>OY856310.1:0-10000000 GCA_963693445.1 Agonopterix heracliana
ACCTATACTAACTAAACCTAACCCTAACTCTAAACTAACCTAACCTAACCTAACCTACTACCTAACCTACCCTAACCTCACCTAACCTACCCTCACCCTAACCCTCACCTACCCCTACCCCTCACCTCACCTCCCCTAACCTACCCTACCCTAACCATAACCTACCCCTCACCTAACCTCACCCTAACCTAACCTACCCTAACCTAACCCTAACCTAACCTAACCTAACCTAACCTAACCTAACCTAACCTAACCTAACCTAACCTAACCTAACCTAACCTAACCTAACCTAACCTAACCTAACCTAACCTAACCTAACCTAACCTAACCTAACCTAACCTAACCTAACCTAACCTAACCTAACCTAACCTAACCTAACCTAACCTAACCTAACCTAACCTAACCTAACCTAACCTAACCTAACCTAACCTAACCTAACCTAACCTAACCTAACCTAACCTAACCTAACCTAACCTAACCTAACCTAACCTAACCTAACCTAACCTAACCTAACCTAACCTAACCTAACCTAACCTAACCTAACCTAACCTAACCTAACCTAACCTAACCTAACCTAACCTAACCTAACCTAACCTAACCTAACCTAACCTAACCTAACCTAACCTAACCTAACCTAACCTAACCTAACCTAACCTAACCTAACCTAACCTAACCTAACCTAACCTAACCTAACCTAACCTAACCTAACCTAACCTAACCTAACCTAACCTAACCTAACCTAACCTAACCTAACCTAACCTAACCTAACCTAACCTAACCTAACCTAACCTAACCTAACCTAACCTAACCTAACCTAACCTAACCTAACCTAACCTAACCTAACCTAACCTAACCTAACCTAACCTAACCTAACCTAACCTAACCTAACCTAACCTAACCTAACCTAACCTAACCTAACCTAACCTAACCTAACCTAACCTAACCTAACCTAACCTAACCTAACCTAACCTAACCTAACCTAACCTAACCTAACCTAACCTAACCTAACCTAACCTAACCTAACCTAACCTAACCTAACCTAACCTAACCTAACCTAACCTAACCTAACCTAACCTAACCTAACCTAACCTAACCTAACCTAACCTAACCTAACCTAACCTAACCTAACCTAACCTAACCTAACCTAACCTAACCTAACCTAACCTAACCTAACCTAACCTAACCTAACCTAACCTAACCTAACCTAACCTAACCTAACCTAACCTAACCTAACCTAACCTAACCTAACCTAACCTAACCTAACCTAACCTAACCTAACCTAACCTAACCTAACCTAACCTAACCTAACCTAACCTAACCTAACCCAGTCTCACTCCAACCGCGGTCGAGTTCGGATCATTTTTGAAGTCGCTCCGCGGTCGAAAAATCCGAAAAATACGCAAAACAACTCCGATTTTCGCGGGTGAAGTGTCAAAAGTTGCGCGCTCGCGAGCCACACAAATCAGTGAAAACCGCAAGATCGTGACTTGTTTTTTCGCGAAGTTATAAACAAAAAAGTGAAAAATCGAAAAAAGTGAAACTTCAAAATTAAACGCTGCACGATTAAGATCGACAAGCTATTCTTTTTATGGTGCGGCTAGCAGCCCATCGTGTAGCTCTACATTTGTGCAGTGCTTTTGGATTTTTATCGTATTCAACGGAGGAGTGAAGGCCAGAAAAACAACATTCAAGTGCGGACCAGGTCATCGATCCCGAGCCGTCCGGCTGGATCTGACCCTGCAGCGGTGTGGAGGACAGTCAGCTGAGAACGGAGGCACTTTGTATTTCAAAATCAGATAAGTTTTGACCAAGATATTGACATTTTTATAAAGTGCACTTTTTCAAAATTATATATTTTCAAGAAACGATCGACGACCCATATTTTAAAAATCATCATATTAAAGGCATCAGTGGAAACTACATTCTAAATTAATTTCAAAATTTTATCATCAACCAATCGCAAACTGTGGATTTTCAAAAATTAAGGGTTGAAAAGTTGTCCGTGTTTTCATCCCTCAAATAGTGAAGTGGACCAAGCTGTATAGTATAGACTCTAAGGACTAGTTTTTAAAATTTTATTTCTATCCATACTCAAATAGGAGCATTTTTTGTGTAAAAATATATGTTTTAAAATTATAATAAATTAGGGGTGGGTTGTAAAAATCCAGACAGGTGCTGTGCTTATAGGTCTCACAAAGACCAACCTAACAAGCCAAACCTCGTTCAAATTGGACAGCGGAGCGAGGAGCTACCAGTATTTGAAAATTTTGGCGGCCATTTTGGACGCCATCTTGTTTTTACTTAAACTCGGATAACTCCGCTGTCCCTTGACCTAGGAACGTGGGGTTTTCAGCAACAGCAAGAGGAGCCCAAACTTAAGAGCACACAACCCCTAAACGACTCCTGAAATTTTCGGGCCTGAAAACGCCGGGGGGGAGTCGCTCTTGCAGAGCCTTCCTAGACACCGAAAGCCGCGCAACGATAGCTGCAAATTCGGCGGAGCTGTGACCCATTGAACAATTGGCGGCCATTTTGTCCGCCATATTGGAAAATTTCGGAGGGCCATAGCTCGGCAACCAGTTGTCGTAGCGACACGCGGTTTTCGGCAAAAGGGAGGACGGGGCAGGGCCCGCTCCGCAACGGTGAGACCACGGCCTGAAATTTTCAGGATTTTCAAAAATTTTCAGTTTTTTCAGTTTTCCTTCTAGTGTTCATTTGGCCATTGTTATTTACTGTGTGTGATATTGTAGACGATTAGAGACTCTACACTGAGTCTTGCTAATAGCTTCATTCTAGATTAAATCTGACATAGTTATACAGACTATCTGACTACTGCTGATTATTGACCGTATTCGGCAAAAATCATAGATTAATTAGAGTTATATTGTTTTTTCGCAACCGTTTACGACTTTTGCAAACTTTTGCTTTTTATTATTTTCTATATCGAAACTTAAACACAGACGAATACCTACCTCCAAAATGTTTGGGCACAGAACCCCAAACCCAAAACAGAAACCGACTAGCGGTGCAAAATCACCGCAAAAGCCTGTGACTGCAGCAGCTTTAAACGTAAGACGCAGCATAGGAGAGTGGGAATCGGGTAATGTCGATCCCACTCCTCCTATGAAAAGCAAGACGACGCAAAATCCTGCAAATACGGAGCCACCATCCATTCCGTCGAAGGAGAAAGAGCTCACAGACGCGCGCCAGCCCCCACAAACGCTTATGCAAATGCATACTCCGCCAAGGCAGCAGTACGTCAGCCGCCCTATGGAGGCGAAGGCGTGCGTCTCGAAGGGCAAACTACTTCTGAGTACCTCCCGGAATACAAAAACTGACATAAAAAATGGCGTCTTGGAGGCCCTGGATCGACTGTATCAGCTCGTAAAGGAGGCCGAGCTGGAATTAAAGGCGTCAAAGCTGAAAAAACCAGCAGAGAAGGAAGAAGAAAAGAAGAGCCCAGAAACCAAACAGAGTGACACCACCTTCCTCCTGGACACAGAAGACTTAAAGTCGAAAATAGAGGAGCACACCAAGCTGATGCTCGAGAGTAATAAGAAGATGGAAGAGCTAAAGGAGACCCTAGAAAATCAAAAAGAAACCCTAGAAAGAGTGACACAAACCACTTACGCGAATGTAGCTGCCAACCAAAGCGGAAAATCGCTACAAAAGCGAAGTACGCTACATTCCATGGTAGTTACATCGACGGATGAAACAGAATCAGGAGAAGAGGTTCTTGAAAGGGTCAGGAAAGCCGTGGACGCGAAGGAAGGTTGGGTCAAGGTCGAAAGAGTTAGGAAGGCCAAGGACAGGAAAATTATCATGGGCTTTGAATCGAAAGAGGAAAGAAATAAGATTAAAGAAAGACTAGGAAAGGAAGGAAGTAACCTCGCCGTCGAGGAGATGAAAAACAAGGACCCGCTTTTGATACTCAGGCACGTCCTGGCGGTCAACACAGATGGGGATGTTGAAAAGGCCCTGAGGAATCAGAACCGTGGAGTTTTTCGCGACCTCGACGACGGGGAAGACAGGGTGGAGATTAAATACAGAAGGAGAACCAGGAACCCACACATGTGTCACGTTGTCGTCAGTGTCTCTCCTACCATCTGGCAGAGGGTGCTCGAGATCGGGAGCGTCCACATAGACCTCCAGCGCATAAAGGCCGAAGATCAATCTCCACTAGTCCAGTGCACACGTTGCTTGGGCTATGGACACGGCAAACGGTTTTGTACTGAGCCGGCGGACCTATGCAGTCATTGTGGGGGCCCCCATCTGAGAGCGGAGTGTGCCGATTGGATGGCATACGTGCCGCCCATATGCCGGAACTGCACGAGGGAAAAGCCGAGTCAACCAGACCAAGTAGAGCACAACGCCTTTAGCTCCGATTGCCCAGTACGCCGGAAATGGGACGAACTGGCCCGAACCACGATAGCGTATTGCTAAGGGCGTCCAAGATAACCAAACTCTCTGCAAAATAATACAAGCAAACCTCCAACGAAAAAAGCTGGCAACAAACGAATTATTGATAGAGGCAAAAAAGCGCGGAGTCGCTGTGGCACTAATGCAAGAGCCATATGTGGGAGCGGCGAAGGAGATGAGGAGCCACAGGGGCGTTAGGATCTTCCAAAGCAATGACCCAGGAGAAGGGACTGTGAAGGCAGCAATAGCTGTCTTCAACCACGACCTCAATGTCAAACAGTACCCGAAACTCACCACAAACAACATCGTTGTGGTGGGGATCCAGACCAGTGCTTGGGAGGTCACGCTTGTCTCCTTCTACTTCGAGAAAGACCAGCCCACAGAGCCGTACCTAAAACACCTGGAAAAGATAATGCAACAAATAGGGAACAGAAAACTTGTCGTTGGAGGAGATGCAAACGCAAAGAGCTTATGGTGGGGGAGCCCAATAGTTGACCATAGGGGAGACGAAATTTCGGGAACATTCGAAGAGCTGGGCCTAAACATACTAAACACAGGGAAAATCCCGACCTTCGACGTAGTCCGCGGAGGGATACGATATACCAGCTTCGTCGACATAACAGCTTGCTCGACGGACATTCTCGACCTGGTTGACGACTGGAAGATTGACGAAGGCCTCACGAGCTCGGACCACAACGGCATCGTATTCAACTTGCGACTCACAAAATCTAAAGGCACAAAAATTATTAGGACTACGAGAAAATTTAACACAAAGAAAGCCAATTGGCCTGAATTTCGTGAGAAACTTAGACAATTGATGCAAGAAAGTAAATTCAATAAACAAGAAATAGATAAAATAAATTCAATAGACCAAATAGACACAGCAACAAACACACTTGAAAAAATCATAGAAGAAACATGCAAATCATCGATGCCAATGAAAAAAGGAAATGAAGAACTTACCTTGCCGTGGTGGTCCGAGAAACTCGCCGAGATGAAGAAGAAAGTCACAACCATGAAGCGTAGAATCAGATGCGCTGCTCCGGTTCGAAGGTCGAAGGTCATCGGAGAGTACCTGAAACAGAAAGAAGAGTATGAGTCAGAGGCGGCCAAAGCTCAAATAGAGAGTTGGAAGGACTTTTGCCGCAAACAGGACAGGGAGGGGGTCTGGGAAGGGATCTACAGGGTTATAGGAAGAACAACAAGCAGGAAGGAGGACATACCACTAGAAAACAACGGGGAGGTGTTGGATGCAAAAGGTTCCGTAAAGCTGCTAGCGGAAACGTTCTTTCCGGAAGACCTTACAGATAGCGACAACACCCACCACCAACACACCAGAGTGGAAGCTGAAAAGGTCAACGAAGTTGACCAGGATGGCCTCTGTGACCCCCCGTTCACAGCAGCTGAACTCAGACAAGCGAGTATGTCTTTCAACCCAAAAAAGGCCCCAGGAGCCGACGGCTTTACAGCCGACATATGCTGCCAAGCCATCGGAAGCAACCCCGAGCTCTTCCTGACTTTCTTCAACAAATGCCTTGAACAGCATCACTTTCCCGAAGCTTGGAAGAAGGCAACGGTCATCGTGCTGAGAAAGCCGGGAAAGGCAAATTACACCACACCGAAATCGTACCGACCAATTGGACTCTTGTCGATATTAGGAAAGATCTACGAGAAAATGCTGGTGGCCCGTCTCAAGTTCCACCTATTGCCAAAGATAAGTACTCGCCAGTACGGATTCATGCCACAAAGGAGTACCGAGGACTCCCTCTATGACTTAATGCAGCACATTAATAACAAGCTGGATCAAAAGAAGATCATAACTTTAGTATCATTGGACATAGAGGGAGCCTTCGACAGTGCCTGGTGGCCAGCTATAAGAGTTCGACTGGCTGAGGAAAAGTGTCCACTTAACTTGAGAAGGGTCATGGACAGCTACCTCAGGGACAGAAGGGTCACCGTCAGGTACGCCGGGGAGGAATACGAGAAGGGCACAAACAAGGGATGCGTCCAGGGTTCCATTGGAGGCCCAATTCTCTGGAACCTCTTGCTAGACCCTCTGCTTAAAAGTCTAGAGAACAGGGGAGATTACGCCCAGGCGTTCGCGGACGACGTCATCATGGTCTTCGACGGCGAGACAGCTGGGGAGATACAAACACGTGCCAATGCCACTCTCGCACATGTTTTGGCGTGGGGTGTCGACAAGAAGCTCAAATTTGCTCCGCACAAGATGAATGCGATGGTCATCACCAGAAAGCTGAAATACGACACACCACGCCTGAGCATGGGGGGGGTTGACATCGGCATGTCAAAAGAACTTAAATTACTAGGCGTCACCATAGATGACAAACTGACGTTTAACACCCATGTCTCAAACGTATGCAGGAAGGCTATTGGCGTCCATAAGCAACTGTGTAGAGCGGCAAAAGTTAGTTGGGGGCTTCACCCCGAAGTGATTAGGATCATTTACATGGCAACAGTAGAGCCCATAATTTTATATGCCGCTAGTGTTTGGGCACCGGCTGCAAAAAAGCTGGGAGTAATAAAACAGCTCGCAGTAGTCCAGCGCGGAATCGCGCAGAAAATGTGCAGAGCCTACCGCACGGTCTCCCTGAACTCAGCACTTATTCTGACTGGATTGCTCCCCCTCGACCTCCGAGTTCGTGAGGCGGCTTCATTATACGAAGCCAGGCGAGGAGTACCTCAGCCAGCGCTGGGGGACAGGGAGATCGAGCTGATGGCTCCAGCAATGGAGGCCCCACACCCTGCCGAGCGTATCGACCTGGAGTTCGTGAGCCTGGTGAACCAAGAGCAAGTGGATCAGCACAGCAATCTTGACGTCCGCATCTTCACCGATGGGAGCAAGATAGGAGGCAAAGTCGGTGCCGCACTATCCGAATGGAGTAGCGAAACCGAGATCAAAGCCCGAAAACTTGCTCTAGCAAACTACTGCACGGTTTACCAGGCTGAGCTACTGGCGATATGCAAGGCAACTAGGGCAGTCCTTGAGCACCGAGCGACTTCCTTTGGAATTTTCAGCGACTCAATGGCAGCTCTCCAAACGGTCAAGAACCCCAGTTGCCTTCACCCCTTAGCCGTAGAAGCCAGAGATAACATTAAAGCTATATTTCTCCAGGGCAAAATGATAACTTTGTTCTGGATAAAGGCCCACGCAGGGCTGGAAGGAAACGAGAGAGCCGACCAACTCGCCAAAGAGGCCGCTGAGAATTCCAAACGAAAACCGGACTACGATCAGTGTCCGGTTTCGTTCGTCAAGCGAAGCATACGTCTGGCAACGCTTGACGAATGGAATCGGAGATACGGGACGGAAGAAACCGCGGCAATCACAAAGATTTTCTTTCCGGATGCCGTGACGGCTTACCGGATCGTAAGAAAATTAGAAATAAGCAGCGAAAGGACACAGATAATGACAGGGCACGGTGGGTTCTCACAATACTTGAATCGCTTCAAGTGTAAGGAGAGCCCATCGTGCATCTGTGAACCTGACGCCGAAGAATCGGTCCCGCACGTGCTGTTCGAATGCCCCGTGCATGCAGCAGCGCGCTCAAACATGGAGCAAGAAATTGATTTTAAAATATGCCGCGAAAACGTGATGGAAATAATGAAAGGCAAAGGTAGAGAAAAGTTTGTAGATTACTGTGAACAAATTGCAAAGATTGTAATAAAAAGAAATAAAACAGTTTAGAAAATATGCTGTCATAATATAATGTAATATATTAGAGATTAGCATATAAAATGTATGATGAAAAATGTTTAAAATAGAAATTAAAGTATGTAAGCAGTAGTTTATAAGCAAAAATAATGTAAGAAACTATGCTGTCGTAATATAATGTTAATATATTAGCGAGAAGCATAGACTAAAAAATATGTTATTAAGAATGTAAACTTTAGTTTTAAAAGTAAATATTGTGTAAACAAAGATGTATTATCTGTAAGAAATAAAGTAAGAATGTAGGCATAAGGCTCTAAGAAAAATGTAAAAATAAAGACGATGTGTTATGAGTTTTTTATTGAAATAAAGATGGAAAAATATAGAAATAAAAACGAAAATAGAAAGAGTAGCATAGATAGAGATAGAGGGATATCCCACCCTGAAAGATACAGAAAGATGATGTAAAGAAGAAAGACACAGTATGTAGAATAGAAGTACGAGAAGCATAAATGATAGAACTGGAATGAAATATTATATAGCAAGAACAGGCTCCATTCTATATGGAGGTAGACGAAATCAACAAAAAAAAAAAAAAAAAAAAAAAAAAAAAAACCTAACCTAACCTAACCTAACCTAACCTAACCTAACCTAACCTAACCTAACCTAACCTAACCTAACCTAACCTAACCTAACCTAACCTAACCTAACCTAACCTAACCTAACCTAACCTAACCTAACCTAACCTAACCTAACCTAACCTAACCTAACCTAACCTAACCTAACCTAACCTAACCTAACCTAACCTAACCTAACCTAACCTAACCTAACCTAACCTAACCTAACCTAACCTAACCTAACCTAACCTAACCTAACCTAACCTAACCTAACCTAACCTAACCTAACCTAACCTAACCTAACCTAACCTAACCTAACCTAACCTAACCTAACCTAACCTAACCTAACCTAACCTAACCTAACCTAACCTAACCTAACCTAACCTAACCTAACCTAACCTAACCTAACCTAACCTAACCTAACCTAACCTAACCTAACCTAACCTAACCTAACCTAACCTAACCTAACCTAACCTAACCTAACCTAACCTAACCTAACCTAACCTAACCTAACCTAACCTAACCTAACCTAACCTAACCTAACCTAACCTAACCTAACCTAACCTAACCTAACCTAACCTAACCTAACCTAACCTAACCTAACCTAACCTAACCTAACCTAACCTAACCTAACCTAACCTAACCTAACCTAACCTAACCTAACCTAACCTAACCTAACCTAACCTAACCTAACCTAACCTAACCTAACCTAACCTAACCTAACCTAACCTAACCTAACCTAACCTAACCTAACCTAACCTAACCTAACCTAACCTAACCTAACCTAACCTAACGGCATTTTCTGAGAGTAAGAAAAGCTAAGGACAGGAAGATTGTCATGGGATGCAAGACAGAACAGGAGAGACGAAAGATGAAGGATAGACTGGAAGCCGTGGGAGAGGGCCTCGTCGTTGAGGAGGTCAAAAACAAAAACCCGCTTCTGATACTGAGAGATGTACTGAAGGTACACGACGATGCGGAAGTCGTACGAGCTCTCAGGAATCAGAACCGGGAGGTCTTTGACGGCCTCAAGGGCGAGGACGACTTCCTAGAGGTTAAGTACAGGCGCAGGGCAAGAAACCCCCACAATTGCCACGTAATCCTTAGCGTCTCGCCCAAGGTATGGAGAAGGGCGATTGACGAGGAGAGGCTAAGAATAGATCTCCAGAGGGTTATAGTGGAAGACCAATCGCCGCTGGTGCAGTGCACACGGTGCTTGGGCTACGGCCATAGCAAGCGTTTCTGCAATGAACCTGCCGACTTATGCAGCCACTGTGGGGACTTGCATCTGAGAGCAGAGTGCCCAGATAGAGTACTTGGAACGGAACCATCATGCGAAAATTGTAAAAAAGAAGATTCACAGCATGCAAACCATAATGCCTTCAGCAGTGAGTGCCCAGTCAGGAGAAGGTGGGACGCCTTGGCCAGAGCCTCTGTAGCGTATTGCTAAGGTGGTCCCACAGAAACCCCACCAGTATAAAATTATTCAAGCAAATTTGCAACGCAAGCAGCTGGCCACGAACGAACTCTTGTTAGAAGCCAAAAATCGCAAAGTAGCAATAGCGCTGCTCCAGGAGCCTTACGTGGGTGCGGCGGGGAGTGTTAGGAGTTACCGGGGTGTCCGAATTTTCCAATGCTCTGGAACAGGAAACGGGACGGTCAAAGCAGCTATCGCTGTTTTTGATGAAGACCTTGATATAACCCAGTACCCAAAACTCACCACGAACAACATCGTCGTGGTGGGAGTCCGAACCAGAGCATGGACGATCACCCTGGTCTCCTACTACTTTGAGCCAGAAACGAAGGAGGGCCCACCCATAGGGCCATACTTGGAGCACATTAAAAAGGTTGCACACGAAACTGGACCCACAAGGCTAATAATAGGAGGGGATTCAAACGCCAAGAGTACATGGTGGGGTAGCCCTGAGGAGGACTTCAGAGGCGAAGAAATGTGCGGAGTTCTCACGGAAATGAACATGCATATCCTCAACACGGGAGAGGTACCAACCTACGACACCATCAGAGGGGGAAGGAGATTCTGCAGCCATGTCGATGTGACGGCGTGCACGGCGGACTTACTCAGCTTCGTGGACGGTTGGCACATAGTGGAGGGTCTCACCAGCTCGGACCATAATGGTATAATGTTTAGTATAGCGCTGCAGAAATCACAAGGTATAAAAATAGAGCGAACAACACGTAAATACAACACTAAGAAAGCTAATTGGGGTCTCTTTCATGAGAAATTGACCCAAATTATGCAAGACAACAAATTAACAACACAAAATATTCTAGAAATAAAAGATAAAGAACAAATAGAAAGTACAATAGACACATATACAAAATCTATAGCAGATGCGTGTGGTTCTGCAATACCAAGCAAAAAACATAAAGAAACACTTACCGTACCGTATTGGTCCGAGGAACTGGCTGAGATGAAAAGGCAGGTGGCAACACGGAAACGAAGGATCCGCAATGCAGCGCCAGTCCGCAGGAAGATGGTTGTAGATCTGTACCTGAAAGAAAAAGAGAAATATGAATTAGCAGTTGAGGAGGCAGCAAAACAGAGTTGGAGGGAATTCTGCGGAAAGCAAGATAGAGAAGGATTGTGGGAAGGTATTTACAGGGTAATCAGAAGGGTCAAACGTAGGGAAGAGGATGTTCCGTTGATTGAGGGGAACGCAACGTTGGATGCGGAGGGCTCCGCTCGACTCCTGGCGGAAACTTTTTACCCGAGGGACTTGAGGGACGAAGACAACTCACATCATTGGCAAATAAGAACTTTAGCAGAAACAATAAACGATGGGGATCATGATGATCATGACCCCCCGTTTAAAGTTGAGGAATTGGAGACTGCTGTCAAGTCCTTCAACCCCAAGAAAGCCCCTGGGGCCGACGGCTTCACGGCCGACATTTGCTCGCACGCCATCGGTGTGGACCCGGCATGCTTCCTGGCACTCCTGAACAAGTGCATGGAACACGGCTGCTTCCCGAAATCTTGGAAGGAGGCAACAGTGGTCGTACTGAGAAAGCCAGGAAAGGACGCCTACACTACACCAAAGTCGTATCGGCCTATTGGGCTCTTGCCAATACTCGGTAAGATATACGAAAAGATGCTGGTGAACCGCCTCAAGTTCTACGTGCTACCACGGATTAGTACTCGCCAGTATGGATTTATGCCACAGAGGAGTACGGAAGACGCCCTTGTAGCACTCATCACACGCATTCGCGAAAAACTGGATGAGAAGAAACTAGTTACGCTGGTTTCTCTGGATATCGAGGGCGCCTTCGATAGCGCTTGGTGGCCGCTGATAAAGACCAGACTGGCTGAGGAAAAATGTCCTGTGAACTTGAGGCGTGTCATCGGCAGCTATCTTAGTGACAGGGTAGTGGAGGTAAGGTATGCCGGAGCTACACACCGAAGGAGCACGGAAAAGGGATGCGTTCAAGGTTCCATAGGAGGACCAATCCTATGGAACTTGTTGCTAGACCCACTCCTGAAGCAAATAGAGGCAAAAGGGGTGTATTGCCAGGCATTCGCTGATGACGTGGTGTTACTTTTTGACGGTGGTGAGGCCCTGGAGATTGAGGGACAGGCCAATGCTATCCTCGAACATGTCCGGGGGTGGGGCGTCGAAAATAAGCTGAAGTTTGCACCACACAAAACATGTGGAATGGTAATAACCAGGAAGCTTATTTTCGACGTACCACGCCTGAGCATGGGAGGGGTTGACATTGGAATGTCGCCAGAAATCAGGCTCCTAGGACTCACCATTGACAATAAGCTAACGTTTAACGCCCACGTCTCCAGCGTCTGCAAAAAAGCTATCGGGATCTATAAGCAATTAGCTAGAGCGGCCCGCATAAGCTGGGGTCTCAACCCGGATATTGTGCGTACAATATATACTGCGGCCGTGGAGCCGGTCATACTGTACGCTGCAGCGGCATGGGCCCCTGCAGCGGAGAAACTGTCAGTCCGAAAGCAATTTGGCGCGGTCCAGAGGGGATTTGTGCAGAAAATGTGCAAGGCGTATCGGACGGTGTCACTCAACTCAGCACTCTTGCTCACGGGAACGCTCCCCCTAGACCTCCGAGTCCGTGAGGCAGCCTCGCTATACGAGGCTAAGAAGGGAGTACCCAGACGTGAACTGACCGACAGAGAGGTTGAGAAGATGGCACCGAAGATACAAGCCCCACATCCTGCAGAGTGTATGGGGCTGCAGTTCCGAAATCTGGTGGACGAGGATGAACTTTCTCGCCACAGCGATTATGCTGTGCGCATTTTCACAGACGGGAGCAAGATTGAGGGCAAGGTCGGAGCGGCGCTATCCATTTGGACTGGCACTGTAGAGACTAAGACCCTCAAACTTGCTCTATCGTCATACTGCACCGTCTACCAGGCGGAACTGCTAGCCCTATATAGGGCAACGGATGTCGCACTGACAAACAAAGAGTCCACGTTTGGAATCTATAGTGATTCTCGAGCTGCACTGGAGACCGTGACAAACCACGGTTCCTCTCATCCCCTGGCAGTCAAAGCCAGGTGCAACCTGAAGGCTTGCGCACTCCAAAATAAGGTAGTATCCTTGTTTTGGATTAAGGCGCACGCAGGACTGGCAGGGAATGAGAGAGCCGACCAGCTTGCCAAGGAGGCAGCCTTAAAATCAAAGAAAAAGCCGGAATACGATAAGTGCCCTGTCTCATTCATCAAGCGTAACATCCGAAAGGAGACTATTGATGAATGGGACAGAAGGTACAAATCGGAGGAAACGGCTGCCGGAACGAAAATCTTCTTCCCTGACGCGGTGGCAGCATATAAGGTGGTTAGGAAGATCAGGATCGACGGTCCGACAACACAAGTGCTCACGGGGCACGGAGGGTTCTCCTCGTATTTGACTCGTTTCAAATGCAAGGAGAGCCCTTCTTGCCTCTGTGACCCGGAGGTCGAAGAGACGGTCGAGCACTTGATCATAGAGTGCCCTGTCTTCGCCAGAGACAGGTTCGATTTGGAACAACAGCTAGATACAGTGTTAAAGGCAGATAATTTATGTGAAATAATGAAAGAAAACAGAAACAGAGACGTATTTTTAGAATTTTGTAATAAAATAGTTAAGACAGTAAATAATAGAAACAAAACAGCTTAAGTAAAGTATGTTGAATTATATATTGAGTATTTAATATCATCATACGAAAATGTAATAGTATATAATATAGAATTAAGAGATAGACTAAGAGGACGGAAATACGTCCTGAAAACATGTAAATTAGAATAAGAATAGAGTAAGAAATATGTAAAAAAGTATGTTGAGTTACATACTAACGTATGTAAACTCACCATACAAAGAGAAAAAATTCAAAAATATGTTAGAAATAAGTATAGAAATGTAAAACTGAAAAACCTGTTTAAATGTATAATAAAGACGACGTATTATAAGTTTTTAATTGAAATAAAGATTGAAAAAAGAATGAAAATAAAAGAAAGAAAATAGCAGAGTAGTATTGGTAGAGATAGAGGGAAACCCACCCTGTAAAAATATAAAAGGATGATGAAAAGAAGAAAGATATAGTATGAAGCACGGTAGTACGAGAGGCATACAAGAGAGAACTAGAATGAAAGATTATTTAGAGAGAACAGGCTCCGATCATGTTGGAGGTAGGAAAAACAACAACAAAAAAAAAAAAAAAAAAAACCTAACCTAACCTAACCTAACCTAACCTAACCTAACCTAACCTAACCTAACCTAACCTAACCTAACCTAACCTAACCTAACCTAACCTAACCTAACCTAACCTAACCTAACCTAACCTAACCTAACCTAACCTAACCTAACCTAACCTAACCTAACCTAACCTAACCTAACCTAACCTAACCTAACCTAACCTAACCTAACCTAACCTAACCTAACCTAACCTAACCAGTCCCCTCTGCTCCGCGGTCGCGAACGGAAGCATTTCCAATTGCTATCC
This sequence comes from Agonopterix heracliana, assembly GCA_963693445.1. Taxonomy (NCBI): domain Eukaryota; kingdom Metazoa; phylum Arthropoda; class Insecta; order Lepidoptera; family Depressariidae; genus Agonopterix; species Agonopterix heracliana. The sequence continues at coordinate 14,668 of OY856310.1, forward strand.
ACTTGTTGACAACAAGTTGCCGACCGCGTTCGTTGTTGCCGTTTCGGTGACTTGTTGCCTACCCGTTGGCAACTTGTCGGCAACTTGTTGCCGCGTTGGTGACTTGTTGCCGACCGCGTTCGTGTTGCCGTTCCGGTGACTTGTTGCCTACCCGTTGGCAACTTGTTGCCGCGTTGGCGACTTGTTGCCGACCGCGTTCGTTGTTGCCGTTTCGGTGACTTGTTGCCTACCCGTTGGCAACTTGTAGCCGCTTTGTTGCCGCGTTGGCGACTTGTTGCCGACCGCGTTTTTGGATGGTCGCGTGGTCACGTGTGCTCCTTAAACAAATACTGTGCGGGAATTGACTCAAGTTAAGTGAAACTGTGAGGTTCAGTGTTATCCCTGGATTGCCACAACATCTGCACACTTCGGCCAGGCCGTAGCCACGGCAAACTGGCTTACTTCAGCGACATCGCGCCCAGCGAGAAGCCACAGTGACCCCACTTCAACTGGACTACCGGCAAGTTACTATGTATCAAACTCTTAATTGAAGTCCGGTAGTTACTTCTGTGGCATCGGTTGCCGGTGACGGCGGCGCGGTGGCCTGCAGTTTGCAATGACGTCCTCCTCCGGAGAGACACCGCCCCTTCCAGCTAGCGCCTCGGATGTCAAAGACCTGGAGACACTAACTCAAACCATTGATAAGCTTATTAATTGCATCACTGAGAACTTATCACAAAAAAAGAGCGTTACAGTGGAAAACAAGAATGCCATCGCAAAAGCAGCTAGTGAAATACGCAGTTCGGTCATTGCCTTCTCCACCAAGGTAAAAGCCACTCCCCCCGCCTCAACCGTCGATGCAAGCCTGCGTGACGATATCATCCATTGTGTGCGGGAGGAGATTGGCGAGGGTGTACGAAGACTGGCGACACAGCAGCAGCAGCTTCATCAGCAGCGGTCATACTCTCAAGTGCTTGGCGGCGGCCCAAACCCTGGTCTTGGAAAAGGCAGGGGCAGGGCCTCCGATTCTGGCGTCGGCGGAGACGGCGGCAGCGGAGCTAGCGGTGGCGGCGACGGTGACACGCGGGCTCCACCACCACCAACAAATAGACCAGCCATCATCGTAACACCTAAGGAACCTGTCAAAAACAGGCAAGAAGCGATTGAAGCTCTACGAAAGAGCGTATCTTTCAGAGACACAAATTTCGCACCGGCCAAGGTGCAAGCGGTATCAAACAACAAACTGAGGGTGGAGTTCAACAACGTTAAGCAGAGAGATGATACCCTCCAGATGCTGCAGGGCTCTGCGCATGTTAGCGCAGAGGCGGCCCGCCGACTGCGGCCAATGGTTATCCTGAAGGGTGTCTCAGCGGACGTTCCATCGGAGAATCTCATTGAGGTAATTCTAGGTCAAAATCCTTCATTAGCGGAACTCATGACCAGTGAAGACGACCTGCGCCTGCGCTTTAAGCGCGGGAACCGTAACCCGAAACTATACAACGCCGTTCTTCTTGCCAGCCCTAAAGTTTGGCACAGGATCATGGAGCTGGGGAGAATCCCTATTGACTATACTCAGGTACACGCGGAGGAGTTCTCTCCTTTCGTGCAATGCTTCAGATGCCTGCAGTTCGGGCATACGCAAACCAGGTGTTCCTCAGAAGTCAAGCCGTGCGCTCATTGCGCTAACACTGGGCACCAGGTGACGGACTGCCCAGAAAAGGATACCCCCGGCTCTGGTAGGTGTTTTAATTGTATAAGTCACAACCATAAGTTCAAGGCCAATACAGACACGAGACACAAGGCTACCTCCGCTTCTTGCCCACGCATTCGTGCTATGAAAGAGCGCATCATTGATCGTGTCGACTATGGATTGTAAACCCACTATTAAAATAATTCAGTGCAACATAGATCGATCCAAGAATAGTCTTCATGAATTGGTGAGCTACTTCATGGTCAACGATTATACCCTAGCTCTTATTTCCGAACCATATGTTGGTGCCAAAAACGAGATGAAATCCATTCAAGGACTGCATCTCTTTCAGTTTCCCACTAGCGGCGGTACAGTTAAAGCCTGTATACTAGCCAAACCTGAATGCGGTCCCATCATAGGGCTGACTCAGTACTCAACACCTAACCTGAGTGTGGTCCAAATTAACGCTGGAGCAAGTAAAGTTTACATAGCTTCAGTATATATCGAGCCGGATGAGGACAAGCTAGTCACATTTGAACGCGTTGACAACTTTCTTAAACAAACGAGCAACGCTCACCGCATTGTCGCTGGAGACTTCAATGGATGGCACTCCCTGTGGGGCAGCAGATCTACTGATGCACGAGGAAATGCGGTGGTAGAGCTGGCGTATGGTAATGATATGTTCTTCTGTAATAAGGGAGACATCCCAACGTTTGAAACTGTTACTCATGGACGTGACCGCTCCTCTATAATTGACCTTACCCTTGCCTCCGCCTCAGTATATGACCGTGTCTCTGATTGGCACGTTAACATCAACGCGTGCCCTACCTCACAGCATAATGCTGTAGAATTCACCCTGTCCACTGAGACACGCAGGGGTAACAGTATTGGAAATAATTCAACGTTCATATACAAAACCAAAAAAGCCAATTGGAATGAGTTCAAAAATACCCTTCACCACCACATGGCCACTTCAAACATACTAGATCGCGACATTGCCAGCCTCAATGTGAGAGCTTTGGAGGCTCTTATTGATGACGTAACAGAAACTATTCACGCGGCTTGCCGCGAGTCCATGCCGGTAAGAAAGTCTGGCTCCCGATACACTCCGCCTTGGTGGAGCGACGAGCTAGAGTCACGAAAAAGAGAGGTAATTGAAATTCACCATCGGATACATATAGCTAAAAAGCGCAAACAACCCATAGACCAGTTACTCGAAGAGCTAGTCAGCAAAAAACAACTCTACGCCAAAGAACTCCGCGAGGCCTCCACTAAAAATTTCAGGGAGTTTTGTGAACTCCAAACCAAGGAGAATGTCTGGTCTCTCACTAACAGACTGCTCAAAGAAACTGCCCCGAGGCGACCACCCACTACTCTAAAGGTAAGAGACAATTACACAAGTGACGGGGAAGAGACAGCTAGTGAACTGCTAGACCACTTTTACCCTGACGACTCACCTGACCTAGATCCTCATCACCATTTATTACGAGACAGCAGAGAGCAATTTCCCTCAACTGATGATGATGCTCCCTTTGCTGAGGGGGAGGTGATGGAACACCTTAAGTTCATGAATCCAAAGAAAGCCCCTGGGCTCGATAATTTGAGTTCAGACATCTGCCTACAATTCATGATTGCGTATCCCAGAGTATTGACCGATATCATGAATAGGTGTTTGGTGTTGCAACACTTTCCCTCTCAGTGGAAGAGGGCATACGTAAAAATCATACCAAAACCAGGTAAGTCAGACTACGGCTCTCTCGGATCCTACCGGCCGATTGGGCTACTGCCTGTCTTCGGCAAGCTGCTAGAGAAGCTCTTCATTAAGCGCGTCACCTACAAGGCGTCTCAATCTGGGCTTATCTGCTCTCGCCAGTATGGGTTCAGGGAACAGACAAACACTACAGCGGCTATCAACTCTGCCCTCGAGGTAGTGCAGAGAGCTAAAGCTGACAAACATCTAGTGATTGCTGTATCCCTGGACATCAAAGCGGCTTTTGATAACGCGTGGTGGCCCGCGCTTTTCCACCGGCTCCGTCACATTCAGTGCCCCAACAACATCTATGGGTTGATTCAGAGTTACGTCCAAAACCGCGAAGTGATTTTGGATCATGCTGGTGCGCGTGTCGCCAAGGTGATGACCAAGGGATGCATCCAAGGATCCACTTGTGGACCCATCATGTGGAACATCATACTGGATGAGCTTCTGGAACTACCGTTGCCGGCAGGTTGCCACATCCAGGCCTTTGCGGACGATGTTCTACTGATGGTTTCAGCGAAACAAGTTGGAGAGTTGCAATCACTTGTCACTGACGCCCTAGGGGCCATATGTAGTTGGGGAAAGAGCGTCAAACTCTCGTTCGGACCGACAAAGACACAGATGATCGCTTTCACTCCGAGGGCCAAGGCGGCGCGGGTGACAATGGATGGACATGAATTACGCTTTGAACACGAAATAAAACTCCTAGGAGTAATTTTAGATGAAAACCTTAACTTTAACAAACACATAAAATATATTTTAGGAAAGGTCACAAAAATCTTTAATAGCCTATGCATTTACTCTTGACCAACATGGGGCATCCACCCTGAAAATGTGCGCACCATCTATCATCATGTCATTCAGCCCATTGTCACATATGCTGCTGGCATCTGGGGTCACGTGGTTAAGAAAAAGTGCATCAAAAAGACTCTGGCAAGCGTGCAAAGATGCTTTGCCATTAAAGCCATCAGAAGCTTTCGCACTGTGTCTTCCACAGCAGCACTCGCGCTAGCACAGTTTATGCCTCTTGATCTTAAAATTCTGGAAGTACACGCAATCGAGAGAACACGTTTACTCAAAACCACTGACCTTCTACCCACTGATGTTTCCCTGGAGACACCTACGCCTATCCATGAACTCTTACATCCTGCGAATAGAGTTACTATACCCTCACCACTATTGACTGCCCACAGCCAAGATGACGTAGATCAGATGTGCGGTATCACAACTGTCCAAATTTTCACGGACGGTAGCAAGCATGAAGACGGGTCTGTTGGGGCGGCATTTGTGTGCTGTGACCCCGATGCTGCTACACCGGTGATAATTAAGAGGTTCAAGCTTCATGACAGCTGTTCTGTATTTCAGGCAGAGCTGCTTGCCGTACTCGGCGCCTGCCGCTTGGCCTTGCAAAACAGGTACTCAGATGCTATCATACTCTCTGATTCCATGTCTTCCCTTATGGCCATACAAAACAGGAGCAACACCCACCCTTTGGTCTCGCAGATACACAAGGTTATACACTCATATGAGACGGTAGGTAGTATCAGATTTGCCTGGGTGAAGAGCCATGTAGGCATACCGGGAAATGAGGCAGCAGACAGAGAAGCCAACAGAGCAGCTGCTCTGCACAAGCAGCCCACCTACGCTAGCTTCCCCATCTCCTTTGTTAAACATGAATTACGATGTAAAAACATGGACAATTGGCAGAAGAGGTACGAGAGCTCGGACCAGGGTCAACATACTAAACAACTTTTCCCACACCTGGCTGATATTAAGGAGCTATGGAAGCACACAGGTATTTCGTTTTATCTCACCCAGTTTCTCACTGGTCATGGGTTTCATAAAGCGTATCTCCATAGATTTAAAATAACCACAGATGATAAATGTCCCTGCGATGGCTTAACCGTCCAAAGCCTGGATCACCTGCTGGAACGCTGTTCAAGATTTGATAACCCGCGTTTTAATCATGAGATGCTCTGCGGCAACTTAAGGGTATCACCTTTCAAATTAAGCGAAATAATCGGAAAAGAGAGCACTACCGAATCCTTTATCGCACTGATAAACTCCATCCTCAAGGCACTGAAATCATTTAACGGAACATAAATTTGTAAACTGCACCTAGAATGTATATATATTCAATAAGATCTTACCTGTACATCTTTAATATTAAGTCCTAATTTTTGCGTTTAAACACTTTAAGTGTTTAATATGGTGACATGTTGGCGACTGACCGTCAACATGTTGGCGGCACGTCGTCAGCTTGTTGCCAGCTGGTGTTGTCAACTTGTTGACGGCTGGATGACGGATGTCGCCGACTTGTCGACTTGTTGTCAACATTAACTAAGAGATTTTGTAAATTTGTAGCACTCAAGTACCCTTTAATTATTTGTAATAATTATTTCCGTGTAAACACTATAATTATAAGATATATTATAAGAACAATACTCCTCTACTTTCCATTATTATTGTCAAGATACGAATCAATGTATTAGAATTAATGTATAGCACAAACCCTAACCTCAGGGAAAAAAAAAAAAAAAAAAAAAAAAAAAAAAAAAAAAAAAAAAAAATTAGTTTTAAGTCCTAATTTTTGCGTTTTTTTATAATTCCTTTCATGTAACCAGCCATGGCGACTGGTTGGCGGCCGGTCGTCAACGTGTTGCCTACTTGCTTCTTGGTGGCAACACGTCGTCAGCTTGTTGCTGACTTCTTGTTGTCAACATTAATGACATAGCGATTTTGTAAATTTGTATTATTCAGTTACCCTCTAACTATTTGTAATAATTATTTCTGTATAATCACTGTAACTATAAGATACTTATTTATTTAATTATCAATAATATCCTCCACTTTTCATTATTGTCAAGATACGAATCATTGTACTAGAATTACTGTAAAAACTAGATTTAAAGATTTTGTCTTAAAACAAATGCTGAGACAGAAACAGGTCTGTATCAAATCGCATCCTGTTTTTGCCTCACATTGCAAGTAGCTTATTATACTGCAAAGTTCAAGCTCAAATTTTAACCTCAGAAATTAAAAATATGGCCATTGTAAATCAACAAGAAAAAAAAAAAAAAAAAAAAAAAAAAAAAAAAAAAAAAAAAAAAAAAAAAAAAAAAAAAAAAAAAAAAAAAAAAAAAAACCTAACCTAACCTAACCTAACCTAACCTAACCTAACCTAACCTAACCTAACCTAACCTAACCTAACCTAACCTAACCTAACCTAACCTAACCGCAGTGCGTAGTTTCAAGGACAAAAAGTTGGTCACAATGATATCACTAGACATAGAGGGTGCCTTCGACAGCGCCTGGTGGCCGGCAATAAAAGTACGACTGGCTGAGGAAAAGTGTCCAACAAACATAAGGCGGGTAATGAACAGCTACCTACACAGCAGAAGCGTAAAGGTCAGGTACGCTGGGCGGGAGCATCACAGAAACACCACCAAGGGCTGCGTCCAGGGATCCATAGGTGGCCCGATTCTGTGGAACTTACTTCTTGATCCACTACTAAAGGGCCTAGACTCCCAAGGCGTCTACTGCCAGGCCTTCGCGGATGACGTTGTTCTTTTATTCAGTGGGGATACGGGTCTTGGGGTGCAAAGACAGGCGAATGCTGCCCTAGCCTATGTCCGGGAGTGGGGGATCCAGAACAAACTGAAATTTGCTCCCCACAAAACATGTGCGATGGTACTGACACGCAAACTGAAATACGATAACCCACTCCTGAGCATGGGCGGCGTAGACATTGGCCTGTCCCATGAGATCAAAATCTTAGGACTCACCGTCGACCAAAAATTGACCTTCAACACCCACGTCAATAACGTTTGCAAAAAGGCCTATAACGTATACCGACAATTGTCCAGAGCCGCGAAAATCAGTTGGGGCCTTCATCCGGAGGTAATCGAGGTCATTTATCGGGCAACCATAATACCTATAGTGACATATGCAGCCAGCGCGTGGGCCCAAGAAGCGAACAAATTGGGCATTAGGAAGCAGCTCGATGCGGTCCAACGAGGATTTGCCCAGAAGCTCAGCAAAGCGTACCGGACAGTCTCTCTAAACTCAGCGCTGATCCTGGCTGGTTTGCTGCCGCTCGACCTCCGGATACGAGAGGCAGCCACCCTATTCGAGGCCAAGAGAGGGGTACCGCAGCCGGCCTTAGCGGACAGAGAGGTAGAGAAAAGGGTTGCATTTACCGAAACACCACATCCCGCTGAAAATATGAGCCTGGAGTTCGAGTGCCTGGAAGACCAACAACAGGTAGAAAGCCACAACAACCAAGCAGTCAAAATATTTACAGATGGCAGCAAGATTGAGGGCAAAGTCGGAGCGTCGCTATCCATTTGGAGCGGGGATGCCGAGACCAGAGCCCTCAAGCTCAAGCTGCCACAATACTGCACGGTGTACCAGGCTGAACTCTTGGCCATATGCAGAGCAACTGGGGAAATCCTCAAAAGACCCGAGCAAAGCTTCGGAATCTACAGCGACTCCCGCTCGGCACTGCAAACTGTCACTAATAGCTACTCACTCCACCCCCTAGCCGCAGAAACAAGAGCGAACATTCGAAAGAGCAGAGTCCAAAACAAGGAAATATCCCTGTTTTGGATTAAGGCTCACGCGGGACTGGTGGGGAATGAACGGGCGGACATACTAGCAAAAGAAGCCGCAAAAAGAGTGAAACGGAAACCCGATTATGATCTCTGTCCGATTTCCTTCGTCAAGCGACAGATTCGTCTGGACACGCTCGACGAATGGAATCGGAGATATAAGTCAGGCGATACCGCCAAGGTCACAAAATGGTTCTTCCCAGATGCGGTAGAAGCATACAAGATAGTTAAAAAGCTTCAACCTGACGCCATAATTACCCAAGTAATGACCGGGCATGGTGGGTTCTCAGAATATCTGAACCGTTTCAGGTGCAAGGAGGACCCATCATGCATCTGCGAGCCTGGTACAAAGGAGGACGTAGAACACATTTTGTTCGAATGCCCCGTGTTTGGACTGTTAAGACATAACATCGAGCAGGACCTGGACGTTGAATTTACAGTAGAAAATTTGCATAACATAGTAAAAGACAACTTAAATAGGGAAAAGCTTTTTGAGTACATGAGGTTTATAGTAGGAAAGGTCATAAGAAGGAATAAAACAGGTTGAGATAGACGAGATATGTGGAGTAAATACAATGATTGTATATATTACCAGCATAAAATTGTAAAAAGGAACTATAGATCTGTTGTACTGAAACTGTATGTAGCTTATTTATTAATCCACATTTGAATATGTTTAGCTAACATAATGTACATGTATAACTAGCATATAAATAGTATAAAAATTTAAGCATTAATAATATAATATGTATAAAAAAAAAAAAAAAAAAAAAAAAAAAAAAAAAAAAAAAAATGCCCAGATCCTGCTGGACGTGGTCAAGCCACTAGAAGCATAAAAAAGCACATGCTCCTCACTTTTTGTATAATGACTAGGTTTAACTTAATATAATAACCAAAATAAGAAAATAAATTTATAAAATTGTAAAGCAAAGGTCTCTGATTCTGTCAGAGGAATATTGTAAAAGGGGGGGTGTTTAGTCCGTAGGTCACTGGGCTTTATACACCCAGTGGAGTCGGACATAACCGTGGGCTTGTATTCAGTCCGTGCTGAATACAAGCTCACGGTATCCATGAGGATTCACCCCCACCTTCCGGAAAAAAAAAAAAAAAAAAAAAAAAAAAAACCTAACCTAACCTAACCTAACCTAACCTAACCTAACCTAACCTAACCTAACCTAACCTAACCTAACCTAACCTAACCTAACCTAACCTAACCTAACCTAACCTAACCTAACCTAACCTAACCTAACCTAACCTAACCTAACCTAACCTAACCTAACCTAACCTAACCTAACCTAACCTAACCTAACCTAACCTAACCTAACCTAACCTAACCTAACCTAACCTAACCTAACCTAACCTAACCTAACCTAACGGCATTTTCTGAGAGTAAGAAAAGCTAAGGACAGGAAGATTGTCATGGGATGCAAGACAGAACAGGAGAGACGAAAGATGAAGGATAGACTGGAAGCCGTGGGAGAGGGCCTCGTCGTTGAGGAGGTCAAAAACAAAAACCCGCTTCTGATACTGAGAGATGTACTGAAGGTACACGACGATGCGGAAGTCGTACGAGCTCTCAGGAATCAGAACCGGGAGGTCTTTGACGGCCTCAAGGGCGAGGACGACTTCCTAGAGGTTAAGTACAGGCGCAGGGCAAGAAACCCCCACAATTGCCACGTAATCCTTAGCGTCTCGCCCAAGGTATGGAGAAGGGCGATTGACGAGGAGAGGCTAAGAATAGATCTCCAGAGGGTTATAGTGGAAGACCAATCGCCGCTGGTGCAGTGCACACGGTGCTTGGGCTACGGCCATAGCAAGCGTTTCTGCAATGAACCTGCCGACTTATGCAGCCACTGTGGGGACTTGCATCTGAGAGCAGAGTGCCCAGATAGAGTACTTGGAACGGAACCATCATGCGAAAATTGTAAAAAAGAAGATTCACAGCATGCAAACCATAATGCCTTCAGCAGTGAGTGCCCAGTCAGGAGAAGGTGGGACGCCTTGGCCAGAGCCTCTGTAGCGTATTGCTAAGGTGGTCCCACAGAAACCCCACCAGTATAAAATTATTCAAGCAAATTTGCAACGCAAGCAGCTGGCCACGAACGAACTCTTGTTAGAAGCCAAAAATCGCAAAGTAGCAATAGCGCTGCTCCAGGAGCCTTACGTGGGTGCGGCGGGGAGTGTTAGGAGTTACCGGGGTGTCCGAATTTTCCAATGCTCTGGAACAGGAAACGGGACGGTCAAAGCAGCTATCGCTGTTTTTGATGAAGACCTTGATATAACCCAGTACCCAAAACTCACCACGAACAACATCGTCGTGGTGGGAGTCCGAACCAGAGCATGGACGATCACCCTGGTCTCCTACTACTTTGAGCCAGAAACGAAGGAGGGCCCACCCATAGGGCCATACTTGGAGCACATTAAAAAGGTTGCACACGAAACTGGACCCACAAGGCTAATAATAGGAGGGGATTCAAACGCCAAGAGTACATGGTGGGGTAGCCCTGAGGAGGACTTCAGAGGCGAAGAAATGTGCGGAGTTCTCACGGAAATGAACATGCATATCCTCAACACGGGAGAGGTACCAACCTACGACACCATCAGAGGGGGAAGGAGATTCTGCAGCCATGTCGATGTGACGGCGTGCACGGCGGACTTACTCAGCTTCGTGGACGGTTGGCACATAGTGGAGGGTCTCACCAGCTCGGACCATAATGGTATAATGTTTAGTATAGCGCTGCAGAAATCACAAGGTATAAAAATAGAGCGAACAACACGTAAATACAACACTAAGAAAGCTAATTGGGGTCTCTTTCATGAGAAATTGACCCAAATTATGCAAGACAACAAATTAACAACACAAAATATTCTAGAAATAAAAGATAAAGAACAAATAGAAAGTACAATAGACACATATACAAAATCTATAGCAGATGCGTGTGGTTCTGCAATACCAAGCAAAAAACATAAAGAAACACTTACCGTACCGTATTGGTCCGAGGAACTGGCTGAGATGAAAAGGCAGGTGGCAACACGGAAACGAAGGATCCGCAATGCAGCGCCAGTCCGCAGGAAGATGGTTGTAGATCTGTACCTGAAAGAAAAAGAGAAATATGAATTAGCAGTTGAGGAGGCAGCAAAACAGAGTTGGAGGGAATTCTGCGGAAAGCAAGATAGAGAAGGATTGTGGGAAGGTATTTACAGGGTAATCAGAAGGGTCAAACGTAGGGAAGAGGATGTTCCGTTGATTGAGGGGAACGCAACGTTGGATGCGGAGGGCTCCGCTCGACTCCTGGCGGAAACTTTTTACCCGAGGGACTTGAGGGACGAAGACAACTCACATCATTGGCAAATAAGAACTTTAGCAGAAACAATAAACGATGGGGATCATGATGATCATGACCCCCCGTTTAAAGTTGAGGAATTGGAGACTGCTGTCAAGTCCTTCAACCCCAAGAAAGCCCCTGGGGCCGACGGCTTCACGGCCGACATTTGCTCGCACGCCATCGGTGTGGACCCGGCATGCTTCCTGGCACTCCTGAACAAGTGCATGGAACACGGCTGCTTCCCGAAATCTTGGAAGGAGGCAACAGTGGTCGTACTGAGAAAGCCAGGAAAGGACGCCTACACTACACCAAAGTCGTATCGGCCTATTGGGCTCTTGCCAATACTCGGTAAGATATACGAAAAGATGCTGGTGAACCGCCTCAAGTTCTACGTGCTACCACGGATTAGTACTCGCCAGTATGGATTTATGCCACAGAGGAGTACGGAAGACGCCCTTGTAGCACTCATCACACGCATTCGCGAAAAACTGGATGAGAAGAAACTAGTTACGCTGGTTTCTCTGGATATCGAGGGCGCCTTCGATAGCGCTTGGTGGCCGCTGATAAAGACCAGACTGGCTGAGGAAAAATGTCCTGTGAACTTGAGGCGTGTCATCGGCAGCTATCTTAGTGACAGGGTAGTGGAGGTAAGGTATGCCGGAGCTACACACCGAAGGAGCACGGAAAAGGGATGCGTTCAAGGTTCCATAGGAGGACCAATCCTATGGAACTTGTTGCTAGACCCACTCCTGAAGCAAATAGAGGCAAAAGGGGTGTATTGCCAGGCATTCGCTGATGACGTGGTGTTACTTTTTGACGGTGGTGAGGCCCTGGAGATTGAGGGACAGGCCAATGCTATCCTCGAACATGTCCGGGGGTGGGGCGTCGAAAATAAGCTGAAGTTTGCACCACACAAAACATGTGGAATGGTAATAACCAGGAAGCTTATTTTCGACGTACCACGCCTGAGCATGGGAGGGGTTGACATTGGAATGTCGCCAGAAATCAGGCTCCTAGGACTCACCATTGACAATAAGCTAACGTTTAACGCCCACGTCTCCAGCGTCTGCAAAAAAGCTATCGGGATCTATAAGCAATTAGCTAGAGCGGCCCGCATAAGCTGGGGTCTCAACCCGGATATTGTGCGTACAATATATACTGCGGCCGTGGAGCCGGTCATACTGTACGCTGCAGCGGCATGGGCCCCTGCAGCGGAGAAACTGTCAGTCCGAAAGCAATTTGGCGCGGTCCAGAGGGGATTTGTGCAGAAAATGTGCAAGGCGTATCGGACGGTGTCACTCAACTCAGCACTCTTGCTCACGGGAACGCTCCCCCTAGACCTCCGAGTCCGTGAGGCAGCCTCGCTATACGAGGCTAAGAAGGGAGTACCCAGACGTGAACTGACCGACAGAGAGGTTGAGAAGATGGCACCGAAGATACAAGCCCCACATCCTGCAGAGTGTATGGGGCTGCAGTTCCGAAATCTGGTGGACGAGGATGAACTTTCTCGCCACAGCGATTATGCTGTGCGCATTTTCACAGACGGGAGCAAGATTGAGGGCAAGGTCGGAGCGGCGCTATCCATTTGGACTGGCACTGTAGAGACTAAGACCCTCAAACTTGCTCTATCGTCATACTGCACCGTCTACCAGGCGGAACTGCTAGCCCTATATAGGGCAACGGATGTCGCACTGACAAACAAAGAGTCCACGTTTGGAATCTATAGTGATTCTCGAGCTGCACTGGAGACCGTGACAAACCACGGTTCCTCTCATCCCCTGGCAGTCAAAGCCAGGTGCAACCTGAAGGCTTGCGCACTCCAAAATAAGGTAGTATCCTTGTTTTGGATTAAGGCGCACGCAGGACTGGCAGGGAATGAGAGAGCCGACCAGCTTGCCAAGGAGGCAGCCTTAAAATCAAAGAAAAAGCCGGAATACGATAAGTGCCCTGTCTCATTCATCAAGCGTAACATCCGAAAGGAGACTATTGATGAATGGGACAGAAGGTACAAATCGGAGGAAACGGCTGCCGGAACGAAAATCTTCTTCCCTGACGCGGTGGCAGCATATAAGGTGGTTAGGAAGATCAGGATCGACGGTCCGACAACACAAGTGCTCACGGGGCACGGAGGGTTCTCCTCGTATTTGACTCGTTTCAAATGCAAGGAGAGCCCTTCTTGCCTCTGTGACCCGGAGGTCGAAGAGACGGTCGAGCACTTGATCATAGAGTGCCCTGTCTTCGCCAGAGACAGGTTCGATTTGGAACAACAGCTAGATACAGTGTTAAAGGCAGATAATTTATGTGAAATAATGAAAGAAAACAGAAACAGAGACGTATTTTTAGAATTTTGTAATAAAATAGTTAAGACAGTAAATAATAGAAACAAAACAGCTTAAGTAAAGTATGTTGAATTATATATTGAGTATTTAATATCATCATACGAAAATGTAATAGTATATAATATAGAATTAAGAGATAGACTAAGAGGACGGAAATACGTCCTGAAAACATGTAAATTAGAATAAGAATAGAGTAAGAAATATGTAAAAAAGTATGTTGAGTTACATACTAACGTATGTAAACTCACCATACAAAGAGAAAAAATTCAAAAATATGTTAGAAATAAGTATAGAAATGTAAAACTGAAAAACCTGTTTAAATGTATAATAAAGACGACGTATTATAAGTTTTTAATTGAAATAAAGATTGAAAAAAGAATGAAAATAAAAGAAAGAAAATAGCAGAGTAGTATTGGTAGAGATAGAGGGAAACCCACCCTGTAAAAATATAAAAGGATGATGAAAAGAAGAAAGATATAGTATGAAGCACGGTAGTACGAGAGGCATACAAGAGAGAACTAGAATGAAAGATTATTTAGAGAGAACAGGCTCCGATCATGTTGGAGGTAGGAAAAACAACAACAAAAAAAAAAAAAAAAAAAAAAAAAAAAAACGGCATTTTGTACGGGCGCCCCCATGGGTCCCTGTTCAATCCCTCCAAGAGCTCTCTCCAGCACCGGGCCTTGCTCTCAGCGATAGCGTTGCTGAGAGCCTTTACGGCGGCTCCGTACACCCGGCGCGCTCTGTCTCTTTCCTCGGCTGGGGCTCGCCTTCTTCTTCCGGCTCGGAGATACGGGCGGCGCAATCTCGCGACCTCATTGCGAAGTCGCGAGATCTCCTCGGTCCACCAGTACGCCGAGCCTCCTCGGGCCGGCCTGACCCGGGGCATCGATGCGTCGCATATCGACGTCATCGTGTCCCGGAACCAGGCCGCCTGCGCTTCCGGATCGGACGAGATCTCCTCCTCCGTCCAGTCCGCGACGTGGGCTGCGGCGACGACCATTTCTCGGTCGAGCCGCTTGAGGGACCAACGTCGCGGAGAGCTGCCATCCTGGCTTGTGCGGCTGGGGCGGCGGAGCGATACATCGAATACAATGTATCGGTGGTCGGATCTAGTGACCGCCTCCTCCGCAACCCTCCATCCTGACACCATGCGAATCGCAGAGGGGGTCGCCCATGATAGGTCCACGACCGACTCCCCCTGCCACCGCACACAGGTGCTGGCTGAACCTTGGTTTAATAGACCAAGGTCCAGCCCTGCCGCCCACTCCAGGAGTATCTCTCCCTTTATATCGTCCCGGGTGTCACCCCACTCACTTGAGTGGGCGTTAAAGTCACCCAGGACGATGACTGGTCGGGGGGCGCAACCGCGGATGCAGTTGGCCAGCCCGTCCAGGTAAGCCTCGTACGCGGGAGGGCTCACGTTGTTGGGGGAGATGTAGCAGCTCACGACGGCCGTAGAACCCCACTCTACGGCCACGTAACCCGACCCCCTCCCCAAGAGAGAGCAATGGAGGCCATCCTTTCCCACCCAGTATATGGCGGCAGAGCCATCGGTGGCCCCGAACCAGCGAGGATGGTCCGGGATGGAGAGTGGCTCCGCAACGACTGCCAAATCAACCGACCACTCCGCGACCGTCTGGAACATGAGGTCCTGGGCATCGCGGCAGTGGTTCAGATTGATCTGGAGTATTTTACTGGGAGGCGGGAATTTTAAGCCTCCATTCTTTCCTCCTGCCCCCGGGCCGGGGAAGAGGGCGACTGGACGGCGCCCCCCTTCTTCTTTGGCGGGGAGCACTTCTTGCTCCCTAACCGGTGGTCAGCGGCCCTGCCCATGTCCGAGCACACTGGACATTTGGGAGCGCACGCTGTGCAGAGACGGGCTATGTGCTCTGTCCCAGCACATCGATAGCAGCGCGTGCTCCTGTCCGCCGTGTTAGGGCATCGTGCTCGGACATGCCCCATTTCAAGGCACTTGAAGCACTGTAGGGGCCGTGCCTCAAGCGCCTCGACTCTCGCCGCGGTCCAGCCTATCATTACCCGTCCCAGGGCTGCCACCTTTCTGCCAGCCCCGAGCGGGCACCGCACCCAGGCTGTACCTAGCCGAGACGGGCTTATTTTGATCTCCCCGACCTTGACATCGTTCGGGGAGCATTCGCCCGCTTCGGCGATGGCCACCGCCACAATTGAAGGGGTGATGGACTCATCTAAGTCCATCACCCTAATCTCCCCCGTTTTGGATGGGCGCGATATTATTGCGCCCGTACCTGCGAGTACCGCCACCATTTCCTTCGCTAAAGCGTCGGCTTTGGTGGCGCTCTCCGGTCCGGGGATTTCCAGCAGGAGGCCCCCGGTTATTGCCCTTCGCTGTCTGAGCCCGCCCATTATGCCGAGCTCCGCCAGCTTTATTCGGGCCTTAACGGCCTGCATCACCGCCGCCACGCTGGTCTCGGCCTCTGGAGGCACCGTGACCACTATCGCGGCGGTGGTGGGGGGCCTTGGCAGCTGCGCCTTATTCGACATCTTTCGTCGCTGTTGTTGTGGCGCAGCGCTGTCCCTGTCCTGGGTCCTCTTTTGGCCGCCGCGCTTTTTCCGGCCGACCGCTTCAGCCCAGGACGGCTGCCCCTGGGTACCACCAGACTCCCCCTGCGGGCCTCCAGAGTTAACGGGGGGAGGGGTAACCTTCGGCTCCGGTCTCGAGGCAGCAGCCTTTTTCCTCTTGTTGGCCCTCCTCTTCTGGGCCTTCAACAGACGCTTGGGCTCCGTTTCCGGCACCTGCGTCTGTCTTTGGCCCAAAGGGGGCCTTTGTCCCATCGTTGGGAAAAACCTCGCCATCAGGTCGGACTGAAAGCGAGCAAATTCACGGTTCATAACCGTCTCTAGCTCGCTCCAGTCCGACACGCCACCACTGCCCTGGCCGTCTTTGGGTCCTGACTGCGGCCTCTGGGGCTGCAGCCTTTGAGGCTGAGGCTTTTCCGCCCTTTTCCTTTCCTCCTTCCTTTTCCTTCCGACGGGAGGGGGCTCCGTATGTTTGACGGGAGGGGGCTCCGTGGGTTTGATGGGAGGGGGCTCAGTGGATATGGGATGAGAAGGCGGGCTCGCCTTTCCTCCATTACCACCACCCGACTCTTTTTCTCGGAGGAGCCTGGAACACTCCCGAGACAGCACCAATACTCGCGCGCTGAGATCCGCGACCTGAGAACGGAAGTTCTCGTTCTCCCGGTCGCGGATCTCCGCCCTGGTGCAGAGCTCGGCAGTGCCTACCCGAATCGCCTCGCAAGCCGCGCGGA
The DNA here is from genome assembly GCA_963693445.1 of Agonopterix heracliana. Taxonomy (NCBI): domain Eukaryota; kingdom Metazoa; phylum Arthropoda; class Insecta; order Lepidoptera; family Depressariidae; genus Agonopterix; species Agonopterix heracliana. Next base: position 31,658 of record OY856310.1, read on the forward strand.
AGGAGCGGACAAGGTCTGCTTTAGAGCTTTTAGCCCTGTCCGCTACCTTTTCCACTGCATCTAGGCTTGCCAGCATCTCCGCACCGACAATCGCCGAGGGCTGCTCGTTCAGCATCTCCCCCTCTCCCGACATCTGAGAAGATGAACGGCCGGGGCTTTCAGGACGCCTCTTTGGGTCGCTCTCCTCCCCTTCCCGGCGTTGTGGTTTACGCTTTCGCGCCCGCTGCTTGCCGGGGTCTGAGGAGAGCGACATGTTGGATGCGCCACTGTCACTGTCAGCTTCACCGTCTAGCCTTCTCATCGATGGACGAGGCGTGCCTGGCCTGATCATCAGGAGCAGTCCACCTCCTTCTCGCTCCTCCCCTCGGTTGGACACCAAGGATTGGGATCTGGTGCAAGAGGAGGACCCCACAGAACGCGCAGTACTGGGCGTGCGCGTACGTGGATGTCTTCCCACCACCACTTCGTTCGGGTGCGCAAAACTGGGCGTGCGCGCCCCTTCGCCGGTCTCCGGCGGATTTACCACATGCCCGGAGGCATGGGAACTCAGAGTGCCCCCCCCAGATACGGAAGGGCTGCCTGACTCTCCCACGGCACGAGGTGTCGTGAGATCGTCAGGGCGGGGTTCTCCCACTGCGGAGCAGCGGGTACCCGCCTGGGGTAATACGTTCTTCTGAGTTTTCATTTTCCATACTCGTTCTGTGTAGCCCTTGGGACTGAGAACCCCCCAGCCATGCATCCCCTCGCCGGGCTACCGGAACTTGGGATTTAGGGTAATTTTTTAGAGTGGTTGTCTTCCACGCGACCCGGGCAAATACCCCGACGGTCCCCGTCTCTCTCAGTGAGCCTACGGGTCGGCCGAACGGTGGGGTTTGCAACCCCGTGCCCATGTTGGGCGGATGCTCTGGCAGCCACCCGCGACGGACCCGTCGCCCCTTTTTTATTTTTTATAGTGGTTATCTCCACGCGACCCGGGCAAATACCCCGTCAGTCCACGTTCTCCATCCGGAGGTTACGTGTAGTTCGGAGCATGCATTTGCATACACCGCGCTCCTTCCCGTGCCCTACAGCACCTCTAACCCGCGGATAATTCCGCCCTTGCTCGTCCACTACGCCCTCTGCTAGATTACCAGAGGGACGTGTGGAGAGCCCTCGCGCACGGGGCGGTTTGACCCAAGTGGGGCCCCACCCCGTGCAAGTGGTGTTCTTAGCTTCGCTTCAAGCATTACTAGCTTTTAGCTACTGAGCCCCCCCGCCACGACAAGGCGAACACCCTGGGGGGGAACCTTTTTTTTTTTTTTTTTTTTTTTTTTTTTTTTTTTTTTTTTTCGCAGGGGAATGCGTTACGCATACCGTCCCACCTGGGGGTCGGCGGGACGGTTATGTGGGACTCCCTCGCGGTATACCCACTAAACCCCTGCGGCGGCCTACCTCTGCAGTGGGGGGATCTCCAGGTACGCATCAGCTAAGCTCCGGTAGATCCCCTCTGCGTTTTCCCCCTGTGGGGGGAACTTTCCCGGGGGCGATAGAGTCCGCCCCTCGGGGGGGGACAGTGTCACGCCTCATACCGTGTACAGGGCGGCATGAGGCGCGGCAGTGTCTCCCCTCTCGACGACACCCCCCGGCCGCACCGGGAGTGTCATCCTCTCCCGGGTCGCGTCTCACGGTCACATCGCCCCAAGATGTGGCCGCGCGCGACCCTGTTGCGGCGCCTGAGGGCGGCGTGCGTTTCCGCCGCCCCGACGCCGCCGTCTTCGAGCGGGATCGGCCCTCTCCCGATCCCGCTCGGCGGCCTCCTTCTGGAGCATCACTGCTTCGCAGAAGGAGGCCGCTGCCCTCCAACCCTCCTCGCTCGCCAGCATAGCCGCGACTAATGCTGGCGGGGACAGATCTCGTCCGATTATTCCGACCAGGTCTCGACGCTCGGACCGCCACGCAGGGCAGTCCTCCAGCGTGTGCTGGGCGGAGTCCTGGTCGGACGCGCAGTGGTGGCATCGTGCCGTTTCCTCCCGTCCGATTCGATTCAGATACTCACCGAAGCACCCGTGCGCGGTGAGTATCTGAGTCAATCTGTAGGTGACGCAGCCTTTCCTCCCTACCCATGCTTCGAAGTTCGGCAGAACGGCACCGACAGCGCGTTGGCTCGCACAGCCCTGTAACAGGAGCTGTGCGTGCCATTTGCGCAGTACACGTCGGTGTGCGTTCCGCCGTAGCATTTCAGGCTCTTGGTCCGGCGCTTCGTCCCCATCGGCATCCCGGCCGACGGCACGCATTTGGTCATAGACCAATGCGTCCATGTCAGCCAGGATGTCGAAGGGGGGGTATCGCGCCAGGACCGTCGCCGCCTCGTACGAAATCGTTCGGTATCCCCGTACGATACGCATGGCAACCAACCGCTGCAGGCTCCTAAGCATGGCCCTGCAGCGGGAGGAACCCGCCTCGTTGGACCAGACGGGTGCCCCGTAGAGTGCCATGGATCGCACGACGCCACCGTAGAGGCGGCGAACTTCCTCCCGCGGTCCCCCGAGATTTGGTAGCAGGCGCTGCAAGGCACCTGCCACCTTACGGACTCGGGGGACGAGTCGCCTGAAATGCTCCTCGAAGCGCCATCGGCTGTCCAGTACGAGACCCAGGTAGCGTATGTGCTTCCCCACCTGGACCTCAACGTCACCTACCCGGAGTCGCGAGCTGGGTGGTTCATGGCCTAATCTTAGGCCATGAAACCATAGCGCCTCGGTCTTGTGAGGCGCCACCTCAAGGCCGAGCTCGCGAATCCTCCCCACGACACATGCCACGCCCAGTTCGGCGAGCCGCAGAACATCCTGGAAGTCTGACCCCCTGGCCATCACTAAGGTGTCATCTGCATAGCATATGACATCCACTCCAGGGGGGAGACCGGTGCGAAGGACCGCATCGTACGCGAGGTTCCACAGCAGGGGTCCAAGAACGGAACCCTGGGGCACCCCGCAACAAATCTCCCTCCTTACTTCCACCCCATCCCGACCGATATACTGCACCGTCCTGTCGCGCAGGTAGGCCCCGATTACGGCCCGCAGGTAGGGAGGCACGTCATGATATACGAGTGCCTCCCTGATCGCCTGCCAGGGGATGGTGTTGAACGCGTTGACGATGTCGAGGCTCACCGCCAACACCACCCCCCCCTCTTGGACTGCCTGTTCCGACAGGGAACGGACACGCTTAATGGCGTCCACCGTCGAACGTCCCCGCCGGAATCCAAACTGGCAGTCCGACAGATCGGGTCCCACTCGCGACAGGTGCCCACTGATACGGGCGGAGATTATCCTCTCGAAGAGTTTCCCCGCCTCGTCCAGCAGGCATATCGGTCGGAATGCGGAGGGAGAGTCCGCGGTCCTACCTTCCTTCTGCAGGAGCACCAGTCTCGCTTCCTTCCAGCCGAGGGGGAACACGCCGAGGCGGAGACAGCTCGTGAAAAGCCGCCTCAGCCTGTTCCCTAGCACCGACAGAGCCACCACCAGTGCCCGACCTGGAACACCGTCGGGTCCGGGCGCTGTATTCCGGGAGGCCAGCCGCCGCACTGCCCGGTCTAGCTCACCCTCCGTCACCTCACACTCATCGGACCATAATTGCTGGTCCGACAGTGACGGGGGGTTGGAGGGACTCCCCTGGACCCTTGGGAAGAGCGTGTTTACCACTCTTCCCACGAATTCGGGTTCCAGGGTTTCCGTCACTGGAGGGACCCACGGTTTGAGCTTGCCCAGTACCATTTTGTACGGGCGCCCCCATGGGTCCCTGTTCAGTCCCTCCAAGAGCTCTCTCCAGCACCGGGCCTTGCTCTCAGCGATAGCGTTGCTGAGAGCCTTTACGGCGGCTCCGTACACCCGGCGCGCTCTGTCTCTTTCCTCGGCTGGGGCTCGCCTTCTTCTTCCGGCTCGGAGGTACGGGCGGCGCAACCTCGCGACCTCATTGCGAAGTCGCGAGATCTCCTCGGTCCACCAGTACGCCGAGCCTCCTCGGGCCGGCCTGACCCGGGGCATCGATGCGTCGCATATCGACGTCATCGTGTCCCGGAACCAGACCGCCTGCGCTTCCGGATCGGACGAGATCTCCTCCTCCGTCCAGTCCGCGACGTGGGCTGCGGCGACGACCATTTCTCGGTCGAGCCGCTTGAGGGACCAACGTCGCGGAGGGCTGCCATCCTGGCTTGTGCGGCTGGGGCGGCGGAGCGATACATCGAATACGATGTATCGGTGGTCGGATCTAGTGACCACCTCCTCCGCCACCCTCCATCCTGACACCATGCGAATCGCAGAGGGAGTCGCCCATGATAGGTCGACGACCGACTCCCCCTGCCACCGCACACAGGTGCTGGCTGAACCTTGGTTTAATAGACCTAGGTCCAGCCCTGCCGCCCACTCCAGGAGTATCTCTCCCTTTATATCGTCCCGGGTGTCACCCCACTCACTTGAGTGGGCGTTAAAGTCACCCAGGACGATGACTGGGCGGGGGGCGTAACCGCGAATGCAGTTGGCCAGCCCGTCCAGGTAAGCCTCGTACGCGGCAGGGCTCACGTTGTTGGGGGAGATGTAGCAGCTGATGACGGCCGTAGAACCCCACTCTACGGCCACGTAGCCCGACCCTCTCCCCAAGAGAGAGCAATGGAGGCCATCCCTTCCCGTCCAGTATATGGCGGCGGAGCCATCGGCCGCCCCAAACCAGCGAGGATGGTCCGGGATGGAAAGTGGCTCCGCAACAACTGCCAGATCAACCGACCACTCCGCGATCGTCTGGAACATGAGGTTCTGGGCGTCGCGGCAGTGGTTCAGGTTGATCTGGAGTATTTTCGCTGGAGGTACTAGGCCTGTTGAGCCTCCATGGCCTCCTCTTCCGGTCGTTGGACCGGCTGGCCGTCTCCCTCTCTGGCTGAGGCGGGAGTTGGGCGGACTACCGTCCCCTTCTTTTTCTTCTTCGGCGGGGAGCATTTTTTGCTCCCCAGCCGATGGTTGGCGGGTAGCCCGTAGTCGGCGCACACCGGGCATTTCGGAGCGTCCGCTTCGCACTCCCGAGCCTTGTGGCCCGGGTCTCCGCATACGTAGCAGCGGGCGCTCCTGTCCGCGTTGTCGGGGCACGTGTCCCTGACGTGCCCCATTTCGAGGCACCGGTGGCACTGGAGGGGACGTGCCGCCAGAACCTCTACCCGCGCCGACGACCACCCGACCTGGATACGTCGGACCCCCGCCGCCTTCCTCACAGCCGATAGTGGGGCCCGGACCCATGCCGAACCAAGCCTGTGGGGCCCGCCGCGGATCTCTCCAACCTTTACGTCGGCCGGGGAGCACCCACCTACTTCCGCCACGGCCGCCGCTACCTCAGTGGGGGTGATGGTCTCATCCAGGTCCATCACCCTCAGCTCCGCCGTCTTGCACGGACGCGTGAAGCGGGCGTCCGCTTCGCTTATCCCGAGCCTTTCCCGAAGGCACTTGAGTAAGGCGTCCGCCTTGGCGGCGCTGTCCGGTCCGGGGACCTCCAGCAAAAGGCCCCCGTTGGCGGCTTTGCGCTGGCGGAGCCCGCCGGTGATGCCAAGGTCTGAAAGCTTGATGAGCACCTTGGCATCCTTCATTATGCGGGGCAGCGACCACTGCGATCCCGGCAGTACCGAAATCAGCACGGCCGCCGCCGCAGGCTGTCGGGGCAGCTTGGGTTGCGGCCGTCCCGGGGTCGCCGACGTCCGGGGTGCGACGGGTGGCAATGCTGCCTTTCTGGCAGCAGCTCTTGCCTTTCGGCCCACCACTTTGGACCACGGGGTTTCCCCCTGCCCCGCCGCCGGCCCCGAAGGAGGAGGTTGGGCAGTGGCCTGAGCGGTGGGCACTGAAGGAGCTTCGGTGTGCCCCCTTGCCGCCCTCTTCTTCCTTTTTTCCTTCCCCTTCTTCTTCCCCTCCCCTGTAGGAGCAGAAGAAGAAGTGGGAGTAGGCCCGACCGGGGTTTTTGTCCCCGGATGAGTAGCCCCCTCCGTCGCTTGTTTCCTTTTTAAAGGCGGACGAGCCCCTCTCTCCGGGAAGTACCGGTCCATGATAGTGGACTGGAACCGTGCGAAATCGCGCTCCATTTGGACCGCGATTTGGTCCCAGTCCATGCCGGCAGCCTTCTCTTCAGGTCCCTGCTCTGCTCCGGCTGGGGTCTTCGTGGCCTTGGGTTTGGGCTGCCCCGCCCGAGGACCGGGTTTCGCCCCACCGTGGCGTAGCTCCTGCACTTCACCCGCCAGCTCCTCTATGCGGTTCATCAGGGCCGCGACTTGCGCGCGGAACCGTTCGTTCTCGCTGTCCCGCCGCTCGGCCCTGATACAGAGCTCCTTCGTGCCTTCCTGAAGGGCTCCACAAGCCTCCCGGAAAGCAGCAGCCATCTCTGCCTTCGTAGACTTGGGTCGGGAGAAGGTTTCCTCCGCGGCAGAGAGGCTACGGAGCATCTCCGCGCCTATCTCCGAGGAAGGTTTTCCCTCTCCCAGACCCGTAAGTTCGGCGCTGTGAGGGCGCTTCGCCCGCACCTGCTCTCCTTCTGCCGGGCCCTGCGGTCTCCGCTTTCGCGTCCGCACGACTCGGCCCTGGGATGAGAGCGACGTCTGCGACATCGCAGAGCAGTCCGACTCATTCCCACTGGCGTCAAACACGTCCGGAATCGGGGTGGGAGGTCTGGTGGTTTGTCCACCCCTCCCGAAAATGAGTTTTATGCCCCCCGAACGGGGCCGCGGTCTCACCTCTTCCTTCTCTTGTACGCCGGCTAAGGAGCCAGCCTCCACTTCTAGATTTTTATTTGAGTTTAATTCCATATTTAATCCCACGAGTATGGGGGAAATAAAACGTCCGCCCGGGCAGTGCCCCCTGTACCCGGGTAACCCTAATACCACTGGGAGATCAGAAGGTATCCCAGGGTTGGCCGCTAGAGACTGATGAACTCCCCAGCCGCTCTTACGAGCATCCCGACGCCACGTGCCGCAACGCCGAGAGTTGAGGATTTATTATAGAGGTTTACTCCTCGCGGTCCGGCCGATTAAGGCAAGACCTTCGGTCCTAGCACTGAGCCGCTAGACATATCAACGACACTCAGTAAACGCTAGGGTTACGAGTAAACGACGGTGGCAAGAAGAGGAAAGTCCTCCACCTGCCTGCTCTGCGGCAGGGTAAGTGCACGCAGAGCCCGCCCCTGCTCCTCCACTATGCCCTCTGCTAACCAGAGGGACATGCGGAAGAACGCCTTCCCCCGTCAGGTAATTCGCCGATGGGCAGTGAATTTACCCACTCCCGTGCCCTACGGCACCTCCATCACGCGGATGATTCCGCCCTCACTCGTCCACTACGCCCTCTGCTAGATTACCAGAGGGACGTGCGGAGAGCCCTCACGCACGGGGCAGTTTGACCCAAGCGGGGCCCCACCCCGTGTAAGTGGTGTTCTTAGCTTCACTCCAAGCATTACTCGCTTGGAGCTACTGAGCCCCCCCGCCACGGCAAGGCGAACACCCTGGGGGGGCCTGGGGGGGGAACCTAACCTAACCTAACCTAACCTAACCTTTTTTTTTTTTTTTTTTTTTATACGCTGGGAAAAAATGCTTTACGCATCCCCTCCCATTGGGGGACAGGAGGGGTATGTGGGACTCCCCGGTGCGTGTCACCGGTATACCCACTAAAATAACCCAGCGGCACTCCCGCTTCGCCTGGATGGCAGGGAACTGGGAGACCGGCAGAGCCTTTTCATCCAGTCCCCCACCGGCGATCGCCTGCCTTTCGGCCGGCCCACCAGAGAATGTCTTCCCGCAAGGGTGATGAGTAGTGCAATGCAGGCGGAGGCGCCCCCGCACCTATCGCCCGCTACTCACCACTGGTAGGCTGAAGGCAGCCGCTGTTAAGCAGCCGCCGACCGCCACCGCCGGTTTTAACGACTTCACTGTCGGGTGTTATTGACTTTTCCTTGTCTCAGCCCGGCCAATGAAGGCACGGCCCTCGGTCGCCTGGAAACAGTCCAGACGATAACGATATACCGCTTGGCGGTGGCGGGGAAGGAACTCCTTCGCGGCCTGCTCTGCGGTAGTGTGAGTACGCGCAGAGCCCGCCCCTGCTCCTCCACTATGCCCTCTGCCAAGCAGAGGGACACGTGGAGAAACGAACCGCGGCCGGGTCAAGCTGACCCGCCGCCCTCCTGTGGTCACATCTCAGAGATGCGACCACCCCGCATAGGGTTGGTTCACGCCGGCAAGCCGGTACCCCCCATTTCTGGGGGGCATTCCCCTATCCAGGTTTTTAAGGGATCTTTACAACAAATTTTAGAAGAGCACTCATGTTTGGTATCCTTTAATTTGTTTCGATGTATACTTTTTAGTCCCGGTAAGATTGAGCGTCTGATAATGATGGAGACAGGAGGTGGTCAAGAGATCTCAACTAATTGTAGAAGATCACTCGCATTTGGTCTAATTTAATTCGGTTCTATGAATGTTTTCAGTTTTTACTTTGACTGAGAAACTAAAAAGTAAAAAATAAAAAAAGTAAAAAAAACTTTTTTAGTTAAACGATTTTATTTGAATGAAAACTGCACTAAACGGTAAAAAATAACTTTTTCTACATTTTCGTATTATGTTGTACAATACCGTTAGCTGGAAATTTGTTAGTATAACCTATGTTAACCTATCTTCAAAATAGTTATGACGAATAAAGGTATTACAATAGGCATTCATATTTTAGATTAATACTTTGTTAATTAATTTTGATTATAAAATCGGAAAAATTATAAAACGGATAGTGAGCAGTCGCAGTGCAGTGGTAACAAGCGGTGTAATGACGCAGCGCGCACGCACCTGCACCTGCGCCTGCACCTGCTTCCCCGCGTCCCTGGACACGGAGCGCCCCCCGCTGAACATGAGCCTCAGCCGCGACACCCCCGCGCCCCCCGCACCCCCCGCCGGCGAGGGCGTCGTCACGGGCGTCGCGATGTTCGCCCCACCAGAGCTCCAGCTGTAATCATCATTGTTTTATACATGTTATTAACTTATTTAATATTAAACATTTTAATGGTTTCGGCAAGAAAAGAACGTTTAAATAATAACAGCGTTACTTTAACAAAATTTGATATCCTATACCTAATGATGATGATGATGTTGACCTCTACGACGTTTCCGGTCGGAGCTCGGATGTGACTGGAGAAACCTAGTTTGTCTGTTCCACGTGTACTGCGCGTGTCACACCCACACTAGTCTAGCAGAGTGCACCTGTGTGTACTGTGTACTGTGTACTGTGTACTGTGTACCGGGTAGTTAGTAACACGCACCTCTCGGCGGCGGCGGTCAGGTGCAGCGGGTGGGCGGCGTGTACTGCGCGTGTCACACCCACACTAGTCTAGCAGAGTGCACCTGTGTGTACTGTGTACTGTGTACTGTGTACCGGGTAGTTAGTAACACGCACCTCTCGGCGGCGGCGGTCAGGTGCAGCGGGTGGGCGGCGTGTACTGCGCGTGTCACACCCACACTAGTCTAGCAGAGTGCACCTGTGTGTACTGTGTACTGTGTACTGTGTACCGGGTAGTTAGTAACACGCACCTCTCGGCGGCGGCGGTCAGGTGCAGCGGGTGGGCGGCGTGTACTGCGCGTGTCACACCCACACTAGTCTAGCAGAGTGCACCTGTGTGTACTGTGTACTGTGTACTGTGTACCGGGTAGTTAGTAACACGCACCTCTCGGCGGCGGCGGTCAGGTGCAGCGGGTGGGCGGCGTGTACTGCGCGTGTCACACCCACACTAGTCTAGCAGAGTGCACCTGTGTGTACTGTGTACTGTGTACTGTGTACTGTGTACCGGGTAGTTAGTAACACCTACCTCTCGGCGGCGGCGGTCAGGTGCAGCGGGTGGGCGGCGTGTACTGCGCGTGTCACACCCACACTAGTCTAGCAGAGTGCACCTGTGTGTACTGTGTACTGTGTACTGTGTACTGTGTACTGTGTACCGGGTAGTTAGTAACACGCACCTCTCGGCGGCGGCGGTCAGGTGCAGCGGGTGGGCGGCGTGTACTGCGCGTGTCACACCCACACTAGTCTAGCAGAGTGCACCTGTGTGTACTGTGTACTGTGTACTGTGTACTGTGTACCGGGTAGTTAGTAACACGCACCTCTCGGCGGCGGCGGTCAGGTGCAGCGGGTGGGCGGCGTGTACTGCGCGTGTCACACCCACACTAGTCTAGCAGAGTGCACCTGTGTGTACTGTGTACTGTGTACTGTGTACTGTGTACCGGGTAGTTAGTAACACGCACCTCTCGGCGGCGGCGGTCAGGTGCAGCGGGTGGGCGGCGTGTACTGCGCGTGTCACACCCACACTAGTCTAGCAGAGTGCACCTGTGTGTACTGTGTACTGTGTACTGTGTACCGGGTAGTTAGTAACACGCACCTCTCGGCGGCGGCGGTCAGGTGCAGCGGGTGGGCGGCGTGTACTGCGCGTGTCACACCCACACTAGTCTAGCAGAGTGCACCTGTGTGTACTGTGTACTGTGTACTGTGTACCGGGTAGTTAGTAACACGCACCTCTCGGCGGCGGCGGTCAGGTGCAGCGGGTGGGCGGCGTGTACTGCGCGTGTCACACCCACACTAGTCTAGCAGAGTGCACCTGTGTGTACTGTGTACTGTGTACTGTGTACCGGGTAGTTAGTAACACCTACCTCTCGGCGGCGGCGGTCAGGTGCAGCGGGTGGGCGGCGTGTACTGCGCGTGTCACACCCACACTAGTCTAGCAGAGTGCACCTGTGTGTACTGTGTACTGTGTACTGTGTACCGGGTAGTTAGTAACACGCACCTCTCGGCGGCGGCGGTCAGGTGCAGCGGGTGGGCGGCGTGTACTGCGCGTGTCACACCCACACTAGTCTAGCAGAGTGCACCTGTGTGTACTGTGTACTGTGTACTGTGTACCGGGTAGTTAGTAACACGCACCTCTCGGCGGCGGCGGTCAGGTGCAGCGGGTGGGCGGCGTGTACTGCGCGTGTCACACCCACACTAGTCTAGCAGAGTGCACCTGTGTGTACTGTGTACTGTGTACTGTGTACTGTGTACCGGGTAGTTAGTAACACCTACCTCTCGGCGGCGGCGGTCAGGTGCAGCGGGTGGGCGGCGTGTACTGCGCGTGTCACACCCACACTAGTCTAGCAGAGTGCGAGTCGTTTTGCACTTCACCTAACGCAAAAAACCCCGTCATGAACGGAGCTTTCGTTCAAAAGATACGAAATGTTTACGTTTTTCAAGATGGCGGACAAAATGTCGGCTAAATCTTTAAAATTGTCTTACATGCCCAGTTTTTGGTCGATTATACCCGAGTTTGGGCTCGTTTTAGGGTCATTATTTGAAACCTCGAAAATGGTGGTCACACGGCTATAAATCCTAAGATATTAAAGATACATCATTCAAACAAATTTTATACGTTTCATCATTTATTAATCTATCTGGAACACTAATTATTTCATCAAAATAAATAAAACTAATACCTTAAAACTTCGTCCGAACATTGAAAACGGGGTGAATTTGGCTATTCTTCGAGTGTCCCACGCTCCTCTCGCGTAAAACAATCGCATATAACTTTTTAGTTTATTGTGTTACATATATGTTTTGCATATCAAAATAATTGTCAAGAGTTATTTTATTCATTTCTTATTTCTATTTGTAGATTTAAAAGATTGTTTAAGATTTAGAAGCCAATATGTGTTGGTCACACGATTTCATGATTTCTGGGAGCGCAGGTTTAAACGCTTCGTATGTATACAAATTACAACCTATTAGTAAGTTTATTGTTTTAACAGACACGGAAGTCTATCCCAGAATTCAATATTTAATGCAATTTGAGGCTATATACAATGTGTATTAAGATATAAAAGCTTATCTCCGGAATCAACTTTTTTTTCACCTATTTAGGTAAGTTTCGTGGACACTGTATTAAATAGAAAGGATGCTTTGTTTTTTATTATTGTTAGTTTTTAGAAGTGCTAATATAGGCGAGATTTTCCTAAGGTATTGATCCTTTGAAATTCAACGATAAATAAGGAGTAAATTGTAAAAATAGTCAAAAATCGTAATTTACGTGGCGTAATTTTCGTGGAATACTGTCCACGTAACTTACTATTCATGCCACGAAAATTATTACCCATCTGTTTTGAGTGAATTTAATAATGAAATATAGAATTTCTTCGTCAATTTGGGTAATTGATCGATTGTTTAAATGTCTATTATGCTTTTGTTTGTCGAAATGGTAGTTTAAAATTGAAATCTGTCTATTCAAAGTACCATTATAATGATTATCAAACCGATATGGCATTTTACTTATCATACTTATAAGAGTGATGAAGGAGTAGTAAGAGTAAGCATCATAGCGTATTTAGATCCGCTGAATCTTAGCTTAGTGCGGATACGTGGGATATCAACCAAGAAGGGGTGGTATCCCGCGGTGCGTCTGGAAGTCCGATAGTAGAAAGGAGAAGGCGGGATGAGCTCATGCAGCTCTTGTGCACCGCTGTACAATCTGTAGAAGGCCGACAAGCAGGCTACTCTGCGGCGGTTTGCTAGGCTATGAAGCTTGGTTTCTACCAGTTTACTGTCGCCAATGAGCCTTCTGGCTCTGCGTTGAACCGAGTCGAGAGCGTCTAGTTGATTCTTAGCTGAGCCATCCCACATGTGGCAGCAATACTCCATACACGATCGGACCTGAGCTTTATACAACATTAAGAGCTGTCCAGGAGTGAAGTACCGCTTCACCTTGTTTAAGATGCACAGCTTTTTGGTTGCAGTTTGAGCCTTAGACTCGATATCAGCGCCAAAGTTGAGTTTCGTAGTCAACCTTATGCCCAAAAGCTCAAGACTGTCGGAAACAGTGACAGATGTACCCCAGAAAGTAGGAGTCCGATAAAACGAACTCCTTTTGGCGGTGAACAGACAGCCTGAGTTTTGGTGGCATTGAAGTTGACTAGATTATTGTCACCCCACTGGGAGACAAGACTTAAAGTCAAGTTTGTCCGCTCCACCATGGCCTCCCGCTACGAACTAATTTCATCCCCGCTGGCCCCAACGCCGGATAGATATCTCTCAGTGACAGTACTGTCATCTGCATACCCAACAATACCTGATACAGGGAGGTCATTGATGTGTAGCAGGAAAAGTGTCGCAGAGAGAACAGACCCCTGGGGAACCCCAGCATCAATTGCCATGAGGTCAGAAGAGCAGCTGTCAATGACAACTCTAATCGACCATTCACTCAAGAAATCAGACATCCAGCTGCAGAGATCAGCGGGGATGCCATAAGCAGGAAGCTTGTTCAGCAAACTACGTGCCATACCCTGTCAAAGGCCTTCGAGATGTCAAGTGACACAGCTAGTGCTAAACCGTATTTTTCAATGGCCTCGCCCCAGCAATGCGTGACATACACAAAAAGATCCCCAGTCGAGCACCCCCGGTGAAAGCCACATTGACGATCACTGTAGATCATTATCTTCTAGGTATGACAGCAACATACTGTTAAGTACTCTTTCCATGACTTTACAGAGAATGGTAGTGATGGCTGTTATAGGTCGGTAGTTGCAGGGGTCGGCACGATTGCCCTTCTTGGGAACCAGTTGCACATTCGCAAGCTTCCAGGATTTTGGCACCGTTCTTGTTCTAAGAGAGAGGCGATACAGGCGTGTTAAAACAGGAGACAACTCAGGCGCACAATATCACAGCACTCTTGCAGGTATGCCATCAGGACCACTTGCCTTATTCACATCCAGACTACGCAATGCTCTGCGGACAACTCTTTCATGTGTATTGTGATCTGCGGCATCAAAGAATCACAACGAGGGATGGTTGGTGGCTGTTTGGCACCAGCTTCCAGACGTGAATTGCTCGCAAACAGAAAAGCAAATAAATTCGCTTTCTTAGTTGCGAAGTGAGCCAGCGACCCATCATGTTTCTGCATGGGAGGCAAAGTGGGACGGCAGAAATTGATTTCGACCGATTTTGAAAGGGGCCAGAACTGTTTACTACCAGAGGGGTAGAATGCCAGTCTAGCTTGAATGTGACTGACATGATCGAATCGAGCCTTCCGGATCACCCGTTTGCAGGACTTGGCGGCAGAATTAAAGGCCCTTTTCTTCGCGCGGACCCTTCGTGCTCTAACTTTGCGGTCGCAAGCTTGGACCCATGCTTGGTAGGCGGATTCCTTTCGAGCCTCAGTGCGAGCACAATCCGCATTGTACCATCGTTGGGCTTTGTGACATTGTGACCAAGTGCGATCTCGGAGAATGGAATATAATATTCCATTACCTGCCAAATCACATCCGCAACCGCATCAGCAGAACAGGCTGGGTCACTGAAGAAAAACACACTTGCCGCCACAGATAAGACGCAAAGAAGTGTCGCATCTCATCCCAATCTGCCGACCCGTATCGCCAGACTCGCCTCGTGCCGTGCCCATAGTGCTGTCATCTAGAGGAAAGCAAATCGACACGGATTTTCGCTTCTTGAACTTATGTTCCAACGAGTATCCTGGGTAGTTGAGGTACGCCGTATCAGACTGGGTTGCTATCTGCGTCTCCGTTAAAAAGAATAAGTGTGGCCTTTCAGTCTCAAGGTGGTGGTGGACCAGATCGATATTTGAGTGCAAACCTCGTATGTTACTGAGGTGCACTTTGAGTGGGAGGAAGTGCAGCCGTTGTGTAACATTTTTCTGCTTTTGGACCTCTTGGGTTCGACTGACTGATGGAAGACTCACTTGGAGACTGCGGGGACGCCCGAACCCCCCCGCAAAGGCCAACGGGCCCTCCCTTCCAGTCGCCAACTGGCACGGTGGGGCATTGCGGAATTTTTCGCTAGTTGTGTGGGGCAGCCTTTCACACGTAGCTAACGCACTACTTGGGCCCCCTACTAACTGCGGTCGGCCAACGACTGTCACCATTCTTCAGATCCCGCTACTCTCCAGAATGAGTTTCCCGGTACAGTGTTGCTCAGAGGCCAAGACCGGTTCCAAACAGCGCAAATGACTTTCTCCCATTCCCCAATGGCACTGGCACTCCTGCACACCGACGGAACGCAGCAAGCTGCTTGGCGCCAGACTCGAGCAGGAGGGTGGGCGCAAACCAGGCGGCTCCTTGCTAGAGATGGGTTTCTACCCGGGTAAATACCCGATCGCGGGTATATACCGGGTAAATACCCGTGAAAGTACCCAAATGGGTAAATATTCGGGTATTTTCATTTTATCAGTGGTTCCGATTGTGTTTTGAAATAAAAACGTCTATAATTCGTTAAATATATGTATTTGCAGTATTGTGCCTGAACATCAATAAGTCATTTGTGTTTTTTCCTAACATTTTTAACATACATTAACATTTAACATTTAAAAACTGAGACATACTTTTTGGTTATTGTTGGTAGGTAGGTACCTACCTACTTTTGAATTTTGATAGTTTCTGGTAGTTGTTGATAGTTTTTTGTTGTTGTTCGTAGTTTTTTGTTTTTCCTAGTTTTTAGTTGTTTGTGGTTGATAGTTTTTGTAATTATAGTAGTTTAGGTTACCTTTTTAGAAGTTGTTGGTTGTTTTTAGTACTTTAGGTAGTTTCTGGTAGTTTATGGTTGTTGTTCATACCTAACTTTTGGTAGGTGTTGGTAGTTTTTGGTAGTTTTTAGTACTTTGGTTAGTTTCTAGTAGTGGTTGGTAGTTTCTGGTTGTTGACGATAGTTTTTGGTTTGTTCGTCGTTCGTTGTTGGTAGTTTTTGGTTCTTGTTAGTAGTGTTTGGTTGTTGTTGGTAGTTTTTGGTCGTTTTTGGTACTTTTTCGTAGTTGTCAGTCGTTTTTGGTGGTTTTTGCTAGTTTCTGGTGGGCATGGTAGTTTTTAGTACTTTTGGTTGTTGTTGGTAGTTTTCAGTTGTTCGTAGTTTTTCGTTGTTGTTGGAAGTTAATGGTTATTGTTGATAGTTTTTGGTTGTTAATACTAGTTTTTGGTTGTTCATGGTAGTTTTTGGTTGTTTTTAGTTATTAGTAGTTTTTGTTTTTTGTTAGTAGTTTTTGATCGTTCTTGGTATTTTTTGATTGTAGTTGATAGTTTTTAGATGTTGCTGGTAAATTTGGGTTGTAGTTGGCATTTTTTGGCGTTTGTTGGAACTTTTTGTTTAATGTTGGTAGTTTTCATTGTTGTTGTTGGCAGTTTTTGGTTGATTTTGGTAGTTGTTAGTAGTTTTTGGTGGTTGTAGTGGGTGGTTGTAGTAGGTGGTTTTTGGATGTAGTTGGTAGTTTTTAGATGTTGCTGGCAGTTTTTGGAATTTGTTGGTAGCTTTTGGTTGATGTTGGAAGTTTTCATTGTTGTTGGTAGTTTTTGGTTGTTGTGGGCAGTTTTGGTTGTTTTTGGTAGTTGTTGGTAGTTTTTGGTGGTTGTTGGTAGTATTTGGTTGTAGTTGGTAGTTTTTAGATGTTGCTGGTAGTTTTTCGTAGTTGTTGGTGTTTTTAGGCAGTTATTGGTTGTTTTTGGTAGTTTTTGGTTTTATTTGTCGTTTTTGGTAGCAACAACAACCAAGATGGTAAAAACTACGATAAAGTACCAAAAACGACAAATAAAACCAAAAACTACCAAATACAACCAAAAACTGCCAACAACAACCAAAAGCTGTTAACAACAACCAAAAACTACCAACAACAATGATAACTACAAACATCAACCAAAATTTACCAACAAATTCCAAAAACTACCAACTGCCACATCTAAAAACTACCAACTACAACCAAAAACTGCCAACAACAACCAAAATCTGTTAAGCACAACTAAAAACTACCAACAACAATGAAAACTACCAACATCACCAAAAGCTACCAACAAACGCCAAAAACTGCCTACTACAACCCAAAACTACCAGCAAAATCTAAAAACTACCAACTACAACCAAATACTACCAACAACCACCAAAAACTACCAACAACTACGAAAAACTACCAGCAACATCTAAAAACTACCAACTACAACCAAAAAGTACCAACAACCACCAAAAACTACCAACAACTACCAAACACTACCAAAAACAACCAAAAACTGCCAAGAACAACTAAAAGCTGTCAAGAACCACCAAAAACTACCAAAAACAATGAAAACTACCAACATCAACCAAAAGCTACCAACAAACGCCAAAAACTGCCAACTACAACCCAAAACTACCAGCAACATCTAAAAACTACCAACTACAACCAAATACTACCAACAACTACAAAAAACTACCAGCAACATCTAAAAACTATCAACTACAACCAAAAAGTACCAACAACCACCAAAAACTACCAACAACTACCAAACACTACCAAACACTACCAAAAACCACCAAAAACTGCCAAGAACAACCAAAAGCTGTCAAGAACAACCAAAAACTACCAACAACAATGAAAACTACCAACATCAACCAAAAGCTACCTAAAACGCCAAAAACTGCCAACTACAACCCAAAACTACCACCAACATCTAAAAACTACCAACTACCACCAAATACTACCAACAACCACCAAAAACTACCAACAACTACGAAAAACTACCAGCAACATCTAAAAACTACCAACTACAACCAAAAACTACCAACAACCACCAAAAACTACCAACAACTACCAAACACTACCAAAAACAACCAAAAACTGCCAAGAACAACCAAAAACTACCAACACTTCTTTGTGGGCAGCGCCCTTATGCATACAAGCGTAAAACTTGATGTGATTATACATTGAGAAACTCTAACGTAAAACAACAACAAGAAGTTTTTGTTGTTGTTTTAAATCAAAATCACTCGGAACTCATATTATTTTACCTACCCAAACTTCGCAGGAAGGTTTCATGTAAGAATGTGGTTTTAATCTAGTGATTCTATGATTTTTTTTTGCAATTTACTCGGTTGAACACTCCTGTACTAACTATAGTTTGGTATTCTCTCGCAGTTAATAAGAAAATATAATTTTGACATCATTTTCTATAGGATTAGTGATCATTATAAATTAAATTAATAAATAATGAAAATACCCGCCATTTGGGTATTTACCCGATAAATACCCGGTATATACCCAAAATGGGTATATACCCGGTTTTTACCCGATGGGTATTTACCCATCGCCCATCTCTACTCCTTGCGGAGCCTACCACCGCTGTAGGGGATCGTTCAGCCATCTCCACAAACTTGGTAGTCTGTGGAGGCGTTGCCCGGGGTGGACCGCTAGGAGGTAGATCCCAAACCACCCCAAAGCTTTAAGGGAAAGCTGTTATATTTTTAAAGTAAAGGTACACATAAAGGTGACCCGATGCATATCGACTCTCTTATTATTTAGCACATAGGCAATTGAACCCTTTGGACGTTCAGACATGTGAACAGCCATGTCCCGGAACGCGATTTAGAACAGACCGCCCATCATATTCAATGGGAATGTGAACTTTGGCACGGCGACTGCCAGACAATGCTTGGCTCAATAAAATCGTTTTCTGGTGTCCCTTATTACATGGATCTTGATGCAATTAGGGATTACTTCGGTGAAGAAGAACCAAGGTAGCTGTCAAAATCCGAAGAATTGCTAAACTCAAGTTACAATGGGCTTAATCGTAGAATAGAGCACCGATGGGGACGAAAAGTTCTCGAGTGTAGATCGCGTACCAGAGGGCATGAATAAGGTGACGAGTTTGTTGGTCACCGGGTGGTGAAGGTTGCGGAAACCCATTGGATGAGGACAGAGCAGGACCGGTCGTTGTGGCAATTTTTGGGGGAGGCTAATGTCCAGCTCGTCTTTCGGCTGAGGCGATGATGAAAAATATTAAATAAAAAAATGAAAAATTCGAATGGTAAATTATTTTGAATTTGAACGCGATGGATGTGAGATCGGTATGCCATAGCGCGATCTAACATTACACATAGGTATTTGATCGATCCAGGTAAAGAGATTACGGCTACCACTAAAAGCTTCTTCTTCTTATCGTGTGGGCAAGCCCTGGTGGCAGAGTTTATTCAAAGCGCCTTTACGGCCTCTGACGTGGTTTTTATGTAACGACTACTACCACCAGAGGTAGTAGCCGGGACCAACGGATTTACGTGCCATCTGAAGCACGGTATCATCTTCCTTTTCAGACAATCAGGTGGAGTCAGCCTACAATGTCCTAACTAACTGGGGAAAAACGATAGGTGTTCCCCGTGTAGAGATGGGCGATGGGTAAATACCCATCGGGTAAAAACCGGGTATATACCCATTTTGGGTATATACCGGGTATTTATCGGGTAAATACCCAAATGGCGGGTATTTTCATTATTTATTAATTTAATTTATAATGATCACTAATCCTATAGAAAATGATGTCAAAATTATATTTTCTTATTAACTGCGAGAGAATACCAAACTATAGTTAGTACAGGAGTGTTCAACCGAGTAAATTGCAAAAAAAAAATCATAGAATCACTAGATTAAAACCACATTCTTACATGAAACCTTCCTGCGAAGTTTGGGTAGGTAAAATAATATGAGTTCCGAGTGATTTTGATTTAAAACAACAACAAAAACTTCTTGTTGTTGTTTTACGTTAGAGTTTCTCAATGTATAATCACATCAAGTTTTACGCTTGTATGCATAAGGGCGCTGCCCACAAAGAAGTGTTGGTAGTTTTTGGTTGTTCTTGGCAGTTTTTGGTTGTTTTTGGTAGTGTTTGGTAGTTGTTGGTAGTTTTTGGTGGTTGTTGGTAGTTTTTGGTTGTAGTTGGTAGTTTTTAGATGTTGCTGGTAGTTTTTCGTAGTTGTTGGTAGTTTTTGGTGGTTGTTGGTAGTATTTGGTGGTAGTTGGTAGTTTTTAGATGTTGGTGGTAGTTTTGGGTTGTAGTTGGCAGTTTTTGGCGTTTTTGGTAGCTTTTGGTTGATGTTGGTAGTTTTCATTGTTGTTGGTAGTTTTTGGTTGTTCTTGACAGCTTTTGGTTGTTCTTGGCAGTTTTTGGTGGTTTTTGGTAGTGTTTGGTAGTGTTTGGTAGTTGTTGGTAGTTTTTGGTGGTTGTTGGTACTTTTTGGTTGTAGTTGGTAGTTTTTAGATGTTGCTGGTAGTTTTTTGTAGTTGTTGGTAGTATTTGGTTGTAGTTGGTAGTTTTTAGATGTTGCTGGTAGTTTTGGGTTGTAGTTGGCAGTTTTTGGCGTTTGTTGGTAGCTTTTGGTTGATGTTGGTAGTTTTCATTGTTTTTGGTGGTTCTTGACAGCTTTTAGTTGTTCTTGGCAGTTTTTGGTTGTTTTTGGTAGTGTTTGGTAGTTGTTGGTAGTTTTTGGTGGTTGTTGGTACTTTTTGGTTGTAGTTGGTAGTTTTTAGATGTTGCTGGTAGTTTTTCGTAGTTGTTGGTAGTTTTTGGTGGTTGTTGGTAGTATTTGGTTGTAGTTGGTAGTTTTTAGATTTTGCTGGTAGTTTTGGGTTGTAGTAGGCAGTTTTTGGCGTTTGTTGGTAGCTTTTGGTGATGTTGGTAGTTTTCATTGTTGTTGGTAGTTTTTAGTTGTGCTTAACAGATTTTGGTTGTTGTTGGCAGTTTTTGGTTGTAGTTGGTAGTTTTTAGATGTGGCAGTTGGTAGTTTTTGGAATTTGTTGGTAAATTTTGGTTGATGTTTGTAGTTATCATTGTTGTTGGTAGTTTTTGGTTGTTGTTAACAGCTTTTGGTTGTTGTTGGCAGTTTTTGGTTGTATTTGGTAGTTTTTGGTTTTATTTGTCGTTTTTGGTACTTTATCGTAGTTTTTACCATCTTGGTTGTTGTTGCTACCAAAAACGACAAATAAAACCAAAAACTACCAAAAACAACCAATAACTGCCTAAAAACACCAACAACTACGAAAAACTACCAGCAACATCTAAAAACTACCAACTACAACCAAATACTACCAACAACCACCAAAAACTACCAACAACTACCAAAAACAACCAAAACTGCCCACAACAACCAAAAACTACCAACAACAATGAAAACTTCCAACATCAACCAAAAGCTACCAACAAATTCCAAAAACTGCCAGCAACATCTAAAAACTACCAACTACATCCAAAAACCACCTACTACAACCACCCACTACAACCACCAAAAACTACTAACAACTACCAAAATCAACCAAAAACTGCCAACAACAACAATGAAAACTACCAACATTAAACAAAAAGTTCCAACAAACGCCAAAAAATGCCAACTACAACCCAAATTTACCAGCAACATCTAAAAACTATCAACTACAATCAAAAAATACCAAGAACGATCAAAAACTACTAACAAAAAACAAAAACTACTAATAACTAAAAACAACCAAAAACTACCATGAACAACCAAAAACTAGTATTAACAACCAAAAACTATCAACAATAACCATTAACTTCCAACAACAACGAAAAACTACGAACAACTGAAAACTACCAACAACAACCAAAAGTACTAAAAACTACCATGCCCACCAGAAACTAGCAAAAACCACCAAAAACGACTGACAACTACGAAAAAGTACCAAAAACGACCAAAAACTACCAACAACAACCAAACACTACTAACAAGAACCAAAAACTACCAACAACGAACGACGAACAAACCAAAAACTATCGTCAACAACCAGAAACTACCAACCACTACTAGAAACTAACCAAAGTACTAAAAACTACCAAAAACTACCAACACCTACCAAAAGTTAGGTATGAACAACAACCATAAACTACCAGAAACTACCTAAAGTACTAAAAACAACCAACAACTTCTAAAAAGGTAACCTAAACTACTATAATTACAAAAACTATCAACCACAAACAACTAAAAACTAGGAAAAACAAAAAACTACGAACAACAACAAAAAACTATCAACAACTACCAGAAACTATCAAAATTCAAAAGTAGGTAGGTACCTACCTACCAACAATAACCAAAAAGTATGTCTCAGTTTTTAAATGTTAAATGTTAATGTATGTTAAAAATGTTAGGAAAAAACACAAATGACTTATTGATGTTCAGGCACAATACTGCAAATACATATATTTAACGAATTATAGACGTTTTTATTTCAAAACACAATCGGAACCACTGATAAAATGAAAATACCCGAATATTTACCCATTTGGGTACTTTCACGGGTATTTACCCGGTATATACCCGCGATCGGGTATTTACCCGGGTAGAAACCCATCTCTATCCCCGTGGGAATTGAACCCACGACCTCCGTGTCAAGAGCCTAATGCTCTTAACCATTACAGGCAGTTACTATAAGGATTATACGACCGAATAGCCTGACCTCCCTCCCTATCAGCTCCGAAAGAACCCAGCTACGTTTTTTCTTCTGATTTTATACTCTCCATTTTTGTAACCTGGTGGTGGCTTGGAAACGAGACTAGGTGCACAAGTTCTAGAGGAGAAGCAAGGGGCAGCGCAGAGTCTGCGAAAACAGATATCGTAACAAGCCAGGGACGCGAGATATCGTTGATGAAAACGGAGGATTACTCGATCTTTCACACCAACCATCTTATGACGAATATCCACTTAATAAATAGGTATTCACTCCGTTCACAGGCACCATCAAAACCACAAGTCTATTGCTACTTCGTTTCACCTCTAAAGTGCTATCCTTGATCTACTTAGACAGAATTATGTCAACCTATTAGTTAGTACTAGGAGGGCCCAGGTCAAAGCCGATCATAGCTCTTCAGGGCCAGTTCTCCATCTAGTTTCGTAAATGATTGCCATGGCCACTTTTAGCCTGATGAGAACGTCAGGTCAGTTCCCTCCCAACAAAAGAGATAGAAAATTGAATGCGTAGGTAACTACATTGTGTGAAAGGTGACATGTGTGAGTAATAAAGGATTTAATACAGTGTCGCTAGGTTTTGTTTCAGCAAAAGCAAATTTTCATAGAAATGTAGGTACGCATTCACAAAAAATCTGTCAACTTAGGTGAAACTTATTACCTCTTAACACACTTTATTTTTGATGTGTACACTTTACAATCAATCCAGGAACTTTAATAAATAGTGAAAAAGCTTGCTTGGCAGGTTTAGCCATTGTAATGTAAATATTATTCACAAAATATTGCTGTTTAGACATTAAAATAAGTAAGTTATAGCCCGTAGGATCCCACTGCAGGGCAAAAGCCTCCAAGAAATAAAAACACAATGCAAAATGTATGCATAATTTTCGTGGACGGCTTAGTAATTTTCGTGACACCAAAAATTTGAAAATTAAATTCTACTGAAAGTAACAGTCATATCTAAGTGCGCAATAGATCAATTGACTTGTATTGTCAGCTACTTTAATATTTTGACGTTATTTATCTAAAAATCTTAAAAATAAAATGCGCCACGAAAATTACACGGAGAATGCCGGAACGAAGAACTACCCTTTAAAGGTCTTCACACAATCTGTCTTGTGGTCAAATAATATCGTACATTTGGTACATTCTTGCACATTTTACCTTCTCTATCAGAAAGGCCCATTCGCGCTTCACCTAATGCAAAAAACCCCGTCCTGATCGGAGCTTTCGTTCAAAAGATACGAATTTTTTACGTTTTTCAAGATGGCGGACAAAATGTCGGCTAAATCTTTAAAATTGTCTTTCATGTCGAGTTTTTGGTCGATTATACCCGAGTTTGGGCTCGTTTTAAAGGTCTTCACACAATCTGTCTTATGGTCAAATAATATCGTAAATGGCGCTCGTAATGGCGGCCTTGCATGGGCGGGACGAAAATTATTGAAAAAAAAATTAATAAGGGCGAAATTTTTCTAGATTCTTATGAGCCCTGTTTTATTAGAGTGTACTGTAATGTAAATGGTAATAAAAACGGATGGAACAGTTTTCCGAAGTAATTTATTCGCCCAAAAATCATAAAACTATGATCCAAAACGAAAATATTCTAGATAATTGTGCAAGACGATAATATAAGTAAAGATATTAATACTGACAAAAAGTCAAAAATTGATGGTCTAATATTCCTGAAAAAATTATGGATTATAAACTGTATTTTTTTTATTTTCCCTTCCTTAAATCGAAATATTCATAGATACCGTTACTTATCTATGCTAATTAGTATATACTGGCATATACCAAAGGAATTTCGGATAGAACAGTTTTCCGCCGAGAGCTATAAGTGATTTTTATGTTTACGTACAAAAACCTAACTTCCGAAGAAAAAAAATCCTAGATATTTTGTCAACCGTAATCTTTATACTTCACTTTATCACACTGCAAAGTTTCAGCGATGGATGAATTATTGTTAGGGTGTCCATACAAGGATACGCTAAAATGATCGGACTATATGTGAAACGGTTCCTTTTTCTCGTACAAAATATTTAAAATAACTCAATACCTAATTATAAAATAGGATGTATACCTACTGCATGTAATTAATGTATTACTAAATAATTTTAAGAATATTATATAAGAAAACAAGCCTAAAGTTGTATTGTCCTGTTGGTATTTACACATCGTTTTACACGAGCAGCTTGTGGGCAAATTACACTCAAAAATCGTACAACGCTCTGCGCGTGCAATATAACAACGCGTACAGGGTGCTGTTGCGGCTGCCCCGCTCCTGCAGTGCATCAGGCATGTTCGCGGAGGCGCGCATCGACTGCTTTTATGCGACAATGCGTAAACGGTGTGCGTCCTTGGTCTACAGGGTGCGGGCCAGCCGCCATGGCATCCTGTCCATGATAGCTGATAGGTTGGACTGTCGCTACGTGAACCACTGTTGCATGCTTCACGTGGCGCACAGTTCAAAGTAATTTTAATGAATGATTTAATGTATTTTATGGTATTTTATGTTATTATATTTGTTTTTGATTTTATTGTAATTTAATGTTACTAACATAGTTGATAAGACCTACTAACACAAATGGATTCACTATGGTCTGAAATAAATGAGTATTATTATTATGTGTCTTACGATCCGTAATCACGGGCAATTAAGTCCCGGACCTTTGGAAGGCGTGCATGGAGCCAAAGCCAACATGTAGAGGCCCGTTCAAAAGACAAGTTAATCTATGTAAGGGATACACATGGCGGATACCATCCCCGAGCGCACAACATGATACACACGGGGATGGTCCCCGCCAGGTGCAAAGACTATTGGAGTGCGGCGCTATGGCCGCGATGGAAAAATAAGGTCTTGGGCTATAGAGGTGAAAGTTGGTTGGATGGATACTGGGCTATGGGAGGAGACTAACGGACGCCTGCCATGACAACTAGTCTCAAAATTGTAAATAGGGCAGGCGGTGACTCGCCGACTCGTCGAGTGGGCCCCATAAAACGGCCGCACGCACAAAGTGCGACAATGGGGCAACATCCCACTGAGCGGCTAAAGGTTGTCGAGAGGTGCGGCACCGGTTTCACCATCGCGGGGTTTACCCCCGTGAGCGGGTTTCCCCGTTATTACGCCATTACGTGCAATACACTTCCAACCTGGAGCATAGGTTCTGCTCTTGCGATTCCACTCTGGCCGGCCAATGAAGGCAAGCCAGAGGTAGGGGGGTGTGTTACTGTCTGTGGGGGTGTGTGTGTAAGCGCATGTCTGTATGGTCCCCCTGGATAGGGGTCCGCGGTGTCGCCACTCACCGTCAGCTCGCCACAAGCTGCCCCCGCGGGGTTATTATTATTATGTATCTCTGTAAGGTTTTACACACGGGCCGTAGCCCGGACCTTTGGAAGGCTTGCATGGGGACACAGGTCCAACACGTAGAGGCCCCTTTGAGACACTTTTATCTGAATGCTATGGGATGCACCAACCGTGGTCTATCCCTGAGTACATTATGCAAATGCACCAGAAGACAAACCACGTCCGGTGCAGAGACTATTGCAGAAAGGAAAAAAAAAATTCTTGGGTTATGGGGGTGAACTGGGTGGACTGGGAAATCTGGGTTATTGCGGAGAGACTCGGGACGCCTGCCGTAACAAATGTCTCTAGTTTGTCGAAAATGGCAGACGGTGACTCGCCAACTCATTTAATGGGCCCCCCAAAAAGGCCGCTCGCAAGGAGCGACAAGGCGGCAACATCTAGTGAGCGGCTAAGGTTGTAGAGAGGTGAGGCGGGCGCCGGTTCCCGGTGCTAAGCGCACCAGTCAGCAGGTCCCGGCGTTATGACATTTTACACTTCCAACCTGGAGCATAGGTTCCGCTCTTGCGACTCCACTCCTGACCGGCCGGTTATTATTATTATTATTTACCTGCGAAATGACTCTTTATTTGAGTTGCTGTAACTAGTCACACTGCAACTCAACACGGAACCGATTTATTATATTTGTGTTGATAAAACATCAAATGAATTAGAATAAAATAATGAAATTATGTGGGATAATTTTTGACAGGTCACAAAAAGTAACGAAATTGTTTCAAAGTGGTTTTATGGCTATTATATTACAATCTCTTTCGCACTCGTAGGTTTTTTCATTAAGATCGGAATCTCATTCACACACTATGTTGGTCTACGTCATAGGCCAAGTATTTCGCTTACGCTGATAGACAGAACATCAGTGTAACCGCGTATGAGACAGCGATAATTTCATCCAGTGATACCATAGGAAATCGAACTCCCATAAAAATGGGTAAATGAACTATGACACATCAAGCTACGCAAAACCTATGTGAACTGGAGTGCGAATTTTGAATCTCATTCGGTGAGCTCAGCAGTTGAAAATGTCAAAATTTGGAGATATGCATCTTTCTACTGCTGATTTGACTTTCAAAAATCATTGATCATACTACAAGAGAGCGATTTTTTAAAGTCAAATCCACAGTAGAAAGATGTATATAATCTCCAAAGTAATTTTGACATTTTCAACTGCTGAGCTCACCGAATGAGTTTCAAAAATCGCACTCCTGGATTGCTATTTTTGAAACTCATTCGGTGAGCTCAGCAGTTAAAAATGTCAAAATAACTATGGAGATACGCATATATCTACTGCTGATTTGACTTTCAAAAATCATACTTAAGGAGAGATATTTTTGAGAGTAAAATCAGCAGTAGAAAGATGCGTATCTCCATAGTAATTTTGACATTTTCAACTGCTGAGCTCACCGAATGAGATTCAAAAATCGCATTCCTGGTCGCGCGTAGGGTGAATACTTACAGTCATTAAAGGACTGTCTGTTTGCTTTGTTTTGCTTTGTGGCTGAATCCCCTGATGGCCTGCAACAGCAGATTTCCGCTGTAAACGAGGTCTGCCAGAAATTCGGTTTAAAAATCAGCGTCAAGAAGACGGAAGTAATGTCTTTAGACATTTATGGTCATCAGACGCTAAATATCAAACTCGATGATAGCGTGCTGAAGCAGGCTGATAAATTTCGTTATCTGGGGAGCACGATAACTTCAAAGTGCGATCTAGACGCTGAAAGGAGGAGGCTTGAGGAGGGCAAGCGCAAGCAAGGTGGGCAACTTCTCCGATACAAAGATGTGCTGAAACGCCACATGAAACGGTGTAAAATTGATCCCGCGCAATGGGAAAAGCTCGCATCCCAACGCCAGGAGTGGAGGTCCCTTGTCAGAGACAAAGTTTTTGACTTCGAGGCGCTCCGGCGTTCTGAGCTTGATGCCAAGCGCGATGAATTGAAGGCCCGACCACCAGCGACCATCAATTATAATTATGAGAATGGTGTCCTGACGTGCTCTCTTTGCTCGCGTACATTCTCCAAAAAAATCGGCTACATAAGCCACTTTAGGGCGCACGAGCGCCAACAACGAAGGGATCAGAGGCAGTCGCCGTAGCCGAAATCGGCCAGGAGTAGCATCATCAGTACGATTTCACTACTTGTCCATAAATAAATACTCTAAGGATCCAACTCACGTCAACGACATCTATCATGGCATGTTTTACAGGTAGGTTAACTAAAGCTGCTGGCACGTTCACAGACACTGCAGTGCAGTTTCTGCGTGCAGTGAGACAAAGGCATGGCGTAAATGTGTGGCACGCGCCAGCTTTAGTTAACCGACCTCTATTTTTACCCGACTGCGCGACGCAAAGGAAGGGTAATGTGTTTAACAGCTTATGTATGTAAGTTTGTACCTTTGTGGCACACTAGAGACCAAACGCGTAGGCCGATTTTGATGATTCTTACGTCAATCGATTTGTCTTAATCTTGCGAGTGTCACTAAAGACATGACAGTAATCAAAATTTAATATGGCGACTACCAGACGCCATATTGTAACAAATAAAAAAAATAAAGTTGACGAACTATATCGAGTGGGGTATTATTGAATAGGTATTTGAAAATCATCTTTAGGTTTCTTTTATAGTTTTTCATTCTGAGGGACCATTTAGGATCTATAGCGATTTAAAGTTGAAAAAACTAAAAAGTGTAAAATAAAAAAATAAATTAAGAAATCAAAAAACCCGTCTGCGCAAAAAGTTAATTTTAAATAAAAACTGAAAAGAAAAAAACAAGTCCAGTAGTCTAGAATTCTGTTATGTAATATAGAAGCGACTTTAACAGTCGGGATCCATTAAAAATTCTAGACCGGATAAAATTTTCCGAATAATGGGTCCCGACTGTGAAAGTCGCTTCTATATTACATAACAGAATTCTAGACTACTGGACTTGTTTTTTTCTTTTCAGTTTTTATTTAAAATTAACTTTTTGCGCAGACGGGTTTTTTGATTTCTTAATTTATTAATGCTGTTTTTTGTTGGAGCTTCTAACCCTGAGGCAATGACAACTATCCATGGTATGGTATGCTTAACTACGTTTAACTAGCGGCTACAAAACTTCCTCATGAAACCTATTCCGGCTTACCCTTGGCACAGCCCTTGGTGTACCTTATTTTCAAGGTGGAAACAGGGTAATTTTAATTGTATTGTATTGTATTTATTTATTTACCAGATACATGAATTGACACGACTTAAATAATACATCACATAAACCAAAAGTGATTTTTAGGTGACATAAAAGATTCTGCAGGTTCTATAATAGGCAAAACAGTTCATTTGACATCTGACCACCCTTATTGAGATTACAAATCACAAAATTTAGCTTTAACTTTTAAATTATTGTCTTTAACACTTGCCCGATGAATGAAACTATTAAAATGCGTTTTATTATTAATGTTTCCTGCAATAAAACGTGAATTTATGTTAACATACCGGTGGAATGAAATATTTTCTTTGCAACGTTCAGTGCGGCTCTTGCATCCTAAAATGCTGCACGCTACCATGTTGTTCACTTAAGGGTCGGCACTACCCTAATCGGGCCAAACAGGGTTCGGCGTTCCGACTTTTGAGGATAGTAAATAGCTATATTTAGAAACAAAATTAATACCATCGCTTCTCTAAAAGATGAAGTACAATATGAACAAAAAAAATTTCAGTAAAATTGTGTAGTTACATCAGAAAGTAATCGAGAATTTCATGAAAAACTCTAGAATAGCACTGCCGCGTTCCGAGTCCTGTGATTTAGTGAAACAAAATAAAACAACAAAATATATTTATAACCAATGGCAAAACATCAAAGAACACTTTAAACAAATCAGTTTTTCGATACGACTTCTAGTTTTTTTGCAATTTGTTACCAAAAATCACATATTTTTTTGGACGTTTTCTTCATACAAATTACTATGGGCCGTCAATCGTTCGAAATCATTGCGAATAGACCGGTGACCGGCAACACCCAACCCTGTCTTAGAAGATTAATGAACAAATCAATTTTTAGCTAAAGTAGGCAAAGCAACTTATAAAAAACTGGGCAAGTGGGTGTCGGGCCACATGCAGTGTAGGGTTCCGTAGTTGCCCGTCACGATATGTGGACTTAGAAGTGCATTTTATAAATTGGTCGACTATTACTCGTTAATTTTTGTCCCCTTTAATATAATAGAATAACTGTAAGTTTATTACTATTGTTACTAGCAAACTAAGGATTGATAATCTGAAATCATCATCATCATCGTCAGATAAGAATGGAATAAGAGTGAACTCTGTACCGTAGTAGGTAACGTCAAAAGTCATTTGCACGACAGAATTTTGCGCGAAAAGACATTGCACGACACAAGAAAACACAAAGGAATTTCACAAAAGTTACCTTCCGGGCACTGTTTGGTAGTTTTTGGTTATTTTGGTAATTTATGGTAGTTTTTGGTTAATTTTCGTACAAAAGTAACAAAAAAGTTATTTTGGTAGATTTTCGTACTTTTTGGTAGATTATTGTTATTTTGGTAATTTTTCGTACTTTTTGGTGGTTTATGGTTAATTTGGTACTTTTTGGTTCATCTCATTTCATTTCATTTATTTACCTTAAATTGTAGGTAGGTACAAAGGTACATAAGTTACAGATGGTAAGTAAGTACAGAGTACCTATTAGTCACACTACAATATAATTGATAAACATTAAGAAAAAAACAGATTTAAACAATAGGTGCCAGAAAATAACTTAACTACCACCTTTCACTACTACAATTAAATTAGTTAAATGTTATATTATTTAAATCAGTTCAATGTGATTAGTTAAAAATTATAATAACCTATTGAGGTACAAATAATCGGTCTGCAACACATTTTTTTCTACTCAGATTGATGCCTGTTTGTTTACTTATACTGAAGAAACTAATTAAAGTCATAGGGACACTGTTCGATTAATAATTCTTTAACCTTCTTCAGAAATTTCTTGTCGGCTTTAATGTCATCTGGTATTTTACTATAGACAAGAACAGTATTCGACTTTATTTTGTAGTCCTTTGCATCGATGCTAGTCGGTAATTTGGTACCAGTAGCTCATTTTTGCGAGTTAAATTGCTACGGAATACTACGGGGTACCGTCTCACGATTTTGCACAGATCGAGGATATACGAAGCTGTCACAGTGAGTAATTTAAAGTCGGTAATCAAGGATCGGCATGACACCCTTACTGACTGAATTCCGCTTACGATTCGAATGTACCTCTTTTGCAAAACAAATATTTTATTTATGTCAACAAACCCACCCCGTAGCCAAGCCGTCAAGAACTCTTTTGTTTTTATGGTAGTTTTTGGTAATTTTCATTCTTCTATCAAATATTACCAAAAAGTATAAAAATCTACAAAAATAACCAAAAACTACGAAAATCTACCAAAATAACCAGAAACAACGAAAAACTACCAAACTAACCAAAAACTACCAAAAAACCAGAAACAACAAAAAATAATTACTAAACTCTACCAAAAACTACCAAAACCTACCAAAAGCACCAAAAACTACCGAAAGAACCTAAAGAACTATTGACATTGTACTAAAAAAAATTTATCTTTAAAATTACTTCTTGTTAATATTGCTGTGCCCTTTCAGGATTCATGTACCCACTTTAGCTACTAAGTAACACCTATATCTTCTTGTGTCGCACAATTTCCTTCAGCGTGACTAAAATTACTGCTGAAATCTACCAAAATCTACCAGTCCAAAGTCAAAGTCAAAGTCAAAATTTTTATTCAAAATAATATCACAATAGATAACTTTCTGACGTCATTTTTGATTCTACCACCGCTTCGGAAGGTGTTCCGTTGTAGAGAAGATGCGGCCAGAAACTCTACAACACACTTCTTTTAAACAAAACAAAATATACAAAGTACAAATATTGAATTACATAGTGTAACATTGTCAAGACCAAACATGTCCTGTTTCAAATTCTACTTAAATTCTACCAAATAATATTTATGTCGTTACAGATGGTAGTAAAACTTTAATATGAAACACGTTTTTGTACAAAATATTATAAATTTTATCTAAACGCTCATCATTACACATGTTATTTTCGCATTTTTGTATAATTTTTATTGGTTTTTATCACTTTGTAACATGGATGCTTTAATTTTCAAATAAATATTAAATTAGGTCGTCCCTATGCAAGTTTAAATTTAGTACAGTTTTCTGTGTCTCATAAGCAGAATCCGAAATTTTGGTAGCACTTTTAATAATGTCAAACGGATTGCACGTTTATCGACTTCCGAATGTGTCGATATACGGGTAATTTTTTATCACTGCGGATAACTCCAGCATGTATTCTACTCATCAAACTGAACAACTTTCACTATGGAGCCAACTAAAAGAGCGAAAAAAAAATCTGCTGTCCTATACAAAACTGCAGTACCTACCTACATATTCAACTCAAATGTATGGGACAGCTGATTTATTTTCGCTATTTTGAAGTTCGATACCATGCTGAAGTTATCCGCAGTAATATAAAATATACCCGTATATCGACATTATTGGAAGTCGATAAACATGCAATGCCTTTGACATATTAAAAGTGCTAGGTACCAAAATTCCAACTCTGCTCAGAAGCCCTCTTTTGTAAAAAAAAACAACATTAGGTGATATGATTAATATTTGCTGTAATAGAAGTGAGTTCGGTGGCGCGTTGCGGAGAGGACTGTCAATCAAGAGGTCCGAGTTCGAATCCGCACGGACAACATGCCACGTACCAATGAGTTTTTCTAACTTATGTACGTATTACCGACTGCTCTCAAATGGTGAACGAAAACATCGTGAGGAAACATGATGATGTACTAGAAGTTCCGGAAAACTTGCAAACCCTGCAATCGTTTTCTCAGCCATTTGTATTGCCAGCTTAGATTTTATTAGACGGAATCCTGCATTTTTAAATACATAAAATTGACGAATACCCAATTTCTACTAAAATCTACTAAACAATTTTGCCCTAAATCTACCAATAAAGAAGAAATCTACTAAAAGTGGTCACACTGATGTCCTTTTGCGCAAATGTTTTTGAAGGCAATCGTTCCAGTTACTGCAAAATTTACTTTTATTCCGTGCTTAAAATATTATATCTGACGATGATTATGATGATAAAAGATTACAAACCCTTAGTTTGCTAATACCTAAACTTACAATAATTTCTTTATTTTGTTAAAAGTTTTAATTTGTTCTGTTATAATAATTTTAAGTTTTTTTTAAGCCTTAGTAATACTGTGATCTAATTAGTTGGAACCCATCCTATCCTACCACCAGGGGTGATCTTTGATCAGTCACATTATAGGTCCATCACGCACGGTACTGTACTGTTGCTGTAAATGTCAATTTCGACCTACGGCTCTCAAATCCAGATGCTGCAGGAGTATTGCCACGCACAACCAAACATTCAACATTAATTTAATGTGGTAAAATCTGCCGTCCGGGTAGTAGGTACCCTAAATTCGGTCGGACCTACGAACCTGCCAGGATAGGGTCGGCCGACCAGACTTTTTAGTCCTTATTAATTGGCCTCTAGACCAACAGACTAGTTACGTCCTTTAATTCAACGAGGTAAAATGTTGTGTCACCAGGTAGGGTTCACTTTTTCCTTCACACCAGTAAACATGCCAGCCAAGCTGTGCCGCGCGCTGCAGCCGACCAAGTTTTTTGCAAGAAATTTATTACCAAAAGCTATCAAATTGATTTGTTCATTAATCTTATAAGATAGGGTTGAGTGTTGTTGGCCACCGGTCTTTTTCTTTTGACAGATATGTCAAACGGGCCGTAGGTAGTGCCGACCCTTAAAGTCACCCACTCGCAACAAATTACAATGAATTAAATTATTATGAAATAACTATTCATCGAAATATAGAGCAACAAAAATTTTTATGACATTCGGTTTGTTTGGCTCCGGAGTCAGGCCATAGAGGCTAGAGCAAAAATATGGCTACGCTAATAAGGACAGCAATAAGGTAGCGATCTCCTTTTTTAACTAGAGTGAATTTGTATTATGCATCCCTCATTGAGTAAATGAGACAAAACACGTTCTTCGTTCTATACTACTTACTCTTTCTACGGTCTACGTATATTAGGTTTATGCCGGAGACAGACATCAATTTTCATACAAAATGTATAGGATTTTATGACTATCGCTGTCTCATACGCGGTTACACTGATGTTCCGTCTACCAGCGTAAGCGAAAAATACTTCGCCTATGTTCCTTACATTTTATGCAAAGAGAATATAACACTAATTTTATGTCGTAATTTTGACTTTTTAATTGATCTTTGATCGTAGAAAGACATCTCTTTGAAAGACATTGAAAGACATAAGAGAAAAATACTTCGCCTATTCCTGCTTCAATTTCGAGGCATTTATTGTAGCAAAAAGTACTCTGTGATTGTAGCTACCCACAAAATTTTATTTAAAGAGTAATTTAAAGAGAAATTTAATTTAAAGAGTAATGCATGTTAAGGTGGAGGTTGAATTGCGTAAGTACTTTTTATCCTCTTATATGATTGTATCCACTAAAAGTTATGACGTGTTTCATAACTCAACAACATCACATCATATCTGCAGCGCGGCGAGACCGATTCCCGTCCACATCATCCACGGACGAGAACGAAAGTTCCGGCGCAGATGTGCGAGCAGATGTGCTGCACAGGCGCCACCCAGCTCCGCCGCAGCGGACCGCCGGGACCATGCGGAAGCACCCGCCGCAATCAATCGAAATTTTGATGAGGTGGCTTCGCAACAACCGACACAATCCGTACCCGAGTGACGCCGAGAAGCTCATGTTGAGTCAGGAGACTAATCTGACTTTGGACCAGGCTAGTGAAACCATAAAGGTATTATACCAGGAATACAGGAACTGACAGCTTAGAGAGCGAGATGTACCTAGCGGCACCACTGTATAATAGAAAGAGATACGTGACGCGAGGCAATAGAACCGTTTTTTAATCTCTTACCAATTTTTACAATTAGGTTTCCGTGAATAATTGGGAATCTTAAGTGAATCGTAGATAATTTTGTGAAATACACTGACACTATTTCATTAATTTATCCACGATTTCACGTTAGACTCAGAATTATAGACAGTATTCGAATTTTTGCCTGCAAATAGTCTCCTGAAAACATCTAAAAACGGTTTCATTTGACAAATCATATCAGTTGCTCTATTCCTGTGAAGTATAATACCTTTATGAGTGAAATTGATTTTTCAAAATTTTTCTTAACGATTCTTGTGGGAGAGCGTCACGTCGGTGGCGCGTTGCGGAGAGGTATGTTATCGGTTCGAATCCGCACGGACGACATGCCATATGTACGTACCAATAAGTTACGTAATACCAACTGCTCTCAATCGGTGAAGAAAAACATTGTAAGGAAACCTGAATACGCTGAAGAAGAAATCCTTATGCATACCTATGTAAAGTCTACCAATCTGCAAGAGGGGCAATGCGGCCAGTATCTTTGGGACCTTTGCGCCAGGGTTGCGCAGGGCAGTGCCGATAAATTAAGTAGTTAGTGATAGTCTGTCGAAGCTTGCATGCTGATTTTTATCTTGTGTGCTCCATTGACGAAGCTTGTATAGCGGATATATAGAGTCCTTCTTAAGGGTATATTTTCTAAAACCCCTACTTTTAGGAACATTGTTTTCAGTGATATGCTATTGCATATCCAGTGTTTTATATTTATTATGAAAGAACTGCCTTTACTTAAAAATGTAATGAATCGTTTTTTTGTATGTTTCATATAATTTATTTTAGTAATCGCATAAAATCCGGACACTGTTCGTCGAAATATTGCTAAAAATGGGGTTACTTTAGGAACATTTTTAGAAGGGTTACGTTACACGGTTGAATTTACAGTTTACGTAAAAAGAAAGTTTATATAAATTTAAAAAACATAATGAATCGATTTTTTTAAATACCAGTCTGAAACACTAATATTTTTGAAAACATATTATTTAAAATCAAATATTGTGATTACCATACAAAATGGCGAACAAATTCAAGCTTTTGACATCCTGTGACAACTGCAAAATTATCCTTGTTTCTGATTTTTTTCATTGTACGGCGAAATGCCGTTACTGGAGCACGTCCGCGTCAAATGTTTTAAAAATAATTTGCGACAATTTTTTTCTCGATCCGTCTGTGGATGACTGAAACACAAAGGTAATTGAATGGAATAATTCATTATTTATATTTTTCTAAAGCTAAAATTATGCTGTATTCCAAAAAAAATTAACGAATTCTAGGATAATTTTTGTCATATTGTTCAATCAAATTGAAATGACTTCAATTATGTCAGTGTCGTCTAAGTAGCGTATACCAAATCTATGACCATTCTCTTTGGTCGGCTTTTCAATATACAATTACCAATACAGTCGCGCACAGTTTCAAATAAATTCTAAGCAAGAAGATTAAATTACCTACGTAGTATAAAATTCTTGATAAGAAAATCATGCAATTTTTATTTACTTCTGAAATTAAATCACTGCAAAATATAATATCAAAACAACTAAAAACTTGCTTCCTACCAATTTCAATGAATAATTGAACAGAAAAGATTTTATTACTTAGGTAGGTACTAGTTTGATGCCAATCCAAACTAAGCCCTATGCTTTCGTGAAATCCAAATCTGTTCAGTAGTTTTAAAATAACGTTTGCACAAACAAACAGACAAAAATTCTAAAAATGGTCTCAATGTATTCCATTACGTAGGTACCTATTCCAAACACCGCCAATTAACATTTTTATAAATATCTTCAATGTACATCCACGTCATGTTTGCAATTATGACTCAATCACAGACTTAAATTGCAGTCGAATGACATCTCAACCATCAAAATCGGTTCAGTGGTTTAGGCACGTCTGCCAAAACAATGGGAATCCACGGCAAATTTTTCTCCACTAGTCATAAAAGCAATATTTTTAAAATTTTGTTAAGTAAACTACTATATTTAAAGAAAACTGGCCAAATGTGAGTCGGACTCACGAACGGAGGGTCCCTTAGCACCGTACCATAGCGTAAATTCACTTTGACTATACCATACAATACAATAGTAGTAATATAATTATTGTCTTGAGATATATTTCTCTCGAGATTTTTTGCCCAACCACCATTTCTTGGTGTGGGGCTAGACAGAAGAATATACAGATTATGGGAGATAGTTATAAAATAAGTATTTTTTATGAAAGATAGTTTCTTGCAATGAAAGCGAACCGTAAAAGCTAGCTAGTTTATCAATACAAATACATTTTTAAATGAATTTGAACGGTAATCTCTAAATGCAAAAGTGGTCACAAGAAAATCATTCGAACTCATGTAGAAAAAACTTTGCTAATCTAAAAAAGACACCTTCCTTCTTTTTCTACTCCGATGCTGGAAACAGAAACGGCAACATAAAATGTCAAATTCTGACATTATAATTTTGTTTTTCTTATCGGCCAGTTATTTCATGTACTTTTCAAATTTACCGAGGAGTTTACAGGGCCCGGTTTAATAAACGTGACAATAAGCGTGACAATTACAGGTGGAAAATATGATAATTTCGTCAAAATGTCATAGTGGAAAATTATAGTACATTACTGCAGTGGCCAGCAAAAGACTCATCGATGGACGAACGTGTAAATGTGGGCCGAGGCGAAGCCAAGGCACACATACGTAAGTCCATCAATGCCTAGTTGTGGCCAAGGCTTGTATTGTGCTTTTCTCAAACAATGCTATTATGTTATTATTATGATTATGCAATAAATATGAATGCGCGGAAATGAAAATTAATCAACTTTTCAAAATCAATGACGAACAACAATAAATTTTTTTTCCTGCGATAAAGCTAGTAACTTATAACTTATCTGTGGTTAAAGTGTCCATTCGTTTTTTTTTCATTATAAAGCTTTTTATTTGCAAGCCAGTTCAAAATTTAAACCAAACCTTTGATAAGTTACCTCCTTGGTTGCCATGTTTCGGAGTAAAAGATCGTTCCATTTTTAAATTACACGACATAAATATAAGTTTACTATGTAATTTATTTGGCCGCTAAACTACGACAGATATAGATTTTCATACAACTATTGCCGGCCACTGCTCGCATAGTACAGCAATTTCGATTTATTTCAAAGAAAAAAAAAAAAAAAGATAAAATAGATAAAATTATATTATAATTAAATTTTATTATTATTATAGATAAAATTTAAGTTTTAAGTAAAATTTAAGTAAATTAAATAAGATATGAGAATATAATTAAAAATTTTCAAAGAAGGTTGTCAACATAATGCTCAAATTTCCAAGCATGTTTGAGAAAAGAAATTTGTCGGATTGTAGCGACAATTTGACATATTTCTGTTCAATAATTTTTCTCCTGACTCCTGACATGTCACCTACATGTGACAGAGGAGTCGCGTGGCTAAGAAGGTAACAAGTAGACGTGTCGTCGGCTTGCGATTTGATTGCCCAAGTGGCTCCGCCGTTTTATGGTGGTTTCAAGTGTGTGTTTTTGTTTAAAAACGGGGTTTTGAGATCGCCATATCCTATTACCGTACAATATCTAATAAATATATCTTCAACACTTGACACCGGCGAAATCTAACAAGGAAACGCCATTTAATAAAAATAGAATAGACATAATGACAATTTGTCCTGAAAAACTTGATATAAGTATTTGTTTTATTAAACACTTCTTCTTATCGTGTGGGCAGCAAGCCCTGGTATCAGAGTTTTTTTCAGACCGCCTTACGGGCCTCTGACGTGGTTTTTATGTACCTAACCAAAGATAGTAGCCGGGATCAACGGCCTAACGTGCCATCCGAAGCATGGAATCATGTGATTCAGCCTGTAATATCCTAACAAACTGGGGAAAAATGCACAAAGTGACATGTCACTAGGTGTCCCCCGTGGGAATCGAACCCACGACCTACGTAAGCAGAACTCAATGCTCTTGACAATTTTGTCAATGTAGGTACATTTTTATTGAACTGTAAATAATTTTATTGTCGAATTATCATCTGTCGCCTTTCACCTGTAATTGTCGCGTTTATTGAATAGGGCCCTGGAGTGCGATTTTTGAATCTCATTCGCTGAGCTCAGCAGTTGAAAATGTCAAAATTACTATGGAGATTACTATGGAGATATGCATCTTCCTACTGCTGATTTGACTTTCAAAAATAGCACTGCTGAAGTATGATTTTTGAAAGTCGCATCAGCAGTAGGAAGATGCAAATCTCCATAGTAATTTTGACATTTTCAACTGCTGAGCTCACCGAATGAGATTCAAAAATCGCACTCCTGGTCGAAAACGACCTTATATTTTTAAAAAAATATCCGTAATCCTTTCATTTTAAAATCTCTAACATAGAAAATGTTGTTTTCTCCCCTCCGGACGAAAAGCGTAAATTTTCTTCCCGCTGCGCTAAACGAAGTTGCCGCTTTCCACCTCCGTCGAGGAGAAAAATAGTAAACTAACCTCGGGCAGTAAATAAGAAAGCCTCAGATCACATGTTTGTTGACCTCGGCTTCACCTCGGTCAGCAATCAAATGACATCTGAGACCTTTCTTACTTTCCTGCCCTCGGTGTGTAATCTATTATATTATTCACACAATTATTCGGTATGTCAAGCATTTTTTTGTCTTTATTTTATATTTTTTACGGATAGAAGATATCATTATAAGAAACATTTTTTTTTTCAATTCATGAAGTTTATCTGTAAATGGCAAAAGTGGGCTCCACGTTGTTAATTTAGTTGTTTAAAAATTTAATTTAAAAAATAAAAATTACCTGCCTTCTCTTTCTTACTCCATGTTGGAAACAGAAACGGCAACATGAAATGTCAAATTCTGACACATTGAACATATTTTTTCTGAATGACCAGTTATTTTAAGTTGATATTTAGTTTAATCCTTTCATTTTAAATATTCTGACATATAAAATATTGTTATTGAGACAATTATCTCGAAATGATTTTCCATTTTGTCCTCCCAAAAAAAAACTTGACATACCGAATTGACGAAAATGTCGGTGATTTTTTTTTTCAGTATGTTCAAAATTAGAATACCGGCGGTATATATATCATAGAATCTCCTCCTTGTCGGTTAGTAAAAAATATCACATGTGTAATTTTGAAACTATAAAAATATTTAATAAAATAAGTGTTTAATAAATTTAATTAGTTATGTAGGCATATTCCGTTACTCTACATATTGTGAAATCATAATTTTTGTATCTCTATACACAATTTTTTTGCCCACAGTGATGATCGTATTTAGTTTGAAAAAAGTGGTATGTATGTAGGTTACAATTTAAATTAACCGAAACTTCCCACTTTGGTTAATTTAAAAGGTTTTAGTTAAGTAATGAATTTCTTATTGTGTGAAAAAAAACCTACCTACTAACTAGGTATTCTTCACAAAAAATACTTAACACTTTTCTTATCGATGGTGGGAGCTCAAACAAAAGGTCACGGAAAACTTACAAAACATTATCAACATTTTTTATTGAAAATTGACAGCAAGTGATGACGTCACAAACGAAAATATACCCTTAATATGCTGACACTTTTTTAAGGAGATGATCAGACCATCAAACTGAACAACTTTCTCTATGGCACCAACATTAAAATCGCGAAAAAAAAATCTGCCCCTCCTCCATACAAAACTGCAAACCTACTCGAGCCAAATGTATGGGACAGCAGATTTTTTTTTCGCGATTTCGATGTTGGTCCCATAGAGAAAGTTGTTCAGTTTGATGGTCTCATCATTCCTTTAAAAAAGTGACAGCATATAAAGTTGGACCCTGTATATGTAGGTGATTAAGTTTTGACGAAGCCTGCGTCACGGATTATACAGGTTGAAATTGATATCATTAGCATCCTTTTAAACTAAGAGTCTACCTTAAAAATGAACAACTTTTACTATGGGAGCAAACCAATCAGAGCAAAAAAAAATCTGCTGCCTCATACTAAACTGCAACGCCTACTCGACTCAAATGTATGCAACAGCAGATTTTTTTTTTCTCCGATCGGTTTGGTCCCTTAATAAAAGTTGTTCAGTTTGATGAGACTCTTCGTTTAAAAGGATGCTAATGATTTCAATTTCACCCTGTATAAGAGTACATACAACACTATCTAAGAACGCTCGCTCCAAGCACGACTGACACGCACACATTGACGTACAGAGAGTACGTGAATGTCACTCACACATGGACTCTGGTGCAAGGGATGTCAGTAGTGCGTGCAAAGAGACCGGCCGTGCTGGCGGGCGGTACGTCTTCTATCTATAGTTACACTAAAGGGCGTAACAAACGGACGCTATAATATACAGCGCAGTACAGCGCAGTATTAATAGCGCTATACTGCGCTCTAGAGTACGGTATAGCGCAGTACAGCGCGGTAGAGCGCAGTACTGCGCTATAGAGCGCAGTATAGCGCGATAACGCGTGTGCATCAAGATGGCAGGATCAAATCTTCGATTAAAAATTTGGCCTATCGGTAACATAGTAACTTAGCTCAGCTCGGTGCATACATTTGTGTCGAGTAGGACAGCAGTTTTGTATGGAACAACAGTTTATTTTTGTAATTACGATTTTGGTCCTGTTGCAGTTATTGTTAATTGCAATTACTCAATTACTTTTATTGGTTACGATTATAAAAAACTCAAAACATGTAAAAAATTTAAAAAAAGATGGGGATTTTAGGCATTTCCAAAACAATTCGTGAAATGCCTAATTCGAATTGGCCATTTCACGAATCCATAGAAAAAAATTAAATAAATTCCTAAAATTATTAAAAAACATAATTTATTAAATATTTCGATAACGGTGCACCCTAGCGAAAAAATAGCAAATTTTTCGAACCCCTGGGGTACTCCTAAA
The DNA here is from genome assembly GCA_963693445.1 of Agonopterix heracliana. NCBI lineage: Eukaryota > Metazoa > Arthropoda > Insecta > Lepidoptera > Depressariidae > Agonopterix > Agonopterix heracliana. The sequence continues at coordinate 73,166 of OY856310.1, forward strand.
CCTACCCTTCCGCATGCAAAAATAAAGAAAAAAAATCATTTTGTAAAATTGTACTAGTCCAGCAGTGCGATTTTTGAAAATCATACGAGCGGTTCGTTAGTAGAAAGATGCGTAATCTCCATAGTAATTCTGACATTTTCTACTGCTGAACCGCTCGTATGATTTTCAAAAATCGCACTGCTAGTATGGGGGCCATACTAATTTCACTCGAAAATTCGACTAAGTCGATGGTTCATACAATTTCGATCAACATTTTTCTAAGTCCCAGCTCCATATAAAATTGGCGTAAAATTTTTCTAAGTGTGGGACCCCTCTTTGCGACACCCTGCTGGCTGTAGAGGTGTGGGTGTCCACCCAGCCCTGGCTTCGAGTGGATTCTTGAATAAATTGAAAAAGACACGCTAAACGTTTTAATCGTTAATCAAATTACCTAACGAATAAAATTAAAAATTAACAAAACTAATCAGATTAAAAATAACTTTTTTAATCTTGATTAATTTAATCAAAATTTAATTAATATGATTAAAACTAATAAAATAAATAAATTGATTAAAAAATTAATCGATTAATGCCCACACTGGTTACTATGTTACCGATATACCAAATTTTTTATCGATGATTTGATCCTGCCATCTTAATGCACACGCGTTATCGCGCAATACTACAACGGCGGCGAGGCAGCCTGGCGGCGAGCACAAAGGGCGCGGCCACGCCGCACGCACACACGCCACCGTAGAGTCAACTCCACTTCTTGATACTTTTAACTTTTTTTTCTTGAGCAAGTACTTTGTTTAGCAACGTAGTTTATTTATCATTTAAGATAGGTATTCAAATGTAACTTAAATAAACATAAAACATAATAATTACCTATGTTTTTTTTTCCTTTTTTTTTTAGTTGTTTTTGCGTGACGCTCGAGCACAAACAAAAGACTTAAATAAAATCATTAATTTACGAATTAAAATAAGATCAATAAATTGATCTTCAATCTTGATAAATCAATGGATATTTTTTGTCTGTTGTTTGTGCTCGAGCGTCACGCAAAAACAACTGGACCAAAATACAGGGTATAAATTTAAATGTTTTACATTTATCAAACAGAGTTCTTCAGACCATCCAGCTGAACAACTTTCACTATTTTGGTCCCATAGTGAAAATTGGTTAATTGTATAACGTTGCGTCCAGTTCATTTTTCGTGACGCTCGAGCACAAACAACAGACAAAAAATATCCATTGATTTTTAACAATGACAATTAGGTACAATCTGGGATTTTTCATTAAAAGTTAACGCATTATGTTTTTCAAAGTTAAATTTTAATACATAGGTATCAAATAATAAACAATTTACTTTGCCAAACAAAATACTTACAAAAAAATACAAGTATCAAGATCGATAATTTTGCCATTTTCGCGTGCATGTGCGTGAGTGCGGTGACTAGCTTGCGCGTGTAGGAATATAATTTTATACAGGCTATTCAATTAAATGCGTTATATGGGTTCATGGGGTGGGATGAAAATCAAACCAGGAGGTTTGATTCCTTTTATCTGATCGTATGCCACCAATGAACGCGTATGTACCCACGCCAAAACTGGTTCGAGTGAAAGGTCTACGTATCTTAAAAAATTACAATGAAAAAGTAGACCCTACATAGTTGTTTGATTTGATTCCCCAATAAATGCAAAATTTAAAAAAATATACCGGAATATTTTTTTTACCGTTCCGAAACTTTAAGGGGTGGTTCAGACCATCAAACTGAACAACTTTTATTTTGGGATCAAACCTTCAATCGCAAAGAAAAAATCGGTTGTTCCTTACTAAACTGCAAAGCCTCCTAGACTCAAATGTATGAGACAGCTGATTTTTTTTGCTTCATTTAATTGTGGAGACACTATTAACTCATATAAACCTTTGTTGTTTAAAATTATAATAATAAACTGGTAAGTAATATTAGTCCGCCTATTCAATAAATAAGTTGATTAATTAAATAATTCAGGACGGTTGTTAAACCTCCTGTATCTATGCGACGTAATATACCAAGCAGTACAGCGCAGTATAGCGCTATACTGCGCTATACTGCCCGGTATCTTTCAGATGGCAATAGCCTCCTCTCACTCGCACAAGAACGGGACGTGGTCATGCAATGTTTCGTGCGTTAGAAGAGTTCAACCTCGGCGGTATCGCGCTATAATGCGCTGTATAGCGCAGTATAGCGCTATACTGCGCTATACCGTACTCTAGAGTGCAGTATAGCGCTATACTGCGCTGTACTGCGCTGTATATTATAGCGTCCGTTTGTTACGCCCTTAATGTGTTTACATTTTGGGTCATCTAAGTCATTCGAATAATTCCAAAGAATGAAAAATACATAAAATTTGGGCCAAACAACCGATTGCGATGCAGTATTTTTAGACCTGCCACACACATACGGAATTGCGATCCGGAATTCCGAATGAAAACAGGTTTTCGTATGGAGGTTCCCCCTCCAGATTTGCGAACGGAATTTCAAACCTATACGATAAACCGGTTTTCATTCGGAATTCTGAATCGCAATTCCGCATGTATGTGACAGGCCTTAACCGACTTCAAAATAAACATTATTAAAAAAAATTGAACCGCCCTAGAAAAAATGTTAAAAATAATATTGCAGCCGATAACTTTATCGATCGCATCATAACAACAATAATTTGTTTCGGCATTTCTTGACCGATTTGGGTGATTCTTTTTTAGTTCCTTCTGAAGGATTTAGCCCCGTGATGATGCCATTTGAATTTGGTGAAGATCTGATGAAGCGCTTTGGAGCTATACAATAGAACTCTTCAAAAGTTGACAGCATATTATCGGCGATTCAAACATTTGCTTCGTATCGATGTACCCTTTGCGTATACAAGGTGTTACAAAAATACAAATAAACCTTTAAGGGGGTGGGGTAGACCATCAAACTGAACAGCTTTCACTATGGGACCAATATCGAAATCGCGAAAAAAAAAAATGATGTTCCATCCTACTCTACAAATCGACTAGAGCTAAAATATGTATAGGATATCACTTTTTTTTTTCGCGATTTCGATGTTGGTCCCATAGAGAAAGTTGTTCAGTTTGACGGCTTAAACAACCCCCTTAAGAGTAAATTTATTCTTACTTATGAAACACCCTGTATAACTGATATCTGAGTCGAACTAATGAATTCACGACTAAAAATTGTGAAATGAACATAGGCAATTTAAAATAAAATTAAACCGCCTTAAAAAAAACTATAAAAATTAAAAAAATAATATTGCAGCCGATGACTTTTTTGCTTGCATCATAAGAACAACAATTTGTTTTATTGGAGTCGGTGTCAAGCCAAGCCAAAAAACTAATGCATGCCCTGTCGGCTGTCGCGAATCGTACCGGCTTGACAGCGACTTCGATAAAACAAATTATTGTTCTTATGATGCGAACGAAAAAGTCATCGCATCGGCTGCAATATTATTTTTTAACTTTTTAGTTTTTTTAAGGCGGTAATCGTTTTTTTTAAATTATGTTTTTTAACAATCTTTTGATTATGAATATTATGATACTACTTTATACATCCGACGATGTATTTGTATAAAAATATCAAGGTCGTTCGGTGCGATGCAATGAGCGCGTGACACTCGACTGAATTAGGCCTCGACGTCGGGGCCCGGCCGCGTAGGTACATTTTTATACCTAACGTGCGGAGTGAGACTAGCCACCTGCGTTGCGGATTCGATTATTTTTGGTATATTGTTTTGAATGCCCGTGGTGGTCCAGTGGCGAGTAACCTTGCCTGCCGTGCAGGAGGCGATGGTTTGATCCCCGTCCAGGCCGAATCGTACCAATGAGTTTTTCGGAATTTATGTGCGATTTGTAACACCACTGGCTTTTCGGTGAAGGAAAACATCGTGAGGAAACCTGCATGCTTCAATTTCGAGGCATGTATTGTACCCACTGTCCATTATAAGTGGCGACGGGCTCACCCCCCTTCACACTGGACAGTTTCGGTACTAACTGGTGAAACGTGGATGTTCTGAGGTTTCAGAATATCTCTGACTACCCCCTCGGGGAATATAGTCGTGAGCATATGCATGCTTGTTTTGAATCGGATACATTAAAATTTCACATATAAATATTAACTATCAAAATAATGAAATTATTGTTTCAATATAATTATTTTGTTATAAATCAGTTGGAGTGTGTTGTGTATTGGAACGCAACCCAACCTTTAGGTAGCGCCCTCTAATGTTATTTTGTGTGTACTACTGTTGGCAATTCTACATTAAATATTTACCTATGTAAACACCACTGATCTGTCAGTGTCAAATGTCAAGGGCTGCGTCCCTCTCTCTCTTCAACCCTCGCCTCACGACTGCTATGGTGTGTCTATCGTACCTAATTAAAATAATATAACTGAAGATCCGGCCGTTTCCTTTCTACCGCATCCAGCTACCAGTAAAAACAGTCCACTAGCCCAAGATCCAGATCGAAACAACTACTTTTACTTTATTATCTGTGCTCGCACTCGATCGCTGTAAAACGAAAGTTATAATAAAACAGTTGTATTGTGATACAAAACGTGTTTATTCTGATGAAAATCCTACATGGTAGCAGAGCGTGGTTAGGAAATAACAATAAACACCCGTGAAGATCAATATCAACAGCTGCCGATAAAAAAAGTTCGAGAGGTCATAATCAGCACGCCGCGCGCCGCCTTCGCGCCTGAAAAATGTCGACAAGTTCGTTTAATTTGGAAAAACTGATCGGTCGTTCGAATTATTCTTCGTGGAAGTTTGGTGTTAAAACGTTCCTGCAACACGAAAATCTGTGGGAATGCATAGAACCGACGATCGATACCGCCAATCCGACAGACGCCGTCAAACCCGTCGACGCCACCAAAGACGTCAAAGCCCGAGCCGAAATCATCCTTCTTCTGGATCCTGTGAATTACGTCTACGTTCAGGATGCCAAGACCGCGAAGGATGTGTGGGAAAATTTAGAAAAAGCTTTCGATGACAATGGCCTAACCAGAAAAGTTGGTCTACTGAAAGATTTGGTCACTACTACTCTGGAAAGCTGTGGAAGTATAGAAGAATATGTTAACCGCATCACGAGCACTGCACACAAGCTCCGTAGCATCCATTTCCAAATAGAAGACGAATGGATTGGTACTTTAATGCTTGCGGGTCTCCCCGATACCTACAAACCAATGATAATGGCCTTAGAGAGGGATAAATATCACTGCCGATGCTATTAAAACTAAACTCATTTAAGACGTAATAGTAGGTGGAAATACCTCGGAGGCATCTTTTATTTTTCATTTTACGACTAGATTTATACCATTTACCGAAACTAAAGTCATACCTCAGTATTTTTGGATATTTCATCTAGTGCAATCTCCAACTGAATACACGATTGGAATTACTTCACTCGATAGAAAATCGTCACAAAGATGACGTATTTTCATGCATTTTTAAACATTTTTCTCGGTTTAGAAGAACTTAAAATAGTTTCCGATTGTTAGTATTTATACTCACATATTCACCATTAGTTTTTTTTATAAAAAAAAAACAAATTCACCATTAGTTTAACTAGTGCAATCATAAATAAAATCTAGAAAAAGTACTTTGGTTAGTTGTTTTTAATCGAAAATACGGCTTGCGCACACAATTTTCGGAGCGCTCGGCAATCGCGTTTCTCATAGAAAATATTCGTCACGACCTATGGCCCCTTAAGAGGTAAAAAGCCCAGAACCCTCCGCATTTTACATGGGTAAAAATAAACATGGATATACAAAACCAAAGTTCCCTCAAGGCCCTCGCTGTTTTAATTGTAACAAGTTTGGACACGTCAGTAAATATTGCAAAGCATCGAGGAAGCCAATTATAAAGAAGGAAGACAAGAAGGATCCGAAAGATGACAACTCAGGTTTTGTAGCAGCTTTTTCAGCCTTTTCAAGTGGTGTAAGTGATCAGTGGTATCTCGACTCCGGAGCTGCCATGCATATGACGAAAAGGGATGACTGGCTTTATGATACACGGAAGCCACCGATATCAAAGATAATCATAGCTGACAAGACGTCTCTGCCTGTCCGGTAATGTGAACATAAACCTTGGCGGAGATCATAAAATCCAAGTGAGAGATGTGCTTTATGTTCCCGATATTGCCGTCAACTTACTCTCTGTGAGCGCTATGAGCAAAAAGGGATGCAAGATAGCAACCATTGTATATGTTCCATAGCAACGGTTGTGAGATTTACAATGATAAGGACGCTTTTATATGTTCAGCGACTCTGATAAACAATCTGTACCGATTAAATACAGAATGTTCAAGCCAATTTAGTCTGCACTGGAATCACAGATGAATCGGTATTGTGGCACCGCATGGGACATTTAAACTTCTGTGATATAAATAAACTGCCCGACTGCACCGATGGAGTGACGCTGTCTGCCGAGAAAACAAAAAGGATTTTAACATGTACTACATGAAGCGAAGGTAAACAATCCAGACAGCCATTCAACAACGTGGGTTCCCGTGCAACGCAGCCGCTGGAAATCATCCACAGTGATGTATGTGGTCCAATGGAAGCTCTGTCAATTGGAGGTATGAAATATTTTATAAATTTTGTAGATGACTACACCCGAAAAGTGTATGTATACTTCATGAAAGACAAGCTAAATGTTTTTAACATATTTAAAGATTTCAAAAATAGAGTAGACAACGAACAGGACACAAGGGTCAAAGTTTTGCGCACAGTTTTGGGACAGAATTTTGTAACAATGATTTTGACAAATATTTGAAAAGTTGTGGCATAGCTCACCAAACCAGCACACCATACACTCCGCAGCAAAACGGTCTCTCCGAACGCATGAACCGCACGCTTGTGGAACGAGCTCGATGCATGATATTTGATGCCGAGTTAGGGTAGTATTCCTTTACTGGGCAGAAACTATAGCCACTGCAGCTTATGTTATAAATAGATCCCCAACACAGTCATTAGGCAAGAAGACTCCATATGAGATGTGGACAGGAAGCAAACCAAACATATCTCATATGAGGATATTCGGCTGTGAGGCCATGGTGCATATCCCTAAAGAAAAGAGACAAAAATGGGACCCCAAGTCAAGACAAATGCTCTTCTTGGGATACTGTGATGACACCAAGGGCTATCGTCTGTGGGACCCTGTATCACGAAAAATGTTTAAGAGTCGGAATGTCACTTTCCTAGAGAAGCATGATAATAAGAGTGCATCGTTTGATTTTACAGACCCGTCTGCCGGCAACAATGGTGAGAACAGTTCGCCACATAAAAATTCACTCTCCGACGACTCTTCCGCTCGAGACAAGTCATCCGAAACAAATAATGACTCCGTGTATGACCTGGAAAGTCCTGAAACATCTAGTCAGTATGACACAGATCAAGGAGACTTGGATGAAACATATATACCACACAAACCAAAAGAAGATTGCAGAAATATAACGCTGAGACCAAAACGTAATAAACCACCTTCCGATGACTATCATACCAGCTATTTCTTCTTTATTCCCAGTCAGTGGAAGAAGCACTAACTTCCCCTCAAGGGCATAAATGGAGGATGGTGATGGATGAGGAGCTCAGCGCACTGTCTGATAACAACACTTGGACTCTTGTGAAGCCCCCACTAGAAAAAAAGGCCGTACCGTGCAAATGGATATTTAAAGCAAAGACTGATCAAAATGGAAAGGTGGTACGTTATAAGGCTAGACTTGTAATTAAAGGCTACAAGCAAAAGAAGGGAATAGACTACGGAGAAGTGTACTCCCCTGTTGTGAAATACACATCGGTTCGATATTTATTTGCATTGGCTGTAAAATATAATCTTGAAATAGACCAAATGGATGCTGTGTCTTCATTTTTACAAGGGAAAATCGACACAGAAATCTACATGCAACAACCACCTACTTATGAGAAAGGATCACAAGTATGCTTGTTACATAAATCTATCTATGGATTAAAACAGGCAAGTAGACTGTGGAATAACACGCTAGACAGATTTCTACAGGATATTGGATTCAAGCGTTCGAAGATTGACCCGTGTAATTACTATAATACTAGCTGTGCCCGCGACTTCGTACATACGCGCAGAGAAGTTCTTAATAATATTAAGAGAAAGAAAAAAATAATAAGAAATGCAAAGAAAGATAAAAAAAGAAAAAAAATATCGCATTATATTGCCATCATTGCCATAAAATTAAAACATAAAGTAGAATCTCCATACATTTCTCAAAACTACATCTAAATCGTTTGATAAGTAGTTACTTACAAACACTAATTCTCAGAGCATGCAGGCAGTACGCCTGCAGCATCAGGACTGAGTAAATAATTAATTAAATTAAAAATTATTTATTTCAGATTCTTCATCCATATTGTGTTAGTAACAATTGTCTTACAACTATGTTAGTTCACAAATAAAATACATTCATTAATAATATGTAATAGGAACCCTTCTACCAACCACTCCTACTATTTATATAGTAGGAGTAATAGGAACCCGAAAAAGCATTGTTTCTTCTTAAACCAACAAATTAACAATTATTAAAAATCTGTAGATTATTAAAGCACGCACACACCCCTACACAGTTACTCATTCTTAGTTTATGTTGACAATACCCTACAGAGTAAGTAGCCGTGAAGAGAACTCTGCTTGATCCTAATAATCTAATTCAAAATCGGCAAATCCTCAATTCTCATGGCTTAGAAAGTCAGGACCCCTGCAGCATAAACACTGAAGAGTTGGAACCCAATGTTATTTGTTTGTAATGTTAATTAGTGTTAACAAAAAAGTATTTACGGTATGTATTATGTAGGTACGTTACCAGATAGTATTCTCAGTTATGGCTTTGTTTCTGACCCCCCCTGAGAAGGGAAATATGGTCGTGAGTTTATGTATCTATCTATATGTAATTAGGTAGTGTAGGTACATAAAAAAGGATACTGTAACTGCATGTTTTACAAAAACAGTGTCAAGTATCATCAACCTGTCATTGTCCACTGTAATTGAGCATAGGACTCTCCCAAGGCGCGTCACGATACTATCCTCGGCCTTCCTCGTCCAGTCGCTCCGAGCTACCACGCACGGTACATAGTACTCCACACTACCATGGTATAATAATATAGTACTCCACGCACGCCTTACGGACTGGCCAATGGCCATGGGACAGGGCGAACTGCGGCGCGAAAACCGATTTTTCAATACACCGAGTGTTGTGTCCGTCGCGTAGGCGAATTGAAAAATCGCTTTTTGCGCTGCAGTTCGCCCTGTCCCGTCGCCAGGCCGTCGATACGGCGCCGGATGCTAGGCCGGATGGCGTCCCACACCTAACCAGTTAGTGGTCTAAATTGTTGGTCGTCAGTTCTTCGGAAGACATTATGACCAGCCCGAAATAGGGTTGCCATCCGTCCGGGTTTCCCGGATTTGTCCTAGTTTGAAGGGCGTCCGGGGGCGTCCGGGCGGGGCCGTCACAAAAGTTTGATTCATCCACAAAAATAAACTCGATTTCGGAATATAAGCATAACAATCGAGTTGTTATGTAGCAAAATCGTGAGTGCGTTTCACTCGCTTCAGCTCTTAAAATCTCGATATGTTATGAAAATCTCGAGCTCGCTCCTGGTTTTTCAATCAATTTAGTCGTATATTGCCAAATCTCGAGCTCGCTTCGCTTGCTCAATGTTTTTAGACCATGTTACACTCGCTACAGTCAGGTTTCAACAACCTATTCGTATCGATGTAAATTTAAAAGAAGATTTTAGATTGTGCAGTAACGACCAAAGCTGAATTTTACTGTCAAAATACAATTTATCGTGGTTGTACGGGGAAAATTTCAGATTTGACTGAAATGTCCGGGGTTTTTGACGTATTTGTCCGGCAACGGCGATTTGGCAGTGGTAACCCTAGCCCGGAACGTCCCAAAGCGGGGTCACATTTCCTCTCCCAAAGTCGACGCGCAATTTCAGCAATGAAGATTTTAGCTTCGGCTCCCCATACCCCTGTGGTCTTGACGGTGACAGGAACTAAGAGATATTGACGCTTCAAAGCTGAGTACCGGACTCTCTTTTTTGTGGCAGTAAGTTCTGCGGCTGCTCCAGGTGTCCGCGACGTGCGACTGAGGTCTGGCGGGGAAGGTGCTTACGCATGTAGTGTGCCACAGGAGGCACTTGCTTTTCTGCCAGGACACCAAAGCTAGGCCGTAGGCCGTCGGTCTTTTGAAATACACATACACAGAATAGGCACATAAAGTATGATAAGTACAATTAGATTTGTGTAATTTGTACACTTGGAGCAGTTGGAGTACTAACTTTCATTTACTCAACCTCTGTGAGTAAATTTTTAAATATTTATAACTTCTGATTGTGTAAACCGATTCCGATGAAATAAAGCCTATATAATGTTAATCCAAACTTCATTCATAAATCAGATTCTCCTATGTATGCACTTGCTGATGAAAATGTGATATTTTCATTAAAAAAATAAAACAAAAAGTTCTGTACCAAGATTCGAAACCATCAACTCGTGTTTGAAAGTCTGACCATATATACATATACCAATTACGCTACTGAGCTTTCAGAAGAAAGCGTTGAAAAAAGCAATTAGTATTTACCATACTGAATCTTCGCAAATGCATAAACGCGCAGACCACTGACTTTAAATACTCATAACTTCTGATTGAATTAACTGATTGCGATGAAATAAATCACAAATGTGAATCCAAATAAAGCCCTATTCTTTTGTGAAAACCGCATTTAAATCGGTTCAGTAGATTTTGTGTGATGCGTGCATTAAATTCAGTGCCGCTCGCGACTTTGTCTAAATACTTATAAGTTTTGATTAAATTAACCGATTGCGATGAAATAAAGCCTACACGTTAATCCAAACTAAGCCCTATATTTTTGTGAAAACGCCATCTAAATCAGCTCAGTAGTTTTTAAGTTATGCGTGAATTAAATTCAGTGGCGCTCGCGACTTTTTATTTAATTACTCATAACTTTTGATTGAATAAACCGATTGCGATGAAACATAACCTATATTTTAATCTAAGCCATGCCCTATACTTCAGTGAAAACCCCATCCAAATCGGTTCAGTAGTTTTTAAGTGATGCGCGAACAAACAAACAGACAAACAGACAAAAATTCTAAAAATGGTCTTAATGTATTCCATTACGTATCCTAACCACCCCCAATTTTAGATTCGGGTACTTGAAATGTGACTAAATAATTTGTGTCCAAGATATTTAGTTATTTATTATTTTAACCATGGATTTATTCCTCAGGTGAGAATCTGGTTAAAAAATGCGCGCAGTCGGATTTTACCGAAGATGTTGGGCGCTCCCACCCCGGCAACAGTTGGAGGTAATGTTTTTATTTTTCATCTCTCATACTCTGAAAGTAGGTCATTGTTTATCTATGAAGCGGGTTGAAAGTGAAACATTTCATCCCTAGGGATGAAAAGTAATTTTAAAAAAAACCTACTTACGTCTAATACTGGGCAAAGGCAGAAAATTATACAGCCACACTTCGATAAAATTATATGAATTCTTATTTCTTTATAATGATAAAGATCAATAAATTTGAATTTTAATAGATGTTAATTTAAATAACATAATTTTTTTTTTATTTGGAGACTTTTGTAAAAATTATAAGCAGACAGAAAAAAGCGATGACGATTGCTATCTCTCAGGCGCCTAGCTAAGTGACATTCGCTCGTGGGTTTTCTTCTCGCGGCCCCCCGAAGGGGGGTCGCGGGGAGACAGTACCGAGGCATTGGCCTCTTGCCTGTGAATTCTTCCGCCGGTCGTTGAGACGGCCGGGTCCTTAGGTGTGGCACCTGCAGGGCTAGCATAATACCCCGCGACTTCGAGTCTCTCTATACCATATCTCTATTTTGGCGCGGCTTCGCCTCTGTCTCTACAGTAGCTAACATGATGCCCGCGACTTACGATGACGCGAGCGCCCAACTGTCATTCGTAGACTCTAGTCTACAAATGCGAGCATGATCACCGTTCGGTAGAGTTTGTGGCTCTACGTTTGACGTTTGTCTTTAGAGATATATGTCTTGCACCGATGGGGTCCGCGACTGTTGTTTTAAGTGGACTTTTCAGTAATAATTCATGAAATTTGGCAGTGAAAATAATATTTTTATGGTATTCATTCACTGCGGCGGCTCAAATGACTTGGAAAACACATTAAATATAAAAAATTTGCATTAATTAAAAAAAAAAAAATCCGCAAGTAAACCTAAGTTTTGAAATGAACACACACAAACAAACAAAATCTCACCCTCAAAGCGTATTACTCCATTCCGTCTTGGAAAAAAAGAGCCCAAGCATGTGCCTTCGCAGAGTTCCCCACGATTTTGTTCTGCTCCAACATCAGGCCCTCAGCAGTTCATGTACTGAACGCATGTATGAAGCTACTCACCCTCTCACCTCACCGAACACTATCAAAAGAGCCCAAGCACGGTCAACTAGCTATGTGCCTTCGCAGAGTTCCCCACGATATTGTTCTGCTCCAACATCAGGCCCTCAGCAGTTCATGTACTGAACGCATGTATGAAGATTCTCACCCACTCACCGAACACTATCAAAAGAGCCCAAGCACGGTCAACTAGCTATGTGCCTTCGCAGAGTTCCCCACGATATTGTTCTGCTCCAACATCAGGCCCTCAGCAGTTCATGTACTGAACGCATGTATGAAGCTACTCACCCTCTCACCTCACCGAACACTATCAAAAGAGCCCAAGCACGGTCAACTAGCTATGTGCCTTCGCAGAGTTCCCCACGATATTGTTCTGCTCCAACATCAGGCCCTCAGCAGTTCATGTACTGAACGCATGTATGAAGCTACTCACCCTCTCACCGAACACTATCAAAAGAGCCCAAGCACGGTCAACTAGCTATGTGCCTTCGCAGAGTTCCCCACGATATTGTTCTGCTCCAACATCAGGCCCTCAGCAGTTTATGTACAGAAGCTACTCATCGTCTCACCGAACACTATCAAAAGAGCCCAAGCACGGTTAACTAGCTATGTGCCTTTGCAGAGTTCCCCACGGTGTTGTTCTGCTCCAACATCAGGGCCTCAGCAGTTCATGTACCTACAGAAGCTACTCATCGTCTCACCAAACACTATCAAAACAGCCCTAGCACGTTTAACTAGCTATGTGCCTTCGCAGAGTTCATGTTGTTCTGCTCCATCATCGGGCCCTCAGCAGGTCATGTACAGAAGCTATTCACCGTCTCACCAAACACTATCAAAAGAGCCCTAGCACGGTCAACTAGCTATGTGCCTTCGCAGAGTTCCCCACGATATTGTTCTGCTCCATCATCAGGCCCGGAGCAGTTCATGTACATAAGCTACTCATCGTCTCACCGAAAACTATCAAAAGAGCCCAAGCACGGTTAACTAGCTATGTGCCTTTGCAGAGTTCCCCACGGTGTTGTTCTGCTCCAACATCAGGCCCTCAGCAGTTCATGTACCTACAGAAGCTACTCATCGTCTCACCAAACACTATCAAAACAGCCCTAGCACGGTTAACTAGCTATGTGCCTTCGCAGAGTTCATGTTGTTCTGCTCCATCATCGGGCCCTCAGCAGGTCATGTACAGAAGCTATTCACCGTCTCACCAAACACTATCAAAAGAGCCCTAGCACGGTCAACTAGCTATGTGCCTTCGCAGAGTTCCCCACGATATTGTTCTGCTCCATCATCAGGCCCGCAGCAGTTCATGTACATAAGCTACTCATCGTCTCACCGAAAACTATCAAAAGAGCCCAAGCACGGTTAACTAGCTATGTGTGTGCCTTCGCAGAGTTCCCCACGATTTTTTTCTGCTCCAATATCAGTTCATGTACAGAAGCTACTCACCATCTCACCGAACACTATCCAAAGAGCCCAAGCACAGTTAACTAGCTATGTGCCTTCGCAGAGTTCCTCACAATGTTGTTCTGCTCCATCATGAGAACCTCAGCAGTTCATGTACAGAAGCTACTCACCATCTCACCGAACACTATCAAAAGAGCCCAAGCACGGTTAATTAGCTATGTGCCTTCGCAGAGTTCATGTGTACTGATCCATCATCAGGCCCTCAATAGTCCAATCATTTTAGGGTTTGACCCGGACAGTAATTCCTCTGCCGCTGAAACTTTGCAGTGTGATAAAGTAAAGTATACAGATTACGGTTGACAAATAATCTAGGTTTCGTTTTTTCTGGACCTAGATTATTTCTCAACCGTAATCTGTATACCTACTTTACTTTATCACACTGCAAAGTTTCATTGATAGAGGAATTATTGTTAGGGTGTCCATACAAGGAAACTCTAAAATGATTGGACTACTCAGCAGTTCATGTACAGAAGCTACTCACCATCTCATCGAACACTATCAAAAGAGCCCAAGCACGGTTAACTAGCTATGTGCCTTCGCAGAGTTCCCCACGGTGTTGTTCTGTTCGGTGTTCTTGTTAGGCTCCAACATCAGGCCCTCAACATTTCATGTACAGAAGCTACTCACCAAACACTATCAAAAAGAGCCGAAGCATGGTCTAATAGCTATATGCCGCCAGAGAATTCCCCACAATGTTGTTCTACTCCATCATCAGTAGACAAGTGACAGAAAAGGAGTTGGTTCTTCACGATATTACAATTTATAGAACTCTACCATCACTGTTAGGTATATTTAATAACAAAGCGATTACTATTGTCAAAGAAAAACTCATATTTTATTAAAGCAATAGATTTTATTAAAATTTTTAATAAACCCAAACAAATTTAAAAAAAACTTCAAATTGGTATCGTTATTGCTAAGTTAGGTACAGATAAATAATATAATTTGATAAACCTAAAGTTTCATTGTAACGTACAACAACTAGAAATTTTACAATAAAGAACATTAAATACAATTCAATAAATCTAACAAGTACAATTTAATTGATATCCTTAGGTCAATAAAGTAAAGTAATTACTTACAACTACACGGTAAAATTGATATTAGAATCCTATTAAACTAAGGCCGAGATTCAGAGACGACTTTTTTTAGTTTTAGTTCGAGCTAAGTAGGGTCGAAATGTATGGATTTTGACATACGGGAGTCCGAACTATGACTTACAAATCGTCTCTGAATCTCGGCCGGAGAGTCTACCCATCACACTGAACAACTTTTACTATGGGAGCAATGGCCCTGAAAACTTGAATGAAACTTGATTTTCAAGCGGCTCATGGGATTCTTCTCCTTCTAGAGCACATATTTTTGTAAGAGCTCTTTTTATGATTCCTTTCTTCGTGAAAACATCGACGACTCTCGTGATTCCATCCCGTCCTGGATATAGTCGATGCACTCGACCCAGCAGCCATTTCATTGGTGGTAATTGCTCGTCCTTTATTATGACGAGATCTCCTTCTTTGACGCTTGGTCCATTTGTTCGCCATTTGACGCGCTGCTGGAGGTCGGACAGGAACTCTTTGGTCCAACGATTCCAAAAATGCTGCCGCAGACGTTCGATAAGCTCGTAGCGGTTGACAGTAAGACGCTCGACGGTTGGTGACGGCAGTGAAGTTAATGGACGCCCAATTAGGAAGTGCCCAGGAGTTAATGGTGTTAAATCGGAAGGATTTGACGATAAAGAATGAAGTGGACGTGAATTTAGAATTGCCTCAATTTGAATGAACAATGTGCTTAATTCTTCGAAAGTAAGACTGGTGTTTCCAATAATACGTTTGAGATGAAATTTAGCGGCTTTCACGCCTGCCTCCCAGATCCCTCCAAAGTTAGGAGAATATGCCGGGCTGAACTTAAAAACTATACCCTCGCTGCACGCGAACTCGCTGACCTCTCGCTTAGACGTTTTAAGTAATCTGTTCAACTCACTGTTCGCTCCTACAAAATTTTTTCCATTATCACAGTATATCGTTCGTGGTTTTCCACGTCGCGATATAAATCTGCGAAGACACAAAATAAACGCATTCGTTGATAGGTCACTAACGACTTCTAGATGTAAGGCTTTTGTCGAAAAGCATACAAAGATGCATAAGTAGCATTTAATAGAACTAGCTCCGCGACCTTTGCGGCTAGAAATTAAAAAAGGTCCCGCAAAATCAGTGCCACACGTTTCGAAGGGCAAAGCAGGCGTAACACGTGGTTCGGGTAAGTTTCCCATTAACGGTTGTAAAGTTTTACCTTTAAATCTGGTACAAATGATGCATTTATTAACTGTTTTTGTAGCTAAATTCCTACCACCAGTAGGCCAGAACTGATCACGCACACAACTCAACAACTGTTGCGGACCACAATGAAATAAATTTTGATGTTCCTTTTGAAACAGCAATTTACTGAAAGGATGCTTTCCATCAATTAAAATTGGAAATTTCTTATCATAAGGGCAATGTGAAGCATTTTGTATACGCCCACCAACACGTAGAATACCCTCGGGCATTAAAAACTACTCGTAAGCGTGTGGTCTCACTGCTTTCTCGAATGACGGCGTGGTGAGGGAGATAATAACCGAATTTAGGACGTTCTACTTCTGATAGGTGACCAAGCCTTTCGTATTCATGAATAAATTCCGCGTATTCTTCCTTACGACCGGATTTTGACAATCTTTTCTCTAAATTGAAAAAACGCATTTTAACCAGGTTGTGCTAGTCCCCAAGAGCAACCTGGTTAAAATGCGTTTTTTTCAATTTAGAGAAAAGATTGTCAAAATCCGGTAGCAAGCTCCGGTGTCAAGGGCCTGTATGCCCATACTAAACTGCAAACTGTATGCCTACTCGACACAAATGTATGCAACAGCTGATTTATATTTTGCACCAATCGGTTTGCTCCCATAGAAAAAGTTGTTCAGTTTGATGGGTAGACTCTTAATATAAAGGTTGCTAAGCTAATGATATCAATTTCACCTGTATAATAAACTTACAACAATTAACTTACATTACACACAATAAAGAATGATGAACCATTACAACATCACAATGATTAATAACTAAATGCTCTGATGAATGATGATCAACAACTTCTGCAACAAATGAAAGATTATAATTATTACAAATAAATACAAGATTATAAGAGGTATTACCTAAAAATAATAGTGTACTACAATGTAGCAAAGCAATAAATATTTGATTGATTGATTGATTGAAATAAGGTAGTTTTAGGTATGGTTTAGAGTCATCATCAGTCATCACTACTAACTCCCATGGGATATAATTTGGTACAAATTATATCAATGGCTACAACATCAAAGTTGTGTGCTATTGACCCGGCCCCAACTTCCCCCGGTTGGGGGTCAATAACATAAGTAAATTATATACCTACTATGAGAGCTCAGTGGCGCGTTGCGGACAGGTATGGACTCTCAATCATGAGGTCCGGGTTCGAATCCGCACGGACAACATACCACGTACCAATGAGTTTTTCTAACTTATGTTAGTATTACTGACTCTCTCAATCTCAATCTCTCTTATTGACGAAGCATCCGGGGCTGAGTTGGCGAGACTAAAGGCGGTGTCACAACACAAAGACTCATTGCGTGTGGCTGTGGCCAACGATCAACATGCATTAAGCTGCCGTTGTTCTGGAAGGTCTCATTGTCACCATGCCCTTAACGACATCATCCAAAGGGCTCTATTTTCTGCCAAGATATCATGCGTACCTTCAGGCCTCAGCCGCACCATCGGTAACAGGCTGGACGGCCTAACTTAGGTGCCCTGGCAGAAGGGCAAGTGCCTCCTGTGGGACGTCAGCATGTTCGCCGCCAGCTACCTTAGCCGCACCTCACGGACCCCTGGAGCAGCTGCAGAGAGTTTGGTACTCAAGACTTGTAGCGCGAATATATGTTTGTTCCGGTCACAGGAGTGTGGGGAGCCTGAAATCGGGCATAAGACTTAGGGAGAGGAAATGTGACCCCCCTCCGGGTGGTTCCTGATGCAAACCATGGCCATAGCAATGCAACGCGGCAGCGGTGCTATCGTTATGGGTACTTTTGCACCTGGATCGATACGGAGCAGGCTATTTGATTAAGTTTAGCTGTGAGTTTCTTTTCTTTTGTTTCTCTTAATTTGTTTTGTTTATTATGTTGTATATAAAGGATTTAACACATACCTTCATTTATTATCTCCTAAACTTTGTTCAAAAGACTAAGATGACATTCTGACCGAAATTTCTAACTGATTTAGGTACTTACATGGTTATTCCTAGATTGTATGACGGTAAGACAGATTCTTCCACTGATTTATCGTTGTTGGAACATAGATACACCAAGATTTTTATAACGGCATCAGTAACTTCTCGTGCCTTCAGTGTAAGACAAGTAACCCCGTATATCCGCCAATGGTGAAGTCTTCAAATTGTCGGAAAGTTTATTTGCTCTCACTGTGCTTAGATTTCTGAAAATAAAATGTAAAATTACGTTTTAACGTGAAATACAAGTAGGTAGAAAGTCGGAAGAAAAATGTATATTTGACATCCAATAATACTTACATAACATTGTTTTCTTTAGCAAACATGTTGACGTGACGATTATTTATTGAAATATGGATATAATTAGCTATTTTAGTTGTGTAAAACTGTTTATTCTTGATTTTTCCAAAATAAAATTTTGGTTTTCAAATGTCAAACATATGTCAAGTGAAAAAAACCAATAGCTTTAATTTAAGAATAAAACATAACGAGTAAGCGGTACATGGCTATACCAACAGTATCTCCTTACTCTTCACTCGAAACATAAGCACTCAAAGCACGCAACGCAATAGGCAAAAGAACGAATGATATTGGGGCAGCTCTAATTACCGATTCGGTGATACCATATTTAAAAATGATAGTTTTAACCGTATGGTAACCCAACGAACCCGCGCCGCGACTCTGCTTTCTCTCGGTAGAGTGGCTGACGAGCTGTCAAATCATGCTCAGCATTGCGGGATAAATGACAGGTGCGGGTTTGGTTTTCAAACCCGCAGGCGCGCGTCAGGCGACTAATCATGCTAGCACTGCTGGTGGTGCCTTGTAGTCTTCTGGTGGCTGCCGGCGAGATCAAGCCCACCGGGTGGGACCCCGTTGGGGGAGGCCCAGTGAGCGATCCTACGGCCGGCAGTGAGGTCGTCTCGGGGGTTGTTTGGCCGCGGGAGGCCCGCGCTCCGACGGTTCAGCCCACGGTCCGTAGGCGTCCCAGGGGGAACCGTGATCAGCGGTTCAGCCCTTAGGTCGCCAGGGGTCCACGGGGGATCCGCGGTGCGCAGACTCCGCAGCGAGGTGAGCCCTTAGGGCTCAGGCATAGTGTGCTCGCGCCTGCCGGGTGGCAGGCTGGCAGTGGGGTCAGTCCGGGGGGGGGCTACGGAGGGGCGCGCGGTCCTGGCGACTCGACAGGGCGCGCGCGGGCTCCATAGCGGTGGCCGCAAGTTGGGGTGACTGCCGGCGAGGTCAAGCCCACCGAGTGGGACCCCGTTGGGGGAGGCCCGGTGAGCGACCTGCGCACCGGCAGTAGGTCGTTCCGGGGAGCTTGCGGAGGGGCCCACAGTCCTAGCGACTCGCTGGGGAGTCGTGGGCGTGAGCGGGCTCCGTAGCGGTGGGGTGAGGGCGCGGCGTAGGCGGCCACGGAGATGCGGGTGGGCTGCTGGGTCCAGCGTTCGCCCGAACGAAGTGCGTCTCCTTTCTATTTTCATTGGGGGTAGGCCAATAAAAATAAAAAGAGACGCGGCCTCGACGTGGTTGTGCAGGTGGGTAGCACAATAATCAACCTACCTGGGGGGTAGGTTGAGAAAAGCAATGTGGTTAGCCCTGAAAAGGGCTGTTTGGCTGCTTCGCGGTACTGCCGGCGAGTTCAAACCCACCGGGTGGGACCCCGTTGGGGGAGGCCCAGTGAGCGAGCTACTAACCGGCAGTGTGGTCGTCCGGGGAAGCGGGTTGCGGGGGGGCCCACAGTCCTGACGGCTCGACAAGGAGGCGTGGACGTGGGCAGGCTCCACAGCTGGGACGACGATCTTCCGTTCGGGCGTCATCGCGGGTTTCCGCGGGTGGGCGACATGGGGGCAGTCGCGGGCGCAGTCCGGTGCGCTTACACTAGCGCTTTCGCGTTCGCGGGCGCGGCGTCGGACTGCGCGGAGCCCTGCGCGCCGGTACGAGGGACTCCTCGTACGGGGCAGGGGGAATCAATGGGGGGGTTAGCCCTGAAAAGGGCTGTTGGGACGCACGGAGGAGTGCCACATCGGCTCGATCGCGAAAGCGCGGCGCCGGTTTAAACTGCGCGCGGGCAGCCGGCGCCGCGCTGGAATTCACTGGGGTGCGCGGGCGCGCGTGGAGGTGCGATCGCGTGTGCACGCTCGGACGTGGCAGACTGTCCAAGTGACATTCGCTGGCCGCGTCGTGTCTTATATACGATCCTCGGAGCTCGTGCCGTGTGCAAAACGATGGAGAGGGCGCGTGACAAGGGCAGCTAGATGTGTGCGAGCGAGAAAGCATTCGGGTCCGTGCGCCTCTCGCTACAATGTTAATTTAAATAACATAATTTTTTTTTATTTGGAGACTTTTGTAAAAATTATAAGCAGACAGAAAAAAGCGATGACGATTAAAACCTTAAAACCGAGTCAAAAAAAAAATGGCCGGTAGGCTTAAAAAAAATTAGAGCCAGATGCGCGAAAAAGAAGAAAAGGGAGGGAAAGGGAAATGTTGCTAATTTTTCGGATCCGTTTCAAAACGTGTAAAAATCACCCGGAAAGTCTATCTTTCTCACTCTAGCATACACAATCTTCGTATATTTTTTCTCCTTCGTATTGGCAACCAGAGTGATTGCCAAACGTTTTGAAACGTAGCCTAAAATGAATTCATCGAGAGATTCAGAAATTGATTTTGCATTATCTAATTTTTGTTTACTTTCCTCGTATTCGAAATGAAAAGCAGAGTGTTTAACTCGGGAGAAAGTCACCCATTTCACACTCGAATTATACGTCCGAGTGTGGAAGCAAACGGCGGCTCGAGGGTTCTCGAGCAGCTGGGCAGAAACTCGCTACAAGAGGTCCACTATCGGGTGTCCACCCCTCCTCCCCTCCCCATCCCCGCGACAGTTTTGCAAGCCTCATCCTGGTGGAGTGTCCTAACTCTTTCAGGACGTAGGTAGCTCCTGAAAGCCTGACTTAACGCGGCACGAGGGTTCTCGCGCAGTGCTGTCAGGTCTTACAGTTTGAGCCTAGCCACCCGACATAGGCGTAGCAAGGGGGGGGGGGGGGCCGGGTGGGCCCGGCCCACCCCAGAATCCTTCTGGCCCACCCCAGAAATCAAATGAATCACTTACTAAAAAAAGCTTGTAATAAGAGATATCAATAGGTAATTGACATGGTAGTTACTTTCGCTTTTCGCATGGTAGTTTCTTGCAAATCTTGAAGCAAAATCTTGAGCTCGCTTCGCTCGCTCCTGTTTTTAGAACATACTGCCCTGATCTTATTCATATTGCTGTAAAATCTCGAGCTCGCTTCGCTCGCTCCTGGCTAGACATATTATAGTAAAATCTCGAGCTCACTTCGCTCGCGCCAGAACTGGGTCAAATGTCGCTTCGCTCGCTCTAGGTTTTGGCTCGTATCTTTTCATAGAGTAGTTAAATCATAATTTGCTTTGCTCGTTCCAGCTTTTAGGTCGCAAAAAACTCGAGCTCGCTTCGCTCGCTCCAAGATTAAAATCTTTTTACACTGATCTCACTATATTGCAGTAAAATCTCGAGCTCGCTTCGCTCGCTTCTGGCTAGACACATTGCAGTAAAATCTCGAGCCCTCTTCACTCACTCCAGAATTGGGTGAAATGTCGAGCTCGCTTCGCTCGCTCCTGGCTACGATTGTATCACAAAGACCTAGATGTTTTGCAATAAAATCTCGAGCTCACTTAGCTTCGCTCGCTCCAGAATTCAGTGAAATCTCGAGCTCGCTTCGCTCGCTCTAGGTTTTAGTTTTTATTACATCAACCTCGCCTGGACCTGGCCCACCCTGGGAAAAAATCATTGCTACGCCCATGCCACCCGAAGGGAAAAACCCTTGTTTGAATGTTCCCCCTCGCGTCAGTTCTGCCAGCCTCATCCTGATGGAGTGCCCTAACTCCTTCAGGACGTAGGTAGCTCCTGAAAGCCTAACTTAACGCGGCACGAGGTTTCTCGCGCAGTGCTGTCAGGTCTTACAGTTTGAACCTAGTCACCCGAAGGGAGAAACCCTGATTTAAAAACGTCCCCCTCGCGCCAGGTCCTTGTTCTCTCTATTTTCAGCCGAGCTAGGGTAGTAAGTAAGATGCGATAGAAAGTAATTTAGCTAGGGAGACACCCTGTAATTAGATTAGGTGAATAAGTAATAAAACAGTACATTCCTTTATAGTTCCATCTTTTTATTGACAACCTCAAAACTACAGAAACCTTACCTAAAGATAGGTCAACCCTTCCTCAAAGGGATATATTTTTATAACGAGGCCCTCTGGCCACCCCGCCACAGGGGCACTTTGTTACAATATTAATTTATCAAGGTGGGTGGTTTTTGTATGCTTTTTCGCGGTTGACAGCGAAAAATCGACTATTGTTAAACTTGATTTTACCTCTGTATGTACCTGTGTACAAATAACTTATTTGATTGATTGAGCATATTTTTCTCTTTTCATTTAATAATCTTTTCATGCAGTTGAGTTTTTTGTTTTTCTGAACTGTATTCTTAAAAATTTACAATTTATGATAAAGGCATTCAAATTCGATCGCCGCGCGCCGGTACACTCAAAGGTTTAGAGTCAAAAATAGTCACAATGCTCTTTACGATATGCACGTGTTGCCAAGCTACAAACTGTTATCCCATTGTTGGGCGTTTATCACTTGCGAGTCGTGGCTACTTAGATAGCTTTGTTTGTACGTTTTTTTGGAGTGTTGTTTCTTGTGATCCCTAACAACTTAGCTTCTGTTTTATGATATGCCTACCTACATACTTTTTTGTGAATTGGCCGGTGTTTTCCTTTGGATTGACGATTTACAGCTACGAATCAAGGACATTACGTTATCAACACCGTTATTTTTGTAAACTATTGCAATTTCTATTCACACTTGAAGCTCATAGTTCCTACTTAGCTAGGTACCTGTCCATCAGTGAGTAAGAATTATTACTTTGCTCTATTTACGTTTCGTATTGTGTTGTTTAGATTTTGCTCTTACCTACGTCTACAAAAGCAACTTACCAATTTATTTTTATTTTTAGGTAGTTTTCATCTGCGAAATATATACCAGTTTGTCTTATTTTATGTCTTTTGGACACAATAAGCTTCATCAAAATCTGTCCTTCAGTTTTTGCGCGATGCCCAATCAAACAGACAGGCATAAATCTATGATTTGGACATGGACACCTAAAAACCAATAGATTGATAGAGATATAGATTATGTGCTATCGACAAAGTTCACGGTGGACCCCCCTAAGATCTACTTTTGCCTGCAGAACCCGTTCGATACCTCGCTTATGACACCCAATAGCGTCAGGGTAGCACCATAAAAAAAAACATATTTTATAGCACAGCGTGACCTAAACCCGCACTTTACGCACGCTTTTCCGGGACCTAAGTTGTCTATTTCTGCCCGGAAAAGCGTGCGTAAAGTGCGGCTTTAGGTCACTTGTGCTATAAAATAGTATACGATACTCGCGACCTAAGTTGCCTATTAATGCACGGCGTTTAGCGCCCTCGCTGCGCTCGGGCGCTAACTTCACGCCGTGCAATAATGGGCAACTTAGGTCACTCGTATCGTAATGTACTATTCTGTGCTAAGAACCCAATGTCTAGTATTTAGGGTCCCGTTCTACAATGAATCGTTACCAAATAGTAAAAATTCAGGGGGCTTGATTTTTTCAACGTTTTTGTTTTTGCTCTATCGTAAACATGGTGACACAAATAAGCGTCAAACTTGGTGTGGTTATAGTGCATACTTTAATGTAAATAAAACAACATATAATCAAAACAAAAGTAAAGTGTGGTGGTATACCGAACCCTCGGTGCGAGAGTCCTACTCGCACTTGTTATATTTTCTGTCGTGTCTTCAAAGCTCGATATGTAGGAAACTAATTATCCTAGTAAAGCAAGTATATCCACGTTGGCCCCACTTTGAGCAGGTAGTCGGCAGGATCGGTTTGGATTGTTATTGTCTAACCAACTTTCTCTACACTATCTGTTATACTGATGTTTTTTTGTTTATTAGGTCCTTATTGGTCAACAAAAGCCATCAAAAACATAACTTGTAAAAAAACCAAGTCTCGCAACTCAGTTCTTCTACCGTCAAAAGTTGTGAGATACATGACTAATACCAAGTCGGGTAATTTATTCAGTCCCTACTTAAGGGTCCTTCTGTCTTAAGTTATTGCGTAATTAGCTAACCTAACAACATCTTATAGTGACCATATCAATATTAAAATCTTTTATGTTGTAAATAAACAGATGACTTGGCAATCGCACTAAACAATCTAATTTAATATAATATGTATTACTTTTTTTTTTTTTTTTTTTTTTTATGTATTACTTGTGAGATACATTGTGTAGTCATGCGATTGCCAAGTCAATCTGTTTATTTACAACATAAAAGATTTTAATATTGATATGGTCACTATAAGATGTTGTTAGGTTAGCTAATTACGCAATAACTTAAGACAGAAGGTCCCTTAAGTAGTGTGGTGTCCACTGCGTGAGGTGGGTAAATAAGAACACATTATTTCACTTGTTAAGTTACACACGGCAAACTGGTGGATGCAACGTCCGCTCGGTACGAGGAGTAGATTAGTAATGATGGCGGGTGTTGCCTCCACCACTTACAATGCATACATTTATTTAAGATCAATACAACAACTCTTATTATTACAATATACTATTATAAATGTTATGTACATATTACATACATACATCCACGTAAGCTTGACCGGATGTGAATACGCAGAACCGATATTCATCAACGCATTATTTAGACTTATTCCCTGACTTTTGTGTCCAGTTATAGCATAGGCTATTAGGGATGGGCGATATATATCGTATATAGTTATTGAAACGTATATCACATGAATATCTTAAAATCAGATATTGATTCGTACAAAAACTATATATTTGGTGAAACACTATATTGCCGCACAAACTCGATTCGCCTCGATTTTAAGATATCTGAGATTCATAGATATAGGATATCAAACAGTATCGCATCGCTATACGGGCTAGCGGCTACCGGTTAGGGTGTCGCAACGAGGGTCCCACAATTCCGAAGCCGCCGCGGTTAATTAATTCACTGAAAATATAACTTTGTAATCCTATATATTTATATGGGATTACAATGTTATTTATGCAGTCGAGTACAGATAAATTCATTCACTGCAAATGTAACTTTGTAATCCTATATATTCATATAGGATTACAAAGTTATTTTTGCAGTCAGTGTATCTAGAAAACTACACCGAAATTGCAAAATATTTTAATTTTTCCTTGATTTATACACTAAACACTAATTGTAGTCTAAATTTGAAGCTTCTAAGTCTGCTAGAAGTGCCTTAGAGTTTTGATGATCGTCATCAGTGAGTGAGTGAGTGACAAAATTAACAAACTTTGACTAGTTATAATTCCTAAACTACTGGTTCAAATTGAATGAAATTTTAAATATAATATAGTGTTTAAACAATGCCTGCTTGGTTACTGAAAATTCAGGCTTCTAGTTTTATGTTTAACGAAGTTATAGGGGGCCGAAAATGGCCTGAACAGCTTCGAGAAAAGGATAGTAGGAGGAAGGTAGGCCGTGCCCCTTTTTTTTTTTTGCTCGACTTGGCGGGGGATATAATTCGGAGCGCGCTCCATTCAAACTTATTACCGGAAAAAAACAACCTAGATTATTTTTAATCCGTAATCTGTATACTTACTTTATACTTTATCACACTGCAAAGTTTCAGCGATAGATGAATTATTGTTAGGGTCAAACCCTAAAATGATTGGACTAATAGGCGTTTTATACGAGAACTGCGTACAGTGAACCTTCTTCAGTGGAATTTTGTTCATTTTAACTTTCAAACCGCGAATATCCCTCGCACAGTGCAGAATCGGAACTTTCTTTTAAGGTGTATCCGTCGTGGACCACTCTCCTCTCACTCACTCTCCATACTAATCAATGAGAAAGAGCGCGTGGCTCCGGTCAGAATTTAGCTGTTTTCTTTGAAAAATTCGATGATTTTTTATTAATTTCGAAAAAGTAAAAAACCACATCATTCTAAATTGTATTGTGAACAATATAGTAAATTTTCATTTTGATCCGATTAAAAATGTAAGAGTAAAATGGTTACAACTGGAAAAAAAGGGGTGACTTTAGAGTCCCTTTTCTTCGGTTTTATTCATTAAAATCGATTTCTAGAAAAACCACATCACTTCTCATATCCTGTAGATGGTTCAGTTTAAATTTCAGCTCAAAAAGTGCCATAGTTAATGAATAAAATGGTTACAAAATTACCCAAAACCGGCAGGTAGCCCCTTAATTTAATCTTTACATTTTTTTTAAATTTATTCATTTTTTTTATATAAAAAAAAAAAGATATAAGTAAATACACGGGTAGGTAACATACAATTAATAATTTCATGTAAATCAAATCAACAATATTATAGTTACTGAAATCAAAATACTCAATACCCCGTGGGGTTTTTTTGCATTTTTTTATATTGCTTTTTGTTCTCGAGAAATAGGCGATATAGTGAGAAAAGACCCCGAAAAATGCGACATTTTTCGTCACTTTTACAATTTTCGAAAAAGTTTTTTGAGTTTGAGAGATTTTTTATTCCACCATATTTTACCCCCCTTTGAGCCTTTGAGACGCATCTTTTGATTGAGACCTCAACCATTAACGTAGCCCTAAAACTCACGACACCAGGGCGATGTCTCACTTCATGTGAATCTAGGGGGCTATACAGAAGCGATCGAAAAAACATTTTCAATGTTAAAATTAAAACTACCTAAAATTAAACCAAAAATTACATGAGATCTGAGACCTTTCTTACTTTCCTGTCCTCGGTGTGTAATCTACTATTATATGCCCGTAATCCAATCCAACTCAAGACTAGTCAAGACGTACACAACACATAAGTCGAGGTCAGGAGACGGGTGTTGGTAGGCACTGATGTAATTAATTAATAAGTAAAGTACCTATCTGATTGTTGTAGTCGTAGTCACGTTGCGCGATGGACATGGAGATGGAGGAGGAGTGGGAGGCTCGGCGGCGGCGTGGGCGCGGCGCTGGTGGCGCGCGCTGGTGGGCGCCGCGCACGACCACGCAGTGCCCGTCACCGTCATGTTCGGCCTCTGCGTCGCGGGCCTCGTGGCCTCCCTCGCCGGGGTGAGTACTGAGTACACTGCGCCGTGTGCCGCGCGCCACTGTCTGTCGTGAGTCGTGACGGTAGATCGGAATCCACGTCGCTCCGGGGACGTCGAAGGGAGGCATCCGAGCTACGGGCTACGGCGTCTGTGACGATATTGTTTTGCGACATCCTCGTCGACCTACTTATCTCTGGAGTTTCTCTACGACGGGCCCGGTGTGAACTCGGCTCTCACCTTGTGACGAGTTTTGTATACGAGGTGTGACGAAATACCCTAGTGATATTTGAATGCATGATTTAGATTAGGCCATCGAACTGAACGACTTTTACTATGGAGACGACGTCGAAACAAATTAAAGAAACTGATGACATACGTTTTAGTCCAGTAGAGGTTTTTATGAAACGGCAGATTTTTTTTCTCAGTACTGATTCCATGGTAAAGCTCAGAATACACGGCTGTCAACCGCGGCGCAACCAAGGTGACCTTCGTGGTTTACAACCGTGTAGACAGCAGTTTGCAACCAAATTGGATTTGACCTTCCAAAGTTGATGATCTAAACCAGCGCGTTAAGAGAAGTTTATTCCTAGAGCGCAAATGCAGGCTACATACAAACATAGTCTGGTGATATTTTCAATAGGTACTCACGTACTTGAAAGAAATACGGACCGAATATTGCATTAAGAAGATGTGAAGCATGCAAGGTAATACAATCGCACAGATGCACTAGCTCTAGGCGCAGGTCCTACAACCCGTCACCTTATGTACCGGGTGACAGCACGCACACAAAAGAAATGGGTTCTTCACTCATGATAAGACGAGATTACGTCTGGTTCTTCTTTTAAGTCTGTGTAGGTACTATCCAATTAAAGTCAATGAAATTTTTCATAAAAATTTTAGGAATCTCTAGGTTTGTATACAGGGTGTTACATAATTAACCAAAAAAAATAATATCCTTCATCGAGGCCACTTATTAAAAAATTCCAACACTAGTGTGACATTTGAAACATAGACTATTTTTTCAGAAGGGTAGTGTTTGTAAGTCATTTGTACCTAAATGTCAGTAAGAGACGAAGAAGCTTTCTTTGTCGAAAAAACGAATTGTAAGATGCTTAAATTATCTTACATGATGATAAATGTGAATATTTTATTTAAATTATTCTTTATTTTTTATTTTCGTACCAATAATTTGACTTTTTTGTCAATTTGTTATTTGTTGTTTTTTTTTACAATAAATAGGTCTTAATATTCAAGTTAGCTTTAGTAATAAAGATAACTTAGAGAAAAATCATCTTTTAAAATAAGTACTTACAAGATAGGTAGTGACACCGCGGTGACCTTACGACGTATCTACTGCCGTTTAGTCTTTGAACAGCCGGCCGTCGGTAAGATAGTGCTGCGCTTCAACGATTAATTTTTTATTATTTTATTATCGATAATACGTTTTTCGGTAAAAAATAATATTGTACTACGGCTGTCATAAATTGTCAATAGACTCTTTACAAGGGACCCTTTAACACCCTTTTTTCTTTAGGGGTAATTTTGTAACACCCTGTATAGGGCTACCATCGCCCAAGTCGCCGTCGTCGCCGGACAAAGACATCATAAACCCCGGACATTTCAGTAAAATCGGTCGTTGCTGTATAATCATACCTCCAATAGGTAGGATCCAGTTATTAACCTTGTGCAATCGGATCCCAAGACATTGTCGTAGGGCTAGGTGGGAGGAACGTGTGTCGTGTGTCGTTGTGTCTTAATAATAACAAGTAATTTATTTGCACCACAACTTAGGATCTAGTATGTAATTACAATGTTATAGCACAGTAATATCAGCTACAAAGTCGTGGTGGTCTGGTGCCTGTAATAGACTGCAAGGTCTGGAAAATACAGTTCACCAGGCCTCCACTCCAGCGACGTGACCTGACTTAAGTGCTAAACTAAGTGCATTCACTTGTGTGTTCAGTGTGCAAGTATACCTACTAATGTCTTGCTCTTGCTTTGAATGATCTTTGTTACATAATACTTTAATTTCGTCGAATACTTGTTCTGTTTTTATACTTAAATCCTTAATTTCAATCGAAACTTCGCTACTAAGCTGGTTTGCTTGTATTTGTTCTATTAAAATGTTTACAATACCTACTGTCAAATTGCAATACCAACTCTTCAGCTTCCGATAATCTTCGGTTTAATCGATCTTTCGTCCTACTTTGATAATTTAATTTTAATAAATTCTCCTTTATATATGTAATAATTGACCATATATGGGTCTTGTACAATGCATGTACAGTCAGCGATATCTGCTAAGACTTCGGTCGCTAGCTGACCCACTAAGCAAATATGCTGACGCCCGATGAGGCAATAACCTAGTTTACCTTGTTAGTATTAACTTTATTTTAAGCAGTGTTCATCTAGGGTTTTTTAAGTTAATCAGTTTAAATTATAGCATTTTACATCTGAATAAATCTCTTTGGTTTGACACCCGCGGTCACTCATAGCATAGCATTAGCATTCGGAACACTAGCAGTTCACATTTTGGTCCTACGAATCGTGGACCTTACGCGCGTTTTTTACCCTGTCGACGTCGGTTGGGAATTACGTGTTAAGAGGTTCGAAAATAGAATCAGTGCGAAGTACGTATCATATATATCGCGCGCGCATCAGCATCAGCATCAGCAGCAGCATCAGCAGCAGCGCGGTAGACCAGATACAACCAGCACCAGCAAGCAGGAGCAGTCGTCAGCAACTAGCAGCTGTAAACTCTCCAAAGCACCAGCAGAGCACCTTCAGCAGTTTGTAGCAGCTTTCTCAAGTAAGATCATTCCATTTTACTTTAAAACACTAACAGCAAGATGGCCAGTTTAATTGCACGTCAAGCGGAGATCTTCGAGGAGATTAGAAAGATCCTCACCAATATCAAGAAGGATTCGGCGAGCAGGAAAACGCCGGAGTACGAGGAAAAGAGGTTGACCCAGTTAAATGTACTTTGGAAAGAGTATGACCTCAATAACACCCAATTGACGAAGGAAGAGGACAAGAGTCATCAATATTTCACAGATATTTAACGTTACTATCTCATATTATGAAGCCATTCGAGAGTCCTTAGCAGCTTCTCAGGTGAAGAAGCAAGTTTCTTTCAATGTAGACGTAGAAACGTTGAAAGACCTAGGCGGAGCATCAGGCCAGAGCAATAGCAACCACAGTACCAGCACCGAAAGAGTAGCAGAGTTACTGAAGACTCAATATGCAAATTTTAGAGCATTAACAAGGTTAGTTCACATTCAGATTGATAGCATAAAAGATAAATGGGAGATCGAAGATAAATTAAGATCAATTGAGTCACGTTGGAATGCTATAGAAAATTAACATTTGCAAATTGACGGTATTCTTGAGGGTTCCGACCCTAGCTATAACATGATGTTTGATGATCAAGAGATAGCCTATTCAAAAATAAAGAAAACATTAAATCTGAAGCTCAATTCTTCTGTTCATCAGCAGCAATCAATGCCCAGGTTAGAAATACCTACTTTCAGTGGCAATTACACTCAGTGGCCTACTTTTATGGATTTGTATAGTGAGACAATTCATAACAACTCAGCACTTACAAAAGCACAAAAAATGCAGCATTTAAAAGGAAAGTTACGTGGTGAGGCCGAGAGATTGGTACAGCATCTTAATATAACAGCAGATAACTATGACGTTTGCTGGGAAATTTTGACTCATAGATATGACAATAAGCATCTATTATTCACTAAGCAATTTCAATTATTTATGCGTCAACCTAATGTACAAAAGCAAGCGGCGAATGAATTGAAACGATTGTATGACACGACTATGGAGGCGATACACGCCATACATAATTTGGCTGTGGACACTAGGTCGTGGGACCCTATGTTGGTACAGATATTATGTGAAAAGTTAGACACAGACACATATACCGACTACATGGAAGCTAGAGCTAACCCACGCGACCTAGCATCATTCGAGGAATTCATGTCGTTCCTTGAGAGCAAATTTACAGCCCTGGAACCGATAAATAGAAAGAAGCCAGAGCCCATCATCGCAAAACAGCCACAAAGTCCATACAAAAATCCGCATTTTTCTAACAAGTATCCACGACAGCATTTCAATTTTAAGAACTCATCTTTTCAACGTAATAACATCATTTTCATTTAAAATAATTTGTCCATGTTGTAAGAATGATCATGCGCTATACCAATGTAGACTGTTTTTAACTATGTCACCTGATGACCAACTTGCAACAATTACGAAACTGAAAATCTGCAAAAATTGTCTCTATGTGCATACCAAAGATGAATGCACATCAGAAAAACGGTGTAAAGAATGCAAAAAGGCACATAACACATTATTACACAGTGCGTTTAGCAAAGCAGCGGAAATGAAACCGCCGAGCGACCCGAAAGTTCCACCGTCAGCAAACCCAAAAAGAGTTCAGAATAACTTCGTCGCGAGCAATGATGATGAAATATTATTAGCAACAGCACTTTTACAAGTTTTATCGACTGATGGAACTTATGTCACCCTTCGAGCTTTATTAGATCAAGGGTCACAAATAACTCTTATTACCGAGAATGCAGCACAGCGTTTAGGTTTAAAAAGAGAGCAATTCAACGCGAATGTATCAGGAGTAGGTACATTGTCTAACAAGAGCAGAGGTAAAGTTTTCCTTCAGTGTAAGTCATTACATACCGACTTTCACTTTAAAACAGAAGCATTAATTATGTCACGTGTAGTGAGCGACCTACTTAGAGAAAAAAGCATACGAGCATACAGCAAATATCACTTTAGCAGATCCGGAGTTTAACGTGTCACGGCCACTCACGGCCAATTGACATTCTTTTAGACGCAGATGTCTACTCCCAAATCCTGATGAGTGGACTATTAAAAGGTCAGGAACAGCAGCCAATGGCACAGCAAACCAAGTTGGGTTGGATTTTATCAGGAACAGTCAAAACATACAATTGCCACGTACTTACCTCCGAACCGGTCGATCTAAGCAAATATTGGGAAATTGAGGACATTGGTGAAGAGCGAGAGAGTCCTATGACGTCACAGGAACAATTCTGCGAAGATTTTTACGTCAAAACAACAAGACGACTGGAAAACGGAAGGTACGAGGTCAGATTACCGATGAAAGAAAACTACAAGCAAATGTTAGGTAATTCAAAACCCATGGCCATAGTACAATTTAACACTTTAGAAAAGAAATTAAGCAAGGATAAGGCACTGTCAGAAAGTTACGTCAAATTTATCGAAGAGTACATAGCAATGGGTCACATGAAAGAAAGCAAAGTAGATTTATTTCCATCGTGTTATCTACCACATCACGGAGTTCATAAGCAGGACTCCACGACAACGAAACTACGTGTGGTTTACAATGCCTCTAAAAAGACATCAACCGGCTACAGTCTGAACGATTTGATGGAGTGCGGTCCCAAACTAATTACTAATGCGTGCATTTTCGACTTTGTCTAAATACTTATAACTTTTGATTGAATTAACTGATTGCGATGAAATAAAACCTACACGTTAATCCAAACTAAGCCCTATATTTTTGTGAAAACGCCATCCAAAGTTATGCGTGAATTAAATTCAGTGGCGCTCGCGACTTTTTCTTTAATTACCCATAACTTTTGATTGAATAAACCGATTGCGATGAAACATAGCCTATATTTTAATCTAAGCCATGCCCTACACTTCAGTGAAAACCCCATTCGAATCGGTTCAGTAGTTTTTAAGTGATGCGCGAACAAACAAACAGACAAACAGACAAAAATTCTAAAAATGGTCTTAATGTATTCCATTACGTATCTTAAACACCCCCAATTATTTTTTTTGTAAATATCTTCAATGTACATCATCGCCAAGTTTAGAATTTTATTATATGTAATAGATATAGATATAGATATAGATTATTGTTGTAAATTTATAGGTAAGTACTAAATATTATTTTGTCTTTTATATGTAATTTATTAGGTTTTTCTTTAGCTTTAATTTCAAACACAATGTAATTTGTTTATGAATAAATAAATATGATATGATATGAAATATGATTGTTAAATTTATGCTGAAATCTAGTTGGTTTGTGGATAAAACAAACGATTTTCTACCATTATGTATAAAAATAATCGTGTTTTACCCGGACACAATAAGTGTCCTGGTTTTCCCAGGACACGTTTGTGACGACCCCGCCCGGACGCCTCCGGACGCCCTTCAAACTAGGACCAATCCGGGGAAATCCGGACGGATGGCAGCCCTAGGTTTGTATGAAGTCAGATTTTTGTTAAAATATACAGTTTTAATGATAGGAATTTAAAATTTGTATGGAAATCTTTGAGAACTGTAACTTTAAAACTATACATTTTAACAAAAATCTGACTTCATACAAACATAGAGATTAGTTTCTAGATTGTTTCTGATAAATTTCATTGACTTTAATCAGTTAGTATTGATAATATCACCAGACTACGTTTGTATGGAGCGCGCTCGGTTTGTTGCACCTCATAGCATACTATACCTACTATAGTGAGGTGTATTTGTATTCTCGCCGCCCGCAGAGTTGCCTGACCAGCACGAGCCTCAACCCAGTGCGCAGCCTCGCGCCCGCGCTGCTGCAGGGCGCCTGCCAGTGCCAGTGGGTGAGTGTGTGTGTGTGTGTGTGTGCTACTGACCGGCACGAGCCTCAACCCGGTGCGCAGCCTCGCGCCCGCGCTGCTGCAGGGCGCCTGCCAGTGCAAGTACCAGTGGGTGAGTGTGTGTGTGTGTGGGGGTGTGTGTGTGCGTGCTACTGAATTAAAATAAGGTAAAAATACGTGACATAAATCCCACGGCTAGGCTCGCCCCAGAATCAAAGTTAATAAAAAAAAGGCATAGAAAAAAGAAAGAAAGGTAGAAGGTAGATTATACAGGGTGTAACAAAACACCCTAGTAATACTTAAGGGGGTGCTTCAGATGATTCAACTGAATATCTTTCTACAAAAAACGGGCAATTCGAGCCATTTATAATCTGCGTTGTCGAGATTCATTACGAGATCCTTTTAACCCTTAAACAGGCTGTGGCTATCACATTAACATTCAATAATGAACCTTTTTAATGAAGTTTGAAGTAATATATCAGTTACTTATATGTGGTCGATGAAATGTACTATGCCTGATAAAGGGTTAAAGATATCAGTATTTTGACTTTCTACAGTCAATATATTTACGAAAATATTTTATACGTTCGCAAAAATTTGTCTCTCTTTCCCAAAAACAGTGACGTTCATAATTACAATACAAGAAATAAAAACAAATTAGTGTTCCCACATTTTCGACTCAGTAAGGTCAACACATCATTCATGGGGCACTGTATACGCTATTATAATAAGATACCAGAGGATATTCTAAACTTGCCAGACAAAAAGTTTAAGTCCCATGTTAAACAAGTCCTCTGTAAAAAAGGTTACTATAAACTCGATGATTATTTGAATGACCAAAATGTCTGGTGTTGACAATGTTACACTATGTAATTCAATATTTGTACTTTGTATATTTTGTTTTGATTAAAAGAAGTGTGTTGTAGAGTTTCTGGCCGCATCTTCTCTACAACGGAACACCTTCCGAAGCGGTGGTAGAATCAAAAATGACGTCAGAAAGTTATCTATGTGATATTATTTTGAATAAAAAATTTTGATTGATTTGATTGATATGGAGCCAAAGTCGAAATCGCGAAAAAAATCATCTGCTGTCCCATACATTTGAGTAGGTAGGTATATACTCTAGGTACCTACTGCAGTTTTGTATGAAATAGCATAGCATATGCTCACGACTATATTCCCCGAGGGGGTAGATTCTGAAACCTCAGAACATCCACGTTTCACCAGTAGTACCGAAACTCTGTCCAGTGTGACGGGGGGTGAGCCCGTCGCCACTTATAATGGACAGTGGGTACAATACACGCGTCGAAATTGAAGCATGCAGGTTTCCTCACGGTGTTTTCCTTCACCGAAAAACCAGTGGTGTTACAAATCGAACATAAATTCCGAAAAACTCATTGGTACGAGTCGGCTTGGACGGGGATCGAACCATCGCCTCTTGCCACCATTTGATGGCCTGAAGCACCCAGTATTAGGGTGTTTGGTTACACCCTGTGCAAGGTAAATTAATAAAACCAATAATTACCTGTTATTTTTGTCTAAGGGCCTGTTTCACCACTTCTGAGTAAGTTCTTGTTAGCTTATCCGACAGATAGTTTGACGTATTTTGTATGAAAATATGTCAAAATATCTGTTGGCGACAGCCAACCTCTTTTTATATTTATTTGTATTTTTTATATTTTGGAATGCTTTTAAATTTTACTGTTTTGTTTTTAATATTATTTTGTTTCTTGTTATACAGATTTTCGTAACGAGAAGACGTATTTTCATTTAATTCTTCTCGTCTTTGCCCCTCGCAAGTCTGTTAATACCGTCCTCAACAGTGGTGTCAGAAGTAAAGGTTTTTATCAATAAAAAGTGGTAAAATTGTTTTCCATTTTTGTTTAAAAATTTTTCATTTTTGTTTTTTCAAAATTTCTTTCTTTAAAATGGTAAATACAAGAAGCCAAGCAGTTGCTAATAGTCGTCTACAGTTTGGTGAAAGTGATATCGCGAACAGTGCGCCGCGTATAAACGATGCTGTAGCCGCGGTTCCTCCTGAGGTGTCTCCCCCGGGGAGCGCTTGTGAACCCGCACCATCAACATCGCGGCACGCGTCGTCGAATGCATCGTCGGCTACAATAGTGGCCAGAAAATTGCAAGCTAGAGCTCAGCATGCTCGCCGCCTCGCTGAGATGGAAGCAGAACGTGAAGAACGCGAGCGAGCTGTCGCTGAACTTGAGCTGCAGGCTGAGCTAGCGGCCATAGATGCGGCCGCCAGCGGCAGTCGTGCGTCTAGTTGCCGGTCGGCAGACATTGAAGCGGCGATTGCCGGTGGCAGTCGTGCGTCGAGTCGTCGGTCGGTACAGAATTGGTTAGATGCACAAAACAATCTTAATTCTAATCCTAGTGTGCCTTTTGATGTAGAGCCTTCGGGGTGTGTCACTTTAGAGGCGGTGGAGATGTCCGCTTTTAATCCTCTTGTGGCCCCACTGCATCCGGCGGTATCTGTGCCTGTTGTAACAGCAGGTCACGCCGCTTATACGGGTGCGGCGGCGGGGCGCGCCGCAGAGTTGCAGCCGCCTACCGATTATGTCCCTACACTAAATCAAACACATTATAAACTAGGTACACGTGCTTTCGCACATTCACATGATTGTAACATTAATAAACCTATAGCTAGTCAGCAGGCTACACATGATAACACTAGCGACCTGAAGATGCTGGCCCAGGTCATCACAGACCTGGCTTTCAAGCAGCCTCACAAGGTAAGCGAAATTAAGTTGCCTTTCTTCGATGGAAGGAGTACTGACTGGCTGGCCTTTCGAAGAGTTTTTAATGATACTAGACAATCCTACTCTCCTCTGGAAAACTTGTCTAGGTTAAACGCAGCGATCCGTGGTGCGGCCCGCGACGCCGTGTCTACTCTTTTAGTGTCTGCGCGGGACCCCGAAGAGGTGCTCGTAGCTTTGGAGCTAAGGTTCGCACGTCCAGAATATATTGTTCTACAGGAAATAGCTTCCGTTCGAGCGCTACCTAGATTGCCAGCAGACAACGGCAAGGAGCTGAACCTGTTTGCTTGTCGCGTCCGCAATTGTGTCGAGACTATCAAGCTGCTTAATCAAAGATAATATTTGGCCTCTCCGGAACTCTCGAACGCAATCATAGGAAAGCTCACTCCACTTTTGCGGACACGATGGGCGGACTACGCATCCTCAAGGATTCATTTGAACTACAGGCTGGAATCGCTAGCCGATTTCTTGGCACAAGAAGCCGACCTGCAGATAAAATTTGGGATCATTCCTGAATCGGTTTTTCAACCTGACATCTCTCGTCGTGACAGTCATGTCAGACAAAAAAACGGTGATAGAGTTTATACTGCCAATGATAGTTATGCAGACTCTTTTGATGACATCGATTCAAATTCACAAACTTCTTTGAAACAATTCAATAATAAAAACAAAGAGGTCAGTAGTGCTTGTAGGTACTGTCAAGGTAAAAAGCACAATGTTCAAGTTTGTCAAAAATTTCGATCTCTTTCGGTTGAAGCGAGATGGCAATGGGTGAAGGAAAATAAGGTTTGTTTTAAATGTTTTGAGCGTGGCTCGCACTCGTACAGATCCTGTAAGAAGGGTCGCTGTGATGTTGCCGAGTGTAAATTTAGTCGTAGTCACCACACCTTACTTCACAGCCCACCTGAAACTTTGACGCATATTTTGGTGCCGACTCCTGAGCCTCAACAGAGTCCTGCGCCTGAGGCCCCAGGGACTCGTGCGCCTGAAACTAAGCCTTTGATGATATGTGCGCCGGAGCCTGAACCCTCAGAGACTTCTGACGTTAATATAGCTCATAGTTCGTCTAAGGCAGATACTCTACGACCATTGCTGAAGATCATACCGGTGACTATCTCCGGCCCCAAAGGGAGCGTTGACACGTATGCCCTGCTGGACGATGGTTCCACTGCCACCCTCGTCGACTCTCAAATCACAGCAACTGTCGGTGCTACTGGCCCTACGTCTTCTATGAGGGTAGATTGCATTGGTGGGCTATCGAAGCAGTCGGAAGTCAGTTTCGTAGAGTTTTCAATTAAGGGTCGTCATAGTAAAGAAACGCACGTTATTAAAAACGCTCGTTCTATTCCAAATTTAGGCGTAAATTCTCAGTCGGTAAAAGCCGATAGCGTCAAACAGTGCGCGCATTTATTAAACTTAGTGGACGTTCTTTGCTATGATGAAGCCAAACCTATGATTGTTATTGGTGCGGACAGTTGGCATCTGACGATTTCTAATTCTCTAGCTATAGGCAGTCGCGCACAACCGGTGGCTACATTGACGGCTTTAGGCTGGACCCTTTATGGGTTTTTATCCAGCAAGTCGGTCCCGGTCCCGGTTCAAGTCATGCATCACGCGGCTGTCTCGGATGTTTTAGATGCGGAATCGTTAGAGACTCTCACCCATAATAGATTAGATTCAATAGGGGTCACTAAGAAATATGAAAGCTCTAATGACGAACAAGCTCTTGTGTTGATGAATAATTTAACACGAAGTCTT
Organism: Agonopterix heracliana; assembly: GCA_963693445.1. Classification (NCBI taxonomy): domain Eukaryota; kingdom Metazoa; phylum Arthropoda; class Insecta; order Lepidoptera; family Depressariidae; genus Agonopterix; species Agonopterix heracliana. Next base: position 111,680 of record OY856310.1, read on the forward strand.
CCTTCAGGTCGTTTGAAAACCAGTTTATCTTGGCGAGACCATGTTGAAGAGGTTCCCAATTGTCATAATACTCCTCTATCTCGCTCTGGTATTAATTCTATTTTGATGGATAAGGATTATGCGGAGTTGTGTTCTAATCCTCCGCGTCATTTTGATATTATGTGGTACCTCCCACATTTTGGGGTATTTCACCCATGGAAGCGTAAGCTCCAAGTAGTTCACGAAGCTGCGGCTAAGTATCAGGACATTTGTTTGAATTCGTTTATATTTGGTCCAAATTTACTCCAGCCTTTATTTGCTATTTTAATGAGGTTCGGCGAGAGACGTATTGACCTCAAAGCTGATGTTCGGGAGATATTCCCGCAGACTACAATTAAGAAGGATCGTAACGCACAGCGATTTTTATGGCGTAACAATCTTTCTCATCCCAATGGGAATATCGCATGTTTTTAATGATGTGTGGAGTTACGTATGGGCAGCTTCCTCCTGACGTTGATTCTCAGTGGGCGTGTTGGTCTTGTAAACTTTCTGGGATCGAGATCGCTAAATGCACAATTCCTCGGTATTATCTCGACCAAAACGACCCCATCGCGAGGCAGCTTCACGTTTCTGTCAACGCTAGTGAGTATGCTTACGCATGCGTGGCTTACTGGCGCTTTTGTATGAAGATGAGGGCGTGAGGCTGACTCGAATAGGAGAGAGGTAAAGCTAGGCTAGTTCCTTTCAGCTACAAGCTGCATTAATAGCAGCCCGTTTTGTAAATTATGTTATTGAGGCTCACCGATATAAGCCTTCTAAATTATCCTTTTGATCATATTTTTCTATTACCTTCGTGTTATTAAATGGTTGCGTAGCAATGCCCGCTCGTTCAAGTTATTTGTTGCTCAAAGAGTTGGAAATTGCTGACGTCTCGAGTTAAAGTACGTCTCGACATAATTGAATGAAGCGGACGGCGGCGCTACCCGCTTTCAGCCAAAATTCCAAATTTCCTCGGGATGGTTCCCTGGTCCTTTATTTTGCTTTTGGTTTCGGTAACATGACCACAGGAGCCATCATTGAGCGTTCCACTGGCTTTCGAAGAACTCGAGCGAGCTCGAGAGTTGGTGGGACTTACTAATTGACCAACCGCATTTAATCTCCTTTATCGGTGGTTGCGGACAACACCCGTTTAAGTGTGTGGCTTCGTTTGTTTCGCGCGACGGTTCGCACTCATAGTGCGCTAAAAGTTTCGATCTCTTTAAAATATTATGGTCCAAATTCTAAATTAATTATCTCGGAAGAAAGAAGAGTCCACGGTCTATCAGCTTCATCGGCAGAAGACATCTTAAGAGCGTGCGACCACTTTTGCCTCGCTCACAATGAGACTCATGAAGAGATCACGTACATCAGTGTACGCTACTCGTAATACTATAACCAAAGCTGTTTGAAGAACCTTCGAGAAGATTCACTGCGATTTTGATTGCTGTTTCCAGCAGAATAGCAGTTGCCGAGATTCATCTTTACGTTTTACTCAAGACGTTCATCCAGTGGCGTTAGATGGCCACCGTGGATTGTTACAGCCGATGTCTACTATACGCTTGATCTCCACTCATGCTAACAATGAGAGTGTCTTCGTGCGGTTCACCTGCGTCTGAGACTTGGCCAAGATTCTGTTCTGTTCTGAGGGATGCGGAGAGCGGTTCCCTTTATTTTCTATTTGATCACCTTCCAGCAGGGAGACAGCGAGCTATGTCCGCATGTTCACATACTTTCAGCTAGATTACTCTCAGACTACCTGGTATAGCCTGTCAAATATTTACTCAGATAATGGCATGGCATTCGACGCGTCCCACATGCTACCAGAGATGTACGATTTCGCCTCAATCCACAAAATTTCCAGGATTTTTCACCCTTTATGGGCGGGTCTGGGACAGACTACTCCGAAGTGTTAAGGCGGCATTCTACTCCACCCTGAAGCAGTCGCCTGACCTAAGATCGTGTTTTCACACCGGGGCGTGGCATGTTGGCGACAGCCAACCTCTTTTTATATTTATTTGTATTTTTTATATTTTGGAATGCTTTTAAATTTTACTGTTTTGTTTTTAATATTATTTTGTTTCTTGTTATACAGATTTTCGTAACGAGAAGACGTATTTTCATTTAATTCTTCTCGTCTTTGCCCCTCGCAAGTCTGTTAATACCGTCCTCAACAATATCTGTCGGATAAGCTAACAAGAACTACAGAAACAGAAGAACTGGTGAAACAGGCCCTAAATCTAGTAATTATGTTCAGTTAAAAGTTTGAGAAAGACTTTGACTCATATTATTCTCGAAAGAATAATTAAAATAGGTTTAGTTTTGGAGGAGGAAACAGGGGAATACGAAAGGGTGTATGGGTGGGGCGGATCGGACAAATAATATGTATATACAGTCGGAAAACTGACCTGTTCTATCATAATAGTGTGTCGTGTAGGTACCGATACCGACACTGGTACGGTATCGTGTACGTAGTACCCGACCCGTATGTAACGCTCCCTCGTGTCGCAGGTGTACTGGCTGGGGCCGCTGCTGCTGGGCGCGGCGCTGGGCGCGCTACTGGACCGCTGGGTGCTGCTGCCCCTCGCCCCCGCCCCCGCGCCTGCCCCCGCGCCTGCCCCCGCGCCTGCCCCCGCGCCTGCCCCCGCCCCCGCGCCCCTCCCGCGCCCCGAGCTCTCGACCACTGACGCGTCCCCCGCGCCCGCTGAGTAAGAGCCCTATTACATTATTTGGGAAAATGTGAGATTTTTGACGCAGTAATTCTCAGAAACAGTAAGGTTCTACAATTATTTGCTTATGGCTAACGATAGATCCGTTCTTTTTCTTGTTTGATAATGTAGCACTTTTTCGATTTTCGTTTCCTTGAATTTACAATAAATATTTTACGAACATGGTTTTTCATAAAAACTGTCGGCGGTGCATCTTTGACGCTCAAATTGACATAGTTCCATCATAGTTCCATTCAATTCTACAAAAATTAAAAATTCTCAAATGATTATGTACATATTTTAATTGTTTGTTAATGTTGTAAAATTTCAATAAATGCCTTGAAACGCCTCAAAAAAAAAAGTACTTACGCCATTTTTGGCAGAAAATGACGAGATTCAGCGTCAATTATGTTCGAAACGAACAATGTTTTATAAAATAACTTAATGTGATATATTACTTCAAGCTCTAATTATTGAAGATATTTGAATGTGTCCCACTTGCCCCGGTGTTTCACTTACCCAAACTGACCTTAATGTAATAAATAACAAACAAAAATGTTGCTGTGCCCTGACAGGGTTCATGTATTCTCTTTAGCTATAACTTGTACCTAACACCTAATGCTGTATGTACATGAATGCAAATAAATTACTATGAAACTATGAAACTATACCTTCCATACATTACCATAGCCATTCTTTTGATACGTTTTATATCATACATCTTCCAGTTTCAGTATTTTTGTAATTTAATATAGGTAATATTTATTTGTTTACATTCTTGAAATTGACATCTCTCATATTTAACATGTGATTTTTATTGTGAAGCATAAAGTTATTCAGCTATGGAGTTTGGTATCTACCATGGATCTAGAATCATAAAGGATCCCACTCTTCCTTAGAAGCATTGATACAAGAAAATTGACGTTCGACTCCGTCGTCGATATTTCCAATTTTACGTGTTTCCCTTTCTATCCATAGACGTCACAACGAAAATTGAATGACGTCAATTTTTGACGTTGGATTAGAAAGGGACAGAGCTCGGACAAAGTTCGTAAAAAACGTCACTAAAAAAAAACTACGGAGAAGAACGATCCTTACCGACCACAAAGGAGTATTATTATGTTTCCCGTCTTGTTAGGCAGTCTGCACTCCACTATAGAGGATTCCAAACTTCTTGGTATCTACATTTTCTCTTACCGGAGAAAAGATGTTATTATATTTCTCCATAGACGAAAAATTTTTCGCTTACGCTAGTAGACCGAACATCAGTGTAACCGGGTATGAGACAGCGATAGTCATAAAATCCTATACAATTTGTATGAAAATAGATATCTGACTCCGGAGTCAGACAGCCGTCGTAGTACAAAAAAGTGGTTACGTCGATAAGGACAGCAATAAGAAGCAATCTCCTTTTTTAACTAGAGCGAATTTGCTATGTGCATCTCTTACTGAATGATATGACAAGACACGTGCTTTCTTCTAGTTCCTTCTCTTTCTACGTATTTCTCTCACTAAGAAACCCTGGCCGCTTATCATTACGCTATGATTTTTACCCGACTGCGCCACGCAAAGGAAGGGTAATGTGTTTAACAGCCTATGTATGTATGTATGTATGTATTTACCCGACTGCGCCACGCAAAGGAAGGTCTAACAGCCTATGTATGTATGTGTGTATGTATGCATGTATGTATCTAAGTAAGTTTGTACCTTTGTGGCACACTAGAGACCAAACGCGTGGGCCTATTTTGATGATTCTTACGTGAATCGATTCGTCTTAATCTTGCGAGTGTCACTAAAGACATGACAGTAATTAAAATTCAATATGGCGACTACCAGACGCCATATTGTGAAAAATAAAAAAATGAAATTGACAAACTAAATCGAGTGGGGTATCATTGAATAGGTATTTGAAAATCATCATTAGGTTTTTCTCACCATTTTTCATTTTGAATGACCATTTAGGATCTATAACGATTTAAAGTTGAAAAAACTAAAAAGTGTAAAATAAAAAAATTTGGTAATTAAAGAAACCAAAAAACCCGTCAAAAAACAAATCCAGTAGTCTAGAATTCTGTTATGTAACATTGAAGCGACTTTAACAGTCGGGACCCATTATACCTAAATTCTAGACCGGATAAAATTTTCCGAATAATGGGTAACGACTGTGAAAGTCGCTTCAATATTGCATAACAGAATTCTAGACTACTGGACTTGTTTTTTTCTTTAAGATTATCAAGATGTTTTCTCACTAGATGTAGCTATTAATGCAGTTGGCCATAATATAATCTCAATTTCTTTAGTCGTTGATATCAGATATAAACATGGATTTAAATCATAAAGGATAGCCTTAGATTATCAGGATAGCACTCCTCCTTACAAGCATTGATACAAGAAAATTTGACGTTCGTCTCCGTCGTCGATATTTCCAATTTTACGTGCGTCCCTTTCTATTCCAATGACGTCACAATTACATGAACGATCATTGAGTGACGTCATGCCAAGACATAAATTAGAAAGGGACAAAGTTAACGTCACTAAAAACCACTACGGAGAAGAACGATCATTACCGACCACCAAGGAGTATTATCATGTTTCATGTCTTGTTAGGCAGTCTGCTAGACCTGTGTCAATCGATTATTTTTCGTAACCCGGGTCGATTCGATCATGACCCACTTGTATAGTGATCGGGTTAAAATGACTCGATCTTTTCGATCATTTGGGTCACAGTTCATTTGTACGACTGACAGAATGACGAATGCTATGCTGAGCAGGTTATTGCTATACTAGATGAAACTGAAAAGCATGACGATCTTAAACGCGCGTCACGTGTGCAACTAATTCGAAAAAATCAAAAATCACCCGATCGACAGGTCGCGAGCCGCGCGCGCGGGTCACGACACAAACAACCCGGTTTATTTCACTCACGAGAAAGAGTGCGAGCGAACGAACGCGGTTTGTAAGTAAACGAAAGAGATAGACACGTTTTGTTTGTTACGTCTTATTCAATTGACAACGAAGACTCGATCATTTTGTAAGCAAGCAATTAGTTACGGTAACAATATAAGAATAAAGTGCAATTTGGTTTGCTTTGTAATCGGGTTAAATGATCGAATCTTTTAAAGACCCGTGATTCGATGACTCGTTTCCAGGTTGCGATCGAATCAAAACAATTCGATCAATCGCGATCGACACAGGTCTACAGTCTGCACTCCACTATAGAGCATTCGAATCTTCTTGGCGAAGGTGCTACAACCCGTCACATTATGTACCGCGTGACAGCACGCACACAAAAGAAATGGGTGCTTCACTCATGATTAGACGAGATTACGTCTGTTCTTCTTTTATTTTAGGTCTGTGGTTTATAGTTGACATGTTATTTTTTTTTTATAAGTTCTGACTGAGGGGATTGGCTTCCCGCCATTAAATTTGTTCGGTCAAAGTTGTATTTGATATTCGTGAAAAATTGGTTTTAGTGATATTTGTGACATAATTTCGTGCGGATTGTGTGCCAAAAAGTTGCGTAAATCGACCAACATAACAGGAATCTCAAATACATACGAAGAAAGAACAAAAGTTTTGGTGCAAGTTAAATCGTACTGGTGATTTTGGCGGCAACGCGCGTGCTTTCAAAATCGACCAAAATTTCATCCTCATCGTTCATCTATCACCCCATCGTCATCAGGAGAGTTTTGCACGGGAATTGTGAAGAAACAGACGGGCTTTGTTTCTTAATTTTCTAAATTCGTTTTTCGTGGCTATTATTGTGTTAATGTGGTGGAATTTGTTTGATAAATGTGCCATTAATGGAGAGCAATATAGTAAAAGTGAGAAATAAAGAAGGCGCTCCCGTTTGATTCGGATTGATTCTCGCGTGAAACTCCCCTGACCATTGAAATGTGTACCACCCTCGCATTTCAAGAGTTAGGTATTAAGGTTAGGTTAGGTTTAAGTATGTGGGGACTTGCCATAGATGTCAACACCCACAAGTTATAGCAAAGAAGCTAACAAATGGCGATACCGTCGCTCTCAGAAATATGATCCATACAAAGACAACGTTCACCGTAAATACGTAACTCGTAAGCAACTACAAATAAGGTTCACAATCGAATGCGAGACATAAATCGCGCAAGAGAAATAATCACAGAGATTCGATATATATACAAGGTCCAACTAAGCACTGTTGGACCACGGCCGGTCCCCAGGCTTCACACTAGCCTGGTGGAAGATCTTCCCTTTTCAATGGAGGAACATTCCCATGTAGCACCTCCATAAGTACAAAGAAAAAAGACACTAATGACCAGGCAGTAAGGGCTAGTTCCCATAGCCTATCCGAAAGGATAAACTTTAACAAAAATAAAGTTCTGACTGATTGCTGACTTGGCTCTATTTCATTTCTGGTTAAAGGAGCCCATTCACAGTAGTCCTGCATGTAGTCCTACATGGCTAGATGTGCCCATTCACAGTCGTCCGACAGCTCCATTCACTATCCAGCCATGTAGTCCGACGTGCAGGACTACAAGCTCATACACTGTCCTGCAAGCCGTCCTACCATCAGTTCCGTTACGTTTCGTTTCTCACTAGTGTCGGTGTTCTAGCAATCATGATATAAAAAAAAGAAAATAGCTAATTCGTCAGAGGAATTGCAGTTGCGCCTGTGATAATAGTCTGGGTCGATCATTGTAAACCTAGTTGTAAACAAAATAAAAAAATGGTGGTCTGCAGTCCCGCGTTCCATTTCACGCTCCTGCTTGTAGCACAGCATGCCATAGACAAGCGGTGGGCGGGGCTTGCAGGACTGGTAGGAGTCGAGCGGCATCCTACACAAGGTCATCGGACGCCTTGTAGGACTACATTACAACACCATTCACTGTCCAATATCGGTGTAGGACTGCAAGACGGACTACTGTGAATGGGGTACTTAAGGGGGTTGCAGAGGGAGTTGCACTACACTACATGGCGCTCGGGAGCATTATTCCTGATTTTGTCACATTTTATTTTATATCTTTAATTATTTTAATTATGTTATAAATTGCAAATGTTATTTGAGAAGCGCAATCTAGATTTTCTAAACTATTTTTCCATATATAAAATATTACTTTTGTTAATCTTACCGTCTACGAATGTTCAACGTCAAAGTTTTGTATGAAATTGATCAAAATTAAAATGTATATCAAATTCGTATGAACAATAAAGTTACTTTTCGTACCACTAGCTCAAAAAAGTGACATTCTATGCCACAAAAAGCGAGCATAACGATAGTCATTATTAATCTGTTAAAAACAGGGAAAGAAAGTTGTACTGAATTTCATTCATCCCCTAGGGAGAGAATGTGATTTAAATTTGGAACTGAACTACATCTGTGTTTACACCATTGAATTTGTATATAAAGCATTATACATGTTTTTGAAAAAGGATTTATTTTACGGACGCATTTATTTTTATGAAATATCTCGATAACGGTGAATCCTAGCGAAAAAATAACCATTTTTTCGAACCCCTAGGTTACCCATAAACCAACCCTTCCGCATGCAAAAATAAAAAAAAAATTCATTTATGCCAAAAAAAAAAAATACGAAAACTGACGAAGCCGTATGAGCTTGATGCCTTTGCAAACAAAAATGTAACTCTCTCTATCAATAATTGGACCAATGTTTCGAATGCTAACTTTTACTTTTAATTATCATTATTTTTAATAAATGCTTATCTCATATTATTATTGTGTTAATTTTTTCGCAAATGGTACGAAAAGTAGAGTATTTTCCTCGGTGATAAAGCTGTCTTAGTCTTGGGTGAACTTAAATCCCTCGCTACACTCAGGACTCGTCTTAAATCCCTCGCTTCGCTCGTGATTTAAGTTTTTAACACCCTCGCTACGCTCGGGAGTAAACCCCGAGTCCTTCATTACGCTCGCGATTTAAAACCCCACCCGCGACAGAAGACACTGCTTTATCCCCTTGGTTAATAATCTACTATTAACTTGTAGCTAGATCAGTAAAACATAAACACAGAGATATATAAAATAAAATGTGATAAAATCATGAATAATGCTCCCGAGCGCCATCTAGTTTAGAGTCTTGCCCTCTGCAACCCCCTTAAGGCGCATTGTGTATCAGTTTGTGTTTAGTTCAATAATCTGCCGTCCACTAACTATAATGCCGTTAACTGACAATCGACCAATTTCAAACTATAAATGCCACCCGAATAAGAAAAAAATGCTCTATCTAACCATCTTACCAGTTTTTTTATATCTTGTTTAGTTTCGGAGATAAGAAAAACAAGAATGCCGTTAACTGCTCCGTTTTTTCAAGATTACATAGCTAAATTGCAGTTACCTTAAATTTCTTAGCTAAAATATGGTTAAGGGTTATTAATTGTTAAAAGTGCTGAAAACCTATCACAATTTACATAACTTAATTGCCGTTATTTGGATTTCCCATATAATAAAGCGGTTAAAGTACTTTAACGACAATATTTTTATTACGTAACGGCATTTAAGTTCAGTAAAATTATTAGTGACAAACTTTATTTACCAACGCATCAAAGTTGTTTAAAATCCAACACTTAAATGCCGTTAAGGTACTCCTAGCGGCATTATAGTTCAGGTTTTTTAGAAGATTTTTGAAAGTAATACTAAGTTATAATGCAAAAAATAAAATAATTTAAAATTTATAATACATAGCATGCTAAGAGTTTGAATATATTAAAGCTCTTATAAATACCTATCTAATGATATATTGAGGTTATAATTATCTCTTTTAAATTTGAAACAGCATACATTTTTCAATTCCCGCTCTTTAAACCCGTTTTTCTCGAAATGTTGTTTTGGTACTTAACGGCATTATAGCTAGTGGACGGCAGTAATATGGCCGAGACCGTAGAAAACCTTGAAGATCTTTTGCAATCTTTGTTAGAACAGACCCAGGTTTTGAATAAACATAATGTATCCAAGAACAGTTGAGTTCCGCTACGTCGGGCAGCCGTATTGTAGTTTTTACGACAATTTTGTATTAGAACATTGTTGTCCATAACTTAGTAAGTGAATGATCGTTGATCGCGTCGGAGGTCGACCCGTGAGGCATCGCTGAGCGTGCCGTGTTTGTGCCCCTCAGGTCCGGCTTCATGCTGCAGGAGGGCCAGGCGGTGGAGTTCGCGGAGTCCGAGGAGCGCATGCTGCAGGGCGCGCTCGGCCTCGCGCCCGACGAGCTGCCCGAGGGTCGCGCCGGCTAGCGGCTAGCTGCCAGCTGCCAGGTCACTCCGCGCCCGCGCCCGCGCCACTCGACGCGAGCCTCGCTAGCCAGGGCCGCCACTTGACCACTTCAAACAATCTCAGACCATATAAATAGGGACCAGCCTCGCATTAGGATTTCCCTTAGAATATGCATGAGCAAGCTATAGAGCGCGCCTTACCGAGTATGAACCGTAAGCACGGATATGAACGACAAAACGCGTCAATTTCTCGTTCAACTACAAAAATAAAACGAGACTTATTGTGTCAGTGAGCATTTTCAAGGGCAATATTTAACCTTCTATATTTTTGCATAATATACGTCTGTCTATCGTGGAAATTTTAAAGAAAATTCTAGATTGAAACACTACGAAATTATAAAATGCGTCCAATATGGGCCGTTCGGCTAAATTGTGATATGCATGTGACAGCTTTGCTATACGCATTATAATATAGACGAATAATAGGTATGCTAGAAATACAGTCCAATAGGGTATTACTGACACCATCATTTATTTTAAATGTGTCTAAATTTGATTATTTTGTGGTACCTACTTACTTAATAAACTACTCCGAAACCTACCTACTCAGAAACGTTTGTTAGTAGAATTACACGCGTAACTCGTCCATATTTAAATGGTGTAAGGCAATTTGCCTACTTAGGGAATGTGTTTTCTGTAAGACTTGGCTTTGTCACAGAATTCGCACTCGCAATCACCGAAGTGGCTTACGCATTGTATGTTATTGGTTTTCAGTCGCCTTTTTATTTACAACTTTTTAAAAGCTAATGAAAAAACAGGACAAGTGCTTGTCAGACCACAGACAATATAGAGTTCCGTAGTCATCACTTGAAAAGATTATCAGTTACAAAAAAAATTATAGGTAGTTAGTTACCTACCGACTTCAAAACTAAAAAAGTAAAAATAGTTATTTGTTATGCTAGGCTGCAAAGTGGTTTTTTGGCGCGAGTACTATTATTGAAACCTGAGCAAGCGAAGCGAGTGGTTCAAATAATAGAATCCTGAGCTAATAGCGAAGGTTTCAAAGGTGCGAGACGCAGAATAACTTTGCAGCCGAGCGAAACACACAACTTTTCACCTCACAACAGCGAGGAAAAAAGTTAATTGCCAAAGAGAACAACATTTTAAAAAGTTTTTTTTTCGTGCTGGCCAGTGACAGTGGATTGGCGGTATAGAAAAATATTGAATAGACAGATTCTAATTTCAAAAACTCTTTCCACGCTAGCGGATAAAATGAACTTTTGCACTCAGATTTCGAATGATAAACAGAATCTTTCCGAGCTTGTGAGGTGAAAATAATATTGCAGTCGATGACTTTTACGTTCGGATCTATAAGAATTAGGTAGTAGATTACACACCGAGGGCAGGAAAGTAAAAAAGATCTCAGAACTCATGTAATAACTCAGAAAACATTTTTTACCTTACTTTTTTTAGTCGGTGTCAAGCCGGTACGATTCGCAACTGGGCTTGTGGTAATTTTAAGGCTTGACTCCAATAAAGCAAATTAATATTTTTATATATGCAAACGTAAGTCATCGGCTGCAATATTATGTTAATTTTTTAGTTTAGACGTTGATTTTTTTTTTAAAACCAATTTTATTACCTAATAAACTGTGATAATCATTTCACGTCATGCATGACTACGGAACTCTTCATTGCTCCATATTGTGTGTGGTCTGTCTGACAAGCACTTGTCCTGTTTTGTCATTAGCTTTTTAAAAAGTTGTAAATAAAAAGGCGACTGAAAACCAATATCAAACAATGCGTAAGCCACTTCGGTGATTGCGAGTGCGAATACTGTGACAAAGCCAAGTCTTACAGAAAACACATTCCCTTAAGTAGGCAAATTGCCTTACACCATTTAAATATGGACGAGTTACGCGTGTAATTCTACTAAAAAACGTTTCTGCCACTTTTTGCGGGGGACGAGGTAGCATGAAATCCGCAACTTTGGATTTCATTCCGTTATTTTAGAGTCATTTTGAATGTCAAAAATCATATGACTGTTGTTCTGCAATTATGGGTTGTCTCGTTTAGTGATATGGTATAAAATTGTATGCACATGTAGGTATATGATCATTTGATCCTGTACCTTGGCAGTAGGTGAATGCTAACGTAAGGCAGGTCCCTATTTAAATGGTCTAAGCAAATTGCGGTAAAATATATTTCAGTTACTTTACACTACAATATGTTCTTCGTTCTGACATGTAAAATGGAAAACTGCTGCAACCGAACCTTTGAATTATCTACTTTACCGAGTCACAGTAGATTATAGAAGCCAAAAAAGTGACATGGTTGAGTTAAGTCCAAAATATGCTGGATCTAGTCATTTAGAACCCACGACGAGAACTCCCGCTTGCCGAAAATGAGTGGATTTTTTTTAGACGATTTTCTAAAAGTGAATTTCCATCTTTGAAAAATCGGAAAAATCTTTTTAATTTATAATCGATACTAGTAATTGTAAATCTGATAGCATAGTATTGTAGGCCTAGTTAACAGCTATATTTCAAATGTTGGTCGGTAATCCTACTCGCAGTATTTTAAGAGTAGGTACCTAATTCAATTATTTGTGTTTTTGTTGTGAGAATTTTTTACTCAAGTAATAGGCAGTTTCGGTCTAAGTTACATACATGAATATGTAAACATAACTATGCCCTATATGTAAAAAATATTCGCGTTTCCCGGAAAGGCGTTCAACCAGAGATAATAACTTTTAAAAAATTATTCAGGGTTGTCACTGTTCAAGGAAATTGAAAAGAGTAAACTAATTTCGCACGCCCGAACGAATAAAGGTGTAAAATGCCATAACACCCTTTTTGTTTTTATGCCATTTTTGGAATCTACGGCCTTCAATACATGTCCTGAATTTTTTCAGCGTAGCTATGGTGCATATTCGTGAAATTATATGGTAGGACATCTTTATTCTATCTAATTACTACTTACATTTCATAGACGAATATGGGCACAATACAGTGTTACTAAAACACTTTTCATTAAAAATAGTTGAACAACAGTATAATACAATATTGCATCTTTGTTATCTCTATAAAAACTAAAAGGGGTCAGTTCTAATTCCAGTTTACATCTTTATTCGTCTACAAGTCTCTGATTGAAAAAATGTAAGACCCGATTACACCTTTATTCAACCGAAAATTAAATTATATTGGCATTTCTCGGAAGGTATAATACCAGACTTCATCTATATTCGTCTGAAAATATCCAAATTTATAAAACGTTATCCTTGGTTATCTAAAACTACTAAGTAGAATTATTTAAATATTTTCCGCGTTAGACATAACCGTCATACGAGACGAGCTTCAGTGCACGCGGTAAGAATGATTAACTAAATTTTACATTCTGACAACGTTGCATTATCAAAGAAAGCTCGCGGGAGCGGACTATTGCAGTTGCGTGCATGTTGTTTACTAACAACACGAGTAATACGATTGTAAATAAATCACTGTTTACCTAAGTGTCTGTAATTAAGTGATTAAGGGCCTGTTTCACCACTTACGAGTAAGTTCTTGTTAGCTTATCCGACAGATATTTTGACATATTTTCATACAAAATACGTCAAACTATCTGTCGGATAAGCTAGCAAGAAATTACTCAGAAGTGGTGAAACAGGCTCTAAGTAAGCTAAAACTAAACGAAAAGTGAAATAAGTCGATGCGAATAGGAATCATCTACAGAGAATAAGAAAAATTTTACCTAAGTTTTTCTTCTCTACACTAATACAAAACTGTAAAATTCCGACCGATTTCGGTGAAACTTTTTGGGTTTAAAAGCTTATGACAAAAATCTGGTAAATATAATATTTTATCTAGGGACAATTATAGGAGCCGGTGTGGACGAAGGTGCGGGCAAAATCTAGTGATTTAATAAATCTTTCTAACACATAAACAATCATTTTACTATGTTGGCAGTAAAAATTAAATTAACTTATCATCAAATACTTTATTCACCTATTACATAAACATTATTCCCATTATTTATTATTATATTTGTAATCCCAAAATATGATTTTTGTAAAGTGTATTTTGATTTTATGATAGGAAACACTAAACAGGTAGTTCAGTTCACATCAGGTAAATACGATTTATTAGTGATTTACACAGGGTGTTACGAATATTATCATTAACCTTTAAACCAAAGACTCTACCCATCAAACTGAACAACTTTTACAATGGGAGCAAAACGATCAGAGAAAAACAAAGTCAGCTGTCCAATACTAAACTGCAATACCAACTCGACACAATCGTACCGTACGGGATAGCTGATTTTTTTGTTACTCTGATCGCTTTGCTCCCATAGTAAAAGTGGTTCAGTTTGATGGGTAGAGTCTGTGGTTTAAAGGTTAATGTTACTTTTCCTTACACCCTGCCCTGTATAATTAAAATACTTACGAAAGGCAATTATTTTCATGTGATACAAACTGTTAATGAAACATTTCTAAAAAAATATTGAAGCCAAAAATATTGCTGCATTTTTTTAATTCGTCATGTATCTTTGACCCTTATGTTTCTCTAGTACCTACATTTATTATTTTACGTTTTCCTTTTTTTTAACATAGAGAATCCTATACAAAACACACTTAAATAAATAATTTTACATCTAATTTTTAAGTATTTGCTTATTACATATGATCAATTCAGAGCCAACTCACAAACTTTGAGCGAACATAGTACTAACGGGATAATACTTACAAATGCAGAGTTAAAAAATGGAAGAATAAAGGTGTAACCTACTATTACACCGACGCCAAGAACGAAAAATTTGACCGTAAACCTCAAGTATCCTGATGTTACCCACCAAGACTATAAAATTTTTCGAACGAATAAAGGTGCATCTTTTATTACACAAAAAAAATTTACAAATGTTCCTCAGAACAAAAGTGTTACATGCATTTCTCGATTTTATCAAATACCCGCTCGTTATACCTCTATGACAGTCGTATCATAAAGAAAGTAATTTTTTTCTCTTTCTAACGATACAAAAAGTATTAAAATGTCTACAGTAGTTTTAACGCTACGCCGATTATTCGGTTTTTTTGCTCTCCTGTAAAGTTGACTTTTCAAAGTTACACCTTTATTCGTTCGGGCATGCGATTTATGAGCAAATGATTCACAAACATTTTACTATGATAACTTTGAGCGGAGATATTCATTAATATTTAATTGTAAGGTCTATTATTTTTATATTTGTTGTTTTAAATAAAAAAGCTCAAGGTGGTATAACATATTATGGCTTATACTGTGATTGCTTTCTAATTAAACTTAAGAAGATTTTTCATTCATTATCATGTGTACAGGGAGTAACTTTAAATTAAAAGACAATGTGGGTTAATCTCTCATTATTGAAATTAAGAATTTAGTTATCTATTCTAATCTAATTTTAAAATTTTGGCTCTATCGTAGTGTTGATGATTTTGCCAATATAATAATATAGTTTAAAAAGCATAAGTTTTTGAAATCGTACGTTAATGATATAGCGATCTCAAGACCTTGTTTTCACACAAAAACACACACCCGAAACCACCATGAAATGGCGAGGCCAAGTGGCTACTTATTTCGCGAGACGAACGAAAGATGTCTTCTCGTGAGCCCTCTAGCCACGCGAATCTACGTTAGTTATGTATCATGTATACAACGTGTAACCAAAGTAAAAATAAACATTTAAACCTTTTAAGGGGGTTGTTCACACCATCAATCTGAACAACTTTCACTATAGGACCAACATCGAAATCGCGAAAAACAAAATCTGCTGCCCCATACATTTAGCTAGAGAAAATTTGTAGTTTAGTATGGAACATCTGATTTTTTTCGCGATTTCGTCATTGGTCCCTTAGTGAAAGTTGTTCAGTTTGATGGTCTAACTAAACCACCCCATTAAATGTCTATTTGCATTTTTGTAACACCTTGTATATAAGGTCTAACAAAATCAGGTGAAACTATTTTAAGGGGATGATCAGACCATCAAACTAAACAACTTTCTCTATGGGACCAATATCAAAATCGCGAAATAAAAATCTGCCATCCCATACATTTAGGTCGAGTAGGTTTGTATGGAACAGCTGATTTTTTTTTCGCGATTTCGATATTGGTCCCATAGAGAAAGTTGTTCAGTTTGATGGAATGACACTCCCCTTAAAATAGTTTCAGCTAATTTTGTTAGACCTTATAGAGTAGCTTTTAGTTAAAAATTTTAGTGTTATGAAACTATTATAAATGTCATAGTTTTATTTTGATGATACGATTTGCTTTAAAAGAAATTTTGATTGTTATATTCAACTGAAAGATTTTTAACACCCATGACTGAACCAAAATTCAAACCCAGGATCTCTGGTTTGGTGGTCTGGCATGCTGGCAACCATAACACCAACTGGGTCGCCAAAAGTGAATTTGTTGTACTTATCACGATAATTTATTAGCAGGTTATTGAAAATGGCGACAAGTTGACGACGTTTCAGAAATAAATCAAATAATTAATGTACCTATGAATTAATTAATACTTAGATTTGTTTATCAAGTAAGTATGTAAGATTTGTTTTTTAAGTAGTGTTTTCACTATGTAAAATAGTCCGTTCAATTAACTATATCAAAGAAATTTTCTTTTTTCTAGTGACAACCCTAGGCGCGGAAATTGTAAGAAAAAATGGAAATCGTTTTATCTCTGGTGTTACGCCTATTGGGCAAACGCAAAAAATTTTACATGTAGAGCATAGTTATGTTTACATATTCGTGTATATAACTTAGACCGAAAAGGCCTGATACCTATGTAAAAAATTCTCACAACAAAAACACAAATAATTGAATTACTCTTAAAATACTGCGAGTAGGATTACCAATCAACATTTGAAATATAGCTGTTAACTAGGCCTACAATACTATGATATCAGATTTACAATTACTAGTATCGATTATAAATTATAAAGATTTTTTCGATTTTTCAACCATGAAATAAGCGTTTTGGAAATTCCCCTAAAAAAAATTCTACGCATTTTTGACACACGGGTGTTCTCGTCGTGAGTTATAAAGTGCTAGATCTAGCAGATTTTGGACTCCCCTCAAGGATGTCACTTTTTCCTTTTCTAAAATCTACTGTGCGAGTCCCAAAACTTGTTCATAAATTTAATAAAAGACAGTTGAGATTAAACTTTCGCCACGGCCAGTCGTCGAAATTTGAACTAGAACAAATAACTTAGTTTTGAATTTTTTTTTTCTTTCCTTAGCCTGTTTCATCCCACTGCTGGGCAAAGGCCTCCCCCCTTATCCTCCACGCATCCCTGTCCTGAGCCAGTTCCACCCACTTTTCGTCGAAGGCATCCAGGTCGTCTCTCCATCTCTTTCGGGGTCGACCCTGACGGCGACGTCCATTCTCTGGGATCCAAGTTGTTAAGACTTTGGCCCATCTTTCCGGATGCAATCGACGGACATGGCCGGCCCAATCCCATTTCAACTTGGCGGTTTGCTCACCAACATCGGCTATTTGTGTTTTTTGGCGTATTGTGGTGTTCCTGACGCGATCTGTCCGTTTGATCCCCAATATGCTACGCTCCATCGCCCTCCGGCAAACCTTGAGTTTGGACTTCTGTGATTCTGTTAAAGACCATGTTTGAGCACCGTAGGTTAATATAGGCAGGATACACATGTCGACGAGTCTGCGTTTGAGTGATAAAGGAAGGTCACCCTTCATCAGCTCCTTCATGGACCAGTAGCTCTTCCAGGCGTTGTCTACCCGTCGGGCAACTTCTTTGTCCTGCCTGTTCTCGAAGGAGACTACTTGGCCCAAATAGACATACTCGTCAACATAATTTATTATCTGCCCATCTACCTCGACCCTACGTTTGGTGGTGTTGGTCATTAGTTGTGTCTTAGATCTGTTCATGGTCAGTCCAACTTCAAGGCTAGCCGTGCTAAGGTCTTGGAGCATTTTCTCTAGTTCTGGCGCAGTTCGAGAGAAAATGACAATGTCATCGGCGAAACGGAGATTTGTTAATCTCTTGTTGCCAACGACAATACCCCTTGTTTCCCACGGGACCGCCAACTTCCTGAAAATCAACTCGAGGGTGCTGGTAAATAGTTTTGGAGAGAGAGGGTCCCCCTGTTTAACCCCTTTTTGTATTTTAAATGTTTGTCCTGCAGAATCTATCCTAATGTTCGCTGTGCTATTATTGTAAATATACTGAATGAGGTTGATATAGGTACGTTTTTTCTATATTTTGGTTACGAAGTGCTGTGAATATTGCCGGGTGTAGTACACTGTCGAAAGCCTTGGAATAGTCGACAAAAGCCAAGTACAAAGGGCTATTGAATTCATTCGACTTTTCGATAACTTGGTTTAGGGCATGCAGGTGGTCAGTAGTGGAGAATGCGGGACGAAAACCGGCTTGTTCCGGAGGCTGGTGTACGTCAAGCTGTCCCAAAATTCTTTTCTTTATCACTTTTATGAAAGCCTTATAAACATGTGATACCAGGCTTATGGGTCTATAATTACCGATATCGCTCTTTTCGCCCTTTTTGTGTAAATGATGTTGGAGTGGCACATGTTGGATGGAACTTGGCCTGTGTAAAGAATACAATTGAAGAGGTTAGTAATATGGGGGATCAATAACTTTTTTCCCTATCTTAAGTGCTTCTGTTGTGATACCATCTTCACCGGGACTTTTGTTAAATTTCATACTCTTTAGAGCAGAGCTTACCTCGGAACATGTTATCGGTGGGATGGTATCAGAACATTTATATTCCTCGGTTTCAGAGTTCAAATGATGATTTGTGGGGGCTGAATAGAGTGACTGGTAGAATTTTGTACATACATTAAGTATCTGGTCCCTGTTCCTCCGTTAAACACCTTCTTCATTTCTCAGACAGGTTATCCAGCTTTTTCCGTGTGAGATGCCCTGTTTAGCTACTCTAAGGGACTTGTTCCGTTCTAATGCTATTTGTACCATTTTTGTGTTATGCTTCCTGATATCGTTTCTGATGCTGCGTTTGACCTGTCTATTAATAATTTTGTATTGAAATGTTTCTCTAATGATATTTTCTCTAGTTTTTATAAGCGTTAAAGTTTCATAAGAAAGTTTGTTGTTATTTCTTCTCTCTTGCTTTATTTTCTTGCTGGCAATTTCTATACTATTCTTTATATTATTGTATTGTAACTCTACATCTCTATTATCTTCATCTAATGTTAGTAATTGTAACTCTACATCTCTATTATCTTCATCTAATGTTTTGAATTAAGGTATAATATAGGTACTTAAGTGGATAAGTCGGGCAAGGATTTACTATCCAATTGTCGTCGTATCCAATACAATAATTTTCATATTATGATGTCTCGGTATTTTATGTATTTGGGTCAATCAACTAAGTAGTTTTTTTCCTGATACCTAGTAATGTTTTAGTTAGTTAAAAACAATTTTTATTTTTTTTCTTGACATTCATTAATTTTGAAAGATAGATGATTTATCAAATGTTATGATTCTTCTACACGCAAACGCATTACGTCATATGTGTTGAACTACTATATTTTTTTAGCGGCTGTCCGATAGACCACCAAGCTCGGGGCATAAGAATACTATTCTTATGCTCGGGGGACAACGAAATAATTCTGAAAATATCCGATTAGGAGGCGCATAAAAAAAATTTTGCACGCTTTTGAGAAATAAACAATACTAAGGTGAAATAAGTATTATAGTAAAATAAGTTATTGAGTGGCAATAGTATTTTTTACTTTATAAAGTTCTGTTAACTAGTATTGCTTGGAGACCGACAGTTGTACTATGAAAAGATACTTTGCGTCCATCGGACAACCGCGAATTAAGTAAAATTCAAGTAATTTTGCAAAACCTGTATGTATTTAATAAATGCAATACTTAGATATTCAGCAAACATTAATTTTTGGGGCAAGCAAAACCTGAGTATGAGCCTGAGCCTGAACATTGGTACCTATGGACAAATAATATAGCTACTTAGAGGCACATCTAACCTCCCACAATTCAAATGACATTGTAAAATAACCGATAATTCGCATTATTTAGATATTTTACCTTTCACACTTATTAATGATACATTTAGTACCTATCGAAAAGGCTCACCTAATTCAATGTTGTACCAAGAATTAAATTACAAAAAGGCAGTTTGAAAAAATTGAGTAGGTACCTAAATATAAGGTATCTATACTATATACATGTTCAGGTGAGTGTAGTTGATTGACCCATTTTAATTTTACTCTTTTCACGAATTATACCTACCAGTATTTTATGTTTTTACAGTACTTTTATTTATCACTCCAGAATTCCCTATACAACACCTAACTATCTTATCTTGCTGCGGGGGCTGGCAAGCCAGCAACACTTCGACCCAGTGGGATCTTTTGTGTTAGCCCCTATACTTTTGCTTTCTTCACCCTTCAAATACATGGTCAATGAAGGAGGCAATACCATTGAGAGGAAGAAATCTGAGATCTCCTGGTTTGGGATATCCATCTCCGAGGAGGCACATGCGTTTTGCCGCCAAGACATCGCAGTCACAAAGGATGTGGTGCATGGTCTCCTCCTCCTCTCCGCACGCTCGGCAGCTAGAGTCTAGGGTGAGCTTCATCTTATGCATCATCGTGCCTGTGGCGAAGTGCCCGGTGAGGGCTCCGACGATAGCACGAGCCTTGCTCCTGCTGTTATTCAGTAAGAACTTTGAAACGCGAGTTGTCACGTTGCTGATAAACTTGCGTCAACATGAGTTAGCAACAAACTCCAGGTTAAATTGGTAACCCATGATTTTTTGTATAGAAAAACAATAGAGAGAGCTATTTTACCCAGAGTTAACTGGTAACCTATATAGGCTAGGTTGACGCAAGTGGAGCTTAGAGTGTTATACCGACACTGGACCAGTTTTTTTAGTGTTCCGTACCAAAATTGGCAACAGGGAACACTTATGGAATAACCTCGACGTCTGACTGTCCATGCGTCCGTCTGTCACAGGCATTTTGCTCAGAGACAGTAAGACAGGAAGCTGAAACTTGGCACAGGTAAAGCAATTAAGGCGAAGATTTTCGGATATTGGTTTCGAACAGGGAATAAAAATTTTACTGTCAATTCGAGATCAAAACAAAACATTTCTTAATTATTCTCAAAAAGTTTATTTTGTCATAAATTCTATGGTACATTTCGTAACATTATAGTCTTAATCTAATAGGATAACTTACACTGTGATAAAATACATTATTTAGTTATATTGAATAAAAAATTTATTTGAAGAACCATAATTTCATTAAAATCATTGTATTAACAGTCATTTTATCTCATATCATAATATATACTTACAATAATTCCGTGTGAATTACAACAAGTTGTATTGATCATTAAACATGTTGGTTGTTACTTGTTGTATAACATGCCGAAACGTTTTATAATATAACTTATAGCGATTATGTTATGGATGTTGTATTTTACCGATAAAAATCTTCTGTCGTCTAAATCGCCATCTAAATACATATTAAAAACTAGAATCGCCAGAACAAATGTAGGCAGGCATGTTACACAACAACATTGCAGTTCTCGAAAATGCGTGGCTCACAACACAATGAGCTCAGTTTACAGCAGTCTGTAGTCTGTACCTACTACCTAGGTATCTATATTAACTACATCAATCATATTATTTATTGACTGTAACCATTATGTATTCTTACAAATAAACAATTGATTTTATTTATTCTAGTCATAGCTCTCTCTTTCACATTGCGTCCATCTGAGAGAGACAAAAGGCACGACCAGGTTCGCGGTATTAGGGCCTCTCGTGTCCAATGTTGGTTGAATTTAGTAATTTCTTAAATCAATCGTTTAAATAAAACAAGTAAACATAATAATTAAATAATTAATTTACTGAAAAATAATATAAAATTATTGTGTAAAGTAAACAGCGTCACCGACCGTACCGTAGCAAGTCACACATTAACGAAATCTGATTATAACTAGAGATCGGATACGTATCGCAAAATGCATGAGAATTGTATATTACAATACACTAAGTTGGTCATTACATCACACTCGGGGCAGGATTGCAGCCCGAGCTGCAGGCGAGAGCGTAATCGATAGCCGAGAGTGTAGGTATTCACGTCAAGCTGACATTATGCAAAAGACTTGCAGAAAAGCAGATATTTTGGGAAAAATACATTTTAGGAACATTTCAGGCCTGAGCTGTAATGACCACTGCTCACGCTTTCATACAACAGAAAAAAAAAAATTCACAAATATTTGTGAACATAACAATGGCGCGCGATTTTCTTGATGGTTGAGTAAGTTATGCGTGCGCAGTATTACCGTACTAGTGCGGTTATGTGAAGTAAAACGGACGCGTGTATAATAAGCTGCATTATGAACCTAAAAGCGGTGCAATAAGAGCCACTTTATGAATATGTGTGTTGAAAAATTACTTTACAAACATGCGCACTCATATCACTTTGCCCTAGTCGGAGACAATTTAACATTAATAGACTTATTTAGGTACCGCCACTTCCACTTGTTTTAAAACTAAACCCTTTTTTTGCGACTGCTATCCGATCTCTAGTGATATACCTATACATATAAGGATAAGGGACGCAGAGGCAGCGTCTAGTCGCGTTGCGTACGCAGGCGCAGCTGCAGGTCGGACAGGTATCACACGAGTGAGTAGAGTAGGTACACGTACACGTACATCTAAGTTAAAGCATTTCGCACCCCGAGTATGACCGCGGCCCCACTAACTATACATAAATATATGTTTGTAGATATTTTGGCGGTTCGGAGCCGCGACCAATGCACTATCGAATCACAGAGTTCCATTCAAATCCTAATATCCAATATACATTCAAAAATATATTTAACTCTTAGCAATTTTTTTCTATCTAAGTTTAATTAACTATATATATTTTTTAAAACGTATTGAGCATAGCATGACACAGTGCATTAAAAACGGGACTTTAATTGATTGCTAAGATTTGAAATAAGACTGCGCAGTTATGCATCTTCTAGTTCATATTAAACTACGTGAACCAGTTTTCAGTTGTCCCATTTTCATTACTTACACTGTGTAAATAAATGTTTATTATACAGGGTGTAAGGAACAACCCTTCGCAAACTGAAACGGTGAACTCAGACCATCAAACTGAAAATCTGCTGTCCCAAACAAAACTGCCGAACACACCCGACTCAAATGTATGGGACAGCTGATTTTTTTTCACGGTTCCTGAGGTAGGCTCCATAGCGAAAGTTGTTCAGTTTGATGGTCTGAATTCACCGTTTCAGTTTGCGGAGGGCTGTCCCTTACACCCTGTATATTATAAATTTATAATGCATCTAAGATCTATAAAAGTATACAGTAGCCTAACTAGGGTGCGGCAAATAATATAAAATAAGATATATTCTAGTTATCTCAGTCCGCGATTCTTAACAATTAGCAAATTGATAATTCCACTGTATATTAGGAAACAGCTGTCTAGTTCAGCATCTGGGGTTATCGTTACTTAGAAATACAGTACAAAATAATGCAATTCCAACTCGTCCTTGATTATTTACAATGTGTATACTTAAAAAGCATGGTAATGTCAGCGAATGCGTAAGGTCAGCATCGCCTCGCAAAACAACAATATAATGTGTCTGCATAGTTACAAGATCCCATGTGATGCATAGTGGCACGTTGCGGATGCCATGTATAATCACTAGCAACGTGGAATAAACGTGTATTACATCTTTTCGTTGCTGACTATCCATTACATTTCACTAAAATCACCCAACAACCGTTATATCTAAACAAAACTGGGCGGAAGATGTTCTTATAGACAACTCATGAACTCGGATTTCGGAAAATTTTCCACTTGACTTAAATCAATTCTTTCAATGAAAAATGTTTAGTGCCATAATCGAACGCAATGTTAGTGTAATGGCTTCTTGAGCGTCTCGAGACGATAGTGAAGATACGGAACTCTTTTGTATAAAATCATCGCAATAAATACATTTTCATAATAGCTTATTAAGCGTTATACCACAATACAATAACGGAACAGTAACGACAATACATATGACGCTGCTTGTTATACCTAGTACCGCTTCAGAATACACCACCTAACCTTCAACACATTCGTGATCTGTGACTAACGCTCGTTTCGCGGGCTACATATCGACGTTTCTCAGAATATTTATATGTTTCCAAACATGTGTGGGTAGTGGGCACACAGCGATCGAATTTGAAACAGGTACCTACTGAGCGAGAATCTGAAGTTAGAGGAGGTAATGAATGTGTTAGGTCATAGTTTGTTTACACGACACCTCTCCCGCACGGTAAAAGAATGAACATTCAACAATAATAGGCTTTAAGGTCGTGCTCTGTAGTTACACTTTACAATGACAACATTGTTGATTGACAGTTCGCCGCACGCTGTTTGCAATTGTAAGTTTTCATTGGAAATTGTAACTACGGAGCACTACCTTAAGCCATATTTGAATGTTCATTCTTTAACCGTGCAGGAGCGGTGTCGTATAAGTGAGCGATGACCTTTAATATGCCACACGGGCGCGAGCGCGGGCGTGTGCTCGTGGCTCGTGGCTCGTGGCTCGTGTGCTCGTGGCTCGTGGCTCGTGGCTCGTGGCTCGTGGCTCGTGGCTCGAGGGTAGTTACTACATATCGCTACTGCCAAGTTATTGTATTGACGGTTGAGTGAATAATTATGTTCACAAAAATGGACACTTTGTTCTACAATTTTAAATGTTCTACCTAACTACCTACTCATTCTTTAGTCACTAAATAATAAACATTAAAAAAGAGCAATTTCATTTATAATTAAATTTCAAATAATTGTAGAACACAGATGACCATTTTTCCATACATAAAATCGATCTCCAAAGTTTCGCTCAATTTCACGATTTACTACAACAATAATTAACGATTGTTATAAACATTATTTTATAACTATAAATGTAAATAATCCGCTAATGGATTTGAATACGTGAGCAATTGAATTATAATTTACGCAACAAGACATAAAACATTCAATTGATTCATCAAATAAAACAAGAGTTCACAACCTGCGTGACAATACGTCAGATTGACATATAATATGAGCTTTAAGACCATCGCTTTAAAGTTTAATTTTAAAATCATTCCGTTAACAAGTCGTTGATATGTTAATACAGTAATGTCTACAATAACGCCTCTTGAACCGGAGTTCATCATGATATTGGTCGAAGTTAACGTCAAATCACACTATAAACGGTAGGTTATCTTCCTACATAGAATAGAAGGTTATCCACACGGATACAATGTTAGTCAACCAGTGCTGTGAGACCAATAAGGTCAACAGGCATATAAGGCGAAAAATGTTCTTTTTCATTGATAATGAAATGTAGCCCTTATTTATTTCCGAAAGAGATTTAAATAGCGTGCGCGAGCTAACGTCATTGAACGCCAATAGAACAATAATTGTCTCTTGTACACTAGTTACAACTCTATTTGAATTAGATAAGTACTAAATTTGATTATCAGTTGAAAACATTTCTTGGCCAATACAAGGCGCGTACATATAAGCAAAAATCTGTACCTTGGTATGAAGATATACTACTGGTTATATTGTGACGAAACGTTCGCAGGTAGATATACATTATACATAAGAATTAACTTAGAAGTGAATACATTGTGCGTATCGAGTCCTAACTAAATAAGAGTCATTCGCATAAATGGATGCTTTCACATCATAATGGTATCTTTGATTATATGTACATTTAAACTCTCTTATAAAGTCATAACGACAGTAGAAAAGAGACACGAGTAACATAGCGCTGTCCCGCTTCTAATCTGCGAGCGTGAGCGAGATATACAGTGCGTGTCACTCACGGGAATAGGAGAGAACAGAAGATCAATGTCCACTTCACTTGGCATCTTAAAGGCTGAAATATAAAAAATAAATATGTTTATAAATCAATCTCAAGTAAGGTAGGTACCGTGACGTAAGACGCCCCACCCGAATAACACAATAGGGTCGACAGTGACTCACTTAGGTACTATACTGGGTATTAAGTTAAAACACAAATTATCTTTCGA
Organism: Agonopterix heracliana; assembly: GCA_963693445.1. NCBI lineage: Eukaryota > Metazoa > Arthropoda > Insecta > Lepidoptera > Depressariidae > Agonopterix > Agonopterix heracliana. The sequence continues at coordinate 137,712 of OY856310.1, forward strand.
TAACCGTTAACGACAGTAGAAAACATAAAATTGTACGAACTTTACGTATGGTGACGAAAGCTAACCTCAATGTCAAATCCATACATTCTGTCATTTTGTACTAGCGTTAACGCCAATAGAATGTCACTCTGTCTATGGCCCCTAGATCACAATCGGTTCAGTCGTTTATGCGCGATGCTCGAACGAATAAACAAACAAACCAAAAAACGGACGGATAAAAGTTCTAAAAAAGGTCGATTCGAAGTCGGGGACACCTAAAACCTAAATAGATCGTAATCGTTATCTCGTAAATTATATTCAATGTATAGACACACTTCCGTTAGGTACAGTTTTATAATAGTTCAGGTGGTCGCAGAGTCGTCCCTTTCATACAAAAGTTTGACGCAGAATACGCGTAGACGGTATCAGTAAAAGTAATATTTGATGTATGGAAAAATAGTTGATAAAATCTAGACAACTCTTCAAGCACTTTAAGATAAAGAGATGTAGTTACTTGCGCTCACAGGTGTGCGTGTGTAGTGGCCCCTACGTGTCTCGCTCGTCGCGCTCGGCGCGGTCGGGCGCGGGCGCGGGGGGGGGCGCGGGGGCGGGCGCGGGGGCGGGCGCGAGGCGCGCGAGGCAGTAGGTCTCCGGCTGGAAGGTGGGCGGGCACTGCAGGTGCGGGTACTGCGGCACGGGGCGCCGCGCCGCCCCCCCCGCGCCCCCCGCCCCCGCCCCCGCACTAGTGCTCGTGCCCGCGCTCGGCGAGCCGGGGCTCTCCTGTCGGGATACATATCATTTAATCACAAAACATTGAGGGGTTAGAAATGCAAAGTAACGCTTTTGCTTCGGAGACGGCTGTCGCCACTTGTCTTCCCGCTCACGCTGCTACGATTACTCATGCCCTCTCGCTCGCACCGCGCCGCGGGCCTTATGGCGTTGTGCAAATCATTGCATAACCTGTGGCGATACGTTCCACGCCCGCTTTGCACTTCTAACCCCTCTTAGGTATAATGTTTTTTTTCTTGTACATTTCTTTACATCCTGTGTGTAAGGAAATGTTTCACTTACCTTTCGACGACATACTCTACCCATCAAACTAAACAACGTTTACGATGAGAACGAACCGATAAAAACAAAAAGAAATCAGCTGTTCCATACTAAACTGCGATCCCACTCGACTCAAACGTATAGAACACCTGTTTTTTTTTGTTCCGATCGGTTTACTCTCATAGTAAAGTTCAGTTTGATGGGTAGAGTATGTGGTTGAAAGCTTAATGATACTTTTCCTTACACACTGTATAGCTTTCTACGTATTGGAGCGAATAATAATAAACCGATTTCAAGTGATAGTGAGAGCTTTAATAATAATAATAATTTATATTTCAGACACAGTCACAGTCCATTAGCTCAGATCATTCTGGCGTGTTGAAAGTAAACTTAGTGATTATTAACTAGGCTCTGTACGCCACGGAACAAACCTTCTAGTAGATGAATTAACCTTTCCTTCGATTTTAAAATATCAATTGTACAAAGATTTACTTTCGTTCGAACGCTTGACCATCCCATAAAATAATGCAATTATATAATCTGTGCAACTATTTACCCTGACACCCTGTGTATCGAAAACACTCATTCACTCAAAAATATAGTGTGAACCATTTACAAGACCTTCAGACAGCTCAGATAAGTACAATCCGTGAGCCCGTGAATATGATTCGGCTGTCGAATCATATTGTGAGTGTAAACGGATTGCACCAACCGGTGACCGGTCGCAGTGCAGTCGTACGCACCTGCACGTGCACCTGCTTCCCCGCGTCCCTGGACGCGGAGCGCCCCCCGCTGAACATGAGCCTCAGCCGCGACACCCCCGCGCCCCCCGCACCCCCCGCACACACCCCCGGGGAGGGGGAGGGGGTCGTCACGGGCGTCGCGATGTTCGCCCCACCAGAGCTCCAGCTGTAATCATCATTGTTTTATACATGTTATTAACTTATTTAATATTTAACATTTTAATGGTTTCGGCAAGAAAAGAACGTTTAAATAATAAGAGCGTTACTTTAAAAAAAAAAAATATTATTAACTAAGTTTGATATCCTATAATGATGATGATGATTATATTGACCTCTACGACGTTTCCGGTCGGAGCTCGGATGTGACCGATGGAGAAACTTAGTTTTGTCTTAGAGACCCTGTTACACGCAGCACAGTACAGTTGTCCAGTCGAGTTGTACGTGTAAAAGTTGCCATACAAAGCTATAAGATCAATCAAAGTTGATTTTTTCATCTGGTCTTAAAGCTTTGTATGGCAAATTTAGACAGTCTAACTATTACGTATGGGTATTGAACTAAAGTGAAGAACATGACAGTATAGAAAAAAAACAGTAAACTCGAAATTTCAAAATTTCAGACAATTTTTTTTAATTTTTTTTTTTTTTACGGCGGGTTTTCTATGGGTTTTCTATGGCGGGTTGTGATCTGTAACACTTAGGTTTTTATATTACTTGACAACAATTTCTAAACGGCAATCGATAATCTTTTTGGTAATTAAAAAGTCCCCTGGCTACAGTAATGTTATAATACGATAGCACTAGTGTCGAGCATTTCGACGCGAAGCACATTGCGAGACAAACAGCTTATTTTTGACCAAACTAGGCTCTGTTTTGACGAAACAAGGCTCAGGAGTGCGATTTTTGAAACTCATACCTTGAACTAAGCAGTAGAAAATGTCAAAATTACTATGGAGATATGCATCTTTCTACTACTGATTTGATTTTCAAAAATGGCACTTCTGCTTCGATCAAACAAGGCACTGACAAATGTGGGTGTTCTTCTAACGTAGAGCTAGAGGTAGGTAAGAGACCGGCTCAGTTATACTGGGTACTGGGTACTGCTTTTGGTGCTTTGGGTACTTCGGAGCGTGTGAGGGTCGTAGCGGTGGTGAGGGCAGTAGGAGTGAAAAGTTTTGAGTATTACTGCGTACTAATTTATTTTGGAAAATGTTCCTTCCTATATACAAATCGGCGGTTCCCTATTTGCCTATATATATTAGTAAAGTAACACCCACCTCTCGGCGGCGGCCAGGTGCAGCGGATGCGCGGCGGGCAGCGGCAGCGGCGTGTACTGCGCCGCGCTCTTCAGCGTCGCCGCACTACCGCACACTCCGCCGCCAGAGTGCACCTGTGTGTACTGTGTACTGTGTACTGTGTACTGGCTAGTTAGTAACACCCACCTCTCGGCGGCGGCCAGGTGCAGCGGATGCGCGGCGGGCAGCGGCAGCGGCGTGTACTGCGCCGCGCTCTTCAGCGTCGCCGCACTACCGCACACTCCGCCGCCAGAGTGCACCTGCCGTGCCATGCCAGTCAATACTCGTTAGTGAAGGGACACACCTGCGGAACGTTCCGCGCCGAACTTTCGGTTGAATACGCGTCTACTAGGATAAATGGCGCGTACTGGTGTATCACCGGTATAGGGGGAAGCGTTAATTGTGCGCGTATTCAACCGAACGTTCCCTACACTTGTATGAAGTGTGTCCCTGTATACACTTATCGGACGCCACAACGTGCGCTTAAAAATATGACATTTGTATTCAATTCTGAGTTGTGACTTCATTAACATAACATTTCTTTACTTTTAAAGTTTATCTTGTTATTAAAAATAGTATTCAAGCTAAAAACTGAATAAAAATGGGAGTTTATCGTTATTTTCTAACCTTTTTTTATTGAGAAGATAAAAATGAAATAAATTGTGTGTGCTCAAATACCCAATTAAACTGATACTGAGTTATTTTTATAACGTTTCGAAATTTTTAAGGATGGTTCAGAATTATCAAACATACTAAACTTGACTTTTAATATATGACTCAAATGTATGAGACGGCAGTTTAGTATAGAACAACGGAACAACAGAAATTTTTTTGCGATTTTTATTTTACGCCCATAGTAAAAGTTGTTCATTTTGATTGTCTGAACTGCCCACGAATAATTGCGATATACGTTTTAATATGATAATTTAAAAAAATGTATTCTGATAGTGAAACTAAAAACTTTTCCTAATGGTTCAGGTGGTAGTTAGTTGATTCCTATACTGTAGCCGGGGGACTTTTTATCTACCAAAAAGATTGCCGTTTAGAAATTGTTGTAAGGTACGAAATGACTAATATAAAAACCGATGTCTTACAGATCACAACCTTTTTCTAACTTAGGTTTTATATTAGTCATTTAGTACATTATAAGAATTTCTAAACGGCAATCGGTAATATTTTTGGTAATTAAAAAGTCCCCCGGCTACAGTACTATAAAGGAACACGGGTCGAAATGTTTAACCTTCCATATAAAATTTATTATTTGGGTAGATCAACTATTTTTTGTCCTCACGATACTGTTTAAAAAAAAGTTTTTATTCCTTTCTTCTTGACATTCATTAATTTTGAAAGATAGATATTGTATCTAATGATATGATTCTTCTACACACATGCGCATTGCACCATCTGTGTTGAACTACTAGAATTTTTTATCGGTTGTCCGATAGACCAAAAAGCGTGGGGACATCGAAATAAAGCGTCCATCGGACAACCGCCAAAATTCAAGTAAAATTCAAGTAATTTTGCAAAACCGTGTATGTATGTAATAAATGCAATCCTTAGTTATTCAACAAACATTAAATTTTGGGGCAAGCAAAACCTGAGCTTGAGCCTGAGCCTGAACATTGAGAAAATTTTATGCAGATGACTGGGACTAGGTATGGACAAAAAATAGTCGATCTACCCATTTGTTGGAATATAATTTCAGCATGTTCAATGGTTTTTACACTTTCTACATGTACTTAGGTTTGTGTAATTTAGTCTCGGACACTTGTTTCGATAATTTAGTACTAGACCCGGCGTCCATAGTATTATACGTCAATGGTAATGATGAATGTCAATCACCTTGTCGTTCCTGCGCAGCGAGTCGCGCCACCTGTCGGGCGCGGGGGGCGCGGGGGGCGCGGGGCCGGGGGGCGCGGGGGGCGCGGGGCGGCGCGGCGCGGCGCGGGGGGAGGGCGAGGGGGAGGGGCAGGCGCGCTCCAGCTCCTCCGGGTACACCAGCTTCTCGTACCTGAGACATGTTAGCGTACAGTATAAGCATAACATTATTAAACTCACAGAACATTTTAAGAGGGGCCACTTGTCGCCACTTGGTCGCACACGATGGCTTCCGATTGAGTAAACGGATTGCGATGATATTTCAATTTCAATTTCAATACTTTATTGCATTCATGTTGTACATAAGGTCTTAAATTAAATAACATACATAATAGTAGGTACAGCTTCAACACGAACCCTGAAAGGCCGCAGGAAAGAAAATATGTTAATACAAATAACTAAATAAATCTAACAATATTCAAAAAGGAAATTTACACTTATTTCAACTAATTATCATTATTATTTATTTTATTATTTTCTACAAAATTTTGCGTCGATAATAAAATATTTTAAGTTCTACTGCGGTACATAGTATGTGAAGTGGCTATTTTCTAACATGGACTACGTTTCCATAGTACTTACATAGCGTAATTATAATAAAGTAGGTGCGCTTAGTGGTCGCGGCGGGTCTATACAATTGTAATTTTTCAGCAGTAGATTTAGTAGAACATTGTTTAGGAAGTATCTATCTATATGGTCCAGTCTAGATCAAATGGAACAAATGTGATGAAGAGAGAGAATTTTTTTGAAATAATTATTGGGGTTTTTTTGGATCTAAGTACCTACCAATATATTTAAATTCTCTATAAATTATTTGCTCATCAAAATATAGTAGTTTTTCCTAATATGTATATATTTTTCTCACAATTATACTAGTAGGGCCCCTAATATATTAGGATGCTATACAACATAGCAGGGTTGGCAGCCCTGACTGGGACACGCTCCCCCGCACCCCGCGCACGTGCGGCCTGCTGGAGCGATCGCCGAGCGCGCTCACTAGTTTAATTACACTATGGTATTAATTAGTAGATATGAACCAACGATGACTCACCCGTCCTTCCCCGTGATGGAGATGGGCTTGGAGGGCGCTACGAGCGCTACGGGCGCAACGGGCGCTACGGGCGCTACGGGCAGCACGCGCGACTGTAGCGGCTCCACGCCCGCTGCCGACGCTGCGGCCTGTGGGACACATTTGTTTTGTTATACAGTGGATTTCGGGTATAACGACGATGAAGGGACCACTCTATATTCCTCGTTCTATCCGAAAGTCGTTATTCAAAAGTTTACTAAACCCAGTTGCTACTCAGAATATCACTTTGTAACTGAACCATAAATTCAACTCCGAAACGTACACGCTACGTAGCTGATATCTATAAACAATAGGTAAAGGTCTCCACACTTGTTGAAAGAAAGAAATCTTTGTCTCTTCGTCGGCCGACTCCGATCGCAATATCTGCATGGGATTTCTAGGAATTTGTTACAATTGATTAATTAAAAACAGTCGCTACACCCGAACTCGGCGTTACATCCAAATTTGCTATAGCCACACGAATGTTGTTCTAAAGTATGCTTTAAATTCAAGGGACTTAGATAACCATTTACATAGGTAAATGGTCGCTACAACCAAGGTCGTAATAAATTAAATCCACTGTATTTTCATTTTTACTGCCGAATGCATTCAGTTATGAAGTGTCAAGGAATGTCGTAGCTCGCGAAATAAAAGAGTGGACAAGCATCGCCACCGTCGATGAGCTGTTTCATTTGACGAAAGATATACAGAATACAGGACATTTATCATTTATCCGAGCCGAGCTGAAAGTCCGCCTCCAGTAAAGGAGAGGAACCCGAACAATATTACAAACATAAGTCGGAAACGAAATAAATAAATACTGGAGCACATATTACAGTTACTTCGTAACAAATACATCACTTCCTTAGGAAACTATAAGTTTGCACGCTTTAATCATTTACTGCCAGACGGTACGCACGAAAATGTATCTAATGGCGCTTGACTCAGCGTTGTTATTGCTTCGTACAGCGCGACGTGTGCGTGACGCGACGCGACGTTACCGTTTGGCGCGAGTGGCAGAATTCATACAAGCGCATCGACTACGATGCGCCAAAGTGTAGGTACGTATCTCGGTTCCTACGGCCGAGCGACGGAGGCCTGACTCTTCTGCAGCAGCATGGTGGCGAGGATGTACTCACCGGCGCGTCGGGCAGCTGTCCGTAGATGACGTCACACAGCAGCATGGTGGCGAGGATGTACTCACCGGCGCGTCGGGCAGCTGTCCGTAGATGACGTCACACAGCAGCATGGTGGCGAGGATGTACTCACCGGCGCGTCGGGCAGCTGTCCGTAGATGACGTCACACAGCAGCATGGTGGCGAGGATGTACTCACCGGCGCGTCGGGCAGCTGTCCGTAGATGACGTCACACAGCAGCATGGTGGCGAGGATGTACTCACCGGCGCGTCGGGCAGCTGTCCGTAGATGACGTCACACAGCAGCATGGTGGCGAGGATGTACTCACCGGCGCGTCGGGCAGCTGTCCGTAGATGACGTCACACAGCAGCATGGTGGTGAGGATGTACTCACCGGCGCGTCAGGCAGCTGTCCGTAGATGACGTCGGGCACGATGCGGTCGAGTCGCTTCTGCAGCTCCATGGCCGCCTTGGCGCTCTCGCGGTCCTCTATGCGGTCGCGCTCTATACCCATCAGCACCCGGTTTGTGTACACCTGCGTTATAAATATACTATTTATTTATGTATCTATTTAGTGGTAAAACTCTAAGAGGCGAACGAGTTCGAGGAGACGCGGGACGTCAGTCGCCGCGAGGTGCGGAGAACGTACGTATAACATACGTGAACGTTCACATACGAGAATGAGCGGCAGTTTGGTAGAAACATCGCTGCGCGTGTAGGGGTGTACTGGCCGCTGCGAGCTTGTGTGAAGCTGTTTTTCTGTTAGGATATCTATTCTGTGACAAAGCTGCAATGAGGTGACGCCCATAATGTTATCCGCCATTTTGTCGCTTGGCAAAAAAGACAAAATGGCGCTCTCATCTCTTCCAAAGTCTCTTTACGAGGCTGTACTAGAAATTTAGTTTAATAATTAATCAGATTAGCTTTCCCCTGAACACAATACGAAAAACACGAAAGAAATGTTGGCCATTCCATAAAAAAGTGCCAATCAGCCCATAGATCATGAAGATTTATATGGCGCCCACTATTAAAGCCATTAATTACAAAAAAACCTTCTCAATCTTTGTTACTGACACTGTTGCACAAACGCCCATTAATGTTAGTCCTCCATTAAATCTCTCGCTAGCTTTTGCAAGCGAGCGAGACAAAAAGTGACAGCGAGAGATTAAATGGAGGATTAACTCTTATGAGCGTTTCTACAGCCGAATGTAAATCACAAAACGTTTAAAGAGGAATGAATCTCTCACCTGTCTCCGCTCCTCCTCCTGTTTCTTCAGCATGAACTCCTCCAGCGTGACGAACCCGATGAAGTTGTCGGCGGGGCGCGCGGGCGGCGGCGCGGGGGGCGCGGGGGGCCCCCACTCGAAGTCCACCAGGTTGGGGTTGGAGGCGTGGATGTAGTTGAGGGGCGTGGGCCGGCGCTCCGGCGAGGCGGGCGACAGCGGGGACAGCGGCGAGGCGGAGGGGGACGCCGAGGGGGAGGGGGAGGGGGAGGGGGAGGGCGGCACGCGCCGGTAGCTGCGGTAGTGCTCCGTGGGCACCGGCACGCCTTGCTTCGGCTGCAAGGGGAACGTTTCACATTATAGTCTACTTTCAGGCACAGCTAACCCGTAATCTGGTGCACGAATACTATCCTCTTCGTCTTCCCGTCAAATGTTCGCCCGATAAATAATCGTTATTTTTTTCAAACCATCTTCAGACAAAACATTGCCTCTCATCATCATCGCAGCCTATACACGTCCCACTGCAGGGCACAGGCCTACCCTCCGGGAGTGTTTATGGAAGTTAGTCCACCACGCGTGCCCAATGCAGATTGGTAGACTTCACATACGCATCAAAATTTCTTCTTCAAAGTGATTATGCTACTCCTAGCCGATTTCGGCTACGGCGACTGCCTCTGATCCCTTCGTTGTTGGCGCTCGTGCGCCCTAAAGTGGCTTATATAGCCGATTTTTTTGGAGAATGTACGCGAGCAAAGAGAGCACGTCAGGACACCGTTCTCATAATTATAATTGATGGTCGCTGGTGGTCGGGCCTTCAATTCATCGCCCTTGGCATCAAGCTCAGAACGCCGGAGTGCGTCGAAGTCAAAAACTTTGTCTCTGACAAGGGACCTCCACTCCTGGCGTTGTGATGCGAGCTTTTCCCATTGCGCGGGATCAATTTTACACCGTTTCATGTGGCGTTTCAGCACATCTTTGTATCGGAGAAGTTGCCCACCTTGCTTGCGCTTGCCCTCCTCTTCAGAGTATGCAGGTTTCCTCACGATGTTTTCCTTCGCCATTTGAAAGCAGTCGGTATTACGTAGGTATATAAGTTAGAAAAAACTCATTGGTACCTACACGGCATGTGGTCCGTGCGGATTCGAACCCGGACCTCAAGATTGTGTTTCCATAGCTCTCCGCAACGCGCCACTGACGCTTACTTTGCTATTGCATCTATGATCCGTTAAAGACTGGAAACTGGTGGATGGACCAGAAATTTAAGTCTACTACAGCTAAAAGACAGCTTTTTAACGACTCCAAGAACCGATGCACACCTGGCTAAGCGCAGCGCAGCGTATAGAGTATTATTCACTGCCAAACCATTATCGACTTTCCTGGCTTTGAAATAACGTAGTAAATCGCACTACAACGCACCTTGCTACTCTTGTGCGAGTCCTTGGCGCGGTGCCTCGAGAAGAACCTGAGGTACTTGCGGTCGAGGCTGGCGGCGGCGTGGCTCACGTTCTCCTGCGACTCGCTGCGGCGGCCGAACTTCTTCAGCGACCCGAACTTGGACTTGTCCTTCTCCTTCTCCTTCTCCTTGTCCCTGTGCGCGTGCTCTCGGTCCCGCCGCTCCGGGTTCTCGCTGTCCGTGTCCGTCTCCGAGTAGTCTGTCTCGGAGAACTGCTTTGATATGTCTAGCTGTGGGGCAGAAGGTTATAGTTATTTTGGTGAAGTGTAACGGATTGTGAAAATCATTGAAGTTGACGGTAGGGTGAGTCTTTAAATGAACAACTAATTTGTTTTAGTTAATTTCGCTGAATATTTATCAAATGAGCTGTATCCAGCGAGCACAAGTAGCGCGGTAGACTCTACTGACCGTGTAGCTGTGGGCGGCGGCGGCGGGCAGCAGCGTGGCGCGCTGTATGAGCTGTATCCAGCGAGCACAAGTAGCGCGGTAGACTCTACTGACCGTGTAGCTGTGGGCGGCGGCGGCGGGCAGCAGCGTGGCGCGCTGTATGAGCTGTATCCAGCGAGCACAAGTAGCGCGGTAGACTCTACTGACCGTGTAGCTGTGGGCGGCGGCGGCGGGCAGCAGCGTGGCGCGCTGTATGAGCTGTATCCAGCGAGCACAAGTAGCGCGGTAGACTCTACTGACCGTGTAGCTGTGGGCGGCGGCGGCGGGCAGCAGCGTGGCGCGCTGTATGAGCTGTATCCAGCGAGCACAAGTAGCGCGGTAGACTCTACTGACCGTGTAGCTGTGGGCGGCGGCGGCGGGCAGCAGCGTGGCGCGCTGTATGAGCTGTATCCAGCGAGCACAAGTAGCGCGGTAGACTCTACTGACCGTGTAGCTGTGGGCGGCGGCGGCGGGCAGCAGCGTGGCGCGCTGTATGAGCTGTATCCAGGCCAGCATGTTGTCGCGCGAGGCGCTCGCGAAGTAGAAGGCGGTGCCGGTGTGGTACACCTTGAAGGCGTGGGCGCGCGACTTCACCTCGCCCGCCGCGCACACCGTGAACCCCGCCAGGTGGATCATGCAGTCCGCGCGCATAGACTGCAATACCGATACCAGACTAGTAGACACACGTTTGTTTAGGCCGACGACTTCGTGCGCGGCGCGCCCGAGGGGTACAGACGCAGGCGGGGGCGAGGTAGCACGCGTACGCGTAATGTAGGTACCTTCACAATCGATAAATGTCAGATTTTTACCAGCCGACTTCCGAACAAAGTATCACTTTGACTCGACTTTTTTCTTACAAATTTCATAGAGTAGTTATAAGGACTTTTGGTTAGGATTCATATTTTAATTAGGTCCTACCTCCGTATGGATAATGTACCTACTCGGTGCAACAGACGAATCGGAAGAAAAAATCGTCCTATGTTACCGCGTGTGAACACTACATTGTAGAGAGACTTGGGACTGCCACCTCAAAATTCGGTTGATCGCTAAAACTTAAATAAATTACAAATTTAAAAAACCCCCAGCGCCAAAAAAGAACATTTAAAAAGTAAAAAATAACGCGGTCACCTATTATTTTTGATGTAAGCAAATGTATGTTTTACTTCTTTACTCTCTTTTAGAAATTTTAGGTTAATTAATGCGTAGGGGACCTGTGACAGCTAGTATGATATGCTGTCACATTAATGTGAATGCTAGAATGCTATGAAATGACCATTGATTTTTTTTTACAATCACTTGCGGTCCCCGACACATTAATTAACCTAAAATATCTTAAAGAGAGTAAAGAAGTAGAACATACATTTGCTACATCAAATAGGTGACTGCGTTATTTTTCACTTTTTTAAATGTTCTTTTTTGGCGTTGGGGGTTTTTTAAATTTGTAATTTAATGTTATTTCATAATTTTTAAAGTTACATGAAAACTACTGAACCGATTTTTATGAAACAAAGCTAAGAACACTCTTGCATAAATTAACTTTCTACTAAAAAAAATCGTATCGAAATCGGTCCACCCGTTTGGGAGCTACGATGCCACAGAAAGACAGAAACTTTTAACACCCCTCTTTTCTTTTGTCGCAATTTTTACTTCACGTTACTTCAAAACTGTTAAACCGATTTTCATGAAACAAAGCTAAGAACACTCTCGCAAAAATAAACTTTCTACTAAAATAAAACTCATCGAAATCGGTCCACACGTTTGGGAGCTACGATGCCACGAACGGACAGAAACTTATAACACCCCTCTTATTTTGTCGCAATTTTTAAAGTTACTTCAAAACTGCTGAACCGATTTTCATGAAACAAAGCTAAGAACACTCTCGCATAAATTAACTTTCTATTTAAAAAAAACGCATCGAAATCGGTCCACCCGTTTGGGAGCTACGATGCCACAGAAACACAGAAACTTTTAACACCCCTCTTTTCTTTTGGCGCAATTTTTAAAGTTACTTCAAAACTGCTGAACCGATTTTCATGAAACAAAGCTAAGAACACTCTCGCATAAATTAACTTTCTATTAAAAAAAACGCATCGAAATCGGTCCACCCGTTTGGGAGCTACGATGCCACAGAAACACAGACACTTTTAACACCCCTCTTTTCTTTTGGCGCAATTTTTAAAGTTACTTCAAAACTGCTAAACCGATTTTCATGAAACAAAGCTAAGAACACTCTCGCAAAAATTTGCATCGAAATCGGTCGACCCGTTTTGGGTGCTACGATGCCACAGACATACAGACCGACAGACAGACAGACAGACAGACATACCGACATAGGCGTCAAACTAATAACACCCCTCTTTTTGCGTCGGGGGTTAAAAAGGATGCTAATGATATCAAATTCACCCTGTATTTCAATCACAAAATACAAATTACAGGATATTCAATTTTTTCAATTTATTTACTAGCCTGGTTACTAGACCTTTTGGCTAAATCTTATTTTATTTTTAATTTTCTTCTGTTTTCACATTAAAACGTTGGTATTCGACGTTTTGATGGTTCTTTGGAGTTTTTGGAGACAATCGAAAGACGCAGGAAAAGCAGAGAAGTCCACAGGAAAGAGGTGAACCGACCGCTTTGCCGCGCTAAAATCACGGAACACTTTTCCTGTTTACGACCCATGCACCATCATATTTCACTGAACTATTATATATTGATCACTTGCACGACACTTTGTTACGCAAAACAACACCCATTTTACGAACCAAAACTCACTATAAACAATAAAAACTCGATGAAATATGAGGACTCCAAACGTCCAGCTACCAAAGCCCGCCAAAAACTCTCCAGGATATTCAAATGCGAATGTGGCAACAGCACATTAAAAGTTAAGAGAAAGCGCCAGATTTTCCACTAGGCGCAAAATTCTCAGATAAGACGCTAAACATACCAAAAAAGCGCTAGATCTAGCTCCGATAGCAAAAAGGTAGCAGTGCAGCACGCTCCCCGACGTGTCATGAAAATCTGTTCAGGAGTTTTTAAGATTTTCAATAAGTATTTTTTTGTAAAAGGAATTCGGCGTAGACAATCTATGCTCGAAGTCTCCCGCGAGATCGAATCAAAAAGTAAGAAATACACAGAAGAACTATATGATGATGATGAGAGCGAGTATGGTATGTAGGTATATAATACTCACGCTAGTGTCGCGGAAGGCGTAGAGCAGACTGTGCGTCAGCAGCAGGTAGCGGCGCGCCCAGCGCGGCTGCATCGCGGCTCTCGCTCGCACGCGCTGCCACACCCACGCGTCCGTCTCGCCCGCACCCGCACCCGCGCCCGCCACCTCCGCGCCCCGCGCCTCCAGCGCCCGCGCGGACACCTGCCGCCGCTCTGAGGGAACGTCACATCGCACAGTTAGTCTAACTAAAGCTTTGACTATTTAGGGTTCGCAGTTTAGAAAATGTTGAAGCAACCTATTAATAGGCATCTAAGCTCTGTGCTGCTATAACAAATGACAACTAAGAACGTATTTAACATTAATAACAGATCGAGTGTGAGATTACGAGGACACACAGGAGCCTGATTGTGGCCATTCAGTCATTTAGTCGGCGCGCTTTGGCTTTCACCGTGCGCCGACTTCATTCACCTGGGTGTCAACTCGTAATGAACCACCGATGTTCTCCTAGCTAGGTGATTAAGTGCAATAAACCTAAAGAAAAGCATCGCTGCAGTTCATCTGGCCTACATCCTGGGCAGTCAGTCTAGACTCATACTGACACGAAAGAACGAGAAGAAGCATCGATACAATATAAGAATTACAGTCTAATGCAAATTATTAACACACTTCCATTGCTATTGGTTCGTAGGCCGTCAGGTAATCGTTTGAGGTCACTTTTGAATCTGCTATTTTTGAAGCGTTGATTTTGTATCTCGTTTTATATTGTCGATCGGTCTCTTTCCAACAGCCCGGGGAAGACGTTCCCTTCTTCCGCCGCAACCCGTTAAAGGGATGATAACTTACTGGCGAGCAGCGAGTTCTTCTTCTTGAGACTGCGCGACTTGGCGGAGGGGAACATGGCGCGGACTGTGGTCGACGCGGACCTGTGCGCCGGCTCCAACTGCAAACACGTCGTTACACCATTTTAAAATAATACATTGAGCTAAATCATAATTGGCAGAGCGCAGAGGGGCAGAGGGGGAGAGGGGCAGAGCGCTGAACATAGACCTCTTGCAAGTTAAGATGCGCCACAAAATCACAGAATAGATATTGAACCAGAAATACGGCTCATACAAGCTCGTGGCAGCTAGTACAGTCCTCATTCTTGTACGTGAATCCCTGCATGCACACGCTAGAATATCTATTTGGTGACACAACTTGTCATCTAGCCGCTCCCCGCTACGTTCACAACTCGTCTACAGTCAACGACCTGGCACCCCACCGGTTATCATTTGCTCGGCCCTCGGCAGACATGACCGACCCATTGTCACTTCAGCTCGCCGATTTTTAGAACTGCGTCTTTAGGTCTCTCTAAATGACAACGTTTCTTTTTTCTTCCACTGTCTCTGTCCTGTAATTACTGCATAAGATTTACTTCTTCCTCTTATCGAGTGGGCCGCAAGCCCTGGTGTCAGAGTTTATTCAGACCGCCTTACGGCCTCTGACGTGGTTTTTCATGTAACGACTACCACCAGAGATAGTAGCCGGGACCGACGGCTTAACGTGCCATCCGAAGCACGGAATCGTCTACTAAAAATAATAGAGGAGACGGATAGTACGTACGGTGTGCGCGTGTATGTGCGTCTGCATGTGCCCGTGCTGCGGCTCGTGCCGGGCGTGGTCGGGGGTGGGGGCGGGGGAGGAGGGGTCGCCGTTGAGGGGGCGGGGCTCGCGGGGGGGTGGCGCGGCGGAGAGGCGGATGTCGCGCGCCGTCAGGTGCCGCAGCGGCAGCGACACGTGCGCCGCCCCGCCCCCGCCCCCGCCCCCGCCCCCGCCCCCCCGCCACGGCTTCAGCGGCGAGTACTCCTGGAGGAGAGGGACGATCATCATCAGCGTTTATACCTCCCACTACAACACTTACACACGTATTATAGTCGCTTCTATAAACTCCACAAACCCAGTTAATAAATTCCTTAATTTTTTCTTACTTGTCTTATGAGTTATGTTATGCAAATCTGAAAAAAGACATCGACCCCGGCTCGTTTGTGTTACAATTTTGTATACATCACTATTGTACTTTAAGCACGATATGATACCATAAAATATTGTACAGTGACAACGAGTATTATAAACGATACTCGTTTTCGACAAAACGAGAACGCGGTCCCCCCGCGGATAGCCTTTTGTGCAGATTTGTATGACATCAACTATAGTACTTTTCACAATATAGCCGAACCACCGATAAAACGATTCTACCCTACCATATAGAAAACGATAAATTCCTACGCTTTAATTCCCGGGAGGTACGCGCCAAAATGTATTTAATGATGCTCGACTCATTATTATTTCTACTTCGATGTTTGCGACGTTACCGTTTAGTGCGAGTGACAGAAATCAAGCGAGCGCATCGTTTACGACGCCGCACCCAAATGTAGGTGATTATCTGTGTACCTAAGCTTTTAAAACCATAATCAAACATTACTGAACTAACCTTATGACCAGTAGACTCGACAACCCTCGGCACGGAGCGCAGCACCGGGAACTCTGTGGCGGGGAGCGGGAGCGGGAGCGGGAGCGGGAGGGGCTGGGGGGCGGGGCGGGGCGGCGGGGAGGGGGGCCGCTCCGCGTAGCCGGTGATGTGGTCGCTGGAGAAGGACTTGGTGGCGTGGCTGTACTGCACAGCCCACAGCCGGCCGGCGCGGTCGCCCGCGCTCTGCTCCAGCAGCGCCTGGTTGATGGTCTCGTTCAGGGGCGCGTGCTCGAGCTCGTGCGCGTGCTCGTGCTCGTGCTCGTGCTCGGCGGACGGCTCGGCGCACAGCTCGTCCGTGACGCGCCGGCTGCGCTGCTGCAGGATCGCTTCACCTATTTGTGAGCTTGATTTCTTGAAGTCTAGTATTTGGTCGGCCTGGGAATTATGAGTTAAGTAATACGATGTTAGTAATTTTATTACACACCGAGGACAGGAAAGTAAGAAGAGCCTCAGATCTCATGTAATTGTTGACCGAGGCGAAGCAGAAAACGTCGACTTCGTTTAGCGCAACGGAACGAAAGTTGACGCTTTCCGCCCGGAGGGGTGAAAAGGTTATTGACTTATTTAAAATTAATACAAATTAGTCAACTAAATAACAGTATGCTTGTTAAATGATGATACCACTAACAAAATGTAAATTAGAATGTTTTGAAAGTAATTCATCATTGGGCTAAAAGTGAGCGGACCAAACCAGGCCCAGAACAGCTGGCGGCCAAAGTGCAGTGGTCAATGTTCAGTCTAAATTGTGTGGTAATTCGTATACGCTATATTTAACAAAGTCGCAAAGTAAAGATATAGATTTTTTATAAATTCTATACTGCCAAAAGGTGCCAATCAATTTTATTATATTGTATTGTACACCAAAACAGAACATAAATGTATGAATACAGATTTAAGAGCAATTTTATTTGTGAAATGCCGTTTGGAATTTGATAATTTCAAAATACAAAGGAAAACATCGGCATCGTGAGGAAACCTGCCTAGTATGCTCTGAATTCTACGTGAAATAAATCAAACATCTGTTATTTTAATAAATAAATCCATCATGGCTGATGACGCCACTATGTAGGTTTTGTGAAGCGATGTTTTCTATAGGTTTGGTTACATACAAGTATTATGCAGCTCGTCGGTACACGTAGAATAGAACGTGTCCAGCATGGTACAATCTTAGATTATCTAGATGGAACGTCGCCTCACAAATGGAAAACAAAAATGGTTCCATTTTTTGACAGATGTGTGCGTGACAGCTGCGTTCTACGCATGTTTAAACCTTTCAGTGTGTGAGTGTTTGGGTTACCAGCAGAATTCGATCTCCCTTAGAATCTGGGAAAATTTAGTCATCTTTAGGAGTCAACTACACTATACAGGGTGTAAAATTAAATGCGTTGCATATCGAACAGAGTGCTCCAGACCATCAAACTGAACAACTTTCACTATGGGACCAATATCGAAATCGCGAAAATAATCTGCGGTCCCATACATTTAGGTCGAGTAGGTTTGTATGGAACAGCAGATTTTTTTTTCGCGATTTCGATATTGGTCCCATAGGGAAAGTTGTTCAGTTTGATGGTCTGATCATCCCCTTAACATAGTTTCAGCTAATTTTCTTACACCTTATATAAAAAATATCGTAGAACTCGGATATTTGAACAACTCGGACAACATGAACAACTCTAAATTTGGTCAACTTATACAACATTGTCTGAGTTGACAGAGTTGTTCGAGTTGATCAAGTTGTTCATGTTGTCAGAATTGTTTTGTTGTCGAAAGTACTTAATTGGACAACATGGACAACCTTATCAAGTCAATTCAGTTGGTCATGTTGACAAAGTGGTCAGAGTTGTTCATGTTGTACAAGTTGTTCATGTTGTCGGAATATCATAGTGGTGAGGATACTTAAGTGTGACAAACAGTGCGTGTGGTACGATTTTTTTAATTAACTTTATTCAGAAAGGCATATCTACAAGGTGTTACAAAACTACAAATAAACATTTAAGGGGTTGGTGTAGACCACCAAACTGAACAACTTTCACTATGGGACCAATACCGAAATCGCGAAAAAAAAAATGTATGTTCTATAGGTAGGTACTCTACAAATCGACTAGAGCTAAAATATGTATGGGATTTAAAATTATTTTTTTCGCGATTTCGATGTTGGTCCCATAGAGAAAGTTGTTCAGTTTGACGGTCTAAACAACCCCCTTATGAGTTTCAAAAATTTATTGTTACTTATGAAACACCCTGTATATTCAGTTTCCGTGGAATTTTTTTTTTGTTTAGGTAAATATGCATCCGATCTCTAATAATTATGTTCCTTCTCACCACGATAGTTAGTAGAAATAAAGTTCGGAAGAAATAAAGACTTAATAAAGTGAAATATTTTTTTTTGCTTTTAGGTTGTATGAATGAAAAACCTTTGTCGATTAGTTGATAGTCGATAGTAATGAAAAAAAAACGAAACGACTATTGATCGAGGCATAATGGCGGGAAATTTAGAAAGAAAAATCTGACCACACTTTAAAAATGGCCTATGTAAACCAAAGAAAAGTTTTTAAAATTTTCAATCAGCTTATTGTATCTCAAATCATGGTGAAAAATTAATTTATAAGTGTGAAACATGTTAATCTATTTTTATTGTGCATATTTTTGTGAATTTGTTACAATTTGATCACGTAAGTCATTTTTTCGGAATTTTTTATCTTGGATTCAGGAGGTCTGTACCGTTTCGCGTCATGATTGAGACTATTGGAAGGTTTTTGAAAGGAGTACGGTTTTTACCTACTTTTTTTGGGACCATTTCGCCCGCTTGTTGCTCTGTCTATATAGTCTAAGGGTACAATGCAGTAGCACGTCCAATGGTTAAGAGCATCGGGCTCTTGGCACACGGGGGACACCTAGTGATATGTCATTTTGTGCGTTTTTCCCCAGTCGGTTAGGATAATGCAGGTTGAAACACCTGATTATCTGAAAGAAAGACGATTTCGTGCTTCGGATGGCACGTTAAGCCGTCGATCCCGGCTATTATCTCTGGTGGTAGCAGTCGTTACATAAAAACCATGTCAGAGGCCGTAAGGCGATCTAAAAACTCTCTGACACCAGTGCTTGCTGCCCACACGATAAGAAGCAGAGGGCTCACCTTCTCTGCGGAGTGCAGCAGCATGGTGGCGGTGCAGCAGTCGCGCGGCGTGGTGGGCGACTCGGGGATGGTCTGCCGCGCGAGGGGCCCGGGCCCCCCGAGCGCCCCCCCGCCCGCGCCCGGAGAGCCGTCCAGCTCGTAGGCGGGCGTGGAGTGGCTCTTGTCGAGGCGCGCGCGGGGGGACGGGGGGGCGGCGCGGGGCGCGGGGGGCGGCGGGGGGCGCGGCGGCTGCTCCAGCCCCGTGCTGCACGACACCGCCTGCGTCCGTGTTCATTCGTCACTTTATAAGCTCGTATGCGTGGTCGACCACAGCTACCTACTGACTATTTACAATATTGAAGTGCTGTTACCATATTGCGATAGGTATGCTTCGTTGGTTAGGCCATGTGGGAAGAATGACAGCGTATGTACGGAAAAGATAATATACAGGGTCAAACTTAATATGCTGATAGTTTTTTAAGAGGATGATCAGGCCATCAAACTGAACAACTTTCTCACCACGGTTAAAATCGCAAAAATAAAAATCAGCTGTTAAGGTGGTTGCAGAGTTTTTTTTTTTTTTTTTTTTTATTTATTTATTTAATTCTACATACACAAAAACATTATCATTACAGGTATATACCCAATACGATAACATTACATTGTATTAATATTGCTATTTAACTTACATAGGTGTTTTAATGCTACTTTTGTGAAGTTGGCCAGTGTACAATTGAACAAATCTATGTCCATTGATATGTCGTTAAGTAAACTCAGCGCGGTCATAGTCGGGGAATTTCTTAGAATGTTGGTCCGGCATGATTGCATTTTAAACACCTGGGGTCTGGGCCCTCTACGTAAACGCGTGTTTGGAACCTGCAAGCCTAATGAATTTAATATTTCAGGATTGTTAAATGTACCGCGTAGCACCTTAAAAAAATAAGTAGCAAGGGCTAAATTTCTCCTGACTTCTAATTTGTTATATCCTACCATTCCCAAGACAAATAGAGTTGGATACATCAAAGGGTAAAAGGGGTACACTTTATATTGTTTCCAGTAAATATATCTTATAAATTTATTTTGTATTTTCTCAATCATACTTGTATATTTCTCTTCATGTGGGTTCCATATTAGTGCACCACTTTCAAGACGACTCCTAACCAATGCATTGTATAAAGCTTTGTAAAGTTGTAAATTTCATAAAAAAATTTGTCGTACAACACTCGTTGACGGTATTAAAAAGAAATAATATATGGAAAAATTGCTTAGAAAATCTAGATTTCGCGTATCAAATAATATTTACAATCGTAACTATTTTATAAATTATAAATATTATTTGATACGCGCAATCTAGATTTTCTAAACTATTTTTCCATATATAAAAAAATATTTTTATCAATACCGTCTACGCGGGTTCTACGAAAAAGTATTGTATGGACTGAAACCACCTTAACAATAACATAAAAAACAATCCTACTGGACCAAAATGTATAAGACAACAAATTTCTTTTTCCTGATTTCGATATTGGGCCCATAGAGAAAGTTGTTCAGTTTCATGATCTAATCATCCCCTTAAAAAACCGTCAGCATATTATGAAGAACATTATACAAGGTGTTACAAAACTACAAATAAACATTTAAGGGGGTGGCGTAGACCATCAAACCGAACAACTTTCACTATGGGACCAATATCGAAATCGCGAAAATAAAAAATTATGTTCTATACTCTACAAATGGACTAGAGCTAAAATATGTATGGGATATAAAATTATTTTGTTCGCTATTTCGATGCTGGTCCCATAGAGAAAGTTGTTCAGTTTGACGGTCTAAACAACCCCCTTATGAGTTTTAAAAATTTATTGTTACTTATGAAACATCCTGTATATTGCTAATACTCATGAAAGTGTCGGTAGAGCGCGCAGAACAAACGTAACGAGCTTAATCTCATTTATATTACGTTCTACGAAAAAGTAAGATGAGGGACTCGAAACCAACGGGCGTGTGTGAGGAGAAATGGATGTGTATGAAGCAATAGAGGAATGTAGGAAGCGTAGTAAATGGCTCGCCCTAGTCTCTGCCTACGCCATTGAGAAAGAGGCGTGACGTAATAGATAGATGTAAGTGTATGTGATAATTACAGGTGAACTCACATTCTTGAATGTAATACAATGAAGAACAGCTACGAAGTGATATGAGGTCGGATATAAGTACAGTCAGCAGCAAAAAGATGAATACAATTTTACTACGTCGTAGTATAAAGATGTATACACTTTAGTACTACGCGTAGTACAATTACTACCGTAGTAAACGTGTATTCATCTTTTTGCTGCTGACTGTACCTGCCGCTGACATATACTCTAGCGATAGACAAGCTCGTTCAAACAAACAAAATGTCACACAAACAAAACAAAACAAAATGATACATTGCAGATACAATGACAGACCGTCATTGCCATAATGACAAAGTGAACTCGGGAACATCAATCAGGTGCGGGCACCGAATTCAAGTGGAACATGTTGCTTCTATGAAAGGGCCTGTCTATCGGTAGAGTGAAGTCAATGGTACCTACTGTAACGCCTGTCTGAATGCAGTACCTACTGTCAAGCTAAGCTGGACATCATACGGTTAGCTGCAGTTTATACTAGTTGCTAATATTGAATCCTTAAGTTTTAGTGATTCTATCGCTTACCTGAGTCTTAAACACTCGCTTCTTGATAGCAAATAAATAAAGTAAAACAAAGCTATGGTTAATATCGACACAGTTTTATAATAACTTGATAAAGTAAATATAGTGAGACTGAATATGAAACTATAACATTATTTTTACGAACATTTTGAAATAATTTATAGTAGATTACATACCGAGGGCAGAAAAGTAAGAAAAGTCTCAGATCTCATATAATTAAACATGTGATCTGAGGCTTTCTTATTTACTGCCCGAGGTTAGTATACCATTTTTCTCCTCGACGGAGGTGGAAAGCGGCAACTTCGTTTAGCGAGACGACAATTGACGCTTTCCATCCGGAGGGGAGAAAATTTTAATTTTTCCCTCGGTGTGTAATCTACTATTATTGTAAACTGGCCCGTACAAATAATTCTTACAATTAATTTGAATCAGTCACATTGTATAAATGAATGAAGGTAAAGTGGGGCTAGGTACCTTATCTCGCCTGTAGAGCGCGGTATCCGAGGGCTCGGGGGTGTCTCCGCGCTGCGACTGCTTCTCTCGGAGCTCGCGCCAGAACTGCAATGTCACACCTATTGTTGTACTCACTATAGTAATACACAGAGTTACACAATAGCTGTTTATCTTAACTATTATAAAACTGTAACTGAAGTGTGTCTGTACATTGAAGATATTTACAAAAAAAAGATTACGATATGGTTTTTAGGTATCCCTGACTCGAAATCAACCTTTTTTAGAAATTTTGTCTGTCTGTTTGTCTGTTTGTTTGTGTGTTTGTTTGTTTGTTCGCGCATCACGCCAAAACTACTGAACCGATTTTGATGAAACTTTTTCTGTTTGATAGCTTATGATCTGACTTTAAATCTTGTATATAATTTGTGCGGACGAAGTCGCGGGTAAACACTAGTATTTTAATATAAATATTGTTTATTGTGAATCAAAAAACCGAACCGAGTGGTATAGATACTCAGTTATGGGTTCGAGTTGTAATCCGCGCGGACGACAGGCCAAGTGCCAGTACTGACAAGTCCTAGTTGTAGGTGGACACAACTACTCGCGGCGAAGGAGCGGAAGGAGGCGAACGAAATTAATTTTACTTTCAGTTCTTCTGACGATTCGTCCGATTCGCCGCGGATAAGTGTGCGAGGTGTCAAACAATTTCATACAATTGTTTCGCCTCCTTCGGCTCGTCGCCGCGGATAAGTACACGCCGCGTCCACCTTAACTCCAGGGTTCGAAATTGTCAAGATAATTATTTTCTTTGATAATTATCCGATAATTATTCAAGCTGATTCTTAGTTTTGAGAGATTTCCAACAAAAAGTTCTAAAATTGCTGTTTTTGTCTTAGTACACTACTCTTATCCAGTAGACCTCGCATGCCACCCCCGAGAAAACGATAAAAATCGAGAAGTGCCTCCATCCTTATTATTTTACGTATGTCAGAAAGAGCGCGCATGACGTTTTTCTCGTTTAAACCCTTTGTCGTGGGTGGCATGCTAGCCGTGCAGATTCTAGACCAAACAGCGCCTAGTCTTTGACACTATAGTTTCTCATCACAACGAATAACAAATAAATTGAGAAAAACAACAGAAAACAGTGACAAAATGATTTCATGTTTGTGAGCTTCTTTTTTTGCGAACTATGATCGGAAATACATGGCGAGATATTGCTAGCGCAAGCTTTTTATGTTTCCAATCAATTTTATAATTAAAAAGATAATTATCAATGATAATTATCACTCCGAACCTTGCTTAACACATGTACATAATTGCGACTGCTCCCAAACGGTGAAGGATAACATCGTGAGAACATGCATTTAAATATAACAACAGTATAGTAGCAGGTGTCGGTTACCTGTTCGATGGTGAGGGTGGAGCGCCTCGCCACGGGACTGCCTCCGCTCACGGTGTGGCGCCGCTGTACCGACCAGCGCGGCTTGGGAGGGTACAACCTATGACATTAATACTCTGTTTTAATCATTATGATTGAGTCACTTTTTACAGTCGACTTCGACTGCAGACACTACTCGCGTCACCTTCTAATCGTGTTGGCGAGCCCTGGTGTCAGAGTTTTTTTAGACCGCTTTACGGCCTTTGACGTGGTTATTATGTCAGTCCAGAGATAGCCGAGACCGGCATACGCTGCGTTCCAGAAATGTGCGAGGTAGCGAGGCGGTGAGCGAGAAAAAAAATCAGTCAATGAGAGTGCTCCAATTTCCCAATGACGTGATCGAGCGAGCACGCTATTGGCGGATTATTTCTTTGCTCACCGCCTCGCTACCACGCACATCTCTGGTGGAAATGCAGCCTTAACGTGCCATCAGAAGCACAGAACTACGTGAGGCACGTTACCTGGTGTGGTCGGGGTGCAGGTGCAGGTGCAGGTGCAGGTGCGTGGGGGAGGCGGGGGGCGACAGCGGCTCGCTCTCGTCGGACGAGGAGGCGAGGGAGCCGCGCGGCGCGGGGGGCGGCACGTTACCTGGTGTGGTCGGGGTGCAGGTGCAGGTGCAGGTGCAGGTGCGTGGGGGTGGCGGGGGGCGACAGCGGCTCGCTCTCGTCGGACGAGGAGGCGAGGGAGCCGCGCGGCGCGGGGGGCGGCACGTTACCTGGTGTGGTCGGGGTGCAGGTGCAGGTGCAGGTGCAGGTGCGTGGGGGAGGCGGGGGGCGACAGCGGCTCGCTCTCGTCGGACGAGGAGGCGAGGGAGCCGCGCGGCGCGGGGGGCGGCACGTTACCTGGTGTGGTCGGGGTGCAGGTGCAGGTGCAGGTGCAGGTGCGTGGGGGAGGCGGGGGGCGACAGCGGCTCGCTCTCGTCGGACGAGGAGGCGAGGGAGCCGCGCGGCGCGGGGGGCGGCACGTTACCTGGTGTGGTCGGGGTGCAGGTGCAGGTGCAGGTGCAGGTGCGTGGGGGAGGCGGGGGGCGACAGCGGCTCGCTCTCGTCGGACGAGGAGGCGAGGGAGCCGCGCGGCGCGGGGGGCGGCACGTTACCTGGTGTGGTCGGGGTGCAGGTGCAGGTGCAGGTGCGTGGGGGAGGCGGGGGGCGACAGCGGCTCGCTCTCGTCGGACGAGGAGGCGAGGGAGCCGCGCGGCGCGGGGGGCGGCACGTTACCTGGTGTGGTCGGGGTGCAGGTGCAGGTGCAGGTGCAGGTGCGTGGGGGAGGCGGGGGGCGACAGCGGCTCGCTCTCGTCGGACGAGGAGGCGAGGGAGCCGCGCGGCGCGGGGGGCGGCACGTTACCTGGTGTGGTCGGGGTGCAGGTGCAGGTGCAGGTGCAGGTGCGTGGGGGAGGCGGGGGGCGACAGCGGCTCGCTCTCGTCGGACGAGGAGGCGAGGGAGCCGCGCGGCGCGGGGGGCGGCACGTTACCTGGTGTGGTCGGGGTGCAGGTGCAGGTGCAGGTGCAGGTGCGTGGGGGAGGCGGGGGGCGACAGCGGCTCGCTCTCGTCGGACGAGGAGGCGAGGGAGCCGCGCGGCGCGGGGGGCGGCGCGGCCGGGGGGGGCGGCGAGGCGGCCAGCGGGGGCGCCAGCGAGCACCGCACCGCGACACTGAGGACACAACGACACTAGTTTATAGATGAGTAGTATTCTGTATCGACACATCGATGTATCGATTCTGCACATGTAAACCTGCAATTCATACAATAAATTATTCATTCATTCGAACACACAGTACCAGTGTCGAAGGCTCGTATCAATAAACCCAACACCAACGTTTGCGCCCTCTGATGCTTACAATTGAATATAGGAGCCCGCAGGCGTTGGAGTTCACTTTTCTATCTAATACGAACCTATTCGTTTCAAAATATCCGAGATAATAGTAGATTACACACCGAGGACAGGAAAGTAAGAAAGGTCTCAGATCTCATGTAATTGTTGACCGAGGCGATGAGGCTTTCTTATTTACTGCCCGAGGTTAGTATACTATTTTTCTCCTCGACGGAGCTGGAAACAGTGGCGGATACAGATGGGGGGCGCGGGGGGCGCGCGCCCCCCCATGCGAGGCCACCCGTAGTGCCGCCTGCGGCCCCCCCATATGTATGCGCACAGGATAGTGCAACGGCTGCCAAAACCAACATTCTCCTTGAGCTCTCCCTAATTCGGTATGTCAAGTTTTTTTTTGTCTTCATTTTTATATTTTTTACGGACAGAAGACATAATTTTAAGATACCTATTTCATTCTTATTGCGATTCATCGAGTTTATCAATATAAATTTAATATTTAAATTATTTTGATCTGTAATCTCTAAGTGCAAAAATGGTGGACAGAAAATAATTCGAACTCCATGGAGAAAAACTACCTACAGCTGTATTTAAAAAAATTAAAAGCTGCCTCCTCTTTCTAACTCTATGCTGGAAAAAGATACGGCAACATCAAATGTCAAATTCTGACATTGTGAAAGTATTTTTTTTTCTTAATGGCCGGTTATTTTAAGTTGATTTTATGTTTACCAAGGAGTTCACAGATATGCCAGTGACGTCACTGCACGGACCGAAAAACGACGTTATTTTATTAAAAATATTTATAATCCTTTCATTTTAAAATCTCTGACATAGATAAAATGATTATTGAGACAATTATCTCGAAATGGTTTTCGATTCAGCCCTCCAAAAAAAAACTTGACATACCGAATTGCGAGTTTATTATCACGCTACTTCTGTGACTTTTGTTTTTGTATGTGTGTACACAGTAGCACGTACCTGTCCCTCGCGCGGGCCCGGGTCCGCAGCGCGGTGGGCCTGGCCCCGCGGCGCCGCAGCCGCAGGCACAGCTCGCCCCGCGCGTGCGTGTGTGTGTACACAGTAGCACGTACCTGTCCCTCGCGCGGGCCCGGGTCCGCAGCGCGGTGGGCCTGGCCCCGCGGCGCCGCAGCCGCAGGCACAGCTCGCCCCGCGCGTGCGTGTGTGTGTACACAGTAGCACGTACCTGTCCCTCGCGCGGGCCCGGGTCCGCAGCGCGGTGGGCCTGGCCCCGCGGCGCCGCAGCCGCAGGCACAGCTCGCCCCGCGCGTGCGTGTGTGTGTACACAGTAGCACGTACCTGTCCCTCGCGCGGGCCCGGGTCCGCAGCGCGGTGGGCCTGGCCCCGCGGCGCCGCAGCCGCAGGCACAGCTCGCCCCGCGCGTGCGTGTGTGTGTACACAGTAGCACGTACCTGTCCCTCGCGCGGGCCCGGGTCCGCAGCGCGGTGGGCCTGGCCCCGCGGCGCCGCAGCCGCAGGCACAGCTCGCCCCCGCGCCCCGCGGCCGCGCACGCTCTCCCCACCGCCTCGCCGCTCCACCCGATCACGCACCGACCTCCCACCTGCCGGGGGGACACGTATCATTACACACTTCTTTGTTATTCTCCCTGCAGACTCAGGTATTATTCGTTAAGCTAAGTCGCAAGCGGTACGTACCTGCACTATCTCGTCCCCCTCGTAGACGGCGCCGGAGGCGTGTGCCGGGGAGCCGAAGCGGATGCGGGCGAGCTGGTGGTAGCCGCAGAAGGACGGCAGCACCTCGAAGCCGAGCGGCTTGCCGGCCTGCCGCAGCGTCACCGTGTCCAGCGACGCCGGCTGCAGGATCGACGGGTCCGACACGTCCTAAGATTATTACAATTTTATGTTTCCGTCGATACAATAAATACTCAGTAACGTAAACAACAATAGTTATCTGCTATTTTTGTGGACGTACGACCGTACGTATAGAATGAAGGTTCGTAGATAATAAATAGATAACAAATATGAACCTGCACGATGTAGTCGGCGAGGGCGGCCGTGGCCCGCGCGTTGTCGGCCACGCTGCGCGCGGGCTGCTCGGCGAAGCGGTCGCGCTGCGCGCAGGTGGCGGCCTCGAGCGCGAGGCGCAGCAGCGCGGCCTTGCGCTCGGCCAGCGCGGCGCGCGGCGCGCAGAGCGGCCAGCGGTCGAGCCAGCACACGAGCGGCTTGACGGCGCGCACGAGCCGCGCCACGTCGGCCAGCGCGCCCGTGTCCAGCCGCGCCTCCGCCGCGCGCAGCGAGCCGGCCACCGCCGCGCCCAGCACGCCCACGCGCGCCGCCAGCTGCTGCACGCACTCCCGCCGCGCCTCGTACTGCTGAGTACCGAGAGGGCAGAGGGCGAGGTTATCGCTACGTTCTCACCGAGAATAGACGACGAGTGCCGAGAACGACAGTGTGGATGACCTTCATTGTTCCCGTGGCGTCGTGAGCCGTAGAAATTTTCGTTTGGATGTTCTCGCCGAGAAGTTCTCGGGAGACTGTAGTACCTACATTAGATTTATGCTGATGTGATAACTATTATGTCCTGTAGTCCTGTCCTGTAAAACGTAACATTTACCACAAAAGACATCTCCTGTCGATGTCGCAGGTATTGAGATAAATTTTAAATATAATAAATATACATATTATTATCATTCGACTAGCGATACCGGTGGACAGTGAACACGATACGCAACTTGAAAACGAAATAAATGACAATTTTCATTAAAATGTCTAAAAAAAAAACAGAATGATATCGATCGGCCGGTCCAGGTTAACAATAACTAAAATAATGAAAAATAAATCCATCCTGAAAAAAGGAAAAGTACATAATATTGCATCCGGCCTGTAACCTAACATACATATATCAATAATGGTCACTCGGCAAAGCAGACAACCAAAAACATAAAGTCTGCGAATAAATTCAACATACATACAGACTTTCAAAATATGGAAGATAGAAGGGTTTGTCACAAAACAAGACAGCTGAAATGGAGACAGTGTAGACGTTATGATGCAATGAAACAAAAACAAATGGACAAAAGAAGCCACAAATTGGTACGCAAGGAACAGGAAGAAACGAGGCAGGCAAGTGAAAAGATGGAAAGATGATCGACTCAATGATTGGCGAATAGAAGCGATTGTAAAGTCCGCCACCAATGGTAAATTCTCGAGGAGGCCTATGTCCACCAAGCAAGGACAACCTAACCCATAAAAACAATCATTAGGTACCTAAAATAGCTAAAAGTAAAAGTTGCTGATGCAGCTATTAATTGCATGTTCTAGCACAGATTATTAATAAGTTGCTAGCTCTAGTAAGTTTAAAAGTCAGATAATGAGATCAGATAATTTTGTGATGTTGTAGAAGGTACCATTCTTATCTAATAGACAATAAACAATGAAAATTTATGACATCAACAGGCTTAAGCTATGTAAACTGGTCGGGTATAAATATAGGGCCCTTCTAAATATGCTAACACTTTTTTAAGGAGATGATCAGACCGTCAAACTGAACAACTTTCTGTATGGTACCAACATCGAAATCGGGAAAAAAAATATGCTGTTCCATACAAAACTGCAAACCTACTCGAGCCAAATGTATGGGACATTTGACTGTTTTTTTTTTGCGATTTCGATGTTGGTCACATAGAGAAAGTTGTTCAGTTTGATGGTCTGATCATCTCCTTAAAAAAGTGTCAGCATATTAAGAAGGACCCTGTATTTCTAGACTATTATAAATCTGTAACTGCAGTACAGTGAGTTATACAATACCTGCAGTATGTCTGCACGTTGAAGATATTTACAAAAATAAAAACATTATGATATGGTGTTTAGTTGTCTTTGATCTGACTCTGAATCACTGCAGAAACCGCAGCCGCAAAGTCAATGCCATGACCAAGTAGCGGGCAACAGCTTGTAAGAAAACATTAATATTTTCACAGCTGTCATTCAAATTACATAAAAACTAGACTCGCGCAACTCTCTAACAAACAAATGTCATATGAAACGTGCGCTGACTCCATAAAATTCCTTTGAATGCTACATTCATTCAACATTCTGGATATCAGACATGACCAGTTTTTAGTTTGGAAGTCCTGAGTCTTATAACATCGTGATTTATACTCTCTTTGATAAAAACCTGTTTGTGTTATAGTGAAACAAAATGCAAAGTAATGTGATAGCAGTAGTGTGGAGTGACACATGAGTAGTCAATTAACTGCCAGCAGGCAGCTCAGCCAGATAACAATATGAGATAACAATAAACAATGTGTTTGCCTGCACTGAACTGTCTTCTGACTCATCGGAGCTTACTATAATATGATCCCTGTACATATTAGCATTTGTATTTACATTTTACTTGTGTTCATAAATGTATAAAGATACCATGGTTCTTGGACGCTTATGTGGCCTACAAAGACCTGTTTTGACCCCTAGTATGTTGACATTCCAGACACAATATTTGTATTACATCTAAATCAGGAACTCATGTCATGCCTCCCAGCCTCCGTCACATGGCCATACATAGAAACCAAGATAAGTACCTATTTTCGTGCATCGTAAGAGATGCGCTTGTATCAATTCTGCCACTCGCTCCAGATGGCAACATCGCATACGTAATAACAATGCTGAATCAAGCGCCATTCGATACATCTTTGCGCTTATTGTGTGGCAGTTAACGATTAAAGTGTGAAAACTTATAGTTTATTTTTTTTATTTTTTTTATTTTTTATTTTATTCATTTTAGGAAAACTTACGGACTAATTACAGGATAGGGTATCAACATAACCAAAACAAAATTGCCAACTAAAAGTTTCCACAGATAAATATCATTCGTTTTACATAATTGTGTGAAAATACAAATTTTAAATTTTGAATCATTAAAAATTATCAAAACCTACATTACAAAAAGCTTCAAGCTTGCTGGTACTTCAAACCATCCACAAAGGATAAAAAAAAAAAAAAAATAATAATAATAATAAGACTAAATAAAGAATTTATATTAACCAAAAGTAAAGAGATGCTGAGTGAGCCGCTAACTCATTAACCTAGGTAGGTATTTTTCAGTAAGAACTCGTTTAACTGAGGTCGTGCTTGTGCAAAACAAATCAAAGTTTAAGTCAACCGAGACACTATTAAAGCTATTAGCGCTGCGCAGTAAGAATGCATTTTGTCTGTAGTTCGTTTTTGCATGGGGAACATGTAGAACGGGACGTTGCCGAAGGCCTAACTGATTGGTACGAAGATATATTTTAGAGACTAAATCGGAGCTGTCAATGGATCCATTAATAATATTAATCAAGTAGCAAATATCGCTAATATTGCGTCGGTGTTCAAGGGGAAGAAAGTGGTAGCGCTTGCATCGATGATGATAGTCGTCTGACCATTGCCGTGCCTTATAATCTAGGAAACGTAAGAATCTTTTCTGAATACCCTCAATACGTGCCTTATATACTTCATATCGTGGGTTCCATACCTGAGATGCATATTCCAAGTGACTGCGTACGAAGGCACAATACAGTATTTTGAGTGACTTCAAATTTTTAAAACTCACCGTAGACCTGATAATAAACCCTAATGCCTTAGAAGCTTTACTTACGATGTGGTCAATATGTTTATCGAACAGAAGTTTACTGTCGTGAACGACGCCTAAGTCCCTGATCTCATTTACTTTAATTAATTGATGGTTTAATAGACTATACCCAGAGCCTAGGGTGGTGAATTTGCGCGTAAAAGTCATATAAAAGCATTTAGAAACATTTAGGTCCAATTTATTCACAGCACAATAGTCTTGGAATCTGAATAAGTCTTCTTGAAGGAGTTGTGCATCCTGAGAACTATTAATTAATTTAAGAATTTTCATGTCGTCCGCAAATAAGAGAATGTCCGAATTTTTAAAACAGAACTTAATATCCAATATAAATATAATGAATAAAAGAGGACCCAAAATTGAGCCCTGCGGCACACCCGACGGAATTGAAGTCCAATTAGAGGTACAGCCTTGCATCACTACTGCTTGGGTACGGTTCTCTATATAAGAAACAAACCATCTGTACAGATCTCCGTTTTCTAAGGAAGTGGTGTATCTGTCATGAAGTAACTTGTAATCTGTGCAATGTCTGCAACATTTCAATGTTTAGGCAGCTTACGCATGTACTTTTAAATTGGACACAGTAATATATGTAGCGTTCACTGTTTAGATTGGATGGTAATAACAATGCTTAGTCCAGGTGTTGTCCAGGCATTACGAAATAGAGAAAGGACATATAAAATAATTACATTATTTGGGAAGGCTAAGTAGTATTTATTTCAAGTAACAGACATAATAAAGTTTAGTATTTCATTAGTTTATGATTTAGACATGCTCGCTCTGGGTGATAAAGACAAAATATGTGCAGGGTTTGGCCTAAAGGTGGCCATTTCCCAGGACCAGTTGCTGTCAAGCTCGCCTAATTTGACAGTCATTCAGATGTGCCCTCTTGTGGGGCAAAACATGAAAGTAACAAATGATACAGTAATGCCTGGTTTATTCACACTGGACGTACACTAATACTAGAATGCAACATCTTAAAACAGGACTTTTATGACACTACTAGAAAACACTTGTAGTAGAAAGCATGTATGCCTTGAGTAGTCTAGTCTTTGTAGTGTTGTTAGTCAGCGGAGGTGATAACAAATGTGCCATTTATATTGTAGTACTCATCTTAATTATCATAGTTGGCTTCGAAGTCAACTTTTAACACCAAACACTATTCATGGCATGTTTTAGTTAAAATGACATACTTAGTAATTATGGTGCAGCCAGAGAATATTTAAATCAATTTGATCTAACGTCACAGGCATACTAAGATCTGTCTGTTTATAGAGATGCAAGCATTTAGATAACTAGACACAAGAGCAGTATGTCTAAGATGTTGTAGACAAGCTACATATAAAGTAGTAGACTTACAAAGTTCCTGAGATGTTCGACGGCCTCCAGTATGAGCTCCTGGTGGCCGATGAGCCGCACGCCGAGCGCCTCCAGGTCGTCGCAGCGCAGGGTGAGCAGCCTCGCGCCGGCCAGCCCGCGCGCGCGCAGCCCCGCCGCGTACGGCTCCACCGGCGCGCCCAGCCCTGCACCACAACACGCACCGTCACCACACGCCCCGACCCTGCCTGACTCATCTCGCCTCGACCTCGTCCCCGACCCCGGCCCGACACTCACCGGACAGCCACTCCGCCACCTGGTCCGGCGTCCATTCCGCTACGTTGAGGCTAGCCATTTGGTGAGCCGCGGCGCATTTTTTCCTGGACCGCTGATGTTTATTTTGACTTCGGGGAACTTCGAAGCCGAGGAAACTTTCTTTTGCCAAGCTACGCCACAGATAAAAAATGCGGCTGTCATCGGTCGAGTCAACATGTCAATGTCAAATAGAGATGTACTGGTGAGCTGAATCATTTTCTGAATCATATAAAAAAATCATTAATAAAAGCAGTTGCTTAAACCACAGCCACAGACTGGTTAAACAGTCTATGACATTATTTATTTCGAATTTTATTCACATGTCACCGAACTACTTGAAATAACAAAGAAATTATAGGTTCTAGTTTGTAGCGAAATACCTACACAAATGAACATAATAATGAGGGATTTTCAGAAAGCCATATTTTTTTTTTTTTTTTTTTTTTAACCTGTTTTGTCCCACTGCTGGGCAAAGGTCTCCCCTAAACTCTTCCACGTCTCTCTATTTGCTGATACATCCCGCCACTCATTGCAGTAGGCATCTAGCTCGTCTCGCCACCTTTTTCGGGGTCTGCCTCGACCTCGACTCCCGTCGTGAGGCACCCATTGCGTAACGATTGATGCCCACCGCTCGGTGTGCATTCTGCAAACATGCCCGGCCCAGTTCCACTTTAGTTTTGCTGACTTTTCCCCTACATCTGCTATTTTAGTTTTGGAGCGCAGAAAAAAGAAAAAGTAGTTCCTAATGGCTCGATAGATGGCGTTGACGAGACAGGGGCGAGCGACCTTGCAGAGAATAAAATAGTAATAATTTGTGTTTTAAAGTTAGCAGCACAATATTAACATATATTTCGTCAACGGATTCATCTGACTCAGACTGAGTCAGATGAATCCGTTACTCAGTGACATGCATTTTGTTTAGTTTTTAGCCTAAAATATTCGTCTTCGGTTCCCTCTCTGGTCAACGCCATCTATAGCCAGTATCTTGAACTACGTTTTACTAGCTGTCAGAAAACTCCTCATTCTAAAAAGGTTTAAAGCCAAACATTTGTTGTTAGATACAGCGCCATCTCTCCATACTATTGAGCATCATAATTTTCACAAAGCAATTTAAGTCTTGTTCAACAGATGGCATTAGTAGTTTCAAATTGAAGACAAAGAATTCATTTCTTTTGTATTTTTTTAGGGTTCCGTATCCAAAGGGTGAAAACTGAAAACGGGACACTATTCATAAGCTCCGTCTGTCCTACCTATTTAAAGCTGTAACTTTTGAACCAAAGTAGCAAGACAGTTGAAATTTTCACAAAATGATCGTTATTACTTACAGCGGATTTGCTAACGTTAAAGGTTATTACATTAATTAATTTAATTGGGGGTCATACCAGAAACTAGTTTTTCTAAACGCTCTATCTATCATAAAACCGGCCAACTGAGATCACAATTTTGTTAGTAGGTAACACATATTGTTAGTTTATTATCACAACTAGAGGACCGCGGCCAACATCGTGCCGCCTTAGAATCTTCCCGACACACACTTGGCCGTTTTTTATAGCCTATGTTAATCACTGATAATGTAGCATTCTAATGGTGAAAGAATTATTTATCCAGTAGTTTCGAAGCCTATGTACCTATTAAAAACAAACAAAGAAACAAAAAATCAAATCTTTCCTCTTTACCTATAATATTATTACCTATACAGGGTGTTTCTTAAGTAACAATAAAGACCATCAAACTGAACAACTTTCTCTATGGGACCAACATCGAAATCGCGAAAAAAAATATATTTTTGTACTTAACACCTTGTATAGTATAGAAGTACCTACTATAGATATAGATATAGACAACATATTTCTCTATTATAATTATAATTGTTTGTTTGTCAGCATAGCAATACATAGGTACAAGTAGTAATACATGCAAGCGTCAAACTTGGTGTGATTCTGATTATAGAGCAAACTATACAGTATAACTACAAAATATTACAATAAGTAGAGTAGGTACCTAAATAAAAGGTACCTACTTAAAAACTGGCCAAGTGTGAGTGAGTCTCGCGCTAAAGGTCCAGGAGAAACAAAACTGTTTTTGTAAGTTATATGTTGTGTGTTATGTGTGGTTTTTTTATCTAAGTAGCTAGGTATTCTACCTCACCTACTACGCTTTGGCCTAGAACTTGAGCTTGAGAACTTAATTTCAGTAAATGTGATCTTTACCTACATAGCAGACCAGGAGTGCGATTTTTGAATCTCATTCGGTGAGCTCAGCAGTTGAAAAAGTCAAAATTACGATGGAGATATGCATCTTTCTGCTGCTGATTTGACTCTCAAAAATCATGCTTCAGGAGTGCGATTTTTTATAGTCAAATAAGCAGCAGAAACATGCATGAGAACGCTTTTGTATGAGATTTAAAAACCGTTCAAGCTCATCGATGACATTCAAAAATCGCACTCCAGACTCAGAAATCAGAAATCAATAAATCCGTTGATAATGCTAAAAAATCAGAAATATATTAAGTACCTACTTATCTATGTTTAACTATTTAGCTCCTCTTCTTGACAGTAACTCGCTCATCCTCCTAGTCCTGAACCACCACCGAGTCGGAAGGTGGTCCGTTGTAGAGAAGATGCGGTCTGAAACTCTACAATACCTACACAATCTTTTAAACAATTCAAAATATGCAAAGTATACCTACCTAGTAGGTAACTGAATTTCATAATGTACCTACCCATTGTAGCCGTGGTGGTCCAGTGGTGAGTAACCATGCCTGCCGTGCAGAGGGCGATGGTTGGATCCCCGTCTAGGCCGACTCGTACCAATGAGTTTTTCGGAATTTATGTACCTACGATTTGTAACACCACTGGCTTTTCGGTGAAGGAAAACATCGTGAGGAAACCTGCATGCTTCAATTTCGAGGCATGTTTTGTACCCACTGTCCATTACAAGTGGCGACGGGCTCACCCCCCGTCACACTGGACAGAGTTTCGATACTACTGGTGAAATGTGGATGTTCTGAGTTTTCAGAATATCTCTGACTACCTCCTCGGGGAACAAAGTCGCTAGCGTATGCTTATGCTATATGCATACTTATGCTACCCTACCCATTGTCAAGCTGTAGCTGTACTTAGTTGAAGAGGTAGAGCAACTCTTCTTTCATTGTTGTGCGAGTATAATCGCCTTGCTGGCTATTTTATCATGCCAATATCGAAGACTTTAATGTACTTTATAATTTTATCATCGAATATTCCTACCAACTTACATGAGAAAAAGTAGTTAGGTAATAATTTTTACCAAGTTTCGTAATCTAAACTGGCATGCTCAACCTCTAACAGCAACGCGTGGGTACAACGGAACAACGAGCAATAAACCCAGGCCCGCCACTAAACTAAACACTCGTTAAATAAACATTTAACTTCATTCGACATAAAATACTCATTTAATCGGTCCAGCTGCAGGATTGGCACCTTCTTATCTGAACACATTCTAGACGGGTGGTTGTGCCGTGTTATTAGCATTTTAAGGGATTGTCAGAGACATTCCTTAGCTGGGCTTTCATTAAGAGTGAAGGCGGCTCCATTCACGCGTTATCTGATGGGATCTCCTGTATATTTATTGGGGCATCAAAGTGCAGGACGGTGTGCCCACGGCCGGGAGGGGAGCGGGGCGCGGGCGGGCCGGGTAGCGCGGTAGCGACCTTAAATTCAACAATTTAGTACCTCTCATAAAGCGGGCAGTAGCCGGGGAGCCGCCACCAATAATTTCTCTTATTGTCTCGATAAATTAGCTTAATTAGGGTGTAAAAAACGCGGCGAGCGTGGAATCTAGTGCGGCCGCGGTGGGTGGGCCGACGCCGTGCCGACGGGTCCCGGGGACCCACGGCGACCCACCGGCCGGGGGACACGTCTAATTAGTCTGTGCTGAGTGTGTTGTGTAGGCAGTAGCCACGAGCACTACCTGCTGCGGTCAACTCGTTACAACCGATGGAACCGTTCACGATAACGGCATTAGATTCGAGTCCCTGCTTTAATTTCAAACGTGGAATGTCGAATATGTACGCCTACAAAATAAGAGCGAGTCGTAAGTAATAAAAAACGCTATTACGAGTAGGATTCTCGAGGCGTCTAATATTTAGCAGAGCGCCATCAATCAGCGCCTGGCGTCGCTCGGGGACATAAATATCGCATAACTGTCCGCTAAGCGTCGCGTCGCGTCGCGTCGCGCACAGCCCGCGCTATCTCCGCACTACCAACACCCACAGAACCCACACGCTGATAACGTGATTTACGTGGCCGCATAACGTTATCTACGTGATCTACGTGTCGCCGCCGAGATACTATGCAGATATAACGAGGTTTATTATGACAAATTGAGTGAATTATGACGATACTCGACTATGCTTTACGCTAACTGATTATGAAATAGTTACGTTCTTTGTTGCAAATTATATCTTTACGTTTTCGTGTTCATAAAATCGTTAGAATGCGGTGAGAATGAGCCATTAGTTTAGGTCGCGTCTCCGCCGGGACAATATTAATGACTGGGCTATCTGATTGCGACAGACGCGACGGGGTTGCTCGCTCCTTCGGTTTCGTCAAGACAGGGCAACATTAACTTGTGCAGTAATAAAACTTTTTATAGGTAGATACCCGAAAAAACGACCTTAGGATAGTTTTACAGGTTCTACAGCTGTCTGTCTACCTAAATTAGTTTGTGAGGGGAGTGCATGCCACTTATTTGAAATTAACGACTTTTTAAAAGATAAAGACCAGGCTTTTTGATTTATTATAATTGATGTGGAGACATATTATATTATCTAATTAAAACGACAACTTTATTTAAGAGCTAGAACAAGCGGATGCCCCAGGTGAGATGCGACTCTATCAAATTGATGAATTTATGTGACATTTTCGCACTTCGCATATATACATAATTAAAAGGAAATAAATAACAAGTCATAGGAGTATGGGAGTAGTTACCTAAATTTTTTTACCCAGCAAAATACGGAATACGGAAATATCATGAAATACTTTGCAGATACTTACCTACCTGTCTAGTGTCTACGATAAAATATCGTCGACCTACATGACTGTGATTATTGTTTTATGTTGTAGAAACAAAGTTGCTAGGTCGGTTTGGTACCTAATACCTACCTTGTAATAATCTACCAGAAGCCCCTAATTATTTATTTTTAATTTCCAATAGCATATGCTCACGACTATATTCCCCGAGGGGGTAGTCAGAGATATTCTGAAACCTCAGAACATCCTCGTTTCACCAGTAGTACCGAAAATCTGACCAGTGTGACGGGGGGAGAGCCCGTCGCCACTTATATTATAAATTATAATGTACAGTGGGTACAATACATGCCTCGAAATTGAAGCATGCAGGTTTCCTCACGATGTTTTCCTTCACCGAATAGCCAGTGGTGTTACAAATCGTACATAATTTCCGAAAAACTTATTGGTACGAGTCGGCCTGGATGGGAATCGAACCATCGCCTCCTGCACGGCAGGCAAGGTTACTCGCCACTGGACCACAACGGATTTTTTAATTTAAGTCCGTAAATCTCCGTAGTAATTATAAACTGTATGGCATGGCATTGGGTATTTAATTTATCTGAGTATGATATAGAATGAATATTAGGTCCATTGATTGATTGATCAAAAGAACTTTTGCTGTGGGGCCGTGCTACAGACGTTGAGACAGTCTTTATCCTTCAAAAACGGGCAATTCGAGCCATTTATAATCTGCGTTGTCGAGATTCATTACGAGATCTTTTTAAAGATATCAGTATTTTGACTTTCTACAGTCAATATATTTACGAAAATATTTTATACGTTCGCAAAAATTTGTCTCTCTTTCCCAAAAACAGTGACGTTCATAATTACAATACAAGAAATAAAAATAAATTAGTGTTCCCACATTTTCGACTCAGTAAGGTCAACACATCTTTCATGGGGCACTGTATACGCTATTATAATAAGATACCAGAGGATATTCTAAACTTGCCAGACAAAAAGTTTAAATCCCATGTTAAACAAGTCCTCTGTAAAAAAGGTTACTATAAACTCGATGATTATTTGAATGACCAAAATGTCTGGTCTTGACAATGTTACACTATGTAATTCAATATTTGTACTTTGTATATTTTGTTTTGTTTAAAAGAAGTGTGTTGTAGAGTTTCTGGCCGCATCTTCTCTACAACGGAACACCTTCCGAAGCGGTGGTAGAATCAAAAATGACGTCAAAAAGTTATCTATGTGATATTATTTTGAATAAAAATTTTGACTTTGACTTTGACTTTGAACTTAGATAGGTACGGAAATATGATTAGGATTCTCCTTTGGATGGGACTTGTACTTACCTACCTAGCACTCAATCACACCCCTATTTTCAAATTATTACAAACAAGATTTTAAGGGTGTATTCATGTAATGAAACTTAACAACTTTCCTAAGGAACATGGGTCGAAAAACGAGAATTTTTTTGGATCTTCCTAAGGAAATCAATGGGCTGAACCGCTCTGTTGTATGGAACTCAAAAAAAAACTCCCATTTCGATTTCCGAATAAACCATTTTGTCATTTTATTGGTAATTATAAAATAGGGGTGTATTTACTAGGTAGTACCTACAGCATTATGAATAGATAATAATAGTACACTATAGTAGATTACACACCGAGGACAGGAAAGTAAGAAAGGTCTCAGATCTCATGTAATTGTTGACCGAGGCGAACCCGAAGTTAACAAACATGTGCATGATCTGAAGCTTTCTTATTTACTGTCCGAGGTTAGTATACTATTTTTCTCTTCGACAGAGGTGGAAAGCGGCAACTTCGTTTAGCGCAGCGGGACGACAAAGTTCAAAGTTCAAGAAGAAGAAAGAAGAGAGAGAGAGAGTTGAAGTTCAAATTGACGCTTTCCGTCCGGAGGGGAGAAATAGAAACGAAACTCCCACGTTAAATGTCAAAATACTCAAAAACGCATACAAAATGGCAATACGCAATATTTTATTGCGTTTCACAATGGTCGATATTATAACAGTTGGTGTAGTGTCAAGAAACGCCTACCAAACACGTATTGATTTGACCATATAGTTTCGCTTCTATACGCTAATACTATTATAATCTATTCATATACCTACAGTTTTGTTGTGAATGAAAGCGCGACTCTTGAATAAGTTGCGAACCTAAACGATGAAGACATACCACTAGGTATAAGGTATCATCAGATATAGGTAGGCTAGGTTGCCACTCAGTGTGTTAGGTAACAGATAAGTATCTAGCTATAATTATTGTTATTTTAATGGCCGACAGCCACGTTAATGTACGCTTTACTTGCTAATAAAGCTTCAAGAGTATTTTAACGGTCGTGTTTAGACGCTAATTGACAGTGTTTCCATACAAGGTAAATGATTAACTAAGTAAAGATGCGGAACAAAAGCTAAGGTCCTTTGTTATTACTATTACAAACCATTCCGTTTCACGTGATGCAAAAAATCATTAGGTATCGTACTTAGGTAGGTGTAAATGGTCTCTTTGCGACGCGACGTGGCAACGAAGCTATAGGTACAAGTAGAGTAATTAATAAGAAATATAAAACATTATTTTCCAACCAAATCCACACGAGGCCCGCGTGTTGGATCAGTAGAACAGTAACTCTTTAGCAATCTGTGGTAGCTCTCGTCCATAGTTGTGAAAGAAGGCCTTTGCTCTGCAGTGGGATCATTTAACCTTTTCTGTGGGAATTCCGTACTTTTACTATAGGTATTCTAGATTGTCCGTGTGGTGTCGGCTAAGAGTAGCACCATCCCATTTCCTCCCGTGGGTGTCGTAAAAGGCGACTAAGGGATCTACCGGAAGATGGGCAGCAGCATCCTCAGAGTACACACATTCAATCCAACTGCGATCGCCAACCCGCCTGCCAAGCGTGGCGATTATGGCAAATCCCCCCATTTTTGGGGAGGTCTATGTCCAGCAGTGGACGTTTATCGGCTGATATGATGATGACGATGATGATTCTAGATTGTTAATAGACATCTTCTTCTTATCGAGTGGGCTGCAAAGCCCTGGTGTCAGAGTTTATTCAAACCGCCTTACGGCCTCTGACGTGGTTTTTATGTAACGACTACTACCACCAGTGATAGTAGCCGGGACCAACAGCTTAACGTGCCATCCGAAGCACGGAATCATCTTTGTTTTCAGACAATCAGTTGACTCAGCCTGAAATGTCCTAACCAACTGGGGAAAAACGCACAAAGTGACATTTTACTAGGTGCCCCCGTGGGAATCGAACCCACGACCTCCGTGTCAAGAGCCCAATGCTCTAACCATTAGACCACGGAGGCAGTTAATAAACATAAACATAGTTAACGACTATGTTCCCCGTACTCAGACATGTCAGATCAGGGGTGCAATTTTTGAATGTCATCGGTGAGTTTGAACGGTTTTTAAATCTCATACAAAAGCATTCTCATGCATCTTTCTACTTTAAAAGATTTGACTTTTAAAAAATCGCACTCCTGAATTATGATTTTTGGAAGTCAAATCCGCAGTAGAAAGATGCATATCTCCAGACATTTTGACATTATCAACTGCTGAATTCATCGAATGAGATCCACAATTCACTGACCAATGCCCAAATGATGTTCATTGTAGCAGTACAGGTCTTTCACCACTTTTGAAATACATTATAGACAAAATATCAATGAAGGTTCCCTACGTTACGATATTTTACATTGTTTTATTTTATTGGAAAACGAACAGCAGTTTAGTACAGTACCTAGTTACACGAGTGTAGACTAGAAATTCAATTACAGGAATTCGATTTATGAATCTCATTCACTGAGCTCAGCAGTTGAAAATGTTAAAATTACTATGGTGATATGCGTCTTTTTACTGCTGATTTGACTCTCAAAAATCATACTTCAGGAGTGCGATTTTTTAATGTCAAATTTACAGTAGTAAGATGCGTATCTCCATAGTAATTTTGACATTTTCAACTGCTGAGCTCACCGAATGAGATTCAAAAAGTCAGTGATGTAACAAACCGCACATGTTCCTGAAAACTCATTGGTGTACCACGAGTCGACCACGGAACATCTATGATAGACCGGTGGCCAGCTACAGTCAACTATACCTTATACAATTAACGAACTAACGCATTATGCACCTAAAGTAGACTAAAAATAAGTCATAAAAAACTTGGTCTGCCAGGGCGCAGCTTGGCACGTTTTCCGGTGTGATGAAAAACGTGGACCCCAAAAACACCCCATTTTACCTCATCGAATTAAAGGATGGAACTTGTCTGTTGGTCTGGAGGCCGATTAGTAAAGCCTAAAAAACCTGGTCTGCCGCCGCCTATCCTGGCACGTTCATGGGTCCGACTGAATTTAGGGTGCCCCTCGGAGGGTGGATTTTACCTCATCGAATTAATGAATGAAATCAATGCCAATTTATAGTCCTATCAACTATGTTTACATATGCCTTGGTTTGCCTAGGCTCAGCCTGGCAGGTTTCCGGGTGCGACTGATTTTACTTTCAAAAAATTGTTTAGCCAAACTTTAAAAACCGGTATAAATCTACAGATTCTGCGGAAAATTTTACTGAAATTCGCTTGTATAAATTAACCAAGATATATGTACTCATTCAAATATCCCTGAAGGTGGAATTTTAATAGAAAAGGTCAACGGCCCGCGGAAACTAAAAGAGATAGGTATGTGGTCCCGAAGGAAAAAATGTCAAAAACCCTGGGCAATTTGACGTCCCGATGAAAAAATCCAAAATAGGAGATCCAAGATGGTCGTCTTACATTTTCAAAGTCCTCATAACTTTGTAACCAATGACGGTCGGCGCGCTGTGTGAGTACAAATCAAATTAGTAGCAAAGCCCGGCTTACGATGTTTACCTTTCGGTTCTCTCAGAAGGCATATTTTAGTGTCGAAAAAAATGGTGGCCCAGAATCGTTAATCTATGTAACAAATAAATTGATAGATAGATAGATAACTCATTTATTATTTCACCTGAACAATACAGGAAAAAACAGTGACTGACAAAGGTAGACAATTACCTACCTACACGATAAATTAAAATGCCTAATTAGGATATTCGGACATCGTAAGTTTTTTTTTTTATTAAGGGCTCTTTCCTGATGTTTTACACTGCAATTCTGCCAATATCATGATGACTGGAACAGGAAGTATCGAAATCTCAATCTCCTTATTTTATTTAATAGTAAGAATACGTCGTGTCCAATCAAGCCTACGTACACATGACGGGAATCAAGATTAATCATTTAGTGCCATTAAATAAGTAGTTCCTAAATAGTGCCTCTGTAATTTGCGAAACGTATAAGTGTATATTTTTCCCTGTTAGTGCTTTTGTGTTTATTACTGTCTGAAATTCAAAATTTCATAATTCCAGAGTCTCTATTTCAGGAACAATTTATTTTGATACTAGAGTTTTGAACTATCGTGTGAATTCGCGTGTACGCCTATACTCTAGCTCGATATTCGAATATATGAAAGACGAAAAAAACTTGTTTATTTCCATGCAAAAAGTTTGGAATCCTCTATAGTGGAGTGCAGACTGCCTAACAAGACGTGAAACATGATAATACTCGTTTGTGGTCGGTAATGATCGTTCTTTTCCATCGCGTCGTTGTTTTTTGTGACGTTAACTTTGTCCCTTTCTAATCCAACGTACAAAATTGTAGCTCCTCTCCTGTCATTTCGTAACTACGTCATTGGATAGAAAGGGACAGACCTAAAATTGGAAATATCGACGACGCCATCGCCAATTTTCTTGTATTAATGCTTGTAAGGAGGAGTGGTATCCTTTCTGATTTAGATCCATGTTTCTATGTCATTTTCTTGAAGGCCTGTCATTATGAGATTTTGGATATCAGAGAGTAATAAACACAAAAGCACTAACAGGGAAAAATATGTATGAATATTTAGCAAACTACAGAGGCACTATTATTACATGGCACTAAATGATTAATCTTGATTCCCGTCATGTGTACGCTAGCTTGATGGACACGTATTTTTTTACTATTTTGGCCTAATCACCGGTTTCGAAGCCATTTCATGTCAACGCCATATTATATCGAGACATGTTGAACTAAGTGTTTTACTCGTTTTTTACTATTTAAACTAGCTTAGTCGCTTGGCGGGTCTATTGACGGGCGGTCGTCTCGGTTGGTGTCTCTGGACTTGCCACGCAGTTCCGCTATTTGGTGTCCTCAAATATGTTTTTGTTAATAAAACAATCCTGGAGATTGAGATTTCGATACTTCCTGTTCCAGTCATCATGATATTGGCAGAATTGCAGTGTAAAACATCAGGAAAGAGCCCTTAATAAAAAAAAAAACTTACGATGTCCGAATATCCTAATTAGGCATTTTAATTTATCGTGTAGGTAGGTAATTGTCTACCTTTGTCAGTCACTGTTTTTTCCTGTATTGTTCAGGTGAAATAATAAATGAGTTATCTATCTATCTATCAATTTATTTGTTACATAGATTAACGATTCTGGGCCACCATTTTTTTCGACACTAAAATATGCCTTCTGAGAGAACCGAAAGGTAAACATCGTAAGCCGGGCTTTGGTACTAATTTGATTTGTACTCACACAGCGCGCCGACCTGTCAATGGTTACAAAGTTATGAGGACTTTGAAAATGTAAGACGACCATCTTGGATCTCCTATTTTGGATTTTTTCATCGGGACGTCAAATTGCCCAGGGTTTTTGACATTTTTTCCTTCGGGACCACATACCTATCTCTTTTAGTTTCCGCGGGCCGTTGACCTTTCCTATTAAAATTCCACCTTCAGGGATATTTGTATGAGTACATATATCTTGGTTAATTTATACAAGCGAATTTCAGTAAAATTTTCCGCAGAATCTGTAGATTTATACCGGTTTTTAAAGTTTGGTTAAACAATTTTTTGAAAGTAAAATCAGTCGCACCCGGAAACCTGCCAGGCTGAGCCTAGGCAAACCAAGGCATATGTAAACATAGTTGATAGGACTAT
Source organism: Agonopterix heracliana (assembly GCA_963693445.1). Lineage (NCBI taxonomy): Eukaryota > Metazoa > Arthropoda > Insecta > Lepidoptera > Depressariidae > Agonopterix > Agonopterix heracliana. The sequence continues at coordinate 182,419 of OY856310.1, forward strand.
AAATTGGCATTGATTTCATTCATTAATTCGATGAGGTAAAATCCACCCTCCGAGGGGCACCCTAAATTCAGTCGGACCCATGAACGTGCCAGGATAGGCGGCGGCAGACCAGGTTTTTTAGGCTTTACTAATCGGCCTCCAGACCAACAGACAAGTTCCATCCTTTAATTCGATGAGGTAAAATGGGGTGTTTTTGGGGTCCACGTTTTTCATCACACCGGAAAACGTGCCAAGCTGCGCCCTGGCAGACCAAGTTTTTTATGACTTATTTTTAGTCTACTTTAGGTGCATAATGCGTTAGTTCGTTAATTTTATAAGGTATAGTTGACCGTAGCTGGCCACCGGTCTATGAGTACCTACACTTGCCGGGAATCGAACTGACATTGGGATAGGTTCTAGGTTTATGATTTCTTTCTTGGTTTAACATGCTAATGCTAAAATTGCAGGTTTAGTCACACAATAGAACTTTGACTTAAATAATGTACAGCAGAGCAGAATCAACATAAACCATTAACTTTTTCATCATCGCTATTTAGGGGACCACAGTAGAGTAGCGTGGTGCAAAGGGGTGAACGCCAGGGGCAGCACCAGGGCCTGAGCTAGGGGGTACCTACTACACTCACGATTCATGAAGCTAATAAGTCGGTAGTTAAATCATCTGATGGAATCTTAACCTAGGAAAATAGTGCAGTGTGGTATTCGTATTTATTCTTTGGTGCAGTGCAGTGAATTTCTCAATGGGCAACTAATAAACATGCATGGTATCCAGGACCTACAGCTGGTCTAACAATGAATGAACTACTGCCGTTTGCCTAGAACTTCGGTAAGGAAACGAGACTTATAGCATAACACTAAAGTCTTCGCACTAAACTTGACAATGGTTCGATTGAAGGGACTTCTTGCAAGACTATCAATGACAGTACAGCACGAGGTCCTCCATGTTGAGAGGAGAGGCGTGGCCGTGTGATCTCGCCGCCCGGCCCCCGCCCGCGCCCGCCCGCGCCCGCGCAGGAATGCGCCGACAAAGAGCCGCGCTGAGCACCCGTATCAATACACTATAACCAGCAGCTATGTGCCGCATTGTGTATTGTGCGACGCGATGCCATCTGTACGTGGAACAAGTAAATAGAAATCTATACGAACGATGGTTCATTAACGCTTCTCCGTTGATTCTTGGAATGTAAGCCGTGAAGACAGAACGGAACGGAGGCATGGTTGCATGTGATCGATGCCGCCGGTGACAGATTTTAATATTATCACAGAGTACTATATACTACCGTAAGTCAAACAAATGACAGTTTATGGCATGAGATTTGAAATAAATACTTACATACATACTTACGTCACATCACAGTGACCGTCGCGTCTGGCATGGCAGTTCACCTACCTGTCTACATCTTACCGTAGTACCTACTAGATACTATTTCTTATACGGTGCCTAAACTTAAAGGTTTTCCGGTACTTAATATCTTATCTTATCATTGTCGTGGGGGCAAGCCAGCAACACTTCGACCCAGTGGGATCTTTTGTGTTAGTTCCAATAGGTACTTTTTGCTTTATTCACCCTTCAAATACATGGTTAATGAAGGAGGCAATACCATTGAGGGGAAGAAACCTAAGATCTCCTGGTTTTGGGTGTCCATCTCCGAGGAGGCACATGCGTTTTGCCGCCAAGAATATTATGTTCCATTACAGCCGCTACAGTCGCAAAGAATATGTTCCATAGTCTCTTCATCCTCTCCGCATGCTCGGCAGCTGGGATATAGGGTGAGTTTCATTTTGTGCATCATCGCGCCTGTGGCGTAGTGTCCAGGGAGGGCTCCGACGATGGCACGAGCCTTGCTCCTGCTATTGTTCAGTATGAACTTTGAGACACGAGTTGTCACATTGCTGATAAATTTCTAAGAGTGTTGTAGACCTTAAAAGCAAGTACCTATATGTCAGCCACCCGTTACCACGATTAAGAGGATATATAGTTTTTGCTGTGCGCTCCATACAATTAAAGTCAATGAAATTTTTCAGATACAATCTAGAAACGAATCTATATGCTTGTATGAAGTCAGATTTTCGTTAGAAATTACAGTTTCAGTCCTAGGATTAACTTAAGATTTGTATGGAAATCTTTGAGGCAGCTGTAACTTAACTATAATTTTAACGAAAATAGAAACAACCTGACAACATACAAACATAGGGACTAGTTTCAATTGTTTCCACTTAAAAAAAAATTACAACCTGAAAAGAATCCTTATACATACTACTACATAATATTATTATGTGCCTTCATGGTCCCTGGAATTAGCAAATAAACTGTTAAATTATAATCGATATCCTGCCTATCTGGCCGGTGCACCGACGAAGACCCAAGCGAAGAAGATATTGTAAGCCTCCCGGCTCGAACGACACTCACTTCTTATTAGATTCGTAATTACGAGAATAGTTTACGTAACGTTGACGGATTTCTAAATAGTTAGTTGTGAAGCGTGAAGGATCAGCCACTACGGAGCCTTCTCTCGAGGTATGTAAACGTTTTCGCAAACACAAGTTCCGGTTAGAGTTGCACAACGGCTACTAATAGGACGTAAATACCACAACTTTTTGCAATTAAAGAAAACTTTAAACAAAAGTCTGCAACAATAAAGATTATTCCATCAGATAATATAATAAAAGGCGATTACTGCACGCTACAGGCTAGGTAGGTATTTGGGTGCATGCCTAGTTTTATAACCGTGAAATATTAAAATGAGTGAAATCCATTAATGAGTGTTTGTCCCACGTGCCTGGCTCACTAGTGGCCGATCATTAGCATATCAACTCATTAGTACGAAGGCGAGGTGAGGCTAAGTTGCGAGAACATTTCTATGAAACTATTATAATGCCTCCAGTTATCGTTAACGAACAAAACAATGAGAAGTTTACTATTATACTTAAGGTGCTCACATCTGTTAAGTTTAACCGCCACACGATCAGATACTTTACTGTAAGTAGGTATAGGTAGTAGTAGGTACCAACTTAGTAGCAATGTTCTCTTAAAGAATATTATTTTAAAGAAGAGTGGTGATTTACATCTTATTTCGGTACTCTTAGGCCGAGATTCAGAGACGATTTTTTTTGGCTTAGTTCGAGCTAAGTAGGGTAGAAATGTATGGATTTTGACATACGGAAGTTCGAACTATGACTTACAAATCGTCTCTGAATCTCGGCCTTAGTGCGTTCACACACGATGACGCATTGACAGAGCGGCAGACGCCAGTCCGTCATTTGTGAAGCAAGCAAGGAGTTGTATGAAACCGCACATAGAAGCACACACGGTGACGCATTGACGCACCGTATGTGGTTCTATGGACTGACGTCGGCCACTCCGTCAATGCGTTATCGTATGTGAACGCACTATACATATATACCGTGGTCTCAGTCTTAGAAACAAAACTAACAAAAAATGGTATTGGTTGTAACCTATACAAGTTGGGGGAAAGGTATTTTTCCTTATGATATGTTTTGAATCAAGTGTGTGAACCTCAGAACAATCTCAATTAAAATCTTTTTCATTCAATCTTTTATATTTACATTCATAGTTACGAATATTCACGCTCACAGTATTTTGTATTTCACGCTAACCGTATAATATTTTATAAATGCAGAAAACGAAATAAGTGACTCTATCAGTTCATCCAAACCAAGGACGTTCCTTAACGAACAAAAAATAAATATACTCCATTTCAAAAAGTAACGAAATTTTAAGGCTATTTCGAATTACAGAAACAGAGATTTGAAACACATCCTCTCAAAACGTCCAAGATATCTCGGATAGTATAGTATCTTTCTGATACTATGTTTACAAATCAGAATTGGCCAGAAAGCTAAGTATATAGAATAGGAAAATCATGTCGTCCTTACTCGAAATGAAGTATTGGTGATCATATTCGATGAAAATAACTGCAACAGTTGCGTTTTGTTACCTACTGCTTTTTGATTTACAAGTAATTTTCAGTTTTGCATCCACACTTTTAGACTTTTTTCCAAAAATTTCCCAATTGTTTTCTGTTTAAATTATTATGACCGCCAACCAGTAATACGAATTTTAGTTTTCATAAAAATAACTGGGTCCAAATTCGCCATTGTTCTTTCAGGAATGTACCAAATGCTGATGGGTAGCTAGTTATCCACCAATAAACTGCTGCATATCAAAACTTATCTCTATGGTCGTGGCGTTCGCCTCGTACAATATTCAACGTTTATTTATTTTACCATTTATATACCCATATTCATACCCATATACCCATAATATATTATATTGCATGGATTAGTTCTAAACATTTCCTATCTTATTAGTTCTGTACAGAGTAGGTATTCTCTGGTAGAGTTGGGATATATTTGCTGCTCAAGCTAATCTAGCATACAATAAATAAAGTGCTATGCTGTAGTGTAGGTGTTGCTTTGTGTTCTTGTTTTGTGGACTTGTATGTAAAGTTTAACTGATGTGTGGTACTTAAGCAAAATATCAATAAGCGTGACATTCTCTCCGAAATAAGCAACTTAACAAACAAAACAATGAGAAGTCGACGATCACACTCAACTGAATGTGGCTCTATCCATTAGCGCGACTAATGCGCCGGCGCCGCCGCGCATTGTGACACCTAGCGGGAGAAATCGCGGGAACTGTGTGACATCCATCACAGATATTATATTTATCCCTAATATCTGGCTAGGTTGTTCAAATGCATGAATTAATTAGCAGGCTTAATTTTAATAATACGTGCGGCCGTTTTATGGGGCCCACTCGAGGAGTCGGCGAGTCACCGCCTGATCTATTTAAAATGTTGAGACTAGTTGACATGGCAGGCGTCCGTTAGTCTCCTCCCATAGCCCAGTATCCATCCATCTAACTTTCACCTCCATAGCCCATAGCTTCACTTTATTTTTCCATCGCGGCCATAGCGCCGGACTCCAATAGTCTTTGCACCTGGCGGGGACCATCCCCGGGTGTATCATGTTGTGCGCTCGGAGATGGTATCCGCCAGTGTATCCCTTACATTTAGACTTGTCTTTTGAACGGGCCTCTACATGTTGGCTTCGGCTTCCAAAGGTCCGGGACGGGACTTAATTGCCCGTAATTACGGAACGTAAGACATAAATTAAAAATAAAATGATTGCTTACGATTATTTATTATCTATCTATCTATCTACAACGTCGAGCCTCTTTCCCAATGGGGTAGGCAGAGACCAGAGCGCGCCATCTACTACGATCCTTACAATACCTCTCTTGCCTCATTCACATCCATCATTTATTAATCCTTTCTAGAATACAGGTATAACATTACATGTATGACCATAAAGTAGATTTTGTCATAATTCCATCATGAAACAGCGTCGCTACGCATGCGTGAGTCTGTGGACTCAAGAAATTAACCCCAGTTTAACAACACTTAAAATTTTCATTAAAAACGAGTCTCAGCGACCCCTCTGAACAGATAAGAGGGCGCTGCCTAGCGACTCGCTCCTACATTCGTCTGAACCCATCACGCATGTTCTGTGTATTATAACATGTAATTACATCAAACGCACGAGTCTTCAACTTTCTGTAAGTTCATTACACGCTTCATTAGCAAAGTTTAGACCCGAGACGTGTGAGTTTTATAACACTTGTGTTAATATGTTTACTTCAGAGTTTTCTTACGCGGATGTTTTGGGTTCAAACAACCCTCCTAAAGATAATAAGATGCTGACTCTGCCCTGGGAGAGCTATTTCGGTTATGGACGTTCAGATTTTAACAATTCGAAACACAGTTTTCAACAAATTCACGTCCATATCGACTCATACGAGGAAAACACAGTTAACATCTCTATTTTTATGTAGGCTATTACCCTATATAATATTCTTGTTCCCTATATATGTTCCCTTTACAATGTTCTTGGCTAATACATTTTCTCCTGAGTTTTAATGCGTAAATTTTTATTTTATTTATTTCGGTGCGACGTGTAATATAATGATAACTAGTGCATTTAAAAAGTCCTTGTTGCTACTCATTTATTCTTTACTTTCGCTACCATTATATTTTCCCTTCACTTCCATTAATCAATAACCTATGTTGCATACATTGACAAATGAAATGCTGCTTGATTTGGCGTAGCTATTTGTATCACAACATCATTTTATTCTTAGAGTATCCAATTTTACTCGATAGTACGATGATGTATTAAAAAGCCTGTAGAAAGATAGACTGTATCTAGCCTGTAAATTATTATTATAATAAAGTATAGAAGTAAGTATAGTGTAGTAGTAAGTATAGTATAGTATAGTGTGAGAGTATAACTTTCAATATACATGGTGTAAGGAAAAGTATAATTAACCTTTAACCCATATACTCTATGCATACCTACCCGGAAATGGATATTATTAGGTGATGCATGAAAATATTAATTTTGTAGATATCTATGCACATGGAGGCTCTGATTATGATCATGGTTACGGAGATAATACATAGTTAGTCAGTTTTCTTTGCCATCATGGTGGCAATATCTGGATAGGGGTTTTAATACTTTTGTTGGCGTTTCGGAACATAATATGCGTGTAGTGTAGTGTATGGGCACAAAGCTGGTCGTGGGTGTGTGTATCTACACGTGTTGCGGGATCCCGCAGGATGCTGTCGGATGTCATCATTCATAAACGTTCAGGTGCCGAAGCAGGAAACTTAAAAACGTTGGGGTAGAGTCGCAAGTTTCATTCTCGTGACAATTAATATATCAACTGCCTCAATATCTCTGACACCAGAGCTTTTCTGCCCACACGATAAGAAGAAGCAGAAGAATATATCAACTCAACGATAACGTTTTTTGCACAACAACTTACACTACGAAACTTTAACTGTTGTTATGACAAATGAGATTCAATGGCATGCCTACCAATAAAGATAACCTATTCTCAGAAAGCGCAATAGACCAGAGTGACAGATTACCTGACGGGTGAGGATCACAACTTGTCAATATTTTGCAATTCAGAGCGCAGGGTGCACGGTGCACGGGCAGCTGCCCCGGGGTGCGGGGCGGGGTGTGGGGGGCGCGTGGGCGCCGCGTGGTCTGCCAGACCTCACCTCGCTCGCCTCGCCGGCCGGTGCGCTGTGTGGTGGCACGCCGGAACCGGAACCCTATTGTTTTCAAATCGCCTGTCACCGCGTCCCGCGTATGGACACATTGTGCAGTGCAGAGTTGTGACCACTGCCCACCTGCCGCCGCCTGTCTGTTAGTACCCTAGAGCTGATGGGGTCAACGTACGCAATTTGACGGTTATTTCATTAGGCTAACTTTAAGACGTCAACGAAATTAAACCATTTTGACTCCAGTCAAATGACACGTCATTATTTGAACCAAACACGTTGCATATATCACGTTGCGTATATCCTACAAGAGATCTAGCAAAATGTTTGGGCAGTTTCCCAAACAGGTAGTGATCTCTTGAGGATGTAGATCTGTTAGTCAGTAGTTGTAGCGGCTATAAAAGTACAGACGATGTAGTCAATGAATAATGTATTTATTACACATTAAACGTAATCTAGTTAGTTATAAAGTTTTGTATTTTGTTTTGTATGTTGTCAGCGATATAGATAAATGTAGGGCATGTTCGATGCTCGTACAACTTGACGGCTCAGAACAATCTCTCTCCACGATTGTGGTACCTCGATGGAAACTCAAAAGCAATTACATCATTGAGTCAATAGAAGAAGTGCTTTGTTGTTGTATTGTAAATCGTTGTCGATACCGACTGCTCTCAAACGGTGAAGGAAAACATCGTGAGGAAACCTGCATACTCTGAAGAAGAAATTCCGATGCGTATGTGAAATCTACCAATCCGCATGGGCACGCGTGGTGGACTAACCCCCATAAACCCTCCCTGAGGGTAGGCCTGTGCCCTGCAGTGGGACGTATAAGCAGTGATGATGATGTTACCAGGAAGTGAAGACTACTGCAGAAAACATTACGAACAGGATGGACTTCACTCCTCTGATTATCGGGTAGTGACTAAATAAGAATCGTTATAAATGAATTGCTAGTTGAAGCAGGATCACTTATAATATTTCACTGTTTCATGATGAAACGTGTCAAGAAAGTGATTATAAGGGGTTACAGGCCTTATATATATAGGTAGGAATTGAATCAATTCTTAATATGCTGACACTTTTCAAGGGGATGATCAGACTGAAAAACTGAACAACTTTATATTAAAAACTCTCCAAACCTCTCCTCTCTCCTCTCAACTTCTACTTGTTGAGAAACAACATCGAAATCACATCCAGTCCCCATACATTTCGCTCGAGCAGGTTTGCAGTTTTGTATGGGTCAGCAGATTTTTTTTTTAGCGAAAGCAAGAAGCAGAAAGAATGTTGTTCAGTTTGATGGTCTGATCTTCCCCTAAAAAAGCTGACACTTATTACGACACAAGACGGGAAAAATCTTGCGAAAAATGCGAGAGTTTAAGGTGGTTGAAGGAAGTTAACAAGTATGAGCGTGTCGTCACCGTTCGGCGGGAGCGGGAGGGTGGTAGCGGCGCGGGCGCAGTTCGCAGGTCGCGCGCGGCGCATGGCGCATTAGCACACAATGCGGGCAGCTGACGATGACGGGGCTATCTGATCAAAGCACGACGAGCCGACGCGATGCGGAGCAGCCTGTCCGAGCACATGGCTCTATTCAACACTACATTGTCATAAATGTTAGATTTAGCAGCAAATTGTGAATCTAAATTACTATTAGGTATATGATTCACTACAAACTACAAACTACAAACTACCTTTTAGGCAACCGCAAGGCAAGGTTCACTTTAGGTAGTGAGAAAATGAATGATCTAGAGCAAGCCGGGAATTTTGCTTTGCTCATCTCAGTTATACTTAACATTGGTTCTGCTTCCGACCAAAGTAATAAGAGTAAACCCAGACAGTTATTACACTAAATACAGAGTTCATAACAGAGTTCAGAAGTGGGATTTAAATCCAGGTGCTGGGTCTTTAGCTTGGCAGACTGACGCGACGTTGTAACCATCACATTAGTCAGTTCCTCAAATTAGTTTAAGTTTGTCCCTTTATTGTTGCATTGCAGTGTCTTAATTAAAAGTTCCTAAAATACCTTCATCATCCTCAACATTATCACAATCAGCCTGCACCTACATCTCGCAGTATGAAAAATATATCATTGTATTATGAAGCGTATATATATACGTTATACAGCCTATTGGATGTGCTGTCAAAAGAACAACATGTTGTCATTCAGTCTTACTTCGATCACGTTAAAAAGTATTGCAGAAAAAAACTAAAATATTCTAAGCCTCGGACCATTAAACAGGTAGTATGACCACAAGAATTCAGTTTCCGACACAGTCTTGTTTTTCCCCCGACATCGGCAGTGGCAGTGTGGGACACGCGACTCCATGCATAATACAGTAAGGACCTATGAATATGTAGCCGCGAGCTCTCCATGTACGTCACCCGGCTGTCATCGACGCGCCTCGCCTCGCATGCACTTTGTTATGCAGTCAGCACTTGCGAAATATACATACCTGCGTTAAGTGCTGCGGGCTCTTTTATCTAACTGCATTACTCCGTATTTAATGTGCATTCGTTGATAATTGAAGCAGTAACATTGGGTACATTGATAATGACAGTTACGAGTCAAAGATTTACAGAAAGTCAAATGAAAGGTTCACTATAATACCATCCCCATCGTTCAGGCTTCGCATTGTAGCGGCGTACAATGGCGGCGGCGCGGCGGCGATGAGTCTCGCCAATGATTATGAAGTATGAACGGATCAATTTCACAGCCATCGCTCAAAGCCGCCGCCCCTTCCTCCCGCGCCTCCCTCCATCCGCCTCACACCCTCGCCACTCGCTGCACGCACGATTCGATGATCACGTCACAGACTGGCAGGTAGTGCCGTAGCGCAGCCTTTCATCTGTCAGAGTGATAGCTCCCCTTAATGCGACGTGAATAGGCTGTGAAGGCGGCGGGAGCAGGGCTCGGGTGGCGCTCGCGGGTGAGTCTATAATGGCAGGTATCGCTCCACTCATCGACGAGGCATTTCATATTCCCCTCGCGCTGTATTACGGCAAGTTACAGCGCACGCAGCCCGCACCCGCACTCAGTTCACTCAATTTGCGCTGTTAGCGGAGCCGCTTTAATTTTTCACAGTTATCGAACAATTTCTCCGAGCTTCAGGAAATGACGCTAAATAAGAAGTCTTGTCAATTTGCCTCGTTTCCTCGCTTAGTGAATCTCGAGTACCTATTCGATAAACTCGAGCGTTGCGAATGTTAGAAAAAAGCGTAGTTACATTCGGAATAATATTCTCGTCAGCCTCCGACCATGTAAATAAGATATCGAGCGGCAGTCGGCCGGCAATTACCCTAACTAATGACGAACGTATAAGGCGTTTATGCGGCAACACGGCGTACATGGCCGCGGCGCGCAGTTATGAGTTACTGGTTCCCGCACAATTGCCGAGTAAGGTGAACGCTATGCGGTCGCGCGACCAGCTATTATTTGTTACGTGGCCGACGTCGCCAAGGAGTCGCAAATAGATGCGCAACGCACCATCCGAGCTGAACCGCGCCGTCAGCGACTGCAGCACAGCTAGCACTCGCTTACCTTCCCTCCGCAGATTTACAACCATAGTTTTTGCTTAATTGCAATTCAATCGGTATGAGGTGAGCTGCATTATGAGAGCCGAGTGCTAGCATAATGTGTACTTGTCACGCGCTAATGTCATTGGCACAAACTGTGTCGTTAAGTGAATCATGAGTAGAGAAGAGGCGAGTCTTCCGGCTGCTGATACTTTAATTAAACGTGCATAAATTACTCGGAGCTCGTAAATCAATCGGCGCGGTGCGGGGCGGTGCGGCGGGCGGTGCGGGAGGGGGAGGGTGATACTGCTATAATTACCCGCACTCTGCTCAATGGACATGACGGACAGACGACGACTTCAAACACGCGTGCTCGGGATTCTAGCGCGGCTGCTGCCGATCATTGTCTTGCCACATTTCCTACGTAACACATACCTGCGTATCATAAAACACGTTACTATCGTGATCGATGTGATCTGCCTTCCCCCGTATGACGCTGCGTTCTCTCTATAGGTATGTAAGTACAGAGATATGATGGGGCTCATTCATTGGACAAGGAGGAAAGCTCCTGCAATAAATTGGATACTAATTTGAAAACTTTTAGATCATCTTTAAAAAAAAATGCCTGGGTAATTGAGGAACCTCTGAAACATTCGGAAGATGGCAAATCTAAAGTCCATTATGCACACCGACGAATATGCCGTAACTTTACCGACGGAACTATGCGTTAAGAAAAACAACATAGCTTCTAATGTGATCTTTCCTGGCTGTGCAAGGTAATTACCAGACAAACCAACACAGATTAATTATTCAATAGATACTACGTAAACAAGAGCGAATGTCGCGCGTTGCGGAGAGGTATGGATGGACACTGGGGGTTCGAATCCGCACGGACGACATGCCGTGTACCAATGAGTTTTTCTAACAAAACATGGTGAGGAAACCTGCATACGCTGAAGAAGAATCATTCTGATGTGTACCTATGTGAAGTCTACCTATCTATCTGCATTGGGCACGCGTGGTGGACTGCCACTCATACCTGAGGTAGGCCGTGCCCCGCAGTGGGACGTGTAATGGCTGATGATGATGACGTAAACAAAACCGCCACATGAACTGTTGTGTTTTCTAATCAATTGTCTTTTTTCTAGAACTGCATATTCCAGATCCTTCTAGCTCCTACATCTCTATCAAGAGCCACGGCGAGTGTTACCGGCACATCAACATTAGCTGTCAGTTTCAAACATCAATAAATTAGAACAAAATAAACCCGTCGGCGTTGTATTGTGCTGTAGTTTGTTGGCAGCGCTACGTGCAGTGTGCGGTGTGCCCACACTGTAGGTGTACTTACATACCCACGTCTACCCGTGTATCGTGTAGGAGCACTCCGTCGGGATCGTGATATATTGCGACGGTTAACAATTACAAGTCGTTTTGTTTTAGACAACGCTATTCCCAGAACGAAACACTTTTCTTGAAATAACATTGTATCTAATAGATGGAGCAGAACTACAATAAAGTTTGATCTTTTGTTTCATTTCACAGCCGACGACCGCTAATTTAATTTAGAGACAGATTTATAGACCGCAGATTGTCGGAGCGGCTATCGGCCGCTCGTACGTTACCTCGTTCGCAGAAGTGCTAAACGTCGGAGCGTCCATCTCTTCCTCTATCTATACAATAGCCGCGTCTAGTCATACGTGTGTATATGTGAGGTGGATCACGACGCAGTTTGATGGAATTCGATGGTAGTGTATCTACGAGCGGGTGACTGGTGATATCGAGAGAGATAGCGGCGGCGTGTTCTCGGAAGCGGCGGCGGCTCTTGTGTTGAGAAACGATTTGAATTTCTAAACGCGACAGTTCCCACGCGCTGAGATTTATCCACGCGACGCTAATTGTATACCGCTTATTATTAATGAGCCCAACAATGGCCGGCGTGTTTTTACATCGCTCGTTGTTCCGCTGTAAGTGGATGTTCGACGAGCCGCGGCCGAGCTGGCCCCTCGCCAACACTCCCCCCCCCCCCCCCCCGCACCATGCGGCGCCGCACGTCACCATACATCACGTGACATCACACGACAACCGCTTCAAATATTCACAGATTCAATTAGAAATTTGCCAAACAGCCGAACAACGCAGTTAATTGAGAGAATTCGTCGGATGCCATTACGACATTCCGGCCATCGGATGCAAAGCTCGAAACGCGCCGGAGATTAGTTTACAATATTAACTCGTTCCGTTCTCGCTGCGACTGCGACTGCGACGAGGCGGCGGCGGCGCGAGCGGGACGCAAATAAAATAATAGAATAATCAGATGAATGGGATGTGTGCAGCGAAGTGTACGGACAATGACAACAATCGTGATCGTCCACATATTGAGAGCCGGGGGCTGGGGCGCGGGCGGCGCGGGGAGGGGAGCCATCATCAAAGCAAATATGCGGATGGTCGGGGGAGAGCGCTGTCGCCGCGAAAAACTAATAAAAGGCAATATTAGACGCGCAAATATATCGCTCTCGAGCAACCCTCACTCCACCCGAACACCCGGGCACCCGTGCGCGGAGACACGACCTCACCCGGGCACACCCGCGTGAGACACGCGTGCCATTCTATACTACACATAATATAGGCCTACTTTAACGACATTTACCTTAGATTTTTTAATAGGTCTTCACGAGAAAACCCGGTAAGCGTTAAGGGTGCTACACTAGCACTAAAAAAGAGAGCATGGTGGAAGTAGGTACTTTAATGAAAATTCGATTCGGTCATCGTAGGGTCAATGTAGAGATTGTAGAACGAGACGCTGCACGTTGCGGAGAGGTATGGACACCCAATCATGCAGACCCGAGTTCGAATCTGCACGCACGACATACCTACCATGTACTTATATGAGTTTTTCTGGCATATTATATTCCTAAAAATGGAACACATATACGCAGAATATGAAGAAGAAATTCTGATAGACATGCATGACAAATCCATACCAACCCGAGATTGGCACTTGTCCTTGTTCCTTGAGGTTACGGATGTGTGCCCTGCAGTAGGGCGTAGTATAACCAAAGTGAATATAATATACAGGGTGAAATTGATAGCATTAGCATGACTCTAATGTATGGGACAAAAGATTTTTGTTGTTGCTCCGATTGGTTTGCCCCCATAGTAAAAGTTGTTCAGTTTGATGGGTAGACTCTTAGTTTAAAAGGATGCTAATGATTATCAATTTCATCCTGTATATATTATGTAGGTACTTTGATATAATATGTATACCTAAGCTGATGATGAATGACAGTGTATTAGGTATGCCAATAGGCATTATTCATTTACATAAATAACTGCGAATTTATAAATAAAAATTGTCAAAATGTACACGTCGAAGTTTATCACTAACGAGTGGGGGATTGGCCATTTCCCTGGTTGTACTTCTACTGAATAAAAAATCTTTGTCTCTCAAGGGGAACATAAAAACAAACCAGTAAATATGTTATTAAAGCATTGGCACTTGTAAACGCATTGAATACGGAGCCCCATCCCTCGAGCGGGCTGGCCGGCTGGCTGCTGGTGAGGGGTTCCCTACACTCGAGCGAGTCAATAAGCGCATTCCGCGCACCGCGCCGAATTAAAAATCAAATAATGTTGTGTACAGCGCATTAGAAGCAGATGATCCGCTCCGCACCCGTCCGCTCGTCCGCTCGTCCGCTCGTCCGCTCGTCCGCCGGCGCTGGCGCTGCACTCGGAGGGGTTATCTTTTTAATTATCTCTATTGCTTTTATTGTTCACATCCGTATTATGAGACTTTGATCGTTTAAAGAATTACTCGATTGTATTTTGAAATTAGGTACTTGTGATTTAGTTATAATGATTTGAAACAGAAACATTTTTGCTTTAAAAAATTCCACGTTTCTAGAAGTTGATGTTCAGAAGTAAAAATTACCAGTAAATTAGACAAATCAATCAAAAAACTGTAACAAAACATAATAGAACTTCTGGTAGATATAATATATACAGTGTCACCGAACCGAACGCAACGCAACATTACAAACCGTCTCTCCGATTCGCAATAAAATTGACGTTTTTGCGGAAAAATTATCAATTTTTTTCATTCAAATCGATCCTGACGGTTTCAAAGTTTACATTGCATAGAAAGAAAAAGGAACGAGTTTGACAATTAATCTAAATCTAAAAAAAAATTACATAAAGTTCCGTTATCGATTCTGTAACGTGGATTTTAGAGCATTAATTGGTTTATATTTATAATTATCTTGTATAATACAAAGGAAAGGAGATTTTCTATTACGAGAGCGAAAATGCGCGCTGCATACAAACGTACTATGGTGATATTTTCAATACTCACCAATTAAAGTCAATGAAATTTTGCAGAAACAATCTAGAAACAAATCTCTATGCTTCTATAGACTCCGATTTTCGTTAAAATATACAGTTTCAATGCTAGGATTAATTTAATTTTTGTATGGAAATCTTTGAGGCACTGTAACTTGAAAACTATACATTTAACCGAAAATATGACTTCACACAAGCATAGAAATTTGTTTCTAGATTGTTTCTGCAAAATTTCAATGACTTTAATTAGTTAGTATCAATATTGTATTCAGTGAACTAAGATCTTTGGTAACTAAGATCTTTGGAACGACGACCCGGTTGGTGTAATGGTTACCACGCCGGACTGCCAAACCAGGGTCCTGGGTTCGAATCCCGGTTCGGTCATGGATGTTATATGTTCGTGCCGTTGTTGTATGGTTTCCATAATAAAAGCCTTTAGTGCTTAGTTTGGGATCATTACAATGTATGTGCCTGTGAGCGTTATTTATTTATTTATTTATTTATTTTATCTTTCTTTCTTTTTAGTTTGATGTATATTAGCGAGGACCTTTAATTGGCCTTCTGTTACTTATATAATACTGTTTATTGTATTGCATTGTGCTGTTGGTCTTCCAAAAACAATAAAATAAAATAAAGTATTGAAAATATCACCATAGTACGTTTGTATGGAGCGCGCTCCGAATAATATACACTTAAGTCTTAAATTCTGTATGAACAATTTTGCGTTCATTGTCAAAACAAACATCAACGAATATATTACAAGCGAGAGCAGAAAATCCCTAAATACCATGGACGCAAACAATGTACTCAACAATTTAGAACGGCAAACAAAGCGAGCAGGTAGCCCAGCTCAAGTGGGGCTCCGCGGGCCCAGCCACCAGCGGCAAGTGCAGGGGTCACGCACCGGGGCATGTCCGCGCCTGTAATCAAAAGTTTAATAACGCGCCGCACGTGTGGGACCCCTGCCCCCTCTGCTCTATCTCTCAATGCACAATTTATTGAAAGTAATTTCGCATGTCATAAAACCGAATTAATATTGTCGCTGAAGCGCGTGCCCCTCGCCAGTCCCGATTATTTGTCAAACTTCACCGACCGATGTATTCATCTAGTTCAAAACAAGTCCTCTTGTCCGTCTCTTATGTCTGAGTAATAAATGTTGAAATAGCTTGATAGGTGGGACTTGTGGCCTAGACTACAGAACACTTGCATCCCATCTGGTAGCTATATAGAACGAGTCCCATTATTCAACGCGTATGTCTTTAATAATAGAAGTGAAAATGGCTTGATAAGTGAGATTTCGGCTTCGGATTTCGGCTTGATTAGAGCGCCACGTCGCGTCTGATGGCAATATGGATCGCCCGCTGAACAATTAATTCGGGATGGTCCGACACGTGCACGATCGCGACTTGTCCCAATAACTTGTATAACAATTAGCGCGATTGCTCTTTATTACGAATGATAAATTTATTGGACAAGGTTATTTGGCACAATGAGTTTTATTTTATCGTTTTCCGGCTTATAATATGGCACCCGACTTCATTCCTTGCCTTTCGTTTTATTATAAGTAAAAATAATGTATGGAGATATAGAAACATTAAAAATGGATATCCCCATTGTCGTTTCGTTTCAACATTTTATATAGTAAAACGAGGCGACTTTGACAATTGGGGCGACTTTGATATTAACTCCAAATGACAACAGGATTGTAAATTTATCTGCGGAAACAGAACGCAGCCGTATATTCATTTTTGTGTTTAGCATTATTGACAGTTTGTCAATTTTTACCAAATCTTCAAGGCTGAGTCGTTGAAATAATTTGATAAAGTTTGTAGTAAATATTCGCAGAAAAAAGTTTCCTGTTAGGGGTGACTTTCGAGAGTAATGAAAAATCGACTGGTATCAAAGTAGCCCCATTTTCAATATAGCTTTGATACGCTGGTTTTAATTTTTTTTCTCCGAAATTAAACATACTTACAATATTTTTTATATTTTTTTAAATATAATCAAAAGGCTAGTCGTCACTACTTTATTTTTTTCTAATTTTTAAAACTAAAATTATGAAAGATACTTACCTACGTCCATTTGAATTTCAAAATCAATCAAAGTCACCTCGTTTCACGGTACCTAATAAAACCTATTAAACCTGTCTATCGACACCCCACTTTGGTAGGCAAAGATTGCTTTTCTTACCAATACACTTTTCGTTGTAGGTGCGAGAGTTGAGAGTCAAAAATGTCGTGTTTTTTCTAATTATAACTTTTCGGGTTATTATTTGTCATTACCTTACATTTTGATTAAATAAGAGCAAAAATGAGAGAGTGATTAAAACCTACAGACGGAATGACTGAATGGAAGAAAGTATAAGGGTTCCTTGTTTGAATACGGAACCCTAAAAAGTTGTGGTTAGTTTTAAAAAAGTCCAACCACTCCAAAAACTTTTTCTGTTCCTTGTAGCCTGCTTGTAGCAGTGAAAAAAAAACTTCTCTTGACAATCTGTACATTAGTGGTTATGGTTTTAGATAAACATGAGTAAATTCATAAGTTGTCCATTGTCTGCATACTCTTAAGTACGTAGGTACCTAATATGTAGGTATAGGTAGGAAATGTGTCCTCTCGTCGCAAGTCGAGGTCGAGAAGGGATGGAGTGCAGTGGGGGAGGAGGGAGGAGTGGTTTGGTGTGGCGGGGCGTGAAATGGAGCGCGACCCGACGATTGTATTAACGTAATGAAAAGCGTCTTGACGACGTCGCGTCGCTCCACTTGCCTCAATACTCTCCCCCTTACTAGACACCTTAATTGACACTTTTTTGACATACGCCCTGTCTAGCACATCTCAATAAAATATGTTTCCATACAGATTCTAATAATCTCACAACCTGTAGAGCTATTGTGTAAGTTTCCCGTTATATCGTTTACAAGACAGTATTCATGTATTTGAACGAGGCAATTTTTAAGTAATATTTTGTTTTTGTGATCATCATATCCATTGTCTGAAATTAATAAACTAAATATTAACCCCTGCCTGACCACTGCACTGTTGCCTACCTTTCATATTCGCAGTTTTGCAAATTCTAGAGTATATCTTCTTATTAAGTTTATAGGTACGAGTAGGTATTATTTAATAAACCAGCTGTTCAGTGTTTGTTCTTACAATATCTCTGCCATATATCGACTTCATAATTATAAAAACGTTAAAACTAAGTTTTATTAAAGTAACCTACAAAGTTGTGCATGGCTGGCCTTTCCTTTCCTGCGCCACATCCAACTTTAATATAACACCAGAGTCTGAGTACAATCAACATTATTTGGGTCCTTCTTAATAATTATTATGCCGTCGGACCATCTAAACTAAATAAACAACTTGGTCTGTGGGACCAACAACAACGTCTAAATAGCGAAAAAACAAATCTGCTGTTCCATACAAAACTGCAGTCCTCCTCGTCCATAATATTGGGGTCGCTGATTTTTTTCGCGATTTCGACGTTGGTCCCATGGAGAAAGTTGTCAGTATGATGGTCTAAACATCCTCTTAAAAAACTGTCAACATATTAAGTTGGACCCTGTATACAAACTGTATATTTACACTACCTATAGATTCTTACAGTCATTAGAGCTTTACAAAATGTTAACCTCATCTGAATGTAAAAGTTTCCGGGTCGCAGGTATCAATCAGGGAAGGGTTAAACCTTTAATAGGAAATTGCGTCACGCGCCAACTTTGTGGAGAAAGGGGAGAGATCCCGGGGGATGCGTACAAGGGGGTTATGTAGTGTCTCTCCACATTACACACTGTTCACTGTTTACATGTAACCGACCGGGAGATGAATGCTGTAATCCAACCGACCTTTTTTGACATAGGTACCAAAGTTTTATGAAACAATTTAGAAAGGATTTAAAGCCGATTTAAAGCTACCATTGACTTACACTGTCACTAGAGTCCTTTGGTCCTTTCTGAGGAGAAATTTAATAGCGAAAATATACTTTAAATACGTTGATTGGCTCCACGTTATATTTTAAATGTTTTAAGAGCCTTTACAAAATAAATTCCCAAGAGAATTTGCATGAAATTGTAATTTGTGAATTTATGTTCTGAAATAAATGATTTGATTGAACTTCAAACTTCAAAGACTTTCTTGCGAGTTGCGACATACGGGTAATATAGGTGGTGAACGGTATTTTAGTGTTTTTTTTGTGATTGATTTGGAAACTTCTAGTTTTGCGAACTATGACGGATGATTTTTCCTCTTGAATTTTACTAATACCCTTCAAGGGCTCGTGCACTTTAAGCTGTACTTTTCAGTGTGGGTCAAAGCCTAAGGAAAAAGATCATTGAGACCGTTAACAAAAAACATTTTATAAAATTCTCGTGTCGGTGACAGACCCATAAGATAACGTGGGAAGGTCAGCTAATCAATTCAATTAAATAAATAAACAAAATCATCGATTCCCAAACGTTTCTCTGAGGTTTGTTGGAAGTGGTGACAGTGTAAGACGAATGCCCCTAGTGGGACGCCCCGCGGCGTCGCCTGCCTGGGAACGTTCTCCGGACGGACGGACGGACAGACGTATACATAAAAACAGCTAGATCGGTATCTACCGGCGCGACATCAATCTTCGTGTCGAGGCCACTGCGAGCTGCGCCCGCGCCGTACAGCGCGACACCGGACCATTTGTCACTTATTGCCTCGGATATGATTGAACCACGACAGTAGACAGTCGACAGGCAAAGCAGTCGTATGACAGCCGCTGTGCACGCTTTTTGTTATTGCCCTGACTTTTTGCTGATTCATGTATGGACGCACAACACAGTAAACAAGCAATACCAATATTCAGTCTACTCCACATGATCTAGATAATTCCCTATGATAGGCGCAAGCAATCATACCCATACAGCGAGCGATTCTTCTTCCCTTGAGTCGATGGCGTGTCATTGAGTTTGACATAGAGATTTGCTGATTGTCCAGGGTGCGCTTTCATCGTGCATCAGTGCAAAAATACAGGATGAGCACCAGTGAGCGGAGCGCTCTGAACGTGGAAGGTAGCACTCGCATCCGTGACAGGTATGGCAAAGTCTGTACCGATTTTGAGAGTTTCGCAGCGCGGTATGGCAGTAGGTGAAATATGTGTTGTCGCTATTGTTTGATTTATGTGTTGGTTTGGGGCGGGAAGGGCCTCCGGACTCGACCCGCGAAGCCGTCGGGAGCCGGGCGGCGGCGGGACCGTGGCGGAACAATGCCAAATTGAATCACCGTTCGATATCCCATCCTCGTTTTTGTTGTATCAATTTGTTCAATTGTTCAGGTGTCCTCACGATATCACTTTATTTCTTCGCGGGCTTGTTCCAAATCTCAGCTACTTACCGCGACTTTAGGTTCTCACACAAACTCTGAATTTTAAAAATGTTTGCGAGTCTCGGGTTCGGTTCCCATCGGATTCAGTGCGAGATGTCGACAGATAAGCTCGATAAATTTAATTAAATGTCTCACAGTGGTCACGCGGGGAGCGGGGAGCGGGGTGCGGGGCGCGGGGGGTGAGGGGTCGCAGGCAAATTTGTAGGTTGGTGAGTGTGTAGTAGGGTCCACTTGTATCAATTAAGCGAGCGCGTCCGCGGCCGGCGGCGAGCCTCAAAGACGTCTCCGCAAAAAATGTCTCGTCCGAGTTGCGGCGGCGGACACTTTGTGCGACCCTCCCCGCCCCGCTCCCCCCCACCCCCACCCCACGCTACACTCCGCTATTTTTGTAGGTCTCGTTTGGAAATGACTCCTTTTGTTTAGTCCCGCGCATAATTGAATTCGGCGAAAGGTTTTTCTTCCTGATCGCCGAGTGCCGCGGCATGCGACCCGCCTGCCCCACTGAAGGTCACAGCTTCACTGCGTCACAACAGAGTAACAACATTCTCGTGTCGTTTTGTTGTGTACCTACCATGTGTTCTCCGAGATGTAAGTATCACCAGCAGTAACATGACAGATATCATAATAATGAAATTCTTGAGGGTAGGAATGTGAATGCGACGGTACCCGCTGCGCCGAGCGGTACATTATGCCGTGTACAGTATACTTGTAGTGTACCTACTGTGGAGCCAACACCACCAGTCTGAATGGTAATGAAGTCTTCAACTTTGAACTTACAATATACCTAACTATACATCTAGTTGCAACGCAACATAACCAGCATGTAGAGACATTCAGGTTGTTCTGTAGCTTGATAGACGTTTTAGCGTTGCGTCATTCACACTCTTAGTCTACTTGTATACAATATTATTCCTCATGATTTTACGGTTTTATAATAGTTAAGATTTTTTTGTGTAGAAACGGATTTTCTCACCTAAATAATTTCTACATGCACTGAATTAGGAGCGTAGTACTGAAAATCACGTGGAAGGATAGTAGGATAACGAACGAGAGAGTTTTTCAGATTGCACAGCTTCCCAGTGTCATTGCTTGCTTAAGCAGAGACGTTTGGATTGGCTGGGGCATGTGCACCGTATGAGTGCAAATCGTTTGCCCAGGAGAGTCATGCTGAGCCAAGTAGCCTTCGCTAAAAGTAATGTCGGAAGACCCATGTTACGTTTTAAGGACTGTGCCAAGCGTGACATGATGTCGTTTAAAAATGACCACTCGAAGTGGGAATGCCTTGCAAGGGATAGGGATGAGTGGAGGAACAGCCCACGATTAAGTCTGGTTCGAGTCTCTGGCCGTAAAGCGAGCCAAAAGACACAGGACTAACAAGTTCCTGCACAAACCAACCCTCAGCACAAGTGTCGCAAATGCGGCAGGCGTTTTCGTTTCCGAATTGGCTTATACAACCACGATCATCGACGCTGTTTGAAACATCTATCTACCTATACTTAGTTAGATCAAATAAGGCCCGTGATGATCCTTGGGCAGTCAGCCTCGATGTGACCACTGTTGACTCGCTGGCTAATCTTTCCAATACAGCATGAGCAAAAAATATTCGTCCATTCAGACATTCGTCATTTGATTGTTTTAATCATATTTTGATGGTTCATTTTTTTGTCATTTCTTATCTTAAGAAATATTTCTTTGTCGATGACGTATACCATCTCATACCAAGTGACCACACGTAGTAAATAAATTAATGCTTAATTAACAAATATTTCATTAAAATCGGTAAACAGTCTCTGTAAAAGTTATTAGATAGCAAAGAATGTAGTTTTTGTGCGCATTGTCCGCTGTCATCGATCCGATGCGCCTGCGCCGGGCTAGGTGTCGAGGCCGCGGCTTGAACCTGCTAACAAAACCTCTTAACGAGGAGTCATACACGTGCCTTCGATATTACTGCCTCAAAAAATCAATAAAAAGGCAATAATATTTTAATGTCCGCGCTACCAGCGGGTTAATATGTATGATATGCGTCCACCGATGAATATTCGCTGCAGTCGACCCGAACACGGAATGCGACTAAGCACAGCCACGCTAATTTCAACCTTACCGGTTTTACATTAAGGGTGGTGGCCGTCGCCACGGGGGCCGGCAGATGTGGGCCCCGGTGATAACACTTCCCCATATCTGGCATATCTGAATAGATATAGCTCTCTAATTTTATTGGATGAAGTGACATTTTTTTGCGTTTCCAGGAATGTCTCGTCGTCGGTTACTTTGTGCTTTCTTTACGATACAAACGGATCGCTAACGCATTACCGATTCCATCGCATTCCGCTCCCATTCGTCTCTCATTATCTTTCACGCTTCCATACATACATACATACACACGTATAGACAAACAAACAAAAAATAGAACAATACATGTATTATGATGTAATTAAAGGTAATTATTTGGTGAATAGGTTTCTAATTACTAGTTTTCTTTGATGTTAACCCGTCGTTGTTGATTGTTAAGTTTTTCGAACATTCTTCAGACGCTAGTTCGTGGATTTGAAGTGAAAAACAAATTTGAAGCAGCTACAAAGCTGTACGTACATTATACCCGATAAAGTGCTTCAGCAGTATCGAGACTTAATGCTTATTTATGATGTAGTCACACAGATACAATACACACGAGCGTGGTGCTCTCTGAAACCCCTCGAGCTATTGTATATTTAGAATAGAGAGAATAAAGTAGATACAGGAGGAGGTGGAGGTTCATTCACGCGCGTTGACTTGCTGTGACACTTTTAAAGGGGATGATCAGACAATCAAACTGAACAACTTTCTCTATGAGACCAAAATCATAATTGCGGATAAAAATAACAGCTAGCCCATACACTTTGCTCGAGCAGGTTTGCAGTTTTGTATGGAACAGCCTGTATAAGAGGTCAATGGGAACAGCAGATTTTTTATCGCGATTTCGATGTTGGTGCCACAGAGAAAGTTGTTCAGTTTGACGGTCTGAAGGGGATGATCCCCCTTAAAAAAAGTGTCAGCATATTAAGAAGGACCCTATAGAATAGAGAGAAAAAATATAGACTTACAGGAGGAGGTGGAGGTTCATAAAGTGTATAAACTAAAGTTTTATAACTACCTACCTTAGATTATCAAGATAGGCAGTCAAAGCTACGAAAGCGTCGAAAAAAATAGGAACCAGTACTGGTTCCAAAACCCTATACATATACACGCACACATACATATTTTGTATGGCGCCTCACGCACACCAACCTAAGAAAGTTAGCCCCTTTTGTTTTACACGGAACAAGTGTGAGGCTCATTCTAGACATATACTTTTTCTAAGCTACCTACTATACTACAGCTATCAGTGTGACCATTTTTAAATTGATGATCATGCTAGGCTCTTGGTCAAAAACTGCTAAATCCTGCTAAACATTTTTATAAAAATGCTAAAATCATGCTAAAAGTTAAATCATATTTTAATGCAAATAAAGTAATAAATTGAGTTGATAAATTATATTTGTTTATTTATTATTTCGTAAATCAATCAAAGATACCATACTCAACCAATGAAAAATGGGTCCAGAAGTGTGATTTTTGAACATTATACGAGCGATTCGGCAGTAGAAAGATGCATAATCTCCATAGTAATTTTGACACTTTCTACTGCCGCCGCTTCGCTTGTATGATGTTCAAAAATCACACTTCAGTTCTGCGGTGACCGTGGATTCAATCAGGGAATTCATCTAGAACGATACTAAAGAGTTGTCAGTATAAAAACATTTATTACAAATGGTAGGTACCTAAATATTGGTATGCGTTTCTCGAGTAAATAACCCAGTTTACTGGGTAAATGCTGAATCATGCTAAATTCTTGCTAAGGTTTTAGGCGATCCTGCTAAAAACTGCTAAATTTTTCAATCCTGCGACAATATCTGCTAAGCCCTAATTTAGGGGCCCAATCCTGCTAAAATCGCAGGATCCTGCTAAAATCGCAGGATCCTGCTAAAAATGGTCACACTGACAGCTATGCAATAAATACTTTTGAGTTAGATTTTGAGAATCGTTCACACTTTCAGAGATAGATTATGCGCGTTGACTTGCTTTAATGTGTAGGTATGTTCTGCTTCACGTACTCTCTTACTGTTGGCAGGTTTAATATAATAACATTTCATAATATACCCTCCCTATTATGTGAATATAAATAGCTCAATAAACATTATAAGGAAATACGATACCTTATTATAGAGTCGATCTATTATAATGACATCAATATTATAATTCATAGTGACCGTGTACGTTTGGTTGGTATCGTAGAACTGTCGGAAGTAAATTATGTCTTTATCGAACCATGGGATCGGTGGATTTATGTGTGGTGTGACGTCGCGTCGCCACCGCACCGCGCCGCACCGCGCCGGGCCGCGCCGGACGGTGCCGCGCGGGGTGGCGCCCCGTCGGCCGCGAC
Source organism: Agonopterix heracliana (assembly GCA_963693445.1). NCBI lineage: Eukaryota > Metazoa > Arthropoda > Insecta > Lepidoptera > Depressariidae > Agonopterix > Agonopterix heracliana. The sequence continues at coordinate 207,163 of OY856310.1, forward strand.
ACAGAGGTCGCTGATAAATAATGACGTATAATAATTGATTAATCACCCGGCAGCGGCCGCGGCCGGCGACCGGCGGTCGCTGGCGATGCTATCGCCACATTCCTGCCCCGACCGCTATAAAGATGAGTCGCTAATTAATTCAAATGAGACGAGACCGCCTGGCGGTGCACAAAAACTGTCGCTCCCTCGCGCTCGGGGCTCGGCCTCTCTCCGTACCCACGTTACGTACCTTACCTGCGGGGGGAGGTGAGGAACGGACGGCGGGGGACGGGTACGCTATCGCTACATCTACGAATTATACTTGATTTGTTTAGTTAGATGAAGATATCTAGCGCGAGTGATCTTTACGGAGCGCCAGTCGCGTCTCTTGCTATGTACTTACTATCGTTGGTAACAAAAAGCTTTTTTTATCAAAAAAATTCATAGGTCCCAAAATTATGCGTAGGGCGTAGCGCGTAGCAACTTCGTAGCACGTAGCGCGTAGTCTATCTATGTGGATAATGTAAGGAAGACCCTGTGTTCATCTTCGATCAATCATTATATAAAACACTAGTGTTTTCCCGCGACTTCGTCCGCACAAATTATATACCTACCAGATTTTAAGTCAGATCATAAGCTATCAAACAAAAAAAAGTTTCATCAAAATAGGTTCAGTTGTTTTTGTGTGATGCGCGAACAAACAAACAGAGAGAAAATTTCTAAAAAAGTTTGATTTCGAGTCAGAGATACCTAAAAACCATATCGTAATCTTTTTTTTGTAAATATCTTCAATGTACAGACACTTCAGTTACAGTTTTATAACAGTTTAGATGATACGAATCAAATGTCCTCATTTGAAAAGCAAATTCTAAAATAAAACATTTCCGAATATCTCAGCATCAAATTATTTACAGATTATTTAACAGTTAAAAGTTTCGAACTGGGTCATTCGGGCAATCCTGGAAAATGTATGCATTACTGGCTACATAGGAAATAATCCACAACACGTTTCGTCACAAGCATGCCACACTAAAAATTTAAATTTTCTGCCAGAAGTAGCGTCGTCTGGCCCACAAGTACCGGAGTATTCTGCAACAAGCATCGTCATTACAATAAATAAATCCGCACATGCGTCAATCAAACAACCTAATCAAACAAACCACCCCGCACCATATCCCGCCCAAAGGTACCCATGATGCTGGCTGCATTGCCTCGCTGGATAGCCAGCAATTCGGCAGTTCGGGCAATTGAGACAGGAAAAGACTGAAAAACAGCAGCAATTCTGAGGATATGAACTATTCTTTTGCACTTTTAAGAATGTATAATTTCCTTATTAGTTTTAATATTAAATATCGTACTTTTTAATTGTACACAGTATCTCTCCCCGACCGGGCCGCGTGTGGTCGCTCGTCGCGGCGACCGATGACGTCAACCGTCGACCGTCGAGCGGCGACAGTTTGATACCCAACCCTTTATTGATTTACAACTGTCGATGACTGCTCGATAACTATACCCGAGCTACTATACCTGCCACTACCGATCTACGGATCTAGTCCCACAAAAACGATCACATCTCGATGATCGTAATTATAATAAGTTTTTTGTTGTCGTCCCCCGTGCCGTGCCGTGTCGTGGACGTCGCCGCTATAAAACTGTCTTTGTTTTATTTTGTTTCAATTATGTTCGTCGCTAATAAATGGTTGATGGTAGCTTTCATCCAGTTTGAGGATCGAAGGGGGCGGCGAAAATAAGAATTGTGCTCGCTATAATTTATCTATACAGGGTGTATGGAAAAGAATCATTAACATTTAAACCACGTATACTCTACCTATCAAACTGAACAACTTTTACTATGGTAAAAAATTTGTGAGAACAAAAAAAACCTGATTGGCAACCCAACCAACGGTAGGCATTGCAGTTTAGTATGGGACAGCAAATTTTTTTTGTGATTACAGGTTTGCGCCCATTGTAAAAGTAGTTCAGTTTGATTGGTAGAGTATAATGTGATTTAAAGTGTCATGATACTTTTCCTTACACCCTATATAATAATTTCCAAGCCATTTATAATGTTATATGAATTACTAGTGTTTGCCCGCGACTTCGTCCGCACAAATTATATACCAGATTTTAAGTCAGATCATAAGCTATCAAACAAAAAACAGTTTCATCAAAATCGGTTCAGTAGTTTTTGCGTGATGCGCGAACAAACTGTAGAAACTGTAGAAACTTCGCTGGGCCGTGTTTAATAAACGCGACAATAGACACAGACGATTCAGAATACAATAACACTAAACTTGCAGTGCTTCATATGTCCTAGCATTCTCAGCTACATTGCTGAGAATGGTTACAGCTACAAAGCTCTGTAGGCCTACCATGAGTTTTCACCTTACTTCACTACTGTAGTTACGTCACCTCTTTTGTATTGAATTTCGTACAGCGCTCCAAGTGGTTGCGTTGAGAACTAATTTCTGCCATACGAATTGGCAACGTAACTACAGTAGTAAAGAACAGTGAAAACTCATGGTAGGCCCCCTGAATTGTCATTGTCAATTGTCACGTTTATTAAATAGGGCCCTCGTGGTCGATGTTAATCGGTAAAACTATGAAAGTTGAGGATAACGTGAATCTTAATATTATAAAATCGTAAAAATCGTGAGGAATAAAAAAGTTGCGGTTCACTTCATATAAACTCAAAAAACACTCGATTCGATAGCGCGATTTAAATGACGCCATCTATTGACAAGTTTGTTTGTTTGTTTGTTCACACAAAAACTTGATGAAACTTTTTTTGTTTGATAGCTTATGATCTGACTTAAAATCTGGTATATAATTTACACGGACGAAGTCGCGGGATAACTCTAGTAAATTATAATATAATGTCTAATCAATAGTAAACTATAGTAAGCAATTTTCATCAGTACAGTACTTTAATTATCACTAAAGCACCTGATGTTTTTAAGTGTCTGTGGAACGAACAGTTGTAGATAACAACGACGATACATAAGACATCAACGCGAGCATCAGTTTTATTTGAAGGATCTGATGAAATTGTGTTGCACTAAGCAGAATAGAGTCTATCTATCTATCTATAACGTCACGCCTGTTTCCCATTGAGGTAGGCAGAGACCAGAGCGTGCCATCTACTACGATCCTTACATACATCTTTTGCCTTATTCACATCCATACATCTCTTCATACATGCCCGTCGGTTTCGAGTACTCCGCACCTCCCCTTTTTGTAGGACGCAATTGATTTGATCAGAATACGTCCTACGAGGGCGCCCTCTGCCGACACTTCCACTCATTTTAGCTCCATATATCTCTTTCGTACATCTGCTATCACTCATCCTCTCCACATGACCAAACCAACGAAGCATACCCTTCTCTATTCTTGTCACAACATCTTCTTTCAATTTACATCGATCTCTAATCACACAATTTCTCACTCTATCTCTCAGCGCGTCCCTCCACAGATGCTTCGCAAGGAACGCATTTCAACAGCATTAATTTTACTTTTATGCTTCTTCTGCCATACCCAACACTCACTGCCATACATAAGTGTAGGCACCTGCCAATACACAAGTGTAGGTAGGTAGAATAGAGATAGTATGAAAATATATCCAACCATCACCACTTGACTGGTAATTCTATCGGAAAGAAAATGACTAAGTTTTTCTCCCCTGCGGACGGAAAGCGTCAATTTTCGTCTATAATATGAGATCTGAGACCTTTCTTACTTTCCTGCCCTCGGTGTGTAATCTACTATTACGTAAATGTATAATATCGCAAGGAAAACACCGGGAGATTCGCGAAGAACAGTCCGGTGAGCCAGATACCAACGGCGGCGGCGGCGGCGGTGGTTTAAACCTCCCAGCACAGCTAGCATGCCACCCACGACAAAGCGTTTAATCGAGAAAATCGTCATGCGCGCTCTTTCTGGCATACGTAAAATAATAAGGATGGAGTCACATCTCGATTTTTATCGTTTTCTCGGGGTTGGCATGCGAGGCCTACTGAATCCAAGTAGGAAGACAAAAAAATGCCATACGATATGATGATGATTTCGTAAATGTAAAGACTGTTGGCTAAGGTAGTTTGTTGTAAAGTTTCTAGCTACTCCTAATAGGTCTTCGGTTGTAAATTTACGTAAGCGTATCCTTCGTAGTTCAATCGATTCTTAATATTATTTTACTGTTTATTTTCGGTTACTCCCTAAATGTGGGCAGTGTTTCTCTAGAGTTGTTTATCTCTCCCTACATCTCTGTTCTCACAGCATTGCACTGAGATGCGTCACCGCGCGTTGGTACAGTAACCGAAGCTTATCGGATTCTCCTACACCCCACTATACTTGATATAACCACTATTAGTGTATCTGAGGTGCTACCGGCCGCGTGTGACTCCGCCGCCACCTTTTATCTTATCTTAGACATTAAAGACCGCTCTTAATGTGTCCGCTGCCAGCCTTTATCTCCACACGATAAGGTTCAGTTTAGTAACAGCCGTGGGGTATCGAAGCGGCACCTCGTAAAAACAAACAGCCTCGGCCACTGTTCTGTCCGGGGACATTAAACGTTATCGAGGTGTCCACTCAATAACAAGTCCAAACTAATTAGGCGGTGAGTCGTATTGACCCTTCCTCCCCCCCTGCTCGCCGATGCTCCTCGTCTACCCCTCAGGACCCCTGTAGGGTCTGTGCCGGCTGCGGTTGTGTTACCTACTGAGACGGTAAAATAATCAAGCAGTGGAATGCCTTAAAGCTATGTGACTGATAATGATGATGATGTATTCCGGAGCAATTTCGGCTATGGTGACTGCTTCAACTCCGTTGTTGGTGTTGATGAACTCCCATTAGACTAACAAAGCCAATCTTCTTTGTGAAGATTCAATTGAAAGAGGATAATTCAAGAGGCATTCATAGGAGCATTCTGATTGGTTTTATCTTTAATATTAATATCTTTGAATTTAAACAGCATTTTACAGTTAAAAAAATGTCCAATTAAACACTTTATTTTACACACGGAATAAATGGATAGATACAAAGATAATCAAATACAAAAATGTAGCTATTTCAATCAGTAAGTATGTCTTGCATAATTTTAAAGAGAATAAGACCTACCAAAGAGATATTTTTTTTAATAATAAGTAATTAAACAAATACCCTGCAATACGATTTAGCAGATATACTAAGAATTAATCACACAAGGTCACCGACCCCTAAATTATTCGTAGCCCTTTATTTAAAGACGTTCTACAGCTTGTCAATACTACTGTGGCACAGAAGCTTTTAATTGCTTTTAAGTTATTTATAGCAAAGATTATGTCAGTTTGGTTGTGTTCGGTCGTAGAGGAAGGGAAATAATATTGGTTCCGACAAATAAATAAATCTCCAGCTATCTCTGTCCGACTTTTATTCTAATTTACCAGCGTTATAATAATATACCGACAAAAAAATTCAAAGCATACCGAATAAAATACCTAAATTTTGCTGACACCTATGAAAACAATCAAATTACATTTCTACTTATAAATATATTAAACTTTGAATAACAAAACTAAACTTCTGAATAAAATACTGAACCTCCGACGAGATTACTGGGTTACTGACAACAGAGGTCATGTCAAAATAATCATTCTTTTACGAATTTTATGAGTTATTTAATTTTCTAGTGTTGGTTACCAAATATATTTTTTAACTCTCAACATTGATGAAAATACCGAAACTGGTCGGACCGCGCGAACGGCGTTTGAGCAAAATGCATTCGGTTGGGTTAGCGAGGAGCGAAGCGACGAGCGGGTTAGGTTTCTTGCGACCAGCCCCACGAGCCGAGCGAGCGCAGCGAGCGTGCCGCGGCAGCGGCCGGCGAGTGGCAGAACCGAATCGCTACTGTTTTAAATAGTAGACTAAAAAAAATGTTTACAAAAAAAAAACTTAGGTTAGGTTAGGTTAGGTTAGGTTTGGTTAAGGAAAAAAAAAAAAAAAAACTTTTTTTTTTTAAAGTTGAGATTTTTTTTTAAAAGTTATAGGTTAGGTTAGGTTAGATAGATTAGATTAGTAGTAACTAGAATTCATGATTATAGTAAGTACATTTTTGTATTTTTAATAACTTTCTGGACAAGCGCCAACAATAGAAATTTAAGTATAACATTGTAGTAAAAATAGCACAGAGTTTATGAAAAATTAAATGTAATTGATGAATTTCTAGTTGGCAAGTAAAGGTAATAATTACAAAGCATTGTTATCAGTAGAACATAATTTTATATGGTAAAAAAGTATTACAGCAATTAATAGTCATAAGATTTTTTCTGAGATTTAAGTATATCATTCGGTCGTTTCGTCATTTTTAGTCGGACAGAAGTAGTCGGAGATTTAGTATTTCGGGCAGTAAATATTATATTTTTAGTAAGGACATTTTTAAATTTATTATCGGAGCTTTTATTACTACCCGTAGAGGAAGCTTCTGCGCCTTCGATGCGAGTTCATCTCTTTGTGCTATTTAGTGTTGGATGCGTGCGTAGGTAGCTGCTGGCTAGTAAATGCCGGTGCCGATGTCTTGGCACAAGCTCTGCTCTCTATTTTATTGCGCGGTGCTACCGCTCTCCACTTTACTAATAAATCACTTGTAATTACGTGTTATTCTTTGTTGGCAACGGAGCTGACTAATAGCGTTTATGTGAACATTAAGTGGATGGTTTTCAGGACAAAGTGAACCCCAGAATGTAAATACTTCCGTATTAAAATACATTTCTATCTCATATTGTAGAGTTGATACGGCATCAATGACGTGTCCTCGTGATTGAGTTTGAATTGCCATCGTGGTGAAGAGATTCAAAACAAAACTAACTAAGATACTTAGGTACTCGAGACGTAGTGTCTGAGATGTTATTAATCGATACGATAACAAATCGGAATATTTATTTTTTTGAAAATTCTTATCTATTCTTCTTCTTTATTATTTAGTTAAGGACATCAAAAATTCTTCGTTAATTAATGTGCATATTGTTCAAATTCAAAACATACAATTTTGTTATCTATTATAAGATTGACTGTCTGAAGAACAACAGAAAATGTATTGTTTTGACGAACTTTAGTGAGGGACGCACGATTTATTGCTTCTTGCTTCACTTTTAATTTACCAATTATCTTACAGCGTTCTTTTTGTTGGTTTGAACATTTTTTTCTTAATTCAATGATACATTTCATAAATTAATAAATATATATCAGCCTTAGATTTATCAGCATGGTGATGTAGGTGTAAACTAGGTATTATTATCTACGCTACTGTACCTACTCGTATTTCATAAACAACGAATACCTACCAGTGAAGTGACTACCTACCCCATCTCCTGACATAAGTACTCTTTATAAAGTACAAGTCGCCGGGTGCTTTTCTAAGTAGGGCAAACCAACATCATCATACCTTTTCCCACTCTCTCGTTGAATTTGGTACGCGTTTCGTCACTACTTGCAAATAATAGAAATGTTCCAAATTCCAAAAGTATTTCTCTACAGCTGCACGCAGCGTCCAGCTCGCGGCGAGATGAGAGGACCCCCGGCTGGCGACGCCGAGTCCGAGTAGCGTGCATCACGGGGGTGTCTCCCCCCGCGCCCCCGCTTATGTTAATTGCTGATAATTGTCCGGCGAGCACATAAGTCACAGCGACTTATTGCCGACTCCTCCGGCTCCGCAAGATGGCCGCAACGGATGCGGTAATTGCGTTCGTGGAAGCCGCTGCGGCTCGCATACAGATTGCGGCTCGGCGCCCGCAAAAACGCAGCGCGCGGCAATTAGACGCCTCCCCCCCTCTACGACGAGCCGCCTTCACCCCCTCACCCCCTGCGGGCTTAATAGCCGCTTGGCACGCCTCCTCCATACCTATGTCCTGACCGATTAGTGGCAATGCTACTGCACCAGCACCCTGCGCTGACCGTCGCGATGATACCACAGGTGACATAACTTGCCGACACCTATAACTAGTTTGTTATTGAACTGAACCTTCAAATAGTATCTCAATTGTTTTCAACACAAAGGAATGTATTTAATAAATTAATTTGTGTGCGTAGGCGATAAGTGTCCGAGACGCGAAATGGTCGCGTTCAATGAAACGCGTCGCATTCCTGGCATTATGTCGCGCGGGTCTGCGCTGCGTCGCGTCGCTTTGTTGTGTCCCGTGTATTGTGTGTGTGTGCTACTGTATGGGACACTCGTGTAATTAATTAGCGGTGGAGTGTTGCCTCCTCTAGCCGGCAGCCGAAGAGGGCAGCCGGCGCGGGCGCATGCCTGCAATGCGCAGAGCGAGCCGCGTGTCTTATAGCTCTCACTGAAAATTCTACGAGTTAATCTGTAACGAGCTTAGAGCAAATTCTATACAGTTTGTTGCTAGAATAAATTGTGTGTAAATCGTAACTTTTGATTGTAATAAACTTGGAAAGCACGCTCTTGTCTCTGTAACAGAGCATCGTCTCTGAATCAATGTTATTGCCTCTTAAGAGACGAGATGACGAGATATAACTCTCGTTTACCTAGGTAAAATTTTTACGACTATCCTGCAATATTTTACCCTGTTCAAAAGCAAATAAATTCTGTTTCTATTTCTAATTTCAATTTGGTCTTCTTAATAGTTATTACCAATCGAAGTTTGGAAGATAGTTCGCACTTAGTAGTTAGTAACACAAAACCCGACTCCCAAGCCGCCGCGCCCGCACCCGGCATTCCATAATATCTTCCTGTCCTCCGCACTCATTAACTATGTTTGGGTCAGAAACGTTGATACAACAGACTTTTAAAATGTTTTCGTCCCAAAGCTCACTTTTACCATAATTATTAGTTTAGGATGAAATAATGTTTCAAGATACATATTCTTTTTAATTTTTATTTAATATCGATTGTAAATTTGTTAAGGGTCGGCACTACCTACGGCCCGTTTGACATATCTGTCAAAAGAAAAAGACCGGTGGCCGACAACACTCAACCCTATCTTATAAGATTAATGAACAAATAAATTTTATAGCTAAATTTGGCAATAAAAGTTACTTGCAAAAAACTTGGTTGGCCGCGGCGCAGCTTGGCTGGCATGGCACGTTTACTGGTGTGAAGGAAAAAGTGAACCCTGGTGACACAACATTTTACCTCGTTGAATTAAAGGACGGACTAGTCTGTTGGTCTAGAGGCCAATTAGTAAGGCCTAAAAAGTCTGGTAGGCCGCACCCTATCCTGGCAGGTTCATAGGTCTGACCGAATTTAGGGTACCTACTACCCGGAAGGCAGATTTTACCTCATTGAATTGATGTTGAATGTTTGGTCGTACGTGGCAATACTCCTGCACCTGCAGCATCTGGATTTGAGGGCCGTAGGTCGAAATTGACATTTACAATAACAGTACAGTACCGTGATGGACCCAAAATGTGACTGATCAAAGATCACCCCTGGTGGGTCCCAAGTAGTCCCAACCATATATACAGTATTACTAAGGCTTAAAAAAACTTAAAATTATTATAACAGAGCAAACTAAAACTTATAACATAATAATTTAATTATTATAAGGCCGGATTCGACCAAACTTAGATTTATAGAAGAGTAACTATACAAGGAGTAATTTTACTTTTGTTGTTTACACTACACACCCCGTACTAAAAGAACGAATGTATAATTCACCTAAGGAAAGAGGTCGTTGTATCCGTAATTATTGCAATGTGAGGTTATACAGTTTTAATTTGGTAGGTTTCTTTTTATTCGATTTTTTTTAATTATGTGACATTGACATTTCATTTAGATTAGGGTTGGCAAAACGCAAAATCAGTTTACTCTATAGTAACAAAGCGACTTAATCTAAGAATTAAATTTACTCCTGTTTGGTCGAATCGGGCCTAAGTTTAATATTATTGGTATTAGCAAACTAAGGGTTTGTAATCTTTTATCATCATCGTCAGATATGTTTTTAGCACGGAATAAAAGTTAATTTTGCAGCAGTAACTGGAGCGATTGCCTTCAAAAACATTTGCGCAAAAGGACATCAGTGTGACCACTTTTAGTAGATTTCTACTTTATTGGTGGATTTAGGGCAAAGAGAACGATAATTTAGTAGTGGGAAATTCTTTAGCAGAATAGAAATTCGGTATTCGAAAATTTTATCAAAAATGCAAGGATCTTTGGAAGGAATTCAGTCTAAAAAAAATCTAAGCTGGCAATACAAATGGCTGTAAAACAATTAAACAAAAAAAAACCATCCATTGCTCGGTTTTCCGGAAGTTTTCCGCAACTTCTAGTAAAGCTTTAATGACTGGTTCACTTTTAGACGGATTTAAATTCTAGACGCATTTTGGGTAGCACTTAGCCAAATGTGTTTTTTTTACTAATTCGGACCTGCTGAACACGAATTTCGATGTTGGAACTCCCGATTTTGCGAGTTCAAGGAAGGAGGGCTCTAAAGGTGACTTTTTCAGTTTTTTACGTTGTATCGAAAAGTTTTGTAAAGACAAATTAAATCAGATAAAATTTTCTACAAAACAAGTTCTATGCACTTTTGTCATAGGACTTTAACCTTTGAATCCATGTTACAAAGTGATGAAATGCAAAAATGCGGAAATAACATGATGAGCGTTCAATAAAATTTATAATAAATGTTGTTCAAAAACGTGTTTAATATTAAATTTTAACCATCTGGAACGACATAAATATTATTTGGTAGAATTTGAAACAGGACTTGGTAGATTTTGGTAGATTATCTGAAAAAAGTGGTCAAGCTGAAGGACATTGCGCGACAAAAGAACACACAAAAGAATTGCACAAAGTTATTTTAAAAACTAAAATGTTATTTACAAAGGGCACTGTTTGGTAGTTTTTGGTTCATATTCATATTAATTTATTCGCATTCATGTACAGTTACAGTATAGGTGTTACTACTACTACTAGCCAAAGTCATGTAACCATGAACCCTGAAAGGGCACAGCAATATTAACAAGAAGTATTTCAAAGATAAGAAAATAATTATTACAATAGAATTTTATTATTTTACATGTATGCCATGTTAGCTTAATCAAATTAAAGATTGAAAAAGTCGGGCGGCGGGATTCGAACCCACGACCTGCCTATCTGAATTATTACAATGTCAACAATCTCTTACGTTCTTTTAATTATGTTTTTGTTGCTGTATGTTTTTGGTGTGCAAATAAAGAATATTTAAGTTATGTTATGTCAACAGTTAGGTTCTTGTGGTAGATTTTGGTAGTTGTTGGTTCTTTTGGTAGGTTTTGGTACTATTGGTAGTTTTTGGTAGAGTTTAGTATTATTCGTAGTTTTTGATTATTTTGGTAGATTTTGGTACTTTTTCGTTGTTTCTGGTTATTTTGGTAGATTTTTATACTTTTTGTTATTATTTGATAGAAGTATGAAAATTACCAAAAACTAACATAATAAATAAAAGAGTTCTTTACGGCTTGGCTACGGGGTGAGTCTGTTGACATAAAATATAAAATATTTGTTTTGCAAAAGAGGTGCATTCGAATCGTAAGCGGAATTCAGTCCAACAGGGTGTCATGCCGATCCTTGTTCACCGACTTTAAATTGCTCACTGTGACAGCTTTGTATATCCTCGAGCTGTGCAAAATCGTGAGACGATACCCCGACAAATTCCCAAGTAAACCCCCATTCCGTAGCAAAAGACTAAATTTAACTCGCAAAAATGAGCTACTGGTACCAAATTACCGACTAGCATCGATGCAAAGAACTACAAAGTCGAATGCTGTTTTTGTGTATAATAAAATACCGGATGACATTAAAGCCCTACCCGACAAGAGATTTCTGAAGAAGGTATAATTAATCGAACAGTGTTTTAATAACATTAAACTGATTTTATGCGACATTTAATTTGATTGTAGTAGTGTCAGGTCTGGCACCTATTGTTTAAATCTGTTTTTTTCTTTATGTTTATAAATTATATTGTAGTGTGACTAATACTCTGTGCTTACCATCTGAAACTTATGTAAGTAACTACCTACAATTTAAGGTAAATAAATGAAATGAAATGAACCAAAACAAAAAGTACCGAAATAACCATAAACTACCAAAAAGTACGAAAAAGTACCAAAATAACCATAAACTACCAAAAATACGAAAAATTACCGAAATAACAATAATCTACCAAAAAGTACGAAAAAGTACCAAAATAACCATAAACTACCAAAAATACGAAAAATTACCGAAATAACAATAATCTACCAAAAAGTACGAAAATCTACCAAAATAACCAAAAACTATGAAAATTACCAAAAAATAATGAAAGAACCAAAAACTACCATTAATTACCAAAACTACCATAATAACCAAAAACTACCAAACTGTGCCCGGAAAGTAACTTTTGTGAAATTCCTTTGTGTTGTCTTGTGTCGCGCTAAATTCTGTCGTGCAAATGTCTTTTGAAGGCAATCGTTTGAGTTACTGCTACGGCACAGAATTCACTCTTATTCCATACTTATGTACAGGGTGAAATTGATATTATTAGCATCCTTTTAAACTAAAAGTCTACCCATCAAACTGAACAACTTTTACTACGGGAGCAAACCGATCGGATCAAAAAAAATCTGCTGTTGCATACATTTGAATCCAGTAGGCACTGCAGTGAAAATGAAAATGAAATGTTTTATTTGCATAAATACAGGTTCAGAAAGTTGTTCAGCATTAGTAGGTAAGTATCTGTATTTGATCTGTCGTACAGATGTGCAAATTATGTTATAGCTTGTTGTGAATTTACCCTTACATAATACTAAAATGATCACGCTAATTTATAATTATTATCATTAGGAACTCTTACAATTTACATTACCTTAATTATTAGAATCTAATGTCATGATCGATATATTCCTTTAAATTGTAGAAACACATTTTATTTAGCCATTAAGTTTTCTATGGAACATCATTTTTTTATTGCTCCGATCGGTTTGCTCCCATATTAAAAGTTGTTCAGTTTGATGGGTAGACTCTTAGTTTAAAAGGATAGTAATGATATCAAATTCACCCTGTATAACATATCTGACGATGATGATGATGATAACAGATTATCAATCGAAGTATGCTAGTACCTACCAATAATAATAAATTTATAATTAATCTGTTATAATAATGGGGACAAAAATTTACGAGTAATAGTCGACCATTTATAAAATGTACTTCTAAGTCCACATATCGTGACGGGCAACTACGGAACCTTACACTGCGTGTGGCCCGACACCCACTTGCCCGGTTTTTTATAAGTAATAATGGGTACAAAATGGATCTGTTCATTAATCTTCTAAGACAGGGTTGGGTGTTGCCGGTCACCGGTCTATTCGCAATGATTTCGAACGATTGACGGCCCATAGTAATTTGTATGAAGAAAACGTCCAAAAAAATATGTGATTTTTGGTAACAAATTGCAAAAAAACTAGAAGTCGTATCGAAAAACTGATTTGTTTAAAGTGTTCTTTGATGTTTTGCCATTGATTAGAAATATATTTTGTTGCTTTATTTTGTTTCACTAAATCACAGGACTCGGAACGCGGCAGTGCTATTCTAGAGTTTTTCATGAAATTCTCGATTACTTTCTGATGTAACTACACAATTTTACTCAAATTTTTTTTGTTCATCTTGTACTTCATCTTTTAAAGAAGCGATGGTATTAATTTTGTTTCTAAATATAGCTATTTACTATCCTCAAAAGTCGGAACGCCGAACCCTGTTTTGCCCGATTAGGGTAGTGCCGACCCTTAACGTTGAATTTAATAATTTTTTGCATGTTGTATAAATTTCTAATTCATCTCATTGTGTTAATGTTTTCATTGACGTGTAAATTTGTATGCCGCAAGGCAAGACATGAAGGACTACCGCTTGTAACATACCACCTGTATTAATTTAAACTCATGTTCTGACAAATAAATTATCTTTATCTTTAGAGGTTTTAGGTAATACAAATAAACATAAACAACTGTAAAAAGGCCTCTTTTAGAAAACCCACGTATTCGTACACGGGGAAATTCAGTTTTAACTACTTCTTCACATTTAGAACATATTTGAAACCTTGTCTATGGTACCTACTAAATACGTAGGAACACGTACCTATAAGAAACATCAACTTCGCCATCGTTGAGATGCATGGAAGTGCCTAGATTACCTTTCCCTGCGCTGTACTGTACTTGCTAGCTACCATAACATAGTTAGGGAGTGCGTGGAACCACGTAAGCGCCGGAGACTTGATCAATAAGGAGATTTTTAATTCAACGAGAATCAGAAGTTCATCTTTAGATGGCTTTATGTAGGTAGGTACCAATGAGTTTTCTTTTTTTCACAAACATATCAACTGATCAGAAACGACGTTTTTCCATTCATCTACGAGTGCAAGTACCTACTAAGTATGTCGGAGCCCGTATGGTACCGTCACGTATTTACACGTCACCTGTGATACTGCTATTATTCTACTTATCAATAAAAATGTGCTTACTACTGTACTCGAATCCAAACTATTTATAGATAGAGACGAAATGGGAATGGATTACTACATGATTTCGACTAGGGAGACTGCATATATCTTTATAGAGAAGCAATCAGGTTAGACGCAGGATATTTCTAAGAGCATAAGTGTAGGTACCTACGCACTAAACACAGATGCACTCTATCTCTTGTCCTTAAGAGAATATTATTCCGAGAGCGAAAATGCGCGCTGCATACAAACGTACTATGGTGATATTTTCAATACTAACCAATTAAAGTCAATGAAACTTTGCAGAAAAAATCTAGAAACCAATCTCTATGCTTCTATAGAGTCAGATTTTCGTTAAAATATACAGTTTCAATGCTAGGATTAATTTAAGGTTTGTATGGAAATCTTTGAGGCACTGTAACTTGAAAACTGTACATTTTAACGAAAATCTGACTCCATACAAGCATAGAAATTTGTTTCTAGATTGTTTCTGCGAAATTTCATTGACTTTAATTGTTTAGTATTGAAAATATCACCATAGTACGTTTGTATGGAGCGCGCTCCGAATAATATACCCTTAACCTCTTATGTTACGATCCGAGGTGGGTTCAGATGCAGTGGCTATAGCTATAGCACGGCATGGGCGTCAAAGACGTGTGAGATGCCTGTAGAAAATATAGTCGTCTCTTACGACTCCCGAGTGGGTTATGATGCTATTTAGAGGCGGAATAGGAAAATAATATTTGATCAAACTTGTAAAACTGCCTACATTATAAAATCGGATCAGGCAAGGTCCAGCGACGCAGTGAGTTCGCACAGGCACACTCGCTGTCAAAGGGGCTTGTGTTCGCGGAACCACACGCCTGCTTCATTTCTAAGAAAATCTATGTGTTACCTTAATAGATAGCCGTTATTGCTGCTTATACCCCGACCCGGCCTTCGTTCACCAATAGTGGCTCAAACTCACAAATTGATTATGAAATGATTAGTAAAGACATTCAATGCAAGCAAGCTTACCTGCCAACTATGTCTCCCGTCTGTAATTATCTACACCCGGCTCTAACTTGGGTAATACTTCAATTTCAATTATATCAGGTCTCTACGTTTGACTAGCCACTTACTACATACCTTCTTAATTGTGCTCCTTTTGGGGTGATCAGTAATAATAAGTAACATAAATAACTTTCCATAGTACCTACTGAGGTACATAAACACAAAACATTCTAAAACTAATTTAATTTATAAATTTCGGCTGATATGATGATGATGAAGGTAATAGGATCACAAAATACTTAATTTATCGTAAAATACTCAAATCACACAAAAGCTTCGCTAATATTACTTTAAAAACAGTGAAGAAACTGTTATCTAAAATTATGTAAATACTAATAATACACACGTGTACGACAATCGTTATGATATGTTTCAGTAATCTAAAAATGAACCTCCGTACAACGACACGCTTAAACGGTAGTAGTTGCAGTAAAATTACTATCGACCCTGAAGAGAATTGTCGTCGTAAGGTCATGTATGTATCTTGTACTTCATGGGTAGGTAGGTATGATAATCTTAATCATTCAAAAACACCGCTTGATTATTGTGACTACGATCTAAGTTCTTTATTGGTACTAATGTAATTATGCATCTCACAACTAGGCGAGTCGCGGCGCGGCGGAGAGCAGTCGACGCTCACTGGCACACATACCGACGCTCCAAACTGATTTATATTTTGACAGAGACGAGTTTAAGTAATTACATACCGCATAGTTGTACCTAATTGGTATTTACATTAGCTTAATTCGACGGTGGATTCATCTTATACGCGAGGCTAGAGGCGAGCGAGGCGAGGCGGGTGAGGCGGCCGCCGCGTAAGGATCCGTGTAATTTGTTACATTTTTTAGATAAATTCCTTTCGACTAATGTGGGCTTTGATGCAACTTGTACCTACTGTTATGGGCTTAGAGTTTACAAAGTTGTAGTACACAGTCATTATTATGAGTAGGTACATGATCATATCGTGTAATCCATTTATAGATTATGGAATGAAGTACGAATAAGTACTATGGGGATATTAAATTAAATAAAAATTGCTTTGATTTTAATCTAAACAAGAACGAAACATTGAAAACCCTAGCGCCTTACCTAGATGCCTGAACCCTAGGAGCTAGTTGCCTTCCAAAACAATGATTAAATCGATACAACACAGTACAGAACTTTTAACAAAAGCAGTATTTATTAAAACTAATTATACAATGATAGATAGTTTTCAAGTTCGTAACAGCTCGTAAGGTTAAGGTAAGATTCTAGAAACTTTAAATGTTTTCACATTTAAAGTTTCGAGGGTGAAGTTATCTATCTACAAATAAGTAGGAACGTAAAGATTCTGTCTGTCCCGAAACGAAACACGGTTGTTGTTTTTTGGCAGTACCAAGCTAGAAATCTATATCACCACTTCACAGTTAACTTTGAATTTACTAAAAGTGGATGGTACATAAAAGAAAGTGTAATGACGATAGATAGCTAATCTATCACCCATGAATATTATTTCAGGTCTTAACATCTTGAGAACTAGGTATCTCATCGGATGGAAAGTGACCAGCCAGCGGTCATCGGCATCGGCAGCATCTCGTTTCAGAATTCTATGAAACGTCGATGTCACTTCATTCTATCTCACTGTCCATTATAACCGGTTATAAATATAACACTGGAAGGTTATTTTTGACCACCTGAAGCCAAAGCGCGACTCATCCTCGTGGATTGACTTGTATTGCCTATAGTACCTAGGTAGGTATCTACTCAGGGGAAGTGTAGCTTTGTTTTAATGAAAACATTTTTAGAATCGATCGAGGAGTTCCAGAGATTACTTCCCAAATGCAAACAAACAAACCTCTTTGTAAGATGTGTAGGTGACATTCAGAGTTTATTTACTTATTTTGTTTTATTAAAATACTAGCTATTGCCCGCTACTCTGTCTGCGTGGACCTGAAAAAGTATCATAATGTGCTGATCCAGAACATAATATATTTCATGCAAATCCTGTCACAAACGTCCAAACTTTGACATCTGTAATATTAGTGAGATTAAGCCAAAAAATTAAAAGATGCGAGGAGTTGCCATCGTAGCGTAGCCATTTTGTAACCAGCAAGAGGTCAGTGCAAACTAGGTGCAAACTCAGGGGTGTCTTGCCTTAGGCTGCGTTTCCACCAAAGATGTGCGAGGTAGCGAGGCGGTGAACGAGGAAAAATCGACCAATGAGATTGCTTCAATTTCCCAATGACGTGATCGAGCGCGTTATTGGCGGATTGTTTCCTCGCTCACCGCCTCGCTTCCTCGCACATCTCTGGTGGAAATGCAGCTTAACCTTATTATAAGTCTAACACTAGGTCTAACAGTCCAAAAAACTTAAAGGTTTAAGACCTAAGTATAGAAACTTAACTGCATACGGTTTGCCTTTTTAATATGATTTTAGACTAGATCGTCAGTTTATATGCGAGTTTGTAGACCTGCGCGTCCGAAATATGTTAAGACATAATTATGGTATTTAGGTACCTACCTACTGAGATACTACTTACTTGGCTATCCCCTGGGAATTCTTTCTTAGTCATAAAATAGCTTCATAGAAATGGTAAGATACATAATATAGCGATATTTTTATTATTGTAGGTCTCATAGCGAGTGTAACATACCTGTATCAATAATTGATCATTAGACAGTGCACAGCACAGGGCAGGTACCACGGAGGCTAGTTAGCTCTCGGTTTCGGTTCCACGAACTGATTGCCTCCAACATTGTAAGGAACCTGCCCCGCTCCGTCGCCATACCTTCCCTGCTGCATAGCTCCACTGTTCCGACTCGTGGCGCAACACTAGGTACTTTAGTTACGAGTTCATTTCACGTATTACTTGCAATGGAATCAAGAAATATTACTGTCATTTCATGTATTTATAAAATACTTAGAAACATAAATAAAGCGTAACTTCGTAGAATGTGGAAAGTAATTTTGCAAATAATTTTGTTCAAATATATCAATAGATTATAATTATCTACTTTATTCTATTCCAATAATATGATGATCTCTAAACAGAAAATATTAGTTTATAATTATAATATAACATTATTAATATCTGTACCTACATAGTAAACAAAAAATCTTGAACACTATCACATAATCGGGTCCCAATTAAAATCTAGACCAGACTTATATATTATGATGAATGATGACCAGACAACGATATAAATACAAGATGAATGATGATGTTTTTATGAATGCAAGCATACCTATACGATTTGGGGACCTAAATATTAGCCCCTTGTAGGATTCGAATCCCTCGGCACAGCAGCGGACAGGTTCACTACTGACTGAGCTATCGGACTCTCAAAATATGAAATTATCGTATACAGGGCCCTTCATAATATGCTGACACTTTTTTAAGGGTATTATCTGACCGTCAAAATGAATATCTAACTCTCTCTATGGGACCAACATCGATATAGACAAATAAATCAGCTGTCCCATACATGGCTCGAGTAGGTTTGCAGTTTTGTATGGAACAGCAGATTTTTTTTTTGCTATTTCGGATTTGGTGCCATTGACAAAGTTGTTCAGGTTGATAGTCTGGTCTGACCATCCCCTTAAAAAAGTGTCATCATATTAAGAAGTAGGTACCCTATATAAATTGTACCAAAATAGATAAAAATTATAACGAAATTAATCAACAATTTACCAGCATTTTTGGTACATCATCATTATTTCAAGTTAAGTCTATTGATACCTATGCTGGAGTAGTCCGCTCCAAGGGCACAGCCGAACTCTTGACGTCCCTTCTTCACTGCCTATTGGAAAACCTAGGACAGTGAAATAACCAGTAGATATTAAATTAAGAACGCATCACTTGTGATTGTGACATATCGAAAAGAAAAAAAACATTCTAAAATGACATGCATAGAAAAAGACCCGCCTAAGTCGCCTAAATGACTCATCAGTCATCACATCAGCAGCCTTCCTCATCATAGTCCTGAAAAGTGAAAATCGTGTCTCCAGAATACAATTTGTTTGTTTTCCGTATACACTTTATTACTTTACATTTATTTATTAAAGTCAAAGGGGAGCGCTCGTTGGCGTAGTGGAGCTTCGGTATTGGAAACGATCACCGAAGTTAAGCAACGTCAGGTCCGGTCAGTCTTTGGATGGGTGACCGTTTAGTGGTATTTCATCTCGAACGTTTCCGTGCTTCGGAAGGCACGTTAAGCAGTTGGTCTCGGATAGTTCCGTCAGATGGCGCTGTAACTATTCGTTAAGCCAAGTCAGAGGCCTATTGGCGGCTTGAAAATTCTCTGACAGCAAGGTGGACCACTAACTTGCCTCCACCAACACGCACTGGGCCCGCGTGGTGGAGTATGGCCCACTCCCTCTCACCCTTATTCGTGAGAGGAGGCCTTTGCCCTGCAGTGGAATTCTACAGGCTATAACTTACTTTTTTATTAAAGTCAAATCAGCTTTTGTGAAATCTGTACAAAAATTGTGTGTTCGATTGTTAAGACGTTGCTATACTTTGTAGACAGATGCTGATGCAAAACTTTGAAGTTGGAACTTTCTGATGCAACTATACCAAGTCCACTCCTCCAGCTTCCTTGCAGGTTCTGTGGCGGGTGTGAGGGCGGGTGCGGCCATGCGGGGGGTACAGCACACGGCTCGAGTCAGGGCGCAGTTGGTGGCGGAGGCGTGGCCTCGCTCGCCCCGCCCACCGCGCGACACGAACACGCCACCGAGGCATGTCTGCGTGCAGTGTCACGTGTGTGTGTGTGTCAGAGATCGCGTGAAGAGAGAATGCAAATCAAGCTCTCCGGGACAGGTCGATGCTGTTCAACAAAACTGTATGAAAGAGCTTTAGTTACTCTACATGTATTGTCCCTTTCAGATACTTTTACCTTACTGCAGTGTAGATCGAAGCTAATATTAAAACTATGTATGTAATAAGTTGAGTGTGCAGGCGAGCGACAAATCTTTGGGCTACTTTCACCATATTTCTCTCTAGCTGGTCTTAAAAGACGTTTAATTTTTGGGGTACAATTTACCATATTTTACCCTTTGTTTGCCGAAGGAAATAGCTAAAGAACAATGTTTACTTTTCAGTATTTTTTAAGGAAAGCCTAACAGATAATTAGGTTCATTTTAGCATATCTAGCTATTCTGAAAGGGATTCGATTTAGGTAACAACTGTTTAGCTAAATAAATCGAAGACAACACACAAATAAATAAATATTATAAATGTAATTGATAAACCTAAATATTGGCTGGATATTGAAGTATCAAAACTCACCATTGTGAACATCATGTGCTATTGATATTTACAAGGGAACATCAAACATACAGCAGCAAAAACAAAAATTCGAAGTATTGTTAACAGTTCAAAGGAAGCCGCCCTATTATTTCTACAATTTACATCTAGTAGGTAGGACCTGTCTACTGTAATTAGCAATACATAACTCTTGGACCATGATATCCAATTAGAACTACTTATCCCGAAGAGTACCTACCTATCCCTAGCCAAGAAACTAAATCTAAAATACCACAGAATAAAAAAAACCAAAGCCTTCCTACTGGTGCAGTCGGGTAATGAAGCAGAACGATGAAATGACCATAGTGATTGTGGTACAATCTTGCATACACAAGGTGTTACTAAAATACAAATAAACATTTAAGGGGGTTGGTTTAGACCATCAAACTGAACAACTTTCACTATGGGACCAATATCGAAATCGCGAAAAAGAAAAATTATGTTCCATACTCTACAAATTGACTAGGGGAGACTGGGGCTTGTTGTAACGGGGGTAAGAAGTAACAGTCAATTTTCAACGCGAATTTTTAACATTTTTGATTCATGTGTAGGGTGAAAGTTCATCGTATAAAATGAGGCATTGTGTAAGTAATGATAGTGGCCAATAGGACAGCGCAATGCGAGGTGGTGAACCCATGTTCAATTTCGGGCAGTTATTATAAAAAAATGGCACAAGTAAATTTTGATTTTCACATTCTAGATTTAATAAATATTTGATTGTTTTTTACCTAAAAGAATAAGAATGTATCTAGCTTTTAATTTATGCTTTCTTTTTCTTCCATAGGTTAGTAGTTTTTGAGAAATTTTGACATTATGAAAATATGAGGCAGCGGGGTATGTAGTAGCAAATTTTCGGGGCAAGTTGTAACATAACGAAGTAGGTCCTCGCTATCTCAATAATCATCCAAATTCGACAGAAACAAACGAAATCATAAATGATTTGGCGTTACATCTTAAAAACTCGAAATTGCTCAAAATAACCCTCAAAACTATATAATTGAGTCTTTAAACTATTAATAAGTGCACAATTAAAGCTACTGAATCCTCCTCCTGGTCCTTCAAACGCCCAAATAAAGTCAACATAGAATCTACCTGCCTTCTAAATCCAAAGATAACCATTCAAACGATTTTTTCATCCTCTATGATAAGAAAAACGCTATCTTTGTGTTAACTGACATACCGAAAAAAATATTTTGTAGAGAAAAACCAGAAAAAAGAGAAAAGAAAGTAAAAGAGAAGGTAAGTATAGCAATGAAGCAAAGGCTTTAATCAAAATTTGGTGTTATCTATTCACAATAATGATTATTTAGCTATTTAATTCAGGTATGTTACAAGAAGAAATGCAGTTGTTGATTATTAGAAGTACACTTATAGACACGTGGATTAAACTGTTTAAATCTATCGACTATTAAAAATGTTTGGTCGTACTGTTAAGTTAATAAATATAAACGTACATTTTATCGAAAATAATGAAGGTTTCTCATTGTTACAACCTGCCCCGAGCCTGTTACAACTTACCCCAAAGAAGGGGCAAATTGTAACACCTCCCATTTTTTGTTAAATGGTCTCTCATGGAGGATAGGAAAGGATTTTAAATGGTTTGTTATCTGAATATAGTGCTCAAATTGTTACTCAACACACACACTAATTCAAAATTCTAAAAAAGATCATGTATTTGAAAATACAAGCTTTTTCCCAAAAACTGTTACAACAAGCCCCAGTCTCCCCTACTACTCTCTAAGGGGGGTATTACAGAACGACACTCAAGTGGAGATCTCTTCTTAAGGCTGCACCGAGCCTATTGTGCTGCCCCCAATCATTTTTTTTATTTGTTAACAGTTAAACAATATTTCCAAAAAAACAAGAATGTCACATTGTAGTCATTGCTGATTTTCAATTTATCGGGTCACTGCGGATTTGTTTTTATAATGTTTCTAGTCATTATCTTTAAAACCGCCAAAAGTGGCAATTTTTGGCGGTTTTAAAGATAATAGCTACAAGCGTAAAACATTATAATCCGTAATGTTTCGATAAATTGAAAGCCAATCAGGACTACAATGTGACATTCTTGTTTTTTGGAAATATTGTTTAATTGTTTAGAAATAAAAAAATACGATTGGGGGCAGCACAATAGGCTCGGTAGGCTCTTAAGTAAAGATAGGCAAGGATGCATGTATACGATGTATGTATTTGCATCCTCTTCTATCTATACTCAAGAAGAGATCTCCACTTGAGTGTCGTTCTGTAATACCCCCCTAAGATATATTATGTGTCGGGGACCATTGTCGGGGACCGCAAGTGATTATCGAATAAAAAATCAATAGTCATTTCATAGCGGTCAAAATATCTTAAAGGGAGTTAAAAAGTAAAACATACATTTGCTTACACCAAA
This sequence comes from Agonopterix heracliana, assembly GCA_963693445.1. Lineage (NCBI taxonomy): Eukaryota > Metazoa > Arthropoda > Insecta > Lepidoptera > Depressariidae > Agonopterix > Agonopterix heracliana. The sequence continues at coordinate 230,319 of OY856310.1, forward strand.
TATAACCGGTGACCGAATTATTTTTCACTTTTATAAATGTTTGTTTTTGGCGTTGGGGGTTTTACATATTCAAGATGGAATGCAGCAAAAGACACCTTACACCATAGTCAGGTCATAATCATAGTACTCGAAGAATAAGATGGTTTAAGTTTTCTAAGTCGGCTCAATCAGAACTATGATAATGTGATAAATAAGTATGAAAGCGTAAAACGTGCAGTTATTGGCGGATGAATGCAGGAACCTGCAGGTAGGTACATACTCGGCATTATTAATTAGAATGCATTTATGTATCTAGTCTCGACGGCGGCGGCGTGCGGTCTATGATGCGGGTAATTAAGAGTTATCGTTCGCACGAACTCTCTCTTATCTCATGTCATTACAATAACATTTACATTTCGCAACACGTTCATATTTACTTGTCGTTTTGATAATAACCTTTTAATGCGACGCTTGCAGTAGGTAGGTACCTAAGTATTATTCTCCTTGCGGTGGTAGTATTTCATACCAGAGGTTCACTATTATTAAATATTATACGGACCTCATTGCACTGACTGTGGCCGCATCCTAACTCAACGCAGGGGGACTAGAGCAGAAGGCCATCGTCACACGTCGCTTCGTTGGTAGAGTCTCAGTCACCATTATCATAATTGTTGGGGGTAGTAGATAGAGCTGTTGGTGATGATGATTTTAATGGTAGATGCTTGATGACTATCGTGTTTATTTGCTTTCCACAATAATATGTTATATTGATAGTGGGTGCTCAGTCTGGCGGACGGATGTACACTGCTTATTAATTAATTACGAATAAAACGCTACGCGTAAACTGCTGATACTGCATGTGCGGTGTTAAATCGTACAATAATATTGCTTCTGTTTTTTTTTAAATATTTTTAGGAAGATGTTATTGTGATTCGAGCATCTACAGTGGAAAAATAGTGAAATTGCACTTAGAAAACATGAATGCATTAATTTTCTTCTCTACACTTGCACTGTCTTGTCTTCTTCCAACGATGACTCATGACAGCAACATGAAATATAACGTCAGAAAGTCACATAATTACCTACTAGTTGTTGATCCACCAACCAACCACCAAGCGCGAGCTCGTGGTGAGCTTTTAGAAAGATATAAAACAAAGAAAATGTGATATAAGCAGTAACTTTTATAGACCAAAGTCCACAAGTAAAGTTCGTTTTCATCCTCAGCAATGCGTAATTTTACAAAACTGTAAATTCATTATGTTACTTAAAAAATTCATATTAAAAGCAGCTCCAAGAGTCAAGTATGTCCATAAATCTAATATAATTGGATGCGTTACATAGAGGCTGCCGTGTAACGACCGGAGGGGACCGAGCGGGGAGGGAGGGGGGAGTATAATTACACAGTTTAATCAGGTGTGGTCGTTATCAGGAGGTACTATAGTGAGAGTGAGGGGTGCTACAGCGTGAGTGGTCATCGTGTAGTCTACTAGTTGGTCTGCGGTGCGGGCCGGCTCAATGTTGGGACGGACGGGAGCACTGGATCGTGTATTTAGACCCGATAACTAACTACTAGTCAACTAACAGTGACGTTCCCTAGTATTGATTTGGGAAACTGTCTTTTAGGTACCTGTTACAGAAATATGAAATGAAATATTATGTTATGTTGAAGTGTAGAGAGAGCACGAACGCTTTATGTTTTGCTGTACCTATTTACTATTCTTCAGATCGTAGGTGCTTTATAAAGATACTTACATGGATAATCCTATCGTAATATCAAGCTAGGTACGGTCTGCCAATTGTCAATGAAATCTGTTTGGTATTTTAGACGTGAGGACGAACGAAACACACTTTCTAATTTATGAACAAAAGATTGTCAGAACATTTTACAAGCGCCCTCACAAGCAGCATACTCTTCCGACGCAGGAATGGCACGGTCGCTCCGGCGCGATTGATGCACCCATTCCATACTCTCTGGGCTCCCACATAATATTATAAACGATTAAATTCTCGCTAGCTTCTCGACATGACAGAAATTCACAAGCTTCCAGCCCCGGGTGAGTCACAAGTGAACTGACAGTTTCAGTGGAACAGTTCGCGGAATAATTTATTTATCGTCGTCGGAGTGTCAGTGGGTGTGGGCTACACCGCTACACGTAATGTATGGCGACGGGATCACAGGTCAACACAGCACCGCGAGGATTCTCCTGCACAATATAATGTTTTATGAATACAAACTTCTCGTAATTATAACCCGCTGTTCAGCATATCTATTATTAATTTAAGCTCGTTAGTAGGTACAATGGAGACTGATGTTATTTTGAGAAGAGATTCGCAGCTCATTAGTCACACCCTCATACCTAAGTGTTGTTCCATGTTGTTATATAACTAAAGAATTCGTGGAATCGACTCACAGATCTTTATCATAGATACTGACTGACACTATTCATAGTGTTAATACTCGCTTTGGGGCAGTCATGTTGAGTTCCTACCACACGTATGTTAGTAGAACTCACAGATAAAACGTGAAATTAAAAAAATAATATCGTTGCTTCAACACAAACATCCGCTTTACCCTATCAGTATTAAGTATAGTTTATCAATCTAAACATTTCGTGCTTGTTAGCTTGTTTTTTTTTAATTATCAAAATTTTTGCTGTCAGTATGGTTATACAATAGATTTCTTCACTTGACCACTTAAATAGGCATGCAAAATAGACATAGAAAGTAATCTAGAAATAAATTCGGAGAATAGTGTCTAGATTGTTGAGCTCTATCCCTCGTCGCTTGCTCTTTCTTGGTAAGTGTGGCATTTGCTGATGGTTAACAATCACGGAATGTCTTTACCTTAGTTCGGATGATTCTATTTGGAATGATTAAACCCTCGATTTTTATCTTTCCTTACTTGTGTGTTACTTCAAAGTGGTTACCATTTAGTAACACAATATATCATAGTAGCACCGCGACGGTCGGCGTCGCGTCGCGTCACGCTCGCGGCTCGAGGTGTGCGCGCGCGCCGCCGCGGGCTACACATCATCCGTAATGCGTTTATGAAGACATTCGACATCGCGCCACAATGCTCCCGTTATATTTAACTGCGGGGGTACCCGGTGCAGGGGGCAGAGGGGGGAGGTTGTAATTTATCCCCCGACGTGACGTGCAGAGATTTATAGCGCACGTGCTCGCCGCGCCCCCGACAATGGGCATGAAGAATATGGTCATTGACTGAGAGGCGATTCGATGCGCCTGCGGCGTTGTTCATACATTTGTCAAGTAGCTGCCTCATTTGGTACTAATGTCGCGTGGTACTTGATTACCTTTCATTTGTCACCCGCGCCCGCGCCGCTCTGGAGAAGCAGCGGATGACGTCAGTATTCCAAACTACAAATCTATTAAACGCAGCGCAGGCCACGTGGGACTGCATCGTTCTATCAATGTTACCAACTATGGTCGCTGTATGGTGCCCCCTTGCATAGGTTTTTTTTATCCTAATCAGGTGAAAGGTTAACCAAAACAATCGCCACCAGACACCTCAAATAGTTCCGATTTCTGAATCCTAATTATCTATGATAAAGTAAACTATGCAACAACCTAATGTACACCTTAAAACATGTACTTAGTTGCAGCAAAACATCCGTCCACAGCAGCCGCTGCCACTGCTGCTGATGCCTGTTGCTGCTGTAAGGGAATATCTACTTACGTTGTTGTCGTGAGCCTATTTCAGTATCTGCCAAGAGCAGCGTCGTCATGGATAAAGCTACCAAACAAACAAACAAAAGTTGAAACACGCTTGGATAGATCTTCGCTTTTCCTTCTGGAAAAAGTCTCTACACTTTGCTATATTGCCTAGTGCAGAAACGCCACAAGAAACTTTGCAAGATAGATCCGAGTTGTCGGGAAGAGGGGATGGAGGCACACCGACCACCGTCCAGAATACAGTGTTCGACTCTGAGGCTAAGCGTAGGGCTGAGCTCGATGCCAAGCGCGATGAACTTAAAACCAGACCACCCTCGGACATCCAGTCCTTGACCTTGAAGGGAAATTGACTTGTAGCCTGTGCGAACGCACTTTTAAAGTCAAGATAGGCTACATCAGCCACCTAAGAGCACATCAACGAAGCTCTCAAAGTCAACAGTCATAATCAATTGCTGTGGTCGAACACGGCCATGAAGCATCATCATCATCATCGGCATCACTTTGATGGCCCATACGGAAGAGAGCTACGCGGTTTGATTCCTGGCCTGTGCCTCAAAGTTCTAAGAAATTTATGTCTGGTTGTAACCAATTTTCTTTTCAATCGCAAATGAAAAATTTTTCATTATTACTTTGCTCGGTGAAGAAGGAAAATATCATGAATAAACCTGCATCCCGAGGTTGAAAAGAAAATGGTTTTGAATCAGCACAACTTCAATCACAATTGTCATAGCTACACAACGTTACTTACAAATGAGTTACAATAATTAAATAGCAAGTGTACAGAAGTCATCATAAAACAAGTCGTTTCTCTCTGCGAGCGATTCGCCGAGTCGTCGCTCTACATTATTGTAGAGTCTACAATAATAATATGACGTATTAACATTGATGACAGTGTTTACGAGGCAATTATTAACGGCTATAAATCCGGCGAGGCTTCGGTTTGATCGCAGTTATTACAGAGAAGGAACAAGCGGCGCGGCGCTTTGTGTCGCGGGACTTTTCCTCCATTTAGATTAATTTATTTGTGAACGGCGCCCGCGCAATGCAACAAGGAGCGCGGGGCCTGCGCGGGGAGCGGGAGGTGCTCGTAAACATGTCAGCGGGAGACGCATCGCCGCCGCGCCCTACACCCCCCTAGCCTCACCACCACCCCGCGCCGTCTTCACATCTACAAATGAAGGTTTCAAGTAAGTAAATGTCCTATTACAGGCTCTATTCAGGCTGCATAAACACTATTTTCAACACAAAATGGCTCTAATTTCACCGCAATTAGGCACATAATGACACCTGTAATCAAACTGTGACTTTTTCATTATTATTATTCACAAGTGAGTTTTAGGTTTTTTTTTATTGGTTGAGATGCTTTGTTCTTAAAAAGTTTCGATACAAAAAAGATTGTGTTCAATAGTACAAAATAAACTTTCTATCTACTAAATAAAATTATTTTTAGTATTATTTTCTTCACAAGTGTGTTGAAAAACGTCGTATGATACACGTGTGTAATAATGATTACCGTCCTCGGCACTCTTAAGACCCTCGCCTGACGGCTCGGGTCTCAATGGCGCCTCAGCGGTAATCACCAACATAACACACTTGTACCATAATGTACTATTAACAAGGGATGACCACATTGCTTCCCATACCTACCCACAACTTGAGAAGTCATACGTGATGATAATGACGTGTCATATTGAGCAGCAACCGCTGTTTTCCGTAAATGGAATTCTTTTTCTCACAACCAACACACAAACGCTACGTTAGAAGCTCGCACTCATACACACAGTAACGAGTAGTATAGCTATCATTGAAACCGTAAAGATCACTCCAAACATCGTCGCTAACAATGCAATAGCCACAAATAGTAACAAAACCCTAGAAAAATCCACTTTAAGCTTCAATAGACTATAAAAAGCTCGGTGATATAAGATCGTCGCCGGCCGGTGCCGGTGCCGGTGCCTGCCGGTGCCTGCCGGTGCCCGTGATGAATGGTCGCGCGTGGTCGCTTAACGACGTTAGAAATACGCCGGTAAGTGGATAACCAAATCTGTTCAATTGTTCTCCGGAGATTAACAGGCGGGGGCGCATTCCGGGCGGTGCGGTGCGGTGCGGTGCGGCGCGGCGCGTTGCGGCGCGGTGCGGTGCGACACGGAGGTAAGTCGAGTTGGGTATATTTAGTTCAGTACCTACCGTACAATACGCTTCAGAGAGCTATGGGTATACATTCCTAACGTTGCGCTGCACTATTGAATGTGAATGTGTACGTAACATACAGGGTGTTAGGAAAAGTATCATTAACCTTTACACCACATACTCTACCCATCAAACTGTACAACTTTTACTATGGGAGCAAACCTCCAGTAAGCGCAAAAAAATCGGATGTTCCAAAACTCAAACGTATGGAACAGCAGATTTTTTTTTTCTTCTGAAATGTTTGCTCCTTGTCCTCCTGTTGTTTAACGGTTAATGATACTTTTCCTTACACCCTGTTTTATAGTAATGCCTAGTGTACAAGTGGTGACGGGCTCACTCCCCGTCATACTGGACCGAGTTTCGGTACTACTAGTGAGTGTACGGGTAGGCAGAACTAAAAGATTCTCACCTGCTATACAATCCATAATTCATAATTAAAAAAAAATCTAACCTGTGTAAACCTTTCCAACATTTGTACAAGTTCATCGGTTTCATGAAAATTATTTAACCCTCTTGTTAATATGTAGAGTTTATATGGTCACGGTTATTTGGGCACTTTGACTGTAAGGGGTTCTTAATATGGCATAGTCACAGATTCCGAATTCCATATTTCACTAGTAGAGAGAGAGAGAGAGACCCATATTGCTCTCTGACCAGCGATAGTTAGGCCATGTCTTTCAGGCATTGAGCCTCATGACATAGTAACCACGAAGGTATATAATTTTGTTTTATTGGCAAATTAAGTAATTTTCTGGTAACATAATATAGTTACTAAGACCATATCGATATCTGTTATCAAGGGGAGAGTGACTAAATAGGATTAACTGAGTGGGAAGTACCGATACCGAGGTAAGAGAGGTGACATTGAGAGGTTCACAAAAAGTTCCGCGCCCCGGAGTCTGTGCCGTCCGTATGCGCCTGCGCGAGGAATGTTCACACACCGACACGACGTTATGTAGACGTTTAGATAATTTTGCCATCCTTAACGCACATTCATAGTTTGTCGATAAAAAGAGGATCCCATCAACATTTCATGTACAATAAGGCCAAGACTCAAAATCCTTCTACACTTTAAATGTTATGAGTTATTATTGTAGAGCCAAGCCAAAGAAAGCCATTTTTGCGGAACTATGGTAAGATATAAGGAAAACTTCAACAGCTTTTTTCTTCGTAGCCCACCGCTCAGACAATCCAGACTGTTGTGAATTGCGCTTAGCAAGTCAAGACTGTCATGTAGATAAAATACTAAATAGGTCATCGCCTCCACCCCGCATGACCTCTAAGCTGACAGAGATTAGGCAACTGAAACAGTAGTCAACGTAGAGCTTAACACTAGTTAATCCTCCGCAGAGACACGTGGTGGAGCTACAACGTCTGTTATTTGTCTTTAACAGCCGCCCCCCGCGCCCCGAGCCCTCCCCGCGGGGTCGGCTGGCTAAGCCGGAAGGATTATCAGCCAGCTAGTTGACACTCGTCGTCCGGAGCCGATCCCCTGGAGGCACGGAGTGAGGAGCGCGGAGCACGCGCCGACGATAGAACGCATTACTTGTCTAAACACGAGGGAGCTGATAATCTCTTGCTAATAGTTTACTTCACGGGTGAACTTTGAAACAATTTGTATAAGCTGCAGTAAATAGATGGAGTGTTGATTTTGTTTCGTGTCGATATTCGTCTGTGCATTCCTCTTTAAGATTTCATTTAAGACAACTACATAGAAAGAAAAAAAACTTCTCGTTAACGATTAAGCGTTTGAACTAATCAAATCACGAGGTCCGAATAGCGATATCAACATCTATTCAACCACAAACATTAATTTTGTTCTAAACATAAAGTTCCTCTCGTCGTTTGACAAATTATCATTCTATCATAGAATCGCCCATCATTACTCAATATTCGAGATGGTATTTATTTATGTCAAGAGTTGAGAACTGTTTAACATATTTCATAATGTATTGTTTCGTTGAAAACAAACCGCGAAAACCAGAGAGCGTTGTCTGAAAATACTTCGCGAACCTCGTGATGAATTCATTCGCGAAATGAAGAGGGTGCGCGGGGGGGTGAGGTACCACCCTGCGGGGAGGAGGTGAGGAGGCTGGTGTCTCATGAAGCATGACAATAACAATTTGGCGACTGTCGCTCGCTTTGTATCTAATTGCTTGTATCAATTTAATTTGTGACGTCACGCCGTCGTAAACATTTAATCAAGGATGCTGAGGGGGATGGAGGCGAACAATAATCAACTGTAACGTTTATGTATGTAGGTATAGATTCGGATATAGAGTACTTACTTGTGTTGTTGATATTGAGGCTGCAGGCCGCTGCCCCGCCCACTGCACTTGATCAGACCTGCACATACCTATCTATGTATGGCATGAACACATGTATTCACATATTGTATACCTTGGACTATAATCTAGTTTAGTCTAGACTCGTAAATGTAAACAGCATTAAAGCATTGTGCATATTGTAATGCAGGCCTTCCGGATAAAATCTAGAATGAACAGAAATAGTTTTTTTTTTGTTTTTTTTTGATTATACAATTTACTTACGAATATGAGTACAATTAGGTAACAGCAGATCTTACAATAATAAATCCGCACTAGCATCGACTAATCGAAATATTTTGTTCTGGCTTGAGTATTTGATTACCTATATGACACATTTTAAGTGCGTTCACACACGATGACGCATTGACGCAGCGGCAGACGTCAGCCCGTCACTTGTGAAGCAAGGAGTTGAATGAAACCGCACGTAGAAGCACACACGGTGACGCATTGTCGCACCGGGTGTGGTTCTATGGACTGACATCTGCCGCTCCGTCAGTGCGTCATCGTATGTGAACGCACTAAAGTCCACCTACATAAACTCTAATCCCATTCGAGGTGGTCAGAAGTATTATCAAGTATTGCTAAGCAGCTTGCATAAATAATATTGCCTTGAAGTTTGAAATCTTTGATAAAGTTATATGTCAAGATTGACAGTCGAAGATACGAAAGCGTCGAAAAAAATTGGAACCAGTACTGGTTCCTAATTTGTATGGCGCCTCACGCACACCAACCTATGAAACTTGGCCCCTTTTGTTTTATACGGGATATTCGTGAGGCTCATTCTAGACATATACTTTTTCTAAGTTTGAAATTATAAAGTTACTTTATTATTACTATTTAGTTGTCTTTGTCAATGGCCAATAGCTACCGCGACCTGGACTGGACAGATCTATTGTAGGTGCCACCCTTGACCCAGAGGTCATTTTCTAGGCCCACGGACATCATGAACCGTGTTATGCTTCTGGAGGGGAGATCCCTAATGTCAGTAGGTGTTATCTCGTATACCCACCCAGATGGCGACTCCTGCTTTGAATGAGCACTTCGCATTGGCAGAGGTGTATGGGCGTTTCCTCTGTTTCACAGCAGAATTTGCAAGTGGAAATCTGCAGAATCGGCAAATCTACGAGCCCCATTCTGTATAGATGCTTTTTTTAACTTGCAGCGTCCTGTTAAGGCTCGTGGCAGGAGCCTTAAGTCGGTGAAGTTTCAATTGATGGCATCCGAGGTATACTGTCTGTTTGAGAATCTAGTCACAAGTTCTTTTGTATGCTTAAGTCCTGGTGAATCCGACCAGAGATTACGACTTTGATTCAAATTACTTCACAGTTCATTCAGCTATTAGAAAAGAAAAGTATTTGTGATAGAGATTTATAATAATATTCAATACGGAACCCTAAAAATATATGTCTTAAATTTTTTTTAATTTTTTCATATGTGTTTTATGTGAAGTTACCGAACTCATTTCAATTTGTAGAGTCAATCCAATCGTATAGCAAGAGTTTGACACTGCCTAAGTACAGATTGTTTAAAGTTTTAAAGCGACTACTTAGTGTCTCCTATATCCAGTGCATTATGGTGAGCGGGCGCAGGCGGGGCGGGGCGGGGCGCGGGGGGGGGGGGGCGGTGATGGTGCGCGATAGTGCAGCACAAAGCAGCGCTCGTTTTGTTGCACCCGACGACGATCGCGACGTGTTAATCCCGCGAGATAACATCTCTCCTACCCCTCTCCCCGGCCACCCGCTCCACCCCCGCCCTCGCCCGGCGGCTCGTTTCTGCGCCAAATGGGCTCCACTCTCTCCGGTCATTATTTACTCGGAGACAATGCGCGCTTCAGACATTTTTAATATTGGAGCGTGTTCCTTAGCACTTTATCTCGATTACCGCGGTGACACCTGGGTGCTGCGCCCCGGCCCCCGCCCCGGCCGCGCTCGGGCCTCGGCCAGGCGACGCGAAGAGCCTTATTGTCTTCTGGACAAAGTCTTTGAGCCTATACTGTATGTTTCCTTGTTTATTATTACTTTCAAGTTTACCTGACTACGTTACAACAAGTGACATGACAGGCATACCTACCTTACACTGCGGAGACTAGATACAGCTTAGTATTCTTTGCTAGGTAATGCGTAGTCGTTCTAAAAGGAGACGTCAATCTCAAGACAAGTCACGAGTTTCTGTTTCAACCAAACAAATCACGAGGCCTGAAACGCGCTATGAACATTCAGGTACTTAAAGCACCGTGGCACTGATGACTTTTGTCCTCAGTCTAGCGAAAGATTTTCTCTATATCTCATCCGCAAAAGAAATAATGCAACTCAGCGTAAATCTTAATTCTATGGGTAGAACTACAAACATTAGAAGTAGAACCTAATAAATCCTACATCGAAATGTTATATCATCAATATACAGTGTATCATGCTGAAAACTTTTACTATGGGAGGAAAACGATAAGAGCAAAAAAAACAGCTGTCCTATACACAGACTTAGGTATTACAGAAGTCTGTGGTCCCATACGATTGCGTCGGTGTAGGTATTGCAGTTTAGTATTGTCAGAAGCCTTTTATTTGCTCTCTTTTTTGATCGTTTTGCTCCCATAGTAAAAATTGTTCAGTTTGATGGGTAGAGTAGATAGATAGATAGATAGATAGATAACTCATTTATTTCATCACCGGAAAATCATCATCATCATCATTCATTCATTCATTCATTCATTCACATACATACATTTTTCATTTTCATTTATTTCATTTTTTTTTTCATTTCCGGTGAGTATGTGGTTTAAAGGTTAATGATACTTTTCCTAACACTCCAGTTTGGCAGATTTTGGTTCCCTCACAGACGAGAGGGTATACAAGCTCATCGTAAGGTAAGCATCTGTCCCACACCGTTCGACGAGGAAGGACCCGCGGCCGCGGAAGTGTATGCTCATTAGCGGAATAGTTGCTCTCCATCCGACGTCCTCGCCACGTGTGTGTGACGTCACACCTCACTACCCCTCCCTCCCCCTCCCCCTCCCCCCGGCCAGTGCTCCCCCAGACCCCGCGCAGCTCATTAGTGACGGCAAGTGATTACGTTAATTATATTAGAGCTTGCGCTATCATAACCGCCTTTCGTGAAACTATTCTAACTTAAGCTTTCCGTATTATTTCTATGTCATTTGCATAATGATTGAAATTAGTAGATTTTACAAACATGAGAACAATTACCTTATGCCAGTGAGTGGGGTGGCAGAATAGTGTGTTTTTAAATAATTCATGTACCTACTTATACATATAAGAAGCTTGGACGAATCAAGCACGTAAGAAGTACCTACTACCATTAGACAAGGATTTTCTGACCACTAAATCATAGACCTCATATAAGATGTCTATGCACTAAATACATAGATATACTATTGATTATAAACATGTTACAGCCATGTTGGTTCAAGTCCCGCCCGAGACAAATTTTTCAATCTTTAATTTGACATAGATATACTCTTCTGAAAAGCTAATGATCAATGAGTTAGTTATCAAAACACCTAGAGATTAAAATTATGTAATTTTATGTTGTATGATTGTTCTAATATTACACGTCAGCATAATTTTGTTAGTGCTATACATAATTATGCATACAGATACTCGGTGGATGCTAAATTACTAACCTTGCTTATTGCTAAAAGCGATAGAGTACGGACATTTTCATTGCTACTTGCTTATTTGGCAGTTTTAGCAGTGTTTCGGAGTAGCCACAGCCCACACCTTAATACGGTTGTTGTCGCAAGTTAAATGTACACACGGCGACAGATCAACCTACCCATAGTTGAACTCTATGTTCATGGACGTAAGGTCCAACTATGGGTAGGTTGATCTGTCGCCGTGCGTACATAGAGTATGTATACTCGTTGGATTTGGATTAATTTGTGACATTCAAATACATATAAATTAATGTATTCGTAGGACAGTCTGAATCCATTAAACCAGAAGGCGTTAGTAGCAACGATCAGAGTCAATTAATATAGCTCAGATGACAGAAACAGCGCAAGCGCAACAAACAGCCCGACAACACTCTCCTGCCACTACGCTACGACGCATCTAGCCGCTAATAGCTAACGACACTCGCCCAATAATACTCATTAGAGAACATCGCGTCCAATTAACGTCAAAACTACACCGGCTCCACTGAAACACGACGCTCCCGCCTTTTTACACGGACCGCAAAAACGCTGCGGTGCAAACAAACCGTTAACTTAGATGAGCCGGCACGGTCTTTCCATTATTAAAAGTCCCGCCAATCACACCATATTCATATTTATGGCATGCGAATAAGAGTTTTGTTAAGGGAGTTCGGATGTGGCAGAGATGATCAGATCACAGAGGCCGCAGACCACGTGCGCGGCAGCCGGTGTGCTCGACATATCGACAGTGGAAATTTCAAATGTCGTAAGGGACAAACCCCTACTTTTGAGTAGAGCCAAAAAACAAAATTTTGCCAAAAAACATTCATAACTTCTTCATTTTCTTTGCTATTAAGATGATTTCCAGACAGATAGTTTTAAAATTACTTCATCTACAGAAGATTGTTGATCAAACCTGGATTAGCACAATAGTTTAGAAGATAGTGTCCCTTACACAATCGAATTTTTGAAGAGATGTCCTTTACACAACCGAATTTTTGAAGAGATGTCCGTTACGACGTGGGAAAAAATGCGATTTACAAAAAATGTAATTTACACCCTACCACACTCTATGCTTAATCATAATCATTTTGTCGTAACTGCCTACCAGTCTTGTCCACTCCTATAATTCTATGTTGTAAAGCTATAATATAGTAGATTACATACAGAGGGCAGGAAAGTAAGAAAGGTCTCAGATCTCATGTAATGTGATCTGAGGTTTTCTTATTTACTGCCCGAGGTTAGTATACTATTTTTCTCCTCGACTGAGGTGGAAAGCGGCAACTTTGTTTAGGACAGTGGGACGAAAATTGACGCTTTCCGTCCGGAGGGGAGAACAAAATTTAAAAGGAAGTTATAATAAAAAATGACGATCTAATCAATGAGATTATTGCTATGTTGGAGCAAAATTTCAGATCAGCAACGTTTAGTTAATTTGTCTTGTCCTTAAAATCACTGTTTTTATCGGTATTTGACACGTTTCCTTCATAAGAACCATTAATATTTTACTTTTCATCGACGTATTTTCTATATTCGACACCATTGTTATTGTTGAGGCTTTACCATCATCAGCCTATCATCGTCCAATGCCGAACATAGGCCTCTCCCAAGGCGCGCCACAAGATTCTGTCCTCGGCCTTCCTCATGCAGTCGCTTCTCGCAGTTCTCGCTACCTTTTTTAGGTCGTCTGTCCCACACTACGCCTGCCAGTTCGTGGTCTCCACTCTAGAACTCTGAAACCCGTTCTTCAGCAGATATAACCAGCCCATTGCCACTTCAGCTTGCTAATTTTCTGAGCTATGTCAACCACTTTAGTTCTGTGACGTATCACTTCATTTCTGATGTGATCTATCAGAGAAACACCGAGCATAGCTCTCTCCATAGCTCCATAGCTCTCCATAGCTAGCTTCCTTAAATTGATGAACTAGTCCTATCGTCAGAGTCCAAGTTTCCGCACCATAGGTCGCATCACTGGCAGGACGCACTGATTGAACACCTAAGTTTTGAGGCATTGTGATAGGGCCGAGGAGAATAAATGACGTAGTTTCCCGAAAGCAGCCTATCCTAGCAGCCTCCTTGTCGAAGTTGTTTCTAGCTGGCCTGACCTAGCGGCGCTGTGTCAGAAAGGAAACTAAAAACGGACAAAACTGTGATTCGTAACCCGCTAAATGACATTACATCTAGCCGTATTGAAAAACTCAAAGCGCTGATCCAGGAAGCGGTCGAAGTATGATTACGCATAAATGTCTCCAAGACTAAAAAATGCGTCTGAACTCATCCGACACGGCACAGACGCGGGTCCAGGACGAAAGCATAGAGCTGGTAGATAAATTCTGCTACCTTGGTAGTATTGTGGATCCAGGCCGGGTACAGATGCTGATGTGGAGACACGTATAAATAAAGCTCGAGCGGCGTTCGGTCAACTGAAACCAGTATAGCGGTCGTCCACTATTATCACTAGGACGACAAAGCTTAGGCTCTTCAACTCAAACGTCATAACGGTTCTACTATACGGCTGTGAAACTTGGTTCATCCGAAAAGCAGTCACAGATAGACTCCAAGTCTTCATCAACAAATGCCTCCGGCAAATCTTAAAGGTCTTCTGGCCAAACACCATCTCAAACGATGAGCTATGGAGACTGACGGGCCAGCAACGTATAGAAAAAATGATCCTTACTCGTATGTGACATTGGCTAGGCCATGTATTAAGGAGGCCTGACGATCACTCATCCAAGACAGCCTTAAAATGGCACCCACTAGGCAAGCGAAAGAGGGGACGTCCTAAAATAACCTGGTGCCGCTCTGTGGGAGGATATCTACAGTGCTGCCCAAGATCGCAACCGGTGGAGAGCTATCATCCGAGCCCTATACCCACGTAGGGGTAACAGGAAGAAAAGAAGAAGAAGAACACTACAATTACATTGGGACTAGCACAACTTGCAATCTAGATGTAAGGCTGCAGCAACTTTCAAAGAATCATTGTCATCATTGATCATGCAAAGTCCAAATTAGCGTATGACTCCGGCTCCGTGCTATCACTTTTAAGCGGGAATATTACCACCAACAGCGCTGCTCACAAAGAGTGACAAAGATAGTCTTGCCGCGATATCATGCCTGTTTGCACGACCAAGTTTTCAGGGCGCTTAGCGTGTGGAGAGGAGGTTGCAGTTGCAGAGTAGTGAAAGCTTTGGATTTTCTGTGTGCGCTCATTTATTTTGGCATTTCCCCCTTGTTTTATACAAAATGGCGGTTCTATATTCGTCGGTAAACCTCCGATTAAACTGTTCATGTGGATATCCCCATACCAGAATTTTTTTTGTATGATCTCTCCTTTTTATTCCTATTTAAAATTTAAAAAGTCAATAGTTAATGTTACTTATCTAAACCAAGTTGATATACAGGGAGTTAGGGTAAACAGTTGCATTACTTTAAGGGGTGATTTTACCCACGGTACTGAACAACCTTTCCGCAAGAAACGTTTAGCAAATTAGCTTTTTTTTATTTTCCCTTCCTTTGCGAACGTTGTTCAGTATCATGTGTTAACCCTAGCACCCTATGTAATAATAAGTAATTTCTCACTAAATAATGTTGCCAAACCGTGGTGCAATCTAAAGCTAGCTTCTTTAACAAAACATTACTAAGCAAAAGATAAATTGTTTTGTTTAATTTTATTGGAACCTGGAACCTGAAATTGGAATTTTTATTATAAATTCTTTTACTACCTAACTATATGATTTTTAAAATAGCTTTACAACATTGAATTTTAGAGTGAACAAGATTGGCAGGTAGATACGCCAAAATGATTACGGTTATTCCTAGGCTGTACACTATTTTTTTATTACAATCGCAATTTCTTTAACGTCGTAACGGACATGTGTTCCAAAATTATATTGTCTAGTGACACAATCTTCTAAACTATAATCCTAAGCGAGATTTGATCAATACTCTGCTATGGATAAAGAAATTCTAAAACAATTTGTCTAGAAATCATTATAATAGCAAAAAAACTTAAAAAGTTAAAACGTTTTTAGGCAATGTTTTGTTTTTGGTTCTTTTGTATGTTTATACAAGTTATTGACGAATTTTAATGTTACTACCGAAATATCTGGAACACATATTATATAAAAAAAATTGTAAAAATCCTTTTAAATGTTTAATTATAGCTTACATAATAACCGTTGGAACGACTTACTACAACAACCAGAAAATTATTTGTGAAAATAACGTCGTAAAGGACATAATGTATTCAAATTATTTGTGAACATAACGTCGTAGAGGACGTAATGTGCTACAAACGACAAAGTTTATTCAAAATTCTAAAATATTTTACCAAAATCTTTGTTGTAAAGGACATAACTCAATAATTTATTGCTACTTACGACAATGTTTATCAAACATTTTTTATTTTCGTTTTCAGGCAATAATGTCGTAAAGGACAAAGAGTAATAATGTGTTGCTACTTACAACAATGTTCATTCCAAGTTTGAAAATATTTCAAAAGAATTTATGTTGTAAAGGAAAGTTATTTTTTTGTATGTGGGTTACAACGTTTTAAGACTGATAATTATAAAGACTTACGACGTTGCATAACAGTTTGAACCTAAAATATGACCTATACAACACAAAGTTTTAATATTTTTGTCACTTACTACAAAATGATGGGCCTCGTATCTCCTTTATTTGAAGAGATATCAAAATTTTAAATATACAGATCGATAGAGGAAAAAATTCTGAGTTCAGTGGTATATTTAGTGGACTTACGACAAAATGTCCCTTACGACATTTGAAATTTCCACTGTCGATATATCATCGCTCGATAGCTTCAGTTCCGGAGTCGCACGGCTCATTATCGAATGAGCTCGTTATGGGTCCCTCAGGTAATAACATTCACTCCCGACTAATTAAATTATACCGGGAGTGACTTGAACTGATTTATTACGTGTTTTATATACTACAACTGAAATAATACATGATTGATGTAACTTTTTAGTAATAGTAATTTTAATCACATTTCAATTTTAATACAAAGTCTTGGAAGTCGTAAGGCCTGCCCTGCCAAATAATTCAGCGATGTCTGTTGTATCGATCTGAATGGAAGAGGACATTGCTTGATAGAAAAGATGTAATAGCAGCAGGTGCTGACAGCAGAGCTGATGCACAGCTTGGTGCAGATTTATATGAACTAAACACTATTACGCATAGTAGAGGTGTGTTCCAAAGCTGTTCAACGAGCTACCAGCAGATATTCGAAATGAGGCAAAGAAGCCGAGATTTTGTAAATTGTTGAAGGAACTGTTACTATCAAATGTTATCAGTGATACTTACTCTGTACACCAGTCATGTAACGTGTAAAAACTATACTATTATAATTGCGTCTATGTAATGCGAGACTGTAATTTACTGTTTCCTACAGCCAAACCATAAAACATGGTTTTGTAGGACTTTATGTAAAAAATGTATTTCGAAACTTCTTATTAAATAAATTAAAAAAAAAAACATTCTGTGTTTATGTTCAACAATGAAAAGACAGGATCTAATACGGTGAGATTTTGTGTCAAAAATAACTAATTTAATAAAAAGTAAAAGGCCATATCCGTTGGTATAAATGAACCAATATTTTTTCCTATTTCAGAAGAGGCATAATTTTGTTATGTTATTTTAATCATGGAGATTATCAAGCTCACGACTATATTCCCCGAGGGGGTCGCTCATAGATATTCTGAAAACTCAGAACATCCACGTTTCACCAGTAGTAGCGAAAATCTGTAAAAACTGTCTTCCACTGTTATCAATTATGATTATAAACAAACTATTCTCAGGTTATATTAAAACACGTTGAACAGCTCGGGGCGAGCGAGTGTTTGCTCAAATCGTACAGTTTCGTTTCGACAACTAACCCTTCCTCGACTCTGTGCTAAACGATTAATAGCTCCCAAACGACATTCCACCATGTGATCTCCGCTTTGTTATTTTAGTTTACTTTTATGCGTCTGCGATATTTTTAATTCACTAAAATGCAGTTAGATGGCGTATAATAAAATAAACTAACACATCAACGAAAGGGCATCCGTCCAATTAGGTATTCCAAGAGGGGTGATTTAAATCTCTTTTTCATCTTGTCCAGAAACCGTTTTATGCAAAAAAAAACGCGGTCAACTACGAATTACCATTTGTTAAAGTTCCTAGATCTATAATCTAGGAACTTGACAACTCCCTCACTAGCGAATGTCTGTAAGTAAATTAACTATAAGCTCTAACCTTTCCCTTTACGTTCGAACAGTAGGTGGGACATACTTCTTCTTCCTCCTAGACCATGTCCCATTTACTTGGTCTTTCTTCTCCACTGAGCACGGTTTTGTGCTGTGTCGGCGTCGAGCTGAGCTTCTTTAAGGTCTTTTTGGATACAATATTGTTAATTGAGTTCAAGCATAGTACTATATTAATTTGATAAATTATGTAGAACTAAGTAAGTACTACGAATATATTCTAAAATTGTCGAGTACAAACTAAAAACAGAATTATTTCGAAGCTTGAACATTAAGTTGCAAATGTTGTTCACGAACTTTGTATCAAATACAAATCCGGATGAAGAACTAATTCGTATAATTTCTGATATAATTAGTAAGGAGCAGGGCAGTCACCGTGGGCAGTGGACGGCCGGCCGGCAGCACCCGGCACCCGGCACCCGGCGGCCTCGGGTCGGTTCCCACGCGCGCGCGCACATTCCGCCCACCGTCTTACTTTATTTGCGTTCCATCCGCGTCCCCGCCACATCTACCCTTGTCCCCACCCCGCTCCGTCGTCGTCGCTAACAATGACGTAGCACCGCACCATCTGCGGCTTTCCTTTTAGCTCTATCCTGGTATGGTGACTAAATATAACATCGCGATTTAGGGACTTGAGTTTTTGGATTCTCAATATGAATGTCAAGTCTTTTTCCTTATTCCAAACGATGGTTCGATCCCCGTCCGGGCCGACTCGTACCAATGAGTTTTTCGGAATTTATGTACGATTTGTAACACCATTGGCTTTTCGGTGAAGGAAAACATCGCGAGGAAAACCTGCATGCTTCAATTTCGAGGCATGTATTGTACCCACTGTCTAGTTTAATGGTTTATTAGGTACACCAACGACACATTCACAAATTTGATTAGAGGTTTAAAAATCCACGAGCATTAGGTATAGCATTATCTAGCATTTTTTGTGGCGACGGGCTCACCCCTCGCTCGTCACACTGGACAGAGTTTCGGTACTACTGGTGAAACGTGGATGTTCTGAGGTTTCAGAATATCTCTGACTACCCCCTCGGGGAATATAGTCGTGAGCAAATATATGCTTATGCTATGCTATGCTTGCTTATTCTTATGGTCATTATCACAGTGATTTTCCATCTACTATAAGTAACTTATTTTATTCAATAGGAGCTTAATTTTGTACTGAATAGAAAGCAGCAAAAATACGAATCGAAAAAAATGTAGATCAGTTCCACGAATTTAGGATGCAAATTGTTAATAGATGCGGAAGGTGTTCGCCGCGGGATCACTTAACAGTCCTCTGTTTACCGCTCAATACCAGTCCCCGGGCGATTGTCGCCAAGTGTCGCGCATACTAACCTCCGGCCGACCCTCGCACCGACTCGCACCGCCTCATTCTACCTACAGCTGCGTACCTACTTCGCTAATTTCCAGCTGAACGCTCGGTGTGAGAGCGGCCACGGTTTGTTGTTAAACACTCGGTGACTCAATTAGTTGTTTATTATTCCCACCGGTTCCCCTCCCGCGCCCCGCCCTCCAGCCCGATGCCTCCCCGGGGAGGACAAGCAACGGCGCGAGACGTGGGACTTCCTCTTCATTCTGATTTATCTTCCAACGAGCTGTTAATGCTAAGCCTACTTAGTCTTCGATGGGACTCGTTCAATTATGAACACTTTTCAATTAAATATTATTCAATGAATGCAAAACCTGAAAACAGTTCAGTTCAGTTTTTGATATATTCTTTCAGCAGATGCTGATGTTTGTTATTGAATTTTTATAAATTGTTCTGTTCCATTGTTAACACCTTGTACTCATAATTAATGTAAAGTTTAGCTTCTGTGGAAATTCAAACTATGACGTGTAGGCCCAACAACAACAAATAATGAGATACAGGGCCTGTAGTACCTATACCAAAAACCTGCCAAATTCAACATCTCGAAAGTTCAGTCGGAATCCACGTCCTTAACTAAATATATTATAAGCCTTGTGAGCCTTCATTCCATTATGAGACCTGCAGTACAGTATCAATTAATCTTATACCTGCAGTGCGATTTTTGAACATCATACGATCAACTCGGCAGTAGAAAGATGCATAATTTCCATAGTAATTTTGACATTTTCTACTGCTGAGTTGATCGTATGAAGTTCATAAATCACACTTCTGGAGGTAGAGGTGAGGAAATTAAGACGAATGAAAAGAAAGGCAGAAAAGAATAACGCGACCGACACGCGACGAGCCGCGTCGCTAAGAT
This sequence comes from Agonopterix heracliana, assembly GCA_963693445.1. Classification (NCBI taxonomy): domain Eukaryota; kingdom Metazoa; phylum Arthropoda; class Insecta; order Lepidoptera; family Depressariidae; genus Agonopterix; species Agonopterix heracliana. The sequence continues at coordinate 250,663 of OY856310.1, forward strand.
TAGGCCTATTATAGACTGCGAATGTAATCCGTGTCATGAAGCGAGCTGAACGCGACAGGCGACGAGTGTAACCGATACACTAATTATAATATTTACGTCCTCTTTAGCGCTCCATTAGCATAAATTAGTTGTAGACATATATAACGTGACGGCGCGGGCGGCGTCAGTTGTTTTGTTTCAGTTTATAGAGCGCCGGTGCTGTGGTCGATAGAGTGGCTGAAATAGAAGGAATGTGACCAAAAGCGTCGCGTCGTCGGAAAGTTATCTATTTAATTGTGTTGTTGTTATTGGTAGCGAGCGGCAGAGCTAGAGCGAGCTCTATAGTCACAGAATAGGGAAACAACAGACACCAACAGTTTCCTGGAAATTAGGGATAAATTAATTAATGACAACAAATGTAGCCTATATAACTTTTCGTAATTTGTATCGTTGTGTATGTAATCCTGTATTTTTGTATAGAAGTAAATTTTCACTCAAAGTAAAAATAGAGAGACCTCACCTTTTTAAAAATCACTAGTGCAGAAGTGATCAGGCGATCCGATAAACATTTTGAAATTTAGAACATAACTACCTACGTATTGGCAATAACCTGGGCAATAATTATTTATCGTTGACACTGACACAGCCAAGAGATAAGTAGGAGAGGCTTGTGTTGTTAAAAAATGAGACAAGTGCTGGATAGGTCGAAAATAAGTTAAAATTTCAAATAATATTCATTTTAAACATGTTACAGCCATGTTGTGCTATTTCGAATAGAGTTAAAGATTGAAAATTTAGTCTTGAACCCGCACTCATCCAAACCTAGGAATTGCGTTATCAACCGATCCCAAAGTACGAACGTAACGCAACAATTTGAAAATTTCGTTCTCTGGGTAGTGGGCTCGGTGGCGAAAATGGATAACGCAATTCCCCGGTTTGGAAGAGTCCCGCCCGAGACTTATCTTTAATTTCATTCGAAAATATGTTATGTTCAAATTGTGCACCTTCTGCATAATTCCTATGCCCTATTAGATATAAAGTGTCTAGTGGTAAAGCTGCGGATTGGTGTTTACAAACAGCGGTCTCTAATGGCGCTATTTCCATCGGCACCTCGCCGTGACATCTTGCAGCGCTCACTCACCTAGCAGTAGCGACAACAGTTATTACATTACCCGTATGATCAGGGGACACGTAGGACTGCCGGTACTAAATTGCTAACGGTAGCTTTTGATTTCAAAGTGCAACGCAGTTCCATGTTAATTTGATCGCTATGATTGCACAATAAAAATATTACTATAATCTATTTATTGAAAAAAAAGTGGTGCTTATGACCACCCTATAGAAGAATACTTCCGCCTGGACCGAGTATAACAAACGTGACGGTACAGATTCGTGCGCTGTTCAGAAAAAGAGCGCCTAAAGAAGTCTTCACTTCAATAATTATCATCATATTCATAGTCATAGTCATAATAGTTTATTGCTTCATGTGGTTACATAAGGTGTTCAATTGTGTTTTGTGGTGTGTAATTTTCTCTAGTATCTCTACACACATTTTTTCAGTAAAATTGTCTCAGGAGGAGCTCATGACCGCTAGCGACGATGCAGTATAATTATGGTATAATTTTTTTGTAAAAAATACAAACTAAAATAATCGATTGTTTTAGCTTACAATTAACCTCGAAATAGAAAATCGTAAAAATTTCGTTTTCAAAAATGTTACTTATTAACATAGACATATTACTCTAGCGATAGACAAGCTCGTTCAAACAAACAACATGTCACACAAAACAACACAAAATGACACATTGCGGTCTGTCATTGCCACAGTGACGAAGTGAACTCGGGAACATCAATCAGGTGCGTACAGTACACCTCATTCAAGTGGAACATGTTGCTTCTATGGAAGGGCAAGTCTATCGCTAGAGTTTATTATATTATTACATATTTATTTAGAAGTTTATGCTTATTAATATTAATGTAAAGAAATTCACTAACTTGAGTTAGTTCTTGTTACATCAAGTTAACATCTTAAAGATACTGGTGCTGCTGTTGTTAAAATATAATAATAATAACGCGACCACGTGGGCTGAGTATCTGTACTGCTAGACAAGTGTGCTCCGCTATTGTAGAGACATCGGTGTATTGTTTATTTTAGCGCGGTCGGGGCGAGTGATTAACTGCCGCCGCTCCCGCTCGCCTCTCCCGCTCCCGCTCGCTCCAGTCCGTCTATAAATACAACACAATGACTCCTCTCCTTCACACAACCAACACTCGTTTGAGGAACTCTATCTAAATAGTTGCATTCTACCTCTTAACTTTCATCTTATTCATTGTACGTGTTAGTGTGGAGGCGAGTGGCCCCGTGTAGAGGTGAGGTACGAATCATACTGATCCTGTCATCATCATCACACTGGAAAACTTAATAGGAACATATTTCAGGGTGACTTACCTGCCTCCGTGGTCTAATGGTTAGGAGCATTGGGCCCTGGACACGGAGGTCGTGGGTTCGATTCCCACGGTCACCAAGTGATATGTCACTTTGTTTTTTCCATGAAGCAATAAACCAGGTTTTTCACCAGTTGGTTAGGAGTAGTTAGGACATTGCAGGCTGACCACCTGATGATTTCGAGCTTCGGATGACACGTTAAGCCGTTGGTCCCGGCTACTAGCTCTGGTGGTAGTAGTTGTTACATAAAAACCACGTCAGAGGCCGTAAGACGGTCTGAAAAAACTCTGACACCCAATCGGCCTGTGGCTCGCCCGGCGGGCAGATTGAACCCGGAGACCAGGTCCACCAGATACAGGGGCCCACACGATAATAAGGGGGACCTTTAGATCATCAACCTAAACAACATTTACTATGGAATCAACATTGTAGTGCGGTTTGATAGACTTCACAAAGGTATGCATCAGAATTTCTTTTACGCGATGCTCTCCTTTACCGTTTGAGAGCAGTTGGTATTGCATAAACTCATTGTTAGATAATTAATCTTACTTGGCACATCGTGCGTGCGGATTCGATCCCGGATCCTTATGAATTACTTACCTCTACTAAACGCGGAAGCGATTCTCTTTTTTTCCTGTTCCTGTGTGACTCGTTAATGGATGATGAATCTATTTAAAGTATTCTCTTCGTACGGTTCATATATTTTATTTTAGAACGAAGACATTTATTTTAGTATATCATACGAGACAATCGTTTAAAATAACGTCTTTGATTGTTACAGCTATTTATCAACACAACATTTTTTGTTCGAATTTTTTGTGTTACTTATATTGGTAATGTTTTTATTTTTTGCGTCTAAACAAATTCTAAACATTTGTGTAAATATTTCTATAATAGTATATAAGGGCCTGTTTCACCACTTCTGAATAAGTTTTTGTTAGCTTATCCGACAGATATTTTGACATAATTTCATACAAAATATGTCAAACTATCTGTCGGATAAGCTAACAAAAACTTACCCAGAAGTGGTTAAACAGGCCCTAAGTGTTGTTTTGTGGCACCTTGTCATTAACTATTAGATATATGCTCAAACATACATATATTTTAGACACATATGTACATATAATTCTGCCAGTGATATAAGAAGTGTTTTGTATGTGCCTAGTTGGTAACTAAGCCTTATTAAATATATAAATAAATACATAGCATAATTTTCGCTTTTTTGTTGACCTGAAGCAGCGGGACTAACACTAGAATGATTATTCAAGGGCTAGCATGGTAACATTGGTAACTTTATTTCTCCTTCACTTTGCGAATATCAGAGAAAGAGAAAAGGCGCAGGATAACGTTGCAGCGCGTATCATTCGATATGCAGATGCAGGTGGTTGGGCACGGGTGGGGCGGCACGCGGGACGGGACAGGCTTCAAGGTGGGACATTATTTGGGAGGATACGCCGCATCGCAGCTGCATGGTGTCCATAATATTAGTTATTAGTTACCTATACTATAAGTCCTATATTATACAGCGTCCTTCTTAATATGCTGATACTTTTTTAAGGGGATGATCAGACCGTTAAACTGAACCACTTTGTCTTTGGGACCAAAATCGAAATCGCGAAAAAAAAACAGTTACTTATTTCGATGTTGGTCTCAAAGACTAAGATATTCAGTTTGATGGTCTGATCGTCCCTTTAAAAAAATGTGTCAGCATATTAAGAAGGAACCTGTATAGATCTTCGCTTAAGATTTACTTTCTAGTGCAGCGGCCGGCCTTGTATCGGAGGCTGTTCAAACTTTTTGTCAACATAGCAGTAGATTTTTGTTCTGGCAATTAGAAAGTGTGAGATGAGAACTGTTGAAAACTTCTCTTCTCCTGAGGGTAGTACAAGGCTCTTCCCTGCTGATAGATGCTGGCAGGTCCCTGGTTTGAAATCATCATCGATCAGCCACGGTCATAATTAATACATGGTCTGATCATCCTCTTAAAAGTATGATAATTATTAAGAAGAGAACCCTCATATATCTGTATATTACTAGTAATAAATTTGTGAATTGTAAACAGTAACATTATCTACGTTTAGTGATATTGTTTTCGGCCCGACTTCAAAAAAAGGAGGAGGTTCTCAATTCGACTGTATGTGTTTTTAAACATTATTAAATACATCATACATATCTAATTATAGTTAGTTTACAAAACGGAGTGAAATAAAAGATCACGTGTGAAACAATCACAGTAGATATTGGAATTTATTTGTAGGTATACGATCCAACACTGATGACATACTACAACATTATTAGGTATTGCATTGATAACGTCCGCTCCACATGAAGTCCTCCCAAACATGGTACTTTATGCCATCGTCATGGGTCTATATTAGAATCCATAATTGAAAATGCCTAAATTGAATATATGAGAACAAACTTGACTGGAAGGACTTCATAATGTGGAACAGAGTTTAGTCACAAAACACTAAATCAAGCAATAGCGACAATACTATCAGATCGAATCTAGAACGCATTGATTATACTGTTCTGGAAATTCTAACGTTTGCCTGTGTGCTACGAATAAGAGAATGTATAGAAGTATAAATGAAGCTCAAAAAGTGGCACCAAAAAAATTGTAACGCGTTCTAAATTTGTTCTTTAAAAATTGTAACTCGCCGCCAAAACTCATACAAAATGTCATTTTTCATGGGGTGCCAAAAATGATTTCGATTTTGTTATTCTTCCATATTTATTCTCTTATTCGTAGCCTGTGTGTGATCTCTATCAATGATCAAGGTCTTTCGATTAGCGTTAACGACAGTAGAAAGCATAAAAATATATGGACTTGACGTATGGTGACGAAAACAAACGTCAAAATGTTTCGATCGCTAATGTAAAATTCATGCATTCTGTCATTTTCTACTAGCATCAACGCCAGTACCATGAGTTTTCGCTTTACGTTACTACTGTAGTTGCGTCGGTAATTTTGTATGACATTTATTAGTTCCCAACGTAACCACTAGGAGCGCCGTACGAAATTCAATTCAAAAACTGTAGTTTACTATAGTAGTTTTATTGAAGTATACTACAGTGTAAACTCATGGTATCTGACGGATTGATTGACTTACGGCCTGTTTCACCACTTCTGTATAAGTCATTGTTAGATTATGTGACAGGTAATTTGACATACTTTTCATACGAAATATGTAAAACGATCTTTCAACTAAGCTAAACAATGGTAGAGTCAAAAATGACATCAGAAAGCTATCCATTTGATATTATTTTAAATAAATCATTTTGCGTTTTGAGTTTTAGTGGCTTATCCGGAAGTGGTGAAACAGGTCCTAGTGTCGGTATAGCTTGATCAGTGTAGGGTAGTAAAGTAAACAAGTGGCCGTCTCTCCGGTGAGAGCCGTGAGAATGATGCTCGTATCGTAATGAATAACGCATCGACCGACGCTGTGACGTCACAAGGACCACGGCCTCTTCGGCCAGGTCCCGGGCACACTGCACTCTGTGGGTCAGTACAGGGTCCAACTTAATATGCTGACAGTTTTTTAAGATAATGATGAGACCATCAAACTGAACAACTTTCTCCTTGGCACCAACATCGAAATCGCGAAAAGGAATCAGCTGTTCCATACTAAACCGCAAACCTACAGCCAAGTAAGCCAAATGTATGGCACAGCTGATTTATTGTTGATGCCATAGAGAAAGTTGTTCAGTTTGATGATCTGATCATCCCATTTAAAAAGTGTCAGAATATTAAGAAGGACCCTAATTGTCTTGTGACATGGCTCATGCTGACACAAAAGAAGAAGGGATAATATTAAAAGCTCATTGAAAAGGAACATCTGATTATTTTTCGCGATTCCGTAGGTTGGCTCTACAGGGTGAAATTGATATCATTAGCATCCTTTTAAACTAAGAGTCAAGCCATCAAACTGAACAACTTTTACGATGGCAGCAAACCGATCGGAACAAAAAAAAACAGCTGTTCCATAATAAACTGTAATGCCTATTCGACTCAAATGTATGCAACAGCAGATTTTTGTTTTGCTTCGATCGGTTTGCAGCCATAGTAAAATTTTGTTCAGTTTGATAGTTAGACTGTTAGTTTACAAGGATGCTAATGATATCAATTCAGTCAGTCAGGTCTGAATTCACCGTTTCAGTATTTGACCGGCTGTCTTATACACCGTGTATGAACTTTGACTGTGTGAAATATTATACATTAGTCCAGTGTGCGCAGGCCCTAACGCCGCTCGGTGTGCGGAGCACTCACATAATTTACTATGTATTTAATCATTATCTTTACTTTATCTAAAGCTTCCTGTACAACACTGTTTTAATTTAACGGCCCTGCTAATAAAATGCCTTCATTTACACAATGTATCTCATAACATTCTTCTTCAATTAGTTTCTTAACTAAGTTCAGAGATAAACGTATTTTATTAGCAGGACCAAAGTACCTAAGAATATTGATAGATAAAACAATAGATCACTTGGCGTACCTGTGCGATGCGCCGACGCACTACGCGTCACTATAGTACTATACAGCATAGGTATGTGTCACAGACACGCAGTAGCCGATCTACTAACTATGTACAGCACAGAATTATCTCATTACATTATCAGTAAGATTACTGCTAGATACATTACTTATACGTAACTCTATAGGGGTATGCGTATGTACATACATATAACATTGCCTATCTATAACGTTTACAACTAAGCTAGGTAGGTACCTATGTGTTTGAAGCGCTAGCATCGTGGGGCGACGACGCTGTGTCCGCCCGCGATCTGTCTATATGAGTTATGTGATGTGGCTTTATATCGACTTGAGTGAATTATTGGCTCTCTGCTTACTTCTCTCTGTATTAGGTAGGTACTATTGGGTACTATAGATACATGCAACTCATACCAGTTCCTTTATGGCTAGTGAATAGTCGTAATAAAAAGGTCGTCAAGTTCAGACTCGATCAGATGTAGAGCTATAGTGAAGTGATTTCGATCATTTGTCTTTAAAATGTCAATAGTATCCAGTTTAATTGCAAAAATGGCGCAGCCGGTAGGATACACGCGTCCGTATTGCTCCGTGTACGCAGCAAGAGTTAGATCTCTAGTAGGTATCGGTACACATTTTGCATAGAAGCATTTGCAAGCTGAATAAAATGTCAACCGTTACATGCATAAGCCACTAGTCACCACCAGGCGCTTGCTGGATCATACATTTATATGACGTGACTATTTATGATAAAGTAGCACTTAGTGGAGTTGACACCGTGAAATGAGAGGCGACTTCAGTTAAACGATGTAGTCGATCAGAATGCTAACGCGGAGTACACGCCGGCCGGTCGCGACGGACGCCCGAGGTCAGTGTCACACCTGCTTATATTTAATTCAGCACATTACTGTCCATTCTACACAAGATGTCGCATGATATAACGTTTGCTGCCATCGAGTTAAGTATCAAAATATCTTGATTTACGGGACGTCGTTTGTGGAAGGAACTATACACTGCTCGCGGACCCGCGATCCGGGGGGTGAGAAGAGAAGGGGGGGTGAAGCTGACACATTGCGGCGCATACATTAGTGAACAAAAAGCTCGTTGAATTGGTGCATTTGTCCGACCTCGGTCCGCTATCGCCGGACACATCAATTGAGTTTACTTTAGACGGCCATCGATACCGTTTGATTATCATATAATCAAAAAAATATTAATGCATCGAGTGAAATAAATTTATAAAGGTACAAAGAACCGCTTTTAAAGATGATGTTTTGTTTGCGAGTTTATTAGTTTGCACAATTATTGTTCAATGTTAATATTTTATTGTTTGCTAAAGAAACAAATATAGGTCATCATAATCATAATAAATACGTATACTCCCTAATTGATAAGACAGACCCGGTCAGCTAAGATATTGATAATTGATTAGATCTTACATCGAAAATCAAACTCAAATAAGTAAAAGGTAAAAAGGGACGTATTTCCCATATCGACATTAATATCCATGTCCTTCTAACGGGTCGCCGTTCTAAATTAGATAGTTTACGTGAAGGTACGATTATGGAAATTGAGATTTAATGTTGTTATTCTGTAGTTATTTTAACGCTGAGACTGAGACTCTACGATCCCGGCATATCAACACCCTTGGGCATGTCTGTAGGTATCCCGTATACCTACCGTGTTACGCTAAACAGTTACATTACTTTAAGAGAGGATTGTATTGTACCCATGATAATGAACAAATTTCCTTAAGAAACCTATAGGAAATTCGTAAGAAAATTGTTGACTTCCCATACTATAAATGCAATCAGCTGATCGAAGTTTCGTATGAAAAATTGAAAAATTTCCTATAGGTTTCTATGGCAGTGTTATTCAGTATCATGGGTACAATCACCCCTTAAAGTAATGCAACTATTTACCCTAATATGTACCATGTAGGTATAGGTACTTTGACTTAATTATTAGTCTGATCGCCAGTGCTATCTATCAAGTTTTATTGTCCTTTTTAAGAGAAGTTTATTCCGAGAGCGAAAATGCGCGCTGCATACAAACGTACTATGGTGATATTTTCAATACTAACCAATTAAAGCCAATGAAATTTTGCAGAAACAATTTAGAAACAAATCTCTATGCTTGTATGGAGTCAGATTTTCGTTAAAATATACAGTTTCAATGCTAGGATTAATTTAAGATTTGTATGGAAATCTTTGAGGCACTGTAACTTTAAAAATATATATTTTAACGAAAATCTGACTCCATACAAGCATAGAAATTTGTTTCTAGATTGTTTCTGCCAAATGTCAATGACTTTGATTGGTTAGTATTGAAAATATCACCATAGTGCGGTTGTATGGAACGCGCCAACGGTAATATATACCCTTAATATAATCGCTTTAAAATAACGTTTGTATTTAGTTTTAATTCGATATTATATTTCAACGCAGCCACGGAGACGTCGCGTGTCGCCCCTGCCGCTTCATAATTTTACCCATTTTACGCGTATTATGTATGATTCCATTGTTGTTTAATTTATTACATCGCCTCTGTAACCCACCTGTGTATTCAATTACATATCGTATTGAGTAGTAAAGTATTATGTTGCAGTAATGCTCATTATGAGTCAGATATTTACACAAACTGCTGAGCTGAGCGTGTTATATACCTCCTCGTTGACAGTGACCTATCATTGCATCACATTAGGTACATATTATATTGTCTACTCAAAACCTTCCAACTCTTATAATAAGTAGGTTTAGAGACCGTTAAAAAAACTCGAGTGAAGCCGATTATTTTATAATATACCTACATAATATGTAGGTACTTGTTCTGATATTAAACTCAGGGATCCTTTAAAAGTGTTTCAAATTGCTTTTTTCACCTCCGGACGGAAAGCGTCAATTGTCGTCCCACTCTGCGCTAAACGTAGTTGCCGCTATCCACCTCCGTCGAGGAAAAAAATAGTATACTAACCTCGGGCAGTAAATAAGAAAGCCTCGGTCAACAATTACATGAGATATGAGACCTTTCTTACTTTCCTGCCCTCGGTGTGTAATCTACTATAGGTATATGACTTCGCGGATTACAACAAATGTACATAGGTAGATCGTTAACAGACACAATACTGTGTACCTAAGTAAATCATAGTAATATGAACAATTTGTAGGAATAGCTACAAAGGATGTTTCAAAATTCATCTGACTCAAAGATACAACGGTCTGTGAAACATTGCTGCGAAATTACGAGGCTTATTTCATTGAATTTTAATTAAATTTTAATAAAGTCGTTTGTTTCATAATTATAATGCAGCTACTAGCTAGTTAAATTGAGCTTCCAATATTTTGGTAATATTATTTACCCAAAAAATGTTATATTGGATGAAATAAACATGGTTAGATATCGCGACAACGTTTAAATTTAGTTCAACAAAGGTTCATAATACATATAGGTTTCTTACCAATCGATGCACCTACTTTCTCACAAGACGTTTTACCATCTTTATAAAACGAGTCACATATTTTGTTCTAAGGTCCTGTAAAGTACATGATCACAACACGCAGGCGTCACTATCGCACTCGCACAACTATCACTAGCGCTAGCGCAGTCCGCTAGCCGGCGGCGCGGTACCTACGCACTAGGGGGCTATCACTACGTGGCCAGAGTCCTCTCGCAGGGCGGTACCAGGGCCGGCGCGCGCGCGGGGCGAGCAGCGCGAGGCAGCGGCGCCCGCGCGCGGCGAGCACCGCGAGGCAGCGGCGGCGCGCTCGCACCTCTCTCAGAACCAGTACAGGTCCTTGGACGTGTCCTGCACCTGCGCCTCCAGACCTGCACACAAGTACGCTAAGTTCAGACTCTATTGTTTTAGTTTAAATCACATGGGGTTCTTATCATTTTATATGAATTAGAGCAATGAAAAATATTGAATGCCCTCAGTTCTGTCTACATAGCAGGTAAACAAAGTAATCTAATATTATAGGAACTAAAGAGTTTTACCGACAAACAGCTGAACAGAATATTAGTCCACAGAACTGAGTGTGTTAGAATTGCCAAGAGACACGAACCAATGCTATGTGTGTTTGTGTGTGTATACATGTTTGTGTGTGTGCGAACAAAGAATATTCAATCGATCTATTGCTTACGAGTGTGCTACGCGTAGGCTGGTTTTATGCTACGGAATCTTTAGTTTCATACAAAAGACATCAACGAGAGTAATTTGAAATGCATACTTTGAAGGATTGGAACAGGAACGACGAATGAATCGGTAAAAATATGCGTCGTATCTTTGCAGTGTCGACGCGAAGTAAACAAGAATAGGTAGTGTGACAGAGGCTTTAGGATATTTCATGTCCCCGAGGGGGTAGTCAGAGTTATTCTGAAACCTCAGAACGTTCACGTTTCACCAGTAGTACCTACCGAAACTCTGTCCAGTGTGACGGGGGGTGCGCCCGTCGTCACCACTTGTAATGGACAGTGGGTACAATACATGCCTCGAAATTGAAGCATGTAGGTTTCCTCGCGATGTTTTCCATCACCGAAAAGCCAGTGGTGTTACAAATCGTACATAAATTCCGAAAAACTCATTGGTACGAGTCGGCCTGGACGGGGATCGAACCATTACTCCTGCACGGCAGGCAACGTTACTCGCCACTGGACCACTAACGATTTATGTCACTAGTAATAACATAATTATACTTATAACCTAGCGATAGACTTGCCCCTTCATAGAAGCAACATGTTCCACTTGAATGAGGTGTCCGCACCTGATTGATGTTCCCGAGTTCACTTCGTCACTATGGCAATGACAGACCGCAATTTGTCATTTTGTGTTGTTTTGTGTGACATGTTGTTTGTTTGAACGAGCTTGACTATCGCTAGAGTAATATGTATATGCTTACTTATAACATTATGTACCTACCCACCTACGAATAAGAGAATAAATATGGAAGAGTAACTCCAAACAAAATCGAAATCATTTTTGGCACCCCATGAAAAATTACATTTTGTATGAGTTTTGGCGGCGAGTTACAATTTTTAAAGAACAAATTTAGAACGCGTTACAATTTTTTTGGTGCCACTTTTTGAGCTTCATTTATACTTCTATACATTCTCTTATTCGTAGCTACCCACCTACAGCTACAACTACCTATGCCGAGGCCTACATCGCACCATTGATGTTTGCAAAATTCAAGAAAAAATACTGCATACACAAATAAAATTACAGTAAACGAACCTAATATCAGATAAGTAAATAAAACAAAGGTATGTTTTATTATTTCAAACTATTGTATTGTTGAGATTCCATCGTAATAAGTTAAGAGATAGAAGTCGGCTGCCGGCGGCATACGTGCGGGCCGCGGTTAATTGCGCTGGACGCGGCCCGCGAGGCGAGCGGCCGAACAAAGTAATTGACAGGGGCTCGTGATTTAGTGGCCGCGGGGTGCGGGGTGCGGGTGCGGGGGCACGGAGGGGCGGGCGGGCAGTATTGATCCCGCGGGGCAGCGGTCAGCGGCTCGCCATTGGCCGGCCCCGCCCCGCGGCCTGCCCCCCGCCCCGCCGGACGGGCACTGTCCCGCGAGTGACTCCCGGTGACTTTGTACTTGAGATGGAACTAACAGCGCAACTAGTTGAGGACAGGTAATGGGACAGAGATGGATGACAGGCAAGTGCCTGATGTGATGAGCTGCAATACTAAAAAGTTGTAGGTATTGAGAGATTGATAGTGGAGCTACGACTGAAGTGCTATTTGAACAATCTTCCGTCGCGGAACACTGAAAAACGACGTAAGAAAGCTATCTATTTTGTGTGCTTTTACTTTGAATAAATATTTTTATATTTCAACTAGTGTTTTTCCGCGACTTCGTCCGCACAAATTATATACCAGATTTTAAGTCAGATCATAAGCTATCAATCAAAAAAGGTTTCATCAAAATCGGTTCAGTAGTTTTTGCGTGATGCGCGAACAAACAAACAAACTAAAAATTTTGTCAATAGATGGAGCTGCACGTCATTTAAATCGCGCTATCGAGTGTTATTTGAATTTATATGAAGTGAACCGCTACTTTTTTGTTCCTCATAATTTTACGGTTTTATAATAGTTAAGATGACGAATTCTATAGGGGAGACTGGGGTTTGTCGTAACAGTTTTTGGGAAAATGCTTGTATTTTCCAATGCATGAACATTTTTTAGAATTTTGAATTAGTGTGTATGTTGAATAACTATTTGAGCACTATATTAAGATAACAAACCATTTAAAATCCTTTCCTATCCTCCATGAGAGAACATTTAACAAAAAATGGGAGGTGTTACAATTTACCCCTTCTTTGGGTTAAGTTGTAACAGACTCGGGGCAGGTTGTAACAAGGAGAAACCGTCATTATTTTCGATAAAATGTACGTTTATATTTATTAACTAAACAGTGTTAACAAACATTTTTAATTGTAATTAGTTTTAACCATTTTCATCCTCGTGTCTATAAGTGTAGGTACTTCTAATAATCAACAACAGCATTCTGGTAACATACCTGAATAAAATATCTAAATAATCATTATTGTGAATAGATAACGCCAAATTTTGATTTAGCCTTTGCTTCATTGCTACATTTCCCTTCTCTTTCACTTTCTTTTCTCTTTACAACATATTATTTTCCGGTGTGTCAGTTAACACAAGATAGCGTTTTTCTTTTTGAAGAGGATGAAAAAATCATTTAAATGGTTATCCTAGGATTTAGATGGCAGGTAGATTCTGTGTTGGCTTTATTTGGGCGTTTGAAGGACTAGTAGGAGGATTTAGTAGCTTTAATTGTGTACTTATTAATAGCTAAAGATAAAGACTCACTTAGGTATATCGTTTTGAGGGTCATTTTGAGCAATTTCAAGTTTTCAAAATGTAAAGCCAAATTATTTATGATTTCATTTGTTTCTGTCGAATTTGGATGATTATTGGGATAGCTAGGATCCATTTCGTTATGTTACAACTTGCCCCAAAAATTTGTTACTACATACCCCGTTGACTCATATTTTCATAATATCAAAATTTCTCAAAAACTACTAACATGCATGCATGCATGCATGCATACATATGCTCACGACTATATTCCCCGAGGGGGTAGTCGGAGATATTCTGAAACCTCAGAACATCCACGTTTTACCAGTAGTACCGAAACTCTGTCCAGTGTGACGGGGGGTGAGTCCGTCGCCACTTATGATGGACAGTGGGTACAATACACGCCTCGAAATTGAAGCATGCATGTTTCCTCACGATGTTTTCCTTCACCGAAAAGCCAGTGGTGTTACAATCGTACATAAATTCCGAAAAAACTCATTGGTACGAGTCGGCTTGGACGGGGATCGAACCATCGTCTCCTGCATGGCAGGCAAGGTTACTCGCCACTGGACCACCACGGCATTTTTTTTAAATATATCTCTTTGTTTATACTTATTACTACTCGTATTGCTTGCTTCGAAGATAAATACAGTGCCCCTACCAGTAGGTACCCCGTACCAGGTAGATAGTCTAACCACAGAGTACAACTAGTAAGTAAACAATATTCACATTCATCATACAAATACTACTACTCATATACTTTATAATAACAATCTCAATTTTCAATTAGGTAGGTAATTCATTCTATAGGTATAGAGTCTATTTCAAATAGCCTTAGCATACAGTAGGTAAATGGTTTAGTTCATCTATAACTTTTTTTTTTTTTACAAATGGAATTAATTTATTGATCATAAGTAATCTGAATAGTAACAAAAATAGAGGTCAGCACAAGCGTCGTCAATTACACATATACACAGATATAAATCATCAACAAGCTTCGTCAAAATAATCTTCTATAACTATGTAATATTAATAGTGTTCTGGCCAGATAAATTACACCATTACTGTTTGAAAATCTTTATAGGGTCCTTCCTAATATAGTGACACTTATTCAAGGGGATGATCAGACCGTCAAACTGAACAACTTTCTGTATGGCACCAATATCCAAATCGCGAAATAAACTTCAGCTCTTCCATACAAAACTGCATTTCTCCTCGAGCCAAATGTTTGGGACAGCAGTTTTTTTTTCGCTGTTTCGATATTGGTCCCATAAAGAAAGTTGTTCATTTTGATGGTCTGGTCATCCCGTTAAAAAACTGTCAGCATATTAAGAACGACTCTGTATATTTTCTACTCAGTGTATTTTGCATGTGAATTGGACCTCTACGCGTAGGCCTGCGTAGCACTAGCTACGAGTGTCTACGCAACTCGTAGGGTATTTCTATTTGTGTTTCTCTGTGGTATCACGGCCTACAGCCAGGCTCCGGTGCGGTCAACTTGAACCTTAGTGCGGTGACATAAGGACACATATGTTTACGTATTAATAATGGTGGCGGAGGCTACGCGCGGGTGCGTGACGTCGCTCGAGGTATTTGTCAATAAAGAGCCTCCCCCCTCCCCCCTCGCACCCCCCCCGGGCTCCGCGGCGGAATGTGGCAGCGCGGGCGAAGGGACAGGCAGGACCCCAGTGACAACCCTCGCCACACATACATATACATCTGTCCTACAAAATTGCTATAATAATATCCTATGTTATTATATCTTTAGTCCTCATAAAATAAGATCAACCTCTCTATTGACAGGATATACAGGTCCTACTTAATATGCTGACACTTTTTTAAGGGGATGATCAGACCGTCAAAGGGACAGCTGATTTTTTTTCGCGATTTCGATCTTGGTCCCGTAGAGAAAGTTAATCAGTTTGATGGTCTGATCATCCCCTTAAAAAAGTGTTAGCATATTAAGTTGGAACCTGTATGTTACTACCGTAAGCTCACTGTAGCCAACTATCAACATTTGAATTTGACACGTGAATTCCTAAATAACGTCCCTGCCTAAATATGACACAAATTAATTGACAATAATGGTATTTTGGCAGTTCACTGTTTGGCAGGTTGATAGTTATTCGATGAAGCAGATACGCAGACCGCCTCGAGTAGAATGTTTAATCATATACCTATCTACCTACCTATACCATGTGCATTATATTCCCCAAACATTAATTAGCATCTAAATCTGAAAACTTCACAACAAAGATATACGAGTGCACATCACGCGAGAAGGTCGTTCTTATTTTTATAACCAACGAAAAGCCTCCCCTTCAGAGGGTTGAGGGTTGATACGATCTGACTCGTAGGTACTATGAATCAAGTGGATGGATGGAGCGGGCTGTGAGACAATGGGGGTGCGAGTTGGGAGCGCGGGGCGCGGGTGAGGAATTTAATTTGTCGCCCCTCCCCCCGGCCCCCGCAGCAGGCGGCTCGCCCCCGCGGGCCGCGGCCGACAGACGCGCGAATTAATTTTAATCGCCGTCATTATGAGGCCGCGATAGCGCTGCGTTTCATTACGCGGCGCGGACGGGACGCCTCCTTTCAACTCGCCGCCGACGCGACGCGACTACTCCCTCGCCGCTTTTTGTTTCATCAACCGTCCGTTTATAATCGCTTCCCATCCGCCGCCGCACACCCGCACCCCGCACCCCGCACCCCGCACCCCGCACCCCGCACCCCGCACTGCCGCCAATTACATCTATCCCTAGAAGTGAATCTAAATTACCTCCCACGTTATAATACGTTACGATTCGAATCACGCGACGCCTCGCAGTTCATACACCCCAACACCTGAGAACCTTTATCGCTGTGTATACAGACACGTACAATAGCCAACATTTTGGGATGACCAACTCAAAATGCAAACTAAAAGCCTAGCTATAGTAGCCTATAAGACCTTTTGTAAAAACATGTTTTCAGTATTGAGTATAAAAGATAGTTGAAAATACCTAGTAATTGAGTGATGCTAGCACCGCGACAGAGAAGATGCAGCAAGAAACTCTACAACAAAATTTCTTTCAACATAACTAGAGACTTTAATAAGTTACCTTTGGTAAACAATTATTACCATAGCCATGCCATAGCTAAAAGATCACCTTGAACATTATTTAACTCGTAAACTTGAAATGCTGTCTCTGAATGAAAAATTTTTTTTTTTTAGACTGTCCGCGCAGACCACTGACTTTCGTTACTGTCATAACTTTTGATTGAATGAACCGATTGAAATGAAGTAAAGCCTAAATGTTAATCCCATAAACTTAATATTAAGTTTATGGTTAATCCAAACTAAACTAACTTTTGTTCAAATCGGTTCAGTAGTTTTAAGTGATGCGTGTAAAAGTACAAGTAGATAAACAGACAAAAATTCCACAAATGGTCTCATTGCATTTCATTACGAATCCTAAACGCTCTTCTATCTATACTAAGTTTGTAATGAATAGGCTCCGAAACTTCTGGACCAATCTGGATAATTCGTTCACCATTAGAATGCTACATTATCAGTGATTAACATAGGCTATAAAAAACGGCCAAGTGTGTGTCGGGAAGATTCTAAGGTGGTACGAAGTTCGCCGCGGTCCTCTAGTAATTAATATTTATGCAAATGTCTACGTAAATCCACGCCAAGTTTACAATACTACATATGTTATTATTATGTATAAACTATTGATGATGTGACCTGTCTTTACCAAACATTGTTAAAAAAGCTCCATCCCTTGGGCTTGGGCCATACTAACACTAGCTATACTACATGAATCTTAAATCGAATAGGATATTCATGCCTAAAACCAAACCGGCCCTAAGAAACTAACCCACACAGCAGAATTAATCTTAATTAAGAACCTTAGGGATGCACTAGAACTTCTGAAACAAGTAAATACACCGTGAAAACCGTAGAGCGATGTATTAGCTGAAGACGCGACCTCAGAGCCAGCGCCGCTGCCTCCCGCCACATAGCGCCGCGGAAGCGCCCACAAAGAGAAAATACTTCGCTTTGTCACTCGGATGAAGCGTTTAAATCATCACAATTAAAATATCTGCGTCAGACACGAGCGGAATCTCTTTGAACATTGAATATACATCGAGTAGGAGGCGCTTGTCCCCGCCGATAGCAGCTACTTGGAAAATATAAGTCGAATCGTTCCTAGCTCACCGCTGAGCCGTTATTTATTGTTTGCTTTCATCGCGCGCCACGCAACACAATTATAGAAATGCTTTGATATCAATGAACTCCAATTATACCGGAATATTTTCGAGGAGGAAAAATGTTGATACAAAACAGTAGCAGCATTAATTTTATTCTACATCATAAAGGAGTTCGGACACGTCGCTCTTTGTTTTGTTGAGATAATATGGAGGGCTTTAATTTGAATTCCAAGAATCTTAAACTGACTGTTGACTATGAAACAGATCAGAGAAAAGATCGATAAGGAAATACCTATCGGACAACGTTCTGGATTGACTTTTGTACCAATTTGGTGCCACATTATAGTAAATTATGGCATGACAAAATAAAACATAGAATGAAGTAATAATCTGATTGCTGGATGTGATATCGAAGGTACTAAGGCAGTAAATCGGTTGCGTCTTACAAAAAGGAGAGGTGCGGAGCAATCAAAACCGACGGGCATGTTTGAAGAAATTGTATGGATGTGAATGAGGAAAAAGAAGTATGTACGGATCGTAGTAGTTGGCGCGCCCTGGTCTCTGCCTACCCCACTGATGGGAAAAAGGCGTGACGTTATAGAGATAAGTCAGCTTCCTACAGTGCTCCTAGAGATCGTCTCCTGCCTGATAACGATGATGGATACGTAAAGGAAACGTGAGGCGACCAAAAAAATGAAACTCTTGTACCCAGAAGTCAGAACTCAGAAGCAGGGAAAAATTATGATGTAGCATATACCTACCGAGTTGTTCCAACCACTAATTTCTCTATGGTTTCAAGTTTTCAACCGACGCGATGAAAAGGCTGCGTACCTATATTGTTAGTGTATATTTAGAGCATAACTAGAATCTAAGAACGAATAGTGTAGTGGGGTGTGTGTGTGTGTGTAATGTCAGAGATTCAAGGTGCTAATGCTATGAGGCCCGGTTCGGCATACATCGCTTGCTTGATTACTACACTTTGAAATTAAAAAGAATAAATCAGGTATTGAATGCCGAATCGAGCTCGATCATAGACTCCGTAGCAGTAGGTACTGTAACTCGTACATACCGGGCACGGCGGGGTAGGAGTAGGGTGAGCAGGCGGCGGGGTCGAGGTGGTGCGGCGCGTGGTGCTGGGCCGGCCACTCGACGGGCTTGTACTGGGGCATGCCGCGGCCCAGCAGCAGGCCGCCGTAGCCCGCCGCCGCCATGTTGTGGTGCGCCGCCGCCGCGTGGTACTCCGCCGCGTGCCGGTGCGCCGCGTGCCCGTACCTGCGCACACACGCGGGGGACCTTGATAAACCTGCCTTCACATTATGCTATCTTAGGTTTCGTTCAAGGAGACGTGGGGCGGGTTGCGGAGCGGGCTGCCGAAAACTCAATCATACGGCGATGTATGAGAGCGTTCACGGAGACACGCGTCAAATTGTCATAGATTTATTGCCCGCTCGACGCGCCGTGCGAAGACCCGCGTCTCCTTGAACGAGGCCTTGGGCCCAGCCTTCCAATGTGACAGAAAGCTTAATGTGAAGGCAGTCTTAAGTTACATCTAGCAGCCCAAAACAGATACGAAAAGGGCCGTGATAACAAACATACAAAAAAAAAATACGGGTCGAATTGAGAACCTCCTCCTTTTGTTGAAGTCGGTTAATAAACTTCTTTAGGGCTCTGTTCTCAGCTTCCTTTTTTACGTATATGTTCATCCAGCGCGGACGTACAATATCAATAATCAAGTCTATTTACATTGGATTGCGGCCTCTACTCTAATCTAAACATGGCGAACAATATGTAGAAATATGACAATTAAATCGTTGACAACATCTGCACCAGATTTATACAAGTTAATTTTTGTTTTCCAATAAAATAGAAGTGACCTTGGTAGCTAGATGTCAGTGTTGGAAAATAACTAAAAAGGAAGCCACCGCACGAAGCTGCCACTTCAGTTTCAACGCAATTAAGAAGTTTGACCAGAACAAAAATTGAGAAGCATATGGGTATGTTGCTTTTAGCAGAACTGATTTATTTGTTAAAAAGAACTTAATTTATCAACTAAAATAAACTCTCATTAATCCTCTGCTAGCCTCCTTTTTATTGCGCTATTTGTCACAGTGTAGCCTGATCCAATGCGGGCTCGAAACACTCACAATATCGTCGGGAAAACGTGCTGATGGTAGACAACTGACCTTCGATCAGGAAATAGAGTCTCCTCAAGTGACGCACTGAACCTACGATAGTATATCAAATTTATGCACTGAACCCAGCAAGCCTCTCATGCAGATTGGTAAATCTCTTCAACTATGGCAAGTCTAACTCTTGACGTGCCCTTGACTCGACAGAAAAAGGCGCAGTGAGCCATTAACTTACAAACTAATGGACTTCGGGTCTCATACAAAATTCTCGAAAAAAGTATGTCCCAGACTAACTTAAGTTACGTTTTAGTAATATTAAACAAAATGAAAAAATTAAAACTCTTGAAATTCTTCTTTCAGTTTGCTTGCGTAGTTTGTGCGAATCATTGCCAAATCAGACTGGCGCGTAATTGTTACTCTTCAAACATTTTTGAGCGCAGACCCTAATTCCAGTAGTTAATGTTAAGTCAATGCAATGAGCGATATAATACCTATCATCATAATCAGCTTTTTCAGATACACTCAGTTGCAGAAACGCTCATTACAGTTAATCGTCCATTAAATCTCTTGCTAGCTTTTACTAAGTCAACAAAATAAAAAGTGACAGCAAGAGCCTGCGGATTAACTTTAATGAGCGTTTCTGCAACAGAGTGATAATATAGTAGGTAGGTAGTTAAGTGGTAATAAAGAATGTGTTGTCCGTACGGGTACCCGGAATAGTGCTGGTGCCAGGGGTCGTAGTCGTAGAGGTCGACGCCGGCGCAGGCGCTGGCCACGCCCGCCGCCGCCGCCGCGTTGAAGAACGACGCCGGCAGGTTGCGCGACACCATCGGCACGCTCTCTGCGAGACACGACAACACATCACTTACTGTTACTATATTACACTATTGTATAGGGTCCTTCTTATTATGGTGACGGTTTTTAAGGGGCTGATCAGAGCATCAAACTGATCAACTACAGCTGCTGTTCCATACAGAACTGCAATCCTACTCTTATCGATTTTTTTCCGCGGATTCGATTCGATTCGGATTCGACAACATAAACCACACAAACAAAGTAACAAAGATTCAAAATAGTCATTTTACGGTTTGACCCGGAACTTATTAAGAATTTGATTAAGAGCCTATAAATAAACCAAAATTTAAAAATATCATTTCAGTACCAGCCCCAAATTTAAAATTTAGCATTTATCTCATTCTAAAAAAAATACATTTAAAAGCTTACCATTATACACACTACACACTTCAAACACGGAGTAAATATTTTTTCACCTCACAAGCTCGGAAAGATTCTGTTTATCATTCGAAATCTGAGTGCAAAAGTGTATTTTATCCGCTAGCGTGGAAAGAGTTTTTGAAATTCGAATCTGTCTATTCAATATTTTTGTATACCGCAAATGCACTGAAAATGCTTAATAACTATTTCATGACACTGGCCAGCACGAAAATAAAAACTTTTTGAAATGTTCTTTTTAGCAATTCACTTTTTTTCCTCGCTGTTGTGAGGTGAAAAATTGTGTGTTTCGCTTGGCTGCAAAGATATTCTGCGTCTCGTACCTTTGAAACCTTCGCTAAACGCTCAGGATTCTATTATTTGAACCACTCGCTTCGCTCGTGGTTCAATCCTAGAATCCTTCGCTTGCTCAGGTTTCAATAAAAGTACTCGCGCCAAAAAGCAACTTTGCAGCCTAGCATAACAAATAACTATTGTCTACTTACAAAGCTTTGAAAAATACGAAAAATACATAGTATTTTCTAAAGAATAATTCATTCAAAAGTAATTTAAGTACATTGTTGAATCTAATTAAAATGAGTGCATTAATATTCTTTATTATTAAGTTAAAAGCCTACTCGGAGATACAATTTTTATTTCTATGTTGCGTAGCGAAATTTTTTCATTTTTTTTAGATGGTCCTTTTGTCAGTAAATTGTGCCGAGTAACCGGTTACTTCCCACCACTAAGTTCCTAGTACGTGTAAAATAAGATTATAGTTTAATAAGTATTATATATAGAGAATTAGAGATCGTTGTATTTTTTTTATTTTATTTTTTACTATAGATGGGCTTGCTCTTGACCTCAATCTAGTTCTCAGGACAAAGATGGGGAAGTAAACCCAGGTAGGTACATAGATAAATATGAGGTATCTAAGTAGATAGAAGATAGTCTTGCCGAATGGAACTCATGGATGAAACAAACAATATAGGATACTCAGAGCTCCGTGCATCGATCATACAACAACAATAGATACGTCAGTAGGTATAATATCACGTCAAGGATGATAGTTTTATGTTTCGTAAGTTATTTGTTTTTTTGATAGGATCAGCGGAGTTTTTAGATCACGAATGGTGGAGGAGGACCGAAAAGAATGGGTACGACTACAAAGTGACATAAGAATCATCATAATCAATTCTCAATTGGCGGTGTAATCGCGTAACAAACATACAAAAAAAAAAAAAAAAACATACGGGTCGAATTGAGAACCTCCTCCTTTTGTTGAAGTCGGTTAAAAAGCGCGTATCGTATTCAAATTTAAAATATATGATTTTTAAACCGAACGTGATTAATAAAACTGCGGATACTTAAAATGCTATAAAATACATTATTGATACAAAATGTAGATATAGAGCTCATTTGATATTCATTATCAGTCGGCGCCGAGATCTTTATGAATGAAGCACGACGCGACCGACCGCTCTATAAATACTTTTATATTCACGACTAAACATATACAATACAATACCAGTCAATATACTAATACGATCCTTATCTCTCTCATTCCAAGAAAACCCAAATAATATACTGTGTTTAGTGCGATATAAACTGTGGAACCTTTACACCACCACAGAGCGGTCTCGCGTCACGTCGAGTGCACTCCACACCTACCTTATACTGACCCAATAAAGACTACTTTGGCGTGACGCAGCAGCTCAATTAGCAGTTTGTAAACAATTACAGTGAACTAATCGATTATGTAGCCGCTTTACCGGCAATAACTCGTTCTTATATCACTCTGTTGATTGACAAGATCGAGAACTGTTATTTATGAGATAGGAAAAATACGCGTTGCTTTATGACATTTTATATGTTTCCTCTCCATAGAGTTAGTAGGTACCTACTTACCTACTCACAGAGAAGACTTACGACAATGCAACGATATCAATGTACTACTCTAGCGACAATGCAAGGCTATGCACGTTATAGTAAAAACGTTTACTATACGCCTCATGCTGTTTCACCAAACTCATTACTAAAGATAACATCGGGTAACCTTCAAATTCCGTAAGGTTCAAAGAATTCGTTCGCTGATCGATTGTGAAATTTAGTAACATTTTTCGGTTCAAACAACAGAGTAAAGTTAAAGAATGATTTAGATGTAAAAACTGGTAGGATCGGCCCCTGAGAGTCTCGTATTCAATATAAGTTCATTGTTTTGTGATCCAGGTTAAAAAACAAAAGTAGGTTACATATACTACATAACTTTGCTTACAGACTCTATCAGAACCAAAATAGTTCGTTACTAAAGCTCTTATCGATGCTTCAATACGGAGAGAAAACACATATAGGCTGTGGTGGTGTAAGAAAACGATGTGACTGTGAGTTGATGGCTTTAACTTTGAATCATGGGTTAAACGCAGGAAGCTGAGAAAGGTGTTAAACGTAAACTTTAGAAATCATATTGCGTCTCCATCACAGAAACTTATTATGTCTAATAATGCTATTGTTGACAAAGGCGAAGCCTCTTGGAATTTCTGACTTAAAAGGAAAATCAACACTAGTGTGTGTGTGTTGTCATTAGTTAATTCGTAGTATTGTTTATATTACGTTATTAGCTATGTTTCAGAAGACGAACCTTAGAGTAGTACGGGACGGCTTCGCGACGGATTGTGCAATGAGCTGAGTGACAGGTATAACCGGTGTCGTGTCGTGCCGGCGTGCGACGCGCCGCCGCCGCCGCCGCCGCGCCTCCCGCACGGTACCCTCGGCCGACCTGTGCCGCGCCCTCTATCCTCACTGCACACCCCGCTCACGTCACGAGGCCGCGCCAGCACGCACCAGCGAGCGCCGGAGGAATGTAGAAACAATCAGCGTGTCCCTGATCATAAACCACCATCGTATTGTTGCCTCCGAGCACGTCACACACTCGTCCTACTTTTTATCCCGAAACGAGTCCTAATTCTCGTGTCTGGTCGGTATAATGCGGGCCGAGGCTCGCGGCATTGTGTCCGGTCTATGTTTTTGCTCGCAGCCCGCGCCCCTCGCCGGCACAAAGCCGCCGACCGCTGCCGACCGACTGAATGTGAGAGCATTTTAGGTTTTTTTCGCGCGGTCCTTTTCGGACATCTTTTAAGTAATGGTGCTGCGCGTTTCTCTGATCTAATCATGGTCGCGCGTCTGTGTCGCCCGCACCGGCCGGTGCCGTATCGTGCCGCGCCGGTGCGAGCGCGAGTCCGAGCTATACGTTGCATCATGCGCAGCTCCTCGCCGCAAGCTTCGAGATAACTTGTCCGACTCGATTCGAACTCGTCCACCGCAAAAACATTAAAGTATTTGCCTGCTCTACGGAGGCTAGGGACGGTCGGGTTCATTCTATTGGAAGCATATTTTGTAGATATTTCCTCGAGAGTACGTATCTCGTCGGCGGCGCTGGGGTGCGGCGCGGCGGCAGTAATGGGAACAAATGAAGTGCGCGGGTCGAGCGAGCATTAAGCACGGGCGGAGGTGGATGGAGTAAGTTGATGTAATTGAATGAGAATGGCGGCGAAGCGGCCGCGGGTCCCAGCGGGGCCGGGGTAGGGCGGGGGGCCAGAGGGGGGAGCGGTAATTAAACGTCGGGTTTAATGAAGGCGGGTCCGGGGAGCTCTCTGATTTATCTACTGGTCGCGCTAGTGGAGGCCGCGGGCCCACATTGTTCCTCCGACAGATCGCCGCGTTCTGCGAACCGCTCGCTACGTTTTTACACAAACTTCCCGGTACTGGGCCCGCGCCGCTGTATCCATGCCTCCCCCCGACCCCCTTCCTGCCTCGTCACCTCCGCTGCCTGTCATCGAATTCCATGTTGATAAAACCTATTTTATATATACCTACGTAGGTATGTATTGTTCCTTACTACCTCTCTAGTGGGCATAATAAGGAAAAACATTCAAGTCTTTTATCAATTGCTTCCGGACATTGCTTTATATGTTACGCGATCAATGAGATATACATTACATTTGGTTACTATGTCTGGACATCAGTAAAAGTTAAATGTTTTGTTCCATGTTCCTCCATTTCTCGACAAATAGGAATGCTTTGTGTTCAGATTTTTGGAATAGTTTCCATAATATTGCCTCTCTTTCTTAAAAAGGGCCAAAATTAACATTGAACCTAGACATGATTGCATTACACGGAATAGAGGATGGAAAAGCCCAGAAATATACCCCAACAATGGGAATGTTATATCTATGTAACTAGGTAAAGACTATACAGAGTGTAAGGAAAACTATCATTAGCCTTTAAACCACATACTCTACCCATCAAACTGAACAACTTTAACTATAGGAGCAAAACGGTCAGGAATGCTATTTTTGAATCTCATTCGCTGAGCTCAGCAGTTGAAAATGTCAAAATTACTATGGAGATATGCATCTTTCTACTCCTTGCTGATTTGACTTTCAAAAATCATACTTCAGGAGTGCGATTTGTGAAAGTCAAATCAGCAGTAGAAAGATGCGTATCTCCATAGTAATTTTGACATTTTCAACTGCTGAGCTCAGCGAATGAGTTTCGAAAATCGCACTCCAGAACAAAAAAAACTTTTTTTTTGTGAGAATAGTCAGCATGTATGCAACCTACCTATGTAGGATTTTAGCCAAAAGCAAGCAGTAAGTACCTACTTGCGTTAGTTGGACTTTGAACCGGCGCGATATTCTTTATTTCTACTGATATTCACATCTGGTTTTGTTTTTCATGAAAAGACAATCGACTGGGTATCTGCGTGTATGTTTCTTTCTCGCAGGGCTGCGTTCAGCACCTTTGGGTGCGGTTGTTTTTCTCGCTCGCTCTCATGGGTAGAACGCTTTTCACCGAGCCTCGGAACGGCGTTAGTGCGAAAAGTTGCACTCGACTCGGGGTGCACTCTGGGCGTAGGTTCTGAACGCAGCCCTGTATTATGAGATTTATCTATCTATCTATCTATAACGTCACGCCTCTTTCCCAGTGGGGTGTAGGCAGAGACCAGGACGCACCAACTACTAAGATCCTTGCATGCCTCTTTTGCCTCATTCACATCCATACATCTTTTCATACATGCGACGTCGTCGGTCCCATACAGAAAATTGTTCAGTTTGATGGATCATCCTAAAAAACTGTCAGCATATTAAGAAGGAATGGTAGCCCGATCATTACGATCAAGATCAGTTTCGGAACTGTGGTATGATAGATGTAGCAGAGTGGGCGTACTCGTATGTAGGTACATTACCTTTGGGTTTGTCGAGGGCGAGTGCCCTGGCGAAGTGTTCGTCGACGACGGCGGCGACGTCGCCCGAGTAGTGCGTGAACACGACGCAGTTGGCGCTGACGTACTGCGCGCGCGCACCCGCCCCCGCGCCGCCCGCCCCCCCGCCCGCCGCCCCGCACTCCGCCTCGGACTCCGACGACCCTCCTGCGCAACAACACTTGCATGTTACATCATCATCTCAGCCGATGGACAACCACTGATCATCATCACAGCTTATAAACGTCCCACTGCAGGGCACAGGCCTACCCTCAGGGAGGGTGTATGGGCGATAGTCCACCACGCGTGCCCAATGCGGATTCAATTGGTAGACGTCACATACGCATCGGAATTTCTTCTTCGGCGTATGCAGGTTTCCTCATGATATTTTCTTTCACCGTTTGAGAGCAGTCAGTATTACGTACATACTTTAGAAAAACTCATTGGTACATGGCATGTGGTCCGTGCGGATTCGAACCCGGACCTCTAGATTGAGTTTCCATAGCTCTCCGCAACGCGTCACCGATGCTCATTTTACATACAATCTGTTAATATCATCATCATAACCCGTTATCGGCCACTGCGAACATTTACTCCAGTTTTCCGGTTCGAACAGAAATAGAGAAGTTTGTGGAGACTGCCTCCATCCAGTATTCAGCAGATGAGGTGACCTGGTTTACTGGGCAAATGGTCTTAGCAAATTGTCCGATAAAATTGAGAAAACAGTGTTCAACATTCTAAACTTGAATTTTTGAAGGCATAACTTTTCCATTCCAATCTGTTCACGATTCTGACAATAGGCCAAATGAAAAGAGAGCTTATAGAGCGTGCCTTATTCATCTCTTTAGTTTTGGCTCAAGCGGAAGAAGATAAAGTTTAAGAGCGCAAATGTCAGCAGTGAGAGCCCCTGCCAACCATAATTCTTTTTAGAGTGGAAGTTATCGGGTAGTTCTCATTATTTGAGATACGTTAAATTCCACTTTACTACACCTTGGTTTAAAGCTAAACCAAGGTGTAGTAAAGAAACAATAATTAACCAAGAACTACCAGATCCTAATGAGATTACGTCTCAGTTTTAGAGCTAGCTGGACTTCACCATTTCATTATGAACATTTACACGCTCAGTCTCGCGTCAGTCTGGTCCATCAGTTTAATCACGTATATTCGATTTGAAGGGAAACTGATAGACTAAAGCGCCATGTTAGCACGCTCAGTTTCGCGTCAGTTTCTCTTCAAATCAAAAATACATTACCAGACTGATGCGAGACTGAACGTGTAACCTTAGTCTTAGAGTGAGTGGTGATAATATAAGGTGTCACAGGAGGTGGTCACGTACCGTCGGCGCTGGCACGGCCGTGCGCGGACAGGTCCTCCTCCTTGGCGCGTAGGCGCGGCGCGAGGTGCGCGTGGTGCAGGTGCGCGTGCGCGTGCGCGTGGGGCGGCGAGCCCGGGGACTGCGCCCCCGACGAGCCCGAGCTGAGCGCCCCCCCGCCCCCGCCACCGCCCCCGGCGCCGTACGCGTCGCCCCCCGCGCCGCCTGTTCCCGTTCCTCCTCCCGCCGAGCCGCCGCCCCCGGCTCCACTCTGCACGTTGAACTGCAACGAGACTACTTGCTACAGTACACCTACATCACGACAACATTTATTACACAACGTCTGCTAAGCACCGTGGAGCCATCGTTCCCAGTACAATATATTTCCACCCGTACCAGGTCTAACCATCCATACCAATGGTGCAGGCGTAGTTGAAGATCGTAATATTAGGCACAGGTACGCTGTATCATTAGTAGGTACAGCTTGGCCAAAAAGAGTAGAAATTAAATGAGGGCACTGCCTCCACACAAGAACGTCAAAATCACGCATAACCTGGCAACACCACCATACTCAAATTTTAGTTCCACCTGTCACCACGAACAGGACTTTGTGGCCAAGCTATATCTAGGACATATAGTGACGAAAACCTGCAGAATTACGCAGATATGCAGGTAGAAAGGGTGCCCAAGGCACTTACTGTCAGGGTCAATATGATTTTTTTTCGGGCATACACCCACCACACATTCCCACCGCTGTTACTCCTGCAAACCAGAATCAACAGAGGCGACCATTCACAACACTAGAAAATGAAGTCCAGCGAGCCCGGGGGATGACTCTAATCTGTCTTGGAACCCGCAATGAATTAATCAAAGAAGATAGAAGGAGTAGGAAAAACAAATATCCGACTTCCCTCCATTGCAAACGGAAGACAGCAATAAGAAAAAGCATGGCTACCAGAGAACAAATTCCAGACATCATTTATGGCAGTTGAAGACCCTTCCGCAAAAGCACCAAAAATAAAAATATAATATTACAAAAAAAAAGTTTGTCCTGAAACTATGACTTATTTTGCTTCCAGAAAAAGTATGGTAAAATCATCTGAACACAATAGGGCCAATATCACAGATTACTAATAAGTTATACGTAACCATAATATGATAGAGCACAGGTTCAGGCATTGCTCAGTTCAAGTTAAAACAACAGTTTGTTTAGAGCATACCGCACATTTCTATACATCTGTGGACTGCATATCGTCAGGGATCGCTAAGCCCTGCACAGCCAAAATAATAATGCCTTTAGGATGCTGCTGGGACTGCCGCGCTACTGCAGCGTGACTGACACGTTTGAGCGTCGCAGACATTCGTCGATGGGGTTCCCACTACTACGCTTTGCAAAAGATGTGCCGCCGCGCTGCAGAGGGTTCGCGCCAGCACCAATACCATCCTGAATATGTCTCCAGTATACATATACTGTGACAGCAACTTTATTAAGGACTCGGTCAGTCTATAGGTACTAAAGTGTTTGTACTAACATAGTTATTTAAGTTTGATACTAACAGAAATATGGATGTTACGTCTGAAATAAACAATGTTTATTTTATTTATAACCCTAAATACCTTTTCCCCTTACACAAAAATACTTACCGATTCTGTAAAAATTTGGTTTCCCGCTGAAACCGATATAATTAACATCGAGTATGGAGTCCGCTTCTAGAGTATAATCCTTACCTAAATTGAGGCCATCCTTGTAGCAAGTGGTAGCTCCATCACAGAATGTATAAGAGTACAAAGCTCCATTTAACCACCGACCGTCCCACGATACGTTTTAGTTCTTTTGTCCTATCTTGTAACTTTGGTTCTTTCGATATTCACCATTCTTATTTCATTCACAAGAAATTTAACAAATACTGATCTAGTATATGTTTTATAGGTAAAGATAAATGCTGAAACTGATTGTTAATCCATAACTGAACAACATTTGTATGAAATTATAGGTATATTTCCCAAAAAAAAAATTATGAACAAGGTGGCCTTGTCGATTCTTTCGCAACGATATTTTTGATACCTAAATATAATTTGATTGACTACGTTACCTAATGGTTACCTACTACGAACTGACCCTTCAGTACTTTAGACATCAACGCGTGCAATATTTGGCTAATGTTATTAAATGAAATTTTTCTCTTGGTCTATGGCTACAAACTATCAGATTAGATCTAATATACAAAAATTTTAATGAAATTGTGTTTGTTGGTTAGCGCATCCTTAGATCAATTACTTTAAGATCTCACGTACAATTACTTCATCGCTATGTACTTACAATGTGGCAATACAATAAACATATGAATTGAATTGAATATTCATATTCATATTTATTTATTCATAAACAAATTACATCGTGTTTGAAATTAAAGCTAAAGAAAAACCTAATATATTACATATAAAAGACAAAATAATATTTTGTACTTACCTTTAAATTTAAAACAATAATTCAACATAACATTCATAATTTACATAGTTTTTCCGTAT
Organism: Agonopterix heracliana; assembly: GCA_963693445.1. Classification (NCBI taxonomy): domain Eukaryota; kingdom Metazoa; phylum Arthropoda; class Insecta; order Lepidoptera; family Depressariidae; genus Agonopterix; species Agonopterix heracliana. The sequence continues at coordinate 281,039 of OY856310.1, forward strand.
TACACAAGTATTCAATAGTAAACGAGTATTAGATTTTAAATTAATAATAATAATGTCATGTAATGTCAGAATTGAATTGAATTGAATGTTTCACAAAATTACAAATTTGAATACAAATACATTAATGATTCAACTTTATCACCTAATTATATTACAATTATACTACAATAAACTCATCTACCGAATATAAACACTTTTCCAATAGAAGCGCTTTCAACTTGTCTTTAAAATTATTGAGGCTCATTTCTTCCCTATACAACGGCACAGAATAATAACTAGTAACTTGACAACGGGCAGTTCATTAAATAGACGCACAGCTTGGTATCGCGCACAATGCCGCACAACCTCGAGTTTAGGTTGTACCTACATCTGATTTTAGAGCTTTGCGCCTCGTGGTCAACCTTAACGATCTTTCTTCTATACTCTCATACTTATATAAATTCTTCTTGAGGTCTACCAGATGGACGAAAATGTAGAGTCCGGGTACTGTTAGTATGTCTAATTCTTTTACGTAAGGCCTACAGGATTCCCACTGTGGTATTCTTACTATCGTACGCATCGCTCTTTTCTGCATTACGAAAGCCTTGTTAATATTATACTGATAGCTATTTCCCCACATTTTTATGCTGTAACGCAATTTGGACTCTACTAGAGCATAATATACGATCTTCAACCGAGGTAATGTTATCTCATCTCGCAGACTTTGAAGCGCATAGCACGCAATTTGGCGCTTTCAACCAAATTAATTTTATGCCCATTTAAACTAATATCCAATTGTTCTTTATTTCTTGCAGTTGTTCTAAATAATATAATGTTTGTTTTACTTAGGTTTAGTTTCAAGTTATTTGCTTGAAACCAAGGTCTTCCGAATTGTCAGCAGATATAACTGCGTTAGTATCATCTGCAAATGTGACTAATTTTGTATCTTTTACCACGTTTAATAAAACTAATCAGGTCATTCGTAAAAATTATGAAAAATATTGGACCTAAAATAGGGATGAACCCAGAATTGAATTGATCGAAGCGTTTTAATTGGATCGTTTTGGATCGTTTTGACGCAGTGGTAGCCAGTTTTTGTAATTAAGTAATAAATATTTTTGATTTTGGACTGTATCAAAAGGTAAATAAGGAAAAAGACCTGAAAAACCATTTGCGTTAACCAAAGTTTAAAACTAGATTTTTTTGTAAAAATCTAATAAGATTCTGGACTTTGTAATCAGTCTCGACAGTCGTCTGATATCAGGTTTGTGTTTATTTATAACACCTCGTTGTAGTAAAAAATGGATATAAAATCATTATAGCACCGTCTACGTCACTTACACTTTACACTTCCCTTTTACTAACATAACTTTACAAACCAATATAAATGACGACGTCACAAAGGTTGGGCTCGTTTCCGTCACCCACTCAAGTAGGCAAACTTAATAGACATCAGCGCACTCTAGTTATTGGCGCAACATTACTGCGTGCGGTATTCCGATCCATTAACTATACCTATAGTAATTAAACGCTCACTTCCTTACTTAGTACGTATTAATTGATGCGTGGTTAATATTCATTTGTTTATTGTTATTCGCATACCTAATTACCGCTTACATCTAACATCTAACACACTTACGTTCTACATGACTTGACATGACTGGAGTTAGCTTTATGAACTATTAGACACCTCTGAATGAAGCTTCACTATACATACATACAAATACAAGACGAACACCAGCCGACGTCGTTTTACACTTCTAATCAATCAATCAAATATACTTAATTTTACACGAAAAAAATAATCCTTAAAATACAGAGAAATAAAACCAGAGGCACAAAATAAGGCGGTCTTATCAGTAAGAAGCGATTTCTTCCAGACAACCTTAGGGTCAAGAAAACGGTGAACAAAGAAAGAACAGTTAGATAGATAGATAAGTGTATACTAACTCGATCATACTGGAAGTGGGGCGCGTGGTGGAAGGAGCGCGCGGCGCCGCGGCCGTACAGGTAGGGGTAGTACGCGCCGTACATCACCTCGGGGCAGCTCAGCGCCATCGCGTCGCCCGCGCAGCCGCAGCCGCCGTGCGCGCGCGCCCCATGCCGGTGCCGCCGCCGCCGCCGGGCGGGGCCGCTCTACCGCCGGCGCCGGGACCAGGACGACCTGCAACATGCACACTGTAAGGACATCGTCACTACAATAGTTCTACCCTACCTAAAATAGCGGATGTAGTAGGAGACTAATCTCATCAGGCTTCGTTAAGATCTCCGCGATGTCCACATTGAGTGGGCTACCAGTTATATTATTTGATTTTTAGGGTTCCGTAACCAAAGGGGTGTAAACGGGACCCTATTACTAAGCCTATGTTCTCCGTCCGTTCATCTTACCTATTTAGCGCTGTAACTTTTGAACCGTAATAGCTCTAGACAGTTGAAATTTTCACAGAATATGCGTTATTACAGCAAATTTGCTAACAAATAATTAAAATTAAGGGGGGTCCTCATACAAGAAACTAGTTTTTCCCAACATTTTTTCTTCTCGCTCTATCGTAAAAACGTCAAACTTGGTGTGATTATAGAGAAAACTCTACAGTATAACAAAAACTAGCCAAGTGTGAGTGGGTCTCGCGCTAAAGGTCCCGGAGAAAACAAAACTTTTTTGTATGTTATTAATTATGTTGTTGTGTGGTGGTGTGGTACGGAACCCTCATTGCGCAAGTATCCCAACTCGAACTTGACCAGTTTTTTATTTTATTTGATAATCACTGCATCCTACTCCTGGCGGTTTCTTGTTCCATTTTATTCAAGAGGATAAGAACAAGAGAGTGCTGTGTTTAGCGTAAACTCATGTAGGTACTAAATAATATTCAGAATTCCTGATTGGTTGTATAAATAAGCAGTCACTGTAGTTGAAATAGGATGTGAGAATCATCATCATCATCAATGCCACTTTCGGGCATGACCTTTATATAATATTCCTATATGTTGTTATTCTTAGCTAGGTACTATTTGCTGCTATAGGATACAATAAATACATGGTGTTCTGATGTTGTTGCGTTATGTTTTTGTTTTGTGAACTTGTATATAGAAAGTATGTTATAGCCTGTAGGTGTAGGATCATTCTGCAAGGCAAAGGCCTCCTCTCACGAATAAGGGTGAGAGGGAGTGGCACATCTCTACTATGTATGCAAACAGTTGTAATTATAATTGGTGCTACTATGCTAGGTAGGTAGGTACTTAAGCAAACAAAATTTTTATCCATCTATGTATGATGCGATTCGTCATAAGTTCATAACACATATAAGAACATTATATTCCTATTCCTTGTAAGAACATCGTATCTCTATCCCGGGCATTTTATTTATTTATTTCTATATCATACGAGTGGAGGACTAGGCTGAAATTCATTCCAGTATGTAAAAACTCCACACGCTTTTGACACTACATAGACTAAATTTACCGTAGATAGAGATTTAAGCGATAAATTCTTGGTCAATGAAATTACCGCTCAAAAAACGTCTTTGAATCTCGGCCTTAGACTAGAGGTTTCTTTTGCGATATTTTAAAAGACTGACATAACATATTCTATCTGTGTGCCAAATTTCATCAAAATCTGTTTTGTTGTTTTTGCATGATGAGCGTTCAAACATTTTGTGTTTACGATTTTAATAAATGTAAAAATGAAAGATTAAACTATTACCTACTAGAGCACCAAATTAAGGATCAAATTAATAAACTGATCTCTTAGTTACATAAAAGGATTGGTCTCGGCATACAAAAAAAATTAAACGTTTTTACACCTTATCGAGACCTTTACCCAGCACCAGCAGTGGGACAAAACAGGTTAAGAGATTAAAAACTTAACGAATTTTAGTGATTTTTAATATGTTATTGGTATGTTAAATAATCGGGTTTATAGCTTTTGATTGTTTTTGAGTTTCTTGACAGATATAAACATTTAAATAAGAATGGCGGACTGCCTGTTTTTTGGTCATCGTCTAAGAGGGACCGTAGGACATAATAAATGAAAACTGGCAATACGTTTAGAGTAAAATAAAACTAAAAAATAAGTGTAACTTGTATAATGAGGCGTTTTCCAAGACTAGTAAATCGAAAAATCATTAGATAGCAATGTTAAAATTACTATAAACCTGTCACATTGGCAGTTAAAAGTGTTGTTTGTCTATGGTTTGCATCAAGTCTGACAGGTGGCGTTGCCAATGGATAATTCTTCTCTACCAATAAATACGTAATAGCAACGAAAATGTTGCCTCTTTATATTATGTTAAAATGAACATCAACTGCACAAAAAGTTGATTAAATCCTAACCAGAAATATAAAAAACCTCGCCTTGTTGTGGAAAATCATTGGAACTAATTTTTGTACTTGGAACACTAACATTAAAGGTGACAGTCGATTGCAGCGCCCCCAATCCAGGTTTTTTATTTTCCTGGTCAGGCTTTAATTCAAAGTATCAAAACGTCTTTCACATTATAACCTTCATAATCTTATTAACGATTTAACAAATTGCTCCTTAAAATTAGGGAATTAAAAAAAATACTTAACCCTTTCGATCTGACAACTAAATTGGCACGGTTGTAACGTCATCAAATCAAAACTGAAAACATCTAAGAGTCCTAGGATGTGGTCTCTCTATATGTATTGTAAGTACCTATCTACACAGTATCTTATCTATTGTTGTAAACATTAAAAGCTCGGTCTGTGAGGCACACACACCACACCACACTGCAAGAATTCGCGCATGTATTTTATCACACTGTTAACATTCCGCGACGCATACCTCTATACCTAGTTATGTACGGACGGACGGGACAACTGTTTTTATTAGTTCAGTCATTAAACTTGCTATTATCTACACTTTTACATAAGTACTTAACTTACTTATAATAACAATGACATGACATGTGTAGATTGTAAAATAATAACACTTTAACGCCCTCTTGCGCCAACCACGGGTTAGCAATTAACTCCGGATAAAACAGCTCTTTCAGTTGTTTTTCTATACTTTTGTATAGATTATTTTTTAATCATAGGTTACCAACATAACCTGGAGTTTATTGCTAACCCAGGTTGGCGCAAGTGGGGCTAATAGTAGGTATTTAACGAAGTTTTAAACTAACTCTTTTTGTTCCATATAATAATTACAGTACCTAATTGTTTTGTTACTTAACTTTTTCTGAAAAACGAAAACAAAAAATTGCTTAGTGCAGTAGGTACTTGCGCGATATTTTACGATCTAAACCTAGCATAAAGAATATTTTCAAAAAAGTGTACTTAAAATAAAACATTTAATTTAAAAAAAAAAAAAAAGTGGACTTTAAATAAAAACTCAAAAGAAGTAGTTCTAGTAGTCTTGAATTCTGTTAAGTAATATTGAAGGGTCTTTAATAGTCGGGACCCATAATTAGGAAAATGTAATCACGATATAGAATTTTTAATTGATCCCCACTGTTAAAGTCTCCCCCTCTCTTAAAATTTTTAATTGATCCCAACAGTGGGGACTGTTAAAGTCGCATCAATATTAATTATGTCTTTTTATTCAAGATAAGGTGGCTTCTTTGACTACTTATATGTGGACTAGTTACGCGTGTAATTCTACTAACAAACATTTCTGACACTTTTTGCGGGTGACGAGGTAACATGCAATCCACCACTTTGGATTTTATTCCCCATAACTTTAGATTCTAATTTTGAATGTTAAAAATCATGAAAAGTAGTCTCGTGTGAACCCCAAACGTTCTAAGTTCGAATTTATTGTTTCGCAATTATAGGCTGTCTCGTTTAGTGATAAGGTAAAAAACTGAATGTAAATGCACATGATCAATTGTTCTTATACCGTGTCAGAGGGCAAATGCCGCAAGGCTAGTCCTTATAATAAATAGTCAAAGGGTGGCTCGGTCTGCGGCCTCGCCTTGCGGGCAGATTGACCCCGGTAGACCAGGTCCGCCAGGCTTCCAGGCGATACCGCCCGCCCGAGCCGTTACCGATTGAGGGGTGGCGCTTCCACCTAACGTCAGGGTCCTCGGTCACATTCTCACCCATCACTGCCCCCTTTTTCAGCAAAATTTAGAACTCTAACTCCAAACCTCCCCATCCCCCTCTTTTTTTTTTTTTTTTAATTTATTTAATAAGAAGTTTAGAAATACATTTTTTACAAAAAGTCCTACAAAACCATGTTTATGGTTTGGCTGTAGGAAACAGAAAATTACAGTCTCGCATTACATAGGCGCAATTATAATAGTCTATTTTTTACACGTTACATGACTGGTGTACAAAGTACGTACTAGCTAATCACTGATAACATTTGATAGTAACAGTTCCTTCAACAATTTACAAAATCTTGGCTTCTTTGCCTCATTTCGAATATCTGCTGGTAGCTCGTTGAACAGCTTTTCCTTTACCAGAGAGAAAGAAAACTTATCTTGACACTAGGCCAGCACCACCCCCCATCCGCGGAGGCTCCGTGGGCTGCGAAGCTCGCGGCCCAGCCCAAAGACTAGTCTAACTAAACTATAATAAAACTGTGGCAGAAGTTTATCTGTACATTGAAGATATACAACGTGTTAATGAATTAACGCCAAACTAGAAAGCAGTTTGTTTAGAATAGTTTTTTCAAAATATTAAATAATTTGTTTGTAAAATTGTAAATTTACTGAACTTGATTTCAACCCATACGCACCGCAAACTCATATCACTCTACTTACTACCAAAACAAGGTTCTTAAAATGAGCACGTTAGCGCTTTCATTCATTGCTGAAATGATTTATTATTTTTGCCTCAAAACTTAAAATGCTAAAATAAGGAAATTATTGTTTAAATATAATTATTTTGTTATAAATCATTTGGGGTATATGAGGTTTTGCGCTTATTCATTAACACGTTGAATACAATAAAAAAGATTACGATACGGTTTCTAGTTGTCCGTCTGTTTGTTTGTTCGTTTGTTCGAGCATCACGCAAAAATTACTGAACCCATTTACTACTCTAAAACTACTACTCTAAACTCTTTTTTTTTAAAGCTTATGATTTGACTTAAAATCTGGTATATAATTTTAATTATGACAAGGAGTTGTTCCTGATACATTTCTAATTATAAGAGTTGCTGATATTTCAGGAGTAGGTATCACCACGGAATAAATTAGGTCGGGTACAATACAACCATGGAGTAATTTCTCTATGGGTACAACAGACATGAGCACTGGGCAGCTATACTGTTGATTGTTACCTACTGTAAGTAGTAGGTACCTACCTAGTACATAATTATATATCCCACTACTACAGCATTAATAATTAATGAATATATACGGGTGGATATAAAAACACGTGAATTTAAAATGTTGGCCGTGAACTTCATCATTAATATTTTTTATTTATAACTCTACAGTGCAATGGCCGACGAAACTATAAAAGTTAAATTAAACACATTTATTCAGTAGGTATGTAAAGTTATTTTTTGGAAGGCTGAATCGAAAATAATTTCGAGATAATTGCCTAAATAGCAATAAATATGGAATTTAATATAGAAATACATTTGACAAAATATCCTAAGACTAACTACTTAAGCGAACAAACAAAGTAAACAAAACAAACAAAACTGACAACCGTCTAGGCCCCGGGTCAATAATAATTAATACCTATACTCATTCTATGTTAGAGATTTTAAAATGAAAAGATTACAGATGTATTTAATAAAATAAATAATCGGTTTTCATTAAAATGTATGACGTCTCGATCTGGAAAAATATATTTTACAATCTCAGAATTCATCATTTGAAATTTGCGGTTTTTTGTTTCTCCAGCATAGAGTTAGAAAGAGAAGACCGGTATTATGTGTGTGTTACTTATGCAAATAATTAAAATTAAATAATTTGTTCATCTATCAATCAATTATTTTTTTTTTTATCAATGGTAAGGATTTTTCCGTAGATTTTCTCACGACCTTTGCATTTAGAGATCTCGAATCAAAGTGTTTTAAGTATTAAATCAATACTGATATTATTCGCCAAAAAAATATTATCAGTTTTATAAAGTGATATGTAGTACCTACGTAGGTCCACCATTCGTAAAAAATATTAAAATGAATACTAAAAAAACTTTACATAGGTACCTACATACATACCGAATAGGTTAGGCCCACTTTTTATTATGTTAGTAACTGAAAATCATATTGCAACATTGGTATTTTCATCTAAATGAGAAATTCTGAAATTCATATAAACGAATCGGTTGTTATATGTACCTATATATACTGATACCTACCTATAGTGATTGTTTTTTATCGACTACCGATCCATAGTAAAAGTTGTTCAGTTTGATGGTATAAATAAACTTCCTCTTTATTTAAACCACCCCTATAAATATTTATTAAACCGTATAAATTAGTTAATTCCACGTAATTTCGCCAACTGTTAATTATTGTTTGTTGTTTTTTTTATATTACCAATATTCTAATTTCTCAGAAAGGTAACGTAAATAGGTAATGCCTTTTAGTTTATGACACGGAACCCTAATTCAACAAATCATAACGTATTGAGTTACTATGTATAGTCCAGTCATTTTAGAGTTTCCTTGTATGGACACCCTAACAAAAATGAATTATTGTTAGTGTGTCCATACAAGGAAACTGTCATTCATCTAACGCTGAAACTTTGCAGTGTGATAAAATAAAGTATACAGATTACGGTTGACAAATAATTTAGAACCGGAAAAAATTAAACCTAGACTTTACTTTGTCACACTGCAAAGTTTCAGCGATAGATGAATTATTGTTAGGGTCAAACCCTAAAATGATTGGACTAGTAGGTATATAGATTATCTTATTGAACGAGGGTTTTTCTCACAGTTTTTCTGATGTAAGTAGGTACCTACCTACCTACCTAGTCTCTATCGGTGCCGCGCGGTATTATGCAGGGTAGGTACCTAATGCAACGCTTCAGAGAGTGCTAATATTATGCACCTACCTACTTATTGACTCAAAGGGACTATTTAACAAAGACGTGATCACAAATAATGAATATGCTAACTTTATAACTGAAGATTGCTATACGACTTCACTTTTGAAACAGATAAACAGACAAAAATTCTAAAATTTTCTAAATGCTAAATGCATTACGTGGGTATGCTAAAGGCCCTCAATTAATATACTTGCAAATATCTTCAGTTTTCTATTGTATTATAGTACCTACCTATGTATAGATACAGGGTCCTTCTTAATATGCTGACAGTTTTTTAAGGGGATGACCAGACCATCAAACTGAACAACTTTATCTATGGGACCAACATCGAAATAGCGAAAAAAAATCAGCTGCCCCATACATATGGCTCGAGTAGGTTTGCAGTTTTGTATGGAACAGCTGATTTTTTTTTCTAGACGATACGTTTTTTTACCTTAGGTTTACCTATACTTAAGTTATTGTTGTACATTGTTGTGTAAATTTGTAAAAAAGTAAAATATACGTTTTCATATAATCTACTTACCTAGGTAGGTTCAAGAACCAAAGTTTTCCCTCTCCATTACAGTGATTATCAACTCTAATGAATAGACGAATACTGCTCTTTGTTGGAAGTACGTAACATACTCGTATAGTCATAATGAAAGCTAAGTAACTAAGTATACGAAACAATAGATGAAATCAATATCTAACGTTTAGCCATTGTTCGTGGTTAATCAACTTAATTGCAAATCATGGACAGGTACGCTGACGTTGGCGGGTACGTAACGGAAGTCCGAATTACACATATCCGAATGCATGAAGTCCAAAAGTTTTTTTGGCGCGCTCCAAACAAACGAAGTCTGGTTATATTTTCAATACTAACTAATAATAAATTAAAGTCGATGAAAATTTTCAGAAACAATCTAGAAACTACTTTCTATGCTTCTACGTTATCAGATTTTTTGGTTTAAATGTATAGTTTTAAAGTTACAGTGCCACAAAGGTTTCCATACAAATCTTAAATTAATTGAAGCGTTGCAACTGTATATATTAACAAAAATCTGACAACATACAATCATAGATTGACTTTAATTGGTTAGCATGAAAATGAAAATATAACCAGACTTCGATTGTAAGTATGAAGCGCGCCAACGGTAATGTCCCCTTAACTACATTTATGGGTAGGTACTGATCTGATAAGATATTTAAACTTTCTTGCATAGCATATGCTCACGACTATATTCCCCGAGGGGGTAGTCAGAGATCTTCTGAAACCTCAGAACATCCACGTTTCACCAGTAGTACCTACCAAACTCTGTCCAGTGTGACGGGGGGTGAACCCGTCGCCACTTTCACGTACGGAAAATATCAACTCTTATAGCAAGTTGACCACTGACTTGAAAGAGTTTCAAAATTATAAATAACCATAACTAATGAACGTTATGATTATGAGTTCCACATTGCCACATTCCTAATAGTACCTACCTATTTATAAATCTCTCTTTTAAAATGCACTACTTATAGGATAGCTTACAGTTTGAATTCAGTTTTGGAAAAATTATATTATCGTAGTCTAAACTATTATAAAACTGTAACTGAAGTGTGTCTGTACATTGAAGATATTTAGAAAAAAAAAGATTACGATACGGTTTTTAGGTATCCCTGACTCGAAATCAACCTTTTTTAGAAATTTTGTCTGTCTGTTTGTTTGTGTGTTTGTTTGTTTGTTTGTTTGTTTGTTTGTTCGCGCATCACGCAAAAACTACTGAACCGATTTTGATGAAACTTTTTTTGTTTGATAGCTTATGATCTGACTTAAAATCTGGTATATAATTTGTGCGGACGAAGTCGCGGGTAAACACTAGTAAATGTATATTTTTATAACGAAAGGATTCGCGAATAATATTGATTGGAAGACAAATGAACCCGATTAGTCTTCCAATCAATAATGCAAAGATAATGCATTAGCGAAGCCTGCCGACGGCAACTCAACTCAACGCTCTACTATAGGCCCGGCCCGGGCGCCGCGCCGCTCTATCTGTTTACTACTACGAATAAAGAAATACGTTCCATTTATATGTAGGTATGTTATGTATGATCGAATGTAAATAATTACACATACATATTTGTAGATTGATGTCCAAATCCGGATATATTCGTATTCAACTTATCATATACTATACCACAGATTATATAATACTATACTAGGTATATTTATTTCTTTATTCGTAGGTTTACTATCATAAAATACCTTGAAATTGAGTAACTTTGTAACCATTTTATTATCTTATTCATTAACTATTACACATTTTAAGCTGAAAAAAAGCTCGCTCAAGGTCGTTGGTGCTGGTTGCATAACGGACATAGTTTTATTCAATGTTTATAAAAGTTGATCTATTATGTCTATGCATATGACATAGTTTTAAGTAGAACTATATACTATTACCTATTCTGTGGCATAGTATTCTGGATTCGTGGATGCTCGGAGGTTTCAGAATATCTCTGACTACCCCCTCGGAGAATATAGTCGTGAGCATATGCTTATGCTAGTATTTTATTTTTATTTTTTTATTTTATATTATTCAGGATGCTAACAGCCTCTTTTGCAAAATAATACTTAATTAACAACCATCAGCCATTTAAAAGCATCCATCCATCAACATAGTATTCCAAAAAGAAGCTTATTGGAGCAGATTTTAAGTCGCAAACAAACTACAAACCCGACCCGGTTGGTGTAATGGTTACCACGCCGGACTGCCAAACCAAAGTCCTGGGTTCGGTCATGGATGTTATATGTTCGTGCCGTTGTTGTAGATATGGTTTCCATAATAAAAGCCTTTAAGCTCAGGCCACACAGAGGCGGTCCTGCGGGAAAGCGGGCCGGGGGCGGACCTGCGGGAAGCGAATATCTCCGGACCAGCGCTTATTTCTCTGTTACAGGGGACATACAAACTCGGACATGACCTTTCCACAACACCATACACTACAAAACACACAAAAATCTACGCTGGTCCGCAGATATTCGCTTCCCGCAGAACCGCCGCCGGCCCGCTTTCCCGCAGGACCGCCTCTGTGTGGCCTGAGCTTTAGTGCTAGTTTGGGATCATTACTATGAGCGTGATTAAAAAAAAAAAACATTAAAAGGAATTGATAATGAAGTTTGTCTGGTTGACATACACTCAGTTGCAGAAACGCGCATTAAAGTTAATCCTTCATTAAATCTCTTGCTCTCACTTTTTGTCTTGTTGACGTAGTAAAAGCTAGCAAGAGATTTAATGGAGCGAGAGTTTCTGTAATGGAGTGATAGTCTCTGTGATTATTTCATGTTATTAGGTTGGCTAGATCGTGTTTACCATGCAGAATAATGTAGAGACCATTTTAGGAAGATGAATGCCTGGTAGAAGAAGGCCTTCCTGGTTTATAAACTGAGTGAATGTTTCGATATGAACCTTCGATCAAGAATATCCAACTAGATAACGCGTCAGCGCTCAAAATATGTCCCGGCAAATAACGCCTCACTATTGGAGTGAGGTCTTATTTTAAATTAGTTGCGTTCGAACAAAGCCAACGTAAGCACGTCTCGCAATGCCGCAGTGTTCCTTTTTTAAATTACTAGGAATTATGGTTGCTTTGAGGTCGAAATTATAATGTATTCGGACTGTTTTCTCGGTTCGTTAACAAAAAATGTTGTATATTCACGAGGACAGAATTTCTCTTTGATTTTGTATGCGACCCGTTATCTAGTTGTATATTGTTGATCGAAGATATGAACACCACCTCACTAATTCAGGGCTGCAGCTCCAATGTCCGAATAGCCATAATGATAGTCAAGGCACCACAAGATGGAGTTTGTGTTTGTTATGTGGGTTTTTTTTAACTTATTTATTTTTCTTATCAAAAACTGTTATAACATAAATGTTCTTCTAATCTATAATTATCTTGGTTCTTCTTCTTATCGAGTGGGCTGCAAAGCCCTGGTGTCAGAGTTTATTCAAACCGCCTTACGGCCTCTGACGTGGTTTTTATGTAACGACTACTACCACCAGTGATAGTAGCCGGGACCAACAGCTTAACGTGCCATCCGAAGCACGGAATCATCTTGGTTAATGCAGAATGTAGTTATGTACTTTACATACATAGTAGGGAAGCTCATTGAGCTATTTTATCATGTCTCAGTTAAAGTCAAAGTCTAAGTTATCATCTATTCTAGCTAGATCAATTATATTATAACGCGGACGAAGTCGCTAGAAAAACATTATTCGGTAGGTATTTATGATCGCAACAAAAATACTCAGATAACTTGTGTAGTTAATCTAGGTAGGAATATGAATAAATAGAGCTAATTCATTCTGTTGTGTTTTCTGCTCGTATCGGCTCGTAGTTTATCTAATAGGTATGTAGTATAAAACAGTTCCGTCATTGACTGAAAGACATCGTACGTACAGCCTAAACCGAGATAGAAACACGAGGATAAACTACAGAGGATGTAGAGTTGTACATAGAGAGGATTTTTGGATATCCTAATTCCAATGCGGACGAAGTTGAAGGCAAAATCTAGTCTGTTATAATGTCAAGGTCGAATAATTAAAAGTGCTATTACATTGCCAGAATTCATCATCATTCATCATTCATCAGGCCTGTTTCGGTAGTATACCTACATTGCTTGCTTTGATCTATTTAAACCGAAATTAGGCATGACAATTTCGAAGTGTATAATCTTTGCTGCTCAGTGGTCAGAGGGGAGCGTGTAATTTCTCTATGGATATTATGTAGAAATGGTAATTCATTTGTGTATGGATTAAACAGTAATTTGGTACTTATACCGCCTGTAGGTATGCTATACCTACTCCACTCAAAAAGAGCGAAGATTATTTACCTATCACGTAAAAGTTGTAGGTGGTAGGTACCTACCAATACCTACTAATAGTACCTAAGTATATCAGAATCCGAATATTTTGTGATTATTTGCTATCCTTGGTTTTGTTTTTTCTTCATGTTTTTGCCAACATTATTGTTGTTGTGAAATAAAAATGTGCATAAACATTAGATCTCTCTCTAGTCTCTATGTAGTATATCTAATGCTTACACAATTTGTTCTTTTAATAATGTATACTTAGCGCTTAACACTGAGTGTAATTAGTTTAATAAATATGTTTAATTTTAAACTTTTGGGTGATTGAACTATTCGCTACGAGCGAGGTATAGCTGTAGCGCTACGAACCGTAGAGGTGTCTACGAAGTTAAGCGGCGTAGCGCAATGTTTACGTTCCTTGTTAGATTAGAGGGAAACTTTGTAACAATTCGTTTTCATTACGGATGTAGGTACCTACATAATAAATATTATATTAGTATATTGGTTACCTACCTAAAATAAGTGATTTTTCCAAACTTAGTCTACACACACTGTCACAACACAATAAACTTTCGTTCGTTCAGTATTCGAAGAGGACCTATATGTCGAAACCCACCTAGTTATGAGGTAACTTCGAATGAGTACAGAGAATCCAGTGGATGTGAAGCAAGTATAAACAATGATCACAGGGGTGTGTGTGTATCACACGTCACAGCACTATGTCACACACGTGTCGGTCTCGTCTCGTCTCGGTACACTCGCGGCGCTGCGCTGTGCTCGTGCGGTGGACGCGGCCCAGGCGCGGTGCGGCGCGACACTGCGCGCGCGGCGGCCGCCTGCCCCCGCCGCCCTCCCGCGCCCCGCGCCCCGCACCCCGCGCCCCGCGCGACCATTGGCGCGGCGCTGGCCCCTCCCCACGCGACAGGCCCCGCCCCCTCACTCGTCACCGCCATGGTTGGGGGTCGGCGCTCGCCCGGCCCCGCCCCCTCCGCTCTGAAGTGAGGGGCGCTCGCCCGTAGGTCAGTGTTCCTAGGTCGTCCTGCTGATGCTCGCGTGCGTGGAGACGAGACGCTGCAGAACATACGATACAACCAGCGCTCGTACGGGTCACTGACCTAACATCTATAGGTACCTACCTACGCGTTGAACTACGCTACCTGTTACGCTACCTTTGACGTTATCTGTTAGAGCAACAGTTGCATTACCTGCTTAAAGGGATGATTGTATCCATATATTGAACAGCTTTCCCTAAGAAACCTATAGGACATTGTTTAAATTATAGGTAGGTAGGTACTTAGGTTTCTTATTTTATGATTTATTTTTATTCAATGTTTTCTTTATAATTACCTAATTATTTTATGTTCATTGTTAAAATTATTGTCGATTATAACAATTTTTATTTCTCTCTAAGACTCTATACTTTTTAGTATTAAAAATGTTCGATAATACTGTTTAGTTAATAAATATAAACGTATATTTTATTGAAAATAATGGCAGATTCTCATTGTTACAACCTGCCCCGAGCCTGTTACAACTTACCCCACAGAAGGGGCAAATTGTAACACCTCCCATTTTTTGTTAAATGGTCTCTCACGGAGGATAGGAAGGGATTTTAAAAGGTTTGCTATCTTAATATGGTGCTCAAATAGTTACTCAACATACACACTAATTCAAAATTTTGAAAATGTTTGTGGATTGGAAAATACAAGCATTTTCCCAAAAACTGTTACAACAAGCCCCAGTCTCCCCTATAGAACATATTTTTTTTTTCCTGATTTCGATATTGGTCCCATAGTGAAAGTTGTGTTACAAGCGTTTCCTCCACAACCACTACACGTCTAGAATATTATACCTACTCACATCTATCCATCTATTTTTGTATAACGTAAAGTAACAAAGTTATAAGTATAGTTGTATTTTAAATATCTCGAGAAGCATTCTAGCGGGCGGGACTATTAGCCCGACCCGAGGGTAGACTGTTTTTGTACGCGCACGGCGACAGATGTGCTAGCGAAATTATTGTAATACTAAATATAAACAAATGATCGAAGATCCAGTTTTTATTTAAACAATCCCGTCACATCTCAGAAGTGGGATTACGGAAAATGCTGGGCCCCTACTTTCATGGATTGAGAAAAGAGAAAATCAATATTTTTTTTTGTGAAAAAAAATATCAGAACTACAAAATGATTAGCTGAACTGCAAGAAGCATCAAGTGACTCACATGGACGCAGAATTACTATTCAAATTTGATACAGGCAAGAAGACAACAAATATCGGACGATGACTGCATCATCATCGATCAACTTGGGAGAGGTTAGGTTGCAACATGGAATGCAGACCCTGACTACGGGAAGCAGCGACAGTGATCGTTTAGTTAGACGATATGCTGAAACGCCAGAAGAAAGATATATTCTATGAAATACAACCTTCATTGAGAAGAAGAAAGGATATTGCCAGTGTTTGGACCAAATGCTGCCCAGGAATTTTATTGTGAGACTCCAGATCAACTTTACAATGGTCTATCGCTAGAAATTTACAAGGAATACAAACAAATAAACATCATAAAACAACAACAGTATCGAAGAACGGGAACTAACTGACGACGCAGCACGGAAATTAATGTAATGCCGAAAATCTACTATACTGTCGGAGGACGGGTCATCAATCCAGAGACTTACGGAGTGCGAGATGTCAGGACTGTCGCGCCTGGGTCATGCAGCTGCTGGCGCCGCCTGCTGGCGCACTGCAGGGTTTGCGGGGACGTCGTCGCTGGAGCTACAGCAGGCAATCGAGGTACAGTACGAGCCAATATAATTATATACCTATTTGACCTTTGAAATCATACCCGTAGCAGATTTATATAAATCTAAAGTGCTGAGGTTACAAATACGGATGATAAAGAAATACTTCGATATAATTGTGTAGGTTAAATATAATGTTAACCAATCCAATATTAGTTGAATTACACCGTCAACGTCACAAACGGTTAACTACACCAAAATGATGTAATTAATAGCGCTTTTGACACCATGTGTTTACATGAGACTGATTTTCTAACAACAGTCTTTCTGTACTTCAGGGCGAGAGAACTAAACGATTATTCTGTTTAACTAATTATCATGAAATTGAAGTGTAGATACCACATCAAACACCACTATTACCCAACTATACCTATGTGCTAGTAAGCTGACCTGTACCTATACTTTTCTCACTTGGCTGTAGGTAAGTTTCCTTACTGTATTCCAGAAGCAATCTTGTCATCTAAACGCCAACATAAATTTAAGAGATACAATCATTTCAGAATGTTCAGTAGATAAATGAAATACTCATGCAGAAGTATACAAACAAATTAATATCTTAGTAGTCAGTAGCTAGCTTAGTAGTCTTGAAAGAAATGAGTGTAGCTCTAATGCTAAATTCTAATAACAAATTATTCACTCTACAGATAAGACATTTAGAAGAAAAGCACTTGAAACAACTTTTAGACCTATTAAATAAACACAGATATACCTACTTTTGCTGAAAATTTGGATGCAGTGACATTTTTGAAATCAAATAAAAATTTGTTCAGACAAACCATCATGTCTAGCATGACAGCGTGATAAAGCGCTATCACACCTTCGCTCTCTTTCTATTTGCACGCGAACGAATTAGATAACTATAACGGTTCCTTGTTGAATTCGGAACCCTAAAAAGCGTTATATAGCCGTTTTACGCGCAACATGCTACGGCGGCAGTCCACTGTAAATCTTATCGAAAATAGCTTATAGAAAACGTAATAGTCAAGGAAAAAGTTAACGATCTTATTTCATTGAAGAAGAGGAAGCAGGTATTGTGCGGGAAATATTTGTTCAGAGTAGTTACCTAGGAACAGTATAAGACCTAGGCTAGCCCTTTAGTTTTAGTTACAAAGAAGGGACGATTTCGATTTTACGATTAGGACGGTTATAATTATCAACTTTGCATCGATTATCGAGCGACCCATTACAACACATTTCCGATCAAACAAATAAATTATCAAAAAAATATTTGTCTGCTTCAGATCTAGCTACTTAATAATATTCGATTATAAGTGAAAACGTCTGAAGGTTCGATTTCAAAGACTGCTTTTGTGACACCGACTGCGGTCAGCACGACGTTCTAAAATGCCCTTCGTTCGAGCCGTCTAGCTAATAACGTACTAGCCAAAAGCTAAAATCTAAACTAGCAACCTAATTTGTACGACATTAGTTTTCCATCTGTGATAAGATAAGATAAACGAAGGTCTAGGATTATTAGAGATGTTTATAATATTAGTATAGAAGTACTAAAATTACCTAAAGCTAAATTTATAAAAAGTACCTAACTAGGTACTTACCTACTTTCCTAAATAGGACACGAAATATCACAGCAGGCAGCGTTTATAGTTTTCACATACTATTTTATTTCCGTAAATTTATTATGAGTTTTGCCGAAATAGATCGACAACTCGCGTATCTTGTGGTGTGGGGATCCGAACACGAACAGGCGTTTGACAAAAAAAAACCAATTCTGAGTATTAACAATCCAAAAGCTTAAAGTAAGTAGTTAAACACCGATAGGCCTAGGTGGAATTTTACTTCAGTATCAAACAGCCCATCTGTTTATTATTTGAAATAAATTATTTGATATTACCTACTGACCCTACGAATAATCCCAATGTGATTAACAAAAATAATAACATAAGACAATACTAGGAAGAGATTTGAGTTTGAGTTATACCTAACTAGCAAAATGGAGCCTGTTACAATAATAAATAGTTATACACTGGATGTAATCGATTCCTAAAGCAGTCAGATGAGTTATATATGCTCTATTGAGACAATAAAACACAATCTAAATGAATGGTTATCACAATTTGGCAATCCACAGCGCATTATTTCTGATCTAGGTGTACGTATCATTCATCAGTAAATATTAAAATGCAATTTAAACATTATTATGCTTAACGCAGTGGAGTACTTTTATTCTAATGGTCAGGTATAGAGCTTGTGAAACGAACAATAATATATAGACTTATAAACACTACGATTGAGAGCGCTCTCAATCGTAGTGTTTATAAGTCTATATATTATTTATATTTATAAGTCTATATATTTTTTTTCTTGTTCAGTGATACTAGAATTTGCAGAAGGGTAAACAAGTAAAGGTGAATTATCAAACTTATACATCATTTGAAAAAGATTGATACCAGTAAGTAACGGAATAGTGTTAGAAATAGTGTGGTGTTAATAATACTGGATATAACACCAATCAATTTATCATACCAAGTGCGCACTTGGTTACTTACTGGTATCAATCTTTTTCAAATGATGTATAAGTTTGATAATTCACCTTTACTTGTTTACCCTTCTGCAAATTCTAGTATCACTGAACAAGAAAAAAAAGAAATGAACTAAGCGAAACGTAGAAAGTCAACAAAGATATAAATCTAAAAATCGATAGGTCAAATAAATTGGATAACAGACAAGAAATGCACGAAATATCAAATAGGTGATCTAGTTTGATGGAGCGGTGATATTTGTATCAAGGAATGAACGTGTTCAGGCAATGATATTGTAGGTAAATACTATTACTTGCTCAGGTAACAAAAATACTGGGAAGCTTGTATACTGGCCTTACAGAATATTCAAAACTAATAGCTCAATTGATCGCTACATATCAACAGCACAAAAGATATGAAAGGATACCGAAAGTTTAGTACAGTCGTTACAAGGAAATCACTTCGTTCATTTAAACCTGTTGTATCCTGATACTTTTATAATATATGTTGAAACTGGCAACGAATTCGATAGTGTTTGTTAGAAAGTTGATCCAAAGATGAAACTAAATTGACTTAAGTTATAATAAAATGTATTACTTAGTTACTAGTTGTGTTATAAAATAATAGAATGTACTTAAGTACTTTAGGTACATAAAAATAGCTATGGTACAAAATAAATCATAATATACCTAAACAACATGGAAACAAGAAAATAACTATTTAACAAACGAGCATTCGGCCAAATTATAACAAATCAGCAGAAAATATTAATTAGTTAGAGAAATGAGAATGGGAAAAGAGAAATAAATAACGGATAATGATTATTTAGAGAAGTTTGAAATAAATTGTAATATCTAGTTTAGCTATGCTGTGTGATACGGCTAACTAGATCTGTGTGCAATACTTTTGAAATAATATCTCAATATCTAGTTTAGCTATGCTGTGTGATACGGCTAACTAGATCTGTGTGCAATACTTTTGAAATAATATCTCAATATCTAGTTTAGCTATGCTGTGTGATACGGCTAACTAGATCTGTGTGCAATACTTTTGAAATAATATCTAAATATCTAGTTTAGCTATGCTGTGTGATACGGCTAACTACATCTGTGTGCAATACTTTTGAAATAATATCTAAATATCTAGTTTAGCTATGCTGTGTGATACGGCTAACTACATCTGTGTGCAATACTTTTGAAATAATATCTAAATATCTAGTTTAGCTATGCTGTGTGATACGGCTAACTAGATCTGTGTGCAATACTTTTGAAATAATTTCTAAATATCTAGTTTAGCTATGCTGTGTGATAGGTACGGCTAACTAGATCTGTGTGCAATACTTTTGAAATAATATCTAAATATCTAGTTTAGCTATGCTGTGTGATACGACTATCTAGATCTGTGTGCAATACTTTTGAAATAATATCTAAGTATCTAGTTTAGCTATGCTGTGTGATACGACTATCTAGATCTGTGTGAAATAATACCGAAATATCCAGTTTAACTATGCTGTGTGAGTGTGACATGACTATCTAGATCTGTGTGGAATACATAATTACATACTAACTAAATTAAATTTTAAAGCGAAACCAAATTAGTACTTATTGAGCGAGACCATACAAAAACAACGATATAATGGTTACCCATCGAGAACTAAAGAATTTCGAGCTCTCCCCATAAGTTACAAGTTTGAGAAAATAAATAATTTGTTATTCAAAGTGTAGGTACCTATGCAAACAACACTGTCTTGACTTTGTTCTCACAAGCAAAGTTACCACTTAAGGCGTATCATCCCGGGACCGCGACTTTCCATGCTGATCCATGCGAACGAGCGCGTGGCTCGCCAGAACTTTGCCGTTTTCTTCGAAAAAATAGGAAAGCCACATCATTCTGAGTTGTGTTTTGAACAATATTGTACATTTTCATCTTCTTCCGATTAGAAATGTAAGAGTAAAATGGTTGCAACTGGAAAAAGGGGTGACTTTGGATTCCCTTTTCTTCGGTTTTATTCATTAAAGTCGATTTCTGGAAGAACCACATCACTTCTCATATCGTGTAGATGGTTCCGTTTATTTTTCAGCTCAAAAAGTGTCATGGTTAATTAATAAAAATATGGTTACAAGTTACCCAATTTCATGGTAAAACCAGGAGGTAGCCCCTTAACCACAAACTCACTTATCTACAACAAAAGAAGCCTTACTGCGTTCATTTTTGTTACAGTACAAACCAGGAAGTAGACAACCGAATCGCAGTGGGACACAGCGACTGCAGGATGGCCGAATGTTACAAGCGTTTCCTCCACAACCACTACACGTCTAGAATATTATACCTACTCACATCTATCCATCTATTTTTGTATAACGTAAAGTAACAAAGTTATAAGTATAGTTGTATTTTAAATATCTCGAGAAGCATTCTAGCGGGCGGGACTATTAGCCCGACCCGAGGGTAGACTGTTTTTGTACGCGCACGGCGACAGATGTGCTAGCGAAATTATTGTAATACTAAATATAAACAAATGATCGAAGATCCAGTTTTTATTTAAACAATCCCGTCACAGTTGTTCAGTTTGATGGTCTAAACCACCCCCTTAAATGTTTATTTGTAGTTTTGTAACACCTTGTATATGTAGCGCGCTTCCTACCCGGTCCCTATATGACTCTTACTTAAGGAGTAGGTAAGTACGTATACTTAACTACCTACTGAGGGCCTACCATGAGTTTTCACAGTTCTTTACTACTGTAGTTACGTCGCCAATTCGTATGACAGAAATTAGTTCTCAACGTAACCACTAGGAGCGCTGTACGAAATTCAATACAAAATTGGTGACGTAACTACAGTAGATAGTAAAGAACTGTGAAAACTCATGGTAGACCCACAGGCTACTCAAGGAAGCAGACGAATAATTGAAATCACACGATTTATAAGCTTTTCCAGTTGTATCTATTACGTAGGTAACATAGGCAGCTTCCGAGCAATTTTTACCTCACCCCGTCTTGGTAGTGGTAGGAAGCGTGGCAGAAAATAGTAGGCGATTTCGTAGTACTGTGTCATTCGCACCCACTCAGAATCACTCACGTATAGTTGGTAGAGCTCTTCGTGTCCGTTTTTCTCATTTGTATGAAGGTGAGTGTCCAAGGATAAGATAGATGCCTATATAGGTACGTAGGTAGGTACTACCTAGTTCTTTTGGAGTTATGTCACAGATTAACTATTACATATGTTACTCATTATGCCCCGATTAGTGCACCATTTGGATGTTAGGTAAGAGATCCAAATAAAATGTATAAATACCAAGGTACCTAGCTAAGGTACCAACATACTCGTACCTACCTGAAATCTAACGAGCATAATAATATCTCGTACCTACCTATGAAGCGACTTGTAATTTGTAACTGTCGAAGATGCGAGAGTAGTTTGTTGTTACATTGTAGTGGATATGTGCGTACGTTATGTATGAACGGTGCACCTAAGTATTTGGATATTTGACTATTCTGGTGGAATGTATCTCAGTCACTTCAGGTCACCTAAGATATTGGTCCTGGACTCCTGGATAACTACTCGTTAGAGATGATGGTATTCGTTGATTCTTGAAAAATTGTGGTCATCAAACCTTGCTTGATGAACTTGTAACTTGCAGTGGCGCTTGTACCCATAAAGTGGTGGAGGTAAGCTGGAGTGCGGAGTGAGGCAGGGGGGGTTGACGTCACCTTCGCTCTTCAGCCTGTACGTGAACCAGCTAATTGTGGAGCTGAGCAACACCGGGGTCGGCTGCTCGATTGACGGTCACTGCGTCAACAGTATCAGTTATGCAGACGATATGGTGTTGTTCAGCCCTTCATAATAAATAATAACTAATAGGCACTCCTATTAATTTACTGAGCGCCGCGATTGAGAGACTCTTCACACACTTGTGAAGAGTACGCAAAATTGCATGGACTCTTATATAATGTCAAAAAGAGCGAACTCTTGATCTTTCAGGCTAAGAGCCGCAAGCTGGAAAGTGTGGCACGTGTGCTACTTAATGGCGTTGCTCTTGGTAGGGTGAAGGAGTTCAAATACCTCGGCCATGTGGTTACTGAGGATTTGAAAGATGACAAAGACATTGAAAGAGAGAGGAGGGCGATGGCGGTCCGCTGTAATATGCTGGCACGCAGATTTGCACGATGTAGCATGGAGGTAAAGCTAACTCTTTTTAAAGCCTTTTGCCAAACCTTCTACACGTGCAATCTGTGGGTTAGCTATTCACAGCGGGCCTTTAACGCTCTCCGAGTACCTACAATATAACAATGCCTTCAGAGTGTTGTTGGGGCTCCCACGCTACTGCAGTGCGTCAGCGATGTTCGCGCACGCGCACACAGACGGGTTTGCCGCGCGCGTGGTGATGCGGCGCCGCGTCGCTTCACTCATGCGCAGGGTGCGGGACAGCGCCAACACCATCCTGAAGGTCATCAGTGAAAAGCCTGACTGCCCTATACTGCGACACTGGGTACGAGCACACGTGTGTCGGCCCGGTGTTCCAGAGAGTCACAGATATTTAAATTAAATTAAATTGAATTGGATTTAATTGAATTGATTTAAAATGTAATAAAATTGTGTATTAAAAATTTTTGTTAAATGATGTGTACTAACTAACATAGTGTTTAAGTCATTAATGTATCTACTAACAACACTATGGACATTGTCTGAAATAAATTGATTTTATTTTATTTTTATTTCATTTTATTTATTTATAAAGATGTTATAACTGCCCCCCCCCCCCTCCCCCCCCCCTACGCCTATGGCACTGTGTTTGTACTTCAGGGGGTCAGGCACATTAGAAGGTGCAGAGGAGTTCCCATCTCCTCCTTGCAGAATCTGCAGCCGGCTTAGACTATGTATCACTTCATTTCAGTGTGTGCATAGGCGGACTGAAATGCTAATTTGGAGAATAGGTCACTTTTCCGACTGTGTACAGATCCGCACAGCCCCGTCGACTAGAGTGCGAAAGAGACAACTGCAGCTTGTACCGATTTTATATACAAAAAAAATATCAGCTGTCCCATACATTTGGCTCGAGTAGGTTTGCGGTTTTGTATGGAAAAGCTGTTTTTTTTTTTCGCGATTTCGATGTTGGTGCCATAGAGAAAGTTGTTCAGTTTGATGTTCTGATCATTCACTTAAAAAAGTGTCATCATATTGTGTGGCATTTTTTCTTTTGCTTGGATCTGGGGAAGTGTAAATTTCGAGGTTACGGAGAGAGTCTACAGCTGCCAGGGTTAGCCTATGGAGTTTTTGAATTCAACCGAGAAAATGGTGCAGAGTTCACTCATTTACCACATGGGTGAGGGTTTGGTCAGGTGCCCTGCAGTCAAAGAAAATATAAGTACTCTAACGCTAACCGCAGTCGCACATAAGTGACTCCCTCATCTATACTATAAGTAATTATAATTTTACATAAAAAAAACATCAAAATAATATTAAATTTTTATTGAAACAGTCTAATCAGTAATTCTTCTAGTAGGTAACAAAAAGTAATTAGCCATGTCATTCCATAACCCTTTTTTTTACAAAATATACTTTTTAAACACCAACCACAAATAGACCCTGTTGGTATGGACGCCCAGATCATTTCAAAGCCAATTTTTAGTTTTGTCACAGGTTACCCAGTGGTGAGCATGTATGATTTTGTTTTTGAGTGTTTTTTTTTCTCAAATTGTGTTCAGAAACACATGGTGTGACATCACTTAACACTTTCACTGCTGACGACCTATGGTGTAGGTCGGCAATAAATGGGCCGTAGTGCTAAAGAGTCAGTTATATTACATTTCGGCTGTGCTCATGACATACCGCGCGAGTCACCGACAACCTTACGCCTGTGTGGGTGACCCACGAGACGAGCCAGTTTATCGTTTCATGGTAACGACCGTGCGCAGGACCTACGAGGTGGGTCAAGCTTCGCCTGTGCTCATAACCTACAGCGTGAGTCACCCAAACGCTTAGCCAGTGAAAGTGTTAATTATCATGATAATTATAACATAATATCAATATTTATCAAGATAATTATTGTGATAACAAATCTTTAAAACCCTAGTTAATGTGCAATAACTTTACTTTCATTTCAATAACACAATCCTTAATGACCTTCACTCGATCGGGTAGACACAAAGGTCTCACAACATCGCATCAACTCCTTAAACACAGAATGAGAATCGCACCGCTCGCTCGGGAGACAGCGGCGCGGCTAGAAGCACTCGGGCCTGTTCTTGATCTCCATGATAAGTCCCTGCTCCACGAGCGGCAGAGTGAAGCGATCGAACCCGGCGCCGCAGCACACGAACACGGGCCGGCGCAGCGCCGCGGACAGCCGGCGCGCCAGCCCCAGCGCGCCGGCGCCCTCGCCCAGCAGCGCGGTGGCCGCCGCGCCGGCGTCACCCCGCGGCACGCCGGCCGCCACGTCGCCTAGCGCGGGCTCGCCGGCGCCGGCTCCTCCCAGCCACAGCAGCAGCGAGCCTCGCATGCGCAGCGCGGCGGCGCGGCACACGAGCGACCCGCTCCACACCTCGAAGCTGTGCGCGCGCCACGCACTGCGCCGGTAGCGCACGCGCCGCCGCGACGTCACCACGCGAGGCCCCGGCTCCGACCCGTCCTCCATCCTCCCGCGAGACCGCACGGTTCCACTGAATCTACTTTCCACGAGAGAACTGCACTCTCATCGTTTCGCACTAACCTCACTCTTCAGTTAAGTCGGATTGAATTAGGTAGTGAGCGTTGAGTTGACTCTCTGACCTCGACTGAAACTTTAAATAATAAAATAAAACAGATTCTCTTTCGATTGTTCTTAGTTTCATTTCAATAATTCAGTAAATAAAACAATCGCAAAATAAGCCGGTCTTCTGTCATTTGTGTCCACAGACTTAATAGAGAGTACTACCAGTCTATCGCAACTGCATACATGCGAGAAAATATATGAGACGGAGGAGAACTTTGATGGGCGTCTATATTCGTCTCTTTTCTTGACGGTCTCTTTCATGAAATGTCACCTGACGTAATGAGTCTGCGAAACGATCTCTGTCAAGATAACTTTTGGAAATTATTTAAAATGTTTATTGGGCGAATAAACCTGAATATAAAACTGAAAACTCATTTAAATACAGGGTATTACGTGATATTGCACCATAAAAGCTGAAAATGAAGTACAGGAAATGTGAGATATGCAGTGAAATGTCGGAAAGAAAAGATGGTAAAAAACGTAACATCATAGCAAGATTTTCGCTGGATGAATCTCGGTAAGCATAAATTTATCCTATTTATCAGCCCTGGTTCATATTTAGGCAAAAATGCGATCATTTTAAGTTTGAGAAATGTGTCTTCGTTTTCATAAAGAGCGGAGCGGTATTTGTAAAGTGAGGGATTTGAAGAAATACCGATATCGATATTTTTGATACATACTACATGCATACGCATACGTATGCTCACGACTATGTTCCCCGAGGGGGTAGTCAGAGATATTCTGAAACCTCAGAACATCCATCATACATAAATCATCCATCATATTTTTGATGATAATATGATAAACTTATACACAGGTATGTTTATTTTCAGATGTAAGAAATGGTTCAACCTAGCGAAAAACTGAACCAATGAGGCGTTTTCCAAGACTAGTAAATCGAAAAGTCAGTAGATGGCAATATAAAAAGTTCAAAAAAACCTGTCAAATTGACAGTAAAAAGTGTAGTTTGTCTATGGTTTGCATCACTCAAATGACGTTTGATAGTGGTGGTGTTGCCAATTGATAATTTTTCACTACCAATAAATACGCAATAGCACCGATATTTTTCGTTTATTGTACATAAACGAACATTGACTGCACAAAAAGGTAATGAATCTGAAGTATCAAAACGACTCTCATATTAAAACCATAATAATCTTAATAATAAATCAAAAAATTGCTCCCTAAAATTAGGGAATCGAGTAAAACACGTTTCGATCTGACAGCTAAATTGGCACGATTATAACGCCATCCTTCCAATGTCTTTGAACAGTTTTTTTTTTAATGAAAACGCCTCATTAAATAGAAGACATGGACATGATGCGGTAGAAAAAATGGGACCAGGAGCGTGACTCTGATGCTGACAAGAACAGTAATATGGATCTGACTCGTGCGGACGAGGACACCGCATTTATAGGAGAAGCCGTATTAGCGATTGAATCAACCCCAAAGTACCTTACACGCCATAGATAATGATGACTAGATTTTATCATTTGTCTACTCAGCAACATTGCAACATTGGCAATGAGCACATGCTCATTGCTAGCACGAGAGCATGCTGATTTCGAGCAAAATTAATGTTTGTTAGTAGTATGTGTAAACATACTTTTCTATAAATTAGCATGCTTATTAGAACCTTGCTCAAAAATGTTGATTTTCGAGCATGCTAGCTACCAGAGGCGCGGGTGTAAGGCCGAGATTAAGGCCGAGATTCAGAGACGATTTGTAAGTCATAGTTCGAACTCCCGTATGTCAAAATCCATACATTTCGACCCTACTTAGCTCGAGCTAAGACTAAAAAAACGTCTCTGAATCTCGGCCTCAGAGACGATTCTTAAGTCATAGTTCGAACTCCCGTATGTCAAAATCCATACATTTCGACCCTACTTAGCTCGAGCTAAGACGGAAAAAATCGTCTCTGAATCTCGGCCTAAGAGGGTGCTCTATGCTTTATTAATAAGCACGTGTATACAGTTGAAAAGCATGCTCTTTTAGGAGTATGCAATCTAGTATGCTTATTGCTAGCAAATGTAAATAGTACAGAGCAGCCTCATTTTTAGCATTTTTAACATCTAAAATAGCATGCTATAGCATGCTATTTTAGAGTATGTCTATCTAAAGAGGCCCATTCACAGTAGTCCGTCTTGCAGGACTACAGATATAACTATGAACTGTTTACATTTCATAGCAATAAGCATGCTAGATTGTAACATACTTCTGAATGAGCATGCTTTTCAACTGTAAATACGTGCTTATGAAGCATAGAGCATACTACTTATATTATTCTTAGATCTTCCACCCGCGCCTCAGGTAGCATGCTCGAAAATCAACTGCCTACCGATTTTTGAGCAAGGTGATAATTAGCATGCTAATTTCTAGCAAAGTATGTTCACACATGCTACTAATTAGCATTTGCTCGAAATTAGCAGGCTCCGTGCTAGTAATGAGCATGTGTATAATATGTACCTTTACAATGGCATCAGTCTGTGGTTCTTGTGCTGTGTCTGTTTAATTTCTAAATATTGATTGTGTTAAATTACGAATAAAATTGTTTAAAACGAATACCCCGCTTCTCATTTGTAAAAAAAGGTATATCAACTTATTCAGCCAACCATATGGCCGATTTTTTTTTTCTGAAACTATCGACATCTTAAGTTTCATAGCACATCACTACTCTACTCTTGTCATTTTGTTTTCAAGGTTGGCAACATTTTGCTCTATGTTGGCTTTGGATGGTAGCCTCGAGTTGACGTTTTGTAGGATTATTTTGCTTCAAGGAGTCCCGTCTCTTAAATGTAATGATTATATTCTCTTTGAGTACTACGTACTCAGACGAACATGTCCCATTCATTCGTTTTGTCGTTAAAGACGAATGAATGTTTTGATGTATGACATTGAACGAACGAACGGAGCTGAAAACGACGGTCGCTTTGTTTTTTTTTTTTGGTAAGGGAATAAAAGACATTCTACCGGTTTTGTAGGCCCCGGCGGGGCGGGCCCATTCAAAACTAATGATTTTTTTTAAATTTTGGTTCGAAGAAGAAAAACACAATTTATTTGTTAAATGATATATTTTTCAATTTATTTTAAACTTATTCAAGTATATTACAAGCTTTTTCTTGCGTTAATAATAACATTTGTTTCATATAAGATAACAAATTAATGATCCATGTGTTAGTAACAGTGTTTGACTTAAGAGCTATGTTAGTAGGTACACACGGCGACACATCAAGCTATGTAAAACCAATATAAACTGGCCGCGCGACGTTATACATTACTCTACCTACGCGCATCCAGCTTATTTTGGTTTTGCGTAGCCTGATGTGTCGCCTTGGGTACACACTAAAATAATATCATCACTTAAACGCAGTGTGCGATGATGGGGCAGTCAAACCTTCCAGCTATCATCTCCAGAATGCTGTTGTGGCTTGGACAACAGCATTCTGAATATGTTGTATTGGACACGCAGGGCATTTAGAGTATGCAATTGACCCACAGGCTGCAAGCGTAGAATGACTGACAGTATGCTTTGAACTTTGAAAAGTGTCACTTTTACTGACCTTGTACAGCCATTGCACCTGCGGACCAGCCAACCCTGACTGCCAACACCCTACGCTCCCCTTCTACGTTGAAGTCGTCCATTATGGTCTTCAGAGACAATGTGGTCTAGGCACAGGTCTAGGTATTTAAATTGCTGGACTCTCTTTAAGAGGATTGGCGGGTATTGTTTAGTCCGTAATGACACTAGAGCAAACTAATTTTAATCACATAATATTGCCTCTGCCTGCCATGTCCGTTTCTTTTTTTTCGATAAATTAATCACTATAAGAACTATGAGGCTTCGAAAATGACGGAAAATTGCTCAATTTTACCGCTTTGGTTCAGACATCAAGCAAGCAAATTTGACGAATATAATAGGAGGCTTCGAAAATGACGGAAAATTGCTCAATTCTACAGCTTTGGTTCAGACATTCAGCAAGCAAATTTGACAAATATATTAAGAGGCTGCGAAAATTAAGGAAAATTGCTCAATTTTACCCCTTTTGTTCAGAAATCCAGCAAGCAAATTTGAAGTAATAAAATTTAAAAAACCTACAGACAGTCTTTCTTAGATTATTCTTAAAATAATTATTTAAAATCGGTTTAATTTTGGAGGAGGAAACAGGGGGATACGAAACTGTCCACGCTGCAGTTGTCACTTTCGCACTGGTAGCTCGGTTGCTGGGGAACAGCGCGACATCAATAGATCTGTTACATTTATGTTGATCTTAAAATTTCTTGTAGACCGTGTATCATCTTAGAGGTACACACAGCGCGACACATCAAGCTAAACAAAACCACCATAAGCTGGGCCCGCAACAATATACGTTTTTTAGCGCGAGCTTATTTTGGTTTTGTATAGCTTGATGTGTCGCCGTGTGTACACCATTAAGTTTAATTGGAGGCACATCTCTGCACTTAACTACTGCTCTGAACACCATAATTACGCTCTTCTTGACGTTATAATTATATGACTGCTAGCAAAACCCTCAAATATCAATGGCAAATGTCTGATACTATTCACTGGCGGGACCAGAAACACCATGTCGACTGCGTAGATTATGTTGTTGACGCGGGTGTCCCTAAGGGTGCGTCCACATCTGGCGAATACACAGCGCAGTAGAAACGCACGAGCATAAAAATGCACCCAAGAAGATCGCGAACGGCTCGCGGCGCGCGTTCGCCAGATATGGACGCACACTTAAGTTGCATAATAGTCATAACGTTACTTCAAAAAACAATTAAAATGTGTAATATGAAAATGTACAGGGTGTAAGGAAAAGTATCATTAACCTTTAGGGCTCGTCCGCACAGCACTTAGTTTATTTTTTCAATTCAATCCAAATAACAACTTTCGTACTTAGTTTCTTGACATAAGAGTCTTATCAGAAGTCATCCTATGTTATCACATTCACATCATTCAGCGAATAAAAATCGCTGTGCGGACGAGCCCTTAAATCACATACTCTACCAATCAAACTGAACAACTTTCACTCTAGGAGCAAACCTTTCAGAAAAAAAAATCTGCTGTTCCATACCACAGAGGATTGTACAGAGTAACAGCTACTAAGGAGCGTCAATTTTATTAGCCTATTCTTGTAGGGCTGCCCTAAAGGAAATAAATTTAATTGGAGTAAGTATGAAGGTAGGTAAATGTTTTATGACTCAAATTATAACTTGTTTTTGGTTATTTTGTTAGTTATTATTTGTTATTAATTCATTTTAGGCATGAAAATATTAAAACAATTTACTTATCTTTTGTAGTTCTTAGACATATTTAGTTGTAGTTAAAACTATGTGTACCTATTTCAAAAATAGAAAATAAAAAATAGTGTAAACATTCTTAAAATGATGCCAAGTTTTATTGCAATGTAGTATTTCTTTAAAAATGTTTGCATTACTCTTCCAATAGTTCATGCACACAGTGCAAAATAATTTACCATTGTTTTATTCGACTTCTACTGCCTATAAACTAATAAAATAAAAATATCGAGCATACAACACGGAGCGGTGACGGGCGCGCGGGTAAAATCAACGATGTTTCACCCCTCACAGTCACACCTTCGTTTCGCCCGAAGTCACCCTCGGTCTCATTGGTGAACCTCGTAGGCGAATGCGCGCACACAAACGCGCTGCGCATGTAGTGATGCGCCGCTTTTGCGAGCTTGTATGAAGCTGTCACTCTGTACAATATAATCCTCTGTGTCCATACTTTTGAGTCGAGTAGGCATTGCAGTTTAGTATGGAACAGCTTAGATTTTTTTTTTCTCTTACAGGTTTGCTCCCCTAGTAAAAGTTGTTTATTTTGATGGGTAGAATATGTGGTTTTAGGGTTTTTGATACTTTTCTTTACACCATGTTACTGAATACAACGTGTTAATGAATTAACGCAAAACTAGAAAGTCGTCTGTTTAGAATCGAGAGTAGAATCGAATTATCATGGTTTCAACATAGGTATTTTTTTTTTAAATATTAAGTAGGTAAATAATTTGTTTGTAAAATTTAAAATTTGCTGATCTCGATCTGAACCCACCGCACGAGCACGTTCACTCTACTTACTACCAAAACACGATTACTAAAATGTATCCATGAATATAAGTGCTTTCTTGCATTGCTGAAATAATATGATAACAAATCATTTTTGCCTCAAAACTTAAAATGCAAATAACTTTAAATTTTAACTATCAAAATAATGAAATTATTGTTTCAATCTAATTATTTTGTTATAAATCAGTTGGGGTGTATGAGGTTTTGCGCTTATTCATTAACACGTTGTACATTATTGACATAATAATGAAAATCCATAATTTGAAAACTTTACATAAACATAACTTTGAATAATTCGTTTTTAGACCTCTGAAGTGTGATTTTTGAAATGTTAAAATGTATATGGAGATTATGCATCTTACTACTGCTGATTTGAACGCGTGACTTTCAAAAATCACACCTCAGGGTCCTGTTTAATAAACGCGATAAGTGACAATTGAC
Organism: Agonopterix heracliana; assembly: GCA_963693445.1. Classification (NCBI taxonomy): domain Eukaryota; kingdom Metazoa; phylum Arthropoda; class Insecta; order Lepidoptera; family Depressariidae; genus Agonopterix; species Agonopterix heracliana. Next base: position 313,387 of record OY856310.1, read on the forward strand.
AATGACCGTAAAATTCAGAGGAGGTACATTGCTGAGAATGTTAGGACACATGAAGCACTTCATGTTCAGCATAATTAGTAAACAGCAATGTACTTACTCCGAATTATAGAAATATTTCAGTACACCTTTGTTGTGAAAGCCACAGCTTTGGAAGTCGACTGAATACTTAACTTTTTTACATTTTATTGAATATAATTTTCATTTATTAAAACAGTTAAAAATTAAATGATAATTATATCCTAATACAACTAAAATATTCTAAAACGGCTTTAATCAAAATATTGTCATGTAAGTACTTATAAATATATTTTTTTGCATGCGTAGGTAACTATTATTAGGTAGGTAATTATTATTATAGGTACTAGGTATTCGTTCGACTCCTTTACAATCGTAGGTAGGTATACTCAATAACCGCATGGCTTACCCTGATGGATGGGATAATTGCTTTTCTTCAGCACATTATAATATTCTCTATGACTTTCCCATTGATGAATAACAGATTCTTGATCAGTAGCAAAATCTTGTTTGCAATTTTCACAGCACTTTTAAATTATTTTCTCGTAACCCATCGAGCAGTGTAAGTACGTGATTGTACATGTGATGAGACGTTCACATAATGCCTGACTTGAACGTTTTTCCCATTCAAACACGTATCCAGACTTTGTAGGTTGGGGGGGTGGGATTGTCATTGAAAAACGATGAAAAATGTATAGCTGTAATCATTGCATTGTTCCATACATTCAGATTTCGGGGGGGGGGGGGGGGGGGTTAAATCCGCCTATCCCCGGCCTGGATACGTGCTTCTCCATCAGCATCTGGGCCACTGTATCCGTGAAACTGATGAGGAGCAAATGACTTCTCTTACGCATTCTCAGTGGTCACAAGACTTTCGCTGTGACAGATTATAACAAAGATTTACAAGTATTGACCAATGTGAGGCAGATCGTACAAGTCTTTCCTTTAGTATTTTTGTGAATTGTACTTGCACCATTGACGCTGTCGAATAGGTCGTCGAAGAAGTTTACCGTTTCAGCAGTATTCTTCAAAGTTGGGCTCACTTTTTCCATCAGCATAGTAACTGTAAACACATTTTAAGCATTAAAATACACTGAAAATAAAAAAGTTTTACAATAATTTTCTTCATTTGTGTTTTACATCTCATAGTAAATTGAAGCGTATTTTTCAACTCAATACTAAAACACTAACTTTATTTATTTAGCACCTACTATTAGTATACATACATAAACTCACGACCATAATCCCTTTCAGGGTGGTCAGAAGCTCTGTTACAACTACCGACTAAACTGTTTAAGCATTATTATTATCCTAGAACGATTTAACCACTCGTTCTAGTTATTATCTTATCATCATAATTTGCAAAATCTATTTTTAGTTGTGAAGGAAAACACAAGCATCAAATTAAAGATTGAAAAAAACACAAGCAATTTTTGTAGACAGTTCTGTTAATAGAAAAGACCTGGTTGATGAAGATAAGTAGGTATTTTAGTAATATATATTATTGCTAGTCTAATAAGACTTATCTACTTTTTAGTAGCCTAATTCATCCCACTGCTGGGCAAAGGCCTCCCCTTTAATCATCCAACCATCTCTGTCCTGGGCATGCTCTGGCCACGCGTCATCGAAAGCATGTAGATCGTACCGCCACCTCTTCCTAGGACGACCTGGACGCCGATGACTGTTTTCTGGGATCCAGAGCGTGACATTCATGCCAACCTTTCCTGATGCATTAGTTAGACAGACATGGCCGGCTCAATCCCAATTTAATCTGGCGGTTTTTTCCCCCTACATCGGCTATTCGTGTTTTAGAGCGCAGTATAGTGTTTTTGACACAATGGCTTTTGGCTGTTGCCTGCGACTCCGTCTGTGTGGACCTTAAAAAAGGATCCTGTGTTAATCCTGAACACATTATTTCTGGGTGCCATATTTCATCCAAATCCATCCAGTCGTTTATGCGTACATCCAAACTTTGTCAAATATTAAATTGAGATACAGATTTTGTGCCTGCTGTAAGAGACGATTGGGGCATTGGGTTTCTTTTAACACCCAGTATACTACGCTCCATTGCCCTCTGGCAGACCTTGAGTCTAGACTTTTGAGACTGAATCGATGCAAGAAGGACGTAACCTTAGTGAACCAGGCTTGGGCACCGTAGGTTAGGATAGGCAGGATACACATGTCGATGAGTCTTCGTTTGAGGGATAGCGGGAGTTTACCCTTCATTAACGCCTTCATGGACCAGTAGCTCTTCCAGGTGTTGTCGACACGGCGTGTGACTTCTTTGTCTTGCCTGTTTTCGAAGGAAACTATCTGGCCCAAGTAAATGTACTCATTAACATAGTGTAACCTGCCTATCTACTTCGACTCTACGTTTGGTGCTGTTGGTCATTATTTGCGTCTTCGATCTGTTCATTGTGAGTCCAATCTCAAGGCTTGCCGTGCTCAGGTCTTGAAGCATTTGTTTCTAGACTAAATACAGGATGAAATTGATATCACTAGCATCCTTTTAAACTAAGAGTCTACCCATCAAACTGAACAACTTTTAATATAAGAGCAAATAACGATCGGAGCAAAAAAAATCTGCTGTTGCATACATTTGAGTCGAGTAGGCATTGCAGTTTAGTATGGGACAGCCGCAGCCGATTTGTTTTTTGCTCCGATCGGTTTGCTCCCATGGTAAATGTTGTTCAGTTTGATGGGTAGACTAAAAGGATGCTAATGATATCGATTTCACCCTGTAGACAGAATATAAAAAAATACATTCAGTAATTTTTGCACATACCTGTAGCTTGAACAGGGTTAAGGATATCGGAGCAAAAGTAGGCTGGTACAGAGGTACTGTCAGAAAATGCAGACGCAGCCTGATCTGGTGGCGTTGTCTGCTGAGTCGAAACTGAAAATTTAAAACATATTTTTTTTACTTAAACATAAAACCAGACCGTTATAATGGAATAACTAGCTGTTGCCTGCGACTCCGTCTGAGTGGACCTTAAAAAAGGATCCTATGTGTTAATCCTGAACACATTCTTTCTGGGTGCCATATTTCATCCATATCCATCAAGTCGTTTATGCGTGCATCCAAACTTAGTCAAATATTAAATTGAGATACACATTTTGTGCCTGCTGTACGAGACGATTGGGGCATTGGGTTTCTTTTAGAGCATTTTTCTTGTTTGTGGACGAATGGTTAAACACCTTTTATTATATATTGATACGCATTGGATAAGTTTTAAACTGTGACCCCACAGGTAGGTAGTTATATAGCATATAAGCATATGCTCATGACTATATTCCCCGAGAGGGTAGTCAGAGATATTCGGAAAACTCTGAACATCCATCCACGTTTCAATAGTAGTATCGAAACTCTGTCCAATGTGACGGGGAGTGAGCCCGTCGCCACTTGTAATGGACAGTGGGAACAATACATGCCTCGAAATTGAAGCATGCAAGTTTCCTCAAGATGTTTGTTTTACGGAAAAGCCAGTGGTGATACAAATCGTACATAAATTCCAAAATACTCATTGATACCAGTCGGCTTGGACGTGGATCGAACCAACACCTCCTGCACGGCTGGCAAGGTTAGTAACTCGCCACGACTTTTTTAGGTAAATATCTATCTAAAAAGAGTAAAAATAGGATATCAAAATATACTTAATGTTTTTAGTCATGTACCTGTAGCCTGAACAGTGTTGAGGATATCGGAGCAGAAGTTGGCTGGTGCAGAGGTACTGTCAGAAAATACAGACGCAGCCTGATCTGGTGACGTTGTCTGCAGAGTGGAAACTGAAAATCAGACGTACCTATTATGGAATAATGCACATTATGTGTCTGCTGTAGGAGGCGATCAGGGCATGAGGTTTATTTTGGAGCGTTTGTCATGTTTGCGGACTAAAGGCTAAACATCTTTTACTATATTTTGACATGTATTGGATAAGTTTTAAACTGTGACTTTACACTAGTCTTGAGGTCTGGTCTGCATTTAGTGTTACGACTTAAATACGTAAATCTATAATATTGTCTAATATTCGTGCTTTTAAAGAAGTACTAAACATAATTTTCACTATACCTGCAAGCAAGCCTGAGCAAGGAATATCAAAGTGAAGAGCTGGTGTGGTAGTGTTCAGTCAGGAAAGATGCAGTCTATTCTGGTAGGCCTTGAAGACACGAACCTGAAATATTATAATAATAATACAACATAGACTCAGAAAATAACTATAAAAAAAGGTTTACCTACATTTTACGAGATTTGCCGCGTTTTTAATTTAAATCCTTGTAATTTTCAGACTTTTTTTCCTACTGCATATCAAAAATTTCAATCAAGATTTATAAACAGGGTCCTTCTTAATATGCTGACACTTTTTTGAGGCGATGATCAGACCATCAAACTGAACAACTCTCTCTATAGGACCAAGAATGAAATCACGAAAAAATATCTGCTGTCCCATACATTTGGCTCTAGTAGGTTTGCAGTTTTGTATGGAACTGCAGATTATTTTCGCGATTTCGATGTCGGTACCATAAAAAATTGTTCAGTTTGACGGTTTAGTCATCCTCTTAAAAAAGTGTCAGCATAATTAAGAAGGACCCTTAACATCTTCATCAGCTTATACACGTCCCACTGGAGGGCACAGGCCTACCCTCTAGGAGGGTGTATGGGCGTTAGTCCACCACGCTTGCCCAATGCGGATTGGTAGACTACACATACGTATCAGAATTTCTTCTTCTGCATATGCAGGAATCCTCACGATGTTTTCCTTCACCATTTGAGAACAGTTGGTAATACGTACATAATTTAGAAAAAACTCATTGGTATATGGCATGTTGTCCAAGCGGATTAAAACTCGGACCTCATGATTGACAGTCCAACCTTTTCGCAAAGCGCCACCGAGCTCTCTAAGAAGGACCCTATAGGTAGGTAATTAATGAAATAAAAAAAAACAATGCATTCAATAAAAAAATTAATGAATGTCGTTATCACTTTTCAAATAAATGATTTACTTATTGCCCTGATTAGTCTAGGAACGAGACATTATTACTATCACCATTGTGTGAATACACAATGCGCACATAACACAGTGCGAGCTGCTGCCTGGCGAGTAGACAGCTACTCGGTTTGTCTACTCGTACGCCAGTAGCTCGGCTCGCCTTTGCTATATACACGACGCCTGCTACTGCCCAGTCCGAGTCGAGTCGCGATGTTCACAAAAACACGGGTTCCACTCACAACTGTCCGGCTGGCACTGGCGAGCTACTGCCGAACGCGTCCAAACGATGCGAGCGACGGCCAAGCCGCTGTCATGTGCGAGTTGCTGCCGGGCGAGCGGGCGAGCGAAAACAAAAAATGTTGAAGTAACTCGGATGCGAGCTACTGACCAACTCGCACGTACGAGTTACTCGCAAGTTACGTCCAAGTGGTGCGAGTTACTGCAGTGCAGCTACTCGGAAGGCTGACTCGGACGCCAGCTCGCACTGTGTAAACTGGCCTTAATATCAAAATGTCAAGATTGACAGTCGAAGCTATGAACGCGTCGAAAAAAATATCTGGGAAATGTTAGTTGTAAACCGTGTCTGTATACACGCACACGGAGATAATTCGTGTGACCCCTCACCTCACATACTCCAACCTAAGAAAGTTGGCCACTTTTGTTTTATACAGTAGAAGCATGAGGTGCTATCTAGACATATACTTTATCTAAGATACAGGCTACGAATAAGAATAAGATACAGGTAGGGTAACTAAAGCTCGCGCGTGTCATACATTAACACAATGCATTTGTCTCACTGCACGCATAGTGAAAAGTTTATCCATCTATATCAAGCACGGACGTAGTGACAGGAAAAACGCAGTTGTGTGTAGGTATCTGTGAACGCGACAGCTTTAGTTAGGTAACCAACCTGTACTTAGATATTTACCTGTTGAAATGGATGCTTGTGGCTGTTGCTTGCCATATGAGTGATCAGATCACAGTGCAGGTATTTTTCTTGAATAAGAATGCTCGATCATGGGTGCAATGTTTTCTGAAAATATTAACGTACGTAAATTAGAACTCTATAATAGTAAAATACATTTATTACATAAGCTAATGACAGGCTTCCTTTTACAGGTACCTACCTAGTCAGAAAGTTTACTACAAGTAGGTGTCTACTTTCATTTTAAGGATGGATCTATACTTATTCTATGTATGGTTTAAGTATGGCCAAAAACGTTAAGATCATATGTTAGGTAACATTGTTATGAACATGACTGTCTGAATCAGAACTTTCACTATAGCGCGTGGTGTTTTTTGCTTGTGGGGCTGCATATAAAATGAACAAAAAGTTGTTCAAGAAACCAATGTCTGTGTCGGTTCGGTACCATCTCAGATTTTAAAATTTTACATTTAATTAATTTGTAGTTCACTTAACTATTGATTTATTTAAGGAAATTGAACTAAAATGTGCTTATGCAATTGCATGCTTTCGATCTCTACTGGCCTTGTGGTCTTTTTAAACTATAATAATTATAGAAATGTATAAACATACAATTAGGTTAGGTTCTTTAGTATCATGATTACATTATTATATTTCTTTTCTATTTAGGTAAGTAGGTACATCAAGCGCTTGCGTTTAAAAAAATTGTGTTTTCAAAACAGCATGACCTGTTTTTCAAACCGACAATTCCAAAATACAAGGTAGGTATCTACCTACCTACTTATCTGTGAGGAATTTTACAATATTGTATTTATTGTGTAATGTAGCAAATATCTACTGAAACTCACCTTTTGTGTCATGTGGAAACGATGGAACTCCACTTGTTTGCAATTTCATTAGAAGTGAAGAGTGTAGGATACCCATAGATATCTAATCTATGAGGATACCTATGCATACCTGTACCACAATATTTTGACCTTTTGGAGTAGATAACTTTTGATCAGTGGTTATGATGACACACATAAAACATTTGTAGCCGACTTCCATCCAACGATCATCACATCACAACCGACCAGCCAACGTTTGCTCACAGGTTCCTTGGAAATATATGAAATTTTGCGTCCTTTTGCGTTATTACACAGAACTTGTAAAATAAAAAGGCTGTATTCCAATTACATTTAAACGGAGAGATTAAAATTAATGGTGGAAATAGAGGTAAATCAACAACGGACTCGATCAAACTGTAACAGGGCTGCCAGTAGATTCTTTATAATTATTCAGCCAGGTTCCCAAAATTATACAAAATTGACTCGCAGGATACATACAGGTGTAAAAACCTCCGAAACGTAAAAAATAATGTTTTTTCTGATTATTCATCACGGAATTTGAACTCAGTAGTGCGATTTTTGAACATCATATGAACGGTTCGGCAGTAGAAAATGTCAGAATTACTATGGAGATTATGCATCTTTCTACTGCCGAACCGCTCGTATGATTTTCAAAAATCACACTGCAGATCGATATTTTCATTCCCAACTGGTATTTTTTATCAACTTTATAGCACCTTTTGGTCACGGTTGAATCGAGAGAGACAAAACTTGAACGAAACATGGAGTTTTACTCTATTGAATTGTAACGTGACTGATTATAGTGGCTTTTATCTTTCTCTTCTGTGATTTACCGACTCAAGCAGAGCTTTTCAGTTGAAAATATTGATTATGTATCCAATTATACATGAGGGTCCAGGATACAAAGAGGATACAAACAGCTACCCAATTATACAATTTTTGTATCCAATTATACAATCTGGCAGCCCTGAACTGTAATGACGTCAAAATGGCCGCTTCAATAATCAGTCATATCGGTCGCTTCGTTCATTCGTGGGTGACATTGACAGTTTAGGAGAAATAGGGGGAAAGCCGGACGAAGTGGGGAGGGTAACACTGTCATACATCACCCTTGAACGTTCTTTCTATGGTCGAGAGCGAATGTATGGAACATTTCCAGCCGTGTTTGTGTCCTTTTGACAAATTTGACAATCGCTGTCATCTGCAGGGCTGCCAGATGTAGTTCTTGAAATTTCCCCAGGTTTATGAAAATTTTATTTCCCCAAAATTATACGTTTTGAAGAAAAAACCCCAAATCAATTTGTCATGTTTGCCGAGACGCGCACAGATGGCTTCCACGCTATAGTGCGTAAGAAAGTTGCATCACTGATGAGTAGAGTCCGCGGCAGCTCCAACGTCATCCTGAAGGTGATAGGAGGCAAGTTCGAGTGTCCTATCGCCAGTCATTGGTCCACACTTATGACTAAATATAATAGGTAGATAAACAAATTAATTAATTAGGTATTATTTTTCATGTGAAATTGTAAATTCAAAATTATTTTTATTATTATTATTTTTCTTTTGAATTGTTATTTCCATTGAAATCCTGACATTTAATGTAACTTACTAACATAGGGTGTAAGATGACATTTATGTACTTACTAATAATTTTATGGAACTTGTTTTCCGAAATAAATGTATTGAATTGAATTGAATTGAATTTTGATAGGAATGAAAACAAACAGTAGATCAACTCACAGACAGACTATGTACGAAGTTATTCTCAATTGTTTTTTGCTGTAATTTTGTAAAAAAGATTGCAAACAAAATGGTGGTATGCAGTCCTGCGTTCCAATTAACTCTACTGGCACGGCACGGACGGCAATCCTGCGTGGCGGACTGTTAGCGGTGGGCGGAGCTTGCAGGCTTTCTAGGACTTAAGGCACCTCCTGCACAAGGTTATCGGATGCCGTGCAGAACTGCGACAACATTAACGATCTGATATTAGCTAGTGCCGGACTGCAAGACAGATTGCAGTGAACGAGCCCCTTAACTCAAAAGATCTTCAGTGAAACACCGCCTGCGGGGCTAGTACGCCAACCCGCGATAGCGTGATATAGCGCTATCACGCTTCCGCTCTCTTTCTATTTGCACGCGACAGAACGAGACAGAAGATTAAATTTGACAGATGGATGTGTTAAATGTGGTTGGCGTACTAGCCCCGCTGGTATAAAATAAGGAGGTGGTGAGGAAAAGTTTTGGAAGCTAATCAAGATCCGTTCGGTTTAAATAGGTCATAAATTTTTTTTTCTATTTGTTCTGTAAATCTTCCTGGATTTACAGATCAAATAGTATCTTTAGTTAACATATAAGTTTAAGTTAGGGTTTAAAATTATTTACTTAGATCGAAAAACTCCCGCATTTCCCCACCTTGATCATTTTTTCCCCATAAATTTCCCCAACGATTTAATTTCCCCTAATTTTCCTCAAAGACCAAATTTTTCCCCAAAATCGCGTGAAAAACCTCAAATTTGGCAACCCTGGTCATCTGTCAATGTCAATCGATGTAATTTTTTTAAATAGATTTCTACCCATATCATGGCCACGGATTACAGAAGAAGTACAACCATGGCACCCAGTGGATTTTTCCGACAGCTACTCAAACGTAGTTCATCTTTCCGAGAGATGGCGTTGACCAGAGAGGGGTCCAAAGACGAAAATGTTTGGCTAAAAAGTAAACAAAAATGCATGTCACAGAGTCAGACGCATCCGTTGATGAAATATACACTCATCATATTTTGCTGCTTAGTTAAAAACACAAATTCTTACTATTTATTTGTATTTTACTATCTGCAAGGTCGCTCGCCCCCGGCCCTGTCTCGTCAACACCATCTATCGAGCCATTAGGAACAACTTTTTCTTTTTAATGGCTTTCTGAAAATCCCTCATTGCGGAGTTTTCTGACAACTAGTCAAACGTAGTTCAACATACCAGCGATAGATGGCGTTGACAGAGAGGGGACCGAAGACGAAATAGGCTAAAAAGTAAACAAAAAAGCATGTCACTGAGTCAGACGCTTCCGATGGCGAAATATATGTCCATATTTTGCTGCTTGCTTAGAAACACAAATTCTTATTATTTTATTTCTATTTTAATATCTGCAAGGTTACTCATCCCCGTCTGTCTCGTCAACACCATCTATCGAGCCATGAACTACTTTTATTTTTAATGTCTTTCAGAAAAGACCTCATTGGTTGTCTATGGTTTGTTTCTTTGCTAAGTTATATTCCTATCAAGATAGACAGTCTAAGCTACGAACAAGTCGAAAAAAATATTACCGAACTCCTGGGTGATAAACCGTGTCGATCGACATACACGCACACAGAGATTTGTTGTACGCCTCACGCACACCAACCTAAGAAAGTTGGTGATATGTTCTATCTTGTCTGTGACTGCTTGTGTCAAATATTAATGTCAGTCTATTTCTATCCACAATTTTAAAGTTAATAAAAGCCTTATATTCTTAGGTTCTATCGTTTGCATGTATCAATTTTATTAACTTTAATTAAATGTCCGATGAAAATAAAATACCGGTGAGCATCATGTCTCGGTACTTACGCCCGGACAGATTCGATGTTGAGCCCAACACAATGGCCGCCGACACAAAATGGATCCATTGGTATGCTACTTTCACTAACTTCCTCCAAGAGGAAAATGCAACGGAAAATACGATGAAGCTTAAAATCCTTATCAATCATCTTTCGCCGACCGTCTACGCGTTTATACGAGATAGCACTTCATATGATGAAGCAATGAAACGGCTCGAAAATGTTTATAACAAACCCAAAAACGTGATTCTAGCCCGCCATATACTCACAACTAGAAGGCAACGCTGTGACGAATCCGTTTCCGACTACGCTCGAGCGCTGAAACTTTTAGCTCACGAATGTAAATTTGATGAAGTAACCGCCCAAGAACATGAGAGCCAGACTATAAGAGGTACGTTCATAGCAGGAATTTCTTCACAAAAGATACGAGAGCGCCTCCTAGAGAACTTGAACTTAACTTTGGAGCAAGCTCTTAACCAAGCAATTTCACTCGAGACGGCCGAGCAAAACTCGAAAATAATTTCAAGTGATCCTAATACCACTCAATTAAACGCATTACCTGAAAACGAACAAACAAATCTTAACGAAATACAAGGTCCAAATGCAGCTGCAACTAGCTCGCAAAAACGGAAAAAATGTTTTTTCTGCGGTGGAGAGATACATCAGAGAGTAAAATGTCCCGCGTTCCAAGCTCAATGTCAACTTTGTGGTAAAAAAGGTCATTTTGCCAATGTGTGCAGAAGTGGAAAAGTAGCTAACGCTGTGACGGCCGGAAACACCAACCAGAATTCTACTGAAGAAAACGTCTCCGCTATTTCCGCCGCATCTCCATCAAGCCTTCTTAAGGCTACTGTCCCTATCTTTATTAATGACGTGCGCGCAGATGCTCTAATAGATACGGGCAGTTCTGTCAGCTTCATTGATAAAAATCTTGTTCACACTATGAAACTCAGACAAAAACCTTGCAAGCAAACAATTACGCTAGCTTCTCTTAGTCACATATCCTACGTAGAAGGGATGTGCTTCGCAACAATCAAGCTGGAACAACATACTTACAAACAAAGACCTCTCTTGATCGTTAACAATTTATGTGCAGATATAATAGTTGGTCACGATATTCTAAAGGATCATTCAAGCTTAGAATTACAATTTGGCGGAAGCAAAGAACCTCTTAAGATTTGCAACGTCATGGAAGCTTCCGTTCCACCTGCATCAGTGTTTACTAACCTTTCCTCTGATATAAAACCTACTGCTGTCAAATCTAGACGATATTCAGAAGAAGACAAACTTTTTATTGAACAAGATGTTTCGAAACTTTTAGACGACGGTGTGATCGAGCCGAGCGTGTGTCCATGGCGCGCACAGACGTTGGTCGCAGGTGGTGGAATACATCGCAAACGTCTCGTTATAGATTATTCCCAAACTATAAATAAATACACGGGCGTTTTTTTTTAAAAGTGTCCCTTGAGAAAAGTGAGTGTCCGGTCACTTTCATAGTCTATTATTCGAAACTTATTAAGATTTCTATCATATTATGTATATTATATTAATAAATAACTTTTAAACTCATCTTTTTCAGTAAAATTATGCGTGAATCTGTCTTAAATATAAAATAATGCCAAAATAAGTAAAACGGGGGCGACGTTTTTGGCATGTCCCACACCAACCATGTCAAAATCGGAGTCGAATATAATGGTATATTAAAATTTGTTCAACGTATTTTGTGTATCGCACTGGTCAATTATGCTCCGAACTTCAATTTTAAACCTTAAAACATACTACTTACAGTTGAAATTTATTTAAAAACACCCGTTTTTATGTTGTCCTGCAAAATAGCGGATGGTGGAATTTCCACCTACGCTACCGCATTTTTGATGTCTTCCGACAAAAATACTATCAATTACGGCAAAGATTCCAAAAGATAGCAACATTATTAGTCTATGGTAGTCGCCATTTTGTAAATTTGACAGCGCAGTTCGTCAGAAAAACGAAAATAAATGGTTGCCTTGTCGGTGTTCAAAAAAATTGTTCCACATACGAGACTACTTTTCTCCATGTAATGTTTAGCTAATTATTATATTTTTTAGTATGTTAAACTTGTTAATTTATGTTTATTTGGAATCTGAAGTTAAATTGACCTAAATATGAATAGTTTATTGGTAATTTTGTCTGAAAGTTTAACTGGCATGGATACGTCACTTCCATTACGCTGCGGTCACATGAATGGAACTAAAAAGTGACGTAATGGAATCCTAAAGATGATTTCACAAGGAGCAAAATGCCAAAAAACCGAATGTCAATACAATTCATACAGAAAGACTTATCGTTATCTTTTATGAGCTTTCTCATATCAGGTGGTATCCAAATTATACCCATTTTTTATACTTGACTAGTTATGACTTTAAAAATATTATTTTAAGAATTTTTGACCGCCGGATCACCTAAATTTTTATTTATTTTATATAGGTTTACTTAGCCAAGCAATATAGTTTTTTTAAAGTATTAATGACTGACCTAAGTTTATTATATAGGTACCTAAATAAATAGTGACCTAAGTTCCTAATAGTATTAATAGAATTTTGTGCCATATTAAACGTTGCCTTATAGTTCCTAAACGTCATTTAGTGTTCCACTATACGTCACTGTCCTATTATCGCTGTGGTATAATTTCTAAGATTAATTATCAGATCTCAAAGATATTTGTATTGATTTTTGTTTAATATGGTTTATTAGATTAGTTCTTTTCTACTGTATTTTTTTTTATAAATAATTTTACGCATTTGTTGATTTATGAAGAATAATATGTATTGCAAAGTATCCAAAAGTAGCGTTTGGGAATATTATTGTCAAAAACTTTATTGTTTTGTATTCATGAGCTGAATAATTCATATTTTTTAGAAGACTGTTTTTGTTTTACATTTAATTAATAAAATAAATAAATTCGGAATTCCTCTAGTTTTCTCAAAAACTCTTTTAAAAATTAGTGACGTAATGGAACATCCTACGAACAATAACAAAATGAAATGTAAATATTTCCGAAATTCATCATTATTTTTCATAAAATTTACTATTTTCATAAAGGTTGTTCCATGTTTTATCAAATAATTGCATTTTGAAGCTAAATGAAAATATTCATATATGTGGAATTCCTATTACGTCACCGACAACTTTAAAAAAAACCGCCCACACATTGCTTGACGCTTATCCTTTGCCAAATATTGAAAATGTTGTTTCCAAGGTAGCTCGCTTTAACCACTTCAGTCAAATCGATCTTAAAAGCGCCTATCATCAAGTCCCTATATTGGAGAGAGAGAAAATCTATACTGCATTTGAAGCAGCTGGCAATCTTTATCAATTTACTAGAATTCCTTTCGGCGTGACGAACGGAGTAGCAGCTTTTCAAAGAACACTAGACTTTATCATAAACGCTGAGAAACTACAAGGAACTTATGCTTATTTAGACGACGTGACAGTGTGCGGAAAAAGCAAAGAAGAACACGACAAAAACTTAGACAGATTCATGACCGCTGTCAAGAAATACAAACTTACTTTAAACGAAAAGAAATGCACCTTCGGGGTCAATTCAATCAATCTTTTGGGGTATACGATCCAAGATAACACTATAGTCCCGGATCATGATAGACTTAAACCTTTAATCGATCTGCCGGCACCGACTAATGCAAGTGAACTAAAACGAGCTTTGGGCATGTTCGCCCACTATGCCAAATGGGTAGATAAGTTCTCAGAGAAAATACAGCCCTTGATTGGTGTCACGACATTTCCTATGGATGATACAGCCAAAACATCTTTCGAGCAACTGAAGTCTGATATCGGTAGATCATGTCTCATAGCTATTGACCCTAATGAAACCTTCACGGTCGAAACTGACGCCTCCGAATACGCGTTAGCCGCCACTCTCTCGCAAAATGGACGACCTGTCGCCTTTTTCTCAAGAACTTTATCAGAATCTGAACGTAAACATTCATCAATCGAAAAGGAAGCTTGTGCAATTGTCGAATGTCTGCGCAAGTGGCGACATTATCTTATTGGTAAACACTTTATGCTAATAACCGATCAACAATCAGTGGGATTTATGTACAACCAGCATCACACCAGCAAGATCAAAAATGAAAAAATTGAACGTTGGCGTTTAGAAATGTCCTGTTATAAATACGACATTGTTTACCGACCCGGCAAGGATAACACTGTCGCTGACGCTCTTTCTCGAGTCTGCTCTTATCTTAACCACGATAAATTAAGAGAGCTACATGAATCTCTGTCTCACCCGGGAATCGTTAGAATGGCTCACTGGGTCAGAATGAAAAATTTACCTTACTCTGTAAATGATATCAAAGCAATGACTGCAACATGCCGAGTATGCGCCGAGATAAAACCACGATTTATGAAAACTAAAGGCCACCTAATTAAGGCAACAGCTCCCTTCGAGAGATTAAATATTGATTTTAAAGGCCCTTTACCATCAAATTCTCGGAATAAGTATATTCTTACGATTATTGACGAATACAGCCGTTTCCCTTTCGCATTCCCATGCAAGGATATGACTTCTTCCACGGTGATTAGCTGTTTGAAAGAATTATTTTATACCTTCGGTACACCACTATATCTACATAGTGATAGAGGAACATCGTTTATGTCAGAAGAAGTGAAGACATTTTTGGCATCCTTAGGCATAGCATGTAGCCGCACGACACCGTATAACCCTCAAGGTAACGGGCAGGTGGAGCGCCTGAATGGTACCTTGTGGAGAACTGTCCAGCTAAATTTGCGCTCTAAAGGACTGTTAGTGGAAAATTGGGAGCAAGTCCTGCCGGTGTCCCTACATGCGGTTCGTTCTCTTCTCTGTACGTCGATAAATGCCACTCCACATGAGAGATTATTTCAGCATCCAAGACGAACTGCAAACGGAGAGTCTTTACCGACGTGGCTGATACCAGGCCCGGTATTAGTAAAGAAGAACGTTCGAAATAAAACCGATCCCTACGTAGAAGAAGCAGAACTCCTTCAAAGCAATCCCTCTTACTCTTTTGTTAGATTGCAAGATGGCCGTGAAGCGACAGTGTCGAATAGACAACTGGCGCCGTTGCCGCGAGATGGTGATGACTTTGAAGAAGAAATTAGCATATCTGACGAGCCAGATGCATCTGTAGATCAGTCGGATGCTCCTGACCAGCAGACGACTCCGGAAGCTCCGCGAAGATCAAATCGAGAGCGTCGACGCCCCCAGTACCTGGAGAACTACTGTTAACAATTTGGGAGGGGGTGAATGATATGTTCTATCTTGTCTGTGACTGCTTGTGTCAAATATTAATGTCAGTCTATTTCTATCCACAATTTTAAAGTTAATAAAAGCCTTATATTCTTAGGTTCTATCGTTTGCATGTATCAGTTGGCCCATTTGTTTTATACGCTAGAAGCGTGAGGCTCTATCTAGACATGTCATAGGTACTTTATCTAGGTATTGTTGCTTGGATAAGTTACCTTGGTTACCATCTAATATACTTATACTCTTTGAGTTACCATAAGTCAAGCAAAATATACAGTCGAAGCTATTAAGCGTCGAAAAAAATTGCAACCAGCACTGGCCTCTAAACCCTCTCCATAGACATAATTTGTATGACGCCTCACGCACACCAAGCTAAGAAAGTTGGCCCCCTTTGTTTTAGACGGTAGAAGCGTGAGGCTCATTCTAGACATATTATTATATTTAATGTTATTATATTTGTTTTTGTAATTTTGTAATTTAAATAGTAATTTGATGTTACTAACATGGTTGATAAGACCTACTAACACAAATGGATTCACTATGATCTGAAATAAATGAGTATTATTATTATGTGTCTTACGATCCGTAATCACGGGCAATTAAGTCCCGGACCTTTGGAAGGCGTGCATGGAGCCGAAGCCAACATGTAGAGGCCCGTTCAAGAGACAAGTTAATCTATGTAAGGGATACACATGGCGGATACCATCTCCGAGCGCACAACATGATACACACGGGGATGGTCCCCGCCAGGTGCAAAGACTATTGGAATGCGGCTCTATGGCCGCGATGGAAAAATAAGGTCTTGGGCTATAGAGGTGAAAGTTGGATGGATGGATACTGGGCTATGGGAGGAGACTAACGGACGCCTGCCATGACAACTAGTCTCAAAATGAGCGTTTTTCTTTTTTTTTTTAAATGTCGTTTTCTTATAACTCAATAGATGGCCGTAGTGTCTGTACGACAAACTGTCAAGCATAAACTTCCTCTGCAATGACTTAAAAACGTAGAGATTTCATTCTCTTTGGTTCGGATTTGGAAGACGCCATGAAAAAAAATTTGAAATTATTTTCGATTTCTTTCTTAGCCAAAAATACAGTCCTTTTTCGTTGTTTTTCAGAAAAGCAGTTTGAAGAAAACTATTATATTTTTATTTAATGGCGTTTCCTTGTTAGATTTCGCCAGTGTCAAGTATTGAGGATATATTTATTAGATATTGTACGGTAATAGGGTATGGCGATCTCAAAGCCCCGTTTTTAAACAAAAACACACACTCGAAACCGCCATAAAACGGCGGAGCCACGTGGCTGTCAAAATTGCAAGCCGACGACACGTCTACTTGTCACCCCCTCAGCCACGCCACTCTGAAGAAAACGAAGATAACTAACAAACACGACAAAGTAAATGCTACGATACGAGTTTGATTGACAATGACATGACATTTGACAGCTCAAGTTTTCTTATTGCCAGTTCAATTTCAGATTTTGCCTAATGAATCTTATGATCAAAGAGTTTTTATATTTAATTTAGTCAAATTGTAGTCTTGTATCACCTTAAAGAGTAAATTAGCATAAGAAATATAGTTAAATATCATAAAAAATATGTTTCATTATGTTCCAAAAGATTTTTGTTTTTTTTTTCACTTCACTTTTACCCTCATTTCGGGGAAAAATAATTTTTCTGTGTTTGACATAGATTCGTATAGATCGTAGCGTCATCTATCGATCTACTATGAAACGAAAAAAAAAACGCTCATTGTAAATAGGGCAGGGGGTGACTCGCCGACTCGTCGAGTGGGCCCCATAAAACGGCCGCACGCACAAAGTGCGACAATGGGGCAACATCCCATTGAGCGGCTAAAGGTTGTCGAGAGGTGCGGCACCGGTTTCACCATCGCGGGGTTTACCCCCGTGAGCGGGTTTCCCCGTTATTACGCCATTACGTGCAATACACTTCCAACCTGGAGCATAGGTTCTGCTCTTGCGATTCCACTCTGGACGGCCAATGAAGGCAAGCCAGAGGTAGGGGGGTGTGTTACTGTCTGTATGTGTGTGTGTGAGCGCATGTCTGTATGGTCCCCCTGGATAGGGGTCCGCGGTGTCGCCAATCACCGTCAGCTCACCACAAGCTGCCCCCGCGGGGTTATTATTATTATTATTAAAATTTTTTTAAGTTTTGTTGTAAAAAATACCTTTTAAATTTAGAATTTTTGACGCGCCATATAAAGATCCCCTAAAAACCACACAGATCGAGCTCAAAATGAAATGAAATATCATGCGTTTGCATCTTTTATCATTCTTTTCCCTATTTCCCCCTATATAGAAACATGAAAGACCTTTTACTCAGGGCTCTTACAGACCAGCGACACTTTGCGGTTGTAGAAGGTCTATGAGCGCAACTGTCGTGCGACCTGCGACCGCATAGTGTCGCTGGTCTGTTTAAAGAGCGCTCACTCTTGAAGATCGTGGCGCCATCTAGCGATCCCATAGAAAACCCCTGGGAAACGCTCATTATTTCATGTGTTTACCAAACCGGAAACGGATAAAGCATAATTTCGTCTTTGCAACATGCATCATGAATTTGTTAATCAACCAATGATGTAAAGACATTTGTTTTTGAGTGGTCTATCATTTGTTGAACCGACGTCGTGGTCTCATTTTATTGGTGGATACAGCACAGAAATCAATCTATGAGCCAATCACGACCTTTCTAAGTGTTTTGTCCAACAGACTTCCATGGAAGGCTGCGAGTGCGATTTTATGTCATTCAAAAATTTTACATCGGACGTGAAGCGTCTTATAAGAATTAATTAATAAAACTTGTGGTTATCTGGAGGAAACGAACTAACAATGAAGTACTACTTCTTGCTAGGAGTTAGTCTCCTGCTGCTCTCAGGTAAATTCATACACAGTGTACCGTTACTTGTAATGTTCTCAGTTGCATGCGTGTCTCATTTTTTGTTGAACAGAAAGTTTGTAGGTACCTTCTAACAAGACGAAGGGTGTAACCCTTGCTGAAGTCCATTATGCCGATGCCTTTCAGTATATACCTGACCGATAGTGTGGTCTCGATTGTTTTATACATGGAACTGACACGACGTCGCGTCGCCGGCTAAGACGCCGGGCGACGCCACCTGCGTTGTGTTTATTAATTAAACTTTTCTCCCCTCCGGATGGAAAGCGTCATTTTTCGTCCCGCTGCGCTAAACGATGCTTTCCGTCTCCGTCGAGGAGAAAAATAGTATACTAACCTTGGGCAGTAAATAAGAAATCCTCAGATCACATGTTTGGGTCAGTTTGTTGACCTCTGCATGTGTAATCTACTATATGCTTCACGAACAAGCGCAATGTTACAAACTTTCAGTCAGAGTGTTATCTTATGGGTGGTATTCATAACGACTAATAGTTTAACAGAACTTGCAATGTTTTATCCTCCCCCTGTTTGTGGGTATGTCATCTCAGATATAGCACCCTGGTCATAGTAATGGCACAGTGTAAGAAAGAGTACATAGTACTACACACCGTACAGACACTCCTTGCCTCCCACCTATTTCTTACTTGGTCTAGTACAATGTTCTCAAAAATAGTGTCTGAGACTAACCTACACAAACCTACATATATTGGATTAGTAATATAAACCAACTAAAACCATTGAAAATGCTACAATTCTTTTTCATTTTGCTTGTATTGTTTTTACCCCATCACAGTAGTTCTCTTTATACTACATTTAGGTGTTCTTTTGGTTCGGACACTTTTGATCGCAGACCCAACGTCCAGATGTTGGTAATTGGTCAATGCATCTATTGGTAGCTTAGCTATGTGTAGTAAGTGAGTGATGTAATGTTGCAGGGAGCGTGTCTGCAGGAGGCCCTGAGACGGTGTCGGCGGGCAGCGTGGAGGCGGACCTGGGTGCCTCGCGAGAGGGCTCCCGCACAGGTATGTTCCTCTCACTCACACACTGCAAATACCTGCAGTTCCCAAGGGGATGCTGGCCATCTCACAGTCCAGTGCTATTTTCCCTAAATAAAAAAAAAATCCTTTAAACTGTCAAGAGATTTATGTATCAATAAAAAAATTTGCTCTTCTATACTGTTTATGAGACCCCAGATGATATTATGGTAGAAATTTTTGAGTTAAGTTTATTTCACATGTCGGATGTCGGCTTTTGAGTGGCCAGTGGTAACCGTTATGGCCGCTCCACGCTCACGCGTTCGCGCGCGAAAACATGAATGTGGAGCCGATTCACATATTTTTCGCGGGTTCGCGCCTCGTTAACCACTTTTTGTCGGTTTTTGGCTCGCTTCAAAGAGCCTGCGAATGCGCGAAAGCTGCGTAGTGATAACACTGCGAATGCGAAGCCAAGAAGAGTTCACGCGCGATTCGCGCCGCCATTTGAGCCGCGATTCGCAGCGCGAATGTGGAGCGGCCTTTATACATTCTATCTCTAATCTTCGAAGCACTTCTTCATTAAACAATAAGTTGTTGAGTTGAGGAAAATGAGCCCGCTCCACCAACACCAAGTCACCTCCTACAATATAGATACATTATCACATCTATGTTATTTCATTTTATGTATTAGGCAAATTATTACAAGGAAGCATAGCAATAAATGAATAAAAATAGGTATATCAGGAAAAGGATAACTTTATTGAAGCTAGCTTTAGACTAGGTGTAATTAATCCAGTTATTATACTAAGCCATGTGTAAGGTTACATTTTATCTCTTATTTGAAATGTTGTGTTATCATTATGTGTTATCGGCCTGATTAATGTTTATCAATAAATATGGGTATTTACAATTACTCTGCTTTTAACAAATATTTCTGATACAATTTGGGGAACAGTATAATAAATATCATAATTACAATGAATTTTTTTATCTGTTAGATAAAGATTATTGGAAAAAATCCCAACTCAAAAAAACAAGCTTTCAAAAGGAAGAAATAATTCAGATCTTCAAATCGTGAAACAGGCCCTTAAATTTAGATATTGCACCGTTTATTAATTTTATTTTTATGTAGATACTGCAGGATAAGAGTACAATACAAGTACAATGCAGTGAAACATGTCGATCGTTGGTAGTTCTATATGTGTTTATGTAAGGTGTGTTACTAGAGATGAGATGTGTGATGCATGTATAGTGTAGTAGGTACAGTACAGTAGGAGGTGTAGTTATTTTTGCTTGAGCGCCTGGTCGGCGGCGAGGACTTGCACGCGCGCGCGCAGCCACGCCGAGTCCGCGAGCGGGTGCTGCAGGCGCCGGTCCCCGCGCGGCACCACGCTGTTGCCGCCCGTCCAGCGCGACCAGAACCACCCGTACCTGACACACACATACACCTGTTATTGTTGTTATTTCACAGAAGAAGGACAAAAGTATTGTGTGCGAGTTCATCTCCACCTTTCCGATAATATTAAAATTACGCTTGTGATATTTACACGTAATTAACAAAGACTGCAAAGAAAACGTGCAGCATCCACTGCTAATACTGTTTTATACTACAATAGATTACGTTTTGTACCTGTACGATTTGGTAGAGTACTACTCTTAGAGGTTCCTCTGAGAACTAATTTGAACAGTAGTCGACTGGTGACCGTACAGTGTTGAGTACAGTAGATAGACACGTACTCGTGGGAGGAGAGCACGGGGCGGTCGTGTCGCTCGCGCGGGCCGCGCCGGAACATGTCCTGCACGCGCCGCAGCGCGCTCCGCTCCAGCTCGCTCTGCGTCGGAGAGCTGCAGCTCTCGCGCGTGTACAGTAGATAGACACGTACTCGTGGGAGAAGAGCACGGGGCGGTCGTGTCGCTCGCGCGGGCCGCGCCGGAACATGTCCTGCACGCGCCGCAGCGCGCTCCGCTCCAGCTCGCTCTGCGTCGGAGAGCTGCAGCTCTCGCGCGTGTACAGTAGATAGACACGTACTCGTGGGAGAAGAGCACGGGGCGGTCGTGTCGCTCGCGCGGGCCGCGCCGGAACATGTCCTGCACGCGCCGCAGCGCGCTCCGCTCCAGCTCGCTCTGCGTCGGAGAGCTGCAGCTCTCGCGCGTGTACGGCTTGCCCGTCACCGTCGCCGCTGTCGACACCATATTCATAGATACGTGAAAGTCGTTTAGTAGGCGAAACGAGCCATCCAGCCAAAGCTATAGACACTAGAAGTAGTGACAATAGATAGAGTGTATCACACTCTACCTGGAGTGTGGTGTCTCTTTTAATTTGTGCACGTTATCTTGTCAGTCACAGTCTTAAATCGCCGTTTTTATTATTATAAAAAGAACCATACTTCCATCTCCTCGAGTTTGTTAGAACTTTTTATAACATGTGCGTATATTTGAAAGCGGGCGAGTGGGCAAGTGTGAGTGCGTGTGAGCGAGTGTCAGGGTTTTTCTCTGTTCACGCGGAATTTCTCTGTTCTGTTTTTCTCTGTTCTGTATACGCCTGCGTGCGGAACTGGCTAACATGTGCGCCGCCCGCATTGTATCGTTTCATACTTGCTTCAAGTCTCTTCTCTTGCCATGCGAACGAGACACGTGTGTGCGAGCGTGAGCGTGCGTGCGAGTGAACGTACATTCATGCGTCTGTTTGTGTGTGTATGTGTACTCACGCAGCGCGAGGGGCTTCACGAGGGAGACGTAGGAGCGGCCGGGCTCGCGCTGCGACGCGAACCTCAGCTTGAACGTGTTGGCGTGCCGCGCCGCGCCGCCCGCCGGCGGCGACATGCGCCTCTGCGCCGCACTGTCCCGCGCCTGTCGCCCGTCCGACGACGGCGACGACATCGCTGATGGAACTGACTGTACTTTATCTTCACTACACGCGGGTACCGGAATCCGGATTAACGGAGAGAAGAGTGTGGTGTAGCTGTAACACGAAACACTCGTCCGTAGCTGAATCAATCTCACAACTATCGACATAAACTATACTTATTTCCACATCGGTGTCTTTCATATAAATGTGCCGTAGACGCGCTCTGTTGGATCGATACCGACGCGCTACTCGGCGACTACACTCGACCGCTTTATTTGGACCCAAACAAATCACTCGTTCTATGGCAACACGATAAACATTACGATCGGGCCTTATCGTGAATTCTAACTGAGCCTTTTGTTGATGATTCACACACATTACGGCAGAGTTTCGTTCGATTGTTTAACCATGGCAAGTATTAGCTCCGTATTAATAAACCCAACTTAACTCTGATAGGCGCTTACGTCAAACGCATCGTAAACCTTCATCTTAGTGTAGCGACACACCTGCAAAACGTACGGCGCCGAACGTTCGGTTGAATATGCGTATAACGCTTTTCCCTATACCGGCGACACACCGGTACGCACCATTACGCGCCATTTTTCCTAGTAGACGCGTATTCAACGGAACGTTCAGCGCCGTACGTTCCGCCGATGTGTCGCTACACCAAAGAGGCCATCACGGCAGTCATCGTTGAAGTTTCATAACTCTGTAAACCGAAGCGAGAAGGCACTTGACTAACTCAACGCACATGTCGGTCACAGACGCGGAGGCGGTGGCGCGCGAGGCGGAGGCGATCTCCCCGGACTCGCTGAACCCCGCGCAGCTGAAGGAGATGCGCGCCAAGTCTCAGAACTACACCTTCCAGACCGAGGTCAACCGCATGATGAAGCTCATCATCAACTCGCTCTACAGGAACAAGGAGGTACCTATGTGATTTGTGCTCCATCTTACATTACATGCTTTAAATTTTACAAAATAATCAACCGAATGTTTTAAATAACAATGTGCATGACCTTGTAGGGACGTTGGATAACTTCACTCGGTCGAGGAAGGAATGAAACAATCATTTGAATGACTCGAGTGAAGTTCGTGTGATTGAGTGACGTCGCATTTGCGAGCGAGGTCATGCACATTATTTTAAACTGATAGTAAATAAATTGCAATAAATTTTCTGATATCTAAAGTTTAGTCTCCCTTGAATTTTGATGTCTTTACATCAAATTTTATCGTAATGTTTACAGAGACACACTTTCGCATTTATAATATTAGTATCGAAGTATCAACGTATGATTGTTTCATTTTTTAAATATCTTGGTTGTGATAGGAGATAAACTCAATTTTAAAGAGTTGAAACAAAATAGATAAACGAAAATTTAAAAATTTCATCATTCTTTTAGTTGTAATATCTTCATTAATTAGTCCGTGTAGTGTCGGCTAAGAGTAGCACCATCCCATTTCCTCCCGTGGGTGTCGTAAAAGGCGACTAAGGGATCTACCGGAGGATGGGCAGCAGCATCCTCGAGTACACACATTCAATCCGATCGCCAACCCGCCTGCCAAGTGTGGCGATTATGGCAAATCCCCCCATTTTTGGGGAGGCCTATGTCCAGCAGTGGACGTTTATCGGCTGATATGATGAATTAAGTGTTCGCTGCCCTCGACAAAGTGAACCAGTAAAGTTTACTAACGAACGTGGTGTGGTGTGTTGTGTGTCTTAGATCTTCCTGCGCGAGTTGATCTCGAACGGTTCGGACGCGCTGGACAAGATCCGGCTGCTGTCGCTCACGGAGCGGTCGGCGCTGGACTCGCAGAGCGACCTCAGCGTGCGCATCAAGGCGGACCCGAACAACAGGCAGCTGCACATCATCGACACGGGCGTCGGCATGACGCGCCACGACCTCGTCAACAACCTCGGCACCATCGCCAAGTCCGGCACCGCCGACTTCCTCTCCAAGATGCAGGACGCCGAGAAGGTACGAGTATGCCGCGTAGTCTAGGGGCCGGTGACTCGGTGCTCGGTCTGACTGCGAGTAGAAGAGTTATACGGTTTTTATTAAATCTAGAAAATTATCCGATCTCAAATATACCAAAACGCGGTAAGAATCAGATAAAAATATTTAATTTTAAATTGGTACTCATTCATTAGTTTACTATTCCATGGTCGAACGACCAGGTCATATTGTACATGTATTAACGTGTTAGATCTACCACTTTTAGTCTGGTGACTCAGTCTCAACTCGAAATGCTGAATTCCATAGTTTGATCACCTAATATGCGATTATATTTCTTACTGACTTTATTCACGGTAATCGTAAACGTTTATCGGTACGACCTTCTTAATCATAATTAAAAAATAAAAATGTGTACTAAGTAGGTACGTAACGATCGCCATGCGGTAAATGTCCCGTTTCACCGTTTGTAATCGTAATAAACTAGCGCTTATGTTAACGAGTGGTTATACGTTACAGGGAGGCGGTCAGGAGATGAACGACATGATCGGTCAGTTCGGAGTGGGCTTCTACTCGTCGTTCCTGGTGGCGGACAAGGTGACGGTGGTCTCCAAGCACAACGACGACCAGCAGCACATATGGGAGTCCGACGCCAGCTCGTTCAGCGTGGCGCCCGACCCGCGCGGCGACACGCTCGGCCGCGGCTCTCACATCACGTGCGTACACTACACTACACTACACTACACTACACTACACTACACTACACTACACTACACTACACTACACTACACTACACTACACTACACCTTACACTACCACTCACTACTCACTGTCACTACACACCTCACTAGAGCGACTCCACTGAATGCTCTACTGAAGGAATACACTTTCATTCCTCATCATCAACATATTTACGTCCCTCTGCAGGACTCAGGCCTACCCTCGGGACGCATGTCCAAGCGGATCGGCTGACTACACATATGCTCCTGAATTTCTTCTTCAGCGTATGCAGATTTCCTCACGATGTTTTCCTTCACCGTTTGAGAGTCTTCTTCATTATCTTCGTCTAATTGCAACCATCAATACACCTACTAAGCGTGCTGAATGCAGATTACAATTAACCTTTGATTAAATT
The DNA here is from genome assembly GCA_963693445.1 of Agonopterix heracliana. Lineage (NCBI taxonomy): Eukaryota > Metazoa > Arthropoda > Insecta > Lepidoptera > Depressariidae > Agonopterix > Agonopterix heracliana. The sequence goes on from OY856310.1 coordinate 338,853, forward strand.
AAATTTTCTCCCCTCCGGACGGAAAGCGTCCATTTTCGTCCCGCTGCGCTAAACGAAGTTGCCGTTTTCCACCTCTGTCTACTAAAAATAGTATACTAACCTCGGACAGTAAATAAGAACGCCTCAGATCACATGTTTGTTGACCTCGGCTTTGTCAACAATTACATGAGATCTGAGACTTCCTGTCCTCGGTGTGTAACCTACTATAATCAAAGTAATCAACCCTCTTTACGGGCCGTGCCGGGCGTCGTGTAATAAGTAGTAACATATGATGTCGACGTGCGGTCCTCAGACTGCACATGAAGGAGGAGGCGGCGGACTACCTGCAGGCGGACACGATCCGCGCGCTCGTCAAGAAGTACTCGCAGTTCATCAACTTCCCCATCTACCTGTGGGCCTCCCGCACCGAGACCGTGGAGGAGCCCGACCAGGACGCGGAGACCACCGGCGACCTGGACGACGACGCGCAGGTACCTGCATACTTACACTCTACTGTACTGTACTGTAGGCACGGATATCACCTGCTATTGTTCTTAGAAGAATGTGACTTGTGCCGTTACGTGTCTAGCTAACCTTAAAACATAACGAGCTCAGACAGCAACGTACTTCAAATCGCTCTGAGCCGCACGGCGGAAATCGACCGTGTTAATCCCGCTTAATAGACCTGTCATTGTAGACGAAATCAGTTAAGATAATTTAGTCTGTGTGATTTAACCCTCCCTCGTCTAATGAACTATTGTGTGCTACAAACTAGAACTAACACCACAAACAATTGTCGTACGCTATTATGAAGGTAAGGGGATTGCAAGCGATAGCCATTGTACTAAGAAAGTATAGCGATATTGCCACAATTTCTAGTAATAATTGCACGCCCTCGTGTTTCGGTCGTCTGATACACTCGCCGTGACGTAACCGCTTGATGACGTTCGCCTGCAGGTCGAGGACGCGGAGGAGAAGCCGGAGAAGAAGAAGACTGAGAAGACGGTGTGGGACTGGGAGCTGATGAACGACAACAAGCCCATCTGGACGCGCAAGCCCTCCGAGGTGAAGGACGACGAGTACACGCAGTTCTACAAGAGCCTCACCAAGGACTCGTCGCCGCCGCTAGCGAGGTAAGAAGAAGAAGACGGTGTGGGACTGGGAGCTGATGAACGACAACAAGCCCATCTGGCCATTATAAATTAAGTTTTTAACTGTTATCTCTAAATGGTAAAAGTGGTTGTGAGAAAATCATTCGAACTCGATGGAGAAAACCGTTTGCTTAATTTAAAAAAATAAAAATTACCTGTCTTCTCTTTCTAACTTTATGCTGAACACAGAAACGGCAACATCAGTTTAATTGTGAATATATTTTTTTCTTAATCGCCAGTTATTTTATGTTGTACTAGTGTTTTCCCGCGACTTCATCCGCACAAATTATATACCAGATTTAAGTCAGATCATAAGCTATCAAACAAAAAAAGTTTCATTAAAATCGGTTCAGTAGTTTTTGCGTGATGCGCGAACAAACAAACAAACACACAAACAAACAGACAAACAGACAGACAAAATTTCTACAAAAGGTTGATTTCGAGTCAGGGATACCTAAAAACCATATCGTAATCTTTTTTTTGTAAATATCTTCAATGTACAGACACACTTCAGTTACAGTTTTATAATAGTTTAGATTAGATTTATGTTTACCAAGGAGTTCACAGGTATTCCATTTTCATTGACATACCGAAAATTATCAAAGAGAATAATGATCTTGATCTTTGTAACCCTGGCTCTATGTCGAGCGGTACACACTACACAGTACACAGTACACAGTGCACAGAAGGCTAACTGGTACGTGCAACACTCAGGGCGCACTTCGTGGCGGAGGGCGAGGTGACGTTCCGCGCGCTGCTGTTCGTGCCGCGCGTGCAGCCCGCGGACAGCTTCAACCGCTACGGCACCAAGACCGACCACATCAAGCTCTACGTGCGCCGCGTCTTCATCACCGACGAGTTCAACGACCTGATGCCTAACTACCTCGCGTTCATACAGGTACCTCACCTACTACATTATCATCTACAGGGTGAAATTGATATCATTAGCACCTTTTAAACTAAGAGTCTGAGAGTTCAGCACGGCTAGCATGCCACCCACGACAAAGCGTTTAAACGAGAAAAACGTCATGCGCGCTCTTTTTGGCGTACGTAAAATAATAAAGATGGAGGCACGTCTCGATTTTTGTCGTTTTCTCGGCGGTGGCATGCTAGAGGGGCTGATAGGTTTGCTCCCATAGTAAAAGTTGTCCAGTTTGATGGGTAGAGTATGTGGTTTAAAGGTTAATGATACTTTTCCTTACACCCCAATATAGGCAGGTTTAGACGAAGCAAATTTTCGGCGCCAATTTTCTAGCGCCAACAGCGTTAACAACAAAAAAGGACCTAATAAACACTTCCCTCACCAATTTAAAGCGGAATGCCAGCTTACCAATCGTAAATGAAAAGCTTTCGGAGCGTTTTTTTTTATTTAGTTCCTAAAAAACTTTTTTATCGCTCCATAGAGACATTCGCGAGATCCTGTCAAGACTGTGCCTGCCGTTTTTTTTAAAGGCCAAGGGATCGAGCCCATATAACCAAGTGAGATGTAAACAATTTCAAATTTTCGATAAAAATGGGTGCAGCGCTATAATTTGGGCGTGTCTATTTTTTGACGCTAGTGATTTCCGCCCGCGTCTCGCATCCTCCGCGCCAATCGCTGGCATTTTCACAAACAAAATCTTATAACTGCGCGAAAGATTGGCATTGAAATCTAGCACCATATAAAGCAGTGCTAGCGCTCGCGCGGAAAATTGACGCTGCAAAATGATCATCGTCTAAACCTGCCTTATATGACAACGCGCAACGTTATGTAGCGGATGCTATCTGTAAAGGGTTCAGATTAAACCCACGTCCACACGTATTTTGAAGTAGTAGTAAAGGTGTTATTACACTTGGCTAAATTTAGTTTCTTATAAGAGGGACAGATCTATAGGTTAGAACGTGACGTTGTAAGTACCTCCCGTTCTAACCTATAGCTCTGTCCCTCTTGTTAGTATCTAAATTTAGCCAAGTGTAATAACACCTTTAGCTTGAAGTTTACTTTTACTTCTTACAATTCTTCTACTTATTTTATTCCTGTCCTTCCTTGTAAGTGTACATAGTTTCGCATAATACAGGGTGTAAGGGACAGCCCTCTGCAAACTGAAACGGTGAACTTACACCATCAAACTGAACAACTTTTACTATGGAGCCTACCTCAGGAAACGCGAAAAAAAATCAGCTGTCCCATACAAAACTGCCGTACCTATTCGACTCAAATTTATGGTACAGCTGATTTTTTTCGCGTTTCCTGAGGTAGGCTCCATAGTGAAAGTTGTTCAGTTTGATGGTCTGAGTTCACAGTTTCATTGTCAGTATCGATATCGATGTCCCTCATCGTGCAGGGTATAGTGGACTCCGACGACCTGCCGCTGAACGTGTCGCGCGAGACGCTGCAGCAGCACAAGCTCGTGAAGATCATCAAGAAGAAGCTCGTGCGCAAGGCGCTCGACATGCTGCGCAAGATCCCCGACGACGAGTACCAACACTTCTGGAAGGAGTACTCCACCAAGTCAGTCCACCGATCATCTTAAACTGTATTATACTTGCTATTGTATTTGTAGTTAACTGTGTACGGAACCTACGCGTGCTTTAGGTGCTATAGGCGTACTGCTGGCTCGTAAATGAAGCGAGGTAACTACTTACAATAGTTTAATGCGAATTAGGCAAGATAGAAATACAATACAAATTAGCAAGCGAAATAGCCTAGGGCGGACACAGGTCTTGCGTCGGAAGCGTTTGGACGGGCTCTGCGTCTTGTTAGTCTGCGGTGGTCTCTCCCTTAGATCAAAATAAAATGAATGGATAGGCCTAAAGCGAGATAAGTTGAAGCAAACTACTGGTGCACTTGGTCCATACAAACCAGCGCCATTATCTGTCAAATCTAGGGCACTTGCATACAAATTTGAAGTAAACTCTTCATTTGTTTTGCCTCATTTTTCTGGTTTGAAATATTATTCGCGTAAGGCCTTCCATTCATTTTATTTTGATCTAAGGTCTCACCCCGCGCCGCGCCCCTCGCTCGCCCGGAGTCCGGACCCGTCATCGAGAACACGAAGCGGTATCTATAGTGTATAGTGTACAGTGTGCGCTTGCGGGTGCAGGCCGCTCACCGCATCACCGCTCGTATTTTGCGTTTTTTGTATTGACAGAGTCGAGATAATAAAATATACAAAGCAAAAATTTAAAAATTTGTAATGGGTCCAACTTAATATGCTCACGGTTTTTTAAGAGAACGAACAGACCATTGAACTGAATAATGTTCTCATCTATGAGGCCAACGTCTAAATTAAATATCACATGCGGGAATGACATGCGACGGTCAAAATTATGCGGTCGAGGCATACATACATAATGTCAGTTTCATCAATGTACAATCATAACCTCATTTCATTTCATTTATTTACCATAATTTACATGTAATACATTAGTGATGGTCTTACATAAGTTTAAAATAACAAGCGAAGCAAACTCGAATGATTATTTTACAGATCATAACTGACGATAATAAGTACAATTATATTGATAACTATTGTTAAAATGCAATATTAAAGAAAATAAATACCCAGCTTATCAGCAAATGGCTTGCAAAGAAAATCCAATCTGTTCGAATTTTCCCTGCATGATATTCCTCCAAACATAATAGAAAATAACATTGTCATGTTTTCCATAATGTTGTCATGATCATGAAAAATTTTAGTTCCGATTTAGTTAATTTTTAAACTTTACGGTCATTACTATAATTGCATTGTAAAAATTTTATGAAACCGGACCTCTCTACGACAGTCGTGTCAGAGACGCGACGCGTGTCTAACGTGACGTGACGTGTGTTGTGTTGTGTCCCGCAGCGTGAAGCTCGGCATCATGGAGGACCCGAGCAACCGCGCGCGCCTCGCCAAGCTCCTCATGTTCCACTCCTCGCGCTCCGAGGCCATGACCTCGCTGCAGGACTACGTGGAGCGCATGCGGCCGAAGCAGCAGCACATCTACTACATCGCCGGCTCCAGCCGCGCCGAGGTACTCTACACATACACATACATACAACAAGCTCCTCATGTTCCACTCCTCGCGCTCCGAGGCCATGACCTCGCTGCAGGACTACGTGGAGCGCATGCGGCCGAAGCAGCAGCACATCTACTACATCGCCGGCTCCAGCCGCGCCGAGGTACTCTACACATACACATACATACAACAAGCTCCTCATGTTCCACTCCTCGCGCTCCGAGGCCATGACCTCGCTGCAGGACTACGTGGAGCGCATGCGGCCGAAGCAGCAGCACATCTACTACATCGCCGGCTCCAGCCGCGCCGAGGTACTCTACACATACACATACATACAACAAGCTCCTCATGTTCCACTCCTCGCGCTCCGAGGCCATGACCTCGCTGCAGGACTACGTGGAGCGCATGCGGCCGAAGCAGCAGCACATCTACTACATCGCCGGCTCCAGCCGCGCCGAGGTACTCTACACATACACATACATACATACACTACACATACACCGACCATACCTACACCGCACAGTATGTCTTCTAATACCACCGACCCAGGCGGGTGTCGTTAGAGCGGTCGCATTCCTTCATGCATCGACAACATTTCTGAGATCCTCACCTTCTAGCCGCCGGTCACTACTCTTCAATCAGATCACTAGTCACTGCATCCTACGCAACCCCACGGTCGTATTGATTTACGTCGCGTAAATTCGTCAGATGTGTTCCTACACTTAGTACACGTTTGACTGAAAACTCCGTCGAGTTGAAAAGTAGTATACTAACCTCGGGCAGTAAATAAGAAAGCCTCAGACGCGTGAGGCATCAAACAAATTAAGTCTGTGTGCGTGTATGATAGATAGATAGATAGATAAATCAGGATGTATATGGATAGGGTTTAGAGGCCAGTGCTCGTTGCAATTTTTTTCGACTCTTTCGTAGCTTCGACTGTCTATCTTGACATATAACTTATCTATGGTTGCAGATTTGAAGCTGTTCTTTCATTTAACTATTTTATAGAGTTAACCCGCGACTTAAGAGCACGTTAGTCCGTACAAATTATATACCAGATTTTAAGTCAGATCATAAGCTATCAAACAAAAAAGTTTCATCAAAATAGGTTTAGTAGTTTTTGCGTGATGCTGTTACAAACATACAAACAAACAAATAGACAGACAAAAATTCTAAAAAAAGGTTGATTTGCAGTCAGGGATATCTAAAAACCATATCGTAATCTTTTTCATGCAAATATCTTCAATGTTACAGACATGTTGTTGTAGACACACACATGTTACAGTTTTATAATAGTTTAGATAATTTAAAACACTTTATTTAGTTAACTTCGACAGATATAGGTACTTGTACAATGACATCGTTAATGTAGAGATTATGATGTTAATAAGTGTTTGTTTGTGTCAGGTGGAGAAGTCACCGTTCGCGGAGCGTCTGGTGAAGGCGGGCTACGAGGTCCTGTACCTGACGGAGGCGGTAGACGAGTACAGCCTGTCCTCGCTGCCTGAGTACGATGGACACAAGTTCCAGAACATTGCCAAGGAGATCTTCGACCTGGAGGAGGGTACGTAGACTACGTAGTGCACGCGTCCTCAATGTCGCATGCCGCCTAGCATGTTGTGTTGTGATGCAGTTCACGCGGCTTACTGTCACGTCACCACGTCTATTGGATCCTTACCCAGTTGTAACGCATTCAAGTGCGCCCACTTGCATAGGGATCCATAGACCTGGTAACAGTAACGAAACAGTCATGGTGACGCGCCCGCTCTAAAGGTTGGACGAACCGAACGGACAGCGTATACTTTAAAAATTTATAGAATAAAAAAGTGTCAGTATTAAGGGGGACCCTGCATAAATGTGTGGTTGAACGAAAACTTCTGCGCGTGAATTTTCGCACCTGCCTGGTTATATGTTCATCGTCCGTCCGATCATCAAGGAACTTGTCTCTCTCTCTACAGGCGAGGAGGCTAAGACGCAGCTGGAGGCGTACAAGACGCAGTTCGAGCCGCTGACGCGTTGGCTCGGCGACAAGCTGTCCGCCTTCATCACGCGCGCGGCCGTGTCGCGGCGTCTCGCTCGCTCGCCCGCCGCGCTCGTCGCCACCGTGTTCGGCTGGACCGGCAACATGGAGCGCCTCGCCATGTCCAACGCGCACCAGAAGGTACAGCCCCGGACCGCGCGGGAGTGTCCCCAGTGTATCGTACTGTACTGACCGGTCGTCGCTCGTCGCTCGTTGCAGGCCGACGACGCGCAGCGCAAGCACCACCTGTCTCAGAAGAAGATGCTGGAGATCAACCCGCGCCACCCCGTCGTGCGCGAGCTGCTGCGCCGCGTGCAGGACGACCCCGACAGCGCGGACACCCTACTCGCCGCCCAGACGCTGTACCGCACCGCCGCGCTCAGGTGACCACACTAACTAGTGCCGCGTGCAGGACGACCCCGACAGCGCGGACACCCTACTCGCCGCCCAGACGCTGTACCGCACCGCCGCGCTCAGGTGACCACACTAACTAGTGCCGCGTGCAGGACGACCCCGACAGCGCGGACACCCTACTCGCCGCCCAGACGCTGTACCGCACCGCCGCGCTCAGGTGACCACACTAACTAGTGCCGCGTGCAGGACGACCCCGACAGCGCGGACACCCTACTCGCCGCCCAGACGCTGTACCGCACCGCCGCGCTCAGGTGACCACACTAACTAGTGCCGCGTGCAGGACGACCCCGACAGCGCGGACACCCTACTCGCCGCCCAGACGCTGTACCGCACCGCCGCGCTCAGGTGACCACACTAACTAGTGCCGCGTGCAGGACGACCCCGACAGCGCGGACACCCTACTCGCCGCCCAGACGCTGTACCGCACCGCCGCGCTCAGGTGACCACACTAACTAGTGCCGCGTGCAGGACGACCCCGACAGCGCGGACACCCTACTCGCCGCCCAGACGCTGTACCGCACCGCCGCGCTCAGGTGACCACACTAACTAGTGCCGCGTGCAGGACGACCCCGACAGCGCGGACACCCTACTCGCCGCCCAGACGCTGTACCGCACCGCCGCGCTCAGGTGACCACACTAACTAGTGCCGCGTGCAGGACGACCCCGACAGCGCGGACACCCTACTCGCCGCCCAGACGCTGTACCGCACCGCCGCGCTCAGGTGACCACACTAACTAGTGCCGCGTGCAGGACGACCCCGACAGCGCGGACACCCTACTCGCCGCCCAGACGCTGTACCGCACCGCCGCGCTCAGGTGACCACACTAACTAGTGCCGCGTGCAGGACGACCCCGACAGCGCGGACACCCTACTCGCCGCCCAGACGCTGTACCGCACCGCCGCGCTCAGGTGACCACACTAACTAGTGCCGCGTGCAGGACGACCCCGACAGCGCGGACACCCTACTCGCCGCCCAGACGCTGTACCGCACCGCCGCGCTCAGGTGACCACACTAACTAGTGCCGCGTGCAGGACGACCCCGACAGCGCGGACACCCTACTCGCCGCCCAGACGCTGTACCGCACCGCCGCGCTCAGGTGACCACACTGTGCTTACTGACTACTGGTCGTACGAAGGGCCCGCGTTCGAAAATGTCCGAACCGAGCATACGCTCACTACTATATTCCCCGAGAGAGTAGTCAGAGATCTTCTGAAACCTCAGAACATCCACGTTTCATAAGTAGTACCGAAACTCTGTCCAGTGTGGCAGGGAAGTAAGCCCGTCGCCACTTGTCAGTATGGACAGTAGGTTCAATATATGCCTCGAAATTGAAGCATGCAAGTTTCCTCACGATGTTTTCCTTCATCGAAAAGCCAGTGGTGTAACAAATCGTACATAAATTCCGAAAAATTCATTCAAAAAGATTCATGGGTACCGTAAGAATGCTGTGCAATTTCTGTGTTTTTAGTTGGATTATATCACTAACATGTATTTTCGTTTATGTAGTTAGTCAGGGAGACTTTTTTCGACAATTTCGTATCGGTATTAGACCATCGTTGTCCATAACTTAGTGAGTCGTGGTCGGTTCACCGAGCGTGCCGTATGCCCCTCAGGTCCGGCTTCATGCTGCAGGAGGGCCAGGCGGTGGAGTTCGCGGAGTCGGTGGAGCGCATGCTGCAGGGCTCGCTCGGCCTCGCGCCCGACGAGCTGCCCGAGGACGAGCACTTCGACGCCGACGCGCCCGCCGACGCCGACGAGCTCGACGCCGAGCCCGACGAGCACGACGAGCTGTGATGCGCTAGTTCATTCCACGCCGCGCCGCGCTAGTGCTCCAGTGTGTACTCTGTGGTGTCGCGGACCCCCCGGGGGGCGGAGACGCGTCGTCCCCGATACCTCTAATGAAACCGCACCGTAACTATATTAGTTCTTACGACATGGCAACGCTCTTAATACGCCGCGTCCCGCCGCCGCGCCGGTACTTACTTTGTCATGCGCAGTCGATCCCAAAATCTTCATACAGATCGTGGGAAAATCCGTGCCGCCCGCTTCCCCGCAAGCCCCCCACCGTTGCTCTCATCATTCGTTGCGGTACTGTGAGGACTAATATACAGGGTGATATTGATATCATTAGCATCCTAAGAGTCTACCCATCAAACTGAACAACTTTTACTATGGGAGCAAACCAATTGGAGCAACAAAAAAATCAGCTGTCCCATACGTTTGCGTCGTGTAGGCAGCTGATTTTTTTGTTGCTCCGATTGGTTTGCTCCCATAGTAACAGTTATTCAGTTTGATGGGTACAGTCTTAGTTGAAAAGGATTCTAACTATATCAATTTCACCTTGTAGTTATGCTGTGATTTAACCCGAGTTGGCATCGTGCGCGGCCCCGGTTTATGTGAGATTATTTCCTAATTGTCTCAATTACGTACGGTTTAAGAAGTTTTTATTTTTGTCAGCGTCGTTCTCAAACTGAATACGATGTTTTGCATTTGTAAACAGGTAGATAATAATGTCGCAGATATTGTTTTATGATTGTAACTTGTCTAGGCGTTCCTATGCGCCGGGCGACCCGGTCGACCGCGCGACGATGCCCGCTAGTCCTGAAGCCCGGAGCGAGCTCTAGGAGGCGGATGACAATAAGGGTTGAACTACATCACATAGCACCACATCGCATTTTTCCGTCGCTCCATCCTTTTCTGTCACTCAGGAACGTCATTTGCTAGAGCATATAAGATAGACGAAATGCGATCGCATGCGGACGTGCTATCGCGCGCGTTACCGTTCCATCTATCTTATAATATGTTCTAGCAAATGACGTACCTGAGTGACAGAAAAGGATGGAGCGACGGAAAAATGCGATGCGGTGCTATGTGATGTAGTTAAACCCTAAGCGCGCCGCGTGGCCGACCGCGCCCTCTAGTAACGTAATGTATGAACGAAGACTGCCGATGTGAGTTTTGTATTTGTGTGCGAGTGTAGTCGCGACCGATGACGTCACGCCGCTCGAGCGTCGCCCCCGCGCGCGACCTACCGTCTACTACACCACTAGGTTTACTATTATTGTAATGTAAATAAATTATATTTATTTTAAAATTTTCGTTTTATTTATCTTTTGAATTAGGATCAGCGCACACCTAGCGTAGATCTGATCGAGCATGTACTGTGCAGTCGCGCACACCTATCGGAGAAATCCGCCGACGGCAAAGAGGCAAGATGCTCGAGCACAAGGGCCGAGGTGGCAACACTGACAACGGATCACAAGCATCGACACGGGCGTATGCTCGAACGGGACGCCACAGGGATTTAATCCCTTGCAAGCTATTTTCAATTCAATTTCAATGGGAACAGAGTTCATTATCAATTGAATCAATGAAAAGTGCTCGAACAGTTATACGCTAGGTGCGCTGACGCTTAATTATCATTATCAGTGATCACCGATGTGGGGTAAAATAAAAAACATAAGTAAATAAGCAACATTTTATTAATTCAATTTAATATGCCTCGATGATAGAGCGCAAGTCGGTAGATAGGAAAGTTTATAGCTGTTCAGGGAAAATACGAGAAAAATCTGTTTCATAATTCTCGAGATTTTGTATTTTTTTTTTTATATTTGGAAAATTGCCACCCTGCGCCCTACATTGACTACAAATTGTAAGTGTATTTTTATGAAAATACCTACTTATTACACAATCCTGAATAATCCATTCAGTGGACCCAATTTAAAAATAAAGGATTGAAGGAGAAGGAGGAAACTATCTTCTCAGACTTCTGTGGTAACAGGTTTTTCTTTGGCAACTTTGACACTAAACCCTGTATTGAAAAATGTATGGCGCTACGCTAGCAAGTTATTCCAAGAGTTGGCCTATTAAATCAAGTTTTAAAAATGGTATCACACTTGGCATTTAATTGGCACGTAAAAATTTTATTCTTGCTGAACAACCCGAAACTATCAAACTTATAAATATTTTTTTATTTTTCCCTGAACAGTTATAATCTTGCCTATCTCCTGTTTTTGGCTTGTCGACGTTGAGTTTTGGGACACCTGTATAAAACAATTTGCCATAGTACGCGTCAGATGGCCAGCATCGCCAACAGTTCATTCACTACAATTGGTAATGTACAAGTTGGTAAGGTACAATTTACTTGTTACTTGTGACCCAATTGGAGTGAAAGAACTGTTGGCGATGCTGGCCATCTGACTCGACAACTATGTACACCTATGACGACATGTACAATTGGGTACAATTTTCAGTTTATAGCGCAAGTGAAGGGCCCAGTTGCAGAAGTCCCTAAGTCCAAAAAATGAGTTTTAGAATAGAGATAGCTTAGATTATCAAGATAGACAGTCAAAGCTACAAAGCGTCGAAAAAAATAGGAACCAGTACTGGTTCCAAAACCCTATACATATACACGCACACATACATAATTAGTATGGCGCCTCACGCACACCAACCTAAGAAAGTTAGTCCCTTTTATTTTATACGGAACAAGTGTGAGGCTCATTCTAGACATATACTTTTTCTAAGAGAGAGAGAGTAAAAGTCTTTAAAAAAAGGGCTAGAAATTTTCCCTAAGAGAAAAGGGTTAAAAAAATTAAACATCAGTGTATTAATGAATAAATCAACGTATATTTGATGTGCGTATGGATTGAGGAGCCACATTTGCTATTGAAAAAAGAATTCTATGGCCATTTTGTAGGAAATCGTAGATTTTGTAGGCCCAATCCTGGAATTTGTAGGAAAAGTATAGAGAAGTTACATGAACATAAAGGTGGCTCCTCAATCCATAACGTCAGGATTGAGGAGCCACCCTGTATCTCTGAAAGTACGTGATGAATCTTTGTGAAAATTTTGTAGGATTTAGTAGGAGTTGGAAAAAGATCCTACAAAAAAAATCAGCTCTCTACGACTAAAACTGAAAAAGCTACAATACTTTGATTGTGGCTCCTCAATCCTGACGCATCAGGATTGAGGAGCCACCCTGTAGCTCTGAAAGTACGCGATGAATCTTTTTGAAAATTTTGTAGGATTTAGTAGGAGTTGAAAAAAGATCCTACAAAAAAAATCAGCTCTGTACGACTACAACAGAAAAAGTTACAATAGATAATTTGATTGTGGCTCCTCACACCAGATAAATGCCTATAACTACACATGTACGTAACGGAATTCACAACCGATGATGCCAATATTTAGTAGAAATTTCTACTAAATATTGGCGTAGTCAAATGTCGCATATCATCAATACCGACAGAGCTACGCGTTTTTTCAATTTTCCATATAAACCCACCATATAGGGTGACCACTAATAAGTTAAATCCTGAGACACATTTTAGTACTATCAAGTTGGTGGCTTATTATGTCCAGAAAAAGAATGCATAAGATTACCTTTCCCTTAGTCGCCTCGTAAAGTACTTACCTACTAATTAGTTCAATTTTTTTTAGCTTCTTAACCGCTTGTTCGTTGTCAATTGATCGTAATTTTATGTACAAATTTTCCTTAAAATGTGTTCTGTGGTATTCAGTGACAAAAAAACTCAGTCGAAATGCAACAAATTTTTAGGTAAGTGTAAATTCCTAAACATGTACTTAAAATTATCAGTACTTACTACTACCTAATATACGATCCTGAAATTAGGTGATGCATTCAGGAAACCACAGACAGGTACACACCAAGGTAGATACTTAACTGGTTTTGAATCAAGTTAAGTACTTCATATCTCTTAATTCAAAGGGGATATTACCTTTGACGCGCTCCATACAAAAGAAGTCCGGTCATATTTTAAATCCTAACTAATGTATGTTGTCCGATTATAGTTTAGAAGTTACAGTGCCTCAAAGATTTCCATACAAACGAGATGCGGCCCCGGCCATAGAAAGAATGCCAACGGTTGTATACAGCTGTATATTATTTTATAATTTAGGTTATATTACATTTATCATGTATGAACCCTTAAATAACTTTTATAATTTTGTATGGAAATCTTTGAGGCACTGTAACTTCTAAACTATAATCGGACAACATACATTAGTTAGTATTTAAAATGTGACCGGACTTCTTTTGTATGGAGCGCGTCAAAGGTAATATCCTCTTTGAATTAAGAGATATGAAGTACTTAACTTGATTCAAAACTAGTTAAGTACCTACCTGTCTGTGGTTTTCTGAATGCATCACCTAATTTCAGGATCGTATAGTAGGTAGTAGTAAGTACTGATAATTTTAAGTACATTTGTTTAGGAATTTACACTTACCTAAAAATTTATTGCATTTCGACTGAGTTTTTTTGTCACTGAATACATTTTTAGGAAAATTTATACATAAAATTACGATTGATTAACAACGAACAAGCGGTTAAGAAGCTAAAACAATTTGAACTAAATAGTAGGTAAGTACTTGACGAGGCGACTAAGGGAAAAGTAATCTTATGCATTCTTTTTCTGGACATAATAAGCCACCAACTTCATAGTACTAAAATGTGTCTCAGGATTTAACTTATTAGTGGTCACCCTATATGGTGGGTTTATATGGAAAATTGAAAAAACGCGTAGCTCTGTCGGTATTGATGATATGCGACATTTGACTACGCCAATATTTAGTAGAAATTTCTACTAAATATTGGCATCATCGGTTGTGAATTCCGTTACGTACATATGTAGTTATAGGCATTTATCTGGTGTGAGGAGCCACAATCAAATTATCTATTGTAACTTTTTCTGTTGTAGTCGTACAGAGCTGATTTTTTTTGTAGGATCTTTTTTCAACTCCTACTAAATCCTACAAAATTTTCAAAAAGATTCATCGCGTACTTTCAGAGCTACAGGGTGGCTCCTCAATCCTGATGCGTCAGGATTGAGGAGCCACAATCAAAGTATTGTAGCTTTTTCAGTTTTAGTCGTAGAGAGCTGATTTTTTTTGTAGGATCTTTTTCCAACTCCTACTAAATCCTACAAAATTTTCACAAAGATTCATCACGTACTTTCAGAGATACAGGGTGGCTCCTCAATCCTGACGTTATGGATTGAGGAGCCACCTTTATGTTCATGTAACTTCTCTATACTTTTGCTACAAATTCCAGGATTGGGCCTACAAAATCTACAAATTGCCTACAAAATGGCCATAGAATCCTTTTTTCAATATCAAGTGTGGCTCCTCAATCCATACGCACATTATATTTGAGATCGGGCAACAACTTAATAATCACTTAATTTCTCACGTTTGTGATATCAGATAAAAAAGTCCATAAGTGTACTTAGGGACTTTTGCAACTGGGCCCTTTAAAGATTTAATGAATACCAAATGAATAAATACACTCTTCGTCAAAAAAATCTCTCCTTTTGAAAATTCTACTTCTAACTACTTTTGAATTTGAATGATCGAATTGAATTTTCAAAAGGTGCTATTTTTTTAGGCTGGGTGTAGTTACTGAAATAATCTCTTAGTGTAGGTACCTAATCTTAATACATACATACATACATAAACTCACGACCGTAATTCCCTTTCGGGGTGGTCAGAGACATTGCTACAACTACCAACTTTCTGTTTAAGAACGTAACTAGTTGTAGCAATGCTCACATACAGGGTGTCCCGTAAATCAACGTCAAGCCGGAATCGGATGATAGGCCAAATCATAAAAGTTACCAGAAAAATCAAAAATTATATCTACTTAGGTCATGAATACATCCTGTGATGGTTTTTTAGCTCCTTTAGCTACAAATCTATTTTTTTTTCTGGTATCTTATGATTTGGCCTATCACCCGATTCCAGCTTGACGTTGGTTTACGGGACACCCTGTATAATGATAATCTCAATAAATCTGCATAAGTAACGTAGTTCCCTTTGGTGGGTACTCGCAAAGAACTCTCACTTCACAGACAACAACATTGCAGTATATTTTAGTTTTAGCAAACCGACACATCTGCCGGATTAACGCAACGTAAAATACGCGTGTTATGATTATGAACCATAGCTAAAAAGAAATTGCCCAATCCCGTTTTCCATACAAACTGGTTTTGAATTTTATAAGAAATCCCACTGCAGAAAAGGATAATTTCGATTTCATTGGGAAGTAGGTATGATATTCCTCGCGTTTTGTGTAAGTTTTAGCTACCATTCTCTTTGTATTTGTTCTTTGATTATACTTATCCTTTAGTTGCGCAACGATTTGAAACGAATACAGTTCGACACATGGGCTATGTCTTTTATCAGACTATTCCGGCCTGCAGGCCTCGCATGAGACCCCCGAGAAAACGATAAAAATTTAGATGTGCCTCCATCCTTATAATTTTACGTAGGTATGCCAGAAAGAGCGTTCTCTTCTCATGTAAACGCTTTGTCGTAGGTGGCATGCTAGCCGTGCTGGTGATGTCGCAGGCATGTCGTACGATACGGATTGGTACTTACAGAAAATATGATAGTGTTTTCAGTTTGTTCATTGGTAGGTATAGGTATTTCAGTAGCTAAACTATACCTATTTTTTTTAATTTCGTCGCAAAAGAAATAGAAACTAGATACATAAGTAGGTAAGTATATAAATTCATAAAACACTCAAGATAATAACTACCTGATGGCGCAACTACTGAAATATTTTCGACAGTATTATAAGTTTTGAGATTAGGTTTAACTAGAGTTAAGGATGTTCTATTGAAATTGAATATACACACATGAATAAGAATGATTCGCCGCGCGCGCCGGTGTGCGCTGGCCGGCGCGCGCGCAAGTGTGTTTTTATTAACTTATACAATAATAAGCATAAGCAATCTAAATTACCTTGAGCATGATTAAAGCTAACAAAATTATCTAAGTATAGGTACATAATTTTACCATCCGGTAAATCAAACAATAATGCCAGAAATATTTTATAAAAATAACAATCTCTTATTTAATGTACTTAACACAATTCATTTAACGCACGCGATGATCTCGTGTTTTACTAAGTAATTAAATTATGTACTTAGGTACTAATTAATATTTATGGAACTCGATTTCCGAAATAAATTAATTGAGTTGAATTTAATGTACAAAAATTACTGAGTAATTATGTATATAACTACACACAAAAATAAAGATTCTCTCAGAATATGGTGTGCTTAAAATAAAAGCAATAAAATTTCTTTAGAATTACTGTTTGACAAAACAATTAAAATTTTTAAAACATAATAACATACTACGTAATTCTCTCAGAATTATGGTGCGCTTCAAATCATAGCAATACTAAAACTAAGTAGGTATACTTAGTTTGTTTCACAAAACAATTAAAAAGTTTAAAACAATAAAATAATAGGTAGGTACTTTGATTGTTTAAAATTTTCTAAATTAATTTAAATATTATTAATAATATTTGCTAAATTTGAATTTTTCATCTAACCTAGCATCTAACAAAATGAAAATGACATGAGTTGCAAGTAACTAAGTATTGTATTGCTTCACCAAACATTAAATATACTTAGTGAGGTAGTTTATGAAGTTTACAGTATACATGAAAATAACAATACTGCGGCAATACGAGTAGAGTAGTATGAATGAGGTAACACGCGCGAAGCGTCGGAGATATTACATATATTAAGTATAGTTGGTGTGTGCTGCAAGACGGTGAGACATTTACAGTGATGGGACGCGTCTTAAGTGGGCAGTTAATTATGTTACACTGATTGTATTGTACAGTACATTATCATGTGATGGACACTTTTGGAAGTAGAAAATAAAAACCCTATCATTGGAATTACAATATTATGAGGATCGAGCACAGTATCAGTTAGCATTTAGTATTATATTACATTAAAGCCTGACCAGGAATATAAAAAACCTGGTTTGGGGGCGCTGCAATTGACTATAACCTTTAATGACAGAGTTCCAAGTACAAAAATTAGTTCTAATGATTTTCCGCAACATGGTGAGGTTTTTTATATTTCTGGTCGGGCTTTACTTATATGGTGGTAGACTGATGATCGTAGGTAGGTCGTCACACGACCTGACCTGACCATCCAGCGTTTCATGAAATACTGCCGACAATACTATTGTTTATGCACTGGGCATCTATGTATGGCGCACGCATGAAAATTAACACCGAAATCACTCTTTAGAACGAGCGAAAGCTCCAAAACTATAAATTCGAAAAACATTTTAGTAAAAAAATTATTTTATCCCCAGGGGAAAGCAATTTTTTGAGTCCATATAAAATTGTCTAACGGGGTCGCACGCGGCCGACAGTCGATCCTACCGAGTTCGGTAGTACACGGCGCGTTCCGTTCCTTCGCCCTCGAACACACGCTCGGTCCGCATCAGACGGGCAGCAGCGGGCGGCGCTGGGAGTCGTCGCGGCGCGCGTGTATCTTGGCGCGGTTGTAGGCGAGCACGCCGAGCGCGGCGAGCGCCATGCCGGCCACGTTGAGCGGCGGCGCGGGGTTGCGCAGCACGAGCAGCGACGCGGCCACCACGGCGGCGCGCTTGGCGGCCGACGCCACCGCGTAGGCCAGCGGCGTCACGCGCGACAGCACGCTGAACGCGGCCACGGCCTGCACCCACGCGAGCAGCCCGTCCGCCGCCACCAGCGCGCCCACGCGCCAGCCCTGCCCCTCCCCCTCCCCCTCCCCCCAGCGCCCCTCCCACAGCGCGCCCGCGTCCTGCCACGCCCACACCGGCACGAACATCACCAGCGCCAGCTGCGACAGCGTCTGAGGACACGTTACAGTACCGAAATTAACATCACATAGACACCTAGTGGTGTTCGGCCGTGATGTACATTGTACACGTCACGTTAGACGGACGGACGATTAGATTAATGGAATAATGGAAACTTTTAGTTGGCAATGTTGCTTTAAAAATGTTGATACCCTATCCTGTAATTAGTCTGTAAGTTTTCCTAAAATGAATAAAATAAATTAGAAAAACATATGAATGTTAACATTATGCTACGCTATGCTATCGTTAACATTGCGAAATTCCCTAAGTAATTCAAGTTAGTCTCTACTACTATAAACTGTTACGAAGTGACAAGGCAAGAGTCTGTACATATTATGCTGTAATTGAAAAGAGCGCCAGCGCGTGGAACTGCAGCTCGGTGGCGGAGGATATATACCTGGAGCAGGCGCAGGTGGTGCACGCTGGTGTCTGCGAGCGCGCGCTTGGAGTATATGTGCTGGAGGGAGAGCAGCGCGGCGGCGGCGAGCGCGGCGCCGAGCCCCAGCGCGTGGAACTGCAGCTCGGTGGCGGAGGCCACGGCGACCCCCGCCGCGATCAGCACGAGCGCGCCCTGCACGCGGCGCGGCTGCACCTCGCCCGTGAGCGCCCAGGCCAGCCCGGCCGTCCACAGCGGCGTCGTCGCCTTCACTGCGGGCGCATACACAGAGTGAGAGAACGTCGCCGAGTCGACGACCTCGCTCGTATTTTAGTTGAAGCTATGGAGTTTTTTGCCGTTTCTTTTCCATCATGGTTTTGCTTGCGAAACGGCAGTAGATATTGAGTCGGTAAAAGGAATAAAAAGAAAATAAAAAAAAAAAACTAGCCAGTCTGACTACTTGCGCACCGAGGGTTCCCATACCACCACACGACCAATAAAACAGAGTCCAACTTAATATACTAACAGTTTTTTAAGTGAATGTTCTGACCATCAAATTGAATAACTTTCTCTATAGGACCAACATCGAAATCGTGACAAAAAATCTTCTGTCCCATACATTTGGCCAAGTAGTTTGCAGTTTTGTATTTTTGTGAGAAAGTTGTTCAGTTTGACAGTCTGAGCATCCCCTTAAAAAAGTGTCAGCATATTAAGGATCCTATTGAAGCCCTTAGTGCAAGACCAATTCACACTTGGCCAATTTTTATGATTAGTTGTTTATATTGTAGTTTGTTTGTTGTTGTTGTTATTGTTGAATGAAATGATAGAGTAACAACAACAAATAATTTCGTATATGGAGAACCTCCTTAATTTTTTTTTGTATTTTTTAGTAAGAATTTTTCACCAAATCAGCTGTAATAACATATATTCTGTGAAAATTTCAATCGTCTAGCTAAGCTTTCAAAAGATACAGCCCTTTATAGGTAGTTCAGATGGACAGCCTGACATAGACTTAGTTATAGGGTCTTGTTTTCACCCTTTAGGTATGGAAGCCCAAAAATGATCATAAGCAGTTCTCACCATTCATTCAGAATCATTATCATCACAAAACTCATTCTTTCTCTCTCGGAGAGTAAGTATCGTCGTCTAGTTAAAAGTCGACTTTACGCCTGTATCACATTTATATCGTCACTAGTATTACTAAACAACGTAACTAACATTGAGGTGATCTATAAGTTAGTTACATCAAAAATGACAGATACGTCGTTTACCTCGACAGATAATATCGTCACTTTTAGACTAGTGACGATATTATCATGCAATTTAATTCTAGACATATTTACACTCTGTTGCAGAAATACTCATTAAAGTCAATCCTCCTGGCTAACTTTTACTACATCAACAAGACAAAAAGTGACAGCAAGAGATTTAATGGAGGATTAACTTTAATGAGCGCATCTGCATTAGAGTGTTTACATAAGAGAGTATAAACGGACCGGTGTGCGCGTAGGAGACGGGCACCTTCCATATGGAGACCTGCGAGCAGACGGTGGTGAGGAACTTGGCGAGCGCGAGCGGCAGCAGGCGGCGCCAGTAGCCGGCCGGCCACGCCGCGCGCCGCACGCCGCAGGCCGCCAGCGCCGGCGCGCTGCAGGCCGCCGTGCACGCCAGCTGCACCATGCTCACCGTCACCGGGAACGGGAACGAGCCCAGCGCCACCTTGCCCACCACGTTGCTGGCCGAGCTCGCCACGTACCACGCCGCGCACAGCAGCCCCACGGTCACCGTCTCGCGCCGCGACATCCTGCCGTCTCCTCGTCCGACCGCGACGCGCTACCTCTGTCGCCTCGTGAGGAGGCACATCGCCGCGACGACCTCGCCGATCACCGGCCGGAATGCTGAGTTTCCCTCCGGATCTCGCCCTATCTCCGTCGGACGTCCTTCGCGCGTTTTCGTAAGCGACGTAACATGACGGTGGCACGTTTATTGCTTTCCTTTTCTGCCCGTTTGTGGTGGGACGGACCGGACGCTCGAGAGATATTTTTACTGCAAATACGGACGGAAATTAGCTAAGACCTTAGTTTTTGGACACGCACGAGTTCGCTGAGCTGGCTTTTCAAACTCGTCAGCTGGTCTGGTCCTGTCACTGTCACTGTCAGTGTCACTTTTTAAGTTTTTCCTTTCGGATAGGCTATGGGAACTAGCCCTTACTGCCTGGTCATTAGTGTCTTTTTTCTTTGTACTTAAACCTAACCTAACCTTAATACCTAACTCTTGAAATGCGCGGGTGGAACACGCATTCCAATGTTCAAGGGAGTTTTACGCGAGGATCAATCCGAATCAAACGGGAGCGCCTTCTTTATTTCTCACTTTTACTATATCGTTCTCCATTAATGACACATTATTAAACTAATTCCACCACATTAACACAATAATAGCCACGAAAGAGTTATTTAGAAAATTAAGAAACAAAGCCCGTCCATTCCGTCATGTTTCCCGCGCAAAACCCTGTTTCTGTTTTCCTGTCAGTGTCACGTAAAAGCTTTTTCTTTTGTTCAATTTCTAAGTAAAGGGCTTTTAATATTCCATACAACCGATGTCTTTAATACAATAATCTCCTATTTATAGCAATTAAAACGTTGGTGTTCGACGTTTTGACGATTTTTTTGAGTTTTTGGAGACAATCGACAGACGAAGGAAACGCAGAGAAGTCCACAGGAAAGAGGTGAACCGACCGCTTTGCCGCGCTACAAATGACGGAACACTTTTCCTGTTTTCGACCTATACACCATCATATTTCACAGAACTGTATATTATTCACTTGCACAACACTTTGTTACGCAAAACAAAACCAATTTTACGAACCAAAACTCACTATAAGCAATAAAAATTCGATGAAACATGAGGACTCCAAACGTCAGCTACCGAATCCCGCCAAAACTCACTGTCACGTAATGTCAGACAGACCAAGGACAAACTGCTAGAGATGTGCCTAGAAATAATAAGATGTCCATGAGCAAGGATTTTAGAATCATAAAGGCATACCCACTCATCTGACCGGTTTTTTGACCTTGACTTCCATTTCTGCACCGGGGCATGTTTTCATACCGGAAAAAAAGAACCTTTGTTTGCCTGGGGTATATTTGTTCCCCAACAGCCCTGCTCTTGAACATTTATCTGTCATATTATATAATAGAAAGAGATACGTGACGCGAATTAATAGAACCGTTTTTTAGTCACTAATCAATTTTTACAATTCGGTTTTCGTGAATAATTGGGAATCTAAAGTAAAATCGTAGATAATTTTGTGAAATATACTCCACTTCATTAATTTAAAATCCACGATTTTACGTTAGACTCAGAATTATAGACAGTAGGTATTAGAATTTTTGCCTGCGAATAGTCTCCAAAAAACATCCAAAAACTGTTTCATTTGACAACTCATGTCACTGACTCTATTCCTGTCAGGTATAATAACTTTATGGTCTGAATCGTCCCTTAGTCCGAGTAAAAAAAGTTCACCGAGTTTGAGGCATCCGTTAATGAAGATGTTAAGAAATCACTGAATAGCAAACTGAATAGCTACCAAACAACCAATTTAAGTCACTCTGAATCGCTGAATAGTAATCTTTGAATCAGTAGAGTAATTTTTGTTTATGGCTGTCCCCAACCGTGTCATCACACTTCCCCTTCCCTTCCCTATTGTGTCATATTAAAAAAAAAATGTCGAATGAGACGACTTGAGACGAGATCGAGAAGAAATACACGAGAAAGTTTTGTTACATTGTTTTTGTCTGTTATTTTTACATGAAATTATTTACATCAATTTTTTAATTATACAAGTGCCATACGTTAAATAAGATAGTGTGAGGTTTAGTTGAGAGCGCGAAAGTGTTAAATCGGAGACATTTATCAGTGATCGTGTTCGTTCGTCCACTTGATGTATTACTGGGCGTCGACGGGAGCGAAGCATCGCAGTGTAGTGTGCCGGACGTAGTGCCCCGCACCGGCGCCGGCACTCAGTGCCCAGAGGAACGCCCTGGTCTCTGCAGGAGGCGCCAACTGCACCTGCCTGCGAGCTGCGAGGAGCGGAAGCACCCGTGAGATAAGCATAAGCATAGCATAGTATAAGCATATGCTCACGACTATATTCCCCGAGGGGGTAGTCAGAGATATTCTGAAACCTCGGAACATCCACGCTTCACCAGTAGTACCGAAACTCTGTCCAGTGTGACTGGGGGTGAGCCCGTCGCCACTTGTAATGGACAGTGGGTACAATACATGCCTCGAAATTGAAGCATGCAGGTTTCCTCACGTGAGATTCACTTCCTTAACTCAATGGCTCTTATATCCACCGCTACATCTCGTATCACAGCACATTCTGACCAAGAACAGACGAGAAAGGCTGAGAACGAGAGTGTGGATGCCCTTCATTGTTCTTGCGGCATCGTGAGCCGTAGTAATGTTCCTTTGAAAGTTCTTGCCAAGAAGTTCTCGCGAGAATGTAGTGCCTGCTTTAGGGTTTACCACTGCCCGACTTATTGTTACCAAACTTGAGTCACAGGTCCGGCACTAGCAACTCAAGATGATGTTACTATACGCGCCGTCCCGCATGTGTATCTGTTGTGCTTCTTGCTCGGCGCCAAAGTTAAAGTTAAAGCGCTAAAGTTATCCCAGAATGTGGGGTCAGGGCAGGGAGTCCATACTGTATGTGGTACTATTGTGTATACTCTTCCTTATACTGTGCCACTTAACATGCCCATGTTTTGTGAACCCTCAATGGGGAGAACGTAAGAGGGGAAGGAAAATTAGATGAAGGACATGTCGACATAATATATTTGTAAACACTGTTTGCTAAAATTGCTGTGCCCTAACAGGGTCCCTGAGATTGTACTATACCTATTTTTAAGACCTGTAATACCTCAAGGATGCAATAAAGATTATGATTATGATTATGATTACATCACCCTTGCGTTTCTGGCTAGGAGGCCTATGGCCAGCACAATTTAGGGCCTGTTTCACCACTTTTGGATATGTTCTTGTTAGCTTATCCAACAGCTCATTTGACAAATTGTTTTGTATGAAAAATGTGTCAATTGAGCTGTCGGATAAGCTATAAATAAATTATCCAAAAGTTGTGAAACAGGCCCTTTGTGTGTTTATATCTTTTTCTCCCCTCTGGACGGAAAGCGTCAATTTTTGTCCCACAGCGCTAAACAAAGTTGCCTCTTTCCACATCTTTTGAGGAGAAAAATTACATGAGATCTGACACCTTTCTTACTTTCCTGCCCTCGGTGTTCAATTTACATTGTTCAATTTGTCTCACCTTACACCTATTTCTTGGTGTGTTTTCATCAAGTTTAGTGTGAGTTGTATAGAAGTGAAACTTAACATAGAATGTGAATTATAATAGTATGTGGTGCATTGTAGGACATTTCCATCTAAATAATTTGTGTTCTCGTTCAATAGATGAATGTAAAACTAATATACATGATGCACACACACACTACACAAGACATTAGCTTGTGCAGCGAGTGACGCTGCAGTTAGTAAGGTTAATGTATGACATTCTGAACGGTCTTGTCTTGTCTTTTCTTGTCTTGCATGATATCATTCTAATGACGGACATGGTTGCTTTACGCCACATATATGATAACATGGATTACATGCTATCTATCTGATACCTCTCTGATAATAATAGATTGTGCTGAAGCTCTAATCAATTTGTTTGTGAACCATTAATCAAGTGATTTGGAATTCTGATAAAATTTTTGGGATTTAATAAAACTAAATTGTGTAGGTACTTTCATATCAATGTTTAATTCTTTGATAATTTTTATACATTTTCTGCCCCCCCGAGACAAAGTGACATTCTACTGGCGTTGACGCTAGTAGAAAATGACAAAATGTATGGATTTGACATTAGCGATCGAAACATTTTCTATTTCTATTTTTAAAAAAATGGCTGCCATCTTTGGTTAATGATGATTTTGCCAATGTCGAGTTTTTATAGCAAAAGTGCTTGACGTTGTACGGTTATATTTGATATTTTGGTGACTTCAAGGGTTGTTCTTATAAAAGAACACTATCTTGAGCCACCACTGGAGCCCCGCTGTCGAGCTGGGAGGGGGCAACCAACAAACGCGACTGCCCTATAGCAGATCGACAACGCGACTCCCATCGAAACATTTTGTTGTTTGTTTTCGTCACCATACGTCAAGTGCATACATTTTTATGTTTTCCACTGTTGTTAACGCTAATCGAAAGGTACTTTGTCTGGGCCCTCTGTTCTTTCTAAGTTAAGGTATTATGATAGATTATTTGTATAATCTTACAGAATCCTGTTCAATGGATGGATGGATGTTTGTAACTCAGTCAAGCTAATGCGGCTGGATCGATTCTGATGAAACTTGGCATAAGGACAGTTCAAGACTTAAGCAGTGGAGGTGCATTTTAATTTATTTACCTTTGCTATTAGATATTTTTCTCCCCTCTGGATGGAAAGCGTCAATTATTATCCTGCTGCGCTAAATGAAGTTACCGCTTTCCACCTCCATTGAGAAGAAAAATAGTGTACAACCTTGGCTTGGGCAGTAAATAAGCAAGCCTCAGATCACATGTTTGTTTGATTACATGAGATCTGAGACCTTTCTTACTTTCCTGCCCTCGGTGTGTAATTTACTATAAGGACTTGACATTGTTTTAAAGTATTTATAGATAATTTTTACCCGACTGCGACAGAAGGAGGGTTATGTTTTTCGAGCGTATGTATGTATGTATGTATGTATGTTTGTATGTCTATTTCTTTGGCACGCGCTACAGCCTAAACGGCTTGATGGATTTTAACGTATGAGGTGTCGTTAGATTTGTAAAAATCGTGAGAGTGTCATAGGGTACATTATTTTAATATGGCGTATGCGAATTAAAAAAGAGAGGGGGGAGAATCCAATTTTTTTCGTAAAAAAATACAATATGGGTATCAAATGAAAGCTGGTGAAGAGCAGATTCCAAATATATATATATTATAGTATTTTTATGCAACCATTTTGACACAAAACTAAAAAGTATGAAATAAACTAAATTATTTAGAAAAACAAAAAACCCGACTGCATAAAAAACTATTAACTGAAAAGATAAAAACAAGCTCCTTAAATCAGCTATAATAACTTTGTTTGAGCAAATTAATACAATTTGAATGTTATTACTTGGGTAGATCAACTATTTTTTGTCCTCACAGTACTGTTTAAAAAAACGTTATTATTCCTTTTTTCTTGACATTCATTAATTTTGAAAGATGGATATTGTATCTAATGATATGATTCTTCAACACACATGCGTATTGCACCATCTGTGTTGAACTACTAGAAGTTTTTAGCGGTTGTCCGATAGAACAAAAAGCGTGGGGACAACGAAATAAAGCGTCCATCGGACAACCACCAAAATTCAAGTAAAAATCTAGTAATTTTGCAAAACCGTGTATGCATTTAATAAATGCAATCCTTAGTTATTCAACAAACATTAATTTTTGGGGCAAGCAAAACCTGAGCTTGAGCCTGAGCCTGAACATTGAGAAAATTTTATGCAGATGACTGGGACTAGGTATGGACAAAAAATAGTTGATCGACCCACTTATTAGGTAGGTAGGTATTGCAGGCGGGGACAAACCAATAACCAACAAATAGGTCATTTTTATTTGTCCCCGTTTGCGATACCTACCTACCTAATAAGTAATAACATTCAAATTGTATTAATTTGCTCAAACAAAGTTATTATAGCTGATTTAAGGAGCTTGTTTTTATCTTTTCAGTTAATAGTTTTTTTAAAGAAACCATTTTATTAAATAGGAATGGAATAAAAAGGTAAAAGAAAAAACACTACAGCAAACAAAACTTAACCTAAACTTAAATAATTCTAGACAGAGCCACTACGCCAGGGGGCTAAGTTCCTTAATTGAAAAGACCGCCTCTGGTCATATCTGGCCCGAAGGTGCCCATAATACTGGCCGCGTTTCCGCGTTGAATCGCTATTGATATGCGTTGAGCCAGATATGACCCAGCACGAGGACCGTTACCCGCATCCCGTTTTTTTAAATGTTTCTTTAAATCAGAGATATGATATGAGAGAGATTATTAGTATAAAATGAGTGTAATGTACGTAACATATAATTATAATGGAAAATAAATGATAGGATTCTGGTCCATTTATCCGTTGTATAGAGTCTACGCCAAAGGGTATCTGACATTTCTTAGAAAGTGGTGAAACATTCCCTAAGAGTTTTGATAGCTCCCAGTGGGGTGAAGTGAGAACAGGCTATTGTGTTTTGCAGAGAGCGGAAGCGCGGCGCGGGCGCAGACAGGGGCGGGGGCGGGGGCGGGGGATGGTATGGGGG
Organism: Agonopterix heracliana; assembly: GCA_963693445.1. NCBI lineage: Eukaryota > Metazoa > Arthropoda > Insecta > Lepidoptera > Depressariidae > Agonopterix > Agonopterix heracliana. The sequence continues at coordinate 365,839 of OY856310.1, forward strand.
CGGGGCGGGGGAGGGGGCGGGGGCGCGTGACGCGCAAGTGGGAGGTGTTCGCGGGGCGCAACAGGTTCTGGTGCGACGGGCGGCTGATGACGGCGCCGCACCCCGGCGTGTTCCTGCTGACGCTGGCGCTGATCTGCGGCACGACGGCGCTGCACTTCGCGTTCGACTGCCCGTTCCTGGCGGCGCGCGTGTCGCCGGCGCTGCCGTGCCTGGGCGGCGCGCTGTTCCTGCTGACGCTGGCGGCGCTGCTGCGCACGGCGCTGGGCGACCCCGGCATCATCCCGCGCGCCGGCGCCGCGGAGGCGGCCGCGCTGGAGCCGGCCGACGCGGCCCGGCCGCCGCCGCGCGCGCGCGAGGTGCTCGTGCGCGGCCGCCTCGTCAAGCTCAAGTACTGCTTCACGTGCAAGATGTTCCGCCCGCCGCGCGCCTCCCACTGCTCGCTCTGCGACAACTGCGTGGACCGGTTCGACCACCACTGCCCGTGGGTGGGCAACTGCGTGGGGCGGCGCAACTACCGCTACTTCTACACGTTCGTGGTGTCGCTGTCGTTCCTGGCGGTGTTCGTGTTCGCGTGCGCGGTCACGCACCTGGCGCTGCTGGCGAGCGGCCGCGCGGGCGGCGAGGCGGGCCTGGCGGCCGCGCTGCGGGCCTCGCCCGCCTCCGCCGTGGTGGCCGCCGTCTGCTTCCTGTCCGTGTGGTCGGTGCTCGGCCTCGCCGGCTTCCACACCTACCTCGCCTCCACCGACCAGACCACCAACGAGGATGTGAGTCACATCATCTTACTTATGCTTCGTGTACGCCATTGTAAACCTTTCGGGTGATGCCGGTCGAATAATCTTTTCTAGTACACCCATACATACTATGTGAAATACAGGATGTAAGGAAAAGTATCATTAACCTTAAACACTTTCGCCGCTAAGCTCACAATCATGATCCTCGCGCAGTGCTAAAACTGACGCTCCTCGTAGGTCGTGCGCAAAGTTGTAACCGCGCAGGCGCACTAAGAATCAAAAGGCCGATTTAGCTAGACAAAAAGGGTTACTCCAATTCTATAATAATACTAGCAAAAGCGATAGCAGATACTCACGAGGTCACTATTCCGGTGATAATTTTGTGCAAGTTCCCTCCAATAAATTAATAATTAATTTTAAAGTGTAATTACGAGTGGCATTCATAATGAAATCATTCGCTTTTCTACACTTTTTGTATCGATATTTCATAGTGGGTATAACATTTGTTGTCATATATTTGTATTTGTTGGCTTTTAGAGTGATGGATCGTGAAGTTGATGGTAAGTACTACTATTTTTATTGAATCATATTGCAAATACCTTTACGATTGCCGAAAAAATGTCAGTCTAATGTGATGGAGATTGTATTTTTCATGCTAACTTTGTGTTTCTTGGACCAGAAACTACATGCCACTTCTTGTACCATGGCTGCAACTTTTTTATGTAGTAGTCTCATTTATGTAGTATTGCTCAAAGTAAATTAGAAAGTGCGGACTGGTGCGGAACCCTCCCAATATTTGAAGTCATCAGCTTATGATGCTACGATGATTTTCTTCAAAAATCGTAATATTTATATCTAGGAGAATGTTCTACAAACAATGGATAAAATACCCAAAAAATGAAAAGAAAATAGCGTTTATTTGCATATATATTTCAATGAGATTCGAAACTAAAGACGTACCTAACAAAAGAGTCTATAAGAAGTATTAAAAGGAATATTTCCCGAATTTCTCAACAATTGGCTGAAAAATGGCTGAAATGTGGAAGTACAACAGACCGTTTTGAGAAATACAAATTTCATTTAGGGAGTCACGTTGCAGGGTTTGCCCCGAACAGTTGTCTCTCGCGTGGTGTTCGCGCGGTTCGCGTTTCAGCCTGCCACGAGGCTCCAAAATCCTTCTCAGTTCTTACTCAAAAACAACACTCGAGATTGGATCGACACTCCCTCAAACCACTTGACATTGGCGGAAATGCGGTGCTAAGCTAACGCACAAGCAAGAAGTAAATCTAATCTAAACTATTATAAAACTAACTGAAGTTAGTGTGTCTGTACATTGAAGATATTTACAAAAAAAAGATTACGACATGGTTTTTAGGTATCCCTGACTCGAAATCAACCTTTTTTAGTAATTTTGTCTGTCTGTTTGTTTGTTTGTTCGCGCATCACGCAAAAACTACTGAACCGATTTAGATGAAACTTTTTTTGTTTGATAGCTTATGATCTGACTTAAAATCTGGTATATAATTTGTGCGGACGAAGTCGCGGGAAAACACTAGTTAATTATAAATAAAAAAAAAATACATTAAATTGTTTAATTTAATTTAACGAATTTGATTTAATTTAATTTAATTTAATTTCATAACACAAATTTTAAAACTATAATTCTGTATTTTTATTTAAGCCATCCTTTATTAAAATTTCCATACGGCTCTGTATTTCTTCATAAATTATGTATTTCAAGCTGGCTTCTTATCACGTACTAAATCTTCTTAAGGGGGTTGCAGAGACGTTCACAGGCAATTAGATGGCGCTCGGGAGCATCATTCCTGATTTTATCACATTTTATTTTATATCTTCGTAATTATGTTATAAATTGCAAATGTTATTTGAGATGCGTAATCTTGATTTTCTTAACTATTTTTCCATATATAAAATATTACTTTTGTTAATACCGTCTACGAATGTTATACGTCAAAGTTTTGTATGAAATTGATTAAAATTAAAATGTATCAAATTCAAATTGGTATGAACAATAAAATTACTATAACTTGTAGCTAGATCAGTAAAACATAAACACAAGTGCCCGCATAATTGAAAATTTTGATTGAAATCATCACAATTACGAGATATAAAATAAAATGTGACAAAATCAGAAATAATGCCGAGCGCCATCTAGTGTAGTGCAACTCCCTCTGCAACCCCCTTAATCAAATGTCAACTTATACTGGTTTTTGTATTTTTCCGTTAATTGTAGCAAAAATAAATGCAATCATTACGGTAACTATTATTGTTTTTGCTATTTTGACAAATCATCTATAGATGCAAGCTATAATGCTAATTAATCGTGTCAAATAATATTGTCTAACTAGATCGGCCTTTTGAACCAAGTGAGGCGTAAGGTTGTCGGTGACTCGCGGTTAGTCATAAGCACAGCCTGAATGCAATATTACTGACTCGTTACGTGGGTTCTTTAGCACTGCGGCCCATTTGTCGCCGACCTACCCCGTAGGTCTTCAACAGTGAAAGTGTTAAACCACATGATCCACCCATCACACTGAACAATTTTTACTATGGGAGCAAACGTGTTAGCGCAAAAAATAATCTGCTGCTCCATACGTTTCAGTCTAGTAGGTACCTATACTACAGTTTAGTATGGAACAGCTGACATTTATTTTGCGCTGACAGCATTGATCCCATAATAAAAATTGTTCAGTTTGATGTAGTATGTAGTTTAAAGGTTCTATTCTATTCTATTTTTAAAAATATGGCTGCCATCTTTGGTTAATGATGATTTTGCCAATGTCGAGTTTTTATAGCAAAAGTGCTTGACGTTGTACGGTTATTCGCTGATGATACGACAGTAATAGTGTGTGCACGAGACTATGAGCAGCTAAACATAAAAATAAATTGTACCTACGAGCGACTGCAACAGTGGTTTTCTTCAAATGGGCTAATTCTAAACGCGTCAAAGTCAAACCTGATGCTATTTACTGCAAAACACATTGAAAAACCACTTAGCATCACTAGTCCAGTCCCTCTCTGCTATTCATGCAAGTTCCTTGGGTTCACTCTAGATGCCAACGTTAACTGGAAATCGCATATACAGTCCCTATGTGACAAACTTAGCAGTGCAACTTACGCACTAAGAAAACTTCGACCAGTAGTTTCCAGTGCCGTACTTAGACAAACGTACTTTGCACATTTCCATTCACTTATGACCTATGGCATCCTATTATGGGGGGATTCAACGGACTCAAATAGAATATTTATATTACAAAAACGGGCACTACGTATAATGGAAAGTATTAAGCCCCGTCAAACTTGTAGGACTCATTTTGCAAAAAAGCATATCATGACTATGCCCAGTTTATACTTATTTGAAATAATCTCATATGTCCGTCGGAATATTACGCATTTCAATCGCCGTTTAGGTGGAGGTCATTCACTACGCAACGCGGGAAGACTGGCCAGCGTGTCCCGTCGTACAGAAATGGCTTCTAAAAACCCACGAGTAATAGGTCCGACTTATTATGAGCGACTTCCTGAACATCTGAGGAATGTAACCAATGACGAATCATTTTACCGCCAACTAAAAAGTCTTTTGCTGGATAGTGAATTTTATTCTGTAAACGAATTTCTTTTGTTTGACTTTAAGTAGACTACAATAAGTAATTGTAGCGACATTTTATTTAAATTATTATTTAGAATTGTATTTTCTTATGTTTTACATATAATATTTATTTGACATTGTTACCCTCTAGATTAGTTATGTTGACATTTTATTGTTCTATTTTAAATTCTTGACGATCATATTATCCTTTGACATTTTTATTTTTATGTAATGTACTTCCTTACTTGTAATTATGAATTTGATAATATTAAATAAATGATTCTATTCTATTCTATTCTATTGATATTTTGGTGACTTCAAGGGTTGTTCTTATAAAAGAACAATATCCTGAGCCACCACTGGAGTTCCACTGTAGGCCGGGGATGGGGCAACCGACGCGAACGTGACCGCCCAATAGCAGACCCACAAAGCAACTCCTAGTTTAAAGGTTAATGATACTTTTCCTTAGCATATTCCAAATTGTATGTTTCTGTTTACAATGATTTAGGCTGTGACGGAACTGTTGTATCTAGATAGACTGGATAGATGATGGTGTCCCCCGTGTCCGTGTTACAGATAAAGGGGTCGTTCTCTATGCGGCGCGGCGGCAGCGTGCCGAACCCGAACCCGTACTCGCGCGGCAACGCCTGCGCCAACTGCTGGCACGTGCTCTGCGGCCCGCTCGCGCCCAGCCTCATCGACAGGTCTCTATCTACTGTTGTTACCTACATACACTATACTTACTAACATCTGTACTGGTCTTCGTTCCTTTGACTCCTCAGTACCTTAAGGAACGCCTGACTTTTTGTTCCTCCAGCACTGGTCGTAAATTGCGGTCCTCTGAAAACCTTTCCCTCCTTATGCCCACTCACTCCACGAACTTCTACACCCATTCCTTCTCCGTTCATGCCGTTCGGCTCTGGAACCTATTGCCGGAGCCGATTAGACGTGCCCCCTCCTTGAATGTTTTTAAGTCGAAGGTCAAAGCTCATTTCCTCAATCATTGACCATTTATCCTTGATAGTCACCTCGGGTTCATGTTTTCCTTTCTTTGATGGAGGAGGAAAGGGAAGGTTTTTTTGTTTAAGCACTCATGTACTTATGTTTATGTAGGTAAGTATGGATGTGTATTTGTAGTATGTTTTATTTCATTATATATAACTATATTTTTTATTACAGTATGTTTGTATTTGTGTATGTTATGTATTTGTTATTGTTATCTACACCGCCTACCAATCTTCTTTTACCTTTTCCTCTACCCTAAGGTTGTCTGGAAGAAATCGCTTTTTAGCGATAAGACCGCCTATTTTTGTACCTTCTGTATTTCTTGTTTGTTTACTCTCTGTATGCTATGTTTTTTTTGGTGTAAAATAAAGTATAATTGATTGATTGATCTGTACACCATACATGAATCACTGTGCACCATAAATTGCATTATGTTAAATAATTTGTATTGCGCTTCAGACCCACCGTACCCCTGGCCACACTCCTGGTGGTATGGTGGGTCTTTTAAAGTTAATAATTTTATATGACAGAATTAGTTCTCAATAAAATTCAATACAAAAACTGAAGTTTACTACAGTATGCCATGTTAGCTTTATCAAATTAAAGATGACGTCCCTTAAAAGACGAAAGATATACTTAGATTGAAAATTTCGTCGTGGCTTGCGGGGCGACGACAGCTCTGTTGGAGTAGAGTATGCCCCGGATAGGCAGATCGTGGGTTCGAATCCCGCTCGCCGCCCGACTTTTTCAATCTTTAATTTATTACAGTAGTTTTACTGTAGTATACTAAAAAGTAAAATAATGGTAGGCCTCCTGGCCTGCGTGTACGCGTGTAGTGAGTTGAGTACAGAAGGTGTATAGTATAACTGCCCCCCCCCCCCGCAGGCGCGGCGTGTTCACCATCAACATAGCGGACGAGCTGCCCCCTCACTTCGCGGCGGCGCTGTCCGCCCCCGCGCCCGCCCCCTGCCTGGCCCCCCCCCGCCCCCTGCGTGGCCCCCCCCGTCACCCTCGTGCAGCCCGCCAACGGCAATCTCTTCAGAGATGGTGAGTTTCCTATAAGTATAACACTATTAGTGCAGGTAAAGTAAACTAAATAATGCCCGTTTGGAGGCAACATTTTTGTACATCAATTAAACTTTGTTTATTTCTTAACTTTATCTAGGCACTAGAATTGCGGATCTTCCTAGTCCACAATTTAGGTTAGGGGTGTTTAAAAAACCCCTAAACCCTAAAAAAAAACCCCAAAGTTTAAGTGATGGGATGTAGGTGGGGGGGTGTTTTTCTGAAAATGTACATTTTACAAACTAGGCCACTCGCCTAGTTTGTAAAATGTAGTAAATTAATTAGTTCTCAACGTAACCACTAGGAGCGCTGTACGAAATTCAATACAAAAAATGGTGACGTAACTACAGTAAATAACAAAAAGTTTGGTTGAGTATAAAAGTAAGTTGGAGTTTCATTTCCTACGAAATGTATGGGAAACCTTCATTTGCGATTTTGCAATTTCTAGTACTCAAACCTCAGTTGGTCCGATAGAATTTATTGATCCTTATAAGAAACAGGATCGATCATCGGCATCAAAAAAAGTTTTTGTATAAATTGTCAATTATCTTGCTGACTGTACCTACATTTTTTTCAAAATCTATGAATTCAGTTCGAAATATTTCAAAAAGTTAAGGATAATCTCTTAAGGGGGTTGCAGAGGGCAAGACACTAAACTAGATGGTGCTCGGGAGCATTATTCCTGATTTTCTCACATTTTATTTAATATCTCGTAATGGTGATGATATCGAATCAAAATTTTCAATTACGCGCGCACTTGTGTTTATGTTGCACTGATCTAGCTACAAGTTAAAGTAATTTTATTGTTCATAACGCATTTGTTCTACATTTTAAGATTTATCAATTTCATACAAAACTTTGACGTAGAACATTCGTAGACGGTATTAACAAAAGTAATACTTTATATGTGGAAAAATAGTATAGAGAATCTACATTGCGCGTCTCAAATAACATTTGCAATTTATAACATAATTACGAAGATATAAAATAAAATGTGACAAAATAATGAATAATGCTCCCGAGCGCCATCTAGTTGCCTGTGAACGTCTTCTGCAACCCCCTTAAGAACATTTTGCTGTAGCTACAACGGTAAAGATACCCTGCCCTTACTGCCCCGTCTCAAATCCACCCTGTTTACAACGTGTTTATGAATTAACGCAAAACTAGAAAGTAGTTTGTTTAGAATCGAGTTTTATATACAGGGTCCAACTTAATATGCTGACACTTTTTACCCGACTGCGACAGAAGGAGGGTTATGTTTTTCGAGCGTATGTATGTATGTATGTATGTATGTTTGTATGTCTATTTCTTTGGCACGCCCTACAGCCTAAACGGCTTGATGGATTTTAACGTATGAGGTGTCGTTAGATTCGTAAAAATTGTAAGAGTGTCATAGGGTACATTATTTTAATATGGCGTCTGCGAATTAAAAAAGAGAGGGGGGAGAATCAATTTTTTTTCGTAAAATATTACAATATGGGTATCATAAGAAAGCTGGTGAAAAGCAGATTCCAAATATATATAAGGTCTAACAAAATAAGGTGAAACTATTTTAAGGGGATGATCAGACCATCAAACTGAACAACTTTCTCTATGGGACCAATATCGAAATCAACAGAAAAAAAATCTGCTGTTTAAAAGTAAAAAATAATAATATCTACCACTGGATTTGGCCCTGTTCTGCAGCTGTGAACGAGTGTGGCGAAGCGGGCGTGCGAGGCGAGGTCACTGAACCTACCTACGCGCCGGGGCCCCGCGAGCTGGTTGACTAATTTGACTATGCAGTTGGGGACGTCTAAGTTCAGATGTTTAGGTAGATAATGAACGTAGCATTTTGCTTAAAAAATGTAATCCAAATGGTATGTAAGTAGGTACTTTTACTTACATTCAATTTTGTACATATCCCACACCTTTCTCAATGAACTTTATTGCACGTCTTTGGATGTGTCTTTGCACTTAGTGTCTAAACACACTATACCGAAAGTACGCGACCGAAGATCCGCGGCTGAGTTTACGTTCCGACCATGTTCCGACGTATTCGGGTAATATGACACACCATAAGCGCCGAACTTACGCGGCAGAAATTCAGTTGCGTAAACTTGCGTAACTTTGTTCAGTCCCCGCCCCCGGATTTTCGTCGGCAATCGAACCGAACTTCGGTCGCGTAAACTCGCGTATAATGTGTGCACTACAGACTAAGTTGCCGCTGAACTTACGCCCGACCGAAGTTCGGCTGTACGCTATAACGCAACGTAATTTCGGCATAATGTGTCGTCGTTCATTCAAATAGCATTGCTGGCGTAATCGTGCCGAACTTCGGTCGCGTACTTTCGGCATAATGTGTTTAGACACTTATTGATTAAAACGTCTCAATCGTATTAATAACATCACGTGTGCGGTCACTATCCGTTGTCGGAGCTGTTTTGGCATACATGGAAATCAAGTGGCGTAAGGTCAGGTCTGGAGAGCGATTTTTGAATCTCATTCGGTGAGCTCAGCAGTTGAAAATGTCAAAATAACTATGGAGATACGCATCTTTCTACTGCTGATTTGACTTTCAAAAATCATACTTCAGGAGTGAGATTTTTTAAAATCAAATCAGCAGCAGAAAGATGCGTATCTCCATAGTTCAAAAATCATACTTCAGGAGTGAGATTTTTTAAAATCAAATCAGCAGCAGAAAGATGCGTATCTCCATAGTTAGGTATTTTGACATTTTCAACTGCTGAGCTCACCGAATGAGATTCAAAAATCGCTCTCCAGGTCACTCAATACCTCTGCCTATTCACCGAAATCCGTATGTATCGTCCAAGTAGCTAGGTCCGTACACTTGTCACTAGTTGTCACGTTCATGATGGTAAAGCATATCACGTAATGACGTAACCTTGCAAGAGGTTAAGTGAGGCGCGCGCAAAACGTATCGACCGGTCGGCGTGCGCGAGCGCTCGCTCGCTACTGAAGATGTCAAAGCAAGGTGAAAGGTCGCAACGCAACGCAAGCAAGGGCGGGAGTGGGGCCGGGCGCATTGAGTTCAAAGGAAGCCGCCGCGTGCGTGCGGCGTGCAAAGTAAACAAAACACAGGTCCCTATTCAGGGATGATAGCAAAATATTTAGTAGATCAGTGTAAATATTATTTATAAAAAATTTGATTTCGACATTGGTCCCATAGAGAAAGTTGTTCAGTTTGATGGTCTGATCATCCCCTTAAAATAGTTTCACCTTATTTTGTTAGACCTTATATATATTATAGTACTTTTATGCTACCATTTTGACACAAGACTAAAAAGTATGAAATAAACTAAATTATTTAGAAAAACAAAAAACCCGACTGCATAAAAAACTATTAACTGAAAAGATAAAAACAAGCTCCTTAAATCAGCTATAATAAAATGTGTTTGAGCAAATTAATACAATTTGAATGTTATTACCTACTTATTAGGTAGGTATTGCAGGCGGGGATAAACCAATAACCAACAAATAGGTCATTTTTCATTGTCCCCGTTTGCGATACCTACCTAATAAGTAATAACATTCAAATTGTATTAATTTGCTCAAACACATTTTATTATAGCTGATTTAAGGAGCTTGTTTTTATCTTTTCAGTTAATTTAAAGGGATGATCAGACCATCAAACTGAACAACTTTCTCTATGGGAACAACATGGAAATCGCGAAAAAAAAATCAGCTGTCCCATACATTTGGCTCGAGTAGGTTTGCAGTTTTGTATGGAGGGGCTGATTTTTATTTCGCGATTTCGATGTTGGTGCCATAGAGAAAGTTGTTCAGTTTGATGGTCTGATCATCCCCTTAAAAAAGTGTCAGCATATTAAGAAGGACCCTATATAAATGGCTATATACAGAACGGCCACTCCCCGCCCCCCTCTGAGTTCAGATACCCCAACCCCTCACACTTGAGGGAAACTTGAAGGAACTCGAGCAAGGGAATGCAATCAGGCGCGCACCCGTTAGATTTTTGACTACATAAAATTGAGTTTTTTCACACACATTTTCGTTAATTCTTTAGCTCAAATACTATTTTTAATAACTAACCGAACAATAAAAAGTAATGAAATGTAGATGATGTTTATACAATGCGTGGTAAGTCAACCCTACACATTGTCCACCAAGTGCGCATGTGCGAACGTCATCATGTCAAATCCAAAAAGTGCCGGACCTGTGACGTTGTATAGACTCGACTAGACTACGGCTGATCATCGCCTCTGCGTCAATCTTATTGATAACGATCGTGTTAGTTTTTCTTGTTGAAACACGTTACGGCTAGGTTAAAGGCAGTAGCAGCTTGTAGCAATGCATGTCTTGCCCTCAATATTACGACTAGATACCAAACAACCTCCATGCGCTCTTTCATACCCACCATTCGTTCTTCCTAAGTGTCCGTTAAAATATACGCTATTAAATGTAACATCCTACATAAAAATACTCCGTACTGGCATGTCCTGCCTTCTGTTCTGTTTTCCGAGTCGGCACTTGTAGTATTTACAGTAGACGAGTACTTCGTAATATTTGGTGTAGCCCCGTCTATATCCCTTGATGTTTTAAATGTCGTGTTTTAATTCTTTTTCTCCCCTCCGGACGGAAAGCGTAAATTTTTGTCCCGCTGCGCTAAACGAAGTTGCCGCTTTCCACCTCCGTCCAGGAGAAAAATAGACTAACCTTAGCTAGTAAATAAGAAAGCCTCAGATCACATGTTCGGCTTCGCCTCGGTCAATAATCACATGAGATCTGAGACCTTTCTTACTTTCCTGCCCACGGTGTGTAATTTACTAATATTAATGTGAAATCTTTCTATGTAAATTTGCATTTTCTTGAGCACAACAAAGATTATCTTATGTGTTATATCCCGCAGGCGCGCTCGGCGGCAGCTACACGAACCTGTTCGAGTCGGAGCCGCGCGGGGGCGGGGGCGGCGCGAGGCACGCCTACATGAACCACAGCCTCGACCTCGACCCTATGCCGCTGCACGGTGTGTAGACACACGAGTATACCTCTATTATCGTTATTGTTGGTCGAGGGCCTTAACAGACATGTGCCTGTGTAATACAATATTGAACCTTATAGTACGTAGCATAGCGTCTTTTCGAGAATAACACCCGCGATACCAGGCGACGTCGCCTGGAGGCGCGGGCGCGATTGTCCAAACGACGCATCGCTGTGTACTATAAGGTTTAATATTGTGTTACTTTGACTATCTACCACCTCCACACGTCTATTCTGTATAAACAGCACCTTAGACCTAGACCTTTATCCATACGTCACTTACGTTACTCGCCGCCTTTCACTGCTTGGCGTGAAAAGCGAATTTTTAATACACTGCCCACGCGTCGCGTCGCCATGTGCTTGCGTAATAGTAGGGACACAACGCTCATCGTATTTGAAAATCGCTTTTCGCGCCGCAGTTCGCTCTGTCTCGTGGCCGGGTAATAACCTTCGTGTTCTGTTGAATGTCGCAGAGGTGTGCATCGGGGGCGTGACGTCGCCGGCGGGGGAGGCGGGGGGAGGGGGCGTGGCGCTGAGCGCGTCGCGGCTGCGGCTGCTGCACGACACGACGATGATCGACGCGGCGCTGGACCTGGACGAGCCGGACCCGCCGCCCCACCTGCCGCCCCACCCCCACCCCCGCGCCCTCGCCGCGCTCTGACGCCGGCCCCCGCCCCCGCGTGGCGCGCGGCGCGGCTAGTGTCAGTGTGCGCCCGCCCGTCGAGCGCGGCGGACGTCGGCGCGGCGCGGCCGGTGGCTAGTGCTAGCCGGCGCCGGCGTAGTGCCACCGCAACGCTTCCGTTGAGCAGGCGCTACATTCTCGCCGAGAACGAGAGTGTGCATGCCCTCAGAGCCACATAGTAATTTTCCTTTGAATGTTCTTGTCGAGAATTCTCGCCGAGAAGTTTTCAGGAGAGTGTAGTGCCTGCTTTAGGGTCGAGACGCATTTATCGACGGCCTTTCACACATTGACGGTTGAAAAGGAACACACTAGTCCGCATTACGCCGATCGGACGCGATCACTTCCGTACAGGTCGATTAATTAAAGCTGGCGCGTTGACAGATATACGAGGTGTTACAAAACTACAAATAAACATTTAAGGGGGTGTGTAGACCATCATACTGAACAACTTTCACTATGGGACCAATATCGAAATCGCGAAAAGAAAAATTGATGTTCCATACTCTACAAATCGACTAGAGCTAAAATATGTATGGGATATCAAATTTTTTTTTCGCTATTTCGATGTTGGTCCCATAGAGAAAGTTGTTCAGTTTGACGGTCTAAACAACCCCTTTAAGAGTTTGAAATATTTATTGTTACTTATGAAACACCCTGTATATAATACTAGTGTTTACCCGCGATTTCGTCCGCACAAATTATATACCAGTAGGTCTACCATGAGTTTTCACCGTACTTTGCTACTGTAGTTACGTCACCAATTTTGTATTGAATTTGGTACAGCGCTCCTAGTGGTTACGTTGAGAACTAATTTCTGTCATACTAATTGGCGACGTAACTACAGTAGAAAAGTACAGGGAAAACTCATGGTAGGCCCTCAGATTTTAAGTCAGATCATAAGCTATCAAACAAAAAAAAGTTTCATCAAAATCAGTTTAGTAGTTTTTGCGTGATGCGCGAACAAACAAACAGACGGACAAAATTTCTAAAAAAGATTGATTTCCAGTCAGGGATACCTAAAAACCATATCGTAATCTTTTTTTGTGAATATCTTCAATGTACAGGCACACTTCAGTTACAGTTTTTTTTATAATAGTTTAGATGTTTTTCCTGTCAGTACGTCCGTGTTTGACGGAGATAGAGAAACTTTTCAGTATGCTTGCAGTGAGACAAAAGCATTGCGTAAACTCGAACGAACGCGTTCGCTTCCCTACGCAGCATATTGGATCGGCTCCGTATAAAGATACCACAGAATACAAAGATACTGTAACCGCGGTTTATCTTAATTTTCATTATGTAAGTACCAAAAACTTTACAAAACGGGTGATGGATTAAAATGTATGCAAAAGTTGAAGGTAAAGTAAATTACTAAATACGACATACAAAAATATCAAAATTACAGTTTTACACACAAATTATATACCTACCTACCAGATTTTAAGGCAAATCATAAGCTTTCAAACAAACAGAAATTCATCAAAATCGGTTCAGTAGTTTTTACGTGATGTTCGAACAAACAGCAGCAGAAATGTAAGCAAATGTAAAGGAATAACTTTTTATAGATAAGCAAGATGAATTATTTATGAAAAAGCATTTTCAATACCTATTATTTTAAACAATATATTTTTCTCGTGGATACACGCTTGGTGTCCCTTACTAAACGCGCTTTTTGTTTGTACCTATAGACCCGTCGTCGTTCGCCGTCGGTCAATGTGACTCGACCCTTATATTATACCTTTCGGTTATAATAAACTGTAAATAATAATTAAATTATAACTTTTAAGTACTGACGACTTTCTGTTCATCCCCGCTCCACTGTAGGTGATAGGCGAGTACGGTTTTTTCCATACAAACGTATTCCCCTGTTTTCTCCCTGGATAATGACACTAGACCAAAAAAAATGTTATCATACAATCTATGTTGCCTCTGCTATGTCCCTACGTTTTGCTTTTTTTGCATTAAATAATCACTGTATGAACTTATAGGGACCTTCGAAAATGACAAATTTTACCGCCCGTTTTCAGAAATTCAGCAAACAAAGACGAATATAAACAAAAAAAGCAAAACGTACAGACATGGCCAAAGTCTTTCTCATATTATTCTTGAAAGAATTATTAAAATCGATTTAGTTTTGGAGGAGAAAGCAGGGGAATACGAAATGCTGTTTTCGTCGATTTTATGTAGATAAAATCGGTTCTAGCTGCAGTTGTCTCTTTCGCACTCTAGTCGGCGGGGTGTATGGGTGGGGCGGATCTGATAAATAAGTATACAGTCGGAAAAGTGACCTATTCTCCAAATTAGCATTTCAGACCGTTTATCCTCTTAAGGGCCTAGCCTATGTCGAAAACTAATGAGGAGTTTTCTGACAGCTAGTCGTTAGCTAGCTAGTAGTTTTAGGCTAAAAAGTAAACAAAAATACATGTCACTGAGTCAGATGCATCCGTTGGCGAAATATATGTTCATATTTTGCAACAAATTCTTACTATTTTATTCTTGTATTAATTAATCTGAGATTTTATTTGTGTTTTACTATCTGCAAGCTCGCTCACCCCTGTCTCGTCAACGCCATCTATCGAGCCATTAGGAACTACTTTTTCTTTTTTAATGGCTTTCTGAAAATCCCTCATTGAAGCGAAATGGGCGTGTGATAGCTTAAGTTTTTTATTTATAATTAATGTATTTCTTACTTGTGCGTTAGCACCGCATTTCCGCCAATGTCAAGTGTTTTGAGGGAGTATCTATCCAATCTCGAGGATTGTTTTTGAGTAAGAACAACTGAGAAGGATTATGGAGCCTCGTGGCAGGCTGAAACGCGAACCGCGCGAACACCACGCGAGAGACAAGTGTTCGCGGGCTCGCGGCAAACCCTGCAACGTGACTCCATAGCTTAAGTTATTGCTTGATGCGGGAGAAAGAGATGGGGCGGCGCGCGCCCCTGAACCGACGCAAGCGTAAAACATACTTTATTTAATTGTAATTATACTATTTATGCAAGTTCGATGAGCGTTTTTCTTTTCTTTTTTAAATGTAGTTCCTAAAAACCTCGACAGATGCCATGTTTTTCGCTCCATAGAGCCGTTCGCGATATCCTGTCAAAATCTTGACAAGACTGTGCCTGCCTTATTTTTGGAACGCCAAGGGATCGAGCCCATACAACCAAGCCAGGCGTAAAAGTTTCGAATTTCCGATTAACATTATTAGTCAATAATGAAATAGGTAGGGGAGAATGGGGAGGGTTGATCCCCTCTTTTCATTTTGGTCTCTAACTTTTTTACTATTCACAATATAAGGATTCTTTTTAGGTTATTTTGTTTAGAATTTATCTATTTACTAAATGTATGAAAGAGGGTGAGCCTTGGTTATATTTGGAGTTATAATTTAATTTAATGTCGTTCGGTAACTCTGTACCATGTGTCCCTATATAGGGGAGACTTGTTTCCCACCAGTTGGGAGACTTGATCCCTAGGGATCAAGTCTACCACATATAGCTATGTGAATCGATCATTCTGTCTAAACTTAATTATGGTGATGTAGTTGTTGGCCCATGTCTGCTTGCTCATACTAAACGCATTTTCCAAAGAGTACAGAATTCTTGTATAAGATACTGTTACAAAATACCGCATCGCAGTCACATCACACCCGAACTGAATAAACGTAGTCTGCTCAATATGGAATCTCGAAGGTCTCTCCATATGGCTGGTTTGATTCATGCCATTATCAGATATAAACACCCGAAGTATCTGTACGATAAGCTCCAGTGGTCCACTTTTCATAGAACCTACAATTCCAGACGATATGACTGCTACCTGCTGGCAACGCCGTTTCACAAAACTAGAGCATTCGAGGGAAGCTTCCGGTACCAAGCGACAAAGTGCTGGAACAATCTTCCACCACCACTTAGGCGACCTCTTTCTAAGCCAACGGTTAAAACACATTTCAAGAAGTGGTTGCTCGAAAAACAAGCACAGCCAGGTGCCTGGTGCGGAGGCTAGGGTTTGGCGTGTGTCAGTAGGTATAAATTAACGGCTATATTGTACGCGTTTAGAAGTGGGTCTTATTATTGGGTAGGTATAATATCATACACACACTATATACTATGTACACACACTATATACTATTTACATATTTATTGTAAATTATTTATTACACTAGATATTTAAAATATATTCTTAGCACACAATTGGTTTCCGGAGAGCCACACAGCACAGGAGTGGTATTTTTGAGTCACACGTTTAATTAGTAGTGTGAAAGTGTCATTAACTACTATGGAAATTATGCATCATTCGACCATGATTTTGAAAGTGTGAGATTCGGAAATTGCACTCCTGCTCTGTCAGGCACGGCAGAAAATCAACGCCTTGCTTACCAAGTAAGGCACTATGTTGAGTCGTGTCCTTTTTACCATCGCGGCACACACCGCTACCACCTACTATTTCTTTTACTTTACTGTGTTTGTTTCGTGTGTGCCTTTAATGGTGAATAAAGTTTTTTATTTCTTTCTTTCTTTCTTTCTTTCTTTCTTTCTTTCTTTCTTTCATATAGGGGACACACGGTAACAACAGTAGATTGAGCTTCATATAAGAGTAATATATCTTCAAATATAAAATAGGAACAGTGTTGGGTACCAAATAATAACACAAAATCTGTAATCATCTTCTTTTATTTGAACTTTATGATCATACACAGCTCAATTTCGAAAAGGGAAACAAAATATGAGATATTTTTAATTTCTGTAAAATTAAAATGTTCTAATTTTAAATATTATTGATTATAAACATGTTACAGTCAGGTTCTGCTATTTCGAATTAAATTAAAGTATTAATTTTTAATTTAATTTTTTTTTTTTTTTTTAAATGTTCTTCCAACAGGTACACAGACCATCCTACCCATAGTTGAACTCTATTTTCATGGACATAAGGACTATGGGTAGGTTGATCTGTCGCCGTGCGTACCTAATTAAACTTATTTGACTAAGTTAAGTGTTAAAAATCTACATTGGCAGTCTGAAAACTATATACGGTACAAAAACATTAAATACAAAAACTGACTTTAATCGGTCTCACAATTTTAATCAGACTCAGAAAAGTTAATTCTAAAGACTAAACGTGTAAAACAAGACTCATCTATAAAAACTGTCAAATATATTTATTTTTCTATTATAAGTTTGTCTTAAACTGTTTTTCTTTTTTTACGCTTCTTTCGTTTTATATTTCCTGGGCATAATTTCCTAAAAACAAAATCAAGCATTAAAAGTTATTAAAGTTGTCAGCTAATTTCAACATGGGGGGCACATGATCCCCGGGATCACACCACCCCCAAAGAAAAGGATCAAGTCTACCCATACATATCGAAGTTAAAAAACATATTTCTTTGCGAACCAATTTATCACTTATTTCGTGGCAAGTAACGTTAATCTGCAGAACAATAAACGTCTTAAAAGATAAAAACATTTTCAGTAAGCAGTTTAATAACATCGCATTAAATAAATCTAGTCTAAATCGGAGCAAACTTGTCAGAACAAAAAAAATCTGCTGGCTCATACATTTGAATCGTGTAGGTATTGCAGTTAAGTATGGACTAGGAAACCAATCGCGATCCAGTATACATAAGGTGGACACATAAAAAATAGAGCGCACATGAACCCTGTAAGGGCACTGCAAACTAAATGTAGTTGTAACGTATTCATTATTAACTTAACTTATTACATAATTTATCTTATCCATTATTACTTAACATCTTTATTTCACTGTATTTGTATTCTAATATTATATACTTATTTATCTAATCTAACTACACAGCTACCTACGTTGCGCAATCAAAAAACTCCTACAGGGAATAAAAGCATCTTTCTACAAGAAATAAGTACCTTTAATTTTTGTTATATTTGAAGGTAATTTGTTATAAGTACTTACATTTTTTTGAAATACGTACTCGTATGTCTATCTCTCATTATCCTTATTAGCCAATGACGACAATAGTGCGGTGCGGTTCATTTTTATTTTGTATTGTCGATAATAAAATTATCCACTAAATGATTATATGTAGTAGGTTTGTATAGATATCGGATTTTCTTTTGTGGATGTTATAAACTACTATTAAGGCAGGTTTATACGATGACAATTTTGCGGTGCGAATTCTGCGGCGCCTCTATTCTATATTTTAAATTAAAAGTAAAAAAAACTTTTTAAAAACAAGCTTTTATTAAGGTTTACTAAAAAATTAAAAATAAGTAATTAATTCTAGAGGGGCAATGCATTTGTAGTGTATATAGTTTGCTTGGGTCGATTCTAATAAAACGCGACAAGCTTTTTAGATATTTAATTAAACATAATATATTTGTATATATTTTAGAGATAACATTGATACTAGTTTCTTTTATTAGAATCGACCCATGCAAACTATATACACTACAAATGCATTGCCCCTCTCGAATTAATTACTTATTTTTAATTTTTTAGTAAACCTTAATAAAAGCTTGTTTTTAAAAAGTTTTTTTTACTTTAAATTTTATTTTTTACTTTTTAGTCATTTACACTTTTTAGCACCAGATCATTAAATAACAATATGTTTGTTTTGTAACCAAAGCTGAAAATGGCAAGTCAGTGCTATTAATCGTTAAGGAGATCCCTCGTACGGAGACATTCCTGGCTTCAGGACCAGACCTTGGTTAACATGTTTGTTTTGCTATCAAACCTGAACGTGTACACAAACTAGCAAGCCAATGCTGTTAACCGTGGAGGAGTTCCCTCGTACGGAGACATTCCTGGTTTCAGGCACCAGATCTTGGTGAATATATTAGTTTTGCTATGAAACTAGAACGTGTACACAAAATAGCAAGCCAATTCTGTTAACTGTTGAGGAGTTCCCTCGTACGGAGACATTCCTGGTTTCAGGCACCAGATCTTGGTGAATATATTAGTTTTGCTATGAAACTTGAACGTGTACACAAAATAGCAAGCCAGTGCTGTTAACCGTTGAGGAGTTCCCTTGTACGGAGACATTTCTGGCTTCAGCACCTGATCTTGATTAAAATATTGGTTTTGCTTTCAAACCTGAACGTATGTACAAAATGGCAAGCCTGTGCTATAATCCGTTGAGGAGTTTCCTTTTACGGAGACGATTCTGGCAGCAGCACCAGGTCGCTGTCACCATATTATTGTGTTGTCATTGGATTCCTATATGTGTACCAAGTTTCAGCTTGATTGAATGTATAGAAGTGGGTTAAAATTAACATGCTAGATTCCACCCGAACGTACAAATAAACAAACAAGGCATGTTAAATAAAAGCTTGTAAAAATGGCTGCCATCTTGGGTATGTGATGATTTTGCCAATGTCGAGTTTTTATAGCAAAAGTGCTTGACGTTGTACGGTTATATTGATATTTTGGTGACTTCAAGGGTTGTTCTTATAAAAGAACAATATCCCGAGCCACCACCGGAGTTCCACTGTGGACCGGGGATGGGGCAACCGACGCGCACGTGACCACCCAATATACTCCAGTAAAGTTATGATGCGCTTGTATGGCGAACGTAAATAATTTATAATAGCCGTTTTTTTTCTTTTATACTTTAGATTATAATCCTAGTTATCATTTAGATTGAAAATCCCACTAAAAATATTGTCATTAAGCAGGTAAATCATTAAAAAAAAATAAAAAAAATATGTAAATTCGAAAAAAAATAGTATATACGATTTTTTTACACAATTCGTTAATCAAATTTCTATTCTATCATATAGTGAGTAGATCCCCCTAAAAACATCACGGGACTATGGTTTTTAACTAAGGACAATAGAACTGACAACATTATTTTAAGAAATATTTATTATCTCACTGTGTAAAAGTAGTAATAACAACATTATTAGTCTAGACGTGCTTAATCACGGTGAGGCATAGGGTTATAGATAAGTCCTACTAATATATAATAAGAAAACATGGTTTCTTAGTTATATCCTACGCTCGATAGGGAAATAATAGTATATACATAATTAATGGTGGACTTTACTTTAAATATGATGTTACATTGTACAATAGAAAAATCCCATTGAAAAAAGCAACGGAATTAAAGCATTTTCTATTAAGAAATCTAAAGGCACTTGCGGGTTGCGGATTGAGGTGGGACGGGGAGAGGTCAGCGGCCGCGGACGCTACCGATGCCGTGGCGGGACGGTGTGGTGTGCGAGCGAGCCCTTTGATCGCGCCGCCTCCTCACGCCGCCATTTAGGCTTGCTACATACATGCGGAATTATTCGGAATTACGAATTCGAATTCGGAATTTGAACGGAATTACGATTTCGTATGGAGTTCCGTTCGAAATTTCGGAGGCACAAAATCTTATAGGTACAAAAAACAAACAATTGACGGCCCGGTAGCTCAGTCGGTAGTGATCCTGCCTGCTGTGCCAAGGGTCGGGTTCGAATCCCGTAAGGGACAAATATTTGTATGATTAATATGAATATTTGTACCCGAGTCATGGATGTTTGTATCTATATGTATATGTATTCTATATCGTTGTCTAGTTATCATAATACAAGTACAGACTAGATTCTGGAACTTTAAATGTGACTAGATAACTTGTGTGACAACTGATAATGTCCATAAAAAAAATAAAAAAATGAGGTAGGTATCATTAAGTAGTATGTTGTTGTGTATAAACTGACAATGTGATCTCAGTTAGTCGAAAATAATTTTTTATTCTATGTTGAACTACGTTTGACTAGCTGTCAGAAAACTCCTCATTACTATTCCATGGATTTATATCTAGAAAATAATTGGAGTACAAAAATATTTTTGATGGATTTGCCCCCAACCAACCTCCCCCCCCCTTCCGCTCGTAATTTCAAATCAAAAAACGAAATACGAAATGATCATTCGGTCCGGTTTAATTCCGTATGTGTGTGGTAAGCCTTACTGTGCCACCACCATGTGGCGGGCGGTGTGCTGTTATTCCGTGGCCTTAGAGTATCTAGTAGTATAGAGCTCGCGCAACGAAGTGGGAACAGTAGGCACGGGTGAGAACAAAACGACGTTACCGACGCGAGCGCTTGTAGTCGTGGTTGAGTGCTAGCACTGTGCGTGTCTCTAGAGATTTTTTAAATATAGGTATTTACGAATCAGAAAGGTTAAATGTGCGATTCGATCTTGCAAAAACGATACTAGGAAACCATTGAGGTACTATGTTAACTAGAGAAGCTACCGAGAAGTAATGTTTTGTATCACGCGTTAGGGTGCACGCGCTCTAACTCACTTAGCCTGTGCCAGGCGCTCGTGCTCCCAGCACGCGCCCCACACTGCTGATCATGGTGCACAGATTTTGTTCGCGTTGTCTGCTCTATACAAAATTACTCAATGTAGGAAACACACAAAAATGAGACCGACGCTGTAGTCGATATTTATATTTTTTAAATGTTTGCTAGGTACACAATGGTATCGATTCGGTATTGCCACGACTTAACTTAACTAAATGTATTCCTGTCATTTTGTAACATTCGACTAAGAAAAGAGAAACGCCCAAAAACGCCTTAAATAAGATGGCGTGCATTATGATGCCATCTTATTTTGGGCGTGTAGCGTCACTTTGACAGCACTAAAGTCAGTTCTTGGTTTTCTGTCTCTTTTCTTAGTCGAATGTTAGAAAATGACAGGAATAAATTTAGTTAAGTTAAGTCGTGGCAATACCGAATCGATACCACTGATACCTACTTAAAATCTTAAATCATTTAATATAAATAATGTTGATGTGTGTTTTGTACGATATACTTTCTAAAATGGAATGGAATGTAAGGTTAGGTTAGGGTGTCGCAAAGAGGGTCCGACACTTAGAAAAAATTTACGCTTATTTTATATGGAGCTGGGAATTATAAAAATGTTGATCGAAATTGTATGAACCATCGACTTAGTCGAATTTTCGGGTGAAATTAGTATGGGGGCTGGACTTATAAAATTTTCAAAAATGATTTAATTTTTATTTTTGTATGCGAAAGGGCGTGTTTACAGTACCCCAGGGGTTCGAAAAATTAGCTATTTTTTCGCTAGGATTCACCGTTATCTAGATATTTCATAAATTATGTTTTTACTTCATTAGGTTAGGTTAGGTTAGCGAGGAGCGAAGCGAGCTGAACAACTTTCACAATGGGGCCAACATCAAAATCAAGTAGATTTGTAGTTTAGTATGGAACATCCGATTTTTTTTTCGTGATTTCGTTATTGGTCCCATAGTGAAAGTTCTTCAGTTTGATGGTCTAAACCACCCCTTTGCATAATAAGACCGCCATTTGTACACTTACGTTCTTTTTATTCTGTTTTGTTGCTGTAGGTATGTTTTTGGTGTGCAAATAAATAAAATTTATGTTTTGTTATATAAATAGATATTATTCAAACATTTCTCGTTTAATAGTTTAGAAAATTACACGTTGAAATAAAAAGTACCTAACTAACAAAGATATTTATTTTGATAATTAATCGATAGCTCGTTGCTGATCGGCATGATATTTATACATCCCTATCTGTCATATACACATCACTATAAAATCTATAGCTCATTTGCCTACGATGCGTACCAAGCATTTTGTGTGATACGCGCGCTCTACACTACTGTACCCAAGGCCTCCAGTTAATTAGCAAGAACCTACGATTGTTATGCTATCTTGGTTGCCCAAATACAACTTAACGCGTGAAAAAACAAGATGGCAGTATTTTTATCAACATGTCGATTCCAAGCAGCGGACAGCCCCAATCTGTCAAACGCTAGCGACTAGGGATGTGCAAAGTACAGTTTTAATCACGCATTCAGCCGTTAATTAAACGACCGAACGGATTTGGATTAAATTTGGTACCCGGATAGAATATATTCTGGATTAACACTTAGGATTTTTTTTAAAGTTCCCGCAGACGGGGTAGCGGGAATAAGGAGAGATTTTAGTAGAAGGTGCCCTCGTAAGATGTAGGTACTCTTGGTGATCAACCTACCCATAGTTGGACCTTATGTCCATGAACATAGAGTTCAACTATGGGTAGGTTGATCTGTCGCCGTGTGTACCTACTCACAATACCATATCTTTTACTCTGATCAATTCGGTGGCGTCTGACAAAAGGTGAGGTGAGGAGTACTCAAAACCGACGAGCATGGATGAAGAGATGTATGGATGTGAATGAGGCGAAGAGGTATGCCTGGGTCGCAGTAAATAGCGCTCCATAATCTCTGCCTACCCCAACCGGCAACGATGCTTGTCGTTTAAGACAGGACAGATATGTTACCGGCAATCTGTATAATTCAGGTATTCTCTACAATACCTAGGCTTCTATAGAATACCTGGGGCGTCCAGGCAATGTATAAAATATTGTTAATAATTGTCCATTACACACTTTACCTAGGTACTGTATACAATCCCTAGGGGTTAAGAACAAATTAATCATAGGATGTTATCGATTGATTAAATGTTTTCACGTCACTAATTAATAACCTCAAAATCGAATTGGTCATTTGCGAATTTTGTGCTTTCTATTAGTCCAAACTATGTTATTGTTGTTAATTAAGCAATGGGAAATTAATTTCCTTTCAAGATTACAAATTTCTGGCCGACGCACACGATCACCGCACTACCAAATGATACGCGACCAAATTGAATATGATTCATAATGTTGCCACCGTAGAAAGCTAAAAGTGCCTTTCTTATTTGGCAGTATGGATAGAGGTCTTTAGGAGTCGGAATGACGTTTTGGGTAGTACGGTGTGACGTCATCAAGAAGTTATCTACTTGTATTAATTGATCTGAGACTGTACCTATATTATGTATACTCTAAGGCCGAGATTCAGAGATGATTCTTAAGACGCTGTTATTCGGTCGAGGCCGTTTTTTGAACACGAACGAAAGTTTTTAAAACTGTGTTTTAAAGTCTGAAAACCAATTATGTCTCATTTAAGGATCTGGCTGATAGGCGCCCGTGCTCAATAACACGATTAGATTAATTTTAATAGATAGAAAAAAATCCCAAAGTTACCCCTTTTTGTTATGTTTTTTCAATACTATGATTAAACTGCTGATATTTAACTTTTTATTCTTGTACTTAACTAAATACATTAAATATTTCTAGTGAACTCTGTAGAATTTTTGTAGAAATGAGCAAAGATATTGATGAAAAACACGTTTTTTTGCGATCTTGCTTTCAATTGGAGCGGTATGGCTAATTGCAAACTTATGCTTGCAAGAAAGAGACGCTTGCACTGGGATAACCTGGCCTTAAGTCATAGTTCGAACTCCCGTATATCAAAATCCATACATTTCGACCCTACTTAGCTCGAGCTAAGACGGAAAAAATCGTCTCTGAATCTCAAGCCCGTCCCGTCACAGACACGAGCTATAATATGTTGCTGTACTCTTCTTACGCACAAAAAACTTACATAAGCACGTCTCTTTCCTGCGTGCGAGTGAGAGGTAGCGATTAGCAACTTGCATGAGTTAGAAGAGTACAGCAACATATTATAGCGGCCGTGTGTTGCGCGCTTCAGCCTAAGTCCGTGGCGCTGTCGAAGCGTCGACCTGCAGAGTGTTGCCACCATAGCCCGTTTCGGGTTACATCGTACATTTTTCACTGTAGCTTCTGATTCAGTCCACAGTTCTAGGTTTTCAATGCAAATAATTCGTAATTAAAGACCATTTTAATTTCCGCTAGATACTTATACCTAGACAGTACCTATTGGATACTAGGTTTTTTCCAAAGATAGTTATTTAAACTTATTACTATAGAGAGGACATCGCGAATCAAATCGTAATCCATGACTTGTTACCTCGGGGGTAGCAAGTCGTTCTAGTTTGACACGTCGCTCGCACTGACATGATGCATTCAATATTGCAAAACAATGAATTTTTTTATAAATATGAAAACATGTCCAATGTCCTCTCTATAAGTAGTAATAAGTTAAATCTCTTTGGTTTTTTCTCAATATGCCCTCATTTGATAGTGAAATAAATATTTATATTTAAATCGATATTTAAAGGCCGATGGCCTTTGCCAAAAAACGGCCCTTTTCTGCCACGTTTTGTTTTATCTACTGGCAACACTCATGTCGTTCCGTCCCGTGAAGTCCCGTCCGTTTTGGTTGTGATTGTGAATTTGTTGCGCGTGCGTCGTTTTTTGGTAAGTAAATTTAAAGTACCTACCTTCTTTTCGTTGGCATTGTTTGTCTCTTCGGACGTAAAAATGAGATGTATCCGAACTAAGCCCTATGCTTCTGTTATTACACGGTGTTACAAAAATAAATACTACTTTAATTGTTTTAAATGTTTATTTTTATTTTTGTAACACCCTATATACTTACATAAGTATGTAAGGTACCTACCTACCTACCAACCAAAAAATTAAAACCGACACTAAAACTAAGAACATAAAGGTACCTACTTAGGTTACCTTATATCACATAACTTTAGTCTTTTTTATTCTAGGTAAAAACCTAAATAATGTGTTTTGGTTTGGCAGTTTGGCACTGACTTGAATTAAAAAAAAATAATACAAGATGATAATAATGATAATTGCCGATTGCCACATAACATGACATAATATCAACATTTCTAGGTTTAAAGTAGTAGGTAGTTAGGTGGGTCATTATACTTTTCCGCGCAGGTAATCGTACTTCAAACAAAGGATTATTTTTGAAAAAAAAAAAACTATCGAATTCAATGTGTTTTACGTGCTATTGCTTTGAATTAACTAATACACTATTTGACTATTGTAATCCCTGCATGGAAGAGATCTAATACTCGTATTTACAAAATCAAACAACATTTTGTCACATACGGTATCAGAAAATAACAACTCTGTTACCAATAGTTACCATATGTAAAATAATTATATTATTTTAAAAAGTAAAATGCTTTCTTCAAACATTTCAGGAATATCCTTCAAAACAATCCTTATTCTCGATGTAACATACAAAATCACAGTGTTTCATAACAAGTTAATATATTTTATCCTAACTCTAAGACAACTCTGCTACTTATTTCGTTTATAGAACCAATGTTTTTTTTTCAGTCTTGAAAATCTGTCAGTACAAATCCTAACTCTTTCATAGCAGGATGTATTAATTGAATCTGAAACGCCCAGTAGTATTAAAGCGGTACTTTATTTGAAATGTTTGACTTTATTCCTCAAAAACCGCAAACAAATTAGGACAAAAGGTAACAAAATTGTACAAAAGCCACTTTCTTTTCATGTTGCGATGTTGGCGTGGTGTCATTCTTTTACAAAAAATTTCTTTGCCTGATATTTCTTCAGTTCTTTTCTTTTGTCGAATTTTATTTCCATTCTTCTCCATTGCGCCCTCAGATTAATTAATACAAGTAGATACAATCTTGATAACGTCACACCGTACTACCCAAAACGTCATTCCGACTCCTAACGACCTCTATCCATACTGCCAAATAAGAAAGGCACTTTTAGCTTTCTACGGTAGCAACATTATGAATCATTTTCAATTTGGTCGCGTATCATTGATCGTGCGATCATCGTGTTCACCGGCAAGAAATTCGTAAATTTGAAAAATAATAACAATAAGATAGTTTTGTAGATTTTGGACTTAAATAAAGCACGAAAATGGAACCAATTAGATTTTGAGGTTATAGCGTTTGACAGATAGGGGCTGTACGCTGCTTGGAATCGACATGTTGATAAAAATACTGCCATCTTATTTTTTCACACGTTATGTTGTATTTGCGCAACCAAGATAGCATTACTATCGTAGGTTCTTGCTAATTAACTGGAGGCATTGATTGCGCCGCTGTTTTCAGCTGAAGTTAGAGTCATTCTGAATAGTACATTGTGTTGTGTATATTAAACCATCAGGCACACATACAGCTACTATATATAAAGGAATAAATTTAGTTTATTAATAAACATACAACTCTGTTACCTAGTCGACAACTATGTTACCGCCAAAAGTACTAACAGAGTAGTAAATAGAATCTTTTTTTTTAAATTCTGCGTGATCTAATTGAAATGGACAAAAAAACAAATCATTATGTAATTATTTAACTCTGATTTATCATAAATCATATAAGATACTTTAGCATAAGCATAAGCATAAGCATAAGCATAGCATAAGCATAGCATAGCATAGCATAAGCATAGCATAAGCATTATGCTCACGAATATATTCCCTGAGGGGGTCAGAGATATTCTGAACCTCAGAACATCCACGTTTCACCAGTTGTACCGAAACTATGTCCAGTGTGACGGGGGGTGAGCCCGTCGCCACTTATAATGAACAGTAGGTACAATAAACGCCTCGAAATTGAAGCAATAATTGATTGATTGTTGATTGTTAAGATACTTTACTACAGTGTTTTTCAAACATACTGAGGTCGCGACCCTAAAACGGTTTCAAAAATCAACGCGTAAGTTGTCTGACGTTCGATCGTATTGCCTGCCAGAGGTGTATGTCAAGCAAAGCGAGCTTTAGATTTGACTGCAATATAACGAGATGACTGCATACAATCTAAAACCAAAAGCGTGTGAAGCGAGCTCAAGATTTCACTGCAATACAATGAGAAGAATGCAATACGATTTAAAACCAAGAGCGAGTGAAGCGAGCTAGAGATTTCACTGCAATACGAACTTAAACCAAGAGCAAACGAAGCGAGCTCGAAATTTCACTGCAATATAATGAGATGACTGCAATACGAACTTAAACCAAGAGCGAGCGAAGCGAGCTCGAGATTTCACTGCAATATAATGAGATGACTGCAAAGCGATCTAAAATCAAGAGCGAACGAAGCGAGCTCGAGATTTCACTACAAAATATAATGAGATGACTGTAATACGATCTAAAACCAAGAGCGAGCGAAGCAAGCTCTAGATTTCACTGCAATATAATGAGATGACTGCATTACGATGTAAAATTCAAATCTGGTCAATGTTTCTGCAAAATCTGTAATTTGAATGCAAAACATTTCTCAAGAAATTTCATTAGATGACTCAGTAAACTTTTACGCATTATACCTATTCCTTGCAAAAGTGAAGGTTTGCAAAATTTCAGAGCAAAGGTCGCGTGTTATTTCGAAAGAAACACAATTTAATCTGATGATGAAAAATGTTGGATATTAAAATCCTTTTTTGGATGCTTCCGTGGAACTAAGCTGATCTTGATCCCACGAAAGAATACTTTTAGAGCTTGCAACTGGTAGCATGTTGAAATTGGAGTTTTTGTCACAACAAATCGACACTTATTGGATTAAAACAAAATGTGAATAAGCTGAACTTGTAAAAGATGCTCTAGAAACACACGTGCGCGCATGTTCGCGTTGTTGAACTAACACACGTTGACGCATTGACGCACCGTTTTTGGTTCTATTTACTGACGCCTGCCGCTCCGTCTCAGTGCGTCATATTGTGTGAACGCACTTACTTTCTTTATGATAGTTGAGATAAAAACTATTTACAGAAAGATTTTTATATATTTGAAAAAAAGGAATAAACCTGTTTAGCACTTTTTGTTTTCCGTACTCATATTATAAATTGTATCAGATCTAAAGCCCTCGCGACCCCATTAGTCGGGGAAAAATACGGTTTGAGATTGCATTAAAGACACTCTAGTAAATTGTGTTTGAACGTATATCTGGATTAGTTTATAACACTTTTTTCCAGATTTCGTGGTTATACAGGCTCAGGAACCTGAGAAATATATAAAAATCGATATAAATGCAAAGGGCAAGCTTATTTCTAAAGATATTTCTTCCAGCTTACCAGCAAAAGAGACAGTTAATTATCACAAGGCAAATTTAATGTGTACAAACGAACAGTAAATAATTAAGTTTTGAGGTTAGAATTTTTTAAGACATACAAAATATTAAATATCTACTCAAATTTACGATATTAACCGGGGATTATTATTGTTATAAGTAAAACGTATTGAGCGAAGCCGTCCTGTACAAAATCACCAGTTTTCCATTTTTTGTTCATACCTAAATTTAATGTTTTGTAAATGTCTTAAATATTCAATAATACACAATAAAAAATCGGGGATTATTGATAATTTATGTTTTCCAGGTATGTATCTACTATATTAAAAAAGAATCCCCTAAAGTGCAATTAATATTCCTAGAGTACATTGGAACATGCCTGTGACCTCCCTAGGGGTCGCGGCCTATACTTTGAAAAACACTGCTTTACTATATCAATTAGGTACTTACCCGAATTCATTGCTCATTGGTAACAGAGTGTACAACGAATAAATACACGCGACGTGTTTTGCGGCTGACGACGACTTGGCAATTTGTGGTTCTGATTCCGCCGAAGCGAGAGAACTACAACTCGGCTAACAATTCGGCAAACCAAGTATGTTTGCCGAATTACGGAAAGAAATCGTGCTATCTGTAGCCTTTTAAATAAATAACTATGGTAACAGAGTGCAGCTTTTAATTAATCACTTGCATCACCGGGACATTTATAAAAAAAATTATACAATATAATTTTATTAATCTAAGGGCCTGTTTCACCACTTCTGAATAAGTTCTTGCTAACTTATCCGACAGATATTTTGACATAATTTCATACAAAATATGTCAAACTATCTGTCGGATAAGCTAACAAGAACTTATCCAGAAGTGGTGAAACAGGCCCTAAATATTGTATTATTACGTTATTGGACACTAATATAAATGAGTATATTAAAGAAATCAAAATGAGTATATTAAAAAAGCCGTGGTGGTCCAGTTGCGAGTAACCTTGCCTGCCGTACAGGAGGCGATGGTTCGATCCCCGTCCAAGCCGACTCGTACCAATGAGTTTTTCGGAATTTATGTACGATTTGTAACACCACTGGCTTTTCGGTGAAGGAAAACATCGTGAGGAAACCTGCATGCTTCAATTTCGAGGCATGTATTGTACCCACTGTCCATTACAAGTGGCGACGGGCTCACCCCCCGTCACACTGGACAGAGTTTCGGTACTACTGGTGAAACGTGGATGTTCTGAGATTTCAGAATATCTCTGACTACCCCCTCGGGGAATATAGTCGTGAGCATATGCTTATGCTTATGCTTAACGAAATCAAAATAATCCTATGTATAGAAGATAAAAATTATCTTCTCTTTGATTGTGCTCATAATTTCGTGTATGGGACATCACACAAATGTATGATAAACAACTCTGTTACCGGTAACAACGACTTCTGTTAACTACAAAAATTTACGAAATTAAATTGATTTGCACGATTTAAAAAAAAATAAAATAAAATAATAATAAAATAAAATCAATAAATTAAATCAATAAAAAGGCAACGTTATTGAATATGTGTCGTGTTTATGGGGAATGCAAAATCTTCAAACATTTATATATATTTTTATTTTTTAAATACCTAGTTTTTTACAGTGGGACAAAGTTACCTGCGCATAAAAGTATAATGATCCAGGTACCTGGGTACTTTGTTATTGACGATTTTCAGTAGGTATAGTACGTAGGTAGGTACCTAAGTAAAAAATACGTTTCAATTTGATTCAGATAATATCATCAAGTAATACCTACATGCAAGGGGCACAGGGCACATTCACATTATCATAAAGCAATATCTTCGGTCGCCGATATGGTTATCAATTTTGAGGAGTTTTATATACCTCTATGTATAACTTCGAATCACGTTCAAATTGAAATGAAACCAACATGGGCGTAGGTAACTCCTTTAGAACAGAAAAAGAATCATATAAATTGGTCAAGAATTGCCGAAGTTACTGCGGAACATACCTACAAAAAAAGCTGACGAATTGATAACTAGTGAAAATATCGACAATAGATGCGCACGCACACATAGACGCGTACTTATATGTCAAAAGCACCACGAACAAACAAGTAGCGGCCATCGACCCGCGCTCGCGAGGTGGGAATCCCGCAAACCATTTTAGTCCTTAAGTCTGGTGAAAAAGACTCATCAGACTGTAGGTTTATAATTTGTAAACTTTGAGTGATTTATTATGGAAGATTTCAATATTATTAGTTGGAACTAGTCTCATTATGTAAAGTCCACCACAAAGTATTGCTATAAGAATTTTCCCGGTTGAAGTACATACCGAAATATGAATGAATAGATAACGTGTTACTTTTATGAAAGATTTTTATAGAAATGTTTTCATCTACCTATATTAATGGAGACTATCCTTATTCCAGTTTGTTAATATTTTTTTCAGCTAACTTAGAACGATTCAAAATCGAATATGGATCGATTTGTCAATAATAATTTTTTTTTAAATATCAAATAATTTCTAAGAAGATTTCAATATTTTATGAGTTAATTAATTTTTTCTGTTGTCATAAACCAATGAAACCGGTTTTACTATTTTCGCCTGCAGTTGCCGACTCATATTGCACACATAATTTTTTTTTCCAACTTTGGATAATAAATTTAGGAGGATTCGTAAATATAGTGTCTTAAAATCATTTGCTTACACGAATAAGCAAAAAAAGTTGCTTATTATAAATTATTTACGTTCAACCCATAACTTTACTGGACTAAATTAGCTAATTGACTTTGCAGCATCACAATAAAAGAGTTGCTCAATTTTAAATCAAACAATTTCTTGACACTTTCATCTTCACAAATTTTTTATATTTTATTACCTTTTTTCGTGCCCTTTAATTTATTTCTCAGTTTGTGTATTAATTTTAAGTTATTTTTACAAACGTTATATAATCTTCGCTCTGTTTCAGACAACTGACTTAATTTATTTTTGTTTAAGTAGTATTTCAAAATTCCTTTTCTTTTCTTTGATGTTCCAGGCGTATCCGGATGGGTAAAATGTCCTGCTACTGGATCATCCAATGATGAATTAACCTGAAAATTTATTAATAATCATATATGACGGCGCCTGGCGCCATCTCTCAAGTTGCTACAGAACAAGATCGCACACTGATGACGTTGCCTTGCTACAGCGCCTCCTGGTGTCGGTCTAGCGGAGCGTCGTGTCGGTAAGGCGGTTGACAGCCATGTCAATAGGAGTTCAGTTGAAGATTTGAATAGCAATGGCTGAACAACCGCATAACAAGACGAATCGCTAGTTCTGTGTAATCTCGGTAGTTTTCTATTAAGCAGTGATCTGTTTGCGATGAAGGCCCTCCTGTGCCTATATCAGAAGTGTGAACAAACTTGCGCCCAAGAGGAATAAAATCGGAAAATTTTGATGAAAATTTGACACCTAAAACTTAGCTTTTGTTTCCCGACCTGATGAAAATGTTATCTTGAGGTGTCTTGAGGTTCTTAAATGATGCGAAAGAAATAGCGGGTGAATCCGCATCTGCATCAATATGGAACATGATCGAACTTGCCTACCTAGATAGCCAGTGGCGGATCGACGAGCAGTAATTTTCTACGCTGACGAATGATTTACAGTAAAGTCGACGCATACATCATACAGTTCTTGCATAAATAGTATGGTACTACTACGTACAGAACGGACACTCCCTACATTTATTCGTGGAAGACAGATGGAAGACAACTACAGTAGGCAATGGTTTTGCTAATGCCAGGCCAGCGTTTGGCCCGGCCTGGTTGTATGAAGTGTCCAGGATATGATAATAGCCAGAAAATTCACCGAGATCAACGCGTGCGCGCTCATAAAGAGAAAAAAGGTGTTATCTATTATCTTTGTGTTTGTTGCGAGCCAGGACACGTGGCTAATAGCGGTAGTAGCGCTCCTGTCATGAAGGTAAAGGAGGTCAATCGATGCTGACAATGAATGGCCAGAGGTACCG
Organism: Agonopterix heracliana; assembly: GCA_963693445.1. Classification (NCBI taxonomy): domain Eukaryota; kingdom Metazoa; phylum Arthropoda; class Insecta; order Lepidoptera; family Depressariidae; genus Agonopterix; species Agonopterix heracliana. The sequence continues at coordinate 398,662 of OY856310.1, forward strand.
CAAAAGCATGATCCGGTGAGCCCGTTTCTTTTTATTTGATAATGGGTCGCCTTGATTATGTTATGGATGTGCCATGACGGCGCCTAAAGACTTTATAGTTAAACAGGGGCGATCCTGCCGGTGGTTCTGTAAACGGAATTCTATGCTATGTGATAAGATAATTGTTGGAGTGGGAGCGCGGTGGAATTCTGGTGGCCGCAGTGTCGTTCGAGCTCTACCCCCCTTGTGGATTGGTTGAAGGGTAGTCGTTGGAGGCTACTAGTCTGTGGCGGTGCGGTGGAAGCAATTCTGGCGGATGTAGTGTCGTCCGGGCCATACCCTTTGTGGGTTGGTTGATGGGACACTCGTCTGGTCCAGGTTGTTGTGAGATTGGCTGTTGTGAGATTGGTCGGAGGGGCTGCCGTCCGAGCCATACCTTGTTGGTTGGTTGGAGGGACGCACCCACCCGGTCCAACGGTGAAGCTGGTGCTGGCCACGCTTAGGCTGGTTGAAGAACATGTCGAAATGCAGTCTGACGATGATGCGAGGTTGTCGTCAGGCTGGACGAGCGGGAATTCCGGTTTTTCGAACGGGTGATGTTTGCTTGTTTCTTGCAGCGGCGCAGTAAAATACGCCCGAGGACGGTCGACAGTCAGTCTGGCCGTGACGGCGCCTGGCGCCATCTCTCAAGTTGCTACAGAACAAGATCGCACACTGATGACGTTGCCTTGCTACAGCGCCTCCTGGTGTCGGTCTAGCGGAGCGTCGTGTCGGTAAGGCGGTTGACAGCCATGTCAATAGGAGTTCAGTTGAAGATTTGAATAGCAATGGCTGAACAACCGCATAACAAGACGAATCGCTAGTTCTGTGTAATCTCGGTAGTTTTCTATTAAGCAGTGATCTGTTTGCGATGAAGGCCCTCCTGTGCCTATATATATATATTTCCCAATACCCACAAAACAGTGCATTAGCAGCAGCGGTATCAGCATTACTTTTCTTTTCTTACGATAGCTAGTTAGCTGTCGAAAGGAGTAAGTAGGTAACTACTTCTAAGGCAGGAAGGAAGGTGTTCTGGATGGTTGTATTGTATCGAAATGTATGGATTTTGTCATACGGGAGTTAGAAAAGACCTAAAAAAAATCGCTGCATCTCAGCCTACGGCCTTGTTCAAGAAGACGCGGGGCGTCACGTCACACGGCGCGGGGCGTCTACTTTCTATCGAGCACGCATTACTTCATGATAAGCAATCAACCAAATCATGAAAATGACGGCGTACCTATTATGAAATACGCCACCCCTCAATCAGATGCGGGTGGGGCGGGCCGTATCGCCTGGAAGCCTGGTGGACCTGGTCTCCGGGGTCAATCTGCCTGCCAAACGAGACCCATTAGAGTTGATGATGCACCTTCAATGACATCCTGCTGTGTTGATGTTCCACCTACTGAGTTATCATGGTGGGTTGAATGTCCAGCTATAGAATAATCTAGTGATGACTTAACCTGAAATGTGTAATTCAACCTAACTACCTACCAAAATAGTATGGAAATGTACAATTTTTGGTTTCTGATTTAAGAAATTGTGCGACGAAAAATTTAAAAACATAAGAAAATTATTTGACATGACAGGAATCAAAATGACGGCTTAATTAGTGTTGCCGAATGAAAATTACACAATACTGCTGTAGATATCTTTTTCTCAAATTATCAAATCAAATTATTAGTTTCAACCACTTTTACAATCATTTTGAAATACAATAATTATTACTACGTGCAATTTTAACCGTATTAATTATTATCTTAATCATCATTTTCTTATCTTGACTCTGCTAAACTGTTAGATGGTGGCAAGTTTGCAACAATCAACATGCGAGAAACTCACTCATAGACATTTTGTAAGGAGACTACAAACCTTAGCAAAGATAACAGCCCTTGGTGCAGTGCAAATTGCAATTCTGATATTTTCAGAGCATTTCCGACGAAAATTATTTTGATCGAAGACGAAAATGAAGATTACAATTGTAAGTGATAGTGATAGTTGTAGTGATTATGTTGATTGGATATAAATTTTGGTAAATCTGACGAAGCGTATTATGAACGAGCCGCCATTTTGGAGAGCTCTCGTGTTTTAACTAAAATACAATAACTTGCTTGATATTTAAAAGGCTCCCGCACAATGCCGCGATTTTAATACCAATTTTATTGAGCGATACTATCGCTGTGACTTCGCGATATTTATTTCCAGTACATTTTGTATAGGGTCGCAGCAGCGGCAGCAGTAGGTAAGGACGGACAGCAAACCGTGTTGCGAAAGGACCAGTGACCTTGAGTTTAGATTAGCCACGGCAGCGCTACGGATCTAAATTACATTTAGCTAGCACATAATGTAGGTATTATTGATAACAACTCACCCCTAGCCGGGATCACGGAATATTCTCGAAATTCTCGAATATTCTTTGGAACTTCGAATGTGACCAGCGTTCTCAGGTCTCAACAAGTCTTCGCAGGAACCAAAGTAGAAATGGCAATGTTGAGTCACCTCGAACCGGTTTTCGTTTTTGTTAGGGGTCCGCGCAGCGCGTAGGCGGCGATTAAAACGTTTACCGTTTGTCTAGATTTTAAAGGGTTCTTTAGAGAAGAAATATTAGATACCAGCTTAACGACTTGTGTGTTTTAAAGGTAGATAGCAAGTTAATTGTTTTTTAATTTAAAGAGTTAATCTAGATATTTAAGTTTGTACTTTTAAAAGTACCAACTAGCTAATTTTAAGAACTATTTTAGTTGATAACGTTTACAACGTTACAGTGACACGAATCGCTCCAGTGTGTAAGGACTCGTCGCAAAGTCGCGAAGTCGCTCTCGATAATATCGCTCGATGAAGTCGCGGCAATGTACGGAGGCTTTAAAACCCTACAACTGACATTGGCACAATTGCCGCGCTAGACGCAAGCGACCGCATGGTTATAAATAAGCCTCGTCTCCACTAAATACGCAAGTGTTGCCAAGTGGACGAGGCGGCGGAGCGGGGCAGCGGAGCGAGGCTTATTGGTTAATACTTGTCAGTTTCTCCGCTCCGCAGCCTCGCTCCGCGTCAGTGGACAGGCATCCACAATCAGGAACTCCGCTCCGCAACACTCGCTCGCTCCGCTCCTCGCCTAGCTCCGCGCCAATGGACAGGCAGCCTAAAGGTGCAATTACATTGCCCAATTTGCAGGGCCGATTTCGGCATATATTGCCAGATTTGTTCTCTCTATTTTAAAGTGTAGCTATCAAAGCAAGCAATGTATGCCGAAATCGGCCCTAAATGTTGCACCTTAAGGTTCGATTCACACCAGCATGGCTAGATGCCAGCGTGATAAAAGCGCTATCACGCTTCAGCTCTCTTTCTATTTGCGCGCGAACGAAAGAGATAAAAGACGTGATATAGCTGTATCACGTGCAACGTGCTAGCCCAGCAGAAGAGCATCGAGGAGCATTTGCTCGCAGCGGCAATCTTATCTTTAGTGAATAAAGGTTAAATTCATTTGGAGCGATACCGGGCAGCGCGGCGCCGGGCGCTCCCGCCGCGTCGCGCGAACGAATTTAACCTTTATTCACTAATGATAAGATTGCTGCAGCTCTTCTGCACTCGTAGTATGCTGCACGTGATACGGCTGTATCACGTCTTTTATCTCGTTCGTTCGCACGCAAATTTCTATTTGCGCTAATTGTTAGAGAGCTAAGGTGTGATAGCGCTGTATCACTGCGGCATGCTAGCTATGCTGGTGTGAATCTACCCTTAGACTGGTGTTACACGCTCAGTCTCACATCAGTCTGGTTAAACTGATGCCAGACTGATCGTGTAACCCACTGACTGATGGACCAGACAGATCTCATATATTTTATTAACCGACTTCAAAACAAGGAGGTAGTTAATTCTGCCGCGCTTGCAATAACAGCAGTAGTTACTGTTACTTGATTTGAGAAAACTGCGTTTTTACATAAAAACAAAGTTTTCGATACATTTTTACTTTTCCTGACTTGTTTATAAGTACAGCTATTAAATTTTTTTTGTTGTTTAGCTGAAATGAAGTACATAATTATTATGTTATGCAATACCTACCTAATCGATAAGTTTGTATCTTATACAGGTGTTACAAAAGTAAAAATAAACATTTATAACTTTTAAGGGCCACCCCCTTAAAAGTTTTAAATGTTTATTTTTATTCTTTCTACTTGAGTTTTAAATGTTTTTTTTAAGACAGTCAAACTGACAACTTTCACGATGTGACCAACATCGAAAAAGCAAAAAAAAAAAATCAGCTATCCCATACATTTTGATGGTCTACCAAAATATGTAATTAATTTATTGAAGTGTACACCTGTATTTAAAACAGGGTATACAAAACAATATTGAAAGGTGTGGCTGACTTGTTTATCTATCTAGATTCTAGAGTCTATTTCAGTTGGTGGTCTAGATTGTAGACCACCAAACTGAATAACTATCTCTACCTATGCAGTAGGGCTCGCATCGCATGCCACCCCCGAGAAAACGATAAAAATCGAGATGTGCCTCCATCCTTATTATTTTACGTATGCCAGAAAGAGCGCGCACGACGTTTTTCTCGTTTAAACGCTTTGTCGTGGCTGGCATGCTAGCTGTGCTGACAAGGAATAATTTAGGTAAATCGAATCAGTAAGCTATAGTATTGTATGATTTAGCAGATTGTTTAATTTAAAACCACAGAGATATGTCTCTATTTCCGGTACTTATAGTAAAGTAATCTTTGCCGACATGTGATTCTATGTGAGTTTGGACCTACCGTATAGGATTTCATAACGATGACTTATACAAATTTGTAGCTTATTGTATATGTTTGAATATTGTTTTATGTTCCAGACAATACTTCAAAAAGAAAAAACAGCGATCAATAAACTCTTACACAAGGGTCACAAAGACCCCGCAATTAAAGAAAAATGGCTGCTCGGTTTTGAGGGGGTCGTGGCCCCCCCAAACCATACAGAGAAGCAAATGCTCCAAGTGAGTACCTACCTAGTATTCTATCTTTTAGACAACATTTCTTGTAGTAGGTACTCGGTTTTAAAGCCCTGGAAACGAGGAGAAATTTAGAACTACTGACAGCCTGCCGCAATCTGCGTGGTGATACGAAACGCCCCCAGCTGAAGGAATTGCGGCCGTTTGTGCCGAACAGGTAGGTATCTACGTAAGTGCGCGCAGCACTGCGATCTGTTCGCTGACTGGTTGTACGACTACTCCGTGAGTGCACGAGGTTTTGTGAGCGTGTTACAAAAATTAGCTCTATAGGTACGGAATTCAGTTTTCCTTTTTATTATTTTCACCTTCCCGGATGATGATTAAACTCTCTTAGTTACCTTCTTGTAATTAATTGAATCAGGCGATACTGTACGGAAATCTATGACTAATATGCAGATGACACGATTGTGTCGAGACCTCCGCTTCTAAATACCTAGTACCTAGACAAAGTTGTATTACGTTATGCAATACCTACTACCTGCCCACAAAATAATTTCTACTCTACACGTGTTTAGGTATTTTAGGTATAGTTTTTGTAGTATTTCACTATTTTCTTAAATCATAACTCCATTTTAGCAGGTAGGACTCATATGTCAATATCTCAGGGCTCCAAATAACAAACGATAGGTTCGTTTAGGTATACGTTTATTCACTACGGAGACACTACGTTACATTTAATAGCTTCAAACACAAACTTTTCAATAACTTTTGAAACTCGAGAGAAAACTTATGTTGTTACATCCAAGTTGGCCGATAGCGAACAGAAAAAGAGACGGTACGCGCATGCGCGGGTAACTAAGTGGGGTTGCGCGATGGCACTCACTACGCGCCGCGCAATGCCATCTCGTATCGAGCAGTCGGTATGACGTCGAACCTTCTAGTTACTGTTGATGATCTTCCACTATCGCCCACTTGGGTGAGCCTATGTTCTATATCGAGCAGGGACATTTCCCCTACTCGCCCTGCGGTCCGCTACACCATGTATTTTCTCTATTGTGCCTTCTAACAATTAATCAATCAAATCAAATATTCTTTATTTTACAGCACTTATAAGGCACGTGATTCGGAATCCCGAATCAGTAGTGCGATTTTTGAATCTCATTCGGTGAGCTCAGCAGTTGAAAATGTCTAAATTACTATGGAGACACGCATCTTTCTACTGCTGATTTGACTTCAAAAAATCGCACTCCTGAAGTATGATTTTTGAGAGTCAAATCAGCAATAGAAAGATGCGTATCTCCATAGTAATTTAGACATTTTCAACTGCTGAGCTCACCGAATGAGATTAAAAAATCGCACCCCTGGATTCCTGATGCAATCCACACACATACGTACCAGTAGGTCACAGGCACTTAGACCTGCCTGCCACTGACACCCACATTCGGAAATGTTGATTCCTTCGCAATTCCGAGGGTAATAATCCATACGAAATCGTAATCCTGATTCGGATTTCTGGATCTGAATTTCGTATACAATGTAGGTATGTGGCCCCTAATTGGACACTAGGAAGAGGTCACTTGGAAGGAGTTATTGTCTATGCAGCGAGGGTTGTCGCCCGCGAGTAGAAATATAATACTCGTACATCTCGTAGTCTCGTACCTACTAGACTACCGTCAGTTCCTTTGGTTCTGTTAAATTTTTAACTCTTTAATTTTCTTTTTTCAGTACATAGCTCACCTCCGAGAAGAAATAATGGACCGAAAATCAAAAAGGGCCCAGCAAGGGCAACAGGGTAAGTTTTATGTATTAAGACGCTTTTATCCGGTCGTTATCAGGCCGTTTTATTAACACGAACGAAAGTGTTTTAAACTGTGTTTTAAGGTCTGAAAACCAATTATGTCTTATTTAAGGATCTGGCTGATAGGCGACCGTTCTCAATTACACGATTAGATTAAGTTTAATAGATAGAAAAAAAAGAATAGTGCGTGCGTTTGCCGTATTTTCAATTAAAAAGAAATGAATATATGAGTATAAGTACAAAAAATCTTTGGTTTCGGTAAATTGTATAAATCTAGTCGAAAAATGAAATATAAAAGATGCCTCCAAGGCATTTCGTCCTACTATTGGGCCTAGCGTAGTGCTTAGAAACGTTTAGTTCGCCTACACATAACACACACAGACCAGCTGAGTTCTGTTTACAGCCACAAGTCAGACTGCGAAAAAAATTCAAGCTCGCTTTGCTCGCTGAAAATCAATTTTGTTTTCGTTCTTTTTAAAGCAATGTCAAGCGGTAAGCGGGCAAATCAAGTGGGTAGTGTTGAGAAATTTTGAGCTCGCTTCGCAATTGTTATTGCAATGCACACATATTGATAAAGTTCTTGCACAATCAAGTTGTACCTATGACGGAAGTATTGCTTCATGTTTTACATTTTCATACTATTTGCGCGAAACACAGATATCTGATCAGTAATGACTTATGTCAAATTTCGAGCTTGCTTCGCTCGCTCCGAGTTTGACTCACTGAAACAGTCTCTTTCTTTATATCTTCCGAGGAAGTTGGTAGTCAAATCTCTGTTTCTGTAATTCAAAATTGCCTTAAAATTACGTTGCTATTTGGAATGAAGAATGGGTACATATATCGTTACTAACACATTATGGACAAAAAAGTCTGAAATAAATGATTATTATTTATTATTATTATTATATCATTCATTTTTGGTAGGTATCGACCCTATCGCAGACTTGCGCCAGTCCAAGGTCACCGGACCGCGCTGGTTCACGTACAGACAGTGTCATGCCTGTGATGTTGGTCCCATAGACAAAGTTATTCAGTTTGATGGTCTGATCATCCCCTTAAAAAAGTGTCACCATATTAAGAAGGACTACTTAAGGCTATATTTTCTTTCGTGACGATGACGTCACCAGCAAGGATGGTGACGAGAGGCCATGGCGAGGAGGATGATGATTCGTAGCAAGGATGACCTTGCTGTGAATTTTCAATAAAAATGTTGATAACGTCTTGTAAGTTTTGCGTGACCGTTTGTTTGAGCTCTACCATCGATAAGAAAAGTGTTAAGTATTTTTGAAATTTTGTTGAGTGAAGCATCTACTATTCTTCACTGTGTGAATAAAAATAATCACACAATCAGAAATTCATTACTTAACTAAAACATTTTAAATTTTATTAACCAAAGCGGGAAGTTTCGGTTAATTTAAAATGTAACCTACATCACCTATATACATGGTATGATGTTAATCTTCCTAGTGAATTTAATGTGATAACACTTCTTTAGATTTAAATTCATATCATTTTGCTTACACCAGGTAAATAATCGATTCAAGTCACTCTGTAACATCTCCACGTTATCAAGGGATTGAACTATCTTAGAAATTTTCAAATCGTCCGCAAACATGTAAGGGGTGGAAGACAAGAAACACTCGGGGATATCTTAACTATTATAAAACCGTAAAATCATGAGGAATAAAAAAGTAGCGGTTCTCTTCATATAAATTCAAATAACATACGATAGCGCGATTTAAAAACGTGCAGCGCCATCTATTGACAAAATTGTTAGTTTGTTTGTTTGTTCGCACATCACGCAAAAACTACTGAACCGATTTTGATGAAACTTTTTTTGTTTGATAGCTTATGATCTGACTTAAAATCTGGTATATAATTTGTGCGGACGAAGTCGCGGGAAAACACTAGTCGTTAATAAAGATGTTAAAAAGTACTTACAGTACTTGTATTGAAAACTGAGCAAGCGAAGGATTTTAGGATTGAACCACGAGCGTAACGAGTGGTTCATATATTGAATCCTGAGCGTAGCGAAGGTTTCAAAGGTACGAGACGCAGAATAATTTTGCAGCCGAGCGAAACATACAACTTTTCACCTTATAGGGTAGGTACGTAGGTATAACATAAAATGTAATTGCGCAATAAATAACCAGGTCAGTGATGACGCACACAGCCACGTTTATAAAGTGTAAGTTGTATATTGTTCTAATAAATAAATAGCAATTACTGTCTAACGCTCTTTGAATTAACATCTAAAATATTCCTGATAGACTTCAAGTCCGCCACAACCTCACAACAGCGAGGAAAATGTTAGGTGCAAGTGATAGACTTCAAGTCCACCACAATTGGTGACTCAAGGACGAATTTTCTATAGGAATCCTAGTAATCGCACAAATTCAATCGGCCTCCCACCAGCGGGTCTCACCGGTTGAAATTTTCAAGAGGCGCAAACTTACTAGGGTTTCAAGGTGAATACGGGAAAACGAACAACATGAATGAAGGAGCGTACACTTATGGAATTCCAACACCAGAAACAGCTAGCGGCATACCTCTTGTCACGAATACAGCATCTGGCACACCGGGAACATCTAGCGGCATTCCTCCATAATTAAATACTCATGAATAATAAATTCTACTTACCTGCCTAAGTACCTACCTACTTGGAATGTAGGTACTCCAATAGACTCGTAAACCTGCACTTATTACTATCTGTTTTCCCACGTTTGTATTAACTTTTTAATTTAGAGTAATCTGTTATTGGCCTTATCTTAAGCTCACTATTTCTTTTGTACACTTGGTTTGTAACACTGTTGATTACTTGAATAAACGAAAAAAAAATTTTTACGTCAATAGCACCAGCATAAGTAGCATGACACCGTGATAAAGCGCTATCACACCTTCACTCTCTTTCTGTTTGCACGTGAATGAAAGAGATAAAAGGCGTGATAAAGCCGTATCATTACATTTTTACTTTTCCTGACTTGTTTATAAGTACAGCTATTAAATTTTTTTTGTTGTTTAGCTGAAATGAAGTACATAATTATTATGTTATGCAATACCTACCTAATCGATAAGTTTGTATCTTATACAGGTGTTACAAAAGTAAAAATAAACATTTATAACTTTTAAGGGCCACCCCCTTAAAAGTTTTAAATGTTTATTTTTATTCTTTCTACTTGAGTTTTAAATGTTTTTTTTAAGACAGTCAAACTGACAACTTTCACGATGTGACCAACATCGAAAAAGCAAAAAAAAAAAATCAGCTATCCCATACATTTTGATGGTCTACCAAAATATGTAATTAATTTATTGAAGTGTACACCTGTATTTAAAACAGGGTATACAAAACAATATTGAAAGGTGTGGCTGACTTGTTTATCTATCTAGATTCTAGAGTCTATTTCAGTTGGTGGTCTAGATTGTAGACCACCAAACTGAATAACTATCTCTACCTATGTAGTAGTGCTCGCATCGCATGCCACCCCCGAGAAAACGATAAAAATCGAGATGTGCCTCCATCCTTATTATTTTACGTATGCCAGAAAGAGCGCGCACGACGTTTTTCTCGTTTAAACGCTTTGTCGTGGCTGGCATGCTAGCTGTGCTGACAAGGAATAATTTAGGTAAATCGAATCAGTAAGCTATAGTATTGTATGATTTAGCAGATTGTTTAATTTAAAACCACAGAGATATGTCTCTATTTCCGGTACTTATAGTAAAGTAATCTTTGCCGACATGTGATTCTATGTGAGTTTGGACCTACCGTATAGGATTTCATAACGATGACTTATACAAATTTGTAGCTTATTGTATATGTTTGAATATTGTTTTATGTTCCAGACAATACTTCAAAAAGAAAAAACAGCGATCAATAAACTCTTACACAAGGGTCACAAAGACCCCGCAATTAAAGAAAAATGGCTGCTCGGTTTTGAGGGGGTCGTGGCCCCCCCAAACCATACAGAGAAGCAAATGCTCCAAGTGAGTACCTACCTAGTATTCTATCTTTTAGACAACATTTCTTGTAGTAGGTACTCGGTTTTAAAGCCCTGGAAACGAGGAGAAATTTAGAACTACTGACAGCCTGCCGCAATCTGCGTGGTGATACGAAACGCCCCCAGCTGAAGGAATTGCGGCCGTTTGTGCCGAACAGGTAGGTATCTACGTAAGTGCGCGCAGCTCGAACTCTAGGCGCGCAGCCACTCTTCGGTTTCGTACCGAAACAACTCTGCCTGTTCTTACCGAGCTGCTCGAGGCGTAGTCGTCGCAGCACTGCGATCTGTTCGCTGACTGGTTGTACGACTACTCCGTGAGTGCACGAGGTTTTGTGAGCGTGTTACAAAAATTAGCTCTATAGGTACGGAATTCAGTTTTCCTTTTTATTATTTTCACCTTCCCGGATGATGATTAAACTCTCTTAGTTACCTTCTTGTAATTAATTGAATCAGGCGATACTGTACGGAAATCTATGACTAATATGCAGATGACACGATTGTGTCGAGACCTCCGCTTCTAAATACCTAGTACCTAGACAAAGTTGTATTACGTTATGCAATACCTACTACCTGCCCACAAAATAATTTCTACTCTACACGTGTTTAGGTATTTTAGGTATAGTTTTTGTAGTATTTCACTATTTTCTTAAATCATAACTCCATTTTAGCAGGTAGGACTCATATGTCAATATCTCAGGGCTCCAAATAACAAACGATAGGTTCGTTTAGGTATACGTTTATTCACTACGGAGACACTACGTTACATTTAATAGCTTCAAACACAAACTTTTCAATAACTTTTGAAACTCGAGAGAAAACTTATGTTGTTACATCCAAGTTGGCCGATAGCGAACAGAAAAAGAGACGGTACGCGCATGCGCGGGTAACTAAGTGGGGTTGCGCGATGGCACTCACTACGCGCCGCGCAATGCCATCTCGTATCGAGCAGTCGGTATGACGTCGAACCTTCTAGTTACTGTTGATGATCTTCCACTATCGCCCACTTGGGTGAGCCTATGTTCTATATCGAGCAGGGACATTTCCCCTACTCGCCCTGCGGTCCGCTACACCATGTATTTTCTCTATTGTGCCTTCTAACAATTAATCAATCAAATCAAATATTCTTTATTTTACAGCACTTATAAGGCACGTGATTCGGAATCCCGAATCAGTAGTGCGATTTTTGAATCTCATTCGGTGAGCTCAGCAGTTGAAAATGTCTAAATTACTATGGAGACACGCATCTTTCTACTGCTGATTTGACTTCAAAAAATCGCACTCCTGAAGTATGATTTTTGAGAGTCAAATCAGCAATAGAAAGATGCGTATCTCCATAGTAATTTAGACATTTTCAACTGCTGAGCTCACCGAATGAGATTAAAAAATCGCACCCCTGGATTCCTGATGCAATCCACACACATACGTACCAGTAGGTCACAGGCACTTAGACCTGCCTGCCACTGACACCCACATTCGGAAATGTTGATTCCTTCGCAATTCCGAGGGTAATAATCCATACGAAATCGTAATCCTGATTCGGATTTCTGGATCTGAATTTCGTATACAATGTAGGTATGTGGCCCCTAATTGGACACTAGGAAGAGGTCACTTGGAAGGAGTTATTGTCTATGCAGCGAGGGTTGTCGCCCGCGAGTAGAAATATAATACTCGTACATCTCGTAGTCTCGTACCTACTAGACTACCGTCAGTTCCTTTGGTTCTGTTAAATTTTTAACTCTTTAATTTTCTTTTTTCAGTACATAGCTCACCTCCGAGAAGAAATAATGGACCGAAAATCAAAAAGGGCCCAGCAAGGGCAACAGGGTAAGTTTTATGTATTAAGACGCTTTTATCCGGTCGTTATCAGGCCGTTTTATTAACACGAACGAAAGTGTTTTAAACTGTGTTTTAAGGTCTGAAAACCAATTATGTCTTATTTAAGGATCTGGCTGATAGGCGACCGTTCTCAATTACACGATTAGATTAAGTTTAATAGATAGAAAAAAAAGAATAGTGCGTGCGTTTGCCGTATTTTCAATTAAAAAGAAATGAATATATGAGTATAAGTACAAAAAATCTTTGGTTTCGGTAAATTGTATAAATCTAGTCGAAAAATGAAATATAAAAGATGCCTCCAAGGCATTTCGTCCTACTATTGGGCCTAGCGTAGTGCTTAGAAACGTTTAGTTCGCCTACACATAACACACACAGACCAGCTGAGTTCTGTTTACAGCCACAAGTCAGACTGCGAAAAAAATTCAAGCTCGCTTTGCTCGCTGAAAATCAATTTTGTTTTCGTTCTTTTTAAAGCAATGTCAAGCGGTAAGCGGGCAAATCAAGTGGGTAGTGTTGAGAAATTTTGAGCTCGCTTCGCAATTGTTATTGCAATGCACACATATTGATAAAGTTCTTGCACAATCAAGTTGTACCTATGACGGAAGTATTGCTTCATGTTTTACATTTTCATACTATTTGCGCGAAACACAGATATCTGATCAGTAATGACTTATGTCAAATTTCGAGCTTGCTTCGCTCGCTCCGAGTTTGACTCACTGAAACAGTCTCTTTCTTTATATCTTCCGAGGAAGTTGGTAGTCAAATCTCTGTTTCTGTAATTCAAAATTGCCTTAAAATTACGTTGCTATTTGGAATGAAGAATGGGTACATATATCGTTACTAACACATTATGGACAAAAAAGTCTGAAATAAATGATTATTATTTATTATTATTATTATATCATTCATTTTTGGTAGGTATCGACCCTATCGCAGACTTGCGCCAGTCCAAGGTCACCGGACCGCGCTGGTTCACGTACAGACAGTGTCATGCCTGTGATGTTGGTCCCATAGACAAAGTTATTCAGTTTGATGGTCTGATCATCCCCTTAAAAAAGTGTCACCATATTAAGAAGGACTACTTAAGGCTATATTTTCTTTCGTGACGATGACGTCACCAGCAAGGATGGTGACGAGAGGCCATGGCGAGGAGGATGATGATTCGTAGCAAGGATGACCTTGCTGTGAATTTTCAATAAAAATGTTGATAACGTCTTGTAAGTTTTGCGTGACCGTTTGTTTGAGCTCTACCATCGATAAGAAAAGTGTTAAGTATTTTTGAAATTTTGTTGAGTGAAGCATCTACTATTCTTCACTGTGTGAATAAAAATAATCACACAATCAGAAATTCATTACTTAACTAAAACATTTTAAATTTTATTAACCAAAGCGGGAAGTTTCGGTTAATTTAAAATGTAACCTACATCACCTATATACATGGTATGATGTTAATCTTCCTAGTGAATTTAATGTGATAACACTTCTTTAGATTTAAATTCATATCATTTTGCTTACACCAGGTAAATAATCGATTCAAGTCACTCTGTAACATCTCCACGTTATCAAGGGATTGAACTATCTTAGAAATTTTCAAATCGTCCGCAAACATGTAAGGGGTGGAAGACAAGAAACACTCGGGGATATCTTAACTATTATAAAACCGTAAAATCATGAGGAATAAAAAAGTAGCGGTTCTCTTCATATAAATTCAAATAACATACGATAGCGCGATTTAAAAACGTGCAGCGCCATCTATTGACAAAATTGTTAGTTTGTTTGTTTGTTCGCACATCACGCAAAAACTACTGAACCGATTTTGATGAAACTTTTTTTGTTTGATAGCTTATGATCTGACTTAAAATCTGGTATATAATTTGTGCGGACGAAGTCGCGGGAAAACACTAGTCGTTAATAAAGATGTTAAAAAGTACTTACAGTACTTGTATTGAAAACTGAGCAAGCGAAGGATTTTAGGATTGAACCACGAGCGTAACGAGTGGTTCATATATTGAATCCTGAGCGTAGCGAAGGTTTCAAAGGTACGAGACGCAGAATAATTTTGCAGCCGAGCGAAACATACAACTTTTCACCTTATAGGGTAGGTACGTAGGTATAACATAAAATGTAATTGCGCAATAAATAACCAGGTCAGTGATGACGCACACAGCCACGTTTATAAAGTGTAAGTTGTATATTGTTCTAATAAATAAATAGCAATTACTGTCTAACGCTCTTTGAATTAACATCTAAAATATTCCTGATAGACTTCAAGTCCGCCACAACCTCACAACAGCGAGGAAAATGTTAGGTGCAAGTGATAGACTTCAAGTCCACCACAATTGGTGACTCAAGGACGAATTTTCTATAGGAATCCTAGTAATCGCACAAATTCAATCGGCCTCCCACCAGCGGGTCTCACCGGTTGAAATTTTCAAGAGGCGCAAACTTACTAGGGTTTCAAGGTGAATACGGGAAAACGAACAACATGAATGAAGGAGCGTACACTTATGGAATTCCAACACCAGAAACAGCTAGCGGCATACCTCTTGTCACGAATACAGCATCTGGCACACCGGGAACATCTAGCGGCATTCCTCCATAATTAAATACTCATGAATAATAAATTCTACTTACCTGCCTAAGTACCTACCTACTTGGAATGTAGGTACTCCAATAGACTCGTAAACCTGCACTTATTACTATCTGTTTTCCCACGTTTGTATTAACTTTTTAATTTAGAGTAATCTGTTATTGGCCTTATCTTAAGCTCACTATTTCTTTTGTACACTTGGTTTGTAACACTGTTGATTACTTGAATAAACGAAAAAAAAATTTTTACGTCAATAGCACCAGCATAAGTAGCATGACACCGTGATAAAGCGCTATCACACCTTCACTCTCTTTCTGTTTGCACGTGAATGAAAGAGATAAAAGGCGTGATAAAGCCGTATCATTACATTTTTACTTTTCCTGACTTGTTTATAAGTACAGCTATTAAATTTTTTTTGTTGTTTAGCTGAAATGAAGTACATAATTATTATGTTATGCAATACCTACCTAATCGATAAGTTTGTATCTTATACAGGTGTTACAAAAGTAAAAATAAACATTTATAACTTTTAAGGGCCACCCCCTTAAAAGTTTTAAATGTTTATTTTTATTCTTTCTACTTGAGTTTTAAATGTTTTTTTTAAGACAGTCAAACTGACAACTTTCACGATGTGACCAACATCGAAAAAGCAAAAAAAAAAAATCAGCTATCCCATACATTTTGATGGTCTACCAAAATATGTAATTAATTTATTGAAGTGTACACCTGTATTTAAAACAGGGTATACAAAACAATATTGAAAGGTGTGGCTGACTTGTTTATCTATCTAGATTCTAGAGTCTATTTCAGTTGGTGGTCTAGATTGTAGACCACCAAACTGAATAACTATCTCTACCTATGTAGTAGTGCTCGCATCGCATGCCACCCCCGAGAAAACGATAAAAATCGAGATGTGCCTCCATCCTTATTATTTTACGTATGCCAGAAAGAGCGCGCACGACGTTTTTCTCGTTTAAACGCTTTGTCGTGGCTGGCATGCTAGCTGTGCTGACAAGGAATAATTTAGGTAAATCGAATCAGTAAGCTATAGTATTGTATGATTTAGCAGATTGTTTAATTTAAAACCACAGAGATATGTCTCTATTTCCGGTACTTATAGTAAAGTAATCTTTGCCGACATGTGATTCTATGTGAGTTTGGACCTACCGTATAGGATTTCATAACGATGACTTATACAAATTTGTAGCTTATTGTATATGTTTGAATATTGTTTTATGTTCCAGACAATACTTCAAAAAGAAAAAACAGCGATCAATAAACTCTTACACAAGGGTCACAAAGACCCCGCAATTAAAGAAAAATGGCTGCTCGGTTTTGAGGGGGTCGTGGCCCCCCCAAACCATACAGAGAAGCAAATGCTCCAAGTGAGTACCTACCTAGTATTCTATCTTTTAGACAACATTTCTTGTAGTAGGTACTCGGTTTTAAAGCCCTGGAAACGAGGAGAAATTTAGAACTACTGACAGCCTGCCGCAATCTGCGTGGTGATACGAAACGCCCCCAGCTGAAGGAATTGCGGCCGTTTGTGCCGAACAGGTAGGTATCTACGTAAGTGCGCGCAGCTCGAACTCTAGGCGCGCAGCCACTCTTCGGTTTCGTACCGAAACAACTCTGCCTGTTCTTACCGAGCTGCTCGAGGCGTAGTCGTCGCAGCACTGCGATCTGTTCGCTGACTGGTTGTACGACTACTCCGTGAGTGCACGAGGTTTTGTGAGCGTGTTACAAAAATTAGCTCTATAGGTACGGAATTCAGTTTTCCTTTTTATTATTTTCACCTTCCCGGATGATGATTAAACTCTCTTAGTTACCTTCTTGTAATTAATTGAATCAGGCGATACTGTACGGAAATCTATGACTAATATGCAGATGACACGATTGTGTCGAGACCTCCGCTTCTAAATACCTAGTACCTAGACAAAGTTGTATTACGTTATGCAATACCTACTACCTGCCCACAAAATAATTTCTACTCTACACGTGTTTAGGTATTTTAGGTATAGTTTTTGTAGTATTTCACTATTTTCTTAAATCATAACTCCATTTTAGCAGGTAGGACTCATATGTCAATATCTCAGGGCTCCAAATAACAAACGATAGGTTCGTTTAGGTATACGTTTATTCACTACGGAGACACTACGTTACATTTAATAGCTTCAAACACAAACTTTTCAATAACTTTTGAAACTCGAGAGAAAACTTATGTTGTTACATCCAAGTTGGCCGATAGCGAACAGAAAAAGAGACGGTACGCGCATGCGCGGGTAACTAAGTGGGGTTGCGCGATGGCACTCACTACGCGCCGCGCAATGCCATCTCGTATCGAGCAGTCGGTATGACGTCGAACCTTCTAGTTACTGTTGATGATCTTCCACTATCGCCCACTTGGGTGAGCCTATGTTCTATATCGAGCAGGGACATTTCCCCTACTCGCCCTGCGGTCCGCTACACCATGTATTTTCTCTATTGTGCCTTCTAACAATTAATCAATCAAATCAAATATTCTTTATTTTACAGCACTTATAAGGCACGTGATTCGGAATCCCGAATCAGTAGTGCGATTTTTGAATCTCATTCGGTGAGCTCAGCAGTTGAAAATGTCTAAATTACTATGGAGACACGCATCTTTCTACTGCTGATTTGACTTCAAAAAATCGCACTCCTGAAGTATGATTTTTGAGAGTCAAATCAGCAATAGAAAGATGCGTATCTCCATAGTAATTTAGACATTTTCAACTGCTGAGCTCACCGAATGAGATTAAAAAATCGCACCCCTGGATTCCTGATGCAATCCACACACATACGTACCAGTAGGTCACAGGCACTTAGACCTGCCTGCCACTGACACCCACATTCGGAAATGTTGATTCCTTCGCAATTCCGAGGGTAATAATCCATACGAAATCGTAATCCTGATTCGGATTTCTGGATCTGAATTTCGTATACAATGTAGGTATGTGGCCCCTAATTGGACACTAGGAAGAGGTCACTTGGAAGGAGTTATTGTCTATGCAGCGAGGGTTGTCGCCCGCGAGTAGAAATATAATACTCGTACATCTCGTAGTCTCGTACCTACTAGACTACCGTCAGTTCCTTTGGTTCTGTTAAATTTTTAACTCTTTAATTTTCTTTTTTCAGTACATAGCTCACCTCCGAGAAGAAATAATGGACCGAAAATCAAAAAGGGCCCAGCAAGGGCAACAGGGTAAGTTTTATGTATTAAGACGCTTTTATCCGGTCGTTATCAGGCCGTTTTATTAACACGAACGAAAGTGTTTTAAACTGTGTTTTAAGGTCTGAAAACCAATTATGTCTTATTTAAGGATCTGGCTGATAGGCGACCGTTCTCAATTACACGATTAGATTAAGTTTAATAGATAGAAAAAAAAGAATAGTGCGTGCGTTTGCCGTATTTTCAATTAAAAAGAAATGAATATATGAGTATAAGTACAAAAAATCTTTGGTTTCGGTAAATTGTATAAATCTAGTCGAAAAATGAAATATAAAAGATGCCTCCAAGGCATTTCGTCCTACTATTGGGCCTAGCGTAGTGCTTAGAAACGTTTAGTTCGCCTACACATAACACACACAGACCAGCTGAGTTCTGTTTACAGCCACAAGTCAGACTGCGAAAAAAATTCAAGCTCGCTTTGCTCGCTGAAAATCAATTTTGTTTTCGTTCTTTTTAAAGCAATGTCAAGCGGTAAGCGGGCAAATCAAGTGGGTAGTGTTGAGAAATTTTGAGCTCGCTTCGCAATTGTTATTGCAATGCACACATATTGATAAAGTTCTTGCACAATCAAGTTGTACCTATGACGGAAGTATTGCTTCATGTTTTACATTTTCATACTATTTGCGCGAAACACAGATATCTGATCAGTAATGACTTATGTCAAATTTCGAGCTTGCTTCGCTCGCTCCGAGTTTGACTCACTGAAACAGTCTCTTTCTTTATATCTTCCGAGGAAGTTGGTAGTCAAATCTCTGTTTCTGTAATTCAAAATTGCCTTAAAATTACGTTGCTATTTGGAATGAAGAATGGGTACATATATCGTTACTAACACATTATGGACAAAAAAGTCTGAAATAAATGATTATTATTTATTATTATTATTATATCATTCATTTTTGGTAGGTATCGACCCTATCGCAGACTTGCGCCAGTCCAAGGTCACCGGACCGCGCTGGTTCACGTACAGACAGTGTCATGCCTGTGATGTTGGTCCCATAGACAAAGTTATTCAGTTTGATGGTCTGATCATCCCCTTAAAAAAGTGTCACCATATTAAGAAGGACTACTTAAGGCTATATTTTCTTTCGTGACGATGACGTCACCAGCAAGGATGGTGACGAGAGGCCATGGCGAGGAGGATGATGATTCGTAGCAAGGATGACCTTGCTGTGAATTTTCAATAAAAATGTTGATAACGTCTTGTAAGTTTTGCGTGACCGTTTGTTTGAGCTCTACCATCGATAAGAAAAGTGTTAAGTATTTTTGAAATTTTGTTGAGTGAAGCATCTACTATTCTTCACTGTGTGAATAAAAATAATCACACAATCAGAAATTCATTACTTAACTAAAACATTTTAAATTTTATTAACCAAAGCGGGAAGTTTCGGTTAATTTAAAATGTAACCTACATCACCTATATACATGGTATGATGTTAATCTTCCTAGTGAATTTAATGTGATAACACTTCTTTAGATTTAAATTCATATCATTTTGCTTACACCAGGTAAATAATCGATTCAAGTCACTCTGTAACATCTCCACGTTATCAAGGGATTGAACTATCTTAGAAATTTTCAAATCGTCCGCAAACATGTAAGGGGTGGAAGACAAGAAACACTCGGGGATATCTTAACTATTATAAAACCGTAAAATCATGAGGAATAAAAAAGTAGCGGTTCTCTTCATATAAATTCAAATAACATACGATAGCGCGATTTAAAAACGTGCAGCGCCATCTATTGACAAAATTGTTAGTTTGTTTGTTTGTTCGCACATCACGCAAAAACTACTGAACCGATTTTGATGAAACTTTTTTTGTTTGATAGCTTATGATCTGACTTAAAATCTGGTATATAATTTGTGCGGACGAAGTCGCGGGAAAACACTAGTCGTTAATAAAGATGTTAAAAAGTACTTACAGTACTTGTATTGAAAACTGAGCAAGCGAAGGATTTTAGGATTGAACCACGAGCGTAACGAGTGGTTCATATATTGAATCCTGAGCGTAGCGAAGGTTTCAAAGGTACGAGACGCAGAATAATTTTGCAGCCGAGCGAAACATACAACTTTTCACCTTATAGGGTAGGTACGTAGGTATAACATAAAATGTAATTGCGCAATAAATAACCAGGTCAGTGATGACGCACACAGCCACGTTTATAAAGTGTAAGTTGTATATTGTTCTAATAAATAAATAGCAATTACTGTCTAACGCTCTTTGAATTAACATCTAAAATATTCCTGATAGACTTCAAGTCCGCCACAACCTCACAACAGCGAGGAAAATGTTAGGTGCAAGTGATAGACTTCAAGTCCACCACAATTGGTGACTCAAGGACGAATTTTCTATAGGAATCCTAGTAATCGCACAAATTCAATCGGCCTCCCACCAGCGGGTCTCACCGGTTGAAATTTTCAAGAGGCGCAAACTTACTAGGGTTTCAAGGTGAATACGGGAAAACGAACAACATGAATGAAGGAGCGTACACTTATGGAATTCCAACACCAGAAACAGCTAGCGGCATACCTCTTGTCACGAATACAGCATCTGGCACACCGGGAACATCTAGCGGCATTCCTCCATAATTAAATACTCATGAATAATAAATTCTACTTACCTGCCTAAGTACCTACCTACTTGGAATGTAGGTACTCCAATAGACTCGTAAACCTGCACTTATTACTATCTGTTTTCCCACGTTTGTATTAACTTTTTAATTTAGAGTAATCTGTTATTGGCCTTATCTTAAGCTCACTATTTCTTTTGTACACTTGGTTTGTAACACTGTTGATTACTTGAATAAACGAAAAAAAAATTTTTACGTCAATAGCACCAGCATAAGTAGCATGACACCGTGATAAAGCGCTATCACACCTTCACTCTCTTTCTGTTTGCACGTGAATGAAAGAGATAAAAGGCGTGATAAAGCCGTATCATTACATTTTTACTTTTCCTGACTTGTTTATAAGTACAGCTATTAAATTTTTTTTGTTGTTTAGCTGAAATGAAGTACATAATTATTATGTTATGCAATACCTACCTAATCGATAAGTTTGTATCTTATACAGGTGTTACAAAAGTAAAAATAAACATTTATAACTTTTAAGGGCCACCCCCTTAAAAGTTTTAAATGTTTATTTTTATTCTTTCTACTTGAGTTTTAAATGTTTTTTTTAAGACAGTCAAACTGACAACTTTCACGATGTGACCAACATCGAAAAAGCAAAAAAAAAAAATCAGCTATCCCATACATTTTGATGGTCTACCAAAATATGTAATTAATTTATTGAAGTGTACACCTGTATTTAAAACAGGGTATACAAAACAATATTGAAAGGTGTGGCTGACTTGTTTATCTATCTAGATTCTAGAGTCTATTTCAGTTGGTGGTCTAGATTGTAGACCACCAAACTGAATAACTATCTCTACCTATGCAGTAGGGCTCGCATCGCATGCCACCCCCGAGAAAACGATAAAAATCGAGATGTGCCTCCATCCTTATTATTTTACGTATGCCAGAAAGAGCGCGCACGACGTTTTTCTCGTTTAAACGCTTTGTCGTGGCTGGCATGCTAGCTGTGCTGACAAGGAATAATTTAGGTAAATCGAATCAGTAAGCTATAGTATTGTATGATTTAGCAGATTGTTTAATTTAAAACCACAGAGATATGTCTCTATTTCCGGTACTTATAGTAAAGTAATCTTTGCCGACATGTGATTCTATGTGAGTTTGGACCTACCGTATAGGATTTCATAACGATGACTTATACAAATTTGTAGCTTATTGTATATGTTTGAATATTGTTTTATGTTCCAGACAATACTTCAAAAAGAAAAAACAGCGATCAATAAACTCTTACACAAGGGTCACAAAGACCCCGCAATTAAAGAAAAATGGCTGCTCGGTTTTGAGGGGGTCGTGGCCCCCCCAAACCATACAGAGAAGCAAATGCTCCAAGTGAGTACCTACCTAGTATTCTATCTTTTAGACAACATTTCTTGTAGTAGGTACTCGGTTTTAAAGCCCTGGAAACGAGGAGAAATTTAGAACTACTGACAGCCTGCCGCAATCTGCGTGGTGATACGAAACGCCCCCAGCTGAAGGAATTGCGGCCGTTTGTGCCGAACAGGTAGGTATCTACGTAAGTGCGCGCAGCTCGAACTCTAGGCGCGCAGCCACTCTTCGGTTTCGTACCGAAACAACTCTGCCTGTTCTTACCGAGCTGCTCGAGGCGTAGTCGTCGCAGCACTGCGATCTGTTCGCTGACTGGTTGTACGACTACTCCGTGAGTGCACGAGGTTTTGTGAGCGTGTTACAAAAATTAGCTCTATAGGTACGGAATTCAGTTTTCCTTTTTATTATTTTCACCTTCCCGGATGATGATTAAACTCTCTTAGTTACCTTCTTGTAATTAATTGAATCAGGCGATACTGTACGGAAATCTATGACTAATATGCAGATGACACGATTGTGTCGAGACCTCCGCTTCTAAATACCTAGTACCTAGACAAAGTTGTATTACGTTATGCAATACCTACTACCTGCCCACAAAATAATTTCTACTCTACACGTGTTTAGGTATTTTAGGTATAGTTTTTGTAGTATTTCACTATTTTCTTAAATCATAACTCCATTTTAGCAGGTAGGACTCATATGTCAATATCTCAGGGCTCCAAATAACAAACGATAGGTTCGTTTAGGTATACGTTTATTCACTACGGAGACACTACGTTACATTTAATAGCTTCAAACACAAACTTTTCAATAACTTTTGAAACTCGAGAGAAAACTTATGTTGTTACATCCAAGTTGGCCGATAGCGAACAGAAAAAGAGACGGTACGCGCATGCGCGGGTAACTAAGTGGGGTTGCGCGATGGCACTCACTACGCGCCGCGCAATGCCATCTCGTATCGAGCAGTCGGTATGACGTCGAACCTTCTAGTTACTGTTGATGATCTTCCACTATCGCCCACTTGGGTGAGCCTATGTTCTATATCGAGCAGGGACATTTCCCCTACTCGCCCTGCGGTCCGCTACACCATGTATTTTCTCTATTGTGCCTTCTAACAATTAATCAATCAAATCAAATATTCTTTATTTTACAGCACTTATAAGGCACGTGATTCGGAATCCCGAATCAGTAGTGCGATTTTTGAATCTCATTCGGTGAGCTCAGCAGTTGAAAATGTCTAAATTACTATGGAGACACGCATCTTTCTACTGCTGATTTGACTTCAAAAAATCGCACTCCTGAAGTATGATTTTTGAGAGTCAAATCAGCAATAGAAAGATGCGTATCTCCATAGTAATTTAGACATTTTCAACTGCTGAGCTCACCGAATGAGATTAAAAAATCGCACCCCTGGATTCCTGATGCAATCCACACACATACGTACCAGTAGGTCACAGGCACTTAGACCTGCCTGCCACTGACACCCACATTCGGAAATGTTGATTCCTTCGCAATTCCGAGGGTAATAATCCATACGAAATCGTAATCCTGATTCGGATTTCTGGATCTGAATTTCGTATACAATGTAGGTATGTGGCCCCTAATTGGACACTAGGAAGAGGTCACTTGGAAGGAGTTATTGTCTATGCAGCGAGGGTTGTCGCCCGCGAGTAGAAATATAATACTCGTACATCTCGTAGTCTCGTACCTACTAGACTACCGTCAGTTCCTTTGGTTCTGTTAAATTTTTAACTCTTTAATTTTCTTTTTTCAGTACATAGCTCACCTCCGAGAAGAAATAATGGACCGAAAATCAAAAAGGGCCCAGCAAGGGCAACAGGGTAAGTTTTATGTATTAAGACGCTTTTATCCGGTCGTTATCAGGCCGTTTTATTAACACGAACGAAAGTGTTTTAAACTGTGTTTTAAGGTCTGAAAACCAATTATGTCTTATTTAAGGATCTGGCTGATAGGCGACCGTTCTCAATTACACGATTAGATTAAGTTTAATAGATAGAAAAAAAAGAATAGTGCGTGCGTTTGCCGTATTTTCAATTAAAAAGAAATGAATATATGAGTATAAGTACAAAAAATCTTTGGTTTCGGTAAATTGTATAAATCTAGTCGAAAAATGAAATATAAAAGATGCCTCCAAGGCATTTCGTCCTACTATTGGGCCTAGCGTAGTGCTTAGAAACGTTTAGTTCGCCTACACATAACACACACAGACCAGCTGAGTTCTGTTTACAGCCACAAGTCAGACTGCGAAAAAAATTCAAGCTCGCTTTGCTCGCTGAAAATCAATTTTGTTTTCGTTCTTTTTAAAGCAATGTCAAGCGGTAAGCGGGCAAATCAAGTGGGTAGTGTTGAGAAATTTTGAGCTCGCTTCGCAATTGTTATTGCAATGCACACATATTGATAAAGTTCTTGCACAATCAAGTTGTACCTATGACGGAAGTATTGCTTCATGTTTTACATTTTCATACTATTTGCGCGAAACACAGATATCTGATCAGTAATGACTTATGTCAAATTTCGAGCTTGCTTCGCTCGCTCCGAGTTTGACTCACTGAAACAGTCTCTTTCTTTATATCTTCCGAGGAAGTTGGTAGTCAAATCTCTGTTTCTGTAATTCAAAATTGCCTTAAAATTACGTTGCTATTTGGAATGAAGAATGGGTACATATATCGTTACTAACACATTATGGACAAAAAAGTCTGAAATAAATGATTATTATTTATTATTATTATTATATCATTCATTTTTGGTAGGTATCGACCCTATCGCAGACTTGCGCCAGTCCAAGGTCACCGGACCGCGCTGGTTCACGTACAGACAGTGTCATGCCTGTGATGTTGGTCCCATAGACAAAGTTATTCAGTTTGATGGTCTGATCATCCCCTTAAAAAAGTGTCACCATATTAAGAAGGACTACTTAAGGCTATATTTTCTTTCGTGACGATGACGTCACCAGCAAGGATGGTGACGAGAGGCCATGGCGAGGAGGATGATGATTCGTAGCAAGGATGACCTTGCTGTGAATTTTCAATAAAAATGTTGATAACGTCTTGTAAGTTTTGCGTGACCGTTTGTTTGAGCTCTACCATCGATAAGAAAAGTGTTAAGTATTTTTGAAATTTTGTTGAGTGAAGCATCTACTATTCTTCACTGTGTGAATAAAAATAATCACACAATCAGAAATTCATTACTTAACTAAAACATTTTAAATTTTATTAACCAAAGCGGGAAGTTTCGGTTAATTTAAAATGTAACCTACATCACCTATATACATGGTATGATGTTAATCTTCCTAGTGAATTTAATGTGATAACACTTCTTTAGATTTAAATTCATATCATTTTGCTTACACCAGGTAAATAATCGATTCAAGTCACTCTGTAACATCTCCACGTTATCAAGGGATTGAACTATCTTAGAAATTTTCAAATCGTCCGCAAACATGTAAGGGGTGGAAGACAAGAAACACTCGGGGATATCTTAACTATTATAAAACCGTAAAATCATGAGGAATAAAAAAGTAGCGGTTCTCTTCATATAAATTCAAATAACATACGATAGCGCGATTTAAAAACGTGCAGCGCCATCTATTGACAAAATTGTTAGTTTGTTTGTTTGTTCGCACATCACGCAAAAACTACTGAACCGATTTTGATGAAACTTTTTTTGTTTGATAGCTTATGATCTGACTTAAAATCTGGTATATAATTTGTGCGGACGAAGTCGCGGGAAAACACTAGTCGTTAATAAAGATGTTAAAAAGTACTTACAGTACTTGTA
Organism: Agonopterix heracliana; assembly: GCA_963693445.1. Classification (NCBI taxonomy): domain Eukaryota; kingdom Metazoa; phylum Arthropoda; class Insecta; order Lepidoptera; family Depressariidae; genus Agonopterix; species Agonopterix heracliana. The sequence goes on from OY856310.1 coordinate 424,836, forward strand.
TTGAAAACTGAGCAAGCGAAGGATTTTAGGATTGAACCACGAGCGTAACGAGTGGTTCATATATTGAATCCTGAGCGTAGCGAAGGTTTCAAAGGTACGAGACGCAGAATAATTTTGCAGCCGAGCGAAACATACAACTTTTCACCTTATAGGGTAGGTACGTAGGTATAACATAAAATGTAATTGCGCAATAAATAACCAGGTCAGTGATGACGCACACAGCCACGTTTATAAAGTGTAAGTTGTATATTGTTCTAATAAATAAATAGCAATTACTGTCTAACGCTCTTTGAATTAACATCTAAAATATTCCTGATAGACTTCAAGTCCGCCACAACCTCACAACAGCGAGGAAAATGTTAGGTGCAAGTGATAGACTTCAAGTCCACCACAATTGGTGACTCAAGGACGAATTTTCTATAGGAATCCTAGTAATCGCACAAATTCAATCGGCCTCCCACCAGCGGGTCTCACCGGTTGAAATTTTCAAGAGGCGCAAACTTACTAGGGTTTCAAGGTGAATACGGGAAAACGAACAACATGAATGAAGGAGCGTACACTTATGGAATTCCAACACCAGAAACAGCTAGCGGCATACCTCTTGTCACGAATACAGCATCTGGCACACCGGGAACATCTAGCGGCATTCCTCCATAATTAAATACTCATGAATAATAAATTCTACTTACCTGCCTAAGTACCTACCTACTTGGAATGTAGGTACTCCAATAGACTCGTAAACCTGCACTTATTACTATCTGTTTTCCCACGTTTGTATTAACTTTTTAATTTAGAGTAATCTGTTATTGGCCTTATCTTAAGCTCACTATTTCTTTTGTACACTTGGTTTGTAACACTGTTGATTACTTGAATAAACGAAAAAAAAATTTTTACGTCAATAGCACCAGCATAAGTAGCATGACACCGTGATAAAGCGCTATCACACCTTCACTCTCTTTCTGTTTGCACGTGAATGAAAGAGATAAAAGGCGTGATAAAGCCGTATCACGTGTAACATGCTACGTGTGCAGGGTTGTTTATAAGTACAGCTATTAAATTTTTTTTGTTGTTTAGCTGAAATGAAGTACATAATTATTATGTTATGCAATACCTACCTAATCGATAAGTTTGTATCTTATACAGGTGTTACTACCATAATATAAGTATTATAGATTTTTTTACCTCGCACTTTCTTAGAGATCTAATAAAAATATTTGGCGACTGACTTCTAGCGGATTTTTAATGTACCTTTTTCTTCAAATCTAGCGACTTTTTGACAACGGTTTGGGGAGTTTCTTTTTCCCCAAGCGCGGCAACACTGAGTACGACCAAGAGTCGTTAGTGGAGTTTTTGGCGGGCTTTGGTAGCTGACGTTTGGAGTCCTCATATTTCATCGAATTTTTATTGTTTGAGTTTTGGTTCGTAAAATTGGTGTTGTTTTGCGTAACAAAGTGTCGTGCAAGTGAACAATATATAGTTCAGTGAAATATGATGGTGCATGGGTCGTAAACAGGAAAAGTGTTCCGTTATTTAAGTGGTTGTTAAAGCGGTCGGTTCACCTCTTTCCTGTGGACTTCTCTGCTTTTCCTGCGTCTTTCGATTCGATTGTCTCCAAAAACTCCAAAGAGTCATCAAAACGTCGAATACCAACGTTTTAATGTGAAAACTGAAGAAAATTAAAAATAAAATAAGATTTAGCCAAAAGGTCTAGTAACCAGGAAATTGAAAAAAAAAAGAGTCGTTAGTTGTTCTGTTCTTTTCCATCTGTCGAATTTGTGATAAACTGATAAAATTAGTAAATATCCGGTGGCTAGCCCCGTCAACTACGTACCTACCACTTTACTACCACTTACCTACACTACCCGAGAATGAAGATTACGATTGTAAGTTTTGATTTGATATTTTGAACGAGCCGCCATTTTGGAGAGCTCTCGTGTTTTAACTAAAAAACAATAACTTGCTTGAGATTTAAAAGCGCACAATGCCGCGATTTTAATATTTTATCGAGCGATATTATCGCTGCGACTTCGCGATATTTATTTCCAGTACATTTTGTATAGACCGCCGCGCGCGCGATGTACGAACAGCAAACGGGAACGCGAAGCTCCCCGTGGGTAGGTAGACCGTAGGATTGGTCTGTAGGGTTTAACCCCAACGGTGATCCTGGAATAGCCACAGGGAATGGCATTAGGCCAAGCTCATCTTGGCCCGTATCGTCTGCACACCGTGTTGGGAAAGGACCAGTGACCTTTAGAGTTTAGATTAGCCACGGCGGCGGCGCTACGGACCGAAATTACATTTAGCTGGCACATAATGTAGGTATTATTGATAACAACTCACCCCTAGCCGGGATCACGGAATATTCTCTAAATTCTCGAATATTCTTTGGAACTTCGAATGTGACCAGCGTTCTCAGGTCTCAACAAGTCTTCGCAGGCAGGAACCAAAGTAGAAATGGCCGGCTGGTGCTCAACAATGTTGAGTCGCCTCCAACCGGTTTTCGTTTATTTTTAGGGGTCCGCGCAACGCGTAGTATGCATTTGCGCGGCGATTAAAACGTTTACCGTTTTTCTAGATTATAAAGGGTTCTTTAAAAAAACATTTAAAACTTAAGTAGAAAGATATTATCGAGCGATAATATTGCTGCGATTTTGTTCCGACGCAATCTTTTTAGACCACATTTAGTGGCCCCACCACTAATATCTTTCTACTTAAGTTTTAAATGTTTTTTTTATGACCACCAAACTGAACAACATTCACTATGTGACCAAAATCGAAATCGCAAAAAAAAAATCTGCTATCCCATACATTTTGATGGTCTACCAAAATATGTAATTTATTGAAGTGTACACCTGTATTTAAAACAGGGTATACAAAACAATATTGAAAGGTGTGGCTGACTTGTTTATCTATCTAGATTCTATTTCAGTTGGTGGTCTAGATTGTAGACCACCAAACTGAATAACTATCTCTACCTATGCAGACAAGGAATAATTTAGGTAAATCGAATCAGTAAGCTATAGTATTGAATGATTTAGCAGATTGTTTAATTTAAAACCACAGAGATAATTGTCTCTATTTCCGGTACTTATAGTAAAGTACTCTTTGCCGACATGTGATTCTGTGAGTTTGGACCTACCGTATAGGATTTCATAACGATGACTTATACAAATTTGTAGCTTATTGTATATGTTTGAATATTGTTTTATGTTCCAGACTGTATATCAAAAAGAAAAAGTAGAAATAAACCGGCTGATTCACAAAGGCCATAAAGACCCAGCTATAAAGGACAGGTGGCTGCTTAGGTTTGAGGGGGTCGTGGCCCCCCCAAACCACACCGAGTATCAGATGCTCCAAGTGAGTACCTACCTAGTATTCTATCTTTTAGACAACATTTCTTGTAGTAGGTACTCGGTTTTAAAGCCCTGGAAACGAGGAGAAATTTAGAACTACTGACAGCCTGCCGCAATCTGCGTGGTGATACGAAACGCCCCCAGCTGAAGGCATTGCGGCCGTTTGTGCCGAACAGGTAGGTATCTACGTAAGTGCGCGCAGCTCGAGCTCTAGTACTTATAGTAAAGTACTCTTTGCCGACATGTGATTCTATGTGAGTTTGGACCTACCGTATAGGATTTCATAACGATGACTCATACAAATTTGTAGCTTATTGTATATGTTTGAATATTGTTATATGTTCCAGACTGTGACAAAGAGAGACAAATTTGAGATTAATAAACAAATACATAAGGGCCACCCGGACCCATCGATATATGAAAAGTGGCTGCATGGGTTTGGGGGGGCCGCACCCCCAAACCTATCTAAAACTGAGATGAGCCAAGTGAGAACCTACGTAGTATTCTATCTTTTAGATAACATTTCTTGTAGTAGGTACTCGGTTTTAAAGCCCTGGAAACGAGGAGAAATTTGGAACTACTTTCGAACTACTGAAGACAGCATGCCGCAATCTGCGTGGTGATACGAAACGCCCCCAGCTGAAGGCATTGCGGCCGTTTGTGCCGAACAGGTAGGTATCTACGTAAGTGCGCGCAGCTCGAACTCTAGGCGCGCAGCCACTCTTCGGTTTCGTATCGAAACAACTCTGCCTGTTCTTACCGAGCTACTCGAGTCGTAGTCGTCGCCGCACTGCGATCTGTTCTGGTTGTACGACTACTAACCAGCAGTGCTAGCATGATACCCCGCGACTTCGAGTCTCTCTATACCATATCTCTATTTCAGCGCGTCTTCGCCTCTGTCTCTACAGTAGCTAACATGATGCCCGCGACTTACGATGACGCGAGCTCTCAACTGTCATTCGTAGACTCTAGTCTACAAATGCGAGCATGATCACCGTTCGGTAGAGTTTGTGGCTCTACGTTTACACAACGAAATAAGTAAAAGAACGAATGATTTTGGGGCAGCTCTAATCACCGATACGGTGATACCCTATTCAAATTGATCGATTTAACCGTATGGTAACCCAGCGAGCCCGGGCCGCGACTTTGCTTTCTCTTGGTAGAGTGGCTGAAGAGCTGTCAAATCATGCTCACCATCGCGGGATAAATGACAGGCGCGGGTATGGATTTCAAACCCGCAGGCGCGCGTCATGCGACTAATCATGCTAGCACTGCTGGAAATTCTCACCATTAAAGTATCAGACATGACAATAGTGTCCATCTATAAGCCCCCTAACAATATTTTCCCTGCCCCCCTCTCAAAACACACGCTCACCCGGCCGTCTTCTTCGGCGATTTCAACAGCCACCACACGTCCTGGGGATACTCAGCAAACGATACAAACGGCGACATCCTCGTGGACTGGGCAGAGCACAACAACATGAACCTCATCTTTGATGCGAAGGACAGAGGATCTTTCAGATCGGCACGCTGGCAGAGAGACTCTAACCCAGACCTGTGCTTCGTATCGGCGGATTTCATGGGAAACATCATACCAACGCATAGAAAAATCTTGGAACACTTTCCCCGTAGTCAACACCGGCCGGCCCTTGTCAGAGTTGGTATAGAGGTCCCGCTAATCAGATAAGTTCCCAAACCCCGTTGGAACTTCCAAAAAGCTAACTGGACCGCATACAAACATCAGACCGACATAGAAAACTACGATAGATTCTGTAGGATAATCATTGCCTGTGCAAAACGCTGCATACCCAGAGGTTTTCGAAGAGAGTTCACACCGGGCTGGAATGCTGAAGCCGAAGACGCATATCAAAAGTACATCTCCACGAATGACATTCAAGAGGCGAATAACCTAATTGCTGCATTAGATCAATCCCGTCGGGAGAAGTGGCTCGAGAGCGTCGAAGGATTGGACTTCACCCATTCCAGTAGAAAATCATGGTCAAGGAGGAGCAGCGCTCTCGCAGGATTTGGAAGTGTTAGGGAAGTACTACACAAGATGGCGGCTATGTCCAAATCCAAATAAGACAGAGGTATCTGCATTCCACCTTACAAACTGCCTAGCCCAGAGGGAGCTAAATGTAAATTTTTGTGGAGAGAGAGTGCGGCATAATCACAGCCCCAAGTACCTGGGAGTTACTCTGGACTGAAATTAAATATTATGATCCTTGCTACTGAAATATCCTTATGGTCTCGATATTTCAGTGATTAAGTACATACTTACTAAGTGTTATAGTGTACTACTACGGTCATTCAGAAATGGGGTAAGTGTTTGTTTACTTTCGAAATAGCTTGAGAAATTTCCTCCCGAACGCTAGGAAGACAACGATACGGCCGTCTCGAACGACACAGAGCTGAAGGAAAATGCGCTGGGTTTGCTAAGGGACACGACGGGGAACGAGTTCGGTTTTGACTCTACGAACCGAGTACCGTCCCCCGCACGTACCCTCCGACGAGCACCCGCCTCGAGAAAAGCGTTGCCAGCCGTTACGTCGACATGCTACTCGACAACGGAAGAAGACAACATTGATTGGACCCGCCGACAGGACAACGTCGCTCAGATGAGCGTTACACACGACAGCGAACACACAGTAGCGACCGGTCGCGAAGAAGCGGACAAGCCTACGGCGTAGGCATGGAAGACTACGGCGTAGCGGCCTACTGGCCTAGTGAACAGTGCAGTGCGACGAACACGTGGAAGTGGTATTGGCGGGCAAAGTAGTTGGCACGGAACGGCAAACGGCAGATATTGGCAATATCGAGGACACGACAAGAAAGAAACAGCGACAAGAACCCATGAGAACCGTGGGCTGGACTGATTCACAAATGGCCGTCCAGCCGACACGAAACGAAGCGAAGTGCTACTTCCCTCTCGTAGCACGTTTGTCGTCCAAAACTTCATTCCTGGATATGGTTGAGTCAAGTACTGGGGAAAGTTTATTTCTTTGCTTAAAAAAATGCATCGAAGACAAAAATATCCCATTGAGTAATTTTGTTGGATTTTCCTCAGACACCACAAATTCCATGATAGGCCAACATAATTCTGTGTTTTATCGTTTAAAAGAAGAATTCAAACATATTGTGTGCATCAAATGCTCCTGCCACAGTATCCACCTTGTGGCTTCTAAAGCTTGTCTGCATCTTCCGAGATCACTCGAGGATGCATTAAGAAATATTGGCTCTCATTTTTCAAGGAGTGACAAAAGGCAGAGAAAGTTAAAAGAAATGCAAGAGTTCTTCAGCACTGATATACACAAAATTTTATCGCTGGCTATCGTTGAAGCAGTGTGTTGACAGAACCTTAGAGCAGCTGCCTGCACTGATCCCCTATTTCACTGCTGAAGTATATGAAGACCCATCAAAGACCACTGAAGAAATATTATGTGTCCTAAAAAATGACCTAATGATTATTTATCTTGAATTTATGTCTTATGCATTAGAGATCCTGACTAATTTTAACATTCTTTTTCAATCCGAGGTGCCATTGCTTCACTGTTTGAAACCCGAAGTTAAAAAACTGCTTCAAACTGTATATTCAAATTACATAAAAATTGAAATCTGCAAAAAAGATCAATTTAAAATTAATCACCAACATCCAGAAAACTTTTTACCTCTTGATAAACTATATGTAGGAATTACTGCTACTGAATCAATCCAAACTTTTCTTGAAAAACACCCTGAAAATTCAGCAAAAATTGAAATAGAGAATATCAGGACAACTTGCCTTAAATTCTATATTGAAGGCGCACTAATCAAATCTAGATTCGATTTTACTGACCCTATTTTCAATTTTGTAAATGTGGTTGACCCACCAGTAGCTCAATCATTTTCACCTCAGCTTCAGCACCTATCAGATGTAATTAAACGATTCCCATACCTAACAGACACAATTGATAGACAAAAATTAGACCTGGAATGGAGGGAACATGCTCTGTTAGATCACCAAAGTTTGGGGCTTGATAAAAATCGCCCTGCAGAACAATATTGGCAGAAAGTATTTTCAATGAAAGATGCAACAGGTGAAGGCAAGTTCCTCAATCTCAAAATCGTAATTGGCCTATTGCTTGTATTGCCTTACTCTAACGCCTCTGTAGAGCGCACATTCAGTAATTTAAAGAAAATCAAAACTCAAGACAGAAACTGCTTAAAAACAGAGACTGTGGTAGGCCTGATGGCTACAAAAAATGGAATTGTGAACCAAGGCGGGTGTATTGCTTTTGAACCTACAAATACTATGATGGGTAAAAAAATCGATTACAAAAAACAATGAAAATTCTTATTAACTGCTGCATGATCATGAAATCACCCAATAATAAATATACTCATCTATGCATGAAATTGACATAACATTGAGAAAGGTATTACTAACGGTTTATTTAATTTATTAACAATTATTTTAACCATTTAGCTCAGTTCCAAGTTTTATCATGTTACCACTAATTAATAACCAATATAAAATGATAACATTTCACTAGGCAGGTATTTTTATATATTTAAAAAATGACCTTTATTTCAGATTTAAACTTTGCCGCCACAATCTTATGCTAACATTTATTTCGGGTTGCCATACTTGTAATTGGATTGCTTCCAAAAACAATAACTGCTGTGAATCAAAAAATTTACGTAAGTATTAATTTATATTTATTGTTGTATATGTTTCGGATTTTTTTTCCGCTTTATGTATCCTGAGAGTCAATTTTGTATAATTTCAGGGACATGGCTGAATAATTATAAAAAATCTGCTGGCAGCCCTGCGATATTTTTGTACATCCGAACAGAAGCAAAAGTTTTACTGCAAATAAAACTAGGAAATTGAAAACTGAAGAAATTCGTCGTTTATAAAGTCCACCGCTGAAACCCTGAGCCATCCTGAACACGTATGTTTTAATACCACCGACCCCGCCTGGGTCGTTAGAGCAGCTCATTCTTTCATGCATCGATAAAATTTCTAATATCTTCACCTTCTAGCCGCCGGTTACTACTCTTCAATCAAATCACTAGTCATAGTCATTGCATCCTATTCCTACGCAACCGCATTGATTGCCGTCGCGTAAACTCGTTACCTCGTTAATTTAGTTAACCTCGACGGATATGCATAATAATATTTGTACAATGACATCGTTAATGTTGTATGTTTGTTCGTGTCAGGTGGAGAATTTGCCATTCGGGGAGCACCTGGTGGAGGCCGGCTACGAGGTGCTCTACCTGATAAATGCAGTGGAGGAGCACAGCCTGACCTCGCTGCCGGAGTATGACAGACACGAGTTCAGGAATATCGCCAAGGATATCTTCGACCTGGATTTGTCGAAATATTTTTCACTAAAAGTTCTCGGGATTCTAAGCTCATATTTAGGATTACAAATTAGTTACGATTCCGAGAGTATTAAAGTGAATCAGACGAATTACATGTTATCGTTGCTGGAAAGGTTCAATATGAGAGAATGCAAGACTGTGAATACTCCTTTAGTTAAAAAGGTTATGGAGAAGAGAACTGATGGTGAAGTTGGTGAGTCTTATCCCTACCAGAACTTAATTGGATGCCTAATGTATCTCACACAAAATTCTCGCCCCGATAATGCCTACACAACGAGTTATTTAAGCCAGTACAATACGTGTTTTACTAAGGAACACTGGAATGCTGCAAAGAGGGTTCTACAGTATTCATTGGTTTACAGGAGAAGTGGTGAACCCTTAAAAGGATATTGCGACGCTGATTGGGCAAACTGTCGGATAGACAGGAAGTCATACATTGGTTATATCTTCAAGTTAGGTGATGGACCAGTATCCTGGGAGTCAAAGAAGCAGCCAACAACTGCTGTAAGTTCAGCGGAAGCCGAGTACATGGCGCTAGCGTCTGCGACTAAGGAAGCTTGTTATTTACGGCGTTTTATCTATGAGATAACAGGTAAACTTTCTTCAGTTAACTTAGCGTCTGACAGCCAGAGTGCCATTAACCTCGTTCGTAATCCAATACACCACAGCAGGACGAAGCATATCGATACTAGGTTTCACTTTATTAGGGAAAAGGTGTCCAATAATGTCGTTACCTACTTTGGAATATTTAAAAAGTAGTGACATGCCTGCAGATGTCCTTACTAAGCCACTTGGGCCTTACTAAGGCGGCTTGAAAGAGACGGAAACCGTCTGTTTTGATGTGGAGGAAGTTGAGGCCGAACAGGAGTCGCCTTTTGATGATCCCTTAGCCGGCACCAGTAAGATGAGGGACGACATGGAATCGCCACCGTCAAAGCGCCAACGCAGAAATGAATCATGAATCATGTGACGGCGGTCCACCGGCGAATGGGGAGCCGCCGAGTTGTATATAAGAAGGTGTATTTTCCTTAATAAATTAGTACGCACTGATACTCACATCTCTTTACTTCAACTGCCCTAGCCACCTCACAAGCATCAGAACCTCAGTCCCCAAAGTTCTGTTCCATCTGTCGACCGACGTGCATGTGTTCTTAACTATTGTGAATTTTTCTTACACGTTACCACAGAATTGGTTTGGTATATAGTTCTATATAACCTTACGTAATAAAATATAGTGAAAATAAAATATAGTGTAACGTAGGTAGTCCCGATAACCCGAGAATGAAGATTACGATTACTGTATACCAAAAAGAGAAACATGAAATAAACAGCTTGATTCACAAAGGCCATCAAGACCCGGCAATCAAAGACAAGTGGCTGCTTGGGTTTGAGGGGGCCGTGGCCCCTCCCCCAAACCACACAGATTATGTAATGCTCCAATACATTGCGTATCTCCGCTCCGCTATAGCCGAGCGGAAATCAAAAAGGGCGAAGCAAGAGCGAATGGATGACGACGAAGGCGCGCGCTTCGAAGAAGGCGGCTTGGAAGAGACGGAAACCGTCTGTTTTGATGTGGAGGAAGTTGAGGCCGAACAGGAGGCGACGAAGTCGCCTTTTGATGATCCCTTAGCCGGCACCAGTAAGATGAGGGACGACATGGAATCGCCACCGTCAAAGCGCCAACGCAGAAATGAATCATGAAAGAGCGAATGGATGACGACGAAGGCGCGCGCTTCGAAGAAGGCGGCTTGGAAGAGACGGAAACCGTCTGTTTTGATGTTGAGGTAGTTGAGGCCGAACAGGAGGCGACGAAGTCGCCTTTTGATGATCCCTTAGCCGGCACCAGTAAGATGAGGGACGACATGGAATCGCCACCGTCAAAGCGCCAACGCAGAAATGAATCATGAATCATGTGACGTTTTTTATATAATTTCAATCCCAAAAGCCAACGAAAGTCGAATTTTAGTGCGACCAGGAAGAACAGCATCTACTGCAGGGCAGCTATTTCGCAACAATACCCCGAAACTGCCACCTGAGGACACCCGAATTCACAATCGTGAATGCCGACTACAAAATACGCGGAAATGCAGTTGAATTGATGTCGATTCCGCAAGTTGCAACATCAACTACTTTGATTCATCGGCCACCTCATTACAATTTCACAACGATTGATTTGGAAAAGTTGCACAATATTCCACATCAAGTACTTATGGAGACCCCCATGTCAGTAGATACGACGGATTTTTCAAATTTATACCATACAACAATACCGTTGTATACGATCACCTTACTCGGTGCAACTGTACTGATCATCGTCTACATTTATCGCCGCCGACGTGTCCAGACTACGAGAAGACTATCATCTTTAGATTTCAATGTCGAGCGTTCTTCTCCGCAAGAACGCAGAGCCGCAATATTTGCGTTAAATGTTCGCAAATAGTTGCTCGTCTAGGGCGGGAGGTATTACCGGTGATAGCTCCGCATCGAACAGTGCTCATTACGCAACTCTTCTTCGAAATTATTACCAATAAGTGTAAAGTGCTGAGAGTGCAAGTGCGGGTGGCAAATTGGTGGGACCCAACCCGGTATCGTGGCCTTCCTCGCTCAATCGCTGTAGCGAAAGGACGTTTAGTTTTAAGACTAATCCTCAGCTAAATCGATTAGTTGCAGGATGTTACATTTAAGAAAACTTGTAATCCTTTCATAATATAATAAAAGTGTGAAAAGACTTTATGACTTCTTTTTTAAAAACTCCACCTCGACGGCCAACTCCGTTATTAGTATGTCAACATTTCCTTATGGCTTATAATGACATAATAACATTAAAACCAATTTTGGTAATGGAACAGCAGATTTTTTTTTTGCGCTGGCACGCTTTCCGATAGTTAGTTCAGTTTGTGATAAATCACAAGATATTGAAATTCGTTGTATTAAAAATCTCTACAGACTTTTGGGATAGAGCATATTAATGTCGACGTCTACAAATTGCGATAGACAAATCGTCAGTTTGTTATATCGAAAATCTTACAACCAAACACACAAAAGTCGAAAAGAGTTAAGAAACAGGGACAGGAAATAATCGACAACCAAAACCTAATCTATGAATGTTTTTGAACATACTATCAAAATTAAAATAGTACTCAACAGTAGAAGAGCTAAGAAATAGGGACATGAAATCAACGACAACCAAAACCTGATCACTAGATCTTTTGTTTTAACAAATTCACACGATACCAAACTGTATTTCATCTTATTTAAAATCTCTACGACTTTTGGGATAAAGAGTACCTACAATTTTCGACGCCTACAAATTGCGATGAGGTAATCGTCAATTTGTATAATCAAAAATCGCTGCTAAACAGCAAACGTCATAGAGATAATAGGGACAAAATCATCGACAGTCAAAACCTACAGCAAACTAATAAACAAAATCTTAACATTTCAAGTTACTAAACAATTAAATCTTGTCTTGAGGCAATGGACGTAATGCATACATGAAATGCTCTTTGCATTCTATGATTATACAAAAAGTAATGTAAAATATATAGACAGGAGGTTAACGAGGCAGAAACATAATATGGACACAACGAAAACAACTTGACACAAAACTACCTAATAGTAATGGTAAATTAACAGTATACAAATCCATTTATAGCACATAATTATGGGCATATGGTATACAGCTGTGGAGTACAGCCAGCAACAGCAATATAATAATCTACTAAAACACAAAGAGATTTACATGGACCTCTTTTTTCAGGTCCGTGGAGCAATACTGAATATTCCACAGTATACGAGAGTATTAGTAACAAATACATCTACAAGGACCTGAAAATTAACTCGGTTACACTCGGCGGCAGAAACGCTCATTAAAGTTTATCCTCCATTAAATCACTTGCTGTCACTTTCTGTTTTGTTGACGTAGTAAAAGTTAGCAAGAGATTTAATGGACGATTAACTCTAATGAGAGTTTCTGCAACTGAGTGTTAAACAGGAAATTTCGGAATACAATAAGAAATACCAGAGAAGGTTGTCAAGGTTGTACTGTATAGTATTATATAATCTGTGTCAAGGCATAGAAATGAACTGGCTCTGAACGTGAGGGACGGTTGCCTCACTAGTTTTTAATGGAAACGAGACTTTAAGGGTGTATTCCCTAAGGAACATGGGTCGAAAAATGAGAAAAATTTTTAGACCTCCCATAGAAAATGGAACGGCCGATCCGCACTTTTGTATGGGAGGTCCAAAAAAATTTCTCGTTTTTCGACTCATGTTCCTTAGGGAAAGTTGTTCAGATACACGGTCTGAATACACCCTTAAAGTCTCGTCACAGTGGTGTAAGGAAAAGCATCATTAACCTGTTAACTACATAAGTACCTACCTACTCTACCCATCAAAACTGAACAACTTAAACAAAAAATCAACTGTTCCATACTAAATTGCCGGACTCCGGACGGAAAGCGTCAATTGTCGTCTCGCTGCTCTAAACAAAGTTGCCGCTTTCCAACTCCGTCGAGAAGAAAAAAGTATACTAACCTCGGGCAGTACCTAAATAAGAAAGCCTCAGATCAACATGTCATGTTTGTTAATCTCGGCTTCGCCTCGGTCAACAATTATCATAACAATTATAATCTTGTGTTACTTTCTTTATTTTTTTATTGTTATCCAGACCCACAAAACGACTTTTTGGTATGCTGTCCTGTAGTGGGTTGGGCGATAAAGAACTGATGATTAAGTAGGTTTGCACTTTTCAATACTTACTTATTTATATATTTTTTCACTATAGATAAAACCCAACAAGCCCCAATATTTTTTTGCACCGGGACTCTTTGTTACCTAGCCCTCGTGAACCACAAGGCAGACTTACCGCAAACCAAGACCGAATATTAAGGTGGGAAAGAACGTGCTATGGCTGGATTTACAATTGTTTTAAAGCTTTTACTAAAGCCAGACGCATTCAGAAACTCAAACGCCGAATTGGTCCCTCAAAGGTCACGGACATAATTATTATTAAACAACACTTCAGGTTTCACCGAAAATGTTTAGGCTGGATACAAAAATAGAGATATCTCGACAAGACAACATTGACAAATAGAGTCAAAACTCGGACAGGAAAGGGCAAGCATTTAATAATTTGCGAGAAAGATAAAGTGATTTACAACTTTCGGATGATTTAAACAAAATGAAAGCCATATTCGATGGTACGCGGTATCCAAAATGGTTTAATTGGCATGCGAATTGCATTTACTGACTCATGATTGTACAACGAATCGCCATAGATCATAGCAGATATTTCTAAACAGTGTAAATTTTTCAATAAATTGGTAACAGTAAAAGATGCGTGCTTCGGATGGCACATTAAACTGTTGGTCCCAGCTATTACTATCTCTGGTGGTAGTAGTCGTTACATAAAAACCACGTCAGAGGCCGTATGGCGGTCTGAAAAACTCTGACATCAGGGCTTGCAAACACGATAAGAAGACGTAAAAGATACCAATAATATCTGAGAACTTATTATAGTTCTTCTTGTATTAAAAATCTCTACAACTTTTGGGATAAAGCATAAAAGTGTCGACGTCTACAAATTGCGATAGGCAAATCGTCAGTTTGTAATATCGAAAATCTTACAACCAAACACACAAAAGTCGAAGAGTTAAGAAACAGGGACAGGAAATCATCGACAACCAAAACCTAATCTATTAATTTTTTTTAACATACTATCAAAGTTCAAAATTAAAATAATACTCAAGCCAAACACTCAACAGCCGAAGAGTTAAGAAAGAGGGACATGAAATTATCGACTACCAAAACCTGATCACCAATAGAACAAAGATCCGTTCGGATTTCTACTAAATCTACAATTCTGTTGTTAGTCTCATAATATTCTTTAACTATTAAACTACCTCCGTGGTCAAATGGTTATGGTTAAGAGCATTGGGCTCTTGACACGGAGGTCGTGGGTTCGATTTCGACAGCGGACACCTAGTGATGTCACTTTGTGCGTTATTCCCCAGTTGGTTAGGACATTGCAGGCTGAATCACACGATTGTTTAAAAAGAAAGATTATTCCGTGCTTCGGATAGCACGTTAAGCCGATGGTTCGGCTACTATCTCTGGTGGTAGTAGTTATTACATAAAAACCACGTCAGAGATCGTAAGGCGGTCTGAATAAACTCTGATACCAGGGGCAGGAATTGCGCACACGATAAGAACACTGTTAAATGTTATTTAGCTATTTATTGAGTTCTATTCATACTGACAGTTTAATTCTAGTTCTGCCATATGTGCCTACACTTGGGGCACTATAATAATAATTTATATTATTTCCGTAACATTATAATAATTAGTCATTATACAGTTGTTTGCTTCAAAGCAAAGTTATTTGTCAGAGTTCGTTTTTACTCAAAGGCTATCTTTAACTCTATACTGTTAAATCTATCTTCTAGATATGTGTCTTTACACTTTTATACAGGGAGTAAGGAAAAGTATCAATATCCTTTAAACCACATACCTATTTTACCCATCAAACTGAACAACTTTTACTATGGGAGCAAACCTGTCAGAAAAAAAAAAATAGCTGTTCCATACATTTGAGTAGCGTAAGCATTGCAGTTTAGTATGGAACAGCAGATTTTTTTTTGCGCTGACAAGTTTGCTCCGATAGTTCAGTTTGTGATAAATCACAAGATATTTAAATTCGTTGTATTAAAAATCTCTACGACTTTTGGGATAGATCATTATTAATGTCGACGTCTACAAATTGCGATAGATCAAATCGTCAGTTTGTAATATCGACAATCTTACATTACAACCAAACACCCAAAAGTCGAAGAGTTAAGAAACAGGGACAGGAAATAATCGACAACCAAAACCTAATCTATGAATGTTTTTGAACATACTATCAAAATAAAAATAGTACTCAACAGTAGAAGAGCTAAGAAATAGGGACATGAAATCAACGACAACCAAAACCTGATCTCTAGATGTTTTTTTTCAACAAATTCACACGACACCAAACTGTATTTCATCTTATTTAAAATCTCTACGACTTTTGGGATAAAGCGTACAATTTTCGACGCCTACAAATTGCGACGACTTAATCGTCAATTTGTATAATCAAAAATCGCTGCTAAACAGCAAACGTTGTAGAGATAATAGGGACAAAATCATCGACAGTCAAAACCTACAGCAAACAAATAAACAAAATCTTAACATTTCAAGTTACTAAACAATTAAATCTTGTCTTGATGCAATGAACGTAATGCATACTTGGAATGCTCTTTGCATTCTATGATTATACAAAAGAAGAAAGAAAAGTTAGAAACGAGGTAAAATTGAACAATGAAGAGATTCATCAAGAGGAACATGTAAAATATCTAGACAGAAGGTTAACGAGGCAGAAACATAATATGGACACAACGAAAACAACTTGACACAATTAACAGTATACAAATCCATTTATAGCACATACGGACATATGGTATACAGCTGTGGAGTACAGCCAGCAACAGCAATATAATAATCTACTAAAACACGAAGAGCAATATAGCGGATAATGATACTTTTCTTAACACAATGTATAAGAGTGTAAAGACACATATCTACAAGATAGATTTAACAGCACAGAGTTAAAGATACCCTTTGAGTAAACACGAACTCTGACAAATAACAAGTTTGCTACGAAGCAAACAACTGCATAATGATTAATTAATATAATGTTATGGAAAATAATAATATTATTAATTCTCCCCTCCGGATGGAGAGCGTCAATTTTCGTCCCGCTGCGCTAAACAAGTTGTCGCTTTCCACCTCCGTCGAGGAGAAAAATTTTATACTAAACTCGGGTAGTAAATAAGAAAACCTGAGATCACATGTTTGTTGAAAAATTACTTGAGATCTGAGACCTTTCTTACTTACCTGCCCTCGGTGTGTAATGTACTATTTAAGGGCACCCAAGTGTAGGCATGTTGTCCGTGCGGATTCGAACCCAGACCAGACCTCATGATTGAAAGTCCATACCACTTTGCAACGCGCCACAGAGCTCATGAGATCAGAAGAGTATATTTTCCAAACCAGAATTAAACACTCCCTATGAATAGAATCAGTCTCAATAAATAGCTAAATAACATTTAACAGTCTTCAATCTCATTATCATAATGAATGTATTTTATGGTATTTTATGTTATTATATTTGCTTATAATTTTAATTGTAATTTAATGTTACTAACATAGTTGATAAGACCTACTAACACAAATGGATTCACTATGGTCTGAAATAAATGAGTATTATTATTTACTATTTACTTTTTAATTTCTCCCAGTTGTTCCTGGTAGTTTCCATTATCGCTGGCTTTTGGCCAAACGATAATGGGTAGCTAGTTGGTGTATATTATTATTAAGTTGAATATTCAAGTCAAACACTTGCTGCAATTAATATCAGTACGAAATTAGTCCAGAATCTTCATAATATCTGGACTGGCGCACTCTGCGTCGACTTCCCTCATACAATTCAATCTCTGAGTAACATGTTTACCAACGAACCAATAACTTTGTTCAGACGATGATAGTTGACAGGACGGGCTTCTTGCAAGAGGCTTCATAGCTTCAACTAAGTCATTGTTGACTCTCTTGCATTTAGTATTGGTTATTTTGATTTTACTATGACCATCCTTATGTTGGCCTCGTTTTCTAAGGATTGGTTCTAAGTCTTCAAAGTCTGTGTTTCCATGAGGCATCTGCCTTGCTGTCTAATCAAGAGTAGACCTAGATCGTCCAAATCAGAGTGTAACTCTTCTTGTACTTCTGTATTCCACAGCTGAAGTTTGAAGACACGAGTTTGAAGTCCTCGGGCAGAGATGGAAAGTTCTGGAAAGTTTAAAAAGAAAATTAACTTGGGGCACTCTTTTTAATAAAAGAGCTCGGTGCGTTGCGGAGTGGTATGGACTCTCAATCATGAGGTCCGGGTTCGAATCTGCACGGACAACATGCCACATACCAATGAGTTTTTCTAATTTATGTATGTATTACCAACTGCCCTCAAACGTTAAAGGAAAACACCGTGAGGGAACCTGCATATGCTGAAGAAATTCTGATGCATATGTGAAGTCTACCAATCCGCATTGGGCACGTGTGGTGAACTAACGCCTAAACACCCTCCTAGATTGTAGGCCTGTGCCCTGCAGTGGGACGTATATAGGCTGATGATGATGATGCCTTGCAAAAACGGATCTGAGAAGAACCTGGAATAATGACTGGAATACATACAAAATGATTAAGAGGATAGACCATACAGTTTTTTCCATACAAACGAATTCCCGTTTTCTCCCTGGATAATAACACTAGAGCAAATATTTTTTTACCATACAATCTATGTCACCTCTGCCATGTCCCTATGTTTTGCTTTTTAACATTAATTAATTACTGTAGGAACTAGGGACCTTCGAAAATGACCAATTTTACCGCCCGTTTTCAGACATCCAGTAAACAATTTTGACGAGAATATAAACCAAAAAAGAAAAACGTACAGACATAGCCAAAGTCTTTAGCTCATATTATTCTTGAAATAATTAAAATAGGTTTAGATTAGGAGGAGAAAACAGGGTAATACGAAATGCTGTTTTCGTCGATTTTATGTAAATAAAATCGGTCCTAGCTGCAGTTGTCTCTTTCGCACTCTAGTCGGTGGGGTGTATGGGTGGGGCGGATCGGACAAATATGTATACGGTTGGAAAAGTGACCTATTCTCCAAATTAGCATTTCAGCCCGCCTATCCTCTTAAAGGCAAGTATTATGGCAATATCCAACCAACTATTCCGCCTAAACCTTGGTTCTTTTGCCTCCGAGAGGCCAACAAACAAGTCACCTCAGTTATATGCAGACTATTGTTAGGTCATGTCTGCACCCGTCTTTTTAGCCAAAATCAGGGCCAGGGATGACTCCCTGTGTGAATGCGGTATTGACGAAGGCACTCTGGAACACATTTTCTTTGACATCTGCTCCAGATTCCCTACTTCTCTATAATGATGCCTTCCCCAACAAAATTCCACACCCTATTAGCTTCCAATCGGCGGCGGCCCGGTAGCTCAGTCGGTAGTGAACCTTCCTGCTGTGCCGAGGGTCGCGGGTTCGAATCCCGTAAGGGACAAATATTTGTATGACGAATATGAATATTTGTACCCGAGTCATGGATGTTTGTATCTATATATGAATTCTATATCGTTGTCTAGTTGTCATAATACAAGTCCAGGCTAGATTCTGGAACTTTAAATGTGATTAGATAATTTGTGTGAAAAATTTCCAAGATATTTATTTATTATTTAATCACTTTTTACCCTTCCATTATTAAGTATTTATTTAAATACAGGGTCCTTCTTAATACGCTGACACGTTTTAAGGGGATGATCAGACCATCAAACTGAACAACTTTCTGCAAACCTACTGGAGCCAAATGTATGGGACAGCTGTTTTTTTTTCGCGATTTCGATGTTGGTCCCATAGAGAAAGTTGTTCAGCTTGTTGGTCTGATCATCGCCTAAAAAGTGTCAGCATATTAAGACGGACAGGACCTTGTATATTAAAATGTATGATATTAAATTGTAGACAAGATTATCTTTTTACTGTAGGTATGTAGTTACCAATATTATATTATAATATTATGCTACTAATATTATAATAAAAACATTTGTTGTGCTGTTTTTGTCTGTGATCACTAATGTCCATGTAGGTACCTATGTGTTGTTTTGTTTGTTTTAGATGGTGAAAGGTTAATCTAAACTTCAAAACACTGACCACGACTAGATACTTTCGAGTCTTTTCCACTACGCTGACTTTGGCGGAATTATTGTGCCTTAACACAATAACAAAGGCCATCGAATAAAAAAAGGGTAACTAATAAATAAATATATTCTTACCGCATCATAAGATTTATTGTCCCTCCTAGCAACACATTTCAGGAATTGTAGAGGTTTCCATAACGGCCAGCGAGGGACATAGATATCCACTGGACTCCTGCCCGTATATTTAGACTTGTCTCTTCTCAGCGATCTCGAACGGAGCGGGCTGAAAGACACAAAAATGTTTATTAGGTGATTAAGGGTGTACCAAAACACCCTAGCAATATTTAATGGGGTAGTTTAGTTTAGACCATCAAACTGAAAAGAAAAACTTATACTATGGAGACGCATTAAAAAATTAAAGAAATCAGCTGTCCCATACATTTGAGTAGAGTTCAGTTTTGTATGAAGCAGATTTTTTTCTTTTCTCTAAGTTGGTTCGTTCACTATAAAAGTGGTTCATTTTCATGGTCTAACTAAACCATATACATGGGCAATGCCCGGCCTGCGAAACATTTTTAAAATCGCGCGCGAAACCGGGTACCTATGTTCTCGGTTCACGCCAATAAGAGAATGAGACTACCAGATTCAGGCGACAAGTGCTATTTTTTTAATCAAAAATGTGTCCCCTGCTTGCGTAACACAGCTTTATAAATTGTTGTGTGTACACTACACACAACGATTATCTTGTTTCTTACTGTTCTAAGGGTTTGGTTTAACTTTCCAAAAGATTGCATATCCCTGGTCTAACCCATGCTATTCAAGACAGATACTACTCAAACACTCAGTTGCAGAAACGCTCATTAAAGTTAATCCTCCATTAAATTCTTGCTAGCTTTTACCACGTCAACAAGACAAAAAGTTACAGCATGAGATTTAATGGAGGATTAACTTTAATGAACATTTCTGCAACCGAATGTAAGAGTTTTTAATTATTAATTAGCCTATGTTTAAATCGAAGAGTTATTGAAAAGAAGAATTGAATGTTTGTTTATAAAACTGCAACAAACAAATTACATTTAACTAGTGACCCGCCCCAGCTTTGACCAGGTGGGATCTATAATATAACTGAATATAAGATATAGTAGATTACACACCGAGGACAGGAAAGTAAGAAAGGTCTCAGATCTCATGAGGCGAAGCCGAGGTCAACAAACATGTGATCTGAGGCTTTCTTATTTACTGTCAGAGGTTAGTATACTATTTTTCTCCTCGACCGAGTTGGAAAGCGACAAAATTGTTTAGCGCAGCGGGACGAAAATTGACGCTTTCCGTCTGGAGGGGAGAAATACACATAAACCTTAGAAATTATCTAAATGACAGTGAAAACCATATCAAAATCTGTTGTGTTGTTTATAAGAAGTAGGTATGTGGAAAAACAGAAATGACGAAACAGACACTGATAGCAACATTATACTAATTGGAGACTCGGACCGAGAGATGGAGAACGCCGTTCCGAGGCTCGGTGAAAAGCGTTCTACCCATAAGAGCGAGCGAGAAGAACAACCACACCCAAAGGTTCTGAACGCAGCCCAGGAGGGCGTTCTGCACTTTTCCCCTTTATGCATGTGGGGCATGTGGGGACCGCCCCCCTATCCCCACCCACAAATTCGACGGTAATCATTGCAGTCCTTCCAGAAATCTCTAAAAATATCCGCCCCCTATCTGACCATATGAATTTCTATTTTAAAGCTAGCATGTGTGGAGGTGACAAAAAAACTTACCTGTAAATCCTCGACCCAATTTAGGTGCAAACTCAGCGTAGGCTTTGTATTTCCGAACCAAAGTTAGTACCTACCGATCGGCTTCCAAGTGAAATCTCTCTCCCGTACTAATTCTACCAAATCTAACTCCAGTTTACGGGAAGAGTAACATGGCTCACGCGGCATTGTTGTACGTTGTTATAAAAATATTTATTTCAATATTTTATTTCAATAGCAGCAACGACGCCACGATTCCAATTTCCACGAAACAAAACAAAATCAAAATGGCTTTCTTTTCTCTTCCGGTTTCCGGTAGTTCCGGTCAGTGTTGCCAGCCAGATCCAATTTTTAGAAATCCGTAGGTCAAGGTTGAAAAATCCGGAGAAATCCTCAGATTAGGTACCTACCTGCACTGGTAGCATGCAGCACGTGATACGGCTGTATCACGTCTTTTATCTCGTTCGTTCGCACACAAATGGAAAGAGAGCTAAGGTGTGATAGCGCTGTATCACTGCGGCATGCTAGCTATACTGGTACCTCTAGAAAAATCTGTAGATCTACAGACATTTTTTTTAAATGTTTTATATGAATATTTTGGAATGAACTGACCCCAAACATCGCTCTAAATTGGAAACATAATACAAGTTTAAGCGAGAATAATATCCACAATCAAATGAACTCTTTCTGTAACTTAACTTTCTGTTTTGTTATTTATATTTTCACTGTTTGTGTCAGTCCTTTTGTCATAGATGTTACAGTTGAATGAGCGTTTTTCTTTTGGTTTTCTAGTGGGTCGATAGATCGCGCTACGGTCTGTGCGAATAAACGTCAAAATTAATAAAAAAGTGTTTTTTTAACAATAAATAGGGAAAAGATGATCAAGAAGATGCCAACGCATCTTTTGACAGCATATTTCATTATTTACTACTCATTTCAAACGAAAATTTGAAACTTTTAAGCCTCACTTGGCTGTATGGGCTCGATCCCTTGCAGTTAAAAAAAAGGCAGGCACAGTCTTGACACGATTTTGACAGGATCTCGCGGACGGCTCTATGGAGCAATAAACATGATATCTGTCGAGTATTTTAGGAATTAAATTTAAAAAAGAAAAGAAAAACGCTC
Source organism: Agonopterix heracliana (assembly GCA_963693445.1). NCBI lineage: Eukaryota > Metazoa > Arthropoda > Insecta > Lepidoptera > Depressariidae > Agonopterix > Agonopterix heracliana. The sequence continues at coordinate 447,216 of OY856310.1, forward strand.
ATTATCATGCAAACTAATCATTTTAGTATGGTGGTGTTGCCAGGTTATGCTTGATTTTGACGTTCATGCGTGGAGGCAGCGCCCTCATTTTTGGTCTCGACTTTATAGACAGACTATTTAGGGACAGAAAGTAGAAGGAAGACTATGGAAAAGAGAAGGGACGTATTTTACGAAACACATATATAATCGTATTTTACGTATACACAAAAAAGTGAACAGCTGGGTATCATTTTATGCAGCAAATTGACATTTTAGGGAGAAATTCAGATGATTTCTAAAAATCTTTAGATCTACGGATAAATCCGTAGATCTGCCAACGCTGCTTCCGGTTCTAAATTTGGCATATTTTTTTAAATAATGTGTTTAATGGCTCTGGATACTAAGTCCATTAAAGCCTTGAGGGATTTTCAGAAAGCCATTTAAAAGAAAAAATAGTTCCTAATGACTCGATAGATGGCGTTGACGAGACAGGGGCGAGCGAAGATAATAAAATATGAAAATAAATTTTGTCAACGGATGCGTCTGACTCAGTGACATGCATTTTTGTTTACTTTTTAGCCTAACATTTTCGTCTTCGGACCCCTCTCGGGTCAACGCCGCGCCGTCTATCGCCGTTACCAAGAAGTTTCGAATCTATAGTGGAGCGCAGACTGCAGTGGGAGGACATTTGCCTTTTGGCAGGTATCTTCAATGTAGTTTGCATAGAAAGTGCAGCCATCTAGTATTACGTTCTGCAAACTACGAAAAAAAAAGATTTTATGGTCTATGTCAATGTCAAATTGCCAAATTCACAAGATGGCTGCCTATTTGTGTAATGTGCGTGTTGTTTGTAGTTTTAGTTCAATTTCGTGCCGATTTAGTGATGTTCTGGTGTTTCTGTTGTTCTCTAACCAATATACAGATTACAGAAATAGTAGGGAGACTGAAATTTAACTGGATCGGTGCGAGATTGAACGTAAACTAGCATTCAAAACAATAATATATATCCGTATGAGTAGATATAAGTAGGTATGTATAGTATAGGTTTAATAACAGAACGGGAACATAGATGGAGTTAGGTAGCTTTCAATTTGACATAAGGTGGATGCATAATGTTGCCGCGAGTGGGTTCTCTTTTCTAATATACTTATATTACTCTTTGGCAGACTGCTTGAAACATGATAATACTCCTTGGTGGTCGGTAATGATCGTTCTTCTCCGTAGTTGTTTTTAGTGACGTTTACTTTGTCCCTTTCTAATCGAACGTCAAAAAAAAAAAGAGTTTGTATTTAATTTTTGTTCTGTTAGAAAGGGACACACCTAAAATTGGAAATATCGATGGCGGAGTCGTATGAAAGAACGTCGGATATTACCGACCGCCATGGCCAATTTTCTTGATTCGATGCAATACAACATTTTTGATTCGATGTTTAGGAGGAGTTGCATCCTTTATGATTCTAAATCCATGGTACCCATAGTTGGACCTTATGTCTATGAACATAGAGTTCAACCATAGCGTAAATATAATAAAGTGGGTGCAATCTTCTTGGTGCGCTTAGTGGTCGCGGCGAGTCTATGCTCGCGCGGAGTGCGGGGGGCTCGCGCGGTGTGCGGAGGGGTCAGGCACCTGCCGTTGGGGTCTCAGATCAATTAATACAAGTTGGGGTACAGCTAGGGTTACCAGATGGGTCGACTAAAATGTCTGGGCAAAATATAAAAAAGTCGGGATTTTGGGATTATGGTAGGGACAAGTAAATATTACGAAATATAAATTACTCTTACTCAGAGCTATTTGTATGAGCGTAGCATTGATTTTTTCCCAGGGGAGGCCAGGCCCAGGTTAGGTTGTTGCAGTAAAATCTAAAACCTAGACCGAAAATCCGGAACGAGCAAAGCAAGCTCGAGATTTCGCTTCACTATGAAAACTTATAGGATCAAAACCTAGAGCGAGCGAAGCGAGCTCGAGATTTCACTTAATTCTGAAGCGTGCGAAGCTAAGTGAGCTCGAAATTTTTATCGCATTGTGTCTAGGTCCTTATGACTCAATCGTAGCCAGGAGCGAGCGTAGCGAGCTCGACATTTTATTGTAATATATTGAGACCAGTGTATTAAGATTTAAATCCTGGAGTGAGCGAAGCGAGGGATTCTGGGGTGGCCCGTTTGTCGGGACATTTTGTATTTTTTCGGGACTCTGGACATCATACGAAATGTCGGGACAATCCCGACGAATCCCGACCATCTGGCAACCCTAGGTACAGCGCGCAGGTGATGGGGTATTGGGACCGCTCCCCCCGCCACCCGCACCCCCCGCACGATAGACCTGTCGCGACCCGAGAGCACCCTCACTATTATTATTATATTCACTTTGGTTCAACTATGGGTAGGTTGATCTGTCGCCGTGTGTACCTACCTACTTCGTGATTTACACTAGTTGCCATGTAGGTAGGTAGGTACCAACGTAAGGGACTACAATCGGGACCACGGGGGCACTCTCGCGGCTTAGATTATCTAGATGGAACGTCGCCTCACAAATGGAAAACAAAAAAGGTTCCATTTTTTGACAGATGTGTGCGTGACAGGTGCGTTCTACGCATGTTTAAACCTTTCAGTGTGTGAGTGGTTTGGGTTACCAGCAGAATTCCATCTCCCTTAGAATCTGGGAAAATTTAGTCATCTTTGGGAGTCAACTATACTATACAGGGTGTAAAATTAAATGCGTTGCATATCGAACGGAATGCTCCATACCATCAAACTGAACAACTTTCTCTATGGAGCCAACATCGAAAGCACGAAATTTTGTTGTTCCATAGTTACTTGAAAGGGGAGGCCTTTGCCCAGCAATGGGATGAAAGGGGCTAATAAAAAATAGTTAATCGACCAAAATGTATGAAACAGCTGATTTTTTCGCTATTTCGACCTTGGACCCATAGAGAAAGTTGTTCAAAGACTGTCATGCACGCGAATTATTATCTCAACAGTGGTTATAAGAGATCGGATATTCAGATGCATAATTTACCTAACTTCATTTTTCACAAGAATAATAAATGGACTCGTCTTTTTATTTTATGACGCAATCCCAGGATCATTCCGAAGTCCCGGGATTGCTAAAAGATTTATATATATAAAAAATATCATAGAACTAGGCCATTTGAACAACTCGGACAACACGAACAACTCGGACAACATCAACAACTCTAAATTTGGTCAACTTATACAATATTGTATGAGTTGACAGAGTTGTCCGAGTTGACCAAGTTGTTCATGTTGTCAGAATTGTTTTGTTGTCGAAAGTACTTAATTGGACATCATGGACAAATTGGACAACCTTATCAATCAATTCAGTTGGTCAGGTTGACAAAGTTGTCAGAGTTGTTCATGTTGTCAGAGTTGTTCATGTTGTACGAGTTGTTCATGTTGTCGGAATATCATAGTGGGGGGAGGATAGTGTGACAAAACAGTGCGTGTGGCACGATTTTTTTAATTAACTTTATTCAGAAATGCATATCTATATTCAGTTTCCGTTATTCCTTTCCGTTTTCCGTATAAAATTTTGTTTAGGTAAATATATTCATCCGTAGAAAGAGAATCAACTAGAAAAGGCATTAAAATAATAATAGTCACGAAAACGAGACGGCCTTATACGCTAATTACACAGAGTGAATGCGACAAAATCCATGTCGTTTGTCCCTTTCTGCGTATGCGATATTTTTGTTTGCCACAGTTGAAATTGCATACAAAATCTTGCAACTATGGCAAACAAAGGCACGATTTCTCATACATTTTTGTCATATCTCTGTCCCTTTCGAGTATACGCTGTCAGGAAATCTATAGAATACTCAACCTACGTATTCATCCGATCTCTAATAAATATGTTCCTTTTCACCACCATAGTTAGTAGAAATAAAGTTCAGAAGAAATAAAGCCTTAATAAAGTGAAATAATTTTTTTTTGCTTTTAGGTTGTATGAACGAAAAACCGTTGTCTATTAGTTGATAAAAATAGTAATGAAAAAAAAACGAAACGACTATTGATCGTGGCATAATGGCGGGAAATTTAGAAAGAAAAATCTGACCACACTTTAAAAATGGCCTATGTAAACAAAGAAAAGTTTTTAAAATTTTCAATCAGCTTAATGTATCTCAAATCATGGTGAAAAATTAATTTATAAGTGTGAAACATGTTAATCTTTTTTTTATTGTGCATATTTTTGTGAATTTGTTACAATTTGATCACGTAAGTCATTTTTTCGGAATTTTTTATCTTGGATTCAGGAGGTCTGTACCGTTTCGCGTCATGATTGAGACTATTGGAAAGTTTTTGAAAGTACGGTTTTTACCTACTTTTTTTGGGACCATTTCGCCCGCTTGTTGCTCTGTCTATATAGTCTAAGTCTCGCGGATTACACTCGGCATAAACTCTGCGAAAGAGACGATGCGAATTCACTCATTTATTTGTGCATTTTAAACTAGATTTTAAATATCTTGCGAGCGACGCGAATGTTTTTTTGTTGGTTCAGACTGGACAATACATGGTTCCTTGCCTCTTCTGCTTGAATCACAGCGGAGGAGGACAATCGCCTTTTGGCGGGTATTTTAGATGCAGTTTGCATAGAAAGTGCTGCCATCTAGTATTTAATACGAAAACTACGAAAGAAATAAGGTCTATGTCAATGTCATAGATAAGCTACGCTACTATGGTCAATGTGAAATTGCCAAATTTACATGATGGCTGCCTATTTGCGAAATGTGCGTGTTGTAGTTTTCCTTCAATTTCGTGCCGATTTAGTGATGTTCTGGAGTTTCTGTTGTTCTCTAACCAATATACATAATATTACAGGAATAGTAGGGACACTGCAATTTCACTGGATCGGTGCGGGATTGAACGAAAACTAGCATTCAAAACAGTAATATGTATCTATCCGTATGAGTCGATATAAGTAAGTATGTATAGGAGTGGAGATTTGTAATACCACTGTGAAGGAAAACATAAAACATGGTGAAATCTGCATAGGAAGTGTGCCAAACCGTGATTAAGGAGGATTAAGGAGGCACATCTTTTGCGAATCGTAGCATAAAAACCGTAGGTTGAGTATTCTATAGATTTCCTGACAGCCTACGAATAAGAGAATGTATAGAAGTATAAATGAAGCTCAAAAAGTGGCACCAAAAAAATTGTAAAGCGTTCTAAATTTGTTCTTTAAAAATTGTAACTCGCCGCCAAAACTCATACAAAATGTCATTTTTCATGGGGTGCCAAAAATGATTTCGATTTTGTTTGGAGTTATTCTTCCATATTTATTCTCTTATTCGTAGCTGACAGCGTATACTCGAAAGGGACAGAGATATGACAAAAATGTATGAGAAATCGTGCCTTTGTTTGCCATAGTTGCAAGATTTTGTATGCAATTTCAACTGTGGCAAACAAAAATATCGCATACGCAGAAAGGGACAAACGACATGGATTTTGTCGCATTCACTCTGTGTAATTAGAGTATAAGGCTGTCTCGTTTTCGTGACTATTATTATTTTAATGCCTTTTCTAGTTGATTCTCTTTCTACGATAAAAACAATCCGTCCTTTGACAGGTCGAGGAAACAGACATAGATTGGGCTCTTTCTATCAGAGTAGTATCTGCGACAAAGAATTGCGAATTATGTTTCGCATTTGGGTAACTGAGTAGGTACCTAGGTAGTGACAGAAAATTGGACCATACCTTGCACCCTAGGACTATAGTCTTGTGGTTTTACGGTGGCGATCCTTGGGGGAGGCCCTATGTCCAGCAGTGCACGTCATTATATTGTACTAGCTTTACCCGCGCGAATTCTTCCGCGTAAAATGATGCCGCATGTTTGTAAAATGTATGAATTTTGAAAAATGCTGAAACAAGGGTATTTTTATTTTTGCTCTTAAATATGCGTACTATGTTTGAAAAAGGCAGGACTAAAAAAAAAATTTCCCATACTCACTGTTACCCCCCATTTTACCATCTTAGGGGTTGAATTTCGAAAAATCCCTTCTTAGTGGGTGCCTACGCCATTATACGCAACTACTGTCAAAATTTCATAGTTGTAGCTTTAGCGGTTTGGGCTGGGCGATGATGAATCAGTCAGGACAAACGTTTTTATATATACAGATTGTAATGGTAAGTACATTTTTTTTTCTCTTGTGTCATTATCCAGGGAGGAAACAGGGGAATACGTTTGTATCGAAAAAAACTGTACCTACTTACTTACACCTCACAGAGTGTTACCTACTATTATAATTAAACAATAGCCCTATACTACAGATCTTTGCTTACGAAAAATTCTTGTAGTGAGCAATAGCAATTTACAAGGAGATTATCACATAATAAGCTTTTCTTTGTTATAGAAGCTTTAGATATTTAAAATGGGCAAGGGTCGTGCTGAAGTTAAAATTGTACTTTCAAATATTTATTTACTTTGTTTAAGAAATATTCAACGTTTGTTTTACAAATAACTGCAGTGTATAATTATTATTATAGTGTAGCATTCGCCTTGGATATTAATACGATAAGCTTTCAAACTAGAAGCGGAGGGGTATGAGGCCGTGGGTGGGAGGGAGAGGGTGCTACACAATTAGTAACTTATAGTGACCTCAGTTCGCGAAACTCTGTTTAATACTAACTAATTTAAGTGGAATATATCTAATTCCTAGTAGAGCGGGGAATACACTGTACTGCAAGTTTGACAAGTGAGGATTTCAAGTCATACGGGGTGAAATTGATATCATTAGCATCCTCTTGAACTAAAGCGCATCGCATACAGAAGGAGTCGAGGCGCGGGCGCGCCTTGGCGACCTCGACATACGGTCGATAATTGTATACCAATAATCCGAACGGCGCGCCGCTCGGTTTGGTATGATATATAATTACCGACCGTATGTCAAGGTAGCAAAGGCGCGCGCCCGCGCCTCGACGCCGCCTCGACTCCTTCTGTATGCAACCGATCGGAGCAAAAAATAAATCAGATGTTCCATAGGTACTAAATTACAAATTACAATGCCTACTCGACTCAAATGTTGTGCAACAGCAGATTTTTACTGCTCCGGTCGAGTTGTTCAGTTTGATGAGTAGACTCTTAGTTCCAAGACTCTTAGTTCTAATCATAAAATCGTGGCTCCGTCGATGATTTTGCCAATCATCATGATCATCATCAGCCTCCCAGTCCCATAGCAGGGCACAGGCCTCTCTAGGAGGGTGTCCTAAACACCCTGTAGCATTAGCCTTGGATATTAATACGATAAGCCTTCAAACTAGAAGCGGAGGGGTATGAGGCCGTGGGTGGGAGGGAGAGGGTGCTACACAATTAGTAACTATAGATGATTTTGCCAATCATCATGATCATCATCAGCCTCCCAGTCCCATAGCAGGGCACAGGCCTCTCTAGGAGGGTGTTTAGGCGTTAGTTCACCACGCGTGCCCAATGCGGATTGCTAGACTTCACATATGCATCAGAATTTCTTCTTCTGCATATGCAGGTTTCCTCACGATGTTTTCCTTCACCGTTTGAGAGCAGTCCTAGTCGGTAATACGTACATACGTTAGAAAAACTCATTGGTACGTGGCATGTTGTCCGTGCGGATTCGAACTCGGACCTCTTGATTGAGAGTCCATAGCTCTCCGCAACGCGCCACGGAGCTCTCTATATCTTGCCAATATCTTCTTTAAATAGCAAACGTGCTTGACGTTGCACGGTAATAAATATGTGATGATTACAAGGATCGTGTTATGCATAAAAACGCACAATAGAGCAACCATAAAAGATGCGGTTTCGTTGCAAGCCGGTGAGCAGGCTGACACGCGACCATCCATGAATGCGGAGATAGAAGTAACTGTAATTATAAACGTTTGTGAAACAAAACACAACGCGACCCCATGAATGTCGTTGTGTGAACTTTCTGTTTAGGAGTTTTGATAAATAAAGAAACTTATACGTAGCAAATAGGGTCGTTTCGACGACGCGCTCATAAAAATAATCCTGGCGGCTCCGGAGCGCCTGGTTATTGTAAACGAGCAAAGTTTTTATATTTCCTGTGTTTTGAGCGCCCCGCCCCGCCCCCCGCCCCTCGCCGGTCGTCGCCGCGGTCAACCTTCTAAATAGATATCACCTGTTTTTCAACTATGGCATTGATTTCGACTAAGAAAGTTTCTTTTCACCTTACAAGCTCGGAAAGATTCTGTTTATCGTTCGAAATCTGAGTGCAAAAGTCTATTTTATCCGCTAGCGTGGAAAGAGTTTTTGAAATTCGAATTTGTCTATTCAATATTTTTGTATACCGCCAATGCACTGAAAATGCTTAATAACTATTTCATGACACTGGCCAGCACGAAAATAAAAACTTTTTGAAATGTTCTTTTTAGCAATTCAATTTTTTTCCTCGCTGTTGTGAGGTGAAAAATTGTGTGTTTCGCTCGGCTGCAAAGATATTCTGCGTCTCGTACCTTTGAAACCTTCGCTAAACTCTCAGGATTCTATTATTTGAATCACTCGCTTCGCTCGTGGTTCAATCCTAGAATCCTTCATTCGCTCAGGTTTCAATTAAAGTACTTGTGCCAAAAAGCAACTTTGCAGCCTAGCATAACAAATAACTATTCTATTACCTATCTATCCCTCTCTTGTTTTGGTTTGATCGAGTTGTTTTAAAATGAGCTGACTTTTATCTAGGTATACTACTACTACTACTACTCATTGTTTAGCCAATACTTCCCTAAATAGTAATACTCGTAAGTACAGTGTCCAATTTAATAAGCTGACACTTTTTTAAGACGATGATTAGAACAGAACATTTCTTTATTGGACCAATATCGAAATAGCGAAAAAAAAATCTGCTCTCCCATACATTTTGCAAAGCGCGTTTCGCGTTTTTGATGTTTGGTTCCATAGGTATCCCCTTAAAAAGTGCCAGCATTTAAGAAGGACCATATATTTGATTGATTGATTGATTTACACATGGAAATATAGATGAATACATCATAATAGACAAGTACAAAGGGCGAGCTTATCTCTGAAGAGATTTCTTCCAGCAGACCCAGACCCATAAAGAGAAAGTTTCCAAAGTGAGTACACAATTCAAAGAAATAAACAAACTAAAACACACAATTTGAACAATAATTAGACTAATAATTGATAAACTACAAAAGAAAATAAATTAATAAATAAAAAAAAATATTACTTATATTAAAACATACCAATACATATTTATGGCAGAGAAAGATAGTGATCTTTAAATATCTTTTTAAAAGAACGAATTGTTGGACAGTCCCTTGCGGGAAGAGAGTTCAACAGGCGGGCAGCATGGACAGCGAAGGAGTAGAAGTAGAAGTTAGTGGTGTGGGACGGGACGTGGAATCCACAGGGTTTGTCAGGAGGACGGAAGGAGGAAAAACGTTCACGGTGGTAAGTAGGAGCAGAAGGATTGTGGAGGGTGTTGGTTGTACAGGAGACAGGATATGAGAGTTGCTGCGTATAGGAAGTCATTTCAACTGCTTCCTGTAGTCTGATACATGATCGTATTTGCGCAATCCAAAAATGAAATTGATAATAGTTTTCTTTGTAGGTACCTTACCTAGGTATAATAAGGATGAGATTCAGTTTGATCAGAAATATTGTGTATAATACAGAGATTGCTAAATTATTCACTTATAAGGACTTCTGGCCTCCACGAAAGGGATTATGAGGATATGTGAAAAAATAGGATCCTTCAAAGCGTCATATATCATGAAGTCCTAACTGTAGGAGTATGATTTGCGGATATGTGTAAATTGAACATATAATTGAAGTTTTGATTGGAGCCAAAACACGATTAACACACAATTTCTCGATAGAAAAATAAGCCAAAGTAGCCTCAAAGTAGTCTTTATTTTTAAACGCTTGGAACTGCTAAACGGTGAATAGTAGAAACACAAGACTTGATTTATAAAAAAGAGAATGATATTTTATAAAGTTTGATTGGAGCAGAATTGAACTTACATGAATAGTACAATCACAATTTAAAAAAAGTATGTTTTACGCTTGCGTCGGTCCAGTTTCGCGCGCCGCCCCATCCCTTTCTCTCGCATCAGGCAGTAATATAAGCTATCACATGCCCATTTCGCTTCAATTATTTTTCGACATAGGCCCTAATGGTCGTGAGTTTATGTATGTACATTAAATCAATCTCTAATCTAACGAGGTAGCCCTCAATACAGCCATATTGGTTAACTGTCCTTATACACAGTCAAAGAGTATCACAGTCTGAACCCTGCCTTAAATGATCGCAAACTACAATGTTGACTTAACATAATCTATAGTCTTGAAACAATCGCAGTAAGTAAACTAAGTATAAGCGATGACCGCGTAATCCCGCGGGTCCGTGGCCGGCGGCGGCGGGACCGGGCGGCTGCCGGACGGCCAGCCCCGGCAGCTCGCGTGTATGCGCTCAGGCTTACCGCGTGTTATCTCTTGAGCAAGCAGATTAAAAACGCGTCCAATCATGCGCGGCGTGTTAACGGCTGTTATAAATGGAAATTATCTGCTTTACTTTAACAACACATTTGTAATTTAGTTATATTAATCGTTAAGAAAAGGAAGGAAGGTAAACTATGAAACTTGACAAGAAAGTTTTAATTTTAATTTATTGATACAAAACAATGCTTGATGACCTATGGTGCGGAAACGTGGACCCTGACGGTAGGGCTAGTTCATAAATTCAAGGTTGCTCAGCGAGCTATTGAGAGAGCTATGCTCGGTGTTTCTCTGAGGGACCACATCAGAAATGAAGTGATTCGTCACAGAACTAAAGTGGCTGTCATAGCTCAGAAAATTAGCAAGCTGAAGTGGCAATGGGCTGGTCATATCTGCCGAAGAACTGACAACCGATGGGGTGTCAGAGTTCTAGAGTGGAGACCGCGAACTGGTAGGCGTAGTGTGGGACGCCCTGCTGCCCGCTGGACAGACGACCTAAAAAAAGTAGCGGGGAGCGACTGGATGAGGAAGGCCGAGGACAGAGTTTTGTGGCGCGCCTTGGGAGAGGCCTATGTCCAGCAGTGGACGATGATAGGCTGATGATGATGATACAAAACAATGCTTAGAAATTGACGAATGAATACGCTCTACACTATAAACCAACTGGTTTGTTTGTACATCGGTAGGGAGTAGAGCATCACTTTGATGGGGATGAACCAGGTCTGTCCGCATAACTCCAGACGGTTTAGGAATTAGAGTCGTTCAAGGGTCAGTAAAAAATGAACGATCAGCTTCAAGGCTGATCATAGGATATTATTGTAATATGCACAGTAGCTTTGTGAACAGTGGAAAAACTGACATAATCTATCAGTAGGTTTAGACAGACGTTAAAAGTTGAAAAAATTAATTACTTTGAACGTCTGTAACTACTAAACCGACTGACAGATCATGTCAGTTTTTGTACTGTTCACAAAGCTACTGTGCATATTACAATAATATCCTAAGATCAGCTTCGCAGCTGGTCATTTTTTTTTACTAACCTTTGAACGGCTGTAACTCCTTAACCGAGCGACTGGAGTTATGCACATGCAGGCAGACCTGGTCCATCCCCATCACAGAGATGCTCTACACCCTATCAATACTGAATAACAAAAAGAACTTCTATCTCTCATACTTGAGTACTACAAGATAGAAACAAAAACTGCAGCCTCCCGCAGCGCAGTCTGTCTGGAACAATGTTATTTTAACTCGGAACATAAGTTAAATACTCATAAAACGAACAGTCAGTTAGCCAGAGACTGTAACACGGGCTCATGTTCCTCGCCGAAATTATTAACACATGAACAGCCCACAGCCAAAGTTTGCAGCCAACATCTCCGAATATTCGTAAAAGTTGTCGGTTGTCGGCCCGCGGCGCTCCATCGTTACCCTTTTCGTATAATTTGCTTACACCCCCTCACACCCGCCCCAGTAGCTACCCACATAATGTAGGATAACCATCTGACTCTGAGAGTTGCTAAAATAACTCTACTTTTGAGACAAAAGTCAAACAAAGGTTGTACGTATTGTAGACATCTAAATTACAAACAAGTACAAAGAATAATTTTATTTGCAAACGAAATATTATGTTGGTAAGTATTACTTCAACATTGGATATAATTAAATCGCGCTAGTGATTAAAGATAAGGTTCTTTTTTATAATAATTAACATTTAAAAATCGGCCAAGAGAATGTCGGACACGCATTTAATAAAAGAGTCCCGACGCCATCGTTTACTGATTGTTTAACTATTTTTGCTCTGTCATTGTCAATCTCCAAAGAGTGTCAAAATTTAACTTTATCAGGGGGTTTTTGACTTTACAGACACGCACGCTAGATTGTCACAGTGTAAGAAAGGGTATCTATTAACTATTTACTACATACCTACTTAAAGAATCCAGCTTGACATATTATGTAGCGTAACTGCAGCGGCTACTGCACCCGTTATTTTGTTCACCAGGAAGCACTGACCTTACGTTCTTTATTTTCAGATCCTTCTTTACAGACTTTTAAAAGGGGCCTATACCAAATGGTTATGGGGTCAGAAAGACAGACTGAATGGATGAAACTATACGGGTTCGTTGTTTGAGTGCAGAACCCAACAAATATTGGATGTCGATACACGTAACGATGTGGCCTTCTTTGTTATAGTGTATGAAACGCTTGATGTAATAACAATAGTCGGGCTATTCGCGCACCGAGGGTTCCATATCACACCACCACACAACATATTAACTTACAAAAAAGATTTGTTTTCTCCAGGATCCTTAGCGCGGGACCGACTCACACTTGGCAAGTTTTCATTATTTGTTATTATACTGTAGAGTTTGTTCTACAATCACACCAAGTTTTACGCTTACTGTTAATACTGTTTTTACGATAGAGCGAAAAGAAAAAACGTTGATTAAAACTAGTTTCTTTTACGAACCCCCTTAATTTTTAGCTTAACTAAAATAAACGGTTAGGTTCAAAAGTAACAGCCCTAAATAGGTAGGACGGACGGACGGACGATCTACGTAGACTTAGCAATAGGGTCCCGTTTTCACCCTTTGGGTACGGAACCCTAAAAACGAATTAGACGCGGACAATGCCACAGGCAAAAGCTAGTAAGTATCAGAAACACAAACGGCAAATGAACGAGTAGATTGGTTGTAATTGAGATCCAATAAAACCGGCCCCGGCACCGCCGCCGTGCCGCGGCCCGCGCCGGCCGGGACCCGCGCCGGTGATTCCGCTCCGAACTTCCTTCAGATTTCCGCCGAGCTCCGACGTTTTCTGTTATTTGCTAACCTACGTGTTTATAGAAATTGTCATAGATTATTACATTTGTAGTAATGTAGTTTTCACCTCACAAGCTCGGAAAGATTCTGTTTATCATTCGAAATCTGAGTGCAAAAGTGCATTTTATCCGCTAGCGTGGAAAGAGTTTTTGAAATTCGAACTATTCTATATTTTTCTATACCGCCAGTCTACTGAAAATGCCTTAATAACTATTTCATGTCACTGGCCAGCACGAACAAAAAAACTTTTTAAAATGTTCTTAGCAATTCACTTTTTTTCCTCGCTGTTGTGAGGTGAAAAGTTGTGTGTTTCGCTCGGCTGCAAAGTTATTCTGCGTCTCGTACCTTTGAACCTTCGCTATAAGCTCAGGATTCTACTATCCTATCTTAGAATCCTGCGCTTGCTCAGGTTTCAATACAAGTACTCGCGCAAAAAACAACTTTGCAGCCTAGCATAACAAATAACTATTATTTGACGCGCTCTGGGCAGCCTCGTGGCATCGATTCGAAGTTGTCGAGAGCGTTTTCAGTCAAGAGCGACGGGTTTGAATCCGCATGCACGACATGCCATGTTCAATAGTTATTTGTTATGTTACTGCAAAGTTGCTTTTTGGCGCGAGTGCTTGTATTGAAACCAGAGCAAGACAAGGATTCTAAAGTACCTACGAGACGCAGAATAACTTTGCTGCCCAACACACTACTTTTCACCTCACAACGGTGAGGAAAATGCTGGCTGGAAGCAAGAAAAAAAAAAATTACATTTTGGCGCAATAAAGCGGTAGATATAGAAAAATATTGAAAGTGAGATTACTATTTTAAAAACTCTTTCCACGCTAGCGGATAAAATGCACTTTTGCACTCAGATTTCGAATGATAAACAGATTCTTTCCGAGCTTGTGAGGTGAAAACATATTTGAGTTAGTATATACGTTAGTCCCTAGGCGGATCAAGCTGTGCACGGCGTCTTCCTAGTTAATCTAGATAGGTAACCTATTATATTATGTTAAAACGGATTTACTCAGGAATGAAACCTATCTAGATTAACCTAAAAAGTAAAACATTATCTTAATACAAAATTTCATCCAAACCGTTTGAGCTGTTTCCGAGAAACCAATTCTATATAGATTCTATTCTAGATTAGCTGACTTAAAGTATTAGATACAGACTACTCTGAAACGACAAAGTACCTTATTATGCCCGGCCCACACTAACGGGAAATTCCGTTAATTATCGCGATGTTTTACCTTTATTTATATGTAAATAATCGGCATGTATTCTCTCTCTGAGGGACCACATCAGAAATGAAGTGATTCGTCACAGAACTAAAGTGGCTGACATAGCTCAGAAAATTAGCAAGCTGAAGTGGCAATGGGCTGGTCATATCTGTCGAAGAACTGACAACCGATGGGGTGTCAGAGTTCTAGAGTGGAGACCGCGAACTGGTAGGCGTAGTGTGGGACGCACTGCTGCCCGCTGGACAGCTGGCTGCCTGGTGGACTTACGCCCAAACACCCTCCTAGAGCGTAGGCCTGTGCCCTGCAGTGGGACGTATATAGGCTGATGATGATGACCCGGCATGTGTCGCCCCAGCATTAGAGGAAGAAAAAAAATTCACGCCTAGGCATAAGGCAGAATGTGCTGAACCTAACCCACAACACAAGAACTATAGTTATTTTAGTTAAATAATATGTAACTCTTTGATAAAGTTATATGTCAAGATTGACAGTCAAGATACGAAAACGTCGAAAAAAAATTGAACCAGTACTGGCTCCTAAACCCTATACATATACACGCACACATACATAATTTCTATGGCGCCTCACGCACACCAACCTATTAAACTTGGCCCCTTTTGTTTTATACGGTAAAACAGTGAGGCTCATTCTAGACATATACTTTTTCTAAGATGTAACTAACACAATGTTCTAGCAAATAAATATCATTTCATTTGTAACAATATTGCCATGGTTAATAATTAGACATAATAACCACAAAATTTGTAGAATGAATAATTTTCACATACGAGTATACTACAATATACACACGGAAACAAGACTAGATATTTTTTTCCATACTTATTTGAACGGAGACTAACAATGTTTTGAAAATTATACAGGGTGCAAGGGACAGCCCTCCGCAAACTGAAACGGTGAACTCAGGCCATAAAACTGAACAACTTTCACTATGGAGAATACCTCAGGAAACGCAAAAAAATCAGTCGTCCCATACATTTGAGTTGGGAAGGTAGGTATAGAAGTTTTGTATGAAATAGCAGATTTTTTTCGCGTTTCTTGAGTTAGGGTTGAACTACACATGGCCGCACGCGATCGCACTTTTCCGTCGCTCCATCCTTTTCTGTCACTCAGGAACGTCATTTGCTAGAGCATATAAGATAGACGGAATGCGATCGCCTGCGGCGTGCGATCGCACGCGATCGCGTACCGTCTATCTTATGTTCCCAACTCAAATGTATGGGACGACTGATTTTTTTGCGTTTCCTGAGGTATTCTCCATAGTGAAAGTTGTTCAGTTTGATGGTCTCAGTTCGCCGTTTAAGTTTGCGGCGGGCTGTTCCTTACACCCTGTATATTGATCAATTTTTTTCTCCGTATATTTATTTCCTTATGACTAGTAAGGACCACAGACAGGGTTGATACACAGGTCGTGATCCCTTGACCCTCGCCCTCACAACTCGGCCACAACTAATATGTTTGGGAGCGGATCACGCGCGCTAATGTGTGCGCCCCTTTACTTTGTGTTAGTCACTGTGATGTTGCGAATACTGTTGTATTTAGATAAGTCCAGAGAAATAATTTTTACGGTTTATGAGCGTTTTTCTTTTGTTTTTCTAGGGTATCGATAGATGGCGCTACGGTCTGTGCGAATGCACTTCAAAATTTCAAAAAGTGTTTCTTTAAAATAATAAAGAAAAGATGATCAAGAACATGCCATGCCAACGCATCTCTTGATGGCATATTTCATTATTTACTAATCATTTTAATCGAAAATTTGAAACTTTTACGCCTGACATCGTTGTATGCCCTTAGCGTTCCAAAAAAAGGCAGGCACAGTCTTGACAAGATTTTGACAGGATCTCACGAACGGCTCTATGGAGCGATAAACATGCCATCTGTTGAGTTTTTCGGAACTAATTTAAAAATAAAAGAAAATCGCTCATTAGAGTGGCAAGGAACCTCGGAGGTGCATGCTAAGACATAATTGGGGACGGCAATCGAAAATTTCATGTCAGAAGTAGGCGAACAATGTATTAATATCTTGAAAATTGTCACACAGATTATCCTAGTTAGTCCCCTTTAAAGTGCCAGAATCGTGCTCCGATTTGTATTATGATAACTAGATAACGATATAGAATACATTATAGATACAAAATATGACTATGCTAGAAATGTTTAGTTTACATTCATCATACCGTTATTTTCCCCTTGCGAGACACGAACCCGCGACCCTCAACACAACAGGCAGGTTAACTACAGACTGGGCTATTGGGCTGTCAAAAACGTATGGCAAGATGAATTTTAGAGGCAACAAGAAATATGATCGCTCAATGTAGAGTTCCATAGTCTCTGCCTACTCCACTGGGAATAAGCATAATTGTATAAGTTGCATATAGCATAAGCAGCAAACATAACGATAAAATACATAACAGATTTCTTCAATACAACCTTGTCAATCTTAAAATCAACTGATATCTACATATAACAATTTTCCTAGACTATTTGTAATATAACAATTATCAGAACATTCCAACAACACGGCCGTGTACGAGTATATTTAGAGCAAACACCCACAATACTTATTGCTTAACTTTGTATCATTGTAGTCACACCGTAGCAACTAATTCAGTTAATTGTTGGCACAATGTACGCCGGCTAATTGAGCTCGCGCGGTCTCGTAGCATTATGCTACGCCGTAGTCGTTCGTAGTCTGAGTTTGAAGAGAACGTTTAGTATTGTGAATATGGAAATCTAGTGTAGGCCGGGAGGCGGCCCTTGGTAAAACTATGTCATCGAATACCATTGTGAAACTGTGCTGTGATGTAAAAGCGATATTAAGTTATTTTAAAAATGTTAGGCGAAAAACCTGGTTTGACCTAGAAATTTATTATCACCTATTTTAGTGAGCCATTTGTGAATATTGTCGTGAATTTATTGCAAATATGAAAACTCTTTTGCATTTTTATTCAGCTATTAGAATATAACGAAAAAAATGATTAAGACGAATGACAATTTTTCCCCTTTTTGTGATGAAATTGTTTTCGAGTTTTTGGAAAGTTGAGTAGGTACTTTAAAATTCTGTCGCGGAGCAAAACTGTGCGGCATAAAGGTGTGCGTGGGTCAACACGAGCTTGGTCTATTAAGTAAATCTTTGGTTGTCTTTCACGACATTTCTGTGCCATGCTTGTACTCTATGGCGTAGAGTTACCGACGGTGACCTCCCGGTCTACATGGATGATTTAGTTAACAGCTAGTGATAGTTTGGATAGTGAATTACGTAGAAGTGTAATAGTAGAATTATTATATTTAGGTAATACAAACGGCAACAAAATAAAATACATATTTATCGGTAAGCTGATATTTGGCATGATTGGAAGGTTGCGCTGTGAAACTAGCGCTACCTAGGTGATAATTGAAATTGATAATAATCTAATAATGAAAATTGGTTTTCCATCATATTTTTGTGCACAACATTTTGTAAACGTTTTTTTAAATATAAACATATAATTCACGTTCAGCAAATCCATCCTTCGACGACATTTATAAGACATTCCACCATTTCCCACAAAGCAAGCTATTTGAACACTTCTGCCGTTGACAAAAGAGTTGTTCGAGAGGAAATGTCTGGGTGTATTCGTCAGTTCGTGACGTCACAGTACGAGGCGCACTATCGTCTCAGTAAACTGTTTATGCAAAGTGCGAATTGAATAAAGGGAGGGATCGTGGCACGCTCGCGATACCGACGCGGGTTCACACGGGGGTGCGCCAGTGAATGTTCGCGGGAACTGTGAATATTCGTCTCGATTCTGCTTATTTTTGCTTTAGCGTTCTGTAATATAATAATAGTGAGGGCGGGGGGTGCGAGTGGCGGAGGGACCGGTCCCAGTACCGATTCACCTGCGCGCTGTACCTCAACGGCCGGTGCCTCACCCCTCCGCACACCGCGCGAGCCCTCCTGCGCTCTGCGCGCGCCGCGACTTACTAAGCGCACCCTCTTGATTATATTTACGCTATGGTTCTGTCCTCGAATTCGTACGTGCAGACCATTGAAATACAGACTGATTTATTTATTTACTGTACACGCGGAAAGGAAAATGAATGGAGCGATCTTAGAAAAAGTATATGTCTAGAATGAGCCTCACTGTTTTACCGTATAAAACAAAAGGGGCTAAGTTTCATAGGTTGGTGTGCGTGAGGCGCCATACTAATTCTGTATGTGTGCGTGTATATGTATAGGGTTTAGGAACCAGTCCTGGTTCCAATTTTTTTCGACGCTTTCGTATCTTCGACTGTCAATCTTGACACATACTTTATCAAAGGGAGCGATAATATAAGACAACTACAAAAGATGAGGCTATCTCTGCAGAGATTTCTTTCAGCAGACGGAACGAAAGTTTTAAGCGAGGTAGGCAACTGATGCGGTATTTATGCAACGTATTAAGCATTTTCTAATTGAGTAAGCCGATTGAGATGAAATATTAAACAATTAATGCTACTCCAAGATAAGTTCTATCAATTTATAAAATTGTCACTAGAATGGGTCAGTAGTTTTAAAGTGATGCAAGCATAATAAAAAGATAGACAGATAAAATCTTTGATGTCAAGATAGACAATCTAAGCAACGAACGCGTCGAAAAAAATATCACACAACTCTACGGTGATAAACCGTGTCGCTTTACACGCACACTGACCTAAGAAAGTTGGCCACTTTTGTTTTATACGATAGATACGAGAGGCTCAATCTAGACATACTTTATCTAAGATAAAAATAATAAAAACATTTCAACGTTTTACTCTGTTATAATTATTTTAATAATCATTTATTTGAGGTTACAAGTTTTTTTTTTTTTTTTTAATTTATTTACTGGCCTGGTTACAAGACCTTTAGGCCATTCTTCAGATAGTGTTGGCGACAGCCAACCTCTTTTTATATTTATTTGTATTTTTTTATATTTTGGAATGCTTTTAAATTTTACTGTTTTGTTTTTAATATTATTTTGTTTCTTGTGTGATTTTCGCTAGAGAAAGACGTGCTTTTCATTTCGCTTTCACAAACTCCTCACAAGAGCCTGTTAGTACCGTCGTCCTTAACAGATAGCATCAGGTAGAAAGGTAGTGTCTAGAAAGAACTACTGCTTTCGGAAGTAGGTAACCGGATGAGCAAGGCCTAGGATAGAGTTTTGTGGCGCGTCTTGCGAGAGGCCTATGATCATTCTTAAATGCTGTATACCGCGACGTCGTCAAGGGTATATTATTCGGAGCGCGCTCCATACAAACGTACTATGGTGATATTTTCAATACAAACCAATTAAAGTCAATGAAATTTTGCAGATACAATCTAAAAACCAATTTCTATGCTCGTATGGAGTCAGATTTTCATTAAAATGTAAAGTTTTCAAGTTACAGTGCCTCAAAGATTTCCATACAAATCTTAAATTTATCCTAGCATTGAAACTATATATTTTAACGAAAATCTGACTCTATAGAAGCATAGACATTTGTTTCTAGATTGTTTTTGCAAAATTTCATTGAATTTAATTGGTTAGTTTTGAAAATATCACCACAGTACGTTTGTATGCAGCGCGCATTTTCGCTCTCGGAATAATATTCTCTTAACATGTCTCGTCTAGTGCTGTAAATTATCGACAATCGGTTCGGAACGGTGTGTAGGGGCCAGCGCGGCACTACGTCACTTGATATGCTCACCGCGCGACGGACGGGACTCCGAACGACAAGACGATCCTGCCTCTGTATACCTACATACTTATATGTATATCACACATCTACATACACATGCCTTGCAGAAACTAGCCGAATTGAATACCGTCGCTTCTTTCATTCAGTTATCTAAACGCGGAGAGATGGCATCGGAGGAAGCTGCGACGAATTATGTTTATCTGTTCAGGGAAGAAACACTAAGGTGCTAAGCAGTAATATCAGTGTGTGTGTTTCCATTAATTATATACATGCGTGACAGTATGCATCTATACAGGGTGAAAAATACCCTATTTCTATTTCTAGTAATATTTAAAGGGGTTATTTAGAACATCAAACAATGTAACTTTCACTATGGAGACAAAAACGAGAAGAATAAAAAATCTGCTGTTTCATATAAAACCATATGTATCGACTCAAATGTATGGGACAGCAGATATAAGGGAAAAATGACATAAATTATAATCAAATTATTTCTAGTAATACCTAAATTGGATCATTCGCAAGCTAACAAGCAAGCGTACAAAGCAAATTGTTTTAAAACTGGTGATATTTAGCTATTCACACGTATACAATAACAATTTCTCCCATATTGCCATTTAGTCAAAGCAAAATCTATTTGCAAAAAAGACAAGACACAAAAAGCAACAAATCAGCGAATCGCTAACGAGTACTATTATATTACGAAGTAGTAAATGAAAGCAAAACAAGTTTATCAACAATATGAAGAATTAAAATCAAGACGCGGCGCGAGTTGGTCGGAGCGAGCTATTGTTATTTTAACTCATTTACCAAGTTTCCCTCAAGTAAGTAGAGTGTACAAGTTAATCAGAACTTGGCTGCAGCACTGTACGCTCGCAACCGCCGGCGCCGCGCTCGCTGGAAACTGTAAAATTAGCTTCTCAACAAAATTTAAAGCGTCAAAGACCCATGTGAGTTGTTTATGAGGACAAAACATCACAGGAAAAGGATTTGTATTCCTCGACGATTACAACACAATTTCAAGTAACGGAATTCATTGAAATATCAGACGGTTCTAATTCCGAAACAACTTTGTTTAAAAATAACAATCTAATCTTGTAATACTCCAATTTAGGCGAATGAACAAGTTCGCTGGAAGTTAATTTCCGAACTTTTGAATTTGCTACCTCCATTAATTGTGAATATTGTACAATAAGGTAACTGCGGGGTGGGTGCAGCGGGGGGAAGAATAGAAATTCGATATAAGTATGGGCATTATTATTTCTTCTTTGATTACGGTTAGCCAGCGCTTTAGGGACGATTCAGACCAACCGGCTCGCATCGGGCCGGGCCGGACGGCACTTTGTAATGCGGCAAAGGATATTGAAATGTGTAAACAAGAATTACAGTTCATATTTGCATGCAACTTATGCATATTGCAAATTGAAACCCGGTCGTCTCCGTTCGCATTCCGCGAATGCCGAACGGCTCCGTACGGCTGCCGACTGATTCCGCGACATATAGCCGGCTCCGTCGATATGATATCGGCTTCATTCGCGTCCGCTCCACCATTTTTTTAATTTCACTATACGTGTACACGTCGCGATGCAAGTAGCGCTTATGAAAGCTCGAAATGCGTACGGACTGTCGGCTGCCGCGGCACGCGTAGCGTACGGCACTGGGACACGCTCCCCCCGGCCCCCGCTCCACGCGCATGATTGACCTGTTGCGACCGCCGAGCTGAACTACTAGTTTAATTAAACTGTGGTAGTGTAGAGAGAATTATACTGTGGCGCGTTGCGGAGAGCTATGGAAACTAAATTTTGAGGTCCGGGTTCGAATCCGCACGGACCATATGCCATGTACCGATGAGTTTTTCTAACTTATGTATATACTGACTGCTTTCAAACGGTGAAGGAAAACATCGTGAGGAAACTTGAATACGCTGAAAAAGAAATTCCGATGCGTATGTAAAGTCTACCAATCCGCATTGGGCACGAGTGTGGACTAGCGCCCATACACCCCCCTGAGGGGAGGCCTGTTTCCTACAGTGGGACATATTAGGCAGTGATGATGATGTATTTATATAATTATAGCATAGCATATGCTCACGACTATATTCCCAGAGGGGGTAGTCAGAGATATTCTGAAACCTCAGAACATCCACCAGTAGTACCGACTCTGCAAAGGTAACAACTCCCGAAACTCTGTCCAGTGTGACGGAGGGTGAGCCCGTCGCCACTTGTAATGGACATTGGGTACAATACATGCCTCGAAATTGAAGCATGCAGGTTTCCTCACGATGTTTTCCTTCACCGAAAAGCCAGTGGTGTTACAAATCGTTATTTAATTGTTATTTAATTATATACCATCGCTAATTGATTCATTATTAAAAACAAAGATTTAATTTTTTCATACGTGCAGCTTATTTTTGAGCGAAAAAGTCCCTCATCACTTGACATGTCATTCTATCCAGAATCCTTCAACCCTTGCTAATAAAACACAATTAATATGATAGTTGGTAGCTGTAGGTATTAAAGTTTCTGGCCCGAGCCGAGGTCTGATGAGTACCTACTTCTTCTTTATCGAGTGGGCTGCAAAGCCCTGGTGTCAGAGTTTATTCAAACCGCCTTACGGCCTCTGACGTGGTTTTTACGTAACGACTACTACCACTAGTGATAGTAGCCGGGACCAACAGCTTAACGTGCCATCCGAAGCACGGAATCATCTTTCTTTTTCAGACAATCAGGTGACTCAGCCTGCAATGTCCTAACCAACTGGGCAAAAACGCACAAAGTGACATTTAACTAGGTGCCCCCCGTGGGAATTGAACCCACGACCTACCGACCTACGTACCTACTATCTACTATGTATACTGTATTCTGTGGAGAATCTTTAGTCTTGATTTAAAACATCATCATCTTTTAATAATACATATAAGTATTCAAAATACGCAGAGCAACAACACCTAACGAAGATGTTAATGAACATAAATCTCTTCAATAAAACCGTCTCAGTCCTGCTGTCACGAAAATTAACATCCTAACCAAATAATTTCTAACCCCAATAACCTCATTGCACTTTTGCACTTTTCCTCCTGTCCTGATAGAGTCGGTATCGTAATTAATTCGCGGCGGTCGAGCCTCCCCTTCCCACTCCTCGCCTCCCCCATCCCCCCTCTCATTCACCTCCGAGTGAATGAACGTAGGACCGTGTTGCTATTCTCACTTCACCGGCTCTTTCTTGTTCTCCTCGTTGTTATTTTTAACGTTTATCGGTTTAATTGGACCGAGATTAACCGAGTAATTCGTTTTACGTTTGAATTATGAGCTTAATTTGTTTTATTATTTAAGAGCTGATAAATTAATTTCTAGTCTGGTATTAGATCCCAAATTAAAATAGGGTCAGTCATTCTGAAGTACTTGATTAATAATTAAGCATTTAATTGTTTTCGTATTCTTATTTAGTTAAGTGTGTAAATAAAGAGAAGGTATTGTATGGTATTATCCATTATGCCTTTATCATGTTTTAATGTTGCACTTATTAGAATAACCGTGTGACTGGCTTTCTCTTCCCATTAATAATCTTGTACGAGGCGATTATATATACACAGCATGTTTACAAATTGCCGTCTTATACGTGTAATGCTTAATAACATTTTATAATGTATATAATTTCCGACTAAAAATATATTTCGCCACAGAATTTAAGCCAGAAACTAGAACAAAGATTTAGCTAACATATTATTTATAAAATCCCCACGTACGTTAGTAATGAGGGTGTAAAAATGCAAAGTGAACTGCGCTTACACCTGCTGCGGCGGCGGTGGCGGGGCGCGGAGTCCGTGGTCGGGTTATTTGTGCTCGCTGCCCACCCCGCCCCGCCACGTGCCAGGCGCTATGTTACGAGCGGGCGCTGAGTTGAATTGTGAACGCAGGGAGAGTTTCTTACCGTTTGTTCTGCGTTCACAAGCTCGTGTTATTTAAAGTCAGTTGACAGACTAGTGTTAAAATCGCACTCTGGTATGTCATTGCATACTAAATAGGTGCATTTGAGGATGCAGGGATCCTGGCCTAACACAGTGTGATTGCGGCAAACCTATACAGTTGATGGGTCGTCTGCTAGAAAGTCCCTCGTGCCCAAACACCTGCACGATGGAGGACTTCAATTACAGATACACCTAACGCTATCAGGCTTGCCAACTACCTGGCCGGTGAAATATAAAAACAACACTGTAGAACCATTGACACGAAAAGAAGAAGTTGACTGGAGCTCGTTGGAAATACCTGGGAATAAAAGTACCCAGTTGTTCGGTCAACAGAATTGATCCACAGAACTACTTGGAGTAAACGGAAACCACCGAAGCTAAGCGGAATGTTTGTTTTCAAGATCGCTAAACTGTACTAGAGAATTTTTAAGTAATGTTTTGTTTCTGTGATCATCATTTCCAGTATGTCAAAATAAGTTATTAATAAAAAGCGAAATAGCTAAGAACTGCCAAAAAACCCCATGTCGATTTGATAGTATTGAATCGAGTAGTTACACAATAAGACCCCAGGTCCGGCCAGTCTTTGGATGGGTGGTTTTAATGGTAATTCATCTCAAACACCTTCGTGTTTCGTAAAGAATGCAAAACTTTTCAAAAATGCCTAAATCCGGATTTCCAGGGACCCAGTTTTGGGCTACGACAATTGTTCTGCTGCTGCTGCCTACCATCTCCGTTGCGTTGCTGAACCGGATCTCCGGCCGGACGGATCCAACCGGATTAGAAGTCGATTGACCCCACCACCGGACCACAGCTGGACGTCGCACGCTCAGGGCAGTGGATCTTACTTTAAAGTGTCCTAATAACACGGCCAGTAAATGGTACTCATTCCCTGAGGCTAGTTTTAATTAAATTGTACTTGAGAATTTATAATCTTTTTTTATTTACTTAGCTTCTATAATTATAAGTAACGCAAAACGTTACATTCGTCCTGGATAGTTCCGTAAGATAGCGGTGTAACTAATAACTCGTAAAAGACAGAGGCCTAGGTTGATGTCAGATATAAAATTATCTGACATCAACTCCATCTCTAACTTCTACTAGCATTTCCACAATTCCACAAGTCTCGGCGTGGATGGTGGAGTATTTACCCACTCCCTATCACTACTTTAAACTTAGGAATAGCCATTTCAACGGCAATGATTGGCCATCACGACCGATTGGGTGTTGCTATAATTCTGTGATCGTTTCCAATCCTGACATTCAACGAGCTTAGCATTGCTAATCCCCATTTGTTATATTTTCCAAGTTGACCCACTGATCTCGAGCACAGTGACACTGCCCCTCTCCCCTTCTCTCCCGCTGCGGGCAATTAGCATTTAGATTAAACAAATAAACGGTAGGCACCCCTCCCCCTGCCCCGCGCGCCCCGCCGCGTGATCCCAAAGAATTATCGCCTTTGTTTATTATGCGATTAATTTATTTATTGCCTTTTTAATTCGCCCTCTTTTGCTTTAACACATTCTGATCCGTGTTTTTTTAACTGCGGCTTTGGGACTGTTAATTTGATTCAATCACTAATACAAGATCTGAAAGTTTTGTTTCTCTTTTGTTTTTTCTTTATGTTTAGGGTGATGTAAAACATAATATCTTTTTTGTTGTTAATAAAAGTCTATTTCATTATAAAATAACTGGCCAAGAGCGAGGTGTGTACTCGCACATAGAGGGTTCCAAACCGAATGTTACCGTAAGAAAACATGAGAACAGTGTTAACGAAAACCGCCGTTGTTCGGAAGGTACAAAGTGGTAAGTACCTATAATAGCGAGCAGAACATAAAAAAAGTGCAACGATATAATAGAGAAATTATGTCATGATAGCTTACAGCCGTTTTAATATTATAATATTAAGTAAGTATGTAAAGTTTTAATGTTTAAAGAACATGATGTATTGTGACCATGCTCAAAGAAGTGGCAATGGTCTCGCTACATAAACACTTACATCGGACAAGTTTGAGTAGGTACCTACTGCACGAAACATTTTACGTAATATTTGGAATTCAATATGATTACTAAAAAAATCTCTGAATATCCCAATTAGAGAATAGGTAGGGAGTCTTAACGCAAATGTAGGTTAGACATTTGAATTATTTCCAGTGAAAGAAAGTGGATGGAGAATAGCCAAGTATTTTTGTTAACAAATGGGTGGGTACACCTAACACGGTAGAGAGTATATTCCTTGCCTAACACCCTCTAATGACTACCACCTGTATTTTAAGTTCACCAAGAAGTTTATGCGTTGCAATCTCATTCAATCATTAGCAATCTTTTTGAACTTTGATTCTAGAACATGGATATAAACCATGGACTTAGAACGTAGAAAGAGAAGGTATAGAAGGAAGCACGTGTCTTGTTTATTCACTCAAAAAAAGACGCACGTAGCAAATTCGCTCTAGTTAAAAAAGGAGATCGCTACTTATTACTGTCCTTATCGACGTAACCACTTTTTTGTACTACAAAGGCTGTCTGACTCCAGAGTCTAGCTTCATATAAATTGAAAAGTCATTTCCCCCGCCTGTACGGAAGTTTGCTCTCCTCTCCAGGTGCTTATAGACAATGCCATCTTTCTGTTCTAGAAGTTAAAATGTATTGTAAGGAGGCGGGTTATTGACGAACAGAAGAACTAGGTTTATCATTTTCTCACATTAGTACTAGCACCCGAGTTGGGTAGAAATACATTACTCCAGTTTGTCTTCTCGGTATGAAAGCCTAAAACCAAGAATTTTGATAGTTCAATCTTCATGCCTAAAACACTAAAAGGTGCATAAGCTAGCGTAAGCGAAAGTTCATGATCAAGAACGTTGTAATGTAAGGCACTGTCTCTAATTTCATTGCATGTTAATGATCAAGAAGCTTGGAAAGCGTTGATTGAGTATTTTATAGATTCGCAGACTGGAATGGTCATACTGGAAAGGGACGGAGATATGAAAAAAAATGTATTAAATCTCGTACCTTAGCCCGACTAAGTTGTATGATTTTGATAGCAATTTCAACTTCATCAGCATCAGCATAGCGTATACGCGTGTCTCGTTTTCGCGATTACTATTATTTTAATGCCTTTTCGAGTCATTGTATTTCTACGTTCGAAAGGTATTGTCCATGATCAGGAAGGTGGCATTGGTATTGTCTATACATTGGTTTATATCCATGTTTCACAGCTCACAAGAAGGATCTCTTAATTCTAAAGCATAAAGTCCGCATCAATTTAAGATTGTAGTTAGTCTCTTTTCACTTATGACATACCTTTAATAGTAGAAAGAGATGGAACTTAAGATATTTTGTTTAAGCGGCTGTCCACTTTCCACGTTTTTTGACACTTTTTGACATGCTAGTGTTTGTAAAGTTGTGTAAAGTAGTAACTTTTTGTGCCTTTTGTCCTACCACATGACACAAAACATAAAAAAGCAAACTTCAATAAAAGTGGACCGCCTTGCAAAAGTTATCCTCCCTCTATGCAAGTATAATCTATTTGATCCATGTCCATGATTCACTACTGACGTATGACTGACGTGTAAAGATTTTATTCCGATTTGTCCTAATAATTTATGATGATAAATATTTCATTTGTGAAAATAATTATTTCAATCCATCTTAATAACGTAGCTGTTGATATGGCTTAATATTTTGTTACTTTCCGTAATTATCTTATATTATGTTAGGACTTTTTCAATAACGAAATACGGTTTGCTGTAAAGTTGTAATTTTTAAGTTTCCTGCATTGTGAATCGGACCTCATATCCTGCCATTCAAGCAAAGTTCAAAAGTTCAAATTACTGTTACCTTCTCGAAAATATTTAAATACAGTTTATTCCCAACGAAACAGTGATTTTTCACAAAAATCTTAAGCACCTACGTTTTATGCTATCTCTGGATATAGGTACTCTAACTAGCTGTTTACCAAGTTTCACCGATACCGGTAGGTACACCCGTTCTTGCATGAAACCATACAAATCACAAATCAAATTATCGAAACAATTATTCATTTTGTACTTTTTTTAATGAGTAGGAATAATTGTAGGGTATTATAGAATAGATTTAGTGGAATTTAACAGATTTACCGTCTTTTAAAAATGTTTTAAGCAAAAAACAGTGATGAAATATGGCTAACAACAAAACTTCACAACGGAGTTGGTAATTCATCTAAAAACTAGCATTTTGTTATCTTTGTTCATTTTTATGACTTAAACTGGTGTTAATTTATTGGATTTTATTTAAAATGTAATATATAAAGTTTGTGTCTATGCTCATCAACGAAAAACATCAACTGCAACCCTAAGTTTGTTTGTACTGTATTTTTTCAATTTTCTCAAAAACTATTATCAATACAGACACCGCTATAATTTTCCTACAAAATTCAATAGTTCATCGACATGTAAGAATTATTTCAGATTTTTTGGCTTTATATGTTCGGAGATCAGGGGGGGGAACCAAAATTTTTCGTGCAGTCGGGCTTATAAATGAATAACTACGCATCACTTAGTAAAACGAACTACCAATACGAAATCTACGTTCAAAGCCCTTTCAAACGATACCAAACTCGGCTAGATGGGAAAACTTTTTTTTTAAAAGTCATCAGTTTTTGGACCTTAAAAATTTGTAGAAAAATTATTTTTTTAATTTTTAGTCTTGCTTTACGTTTGGGTTAGCATGATTGACCACTATGCCGAATTTCAAGTCGCTAGCTTCTATAGTTGCTGAGAAAAGTGGCTGTGACAGACGGACGGACGGACACGAGAGTGATCTTATAAGGGTTCCGTTTTTCCTCTTTGAGGTTCGGAACCCTAAAAAAGTTACAACCTAAACAATGAGATTAAATGAATTGAAAATTTAACATATTTACTTTAAAACTAACTTATAATTATAACATCATTATAATAAATTTGAAAGTTATGGCTAAACAAAATCGAAAACTAAAACAAAACGAATAAGTTTACATTAACAATACTCTATACAACTTTTTAAATTAGCTTTTGTTTTGGGTTTTGAGATAAACTCGAACAACAACGCGAACGTACTTACGCGGGTGTATACAAGCTATTGGTTAAAAATCTGCCCTAAGTCACTTATAATATTAATACCTACTATACTAGCCTAGACTGTTAAACCGAATAACATCGCAAAAAAATCGTCCAATACAAAACATTGGTTTGTATGGCAAAATATTGGGCTGGAAAATTGTTTAATGACGTGAAATTGAAATTGAAATAGATTTACCATCATTTTTTTTTTTTTTTTGTCTTGCCATCTTCTCAATGGAAGAAGAAATATGTACTTATTGGAGTTTTCTATGAATCTACTTATTTTACCGCACCTTGTATTATCATCTACAGGATGTACCAAAATACCCTAGTAATACTTAAGAGAGTGGCTGAGATCATCAAACTGAACAACTTTCACTATGGAGTCAACATCGATAAAAATTACAAAAATCTGCAAAAAATGTATGGGATGTTTAGTCGAGTCGGCACTGCATTTTTGTACGGAATAGCAGATTTTTTTGTCGCTATTTTGAAGTTGGCTCCATAGTGAAAGTTGTTCAGTTTGATGGTCTGAAACACCCTCGTAAGTATTACTAGGGTGTTTTGTTACACCCTGTATAACACATCATGCTGCATGCTTCAATTTCGAGGCATGTATTGTACATACTGTCCATTACAAGTGGCGACGGGCTCACCCCCCGTCACACTGGACAGAGTTTCTGTACTAGGTGAAACGTGGTTATTCTGCGGTTTCAGAATATCTCTGACTACCCCCTCGGGGGATATAGTCGTGAGCATAATGTTTATGCTGTATAACCCGCATACAGTTTAGATTATGTGCTGTGACCTATTTGACCTAGTACACAATTGCTACGCCGTAGTAACCGTAGCAATATGACGTCATAACGCAGTTTATAAAGCGCTTCGCTCACGGGTCGCTTAGCGCGTCCAATATATCATTATCGGCGATGATGGGGTCGCACGCACGGATTATAGGTAATACTTTAATTAATGCTAGTGTTTGTTCCGCGCGATGTCCCGTGGATCAAGCTATTATCACATTTATGTCGCCTCGATAAGAGTTGTGTAAAGGGTTTCCGAGCATATTAGCATAGGCTGTATTTTAAGCGACCCGACCTTGCATGAACGTGCTCAAATCTATAGGATTTGCTGTAGATATTGGCATGAGCTTCAAGCTCTAATTCTATATCTGTCTATAACGTCACGCCTCTTTCTCAGTGGGGTATGTAGAGAATAGGGCACGCCAACTATTACGATCCTTGCATACCTCTTTTGCTCATACATCTCTTCATATATGCCCGTTTTTTTCGAGTACTCCGCACCTCCCCTTTTTGTAGGACGCTACCGATTTGATCAGAATAAATGATTTATGAATGAATATTATATTATATTACAAACGTAAAATGTTATGTGGACGTTCTATCTAGACTTTCCCCTCAGGGAATATAGTCGTGAACATACCATGCATACAAATAAAAAAAACGTAATGTTAAAAATCATACTTAAAAATAACAAAATAATTCTGACCTTCATTTGTAGATGTATGCAGAAGTGTTTGTTTTACTTTTTACTCTCTATCTTATATAACTATCATAAAAACCGTCAAATCATGAGGATCAAAAAATTAACGGTTCACTTCATATAAAATTAAATAACACTCGATAGCGCGATTGAAATGACGTGCAGCGCCATCTATTGACAAAATTGTTAGTTTGTTTGTTTGTTCGCGCATCACGCAAAAACTACTGAACCGATTTTGATGAAACTTTTTTTGTTTGATAGCTTATGATCTGACTTAAAATCTGGTATACAATTTGTGCGGACGAAGTCGAGGGAAAACACTACTAAAATATAAACTCGATCAGAACGTGTCGGGCATTTCAAAATAATATTTTTAAATTTTTTATTCGGTACAGTAATAGTCATTCAACGGCCCCGAAAGTTGGTAGTAGTAAACGAAAACTACCCTCTTACACCCCTGAAAAAGATGATAATACTAAGTAATGTTTGGAATTCCTTCTACAGCCATCCCCTAGTCGCTATAAACTAATAAGACAGCGCAGAAGCTCGGCAGTTCCTCCGAAATGCAAATAGGTCGAGTCCGGCAGTTCTTAGCCCCGTATATCTGCAGAGTTATAAATTGTTCTACATTTATCAGTCGCAGACGTTTATGCGCCTGACCTGCCGCGGACAGTTCACACGATCAAGCAGTACATCATCTCGTTCATGGATTATTAGTTATCTCTCAAAGGGACCTGAGTCTTCGTAATATTATAAATGATTGAAGTTTTGGATATTTGTTATTCCGCGCTATTTTTGCTGGATAGATTAGAATAAGAATAAACGACAGCTATAATGTTGCTAATTGTCAGCTAGCAGCATTTAATGATAGCAATTGATGTTCAAATTCAGTAAAAATAACACTTTTTCAAGCTTTTTGTACATCTTTTTACACGAGTAGTCTATTTTATAACATTTCATTATAGGAAGGGTTCTGACAGGGTCTTATGCCATTATTATACCTTCTATGTGCGAAAATTGCGCCGTGGTGGTCCAGTGGCGAGTAACCTTGCTTGCCGTTTAGGAGGCGATGGTTCGATCCCCGTCCAAGCCGACTCGTACCAATGAGTTTTTCGGAATTCATTTACGATTTGTTACACCACTGGCTTTTCGGTGAAGGAAAACATCGTGAGGAAACCTGCATGCTTCAATTACAAGGCGTGTATTGTACCCACTGTCCATTATAAGTGGCGAAGGGCTCACCACCCGTCACACTGGACAGAGTTTCGGTACTTCTGGTGAAACGTGGATGTTCTGAGGTTTCAGAATATAGAATATCTCTGACTACCCCCTCGGGGAATATTTTCGTGAGCATATGCTATGTGCGAAAATTGCGTGTTTCACGCACCTTCCTAACATTGTGAATGGATTATAGACAAGTAATTAGTAAAATAATGGATTTATAAGAGGTCAATGATTTTAAACGATTATCTTAAGGTTTGTGAACCCCCGGGGTGCAGCTGTAGAGTGCCGGAACAAACTTTCAGGCAAAACTAACTAAGACATAAATGTGTAATTTTCTTGTGTATTTTGTTTTTAAATTAAAAGAAATAAAAGCTCTATACCTTTTCAAAATAATAATCTTTTGATCCATGCCGCCCTGAAGTAATATTATTACTGCTAGTCCCTGTACTATGCCCGTGGCTGCAGTCTGACTCGACCGTTGGAAGGAGTTACGGGAGATACGGAGCAGGTGCAAGATGCATGTGTCGGGATGTGTGCGTTCTACATCATTGTATTTTAGTAACGTGGCTTTAGTTACTGCTAGCCCGTGTACTGTGCCCGTGGCTGCAGTCTGACTCGACCGTTGGAAGGAGTTACGGGAGATACGGAGCGGGTGCAAGATGCATGTGTCGGGATGTGTGCGTTCTACATCATTGTATTTTAGTAACGTGGCTTTAGTTACTGCTAGCCCGTGTACTGTGCCCGTGGCTGCAGTCTGACTCGACCGTTGGAAGGAGTTACGGGAGATACGGAGCGGGTGCAAGATGCATGTGTCGGGATGTGTGCGTTCTACACCATTGTCTTTTAGTTACATGAATATTTATTTCATTACATTCTAAAATCTAAAGAAACACTTTAACAGCAGGTTAGATGTGTGTTCATGGCTTAGTATTAAAATAAACCACCGTTTCTACGTGTGGGTGTCGTTCGAGGCAACTAAGAGATTCTGAAAAGCTCGCTACCTTCCTGTCATACTGAACAGAGGTTGTACAGTAGGTACTGAGCATATTGATAAAAATAAATATTTTTAAATAAAAGTATGCTGTTCCGTACTAAACTGTAATTCCTACAAATGTTTCATACTTTTGAGTCATACATACAGCAGATTTTTTATTGCGGTTTTATTTTTAAAAGGATGCCAATGATTTCAATTTCACCCTGCATATTCTCGTGAATAAAATAAAATAGTGGTTAAGTATATTTATTTCTCTCAATCTATACAATATTCTCATCATCATGATCTACTTACTCATACATCGGCATCGAGTGTAATCACCTCTACTCACACATCGATTAATATTTAACGATGCTGCACTCGTCTCATTAAAGGCTGCGATTTATTTACTTACAATAAATATTAAATGTTTAAATGACATAAGTTTTAAAAAAATACTGAAAATCTGGCTAATTGAAAATGTATTTTATAACATAGAGGAATTTTATGCTAAAACGACGACATATGTAAATGCTGTTCAATTGTAATATTTTATTGTTGATTTTGATATCAGACTTTTTGACATAAATATTGTAATTGTAATTGAAATTGAGTGTTTGTTGCCAATTATCTGACATTTTGACTAATTTATGACATTTCAATTATATTATATTTTATTGAAATTAAGTGTAATATGTTTTAGTAATTGAAACGTTCTTTGCTTTTTAATGTAATCTAGGTACATATCCAAAGATGACTTAAATGTCTTTCGAATTTATGCGTCTGAATTTTGATATTTGCATGTAAGATCTAATATGATTTAAACATTTCTATTGTATGCCTGAAATAGATAAGAGCTGTTTGTTCATGTAACTACTATGTAAGACCTTTATGTACCAGTTCTAACAATAAAGATATTCTTATTCTTATTCTTATTCTACCTCTCCCTCACCTTCACATCGAAGCC
This sequence comes from Agonopterix heracliana, assembly GCA_963693445.1. Classification (NCBI taxonomy): domain Eukaryota; kingdom Metazoa; phylum Arthropoda; class Insecta; order Lepidoptera; family Depressariidae; genus Agonopterix; species Agonopterix heracliana. Next base: position 481,114 of record OY856310.1, read on the forward strand.
TTCACTTACACCCAGTCTCATTCTTATTCCCTTAATATAAAGCCTATAATAGCGTGCTCGCAAGTCCATACAGTATGAAGGTAGAGACGAGCGAAATCGAATAATTTATAATTTGAATTAAGATAAACAAATTCAAGATTTTTTTTAAACGGGGTCTCCATTCAAAGGTTGCGGGTCCCGCTCAGGTTTGTATTTGGTCCAACAAGTGTCCTTACCTGTGCAATGGGGAAATGCCGCCAGCATAATGGGTACTTTTGGTCCAGGTATGGCCAGAAGCGACCTTTTAGAAAATATTTTTTTGTACGTTATTTAAATGCATACTTACCTACTTTGTTTAGGGCCTGTTTCACCACTTCCGAGTAAGTTCTTGTTAGCTTATCCGACATATATTTTGACATAATTTCATACAAAATATGTCAAAATATCTGTCGGATAAGCTAACAAGAACTTACTCAGAAGTGGTGAAACCGGCCCTTAGTCTAGTTATATTTTAGTCTAGTGATATTATGTTCATTTGTTTTATACATTCATAAAAATATATAATAAATGTTTGTTTTATTAAAATGTTTGCCGAATTTCTGTACGCATGATTTTATTTATAAGTAACAATAGTTTTTTAAGTAATTTGAATACTATCTTTTCTATCAAACAAGTATTGACTTCTTGGATACTGATCAACCGATCATTCGTATTATTCGAATAAAATGTTTCTCGATTATCGGCCATCTCTAATTGAAGAACGTGCAATTCGTTCCGCATGTAAAGTCCCACCGGTCAAGGCATTTTGAAACCTACTTCATAGACAACAAAGTACCATCAGGTGACTTAATCTATAAAATGAACAGTAATCATATGCCATCGATGTGGTTAGGTACGTCCAGGTCCAGGCGTAATGCTCGTTTTACATTCGAGTAATGAATGAAAAACGCAGCGGATTTAATGGTACATTTCCAATTATACTTTTTATCTGTGGCGCTTCGAAGAATTGATGGTAATTGTCTGGTTTCAATAGTAGAAAGGACGTGTGGTTTCATTTTGCTCAGTTGTTTTTCTTTGTCATTTGGTTTCCCGTTTCGATCAGACCACACCGTTTTGCAAGCTTTTTATCCGATGAGGCGATTATTTTCCAATGTTATTGAGGATTTTGATACTATATTTCATATAAACAGGGGGCCTCTATAACACCCATTACAGGCACCAGTCTCCCACAAACACCACTGATTGTAACGATGTAGTCACTAAGCAATTATGTACTCGTTTGTGGTAGACAATAAACATTATTATTATTATTAATTATCATCACCCAAATAAATACCATATTTGTAAAAAATACACACTGCGTTGTGAAGTGAGGCTAATAAAAGGTAATAAATCCACGCAATTTCATCATTAAATAGGTGTCTTTAATGTCCGCAGAACCTATTGGTATTGGCATGGTGTCCTATCCCATACAAATGAAATTTTAGCTAAAAAAATGGCAATATATGGCGTTATGGTATCGATTTGTAATTAATGTTTACGTAAAAGTGTAGATTGTTACTAAAAATACATGATCTGACTACAAAAAAATCTCATGAGCCTCGGAAAATCAAGCAATTTACTTTGCTCGAAGACTGCCCGCGTTACTGCAGTCGCGTTCCATTGTTTGACGTTGGGCATCTGTACTGTATAGTATTATATAATCTGTGGTATTGGTAAATATTATAGACAGGCAAAAATCGTCGAAGAGCTGTATGGTCTGGCGACAGATAGGTATAGATATGTGGAGACGGAAATGATTTCAGCTTCTAGTGATGGAGAGGAACCTGGAAAAGAAGAGGACTAGTTACAATAATGAATGTCCAAGTACAGTACAGTCAAGTAAAAGTCGTGGTGGTCCAGTGGCGAGTAACCTTGGCTGCCGTGCTGGAGGCGATGAGTTTTTCGAAATTATCTACGATTTGTAACACCACTGGCTATTCGGTGAAGGAAAACATCGTGAGGAAACCTGCATGCTTCAATTTCGAGGCATGTATTGTACCCATACTGTCCGTTAAAAGTGGCGACGAGCTCACTCCTCGTCACACTGGACAGAGTTTCAGTACTACGACAGTGAAACGCGGATGTTCAGAGGCCTCAGAATATCTCTGACTACCCCCTCGGGGAATATAGTCGTGAGCATATGCTTATGCTTATTATAACAAGTAAGTAACTTATATGGCTTTAGTACACAAGCATTTTTGAGGATGTATTCTATGGCATGCGGTGTGGGTACTCTATTAGGAGAATGGATGATAAAACGTAAAAACAAATCGCAACATAGTATGTTCTTGAAATTGCATTACAATCACCAAACGACTGTCATGGGATTGTGACATGTAGGTACTAGCATTGTTTTGTACAGCTATATTCGAATTTAGGGGATCGCAAACAGTTTTTAAAAATTATACAAAAATTATTCAAAATAACTATTTGAATAAATAATTAAACGACACCTATCTGGCATCTTATAAATATTGTAAAAGAAACACATTTATTCTTATCTCGATCTCAATTTAGAAGACTAGTCTTCACTGTAGCTAGCGCGTCTTATGTTATTTCAATTTACTTTCATCAGCCTCCAACAAACATCAACAGTGGCCTCACAAACGATTACACGCGTCGTTTGTACCGGTGCAGCACCCCTGATAGGCGAACCGACTGCGATGGTGCAGCACCCCTGGCTATACATCGAGTGCGATGGTGCAGTACCCCTGGCCGCGTTGGTAGCGAGCACGGATTAGCATTTATATTGTGCTACCAACTCGCTGCTGAGGCAATGGTGGTGCAGTGTTGTGGAACCGATGTCATGCAAACGCAAGCTTTTTGCTTTCGATTGTAGATTGTGTCAAAACGAACGACCGCCGCCGCCGCATTTTGTAACGTCCGTATTTTTGCCATAACCTAAATCTATCTACACCAACTCTTATACTGCTTGTTCGATATGATCACCACCTCACTGTTCAGGGTCCGAATAGCCTACAGATCTACACCAAAAGATACCTAAGTATCTTTTATGTTCTTGTCTTACATTCGTGCTTCGTATAATTTTATCTTTTGATACATTTAATGTTGCCAGCCAAATGCGTGCCGCTCAACCTGTGTGAAGTTAGCAGTCAAACCTAGCAGTCAAAATTTAACCCGACCAAATTAAGAAGTCGTCGATTTGATTACATTTTTAAGCCCTAAAAACATGCGCAATTGATTAAAAAGCAATACAAATGACTTATATGCCCTCTAAACTTTGATATAAACAAAACAAAAATTAATTGTGAGCAAGAATCCAAGAGAAAACTACTTTTATATTTTTATGTCTACATTTAATATGCAAAGGGAAATCTACCTATGAACTAACAAACCTGACAGGCCAATTTATAAATAAGCTTAATAAATCAGTACTAAAAACTATGAAAAGACTTGTTTTAAACTATTTGATACATTGGGAGGTGGCCATATCACCTGAGGAATTAAGGTCTTTTTTCATTCACGAAACTGGTAATACAAAAGGGAGGCTGACTATGAAGGGACCTACCTGACAGGATGAGATGTGTCTAGTTACAATGTTTAGGCACTAAGCTATATAATAAAACTAATTTTATTAACTTTGATATGTTGTGAGTGGTCGTTTTGATGAGATGAAAACAAAGCATTTTTTTTACAAATTACAACATTCAAATGGCAATCTATCTATAAATCATTACACCTGATAGAGCTTTATGTACATAGGCATAAGAGCTGGATACTAAACTTTATGTAGAGCTTAGTTTTAACCACTATTGTACATCACGAGTGGTACTGTGGCGGTCCAAAGTGTTTTAGGAATTTTTTGTAGTACAAAATTCACTTTTAAAAAAAGGTGCTGAGTCTTTAACCTATGAAGCGAGGTACCTGACAGGATAAAACGTATGTATTTGCTTAGTGTATATACTAAGCTATACATAGAGACTAGTTTTGAACCATTTGATATGTTAGCAGTGTCTCGTCTTATCAACCAAAAAAAGTTAGAATTTGCCTTCGTAGTAACATGTTCAAAGAAGAATCTACGTAGGAACCAACATACCTGACAGGATGAGATGTGTCTAGGTACAATGTATAGGCACTAAGCTATAGAATAAAACTAATTTTATTAACTTTGATATGTTGTGAGTGGTCGCTTTGATGAGATGAAAACAATGCATTTTTTTTTACAAATTAAAACATTCAAATGGAAATAATTCTATAAATCATTACACCTGATAGAGCTTTATGTACATAGGCATAAGATCTGAATACTAAACTGTATGTAGAGCTTAGTTTTAACCACTATTGTACATCACGAGTGGTACTGTCGCGGTCCAAAGTGTTTTGGGAATTTTTTGTAGAACAAAATTCACTTTTAAAAAAAGGTGCTGAGTCTTTAACCTATGAAGCGAGGTACCTGACAGGATAAAACGTATGTATTTGCTTAGTGTATATACTAAGCTATACATAGAGACTAGTTTTGAACCATTTGATATGTTATCAGTGTCTCGTCTTATCAACCAAAAAAAGTTAGAATTTGCCTTCGTAGTAACATGTTCAAAGAAGAATCTACGTAGGAACCAACATACCTGACAGGATGAGATGTGTCTAGGTACAATGTATAGGCACTAAGCTATAGAATAAAACTAATTTTATTAACTTTGATATGTTGTGAGTGGTCGCTTTGATGAGATGAAAACAATGCATTTTTTTTACAAATTAAAACATTCAAATGGAAATAATTCTATAAATCATTACACCTGATAGAGCTTTATGTACATAGGCATAAGATCTGAATACTAAACTCTATGTAGAGCTTAGTTTTAACCACTATTGTACATCACGAGTGGTACTGTCACGGTCCAAAGTGTTTTGGGAATTTTTTGTAGAACAAAATTCACTTTTAAAAAAAGCTGCTGAGTCTTTAACCTATGAAGCGAGGTACCTGACAGGATAAAACGTATGTATTTGCTTAGTGTATATACTAAGCTATACATAGAGACTAGTTTAGAACCATTTGATATGTTAGCAGTGTCTCGTCTTATCAACCAAAAAAAGTTAGAATTTGCCTTCGTAGTAACATGTTCAAAGAAGAATCTACGTAGGAACCAACATACCTGACAGGATGAGATGTGTCTAGGTACAATGTTTAGGCACTAAGCTATATAATAAAACTAATTTTATTAACTTTGATATGTTGTGAGTGGTCGTTTTGATGAGATGAAAACAAAGCATTTTTTTTACAAATTACAACATTCAAATGGCAATCTTTCTATAAATCATTACACCTGATAGAGCTTTATGTACATAGGCATAAGAGCTGGATACTAAACTTTATGTAGAGCTTAGTTTTAACCACTATTGTACATCACGAGTGGTACTGTCGCGGTCCAAAGTGTTTTAGGAATTTTTTGTAGTACAAAATTCACTTTTAAAAAAAGGTGCTGAGTCTTTAACCTATGAAGCGAGGTACCTGACAGGATAAAACGTATGTATTTGCTTAGTGTATATACTAAGCTATACATAGAGACTAGTTTTGAACCATTTGATATGTTAGCAGTGTCTCGTCTTATCAACCAAAAAAAGTTAGAATTTGCCTTCGTAGTAACATGTTCAAAGAAGAATCTACGTAGGAACCAACATACCTGACAGGATGAGATGTGTCTAGGTACAATGTTTAGGCACTAAGCTATAGAATAAAACTAATTTTATTAAGTTTGATATGTTGTGAGTGGTCGTTTTGATGAGATGAAAACAAAGCATTTTTTTAAAAAATTACAACATTCAAATGGCAATCTTTCTATAAATCATAACACCTGATAGAGCTTTATGTACATAGGCATAAGAGCTGGATACTAAACTCTATGTAGAGCTTAGTTTTAACCACTATTGTACATCACGAGTGGTACTGTCGCGGTCCAAAGTGTTTTAGGAATTTTTTGTAGTACAAAATTCACTTTTAAAAAAAGGTGCTGAGTCTTTAATCTATGAAGCGAGGTACCTGACAGGATAAAACGTATGTATTTACTTAGTGTATATACTAAGCTATACATAAAGACTAGTTTTGAACCATTTGATATGTTAGCAGTGTCTCGTCTTATCAACCAAAAAAAGTTAGAATTTGCCTTCGTAGTAACATGTTCAAAGAAGAATCTACGTAGGAACCAACATACCTGACAGGATGAGATGTGTCTAGGTACAATGTATAGGCACTAAGCTATAGAATAAAACTAATTTTATTAACTTTGATATGTTGTGAGTGGTCGCTTTGATGAGATGAAAACAAAGCATTTTTTTTACAAATTACAACATTCAAATGGCAATCTTTCTATAAATCATAACACCTGATAGAGCTTTATGTACATAGGCATAAGAGCTGGATACTAAACTCTATGTAGAGCTTAGTTTCAACCACTATTGTACATCACGAGTGGTACTGTCGCGGTCCAAAGTGTTTTGGGAATTTTTTGTAGAACAAAATTCACTTTTAAAAAAAGGTGCTGAGTCTTTAACCTATGAAGCGAGGTACCTGACAGGATAAAACGTATGTATTTGCTTAGTGTATATACTAAGCTATACATAGAGACTAGTTTTGAACCATTTGATATGTTAGCAGTGTCTCGTCTTATCAACCAAAAAAAGTTAGAATTTGCCTTCGTAGTAACATGTTCAAAGAAGAATCTACGTAGGAACCAACATACCTGACAGGATGAGATGTGTCTAGGTACAATGTTTAGGCACTAAGCTATAGAATAAAACTAATTTTATTAACTTTGATATGTTGTGAGTGGTCGTTTTGATGAGATGAAAACAAAGCATTTTTTTAACAAATTACAACATTCAAATGGCAATCTTTCTATAAATCATAACACCTGATAGAGCTTTATGTACATAGGCATAAGAGCTGGACACTAAACTCTATGTAGAGCTTAGTTTTAACCACTATTGTACATCACGAGTGGTACTGTCGCGGTCCAAAGTGTTTTAGGAATTTTTTGTAATACAAAATTCACTTTTAAAAAAAGGTGCTGAGTCTTTAATCTATGAAGCGAGGTACCTGTCAGGATAAAACGTATGTATTTACTTAGTGTATATACTAAGCTATACATAAAGACTAGTTTTGAACCATTTGATATGTTAGCAGTGTCTCGTCTTATCAACCAAAAAAAGTTAGAATTTGCCTTCGTAGTAACATGTTCAAAGAAGAATCTACGTAGGAACCAACATACCTGACAGGATGAGATGTGTCTAGGTACAAAGTATAGGCACTAAGCTATAGAATAAAACTAATTTTATTAACTTTGATATGTTGTGAGTGGTCGCTTTGATGAGATGAAAACAATGCATTTTTTTTACAAATTAAAACATTCAAATGGAAATAATTCTATAAATCATTACACCTGATAGAGCTTTATGTACATCAGCATAAGAGCTGAATACTAAACTCTATGTAGAGCTTAGTTTTAACCACTATTGTACATCACGAGTGGTACTGTCGCGGTCCAAAGTGTTTTAGGAATTTTTTGTAGTACAAAATTCACTTTTAAAAAAAGGTGCTGAGTCTTTAACCTATGAAGCGAGGTACCTGACAGGATAAAACGTATGTATTTGCTTAGTGTATATACTAAGCTATACATAGAGACTAGTTTTGAACCATTTGATATGTTAGCAGTGTCTCGTCTTATCAACCAAAAAAAGTAAGAATTTGCCTTCGTAGTAACATGTTCAAAGAAGAATCTACGTAGGAACCAACATACCTGACAGGATGAGATGTGTCTAAGTACAATGTTTAGGCACTAAGCTATAGAATAAAACTAATTTTATTAACTTTGATATGTTGTGAGTGGTCGCTTTGATGAGATGAAAACAATGCATTTTTTTTACAAATTAAAACATTCAAATGGAAATAATTCTATAAATCATTACACCTGATAGAGCTTTATGTACATAGGCATAAGATCTGAATACTAAACTCTATGTAGAGCTTAGTTTTAACCACTATTGTACATCACGAGTGGTACTGTCGCGGTCCAAAGTGTTTTAGGAATTTTTTGTAATACAAAATTCACTTTTAAAAAAAGGTGCTGAGTCTTTAACCTATGAAGCGAGGTACCTGACAGGATAAAACGTATGTATTTGCTTAGTGTATATACTAAGCTATACATAGAGACTAGTTTTGAACCATTTGATATGTTAGCAGTGTCTCGTCTTATCAACCAAAAAAAGTAAGAATTTGCCTTCGTAGTAACATGTTCAAAGAAGAATCTACGTAGGAACCAACATACCTGACAGGATGAGATGTGTCTAAGTACAATGTTTAGGCACTAAGCTATAGAATAAAACTAATTTTATTAACTTTGATATGTTGTGAGTGGTCGCTTTGATGAGATGAAAACAATGCATTTTTTTTACAAATTAAAACATTCAAATGGAAATAATTCTATAAATCATTACACCTGATAGAGCTTTATGTACATAGGCATAAGATCTGAATACTAAACTCTATGTAGAGCTTAGTTTTAACCACTATTGTACATCACGAGTGGTACTGTCGCGGTCCAAAGTGTTTTGGGAATTTTTTGTAGAACAAAATTCACTTTTAAAAAAAGGTGCTGAGTCTTTAACCTATGAAGCGAGGTACCTGACAGGATAAAACGTATGTATTTGCTTAGTGTATATACTAAGCTATACATAGAGACTAGTTTTGAACCATTTGATATGTTAGCAGTGTCTCGTCTTATCAACCAAAAAAAGTTAGAATTTGCCTTCGTAGTAACATGTTCAAAGAAGAATCTACGTAGGAACCAACATACCTGACAGGATGAGATGTGTCTAGGTACAATGTTTAGGCACTAAGCTATAGAATAAAACTAATTTTATTAACTTTGATATGTTGTGAGTGGTCGCTTTGATGAGATGAAAACAATGCATTTTTTTTACAAATTAAAACATTCAAATGGAAATAATTCTATAAATCATTACACCTGATAGAGCTTTATGTACATCAGCATAAGAGCTGAATACTAAACTCTATGTAGAGCTTAGTTTTAACCACTATTGTACATCACGAGTGGTACTGTCGCGGTCCAAAGTGTTTTAGGAATTTTTTGTAGTACAAAATGCACTTTTAAAAAAAGGTGCTGAGTCTTTAACCTATAAAGCGAGGTACCTGACAGGATAAAACGTATGTATTTGCTTAGTGTATATACTAAGCTATACATAGAGACTAGTTTTGAACCATTTGATATGTTAGCAGTGTCTCGTCTTATCAACCAAAAAAAGTTAGAATTTGCCTTCGTAGAAACATGTTCAAAGAAGAATCTACGTAGGAACCAACATACCTGACAGGATGAGATGTGTCTAGGTACAATGTTTAGGCACTAAGCTATAGAATAAAACTAATTTTATTAACTTTGATATGTTGTGAGTGGTCGCTTTGATGAGATGAAAACAATGCATTTTTTTTACAAATTAAAACATTCAAATTTTAATCTTTCTATAAATCATTACACGTCATAGTGCTTTATGTACATAGGTATTGGAGCTGGATACTAAACTCTATGTAGAGCTTAGTTTTAACCACTATTGTACATCACGAGTGGTTTTGTTGCGGTCCAAAGTGTTTTGGGAATTTTTTGTAGAACAAAATTCACTTTTAAAAAAAGGTGCTGAGTCTTTAACCTATGAAGCGAGGTACCTGACAGGATAAAACGTATGTATTTGCTTAGTGTATATACTAAGCTATACATAGAGACTAGTTTTGAACCATTTGATATGTTAGCAGTGTCTCGTCTTATCAACCAAAAAAAGTTAGAATTTGCCTTCGTAGTAACATGTTCAAAGAAGAATCTACGTAGGAACCAACATACCTGACAGGATGAGATGTGTCTAGGTACAATGTTTAGGCACTAAGCTATAGAATAAAACTAATTTTATTAACTTTGATATGTTGTGAGTGGTCGCTTTGATGAGATGAAAACAATGCATTTTTTTTACAAATTAAAACATTCAAATTTTAATCTTTCTATAAATCATTACACGTCATAGTGCTTTATGTACATAGGCATAAGAGCTGGATACTAAACTCTATGTAGAGCTTAGTTTTAACCACTATTGTACATCACGAGTGGTTTTGTTGCGGTCCAAAGTGTTTTGGGAATTTTTTGTAGAACAAAATTCACTTTTAAAAAAAGGTGCTGAGTCTTAAGGTGGTTGCAGAGTTGTCAATTTTATACAGAACTTTGTCGTGGAAGACTCACTGACGGTAATGATAAAAGTAAATTTTTATGTATGGAAAAATTATATTTAATAATATTTGCAATTTAAAATATCATTACGAAGATATTATCAAGCTTTGAAATTATTCATTAAACACATCAACGAGACACCTCACGTCGTAGACGGCTTTGGTCATAGAAAAGACTTCAACGAGACATCTCTTGCATCCTTCTTACAAAGCCTACGTTGTAGACGGCTATGGTCATAGAAAAGACATCAACGAGACATCTCTTGCAACCTTCTTACAAAGCCTACGTCGTAGACGGCTATATGGTCATACAAAAGACTTCAACGAGACATCTCTTACAACCTTCTTACAAAGCCTACGTCGTAGACGGCTATGGTCATAGAAAAGACATCAACGAGACATCTCTTGCAATCTTCTTACAAAGCCTACGTCGTAGACGGCTATATGGTCATACAAAAGACTTCAACGAGACATCTCTTACAACCTTCTTACAAAGCCTACGTCGTAGACGGCTATGGTCATAGAAAAGACTTCAACGAGACATCTCTTGCATCCTTCTTACAAAGCCTACGTTGTAGACGGCTATGGTCATAGAAAAGACATCAACGAGACATCTCTTGCAACCTTCTTACAAAGCCTACGTCGTAGACGGCTATATGGTCATACAAAAGACTTCAACGAGACATCTCTTACAACCTTCTTACAAAGCCTACGTCGTAGACGGCTATGGTCATAGAAAAGACATCAACGAGACATCTCTTGCAACCTTCTTACAAAGCCTACGTCGTAGACGGCTATATGGTCATACAAAAGACTTCAACGAGACATCTCTTGCATCCTTCTTACAAAGCCTACGTTGTAGACGGCTATGGTCATAGAAAAGACATCAACGAGACATCTCTTGCAACCTTCTTACAAAGCCTACGTCGTAGACGGCTATATGGTCATACAAAAGACTTCAACGAGACATCTCTTACAACCTTCTTACAAAGCCTACGTCGTAGACGGCTATGGTCATAGAAAAGACATCAACGAGACATCTCTTGCAACCTTCTTACAAAGCCTACGTCGTAGACGGCTATGGTCATAGAAAAGACATCAACGAGACATCTCTTGCATCCTTCTTACAAAGCCTACGTTGTAGACGGCTATGGTCATAGAAAAGACATCAACGAGACATCTCTTGCAACCTTCTTACAAAGCCTACGTCGTAGACGGCTATATGGTCATACAAAAGACTTCAACGAGACATCTCTTACAACCTTCTTACAAAGCCTACGTCGTAGACGGCTATGGTCATAGAAAAGACATCAACGAGACATCTCTTGCAACCTTCTTACAAAGCCTACGTCGTAGACGGCTATATGGTCATACAAAAGACTTCAACGAGACATCTCTTACAACCTTCTTACAAAGCCTACGTCGTAGATGGCTATGTTCATAGAAAAGACTTCAACGAGACACGTTTTGAAACGTTCTTAGCATTAAGTTAACTTAGGCCCGTATTTCAACATTCAAACATTTGTTCTGTAATACGGGCCTAAGTTAACTTAGTGCTAATAACTTTTCAAAAGGTGTCTCGTTGAAGTCGTTTCTATAGCTATAGTCGTCTAAGACGTAGGCTTTTTTAAGAGGTTTCTCGTTGAAGTCTTTTGTATGGCCTTACCGTCTACGACGTCGTTTTTTACATGAGGTGTGTCGTATAAATCTTTTGTATAGCCATACCGTCTACGACGTAGGCTTTATGAAGAGATGTCTCGTTGAAGTCTTTTGTACGGCTATACCGTCTACGACGTAGGCTTTTTAAAAGGTGTCTCGTTGAAGTCTTTTGTATTACCATAGCTGTCTACGACTACGAATAACAGTCGTTAAGCCATGTCAGAGGCTGCAAGAGATGACTCGTTGAAGTCTTTTTTATGGCCATAGCGGTCTACGACGTAGGCTTTGTAAGAAGGTTGCTAGAGGTGTCTCGTTGAAGTCTTTTTTATACCGTAGCTGTCTACGACGGGTAAGTAATATTAGATATAAATACGAAATATATATAGTTTAGGAAATATAACTTCTTTTTCTATAATTTTGTTTGAAATAATGGACACTTGCTAAACGTTAGATATAATTTTACTATAATTTGATAAAGTATAAAACTCATCGGGTATAATGAAAGTTTAGCATAACCATCACAAATGTTATACAATCTATAAAGCATAACATTTTAAAAGTATAGCATTTATGTCATCTAATTTCCGAACGTAGAATAATCAATGCTCATAATATATAATTTTAAAACGCTTGCCAAATTATAAAAGAAACCTTACATAACCAATTATTTATAATAATAAATACAAAACCAAATGAGTCGGAAGCGGTATACGGAGGACCACATACTGACCTTGACCTTGATCTTTATAAATGTGAAAAATAGGACCGCTCTCTAAGTTATACTACATACCGAACCTAACCTATCCTTTAGTTTTGAAGCTACCTACCTTTCTGCTCCCCCAAGCAACAAGCAAGCAAGCATGCAGCGAGCAAACAAGCATACAGAAAGCAAACAAGCATGCAGCAAGCATTCAGCATGCAGGCAAGCATGTCGATGCTCCGCTCGCTCCGCTAAGTGTGCAACATGTTCTAACCTAACCTAGAATATTAAAAACACATGTTTGTTTTTCTCAGGCAGGGGGCATCCGCCCCCCGCATCCCCCTCGCGGGGGGCACGGCCCCCCTGCACTCCCCAACATGCATCCAAGCAAACATGCAAGCAAGCACACATGCAAGCAAGCACACAGGCAAGCAATCATTCACGCAAGCATGCATGCATGATTAGGCTTTGTAAGAAGGTTTCTAGAAAGGTCTCGTTGAAGTCTTTTCTATGACCATAGCCGTCTACAACGTAGGCTTTGTAAGAAGGTTGCAAGAGATGTCTCGTTGAAGTCTTTTCTATGACCATAGCCGTCTACGACGTAGGCTTTGTAAGAAGGTTGCAAGAGATGTCTCGTTGAAGTCTTTTCTATGAGCATAACCGTCTACGACGTAGGCTTTGTAAGAAGGTAGCAAGAGGTGTCTCGCTAAAGTCTATTCTATGACCAAAGCCGTCTACGACGTAGGCTTCGTAAGAAGGTAGCAAGAGGTGTCTCGTTGAAGTCTTTTCTATGACCATAGCCGTCTACGACGTAGGCTTTGTAAGAAGGTTGCAAGAGGTGTCTCGCTAAAGTCTATTCTATGACCATAGCCGTCTACGACGTAGGCTTCGTAAGAAGGTAGCAAGAGGTGTCTCGTTGAAGTCTTTTCTATGACCATAGCCGTCTACGACGTAGGCTTTGTAAGAAGGTTGCAAGAGATGTCTCGTTGAAGTCTTTTCTATGAGCATAGCCGTCTACGACGTAGGCTTTGTAAGAAGGTTGCAAGAGGTGTCTCGTTGAAGTCTTTTCTATGACCATAGCCGTCTACGACATAGGCTTTGTAAGAAGGTAGCAAGAGATGTCTCGTTGAAGTCTTTTCTATGACCATAGCCGTCTACGACGTATGCTTTGTAAGAAGGTTGCAAGAGATGTCTCGTTGAAGTCTTTTCTATGAGCATAGCCGTCTACGACGTAGGCTTTGTAAGAAGGAAGCAAGAGGTGTCTCGTTAAAGTCTTTTCTATGACCATAGCCGTCTACGACGTAGGCTTTGTAAGAAGGTTGCAAGAGATGTCTCGTTGAATTCTTTTCTATGACCATAGCCGTCTACGACGTAGGCTTTGTAAGAAGGTTGCAAGAGATGTCTCGTTGAAGTCTTTTCTATGAGCATAACCGTCTACGACGTAGGCTTTGTAAGAAGGTAGCAAGAGGTGTCTCGTTAAAGTCTATTCTATGACCATAGCCGTCTACGACGTAGGCTTCGTAAGAAGGTAGCAAGAGGTGTCTCGTTGAAGTCTTTTCTATGACCATAGCCGTCTACGACGTAGGCTTTGTAAAAAGGTTGCAAGAGATGTCTCGTTGATGTCTTTTATATGAGCATAGCCGTCTTCGACGTAGGCTTTGTAAGAAGGTAGCAAGAGGTGTCTCGCTAAAGTCTATTCTATGACCATAGCCGTCTACGACGTAGGCTTCGTAAGAAGGTAGCAAGGTGTCTCGTTGAAGTCTTTTCTATGACCATAGCCGTCTACGACGTAGGCTTTGTAAGAAGGTTGCAAGAGATGTCTCGTTGAAGTCTTTTCTATGACCATAGCCGTCTTCGACGTAGGCTTTGTAAGAAGGAAGCAAGAGGTGTCTCGTTGAAGTCTTTTCTATGACCATAGCTGTCTACGACGTAAGAAGGTTGCAAGAGATGTCTCGTTGCAGTCTTTTGTACTACAAAAAATTCTCAAAACACTTTGGACCGCGACAGTACCACTCGTGATGTACAATAGTGGTTAAAACTAAGCTCTACATAGAGTTTAGTATCCAGCTCTTATGCCTATGTACATAAAGCTCTATGAGGTGTAATGATTTATAGAAAGATTTCCATTTGAATGTTGTAATTTGTAAAAAAAATGCTTTGTTTTCATCTCATCAAACCGACCACTCACAACATATCAAAGTTAATAAAATTAGTTTTATTATCTAGCTTAGTGCCTAATCATTGTACCTAGACACATCTCATCCTGTCAGGTATGTTGGTTCCTACGTAGATTCTTCTTTGAACATGTTACTACGAAGGCAAATTCTAACTTTTTTTGGTTGATAAGACGAGACACTGCTAACATATCAAATGGTTCAAAACTAGTCTCTATGTATAGCTTAGTATATACACTAAGCACGTACATACGTTTTATCCTGTCAGGTACCTTGCTTCATAGGTTAAAGACTCAGCACCTTTTTTTAAAAGTGAATTTTGTTCTACAAAAAATTCCCAAAACACTTTGGACCGCGACAGTACCACTCGTGATGTACAATAGTGGTTAAAACTAAGCTCTACATAGAGTTTAGTATCCAGCTTTTATGCCTTTGTACATAAAGCTCTATCAGGTGTAATGATTTATTGAAAGATTTCCATTTGAATGTTGTAATTTGTAAAAAAATGCTTTGTTTTCATCTCATCAAAACGACCACTCCCAACATATCAAAGTTAATAAAATTAATTTCATTATATAGCTTAGTGCCTACACATTGTACCTAGACACATCTCATCTTGTCAGGTATGTTGGTTCATACGTAGATTCCTCTTTGAACATGTTACTACGAAGGCAAATTCTAACTTTTTTTTGGTTGATAAGACGAGACTTTGCTAACATATCAAATCGTTCAAATCTAGTCTCTATGTATAGCTTAGTATATACACTAAGCACGTACATACGTTTTATCCTATCAGGTACCTTGCTTCATAGGTTAAAGACTCAGCACCTTTTTTTAAAAGTGAATTTTGTACTTCAAAAAATTCTTAAAACACTTTGGACCGCGACAGTACCACTCGTGATGTACAATAGTGGTTAAAACTAATCTGTACATGGAGTTTAGTATCCAGCTCCTATGCCTATGTACATAAAGCTCTATCAGGTGTAATGATTTATAGAAAGATTTCCATTTGAATGTTGTAATTTGTAAAAAAAATGCTTTTTTTTCATCTAATCAAAACGACCACTCACAACATATCAAAGTTAATAAAATTAGTTTCATTATATAGCTTAGTGCCTAAACGTTGTATTGTACCCAGACACATCTCATCCTGTCAGGTATGTTGGTTCCTACGTAGATTCCTCTTTGAACATGTTACTACGAAGGCAAATTCTACCTTTTTTTTGGTTGATAAGACGAGACACTGCTAACATATCAAATCGTTCAAAACTAGTATCTATGTATAGCTTAGTATATACACTAAGCAAATACATACGTTTTATCCTGTCAGGTACCTCGCTTCATAGGTTAAAATCTCAGCACCTTTTTTTAAAAGTGAATTTTGTACTACAAAAAATTCCCAAAACACTTTGGATCGCGACAGTACCACTCGTGATGTACAATAGTGGTTAAAACTAAGCTCTACATAGAGTTTAATATCCAGCTCTTATGCCTATGTACATAAAGCTGTAATGATTTATAGAAAGATTTCCATTTGAATGTTGCAATTTGAAAAAAAAAATGCTTTGTTTTCATCTCATCAAAGCGACCACTCACAACATATCAAAGTTAATAAAATTAGTTTTATTATATAGCTTAGTGCCTAAACATTGTACCTAAACACATCTCATCCTGTCAGGTATGTCCGTTCATAGTCAGCCTCCCTTTTGTAAAACCAGTTTCGTGAATGAAAAAAGACCTTAATTCCTCAGGTGATATGGCCACCTCCCAATGTATCAAATAGTGTAAAACAAGTCTTTTCATAGTTTTTAGTACTGATTTATTAAGCCTATTCATAAATTGGCCTGTCAGGTATGTTAGTTCATAGGTAGATTTCCCTTTGCATATTAAATGTAGACATAAAAATAGAAAAGTAGTTTTCTCTTGGATTCTTGCTTACAATTAATTTTTGTTTTGTTTATATCAAAGTTTAGAGGGCATGTAAGTCATTTGTATTGCTTTTTAATCAATTGCGCATGTTTTTAGGGCTTAAAAATGAAATCAAATCGACGACTTCTTAATTTGGTCGGGTTAAATTTTGACTGCTAGGTTTGACTGCTAACTTCACACAGGTTGCCGCTCACATGCGCGCCCAATCCACGTAACTGGATAAATGATCTAAATGAGACTAGATAATCTATTTAGTTTGAAACTGAGACTAAAAAAAGTTGTTTTACAACCTTGCAAGAGTCTACGGGCGTGACATCTATTAGGTATGACTATAATATACACCAGCGCAGCGCCTCTAATAAACAGTAAAGGGTCGAGGCTGAAGTAAATTCTAGCGGGTCGTCGTCACTCGGGCTAGGACTGATTTACAGTCGCGCTAACTGCTTGTAAACTGTGACCGCTACCCTATGTTATTACCCAGGGTCGTAGCAAGGGAATACGACGAGTTCGGAACACGACGAATCCGGAACAAATCGGCCCAAAGGCAAGGTTAAGTTTATTGAACAGAACGAATAACAAATGAAGCGGTGTAAAGAATAACTTATAGAAAGAAGAAATATTTTAAAAAGCGAAAACAACCGAAGATTATAGGATACTTGATACTATACAACTTCTTTAAAACGATGTTGGAAGAAATATAAGATAGGATAAGAGGCAGGTCTTCACCTAGACAGAGTTACCTAACATAGGTGAAAGGAAAGGTAGACGTATTAAACTTGGCGGAAAAGTGACAGGATTGGGAAATAGTCCACCGACAAAAGCGTAGCTCTTAAATAAGATGAATATCTACAATTATTATGTTAACAATTTATGTTCAAAAAATTTAAGAGAAGTTTATTCCGAGAGCGCAAATGCGCGCTGCATACAAATACTATCCAATTAAAGCCAATGACATTTTACAAAAACAATCTAGAAAATAATCTCTAAGTTTGTATGAAGTCAGATTTTAGATAAAATATACGGTTTTAATGCTAGGATTAATTTAAGATTTGTATGGAAATCTTTGAGGCACTGTAACTTTAAAACTATACATTTTAACGAAAATATGACTTCATACAAACATAGAGATTAGTTTCTAGATTGTTTCTAAAAAAAAATCATTGGCTTTCATTGGATAGTATTGAAAATAACAACGGGTGAACAAACGAAATGGTATGAGCTACAGCCTATTCAAGGTTAAAAACGTATACAGGTTCTTAATATGCTGACACTTTTTAAGGGGATGATCAGACCATCAAACTGAACAACTTTCTCTATTGGAACAAAATTGAAATCGCGAAAAAAAAATCTGTCCCATACATTTGGCTCAAGTAGGTTTGCACTTTCGTATGGAATAGCAGATTTTTTTTCGCGATTTCGGTGTTGGTCCCATAGAGAAAGTTGTTCAGTTTGATGGTAGGATCTTCCCCTTAAAAAGTTACAGTATATTAAGAAGAACCCTATACAGGGTGTAATAAAACACCCTAGTAATACTAAAGGGGGTGCTTCAGACCATCAAACTGTTTTTTTTAATTTTTTCTCGATGTTGGCTTCATAGTGAAAGTTGTTCAGTTTGATGGTCTAAACTACCTCTTAATCATTACTCCTATGGGTCATGGTGTCCTATCCCATACAAATGAAATTTTTGTTAAAAAAATGGAAATATATGGCGTTATGGTATCGATTTGTAATTAATGTTTACGTAAAAGTGTAAATTGTTACTAAAAATACATGATCCGACTACAAAAAAATCTCATGAGCCTCGGAAAATCAAAAAATTTACTTTGCCCGAAGACTGCCCGAGTTACGGCAGACGCGTTCCATTGTTTGACGTGGGGCATCTGTACTGTATAGTATTATATAATCTGTGCTAGGGTGTATTGTTACACCGTGTATATGTTAAGATAGATCAAGGGCCCCCAGAGCTCCAGGGCCCCGGCACTATGCACTTAGCTTAGCCCCAAGAGAGATACGTCACTGTAGTTACCGCCCGCCCTACGTTGTCGCCCGCCCTAGTCGTAGTTTGGATAATTTACACAAATAAGGCGACGGTTAGCTAAGAAGGGTTGAATGGGTGATGTAAACGCTTGTTTTCTGATTCATTAACGAACAATCAAGTAGGTATTACGTTAATCGCTGTTAGTGATAACCATCAGTTTTATCCGATAGATAAATTATTATCTTGAAGTATTACTAGGATGTTTTGATACACCCTAATATTAATATTAAGTATTCTATGTCGTCTAGTCATCATAATACCAGTCCGGACTAGATACTGGTAATTTAAATGTAACTAGAGGATTTGAGTGACAATATAAAAATTACGGTTTTATCACTAACAGCGATTTATGTAGTACCTACATAGACAAATTACTCTAGCGATAGACACGCTCGTTCAAACAAACAACATGTCACACAAAACAACACAAAATGACACATTGCGGTTTGTCATTGCCATAGTGACCAAGTGAACTCGGGAACATCAATCAGGTGCGTACACCTCATTCAAGTGGAACATGTTGCTTCTATGCAAGGGCAAGTCTATCGCTAGAGTAATTTGTCTATGAGTACCTACTATAATTCGGTATGTCAAGTTTTTTTTTCTTCATTTTTATATTTTTTACGGACAGAAGACATAATTTTAAGATACCTGTTTCATTCTTATTGCGATTCATCGAGTTTATCAATATACATTTAATTTTTTAATTATTTTGATCTGTAATCTCTAAGTGCAAAAATGGTGGAGAGAAAATAATTCGAACTCCATGGAGAAAAACTACATACAGCTGTATTTAAAAAAATTAAAACGTGCCTCCTCTTTCTAACTCTATGCTGGAAAAAGACACGGCAACATCAAATGTCAAATTCTGACATTGTGAAAGTATTTTTTTTTTCTTAATGGCCGGTTATTTTAAGTTGATTTTATGTTTACCAAGGAGTTCAGAGGTATGCCAGTGACGTCACTGCACGGACCGAAAAACGACGTTATTTTATTAAAAATATCTGTAATCCTTTCATTTTAAAATCTCTGACATAGAAAATATGATTATTGAGACAATTATCTCGAAATGGTTTTCAATTCAGCCCTCCAAAAAAAAACTTGACATACCGAATTGTTATACTTCAAATTATCGTACAGTGTATAAAACTGTTAAGAAATAAGTCGTAAAGTGGTTGTATAATAAGCTACTCGTAGTATAAGAGCAAGTAGACGTAAACAACTTACGACTCAAGTTTACTATCTCACCTGCTACCCAAGTAGCAGAAGGCTGTATAACCTAGGCGTTTTATCACCAAATAGTGATATAGTACGCCTATAATGGTAACCATTGTGACTGCTTGTACTATAAAGGTTTTTAACAGAGCGTTTTGATTCTATAAGATTAAAGAGCATTTAAGTTCTATAGTTCAGCTCTTAGAACGCTTACAGGACCATACAAAAGAACTTTTAAAGTGTTGCGCTGTAATCGATATGAAAAAAGCGGATATGGTACTATTTAGTACTATAGACAACCTTACTGACACTTTTATGTATCTATTTTGCACTAATAATGAGTCAAAATTGTTATTACAGTACTAGTATTGAAGCTATATCGAAAACCCTATTATAGGATCAAATTGCACTATAACTTAACCTTACACGACCATTACGTAATGTTTTAGTTTCTTAAAAGCTCCCTCCACACCGTTATGGGGACAGTTCTGTGAAAGTCACGAAAACTCCTCTATAGTACTAAATAGTACCATAGCTACTCCTGGTGCCGTTGCTAATGAACATAAATGGCTTAAATTGCTTTGTAATTAAGTTTGTGGTACTGCTACGAGACTAAAACGTGACATAAAAGTACTAAAATTAACGATTTATGAACTAATTAGATCTGTAACTAACTTTTGAGTACCAATTATATCACTGGTAATTCATAAATGGTGGCATACTGTCATGGCTGCTGTTTTCTGCAATGATAGCACATTAGCAGCACGGCTGTAGCCAATGTGTACTATAACAGCCATAGTCGGGACAATTCCTTATTTTATTAATTTATATTTTATTAAAACACGAAAATTATGAGGGCGCATTGTCAAATTTGAAATCAGCATAGTGATTTTATCGATACAATTATTTTCGCAAGTGCAAGTTACGGCAGAGTTACGGTCCATGGATGTTTTGTAGTATGTCCTTTTTATTAGGTAATACATGTTACGTTAAGCAATGGCGAATGACATAAAAAAAGCATATTATTAACATACCGAAATTTGTTTTGTTAGTTAAGCGCTTACGTACTTAGGATAGCGAAACAGAATCGATTACGGTGCAAAATAGCACTATAAACGTTTTTCGGTTACTTTTATAGTAGTAGATTTATCACCGTGAGAGCCTTTATGTAATGTTTATAGAATAAATTAGTGATAAAACTAGGGCCTTTTTGGGGTTCTCTAGACGTTTACAACACCATTATAGTGCTAATCATGAACACTAATTAGCACGCTCTAAAACGTTCTCAGGTCTTTTATAGTACCAGATTTTGCTGCTTGCTCGTCTCTTGTCACTTTAACTTAGTTACATGTTTGTCACAAGCTAGTACTTGCATTACACTTTAAGGTAAGCGCATATTAGGACGGGCCACATCGGGGCGAAGCGGACCGCATCGCAGCGGAAAATGCGTAGTTCGCATTTTATTAAAGATACGTTTATAGGATCTTAGGACCACCATAAACAACTTTCTGTATGGGACCGACATCAACATCGAAAAAAATCTGCTTATCAATACAAAACTGAAATTCTACATGACGGCAGATTTTTTTTTTCTCATTTTATGTTTTAAACAAGATGATATCCTTTACGACTGCATGCAGCAGAGATGCGAATGTTGAAATGGATGTGTGGTGTAACTAGAATGGATGAGATTAGGAATGAGTACACACGGCGACACATCAGGTTACGCACCCTATATACCCATAACCACGCTACGTATAAAACACAAAATAGTGCGGTACAGAGCCTGCATAGACGCGGCTGCTGGCGCAGGCGCAGCGTGCCGTGAGACGAAACAACAACAAGATACCGCACCCTCTCGCACGATTCGTAGCGTTCAACTTCTAATAGTTCAAAGTCCAAATAGGGTAGCCTGAGCAGACGCCGCGTGTACATTAGATGAAGTTTTAATGTGGCTATTGTGAATGAAAAACTGCGCGGTAATCGATTGTCGTGGTATGTGATGAGAAGAGATAAGTGTCATATTACAAGACGAGTGTGAATGGCTACATGAAGAGAAGACGACCAAAAAAAGATGGAGGGATTTTGTGAAAGATGACATAAGTAAAAAAAGGAGTGTGCGCTGAAATTACGGCTGAAAGAGATGAATGGAGGAAGACGATATTGCGCCGTCCCCTTTGTAGTGGGATAAGGGTAGGAAGATGATGATGATGATGAGCGTAAGTTGTTTAGTTTGATGATCTAATCATACCCTTAAATAATCGTGATCATAAGAACCGATATATTCAAGTGTTGCCAATTTAGCATTTTTTATGCTAAATTTGGCACATTTCTGTAGTGTTTAGCATGTTTTTCGCTCGTTTAGCTTATATCATATTTTTTTAGCATTTTCAAAATGTAAGAAGCAATTGCAAAATATCACATTCAAATGGTACAAAATATCGAATACTTCACTAAAAAAAAAATTTAGGGCCTAAATTCCATTTTGTATCAGAGATTTGGCTTTTAAAAAGAGCAGAAAGTACCGTTATTCCTACTCAGATCGGTACCAATGACAACAACATTTGATGGAGATGATGATTTGGACATTTTATTTCAAAATTTCGATACTCATGTATGGAAATTGTTAGTTCCGTTGTAATAAATGCCGAAAAATACAATTTGCATTTTATTTGGCACCTCAAAATCTTTTTTAGCATATTTTTGGCATTTTTAAACAGCACTTTAGCATTTTTCTGAAAAAATAGTTGGCAACACTTATTGCCTATGAAACAATATAATTATATCTATGTTGCCTCTTATGATACACACGGGTATGTATTCTTAAACAAAACCACACGGATTAGCGAAATATATGTATACGCCGAAATACTATTGCTTTGCGTTTATATGATCTTATCTATCTATCGGTATTATAATAGCTACTATAAGTTTTTATCTTACCAGATAACTTGACCTACTGCAGCCAGCGAGACATATCGACAAATAGGCGACAAGTGGCTCGCCACTAGCGGCTAAAAGCATTGTCTTGTACAACGCCCGCCACAGCCTCCGCCACAACCAGGGCCACTGCCACGAGACGGGAATAGAAGGCGAGCGTGTTGTGTAACACTCGGAATAGAACCGGTCTGTACATTGATATAGTAAGAGCTAAGTAAGAGGCTTTGTTTAGGGTTAGACGTTATGTTGGTAAGATGGAATATAATACATTGGTAATACTCGTACAAAACCTACACAAAATTATACTATAAGCATATGCTCACGACTATATTCCCCGAGGGGGTAATCAGAGCTATACTGAAACCTCAGAACATCCACGTTTCACTAGTACCGAAATTATTTCCAGTGTGACGGGGAGTGAGCTCTCCGCCACTTATAATGGACAGTGGATACAATAAATGCCTAGAAATTGAAGCATGCAGGTTTCCTCACTATGTTTTCCTTCACCGAAAAGTCAGCCGTGTTACGAATCGTACATGAATTCCGAAAAACTCATTGTTGCGAGTCGGCTTGGATGAGAATCGAACCATCGCCTCCTGCACGGCAGGAAAGGTTACTCGCCATTGGACTACCACGGCTTTATACTATACAAAGTGTATAAAAACGTACACCATGTTACTACCGGCAAAGTATAACTGTTCTATAATAGTAATACTGTGCTACCGGCTAGGTTCTGCATGCATACGATTATACTTATGCACATTGACTAATTTTCTAAATAAACAGTCGCTGTAGTCAATCGGCTATATATGAGAATTAGATGTATCATGTAATATCACAATCATCAGTCAATCAAAAAACACCTTTAGTATGCCGAGTTCGGTATCCGGCATCGACCAACCCAGTCGGTTATTGTAAAAGGCGACTAATTCTTTCAGGCATCTATACATCTTTGACGCCCAAACCGTGTGGCTGCCGGTTAAAGGCATTATATCTACCCCACCTCTGATCGTATCGGTCTCCCGTTCCATCAGACATAGGAGGGTAAGGACGAGAGGCAAACCGTGTGGCTGTCGGTTATAGCCACTGCATCTGTCCCCACCTCTGATCGTATCGGTCTCCCGTTCCATCAGACATAGGAGGGTAAGGACGAGAGGCATACCGTGTGGCTGCCGGTTATAGCCACTGCATCTGTCCCCACCTCTGATCGTATCGGTATCCCGTTCCATCAGATATAGGAGGGTAAGGACGAGAGAATACATCTGTGTTTAGCGCGTACACTTTACTTTAAAATATCATGCGGAACCTGACTGCTTTTCTATAAAGATTATTAGTCGCCGTTGTAGAAATGGACAAGTAATCCCATTTTACGGTGTAAAACAAATTCCTACATTAAGTTAATTTAGAGCCAGCCACGGCGGGTGTCGTTACAAGCAGGTAGCAATTACAGGTGGAGTCTGTGAGTGACGGAGAGGAGAGGAGAGGAACCCTCCGCTCCGTCGAAACAAACAACTTATTTAGGGGCCGGCACAAAGAATCCCTGAATTTATAATGCGCTGCGAAATTACATTTTTTCTTTTCACTTGGCAAGGCTTGTTATATTCAGCAGTGGGTTGCCTCGCAGGTTCTCTCGGATTATTTGAGTACTAGCTGTTGCCCGCGACTTCGTCTGCGTGGACATGTGATTGTTAGTCGTGGCTCGTCTAAAAGGTCATAAACTTTCATAGAGAGAAGTAAAATCAACATCAGTAAGTACCTATGTATGTAGGTATTTTACTTATCCATCACTCTACTATTAATCGTAAATTTTTGAACGTATGTCGAGCAGCATAATCATCATCTTACGACTCACTCCTGATCACAGACCTTCATTCACGAATAAGCGTGAGAAGATAGAGGATACTCCACCACGCGAGCAAGTGCAGATCGGTGGAGGCAAGAGCTGGATCGAATATATTCTAGCAAGCTAGTGTCTAGCTTGCTGTTTGAGTATTTTCTGGTGTATTAGCTGGTGGATACGGCACTAAATGAAACGTGCCAGATTATAACTGGTTGCTTTAAACCGACTCCGGTACAGTTGCTCTATCCACTGGCTGGCATAGCGCCCCCGGATGTCCGCAGGGCTATGGGAGGTTCCTCAGAAAGAGCCTAAATGGTGGACGACACACGACATCCTATGCACGGCTTCATTCCTGCACCGCAAAGGCTGGCAAGCAGACGCAGCTTTATGAAGTGTGTCGACCCACTGAATACTGGCCCAGCGCAAGCGAGGTGGAGCGAGCGAGGAGCGCCATTGATATTTGTAATCTTTGGCGAAAAAAAGTGTCCCTCCCAACTCCATTTGTGCCGCCGTCTGAGAGCCGCCTGGACATGACTTGCCTTGGGCGACCTGGAAGTCGTTAAACCGACTTCGAACCCAGGTCGGTCGCAGTAAGGACAACATGGTCAGGTGGGGATTCTCGAATGCGCAAAATGAGAGTTGCTTGTGGGGAGCTCCACAAACGTGGGCCCATCTCACATCGTGCCCTGCGTGCCCTAACACCGAGCGTGCAGGAGGAGCTCATGACCGCTAGCGACGGTGCAGTATCGGTTGCCCACTTCTGGCAAGGTACTATTTAGCGACTTTGTTCAAAATTTGAAGTCGACACGATAAGAAGAAGAAAGTTTTTTCAAGCTCTTTATATCTCTAACCTATTTTAACGGTTATGTTCATTATCTGTTGTGCTATGTATATGATGGACCATGATGGACCATCACAATCTTACCAACTTTTAGATATTTTATAGACCGAAGTAGTAATAGTCGATGACACACCGAGGGCAGGAAAGTAAGAAAGGTCTAAGATCTCATGTAATTGTGGACCAAGGCGAAGCCGAGGAGGCTTTCTTATTTACTGCCCGAGGTTAGTAAACTACTGAATACTGAATACTTAGTAAGTATACTATTTTTCTCCTCGACTGAGACGGAAAGGAGTAACTTCGTTTAGCGCAGCGGGACGAAAGTTGACGCTTTCCGCCCGGAGGGGTGAAAAATGCTATTATACAGTTAATCTACATACACAAACCACCAAGCCTTCATAATATCATAACGG
This sequence comes from Agonopterix heracliana, assembly GCA_963693445.1. Classification (NCBI taxonomy): domain Eukaryota; kingdom Metazoa; phylum Arthropoda; class Insecta; order Lepidoptera; family Depressariidae; genus Agonopterix; species Agonopterix heracliana. The sequence goes on from OY856310.1 coordinate 507,124, forward strand.
AGACTGAAGATCAAACAAAACAACTATTCATCAAAAAGTTCTGCAACGAAATTTGACTTACTGTACATCTTTAATGTTATAGTAACGTTGGCTCAGATTGGACTCTAAGATCGACGAATTACAACTATGTTGCTGTGATAGTAGCATCCATTTTTTTTAGTTCATTATGACGCGTTGGAATAAATTAATGTTGCAAACTTGCTTTAAAAATACAGTTAACGCTATCTACTTAAAAGAAGACGGTACTATAGTTTAATTTTAAAACTAATAACGCCATCTATTCAAAAGAAGACGATACTATAATTTAATTTAAAATTCTAATAGGTAAGCTTTAGAAAGATTATTTTTTATTGTACCTATTTACTATTCACCTACAAAGTATAAAATCGAATATCTGATGCCGAGTTTCTGAAACGTCTTTTTATAGACAAAGTTATAGTTTGAGAGAGTCGATTCAACTATGCCAGCTACTACTTATATCAAGTAGGTATCAGGAAAATACTATTACGCTATTACCTACCCTTCGCTGAAACTTCAGAATTATGCTTTGGTACTTTAGCAATGTTCTTGACCACCCCGAAAGGAATTACAAAAGTAAATTTACAGACGCGTACATGGTACTTGGCATGTATATTCCTGCTCAGAGAGGGAAATTGCTCTTCAAAAGGTAGGTGGGTTATATGCAGGTCTTAGGCAGATCCTTTTGATGTAGTGACCAAGAGTGCCATGAGTCTGGGGTCCAGACGCCCGTAAGTTGGAAGCTATTTATTAAAGAAAATAGATTTCACAATAGTCGATGCTACAGGTGACCAGAAAGCTGGCGCGCACCTCAGTCAGCGAAAACGCGTCACAATCCAAAGAGTATCCTGGGCATCCGTCCAGTTGCTCCGTCCATCCGGGGTGGTGGGTTCGATTCCCACGGCGGGGACACCTAGTGATATGTCACTTTGTGCAGTTTCCCCCAGTGGGCTAGGACATTGCAGGCTGAATCGCCTGATTGTCTGAAAAGAAAGATGATTCCGTGCTTCGGATGGAACGTTAAGCCGTTGGTCCCGGCTACTATCTCTGCTGGTACTAGTCGTTACATAAAAACCACGTCATAGGCCGTAAGGCCGTTTGAATAAACTCTGACACCAGGGTTTGCTGCCCAAACGATAAGAAGATTTGACCAGTTTACCGCCATTTATATTTGACAGGGTTCTGCAGTTACCTGTAAAAGTAGTTGGTTTACCGATAACGTAGATTGGTTTCCTATTTTGGTTTTTAATATTCACCTTTTTTTGTGGATAACATCTTGTTTTAATAGAAGTAAGCAAAAAAAAATTGGAAAATTGATGTAGTTGTAGGTAATGTTATAAAAAGTAAAGATTCATCTCGACCAAGAATCGAACCTCGAACCTTCACCTTCACCTTCATTACTATGTGAAAATCTAACCATTTACCGAATGCGCTACACGGCTTTTAAGAGAAGCGACGAAAAAAGTGACTACTATATACCTACCACTAGAAAAAACAAAACAAATCCCAAATACATCTGTCAGCACAAGTCAGCGTGGTAAATCATTGTAAATTATCCCCACTTATCCCACAGGAACCCAATACTGCGATAAAAAGTATCCTATGTGTTAATCAAGATCACATTCTATCTGCATGCCAAATTTCAACCAAATCCGTTCAGCCGTTTATGCGTGATTGCGCCACAAACAAACAAACTCACAAACTCACAAACATACAAACATCCAAACATCGTCACAAACTTTCGCATTTATAATATTAGTGAGATGAACGCTAACGCGACGTAGCTTAGCTCACACGGAGAATACAATTTGTGATTTGAATTAGAATTTTGTAGGTAGCAAAGCAAGGTACCATTTAGCATTAAAAAAAAAACTAGGAAATTTGTTGTTTCTTTGTTTTAGCTTAGAAAGCCGGACTTAGCCTAGTTTAACTCAGACAACAGGGCTTACTGCCCCCACTGAAGAAGAAGCTTAGAAAGAAGCTATTTAACTAGTAAACTAGTCACTACATAAACCTGAACGAGTGGATGATTTGATTCTACTATTAATGAAAGAAAACAGGCGTGTCATAATCAAAGGTGGCCATTGTTCGCCGCACTGCGCTCGCGCACGCCCCTACGGCTCGATGAGTTGCTCACACTACAGTCACATGCCAACATATTAATGATGGTAAGTAAGTAAGTTAAGCCTCTGGAATCCCACGGCAGGGCAAAGGCCTCCTCTCACGAATAAGGGTGAGAGGGAGTGGGACATACTCCACCACGCGGGCCCAGTGCGTGTTGGTGGAGGGAAGTTAGTGGACAACTTGCTGTCAGAGAATGTTCAAGCCGCCTTAATAGGCCTCTGACCTGGCTTAACGAATAGTTACAACGCCATCTGACGGAACTATCAGAGACCAACTGCTTAACGTGCCTTCCGAAGCACGGAAACGCTCGAGATGAAATACCACTAAACGGTCACCCATCCAAAGATATTAATGATAGTAATATTGTATTTTATAGGTTTGTTGTTTTGTTCCTTATTGTTACTTAATTTATCTATCTATCTATTCTATCTATATTTAATTTCCAATAATTCCATGTCCACAACCATTTAGGTTTTCTTATCAAATTGTGAAAATGTTACGTTAAAATGTTAGTATCACTTAGCTGTTCTACAGAATTAATAGACAGAGGAACCGTCGCGTTGTCGGTTAAGTATCTAAAAAACAATGAACATAGATTTAAGAAAAAGTTAGGTATCAAAAATCTTTTTTTAATTAATTAATTAATTAAAAATCATTTTATTGTCTCAATACAGTTTTTCTTATAATCTAAGTACAAAAAAAATAAAACCTACACAACTGAGACAAAAGGTTGAGGCTCAGCCTGTGCTGACACCGGATTGAACCCGTGCAGCGCTGATTTTCAGCCCCTCCCTTCTCCCTTAGGTCTTGAGTGGGAGATGAGGTAATGAGGGCATATGAATTATACAGACGCTCTTAACATCTTTGACTGACTTCTCATTTTGGACTGAGGTCCCAGGCATTCGAAAATCCCGGGGAAGATCTTACTTTTTCTTCCAAACATTCGATGTTGCAAATGAACGTAACTTTTTACATACGACCACGTGTTGTGTTAAATATTAGCTTAATTTACCTACCGAATTGACAAAGTAAAGCAGAATATTACGACGTAATATTATTCCTGTTTGTGCCCGCCGTGTAAATTACGAATGATTAACGTCTTTCAGTTTAAAAGCGAGCGAATATTAAAAATATAACGTCTTATTCCCGGGGAATAAATCCGACAGACACCGAGCCGCGTTTGTTCCTATATTTGTACTTTCATATAAACAAATGCTTTGACATTATCATGACAGATATATTGGTAGCCTTTTGTGCTTTTGTTAGTGATTCAATTCAATTCAATTTTTGAATCACCTGATTGTCTGAAAAGAAAGATGATTCCGTGCTTCGGATGGCACGTTAAGCCGTTGGTTCCGGCTACTATCTCTGGTAGTAGTAGTAGTTACATAAAAAACCACGTCAGAGGCCGTAAGGCGGTCTGAAAAAACTCTGATACCAGCAGGTCTTGCCCACACGATAAGAAGAAGAAGATAGCTAGTCAGCTGTCAGCCCGCGACTAAGTAGTTGTCTCATATGGCATTCATGCGATGCACGCAGTCCATGTGTAAAATAGTGCCTCGAATGTCCGCCAGAACAACGACGCGCTAGGTCAAGTATGGAGTTAAATTAAGTAAATATGAGAATCAAGAAGAGTTACAATCTGGACCTACCACTACAACACTATATAACCATAATTATTACTAGTAGTAATACCCTATCCCTTATATCAAAGTAAAATTAATGGAAAGGCCTAAAGCGCGTTAAGTTGAAGCACACAACTAGGGCAATTGGCCCATACGTCTGTCAGAAATTACTAGGGTAATTGGGTACTGAAGTATACCATTAATTTGTTTTGCCTAATTTTTCTGGTTTGAAATGTTCGCGTAAAGCCTATCCATAAATGTTACTTTGATCTTAGCCTTGTCCTACCCCTAAAAACAGAATACCTAAAATAAAAAATCCTTTAAAATGATAAGTCTACAAAAACAAGAAGCTTAAGCCTGACCCAGGTAGCAGTCTACCCCGTAGCTCCGTGAACAAGCCTCCAGTGTTGGGATTAACTCAAAGTAATTTGGCGCTAAACGAGAAACAGCGAGAACCTCCTCTACCGTTAAATCCATTTCCCTCCTCATCGCAATATAGACATCTTTATATTCAGGAGAAATTATGAAGCAAAGCAACGGCAGGGCATTTATTAACTGCGACGGTGACGACGAGGCCAGGAGAAAGGCGACAACTCAAACTTCAAAATGTTTGCTTTTTTTTTAAATATATTTTTTTATATTGGGGCTTTCAACCCTGAGGTTATGTCAGCCCCATCGTGCCTCAACCTTGAGACTTTACACAACAATGAAAAGAAAACCTAAAGCTTCCTAACGAAAACTAAACACTAGCACACACACCCCCACACCCCATCTCATGCAGCACTATAAATAAAAAGATAAAATAAAAATAAAATGGTGACAAAAGAGCCTACATTCAATACATTTCGTACATTCAGCCGTATCACGTGTAGCAGCTACGAGTGCGGGTGTGTCGCGCCGGTAAAGTGAAAAGCTTTGCGCGCATACTCAACCGAACGTTCGGCGCCGAACGTGTGTCCCTACACTTGGGGCCTGTTTCACCACTTCTGGGTAAGTTTTTGTGAGCTTATCAGACAGATAGTTTGACATATTTTGTATGAAATTAGGGCAAAATATCTGTCGGATAAGCTAACAAGAACTTATTCAGAAGTGGTGAAAAAGGCCCTTAAAGTAGAATTATTACAACATTACAATCTGGTAATATTATTAAATATTGTTTTCTCCGTGTGAAACAAGGCGAGTGCACAAGTGATAGATCACCGGCGCGGACGGCACCGGCACCCGGCAACCATCTGCATCTGCTTACAGCCTGCACCGGGCTTTATTTTTTCCTTTATAAATAGCCGACAGGGCGTTTAGTGCGAAATTAAAAGTGTTGTTTGTCGACTGTCGGCAGAGACTGTCGCTTGCCGCGGATGCTTTAAACAGCTGATTGAAGCTTAACATTCGTTCAGTTAATTATGCTATAAAAACATTTAAATGTTTAGTAAATGTATTTTATTTACAAAGGTGGTCCAGTAGCGAGTAACCTTGCCTGCCGTGCAGGAGGTGATGGTTCAATCCCCGTCCAGACCGACTCGTACCAATGAGTTTTTTGGAATTTATGTACGGTTTGCTTTTCGGTGAAGAAAAACATCGTGAATAAACCTGCATGCTTCAATTTCGAGGCATGTATTGTACCCACGTCCATTATAAGTGGCGACGGGCGCACACCCGGCACACTGGACAGAGTTTCGGTACTACTGGTGAAACGTGGATGTTCTGAGGTTGCAGAATATCTCTGACTACCCCCTCGGGGAATATAGTCGTGAGTATATGCTACTAAGAGCAGATGATTAAAATATCCCTACAGATCGGAAGCTTCAAACAATCGGCTGCTGTTGGCACATAACGCGCGTTGCGGGATCTGTTAGGCTATTTGATCATGTGCTAAGAGTATTGGGAAAAGTATTTCTGAGTTATTTCATACTTCTGATATTTAATGACAAAGCACCGCCTTCGCGTTACGCTAACACGTCGCTGAAAATACTGCATCGAAATGGGTCAAACATAGCATTCCTTTTTTGAAGTCGTTTAAAATTGTCTTTCATATACGTCTACCAAACTTGTACCTACTTCCTGTAATCAATCATTACTCACTACTGCATGCGAGGTGGAAGATGCAACGTTCTACCGGCACTGAATTAAACGGTGCATTTGTGAGATAGATGTGCAGTTGCAGCGCCCCTGCCTCCCGCCGCCCCCGCGGCAGGGGCGCTAATTCGCTTCATTAATCATCTCTCTGGTAACGTATGGCGTTTGCCACTTAATCCGAAATGCATTGTAGGTAGCGAGGTATTGTATTGAAAATTCACTGCAATTTCTAATTTTGGAGTTGTCTGTAAATGTAATATGTATGTCAGTATTGATGTATGTACCTATTAATGTACACATGATGACTGAGAGCAGATCGTATCGTATTGATCTCGGAAGTGGTAACCTATCTAACTTTCGAAATTTTTTCCGAATTTCCGTTTTTTTTATTTTTTTATTTATAATTAATGGCTTTTTGCTTGTGCGTAGCACCGCATTTCCGCCAGTGTCAAGTGTAATTTATGGGAGTATCTATCCCAATATCAGGGATTGTTTTTGTTCAAGAACAAGAAGAGATTGAGGATTGCGGAGCCTCGTGGCAGGCAAAAACGCGACGCACGAAAACCACGCGAGACGTGTGCTCGGGTCAATTCCTGCAACGTGACTCCCGAATTTCAGTTATTCGAAAACGGTTCATAGAATTTTTAGTGACAGATATCTTCTGACACATAAATTTGTTACACCTTATAAAGACTTGACAGAAGTATCATTTTCCAGAAAAATTTTAATCAGAATTTCATTATCATTTTTTTTCTTTTGACAACGTTCTTCTGGGTTCGAATCGAAGTTTTAAAATGTCGAAGTAACTTCTTCCATAGTAAGTAGTGTAGTCATAGGTATGACTAGAACACAACACAGTAAAGTTTTCTGTGATAATTTGTAGACAGTGGAAAGACATGTGGAATCTTTTTACTGTTGCTCTTTTAAAGCGTTTTTCCTTCGTAATATTGAAATTGATTTTAAATAAGTTCCATATTGATAAAAATCCTAAATATAATTAGGAAAATCTGTCCAAACTTATATGAGACAAATTATAGTTTGTCATAAACTGTGGTTGGTGAAACTAGAGCGCGTGACGTCATACTGCAACTTGCAACTGCATCCCTCGGGACTAGGCTTAGACTTACACGCTGCTAACTCGGTCTCCGGGGGGTACGGGGGTGTGAGGGGTTGCAGCAGAGATGTGGGCGGGGGTGGGTTAACTTTAATAGAGTGTGAGATGTTACGCAAATACGTGCGTCGGCTTATTCGGTGGAGGTAGACGATAAAAGACGAGGTGATCAAGTTGTCTGTAGTCTTGGCTTCCGTGCAGGCGGCGGCGGTTCGATCCATTCCGGGGCCAAATACTTAATCTCACGACCGTGATACCATTCAGGGTGGTCAGACACCAACTGTTCTACTAACTAACATTTTTATATTTTAGGCATGCAGTTTTATCAAGGCTCACTTTGTTGTATCTTGAAGGATTCAGAATGGATCAAACCGACATGTCGTTTGGAAAGATGGCTACTTAAGCCCACAAAAAACAAGTTATTCGTAAGTTGCACCAACCCACATAATTTTTTTTGGTTAATAATATAGTTTTTGTAGAAAATAAATAAACAAATCAGCGTTATTTATTTGTCTCATAGCATAGCATAGCATAGCATATGCTCACGACTATATTCCCCGAGGGGGTAGTCAGAGATATTCTGAAACCTCAGAACATCCACGTTTCACCAGAAGTACCGAAACACTGTCCAGTGTGACGGGGGGTGAGCCCGTCGCCACTTATAATGGACAGTGGGTACAATACACGCCTCGAAATTGAAGCATGCAGGTTTCCTCACGATGTTTTCCTTCACCGAAAAGCCAGTGGTGTAACAAATCGTACATAAATTCCGAAAAACTCATTGGTACGAGTCGGCTTGGACGGGGATCGAACCATCGCCTCCTGCACGGCAGGCAAGGTTACTCGCCACTGGACCACCACGGCTTATTTGTCTCAAAACAATAAAATCAAATCAATCATAATTTTTTAATCGCTCATATATTTTTAACTTTTCCATAGTTTGAGTCAATTAAATCATTTAAATTAATCGATAGGTAGTTGTTTAAATCGATTAACTATTTTCACTGTTTCCTAGTTTTTTTTCCTGGTTACAATTTGTGGTGATTTTTGTAGTTTATGTTAGAAAAATATTTTCCTCTTTTCATTCAGAGATCACTGCCTCCCCTTGTATGAGAAATCGAATATTTCGCTGCAATTTATCCCCGTTTACATTAGGTACACTTATTATTAAATTTGTATAACAGATTTATAAGTAGATATTGCGTTTACTACATAAGTAGAGTAAATGAAAAACCTCCTACGAGAAACAAAGGAATTTACATATAAAATTATATTATTAGTCATACATTTCCTGCGAAGAAATAATGTGTGGGTGATATCATTATAAACGAGACACTTCCAATAAAAGAAAAGGTCAAGTGTGAGTCTTGGAAGAGTTCTCATGTGTTCCGTGTGGGCAGAATTTAGTAGTATTCATTCATTTCGTATTGTAGGTAGGTACTAAGCTGCATGACATATGAGAATTTTATAAATTTCCATTAAAACTAAACTGCAATGGAACAAGGCATCAGGAAAGGAAAAGAAAAGTAGGAAACAGAAAAAGCATTATAAAAATGGATAGGAATGCTATTTTAGGCCATATTAATCAGTGTAATTGTATGTGAAAGGCTATATGCCACCCTAATAGATAAACCATTTATTTGCATAAGTAACACACATAATACAGGGTGTAAGGGACAGCCCTCCGCAAACTGAAACGGTGACCTCAGACCATCAAACTGAACAACTTTCACTATGGAGCCTACCTCAGGAAACGCGAAAAAAAATCAGCTGTCCCATACAAAACTGCCGGACCTACCATACTCAAATGTATGGGACAGCTGATTTTTTTCGCGTTTCCTGAGGTAGGCTCCATAGTGAAAGTTGTTCAGTTTGATGGTCTGAGTTCACCGTTTCAGTTTGCGGAGGGCTGTCCCTTACACCCTGTATAGTAGCATAGTAGTCGCATAGTTTATGACTATCCCAAAACGGAATATAGTGGTTAGTTTAAATAGATATAATTTCAGCAGAATTGCAGAAACAAACAGGATAATGTAATAATGTCAATTAATTCTTGTTTTTGTAACGATAAGAATACTTTTATAAACAATCCTGAAGGCCAAATACTTCAATCTTAATAATCATGCACGAGAAAACTACAACATTATTCAACCGAAAAATGTTGCTTTAAAAAACAAGCTCCCCTTCAAAGAGTACACCGAACTTTTCTATCTCTAAACATATTTCTACCTCCATGAATAAACCATGCGGAGCGATCTCCATAGCTCTTATAAACACCGCCTCTATAGCGATCCATGACCGAAATGAAAACATGTCTAATAAGGAGTACCTTGTGCACCACAGTATATTTAGAACAATATGGAATCTGGATACAAACGTTCCTATCATTTTATCACAGGCCTCCGTGTATAATAATTAATAATAGTCGTCAAGACTGTTGAGTGTGTAAGAGACTCAAACAAGCGTTATTATATGCAAGGAACTTCATTGATTGTTATACGTCTAATAGCACGAGCTGTTTCTATTTCACTACCACTTTAACAGGTTAAGTTAAATTAGAATTTCGTACAGACACTTTATGGCTTGGCTGCGTAAGTTAATAAACAAGAGCGGCACTCATATTAAGAGTAAGTACACCATAATTGAATTTATTTTACCATAATTGAACGCAAATGAATAAAAATGTGTCACAAGTGACATTAAAATCATATCTATCCTAGTATCTGCTATAGTCTCGTCACCAGCAAAGCTTAAGCGAAGACTAGTCAACTTTTAATGCCTTTTAAATCATCGTTTTGTCTCATCAGATATATCGCTAAGCGACCAAGTAAAGATCTCTACAGTAACAAACAGCATATTAATAAATTAGAACTAATTAAAGATTCCCTACCATTCTGATTCTACTATGCTATGCTAGTACAGTGAAGTTAATAAGAGAGAGTGAGGTAAGGAAACGAGCGACAGTGTGTAGCTCCTCACTCGGCGTGGCAGCGACTAATGTCATCATTTAGCGGCGCGATGGTGTGTGACACACGGGGCACTAGTGTGAGCAGGTTCGCGCGTGGACTGTGTTGTGACTGTAATGAAACGAGCGACAGTGTGTAGCTCCTCACTCGGCGTGGCAGCGACTAATGTCATCATTTAGCGGCGCGATGGTGTGTGACACACGGGGCACTAGTGTGAGCAGGCTCGCGCGTGGACTGTGTTGTGACTGTAATGAAACGAGCGACAGTGTGTAGCTCCTCACTCGGCGTGGCAGCGACTAATGTCATATTTAGCGGCGCGATGGTGTGTGACACACGGGGCACTAGTGTGAGCAGGCTCGCGCGTGGACTGTGTTGTGACTGTAATAAAACGAGCGACAGTGTGTAGCTCCTCACTCGGCGTGGCAGCGACTAATGTCATCATTTAGCGGCGCGATGGTGTGTGACACACGGGGCACTAGTGTGAGCAGGCTCGCGCGTGGACTGCGTTGTGACTGTAATGAAACAAGCCATATATTCATATTGGTTATAGATAATAGTCTTAATTATTGACGATGCTGCTTATTAGCACAAGGGGAAGCCACATTGTAAAATAAATTGAAAAAGACGGCCAGCCGACACGAGGCTCGAATCATAAGCATCCGAATCATGAGAATTGTCTAGACCACTAGACAAACAAGAGCAGCGCAGTGGTGAGATGTAGCGCGCTATCACTCCAGTTTAGATACGAACCCAAATTTCAACACATAGTCCTTCGAAATGTCACCGATAGATGTCGGAAGCTGTCTATCAGCGTTCCACTTAGTTTGTACAAAGATAACAGAGCATGAAACAAGCGACAGTGTGCAGTTCCTCATTCGGCGTGTTAACCACTATGATACATTTTCCAGTAAACCGTCTTGTCACCGCTCGCAATACTCGCTCGTATGAGACGTTGCGGAAGATAGGAGCAGTAATCAACCATAACGTCGAGCCTCCCCGCCTCACCCGCTCCTCCGAGCCCCTCTGTCGCCCTGAACACGTTCCGTGCGCGTCGCTTTTCTAACGACGTGTGTCCCCACATACCACGAAGTACGTTAACTGAGGACATTTTTCTTTTTGTATTTTTGTGTTTATTATTTGGTCTATTCAAGACGTAGTACATTTTAACCACACTCGTAAAGGGGATGTTTGGTATTTTTCTTACTCTTGTGTTTATATGAGTGTAGGTGTAAGCTAGGATTTGAAAGAAACAGGTTTTCTAAAGGAATTCCCACGCTTTTGTAGGTAGGCGTCGGTTACCTATTTTGGCGGATTAAAAATACCCCAACCAATTTGCAATGAATCTGCGTATACTATACTACCTGCCGCCGTAGCATGTTGAACGTGATACTGCTATATCACTTCACGCCTTTTATCTCGTTCGTTCGCGTGCAAACAGAAAGAGAGCGAAGGTACGATAGCGCTATATCACCATTAAAATATTAGTTTAGTTAATCTATTATTTCAATACAATAGGTACAAACAAGTATTTTATGGTCTATTTTGTATTTGTGCTTCAATCATAAAGGTGAGGATTTAATGCACACTGTTAGTTCCAGCAAAGTTTTTATATCTTTGTAATTAAATTATCGGCAAAATGAGGCCAAATCAGCAAGCCTCTTAATCTTATCCTGGTTGGCATAATTCTTCATCATGTTGCCAAGTCACATTGTATGACAATGTTATAGACTCCACGGAAGAACAAATAAGTAAAGCCAATGTAAAGAACACATCAATACAAACGACTACAGTTTAAATATAAAGTTTCACTATTGAGTTCCACTGTTTTACAACTGTTTCTGAAAAACTCATACACTAACAAACTTTTGTAAACACTTAAAACCAACTGTATTACGAAGGTTTAAAGTCTACAGTAGCTGTTGTAAGTTTATAGGATAAGTTTGTAAGAGTGCATTAGACATTCGGGGTGGAATTGTAAAGTTAGAGATATGGCGTCACGAAGCCGGAATACTAAAATACTTTGCTACTCACGTCTCTATTGTGCCTGTGTTATGTGGAATGAAGAACAAAGGTTATATCTACTCAGCACAGGTGATCACAAATTACTAATTCTGTTCTAGACAACATTCTGCGTCCATACACATTTTTGGGAAAATCTCAAAGTGCAAGTGCCAAACGGAATAGCATCTTTAGATTGACCTCGATACAATAAAATAATGTTACATTCCGATTGGATTTGTAATAATAACCCTTTTTTTAATATGGGACCAAAGCTGTAGGGTCATTTTCTATTTTGTTATATGAGTTAGAAAATAATTAGGTAGGTAAGTAGGTATTTTAATATTTTTAAACTATAATATTAACAGTACCTTTTTTTTTTTTTTTTTTTTATACGCTGGGAAAAAATGCTTTACGCATCCCCTCCCGTTGGGGGGCAGGAGGGGTATGTGGGACTCCCCGGTGCGTGTCACCGGTATACCCACTAAAATAACCCAGCGGCACTCCCGCTTCGCCTGGATGGCAGGGAACTGGGAGACCGGCAGAGCCTTTTCATCCAGTCCCCCACCGGCGATCGCCTGCCTTTCGGCCGGCCCACCAGAGAATGTCTTCCCGCAAGGGTGGTGAGTAGTGCAATGCAGGCGGAGGCGCCCCCGCACCTATCGCCCGCTACTCACCACTGGAAGGCTAAGGGCAGCCGCTGTTAAGCAGCCGCCGACCGCCACCGCCGGTTTTAACGACTTCACTGTCGGGTGTTATTGACTTTTCCTTGTCTCAGCCCGGCCAATGAAGGCACGGCCCTCGGTCGCCTGGAAACAGTCCAGACGATAACGATATACCGCTTGGCGGTGGCGGGGAAGGAACTCCTTCGCGGCCTGCTCTGCGGTAGTGTGAGTACGCGCAGAGCCCGCCCCTGCTCCTCCACTATGCCCTCTGCCAAGCAGAGGGACACGTGGAGAAACGAACCGCGGCCGGGTCAAGCTGACCCGCCGCCCTCCTGTGGTCACATCTCAGAGATGCGACCACCCCGCATAGGGTTGGTTCACGCCGGCAAGCCGGTACCCCCCCATTTCTGGGGGGCATTCCCCTATCCACCACCCGGGGACGCGCCCGATAGCAGACCCAACCTGCCACGGGATATTAACAGTACCTGTTCTAACTTAAATAATGGTGTCTCATGCCATAACCATACCACAACCTTACAACAACAGACGAAGAAGAATTTAATATTCTTTGAAAATAACACTTTCTTTTCGAATTTTCAATCAAACTCTGAATGTGACGAGATACGGATGATTTTGTACGAGGTCGGGAAATTAGTCATGCGCATGAAAATTAAATTATATTTTTATTTTAGGTCGGTATATTACATAAAATTCAAATGGTTTTTGGATATTGTCCGTGTGGTGCCGGCTAAGAATAGTATCATCCCACTTCCTCCTGTGGGTGTCGTAAAAGGCGACTAAGGGATCTACCAGAGGATGGGCAGCAGCATCCTCTGAGTATACATATCCAACCAACTGCGATCGCCAACCCGCCTGCCAAGCGTGGCGATTATGGCAAAACCCCCCAACATGGACTCGCCGTTGTAGCGGTCCTTGGGGGCGGCCTATGTCCAGCAGTGGACGTCCATCGGCTCAGATGATGATGATGATGATTTGGATATAGATTCTAGAGAAGCGGTTATTACATTTTGCGTTTCTTATTATCAGGTGGTTTTGTGTTTTGAATTAAAGGCAATTAAGGAACATGCACATGGTCTCTTTTGCAGTGTTATTGTAAGCCAAAAGCAATTTTTTGCTTATTGAAACGTCCATAGTAAAAACCTTATAAATTTGAGACAAACTGCACGCTTAAAAGATTGTTGGTTAATTGTTGGTTTCAAATTTTATAAAACGTGTCTTTCCAAAACTGCACGCTACGATAAGATGGTTTTTAGTTATATCAATGTTACTAACCACTAGCTTAGACAATTCGAAATTCCACATTAACTTTGTAGCAGCAAATAAAATAAGCTGAACTTAAATAAAATATAAAGCAAAATGACAAAGGTATTAGAATAGTGCGGTAACAGCGACAGTCAGCAACGTGATCCCGGAGCCCGGGACTCGGATCCCGGGACTGAGAGCAGCGTCACACCGCGCCTTACATTAAATATTGAAAACTAATATCTTTGCCGCACGTGGCCGCCCGCCGTCTGCCAGGTGAAGTCAGCTACCGAGAAAACACAGTGTAATGGTTTGAGCAGTAAAAGATGTAGATAGTACCAGGCCTTTCTCACTCCACAGTTCAGGTACGCTTGCGGGCCGATCCCCACAGAGGGATGAATCGTCGCTCGACATAAGGCGCATTTTATTTTTCGTTTCTAAAGCGCAAAGTTCGAAATTAGAAAAATCGGGTTGAGTGAACTTCTGTTACGTTAGTAACTATTAAATAATATCAAAATTTGTGAGGAATCTTGAAGATGAACCATACACTGAAGAAGAAATTCTGCGTGTGCATGTGAAGTCTACTAATCCACATTGAGTTCGAGTGGTGGAATGACGTCCATTCACCCTCCTTAAGTAGGCCTATGCCTTGCAGTGGGAAGTTTCGAGATGAATCGAGAGGAAAAATAAAATCAATGTGGGTTATTCAATTAAACCTTGAAATTAATATTAATTCTAGGTCTCATTTTGTCTGTTATATTTCTTATAGTTAATTAGGGGTATTATCTGTCTATTTTTATTCATACAAAACACTTTGAATTTGTCGAGGACAGCAAACCAGTTAAAACAAATAAAACATAATTTAAAAGTGGTCCTTGATGCTTTAATCGACTTCAATTAGAGTTAAATTAAATTAAATTAAATTAAATTAAAAAGTCATTTATTGCCTCAATTTTTCTTACAGTCTAAGTACACAAAAAAGTATTATTACACAATTGAGACAAAAGGTCGAGGCTCAGCCTGTGCTGGCACGGGGTTGAACCCGCGCAGCGCTGATTTTCAGCCCCTCCCTTTTCCCTAAGATCTTGAGTGGGAGATGAGTAAATGAGGGCAGATAAATAGTACATACAGATGCTCTAAACATCTAAAACTTAAACATCTTTGTACTTCTTAACTACATACAAAATTAATTATAAAATTAAATCATAAAATTTAACAAAATACACGGTAACTAAAATTCATGGAATTCTTATGAACTGAATATAGTGTGTGTGTGTGTGTGTTTGTGTGTGGGGGGTGTGTGGGTGTGTGTGTGTGTGTGTGTGTTATTTTCATAGTTATATTTACATATCATTGGGATTGATTGGATTCATTAAAATAGTCTGTAATCTTTAACATGTTCCAGTATGCATGTTTCAAGTTTTCGGCAGAGAGTTGTTTTCTTAATAAAGCCGATTTATATTTTGCTCTAAAACTATTTACGCTCATTTTATTCCTCATTGGAGGAGGTAGGTCGTTCCAGATACTTGCTGCATAATACTTGAAACAGCCCCTATATCGTGCGGATTTATGCGTCGGTATACTAAGTAAGTTTAGAGTGGCAGATCGGAGACTCCTTTGCACCACATCTTTTACCCACGTGAGTTTTTCGAAAAGGTATTCGGGTTTTTTATTCCATATTACCTTTTGAACACAGCAAGCATATTGTAGCTCCCTCCTCGCACTCATGTTTAGAATGTGTTTTTTATTTAAGTAAGGTGTTATGTATTCCCTTTTTGGCACGTTATAGCAGAATCTGATGCAGGCGTTCTGAACACGCTGAACAGCTCGCTCTGTGCTGTTGTTTAACCGGGGACCGAAGACAGAACTACAATATACAAGTTGGGATAGCACAAGAGAGTCTGATAAAACTAAACGGATATCTTCCTTGATGTACGGTCTTATTTTATATAAAGTTTTCAATCTGAAAAAGGCATTTCTAATTTTACTATTCACGTGTTCTACATACTTTTGTTCCTCATCCAAGATCAAACCAAGATTACGAGCAGATGTTACTCGCTCCAAAGGTACACCATTGATTTTAACTTGCTCTTTGCATTCGGAGACCATCTGAATTTGGTGTTTAGTGCCTAACGCTAACATCTGGGATTTTACTGGATTCAGGAACAAAGAGTTTTTTACCGACCATGTATGGATATTGGCAAGATCATTATTGATTTTATTAATAGCAGTTTGAGTGTCACATCCTTTGAATGAGTAGTAGAGCTGCGTGTCATCAGCATACAGGTGATATTTACATGATTGAATATTCTTAGGTAAGTCTGCTGTAAATATAGCAAAAAGGATCGGACTTAACAATGAACCCTGAGGCACACCACGTGGAATTTGTTTCAGTTCAGAAAATCGCCTACTTCCGTCACTGTCCTCAGTAACTACTATTTGTTGTCTGTGGGTTAGGTACATCTGAAACCATTCACAAGCACTAGGGGAGAATCCGTAGCATTCTAGCTTGGCTAGCAGTAGCTCCGGGTGTAAACAATCAAACGCGCGGGAATAGTCCAGGAGTACCATAATGCTACTCAATCCCAAATCAGAGGCCTCAGTGAGGTCGTCAGTCACGTGCAGTAGTGCAGTCTCAGTTCCATGTCCTCGACGAAATCCGGATTGAAACTTAGGTATAACATTTTTTAAACGATTTTATTTAACTTCGAACCGGTCTAACTATCTATCTAACTAACTAACTAACTAACTAACAATGGATTCTTGTAATCTAATTTTCACCCACTTCCTGTCAACCAATTCAGTTGAAACTTTACACACATGTATAGTTCTGATGACAATGCAATATTATGGTAACATGGAGGTGATCTGATGATGGAGACGGAAGGTGGTCAAGAGATCTCCTCGATTTCTTATAGCAGAGTACTCGTGTTTAGTGTTATATAAATTGTTTTGATGAGACCTTTATGGTACTGGTAAGATTGAGGGTCTGATGATGGAGACGGAAGGCGGTCAAGAAATCTCGTCTATGACTTACAGCAATACACTCGTGTTTGGTCTCATATCAATCGTAGCGATGAGATCTTTGAGGTACCAGTAAGATTGAGGGTCTGATGCTGGAGACGGAAGGTGGTCAAGGGATCTTCTCGATGAAATATAGCAGAGCACTCGTGTTTCATGTCATTTAAAATGTTATGATGAGAACTTTATAGCACCGGTAAGATTGAGGGTCTGATAATGGAGACGGAAGGTCGATTAAGTATAGCAATACAATCGCGTTTGATATCATTTCAATTGTTGCGATGATAACTTTGTGGTACCATTAAGATTGAGGGTCTGATGATGGAGACGGAAGGTGGTCAAGCTATCTTCTCGATTAATTATAGCAGAGCACTAGTGTTTGGTATCATTTAAATTGTTTCGATGAGAACTTTATGGCACCAGTAAGATTGAGGGTCTGAAGATGAAGATGGAAGGTGGTTAAGGGATATCCTCGATAAATTATAGCAATACACTCGTGTTTGATCTCATTCCAATTGTTGCGATGAGAACTTCGAGGTAACAGTATGATTGAGGGTCTGATGATGGAAACGGAAGGTGGTCGAGGTATTTCCTTGATGAATTATAGCAGAGTACTTGTGTTTGGTATTATTTAAATTGTTTCGATGAGAACTTTATGGTACCGGTAAGATTGAGGGTCTGATGATGGAGAATGAAGGTGGTTAAGGGATCTACTCGATGACACATAGTAGAGCACTCGTGTTTGGTATCATTTAAATTGTTTCAATGAGAATTTTGTGGCACTTGTAAGACTGATGTGGGTCTGAAGATGGAGACGGAAGGTGGTTAAGGGATCTCCTCGATGAATTAAGTATAGCAAAACACTCTTGTTTGGTCTCATTCCAATTGTTGCGATGAGAACTTTGAGGTACCAGCAAGATTGAGGGTCTGATGATGGAGACGGAAGGTGGTCAAGGGATCTCTTCGATTAAGTATAGCAATACAATCGCGTTAGATAACATTTCAATTGTAGCGATGAAAACTTTGTGGTACCATTAAGATTGAGGGTCTGATAATGGAGACGGAAGGTGGTCAAGCGATCTTCTCGATGAATCATAGCAGAGCACTCGTGTTTGGTATAATTTAAATTGCTCGATGAGAACTTTGTGGCACCAGTAAGATTGAGGGTCTGATGATGGAGATTGAGGGTGGTTAAGGGATTTCTTCAGTTGATTGAAGTAGAACACTCGTGACGGATCACATTTAATTGATTTTGATGAGGATTATATAGTCGCGGTAATATTGAAGGTCTGATAATGGAGACGAAAGGTGTTCAAGGGATCTCCTCAGTAAATTGTTGCAGTACACTCGTGTTTGATCGCATTTAATTGGTTTTGATAAGGACTTTTTAGTCCCGGTCAGACTGAAGGGTCTGATGATGGAGATCTCCTCTATAAAGCATTTGTGTTTGATCTCGTTTCATTTGTTTCGATAAGAACTTTGTGGTATCAGTAAGATTGAGGGTCTTGATGATGAATACAGCGGGTGGTAAAGGAATCTCCTCGATGTATTATAGCAGAGCACTCGTGTTTGGTATCATATAATTTGTGTATGAGAACTTTACGGTAGGTAGGTACCGGTAAGATTGAGTATCTATGTTGGAGATGGAAGGTTTTCAAGGGGTCTATACAACTAATTGTAGCAGAACATTCGTGTTTGGTATCATTTAATTTGTTTCGATGTATACTTTTTAGTCTCGGTAAGATTGAGCGTCTTATGATCGAGACAGGAGGTGGTCAAGGGTCTCATTTAATTGTAGCAGATCACTCGCATTCGATCTCATTTAATTCGTTTCTATGAATGTTTTCAGTTTTTACTTTGACTGGGAAACTAAAAAGTAAAAAATAAAATAGGAAAAAAACTTTTTAAGTTAAACGATTTTATTTGAATGAAAACTGCACTAAACGGTAATAAATAATTTTCTACACGTTTGTATTATGTTGTACACTACCGTCAGCTGGAAATTTGTGAGTATAACCTATGTCAACCTAGCTATCTTCAAAATAGTTATGACGAATAAAGGTATTACAATAGGCATTCATATTTTAGATTAATACTTTGTTAATTAATTTTGATTATAAAATCGTGGGCGCTTGCTAGTAAAATATTAAACTTTCCTAAAAAATGTGCTTTCATCCGTAGGTAGTGCAGGTACAGGACTTCATAGCTCGATGACATACAACAATGAAAACCACATCGATATCACCTTAGCCGTACTATTTACTTTCAAAATGTTTTGATGTATTTTTTTTATTTTGTAAGATAAATAGTATGTAGGTAACATTTGAATTATACCTATTACTATGCAAGCGCCCACGATTTTATAATCAAAATTAATTAACAAAGTATTAATCTAAAATATGAATGCCTATTGTAATACCTTTATTCGTCATAACTATTTTGAAGATAGCTAGGTTGACATAGGTTATACTCACAAATTTCCAGCTGACGGTAGTGTACAACATAATACAAACGTGTAGAAAATTATTTATTACCGTTTAGTGCAGTTTTCATTCAAATAAAATCGTTTAACTTAAAAAGTTTTTTTCCTATTTTATTTTGTCTAGATAACTAAGAGTTTGATTTAATATTACCTTTTCTATAACCTTTGATAATACTGGGAGGATCGATATAGGACGAAGATCTTTAAGTTCGGTTACAGAATTTTTTTTAGGTACTGGTCTCACTAGGGCTCTCTTCCAACTTGATGGGAATGTGTTGGTCTCTATAGATCTATTTATGATTGTTGTAATTATAGGTAGCGTCGCATCCAAGGTAAGTTTGATCATTTCGATATTTAAGTTGTCATGTCCAGCGGATTTTGTTTTAATGTTGTAAATTATTTTAAGAACGTCTCCTTCTGTGGTTGGTTTAAACTTAAGCGTGTCAGTTTGCGGTGTGTCGACAGTCATTTTTTCAAAACATTGTTTATTATAGGACGGCAGATTTAAAAAGTGATCATTAATTATATTAGGGTCATTTATATGGTCGGGAATCAAATTAATATAAGCTGTTTTAAAAGTGACGGTATTTTAATGTTTTTCCACAATACATTTGGCTTATTTCGATTTTTATTAACAAAGTGCTTAAAGTAAGCTTTTTTCTCGCGTTCGATTGTAACTGTTACTAGGTTTTTAAGGCTCCGATAATAGTCTCGTTTTATCTTATTATTTTGTTCACTAGTTTGGTACTTTATTTGACAGTTAGTTTTACCTTTATGCACCTCCACTAAAGCTTCATCTCTTAGGCTCATCATAAATTTTACCATATCGGTAATCCACGGTTCAGGCTTATCTTTCAATATTATTTTTGTAAAAAAAAGTTACAAGGTAAACAAATATCTACAAGTGAAAACGATATGAATATAATCAAATGAAGCTGCCTGTATAATTGATTGGTTTATTATTTTGTACTTTTTAATGTTTCACTTGTGATGTGTTTTAAGGCAGCAAATTGCTTTGAAAGTATCTCAAGTACAACTACTGTTTGATAACTATACCAGTTCTAAAGACATAAGGATCTATCTTGAAATCTGTATAATTGACAAAAGATAGAACTGATACATATAGGTATACATAGAATCAAGTCGAGCCGAGATTTGATCCAGTTACGAATATTGAATGAATATTGCTGATGCCACGTTAATACTTGATGAAGAATATCTGACGCTAAGAATGATAGATGTACTGATATATTGGTAGTTATAACTAGAGATTAGGCTAATTGGATTACTGTTGGCTTGATTAAATATTCAAGGCTACAATGTTTTGTATAATTAGACAGTGTTAAGAAGATCCTTAAGTGACATTTTGTAAATACATTCATGTGGACTCTAAGAGTAAACCAAACCAAAAAAACATTCCAACTAAATTGGTATGATTTGGCATGAGGGCAAGTTGTCATCCTGTGTGTTGAAGTGATAAGTTAACTATGCATAATTTGGAACGCAGATAATCTTCTTATTTTGTTGTGGGGACTGGCAAGCCAGCAACACATCGACCCAGTGGGATCTGTTGTGTTTAGTACCTACATAATTTCCTTTATAAGCAACCATAGAAATTTGAAGAACTACTCGTATAAACAGCTGATTCTTTCTCGGTTTTTCTTTTATTCTCAAATCAGCGTGAAAGCAGCACACGGAAAAAAACTTGGTAAAAATGTCTAAAATAAATTATCATAGCAAATTCAAAAGAGTTATTAACATAAACGATCGTATTTCACGAACCTCTAAATACGACATCAATCCGCTGAACTGAGAGCACCGAGCAATAACATGCCAGCACAATCGGTCGTTCACTGGGTGTAGTGTGCGTCTCCTCCATGGGACTACGGTAGGGAACGGTAGAAGATTGATTGGTGTTGTGTTTCTGCGAGTAGATATAACGTTAAATAAATGATATTGTACCTAAATTTTCTTTTTATCATCATCATCATATCGTATGGCATTTTTTTTTGTCTTCCTGCTTGGATCAAGGGAGGTTTAAATTTCGAGGTCAAGATGTTTTAGCCAGTCTTCCGCTGCCGGGGTTAACCTATGGAGTTCTTCAATACCACCGGGGAAACGGCGTAGGGTGCACTCATTTACCACAAAAACATAACAATCACTCAATGACTTTTTATCATAACAATCTTAGATCGTATTTTATTATTATTCGATTTTAGAACATGTCAAATTTAAATCTAATCTAATCATTTATTTTCAGACAACTAACATGGTCCATTTGTTAGTAACACAATTAAATGAACACTAAAAAAATACAAACTATGTTATTATTTATTTATTGACATTGCTTATGTTTTTATTACCTGACTGTGCGACGCAAAGGAAGGGTAATGTGTTTACAGGCTATGTATGTTTACATGTGTGTAAGTTTGTACCTTTGTGGCACTCTAGAGTCAATCGATTTGTGCGACTGTCACTAAAGACATGACAGTAGGTAATCAAAATTTAATATGCCGACTACCAGATGCCATATTATTATGAAAAATAAAAAAATGAAAGTTGACGAACTATATCGAGTGAGGGGTATCATTGAATAGTTATTTGAAAATCATCTTTAGGTTTTCCTTGACATTTTTTTCTATCTCTAGTATGGGCGTTAGAAACAATTAAGACCTATAAGTTATTATGAGAACGTAAATGTGACCCAGGTCTGATATGACGTTTTTATTATCATTAATTTCAACAAATCACACATTTTAAATAAAAAACGGTGGTGATCCCGCGGGAATGAAGCACACTTGAACAAAGTGTTGCAAAGGCAGTTGCAGTGTGGTTCGCGCGGAATCCCAGCAATCCCGGGATGCTTGGGATTGCGTCGGGGTCCCGGTGCATTCAGCAGGGACCGGGGCACGTCCCTTGTGGAATACCAACTTGTGATCGCTCAGTATTTGAGACTAAGGAGGACATTTTGGTTTTGTCTTTGATCGTACTACTTTTAATTAATTAAGGCGTATCTGCCCTGGACCACGACTCTCCATACTAATCGATGCGAACGAGCGCGTGGCTCCGGTCAGAATTTAGCTGTTTTCTTTGAAAAATTTGATGATTTTTTATTAATTTCCAAAAAGTAAGAAAACTACATCATTCTAAATTGTGTTGTGAACGATATTGTAAATTTTCACTAGCTTCTGATTAAAAATGTAAGAGTAAAATGGTTACAACTGGAAATAAACTAAATTATTATTACGCTGTTATACCGTCGAGGCCGTTTTTTGAACAAGAACGAAAGTGTTTTAAGTCTGAAATTAAATTATGTCTTATTTAAGGATCGGGCGGATGGGCGACTGTTCTCAATTACACGATTAGATTAAGTTTACTAGATAGAAAAAAATCCCAAAGTTACCCCTTTTTGTTATGTTTTTTCAATACTATGATTAAACTGCTGATATTTAACTTTTTATTCTTGTACCTACTTAACTAAATACATTAAATATTTCTAGTGAACTCAGGAGAAGTTTTAGCTTAGAAACTCCCATGAGCAAAGATATTGACGAAAAACACGTTTTTTTGCGATCCTGCTTTCAATTGGAGCGGGATGGCTAATTGTAAACTTATGCTTGCAAGAAAGAGACGCTTGCACTGGGATAACCTAGTCTTAAGAAAAACAAAAAACCTGACTGCATAAAAAACTATTAACTGAAAAGATAAAAACAAGCTCCTTACTCGTAAATCAGCTATAGTAACTTTGTTTGAGCAAATTATTTGAATGTTATTACCTACTTATTAGTTACTATAGCTGATTTACGAGTAAGGAGCTTGTTTTTATCTTTTCAGTTAATAGTTTTTTATGCAGTCGGGTTTTTTGTTTTTCTTAATAATTTAGTTTATTTCATACTTTTTAGTCTTGTGTCAAAATGGTAGCATAAAAGTACTATAATATATATATTTTTGGAATCTGCTCTTCACCAGCTTTCATTTGATACTCATATTGTAATTTTTTACGAAAAAAATTTGATTCTCCCTCCTCTCTTTTTTAATTCGCAGACGCCATATTTAAATAATGTACCCTATGACACTCTCACGATTTTTACGGTTCTAAGGACACCTCGTACGTTAAAATCCATCAAGCCGTTTAAGCTGTAGGGCGTGCCAAAGAAATAGACATACAAACATACATACATACATACATTCATACTTACATACATACATACATACATACATACATACGCTCAAAAAACATAACCCTCCTTCTGTCGCAGTCGGGTAAAAAAGGGGTGACTTTAGAGTCCCTTTTCTTCGGTTTTATTCATTACAATCGATTTCTAGAAAAACCACATCACTTCTCATATCGTGTAGATGGTTCAGTTGAAAATAAACTGAACTGAAATATGAAAAAGTGCCATAGTTAATGAATAAAATGGTTACAAAGTTTCCCAAAACCGGGAGCCCCTTAAGTTATTTTATCCTGAAACCTTGAATATGTTCTTCTTCTTATCGTGTCGACTTCAAATTTTGAACAAAGTCGCTAAATAGTACCTTGCCAGAAGTGGGCAACCGATACTGCACCGTCGCTAGCGGTCATGAGCTCCTCCTGCGTACAGGTGTTAAGGCACGCAGGGCACGATGTGAGATGGGCCATCGTTTGTGGAGCTCCACACAAGCAACTCACATTTTGCGCATCCGAGAATCCCCACCTGAACATGTTGTCCTTACTGCGACCGACCTGGGTTCGAAGTAGGTTTAACGACTTCCAGGTCGCCCAAGGCAAGTCATGTCCAGGCGGGAGGCTCTCAGACGGACTTGAATATGTTAAAGGTGAACATTGCTTTATGAGTATGTATAATATGCTTAAATGAGCACTGCTAGTTGTATCAAAGTTTCTGGTCACCCTGAAAGGGACTATGGTCAAGACTGTATACTATACACAGGGTGTTATGGTAAACAGTTGCATTACTTTAATTAAAGGGAGATTGTACCCGATGATACTGAATAACTTTTCCAAAGAAACTTATTTATTGGAAATTCGCAAAAAAAGTTGTTTAGTATGATGGGTACACTCACCCCTTAAAGTAATGCAACTGTTTAGAAAAATGACGTTAGATCTTTAAGAGAAGTTTTTTCCGAGACCGCAAATGCGCGCTGCATACAAACGTAGTCTGCTGATATTTTCAATACTATCCAATTAAAGTAAATGAAATTTATCAGAAACAATCTAGAAACTAATCTCTATCGTATGAAGTCAGATTTTCGTTAAATATACAGTTTTAATGATAGGATTAATTTAAGATTTGTATGGAAATCTTCGAGGCACTGTAACCTTAAAACTATACATTAAAACGAAAATCTGACATTCATACAAACATAGATATTAGTTTCTCGATTGTTTCTGAAAAATTTCATTGACTTTAATTGGTTAGTATTGAAAATATTACCAGACTATATTTGTATAGAGTGCGCCAACGTAATATTATACCCTTAACTTAATCACAGTGGTTCCGACAGGGACGTTGTATCAAGAATACTTCTTCCTAGCTCTTACTGATAAGGAACATAAGTCAACCAAGGTCAAGGCATAAGAATAGTTAATAATACCACACTGTAGAATGGAATCTCCCTCAATATCTATTCTTATGGTCAAGGTCTGCTCGGGGATACAGTATTAGCCTTTTCTCAAACATGCTTGAAAATTTGAGCATTATTTTGACATCCTTCTCTATAAATCAAAATTGCTGTAATAAAAATCCATATCTGTCGTGGTTTAGCGGCCAAATAAATTACATAGTAAACTCGTCGTGTCCTCGTGTTATTTAAAAAATGGAACGATCTTTTACTCAGAGACATGGCAACTGTTAAAGCTTCTAAAGTATCACATTACATTACTTTACTTTTAGTTCGAATCTATACCGCTAGATGGCGTTGCATGTAACTTAAATCGCGCTAGCGAAGTCATCTACGGAATAAGTAAAAACAAACAAACAAACAAACAAACAGACAAACAGACGGACAAAATTTCTAAAAAAGTTTGATTCCTGTCAGGGATAGAAACCATATCGTAATCTTTTTTTTGTAAATATCTTCAATGTACAGACACACTTCAGGTACAGTTTTATAATAGTTTAGACAGAAAACCTGGGCTTCTCAGTGGTGGGTATTTATTGGACGAATTAATTAACAGCAACCAAGGAAAAGGAGGTAACAAACATATCAAAGGTTTTATTAATGTTCCAAACTGGCTTGCAATGCAAATAGAAAGCTGTTTATTGTATACACAGACCTCTATGATTGAATAAAACATATAAATGAACTTTTAATTTCAAAAATTGTAAATTTTTTTAAATATTTAAATATATTAACTATATTTTTTAATATTTTATTTCCACGCATTATTTGAGAAAAGTACTATACATACAAGCCTTGGCCACAACTAGGCATTGATGGAATTACGTATGTGTCTGTGTGTATATGCCTCACACGTCGTCCAATGAGTTATGAAATGCGTTCGTCCATCAATGCCTCTGGCCGCTGCAGTAATGTACTTACTATTATTCCGAGAGCGAAAATGCGCGCTGCATACAAACGTACTATGGTGATATTTTCAATACTAACCAATTAAATTCAATGAAATTTTGCAGAAACAATCTAGAAACTAATTTCTATGCTTCTATAGAGTCAGATTTTCGTTAAAATATACACTTTCAATGCTAGGATTAATTTAAGATTTGTATGGAAATCTTTGAGGCACTGTAACTTGAAAACTATACATTTTAACGAAAATCTGACTCCATACAAGCATATAAATTTGTTTCTGCAAAGTTTCATTGACTTTAATTGGTTAGTATTGAAAATATCACCATAGTACGTTTGTATGCAGCGCACTCCGAATAATATACCCTTAATTAAATCTTATGATCAATCAGTGTTACCAGATCCTTGATTAAGAATTATCCCAGATTGGCCGCAAAATTATCGTGTTTTTATCGCCAATTCCCAAAACTTACGATAGTTTTGGGAATTTGGGATGTCTCTTACGAGTCTAAAAGAGAGAGATATTTTATTTATTTAAAGGTTTGCTAACGATACATTCACAATTATACATATTTTTAAACACACAGTGGTTTTAAAGAAGATGAAGACATCACTTATAAGCAAACACAACATTCACTATATAACCAAATGATGTGCGAAATTCAATCATTCTTACCTACATTACGTGCTAGTATTTAATGTTAGGTAAGTACATAATATTTGAAGGTCGGTAAATACGAGGTTTAGGGAATCTTAGTACAAGTTTTGATTGAAACGACACAATGAGTAAATATTTCTATCTCAACTTTTCTCATTAGAACTTAAATTTTAGTAATATTTGAACACTGTAGGTACCCAATACTACTAATATATCATGTATCGTTGGAATTTAGCAGAAAATATAGTTGAAAATCGTGATTGGGTACACTGATTCCATTATATTTAAAAATTATCTTGGATTATTGATGAATTTTTACGAATTATCGTGCGATACCAGACTTATTTTCTATAATGCCATGCCATATTGCATGCCACTCAAAAATATTATAATTATCGCCCTTCTGGGAACACAATCAATCAAATCAAAGTAGGGATGGGCGATATATATCGTATATAGTTATTGAAACGTATATCACATGAATATCTTAAAATCAGATATCGATGCGAACAGAAACTATATATTTGGTGAAACAGTATATCGCCGCACAAACTCGATTCACCTCGATTTCAAGATATCTAAGATTCATAGATATAGGATATCAAACCGTATCGCATCGCTATACGGGCTAGCGGCTACCTACCGAACCGAACTGCTTACTGTGAGATTTCGTCCATAGCCATCACCAATTTAGCTCCCTCTAGTGGTAAGAGTGCTAATAAAGCGATGTAATCTTTATCCAATAACACATAAAGAACTATGCCGAACTGAACCGAGGAAACCCGAGTGAAAGGGTGTATATCAACACCGCGCTAGAGAGTGAAATAGCAATAGTTATGCATTCGTACGATATCAAACCATAAGTGTATACTGCCTGATACAGCGTTACTGGATATCGACCGATATCCAATATATAGTTTCAGAATCAGATATTCAATATCAATATATAGTTAGGGATCCGCAAAAAGTATCGATACCTGAGTAGTATCGATACTTTTAGTTCGATACCTAGTATTTTTGTACTCGATACTTTTATTCGAGTATTTTACTAAGTATCGATACTTTCTGAGATACTCGATACTTTTGTCTCCTCACTAAACTGTCAGATAAAAGTCAGTAGATAGTACTTCCTCTTCCGATGTATAGCGTCGTCCCTCTCGATGGAGTCAGGATTTGGGGGAAAACCCTATTAAAGTTTGTATAATGCTTGTGTGACTATGAGCTAGCTATGAGCAGGTAAATACATTTAGTAGCAAAACTAGCAATTATCAAGTTTTAGGAATCTCGTAATTAGGGGTTCAGTAATTAGTTGTTAGTTTCTATACTTTTCAATTTAATTTATAAGGAAATTTTGTATTTTCTTGTAATTTCTAATATTTTAAAAATATTACTCGATACCAAGTAGTATCGATACTTTCGAGTCGATACTTTTATCGGTATCGATACTTTTTATTCGATACTTGGTATCGAGTAGGTATCGATACTTTTAAAAATTTGCGGAACCCTATATATAGTTTCGATTTGATATTGCGAAAATTCGATATTACCCACCCCTAAATCAAAGCACGTCTCCAACCGGAAAACAAAATTATGTCAACCTTTTAGAAGAGACGCGCCTCCAAAAATCTTATTTTATTCAAATTTTAATTTCGACTTAACTAATAGTAAAATAGTTGTAAACTTATTTGATTTGTAGTAACGAAATGATAGCGCGATTTAATTTCGAACAGCGCCATCTATTAACAGGGTCGAGTAATTCGTACGGCGCGGCGCTGCGCAGTGGTCTGAAAATCGATCTCCATACTCATTGGAATTTGATGTATATTATAATGTATCGGGTATACCTTCCTCTATTTAATACTAGAGTTAACCCGCGACTTCGTCCGCACAAATTATAATACCAAATTTTAAGTCGCGTTCCTTGTGGAATACCAACTTGTGATCGCTCAGTGTTTGAGGCTAAGAATGTCATTTTGGTTTTGTCTTTGATCGTACTCATCATCATCATCATCAGCCTATCATCGTCCACTGCTGGACATAGGCCTCTCCCAAGGCGCGCCACAAAACTCTGTCCTCGGCCTTCCTCATCCAGTCGTTCCCCGCTACTTTTTTTAGGTCGTCTGTCCAGCGGGCAGCAGTGCGTCCCACACTACGCCTACCAGTTCGCGGTCTCCACTCTAGAACTCTGACACCCCATCGGTTGTCAGTTCTTCGGCAGATACGACCAGCCCATTGCCATTTCTGCTTGCTAATTTTCTGAGCTATGTCAGCCACTTTAGTTCTGTGACGAATCACTTCATTTCTGATGTGGTCCCTCAGAGAAACACCGAGCATAGCTCTCTCCATAGCTCGCTGAGCGACCTTGAATTTATGAACTAGCCCTATCGTCAGGGTCCACGTTTCCGCACCATAGGTCATCACTGGCAGAACGCACTGATTGAACACCTTCGTTTTGAGGCATTGTGGTAGGGCCGAGGAGAATATATGACGCAGTTTCCCGAAAGCAGCCCATCCTAGCTGGATACGCCTAGCGGCCTCCTTGTCGAAGTTGTTTCTACCTAGTCTTATAGTCTGTCCAAGGTAGACATAGTCTTGCACAATTTCTATCGCCGCCTCACCATAGTTGATCGTACTATGTACTTATAATTAATTGAGGAGTTATTCTATCCTGAATGGTGAGTCTTGCTATATTTCGAGTATGGTTATATTACGAGTATAATTATTACGCTTAAATGGACTGTTAGTTGTAGCAAAGTTTCTGGTCATTTAGACAGGTATTATGGTGGCGATAATATAGTATTATGAGTAGGTATGTTTATTATTTCAGCTTATTTAAAAAAGATGTTATTAGATTGTTCTAGAAAAAATACGTTAGATCTTTAACTTAAGGTGGTTGCAGAGTTGTCAATTTCATACAAAACTTTGTCTAAGAGCACTCGTAGACGGTATTAATAAAAGTAATGTTTTATATATGGAAAAATAGTTTAGAAAATCTAGATTTCGCGTATAAAATAATATTTACAATTTATAATATAATTACGAAGATATCAAGCTTTGAAATTATTCATAAAAAATTTCAGCCTTATATCTTCGTGAGCCTATTTTCCCATATACATGGTCAGGGGTGTCAGAAACAGGGTCCATTTTATTATGCTGACACTTTTTAAAGGGGATGTTCAGACCATCAAACTGAACAACTTCCTCTATGGCACCAACATCGAAATCGCAAAAAAAAATAGCTGTCCTATACATTTAGCTCGAGTAGGTTTGCAGTCTTGTATGGAAGAGCTGATTTTATTTCGCGATTTCGATGTTGGTCCCATAGAGAAATTGGTTCAGTTTGACGGTCTGATCATCCTCTTAAAAAAGTGTCAGCAAATTATGTTGGACCCTATATAAAACATAACTTTTATTATAATACCGTCTACGAGTGTTCTACGACAAAGTTTTGTATGAAATTGACAACTCTGCAACCACCTTAATCACAGTGGTTCCGATATCGAAGCTCTTCTACGCCCCCAAGCCGTGCCTCCGAAAAAAGTAAATGAATAAATTCTCAAAGCTGATTGCAACTTTATCAGAAACTAGTGTTTTCCCGCGACTTCGTCCGCACAAATTATAAACCAGATTTTAAGTCAGATTATAAGCTAACAGGTAGATGACACGATTGTGTCGAGACCTCCGCTTTTAAAAACCTAGAAGACAAAGTTGTATTACGTTATGCAATACAACCTGCCCACCAAAAAACGCTCGGCGGGGTAACAACTCTGTTTCGAACGTTCGCCGGTCTAACTCCTGAGGATGCTCCTTGGTGGAGCGAAACACGTGTAGAGTAGATATTATTTGGTGGGCAGGTTATATTGCATAACGTAATACAACTTTGTCTTCTAGGTATTTAAAAGCGGAGGTCTCGACACAATCGTGCCATCTACCTGTCTGTATATCATGGATTTCCGCAAAGTAACGCCTATTTCAATAAATTAGATTATAAGCAATCAAACAAAAAAAGTGTCACCATAATCGGTTCAGTAGTTTTTGCGTGATGCGCGAACAAACAAACAAACTAACAATTTTGTCAATAGATGGCGCTGCACGTCATTTAAATCGCGCTATCGAGTGTTATTTGAGTTTATATGAAGTGAACCGCAACTTTTTTATTCCTCATGATTTTATTATAATATATACCAATATACAGGGTGTTTCATAAGTAACAATAAATGTTTAAAACTCATAAGGAGGTTGTTTAGACAGTCAAACTGAACAACTTTCTCTATGGGACCAACATCGAAATCGAGAAAAAAATAAATTTAAATCCCATACATATTTTAGCTCTAGTCGATTTGTAGAGTATAAGAACATAATTTTTTTTTTCGCGATTTCGATATTGGTTCCATAGTGAAAGTTGTTCAGTTTGATGGTCTACACCACCCCCTTAAATGTTTATTTGTAGTTTTGTAACACCTTGTATAGTTATAGTTATATAGTTATAATAGTTATATATTAGTTATAGTTATAGAAGCATTTAAGTAGAAAGAATATTTTAAAGCGCATGTGTGTTAAACACATGCACTCTCTCGTCCTTAATCATATACGATCAGAAGTAGAGTTGGATACAGTTGCTATAACCAGCAGTCCCATAGTGAGAGTATCAAAGATGTTGATGATGCCTGCAGGAATTAGTCTCCGTTTACAACATTTGTACAATGCATGTCCTGGCATTTGCTATTTGATTTGAAGCTGGACTCTGCATGGCACGAGATCAAGTAACTATTTAATAACTATACACTGTGGCGGACTCTTTGCTCACCGATAAAACTCTATGAGCGGTGGAGCGTTGCCTTGACGACAAGCCGTCAGAAAAATAACTTTCATATTTTTTCACTCGCAATTTGTTAATTCGAATGTTATTATTTTTATGTTCAATTCTATCGTCATTATAATTGCATCATCCTAACTTAATTATCACGTTCTTATTTCAAACATCATCTCTCCCGAGCTTCATTCATCTGCGCCCTATCTCCGCCTATCTGCCGGCAAGTCCGGCAACCAATAACCAACCCCACAAAACCACTAGTTTTTAATTATTCACATAATTAAAGTTGTGTTCAGACAATGAAACTAAACAAGGAACCTTAGATTATCAAGATAGACAGTCAAAGCTACGAAAGCGTCGAAAAAAATAGGAACCAGTACTGGTTCCAAAACCCTATACATATACACGCACACATACATAATTAGTATGGCGCCTCACGCACACCAACCTAAGAAAGTTAGCCCCTTTTGTTTTATACGGAACAAGTGTGAGGCTCATTCTAGACATATACTTTTTCTAAGCAAGGAACATGGGTCGAAAAATAAAATAATATATATAACTTCCATAGAAAATCGATCGACTGATCCGTACTTTTGTATGTACACACGGCGACACATCAAGCTACTCAAAACCAATATACCTACCTACGCTCGGCCAGTTTATTTTCGTTTTGCGTAGCTTGATGTGTCGCCGTGTGTACTCGTTTTTCGTTTTTCGACATAGGGAAAGTTGTTTTGTTTCATTAACTGAATACAGGGTGTATGCAAGTTACGTTAGTAATTTAAAAACTATAAGTGTATTACTACAGTTTCAGGATAAAACTCATAACATTTAGAAGTCATCTAATAATAAATCTACATCAGCAGCTGTAAATAAACCGAAGCGTCAATACAATGCAAAAGCGGCCATCTGTCGTTTGTTTTGTTCACTTGTTTACGTTTCATCTAGTCCGTTAATATTCGCGGCACATTTATTTTAATTCACATCTCTGTAAACAATACTATCCGATTTTGATTTATGCTTTAATTGGTCTATCAATTATTTTTGTTCAATGTTGCTGGTTGTGAATTATGATATTTATGCTAAGCCAGTTAAAGATGTGAAAAGTGAAACTGCACCACAGCCGTGTAGAGCGCAGTTCTTTCATAAGAATAGTTAATAATACCACACTGTAGAATGGATTCTCCCTTGTGCGTGTCTCCATATCTATTGCTATGGTCAAGGTCTGCTCGGGGATACAGTATTAGCCTTTTCTCAAACATGCTTGGAAATTTGAGCATTATTTTGACAACCTTCTTCGAGATAAATCAAAATTGCTGTACCTAATCTTCTTCTTATCGAGTGGGCTGCACAAGCCCTGGTGTCAGAGTTTATTCAAACCGCCTTATGGCCTCTGACGTGGTTTTTATGTAACGAATACTACCACCAGAGATAGTAGCCGGGACCAACAGCTTAACGTGCCATCCGAAGCACGGAATCATCTTTCTTTTCAGACAATCAGGAGACTCAGCCTGCAATGTCCTAACCAACTAGGGAAAAACGCACAAAGTGACATTTCACTAGGTATTTCGTGGGAATCGAACCCACGACCTCCGTGTCAAGAGCCCAATGCTCTTAACCATTAGACCACGGAGGCAGTACCTAATGAAAATCCATATCTGTCTTAGTTTAGCGGCCAAATAAATTACATAGTAAACTCGTCGTGTCCACGTGTTATTTAAAAATGGAACGATCTTTTAAGTACCACATTACATTACTTGTTGTTCGAATCTATACCGCTAGATGGCGTTGCATGTAACTTAAATCGCGCTAGTGAAATCACCTACGGAATAAGTAACCTTGTTGTATCGTTTTGTTTTGTGTTTTACTCCGGAATTCTAGTCGTTTTATTATTGAAAAAAAAAACCTTCTCAGTATCTTATGGCACTACCCTGATCGGGCCAAACAGGGTTCGGCGTTCCGACTTTTGAGGATAGTAAATAGCTATATTTCGAAACAAAATTAATACCATAGCTTCTTTAAAGTAATGTTTTATATATGGAAAAATTGCTTAGAAAATCTAAATTGCACGTATCAAATAATATTAACAATTTATAATATAATTACGAAGATAACAAGCTTTGAAATTATTCATACAAAATTTCAAAGCCTTTCTTCGTAATTATAATATTATCAATTGTAAATGTTATTTGAGACGCGCAATATGGACTTTCAAAGCTATTTTTCCATATATAAAACATTACTTGTATTAATACCGTCTACGATTCTACGACAAAGTTTTGTATGAAATTGACAACTCTGCAACCACCTAAGTTAAAGATCTAACGTAATTTTATATAATAAACATACTCGTAATACTATAATTATTATCACCACAAGTAGAGTGCAGTTTTTTCGATAAAATAAACCATTGCGATTCTTTACTTTTTTCGTAAATACAATTAAAGTATTGCTCAGGGAGCACTGCAACTATTGCTTATTACTGCGAATAATTGGTGCGACCACGAAGGCCGACCAGGGGTGCGATTATTGAATGTCATCGGTGAGTTTGAACGGTTTTTAAATCTCATACAAAAGCGTTCTCATGCCTCTTTCTACTGCTTATTTGACTTTAAAAAATCGCACTACTGAATTACGATTTTTGGAAGTCAAATCCGCAGTAGAAAGATGCATATCTCCAGAGTAATTTTGACATTTTAAACTGTTGAGCTCACCGAATGAGATTCAAAAATCGCACTCCAGGGAAGTGAAAAACTAAAGCAGCCTGCCTGCGCAAGGGAAGGGCACCCAGAAGGGGTAGGGACCTCGGCATTGGACGTTGCTGGGACTATCGGCTGATTAGGCTGCGAAGATCGGTGATATATCATTTTGTGTATCGTACCCGTAAAGAATAAAAAAAAAATAAACATGTGAACTGTATTGTTCTCTAAACAGTCGACGTATAAAATAACTGAAAAATGATAATCATTTCTACTTGTAAATTTGCAAGATAATTAAATTAAATTAACCAGGTTAGCCAGTTGAAATAATAAAAGCAGCATGTTGACAGATAGCGTGCCCATGGGTCGGTCGTGGTCGCGTGGTGGTCGGGTCGGTGGTCTAGTCTAGTTGCCGCGCCGGGGTCTCGCTCGGCCCACACGCGATAAATTCATTAACACCTTGCGAAGTGCCTCCAATAAATGTTTCGCTTTTATTTTCCAGACACGTTATAAACAGTTATCTTCAAGATAACCTATAAATAAACGGGTATTTTTTTAATGTCTAATTTTGATTTTATTACGAGATGAGTTTTTCGTATGAATAGGGAAGGCTGTAGTAGGAGAAGAATTTAACTACGATTTTTTTAATTAGTTCAATTCAGCACTCGTTCATTGTATCTATACCTACAATAAAATAAAATAGAAATAGAAAAAAAACTACATAGAATAAAATAGAAATAAAATGTAATTAGGTATATATTTTACTTTATAGTTTTTGGAAGACCAACAGCACAATCCAACGAACGAGTGCTGGAAAGGAAATATAATGACTTTAGTGTAGTTTTTAACTGCCTCCGTGGTCTAATGGTTAAGAGCATTGGGCTCTTGACACGGAGGTCGTGGGTTCGATTCCCACGGGGGACACCTACCTAGTGATATATGACTTTGTGCATTTTTCCCAAGTTGGTTAGGACATTGCAGGCTGAATCACCTGATTTTCTGAAAAGGATAATGATTCCGTGCTTCGGATGGCACTTTAAGCCGTTGGTCCCGGCTACTATCTCTGGTGGTTAGTCGTTACATAAAAACCACGTCAGAGGCCGTAAGGCGGTTTGAATAAACTCTGACACCAGGGCCTGCCCACACGATAAGAAGAATAAGTGTAGTTTAATTTGATTAAAGCGACCGCTTTATTTCAAAAAGAGACAGGACAAAAGGACACGTAGGTACACGTGGATATATAGGGTCCTTCTTAATATACTTTTTTAATGGGATGATCAGACCGTCAAACTGAACAACTTTCTCTGTGGGACCAACAACGAAATCGCGAAAAAATCTGCCGTTCATTTGGCTCAATGGTTTAGTATGGAACAGCGCGATTCATGATTCGACATTCGCGATTTCGATTTCGATGTTGGTTCCATAGAGAAAGTTGTTCAGTTTGATGGTCTGATCATCCTCTTAAAAAAGTATCAGCATATTAAGTTGGATCCTGTATGTGCATGTTCATCATCAACCTGTCATCGTCCATTGGTCTCTTCTTCTTATCGTTGGTGTCAAGTTTTTTCAGAGAAGTATGAAAGTTTTGTGAAAAAAAAGTTGTATGAAAATCTGTCATGGTTTAGCGGCCGAATAAATTACATGGTAACTGTTGTCTGTCGTGTAATTTAAAAATGGAACGATCTTTTACTCCAAAAGTTGCAACCAAGGAGTCAGAGTTTTTTCAGAGCGCCTTACGGCCTCTGACGTGGTTTTTATGTAACGACCACCAGAGATAGTAGCCGGGACCAACGGCTTAACATGCCATCCGAAGCACGGAATCATCTTTCTTTTCAGACAATCAGGTGATTCAGCCTGCAATTTCCTAACCAACTGGGGAATTATGCTCGAGAGATTATGTTTTATATGATCATTACTATCTGTAAATACTATGGCGTCATTCCTCACGGTCTAGTCTAGTGCTAATCTTCTCAAAAAAACATAGTTCAAGTGAATGACATCAGTTGCTGTAACGCGGGGGTAATGTGGTGTGGCAAACATTTCGCTGGCGCTACAGCCTTTTTTACTGAAATGCCTCGTCGAAAAGAGCACACAGTACAGATAACAGAGTGGAACAACTTTAGTTATTTAAACAATGCGAAAGACAGCTCTAACTAATATTCAGTTTAGTTCATTTCAGTTACTAAATTAACATTAATTTATGTTACAAATACATAAATATAAAGTTTATAAAGTTTTTAATATTAGGTTGTTTGCAACAAAATGTCGTTGGTTGAATGTTGCTAAAGTCATCGCCTCTCAACCAAAAAAAAAAAGCCCCGCACCGCGCCATTTTCCACAAATATTGGTCTAAAATTGTTGTTTTTTTACGAAATTTTATATCTTTTTCCTCGCAAGCATGTTGAAAAACGTCGTATAAAACGCGTGAGCATTGGTCATTACAGCTTCTGCTAACTAGCATCAATGCAATCCCGCCTCGGCTGTAATCACCAACTTTGCTCACTTGTATCATAATGTACTATGACTGATCCATCACTTAAATTTCTCAACTTTTTAAACTTATGTCGAGTAGGATATCATCATCTCTTACAACCCACTTCAGGAGTGCGATTTTTGAATCTCATTCGCTGAATTTAGCAGTTGAAAATGTCAAAATTACTATGGAGATAAGCGTCTTTGTACTGCTGATTTGACTCTCAAAAATCATACATCAGGAGTGTGATTTTTGAAAGTCAAATCAGCAGTAGAAAGATGCATAATCTCCACAGTATTGTGACCATGCTCAAAGAAGTGGCAACGGGCTCGCTACATGAACACTTACATCGGACAAGTTTGAGTACAACATAATATTATGTTACCAAAATATTCACGTCCTAATAACCTAAGACCTAAAAACGAGCAAGCATCTGTAAGTTCTAAACTTGTTGAATGAATTGTGGTCCTTATGCAATGTCTATCAAAATCTATAAAAACATCCCTGAAAGTATTCAAACTATAGAACAGATACAAATAAATTACGAAACTTGACTTGTGTTAAATGTATGTATAATTAAATTCAGCGTATTCTCAGAGTTCAAATACCTTGGCTTTGTTTGATTATGTTCCAGTAAGAGGATCGAATGGGATGAAAAAAAGGTTTTGTGAAAATTTCAGTTTTCTCGATGACAGTAATTTTTTTCAAAATCGGTGAATGCAGAAGTTATATACTCGAAAAGTTAGGGTAGTCTCCAAAAAAAAAAAAAACAGCTGTTCCATACAAACCTACTCGACCTAAATTAAATATGGGACTGCAGATTTTTTTTTCGCGATTTTGATATTGGTCCCATAGAGAAAGTTGTTCAGTTTGATGGTCTGATCATCCCCTTAAAACAGTTTCACCTAATTTTGTTAGACCTTATATTGTCTAAACACCTTAAGGCCCACTTGCGCCACGGGTTAGCAATTAACTCCGGATAAAATGGCTCTTTCAGTTGTTTTTCTATACAAAAAATCATGGATTACCAACCTCACCTGGAGTTTATTGCTAACCCAGGTTGGCGCAAGTGGGGCTAAGAGTTTTAAATATTTATTTTTACTTATGTAACACCTGTAGGTAAACCCTGTATAATATTATGGTGATGATAAAACGCGTAGGAAAGGAAACTGTATTGTAGTAAAATTAAAACTGAAATCCTGTTGTACACCTGTTACACACTCAATTATCTACTCTGTGTACCAGACATAGAGCAGAGAAACGGCCGGCGGATCGCGGGAGCAGACGACAAACTGCACATAATTTATGGGCCTTACGGGAAATTACCGCTTGGCCTACACGCGCGGCGTAATGAACGCATTGTAACTCCGCGTGACGTCATCGCACCCGTCCTACAAAAATGAGAACTTACGCCGGCGCTAATTGGGCCGGTTTAGGGAGCAGTCCCCTGAGTTATACGCTGTCGGGGTGAATTTATAGGGCATGATAGGTATGGAAAGAAAATTAACCTGAGAATTTTGGTAAATGCGTTGCTTTATTGAATTAACTTTTTTATTATATTTTTGGGGGTGGAGGAAAAGTGATGGGCGTTAAAGATTGAATGGAGCGAAACGTCTGTTCTTTGTCGGATTCTTATTGTACCTATTTATAGAAAATCATGTAAAATTCGCCGAGTAATTTAGACTTACCTACGTCAACTGATGAAAGAATTTTGTGATTATATTGGTACCTACCACATACTACAATATTTTCCATAATATAATTATGCCTTATAAATAAAATAATAAATAAATAACGCTCACAGGCACCTACATTGCAATGATTCCAAGTAAGCCTCAGGCTTTTTGTTATGGGAACCATATAACAACGGCACACACTTATAGTATCCATGACCGAACCGGGATTCGAACCCAGGACCCTGGATTGGTAGTCCGGCATGGTAACCATTACACCAACCGGGTTATACGTCATATTATGTTAGTCTCCGAGAAGGCGGTCAGATTTTATAAATACCACATTCAGAAAATTCAAATTCACTGTATTTTCGTACTCAAAGATATTAGAGTAGGTATAATATTAATTACTGTAAGACAATATTTACAAAAATGTACAGAGTAGTTTTAGGCCTAGAAATATACTATCCCATCACTTTCCATGGATTTATTATGATGTGACTAAGGGATAAAGTTTATTTTGCTATATTTTTGTCGGTAAGAAACTACTGTCACTGAGACCTTAAATTAACTAAAAGCGAAACTTATCACAAACAAACAAAACAAAATAAGAAATTGCTTCGGAATTTTTCGGCAATGATTCTGACCATTATAAGGGACGGTTATAAGTAAATCTACTTAATTATAGTCAACTGGTAACGGCTAAGAAACACTAAATTACTATAAAGAGTCTTAACAAACAGAAGTACATTCAAAAGAAGCAATGCCCCCGTCGGTGCAAAGTAACGGCGACCATTTAGAAGGCAACCTTCGCTGTAAATCAGAGTGTTTACGTTGTGAACACTACACGCGGGGCGGTGTGTGCGGGGGCGGTGTAGCGGGGGCGGTGTATGCGGGTAGATGGATGGGGCGCATAATCGCGGATAATGCAGGCGTCTGACGGTGTAGCTAACAACGTGCAGGTTGGTTGTGGGTCATTAGGAGATGATGTTTGGTAGTTAATTTTATCTAGTCTTGTTTTGAAACAAATATGCTTCATATAGACCTACTTCATGGACGTTATTATGTCCAAGGAATTGATCATCTATACAGGATGAACCAGAACCACAATCTCAGAGGTCACTGCCTTAAAATTGATGGCTCGTTGTGTACAAGCAACTCCCGAAAACATTTTTTGCCCAACCGTATATAGTTAGCGAGTGGAACAAATTGCCTGAGACTGTAATAAGTGCGCCTTCAGTGAACTCATTTAAAAATGGACTTGACCAATACTTATGAAACTAAACAAGTGAAGTGATATACACGCATCAGTTCTAAGCTGCTAGTGTATCATAAATAATAATAATATATTTAAGGGTTTTTCAGACCATCAAACTAAACAATTTTTAGTATGGAACCAACGATGATACCGCTAAAAATAAATCGCCTTTGTCATAGATATGCATGACGGTCAAGTAATGTATATGCAATATTATTATATTTTTTTAACAGCTTTTCATGAGCATTTTTTCCGCTGTGAACTTTGTTCAGACTCCTCCTCCTTAAGTACCTATGTAAGGCATTTACCTAAGTATACATCCTATACAAGCTCTTTCATTTGAAAACAATACATACGTACACACAATCTTTAATGGACTAAAAAATCACAAAAAATAAAAATTTTACTTTAATAATTTTGGCTGCATCTTTCCTACAGAAAACCTTCCGACGCAATGTGATAAGAACTTCACAATAAGTTTCGCCTCCACTTTGTATACAAACAATTTTTGAGATAAAGTTTTCAGCACAAACTATCGCATGGTTAGATAAACTCTTGTATCTCTACTTATCTGTCTTGTTTCAACACCGTTAATTCCTCACAGCTCCCGCGCTCCGCAACAAATAATCTTAACTCCCGCCTCACGTCTACCTGCACGCACCCACACATGAACAACATGTATGGGTACGTTGCATAACTGAGCCATATTCAAGCGGCTCATCTCGTGAGATGCACATTTGCATTTGCACCTTGCACCTCCCCTCTCTCCGTGCCCACCCCCGCCTGACTCAGTGGAGACGTAGTAAGAATAGAAGAGTAGGAAGACGTCCTGTAGAATGGGAATGTGTTTGCTAGGGAAGCCAACTGTTATTATTATGGTGGCTTTTTAAGTCAAGGTAGGGCTAGCAACTACAATCAGGATCGTAAATCAGTTTTGACAAAAAAATATAAATTTGGTCGCGTCTGGACGAAATCTATAGCAGCGTTGCCTTATTTTATAGTCAGACTGATCTGGCCAAAATGTTGACGCCAATTAGAAATGTGCTTTTGAACCCTGTTATAGATTTATAGGATGATCTAAGCAGTTCAATTAGTAAAACAAAAACGAGTCGGTATATAAATATGGGCGTCCACGAAAAAAGGGTCCAGTTGCCGGCATTTTAACCAAGATTTTTTATTATTACAGTCATGTGATCATGTGACCGATCTAGATACCGAATCTAACTTTAACTGAAAACCCGTCGTGGACGCCCACATATTATTATACTATGGGTTTTATGGTATTATTAATTTCGATAGATACCTATGTCTACGACAACACTAATACACATCTTACCAACCTGGCGGAGATCAACGCGCGACAGTTGGCAACACTGGCTTGCGGCCATCTTTACCTTTCCTGAACGATCTAACCGGGCGGACGCGTTTCTTATCGAATAATATTTAAATGTAACTAAAACCAAGTAAATACCAGTTAACAGTCCACTGCATTTTATTTAAAGACCATCTGAGCCTGAACATGGTCCATCTTCGCCGTAATTAGAGGAAAAGGAAGAAAATATTCGTCTGAATCGCGTGCGCAA
Organism: Agonopterix heracliana; assembly: GCA_963693445.1. Lineage (NCBI taxonomy): Eukaryota > Metazoa > Arthropoda > Insecta > Lepidoptera > Depressariidae > Agonopterix > Agonopterix heracliana. The sequence continues at coordinate 548,152 of OY856310.1, forward strand.
GAACAAACAAGATCTGCGTGGGCGGCCGCCATTTCTCCGTTCGATCTGCATATCAACGCGGATAAAACGTTGAAAAACTTCATCAAGCAGCACTGCAATACAGAAGCCACTGCGTGGATCCAGTTCCTAAATTTTTTCATCGTCTGGCTGTCAATTTCATCGTGGACTTCAGCTACGCGATCACGCATCCAGCGGTCAACGCAACAGCGAAGACAAAATCGCTTAGCATCCTCGAACATCATCATAAGCAGCAGCAGTCAGTTTAACAAAGGGTTTGGTTGCAGCAGTCGTGAGTCGAACCAATTCTCATCTGACCCCACAACCCTCAAGTTCAAAATCATTCAAATCACGTTGCATCAGCAACTATTCCAGCTCAATCTCAATTAATCTTCATTTTCACAAAGAATTTCACAATTTTTCTCATATTTCAAGTCACATTTCATCATCAAAAGTATTGCATCAGCAATATTTCAATTTCATCTCTACAACTTTACAAAGTAATTTTACAAAGTAACTGTCATTCACGTAAATTCACCCCTGCTACGTTAACATAACCTTACCAGCATTCTAATCATTTCCATTTTTATGCAAATACAGTGCTTACGGTCGTCCTGCTTGCTCTGCGGTGCACGGAACGAGTGCGCGTGGCACGTGCGTGGTTGATACGTGGGCACGTCATTTCAATAGCTTCAGCTTGCATCTGATTTATCAAATTTAAGTATCGTTCCGATTCTTAATAACAAACTTTTAAGCGTGCTAGCATACTAACCATAAATTTTTTTTGCAATCATGCCTGTCGATGAACGTTCACTAGCTGAATTGAAAAGGAAGCGTGCTTCACACAAAGCTAAACTCACTATTTTTAAAAGTTTCATCGAAGAATTACAATCTCATTCATCTTTGTCACAAGTTCAACTCGTCCAACTTAAAAACCGATTAACAGTTTTTTCAGAGTTATACAAAATATATGATGACAATCAAACACTAATCGAAACAATTGTTGAAATTCCAGATGAACAAATCATCGAACGGCAACAGTTCGAAAATGATTATCATCAGTTATTTGCGGTCGGCACTCAGCTGATCCAAGTCAACGAGGAGGAGGAACAGGCTAAGTTTGTAACCTCTCCAAGTAACAACACATTTGTCAAATTACCGACCATTGACCTTCCACGATTCTCAGGTGAGTACCATAATTGGCTCGAGTTCAGAGACACATTCGAGTCCATCATACACAACAACAAAACTATTGATAACATTCAAAAGTTTCATTATTTGCGTGCATCCCTGCAAGGTAGCGCATCACTAGTGATCAAATCATTAGAATTATCATCTCAAAACTACAACGTAGCATGGAATCTCATATGTGAACGTTATAACAACCGTCGTCAGCTCATAGGCAATCATGTTCAAACACTATTCAACATAAATACAATAAATAAAGAATCGTCTACAGCATTGAGACAACTTCTTGACACAATCAACAAAAACCTCAGAGCTCTGTCCTCGTTAGGTGAGCACACTGAATACTGGGACACTTTGATCATTCACTTAGTTTCAAGTAAATTAGATTCAACCACACTTAGGCACTGGGAAGAATTCAAAAACACACTCTCAGACATGCCCAACTTGGAACATCTAAATAAATTCATAAAAAATCGTGCTGATTTATTAGAAACATTAGAAGATGGTAAATTGAAAAACAATACAGAATTCCAGACTCCTAAACAGCAGAATCCAAATTCAAACCCTCCCCGTAGAGGTCCTCTGCCACCTTCATGTCCTATTTGCAAATCTAATCACCAACTCTTTTCCTGTCCAGTATTCAAAAAACTCTCAGTTGATGGTAGAATTGAAATGGTGACAACATACAAAGTTTGTGCTAATTGTTTATATCCTGGTCATGACATTAAATCATGCAAAGGCGGTTCCTGTAAGTACTGTAATCAGAAACATAACACACTACTGCACCGTGACAAACATGAGAATCCACACACACACACAAGCTTTCAGAATACATCAGTGTTATTGTCAACAGCTGTAGTCAACATATTCAGTGCCAATGGAACATGTCACACCGCTCGTGCTTTGCTTGATAATGGTAGTACATCATGCTATGTGACTAAGGACTTATGTAAAAAATTAAAATTACCCATGCGAGCCATTAACACTTCAGTTACTGGAATCAACAACCAACAGACAAACATTTCTCATAGCACCAACATTCAAATTCAATCATTACACAATTCATATCGAGCAAACATATCATGTCTCATTCTCAATCAGATATCATCAAACACAATTCCAAACATGCTTATTGATACAAACAGTATCAATATACCAGAACACGTACAATTAGCAGATCCAGACTTCAACATACCAGCACCGATAGACATTTTACTCGGAGCAGAAGTTTTTTGGAAAATCATTGGCAATGGCCGAATAACATTGGGTAAACAACAACCAACTCTACAAGAAACACAACTCGGTTGGCTAGTTTCAGGCTGTACTCCGATCCCATTCAAACACACCCAGAGGTCATGCTTTTTTGTAGATCAAATTCAAAATCAGTTGTCTCGTTTCTGGGAACTAGATGACATATCATCATCACATTCAAATATTTCATCATCAGATCAACAGATATGTGAAAATTTATTCGTTCAGACTACAACACGTGATAGCAGTGGCAGATTTACAGTCACAATTCCATTCAAAGAATCCCCAGAGTGTCTCGGTGATTCCTATTATCAAGCAAAGCGCAGGTTTCTTAACATAGAAAAACGTATGGATTCCAATCCTGAATTTCAAAGGCAATACGTTCAATTCATGAATGAATATCTTGATTTAGGTCATATGTCAAAGAATGAAAACACACATATACAACAAACACCGTCATACTATTTACCTCACCACGGTATCATCAGAGAGTCAAGCACAACTACAAAGTTCAGAGCTGTGTTTGATGGCTCCGCTCTCACCACAACTAAAATATCTCTCAACGATATACAAATGACCGGTCCCGTTGTTCAGGATGACCTCGTCTCAATTTTAACTCGCTTTAGGCAACACAAGTTCATTATATCAGCAGACGTTGAGAAGATGTATCGTCAAATATTTTTAAATTCAAATCAGAGAGCTCTACAACAAATAGTATGGCGGTTCAATTCAACACAACCGTTACAAACATATACACTAAACACTGTAACATATGGTACTGCTTCGGCCCCATATCTAGCTACTCGGTGCATCAAACAGGTCGGTCTCAATTGCCAAGACAAAAGCGTATCAGAGGTGATCATTCATGACTTCTACTGCGATGATCTTTTATCCGGGGCTGATGATGATTCACATCTGTGCCACATTGCAAACGGTGTATTCACAGAATTAAATAAATATAAATTCCCCCTCAGAAAATGGCAGTCAAATCACCCTGATTTGCTGCACCGATTAGGATTTGACAATTCTCCAAATACATCCATTAATTTAGGTACAAACGATCCATCCAAAACATTAGGTATATATTGGAATACTAAACAAGATACACTATCATACTTATTTCATGCAGACAACATTAACAAACAAATTACAAAACGCATAATTTTGTCCACCATAGGGCAGATATTTGATCCACTGGGTCTCATCAGCCCATGTGTAGTACAAGCCAAAATAATAATGCAACAAATATGGCTACAAAAATTAACTTGGGATAATAGTGTACCAGACAGCATGCAACAGCAATGGAAAAAATTCATGGAATCATTAAAAATGATTAATCAGTTAACTATTCCCAGACGTGCTTTCAGTGATTCTCCACAAAATATTCAACTGCATGTATTTTGTGATGCGTCACAAAACGCATACGGTGCATGTGTTTATGTACGCACATGTACTGCAAACAATCATATTGATGCTAAGTTGCTGATAGCCAAAGGTAGGGTAGCACCGTTAAAAACATTAACGATTCCCCGTCTAGAGCTGTGCGCTGCACTTACAGGTGTCAAATTATGTAACAAAGTATTGGAATCACTTCGCAACTCACATAATATTATCACAAATTGTTACTTCTGGAGTGATTCTATAATTGTTCTATCATGGATAAAATCATCACCACACAAATTACAAGCATTTGTCAGTCACCGAGTTACAGACATTCAAAACAATAGCACTCCACAAGCATGGCGCTATGTACCTACAAAACAAAACCCCGCTGACTTGTTGTCACGCGGTGTCACAACTCAACAATTAATACAATCTAATCTATGGTTTACAGGACCTCCGTTTCTCAGGGATGATAATAACAGCTGGCCAGACCAACCACGGCATATCAGCGACTCTGACCTGCCTGAAACGCGTCCATCCAGTTCACATTCAAACTCACACTGTTTCACGCAAGTAGAAAACGATTCTTTCATTCACAAATACTCAAACTTTACAAAACTAACAGTGATCACTGCATACATTTTACGATTCATTCACAATAGCAAAAACAAAATTCATAGTAACAACATTAATCCTCATAATGTCAGCCCCTTAACGACTATAGAACTAACTACAGCTAGGTATCAATTGGTAAAAATGTCTCAAATGGTTTCATTTCCTACAGAATATGAGTTACTAAAAAAGAAACACAATTTGCCTCATAAAAATATATTAAATTCATTGCATCCATTCATTGATAAACATGACGTTATTCGAGTCGGGGGAAGGCTTGCTAACTCGCAATTTAATTATCATAAAAAATTTCCAATTTTATTAAAATCAAACCATCACATTTCAAAAATTATCTTTTCAACCTATCACATATCACTTTTACATGCAGGACCACAGCTGTTACTTGCACACATACGTGAATCTTATTGGCCAATAGGCGGTCGTAGCCTTGCCAGAAAAACAGTACAATCATGCACTAAATGTCGTCGATTTCAAGGCAAGACTATAACTCCCATCATGGGTGATCTTCCGAAACAGCGGATGCACGCAAATTTCGTCTTTATTAACATAACTGTTGATTATGCGGGGCCAATCATGATTTGTGACCGCAAGGGTCGTGGAAGTCGTCTCATAAAATCATACATATGTGTTCTTGTCTGCCTTGCAGTAAAAGCCGTACACTTGGAGTTGGTTACAGACTTAACCAAGGAATCCTACATCGCTGCCCTCAATAGGTTCATAGCACGCAGAGGAAAGCCTAATTGCATATATTCAGATAATGGTGGTAATCTAGTAGGTGCCTCTAGAATCATAACAAAGTTTTTGAAAGATAACGCTAACTCAATTTACAAGTCAACCGCAGAGCAAGACATTTCGTTCCATTTCAATCCGCCTTATGCACCTCATTTTGGAGGGCTTCATGAAAGCGCTGTAAAGTCCACAAAGTATCATCTCAAGCGTGTCTTGAGTCTAGCTCACCTCACATACGAGGAAATGTACACTACATTAGTACAAATCGAAGGAATCCTAAATTCACGGCCTCTAACGCCTCTATCATCAGACCCCTCCGATTTGACAGCCCTAACACCCTCTCATTTCTTAATTGGTCGTACTCTAACTGCATTACCTCACCCACAGCTCACTGACTGCAACACGCTGCGTCTACCAAGATATCAGCGCGTTGAACAGCTACGACAACATTATTGGAATAGATTTTACAAGGAGTATATTTCACAGTTACAAACAAGGACAAAATGGCAAAGGTCGACTGGCAAGCTGACTGAGGGCATGATGGTCATCGTGAAAGACGACGCTCTTCCTCCAGTTCAATGGCTCCTGGGAAGAATAATCAAGCTACACCCTGGTCCTGACGGAATTGCACGTGTAGCTGAAATCAAAACTAAATTTGGAACAATGTGCAGAGCATTCAATAGAATATGCCCGCTACCAACAGAATAATCAAGACCTATCATCACACTACTTTGTGGGGCTGGCAGAATGTCTACGACAACACTAATACACATCTTACCAACCTGGCGGAGATCAACGCGCGACAGTTGGCAACACTGGCTTGCGGCCATCTTTACCTTTCCTGAACGATCTAACCGGGCGGACGCGTTTCTTATCGAATAATATTTAAATGTAACTAAAACCAAGTAAATACCAGTTAACAGTCCACTGCATTTTATAGAGTAGAGTTTCTGGCCGCATCTTCTCTACAGCGACAACACGTTCCGACGCGGTGGTAGCTTAAAAAAGAATTGACGTTTAATAAGTGTGCTTCAGGCTCCTATATTGAATAAATGATTTTGAAACTTGAAACTTGATAGTTATTTGGTTTATTTTTGTACACTTTTAAACATTTAGGTAACTTAGAATTTGAGTGATATTGATAGCATGAATGAGATCGGCCAGCTCTAGACCGCACTCTAGCAGACTTCCTACCGACCTCTTTGCACTGTGGCACCGCACCGGGCGTGTGAAGTCTTTGTGTTACCTTTTAGGATATGATGGTGCGGATCACGTCGCGTCGACCTGCTTAGTGTTACAGACTGCTCTCTTTATTTTACTGCCGAGTTCTTGTTAGAAGAATCGTCATATTTTGTTGCTATGTGAACCTGTAGTTTGAGACCATAAATCAGTAAAGTAAAATTAGGAACACAAGTAAACACATGCGTGCAGGTTTCCTCATGGTAAGCATAAGCATATGCTCACGACTATATTCCCCGAGGGGGTAGTCAGAGATATTCTGAAACCTCAGAACATCCACGTTTCACCAGTAGTACCGAAACTCTGTCGAGTGTGACAGGGGGTGAGCCCGTCGCCACTTGTAATGGACAGTGGGTACAATACATGCCTCGAAATTGAAGCGTGCAGGTTTCCTCACGTTGTTTTCCTTCACCGAAAAGCCAGTGGTGTTACAAATCGTATATTAATTCCGAAAAACTCATTGGTACAAGTCGGCTTGGACGGGGATCGAACCATCGCCACTTATTATCCATCAGGCCATCCTCATGGTATTATAAGTATATGAGGGAGTTTGAAATTTGCAAACGCTGAAGAAGAAATTCGGACGCGTATGTGATGTACACACGGTGACACATCAAGCTATAAAAAACCAACATAAGCTGGCCGCGCGACGTTATACGTTATGTGAGCTGCGCGCGGCCAGCTTATGTTGGTTTTGTGTGGCTTGATGTGTCGCCGTGTGTACACCGCACCGCCTTTGATTAATTATAATGTCAAGATAGATCCTCATGCTTCTAACGTACTAAAACAAACGGGTCAACTTAAAAATACAAATACAAATACAAATAAATTTATTTGCCAATAAATAGGGTACAATTTCAGATGTTATTATAATAATGAAAGAAGTTTATTTGAGTTAAAGAAACACTGTGGTATACTTGATAAAATTAAGTCAATGACATGAGTCTACGTAAGAGTTCTCAACATTTCGTAGCAGATTACTACGGCATAGCAAACTACTATGCATTCTACTAGCATTCTACTACGGCGTAGAAATTACTATGGCATAGCATTCTACTATGGCGTAGCATTCTACTACGGCGTAGCAATTACTATGGCATAGCATTCTACTACGGCGTAGCAGTCCTCCCTCCCACCCTCCCTAACACCAAACAAGCAGTACATACCACAGATTACTAGTGACTGCGTAACATATACTTCACTAGATGACCGCGGCGAACTCCTTATGGTGTTCGATCGATCGTCGATCGACGGCATCGATCGTTGGTAGAATGGATTAGTCGACGTCGATCGATAGTTTCTACCAGACCAATCGATCGATGGACGATCAATGCCATCGATAGATGGTAAAATGTCTTGTGAATACATTTCGAAAGAAACTGATGGAATATAAGCCAAGTCAAGTCAGTAATTTATTCAATATAGGAGATTGAAGATCACTTATTAAACCTCAATTATTTTTTAAGTTACCACCGCGTCGGAACGTGTAGTCGCTGTAGAGAAGATACGGCCAGAAACTCTACAGCATAACACGACTTAATGAATATTACAATATAAATTCTTAAGCTAAGGTTATGTATACAGTAATACATAGTCTATTTAATTAAATAATTGATATTATACAGTAAACTATAAGTTAGTGACACTCAAACCCAATAGCTGGGGTTAATCGATCAACGTCGACCGATGCCATCGACCGTCAATCGATCGATTGGTTTTTAGTCGAACGGTATCCGTCGATCAATTAAAGGTACCAGTACAGTCGATCAACGTCGACCGATGCCATCGACCGGCAATCGATCGATTGATTAGTCGAACGTGCATCAATTAAAGCTATCAGACCAGTCGATCCACTTCGACCGATGCCATCAACCGGAAATCGATCGATTGGTTTTTAGCCGAACGGTATCCGTCGATCAATTAAAGCTACCAGCCCCTCTAGCATGCCACCGCCGAGAAAACGACAAAAATCGAGACGTGCCTCCACCTAACTATACTACTATTTAATTTACAATCATGAGTTCAAAAAAAACGAGCACTCCCCCTAAAGAGTCCCCCGTTATCTTAGAGACGGAAGGTCCCCGTGGAAAGGGAAAAAGGGAGCCGAAGTTTGCTAGGAACCCCAATAAACGAGTCCTCCTCGAAGATGATGTAGCTGTGGATGATTTTGCCAGCTTCAGAACTGAAATAAAGGAAATGCTTACTACGATGATGACTCAGCAAAATACACGTCTTGACACATTGGAGAAAAGACTGTCAGATATCCAGGTACAGAATACATCTATACAAGGCTCGAACTGCGAAATTGAGAAATCTCTCGACTTTCTGTCACTACAGATCAAGGACTTAGAGAAAAAAATGGATGGCCTGGAGCAAGAACGAAAAAAAGTGAGCTATAAGTTCGCTGAAATCGAAGGAAAACTGGAAACTATGGAAAGAAACATTAATAAAACTAGTATAGAAATAAGAGAAGTGCCAAAGAAATTGAATGAATCTAAAGAAGATCTGTATGCAATGCTCATGCCTGTCCTAGGTCACTTGGATATTACCTACCAACCTTCAGACATAAGAGATATTTATAGATTGCCCACCAAACAGAACATGCAAAAAGCTCCTGTAGTTGCTGAATTCTCGAACACACTAATCAAGGACAGATTCATTAAAGCTGTAAAGAAATATAATAAGGACAATGCCCAATGCAAACTAAACTCCACTCATTTAGGATTCGATGAACCAGGTCACCCAGTATTTTTCTCAGAGTTACTCACACGAAAAGCAAAAAAGCTGCACTACCTTGCACGTGACTTGGCGAAAACTGATAACTATTCCTTTTGCTGGACGATGAATGGCAGAGTCTTTCTGAGGAAGAAACAGGGTGACCCACGCATTCCTCTTGACAATGAAAGCGATCTCGAAACTCTGAAGGAAGACTCCTCTGGTGGTGACAAGAGGAACGAATGACTATATATTAAGTTTTTTCTACTTCTTTGTACCTTGCATGCTAAAGTGTTTTGCTTATATTATTATAAAATGATACAATATTATTTGTCTGTTTACTACATCCATATGTACATATTCACAATTTCACCCAGATATAGTGTGTGCTTACAATACATAACATCCACATCAAACAAATATAACGCACATGTTGTTTACCAACCACACTCCAGAGCATCACTTCTACCTGAATTATGGCTTCCAAAGAAATTATGGCTCTCTAAACCACCACAGATACACTCGCACAACAAACTTACTGAGCATCTTTTCTGTTCCCCACGTAAAATTTTCAGAAATGGCTAATAACCATGGAATAATAAATGATATCGATAACACCGAAATTATGCATAGTGTTAAAATCAACTGCCCTGAGAACTGCAAGAAAAATTTAGGCAACGCCAAGGGCCAGCTCACCGTAGTAGTACAAAATATTCGGAGTATTAACAAAAACTTTGATAACTTTGTCGTATTTCTGTCTAGACTAAATTTCTCTCCAGATATAATCATACTAACGGAATGTTGGCTAAATGAATCATCGCCCAATTTCCACTTAAACAGTTACATCTACCATACTTCAAAGCACTATCTGAATCAAAACGATGGTTTAGTGGTTTTTGTGAGGAGTGATCTTTGTGTCACCGTACATGAACCGCCTTTTAAAGACTCAAATTGTCTGCTAGTAAATGTTGGCTCTGAATATAGTATTGTTGCCTTATATCGTTCGCCATCCTTTAAAAACACTGCCAATTTTATTACCTCCCTTGAAAGAACTCTAAAACTATGCAAAGGTGAGACATGTGCCGTGGTCGGGGATATAAATATAGATATCAAAGTAGGAACTGATGATAAACATGCCAATGACTATCTAGATGTCACTGGTTACTATGGTTATACCCCTGGTCATCTCTTTCCCACACATGGTTTGACATGCCTAGATCATGTACTATTAAAAACAAAAAAGCAAACCAACATCGTAGTTTGTGAATCGGGAATAACGGATCACGATACGATAATATTTGGTATTGAGAAAGTAAATCCTCAAAACCCAGTTAAAAAATACAAAAAAAACATAGACTACCAAAAGATAGCACTAGATATAGAAAATACAGATTGGGGCGAACTTTACTCACAGGAAAACGCTACTGAGGCATTCGAGGTTTTCATTCATGAACTTCAGCGGAAGGTGGAATCGAACGTTACAACAACTAAGGTACCCAACTCAAAAGTTATCAAGAAACCATGGATTACCCAAAACCTACTGAAATGTATGAAACGCCGAGACAAGTTACATATGAAAGCCCGAAAACACCACAATCTGGACAATCCAATAATACAGTTGGAATACAGACGCTACAGAAACTGTTGTAATAATACTCTCAAGAACCTGAAAAATGCCTATTACCGGAATCAACTGGAAAAATGCGAAGGAAACTGTAAAAAGACGTGGTCAACAATCAAGAGCATCTGCAACCTAAAATGCAGTGAAGCTAGAAACCTTGAGCTTATACAATTGAAAAGCAATACCACAGATTCACTTAATGATGTCAACACCTACTTTACAACAATTGGTGAGAATTTGGCCGATCATACACTCCAAACCCTTAAAAAGACAGAGAGCGAACTTGTCGGTACAATAAGGCCATCACCCTTACATAAAGAACCACCTAACTCTTTCTTCATGTCGCCAACGGATGAAATTGAGGTTGCTAAGATTATTGGTAGCTTAAAGTCAGATTCAGCACCAGGCTGGGATGGTATCAATAACAACATTCTTAAACTAAACAAAACAGCACTTGCTGCACCGATAGCTTTTATTTGTAATCTTAGCCTGGAATCAGGCATTGTACCGAACTACCTGAAAATCGCTAATGTGTGCCCAATTTTTAAAGCTGGTGACCCATCGGTAGCAGCGAACTATCGACCTATCTCCCTTTTGACGTCCCTCTCTAAAATACTAGAGAAAATAGTCAACAAGAGACTATTGAATTACCTTGAGAAGAATAACTTGCTGTCTGAGAACCAGTATGGGTTTCGCCACAACAGGTCGACGGAAGATGCTGTCACAAACATGGTAGACCATATCACAACTAAACTTGATACGGGTAATAAGTGTGCTGGCGTTTTCCTCGACCTAGCGAAGGCATTCGACACTGTTTCTCGACCAATTCTTCTCAAAAAATTGGAGTATATCGGTGTAAGAGGACTAACGCTTGACTGGTTTCGATCTTATTTATCAGAAAGAAGGCAGAGGGTAAAAATTGATGAGTACTACAGTGACTATGCAACAATAAATTTCGGAGTTCCACAGGGGAGTGTTCTCGGTCCAACCTTGTTCCTGATATATATAGACAACCTTTGCTCACTCACTCTTGCTCACGCCAAAATTTTCGCATTCGCTGATGATACTGCAATTATCTTCCATGGTAATACATGGAAGTCTGCAAGTGATGCAGCTCAGAACGGTATGCGCGTAGTAACAGAATGGCTACAGCAAAATCTATTGACCTTGAACACGGGTAAAACAAAAGTGATCAGCTTCAGCATCTCTAAGCGCACTGCACCACTGCGCCCTCTGCGTATCCAGCTGCACACGTGCGATAATGAAGATGAAGAATGCCACTGTGCCGTACTAGAACAGGTCGACAATATTAAATATTTGGGAGTATTCTTGGATGAACACTTAACCTGGAAAAAACAAGTCAGTAATATCAGCGGGCGCGTTCGAAAGCTTTTATACATTTTCAAGCGATTGGGATCGATAGCTAATGATAAAATACTTGAAACAGTATATTTTGCGCTGTGCCAATCACTTGTTACTTACTGCATAGTAGCTTGGGGCTCGGCATGTAAAACAATTCTTATAAAGGCGGAGAGAGCACAACGTGCTATACTCAAAGTTGCATACGGAAAGCCATTCCGTCATCCAACAAACTTACTATATCAAGAGACCAGGGTTTATAGCGTAAGACAACTATACATTGAAAAAGTGGTTCTAAGGTATCATAAAATAGCAGCATTTACTATTACTGAAACCAATCGTTCAGAACGCCATGTGCATTGGAGAAAGAAAGTCTGTCGTACTTCATTTGGTCAAAGATCCTTTCTCTTCATGGGTCCCCATTTATATGGCCGGCTACACAGCTTACAAAACCTTCTCACGCTAAATAAGCACCATTGCAAAAAACGTATCCGCGAATGGCTCTTTCAACAGACCTATGACACTATAGAAAAGTTTCTGGCCATAGACGCCTAAAAGTTAGCGCTCATAATGAAAATTATACAAAACACCCCCCTAAAGCCACACACACAAACCCCCCCCCCCCCATACACACATACACACGCCCCGACACACACACACACACACACACACACACACACACGAAAACAGACAAACAATGTAAAAGTTATTAATAGTTCCAAAATATTACTTTTAAGATTTAAGAATATCCATATATTCTTATTTTTGTAAACATTTAAAATTGTTTAAATATTGTATACATGCTAAATTAGATTAATTTGTATCGCGTGTACTCACGAAAGAGCCTAGCCTTCACACACACCAGGGAATCCTCGTGTGAGGGCTAGTGTGCACCCACTATGTAACAAACTTTTTTGATACAATAAATGATTATTATTATTATTTATTTATTATTTATCTTTATTATTTTACGTACGCCAAAAAGAGCCCGCATGCTAGCCGTGCAGACCAGTCGATCAACGTCGAACGATGCCATCGACCGGCAATCAATCGATTGACTAGTCGAACGTGCATCAATTAAAGCTACCAGACCAGTTGATCAACTTCGATCGATGCCATCGACTGGCAATCGATCGATTGACTAGTCGAACGTGCATGAATTAAAGCTACCAGACCAGTCGATCAACTTTGAAGGACGTTGGTTGATACCGTCGATCGACGATCGATCGATTGGTCTGGTAACACCGCACCCTTAGAATCTTCCTTCCTCACACTTGGCCGTTTTCAGACTATGTTCATCACGGATAATATAGCATTCTATTTTAAATGGTGAAATAATTATTTAGATCAAGCGCCCGCCGCCTCGTGCAGGGCCCGCGACTGCGTTTGGACATCCGGTATTGTCACTACTGTTTGACTAGTGTATTATGGTTGGTCTCTCTTAGAGCTCTCCTCCATTAGCTGTATTAAACGGCTGACATATTATTATGTCACGCCTCCCGTACGCTCGAGACAAATGTTTCAAATATATTATATTATATCTCTTCATTTATACAAGGGGTGTACTACGGCTGTTTCTCTTTCTGCTATTTATACAGGGTGTAACAAAACACCCTAGTAATACTTAAGGGAGTGCTTCAGACCATCAAACAGAATAATTTACACCATAGAGTCAACATCGAGATCGCGAAAATAAAATCAGCTGTTTCATACAAAACTGCTGTACATACCAACTCGACTTAAATGTATGGGACAACAGATTTTTTTTCCCGATTTCGAAGTTGGCTCCATAGTGAAAGTTGTTCAGTTTTATGGTCTAAAGCACCCCTTTAAGTTTAAGGTGTTTTGTTACACCCTGTAGAGATAGTATTGACAATGCCCCTTGAGATTAGATGAGATACTATACCAAAGGATAAGATATACTACACTGCTACTGCGCTAAGATCGGTACCGATTCATGATTTGGGCATTTAGCGCCTAAACGCCTCTTAAACTGCATTTACGCCATACGGCTAAGTGCATTTTAAAGTACACCGACGTGTTAGTTTGGCATAAACTTGAAACATAACACGCTCACGCAGCAATATACTTTAAAATTAACTTGGTCGTACGGTGAAATGAAAACCGACCTTTGTATATTTCGCTTATGTGTGGTTTATCTACATGCGCGCAACGCGTATGCACTGCATAAATAATAAAAAAGGACTTCTTGACCATTGAGGTACCTACTAGAGGCGACACCCAGACTTAATTGTTAGTAACACTCGTTGAGGCGAATTAGCTCAAACTTACTTAGAACGTGCCATGTCTCGTGCTGATCGTTGTGCACAGATTTTGATCGCGTTGTCTGTTCTACGAGTATACATCAATGCTCTTGACGCGCATTTTGGAGAGCAAAAGCCTCATTTGCCTTGAAATGTTGTATGGAACTGAAATTACTAAGTTTCGTATACCTAAAATACTACCTGAAACACTTAAAAACCTAGATTTCTCCAGCTAAATCCCATAACGCACGTCAGCTGTATCTCTGCGGAGTAACAGTAAATCGCCCGCGGTGACTTAACGGCGGCATAAATACAGGCGGGGGTGAGGCACGCAGCTGCGGGGGCCGGGCGGCGGGGCGGGGGGTAATTTACCGTTTAATTGCGCGCCATCTATTAGCCCGCGCGGGAAGCTTACCTGATGAAATACTAGTGGAATTTCGGCGACGCGATGCCGTTTGTCATACTGTTAGGTATAACATATAGGTATTAGCGAAGATTTAGTGGCAGTAATGGAAAGTTAAACTATTGTAGGTAATTTATACAAGGTACCTACGTGTTACAAAAATACAAATAAACATTTAACCCCCTAAACCGACCGGTTTAGACCATAAAACTGAGCAACATTCACTGTGGGAGCAAAATCGAAATAGCGAAAAAAAAATCGGATGCTGAACTACAAATCTACTCGAGCAAAATGTATAGGAAAGCCGATTTTTTTTGCGATTTCGATGTTGGTCGCATAGTGAAAGTTGTTTAGTTTGATGGTCTAAACAACCCCATTAAAAGTTTTGAACGTTAATTTTTACTTTCGTAACAACCTGTATAGGGTAAAATGCCCTAAAGCCGGCACCTTAAGCCATTTTGAGATTGCAAACGTTTAACAATTTTGCTACGTAAGGCCTAGCTTTCTAGATTCTTTTTTAAATTGCGAAGTGGTTCATAATCTTCAGAATTAAAGCCAAAAACAAGCCAAAATACAGTTTATTGCTGAGATATAAAGGTTTAAATCGAAAGACACAAATTTTCCCCAAAGTCGGCAGGTCTAGCCCTAATTCCGGTAAGTATTTTTCCTAAAGCCGGCATATGTTTTTCTAAAGGACTAACTACTCTGGCGGTCTCAAGTATAATAGATTGGTTACAAAATTAAGCAATAGAAAGCTATAGAAAGTAAACATTTCAATAACTCTTTTTCAACTAGAACTTATTTTTAACGCTTTTATTTTTATTTTTGGTGGATTTTCGTCTACCTAGTACCTAGTACCTAGTGTACCTAGGTATCCTTCTTAATAACAATAAACAGCTTTAAAAATCTCAATAATTAATTAAGTACCTTGATATTATATAAATTAATGTTTTCAAATTAACAATCTACAATTTCAGATAATGTTTTATGCTGGTATAAAATGTACTAAAGTACTTAATAGTCGTTTATTACTAATGCCAACCTTAGGATTTGTTGATTTAGGTTGATTCCCTAAAGCTGGCCAGGCATGCCGACTTCAGGTTTTAACGAGAATATTATACCCTAACTCCGGCCCCCCTATTATTTCCAAAACTAATGATATTAAGTATAAAATTAGGTATTGGTATCATAAAATGGTTTATAAATTAACAATAACAAATGTCAGCAACCCACAAAAATGCTAAAATTGATAGAAATCACATTTCCTGAAAATTTATTGAATAGTGATTTTACCCGAAAAAACGCGGTATTGCAGACTCTTCCACACTTGTCGCCATTCCAACCTCGATTGTATTTGTATGCTGTGACCGATCGACGTAATTTTGGTAACACAAAAAGAGGAGAAAATAAGGTATACTTAAGAGCAAAAATAATTGTTACATGTCAAATATGAAATAAATTATGGACGATAATAGTTCAGACTGCCGACTTTAGGCGGGGGCCGCGTTTAGGCGCTTTTACCATATGATGACTAGCTGTTTCTCGCAACTCCGTCTGCGTGGGCCTTTAGCACTGATCAAGTCGTCTAGTCTGTCAGCCAGCATTATGCCGATTCGGCCCTTTTGTCACATTTTAGCATTCGTTTTATTTTTCAGTCTCCTTAGATTACCTTATTGAAACTATGTAAACTGTGACGGTGAAGTTTTTTTCATTTCATCAATAAAAAGCACTCACCCGTCTTAGTACGTTTCATTCGACGATTCAACCGTGAGTTACAATCACTGAAGCAAAAGAGCTACCCCACAATTGCCTCACACAACTTTAAAACTTAACCTTTAATTGAAAAGTTTTTATTGCAGTTAGCTTCGCATTGTTACAGCAGTTATCCTATTTATAACACTGTTCATACTTATATAACTGCGAGTATAATGTTCCGGCAGTGGGACTGTGGGCAGAGCAATCTGTTCGGGGGATTGGTAATGTAACACTAGTCACCAGTATCCTGTGTCACTAGAGGCCGCTTCGTCTGTGGGTTATTTTGTTTCTATAAGAAATTGTTTTAACACCCTCCTATACTATGTATAATAACATTAAATTACAAATTTAAAAAACCCCCAACGCCAAAAACGAACATTTAAAAAGTAAAAAATAATGCGGTCACCTATTATTTTTGATGTAAGCAAATGTAGGAGTCACGTTGTTGATCTGCTATTGGGCGGTCGCGTCGCCTGTCGATCGTTGGTTGCCCCCTCCCAGGTCTGCAACGGGGCTCCAGTGGTGGCTCAAGATAGTGTTCTTTTCGAAAAACAATCCTTGAAGTCACCAAATACATAAATTACCGTACAACGTCAAGCACTTTTGCTACATAAACTAGACATTGGCAAAATCATCAAATACCCAAGATGGCAGCCATTTTTTTAAAAATAGAATAGAATAGTAAGCAAATGTATGTTTTACTTCTTTACTCTCTTTAAGATATTTTAGGTTAATTAATGCGTAGGGGACCGCTATGAAATGACCATTGATTTTTTTTACAATCACTTGCGGTCCCCGACACATTAATTAACCTAAAATATCTTAGAGAGTAAAGAAGTAAAACATACATTTGCTTACATCAAAAATAATAGGTGACCGCATTATTTTTTACTTTTTAAATGTTCGTTTTTGGCGTTGGGGGTTTTTTAAATTTGTAATTTAATGTTATTTCATAATTTTTAAAGTTACATGAAAACTACTGAACCGATTTTCATAAAACAAAGCTAAGAACACTCTCGCATAAATTTACTTTCTACTTAAAAAAACTGCATCGAAATCGGTCCACCCGTTTGGGAGCTACGAAACCACGAACGGACAGAAACTTATAACACCCGTCTTATTTTGTCGCAATTTTTAAAGTTACTTCAAAACTGTTAAACCGATTTTCATGAAACAAAGCTAAGAACACTCTCGCATAAATAAGCTTTCTATTAAAAAAACGCATCGAAATCGGTCTACCCGTTTGGGAGCTACGATGCCACAGACAGACAGAAACTTTTAACACCCCTCTTTTCTTTTGTCGCAATTTTGAAAGTTACTTCAAAACTGCTGAACTGATTTTCATGAAACAAAGCTAAGAACACTCTCGCAAAAATTAGCTTTCTACTTGAAAAAACCGCATCGAAATTGGTCCACCCGTTTGGGAGCTACGATGCCACAGACCGACAGACCGACAGACAGACAGACAGACAGACAGACAGACAGACAGACAGACCGACATAGGCGTCAAACTTATAACACCCCTCTTTTTGCGTCGGGGGTTTAAAATTATACTTAACAAATAAAAAAAAACAAATTTTATTTACAATACTATTATAAACTAACGGAAAAAAATCTCAACCCATCCCTTATCGATCGAGTTACAAAGGTAATCCGCGAGTTTCCTACTTTAGCCCAATCATTTTACGTACCTATACAGATTACGGTTGACCAATAATCTAGGTTGTAATTTTTCCGGTTCTAGACTATTTGTCAACCATAATCGGTATACTTACTTTACTTTATCACACTGCAAAGTTTCAGCGATAGATGAATTATTGTTAGGGTGTCCATACAAGGAAACTCTAAAATGATTGGACTACTAGTCAAATCAACTACTCTCTATCGAATATCAAAACGCGCGCTTTGTATGAACAATTTTACTAAATAATGAATAGTGACGTCATTGTTTCTATAATTTTTATAGTTTGTCCAGATATTAAAAATAGTATTCAAGTACAAGGTTAATGAAAATGTGAGTTTAGCATTATTTTCAAACGTTTTTTTTACTGCGAAGATAAAACTAATCCATACTCTTATTTAATGCTGTCAACTCCCCTATTATTTTATAGTATTTACACTTCACTAGCTTATGCTCGCGACTTCGTCCGCGTAGATTTCAGTTTTTCAAAAAATCCTTTCTTAGTGCTCCTACATGCTCAGTAGAAATCTTCAGTGGTTTAGGCTGTGCGTTTTCTGTCAGTCTGTCACGGAATTATTGTATAAGTATATTATATAGAAGATGAAGAACACAGTCATGTTCTTGTTTTGGTGTTAGTATGATCCTACCTCTTAAACACTACAAAAAAATAAAAAATTTATAAGTTTATAATGTTAAACAGAAAGAAGAGAAGTAAATGTGTGTATGTGTTTGATGTGAAAACGGACTTGAAAGAAATACGAACCAAATATTGCACTAAAAAGATGTGAAGCATGCAAGTTTGTTCTACAAGGGACCTACACTCACACATATGCACTAGTTCTAGGCGCAGGTACTACAACCCGTCACCTTTTGTACCGCGTGACTGAACGCACATAAAAGAAATGGTGCTTCACTCATGATTAGACGAGATTACGCCTGGTTCTTCTTTTAAGTCTGTGGATATGAAATGTAATTTTAATAAATTTTTGTTTTTGCATTTGTATTTGAAAATTATTGACAACATAACATCATGTAATGTCAGTTTGTCAGTGACTCATCCTCTGTTATTACTGGAAGGGCAGAGAACGGTCAATCAGCCTTGTATTGCAGGCTCTAAATGTACAATAGCTTATATAAATGAGGCAACACACGGCGCCGGCGACGACTGTACAAACGTGCGACTGGTAGGTACAAGTACTGCGATTTGCGATTGCGTTTTGCTTGACTGACATGCGCATAACATCAGTATATGCTCAGTTCTATATACCCGAGGGGGTAGTCAGAGATATTCTGAAAACTCGGAACTAACATACGACTTATACGACTTTAGATAAATATGCAAGGCGGGCTTATGATTTATATTTTATTTGTGTAGTGTTCTGATGCGACTTGTAGTCATTGCAGATTTTCACTTTATCAGGACATTACGGATTTGTATTTTAATAATTACAAAAATAATGATTAATCTATTTATCATCCATCTACCATCCATCATTATAAATATTGTTTGAAATTTTCTATTTAGCTTGTTGCAGATATACGGAATGTACTTATTTATTGTCGAAACGAGTTGTGGATGTGAGCGCTATATTTTCTTTGACAAAGCCTGTTGTGTGTATTTTTATTAAATTTATAAGATAAATTGTGTATGGGACATCTCTCCGCAGTCTAAAACGCTGAACTCAGACCATCAATCTGAACAACTTTCACTATGGAACCACCTCAGGAAACACGAAAAAAAATCTTCTATCCCATAAATTTGTGTCGGGTAGGTAAAGCAGTTTTGTTTGAAACAGCAGCAATTTTTTCGTGTTTCCTTTCCATTGTGAAAGTTGCTCAGTTTGATCGTCTGAGTTCACTGTTTCAGTTTGCGGCTACGAATAAGAATGTATAGAAGTGTAAATGAAGCTCAAAAAGTGGCACCAAAAAAAGTGTACCGTGTTCTAAATTTGTGTTTAATAACTCATACAACATGTCATTTTTCATTGGGTGCCAACAATTATTTCGATTTTGTTTATAGTTACTCTTCTATAGTTATTCTTATTCGTAGGTTTGCGGACGGTTGTCCCTTACACCCTTTATAATCCCATTTCACGTTCTAACAAAACGCCCGTCTGCAAAGACAATTCCCACGCCAACTAAATGCTAATGCGGTGCGCACACTGACGTAATGACAATTTGTGCACATTGCACAATGCACGCACGCAAGTGTGAATTAGTGCGCTTAGCGGAGATTACAGCCGGACGGCTGCACCGCGCGCGGTCGCGGCCGACGCTAAGTCATGTGTGTAAGCCTCTTTATGGCGCCCACGGTTGACTGCAGCGTGTTTAAAAGTTTAACATTGTGATTATATTGCATTTTGCTCTGTAGTGAAACTATGTAGTTAAGTATGATTCTAAAAATAAATGTAAAAACAAACGTACTGTAATATCATTATACATATTTCAGCATCGCATAGAACACCATATTATACCTAACACACAGTTAAAGAAACCTTGTCCCTTAGTCGCTTCGTACGTCTTCCACTGCATAGCATAAATATGATGATCTATTCTAAGCTTAAAACTCTCGACCATAATCCTATTTGGGAAGGTTCGCTACAACTTTTTTTTGCCTGCATTTGTAGCCAATTTTTTTTATGATAATGTGTTCTTAACAATAAAGATATGGGTGTCACTTAGTAAGTTTGGCCACGAGCGGTTGTGTCACTGGCGTGGTGTTCGCGCGGATTGCGTTTGAGTTTTTTACGAGGCTCCGCCATCTGTTCTCAACTGTGTTTTTTATTCAAAAACAATCATTAAGATTGGAATAGATGCAATGCTAGTCACAATGCCATTAAAATCTTTGATAAAGTTACATGTCAAGATTGACAGTCGAAGATACGAAAGCGTCGAAAAAAATTGGAACCAGTACTGACTCCTAAACCCTATATATATACACGCTCACATACATAATTTGTATGGCGCCTCACGCACACCAACCTATGAAACTTGGCCCCTTTTGTTTTGTACGGTAAAACAGTGAGGCTCATTCTAGACATAAATACTTTTTCTACAGGTACAGTCAGCATCAGAGAAACCTGACCCCTCTATCTTAATCTGTATAAGCGCTGGGGGGTCCGATTTCTCTGATGCTGTCCGTACATGAGCCACTCCTCTACCTGCTACACCCTGGTGTAAGGAAAAGTATCATTAACCTTTAAACCACATACTCTACCCATCAAACTGGACAACTTTTACTATGGGAGCGAACCTGTCAGAGCAAAAAGAAAATCTGCTGTCTCATACATTTTAGTAGGTATTGCACTTTAGCATCGAACAGCTGATTTCTTTTTTACTCTGACAGGTTTACTCCTTTACTTAAAGAAGTCCAGTTTAAGGCGTATCTGCCCTGGACCACGAATCTCCATACTAATCGATGCGAATGAGCGCGTGGCTCCGGTCAGAATTTAGCTGTTTATTTGAAAAATTAGATGATTTTTTATTAATTTCTAAAAAGTAAGAAAACCACATCATTCTAAATTGTATTGTGAACAATATTGTATATTTTCATTTTCTTCCGATTCAAAATGTAAGAGTAAAATGGTTACAAATGGAAAAAAAGAGGTGACTTTAGAGTTCCTTTTCTTCGGTTTTATTCATTAAAATCGATTTCTAGAATAACCACATCACTTCTCATATCCTGTAGATGGTTCAGTTTATTTTTCAGCTCAAAAAGTGCCATAGTTAATGAATAAAATGGTTGCAAAGTTATCCAAAACCGGCATGTAGCCCCTTAATGGCTAGAGTATGTGGTTTTAATGTTAATGATACTTTTCCTTACACCCTGTATAGACAGGATCTTGATCTTGCCCTCCCACTCGGTCCCTCAACCAGCACAAGCCACGCTTCTTAAGATGTACTCAAATTTCTCAGCAAACAAACTCAGCAACAACATTTGTGTTATGATTGAATTAAATGTTTTCCACGAAAATCTACCACAAATATTAGCTAAGAAACTTTACGCGCTACGTTATCGTGAAGCGATCATAATAAAGTTTACACTCGGTCGCCTTTATGGTAAGGGTGGAAGGTGTAAAGTGATCGGCATTGCATTTTCCTAGATACAAATTAAAGTTTGTAATTTAGAATGAGCTGGCACCAGATGATTTTGTTCCCATGCGACGAGTTACTTCGGATAATTATGTCTGTATGAAAATATAATAGGTCTTTTTATTAAGGGGGAGACCAATAAGTATTAGGTTTTTTTTCAATTTTTACCTAGCTGTAACCACAAACAGTCTACAAAATTATACTATTACACAAGAAAGAGTATCCTTATACCGTACTTATGTGTCTGTCCATCGGTCATTATATGCATTTTTTTTACAGACATAAGAAACTAAAACCTAAATCACGAGTTGACTTATAATTACTAAATTTGGCATTAAGTAACTATGTACAAATCAATTAATCATCATCATCATCAGCCTATCATTGTCCACTGCTGAACATAGGTCTCTCCCAAGGCGCGCCACAAAACTCTGTCCTTGGCCTTCCTCATCCAGTCGCTCCCCGCTACTTTTTTTAGGTCGTCTGTCCAGCGGGCAGCAGGGCGTCCCACACTACGCCTACCAGTCAATTAATAAATCCGAAAAAATAAATAAAATAAATAATATATATCATTAATATTATTAGCTCGACCCCATCTTTGTCCTGAGGACTAGATAGGGGTCAACAGCAAACCCATCAATAATAAAAAAAAAAAAAAAAAAAACGAAAATCGATAATGTATAGTTATATCGTATCAATTTTTTTGTCGGTTTCAAATTAGTATTTGCTCTAAGTGCATACATAATTAAGTATGAATCGAATTTTGCAATTGCGTGAACGTTTTCGTTCCAATGTCAACTCTATTACAATGAAATTCGGACCGAAACGGCCCCAATGTATCGAAAATCGAAAGTCCGGGTACAGCAAGAGTCAAGTAAATATTTATCTCATCATCATCATCATCAGCCTATATACGTCCCACTGCAGGGCACAGGCCTACCCTCCAGGAGGGTGTTTGGGCGTAAGTCCACACGCGTGCCCAATGCGGGTTGGTAGATTTCACATATGTATCAGAATTTCTTCTTCTGCATATGCAGGTTTCCTCGAGATGTTTTCCTTCACCGTTTGAGAGCAGTCGGTAATACGTACATTAGTTAAAAAACTAATTGGTACGTGGCATGTTGTCCGTGCGGATTCGAACCCGGACCTCATGATTGAGAGTCCATACCTCTCCGCAACGCGCCACCGAGCTCTAATATTTACCTATTGAGATGTAAATATATCATGAAATATACAGCGAGCGTACGGTCCTCAAAAACCGAGAGGTCAGAGGGTGTCGAATGTTTCAAAAGAAGCAACCACTAATTAGTGCATCAAACAGATTATATTATGTTCAGGAAACCGGGATACATAAAATGGAGAAAACATTTTTGTCAAAAGCAGAACGTAAAGTGAAAAAACTCATCTCATCTAGCAGTAGCGGTAATTATAAGTGTTCTAAATTTTATACGTTACACAATACACCACTAAGTTTTAATTAGTAACTAAACTTTATGGGTGTATGTAGACCGTGAATCTGAACAACTTTTTCTAAGGAACATGGTTCGAAAAACAATAAAAATGTTTGGACCTCCCATACAAAAGTGCGGATCGGCCGATCGATTTTCTATGGGAGGTCTAACATTATTTCTCGTTTTTCGAGCCATATGTTTCTTAGGAAAATTGGTTCAGATTCACGGTCTGAATACACCCTTAAAGTTTCGTTACTAATTAATCATTAGTGTCTGTCTGTGTATCCTGATTTGTTCTGATGAAATAAATGAGTTATCTATCTATCTATCTATCTATCTCTCTATCTAGTGGTGTGTATCGAAGCTGCTGCTATTACTGCTGCTGCTGAGGTGCCTCAGATCATCAAATTGAACAACTTTATCTATGGAACAAACATCGAAATCGTGTTGACAGGCTGTAGATAAAAATTATACTGTAAGATCAAAAATTTTACCAAATCGTCGTGTAGGTACTCATTTATCACCTTTTAAATGAATATTTTTCATACTATGCATTGATAACTGAAATCCACACAAAGTCGCAGGATTTTAGTATCTCAAAGGTTATAGAAGCAATACTTTAAACGCGAATCAAGTATGATTGACAAGAAAAATACATCGATTACGTTCGATGGACTGCGAGCGCGACAAATCGCTCGGCGACCACTTTTCCCTACTTTGCGATCAAACTTTCATGAATTGCAAATATCGAATTTGCAAACAGCGAACGTTTATTTTGCCTCGCTATCATCTCACTTCACAGCCGGGCTTTGGGTTTGTTTTACTTTTTGAACAAACATTCCGTTTATTTGATTCGCTTTATGTTTTATTACAATTATCATTGATTACATTTTTTCGCTTACATGCACATATATTGTAACGATCCCAAGTAAGCCTCAGGCTTTTTGTTTTGGGAACCATACAACAACGGCACACACATATAACATCCATGACCGAACCGGGATTCGAACCAAGGCAACCTTGGCAGTCCGGCGTGGTAACCATCACACCAACCGGGTCGTCATTTAAATCCACATTGTTGGCTTCAAGCATATATCATGATTCCTGACAACATTATTTTAATGTCATATTACGTATAATTATCACCATGACCTGTAGTCTACCTACTCCTGCGTCCGCGGCATGGTACATCGATAAACGTTTTATCGCACCTGCTAACTCGTTCGTTCACGCGCAAAAAGAAAGGGAGCTAGGGCGCGATAGCGCTTTATCGCGCGATCATGCCGCGGGCGCTGAATTAAGACCTCTCTCAAGTCGCGCCACAAAACTCTATCCCCGTCCTTCCTCATCCAGTCGCTCTCCGCTACCTGTCTCAGATCGTCAGTTCAGCACCAGAGGGCACCTGATAGTTCTTAATTTTCAATCTAAAATGCGGACTCCACATTTATGTTGCCTGAGAAAATTAGTAAGTAGAAGTGACAATGGGCTGGTCATATCGGACTACGAATCACGTCAAAAACTGTCACCGACATTTTATTTATAACCACTAAGTTTATTCAATTGCAGTAACTTTTTTAAACAATCCAAGTGCTCTTCGTGAGTTCAGGTCTATTCTAAATAGGTGCTCTTCGTTGAATACGTCCTTTTTTCATGTGGATAATGGTTGGACACTCTGTTTGGAATATAATAAAATAATTAGGGTAGATACATTCGATATGATTCCTCTGGTTCTCTTTATGTTCTGCTCATTCCTCCTCTCTCTCTCTCTTAAACACGAGTGTAAACCATCATACATCACGACACTGGCTTCCTACTGCAGTTGCTTAGCAATTTATTGTTCTGTGAAGCAGCGATTACATTACCCTACATGCATTGCTCGCTTTGATCGCTACACTTTAAAATGGAGAGTACTAATCATACAATGTAAGCCGAAATCGGCCCTGCATGTAGGGTAATGTAATCGCTGCTTTAATCCTTGAAGAATTCGTATTTTAATATGTTTTAATTTTTTAAATTTCATTAGTTTCTCGATGTTAAGCTTGCGGAACATTTAAAAATCTTTCTTCAATTATTGTCCATCGAAGATAAAAAGAGAAATAATTCAAAATGTGGTCATTTCTGGCAATACTGGTGTTATTTACTTCGGTGCTAGGGCTGCCACCTGGAGTCCCTTTGATGACGTCACATTACTACATACACAAGGACGTGAAGCACGTCAGTTACTTATCCTGCGAGAGTGTGCGACGTAAGTTTTCGTCATTAATTAATAATTACTTAAGGCGCTTTGAAGTTGATTTATGATAATATTTTTTAATTAGTTGTGGTCTCGATTGTATTCTCTTTGTATATCAAAGTTGTAAACAAAAAATTGTAAAATTAAAGTTGTAAATTGTAACATGGTTCACTTTTATACTAGAGTGGCTAACGCAAAATGGCAAACAGAAGGCTAACGTAGCTTTACAATATATTTAGGAAAGTCAGTCATAATTATAGATAGGTATTGGTGTCAGAAAAATTGTGACACCATTGATCACCATGGTTTGCCTTTCTTTCACCTCATCACGTCACCTTATCAACGTGAATGTAATACTCCAAGTGAAGCAAACTTTTCTATGTTCTTTTACAAGTCATTGACAAAAATGAGACTAGAGTTATTCAACTACAAAGACATAAAAGGCTTTTATAATATTGCTTCTTAATAGTTAAAATTCAATGTACTATACGAAGTGTCACTACTGATAGCGGCTTAACAGACTATTCTCCAGCTACTTTATTTATAGGAAATATTTCGAAGATAGAAGATTTCGAAGAAGAAGTCGTGGTGGTCCAGTGGCGAGTAACCTTGCCTGCCGTGCAGGAGGCGATGGTTCGATCCCCGTCCAGGCCGACTCGTACCAATGAGTTTTTCGGAATTTATGTACGAGTGTAACACCACTGGCTTTTCGGTGAAGGAAAACATCGTAAGGAAACCTGCATGCTTCAATTTCGAGGCGTGTATTGTACCCACTGTCCAATATAAGTGGCGACGGGCTCACCCCCCGTCACACTGGACAGAGTTTCGGTACTACTGGTGAAACGTAGATATTCTGAGGTTTCAGAATATCTCTGACTACCCCCTCGGGGAATATAGTCGTGAGCATATGCTTATGCTATTTCGAAGGTAGAATGAAAATATTACGTCTCCTCCAGTATGATGAGGTTATTTCTATAAATGAAATAAACATTATGGTCTAACTAAAAGTTATGAGTATTACATATTAATAAAGCACACATTATGAGTATTACATATTAATAAAGTAACTAGTAGGTAAAGCCCGACCAGAAATATAAAAAACCTCATCATGTTGCGGAAAATCATTGGAACTAATTTTTGTACTTGGAACACTAACATTAAATGTGACAGTCGATTGCAGCGCCCCGAAATCAGGTTTTTTATATTCCTGGTCAGGCTTTACCTAGATATTATAATAGTCCTTACCATAGAGAAACACGTGTCGCCTGTCAACGCCCGGAGAGGAGTAAGTATTGTTTATTTCTCCATAGAACATTTTTCTGCCATTTTTTGAGGGGGAAAGGGGGGGGAGGGGGGGGGGGTGTTGCTATGACAAAAGCAGTAAAACTTTTTGAATTTATAGCTCATCTGGGCCACAGAGGATTATATTGTACAGAGCAACAGCTTCATAGGAGCTTCGATTACATTAGCCTATTCTTGTAGGGCTGTCTAAAAGGAAATAAATTTAATTGAAGTATGAAGGATAATGTTTTATAATAATGTAGGTATATTGTTTTGTTTTTCTTTTTTGTTGTTGTTGCTTGTTATGTTATTTATTATTTGTTATTTAGTTGAATAAAATGAGTTAAAATTAAAAAAACGTTGCCGCCCGATCCCTTTACGCGGGTGACTCAGAAATTGACTTACGTGTCACGATCTTTGGGGTAGGTATATGAAGAAGGAGATGTTTTTTTTTGTGTTCCTCCTCGTATTATTAAAGCACACAGTGCAATTATTAACCATTTCGTTTAATATTATTAAACTACTTTTAAACATGTTCGAGTAAAATGAACGATAATAATATCTCACACTTTAAATTCACATGACATGACGTTCTACAATGACAGTGACGATCAAACAGAAAATAATCCATAGACATATTAATATTAACAGAGGTCAGTGGCTCCAATCTCTTTCCGAAAGGAAGAATGGACAATATCTCACACCTTAAATTCACACCCTCGTTACGCCGTAACCACCCGAAGCATAGCCAAAGTGTCCCCTCGGCCTCGTTCATGAACCCCGTAGGTGAACACGCACACAATCATACTGCGCATGTAGTGATGCGCCGCTTTTGCGAGGTTGTTTGAAGCTGTAACTCTGTACAATATAATCCTCTGTGTCTGGGCTAGGTCGGGGCTGTCGCGGGGGTAGGACTCTGGCAGAGGGGAAAGTATGGCGTATGCGTACTCCCTCCCGTCAGGAACGCGCGTTGCTTTATGGCCCTTACGAATAAATATAGGATCCAACTTAATATGCTGACACTTTTTTAAGAGGATGATCAGACCGTTAAACTGAACAACATTATCTATGGCATCAACATCGAAATCGCGAAAAAAAATCAGCTCTTCCATACAAAACTACAAACATACTTTGAGCCAATTGTATGGGACAGCTGTTTTTTTTTTCGCGATTTCGATGTTGGTCCCATAGAGAAAGTTTTTCAGTTTGATGAAAATGAAAAAAATGAAAATGAAAATAAAAATGAAAACATGTTTATTGTGGAGCATAGGTATAAATGTTGTTACATCGTCGTCGGTCCAGCTATGTCCCGCCGCAACGGCATACAATTAAAGTTCTTACGTCTATCTATACAGAGTCATTCAAATACTCACTTAAAGTGTAATAACATTTACTTATTAGTAGTTTCGAAAGTCCTTATTTAAAAGTGGTCATGTTTGTACTTTCTCGCAGTGATTTTGGAAGTTTGTTATAAATGAGCGGGATTCTGCAGTAAACATTTTTATGCATTAGCTTAGTTTTACAAGGTACCAACTTCATTTGATCTTTTATACGTTCCCTAGTGTGGAACTTAAATAGGTCTAGGTTAGATTTTGCGAAAACACTACATTCATATATGTACATGCTAGCTAGAGTTAAAAGGTTCAGATCTTTAAAATATGGTTTACAAGTTTCAGTCATTTTGATTTTGATGGTCTGAACATCCCCTTAAAAAAGTGTCAGCATATTAAGAAGGACCCTGTATAATCGTGAGATAATGCGACCGGCAGCGCAATCAGTGGAACTTGTCAGGTTGAATCAGAGCATCAATCTGAAAAACGATTAAACTACTTCAACGCCTACTCAACCCAAGCGAGTAGGCATTGAAGTAGGTATTCTTCACAAATACAGATATTCCCTGAATAGTATTTTTTTTAATTTAAGGATGTTAACTATCAAACATAATCAAATTTAAAAGGAGAAACGGAGCATCGTTTCAGTTTATAGCATTTTCTCACGACCTTATTCCTCGAGGGGGTAGTCGGAGATGTTCTGAAAACTCAGAACATCCACATCCAGTCATTGGATAAAACCTTGTATAATAAACATTTTCCATCTACAATGTTTTTTATATATACAGAAAACTTGGATCTCGTGAAGCACTTGGTGGCGTCCAGCATGAGTGTGTCATTGAGGCGAATAGACCGGGACCTTCAGCTGGAACCGGCTCTCCGGCAGTGGACTATCGCCGTCGGAGTGTTGGTGGATGGAGGCTGCAACGATACGCAATATGTTCTGAACCAGGTGACAAATAAATAAAACCCGGTCAAGTCCGAGTCGGGCTGCTCGCGCACCGAGGGTTCCGTACCACACCACAACCACAACACAACAATTATTACTTAACATAGAAAAAAGTTTCGTTTTCTCCGGGACCTTTAACTCGAGACCAACTCACACTTGGCCGGTTTTTATTATTGGTTGTTATACTGTAGAGTTTGCTCTATAATCACAACAATTGTTTGACGGCCCGACAGCACAGTCTGTAGTGAACCTGCCTGCTGTGCCGGGGGTCGCGGGTTCGAATCCCGTAAGGGACAAATATTTGTATGACGAATATTAATATTTGTACCCGAGTCATGGATGTTTGTATCTATATATGTATTCTATATCGTTGTCTAGTTATCATAATACAAGTCCAGGCTAGATTCTGGAACTTTAAATGTGCCTAAATAATTTGTGTGACACTGTCCAAGATATTTATTAAAAAAAAAAATTGTCTAGCTATTACGGTTCAAAAGTTACAGCCCTAAATAGGTAGGACGGACGGACAACGTAGGCTTTGTAATAGGGTCCCGTTTTCTCCCTTTGGGTACGAAACCCTAAAAATTAGGTATTGTATTGTCTTAACTCACAAGTTCATTTCAAACGGGGTAAAATGTTAGTATGGTTGATTAGAACGTCAAACTGGGCAACTCGCACTATGGGATCAACAACAAAAGTGCGTATAAAATTCAGCTGTTACACTAGGGTTTTCGATTTCTCACATAAGAAAGATATCTCGTCCTTTTGTAGCGTGTTTAGTTACACCCTGTATAAGTTAAATTACCAATATTCAGTAGACACGACGCACCTAATAAAGTTTGATAGTTTGTCTTAAAAAAATATATTAAAGAGCTGTTGATGCGTCTCCGTGAAACAACCGGTGATTGTAGAGCTGGCAGCTTCCTTGGCCAACGCATTAGGTTGACCATCCAAAGGGGGAACGCTGCCAGCATGCTTGGGACCATGTCTCGCGGAAATGCACCTGACGAACTTTTTTATCTTTAAGTTGGTTCTTATTTCTATATTCTTTTTGTTTTCATTTCTTCTGTATTATAAATTGTTTTTTTGTAAATAGAATAAACTTATACATCATAAGAATTAAAGTTATAGATAAATTAGTTTATCTTAATATTTTGTAAGTCGTTTTGTTTCAGGCATCAGAATTAAGACTCTTCGACGCAATGCACGTTTGGTTGGTCATCGATAGTACAGATGACAATGAGACGGATAGTTACAAGCGTGTCGACGAGATGTTTCAACAACTCAATCTGAGTATCGACGCTGATATCGCTTTGGCTTTTCTTGAAGGTGAGATTATGGATAACATAACCTTACTGCTAATGAAAGTAGTGAGATCTCAAGTACTTTCTAAGTGTGTACTGTATCATCAAAATCATAACAATCGCTAATAATTGTATGGATTCATTTGATGTGAACTAAATTATTATTAAGGTAGCGTGAGGACACAGATCCAAGACGTAGGGGCCCCTTTGAGACGCTTTTATCTAAATGCGATGGGATGCGCCCACCGTGGTCTATCTCTGAATGCATTATGCAAATGCACCAGTAAATATACCACGTTCGGTGCAGAGACTATTATTATTATATGTCTTACGTTCCGTAATCACGGGCAATTAAGTCCCGGACCTTTGGAAGGCGTGCATGGAGCCGAAGCCAACATGTAGAGGCCCGTTCAAAAGACAAGTTAATCTAAATGTAAGGGATACACATGGCGGATACCATCTCCGAGCGCACAACACGGGGATGGTCCCCGCCAGGTGCAAAGACTATTGGAGTCCGGCGCTATGGCCGTGATGGAAAAATAAGATCTTGGGCTACGGAGGTGATCGTTGGATGGATGGATACTGGGCTATGGGAGGAGAACGGACGCCTGCCATGACAACTAGTCTCAAAATTGTAAATAGGGCAGGCGGTGACTCGCCGACTCGTCGAGTGGACTCCATAAAACGGCCGCACGCACAAAGTGCGACAATGGGGCAACATCCCATTGAGCGGCTAAAGGTTGTCGAGAGGTGCGGCACCGGTTTCACCATCGCGGGGTTTACCCCCGTGAGCGGGTTTCCCTGTTATTACGCCATTACGTGCAATACACTTCCAACCTGGAGCATAGGTTCTGCTCTTGCGATTCCACTCTGGACTGCCAATGAAGGCAAGCCAGAGGTAGGGGGGTGTGTTACTGTCTGTGTGGGTGTGTGTGTGAGCGCATGTCTGTATGGTCCCCCTGGATAGGGGTCCGCGGCGTCGCCACTCATCGTATTATTATTATATAAATCCAGATTCTTAATAAAAGTAGAATGAATGAACGAACGAATGTGTTTAATATGTATGTACGTACGAATAGGTTCCAAATCCAAAATGTTCTATATTCAGACGTTGTGTAACTTGATTATCTATTCCGCCGCAGAAGAAGCACGCAACGATAGCCTCGGGGACGTTAGACATTATTTTTATAATTCAGCATTGTTTTGCGCGACGTTTTACCTTCTACTTTAATAATTTCACAGGAGACCATTATAAACTCACGGATGTTTTCAACTTCGGCAAAATTCAGGGAAATAATTTGGAGAAAAACCGTCTAGCGACGTGGAGTCCTGAGACCGGTGAATATTTCATCAACAAAACTTTTATACACAAATTTTATGCTTTCTTTATCTTGATTTCTTATTTCGCAATTTACATTTTCAGGTTTGAATATCTCGCTGAAAGGATTCAAGTATTACAATCGGTGGGATTTTCATAATTTGACGCTGCGAGCGGTGTCAGTGGTGGGTGGAGGGTATTTTATATTTTACTCGACGTAAATTGGAAATTTTATTACAAAGACTCTATACCTGCTCGATATTACAATACCACGGGGAAAATGTTATGTTCGTTAACAAATTATTCACTTCGAATTTATAAAATATTGTTCTTTTGTTGGTGAAAAATTATATTTATGTTTTGTAATATTTACTTTTTATATCTTGTTAACAGAATCCACGATAAAAACAGGCCTAACACGAATTGACACTGTTGTTTACTACAAAAGTCATCATCATCATAATTTATTCTGCTTTTGCTATTGAGAGAGGAAACGCTGCCAGAGTACTGGATACTGTGGACACTCACTGGATACCCACACGACTACGATCTCCAGTGCATTTTCTATCTGTCGTAAGATAGATAGAAGAGGCATTCGATAGTTCGGTGCTCCTAGCAGCTACTCTAACTGTCTCTGAGATTACATTTTGAAAATTCAAAAAGCGCATACAAATACAGAACTTACAACAGTGTCAATTTATGGTATATAGGTATTTATGGCAGGCTACACAGAAATTATAATAGTCATGCAATCACAATTTTTTTTCTGTATTATTTCTGTATGCCTTCTGGCTTCAATGTTATTGAACCACTAGTTCAATACTTTTACACATTATTAAACTGTTATGATAGATTCTGGAGCGTCCGGCTGTATTCACTCCATCCCTGCTGACAGATGTGCGCTACACGGCCGGCGTGTCCGCCATGACGAAGATAGTCGCCCAGCTGCTCCAGGTCCTCAAGGAACAACATCATTTCAGGTATTAGGCTGCGTTTCCACCAGAGGTATGCGAGGTAGCGAGGCGGTGAGCGAGGGAACAATCCACCAATAACGCACTCGCTCGATCACGTCATTGGGAAATTGAAGCACTCTCATTGGCCGATTTTTTCCTCGCTCACCGCCTCGCTAGCTCGCATATCTCTGGTAGAAAAGCAGCAAATTGGTGGAAATCTATGAATTTTAGTATAAATAAATTCTAACCAATAACTTTTTTTTTTCAGGTTCAACTACACAATCGCAGACCGATGGGTTGGATCTCCCAACAGGAATGCTACTATGGTAAGCTTCTTTACTTTCGATTATCTTCTCAGTTGCGTGACACGATACTTTATCGTGAACTATCCCTATTGTTTGCAGTCGGTGACCAGCTCGTTGTACTGGCGCGAACAGGACATTTCTTGCACTTGCCTCAGGATATTCCCAAATTGGCTGGACTGGGTGGATCCTTTTTTTCCTCCTGCTACCCAACTTGAGTGAGTCTCTTTCGAATTCGTAAAGAAATAAATAAAGTAGCCTATTACATATGCTTCCCACTCGTATAGTACTCGCTATGACTCGCCATTTCACTATACCTAATATTGTCGTAATAAATTATTCATAAGCACATAGACTTTCTCATGCCTACACAATTCCTTCGCTGCTGAATTAATGACAGTTGTACTTCCATTACTATTAATAAAACGTAGGTAATACATATCATATTAATAGTACTGGAGTACATAATATTACACTCAGTCGTAAGTTAATCAACAAGAATATCCCAACTTCTTACGCAGAACAAAATTCTACTACCTGATCCCTGATAAAGGAGTAGGAGACTATGAGAACCGGTTCTTGACTCCGATGTCAGAGGGCGTGTGGTGGTGCGCGTGCGCCGCGGCGGTGCTCTGCGCGGTCGTCCTGGCGGTGGCGGCGCGCGTCGAGGGGAGACCTCAGCCCACTCTGTATGCCGTGTGCAGCGTCCTCGCCGCAGTCTGCCAACAAGGTGAACACAGAGTAAAGGGGCATTTGAACACAAGACATTTAAAGATGCGAACAGTAGCGAACAACCTTGCCTGCCGTGCATAAGGCAATATGGTTCGATCACCGTCCATGCCGACTCGTACCAATGAGTTTTTCGGAATTTATGTACGATTTGTAACACCACTGGCTTTTTCGGTGAAGGAAAACATCGTCAGGAAACCTGCATGCTTCAATTTCAAGGCATGTAATTGTACCCACTGTCCATTATAAGTGGCGACGGGCTCACTCCCCGTCACACCGGACAGAGTTTCGGTACTACTAGTGAAAAGTGGATGTTCTGAGGTTTCAGAATATCTCTGACTACCCCCTCGTGAGCATATGCATCATTTAAAGATGGTAAACTTCTTCTAATTTCTTGTAGCAGTAATAATAAGAATTGTTTTAGTAATCATTAATGTGGTTCGAAAATAAGCAACAACCAGTCACTGTGAAACCAACAATAACTGTAACGTCTTCTTTTTGCAGCTTATGAAGACGGAGTTCAGATCTTGGATGAGATGTTTTCTAGTCAAGGTAAGTCTGTTATAAAATGTTCGTTATATTGAAGGCTACAGCAGAATTGGAAGGAAATTGTAAAAAAAAAACTAGTGTAGATAACTTTGAAACACAATCCAATGATACATCAAAAGATCCAACTAATACAATCTAAAGGATCTTAGTTGAATCTTTAGTTATTGCAAATTAACGTCTTGAACATGGCATATCTCAAAGCATCCGAAAAAAATATCAGCTACTTTCAATTGGAGAACAGATATCGCTTGTGATTTTTTTTTTTTACTAGCCTATTTCATCCCACTGCTGGGCAAAGGCCTCCCCTTTAATCCGCCAACCATCTCTGTCCTGGGCATGCTCTGGCCACGCGTCATCGAAAGCATCTAGATGCTTGTGATTAGCAAAGAAATTCTAGCGCATCTTAATTCTCCAATCATCTTCTATTTCGTCATCAGGTCGTCGCCTCACGATCCTGGTGGTGGGACTCACAAGCATGCTGCTCTATAACTACTACACCAGTAGCGTGGTTTCCTGGCTCCTCAACGCGGCGGCTCCGACTATCGCTACCTTGGACGGCCTAATCAAGAGCGACCTGAAGTTGATCTTTGAAGACATCGGATATACTAGAAGCTGGCTGGATGTTAGATATTCTTTGTTAGATTTTTGTCACCAGTGAAAGTCTGTTTTGTAATAAGAAGTATGTAGGCTGACGATGAATCAAAATCACATTTAGGAGCTAAAAATATTCATTCAGGAGTGCGATTTTTGAATCTCATTCGGTGAGCTCAGCAGTTGAAAATGTCAAAATTACTATGGAGATATGCATCTTTTTACTACTAATTTTGACTTTCAAAAATCATTTTTCAGGAGTGCGATTTTTGAAAGCCAAATCAGCAGTAGAAAGTTGCATGTATCCATAGTAATTTTGACATTTTCAAGTGCTGAATTCATCGAATGAGATTCAAAAATCGCACTCCTGTGCTTTAATAAAAATGTGTAATTGCCTGAAAAGTTAGTTGGTTTTTATGGATTGCGGACATTCTGAAGGAGAACACAATGCCAATAGTTTAAATATGAATATTTCAACAGAGTCCAGGAATGTACTACTATAGTGGTTTCAAGAATCTGAAAGAGGACGAACTAAGAGAGAAGAAGGTGACGAATGTAAAGCGGTCCATCCCAATAACGCAGACGGTCGCCGATGGCATTCAACTTATCCGCTCGGGTGGTAGGTAGTTTCTGTTTACCCAACTACCCTGCAAGGAGGGTTATTAATAAGTACTTTCAATAAACAGGTAGCAGAGCTATGGGTCTATGACGTATAAACTGACAAGCAAAATAGTACGATTTTCAGAAGTTTTGCTTGTGTGAAACACTGAAACTCGGTGAAGGTAGTAGATGGCAGAGCGATAGATGGTTAATGAATAATACTGACAAGCAGAATAAGGGTTGAACTACACCACACAGCACATCATCGCATTTTTCCGTCGCTGCATCCTTTTCTGTCACTCAGGAACGTCATTTGCTAGAGCATATAAGATAGACGGAACGCGATCGCGCGCGACAGCACGCCGCGACAGCACGATGCGGTGCTACGTGTAGTTCAACCCTTACACGATTTTCAGAAGTTTTGCTTGTGTGAAAATAGGTGAAGGTAGTAAACGATATACAGTATCTTCTGATCACCGAGATTCATCAAATGACATCATGTATCTTTACAATAAAAGGATTAGAAGATTTATCCAAGACGACCAAAGTCTTGAAATTGAAAACTTCTGCCTGTGTTATTCTTGGCTCTAGAACAGGTGTTCAATGATTTGGTTGCAGAGTACGCGTACCACTCGGAGCCGTACACGGCGAGTCAGGTGATATCGCGGCGCCTGAGTGACCAGGAGCTGTGCGAGCTTGGGGCGCTGCAGATGATGATCCCGGCCCACGTGTACATCATGGGGCAGAGGAGAAGTCCGTACAAACAGTTCTTTGTTTGGAGGTAAGTTGACTTGGCTTCTCTGTGGACGGGTTTAGTGGCCGTGGTGGTCCAGTGGCGAGTAACCTTGCCTGCCGTGTAGGAGGCGATGGTTCGATCCCCGTCCAGGCCGACTCGGGCTAATGAGTTTTTAGGAATTTATGTACGATTTGTAACACCACTGGCTTTTCGGTGAAGGAAAACATCTTGAGGAAACCTGCATGCTACAATTTCAAGGCATGTATTGTACCTACTGTCCATTACAAGTGGCGACGGGTTCACTCCCCGTCACACTGGACAGAGTTTCGGTCCTACCAATGAAAAGTGGATGTTCTAAGGCTTCAGAACATCTCTGACTGCCCCCTCGGGGAATATAGTCGTGAGCATATGTATGTATGTAGGTATGCTACGTCCACTTACTACCTCGTCACCTAATAAACCAGTGTGCTGTGAGCTACTGGCTGTTTCATTAATTGCCTACATAACAGTGGCGATGAGGATGGGATGGTGGTGGCGTGGTTGCGGTGTGAGTTTTGCGATTGGAATAAAGGTGGTAACCCTATGTATTTAGAATCTTATATCTATCATTACCAACCATCACAAACCGTAAGTCCATCAGAATGAAGTTTTCATAATTGCATAGGGTTTTGAGTAACATTAAAGTGTTAAATTCAGAGTTGTGAGTTGTTTAAGTTTACAAGTACGTGTATCAGTGGTCTTTAGGCCTACCATGAGTTTACACTGTAGTATGGAGCTCTTAGATTAGTGGTTACATTGAGAATTAATTCTGAAGTGAAAACTCATGGTAGGCCTACTGTTCGTACAAAGTCACGGGTGTCACCAGTTTAATATACAGGACGTTAAGTAAGTACATTACATATCAAAGGGGGTGCTTCAGACCCGAAACTTGCACTATGGAGGCAACATCGAAATCGTGAAAAAGAAAATCTGCTGTTTCGTAGAAAACGTCAATGTTACTTGACCTAAATGTACGGAACAGACGTTTTTTTTCGATCTCGTTTGTTGTTCTGAAGCCCCTGTTTAATATACTAACATATTTAATTTTACGCCCTGAATTTTCATCATGCGCTTAATAACTTCAAAACTACGTCACAGTCTAATGCGTCTGCAAGAGCGTGGTCACATGAAGGCGTCTCGTGCCCGCGTAGTGGGCCACGTGCCCGCGTGCTCAGGCAGCACGCCGCGCGCGCTCGCGCTGGGGCAAGCAGCTCCCGCCTTCGCCTTGTTGGCCCAGGCCGCTGTTCTCGCTGTGGTTATACTGCTCGTTGAGATACTGTGTCATAGGTAAGAAGTTACATAAAAAAATGCAACTCACTTTGCTGCTGTGTTTTCATCAACAATCATAAGAAATCCACTGGGGACATGAAAATTGTGTAATAGACTGTAGTAGGCAATTTGCTATCTCTGGCTGTCCCAACATGTTATATGCGGGCGCATAATGTATGTGTGTGACCACCAATACTTTCTAATATCTAGCTGATCGTGAGTTTCAGGCAAGGAATGACCAAACAATGCATCTGTGTTTAGCGCTCAGACTCAGTCACCTAAAATATCCTACTTGACTTTTGTTATAAATAAACAGACGCTGAAGTTGAAAAGTGGCATGAAATACTAGATAAAATGTTAATAATATCTAATACAGCTTGAACTTTAGAACGTCTAAATACAGAATATCTCAACTTGTTATCGCTTGAATTTGTTATGTTTTGAAACTAGTTTAAAGGGTATGAGTTCAGCTAAGTTCAGCTATTGTTTTCTTTAGATCATCATCATCAGCCTATACACTACACCACTAGTTTTTAATTTGTAATGAAACTTTGGGATTGGGATGGGATTGGGCCGGCCATGTCAGTCGATAGCACAAAGACAGGTGGGCAAGAATTGTCACACCCTGGATCCCAGAAAACGGTCGTCGGCGTTCAGGTCGTCCTAGGAAGAGGTGGCGGGATGATCTGGATATTTTCGATGACGCGTGGCCAGAGCATGCCCAGGACAGAGATGGTTGGAGGATTAAAGGGGAGGCCTTTGCCCAGCAGTGTGGGATGAATTGGGCTAATAAAAAAAATAAAAAACTTTAAGGGTGTATTCAGACCGTGAATCTGAAAAACTTTCCTTAAGGAAAATGGATCAAAAACCATAACATTTTTTGGACCATACAAAAGTGACAATCGGCCGATCGATGGTCTATGGTAGGTCCAACAAATTTTCTCGTTTTTAAACCCATGTCCGAAAGTTTTCAGATTCAAGGTCTGAATACACCATTAAAAGTGTCGTTACTAATTGAAAACTAGTGGTTTATACATCCTTATACAGGGCACAAACCAAATTTAATGTATGAACCATATTCCACCACGAAGGCCCAGTGCAGATTGGTAGAGGCAAGTTACTAGTCAACTTGCCGTCATCATCATCAGCCTATACTATACTTTCCATTGCAGAACACAGGCCTTATATATTCCACTGGATTCTGGATCCTGTAAAGTGTTGGACCAAGTGAAACCTAACTAAAAACTCCATTGATATTCCAGACACCAGTCCCAGCGTTAAGAACACACACAGAAAAAAACCAACGATCCATAATCACGAACATAAAGCACGAGAGCTCAAATAACTCCAGCACATAAAAAAACAATAAAGGGAAGATGTTTGACGGCCGGCTCCCCGCTCCCCGCTCCCCGCTCCCCCTCCCGGGTGAGTAATGGGAGGACGTCGCGGACGATCTGAATCGCGCCGTTATAAATGATGCGATCAATT
Organism: Agonopterix heracliana; assembly: GCA_963693445.1. Classification (NCBI taxonomy): domain Eukaryota; kingdom Metazoa; phylum Arthropoda; class Insecta; order Lepidoptera; family Depressariidae; genus Agonopterix; species Agonopterix heracliana. The sequence continues at coordinate 587,585 of OY856310.1, forward strand.
CTTGTTTACTCCCACGGGACCTCATTGAAAACACCCCCGTCTCGTCGGCTGGGTAGACAGTGATCATGTTTATCTTGCTGGCACTTGATGAAAATATTCATTACCATGTTTATTATCCTATTTAAATAATATAAGCGAGTTGTAAATAGGTTTGTAGGCTTACCACGAGATGATACTTTACTACATTCCAAATAGCAACGAAAATTTAAGGCCATTTTGAATTACAGAAACTGAGATTTAAAACACTTCCTCTCACTTATTCTTAGAAAAGATTTAACGTCCAAGATATGTCGGATAGTACATCTTTCTGATAAATAAATTATATTTGCTTTTCAGAATTGGCCAGAAAGCTATATGGGAATAGGAAAATCTCGTCGTCCTTATTTGGAATGCAGTATGTCATCATTATTCAAAATTTGTCATCTGCGCAGGTACATCGGTAAGACTTATAAACCTGGTACTACTGAAATGGGAGAATTAGTTTTCGAAGAGCTCATTTCGTGGCTGGCCTACTGTATAACAAAGCGTACACTCCATTCAACCAAATCTATTGCATTCACCAGCATTCCATCAAACAATACTTAAAACTCTATTGCATACAACATAAAGATGTTTTTTGTGAGTCATCGGGGCTCGGGCTTACATGCTAGATGTGCTGCAGAAACTTGCATTCCTGAGAAGATTAGCATATTAAGTGCACGCTTTTATCTGTAGTTGCTATAAACCTAGAAAACTCTGGTGCTAACAGACGAATCAGGCACAACGGATCGATGTCATGTTAGTCTAGAAATATCTCGTTCTGGTTGTTGTTGACGGACCTAAGGATATTAATTAGAACAAATGTTCTCATCTGGTTCTAGTGTTCTAGGTCTAAGTAGACCTAATAGAATGTAAGCTTGATCTCGTGTACAGTGTTTTTACTGTTTTAACAACTCGATAAATAAAGTAAAATTAATAGAACTTGTTTTTTTCCTACTTATATACTAAAGTAAAATTTAGTATAAACTGTGTATATCGTAATAATCACCTCATATAAAGTTTAGTAAAGACCCGACACTAAAGTTTATAAATTGCAAAATGCTTGCTAAATTGCAAATATATTTCTTTCTTTTGTGGGTATGGTGGACACCGAATATTGATAAACGCATTTGAAACTATACTCAACGAAAAAAGGTGAGGAATGTTCATCAATATTCGACATAAATTATACCTACCTACCAAAGGGGTGCTCAGAAAGAGCTTCCCCGAGGGAAGCTGATGACGTACTGAATGCCTGACACTATCAGCGAGCATCGAATGCTGGTTGGCCAGCCTTTTCACCAAGGCAAGTCAAACTCTACCATTAACGCGACAGAAGATGAACCATCATAAAGAAATCTGCAAAAATACAGAAATGTGAGAAAGGCAGATTTTTTTTACATAGCATATCATATGCTCACGACTATCGACTATAGTCCCGGGTAGTCAGAGATATTCTGAAACCTCAGAACATCCACGTTTCACCAGTAGTACCGAAACTCTGTCCAGTGTGACAGGGGGTGAGCCCGTCGCCACTTATAATGGACAGTGAGTACAAAACATGCCTCGAAATTGAAGCATGCAGGTTTCCTCACGATGTTTTCCTTCACCGAAAAGCCAGTGGTGTTACAAATCGTTTATACATTCCGAAAAACTCATTGGTACGAGTCTGCCTGGACGGGGATCGAACCATTGCCTCCTGCTCAGCAGGCAAGGTTACTCGCCACTGGACCACCACGGCTTTTTTTTACATCTACCTACCAATTTATCAAATATTTTTATCTTTGGCCTCCTTTCTTCGTGGACCTTTCCACAGGATCCTACAGGCTCTAACTTGCATACCAATTATCTTTAAAAAGGTAAAGCTTATACCAGTTTTTCAGAGATAACTTGATAACACACACTAACCTAGATGAAGGGCAGTTTTATAAACACATTATGCACCTTGCAACGCCCACGCCCCCGGCGTAGGTGTCGCTCCGTCCGTCGCCTACATTTGCATACAGATAGAAAGTGTCACAGATATTATTTAACGGGAAGGCACTGTAAAAGTACGACAGTCCAATCAATCTTACTGTTTCATTCCACCAGAGTGGTCAAGAGTGTGGAAACTTTATAGAAGCGACTTGTTACGTACGAGTCATAGTCGAGCAATTCAATTAATTTCTCGCCTATCATTCGTACAAAGATGTCATTAACTTGCAAGTATTAATTGAAACCGACTTTAAAACTAAAAATTTTTCAAATAATATCCTTATTAATTCGACTCATATATTCAGTTATGCACATCGACACAAAGCAATAGCTTCAATCGCTGAAAATTTCAGTCAACTGTTGTGGAATTAGTAAATTAGTAAATTATTTATTCAGAATAACAACAACAAACGAATTATTACATATAAGCAACATTGCGACAAAAAAAATATGAAGTTATACAAGGAAAATGTCGCCGCCTGCACTTGGAAAAGGATACGATGAAATCGTTCTATTGCTCTCTGAATCGCGTCATCAAATCTTTGCCAATTTATATCTCTGGATACTTTACAGCATTTAACTAAACTCAAGTGGCAAAGGCGTCATGTCGATCTTCGGGGAAGGTCTATGTTCAGTGACGATGAAATGGTTCTACGGTGGCCTAAAACTGTAATATACATTCATAAATACAGTCATATTTTGTAGCAACGGCCGACGGTCTTGTCGGAAAACCCATATTCAAATAATAATTTTCTCAGTTCCTATTTTTATTTAGAAAGATTTATCATCATCATCACAGCCTATACAGGGTGTTTCATAGTAACAATAAATATTTAAAACTCTTAAGGGGGTTGTTTAGACCATCAAACTGAACAACTTTCTCTATGGGACCAATATCGAAATCGCGAAAAAAAAAATTGATATCCCATACATATTTCAGCTCTAGTCGATTTGTAGAGTATGGAACATAATTATTTTTTTTCGCGATTTCGATATTGGTCCCATAGTGAAAGTTGTCCAGTTTGATGGTCTAAACCACCCCCTTAAATGTTTATTTGTATTTTTGTAACACCTTGTATACGTCCCACTACAGGGCACAGGCCTACCCTCAGAGGAGGTGCATGGGCGTTAGTACACCACGCGTGCCCAATACGGATTGGTAGACTTCACATTCGCATCGGAATTTCTTCTTCAGTGTATGCAGATTAGAAAGATTAGCATCACTAAAATCAGTCACCGTAAAATATATGGGATACGAAACAAGAAAAGGTAGATTAAGATGATGTAATCAATATGCGTCGGTAAGATCGTCCTCTCGAGAACGGTCCTCTTCAAGAAAAATATCAAACTTATTATGAAAAGAAACTATAACTAGCCCCGGGCAAACCGAGGAACTTCCCAGTTCTGACTTTACTCTGTATTATCTTTAAAAAGTAAGTTTATTTATGTATGGTAATGAAAACTAGCTTTTGAATTTTGCATTACAATTCAAAAGTACAGTTAGTTCTATATTCTACAAAATTTCTTGTAGGTACGTAAGTCGCGTAGGTATATGAAATACCAGCTAAGGGTACAAGAATGATGCACAAAATGAAACTAACCCTAGATCCCAGCTGCCGAGCATGCGGAGAGGATGAGGAGATCATGGAACATATTTTTTACAAAAACAAAATGCATGTGCCTCCTCGGAGATGAATATCAAAAACCGGGAGATCTTAGGTATCTTCCCCTCAATGGTATTGCCTCCTTCATTGACCATGTATTTGACGGGTGAAGAAAGCAAAAGTATTGGGGCTAACACAAAAGATCCAACTGGGTCGAAGTGTTGCTGCTTGCTAGCCCCCACAACAAGATAAGATAAGAAGAGAAGGGTACAAGAAGTAAGGTACAACAAAAAGGGGGGGTTAAAAATTGTTTTGTTTTTCAATCCCACCGTTTGTGACCTCTTCGGCCGTTTTTGTAGCTGCAATTCGTAACCAGTTGCGAATTAAGACTTTTTATTCTGTTTTCGCAACCAGTTACTAATTAGATGGAACAACCAGACGTTACATTACTTCAACCTCGAAATCTGAAAATTCCAATAGCGAATGTTGTAATGCCGTTTCTGGCACTGATTGCCAGAAATAAAAAAAAAACTCTTATGATCAAAGTTGTTAGTGAAGTTTACCTTCAAACACCGAAAATAGACAACATTTATACAACGCCTACGGAACCCTATCAAAGACGTATACGACATGCTCTTGGCCGGTTTTTAAATGACAGTGGTATGGTTTTCCTATGTACATATTTATTAGATTGTGAGTTGTGACAAGAATAGAGAAGGGTATGCTTTGTTGGTTTGGTCATGTGGAGAGGATGAGTGACAGCAGATGTACGAAAGAGATATATGAAGCTAAAGTGTCCGCAGAGGATGCCCTCGTAGGACGTATTCTAATCAAAGCTGTTGCGTCTTACAAAAAGGGGAGGTGCGGAGTACTCGAAGCCGACAGGCACGTATGAAGAGATGTATGGATGTGCATGAGGCAAAAGAGGGAGGTATGAAAGGATCATAGTAGATGGCGCGCCCTTGTCTCTGCCTACCCCACTGGGAAAGAAGCGTGAAGTTATAGATAGATAGACACAGGGTGAAATCGATATCATTAGCATCCTTTTAAACTAAGAGTCTACCCATCAAACTGAACAACTCTTACAAGCAAACCAATCGGGGCAAAAAAAAATCTGCTGTCCCTTACATTTGAGTAGTGTCGGCAGCGGCGGCGGGTGCAGTTTAGTATGGGACAGCTGATTTTTTTTGCTCCGATTGATTTGCTCCCATAGTAAAAGTTGTTCAGTTTGATGGGTAGACTCTTAGTTTAAAAGGATGGTAATGATATCGATTTCACCCTGTAGTTGTCTACAACTGGACGCTTAAATGAGAATGTTAGTTGTACTAAAGTTTCATAACCATTCTGAAAAAAAATAAGGTCGTGATTTAACATAAAAATATAGACTCAGGAAAGTAATGAAATGTTAGCTTACGAGGATATAATGTTTGATTTACGACGGAAGACGTTATTGTAAAATTTGCGTTTAATCAAGAAATTCAGTAAGGTTTGCGTCTCTAACGTTCATTTTACTCACAGATACACATCGGGTAATAAAGAGAGCAATGGATGTGGTATCTGTGAAAGTAAAGTAAGAATACTAAACTAACCTATGTATCTTACCTAGATATCACAGAGTACTATAATTTAATTACTACCGTAGATATTATACAGGGTGTTACAAAAGTAAAAATAAACATTTAAAACTTTTAAGGGGGTTGTTTAGACCATAAAACTGAACCACTTTCACTATGGGACCATCAAAATAAGGAAAAAAAAAACTGTAGTAAAAAAGATTTGTAGGTCAGTATGGAAAATCTGATTTTGTTTTCGCGATCGCGAATTTAGGGGGGGGAGGTTACACCTTCCCTTGGGGCCGGGCCTCCGCTGCTCCGATACGGCCCGGTGCCAGTTTTTTTTTACATGAAACCATGGTAAATTAAAAAAAAAAAAAGGGGTTTCCTACCCCCCCCCCCCCCCTTTTGGGGTTTGACTTAGGGGACTCCCCCCTCCCTAAATTCTTGCCGCATGATACTAAACCATGCTATTTATTTGACGACCCGGTTGGTGTTATGGTTGCCGGACGCCGGACTGCCAAACCAGGGTCCTGGGTTCGAATCCCGGTTCGGTCATGGATGTTACATGTTTGTGCCGTTTTTGTATGGATCCCATAACAAAAAGCCTATAATGCTTACTTGTGATCATTACAATGTATGTGCCTGTGAGCGTTATAATAATAATAATAAACCCAACCCCAATAATGAGTTTACGAAAATGTAGAAGAAGGCATATCCATCAGTTTGTGAGTGATTGGAACGGTAACCGAAGAGAGTGAATCTCTACACTGGAGTTAATTAACTGGGTCTAAAAGAAACGATCTCAAATTGATTAGTTTAAGTTTTGATAGCTAATTGGATGTTCCCGGCACCCCTGTTTTATTTCATAGCCTTCTCCTACCTACCTAACCTACTTTAGAAGAGGAGGTTCTCAATTCCTCTGTTACGGGATAAGGATTTTTCTATGCCGATTTGGTTGAGTCTTTCTTTGATTTAGAAGGAGATAAATAAATAAATAAATAAATATCTTGGACATTGTCACACAAATTATCTAGTCACATTTAAAGTTCCAGAATCTAGCCTGGACTTGTATTATGATAACTAGATAACGATATAGAATACATACATAGATACAAACATCCATGACTCGGGTACAAATATTCATATTCGTCATACAAATATTTGTCCCTTACGGGATTCGAACCCGCGACCCTCGACACAGCAGGCAGGTTCACTACAGACTGTGCTGTCGGGCCGTCAATAGATACTGGTATAATGAGCCCAACCCATGCACAGTATTGCACAGCCCAGCCATAAACCAGCCCATAAACTACATAAAATACTAAATAAACATCTATACTCTGAAATGGAATCCGAGATAAAAAATTTCAAACAAAAGAGCCTCTTTTGCTTGAAATTGTTGATCTCGGATTCCATTTCAGAGTATTAAGGCTTCCACACATTGCAGCGATATTATCGAGCGATATTATCGACAGCGGTATCGCGACACCTTACACACTGCAGCGATTCCGCGATTCGCGTCACGCATGCGCCCTTCACTGAATGTAGTAGAAAGAGATTGCGTCAGGTTGCGATAATATCGCGGCAGTGTGTGGGATCGAGCGCGTCCCCATACAAAATGTACTGAGAACAATTATCGCAAAATCGCAGCGATATTATCGCTCGATAATATCGCGGCAGTGTGTAGGATCGAGCGCGTCCCCATACAAAATGTAATGAGAACAATTATCGCAAAATCGCAGCGATAATATCGCTGCAATGAGCGGAGGCCTTAATAGACGATAACTGACCGTCGGTGGCGCGTTGCGGAGTCAAACTCAATCTTGAGGTCCGGGTTCGAATCCTCACGGACCACATGCCATGTACCAATGAGTTTTTCTAACTTATGTGAAGGAAAACATCGTTAGGAAACCTGCATACGCTGAAGAAGAAATTCCGATGCGTATGTGAAGTCTACCAATCCGCATTGGGCACGCGTCATGGACTAACGCCCATGCACCCTCCCTGCGAGGGTAGGCCTGTGCCTAGCAGTGGGACGTATACAGGCTGTGAAGATGATTATGATGAGATACGACATCTAATAAATATACAAAACATATTACTATAAACTTTGTTTATACAGGGTGTAACAAAACACCCTAGTAACTGTGGGGACTTGCCATAGATGTCAACACCCACAAGTTATAGCAAAGAAGCCAACAGATGGCGATACCGTCGCGCTCAGAAACATGCTCCATACTAAAGACAACGTTCACCGTAAATACGTAACTCGTAACCTACTACAAATAAGGTTCACAATCGAATGCGAGACATAAATCGCGCAAGAGAAATAATCACAGAGATTCGATATATATACAAGGTCCAACTAAGAACTGTTGGACCACGGCCGGTCCCCAGGTTTCACACTAAGCCTGGTGGAAGATCTTCCCTTTTCAATGGAGGAACATTCCCAAGTAGCACCTCCATTATAACTATACTTCATTTAACAAGGTACCTATATTTCATTTCTTCATTCACGTTTATGTGTTTGGGTATATTATCTGTCTTAATGCCAAACGTTTCAATAGGTACAAAAATGAGAAAGTAATTGTAGTACTAGTCCGGCATAAAAACAGAAATAAAGATGTAATGGATATAACTACAAAGGTTTCTTGTTTGACTACGGAACACAAAAAAGTCAGAGAATTAGTTTGATTCGGTGCTCAGCTGTAATAATACTCGTATTCATCGCCTCATGATCATGTTAACGTGTTCTATCTATCCAGCTTGTAATTGGAGATTGATTGTATAATTAATTACGTAATTTAATAGACAAGTTTGGTACCGATAATCTCAGATCAGGAGAAACTTCAGGATACATTTCATGTCGAACGCCTCCGTGCTTTGGAAGAAACGTTAAACAATTGGTTAAGGGGCCATGGGTTCCGATGGAGATTTTCTATGAGAAACGCAATAGCCCGGCCCTCCGAAAAGTGCGTGCGTGTGCCGTATTTCCGATTAAAAAGAATGAACAAAAGCACTTTGTAAAGATTTTTTTTAATGATATCACTAGATAAACTAATGGTGAATATGTGAGTATAGAGAGAAAAATCGGAAACTATTTTTAATTCTTCTAAAACGAGAAAAATGTTTAAAAATGCATGAAAATACGTAATCTTTGTGACGATGTTCTATCGAGTGAAGTAATTCCAATCGTGTATTCAGTTTATGATTTCACTAGATAAACAATCCAAAAATACGACTAAGAGTAGTACGTACTGAGGTTTTACTTTAGTTTTGGTAAATGGTATAAATCTAGTCGTAAAATGAAAAATAAAAGACGCCTCCAAGGTATTTCGTCCTACCATTGGGCCTTAAGTCCTGTTCGGCATAATACACAATCATACGTCAGTCTTTGAATGCAGTTTCAGTGGTCACCCATTTTTACCGCGTTTGGGTATATTTCAGTTCCCGATATATTCCCGCTTGACTCTCAAAAATTTTATTATCGTCACAAACTTTCACATTTATCAACATTCACGTGGCAGCTTGAAAAATACTTCAACTTTATAGTCAGAGTTTAAATAACCATTACTCACGGGACATGCGTTTTATATCAGTTGAGATATAAAAGTGTTATTGCTTCATAAAATCGCGAGGGCCGATATTGACCGACTCCGGAGTCCAGAGGTCCGAATTATTATAACTATTTATTATCGACATGCTATTGTCACTCGCATTCATAACCTTTTAAACTTTACGCAAAGGTTTATTATCAATATTATGTCGTCAGCATACCGGATATTTTTTTTTTTTATATTTATAATTGGACCTAGTTATGCTTAAACGTTCCAATCCACAGATGACCTCTCTGTGGATTGGAACGTTTAAGCATAACTAGGTCCAATTAATGGACTTCTTGCTTGTGCGCGCACTGCATTTCCGCCAATTTCAAGTGGTTTGAGGGAGTATCTCTATCTATCCAATCTCGAGGATTGTTTTTGAGTACGAACACAACTGAGAAGGATTGTGGAGCCTCGTGGCAGGCTGAAACGCGAACCGCGCGAGCACCACGCGAAAGACAAGTGTTCGGGGCAAACCCTGGAATGTGACCACCGAATATAATTTCTATGGAATTAAATGGTATGTTGGTAGAACTGAAATGTTAATTGTTATGTGATTAATCTCGCTTATGTTGCTTGCTGTGGTAGCCTATAATTGGATGAGCATAATTTCACGTGTTATGTTTCGCTACTAATTTTTGTAATAACCGGATACATTTAATTTTAATTTAATGGGCAACCCAAAATAAAGAAAACAATACCGTGGTAGTATGCGGGTATAGTACATTCTACGAAAGCGCCCTCTGCCAACTGTTTCATTGATCATAAAAATTGCGGTACCTGCCAGACTCAAATAGGTATATGGGACAGTTGATTTTGATTTTTCGCGTTTCCTGAGGTAGGCTCCATAGTAAAAGTTGTTCAATTTGAAGGTCTTAGTTCACCGTTTCAGTTTGCAGAGGGCTGTCCGTAACACCTTGTACATATGAGTTTGTATATAAAAAGTGACATCTAAACGTCACGTGAAGTCACGGGCAAAACAGTACAGTACACCTCACCAACTCAACTTTCTATAATATGTCTCTATCACGCGTATGTAAACGCGGCGTTGGGAGCAACTCGCATCAGCTTTTCACTTTGTCGGGATTTTATTTGAGTCCCAAACCTATCTGATGTCTGTCACGCGTAGTCTTGGTACGTAAGACAGTACAGTAGCGAGCGATACACGTTTATATTATAACCACAGACTTAAAAGAAGAACCAGATGTAATCTCGTCTAATCATGAGTGAAGCACCCATTTCTTTTGTGTGCGTGCGCTGTCACGCGGTACATAAGGTGACGGGTTGTAGGACCTGCGCCTAGAGCTAGTGCATCTGTGTGAGTGTAGGTCGCTTGTAGAACAAACGAGATTGTATTACCTTGCATGCTTCACATCTTTTTAGTGCAATATTCGGTCCGTATTTCTTTCAAGTTCGTGTATTTATGATAACATTTGTGTGACTATAACTTAATATTATGTCACTCATACTCACTCTCAGATATACAATACACGATAAAAAACATATTTTCTAACTATTTATAACGCGGCCCCCACCGAATCATACCGCCATAAGGAGTGTAGAACTTCCAACATTTCACCGAATAACATGTAACTATTGCAATGACAAAAAGGCGCTTTTTAATGTATCTCACTGTGACATCAGAGTGAATAGTATAAATAGATGTTATTATTGTTGGCTGGGCTATTACAAACAAGGTTCGTTATGTAACACTGCGACCATCGCTGATCTTTTGTTTTCGCCCCAAGCTCACCCATATTTTACACATACATCCGAACTAATTTTTTATTATTCTCGGGTATGCAGGTTTCCTTACGATGTTTTCCTTCACCGTCGAGCTAGTGATAATGTTAAATACAACCGTACATAAATTCCGTAGAACTTAGTGGTACAGGCCAGGAATCGACCCGCCGCCTCTTGATTGAGTTGCTAGCTCTATTCCGTATGGACTATCATCGCTCAAAATAGATGTTAGGCAGTCTCTACTTTAAGTCACTGCTTCCAGTCTGCCCTATCGCCTACTCTAATGCACAGGTACCTTCCCCGCGACCTCTTGTAACTCACTCGCAGGTTTGCCCCGCATTGATCTCCAGCTGAAAGGGTTCACTTCTAAGCCCTCTGTAGGTCCACGAAAGGGCTTTGTCAGATAAGACTTGTTTGGGCCAATCTCTCTTACAAAAAAGCTACGATATCAATTTAATCATAGGATACTTTTATAAGGGATTTTGGCCCGCTTTAGATGGATGGAAAATTATTATATTTTGTAAAACGGGAATGGAGATTGCTTCATGTTGATAACATTGGGTTAAAAAGATAAGACATATATTTTATGAGAAATATGAATAGAGTTTCGGTATGGATTTTTCCATTTCACCCTGTATATTTATACAGGGTGAAATGGAAATCATTGACATCCTTTTAAACTAATACCCATCAAACTGAACAACTTTTACTACTTATAGGAGAAAAGAGAAAACCGACAGTAGCAAAAAATATGTTGTTCCATACTACAATGCCTACTTGACTCAAATGTCTGTTTTTTTGCTACGATCCGTTTTCTCCCATAACTAACTATAACTTCTACCCATGTTTAGTTCAAAAGGCAGCCAATGATGTCAATTTCAAGAATATAAAGAATTTAAGAAACGAATTGAAAATTGAAGAATTTATTAATGAAGAAGAATACCCCTGTAGAATTTTGTTAAGATAATCATAATTTTTTTCGTTTGGGTTGCGGTCAATGTAAATGTATACTTACTTTCAAGCATTAGCCTCAAATCGGATGCACAGGTGGCACCTGCGAATCCCACACTACGCCTGCCAATTTGTGATCTCCAATCTAGAATTCTAACTCCCCATCATACTTAGTTTTCAGATATACAGGGTGAAATTGATATCATTAGCATCCTTTTAAACTAAGAGTCTATCCATCAAACTGAACAACTTTTACTATGGGAGCAAAGCAATCGGAGCAAAAAAGAAAATCTGCTGTCCCATACTTAACTGCAGTCCACTCGACTCAATTGTATGCAACAGCAAAACAGCTGATTTTTTTGTTGCTCCGATCACTTTGCTCCCACAGTAAAAATTGTTCAGTTTGATGGGTAGAATCTTATAGTTTTAAAGGATGCTAATGATATCAATTTCATTCTGTAGACAGCCTACCTATACCTATAGCCCTTTACCACTTCAGCTTGATAAATTCCAGGGCTATGTCAACTGAAATCAATAGCATGCAAATACGCAATACGTCGGGCTTGATCCCCGCTACCAACATTCCCCGTACAAGTTATTCATTTGATAGCAGAAACCAACAAGGTGGCGCGTGCGGCGTCTAGCTTGTATGTGAAATATAGCCGGTGTTTTATCAAAACCGTTTCACCGGCGAGTGACGAATGGCGCGCCAAGTAGGCCGACTTACCGGAAACTTTCTTTAGCTCCTTGTCGAATGACGTGAGCGGGGTGTTACTTGTTCTTTATCATTTCTAGCCTCATTACATTCATGTTGGAAATAAACAGCCTGCGCTGTCCGGCGGTACAATCTGCTGGAGTGTACTACGAAAAACTCTGTGTCATACAGTTTTTTCGTCGCTTGAGCTAAATAATTTCTTCTAAAACCGCAACATAAATAATGACGGGTCACTGTAGGCTGAACAAACACCTGGCGACTAGGCATCAGGGATACGAAACTCTGCAGATTTTGTCTGGAGGAGGACGAGATATAGAGATATAGATTCACATGCTTTGTGAATGTGGCCCACTAATGCATAAACGATACACTCACTTGGGTAAACACTATGTTCATCCGAGTGAAGTAAATTTCTTCACTGCTAAAGAAATGCAACATTTATTTATATTTTTTTATTATTGATGGGTTTGCTCTTGACCTCTTTCTAGTCCTCAGGACGAAGATGGGGTCGAAGAATTTCTTAAGGAAGTGGGTATTAGCAGTGAACTGTAATTATTGTGGCGATCACAAAAAATCTACACAAGGTCGAAGTGATACTAGTCTGCAGAAGACTCGAAAAGCCGCATTACATCAATAAAAAAATAAAAATAATAACAGTTTCCCACGCTGATATTAAAAACAATTTTAATCTCGAAGCTTTATTTTCGGGGAATAAATGACTATCATAATACCGCGGGAACGTTTATAAAAAATGAAAAAGAAAAAAGGAACCGTGATATGAAGAAGGCTAAGAGAGAGTACCGTAATTTCGAGTTGTGACTTCTGAGTGACATTTGCATGGGCAAATTTAATTTAGGCAGGTGAATGTGCCTGTCTGCCTGATGCATAAAACATGCCACACTTTCCTGGGCACATTCATTTGACGCCAACGTTTGGCTTTTGTATTTTAATGAGGTGCGATAATAATTTTTTTTTGAGGGCGCGTCTCTTCGCTTCGTGTCGAGGGTCGTGTTAATTAAAGCTATTCGTTATGGATGTTATTAAAATTTTGTATTATGACTGTACTTAGGGATGGTATTACTGTAAAGCTAAACATTACATTTAAGTGTAATGTTTTCTTCATGGGATTTCTTTTACTATTTCTTTAAAAATTTAGAATGTTAATATGTTAACATAAAATTCACCCTAATTTTAATACGTAGATTCGAACGAGATGGTCGACGGTAAATATAGTAAATTATAATGGCATCATATCGTCTATTCATGGTATTCAAATACAATTTATTACCGTTTAGGACCTGCTACAATGAAGTGATCAAAAAGTACCTACATCTAGAATCGTTCTAGACCTACATGAACTAATAAAATGTCAACTAGTTATTTTGATATGTCATTGGTTCTTTTCCACAGAATAAAGGAAATGTTGTCATACTAACATGCAATCAAAACAGTTTTGCAGCAATATGCTTGGTCAAACCTTAGATATATAGAAAGAGATCCGCAACATGCTTCGTCAATTTGCCATTTTTTGTTCACAATAACAGTCGGTTTATTTGATTCAACGACAGTGGAGATGAATCCGACGATTCATTATCATTTATCTTATCATCATGCATTATTTACATTTCTAAAGTCATCCTGTATATTCACACTTTATCCGATTAGGGTAGGCAGCGACAAATCCTGATACTACTTCTTTCACTAATTTACAATTTTGACAATTTGACCTAAAAAAGTTTACCATCTTTCGATAAACTATGAACAGTGTTCTATGATGAGATGCGTATTATAGCTAAGTGATGACTTCATGCATATGCTCACGACTATATTCCCCGAGGGGGTAGTCAGAGATATTCTGAAACCTCAGAACATCCACGTTTCACCAGTAGTACCGAAACGCTGTCCAGTGTGACGGGGGGTGAGCCCGTCGCCACTTGTAATGGACAGTGGGTACAATACATGTCTCGAAATTGAAGCATGTAGGTTTCCTCACGATGTTTTCCTTCACCGAAAAGCCAGTGGTGTTACAAATCGTACATAAATTCCGAAAAACTCATTGGTACGAGTCGGCTTGGAAGTGATGACTTTCCATGTAATAATTATGGGGAAGACCAGCATTCTACTATGACAGTTGTTTTAATTCAGCCGCCCTCCCTTCTCCCCTCTTACCCCTCACTCGCGGTCGCAACACTATTAATTTTTATTTTCATTCATCCCGGGCCCGTGTTTTGTTTTATAGAATGAATAAAGTTTCGAATGCCATTCACAGCCAGCGGCCACCTGTTATTTATTATGAATACTGTTATTTTAAATGGTTATGTGAAGAAAAACATACCTATATTGGGGATTCATTACGCAAAATGTGCTGATGAAAAAATACTGTAATTTTTTAATGTGCTCTAATGTTAGCGTAAAGATTTACTATTTGCGTAAATTGTAACCTGTTTTTTTATTGAATGTTTCGAGGAGAGAAATCGGAAAATATTTTTTCCGATTGCACTTATTCGCCTTCGATTGATGTGTTTGAGTCCAGTCCGATTAAAAGATTTTTTGGTCGGCGGGCGTAGCGAAGGCCAAATAAAATCTTTGATGCCGGTGACTGTTTCTATCATTATACTTGTCGCCTTGTCGCCATTGTTTTCCAGGTATGGACATAAGTAATTCAATAACTTTTACGTTATTATTATATGCGTGACTTTCACCGGCAAACTTGAGTTTGAGCAAATTCTCCAACAAGTAAAGGCTGTTACCTAAAGGTATATGATTTGAACAGGCTTCAGTAAAACGTACGACCTCCGCAGAGCCGCCAGATGCCCAGACGAGGTTAAGTATTGTTATAATCTATTGAATTTCTATTTAAAGGAAACTGGTGATATGGAAAATCTTTTTAAAGATTTAGAAATAGGGTGTGGGTTCAACAATGGCGATTATTCACTTCAGTGACATTGAAAATTCAGCATGATTATTATCACCATATTCAGCCTATATTTGAAGTAGAGTAAGTAAGTATTAAGTATAAGTGAAGTAGAGTAGACTTTAATTACCTGGGTGATGAATTCAGCAGGCGATCATAGTACATCAATGGATGAATTCTGGTGTTTTCATCACAGGTTGGTTAACTTATGGAAGCACCACCGTTACCCTATGTAATAAATTATAGCCTTAAGTATAGATTTATTAATGTTGTAATCTATTATTGTATCTGGCTTTGTTTGGATTTAAATAAACAACAATTTAAAATAAACAACAATGAATCTTCAGGGCTTTTGAACGCAAAAATAAATTTAGTATGGTCGATCATTTTCATCTTATTTATAAGAAAAGGCATAGGTATTCCAAATCGTCACAAAGATGACTTATTTCTTGTATTTAAAAAAAACTCGTTTTAGAAGAACATTCCAATAAATACCAAAGATCATTTCAGATTATTGGTATTTATTCTGACATATTCACCATTAGTTTATCTAGTGAAATCATAAAAAAATAGCTAAAAAGTACTTTTTTTTAATTCTTTGTAATCGAAAATACGGCACACCACGAACTTTTCGGAGGTACATACATTGGTTTCTAGATCGTAGTTAAAATATCTCAATCTTTCAACAAATTGTAATTTAAAGACAAAGATAATTGATGATGATGATGCTTCATGGCCGTGTTCAACCACACCGACTGATCATGGCTATAATGTGATTTTGAGAGCTTCGTTGAAGTGTTCTCAGGTGGCCGATGTAGACTATCTTGGCTTTAAAAGTGCGTTCGCACAGGCTACAAGTCAATAAAAGATAAATTATATCCTATAGAATCCAACTGCCACGGTCAACGCCTTCTCTAACCAAGTGATACTCTTCTACCGCGCGAGGCTCAATGCCGTTTGGTGGTCAACTTGCTGTTAACAATTTCAAGCCAACTAAATAATTATCTGACGAGGTCAACATACAATATGTTAATTGCCATCGTACTGCTCTATCCGGGACTAACTTTTCAAAGAATGACCGGATCGGGCAACGCAACGGGCAAGGCAACGGCCTATCTTCGGTGATAGTGCCCAATAAAGAAGCTCCAGCTAATGAGCACCTCGGTATTGAAAAAAAACCTTCATCGACAGCCTGGTAAACCCCATCACTGGGTATAGGCCTCTTCATGTTCCACGTCAACCAGAACGATCCCACGTTAGTCTCATCCATTGTTTGCCGGCTACTCTACATACGAGTATATCATCCGTCCATCTAGCTGCTGATCTGTCTGCCGACCGTCTCCCCTCCCACGGCCGCCACCCAGTCACTGCTTTCGTCCATCTGCCATCATTCCGCTTGGCCAAGTGTCCCGCCCACCTCCACTTCAGAGTCAAAATTTGCTTGCCGATATCAGCCACCTATGTTCGGCGTCTGATTTCAACATGACACAAAGCTCAGTGTATTGAGAAATCACTTCGCCCGTTCCCGTGGCCATACAGAAGGAGTCGAGGCGGCCCGCGCCTTGGCGACCTTGACATCCGGTTGATAATGGTGTACCAAGAATAAATACGAGCGCCGCCGCCGCTCGGATTGGTATGATATACATTTACCGACCGTATGTCAAGGTCACCAATGCGCGCTCGCGCCTCGACGCCGCCTCGACTCCTTCTGTATGCTACTCGTATACGCCTATGCTTCGGAACCATACGTGAGGGTGGGCAAAACACATTGGTTAAACACCTTGGTCCAAAGGCTCTGAGGGATTTTGGATTTAAGCACACCCTCTAGCTAATAAAAGTAGCATCCATAGAATAGGATAAACAAATACGGTGACGGTTACGTGTGCGGGTGTGACAGGCTGTCACACCCGCGCGGCCGCGCCTGTCACAACAAATGATACCGCCAACTGCTGTCAGTGCACAAACAAACAACATACTCGTACAAATACCTAGCTAGCAGGCTACATAGAGCATTCAATTCGGAATTCTATAAACACATTTATATTGAATTGTTTAAATAGTACTGTTAAATGATTGGATACGCGCTAATTATCATATTGTTATGTGGTTTTTGATTTGGTTTTGATATCGTAATAATTAGTTTTGGAACGTAATACGTATAGTATAATTTAAATGTAACAATTATTTTGTCAATAATACAATTGAAAATCTAAAAAATTTCAAAACAGTACTAGATTAATTATTTACAATTTAAAAAAAATTTTTAGAAGTGTACTTTTCTCTGCCCTTGCGTCGCCAGCACGCTGCACCTCTGTCTGTTATCCGGTTTGTTAAATTAATAATTATAAGCAGTTTACCAATAGAAGACTTTAATTATCGCTAATTAGAGCTAATTGTTTTACGTACATCAAGTGCAGCGATACCGCTGTATTTCACTCAGTCTCTCCCTGGTTTCTTTTTCACCCGCCTGAGCTCCTCCTTTTCGCATGTGGCGTAAGACGTTTGTTTGACCTGCCACCTCTAGTAGATAGTACATACCTAATAGCTCAATGATTAATAGTCATAATATCGTGAGATCTATCTATTGCATGCCCGGGGTAAGCTATAAAAGAAAAGAGAAATAAATTAATAATACTTACTAGATTAAAGTGAAGTAGCATCTTACGAGCCGCGTCGCTAGGTGCAGTCAGTTCTTTAAGATATTAAATTTGCAGGCACTCAGCTTTATGGCTATCTTAATTAGATTTTTTCAACTTACTATATTACTTAGACTTTCAGCTTTTCATTTGATTAACGTCCTCTTTTTTATTGAATTAAAAAGTACTGTATAAAACTTTATGTAATACCTACTGTGTATACATATTATGTATCTATGTACATTTGGTATTTCTCTCTTACAACAATAGCCGGTGCAGACCTGGCGAAGCGCAGCGAATAGCATTCATCATGTATTCTACTCATCAAACTGAACAACTTTCACTATGGAGTCAACATCGAAATCGCAAAAAAAAACTGCTGTCCCATACTAAACTCCAATACCTACACGACTCAAATGTAGGTATGCAACAGCAGATTTTTTTTGCTTTGGTCAGTTATAGTAAAAGTTGTTCAGTTTGATGAGTAGAGTATGGGGTTTAAAGGTTAATGATACTTTTCCTTACACCCTGGATATCAAACTTTCAACATTTAGTTCCGTAATTATTAAGTTATAACTAGTCATTTTATTCGAAACAGTGCAGTTGGTAAGATAGGTGTAGGAATAGCCCCAGACTCGACTTGAACGATATATCGGTATTATCCAGACATACATATCAAATGAATTCCTTCCTTCCTTAAAACATGAAGGCACTTGAAATGAAAATCCAACTACAACGGTCACCCATCCAAATAAAACAAGCACTTGACCGTTACAATCACCGAAGCAAAACATAAGCTGACCTTCATCAAACTTTCAATTCCTTGGAGTGAAGGAACAACAAACATACGATAAACAATGCACACGAACTTAAAAATAATATAACGTACAGTATATTCAGACTTTCGGGATTTGAATACAAAATTCATGTCACAAACATGTCACAGGTGCAATAGAATATGCATCATATAAATGCGTTGCGACAAACAGAAATTTATGATATTGTGTTAGGTATAATAACTCAGTGGACTGTATTTTGTGTCTTTGGAATGATTTTAAACAGGCATAGGTCCACTCCAACACACATTTCAACCACAATAACTCGTGTAAAGTGTCCAGTGTGACAGGGTGTGAGCCCGTCGCCACTTATAATGGACAGTGGATACATACATGCCTCGAAATTGAAGCATGTAGGTTTCCTCTCGATGTTTTCCTTCACCGAAAAGCCAGTTGTGTTAAAAATCGTACATAAATTACGAGTCGGCCTGGACGAGGATCGAACCATTACCTCCTGCATGGCAGGCAAGATTACTCGCCACTGGACTACCTCGGCAAAAGTGGGTTAAATACATAATAATTATGTTCTCTCTTAAAAGTAAGTGGAAACAATATTTTAAACCACTTAAAAAAGAGCATTACACGAATCTATATATTTTACAGTAATCAACAGGGGTCCAGGTAAACAAAGTTAAACATAAGTCGAGCGACGGGAGGTCTACAGTCAAAGCCATAAAAATGCGAGTCACGGAGAGTCGGAGTTATAAATCGTGTAAATATTTTATGGAGCTACATAGCAAGGAGTGAGGGGGTAGATTCAGCCAAAAGTCTAGAATACAGTCTTGAATCTGGACCAGTGGTTCTTAACTTTGGGGTAAAATTCCAAGTAAATTCACCCAAAAAGGGGTAACAGGTAAATAAGGTATGGTTTTATTTTATAAATCAATTTCAAAATAAAAGGTTCTCTGCTGATCAGTATTAAGTAGTAAGTACTTTTTCTGTTATCTCGATATTTTGCATAGGTACCTACCTTGTTTTCTGATAACCTACAAATAATCAAATCGTTCAAATAAGTGTTTTAGTTCCCATTCTAATGAATGAGTATGAACGGAGTGCATCACTAGCACATTGGGAAGAAGTGTTTTTTTAAACAATAGTTAATCCGTTGATTCGTATCACGACAAGTCATGCTCCAATAAGATTTTTAGCTTAAGAATGCTCTTAAACAGTCAACGATATATTGTAAGGAACTTCTGTGATAACCAGATGTGAGAAATAAGTTTAGCAATTGGTTAGTCCCCCCTCCCACCATAGTCTTCCACTGACAAGAGTGTTGCTCTTACAGTGACAAAACCTGGAAAAATTATGTAAATTTTTTTTTTTACTCTGGGGTAAATTCATGTTTTGAGGTACTGGAACTAACTAGTTTGAGAGCCGCTGACCTAGACTGTAGATGTATAGCCCCAGTCAGAGGGTTTATGTCTCGAGGTCCACTTGCACCTGATTTATTGCCGTGTACATGCATGCTTATTGCACTGTTTTAGTGCTAGTTTACGTTTTAAGTTGGAATGATATACTTTGAATAGGTATCTTTTTTATTTTTATCACCACTGATAAAAATACCGTTACACTCTGTATAGTCTCACCTTCTTGTGATTTCATGCAATCGATAAAAACAAGAAGAGGTAAGCATTTAAGATAATGAATGAGTGCGAGCGAGAGAGTAATACGCTATTACCCAAATTTTGCGCCACGCTTTCTACCAAGCGACGAGGGTTAAAATTGGTGGGGGCAGCGATGTCCGTACTGTATGTAGTGTACTCTTTCTTATACCGTGCTCTGCAAGCTTCCGACGCTGGTTGGCAAATCACTTCCCAACTATACCACATCAAACTCGATAAGGAGGAAAACATCAAGAAATCTTTTGCCAGATCGTTCGCCCTTTGGCGAAAGAAAACAAGGGATGGTCCGAAGCCTGGTTCTCACACGTGGCCAAGAAACGTGACAGTAGACATAATGCTGTCACAATCACGCCGTCATGCACCGGCACACACTGCGGACGTGTCGCTCTCGTATATAACTTTACATGTACAGCCATGAAAATATATTTCTCTTGAAACACTGCCGCAGGTCCGGCACTCTATAGAATTTTTTTTATTTTC
This sequence comes from Agonopterix heracliana, assembly GCA_963693445.1. NCBI lineage: Eukaryota > Metazoa > Arthropoda > Insecta > Lepidoptera > Depressariidae > Agonopterix > Agonopterix heracliana. The sequence goes on from OY856310.1 coordinate 608,236, forward strand.
GAAATGGCGTCTGCATACGCGCACTTTGTGAAAACTGTCCATGATATTGTGTATAGGGCTGACCAAGAATTATTCGCTTAGCTGAAAGACAGTTCTTTGTATTAAACGTCATCTATATTTCGATACCTTTATTGTTCGTTCTGTTATTTAAAACAATATTTGAGCTAAAGAATTACTGAAAATGTGAATTTAGCGTTATTTTTCAACGTTTTTTAGCACAGACTTGGTAGTAACAGGGGTAAAAAACGTGAAAAGAAACAATTTTATGTAGTCAAATAAATAAATAACGCTCACAGGCACATACATTGTAATGATCCCAAACTAGCACTTAAGGCTTTTATTATGGAAACCATACAACAACAGCACGAACATATAACATCCATGACCGAACCGGGATTTGAACCCAGGACCCTGGTTTGGCAGTCCGGCGTGGTAACCATTACACCAACCGGGTCGTCAAATACTACGGGTGCGCGCGCCTGACTGTATTTCCTTGCTGGGCTCCCCTAAAGTTGCCCCCAGAAAGTGTGAGGTGAAGTGGGGTATCTGAAGTCAGAGAGGGGCGGGGGAACATTTCCTATTCTGTGACAATGGTTAAATAATCTGCAAAAGCTGTTAATAATTGTGGTTTAGTTCTATTTTACTTAGCTGAATAACCTTCAAGAGGCTTCGGCCTTAATAGGATAAAACCAAAAGCAAGTCCACCAATATTAATAATAGATCAATCCCACAAGGCGATGTTAACGAACATAAATAATTCTCTTCTACAATAATATAGTTCGTAAGTCGACTGCTATAAGTCTATGTACAACTGACTTGTACAACAGCTAACTCCTGACTTACTTCATTAACTTGCTATCCGTTGAGGTGAATTTAGTTATTCACTGCTCTATTAATACTTAGTTAAATTGGCTTCTGCCTTGTGGCTGTTACCGATCCTATCTAAAAAATTGTAGACCAAGATCCCGGTGCAAATTTTCCACATTCATTAAATTTAGGCAATGAAAGAAAAGAAGAAATGGAAATTTCGTACTTTAAGGATCCTTGAAAATTAGGTTGAATTATGGTCCTCATTCATACTTTTGTTTATCATTGGCAAGTACTCGCGCCAATGCATGTTTTCCATTAGTCTTCTTATCGTGTGGGCAGTAAGCCCTGGTGTATGAGTTTTTTCAGACCACCTTACGGCCTCTGACGTGGTTTTTATGTAACGATAATACCACAGGTAGTAGCCGAGACCAACGGCTTAACGTGCCATCCGAAGCACAGAATCATCTTGCTTTTCAGACAATCAGGTGATTCAGCGTGGAATGTCCTAACCAACTGGAGAAAAACACGCAAAGTAACATCACTAGGTGTCCCCCGTGGGAATCGAACTCAAGACCTCCGTGTCAAGAGCCCAAGCTCTTAACCATTAGACCACGGAGTCAGTTTTCCATTGACCTGACACTAAAGATGTCACTACTTTTTTCAAGCATATCAACTCAAACTCCACCTACTAAGGACTACCAAACATACTAAGGACATAACAAAAAGCCTACAAATGGACCCAGGGCGCAAAATGGTCTAAAGACATAACAAAAAGCCTACAAATGGATCCAGGGCGCAAGATGGTCTAAGGACATAAAAAAAAACTTACAAATGGATCCAGGGAGCAAGATGGTCTAAGGACTTAACAAAAAGCCTACAAATGGATGTAGGGAGCAAGATGGTCTCTATACTATAATCATCTCGCTTATTCTTACGGACGTTTGACATAAGTAAGAATAGATATCACGCAGCGTTTTCACGTCTTGCTTTATTAATTATCTATCTATACCCCATCTATAAGATGAAGTACATCGTTGATGTTTATGGAGTGGTAAACAATGCACATCTGTACCATCATTGTCTTTCAATTATCCAGTAAAGCGACCAATAATCGAGATCAAGCGTGTTTAAACACGTTCCAAGCAAGGATTCCTCAGAACAACAGCGGATAGAAACAGTGCAATTAGTTGCTGGCCGTCTGACTGCTAAGTCTCGACGCTCAACCGATAGACAGCCGTGTGCCGGCCATGGATTAGTAACCAACTGTAGATGTTCCACTATAAAAGTTGTTGACGTCTAACCACGGACCTGAAAGAAATATGACCGAGTATTGCACTAAAAAGATGTGAAGCATGCAAGGTAATACAATCTCGATTGTTCTACAAGGGACCTACACTCACACAGATGCACTAACTCTAGGCGCAGGTCCGACAACCCGTCACCTTATGTACCGCGTGACAGCACGCACACAAAAGAATGGGTGCTTCACTCATGATTAGATGACATTACGTCTGGTTCTTCTTTCATCTCGAGCGTTTCCGTGCTTCGGAAGGCACGTTAAGCAGTTGTTGTCGGATAGTTCTGTCAGATGGCGTTATAACTATTCGTTAAGCCATGTCAGAGGTCTATTTAGGCGGCTTGAAAATTCTCTGACAGCAAGTTGACCACTAACTTGCCTCCACCAACACGCACTGGGCCCGCGTGGTGGAGTATGGCCCTTTCCCTCTCACTCTAATTCGTGAATTCGTTTCGAATTACAGGTTTCTTTGAAAAAGTTGTTTAGTATCATGGGTACAATCATCCCTTAAAGTAATGCAACTGTTTACCCTAACACCTTGTATACGAGTATAAATACCGCATCGGTCCGTTTCTTAGCTCCGAGTCCCTGAAGGCAACTGTTTAGATCATTCTCTATTCTGGTAAAGTTGGCTAACTTCAGTCCTTGCAGATACAAAGCGTTCAGCGTGTATTTCTGTTTGTTACTGCCGACGCCGTTTTGTTAGTGTCGCTCGAGGCATCTCATGATCTTAGTTTGTGATGATAACATCTATATATTTATAAAGGGTTAAAGCTTAGGTAAATATAATATTTTATTTATTTTAAGGGGTGCTGCCTAGAACGATCTAGGGTGCTGCCATCAAGGTATTATACCAGGAATACAGGAACATACAACTCATCATCATATCGTATGGCATTTTTGTCTTCCTGCTTGGATCCGGGGGGGGGGGGGGGGGGGGGGTTTCGAGGAATTTCGAGGTCGAGGTGTTTCAGCCAGTCTTCCGCTGCCGGGGTTAGCCTGTGGAGTTCTTCGATTCCACCGCAGAGTGCACTCGTTTACCACATGGGAGAGGGTCTAGTCAGGTGATCCGCAGTCGCAGGTTGGAACATACAACTGAGTGAACGAGATGTACCTAGCGGCACCACTTTATAATAGAAAGAGATACGTGACGCGAGGCAATAGGACCGTTTTTTAGTCACTAATTAATTTTTACAATTCGGTTTTCGTGAATAATTGCGAATCTAAAGTGAAATCGTAGATAATTTTGTGAAATATACTAACACTACTTCATTAATGTATCCACAATTTCATGTTAGTCTCAGAATTATAGACAATATTCGAATTGTTGCCTGTGAATAGTCTCCAAAAAACATCCAAAAAAGGTTTCATTTGACAACTCATGTTTGTTGCTCTATTCCTGTAAGGTATAATACCTTTATGGGTGCTGCAGACCGTCAAGATAATTTTCTTATACCTAATCTCACCTCATCTTCCATGCATCTTGAGTTATTTCTATCCACCACATGATAAGATTTACATTGAATTCACGAAAAAAATCTAAGTAATCCATATGAAGGTGTCGAATAACAATAATTAACATAGCAAAGCATATACTCACGACTGTATTCCCCGAGGGCGTAGTCGGAGATATTCTGAAACCTCAGAACATCCACGTTTCACTGGTACCGAAACTCTGTCCTTGTGACAGGAGTGAGCCCGTCGCCAACAATAAATTGTTTAACGATTTCGGAGCACTGGAGACCACAGTCTTCAAAATGAAAGTCTATCAGTTGGATAGTCTCTATGTTTAGCAGCGAACGATAATAGGCCGATGATGATAAATAAATTAGGCTTTAGAAGCTACAACAAAAACAAAGAGACAAAAACCATATTTGTAGCAAGAATTTATCAAAAGTGTCCATACGTTATTTGACAGCAGAATATTTGCATCAAATTGAACTTAAATTCAATAAAAGCTATATTCGTCTGCACTCGCTTCCCAGCATAAAGTAAAGTTTTATCTGACAGCGACCTTAAAGGCTTACCAGCGATGCAGCCGTACTGCGCGGGTCGATGAGACAAATTCCTTTATTCAGTTCCTTCCTTCTATTGCTTATTGAGATATACAACAGGTTTTTGGGGAAACTAGTAATATTCAAAATGTAGGAAGCTATAAGGTATTCATTTTGTATAACTGTTTCATGTATTGCTCTGATGAAATAAATGAGTTAAGTACACTTACAATATTTATCTAACTTATTGCGGATAAAATTACTCTTTCAAAAATCTTTTTGGAAAATCATCAGTGGTACTTAACAATATTGGTTTCCACCACGTTGTTGGTATCTTGTGAATGATGACGACATATTCTACAGTCAGAGTATTTTCAAGCCATCTTATCGGAATCAAATATTGAACGCAAGGAGAGAGCAAGGAATCAAGATATCAACATTATTATGAATACAGGGTGTAAGGGACAGCCCTTCACAAACTGAAACGGTGAATTCGGACCATCAAACTAACCAACTATCACTATGGAGCCTACCTCCGGAAACGCGAAAAAAAATCGGCTGTCCCATACAAAACTGCAATCCTAGCATAAGCATATGCTCACAACAAACACTCATTGGTACGATTCGGCTTGGACGGGGATCGAACCATCGCCTCCTGCACTTGCCTGCCGTGGTACGAGTTGTTACTCGCCACAGGACCACCACGGCTTTTTTTTTGCAATACTACTCAACCTAAATGTATGGGACAGCTTTTTTTTCCATAGTGACAATTATTAGGGTTGATGGTCTGTTGTAAGTATCCTGCATTTAGAGTTAACAGATAAAAATAATAAAAATAAAATGTATATTGATAAATTCAATGAATAGCAAAAATCTCAAAAACACAGAATAGGTATGCAACGTTATCCTTTAGTCTTCTTATACGATACCTACGAGATTACTGTGTGGTATATTCTAAGCCAGAACCACATACTTCCAGTTGCACGTACGCATGACGCATCTTTAGCCTGGTTTTGGGCATAATTCTTTAATCCTCCATTACATCTCTTGCTGTCACTTTGTGTCTTGTTGATGTAGTAAAAGCTAGCAAGAGATTTAATGGAGGATTAATTTTAATGAACGTACGTGCAACTGACCGTCACGTACGTAAAAAGTTCATTACTGAAAAACTACTTCAAAACGACGCTCCCGATTCACTCCGAATCAATTCCGACCTCAAATCCTCTCACAGACATGGCTATAAAAGGCGAACGCTGAAAATGGGTTATATAAATATATTTCCTTCAGTTAATATGCATATAGTATCCAGTATTTGAATATTTGTCGAGTATTTGCACAGTGCCGGAGATAATTGAAACTCAAATAGGCGGCGCCGCGGCCGGGCCGTCTCCGGGGCACGTTCCAATTGGAAAGTAATCCTCCGTCAAACATTTGTACGTCTCAATCACACTTCCCCTACTGAGGTGATGAGGTTACTTTTTGGTAGGGTTATATTGGTTTCGTTGGCGTACATTGATGATGAGGAAAATAAGAGGGTTCGTTGTTAGCGTTACGTAGTCTGACAAGGAACCTTTATTAGATCTGGCCGTCCATCACAGTCTATTATAGAGTTATAATATAATTTCTAAAATTATGACCCATGATGTAGGTACGAGATAGGAAATTCTTACACATTTAAATTTCAAGGAAATCTTATTGCTGAAATACATTGGCAATTTGTATTTGGCCGATTGGGCCGAAGAGTTCTAGATTAGCGACCGCGTACCGGAAAGCGCAGCGTTCGGCCCACATGGTGGACCGACGACCTGGAGAAGGCGGTGGGAACCCGGGAAAAAAATATTCTCTTGCATTTAATTTTTTATTAAAAAATACATCGTGAGGCGAATACCTAGACATAAGAGCTGTCACACACGATGACGCACTGACGGAGCGGCAGACGCCAGGAGTACGGATTGACGCACCGTGTGTGCTTCTACGTGCGGTTTCATACAACTCCTTGCTTCGCAAGACCGACTGACGTCTGCCGCTCCGTCAATGCGTCATCGTGTGTGATCCCACTCACTAGGTTTAGTTGCATACCCTGGTTGAATACATATTCGTCTCAGGGTGTATTCTTTCACCTTCGCTAATTCGACCGTGCCCTAGTGAGGCAGATGAATAGTAACCTGTGACTCAGTGCAAATTCGGTATGTCAAGTTTTTTTTGGTCTTCATTTTTATATTTTTTACGGTTAGAAGACATAATTTTAAGACACCTATTTCATTTTTATTGCGATTCATCGAGTTTATCAATATAAATTTAATTTTTAAATTATTTTGATCTGTAATCTCAAAGTGCAAAAATGGTGGAGAAAAAATAATTCGAACTCCATGGAGAAAAACGACCTACTGCTATATTAAAAAAATTAAAACCTGCCTCCTCTTTCAAACTCTATGCTGGAAACAGATACGGCATCATCAAATGTCAAATTCTGATATTGTGAATGTATTTTTTTTTCTTAATGGCCGGTTTTTTTAAGTTGATTTTATGTTTACCAAGGAGTTTGCAGGGGCAGCGAGTGACGTCACTCGTGGACCGAAAAACGACGTTATTTTATTAAAAATATCTGTAATCCTTTCATTTTAAAATCTCTGACATAGAAAATATGATTATTGATACAATTATCTCGAAATGGTTTTCGATTTAGACATCCAAAAAAAAACTTGACATACCGAATTCGTCAAAACTAGCGCTAATTATCACGTCTTTCCGTTCTGTGTAACTCATTACTCGAATTTTGGTAGCGCGGTGATATGGATACTTACCTGTGCACGGCCCACCGTTTTCTTTCCAACGATATGCGTGACCTTATTGTACTCACTTTCCATTATAAGTGGCGATGAAAAGTGGATATTCTGTGGTTTCAGAGTATTTCTGACTAACCCCTTGGGGGATATAGTCGTGAGCTTATGCTTATGCTGATATGCGTGTTCTATATATTTGGCTAACTCATACACGGATTGTGTATTGAATCGCAACCGTAGTAATTTACCCAGCAATGTAAAGCATCCACTAAGATCCGTCCTTCGGTCGTGTAGTTGTCCTCGTACGGGGATCGTTTGAGCGCGGTTATGAAAGGAAACAGGGGGCGGCCCGTTTTATATCATTATACGACGATGCAAATATTTGCCACCAACTAAAAGAGAATTAAAATTTAATCATAATTGGTCAATTTTGCGGAAAATGTTGTGTTTATTTTGTTTTGAAGTTGTTTTTGTGTTAAACATGCATTGGAGAGTTAGAGAAGTTAGCATAAGCATAAAAATATGCTCACGGCTATATTCCCCGAGGGGGTAGTAAGAGATATTCTGAAACCACAGAACATCCATGTTTCACCAGTAGTACCGAAACTCTGTCCAGTGTGACGGAGGGTGTGCCCGTCGCCACTTATAATGGACAGTGGGTACAATACATGCCTCGAAATTGAAGCATGTAGGTTATTAAAAAGAGGATTAATAATTATCTCAGCCGATAGAAGTCCACTGCTGGACAGACCAAGTGTCGCCAAACGACAGGTCCTGCACGGCCCTCATTCAAGGGGTACCCACCGCCTCCACCAGGTCATGGGTCCGCCTTGTCGGCTACTCTGGTTCTTCTGCGAATCACTTCCTTTCTATTTCGATGTATGCGCTTTGGGTGATTTGCAGCCTTTTAATGAGGCCTTGAGAGAACAACCACGTCTCAGTTCCGTATCATCAGTCCGTCATCAGTCATCATCTCTGACAGTACACACTGGTCAAAGACTTTCGTTTATAGACACTGCGGTATTTGGCACGATAAGATACTATGTGAAGAAGATTGCACCACCACACGTGTAATTATTACTATCATTAAGTACGAGATCCTCATTTTAATAAAAAAATATACCTACCCCAAAATCTGCAGCACTATCTACAAACATCATTATAACGCGTCTGTGAAACATCAATGAATAAATAACATAACAAATAGCTCGCTACGGGCAATATTTCCAAATATTTACACGAACGGTAACTCGAAGGGACGCCCGTGAAACATTAAAAGCGAAGCATCACGTTTAATAGAGAGATGGACGTCAATTTGAGACCCACTTCAGCCGTTACGGCCCATTCGCCGTAAACGGTGCGGGCTTGGGCCGAGTGACGAGAGATTCAGACAAGTTACAGATGGACTAGTATAGGTACTAGTAGGCCTTGGCAGAAGATTCGACGGCGGAATTCGGGAATTAAATGAATTGATTTGATGTTTGATTCGATTTGATTTGACTTACCCCGGGAGCCAAATTATACAAGCAAAACCTCATACACGCCAACTGATTTCAAACTAAATACTTAGATTGAAAAATAATTTCCTTATTTTGATACTTTGTTATCTGATGATTTGTTATAACTTATGTTTGTTATAGCAAACAAAACTATATCTATAGTTCGGCAACACTACACCAAACTGACGATTGGCGAAGTCAGTTCATGGTGTGGCGTTCTTATGCCAAGCCTATATATTATAACATCGGTCCACTGAATATTATAAGTTCCTATAGTAATTATAGTACATTACTGCAGTGGCCAGCAAAAGCGGCATTGATGGACGAACGTGTAACCACCGTGTAACGTAAACCACGACATATATGGATTTTCACACAATTTTTACCGGCCGTTGCTCGCATATTTTTGGCCAGTACAGCAATTTTGATTTATCTCGAAGAAGGTTGTCAAAATAATGCTAAAATTTCCAAGCGTGTTTGAGAAAATAAATTAAACGCTTACCGTTTATCGCCGACGCCAAAAATAATGTGAGACAAAAAAATAAAAACAATACGTATAACAGAGAGTGATCAGAAGTGACAGGCTCTGGCGCTGGTCTCGTAAACACTGGACCTCATCTCACATAACGTGACATGTCGTATCACACGGATCTTACCATTTATGTAGTGCTCCAATAATTTCTAGAAGCGAGAAAATGGTCTAGGGTTTAGAAGTCAAAGATTATTTTACGTGTGTGCGTATATTTCTACCTTCTTGTATCATGCATTATTGTTGCCTAACAATAGTGAAACTATCGCTAGTCTATCGATACTTATAGTATCAATTGTTATCATCATCATTGGCCTTTCCATCTATAAGGCCTCATCATCATTGGCCTTTCCATCTTTCCATTTACTTACCCATTCTAATCTGGAATAATTGATTGATTGATTATTTCGTTTTTTTGTATTATAACTAAACTCAAACCTGCTTATACCTATTGCATGCCGTAGTTGCCTTTGATTGAGGTGGCACACGCCGCACGCCTCTTGTCAATCTATGTAATTGTTATAATATTGTGTTCACCTTGTTGGCGATCCTAAAGAAAATAAATAAATAAAATAAATAAGTAAAAGACGATTTAAAGCGTCTTGGCGGCACTTACGCTCGTAAACATAATTATGTATACGAGTACTATCAATAGAATCGATACTATTGCATCCTCAAGTAAAAACTATCGATAGTATACAAATGTTCGATATTTTCGATAGTATTACTTTAAAACAATTGATACTATAATATCCGTTTAGTATATACTATCGGTAATATTGCATATCAATGCCATGAATCAAATGTTTTAAAGTAATACTCTCGAAATTATCTACAATATCGATATCAGCAAGATACTCGTATGCGTGCATTTAATAATTAATGCTTTTTATTTTTAATTGATAGAACGCTACATCGATAATGGTCAATATACAACGTGTTAATGAATTAACGCAAAACTAGAAAGCAGTTTGTTTAGAATCGAGAGAGCAGAATCGAATTATCATGGTTTCAAAATAGGTAGGTATATTTTTTTAAATTCTAAATAATTTGTTTGTAATATTTTAAATTTACTGATCTCGATCTCAACCCACCTCAAGGGCACACTCGCCCTACTTACTACCAAAAAACGATTCATAAAATGTATCCATAAGCACTTCAGCGCTTTCATTCATTGCTGAAATGATAACAAATCATTTTTGCCTCAAAACTTAAAATGCGAATAACTTTAAATTGTTTCTCCCCTCCGGACGGAAAGCGTCAGTTGTCGTCCCGCTGCGCTTACTGAAGTTGCCGCTTTCCACCTCTGTCGAGGAGAAAAATGGTATACCTACTAACCTCGGACGGTAAAATAAGAAAGCCTCAGATCACATGTTTGTTGACCGAGGCGAAATAATGGAATTATTGTTTCAATCTCATTATTATGTTATAAATCAGTTGGGGTGTATGAGGTTTTGCGATTATTCATTAACACGTTGTAGAAGGTATCGATATCGAGGTTTTCGTCAACTCAAAACAATAAAACTCGAGCTTAACCTGCAAAACCTACACTCTTCAGTTCACTGAGAAGAATTTAAACTATCCACGTAATTAGCGGGTCCTGTGGAGCGGCGGGTGATGAACGAGCCGCGACCGGGGCCATATTCCCGACACGTCCGCGCCGCGGCCCCGGGCCCCCCAGCCCCTGAGGCCCCCTGGACCCCCCGCTTTAATAAAACAGTGTAAACTCCTTCACCGCGGGGTTAGCTAATGTATGCTAACTTGAGACTTACAGGCACGGGCTGATGCCTTAATGATCCTGTGGAATGCTGGATTGAATGTGTTATGATTTCATAGCAGAGGGTTTATTTTCGTGTAATTGTTTGTCTATACAGGGTGTCAAATGCTTTACAATGTCGAACAGGGTGTTGTAGAACATCAAACTGAATAACTTCCACAATGGAGCCAAAATCGAAATCAAAAATTGCTTTTCCATTGAAAATGTCTATAGCTATTCGACCAAATGTATAAAACAGCTGATTGTTTCTCGTGACTTCAAAGTTGATCCCATAGCAAAAGTTGCTCAGTTTGATGGTCTGAAGCACCCCAAAAAATGTGTTACGCATTTCAGTTTACACCCTGTACACATCTAATCTAATCTAATCTAAACTATTATAAAACTGTAACTGAATTGTGTCTGTACATTGAAGATATTTACAAAAAAAAGATTAAGATATGGTTTTTAGGTATCCCTGACTCGAAATCAACCTTTTTTATAAATGTTGTCTGTCTGTTTGTTTGTGTGTTTGTTTGTTTGTTCGCGCATCACGCAAAAACTACTGAACCGATTTTGATGAAACTTTTTTTGTTTGATAGCTTATGATCTGACTTAAAATCTAGTATATAGTTTGTGCGGACGAAGTCGCGGGAAAACACTAGTAATATAATAACGTTTTTTTTTTAGTTTCACACTGACGCACATTCGCTTACACGTACCTACTCACAATCACTCAATTGCACATACCCTCAGTGTTAATTAAGGCAACTTAAAAAGATTAAAAAAAGAAACACTCACACGAAACTTCCACCGACAGAGTGTAGTTATAGCTCTCTCCCTCACCCCTTGATGAGACTATTGACTATTGCTGTCCAGTAGAATCCTATACAAACAAAGAACAATGCTGCATACAGACATCGTCCGACACTCGATGAAACTGACATCCCATCGGGATTCGGATGCAATTGATTGCTGCAAGCTCTCGCCCCTAGGTCCCACACTACGAGTGCTACAAAAAAGACGACTGTAATTTTACCTAATTTAGTAATAATGTCAATGTTATCATCAAAAATATAACTCTATTTTTAACTCATTAATTCACTTAACCTCCACCGTGTTACGCAAATATCAGTCAAAAATGAGTTACGCCTAACGAATTCAATTTTCGTTTTTATTGTCTACCTAAGGGCAAAACACATCACATTTATTACAAAACAATTACAAAACGCACATTATACGCGCAATATTCCAAAATAACTTAATTTGAGACGCGGTACTTGACTGCAGTCTTCGTGCAAGCAACACCATTTTGTTGTTATGTTAGGTTAAGTACTTTATCAAGTACTTACACGGACACGGACACGGAGGTCGTGGGTTCGATTCCTACGTCCTAGTGATATGTCACTTTGTGCGTTTTATTTACAAGTTATCTCTTTCTATTATACAGTGGTGCCGCTAGGTACATCTCGCTCTCTCAGCTGTATGTTCCTTAATTCCTGGTATAATACCTCTATGGGTCTGACATGGCTTGGCGTTCAAGTAAAGAAAAACTAAAGCCAGGCACAGTCTTGATTAACATTCCCTAATAGATAAACTATATTTCTTCTATAGAGTGAAAAGCATACCATCTGACAAGTAATCTAAAACTTATTTTTGATTAAGAAAAACGCGCAATGTCTCACCGACCACATGCAACCTTATCTCACGAACGGTTTTACACTGTCCTCGGTAATTTGTCTGCCTTCCCGTCCCGTCATGCCGGTGCCGGTGCCGGTTACCGGACGGATGAACCGGGGAACACTCCGGTTTACCCCTCCACCGGGTAATTAACACCAGACGCCGCCCATGGTTGCTAACTTTGTGTATAATACATACGTACCTGACGATACGATCGCTTCGGACTTAGGATTCAATCATACAAATTAATGTTTTTAAAATGTTGTATATTTTTACATGTTTTGGACAACTCTCCTAGAAATATAGTAAACTGTAGTAGTAATCAATCACGTAATTTATTAATTTTTCTCCCCTCCGGACGGAAAGCGTTAATTTTCGTCCCGCTGCGCTAAACGAAGTTGTCGCTTTCCACCTCCGTCGAGGAGAAAATTGTATACTTAACCTCGGACAGTAAGTAAGAAAGCCTCAGATCACATGTTTGTTAACCTCAGCTTCGCCTCGGTCAACAATTACATGAGATCTGAGACCTTTCTTTCTTTCCTGTCCTCGGTGTGTAATCTAATATAGTTTTTATCTTATTGTAACCAATTGTAACTTATTGTAACCAATACACGGTTCTTCGACTTTGGGAGTCAGGGACTCAATCATTTGTATACCTCTAAATTGTAATCAAAATATAAAGATATTATTTAATTTTTTATATATTAATTCATCATTGCTTTATGAATTATTCAACTAATAATACAATCCATAATGTTATAAACATTCGTTTTTTTTTGCATTCAGATATCGAATTGGAAAACTACGTATTCGTATAATACGCAAAAATATAATTATATTATTATAAAAAAGTGGATACTAATGCTGTGTGCGTATTTGAGTTTTGATTAATCCCGTATGTGGTATATGGTACAATTCAATTAATTCATTAAAGGAATAATGGTATATTATTTGACGTCACCTAATGGCCTTTTGCGGTTCTGCCCTTGTGCTATCGCACCCTAAATAACCGCAGTAAAGTGCTAAGTCCAAAGTATACGTAGTCCGGAACCACAGTGAGATACAGGCCGCTAATATTACAGCTAATTGCTGTTATTCCATATCCCCTAACACGACGATGTGAACCCTCGGTTCACCCTCCGAAACCTCTTCACATCACGGCCACCAACAAATTATATTTGTAAAATAAATTAACCCGCGACCCCTAATGGAAGAAATGCCCATAAAATATGTTGAATCATGGCTTTAATTAAATGAAGCTATGTTCTTACTATAGAGCTATGAGATTTATTTTATTAAATTAATTACTTATAATGATAAACTCACAGCCATAGTCCTCTCTTTTTGGATGGCCAAAAATTAATACTTAAAACCCCACTGTTGGGAAAAGGTTCCCCACGAAAAAGGGTGAGAGATACCATACTCTACGAAGCATGCCTGGTGCGGATCGTTGGAAGCAAGTTAGTGGTCAACTTGCAGTTAGCGACTTTTCAAACAGCCTTAATAGGCATCAGGCTGAGCTTACCGAAGAGTGTAACTAACAATATTGTTCATTGTACATATTAGAGGTTTCAGTATTAATTTATAGGTACAAGGTGTAACAAAACATTCTAGAGTAATATTTAACGGGGTTGCCAATTGCCATAAAACTGAACAACTTTCACTATGGAATGGAGCAAACAAGAGTGTAACTAATAATTTTTTTCATAGTACATAATTGGAGGTTTCAGTATTAATTTATACAAGGTGTAACAAAACACCCCAGTAATATTTAAAAGGGTGGTTTAGACCATAAAACTTAACTAGTTTCACTATGGAGACGAAGTCAGAATAATAAAAAAAATCATCTGTCACATTTGAGTCGAGTCGTTAATGCAGTTTTGAATGAAACAGTAGATTTTTTCTCTATATTTGCTCTATGGTGAAGGTTGTTTAGTTTGATGGCCACCCCGTTAAGTATTACTAGAATGTTTTGTTACACCCTGTAAACAATGAAGCCGCAAAACGTAGCGAATCAATCTCGCAATAGCAAAACAACTGGGGACCGTTCATTTCGCCTCATCCGCCGCTTCGTCTACTAACTTATATTGGAAAACTTGACGAGATCCATACAAATTCTAACGCACGATAATTGTTTACCAACTGTTTTTGTTCTTTAAGCTTTATTTGTTTTCATTTACGGTCTAATTTTAAATGAAGCTTGAATCGTAATCGCGTTTTTAGGTAGATTTTAATGTAAAAAGATTGCGTGATTAATTCTTAATATGCTGACGGACGTTCCAGGGGATGATCAGACCCTCAAATTTAACAACTTTCTCATTGGGACCAACTTTGAAATTGCGAAAAAAAATCTTCAAAAAAAATCTGCATCTGAAAATTGCAAACCTACTCCTAAATGTATGGAACAGCATTATTTTTTCCGCTTAGATGTTGGTCCTTTAGATAAAGTGGTTCAGTTTGTTGGTCTAATCATCCCCTGAAAAAACCCTTCAGTATATTAAAGAAGTATAATTTTTACTACGAGAGTGCTACGCCGTAGTATCTATACTACGCCATAGTAAAGGTATAGCTACGGCGTAGTCTTACAAAAGCAAACAATAGCAATATCATAATTAAAGATGGAAGTCTCTCTGCAGCTAGACATTATGCCTCCCTCATTGATAAAATGTCCACTAAAAATTATTATTCACATTTCATTCAACTCTTTTGATGTTTACACAAAAACATGAAGGTACAGGACCCAAGTTTACACTTCCAATTCATTCAAATAAACTGGTTGTTTAACACACTGATACAAAGGTTGGAGTAATTAAGGCGGTACGTAATATTACGTAAAATTTAGAAAAGCTCATTGTTACTATCGCGGACTTTTCCGCCTAATCACAATTTTTTTTTTTCGCAAAATTTACTGTTTATTGTTGGGAAACTATTCATTCATTGGTCTATTCATCAATAGGGCGGGGCTAGACAGCGCTTTTACTTTTAGTATGCAAGCAAAAATGAACCAAGTGGTGGTCAGGCGGAAAAGTCCGCGATAGTACATTGCATGTCATTTGTGTTGATTCAAACCCGAACCCAAGTGCCTATACCTTCCGTACCCTGACACTGTGTCGATATTATAGGTACGCAGTCATCATGGCATTGTGTTAAATTGACAATTACAGTGTATTAGCATAAGCATATGCTCACGACTATATTCCCCGAGGGGGTAATCAGAGATATTCTGAAATCTCAGAACAGCCACTTTTCACCAGTAGTACCGAAACTCTGTCCAGTGTGACGGGGGGTGAGCCCGTTGCCACTTATAATGGACAGTGGGTACAATACATGCCTCGAAATTGAAGCATGCAGGTATACAGTGTACTTGTTAACACAATAGCCAAGACAAACCTATAATATCGACACAACGGGATCTTAAACAAATTTTCTCGCACTACACAACGATATCATAGGACCTCTTGCTCTCACAACAGAACGGCGCCCAACAAATAGCCACAGATATTCAAATGTGACACAATAATATGAATATCATTACACTACGATAAGCATTACAATAAACAGGACCTTAAACACAGTTCAGAAAGCAAGCAGTAGAAACAACCATCAATTAGGCCGAGATTCAGAGACGATTTTTTAGTCTTAGTTCGAGCCAAGTATGGTTGAAATGTATGGATTTTGACATACGGGAGTTCGAAGTAAGACTTAAAAAATGTCACTGAATCTCAGCCCAAATATTCGTCATCGTCATCATTATCAGCCCAAATTAGGTTTAACAGAAAGTGTAGTTGTTCATTTTCACCTCCAGTCGAAGCTACACATTATGGTGTTAAGTGGGTGCAAACAAAATTAACCATTGCGACTAGCTTCATACGATTTCAATTGCAATGTTTTCAGTTTATTTACATTACTATGCATACCCATATTTTTATAAGGTTAGTTCGGGACACTTTTATCGAGAATTTTGTACCAGACCCTGTGTCCATAGTATCGAGGTCGTTGCTTTTGTCTTACCACTTGACACAACACATACCAACACAAACGTCAAAAAAGTGGATAGCCTTGCAATAGGTGGCTCCCTCTATGCCTTTAGGTATAATCTCTTTGCGGCGGACGCTCATGGCGCGTTACTATACAAGTGACTTCAAACTACCGGCCGCTGCAATCTCGGTCTGAGCCTATAGATAAGCGCATATTACGTCGCATCGGTACGGTGCGGGCCGTATCGGAATGGAAAATGCGTACTTCGCACACTAGAGCGGGTCAGATCACAACGCATGGACGGATTTTTAGTTTGACGTAATACTATAGACGTTGTAAAAAGTTCCGCTTGGTATGACACACTATGACCGGGGACGGTGACCCGTCAAAATATGAGTTTACCCTTAGAGTATAGAAAGGAAATGTAGAAGATATTTATTTATTTATTTAAATATTTGCAGTCACAAGTTATAGATGTTATATAATAAAAATAAGTACAGGTGACGCCCTGTGAGGGCACAGCAAACATAGAGAGCCACTAGTTGTCATATTATCTATTAACAATTACTTAATTAGTCAATAACAACTTACAGTACTAATTCGAATCACATGTCAATACGTTATAATAATGTTGTTGTAATAATGATACAAAATACGTTGGTTTGTTGGAGGCTTGCTACTGCATCACAATTATCCCACAGCAAAGCATCGCGGTGGGGTGGGACGCGCGGGGGGCACAATACCGCGGCCGCATCCGCACTGTATTTTATTAGGGTTTGACAGAAGCGAGAAAGGATGTTTTTGCAATATCGTTGAATGAGCCCCTTCATTCCTTTGATAGCGTTTTGAACATCCGCCTTTTTACCTAAACGGGTTATCATAAATCAGCATTTTTATTTTTTTTGCCGGCATCGGTTGGCCTATTTCTTCGGTTGTTTGTCTTGAAGGCAGATCGATCATCGGTTTTGCGATGTTTTTTATTGATGAAGGTCAAGATAATCTTCTTAACTGCTTACTTTCATGAAATCACGACCTTAATTCCACTCGAGGTGGTTAGAATAAAGGCCATTACTACCAACTATTATGATGCTACTCCTAGAGGATTTTGGCTACTGCGACTGCCTCTGATTCCTTCTTTGCTGGCGCTCGTGCTCCCTAATGTGGCTTATATAACCGTTTTTTTTTCGAGAATGTACGTTCGCAATGAGAGCACTGTCAGGACACCATTCTCATAATTATAATTGATGGTCGCTGGTGGTCGGGCCTTCAATTCATCGCGCTTAGCATCAAGCTCAGAACGCCGGAGTGCCTCAAAGTCTAAAACTTTGTCTCTGACAAGGGACCTCCACTCCTGGCGTTACCAACTATACAGGGTCCTTTTTAATATGCTGACACTTTTTTAAGGAGATGATCAGACCATCAAAATGAACAACTCTTCTCTGTGGGACCAACATCGAAATTAAAAAAAAACTGTCCCAAAAATAACTGCAAACCTACTTGAGCCAAATGTATAGGACAGCAGATTTTTTTTTCGCGGTTTCGGTGTTGGTCCTATAGAGAAAGTTGTTCAGTATGATTGTCTGACCATCCCTTTAAAAAAGTGTCAGCTTATTAAAAAGGACCCTGTGTATTAAACGTTGTTGGCGTATCAAGTGAGCGATAGGCAAGCCTTAAACGTTTTGTATTAAAAATCATATCCCTTAGTAGTCTCAAATAAAACCTACATATACTAATAATTCTGAGCTATATTTTAATCGTACAAGTTTCACCTGGTTTCAGAATGGACTTACTTCGTGTCAAGTAGTTATAGATGGATACTTTTTGCAACGCGCTATATAAAATTATAGTGACGATGCACTAGCGAACTTGTGCTTGAGCTTCAGAACATTTAATAACAAAACTCTTCCAGCACAAACAAACAATAATATTTTAATCTTATTAACTTACAAGTCGTAAGTTTGGCAACTCTTAGGTTTTCAAAGTTCAGCATGTAAGGCTAAATACCTAAATCTGTTTCGTACACTGACATACTCTAGCGGTAGACAAGCTCGTTCAAACAAACAACATGTCACACAAAACAATACAAAATGACACATTCCGGTCTGTCATTGCCATAGTGATGAAGTGAACTCGGGAACATCAATGCGGTGCGGGTACCGCATTCAAGTGGAACATGTTTATGAAAAGGCCTGTCTATCGCTAGAGTGTAAGTCAATGGTCTCGAACTTATTACTATATGCCTGAGAAGTTTCCAGTCTGTGTTAGACAAACTCCTAATAAACTTGATGGAAGGCAATAAACAAGTTAGATTGTTATTTTGACTGTGGTTTTAAGAAAGGTTCTTACTTATATGTTTTCGTATAACCTCTCGTCTGTGAGGCTTCCTGTCAGGAGACCCCCCCGTCTGTGGTGCCAAATTCTGCCATCTTCACAGACGCGGGTTATAGTGGTTCCATACAAAATAAAACTGGAAAATCACCAATTCTTATCATATTTAGGTTTCTTTACTTTAGTAATTACTATAGATTAGTTTGTCTACCTATTTCTACTATTTATTCCAACTGCAGCGCTATAATAAAGCAGATACTATACTACACTCAACATGAGCATACCTATATTTTTTTTTATTTCCATGTAATTTAAAAATTTAACAAATGTTAGACTGTATTGAGTATTTTTTAATATCTATAGAACATATTTTAACAGATTTTAATACAAAAACCAACACCGTTCATATGATTCAGCCACCGCGACACATTTAAAAACACCCGCGCCGGCCGGCCGAAATTCAAGTGGGTTCGTACTGATTTTTTCTTCGCGACCTGCTAATGTTAAGATGTTGGTAAAGAGCTTACTCTATGGAAAACACACTCAAAGCGTTTCGTTTAGCGCTTTATGCAATTAAAACGGTTTATCGTGAAATATGATCCATGTTTTGACAGCCATTTTGGGCCCGCCCACAGACGCGGCACTTGACAGTTTGGCAGATTTTGGTTCCCTCACAGACGAGAGGATAACAGCCAATTAGTGTAATTGATTCGATACCTTCTTGAGTCACTTTCACAGAGAAATTGCAGGCTCCCCCCTTTTCGAATAACGACGAAATTTAAAGGCCATTTTGAATTTCAGAAATAGAGATCAGAGACACTTGCTCTCACTTATTCTTAGAACAGCTTTACTAATGTCCAAGGTATGCTAGATAGTAACAACATCTTTCTGATAAATACATTATATTTACTTATCAGAATTCGCCAGAATGCTAAGCTAAGTAGGAATCGGAAAATCTTTTTGTCGTTATATGAAATGAAGTATAGTTACTCTACAGAGTGACTCAAGCTCTGTACCTTAGAAGAAATACTAGTACCATAGAGTACTATAATATTGTACTACTCATAAGTTTTCAGAGTGTTTTTAAAAGCAGGAGATTATCAATAAATCCTGACGCCACGATAGCATCATTGGATAGTACAGTCGATAGTAAACATGCGTTCTGTGCCGAGGGTCGCGGGTTTGACTTCCGCAAGAGTCAATTGTATGGTGAATATGAATATTGTACACAAGTCGTGGAAGTTTTTATTTATACAGGGTCCAACTTAATATGCTGACACTTTTTTAAGGGGATGATCAGACCATCAAACTGAACAACATTCTCTATGGGACCAATATCGAAATCGCGAAAAAAAAATCTGCTGTCTCATACATTTGGCTTGAGTAGGTTTGTTGTTTTGTATGGAGGGGCTGATTTTTTTTCGCGATTTCGATGTTGGTCCCATAGATAAATTTGTTCAGTTTGATGGTCTGATCATCCCCTTAAAAAAGTGTCAGCATATTAATAAGGGCCCTATATAGGGTGTTTCATAAGTAACAATAAATATTTAAAACTCAAAGGGGGTTGTTTAGACCGTCAAACTGAACAACTTTCTCTATGGGACCAACATCGAAATCACGAAAAAAATAATTTTAAATTCCATACATATTTTAGCTCTAGTCGATTTCTAGAGTATAGAACATATTTTTTTTTTTCGCGCTTTCGATATTGGTCCAATAGTGAAAGTTGTTCAGTTTGATCGTCTACACCACCCCTTTAAAGGTTTATTTGTATTTTTGTAACACCTTGTAGGTATATGTATTTAATATCGTTGACTGGTCATCGATGTATAAGTTAGTCCAGGGTTATGGTATTTTTTAACATGACTTGATAATCTGTCTTCTTCTTCTATCGAGTCGATGGCATGTCATTTTATATTTTACCAGCCCAGTATTTTGACACACGAATCTAGTAGGTACTACCGGCTGCATCCATAAGCTTCATTCGCGTGTAGGTTTACGAGCAGGGAACGGCGAGATATGAGATGGACCATAGTGAAGTGCCACCCTCAGGCAACACCACATTAACACCTAAGGTCTGATCCATCGATGAAACCCTATTGAACCCCTCCAGGTTTTTCTTACTCCGGCTGACTTCGGACGGAGCCTATTATTTGTGTGACAATGTCCAAGATATATCGTTAACTTGCCTGTATTTCTCATTCTTATGTTTTGTTTGTACATTTTACCGGAGAGATGTGCGTGGAAAGTGGATAGAGCCGGCGTGTAAGAAAATAACCCACCAATAAGTAATGATTATTTACTAACATTTTGTTAAGAAAAACTGCGACAACTTTGTTTGCAATAGGTAAAAAGTTTCTCCACAGTATTGATATATTCATAAACACAAAACTGCAAACCCACGCGCGTCATTGGCTCCGCGATCTAACGTGAGTCGACGCCGCGCCGGTCGTTTAGTTCGCTTCGGTTTCACATTCATGACTTTAGAGTTCTGTTCCGATAGCTATGGTTAAATTCTGGACTCACTTGTTTTCAAAGTTTCCATTTGTCAGGTTTTTATTTGTTCGTCTATAATATGAAAAATTTAAAAGGTAGCATCTTATTAATTACAGTATTATTATATTTAACACTTAAAACCTATCGTAAGAAAAATATAAAGTGTTGTCAAAAAGGTTCAATATATTGCGGCTACTAAACCACATTTGGCAGACACGGTAGATTATGGTCCATTGGCATCTATATGGTTCCATATAGTTCTATATGGTTCCATATAAGTTCTATATGGTTTCTTTTTTCCTACATATATTAACTATTTATAATTTATCGTATATTTTCTTATTACACCATAGCTATTCTAAACTGAGCACGAAGATTGATGCCTAGGTTTAGCCCTTTTATGTTCTCTGTTGTTATTGAGAATCATTGACCTTAAATACTATATATATAGGGTGTTTAGAGTAGACAGATGCATTACTATAATAGGATGATGCCCTCATGATGATGAATAACTCTCCCAAAGGACTAAAGGGAAATTAAAAAAAGGCATTTTCATAGAAACGTTCTGTTTAATATAACCCTAACACTGAGAATAATAATTAATTATTTCGATCGCTTGACCTTTTTCAATATATCGTGTTCGGCTTTGCCTAAACTTTATTGGAATAGAGTTCATGATATATCGAAAATCGAAAGTCCGAGTATACCCCTTGGGCTTTGCGTCTATAGTAAATGGCTTTCATTTATATATTGGAATACAACTACGTAACTAATAGTTATATTTTAAATGATCACCGCTGTTTGACCTCGTCTGATCGATCATCGGTTTAATTTAAACAATGTTGCAATAAGCTAAGCAAATAAAACGTGAAATGTGGCGTGCATCTGTTCGATGCAT
Organism: Agonopterix heracliana; assembly: GCA_963693445.1. Taxonomy (NCBI): domain Eukaryota; kingdom Metazoa; phylum Arthropoda; class Insecta; order Lepidoptera; family Depressariidae; genus Agonopterix; species Agonopterix heracliana. The sequence continues at coordinate 630,281 of OY856310.1, forward strand.
AAATTCTGTCCCACTTTCTGTCGTGTCGTAAAGGAAGGAGATGTCTATCACTCATGTGGAATGACCGACATGAGCCAAACTTGAAAGTGTTTGACGTGACTTCTTTCTGGGTAAATAGAAAATATAGGGTCCTTCTCACGGACTTGAAAAAAAGACGGACGTAATATCGTCTAATCACGAGTGAAGCACCCATTTTTATTTGTGTGCTGACAAACTGTCACGCGGTACATAATGGTGGCGGGTTGTAGGACTTGCGCTTAGAGCTAGAGCATCTGTGTGAGTGTAGGTCCCTTGCAGAATAAACGAAAATGTAGGACCTTGCATGCTTCTTATAATTTTAGTGTCACATTGCGTCCGTCTTTTTTTCAGGTCTGTGGCCCTTCTTTAATATGTTGATAGTTTTTTAAGGAAATGATCAGACCATCAAACTGAACAACTTTTTCTATAGGACCGACTTCGAAATCGTGATAATCAGCTGATGTATGGGACATTTTGGTTGAGTATGTTTGCAGTTTTGCATGAAACAGCAGATTTTTCTTTCGCAGTTTCGATAGTGGTACCAAAGATAAAGTTGTTCTGTTTGATGGTCTGACTAAAAAACCATCTGCATACTAAGAAGCATGGTAGCTGTGTAGTATGGGTACGTAGTGTTTATATTCCTACTTACGTCGTACTACGAAACGATATCGTATGCAGACACGATATCACGTCGTGAGAAATGCCAACGCGTCGAAATAATCTGCGATATAGTGCAGCTGGCATCGAACGACAAAGTACTGGCCATTTAATGCAGTGAATTCGTACCTACTCAAAAGGGCCCCTGGTGGGAAAGTTTTGGGGTAGTTCTAATTTCTTCCATTCTTTACGTATTTTGGGGTGTTGAATCCGAATCCGAGGTTTGATAACATAATTTCGTGACGCAACATTGACAAAATCGCAAATTACCGAGCATAGCTCTCTCTATAGCTCGCTGAGCGACCTTGAATTAATGAACTAGTCCTATCGTCAGGGTCCACGTTTCCGCACCATAGGTCATCAATGGCAGAACGCACTGATTGAACACCTTCGTTTTGAGGCAATAATTATTTATTCCCAAAATTGGCCAGTAGTGTTATCTTTGTGGCAAAACACTGGCATGGAATAATGTAGAATGACATTACGATGTGACTCGATAGAAGATACTTGCCTTGGAGATACCGAGGTCGTACTGTATTCCAGTGACTCAGTTGACGTCCTGTACCGTTGTCGGATCAAAATATTTGTCAAAAATTGCATTTTATTAAAAATCCTGTTCACCCGGATTGAACAGACGGTGACAAAAATGGCATAAATTACGCAACGAATTGTAGCGGAACGTAAATAAATCGTAGATGCGACACCGCGAGCCGAGCTCAATACGTCAAAGATAACGTGCTAGTCGCGGCCAGCGGCCTGGTAGGGCTGTCACACGCTCCGATTTATTGACGACTCGCATTTTAAAAACTTTTGGGTTTCGGAATGTTTTTAGTCTAACACAGTCTAGCCAACATGTCCCGACATAAAAAAAAATCTTTATCTTTTTTAGCAAAATTTAGTTGAACATGGATCCAGTGCTGATTCATCATCATAGGCACAGACCTGCTCTTATGATAAGGGTACAGTCCACGCGTGTCCAATGCGGATTTGTGGACTTTAGAAACGCATTATAGAATTTCTTCTACAGCGTGTACAATTTTTTTCACGATGTGCGAGCACGAATTGGTAAAACCAAAATTAGTAAACCAAAGTAAACTTTTTTTTCATTCCCCCATTTTTATTTGACGAGTATCACTATCTGAATGTATCGAAATTCTAATTATAGTATCTGCCAAAGCACGATTACATTTGAAATGAAATACCACCAATAGTCATCCGTTCATAGTTAATTGCCATCGTCATCATCATCATCATCATCATTGCCATCGTGGACGTCCTTAAATCGGACTCGCACTCATGTCAGCTACTGACTCAACCATAGACGTAGACATTGATATCGTTGGACTCAACTAAGGTTTAGAATCCTAGCCTAACGTCATGTGATTGCGGTAAATCAATGCAGTCGACAGGACAGTTGCTGGAATGATATTAACATTTGTGCCTAATTACCTTCACGATAGAGAATTTAAATAGAGCTCGCCAAATACCTGGCCAATAAACTATAGGAATATCGTCTTAAAACCATTGAAGCAAAGTTTAACTTCAAAAATCATTTCAAATATAAAAACTCACTAATTATCGTTTCCTCCATAATCTTTTGGACATGTTTAAGTAGACGGCACATGTCGATACCCTAGGTTTCGATATCAACCTGTTTACTGTTAAACTATTAAAGTACCTTCAAGCCAGACCTAAACATATATGTAATGCAATATGCCACAAACTCGTCATACAGTCTAGTCAACCCCTCAGCCAATTCCAATCAATGAAGATACAACAACCCTATAACTTCGCATCGGATCACACAGCGGACGGCGGCCAGCGGGCAGTACCAACAATGGATATTTGCATTTATAAATGATTCATGCGACGCGCGTGTTGCCCGAGAAAACATCCCCGATGATCGCCGCCCGAATTCTGACGAGTGCCAACCCTGGCGGCTGGCAGGGTGATAGGCGCGGCGTTGTTGGTGACACTTGACGAGTTATTCGTCACTCACACGTCAAAGGTTTTTTGTCATAGTTGGTGTTGTGCAACAAAATTTTTCAACAGGCGTAATATAGGTGGTTTTGTGTCCACGCAAAAAGGGTTCAGATATCGTAATTTTAACCCAGCTTTTCTATTGGTCCACATAATCATGAGACTGATCTAGATACCGAATCTAACCTTTACTCAAAACCCGACAACTGGACCCTTTTTGCGTGGGCGCCTACATAATAATATAGGTATTAGTGTTAATCGATGATATCCTTTTGTACCGCCTTTTGTTCATTTGTAATAATAAATATAATTCTGATGATACTTAGGTAGTAGATGTAGAAAAGTTTCTGACCATCTCGAAAGAGATTAAAGTCGCTGTCGACATCATAAAGGTAGCGGGATAACTTCATATAATAAAGGTAGTGAGTGCTCTATCCTCTAACCTCATAAGATCTAGTATGGCTATAATCTAAGGGTCAGCGCACATAGCAGAGAATTGTTCGAAAAGTTTTCATTAATTTTGTGATTTAGAGCTAAGCCACAGGATGCATTGCGGCAAAGCACCGCAACATTCGCAGCAGATGATGCCTCTCGGCCTGTGCAGCATCGTATCTTTGCTACGACGCAGCGGCAGAGCTGGTCTACTTCCAACACACAAACAGCTTCGGTGCCACTCCGGCATCGTATCGCTTATTACCGCTCCCCGTCTCGTCTCACTGATTGTAAATCCAGCGTGCATTTGTATGTTCACAGAGGCAAACTGCGGATTTTTCTGTTTAGGACGCGACAGCGGCACCGCACAGGCACCGCCGCGCTATCGCGACACTCGTATGACTTGAGTATTTAAGGACTCCGCTCATTGCAGCGACATTATCGCTGCGATTTTGCGATAATTGTTCTCAGTACATTTTGTATGGGGACGCACTCGATCCTACACACTGCCACGATATTATCGAGCAATAATATCGCTGCGATTTTGCGATAATTGTTCTCAGTACATTTTGTATGGGGACGCGCTCGATCCCACACACTGCCGCGATATTATCGCAACCTGACGCAATCTCTTTCTACTACATTCAGTGGTGTGCGCAGGCGTGACGCGAATCGCGGAATCGCTGCAGTGTGTAAGGTGTCGCGATATCGCTGTCGATAATATCGCTCGATAATATCGCTGCAATGTGCGGAAGCCTTTAAACATTATAAAATAAGCTCAGAGGGAGAGACATTTGATTCTCGATATACCCTAAACGTTTTCGTTCAAAAGTCACCTCAATTCCAATGAAGTTCCGACAATAACGATCACGATATATCGAAAATGTAAAGTCCGAGTTTAGGGCCAGTTTATCTCGAAACTTCGCTGCATTATCAAAACCGCAGTCGCTTCAGTATATCACACTGACGTTACCACACAAAGTCTAAAACAAACACGAAATCCTCGGCCACAAATAGATATGTACGGAAAACTAAATATTTGGGTTCAGATAACATTTAGGGCGCACTACCGAACGGAAGGATCAAGTTTTTGTTTTTATAAACTCCATTTGTTAACGGGCTAACGTTTTGATTCAATAGTTTTGTTAGAATAATACAAATCTGAGTAGTTATTTGAAAAAAAAAACAGGAATATAAAATATCTGTTATCTTCATTTTTGATGAGTTTGTTCAATAACTGTCGCATGGGGCATCGTCAACATTTATGGTACCTTTACCGTGTGGCTACCGGTTATAGCCTCTGAATCCGATTCCATCCTTAGATCAAAATAAAATTAATGGATAGGCCTAAAGCGCGGTAAGTTGAAGCACACTACTGGTGCACTTGGTCCTGTATGGACCAAGCCAAGCAACTAGTGCCATTATCTGTCAAATCTAGGGTACTTGCATACAAATTTGAAGTAAACCTTTAATTATTTTTGTCTCATTTTTCTGGTTTGAAATGTTCGCGTAAGGCCTCCATTAATTTTATTTTGATCTAAGATTCCATCTCAGGAGTGCAATTCTCTAAGCGCAAACATCGGTTGAAACATCGGCGAGGTGTCAATTCGGTATGCGTTGTGTCAAACTTAATATGACATCTTCTACGATCTGAAGGATGCAAGAAGGACGTGACCTTAGAGAATTGCACTCCAGATCGTATTGGTTTCTCGTTCCATCATATTCATCATCTTTGAGAATTCATTCATTTCGTATTTCCCAAACTATCTTAACTATTATAAAACCGTAAAATCATGAGGAATAAAAAAATAGCGGTTCATTTCATATAAACTCAAATAACACTCGATAGCGCGATTTAAATGACGTGCAGTGCCATCTATTAACAACATTGTTTGTTTGTTCGCGCATCACGCAAAAACTACTGAACCGATTTTGATGAAACTTTCTTTGTTTGATATCTGACTTAAAATCTGGTATATAATTTGTGCGGACGAAGTCGCGGGAAAACAATAGTGTATTATAATATAGAAAATGAAGCTTATTCTACACCTTTCGCCGGAAAGTTCTTTGGCACAAAATTCATATTATTAAATTTTCCACCCCACCTTATAAGTTAATCAAACGCCCGTATTAACATAATATCATGAGTAAACAAAAGCCACTGCAATGAGCAGTCTCCACAAATAAACGCATAGGAATAATGTTTGCATGCCAAATTTAATTTGGAATACTTTCTCCGGCGTTTAGACGCTAACAGTAGGTGCGTAATGAATAAAACATGTCGCACTCATATGTCTCTCTCTGCCTTTCTGACAGAGCTCCTAGACCTACGGGTTTATAGGCGGAGCGGTGAGTGGAGCGATTTCTATGTCTATGTCTATGTTGCGTGCAGTGTGTACTGGAATCAAATTATTTGTATGTCAACAAAGCTATTGACAATGGCACAGGCAGCTTTCGCAAAGTCCGCATACATCTACTATTGTGAATTTTGTATAATATCATCATACGCATTGTCAGCACTTCTAAACTGGAATTATTCAAGGTTGAATTATTCTATTCATTGCGAACTTGGTCCAACCTCAGAGCAGCTGATCAGAATTTCTATGTAAAAAATTATGCTACTAGCTGTGGAAAAGCAGGCGAATTCGCGGGGAAAAACAATTACATAACTAAGTACAAGTTTTAACAATTTAACACAAAAACGTTAAGTTATTTGTATAAAATCAAAGAAACCACTTGGGATAGAGGCTGTCCACCAGAGAGATGGGTCTATAAGGGGACACGGGATCTCAACTGGATGCAAAGGGTGAGAACGTCATGAAGGAAAATGGGCAAGGTCTATATTCGATGACGTACTGATCAAAGGCTGTGATGGATGGATAAAATCTATCATAACAATACATGGCACATTTTATATCACTGCGGATAACTTTAGTATGTAATTCTACTCATCAAACTGAACAACTTTAACTATGGAGCCAATATCTAAATCGCGAAAAAAAAAACTGTCTCATACATTTGAGTCGAACTGGTAATTAGGTAAGTACTGTAGTTTTGTATGGGACATCAGATTTTTTTTTCGCGATTTTGATGTTGTCTCCATCGTGAAAGTTGTTCAGTTTGATGAGTAGAATACACGCTGAAGTTATCCGCAGTTATACAAAATTTACCCTGCATAACAAGAGATGTGGTTAAATTAAAATTGGTGATAAATAACTTCATTCAATTCGCATTTCTCCTGGCCACATCTTAACGGGGCAATATAAAGCTTTGACGATATTCTTTTCAGAATTTCAAGTGGTTCTAAAGTCTCTCAAAGTTACGAGTCCCAACACAATGGCAATGCATTGTCAGTGTGTGGGTGCATATCGCACGGCAAGGCACACATGGGGAGGATAGACAAATAAGTAAATTTGCTGAGGCAAACAGAGTTCACTGTTTATTTGATCATAAGTTTATCAATTTATGATGAGCTCCACGGGTTATGATGTTTATTTTGAATGTTATTCACCCGCAATTTGATGTGACGTAGTGATGTGGAATTGTGGGTTTTGAAAGTGGTTTTGTAATTTTGTGAGGATTGTTTTGGTTTGGAACTATTATTTAGGCACTATAATTATGTAGCCACTCTGGAAGTTCGACATTCGTTCATTCGACAGTCTGACACAAAAGCGATGCGATATTTTTTTCATAGCTGCTCCCACGGACTTGAAAGAAATACGGACCGAGTATTGCACTAAAAAGATGTGAAGCATGCAAGGTAATACAATCTTGTTTGTTCTACAAGGGACCTACACTCACACAAATGCACTAGCTCTAGGCGCAGGTGCTACAACCCGTCACCTTATGTACCGCGTGACAGCACGCACACAAGAGAAATGGGTGCTTCACTCATGATTAGACGAGATTACGTCTGGTTCTTCTTTTAAGTCTGTGAGCTGCTCCACGGAGAAAAAAAAACTCTTTTACTAGAATAATATTATAATAATGACAAGTAACAACTACCTACTCATTTTGGTAAACATTGCTAAAAAATTAATTCTGGTAGAGTTTTTCATGAACTAGAATTATAACAAAAATACAAACATGTTATTGAGCCACATTTAATCAATAATTTTTTTCAATGTTTTTTAACTAGAAACCACTGGGAAATTTAATTTTTTAAAAGGATCTGAAAGTAAGAGGAAATATATACGCGTCAAATATAAATAACTTATGTTGGTTATTGTTGTTGGTACATTTATTCAGGACAATTTATCGAGTGACTTGAAAATGTCACAATAAAAATATCAGAAGCAAAATGCAATCGCAACATACATAATATGAAACCCCCGTCATGCACTGCAAGTAATTCCGCCATTCATCTAATTCTTCGCTAGCACTCCACGATCCAACTGAAAGAGGTCTTTAAGACGCACGGGGGTGGGGCGAGGGGCGGGGGGAGTTGATTCAAACGAGGGGTAATTGAATCCGCCCGCTGAAGAGCCAATCCCCCTCCGAGATGACGTCTCGGGCGTTTGCATACGAGATGCAACGCTAAACAGCCTTTGAGTCATATTTTCTATGTTTATTCCGTAAATAATAGTCAGAAATTGAGTCTGCATTTTTAGTAGTTTAGGAGTTATGATGATATGCCGCTATGAGGAAGACGAACCAAATGAAAGACGAAATTCTTAAAATCTTTCTTATATACTTTCCTAAATTTTTAAGATAACTTAAGAAACGTGTACTTATGTCAATAACAAATTTTATTTTATTCATCGTTATTATGTATTATTATAGGGCTCGGAGGCGCGTTACTGAGAGGTATGGACTCTCAATCATGAGATCCAGGTTCGAATCCGCACGGACAACATGCCACGTACCAATGAATTTTTCTAACTTATGTACGAATTACCGACTGCTTTTAAACGGTGAAGGAAAACATCGTAAGGAAACCTGCATATACAGAAAAAGAAATTCTGATGCGTATGTCTACGTATGTAAGTCTACCAATCCGCATTGGGCACGCGTGGTGGATTAACGCCCAAACACCCTCCTAGCGGGTAGGCCTGTGCCCTGCAGTGGGACGTATATAGGCTGATGATGATGATTATGTATTATAACAACTAAACACATTCCTATATATTATGTTTTTTGGAAATACCTAACTAAGTATTTTTTTATTTATGTATTGTTGGATAAATTATCTGTTTTGTTTTCCATTCTTTTGTTACTTACATTTATTATGTTCTATCTTTGTTTGTTAATTTAAATTTTTTTTTTTTGTTACAACTATTCAGTATTGTGTTGGCTGGATGTTGGCTTTACTTTACTTTGGTTTTCCTTATTTCTGTGAACTTTTAAATAATATTTAAGTACATAGTTTAATGTAAGAAAGTACATTGTAAGTACATTATGCATGCTGTGTTTACCTATAATTGGTAGTGCATTTTGCTCAGTGCCTTTAACATAGTTATCTGTAAAATTTTAATGTAACTACTGTTGGTAAACCTAATAAATAAATAAATAAATAAATAAGTTTAATAGTAAAATTTACAAAAAAAAACATATTAAAAGCATCTGCTGTCTCATACATTTGAATCGAAGTACTGCAGTTTTATATGGAACAGATTTTTTTTCCTCGATATTGGCTCCATTAATGTTTACACACACGTAGTCACTTACACACAGCAAAACATCAAGCTACGCAAAAACAAAATAAGCTGGCCGCGCGTAGGTAGAGTAATGTATAACGTCGCGCGGCCTGCTTACGTTTGTTTTGCGTAGCTTAAGGGGCTACCTGCCGGTTTTGGGTAACTTTTTAACCATTTTATTCATTAACTATGGCACTTTTTGAGCTGAAAAATAAACTGAACTATCTACAGGATATGAGAAGTGATGTGTTTTTTCTAGTAATGAATAAAACCGAAGAAAAGGGACTCTAAAGTCACCCCTTTTTTTCCAGTTGTAACCATTTTAGTCTTACATTTTGAATCGGAAGGAAATGAAAATTTACAATATTGTTAACAATACAATTCAGAATGATGTGGTTTTCTTACTTTTTAGAAATAAATAAAAAATCATTAAATTTTTCAAAGAAAACAGCTAAATTCTGACTGGAGCCACGCGCTCGTTCGCATCGATTAGTATGGAGTATCGTGGTCCAGGGCAGATACGCCTGTGTATACACGAATTACGAAGGATGAGAGAGGTGCGTTTGTGTATGCACATTGAAAATATTAGCAAAAGAATTATTGCTTTGATAAATAATAAGCGAGTTTCAAGTCAGCTACTAGTGAAAGGTCCTGCAGGATCGGGAAAAGTGTAACTTTCTTATTTTGGTCGCTGAGCCAACGGAGCCAGTAAATTATTTGATTGATAAAACCTTGTCGTAATCGTTAGTTTTCATGTAAATATCTTTTCATCCCTCCGGACGTAAAGCGTCAATTATCGTCCTGCTGCGCTAAACAAAGTTGTTGCTTTCACCTCCGTCGTGAAGAAAAATAGTATACTAACCTCGGACAGTAAATAAGAAAGCCTCAGATCACATGTTTATAGACCTCGGCTTCGCCTCGGTCAACAATTACTTGAGATCTGAGACCTTTCTTACTTTCCTGTCCACGGTGTGTAATCTACTATAATGTACAGACACACTTCTGTTACAGTTTTATAATAGTTAAGATATAACTGTAATAAATCCTATAACAAAAAGTCAGGAGAAACATTACACATCCAATTACCTATTTGGCCTTGTTTCTTTAGAAAATAATTTTGTTTCCCTACAAAGAATTTTGTTACCTAGGTATACACGGATTTCTATCTGTATCTATCGATACATATAAATAAAACTACACACTCTACGTGGATGTACGTTGTGCAAGATATATGCAAAAAAAAATATTAATTTTGGGGGCGGCGCGTTTCCTATAGGTCCGTAATGCATTGAGACCATTTTGATAAGAATTTTTGTCTGCTTGTTTGTACACGCTTCACTTAAAAACTACTAAATTGATTTGCATGGTGTTTTAACAGAAGCGTAGTGCTTAGTTTGGATTAACATGTAAGCTTTATTTCATTGCAATCGGTTAATTCGATCCAAAGTTATGATAATTTCAAACGCGTACGAATTCACGGGCGCCGCTAGTTCTTTTAATATTTATTTATGATTCAAGTCGCAGTCTCACTGCTGCCTTTATGGAAAATACCATTCATCCACTTCCAACTCCAAGCCCCGAGCCACAAATCTATCGAAATGTGAACTCTATCCCCCTATACGTAAAACATGTACTGTGACTGACAGCTAAAAGATATCGCTCCAATACGTTCGACGTTCCTTGCATTTGTTCGTCGCAGTCAAAGCGAAATAAATTGCATCGAGGCTCCTTCCTGCACGCATTGTAAATAGCCTCCGCAAATAACAAAGTTACTATCTTAGATGACACCAAATGAAGGAACATGCGATTTCTTCACACGTTTTGTATAGATAAAAAAGTAAAAGTAGGTGTATTAGGGTGGAAAAAAAAGAAGATAATGTCGCAATCGTTTTCATCATGTATTATGTAAGAAAAGACGAATAATTAGTAATTTTGCATCTCTGTGTAAACTAGCTACAGCTCAGCAACTACAATGCTAATCAGTCGATGTGTTTTTTTATATCGTTATAATAATTATCAGCCTGTCTGCTTTATCCTACATTTTATTTAAGTATTTAGCTTGTTTTGTGTTCCACTGCTGGGCAAAGGCCTCCCCTCTTCTCCTCCAATGCTCCCTATGCAATGCCATCTCTGGCCAACCCTTCATAAAAGTATTCAAGTCATCGCTCAATCTTCTCTTGGGCCTTCCACGACGTCGGCAACCATCTTGTGGAACCCATTCTGTGGCCATATTGGTCCACCTTTCCGGATGCATGCGGCAGATTATGTCCAGCTCATTCTACACGAAAAATTAATGTTTTTTGTTTAAGGCAAAATTTTAAGATTATTAAACTGTTGTCTTGATTTCTTTGAATGCCTACATTCGAAAAACTTAATACCGTGCATTTCAATAAAAATATGAATGAAGTCTGTTTGATATTAATAATATATGTTTGCAACTCACGCGTGAAAAGTTATTGCTATCTCTTCTTTTTTTTGTTCTATCTAAGGTTCCGAACGACTTCTTCGCAAACTGCCTTTGGAACCTTAGTCTGCTTTATGCTGACTTCAGTTATTAAACTGAAGTATGCCATCCAGTCCATTTCAATAGGATTATTTTGCTGTTGGTGATATTGAAATATTACGGTTGACTGTACTGTGCCTATAGGTAGATCAAGTATGTTGTTTTTGTATCACCATCGTATAGAGGGTGGAAACTAACATGCATTAAGTATTTTATTGGTTGCTTCTTGCTTCAGACCAAGCTACATTCACTATGGAGCCAACATCGAAATTAGGATAATTATATTTTTCTTCCATAGTAAATGTCAATGGCTACTCGTTACAAAAGTTTGGAATTTTTGAGATTTCATTATTGGTCTCATAATGAAAGTTATTTCAGTCTGATCTTCTGAAGCAACCCTTAGAATATTTTACGCATAAATGATAGCAATCCTGTTACTTATCTTACTTTCAATTTTATTTTTGTAGTCAAATCAAATCAAATCAAAATATTTTATTTAGGAGCCTGAAGCACACTTATTAAACGTCAATTATTTTTTAAGCTAACACCGCGTCGGAACGTGTTGTCGCTGTAGAGAAGATACGGCCAGAAACTCTAGAGCATAACACAACTTAATGACTATTACAATATAAATTCTTAAGCTAAGATTATGTATACAGTAATACAAAGTCTATTTAATTAAATAATTGATGCTATACAGTAAACTATAAGTTAGTGACACTCAGACCCAAGAATTTTGATGATTTTGATCATATTTGTTGTAGGTGTATTTTACCACGTATTTTAAAACCAAGCTACTTAATTAAATATTACAAATTTAAGTCGTTTGCTATGATGACGATAATTTGAACAGTAAAATCAAAATTTACTAATAATAACATCGAAGAACCATACGTGGTTCTAATAAAATCATCGTAGAATCGTCCCAGCGACTCACCTGACATAGCTAAGCGTCATTGCACCTCAGTGCACCCGAATGCACCTGACCCTCTATAGAAGTGCAGTTGAGCGAGTGCACCAGACAGCACTCATGAAATAGATCTGGTGGCTGTCTGTTGGCATAAGGTAGCCTTTCGAACCGAGCGTCTATAGCGTCAGACGCGCCGCGACAGAGCGACAGATAAAATGTTCTATGGAAATGTATGAAATTCTAGGGAACGTCATTTGAGCCCAGTGACACTAACGCGGCGACAGTGGCGTCAGTGGCGTCGCTGGGCTCGAATGACGTTCCATAGAATTTCATATATTTCCATAGAACATCTATCTGTCGCCCTGTCGCTCTGTCGCGGCGTCACAGTCGCGGCGTCTGTATACGTTTGGTTCGAATGGCTGGCTTTTCGGTGAAGGAAAACATCGTGAGGAAACCTGCAAGCTTCAATTTCGAGGCATGTATTGTACCCACTGTCCATTATAAGTGGCGACGAGCTCACCCCCCGTCACACTGGATAGAGTTTCGGTACTACTGGTGAAATGGATGTTCTGAGGTTTCAGAATGGTGTAAGGGGTTAATGCGGTAGACTATGGCGACAACCCAACTGCCAACCTCACCTGCTCGCGGTGCATCCTGCCGACTAACCGACGAGGCTCTGGCGACCGATTGATGGCGGTATATCCATCCAAAACAGGCTACACCAAAATACCTCGGCCGATGATGGGCAGCAGCATCTCCGGTACAACTGGTATAGCCCTGCGATCACCAACCCGCTCGGCCAAGCGTGGTGATTATTGCATTTTACCTCCCAAATATGGATTTGGGAAAGGCCTATGTTCAGCAGTGGACGATGATAGGCTGATGATGATGATGATGATGAGGTTTCAGAATATCTCTGACTATCCCCTCGGGGAATATAGACGTGAGCATGCTATGCTATGCTAGGTACAGTCAAGAGCATGAAGCTTTACACTTGTAGTGCAAGTCTTTACCTCTATGGCGATTGTAATAAAAAATCCCGGATTAAAAATAAAATAATCTCGTCTTTTCCCCCCTTTAAGAAAACATAAAGAAACCGAACTTTATCAATCTTTAACGTCCTCGACAACGCTGTGACAACAAATCAAATAAAGAAACCAGAAACTGTGTGCTCATACGGAATCCCGAGATAATACGTTCAACCGAAGAAAAAATATTATTCGATAATTCGGGGGAAACAGGGAAAAGAAGAAAAAAGTCGGGCACAATAAACAGAGTATATTCAAATGAGGGAAGATCCCGAAGGATGCCGCGGGAACCGGCGGGCGCGAGAAAACAATGATAATATTACAAACTTATTTAGGATGGGGCCACGAAAAGCACGGGCTATGGAGCTTATAGGGGCGCTGGAGTCTCGTGAACTTTGTGCTCGAAAAGCTTGTTCAAGTAGCTGATACGAAGTTTGTTAGATGAGGCTAGAAGTAAGCTTACTTAGGATCATACCACGGCCATTTTCTCGTTCGAAGTGGACAGAAACTGCTACAAATTCCAACCAGCTGAGTAACGTTGTAACTGTAAACATGGTTCAAGTTCAGACAGCCTTTCGCCCACAAAAACACTTCAAAGGAAACGTTTCAATCTAAACTATTATAAAACTGTAACTGAAGTGTGTCTGTACATTGAAGATATTTACAAAAAAAAATATTACGATATGGTTTTTAGGTACCCCTGACTCGAAGTCAACCTTTTTTAGAAATTTTGTCTGTCTTTTTGTTTGTGTGTTTGTTTGTTTGTTTGTTCGCGCATCACGCAAAAACTACTGAACCGATTTTGATGAAACTTTTTTTGTTTGATAGCTTATAATCTGACTTAAAATCTGGTATATAATTTGTGCGGACGAAGTCGCGGGTAAACACTAGTAGATTATAATTACGATTTCTACCCTGACCAGATACTTAAAAAACTAAAGGTCGGTTAAAAAATTAGAACGTATCACAATTTTTCATCATCATCATCATTATGCTCACGACTATATTCCCAGAGGGAGAGATTTTCTAAAAACTCAGAACATCCACTATTTTTCTTTGAAAAATTATACATAATCTCTACAAAATTATAAACTCACAATTCTATAACCCGTGCGGTTAAAAGCGTTGATACACAACTACCAACCAGGTGGTAAAGATGGTTACCGTTACCACTTTAATCATATTTAGTTTTAATATAAAACCACAATGTCCACCGCAAGAAATTAGGATAGTCCATGGATAGTCCAATCTAAGCCGGCTTACTGGACCATAATCTCATTTATATAAAGTCTAACAAAATTAGGTGAAACTATTTTAAGGGGATGATCAAACCATCAAACAGAACAACTTTCTCTATGGGGGGGACCCATCCTGAAAACAAAATGTATGGGAACATTTCGTTCGAGTAGCACAACAGCAGATTTTTTTTCGTGGTTTCGATATTGGCCCCATAAAAAAAGTTGTTCAATTTGATGATCTGATCATAACCTTATAACAGTTTCAGCAATTTTTTTTAGATGAATTGGTAGGCAGACAAAATAAGCGAAACAAATTTTCTTATTCAAATAATATTATTAAATATTTTTCGCTCATTTTGTTTGCCTACAAATTCATTTTCTTTGCCTACTATTAGATTGAACCCCAATGTAATAGCCCAGTCTCTTGGCCACGGCCGCAGGCTGAAGTAAATTCAGAAAAAATTGTGAACAAGAATAACCTTGAATATTTACGAGAAGTGTCTCCCAAAAGGGTTCAAACTCGAAGGTTCCGATGTGACGCCTTATGAAATTTTCCCCTCCGCCTCTAAACGAGCGGAAAATTCCGCAGAAGATGTATCCCGGACACTATTCTCTTCCTTTTGCTTCATAAATATTTTAAGGGTTACGTTTTGTATCGGAAAATTGGGTATGCGTAATTTTTAGAGAAAGCTACGAGTATACTGACTATGCATCGGTATTTTAATTTTTTTATTTTATTATTAGGTATTTGTGTTGGGCTATTGCAAGCAAGGGTCGTTAATGTAACACTTGGACCATCGCTGGTCCTTTGTGTTCGCCCCAAGCTCACCCATATTTTACGCATACCTCCGAACTTGTGGTATTTACTTTTCATTTTCGGGAATGCAGGTTTCCTTACGATGTTTTCCTTCACCACCGAGCTAGTAAATGATAAATACAATCGTACATAATTTCCGAAGAACTTAGTGGTACAGACCAGGAACCGAACCGCCGCCTCATGATTGAGTCGCAAGCGCTCTTCCGTATGGGCTATCATCGCTCTTATTGCATATTGCATGCGTCGGTAACTCAGAAAATGAATAGAGCATTGAAAGAGCGTCTTTCACTCTTACTTACTCATATTGTCTTAGTGTGACGGAAAAGACGGGTTAATTCTTATCAAGTTTGCTTATTGCAAGGTTAAAGTGCGTGCCTGCGTATATGTGATCAGCCTTCAATGACGTACTAAACGTTTATCGAACCTAAAAATTTTCGATCGAGTCCAATTCGTAGCCATACATTTTCGCGCGTCCCCATAAAAAAACCGTGCCGTCGTTAAGAGTTAATATCGTGAAACATAGTGAGGAAAGCTGCAAGCTTCAACTACGAGGCATGTATTATACCCACTGTCCATTATAAGTGGCGAGTGGCTCACTTCCCTTCACACTGTACCTATTGAAACGTGGATGTTCTGAGGTTTCAGAGTATATCTCACTACCCTCTCGGGGAATGTAGTCGTGAGCATATGCATGTATGAACGCCGTGGGTTACCTTCCTAGATAATAACTACACAATCAATTATCCCAAAAAATGTCGAACCAAAAGTTTTGTGTGTTTAAAAGTAAATATATAATTTTAGTAAGTAGGAATATTAAATGCAGGCACGTATCCAGGGGGGTATCGTACGTATCCGATTTAAATGTCCCCCCCCCCGAAACAAAAGTCTGGATACGTGCTTGATTAAATGCACATCTAGTTGTTTATTCGTGATTGTGTGAAGGTACTAGCTTATAGATTAGTTGAAGAGTATTTCAAAGAATAACAGTAAAATTTAATAAAAATTTAATTAAAGTATGAAGTAACGTAGAAAGAAAAATAACTGAATAAGTCAACAGCACGCTTAAATAAATGTAAGTTATCACAATTTTTTTTTTTTTTTCACAGGCACATACACTGTAATGATCCCAAACTAAGCACTAAAGGCTTTTATTATGGAAGCCATACAACAACGGCACGAACATATAACATCCATGACCGAACCGGGATTCGAACCCAGGACCCTGGTTTGGCAGTCCGGCGTGGTAACCATTCATTACACCAACCGGGTCGTCCAATTGTATTAGAAACACTATCACCAGGTGAGCAACCTGCATTTTAAAACTCCATTCTCCTATAATATCAAAACCAAAAAATTACCAACAAAAACGATGTCAGTAATAAAATATAGCAAAGATAAATTGTGACACAGTGGTACAAAAATAATAATGTACAGAACAAAAAAGAAAATTTAACTGTAAGCGTATTCTGTCTCGAGTCTCAACAGTCTCGGGATAATCAACGTTGGAGATTACACACGTAAGTTGGAAAAAATAGCGCGATCACACGCCGTCCTCCTTGTTCTGCACATCACGTAGCACACTGGGGCGAAAGAGAGCTCTTGAAGGACATAACTCAAATTTTTTTAATCTTACAATCATTTTACGAACGAACGAATGAATTTTTTGAGTGGAATGACAAATGTTACCATGACAACCAAAACCAATTATCTTTTTTATGCGTGTGATGCAGAAAAGTTTAGTATAAGGTTAAAATCAAATGTCAAGTGACGACCGATTACCATTGCTAGTATTCACCAACCAATCTGTGTGAGAGAAGCCTTATTGCTTAGTCGCCTCGTAATCATAGTTGTGGTTAGAATAGACCATCCTTTTTTTCTCTTTGGGTCTCGTACATACAAGAGATAAAGAAAGATATGAAACAAATATTCTAGGAGGGTGATTTCCAGGATGTCTTATTTATGTTAATAGAGTTCAACACTGTGTACATCAATAATCCGAATTATTATTGCAATCAATAACCTTACACGAAGTAAGAGTTACTGCTTTATAAAACCTTTAATATAAAATAAGAAACGAAAACAACAAAGTGAAAACTAAGTTACAAACACACCAAGTCTTGGAGAACGCATGACTATTATTTAAAAAAAAACTTGAAAATTTTATTGTACAATATGACTTTATTTATGTATAGGTTTCCAACTGCATGCTCGAGTATGGCATATATTTCACAATTTATTCGTGAAAGGAGACCTTTTCCCTGCGGAGGGATCCTATAGGATCCTGTTTTACTTTATCAAATAACTTATTGAACCTGGTTATTTACACGTTTATAATATTTTTTATGTCAATGATTTAAATTGACTATAAGTAACATATTAAACAAGTTCTCAAATTAATCAATATCTTATTTATCTTATGTATTCAAATTGAGTGACAAAAAGATCCCTTTAAATTAATGTATACCTACTCTGAAATATTTCCTATCCAAAACAAACCTTAGCTTGCTAACCACTAAGTATTTTATTAGTTACAGATTACTACTCCAATAACTAAAACTAAAAGAAGCATTAAAAACTATAAAGAAAGTTCATAACAATAAGTAGTGGGGTCTTAGCTCCACGCGGTCGACAAGCGAGCAAGGGGCCCAGTGTGTCGCCGCGCGATCTCCAGGCCAAATTTATATCTCCGCTGGGAAATTAATATCAGGTGTTAGAGCTAGTGCAGCAATGAGCGGCCACTAGCCCACTGTGTAGTGTAGGCATTAAGTTAACTGCCAAGCCGGGTAAATGTAGTAGAAGGCAGTTAAGCTCTTTTTGCTTCAGTTTTGTTGTAAAATTAAGGTGGATAGTGGATCGACGTTGATGCAGTTAACATTATTTTTTACAAAAATATTGTTAGTCAGTTATTTATAGCATTATGCCAATCTGTATTTATGTAAAAGTAGTTAATAAGCATTATTTGTTCATTCAGTTCTTGACGCCTAAATCATAAATAGGAACGTTATAATTATTTGCAGTGGAGTATTATTACTTACAGCCTGTACGATTCAGCCATACTAAATTCGTCATTCAAAAATAAACTAAAGTGAAATTATCCACTCTCCTCGCTGGCGTATTACATTAGATAGAGTCAAGTTAATAGACAACTTTACTGTCAGCTGTCGTTTATCTTAACTGCAAAAAAAAATATCATAATTCCGAAGGCACAACGTCGAAATGGATAATTATTCGAGAAAGCAACTAAACTAATTACACAAAGTTACTTTTAAGCTAGCTAATGCTAGCTAGCTATGGAACGTGTACTTCGTAGTAACACCATGTTACCTTATTAATAGCAAAAAAAAACAAGTAAGGAACAAAAAGTAGGACACCGTGAGTGATATTTCGCACGAAGAAAGAGAGCATTTCATTAAATCGAGCGTCGTAGGTAGCGTTTGAGCGAAGATAAAGGCGGTTAAGTCTTCATTCTGCGCGGCAATGGTAAACAAAGATCTTCCGCAAACTGCGGGTAATATTTTATTACCTTATTACTCCTACACGCTGCCTATCCCACTTCTTTATTCACGCTCACACAACGACTACCCCATCGAATAATGTCACAGACTAAAATCGTTTCTTACTAAATTTTTTTAGTCTGCAAACTTCGGTACGGAAAGTAGGTAAAATTTGTATCTTTGTCCAAACGTAATTGTGTTTGGCGCACTGTGTACACGTTAAGATAGCTTGAGGGGAAAAAAGTGGTGGAATTTTTTACATTCTTGAAATGTAATTTTATTCCGAGCGTTTCATTGGGGTTTGGACAGTGTCTACATAAAAATTATAATCTAGACGTGAAAAGAAAAACATTCGTGTAAAATTTCTTCTTTCATTTATAAATTGTATTATTCAGCAAAAAAATTTAGCATGATTTTAGTTTGTAAAATTATATTCAGGATAAGCAACGAAAAGCTTGAAGCTATGAAAGTTGTCACAATACAGGATGTCTAAACTTAAACGAGTAACATACTTAAAGGCCTCCGCTCATTGCCGCGATATTATCGAGCGATAATATCGCTGCGATTTTGCGATAATCGTTCTCAGTACATTTTGTATGGGGACGCGCTCGATCCCACACACTGCCGCGATATTATCGCAACCTGACGCAATCTCTTTCTACTACATTCAGTGAAGGGCGCATGCGTGACGCGAATCGCGGAATCGCTGCAGTGTGTAAGGTGTCGCGATATCGCTGTCGATAATATCGCTCGATAATATCGCTGCAATGTGCGGAAGCCTTAAGACGATGCTTCAGATGATCAAACTAGACAACTTTTACAATGGAACAAACATTGAAATCGCATCATAATTTAAAAAAATCGAGCCAAGCTAACCTGAGTGTGAAAGGTAAGCAAGCTTAACTGTAAGCCATTCGTTTTTCTAATGATCGTTATTATCTAGATACTTAAAATATTATTACCTCCTTCTAAAAAAATATATCTTGATCCAAATGGTAAAGTAAGCCGTGGCGTAATTCTGTAAGCTTATAAAAACTTTGTGATTTCAGAAGTTGTGTGACCTAGAATTATTTTTCCTAAGTATGTTTTACTTTATCAAATAACAGATTACAAAATCCAGCTCTTGAATTGTTAAAAAGCTTACTTAAAATTCTGACTATCTCCTAGGGGAATATAGTCGTAAGTATAATACACATTTTCGACTCAGTAAGGTCAACACATCTTTCATGGGGCACTGTATACGCTATTATAATAAGATACCAGAGGATATTCTAAACTTGCCAGACAAAAAGTTTAAATCCCATGTTAAACAAGTCCTCTGTAAAAAAGGTTACTATAAACTCGATGATTATTTGAATGACCAAAATGTCTGGTCTTGACAATGTTACACTATGTAATTCAATATTTGTACTTTGTATATTTTGTTTTGTTTAAAAGAAGTGTGTTGTAGAGTTTCTGGCCGCATCTTCTCTACAACGGAACACCTTCCGAAGCGGTGGTAGAATCAAAAATGACGTCAAAAAGTTATCTATGTGATATTATTTTGAATAAAAATTTTGACTTGACTTTGACTTTGAAATATGATAAATGTTCACTTGTATTTTCATGGCAGATTAAAAAAATTGCTTTTAACAAAGTGCGGATAGGTGGAGGCAAGTTAGTGGTCATCATGTTGTCAGAAAATCTTTAACATATCTTAGTTAGCATCTTCTTCTTTCCGTGTCAATGGTTCTTCATAGGCTACTGGCCATGCTTAACGAATAGCATTCTGGAGTTTAGACTGCAGTGCGATTTTTGAAAATCATACGAGAGGTTCGGCAGTAGAAAATGTCAGAATTACTATGGAGATTAGGTATCTTTCTACTGCCGAACCGCTCGTATGATTTTCAAAAATCGCGCTGCTGCTCCGTGTCATCCTTATTTTTGAGAGGAGGCCATTGCCCTGCAGTGGAATCTAGCTAACTAGCTTTGGAATAGAACTTGGCCCATTTATAACTCATTCCTTTTCTGGATATAAAGTAACCGATCTCCTTTGTCATACTGTGTGCTAACTTTTGAACAAACATACAAAAAAACTGTGTACCCATGGTCATTTATTTAACGAAATGGTCATTTGTACCTATAGAAACAGTAATTTAACTAGGTGATAATTTTAAGAAGTGGACATTTTTATTTGTGGTCCAATACCGCCAATAGGCCTGAAACATTATGCCATGAACCTCTGTGTATTTCCAAAAAATTAAGCTTTTGATCAAAATAGCTTTGTATCAAACTAAACAATTATATTACATTTAGGAAGCGCTTTAGCAGTACCAGAGAAAAAAACAAACCGAAGCAGTAGGGAGAAAAAAACGAGGTCCCAGTAGTGCCACCTACCGTGAATGACAGACAGCTGACACAAACTCACTGGAACGAGCTGTAAAAACTGTATAATTCACTCCGCTCGGTTCAAATATAAACACATAATCAAATATTTATCTGGAATACGTCTCTTTTTATTAAGTTACCGATCTTCGTGGAATTCTTCGTGGCCCGGTTTTTATGTACCCAATCTTAAATGTTTGAGGAAACATTTTACATGGAAATTTACTTCACGCATTCCATATTACCTACACATTAAATGTATAAAATATTTAGAAATATTTTGATGAAAATGAAAAGAACAAATTTCTCTGATAATATCCAAATTACTTGAAAGCTAAAGTAATTTAAACAAAAGCCTACAGTAAGATACGTATGACTAACCAAGAATGTGCAATCAAGTTTAGAGTCCAATTTAACTAAACCGCATTAACTAGCAAGCGGGCGGATGAAGTTAAATAATTTGCGCGTACGGGACGGAGACGAGACGGGGAGGCGAGGCCGACGCGCTGCATGATTGACAAACTGAGCAGCGGTGTAATTAGTTCACTGAATAAACTCGATGCGCGGCCTGCGATCACACCATGCTGTAATATACCTAGTGCCTACAGAGGTAGTAACATAACGGGGAGACCAGGCCGACGCGCTGCATGATTGACAAACTGAGCAGCGGTGTAATTAGTTCACTGAATAAACTCGATGCGCGGCCTGCGATCACAACGCGCTGTAATATAGTACCTACAGAAGTAGCAACATAACGGGGAGGCCAGGCCGACGTGCTGCATGATTGACAAACTGAGCAGCGGTGTAATTAGTTCACTGAATAAACTCGATGCGCGGCCTGCGATCACACCATGCTGTAATATACCTAGTGCCTACAGAGGTAGCAACATAACGGGGAGACCAGGCCGACGCGCTGCATGATTGAAAAACTGAGCAGCGGTGTAATTAGTTCACTGAATACACTCGATGCGCGGCCTGCGATCAAACCGCGCTGTAATATAGTACCTACAGAGGTAGCAACATAACGGGGAGACCAGGTCGACGCGCTGCATGATTGACAAACTCAGCAGCGGTGTAATTAGTTCACTTTTTATTTTACACCCTCTAGTTTTGATATAGAGAGAAGATGAGACAACATTGGAGGACGAGACCAACGTGCTGCTTGATTGAGAAACTGAGCAATGATGTGATTATTTATTTGAAAAAACTCGATCTACATCCTACACTCACACTGATCTGAAAGCAGTAAAATGGCAATCGAAATCAAACTCAATCTATTGAGTAGATTGGAAACATTACGGTGTGATAGAAAGTCAGTTTTGTGTTTGTCTTCAAGTAGATCATTACGCATACATCGCTTCAGACGTAAACCGCTCGCTTTGCACACTTTACCTCGTAGGTACTTCAACTGAGTAATGCTGTGTAAAACAAAAATACGCTTGTGTTTTACTTGATCACAGCAAAATTAGCAACGACGAACTCTGATCAGCTGATGCACTCGTGGTGTTGTGAAGCTTTGGTTATTTGACTCGCTCTATCATCCTAATCGATGAGAGGATAGCCTGTTTTCAGCATTAGATTAGAATGTAAATCAGCTGATGATAAAAACTAACACATGTTCTCCATTTTAACAACAAAATAAATAAATTTGATGATGTTATAAGGATGCATGAGGTGATTGATGATCGTGGTGGCGGCGGGTTCAAATTGAAATCATGGAAACTTAGATTATAACTATTCAGGTAAAGATTATAAGTTATTAAAGAAAATAGAGAAGAAAGGGGTTGTATGAGGATATTGGCTTAAAGAAAGACTACGTTAAGGTCTATGCAGCTTCTCTTTCGATATTAGATTTTAGATATATTAGAAGATTTTTCCCCCTGGAGCCCTTGGCAGCCTCAATTGTTGCTGAATGTGATGTATCGTTGGTATAGTATTAAATAGTTAAATATAATATTTAGGTAGGTGGCCGAGACTTGTGATTTTCCCTTTGGAATTAGACTGAGTGGAGAACAGCTGTTGTGGTTTCATTCCAAACTCCCAACTTCCGACCAGGAGTGCAATTTTTGAATCTCATTCGGTGAGCTCAGCTGTTGAAGATATCAAAATTACTACGGAGATACGCATCTTTTTACTGCTGATTTGACTTTCAAATATCGCTTTCCTGTAGTATGATTTTTGAAAGTCAACTCAGCAGTAGAAAGATGCATATCTCCATAGTTATTTTGACATTTTCAACTGCTGAGCTCACCGAATGAGATTCAAAAATCGCACTCCTGGACCCTGGAGTACATACCACTGTAATCATACAAAACAGCACAACATGAGTGATTGTCATACAATAGAGCTCATACTGACACGTTACGAGACGAATTCGGTTCCTAAAATACTGCCTTGACTCAATCTCAATTATTGAAAAATGTCTCCCTTCATCTCCGAAATCTGCATTCTCAGCACTGTCAGCACATAATAACAATAATTTATACCATCACATTTCCAGGTGCTCACATTCAATAGCCTAAACCGGCTGTTTCCTATCTTCCGAAATCACGGAACAAACTCTATCTTATGAACAAAACTAACACGCTTGTAACAACAATCAAACAGACACGAGTAATCAACAACAATACTGTCAAACTAATAATGATCAACAAATTATTTCGAAGTCAAAGTTTCGCCCACTCTTACCAACGGTTGAATAGACGAAACCGCCGTCTTAGTCGCCCTTTGATATTCATCCATGCCCATGTTACCAGTCAGTTCATAATTATTAATATTTAGATACCTACATTAGTTAGTGAAGTGGTCGTTAACCTCGCTTTAGCATATTAAATCGAGAGAGTTGTCATTTGTTATAGCATTGATATGATAATAATATTATATGCTGAAAAACTGCCTCCGTGGTCTAATGGTTAAGAGCATTGGGCTCTTGACACGGAGGTCGTGGGTTCGATTCCCACGGGGGGCACCTAGTGAAATAAACTTTGTGCGTTTTTCCCCAGTTGCAGGCTGAGTCACCTGATTGTCTGAAAAGAAAGATGATTCCGTGCTTCGGATGGCACGTTAAGCTGTTGGTCCCGGCTACTATCTCTGGTGGTAGTAGTCGTTACATAAAAACCACGTCAGAGGCCGTAAGGCGGTTTGAATAAACTCTGACACCAGGGCTTGCAACCCTCTCGATAAGAAGAAGATTATAATGCTGTTAGTGTAACCAGGCCTATCTCACTCCACAGCTCAGGTAGGCTTGACAGCCGATCCCAACCGGGTGAATGGCAATAGGTTAGGTATACCGTGAAAACTTCTTGGTCAAATCTCATTAGACTTGCTGCCATTTTGTGAGTAGTCAAAGCAAGAACATTGTATCAAATACGATTCTTACGGATCTACCACCGCTTCGGCTTAGATAAAGTTTATGATATCCAATTAGAACACCCATAACAATCGAATTCCAAATAAAACAACTTGTTAATAATAACACGGTAACAATTACTTCCTGGGTCACCACACATCACTCCCCTCCCCCTCACACGTGTCTCCCTCCCCGGTAGAGTTCCATCACGCGGAAGCTTAGTAAGCGGCAAAGTTCAGCCCTTCTCAATTGCTATAATCTCTCCACGATTGCCACTCATTTATTGTCTTGTATCAGGTAGTGGATACTGTTATAGGAGGTGGCGAGACATTTTATAATGCGGAGAGTTGAACATCCATTTTGTAGTCTTATGCAGGGCAAAATTGATACCTATTATTAGCATCCTTTTAAACTAAGAGTCTACCCATCAAACTGAACAACTTTTACTATGAGAGCAAACCGATCGGAGCAAAAAAAAAAAAACAGCTGTTCTATACTAAACTGCAATGCCGACTCGACTCAAATGTATGCAACAGAAGATTTTTTTGCTTCGATCGGTTTGCTCCCATTGTAAAAGTTGTTCAGTTTGATGGGTTGACAAGGATGCTAATGATATCAATTTCACCCTGTAGAAAGAAGATTACTATAGAAGAACGACTTTTTTCATCAGGCGTAGCCCCGTCACTCTTTTCCAGTCTTCAATCAATCAATTATACTTTATTTTAAACCAAAAAAACATAATATTCATCGAGAGTCTAACAAAAAGTCTTGTTATACGCTGTCCCAATTAATTGCGGCTATATAGCCGTACTTCAGTCGGTCACTTACTAGATCCTCGTACGTCCGCTTTCGTTCCTCCTACCCACATGTGACACTTGATGTTTGCTCTCTCCATTGCATACCGGATACAGCTATAGGTGATATAAAGCAATCCATAATTCCAGAGATTACCTATCAACGGTAGAGGTGAAGACCCAACAAAAACCAAATAAAACATCGTCTCTCAACTTTGACTGGTTTCAAACAAACAAGTTCCGAATAGCTCTTTTCAATCAACATTTAGTATTGTTTGATCCTTAGACATAAAATGTACTGGTCAATAATGGATGCCTTTTTCGCTTTGCAGTTACTGTTTTATACTTTCAGATACTACAGCAGCACGGCTAAGGCATATTTGAACCAAAGAAGGTAATCCGTCATGATGACTGAAGTGGCAAATTAGTGGCCAACATTATCAAGCCTGTGACTCTGACTAAACAAATAGTTACACCGCCGTCTTGTGGCAATTTTCAGGAACAAGTCTGTAACGTGCCTCCTGAGTCAAGTATTTCGATAGCTAATAGCGAGTCGTCTGCATAACATAACTGCAATCTAAATTTTCCAAGCAAAACATTTGACTATAATACCAAATTCATTCTCCTTTTCGAATGGCCATATGAATATAATCACAAACAAAACCATAACAGTGTTTATAATAAACACAAACATCCCCTAACCATTCAAAGAGATTCCAATTAGCCACCAACTGGACCGTATATCGTCTTCGCAAATAAATCTGTCTCGCGTCCTGTCCCCACTGTAACCGCAGTCGGACGAGAGCCACCTGGGAATAGTTGCGTATCGTACAACCCCAGCAAACTTGGGCCACTCTTGATGACTGCGCCGCGTATTGACGTATATCGTACACTTAGCGTAACGACTTCTTGTTCCCTTGCTTGGTTCACTTTGATTGCTGTTTGTTACTGGGAATTATTCATAATAAGTTGTTTACATTGCAAAATTGAGGTTTTTGAGATATTTATACTAATACTGATAATATTTACGACTCATTAACGATATAACATTATATTCTATTCAATACTTTATGAGCGTCGTCGGCGCGTTGCGGAGAGATATATGGACGCACTCATGAAAGTCCGGGTTCGAATCCGCACGGACGACATGCCACGTACTTCAAGACTGCTATATAGGCTAGCAACCCTTGAAGCCAAACGCCAAGACCACAAGACCCGGCCCAAACCACCATACAATTTACAAGTACAACTCGACTGGACAACTAACTGTGTAACAGGGTCTTTAAGACAAAACTAGGTTTCTCCAGTCATATTCGAGCTGATGCCAGGAAACAATGAAGGTCGCCGTCGACGGATGCGTCGTGGAGGACATCATCATCATCACCAATGAGTTTTTCTAACTTATGTATGTTATCCTGACTGCTTTCAAACGGTGTAGGAAAACATCGCAAGGAAACCTCGCTGCGCTGAAGAAGAAATTCTGATGCGTGATCAGCATTGGATACGTGTGGTGGACTGACGCCCCCATATACCATGTTTGAGTACACCTGTGTTCTGCAGTGGGACGTTTATAGGCTGATTATGAATGTTCTTATGTTTCATATCACGCACGAAGTTAAAAACACCATCTAAATTTCTTATTCTGAGAAATTGACATGCACCGTAGAATCTTTGGTTCAAGTTCCAACTAGCTTTTGAAATGTAAGTCTAGAGATATACAAAAATTAACTTAAGGGCTTAAAAGCGTCATAGTCCTGTCTGATGCAGTTCATCATTCACGATGCTGATGTTGTATTTAATAGGTATATTACCGTTGGCGCGCTCCATACAAACGTACTATGGTGATATTTTCAATACTAACCAATTAAAGTCAATTAAATTTTGCAGAAACAATCTAGAAACAAATTTCTATGCTTGTATGGAGTCAGATTTTCGTTAAAATGTATAGTTTTAATTTTTTTTACAAAACTTAAATTAATCCTAGCATTGAAACTGTATATTTTAACGAATTTCTGACTCCATACAAGCATAGAGATTTGTTTCTAGATTATTACTGCAAAATTTCATTGACTTTAATTGGTTAGTATTGAAAATATCACCATAGTACGTTTGTATGGAGCGCGCATTTTTGCTCTCGGAATAAAATTCTCTTAATACAAAACATTATCATTGATTATCTGTATCCTATTTTCCACCCATCTCAATCTAAATGTTATCACAACTAAACTCACTAAACCTCTCCTAGTATATTTAATTAAAATCCAGTGTACACAACTAATAACAAGCGGAGTCAAAACAGAGTCCCGCAGAGCGCATGCGCGTGGGTCGTATGCGTAACACTGTGTGTGAAGTGCAGTTGACTCGCTGGAGTTGCAATAAAACTTGCCTCCGGCGTGAGGCAGCTGACGGTCTGAGGGAGGAGCGGGAGCGGGGAAAAGAGCTGTAGAAAAAAAAAACGATTTTTCTGTGTCTGAGGGTCTAGGACCGAGGGCCTTACTGCGTGTGACGACTTCATCCCGCACCCTTTACTTTTTCTAGCTCTGTATTTTATCAATCTGAGTCCATATATTTTATTAGCTATGTAGTTTTTAGGTGCGTATGTACACAGGTATGATGACAGGTTTTTTGAAACATTGCTTGGTTTTTCAATATGACGCAATGATATAACGTGATATATTTAATGATCATCATCACGAAGGTTTTTATATTACTACGACTTCGCTTGTCACCTTTCCCTTGCCCCAAAAGCATGGGGACGTGAACTCAAAGCAGGCTGCATGCAGCCCAACTTCGGGAAACTTTGCAGTCGCGAGCAAGGCACACCTCCCTAATTGGGTAAATATAGGAGCGGGCTAAAGTGCCCAATTCGCACTAAAATTAACTTACGAGCCTATCATGTGAACGTCTCAGACATTATATAATTATTTGTCTTCATCGACAGCCTCTTTAGAAGCACGGATTGCAAAGATGCTGTGTTGATTTGGTCTTGCAGAATAAACGCAGTAAATCAAGGCATGTGTCGAAAGGTAGACCAGGTGGCAGCATTTGGAGTGTTTGCATAAAGCCCGTAATAAAGACACATCCTGGACGGATCATACACACGGGCTTGTACTGACAAAAAGATCTACTATACGACTATCTCCAGACAACCGAGATCGGGTGA
Source organism: Agonopterix heracliana (assembly GCA_963693445.1). Taxonomy (NCBI): domain Eukaryota; kingdom Metazoa; phylum Arthropoda; class Insecta; order Lepidoptera; family Depressariidae; genus Agonopterix; species Agonopterix heracliana. Next base: position 658,664 of record OY856310.1, read on the forward strand.
GGATGAAACTGGTGGGAGGCAGGAAGTCTTCTGCTTTTTTCATGTCAGCATGAGCTACGACAGAACAGAGACCGACAGCAGAAGAACCAGATTACATAGCCCAAAGAATTGCTAAACTGAAGTGGCAGTGGGCGGGGCAAATTGCTCGCGACACCGATGGCCGATGGGGCCGAAAAGTTCTACAAACGCGTACCGGAAAGTGTAGAGTGGGCAGCCCCCCCCCCCCCCCCACTCGGTCCATCCTGTATGTAGTCCTCATTCTTATATTTGGAAAGGAACATATTATGGGCGTTATAATTCACCACGCGTATTTAATGAGGATTGCGGACTTCACATCGGAATTTCTTATTCAGGATATGCAGGTTTCCTCACGATATTTTATTTCACCATTTTTATAGCACAAAACCTGTTCTTGTTTAGCATACAAAACTGTTACAATACAATTAGTGAATTACCATATTCCTGAAGTATTTTCCTACCCAACGAAGCATGAAAGAACACCCTCTATCTTTTCATATTACAGGTTGCACCCCTACTTAAAATTCAAGCCTTTGATGCCAAAACAAATTCTGCAAAAACTTGACCCGGGACAAAACGTTCTAAATTGACCTTTCTTGTGTTGAAAAAAGGTCTGTGGTGATGGCAAAGTGCAAGTTTGTGGAGCCTTTGTAGCTTTTACAAGCGTTTTTAATAATGTGCGGGACATGTAAATTCGGGCGAAGTTTTCCAATAAAAGTTGCAACGGTGGAGTGCGCTCGGCTGAGGCTGCAAGTTGCAACCTGAGGGCTTGCTGCACCTAGGTATATAATCTATTTTTGTCTAGTTTGGGTTCTAGGTTAGCCTAAATATAGCGAAATACTATATAATGACACAGATTCCTTCAATCTTTCACTCCGCCGTCAAAAGCCGTGGTGGTCTAGTGGCGAGTAACCTTGCCTGCCGTGCAGGAGGCGGTGGTTCGATCCCCGTCCAAGCGGACTCGTACCAATGAGTTTTTCGGAAGTTATGTACGATTTGTAACACCACTGGCTTTTCAGTGAAGGAAAACATCGTGAGGAAACCTGCATGCTTCAATTTAGAGGTATGTATTGTACCCATTGTCCATTATAAGTGGCGACGGGCTCACCCCCCGTCACACTGGACAGAGTTTCGGTACTGCTGGTGAAACGTGGATGTTCTGAGGTTTCAGAATATCTCTGACTACCCCCTCTGGGAATACAGTCGTGAGCATATGCTTATGCTTCCTTCAATCTTTTATAGTTATGTAGTAACTATTACAGCTAAAAAAAATGAATGTACTTTAGACCACACGACTGAAGTAAAACTACTACTATTTGTATCATACTATATTTGTCCGTTACGGGATTCGAACCCGTGACCCCCGGCACAGTAGGCAGGTTCACTACAGACTGTGCTATCCATAGAGGTAGGAATAGAGGAACATACAGCTGAGAGAGCGAGATGTACCTAGCGGCACCACTGTATAATAGAAAGAGATACGTGACGCGAATCAATAGAACCGTTTTTTAGTCACCAATCAATTTTTACAATTCGGTTTTCGTGAATAATTGGGAATCTAAAGTGAAATCGTAGATAATTTTGTGAAATATACTGGCACTACTTCATTAGTTTATCCACGGTTTTACGTTAGACTCAGAATTATAGACAGTATTAGAATTTTTGCCTGCGAATAGTCTCCAAAAAACATCAAAAAACTGTTTCATTTGACAACTCATGTCACTGACTCTATTCCTGTAAGGTATAATAACTTTATGGTGCTATCGGACATCTTAGGTGGTCTAAATCACACTCGTTTTGTAGTCACTTAAATTTTTTTTTGCATTTTCTTCGATTTAAAACGCTTGAGGATCAATTTTAAGAAAATAATACTAAAATTAGAATTCTTATAAAATATTTTAAGTAAGCCTTGAACCGTTTGGAATTGGAAACTTAGATCAAAATATGATCACCCCAAATAGGCCAATGATCTTGGTTCTATCTCTACTATTTGGATACTGTATAGCCACAGTAAAAAAAATAGTATCGTAGAATTGGGCTATCAGTTTGTACCAACATAGAGTGATAAAACGAAAAGGTTGACTTGACTACATCAACCATTTCTATCACAATACAAAAGAAGACTAAATACAATTCTTTTAAAGTTCATTTTTGTACGAAATGTCTGTGTAATGTCAAAGCAATACTTACGGGCTCTAGTCACGCACCCACTGCCGCCGCTGCATTCTGCTAAGCCTCGTTTACACAAGACTCGACTTGTAATAAATCATGCCGAGCTGTGCTTATAATAATTAATGAACTATCCTGGATATTAACTTTACTGTTATTTAAACTAAACGGGTCAGTAAAAAAGTTGAAACTTTTTATTTATTGCATCTACAAGGAATACGTTCTTGGAAAATAAAAGTGGTGACGCAGAAATGGTCCAGTATTTTGGACGGGCGAAAAAGATTGACTTACAATTTGGGAATTTGTAAAGTTCTAAGGTTCTAAGGCACGATGGGGCTGACATAACCTCAGGGTTAAAATCCCCCATAGGTATAAATAAAAATTTATAAAACAAAAAAAAACTATTTGGGGCAGAGTTCATCGATCCTTTCGATACGTTTCCTATAATCTTACCTAAGCCAAAGTAGGTATTGCTAGTATCAATAACCTATTTCTTACTTATTTGTTTTGTAGAAATGAAAAGGATACTCATAAATATGTAGAATTAATTTGTATTCATAAAAAAGCTAATGATAGCATTATATTTGTATACTATGATGATAGGTGGGCATTTGCCGCGTTGGACTAACGCCCATACACCTTCCTTTAGTGTTATCCTTTGCCCTGAAGTGGGACTCTGTCAAGAGTGAATATCCTGACGGTTTTTTAAGAAGATGATTAGAACATTTTATTGAATAACTTAATCTATAGGACCAACATGGAAAAATAAATCTGCTGTCCCATCCAATTGGGTAGAGTAGAATTGCAGTTTTATAAGGAACAATAGATTTTTTTTAAGATTTCGACTTTGGTCGCATAGGGAATGTGCTTACATAAACCAAGCACCGAAATTCTAATTGTAAAAGCAACAAAATCTCTAATGTAAAGTTTGCAATAAAGTCGAGTAATAAGTAAGTAAGTGGAGACACAAATGTGACCGCAGCTCTACTTGGGCACAGATAATGTACTGCACTGTACGGACAACGAGTAGATATCCTACAGAGAAACAGCTTCATATACAAAGGTTTGTGCCAAGCTGAAGATTATCACAGACAACAATTATGAGATATACTTGTTTTACTATGGTACATTCTAGCAAACACCATATATATTTTTTACTTAGCCTGTTCAATATGCCACTGCTGGGCAAAGGCCTCCCCTTTACTTTCCAATCCTCTCTGTTGTGTACAACCATAATAATTATGCACCAATTATTATACCTACGAGGGAATGAACCCGAGGCCTGAATTACAGGTGCCTTTTAAATTAAGTATACTCGTAAATAAGTTAAACTGAACCATAAGACCCGTAGTTCAACAATAAGTAATTGTTCTATTGTAAACTTAGGACAATTCAATCAAATCATCCCAAATTAACCCACTGCTGGGCATAGGCCTCCTTTTTATTGCGCCACTCTTCACGGCCCTGTGCCAATCTGATCCATGTATGACCCGCAACCATTACAACGTCGACTGATCAACGTATCGGTGGTCTACCCATGGACCTGCTTCCTTCCCTTGGCCAGTTTTATTATTATAATATTTCAATAATTACTATGATCATAAAGTCGAGGATGTACCTACTCTTATATCACATGCAAGTTGCTAATAGTTTCCTTTCACTTACACAGGAACGAGACGTGCTTATTTATGTCTGCGTGCATTAGAAGTGTAAGTAAAATTTTTACTTAAAGTATGCCTTGTATGGTCATTCTCGACCGTACGAAAAGTACTTCTATTACAAATAACAATGACATTTTAAGGCCATTTTGAATTACAGAAATAGAGATTTGAAACACTTAACTCTCACATATTCTTAGAACAGCTTTAGTAACGTCCAAGATATGTCAGATAGTATATCTTTAAGATAAATAAAGTATATTTGCTAATCAGAATTGGCCAGAAAGCTAAATACGAATCGTAACTTCTCGTCGTGCTTATTTGGAATGATGTATACTGATGTATCGCGGTGGGCTTGTTCGAAGCTGTTTTTCTGTGGGATATCTACTCGGTGTGGTACGGACGCGGACACGTTCCCCCGGAGCGCGACATAAACTTGCATTGCACCAGTACGTAGTTCAGCTCCGTTGTGTCAGCACTATACGAGTGCTACTGTACACCTGATGGCTTGAGGACATTCTTGAATATAAAAATACTTACACGTTGTACTCTTCGGGGTGACTGTTTTTATTTAAACCAAAAAACCATTTAACTAAGTTTGACATCAGAGAAAAGAGAACCAGTAGAAATAACATGATAAATAATTGATTTAAAAATAAGAGTGGCCAAAAAAACTAATCAAATTAAATGAAACTCTTATACAATAATAACGTGAGTTATGACTTATGTTATGACGTACCTTTTGTCGTACGAAATGTATGAGAAGATAAGGCTACACAACCATATCAGTGACACGCGGGCTGCACCTACATAATAGCATGTAGGTAGATATCCTATCTATTAAGGGTAGGTATGTTACCGTTGGCGCGCTCCATACAGACGAAGTCTGATTATATTTTCAAATTAAAGTCAATAAAATTTTGCAGAATCAATCTAGAAACTAATCACTATGCTCATTAGTTTTCAGATTTTCGTTAAAATGTATAGTTTTAAAGTTACAGTGCCTCAAAGATTTCCATACAAAACTTAAATTAATCCTAGCATTGAAACTGTATATTTTAACGTTAAACCAGGTTGCTTGACAAACAGTCATAGAGATTTATTTTTAGATTGTTTCTGTTATTGAAAATATAACCAGACTTCGTTTGTATGGAGCGCACCAACGGTAAGCTGCTGTTCTGTGGTTGACATAGTAATTAAACTCAATGGAATCAGATGTGCTAATCTGATCGAATTCAAACGCGTCACCCTCACAATGTCGTCGGCCTAACCAACTGTAGTATATAATCTGCCTACTCACCTCCCTCTATTATATATATCCCCTTGGCAATCACTCTGATACTGTTTTGGTCCAACATCCCATCGCTTATTCTATCGCTTGTGATCCGCTTAGCCACGATTTTAACCTTGGTTCTTCGAAGAATTTCAACGTTAAGTACACGATCCACTAGTGAAATGCTAAGCATAGTACAGTATACTCCCTAATTCTACAGGGTAAAATTGATATCATTTGCATCCTTTTAAAGTAAGAGTCTACCCATCAAACTGAACAACTTTTACTATAGGAGAAACCAATCGGAGCAAAAAAATCTGCTGTTCCATACTAAACTGCAATGCTACTCAAATGCAAATTTTTTTTTTGCTTTGATTGGTTTTCACCCATAGTAAAAGTTGATCAATCTGTATGTGCTACTTTTTACAGTTCCAACGGGACTCTATTTATAAGCCTATGCACTCCGTCCGTCTGTCTGTTCTAGCTATAAAGGGCTGTATCTTTTGAATTATAATAGCTAGACGGTTGAAAAAAATTTTTTTTTTCTAACAAATTATAATAATTAAAACCGATCAAGTTTATGTCGGACTTTCGCTAAGGATCCTGGAGAAAACACAATTTTTCGGTCAAATTGTATGGTGGTGTGGAACTCGCCGTGTGCGTGTCTGACCCGAACTTGGCCGGTTTTTTGAAAAAAAAAACCTAGATGTACAAAATACCAGAGTGTCATTTCCATAGAACATCATTTACATAACCTCCGTAGCTCCGTACAGTAGCAAAACTTAACTATTTTGCTTCGACACGCTGCGCCATTTTGTATAACCAGCCTCCCGCCTGTATAATAGCCATTTTCTATTTCCAGAGCGAAGGAAAGCATTTAGCTGGAGGATAACCATCCAAGTTGAACACTTATTATATTAGCATATTCAAGTCGCTAAAGACATCGCTCCATTCTTGCGTTTTAATCATAATTGTTTCCTGCAAGACACTGTGTCGGGAATACTTTTGAAGATTTAAGTTTTCTTTACATCGCTCGCACTTACTATACTTTACATCTTGTTGATTGGAAACAATCACCTTTAAGTATCACCCAATTGGTCGTGAAGGGATATTTCCAATATCGATATTAGAGCGATAACCTTTAAACATGAACTGTACTGGGCAATGTTTAAGAAATAATTTGTTTTTGACTAAAATTATTTAACTAAATATTAAGAAGCACCATCATCTCAGCCGATGGACGTCTACTGCTAGACATAGGCCTCCCAAGGGTCACCACAACGACCCGTCTTCCGCTGCCCTCATCCAATGGGTTCCCGCCTCCTTCATCTAGTCCACCTTGTTGCCTACCAAAGCTGTTCGTTTTGGTACGCGAACAATTATACGGACAACACTCGAAAACTCTTTGGCACCATCTCTTCTGCCAGCAATATGCTAGCCCATTTTAGAAAGATAATCATCCATGACCACGTAAATTTTTTTTGGGAACAATATTTTCTGTCATCTAAGTTTTGATGTGTCACTAATCTGCAATTATTTTTTATTTTTTAATAAAAAATGCGGTATTTCATCTCAAGCTGCTCCTTACTTAGGAAGTCACATTAAGTCATTTGTAAACACTTATAAGACTAAAGTTGCCCTTTTTCCCAATCAAGGAGTTGTTTTATCTCATAAAAATTGTAATTCTATTGGCACTGATATGCAGTGAATGGATATAGCAATTATTAAGTTAGAGAATTTACTTAGAAAGCAGATCGAGTAACACGCCGGCCGCAAGAAGTTGCAACAGTCAATTACTGCGATGGTTAGTCGGCGTTATAAAGTTTAGCAACTTGGGAACTGACTGCTTGGATAGGGCTGTCTCATCACTAATATAAGAGCCGAAAATTATGATTATGTACTACTTGGTAAAGTCACATTTCATCTCGAGCGTCTCCGTACTTCGGAAGGCACGTGAATCTGTTTGTCCCGGATATTTCCGTCATATGGCGGTGTAACTATTCGTTAAGCCAAGTCAGAGGCCTATTTGCGGCTTGAAAATTCTCTGACAGCAAGTTGACAATAACTTGCCTCCACAAATCCGTACTGGGTCCGCGTGGTGGAGTATGGCCCACTCCCTCTCAGCGTTATTCTTGAGAGGAGGTCTTTGCCCTGCACCGGGATCCTACAGGCTAAAACTTACTTTTAACTTACTTGGTACCTTGGCTTAAATTAGACCACCCTATCTCTTCCTATGGGTGTAGTATGATGCGATTAAGGGATATTGCAATTTTTTAGTTTTGGCATAAGGCTATCCACCGTGCCCACCTATCACAACTTCACTTAGTCTCTTAATCCTGAAAGCTTGGATATGCTATGAAGTCTGTTTAAAAAAGCTGTAATTTCGAACAACAAAATGAAAGGAATGTTAGAAAAACTCGTTGAGTTTTTATCGTAGAGACAAAAAGTTTATCTTCACGTAACTGCATATACTTAGTAATTGTACTATAATTTTGTATGAGAGACTAGAAACCAGTGCGATATCTCTCAAATCTCCGCTACTCAATCTGTCGCATAGTCCCAAGAAAAACGGCGAGGTCCGTACACTTTCTGAGTGTTTTTAGGCCAATTGCTTTCATTCTCTGGTTCGGTTGACCATTGATCTATCAGGGCGCTTCGTCGTCACTGGTGTGGTCTTGTATAAGCATAAGCTGCACCCTAAGCAACGCTCTTTAAAAAAAAACAGTCTCTTCATATTTCTCTACTATATAAAAATCTGCAAATTTATGTACGATTTGTAACACCACTGGCTTTACGGTGAAGGAAAACATTGTGAGGAAACCGGCATGCTTCAATTTCGAAGCATGTTTTGTACCCACTGTTCGGGCTCACACCCCGTCACACTGGACAGAGTTTCGGTACTACTGGTGAAAAGTGGATGTTCTGAGGTTTCAGAATAACTCTGACTACCCCCTCGGGGAATACAGTCGCGAACATATGCTTATGCTATGCTTATAAAAATCTGCTAAGCTTCAGCAAACTAACAAAGCTTGAAATATGTTTGTATACTCGAAAAATAGGAGAGTCTGTGATGTCTGGCAACCCTCTTGCTTTTAGATGATGCACTTCAGAAGTGAATCAATTTGCGTTGCTAGGTAATAACGTTGATGTTTTGTGTCATGTGCAGCTTTATTGAATTGATCAGTTCCTCTAATTGCACGTTATAAGTTAAGGACTTGATTGAAAAATTGCTTTGGTGTTCGAAACTTTTAATGACGCTCATGGCATCGGCTGGTTGTAAGTCTATTGACCGTAATAAAGCTTTTTTTATTTATAATTTGATAGCACTGCATTTCCGCCAATATTAAGTAGTTTTTGGGAGGACTGTCTATTCCAATCTTAAGGATTGTTTTTGAGTAAAAACACATTTGAGAAGAGAAGGCAGAGCCTCGTGGCGAGCTCAAACGTGAACCGCGCGAACACAATGCGAAATGTACAAAAGCTCGTAGCCCAACTTGCAACGTGACACCAACTTCTTACTTATGAAGTAGTTTGTCCCGGGTAATTATGTTTGGTTTTTAAATGTCATACTTAGTGTAAGGGCAGTTCAGGAAGTATTCAAATTCTCTGACTGGACGTTGGTCACTAGCTTTTCTACACCAATCACGCAGGTCCGTTTGGTAGAAAACAGTCAGATCCCTCTAACCCTTATTCAAGGATTCTTACAGACCTTTCCTACAACAACCAACAACTTATTTAAGCGTGTAATCGCAAGCTCACCTTTAGCGAAACCTACGGGAAGAAATTGCGTGGTCCATGAGATAATACGGCGCAAAGTTTAATAACGTATACATTGATATCACTCTTATATTAAAAATCTAATAAGCTTTGACAGTAACAAAACCTTAAAAAGGGAATCCATGCAACTACAACAAGCTAGGGACTCCGTCAAACACACAATACGGGCAGCTGAGTCCAATATTATAATCCGTGGGTCTGTCCGTCAGGATGACGCGGGTTAAGCCTTCGCAGCCGTTCGCCGGCTGGACAACGCTCTGTGTTTTATTAATAGCTATTTGCATTTTTTTTTGTGATTGTTAAGATGTCTGAAATGGTTTTTTGGGTATTGCGTTTTATTGTAGTTTTTATGGCTATCGAAAATGCTGGCCCTTTTTCTTGCGAAAGCCTAAAGTGATGAGGTTGGTACAGTCAGTTCTATAAATAGATGATCTACGATTTTTGGACAACAAAAGCATCGTGAGTAAACATACTCGTATATTTTTAAGATTGTGTTGAGTCAACTAAATGATTATTGATTTTAAACATGTTACAGCCATGTTGTGCTATTTCGAATCAAATTAAAGATTGAAAAATTTGTCTCGGGCGGGACTTGAACCCACGTCCTCTTAAGACGTAACAGATTGAAAATTTCGTTCTCTGGCTAGTGGGCTCGGTGGTGTAATTGGTTAGCACGTTTCCCCGGTTTGGAAGAGCGTGGGTTTAAGTCCCGCCCGAGAGAAATTTTTCAATCTTTAATTTGAACTAAATCATTGTTCAGTGTTTTTAGAATATTTCTGACTATCCCCTCGGGATATACAGTCGTGAGCATATACTTGAGTCCACTGTTCATTGAAAAGTAAAACTTAACAGAGTTTGGATAGTACCAAGTGAAATGTCAACTTCTCTATAGGTATTAATTAAGAATTCTTTTTATTAATGGTGTATTTAGAATATCTGTGACTACCTTTTATTCGTGAGCTAATACATGCTAATACTGTAAGACTTTTTCGTTATAAAAAATACAATTACTTATAGTAAAATTCTTAATAAGCATTGAAAAATGCAGAAGTGCCTGAGAAATTAATAATAATTTTGAACTAGACTCGCAGTTTCTCCTTTCTCTGCTAAAAACTCCCCTAACATGTAATTTTCCACGGAGAAAAGTGCAATTTATAAATCATCTCATTGAAATAGTTAAAAGAGTCTAATGTTAAATTTTCCTCTCCTCCTACGCTCCTCAAACGATACTATGTATTTTAGCAATGTGAATAAAGTTGAAAATGCTGCGCAACCACGCAATAGATAATAATAGTTTATGATTTGCGCAACTGAGACTGCGTTGCCTGACGCTGCCATTTTTGTATGAATTAGCCAACGTTACTTTACCTACACGTTCTGCACGTTCCACCACCTCGAAGCGTTTACCACTCAACGTCCGAACCCTAACAGCACATTATCAGCATTGTATCAGACTCTATGTTCCACAGTGCTTTTATCTCTGTTGCTCCCAGTTATTACGCCGGCCGTCGGCGACTTGACAAGGGTAAATCCCCTTTCTTCATATTCCCGCGCACGTCCTGTACGCCCGTCGGTTTTTATATCTGTCTCTATACATAAATAGGCAACATGAGGTGAGGCGTGTCACAGTCGGACAGTATTTAGTGACAGTTTGCTAATATTGAGAGCAGATGGTAGAGGACATGGGTGGCTATACAGACGGCATTGGTGAAGGAACCTTGTTTTATGATGTCCTTGTCAGTAAATTTTATTGAAATGAATATGGTTGATGAAAACTGATTGACTTATAGTTACACTTGTGTATTACATTTATATCAATCATCAATCACTTATAAACCCATGGTTGAAATAAATGATTTGTATTTGTATTTGAGTGTGTAAGAATAATTCGTATTACCATTAATAAACAAGAAGATAAGAAAACGTGCACTACACTCAATGAACTTCAACACCACTAGATTTTAATTTACTAACATAACTTTAAGGGCGTAGTCAGACAATGAAACTAAAAAATTTTCCCTAAGGAACGTGGGTCGAAAAAAGGAAAACTTTTTGGACCTTCCATAGAAAATCGATTGTCTGATCCGCACTTGTGTATGGAAGGTTCAACAATATTTCTCGTTTTTCGACCCATAAGTGTCTGAATATACACTTAAAGTTATGTTAGTAATTAAAAACTAGTGGTGTATTAACCGTTCCGGGACATGGCTGATCGATAAGAGGGCCTACCATGAGTTTTCCCTGTACTTTACTTCTGTAGTTACGTCGCCAATTTGTATGACAGAAATTAGTTCTCAACGTAACCACTAGGAGCGCTATTAGAAATTCAATACAAAATTGGTGACGTAACGACGGTAGTAAAGTACGGTGAAAACTCATGGTACCTACAAAGACACAGAATACCACACGAATAACAGTATGAATTGTCATCATTTAATCATTGCGACTTATAGGTTTTTAGACTGGATATTAATGATCGCACACACTAAAAAAACACTGAGACTAAACATTCTTTTGTTTTGAATGTGTATTATTAAAATTAGGTACCTAATAATTTAAAATAAATATCCTTACAAAACAATGAATCGAACAACATTTGAGGAAATGCGCGTAAAGGGAAATGTTCGTTCAGGGAAGTGGTCGTACAAGGAATTCGGGCGATGGACCTGATCCAAATAAATTACTCATTTCCACGAAAAAGAGCGACAGTTAGCATTTTTCGCACATTCGCGCAGTCCAGTTGTCGAAACGCCAGGTGGTATCGTGCTGCTTGTTTCATCCTGATACTTCTCCGTCTCATCAGGCATTGTACTCTCTGTGACTTCTTCAGTAGGGTCTTCTGGTGATTTGTTCAGCAGTCTCTCATTCTTCGGTACGCATACTATGTTGTAGATCTCGGGGTCACACGGAGGGCTGATTATTGGCGAGTTCGTTGTCTTTAATAAGGGTATCGACGGACGTATTCGCATGTGTGGCTGTGGTGGTGCTGCTGTGCTGACACTTAAAATTATTGTTGTGATTACTGTATAATACGTTGACGTGCACATTGTTTTTTTAGAACACGGCTGTATTGAGTACATTTCGAATTGCGATTGAATTATTTCGTTTAATCATAATGTTTTGCGTTACGCTTTGAAATTTCAGTCGAGCCAGTTAATGAATAGAGTTGGAGGTACTGAGAAATCGGTCATGATTTCTGGAATTTCGAAGACACTATTTATATCATTTCGAGGCATGCATTGTATCCACTGTCCATTAGAAGTGGCCACTGATGGAGAGAGATTCAGCGAAATGGTGTACTTAATTATGGTAAATAAAAGAAGATGAGTCGATGTCGTGTTTATGACTACGACCAAACTACGACGATGTTGACAATAAAATGTGATCAGTAAACATAAAAGTATCCTTTGCACACTAAGTAGTATTTAGTTTTTTACTCATCGACATTATTACTATGGAAAATTGAAATCACTGGCCTGCCAGATAAAAATATACCCACTAATTGCTATCTTGATTGAGGCTAAAACGCAGGTCATTTATACGGTGGATAGTTTTACTTTATGCCAATGTGATATTTATTACATTCAAAATTAATAAGCAAAATAAAATGTTATCTTATTGTATAAACGTTACTGTCATCACTAAAATACAATATTACATCACAATGAGATCTTAACGAATAATGAAGAAATATAATAATGATCCTTGTAACAAAAATGAATTCTGCTTTATTTAATTCAGAGAACAATAAAAATAGACAAATTGAAAATTGAATGTTATTAGAAACAGATTGTACAACATAAAAAATAAGAAACTTCTTGGAATTATCAAAAAAGAATATCAACATTGCGAAAAATCGTGAGCAGAATTCATTGGTATCAAAAACAAAAATAAAAACAGTAACTCTCCCCAAGGAAAAAATATGATATTGCTTTTAAATATGAAATATTACGCCGAAAGTGTTCCTGTATTATGAAGAAAAAGGGTTTACCCGTGTCACGTTAGCCGACGCCCGACGCGATGTGTCTTCATTGAGGAACAATACATAAGCGTTCTGCTGCTACCTGGCTCTACTTTGTATTTCAGCCGAGTTCAGGGAGTAATAAGAGATGACCAACCGAGAGAGGGTGAGTTATTAAATAAACTTAAATAATGTACACATTTTGAGGGACTTCTACGAGCGATAGGAGGTCGATAACGTCGTCTGTTAAACAATCTGACGATGCATTGTCAATTTTTGCCTACTGTAAATTAGAAGCAACTACGAGTGCTTCTGACAATCAAACTGAACAAATTTACAGTGGAACCAATATTTAAATCGCGAAAAAAAATCAGCTTTTCCATACATTTTGGTCAAATCGCCATAGACGTTTTCTATTTCTCGCGAAAATGATTTTTTCGCGATGTTAATGTTGTTCAGTTTGATGGTCTGAAGATTTCTAAAGTAGGTATAGGTAGTGCATTTAAGTTTACACCCTGTATAGTAATAATTAGTAATGTGCTAGCCTCCAATTCAACTCCACTGTAACTTTTTCACTTGATACCTACAGTTCTAGAAAGTTAAGCAGTTATTAAATTATGCTAAAATTATTCATATTACACGATTCTTACCGCGTTTTTTAGGTTGTCAACAATTCAAACAATCTGAGAACCGTGGTAAGATGATTCCTTTAAAATGATTCCTTTTTTCTGTTTATGCGTAAATCATTTAAGTTAAAAGACATTTAAGTCGCGAACAATAAATATATACTAAGAATAGAAAAAGATCCATTACGTAACCTTGAGGAACACCCATTTCCATATAAGATTGGCAAATCGCTTCACTACAATGGAAAATTAATTTCAATAAGACTTACTTACATTTCATCGACTCGGTAGAAAATGGTCGTATCGTCGTGTATAAAACCGGCATAGATTTGGCATGCGGTCGCTTTGCTGCAAATATCTGTCGAGTAAATCAGGAGTCACTAGCAGCGTGCCAGTTGCGTTCCTCGGGTTAATTAAACTAACTAGTTTCACTGCGGCTTCTTCCTTTCACGCGAACTATCTCAGCGGATCTCTTGTGATGTGATGTATGGACTCTTTGTTATTATTATTAGCTTTTGTAACATAGCGGCAAGGCTAATTAAAACTTTAGTGTCATTAATAAAAATACACTTGTCTGACGTACCCAAGAACATTGTTTATTTGAAATATCGTAGTTTTGTTGTCAGTATTTAATTTAGCCAATTTGAGAAACTGTCATAAGCTGTCTATTTTTTTTATTCAAAGTGGGCTTGCACTTGGCTTCTGATCACCTGACGAAAAGTACAGATGAACCCGAGGAATAATTCAAAATCTTTTAAATCTATTTAATATCTATACAATAATTCAAATAAAACTAAACAAAACCAAATTATAGTGTTTCAGATTTGTTTGTTCGGCGTGAGATCCACTCACACTTGGCCAGTTTTTATTACTTTGTTGTTAAACATACTGTAGAGTTTGCAATATAATTTGCACCAAGGTTGATGCTTGTATGTATTACCGTTTTTGCGATAGAGCGAGAAGAAGAAACGTTAATAAAAACTAGTTTAAAACCTTTTAAAAGTAAATCCATCTAAATTGTGGCCTTATCTAATTTAGAACTGAATGTTCTGTGTCCGTAACATAATATTAACTTCATTGTTTTACCCGAGTACATTAGCTAGAGAGACTAGCTCCGTTATTGAATTTTTCACTACTTCATTAATTTGAAGAGGAAAATTGTAAATAAACTCCGTAGAGCTAATGCTTCTAACAATAAGTCTTTGTCAGCCCTAACAGCTGCAGTTGAGGTGACCAGGTTAAGAATTATTTTTAAAGGATTTCGGAACAACATCCATCCTTTCGTCACATAGGACTTAGGTACATAAATTCACGTTTGTAGTCTCTTTACACAGTCAGTTAAATCATTACACAGTCAGCAAATGGATTGCCCAGGGTACGCCAGACAAACTCTCACGTTTCGTCACTCGGGAAGGCTCTTTCCATGTTACCCTTTGCTCATGCTATGACTCCCAATCAATTCGCGCAACTTTAAGCATAGCTCAAATTGGGCCTATTTAGAATTCAGGATAGAGTGTAGAAAGCCGTGAAGGTTGCTAGCCGTTTGTCTACAAAAAAACTACAGGAGAAATTTACTACTTATAATATTGTTGCACATGATACGCTGCGCGTCGAGCTCTACATCGTGGAATCGAGGCTGTTTTGAAGCCGAAACAGGGTGCTTCAGACCATCAAACTGAAAAACTTTTACTATGGGACGAACTTTGATATAGCAAAAAAACCAGTAGTTTCGTACATTTTAGTCAAGAAGCTATTGTATGGAACAACCGTTTTTTTTTCGTGGTTCGATATTGGCTCCATATTGAAAGTTATCCAGTTTGATGGTCTGAGTCTGAAGCACCCTGTTCCGGCTTCAAAACGACCCCGATTCCATTTTGTATACCAAATTGTCTGATAGGCGGCAGCGCTTGATGAAATGCATTGCATGTAAATTCATACAATTTTGTGAAACGTGGTTTCTATTTGCATACAAAAAATCTATCTCCTCAAATTTTTTTTTTTTGTGTTCTGGAACTAAAAGTAAACAAAGTGCCTTTCGTGTGAATTCCAGTAGTACCTCGGTGGAGTTTTCGAAAGTGTGGTCACCTTAGCTGCACTATCTCTCTTTTAGATGTCACCAACAGGTATATCATCCATCGCTGTATCTAATACATTTCTTAGTTTATTTGAAATAAACTATACTCCATCATAAAAGTAGTTTTCCAGTGTCATAAGATATCCCTCATATATCCCTGGGAGATAAGGCGGCCAACCGAGCGTGAAATTTTACAAGTGTCGCCGGACCCTGCAATAGGGGTGCGCCAATTTATGAGTCGATTCAGTCTTCTGTTTCATAACTTATCTGGTTTCTTATAAGGATTTTTCAGTGAATTATTTGGAGGGTGAGGAGGAACAATTGAACATACATTTTTTTTTCTTAATCTGTTCCACGTATTGCAGTGTAATTAAAACATAATTTATATAAAAATGTTGCATTCTTTATAATTGTTTAAAACCAATTTTCTTTTAATTTCAAAACTCAAAATCCAATGGGTACTGAAAGGACCCTGTAATAAAATGTGCCAATTTATGAGTTCGTGAGTCGATTCAGTCTTCTGTTTCGCAACTTATCCGGTTTCTTATAAGGATTATTAAGTGAGTTATTTGGAAAATGAAGTGGAAGTATTGAAAAGGTTTTTTAAACCTGTTTCGATCTACAGTGCATCGCTTTATTGGAAATGCTCTAAAATTACTGCTGGCAAATAATTAACGTAATTTATAAATTTTTTTTTTACTAGCCTATTTCATCCCACTGCTGGGCAAAGGCCTACCCTTCAATCTTCCAACCATCTCTGTCCTGGGCATGCTCTGGCCACGCGTCATCGAAAGCATCCAGATCGTCCCGCCACCTCTTCCTAGGACGACCTGGACGCCCATGACCGTTTTCTGGGATCCAGGGCGTTACAATTCTTGCCCACATAATAGATCTTTTTTTCTCGTCTTCAACCCGTGTCTCATGGAAACACGAGTGTCTATAATTATGAGTAAGTATAAATATTTGCACTTACAATGTTACTTGACAAGACTCTTGACAGAAGAAGATTATGACTCTAAAATATAAGAGAAGTATCAAATCCCACCTCTATTTCCCTATGATTACATCTATAGAATGAAAGTGGACCAGTAATATTACGATACAACGTTATTACAAAGGATGAAATTCGTTTACAAAACGCTCCCCAGCAACGCTATCAAATTGGTTTTGCGTTTAAATTGTCTGCTGCTAATAATTTGTATGAATTATTGAACCACCTATAACACGGTTTAGGCTTTTGTTTTAGGGTTATAAGCAACTGTTTTATTCGTAATCGTGGTCATTGTACCTACTTTGTTTTAATTTACGGATTACTGTACTAATTATTGTTTTTTCAGTTCGGATGGTTTTGTACTTTTTTGCATTGATTATTAAGGTACTGGACAAGTAAGGACAAAAATCGTTATAAAATTATTTATATTATCAATGTTTAAACATACGTACCTGTTTTTAAGAGGACGATACAGAACATCAAGCTGAACAACTTTCTCTACGGGGCCAACTTCCATACATTTGGATCAAGTAGGTTTGCAGTTTTGTATGGAAGAGATGATTTTTTTTTATCGCAATTTCGATGTCGGTCCCATAGAGAAAGTTGTTCAATTTGACGGTCGGATCGTCCTCTTAAAAAAGTGTCAGCATATTAAGAAGAACCTTATTTCATGCTTGAAATAATTTATAAATCAATCTTACATTTATTTAATTTTATTATGTACTTCAAATATAGTGATTATAAACATGTTACTGTATTGATTGAAACTGTTTCAGGCGGGACTTGAACCCGCGATCTTCCGAACCGGGGAATTACTTTTTCGAGAACGAAATTTCTCAATGGGCTCAGTAACTAAATTGGAAAAAAGCAATTCACCGGTTTGGAAGATTGCGGGTTCAAATCCGGCCTGAGACATAATTGTTCAATCTTTAATTTGATTTATAACGTACTTACCATAAATGTACCTATACAAACCGCTAACTAAAGCAGTGGCTCGAAGTGTCGACGAGTATCCAGAAGCTTGCAGGAACTGCGGTAGCTTGCGTCAATTAAACTTCCTTCACCGAGGTGCGGTTTTGTTCAGCCAAGTCAGGGCAGAGTTTACGAGGCTGAGGTGTTAGGTATGCTGACCAAGATTTATATGTAAAGTTATAATGATATGGAGGAGCTTGATGGCGTAGTTCAGCTTTGGAAACGATCATTGAAGTTAAGCAACGTCAGGTTCAGTCAGCTTTTGGATGGGTGACCGTTTAGTTGTATTTCATCTCGAGCATCTCTGTGCATCGGAAAGCACGTTAAGATGTTGGTCCCAGGCACTACTCTGATGTAGTCCCGTCAGTCCCGGTGTCTTTATTCGTTAAGCTAAAATTCAGAGGCCTATTAAGGTAGAATGAAAATTTTCTAATAGCATTTCACCACTAACTCGCTCTGGGCCTGCGTCTTACCCTTATTCGTGAGAGGAGGCCTTTGGCCTGCAGTGGGATCCTATAGGCTAGAAATTACTTTTTATACTTAATGATGCGGTGTGTCACCATTATGTCTCGAAAAAAGGTAAACCGATTTTGATGCGGTTTAACCAACTGTGGTTGAAATTAGTGCAGTTATTTCCAGAAATAATCATACCTATTCGTTTTGTTGTGATTAAGGTAAAAATAAATGACAATTATAACATTTTTAATTTCTTTTCCATTGCTCCCCAATTTGACCATTAATTTACTACTTATAAAAATATACAGGGTGAAATTGAACTATAGCATCGTTTTAAAATCGAACGGAATAACTTTTACTTCAAGAGCAAACTGTCCGGGGAGTAAAAAGAAATTTGCTTTTCCATACTAAACTGCAATGCCTACTCGACTAAAATGTATGCAACAGCAGATTTTTTTGCTCCGATCGGTTTGCTCCCATATTAAAAGTTGTTCAGTTTGGGTAGACTCTTATTTTAAAACATGCTAATGAAATAAATTTCAACCTGTATACCTGCCATAGATTTTATGTTTGCTCTTGATTGGTACGAGCCTAACGTCATTAAGGCCATAAACATTGGACGCTTACGCTGGGCAAAACATGTCATGAGAATGGACGAAGTCAGAGTACCAAAATTCTACTGTCGAGTCAACCGGATGGTCGCAGTAGTCAAGAACGATCCAGGCTTAGATGACTGCATAGCTTCGAATAAGATTTGAAAAATTATGGTGTGAAGAGTTGGAGACAGAAAGCTCTAAAGAGATTGGTCTGGAGAGACTTACTTGACCAGACTAAGGCCCACTCTAGGGCTCAAAGCCTAAACGATAGATTATATTTGTTTGTAATTATGTTAGTCTATGTTACACATACAACTCATACTCTACCTAGAAAACTATTATTCATTAAAAAATATGTGTTGATATAAAATGTATTTACTTGGTATTTACCTCCACATGCCAAACCCAACGTTTAAAATATAACCAAGCAAGCTGTATTGTACAATACTTTCTTAAAAACGGAAACACATCAACGCCTTTATTCCAACAAAAAGCCACTTTAGAGAAAACAGTATTTATTCTTTTCAGTCCGATTGGGTCGGTATTCTTTTTAAAGAAAAATTCGTTAGCGCCTTCCCTACTCGCTCTGAATTTAGATTAGAAAAAGACAAAGAGCCGATTGTAGACCGTCCGTTCAAAATGGGGAATCAATTAAAGAGCACCATCGATTCTCGGCCGGCGACGCGATAACGTCCGTCAGCAGTAAGTGAAAATGCTTGATAAGATTGTCTGCCAAGCCCTCCACCATCTTCCTAGCCTCTATTGGCAGCGTCTTGGCGACCCGCGGATATCTTTTTAATTACTTCAAACGTCTACTTTCCCGCGAATCGCTTTTATTAACTGGTATAAAGGGAAAATTAAGACACAAGTCTTGTAATTTTATACTAATTTTTAATATATTTATTTACACCGTCAAAATTTCACACAATTCTGTACATTAGAGGTACGTAAATATAACCTAGTGATATATCTCTTATTTTTAATAAAAGATACAATTTTTATACATTAATGTAGATCTAGGTCGACTGATTAACAAATAATATTATTAATTATGAAGTTATATAATTGTTTAAAATTTATCATTCTTATTGTGCAATAATTTTGTTATATTTACAGTTATTTAACAAGCGTGAAGGGCAAGCTTGGTTATTCAATTACACTAAGTAAATCTGTACCTAATCATTATAAAATTATAGGTCAAATTTGTATAGTTATAAACAGAATTAATTAGATTATTTTAATATCTAAACATCATGAACAGAATATTTTAAATCATAAATAAAAAAATCTTTGGCACATTTCTATATAAGGTCTAACAAAATAAGCTGAAACTATTTTAAGGGGATGATCAGACCATAAAACTGAACAAATTTCTCTATGGGACCAATATAAAATCGCGGAAAAAAATCTGCTATTCCATACAAACCTACTCGACCTGAGTGTATCGAACCGCAGATTTTTTTTTCACGGTCCCATAGAGAAAGTTTTTTTTTTTTTCTAATTCTCTTAGACACAGTTCGGTTTGATGTTCTGATCATCCCCTTAAAATAGTTTCACCTAATTTTGTTAGACCTTATATTTATAAGGATAGGTAACAATTCTATATGCGAAGCACTGCATCACAATGAATATAACAATAGTATGTTTACACTACACTATCATTGGAAGGACGTAGTATGCGTGCAAGTACGCATAGGAGAGACTTTATTAAGTAAGGAAGAGGATGTCAACGAGGCTTAGGAAACTAAAAGTGAAGACAAAATAAAGGTTAAAGCTAAGTTACTCTATGCATAGGTAAAATGAACAGTGTATATTTATTTTAAATAGTAAAAGGGATTACTAGTAACTAGACTTGGTATAAAATCAGCTTTTGTCATATTTTTGGGATAACTAGGTAAAATTTCGGAAGGTAAACTTAACATTTCATCCATACAAATATAAAACTTTCATACTTACTCCACATACGGGATATGACATAAGAATTTTGGGATGATATGTTTCAATTTACTATAATAATAGTAAAACAAAAATTGAGTTTACTAACAATTTTACTAACGATGTAGTAATATTTATATTAATAACATAAACAATTTCACTTCTCATACATTGTGTATTTTATATAAAATCTGAAACGTTGTTTTTGAAAACGATTATAAACGAAGAATTTGAAACCTATATAAGATTTAGGGAACTCAAACTATAAAATCGATCTGAACTAAGAGCACAAAAGCCAGGAACGACTGTCGCCAACAATGTACACTTCTTGTACCTGAAACAAATAAATATTTGCATAAAATAACTCGTTGACAACTTGCACAAACTTATACACTTAGCGTCTCACAGAAATATAAATTTTCTGACGTTTGTTTGTTATTTTATTTTATTTTATTTTATTTTATTTGGAAGACCAACAGCTGTTGACACAATACAAGTATGGATGGCTAACAGAAAGCCAATTACAGGTCTCCGCTGATAGAAACAGAACTTACAAAAAAAAACAAAGCAGATCTTAGACTAGAAATACAAATTGGGTAACAAAAAGATAACGAACGTTACAACAATCGACCGAATAAGAAACAGTCTTCCTCGCAATAATATAGATTACAATACAAACATTAACACCAATAAAGCCTCATCACTCGTTAAAAAATCTACGATTTAGCGCATTCCTCGCTGACGCCGCGCTGGTGCAGAAGATATCAAAGTCATAGTCTTTACATAGAATGTTAAAGTTGTTGCCCGCTCGTCGCACAAACGCGTTTTGTCTATAGTTAGTGGAACAGGGTGGAAGGGCTAGTGGTGGGTTGTGTCTTAAAACCTTGGTAGGGGCTCTAAGAGATATCTTGGACAAGAGTTCAGGGCAGTCAATGGCTCCAGATGCAATCTTTAAGAGATATAATAAGTCAGCGACCTCACGACGTTGCACTAGCGGAAGCAAGTGATGCTTCTTGCACACATTGAGGTAGTCATCCGAATCATAAGGTACTCTACTACGATAACACAAATACCGGGCGAACTTCCGCTGAATACCTTCAATACGCTTAATGTATGTGTCATACCTCGGGTTCCACACTTGCGTAGCATACTCTAAATTGCTGCGGACAAAAGTGCAGTACAAAATTTTTATTGTTTTAATATTATTAAAATCAACTGAACAGCGTTTTATAAAACCCAGAGCTTTATAGGCTTTGTTGATGATGGTATTAATGTGGGTGTCATATAACAATTTAGAGTCGTGAAACACTCCGAGGTCACGCACTTCCAACTCCCTTTGCAGTATTTGCCCTTTCAGCCTATAGTCGAAGAGGATTAGGTTGCGCTTACGACTATAGGTGACAACGCTACACTTCGACGGATTGAGATCGAGATAATTTCGAGCACAGTAGTCATCAAGGCGAGAAAGGTCAGACTGTAGGGCATCAGCATCTGCTCGAGATGACACCTTCATAAAAATTTTCATATCATCAGCGAAACATAGCAGGCGAGACGTGTGGAAACATTTTTCAATATCGTTCACATAAATGATAAATAGTAACGGACCGAGAAGTGAACCTTGAGGGACACCGCTAGGAATAGTCACCCAGCTGGAGATGTAGTTACTAGCTACCACTGCTTGCGTCCGATTGTCTATGTAAGACGAAAACCACCTAAGTAAATCTCCACTTATACCCATTTCAGAGAGCTTTGATAATAACAGACTGTGATTTATTCTATCGAACGCTTTGCTATAGTCAGTGTATACGACATCGACCTGCTGTCCATCATCCATAGCTTCGGTTAGAAACTCATTCAGTAATATTAGATTGGAAGTGGTAGACCGTCCCTTTAAAAAGCCGTGCTGAGAAGAGCTAAAGGTTTGTTCTATGGAAGGATACATCTGATTGTAGACTAATCTCTCGAAAACTTTCGATAAAATACACAATTTAGATATTGGTCTATAATTAGTTACCTCAGTCTTCGGTCCTTTCTTATGTACAGGCGTGATGTAAGCTTGTTTCCAGATGTTAGGAACAGAACCTTCAGCGAGAGATCTACGGAACAAAATCGTAATAGGGACGGCTACTGTTTCAGCACAACCGATAAGGAATCGAGCCGGTAGGTTATCCGGCCCTGCAGATTTTGAAGGATCTAGTTTTTTGAGTAGCGTGCGTACCGTAGTAGTGTCAACAAATATTGAGGATAAACCAGTAGCAGCCCCGCCGATAGCGTCGGAGTTATGACAAAGCTGTTGTGATTGATTGGCTGCTGAAACCAAGAATGTAGAATAAAAATAGTCAGAAAAAGCATTACAAATGGATTCGCCGGTGCTAACCAACGTGTTACCATATTTTAAACAATTGGGTAGCCCGTGACTTTTACTTTTGGATTTAATAAACGACCAGAAGTTCTTCGGATTGTGTACAATTGAGTCCTCTACAGTAGCAATATAATTTTCGTAGCACGTTTCCTCAATACGCTTAGCGCGGTCGCGTAATATTTTAAATGACTCATTATCAGATCTATTACCGTACACCTTGTATTTTCTTAGAAACTTGTGTTTTTCTCTAATTATTTTTATAAGAGCCGGGGAGTACCACCTGGGATAAAAGTCGCGAGTTATGAGTCTAGACGGGATGTAAGAGTTCCTCAGTGCTATAAATGTGCCATAAAAATACTCGACAGCTTCAGCGAACGACCTAGATGACAGCTCCTCGGACCAATCAATGCGTGAGATCTCTCTATTTATGGCCTCATAGTCACCCTTGTTAAACAAAAATGTAGTACGTGGCGCTAGTTTTAACGTATCCAACTCAATAGTATCCAGCTGTAAGTTCAGAGCACCGTGGTGAAGATCAATAGGTAATGACAATGGATCGGAACAATTCGTAACAATCACGTTATCATTCGACAGTACAAGGTCGAGTATTACACCAAAGTTATTCCTTATGCCGTTATACTGTCTAAGATTGAGTGAGTTCATCTCGTCTACCAACACCTTTTCATCCTGCGAACGATAATTAGATGGGTCGAAAGAGCCGTCACCAGAGCCGCTATGCGTCCAAACGATATCTCTCATATTGAAGTCGCCTAATATTAAATACTTATCCGAGGGATTAAGTATCATAGTTTCATCTAGTTTAGTAAAGAAATTAGACAATTGTTCGGAAAAAGAAAAGCCCAAATTTTGCGCGATTAAATAAAGTACACAGATATGTATTTTCAAAGGCGACTTACTAGCCCGCTGTTTGACGGACAAAGTCACCCAAATGTCCTCTGCACTCGAGTGGAACCCAGGCTGCGGCACTACGGCCAGGTCCTTGCGTACCGCAATCAGGATGCCGCCACCCATAGTCTGCTGTGTTAGCGCATAATCTCTGTCCCGCCTCCAAACCACATAGCGGTCGTCAAATAACTCACTGTCATTTATGCTATCCAATAGCCAAGTTTCTGTTAGAACAACAACATCGTAGCAATTTCTACACAAATTACGATAAAATATTGAGGTTTTGGTACGTAAGCCACGAGTATTCTGGTAGTAAATATTTAATTTATTTAGGTTACTATTACGAACAGCCGCCATTGATAAAACTAAGTGAAAAATAACCTGTATAGCACCATAAAGTTATTAAGGTAATAATTCTACACATAGTCAGCCCGTAATAAGACTCGTAAACAGTAAGTAATCGTAAAGTAAGATAATATTTAAATAAAGACGGCTTGTAGGTAGATGCGCAGGTAGAAAAAAAGCGGACGGACAACCAATGCACCATTATAGTGATGCAATAATGATACTTAGTAACTTGCGATAAAGGCGAGATAGTTAGGTGAAGTACGAAGCGACGAGCGGGCCGGTTAGCAATATAATAGGCACGTGAGTACGAACAAAAGCGAGGCGTCAAGGCAGGGGTTGCGAACATTTTATAATTTTGTAGCAAAATAATGTGGCAGAATAGAATAGTAGGTACAAGTAATAAAGCAAATGTGGTATGTAAGCAAGGAGTGAGTTGCAATATGAAGTTGGCTATGTCAACTTGTTTAAATCACTGTCTTTCGAAATTATCATAACCGGTGAAGTATCATCTTTGCGTACATGGATTTTACAATACTTAACCCAAACATAGAGGTAGTTGCGACTCTTTTTTAGCGCCTTGGTCTTGGTCAGCCGGACTTTCTGCTCGGGTGTCAGATGGTCATTGACAAACACACGCTGTGTGTCTCCTCCAAACCCTACGTCGCTCGCCGTCAAGTTCTTCTGTGCGCGAGCCGCAGCAATGAACTCCTCCTTTACGTATCGATTGAGAAAACTTACGACAATCGACTTTTCTTTGGAGTTGAAAGTAGGCACTCTGGATATGTAGTTTATCTGAGATTTGGGAAATTCATAACCCACTTTCTTACTCAACGCATTGATGATGGAGAATAAATTTTCATCCTTCCTTAGCGGCACACCCTTAACCTCGATATTATTTAGTCGGGACCACTGCTCCCTATCGCCTAGCTCCTTCTTGAGGTCGGCGACTACGTTTTGTGTCGAGTTGACAACATCCAGCATACGCTCCAACTCAGGTATTTTTTGCTCGAGCTTAGCGAGCCTGACCCCGAAGTCGTCCACCTTGGCGCAGCTGTATTCACATGAGGCCTTCAAGTCGATTAGCTCACTCTTCATTCCCTTGACTTCCTCGAAGAACCTCGGCAAACCAGCTAGTTGGAGTTTAAGGTCCCGCACCTCCTTCAAGACCGCCTCAAGCGTGACTGGGTCGCTTGAGCCACCGCCTGCACCACCGCCTGAGCCACCGCCTGAGCCACCGCCTGATCCACCGCCTGAACCACCGCCTGAGCCACCGCCTGAACCACCACCCAAGCCACCGCCTGAGCCACCGCTTGAGCCTCTGCCATCACCAGATAACGGGGGCAACTTAGCACCGCCGCCGGCTCCCATACCACTGCCAGGGGTGGGTGAAGCAGCGGCAATTTTGCACTGCGGACACTTCCATTTCGCAATGCGGTCAGGACCCAACCTCCTGTAGCCCGACTCGGAGATGTTGGCACATGCGAAGTCAAGATGCGCCTTACATGAGCTACACTGGGCACCATCGTTGAAGGAAACTTTACACAGTGCACACTTCATAATTCAGACAATGTTGAACTAGGGTAAAAAAGGTTGACTATCTATGAGATTCCGATTGTCGAGAATACGTCCAACCCGTTTAATTGCGAGCTGCGAACTTTGGAAAACTTTTGGTTTGGAAAACTAGCTTTGTTCTCGGACATGAAAATATAACCTTATGAGTTTATTTTCAATTTCATTTAGAGACTTGAATTAAAATTCTAAATATAAATGTTTCTTAACGCGAATGGATGGATTTAAAAATGGTCAAAGACATACTAGTGGGGAGGCCCCACAAGTTGGACCGAGGACCTGGTGATGGTGGCGGGAAGCGGTTGTTATGAGGGCAGCGGCGCAGGACCGATCGTTCTGACGATTCTTGGGGAGGCATAATATGTCCAGCAGTGGACGTGTATCGGCTAAGATGATGTTGATGATGAAAGAGGAACTGCAGCAGAAGAGTAGGCAAGCATTGCGTCGGAAGGGTTTAAAAAAATAAGTTGTATGGAATTAATAAAGTTAAAAAAAATTTAGTGTACAGTAAACAGCAAGTCACTGAACTTCATTGAGATTAAAACTGAAATGAATCTTATGATTAATTTCAGTTTGAATTTCTAATACATATTTTACAAAGATAAATATTTAACACTTCACTTAAAGCTACCAATAAAATTGGTAGCACTAATATAATATCAGATAATAATTTTGAAAGGCACTTTCGATATCATTTACTTTTGATGTTGTCTACCTATCGATAAATTAAGAATTAAGAATTTTTTATCTTTTCATAAATCGCAAATTATAATCTTAACTATTATAAAACAGTAAAATCATGAGGAACAAAAAAGTAGCGGTTTACTTCATATAAAATCAAATAACACTCGATAGCGCGATTTAAATGACGTGCAGCGCCATCTATTGACAAAATTGTTTGTTTGTTTGTTTGTTCGCACATCACGCAAAAACTACTGAACCGATTTTGATGAACTTTTTTTTGTTTGATAGCTTATGATCTGACTTAAAATCTGGTATATAATTAGTGCGGACGAAGTCGCGGGAAAACACTAGTATCTATTATAAACATTCAAACTCAGCAACCAAAGCAACCGAATTGTATGGACGGTTTCAATATTGTTTTATGAAATTGAAATAGTGAAACCTAGCATTCTAGAGTGAAACACATAATATCCTTCTCTAGAATCGTTCTAGATCCTTCTAGAATAATTATTATTATTGATAAAAATAGCAAAACTTAGCAACAGCAACAAACAGTTGAACTACGGGTAACGTTAACGTTAAGGTTAAGTTTGATTTAGGTATAATATAACATGGGCTTAAACAAAGTAACCCTGTAATTCAGATCTTAGGTTACTTTCCTAATTCCAGAGAAACTATTTCTGTAAATTTGTTTACTCAAAACATGTAAAAATTGGGTCAAAATGTATAGGATTGTATCGTCGATAGTAAAGACGGACTTAGCTGTGTTCAAGTATGCACACGCTGTCGTTTCCGCCACACACTATAAGACGCTACCTTGCGCCTTGGCTTTCCAATGTTTGTTCAGACTTTTTAAAAGCATTTCTTAGTATCGTATTGCGCATTACTGGATAGTCCAGTACTTTAGCTTTGTTTCTTGTATTCTTATTCTTCTTCGTACGTTTTTTTATCTAAACGACATTTTGTATTATTTTGTAAGTACATTTTTTTGAATATTTTCTTCAAATAATCACAAAAACCCTTAATAGGTATAAATATTCACATTTTCCAATCTCACCGCTCAAAATAAATTACCAGTGTAACTCGATAGCATGTAAGCAGATAGGTTTCCTCTCAATGTATTTATTCAGCTAAAAAACCAGTTGCAAGTTTTATTGTACATTATAAGTTTTTATAATTGGAACGAGTCTGATACTGCCTGCGATCGAACCACTGCATCCTAAATGGAAGGCGACTCTACTACTGACTAGGCTACCACGACATTGTGATTACTGAAAGAATTTATAATTAGTGCTGGTATACTTGATGGAAATTTCATGTACATTAGCAATTCAAGGTATCCCTTGCAAGAGAGTATAGTTAATCTAATAAAGCGACTCTCTAAAACTTTGTCCATTTTGGAAAAGGATTTGAAGCGTTAGAATCATTTGAATTCTAGTCAGTTGTTAGTTTAGGCTCTCCACACATCTAACTGGAAACCGAAAAGGTACATGGACATTGTTAAAATTCAGGATCCATATTTCATCGGTAATCTTCGGAATAGATCCCTTTATTTATTCAAACATTTTCGCTGGTCTATTTGATATCATATTATCATACAGTTCAAACACTTTTTCCTTCGAGCCCGGGAGCTGGAGGAATTGATTGTACGCGGTCTGTACTGAATATTTATAAGGGTTAAGTGTGTATACAAACTCGTTGAATGTTTAATCTCTATTTGGCGGTACGTGGAAAGCGACCCGCGGGGGTCTCAACCGCATGCCTGGTAGACCGCTGCTACGAAAACTGGGGACGCGTTCACTAATACATTTACGTTTCAGGTTTGCGTAAATAGTCTAACTTTACCCTAGATATTGTACTCAATACACTGGGGACTAGAGTTGTCAATCAATCAATAAAATATACTTTATTTACACCATGAACATAAGATGCAAAATTAAAGTGAGAAAAATTCAAGAGGCAGAACAAAAGGAAGTTGGTTTATGCAAATAATATGAAATATGTATCGCAAGCGGGCTTCATATAAATGAAGTTTGACCTTATTTTGAATAGCAATAATCCATTTTGAAGATAAGATCCTAGATTTAAAATCTAGGCTGATTGTCTATCGGTTCAATTTGTCTTTTAATTTTGTTGGGATCTTAAAAAAAAGGGGACAAGAAAAAATCAAGTTATCGTAGAATCTCACAGTAGGGCAAAGGCCTCCTCTAAATAATGCGGTAATAAAAAGAGTAATGTTTTCCGACATTTAACTCGCAGCTCTATTTGAGCAGTAAGTCATAATCATAATCTTTATGTTGTCGAGGTTAATTTCTAATCCAAACTTGGTCTCAAATCATGACCTCAAAGTCCAAGTCTAAGACCAAGACGGTGTCCCAGACTAAGACGGTGTCATCCGCGAATCTTAAGTTCCTCAGTCTATTTCCAGCCACCAAGAACTCGATTCTACCAAACAATCATTTTTAAAATGTCTTTCAGAACCATGGAAGGAATTCCGCTTAAAGACCGATATCGGAAAGTCACTGACATCATTGAGCGTATTGTGAAGCTCAAGTGGTAATGTTCTGGTCACATCGCCAGAAAATAAAGCTCGTGAAGCAAACCACTGTAAAAGTGGAGACCGTGGGGAGAAAAACGCTTAAAAGGTATTCCAATATAAGAAAAACAGCTGGAGAGAAATGAATAGAGAAGGCACAAGATCGTGAAGGATTGCATAGAATGAAGGAGACCACAACTATTGCGGTTGAAAATGGCTAAGAAGAAGAAAAAGATAAACCTCAAACAAGAAAATACGAAACGAACCTGGCGATCATGTATTTTCAACTATTTTTATATGACATACATGCAACGATACAAGTTTTTTCAAAGCTGCAAAATCTTCATTAACCTCAGCCACCAAAAAAAGTTTGTAAAAGAAAGAACAATACCACATCCATTCGGCACATGCTCACAAACCGCGACTTTTTCACGCATTTACTTTTTAGTACGAAAGGGAGAGACTGTTTTAATAATGCACTGTATTGTTACAAAGAATACAAAGCGTCGTGTAAGCCTCCTGCGACTCCACTTTGTGATACGATTATGTGAAAGGCTTTGTGGGTGTTGTTTTTTTTATAATGTGTAATGTCGGTTTAAATTTGAGTGAGCGGTCGGAAATTAGACTTTGAGAGGTAATTTGGAATTTGTGTCAGGCAAGAAAATGTTAAGGGGATATAATTCGGAGCGTGCTCCATACAAACAAAGTCTGTTATATTTTCAATACTAACCAATTAAAGTCAATGAAATTTTTCAGAAACAGTCTCGTAAATAATATCTACGCTTGTACTGTAATCCTAGCATTGAAACTGTATATATTTTAACGTAAATCAGACACAAATATAAGCATAGATATTAGTTTATAGATTGTTTCCGAAAAATTAAATTGACTTTAATTTGGTTAGTATTGAAAATATAACCAGACTTCGTTTGTATAGAGCACGCTCCAAATTATATCCTCTTAAACGCACGACTGCATTTTAATAAAAAAGTAAAAATTAGGGTATTTTTATTTTGACACAAATGTTCCTCAGGGAAAGTTGTTCAGATTAACGGTCTGAATACACCCTTAAAGTTTAGTTACTAATTAAAAACTAGTGGTGTATAGTATAGTCCGTTGTTCTGTTGTGTGATAACTAGTAAAATTATTTCATAATTTTAATATAAATCTTCATATTTTAGGTTATGTTATTACTCTTTTAACTATAATATCAATGATGACGAGATAAGGCTTCCGCACATTGCAGTGATATTATCGACAGCGATATCGTGACACCTTACACACTGCAGCGATTCCGCGATTCGCGTCACGCATGCGCCCTTCACTGAATTTAGTAGAAAGAGATTGCGTCAGGTTGCGATAATATCGCGGCAGTGTGTGGGATCGAGCGCGTCCCCATACAAAATGTACTGAGAACAATTATCGCAAAATCGCAGCGATATTATCGCTCGATAATATCGCGGCAGTGTGTAGGATCGCGCGCGTCCCCATACAAAATGTACTGAGAACAATTATCGCAAAATCGCAGCGATACTATCGCTCGATAATATCGCTGCAATGAGCGGAGGCCTTTATTTGCCGTGAAGGAACATTCCAAGGTAAGCACACTATTTTAGTTTTAAAAGGATTACGAAGAGGAATAATCCTTATTATTATCTCAGAAGTATGTTAAAACCAAAATCAATGTCGACGAGATCCAAAATTTCGCGTTATCCGAAACGCAATTTTCTGGTATTTTTTATTATTTTCAACCTTTTAAATATTTTTCGTGATATTTATAATGTCTTGTTAAATTAGTTTAGGCAATAGAAATAATAAAAAATTCAATGCGTTAAGAAAACTATTCTCTTTCAGAGTATGTAAATTAAATTCTGTTGCTAATTACGAGGCGAAATGAATGTAAAAGTTATGAGAATCTTAATATTGTAGGAATCTACGTCTGACTGTGATGTAACGTAGGATTTACTTTAGTTTTAATTAGCTAAGAGACTATCTCTGACATTGCTTTGTAAATCAAAGAGCTGGCTTTAAAAGGACAGAGAAACTTGAACACGTTAAATGAAAAAACCCGGCAAAGTGCGAATCGGATTGTTCGGGGTCCCCTTGATTTTTTTTAAATTATTTGTCACCAAATCCAATATTTTGTGAACATGTTATCCTGCTTGCTGCTATATTATAAGAGATAAGCGTACTTTTGGTAACTATCAGCTGCAAGGCTGATTCAGTATTGATAGGGTGTAGAGCATCTCTTTGATGGGGATGGACCAGGGCTGCCTGCATAACTCTAGTCGGTTTAGGAGTTACAGCCGTTTAAAGGTCGGACCTTTGAACGACTGTATTGTTAAAACTGGTTAGTCCCTGCACGTCTCATTTCCACTTCAATTGAGATGCACCATCAAGTTAGGGTAAATAATGATGATAAAATATAAGTGATGGATGAACATTATTTTTGATGTGCAAGAGTGTGCATATACATGACCCTCTTGAATCTGATGAAACGTATCGCTAAAGATTAGATGTTGGGTAGAATGTAATGTCTCCAATCGGTAACCACGCTGCTGTGGCATTAGAGATATCCAGAGATGTGCGAGGTAGCGAGGCGGTGAGTGAGGAAACAATCCGTCAATATAGCGCGCTCGCTCGATCACGTCATTGGGAAATTGAAGCACTCTCATTGGCCGATTTTTTCCTCGCTCACCGCCTCGCTACCTCGTGGATCTCTGATGGAAACGCATCCGTCTGGATTTGTGTTTTAAGCTAGATATAACACGGCAAAGTAAGATAAGGATGAAAATGAGAAGCATGAATACCTGAGACATGTTGCGGGTGCGGCGGCCGGTAGACGTGGTGCGCGGCGTCGGAGTCGGGCGCGCGGTCGAGGTGCGCGCGCAGCACGGCCGGCCGCTCCGTGCGCCCCCCGCCCCCCGCGCCCCCCGCTCCCCCCGCGCCCCCCGCCAGCCCCACCTCCCGCGACACGTTGGCCCGCCGCGAGCCTGCAACACGCCTCAAGGTTACACTATATGAAGGCAGCATTAGAAACGAAACTAACGCTCAACTGAAAGATCTGTGGAGGAAAAAGGACGAACTACCACGGCCTCTTGGTGCTCGAGACTGTATTCCAAATTGTTTTTAGTTGGATCTTGTATCTTCATCAGAATGGTATGCCCGTCAGGATCCAAACTCCAACTGTTTTTAGTTAAATCTTTTATTTATGTTAACTGACATACTAATTTCGATTGTTTGATTTGGTTCTCGTAGCTCTTATATAAGCCTTAGATCCTGGAACTTTGTTGCTTAGTCAGCGATCTTGTAGCCAATCGGCATTCTGTATCAATTGAATCAATACTAGCTTAGATTAATTGACGTCACCGGATTCACCATAATTGAGTGAGGATTTGAGGGTTGGTTTCGTTTCTAATAGGTCTATGATAAATTTAACTGAATAATGTTCTCGCAGAGGAAAATAAAAATGTTGAACATTGGGATTTTGATACTTTTGTCTTCTAATGCGTTTCTTGTCTTTTTGGAGAAACGTAGAGGAATATCCATCACTATTTGCATCTATTAAGGGTGTCTCAGTTTCAACTGAACATCTTTTGTAATGGGAACAAAATCGATCGATGGTTCCATCGAGAATAACTTTATTGCTATTACATTTTACCAATTAGGACTATCATCATAAATATCTTCAGGACCAAATGTAGGCATCTTTATTTGTATTGCTTCCATAATAAAATATCGTTCAGTTTAATCATCTGAATATTTAGCTTATCCTATAACATTATTTTGTACCAACGCAGCAGAATGAACGATTTAAATCATGACAATGATTACATGCTGAATTTATAAAACATACAAAATGAAAATACAGCTAAATTAAACACCTACGCAAACACTTTAATGAAATCTAATAAAAAGCATTTTCTGTTCACGATATTAATTTAAAATTGGTATATGAAAAGTAAACTCACTTTCTTTGTTGGCATTGCTCTTCATCTCCGTCGCTTTCGGTGACGTCGAGGGCATTGGTATTTCTAAACAAAAACAACAACGTTCAAAATTGAATTACTCAGATAAAATAAGCAAAAAATATAATTCGAATATAACTATTACGAAGAGTTGTAGGTTAAGGTATTTTATAGTGTGATGGATTACTACTTTGTTAACATGTTGCAATAATGTACTTTTTTACGACACAAAAGAATTACACTTTTAGTGTAAGTATCGCCAAATGATTTAAAAATTAAGACATAAAAGAATATTTAATTTTTTTTTGCATTGCTAGCTTTTGCTAAGATTTTGGGTTTAGCTAAGAATAAGATACCAAACATTAACATTAGCTTAAAATTATAATACAATCTCTGTTGTCCAACGAACTTATAAGCACATAATACAGACTTCAAACAGTTACGCTCATGGCTAACTTCCCCCGATTCATCCATATTCATAAGTTCAAGCACGCCTGTTTTGGTGCATGAAACACATCCATACTTAACTACGTATTCATGTTGTGCTATAGCCACATGTCCCATTGAGACCAATTTCACAGGAGCGTGAAGTGTACCAGAAGGGACATGTCTGCTGTATGACTAACAATATTCACATGCACTGATGTATCCTATTATTGAATAATGGGTTCTGGCTTAGAATAGATCAAAATATCTCTTGGTGTGTTGTGTGGACTGAGGAAATTGGTTTCTTATTCAGTGATTTTTTAAACTGGTTATATAACTTTGATGATTCGGGCACATAGAGAGAATGAACGAAAGAAGACTTACGAATGAAATATATCAAGGGAAAGTGAGCGGAAGTGTCAGGAAAGGCCGTCCGAGGAAAACATACCATGATCAAATTAATGATCTTTTCCAAAAAGGACAAGTGCGTAGCACCCTCAATCGACAGAAATGCATTAAAAGATGTATGCATGTTAATGAGGCAAACGAGTGTGTGTCGGTCTGTAGTATCTACCTACTTCCAAGAGACGTGAGCTTATGTATGTATTGATGATTTTTTTTAACGAGAAGCTAAACTTAAATTGGACATTGATAGAACTAAATACAAAGTAATTGGCAGTTGCATAAAACATTATGAATAACTCCAAGAAGCATAAGCATAAGCATAAGCATATGCTCACGACTATATTCCCCGAGGGGGTAGTCAGAGATATTCTTAAACCTCAGAACATCCAAGTTTCACCAGAAGTACCGAAACACGGTCCAGTGTGACGGGGGGTGAGCCCGTCGCCACTCCAAGAAGGATTGTAAAATTGCTCCTTTTCGGCTACAACCATCAAATTTAGCGTTTAGATGTAATAAGGATTTTAATAAGCCAATTCTTTTACCCTGTAACAACCCAAGTGGCTAGCAGACCAGAAAAAATCTGCAAAATACACCTCTTCCCACGGTCGTTTATAAATGCCATATAGATATAATTACCATAAAGTCTGATGGATCCCTCGGTCTCCCCGAGCGAGTTCTTGGAGATGCACCTGTAGTTCCCGAAGTCACTGGTCTGCAGGTTCCTGACCGTCAACTTCATGTGCGCTCTGTTGAGGACAAATGAAAAGCTTTTTGTGAAATTTACAAAGTAAACAATTTATAGCAAATTACACACCGAGGACAGGAAAGTAAGAAAGGTCTCAGATCTCATGTAACAAACATGTGATCTGAGGCTTTCAATTGAAACACCTTTGAATTGTAAAGTATGTAATTTTATACTTACCCTGTATTATTAGCACTAATAAAGGGTAGGTATAAAATTACAGTATTACCTAGGGTCATACAATCACAATTAATTAATCTAATAAACTAAGCTAATATCGCTTCTATTTGAAGCGATAAAGAATCCGATAAAGGTAATACTTAAATTCCCAATACGAAAATCTATCGACAAATTGATTTCAGAATAACAATGACACGAAACGAATATAAAAGTAACTTAAAGAAACAACAATCTTTGCTGCACCATTTGTCGTGAGCTCCATGAATTATTGAAACAATACCCATCCTTCACTGACAAATAAAATAACCGAGCTTTGAACAACACAAATTGTATTACTGCAGATACAAATAACTTTTCTCCAACTACTTTATCTTCAAGAAAATTCTGGTCCATTTCCGTGTTGTATTATAAATTGTAGTGGAGAGCATAATGTCTGTTTTTGCCCTTTCTGTCTAGCTTATTGTCAGAGAGCGTTTTCTTAATAGACTAAACCAATTCCGAATAAAAGGATGTTTGTATATACGAGTATATAATACAACAAGCTTCAAATATAATAAACAATAGATCTAACGCCTTTAATTTCTTCCCAAATTAAATGACGTCAAAATAAATGAGACATAAATCCATCTTGAAACTTAAAATACGCTAAAGTGCGTCTTGCTATAACTTCAAGCTTAGTTGTAGCAAAGCCTCTGATCACCCCGAAAGGGACTGTGACATTCAAAAACCTATGATTTTTGGGACTTTTTTGATTTTGAGGATATGAAGTTTAATAGAAAATCAAATAATCCGATCTTCTTATCGTGTCGACTTCAAATTTTGAACAAAGTCGCCAGATAGTACCTTACCAGAAGTGGGCAACCGATATTGCACCGTCGCTAGCGGTCATGAGCTCCTCCTGCGTGCAGGTGTTAGGGCACGCAGGGCACGATATGAGATGGGCCATCGTTTGTGGAGCTCCACACGAGCAACTCACATTTTGCGCAACCGAGAATCCCCACCTGACCATCTTGTCCTTAAGTCGATTTAAAGACTTCCAGGTCGCCCAAGGCAAGAAAAACTAATCCGATGAATACTATGTTAGATTTCAGAGTCACTTCTTTACTTAAAAGTGCTACAGTATTATAAACGAATGAAATAGTTCAGTTAATAAGCCAACACATTCCAAAATAGCAGAACCTATTAAAGACCTAATAACCGTTTGACGTGGTCTGCGCAAATTGATTGACCAACCATTCGCCGAAAACAATAGGATTCAAGAATCAACCATGGATATAATTATTAAATTATCCATCGCCAATCATTCCAATAATCTACAACCGACGCCGATCTAATCAATATTGAATTCAATTAATGCATTATGTAGTACTATTCTATTAGAATCCTCGTCGGTACAGAAATACTTTATATTGGTTGACTTAATATCTTGATTCAATTATTGCTTTGAATAACTTATCAAGATGAAGTTATTGACTTTAAAATACCACTGCAAGCCAGTTAACAAGAGTAATTTTCAAGTAGTAGGTATAACTCATGCTGATACAAAAGAAGAAGAACACTTCATGCTTAGATCATCAGTCGATATGAACGTCCCACTGCAGGCCTACCTACAGGAGGGTGTGTTGTGTATATTTGGTTGGGTTTAAGAAAGTTGATACCTACCCTAATAACGCTCCTAAAATGACAGATTCTCTTTGTTTTAGCACCTATTATACCCTTATTATACCTACCTAGAGTCGCGCTGCAAGTCTGACAGAGGGCGAACGCGTGCGTATTGGCTTTTGATAGGCTTGCACATGGCTCCGCTATTTTTTATAGCTCTAATGTGTTTTCGTCAAAACAATACTTGAGACTACATAAACCACTTGATACTGGCATAATTTCTAAAGCAGAGTGCCATTAATCTATACTAATATTATAAAGAGGAAAGATTTGATTTTTGTTTGTTTTTAATGAATAGGCTCCGAAACTACTGGACCGATCTGAATAATTCTTTCACCATTAGAATGCTACATTATCAGTGATTAACATAGTCATAGGCTTTAAAAAACGGCCAAGTGTGTGTCGGGGAGTTATAAATAAAAGAATACCTATATATGTGGGCGACAGTTAGCAGGGGATTATTCCTCTCTCTCGCACTCACTCAGCTTAATATAAATGAGCTAGCCTGTTCTTATCAGAGCGAGCCACAAACGAACAAGTGCAAGCCCATTTTGTGTGAATAGTCCAGAGTGTGGTAAACACCTCGTCTCACTGAAAAGGCGAAAGGAAAATCCAAGCTGGCCCTAGAGGTAAACAGAGTCTAAAATAATTTCCATCATCCATACCCATGCATTCATTACTCGCCCAGTACAAACACAGTTATTAACGGACCAAACGGTATCCAGCTCGAAGGACCGTCGAATTCGTCGGGAAGCGCTCAACCCAAACAATAAGTACCAGTTTATGTCGGCTTAGGGAAAATTTGTCTTGCAAAGCTCATTATTATGGTTTTTATTACGGCTTTAGTCGAATTGTATTATTATACTTAAGGATGTCCTAAAACTCGAGTTATTTCTTCTTTACAGAATTTTACACACTATTTGCATTTGACCTAGTTGTATGTCTGTAGTGAAAAATGGAAGATCTTGTGGAACCGTGCATGGTTCAACAAGTGGGTTGGAACTACGAGTATGAGGATGTTCGAGGTTTAATGTCTATAGCCTGATTCAGGTCTCGATGTTTGAGTTGATAACCAGTTTTAGTGGCCACGTATTTTATACTGAAGTAAAATGCTTTCGAATATTTGCTTGGTTATGTTATGTGACGGCAAATGGTATGACGCCTCATCAATTATTCTATTCAACATTTATCTTTATTTAAATGAAAATACAGCGTGAAAACGTTTGTAGGATAACATAAGCCAGAAATCCTAGGACACACAAGACATCACCTAAAGCAGTAGGCAACTAGTAGGCTTTAAGGGGGTTGCAGAGGGCAAGACACTAAACTAGATGGCGCTCGGGAGCATTATTCATGATTTTATCACATTTTATTTCATATCTCATAATTGTGATGATTTCAATCAAAATTTTCAATTAAGAGCGCACTTGTGTTTATGTTTTACTGATCTAGCTACAAGTTAAAGTAATTTTATTGTTCATACGAATTTGATATACATTTTAATTTTGATCAATTTCATACAAAACTTTGACGTTGAACATTCGTAGACGGTATTAACAAAAGTAATATTTTATATATGAAAAAATAGTTTAGAAAATCTAGATTGCGCTTCTCAAATAACATTTGCAATTTATAACATAATTACGAAGATATAAAATAAAATGTGATAAAATCAGGAATAATGCTCCCGAGCGCCATCTAGTTTAGTGTCTTGCCCTCTGCAACCCCCTTAAGGCATTTTATCATCTAACGTAATGTGCCAATAGCTATTGGTCTTCCCAATAAAACAAAATATTGTAAAAGTAAGTAGGTGTACCTGTAAGAATTCTCATCAGTGTTGATGGCGTACTTCTTAGTGGGCAGTACCATGACGTTGTCGTACACCCAGTAAGAGATGGCGCGGGGGTGGGCCTCGGTGTGGCAGTCCACAGTGACGTCGGTGCCGGCCGGCGCTCCGACCAGCTGGTTCGGCACCCAGATCATCGGCGAGACTGCAAAGAAGAGGAACTGTGAGATTTTGAAGCTTTTGGTTAGCAACATATTATTATCAGATTAGCATTGAGATTGGAAGACGTACAATATTTCGAACGTTATCACACAGATTATCGCACTAATAATATAGCACCGGCACCCGGCATCGGCGAGACTGCAAAGAAGAGGTACTGTGAGAAGTTGAAGCTTTTGGTTAGCAACATAATATTATTATTACCAGATCATCATTGAGATTGGAAGACGTACAGACAGTATTTGCGTAATTTAAATATTTAGAACGTTGTCACACAGATTATCGCTCTAATATAGCTCTAATGAAAGGTTCTGATTCAAATGAGGATCACTAGCGTTTGGTAAGGAGGGCTGAGTGTAGGTTTATTACAGAGTGTGTTATCGGGTCGTCAAACACTTTGCGTCCTTGTTGGCGAAAAGCGTGAAGATTCCAAAAAGTACCTAAATCAAAATTTTGCCAACAAAAAGATACAAATATACATAGGTAACCCTTAATCTAATGGACAATGTTGCCTACGTTCGAAAATAAGGTGGTTTTTGAGATCTGGACTTGCTCACTCATTATGATTCGTATTATGATTATATTATGCACATGTTTTTTAAAATATTTGCTTTTATTTTATAGGTATACCCTACCTACGCTACGTGAGATTATTTATTCAAAGACAAGAGATTAAAATAATATCCACTCATCTGACCGGCGAAAAATCGACACCGCACTTTTGTGCCCCGGGAAAGTTTTCATACCATGATTCCCGGCCCGTTGTTCGTCCGGGGATAGTTACCACCCTCTAGCGATACGTCGTGATAGAATAGTTTCCTTGTTTTTCCTACATAATAATCCAGAAAATCTGTATTTTTGTCTATTGCTGACAATATTTCGCGCATTTCGTTCATAGATTTCATTCGCCTACGATCATTGGTTCTATGTTAATTTTGAGTCTGTAGTTTGGTGTGCAACTGAGTTGAAGTGCTAGCGTTTGCTGGTTCTTAAAATGAGGTTTTTTCGGTGTTTTGGTGACAATATTACTTCAAATTTTTATTCGTACTAGCAGAACCGTGTGTTATACCTATAATTAGTATCAAACACCAATATACATAACGAAAAGTTTATAATTTAAGCTTTAATCTCGTGCAGTGGGTTGAAAGGTAACTAGATTTTTGCTTTATAAACCACTTTTAGATGGAATTCTTCTATTAATTTAGATTAAAAGTATTCGTAAATGATTTTCCTACTTTCAATATAAACAAGTATTGGTTATTATTTGTGTATCTGGTGAAAATAAGCGTTTTAAAACTGTCGGGTTATTTGAGGGACGAATGTCAACCGAGTCAATATAAATTTATTCAGTAAGGTTGGTGGCACACAACTTTTAAATCAACAAGATATTTAATTAATTTGTGTTCCTTTTTTATTTAAGCGCTTTTTCTCCATGAAATTGTTCGTTAGGTAGGTACAATACCTAATAGGTGACAAATTTTTCTCAGTTATTGAAACAAAGTGTTGAGTGAGAGAGTGACAACCGAAGTTACTTTTACCATAATTATTATAAGTAAACCACTTGGTATTTTTAGGGTTAGGTAACCAAAGGGTGCCAACGGGACCCGACTACTAAGCCTATGTATGCTACGTTGTCCGTCCGTCGGCCCTTGCTCTAAATAGCTGTACCTATCTTTTGAACCGTAATAGTAAGCGAGTTTAAATTAAATATTTGTTGACTTATGATTTGTGACTTTCGAGGAGGATAGTAATAGGTTTTGTGACGTAATATGGCCCGGCTCCTATCATGGCCCACTTTAAAAAAAATTGTTTCCACTGCCTAAAACATATTTACAGGGTGTAAATTTTAGTGCATCATTTTCAATAGGGGGTGTTTCGGACCACTATGGAAAAAGAATATAAACTGCGAAAAAAAAATTAGTCGTTTCCTACATTGTATTCCTTAATATATAAACTTTTCGTTACGCATATTTGTGTTTGATACTAATTATAACATGTATTTAAACACAAGATTCTGCTAGTACGAAATTACTAATCAAAATTTTCACCAAAACATCGAAAAAACCTTATTTTATGAACCAGGGCCCTATTCAACAAACGTTACAATTGTAATTTACAATTACAATTCTGGGTACACTGCGGAGAATGTTAGGCATATGTTACCTACTGCAAGTTTAGCGTCATAAGTAAACAGCAATGTACCCAGAATTGTAATTGTAAATTACAATTGTAACGTTTGTTGAATAGGGCCCAGCAAACGATAGCAGTTCAACTCAGTTGAACACTGAACTACAGACTCAAAATTCGCTTGGATCCAATGACCATGACAATGATGAATGAAAATGTATGAAGGAAACGCGGTAAGAAACGAAAATACAGATGTTATCCTCCAGGGTGCCATTTATGAGACAAAAGCAATGTATTGTATGACAATTGACAGGTTAACAATCACTAATGAATCAATCTACTGATGAAAAAAAAAACAGATAAATTATGTGTTACGTGGGTAGCCATTGGAAAACTTTTTGCCTGTAAGGGTAGAAATACGCTTAGTTTATTTAATTTTATTGGATGACAATGCTTTACCTTTTGTCTTTTGTTATATTAATTAAAATAGGTACTGAGCTCTACACTAATACGAAAATTTTTAGCCGAATAGGTTCTTTTGAGGCCACTTCTGCTCACGCATTCACTTTACAAGAAAATTGGTTGTTTTAAGTAAATCTTAGTTAAATCTACAAGAATTCGATTAATAACAACAAAAGATACTAGGCGCAAGTGGTCTATGAACCAATAGAGATGGGAGTGTGGTATATTTGTTGTGAGACCATTCTTCGTTACTCACAGAAAGTCGCAAAATCGGCTACGAGAATTTTGAAAAAATCAAGTAACCTACTAAGCCCCACTTGCGCCAACCTAGGTTACCAGTTAACTCTGGGTAAAATAACTCTCTCAATTGTTTATCTATTAAAAAAAATCATAGGCTACCCACAGGCTACCAACTAAACCTGCACTCGTAGCATGCTACACGTGATACGTCTTTATCACGCCTTTTATCTCGTTCGTTCACGTGCAAATATAAAGAGAGCGAAGGTGTGATAGCGCTACCTATGCAGGAGTTTATTGCTAACCCATGTTGACGCAAGTGGGGCTAAGAAATTTTATTTACCCTGTAGCGTGTCTACCATGTTTACCATGATCACTCGCTCCATAGCATCTTCATACTATGTTTACCATCATCAATCGCTCCATACCATAGCATCTTCATATCATGCTTACCCTCGCTATTCGTTTCATGGCATCTTTGTACTATCCATATTTACCATTATTATTCGTTTTATAACATACATCTTCCAGTTTCATCGATTTTTATCTATTTTATAAAGTCTTATATTTGTTTACATACTTGACATTGACATATAACTCATATTGTAACTCTTAATTTACTTTGTGAAGCATAGAGCTATCCGGCCATGGAGTTTGGTATCTACCTTTTCTCTAACCGGAGAAAAGATTACATTTCTTTCTCTTAGAAATCCTAGCCGGTTATCTTTACGCGATTACTTTTATTAATTTCAAAATTCAAAAGTTTGTTAGGAATTTGGTGGTGACGTAGAAAGAGAAGGCACTAGAAGGAAGCACGTGTCTTGTCATATCACTCAGTAAGAGATGCACATAGCAAATTCGCTCTAGTTAAAAAAGGAGACCGCTACTTATTGCTGTCCTTATCGACGTATCCACTTTTTTGTACTTCGACCATCTGACTCCAAAATGTCACTTCATATAAATTGTATGGGACAGCCACCTTACTCCGAGATGTCACTTCATATAATTCGCTATCTCATGCCCGGTTACACTGATATTCGGTCCACTAGCGTAAGCGAAAAAAAAATTGTCTATGGGTGGTGACTAAAATTTGATTGAAGAGGACTGTCACTTTGGAAATGGTAGGAAAACAAAGAGATTTAATTATTAATATATTTAAATCTCTTTGTAGGAAAATGATCGTTTTTCTATAATAGTATTCTTATAAGAATAAGCTATAGCTAGGGCGTTTAGCCACTAAACCTTTAGAAATCATGACTATGGCTTGAAACTTGGTACAGTTTCTCAGGGAGTCATAAAAGACCGATCAAGATCGGTACCCCACGGGAGCCCCCCCTCTGGGGCGGGAGGGGGGGGGGGGGATCAAAGGGACGCTCCGACCGGACAAACTCAAACAGTTGCAAACGATAGAATATAGCTATCAGGTTAAGTTTGGTATCATTTTCGTATAAATTAAGGACGAGGAATTCATTTCTGGCATTTTTATTTCATTTTGTGCATGTGGTTTCCGAATGAAACATAGAAACGTCAAAAATTTAACTTGGAAAAATACGTTTAAACAGCTATAACTTTACAACCTATAAACAAATTAATATTTTGGAAATACTTAAATATAGCATATTTTATGTAGATTCAGAAAAATATACCTTTTATAAAGATAATCTTACAAAATTACGAAGAAAAATTATCTTGAACGTTGCGCCGCGAAATTGCGCTACCGGCTCTTGCAGCAGAATCCAGACAATTTTCTTGAAAATTCGTATTCGATGCACGAGAATGAAGTGACCAAAAGAGATTTCTTGGTTAACTTCTCTAATTAGGTAAGTATTTCAATGTCGAGAAGGCTATCAGCGAGAAAAAATACAACTTATAGTTTTTTCGCAATCAATGTAGGTAACTCAAAATTAGAAATATAGAAAGAAACATTTATTGTTATCTATTTATACGCACTTTCCTTCACATAATCGTAGCTCTGTGTTTGTTTTCTTATATTTACATATCTGCTGAAAGCCTGCCTTGCATCTGCAGCGAGTTAAGTCCCTACACGCTTCTGCCACTGCTGGCTTGTTAGCCCAGTATGGGAGACCATTCGTTTCCATTTTTCCGCCAGCCCCAAGACGCAGATCTTTTTTGGTGAATATAGGTGTTTCTTATATTCATTGACTGTTGTAGGTACATTAACTTGACCTGTAAAAGAAAGAAGCAATATCGAATATGATTAGCAAAGTAAGAGGATTTATAGGCAATGAAAATAGTAGTCATAGTCATAGTCATAATAGTTTATTGCTTCATGTGGTTACATAAGGTGTTGATAGTAGGAATAGATAAGTAGGTACGTACCTGACATGCATAGTAACGACATTATCTTTGTATGAAAGGACCAGCTTCCTCAATTTTCCCTTCCATTAGCAACTTGAACCCAGTGGTGGCCTGTGGAAATACACGAAGCCGGAAGTATGATTGATTGAAGCCGGTTATTAACGATTTTAACCAAGTCGTTATAATGTTTTTATATACACGCGTTTTATGCTTGTACTTATAAAGAAAACCGCAACCACCGCAAGATGCCACTATCGGATTGAAATGCGTGACCAGTAAAAGAAACTACAAATTTAGATAAACAATGGTTTAGCTACCGTTTTTTCTATAACTATGCCTGTGGAGTGTGTATACGGACTCTAAACCTCAAATGCTGTCTTCTTTCCTCTTCCATTAAAGCAGGAAACTGTGTCGCATCCCATGAAGGCGTGGAAAAGGGGAAGGACCTTCGCCGTTTCCACGCCTTCACGGGATGCGACACGGTTTCCTGCTTTAATGGAAGAGGAAAGAAGACAAAGAGAGGAAAAAACGATAGCTAAACCGTT
Source organism: Agonopterix heracliana (assembly GCA_963693445.1). Lineage (NCBI taxonomy): Eukaryota > Metazoa > Arthropoda > Insecta > Lepidoptera > Depressariidae > Agonopterix > Agonopterix heracliana. Next base: position 702,653 of record OY856310.1, read on the forward strand.
GTTTATCTAAATTTCTAGTTTCTTTTACTAGTCTACCACTGAATTTGAATAGGAAAAAAGGAAGAATGGTACGAAACGACAATTTCTTTAAAACCATACTGGAAGGGAAGACAGAGGGGAAAAGAGGACCCAGACAGAGTTATCTAGCCAAGTGAAAGAAAAGGTTGATGTCGTGTCGTATCAAAAACTCAAGACACTCGTAAAAGTGACCGGATTGGCGAATACTCCACCGACAAGAGCTCTTAAATAAGATGATGATGACCACTGGATTCAAGTTCCCTATGGAAGGGAAAATTGAGGAAGCTGATCCTTTCATACAAAGCTATGTCGTTACTATGTATGACAGGTACGTACATACCTATACTTATCTATTCCTACTATTTTCTTTGCCTACATAATCCTCTTACTTTGTTAATCAGATTCAACATTGCTTCTTTCTTATACAGGTCAAGTCAATGTACAACAGTCAATGAATGTAGGAAACACCTATATTCACCAAAAAAGATCGTCAATTAGAGAACATACCACCTACTCCATATTCCATATCAGGGATTCCATATTTGGGGCCACGTGCTAAAGCCCTTTTATCACCTTCCCAATCCAGCGTCTTGGGGCTGGCGGAAAAATAGAAACGAATGGTCTCCCTACTGGACTAACAAGCCAGCAGTGGCAGAAGGTTCTACACGCAGAATGTTCAATACGTAAAACGTTCAAAACGCAGAATGTGCTACTCGCTGTAGATGCAAGGCAGGCTTTCAGCAGAGATGTAAATGTAAGAAAACAAACCTAAAATGCACAGAGCTACGATGCATTTTAGTTTGGATGAGGAGCGAACGATTATGTGAAGGAAAGTGCGTATAAAAGATAACAATAAATGTTTCTTTCTATATTACTAATTTTGAAATACATTGATTGCGAAAAAACTATAAATTGTATTTTTTTTCTCGCTCATAGCCTTTTAGACATTGAAATACTTGCCTAATTAGACAAGTTAACCAAGAAATCTCTTTTGGTCACTTCATTCTCATGCATCGAATACGAATTTTTAAGAAAATTGTCTGGATTCTGCTGCAAGAGCTGGTAGCGCAATTTCATTTAACTACGCGGCGCAACGTTCAAAATAATTTTTCTTCGTAATTTTGTAAGATTATCTGTATAAAAGGTATATTTTTCTTAATCTACATAAAATATGCTATATTTAAGTATTTCCAAAATATTAATTTGTTAATAGGTTGTAAAGTTATAGCTGTTTAAATGTATTTTTCCAGGTAAAATTTTTGACGTTTCTATGTTTTATTCGGAAACCACTTGCACAAAATGAAACAAAAATGCCAGAAATGAATTCCTCGTCCTTAATTTATACGAAAATGATACCAAACTTAACCTGATAGCTTTATTCTATCGTTTGCAACTGTTTGAGTTTGTCCGGTCGGAGCGTCCCTTTGATCCCCCCCCCCCCCCCTCCCGCCCCAGAGGGGGGGCTCCCGTGGGGTACCGATCTTGATCGGTCTTTTATGACCCCCTGAGCAACTGTACCAAGTTTCAAGCCATAGTCATGATTTCTAAAGGTTTACAATTTTTTTCTTAGACAAGCGCCCTCACTATCTTATCTTCTCATCATTATAATTTATTTCAAACTGTAATGAAGTCTTCAAAATAAAATAATAAAAGTAACTGAAGAATAAAAAATGACAAGATAACAGAAGGATCCACGCGAGGGAAGATTTCTTTAGTTTTTATTTGACAAGGTGTATCGTTGATCTTATGAATGTTGATCTAGAGTATCAATCCCATCGATATCACACACAGATTTCAAGGAAATTATCGATATCATACATAGATTTCAAGGACCATGTTTAGCAAATCACAAGGGGCCATATTAAACCACTATCCCTGGGGATATAAATATACCCATGGTCAGACTTGTCTAGTCTGACCCTGGGTAATTTTCTTTCCCAGATGTGACTAAACCTTGTTTGAGCAGGTCACGCAAGAAGCGGGTTTTTGAAGTTACGTTTGGGTCAAGTATCAGAGACGTTTTTTATGTTTAAATCGATCTCCCGTGTGTCCAAATTCATACATTTTAGACTCCACTTAAACCAAATTTACGCTCTAAAGATGTCTCTGAATCTCTGCCTTGAACTTCTACATAGCATCTTAATTTATAAGGCTCCTTGTTGTATACAGACAGGGTGTGAGAAAAGGTGTAATTTAGCTGGAAACCATTATACTCTACCCTTCAAGCTGAACAACTATGAACTATGTATGATATCGATACACCTTGTCAAATAAAACCTAAACTGCAGTACCTACTCGACTCAAAAGTATGTAAGTTACCTAGGGTCAGACTAGACAAGTCTGACCGTGGGTATATTTATATCCCCAGGGGTAGTGGTGTAATATAGCCCCTTACTCGACTCGATATCAAAATAAATTTGTATGCCTTTAGACAGGCACGTATCCAGGGGGGGGGGATAGGTGGGATTTATCCCCCCCCCCCCCGAAATCCTAATATTTGTATGGAAAAGTGATTACAGCACTTACTTTTTCATTGTTTCTATATGAATATCCCCCCCCCGAAATTTAAATGTCCCCCCCCCGAAATAAAAGTCTGGATACGTGCTTGCCTTTAGATTTGCCAAACACAGTTTTTATTTTCCTTAAAATCAATGCATGATATCGATACACCTTGCCCGATAATAATAATAACCATTTATCCTACAAATAGTAAGTAAATCAGTTTGGTGATCATCAAATCATAAAAATAAATAAAATAGGGAAAACATTTAGTGACTAGCCTAAGCATATGCTCACGACTATATTCCCGAGGATTATAGCACATATGGAAAAGTGATTACAGCACTTACTTTTTCATTGTTTCTATATGAATATCCCCCCCCCCCCGAAATTTAAATGTCCCCCCCCGAAACAAAAGTCTGGATACGTGCTTGCCTTTAGATTTGCCAAACACAGTTTTTATTTTCCTTAAAATCAATGCATGATATCGATACACCTTGCCCGATAATAATAATAACCATTTATCCTACAAATAGTAAGTAAATCAGTTTGGTGATCATCAAATCATAAAAATAAATAAAATAGGGAAAACATTTAGTGACTAGCCTAAGCATATATTCACGACTATATTCCCCGAGAGGCTAGTCTGAAACCTCTGAAACATTCTGAAACCTCAGAACATCCACGGTTTCACCAGTAGTACCGAAACTCTATCCAGTGTGACGGGGGGTGAGCCCGCGCCACTTATAATGGACACGGTACAATACAATGCCTCGAAATTGAAGCATGCCGGTTTTCTCACGATGTTTTCCTTCACCGAAAAGCCAGTAGTGTTACAAAGTGACATTTAGGCCGAAATTCAGAGACGATTTTTTTGGTCTTAGTTCGAGCTAAGTAGGGTAGAACTATCTAGAAATGTGTGGATTTTGACATACGGGAGTTTGAACTATGACTTACAAATCGTCTCTGAATCTCGGCCTTAGTGACAAATGAATGGCTATATTAAACAAGGTGCCTATAGCTATCAACGTAAATTTTGTGAAACTTATAATAAATAATAAGAAACTATGTAGATCTTCCACCGAGTTCAAGGCAGAGATTCAGAGACATATTTTGAGCGTAAATTAAGTTTAAGTGGGGTCTAAAATGTATAAATTTGGAAACACGGGAGATTAATTTCAAACACAAAAAACGTCTCTGATACTTGACCCAAGCGTAACATCAAAAACCTGCTTCTTGCGTGACCTGCTCAAACAATATTTAGTCACATCGGGGAAAGAAAATTACCTAGGGTCAGACTAGACAAGTCTGACCGTGGGTATATTTATATCCCCCACCCCTCCAGAGGTAGTGGTTTAATATGGCCCCTTTCTCAACTTGATATCAAAATAAATTTGTATGCCTTTAGACAGGCACGTATCCAGGGGGGGGATAGGTGGGATTTATCCCCCCCCCCGAAATCCTAATATTTGTATGGAAAAGTGATTACAGCACTTACTTTTTCATTGTTTTTATATGAATACCCCCCCCCCCCCCACCAAATTTAAATGTCCCCCCCCCGAAACAAAAGTCTGGATACGTGCTTGCCTTTAGATTTGCCAAACACAGTTTATATTTAGTCACATCGGGGAAAGAAAATTACCTAGGGTCAGACTAGACAAGTCTGACCGTGGGTATATTTATATCCCCCACCCCTCCAGAGGTAGTGGTTTAATATGGCCCCTTACAATAGTTTTACTCAATATCAAAGTAAATTTGTGTACCTTTCAAATGAAGGACTTGCCAAACATCCTGTTTTATTTTCCCTGTCATCTACATAATTATATCGATTAACCTTGTCAATATAAATTGGGCCTATCCACACACCCTGCGCTCTACATCATATAACGAATGGTACATGCTAATTAAGTAAAGATCATCATTTTTGATCGTGACTTTTAAATCATCAAACTAAAAAGCAAAAATTATTTGTCAATAATGACTTAATAGACGTCAAAGTCCTACTCTCGTTACATGACCTGCGCAAAAAGGTTTATAGTAACATTTGGGATAGAAACGTAACCGCGGTCAGACTAGACAATTGTGACTGTTAAGACATTTGTATCCCGCATCCCTGTTTATGAATGTTTTGTTGTCTTGGTTTTTCCTACAAAACCGACAGAATTATCCATTAACTCTGTATTTCTGTTCCGCCTTTCCAAAATATAATTCAATTTTGCTCCAAAACAAACCAAAATTTCTTCCAGTCCTGCACGTTGGACTGCAGTGAATGGGCCCCTTTAGAGTCTTGTCAACAGATTTTTGGGAATTTCAAATTAGTCTGTGATCGCAAGTGAGTAGTGTCGGTTGTCGGTTGACGAGTGGGTTTTCTGTGCAATAATTACTCGTGCTTACATTATATATTTTAAGTGTCGGTTGACGAGTGTGTTTTAAGCAACAATTACTCGTGTTTATTTATTTTAAGCATCAGTGTAAATCATTTCTATGGAATTATGGCACTATTCGGTAAGCTGAAATCTTCTTATCCATTTCTCCTAGAAAAATGTTGTGTGTTTCCAGCCTTACTACAATTGTGTCTGTTTGGCATTTTGATTCCCAGGAAAAACTAGGTCTGTTAATATCTCAAATTCACAAAATTGAGCCACTATTAGGCTAATTATGTGTAGTGAATATTAAAGCTAACTAAATTATCTTCATAATAACGTTATAATTCAGTATCAGTTAGAGTAAATTTTAGTATCTAGAACACAAATACGTAACATCCTAATAATGACAGCAAGGCAGAGTTCATTTCAGATCGTTTTTTCTATATTTAGTTATAGATAAAATTGAAAACATTTCACATTACGATATTTGTTATGCAGTGGACATTTAAATAATATCCATATTTTGTACCAATGTGATTATATAAATCAGAAATTGAACGTTTTATCTCCGCGTGTAATTGGCGCGATGGCTAGAAAAGTTAAACTTTTGTAAGTCATGTTTAATCTTTTCATCCTGCTTGGATATACGTTTAAATCTTTTCTATTGACTAAAAAACTACTTCTGATCCTAAAAATAACATAACATTTATAGGGTTATTTATCATATTTTCAAGAAAAACTCAATAATCTACAACAAGAGCCGTACATTGCCTTCGTATGTATTTAGACTTATCGTGACAAGAAACCATTGGATATTGTGGAATGAACTGAGTTCTCTAGGCTACTTGAGCATGTTATCCGTAAAGTTTATCAACATTTGAAGTGCTACAACCATTTTTTATGGTTGTTTTTGTCGTTTAAACATCAGGTGCGCCAGTACTGATGAATCAGCTATGGCCGGTCAGAGATAGGTAATTTTTGCAAAATGGCGGTCATAAATAACACATAATTTTAGGGAATGTTAGTGACCGAGGGCATATGAGTGGATATGAGAATGACTTCATTAAAACTAAACATAACAAAAACATATTTGCGTTTCAAGTAATAATATCTTAGACACTTAATTATAAAATCATAATTATTATAAATTCTGAGACTAAACAGAAATTGCGATAGTCAAGACTTAAATAATTTATTCAACCGTATTTCTGCTCAAATACTCATAAAATGTCGCACGAAGTAGTTAAAACTAGCACTGTAATTATAAGACGGTATTTACTGAGCAAAATTAGTGACAAAAGATGAACTCCAACAGAACACAGTTGAAATTATAATAGACTTGCCAGACGAGTCTCATTTCCCTCATTATCAAGACGAGCGCAGCTTTAACTCTTTTCTCGTTATACAGGGTCCTTCTTAATAAATGTTGACGGTTTTTTTACGGAATAATCAGACCATCAAACTAAACAACTTTTTCTAAGGAACTAATATCGAAATTGCGAAAAACAATCAGCAATCCCATGCATTTCGTTTCTTTTCCCGGAACGAACAGACCTGGTGACTCGAAGTAGGTATGTGGGTGCAAGAATCTAATAGTTACCAAGCTAAGCAGCTCCAGTCTCCACTTTTAAACTTCATTATAATAATATGAGCTGTACGAAGATGCGTAGCGGAGCTGTGATACGATTTGAGTCCTTCCACCAAAACTGTGTTAGGAGTCTGAGTTGTGCGAGAATGCGTATAGGAGCTGTGAAACAATGTCACTCTTTCCACCCAAACGGTGTGAGGATGCTGAGCTGTGCGAGGATGCGTAGTGGAGCTGTGTGAACGATGCGCGTCTTTCCACCAAAGTTGTGAAATGATGCTGAGTTGTGCGATGATGCGTATAGGAGCTGAGAAACGATGGAACTCTTTCCACCCAAACAGTGTGAGGATGCTGAGTTGTGCGATGATGTGTAGCGTAGCTATGAAACGATGTGAGTCTTTAAACCAAAGCTGCGCGAGGAGACCGAGTTGTGCAAGGATGCGTATAGGAGCTGTGAAACGATGGAACTCTTTCCATCCAAACGGTGTGAGGATGCTGAGTTGTGCGATGATGTGTAGCGTAGCTATGAAACGATGTGAGTCTTTAAACCAAAGCTGCGCGAGGAGACTGAGTTGTGCAAGGATGCGTATAGGAGCTGTGAAACGATGGAACTCTTTCCACCAAAACAGTGTTGAGCTGTGAGAAGATGAGTAACGGAGCTTTGAAACGGACCAGTTCTCTGAAGAAACTGAGCAGTGCGCGGAAACCGAGCTGTGCTAGGATGCGGAACGTAATTCTGCACACTTATTTAACGTCAAATCTTTTTAAAGCTACCACCGCGTCGGAACGTGTTGTCGCTGTAGAGAAGATGCTGATAGAATGCGGCTAGCTCTGTTGAAAAGCCACCCTTAAAAAGGACCCTGATGATAGGAATACTAAGTTTTATCAGAAACTGTGAATCGAGTTGTGAGACGGGAATGAGTTTTCTGTCTCAACAACTAAACGATTGTCTACCTCACCCACTTTATCCATCCAAAGCAACAACGTCCAGAGAGACTAGTTATTGGAAACTTAAAGAAAGCAATTTATAAAGTTTCAATAATGATGGATGGTCGCGAAGTTGAACGAGCGGTGCCGAGCGCGCCCGAACACCCCCGACGATTTTTCACATAACGCAAGATAATAAAATCCACACTTTGAGAACGTAATTCACATTCCCAGAGTTTATGGTGGCAATTTTCACGAAGAATATTACTTGTGCCTCGTGATACGCTTTAATATTCCACGTTTTAAAATATTTATAAAGTTACCGTTTCTTTGTCGTTATTGTGGATGACTTCATTACTTGTCGGGATAATAATTTTTTGGGTATCTACGTCGTGAATATTTATAATGTTATCTGCGGTTAGGAGGTTTTATTTAGGCTATAAAATCGGACAATTTATTCATGGTTCACTGTTTGATTTCCTTGCAATCGTAAAGTATAAAGTCTCGGGGGTTTGTGGTGAACCCACGTCAGTGCCGCATTGGATACAAATTCACATCACGTAAGGATTTATATTTCCATTTGAAATGTAATTTTTTCAAATTCTTGCATAATTGCTCTGAAATTTTCGTTTGATTACCAAAACGCAACACATGTGTGATTTGATTTGATTTTAATGTTATGGATGTAAATATTTAATTAAATAATTTGAATTGAGTGTACGAACTGATGTATGCACTATGCAGGAAACAGGCTCCTTTCAATATATTTTTCCTAAGAAAACGCGGAGGCATTGCAATTTCAAGTTAAAGAAAATTATTGAAAATGTGACATCTTCTTTATGAATTGAAAACTTTTTTCACATCGATTTTCAACCACTGAACAATAATTGTAATTCTAGTAGTTCTTTTATCTAAAGAACTAAGGTGTTTGAAAACGATTAAGTGATCAGAAGCAACGCTGCGGGTGAATGCTAGTGTATTTAAATATTATATCTACATTCAGAAATAGGTACGGATATTTAAAATGAAATTAAATATCTTTATTTGTTAAAATAGTAGGCGTGGGAAAGATGTAAAATGAAAATAATTATTTAGTTTCTCGCTATGTACATACACATGAATGCAACCAATAAATTAATATGAATGTTATTATAATATCCTGCGGAACAAAAATTATCATGCATGTACAGCATTCGTAATGATTTTATCTACATAAAAACATAATTATTCAAACATGAAACAACCTTAAAATAATAAATTAATAATGATTGTCAAAAACAGGTACTTATAACAACATAATTTATCATAAATAAAAAAAATACTAAATAACCAAAACATGGTAAAAGAATTATCTAAATCGTACAATACGAGTATACACAAACGTGTCAAAGAGACAATCTACAATCTCTCCTTTTTATTACGGTTAAATAGAAGAAAGGCTATCTATTAAAACTTTGATTTCCAATTCAATAGTCGGAGTGTCGAATCAAAGAACAGTTCAGCAGTATTTCATTCAGATGCAACTCATAAAAAGCATTAATTTTATTTTATCTGTGAACTACTATTTCATCCTTCGTTACTGGTTACGTGACGACTTTTATTGTCGAGTTTATTATTATCATCCGTTCTCCTTCTAACTGTTTCTTTTAATAATCAAACCATGCTGATCTTGTAGCTACGTTACAAAAAGCGGAATGCATTTAGATCAAAAATGGATCAAATAAAGGAGTAGAGAATTTCAAAGTTTGGACTCCCGGGAAACCTTTGAAACTTTGAAAAAAACTTTAAAATTATATACTCCTTTATTTGATCCATTTTTGATCTAAACGCATTCCGCTTTTTGTAGCGTAGCTACAAGATCAGCATGGCTTGATTATTAAAAGAAACAGTTAGAAAGAGAACGGATGATAATAATAAACTCGACAATAAAAGTCGTCACGTAGAGGTAACTTAAAACTCGAATGGATAGCCCATGTTTGGTATTTTAAATTTAGAGACTGATTGTTATCATCATCATCATTTTCAGCCCGTGTTTACCCACTGCAGGGCATAAGCCTCATCCCTATTTTGCCATCCTTCTCGGTCCTGTGCCAGTCACATCCAGATCTAGCCGATACTTTTCCAGATGTCGTCAATCCACCTGGCTGCCGAACTGACTGATATGATTGCTTTGTATTTTTAGCTCAGTTTCATCACATTTTTGCCCGAGTATCTACCTATGTCATACGAAGCGACTTTAGTGGCTTAGATAAATTATTAGGCCTTTCAGTGTTTAATTGTTCGTGCAAAGATTTAAGCCAGCTAGCTCAAATCACATTTAATTAAACTTTTTTTCCATACTGATTACGTGTTACAAATGCACGTTTAAACATTGTTTCTCATTTCCGAAACACACAATTCTGAAAGGAAAGTTGGTTTCGCCTTGTGGAGAGGATGAATGATAGAAGATGTCCAAAGACATCTATTGCAGAATGAAAAAATCGGTATAGGGCGCCCTCGTAGGACGTACTCTGATCAAATTGATTGCGTCCTACAAAAAAGTGAGGTGCGGAGTACCTACTACTTGAAACCGGCGGCCTTGTATCGAGAGATGTATGGATGTAAATGGGGCGAGAGAGATATATGTAAGGATAATAGCAAATGATGCGCCTTGGTCTGTGCCTACCCCTTAGGGAAAGAGGCGTTATGTTATAGGTAGATAGATATTCAAGTTCATTTTCTCATCTTCAATAGGTATTAATGTAATTCTATTGACCCCTTTATGTTTTAAATTTCAAAGGGCCTTTTAAAAATCAATTGTTCTGCAGCGCAATCTTCGAAGCGTGCACCGCAAAAAAATATTATCTTTCAATTATCACCGTGTCCGCCATCTTGCCGTCTATTTAGTCAGCTGTGCCTTGTAATAAGAATTGAAAATAAAGGGGGAGTAAAAAATCTTCTTTTTAAAAGGATTTCCTCCTCTCGGAAAGCTTTCAGTTAATTTTTAATTCAAAAGGTGTTCCTTGTTCGTATGAATTACAGGCAGTTTTCAGTTCGTTAATTTAGAAGATTCTAAAAGTAAATTTGAGTCTGAAATAAAAGTGTCTACTCGAGTCGGAAGAGTTAAAGTTTGGAGTGACAAATACTCTTTCATTGAGTAATTTAGTACCAGCTGGGTATGCAGGAAGAATTCTAATGTATGATGTAATTTTTGATGAAGACTTTTGATTCAGTGCACGTTAGTTAAAGATCTTGCAACTGTAGAGATATACACATAGGTAAACTTATATTGGGCCTATTGGACTACTGTTGCTGTACTAGAACAATACAAGGAAAATAAAGTTGTTTTAAATATAGGGCGTAAGTAAAAGTATCATTAACCTTTAAACCATACCATGGCCAAAAAAACCTGGTATTTCATATACTATACTGCAATGCCTACTCGAATCAAACGTATGGAACAGCAGATTTTGACCGGTTTGTTAACAGTTGTTCAGTTTGATGGGTAGAGTAGGACTTACGTGGTTTAAAGGTAACTGATACTTTTCCTTACAAATAGGGCTATCGATAATATATTCCTAATGGTTATCCTGTATATAACCATTAGGAATAAATTATCGATAGCCCTATTTGGGTAAATTCATTTTGGCAATAGAGCGGCAACCCTAAAGGAGAGACTTGAACAGCGAGGTACTGTTCGTTATAAACGACTCAAATATATTTTTAAGCAACGAAATCCAAAGTGCAAGTATCAAAAGTGACCCTATACGTCGGTCGTATCCAAGTTTATTTGAGCAACACTTGTTACCTAACGCAAGTTTAAATGGATCAATTCAGCGAGCCTTGTGCCGTTCCTAGAAATACAATAGATTTCATAGCGGCAGGTGTTTCTGAGAACTTTCTGCGATCTATAATAGTGACGGCATTGAAATCTTTCAAAGGATTGGTATTAGACTTATTTGTAATAAATCAATTGTACCTAGTACTGCAGACTGTTTAATAGAATTCAATTGAATGTACCCAAAGTATGGGGGTGTTACAGACCATCAAACTGAATTTTATTATTACGGAACTAATATTTAGGGTGTTTAGGGTAATATAAAAAAAAGCTGCCAGAACCAGGGTTAAGTTTTTATAATTTATCGAAGACTGGGAAACTATTTTACAGTCTTAAATCTTTATTCACCGACACAAAAAGAGTGTTATAATTATCTACCTACATTGAAGATCCAAGATTAGATTGAAGAAAACTACATAAGAAAGTAATTGTGAACTACTTACACTCGACATCGACGATGATTCTCTTGGACACAGATGGAGGCACGGCGTTCGTCGCGATGCAGAGGTAGGCGCCCATCTCCGTGCGGCTGATGCGCTGCAAGCTCAGCGTGTCCCCTTCGTATACCGTCACTGTAACAATCACAGAGAAATGGTAACAATCACTACATGGTGTAACAAACACCCTAGTTATACTTCTCAAACCATCAAACTGAACAACTTTCACGATGGAACCGACTTCGAAATTGCGAAAAAAAATCTGCTGTTTCATATAAAACTGCAGACTCAAATGTACGGGACATCTGATTTTTTTTTTGGCGATTTCTATTTTTCCTCCTGAGTGAAAGTTGTTCAGTGTGATGGTCTGAAGCACATCTTTAAGTATTGCTTGGGTATTTTGTTACATCCTGTATATTTAGACTATTTGTAGAAATAGAAACTCATGATGGCGTAGTGGAGCTTCGGTATTGGATACGATTACTGAAGTTAAGCAACGCCAGGTCCGGTCAGTCTTTGGATGGGTGATCGTTTATGATGTGCATATTTCTAGAAGAGAGTCTAGAACAGGAGAAGGCAAACAAATGCACTTCAGAAGGCACGCAAGACAATAGTTGGTTCCCGAGAGTTCCGTCAAATGGTGGTGTTATTAAATCAATACAAGATCGATAATAAAATTGTGTGACAGACTAGACAATTTTAAAGTAATATTTTGTTTTTCCAAACATCTAAAACACCATATCGCTTTGAAATTGATCGAATCGGGTAGATACACAATAAGAACCCGGATCAGAGGCTTCTTAAGGCGGCTTGAAAGTTCTCAGTTCTCTGACAGCAAGTTGACCACTAATGCCTTCACAAAACCGCACTGGCCCTGCATTGTAGAGTATGTGCCTCCCTTTCAGCCTTATTTGGAAGGCCTTTGCTCTGCAGTGCACACTTCTATCTATTTCTTGAAAGCCGTGGTCGTGGTCTACTTAGACATAATGCCTGTATTCAGAAAATCTATCCCCAATTAGTGTTGCATAACAATAGTGAAATTATAGTAGTCCATGGTGAAACTACATAGTCTTTTGAGAATACAATTCTTTAAATATAACCTATCGAAAGTCTATCGATTCTGTCGTGACCTTGAAAAATTGTAAAAATATAGATAGTGTCATCGATATTTTGATAATATTATCAATACTATCGAGGGTAGGTATTGCATCGTAACACTACCGATAGTATCATTTGTATTCAATATCACTATCTACCTATATAAGTAAATTATATATTAAATGGATCGTTCATTATTTGTGTATTATAAATCTTGAATGATAAGATGTTTGTTGATATCATGATACATTTGTTAATTACATATTCTGAATGTTGCTACTATTTGTAAGTACCTAAATACTAGCAAATTCACATTAATAATATTTATCAACTATGTAGGTAATTAATTAATTTAGTAGGTTTATAGTTTTATACCTACCTATTGTAACAGGGGAAGAAACTGTCTCCCAATAAACGGTTTTCAGTCTTTGGGAGTCAGGGACTCAATCATTTTGTATACCTCTAAATTGAAATGAAATAAAGAATTTTATTTATTTATTTACTTATTATTTATTACTATATCGTGGACCTCGCGTATCAGGCTTGCCTCGTTTTTGGTCTACCGTTTAATGTAATAGTTTTAAGCAAAAGTTTCAATTTAAAGATTAATCTTATCTAATCTATCTTACTATCGAGATCGATAGTATTACTATTTATCGATAGAAGTAGAAGGCAACACTGTCTCCAATGACGTCACAGTATTATGCCATTGCGTCCTCGCTAGCCATCAACTAGCCCCTCGTCGATTTAGCCTCACCTCATCGTTTCATTTATACCCGATTATCTCTATCAGTTAGTCGGGATAACACTGATCCAGTTGACTTTTATTAGGGTGTAATGAACAATAGATCCGCTGGGGTAGTGAGCTATGGGAGCTGAAACAGTTTTTGGGAGTAACGCGGCCACAGATTACTAAAGAGTAACAACGTAACAGATACATCACTGCTTTAGAAAACAATAAATACATACGCGTAAAATTTAATAAGTTACATTATCTTAGGAAGTGTTTTGGACCATGAAAGAGAGAGGTAACTTGTTTGTTTGTCCTTTATGCGTTACTACACCGTTTGTCCCATTGCGATAAAATGTTGGTGGGTTCTTATGCGCATGCCAGAAAAGGTCCTATCAAAGCAAAATCGCCAAAAAAAAAAATTGACATGTGTGTGTGTCGGCTATAGTTACTCTGTAAATATTAAAATCTTTGTCCCTCAATTTTTTTTTAAAATACACACACGCACACATGTCCAATTAACCCTTCAGGCGAACGTGACATCAGTTATTCCAAAAAACGTGACGTCACGTATGAAAAGCGAACTTTGTAAACGCATCAGCGCAAACCGTCCGTAACTTTGTAACTTTTTAACACTTCGCGAATAAATTCAAAGCGCTGAATGCATCCAACGCCCATATTTTTATATTTTCGATAAAATATAGTCGAAAAGTTATTACTTACTGCAATTTGTCAACAACCTCTATAGGGTAATAAAACCTTCATAACATTTTGTTGAAAAACAGGATGGATGGTTTATAAGGTCGTTTGTACCGTAGCTTACTATGAAGACTAAGTAAATCATGATTCAGAGCAAAGATACCTACCGTTTTTGCAATTTTAGTGCTCCCATTGTATGGGGTTCATTTTAGAATAGACAACCCTATTTCTGTCCTAAACACTGCTTAAACTTAAGGGCTTGACTTCTTTTATAGAGTCAATGGCATGTCTTTGAGTTGCAGTAAAGGGAAGAACTCTTAAATATTGTTTAAGAGTCCAGGATGAAGAGACACGTCAAATGATGCTAGTAACACACAAGCACTACAGTAGCTGTACAAGGCCCTATGACGATAATGAAGGGCTTTATGACCAGCATATAGTTGTTTTGGGTCGTTTTCGTCCCAGTGGGCATACCTATGTGGGTTAAGAAAAACCCTATTATATAGTAGCTGTAAAATGGCGAATCAACACTATACAACTACTGTGGGTTTCTATAAATACTTAATTTAAAATGTACTTCGTGGTTGAAAATTCCTTCCTACTCTAACCACAGCTAGCATGCCACCCACGATAAGGCGTTTAAACGAGAAAAACGTCATGCGCTCTCTTTCTGCCATACGTAAAATAATAGGGATGGAGGCACATCTAGATTTTTATCGTTTTCTCGGGGGTGGCATGCGAGGTGTGCAGGAATGCAGATCTAAGACTACGCGTATGTATGTATGTCTACAAACTTAGACGCTCTATTTTTGTAGCCAAAAAAATCTCCGAGACACTGTGATTATGAGAATGCCTGCAGTCGCATGAGACTAATAATATAACAAAGAGCTTAGTTCATACGACATTAACCGTAACTAACAAGTTGTCATAGTATTTAGGCTTTGTTTGCTCCACACGTGGTTATTACAGAGATAGTGTAATATATGTAGATTACTGCGGTACCGAGGGCCTTGCGTAACGAGGTCGCTCCCATGTGGCTGTTAAACAATCTACCTTAAAATCTCATAAAAATTAAAAATTCCTCGCGCGTCCTCCGTGGGCCGCCGCCGCCATCAAGTGGCCAAATGAGTTTGCCCGTGTTTACAATTAAGGAACATTTTCGCGGCCGCGCGGGAAGCGCAATGAATGTAATGAGAACGCTGCTCGTTTTTCGAATGTATTAAGCAATTAAGGATCGGTCAAAATGGTGGATCCTGTACGGGACAGAACGAGATCTGCTCTCGGTCTGATCGTGCTGTACCAAATGCGTTTAGTATTCAAATTTTTGCTGTTAATTGCGTGAGATTTCAGGAAGTTCTCACAAGAATCAGGATAAGCAAATATGGGGATGTTTGATTTTAGGGAAAAATTTAATATCTGTGTAAATATATTTTCCTAATTCAAGTGTATTTCTAGATCTTTGATATGACGCTTAACCTGATATTATAATTGTCATAGATTTTTGTATGCTATTTTTGATTGAAAAATTTTGCTTTATCAAAGTTCTCTGTTAAAATTCGACTGTGACTGTGAGCAATTATTATTAAATAAACAATTAAAGAACTTGACCGTAATTTGAAGCCTAATAATACATGAGAGATGCCATCGCTTTCCCCTTCCGTTCCTTCCGCTTTTCCCTCTCTTTCCCTCACTAGTGCCTTCTCTTTCTGTCTCTCCCACCACCACCGGCAGTATTCATCATCGGTTGGGGATGAATTTTAAATCATTGACGTCGTTGTTCCCGTTCCGTCAAGACGTACCGTGAACTGTACCCTGGTCATTCCTGGTCTGTTCCAATATCAGTTACTTTGAATTCCAACTTCATATTATAATTTGCCTTTCTAATAATTTAAATAAAATTTTGCTAGAAACTACTTCAATTTAAAACATTGGTAAGTGCTTCCAATTTTATTTAAAGTGTTTTTAAATAAAGATTTTCAAGTTCTTTAACTTAAAATAATTATATGTAATCTGCATTCCTTAAAGATTACGTAAACTGGAACGCAAGCGGTTTTTGATTCGATCCATTTTTTAAATGTAGAATCCACCCGCAAATTTTTAATAAAAATTTTCTATTCTTGTTTGAACTTGACCTAGATAAATTATCGGATTATAACGGTGCTACCGTTCGATTTTTCGTTATTATTATTTGTTTGCTTTTTCCCTCAGTTCATACAGTTTGTTTTTACAGTAATTCTAGTTTAAAATGAGTGATAATTTACCGTTACAAACTACGGACACTCATACAAAGGATATGCCTTCTAAAAAGAGAAAACGCAAAGCTCGTGATTCAAGTAGTTCCTCATCGTCGTCATCAAGTTCGTCCAGTTCTAGTAGTTCCTCAAATAATTCTGCAAATTGTAAACGTAACCGCCGATCCCGTAAGAAGAATAAACGTCGCCGCCAAAATGATCGTACGGTTGAAAAATTAATTGAGGAGGTTAATAATCTTAAGAATAAGCTAATACCAAATCAGTTTTCCGGATTTGAACACGACCAGCGGTCTTTTTATGGAGATAGTATTGATGATAATGTGAGTCGCCATCTTTATGACAATGTTTTTGACGATAATATTTCGATCCGTTCGAAGGATCCGAAGGATCCGGAACCCGAAAATGTTGAGCCAGTTTTTTCTTTGTCCATCGGTACAAATCTCAAGGATCCTGATATCCTTAAAACTCCAGATTCCTTTTTAGAGATCCTTAAGAATATTCAGAGGATTGGCGATCCTGATTGGCGCAACGTTCGTTACTCAGATGTACAAAAATTGTACCGACACACTCCGGGATTTACGGAACTAGAAGCCAATGATGAAGTGAAACGTTACGATACCTCACGTACCCTGTCTAACATGGAAAAAGGTTTTGCTTCTATGAGTTTCGCTCTAATAAAACAAAAGGAAATCTTGCAATCCGAACTCCGCTCATTTTTGGGTTGGGTCAAGGCAGGAGAAAATTTAAATTTCGACGCGGTAAGTGACAAAATATCTGCTATTTTTGTGAATGGTGAGTACGCAAAGGTCTCTAATGACGCTTTGCAAATGATTTGTGGACACAGAGCAGAAATTATTCAACAAAGAAGAGAAACTATCCTGGCTTCTGTTAAAGATTCCTTGCATAAAAGTTCCATGCGTAAAATACCTCCATCATGTCATAACTTATTCGAGGCGGAAAAATTCACTTCAGCCTTGGAAAAAGGGGGAGGCGTAAGGAAGGTCTTCTGGCCCCGTGAAAAGGATCGCTCGTCTGCAACGCAGTACGATCCAAGTACATCTACACATGCCACAACTCAGCGAAAGATCCCTGCCTACACGCAGAATCAAAGGAAAGTTTTTTATAAGCAGGTTAGTCACCCAAGCACTTCAAGGGCAAATAATACTTCCTATTCTAACAATTATAAATCCTTTCGTGGCCGAGGAGGTGGTAAACAATCTAATAACCGAAAAGAATACTTCGATGCATACAGAAAAAGCTCTCCCTCTTCCCACCGGGATAGGAGAGGCAAGTCACGGAAATACTGACTCAACGAGTCATTTCCGAGCCGGTCAGCTGAAACTATTTCACGACCGTTGGGTGCAAATGGGTGCACCAAATTACATACTAAAAATAATAGAGGGATATCGTATCCCCTTTGTATACAAGCCTCCACTTCACATGCCCAATGTAAAAACATCACAATTAACGACAGTCTCGCCACAAATGGACGAGATCATACTAAAAATGAAAATGGAAGGTGTTCTAGAGGTAGCCCTGCCATCTCCGAGTTTCATCTCACCAATGTTTCTAGTACCCAAGAGCGACGGAAAGAACAGGCCGATTTTCAATCTGAAAGCCTTAAATCAATACGTGGAAATTTCAAAATTCCGTTTGATCAACGTTTATCGCGTGCCAGAATTTCTTCAGCCGAACGATTGGATGGTCAAAATAGACCTTTCTCAGGCGTATTTTCATTTGCCGATGTCAGAAACGCACAAAAGGTTCCTCCGGCTTATATACCGAGGGCAATTGCTACAGATGAACTGTCTACCCTTCGGGCTCAGTTCAGCTCCAAAGACGTTCGCATCCGTCAGCAACTGGATCGCTCAAACTCTGCGTCAACGCGGTATACGCGTCATAGTCTATCTAGACGACTATTTGCTGGCTCACCAAGACGCCCAAACTTTGATACAGCAGTCGACAGCCACGCTAGAAACTCTAAGAGCCTTAGGATGGATGATAAACATCGAAAAATCCACCTTAAACCCATGTCGCTCAATAGAATATCTGGGCATAGTTTGGGACACTCGCTTGAACCAGAAATCAATGCCAGACAAAAAGTGTCAGAAAATGAGGTCTGTTCTCTCAAAATTAATGAAACAAGAAAAAGGAAGTCTAAAAGAGCTTCAAAGTATTGTCGGAATGATGAATTTTGCCAGTATCGCTGTTCCTCGAGGAAGATTGAATTACCGCCACTTACAAAGGCTAAGCATCGACATGTTGCACGAAAAGTCGACGAAAAGCATAGCTCTGCCCGAAACTGTACAGTTGGAACTTCAATGGTGGCTCAGTCAAATACAAAGTTCGTCCCCCATTCACGTACCGCATCCAACTCACTATATGGTCACGGACGCATCGGATTTAGCGTGGGGCGCTTATGTAAACAGAATCTACCTATCTGGGCTTTGGACAAATGCGGAGAAGGGACTGCATTGCAATCAAAAAGAGATGATGGCGATTTTGAAAGTGCTAGAAGAGCAAGGTCAGAACCTCCGCAACGCCTCTTTACACATACAGTGCGACAACAAAACTGCTGTGTCATACCTCAGGAACGAAGGCGGGACCAAGTCTGTTGCCCTTTTGAACTTAACTTTCAAAATTTTGAATCTTCTAGACTCTTACAAGACACATTTCTCCATTCACCACATTCCCGGAGCTTACAACGTGGAAGCAGATCGGCTATCACGCCTCCGAGACCCACCCGAGTGGCACCTGCTTCCCCAGGTCACGAATATGATATTCAGCAAATGGGGAGTGCCGGTAATCGATTTATTCGCATCTCGCAAAGCCCACGTGGTGCCAAGATATTGCACCCTCGACTGTCAAGATCAGCAAGCAGAGTTTCACAACGCTTTCTCTCAGACTTGGCACTTCCCATTGGCCTGGATATTTCCACCGCCTTTCTTGATCCCGAAAGTACTTCTCCATCTCAACAAATGTCAGGGTCTGTTCCTTGTCGTAGCACCGAGATGGGAACAAGTATTTTGGAGGCCGGACCTGAAGAACAGAGCGACAGATGCACCATGGACGATCAGGAACTTACAACACGTACTCGTGGATGTCTCAACAGGTCTGCCGCCTCAGAAGGTCAACGAAATGATACTGGAAGTCTGGAAGTGTGGGGGTGGACTGAAAGATTGATCAACTGGACGGATCAGCAAATGAATCTCCTTGAAAAAAGTTGGCGCCCTTCAACTATTAAAACCTATAAACCGGCTTGGACTCGGTGGACGAAGTGGACACTCGATAATGGAGTATCAAAGACAAATCCCAGCGGCTCTGAATTAGCTCGTTTTTTAGCAGATCTCCATCAAAAAGAAGGATTAGCTTATAATACTATTTTGTGTTACAAATCAGTTGTATCAACTTTATGCGATCCAGAATCTATAGATTCTTTAAGCAGTCATCCACTGGTTAAAAGGATTTTAAAATCTATTGCTCTTGCTAGTCCTAAAGTGTTAAAGGCTCCAATTTGGGATACCGATCATATAATTTCATTTATTTCTCGATTAGATCCTGAATCAGACAATCTGTATCAAATATCGAGGTGCACAGCAGCTCTGTTACTCCTGTGCTCAGGTCGCCGAGTGCACGACCTCACCCTGTTAAGCGTAGATTCCAATAACTTTAAAATATCTAATGATTGTATAATTTTTTGGCCGATTTTCGGGTCCAAGACTGACTCTGCTACTTATCGCCAATCAGGCTGGAAATTAAAATGTAATAAAGAACACAAGTCTCTGGACCCCATTCATTGGATTAAAAAGTTAATATCAGTAGGACATGATAGAAGAAATCAAGCTAATTGTAACAATCTTTTTATTACTGTGTGTGGAAAACCAAAATCAGCGTCCCGTTGTGTCATAGCTGGCTGGGTGAAGAAACTGTTGAAAGAGTCTGGTATTGAGGCTTCAGCTGGAACCTTCAGAGCAGCAGTCGCATCAAAAAGCTCTAGCCAGCTTTTATATAACTGCGAATTAGACGAGATTCTCTCCAGAGGCAATTGGAGGTCTGGAAGAACGTTTAAACGTTTCTATTGTAGAGAAGTTTGTACTCGTACTAATGATTCTATTACAAACCTTTTCAATCCAGTCGAATGATTCTAGTTCTTATCAATTTAAGAAAATTGTTAACTTATGAGAAGAATATTTCTTTATTTTTTGTAAAATTGTTTTACTTCTTACCATAGGCAAATAATTTGTCTATGCTTCTTACATTATGTTTTGAAGCAATAAATAGCTTGCTTGTTGATTTTCGTTTTCCTTATATGAAAACCCGCAATGTCAATAAATTGTGGCTAATGTATGCACTATCTTAGATTTGGAGGACCTGCTTTTATTTGTCAGTTCATGAGACACTAACTAAACCGCATACTTAAAATCTATCTTGTATACTTTAGTATCAAGGTTTTGCCTAACTAGGTAGGTATTCTAACTACATATACCTACTTAACGCACAGGCAGGTGCAACAAGTACATATTGTTCATCACTTCTGTTTGACTAAGGATCTATACCTTTTCATAGTCGATGTGACTTCATCTCATTCTCTAATCACATTGACGTTATCCACCACCACCAGGCGATATCAAACACGTCTCTCATGTATTATTAGGCTTCAAATTACGGTCAAGTTCTTTAATGCAAACGTTTTACCTAAAAATAAAACGTATATTAAATAACTTACCTAATTTGAAGCCTAATAACTTTAAATTCTGCCTGGTTCCACAACGACTTTCAATGATTTAAAATTCATCCCCAACCGATGATGAATACTGCCGGTGGTGGTGGGAGAGACAGAAAGAGAAGGCACTAGTGAGGGAAAGAGAGGGAAAAGCGGAAGGAACGGAAGGGGAAAGCGATGGCATCTCTCATGTATTATTAGGCTTCAAATTAGGTAAGTTATTTAATATACGTTTTATTTTTAGGTAAAACGTTTGCATTTGAGGAAATTTATGACAAATCGATAGCCAAATGTAGACTAATATATATTTTCAGACAGTAATGTAAATTAGATGGCCTAAAGTCGTTATTGTCCAAAATATCTGAGGTAGGCACTGACATACACTCTAGCGATAGACAAGCTCAAAATAATACAAAATGACACATTGCTGTTTGTCATTGCCATAGTGACTAAGTGAACTCGGGAACATCAATGCGGTGCGGGTACCGCATTCAAGTGGAACATGTTGCTTCTATGAAAGGGCCTGTCTATCGCTAGAGTGTAAGTCAATGGAGGTAGGGGACAATGGGCGTGACGATGACTGTGTTTGTATGTAAAATAAAATCTTTATAATATTTTTATAAATGTGAAAGTTTGTGACGATGCTCTTTGGAGGGTTGTGACTCAATCACCCGTAAATTGCTAAGATTTGGATGAAAACATGAACAATGAACATGGTCTGGATTAACATATAGGATACTTATATTAAAAGTTAACGCTGACGAAGTGGCGGGCAACAGCTAGTTGTAAATAAAGTGTACAATTTCTGGTGTCAGTTTGGCACCAATATTCATGGGAAGTCGCATAAATTTTATGGATGGAGAGACTTGCATCGGACGCCACGAGATTTCACCTCAGTTTGACCTTTCCTTTAGGAGAATTTCGCGGCCGCGCGGGAGCGCAATGAATGTAATGAGAGTGCCGCTCGTTTCTAGAATATATTAAGCAATTAGACGAACTCCGGATGCAACTGTACTTGCTGTTACGAACGGCGTGCTTTTAATGATAATTTCATGTTTTCCCACGAAACGGGTATCGTTGGCGATGTAGTTTTCATTTGTTTTCGGTGAGAAAGTTTTCACGCGCGGTTTTGGTTACATTTAACGCTTTTACGTACCTGGATAATATTTTAAACCTCAAATAGCAGTTTAAATTTGTTTTGAGCTACAATTTTATCTTTGGATGCAGAGGTATTTTTCTTTTCTTTAATTTCATGAATACAAAACAAGTTTTAATAATTTATTTTTTAGGTACACACGGCGAAACATCAAGCTACGCAATACCAAAACATAGGTAGAGTAATTCATAACGTTGCACGGCCTGTTTACGTTTGTTTAACATCAATGTTTTTCCGTACTTGAACAAAGTAGTTGCTTTTAGATATCTTTTTCGACCTCTTTTTCTTCTACCAATATTTAAATTATATTTCTCTGCACTCTTAAACATCTTTAGTATTTATAACCTCCATTTGGTTATTTGGTGTATTTTAATATCTCAGTCCTACATTCGTCTCTAACATTAGTTTTCAGTTATTTTATTTCTTTTTAATGTCAAGTTTTTGCGAATACCCGAGTTAAAAACGACTCAGAGTACAATTATAGTACTAGTGTAAAATAAAAAAGAAAGTTTTTAACAAACAGTTCCTGAGAACCTAAATCTAAGTTTTTACTTGAACGAAATATAAAAACAAGTTCTCATCAACAAATATTTTGCTAAAGCATTACAGCTAGCCAGCAACGATATTTGTAACAACACAAAAATGACCTGACTGACCGAAAATATTCCCTATTCAAAGTAGGAATTCTACATACCGATTTCCCGTAACGTGTTTCGGATAACCGTATTAGTTTGAACCTCTGATCACTCTAATAACAACCAGTCCTTTATCTGTACGAATTACCAATAAGACCCCAGAACGATCCAAAACAAAAAACTAAACAGAAGAGTAAATTTAAATTGATTAAATCCGCAAATAAAAAGCGGATTTACGACCGCATTAATTCCAACAAAAGCTTAACACGGCCCGAATTGAAAACGAGAGCAGTTTTTCCACGTTCGTAATTAAAACATTCGCTCTGAACGTCCTTTGCAAATAATCATAGCAGATGGGTGTGACACGTTCGAGGGGGCAACGGGGCGAGGCGGGCAGGGAGGGTCACACACAATTAGCGCCAAGTGCCTCTCAACACCACACGTTAATTTTCGCCTGTACAAGGAAAACACTCTTAAAAATTAAACTCAATTTTTGGTCCCCTTTGTCGCTCTCTCGACCCACGGGTGCTCGAACAGTTTAATTTGCCGCACAATTCCAGCTATAATTATCTTTGGCCAGATTTTTCTCTTACGTTAAATCCCCTTAAAGAGCGGTTGCGTGTCTGATGTAGGATTAGTGCGGGTTTAAACGTGGCTTATAGCGGTTTGTGGTTAAACAAAGGTGCGGAAATCCTGTGGGGTAATGTAAGCTTCGATCCTTAGCACGTTCACAAGCCCTTAATTTATAACATTACCTGCTTGTGTTTTGAAAAGTTTATTGGACGTAGGGCTAAAATAAATTGAAGTTCTTATTTTCCAGTCGAAAGTCTGTTGATATTGAGTTAGCACTGTGGTGAATAAAAGAATTCTAATCAACATTAGAGGCTTGTTGATAGCCCAGAATGCGCCGGACGTATCGAGTACTTCCAATATATCACTTGGGGAGGCTTTCCCCTTTTAGGTATCCTCAATAATTGAAGTTTAAAAATACATAATAATTGTAACATTAAATGAAACTTTTTTTTACAATATAAAAATCTAAGGTCACGATTATATGCCCTACGTTAACTGCTGATATTTTTAACTTATTAATATTTGCATGCGGTTTTACCCGCGTCGAATTCGTTTAAAAATAAAACCAATTTAAAATTTAATTATTCTTTCCTTAAAATATGTATTGTAAGGTAAAATAAATACCCGACACCCCTCTTTTGAAAGAGGGAGTTTTTTTTAGGATTACACAACGGCACTCTCGTTTGAAACTCTGTGTTTGAAACGGTATCTGAAGTTAAGCAACGCTCAGCCGGGTCAATCATTGGTTGGGTGACCGTTTAGTTTTATTTCGTCAGCGCCTCCTCCCCGCTATGAAAAGCAATAAACCCCGAATAGTTGTTTATTATGTCTTTTTAAGCTACGTCAGAGGCAAAATTAAGGTAGCTTGAAAATTCTCTGACAGCATGTTGACCATTAACATCCACTCTGGGTCCTCAAAGTAAAGCTTTGCCCACTCCCTCTAAGCCTAAAGGAGAACAGCATGTGGAATTTTACCCTAAAAAAAATCGCTCGACTTTAACCGCTCTTGATCTAAGGGCGCCTACCTGTTATGTCACCTAAACATGTGTCCTTGACTAACATTTTGTCTCATCTAAGTGTTGATAAAACTCAATCATCACAAGCTTTTGTCCACCCACTGAAGGGTATTAGCCTCCTCCCCATTATGCCACTCTTTTCTTGACGACCCGGTTGGTGTAATGGTTACCTCGCCGGACTGCCAAACCAGGGTCCTGGGTTTGAATCCCGGTTAGGTCATGGATGTTACATGTTTGTGCCGTTGTTGTATGATTGCCATAACAAAAAGCCTAAGGCTTACTTGGGATCATTACAATGTATGTGCCTAGGCTGTGAGCGTTATTTATTATTATTCTGTCTTGCGACAGTTTCATCCAAGTCTTTCCAGCTGCCTTCGCATTATCATCACCCCACCTGGCTGCTGGACAACAGACTTCTCTCATGCTTAATCTCGGCCACCACTCGGTCAAGGCTTTGCCCCATTTGACGTCTGTTCTTCTAGCCACGTGTAATCACTCGGGAAGGCTCTCCCCTTGCAGGTATCCTCAATTATTGATGATTAAAAATACATTATATTTGTAGCACTAGACGACACTTTTCTTTACATATACAAATCTAAGGTCACGACTATACGCCCTACTTTAACTGCTGCTATTTTTAACTCATTAATATTTACCTGCGGTTTTACCCGCGTAGAATTCGTTTACGTGTACTGCCCACCAGCATTTTAATCTAGCAATTCTATCTTTGACATAATGTAACCTTAGTTCAATATGCTTAGTCAAGAAAGAACGTCACTCCCATGCCGCTACCGGCCGCTGCTCTCACAATATGATTTGACTCTTAGAATATTAAACGACATTCTAAGAGTCATATTAAATATATTAAACGACAACGTTGAACAGTAACAGTAAAATAACGAAAGAGGAGCTCGCTTCATAGTATTGGTTTTGCACTTTGAGCTTCATAAGAAGAATCTTATTTCGTTCCCTAGTACAGACTCCGAGAAGATCCCTATTTGTGATTCAGAGCACTTGAAAATGTAATTTGCTATGCAAAAGAGCTTTCAGTATTATAATGAACTGCGAGAAATAATAGCTGGCCGCCAAAAATGTGTCAAGAATACGTGCTTCATTCTGTTTCATCCTAGGGGATACTATTGTGAGGTTGTATGCTATTATAAATTACATACAAACATGAACTCACGACTGTCTTCCATTTCGGAGAGGTCACTAAACTACCAACTACTAAATTTTTAAGCATGCAGTAGTTTTCATTTTTACAGTGAATTTATATTACGTTGTGTGTTACGTACAGTGTTTGCATATTTATGGTTTCCAGATAAGGTAAAAAAATGCTCGGTTGTACATTATTGTATAGAGTATTTTTTTTAGAGAAAACGTTCTCACCACCATAAATAGTGGCGACCAGCATGCCCAAAGGATGACTCTTTGATCTCTCTAGGTACCCATAAAGAATTTAATCAAAGAAAAAAGGAGGAGTAGGAAAAGTAGGAGAAGCAAATACCTGTATACTCGGATATTTGCTGTTCCTACTGAATTTAATAGATTTTTGTTATTAACGCCTCTAATTTTCAATGAGGTGTTTTCTGACCACTAGAAAAACGTAGTGCAACATACTGGTGATAGATGGATTTGACCAGAGAGTGGACCGAAGTCGAAAATTTAAGGCTTAAAAGTAAACAATAATGCATGTTACTGAGTCATATGAATCCGTTGACGAAATATATGTTCACATTGTTCTGCTTACTTTAAAACACAAATTATTACTATTTTATTTGTAATTTATTCTCTGCAAGGCGCCTCTGTCTCGTCAACGCCATCTATCGAGCCATTAGCAACTACTTTTTCTTTTTTAATGGCTTTCTGAAAATCCCTCATTCCATCGATCAGTCCGTCTTCAGATATAGTCCTTCTCCATATTCTTCTGTGATGTTCTGTCCCTAATTTCAATTATGATTACGAATTTCGAGCAGATAAAATTCACACCCATGACTTTTCGAGCTGACACCCATAGAGAAATGAACTTAGAACTTATGAGGTACCTACATTCATTTTTAAATGCACAGCTTTCCTTCCATTCCTTTTGAACATACTAAATCCGTTTTCTACCATCATGAGATCCTTGACAAGCAATAAAGATCATTAGCACTGAATAATTAAGGTTCAAAGCGTTAGACACAATAGCTGTAATCAGATAGACAGTTAGTTACATTAAAGGCTTAGCAACACCCCGAGTGATCTAAGAGCCGGCACCCGAGGTCCGCTTTATGATTAACTAATCATGAGTCTTGTTCAACAGCGCGGTAATTTGAAACTGGGCTGTGTTGTGTTGTGTGCTAGAGAAGGAACATTGTTTGGTATTGAGTTATGTAGGAAGAGGTATAACAAAATTGTAGAATAAAAAAATTTGAACAAAAAATTAAAACCGCATTCAAAAAACTAAAAATAAAAAATAAAAAATTGCAGCTTTATAAAAATCAGCTGAAACTATTTTAAGGGGATGATCAGACCATCAAACTGAAGAACTTTCTCTATGGGGCCAATATCGAAATAGCGAAAAAAAACAGCTGTCCCATACAAAACTGCAAACATAACTCGACTGTAATGTATAGGAAAGCAGTTTTTTTTCGCGTTTTATATACTGGTCCCATAGTTGTTCAGTTTGATGGTCTGATCATCTCCTTAAAATAGTTTCAGCTAATTTTGTTCAACCTTATGTATTGTAGTAAAGTTTAATTTAAAAGTTAGAATACCCGAGGTCCTCCACTCAGACGTCGCCGAACTCTGGGCGGAGCTGGCTTCTTTGCCCCCACACCTCACCGCGCAGCTACCTAAGAAGCTACCCTTGTAGTCAGACCATAGCAAAGCTCCCGACCGCAAAACGGATAATGGTCATGATTCTATGTATGTAAAGTACATTATCGTCTCAAAGCAAAACGTAAAAGAGATACTTTTTTTTAATGTCTCAAAACTTTAATACACGTTTAATACTAAAGCGCGTCTGCAGTAACAGTGCTTAAACCGTAGTATTAACAAGGTTGTTTTTTTGTCCGAGGGCGGGCGGTTGGACTCGGCAGTGGAGAACGCTAATGGGCATTAAGTCCGCAATTTGTACAACTTATAACTCGTAATAAAGCTTAAATAACTAAATTACACTTTGTTTTCACTAACATTTTAGAGGATTTTAAGATCCAAAAAGCCGTACCTACGGGCTTCATCATCCAATCACTCTCAGCTAGCTGTCTCAGGTACGCTACGCCAAGAAGTTCGTGATCTTCAATCTAGAACTCAGCCTTCTATCGGTTCGCAGTTCTTAAGCTGATAATTATCACAGATAGTTCTTTAGCTTGCAAATTTTTAGATGTTTGTTAACTACTTTAGTTCTTCAAGGTAGCACCTAAATTCCTGATGCAATCTCTCAAAGAAACATCTAATCCATAGCTTGTTATATTATTAAATAGACCAATTAATACTAAAACGGACACACTGAGAAAAAAATGCTACGTATACGTAGCCCGTCGCAGCTTTACGTACCACGTAGTTTACGACGTTATACTGATAACGAGGGTTGCATCAGTATTTAAGTTGTCTCGTACTTCGTAATGAAGGTACGTAAGCTACGACGGGCTACGTACAGACGTAGCATTTTTTTCTCAGTGCACCAATCTAAAATGCAATTATAGATTCCAATACCGATACTCCACTACAAAACAAGTCCTAATTCAACGTACCTATCTTACCTTTCTTTCTCCTATCGACGGATATAGGCTGTCCGTCTTCCCTTCGCCACATGATCTTTGGAGTCGGGAACCCATCGGCCTTACATACGAGGCTTATGTTCTGGTTTTCTCTCACCGCTACCGCTGACTGCGTGCTTTCTTCATCCAGGATATTGGGTGGCACTGTGAGGAAATAAGTGTTGTTAGAGTTCAGTTTTGAGTAGCAATTAGGGAGACAATTATCAACGATATTTAATGTATTTTTAAAGTTAGATGTCTTATCACCATTTGACGCAACTTTCCATCTTGAAATCGCCTTGTAAGGAACCTTTCTACGACTGAATCTATAGAATAGTTGCTAGTTTTAGTATTGTTTCTGACCACCTCAAAAGGGAATAATAATGTCGTGAGCATAATGAATGTACGAAGCAAGGTTTATTCAGTGCTTCCACCTTAGCGCTTACAAGTGACCTTGACTTGACTGAGTTAAAGATGGGTTTTGGAAAGACTGATAAGACTATTTAGAGATCTTTAAAGGACTATTTACAGTTTAGCGCCAAATCTAGCGCTTTTTTTTTCTTTCGAGCCGCGAAAATGTAAGAATCCAGCGCCTTTTCATAATTTTAGCGCCCAATCGATTTTTTGAGGTGGCAGCCCTGAGTTTATTCTTAACACATCTATCTAGGTTTATGAAATGATATTGATGTTTCAAGCGTAGAAATACATTTGTGCGATATTAATATCTATTTGCATATTCTTAACCTATTCAAAATGTAAGTACTAATTGAGACAGTCTAATTCCCCAGACATTAAACAAGCCGTAGTGAGAGTCAACAACTGACAAGAATCAGGTACCTACGAACACAATACAATAGATACGGCAGTACAATAATGCTTCAGTGAACAATTATTTCTATCAAGTTTGTGTATTGTATTATTCGAAGACCAAAATAGTAAACGGGTTTTATAAAAGACTAGCGATCCGCCCTGGCTTCACACGAGTACACAAATATGCCTTGTGAATCATTACATTATTGAAAACCGTATCGAAATCCCTACAGTAATTTTTGAGATTAGTCTATACCTACAGACAGAAAAACGCGATACGTAATTACTGTAGTGATGATGTTAATAAAAATATTGAGTATTGAATATTTAAAAGATACGTACGGAAGACGACAAAAGACCTCGACTTTTGGACTGAAAGATATTGACAATAATAATGATGACAGTGTTGAAAATAACGTGGGATTAGAATCGATACTATTGAAGTAGTGTATTGCTATAGTTCATACATATTTGAAAGACGAAGTAAGCTCTCTAGTTCAAATTTTGAAACCAATTAGTTACGTCGGTATTGACGCCCATCCCAATCGCAAATGTAATGAAATGTAAACATAACTGTGTACGCTGGAATGCTTCTATAATATCGAACTAAAATAACCCTTAGAGCATTGGGATTAGAGTACATTAATAATATAAACAATTGAGGAGCTGTACAATGAAGTACCATAAAGTTTGGGGAAGAAAATTACGCACATTGAATGTAGTGGTTGGTAGGTACTATTATTTTCGAATGACTAAATTTGGCAGGGAGCGTCTTGACAAAAAATTATTCATTACACATATGTTTGCCCTATAGTGAAATCTAACCTACAACATTCGTCTTAAGGGGTTAGTTTCAACCAACTATTTAAATTTTTTCATATGTTACAAATACATAGTAGAGTTTAATTCTACTTCTTCAACAACCTTCCAAATAAAAAATTGATAAAAGAAAAAGCTGTTGTAAATATCGCATAAGTTGTCTTAAGTTATTTATTGAATAAATTAAATCATAAAAGAAAAAACAAATAAATGAATCAAAAACAAAAAGAAACAACACAATCAACAGTTTTAACTAAACAAATTGGTTTACCACTGAGAACATAACAAGAACGATTCAATTTCAACTTTTCCGGGAGTCAATTAATAAGAGTAACCGATAAAACGGCGAAGAAGGATATTTAAAACACGTAAAGCGTCCGAAAGCAATGAAACAGAAATAAAAACTGCAACGTGCGAAGGTTCAAAAGCGACGGGGAAAATATCTGACAAGAAACATTTATATGATACCGCTGTAAAGGTTCCGTGGGATAATAATAAACTTTATTGATTACTGAATCTACTTTAAGGGGCTACCTGCCGGTTTTGGGTAATTTTGTAACCATTTTATTCATTAACTATGGCACTTTTTGAGCTGAAATTTAAACATACATACCATCTACAGGATATGAGAAGTGATGTGGTTTTTCTAGAAATCGATTTTAATGAATAAAACCGAAGAAAAGGGACTCTAAAGTCACCCCTTTTTTTCCAGTTGTAACCATTTTACTCTTACATTTTTAATCGGAACAAAATGAAAATTTACCATATTGTTCACAATACAATTTAGAATGATGTGGTTTTTTTGCTTTTTCGAAATTAATAAAAAATCATCGAATTTTTCAAAGAAAACAGCAAAATTCTGACCGGAGCCACGCGCTCTTTCTCATCGATTAGTATGGAGTGTGAGTGAGAGGAGAGTGGTCCACGGCTGATACGCCTTAAAATAAGGAGAAAAGGTTATGAATACGTAACAAGATTTTAAATAAATGTTTTATAATAGCTCCAGCATTTTTATAAACAGATTTAGATGGCCTTTGTGACGTGAAAAGTCTCTAAAATTACACCAAAATGAAGAGGAACTACAATGAATATTTTTTAGGTTGAATTTATGGATGCTCTCCTCGGGTAGGAGTTTATCCTATTGGATGATGCGCTTTAGAGATGAAGAAAAGTGTAGATTTTCATGACGCTTCTGAGATTATCTTCTCAGCGGATGACAGCAAAAATCTTTAGCGATTTAATAAAATGTTTTGTGTCAATTTAATATCCATCGTAATAACAACAGAATAAAAGGAAAAAATTTTTCCAAAATAACATAGGTACTACCAGAATGTAACCCAGATTGGTATTAAGATGACAAGAACATGGCCAGAAAACATAATATAAATTCAGATTTCCATGACTTGTATGCAAACATTTAATATTTTCACACGCATTATTTGCTTTTAATTACGGAATTCTCAACTTGGCTGGAACGATTAGGCAATCAGGCTGATAAAATACTGGGTGATTTTTTAAACACTTTCCAAATTTTTAGGGGTCGTTCAGACCATAAACATAACATACATGAAACTGAACAACTTTTACTTTGGGAGCAAACCTGAAATCGTAAAAAAATCTGCAGTTTCATTCATTTGAATTTGATAGGCATTGCAGATTAGTATACAACAGCAGATTTTTTTTGTGATTTCAAGTTTCCTTTCTCAGTAAAAGTTGTTCAGTTAGACGGTCTGAACCACCCCTGAAAATTTGGAAAGTGATTATAAAAGCACCTAGCGTAATGACAACAGATACAATGGTAACGGCTTCACGACCCCGTAAAGGGAACACCGAAACCTCCGTTTTATTTCCACTTAAAAGTTGCCTGAAACTGTGGCCATATAAAACAGCTAAGTGTTTCCCGGATCGGCGGTTAGGGACCCACCACGCCTACGCCATTCTGGCCTGAACCCTAACTGCTATACCTCCGATTTATGCCTTACCAAAGAATAGATCTGCACTTTTATAGGTTTTATACGTTCTCTGCAATCACTTTATGGGGGGTAAAGTTTGGTGGAAAATGTCAATGTTTTGAAACTGACGGCTATTCTCTATCTCTCTCTAGTATAAAATAAAATCGCTTTCCGCGTCTGTGTTTATGTGTAGGTATTCATATTGTAAATTCCACCCAGGTGAATCAGGGGCATACATCGCTAATAACATATAAATACACCACTATTTTTTTATTTGTAACTAAATTTTAAGGGTTGTATCCAAACAGTGAGACTAAACAACTTTAACTGAGCAATATGGGTATTTTCAAGCCACCCCAACAACCCTTTAGCCTCTTGACCTGCCAAAAAATAGACACTCGGCCAATTAGGCAAAGTGAAATATTTCAAAGATGCGAAAAGATCGCTATAACCACCATAGATCATAATAGGTACGTACTTACTGATTTGAACGTATCTTCACCCAAATAAAAGAAGGCTTAAATATTAAAGAAAATCAATCAAAACTTTCAACATAACAAACCGCTGAGAAATATTCAGCGATAACCAGATTCTTTCAAGAAATTCTCTCATTTCTGATTAATAACTCAATAAGGCTTCAAATTAATGGATTATAATAAAAGCACTTAGCGGTTTTATCCAAAACAAGAGTTTACTTTCTAATTAATAACAAGATTTTGTAATAATACCTATTCATTGAGAAGTGAGATAGGTACCTACTAATTTGAATACTATTCAAACAAAACAACGGGATTATTTTTGTTTCGCTCAAACGTTGGGAAGGTAATTCTATTTGCAGTTCCAAATGAGTTCTAGAATCTTTTCCGTATGGTTATGGCTAAGAAGAGATTTCTTTAAATCCGTGTACCATGAGGTGACTAAGTAATAAAAGGATGGAAACCATTTAATAAAATTGATAAGAAGTTGTACTTTTTATAACCATAAGGAAACACAGCTATAAGAGTATGTAAATAAACTAAGTGGGTGTAGTAACCTACCTATATTTTATTGTAACTTTTATTATTTATCATAAAAATCTAAAGTTATGATCCCATGGAGCGTCTTACTGCAACCTAAAAGGATCAAGGGTGAGAAAGAACTGGACAGAACTGCTTCTGTATTATGATGTGTACAATAAAGTGTTAAATAAATAAATAGTAAATAAAAAATGAAACATATTATATTATATATTTTTTTAAATGTTTATTGAAGAGCTTGGCCTGAGGCCATGTCGCTCTGTGGGTTTTTCTGTTGGGTAAGTTCACTGATTATTATTATACTATTAATTAAAAAAAAAAACAGTAAATACCGTATGAAGAAATAGAAAAATAAATAACTACAAATTTAGAGTTTGTAGTTATTTGTTTGTAGTTTCAAACATGGGTGGATGCAAGATTTGATGAATATTTTTATGTGCCGGCAAAATCATCAAAACACTTTTAAGTCGATGAGGAATCAGCAATTCAGCACTAGACATGGAGGCATCTTCAACAGATTTAATGACTGATCCTCATTTCATTTTAAACTTGTTACTTTACAGGGTCTTTAATATGATGACGATTTTAAGGGGATGATCAGACCATCAAACTGAACAACTTTCTCTATTGGAGACTAATATCGAAATCATAAAAAAAACTAAAGAACTGTAAAACTGCAACTACATTATTTATAGGACATCTGATTTTTTTTGCGATTTGAATGTTGCACCCATAGAGAAAGTTGTTCAGTTGGATGATTCACCTTATAAAACAGCATATTAAGAAAACAAGAGACGAGATAAAGGTGATTGAAAAGTTGTTTTGTTTTTCCAATTTTGTTAAGGCACAATAAAAAGAGAATTTAGAAAGCAATTTCGAGTTTGTGAAAAGAATTATTGATGAGGTCAATGAAAAGATACCGTTGGAATTGCATCTCCCGAACTAGGGATAGAAGGATATAAAACTGAACAACCAATTTTAGATTCCGAAGCCAACAAGACAATTCCGAAGCTTCTCGAAATTGGATCAATCAGCGAACAATGGACGAAAAGCGAAACTAACCTAGCAGCAAAGACGAGGAGTCACCATCTTTTCTATGAGTATGATATTATGCTCTTACATTGTACAGTATACATTTTTCAACTCATCATATTTTAGCTGTTTCTGCTGACGATATTCGAACTCCCAATTATGCTTGGTTATTATCGTAGCCCAACCGTTCCAAATCTTTTTTCACACATTGATAGTACCACAGAGTACTGTATACTACGATAGTACCTTGTTAATATATTAGAACAATCTGATAATACAGACACAATTTATGAACAAAACTTTTGCTCCTTATACAAGGTGTAAGAAAAAGTATCATTAACCTTTAAACCACATACTCTACCCATTAAACTGAACACCTTTCACTTTGTTAGCAAAACGATCAAAACAAAAAATCACAGCTGTTCCATACGTTCAGTTCGTGCAGATTCTTTTTTGTTCTAACATGTTTGTTCCTATCAAGTAGTAAAAGTTGTTCAGTTTGTTGGGTAGAGTATGTGGTTTTAAGGTTAATGATACTTTTCCTTACACTGTACTATATACTATAGAAAAGACAGATAATAATGATTTCTAATCAGAGACTAGTCCACAAGGGAATAAGGAGAGTTTATACGAATATTTGTACCGAGCGCAAAGTCATGGATGTTTATTATTATATTATAATATTGACTATATCGTTGTCTGGTCATCATAATAAAAATTTGGCTATATTTGGTACTTTAAATGGAATGACTAGGTATGACTAAAAATATTTATTTTATTTACAGATTTTTTAATGTTTGTAAAACGGTTGCAGCTTTAAACATACGTCAGAAGGGGTAAGTAAAACAGTCGCCAGAAGTCTATAAAAATGTGTCTATGCACCTATGAATCTGACTAAAACAAGAATTCAAAGTTTGTTTTATTAGTTCATCATTCCTGTTTTATCGACATACCGCCAGAATCCATCTCAAATAGTTTATTGTTTATTGTTTTCAGTTCCCCCGACGTTTCACTTTGACTTACATGCATTCAAACTAAATAGTCATAAATGCTTGTATACTTAAAGATACAACCAATTTAACGTATATGATACTCACCAACAACCTGCAGATAGCCGACCTGGCTGATCATCGGGTTAGTGTTAACCTGGCACATGTAGTAGCCCCGGTCCTCCTGCTGCACCTGGCTCACGTGCAGCAGCCAGGTCATGGCGTTGTCGTGCGACACGCTGAACCTCGCCAGCCGCGTGATCACGTGCCGGTGGATCGTCAGGATCATCTGCCGGTCGATGTGGATCCATGCCACCTGCCGGACAACAAGGAGTTTGAGAAAATGATAGAGGTGTGATCACATTCACCGTGAATGTAACTCGCGCAAGAGAAATAATCACAGAGATTCGATATAAAATATACAAGGTAAAACTACTATCGTACCACGGCCTGTCCCCAGACTTCACACCTAGCCTGGCGGAAGATCTTCCTTTTTCACTGGATGAACATTCCCAAGTAGTTCCTCTATAGAGGAATCTGCCTGAATTCACTGGCTAAGACACTTCGAAAGGATTGGTATAAGAGTTTTGTTATGTTGTCCAAGATTCCGTTGGAATGACTTAATATAAAAAGACTATTTCGAACTACTAGCAAGATGATAAGAGTGGTATCTTTTGGTCCTGAAGGTCAAGTTCCATTTCTGCATCACATTAGATTGGTTATTCATGTTTCCACCCACGGAGAGGAATATCTTGTCTAGTATCTGCAGTAGTTATTAGTTCTTTAATTTTTTTGGTACCAAAATTGACAAAACCTAAAACTTGTTTTTAGCCCTATATCCCATTATGCTTGCCTTTCCAATCATATTAATGATTGGATCAAAGTCTTACGAGCGAAGCTTGCTTGCTTTATCGTCAAACTAAACAACTGCAGAAGAAAAACAAGTTGGGTCTCATGATGTCATGGCAAAAAATGCAACCATATTTTAGGATAGTAAGAAAATTGAAATGAAATTGAAATAGATTTATTGTCACAGCACAAAAAGTCAGTCAAGTCAAGTCAGTAAGGTCTAAATGCATTTAATACGATAGTTCTAGGAAAAGGAAACTAATCTCTGATTTGACCGGGACAACCTACCTATTCCAGTGTCACTAAAAATTATCTTTTTTGCTGGAACAATACCTATAGATTTCCTCTAACACAGACTTATCTTAAAATAACGATCAATTTTAAATATTAAATTTCATCTTAACACCGTTTATAACAAATTCCATCCTAAACCTAACAAAATTTACGACACTATTTTCACCTTAAACATGTTTCACAAATTCCTCAGCGAATCCTCTCGAGATATAGCCTCGAGTTATTATTTATCTACCCCATTAGTGGATACGATACCCTAGATCATAATTTATTTCCATTTTCGCCCTCTACTATTTTATTTATACTTCCAACACATAAAACTTGGACTAAAATAGTAACTTTGTTGCCTCTGCCGCTTTACAGCTACATATTTATGTTTGTACAGTTAGATTATTGCTGGAGCTAGTAGTAAACTAGTATGAATTTAGCTTTAGCGCTATCGGAAATTGAATTCCAACCACATACTGTACGGTAGCATTATGGGTTGGTTTACTTTACTGCTATCGATTTTATGTAAAGTCGCTTGTTTTGGCGAGAACAAAGAATACTGTGGAGATGTGGAACATTAGTTATCCTGTTCTATTGAGAACTCTATTTCAGTCAAGTTAAGGATTAAACAGATTGTGATGTAAAGAATTCGAATAAAACAATAGAATAGTAATCTCAATGAAAATACGTAAGACTACATGCTATACAGTTAGGTCTACCGTAAGGTGATACTGTGGTAGGTAAGGAAATAATACAGGTATCGTTTTTTACGCACTTTTTGTAATGTCAACCGTCTGTGTTTAAAACACGGACTTAAAAAAAACGGACATAATCTCGTCTAATCACGAGTGAAGCACCCATTTATATTTGTGTGCGTGTTGACGAACTCTCACGCGGTACATAATGGTGGCGGGTTGTAGGACCTGCGCCTAGTGTATCTGTGTGAGTGAAAGTCCCTTGTAGAACAAACGAAAATGTACGACCTTGCATGCTTCACATCTTTTTTTAGTGTCACAGTAATGTGACGTAACTGACGGACGGACTGACTAACGGACGTAAGTCCGTCTTTTTTCAGGTCCGTGGTTAAAAGAAATCCAATACAAAATGTAAGTATGATAATTATGTAAATTCATAATACCTACCAGTGACAATAGAGAACTATACAGGGTGAAATTGATATCATTAGCATCCTTTTAAACTAAGGGTCTACCCATCAAACTGAACAACTTTTACTATAGGATCAAAAAAAACGGAGCAAAAAAAAAATCTGCTGTCCCATATTATATTTGAGTCGTGTAGGCAACGGCGGCGGGTGCAGTTTAGTATGGGACAGCAGATTTTTTTTTGCTCCGATTTGTTTCCTTCCATAGTAAAAGTTGTTCAGTTTGATGGGAAGAATCTTATTTTTAAAGGATGCTAATGATATCAATTTCACCCTGTATAATAGTGAGCGTGGGGTAAAGCAGCGATTGCATTACCCTACATGCAAGGCCGATTTTGGCATACATTGATTGCATAAGGGAAATGTAATCGCTGCATACGCACCTATAAGTTAAGGAACTTTGAGAAGATACATGATAATGATTGCTTCCACAACAAGACTGTCTTTTACACACAGTGATGGTTACTCACAAAATCAACAAACACTCAAATCAAAACTTTACAACAAACAAAGCATGTTATCAAACTTAAACAAACCAAACTCACGCATCCTTGTTTACTTCGACAAAGTCGCAACTGCGTTAAATTCAACCAGCTAGACCGCAGAGCTGGGACCGTATCGCATTGCCGCACTGCGCAACAGTCAATACCTTGCATATTTTATGTGACTTCTCAACTTTACTCCGACGCTGCGAGCATCTACTTGTGTACCGTGATCCGACCGATCCGATCGAAGACATGGAAACTTGCTATTTTTACACGCCATCGCCAGTTGCACTTGTTTTGCTTTCGAATCTGTCCGAGTTTGTTGCTTGTTTGACTACTTAGTCTACAGTTTGTTGAAAAGGATCTGGGGCTCGATTTTTGAATGTCATTCGTGAGTTTGAACGGTTTTTAAATCTCATACAAAAGCCTTCTCATGCATATTTCTACTGCTGAATTGACTTTCACAAATCGTACTCTTGAAGACGCTGTTATTCGGTCGAGGCCGTTTTTTGAACACGAACGAAAGTGTTTTAAACTGTGTTTTAAAGTCTGAAAACCAATTATGTCTTATTTAAGGATCTGGCTGATAGGCGACCGTGCTCAATAACACGATTAGATTAATTTTAATAGATAGAGAAAAATCCCAAAGTTACCCCTTTTTGTTATGTTTTTTCAATACTATGATTAAACTGCTGATATTTAACTTTTTATTCTTGAACTTAACTAAATACATTAAATATTTCTAGTGAACTCCGTAGAATTTTGAGCTTAGAAACTCCCATGAGCAAAGATATTTATGAAAAACACGTTTTTTTGCGATCCTGCTTTCAATTGGAGCGGGATGGCTAATTGCAAACTTATGCTTGCAAGAAAGACACGCTTGCACTGGGATAACCTGGCCTTAAGATGATTTTTGAAAGTCAAATCAGCAGTAGAAAGATGCATATCTCTATAGTTATTTTGACATTTTCAACTGCTGAGCTCAGCGAATGAGATTCAAAAATCGCACTCCGGTTTTATACCAAAATAAACAACAACGTTTTATTTCCCCAAGTGCACGGTATTCCACATACAGGGTCGAATCCTTCTTAATATGCTGACAACTTTTTTAAGGGGTGATCAGACCTTCAAACTGAACAACTTTCTCTATGGGAACATCGAAATCGCGATAAAAATAATCTGTTGACCCATACCTATATTTTGGCTCGAGTAGGTGTGCAGTTTTGTATGGAACAGGTGATTTTTTTGCGATTTTGATATTGGTGTGTCATAGAGAAAGTTGTTCAGTTTGACGGTCAGCATATTAAGAAGGACTCTATATTATGACACCAATTTTAAAGTTCACCTAAGTTAGGTCACCTCAGGTATTCCAAACTAAGCACCGTCCAGATGCTCAAATTGGAATTGATTTTTAAATCCTTAAATATGTAGATTTGCTCTTGCCAAAATACGGCTGTGTTTATGCAGGAACACAAAATACGTTCTTCTTCGATTCAATATTATGGTGGTAGTTTCAAGAAAGTTTAGAGTAATCCCCTGGGCTCGCTGTACCGCATTAAATGATTTCGCTGCGGTAAATTCTGTTTGTAATAGATACAGGGTGAAATTTATATCATTAGCATCCTTTGAAACTAAGAGTCTACTCATCAAACTGAACAACTTTCACTATGGCAGCAAACCGATCGGAACAAAAAAAAAACTGCTGTTGCATACCTTTGAGTCGAGTAGGCATTGCAGTTTAGTATGGAACAATTGGAACTTCTTATTTTTTGGCTCCGATCGGTTCGCTCCCATAGTGAAAGTTATTCAATTTTATGGGTAGACTCTTAGTTTAAAAGGATACTAAGCATATCAATTTCACCCTGTATCACATTTTTATACAATTTTATACAATTATACAATTTCACCATGTTTTATAGCTGTAAGCTCCCCAAAATAATTAAAAATAAATACACTTAAGTAACAGTTGTGAGACGGACCATTAGACCCTACTACACGGCTATTATTCACTTTATATTATACCTACTTTAAAGTCAAACTAGATTAGTATATATACTACAGAAATATTAACAACAAACCATTATCACAATTTACTATAACAAATAATAATAGATCAAAATCCCTTGACCTAACCAAATTAAACTGCTCTAAAATTTAGAGCTCCGTAATAAATCAATGCATTTTCGACCTTATCCCGGGGCTATTAACAGCAATGGCGAATTTGTGATTAAGCGACGTCATAATTTATCTGCCGTAGTTCCGGATAGTAATAAAGTGGCGCCGGCTGTTCACCTTCACTCTATTAGCTACTCCGTTATGCTGATGATATATTACTGCTATCTTTTGTTATGTTTTACCCTAGTTTGTTTAAAAAAAAGTAAGGAATCTACTAAGGAGCATCACACTGCTAATGCCCTACTGAAATGGCAGCGGTTGGCAGAGGCCGGGCGGCAGCTGTAGGAGAGAGGAGCAAGATGGGTTGCGGCACCTCCAGACGCCATCGCACGCTTTTCTAGCATCTTTTGAAACCGTCTATGTAAGGAAACTCGAAACGCCACGCATTCTATTATATCAAGCGAATTTGCTCTCAGGGTCGATGTCAGCTGGTATCAATACAGTGGGATTGAGCTTATGTCGATGAGCCGCGGCGGCGGCATCGTAGCGGTGTCGAGGCGCAGGCGACTAGTGTTTCACGCATTTTACGGTAAATTTTACGCGCTTTTACGAAATGACTGCGGAGACACAAAGCGTGCTAAAGCTTTAAGGGGCCATGGGTTCAGATGAAGATTTTCTATGAGAAACGCGATTGCCCGGCCCTCCGAAAATTGCGTGCGTGTGCCGTATTTTCGATTAAAAAGAATGAATGAAAGCACTTTTTCAAGATTTTTTTTATGATTTCACTAGATAACCTAATGGTAAATATGTGAGAGTATAAATACCAACAATCGGAAAATTTCAAAAATTCTTCTAAAACGAGAAAAATGTTTAAAAATGCAAGAAAATACGTCATCTTTGTGACGATTTTCTATCGAGTGAAGTAATTAAAATCGTGTATTCAGTTAATGATTTCACTAGATAAACTATCCAAAAATACTGAGATATGACTTTAGTTTCGGTAAATGGTATAAATCTAGTCGTGAAATGAAAAATAAAAGACGCCTCCAAGGTATTTCGTCCTACCATTGCATTGGGCCTTAATGCTGCGAACGCGCTTCAAATCTCTCTCTCGGTGAGTGTTGGCACATTTCATTCCAAGGAAAGCATGAAGAAGGTGCAACTCTTGAGCACCCGGGCCTTGACCGCGCCGTGACACTTAATTTTGTTAGTGATATAACTTCGAGATGCCGACGAGGTGGCAATAAGACGGTTCTCACCCTGGATACTTTAAAAACCATGCTCGCACTGATAAGAAGAGGCCATATGAAGCTGACTTGTATGTAAGAGGGAGTAAGAGAGGAATTTACCAATGCTTACCGTCGTCCACTTCCTGTATCACTGAGAGGAGACGAGCTCAAAATTGTTAAAGATTTCAAAATTATCTGTAACATGTAATTAAAAACTGGATCAAATTACCTTTCAGCCTCCTTCCACTCTCTGCTCTAACCCAACACTCAGGGACTTTTCACAGTCCCTGAACACAGAGGACAGGAAAGTAAGAAAGAAAGTTCACAGATCTCATATAATTGTTGATCGAGGCGAGCCGAGCATGTGATATGAGGCTTTCTTATTTACTGTCCGAGGTTAGTATAAAATTTTTCTCCTCGACGGATGTGGAAAGCGACAACTTCGTTAA
The DNA here is from genome assembly GCA_963693445.1 of Agonopterix heracliana. Classification (NCBI taxonomy): domain Eukaryota; kingdom Metazoa; phylum Arthropoda; class Insecta; order Lepidoptera; family Depressariidae; genus Agonopterix; species Agonopterix heracliana. The sequence goes on from OY856310.1 coordinate 744,113, forward strand.
GCGCAGCGGGACGAAAAGAAAATAAGGGTTGAGACACATTTACAGATGGCGACCGATAAATAAATAATAAATAAATAAAATCTTTTTATTCATAATAAAAACTTTAAACACAAGAAAATACAAATTGGGTGATGGAATTTATCCTAAGCCTAAGCATACCAATGACCACGCTGGTGGTGTTGGTGGAAGGTGGGCCCATACTAAATGTCATTTTTGTATAGGTCCGCCGTCTGTCGCCGTAAATGTGTCTCAACCCTAATATGTCTGTGAGATATCCAAGGGAATTTTAACTACACCAATTTAAAAAACAGCAGGCTTTTTTTCGTCTCATTTTCATTTGTTTAATTTGCCTAGACTGAAAGTAGAGCCATTATAAAAATAGAATTTTTAAAACCTCTATCAACATAAAACTATTCATAAATATCTGAAAAGCTGAAACAAAAGAACTAAAATTCACAATAGCCGAATGTGAGAACACCGAGTAAATTATTCAACGCTAAAATGACATATTTCATTAATGGCGCCCAAATCGGGGTCAGCGTGAAAATTATACGTTGGTAATAATCTGAATTCCTATAGGCATAGACATTTATTTATTAATAATTTGTATAGTATGCTTAGCTCAGAAAGAGGATTTAGTGACAAAGATAGAGAAAGGTATATTGAGATCTTTTGGTCATATGTTATGTTATTGTTTGGTCTTTTGTTTTGTATTTTGATATACTAACTTAGTGAGTAAGCAATACTAACAATGAAATGAATTGTAACTTGTGACATACCTACAATATGGAATTTATGTTCTGAAATAAATAATTTGATTGATTGATTGATATGTTGTGATTTATGTTATAGTTATAAGGCAAGAATACGTAGGAATGTTGGAATAAGACCCAGACGTGTGTTCAAGGGTCAAATGTGATGTGCTTAAGTTGTAAAACGCCCGATCGTGCTAAATACACACGAAGTTAGATCCTATTTTCAATACTAATCAATAAGAGTCAATGAATTTATTAAACACGATCTAGATACTAATTGAATAAATCAAGTATTCATCATAAACCTCCTTCTGGCATAGTCTGGTAAAAAACACTAAATATATTCTATTTTAAAGTTGTAACATGGTTTCCATCATGGTTTCCTCTGACATAATGGTCAGATACTTTTTGCATCTGGATATTTTGTATGTTTGTGTCTGGAAATGTAACTAGGTACATTATGTAGCAAAGTTAGCGGTCAATCCTTTAGGGAACGCATGAGCTTATGTGTATAAAACTAACAACTGTATTGTAAAATGTTAAAAACTGCGGCTCATTTCATTGTGGCTTTATTCGAAACAATGTTGGCGCCCAGCGTGGGACCTGCATAATGCATGGACTGCGTTATGCTACACTCTGTACTACATGCATCTATACATTATTAAACAAATTCTCTGCTGCGTTCCGGATACGTTACATTATATAAATAAATTGAACTTACGTCTATATTCCCTTTTGTAGTGGACAAAAATATTCAACTATATCGGGTCCTTCTTAATATGCTGATACTTTTTTAAGGGAATGATCAGACCATCAAACTGAAAAACTTTCTCTATGGCACCAACAACGAAATCGCGAAAAAAAAATCAGCCCCTCCACACAAAACTGCAAACCTACTCGAGCCAAATATATGGGACAGCAGTTGTTTTTTTTTCGCGATTCCGATGTTGGTCCCATAGAGAAAGTTGTTCAGTTTGATGATCTGATCATCTCCTTAAAAAGTGTCAGCATATTAAGTTGAACCCTTGAAGAGACCATGGAACATATTCTTTGTGACTGTGATGTCTTGGCGGCAAAACGCACGTGCCTCCCCGGAGATGGATACCCAAAACCGGGAAATCTTAGGTTTCTTTCCCTCAATGGTATTGCCTCCTTCATTGACCATGTATTTGAAGGGTGAGGAAAGCAAAAAGTATTGGGGCTAACACAAAAGATCCCACTGGGTCGAAGTGTTGCTGGCCTGCCAGCCCCCACAACAAGATAAGATAAGTTGAACCCTGTATACTATATCTTGTAGAGAAGTACAAAAATACAGAAACTACAAAATATAAGGTGGTTGTATCGCAAAAAAGTATTTTTTATTGCATACACTTTTTTTGTGATGCACAGCGGTATAAAGTAAAAAAAAAAAGTCTCTATTTTAAGCCGACACCCAGCTAGCTTTGATCAGTATACAGGGTGTAAAATTAAATGCGTTACAATATTCAACTGCACAACTTTCACTACGGAACCAACATTGAAATCGGGGAAAAATCGACCGAACCATCTAAGCATACCTCTTTCAATCCTGGTTATACAACATCTTCCTTCAACTTACACCGATCCCTTATCACACTGTTCCCGATTAGGTCGGTCACTGTAACACCACACATACTTCGTAAAGAGCGCATTTTCACTGCATTCACTCGACTTTACCCATAGCAAATAAATAAAAACATCAAAGCGTCCACTCCGTCACAAATCATTTCTCATAAACCCATCGTAATCCTCCACTTAATCACCTGGCAAATGGCACGTAAGCAAACACGGAGCATAACTCCGAAACTTGCCTCTCACAGCGAAGCAAAGCCCCCGTAAGCCTCTACACCCCCTTTTTATTTCCCCACCACATACTTAACGGCAATTCTAAGTAAACCGCGCGCTTTATCCCCAAGTATTACCTCAACTTTGCCCTCTGTGCTCGCCGATGCGCATTTGTTTAACTTTGTTATTCTTAATTTAACACCGCTGCTGCAGAGTTGTTTTTATAAAATGTTTCCGTGTTTTAAAGCTTAACAAGATAGCGAGTTTGGTAGACAAAAATTATGCTACATTTTTCTTTTTAGATTACATACATACGTACGTAGTTACGTACTAATAAGTATTAAAATAAATGTCGTGGTCGCGACCAAAAGCTAGTATAGTTATTTAAATTATATTTTATATCACCACTTAGTATTTACTGTACCAAAAGCGTAATGACTTAACTAGAACCTACTCGGAAAATTTCTTAAAAAGAAAAGGACAACATAGAAAAAAAACCTAGGTCGCCGAAATTTTTCATTCCATATAGAAACCTTTAATATGCTGTAACAAAGTTTCTGACTATCCCAATCGGGATTATGGTCGTGAGTATTTGTATGTATGGACATAAAATTATCAATCTGAATTGCATCCCCTCAAAAAACTAGCTAAATGTTAAAACGGGAACACCGTACGGGAATCTAAAACCAGACTGATTTTAAACCTACACTCATACGGTAGCATTTTATTTTCTATATTTATTTCCGTCTCCAGCAACAGTTTATTAAAAAAAACAAAAAAGAATTTAGTTAATTCAGTAACCGGCAAAGTTATTTTCTGGTCGCGTGAAGTTTCCCTAACAAAGTTACCATTCGCCTCGAGGCATACTCGCTTATTCGATGTCGGTTGAAACTCTATGCAATTATGAGCTTCTAAATATGATAAAAGCTGTTTTTGATGATACAAAATTATGAAGTTTAAAAATGTTTGCGGAACAATTTTTTGCGTGTGTCGGTTTTTATGTATGATACATAGAGTGCCAGTGAGGTTGTAGGGCAAGTTCAGTATTTTGTTGTTTCGTATTTACTTTTTATATATTTTTTATGTTCTGAAGCTTTTAACGCAAATTGTGACTAGCTTTTCTATAAGGTCTACGGTCTGAAATGATTAAATTATTATGTATATGCTACAGTGTGTTAGGGTAAACAGTTGCATAAGTTTAAGGGGTGATTGTACCTATAGTACTGAACAACTTTCCCTGAGAAACCTATAGGAAATTTTGGAAGATCCATACTAAATGCAATCAGCTGGTCGGACGTTTGTTTGAAAGGTAGATTTTTTGAGAATTTCTCTTTTTCCTTTGGTAAAGTGGTTCAGTAACGTCAAAGAAAAGTAACGTGTCATGGATATAATCTTCCATTAAGAGAATATTATTCCGAGAGTGAAAATGCGCGCTGCATACAAACGTACTATGGTGATATTTTCAATACTAACCAATTAAAGTCAATGAAATTTTGCAGAAACAATCTAGAAACAAATTTCTGTGCTTCTATAGAGTCAGATTTTCGTTAAAATATACAGTTTCAATGCTAGGATTAATTTAAGATTTGTATGGAAATCTTTAAGGCACTGTAACTTGAAAAATATACATTTTAACGAAAATTTGACTCCATAAAAGCATAGAAATTGGTTTCTAGATTGTTTCTGCAAAATTTCATTGACTTTAATTGGTTAGTATTGAAAATATCACCATAGTACGTTTGTATGCAGCGCGCTCCGAATAATATACCCTTAATGCAATGCAACTGTCTACCCCGTGCCGGGACATGGCTACCCTAGCCTTGTAAATAAAAGTTGCAAAGGTATTTATACTAATCAAATATAAGTAAAACAGTTCATTACCAAGAAATTCATTTTTTTTGTCAATAAAATAATAATAATAAAAACCGAAACCAATTTATGAGAAAAACTCTAATTACTGTCATAGGTGAAATTAGGTGCTTATTTTATTTTTATTTTAGTTCTACCTTCGTGTGTTCGTATAGGTACAGTCAGCAGCAAAAAGATGTATGCCTCCTCATGCAAAAGATGTATACACTTTAGTACTACGCGTAGTAGTAAAGTGTATACATCTTTATACTACGACCTAGTAAAAGTGCATCCAGCTTTTTGCTGCTGACTGTACAGCTACAAAAACACGGAAGAGGACGAAATGATAGAAAACCTTGCAGTCACCAATTCACGAACTTACCCTCGATCGTTACGAATTATTAGGTACCGTACGTTACGAATGACATTACAGAGTTATAAAGCTAAAACACAAACCGTAATCCTATAAAAACAAGATTATACAAAACATAATATAATACAAATTCACTTAGCGAAAAAAAAACATGATCCATATAAGTTGTAAATCTCGATCGGTCCACTAAGGTATATTTGATTAGGGTCCCGCGGCCCTTTCGATCAGAGGTTCCCAAAGTGTACGCCCTGCGCCCCGGGCCGGCCCGTGGAGAGATTAGGGTTGTCGAGATAATTTAAATTTATTATTAAAGAAATTATCTCACAAATTTCATTGAATGTCTTAATAAAATACTTTGTTTAAGTTATATTTTAGTTATATGACTTTCAAATTTATTAAAGCACAAGCATAACATGTTTGTGAATTTTTATGTTGATTCTAAAATTACATTGTATTTGCGAATTGCATTTTTAATTTAAGATGTATTTTATTTACATGAATAATTTTTTTAACGTGCCATTATTAATATTTTCGTCAAACAGAATCGCAATAGTTGCACAAATATTTAGTTGCGGTTCTGATGGTTAGAATTTTATTGGACATTTCAAACGATGGAAAAGAAAACTACTGAGAAAAAATGGTTGGCAAGTTAAATAAAAACTTTACTGGTTTATTTAGCATGAACTGAATAGACAGAATACTCCGAATGCTGTATACGATGTGACATGGGCGTTGTAAAATAATCTAAAAGGTAAAATGTAAAAGTTTGAGAACCTTTACTTTAGACCAATCCCTTCGGTGCCCATGCGGCTATTTTTATTTATCTCTTAACATCAAATCGATTTTCAACGATGTCCCTTTTACGAGAAATGTTTCCTAATATTGTTTTAAGGGTTGGGCTTTTTAATTTTGCTGTTGAATGAACAAGTCAGTATCATCGAGGGAATAAGTTTATAATCCGTATTGTGAAATCGATACTGGGCTTGATTTTTCAGCGTTGATTTCGATAACAGCGACTACTTATGTTCATAAGTAGTCAGGTACGCTAGATATTTTATATTGAGGGTCTTCGCTAAACTCTGATGCACTCTCTTGTCCTTTCCTAGAGCCAATTCTTGGTAATTAAATACATTGACGTTCGGTGCAGTTTCTATTGAGAAATCAGTTTCGATTCAACGGTGTGGCATTCAATATCACACTAAACTTGTCTTATTTTCTATTCGATTGACAGCGATAAAGATTCAGAGGTGATCATGTTATGATGACTGATCTGCATGGCTAGCATGGCAGCGTGATATACTCGTAGCTCTATTTGAGCGCGAATGAACGAGATAAAAGTCGTGATATAGCCGTATCACATGCAACATGCTACGCCTCCTGATCTTGCTATAAAATGATTAGCGCGATATCAAAATGTGAAAAAATTTGGGATGCGATAGCGTTTCAGTGACGATACAATTGATTTTTATTAAGTGCCATCGGACCTTTTAATATAATTGAACGGGAAGTTGCTACGATAAATGGTAAAATTGGATTAGTGACTCTACAATGGCATAATAGTCCAATCATTTTAGAGTTTCCTTGTATGGACACCCTAACAATAATTCATCTATCGCTGAAACTTTGCAGTGTGATAAAGTAAAGTATACAGATTACGGTTGACAAATAATGTAGGAGCGGAAAGAAAACAACCTAGATTATTTGTCAACCGTACTCTGTATACTTTACTTTATCACACTGCAAAGCTTCAGCGATAGATGAATTATTGTTAGGGTCAAACCCTAAAATGATTGGACTATAAGAGATGCTAGATGAGACAAGGTTGAATATATCTCAGTGTCTTTTTAGCCAATCTAATATAATTTTCACTAATACTATTATAAGTGAATAAAAGTAATAACACAAAAACTTAACAAATTGGTCTGAAGTAAAGACATTATTACTAGGTATGTGTCTTTTCCTTATCATAAGACATAAATTCCCGGACCTCTAGGAGGCGTGTGGAACCGAAGCCAGAACACGTACAGACATTATAATTTGATCGATTATGGTGAAGTGACACCTTCCAGCGACTATCTCTCTAATGATTATTAGTAAATGCTGAGATAATCAGCAGTATCACAAACATACAAACAATCAGACGAAGTCTCAATAAAAACTATTGTTCTTAATTTTTTATACGAATTCTCTTTAAAAATTTAATCTAAAATTTACATTCAAGCTCACCTTCTCTCTCAATAAAAAGCCAGACGCCAATTCACTTTAAAAAAACGTAACCCTCTCTAATAAAGTGAAAATTCTCCAACACTTTTTACTACTTAAGTATTTACGAGACGGCCCTAACAAGATAATAGACCCCGTAAAGTAAAATAAATAATTAGGCTGGAAGCACATTCATGAATAAGTTAATTGTAACACTGCAAGACAGTGGTGTAAGTCAACCCCTTGTTACCTCCCCCCTTCGAATTTCCAGCCTCCCTGTTTAATTACAGGAGGGGGGAAATTTGACAGTTTATTCATAACTTGAGAGAACTTTATGCATTTGGTGGTATGCGGCAGACGCGAGAGATTGGAATGGTTTAGAAAATAGATAGCTATTGCGTTTTTGGAGTAGATTAAAACAATAAAATTATATATAGATACATAAAATATAATTATGCTCCTTGTCCCACGGGGGTAGGTGGAGAGTACAGCCCACCACACGCTACGATTCTTTACGCATTTGTCCTTTTCGAAGATAATTCATTTTTTTCATGCAGAAATGTGTGTATGTTGTGTACATACTAGGGGAGCGTGGGGAATTTTTCTGTGGCGTACACAGATAGAAAAAAAACAAAAAATTATTTCCACCTCTATACTGAAAAATATGTTTTGTTAAGTGACTACCGAATTGTTTTGTAAAACATAATCAAACATTTGGTTAAAACAGCTAAACAATTGGCTATTTATAACCAAATGTTTGATTATGTTTTACAAAACAATTCGGTAGTGACTAACGTTCAGTTACATTTAATAAACTTATTAATTATAAACTACCAACGCCCAAACATCCTCCTAGCTAGAGGGAAAGCCTATGCCCTGCAGTGGGACGTATTTAGGCTGATGATGATGATGCTGTCAGTCTGTACTATCTTCATCAAGTCGAGTATTTCTGTACCAACACAGAAAACACAACAGTACAAGTATACCGGGTAAATGCTTAGTGTTAGAAACCTATGTTATTTGATTGAGAGCTGCTGTATTGTAGTTAGTTTGCTTTGGCTCGTTTGTGGTGGCTGTTTAACTGAATTTGCTCGGCGTTTTCACTCTGACTCTATTATTGTTATCTAATACAAGCTCGTATCCAGACTTTTGTTTCGGGGGGTGGGGATATTCATAGAAAAACAATGAAAAAGTAACACAATTTTTGAAAGTTATGCGGTTTTTAATTAAGCTAAAGTTAATCTTACCGGGTTTCGGGAACTCCAAAATAAATAAAAAAGCGGGAAGAACCCGTTATAATGATTAACTTTAGCTTAATGAAAAAGTAAGTATTATTATTATATAAAAAAAAAAAAAAGTAACTGCTGTAGTCACTTTTCATAGTAAGAAAGGTTTCAGATCTCATGTAATTGTAACAAACATGTAATCTGAGGCTTTCTTATTTACTGCCCGAGGTTAGTATACAATTTATCTCATCGATCGAGGTGGCAAGCGGCAACTTCGTTTATCGCAGAGCGGGACGAAAATTAACGCTTTCCGTCCGGAGGAGAGAAAAAATAGTTACACAAAGACCCGGATGATTAACGAAACGAAAATATATTTATATAATTTCATTGGACAAAGTACAGCAACAGATGACCGATCAAAACATATCCAAATATAGATTTTACATGTAAATATTTTTACTACTGCAATTCATTCACAGCACAGCACTTTAAACAAACAGTCGACTTAATTAAAACATTGTACAATATGTTGATGCATTATCATAATCATCGTTAGCGGATCATTTTAAAACAAGATATATATTTTAGATACTTGATTAAAACATTAATTTATGTTAACATGAATGTAAAAAATTTCCTTTGATGCAATAATCTACTGCGGCTCTGTATATAGTTCTACAACATGTCTTGACTAAGTTACTTACTTAATTTTTATTTTTCAACGATTGTTTTTTTTAAAAGATTTAATGTTGTTATAGTTTCTGACAGCATTTTCTCTACAGGAAAACACTTTCCGACGCGTTGGTCACAAAAGAAATTACTAGTTATTTTTATGATACCAACTATTATTGGGTCTGCGTTCAGGTGAAAGAAATATATATATGTGCCAGACATCCAAATTCGTTCAGCCGTCAAACTTCTAAACATCATCACAAACTTTTACGTTTATAATTTGATTTGATCTTCTCTCTGTCCATATTACCCAACATCACCTTATATTGTCAGTCGTTCGTGTCGCCACAAAGGTTGGCCTCTCATTACGTCGCCTTGTTAAGCGACAATTAAGGCATTACCGGCGAAGACTACCGATTCAGACGTTATCCAATGCTTTGAGTTCACACTATTCACTTTGAATTGGAAATTGTTAACGGAAGGTGATTTCAATCTTTACTGTTAGCTGGTTTTAGACGTTTTTTTATGGTTTTTAAGATAGCCAAGTTTAAAGACATCATGAATAAGAATTCGTTATTGAACATTTTGACAGCTTTGTAATAATAGTTATCGACATGCTATAAGATCTATGCTACGCTAAATTTGTTTTAATACGTGTAGAAATGAGTGAGTAATTGAAGTTGCATACATACAGATCGAAGGCGGAACCATAAAAACTAACGAATTTATAACAATCTTCTCTATACTCTGAAATGGAATCCGAGATCAAAAATTCAAACAAAAGAGCCTCTTTTGTTTGAAATTTTTGATCTCGGATTCGATTTCAGAGTATAGTAGAAATCGATGAAACATAGTTAAACTTGTTTTATCCATGAACCATTCTCCTTCACTCTAATTGGTAAGAGCTTCTGTCAGTCGGTAGAATGTTCTTTTACTTTTAATTCAAAACTTGCTAACATACAGAACAAACTGTTTCTCAGTGTTATATAAAACGTTGAAAATTTCAACATTAAACGTTATGAAACAGTTTATAATTACTCTAATTAATATAATTAAAGGCAGCTTTCACAGTCAAACTATAAAGACCACTTTAGTCTGTCACTGGCTTCAATTTACTTGGTGCCTTTTCAGATAAGTTCTCTACCAGTATATATAAAAATTTTATTCTGTGGCAAGACTCGGTTATTATTAATTCATGAGTCTAGTTTTGAGGTCAAGTAGATTCGCCCTTTTGCACTCTTAATTTCGACCTATTATTGAAATAATTGAATGTGGAAAATTTTCAGGTGTTCAAGAAAAATACTTAAGGTTGGTCTTTAAATGTTTCTGTATTATGTTAGGTGATGGTCTATGATACGTCCACACCATAATTATGTATTGCGTCAGTAGTACCTACTTACTGAAGTTATTATATCTATCTATCTATAACGTCACGCCTCTTTCCCAACGGGGCAGGCAGAGACCAGAGCGCGCCATCTACTACGATCCTTACTTGCTTCATTCACACCCATACATCTCTTCATACATGCCCGTCGGTTTCGAGTTATTATAATATATTTAAAATGTTACGGTCGTCGTCGATCAGATTAATTATTTATTAATTTATCTCTATTTGTCAATTTGACCAAGCAATGGATGAATTTGATTTGAAATGCCTGCGCGATATTATAAACATTCACTGTTCTGATCGTGTCAGGAACACGGAGGTTCTACGAGGTGCAAATGTCGGTGGAATTGATTCATATCTGACGAGGCGGCAATTGCAGAATTCCCGGATGTCTAATGACAGAGTGGCAAAGCGCATCTTCAACTCAAAACTGCTGGAGGGAAAATGGAAAGAAATCTTGCAGTATAAGATGTGCTGAAGTGTCACATGAAGAGATGTGACGTTCATCCATCAAGCTGGGAGAGACTGGATATAAACCGGAAATATTTGAGGCTTACTGTGAACACTAAGGTTTATACGTTTGAATAAGCGAGACGTTTGGACCATTCGACCGGAGATTATGCATCATTCGATCATGATTTTGATGACTTTCAAAAATCGCAGTCCAGTATGATGACCTGATCATCTCAACTCAAACCGTAAAGCGATGATAGCCCATACGGAAGAGAGCTAGCGCCTCAATCATGAGGCCGCGGTTCGATTCCTGGCCTGAACCAATTAGTTCGTCGGGATTTATGTACGGTTGTATTTATCATTTACTAGCTCGGCGGTGAAGGAAAACATGCATTCCGGAGAATGAAAAGAAAAAGCTTGAGGTGAACACAAAGGACCAGCGCTGGTCTTAGTGTTACCATAACGACCCTTGCTTGCAATAGCCCAACCACAAATCAATCAATCAATCAACTCAAACTGTTAGCATTTAAGAAGATGTATAGTTGTCTTTTATACCTGTCCATTATGCTGAGTCATAGACCTTTCTGTCTCTAAACTTAAATTAATATTTTGCTATGTTTCTTGTGTCATTTTGTGTATTGCTGTTTTGAGACAAATAAAAAACGTTTATTTATTTCTTTATCTATTAACAGATGTATCAAATACTGTGTTACATTTATGTAACAGCTCTCTTCCATGGTTCATACACAATATACACCTCTATCTCGCCACAAAACAAATTCTCTCGCACCATCCCGGCGAGGTCAGTGTAATCTGCTCGCCAGCCAATTAACTTATTCATGACTGCGCCGGCAGCAACGTTTAGATATCATAGTGATTATTTCACTATTGCCTCGCTTGGTTCTGATCTTTTGGTTATTTTAGTACTATAGAGATAGATAAGAGACTGAACTTGGGCGTATCGCTCAAATTAACCAAGGCGGCGCTGGTTTCATAGGCTTCACAATGGTTTACCAGAGCAGTAGCGTGAAAGTTATAATTAATGATAATTATACCAAGAAAATAGAGCTCTCTCTATGTCTAGAATTAACATTAAAATATAGATAGTTACGGGACAGGTTACTTATTACTTATGTATGACATAGTGAGAGGAAGACAATAAAAAGTAATACCGAAAAAAATCGATTCAATTGTGGTTCCGGCTTAGAATGGACCACCCTAATTCTGGGTTTCCTAGGCAACTAAAAGATAAAAGGTTTCTTTTGCAATGTTTATGTGGGCGAAAGGATAGCCACCTCTTACCACTTGGCTCGTCATTCCTGAAACGTAAATCGCTAAATATGAGCATTGCTACAACTTCATTCTTTTCTCCCCTCCGGACGGAAAGCGTCAATTGTCGTCCCGTTGCGTTAAACGAAGTTTCCGTTTTCCACCTCCGTCGAGGAGAAAAATAGTATACTAACCTCGGGCAGTAAATATGAAAACCTCAGATCACATGTTTGTTACATTACATGAGATCTGAGACCTTTCTTACTTTCCTGCCCTCGGTGTGTAATCTACTATAAACAGAAAGTTGATTGGTAGTTTTCGTGATATTTCTGACCACCCCGAAAGGAATTTGTGAGTTTATGTACGTATGTATGGTAAGAACTTTTTTCCAATCGATGTTATGTAGTTTGTAGTCTGAGTACCTACCTATACTACATTTTGGTTTACCTTACCTGCAATTTATCTGCAAATCCTGCAATTGAGGCAAAAAAGGCATAATTTACGCTTTTCAATACACTACAAGCGTATATTATGTCATGTGCTTCTCCATTTTATACGCCCTCTATGACAAGAGCATTTATAGGTACATATCCTCTACTTCACATAAAGCATACAAAATGCACCGCCGCCGTCACATTTCCATCACCACGTTCAGTTTTGGTACACTCGTAGCAGTTCCGCGGGATGTCGGCTATCCCGGGACGCGGCAGATTTCCCGCGGGATCGCTCAACTCATGCCGGGACCGTCGGCATAAATGTTTGCAGTGTGTAGAAGTTTGTTTGTACTTGTGTGGTTGGGAGTTAGTTGGGTTTGTGGTAGAGTAGACTTGTGTTTTAACTGGAGGTATATAATGTGTTAAAGATAATGAATATTTTAGTCATGTCTTTTGCAATGCCACTAGTCAGACCATATTATTTACTAATCTCCACTATTAATTGAAAGACTGTGGCAGAAGTAAGTTTGTACATTAAAGATATTTTTAATACTTCAAATTATTGATTTTTTGGTCTGTCTATTTGTTGTAGATTTTCACAAAAATCTGAGGAATCGTTTGTTATGTGATGCTATATAAAAACGACCAATTTTTATTTAAAAGCTTATGATTAGACTTCAAATTTTATCTCTTGGTGCGGACGGAGTCGCGGGAAACTTCTTATATTATAATATACTCAGAGAGAAAAAATAATTGTCAAGAATCAAGAACATAGAACCTCGACGTTGGTAAGTCAAAGACTTTGCCTACGTCCGTGGGATAGGGGTGTGATCGGATGTTTTGTAAGGACTACGCTCATTGTCGACATTTTTTCCAGCGATTGCTTGATTACAATAAAAGTGTGTTCAACACAGATGCCATCTCTCTTCATTACCTTCCTCAATCTTATGGAAATTGAAACTGCTATGTTTAGAAGAGGGGTCCGAAGTCACTGTAAATCGATTGCCGCACGGTGTGAGAATCAAGAGCCTGATTGCGCTAAGTTAAAACATCGTCCGTGTGGTGTCGGCTAAGAGTAGCACCATCCCATTTCCTCCCGTGGGTGTCGTAAAAGGCGACTAAGGGATCTACCGGAGGATGGGCAGCAGCATCCTCTGAGTACACACATTCAATCCAACTGCGATCGCCAACCCGCCTGCCTAGCGTGGTGATTAGGGTAAATCCCCCCATTTTTGGGGAGGCCTATATCCAGCAGTGGACGTTTATCGGCTGATATGATGATGATGAAAACATCGCTGTGAGTTTATAATCATAACTCTGAACTTAGATCAAAATAAAATTAATGGATAGGCCTGAAGTGCGGTAAGTTGAAGCACACTACTGGTGCACTTGGTCCATACAAACTAGCGCCATTATCTGTCAAATCTAGGGCACTTGCATACAAGTGACAAGTAAACCTTTCATTTATTTTGCCTCATATACACAATAAAGATTTACTACTTTACTACTCATTATTCTGGTTTGAAATGTTCGCGTAAGGCCTATCCATTAATTTTATTTTGATCGAAGACTCTGAAATAGATTATCAATTGTTCAGAAGAAGTTCTTAAGTTGTTTTATTGCTAATTAATCATCGTTGAACATCTTTTTTCGCACACCGTACGTCAGTATTTAACGACTTCATCAGCTTTGTTTTATGAAGTAACAATTTATTTTATCGCATCTACAGATTAAAAATGTATTAAGAACATTATTTATCAGGACTTTTTGCTGAGTTCTTAAAAGTAAGCATAAGCATAAGAATATGCTCACGACTATATTCTCCGAGGGGTAGTCAGAGATATTCTGAAACCTCAGAACATCCACGTTTCACCAGTAGTACCGAAACTCTGTCCAGTGTGACGGGCGGTGAGCCCGTCGCCTCTAATAATGGACAGTGGGTACAATACATGAAAAATTGAAGCATACAGGTTTCCTCACGATGTTTTCCTTCACCGTAAAGCCAGTGGTGTAAAAAATCGTACATAAATTCCGAAAAACTCATTGGTACGAGTCGGCCTGGACGGGGATCGAACCATCGCCTCCTGCACGGCAGGCAAGGTTACTCGCCTCTTTCTAACTAATTTAGAAAAACGTTTATTTTTTGGCTTGGGTGGGTATATCTTATACTGGTCTAGAATGATGGAGTGTGGCCCACTCACTGTCTCTTTCCTTATAGTGACCTATGTGACCCAGTTTCTTTGTCCCACTGATACACCAGACTATGTACTTAACTAACTTTACATAAGTTGAAGTGAGAAGTTGTTCTATAATAATATCAAAGTTCATTAGATAAACTCAAGGATAAAACTTAAATCAACTTTGCTGAAGTCGACTCGAACAGATACCCGTTGTAAAGTATGAACTAAGTTATGCTTTTGAATAGTATGATTCTTTATAAACTATAGTAGATTACACACCGAGGGCAGGAAAGTAAGATAGGTCTCGGATGACATGACGTGATCTGAGGCTTTCTAATTTACTGCCCGAGGTTAGTATACTATTTTTTTCCTCGATCGAGGTGGAAAGCAGCAACTTTGTTTAGCGCAGTGGGACGAACACACACCCCTACACTGAAATTCACACAAACGCAAACGCTCAAATTCACACTTACGCTCCTTCCCCCACTCACACTCACACACGCAAACATACTTAGTTAAGGTAGGCAGCAGGGCAGACTTGCATTGCACATAAACAAACTCTCATTCGCGAGGTGTATCTGCAACATTGACACCAGCAGAACTTATTCTAGGTCCCTGTCTCCACTTCAATAATGTAAAATAGTGCTCACCTTTCTGGTTTCTTCATTCTGGTGACCTGGTGATCACAGGTTTTAACGAACCAGCGATATGCACCAGTCTTTCACACATCAGTTAGAGGAACACTATAATGTTAGTTTGTACTCTATGCCATAGCAATTCCATTGTTAGTTTAAGTACCTACCTACTAAATTATTTTCTTGTGTGAAAGAAGAATAAATAAAGTTTATTACCTTGTAAGTGCCCAGGTGCTCGACGACGCATGGCAGGCTTGCATCGCGGCCGAGCGCCACCGTCACGTTCGGGATGGGCTCCGAGAACCTCGGCTCCTCCGTCAGCACTGTGGACAGAACATCATAATCATCGCCTCAGTTCGAAGACGTCCACTGCTGGACATAGCCCTCCCCAGATCGCCCTTCACTATTGAGAGGAAGACTGTAACCGTGCGTACCTTACATGGAATACACCAGGGTTTTTCGTGGAATGGTAGGGGCCTCCTAGCTTGGTCATAGCCTAGACCCTATACCCTGGGTTAGGCTTATCCGGTTCAGAACCAACCACGGAAGGACTAACTATTACCTCCACAAGTGGGGTTTGAGAGAGTCTCCGACGTGCGACTGCGGTGCTCCTGACCAGACCCTCTCTCATGTGGCTGCGCCATTTCCCCGGTGGAATCGAAGAACTCCACAGGCTAACCCAGGCAGCGGAAGACTGGCTGAAACACCTCGACCTCAAAATTTAACCCCCCCTCGGAGCAGGAAGACAAAAATGCCATACGATATGATGACACTAGACTAACCACTTCATACAAAGAGGGTTGCACTGACAAGAAGAGGATATCATATTATTTATGCTGAATGAGAGTGAGTGAGAGAGGAATACACCACTGCCCTTTACTAGTTTACTGTACTGTGTAAGTACCCTTTCTTACACTGTGCCACTTAGCTCAGTGATCAATTTCTTATCTGAGTTTTTTCAAGTGGTTCTATGCATTATTAAATTATGATTTGGTTCAGCAAATAAAGCCATTTTGAGAACCACTTCTAAGCAAAATGCAAAGTCATAAGAAACTATGTTTTTTATATTACGGTCGTACGTCCTAAGCCAATATTCTTTACAGAAAAGCTCTCATCCGACTATCGCAGCTAATTTCAAAGGCATTGTGAGTAAAATCCTTTTAGTAAAAAGGTACTTAAAATAACAATTCAATGCTCTAACATAAACAGACTCATTTGAAGCGTAAAGTTATGAAACTCTATGAAAAACATAGCCAAAGAGAACTTTTTGCAAAATTACTTCTCACTACAATAATACTTATTCATGGAAAGAAATACGCATAATGTGTGTTTTTAAGCAAAAAATTATGAAACAATTTTTGGGTATGAAAATAAGAAATTGTGTTGCCTGTGTACTATATTTTTCCCGAAGTACTAGCATTGTTATTACAGTATAACGGATGTATTACTCGTGTCGGTTATTATCGTATTTCGAGACAGAAATACAGTTGCACGCAAGAGCGAGCGTGACAGGCAGTGGTAGAAGACGCGCATTGTTAAATCAGTTTAACTGTACTTTTATTAGTTTTCCAGTAGAAATAGTAGCCTCGGTCAATAATTACAAGAGATCTGAGAGATTACTTACTTTCCTGCCTTCGGTATGTAATCTACTATTACTTAATTTTTTTCTTTTATTTTGATAACTTGTTTTTAGGGTTCCGAACCTCAAAGAGGAAAAACGGAACCCTTATAAGATCACTCTCGTGTCCGTCCGTCCGTCTGTCACAGCCACTTTTCTCAGCAACTATAGAAGCTAGCGACTTGAAATTCGGCATAGTGGTCAATCATGCTAACCCAAACGTAAAGCAAGACTAAAAATTAAAAAAATAATTTTTCTACAAATTTTTAAGGTCCAAAAACTGATGACTTTTAAAAAAAAAGTTTTCCCATCTAGCCGAGTTTGGTATCGTTTGAAAGGGCTTTGAACGTAGATTTCGTATTGGTAGTTCGTTTTACTAAGTGATGCGTAGTTATTCATTTATAAGCCCGACTGCACGAAAAATTTTGGTTCCCCCCCCCTGATCTCCGAACATATAAAGCCACAAAATCAGAAATAATTCTTACATGTCGATGAACTATTGAATTTTGTAGGAAAATTATAGCGGTGTCTGTATTGATAATAGTTTTTGAGAAAATTGAAAAAATACAGTACAAACAAACTTAGGGTTGCAGTTGATGTTTTTCGTTGATGAGCATAGACACAAACTTTATATATTACATTTTAAATAAAATCCAATAAATTAACACCAGTTTAAGTCATAAAAATGAACAAAGATAACAAAATGCTAGTTTTTAGATGAATTACCAACTCCGTTGTGAAGTTTTGTTGTTAGCCATATTTCATCACTGTTTTTTGCTTAAAACATTTTTAAAAGACGGTAAATCTGTTAAATTCCACTAAATCTATTCTATAATACCCTACAATTATTCCTACTCATTAAAAAAAGTACAAAATGAATAATTGTTTCGATAATTTGATTTGTGATTTGTATGGTTTCATGCAAGAACGGGTGTACCTACCGGTATCGGTGAAACTTGGTAAACAGCTAGTTAGAGTACCTATATCCAGAGATAGCATAAAACGTAGGTGCTTAAGATTTTTGTGAAAAATCACTGTTTCGTTGGGAATAAACTGTATTTAAATATTTTCGAGAAGGTAACAGTAATTTGAACTTTTGAACTTTGCTTGAATGACAGGATATGAGGTCCGATTCACAATGCAGGAAACTTAAAAATTACAACTTTACAGCAAACCGTATTTCGTTATTGAAAAAGTCCTAACATAATATAAGATAATTACGGAAAGTAACAAAATATTAAGCCATATCAACAGCTACGTTATTAAGATGGATTGAAATAATTATTTTCACAAATGAAATATTTATCATCATAAATTATTAGGACAAATCGGAATAAAATCTTTACACGTCAGTCATACGTCAGTAGTGAATCATGGACATGGATCAAATAGATTATACTTGCATAGAGGGAGGATAACTTTTGCAAGGCGGTCCACTTTTATTGAAGTTTGCTTTTTTATGTTTTGTGTCATGTGGTAGGACAAAAGGCACAAAAAGTTACTACTTTACACAACTTTACAAACACTAGCATGTCAAAAAGTGTCAAAAAACGTGGAAAGTGGACAGCCGCTTAAACAAAATATCTTAAGTTCCATCTCTTTCTACTATTAAAGGTATGTCATAAGTGAAAAGAGACTAACTACAATCTTAAATTGATGCGGACTTTATGCTTTAGAATTAAGAGATCCTTCTTGTGAGCTGTGAAACATGGATATAAACCAATGTATAGACAATACCAATGCCACCTTCCTGATCATGGACAATACCTTTCGAACGTAGAAATACAATGACTCGAAAAGGCATTAAAATAATAGTAATCGCGAAAACGAGACACGCGTATACGCTATGCTGATGCTGATGAAGTTGAAATTGCTATCAAAATCATACAACTTAGTCGGGCTAAGGTACGAGATTTAATATATTTTTTTCATATCTCCGTCCCTTTCCAGTATGACCATTCCAGTCTGCGAATCTATAAAATACTCAATCAACGCTTTCCAAGCTTCTTGATCATTAACATGCAATGAAATTAGAGACAGTGCCTTACATTACAACGTTCTTGATCATGAACTTTCGCTTACGCTAGCTTATGCACCTTTTAGTGTTTTAGGCATGAAGATTGAACTATCAAAATTCTTGGTTTTAGGCTTTCATACCGAGAAGACAAACTGGAGTAATGTATTTCTACCCAACTCGGGTGCTAGTACTAATGTGAGAAAATGATAAACCTAGTTCTTCTGTTCGTCAATAACCCGCCTCCTTACAATACATTTTAACTTCTAGAACAGAAAGATGGCATTGTCTATAAGCACCTGGAGAGGAGAGCAAACTTCCGTACAGGCGGGGGAAATGACTTTTCAATTTATATGAAGCTAGACTCTGGAGTCAGACAGCCTTTGTAGTACAAAAAAGTGGTTACGTCGATAAGGACAGTAATAAGTAGCGATCTCCTTTTTTAACTAGAGCGAATTTGCTATGTGCGTCTTTTTTTGAGTGAATAAACAAGACACGTGCTTCCTTCTATACCTTCTCTTTCTACGTTCTAAGTCCATGGTTTATATCCATCGTAGAAAGAGAAGGAACTAGAAGGAAGCACGTGTCTTGTCATATCACTCAGTAAGAGATGCACATACGAAATTAGCTCTAGTTAAAAAAGGAGATCGCTACTTATTGCTGTCCTTATCGGCGTAGCCACTTTTTTGTTCTACGACGGCTGTCTGACTCCGGAGTCAGACATCTATTTTCATACAAATTGTATAGGATTTTATGACTATCGCTGTCTCATACGCGGTTACACTGATGTTCCGTCTATCAGCGTAAGCGAAAAATACTTGGCCTATGATATCCATGTTCTAGAATCAAAGTTCAAAAAGATTGCTAATGATTGAATGAGATTGCAACGCATAAACTTCTTGGTGAACTTAAAATACAGGTGGTAGTCATTAGAGGGTGTTAGGCAAGGAATATACTCTCTACCGTGTTAGGTGTACCCACCCATTTGTTAACAAAAATACTTGGCTATTCTCCATCCACTTTCTTTCACTGGAAATAATTCAAATGTCTAACCTACATTTGCGTTAAGACTCCCTACCTATTCTCTAATTGGGATATTCAGAGATTTTTTTAGTAATCATATTGAATTCCAAATATTACGTAAAATGTTTCGTGCAGTAGGTACCTACTCAAACTTGTCCGATGTAAGTGTTTATGTAGCGAGACCATTGCCACTTCTTTGAGCATGGTCACAATACATCATGTTCTTTAAACATTAAAACTTTACATACTTACTTAATATTATAATATTAAAACGGCTGTAAGCTATCATGACATAATTTCTCTATTATATCGTTGCACTTTTTTTATGTTCTGCTCGCTATTATAGGTACTTACCACTTTGTACCTTCCGAACAACGGCGGTTTTCGTTAACACTGTTCTCATGTTTTCTTACGGTAACATTCGGTTTGGAACCCTCTATGTGCGAGTACACACCTCGCTCTTGGCCAGTTATTTTATTTATAATTAATGGACTTCTTGCTTGTGCGTTAACACCGCATTTCCGCCAATGTCAAGCGTTTTGAGGGAGTGTCTATTCAATCTCGAGGATTGTTTTTGACTAAAAATTACTGAGAAGGATATTGGAGCAGGCTAAAACGCGAACCACGCGAACACCACGCGAGAGACAAGTGTTCGGGGTAAACCCTGTAACGTGACACTTTTGATAAGTTTTCTAGAGCTTTTGTTTTCTTGTATTTATTTGCTTGACGTTGTTATTAGCGAGTAAAATTGTACGGTTTACTTTTTCGTATTTATTAAACCTATTTGCTCATAAAGCTATATTATCGTTTTCATTCACAGTCCACAACGTTTCATCAAAACTCAAAGGAGGTATAAATCTGTTGAACAAACACACTCTTTGTGAAATTGTGATTATTTTTAGATTTCAAAGAACGAACGAATAATGCCCTGTTTACGGCTTACCTAATGCCCACGTGAATAAGATGCTCAGTTAGATATTAAATATTTATACATTAAATTGTGTGCCTATCTTCAAATTAATAGATGCTAATATAGGGTCCTTCTTAAGACGTAATAGTAGGTGGAAATACCTCGGAGGCATCTTTTATTTTTCATTTTACGACTAGATTTATACCATTTACCGAAACTAAAGTCATACCTCAGTATTTTTGGATAGTTCATCTAGTGCAATCATCAACTGAATACACGATTGGAATTACTTCACTCGATAGAAAATCGTCACAAAGATGACGATTTTTCTCGGTTTAGAAGAACTTAAAATAGTTTCCGATTGTTGGTATTTATACTCACATATTCACCATTAGTTTAACTAGTGCAATCATAAATAAAATATAGAAAAAGTACTTTTGTTAGTAGTTTTTAATCGAAAATACGGCTCACGCACACACTTTTCGGAGCGCTCGGCAATCGCGTTTCTCATAGAAAATATTCGTCTGCACCTATGGCCCCTTAATTATGCTGAAACTTTTTTAAGGAGATGATCAGACCGTCAAACTAAACAACTTTCTCTATGGCACCAACATCGAAATCGCGAAAAAAAATCTGCCGTTCCATACAAAACTGCAAACTTACTTGAGCCAAATTTATGTGACACCTGATTTAATTTTCGTTATTTCGATGTTGGTCCAATAGAGAAAGTTGTTCAGGAGTCGCGTGGCTAAGGGGTCCTGAGTAGACGCGTTCGGCTTGCTTGCGATTTAATTGGCCACGTGGCTCCGCTATTTTATGGCGGTTTCGAGTGTGTGTTTTTGTTTAAAAACGGGGCTTAGAAATCGCCATATCCTATTACCGTACAATATCGAATAAATATATCTTCAACACTTGACCCCGGCGAAATCTAACAAGGAAACGCCATTAAATAATAAAAATAGAATAGAAAGTTGTTCAGTTTGATGGTCTGATCATATCCTTAAAAAAGTGTCAGCACATTAAGAAGGACCCTGTATAACTTATGACTAATAAACTAATCAAGGTCATTCTGTATACCAATATATCAATCCTGAAAATGTCTTAAATCAGAATTTTCATTCGAACTGATAATTTACTTTCAATCTCTACCACTTTTGAAGCAATGAGCATAGCATAGCATATGCTCACGACTATATTCCCCGAGGGGGTAGTCAGATATATTCTGAAACCTCAGAACATCCACGTTTCACCAGTAGTACCGAAACTCTGTCCAGTGTGACGGGCGGTGAGCCCGTTGCCTCTTATAATGGACAGTGGGTACAATACATGCCTCGAAATTGAAGCATGCAGGTTTCCTCACGATGTTTCCCTTCACCGAAAAGCCAGTGGTGTAACAAATCGTATATAAATTCCGAAAAACTCATTGGTACAAGTCAGCTTTGACGGGGATCGAACCATCGCCTCCTGCACGGCAGGCAAGACTACTCGCTACTGGACCACCACGGTTGAATCGATTGAAGCAATGAGGATTCTTCATAATGTATGTCCGAACCATTCTAATAACAAACAAAATTAAACCACAAGTGGAAAACTCTGATATCCACTTACAAACTTAGTTAAATTGATTGACACCGCAACTAATTTAATAACTTATCCTAACCGCCATCCAGAGACACCCCGATATGAGCGAACACATTTAATTACCTAACTTGAGAATCCTCCAAAATATTGTCTTCATTAAAAGCCCTTTGAGTCTCGTTTTATTTGAAAAGTTCTCGTGTAATTTGGGAAACTTAGTTAGCCTATTAACAGTGCCATTTGAGATGTTCATCACCTTTAAAGTTGATATCGTTTTGATTATATTCCGTAACTGTTACGACGGGATCAGCCTTTCTGTGTTAATGGAAATATTATAATTTCCCTAAACAAACAGTAGCTCAGCATAACTTTGACAGCCCGACAGCGCAGTCTGTAGTGAACCTGCCTGCTGTGCCGGGGGTCGCGGGTTCGAATCCCGTAAGGGACAAATATTTGTATGACGAATATGAATATTTGTACCCGAGTCATGGATGTCTGTATCTATAATACTCGTATGTATTATATATCGTTGTCAAGTAATCATAATACAAGTCCAGGCTATATTCTGGAACTTTAAATGTGACTAGATAATTTGTGTGACGCTGTCCAATATATTTATATTTATAGATATTTATCACTTCACACTTTTAAAACCCTCACTATGCTATGGCTGTGGTAAATGATGGATGGATTGTGGGAAAGATTATGCAATAAATTGTAAGAAAGAGTGAGTGCCTAAATAGCGGCTAAGAGTGATGAATGGAAGATGATGAAATATGCACTAACCCGTAGAGAAATAGCTAGAGAAAGATGGTGATGGACGTTCAAAATGTTAAAAGGCCACTAAGCTACCCGTGTGACATTTTGAGTCCACGTTTTGAATTCTTTCAATATGTGTTGAACCTAAGAAGAGAATGGTAAGGGTGGCCGACTGTGCTCCATATAAAGATAACTAAGATCATCATCATCCTCCTGCCCTATTATCCCATTACTTGGGGTCGGTCTACAATATGTCGTCTTCCTCCATTCATCTCTTGCAGTCGTCATTTCAGCGCTAAATATAACTAAGATAAGATAAATAATCTTAATTTGCACACCAAAATACACAAAAAACAACAATATACATGAAAAAGAAGAGTACAAAAGGCGGCCTTATCACTAAAAGTGATAACACAAAAACGATTTTTAATCCTATTTTAAATGTCTACCGATTAAAGTCAACAATTTTTCCAAGCATGATCGAGAATCTAATATCTAATATTCTTTCTACAATCTTTAATTTGATTTACATTATATCGGAGTCTGTAGTTTGTCAGATTTATTTTACAATATGTAGTTTCAAAGTTTTATTTAAATTTATTTAAGACTAGCTGTTGCCATCTGCCTCGACCAGTATCCTATGTTAATCCAGATCATTACTATCTGTGTACCAAATTTCATCAAAATCCGTTTACCCGTTTATGCTTGATTGAGCCACATACATTCAAACATCCTCACAAACTTTCACATTAGTGAAACGTGTAACTTTTATATTAGTGAAGTGATGACGATGAGATTTCTTTTGCAAATCTTTGAGCCAGTGAAGCGCGCTCCAAGGAATCTGACAGTGTTCTTTAGAGTACTTACGTAAGCACTAACAATCAACCTATTAAAACAGACCTTAGTGTCGATACTGCTTATTTAGTTGAACATTACAAAGTGACTTATTTTCGTAAACGACTCCTAACTTCTCAATGTCAGTAAATTTGTGAGAGTATCGCTTGTTTGTTTAGTACAAAAGTTTGAACTTTACTAAAATCTAAGTTTCTCTTCGGTTCCGTTACGGTGTTAATTTGGCGGAATTTTGTTGGAAGCCCGAAGGGATTAAAAGGTGGTACTCAAAGTTTTAAGTCGGGATTTAACAGACTGGGTTGTATCGATCCTGTTTCTTATAGCATTTATCTTTAGTTAAGTATCTGGGGTAAATGTGGCCCGGTCGGTAATAGGGCCCAGTAAACTTAAATCATAATAATTGTTATAGTTTATTAATTTTTCACTATTTACTCACGCTTTTCTGTATATTTTTACGAATGACGGATTGGGTAGCGAAAATAAGGGCATTATGCAGGGTCCTTATTAATATGCTGACACTTTTTTAAGGGGATGATTTAGACCGTCAAACTGAACAACTTTCCCTTTGGGACTAACATCGAAAACGCGAAAAAAAATCAGCTGCCCCATACATACGCTCAAGTAGGTTTGCGGTTTTGTATGGGACAGCTGAAATTTTTTCGTGATTTCGATGTTGGTCCCACAAAGAAAGTTGTTCAGTTTGATTGTCTGATAAAAAAGTGTCAGCATATTAATAAGGACACCGTATAGACCTTCAGAGTCCATATTTAAAATTGTGATTCCAATTCTAATTTCATAACAGACTCTCATATGAGTTAGGGCTGTTTCTAAACATTCTCTTACCTTGGCATATAATAGTGATGATCTGTATGACGCTTATCGCGAAGCTCTTGAAGGGCCCTCGTCTCCAGCTCATGTCGACTCAGTCTCTCATCTTGTACTCAATCAACCAGACTCTCCAGCGCACGTCCGCGCATCTTCGTTGCCTTTCACCATCTGTAACAAAACGAAGCATTTTAATATTGTAAGTAGCAAAGTTATAGCCCAAAGTACCCCACTTTAGGACAAAAGTCTCACAAAAAAGGATGAGACTGAGTGGGCCATATAACACGATTATGACTCAGTACGGATTGGAAAAAACAAGTTGGTGGTCAACTTGCTTTAAGAGATTATAACCTCGGGTTTGTGCAGTACTATTTTAAGCTGGACGCTACATGACAAACAATAATTGTAATTGTGTAAAAGAGGATTGTTTGTTTATCTGTCCACAAAACAGATTGAACAAACAAATAAAATCTCCAAATAAAGTAAGTGATGGCAATCTATTCCAATATATCAAACGTTGGGCCAAAACAATGATGTTATCGCCACAGTTCGATGTTTGCATCGTTTGTCAAAACGCAGATAAAGCGAGATTCACGTGCGAATATAAAACAATATTTTCAGTGAGAATAATTTGAATACTTATTATTTTGAGAGTTGCGATACAGTGTGATAGTAAGCACAAGATCGGTAAACCAGGATTAATATTATTATAGTTGATCGTAGTTTACAGGATTATCAGAGTTCGGAATGTTTGGTGGACTTAATATAGTGGCTTCCAACATCGAATGCAGTATTACCTACCACGTATTACGAAGTTTTTCATACAAATAAACATACACTGTCAGACGTACGGGTGGTCAGAAATATTGTTAAAATCATAGAACATTATAAGAGGGGTTAGATGTGCAAAGAAGGCGTGGAACGTGTCGCTACAGGTTATGCAACGATTTGCATAACACCATAAGGCGCACGGCGTGGTGGAAGCGAGAGGGCATGAGTAATTGTAGCAGCGTGAGCGGGACAAGTGGCGATAGCCATCTACGAAGCAAAAGCACTACTTTGCATTTCTAAACCCTCTTATAATGTTCTGTGGTTGAAACGAAACCAAACCTCTTTTAAGCGCATAACTGTGGCAAAATTACTTTTAGAATCTGTCAAGTGATGATAAGTGGCAGCCTTTCATTCATATAAAACTATACGAAGCCGTATTACGTAGTGGCCTCTATGACTTTTATGAGTTGATCTACAGTGTGTAACAAAACACCCTAGTTATACTTAAGGAGGTGCTGCAGACCATCAAACTGAACAACTTTCACTATGGAACCATTGTCGAAATCACAAAAAAAAACAGCTTCTTCTTATCGTGTGGGCAGCAAGCCCTGGTGCCATGTTAGTCTGTTCTAAATGTGTTACAACCTAAATTTTTCCGGACGAAAAACACAATTTCTCTATTTACATCAAACATTATAATAAGCTACCCCCACGTCGACCAAGAGAAGAAATGGGATGGTCAGTAGGGCTTTTGTGTAAGCTTCCGATTATATCGTTTACGAAATCGATAACGTTTTATGACTGTCCCAGCCAATTTTTAAATAATATTTTGTTTCTGTGATCATTGTGTTTATTATCTGAGATAAATTAACTAAATATTAAGAAGCAAAATCGCCAAGAACTGCTAAAACACCGCGTCGATTTGATACTGATTGAATCGGGTATAGTTACACAATAACCCCCCTGGTCTGGCAAACAAACGGCAAAATTTTGAACGTACAAATCTAACTAACTATCTGCATGACTGAATAAAATTACTATCAATAATGAAATTATGCTAAAAGTGATCATTTAAATTTGAATCCTAAATAGCGTTAAGTTTAAGAGTCAAAATAAAACGACATTAGACCAACGCTAAGCCGAGAGGTTAGAGTTGGCAGTCTAAATCCGTCGAGTAGCCGAATATAATCGATAATGTCTGCAAATGTGACTGGTAAAGCTGAATCTATGATCGTGTTTGTGTTGGAAAGGGAAATTTTGGAACTTTACATAAATGTGATCCTTGGTTTAGTGTTGCCTAACTCCACTATCCACTAGTTCAGCGACCCAAAGTGGGTCTTGGCCTCCAGAACAAAAGAATGTCTCTTTTCCAGATCCTGTACACCTCGCATGCCACCTCCGAGAAACGATAAATATCGAGATGTGCTGGAGGTACAATGTTAGGTTCCTTTGGTTTTTGTGTAATATTATGTTTTTATTTCTTGGTGCTTTTGCAGTTTGGTCTTCAATTCTGCCATAAATGATCTCTGGAATTGGCTCTCTATAGCCATGTTTTTTTCTTATTGTTGTCTCCCGATTGCAATGGAGAGAATTTGGATATATTCTTTTTCCTACTCCTCCTATCTTCTTATATAAATCCGAATAATTCATTGCGGGTTCCAAGACAGATTAGAGTCACCCTTGAGGCTGGACTTCATTGTCTAGTGTTGTGAATGGTCGCCGCTGTTGATCCTGGTTTACATAAGTTACAGGGGAGGAAATGTGTGGTGGGCCTATGCCCGATAAAAAAAAATGTGCTGGAGGCACATCTTGTTATCCTCCTATGTATGCCAAAAAGTGCGCGCACGACATACCTATTTCTCGTTTTGTCGCTTTGTAGTGAGATGCCACCCACCGCTGCTCTTGTTGGCTTAAAGCTCATGTAGGTCAGCCTACACTACGCCTCGATACCTGGTGTGACTCTTGACACGCCGATCCTCTCCCATTCTTTCTATGTGGCCAAGCCAGCGGAGCAGGTGTGTTTTTGTCTCGCCAATGAAAATAAAGAAGGCCGCGAGATCTTCGGTTACAGCATTTTAGCTGAAGGGTCAGCTAAGTACCATCCGCGTTTTGTACTGGACCCCAAATTTTACGTACCTCTCGGAGACCAGAAGTTTGCACATTATTACACTATTTTGAGAGAAATTACTAAACCAATCGTAGTCGGATTTTAGACGCAGACATTTCAAGAATCTCAACGTTGTTCAATCACCTGTAAAGCGATTACAATCACAACCATTGTACGATTCAAACGGAGACGTAAGGAAGCAAAGAGATGGCCTTCGACCACAAACGAAGTGAAGGATGGTACAAAGACTCGTTAAGTAGCCTCAAACGAGTGATCAGAGGGCGAGACCCGAGTACCCGGGGCGGTGGACGACGGAGACAAAGGTTTAGGGGGTTGGTGCCAGTTGCGAGCGGTGGAGATTTTGTCTAGATATTTTATTTTAATTGTTCATGATAAGAACACTAGCTGATGTTGCGACTAAGTTTTTTTATATAGCCTGTATTACTCGAGGTTAGTGTAGCTTTTACGAATAACTTACTAATAATTTATAGAAAATCAGCAAGTTGAAGTGGCAATGGGCTGGTCATATCTGCCGAAGAACTGACAACCGGTGGGGTGTCAGAGTTCTAGAGTGGAGACCACGAAATGGTAGGCGTAGTGTGAGACGCACTGCTGCCCGCTGGACAGAGGACCTAAAAAAAAGTTGCGAGGAGCGACTGGAAGAGAAAGGCCGAGAACAGAGTATTGTGGCGCGCCTTGAGAGACGCCTATGTTCAGAAGTGGACGATGATGGATGATGATGAATTTATAGAGTCGGATCAGTAGTTCCAGAGATTAGGTAGGTAAGTACTTCGATTTATAATAATAATTAATGTTGAGTTATATTTAATACACATTTTGCATGAGGGGTATAAAGTTGAAGGTTGACTTTAATATGAGAACAATCAATACCTGATAATTTTGTATTACTATTTGAATCCAAGTAAAGATTAAACAGAATGAAAAACAGTTCTCCAATAAAGCAGTACCTATCTGTTTCACAACCTTCATTAAGAGAAGCTTTTATCCTGCAGTAGAATTCTAATATGTAAATGAGAATACAATTTGAAAATTGTAACGAAAATGGCATATTTCATGGCTTGAAGCCAGAAAATATTCGTCTCATTCTTATCTAGAAGGAAGTATCCTCTACCGCTCTTAACTTGAGCAAACACTTTCGGCGGAAGTCACCCTCGCTCCGTGCCCAGAAACTTGATTTATCCGACGATCAAATTCAATTGTGTCAAACGAGAAATTGACTAAAAATTCTACTGTCGACGCGGGGCGGTGTAACATTTTTGTGCATTTGAATTTCGCAAAGCTTCGCGGACGGTTCGCAAATATTGGAAGTGTTTCAGTTAAATGGGCGTTTTGTATGACAGCCATGCAACGCTTGTGTGTTCGTCACGCATATTGATGAACTGCCAGTTGTGAACTGGTCATTTGTTTACAAGTACATTGTGAAAAATAATTGACAAATCCAATCCAAAAATAACAAAATGCGAAAGAATAAGAAAGTAATCGAATATTTAGTGCTTCGTTATGTTCGAACCAATAGATAGATTTTAGCTTGCCATTAAATAGTTCAAGATCTAACTATAGGACTTCATTCAATGTAAGGACAAAAAGATTTTTCGTTTCCTATTTAGCTTTCTGACCAAATTCTGATTAGAAAATACAGGTCGGCAGTAACCGATCTAAATCAGTCCCATCCTAAACTCCAATACCTACTCGACTCAAATGTATGCAACAGCAGATTTCTTTTTTGTTCTGATCGGTTTGCTTTCATAGTAAAAGTTGTTCAGTTGATGGGTAGAGTATGTGTTTTAAATATAAAGATACTTTTCCTTTTGTACACCCTGTACAATTTATTTAACAGAAAGATGTACTATCTGACAATTATCTTGGACGTTACTTAAGCTGTTCTTAGAATAAGTGAGTGTATGTGTTTTAAATCTCTATTTTCTGTTAGTCAAAAATCATGAATTATGATAGTCAAAAACAAAATCACGCATGAAATATTATTTGCATGAACAAAATAGCAAGTGAGCGATGAATTGATCGAGCATCAAAAAGGTAGACAATAAATATTCCGGCAATATCCGCGCGTCCGCGTCCACAAAGGCGGAATCATCCATAAATATTGTCACTTTGGTAAACTAACTTTATTGTTCCCGTCAAATATTACACACTACAGTCCATGACAATAGACAAGACATAAAACAAAAATTAACCATGACGCTCAGGGTTGTCAGAAAACCTGGTTAAACTTCACATCACCTATTCAGGGTTTTAATGTGGTAAAGTTGACTTTTAATAATTTTTTAGGGTTCTAATCATATGTGTTTATTAAACACACTCACGTGTGTTTCTTTTGTAGTGCACGCTCTTAAATATATTATGCACTTTATTCCTTCCCAATGTCTTCAGCGACCCAGTCTTCTCTTGCTTGATAACTTAGTTTATGCTTCATTTTCCGTTTGCTCATTTAGCAACGTGTCCCGTTTAGAAAAAAACATTATTAATTGTGAATGCAAGTTACATGTAACATCATAGCCATTTCATTAAATTAAATTAAAGAAAAATAACCCAAGGCAGACAATTACGTCTGCAAGTAAACTCTGAGACATTTTAATTTGTCATAGCCAAGAAAGCGAGCACCAATAGCCTCCAGCTATATTCAGCTAATAATATCTCAATAAATAGCACTTGATATTTTGACCAATTTTTAAATCCTCTCTGTGCTCAAAGATAAACTGTCCCCCTTTGATAATAGAATTGTGTATTGAAAAGCAATCGGTTTTCGCTGCGGGCATCGTCGTGTAATTCATCTGCCCTGTTCTACCCGAGGGTTGTCTCTTCGGACTTTATAAGGCTTAAGTTGTTGGATTCACTTTGTATAAAATGTTGGCAATAATTTTATTTTGTTGTGATTAATCGTTTGTTGATTTTTATAAATATTGTACAAGATATTACAAGTAAATAAGTGTCGACTACACTGAAGAATGTTATGTCCTCGTCCTTGTGGGTTCAATAAGAAGTATTGTAGTTTGTCAGTTGGACCATAGATTTTCGGATCGTGACAACCCCATAAAAATATCCTTTTAGCGTTATGCTCAAACAAGAAAATACAATAAACGTCTCTATAGGGTGAAATTGATATCATTAGCATCCTTTTAAAGTAAGATTTTACCTATCAAACTGAACAACTTTACTATGGGACCAAACCGATCGGAGCAAGATAAATAGTTTAAAAGGATGCTAATGATATCAATTTCACCCTGTATTTTTATCCTATACCAAGTATTTTTTCCATATCCATATCCCAGTGGTTTTTAATATAACTTAAAAAGTCAATAAATTGCTACCTTCAATTTTCAATAGTTCTCAAGATATAGTAGGTCTATGTGTTTCCAAGATATTGAAGGGTTAGACTTATCCCTTAGATAATCCTTTAGCTACTACTAGCAATTTGACCACATAATAATGTACATATTCAAATAATTAAAAAATATGACAATCTAAAATGTATGCGAATGAATCGTCTAAATAGATGAAGTAATTTTTGAGTAAATTGCCAACATATTCGTACATGGGTCAAACAGAGACCCTAACTTTTGTATTATGTCCAAAATTCAACATTGTGCATTCTCCTACAAAGTTCAACGCCAAACCATTAGGGGTAGTTCACACCATAACGCCCCGTAAACGGTTTAGAAGCAACAAGGCCATTACACACCGTCTCGGAAGCGATAGTCGATTCACTGTCGAGGGTTCCGCAGCAATTAATCTTAGCGTTCCGTTCCACGTCGAGAACAACTCAAATGGCTTTTTAGAAGTTGCACTCAAAAGTTTTTGTATTCGCTACTTAGTTTGATGGTAATTACAATAGGTAATTACAAAGTAATATAAAGTAGCATTTGGTTAATCGATTTTAGAAAGAATACAAGACTTGTATTAATAATAGTCACGACTACAATCATTCCTTTCGGGGTTAACAGAAACTCTGAAAATTTGAACTATATTTTTGAAGAGATTGTTGCGAGGTGTTGCGTAGGATAAAGGATAAAAATGTCATAATAATATGCAGTGTTTTGAGGGCGATAATATAGCCACCTCATCAATCGACATGTCTCTTCGTCCTAAAACCATCAATATGCACATGGTGAGTCATACTACATCTGCATACTTAAAAAAAATAGTCGATACTTATAGTAAAGTTTTTCACCACCATTATTATATATGAATAAATTACTATGGTCTCTGCCTACCCCATTGGGAAAGAGTTGTGACGTTATAGAATAGAATTTCGACTACAGAGACTGGTACGTTAAATTCATTTTTATGAGCACCAATAGTAAGCAAAAAACATATGCACTATCGTACTTATTCTTCAGAATTTCTAAAATTTCTATAGAACGTTTAAACTCACAGAGGTATGGTTGGCAGTGACTCTGACCGGCACGGTCAGGGCATCAGGGCCTAAGAAACATTTCTATTGGCGTAGACGCTAGTAGAAATTACAGAATGTATGGATTTGATTAAAGATGGAAAAAGTCGGGCGGCGAGCGAGATTCGAACCCACGACCTGCCTATCCGGGCCATGCTCCACTCCAACAGAGCTGTCGTCGCCCCGCAAGCCACGACGAAATTTTCAGTCTATATCATCGTCTTTAAAGGGACGTCAAAACATTTTATGGATTTGACATTGGCGACCGAAACATTTTGACATTTGTTTTCGTCAGCATACGTCAAGTCCATACATTTTTTATGCTTTCTACTGTCGTTAACGCTAATCAAAAGTTATTTGTCTAGGGGCCCTGAGATGTTGACGATAGTCTGAAGGAATTAGTCCCATCTTACGTCATCAGACGTTTTTATGTAGGTACCAGTTAACACAGAAAACAAAAGAACACCAACATTTATCTGCCCTCTTTGCAAAGCACATAATATTATTCTATCGAATACCATCAAGCGATAGATAGAGCTACTCCGGTAGCCATTGATCGCAGTAAGCAATTTGTCTTCCCCAGCCCGCGGCTACCCATCTTCTTTCCACTCGCTCTCAAATTCAATATCTACTGACAATTTCTACTATATCTTTAGACTAAATTTCTATGTTATTGCTAGTTTGGGAACGTAGTTACTTTTTTATTTCGTTTATGTGGTTTTGTTAATATTTTCAGGTGATTATTATTCGTTGAGCCAAATACAAATCTGCCCTGGGTCCACGTGGTAGAGTACGGCCCACTCCCATCTCACTATTATTCATGAGAGGAGTCCTTTGCCCTACAGTGGGAATCCTACAGGCTATCACTTAAGGGGCTACCTGCCGGTTTTGGGTAATTTTGTAACCATTTTATTCATTTGCTCTTACATTTTGAATGGGAAGAAAATGAAAATTTACAATATTGTTCACAATACAATTTAGAATGATGTGGTTTTCTTACTTTTTAGAAATTTATAAAAAATCATCTAATTTTTCAAAGAAAACAGCTAAATTCTGACCGGAGCCACGTGCTCTTTCGCATCGATTAGTATGGAGAGTCGTGGTCCAGGGTAGATACGCCTTAAATAGAAAATGTTTTTAGTTTTCAACCAATTGTGGTAAAGCGGTTACATTTACGGCATTATTTAAAGCAATCGGTTAACAGAATATTTAATTTGGACATTTCTAACATACTTTCAATTTAATTACTCAGTTTACTGATTAATTTAATTAAAGTAGTGATAAGAGTCGTTGAATACTAATAACATTCTATTCACAATAAGGATTTTAGTAGAACGAAACGAGTTTTTTTTTTGAAATTTTTGGTTTACTCAGTTATCAACCATATAATTTTTGTACTTTTATGAAAACGCTGTTAATATTTAATTTAGTAACACCACTGGCTTTTCGGTGAAGGAAAACATCGTGAGGAAACCTGCATGCTTCAATTTCGAGGCATGTATTGTACCCACTGTCCATTATATAAGTGGCGACGGGCTCACCCCCCGTCACACTGGACAGAGTTTCGGTACTACTGGTGAAACGTGGATGTTCTGAGGTTTCAGAATATCTCTGACTACCCCCTCGGGGAATATAGTCGTGAGCATATGCTATGCTATGCTATGCTATGCTATATTTAATTTAGTAACTGTAATTCTACGGCAGGTTTTCCGAATATATTATGCCTACAGAACCCTACAGTTA
The DNA here is from genome assembly GCA_963693445.1 of Agonopterix heracliana. Lineage (NCBI taxonomy): Eukaryota > Metazoa > Arthropoda > Insecta > Lepidoptera > Depressariidae > Agonopterix > Agonopterix heracliana. Next base: position 777,979 of record OY856310.1, read on the forward strand.
AATTGTTAGTTTGGTTTACAATTTATATAAATTGTATTTTATCAGATAAAAACATTTCACAAGTCTGACATGTTAGAGTATGGCATTCTCTCACCCGCATTTATGAAATACGGCCTTTGTCCTGCAGAAGGAACAAACTATAACTTAAACCTGGTTAGGCATTAAAGTTACCAATTTCTTCCATCTTAAAGTCTTTAAGAGGATTTCACTGAAATGTTTTGACAGAAAACCAAAGGGCTATTTCAAAGCTCTCGAATTTTTTCCCCTTCGAACATGAATATTTTCAAGGGTTATAATACGATTAAAATGAAAATCTTAAACCTTCTTGGTAATAAGGAGCGTGACTGTGAACATTTTTGCCTCATCTTGTTATATTAAATCGGTTTGAGGAAACATCCCACAAATGAGTCTCGGAGGGGTTTTTATATCGATGACGTCATAATACTTAAAGGAACAATGTTGTGGATGAAACTGTTTACGAAGAGTGAATTGTCAATGTTATCAAAAGAAGAGCTATTTGATGTCTTAATACCAAAACGATTGTTAGGCTGCGTTGCCACTAGAGATGTGCGAGGTAGCGAGGCGGTGACAATCCGCCAATAGCATGATCGCTCGATCACGTCATTGGGAAATTGAAGCACTCTCCCATTGGACGATTTTTTCCTCGCTCACCGCCTCGCTACCTTGCACATCTCTGGTGGAAAAACAGCCTCATACGCAGATGCAGCCACTGCGGAGATGCCGTTATAGTCGCCCTTATATTTTTGTTTACGTATGCTGCACGTATACAAAAGCGCCGCCACTCCGTGTATACCTACCGTTAACAGTAGAGTATTCCTCATTCGCTCGCACTCACTCAGTATAAATGAGCTAAATTCTCTTCTTGTCAATAAGAGCTCGTTTGTATGAAGAGTCCAGGATATGCTACGACCGTCCGACCACTTGATTAACGTAATGACGTAATTGTATAAAAAACCTAAGTATGCTAAAACAGATCCATACGTTTTTAAACGTAAAGTTAGGACAAGAGAGATGGTTGTTGTATAGCTAAGTTTCTGACCACCCCGGAAAGGGTAAAAAACATTTGTAATAAGTAAAAACATAAAATTCGTCTCGGGCGGGACTTGAACCCACGCTCTTCCAAACCGGGGAAACGTGCTAACCAATTACACCACCGAGCCCAACTACCCAGAGAACGAAATTTTCAATCTGTTACGTCTTAAGGGGACGTGCGCGCCATGTACTGGCAGTATTATAACCAACCAACTTGCAAGTCAAATATTACAACTTGAATTCATACATTCGAAATAGCACAACATGGCTGTAACATGTTTATAAACAATAATATAAGTAAAAACATGTGTTTGCTCTAGAACAGCTATTATTTAATTTAAAAACACTTTTTAACTTAAGCATAAGCATTATTATGCTAACGACTATATTCCCCGAGGGGGTAGTCAGAGATATTCTGAAACCTTCGAATACCTACTACGTTTCACCTAACTCTGTCCAGTGTGACGGGGGGTGAGCCCGTCGTATATAATGGACAGTGGGTACAATACATGCCTTGAAATTGAAGCATGAAAAAAACTTTTAATACTATAATAATGTAGTAGGTAGGTTTTATTATAGTATAGTGGTATTGTTAATTCCATAGGTGGTCCAACTGAAAAGACATTTTTCTAAATCAATAAAGCTAGCGGTATTCATCGACTGATCCTAAAATTTGTTATCGATGTTTGATATCAGTGTTGGAATAAATGAATGAATGTTTTAAGGGCTTACAAATGAACTAATTCCATTGCGTTTTGCGCCATTCATCTGCAGACTAAACTATTCCGCATGACGTCACAAATTCGCAAAGCTAACTGAGAACAATTAATAAAGTTGGCTCAAAAGTACATTATTCCGGCCGAACTGTCAACAACTTACAAAAACCAGTTAGTAAACTCTTTTTTTAACAAATAACCTTTAGAGCGTTGTTAAGTAAGCGCCGTCTGCGATCATAGTCTCGAGCGGTCTATCTTACAGGGTTGGCAGAAATTTTACAACTACCATTTTTTATTGTGTAGATGTAGTAATATTTATGTTTAGAAAAAACAAACCTTTTCTCTTAAGGGGCTACCTGCCCGTTTTGGGTAACTTTGTAACCATTTTATTCATTAACTATGGCACTTTTTGAGCTGAAAATTAATCTGAACCATCTACAGGATATGAGACGTGATGTGGTTTTTCTAGAAATCGATTTTAATGAATAAAACCGAAGAAAAGGGACTCTAAAGTCACCCCTTTTTTTACTGTTGTTACCATTTTACTCTTACATTTTGAATCAGAAGCAAATGAAAATTTACAATATTGTTCATAATACAATTTAAAATGATGTGGTTTTCTTACTTTTTAGAAATTAATAAAAAAATCATCAAATTTTTCAAAGAAAACAGCTAAATTCTGACCGGAGCCACGCGCTCGTTCGCATCGATTAGTATGGAAAGTCGTGGTCCAGGGCAGATACGCCTTAATCGTCTCGACACAACACTGTCACACGGTCTAACAGTAAAAAAATACAGCAGTCTGGAAAAAAACTTAATTTTTCTTTAGATTGCTGATAGCATAGAAATTTTGTTACATATTGCATGTAGCCGTCCAAATCAAAGAGAACCTTGACAAGTTTTTTTTTTTTTTCTATGTAAAATTGAAATTACTAGCTAGTAATAATATAGTAAGAATGGGTTCGGAACTCATAATCATAATCATAATCATAATCATTTACTCGAGTCCGATTTGCATATTATCCGAATGGCCTCTGTGCGAAAGTTTTTTTTCGAATCACCGTTACCCGAACGGAAGTAGCATCGAATTAGTTTTCAGCTTTTAAGGTGCATTGACAGACGTTTCTCCGAAAGTTTTTTCTGTCGAACTGCCATTCTTATAATTTCAAAACTGTATTATAGTTATAGCAGTACTTTCAATTTATGGATTGGGTTAACTTGATTATGAGCCGTTTTGACATTCGAAATCAAAACATCAATTCATCAATATAACAGAAACCTGTCACTGCGACCGCAAACCGCTTTAGTTCAACCACAATTTAAGAGACGTAGCTTCTCCACCACGTAATTCTCATTATTTTCCAGAGACATTTAAACTTTCATTCCGAGTGTCACCGGCAGAGGGAGCCACCCCCAAATAGAAGGTCCTAAGACTCGAGTGAGACATAAAATGAAATATAGCCAGGCTACGGCGAGGCGTTTTTTTTATTGCCGCAATGTGCAAAGCCTGTAAAAAAATTACTCGCGACTTATTTTTAGGGTTCCTTTGTCCGACAAGAAACTGAAGCAAAACCGTTCAGTTATTTTTTTTTATCTATACTTATAAACTTATTTTTTGTTAGGGGTGTAGAAGAACTAAGAACGATTTCGCGATATTCTATTTTCACGAGGACGAAGTCACGTGCAAAAGCTAGTTTATTTATAAAACGCATGGTTATAAGGATATTTTAGGAGTCAAGTTGTGGGTTTGTTATAAGGTGGTTGCATTTCGGTTGCTGATCCCCGGCCTACAAAGAAGTTCCAAACGTTATGGTCAACACTACCACCTGGAGCCACAATTTTAAGATTAAAATTTATATTCTAAAATAAAAATCCTTTTAGATAATTATTTTAGTAATTGGTCTCAATTGCACGGAGGTAACTAACGTTTTTCTGTACTTTAGTTGATTCGAATTAAGTACGCATTATTTTCAGACTTTTTTTAGCAACTGTACCAACTGCGAGATATATCCTACCAAATTCAACATCATATTGCCATGAAATGAACAATTACAGCGAAGGACTTTTAATTTCTGCTTAAACATATTTCTGTTTAAAATAGAAGCTTTTAATAAAAATTGCCTTTGACAATGGACCTCGATGGGACTCACAATGATTATAGTTTTTGGTTGTCGAAAACTTTTCTACAGAGGAAAAAGGCTTCAAAGAGGAAGATAAAATATAACTACGGAACCCTTCATAATGCAGAACATGAATGAACTCGCACATGAATGATGGTAGAACTCGCACATTGCCGGATTTTTTATCTGGGCCCAAGGATGAGGTGATGATAATTTTTTATACGACTTTCCTTCCCTCTGTATATTGTTAAAACGTCTTTATTTGCGAGCGCGTAATTGTCGAAAAGCGAAATAATGGGATATTACACAAGAGAGATCCGTGTCTAACTTTTAATAAGGGTTTTTATTATACTTTTATATTAGACTCTGAAAGCTATGTAATGCGTAATTGAATATGTTTGTTTGGATAATAATGGCGACCTTTTAGATAATCATCTCGCCTTTAAATGCGAATGCTATTAGGACGACCGTTTAGATTTTTAGTTGAAGTTCTTTGAAATATTATCTTTGTTATTTTGCCGTCTTTTATTACGAGGAGGTAAAACAAACCACTCAAATTATAGTGTTTGATATAGAATATGTACCGCTTTTACCATTTTTGAAATTAACGATATTCTCCTCAAAGACGTTTCGATTCTTAAACGTTCATTATTCACCTACCGTGCCGCAGAGAGAGGGGGAGGCGTCACATTTGGTGAGGGGCAAGGAGAGTCCATATAGTAGTCGTACATACTCTCCCTTATAATAATAATATTTATTTATTCAAGTAACAAGGACTCATTGTTAGTAAGTTCTTATTCTATGTTAGTAGGAATACATTTCGTTTGGAGTGCATCATTAGAATGAGTCATCGCTGCGCCATTCCATTTGAGATAGCGCAGCAATGAGTCATATACGCGCAGTGCAGCCTACTGGCGATCATGGTCAGAATGCTGTTGGGGCTGGCCCGCACCCTGCGCACCAGGGACGCGCATCTCTTGCGCATTGTAGCGTAAAAGCAATTTGTTCGCGCTTCGGCAAACATCCCTGATGCGCTACAGAAACGGTGCAACCCCACCAGCACTCTGAACGCGTTGTTATATTGGACGCGAAGGGCGCGATAGTATATTGTGACATTTCTTAATTCGTAGACTGTTACGCAAGTCTAGAATCAACCTAATAAGTGTCAAAATTCTTCATCTAACACACTTTTATTCACTGTATGTGAATAAAAGGGTGTTAAACACACTTACAACATTTTTAAGATGAATTATAAAAATAATAACATAGATTAACAAAGAAAATAAAAAGTTGTTTATTCTATGTTCAATTTTGATCAGAAAATGGATTTACTGGGAAAGAAATCCATTTATTTATGATCCCATCACACTATTACATAACGCCGTACGCAATTCCTTGGTTTCCCCTTTAATAATTTTTTTTTTCGAAATTGTCTCGCTCTTGGCTTCAGCTCACCTGATGGAAAGTGTAGATGAAGCCAAGGAAGTAACGCGCTCATCCAGAAAAAGCCTATTAACACTTCTTTTAAAAAAATATCCTGATTGTATTTGCTTAGGGAGAAAGTTCCAAACTTTGCCTCAAAACTTTGAATAAGCTGCAACACAAAATCTTCAACTAATACCCATTAAGCTACTTTAAAAAACCTATCTTTGTAGAACAAGGCAAATAAAAATAATTGTTCAATTCCCCTCCGGTAGTTAGCGCGAATATAAAGCGGCGCTGAATTTTTGCGCGCCCACTTTCTGGCTATTCTTAGGGCAACTATATTTCATTCGAAATCGTCGCTGTGAACGTTCTCTTATATAATTTTATTTGAGTCGACGTTGGGATGATAGCGGTTAGGGCATCTAGAAATGAAATGTTCCTATTTGATGCCGGTCTAGCGGAGGAGGGACGGGTTCACTTTTATTATAAGGTCACTGTATCGAATGAGAAAATTTTTCTATGATATTGCAAAGGGAGCTAAGGATATCGTTATGATGATGGTAGAAAATTCAAATAGACTTCAAAACTAAAAAGCAAAAATAGTATTACTTAAATTCGCATCTACAAGAACCTTAATTTTGGTTTACCGGAGACACTGTTCCGAGTTCGGAGTTTTCAGTATATCTTTGATTATCCCAAAGGGGAATATAGTCGTGAGCATATGCTATTCTATGCGGAGACACTGTTCAAGCCATGAAAATTTTCCTCTGGGCTTGGTTTTATTTATTTGAGCTTGACATGGGCACTGACTGAGTCCAATAAAATAAATTAATATATTTACAGAGTTGACCTGAAAAAAGACATCGGATGATTTTATTTTAAATCTATTTAGTTTTGAAGTCGGTTATTTTAATAAATTGTTACTAACATCCTAAAACAGTCTAAAAATCAAAACTTTTCTAAACAAATTTACTTAACACGATTTTTTAAAATAAAACAGATTACTCTTACCTTGTTTTATTACAACACTTGCTTTAAGATAAAAAGACTATATGGACATCTTGTTTGAAATAAATTATTTGAATTTGAAATTATACAGCGATCTTCTTTTCTAAAACCCTCAAAAACCTAATTTCTCTAGACAATCTTCAAGCCTGAAGACAATTTAGTGCATGTTAATACTGTCAGGTGTAAATTGGAGGAGCTCGTAGACGTTTAATCAAGGTAGCTTGGTCTGCTAATAAGTTGCGACCTCGTACCCCGAGGCGATGGGGGATAGAAGGTAAGTCATATATGACGACGACAGTCTGCATGTACACTGTATTAAAGTAAACATGAGGCATTTCTTAACTGTACCTGTGAGACAGTTATTACGTGAAAATTAATGATTGAAGCCTTGGTGGTCCAGTGGCGAGTAACCTTGCCTGCCGTGCCGCAGGCGATGGTTCGATCCCCGTCCAGGCCGACTCGTACCAATGAGTTTTTCGGAATTTCTGTATGATTTGTAACACCACTGACTTTTCGGTGAAGGAAAACATCGTGAGGAAACCGGCAAGCTTCAATTTCGAGGCATTGTATTGTACCCACACCATTATAAGTGGCGACGGGCCCGTCACACTGGACAGAGTTTCGGTACTACTGGTGAAACTTGGATGTTCTGAGGTCTCAGAATATCTTTGACTACCCCCTCGGGGAATATAGTCGTGAGCATATGCTTATGCTATGCTTATGCTTAGTGATTGAAAAATAAAAACAATCTAATTACAATGGATTCTCGTTGCAAATTTTGCCTCGAGCGCTTGTCTTTCGCGTGGTGTCCGCGCGGTTCGCGTTTGAGCTTGCTACTAGGCTCCGCAATCTTTCTCAGCTGGTTTGGACCAAAAACAATCCTTTAGATTAGGATAGATATTCCCACAAACTATTTGAAACTGGCACAAATGCATTGCTAACGCACAAGCAAGAGTGTATAAAAGACATTGCCCATGTGACGAACTGTATTCATTTCAAATCGTTGAGCAACTAAATAATGAGTATAATCAGAGAATAAATACGAAGAGTATGATAGCTAAAATTATACACAAAACAGAAGGAATATCACACTTCTTAATGAAATAGAAATTATCCTTTTCTGCAGTGAGATTTAAGGCTTCCGCACATTGCAGCGATATTATCGACAGCGATATCGCGACACCTTACACACTGCAGCGATTCCGCGATTCGCGTCACGCATGCGCCCTTCACTGAATGTAGTAGAAAGAGATTGCGTCAGGTTGCGATAATATCGCGGCAGTGTGTGGGATCGAGCGCGTCCCCACATACAAATGTACTGAGAACAATTATCGCAAAATCGCAGCGATATTATCGCTCGATAATATCGCGGCAGTGTGTAGGATCGCGCGCGTCCCCATACAAAATGTACTGAGAACAATTATCGCAAAATCGCTGCGATAATATCGCTCGATAATATCGCTGCAATGAGCGGAGGCCTTTATTATAAAATTAAAATTTTCCAGTTTGTATGCGAAACGGGTTTAGGCAAGGTGTTTTATAAATAAAAACAGATTAATTTATTATGTTATGTTATATTTTCAGCGTAAGTGCGTTCACACACAATGACGCACAGACGGAGCGGCAGATGTCAGTCCATAGAACCACACGCGGTGCGTCAATACGTCACCGTGTGTGCTTCTACGTGCGGTTTCATACAACTCCTTGCTTCACAAATGACGGATTGAAGTTTGCAGCTCCGTCAGTGCGTCATCGTGTGTGAACGCGTTAAGCCAGCCATAGAAAATGCATGAAATCTGATTATGCACTCAACGGTACTATGATCAATAATGAACCCTATTTGTAGCCCAGTAGAGTAGCTACATAGTTTTAGTAGATAGAACAAAAGTTGTTGATGCCTAAAATAAGCCAAACATTATAACCCGAAAGCGAGTTTCATTCAAATTGGCTCAAAACAAACAAGCCAGATAGTTCAACTAACCATAAATCAGAATCTCAACAAGTTTCGTTTGCCAAGCTAATTTCTTGCGTACCACTCGAGATTAAAGCCGAGAATCGCCTGCGGTTTTGAAATTAAAAGTTCTCTTAACCGAAGTGTAATTTCCTTACGATTCGGTACAAGTATTAAAAGATTTTTGGTTTTTGAGTATTTTAATTAGACGTTCGTATATGTAGTAGTTAAGTTCACAATTATTAAAGTTTTGTAAGGGTTTTATTAAACTTAATAATTATTAAATTAATTCAAGCTGTTTTTATTATACTTTGGAACTTAATTAGGTACAAGTAAACATATAAAGTTTGCTGAATAAGGGGTTATTAAACCACATTTTTAGATTATATTTGTCTATTCTTGGTGTGCAAATAACGAATATTCATGTTTTAAAAGTCTATGAACTACTTACTCCATTCTTCTCCTAGTATATTTGGTTATATTTAACCATGAAGCTAGATTAGGACTGGAGGAAGTACTGAACAATAGTCAAAGAAAAATATAGATACCATTACAACACTATAAAACGACAGTGTCCGCTACGAAATATCTCGTAGCAGATACGTAGCAAAATCTCGTAGCGCATTGCTACGAGGCCTCTAATACAACATTTTGTGGGAGACAAGCTTGCGATTCTAGGCTAATATTACTACTTTACGGCCAGTAGCAGAAACGCTCATTAAAGTTAATCCTCCATTAAATTACTACGTCAACAAGACAAACACTCAGTTGCAGAAACGCTCATTAAAGTTAATCCTCCATTAAATCTCTTGCATTCGCTTTTTGTCTTGATGTAGTAAAAGCTGGCAAAAGATTTAATGGAGGATTAACTTTAATGAGTGTTTCTGCATTTGAGTGTAAGCCTTGCTACACTTGCACGCTGAAAAAACAATAGCAAGGCTTCTGACCACCCGGTGACCGATTATGGTCGTGTGTTTAAAAAAAAATCGTTTTCACAGCACCACATTCTCGCTTCCGCCTAACAACTTGTAACACGCAGAAGCTTTATATCCGGCGGTCGCAAAGTTTCTTCCCTTTTGTTACCGCTTCATAACAATAACTAATTTCTTTAGTTAATTAATAACTTGAAAATGTTTTTATATTAAACTAGATTTTGCCCGCGATTCCTTCCACATCCACACTTAGTACCGTAGCCGAGGGACTACTTAACTACCAAAAAGATAACCGATTGACGTTAAAAAATTGTTGTAAGGTACTAAATGACTAATATAAAACATGACAGTATAGAAAAAAAACGGTAACCTCGAAATTTATTTTTCACCTCACAAGCTCGGAAAGATTCTGTTTATCATTCGAAATCTGAGTGCAAAAGTGCATTTTATCCGCTAGCGTGCAAAGAGTTTTTAAAATTCGAATCCATTCGAGTCCAGATAAAAAGATAGTAAAACCATACGTGCGAGAAAGACAAAAAGATTATGTTGCTAACATAACGAACTATGCTTACATTCGTGCATATTATTATCTTCTCTTTTTCGCGTATAAGTTTGTCCTTCACTATAATTTATTTGAGTGTCAACAAAGAGATTATAACTAAATATAATCCCTTTGAGTAGCAATATCTCTTGTCTTCTCTTTTTCACGTATAGATTTGTCCTTATTTGCATTTGCATATAATTATATTTCCAGTGTGGGATAAAAACATCATTTAAAATAATACTTATTTAAAATGCATTTTAATAATTAATTCATCTTGTTTACCTATGAGAAGTTATTCCTTTACATTTCCTAAATTATTTGCGCAGTGTCTCAGTATACACTACACACCAGGACATTTTTTATGCTGATCAAACAAACAATTTCAATCAAACTGCTACACGTGACCGCAGTGAGACAGTGACTAAATGCAAGAGTAATATAGCCGCAATAGAATGGGACAACGTCATAAAGTGCGATGTTCGCTCTATACATCTAAACTCAGTGCTTGCACCTAACATTTTCCTCGCTGTTGTGAGGTGAAAAGTTGTGTGTTTCGCTCGGCTGCAAAATTATTCCGCGTCTCGTACCTTTGAAACCTTCGCTACGCTCCGGATTCTATATTTGAACCACTCGCTTCGCTCGTGGTTCAATCCTAGAATCCTTCGCTTGCTCAGGTTTCAATATAAGTACTCGCGGCAAAAAACAACTTTGCAGCCTAGCATAACAAATAACTATTTTTTTATTTTTTTTTCTACGGCGGTTTGTGATCTGCAAGACTTAGGTTTTTAAATTAGTCATTTAGTACCTTAAAACAATTTCTAAACGGCAATCGGTAATCTTTTTGGTAAGTAATTAAAAAGTCCCCCGGCTACAGTACAAACTGGCTTCCATTATCGTAGCGAGTTAAAATATTAAGCGCTTTCACACACGATGATGCATTGACGGAGCGGCAGACGTCAGTATGAAACCGCACGTAGAAGCACACACGGTGACGGATTGACGCACCGGCTGTGCTTCTACGTGCGGTTTCATATTGACGTCTGCCGCTCCGTCAATGCGTCATCGTGAATGATCCCACTTAGGGGTACTCACAAGCTTATAAACTAAAAAAAATTGTGAAAATCGGTCATGTATTATTATAACTTTTTTATAAAAATCTTCAATGTACAGAAAGATCTGCAAAAATTTATACAAGGTGAAATTGATATCATTAGCATCCTTTTAAACTAAGAGTCTGCCCATCAAACTGAACAACTTTTACTATCGGAGCAAACAAATCGGACAAAAATAATCTGCTGTCCCATACATTTGAGACGTGTAGGCGGCGGCGACGACGGGTGCAGTTTAGTATGGGACAGCTGATTTTTTTTTGCTCCCATAGTAAAAGTTGTTCAGTTTGATGGGTAGACTCTTAGTTTAAACGTTGACTTTGACTTTGACTTTGACTTTGACTTTGACTTTGACGTTCTTACGTTCATCTTTATTCTGTTTTTTTTTTTGCTGTATTTTTTTTTGGTGTGCAAATAAAGAATATTTATGTTATGTTATGTTTAAAAGGATGCTAATGATATCAATTTTACCCTGTAGTAGTGTAGATCCTTAGGATTTTACTAAAAAAGGGTGGATTTGACATCGACTTAGATTATTATTATTTGCGTTATTTTTCCATAATTGTCATGGTATTCCCAACTCGTACAGACCAGACAAAACCTATGCCACCTTCCTGGTACAGACCCGTCCAGGGTGTGGTTTTAGTCTAGGAACAGACAAACTAAGCCGAGATATCGATTCTGAATGAGATCCGCTTACTGGATTAGCTCCAACGATGTATTCAGTAACAGCTTACGTATCCCGCGAATTTTTGAAAAATCATTTATCTATGTGCCTTTTAAGCCATGGTGGTCTATTGGCTAGAAGTCTGGTGTTACATGCAGGGGGTGGCGGTTTGATCTAAGCCCAGTTCACTCCTCCAATAATCCATTAAATCTCTTGCTAGCTTTTACTAGGTTAACAAGACAAAAAGTGACGGCAAGAGATTTAATGGAGGATTAACTTTAATGAGCGTTTCTGCAACTGAGTGTAAGTAAACGAAATATAATGGCTTTTCGGCGAAGAAAAATGTCTTATTTATTCGCATTTATAAGAAAATATTCTCAAAAGGGCAAAGTACCTTTACCTATACAGGGTGTAAGGAAAAGTATCATTAACCTTTAAACCACATACTCTACGCATCAAATTTGCTATGGGAGAAAAAAATAAAAATCCTCTGTTCCATACGTTTGAGTCGAGTAGGTATTGCAGTTTAGTATTGAACAGCAGATTTTTTTTTGAGCTGTCATGTTTGCTCGTTTGCTAGTAAAAGTTGTTCGGTTTGAGGGTCGATTAAGTGGTTTAAAAATTAATGATACTTTTTCTTACACCCTGTATACTTAACTGAAAAAATCGGCTCTAATTATTTGATTTTTTGATTTCGAATCGATTTAAAAGGTAAAAATAAAAAAAGTTTTAAGAGAATTAATACCAAACCTACAATTTGCATAAATCTCGAGGCGTATAGCTGTATCCGTTAAAAAAGTGACGGCGGCCTGTCACATAGGATAGGTCACGTAAGGTACGAGTACAAAATAATAAATGTGAAAATTTTAAGTATTTATGGTTTATTTAGACTTAAAATTAACCGACAATATTTTCAGTATGCATTTAGAATGATACAGATACACCTACTTCCACCTTCCTGATTTTCATTCAATATTTATTTGTCGGAGACAGGACTATCGTGTGAGATAATTTGACATTAAGAGCCTATTGTGCTGCCCCCAATCGTATATTTTCATTTCTTAACAATTAAACAATATTTAAAAAAAAAAATGTCACATTGTAGTACTGATTGGTTTTCAGTTTATCAAAACATAACGGAATATTATGTTTTATGCTTGTAGCTATTATCGTTAAAACCGCCAAAAGTGACCACGGCCGCGGTTTTAAAGATAACTAGTGTTTTCCCGCGACTTCGTCCGCACAAATTATATACCAGATTTTAAGTCAGATCAAACAAAAAAAGTTTCATCAAAATCGGTTCAGTAGTTTTTGCGTGATGCGCGAACAAACAAACAAACTAACAATTTTGTCAATAGATGGCGCTGCACGTTTTTAAATCGCGCTATCGAATGTTATTTGAATTTATATGAAGAGAACCGCTACTGTTTTATTCCTCATGATTTTACGGTTTTATAATAGTTAAGATAACTACAAGCATTATAAAAACAAATCAGCAGTGTCCCGATAAATTGAAAATAAGCAAAGACTACAATGTGACGTTCTTGTTTTTTGGAAATATTCTTTAACTGTTAAGAAATAAAAAAAAATACGATTGGCGGCAGCACAATAGGCTCGGTGCAGCCTTAATATTATACTCTCGAGTAAAAGTTTGCGATGTATAAAGAGTCCATAAAACGTTAATTTGTCTTTGGGCAACATCGTCATTATTTACCCACTGCATGGTATCAGCTTAATCTTTGTTATATTATGCCATTCTTTACGTTCCTATGCTAGTCCTGTCTATCCAGCGATTTATGGACATGGGCATGGTCTATGGGCAAACGCCACCCTTTTACTTTCAACTAAATCGCAGAATAAAAATCAACACAATACATACTTTAGCATCTTACGTAAACAGCGTACATAATCAAGGCGGGTCCACATCACGTGACTTACAAAAAGGCTCGCAAATCACACCCCACGTTCCAGACTACACAATAGTGGCCCCTTGGTCCCAGGGGCCTTAAGTTGCCGGGCCCATTGAAACGGAGGGTTAGGGCCCGGGTTAGGTACGGTAGTTTATTTTATTGAAAATGCTATGGCAACGCGTTTTGTTGTGTTTTGTAGTTTACCAGTGAATTTAGTTTGAGAGTTTGTATTTTGGTTTGATAGAGATGGCAAAAAAATTAACGGTACCAGTCTCACAGAACTATTCAAAAGTTGTTGATAACCTTTAAAAGGGGTTCAAAAGACCCTTTTCTTGTTCCTGCCTTCGTATTTTCTACTATAATAATTCAACAAACTTACTGATGCTATCTTTAACTACATAAGCTTTGTTGTAACTACTTTTAAACAATATTTTACAACTACTTTACTTTTAAGCTATCTTTTGAAGTATGCAGTTGTAGCAAAGCTCACTTTTTATTATTACAAAATTAAATTATCACAACACTTTATTATCACAATTATTTTAATATAATCTAATGGACTCTTGCTTATGTATAATCACTCCATTTCCACCAGTGGCAAGTAGTTTGTGAGAGTAACTATCCCAATCTTAAGGAGTTTAGGAAGGAAGGAGGCTACTATCTCTGGTGGTAGTAGTCGTTACATAAAAACCAAATCAGAGGCCGTAAGACGGTTTGAATAAACTCTGACACCAGGGCTTGCCCACACGATAAGAAGAAGAAGGAGGAGTGGTTTATAGAGCTAAAACACAGTTGAGAAGAGATTGCAGAACCTCGTGGCAAGCTCAAACGCGATCCGTGCGAACATCACGTGAATGACAACCGCTCGCGGTTAAACTTGAAAGTTTCCAATGCTCACTTTAAAGATATTTAAACGTTTCAGAGTGGAATTAAACTAACGATCGGTATTATCGGTATCGGTAACATATCAGTAACGATTTGAATCGTGTGTAAGGGTTTGTAGGTAGGTACATAATTTTATTGTGATTGCAAATATGTTACTAAAATGTTAATTGCGCCGCAGTAGCTTTCATAATTTTACAGCGATACTGCATTATTATTTTGTAGTAATAAATACCAGTTTATTTTGTGTAAACTCTGATGGTATGATTGCGTTGATTATGGTTTGTATGCTAGCTGTATTTTGGTGATGTATTTATAAATAGGGCAGTTTAATATACAAATTGAGCCACACCTAATTATTAAGCTACTAAAGAAAAAAAAAAAGGTACTAAAGAAATTAGGTATAATAATAAATGTATATAAATCTATTCTACACTAACTTCCTTTGACTTCGTATGAGTTGTGATATAAAAATATACCAGTGAAATACCTATAATACGTTTATACTACCACTACGTCTCATCCTACTATTACATTATACCTATAGGCGTATCTGCCCTGGACCACGACTCTACATACTAATCGATGCGATCGAGCGCGTGGCTCCCGTCAGAATTTAGCTGTTTTCTTTGAAAAATTCGATGATTTTTTATTAATTTCTAAATAGTAAGAAAACCACATCATTCTAAATTGTATTGTGAACAATATTGTAAATTTTCATTTTCATACGATTCAAAATGTAAGAGTAAAATGGTTACAACTGGAAAAAAAGGGGTGACTTCAGAGTCCCTTTTCTTCGGTGTTATTCATTAAAATCGATTTCTAGAAAAACCACATCACTTCTCATATCCTGTAGATGGTTCAGTTTATTTTTCAGCTCAAAAAGTGCCACAGTTAATGAATGAAATGGTTACAAAGTTACCCAAAACCGGCAGGTAGCCCCTTAAGTATCTTCACAAAACACACGCTCGAAAACACCTCTAAAACGGTCACCCATCCAAAGTCTGACCGGACCTGACTTGGCTTAACTTGATGTTCCTTTGTTCGCCTACAGAGTACAATATTCGCACACGGACCTGAAAAAAAACCGGACGTAATCTCGTCTAATTACGATTGAAGCACCCATTTATTTTTGTGTGCTGACGCACTGTCGCGCGGTGCAAAATGGTGGCGGGTTGTAAGACCTAAGCCTAGAAATGGTGCATCTGTGTGAGCGTTGGTCCCTTGTAGAACAATTGAATATGTAGGACCTTGCACATTACGTCCGCCTTTTTGTCAAGTCCGTGTATTCGCATATCAAAATAAAATATATCCTATGTAACTCATAAATAAATAGTTACGGTAGTAATTATAGTACTCTGTGTAAATAGTGTAGCTTTCTATTAGTAAAATATTATTACAATCGGTTCAGTAGTTCTAGAGATAACCTATACATACCTTACATAAAAAAACACATAAATATTCGTTATATTGTTACTAAATAGGAGATAAGATCAATTGTATAGAGTTTTAACAACAGTAGTAGGAAATCAGACAGCATTTTGCCAAAACATGGTTAGGCTTAAATTGTAAGTTTAAAAAAATCCTTTTTAATATTTCACCCAGGATCCGACGACAAGGAACAAATGCTTGGCATTAGGTAAATTTGATTTTTATCCGAGTGAAATGAAGAGGGCTAATTTGTCTCGTGTTTTTAGAAGCCTTTTTAGTGCCTTTTGAATAGCAACAGATTTTCTTTTTGTGAGTTGAAAATTTTTCTATTTTGCCAGCCTATGATGATCATCTATAAAGAAAAATATGCAGAAATTATGTAAGAACCATGTTCTCTAAAGGGTTCGTCACACAATGCTACAACTAACCTCGGAAGGAATATTTTTAGCAAGCCGCAATAGAAAGGTACACTTTTAGCATAAAGTGGAATGATTGATCGACGTGTCAACTATCACTTAAGAGTCCCTTTACCGTTCAGTGGCACCTTCATCACAATATTTAGGATTTCGCAATCAAAAAAGCCTAAATTAAAAGTACTACTCCAATATACTACATAAGCCATTTATACAATATTTTTTGGGTGTTGTAAAGGCCTGCTAAACATACTTAGAAAAATAAAAAAAAGGCTAGGTACCTACTTACATTTATTTCGATATTCTTAAAAGTGGAATGTTTAATGAACAAATATAGGTAATTTAAAAATACACGATAATGTAACTGTACCACCTTTAATTAATTATTTTTCTCCCCTCCGGACGTAAAGCGTCAATTTTCGTCCCGCTGCGCTAAACGAAATTGCCGTTTTCCACCTCCGTCGAGGAGAAAAATAGTATACTAACCTCGGGCTGGAAATAAGAAAGCCTCAGATCACAAATGTCTCAATTACATGAGATCTGAGTTCTTTCTTACTTTCCTGCCCTCGGTGAGTAATCTACTATTACTACACCTACGAGTATTGTTTATAAATAAACACTAAACAATTAAGGCCGGATTCGACCAAACTTAGATTTATAGAAGAATAACTATACAAGGAACCATTTTACTCTTGGTGTTTACCCCGAAATAACTTAATTTGTCTTCTAACACACACCATACTAACCCGTACTAAAAGAACGAACGTATATATATTCCACCTAAATAAAGTGGTCGTTGTATCCGTACTTATTGCAATCTGAGGTTATACAGTTTTAATTTGTTAGGTTTTTTTTAAATTCAATAATGAGACTAATGGAATGTCAATGTCACATACATTGACATTTCATTAGTCTCGGTCTAGCTTTACACCGTCAAAATTGGCCGTGTAAAATTTATTCATAGATTAGGGTTGGTAAAACGAAAAATCAGATTACTCTAGAGTAACCGGCGACTTAATCTAAGAATAAAATTTATTCGCGTTTGGTCGAATTGGGCCTAAACCTCACAAACATATCTTACAAGGATCGGCAAGGAATGTCTGCGTCATGCCAAGCGCTACGATGTTTACGCATCTCTTTCGCCTCAACCACATTCTGCACTTCCGTTGTTTAAGGGTGCTACGCACTTGTCCTTTTCGAAGATACATAATTGATTTGATCCCTTTCCGTCGCGTCGTCCTCAGACGCCTTTTCCCGAACACCTTAATCAGTCTTTTATTGGTTACTAAAACAGAAGGAAGTTTATTATTTTAATTAACTTTTTCTTATTACGAGCTACAGTTGATCAAATTACGAACAGGAAAGTTTTTCAACCCCTCGTAGATTTTCTTAAGGATTACTTACCGGATGAGAAAGGGATTCTTTAAGCAATTTATAACTTTATACAAAAGGATTTTAGTTTTACTTTACATTGTTTCAATAATTTTATGAAATTTTGATCATTCGCAAACATTCAATCAATAGTTTTACAAAACATAACAGAATCTTTATTCTTTATTAGGGCTTTTTTCAGGGCTTTTCAGGACTTTGTCTGTATAGAATAGTCAGTAGCTTGGATTAAAGCAAAGCCTCGGATTGGCAGGTTGTAGGTCAGAGTAGCGTCCGTTACAACAATTTTAATTGGTAAAATAAATTGGTGCATGCGGTTTTGAATCCGGACTATCATAGTTGAAATTCTACGCCTCCAATGTTTTATCATAATATAACTACCGACTCGCCCCGGCTTCGCACGGGCACAAATTCACATATAAACCTTCCTCTTCAATCACTCTATCTATTTAAAAAACCGCATCAAAATCCATTGTGTATCTTTAAGGCGTATCTGCCCTGGACCACGACTCTCCATACTAATCGATGCGAATGAGCTAGTGGCTCCGGTCAGAATTTAGCTGTTTTCTTTGAAAAATTAGATGATTTTTTATTAATTTCTAAAAAGTAAGAAAACCACATCATTCTAAATTGTATTGTGAACAATATTGAAAATTTTCATTTTCTTCCGATTCAAAATGTAAGAGTAAAATTGTTACAACTGGAGTGACTTTAGAGTCCCTTTTCTTCGGTTTACATACATACATACATATACTCACGCCTGTGTCCCATTGGGGTAGGCAGAGACAATTGATCGCCATCGGCTACGATCCTGACATACCTCTTTTGCCTCTTCCACAGTCATAAGTCGTTTCATACACGCTCGTCGGTTTCGGGTACATTTGATCTGGCCCTTCTTAAGTATGCTGCCAATTTGGTCTGCATACGTACGTCTAGGGCGACCCCTTTCGACTTTTCCATTCACACTTGCTTTATATATTTCATACGTCATTCTACTATCACTCATCCTTTCCACATGACCAAACCATCTCAGCATTCCCTTTTCAATCCTTGTCACTATATCCTCTTTCAGTCCACATTTTTCTCTAATTACACTGTTTCGTATTCTATCATTCAAAGTCAAACCACACATACTGCGCAATGAACGCATTTCGATAGCATTTATCCTTGATTCATTCCTCTTCTGCCATACCCAACATTCGCTGCCATACATCAAAGTTGGTGCCAGCACACCGTCGTGAACTGCCAAACGTGCCTTTTTGGATACATTATGACTTTTCATGAATGTGTGCATCGCTACATTAATCCTATTTCCCGCTTTCACTCTCCTCTCTATGTCCCCATCACACGTACCATCTCTGGTAAACATACATCCCAAATATACAAATTCTTCTACCTGTTCCACTTTATCATCTCCTATCATAATTTTGCATTCAGTCACTATTTCATCCCGTTCGAGAACCATAACTTTCGTCTTATTTACATTCACTTTCATTCCTTTCTTCATAAATGACTCATTCATGCATGTTACCATCTCCTGTAAGTCGTCTGCCGATGATGCAAGTAAAACTTGATCATCAGCATATAACAAACATTTGACGAGCAACCCATTCATCCTTAAACCACACTCTCTTTCTTTCAGTTCACTCAAACAGCTGTCCATGAATAAGTTGAACAACCACGGTGATGCTACACATCCTTGTCTGACGCCCATGGAGATTTCGAACCTTCTGTTTTATTCTTCTTTCTTCTGTTTTATTCTTCGGTTTTATTCATTAAAATCGATTTCTAGAAAAACCACATCACTTCTCATATCCTGTAGATGGTTCAGTTTATTTTTCAGCTCAAAAAGTGCCATAGTTAATGAATAAAATGGTTATAAGCATACATAGGCACAGACAGACAGCGGGAAGCGACTTTGTTCTATGTAATTTTTAGAAGCTTTTTACTTTTAAATAGAACAGTTTTTTTTTCGTGATTTGAATATTGGCTCCATTCTAAAAGTTAATAGTTGATGTTTTGAAGCATCCAGTTTCGGCTTCAAAACAACTCCGATAATAACGTGTATACCAGTACAACCCTTTAACCCCACGTAAGCTGCAGAACCGCAATTATTCACAATGTACGTCCACGTCGGCAATCCTTCGGTCGCAGAGAGACACCCGCAGAGCCATTGTCTTGTAGGCACTATTTGTTCCGGCGTGCGCTTGACGTGTATGGAATATCGCTTCTGTTTCTCTAAAGGTTGAACTTTAGAGGATCCCTTGCCTGAAGTATGTTTAATTGATGGTTTTGTGACTAGGTTACGCGAAATATTAATCCTTGAGGTTTGCGATTAAGTTTATGAAGCAGCATTATTATGCAATAAATTAGTTGAAAAATATATTATTTATAAATTTTTATGCACAGCTTTTTATATAAAAGTATATTATTATGTAACTATATCTCTGAATACCCTCTCAGGGAATATAGTCGTTAGCATATGCTATGCTATAATTATGTAAATAAAATATTTATAAAAATCTTATTTGGGTGGATGGAGCGATATAATTAATTACGATACATTTCGGAATGTATGTCTAGTTGTCTGTTAGTATGTCTATTTGTTTGTATACGCATCACTTAAAATGACTAGCTCAATGCAGATCGAGTTTCAAGAAAAGCATAGAGATTAACATTTAGTTTTCATTGCATCGCAATCGGGGCACGCAATCAGAAATAATACGAATAAAAAGTATAAGACGCATTCGATACGACGCTGCGCTATAAAACTTATTCACCCTTGAAATTGTCTATTAACCGGTAAACATCTTCGATATATTTTTACTGACCTACAAGTTAATAAAAGACCGTCATTTGTTGGAATATGACAATTAATTGTAGTCGCAGGAGACACCCGCAGAGCTATTGTCTTATAGGCACTATTTGTACCGGCGTGCGCCTGACGTTTATGGATTATTGCTTCTGTGGAAGCACTGCTCGCTCGTTGTTTTAATTGAGTTTGATATAAGATTCAGGGACTAAAAAATTACAAAAGAAAATAAGTAAACAAATGTTTGACTAAAAGGACTTAATTTTAAAAATAACTTCTTAAAGGTATCAAAATAACTCTCTCACCTTAGATTACTACTTTAATAATGTGTTATGGCCTGTTGTGGGCATTTGGTATGTGTAAAAGTTGAATCATAGGTAGAATGCAAGCGACCACGATTTTATAACCAAAATAAATGTTTAAAGTAGTAATCAGAGGTAAGAAAGCTATTTTGGTACATTTTAGTGCAACGTTTTTTTCTTAAATAACATCGTTGTATTTGAAATTTTTTACATAATTATATTGCTTACGACCATCATAGTCCTTATTGGTGATCAGAAACGACGCTACAACCAACTTAGTAGCAATGCAGCATCCAAATGCGCACCTTTAACTTATTAATGGTTTCAATGTGGTATTATTAGTAGTATATGGGATGGTGATATAAGTGGTAGTATTTAGGGATGATAGAGATTAGATGTAGTATTCGATTTAGCACTTTAAGTTTTATACTTTTCTAAGAACGACTCAAAATTTAATGATAATAATATCATGCATGAGGTGGACCAAGATGGCCACAGACTGGGTTCCACAAGATAGTTGCCGACGTCGTGGAAGGCCCAAGAGAAGATGAAGCGATGACTTGAATACCTTCCTGAAGGGCTAGAGATTGCATTGCATAGCGAGGATTATTGGAGGAGAAGACGGGAAGAGGATAGGGGGGGCCTTTGCCCAGCATTGGGACACAAAACATGCTAAATAAAAAAAAATGCATGCATAATTGATTTAAATCTCACTTACCTACCCAATAAAACGAATAATTATTATTTTCAAACGCTTTAAATTGCTTTTAAAAATAAGCTTTTCAGCTTGATTTGCTTTTGTTCTTATAAAACTTTAAAAAAAATCATGGGTGAACAACTAAAATTTATGGATTCATACAATTCTCAACCATTAACGTAAATTAACGGTTAATATAAGGATTTAAATAAAACATAATTCAAAAACTTTACAATATTTAGAATAATTTCTACACACTTAATTAACACAGCTTCAAAAAGAAATTATATAGAGCTTTTGATTAATATATTAACTATACACACAAAAATACACTGAAATACAAACTGAATATACACTGTAAAAAAATAAAAATACACAGAAATACGCACTGTTAAAAAATTTGGTTATTTTTACAAAAAAAAACTTACCATATCATACTTCAAACTCCAATAATTCCTCAAACTCTTCCTTCACACAACAATCCAACACACAGAAAGCCAAAAAGTTATTTAAAAAAAAAAACTCCTGTCAACCACACTTCAAATTCGAATAAAGAACGCCTTACGAAAGTTCGAAAACTTTTCCCGTTTGGAAAAAAATTCCCAGGCGCAGCTTTCACGCGCGCAGCCTTCAACGACCGGCGAGATACTGGCTGGTGAGAGTCGGGCCCGCCAAACGCACCTCCAAAGCGATCCAGTTGGTTACATAGTAAGATCGAAATTTGATCGCAGTTAGACAGAATGAATGCGCACTAAGACAGCTCGTTGGCTATTTAGTCCGAAAAAGAAGGGTTCACGCATGCGCGGGTCGTTCAACCCTTGTAGTGATGCTGCATTCGCTTCGGGATATAAAGGCGATGCATTTAGGATTATATTGCTAGATTATAAGATAAGGCAATTTTTATTGTAATTGGATTTGTTGGAGAGAAATATTTCTAGCTTTATTCCATTATTATGCGTAAAATATGAACATAATTGATATAAAGTCTATAATAACTCGAAAACTAGAAAAATTCGCGGAACATATACTTTTCAAATTTCACTCACATTATTCGGGTTCCCATTGGGATCAATGACATTAGTAAAATTGGGATGCTCTAACTCCGCTTCCGTTTGGAAATATTTTTTGGGACACCATGTATCCTCCATGGTCCTTCTTAATATGCTGAAACTTTTTTAAGGCGATGATCAGACTGTCAAACTTTCTCTACAAAACCAACATCGAAATCGCGAAAAAAAAATCAGCTGTCCCATATATTTGGCTCGAGTAGATTTGCAGTTTTGTATGGAATAGCTGATTCGCTGATCAGTTTGACAGTCTGATCATCTCCTCAAAAAAGTGTCAGCATATTAAGAAGGACCCTGATAATGATCATGGGCCATTATTTTGGGCGTAAAAAACTTATAACCGGATCTTCTATTAATTATGTATTTACCACCAGACGTAATGTCATCCAATCATGATTGAAGCACCCATTTCTTTTGTGTGCGTGCTGTCACGCGGTACATAAGGTGGCGATTTGTAGGACCTGCGCCTAGAGCTAGTGCATCTGTGTGAGTGTAGGTCCCTTGTAGAACAAACGAGATTGTATTACCTTGCATGCTTTACATCTTTTTAGTGCAATATTCGGTATGTATTTCTTTCAAGTCCGTGATTACAATATAAATTCTTAAGCAAAGGTATTGACGTTACACACTCTCTTATGCAAACCGTTAAACATGAAATAAGTAATTTCTTACAATCCCGATCAATTTGCTCGAGTCCGCCGCTAAATAGAGGCCGGATGAATAAATCCGTGAATTCCTAAGCAACTGTATCGCGCCCTATATTACTGATTTGACGTTAATTGCCTTCGATTTAGACGTGATCGTACTAAAATAGCGCTTTTTAATTTAAAACGAAAGTGGAGTAACCTGTGGAGTTCAACATGAGAGCAAAAACCTCTTATCATCAATGATGAAGAAAGAATCTAGAATAAATGCTGTTGAAATGCGCTCCCTGCGTAGTATGGGTGGTATGACTTTGAAGGACCGGTTACAGAATAGTGTGATTAGAGAAAAATGCGGTCTGAAAGAAGATGTAGTGACAAGGATTGAAAAAGTAATGTTAAGGTGGTTTGGCCATGTGGAAAGAATGAGCGATAGTAGGTTGATGTATGAAATTCACAAGGCAAGTGTGAATTGAAAGGTTGAAAAGGGTCGCCCTAAGAGCACGCACGCTGACCAAATTCGATGCGTACTGAAGAAGGGCCAAATAAAATGTACCAGGAACCGACGAGCTTGTATGAAGAGACCTATGAACGTTGAGGAGGCGAAAGATGTGTTTCAGAATCGAAGCATGTGGCGATCTATTGTCTCTGCCTACCCCAGTAGTAGGACATAGGCGTGAGCATATGTATACTTACAAGGTGTTTCATAAGTAAAAATATTTTTTTTAAACTCTTAAGGGGGTTGTTTAGACCGTCAAACTGAACAACTTTCTCTACGGGACCAACATCGAAATCGCGAAAAAAAAAATCTGATATCCCATACATATTTTAGCTCTAGTCGATTTGTAGAGTATAAAACAAAATTATTTTTTTTTCGGGATTTCGATATTGGTCCCATAGTGAAAGTTGTTGAGTTTGATGGTCTAAACCACCCCCTTAAATGTTTATTTGTATTTTTGTAACACCTTGTATATGAATGAAGGAAGGGTACTCAAACCAAAGGTCCTCTCCATCGCGATTCGAATCGCAAACTTTCTATCCGGGGCATGCATTAAGTATAACAATTAAAAAGGTAGCTTTCCTGAGCCACTAATTTTTGTTCGTCGTCTTTAGGGGTTTTGGCCCTTCCACGGCCTACCATCTTGTACTATTTCATTATATCTCTGACTACCCCCTCGGGGAATATAGTCGTGAGCATATGCTATGCTATGCTATGCTATTTCATTATCCTCGCCAGCCGAAAAACGTCTTACTGTGGAGCGTTTTCTTCTCACGAATAAGAGTGAGATATAGTGGCTCTACCTCGCGGACCAATCCTCAAGTTTTATGCTGAAATTAGAAAAGATCTTTTTTTTTCACGAACTTTAAATAGGTAGGTGTACGTAGAGAATATGTTCCATTTCATCACCTTTCCACTTTTAATAATTTACAGATTATTATGAGTAATCTTTATTAGACACTTTATGGACTACACTGTATTGAATGAACGCATCCCACTCCAGAAAAATGTTTAGCCTTTGGGTGAAAAAAATAAAAAATAAATGGTACAAATGGTTGGTTTGTTGGTATTAGTGGTTGGTTGGTTGGTTATTTGGTGGTTGGTTGGTTGGTTGGTTGGTTGGTTGGTATTGGTAAATTTGGTACTCAATTTGTTCAGTACCAAAAAAATGAGTCTCATCTATTTTTCATAATCAGTCTTAAAAAGTGCAATGCTGAACGCTTGACCGGCGACATTTTTATATGAATTAATTAACTGATTAGTTATTGAACGAATGCGCCATCTTATCGGCCCTCACAACCGAGGCCTGTAGATGACTTTCATTGACAAATTAGATTGATTCTGTATTAATGTTCCGACTAAATTGCTTCCCATTTTTCCATACATTTTGTATTGACTATTCATTGAAATTGTTTGGAGAGGGAAATTTACATTTTATTGATATTTCAAATGTTTTTGATGGCATAATGGCTAAAGTTGTAAATTCTTAAAAGAGGGTCGCAGGTTCGATTCCGTGTAATACGAATAATATTTGTGTGTTTTAGGCGATGCAGTTATAAACATACTACAAACTTTAAAGGTAGTTCTCTTACTATAAATAATCAACGTTTAAATACCTAATGTACCTTCACGAAATTGTTTTTTTTTATTTAGGTTGCTACATTTAAAACAATTTTCAATAGTGTCGCGTAAGGGTTAAAGATTTTGTTGAATTAAACAAGATACAATATGCCCTCGTTTTCTTTCAGCGGGCTTTGAAAGGGTAGAAATATCTTTAATCTCTTTTTAATTTCACAAGCTAGTTTGAATAGCCTGTAAGCGTAGTCGGTTGGTAACGAAAATACCAACCATTTCTTTCATTACAGTAGGTAGGTACTATTTTAATCATCATCGTCAGCTTATATACGTCCCACTGCAGGGCACAGGCCGTTTATAATGAGTTGTGATCCAGTGCATCAATATCCTCACAATATATTTCAACCAATGAGCTGGTAGTCTGCCTACTGACCTCCGTTTCTTAGAAAAGACCACCATTTTGAAACTGCCATAGTTTGACAAAATCGTATTCAACCCAGATTCCTGCTTCTTTGGGAAGTATAGATACCACCTATCAAATTTGATGAATACCTCCATATTCATAGTATTATATACAGTAAGAAACATTATGACCCTAATTCATAGAGATAATCAAGCTTCAGTGCACTTGTATAGGACCATATACATAAAGGCACGATATAATATACAAGTGAATGAAGGATGACTTGTTATCGTCCAAGGAGTTCCTTCATTGAATCTTTTTAGTTTGCATTCATAAACGGAGCTATTGAAATAGTATCTGATATTTCCGTCTCCTTTTTACTTCACAAACTGTTTTGAATATTTTGTGACTACAGCTTTTATAGAAAAGTCTACTGAAGACTTTTCCCTACACGACATGGTCATTATATCGTCAAAGCGAATCCGACCGTAAATTTGTGTACCTATTTGTTTGGTAAACGAAATGTGATTTAAATGAAAGTTTATACAGGGGTTCATACAACACCGCCGAGTTGCCTAGCAAAATCTTGCCGCAAGTACCTTTTCAATGATGATTTAGGGTTGAACTACACCAGACAGCACGGAACCGCATTATTCCGTCGCTCCATCCTTTTCTGTAACTCAGGAACGTCATTTGCTGGACCATATAAGATAGACGGAACGCGACCGCACGCGACAGCACGGCCGCATGCTATCTGATGTAGTTCAACGCTTATGGTACCGTTTTTTCCACCTATCTGTTTGGGGAGTAAATGAGGTGCCATCTGAAGGATACCGATGGAAAGAACTGGAAAAACTAGGGTTGCCACCTCCTAGTTTTATAAAAAAATTATTTGAACCCAACCCTTGAGTTGTGGCAGACTGAGAGGTGTCCAGTTCTTTCCATCGGTCTCCTTCAGATAGCACCTCATTTACTGCCCAAATAGATAGGTGGAAAAAATGGTAACCATTAATCATCATGGTAAAAGTACTTGCGGCAAGATTTTGCTAGGCAACGCGGCGGCGTTGTATAAACCCCTTTATAAACTTTTACCTAAATCACATTTCGTTTACCAAACAAATGGGTGCATAATTTTGAGGTCGGATCTTAGTTTATAGGAGTAGGCTATATTCACCACACTGATTCAGATCAATTTATAAGTAAGTCACAGCTTAAAGGATCCCACTGCAGGGCAAAGACCTCTAACGAATAAGGATGAGAGGGAGTGGGCCATACTTCACCACGCGAGCACAGTGAAGAATGATGGAGACAAGTGGTGGAGGTGGGAATGGTGGAGTGGAGTGGTGGTGGTGGGTTAATTGGTCAACCTGGGTTTGACAAATAGTTAGTTCGAAACTATCCGGGACTGCTTAAAGTGCCTTCCGAAGCACGGGATCACAAAAAAAAGAACTTGTTATAGCCTGGTTTATCTATCATTTACAAACTAATGATAGCCTGGTTTGTTTGTGTTTGTGCACAATGTTGTTAGAGATAGAAAAGGTTTAGTGCATCCTAACATACTAGATACGAGTAACAGTGTCTTAAAGAGGCATGAATCCGAAAGGTCCGGGGCTCTTACGTCTCGTGATATTTCACTAGACTTAGGCTGGGCTTTTATGACTTTTCCTGAAGTCATAAAAGCCCAGCCTAAGTCTAGTGAAATATCGATTAAAATTTATAAAAATAATAAGACTCATGACAACTTTGTTAGTTTTCTACTTATATCTAAATTACCAGTAACAACGGGGCTATCCATTGCTGGGCTATTGGTCTATTCAACCCTCTATTTTTATTTAATGGCGTTTCCTTGTTAGATTTCGCCAGTGTCAAGTGTTGAAGATATATTTATTAGATATTGTACGGTAATAGGATATGGCGATCTCAAAGCCCCGTTTTTAAACAAAAACACACACTTGAAACCGCCATAAAACAGCGGAGCCACGTGGCGAATAAAATCGCAAGCCGACGAAACGTCTACTTGTTACCACCTTAGCCACACGACTCCTATGCAACCCTCAATCTATTCAGGTTGTTCTTTCGACTGGTAGGTACACGTGAACGTAAAAGTTACTTCAACATTTGGACGTTCTTTGATGATTTACACCTAAAGCCCAAAAGCTACATCATGCAAAGTTACAGACTTTTATCTCTTGAGCTAAAATGAACCGTCTCGCCGACAAACGCTTCGCAAAACACATTACAGAAGTACAAAACAAAACTGACTGAAGTGAACTCGGTAAACCCTTCTGACACCCGTGACGAGCGGCATTCACGGAATCCACTCTTCACAAATTATACAAATTCAATCTTGAAGCCTGATACATAGCAGTCAAATTCCTTTGTGTGAACATTAGCCAAACTATTCACACGTCCATACGAAACAAAAAAGTTGGGTTGTTATTGGTTTTGAACCTTATTTTGGGATGTGGAAGGTGTGATTTGTAGCATCAGGGTTATGTAGCGATTCCAATCGGTTGTTAAGGTAGTGATACAGTGTAACGCAGCTTCACTGTGATAGTGTAGGTACTAGTTAACGTTATTAATTTAATTTATTTAATGTTATTTCTCCCATACCCTCCCTGAGGGTAGGCCAGTGCCCTGCAGTGGGACGTATTGTGTTGGCTGGACGTATTGGCTGTGATGATCAAGAATTTTATTTGATCCGGTTTAGCTCTGTAAATTCTGCAATGTAACTTTAGCCTAACATTTGATAACACAGGTGGTAGATCGCATCGGAATCTTCTTGCTTCATTCATGATATTTTTTAGTTAAATAAATATTATAGTTTAGAATCAGTTTTGACCGGTTCATTCTGCAGTGTTACTTTAGTCGAATCCAGGTTATCGCTTTTTTGGGTCTACAAAATATAAAACAGTGCCAGTTTAGTTAGATTTATTATTTTGTGTATCCTAACAAATGGTAACACAGTTCCTAGACCGCATCGCAAACTTCTTGTTTTACTCACACTTGTTGTATGATAATGTTGGTGTACAAAATATAATTCTGAGCTAGCTAAATCCGGTCCATTCTGTAGTGTAACCGTATCCTAACAAAGGGTAACAAAGTTTTAGACCAGATCGCAAAGTTCTTGCTTCGCTTAAACTGTCTGGTTGTGCGATGATGTTGGTTAACACAATATAATTCTGAGCTAGCTAAATCCGGTCCATTCTGTAGTGTAACCGTATCCTAACAAAGGGCAACAAAGTTCTAGACCAGATCGCAAAGTTCTTCCTTAACTTAAACTGTCTGGTTATGCGATAATGTTGATTAACAAAATATAATTCTGAGCTAGCTAAATCCGGTCCATTCTGTAGTGTAACCGTATCCTAACAAAGGGTAACAAAGTTTTAGACCAGATCGCAAAGTTCTTGCTTCGCTTAAACTGTCTGGTTGTGCGATGATGTTGGTTAACACAATATAATTCTGAGCTAGCTAAATCCGGTCCATTCTGTAGTGTAACCGTATCCTAACAAAGGGCAACAAAGTTCTAGACCAGATCGCAAAGTTCTTCCTTAACTTAAACTGTCTGGTTATGCGATAATGTTGATTAACAAAATATAATTCTGAGCTAGCTAAATCCGGTCCATTCTGTAGTGTAACCGTATCCTAACAAAGGGCAACAAAGTTCTAGACCAGATCGCAAAGTTCTTCCTTAACTTAAACTGTCTGGTTATGCGATAATATTGATTAACAAAATATAATTCTGAGCTGGCTAAGTCCGGTCCAGTCTGTAGTGTAACCGTATCCTAACAAAGGATAACAAAGTTCTAGACTACATCGCAAACTTCTTGTTTCACTCACACTTGTTCTGCGATAGTGATAGTACACAAAATTTTATTAAGAACTGGCTTTTTCTGGTCCATTCTGTTGTGTAACCGTATCGTAATAAAGTGTAATATAGTTCAAGACCGCATCGCAAGGATCCTTTTTCACTCACACTTTTTTGTTGTGCGATTGTATAAAATCATTCATAGCCTGCTTAGTGCAGTCCATTCTGTAGTGTAACCGTATCCTAACAAAGGGTAACACAGTTCTAGACCGCATCACAAACTTCTTGTTTCACTCACACTTGTTGTGCGATAGTGTTGGTGTACAAATATTATTCAGAGCCGGTTTAGTCCAGTTAATTCTAGTTTCAGACGTTTTGATTTGTTTAGTAAATTGTTTTGTTTGTGTGTTTGTTAGAAATATTATACTTACTTAGATATTTTATTTTAATGAAGGTGTGATCCATTTTATGGTAATTGTCTCACTCTTATTTATCAGAATATATATATTTATGTTATATTGAATAGAATAGGGTAACACAATTTAGCGTAGTGTATATAAAATACTTAATTTTTGTTTTTTTTTTCTTAAAACCGACGTTTTTACCAATGGTTTCCAATTTATTATTATTTTGATCTAGTTTAATGTTTTTTTATAGAATCAATACTACTAGAAACTAATTATATAATTTTAAATAACAACAATAAAATCAAACCCGGAAATCATAAATTCCATTTAACACTTTAACGTAACAAATCCTCACTAATGCGCAAAGGATAAAATAACACATGTAATTAGCTAACAGAATTTGTACGACACATTTTGCAGAGCACATTATTACAGCGTAGAGTGCGCCGCATACAATATCCCGGGAAACAATGCAATCCCGCGGGATTCCGCCGTAATGCGGGACGCGCAAGTTATAGTTATTAACGAGACACAGATTGTAGTCGTAATTTTAGTAAAATGTATTGAAGTTGTGATTTGTGAGAGTTTTGTTCGGAAATTTTAGTTTGCTGCAGTTTTTTAAATTTAATTAAATCTACTAGACAGTATTAATAGTTTAAAATGCGTTTTAGTTCGCCGTGCTCGAATAAGTCAGCTATGATGCAAAGTATTCTTGAAATTTTGTTTATTGTTACATAAATGTCTCAGTAAAACACCTATCTATAATCATTAACCTGCATAGTCTCTGCAAGGCATAGGCAATCCCCGGACACTGCCTACAAAAAACAGAAATTGACGAAATGACGTCAGCACATGCGAAACGGAGTCTAGGGCTGCAATAACTTTAGCTGCGTGCGTACATGACTTTTTCCCCTTCTATTCAAAAAGAGTTTTTATCTTTCGTTCTGAGATTATATTTTCTTTGTTTCGAAAACATAAATTCTAGCGTGTTAATTGTGGTGTCAGTCTAGGCTACAGGTAACCAGAGGGCAATAGAGGGGGTGAGGTAAAAAGTTGGTGGTAGGCAGGGAGTGTCCATACTGTATGTAGTAATAGATACTCTTTCTTATGCTGTTGCGTAGGTTTTCTCTTATTGAAAGCGCGAAAAGGTTTTAGCCAAACTACACCACGAGATCCCAGTGCGGATTGCATTCAATGCATAGACAAATTCACGACCATACTTTGCTAAAACTACCAATTCATCATTATGATTGCAGTTTAATTATTCAAAATCAAGGTAATATTCAATTGGTTTTGTTATTTCAAACTCAAGTACCTAATTTTTTTCAAATTATATTACGATTTTATACTGTGTTACTAAGGTGTCAAGTAAAACAAATTTTACCAGCTATGGAAAAAGTTAATTCTGAACACTTTTAAAGAAAAATATTAGCATAACAGAAATTTTAATCTGCATAGCAATGAAAACAGATAATCATCGTTAAAAGTTAGTCGATTTACAAGTTTACTATGAACTTCTGAACAATCGACTGAAGCGATTAAATATAAAAACATGCAACTTTAAACTTTAACTTCTTATCCAGATAGTTCGTTAAAACGATAAAGTTGAGTTTACACGACGGATTTTATAAGTGCACTCAATAGTTTACACAAAGCGGATCCCGGGATGCCGGGAAAAGGACAAGTTTTAAAATCGTGTCCCGGGGGCGAGCTCTAGAGACAGTGTGTCGATATCGGGACACTTTCTGGAGATAGAACTAAAACGTGTTCTTGCTTTACGAATTTGAGGCCACTTTGTTTAAAATAAGGTTTAATTTCGAATAAAGTGGTAAAAGGTGAGAGCTGCATATCGTATTATAAAACGTACTTAATTTAAGCTACCTTTTGGCTGCAAATTTATCCTAGTGGACGCGACTATAATATATTTGAAATTAGAAAGTGTTATAGAGCCATCATCATCAGCCTATATTACAGCAGGGCACAGGCTTACCCTCTAGGAGGGTGTTTGGGCGTTAGTCCACCACACGTGGACCAATAAAGTTTCCATTAACACGCATTGACGTGTGCGTTTGAATTACGTAGTAGTTTTTTACAGCACATACAAACTCGAACAGTGTATGTAGATATAAATAATAGTCTAGAGACGTCGTTGGTCTCTATACTATTATTTTTAAATATTTTTTTCTAAGTACTATTTTATTTTTATTTTTAAATAGTTTTTAGTCAGCAGGCTTTAGAAATAATAACCTTTATTGCAAATGTTAGCGGTTGTCTGGGGATCGCAATGTGCCTCATAATAATAGTGTGGGTGGGATTGTAAGACTATGTTTTAAATCAGGATTGCAATCCCTGGCCCATGACATGAACGATTTAAAAACCATTCTAAAATTAAAAATAAAATTCCAAACAACATCAAAACATAACAGCAACAAGACACCGCTTACACAACACCACAAATAGAAAACCTCACGGGATTAACCCTACTACCGCTATATTCCCGGCAAAGTTCCCGGTATGTAAAACCTTTTTGCACAAATGCGTGTTTGAGCATTATTGTCACGCGCACCGGCCACAAGCCCCGGGACATGCAGCCGGTGGCCACAAAAATACACGTCCCCGTATTAAGTTAAATGTAGCTTGTTGTAAATGTGAAGAGGTGATGCAAGTTTTTAAATGGGCGGGCGAGAGGTCAACGGACCTTTTGACGGCCAGATAGCTTAGTCGGTAGTGGACCTGCCTGTTGATCTGAGGTCGCGAGTTCGAATCCAGTGAGGGGCAATTATCTATGATGATTATCAATATTTGTACCCGAGTCATGGATGTTTTTTATTTGTAGTATAATTATTATGTTTTAAATATCGTTGTCTAGCCAGTGATAAAATTCCGGACTAAATTCAGTACTTTCCATGGGGCTAAATATTATTTTAGATGACAATGTCCAAGATCATCATCATCATCATATCGTACGGCATTTTTGTCTTCCTGCTTGGTTCCGAGGGGGGTTCGATTTCGAGATCGAGGTGTTTCAGCCAGTTTTCCGCTGCCGGGGTTAGCCTGTGGAGTTCTTCGATTCCACCGGGGAAACGGCGCAGAGTGCACTCATTTAACACATGGGAGAGGGACTGGTCAGGTGCCCCGCAGTCGCACGTCGGAGACTCCCTCAAACCCCGATTGTGGAGGTGATAGTTGGTCCTTCCGTGGTTGGTTCTGAACCAGTTAAGCTTTATGTTCAAGATTTTTTTTTTATTATTTATGGGTTTGCTCTTGACCACTATCTAGTCCTCAGGACAAAGATGGGGTCGAAGATGTAGCGAGCTTACCCAGAAGTGCACTGGCACTCCTGCACACTGAGGGTGGTCGCGAGCCAGGCGGCTCCTTGCGTAGCCTACCACACCACTGTGGGGATCGTTCAACCGCCACCACAAACTTGGTAGCTTGTGATGCCGTTGCCCTGGGTGGACCGCTAGGAGGTAGGTCCCCAATCACCCCACCAATATTAATTTTATTCGAGACATTGTATAATTCTGATCAGCATTACTCACTTATAGCTTATTAAAGGTTTTAGTAACGGAATCCTGGACTACTTGGTAACGTGAGCGTCCTCAAGTGGCGAAAGTTTTTGCAAATAACATAAAATGAAACCCCTTTATAGGTACACAACAAAATATATAAAACAGAACAGTGTACTAGATATAATGGATGCTAGGCAACCGCTGCATGTCTATCGGAACATGTGACGCGAATTGCCTCCGCCGATCTAACGCCGTTTTACATAAACCGAACAAAAACTCGCTTCATGCGCGAAAACATCATACGGTGTAGAAGTTTACAAAGCACTGACTTCATTTCACATCAAAACTATGAGCAGAAGTCTAGCCTGTACTGAGAATTATCCTGAGAAACTACTAAAGTAGACCGTTCATTTTTAGAATACACCTTTTTCTTGCCGTGTGGTTCCGAATTAAAAAAGACCACCGTATTTTCTTCTCTTAAGAGTGCTTGCACACGATGCATGTAGCTTGCGCATGTTGAGGCACTTGGCAAGGTTATATGCATCGCGAAAACATGTGCGGGTCTAGCGACTCGCGCATGTACCAGAGAGAGCCACCCGCGCAAGTAGTCCACGCGCTCTACGGCGCACGCTGGTCACACTCGCATGTTTCTTGAGCAGGTTAATATAATAGGCTATTGACCACGAGCAACTAACTTGTGCGTACTGCTGACGCAAGTAGCCCGCGTCTTTACTTGCTCCAGTTATTTGCACCTAGCGAGTAACTTGTACAAGTAGCTTGTGCATACTACTTGCGCATGTAACCCGCATCTTTACTTGCTCCAGCTACTTTAATCGTGTACAAGCACCCTAAGTTTCATGCGTGCTCCTGAACCTATGGAGGCACCTAATAAATAAGGTCCCCTAGGCAGGGTTTCTGTTGGCAAATATCTAGCCCCACATAGAGAAAAACGTGTTTCCTGGCAGCGCCCGGAGAGGAGTAAGTATTGTTTATTTCCCCATATATCATTTTTCTGCCATTTTTTGCAGGGAGGTGATAATAGCAGTAAAACTTCTAGAGTAAAACTCATCGAATTAGTAGCCCATCGGGGCTAGGTCGGGGCCGTCGCGGGGGTGGGACTTTGGCAGAGGGGAAAGTATGGGAAATTATGCTTAAACCTGCTTCTTTATGTAGCCCCATTATCACCACTTCACACGTCATTCTAGGTTTCAGTAGGTATGCTGAGTTTTTATTACTACAATCACTTGCTTCAAAACATAATTGTTAATTGTAGCATAGTTTCTGGATTCCCCTTTAGGGATCGTGGTCTTGCGTTTATGTATGTATGTTTGTTTAAAACTATTAAGAAGTTATTTTATATTTATGTATCTAGAGACTACTTATTTTGATTTGAGAATTAAATTACTTGTCAAGCTATGATAGGTGGCAAAACCGTCCATCTATAAAGATACTCCAACAGGAAATATATCCCTTAGTCGTCTCCTACGACACCCACGGAACGATATGGTTTGATCTATTTACCACTTCTAAACCAATACTAAACTACTCGCAGTCGCGCATTACCTCGTCGTTTCAAAACAAAGTTTAAATTAATTCAAACATTGGATATTAATGTAGTCGACTCAATCATAGTGCCAAGTGATTTACTATCCGAAATCGTTATATTAATCTCGCGCGAACTAATCATAGTGCTTAATTACTTCGTCGTTTGACATTGCACTAGGTATATTATATGGAGGCAACTCATAATTGCCACTTTACAATTTTGGGTCTTGTTTTATCGAGAAAATATTTCAAATTACTTATGGGTATATTACCGTCGGGCGCGCTCCATACAAACGTAGTCTGGTTATATTTTCAATACTAATCAATTAAAGTCAATGAAATTAAAAAAAATATCTAGAATATAATCTCGATGTTTGTATGAAGTCAGATTTTCGTTAAAATATATAGTTTTAAAGTTACAGTGCCTCAAAGATTTCCATACAAATCTTAAATTAATCCTAGCATTAAAACTGCATATTGTAACGAAAATCTGACTTCATACGAACATAGAGATTAGTTTCTAGATTGTTTCTGAAAAATGTCATTGATTTAATTGGATAGTATTGAAAATATCACCAGACTACGTTTGAATGCAGCGCGCATTTGCGCTCTCGGAATAAACTTCTCTTAACTACTTAAATCCGTTCAGCCGTTTATGCGTGATTGGGCCACAAGCATCCGACTGCGATACAAACGTACTGATTATAATATTGGTAGCATGATTATAGTAGCAAAAGTTGTAATTTTCTTAATCATGTGGGCTTAGGGTCTGCTGTAACAGTTTTTGTGTATTTTGGGCCAATTCAGACCTCCACTAGACAGTGCTATTGAAATTTAACCACTGCAACAGTACCAAGAAATCCGATCGTCCAAAATCGGGAAAGCCTTTAACCTATTGTTATCCAGCCTATTTGTGTGTATCTCCAATAATTCCCACCTCCACGCCGCCTCGATCAAGTACATTCGTCGCTACAAGCGTTCAATATCAATATATTTCGATAAATATGTACTCGTACCAATCTAATTTGTAGGTACATCTTTAGACATGTGACTGAAATTGGGACCCAAGATCGGGATTAGGTGATTAATTCAGCTAGAAAAAGAGCTTTGCTACAACTGCATGCTTAAAATCATATTTGGTAATTGTAGCGGAGTTTTTGACCACTTCAAAAGGAATAATAAATAAACTAGTGTTTTCCCGCGACTTCGTCCGCACAAATTATATACCAGATTTTAAGTCAGATCATAAGCTATCAAACAAAAAAAGTTTCATCAAAATCGGTTCAGTAGTTTTTGCGTGATGCGCCAACAAACAAACAAACAAACAGACAAACAGACTGATAAAATTTCTAAAAAAGGTTGATTTCGAGTCAGGAATACCTAAAAACCATATCGTAATCTTTTTTTTGTAAATATCTTCAATGTACAGACACACTTCAGTTACAGTTTTATAATAGTTTAGATAATAAATAAATAAATATCTTGGACAGTGTCACACAAATTATCTAGTCACATTTAAAGTTCCAGAATCTAGCCTGGACTTGTATTATGATAACTAGAAAACGATATAGAATACATATATAGATACAATTGTGGATCTATTAAATGTGCTTCAAGCTCCTATATTGAATAAATTATATTGGCTTTGACTTTGGTCCTGTCAGATTATTAATTTTCAGCTAAATAATGCTGTTTTGTAAGCATTGAACATTGATTTATATAAGATGTCTATGGCATTGAAATTAATGTTTTCTAGTTCCTATGATAAAATAATTAGTGTGTCAAAATTTTAGCATTTTTATAAGCAAAAAGTTACTTGTCACCGCTAGAAGTGGCAGCTCATGCTAAGAGTAAAACTTGCTGCAATTGTTGCTGATAGTGATAACTATAGCAAAATGAAAGATTAAACTGAAAAGACGACTCTATCGTAAGGCTAAATTAATAAATCATCAACGACCGACCGATTGAAAATAACTGCTATCTGAAATCATTCAACACGAAACGTTTGTGAAACGTACGTTACAGCATTCCAAAAATAAAAACCAATCGACCATAAAGTTAAAAACAATAAAAGCCAATTTCGCACCTCCGAAACAGTTTAAGCACCAAAAACTGAACAATAGGCGTTCCCGCCTGTACATACGCCTCCGTGTAATACCCACGTCGGTATCAAACGCTCACCGTTTTCCGATATTGATGAGTTGAGCCGAACGCCATCGTCCACCGCGCTATGAATCACTGGCATTACCTGCTGTCCCTACCAACATTCTTCTCAACTATCCGCCATCAAAAACTAATACACATCCATTACGCACCGTGCACCACAAACAACCAAGCAATGAGAGCAACAGCAGCAACGGATACGGTGTGAAGCGATTTATGTGAAAAAGATGCAGACGAAAGATGAGCAGTATTGGGTCAGCGCAACGAGCGGAAGCCGAATGCACACGTGATATATGTTGTAGATAAGTGTACGTGTGTGAGTAAATATGTGTAATGAGCTTGACTGACGGCGATAATGGAAATCTACAAAGTGAATTGGAAATTAAAAATTTATACATAGAGCTCGGAATGAAATGAGTAATTTTCTTAAATAAACTTAATTAAGAGTTGAAGTAGGTTATCCAACTATTAAATAGGTACTTACAAGGTACTTATTTATAATTCAAGTTTAAAAAACTTTTTTACTTTTACTGACTCGTTAAAAATTTCCAGCAGCCCTAGTAAGATTTCTCTACACGCGGGAGACGCGTCTTGCGCGTAAGTAACGAAATCATACTAAAAGGTCTGCAGTGCTAGCAGCGTTTTTTCACGCAACAGCCTATGAAATAGAATTATCATTTCAGAACACAACACAATAAGTCTCGTATAAGTATCTGGTGCCGGCCTATACCCTGCAGCGGGTGGACAAAAGCTGATGATGATGGAGATAGTCCAAAATATTATTCAAGAATTTTGTATGTTTATAACGTAAGTGAGATAGATAACGATTACCCAGATGCATATTATCATACTCGTATGCATATCATATAGTTTTGTTGCCATTGCGAGATTTGAACTTGCGGCGGCTTCCATACAGATTTAACTACCAAGAGCTAGGCTTATCAATACACTCAACATCTTAGCCGATGGACGTCCACTGCTGGACATCGGCCTGCCTCAAAGATCGCTACAATGACCGGTCCTGCGCTGCCCTCATCCAACGTATTCCCGCCGCCTTCACCGAGTCGTCGGTCTACTTTGTGGGGGACCTGCCCACGCTGCACTAAAGCACTTTAATACAATTATCTTTTAACACACTCAATATCCATACCTCAAATCACGCCAACCGATTCTCCTATTCTCTAACAACTGCCGACAAACTTCATCCCGTAGTTCCTAACAACCGGTTAAACCATCGCTTAACATTAGTGGAACTAAACTTAGTTTATGATGATGCAGCTTGCAATAGCCCGCCTGTAATTCTATCGACGCGCCGACTGCATAATGCATGCCTGCACTTACACTGCGAACCTCTCACGGTGGAGCTTGAGTATCATTGTACTATCACAGTTCATTAACTTAGATATATAGAAGATGTTCCGACAAATACTGATCACCAACGAACGGTGTGTTTGGGAGAGATTTTATGAGGTTCACAGTTCAGAAGCAATGGATTTGGTGTCGATTTGGATGGTAAGTAGTCGGGGAGTTTAGCGGGGTATTGGTGGGGGGTTAGAGAAGCGCTCGTTTCGAAAGCAATAACTCGAGTGTGCATTGACGAACGCGTTTGAGCGTCGGCCTCTTAACTAAGATGGAGATCGTTTTGAATGCCTCTTTGTAGTTGGATGCTAGCGCGTCGGTTTATTTCTTCGAGCGTGTAAAACTTGCTCTGCAACACGTTGTATAAACATCCTACATAATTGACTAGCAACACGATTCAGTATTTCACTTTGAAAATTAGCTTTGCTCTTATTTATATTTTCTGGTTGATTAATAAGTAGATGCAGTCATAATTTATGTGTTCTATAAATTCTACACACACGTAGTATACTATATTTTTTATTCAGAGAAAAAAAAATTGGCTTTGTCCTAAAAACGTCAACGGTCACTCGATCGAAATCGAGTGAATGGAAGAGCTGAGTTTTCGATTTTGTTCTCCTAACGTCGACATCGGAATAAACAACATATTGGGGATTTTATCAGTAAAACCCCGTGTATAATATTTATAGGAATAGTTAGGTAGATTTTCAGTAATTTAAACGAACGTCAGAGATACCATAACTTATGAAATTATCAACCGACTCAATATCACAACTATTAAATTTCAAAACCTCAACTATCATAATTCAGTGGAAAACCACTCTTATTTGACATCGATACTATTTAATTTTCATATTCCACCCAAAATTTAAATAAAACTCAAATGCGAAGTGTCAAGTAAAAGTCTAATGGAGGACAAATTAACTTTAAAAGCAGATTCAGTTACAGAGTCCTTTATCACAATTGGATTATTGATTTATTTAAGTTCAGCCATTTGACGCTTCTATGAGCCAGTACCTATCCACTTATTGGAAAATTGACCCAATTATCGAGCATAATTGGTCGGGCTGACCTTTGAAAATTTATGCATTATATAGCCGTAAGGAATAATTGAAGCAACCAATGAGAACACCTAAACAAGCGTATAGTTGATTTGAAAAATAAATGAACCGTGAAAACTAATGGTTTACGCCTGGCATTGGGCAGTAAAAGGATAATAAAGAAAAACTTAGGCCGATTGTAAGTTAAATTGAAGCGATCCGTGTTTTAAATAACTATGCAAAAAAATTTTACTAAGTACTCGTAGGTACACAATTATTTATGTTCTTTGACAACTTTTAATACACAAGATGACATTGAAAATACTTTATTATCTCCGATTGTATAAATTTGACTTTTAAAATCACCGTTGTCTGTTCCAATCTATCCTATAATATAATGAAAGTGCTTAATACTTATTAATGTATTCGATTTTCCCCGTGACTTCGACTACTTTTAGTTTTTGCGTGATGATGAAAGAAACAAAAAGAGGGATTTTTTTTAAATTGGTGATTTGTACTCAGGGACACCGAAACACCATAATATCATGTCCTACCTTTTTTTTGTAAATTTCTTTAACGTACAAACATACTTCTGTTACATTTTCATGACAGTGTAGACTGTTTATATGTAATAGAATAAAGAATGAATATGTAATCAGGGTCATGACTTCATGACTTTTAATTATTATGTGTGACTTTCAAAGATACTTTATAAACTGTAATAGGTAGACAAGAAAAGACTCAAAACTAATTTAACTAAACTATTAAGACCACACCCAACTAAAAGATTCTTTAAGATTAAAATTATTAAAAAAAAAAAAACCACCAGCCGCCGTCTAAATTGTAACACAAAAATAAAACAAAGACCGGTAATTTACAGGCGAAATAGCCAATAACTCGGCGATATCACAATAAAATTAAAAGCTCGGACCAATCAATCGTAAATAAAACGATTCGAATGAATCCAAAAGTGTAAACTAGCAATAATTAATTTCAGCGGCGTCCGCACTAGGGCACTGAGCGATGTGAAATCGTTCCGCGATGTACAGAATTTTGATTGCGCTACGTACGCTACGAGCACGCTACGCCGCTACGCCGCTACGAGGCCTACGATTATTTCATGCATACCGCGCCCGCGCCGGGAATAATGTAAATGTTATTTTGTCGAAGCGTTCACAGCTACGTACGTAACAGACGATTATCTTCGCTTTTTGAACTTGTGAAAGTAGTACCTCGGATTTCGAATAAAATGTGTGGTTGTCAAACTTTTAACACTGCAATGTTATTTTTAGAATGCTGTTTAAATCCATGCATGATCGAAATAATATTTTAAAACAAAACAAAGCGGTTTACAGTTTGTAATGAAAATGCAAAGCATGAAACTTTTCTCTTTTATTTCTATACAAAAAAGTGTTAATTAACTTTTGTTGCCGACCGTATACAATGTAAGGTCTAAAAATAACATTAGGTATTAAA
Source organism: Agonopterix heracliana (assembly GCA_963693445.1). NCBI lineage: Eukaryota > Metazoa > Arthropoda > Insecta > Lepidoptera > Depressariidae > Agonopterix > Agonopterix heracliana. The sequence continues at coordinate 818,835 of OY856310.1, forward strand.
ATATTAAATGGCATTAAAAATTTAATGCATGTGTAAACCCGAAAAGATTCCATCAACTTAAGGTTGTCTAAATAGAGATTTTTGTATATTTGATAAAATTAATTGATTGATCTAATGTATACTTTTGGTGCTAGTTTTTTTAATTTTTTATTAGCTTAAAGCGGCTATTCGAGTCTTCTCCAGACTAGTATCACTTCGACCTTATGTAGATCTTTTGTGATCGCCACAATAGTTACAGTTCACTGCTAATACCCACTTCCTTTAAGGAATTGTAGGATTTCTTTAGCAGTGAATGATTTTTTGGTGCTAGTTACTTACAGTATTATTTCAATACTTACAATAATTATTTTAAGTAGTATTATTTTATTACAATCACTATGCAATGTCTCAAACAGAGCTGAAAATATTTTTCACCTACAAGCTCCATTAGGTCCCCTTGGTTTCTAGGTTGTGTTTTATAAAATTCTTGAGTCTTGAGTAAATTATCAGCTTCCCCGACCTCACTCCACATTTTGAGAACCTCTGGAGCAAAAGGTGAGAATCCCAAATCCGCCTGAAGACATCAGAGCAGTTCGCAGCGGGTCACGTGTGCCCGTTACTGGCGCCCCCGCCGACGAAATTGTTCCTTTTCGCATTACGAATTTATCGCCCCCCTCTCTATAGTCTTGCCGTTGATGTACACTTTTATTGCTAAAATGGCGCATATTATTAATAATATTGCACTTTTGTATTAATTTAGGAAAGAAACTTTACAGTAAATTTACAGTAGTTTACAGTAATTAATTAAGATAGTGCAATAAAAACAGTTATGGTTTATCTATACCCTATCGACTTGTCTAGGACGTCTTTATTAACATTTAGGATAACTATGTTTTTTTCTTAATTGAATACCTATTTACAATTAATTCAATTCAATTTATTTATTGCTTAAACATTTACTATGCAAAATTACACTGAAACCGTCAATATGCTAAAGCTGAAGTTATTTAACTCACTCAGCTGGCTAAGCAAACCAGGGGTCTTGGCTTGGTTAGTTTTTCCATAACTGTACGCTTTAAAAGAAAGTTGAAGATGAAGAAATGGAAAAAAGTTCCAATTCTGAGGAATATTATGTCCACTACTGTACATTAGAGGTGGAAACGGACTCACTATCACACTTAAACGTCTATGAATACGACAAGCAGATGTGACCTTCTGAATAATGCTATACTAAGAACATTTCTGACGTTGAGAATACATTCGTTTTAAAATTGATTATATCAAAATATGGCCATGTTTATACTGTTTTAATTAAATTTAAGATTGCTAATTTATATTTAAAAAGTTAAGCCCCGCCCAACAAACAATTTCTCAATACCTATTCACTTTTGATTCAAAATTTATCAGTAAAAGTGATGAATTGAGATATACTTAATGTCATAGATTTTGTTTTTTGTTTTAATGAGAACGATGTCTTTTTTTGTGATCTTACTATACATAGGCGACATGACTACATAGGACCCGTACGCTGCGCGTTTCACACGATTTATTGAGGTTAAATGCAACGCGCGGAGTATCGGATTCGCATTATTGCAATATTTTACTTTGATACCGTACAAAACTAACTTCTGCTTAGCAATAGTTTGACAGTTAGTTATTTCGTGTTACATACAAGTTGTTATAAGTTATTGGAGTGTATTCAAGGAGTAATATTAGACTACACACCGAGGGCAGCAGGAAAGTAATTAAGGTCTCAGATTTCATGTGATCTGTGTCTTTCTTATTTACTGCCCGAGGTTAGTATACTATTTTTCTCCTAGACGGAGGTGGAAAGCAGCAACTTCGTGTAGCGCAGCGGGACGAAAATTGACGCTTTCCGTCCGGATGGGAGAACAATATATAAATTATATACCTACTATACCTACTGATTTTTAGTTCGTCTACTGTTATACGTTACAGATTCAGATTATGTTCAAATTCTAATAATAATTTTTCATCATTCATTCTGACTACAGCTAAGGAGTTAGATAATTGACCTCTACAAAATTTTAACACATTTTAATTGTTGGTTACAAAAAAAATCAGAATAAGTCGGAATAGACGGGTGTCAATGCGTTTTATTTACGAAAAAGTCATGTACCGCCACAGACTTCATACAGAAGTCTGTGTGTACCGCACGCAGCTAAAGATATTGCAGCCCTAGACTCCGTTTCGCATGTGCTGACGTCATCTTGTCAATTTCTGTTATTTGTAGGTAGTGTCCGAGGTGTGCCTCAACTGCAGTCTGTCATGTCTGTCATTATCATCATCATCCTCTTTCATACCAGCATACCTATCCTCGATGAGGGTGTACCTGTGTATGGGTATTAGTTGAACACGCCCTAGTAGATTGATAGATAGACATCAGCATTTCTTCCTCATCGTACATAAACGCTCGTTGGACTGGAGCTTTGGTATTGAAAATGATCACCGAAGTTAAGCAACGTCAGGTCCGGTCTGTCTTTGGACGGGTGACCGTTTAGTGGTGTTTCCGCGCTTCAGAAGGCACGTTAAGCAGTTGGTCTCGGATAGTTCCGTCAGATGGCGTTGTAACTATTCGTTAAGCCGAGTCGGAGCCCTATTAAGGCGGCTTGAAATTGTCTGACAGCGAGTTGACCACTAACTTGCCTCCACCAACACGCACTGGGCCCGCGTGGTGGAGTATGGCCCACTTCCTCTCACCCTTATTCGTGAGGAGGCCTTTGCCCTGCAGTGGGATTCTACAGGCTATAACTAAACTGCACGTATAAAACCCAAAACAATTGACAGCATTCCCCCTCAGCTCAGCCCCCTCTCTCGCCCCGCCGTTAATCTGGTCTCTCTCCATTTAGCCGACAAATCGCCCCGGATTCTGCCGCGGGGCAAAGATGTGACGTATTATTTTCAATTTCTATCTCCCGAGCCATTTATTGGCAGCATTAGTTGACGTAATTGTTCTGGTAGTTTGGTAGCAGAAGTTTAGATAGATAAGTGATTAATATTGACTTAGAGTGTTAGGATTTGTGTTAGTTTGTTGCTGCTTCTATTAGATATGTTATTGTATGGAATTTGGAATTAATGTCAGACTTAAACGTAAGGAACTTATATAGGGTGTAAATTTAAATGCGTTATATTATACGGGGTGCTTCAGACCACCACATCGATCTTCTTCTTCTTCTTATAGTGTGGGCAGGCCTCTGAAGTAGCTTAACGTGCTACCCAAAGCTCGGAATCATCTTTCTTCAGACAATCAGGTGATTAAGCCTGCAATATCCTAACCAACTGGGGAAAAACGCACAAATTGACATAATATCACTAGGTGTGGCCCGTAGGAATCGAACCCATGACCTCCGTGTCAAGAGCCCAATGCTCTTAACCATTAGACCACAGAGGCAGACCAATTAAAATGTTACTATGGGACCAACATCGAAAACGCGGATAAAAATCTGCTGTTCCATGCATTTGGGTCGTAGGTTTGCAAGCTGATTTTTTTTATCGTGATTTCAATGGGGTCTGAAAACAGAGCATAAATAGTAAAATTATTGTTATTTAATGGCCACGGAACCATATCACGGACGTGTCCGGCATGCTCCAAGGCAGTCTTTCATAAAATGACAAACTAGTACCTATTACCTGTGCAAGTGTACCTAGGTACATACATATACACCAGCTACTTTAAAATGCGAGGAAATATATTCTCGACCTGTCTTCAAACAAATCGCTCGTACAATCGAGTGGGAGCTCAGCGACAAACGCGCGGACTTGCGGACTATTCTCTGGGCACCAGTCAGTTCACAGTGTAGCCGAAGCAGTGGTTTAACATCGCGTGTTTTGAAAAGAATATCAACATCTTGCCTTTGGGATTCATCATAATATATTTTCACTTATCTCTTCTATAGATTCGATTGCGTGTTATTCAAAATTTGAGCCCAGTATTTTCTTAAATGAATAGCAGTACCGACACCATAAGCTCCGTTCGCGTGCAGATTTTCCGAGACGGAAGGGCAGGATACACGATGAACCATAGTCTGGAAAGCAACACCGCCTAAGACAAAGATCTCTATAATTATGTTGCCTAGGCCTGATGCAACCACAAAAGACAATTGATATATTTTTATGGAAGGTAACGTCTTTTATTCGCCTATTTTTTGACGTGGTTATCAACCAAACTTGAATAAATATTTTTGATCCGAATAAAGTAACAAACAAACAAAATTTGTTTGACGTGAATATCTCTAAACTCAGTCCAAACGGAGATGCTGAAGTTGAAAATATATTTAATGCGCATGCTTCAAGCCTTTACATCTCCATTCGGTCTGAGTTTAGTGATATACTTGTCATAACAAGTTTTGTTGGCAATTTATTTTAAACTAAAATATTCAAGTTTGGATGATGGCCGCGCCAAAAAATATAAACAAAAAGATGGTAGCGCCATTTTCTGGATTATGGCTTTTAACTTTTAACAATTAAGGTATAAACTTAAATGCGATGCATTCTTAATAAGGTGCTTCAGACTATCAAACTCTCATTATGAAATCAATATTAACCCTTTTTTTTACTTTAACCCTAGAAAATTACAATGGCCCGGATTTTTATGCGATTCTGTTTGATGTTCTTACGAACCCCCTAAAATTGTCTATCTATCCATCTATAACGTCACGCCTCTTTCCCATTGGGGTAGGCAGAGACCAGAGCGCGCCATCTACTACGATCCTTACATACATCTTTTGCCTCATTCACATCCATACATCTCTTCATACATGCCCGTCGGTTTCGAGTACTCCGCATCTCCCCTAAAATTGTCTACATTTAATTCTACACCCTGTATTTGAAACGACTGGAATAGTAAAATTAGAATTGCGAAACAAAACCACACTGCATCGTATATTTCGGTACCTACCAATTTTTAATCATAAGAAGCATGATCAGAAATTGCAACCAAGTTAACATACTTCAGTTTGCATACTCTATAACATCGGCAACCATCGTCGACCGTCGGTCTCCCTCGGCCCGGATATCCTGCAACCCTTTGAGCCAGAGACGTGATGGAATTACGTCCCCGGAGCATTACGCTGTTTTAAAAATTAATACATGCACCGGGTGCAGTCTTTGCGAGAGGAAGACATTTATTCTTAGAAGTCGGTCGCGTGAATAAGTTATTAGGTTCGATGTTGGTTTGCTTCTGTGATGCGATGATACTGTTTACAGTCAGGAACTAACTAACATCTAACTAACTATTAAATCTACAAGTGCATAGCCCCCAAAAGGTTTAATGAATGAATAAAATAAAATAGAATAAACAAACATACGCACACTAACAGCATCATTATTATTTTCTTGCCCATTTCCCATGGGTCGGCGCAATATGGCATCCTTTTCCATTCAACTCGCTACGTATGCAATTCTTATATTTTTTAAATGAAATGAAATTTATTGTGTATGGATTCAGGTACAAGCTTTAGCAGACGTTTTGCAGTGATTAGTCTCACTGAAGCCTACCCTTGCAGGCATTTACACAAAGTCTTAAAATCTAAATTAATTATGTCAAGAGTTGTAATAACAAATTCAATCTATGATAGCCAATATTTACAATAATTTGAATAATAACATATTAGATTTAAGGCCTCCGCTCATTGCAGCGATTATATCGAGCGATAATATCGCTGCGATTTTCCGATAATTGTTCTCAGTATATTTTGTATGGGGACGCGCTCGATCCCACACACTGCCGCGATATTATCGTAACTCTTTCGACTACATTCAGTAGTGGGGCGCATGCGTGACGCGAATCGCGGAATCGCTGCAGTGTGTAAGGTGTCGCGATATCGCTGTCGATAATATCGCACGATAAAATCGCTCGAGAATATCGCTGCAATGTGCGGAGGCCTTTAAATGGACGAAAAAAAAACAAAGATTCACATTTTGCTATTCAAGCTCTAGAAATTCTCTTACGCTATAGAAATACGTTATAGAAATGATATTACATTTAACATGTATTATACATGCTATCAACTTAAATGCGCATATAATGGATTAAACAGGGTGTTAGGGTAATCAGATGCATTATTTCAAGGAATGATTGTATCTATGATACGGAACATTTATATTCCCATAGAAACCTAAAGAAATTAGCAAAAACAATTCAGATTCGAATCCGCATTGGACTCGCGTGGTGGAAGTATATAGGCTGATGATGAACCGTGATGCCATAGAACAACATTTTTTTTCCCGTTATTTCAATATTGGTTCTGTCAGTCACAAACATTGCTATTCCTTGTGAGACTGAAGCCCAAATGAATTGTTTTTTCGAGATAATATAGTTTTCTCCCCAGTCACTTTACTTTAACTAGATTCACACAAACAGCATGCAAGTACGCACAACATCACAGCCATAAGATCCACTCCACACGAACAAACAGACCGGACAAACACTGTCAGTATGGAAGCACCTCGGGTGCCTTAAGACGCTGGGGTGAGTTTGTTGCAAATGTACCCAGTCCACGCCCCAGTTGATGTGTTTGTTGTTACACCGAATGTACGTTGATTTACTGTAGGAAATTCATCCGTTTATATGCAATGGTTGAAAAGGTGGGTTATATTGGTTCATCATCGTCTCAGCCGATGGATGGATGTCCACTGCTGGACAAAAGCCTCCCCAAGGATCGCCGAAACGACTGGTCCTGCGCTGCCCTCAACCAAAGGATTCCCGCCGCCTCCACCAGGTCGTTGGTCCACCTCGTCCTGCCCACGCTGCACTTTCCGGTACGCGGTGGCCGTTGCATGAAGCTGCCCTTCTGAGACCTATTTTTATGGTTATAGCGTGTAGAATCCCACAACAAGCAAAGACTTCATTAAAAATACCGAAAGGGAATAGCCATACTGCACCATGCGGTTCAAAGCGGGTTGGTAAAGGTAAAGGCCAACTTGCTGTCAGATAATTTTAAAGCTGCCTTAATACATCTCTGACCGCCATCTGACTGAACTATCCGGAACCGGAGTAATGGTAACTATAGGACAATTTCAACAGGCTGATGTAACTGCCTCCGTAGTCTATTGGTTAAGAGCATTGGGCTCCTGACACGGATGTGGTGGGTTCGATTCCCACGGGGGACGTTTTTTGTGCGTTTTTCCCGAGTTGGTCAGGATATTGCAGGCTGAATCACATGATGATGATTCCGTGCTTCGGATGGCACGTTAAGCCGTTGGTCTCGGCTACTATCTCTGGTGGTAGTAATAGTTACATAAAAACCACGTCAGTGGCCGTTAGTAGACGGATAGACAATTGATACATAGGTATGTTGTAAACAGTTGTGTTTGAAATGATATGATATCAAGAGTTTAAGGGCTGGTGTTAGAGTGTAAACTCTTTCTGTATCATTTATGGTTTTGCCTATGACAACAACGTAAAGAAAAACGTAAGCTTTTGTTTTTAGTGTGATTATGTAACTCCGTCTGTGAATACACATCATCCTGGTTTTAAATACGTTTTTCAATTAATCCTAATAGACAAGACTTAATAAACACAGTTCTAAAGAGAACTGAATCGTGATACTTGTGAGTGCAATTGCTCAAGATGTAATTGCCTCATAATTTTTTGCAACTGTCCCGGACACTGCTTGTATTTTATTAACTCCGACTTCAGGCTTTACCTCACAAGCAACTAACTGTATTTTATTTGCATCATATTAAATCAGTCAAACATCGTGTAAAGACAGAATAAACAAGTATGGAGCATGCAAGCATGTTCACCGTATCGTGTCGTGCCGTCGTGCGGTACGTCGGGGGATTTGCACCGCTATATTGAGCTCCGAGACATTCCCACGCTTCAGTGTTTAGCTAAGAACTTAATTAACTCGTTACGCACGTACTCTTGCTCTTTGCAAGGAGTTAGCTTTAGTTGACGTTTGTCTATAAAAGTTTATTTGACTTTAGAAGAAGTTCATATAAAAATAAGTAAGTTAGTTATAGCCTGTAGGATCCTACTGCACGACATAGGCGTCCTTTTATGAATAATGGTAAGAGGAAGAGGATATACTCAACCTCGCGGGCCCAGTGTGGATTGGGTGAGGAATGTTGTGGTCAACTTTCTGTCAGAAAATTTTTAAGGTACTCTATGCCTCTAGGCGTAGAATACTGACCAGACCGGGCGTAAAACAACACAGCAAAATTGATTAGTTAATATATACATAAAGTATAAAAGAGTTCCTTGACCAACTGACTGACAGACAAAGCTCAGCTAGTGCTCAGCCTACGCCGCCGCTGAAGATAGAAACATTAAAAGATAATGTGGGATTTACTATGGAGGTGGCGCCTTATTTTTCGCCAAATTTTTTTGCACGGCCAGCAACCAAACTTGATCATTTTAGTTCAGAATAAAGTAACAAACAAAACTTGTTACTACATGTATTTCTAAACTCGGTCCGAACAGAGATATATAAAAGCATGAAGTTGAAAATTTGTTCATAACGTTTAATTCAAGCCTTTTTATCTCCGTTCAGACTGAGTTTAGAGATAAATGTAATAACAAGTTTTGTTTGTCACTTTATTCTGAACTAAAATATTCAAGTTTGGTTGGTGGCTGCGCCGAAAAAAATGGAAAAATAAAATAAGGCGCCATTTCTAGGCATTGGCTTTTGGAATATAAATTCTACAGAGGAAGTATAGAGGTGAATTAAGAAAGGTTTTTGTTTAAATCGACTCCTACGGAAGTCGCGGGCAAAAGCTCGTCTTTGTGTAAGTTATTAAATAAACTCAAACCGTTAAAACATTGTCTCCAGAATAGATAAATATTTTGTCTACCTATTATTATGAGCGTTCAAAATGTAATAGTACAAATTAAAATTTTTACTTTTCCACACTCTACATTCTTAAAAAAAATACTACGCAATCCTTAAAACCTACACTGATATAACAGGTTATGGTTCTCATCTTCCTTCCCTCAACCCATTAATCATAACAAATTATATCAAAATTAATTGAGTTTAAAACTAAATATATGCAAAGATTTTCTAGCAGCAACATTGTAGGAAGTAAAAAATTCAGAACGTACCGGCCTTCTAAGCCAGGTTTATCTGAGAGCCGCTAGCTGGCAACGCGGTGCAACACTGTGCTTGCACAATATCTGGACAGGGGCTTAACAAGATGGACGATTGTGTTCTTGTGTATAATAAAGTAGCCCTAACTGGTGGCCACGTTTCTGAACACCCCAAAACGGATTGAAATTAATGCTCAATATTTTCATACTCGAATACAAATACAAATACAAATCATTTATCGCAACCATGGGTTTATAAGATGTTAGGTACATAGTTTTCCAGTACCTACACATGGACCCTGCTAGGGCACTGCAAAACTTAAAAATAGAATTACAACTCAAACAACTTACGGACGGACTACTACGGACTAAAAACCATAATCACACAGAACACTTTTTTTTGTGTCAATATCAAATATTGTCATAACTTTGCTGTCGTAGAAAAAAGCTACATCCACTTCATACCTCTATTTAGATATACAGGGTCCTTCTTAATATGCTGACACTTTTTTAAGGGGATGATCAGACCATCAAACTGAACAACTTTCTCTATGGCACCAACATCGAAATCGAGAAAAATAAATCTGCCCCTCCATACAAAACTGCAAACCTACTCGAGCCAAATGTATGGGACAACAGATTTTTTTTCGCGATTTCGATGTTGGTCCCGTAGAAAAAGTTGTTCAGTTTTATGGTCTGATCATCCCCTTAAAAAAGTGTCAGCATATTAAGTTGGACCCTGTATATTATCCATTTCTAATGTGTCATGGATTTTCTTATAAAGTTTAATCAAATCCAAAACCAAAAGACGAATCATTATTTTTTTTATACCCGTAACATAAAGAGGAATGTGCTTTTACTAAACAGAAAAAGAAATAGTCAAAGAAGCAGAGATAATGTTTCAAAAAGCCCGGTATATATGAGTTATTAAATCAAGTATGAAGCGAAAACATCCGCTACCGGCAGCCATGCCGTAGATTTCATTAGACTTAATTGAAAAATAAAAAGAATTCCTTTACTTACATCGCATTCAGCGCTGTCTTGCCTGCCATCCCGCAGTTTAGTCTACAAATGCTGTTCGTTTACCCCTGTCTAGAACTCGTTAAACTACTGTACGTTCCCTTTAAACTATCATCCACATAAGCTTTGAAATAAAGTTCATTATCTAACGTTCAATTTTAGCAACATACATCCTTTATGTTGGGATGGTACAAATTTTTAGTTTCAAACGTCTCAGACGATTCAGACCTTAGTCACGGTAGGTTAAGACCGGTTTTATGTTGTATAACAATTTGTCGATACACTTTTCTTGTGTCGAGTATACAGTTCCCTCTACTAAGTGCATCTAGATCGCTCTACGTGCATCCGTTCGCAATGTCAGTTGGAAATTTCTCGTTACCGCAATAATCCACCTTTGGGTTGAAATAACGTTTTGAAATATTTCACAATTTACGTTGGCGAAGCATACTACAGGTCAAAGAGAGGGCGTTGTCAGCAATGATGCCAACGCATCGTTGCTGAGTTATCCTGAAATCTATTTGGTTAGATCATAAAGTAGTCGATTATTATTAGAAGTAGTAATAATATAATTTAATAACATAGTTTCGGTACTACTGGCGAAACGTGGATGTTCTGAGGTTTCAGAATATTGAAGATATTTACAACACACATACATTTTATAAACACACGAATTAATGAATTCTATAAAATAAATTTAAACAAATGTATGTAATCGGAATAACTAGATGTGGGGTACCCACATTTACATTCGACTCGGCGGTTCACCAGCGAATAGGGAACCGCCGAGTTTGCATATAAGGCCGAACATTTGGTCAATAAATCAGTACGCACTGAGACTCAACTTGTATCACTACTCCTGCCCTAGCCACCGCACAACCCTCAACGCACTGTCCCCAAACTAGGTATTATAAAACAAATCCCCACCCTCCCACTCCCTTCTACTAATTAAAACATTACAATAAAGGCGTAGAGACACTATAAATGCAAATTTTCAAACCAAAAATTTAACAACAATATTCTCACAAAATATCTTTCAACAAAATGCAGTAACGCGATGCACTTTTGAATTTCCTGCTAAGCCGGTCGGTGCGTGCGAGAATACGGAATGAGCCACAGAATAAGAACAAATAGATGACGCGATCCTAAATAAGAGAAGTACCGAACTGTTTCATTCTTTTGTCTAAAGAAATTACTGGTTATTACGCGATTATTAGGACAGTGTTTTGTGGCGCGCCTTGGGAGAGGCCTATGTCCAGCAGTGGACGATGATAGGCCGATGATGATGATGATGATGATGATGATGATGACGCGATTATAAACATGTTACAGCCATGTTGTGCTATTTCGAATCAAATTAAAGATTGAAAAATTTGTCTCGGGCGGGACTTGAACCCACGCTCTTCCAAACCGGGGAAACGTGCTAACCAATTACACCACCGAGCCAGAGAACGAAATCGCACGTCCCCTTAAGACGTAACAGATTGAAAATTTCGTTCTCTGGGTAGTGGGCTCGGTGGTGTAATTGGTTAGCACGTTTCCCCGGTTTGGAAGAGCGTGGGTTCAAGTCCCGCCCGAGACAAATTTTTCAATCTTTAATTTAATTAGGTTATTACGTTTTCTTGAAATTGAGATCTCTATACCAAATTTCACGAATTTCGATTCATAACTTTTGATACAACGCCACAGACTATACTAGCAGACGATGAAGAAAGGGTAAAAGTGGTTCATAGTCAAACTACACATTTTTGACATAAATGGTCCAAAAGGCGAACTTACCTAAACACATCGCCCCAGTCTATGGAGTGAGTAGTGTTCACTCAACCGTGCCATCCCCAGCCGTTATACAGTAACAGCAATGTTCCAGCAGCACACTGCTCTGAATAGCATATTGAGAAATGATCACATGAGCACTTGGCTATTTTTAACCGACTTCCGAAAAAATTAGGTTCCCTATCTATTTTGCGTCTTGGTTCGTGTAGCCGTGTTCACTCAGTCGTGCTGCGTTGAGCCTCGCTATGCCGTGTCGCGTTGAGTCGTAATACAAGAACAGCATAGTTTCCAGCGGCCCACTCGTCTGAATAGACGTATCTCTTGAGAAATACTCACAGTATGACTCTAAAATTCGATCTTGGCTAATATTAAACGACTTCACAATAAAATTATGTCCTCTATCTATTGATTGGTGGTTTTTTTAGCGAGCTGTATTCACTCAACCGTTCCTTGCTGCGGCAAAAGCAACATCATTATTACAGCGAGCACCTCTCTTGCCTATAGACGCATCTCTTGTGATATCACATGACTCTCTAATCTTAGCACTTTGCTGTTATTAACTGACTTCACAAATAATGTAAGTTCTCTATATATTGCTTCTTGGTCCGTGTAGCGAGCCGTGTTCACTCAATCGTACCGCGCTGAGCCTTGCCGAGCCGTTATATAGCAACTGCATTGTACCAACGGCCTGCTCGTCTGAATATACGTATCTCTTGAGAAATACTCACATGACTCTAGCTCTTGGCTGTTATTAACCAACTTCACAAATAATGTAGGTTCTCTATCTATTGCTTCTTGGTCCGTGTAGCGAGTCGTGTTCACTCAACCGTACCGCGCTGAGCCTTGCCGAGCCGTTATATAGCAACTGCATTGTACCAACGGCCTGCTCGTCTGAATATACGTATCGCTTGAGAAATACTCACATGACTCTAGCTCTTGGCTGTTATTAACCAACTTCACAAATAATGTAGGTTCTCTATCTATTGCTTCTTGGTCCGTGTAGCGAGTCGTGTTCACTCAACCGTACCGCGCTGAGCCTTGCCGAGCCGTTATATAGCAACTGCATTGTACCAACGGCCTGCTCGTCTGAATAGACGTATCTCTTGAGAAATACTCACATGACTCTCTAAGCACTTCTCTGTTATTAACTGACTTCACAAATAATGTAAGTTCACTATCTATTGCTTCTTGGTCCGTGTAGCGAGCCGTGTTCACTCAATCGTACCGCGCTGAGCGTTGCCGAGCCGTTATACAGCAACAGCATTGTACCAGAGCGGCCTGTTCGTCTGAATAGACGTATCTCTTGAGAAATACTCTCAAGACTTTCTAATCTTAGCACCTGGCTGTTATTAAGCGACTTCACAAATAATGTAGGTTCACTATCTATTGCTTCTTGGTCCGTGTAGCGAGTCGTGTTCACTAAACTGTACCGCGCTGAGCCTTGCCGAGCCGTTATACAGCAACAGCATCGTACCAGAGCGGCCTACTCGTCTGAATAGACGTATCTCTTGAGAAATACTCACATGATTCTCTAAGCACTTCTTTGTTATTAACTGACTTCACAAATAATGTAGGTTCACTATCTATTGCTTCTTGGTCCGTGTAGCGAGCCGTGTTCACTCAACCGTACCGCGCTGAGCCTTGCCGAGCCGTTATACAGCAACAGCATTGTTACAGCGGCTCGCTCGTCTGAATATAGACGCGTCTCTTGAGAAATACTTACATGTCTCTCTAATCGTCCAAGTGCTAACACTTGGATGTTTTAAAAATTTCAAATGCCCGTTATCGTTTTTTGGCAATAAGTTTCTTATACAAGGTGTTACAAAACGACAAATAAACATTTAAGGGGGTGGTGTAGACCATCAAACTGAACAACTTTCACTATGGGACCAATACCGAAATCACGAAAAAAAAAAATTATGTTCTATACTCTACAAATCGACTAGAGCTAAAATATGTATGGGATTTAAAATTATTTTTTTCGCGATTTCGATGTTGGTCCCATAGAGAAAGTTGTTCAGTTTGACGGTCTTAACAACCCCCTTATGAGTTTCAAAAATTTATTGTTACTTATGAAACACCTTGTATAATGGTTTCCATTATGCCAGAGATAGGTATTTAAAGAGATTTAAAAAAAAAAAAAATAATAATAAAATACATGGATCCCGGATACTTCCGTCCCGCTGCTGTTAACAGAAAAAAAAAACGGGGAACAGAAAATTAAATACCTATTTCTGCAACTTTCTGATTGTTTAGTGTAATTATAGTACTCTGTGGTGTAACTGACCTATTATAAAACTGTAACAAAAGTGTTTCTGTATATTGAAGATATTAACAAGAAAAAGATTTCGATATGGTTATGGACACAGCAGGCAGGTTCACTAGGTTCACTACAGACTGTGCTATCGGGCCGTCATATCTACTAGTTTTCGATAGAATTTAGATCTACTTTGATTTTTATTAAAAAAAACGTAAAATGGATTAATTAGACTATAAATGATCTGTCTAATGATGCCCGGCATTGTAGGATTTACACCTATTTTTGATTTGTGTTTCGTGTTTCTTAGTTCCTATTTGTTTTCAATTCATCATCACGCCAATGGTTATTGTTTAATGTTTGAATACCTACCAGGTGGTCGTCACATTAATAAACCAGGCAGATGTCAGCACAATCGGTCACGTGCTGCGGAACAATGCAGTCCGCTCCGCCGGGCCTCGGTAAACGCTTTCCACCTACTCGTTCTACTGCACCAACGTGGTACGTTTAGTTGTAGTTCAACTCTATGGATGGATTCGAATTTTGAAAGACCTTTATCTCTTATTTTAGATCCCTGTCTGAGGGGTTAGCTTTATCGTTCCATCAGATTTAAGGGGTTAGGTCGAAAGAGTGCATCTTCGTTTTTAGATTCCCCTTCTCTGATGCGGAGAGCTATTTTTTAATTTCAATGTCAAATGAACTATACAAGGTGTTACAAAAATACAAATAAACCTTTAAGGGGGTGGTTTAGACCATCAAACTGAACAACTTTCACTATGGGACCAATATCGAAAACGCGAAAAAAAAAATTATGTTCAATACTCTACAAATCGACTAGAGCTCAAATATGTATAGGATATAATTTTTTTTTCACGATTTCGATGTTGGTGCCATAGTGAAAGTTGTTCAGTTTGGCGGTCTGATCATCCCCTTAAAAAAGTGTCTGCATATTAAGAAGGACCCTGGAGAGTTTATACATTAGGTATTCCTTTACGAATTAGAGCGTGTTATTTTCAAAAACAGCCATCCATAGCTGTTCCTGTCTACCGTTCCTTTTACATTCCATTAGATTCACGTTGGGTAGGTCCAGAGAGGACATCTGTTTTAACATACTCTAAGTTTTTAATAATTTCCGCTTACATGACTGTTTTTGTAACATACACCTGCCGAAGTTATGTAAAAGGATTAAAAATGGACAGACGAAAATTGAAGAAAGGCACTACAAAATTCGGGCCCAGTGATAAGTACGCAGTTTGACGAATATTTTATCATTAAAAAGTAGCTCGGTTTGTACATACATCTTAAGAGAATCAAGCCAAACCAATTCATTCAAAAATAAATTGCTACAAAAAACCAGCCCAATAGCTTATTCAGACCCAACGAAAAACCATCCTAAAAAAAATAAACACGGCCATAAGTAAAATTACTAATTTCGCCGGCGTATAATACAAACTCATCGGGGACCGCAGCAATCGAGTACGAATGGAGAAGGCGCAGCCACTTTATATTCGGCATCGATTGAAGTTGTAAAAGGCAGCGAGTATTGAACAGAATTAGAATTTAAAATATATCGATTCCCTTATGAATGAGGACAGGATGCGGGAGAGAGATGAAATATTAAATGGCGTGTTTTTTTCCAATTGGCCGCTCGGAGCAGCTGAGGCGGTTGTAAAAACGATACGTGACTGGAAGGAAGAAACGTGGAGTTACTTCGTGGCGTCTGCTAAAGGATTAAACAATTTCATGTTAGTTGATATTATTTTAAATACTGGTGCTGAATAGGAAATAAAATATTTCAATTCAATGTCATTAGGAATCATAATTGTTATTGAAGCGGACAAAACGGACGAATGTACAGATTAATATACCAACCAATATCAAGTAGTAATAAATTTCTTTGATAGTATTTGGTTTCACCAATGCACTCTCGGCCAATGTGTAGAGTATGGCCTCTACCCTTTTAAACCTATTTGTGAGAAGGCCTATGCCACAGAATAGATATCCTTCCAGAAAAAACAAGCGCGCGGCGGCCAGTACAGTGATGTTTCTACCAAACTACCGCTCATTCTCGTACGTGAACGTTCACGTATTGCCGCACGCTGCGCATGTAGGGGTGTACCCACCGCCGAGAGCTTGTACGAAGCTATTTTTCTGGTTGGATATCAATTCAGTGCCTATGCCCTGCGGTGGGCAGAATTCGGGATATTTATACCTTTTATTTTTGGCAAAAAGTGTGTTGAAAGTGAATCCAGCTACTACAGTATGTTGAAAAATGTTTTAAGTAAAATGTAGCGAAATTTCAGACAACAATCGAATGCTGAAAGCGAATGCAGCAATATACGTGCATGTCGTAACTCGTGCTGTGGTAAAATTGCTAATATAATAGCGTGGTACAGTACATTCTGACATTACTGGATTTTCGTTAATGAGCAAAGTCCAGCAGCGATCGGTTAAGGGCAGCTACCGTGTAACTGGATGCAGAAGTGATCCGAAAGGGACTTGCAGCATTATTAGTTGTTGATTTATGTGGTTTATCTTGAAAGAGTATCTTAATACATATTATGTAATCACTGAAAATATTTAAAAAAAAATGATTAACAAATAATTCCAAAATGAAAACGTTGAAACAGAATCGGTTATTTTAAAATTTTTAGTATTTGAAAGATGTATTAAAGGTAATGTTTTGAAAGTCTAGTATCTTTTCTCCGGTGGTGGTGACTACGAGTGTTGTAATTACATATTTAAAACTTCCAACTACCTTTTTTGACACCCACTGAATAAAGTTTCTTTTTCGTTATTTTACGAAAAAACGAATCGCCCACTTAATATATATTATTTCAGTATAAATATAATTATTTAAATTTGTATTAACTTTGTAAAGTAAACTTCACCTTAAATGAAATTTCTGACAAATGTGAAAATTTTCAGTAATATCATTTTCGCGTTCATTGGCCTACAAGTCATGTATATTATTGTTCAATATTGAATTTACCTTTCTGTTTATCTTTATACTTCTCTACATAGAAATGTAGAGCGAACCTATAAGGACGGCGTAAATCTAATACATATCATAAAAATATACAGCTGTCCGCTAGTCTCGCTAAAACTTGAAAACGGCTTAATCGATTGCGATGAAACTTTGGTGGGTTATTGTTCACATGCCAGGGAAGGTTTATAAACAAAACTAAAACGGCCAAGTGTGTGTCGGGAAAAAATGATTCTGAGGCGGTACGAAGTTCAATAAATCAACTTTCTTTATACAGAAATATACAAAACGGCACAAGAATGTAATACAATATTCATTAAAGTTTCGTAAGACTCAGACGAAGAAATGGGGTAGTCAATTTTAAGTCAAAACCACACGGCTACCTTATTCGTTCAATTCAAATAAACACGCTATTCTGGCAACAGGCCAACTCGCTAACCTTGGGCCTCCACTAACTGTAAATTTCACTACAAGTGTTCACGTACATGTATGTATGTAAGGTATATTAAAATTTAATTACCAAATTAAGCATCTACAGGGTACTTCTTTATATGCTGACACTTTTTAAAGGGATGATCAGACCTTCATACTGAACAACTTTCTCCAAAGGCACCAACATCGAAATCACAAAAAAAATCTGCTGTCTCATATATTTGGCTGGAGTAGGTTTGTAGGTTAATATGGAACAGCTGATTTTTATTCCCGATTTCGATGTTAGTGCCTTGAAAAGTGTCAGCGTATTAAGAAGGACCCTACATTTTTTATGATTATCTTGAGAAGATAATAAAGAAAAAATAAAGAAAAGATAATGCAATATAATCAAATATTATCCTAAAACGTTATGTTGATTAAACCGTCAACTTATTAAGGCTGCACCGAGCCTATTGTGATGTCCCCAATCGTATTTTTTTTATTTCTTAATAATTAAACCATATTTCCAAAAAACAAGAATGTCACATTGTAGTCATTGCTGATTTTCTATTTATCGGGTCACTGCGAATTTGTTTTTATAATGTTCACACTAAACTGCAATCTCATAATGGATCTTTGGTAATGCCCACACTCGTCCAGTGTGATAAATAGTCCATCGCTACATTAAAAAAGTGACAAAAGCTAAAAAGCAAAGCGCTGTTTGTAATCGATACAGCGTTCACTTTAACAATGAAACTAGTAACCGATTCGCGGCGAACCTCTCTCTTCTAGTTTATTTCTTTCGACTCTCTCTCGTCACTTTTTATTCCGCACTTTAGCTTCCACCTCAATTCAGCCACTCGCGTCTTTCTCTGCATCGGAATTTGTGAAATATTCACCGCAGTGAATAATAAACCTTTGCGTTGTGGAACTACGGTCGGGTTTCGAGTGTAACGTTGTATCTGCAAAGTTTTTACTTTTCATTGCGACGGAATATGATGCAGAAATGTAAAATGTAAGGACAATTGAGTGGAGAGGGAGGCGCAAATGTGTAGTACGCTGTTCTCTGTCCCCCAACGTGGAACTGTGTTTTTTACTGTGCTCTTTTTAGTATTCCGTATTTAAATTGAAAAAACGGGATACTTCTACAATCACTTGATTCATCCACTTGTAACGGTTTTTCAAACTATGCAATCTTACGCTATACGTGCCTAAGAGAAAGGGGTTTGTGAAATTTCTTGCATTTATCTACTGTGGAGTGGCGAGATAAAGCGTCGCGTTGCCAAAACTATACGCTAAAAGCGCTGGAAAAGGCGCTCCTAGAGTACTTATGACAATTTCCAAAGAAATTACTATGAGTTGGTACATAAAAACAAACTTAATAAAATATGCTTTGCTACGGAACACTTACAACACGAAATTGACTTAAACTTAGCCCATTTTATACAACAATGCTATTTTTTACTTCATCGAGGATATATCCAGGTTTTCATTTATTGTTGTCTAGACTCTAGACGATCTTACTTTATGTTGCCCCAGATATTATATGCCAGTGAAAAATATTTTTCTTTCACATAAGCTACGAGAATGGAAATGAATGATACATTTCAAACATGCTTATTTTCTTATTCCTTTGTTTTGTGAAGAACGGATACAATTTAAAGAATACTTTTTAATCATTTGTAAGAAAAGTAATTGCATTTAATTTTTACAAATAACAAGGTAATTTTTCTGAGAAGGTATATGGTAGGTAATAATTGAAACTAAAATAGTTCAATAAGTCGAATTCCGCTCTAAACAAGTCGCCTGAAGCTTTAACGCTTTCACTGCGAAGTTTGAAAATTGCATTGCTTTTCTACATGGAAAATTACACGCTAGGCTTGTGTGCAAAACTATTTAATTTCAAACTACGTAAACAAATGTAAATCCGTTTTAGAAAGAGCGCATTTACCACATCCTAGAAACCTAAAGGTTAAAAGGCAACTTTACTTCCAAGTGCTGAAATGGGTTTTGGTTTGTAACAAACAAAGTTTCTGTCCATACTCCTTCAACAAAAGTAGGTAATAAGCCAGTGAGTTATTATGTATCCAAGATAATGAGTCTAAGTGACGTTCACACACGATGACGCACTGACGGAGCAGCAAACGTCAGTCCGTCATTTGTGAAGCAAGGAGTTGTATGAAACATCAAACAGCACGTAGAAGCACACACGATGCGTCAATGCCAGCGTGTGTGATCCCACCAATAAACTTTTCTCGCCTCCGGACGGATAGCGTCAATTTTCGTTCCGGTGCGCTAAACGAAGATGCCGCTTTCCACCTCCGTCGAGGAGAAAAATAGTATACTAACCTCGGGCAGTTAATAAGAAAGCCTCAGATCACAATCATGTTTGTTGACCTCGGTTTCGCCTCGGTCAACAATTGCATGAGATCTTTGACCTTTCTTACTTTCCTGCCCTCGGTGTGTAATCTACTATAGCGAAATAGGAACAAAACAACTATTCAGTCAATGTTTTGGAAACAAGGTCTTTATTTCGATCAACATTACTTACCTAAAACTAAACCATACGTCGTTAAAAGCCATTAACAATTCACGTCCAATCTATATCTAGTTTATAGCAACAAGTCAATAGGCCACAAGTTAACGTATGGACAATAAAGTTTTAATCGTAAATCTTCGGCTTACTGCCTCCTCGTGTCCCGTATGGACCTCTAACGATATATCTAGTCCCTGTGCAACAATAGGCTTTGTCACTTGGTTAGTTAGTGAACTGAGAATAATGAATTGGCTTGCAAATTATGTGGCAGTAGTTGCTAACCCTTGTTTATTGTAAACGCACTGCTGGCTGAGATTTTAGTACTACAGACAAGTTTGTGAGAGACTGTCCCGCGGGGTAAAGACGTTGAGGGAGGTGAGGTAGGTACTCTAGAAGTTAGCGGGGGCGGGTAGTTTAGCGGGGAAGGGAAGCGCGCGCCGCTCAAAAGCAGTCGCACGTGCTACCTCACCCCCTCCAACGTCTGTGCCCCGCGGGACAATCGTGCACTAACTTTTCTTACTAGAATTCTTGACTGTATACTGTTTCATAGTTACACCACTGAGTTTTGAAAACGTCATGAAGAAGCATATAGGATGAAATTGAAAAAATCTTTTATCGACTATAGCCGTATAAAAATTCGGTTCTACTACCACTGTAGATGACAGATAATTATTGCACGATCAAACCAAATTTTTCATTCCAATTCTTTTTTGTTTTACTTTCCACACGTGCATAGTGCTATATGTATGAATTTTTTTTGAACAGATAACTGTTAGATTAATTTGAGGCGTGTAATGTGTCCACTGAAATGTAGATAACTGGCTGCTCTGCCCTCGGGTAATAAAAGGCCTAAATATGGCATTCCATTAATAAGTAATATTCGTGAGATAAGTTTATAGGGATCTAACTGGGAAAGAGGCATGTTGTGATATAAATAGCAGTAAATTTCTATCAAGAAACAAATTTAAAAAAATTACAAGCCAACAAAAAAATTCCAAGTTTAAATTTCTTTTAATTTATTAAGACAAGTATGTCCCAACTAGTTAGTCAGAAAAAAGAATCAAAAAGCAAAGGATAAGCTCCAAACGGCAGTTGATCTCCAGAACAAACAAACAGTTCTCGGCACGCTATAAGTCAACAAATTAGTTGCATTAGTTGTACAACTCGATTAACGATCCACACGGGTCTCACTTACTATCTTAACTCATTTGTTTCTCACTCAAGTCGCTGAGTGAGATACATGCACCTAAATAGTCAAACGATTTGTAACTTAAGGCGTATCATTCCGGGACCACGATTCCCCATACAAATCGATGCGAACGAGCGCTCCGATCAGAATTTAGCCGTTTTCTTTGAAAAATGAGATTATTTTTTATTAATTTCGTAAAAGTAAGAAAACCACATCATTCTAAATTGTGTTGTGAACAATATTGTAAAGTTTCATTTTCTTCCGATTTAAAATGTATGAGTAAAATGGTTACAACTGGGAAAAAGGGGTGACTTTAGATTCAATTTTCTTCGGTTTTATTAATTAAAATCAATTTCTAGAAAAACCACATCACTTCTCATATCGTGTAGATGGTTCAGTTTATTTTTCAGATCAAAAAGTGTCACAGTTAATGAATAAAATGGTTACAAAGTTACCCAAAAACCAGGAGGTAGCCCCTTAACCTAACCTTACCTAATCTTACAAACTGTCCGAAGAACTGATAAACCGATGGGGAGGCCGAGTTTTTAATTGAGAGCATGAACTGTAAGGCGAAGATTGCCCTCCGGCCCGCCGGACCGATGACCTTCGACAAGTATCTAGGAGTATATGGTTAGATTTCAAATAGAAGACAAGCCTCTTTAGGTGTCCCGCTTGTATGAAGCTTGTTTCCTGTCTCGTCGAGATATACAGTATGTAAAAAAACCCTGTTGGAGCCTTTAGGGCAGGGTTTCTTAACCTTTCTAGTGGGCCCGTCTCAAAATTTCAAAGAACTCACTTTACTTCACTTTAGATGTAAATAATTAGTTAGTGTGACGGTTGCTGCTGCGCATGCTGGATTTCGAGTGTATTCGGCTGTTCTCGGCTCACAAGTTTCATTGACGTCATTAACGTAGGCACTTGCCTCGCGATAAATAATGACAGATCTCAGTCAAATGGCGCAAAGCGAAAAAATTTACAATATTTACTTACAACGTCAGTAGGCTTGCCATGGACCCCCAGTTTTCATTACACTGACCCCCTAGGGGTCCATGGACCGAACGTTAAGTAACCTTGCTTTAGGGGGTGCTTCAGACCATCAAACTGAACAACTTTCACTATGGAGCCAACATCGAAATCTCAAAAAACACACCAGTTTCATAAAAAACTGCAGTACCAACTCGACTCAAATGTATGGGACAGCTGATTAATTCTTCGCAAATATGAAGTTGGCTCCTTAGGGAAAGTTGTCCAGTTTGATGGTCTGAATCATCTCCTAAAGGCTCCACTCACAGGGTTTTTTTACACCATATACAAGGTGTTTCATAAGTAACAATAAATTTTTGAAACTCGTAAGGGGGTTGTTAAGACCGTCAAACTGAACAACTTTCTCTATTGAACCAACATCGAAATCGCGAAAAAAATAATTTCATATCCCATACATATTTTAGCTCTAGTCGATTTGTAGAGTATAGAACATAATTTTTTTTTTCCCGATTTCGATATTGGTCCTATAGTGAAAGTTGTTCAGTTTGATGGTCTACACCACCCCCTTAAAGGTTTATTTGTAGTTTTGTAACACCTTGTATATTAAAGTGCTAGGAGCGACTGGATGCGAAAGGGCAAAGACCAAGTTTTGAGGTGCGTATCTTTAGCAGTGAACGATGACAGACTAATCCTACATACTAGGGAAGAGATAATTTTTCTTCTATTGAGTCTACACGATTTTGTGAAGCTTGGTAGGGGTAGCGTAGGAAACGGATGCAGAGACATTATCGCAGCAATCAAATACTCGTTAACCCGGAATATACTGGAGTCCACTGATATAGGATTTAAACTGGACACTGATTGCGACCCTGAACTTTATAAGCACCCTGTTAATTACTCTTCGCTCGCGTATTAAGTGTATTTTAAAGGAAATTAGAAAATTTTAACAAGTAACTGTTTTTAACCTTCGTATGATTACGATCAAGAGACTGACGTATCTACTTGTACTTAACTCTATTAGGTTAAGCTTTAAGGAGGAGTTGCGTTGTGGGTCTGCTATTGGGCGGTCGCTTGTCGGTTGTCCCATCCCCGGCCTACAGCGAAATTCCAGTGGCTGGCGGTGGCTCAGGATATTGTTCTTTTATAAGAACAGCCCTTGAAGTCACCAAAATATCTACATAACCGTACAACGTCAAGCACTTTTGCTACAAAAACTCGACATTGGCAAAATCATCTACACCAAGATGGATGCCATAACCTTAAAAATAGAATAGAATAAGCTTAAAAGAGGCTATTACATGGCAAAGACTTTCTCTCATGGTCGGATAAAGGTGAGAAAAGACCTTACCACAAAGAACGATAGAAAGAAAGAAAGACGTGTAAGAAAGAGTACGTATTTACGTACAGTACGCACACTCCCTGTCCCTTTTGACCTCACCTCCTCTCGGCGGTATGGGAGGTGCCATGGTCCATGGACTAAGCAGTCGTGTAGTTCTCTCTCACTTGCAGTAGGTATATGTGTGACTGCGTTTGTATAAAGTATCCAGGGTGCGGCCATACATTACCCACCCAAGCGGTCCAGAGCAAATTGGTGCACCCAACTTACTGATTGACTCGCTGTTGGAGTATATTCTAATCTTCTTAATTGATCGATACGACCATCTAACGTAACTATCTGAAACCAACTGTTGAAGAGGCACCTTCAAGGCGACAACGGCACAAAGGCGCTCAATATAAAATACTCTAAAATGTTCATACCTATGGAAAGACTGGAGATGCTTACTTTCGATAATCTTTCCTAACTTCAAAGTTTTTTTTTTTGTTGGCTTTGCCTTCGCATTAAACTTCAAAGTATATTTCGACGACCAGGAAAATAATTCCGCTCGTCAATCTTCAATTGCGCAGAGCAGGACCGAGTCCCCGACAAAACCCGAAGTCATTTAGTAATCAAAGGGTGAAAAGGGCGCGAAAATAAATTAGCCAATAGCGGCAAGGTATTTAAGGTTGCACATCTTTATTGGTCAATATATTTTCGCACGCTGTTAAAATTTGTCAACTGCGCTGCGCAGTACATCGGAAAGACTTATAAACCTGGTACCACTATACTTTTATACTACAGGATCTGAGAGGTTAAAAGCAATATCCTAAAACGCAATATATTTACTAAAAACCTATCCCAAAACGGTACCGTAACTAATATTAAAACAGAGGATACAATTTAATTTCCATTCCGTCGGAAGCAAATTCGGTACGGTATACGCACAAAATAAACAACATGCAATATTTTGGGTGGACTATATCAAAGTGGCGATAAACGGCGGATCCAATATCGACGCCAAACAAAGGCTTACAAGAGTTTAGGGCACGCCCACTGCGCTGCATATTCAACGGGACCAGAGTCAACATACGCCGGGAGCTGGATTTCCGAACTGTCAATTAGTTTATGGAGTCAATTTATTATGAAAAATTTAAAAGACGAGTTAAGCACGTGCGATACGGAGTAAGTTCAAGCAAGACAGGAATACGCATCACGATTCAACCAGAGGGGGTGAGGTAAAAAAGTCAGTGGGAGGCAGGGAGGGTTCTTACTGTATACAGGGTCTAAGGAAAAATATGCTTAACCTTTAAACCATATACTCTACCCATCAAACCGAACGATTTTTACTATGGGAGCAAACCGATCAGAGCAAAAAAAAATCAGTTTGAACGAATTGATAATTTCCTCCTTTCCTGAAATGTTTGATACTTTACTGTACACATTGATATATTTAATAATTATAATTGAGAAGATAAGCGAGCATATCTCGAAAGATGAGTTGGTAAATTAAGACTGAAAGTTGAAGAGATTTCTCTTTTGCAAACGACTTTCAAAATCAAACGAATTGATAACTTCCTATCTTGAAATGTTTGATATATTATTATTGTACACATAATAATTGAGAAGATAAGCAAGCTTGTTATTGGTCAATAAAGACAGAAAATTTACGAATTTTCTCTTTTCCAAATGTTTTTTCCCCATTCATGTTCTTGAGCCTAAAACGGTATCCCGGTCTCCCGGTCTACACTACACGCATCAGTGGCTGTTGACCAACATGCGACGGCGCGATCAGTCACCACACCTACGGACCCCACATTTGCATAGTTTCTGCGCCCCTGATCTACTCATACTGTTCACTTTGACATCAATGCGTTATTCGATGTTTTCACACACTCCCACCCGAAAGGTTGCCTTTGCGTTGTGGGCCTTCATGGCATATTAAAAAATTTAAAGCCTTTATAGACTTAACCTAACTTTTTTTAGGGTTCAGTACCCAAGCGCTCGTTGGCGTAGTGGAGCTTCGGTATTGGAAACGATCACCGAAGTTAAGCAACGTCAGGTCCGGTCAGTCTTTGGATGGGTGACCGTTTAGTGGTATTTCATCTCGAGCGTTTCCGTGCTTCGGAAGGCATGTTAAGCAGTTGGTCTCGGATAGTTCCGTCAGATGTAACTATTCGTTAAGCCAAGTCAGAAAGCTATTGACGGCTTGAAAATTCTCTGACAGCAATGTGACCACTAACTTGCCTCCACCAACACGCACTGGGCCCGCGTGGTGGAGTATGGCCCACTCCCTCTCACCCTTATTCGTGAGAGGAGGCCTTTGCCCTGCAGTGGGATTCTACAGGCTATAACTTACTTACTTACTTACCCAAAGGGTGCCAATGGGACTCTATTAAGGTTACGAACCCATAGGGTGCGAATGGGATTATATTATGGTTCCGTACACATAGAGTATAAGGTGGACCCTATTACTAAGCCTACGCCGCCGTCCACCGTCCGTCCGTCTGTCCTTTCAAGGTGCTGTATCTTTTGAATCGTTTTAGATAGCCGGTTGACATTTTCACACATAACATGTCGTTAAAAAACAAAGTTGGATCCCCATTAAATGAAATCCAAAATATACATAGAACACATTTAATTACTATGTCGTAGATGTACAAATCATGCAAAGATCTGAACTTGATAGTTCAGCCCCTCCCCCCGCTCACTCTTGATCTTGACGTTCACGAAGCTGGAGCCGACTCCTCCTGCTGTTACAGTCGCCTTCCCTTTTGACTTAGACAAGTCTAGTGCTGATATACCCTGGAAGGAAACAAGTTGATTGTAATTACCTTGAATGGAGATAAAGTGGCAATGGGGTAGTAATAGCTGTGCCCGGCATGCATTGCGTTGCCCTTTTTTTCCCGAAACCTTCCCCAGCATGTGCACAACAATCTACCAAAGTTTCATCGCAATCGGTCGAGCCTCGAGTGATGGCACGACCAAGTGAAACAGGCATTCATTTTCGTAAATTATTAAGATTATTATCTGCTTAAAAACTGGTGGGGAGTCCGAGAGGGAAGGAAACCAAAACCTGGAAGGCGTAGTGTGAGACTTTCTGCGGTCTGCTGGACCGATGACTTGGAGAAAGGAAGTGGAGAGGACTGGGTGAGGAAGGCAGTAGAAAGAGTTTTGCGGCGCGCCTTAGTAGAGGCTTATATTCAGGGATGGCTATGATAATAATGATGATTTCTTCCCGTGGGTATCATCTGAGGTGACTAAAGAATAAAGTTTCGTTTATAGTTTATATGGATGAAAGACTAGCCGACCAGCACTATCTGCTAAGTATCAATGGGCGAGCTTAAAATAGATGCTTTGAAAATAGTTGATAGTCTACTTGTACGACACCGTGGCATATCAGTGTAAGGTACAGTATCATTAACCTTTAAACCACAAATCGTCGGTCGGTATCATTATCGGTACAATTCAAAATTTTTCAGTTTTTTCCAGAAGTGATTCGGAAAGAGCTTTCGATTTTCTATCATTCTACATACTTGGTCCAAAACACATAAATTTTGGAGATGTTCCAGTAATGACTCCGCCCGACGATATTACCATGGGAGCAAACAGATTAGAACAAAAAAAAAACAGCTGTTCCATACTAAACTGCAATGCCTACTCGACTCGAACTTATGGAAAAGCTGATTTTTTTTTGTTCTGATGGGTTTGCTTCTATAGTATAAGTTGTTCAGTTTGATGGGTTCCACTTGCGGCTATACAAATCACTACGACGAACTATGTGCGAGGATCTTCTCCAAGAAGATTGGCTATGTTAGCCACATGAGAGCCCATCAACGCCAACAACGGAGTCGATGCAGTCGCCGTGACCGAAATCGGTCATACATACTCCGCATAAATGTGCTAGATTCCTGTCAGTGCTAGCCCGTTCGTATGAAAAAGTTAAAAAAATTCTAAGCCATTCTTGTACGGCTGATTGATATTATTAATTATACCACTTACCCTAATGATCTGATTCTTCTCATTGCTATAGAATACATTTTTAACCCTGGTGGTGAAAGGTATACTCGACAATTTTACATTTTCCAAATAAACCAACTGTGCGCCGACACTTGTACCTACTTGCAGATTTTCAGATCTGCACAAATTAACACAAAGAACTGTCAAAAATAATACTGATAGTGATATCGAATTCATTTTGAACGTTGTTCTAAATCTTGAACTAATAATAAAGATGTTACAGGAATGTGTTTTATATACTTCCAATGAAGCGATTCATAGGAATGAAAATGATTCAGATTCTGAAGTGATGTTATCAAGTTGTTGAGATACTTAAAGATAAAGAAGATAAAATGATAGGTAATACTACAGATGATAATACTACAGGGAATAGTTGGTAAGTCGACACTTACAGATTATAAGAAAACAACCTGTATTTCAATTCATTTAAAAATTAGATAAAGTAGGTACCTACACAATCAACGCTCCAAAAATGGTAGAAACAAAAGTGCTTTGACGACCCGGTTGTGACGACCCGGTTGGTGTTATGGTTACACCGGACTGCCAAACCAGGGTCCTGGGTTCGAATCCCGGTTCGGTCATGGATGTTATATGTTTGTGCCGTTGTTGTATGGTTCCCATAACAAAAAAGCCTACGATTTACTTGAGATCATTACAATGTATGTGCCTGTGAGCGTTATTTATTTATTTTATTTGCTTTTAATCAAATGGACAATGTATTTAGTATCGCCCCATCTCACCAAGATCGTCATCGTAATCATAAAATAGGTAGATGACACGATTGTGTCGAGACCTCCGCTTCTATATACCTAGTAGACAAAGTTGTATTACGTTATGCAATATAACCTGCCCACAGCTGAGCGAAGCACGTGTAAAGTAGAAATTATTTAGGGGGCAGGTTGTATTGCATAATGTTATACAACTTACTTTGTCTACTCTTAGTCTTTGTCTTTGTCTATTTGGAAGCGGAGGTCTCGACACAATCGTGTCATCTACCTATTAGTCATGGATTTCCGCACAGTATCGCCTGATTCAAACAATCGTAATCATCAACAACCTTTAAACGTCTTACTGCAGGGCACAGGCCAAGGTATTTAGGCGTTAGGGATTGGTAGACTTCACATAGGCATCAGAATGTATTCTTCAGCGTATGGTAATTAGGCCTCCTCAGTATAAATACCTACGAATAAAGAAATAAATATGGAAATATAATTCACGTCAAAAAATGACCCAACGAACTTTGGTGTACACCACGCAAGCGCGCAAGACTCAATCATTATGGCGACTCCAATTACGGCGTTTGCCGCCAAAACTCATGGTGCCAAAAATTAAGGAGATTTTGTTCGGAGTTATCGTTCCATATTTATTTCTTTATTCGTAGATAAATACAAATTAAAAATTAAAAATATTTATTGAGCCAGTGTATGATACAGGTTTTCCGGACACCTTATGACTGACTTTGTTTTCCTTCGCCGTTTGAGAGCAGTCGGTATTACCTACATAAGTTATAAAAATGCTCTCGTCCATGCGGATTTTAACTCGGACCGCCATGATTGATATCCATACCTCTCCGCAACGTGCCACCTACGGCCTTCATCTAAGCCTACGGTGATCAATGAAAAAAAGCTATCGGAATAAAAACCCCTACCATTTAATTTAGCTGTCAAAGTCCAAGTCAAACTCCTATATCATGCGTGAAACATGAAAAAGTGATTCGACGTTTCCAACAATTTATTCTCCTCCTATGGCTTTATCAAAAGTTGGACACATTAGCACCAGATGTGACCGGGATATAGCCTCAAAAAACTTTTTTTCACCCCCTCCCTCAACCCCTTCAGCCCCTAAAATAATGAAACGGTTTGCGTTCTCATTTGTTACGAGTCCATTTTTTGTTCAGCGAATTGTAACATGTGAATTGCGGTAAAAAAACGTTTTTACTCCTAAATAAGATTGCTTTTGGGTTTTCTTGAAATATAATATGTTGAAATGAAGACTATTTTGTAGAGAACATAATAGTGAGCTTACATTGGATTTGTATGCAGATATCGTATGGCACGCAACATTTTTTCAGCATCGCAATCTAAATTTAAGTTGCTTATAAACGAAATAAACATTTTATGTAGAGGCACTGTTGATCCTATTTATTACAATGTCTAAAACAATACGTAAGTAATATTTATAGGGGTGGTTAAGAACATGAAACTTAACAACTTTCGCTATGAAGCCAAAGTCCAAAACAAAATATTAAAAAGAAATCTGCTGTCCCATATAAATAACGCTCACAGGCACATACATTGTAATGATCCCAAGTAAGCCTCAGGCTTTTTGTGAAGGGAACCACACAACAACGGCACACACTTATAACATCCATGACCGAACCGGGATTCGAATCCAGGACCCTGGTTTGTCAGTCCGGCGTGGTAACCATCACACCAACCGGGTAGTCGAAATATGTCCAGTAGGTAATGACATTTTTTATGAAAAATTTGATTGTTTTAATTTTTTCTCTTTGTTGGCTCCATAGTGAAAGTTGTTCAGTTTGACGATCAGAACCACCCCGTTAAATATTACTGGCTACTGGGGTCATTTGTTACGCCTTGTTTACTGTCTACCTAATCTAATCTGAATGTAGACACTATAATTGAGACTTATTCTATTAAATTTATTTATTCCAGTAACTTAAATACAAATTATTAATTATTTAAATTGGCAACAAGCCTCGTCCAAAAGGATGTACAGCCATAATATATCCACGACAAGCTTCGTCTCAAGAAGGTATACATATATATCCACAACACGTACTTACATACATATTACTTATTCTATTAATGTTCAACTTTCACTATGAATAAATGGAGTCAACAAAAAATTCGCAAAAAAAACATTGTTCCATAGAAAACGTCATATCATCATAATATTACTTACTAATACTTACCGTATTTGATCGAAACAAAATGTAAAGAATAGTTTTTGTTTTGCTATTTCAATGTTAGTTCTATTGTGAAAGTTGTTCAGTTTGATAGTCTGAAACACCCCCATAAAATTTTAATGCATTTAACTTTAAATCTTGTTTGTTTATATCATAGATGTCAATATTTCGAAACGAATGTTGTCTTTATTATAATTACGAAAACTAAAAAAGCTGAAAGCTTTTCAAAACTCTTTATTATTTGTATTCTAATTAAGAACGTTAAAAAAGATAACTAGGGCTTAAACCACAATAAAATAAAAGCAATGATATTCCACGACTTGAAACGAGGTAACTCCATTGTCTGCACCGGTGGTTCCCAAACTTATTTAAACTATGACCCCTGAAATTTTTTCGAAAAATTGTACACAAACCAAACTATGCCAAAATTTCAATTCTCGCTAATCGATCGCTTACTACATCTTTGAAAGACAGGGTTTTTTTAATCGCGATTGGATAAATTATGTAGGAAATTGTTGTTAGCAAGTTGTCAGCATTTCAATTTTAATTTAAAACAAATTTAATTTAGCTGCAAGTTGAACAAAAAAAATTTATCAAAATGTCCCGCCAGGTAAGAATAATTATTCTAAATTGTCAGGTATAAATTACGCGTATATGGCAAGACTATAAGATCCTACTTACTGCAGGGCAAATGCCTTCTTTCACTAATAAAAGTTAGAAAAACTGGGCTTCGGTCCACCACACCACCCAGGGCGGAATGCTATAGGCATACATTTATAGTCAACATGCTACTTGCTTGCTTATTGCGTGCTAGTTACTTAGTAATATTAGTGGAAGTACCTTACACTTACGACTCCACTTGAACTGGTCGTAGAGGGGGGCCTGACCAACAACTTGAAAACCACAGGTCTACGCAAATGGTCGGGAACTAACTGCAAACTTTGCTATGTACAGGTATGATTTATGAGTCCCGCACTACGAGTTGTTACTCCATACATCACTGGATGCCTGCTACTTTGAAATTGGAACTTAGTTTGTGTTTGGATACTAATAAAATTATAGTTTGATACGCCGAAGTGAAGTCCAGCAATGTACATTATGAAAGTTACATGAAACGTTAAATTGCGAAAGTGGTGGAATAATAACATCCATACACGCTCAATAGAAGCGTAAGCCTATGCCCGTTATAACAGGTTTACTTTTGGCGTAATTCGTTCAAAATAGTACATTATGATACTATTGAGCTAATTTGGTTATTACAGTGCAGTCGAGGCGGGATTAGAGCACGAGCCGCAGACGAGTGCTATATTATACGAGCCGAGACCGTAATGACCAACGCTAACGCGTTTCATACGACGTTTTTCAAAACACTTGAGAAGGAAAGTTTTAAATGTCGTAAAACACAACTATTTTAGACTTGTGGAAAATGGCGCGGGTTTTTTTTCGTATGCCATGCCTTTTTTGAGATAGCTATGCGCGCGGAGGTGGAAGATTACTTAGCAGACAATCAACTAACGACATTTAGTTGCGAACAAACTAATATAAAAATGTTATAAACTTAATAGTTATGTATTTATATAACAAATTAATGTAAATTTATTTTCTAAAATAATTAGTTTCGTTCATTTATCATATTTTATTTATTTCATTTCTTTTGATATAAATATTTTCTTTACTGAGATTTAAAATCAAACTATAATATAAAAAGTTACATTTACCGCACCGGAATTGTTAACATTACCGCACGCGTGTTTTATAAGCTTTTTACTTTGATCTATAAGTTGAAAAGCTGCATTATGTTGTATCTAAAAGCGGTGCAATAAGAGCCACTTTACAAGCATGTGTGTTGAAAAGTTATTTTCCAGCAATTATTCGATTCACGGAAAAACACTTGAGTTTTATCCAAACATGTGTGTAGATTAAGCCGTCCATATTCCCGAGTACAGTGCGCCACGCAGCGCGCCCATTACTTTTATTTAACGACGTGATAACACGACCGTGCTGCGAACTTTTGGATACGCTATACATGTGAACATGTGACCACAGAATGTGTTGAGACAATTTGTTTTAACGCTAATTGCGTTTATCTCGCTTTTTATCATAAAAATGTTTTGAACCATTTCAGTGTTAAGGAAATAAATACAGAATAATATTTTTTGTAGAGGTATAAGAAAGGAATGCAAAAATGGAAAACAAGCTGATAATTAGGTATGATTAGGGCCAGCGCACATGTAGCGGATAAATGTTCGAGCTAATTTCATTGATAAATCTAAACTATTATAAAACTGTAACTGAAGTGTGTCTGTACATTGAAGATATTTACAAAAAAAAGATTACGATATGGTTTTTAGGTATCCCTGACTCGAAATCAACCTTTTTTAGAAATGTTGTCTGTCTGTTTGTTCGTTTGTTCGCGCATCACGCAAAAACTACTGAACCGATTTCGATGAACCTTTTTTTGTTTGATAGCTTATGATCTGACTTAAAATCTGGTATATAATTTGTGCGGACGAAGTCGCGGGAAAACACTAGTTAATTATAAACTTAATGACAATTGAAATAAAGTTGAAAATAGCGTGTTAGAGATATATCCCTGTGACGTGTTTTCGCGTTATCTCTAATTTATAAATGGAAACAGGTCGAGCATTTAACCTACCCCTTAGACATTGGCATACATACAGGGTCCTTCTTAATATGCAGCCGATTTTTAACGGGAAGGTCAGACCATCAAACTGAACAACTTTCTCTATTGGACCAACATCGGAATTGCGAAAAAAGATCAAGATGTTCCATACATTTGGGTCGAGTAGGATTGCATTTTTAGTATAAAACCCTGCAGAGAAAGTTGTTCAGTTTGATGGTCTGATCATTCCCTTATAAAACCGTCCCTATATTGTCAAGTACAAATTTTAATACCAGAAACTAGTCCAGAATTGACCACGAGTCTAAAATCTGGGATTAGAAGCCACAGTTCCGTTCAGCAAGCATACGATACTCACGTCGATCTGAAATATTTCTTAAAGAACAATAAAAACAAAACAAAAAAGAACCAATAAAGAAAGGAAGGTCGTAAAATAAGAAAATCTACAGAAACATCTTTACGCATGAATCATTTTCATGCGACAACCAAATTTCCACATAACGTACTTGTTCCTTCAGACGCACCGCGAAACACTTGTTACCGCACTCGGTGTTAGCGAGGATGGCTCCTATTGGAACTTTGGGTTAGACCCTCCAGTCGATCAAACACGCAAAGAATGTTATTGTTTATTTTGTGCCTTGAGTCGTGGGTGGAATAGTGGCTACTTGAGATATTATTTCGATTAAAACTAATTTAGTAAGATTAATTTTATGTTTAATTTATCGTAAAAGCAGAACAATATAAGTGATAGTAGGTTAGTAGTCAACAAAGCTCTATCAGAAATATTAAAATCTTATTTCTTTAGACATTTTCGACACAATATGGTTTAACTGCTGCATTAACACTCATGTAGTGCAGTAAAATTCTTAGATATCCGATTCGACTAAATAAAATTGTACAAATTTTCTCTGCTTGTATGACAGTTGAACAATTAGGTACAGATTTTTCGGCTTGCCATGTAGCTCCACCATTTTGTATAAGCTCAAATGTGTTTTTGTACATAAAACAATCTTTAAGAAATACTCGCGAAACTCAGTCGAAATTAGCAGAAATGCAGTGCTAGACACAAACAAAACGCCATTTATTTATTTTGAAAAAAGATGCATTTATCATTTCCTTCATTTTCCGCTTTTTGCTTTCATTTTTCGTCATATCTTTCACTTGATCCCCTACAAATAAAAATATGCATTTATCACAGAGCCACTCAAGGGTCAAATCTAAGGGGCTAGGAAGAACCTTCCCGCAAGACGTCCAAGTAGGCCTCGCAAGAATTATTGCGTTATCATATAAATAAGGATTTAAGGGGGCATCAGAATAAATTCCCGAGGGAAGCGAGCAAAGCTCACAGTATTATTTTACGTGCAATTTGTTTGTTTTTATTGCTACTTCAAGGCTCTGGATCTTGGGGCATTAATATCGGAGAACGTGGCGGTGTTAAATTCAATTGATATTTTTGCTGCCGTAAACATGCGAAGCTAAATGAGTTTGAAGTGTGCTAACAATAAATAAAAAAAGAAACGACGATAATAACAGAGTTCTG
Source organism: Agonopterix heracliana (assembly GCA_963693445.1). Classification (NCBI taxonomy): domain Eukaryota; kingdom Metazoa; phylum Arthropoda; class Insecta; order Lepidoptera; family Depressariidae; genus Agonopterix; species Agonopterix heracliana. The sequence continues at coordinate 853,464 of OY856310.1, forward strand.
GTATCATTAATATAACTTGTTGTATTTCGTTAATTTGAGACTTTTGTAACTTATTGCAGTTTAAATTTTCGTCAAAATCAAAATGACGTATACTCATTTCAATAAAAAAAGTTTTTCTGGTATTGCTGCGTTCATGCATATGCTCACGACTATACCTATTCCCCGAGGGGGTAGTCAGAGATATTCTGAAACCTAAGAACATCCACGTTTCACCAGTAGTATCGAAACTCTGTCCAGTGTGACGGGGGGTGAGCCCGTCGCCACTTGTAATGGACAGTGGGTACAATACATGCCTCGAAATTGAAGCATGCAGGTTTCCTCACGATGTTTTCCTTCACCGAAAAGCCAGTGGTGTTACAAATCGTACATAAATTCCGAAAAACTCATTGGTACGAGTCGGCATGGACGGGGATCGAACCATCGCCTCCTGCATGGCAGGCAAGGTTACTCGCCACTGGACCACCACGGCTTTTGCTGCGTTCATTTGTAACGGATTAGGTACCCAGTATACAGGGCATAGGGTTGGGGGCTTCAGACCATCAAACGAAACAAATGTTGGCTAATTTGCGAAAAAAATCGGATGTTCCATGGAAAAATGTGTTAAACTGGCTGCTTGACCTAAATGTATGGAAATACTGACTTTTTTTCCGCGATTCGATTGTCGGTCCCATGCATAGTCAATTGTTCAGTTTGATGGTCTGAAACACTTCTTTGAGTATTTATGTAATGCATTTAAGTTCACACCCTGTATAAATAACAACCATACATTGGAGCATCTGATTCAGTTGTCAGAAACATTGCAAAGCCTCCTTTACTATCTTTCTAAACATGCAGTAAAGTTGTGCCAAAACGCACCTTTAGCATATTGATACATAGGCATATAGGCATAGGCATAGGCATATGCTCACGACTATATACCCCGAGGGGGTAGTCAGAGATATTCTGAAACCTCAGAACATCCACGTTTCACCAGTAGTACCTGAAACTCTGTCCAGTGTGACGGGGGGTGAGACCGTCGCCACTTATAATGGACAGTGGGTACAATACATGCCTCGAAATTGAAGCGTGCAGGTTTCCTCACGATGTTTTCCTTCACCGAAAAGCCAGTAGTGTTACAAATCGTACATAAATTCCGAAAAACTCATTGGTACGAGTCGGCCTGGACGAGGACTGAACCATCGCTTCCTGCACGGGAGGCAAGGTTACTCGCCACTGGACCACCACGGCTACAAAATGCTTGGGGCTGAAGTCACTAAATTAAAGTTTATTTACTTTACGTAAAGTAAAGTAAAGTATCAATTATTTTATTAAATAGACTATGTATTATTGTAGGTATACATGACCGTAGCTTAAGAATTTATGTTGTAATACTATAAAGTCGTGTTATTCTATAGAGTTTCTGGCCGCATCTTCTCTACAGCGACAACACGTTCTGAGGCGGCGAAGCTACCAGCTTTAAAAGATTTGACGTTTAATAAGTGTGCTTTAAACTCCTATATTGAATAAATGATATTGACTTTGACTTTGAAAGCAGCATGCCAAATTATCTTGTTTTACAAACGAATTACTTACATTTTAAAGGGAAAGGGTATTAATAACAAAAACATGGAGTAATCGCGCAAAGTTCGCCTCTTTCGAATTGCGCAAAGTAAAGTTACGCATAATTAAACAGTGATTAAGGGTGTTCGGCGAACGTTTACACTGGGGGACTGACTTGAATGACATTTACTGAGTGTTAATTATTTCCTGCTTATTTTATTGAATGATTTTGTAATGAAGAAATACTGAACTTTCTCAAAGAATTCCGCTATGCAACGCATGCAGTATGTACATACTTGAACTGTAGTTGATTTAGGTATAGCTAAAAATATTTTACATAAAAGAAGAGTGAACAGAACTAAATGTATACATGATCCTTCTTAATATGCTGAAACTTTTTAAGGGGATGATCAGACCGTCAAATTTTTTTTCTATGGGACCAACATCGAAATCGAGAAAACATAATCAGCTCTTCCATACAAAACTGCAAACCTACTCGAGCCAAATGTATGGGACATCCGATTTTTTTTTCGCGATTTCGATGTTGGTCCCATGGAGAAAGTTTTTTAGTTTTTCAGTTCCACCAGGAAAACAGCGTATATTACACTCATTTACCACTGGTCAGATGCCACGCAGCAGCCCATCGGTGATATTTTCAGACGCCACTCATAGATTTGATAATTGGTCCTTAAACGGTTAGTTTTGAAACGGTCTTCGCAGGTTTTACGGTGTGCATGGAAGGAAGCCGAGTGATGAAACCTGAGTTCGTTTGCACCCTGGATAGTCTGCCTCGATACGACCATTAGTAACTGGCAAATCTTTCTTTATTTGTAATTATCGCCATGAAATAAACAGGGTCCTTCTTAATAATGCTGACGGTTCTTTAAGGGAAAGATCAGACCATCAGCCTGAACAAGTATCTCTAAGGGACCAACATCGGAAACGCGAGAAAAAATCAACCGTCCCATACAGTTTGCTCGAGTAGATTTGCAGTTTTGTATGGAACAGCAGATTTTTTTTTCGCGATTTCTATGTTGCTCCCATATAGAAAGTTGTTCAGTTTGAGGGTATGCATCCTCTTAAAAAACTGTCAGCATATTAAGAAGGACCCAGCTCATACTGACAAGAAAAAAGAAGAAGGTATTTTTCGAAGTCGAAGATCTCACTGGACTGAAGTCTGATATCAAATATTAATGGGATTTTGTAAGTATTGCAGTTGGAACGTTAACAAAATAAGTAGAGTACTGCTTACTCGCGATGACGGCCCGTGAAGTTGATTCTCGCATTAAGGCCAAAGCGAATTAATTAGAGCTCTTTGACCTAGTAACACTTGACTTTAGATCCCGTTTGACATGTCTCTTGATATTATTTATACAGTTCAGTAAATTTTAACAGAGCATTATGTTATTTTGCCGAATTTCGTAAAAAAATTCAAGTGGGGACTTTAATTTTAAGCCCTTTTTAAGACCTATTTTAAGCCGTCTATCCAGGATTCTTGGACGGTTTCGTGGATGGGGATCCACTATAGTTATATCGAGCATTATGTTATTTTGCCAAATTTCGTAAAAAAAATAAAGTGGGGACTTTAATTTTTAAGCCCTTTCTAAGACCTTTTTTAAGCCGGCTTAAAAAAGGTAGTGGGTAGCGACTGGTTGAGGAAGGCCCAGGATAGAATTATGTGACGCGCCTTGGGGGAGGCCTATGTTCAGTGGACGATGATATGCTGATGATGATGATGATGATGATGATGACGATTTAAGAAACCATCATTTTTCAGCGTTTTTTGTTTCTGCTCTATCGTAAAAACAGCAATTCAAGCTTTGACGTATTGCCATCAAACTTGGTTTGATTATAGTTCAAATTCAAAAGAAAAACAACAAAAACTTTAAACCAATCAAGCTACGAATAAGAATGTATTATAGAAATGTAAAAAAAGCTCAAAAAGTGGCACAAAAAAAAACTGTACCGTGTTCTTAATTTGTTCTTTAAAAACTGTACCTTGTCGCCAAAACTCATACAAGATATTGTCAAAAAATTATGTGGATTTTGTTTAGAGTTACTCAAAAAAAAACCACGTCAGAGGCCGAAAGGCGGTTTGAATAAACTCTGACACCAGGGCTTTGCAGCCCACTCGATAAGAAGAGAAGAAGAGTTACTCTTCTATAGTTATTCTAATTCGTAGCAGTCAATTATAAGTCGGGCTCGATGTATCGTGTTGACACTTGGCCTGTTTATGTTAATTTAACCTTGGATTATCTCTTATAATCTTCACTTAACAAAACCTAGATTAAGAATAAGACTCTTCAAGAGCTTTCACTTTAAACCCAAGACAAAAGCACTATAATGATACTAAACATAGCATTGTGTGTCTATTAAACATCCTAATAGCTTCTAAGCTCGTACCGATGAAGAGCGGCGACGGTTAACGGAGAGGCCCTCGTGAGAAGTGCCCTTAACCGAAGCGAGGGGAGGCAATAATAGCTATTGTTGAATAGATTACTATTCGAGAACATGTTTCTGTTCGCTGATGGGTTTATTATCGTCACAGAATAGATTATTAGTACTACACATAGAATGGACACTCCATCCCTCAGATACCGTACCTCACCCCACGTTGGCACACACTTTATAAAAGACTAGCTGTTGCCCACGACTTCATCTGCGTTGAATTTAAAACAATAATGTATTAATCCAGAACATATTCTGTCTATGTGCTAAATTTCATCCAAATCCGTTCAGCTGTTTATGCGTGATTGAGATGAAAGATACAAACATCGTCACAAACATTTCTAATACTAGTAAGATATTTTAGAGAATTTTAGAGCAAGAATAAAGGGCACACAGAAAGATATAGTGTCTGTTTGTGTGCCTTTTGTTCTCGCTAAACGACACACCGATACGTTTGTCTATTATAATTTTAAACTTTTCTCTGCTGATTATATAGGTCAGTTTCAATTTCTCTTTTGTTTTAGGCTAATATAAATTTTGTTAGTAGGTAAATCAAGTATAACAAAATCCCACAAGCATAGACCCCTTATTTAACTAATAAACTAAATATAGAAATATCAGATATTTCCGATAAAATAACAAGACAGCTTATTAAAAAAGGCAGACGACAACAGGTAAACGAGTAAATAGCTGATAATATCTTGTTTGAGACAAAGGAAGTTGCCAACAAAAGCGGGCCGTATCGTTGTTTTTCAGCCTGAGGAGAGCGTAAAAGCTGTCTGGTTGTGGCACAAGGTACGACAGTCTGACTGTTAATGAACAACTGTGAGAAAAAAACCCTATGGCCCAAAACATAGCACCACGATACGGACGAAGTCATCGTGATATAATTCGACGCAGGCATCGTGATCCGATGCAACGCAAGCATTTTGTCGTTATACGATGCAACGCAAGCATTTTGATCCAATGCGACGTAGGCATCGTAATCTGATGCGACGCTGGCGTAGTGATCCGATGCCACGCAGGCATCGTGCTCCAATGCCATGCCGCGCTGGCATCGAGATCCGATCCAATACAGGCATTGTGATCTGATAAGACGCCAGCATTGTGCTTCAATGCGACATAGGCATCGTGATCCAATGCGACGCAGGCGTAGTATTTTGATGCGAGGCAGGCATCGTAATCGTGATCCAATGCGACACTGGCACTGCATCGAGTAGCGTCGACGTAGCATCGAGGAAGTTACCTTTGTGATTGCCAAATTTTTAACAGTCCATCCCGTCGTCTGTCAACATAAATCTTGGCATCTTAAAAATACTTCTAAATAAATATATACCATAACAAAAAGTCCGCTATAACTTCCAATAAACACCAAACCCAGAAGGTTCAGCGTGCAGATCTGTGGTCCACAATAGCAACTCTGCCGCAGACAGCTATGCTCTTTACATCTTTAAAACAATAATATCTTCATGTACACTTTTAATTGAACCGGTATAGTGTTACTAGGTAATATTATTTGATACGCCATGTATTGTTTCAAGCAATCCTAGGTTTACAGGTATTACAGCAGTATTTGCCTGGTAAATAAATTAATATCTTGGACTTACCTCACAAATTAGGACTTTTATTACCAGATACCTTGACACTTTTTGAGAAAGAACAGAAGTCATTATCTTTATACGATAGCTGACTAAGATTAAAAATAAATTTTAAAATATAGGTAGGTACTCATCTTATATCCCATGTCTATAATTATGATAGACATAGTTAGCAATGGTCGTACCACAGAGTATTATTTTGAAATTTTGTCACTCGGGAAGGCTCTATCCTTGTTATTAAAAGATAACCTTGCAACTAACATTTTAAAAAGATATGTGTAGCATAAAATCTGCATAAAAAAGAAGCACTATTGGGCTGTGTATATAGTTACTATAGGGTTACCTCGGAGACAGTGCGCAAATTTTACGTATATATGAAGGTAATTTAAAACAAAAAGACACGTATTTTTTTATTTTATCATGTATCATACAAAAATATTAAAATAGTAGTGACAAAAGAGTTCCAAAAATTACAGAAAAAATGCCTGAACTCGGATTAGGGTCTTACTACAGTTATGAGGGTTGGGGTTGACATCCATGGCGCTTTGGACCGTCTGATTATAAAGAAAGACATCCGATTGTGAAATCCTGGCCGAGGTTCATAGGAATCCGAAGACGAAATCACAAAAAAAAAACAAAAAAGTGTTTTTCCTGGAATGTGTTCTATTAACGATACTGATTGCATGGAAGAAAAATGCGCAATGTCTCCGACGTAACCCTGTGTATGCATAAAACAAAGCTCTAATTTACAACCAACCAAAACAACAAAACGAAACAAGAAACACTTGTTTCAAGAATAACGACAGACCAATCCCAACTTGTCGCAGTCGTCAATCAGCCGCCGACACAAAAACAACCTACAAACAATTGGAAAGCGAAAATAGGAATTGTTGAATTTGTTTCGTCATCGTACCCTGATTTGTTAAACTTCCCAGCCGGAATGGGACGTACGAAGTTTGGATCTGACACCAGCTTACAATACCCCTAAACCAAATTTCCACCAATCAACCAGTATCAAACAGAAGTTTGTCAGAAATTCCTATCCTGTGGCGAGTCTGTAATGAGTTCCCTCAAATGTATATAGCAAAGAGAGTTGTAACAGAATGGGAGAACGCCAGTAATTTCCATTTTGTGATTGGAACAGTCTAGCAACACCTGAGCCGACGTTTATCAAACCGTACGACAAATATTTCCCCTCTTTTTGTGTAAACATCAAATATGTAACGAATTATTCAGCGCGGTCGGTCTTGGAATTTTACGTCGGAGTAACTTTACGAGGGGGGGTTTTGAATTTTGTAAAACTAGTCTGCTCTCCGTTGTTTAATATTAAACTGGATGCTGCTGACTTGTTCGTTGGTATCTGTTATCGTGCCCGAGGTGAAGAGTTCAAATAAATAGCCTACTAAGCTAGTATTCTAAGAGATAAAGCTAATAAAATGTATAATTTTTTAATATTCTTTACCCATTAAGTCGATTTATAAGTAATTCGGTATGAAAAGTTTTTTATTAAGTAAGTATAAATTTTATATTTTTATGGACATTATTTTAAGAAACTAGTGTCTTTTTTTACCGACTTCACTTTTGAAGATTCATCGAATTTATGATAATTTTTTTATTTATTTGATTTTTGAGTGTAATAGAATCAGCCATACGATAAATACATAAATATCGAATTTATCAATATATAAATTTATTTTTATATTATTTTCATCTGTGATCTCAAAATTCAAAAATAGTCGCGAGTCGTATTCTGATTTCACTGAACTAAACGTACAAAACAAACAAAAATCACTGGCCTTATTTTTATGCTGGAAACAGAAACGGCAAACGTCAAATATTTTCTTAATTGCTGTGATTTTAAGTTTACAGGTCGTCGAGTGACGTTTTGGCGAAAATCTACATTATTTATTTAAAAATGTATACCTCATTCCATTCAATTTCAAATCTCTAACATTGCAGAAAATAATGTTATTTTGAAATTTTTCTCGAAATAGTTAAGCCATTCAAATAGAAAAACTTGACTAACCGAATTGAGTTTGACTTGAAGATGGTAAGAAACTTTGACGCAACATACACCTTCAAAAGGTTGTACCTGTAATTGCTTAGTATAAGAATGACTACGACCTATGATACAGCATACTCCCAGCCCACCACAATCATGTATAATATTACCAAGGACTAAAACATAACAAGACATAATTTTTTCCTCTTAAAATCCTTATAAAAAGCATCCAAATTAACGTAGACAAGCATCGCTCTAATGATATACCCTCCCATTTCACTTTACCCCCTCCTCCCCTCTCCGACCCCCCCGTCACCCCTCACCGCACTCATTGTGTATTCATGACCCGCGCCCGTGAAACACAAATATGTCACTAACTACACCAATTATAACGAAAGTGAGCTACAATTTAACCGTCTTGCGCCCGGAGGAGGAAATATCCCTAGTGGAAGAGTTTTTCTTTTTTACCTATTTCTGGAATTTAAGGGTTGAACTACACATGGCCGCAGGCGATCGCGTTCCGTCTATCTTATATGCTCTAGCAAATGACGTTCCTGAGTGACAGAAAAGGATGGAGCGACGGAAAAGTGCGATCGCGTGCGGCCATGTGTAGTTCAACCCTAAAAGGATTGTGAAACTAACAGTAATGTTTCGTTTCTACAATCTTAAATCAACGAATATCAAGTATTTTTAGGGTTCCGTACCTCATCATCATCATAAAGTCTATATAGGTACGTGCCACTGCAAAGCACAGGCCTACCCTTAGGGAGGGTATAATGGGTGATAGTCCACCACGTAAGACCACGCGTGCCTAATATCTACGAATTCGTAGCATACACATACGCATCAGTATGTCTTCTTTAGCGTATGCAAGTTTCCTCGTAATGTTTTCCTTCGCCGGTATATAAGTAAAGGAATAACTCATAAAATAGAATCAGCCTCACCATCCAGAGGGGGAATGCTCTTACGGCGACACTCTTGAATGCGTGTATTATTAGAAATTTTTGTGTTTTGTATTATTTTGTTTTAATTATATTTAAGTTTTAGGTTATTTTAGTTTTAGGATGTTTTAGTTTTAGTTAATTTTAGTTTTAATATTTCATGTTAATAAATAAATTATATTTGCTTGTCAAAAAAAACTCATAAAATTGATAATTAGTAGTTAAAGCATTAAAATTAATTGACTTTAAAGTAAAATCGAAATTTATAAACTTTTAGTCCACTGCATCTAATGAGACAAAAATGATTTCTGTAAGTGGTAATCGCTTTTTTTGTATGGCAATTAATAGCTTAACAGTCCTTCGAGCGACGTACTGAATTCCTGATACGGGTATCAACAATCCTCTAATGCTGGTCGATGAATCTCTTCAACACGAAGCAAAAGAAAAAGACGGCCATCGACTGCAGTCGATGTTAGAAGAAGACTGGAAGTTTGTTTTTGCTTCCTGCGATAATATTAGAGTGGTGAGTTATGATTTGAACCCACGAACCCAGGAAGACCCAGAAAATTGTAGCTATTCCGAATCGACTAAGCATATAAACACACGGAGTACACATAGTAAGAAGATCTTTGTCATTGGTCCTCAGTTAAAAATGTTTATGTTATTCGTTAGTTTCATGAAAGTAAAAAACATTACAATAACTTTCAACCAGCTTTTTTAAACGGATAGTTTCTTCTCCACAATAATAACTCCGACAAAAAAATATAAGTACTTTAGAAAGATGTCAAAGGATACTATTTTGAATAAATGATTTGATTGATTGATGGGTACTACTGGCACGATCTAGTGCCAATTGTACCATTAATGGTACTACTGGCACCACCTAGTGCCAACTGTACCATTGATGGTACTTCCCAATGGAACTTCTGGTCCGGCGGGATAATAATATTGTAGCAAGATTCAGCTTTCTAATATTATGATCTGAAACAGTAACTAAAGTAACTAAAACTGCACAACAATTTATAATACACTGGTATACTTAAATGTTTGTATTTAAAAGATTTATAGTCCAGAGACGCGTATAGTTGCAATATAAACCGCGTTTTAACTATTCTCATTAGTGAATTTTCCTGTGTGACCCAGTTTTAAGTGGAGGACATGCAAAACGTCCTAGTGAATTATTTATTGTGGTACCTACATAGTTGAATCCTTTGGTTTCTTTGGCGCTGGCACTTTGTGGAAGCCATTTTAGTTTTAATTTTTTACATACACCTGGATTTGATAGTGACAACACCACTCGTTAATTTCGTATTTAAAAAAAAAATCGCCTTTAATTTGCATGATTCAGACTGAGTTTACACACGGCGACACATCAAGCTACGCAAAACCAATATATTATAACCAATATAAGCTGGCCGCGCGACCTTATGCATTACTCTACCTATGTCCAGCTTATTTTGGTTTTGCGTAAATTTATGTGTCGCCGTGTGTACATGTACATACTGTACAAGGCAGACCTGTTAGTTTTTGTGTTTAATTTGACAATTTTGGTAGAATTAAGTAAGGATTTTTAAAAGAGCGTCTGTTTTGTAGCTAGGCTATTAGATTGAATTTTGATATACCCTGATGATTCGTCATACTTACTTAGTATATCGTCATACTACATGATGGCATAGCTGTTTTTGCACCTGACCTATGGCATATGAATAGATAATAATAGAACACTATAGAAACGAAACTATGGTTAGTAATTATAGAGGTACTCTGTGGTTAAACCAACACGAGGTTGGTTGGCGTTTCTTGACATTTGTATGCCTATTTTGACATTAAACGCGGGAGTTTCATTTCTATAGTGTACCACAGAGTACTAGAATTACTACAGTGTACTATTATTATCTAGTTATATTCCTATGGCTTCTGAAACAACGCTATACCCGAACCCAAAATGAGTAAAAAATTGTGAGAGGATTTTTAAGCCCCTTACTACGAAAGTGTTAACTTAAATCGACTTTTTGTGTTTTCCATTTCATTAAACAAACTTTCTGATTAACAAATTTGGGTAAGAATCGAGTATTAAGTGCGAAACAAGACCATTTCCTCCCAATTCAACAACAGAACTTACCGCATAATCTTTTACAATACTGTTAACAACATCGTCAAAGACAATACTGAGGCATGTAAATTGCCTAAAAACCGTAACAAATACGACTGGGAAAGGACGCGGGGTGATCGTTGCGGAACCCTCCTTCGAACGAAACTCTGCGAAGTAATCCGCTCAATAATAAATGAGACGACCTAACTTCACGCCTTCACCGACACTCTAGCTTTCACACCAGCAAACTTCCATATCATCCCAACTCAAATGTGCTAGTAACACAAATGCAACTTTGACTACAAAAGTATAAAGTTCAGATTTAAAAGAAGGTATAGCAAAGGTTTAGAGTAGGTTCGCGCACGTACTGAATTAGACATGTGTTAAAAGCTTAATGCACTTAATAGGCAAGTAAGGTTGTATGTTGCGAACTGATGATATTTTTCTCGGAATGTTGACTGAAAATCTATAGAGGTCTTACATAGTCATGCGCGATGACAACAATACAGGGTCCTTCTTAATATGCTGACGGTGTTTTAAGGGGATGATCAGACCATCAAACTGAACTACTTTCTAATAATGGGATGGGACCAAGATGGATATCGCCAAAAAAATGTGCTGTCCTATACATTTGGATCAAGTAGGACTTTTAAATAATATAACAATAAATAAATAGCCTGATTATCGTCTTGAAAAACTGCCAGCATATAATAGGAGTCCTTATGAATCATCATCATCATCGACATATAAATACGCATCTTATAATTAGAGTTAAAGAAAATCAAACGATGTCGCAGGATTCCTTCGTGTGCAAATAAAGAATACCATAAATGTGCCAGTGCACTTCTGGGTAATCTCGCTACATCTTCGACCCCATCTTTGTCCTTAGGACTAGATAGAGGTCAAGAGCAAAATATTTATCTTATCTTATTGTCCTATACAAGGTGTTACAAAACTACAAATAAACATTTAAGGGGGTAGTGTAGACCATCAAACTGAACAACTTTCACTATAGGACCAATATCGAAATCGCGAAAAAAAAAAATTATGTTCTATACTCTACAAATCTACTAGAGCTAAAATATGTATGGGATATAAAATTATTTTTTTCGCGATTTCGATGTTGGTCCCATAGAGAAAGTTGTTCAGTTTGACGGTCTAAACAACCCCCTAATGAGTTCCAAAAATTTATTGTTACTTATGAAACACCCTGTATACAAGGTGTTACAAAACTACAAATAAACATTTAAGGGGTGGTGTAGACCATCAAACTGAACAACTTTCACTATGGCACCAATATCGACATCTACAAATCGACTAGAGCTAAAATATGTATGGGATATAAAAATTGTTTTTTTCGCGATTTCGATGTTGGTCCCATAGAGAAAGTTGTTCAGTTTGACGGTCTAAACAACCCCTTTATGAGTTTTAAAAATTTATTGTTACTTTTATGATACACTGTATATACATTCATAATTTCCGATACCTAGTTTGCTTTCTAGCCAATTCCGATTAGCAAATATAATTTATTTGTCATAAAGATGTACTATCCGACATACCTTGGACGTTACTAAAGCTGTTATAAGAATAAGTGAGAGTAAGTGTCTCAAATATCTGTTTCTGTAATTAAAAATAGCGTTAAATTTTCTTTTCTATTTAGAATGGAGTATAGTAGGGAGTTATTAAAAAAAATTGTTTTCACATGAAAATCAATCTTTTTTTCCCTACGCCATGTATTTTGAGATTGCAGTAGGCTGAAATATGCATGCTACGTTTGTTTTAGTTGGAAGAAAATATGTTTCTTTGTGTGAACAATAGTATGAGATTTAATGGCCAGTTTTAAACGCGAATAAAACGTTTAAAGCGCAAGTTCCATAAAATGTATTACTCCAAATATGAATACCGCAGGAACCGTAGGAATTAAAACGATTAAGGCTTCCCTTCGGATGCCCGGGATCATAAAGAGGGACCTCGGTAATGTATTTGCATCTCATAAGACGCCCTGAATGTGGAATGAGACCATGAAGCGCTTTGGTAAACAGGTACCTTCGTACATAAGTAGATAGTTTACAGAGTAAACAGATTTGTAATTGGATGGAACTATTATTAACATAAACTCGCATTCCTATCTTTACAGGTGAAAATTCACTTAACTACAAATCAAATACATTATCTTTTAGGTGCGTTGCAGACAGAAACGGGCAGTCAACCGTCATGAGGATGGGTTTGAATCCGCATGGACTACAAGCCGTGTATCAATGAGTTTCGGATAATGAAGTCTACCAATCCGCATCAGGAACACGTGGTTGATTAAAACTCAGTTGCAGAAACGCCCATTAAAGTTAATCCACCATTAAATCTCTTGCTGTTTGTCTTGTTGACGTAGTAAAAGCTAGCTAGAGATTTAATGGAGGATTAACTCTAATGAACGTTTCTGCAACTGACTTTAATCTCATAATATGATTGTAGGCCTGTGCCTTGCTTTATGGTAACAGTGGGACGTTTACAGGATGATGATGATGATCTTTTAAGGATGTTATTATAAAAAAGGTTTAGTTTTAGCCTATTTGTATTTATAATATTTTTTAAATAAGTCTACAACTTGATTTTCGTGTAGTATAATAGTAAACGGAAAATACTTAAGGTCATTTAGTAAAGGTTAATCCGCATATGCTAACATATAGCATAAGCATATGCTCACGACTATATTCCCCGACGGGGTAGTCAGAGATATTCTGAAACCTCAGAACATCCACGTTTCACCAGTAGTACCGAAACTATGTCCAGTGTGACGGGGGGTGAGCCCGTCGCCACTTACACACACACCGCCGCTTACTTATATGCTAACACAAAACAGCTGAAAGACGTCGAAAACGACGATGGCCCATAAAAAATACCTTTTCATATGATGTGCATTGATTGACATAACATTGTATCAAAAATGTGTCTTGAATTAAACTCGAACAGAAAAATAGAGGAATTATTATGCTTGATCAATTGAAAATGCAATTACCTAACCATAATCTACCACAATAGCATTACCAACAAGACTATAATAACTAACGTCCCAATCCAACCAAAACCTATTCACAATCAGAATATTCACAATATTAGCTTAACGTGCGTATGGAAATGGTAACATAATGTACGCCGGTACCCTCGACCCGCCTAATTAGAGCGCTCGGAAATTATAACGAGAGCCTCTGAATAATTATGAAAGGCCGGGAAGCGCTGAATGAAGCCCGAAGTGAAGCTGGCAAACTGTGAAACGTACACATCAAAAGGCGCGCGGGTAACAGTGTGAAACAATATAAGCGTGATCACTGATCTTTTTTAGACGGGCATAGGTGTGTGTTAAAACCATACTGGAAGGGAAGATAGAGGGGAAAAGAGGCAGAGGAAGACCCAGACAGAGTTATCTAGCCCAAGTGAATAGCTCTTAAATAAGATGATGATGATGATGATGATAGGTGTGTGGGGACTTGCCATAAATGTCAACACCCACAAGTTATAGCAAAGAAGCTAACAGATGGCGATACCTTCGCTCTCAGAAATATGCTCCATACCTTAGATCAAAATAAAATGAATGGATAGGCCTAAAGCACGGTAAGTTGAAGCAAACTACTGGTGCACTTGGTCCATACAAACTAGCGCCATTATCTGTCAAATCTAGGGCACTTGCAAACAAATTTGAAGTGAACCTTTCATCTGTTTTGCCTCATTTTTCTGGTTTGAAATGTTCGCGTAAGGCCTATCCATTCATTTTATTTTGATCTAAGCTCCATACAAAGACAACGTTCACCGTAAATACGTAACTCGTAACCTACTACAAAATAAGGTTCACAATCGAATGCGAGACATAAATCGCGCAAGAGAAATAATCACAGAGATTCGATATATATACAAGGTCCAACTAAGAACTGTTGGACCACACTAAGCCTGGTGGAAGATCTTCCCTTTTCAATGGAGGATCATTCCCAAGTAGCACCTCCATAGGTGCACCATACATGCCCGCCAATGTAACTTTAGTAAACCAGACCAACAGCTGCGATCACTTACAACACTTGACAATGAAGTCTACCAAGCCCTTGGGATGACTCTAATCTTGGGAACCCGCAACGAATTCAATCAAAGAAGGTATATACATAATTATCCGACTTCCGTGTATTGATAACGGAAGATAGCAATAGGAAAAGCAAAGCCAACTTAACTCATTGATCACTGTTTTCGGGTTTCTATTTTTCTTCTGTAGAGTCGATGGCATGTCACTCCATACTTTTCCAGTCCAGCTACTATTGGCAGCTTCCATAAGTTCTGTTCGCGTGAAAGCCCCTAGGCAAGAAGGGCAGATAATCTAAGAAGTAACACCGCGTTCACAGGGTCCAACCTGTCCATGTAATCATCAACAGATATTTTACTCCGACCAACTTGAGATCGTTCGTCATGGTGGTGTTTTGCTACTACTTCCTGTTCAAAAAACTTGTTTCAAATAGTTATGACCTAGCACCTATAGTTGCAGTTTTTGTAAAAAAGACTGGGTCCAATTTCGGCATTCTCCTTTAATCTATCGACATAGCAGTAGAAACACTGATGTTTCTACACTGTGGCTAACTCGAAAGTGTAACCTCGCGGTGTGCGGTTGACTTGCTCTCTAGATATATGCCCTTAGTTTCACGCTTATGTTACCAATTAGTTTCCAAGAATTGTAGAAAACATATTTTTCAAGGTCAGACTTGATTTGGGTCTGAATATTTGGAGTTTTAAAGCTAAAGGTAGTACCTAGTATAATTTATAAGTTGACTTTAATTTATCTTTTGCGTGTATGGAGGATATCTTACATAAGCATAAATACAAAACTGCCTTCGTGGGCATGGGCTCTTGACATGGAGGACGTGGGTTGGGTGGCAATCGTCACACGGGGACACCTAGTGATATGTCACTTTGTGCGTTTTTCCCCAGTTGTTTAGGACATTGCAGGCTGAATCACCTGATTGTCTGAAAAGAAAGATGAGTCCGTGCTTCGGATGGCATGTTAAGCCGTTGGTCCCGGCTACTATCTCTGGTGGTAGTAGTCGTTACATAAAAAATATGTCAGAGGCCGTAAGGCGGTCTGAAAAACTCTGACACCAGGGCTTGCCCACAATATTTGAAAATAAGAGACTACACAATGTAAAGTACACTGTAACGTAGGTACCATGGACCTTACAAGGTATAATGTACAAAAAAGGTTATAATGCATAAAGGACATCGTTGTTCAACAACAACTAGTTGGAAATTAGATGGGTGACCGCTTCGGAGTTATTTTCATTTCGAACCTATTTCTGCTTCCGGAGGCATGTTAAGCAGTTGAGCCCAAATAACTTCGAGTGATTCTGAAGTCAGTTAAAAACCTAAGTACAGTTGAATTTCAAAAAGAAGTGGTCAAAAATGGTCACGAACAGGTTTTTTTTAACTATACATTTCGAGTGACGATGAAAATCAAAACGCCGCGTTGCCAACGCGACTCTGAAAGCGCTGAGTCGAAAAAGGCTCTTAGAGAATAAAAAGGTAACGAAAACAAATGCTAAATAAAATAACGTAACTGTGGAAAAAGTAGGTTACAAAAATACAATGCTAAATAATGTAATCGTGAGGTAGGTACGTGGTTTTCTCTGTGTATTTTGAAGCAGTATGTAATATGAGAAAATAACTAAAGTAGCAGAAGTTTAATTTATATTTTGAAGAGAAATGACGTGACTCGTCTCGTGTACGCATGCTAGGAGCGGAAAGCGATTACTCTGAAAAGTTCATGCTATTTCATTGCACTAGAGGCAATAGTTTATCTCTCCTATGCTTATGTGTAAAGGTCTGTATCATATAGTGGGACGTTTTAAAATGGAAAAGACTCTATACTCATCTACACATCACAATTATAGAGTCAACTTTTTCGAAATTAAAATCATCATCAAGTCATTCTTACATTACATTACTATCAAATTACATTACCTTCTGTCAAGACAACATTAATTGTGCGTGTAATTTGTAAATAAATAAATAAATACATAGATTTTTAAGATCCATACAAACTGTTTTTGTAATGCCTAAAGTAGAATAGTCCAGGCTTTGAAAAACGCAGTTATTTTGTCAGAATGTCAATCAAGGTCATTTGTAAACAACGATTGGCAATTTTTTTAAAGTTCCTCAGTTGATCAAACGGGAGCATTTTTTTATATGGATATGCAAGCGCATCGTAGTAGGCCACAAAGATGGTGGACCAACGATGTGGTGAAGTGAAGGCTGTAGGAACCCGTTGGATGAGGGTAGCGCAGGACTGGTCGTTTTGGCAAATAATTATGTCCAGCACAGTGGACGTCTGTTGGCTGAGATGATGATAATGTTGGTGAACATTGAGTTCTATAAAAAAGAAATACTACCATTGTTACATACTTACCTATACAAAAAAGAAAATACTACCAGAAAATAGTATTATGAATAGAGTTTAACAGTATTAGAAAGAGTTTTTGTCTTTACTTAAATTGCGTCATAAAAATTTACAATTTGTACGAAAACTGTTCATTCACGGACAAATGAACCGCATTTCTACAGTATAGTCGTATTCTACACATTATACAATAATACATTTGCGCATTCCCCTGCTGCTGTTCCCCACTTATAACTTAAACCCTGTCAAGTAGACGTCATGGGTTAATACCCATTCTTGGAGATGACAATATAATTTACATAAGCCTGGGCTGGAACAGCGAATGTGGCAGACGTCTCTTAACTAATGAACGGGGTTAGGAAGTGTAATTTTGGGATAATAAGCGGAACCATTTACAGGTGACTGTCTTATTTAGTTCACGATAAGGTTGTTAGTGGCTTGGCTCTAAATATTTAATAACATTCTTGCTAATTTTATTATGATGCCAAGTTTTTATGGTTGGTTAGTTTTTGTTTATCTTTGTCTTTCTTCAAACTTTCTGTGAAAATAGTGACAAAGTCAGTGACAATACGAGCAGTATACAGCTAATGACAGAAGTGACATATTCGGTAACAATAGTGCTTGTAACTCAAACTCAAACTCAAAATTTTTATTCAAAATAATATCAAATAGATAACTTTCTGACGTCATTTTTGATTCTACCACCGCTTCGGAAGGTGTTCCGTTGTAGAGAAGATGCGGCCAGAAACTCTACAACACACTTCTTTTAAACAAAACAAAATATACAAAGTACAAATATTGAATTACATAGTGTAACATTGTCAAGACCAGACATTTTGGTCATTCAAATAATCATCGAGTTTATAGTAACCTTTTTTACAGAGGACTTGTTTAACATGGGATTTAAACTTTTTGTCTGGCAAGTTTAGAATATCCTCTGGTATCTTATTATAATAGCGTATACAGTGCCCCATGAAAGATGTGTTGACCTTACTGAGTCGAAAATGTGGGAACACTAATTTATTTTTATTTCTTGTATTGTAATTATGAACGTCACTGTTTATGGGAAAGAGAGACAAATTTTTGCGAACGTATAAATATTAATATGTACAACCCTAAAATTTGCGATAGTGACCTACTAGCGGTTTCGTCCGCGTTAATTTAATGTAACCCTGGTCTACCTTCCTTTATGATATGGGCCCTTTGAAATTTTCTTAATGGGTACTTGCTGCTTACACCTTTGAGATAAGAGGAGAGGACCCTTAGATTTTATGTTTTTAGGGTTTAGAGGTGTTGGTAGTCAAAAGGACTTTCATTTTACAAAATATATAAACTCGCGGCCACGTTTCCTTTTGACATGCTCTTGCCTTTTAAACAACCTTTTAAAGTATGGGATTGGCAGTAACATTATAAAGCAAATTTTTTGGTGGAACCAGTATATACTAGTATTGATTAATCAATCAAATCATCTACCTCCTTGTTATTTCGCCAACAATCATGTGCTGATCTGATCAAATGCAAACCTGCAAAATGCAAAATACTTACAACCATAGACATATTACTCTAGCGATAGACAAGCTCGTTCAAACAAACAGCATGTCCCACAAAATGACACATTGCGGTCTGTCATTGCCATAGTGACGAAGTGAACTCGGGAACATCAATCAGGTGCGTACACCTCATTCAAGTGGAACATGTTGCTTCCATGAAAGGGCAAGTCTATCGCTAGAGTTTAAGTCTATGCTTAGAACGTAGCCGGACCAACGTGCGGTGGTCTGCCTACTGACCTTGGCCATCTCTCTGATAGACCAGTATTATATGAGCCATAAAACTAAAAAAACTTTTAGAGTAGATAGTAAAAATCTAAGGAACACGGCGGATTGATAGAAGACAGAAATATTTGGTGATTATCGTCTGCGAATAGAAAAAATGGCCAGCACAGAACAAATCTTTGTCGGAAAGAGAAAGGTTGCAGGGTGTAAGGAAAAGTATCATTAACCTTTAAACCATTATACACTACCCACCAAACTGAACAACTTTTCCTATGTATGGCAGCAAACCTGTCAGCGCAAAAAAAAGTCTGCTGTCCCATACTGCAATACCTACTCGACGCAATCGTATGGGACAGCCGATTTTTTTGCTCTGATCGTTTTGCTCCCATAGTAAAAGTTGTTCAGTTTGATGGGTAGAGTCTGCGGTGTAAAGGTTAATTATACTTTTCCTTACACCCTGTATAAATAATAGGTAAAGGGACATTTTTTAACAGGAAAAAGCCCACCAATCTAACTCAGGTAAACCAGAATCAAAAATAGATGCAATAATCAATAAGAAATCCGAGATAACACTTACCTTTCTTGTATACCGCAACAAAAAGCAACGAAGATCAACGAAGAAAGCGAGAAGAAAAAGTAGGAAAAAGATCCTTAATAGAACGATATTCAATTCTTTTTAAGTTAAATATTTATGGCCCCATAACTCTTCACAGTAAGCATCCTTTATGACACAATACATTCAAGTCTGATTAGTGAACCAGTATCACATATTGCGTGCCAAATTGGCCCATATTAAATGCAGCAATTACAATAATTGGTTCAAACATAACTGTTTGCTGGCACACCTGCGTATCATTCCTATCTACTAGGTTTGTAGGGACACGCAGTGTTACATCATAACCATAAATTATTCCTGCGGCTCTGTCTTTTAGTTGTAGGACGTAGGTACGTATACATTTTCTAGGAGTGATTGTTTTAATTATCTACATAAAGATGCTATATAGGAGGACTGTCAAGTACATGGTATGCCAGATTCGAATCATGCGGTTGGCGAATCTCTTCAAATTCGATGGATATCAGAAACATGACTGTATCTACAAACGAAAGCAAATTAAAATTTTAATGACTGCAAGATGTGAGGAAGACCAGAGAAAAGATGGGTTGTGTGAAAGATTATGTGTGGTGTGATGAAAAATGACAATGCTGAATGAAAGAAGAAGACATGTTGACCCCCTGGCATCAATTGTCGTAAACGCCATAAAGGACTTTTTACAGGGGAATACACCGATCGATAGAGCGAAAAAAAATAAACAAAATGCATTTTTAACTCATTTTGGCAAAAAGTGGCGTTTACGATCTTTGAGGCCAGAAGGGACGATATTGTGCTGACCAGATAATGACATTTGAGTTGGAGAATGATGATGATTTAGCGTCCAATGATTGATTGATATCAAGCTGTGATAAAATGGCTATGCCATTTTATTATGTAAGATCACTTCCATAGGAAGCATTTTACTACAAAAGTCTCGTATGACACTGACCTGACAATAAGCAGGGAAATTTTTGTATGAAACCCGAACATCCAATTCCTGATATCAAACCCCTCTATCAAGTTTCAAACGTGGAAGACTGACAGACGGAATAAACTGAACTAAAAAGCTCCAGTTCTCATCTCTTAAGAGGTATAAAAAACTGTCAAACTGTGCATTCAATCAACTAAATTAATAAAACCGCTTTCAATCGTGACAAATCACCTAAATCGAAGCAGAATTCCACCCGTAATTTGCAATCGAAATTGAGTCGAGTTGCAGACGGGAAGATGGCGGCCATAACTCATCAGCTCCTTGATTACGTGGATTTTAACAATTTTAGCGCACCTGACTGTTTTGTCGGAAAAAATATGGGCGCCTAACGAAATTCTTGGGGATTTACATCTGTCTTCGTTTTGATGGATGCTTTTGTGAAAATTTTCTCGAGTTCCGAGACATGTCGTAAATGAGTTTTGGGTGATACTAAATGTAACCTTCGAAAGAAATTGCTTTACATTTGAAAGCTTTAGTTAGAAGGTATTACGTTTGTATAAAAATGTAGGTTCAAGTTACGCGAAGACGGATGTTTTAGTCTGATTATAATTCCATTTCATAAATTGTGAAATAATTCTAAGATCTAGTGCTACTACTGCATTAAATATTTATACTGAGCCTAAAAGGAATTTGATCAAATATCATATCAACATTATTCTAATGAAGTTTCGATGATTATAAAAATGAAAAGAAGTGAAATAAAATAAAGTATTTTATTAGCATAAATACAGTTGTTCAGAAAGATGTTCAGTATCATTATAGGATATATATGTATCTGTATTGGATCTGTCGTACAGACAAGTAAACACTCACGAAATATCAACACTTAAAAGTGCAAGTGCGTTTCGGTACTACTGGTGAAACGTGGATGTTCTGAGGTTTCAGAATATCTCTGACTACCCCCTCGGGGAATATAGTCGTGAGCATATGCTTATGCTTATGCTAAAAGTGCGAGTAGATTTCCTCTTAACAAAGATCCAACATCCCATATCATGGTCCCGAGATTCCAACCCAAGGCCTGCTGCAGGAACATTACTGATCAGATCTAAAATCTTTCTCCCAACTTTCAAACCAAATAGCTACTAAAATGTATCATCCCAATAATTTATAAATGAAGGTTGACAATGTTTAGCTTTATTTAGAAGGCCTCAATTCGCCTAAGCCGCGGCTCGGCGCGTAGGCCCCGGTCTTAGTGGCCATAATTACGTGGCTTTATAGCTGTTATACTGTAGCTAATGAATACTGATGTGCCATTTGTTTATTATAGCTCGATAGCTCAGTTGATAGTTAACCTGCCTCTTGAGCCAAGGGTCGCGGGTTCGTACAGAGATTGAACGCTGCTAGTGAATATTCTGAATATGTGATAATCACAACATATCTGACTCTCTCCAACGGGAAATATAGTCATAAGAATTTTATATGCTTCTAATGTTTATGCAAACTGCAAAAATTCAAATTATGCAACCAAAAACAGAAAGTAAGCTAACTAAACTCGAAATTGTCTTTCAATTTTTCCTTTATACAAAAGTCCAAACGAATTTCACCTCTGCGTTTTCACTGTAAAATACATTTTTGTTCGTCGTTCGCAGTGGTGTTGAAACGAGCATTTACATTGGTGGAAATAAAAATAATAAAAGGTACCGGCGTATCTACGGCGCAATGAATGGCAAATGCAGCCGGATTATTTTACACGCAAGATAACTTTGTTGGATAGAAATTGTAATTTTATTTGAATCTGTTTTCACTGAGGAGTTTGGTTACTTTTACGGGCGTTTTGATTATTTATTTGAGTTATTGTTTACCAGCCTTGCGAAGGATTGATCTGAGTTCCTGACCAACGCTTTTCCTCCTATTCGAGATTCTACACAATATTGATTCCGCACAATTACCATTGAACACATTCTCTATTTCACGCAGTCTTCAATTTTATACAAACGAGATTCTACACAATATTAATTACACGCTGCCTTTCATCACATTCGCTATTCCACGCATCTGTTATTTTATTTGATACAATGAATCAAAGGGTAGATCAACTATTTTTTGTCCATACCTAGTCCCAGTCATCTGCATAAAATTTTTTCAATGTTCATGCTCAGGCTCAAGCTCAGGTTTTGCTTGCCCCAAAAATTAATGTTTGTTGAATAACTAAGAATTGCATTTATTAAATGCATACACGGTTTTGCAAAATTACTTGAATTTTACTTGAATTTTGGCGGTTGTCCGATGGACGCTTTATTTCGTTGTCCCCACGCTTTTTGGTCTATCGGACAACCGCTAAAAACTTCTAGTAGTTCAACACAAATGGTGCAATGTGCATGTGTGTAGAAGAATCATATCATTAGATACATTATCCATCTTTCAAAATTAATGAATGTCAAGAAAAAAGGAATAAAAACTTTTTTTTAAAGAGTACTGTGAGGACAAAAAATAGTTGATCTACCCCAAATACACTTTACAGGTACCTATGTGTGTTTTTAGGTATGTTTGCATATGCAGTTGTAAGTATTTATGCAGTAACATTGGTCAACTTGACCAACTCGAACAACTTGGTCAATTGGTGTGGTCACGAGTCACGGTAGCGGAGGAGCGAGTGGCGAAGCGTAAGCATGGCAGTCAACACCTCAGGAAGTGCAAAAGCGCCATGAAAAAGTGTGGCGTAGAGCTCACGCAGTGGGAGGTTCTGGCGGCGATCCCTCCAGCATGAAAAGCTCGTGTAAACAGTCAAACTTGCGATCACAACTAGATGACAAACATAATTAATTGAAAGCCCAACCACCAGCGGCTATACAATTATCACTATAAAATAACGTGCCAGCTAAATGAGAGCTCATCAACGCCAACAATGGAGTTGAAGCAGTTGCAGTGGCCGAAGTTAGTTAGGAGCAATACAGAATACAAGTTACTTATATAGGGTCCAACTTAATATGCTGACACTTTTTTAAGAGGATGATCAGACCATCAAACAGAACAACTTTATCTATGGGACCAATATCGAAAGCGCGAAAAAAAAATCGACTCTTCCATACAAAACTGCAAACCGACTCGAGCCAAATGTATGGGACAGCAGATTTTTTTTCGCGATTTCGATGTTGGTCCCATAGAGAAAGTTGTTCAGTTTGATGGTCTGATCATCCCCTTAAAAAAGTGTCACTCTGTATATTTTTAGTAAGGTTTTCATTTCAAAATTTTTAAACTTCACTTTTTATGATGTCAAAATATTTGTTTTACTAAAATGGCGGATGAAACATGGTGCACTGAATTTCTGTAACGTTTTTATATCTTTTTGTATAGAAATTATTACCTGCATATTCCTCTTAAACAAAGAGCTAACGGTCCTCATTAAGCTATGGAGATAACCGAAATAGTTCAACAAAATTAATAAAACTAAAAAGCTAGTTCAGAAGTATCACAGTTAGCTCAACTTCGTTCTAAGCAATTTGTTAGTTTCTACTCTAGTTTACGAGCAATGTATATTTAAACAAATTGAATTCTAAGTGTATTGGCTGTCTGTACGTACGTGATCGTTTTGAGTGAAGCTTGCACACTTTTCTTGGTTGGATAATATATTTTTCACCTGAATACGTTTTCTGTATTACTATTTAGCTCAAGAAATGGTTTTATGACATCTTACTCTAGTAACATTTTATTTATTTTATTTATTTATTTATTTTATTTTAGGAAGATTTACAGCATTACAATTTTATTAAATATTCTTATATAAATCTAAACGCCAATTGAAAAATCTCCACTTTTAAAAAGCAAAAAACTAAAACTAAAATTATATTATATGCCACTCGTCTCATTTATTACACAGATAAATTGGAAAATATATTAATCTTAACTTGTAATTGTTGTTTATCACTAACGGTCACTGGTGTTGCCAAAGTAAGCTTGTGCAATTTTGCGTTTAACGGTTGCCTTGCTCGTAAGGAATAGGTCAAAGTTATGCTCTGTGCTTAATTCGTTGAAGCTGTCACAACTACGTATTGCGAATGCGTTTCGTCTGTAATTAGTCCTTGCGTACGGAATGTGGAGAAGGGGGAAGGTATTATTATCAATAATACAAATATATTATTTCAGGCCACTATTTCCTCTCAAACTCTGATTTCTAGCAAAGGCCTCCCCACTACTCTACCACCATACTTTTCTTGTCTCTATTATTGTTTTAAATTACTATCCATATTTTTCACCTGAAGAAATATTTTACGTTTTCTGTTTTACTCTTTAGCTCAAGAAAAGGTTTTATGACATCTTTACTCTAGTAACATTTTATCAATAATACAAATAAATTATTTCAGGTCCCATCCCACTATCTCTATTCAAACCCCTACTCCTAGCAAAGGCCTCCCCACTACTTTACCACCAGACTTTTATCGTCTCTATTATTGTTTTAAATTAAATTTTTAAACTAAGTCAAACCAAATTACCTTTACACTACGCAAGGGAGATTGCCCACCTGTAACAATGGGAGAAGAACTGTTGCCACACCTAAACTGTGTAAAATATCTCGGGCTCCATCTGGACAGAAGACTCACCTGGGCAAAACATATAAAGGTAAAAAGAGACGCGGCAGCCCTACAAGTCAAGCGACTGAATTGGTTGATGGGATGACAATCTACCCGCTCACTGAACAACAAGTTGCTTGTATACAAAAGCATTATCAAACCTATCTGGACATATGGCATTCAACTCTGGGGTTCTGCCAGCAACTCGAACCTAGAGATACTGCAAAGATTCCAAAATAAAACACTGAGATCTATATCTGGTGCAACCTGGTTCACGAGGAACAACGAAATACACGAATACCTGGAAATCCCAACAATCAAGGAGGAGGTCAAAAAGTTCTGTACAAGATACAAAACAAGGCTTAAGAGACACACTAATAGATTGGCCAGAAATCTGTGCAATCATAATCAAGGGACACGGCTGAAGAGGTGGCAAATACTGGATCTCGAATTAAGATAATGAAAGAATGGGCTTGAGGCTTGATGAAGTATCACCTATAGAAAAAACTCACAGGCAACAGAGAAACAATCTGATTATGGCCATCATTGGCCGATTGCAGATAAAAATTGTGAAACAAAAAAAAAACAAAAAAAAAAACAAAATTAAATTTTTTCTATTCTATATTTTAAAAAATGGCTGCCATCTTGGGTATGTGATGATTTTGCCAATGTCGAGTTTTTATAGCAAAAGTGCTTGACGTTGTACGGTTATATTGATATTTTGGTGACTTCAAGGGTTGTTCTTATAAAAGAACAATATCCTGAGCCACCACTGGAGTTCCACTGTGGACCGGGGATGGGGCAACCGACACGACCACCCAATAGCAGAGCCACAGAGCAACTCATTAAATTTTTTAATTACTTTACCATGACAATCTAAATAAGTACTAATTTAAAAAATGCTCCTTATTCCCAAAAGCAAAATAACCATTAAAAATTACCAGAAACGTTACATTTTGCGAATTTTAAAAAGCTCTTATCTTATCCGATGTTTTCATTACGCGAACGCACCCCCAGAGGGCGGGCAATTGTTAAATTTTATAAGTAATAAGTAATAAAATAAAATTTACGGTACTTCTTAACAACACCGTAGGAACACTTTAAAAAGATAACCCGGGGAGGACTAAAACGTTATTTATATCCAACTCGGTGTATTCATAATGTTGCGGTCGTGAATTTAATTATTTACGTTATTTATTTTGACTTAATTCTGACTGCGACTTTGCTTATGAAAAAATGGTTTTAAATCTCCCAATACATAAAATAAAAAGAGAACTCTTGATCATTTATTATTACTTATAAATAATTGCCTGACCCAATTAACTAACAATAATTTTGATTTAATTATGGAATAGGTACAGTCAGCAGCAAAAAGATGTAGGTATGCACTTTAGTACTACGCGTAGTACTAAAGTGTATACATCTTTATACTACGACGTAGTAAAAGTGTATTCATATTTTTGCTGCTGACTGTACATCCAAATGAAGTAAATTTTTACCTAGTGATTTTCAGAACTATCAATCTCAAGGGTGAAATAATTTGTAGTTAGTGCGATATCAATCTCAATAATGAATGCAGCTTGCATTCATATTATCACAGATTACTATATTATGGAAATTAACGTCGTAAGCACTGCCATATGCTAGGATTTTAATAATAATTTCTGTTTATACACAAATATCACTTATTCATAATCATTTATTGCATTTATTGTTAGTCGTTAGTTATGCAGTTTGTTATAAACACTTTTGCTTGAATATTTAATTTAATAAATGCGGGCGGGCTATTGGACTAGACGGTTGTCAGGTCTGTTAGCTTTGTTAATTTTAAGTCTTTCAATTATTTAATAAATAGTTCGGTGAAGGTTATGTAATTATGTGACCAACAAATTTTAAAACAGACATACTTTTGTATTATTCTGAAAGTTTTCGCGAAACTGTTATGTTGGTCATTGTCGTCTTTCATTAGCTTTTGAAAAAGTATTTTAATAAAGATTTTGCTTACCGTTAATAATTATTACCTAAAAGTATAAAGTTTGTATCACACTAGGGATTTATAGAAACGTGTTAAGATAGGAGATAGGATAATATTGAACAATTTTGTGATAGGCGAAAACGACACGACAAAACAGACCATCAATGCAATTTACAACAAGAATGAAAAGGGTACAAAAGGCGGTCTTACCCTAACACATGTTTTATAACAGGTACAGTTTATTTAAAAAAAAAACCTTTGTCTCATGAATAAAGGTGGCCACACTTTGTCCTTTTAATACTTAGCCGCCTCAAGAATCTTCTTGTCTAAGAAAATAATAAAAAATAACAAAGAAAAGAATGGAATATACGAGATTATAGAATCTGAGAAAGGATAGTAGTTACAGAGATTATGGAATAATGACATAGTTAGGAGATACTTTAACAACATGGTCCAAAAGAATGAAAAATTTCCAATATCGGGATGAAGGTACCATCCCTTAACCCTTTTTCTAATACCGATACGGGAAGTCCAAGTTCTACCTACAATAAAGACCTCGAACTGGAAGGCGTAGTGTTTGACTTTCACCAGCGCTGTACCGACGACCTAAGGCTCTAAGGTTTTGTGACGCATTTTTATTTATACACTTTAGGACCGCGGCGAACTTCGTACCGACTTAGAATCTTCCCGATATACACTTGGCCGTTTTTATAGCCTATGTTAATCACTGATAATGTAGCATTCTAATGGTGAAAGAATTATTCAGATCGGTCCTGTAGTTTCGGAACCTATTCATTACAAACAAACAAAAATCAAATCTTTCCTCTTTATAATATTAGTACAGATTTTTTTTGTGACTAGCACTCCATATTTGCCAATTTCAAGAAGTTTTTGGGAGTATTAGAATACTCAAGGATAGGGATAGATCCCTATTGAGGAAAATCCGAGTTGATAAGAGATGCTGGAGCCACGAAGCAAGCTCAAAAGTGAACCGCGCAAACACGATGCGAATGACACAACCGCTCGTAGCCAAACTTGCATCGTGACTCTCTTCGCTTTTGGTAATTCAAAATGTTTTTTAAAACTTTAAGGCTATAAAGAAATATGAAGACTTCAAAGCAACGCTTGATAAGCCAGATGAACATGTAGGTATATATATACCGAAAGTGGACGCAAACGTGAGGTTGTGTTATATTCATAACTCTAGACATTGTAGTTGAAGTTGAGAACTATGCTCCAAGCGATCGGTGCAAGATATTAGCGAGAAACGATTACATTATGGCACATAATAGAAATGCAAGATGCGTTTGCAAAAAATAATGTAGTTAGTAACCTTAAATTTTTGGAATTTACTAAAATATTTCAATCTAGCATATACTTTAGGACCAGAAGAACCAGAGTAGCTGATATAGCCCAAAGTATTGCAAAACTAAAGTGGCAGTGGGCAGGGATTGCTCGCAGAACCAATGGCCGATGGGGCCGGAAGGTTCTCGAGTGGCGACCGCGTACCGGAAAGCGCAGCGTGGGTGGGCACACAGAGGACTGAATGACGACCCGGTGAAGGCGTTGGATGAGGGCAGCGCAGGACCGGTCGTTATGGCGATCCTTGAGGCCCTTGAGGGAGGCCTATGTCCAGTAGTGGACTTCCATCGGCTGAGATGATGATGATGATGATTATGATATTTTAGGTTGTTGCATAAAGATTGGATTGTAATTTATGGTTGCACGAGAGACTAGCATGGGCGGCGAGAGCATCCTGTTTGCCGGAACCGGCGGCCCTTTCGAAGGATGTGCACATCGATGTAAACTCTTAGATGAATAGATAAACAGAAGTGGCAATGGGTGGTGCACACTGCTCACAGAACGGATGGCTGATGGGCTAAGAGTTCTAAAGTGGCGACCAGTACCGAAAGGTGCAGCGTGGCGTACTATTATTATCTATTATATGAGCATGGGTAGGTCCCCTAAAAGGTGGACCGACGACCTACTGGTAAAGGCTGCGCGGGAACTCGTTGGACAGGTCTCTCTGGACCAGTCGTTGTGACAATCCTTGGGAAAGGTCTTTGTTACCTGGTTATCTATTGGCTGAGACGATGATGACAAAAACATATTTTCTTACTGGAAACTCTGATGTTAGAACAAGTCAAAAATAAATACTCACCCACAGCTTGTGACTTAAACCTAACTAAACTACTTGGTATACCCAAGGGTGTACTACATCTTATTTTAGAAAAATTTAAACTTTACTTTTGGCACATTTCGTTTAAGTGACGTTAATATTTCAAAGTATCTCGCTAGATTTTGTCTTACGTGTCACTATTTTGATGTAAAATTCATTTTTGCATAAAATTGTAGGTACGCGTCTATTTTTAATTTGACTATTGTGCGTTGGAGTCGCGTTGTAGGTCTGCTATAGGGTAGTCGCATCGCGAGTCGATTGTTGGTTGCCCCCTCCCCGGCCTACAACGAAGCTCCAGTGGTGGCTCAAGATAGTGTTCTTTTCGAAAAACAAACCTTGAAGTCACCATAATACATAAGTTACCGTACAACGTCAAGCACTCATGCTACAAAAACTAGACATTGGCAAAATCATCACATACCCAAGATGGCAGCCATTTTTTTTAAATATAGAATAGAATAGAATTGTGCGTTACCAAAAATTCTACCCGGTGCTCCAAGGCGAAGCCTTAAATCAGGTGTTTTGTTTATAGGGTTTTTATTTTCTTTAATCGTTGTTTTTTTACTTATGTTATTATATACAGCTAGTTATAATGTTTTCATTAAAAACTGCATAAATAATAAACAAAATCCTCCCCATTATTCCTTTGTCCTTTCGGCTTTGTTACAGAATGTGCTATAATTATTCGCGACTTCTATTTCCGATTTCATTTCATCCATTATCATATCTTATGTGTTACATTTTAAGCATATTAAAAATGTGTTTAGATATTAGAAGAAATCTCACGACTTCAGAAGCAAGCATAATCTTTAGTTGGTACCCAATTTTAAATATTTTTGATTTATATGGTTGTTTGAATTTACAAAACTATTTCAAACTGCTTTAACAGCTTATCTCTACCAATAAGTGCCATAAATTTCAGCATAATATTTAGATTTACGGATAGAATGACGAGTTAACGACCATTTACCCACACAGCGAGCGCTTTGGTAACGCGCTAACCTTTACATACATTAATTTAGAATAAGTGGCTCATATTGTGAAAAGTGGGTTAGCCTTTCGCCCTCTAGAATACTGCACTACGAACCCAGACAAATAAATCAAATAACAACAACATAATATCTAAACAATCAATCAAAGGCCCAATCTATTCCCTCAAGAGTCCATTTATTTCATAAAACATCACTCCAGACCCCACTAGACTTCATCTGTCGAATCAAATATGAACCTTATCAAATAAGCTATCACTTATCATAATTGCTTGCTTCACTTTAGCTCTGATTGCCTCAGATAGAACTTGGGTGAAATTATTTTGATATTATTAGTTATACTCTCTTTAATATAAAAAGATAAACTGATTTCCATTTAGGACTGGTCAAAACATGAGTACGGCTATCAACCTCATATCAAAGCATTTAAAAACAAACTTCCTATTTATCCAAATCAAAAGTAAAATTAAATTCGTTTTTTGAGAACCCTAAAACATGACAATGATCGTGACGTGAATTGATTTGACTTTTGCCAAAATGAGGTAAAAAAATGTTGATCTAACCGTTTAAGAGATCTCAAAAACTACAACTACAAATGATGCTTAAACGACCTTTTACAAGAATACCCCAATACATATAACTAAAGACTCAACTAGAAGCAAGAGCCCCTGAGCTAAAGAGGCACTTTATTAGATATAAACAACACTTATACGATGTACCACCGTCCTTTTATCCCCGCAAAGCCTGTCCTTTATAGCTCATTCTCGTAAGTTGTTTGAAAACGTTTTCTTTTCTAGAAAATTCTATTGGTTTTTTAAATGAGGCTTAGTTGTTTGTAGTTTTCAAGTAGGCTTTGAAAGCTTTAACTTTGACATGTTTATCTGCAGTTTTGTAAACCGAATCTTGAAAGATTTTTAACATTAAAAATGACTAAAGAGTAAGTACTACATACTTTTTTTAACTATTATGTAAACTAGCGATGGTAGGTACCTACTTTTTATGATAATTATGTCAACCCAATAAGTACTACCACCAGGAATTGTAAAATAATTGTTTAACAAAAATACTCAAATAATTTAAAAGACGCCGGTTTTATTATAATTTCATACTTTTTTAAATGTTGAACTCGGTTTTAATTTTTTGCTAAAGCATTTTTATGAAATATAAATAAAATTCTTGTAATACAAAAACGTTATTGCTATCTTTATATACGTCTTCTCCCCATAGAAAAGAATAGACAATGATTTGAGTAGTAGGCCATTAAAATTTACTTACCAAAAGATATATTTTTATTAAATACATGTCTACCGGAAAGCGCAGCGTGGGTAGGCCCCCCGGTGGAACGACGACCTGGTGAAGGCGGTGGGAACCCGTTGGATGAGGGCAGCGCAGGACCGGTCGTTATGGCCATCCTTGGGGGAGGCCAATGTCTAGCAGTGGACATCCATCGACTGAGATGATGATGATAATACATGTCATCATACACCAGAGTTTAACATTAGTTTGAGTTGTCTTTTAAATCACTGACAGTTTTAGTAGGTTGAACATCTTGGAAGGGTCTGCATAATTTGTTTTCTAGGTCGCGTATTCAAGATGATTGAAAAACATGGCCTAACAATTTTATTAACTACGAATTAAAAACATTTAAATTTGTCTTCCTATACTTCTCATAGATATCCTTCCAGAGTTTGTAAGCTTCTGGATTTGGAATCGGTCCCATTTTGAGTTCTTCTTCAATGTGTAGAAATCTCACTTCATCTTTAGTACTTGGTAGCCATCTTGTTGGTAAATCTGTTGCCCATGGTGGTGTGGGGTCACTGTGCAATAGAATGATAATATAAGAAACAGAATAACTATTACAAAAAAATAAAATAATATATTATATTTGAAGCTGTTACAATGATTACGCACGCATGAAGTATTTAATTTTAGTTCAATAATAACCACGCATCTCTCGAAGACTAAAAAGGGTTTGTACAGAACGTATTTTGGCTTTAAATTTTTTTAAGTAGATACCTAAATGATCCCGTCCGTCACTATTATCAGTATGGGCAATGTGAGCGACAGAGTATCACCAAATACGTTTTGGAGCAATTCACCCTCTATCATGTACGAGATTTGATACAGCCAGCTATGACATTTTACCAAAACAATGTATTATCATTAGTGACATACCCATATTTCGCAAAGTTAGTCCACATTTTAGTCATCCAATCGACCATTTTCTGATCTTTTCCGCTAACACGGAAAGGCCAAATTAATGCATGAAAAAGGTAAAATAGTTCATCTCCATGACATGCTCCGGGTTCATTTGCAAAACCTTTAAGTAGTTTTACAATATTTCTATCTCCAGAATAATTGAAGACGAAGTTATAAACTGGTGCATTATTATTACTAAGTAAAAGTTCGGATTCCAGAATACCTGGTATCTCAAAAAGGTATTGAGTATAAAAATCTGTCTAATTAGAAATATGTTTCATAGGTACTTATTTTCTCATTTTTAAAATAAAACTCTTTCAGTTTCTTATCAATATCTGCAGCTTCAGCTATTGATGGAATTTCCACATCTGAACCAAATAATTGTCTATGGTTCCATTTATCAACAGTCTTTTCGTTCTCTTCAGGCATCAACAACCAACCTTCTTTGCTAGTTGTACCGTAAATCACAGGTATATCTTTTGCTTTCTTACTAAGCAACTTATATGGAGAATCGCTTAGCACAGGTTCTACTCCAGGTAAAGCTTTCTCTACACAAGGCATATGTGCAAGTTGAGGATCCATTAACACACCCATAATTTCCAATGTTTTCTTTAAGATCAGATCTTCTGCAGGCATGTTTGAGAATATTCTATACAACTCATGTGGATCTTCGGTATAATAGCCAAGTGATTTAGCCAGATCACTAGCAATCTTTACAGGATTTTGATGAATAGCCCAACTGGAGACAGAAGATCCACTTTGCAATATGGCTCGTTTGAATAAGCCGTTAGCTGCGTCACTTGCCAATAGTTGCCAGCACTTTCACCAAACACTGTTACATTATCAGGATCTCCACCAAATGCTGCTATATTTTTCTGAACCCATTTAAGAGCAGCTATTTGGTCTTTCAGACCAGCATTCCCTGGAGCTTCTTTAATGCCTAGACAGAGAAAACCAAGAACTTCAAGTCGATAGTTAATAGTAACCATGATGACATCGTGTTTGACGATGAAATCTGGTCCATATATAATTTTTCCTCCATTTCCTCGAACGAATCCTCCTCCATGGATATAAACCATGACTGGTAGAGGTCTTTTGGCCAGAGCTGGGACATATACGTTCACTTTTAAGCAATTTTCAGTTCCCACTACACCAAAGTAACCGAAGTATTGTAGACACGTATAGTATTCTGTAGCCTTGAATGCGCCTTCCCATTTTGGATCTGGGTACGGAGCCTGTAAATTTACAACAACCATTGTTTTAAATCAACGTTGATATTATATTCAAATCGGGGGTAAATCAGTTTCTTATCTTATTTTAAAAGTTAGTGAGGGACAATGACGAACAACAGTGAAATAATATTTATTCGAAAACATAAAATTTGGTTATAAATATATAGAACTTTGAGTCATGACAATCAAGTAAGCATTTGAACTAAGATCAAAGTAAACCAAGTATGCCATTAGGTACTTATTTTGCTGCGAATTTTGACGTGGGAATAATTTTGGTTGTTAATAAGATAAATTATCATACCTACTTAAATTAACAAATGAAATTTTAATAGTCTAACCGGTAATCTATAATAAATATTATGCAGATTCCCGAAATAATTCTTTAGATTACTAGAAATATTGTTAACTATCTCACTGTTTCTACCTACAACATTTCATTTCAAATAACAAAAATAAAACTAACCTGAAATCTGTTACTTCTATTTACTGTTGCATACGGTATACCTATGTATTCTAAAATCGACCCATCTCCGTTCACAATACCGGTCAATGTGCCTTGTTCTATTTTCACTTCTGGTGCCGGTTGTTCGACTAAATTCATGGCAAACAGCGAAAACAACACAAGCCGTTTCCCGCACTTCATTTTTGGCAACTATTTTACACTGCACTGCCATGAATTAAAATTGTAACCTATAATGTCACAACTTGCAGGATAAGTAAATCACTAAGTAATATGAGACTCAAATTACTTTATTGAAATCGAAAAACAATGATAAATTTTAATCAAGTAGATAAGGAAATGTCATATCATCAATAATAGATTAAGATCTCGTCACAAGTTTTCTACATCGGTATGTTCATCTAGTGTCAGTAGTTCGGTAATTAATTCGGTACCGAACTTTTGACACTTTTTATCCGACTGCGCCAGAAGGACGGTACCGTTTTTTGAGTGTAGGGATCGGGTGGTCGACTATGAACGACCACAATTTTGGACGGCTGTGGTTCTTCTCCTATTGACTTAGACATGATATTCCTAGAAAATTTATCGAATTTTCACAATGCATTTACGAATTTTGCATAACTTTATTGTCTTAGAGTACAAAATAAGTTTTTAAAACATGGGAATTGTTTCATTGTGTGCACCCAGTGGCATTTATTGAACCACGAAATACAAAATAGGCTATATTGCTAAAACTACACGCGAGGGCATAACAGTTTATACAAAACAAAAAAAAGTATGATGAACGACGAGCTTTGATGAGCAGGGTAGAAATAAGAAGGAAAAGTACTTGTGTATTTTTTTACT
The DNA here is from genome assembly GCA_963693445.1 of Agonopterix heracliana. NCBI lineage: Eukaryota > Metazoa > Arthropoda > Insecta > Lepidoptera > Depressariidae > Agonopterix > Agonopterix heracliana. Next base: position 888,248 of record OY856310.1, read on the forward strand.
TTTGACCCTAAAAAACACAAAATGTCACTGCGCGCGCGTTCGCAGACCTGCAGCTCGCCGCAGACGGGAGCGAGAGCCGTTATACCAAACACGTCCTTGCAACAAATTGCACGACTTGGAAACGTCACATATCAGAGTTATCGGGTGGCTAACTGTGTCCACTTGGCTCATTGTCGACCACCACTGACCGACCATACCATGCATGTATGTCAATTTCTTAAGAGAAGTTTATTCTGAGAGCGCAAAAATGCGCGCTGCATACAAACGAAGTCTGATGTTATTTTTAATACTATCCAATTAAAGTCAATTATTTTTTTCGGAAACAGTCTAGAAACTAATGTCTTTGTTTCTATGAAGTCAGATTTTCATAAAATTTAACGAATACATTTTAACGAAAATCTAATTTAATACAAACATAGAAATTAAGAATTTTCAAGATTGTTTCTGAAAAATGTCATTGTCTTTAATTGGATAGTATTGAAAATATCACCAGACTACGTTTGTATGGAGAGCGCCAACGGTAATATACCCTTAAGCACGCTCTGCAGCTTAAACAACTTGATGGATTTTAACATGCTGTCGTTAGAACCGACTAAATATGAGAATAACATGGGGTACCTACAATATTTAATATGGCGTCTGCCAATCAAAAAAATGTTTTTTTTGTTATTATAGTACCTATTATGATTTATGAGTATCAAATAAAATGTAACAAATGGTCATTTCCAAATATACAGGGTGTTTCATAAGTAACAATAAATTTTTAAAAATCTTAAGGGGGTTATTTAGACCGTCAAACTAAACAACTTTCTCTATGGGACCAACATCGAAATCACGAAAAATATAATTGTATATCCCATACATATTTTAGCTCTAGTCGATTTGTAGAGTATAGAACATAATTTATCATAATTTTCGCGATTTCGATATTGATCCCATAGTGAAAGTGGTTCAGTTTGATGGTCTACAACACCCCCTTAAAGGTTTATTTGTATTTTTGTTACACCTTGTATACAGGGTGTCCCAAAGCTCGTTATTTGAGCTCGTTAGTTGTGTAAGAAATTCTTGTTAAATAATCCTGAATAACCTTGCAAGTGGTCTTAATTCAAAATAAAAGATTTAACTTAATACTTACTTTTTAAACAAAACTCTATCTTTTTTCAGAATTCTGTAGTTTTTTTTTCATTTTTAACTTTGGCACTACACTACACCGTGTAAAAATTTGTATGGTGGTAACCTGGCAAGTGTTTTTTTTTATTTAGCAAGCTGCTTGGCGCCGGGCTCCGGCAGGTCGCGAGCCAGGCGGCTCCTTGCGGAGCCTACCACACCGCTGTGGGGATCGTTCAGCCGCCACCACAACTTTGGTAGCTTGTGATGCCGTTGCCGTTGCGTAGGGTGGACGGCTAGAAGGTAGATCCCCAATCACCCCCAAAAATTTCAATAGTTGGACCATTCAGTCAAGTTTTCGGAATGGTATTACACTTTGGTAACGCGGCGCTAGGATAGATAACCTTACATATCATGGTAGTATAAGTGGTTCATATATTATGAAAGGTTGGTTAGCCTTTCGTCATCAAAAATACTGCACTAAGAACCGAGACGAATAAAACAAATAACAATAACAATTATATCCATTTTCACATGAAAAATAAAAATTTGTTGGTAATAAAGTTGTTACGTTGTTAGAAGCATTTATAAAGCGATTGGAACCTTGGGAGTTTTTAAAATTCCAGGTAAAACTATAATAAATAGGTATGCTTATCTACATTAATTAATTGTTTTTGTACATAATACATTTTATTTATTAAACATAAATAGTTTTTCTCATAAATCTTTAAATTAAAAACATAAACAATAGTTCATAACAACAATAAATATACCTAACTAGGCAGGTTTATGGTCTCTAAGTACTAATTTATAAACATATTTAATTAGACTTATTGCATATTGATTATCTCTTGTTTATTTCATATCCTCTGTACCCTGATTTTGACAACCTGATTATACATTACACTATGGAATACCAGTAAAGGCAACGATTTGCGTATTTAAACCACTAACATTGTTACCTAACACCAGTATTTTTCAACCTGTGAGTCGTCGGTCGCAAAGTCTTGAAGTATTAAAAATAAAAAAATGACAATCAAAACACAAGAATTTCAGTCAAAAGGTTGACTATAATGAAAGGGGACGCGTCTTCAAGAATGTTGGAAAACACTGCCTTACACTATAAACTTCTTATTAAAAACATTTAAATTTGTTTTCCTATACTTCTTATAGATATCCTTCCAGAGTTTGTAAGCTTCGAGATTCGGAATCGGTCCCATTTTGAGTTCATCTTCAATGTGCAGAAATCTCACTTCATCTTTAGTACTTGGAAGCCATTTTGTTGGTAAATCTGTTGCCCAGGGTGGTGTAGGGTCACTATAAATAGAATGATTATAATATTAGAAACGCAGTTAGTATTTTAAAAAAAAATTGTTAAACATCGTACTAACTTTTTTAATCTTGGTTTAAATAGTAGCCACGCATCTAAGGCCGGATTCGACCAAACTTAGATTTATAGAACAGGAACTATACAAGGAACAATTTTATTTTAGTCTTGGTGCTTACTCCGAAATAACTTAATTTGTCTCCTACCATACTAACCCTTACTAAAAGAACGAATGTAGTTATAATCCACCTAAAGGAAGAGGTCGTTGTATCCGCACTTATTGCGATGTGAGGCTATACAGTTTTAATTTGTTAGGTTTCTTTTTATTATTATTTTGTTAATTATGTGACATTGACATTTCATTAATCTCGGTCTAGCTTTACACTTTCTAGGGTTGGTAAAACACAAAATAAGACAATGACAAGACGAAGGTAAGACATGGATGACCTAATAATGATTGTAACACCTGGGCCCTATTCAACAAACGTTACAATTGTAATTTACAATTACAATTCTGGATACATTGCTGAGAATGTTAGACATATATTACCTACTGCAAGTTTAGCGTCATAAGTAACCAGCAATGTACCCAGAATTGTAATTGTAAATTACAATTGTAACGTTTGTTGAATAGGGCCCTGCTTGTAAAACTACGCATGTCATACAAATAAATGCATCTTTATCTTTATCTTTAAAATCTCTTTACTCTAGAGTACAGATTATATAATACTATACAGTACAGATGCCCAACGTCAAACAATGGAACGCGACTGCCGTAACGCGGGCAGTCTTCGGGCAAAGTAAATTGCTTGATTTTCCGAGGCTAAGGAGACTTTTTTGTAGTCAGATCATGTATTTTTAGTACCAATTTACACTAGTACGTAAACATTAATTACAAATCGATAACATAACGCCATATATTGCCATTTTTTAACAAAAATTTCTTTTGTATGGGATGGGACACCATGCTCTAGAGTAACCGGCGACTTAATCTAAGAATAAAATTTACTCGCGTTTGGTCTAATCGGGCCTAAGAGAGCCAACCGGCTTACACCAAAACATACAGTCAGAGACAGAGCGTCACTAAATACGTGTTGGGGTAATCCAACCTGAATCGGTAATCAGCGCTAGCATATTATCTTACCAGAACAATTAATTATCAGTTGCGAAAAAAATCTTAAAAATATTATATTTTATACTTGCCCATATTTAGCAAAGTTAGTCCACATTTTAGTCATCCAATCTATCATTTTCTGATCTTTTTCGCTTACACGGAAGGGCCAAATTAATGCATGAAATAGGTAAAATAGATCGTCGGCGTGGGATGCTCCGGGTTCATTTGCAAAACCACTTCGTAGCCTTAAAACATTTCTATCACCAGAATAATTGAAAATGAAGTTATAAGCAGGCGCATTATTGCCATTAAGCAAAATTTCTGATTCCAGAATAGCTGGTATCTCAAAAAAGAATTGAGTATAAAAGTCTGTCAAATTAGGAATATGTTTCACACTAATTTTCTCATTTTTAAAATAAAATTCTTTTAGTTTCTTATCAACATCTGCAGCTTCAGCTTTAGATGGAATTTCCACATCTGCACCAAATAAATATCTATGGTTCCATTTATCAACAGTCTTTTCATTCTCTTCAGGAATCAACAACCAACCTTCTTTGCTAGTTGTACCGTAAATCACAGGTATATCTTTTGCTCTCTTACTTAGCAAGTTATATGGAGAATCGCTTAGCACAGGTTCTACTCCAGGTAAAGCTTTCTCTACGCAAGGCATATGTATAAGTTGAGGTTCCATTACCAAATCCATAATTTCCAAGTCTTTCTTTACAATCAAATCTTCAACGGGCAAGTTTGAGAATATTCTATACAACTCGTGTGGATCTTCGGTATTATAGCCAAGTGATTTAGCCAGAATGCTAGCAATCTTTACAGGATTTTGATGAATAGCCCAACTGGAGACAGAAAATCCACTTTGCATTATGGCTCGTTTGAATAAGCCGTTAGCTGCGTCACTTCCCAATAATGCTGAAACCGAACCAGAACCAGCACTTTCACCAAACACTGTTACATTATCAGGATCTCCACCAAATGCTGCTATATTTTCCTGAACCCATTTAAGAGCAGCTATTTGGTCTTTCAGACCAGCATTCCCTGGAGCTTCTTTAATACCTAGACATAGAAAGCCAAGAACTTCAAGTCTATAATTAAGCGTAACCATTATGACGTCTTGTTTGACAATGAAATTTGGTCCATACATCATTTTTCCCCCATTTCCCAAAACGAATGCTCCTCCATGAATATAAACCATGACTGGTAGAGGTCTTTTGGCCAGAGCTGGGACATAAACGTTCACTTGTAAGCAATCTTCGATTCCCACTACACCGAAGACTCCGAAGTATTGTGAACACCAATAGTGTTCTGTAGCCTTGAAGGTGCCTTCCCATTTCGGAGCTGGGTACGGAGCCTGTAAAAGACAATGCGTGTTTTTGTATAGAACGTGGTGCCTTATTTTCGCCTTTTTTTGGGTTCAAAATAAAATAACAAACAAAACATGTATATCTCTAAACTCGGTCCGAAAGGGAATTTAAAAGCTTGAAGTTGAAAATATTTTCATAACGTTTACTTCAAGCCTTTATATCTTCGTTTGGACTGAGTTTAGAGATGTACATTCATAACAAGTTTTGTTTGTTACTTTATTCTATTCTTTGTTCTTTGATTTTTAAGTTTTATCTAAAAAAAATAGGCGATAAGAAAAAAGGCGCCATTTTGAACCATTGACTAATGACCGGTAATCTATAATTAATCTATGCAGATTCCCAAAATAATTCTTCAGTTAACTGTTTCTACCTTCATTTAAAATAACAAAAATACCTATAACTTGAAATCGTTAAGTACTACTATTCACTATAGCGTACGGTATACATATATTCTATCCTTTTCTAAAATCGACCAATCTCCGCTCACAATACCGGTCATTGTGCCTTATTCTATTTTCACTTCAGGAGTGAAAATGTATTTTAAAAAGTCAAATTAGCAGTAGAAAGATGCATATCTCCATAGTAATTTTGAAATTTTCTACTGCTGAGTTCAACGTATGACTTTTACCTAATTTCATGGCGAACAGCGAAAACAACACAAGCCATTTCCCGCGCTTTATTTCTGGATACTATTTTTCACCGCCATGAATCAACCGTTTATAAATTCTACACCAAACATTTTTAATTACTTACATTACTTTAAGGGTGTAAACAGACCATGGATCTAAACAACTTTCCCTAAGGAACATGGGTCGAAAAACGAGATATTTTTTTTGACCTTCCATGCAAAAGTGCGGATCGGCCGATCGATTTTCTATGGAAAGTCCAAAAAAATGCTTGTTTTTATACCCATGTTTCTTTGGGAAAGATGTCATGGTCTATCTAAGAACACCCTTAAAGTTATGTTAGTAATTAAAAACTAGTGGTGTATAATGTCAAAAAATTTCTCTGTAGTATAAATAAATCACTAAATAATATTTGAGACTCAAATTACCTACTGGCCATACAAAGAGGCAACGCTGCCAGCCTCCTGGGCACCTTGCCGTCAAGCGGCGGTTATTTAGAAAATTACCTACTTACTTTATTGAAATGGAATAAAAATCATGAAAATGTAATCAAGTAGATAAGGAAATGTGATATTTTATATTTATTTTGTCATTGTAACTTGCCTTTTATTCAATCATAAATTAAGATCCCGTCACAAGTTTTCTACATATTAATTCGGTACCAAACCGTTAACACTTTTTACCCGAATGAGCCAGAATGGGGTACTGTTTTTTGAGTGCATGCATGTATGTCCATTTCTTTATCACGCTCTGTAGCTTAGTGACGTTAGAACCATTTTAATTGTGAGAGTGACATAGGGTACAATTTTAATATGGTGTCTGCCAGTCTGAAAAGAGTATTTTTCGATATAATATCAATATGGGTATAGGCATTAAATGAAAGATAGTAAATAGCCAGTTTTAAATATATACAGGGTATACCAAAACTCAAAGTCAAGTCCAAAGCAGGAGATAGGTGATTTTATAACTGTTCTGCACAAACTATTTAATGTAGTGACTTACAATAATATGTATATTTTTTCATGAAAATACTTGTTAGGTACGTAATACTGAATAAAACATTTTTTCTTTTTCAACATTGAGTCTTCACCCTGTATAAAATAATGTATGGCGGTAACCCTAGTAGTGAGAATGTATGGAGGAAGCTGATGATGATGTTAATAATTACTTTGTTGATAGAGTTCTTCGATTTTAATTTAAAACTAACCGGTTTAGCGGAAAAGTAGGTAATAAATATCCAAACTTTCGCCATTTTTAATAACAGGAAGAGAAATTAAAGTGTCCAATATCTATTCTAAATGTTTTATTGATAACTAAACGTAAGAGTGCAAGTATTTCCTCCGGTACTTAATGTAGACATCCCTCCACAGTTGATAAGCGTCCGGGTTTGGCACCGGTCCCATTTTCAGTTCATTTTCAATGTAGAGGAAATTCAACTTGTCTTTGCTACTTGGTAACCATTTTGTCGGTAAATCTGTTGCTGAGGGCGGCGTGGGGTCACTGTAAAAGTAGACTAGAAATTATAAACTGAACTTAAACTTTGTTTCTTAATATATAATTGGACATAAAGTCTGTATCATATTACGATTGAAAAGCTTGGAAAGATGTATGAAAACGGAATTAAATCTGTTATTTGAACAATAAAAAAATGAATAATATCTTGAACATCGTGACACAGATTATTATCTTATCTAGTCCCTATCTATAGCAAACACCACAATCTAATTTATGATGACCTGACAACGATTTGGAATCATACAAACGTCAAATATTGCGTAGTCACCATCCAAACTTTTTTCTACGGGATTTGTAACCATTACTCATGCCGAAGTAATCAGGTATACTTCCCAAGGCCATAATAATATGCACATCTAAACTTTATTGTTTTTAAAATTGTATACAATACATACCCATATTTAGCAAAATTTGTCCACATTTTCGTCAGCCAGTCAATAATTTTCTGATCTTCTTTATTTACTCGGAATGGCGTGAGTATAGCATCGAATAAATAAAACAATTCATCTCCATGACATGCACCAGAATGATTTCCAAAACCAAGACGTTGTTTCAAAAAGTTTCTTTCTCCAAAATAATCGAAATAGTAATTGTAAACTTGTGCTTTACTACTAGCAAGTAAAATTTCGGCTTCTAATAGCGCTGGTATCTCAAAATAAAGCTGTGTGTATAGGTCTGTTACATTTTCAATGTGTTTCATAGTAATTTTTTCATTCCCAAAGTATAATTCTTTCAATTTCTTATCTACTTTCACTGCTTCTTTCTCTGTTGGAAATTCTAAGTCCGATGCAAATAAGTACCTATGATTTTTCTCTTCAACTGTCGTGGCATTCTCATCATTAATAATAAGCCACCCTTCTTTACTATTCGTTCCGTATATCACAGGTATATTCTTTGGTTTACTACTTAGTAGATTATAAGGTAGGTCACTTAAAGCTGGCTCGATTCCAGGTATCGGTTTCTCAACACAAGGTAAGTGTAAAAGTTGAGTATCAAAGTACATACCCAAATTTTTACTTGCTTTTATTGCTGTTAATTCTTTAGGTGAGATTTTGGATAATATTTCATACAGTTCGTACGGATCTTCTGTATCATAGCCTAGTGTTTTTGCGACTATACTAGCTATTTGAATAGGTTTTCTGTTGAAGCCCCAATTAGTTATGGAAGATCCGCTTTGAATGATAGCTCGTTTAAATAAGCCATTTGTTGCTTCACTAGCTACTAGCATCGATGTTGAAACAGCGCCAGCACTTTCACCAAATATCGTGACATTATCAGGATCTCCACCGAACGATGCTATATTTTTCTGCACCCATTTTAAAGCAGCTATCTGATCTTTCAAGCCAGCGTTACCGGGCGCCTCTTTGATACCCAGACAAAGAAAACCAAGAATTCCAAGTCTATAGTTAAAAGTTACTAAGATTACATCTTGTTTGACTAGAAATTTTGGGCCGTAAATTAATTTTCCTCCACTGCCAAGCATGAATGCTCCTCCATGGATGAATACCATAACTGGATAAGGTTTTTTAGCTACAGCTGGAACGTACACGTTGATTTTCAAGCAGTCTTCTGTGCCTATAATTCCGAATTTACCATAGTTTTGGATACAACTACTTTCTCTGGTGGCTTTGAATGTACCTTCCCATTTCGGAGCTGGAAAAGGGGCCTGGAAATTAAAATGTTTATATTTGTTTACTATAACGTTCATTACTACCAAAGTGAATACTAAATATTGTATATTTATTTAACACTTTAACATGCAAATAAGAAGGCAAATCAAATTAAAGAATGACATTGTGTATTGAACTTGACTCAAAACCGCAATTTTCCCTTCTTGGGAAGTATCGACAGAAGTCTCGGTATTGGATGAAAGCAAGTCCAATAAATGAGTACCTACAAAATATTTCAATCTTTAATTTAATTTGAAAAAGCACAACACGGCTAAAAGATAACTTACAAATAGTATTTGAAAATAAAGAAGACATGTACTAAGGACCAGTAAGCATCCGTATGTTACCTTGATTGTAGTTAAGTTGATAGCGGAGAGATGAAAGAAAGATGAAGTTGTAGATGATTTTTACTGAAGATGTAGATAAAGAAACAAATTTAAGTTAGCAAATCGTTCTCTAATGTGTCTTGCGTGTCAGTTGAAAATGTTATGAATGACTTGATACAATGCATATTTATAATAATCGCTATTCTACGCGGTCAAGCCAGGTCACCGCGTGCGCTAGCAACGTACGGTGGTTGGACCGTACAATGTACACACGGCGACACATCAAGCTATAGAAAACCAACATAAGCTGGCCGCGCGATGTTATACGTTATTCAACCTACACGCTGCTATTTTATTTTGGTTTTGTATAGTTTTGTGTACAAAGGGCAAGCTTATATCTTTTAAAACATTTTCGTGAATGATAGGTCACTTACAGTTCTTCCTAAATTGCTAAAAGCGAACAATGTTACAACTGCAAATGTATGCTTAAAAAATCGGGAGTTGTTTATAATATCTGATCAACCTGTATATTGTGTAGGTACCGTTCGCAACAGTAAATATCAAAGTTATAAATAAACGTAATAAAATAGCAGTTAAATTATTAAGAGTTATTTTGGGAAAAGAAATTATTGTTAGAAGCACAGAGTTCCTACTATAAATTAATTGTATTTTTTGTTATATCGTTTCCTTCGTAAGCAACATTTCAAAACCAAATTAAATCAGAAAGTAGAAAATGTTAATTAACAAACACTTTTAAACCAAAAACAAGATGAAAAACTTACTTGAAACCTGTTACTACTGTTTACTGTAGCGTATGGTATTCCGATGTATTCTAAAATAGCTCCATCTCCGCTCACAATACCGCTCAAAATTCCTTGTTCTATTTCCACCTCTGGTGCCGGCTGATCCACTAAATTCATGGCGAAGAGCGAAAACAACACAAGCCGCTTTCCGTACTTCATTTTTGTTCACTTTATTTTGTATTTTTAGCCGTCATAAGTTAAAAACATTATTGAGAGGATGTTTCTGTTCCAAGTTTAGTCTGTATTTAGTAAAGTCACTGATAATTTGAAGATAAAAATAATCGATAACAGTTCTTATAATACAACGATATCGGTATCACATTTACAACGTAACCTGCTAAATCTAAATGATTCTTTTCTATTCTAATCTGTATTTAACCTATAAAAATATACAGTGACTCCAAAACTCAATAAATTACAAGGTTACTGTTCTATTGAACTTGACAGTGTAACCTAAAATCCGACCGATGCGTAAGCGCGTCGGCCTTCAACTGATTGTGACTATGTCAGTGAACGAACGTAACGTGTTTTTATTAACTGACACGCAAGAACGCTATACAGATATAATTAGGTAGGTATGCTGTAACTCGTAATTATGATGTGGAAAAAAAAAACACGAAAAAAAGGGTTTTTGTGAGTGAAACTCGTGACCCGAGCTTTTCGTACTACTGCTAAAAAATTTATAGTATCTTTTGGAAATAAAAAAAAACATCGTTTTATTTTGAAGAAGATGGATATTATTTTATTCGAAAACAGAATGCTATTAAAGTATGTCAGTAATTATCACGCGATATCGCTTGAACATTGCTAGAAATCGGATGAATAATCAGCTATAGGTAGGTAACTATATATAAATATATAGGGTCCTTCTTAATATGCTGACACTTTTTTAAGGGGATGATCAGACCGTCAAACTGAACAACTTTCTGTATGGAAAATCTGACCACTGAATAAAGTCGCGAGCATATGCATGCATGCATACTTATTGGTGTAAATAGCGTGATCTTATTATTCTTGAACAAAATTTCAGGACATGACCCGTAAATGTAGTAATTATTAATAACCGGTGTCAAAGGTCAATTTATAATCAGAGAACGCGGTAATTGTGAGAACAGAAATAGACTCTACATTTTATAGGTCGGACTCTAACCTCCTTTTAGTTCACGCAATATATCTCAAAAGTTCTTATTTTATGTACACAAACTGGGGCAAAACAAGTTTACTGTACTTGCTTCCTAATGTCAATTATATAAACCAATAACAGGTAACCAAAGTATTAATTAAACGTAATAATCACGTTCTTGGTTTACGCAATCACTTCGTTATAACAGGTAACGAAGACTACCGCATGTCTTCATTATGCCAGTCTAGTCGATCGTTCGAGCATTGCGATTTTGTTCTCCTTCGGGCTGATTATTTTTCTTTATTTTATTTTTTATTTATTTCCTTATTGGAGAACAGCTAAACAACAGTGGGATTTCAAAAGACAAATTGATAGTCAGATGCTGACAACAAGTTCCCACATATAAAAATAGAAAGAACAAAAAAGAAGACTGTTAAAACATCTCCAAGGTGATAACAACATTATTATGGGCCATCAAAAAAGTTACATGCTAGAATATTTTTAACTCTATTGGTGCTTGTACAAAACAAATAGATATCGAAGTCCATGCAAATGTCGTTGAAGCTGCTGTCCACAAACTCTTTATCAAGTTCTTATCAAGAAAATAATTAATTAGCGTATATTAAATTAAAATCTAGAGTGACGGGATTTATCCCATCAAGTTGGTGCCAAGCCAAGCCAAGCTCAATCGCAATTGACAGCAATTCCAGTAAAACTAATAAATTTTCTTATGGATGCTAATGTTAAAAAAAAAAAAAAAAAAAAAAAAAAATATTTCGAGCAACATGGGACTCATAGCGTGTTAGTAACAATATAAAAAAAAAGACATCGCCTATAACATTATTTTTAAACTTTTTTAGTATTGAAGTTTTAAAAAGGACTTCAAAATATTCATAGAAAGTGATGTTTAAAATTTTAATCGTGTATAGTTTGAGTTCATTGCGTGAGTACCTATTTCTTCTATCAAAAAGACTATTAAAAACCCCAAGTAGCTCAAAAGCCAATTAAAATAAAACCTCTCCAGAACTAAACAGTCTATTTTCTTGTCTCGTCTCATGTCCAAAATTTACTTGAATAAATTATGGTGAAGGCGAAAACTGTAGAATTTTAACCCTATACCGCACGTGACCGACGGACGGACTGTCACGGAATGTTAATGTTGCACGCTTTTTGATTTATAATTCGAAAAGGAGTTTGCTCCACAAAACTCCAATGATTGACAACGGTTTAAATTGTGAAAATTTCAAACTCTATACGTCCCAAAGTTCAACGTCAAGCTGAAAACAGGAGATTGGTTTATAACTATACAGGAACAAAAAAAAAGTTTGAATGTTTTGGAAATTTTTTTTTGGCGAAACACAGTTTCTCTGTGTGACGGTTGAGTTTTGTCGATTTGTCGTTATCAGAATAACTAGAAAATTAATTGTTATAAATCGTATTTTGGTAGATTTAACTAAAGACTATAAAACAGTCAAACCTACCAGATTTTTATTTTTAACAAAAGAAATTCTAGTTAATATTGTATAGTTGTCATTTAAATTACCAGATATTTTTCTCCGTAAGCGTTAATAAGCAATACTCACCACACTATTCCCAGAGGACCCTAGTCAGAGATATTTTGAAAGCACATCCACGTTTCATTAGTAGTACAGGAACTCTGTCCAGTCTGCAAAATATATTCCAAAAAATGGCCATCAAATAATTAGAGTTCTGCAACTTTTCCATCATGTCCACTTATAAATGCAAAAGCCAGAGGTGATTGGTAAGAACCCTTGAATTGATTCCTGAGGTCATTTGCATCGCAGACGGGAGCGAAGTCAGCTATCGTCTCAAAAACTAATCTTCAAAGTGCTAAGTACTAAAGGACTAAAGAACTTGAATCTATGGAGTTGATAGTTTTATTTATTTTGAAATGATATTGCAGAAAAGTTGAATAAAATGTAGAAAGGCCTTATTCTGCGCTCCGCTGACGAGTGCTAATAAATAAATAAATAAATAACGCTCACAGGCATATACATTGTAATGATCCCAAACTAGCACTAAAGGCTTTTATTAAAGGCGTTTAATGCACATAAATACCTCTCCAGATGCAAAGAAAACACCAAAGGCATCAAGTTAGTTGATTCAATTATTTTTGAGATTTATATTTTTGTGTGAAAAGTAATAAATAATTATAATTTTCGTACATTTGATGATTAAGAAAATAATGTTATTGAAGGGGTTTGAACTTTTATTTTTTTTACATTACTTATTCATGTTTGTCTTAAATTTAGTGGCGAATGGAAATCCTATCCAGTTCGTGTGGGTACTAGAATTTACAATCAATTCTGGATAAAAACGAAACAGAAAAAAATAGAATGACAGCTCTACTGCTTTCATTGTTCCGTGTTCATCTTCATCGTGCATTAGATTTTAAAACACTTTTAATATTTTTATGCATCTTTCTAGCCAAAGAGGCAAACCTTTGAATATTGAATTAATTATTTACAAATAGTGGTTTTAACTCTCTTTACAGATTAATAAATAAATTAATGCATAAAGTACTGCAAAACCTATTAGTGAGAAGATTAAAGATTGATCCACATTGACCACTTTTTTGAAGGGAAATACAGGCATGGAGTTAGCCTGAAGGCCTCCGCTCATTGCAGCGATTTTATCGAGTGATAATATCGCTGCGATTTTGCGATAATTGTTCTCAGTACTTTTTGTATGGGGACGCGCTCGATCCCACACGATATTATCGCAACTCTTTTGACTACATTCAGTGGTGCGTGACGCGAATCGAGGAATCGCTGCAGTGTGTAAGGTGTCGCGATATCGCTGTCGATAATATCGCTCGATAATATCGCTGCAATGTGCGGAGGCCTTCCTCCATACAACTGTTGTAACTAAATTTCATTTCCGCACAAAAGTAAGTAAAAGCACGCTGCTCAATTTCACAAAAATTTGGGGTTTCTGTGCAAACAGGACGGAGATTTCTATCTTTTTTCATATTTTTAAATTTCCTTAATTCATAATATTTAATAATTATTCCTGCTAATCCTTTCCTGCATTGTTAATCTAATTTCCTGGATCATTGATTGTCTATCCTTGCTGGTCACATCTGGTTTATGTTTTCCTTTCTTTGATAAAGAAGGAAAGAGGAAGAAAGGAAGCAAACTGTTGTTTAGTACTCTGTTGTATGTATGTCCTTTTTATATATGTAGGTATGGATATATACCTATTTGTAATATGTTTTATTTTATCATTTATATATTTTATATTACAGTATGTTTGTATTTGTATAACTTTATTTGTGTATGTTATGTATATTGTTATTGTAATCTACACCGCCTACCAATCTTCTTTTACTTTCTCCTCTACCCTAAGGTTGTCTGGAAGAAATCGCTTCTTAGCGATAAGACCGCCTATTTTTTGTACCTTCTGTATTTCCTGTTTGTTTTCTCTCTGTATATTATGTTTTTTTGGTGTAAAATCAAGTATAATTGATTACATTATTTTATTACACTTCAAGATAACATTGAACGTTGATCTAAAAATAAAGATTGAGGCATTATGTGTCCAAATGTCCAAACATTTGGATAGGACCATTTTTATAATCCAGTTAAATAAGGTTTGAACTGCAATCATACAATTGCCCTTCATCACTGAATACTGAAAATATTGAGAAAAAATAATGTAGTGTCCTTCATATTATGCTGACGGTTTAACGGCATGATCAGACCATCAAACTGAACAACATGCTTTACGGCACCAAAGTACCTAACTCACGAAAAAAATACTGCTGATCTATACAGGGTCCTTCTTAATACACTGACACTTTTTTAAGGGGATGATCAGACCATCAAACTGAACAACTTTCTCTATGGCTATCAAAATCGTGAAAAAAAATCTGCCCCTCCATACAAAACTGCAAACCTAGTCGAGCCAAATGTATGGGACAACTGTTTTTTTTTCATCCTCTTAAAAAAGTGTAGATACAAAATTACAATCCAACTAAACCAAAATGTATGGTATAGCAGATTTTTTATAGCGATGTCGCCCTTGTTCTCCCATACAGAAAGTTGTTCAGTTTGATGGTCTGCGATCATCTTCTTAAAAAAACCGTTGGCATATTAAATTGGAATCCTGTGTATTTATTAAATCACTTGTTAAGTGTGAAGCGGGCCTTAATATATTTTTGACTAACGCAAGATTCAAAGCGATTTAATTTCAAGAGTTTTATAATGCTTTGCTTCGACGAAGCTCTAAACAATCACTATTTAAATTTTATATTGATGAAGATAAAATAGTCTTCAGATTTTCAACAATTAAATTTCATACTATACACAAATCTGTTTATAGTGGTAGCAATGTGTCTGTTTCACCCGAAAGAGATTATGGGTTTTTGTAGTATTATATTAATAGGTACTAAATAGACCACAATGAGCGTTTTTTCTATTCTTTTTTAAATTTAGTTTTCCTAAAAAACTCGACATAATATGGCATGTTTATCGCTCTATAGAACCGTTTTCGCGAGATCCTGTCAAATTCTTGTCAAGACTGTGCCTGCCTTTTTTTTTGGAACGCCAAGGGATCGAGTCCATACAACCAAGTCAGACGTGAAAGTTTAGAATTTTCGATTAAAAAATTGATTAGTAAATAATGAAATATGCTATCAAAAGATGCGTTGGTGTGTTTTTTGATAATCTTTTCCCTCTTTATTGTTAAAAAAAAACACTTTTTGAAATGTTGGCTGACGATTATTCGCGCAGACCGTAGCGCCATCTATCGATCCCCTAGAAAACCAAAAGAAAAACTCATTAGCGCTCCAAAAATCAAAAGAGCCAGTGAAAGAATATCTGAGGGCCGCTATGTCGATATGAATTTTTTTTGTGTCATAGTGTTTCAATTTGTAAAACAGTTTTCTAAGATTTTACATAACACCATTTTAATACCACTATTTTATTTACTAAGTCAGTTATGTTAAGGGGGTTGCAGAGGGCACTACACTAGATGGCGCTCGGGAGCATTATTCCTGATTTTATCACATTTTATTTTATATCTCGTAATTGTGATGATTTCAATCAAAATTTTCAATTATGCGGGCACTTGTGTTTATGTTTTACTGATCTAGCTACAAGTTATAGTAATTTTATTGTTCATACGAATTTGATATACATTTTAATTTTAATCAATTTCATACAAAACTTTGACGTATAACATTCGTAGACGGTATTAACAAAAGTAATATTTTATATATGGAAAAATAGTTAAGAAAATCAAGATTACGCCTCTCAAATAACATTTGCAATTTATAACATATAGAATAAAATATAAAATAAAATGTGATAAAATCAGGAATGATGCTCCCGAGTGCCATCTAGTGTAGTGCAACTCCCTCTGCAACCCCCTTAAAAGATTTTCTTATTAAAGTTTGTAAAGTTTGTCGGGATATCCAATTGTTGTTAGCGCAAAAGTCATTAGTCATTAAACCAGTTCTGTTAAGCTTTGAATTTGTGCTTTGTTATGGCCTCTTTGATTCATAGCACGATTCAGCAAAACAGTGGTTCAGTGCTCATCCTGAACCATTTATTGGCCAAATTTAGAGAGACTAATGCTTTGCTTACCATCTGAATTTACATTTGGTCCATCAAAGATTTGTTACTCATTGTCAAGTATGTACGGTTATCATAATAATGTTTATTATTAGCCTGGTAAACCCCACTGCTGGGTATAGGTATCTTCATTTGCATATCAACTAGAACGGTCCCACGCTAGTTTCATCCACTGTTTGTCGGCCACTCTACATAATATAATGTAATGACATCCGACCATTTGGCTGCTGGTCTACCCACTGCCGGCATTCTGTTACTGATTTCGTCTAGCTAGCTGTCATCATTCCGTCTGGCCAAGTACCCTATGTTTCCATAACGGAAGTAATTAGGAAAAATATCATCAACCTTTAAACCAAATACTCTAATCAAACTGAACAACTTTTACTATGGGAGCGCAAACGTATGAAAAAGCAGATTTTTTTTGTTCTGGTCGTTTTACTCCCATAATAAAAGTTGTTCAGTTTGATGGGTAGAGTATGTGGTTTAAAGGTTAATGATACTTTTCCTTGCACCCTGTATAAATGTAATTATTTTTAAGTTGATCTTTACGTATACAGGATGTGCGTAAATCTAAATACATTTCGTATTAAACAGGATGCTTTAGACCATCAAACTGACCAACTTTCACTTTGGAGACACCAACGAAATCGCGAAAACAAATCTTGAAGTTTTCTATGAAAAAGCAGATTTTTTCTTCGCGATTTCGATTTTGACTCCATAGTGAAAGTTGTTCAGCTTGATGTTCTGAAAAACCACCATAAAGTATGTAACGTATTCAATTTACGCCTTGTATATGCATTGAAGGTAATGAATACAAACAAGACTGACTGTGGCAGACGAATAAAAAACTACGTGTATAAAAACCAAACCCATAATCTGCCATTCATTAACTAAAAATCCATTCATTAACCCAAATAAAACCACCAGAATATTTACTTCAACCGTACCACAGCCTCTCTCCGCATCATTACAGAGCCAGCTCCAATGCACGTGCATTATTCTGCAACAATAACTGCAGGCCGCTGCCACTCCAACACGTATGTGCACTCGGCAGTTTTAAAAAAGCCCCGAAACTCGTTTCATTTCGACATTTCGCTGTTTCAAGCGCGAAGTTTTCAATATATGACCGTTGAGTGGTGATGTTCAAGGTTTACTGGTTATAGCTGTAATTTTTACTATATGGTTGTTTTCAATGGCTTGGGAATGTTACTCATATTTCTACCTGCCGCGTTTGAGGTGCCTAAAGTGTTTGTGGGGATAGTTGCCGGCAGATAGGCGCAGATGAATGAAGCTCGGGTGAGATGAAGTTTGAAATAAGAACGCGATAATTAAGTTAGGATGATGCAATTATAATGACGATAGAATTGAACATAAAAATAATAACATTCGAATTAATAAATTGCGAGTGAAAAAATATCAAAGTTATTTTCCTGACGGTTTGTCGTCAAGGCAACTCTCCACCTCTCATAGAGTTTTATCGGTGAGCAAAGAGTCCGCCACATGTTTTCTTGAGTGAAAGACTAGTCCTAGTCACCTATCAGCATTTTGTTCCCACATTGAGTTCTAAGTGCGTTCACACACGATGACGCTCTCACGGAGCGGTAGCTGTCAGTCCATAGAACCACACCCGGTGCGTCAATGCGTCACCGTGTGTGCTTCTACGTGCGGTTTCATACATCTCCTTGCTTCACAAATGACGGACTGACGTCTGCCGCTGCGTCAATGCTTCATCGTGTGTGAACGCACTAAAACTTTCTATTCTATTTTTATTTAATGACGTTTCCTTTTAGATTTCGCCAGTGTCAAGTGTTGAGGATATATTTATTAGATATTGTACGGTAATAGGATATGGCGATCTCAAAGCCCCGTTTTTAAACAAAAACACACACCCGAAACCGCCATAAAACGGCGGAGCCACTTGGCTGTCAAAATCTCAAGCCGACGAAACGTCTACTTGTCACCCCCCTCAGCCACGCGACTCCCTAAAACTTTCAATATGCTAAAGACGAGCCTTGCTATGAATGCACGCTTAAAAACATAGCAGGTAGTTTTAAGTTTCTATGTTTGTTGTCGAGATTCATTACGAGATCTTTTTAAAGATATCAGTATTTTGACTTTCTACAGTCATTGACTATACGAAAATATTTTATACGTTCGCAAAAATTTGTCTCTCTTTCCCAAAAACAGTGACGTTCATAATTACAATACAAGAAATACAAATAAATTAGTGTTCCCACATTTTCGACTCAGTAAGGTCAACACATCTTTCATGGGGCACTGTATACGCTATTATAATAAGATACCAGAGGATATTCTAAACTTGCCAGACAAAAAGTTTAAATCCCATGTTAAACAAGTCCTCTGTAAAAAAGGTTACTATAAACTCGATGATTATTTGAATGACCAAAATGTCTGGTCTTGACAATGTTACACTATGTAATTCAATATTTGTACTTTGTATATTTTGTTTTGTTTAAAAGAAGTGTGTTGTAGAGTTTCTGGCCGCATCTTCTCTACAACGGAACACCTTCCGAAGCGGTGGTAGAATCAAAAATGACGTCAAAAAGTTATCTATGTGATATTATTTTGAATAAAAATTTTGACTTTTGACTTTTGACTTTTCCCCGAAAGGGATTCATGTATGTTTCTTTATATTTTCTGTGTATTGTAATATTTCTGTAAGAGACCATTAAATTTCGAATTTTAATTGTGGCTGGAAGGGGTTGCGTAGGTTACAAAGCGAACTCAGTATCATATTGAAGAAAATATTATGGAAATAAATATACTTAGATAAGAAAATGATTTTTGTATCTCAATCTTTACTTTTTTAAATAATTATCATCAGTGGAGGCTAATGATGATAAATTTAGGCAGACGCCATTTACCACATTTTAAATAAAAATATGTAGAGGATTAGCTTCAGAGCAATCACGCAAGGATAATGTAAATTTTAGTCCGGGAGCCAAACTTATAAAATGGTTACCCATACTCTTAGTTAATCGTCCGGTATATCACTGAGACTGCGGTCATTTATTTCAAAACGCACTTGAAATATCACCCTTTAACATCTTATATTACACAAATAAAACATTCTTAAGTTCAAATCCAATTCCAAACCCAAACCCCCAACACAAAAAGAGACTATAAAACAATAAATCTTCAAACAAAAAGCTTAAGAACTCATGACACACTCGAGTTAACCTAAGACAATAATAAATCTAGCCTCAGACGACACGTCGTCATTTTATCTTGAGATGACGTAGATTGATCATCCGCTAACACCCCGGTTAGGGTGTTCGTACACCGGTCGCACAGGGCGTCTTCAGTGTGACGGCGCCACAGAGACAAAAGCGCGGCGGTGTGTGCGTGATCGATAAGTTCATGAGTTCATCTAAACGCCGACCGTGGAAAAACCGGCTCAGCCAGTGGACAATCGATGGGCAAGCGCGTCATGTGATCATTTTGTGCGCTCCTTAAAAGATTTGTCTCTGTGACAAATCTTTTAATCTTCTCTGGGTAAGGCCATATAGTTATGTATAAAAAAAAAAAAAAAAAAACTCTCACAGGCACATACTTTGTAATGATCCCAAACTAGTACTAAAGGCTTTTATTATGGAAACCATACAACAACGGCACGAACATATAACATCCATGACCGAACCGGGATTCGAACCCAGGACCCTGGTTTGTCAGTCCGGCGTGGTAACCATTACACCAACCGGGTCGTCGTAGATAATAATAGTACTGGTTAGAAGCGAAACTATGGTTAAGCCAACATGAGTTTGGTAGGCGTTTCTTGACCTTTTTTATTTGTATTTTGATATTTAACGCGGGAGTTTCATTTATATAGTGTACTACCTATTTATAAACTGCCTCCGTGGTCTAATGGTTAAGAGCAATTGGCTCTTATGACACGGAGGTCTTGGGTTCGATTCCCACGGGGGGTACCTAGTGATATGTCACTTTGTGCGTTTTTCTCCAGTTGGTTAGGACATTGCAGACTGAATCACCTGATTGTCTGAAAATAAAGATGATTCCTTGCTTCGGATGGACGTTAAGCCGTTGGTCCCGGTTACTATATTTGGTGGTAGCAGTCGTTACATAGAAAAAAAACCACGTCAGAGGCCGCAAGGCGGTTTGAATAATGTCTGACACCAGGGCTTGCCCACACGATTAGAAGACTACCTATTTTGTATGTTTTCTTTTTTCTTCTCTTTATTGTACCTTAAACAGTTTTTAAAACGTGTTATCATGTAATTGGCGTTGTAAAATTTAAATGTTGTTGTATTCGAAATTAAGTATTTTGCTGTTTGATACACCAATATAACCAATAAAGATAAATTAAATTAAATTAAATTAAATTATCTATTCATATGGTAAGGCGCTTTGTTTTTTCGCGCTGCCATACTAACCCCGCAGGAATCGTTAGAGAAAAGCGATATTTGGTCAAAATCTTGTGCTTACACACATTATAAAGGTGCAAGCAAGTTATTACTTTTGCCACATTTGAAATCTCAGGATTGAGAGGCGTGTTCAGAGTAAAAAAAAGTTCTTTTCGAACTTCCGTCACACACAAAGGTTGCGGATAAGAATTGCAAAGCCCTAATAAGAAGTATCACTTCAAAAATGTTATCATTCATATCTAAGTATATTATTATAATTATCTCCCCTCCGGACGGAAAGCGTCAATTGTCGTCCCGCTGCGCTAAAAGAAGTTGTCGCTTTCTACCTCCGTCGAGGAGAAAAATAGTATGCTAACCTCGGACAGTAAATAAGAAAGCCTCAGATCACATGTTTGTTGACCTCGGCTTCGCCTCAATCAACAATTACATGAGATCTGACACCTTTCTTACTTTCCTACCCTGGGTGTGTATTCTACTAAATATTATTAGTAATCTTTATGAGTGACTGTTAAGATACAACGGCTAGGAATAAGTTGAAGAGTTTCTGGCTGTCCAAAAATGACACTCAATGTAATTTGAATGAAGGATTTTGAATTGAATTGGCGACATACACAAATAGCCTGTTCCAAACAAAAGCCACATAACAATGTTTTATAAGAATATTTATGTTATGTTATGTTATGTTATAACAAAAAGTTACTAGTGTGGTGTGTATCTAACCTTAGTCCCAACTCTTATGCTCCCCGTTCATTTAGAACGCGGAACTTAACTCGTTTGTTTCGGCAATTCATTTATCATTACTTCCTATATAATTAATTATATAGGTACCAGATTTTAAGTCAGATCATAAGCTACTAAACAAAAAAAGTTTCATCAGAATCGGTTCAGTAGTTTGTGCGTGATGCGCAAACAAACAAAAAAACTAATAATTTTGTCAATAGATGGCGCTGCGCGTCATTTAAATCGCGCTATCGTGTGATCGAATCAGTAAGCTATAGTTTTGTTTGACTAAGCAGATTATTTAATTAAAAAAAACCACATAGATATGTCTCTATTTCCGGTACTTATAGTAAAGTACTCTTTGCCGAAATGGGACCTACTGTGTAGGATTTCATAATTAAATGATGACTCATACAAATTTGTAGCTTATTGTATATGTTTGTATATTGTTACGGTTTTTAGGGTTCCGAAGTCAACAAGGAACCCTTATAGTTTCGCCATGTCCGTCCGTCCGTCCGTCCGTCTGTCCGCGGCTTAGCTCAGAGACGCTTAGTACTAGAAGTAGAAAGCTGTAATTTGGCATGGGTACACATATTAATCACGCCGAGAAAGTGGTAAAATAAAATTTTAAAAAATATATTTTTTAGGGTACCTCCCCTACCCGTGAAGTGGGGACGCAATTTTTTTGTCTCCTCTATCCCATGGTGTGGGGTATCGTTGGATAGGTCTTTTAAAAATACGGTGGGTGTGGGAAAACCATTTTTCGATTTAGGGATCCGTTAGCGAAATATTAAGCTTTAAGGTGCTAATTTTTGTTAGAGTCGAGTGTCCCCCCCCTCTGCCAGCTAAACGGTTGTTTCTAGATATGTGAAAAAATTCATGGCAGTAGTGTATATAATGAAATTAAAAGGAAAACTATCACCGCTAAGTTAGCTTTACAAGTTAACGAGTAATAGTCGACCAACTTAAAAAAAGTACTTTTTAGACTTTATTAGCCGTCAAACCGTAGTATAAAACAAAAAGCCCCCTTCTAAGTTCGTATATTGTGACGGGCAACTACGGAACCCTACCCTGCGCGTGGCCCGACACGCACTTGGCCAGTTTTTTAATAGTTAAGATGTACGAGTACGTATGCTCTCAAACGAAGAAGAAAAACAATAAAACGCTGAAAAGGAAATTCTAATGCACGTGAAGTATATACCAATCAGCATAGGGCACGCGTGGTGGACTAGCACCCATGCTTGAGGGTAGGGCTGTGCCTTGCTGATAAATTTACTGACGTAATTTTTTTGAAAACTGCGTCGGAACCAGGCACGTATCCAGGGGGGGGGATAGGTGGGATTTATCCCCCCCCGAAATCCGAACATTTGTATGGAAAAGTGATTACAGCACTCACTTTTTCATTGTTTTTCTATGAATATCCCCCCCCCCCCCCCCCCCCCCCCCCGAAACAAAAGTCTAGATACGTGCCTGCTCGGAACGTATTCCGTGTTTAACAAGATGCGGCCAGAAACTGTACAACACACATTTTTAAACAAAACAAAATAAATAAAGTACAACTACAAAATTAATACATTGATTGATTACAATGTCATTGGATTACATAGTCGTTATATTGCCTGCTTCACTTAGTAAAATAAATGCAAATCCATACAGAACAAAGAGCAAGTACTAAATATACTCTATAGAAAAGTGTGTGGACGTAACAGAACGTCATAAATCTAAGGAGATATTACAAAATAGCGTGTTATCTAGGAGATGGGACGTTGACGGATCGCCGCTGGAGAGCGACGTGTATCCGAGAGCCGGTTGTTTGTTTACTTTCGATAAACTGCTCGCGTATTATTATGAACTTTGTTCTCCGGAGGTCTTTAAACTCTTCATCGTTTTGCTGCATACTACATACGCATACATACATGTGGGAATGGAACTTAGTGAATAAGTGGAACGGAATGCAGATCAAGTGAGGGACGGATGGGAGATAAAGTACATTTTCTCCCCTCCCGACGGAAAGCGACAATTTTCGTCCCGCTGCGCTTAACGAAATTGCCGCTTTTCGCCTCCGTCGAGGAGAAAAATAGTATACTATCCTCGGACAGTAAAAAAGCCTCAGATCACATATTTGTTAATTTACTTTCCTGCCCTCGGTGTGTAATCTACTAATAGATGTCAGTAAATGTGTGATAAGGATGAAAGATGAACGTCAAATAACAGGCCAGGTGAGAGAGGGATAGATCACAAGATGTGTTTGTGCCAGAGGAATGGAAGATGACGTATGTAATGACGTCTCTCCTTTTTTGTTGCAAGACAAAATGGATGAACTATGTGTGCGCCTGTGGTGTGCGCAAGCAAAATTCAGTTTATAATTATTTAAAGATGAAAAGTGGAATAAGATAAGCATAATAAATAACATTTAAAAACAATGAGCATAATCCAACTTGGTTTCAAATATTTGTATCCCACATAAACTAAATAATAAATAACGATATAGGTTTCTTGGCACAATGCTCATTAAATCTTACCATGTTTTGTTCAAACCATTCGCCAGCTTAGCAAAAGCTACTAAGCACGTACTGATGACGTCATAGAACACGCGAAGTGACGTGTGACGTCACGCCACTCACGTCACTTGATTAATGACTGAGAATTTAAAGCTGTGATTTTTTGTTTACGATAAAAAGTATTACATTATACTTACTACTTTTACCCATGACCCCTTTTCCTTATATGTACAGTCAGCAGCAAAAAGATGGATGCACTTTTACTACGTCGTAGTATAAAGTGTGGGTCTATATTAGAATCCATAATTGAAAAATCCTATATTGAAAACCCTTAACACTTAAAACACATAATCATTAAAATCCATAATGTTGAAATGTATAGATTTAAAAAGTATATCTTTAATATGAATAGCGTAACGCATAACGTTAAAAAAACTTAAAATGAATACACATCATTTAACAATAATAAATTGGTATTGGTATGTTAGTAAGTATGTCCATTTCTTTGACACGCTCTGCAGCCTATAAATGGATTTTAATGTTTGGTGTGTCGTTAGTTTTGGTAAAAATATTGACAGTGGCTTAGGGTATATTATTTGAATACCTATGGCGTCTGCGAATCTACGGGGTGTGAGAGCGAGGCGAGATTTTTTTTTTCGAGTGGACTAGGTATACAGTAGCGATTCGGTTCTGGCACTCGCCGGCCGCTGCCGCGGCGCGCTCGCTGCGCTCGCTCGGCTCGTGCGCTGTGGTCGCAAGAAACCTAACATGCGACGAGCGCGACGCTCCTCGCTAACCTAATCGACTGAGGTCTAAAAACGCGTTTTTCAAAGTTATGGATTTTCATGTACCTATAGTTTTTCAAATTATGGATTTTCATTACTATGGCAAATAATGCTATATATTTTCATATTAAACATTTTAATTGCTATGCCAATTAACGTTATGTCATGTCTGTTATGGATTTTCAAAATATGACTTTTAAATGTATGGATCCTAAGGGACACCCATAAAGTGTATACATCTTTTGCATGAGGAGGCATACATCTTTTTGCTGCTGACTGTACATGATTTTATAGTTTGCTAAAGTAATTATTTTCATATTTATTTCACAATTTGATTGTCACTTAGAGAAAATAGTTTAGTGTGATGGTCTGAAGCACCCCCTAAAACATGGAAAGCATTTCAATTTTCACGTAATAATGTAAATAGACAAAGACACTTCACTGCACTTCTGGGTAAGCTCGCTACATCTTCGACCCCAAATTTTTCCTGAGGACTAGGTACAGGTCAAAAGCAAACCCATCAATAATAAAAAAATAAAAATAAACTTTTTGATCAGGAGTGCGATATTTGAATGTCACCGGTGAGTTTGAACGGTTTTTAAATCAGTAAATATGAGTTCATACGAGTGTGTAGGGGCACTCGTATTGAACTCATGGGTGTGAGAATTTAGTTACCGGTAAGATTTAAAAATACGAACGAAATCGCTGAATAAATAATAATGAAATAAATAACGCACACAGGCACATACATTGTAATGATCCCAAACTAAGCACTAAAGGCTTTTATTATGGAAACCATACAACAACGGCACGAACATATAACATCCATGACCGAACCGGGATTCGAATCCAGGACCCTGGTTTGGCAGTCCGGCATGGTAACCATTACACCAACCGGGTCGTCGAATATCGGCCATTTTCAAAGAGAATTCAAAGAGAATGTGGCGTGTTGCGGAGAGCTATGGAAACTCAATCTTGAGGTCCAAGTTCGAATCCGCACGGACCACATGCCATGTACCAATGAGTTTTTTTAACTTATGTTCGTAATACTGGCTGCTCTCAAACGGTGAAGGAAAACATCGTGAGGAAACCTGCATACGCTGAAGAAATTACGATGCGTATTTCAGTCTACCAATCTACATTGGGCACGCGTGGTGGACTAACGCCCATACACCCCCACTGAGGGAAGACCTGTGCCTACCTCTGATGATGAAATTGATGAACTTTCAAAAATGAAACTTCTGATCAAAATAAGAATGTGCACGAACTTCAACACCCAACTTCTAATTTCACATGCTTGCATCAAAAATACAGTTAAACGTTCAGCACTCGTAGTATGCTGCACGTGATACGGCTGTATCACGTCTTTTATCTCGTTCGTTCGCACGCAAATAGAAAGAGAGCTAAGGTGTGATATGTATGTGTGCGCTGTATCACTGCGGCATGCTGGCTATGTTGGTAGTCCATTTCTAACAAAAATGTCCGCTAATAAATAATTTTTGATGCTGATCATTCCGACAAAGTGAAATTAGCCGCTGACCTTTTAAGGTCATGCACATTCTTATTTCGGACTGATCATCATCATATGCCTTAACATCTGTATGGCTGTAAAGCCCTATACGAAAGCGGCACACACGTCCACAGCCTCGACAACTGAACTATACGCCTGTGAATGACGGCGGGATAGTGACAGCATTATGCCTTCTGTCACGTTTCTCTGCCAGGTGTGCGAAACAGGTTTCGTTATGAGTAGTCCGACTATCTCTTGTTTTCTTTCTCCTCTCCACCCACCTCTATTTTCTGCGAACTCTTTCCAATTCACGTGGCTGATTTCGAAAGCGGTTAGATCCCTGTTAACGCTATCCTAAAATCGCTGCATGGGTCTTCCGACTGGCCTCTTCTTAAGTGCGAGCTAAACTTCAGACTGATATTACTTAAATATTGTTTGTCATTAAGACAGCTAGGCTCAATTAATGAAAGAGTCTAAAAATCTGCTATTCTGTTTGCTAAATAATAAATCGTAAGCGCCTTGCCTTGAATTTTTTTTCGCCAGAAAAAAATTAAATTTAAATTTCCTTCGCAAACCCTGCAAAGATCTAAAGGTTCATTTTTTCCGTTTCGAATGAAGGGGAGTTGCATTCGCTGCCTTTTGCCTGGCGAAGTATAAAAAGATACCTACCTGTAAACAAATATTTTTTTCATGTTCCTTTTTCTTTTTTGCTCCGTAAAGTTTTTTGTGCATGAAATGTAATACTGTTGAAAATATAATAATTAGACGTTCTTTAAGATCATTCCGATTTGAGGTATATTTTTCTAATTGACTGAATCACTGCTCTAGTTATCTTTTCGACGATGTTATGCTAGCAGTCTGGTTATAAAAAGCGAAAAAGTTTGTATACTACTTGATTTTTAATAACTATAGCGGTTGCCCGTGACACGGAGTCACATTTATCTATTATGGACTTTAAAAATTATCGTATGTGTAATCCAGAACATAATTTTCTATATGTGAGCCATCTCTTCATGCTTGGTTGAGTGACCATCATCCATACATCGAAATATCCAAACATTCACATTTATTATATTATTAAGTAAGACATTCAATGATTTTTTACATGTTGTAGGTCATCAGCGTCCCACTGTATCGCACAGGCCTACCCCAAAAAGGGTGTTTGGGTTGCCATGCCTAATGCGTACTAAGCAGAAGACTTTAAATACCATAATTTCTTCTTAAGCGTATGCAAGTTTCCTCACAATGTTTTCCTTGACCGTTTGAGAGAAGTCGGTATTACGTACGTACATTTTTTTTTTACCTGACCTGTCTAATGTCCCAGTGCTGGGCAAATGCCTCCCCTTTTACTCTCCAATCCTCTCTGTTGTGTGCAACCCCTGGCCTTATTCCGGCAGTATTCTCCAAGAAGGAATCCATGTTATCTCTTCACCTTTTTTTCAGTCTACCCCGACGCCGGTGACCATCCTGGTGATTTTGGCCCATCTTTCGGGATGCATGCGACAGACATGTCCGGCCCAGTCCCACTTAAGCTGAGCTGTCTTGCGCCCCATGTCCGCTGTGCCAGTTCTGGAGCGCAGTTCCGTGTTTCTTACACCTAAACGTACATACGTACCTACATAAGTTAGAAAAACTCATTGGTACATGGGATGTCACCGTGCACTCTTCGCAACGCGCCCCGCCGTCGCTTGTTCATAGGTACGATAAATTACCTGGTTTGTAGTTGCTGTAGCAAAATATAATAATAGCATATTGTTATCTAGTATTAAAGTAAAGATAAGTTAACGAACCAACAAAATTGCAAATTCTACCTGCCGCCCTTCCAAGCCAATGCGCCAAACACTGCACCCGACCTCATTCGGCGCAATTCGGCTCATTCGACCCATCGACCGCAATTTACTCTGCGTATTAACAAGACGCCTATTGTATCGGAACAATGCCGGGTTAACTGCTAACGCTAACTCGCTTAGCTATTGTTAAACCGTGAATATGACACTAGAGAGTTTGCAGGTTGTTTAGATGTAGGTTATACTAGATTTTGTCAGCGAATTCGTTTGCACCGGCCTACCTGTCATAGCGAGATAAAATATAAACCAGTCCGTGTGGATTGGAACCCGGACCTCAAGATTGAGTTTCCATCTCCGCAACGCGCCACCGAGTACCGACGCTCGATATAAGTCGTTTTTAGTTAAATCTACCAGAATAATATTTATAACTTGTGTTTACCCGCGACTTCGTCCGCACAAATTATATACTAGATTTTAAGTCAGATCATAAGCTATCAAACGAAAAAGTTTCATAAAAATCGGTTTAGTAGTTTTTGCGTGATGCGCGAACAAACAATCAAACAGACAGATAAAAATGGTTGATTTCGAGTCAGGAATACCTACCTAAAACCATATTATCGTAATCTTTTTTTTTTGTAAATATCTTCAATTTACAGACACACTTCAGTTACAGTTTTATAATAGTTTAGATAACTAACTAGTAAAGTCAAACTCAATATTTTCTCCATGTTGTACCACAGAAAGAGTGTGGTACTACATAATTATCACACTATCATGTGCTTACATAATATGCTGACTGTACATCTCGTCATCTCTGTTTACAGTGCATCGGAGCATATCAATTTGCTTAGTCAGCCAAAACTGTCAGCAGTTTACAGTATTGCTACGTTTACCAAAGGTAAGTCAAGATCTAGTCAAAATATACACACTAGTACCAATGCAAATACATAAACTCACAATCATTCGACTAGACAATTCCCGTCTGATAATGTTTTCCTTTTCTTTATGTCAACGAGATCTTAGCGCATGATAAAAAAATCGTCAATAGCGCGTTGTATAAGGTCTAACAAAATTAGCTGAAACTATTTTAAGAGGCTCCCCATAGGTAAACTCAGGGCCGCGCCATATTTTGCTGGTTTTTAGAAGCTATCTTCTCGTTATTTGAAAGACATACAAATTATTGAAAAGTGTAGCAATGATGTTCAACATCTCAGCTTTATTTGCTATAGATCATATACCTTATTTTTCTATAAAGTACATAATTTTACTTGAGACACACACCTTTGTGTAGACAATGTTCCTATTTTTTTATTTTTTTCAAGACCAATATTATTAATGAATTAATTAGATAATTGTTAAATTTGGTGCGAATTCTTATGATTTTAGAATGTGATTTCCTTGGATTAGAAGGTACCACAGTGACATAATGAAGGACAAGCCAGTCAAAATTAGGTATACCTACTAAAATTACGTAGTTTAGTAGAGGTGATGCGGCTCTGAAAGAGTCAAGGTCGTTCGGTCAGGGAAACCTCTTAAGATGATTAGACCAACAAACTGAACAACTTTCTCTACGGCATCAAAATCGAAATCACGAAAAAAAAGAACAACAACAACATTTTGAGTTGAACTATACTTGCAGTTTTTTTTCGCAATTTCGATGTTGGTCTCATACACAGAGTTGTTCATTTAGATGGTCTGTTCATCACCTTAAAATAATTTCAGCTAATCTTGATAGACCTTATAGAACAACAGTTTTATAATATTGTGTAAAAAGTAACGTTTTATTCTTACAACTTATTTAGATTAAAAAGAGACTGGAAAGTAGATTGTTATACTGATTAGATGGCATAAGCCAGTCAACAATAGGTTACAACTATAACTACTAAAATTACGTAGTTTAGTAGAGGTGAGACGCGGGGGCTGAAATGGTGACGGTCATTCAGTGGGGGATACGCCTTAAGTAATACGAGTAGATACGCCGCCAATTTGTTTCACATACGTCGTACGTATAGACTAGGAGAGCGTTTCTCAGTCTTTTTTGGTGACGGAACCCTTTTGGAAAGCGAAATACTTGACGGAACCCGACACTAAAGCAATAGTTTTTAACCGACTTCAAAAAAAGGAAGTGGTTCTCAATTCGAGTGTATGTTTTTTTTAAAGTGTATTCTTTATTTATAAGCATAATAAAAGTTCAATGTAACAGTTACTTCCCAACTAGCGTAGCCAACGTTCCATACTTCTTTATTAATATTGTTATATATATGTCAGGATGGTGGGATCAAAATAATGCACGATCGTTACTGCGTAGAAGAGTTTAGTCCAAAGAAGAAATGTACAAAACTGATACAATCAGAATACCTAAAGCAGTATCCTTTTATCAAACATATCGGGGTGGCAGCATAGTAAAATTGTATGAGGCGACTAAGTTCGGCTGCGCCTCGTGAATAGTGATACGCCGCGTTAAAACGGTCGACCAGTTGCCGCAGAATGTTACACGTGATAAGGTTTTATCACGTCTTTTATCTCTTTCGTTCGCGCGCAAATAGAAAGAGAGCGAAGATGTGATAGCGCTGTATCACGGTGCCATGCTACCCACGCCGAGCGATGTGTTTTGAACATTTTTCTAAATTCTTGCGGAACCCTAGGATTTCGCGGAACACACTTTGAGTATGGCTGGACTAGGACAACGCCTTTTGACTATAATTTTTATTAATTATATTTTGCCTAAAGTAATGCCCATAAACCCACCCTCCCGAGGGTAGGCCTGTGCCTTGCAGTGGGACGTTTATACGCTGATGATGATGATGAAGAATCCTTTACAATTCCATCTCAGCATTTTCTGTTCAATACTTGTCATTATATCCTCTTTCATTCCACCATCTTAGTTCGCTAATAGAATCAAAAGAAAAAAAATTACGCTAAAACGACGAAGCAAAAAATTACCTAACACTTGTAAAATAAACTAACATAAATGCAAGGCTTAAAATTTCCGCGAAGGCATCTCAAGGAAACCTTCCTTTTCACCTTACACTGTGGTACAAATTATGAGGCATAGCGATAACATCATAATTATGGTTACTGACACAATTGCGTTACCTAGATTTACTAAAAAAAACTATGTTATAGTCTACGTTATAGTCTTTGATAAGTTAATATTATGTCAAGATAGACAATCTAATCAATGAACGTGTCGAAAAAAAAATCACCGAACTCTTGGGTGATAAACCGTGTCGGTATACACGCACACAGAGATAAGTTGTATGAAGCATATCAACCTAAGAAAGTTGGCCACTTTTGTTTTATACGGTAGAAGCATGAGGATTTATCTAGACATTGGATGCAGGGTGTTAGGAAAATTATCATTAACCTTTAAACCACAAACTCTACCCATCAAACTGAACAACTTTTACTATGGGAGCAACGATCAGAGCAAAAAAAAGTCAGCTGTCCCATCATCATCATCAGCCCGGTAAACCCCACTGCTGGGTATAGGCCTCTTCATTTTTACGCCAACTAGAACGGTCCCCCGCTAGTCTCATCCACTGTTTGCCCTACCTACCTACTCGACGCAATCGTATGGCACAGCAGATTTTTTTTTGCTCTGATCGTGCGCAGAGATCTACAGCTTCGCTTAGCTACAGCTACATCCTCGGCTTCATCTACACTTTCCATCAGGTGAGCTGAAGCCAAGCGCAAACCAATTATAAATAAAAAAATAAAAAAAAAGATCGGGGACGGAGTAGCTCACTGTACTTTATGAATATTTTAGGGCTCCTGACGCAATGGCTCGGTAGCTTAATCGTATATCTCGTAGTAATAAGCATATGCTCACGACTATATTCC
Source organism: Agonopterix heracliana (assembly GCA_963693445.1). NCBI lineage: Eukaryota > Metazoa > Arthropoda > Insecta > Lepidoptera > Depressariidae > Agonopterix > Agonopterix heracliana. The sequence goes on from OY856310.1 coordinate 920,378, forward strand.
CCGAGGGGGTAGTCAGAGATATTCTGAAACCTCAGAACATCCACGTTTCACCAGTAGTACCGAAACTCTGTCCAGTGTGACGGGGGGTGAGCCCGTCGCCACTTATAATGGACAGTGGGTACAATGTTTTCACGATGTTTTCCTTCACCGAAAAACCAGTGGTGTTACAAATCGTACATAAATTCCGAAAAACTCATTGGTACGAGTCGGCCTGGACGGGGATCGAACCATCGCCTCTTGCACGGCAGGCAAGGTTACTCGCCACTTGACCACCACGGCTTCTCGTAGTAATAATATGAGCCTGGAAAAAAGATGATGACAAATCTAACAAAAACGTGTATAATTTAAATAGTAAGCCTTTGTCCGCTAACATACACTTATTTGAACCAAACAAAACTCAAGCACACTGCACTTACGTCGCCGTCGAGAGCCCACGCAAAAAACGTCCGCCAGTGCCCTTAAAATGTGGTAATTAAGAGTTATATTCGCTTGGCGAGTCACAAGGTTTTAGCTTCGCTATGCACCGTTGCGTTGAGACGTTCCCGTAATGAATATTTTCTTTAGCAAAGTTGCACGTGAAATTAAATTGAAAAGGTAAAATTTAAATCTGGAACTCAATTTTCTTATACCATCGCAGTGTCTCTCTTTGTGAATAGTTCTAAGAATTATCTCCTGAGTATCTCCAAGGATTTATAGAACTGCTTTTGATAAAATGACAAGCTGTTTATACACAAACTAACGACCATATTTACTTTCAAGGTGGTCAGAAACTTTGTTATAACTAAAATACCTACTTTTTATTGAGCGTTGGCGTTGATGGAGAAGAGGAAGAATGATCGGACACTTGATACGAAACAGCAATTTCTTTAAAACCATACAGCACTGGTAGCATGCTACACGTGATACTGCTGTATCACGTCTTTTATCTCGTTCGTTCACGTGCAAATAGAAAGCGAGCGAAGGTGTGATAGCGCTTTATCGCGGTTTCATGCTACCTGTGCTAGAAGGGAAGATTGAGGGGAAAAGAGGCAGAGGGTGACTAAAGACAGAGTTATCTAGCCCTAGTGAAGAAAAAGGTCGATGTCGTGTCGTATCAAGAACTCAAGACACTAGCGGAAAAGAGACAGGATTGGCGAATATTCCACAATAAGATGATGATGATGGCGTTGATGGAACGATATCATTGCGATATAACCGCGATATTTCTGAGATTAATCAGTGTATGTCGCGGAGATAACGCTTTAGTCTATCGGATTTTGTATGGAGTAGGTTTCGCTTTGGGATATAATTTGGAATAAAGTAGGCGACCTAAAAAACATGAATTCTCAATTATCCTCAATTTTGTATTATGTATTAAGTATTGAATAATTAAGAAATTATGAACAAAAAATCGCCCTGTCGTACAAAATAAAATGCACTATGAAATAAGTAAGTTATAGCCTATAGAATCCCACTGCAGGGCAAAGGCCTCCTCTCACGAATAAGGTTGAGAGTGCCTGTGTTGTGTGGCCATACTCCACCACGCGGGCCCAGTGCAGATTGGTAGAGGCAAGTTAGTGGTCAACTTGCTGTCAGATAATTTTCAAGCCGCCAATAGGCCTCACCAACTAAATACCTACATTTTATTGAGCGTTGGCATTGCGACATAACCGCGATATTGATGAGATTAATCAGTGTATGTCGCGGCCATGACGCGCGATTGATCTTATCGGATTTTGTATGGAATTAGGAATAAAGTAGATGACCTGAGAAACATGTATTCTCAATAATCCTCAGTTTTTTATTATGAATAATAAAAAATATTGAATAATTAAGACATTATGAACAAAAAATGTAGAACTTGTGATATTGTACAAGACGGCATCGTTCAGTTTGATGGTCTAATTATCACGTTGATGTCGTTTTTGTATCTAAATCGGTTCATTAGGTAGTTATATTGTGTGATGCTCGAACAAAAAGCAGGCAAACAGACGCAAAAATAAAAAATCGGTGATTTGCAGTCAGGGACACCAAATTATCCTATCGATTTATTTTGTAAACAGTACTTAATTGTACAAACATTATCTGTTCCAGTTTTATAATAACCGCCTGGCCACGGGACAGGGTGAACGGCGGCGGCGCGAATTGAGATTTTAGAATATACTGAGGGTTGTGTCCCTACTATTATGTAAGCACGCAGCGTGCGCGTAGGCAGTGTATTCTAAAATCGTAATTCGCGCCACAGTTCGCCCTGTCCCGTGGCCAGGCGGTAAGCGTACAAAATAAAATGCGCTTCGAAATGGACAAACAAAAATAATGGCTCGCTAATGACACGGTGAAATATTTCAAAATGAAAATATTCCAGGTAAATTCCCTTTGGTACCAATTATACTGAAACTTCAGTAACGCTAAATGCATTTTTGCTTGATTGAATTATTAGTGCAGTTTGTTTCTTTGTGATTTTGATGAGATGAGACTGAGACTGAGACTTCTTATCGTGTGCGCAAGCCCTGGTGTCAGAGTTTAATAAAACCGCCTTATGGCCTCTGACGTGGTTTTTATGTAACGACTACTACCACTAGAAATACATGAGAGAGACTAACGTGCCACCCGAAGCACGGAATTATCTTTCTTTTCAGACAATCAGGTGATTCAGTCTGCAATGACCTAACCAACTGGGGAAAAACGCACAAAGTGACATATGAATAAGTGTAAATCGAAACCACGACCTCCATAAGATAATCTGTATCTTGTATTGCATGTTTTTTTCTTGGTCTGACGCAATGGCTAGGGAACCCTTTCATGGGCGAATCCAACACGCTCTTGGCCGGTTATTATTTATTATTATAACTAATAATATTGTTACAGAGTTATTGATACTTTAATGCCTAAGACTTCTTATTTATTCTTCAACATTTTCCTATTCTTGACGGGTCCAAAGAATAATGACTGAGTGTCAAGGAGGCTGTAAACATGTCCGTATCCGTCCGGAAGGTCGCTCACCTTATGCTCAATGATTTCCCTGAGGATGAACTGAGTAAAACTTTCGCGTAAAGAAGTGGATGGTGTTTTGGTGGAACAGTTAAATAAATAACTTTACAAATGTTTTGTTCCAAAGTTCAAGTTTCTAGTCTAGACTTGTATTGTTATGACTAGATAACAATAATAAATTATGTAATTAGCACATATTATGAGTTAGTATGACATTTTTATTTTCAATGCAATGTCATCTCTATTAACTAAGGTACTCGTCAAAATATAAAATCGGTAGCTGTCTGACAGGTTCAGTAAATGGTCAAATAATAAACAAGATGTAAGGAAACGTATCATTAACCTTTAATCGCGACTTCGTCCGCACAAATTATATACCCGATTTTAAGTCAGATCATAAACTATCAAACAAACAAACAATCTTTAAAATCTGTTCAGTAGTTTTTGCGTGATGCGCGAACAAACAAACAAACAAACACACAATTAAACAGACAGACAACATTTCTAATAAAAAAGTTTGATTTCGAGTCTGGGATATCTAAAAACCATATCATAATATTTTTTTTGTAAATATCTTCAATGTACAGACACACTTCAGTTACAGTTTTATAATAGTTTAGATTTACAAGGTGTAACCTACACCATGTTTTAGGGAGTTCTTCAGACATTCACGCTGAACAGCTTTCTCTGTCACTTCGAGACAACATCTAAATCGACAAAACCAAATGTATTAAGACAGCTGATGGCTTTTTTCGCGATTTCAATGTTGGTTTCAAATAAGTGCGTTCACACACGATGACGCTCTGACGGAGCGGCAGATGTCAGTCCATAGAACAACACCCGGTGCGTCAATGCGTCACCGTGTGTGCTTCTACGTGCGATTTCATACAACTCCTTGCTTCACAAATGACGGACTGACGTCTGCCGCTCCGTCAATGCGTCATCGTGTGGCGTTCACACACGATGACGCACAGACGGAGCAGCAAATTTCAGTCCATAGCACCACACCCAGTGCGTCAATGCGTCATCGTGTGTGCTTCTACGTGCGGGGTTTCATACAACTCCTTGCTTCACAATAATGACGGACTGACGTCTGCCGCTGCGTCAATGAGTCATCGTGTGTGAACGCACTAAAAGTTGTTTCATTTCAATTCAATTCAATTCAACATAATTTATTCAATATAGGAGCCTGAAGCACACTTATTAAACGTCAATTCTTTTTTAAGCTACAACCGCGTCGGAACGTATTGTCGCTGTAGAGAAGATGCGGCCATAAACTCTTTGATTTTGACGGACGGTGGAATTTGACGGTCTTAAGACCAAATTAAGTAATGCATTTAAGTTGACATCCTGAAAAGACCCTGAAACTCTCCCAAACACTCTCAGCACAGATACAAAGCACATCTAAGTCCAAATCAATGACAGTTTCACACTGACGATGACGTTCTAATCTTGCCTCGAGCCCATTCAACGTGAGGACACGTCGAGACAATAGTCCCATAATATATGTACAGTGTGATAACAACGATAACCGATCGGCTTTACATACTGGACTAATGTCTTGGGTTGGTTAATTAATGAAATTGTTAATTGGTTTCGTGTTAGGTGACGCAAAATGGCATACACACTACAAGGATAGAATCCTAGCCGTTATTCTGGAGTCAAATTTATAGTGGTGTTAACTTTTTGAATGACATACGTTTTGACCTGCAGCAATGAGGAGTTTTCTGAAAGCTACTCAAATGTAGTTAATCATACCGGCGATAGATGGCGTTGACCAGAGAGGGGTTCGAAGACGAAAATTTTTGGATAAAAAGTAAACAAAAATGCATGTCACTGATTCAGACACAAATCCTTTGATGAAATCCTACAGTCATATTTTGCTGCTTACTTAAAAACACAAATTCTTACTATTTTATTTGCATTTTATTATCTGCAAGGTCGTTCGCACCTGTCTTGTCAACGCCACCTATCGAGCCATTAGGAACTACTTTTTCTTTTTTAATGGCTTTTTGTAAATCCCTTTTCAATCCTTTAGATTGAAAATTTAAATTTCTATAGATAATTTCAAAGCATAATATCTTCGTAATTATATCGTAAGTTGCAAATGTTATTTTTGAGGCGGCAAATTATTTTTCCAAATATAAAATATTACTTTAAATTATACCGTCAACGCGTGTTACGCGTCAAACTTTTGTATGAAATTGACAACCTTGTAAAAATATAAAATTATATTTCATTACAATTTAGTGGGATACAAATAATATAATCCATGACTTCCAAAGTAAAATATTATATTCATTCATTATATTCACTTATTGGTTGCTATAAAATTGTGAGTCAAAAGAAAAGATTATGCAAATTCCATAAATTCCTTCAAATAAGTGCGAATTGAAAATAAATATTATGTAATAGTGTTTTGTATTTTGTATTTGTGCCACCACAGAGAAGGAACTATAATTATTACGTGTCACAATAAGACTGTGATTAGAAATTATGACGTCTTTAATTAAAATAGCTTTGAAAATTTTCATTTGACGAGGTACTTATTATGATGCGGAGAAAAATAAAAATATAAGTCCTAGGAAAAAAACGTTTTACAATGCCAACACAAGCTGTAATTTTCGGGAAAGTAGATTATTTTTTTTCAACTGTATACACAGGTAGATGTACCTCTATAATTTGAGGTAAACTTCAAACATCAATCGTATCATTCACAGCTCACAAACAATTTTATCGTTCCCTTCCCACGTCGAAACGGAACCATAAAAAAAATATTACCCACCATAATGCTATAGAATTCGCGGGTCGTACCCTGCGATACAAATAATAAAATAATATGCAGGGCGCGTGTTCTGGTTGTTGGTACTGTCATAAATTATTGTATCTCTTTTTTTATACGCTATATTGAATCAGCCGCATAATGTCTGATAGTTACAAAATGTAATGTCATAATATGTCCCTTAAAAACGCAACAGATTGAAGATTCACGGACCTATCATCTGTATTGTAGTTACAATTGGATAAAATTACGGCCCCGGATTGGCAGGTTGCGGGTTCTAATCCCATCCAGTATTAAATTTGTTAATTTGAACGTTGGTTTCTTTCTCGCCTTAAATAGCAAAATAAATGTTATCAAACACAGTCCAATCCAAGTCAATAAATGTCTTTCATAATTATTATATAGACAATCTGAAATTTTTCAAACATCGGGACTGAGAACTATAATTAATACCGTCTCGTCCCGTAATCATGTCAGTAATATCGTCAAAACATAATATAAAAACAATAAACTAGAAACGAAGCAGCAACTTTAAAATGTAAAGTTAAATTCTCCTGATTAGCACATAATATGAAAATAAATACCTATAATACCAGAAGAGTTACAAGCGCCCGTCGTGACTGCGACCAAATTATTATTATATTTTATATCACCCGTAGCTGTCCTATTGTTGGGCAAAGGCCTCCCTCCGATGGCGACCAAATAACAAAAGTAAATAAAGACACTAAAAGTTATCTAAAAAAAAGTTAAGTTATAGCCTATAGAATCCCACTGCAGAGCAAAGGCCTCCTCTCACAAATAAGGGTGAGAGGGAGTGGGCCATACTCCACCACGCGGGCCCAGTGCGCGTTGGTGGAGGCAAGGTATTGGTCAACTTGCCGTCAGAGAATTTTCAAGCCGCCTCAAAAGGCCTCTGACCTGGCTTAACGAATAGTTACAACGCCATCTGACGGAACTATCCGAGACCAACTGCTGCAAAGTTATCTAAATCAACACAAAATGTGGTCAAAGCCATATAAGTATCAACATTATTTAGGTTCAGGAGTGTCAGGCAATAAAAAAGAAAACATAAAATGCTTTACCCAGTTATACAGCAAAAGCTTTTTGATATATTAATGGCTACTTTTCTCATTAAAATGTATTCCCTAAAGACGCAAATAACACGCCTGTCCATTCATCAAATCCATTTGTAATTAATTCACAAAAGTAATTAAATAATTACTTTGTAAATTAGAGAGGGTCTTAAAATTTTTTACGGGCAAAATTCAAAGTGCTCATAACAGTGACGCGTACCCTACTGACGATAAGAGCACGGGATGTGAGACGAACGCTATAAAAAGTGAAATATGCCGTAAAATCTTGTAAACTACACTTTATCTGCATAGAATAGCGTTTATTATTCGCTATCACTCATTGAATAGCTTAGTTTATGGTCTGCGGTCAGGTGATGCGTCCGCTCTTGTTTTGATTTCATGATACGTTTTGTGGTTTGTAAATTGTAATAAATAATAATTTACCACAACTGGTTTTATTTGAATAATTTGCGGTTTTTCTGTGTATTCACATATACCCATAGTATCACCGTGTTCTTCTGTTAGTGCCTATCGCACAAGCATACGCCCACAACTAATTATTGCATTCGATTTCTTTTTCGCGCTCTTCTAGGTAAAGGTCTCTCTTTACTCTTCTTTATTCTATACAGGGTCAAACTTAATGTGCTGACTTTGCTTGCTTTAAGAGGATGACCAGACCATAAAACTGAACGATTTTTTCTATTACCAACATTTACCAACATAGAAATTCATCATCATCGTCAGGAGATTTGTAATTAGCGTACAGTTATTTAAGGATGTGTTTACTCTTTAATAATTGCTGTAAATCTTCCTAAGAATAATAAAATAAAAATAAAATAAAATAAAAATAAAATAAAATCATCATCTTTAGGTATCTCAGCCGATGGACGTCCACTGCTGGACATAGGCCTCCCCCAAAGATCGCCATAACGACCAGTCCTGCGCTGCCCTCATCCAAAAGGTTCCCGCCGCCTTCACTAGGTCGTCGGTCCACCTTTTGGTTGGCCTACCCACGCTGCGCTTTCCGGTACGCGGTCACCACTCGAGAACCTTTCGGCCTTATCGGCCATCGGGTCTACGAGCAATGTTGCCGCGCCCACTGCTACTTTACTTTAGCAATTCTTTGGGCTATGTCAGCTACTCTGGTTCATCTGCGGATCTCTTCATTTCTGGTTCGATCTCGCAGGGAAACTCCGAGCTTAGACCTGTCCATCGCCCTTTGGGTGACCTTCAGCCTTTTTATGAGGCCTTGAGTGAGCGAACATAGAAATTGCGAATAAAAATGCAGTTATCCCTTACATTTGGGTCGAGTAGATTGCAGTTTTGTATGGATTCACTGTTCTTTTTTTGCTAGATATTCCGACTCTGGAGTGCGATTTTTGAATCTCATTCGGTGAGCTCAGCTGTTAAAAATGTCAAAATAACTACGGAGATACGCATCTTTTCGCTGCTGATTTGACTTTAAAAAATCGCTCTCCTGTAGTATGATTTTTGAAAGTCAGTTCAGCAGTAGAATGATGAATATCTCCATAGTTATTTTGACATTTTCAACTGCTGAGCTCATCGAATGAGATTCAAAAATCGCTCTCCTGGTTCCGAAGAAAAATGTTTGTGTTTGTCGGTCTGATTATCCCCTTAAAGTACCGTCAGCATACTGAAAAGGATCTAATACAGGGCCATTTTTAATAAGGTTATGGAATTTTAAGAGGATCATCAGACCATAAAACTGAACAGCATTCTGTTTAGAACTATAGCATCGAAATCCCAAAAAAAATCCAACAGCTGTCCCATACATTTAGAACGAGTAAGTAGGTTCGCAGCAGTTTTGTATTGAACAGCTGATTTCAAATTACGGTCAAAAGCTAATGGCATGACACCCCATGTAAGATTTGTATTTGTTGGCATTCATCTTAAGCTAATTAACATACAAAAACTTTCGAACAAAGGAACTCAAAGAAGCAACGTTTTGGCACAAGCCAGATATAACAAGAGAGTTATGACAGGCCATAGTATCTAACTGCAGAGAGAGATGCAATAAAGTGAATTATGCACACAACTGCAGCGATACTTTGTTCTTGGCCCTCGAGAGCGGCTCGGGCAGGATACTACTGCATTCATAACAGAAGCGTAAAGCGACAATAGAGAAAAGTACCTACTAGATGATATAGTGGAATAGAATAGCATTAATTTGATTACGTATAATGGAAGTATGCACTGATACTACCGCTAGATTGCTCTTGGGCTGATGATCTCAAATCTTTGCTTGAAAGTTCTTTACAGTTATGCAAAGGTCGTAGTCATATTGTGTCACAAACCAAGCTCTTACTGCTGACTAATAGACCTGACCTAACATCTACTTGACTCACAATCAGTCCATATACGTCCCAAGGGTGTGTGGGCGTAAGTCCACCACACGTGCCCAATGCGGATTGGTAGACTTCACGTACGCATCGGCATTTCTTCATCAGCGTATTTAGTTTTCCTCACGATGTTTTCCTTCACCGTTTGAGAGCAGATACGAACATACGTTTGAAAAACTCATTGGTACATGGCATATGGTCCGCGTGGACCTGATTGAGTCAATACCTCGCTCTCCTACTTGACTAAAATATGGTAATACTCAGTCAGCAACAGTGGCGGGGTTGTGTCTTATTTCCGCCAAGTCCTGCAATCACTGAAAGTTCATCATATTCAAGACCACAATACCCCACCCGCTCCGCTTATCCCAGCCGTCTCCCCCCTTCTTCCTCAGGGGACCCCTAATGCAGACTTACACAGCCGCGGTGTACGTTCAATTTAAACTTTAATATGCAGCCGACTATACCGCCAAATTGGAAATAATGATCTGTGCACTCAATTTACTTTAAACTTTTCACTGGAGTGGGTTCCTGAATATGGTAGCGTTATGAAGTTAGCGTGCGTTCGCTTTATTTATTAGCTCTAGCTGCTTTGTTTTAATAACATTTTTGAGGGTGCTTCGTGAATGAATCGAGAATAGTTACAAAATTGTATACAAAACTAGCAGTCATGCCAGTCCTTTTTGAAAAGTGCAAGTTCTGTAGCACTTATAATTAGCGATTAACACAGCTAATTCGCGATTAGTGCGTTCACACACGATGACGCATTGACGGAGCGGCAGACGTCAGTCCGTCATTTGTGAAGCAAGGAGTTGTATGAAACCGCACGTAGAAGCACACACGGTGCGTCAATCGGTCACCGTGTGTGCTCAATCAAATAACTGTAAATAATAACTAAGAAACAAAGCAGAAGATCTGCAACACGCTTCGTCAAAATACTCATTTAAAATCCACATAAAAACAGCATTTTAATTTGATGTTAATTTCATACAATCCTTAAAATAAGATTAGTTTTAAAAAAACATTCGTAATTGAAACAAAATAAAATATCAAACTCAAATTATTTCAGCTCATTCGTTACTTTTGGCGAGAAAAACTCGTGAACCTTAATTTATATTGCAATCATCACAAACGTAATTAACGATAATGTTACTGGAGAATTTAAATTATTTTTAATTACCTCCCGAACCAATTTGAGTTTCAACGAATGTTATTGAAACTTTATGAGCAAATTAACAAGAGTAGAGAACAAATGAGGCGGATTGAATTTAAACAAATCGTAAATAATTATCTACATCAGTCAATGAACCCACTTCTAACATAAACATTTAAATTTTAATGAGATCCATGCTTACCTTCTACTTTTCTATTCAATATGGTTTTTACCCGACTGCCTGCCTGCGCCAGAAGAAGGATAATGTTTTTCGAGTGTATGTATGTACACCTCCCATAAAGCCCATACTGCCTCGTCCAGTGGTCCATATATTTCAGGAAGAAGCGCATTGTTAACAATCCGTTTCAGTAAAAGTATTCTATTCTATTCTATTTTTAAAAATATGGCTGCCATCTTTGGTTAGTGATGATTTTGCCAATGTCGAGTTTTTATAGCAAAAGTGCTTGACGTTGTACGGTTATATTGATATTTTGGTGACTTCAAGGGTTGTTCTTATAAAAGAACAATATCCTGAGCCACCACTGGAGTTCCACTGTAGGCCGGGGATGGGGCAACCGACGCGCACGTGACCGCCCAATAGCAGACCCACAAAGCAACTCTCAGTAAAAGTAAAGACTCATCGATTTTTATAGAACTTCCGCAGATGTCAATTTTTTTTTTGTAAAATTCCGCAGCTGTCGTACCAAGTTTATACTGCTTACGGACATACCTGTGCAGTTGACAATTTTTTAAATGCCGTGCCGAAATTGATCTGCTTCTATTAGTCGATTGATTTCGCGCCTGACTCATGACCGCCACGCGATCTACATTCGGTCAATTGACTGCACGGAAATCAATTTCCCTCTTTAACAGCGTTGCCATATTTATATTATCAAATGGGACAAAATATGGAAAACGAAACATATTTTTTGAGGGAGTGACACTGTTCAATGACCTACCAAGTGATTTTAAAACCGCTCAATCTATCTATACATCTATACATATAATAAAATTCTAAACTTGGCGATGATGTACATTGAAGATATTTACAAAAAAAATAATTGGGGGTGTTTAGGATACGTAATGGAATACATTAAGACCATTTTTAGAATTTTTGTCTGTTTGTCTGTTTGTCTGTTTGTCTGTTTGTCTGTTTGTTTGTTCGCGCATCACTTAAAAACTACTGAATCGATTTGGATGGGGTTTTCACTGAAGTGTAGGGCATGGCTTAGATTAAAATATAGGCTATGTTTCATCGCAATCGGTTTATTAAATCAAAAGTTATGAGTAATTAAGGAAAAAGTCGCGAGCGCCACTGAATTTAATTCACGCATAACTTAAAAACTACTGTGCCGATTTAGATGGCGTTTTCACAAAAATATAGGGCTTAGTTTAGATTAACGTGTAGGCTTTATTTCATCGCAATCGGTTAATTCAATCAAAAGTTATAAGTATTTAGACAAAGTCGCGAGCGGCACTGAATTTAATGCACGCATCACACAAAATCTACTCAACCGATTTAAATGCGGTTTTCACAAAAGAATAGGGCTTTGTTTGGATTCACATTTGTGCTTTATTTCATCGCAATCAGTTTATTCAATCAGAAGTTATGAGTATTTAAAGTAAGTGGTCTGCGCGTTTATGCATTTGCGAAGATTCAGTATGGTAAATACTAATTGCTTTTTTCAACGCTTTCTTCAGAAAGCTCAGTAGCGTAATTGGTATATGGTCAGACTTTCAAACACGAGTTGATGGTTTCGAATCTTGGTGCAGAACTTTTTGTTTTTATTTTTTTAATGTAAATTTCACATTTTCATCAGCAAGTGCATACATAGGAGAATCTGATTTATGGATGAAGTTTGGATTAACATATATAGGCTTTATTTCATCGGAATCGGTTTAGATAATCAAAAGTTATAAATATTTAAAAATTTACTCACAGAGGTTGAGTAAATGAAAGTTACTACTCCAACTGCTCCAAGTGTACAAATTACACAAATCTAATTGTACTTTATCATACTTTATGTGCCTATTGACCGACGGCCTACGGCCTAGCTTTGGTGTCCTGGCAGAAAAGCAAGTGCCTCCTGTGGCACACTACATGCGTAAGCGCCAGACCTCAGTCGCACGTCGCGGACACCTGGAGCAGCCGCAGAACTTACTGCCACAAAAAAGAGAGTCCGGTACTCAGCTTTGAAGCGTCAATATCTCTTAGTTCCTGTCACCGTCAAGACCACAGGGGCATGGGGAGCCAAAGCTAAAAGCTTCATTGCTGAAATTGCGCGTCGACTTTGGGAGAGGAAATGTGACCCCGCTTTGGGTCGTTCCGGGCTAGGGTTGCCACTGCCAAATCGCCGTTGCCGGACAAATACGTCAAAAACCCCGGACATTTCAGTCAAATCTGAAATTTTCCCCGTACAACCACGATAAATTGTATTTTGACAATAAAATTCAGCTTTGGTCGTTACTGAACAATCTAAAATCTTCTTTAAAATTTACATCGATACGAATAGGTTGTTGAAATACGAGCTAAAACCTGACTGGAGCGAGTGTAACATGGTCTAAAAAAATTGAGCAAGCAAAGCGAGCTCGAGATTTTGCAATATACGACTAAATTGATTCAAAAACCAGGAGCGAGCTCGAGATTTTCATAACATATCGAGATTTTGCAATACGACTCAATCGATTCAATATGTACGAATAAAGCTAGGAGTGAGCGAAGCGATCTCGAGATTTTGCCAAATATTATAACGCATTTCCAGGTGATGCCAAAATAAGCTCAACAGTGGACATGGACAATGACAGGTTGATGATACTTGACATTGTTTTTGTAAAACAAGCAGTTACAGTATCCTTTTTATGTACCTACACTACCTAATTACATATAGATAGATACATAAACTCACGACCATATTTCCCTTCTCAGGGGGGGTCAGAAACAAAGCAATAACTGAGAATACTATCTGGTAACGTACCTACATAATACATACCGGAAATACTTTTTTGTTAACACTAATTAACATTAAAAAAAATAACATTGGGTTCCAACTCTTCAGTGTTGATGCTGCAGGGGTCCTGACTGTCTAAGCCATGAGACTTGAGGATTTGCCGATTTTGAATTAGATTATTAGGATCAAGCAGAGTTCTCTTCACGGCTACTTACTCTGTAGGGTATTGTCAACATAAACTAAGAATGAGTAACTGTGTAGGGGTGTGTGTGTGCTTTAATAATCTACAGATTTCTAATAATTGTTAATTTGTTGGGTTAAGAAGAAACATTGCTTTTTCGGGTTCCTATTACACCTGTAGCATCAGGACTGATCCTGATGCTGCAGGTGTACTGCCTGCATGTTCTGATTTAAAATTAGTGTTTGTAAGTACTTATCAAACAATTTACTTCGATGTAGTTTTGAGAAATGTATGGAGATTCTACTTTATGTTTTAATTTGATGACAATGATGGCAATATAATGCGATATTTTTTTTATTTATTTCTTTCTATACTTTATTTCAAAATATCTATTTATTTCTCTTTCTTTGCATTTTTTATTATGTTTTTCCTTCTCTTAATATTATTAAGAACTTCTCTGCGCGTACGAAGTCGCGGGCACAGCTAGTCTCTCAATATTTTTAAGAACAAGTTGAAAACATATATCTCTAGCATGTATTAATCTGTGAAAAAAATGTACCTACCTATCTACGTATACCTACTATATATTTAAAAATAATTATTGTTAACCATCCTATCTTAAACCAACTCGATCTAAAATTAAACTTTACTTAATAAAATTAAACTATGTATTCTCTATAAAATTAAACTATGTATTCTCTATAAGTGAACTGTAATTGTTCTTTTGAGAAATAATAAATATCTTTAAACTGAAATGGGTTTCGAGTATGTTAGAACCATGCGTACTGAAGAAGGGCCAAATAAAATGTACCCGGAACCGACGAGCTTGTATGAAGAGACTTATGAATGTTGAGGAGGCGAAAGATGTGTGTCAGAATCGTAGCATGTGGCGATCTATTGTCTCTGCCTACCCCAGTATTGGGACATAGGCGTGAGCATATGTATGTATGTATGTATGTATGTATGTAGAACCATCATCTGCGTGAACGATGATGTCAATTGCGCGGAATTATTGTCCTAGAGTGCGATTTTTGAAACTCATTCGCTGAGCTCAGCAGTGGAAAATGTCTAAATTACTATGGAGGTATGCATCTTTCTACTGCTGATTTGACTGTCAAAAATCATACTTCAGGAGCATTGAGGAACTCAGAAGTGCGATTTTTGAAAATCAAATCAGCAGTAGGAAGTTGAATATCTCCATAGTAATTTTGACATTTTCAACTGCTGAGCTCAGCGAATTAGTTTCAAAAATCGTACTTGTGGTCGTATATATGTATGTTCGTTTGTCAAATTCTTTGGAACGTCCTGCAACAGAAACGGATTTTAACGTGACAGCCTACCTATACATTTTTCCAAATTGGCGTCTGCGAATCAAAAATGAGAAGGAGAAATAGAAGTAATTTTTGTTTGACTGCGATACCTAATAACATTAAAGTTATAGTTTAGTTTTAAGTCCCTTTATTTGTTATTTAATTTAATGTCACTTTGTATAATTATTATTTATTTGTAGTAATAAAGCCTCATTCACCCCAGTTATATTTTTTCAAACATTTTTTAGGTGTTTTTTCCGCATGACAGATCAGTTTATATGTAACTAGAGACCCGCCCCAGCTTCACACGGGTGCGTATTATTCATGTGTTATATAGGGTCCAACTTAATATGCTGACACTTTTTTAAGGGGATGATCAGACCGTCAAACTGAACAACTTTCTCTATGGGACCAATATTGAAATCGCGAAAAAAAATTCAGCTGTCCCACACAATACTGCAAACCGATTCGAGCCAAATGTATGGAACAGCAGATTTTTTTTTTTCGCGATTTCGATGTTGATCCCATAGAGAAAGTTGATCAGTTTGATGGTCCGATCATTCCCTTAAAAAAGTGTCAGCATATTAAGTTGGACCCTATATAAGCCTTCCTCTTGAATCACTCTATCTATTTAAAAAACCGCATCAAAATACGTTATGTAGGTTTAAAGATCTAAGCATACATAGGGACAGACAGACAGCGGGAAGCGACTTTGTTTTATACTATGTAGTGATAATCGTTTCATGTATTCCGTACCTAAATCCCCAATAATGTATGTACAAAACGTAGATCTAAAACTGCACCAGATTCAAATACGACAGCGCGACTAGTCTCTTTGCTGCAGCATATTCTTTTCTACAATAAGTTCAGAATCCTCAGTTGCAGAAGCCTGTAGAATTAACTAATTAATGCCGGACGGGCAGAGCTTAAAGGCTTCGGATCTAGGTCACCTTTGTTTCGCTTTGCCTATACCTACTGGGTGTTACAAAAGTAAAAATAAACATTTAAAACTTTTATGGGGGTTGTTTAGACCATCAAAAAGAACAATTTTCACTATTGGACCAATATCGAAATCGCGAAAAAAAATGTTTAGTATGGTACATCCGATTTTTCTTTCGCGATTTCGATGTTGGTCCCATAGTGAAAGTTGTACAGTTTGATGATCTAAACCAACCCTTTAAACGTTTTTTATTTTATTTTTGTTGTTACAAAAATACACCTTGTATACACCGCGGAATCGGGATCGTTTTGAAGACGGAAGAACGTGATATGCTATCAGTAGTAGAATTTATTAGTTACGGTGATTACAAAAGTCGTTAAATTAAATTAAAAGAAAATTTGTGGGAAAGCCGTTTTCGAAAAAGTCGCGGTGTAGTAGGCGGGCGAGATCACACGTCGAGTCGGCTTATCACGCCGGCTAAAGAGCCGGCGAGATAAGTTTACAAAACGGGTCTCTAAACCACCCCGATTCCAAGGTGTATAGTAGGTTGATAGACAACATTACATAATTAGAAATGAATAGCGATGAACTGATGAAGGACTCGTCGGTTCATTATAGTTTTTTTTTATGTGAAGGGGCTAGTTTATTTAAATATGAACTACATATTTATACTTAGTTAATTTTGAAAGTTAGATACTATAGATAGAGTAGCAAATAATATGAACGTACAAGAATAACTTCGATAGCATATCGGAAACTAATTAGCAGTTCTGCTATCGATTAGTATTTATACCATTGACTTACACTCTAGCGATAGACAAGCCCTTTCATAGAATCAACATGTTCTGCGGTGGAAGCACCGCATTGAAGTTCCCGAGTTCACTTCGTCACTATGGCAATGACAGACCGCAATGTGCCATTTTGTGTTGTTTTGTGTGACATGTTGTTTTTTTGAACGAGCTTGTCTATCGCTAGAGTATATGTCAATGATTTATACCTTCTTTAGTATTGTGAGATATATTTTATGCTCCTGACCAATTTCGGCCATGGCAAGTGCTTCAAATCCGTTCTTGTCGTTGACAACTAACATAGCCAATCTTCTTTGTGTAAATCCTCGCACATAGTTTAGCATGTAATTTCTAGTACTGTTACTAATTATTTATAAATTAAATAGGCCACTTTTGATCATTTATAGTAACTAGTATTGATACTTTTGACAGTTTTTTAAGTACATCGATACTTTTGATAGACAACTTTATCGATACGAAGCGATAGGCAAAAAACCATAGACATAATATTACTCTAGCGATAGACAAGCTCGTTCAAACAAACAACATGTCACACAAAACAACACAAAATGACACATTGCGGTCTGTCATTGCCATAGTGACGAAGTGAACTCGGAAACATCAATCAGGTGCGTACATCTCATTCAAGTGGAACATGTTGCTTCTATGGAAGGGCAAGTCTATCGCTAGAGTTTAAGTCTATGCAAAAAACAAAGCAAGCAAAGCAAAGCAGGTAGGTACAGTTTGTCAGTAATAAAACCTTTTTGTTTTTTCATCGTGTTATAACTAAAACCATATAAATTTTACTTCTATGTTCGTAAAAAATAGAACACGAAATCGGAAAGCAATTTGTAACTTTTCAAAAGCGTCCAAACCATCCCATACGACGTTATTTCGAAACAATGTTATAAATTGTCGAGCGGAGTGCGAAATGATTGTAAATAGCCTATAAATAGTTCACTACACAAGTTTTGCTCTACATAGTGTGTTATTCGCATGGAAACATACGCTGTTATATTTTGTTGGAAAACCTCGCTACCAAAATGTAACGAAATTGAAATAAACATAAATGAAATGTCTTTAATTCTTAAAAAAATTTGCTTATTAATCAAGAACATAGGCAATTAGGCATATTATGCAGTATACGAAGATATAGCCTCCACGAGCAGTGTCCAATCTCTATCCAGTGTCACAGTGTAAGTCCATTGCCATTAGAAAACTTTATACTGTAAGTCAAATTCTGGTAGATTTAATTACAATCTATTTTCTATAGTCATTTTTGTTCCTTGTCAACCAAATAAATATAGCTTAAAAATCTTAATGTAAAACTACCCTTTTATCACTACTGGACATGTGATTCGAGAACCCTTGCAACAACTGCACTCTTGCAACAATCGCGGAAAATATTCGTGAATGAATCATGATTGGAATACGTACGAACCATAACTTTTGACACATTTGGTGTTGCGCAGTACCGCGAGGTACCTACTGCTCTTGACAGCCGTTAGAGCCGTTTTGACAGATTGCGCTGTCAGTTACATATAATTTAGCTCGATGCGGAATTCAGCTTATTCAGCACAGTTGAATAGTAATTGGATTGCAATGTGATTAGAACTGAAATTGAACAAGAATAGAACGTCGATGTTTTAACTTAGCGCAATAGGGCTCCAGAGCACTACAAAAGGGGATTCTCACACTCGTGGGTTTCTTAATAAGTTATTTAAAAAAAACGCTGCGCTCGAAATCGTAACAAAACTCCGTATAACCTCACCCCACCAGCCAGTTAGTTGCAATTCCCGCCACGGGCCGCTCATAAAATGTGGCGCTAGTGTAGCAGGTGGCCACGCTACTCGTCGTGCCCGATACGCTAACAGCCGTATTATGCACTACAGGCGTATGTTCAGCACATTTTATAATAGCTACTTGGGTGGAGAACGGCGGTGGAATCGTCAATTGAGTCGTTTTTTTGGTAGTGGTTTGGTATGAGATAGTATTTGATTGACATTTCGGGAGATGTGAGATAAGTCTTAAGAGGATAGGCGAGTACCTACCGTTTTTTCCATACAAACGTATTCCCCTGTTTCCTCCCTGGACACTAGACACTAGAGCAAACATTTTTTTACCATACAATCTATGTTTCCTCTGGTATGTCCCTATGTTTTGTTTTTTTGCATTAATTAATTACTATATGAACTACTTTGAACTTTTACTTGAAAATGACCAATGTTACCACCCGTTTTCAGACATCCAGCAAACAAATTTGACGAATGTAAACAAAAAAAGCAAAAGATATTATTCTTGAAAGAATTATTAAAATCGGTTAAGTTTTGGTGGAGGAAACAGGGGAATACGAAATGCTGTTTTCCTCGATTTTATGTGGATAAAATTGAAAATTATCATGGTCGTGGTTTATGTAAATTTGTATAACAGCTTACACCAAGTATATCAGCCCTTGGCCCCATACTTCGTTAGCTTGAGACTACCAAGACAATCTTTAAGTCACTTCATTAACTAAAAACATGACCCTCCTTCTGGGGCAGTAGGGTAGAAATAAATATGGTTTCGCAACCAATATTTGTAACACTTTTCCGTATAAAATAACATTCGCTATTGTAACAACCACAGTGGTATTCAAACGTGACAAATATTAAAGAAGGCAATTCGAAAATAGTGCTATTCCTACAAAACATAGAGGTCGCTACATGGGAAACAATTCGTCAAGTTACTGCAAAATAAGCAGTATTGTTTATTACAATAGAGATTAATATCGGGCACAGGCACCTTATTTCCACCACTGTAACTCCTGTAAACCAGGATTAACAGCGACTATTTGGCTCGCCAAATACCTAGCCAGTAAAATATAGAACCACAGAATCATTGACACGACAAGACGGCAGAAGCAACTACACAACACTAAATAATGAAAACCATGATGTTCCTAAAGCCCGAAAAGACTCTGATCCGTCTCACGATCCGCAACGTATTTATTAAAAAGAAGATAATTTATTTTCTTGTTATGGATATTGTAGTAGGAGTCGCGTTGTAGGTTTGCTATAACCCTATAAGTCGCGTCACGTGTCGATTGTTGGTTGCCCCCTCCAGGGCCTACAACGAAGCTCTAGTGGTGGCTCAAGATAGTGTTCTTTTCGAAAAGCAATCCTTGAAGTCACCAAAATCCATAAACTAACGTACAACCTCAAGCAGTCTTGCCACAAACACTAGACATTGGCAAAATCATCACATACTCAAGATGGCAGCCATTTAAAAAAAAATATATATTGTAGTAAAGGTTATTCACCTTACTATACATACTACGAGAAATCATCAAATCAGCCGATGGACGTCCACTGCTGGACAGGACTCCCCCAAGGATCGCCACAACGACCGACTGGTCCTGATATTTTTTTCCTTGTATGTACGCCTTTTAAAAGATTAGAAGCACCCTTCATAAGGTAGTTGATAGGTTGTACTAACATTTCTGACCACCACAAAATGAAATACGGTTGAAAGTTTATTTGTTAACCAATAAACCGCAACCTCAAATAAGTCACAAATCATTAATCACACAAAACATTACCTTTAAAAACAAACTTTTACCCACACTTAATTCTCCATCAAAAACCCACTTAAATTTCATCAAGTTTTTCTACCGAAAAAAATAATAATTCCGCGACCTTTTTTTCGTGTAAATTCCTTTATTAAGGCCCGTGAGATGGCCGAGCTCATAAATCAGAAGTTTGCACAAAAACTAACTAAAAGTTCGCCGCGTGAAAATGATGAAACGACGCTGAGTTTTATTCAGTTAGAGCTAAAGATAACGACGTAATTGGTAAACGGGGAGAATTCTGTTGAAATTTACTTTAGTTATAGTGTTTGAGGTATTTGTGAAATCTGTTTTTTAGGCGGATGACAGCGAAGATTGATGAAAAGTCTTAGTTGGGACAAGAATTCGCTTCCTTCTGTATGCGGTACCCCTTAAGCTTCCTCCATTATTTCATTCATCCTGGTCATAATATGACCTGATGATGATAATGATAATGATAATGGAGATGATAATGATGATAATGGAGGAAGCTTAAGGGGTACCGCATACAGAAGGAAGCGAGGCGCGCCTTTCGGATTCTTGATATACAATTATCGACCGTATGTCAAGGTCGCCAAGGCGCGACTGCGCCTCGACACCGCCTCGACTCCTTCTATATGTGATACGCTTAATACCATGCCGTGTGTGGACATAGTCTGATCTTAACGATGTTTTATTTTCATTCAATTTTCGTCATCATATTAAAATTGGATTCTGGTACTCAAATCGGGACAATCTAAGTCTTCTTCTTCTTCCTGTCCTTATCCCATTAATTGGGGTCGGCGCAATATGTAGTCTTCCTCCATTCACCTCTTTTAGCCGTCATTTCAGCGTTCACTCCTTTTCTACGCATGCCATCATTCACACAATCTTTCCATCTTTTCTTTGGTCATCCTCTCTTTATGCAGCTTCATATTTAACACTCGTCTTGTAATATGAGTTATGACACTCATTTCTTCGCATCACATGCCTATACCACGATAATCTATTACTGCGTAGAGACCATCTTAGTATATCAGAATTAAAATACGTGGGTCCGCGATTAAAATGCGTAGGTAGGTATGTATGTAGTCTGAAACATAGCTACAACTTCCAACTACATTTTTAAACGAGCAGTTGCTGCAAGGCTCACTGTTAGTACAAAGGCTTCAAGATAACATCACAAGTCAGGCTAAACCTTTAACGTCAAACAAAATTTTACTAAACAGAAATAACTCAATCAACTTTAAAAATAAAATATTTACAACTAAATTGTGAACTCTAAAATGTAACCCATAAGAGTGCAAGTAACTCCAACATTCCAGTTTCAAAGCGAACGTACGAGAGGTACTCTTAGACATCCGCGTGTTTTATTTCACGTCGCCCCGGACTGAATATTTCACTACTCTACGTGCCTTACCTTCTGTGTGTCTTTACATTTGTGCATAGAATAGCTAGGATAAAGAAGCGACATGCTTTACCTACCTAAATTTATTACTACCTACTGACACGGAGGAGACACTTCCAAGCAATGGTATTACAATAACCTACTCACGGACTTGAAAGAAATACGGACCGAACATGCACTAAAAAGATGTGAAGCATGCAAGGTAATACAATCTCGTTTGATCTACAAGGGACCTACACTCACACAGATGCACTAGCTCTAGGCACAGGTCCTACAACCCGTCACCTGTTGACAGCACGCACACAAAAGAAATGGGTGCTTCACTCATAATTAGACGAGATTACGTCTGGTTTTTCTTTTAAGTCTGTGAACCTACTATAGCTTCTGCAAGTGACTTCACTGGCATAACAATTTGTATAATAAATTATGACTGTTGTAATACACAACTGGTTTTTAATTACTAACAAAATTTTAATGGTGTGGTCAGACAATTAAAATAAACAACTTTCCATAACGATCATGCGTCGAAAAACGAAAAAAAAATGTTGACCATCCTATAGAAAATTGATCGGCTGATCCACACTTTTGTATGGGAGGTCCAAAAATTTGCATACTGTTTTGCTTGACTTCTCAACGTATGTGTATAATATTTCGTCTGAATGCCATTCGCATCCACGTCTTATAATAAGAAATAGAAATAGAAATATTTATTTGCAATAAATAGGGTACAAGGTTGGTTGTTACAATAAATCCTGTTGAATAGTATCACCTGATTCAGCCATTTATAATAGCATGCAAATTACACATTTAATTTTAATAAAAAACAAACTACATTTACATTTACATTTAGGTCAAGATGTCAAAAATTGATAAGTTTTGCAAAAAAGATCCAATCCACTATGGACTGCATTGTGAGTTGGATCAGGAGTGCGATTTTTGAATCTCATTCGGTGAGCTCAGCAGTTGAAAACGACAAAATTACTATGGAGATACGCATCATTTTACTGCTGATTTGACTTTCAAAATTCGCTCTCCTGTAGTATGATTTTTGAAAGTCAACTCAGCAGTAGAAAGATGCATATCTTCATAGTTATTTTGACATTTTCAATTGCTGAGCTCACGGAATGAGATTCAAAAATCGCACTCCTGGTTTGCAAAACGACGTCCAATATGAGTCTTGAACCTACGAGATAAAATAAAAGTTACAATATACATTTATTTTACAAGAATTAAATTTTTTGGAAGCAAGTTTCGCCTGCTAGTACTAAACTTGTCGTGTTATCATACATGAATAAAAGCGATAATGTAGGTAAAATACGTGTGTTATTGAGAAACACCATCGGACTTTTACATCAATTTCTTATTCTATGAACCTAACGGTAGAATTTACTACTAACCCAACTAGCAAGCCCAATAGTTTTATGTTCAGCGAAAGGGTGCAGATAAAAAGATAGAGTTTGTGAATGAAAATATTGGATGGTATGTGTAATGCTGAATATTGGGCATGTGTCTTGTAATGTAATTGAAATATGCTACGCCATTGACTGAATGAATTTAAAGCCCGACCAGAAATATACAAAGTGATACGGAGTCGCGTTGTAGGTCTGTCTTTGGGTGTTCACGTGTTGGTTACCTGCTCCCCGGCATGCAACGAAGCTCAAATTGTATGGTGACTCAAGATAGTGTTTTTGGAGTCCAGCATATTCTACCATGAAGGCATGCAAATGTTAATTACAAGTATGATTCATTGAATAGTTTAAATATTATAATAATAGTCTTTGTTAGTGTAACAAATTAATTATAATTAATAGAATAAGAAATTCAGTAATTGGTAATTAGTCAAATTTATAATTGGTAATTAGTCAAATTAAAAATATCAGATCGGGATTAAATATATTCCATAAAGTTATTATACCTTACAGGAATAGAGTCAGAGACATGAGTTGTCAAATGAAACAGTTTTTGGATGTTTTTTGGAGACTATTCGCAGGCAAAAATTCTAATGCTGTCTATAATTCTGAGTCTAACGTAAAATAGTGGATAAATTAATGAAGTAGTGTCAGTATATTTCACAAAGTTATCTACGATTTCACTTTAGATTCCCAATTATTCACGAAAACCGAATTGTAAAAATTGATTAGTGACTAAAAAACGGTTCTATTGATTCGCGTCACGTATCTCTTTCTATTATACAGTGGTGCCGCTAGGTACATCTCGCTCTCTCAGCTGTATGTTCCTCTATTCCTACCTCTATGGTATATTCAGATAAAATGTCATAGATTCAAAATGATCAAACATAGAGCCAATAGCCCTAGAACGATTTAACGTTCTAGCAATAGCCATATAAAATAAAAAGTCACCCAAGAAACTGTTTTATTGAATAATAAGCATAAGCATTTATGCTCACGACTATATTCCCTTAGGGGGTAGTCAGAGATATTCTGAAACCTCAGAATATCCACGTTTCACCAGTAGTACCGAAACTCTGTCCAGTATGACGGGGGGTGAGCCCGTCGCCACTTATAATGGACAGTGGGTACAATACATGCCTCGAAATTGCAGCATGAAGGTTTCCTCACGATGTTTTCCTTCACCGAAAAGCCAGTGGTGTTAAAAATCGTACATAAATTCCGAAAAACTCATTGGTACGAGTCGGCATGGACGGGGATCGAACCATCGCCTCCTGCACGGCAGGCAAGGTTACTCGCCACTGGACCACCACGGCTCACGGCTTGAATAATAACACTTATCATAAGATATTTGTACGTGCTTTTTAATCTTGTGTGTTTATTCTGTTTTTGTTGCTGTATGTTTTTGGTGTGAAAATAAAGAATATTTATGTTATGTTATGTTAAGTGTTGGCAAGCAGAAAGAAGATGTTCTGGATAAACACAGGATACTTTTTTAAGGTCCACGCAGACGAAGTCGCGCTACATAACTCTTTTTCTCCCCTCCAGACGGAAAGCGTCATCTTTCGTCACGCTGCGCTAAACGAAGATACCACTTTCCGCCTCCGTCGAGGAGAAAACAGTAGACACACCATGGGCAGCAAATAAGAAAGAACGCCTCACTTTCTATTTCAATTTCGTTTTATTTTTAGTTCGGAGCTAATGTTAAGATTTTTTGTGCTAATGAGGGATTTTCAGAAAGTCATTAAAAAGAAAAAGTAGTTCTTAGGGGCTCGATAGATGGCGTTGACGAGACAGGGGCGAGCGACCTTGCGGATAATAAAATACACATAAAATCACTGACATATACTCTAGCGATAGACAAGCTCGTTCAAACAAACAACATGTCACACAAAATAACACAAAATGACACATTGCGGTCTATCATTGCCACAGTGACTAACTCGGGTACATCAATCATGTGCGGGCACCGCATTCAAGTGGAACATGTTGCTTCTATGAAAGGGCCTGTCTATCGCTAGAGTGTAAGTCAGTGCATAAAATAGTAAGAATGTGTGTTTTTATGTAAGCAACAAAATATGAGTATATATTTCGTCAACGGATGCGTCTGACTCAGTGACATGCATTTCGTTTACTTTTTAGCCTAACATTTTCGTCTTCGGACCGCTCTCTGGTCAACGCCATCTATCGCCGGTATGATGAACTACGTTCGAGTATCTGTCAGAAAACTCCTCATTGTAATGTATAGATACATTAAAATAAAAACGGGAGATACAATATTTTGTGTCTGTCTTTTATCTATCTGAGTCACTTTTGAGTTTTGAGTGCATTGGTAATACACAAAATCGTATCATCAGTGCATTAATTTTTGAGTAAATTGCTGACAAAAACCCTTGCTTGCGGGTCAAAAGAAAACCTTATTTTTGACGTCGGTTAAAAACGCAAATATACGACCCTCGTACCAAACAGTTATCCAAGTAATAAAATAACTAAAAAGAGTTAACCCCCATAACTTGTGGCCAGAGAGAGACCGTTGAATATTTAACCCTGTGACGTGCGGCGGTCTGTAGAGGGAATAAACTTGATATAATAGTAACGTAGCATAAGCATATGCTCACGACTATATTCCCCGAGGGGGTAGTCTGAGATATTCTTAAACCTCAGAACATCCACGTTTCACCAGTAGTACCGAAACTCTGTCCAGTGTGACGGGGGGTGAGCCGTAATAGTAACGTTGTCAAATAAAAATCTATATCTTATGCTGTATAGAGTTAAAATCAAATTAAAGATTAGCTTGGAGGTTTTTTTTAACGAAATATTTATTGGGTTGTCTATGGTTTATATTTAATATTCTTCTATTGAGTCGATGGCATGCCATTCAAAATTTTCCAGCCCAGTAGTTTGTCTCATACATAGCACATTTAGCTACAGTTGACATAAAACAGCATAGTGCAGTTCGTCAGGTGACGTTATAATCAAAGCGACGCGACGCGGGATGTCATCCGACCCTCGCTCTGTGAAGCTGAGTATTGGATATGACATCATGGTTCTATTTACTGTACATAATATAAGTAGTAATCGTAACATTTAGCTACAGTTGACATAAAACAGCATAGTGCAGCTCGTCAGGTAACGCTATAATCAAGCGACGCGACGCGGGATGTCATCCGACCCTCGCGCTGTGAAGCTGAGTATTGGATATGACATAATGGTTCTATTTACTGTACATAATATAATTAGTAATCGTAACATTTAGCTACAGTTGACATAAAACAGCATAGTGCAGCTCGTCAGGTGACGCTAAAATCAAGCGACGCGACGCGGGATGTCATCCGACCCTCGACCTGTGAAGCTGAGTATTGGATATGACATCACGATTCTATTTACTGTACATAACAAAATAAGTTGTAATCGTAACATTTAGCTACAGTTGACATAAAACAGCATAGTGCAGCTCGTCAGGTGACGCTACAATCAAGCGACGTGACGCGGGATGTCATCCGACCCTCGCGCTGTGAAGCTGAGTATTGGATATGACATCACGGTTCTATTTACTGTACATAATATAAGTAGTAATCGTAATATTTACCTACAGTTGACATAAAACAGCATAGTGCAGCTCGTCAGGTGACGCTATAATCAAGCGACGCGACGCGAGATGTCATCCGACCCTCGCGCTGTGAAGCTGGTATTGGATAATATGTTATCATTATCATCATTGTCAGAGTGAACGAGAGCGGGGAAACTTCAAATGAACGTTTCGGTACCGACTGTGATAATGCGCAGAGGATCCTCGCCACGCTCAGCTCGCCTACTTATAATGTATGTGAACCCTGTGCGTATGTTTCTGAAAGTTTTTCGAAGTTTCTCTGCTATCGTTAACTCTGGCATCGTACATTTTGCTTCAAACTGGGTGAAATTTATAATTATCTAGCATCCTTTTAAACTAAGAGTCTACCCATCAAACTGAACAACTTATACTATAGGAGCAAAACACCTGAAGTGCGATTTGGAACATCATACGATCAAGTTGGCAGTAGAAACATGCATAATCTCCATAGTAATTTTGACACTTTCTACTGCTCGATTGAACGTGTGAAGTTCAAAAATCGCACTTCTGTTGGCTGTTCCATACTAAACTGCAGTACCTGCTCGACTCAAATGTAGGTATGTAACAGATGTATTTTTTTGCTCCAATTGGTTTGCTCCCATAGTATAAGTTTTCTTAGTTTAAAAGGATGCGAATGATATTAGTTTCACCCTGTATAAAATAATTGTTTATTATTATTATATTATACTCACTCACTAGGTACTTTATTTCCTTTTGGGGTTTAGAAACATAATGAAAATAAGAATTAATCAAATACTGAAACTCGCGGTAACTCATTGAATTATCAACATTAAAATTATACATTTGCTATATCTTAACAAATTTTATGATTAAAATTTTACTATCCATATTATCGTTGATATTTAATACCCATGTTAAATCTTTTCGAGATTCCTAAACCGGTATAACTCGTAAAACTCGGTTTTTACGGCGAATAAATAAATCTAGGTCTTCTATAAAACTCTATATCACCTCTGTATAAACATCTCGTAAATATTTTGATAGCTTTCAAATACGGGCTATTTCAGGTCTTAAACTGAAATAGAAGAGAATTTATCGGATAATTTTAAATTAACGAAATCGCATTTTTGTGACTGAAACTGCAAAAATTTTTAACATAGGTACTTCAAAACAAAAAAAAACTAAATAATACGGCCAACGTCTTTTACCGGTATATACGATTCGTGACTGGGCTTGGGAGTATTTTTTTGGGCTTGGCTTGAAACCGGCTCCAAAAAAACAAATCAATATTCTTATAGATGCGAATTTAAAATACGTTGGTACGGTTTAAATTTCTTGCAGCAAAATTGCTATCGATGCAATTGCAAAAATGCGATTTCATTATTTCAAACTATCCGTTATTTTCGATCTCTATTCGATGAGTAATACGAGAATACGGATGTAAGACGTTGCTTTAATCAAAATCGTAACTTTAATGTAAATAATGACGATAGATAAATATAAAATCTGTGAACATTAAAAACGAAACGCCACTACCATTTGCCTTTTCCGAGCTCCTTGTCCGGCACTTCGTTACCATGTTTACATAATCCCTTAGCTGTGAACTCGCTTCTCGTTCGTTCATGCTTCTTAATTCGTAACTGCAGCTTAATTAGTTGAGCTAAATAAACGACTAATAGTAGGGGATTTTTTGTATTTGGAAGGAAATTTTGAAAAACGTTTAGTAAGTTTAGTAGTAACCTATTTTCATCTATATCACTTTCGTACTCTACATCTAGTTTCGTTTGAAGTATCTAAATCTAGTCCAGACGTTTGTGTTACCTATGATGACTAGATAACGATATACCTACACTAAATAATTTGGACACAAAATGCCATGAATTGTGTCATATTGGTCAAATATTTGTATTACTTAACTAGTTACTTTGTATATAATTATGAATATTTGCCCTTTGCGGGACTTGAACTCGCGTTCCATAACTTCATCAATTTTCTACCCGTAGAAAGCCAGTTTGGAATAAAGCCGATAATAATAACACAATATCAGAAATGAGGTAATAACGAAAAAAAGAAATTGTCGTGTCCGACACGCTCATGGCAGGTTTTTAGTTGCAGCACAGATTCTGATATCACCCTACAAAAAAGAATACGTATGTAAGTGTAATGTTCAAACAACGTAACTATAGTAACATGTAGTTATCCATACATATCCAATAGCAATCTTGCCGTTACTCCAGGGATCGCAAAGTGCGTGGTTTTGGCACAAAATCAAATATCCCGGTGCCGGCGCCCGATGGAGCGTTTTACGAGATATTCGTGAGAGGAACACTCATTGGCTCGCTTGTGCAAGTTTAATGAGGCGCAAATGAAACCTTTGACTTAGCCGTTATTGCTGGATAGACTTAGTTGATAGTCTCTTTGACCAGGGGATACCCATGTATGTGTAAAACTGATTTAAAAATCATAGTGTTGTAGAGTCTCGGGCCGCATCTTCTCTAAAATGGAATAACCTTCCGACGCGGTGGTAGAGTCAACAATAATACCTACGTCAGAATGATATCTGGGTGATATTATTTTCAATCATAAACTCTTACATAAGCATTATCCGCGTGGTGGAGTATGGCTCGTTTGTCCAACAGTGGGATCCTGCAGGATATAACTTAACATTAGCATCTTATTATGGACAAGACTATAATACAGGGTGTAAACTTCAGGAAGTACTTCAGACTATCTTCAGACTATTAATCTGGATCACTTTTACATTGGGACCAACATTGAAATCGCAATGTACCATACAATTACGGTCGAGCAGTTACTAAATAAATAAATATTTTGGACATTGTCACACAAATTATCTAGACACATTTAAAGTACCAGAAACTAGCCTGGACTTGTATTATGATGACTAAACAATGATATAGAATACATATATAGATACAAACATCCATGACTCGGGTACAAATATTCGTATTCAACATACAAATATTTGTCCCTTACGGGATTCGAACCCGCGAAACTCGGCACAGCAGGCAGCTTCACTACAGACTGTGCTCTCGGGCCGTCAAAGTTACTGGAATTTTAATGCAAATTCAATGCTAGGAACAGCACTGTAACCTAAAAATAAAGAAATAATGTGACAAATTACTTCAAATGTAACCAAAGGTTCAACATAGTCAATAGATTTCATGAAAGTAAACTGACCCGTTTTTACCTTTGGGTTTAAAGGTATCCCCTTTAGGTAAATGATAATGGTTTCCTAAACGTTATTGCCCATCGAATGTAACGGTTCCCTTCGTACCAATAGTATTCATGGTAAACGAGAAATATTCATAGGAGAAGATTTAGAATTCATATTTTGATATTGCTTTTATGGCATGGGGCAAGCCCATGTGGGGTATCACCTTTTTATATAAAATTGAATTCGAATCAACAACTATTTGTTTAATATTTTAAATGATTAGCAATGTTGTTCTTTTATAACGAACTACAAAAAAGACGGTTATCTATTTACTATAATATTATCATCATCATCATCATCAGCCTATACACGTCAGCGAGGGCACATGTCACCTTCTAGGAGGGTGTTTGGGCGTTAGTCCACCACGCGTGCCCAATGCGGATTGGTTGACTTCACATACGCATCAGAATTTCTTCTTCTGCATATGCAGGTTTCATCACGATGTTTTCTTTCACCGTTTGAGACCAGTCGGTAATACGTACATAAGCCAGAAAAACTCATTGGTACGTGGATTGTTGTCCGTGCGGATTCAAACCCGAAACTGAGAGTCCATACCTCTCCGCAATCCGCCACCGACCTCTCTATTATATTATGTTTCGCTAAAATAAGTTAACATTTATAAACTGAAATGGATGATTCTTGAAGCAAACTCTCAAAATAGTACTAGACTTTAATGCGATACTGCTTTTGGGGATGATTCAGACCATTAAATTGGACAACTTTCTCTATGGGACCTAACATCGGTGATGCTGTCTAATCTCTCTGGACATGTCCAGTTGCAGTGGTAGAAGTAAAATGGTGATACAAATTATTAGCAAAATAAATGAACTCAACTTTGCAAAATATTTGATTCACATAACAAAAAAGTTTAGAAAAAACGCAAAGGTACATTTTTGTACCCAAGTCCAATATTTATCATACAATTTCGTTACACAATAAAATAGCAATTTTTTTGCACCGGGTCCGATACCAATACCGATAGAATATCGTGTATCAGAAAGCTATCGACAAAAAACACACCCGTACATTATGTTTCTGATCACGACTTAATCGTAAATATGAAGGGTTGGGCCGCACCTTCTGGTAGCTATTGCAAAAAGAGCGTAGCACACTCTCCATAAAATATATCTGGGGGGCAGAGCCGTTGCCCTATTCTGTTACACCTTTGATATACAAATTGGGATTAAAAAGTTCTCTTGGTAGATTGTCTGGGATATTATTCGCTTCTTATCTGTATGAACGATGTTAAGACATTTCTGTACGATTTATGTATAATTATAGTAACTGTTCTTCGCAATACATGCACAATATCTTATTAAGATTTTATCATAATAAGCTGGCAGCGCGACGTTATTCCGGACAGCTTATTTTGGTTTTGTATAGCTTGATGTATAGGTTTTTGGTTATGGCGATCCTTGGGGGAGGCCTATGTTCATGTGGACGTCCATCGGCTGAGATGATCATAAAGATGATAGCTTGATGTGCAGCATTAAATTGGATGAATTAGATGCGTTAAGAATCCATTCTGGAATGCATTGAAACCATTTTTAAATGGAAAGGTAGCTTCTCTAACCAATAATTAAGCGTAACAGTGAGTGGGCCATACTCCAATATGCACTTGGAGGCAAGTCAGTGATATTAGACAATTTCATAGCCACTCCTATAAGCTGCCATCTGATGAAACTATCCGGGACTAACGAAGACACGAAGGCGCTCGAAAGGAAATACCACTTAAAGGTCACCACTCATCCAAAGAATGATCGGACCAGACGTTGCTTGACTTTAAGTGGTTATTTCCAATACCAAAACTACATTATGTCAAGGAGTATCTCATATACTAACTACCAACTAACTTTTAAGGCATGTAGTGTCACAAAACTGACTTTTAGCATACAGTTTTTCAGGATACACACAAACACTGTCACCTAGTTGCCTCACATAATACCTACAAAAAGATGGACTATTGCAATGCCAACACCACATGGAAAAGTTACATTCAAGCAACAAGATTCTGTGTCTCACTGACTGCCCAGAATAGGTACCCGGCACCGTATTACATATTTATGTATGTGAAAGCCAGTTTCTCGCATATGTTTCTAGCTTTTTTATTCGTGCGAATAAAGTGCGTTTCACTTGGAGTGCTTTTTTTCTGGAGGCTTTTTGGGTTAATTAACTACATACAAACGTACTTACTTTTTTTCGTGTGTATGGATAAAGAAGCCTAGGGAAATTTTTTTCTAAAAATTTTATGTAATTAATTTTCTGTTTTGGTAGTAATATTGTTGAATGAATGTTTTAATTGCTTCTTTTTAATTAAGTAACCTTTAAAAACAGAGGTCTGTCAGGATCGAAGCAAGTAGCGTTCCATTGTCTCTGCCACATTGCAGCGATATTATCGAGCGATAATATCGCTGCGATTTTGCGATAATTGTTTCCAGTACATTTTGTATGGGAACGCGCGCGATCTTACACACTGCCGCGATATTATCGAGCGATAATATCGCTGAGATTTTGCGATAATTGTTCTCAGTACATTTTGTATGGGGACGCGCTCGATCCCACACACTGCCGCGATATTATCGCAACCTGACGCAATCTCTTTCGACTACATTCAGTGGTGGGCGCATGCGTGACGCGAATCGCGGAATCGCTGCAGTGTGTAAGGTGTCGTGATATCGCTGTCGATAATATCCTACGAATATTATTCTCTTATTCGTAGATAATATCGCTCGATAAAATCGCTCGATAATATCGCTGCAATGTGCGGAGCCCTAATGCTATTGGGAGGCAGGCGTGATACATAATTATGAATATATTTAAATCAACAGTAGGTAGATCGATCTTGCGATAGGAAAAGGAACCCATTGAAGTTTGATAGCGTAGTGAAAAAGAAGGGTTGGAAGAGTAAAATGGCATTGCTATTAATAGCCGCATCTCCTCTGCCTCCTCTCCTCTCGGTAGTAGAGTCATAAACATTACATTCGAAATTTGATTATGCATATGCTCACGACTATATTCCCCGAGGGGGTAGTCAGAGATATTCTGAAACCTCAGAACATCCACGTTTCACCAGTAGTACCGAAACTCTGTCCAGTGTGACGGGGGGTGAGCCCATCGCCACTTATAATGGACAGTGGGTAGTGGGTAGTGGGTTTGATTATAAAGTTGTATATACCATTTTAATGTATAGACAATATTAGATTAGATGTGGCTCATTGTACTTACTTATGAGTCATCATCATCATCGAAAAGAAGTAATAAAAAATTTGTAAAACGAACAAACGAACGTTTTGTTTTTAACTGACTTCAACAAAAGGTTCTCAATTCGACCCGTATGTTTTTTTTTTATTTTATTTTTTTTATGTTTGTTACGCGATTATATTATAACGATTGTATTGAAAGTCGTAGCAAGGTTTTTAACCACCCTAAAATACAGTCGTATGGTAATGTACCGATATTACGTTATTGAAACTCACCAAAACGACAGAAAAGGTAAATAAAAGGTTTACCCCATCCGTCTTCAGCGGGGCATATCATGTAAATCAAAATCGGTTTTCCGCTCATCCGTGCGAACCGAGCCTTGCCGAGCCCTTCTATCCTGGCTACCGAGGGCAGGATCTACAGAATTATTCGAAAAATTGCATTGTTTCCAATCCCAATCCTAATTGTTCCCATATGTGGTATAAAAGGCGACTTAGAGATATATATTCTTAAGCAGTCATTTTTGTGGGAGAGACTACCACCATTTTAATATAATGTGATTCCATCCTAAAATCATCCCACAAGTATAAATGCTTGGTATTTATACAGGGTGTAAGGAAAAGTATCATTAATATTTAAACCACATACTCTACCCATCAAACTGAGTAACTTTTACTATGGGAGCAAACCAGTCAGAGCAAAAAAAAAATCTGCTGTCATACATAGGTAAATTTTATTCGAGTAGGTAATTCAATTCAATTCAATTATACTTTATTGCACACAAAAAACAGGACATACATTTGAGTACAGATAAAGAATTACAAGTAGATACAAATAAGGGAAGCTACGTAGTATCTTGACGTCCCAAATACCGCAGTGTCTTAAGGGTCGGCACTACCCTAATCGGGCAAAACAGGGTTCGGCGTTCCGACTTTTGAGGATAGTAAATAGCTATATTTCGAAACAAAATTAAGACCATCGCTTCTCTAAAAGATGAAGTACAAGATGAACAAAAAAAATTTCAGTAAAATTGTGTAGTTACATCAGAAAGTAATCGAGAATTTCATGAAAAACACTAGAATAGCACTGCCGCGTTCCGAGTCCTGTGATTTAGTGAAACAAAATAAAACAACAAAATATATTTATAATCAATGGCAAAACATCAAAGAACACTTTAAACAAATCAGTTTTTCGATACGACTTCTAGTTTTTTTGCAATTTGTTACCAAAAATCACATATTTTTTTGGACGTTTTCTTCATACAAATTACTATGGGCCGTCAATCGTTCGAAATCATTGCGAATAGTCCGGTGACCGGCAACACCCAACCCAGTCTTAGAAGATTAATGAACAATTCCATTTTTAGCTAAAGTAGGCAAAGTAACTTATAAAAAACCGGGCAAGTGGGTGTCGGGCCACATGCAGTGTAGGATTCCGTAGTTGCCCGTCACGATATGTGGACTTAGAAGTGCATTTTATAAATTGGTCGACTATTACTCGTAAATTTTTGTCCACTTTATTATATTAGAATAACTGTAAGTTTATTACTATTGTTACTAGCAAACTAAGGATTGATAATCTGAATTCATCATCATCATCGTCAGATATGTTTTAAATAAGAATGGAGTAAGAGTGAATTCTGTACCGTAGTAGGTGACTCAAACGATTGACTTCGAAAGTCATTTGCACGACAGAATTTTGCGCGAAAAGACATTGCGCGATACAAGAAAACACAAAGGAATTTCAAAAAAGTTACTATGTCCGGTCACTGTTTGGTAGTTTTTGGTTATTTTGGTAATTTATGGTAGTTTTTGAGTCTTTCGGTAGTTTTCGGTAGATTTTCGTACTTTTTGGTAGATTATTGTTATTTTGGTAGATTTTAGTACTTTTTGATAGATTATTGTTATTTTTGTAATTTTTCGTACTTTTTGGTAGTTTATGGTTAATTTGGTACTTTTTGGTTCATCTCATTTAATTTTATTTATTTACCTTAAATTGTATGTAGGTACATAAGTTACAGATGGTAAGTACAGAGTACCTATTAGTCACACTACAACATGAAAAAACAGATTTAAACAATAGGTGCCAGACAATAACTTAACTACCACCTGAAAAGTACTACAATTAAATTATTTAAATGTTATAAAGTCAGTTCAATGTGATTAGTTAAAAATTATAATAACCTTATTGAAGTACAAATAATCGATCTGCAACCTGCAACACATTTTTTTCTACTCAGATTGATGCCTGTTTGTTTACTTATACTGAAGAAACTAATTAAAGTCATAGGGACACTGTTCGATTAATAATTCTTTTACCTTCTTCAGAAATTACTTGTCGGCTTTAATGTCATCTGGTATTTTACTATACACAAGAACAGTATTCGACTTTATTTTGTAGTCCTTTGCATTGATGCTAGTCGGTAATTTGGTACCAGTAGCTCATTTTTGCGAGTTACATTTAATCTCTTGCTACGGAATACTACGGGGTATCGTCTCACGATTTTGCACGGATCGAGGATATATACAACAAAGCTGTCACAGTGAGTAATTTAAAGTCGGTAAACAAGGATCGGCATGACACCCTTACTAACTGAATTCCGCTTACGATTCGAATGCACCTCTTTTGCAAAACAAATATTTTATTTATGTCAGCAGACCAACCCCGTAGCCAAGCCGTCAAGAACTCTTTTGTTTTTATGGTAGTTTTTGGTAATTTTCATTCTTCTATCAAATATTACCAAAAAGTATAAAAATCTACAAAAATAACCAAAAACTACGAAAATCTACCAAAATAACCAGAAACAACGAAAAACTACCAAACTAACCAAAAACTACCAAAAAACCAGAAACAACAAAAAATCATTTTTAAACTCTACCAATAACTACCAAAACCTACCAAAAGAACCAAAAACTACCAAAAGAACCTAAAGAACATTGTACTAAATTTTTTTTTTCTTTAAAATTACTTCTTGTTAATATTGCTGTGCCCTTTCAGGATTGATGTACCCACTTTAGCTACTAAGTAACACCTATATGTTCTTGTGTGTTCAATGTCCTTCAGCGTGACTAAATTACTGCTGAAATCTACCAAAATCTACCAGTCCTATTTCAAATTCTACTTAAATTCTACCAAATAATATTTATGTCGTTACAGATGGTCAAAATTTAATATGAAACACGTTTTTGTACAAAATATTATAAATTTTATCTAAACGCTCATCATTACACATGTTATTTTCGCATTTTTGTATAATTTTTATTGGTTTTTATCACTTTGTAACATGGATGCTTTAATTTTCAAATAAATATTAAATTAGGTCGTCCCTATGCAAGTTTAAATTTAGTACAGTTTTCTGTGTCTCATAAGCAGAATCCGAAATTTTGGTAGCACTTTTAATAATGTCAAACGGATTGCACGTTTATCGACTTCCGATTGTGTCGATATACGGGTAATTTTTTATCACTGCGGATAACTCCAGCATGTATTCTACTCATCAAACTTTCACTATGGAGCCAACTTCAAAAGAGCGAAAAAAAAATCTGCTGTCCTATACAAAACTGCAGTACCTACATATTCGACTCAAATGTATGGGACTGCTGATTTATTTTCGCTATTTTGAAGTTCGATACCATGCTGAAGTTATCCGCAGTGATATAAAATATACCCGTATATCGACATTATTGGAAGTCGATAAGTACATGCAATGCCTTTGACATATTAAAAGTGCTAGGTACCAAAATTCCAACTCTGCTCAGAAGCCCTCTTTTGTAAAAAAAACAACATTAGGCGATATGATTAATATTTGCTGTAATAGAAGTGAGTTCGGTGGCGCGTTGCGGAGAGGACTCTCAATCAAGAGGTCCGAGTTCGAATCCGCACGGACAACATGCCACGTACCAATGAGTTTTTCTAACTTATGTACGTATTACCGACTGCTCTCAAATGGTGAACGAAAACATCGTGAGGAAACCTGCATATGCAGACGAAGAAATTCTGATGTATATTATGTGAAGTCTACCAATCCTCATCGGGCACGCGTGGTGGACTAACGCTCAAACACCCTCCTAGAAGTTAGGCCTGTGCCCTGCAGTGGGACATATATAGGCTGATGATTATGATGATGATGTACTAGAAGTTCCGGAAAACTTGCAAACCCTGCAATCGTTTTCTCAGCCATTTGTATTGCCAGCTTAGATTTTATTAGACGGAATCCATGCATTTTAAATACATAAAATTTTCGAATACCCAATTTCTATTAAAATCTACTAAACAATTTTGCCCTAAAACTACCAATAAAGAAGAAATCTACTAAAAGTGGTCACACTGATGTCCTTTTGCGCAAATGTTTTTGAAGGCTATCGTTCCAGTTACTGCAAAATTTACTTTTATTCCGTGCTTAAAATATTATATCTTACGATGATTATGATAATAAAAGATTACAAACCCTTAGTTTGCTAACACCTTAACTTATAATAATTTCTTCATTTTGTTAAAAGTTTTAATTTGTTCTGTTATAATAATTTTAAGTTTTTTTTAAGCCTTAGTAATACTGTGATCTAATTAGTTGGAACCCATCCTATCCTACCACCAGGGGTGATCTTTGATCAGTCACATTATAGGTCCATCACGCACGGTACTGTACTGTTGCTGTAAATATCAATTTTGACCTACGGCTCTCAAATCCAGATGCTGCAGGAGTATTGCCACGCACAACCAAACATCCAACATTAATTTAATGTGGTAAAATCTGCCTTCCGGGTAGTAGGTACCCTAAATTCGGTCGGACCTACGAACCTGCCAGGATAGAGTCGGCCGACCAGACTTTTTAGTCCTTACTAATTGGCCTCTAGACCAACAGACTAGTTACGTCCTTTAATTCAACGAGGTAAAATGTTGTGTCACCAGGTAGGGTTCACTTTTTCCTTCACACCAGTAAACATGCTAGTCAAGCTGCGCCGCGCGCTGCAGCCGACCAAGTTTTTTGCAAGAAATTCATTACCAAAAGCTATCAAATGGATTTGTTCATTAATCTTATAAGATAGGGTTGAGTGTTGTCGGCCACCGGTCTATTTCTTTTGACAGATATGTCAAACGGGCCGTAGGTAGTGCCGACCCTTAAAACGAAAGTCTTCGATCAGTGTGTGTTGCCAGTGATGACATA
Organism: Agonopterix heracliana; assembly: GCA_963693445.1. NCBI lineage: Eukaryota > Metazoa > Arthropoda > Insecta > Lepidoptera > Depressariidae > Agonopterix > Agonopterix heracliana. The sequence continues at coordinate 958,433 of OY856310.1, forward strand.
TGGAACAGAGACGTGGTCGCTCACTCAAGGCCTCATAAAAAGGCTGAAAGTCACCCAAAGGGCAATGGAGAGGGCTATGCTCGGAGTTTCCCTGCGAGATCGGATCAGAAATGAAGAAATCCGCAGAAGAACCAGAGTAGCTGACATAGCCCAAAGAATTGCTAAACTAAAGTGGCAGTGGGCGGGGCACATTGCTCGCAGAACCGATGGCCGATGGGGCCGGAAGGTTCTCGAGTGGCGGCCGCGTACCGGAAAGCGCAGCGTGGGTAGGCCCCCCACACGGTGGACCGACGACCTGGTGAAGGCGGCGGGAAACCGTTGGATGAGGGCGGCGCAGGACCGGTCGTTATGGCGATCCTTGGGGGAGGCCTATGTCCAGCAGTGGACGTCCATCGGCTGAGATGATGATGATGATGACAAATAAGGCGGTCTTATGGCTAAAAAGCTATTTCTTCCAGACAACCTTAGGGTAGAGGAAATAACAAACGAAAAATAGGTAGGCGGTGCGTAGCTTTATAGAAATGTAATGAACTTTAGTATGGAACAGCTGATTAATTTTTTGCTCTGACAGGTTTACATCCTTTATATGAACGTTAATTTTATTATATATAGTTGTAGCCTATTATAGAATAACAAAGGCCTCATTTCACGAATAAGGGTATCAGAAAAAACTCGTACTAAATCTGCGTGTCTCTCAACCTTTCCAGCAATGTTTGCTCTTGTTCATCACAAATGTAATGCCAAGTTCCTTTAATATAAATTTGAGAAAGGCCATGAAGCCAAACAAAGCATTAAAATTCAAAGAAGTCGAAACAGCAGCAAACAATCAGGTCCCAATTAAGGCGGCAGCCAGACGAAACAATCAGAACGCTCATCCAACTGGGATGCTCACGATAAATTCCCCGCTCCCTCCACAATAGGGCTTCCTTAACTTTTCGCCCGCGAATAACGAGTTTTTAACTTTGTGGCAAAGCGAAAAATGTCTCTATCTCCTTTACGCATCCGTCTAAATAATGGGACGAAGCGAGAACGGGATGAATTTTTTTTTCTTTTCATCTAGCTACGGTCCGAATAGATAGATAGAAAAGATGATAGATAGATAAGTCATTTATTTCATCGGAACAATACAGGATAAACAGTGACAGACAAAGGCAATAGGTAACACTATGGAGTCCGTATAAGGAGGTCCTTGCACGATATTGTACGTAAAGGTGTTGGAATATGACACCGTGCGACCTGTATTGCACCGATGAAAAAGGATCTGACTCAGCATTTATGCTGAAGCAAAAGATGCAGCGCTGTTAATTCTGCTAGAACAGAACGTGCGTTCGTGCAACGAATGTCTAAAATATTATACAGTGAAATCGAGAACACCACAAAACAGACAGTCATTTTACTTATAAGGTAGGGTGTAGCAAAGCTTTGAGTTAGGAAAAACACCACCAATGGCGTAGGTTTTGTCGATTTCGATGTTGGCCGTACAGTGGAAGCTGTTCTTTTTTATGGTCTGTAACTTATTGAAGTTTACTCCGCCTACGTCTGTAAGTGTGAATAAAAATTCATTATCAATATTATTATTTAAGACTAAGTAAAAGATCTATTTGGTGTCATAACTTGGCTTCAAACGTCTCGTACCAGAAAACAACATTTTCAAAAAAAAAACTCCGAAGACTGTTTTGTCGAAACTTTAGTAGTCTCCTTTAAGATATTAAAAAAAAATTTTTTTGTTACTATAAGCCCCCAAACGCTCTAAGCTTGTACTTCAGACCACAATTTAAGGGTATCCCGGGGAAATTACACAAGGAAAACGGCCCTACTTTCAATAAAACTGTCGTCTTTATTTAACAGGGCAAAAGTTATCTCATCCACCATTGTTAGGGAGGAGGGCAAAAACAGAGTTTTTAAACGTAGTTAGCAGACCATAGCGTCTGGGTGGAGACAGGTTTAACTCGCTTTTGAACTAAACTTAATTTAAGACCACCCCATTTCTTTCAGTGGGTAGATATCATTATAAAATGACTAAAGTACTATTTGTTATCCCGACGGTTTGTAATGCCATAAAGTCTGCTTTATTTCAAAATTCATGCAATATCATCGATTGACGACACTCGACTGACGACCTGGAGTGCGATTTTTGAATCTCTTTCGGTGAGCTCAGCATTTGAAAATGTCAAAATTACTATGGAGATACGCATTTTTCTGCTGCGATTTTTGAATATCTACGTCGAACTCAGCAGTAACAAATGCCAAAATTACTACGGAGATATGCATCTTTCTAATGCTGATTTGACTTACAAAATCATACTACAGGAGAGCGATTTTTTAAAGTCAAATCAGCAGTAAAAAGATGCGTATGTCCGTAGTAATTTTGACATTTTTAACAGCTGACGTCATCTTGTCAATATAATATGATTTTTGTATGCAGTGGCTGGGGTGTGCCAGCGCCTACTTTTTGAAAAATGCCCAAGAGTATAAAAGCTGATAATCCTAAATAGTTATACCGACCTGCCAATAGATGGCACTGCACGTTTTTAAATCGCACTATCGGTAGTGTTCGCTTTGTAGGTGTTATCATTATTGTGAACAAATGTTGGCAGAGTATGGTTTAATCGACCATTTGTCAAACTAATAATTTTTGACGTCACGGGTTTTACTTTTAAGCCGTGATCACAGAAAATAGTATAATAACAACATTTTACTTTATTACTTCAGTACTGTTGCGCGATTTACACTCGTGCAACAATAGTGCAAATCGTCGTTGCAACTGCAACTTTAAGATCTCCTATATGTGCAAAATGTTAAAGTGTTGGGAAATTGAGATTTTAAATTGCCAACTGTTCATGACTACCTACATAAGAGTATTTTTTTTACCGTAGAATAGCCGTGAAATTGTTGTTATTTTGACATGGGAGTTTTGGCATTCTATGGAGGACAGAGAACATGAAAAATATTGTTTTGGCGGATCGTCGTGTTACAGTTCGATATGGAGTGTCTATAATACTATGCACGACCACCTGTGGGCATGGAGAAAGTTTCCGCGCGCTATGTGCCAAGAATGCTTACGGACGCACAGAAACAAACCAGAAACCTAGGATTTCGCGAAGCTGTTTGGATTTGTTGCAGCAAGATTCTGATCGATTTTTGTCTTATTCATAACCATGGGAAACATGGCTTTATCATTATGACCCGAAAACGAAACAGCAGTCCATGACCTTGAAAAGACCGTCATCTCCAAGTCCTATGAAATTTAAGGCAACTCCATCTGCCGGTAAGGTCATGTGATCTCTTTTCTGGGACAGCCAAGGGGTCGTTATTGGAACACCTCCATCATGGAGCCACTATGACGGGGAATTTACATGCAGATAAATAAAAAAATGCGTAACGAAATACCTACGTGAAAAACGCGAGCGTGTGGAGGTAGCATAACGTACGCCCACTGTTTGCCATTTTGAGAAACCAGAAGCCAAATAAATTTAATCTACGACCTTTACTTTAATGAAAGCTCTTGTTCCAAAGTTTTCAAATCAACAATGAAACCTTGCAAACTGAAAAGATAAACAGGGAAACCTATAGCAAACAAACGAGGTGCTCCATGGCGTAATGGAGCGTCGGCACATGAGTGCACCATGGAGGACGGAAGGTGGGGCAAAGCAATATTTCTATCGCTCTTTGACTACTTAATGTGGACTAGTTACGCGTGTAATTCTACTAACAAACATTTCTACCACTTTTTGCGGGGGGCGAGATGACATGAAATCCGCAACTTTGGATTTTATTCCCCATAACTTTAGAATCTAATTTTGTAGTGTTGTGTGAACCCCAAACGTTCTAGGTTCGAAGTTATTGTTTTGAAATTATAGGCTGTCTCGTTTAGTGATAAGGTATAAAATTGAATGTAATTGCACATGATCAATTGTTCTTATACCGTGGCAGAGGGGAAATGCTACCGCAAGCCTAGTCCTTATAATAAATAGTCAAAGTTATCGAAGTAAGTGTCACCAAAATACAGGGACGGGGGACAAGACGGGTGCGTACTGCGTAGGTTCCGCCACTAAAAACGGATCCAGGAACAGCGCACTTCATCGTTTTAGATGAATTTTAGTGACAAAAAACCTCTCTCAGTTAAAAGAATGGCGGTCCCCTTCGAACTGAGCATCATAGGCCACGCCGACTGTGACGCCATAACCTAATATAATGGCGACATACTTAATAGCCTTGCGACAACTCCACTCCTTTCTTTTCTCCGTGATAAATATTGCGTGTTGGTGGAGGCAAGTTAGTGGTCATCTTGCTGTCAGATAATTTTCAAGCCACCAATAGGCCTCTGACCTGGCTTAACGAACAGTTACAACGCCATCTGACGGAACTATCCGAGACCAACTGCTTAACGTGCCTTCCGAAGCACGGAAACGCTCGAGATGAAATACCACTAAACGGTCACCCATCCAAAGACTGACCGGACCTGACGTTGGTTAACTTCGGTGATCGTTTCCAATACCGAAGCTCCACTACGTCGACGAGCGCTTCTATAATAAATAAATAATTGTACCTACTCGGCGTCAGTTCCTGGTACATTTTATTTGGCTTTTCTGATACTTAATTATGAATTCTACCAATCCGCATTGGGAGCAATGGTGGACTATAGCCCATACACCCTTCTTGAGGGTAGACCTTATGTCACTCTGTACCTATATGACCTGCAGTGACACGTATATAGGCTGATAATGATATTACAGCATTTTTGTAAAGAAGACTGCTAGATGTGAAGTAGAGCAACAATCATTCAGTTGTACGACATGCATACATACATACATATTCTCACGCCTGTCTCCCACTGGAGTGGGCAGAAACAACGGAACGCCACTTGCCACGATCCTGACAAACCTCCCTAGCTTCCTCCACATTCATTAGTCCTTTCATGCATGCTCGTCGGTTTCGGGTAGATCTGACCTGGCCCTTCTTAAGCACGTCGCCAATTTGGTCCGAATATGTACGTCTAGGCCGTCCCCTTCCAAAATTTCCACTTACGCTTGCCTTATAGGTTGAACTCGTCAATCTGCACTCATCCATTCTTTCCATATGACCAAACCATCTCAACATACCTTTCTCTATCTCTGTACTCTGTACCTTTCTCTGTACGACGAGGAATATCAATTCGTTCTCGTGCCACTGGTGGAACGAGTTGGTGGCACGATGAGGAACAAGGGAAATAATTCCACATAAAACGGTCACAAGTTGTTGTAAACTCAAAAAGGCTAAATTAAGGAGGTGAGAAGTCCAAAAAAGTTTTTATTGTTACGACCCTCTCAATTTATCTCGGGTCCATCGCGTCGCAGATGGCTGAAATTTTACTTTTCATCACTTTGTACTCGTTTTCGGTAAACACGGACGGCTTTTTGAGTGTTGACGGCTTGGTTAAAAAGTAGAGGTTAATTTTTAATTACTTTTGCTTAGGTTTTAGTGAAGAATTTATAAAAGAATAGAGTGCTTGCATGTTTCTAGACAAAAGTTTTCATCTAGTCTGATGTTTTTGTTACACAGGATGTTAAGTTAAATGCGTTACATACATAAGAGGGTACTTGAATCAAACTGATAAATTTTAACTTTGAGACTAAAATTGAAACCGCGAAAGAATAATCAGCTGTTCCATAAATTTTGGGTATGGAACAAAACATTTTTTCTTTCGCGATTTCAATTTTGGTCCTATTAGTAAAAGTTGTTCAGTTAAAACATCTGAAGCACTACCTCAAGTATGTAATGCATTTAAGTTTACAATCTGTGTACAGTATACAGCACAGCTAGCATGCCAGCCACGACAAAGCGTTTAAACGAGTAAAACGTCGTGCGCGCTCTTTTTGGCATACGTAAAATAATAAGGATGGAGGCACATCTCGATTTTTATCGTTTTCTCGGGGGTGGCATGCGAGCCCTACTGGATGATAGGGTAAACAGTTGCACTGTTTTATTGTGATTACATCGTTTAGGCGTTCGGTGTCTATTTCTTAAAATGCCTTCTTCTAGATATGACCAGTTCTGGATTCGACCACTTCTTGGTAAGGCCAGTTCTAAGGATACCCATGATACTGAAAAACTTTGCCTAAGATACTTCAAAACGTTCGATTAGCAATTAGCATAGCAGAGCATAGCATTTAGTATGGAACGTCCAAGATTAATTTGTGAATTTCCTATAACTTTCTCAGGGAAAATTGTTCAGTATCCTGTTTACCCTAACATCCTATAGATAAGATGTTAAGTATATTCCAATATACCGCTACAACTTATCTACACGTACAATAATGTACAAACGTATTCCAGTGAAAATGCAACAATTTCACAGTCATTTTACCCAATCCTCTGTCATTCCACTTATTCTGCAACACATTAAACGCTCCCATTTAAATAACTCCTAACATTGCAATATTATTTTTTATTCTATACAATAAATCAGGGAATCCTCAGGATTTAAGCGCTTTACAGCTAGTTCAGGTCGTATATTTCAAGAGTAAACGACCCGTATAAATTCTACTTGTGACAGTATGCAGCTGAACTTTGCGTTTTGGTTGTGAACAAACGTACAAATAGTGCAACTTTATCGTGAGTGCGGATGATGTTTTGAATGGTAATAAATTTATAGGTTTTAGTTTGAAGGCTTTGTTAGTTTTGATACTGTCATGGAAGATTCACTTCGCTCGCAAAACTTCACTTTGTTGTGTGCATTGACGTAGAATACTATGAACGCTGGGTTTAGTACAAAATTCTCGAAAAAAGTGTCCAAGGCTAATCTACACAAACTTAAGTACGTGTTTAGTAATATAATCAATGAAAATGCTGAAATTCTTTTTCATTTTGCTTGCGTAGTTTTTACTACATCGCGGCAAGGCGTGCACCGCGCGCGCTCGCGTGCGCGTCGTCGACCGTTCTAACAAAGACTGTCGCGTAATTAGGTCTCTTTATACGTTTTAAGTCTCTTTTGGTTCGGACACTTTTGAGCGCGGACCCTTCGTCCAGTAGTTGTGTGTCAACTGTTAAATGGATATCATATAAGTAGTTTGCGGTTATATAAACTAGCTAGAGTACTAGAGTTCTTCGTTCCGTATGATGATGCTTAATGGCCGTGTTGGACCACAGCGACTGATTATGGCTGTTGATGTGCTCTTTGGTGACTGATGTAGCCTTTCTTGGCACAGGCTACAAGTCAATTTCCCATCAAGATACTTGTTACTGAATGGCCGCGGGTAGTCTACCTATGATAAGAAAGATATCCTGATTTCTAGTTGGCTTTCTTGCCAATTCTCATCAGCAATTACAATGTATTTCAGAAAAATACACTATTCGACTTATACTTATTCTTGGGCATTACCTATACAATAAATATACATTTTATCTCAATAGGGATGATAGCAAATCAAACATCATCATAATATGTAATCGATATTAGAGAAAGAAGCTTATTGACAAGGTGAAATCAATCAGTTTTAACGAATTCGATCCTACAGGGTGGAATTGATATCATTAGCATCCTTTTAAACTAAGAGTCTACCCATCAAACTGAACAACTTTTACTATGGGAGCAAACAAATCGGAGCAAAAAAAAATCTGCTGTCCCATACATTTAAGTCGTGTAGGCAGCGGCGGCGGGTGCAGTTTAGTATGGGACAGTTGATTTTTTTTTTGCTCCGATTTGTTTGCTCCCATAGTAAAAGTTGTTCAGTTTGATGGGTAGACTCTTAGTTTTAAAGGATGCTAATGATATCGATTTAAATTTCCACATCTTTTTTCATAAAGCAGTCGCTCTGAAACAAAAAATGCAATGAGAAGTTAATTAAATACAAGAAAGAATAGAAATGTTGATTACTTAGTAGAACCTATAATGACACTAAAAATCGGCGGTCTATTATCTACAGATAAACATCCAACCATCTACAAAAATATTTTCATAACTGTATCAAACGACCCATTCAGCATGATCAACATAAAGCGAAACAAAACGCGTTTTTTTTTTACAAATAACAACAAATTTATGACGATGTTTACGGGCAGCTACCCGATAAAGAGCATTGAAATTCCGAATGAATACAAACACAGCTACGTTCCGTTTCCTTGAAACCTGACCCGAGTTTTGAAGTAGAAGGGAACTTTTAACTTGTTATCTATGGCTAATGTTTTTCCCGCTTTTTCACCATCATTGACAACGGAAGAATTTTTTGTAGCGTTTTTAGCATTAGAGGCTGTCATCACATTATTATACTCAAACGAATTTACGAATGGGGCTTTCCACATTAGTCCAGTAAAAATACGGGTCGAAAGGAAATAATTTATACTTAATAAAAAAATTTTTTTGGTACATCGTTTATACAAATGATATTATTAAGATACTTTATAACGAATCCCACTAAATTTCGTATTTCAATTCAAATGTTTATTGCATTGCCACATTGTAAGTACATAGCGCTGAAGTATTTTTAGTTTTTAGTACTAAAATGCATTTTTTTTATTAATAGTGTCAGATTTCTTTCTTTTTTAATTTTTATTGTTTGATTAGATTATGATGTATGTACATTGTGTAAATTTTGTACTAAAATTGAGTTTTTCGTAATTTCTACTTATTTAAAAACAAAGGTTCCGTGGTGATTTTTCGTTGGATTTACTTCTAATATAAAAGAATACAAAAATGTATTTAACAAATGGCATAACAAATTGTATATAAAAATGTTTTTACTTTGTTTAGTTAATTATTTAAGAAATTGTTAAGGGCGATTTTCAAACTAAATGATAACTAGAATTATAATCTAAAATATAAAAGAAAAAAACCGGCTATTATAAATTATTTACATTCGCCATACAAGCGACCCGTAACTTTACTGGAGTACATGCTTTCCGCCAGAGATCCTGTGCCCGTAAGCGAAAAATTCTTGGTCCAAGACTACTGGACTACCGGTATAGACAATATACCTATTTCCATCTTACTGTGTCACACCTTTCATAAAAATTGGAAAAACAGACAAGAAGAGAGCAGCATGTACGATAGTGAGTATGAATGAGAGAGGATTATACTGCTAAAGAAAAATGTACTCTAACGCATGCTGTCGTTTGCCTCCTTCTGCCAAGAGAGGACGAGGTAAAAAATTGGTGGGAGGCAGGCAGTCTCCGTATGAAGTATGGATGGTATAGACTATTGTCTAAAGTTAGTAGTACCAGATACCTCTAGATCTAGCATAAGCATAAGCTGACGATTATATTCCCCGATGGGGTATTCAGAGATATTCTGAAACCTCAGAACATCCACGTTTCACCAGTAGTACCGAAACTATGTCCAGTGTGACGAAGGGTGTGCCCGTCGCCACTTATAATGGACAGTGGGTACAATACATGCCTCGAAATTAAAGTATGCAGGTTTCCTCACGATGTTTTCCTTCACCGAAAAGCCAGTGGTGTTACAAATCGTACATAAATTCCGAAAAATTCATTGGTACGAGTCGGCCTGAACAGGGATCGAACCATCGCCTCCTGCACGGCAGGCAAGGTTACTCGCCACTGGACCACCGCTAGATCTAGAGTCTAGATCTTCGCCAGATACTCTTTCTTATATGTGGTGAGGCGGAGAGCTATATAGGAAATAATCCGCCAATAGCGTGCTCACTCGATGACGTCATAAGGAAATTGTAGCGCTCTCATTGATTAATTTTCCTCCGAGCTCACCGTCTTGCTACCTTGCACAGTTCTGGTGGAAAAGAACCCTAATAAGGTATCCTCAGTCAAAAAATTCTTCGACTCATAAGAACGCCCAATTTGATTCCATTAGTAGAGTCGAAGTATTTTTCATTAACGGTACAAGTTTCGGTGTCGTCTTACCATGAAAGTTGAACCGAGCTAAGTGTAGCAAGTTTGCGCTCACCGACGTTTTAATATTCAAAGTGAAACTAATACCAGCTCTGTTACCTGCCAACTTTGAAGCGCTTTAACTATTTTTAAGTTAGCTTAAGTTTAGTTGTAAGTTTAAGAGGGAGTGGGGAGCTAAATCATAGTGCATTGGATCGATAGAGCGATGGGTAATCATGAGTGTGTTTACAAGCTAGAAGAATTTAATTGCTCTCAACAAATTTTTTTGTACTTTAGTCATCCAAGCTGTTTTGAACGAATAGCACATGTTAAACAGAATTTTAACTCTTGCTTTATCTTTAAAACTAAAAAAATTAAATCGCGTTAGTTGTTGTTGTTCAAATTATACCTCAATATTCACAAAACAGTGTAGAAAAGCCAGCGTTTTATTCCTGACACATAAAAATCTAGTGCACGTTTATTACCGGCCGTTTATGTTCCCTAATAATATTCTATGTTTATTTTATCTTCTTTTCATAGCTTCCTTTTTGTGGAAAACATACATCGTACACGCGACGTACGAAAAGGTGATAATTTGGCCCTCCTTTTATAATAAAAATTCATATCGTTGAGAGTGGAAGGGAATGATACACCTTTCAGATAGTGTTTTTATTTTTATTATAAAATTAATCCATTAGTCTACACGAGCCCTACACAGGGTGTAAGAAAAAGTGTCATTAACCTTTAAGCAAACAAGCAAACCTGTCAGTGCAAAAATAAATTCAGCTATTCCATACTAAACTGCAATGCCTAAGTGGACTCAAGTGTATTTCCATACACTTGAGTCCACTTAGGCATTGCAGCAGATTTTTTTTTTGCTCTGACATTTGTATTGCTCCCATAGTAAAGGGAATCTCAACCCTTATTGGTTGGACTCACTAGGTTGAAATTTTTCATTCGATTAGTCAATATTTGATAAGCTAATGATATGTTATGAAAACGGTTAAAATATTAACAACCACACAATTTACCATTTTCGGGAAATTCTATCGATTTGTACCACCCAGTATTATAATATTCTAAACTCACAACAACAGTGCCTAATTGCTACGTGGTCCAAAACCTTGCTGCAACTATTACATAAATCAAATCATGCTTACAATAATTGACCTTAGTGGTTGGTTGTTGTGGCAAAGTTTAGTTTCGCCACAAAAATGAATACGTAATATACATACATTATAACATGAATGAATGGACAAATTCAACAACCAAAATAAATATACTATAAATAATTAAGCAACCGACCATAAAATAGCGCAACATTCCATCAAAAGTAACACATATTTAAAATAGTACGAGCACTAAAAAAACCTCACTTACCCTTAAGTACACTCAGCCGGCCGGAAAAGTGGTAAAAAATACAAAAAAATTCTCATTTGGCATTCACGCAGGCGAGTCACGTCTTCAATATTGGGATTGGCTCCGGATCGCTATCAATTTTTCTTGAGAACAGACTCAGATTTAATTATTCAGAGACCTTCGGTATGTGATGGCTGAAATAGTGTGGTACGTGTGCCCCGACGAAGGGAAATAATGTACGCTAAATAATGTTTTCAACCTTTTTTTGTGTGGATAGTCACTATGACGGAGGTCGACAATGAGACGTTGAAGTAACACATTTGTGACTGTATATTTGAAGGGCTTAGGATTGCTTCAAGTTGTTCCGTAAACATGGGTTTCATTTGAAGAAGAAAGGTTTTCCGTAAAAATTTGCTTGTGATTGCGCAGAATTTTGCTTAGTTGTCATTATGACAATAATAATACCTATACCCATATAGGTTTGTGCCCTTTATAATGTAACGTATATTATATGTTCTAGCTTCTATACGCTTGAGCAATAGACGTTAAGACAGATGCCAGGTTAATTTGAACATTTATTAATATACAATTCAGAAGTATTTCTCGAATAGCGGATGACTTTTACCTACTTGTGAAGTTGCTATTGTTTTTATAGACATTATCTCTCACTCCACGTTATATTTTCTCTTATGAATTTCATATTATCTGTCTGTTACGACATGACGAGTTCTTATTTTAATAATTTGTTTTCCCGATATTTTAACAGTGTTGTTTACCTATCATGATCAGTGGATGATGTCACGTCATCCACGTCTAAAATACTCAATCTGTTTTAAAGAAATTTGGCAAGGAGATAGTTCGTTGTAGTGTTAGAAAGAAAATAGGCATAAAATAAATATAATACTACGCGGATGGCGTTGCAAGTAAAAGCCAGTTGATGTTTTATCAATAATTTTACTTCAATAAATTGGCAGAGCCCAAATAAATTTAGAAGGCCGAGGATAGCGTTTTGGGGTTCCTTGGGAGAGGCATATTATGTTAAGCAGTGGACGATGACAGGCTGCGGTGATGATAGTGATTTTTTTTTAATTACTGAGTAATGTGATTTTACACTTATTCGCACATTCTGCATCTCACAAAACTTAAGTAACGCGGAATTTCCTTCGAATCGATCCAAAGAAAAAACAGTTTATTTGGACATCCGCGTCCGATGTCTGCAGCACGCAGGACACCGCAGTTTTTCGTCCGATGTGAAAATTTAATTTCCAACCGGTCCGCGCACGGCATCCTCCGAGACGTGATGTGCTCGTACGTGATTTATTTCAGTTGACTGTACTTTGCGGGTACTTGTGTAAAATTTTTGTGGGAAAATTTTTATTTGAGCAGTAGGTAATGAGATTTTCTGTAATTCAATAGCAGGTTTTTCCAGTGAGCCGTGTAAATTGCGTTAGGTGAAAAAGCGTATCTTTTTTTGGTCAGCTTATTTCGCAATTTTAAATAAATAACTCCGGCATATTTAGACTGATGAGTTTTTTAACTGTTTTTAAAAAGATTTCAAATAATGGAAATGTTTAAATCTTTGACTTTATGAGAGCAATAAGGTGCGTTGGGGTAAGTTCGGATAGTTTTTAGCTACATTCATAAGAAATTGGCAATTAATTATTTCCTCAAAATCTATAGCAGCCAGCGTAATAAAATAATCAATAAACAACCTATCAGAAAAATATTTTCATGTTTGGATAGATTTAACGACTGCTGTGTTACGGGAGTTTAAAGTATAGATAGTGGGGAAAGAACGGACTACCATATAAAATCACTCATGTGGCTGAGAACACAAGGTTTATAACAAGAAAACATCCGATCTTATATTTCGTTATTTAATTTTGAGCGTCCAATCTTACGCCCAGCCATAACAGACGATCGACATGACGAAATCACCAATGCGGACTGAAGAGAGTGCTTGTATAAAAAATAATCACAGTATCGGTAGATATTTAACATATTATACGTGCTTACCCCATTCAACTTTGATGTATGGCAGCGAATGTTGGGTATGGCAGAAGAGGAATGAATCAAGGATAAATGCTGTCGAAATGCGTTCATTGATAGAATACGAAACAGTGTAATTAGAGAAAAATGTGGACTGAAAGAGGATATCGCACTCTTAATCGAATACTGACCTAACTCAAAATTTCGGTGTTTTGAGTTATGATAGCGGAACGACCTAAAAGAGCATGCTTTATAACCTAGACCCCAAAAAAACACCAATTTCCTATAATAAATAGGGTCAAAAATTAGTTGGGTCTTTATTCTTCCAGCGCTACGTGCGCCCTTTTTTAGCCGAACAATGACCGATTTAGTATTGCGTCAACTAGAACCGATTGGGTCTGTGTCGAATAACGACAGATTTGGAGATAAGTCCATATTCGACCAAATATTTAAAAAAACCTTAGATAATAATTTAAGCAATAACGACCGAATTTGAAATAGGTCATTATTTGACTAAAAGTTTGAACTGTTTGATTGACTTATTACGAAATAAGTCAGTATACTACAAAAAAAATTATCGGTTCACGTGACCGTTTTCGAAATGAGTCTTTATTCTTTAAAAGGATTCAAATTTAAGTTGTCTCATTTCCAAATCGGTCATTATTTTATAAAATTTTCTTGATTTTTTGTGGCTGATTTTGAATTAAGCCTTTGTTTTATAAAAATAAATTGAAATAACGCGTTACATCTAAGAATAGGTCTCTCTACTACTTAAAACATCTGAAGTTCGGTTGGCTTAAAACCGAAACAAAATGGAAAAATTTACTCATCTTGCTGTAAATTACCATGTAACCTCCTGTGAACGATTGAGAATCATTGTTTTAAATAATTTCACTTAACGAAAGATACAATAGTACAAACTTATTCTTAAGATCTTAGCAAAATAAATTCTACTTAAAATACATTCTTAGCTGAGTACTAATAGTGGCAAATCGAACATAATTGAGGTCAAGCGTAAGCAAAGCAGACAGCGGAAACAGCGTCAGATATAAGAATATGCAGAAGCGCTAGATGAAAACGCATAGCATACGTTATGGGAAGAACTAGCAGCTACTCCTTTACTATGTAGACATTAAAAGCTCGACCACCTTCGAAGCGGCTTGAAAATTTAAAAATGGCAATGGTGTGCTTGCATTAAGTAACTATAGCATAAAATGTCTACGATATCCACATAAGAGCACATAAACGCCAGCAACAAAGTTGTGGAGGTCACTGTGATTTAAGTGCATCAATAAATCAACACAGGTTTCTCAAGTAGGTATAAGAATCTTAATCTATAGATGATTTTTAACAGACTTCAAAAAAAGAGGATGTTTGTCTTTATATATTTTTACAAAGAGCATTGCATTTAATGTTTGTCAAAAGTAAGGGTAAGGAAGTAAGTAATTGCATTTTTGTATCAGCAATATTAAAATATATATAAAATTATAATACGTGATTGAGAATAGAAAGTTATCAGATGTTGTGTGACTGATCCGTGTTTGACGGTTCACTTTATTAGCTTCTCATACAAATTAATCTCATCAGTTTTAGAGTTAACTCACATAACATTTCTCAGACTTTGCACTCAGCTTGTATATCGCTGCTTATAAACGAAAGGGCCACAAGTCAAAAAATTGCGATTGATTGCGAAAGGGAGTTGGCCGATCCAAAGATAATCTGCTGAGATGGGACATATTGCCGGCCGTTGCGTCTAGATGTGGTCAGGTGCAAACCACTCGATATCTATCGCAGTGTAGCCTGTGCCCTGTGTATTGCTCCCTTCAGGACCTAATAGAGGCTTCCCCCCGAGGAATAGAGGTGGTCAAGTATTGGAAAGGCAAATTGTAATCACCTTCATACGAGAAAGAAGATAAATATGGTTGACATTTACAAGTTATGACTAACTCATAAGAGGTCAACTTTGGCTCAGGAATGAAAACGTCATGGAAAGAGGATGCAAAAGTTATCGATATCCGAGATATTTCATTATTCCACTCCTATTTTTATTTCCTGTATAAGGCATGTTTAATGTATTTTACAATAAAACCTAAGTTTTAATGGTAAAAGTATGAACCTTTTTGTGATTTTTACTAGTTTTACCTGTGACACGGTTAATGGTGAACAATAGCCATGATCTACATGTGCTCGGTTCGTTATCGTACTCGCTGGCAGTGTATAGCCACTTATGTTATTTCAATCCGATAATTTGATACAGTCTTCCGGTCAACATGTTGCACGCATGCATTTTCATTGCATTATGTAAAATCTACTAACTCGATATTTTAAATAATGTTTCAAAAAAGCATGGGGCTAAACATGTAGTAAAATTTTGCTGTACATAATGGACATAATATTATTGTGTTGTCATACCTATTCCCCGGGTTATTTCTTATTAGTAATTTCATAACTGTAAATACTTTTAATGAACAAAGCTGTGGAAGAATTAGTCTTAAGTTTGAGGAGTTAAGTAATTTCTTCTCGTTCTTAATACCGCAATGTGTTAAGATGAAATACTTTGACCAGTGTGTACTGCCAGTGATCTGTAATATTAAACTGAGAGGTGGAAATCATCATTGAAAGAAAAGCCTTATAAAAATTGTAAGAGTCACCCAAAGGGCAACGGAGAAGGCTGGGAGTTTCCCTGCGGTATCGAACCAAAAGTGAAGGTAGCCCGTAGAATTTATATTCGAAAGTGGCAATGTGCTGGGCACATTTCTTGCAGAACGGATGGCTGATGAGGCTCCAGTGACGATCAAGTACTGGAAAGCGCAGCATGGGTAGGCTCTTCACAATGTGGACCGACGACCTGGTGAAGGTAGCGCGAACCTATTGGAATAAGGCAGCGCAGGGCCGGTCGATGAGGTGATGCTCTGGGAAGGCCTATATTCAGCAGAGGATTTCTATCGGCTAAAGTGATGATGATGACAAAAACCAAGTTTTTCCGTGTTTTATAGTGAATAAAATCATGTAGTTGACAAAGTAGGTATTGCTTATATTCATAATTAGAAATGTACACTTACACTCTTATCTCTCGTAGTAGGCTCTTACTACTGAGACCGAATAACGAGTACCAGAATAAAGTTAAGAGTTGCAGAAAACTTAAATATACTACGTATATTTACAGCACCTTTTGTACTATTCGTAAATAAACACAAACATTAAGAATATGATAATTCCTATTATTTAACTAGATTTTAACTCGTATCAAAATACTGTACAATAAATTATTGTCTAGTATGTAAGCCTCAAATACATTGGATTAATTTGTTTAAGATTCGTATGATTTTTTAAGATTTTTGACACCTATTGTGTAAAAGATTATATTTTTTACAAATAGAAGTACTTTTCCATTACTTTTATATCATTTTTTTCATTTTTTTAAAAATTATGTAGCCAAACCGTGTGTTTTAAGTCACTCATTTCCAACGAGAATTTGATCGTAAAACGACGTAACTCCTAATAGGTCAATGAATGTAAACTTTTTTTTTTTAAATAAAGACCTATTTTTAGTTAGGTCAACGTTTTTTTTAACTTTTTTGTCAAACATAGGCTTATCTCTGAAGGGTGTAATTTATGTGTATTATTTAGGGAAATATAAATATATATCAAATTTTTAATAGTAATTCTTTAAAGTACGTATTCCCAGGATTCTGCAGTAGGTTTTACTTTTTGGCTACGACACTCACTTAAGAATTTACAGCCGTGCAAAAAAAAATGTTGACTGACGAAAATGCATTTTTATCGATTCCCAAAAAAATGAAAATATGGATTAGGTCAGTATTCGATTAAGAGTGCGATATAGTGACAAGGATTGAAAAGGGAATGCTGAGATGGTTTGGTCATGTGGAAAGGATGAGTGAAAGTAGAATGACGTATGAAATATATAAAGCAAGTGTGAATGGAAAAGTCGAAAGGGGTCGCCCTAGACGTACGTATGCAGACCAAATTGGCAGCATACTTAAGAAGGGCCAGATCAAATGTACCCGAAACCGACGAGCGTGTATGAAACGACTTATGACTGTGGAAGAGGCAAAAGAGGTATGTCAGGATCGTAGCCGATGGCGATCAATTGTCTCTGCCTACCCCAATGGGACACAGGCGTGAGTATATGTATGTATGTATGTATGTATGTTACCCCATTCACGATCTTACCCTAACGCATCTTATTATTTAACAAATGAGACAGATTTCTGTAGTACACGTCAAAAAGTTTCGCACAAGGGGGTTGTAACGTGCGACGGAGGTCATGTTCTAATTTAGTCATGTTCTGCTTGCAGGCAGACAGAATGAAAGAAACTACAATATTTATACGTCATTCCATACAGGTAAGGATGAAAAGAATTTCCAATTCCTAGTTAGGTTTCTGGCTAATTCTGATAAGCATATAAAGATACTACCCGACATATCTTGGATCGTTACTAAAGCTGTTCTAAGAATAAGAGAGAGTAACACTCATAGAGGCTTAACTTTAATGAGCGTTTCTGCAACTGTAGCAAGCTGCAATGTTGTTTCTATCTTTAAATAAAAATTGCCTTGAAATTTTATTGCTATTTGGAATGTAGTATAGTTGACTACGGAACCTTCAAACTTCAAAGACTTTATTGCAACACCCAGGTAATATAAAGGTGGTTAACAGTATGTTAGATAGAGCTGTGATCTGCCTCATAATGAGAATAAAAAGGAATCTTATGACAATACTTCACAAATCCAGAATACATAATAATATAAAATATATTATGTTATTAATGGTTCAGAAAATTATCGATACTGGATATTGCATCCTATTACAGGATTTCCAGTTGAGTGTTACCTAATAGGATGCAGACTAACTAAATCAGTGACGTATATAAAGGTATGTACCTACCAATCTATGCACCTATATGCTTGGAATACAACGAAGCTATCAGACGATCAAGACAAAGCGAGTTCTGATTTCCTGGTTCATTACAACGATATACTACTGATTTACTAGATGAGACAAGCTTATTACCCGACTGCGACAGAAGGAGGGTTATTCGAGCGTATGTATGTATGTTTGTATGTCTATTTCTTTGGCACGCCCTACAGCCCAAACGGCTTGATGGATTTTAACGTATGAGGTGTCGTTAGATTCGTAAAAATTGTGAGAGTGTCATAGAGTACATTATTTTAATATGGCGTCTGCGAATTAAAAAAGGAAGGGGGATTCAATTTTTTTTCGTAAAAAATTACAATATGGGTATCAAATGAAAGCTGGTACAGAGCAGATTCCAAATATATATATTATAGTACTTTTATGGTACCATTTTGACACAAGACTAAAAAGTATGAAATAAACTAAATTATTAAGAAAAACAAAAAACCCGACTGCATAAAAAACTAAGTATTAACTGAAAATATTAAAACTAGCTCGTTTAATCAGATAAAATAACTTTGTTCGAGCAAATTTTCGAACGAATTTTCAACGAAGCAAAAAAACGTATTTTTCATTCATCAATATCTTTTCTTTTAGGTGTTGGGGGTAAAACTTACTTTAGTCTAAGGGTAAAACAAGGGCACGCGTGGTGGACGCCCACTCACCCGCCCTGAGAGTGGGCTTTTTAATAGGCTGATGATGAAAGATATTCTATTGTCTCTATGGAAGGATTATTTTGTAAAATGTAATGAACCGATAAACCTGCAAAAAGTAATCGGACCTCTTCCAGTAACAAATAACAGTGTAGTACACTCAGCGATGTTTAGCAGATAACGTTGGGGATTTACGAAGTGTATTGTACGGCACAATACTCGCGCCGGGAGCCAGGTAATCTAAGTTTACTTATCAGAGCTTCTGTTTACCCTTCGATATCACTGCAGCGTGTCGATTACATGCATTGTGTTTATATTGCAGATAGTTCATAGATACAGGTATTATCAATGCGAATAGCAGGGTCGCGGTGGAAAGAACATAGGTAATTGTTTATTCTTGTCTTTTACTTGTACTCTTACTATAGAAACGGTGTGCCGGTGTCTGTGGAGGTATAAAGCAGATTATGCTTATGTGAGGAAATTCAAAAAAGTCAAAATAATAGTAGGTACATTACTGCAGCGACAAAACAGGCATTTAATGGACGAACGTGTAAATGTGGGCCGAGGCGAAGCTGAAGCATGCATACGTAAGTCCATCATTGCCTAGTTGTGGCCAAGGCTTGTATAGTACTTTTCTCAAATAAAGCGCGGAAATTAAAACTAGTACCTACAATTACTTTTAAAACCGCTAAAAACAATTACTTTTACCGCTAAACCACGACAGATATGGATTTTGATATAACTTTTGCTCAGCAGCAGAAAATTTCAAAATTATTATGCAGATGGATTTCAGAATATCTCTGACTACCCCCTCGGGGAATATAGTCTTGAGAATATGCTATGCTATGCTACTATGGAGATATACATCTTTCTACAGCTGATTTGACTTTCAAAAATCGCACTCCTGTAGTATGATTTAGTCAAATTAGCAATAAAATATCTCCATAGTAATTTTGACATTTTCAACTGCGGAGCTCAGCGAATGAGTTTCGAAAATTGCATTCCTGCACCGTCACCTTACTGGAGTGCGATTTTTGAATCTCATTAGGTGAGCTCAGCAGTTGTAAATGTCAAAATTACTATGGAGACACGCATCTTTCTGCTGCTGATTTGACTTTCGAAAATCGCACTCCTGAAGTATGATTTTTGAAAGTTAAATCGGTAGTAGAAAGAGGCATATCTCCATAGTAATTTTGACATTTACAACTGCTGAGCTCACCGAATGAGATTCAAAAATCGCACTCCTGAGCCGAAAATTTGGGAATACTAATTGATTTTTATTTCTTGTTTGTTAATTATGAACGTCGCTGTTTTAATGCGAACTTATAAAAAAAATATTTTCGTATAAAAATTACTATTGTCAAAATACTGATATATCTAATGAATTTGGATAGTATTGTTGCTGTTGATGTTTGCACGATAAGAATCACGCCCTCTACCATGCTTCACATTGAATTAACTGAAATCGTATCAACCCGCTTTTCCATTTTCCTTTCCTTGAAAACTCAAGCTAAACTGAACCGAGTAGTACAAGTAATTTTCAATAGATGGAACTGCTCCCTTCTGAAACACACGAACCAGGCAACCAACAATGCTCGGTAAATCCTTTACCTGTTCATAGATGTCGCTAAGCATGTTTTAATTCAAATCTTATTATACTCAAGACCAAGGGCCTGTTTCACCACTTCTGGGTAAGTTCTTGTTAGCTTATCCTACT
The DNA here is from genome assembly GCA_963693445.1 of Agonopterix heracliana. Taxonomy (NCBI): domain Eukaryota; kingdom Metazoa; phylum Arthropoda; class Insecta; order Lepidoptera; family Depressariidae; genus Agonopterix; species Agonopterix heracliana. Next base: position 978,906 of record OY856310.1, read on the forward strand.
GATAGTTTGACATATTTTGTATGAAATTATGTCAAAATATCTGTCGGATAAGCTAACAAGAACTTATTCAGAAGTGGTGAAACAGGCCCTAACTCAATGACTCAAGACTAAAATCCCTTTCAGGTTAGTCAGAAACCCGTGCTACAACAATCAACTAAGGACCGATTCGACCAAACGCGAGTAAATTTTATTCTTAGATTAAGTCGCCGGTTACTATAGAGTAAACTAATTTTGAGTTTTACCAACCCTATCTATCTATCTATCTATAACGTCACGCCTCTTTCCCAATGGGGTAGGCAGAGACCAGAGCGCGCCATCTACTACGATCCTTACAAATCTCTTTTGCTTCATTCACATCCATACATCTCTTCATACATGCCCGTCGGTTTCGAGTACTCCGCACCTCCCCTTTTTGTAGGACGCAACTGATTATATGATACCAACCCTAATCTAAATGAAATGTCAATGTCACATAATTAAAAAAAATTTAATAGAAAGAAACCTACCAAATTAAAACTGTATAGTCTCGCATTGCAATAAGTACGGATACAACGAGCTCTCTCTTTAGGTGAATTATACATTCGTTCATTTAGTACGGGGTGTGTAACACCAAAAGTAAAATTGTTCCTTTTATAGTTATTCTGACTTCACAGATAAATGTAAGTGCAAATCATGCATCTCCTAATAAATAATATCTCATAACCATAACCTTTTTTTATATTTTGTGTCCAATAAAGAATCTAATCTAATATAACCTAAGTATAAAACGTATCCATTAAAATGTATCCATGAGCACGTTAGCGCTTTCATTCATTGCTGAAATAATAACAAATCATTTTCGCCTCAAAACTTAAAATGCGAATAACTTTAAACTTTAAGTATCAAAATAACGAAATTATTGTTTCAATCTAATTAACTATTTTGTTATAAATCAGTTGGGGTGCATGAGGTTTTGCGCTTATTCATTAACACGTTGTATATACAAGGTCCAACTAAGAACTGTTGGACCACGGCCGGTCCCCAGGCTTCACACTAAGCCTGGTGGAAGATCTTCCCTTTTCAATGCAGAAACATTCCCAAGTACCACCTCCATAAAATGTCTTTCAACTATAACTTTCTTTTTCTGCTGCCCCATACATTTTGGTCGGGTAGGATTGAAGTTTTGTATGAAACAGCCGATTTCTTTTTCGCGATTTTGGTGTTGGTGTCATAGAGAAATTTGTTCAGTTTGATGGTCTGATTACCCTCTTAAAAAACCGTCAGCATAATTATTAAGAAGGGAGTCACGTTGCAGGAATTGACCCGAGCACACGTCTCGCGTGGTTTTCGCGCGTCGCGTTTTTGCCTGCCACGAGGCTCCGCAATCCTCAATCTCTTCTTGTTCTTGAACAAAAACAATCCCCGAGATTGGGATAGATACTCCCATAAATTACACTTGCCACTGCCGGAAATGCGGTGCTACGCACAAGCAAAAAGCCATTAATTATAAATAAAAAAAATATATATATTAAGAAGGATCGACCCTAATTGAGATTGCATCTTTTTGGTAGAGCTAGTCTTAATTTTAATTCGATCTAAGACAATATCATTGACTTAATACCTATTTATTGAATAGAGTTGAGCATACCCATACATTTTTCAATGAGAGTGGTATTTCATTATACAGTATTGGCAATTTGAGTATTTCGTTGTACAATGTACTGAACATTGCGACTCTACTCCCACGTTCCATCTAATTGTCATTTCTAACGACTGTCTGCTGAGAATGCCACTAATTGTCCCTAGATCATGGTAACCAACTATCCTGTATTTTACAGGACATCCCATTTTCAGTAATAAATCTTTTTGTTGACCGAGTCCTGTGTTTTATAATGCAGTTCTTGTATAACACTGAAGATAGAAACATGAACTTCGGAATACCTACCGTATTCTATATTAGAAAGTTGGCAGAAATTCATAAGTGGCAATAAAGTGTATATTGATGCTCATGTGTTGTTGCATTAGGGTGAATTGAAACTACTTTTTAGCGCTGAGAGAAATAAAACAGTTTTATATACTGCCTTCTTGAAGTCTTTAGGGGCATAAACAAACAATATGCAACTGCTTCAAATACTATTGATTAGAAATAAACATGTTTTATAGCAGGGGAGGCCAAACTTTTCAAGTACGCGGTCTACATTGAAAGTCAGATATACCTGGTGGCTTATTTATTTTGATCTAAGCCTGGTGGTTTACATTCAACAATTTTATTTGCAATTATTTTGCCAGTGCTAGCGTTGTGTTTGTCATGTAAACACGTGCCGATCGAGTCAAAATGTCAGTCCTAATGGTGATTCTTTATGTCCTTATAAACCTGTGTTGTATTTTAATTTCTATGTAGTTATCTTTGTTTTTTTTTAATTTAGCTTGTTGATACCTATACGAAAATATCAAAATAAATTTTGGTTCTAAATTTCATTTCTTTCATATTATCATCTTTTCGACCAATATTTTTTTTTTGTTACTGGGTTTTTGGGATTTTCAAATGCTTATCTGTTAATCGAGACCTATGATATTTCAAAATATCATATAAAATGCTGATTTTTTCGTAAGTTACCATCGTTTCCAAAAATATACACTTAAGATGTGAAGCATGCAAGGTCCTACATTTTTGTTTGTTCTACAAAGGAGCTACACTTACACAGATGCACTAACTCTAGCCGCAGGTCCTACAACATGCCACCATTAATTATGTACTACGTGACAGTTCGTCAGCACGCACACAAATATAAATGGGTGCTTCACTCGTGATTAGCCGAGATTACGTCGTTGTGATATTTGGAATCAAATTAAAGATTGAAAAATTAAGACGCAATAGATTGAAAATTTCGTTCTCTGGGTAGTGGAAATTTGTCAATCTTTAATTTGAATGTCTAACTGCTTTCAGTGGCTAATATTATAAGTGGTAATAGCAGCTCTGATGACGCAAATACACATAAGTTAGACCAATAAGCTACAATATAGGCTGCATTATGTTGCTTATGTGGTAATTAGGTATTACATCTTAAGGAGTAAATTGGAAGCCGACCGCATGCAGCAGCAGCATACGACGTGTCGAATACGACACGTCGGAGCGGTATGAATTCGAACCCGACCGCACGCAGCAGCAGCATACAGCAGCTGCAAACAGTGTTGCCGACTTAGGGTATTTTTTGAGGTAAAGTGACACATTAAATTACGACCGTGCTCCCCTTTGGGATACTCAGAATCCTTGTTACAAACATCAGTGATCTTAGTAGCCTGGTTCCTTTTTACCTTTTTAGGGTTCCGTGTCCAAAGAGTGAAAACGGAAACTTTGACCGTCCGTCCTACCTATTTAGGGCTGTAACTTTTGAACCGTAATAGCTAGAAATAATAAAAATGACAAAATGTATCAAATTAAGGGGGATCCTCATACAAAAAACTTTGTTTTTTTAAAGTTTTTAGGGTTCCGTAGTCTTAGTTACTCAGTTTGATGGTCTGATCATTCCCTTGAAAAAGTGTTAGCATATTAAGAAGGACCCTATATAATATTTGAACAATGTTTTACCCAATACAGAACGCCCGTATGATGTACCTAGGTATCTTTGGAATTTAACGGAAAATGTGGTTGAAAATAGTGATTTCATTAAATTAAATATTATAGTGGAATTTGTATGAATTATCGTGCTTTACCCGACTTTTATTTTCTATCACATGCCACAAAATTAATTCGTGAATTTAGGATAATTATCGCATGCCTGGCAGCACTGGACGACACTACTGGTGTGCGGTCGAGGCTCGACCGCATACAGCATGTCGCATGCTTCGTGTCGGATGCTTCGCAGGGTATTTCATAGAACTACATACAAACCAGTAGTGTCGGAGCGACACGTCGTATGCTGCTGCTGTATGCGGTCGGCTGTTAACCGGCACCTTTAGTCTTTATTTTGCCATTGTCAATGACTCTACATGGGATGATGATATTGGCCAAGCCTTATAGCTTTATGAGACCGAGATGAACACTTACTCAAGACTTGACTTAGGCAGTACCCCTACATCATCAGGACTGAAGAGTTGGGACCTGAAATTTGATGACCTAGTCTCTGCTTCATACCAAAAATACGAGCGCTCAAAAATACGCTGGATCGCTTCGAGAAAAGGTACGGCAGTGCTCCGCTTGTTTGGCTCGTCTTGGTGATGGCGGACACACTGCCGTGTCCCCAGATAAAATTCACAGTAGGTAAAGTAAAATGATGACTTAGGGCTGGTCACCCTCGTGCTATGATTCAGGTAAGTAAAGCAAATGAAATTTCAGAGCAATAGCATCCAATAGTGCCACCGCACCTCTATTCATCGTTGTTGAAGTTTACATTTACAAATTAAGTATTTTGTAGATTATTAAATTTTGTGGGCTACCATCAATTACCACTTGACACGTCAAACCATTCTGAACCTTAAATAATTATGCTATAAGTGCCTTGCTACAACTGCACACTGTATAATACTTTATTGTACACACAGACAAGATAATATACAAAGTTAAGTAAACATGTACAACGGGCGACATGTACGGCCCGATTCGAACAAACGCGAGTAAATTTTATTCTTAGATTAAGTCGCCGGTTATTAAAGAGTAAACTGATTTTGCGTTTTACCAACCCTAATCTAAATGAAATGTCAATGTCACATAATTAATAAAAAAATTATAATAAAAAGAAACCTACCAAATTAAAACTGTATAAGTAACCTCAAATTGCAATAAGTACGGATACAACGACCTTTTTCTTTAGGTGAATTATACATTCGTTCTTTTAGTACGGGGTGTGTAAACACCAAAAGTAAAATTGTTCCTTGTATAGTTAGGTACTCTTCTACAAATCTAAGTTTGGTCGAATCCGGCCTTAGTAAAAAATAAACGTTTGAAAATAACGCTAAACTCTCATTTTTTCTTATTGTTTAGCTTGAAATGTTAATGACGTCACTTGTGGGTATCTAGTACAATTTTTCATACAAAGCCATACAAAGCGCACGTTTTGACATTCGATTAAGAGTTGCTAATTTAACTAGTTGTCCGCTCCCCTTTCTATTAGCCATCCATATTTATATCGTGTCAACAACTTTGGTCTTCCAAAGAAAATATAATGAAATGCAATAATTATTATGACCGCCAACCAATTTTAGTTTTTATAATAAATGCTGGGTTCAAAATGTGAATCTTATAAAGATATAAGTACCTACGTCATAAACGAGATAGAACTGGTTTGACGAGTCATTTACAAGACATTTCCTTTTATACAGCTATAAAGAAAAATGGGAGCTTGATAATAAATGTAGATTAAACATGATAAAGAGCTGGCGAACCATAAAATGTTTTATTATTAACGCAATAAGGTTGAATTTAAACGTCAGACTGAAGATGAAACTGGCAGAAAAGAAATTCTTCATCTGATAGCTGATACTGAAGGGAAAGCAGCATACAGTTTTTTTTAGGGCTCCGTACCCGGGTGCCAATAGGGCCCATCCATTCGTCCATCTGACTGTCCTAGCTTTAAAGGGCTGTATCTTTTAAACCGTAATAGCTAGATAGATGAAATTATCTCAGATTATGCATTATTATAACGAATTTCTAAACAAATAATAACATTTAAAAAAAAGATTAAAAATTAAGGGGTTCTTATACAAGAAACCTTTCTCTTCTATAAATCTAAGGCTGGATTCGACCAAACTTTGATTTATAGAAGAGTAACTATACAAGGAACAATTTTACTCTTAGCGTTTTGTTCCGAAATAACTTCATTCATACTAAAAGAACGAATGTATAATCTACCTAAAGAAAGAGGTCGTTGTATCCGTACTTTTTGTAATGTATTATATTATACAGCTTTAATTTGTTAGGTTTCTTTTTTTTTTTTTTTTTTTTAGTTACGTGACATTGACATTTCTTTAGTCTCATACTCATAGATTAGTATTCATAGATTCATCATCAGCCTATAACCGTCCACTGCTGAACATAGGCCTCTACCAAGGCGCGCCACAAAACTCTGTCCTTGGCCTTAGATTAGGGTTGGTAAAACGCAAAATCAGTTTACTCTAGAGTAATCTAAGGACAAAATTTACTCGCGTTTGGACGAATCGGGCCTAAGTTTGGTCGAATTCGGCCTTAGTCGGTTTTCAATGCAAAATCATAACACATAAATGAGAACCTGATAACTAGAGAGTAGACCAGATTATCTGGGGGCACGGTAGCAGTCAGTCAGTCAGAGATATTCTGAAACCTCAAAACACCCACGTTTAGGGTTGAACTACACATGGCCGCACGCGATCGCCCTTTTCCGTCGCTCCATCCTTTTCAACTCACTCAGGAACGTCATTTGCTAGAGCATATAAGATCGATCGCACGCGATCGCATTCCGTCTATCTTATATGCTCTAGCAAATGACGTTCCTGAGTGACAGAAAAGGATGGAGCGACGGAAAAGTGCGATCGCGTGCGGCCATGTGTAGTTCAACCCTTAATTAGTAGTACCGAAACTAACTCTTGTAATGGACGGTGGGTACATTGGGTGTGGTACCATGTCTCGAAATTCCCTCACGATGTTTTCGTTCACCGAAAAGCCAGTAGTGTTACAAATCGTACTTCATACGTAACGTAAGTCGTTACTTCTGTGAAGCCATGTAATTATAGTACCTATTTCTTATTCTTATGTAATTATGATCAATCAGTCTTGAAGTATTTATACACTTAAATAGAATTCCATTTCGATCTGACTAAAAAGATTGAATACAAAAGATTAGTTAGTCTGGTTTTGTATAAGCTCGATTGAATTGAAGAAAATGCCTTTTGTGTCGAAATTTAAATTAAGGTTTGAAGGTAGCATTTATACAGGGTGTAAGGGTAAACCTAGACGCATTACTTTAAGGGGTGTAAGTAATAGAAAATTCTAGATTTTTTTGTCAACTTTTTCATACAAATGTTCGATCAGCTGATTGTATTTCTTATGGAAAGCCCGAATTTTAATTTGCGAGTTTCCTTTCGGTTTCTTAGGGAAAGTTGTTCAGTATTCATGGGTACAATCACCCCTTAAGGTAATGCAACTGTTTACCCTAACACCATGTATTTATAGATTATTTATGACATTTAGGGTTGAACAACACATGGCCGCACAGTGACAGAAAAGGATGGAGCGACGGAAAAATGCGATCGCGTGCGGCCATGTGTAGTTCAACCCTTAAATACCCTACATTACAAAATTCTGGTCTGACTATGGAATTCTAAAAACAAGTATTGGTATAAGTTTCAATTATTAAATTGCCATAAAAAGCTACCGAATAAAAAAATCGGCTAAGTGCAAGTCGGATTCGCGTACGGAGTTCGTACGGTTCCGTACCTCCACTCCATACAACATAAAATAAGGCTTAGTAATAGAAACGCTAAAAACGGAGAAATTACAAAAAAAACACGGTTAATTACAATGACGAGGGTCAAACGTTGGACTTGGCAGAAAATTTATGTATTCTCTTCTTATCGACCTAAATCTTCTTATTGTGCTAAAATGTACAGGGTGAAATTGATATCATTAGCATCCTTTGATCCTTTGTCTACCCATCAAACTGAACAACTTTTACTACATTTAAGTCGAGCGGGCACTGCAGTTTAGTATGGGAACAGCAGATTTTTTTTTTGCTCCGATCGGTTTGCTCCTATAGTAAAAGTTGTTCAGTTTGATGGGTAGACTCTTAGTTTAAAAGGATGGTAATAATATCAATTTCACCCTGTATATTTACAGCCGATTCGGGCAAAACTCGTCTTTATACCGACGTGATAAGGTTCTGTATTTACTTCTAAACACCTGCCTTCTCTTCGAACAATAAATCCTTTAACATTTTACGTAAGATTACAATATTGTATTGTGTTCAAAACAACTTAACTCAGAATAGAAAATGAAAAAAATATTGTAAAATTGTTTATTAGTGATTGGATTGAAATTATGTAAATTTGTCGAATAATGTATTCACTAACAACATTATGGATATGGTCTGAAATAAAAAGTTTGTTCATTTTTTTTTTATTGTGTAGTTGGCATTAATGCATTCTTGAGTCACGTTGCAGGGTTTGCCTCGAACACTTGTCTCTCGCGTGGTGTTCGCGCGGTTCGCGTCTCAGCCTGCCACGAGGCTCCAAAATCCTTCTCAGTTGTTCTTCTCAAAAACAATTCTCGAGATTGGATAGACACTCCCTCAAACTACTTGACACTGGCGAAATCTAACAAGGAAACGCCATTAAATAAAAATAGAATAGAATAATGCATTCTTTGGTTGAAATTCGGTATGTATTAGAAACGATCAACAAAGTGCAGAATAGATAATAGTACTACATACAGAATGCTACACACTCGCTGCCTTCAGATACCTCCGAGTCGAAGCGGTCTCCTTGTATGTCCTTGCGCGGCTTATCTAAAATCTCGACCCCTGAAGTGTGGGTGAGTTATTTGAAGGTAGTGAGGGACAGCATTCTGTATGTAGTACTATTATCTATTCTGTACGTTGTTGATCGTTTTTAATACCGAAGCCCCAGCCAAAGAGCGCATCATTTTTAAACTAAACAATAAACAATTTAACATTATTTTTTTCACCCTCTATTCGGAGTTAACACTTGATTTCAACACAATATAAAATTGTAATCCTGCACTCTAACTGTTTATTAAATAAACCTTAAAGGTTTTGACGAAGCATGTTGCTGATATATTATAATAAGATTGATGAAGCTTGTGCTGACTGCTTGTTTTGTGTAGACATTAACGAATTAATATTATCAATAATAATTTGTTATATCCTAGTTTAAAATGTCCTGAGTAGGTACTTACCTGTTTTTATAAAAAATACTTTAAACTTTAAATAAAAACCTGAACTTTAAATATAAATTGAAAACAAAAAAAACAAGTCCAGTAGTCTATAATTCTGTTTTGTAATAAAAAAAGCGACTTTAACAGTCGGGATCCATTAAAAATTCTAGACCGGATCAAATTTTCCGAATAATGGCTCCCGACTGTGAAAGTCGCTTCATTATTACAAAACAGAATTCTAGACTACTGGACTTGTTTTTTTTTTCTTTTCAGTTTGTATTTAAAGTTCACTTTGTACGCAGACGGGTTTTTTTATTTCTTAAATTTACTTTTTATTTTAAACTATTTAGTTTTATGGTCATTTGAAATGAAAAATGATAAGAGAAGCCTAATAATAATTTTCAAATACCTATTTAATGATTCCCTACTCGACGTAGTTCGTCAACTTTCATCTTTTTATTTTTCACAATATGGCGTCTGGTAGTCGCCAGATTGAATTTTGATTACTGTCATGTCTTTAGTGACACATGCAAGATTACGGCAAATCGATTGACGTAAGAATCATCAAAATCGGCCCACGCGTTTGGTCTCTAGTGCGCCACAAAGGTACAAACTTACACACATAGGCTGTTAAACACATTACCCTTCCTTTGCGTCGTGCAGTCGGGTAAAAAAGCAGTCGCTGTAGTAAAAATCTGTTATGTAATTATATAGGTATTCGGCTGCTTAACTAATTAAAAAGTTTGTGTAATTTGATTCTAAATCCCGGCGTTAACTTCAGACGGTGTTCGGTTTTCTCTTCCATCGGTACTTTTCCCTAGGGATGGGTAATATCGAATTTTCGTAATATCAAATCGAAACTATATATTGATATTGAATATCTGATTCTGAAACTATATATTGGATATCGGTCGATATCCAGTAACGCTACCCACTCATCTGACCGGTTTTTTGACCTTGACTTCCTTTTGTGCACCGGGCATATTTTCATACCGGAAAAAAAGGACCGTTGTTTGCCCGGGGTATATCTGTTCCCCAACAGCCCTGCTCTTTTATATTTATCTGTCCTTGTTTTACCTACAGAATAATCCATAAGCTCTATATTTCTATCTCTAACTTACAAAATTACCCCGACGTCTTTTATAGAAGTTCAGACCCCCTGTTCGATAGTTTTGTCGGAATATCAGTTTGAATCCGCGCGTTTCAAGTATCGGTCGGTTTCATGTTTCAAGTGGGTGTTTTGTGAAGTGATTTATTGTGTTTACTTGTTTAAAGTGGCAGTGCTAAATCATGTCTATGGATAAATAAACCATTCTGGATGCCGAAAACCAAAACATACGTGAGTCTTTTGTTCTTATTTATAAATAATCATTTTTATTTGAAACCGAAGCCGTTTGTGACTCATGTTTTCCGTCCTAATTGTTTAGACTTATCGTAATATGACACCACTTGATATTTTGGAATGAACTAAGTGGATTACGAAAATAAAGAATATTATCTGCAAATTTTTATCAACATTTGAAGTGCTTCAACCATTTTAATGGTTGTTTTCGTCGTTTTTTCGACTCTAAGTGTGTGTGCCGCTGCAACAGCTGGAGCTGGTCAAGATTGACTAGATTTTTCAAGATGGTGGTCACAAATAACATATTTTTTTGGGGAGTTTTTAATGACCGAGGGCATATAAGTGGCTACATCAGTCAGTATACACTTAAGGTTTGATATTGTACGAATGCATAATTATTGCTATTTCACTCTCTAGCAGGGTGTTGGTATACTTTTTTCACTCGGCTTTCCTCGGTTCAGATCGGCATATTTTTTTATGTGTTATTGGATAAAGATAACAGATTTAAAAACATAATTTATAAAATATCTCTATAACGGTGAATCCTAGCGAAAAAATAGCTAATTTTTCGAACCCCGGGGGTACCCAGAAACCCACCCTTCCGCATGCAAAAATAAAAAAAAAAATTGATATTTGAAAATTTTACAAGGCAGCCCCTATACAAATTTCACCCGAAAAATCGTCTAAGTCGATGGCTCATACGAAATCGTTAAAAAATTTTCTAAGTCCAGCAGCTCCATATAAAATTAGCGTTAAATTTTTTTAAGTGTGGGACCCTCGATGCGACACCCTAACCGGTAGCCGCTAGCCCGTATAGCGATGCGATACGGTTTGATATCCTATATCTATGAATCTCAGATATCTTGAAATCGAGGCGAATCGAGTTTGTGCGGCAATATAGTGTTTCACCAAATATATAGTTTCTGTACGCATCAATATCTGATTTTAAGATATTCATGTGATATACGTTTCAATAACTATATACGATATATATCGCCCATCCCTACTTTTCCCTAATTAATAGGGACAGAACATTAATGTGTAGATAGATTGTTATAATCAATGTGGACATTTTGTGAAATTTTATCTACACTATTATAAAACGGTGCCTAACAGAAATGTAGTCTAAGTAGGTATACAGGGTGTAAGGAAAGGAAGAAAAGGAAGTTTAAAATGATGCTAATGATATCAATTTCACCCTGTACTTATATACATTTTTAATCAAAATATTAAATAATTTTTTTGTAAAATTTAATTTAATATCTATAGGTAGATACGTAATTCCATCAGCTAAATATCTTAAACCGAAGCCGTGGTGGTCCAGTGGCGAGTAACCTTGCCTGCCGTGCAGGAGGCGATGGTTCGATCACCATTCAACCCCGACTCGTACCAATGAGTTTTTCGGAATTTATGTACGATTTGTTACACCACTGGCTTTTCGGTGAAGGAAAAAATTGTGAGGAAACCTGCATGCTTCAATTTCGAGGCATGTATTGTACCCACTGTCCATTACAAGTGGCGACTGGCTCACCCCCCGTCACACTGGACAGAGTTTCGGTACTACTGGTGAAACTTGGATGTTCTGAGGTTTCAGAATATCTCTGACTACCCCCTCGGGGAATATAGTCGTGAGCATATGAAATATCTTAAACCAATCTTAATCTGGGACCTGTAATGTGTTATCTGGATCACCTGTCTACCTACTTTCTGTCTAACCGGGTCATTCAAGACATATAGCCGCATAAATACGACAAATTACTTCAATTAGGGACCAAATTGGACGATCAAGCCACCAAGGACGACACTTTGGACGTTTAGACCCTTTTCTTGCGGCAATTTACGTTTTAGTGATTAAGGGTTGGTAAAGATCCAGGGAAAGCTAAAAATTATGAAGGTACTTCATAAGCATAATATGCTCACGAAGTCACGACTATATTACCCGAGTGCTACCATCGCGAACCATCGCCTGCTGCACGGCAGGCAAGGTTACTCGCCACTGGACCACCACAGCTTATACAAACCATAACATAAAACGCTACTAACGAAGTATATACCGTTTTTAACATTCTGACGGTTTTTTCAAGGGATGATTAGACCATCAAACTGAACAACTATCTGAATTGGAATCATCGAAATCGGTCCCATAGAGATAATTGTTCAGATTAATAGCCTGAGCATCCCCGCCAGAATATTAAGATGAGGGACGGATTGTTGGTTATTCCCTTTTCCCCAATCGTTCACGTTTTAACGTTCGGATTTACCCGAACGTCTATCGTCTATTCGATCGGTTGATGAGTTAAGTAGGATTGAAAGATAAGAAAAGTTGAGAATGAAGAATGAATGTGAGTTCATGTTCAGTTGTTATATGGCTCCTATAACAAAAAGTCTATAAATGTATATGTGCCTGTGAGCGTTATTTATTTATTATTAACTTATTTATTTTATTTTAATAGGCACAGTAACAAAAGACAGTATAAAATATATTGTTATACAAATATTACACGTAGTATTAGTAGTCGTTACAAAAAAAAAACACGTCAGAGGCCGGCGGTCTGAAAAAACTCTGACACCAGGGCTTGCCCACACGTTAAGAAGAAGATACAATATTTTATTTATTAAAAGTTGTCTTACTTACACTTGTACAATGGCTACGGAACCCATGAGCGACTCCAATACCCACTTTTTTTCCAACACACATTTGGCCGATTTTATTAATTATATCAAATAAAAGTCATTGATGTAAATCGGAGTGGCACTAATGTAAATTGTATTAGCACTTTCGCATACCTAGTGAACCTTAATAAAATTATATTTGTTAGAAATATAAGATGGGAGAAAATATAGTATTTTTAGTATAACTTGTTTGTGAAATCACGACGTGTATCGTTAAGCTTTCTTATTTCTCAGTATAAGAGATAGAGCCAATTTAGCAAACCTACATTTTGCTTGGATATCATTATATTCTTGGAAAAGCAAGCGTACAACACAAAACTGTCATTAGGTGCATTTTATTATAAAAACCGAATACAAAATAAAAAAAATCTAAAACAATTTTTTATTGCAGCTGATGAGTTTTATCGCATGTATAAGAACCCCTATTAATTTGTTTTATTGGAGTCGGTGTCAAGCCAAGCCAAAAAATTACTGCAAGCCCAGTCGCGGATCGTGCCGGCTTGACAGCTACTTGTTTTGAAATCGTTTTAAATTTTATGTTATTTTATAATTTTCAGTGGAGAAATACATCAGTTCGACTCAGATGTCAGTTATACACGTAAAGGATACATCGATACGAAGCAAATGTTTCAATCGCCGATGATTTGCTCTCAACTTTTGAGTTCTATTGTGTAGCTCCAAAGCGCGTCATCAGATCTTCACCAAATTGAAATGGGACCGTCTAGGGGGTAAATACTTTAGAACAAAAAAAGTATCACCCAAAATTGGTCAAGAAATGCCGAAGTTATTGGGTAACATGCATACAAACCAGACCGTCACCCTTACAAGTATTAGTCCATATCTTTAAAATTTAACTTGCACTGTTCCCTAGCTTGAAGGAAGTGTAAGCCAATAAAAAAAATGGTCACAATCCAATTAATAGTTTTGGAGAAATGCGCGAAGACAAACATATATACAAACATACATGTGACATCCGTAATATAGGGTTTTTCTTAAATTATGCTGACATTTTTTTAAGGGGATGATCAAGTGATCCAACTGATCAATTTTCTCTACATCAAAATCAAAATCGAGAAAAAAAACAGCTTCCGCATAGAAAACTGTAAACCTACTCGAGCCAAATGTATGGGACAGCAGATTTATTTTTTGCGATTTCGATGTTTTCCCATAGAGAAATTTGTTCAGTTTGCTAGTCGAATTATAATTTGATTGCAATGTGAATAGAATTGAAATTGGATTAGGATTGAATGGGGAAAAACCGCCGGATTAAAGTGGGATTGAGCCGGTCGAATGCGCCAGGAAATTTGGGCAAGAATTGTCACGCCCTGGATCCCAGAAAACATCAACCATAGACGAAATTTTTTTCGCGTACGTTCTAATAGACTGGAGACTGCCTACAAAAAACTGATTTTGAAAAGATGACGTCATGACGACAGTACATGCGAAAAACGTACTTATTAGTTTCATGCAGGTAACTGCCGGGTAACCAGATAGGCAATAGAGGGGGTGAGGTAAGACATTGGTGGGAGCATGGTGTCCCATCCCATACAATTGAAATTTTTGTTAAAAAAATGGCAATATATGGCGTTAAGGTATCGATTTGTGATTAATGTTTACGTAAAAGTGTAAATAGTTACTAAAAATACATGATCTGACTACAAAAAAATCTCATGAGCCTCGGAAAATCAAGCAATTTACTTTGCCCGAAGACTGCCCGCGTTACGGCAGTCGCGTTAAATTGTTTGACGTTGGGCATCTGTACTATATAATCTGTGGTGGGAGGAAGGGAGTGTCCACACTGTATGTAGTAATAGATACATTCTCTTTCTTATGCTGTGTTTTTACTGAAATAATAACGAATCACCATGATGTCATACTGGAGATTATACAATCGTTGGTGCCACGTGAATTTAATCCTTGTTAACATGACTTTGATTTCATTTGCGATGGATGTTCATACTCGATTACGTAACTTGACTGTACTGCCGTGATAAGCCAAAAGGGCATTTGTCCGTTTTAGCAGTTTCGAGAAAAACGTGTTTTTCTGTTTTTTTATAAATTGCATAAATTAAAACAGGACTTTTCTTGGTTTTTATTTGATATTAATATAGTTTAGTAATTAAGTTACTCGTATTGTGTTTTTAGAGCAAAATTATACATTATTATTATAGTTAAAAATGGACTTACGACTTTTTTGCTAAGCAATCCCCTAAGTAAGTGAAACATTATACGACCTTTCTCTTTATTTTTGTATGATAGTTTCCATAACAATGATTTTTCTGAGGTGAAAAAATAGGGAAAAATTACAAAATATACTATAGTTAATTAAACATTGGCATCTGTTCTTTAGAAACAACAAAAGGAAATGCTAAGAAATACATTCGTTCTAACTTAAATTTATGAACGTTGAGAAGTTTTAAATCAGTTATTTCTTCGCATCTTGACAGATAATAAATTGAAGAAAAAAAAACTTTTGAATTAAACAAACAAAAAAAATTACAAATGAGCATTTCACTAGGCTGTCTTATAACCTAAAAAACCCTTGGAGAATTAGATTTAGGTACCAAATGATGATGATCATGATCGACGTAGACAACGTAGTTCAATGTTGGGCCTGGAATAATAATAAATAACGAGTTGCGTTGTGGGTCTGCTATTGGGCGGTCACGTGCGCGTGTCGCTTGTCGGTTGCCCCATCCCCGGCCTACAGCGGGACTCCAGTGGTGGCTCAGGATATTGTTCTTTTATAAGAAAAACCCTTGATGTCACCAAAATATCAATATAACCGTACAACGTCAAGCACTTTTGCTATAAAAACTCGACATTGGCAAAATCATCATTAACCAAAGATGGCAGCCATATTTTTAAAAATAGAATAGAATAGAATAATAAATAACTAAATCACTAAAAAATCTATAAAATAATTGTCTTTTCTTGTTCTAAATCGTAGTGGTTATTTTAATTATTCAGCTTCACTTTTAGTTAGGGAGGCGAATAGGGGAATTTTCGGTAATACTCGAGCGTGGCAGTTTAAGATATGAGAGATACCTTAGACCTAACAGAACTACCTTGTAAAGTATTTAGCTCTATATGTAGTGACGCGCGCCTAGGAATATCAGATTAGTAAAAAAAATCGATAGTCTGAAATACTCGAGCGCATCAGATTAAGATGGGGGTTGATTTTAGTGTTGTACAATTCATAAAAAGGAAAAACTTTTTTTTCCTAGTCGATTCAGATAGCGTGTTGGACTTGCTATCAAGGGAAAAAGAAAGATAATAGGTACTTATTAAATTCCTTAAAATATGTAGGTATTTAATTTAAATCCTGATGATTGTGAACATTTACAAGGTATTTTAATTTTTATTTTCAGTATGTTTCAGACTTGATTTTTTTAAATCTTATTAACATAATTTTATTCCATAAAATTCAAAGTGCGTATTCACGACAGCTTCGTAAAAGAAACGAACGAGTGGGTCCTAAAAATATTAAATTATTAATTTCTGTTAAAACCTAAAATTACTTGGTATTTAAATTATGATACATTATTCACACAAACATTACGACACTTGATGAAGAGAATTTTTACTATTTTAATAACCAACTCCTTTCCTCACTATTTAATGCTTTGTTTTTACAATACAACGTGATAAGGGTAGGTATATTACCGTTGGCGCGCTCCATACAAACGTACTATGGTGATATTTTCAATACTAACCAATTAAAGTAAATGAAATTTTGCTGAAACAATCTAGAAAAAAATCTCTATGCTTGTATGTAGTCAGATTTTCGTAAAATGTATAGTTTTAATATTACAGTGCCTCAATGATTTCCATACAAACCTTAAATTATTCCTAGAATTAAAATTGTAAATTTTAACCAAAATCTGACTTCATACAAGCATAAAGATTGGTTTCTAGATTGTTTCTGAAAAATTTCATTGACTTTATTTGGTTAATATTGAAAATATCACCATAGTACGTTTGTATGCAGAGCGCATTTGCGCAACATCTCTTAATGAGTGAGCGCAAAACTGGAAAGTAGTTTGTTTAGAATCGAGAGCAGAATCAAATTATCGTGGTTTCAACATACCTAGGTATTTTTTTTTCTTCAAAATATAAAATAATTTGTTTAAAAATTTATTGAACTTTTTCTCAACCCACCGCACGGGTACACTCACCCTACTTACTACCAAAACAAGATTCTTAAAATGATTGCTGAAATGATAACATATCGTTTTTGCCTCAAAACTTAAAATGCGAATAACTTTAAATGTTAACTATCAAAATAATGAAATGATTGTTTCAATCGAATTATTTTCTTATAAATAGTTGGGCAGTATGAGGTTTTGCACTTATTCATTAACACGTTGTATACCTACTTACTACAAATTAAGTAACTGTAAAAACCCAATTTCTTTATTACTACCTGAAAAAAACCATTGCATCGAAAGTGGAAATAAAAATGAAAGTTTATTTTTTGATTTCCCACCGACCGACTCTGACAGAGCAAACTAAAGTATTCCGAATGCATCGCAAACAAGCCTCGGCAATCAAGATTCACTGTAAACACCCGCGGCCAAGTGCGTGTCGGTCGCATACAGGGTTCTGTAGCTATTTGAATCTGCGCAGTTTTCTCCTCCCGTTCGAATTTTGCGATATTAAATTTATTTTAATCAAATAATTAATTTAAAATGTAGTACCCACATAACAGTTCTCTCTATAGGGTCCTTCTTAATACGCTGACACGTTTTTAAGGGAATGATCAGACCATCAAACTGAAAAACTTTCTCTGTGTATGTATGGGACAACTGATTTTATTTTCGCGATCTCGATGTTGGTCCCATAGAGAAAGTTGTTCAGTTTGATGGTCTGATCATCTCCTTAAAAAAGTGTCAGCATATTAAGAAGGACCATATAGTTTAAATAAAAATTGTTGTGTCGGTAACAAAACAAAATAACATTCACTTTTCGTATTTCCATACCTAAAATTAACAGAAAATAGCTGCAACTACTTAGTACCTAATTATAGAATATCTTACTTATTCTAGAATAATTCCACAGGGTCCAGGGTCCGGGTAGGTACCAATCGATTTGTACCATTGATGGTAGGTACTAGTGACACACGCTAGTACCACTGACGGTGCTAGCGACACGTCCTCATCAAATTCGGTATGTCAAGTTTTTTTTTGGAGGGCTGAATCGAAAACCATTTCGAGATAATTGTCTCAATACTCATAGTTTATATGTCAGTGATTTTAAAATGAAAGGATTACAGATATTTTTAATAAAATAACGTCGTTTTTCGGTCCGTGCAGTGACGTCACTGGCATACCTGTGAACTCCTTGGTAAACATAAAATCAACTTAAAATAACCGGCCATTAAGAAAAAAAAATACTTTCACAATGTCAGAATTTGACATTTGATGTTGCCGTATCTTTTTCCAGCATAGAGTTAGAAAGAGGAGGCAGGTTTTAATTTTTTTAAATACAGCTGTAGGTAGTTTTTCTCCATGGAGTTCGAATTATTTTCTCTACACCATTTTTGCACTTAGAGATTACAGATCAAAATAATTTAAATATTAAATTTATATTGATAAACTCGATGAATCGAAATAAGAATGAAATAGGTATCTTAAAATTATGTCTTCTGTCCGTAAAAAATATAAAAATGAAGACAAAAAAAAACTTGACATACCGAATTGAGGATCTTCAAAGGGTGGACAGCACATTGGTAACTTTGTGTTGCAAATGTCCCATAGGCATCGGTGGCCGATTTCCATCAAGTGGGCCGTCCGTCCACAATTAATTTTAATTTTTTATAGTCTATTTTGTGTCTCACTTCTGGGCAAAGGCCTCCCCTCTTTTCCTCCAATCGCAATGCAACGTAAAATCGGGCCAAACGTTCAGGAAGATATTCAAATCTGAATCTGATCTTTTTGTGTATCTGGAACGACAGTCACGGGGATCTTATGTCGTTTATAATTCAGAATCAAATAAATAAAATAATAATTTTAATAGACGGGATCCGTAAATTCTTCCGTATTTTCACGGAAAGTGCGCGTCGCTGATCGGCAATCAGCAAATCTCTTCACTACAATGGATGATCATAATAATAATATAATAATAACATTATGCTGTCGATTAGTTATAAGAAAAATAAATATTATTGGACCCTAAGATACAATACAATGTCTATCATCAAGCGAGCGAAAAATTTGCTGCTTCCATATTTTATTATTTAATATTTATATTTAGTGACGTCCTCACAACAAAGCTCCGTGATTTTGATAGTTTTAGAGATGATACAGGTTTAACTGCTAAATACTAGTATGGTATTAGCACAGACCAGTAAGCCTCCTATGTGGGTAGGTACCTACTTCTTCTTATCGTGTAGGTAGCAAGCCCTGGTGTCAGAGTTTATTCAAACCGCCTTACCGCCTCTGACATGGTTTTTATGTAACGACTACCTGACCAGAGATAGTAGCCGGGACCAACAGCTTAACGTGCCATCCGAAGCACGGAATCATCTTTCTTTTGTGAGACAATCAGGTAATTCAGCCTGCAATATCCTAACCAACATAGCAAAGAATTAAGCAAATAAAACATATTTGACATTTCCCTACGAAATGCTTCTATAAAGTGTTTTCAACGGTTTTTATTTTTATAAAGCGTGCCCAATGCGGATTGGTAGACTTCGCATATTCATCAGAATTTATTCTTCTGCATATGCAGGTTTCCTCACTATGTTTCCTTCACTGTTTGAAAGCAGTCGGTAAATTAGAAAAACTCATTGGTACGTGGAATGTTTTCCGTGCGGATTCGAACCCGGACCTCATGATTGAGAGTCTATACCTCTCCGCAACGCGCCACCGAGCTCTTTTTGGAAAATGGTGGTCACACGGCTATAAATCCTAAGATATGAAAGATACAGCATTCAAACAAATTGTATGCGTTTCATCATTTATTAAACTATCTGGAACACGAATTATTTAACAATAGGTTTAGGTTCTTCTTCTGGATTTATAATGGTACCAGTGTTTTCCCGCGACTTCGTCCGCACAAATTATATACCAGATTTTAAGTCAGATCATAAGCTATCAAACAAAAAAAGTTTCATCAAAATCGATTTAGTAGTTTTTGCGTGATGCGCAAACAAACAAACAAACTAACAATTTTGTCAATAGATGGCGCTGCACGTCATTTAAATCGCGCTATCGAGTGTTATTTGAGTTTATATGAAGTGAACCGCTACTTTTTTGTTCCTCATGATTTTACGGTTTTATAATAGTTAAGATTTCATTGGTGCTATTGCGGCAGGGCCTTCAACTCTGCCATAAATTATCTCTGGAGCTGGCTTACTAATAGCCATGATTTTATTATTGAT
Source organism: Agonopterix heracliana (assembly GCA_963693445.1). Taxonomy (NCBI): domain Eukaryota; kingdom Metazoa; phylum Arthropoda; class Insecta; order Lepidoptera; family Depressariidae; genus Agonopterix; species Agonopterix heracliana. The sequence continues at coordinate 999,147 of OY856310.1, forward strand.
GTCTCCTGTTTGCAATCCAGGGAAGTACGATATTTTATTTTTCATACTTCTCTAGCTGACTAAAACAGAGAGTGGTCAAATCCAGAAATGGTCCTCCTTAGAACTAGTCTTACCAAGAAGTGGTCGAAATAGAAATAGAAATAGAAATAGAAATAGAATCTTTATTTGCCATAAGCGTGGTTACACAGTATAGGTGGAAGTTTACAATAGGTTTCTCACACTTAACCTCTTACAAAGGCATGCAAAAAGTTACAAAATTGGTATAATCCTCAAAATAAAATCTACTTTCACACATTTGGTTCCAAAAATTCTTTAACAGTATAAAAACATTTTTCGATTAACCACTTTCTTAATGAGCTTATACATTTATTATGTGACAAATCTCTGATTTCTCTAGGCAAGCCATTGTAAATGCTTATACACATTGAGTAGACATTTCTTAGATAACGCGCGGATCGTGGAACATTGTCATGGGCTAGTCTATTGCAATTTCTGGTGCTTCTTGGATATACATCCTTAGCCGTTTTAAAAAGATTTGGATGTTCTTTTACGAATTTCACTATTTCCAATATATACAAGCACGGAAGAGGAAGAATGTTCAATCTTTTAAATAATGGTTTGCAGGAAACAACCGGTGCCACTCCACACAAGGCGCGGACACATTTCTTTTGTGCAATAAATGCTTTATTAATTTCCGTACTGTTTCCCCAAATAATAAGTCCGTATCTGAGAGTTGATTCCACATACGCATGGTAAGCTATAAGAGCAGTCTCTACAGATGAAATCTTTACTATCTTGTAAAGGGCAAAGGATAGGCTGTTTATTTTATTGGATACCTTGTTGACTTGTTCTTTCCAGTCAAGTGATTGATCAATCATTAAACCTAAGAATCTGACATTATTAGCCTTCGTTAGAATTTGTCCATTACAATTAATACTTAACTGATTATTTAGATTATTAAAATTAATAAAATTAGATTTACTAATATTAAATTGTAGATTATTTTTATTGAGCCATGTCATTACTATTTCAATAACGTTATTAATTTCAGTTTCATGGTCATTCCATGTCAGTTTTTTACTAGAAGCTACAATAATAGATAGATCATCAGCAAAGAGTATACTTCTATGGGGGGTCACTTCTATCAGATCGTTTATGTAGATTATAAATAGAAGTGGGCCAAGCACACTTCCTTGCGGGACTCCGGAGTAGTTATTCTCATAAGAAGACCTATACGTTTGGGACACACCATTTTTATTGAGCTTGGATACTTCAACACACTGTGTTCTGTTTGACAAGTATGTTTTGATCCAATTTAGTGCCAGACCTCTGATACCATTATGCTCCAATTTTGACAACAATAGTTTATGTGACACAAAGTCGAATGCTTTGGTCATGTCAAAGAACAATACTGTTGAATAGTTTTCATCATTGACTTTACAACTCGAATCCACAACTGGTCATATACAGGGTGTTTCATAAGTAAAAATATTTTTTTTAAACTCTTAAGGGGGTTCTATGGGACCAACATCGAAATCGCGAAAAAAAAAATCTGATATCCCATACATATTTTAGCTCAAGTCGATTTGTAGAGTATGGAACATCATTATTTTTTTTCACGATTTCGATATTGGTCCCATAGTGAAAGTTGTTCAGTTTGATGGTCTAAACCACCCCTTTAAATGTTTATTTGTATTTTTGTAACACCTTGTATAGAAGAAGACATTTTAAGAAATGGACACCGAACGCCTAAACGAATTAAATGCGGGTCGCAAGGTAAATTAGGGTTCTCCCCTGGGCTTGCTGGACTTCAATGTCTAGTGTTATGAGTGGTCGCCGCTGTTGATCCTGGTTTACAGAGTTACAGTGGTGGAATATGTGGTGGTCCTATGGCCGAAAAGCCGGTTCCCTAACGGTGTGAAAAAAAGGGTCCGTAACGGAAGTCCGAATTACACATATCCGAATGCATGAAGTCCGAAAGTTTTTTTTTCCGACCCACCATTATCCGACTGGACGTAGCATCGAATTAACTTGCAGCGAAAGACTATTATATATGACCATACTCACCCGAATCCTATCCTAAGTATGCTGTAGGTATGTCACGAATTCATCCACATCTTAAAGGAAATCAAGTCAAATGCAAACATAATTATATCAATCTATGTTGACACTCAGTGTGTAAATATACTTTTGGATCTGAGCGCATATTGACTTTGCCTCTAATCAAGGTCGTGAAGGCCAGGGTTTCTCAAAGTGTGGCATACTTACCCTAAGGCACAGAATAGGTTTGGTATATAGTTCTATATACAGAACGGCCACTCCCCACCCCCCCTCATACTTGAGGGAAACTTGAGGGAACTCGAGCAAGGGAATGCAGTCATGTCAGTCAGTTACATTTGACTACATAAAATTGAGTCTTTTTAGTGCATAAAAACTTTGAAACCTTGTGGAAAGTTGTTCAGTATCATGACTATAATAATCACAGTCTCGACCCTACCATTATACAATATACATACCTCTAAAACCCCGGGCCCCGGCCGCTCTATTTGACGAGCTATGAGATCCGATACTGTTGTTTAAAGTTCGAAATACTTCCTCCAATGATCCGCAAGAAACTTTGGGAGTCTTTTTTTCTTTTCTGTACACGACTCTCACCTAGTCGTCACGTTCCTTCAGTCGGAAGGAACTTCACACTTTAAATAGTTTTATAAACTTCAAAAGCGATTTACGAGATATTTATTTTTATTTCATTTAGTTTGTTAAACCTATTTATGTCAAGATATTTCTTTTGTGCTTTTTCGGGCGCACAGGTCTATCGTTATCTCAAAGTTATGCATACGATAATAAATTCTAATGTGTACAATTATTGGAGCAAACATCCAATTAACTTGACACGTAGGATACATAATATTTCAGCCAATGATAGAGCACCACGCACCACTGCGTTCAATTCAAAAAAATGGCTTTAGTCTCAAAAAAGCTTTAAAGTAGTTATGTATTTTGACTGCTTTGGACTTATATATGTTTTGGACTGACGAAAGTATCGATAATTTTTGATAATATTGTTTTTCAGAACTTTGATAGTTTGCAATTTATGGGCAGCATTATGTATAGGTAATTAGTCTTCTGAGTAATTAAGGCTAGGTTATCCCAGTGCAAGCGTCTCTTTCTTGCAAGCATAAGTTTACAATTAGCCATACCGCTCCAATTGAAAGCAGGATCGCAAAAAAACGTGTTTTTCGTCAATATCTTTGCTCATGGGAGTTTCTAAGCTAAAACTTCTCCTGAGTTCACTAGAAATATTTAATGTATTTAGTTAAGTACACGAATAAAAAGTTAAATATCAGCAGTTTAATCATAGTATTGAAAAAACATAACAAAAAGGGGTAAACTTGGGATTTTTTTCTATCGAGTAAACTTAATCTAATCGTGTTATTGAGAACAGTCGCCCATCCGCCCGATCCTTAAATAAGACATAATTTAATTTCAGACTTTAAAACACAGTTTAAAACACTTTCGTTTGTGTTCAAAAAATGGCCTCGACGGTATAACAGCGTCTTAAACAGGGGTACAGGCGACGGCGGCGGTGTTGCGGTGGCGACGGCTCACCCCCGTCACACAGGACAGAATTTCAGAGGCTCAGTTCTGAGGTTTCAGAATGTCTCTGACTACCCCCTCGGGGAATATAGTCGTGAGCATATGCTTATGCTACTAAATGCTTAAGGGGGGCTATAAGTTTTAGAGACCCTGCCTTACACGAAATAAGAAATTCTTCTCTTTGTTGAAATTATGAAAATTGTTGTCTTTCGAAATTAAGGTTTGATTTTAAATTCGTGATTCAGGTTATATTTTCAGTGATTAGACTTCTGATATCACTACATAGTATAAAACAAAGTCGCTTCCCGCTTTCTGTGTGTCCCTAAGTATGCTTAGATCTTTAAGGCCAGATTCGACCAAACAGAAATACAGGGTGAAATTGATATCATTAGCATCCTTTTAAACTAAGAGTCTACCCATCAAACTGAACAACTTTTACTATGGGAGCAAATCAATCGGAACAAAAAAAAAATCTGCTGTCCCATACTAAACTGCACCCGCCGCCGCTGCCTACACGACTCAAGTGTATGGGACAGCTGATTTTTTTTTGCTCCGTTTGGTTTGCTCCCATAGTGAAAGTTGTTCAGTTTGATGGGTAGACTCTTAATTTAAAAGGATGCTAATGATATCAATTTCACCCTATCTTTGTCCCCGTTTGCGATACCTACCTAATAAGTAATTACATTGAAATTGTATTAATTTGCTCAAACAAAGTCATTATAGCTGATTAAAGGAGCTTGTTTTTATCTTTTCAGTTAATAGTTTTTATTGCAGTCGGGTTTTTTGTTTTTTCTTTAGGCTTATGTTTTTTTTTTTTTTAATTTATTTAACTAAAACAAAAATAATACATCTTATCATACATAGCCACCCTACGAAAACCAATATGGTTTATATGAGGTGTGGCGAGGTCACTTTAACTCGATACATTGACATTTGTTAGGTAGTATTTTTTAACTATTGACTTAATTTTTTTATGTTTCTTTATTTGACAGAGATCATACAAGACTCGTTCGGGAAGTTCGTTCAATATCTGAGGAAGTAAATATTCCCACGTCCGCATTCCATAATGTGTTGTTCCATATGTATATTTGTACTTATCTTTTTTGTTGTAAATAAAAGTTATATCTCCATCCAATCTTTTTGAATCCATCCAATCCTTCTGTCGCAGTCGGGTAAAAAGAGAGGCGCCTGAATGGAGATTGAATAGAAAGATGATGTTTTGAGCGAATACGAGAAAATTTCCGTTTTGTACTGTCTACACGTGTAGGTGGACTCGTGCCAAGCTTTGTTACTCTTTTACTCTTCAGTAGGTTCCTACTTGCCTTGATTTGAAAAGTAGTGATGAAAAAGACTCAAGTATTTTTAACCTATCTATTCATTTTTACCTTTTTCTCAACCAGCATTAGTTATGTACATATTTCCGCCAGTCTTCTTTCAGTTTCATGATCCAGTCTAATAATAACCAATTCGTCGTTTTTACAAAAATTTTAAAGAAAGTCTGATATGAATAAATGTCTGGATAAATGAATGCAGGGACGAATGAATTTATAAAATATAGCTTCGTACTAATGAGTTTATGTGTTGGTCGAGCGTATACCTACTTGTGCGGCATCTCACGTACTGACAATGCACCGTGCAGAGCATTTTAATACCTCATATTTAACAAATCATACATGATTAATAAAGCGTGTGTGGAAGGAAATACTGGTAGAGGCAGACATAGGAAGACGTACCTAGACCAGATAAGGGATGTCATTTAAAAATGCCAGTTTAAAAATAGCCGAAATCGACGGGAATGTATGACAAGATGTATGGACTGAGAAGTAGCAAGAGAAGTGTGTCAGAACCGCCCAAAATGGAGATCCATAGTCTCTGCCTACTCCTATGAGAAAAAGGCATGATTTTATATACGTACTATGTATGTATGACATACACTAAAAATTAATATTAATCCCTTATTACAAAAAATATTAAATTATACAATTTATCTATATCGAGATTTCGAGAAATAGAGACATTCTTGAAATGACTAGCTATTGTTCGAAATTATTGTTAGAAATAAAAATAAAACTCGGGCCACTTTCCAATAATTTAATAATTTAACACACATTAAAAAAAGGAGTAAGTATGCTTTTTACACTAGATACCTCATAACTTAAGCTATTTAAATATGATAAAAGTGAACCTTGCTTATTCAACGCTTAAAAAGACAGTTTGATCGGACCGTGCCACTATTGCACGCTTAAAAAGATAGTTTGATCAAACCGTGCCATTATTACACGCATACAAAACTAGAGTGCCACAAAGGAACAAACTTACTTACATATGCTGATAAACATATTACCCTTCCTTTAGTTCGCGCAGTCGGGTAAAAAGATAATTCGACCAAACCTTTACACTACTACACGCTTAAAAATATTGTTTGATCGAGCCGTGCCACTATTGAACGTCTAAAATTATAGTCTGATCGAACCGTTTTCCTACTGATCGAATACTGATAAAATATGGTTTGATCGAACTGTGCCACTGCGGCACGCTTAAAAAGATAGTCTGATGAAAAGGAAAGGCGGAAAAGAAAATTTGTTATTATTGAAAATATAACTATACTTATACTCCGTTCAGGAATTAGAGCGACAAAATGTAAACAAAGGTGATACCAGTGTAGAACATACCATCTCGAGACTGTAGAAAACTTATCTCCGGAATGAATAACAGTAAATTATCTATTTTACTCGCAAAGGATTACGACGAACAAAAGATTTTTTTGCATACAATAACGTAAACGCGTCTGTTTATTGTTAAATACCGTCGTCTGAGTCCGTACGCTATACGTGGATGCTACGTATAGCACAAAAAGCCCACACAGACAGAGTAGCGGCATAATTTAAAAATTTCATTCAAATTGTCACGATTGTTTTTATAATTTATGGATGGACAGTAAATGTTTAATGTCAACGCCATTTATTGCTGTGCCGACATAATTTTATTCTTAAAAAAGGTTTCTGACCACGTACTGTCACTTTGACAGTGACGTTTCTTTGTTTACATTTTGTCGCTCTAATTCCTGAACGGAGTATAGTTTGTATGGAGCGCGTTCCGAATTGTATTCCCTTAAAAACCTAGTCTTCAAATTTCTTGCAGACCGCATTTCCTCGTAAAGCTGCTCTTAAAAGCTGCATGCGGCATGCTTATAAAGAAGGTAAAATCAATGTTTTTACGAAACGTTATTATGACGTTATTACGAAAGGGAATAAGTATTTTAATTTACAAATCGGTATCTCATGTCATTTCCTTCGTTAATTTTCTTTCCAATACCGTCCTTTAATAAATCCTTTTGATTCAAAATAAATATGTTGGTTTTATTTTTCTTATTTGGTGTGATCTTGCTTTTAGTTAGAGTCATTAACACTGTGTATAGCAAATCGAATATAAACCAAACTATTTCCACCAAACTTATGATGGACCCTCCAAGACAGAGACCGAAAATTCCTCCCAGATTAGCTGTAAAAAAAGGTAGAGGGTTTATTAGATTCAAACTATTCAAAATAAGAATGTTGAGTACCTAGGGTATGCATCAAACATTTGTATGTAGAAGTGTTCAAAAGAAATGAACAGCACTAAAAACTACGTGAAAATAAGATGTAGATCAAAGATTGGTCTTAGACCAAATACCATCTTTGATGTAGATAATTTGATCGGGTGGTAGTGGGATATTATGAAAGTATAAACAAAAAAAGCTGAAGTTGGCTTTTCGGTGAAGGAAAACATCGTGAGGAAACCTGCATGCTTCAATTTCAAGGCATGTATTGTACCCACTGTCCATTATAAGTGGCGACGGGCTCACCCCCCGACACACTGGACAGAGTTTCGGTACTACTAGTGAAACGTGAATGTTCTGAGGTTTCAGAAGATCTCTGACTACCCCCTCGAGGAATATAGTCGTGAGCATATGCTTATGCTTATTCTAAACAAAGAAAACATCGCTGAAACAAAAATAGATAGGTATTCCTATCAAAATTTGCATCGAGTAGGCTTTCCAGTTTAGTTTGGAACAGGGATCTTTTTTTTTTTAAATTAGGTTTTACTTCCATGATTAAAGTTTTCAGTTTGATCATATTAGATATTATAGTCATTATTTATTATTTATCATAGTCTTAGTTTATATGGATGTCAACGACTTCAATTTCACTTTGTAAATACCTAAGGTGTCATAATTAATGTGAAACAATGTGTTTGGACTCGGTTCAGCACAAAAGTTCACTTTTTTTTTAATTTGCTTAAAACAATTTTTTTTTCTGATGAAGATAGGAATCGAAAATAGAATTGAGACAAAAAATAAAAAATTATGCAAGGGACTTTGTATTTATGTTGAATTCCTTTGTAAAGTTGCTAGAAATCAAATGCAAAATAAATGTCATATGAGCGCACTGCCTATTTACATTGTAACGCAATTTATCTACTCACAAAGAACAACGGGTAACGGAAACTGCATAAGAAATTGTTTAACCATACGTTATATTATAATGTAACAGTAGTGTTCTCTTTGAAAGATACTATTACGTTATTGCATCATCAATTTGTAAATGTTGTAGGGTCTACCTAGCTACGGTCAGGTAATAAGAACATTTCGATGTAGTGTACCTTTAGATTGTACCAGATACACAATTAAAGTGTTACCTACGTTACTCGTACGTAAACGCTTGAGTCGAATCCCTAGGCTATGACATTTTTTATATCCTCATAATATCAAACCGTTTTTATTTAGTTGTTGTAATACAACGTCGTTTTTACAGCAAAGCCAACAACAGTTTCTTGAAGGAAACCATTTTAGCATAGCATATGCTCACGACTATATTCCCCGAGGGGGTAGTCAGAGATATTCTGAAACCTCAGAACATCCACATTTCACCAGTAGTACCGAAACTCTGTCCAGTGTGATGGGGGGTGAGCACGTCGCCACTTATAATGGACAGTGGGTACAATAAATACCTCGAAATTGAAGCATGCAGGTTTCCTCGCGATGTTTTCCTTCACTGAAAAGCCAGTGGTGTTACAAATCGTACATAAATTCCGAAAAACTCATTGGTACGAGTTGGCCTGGACGGGGATCGAACCATAGCGTCCTGCACGGCAGGCAAGGTTTCTCGCCACTGGACCACCACGGCTTCTGCGCCGAAACCATTTTGTTAACTGTATTTATATGAAAGTATTGCAAACGCGTTGTACAGTCAGCGGCAATGCAACTTATTGCTGCTGACTGTATACGCCGTCAAAGGGAGGAAGAGCGAGCGGCGTCTACCTCTGCGTTATAGTTTCTATCAAACGTCTGGAATCTCCCAAGAATTTAAACAGTAATGGTCTACACATACAGTCATCCACGCCAAGCCACGCCATGCACGTGCCACGCCACAAACAAACCCGAACTCAAATACAAAATAAATTATTCAATATACAATTATGAGGTTGAAGCCTAGATCAATGTAAAATTAATGGATAGGCCTAAAGCGCGTTAAGTTGAAGCACACTACTGCAATACTGGGGCACTTGGTCCATAAAAACTAGCGCCATTATCTGTCAAATCTAGGGCAGTTGCATACAAATTTGGAGTATACCATTCATATTTTTTTTGCTCATTTTTATGGTTTAAAATGTTCGCGTAAGGCCTATCCATTAATTTTACTTTGATCTAAGCTTCAAGCACAGTTTTTAAGTCAAATATTTTTTGAAGCTACCACCGCATCGCGTTGGAACGTGTAGAGAAAATGCGGCCCGAAACTCTACAACATAAAATTACATTATATATTTTTAAGCTAAGTATGCAGAAATAGAATACAATCTATTAAATTTATAAATTGATACTGTACAGTAAACTAAAAGTTCAAACCCAAGCATTTTGATAATTTAAATAATCGTCCAGTGTATTAACAGAGTGTTGGCTTTTTAACAGAGGACTTTTTTGATCCGAGTTAAAACATCTTTTCGGAAAGATTCAAAATGGTCTCGGAGATTTAGTGACCCAAACTAAAATCGTTACAATTTAAGTTCACTTTAATTCGCATACATACATTGTTCATAAAAATTGCAAATAGAAAAGAAATCGAATATCATACAAAATGAGAAAGTTGTTCAGTTTGACGGTCTGATCATCCATCCAAGTGTCAGCATATTAAGAAGGACCCTATATAGGTATAATTTACTATAGTAACAAAGAAAGCTGATAACATTTGCTATAAAACGCTTTTTATTCTAAATCTCTAATTTCTATAGTTTAGAAAATTACTTAGTATTGCGGGTCAGTGTAGATATATCAATGTGCACCCGCGTTCGTGGCGTGGCATGGTATGTTCGTTGGATGTGCATGGCGTGGATAACTATGTATGAACACTTTAAGGCGCTATGATCCGATCAAGGCCGTTTTTTGAACACGAACGAAACATGAGACATAATTTTATTTTAGAATTTAAAACATGTTGTTTTAAATTCTAAAATAAAATTATGTCTTATTTAAGGGTCTTGCGGATAGGTGATCGCTCTCAATAACAAGATTAGATAAAGTTTACTAGATAGAAAAACATCCCAAATGTTACCCCTTTTTGATATGTTTTTTCAATACTATGATTAAACTGCTGATATTTAACTTTTTATTCTTGTACTTAACTAAAAACATTAAATATTTCTAGTAAAATTCGCTGAATTTGGAGCTTAGACACACCCATGAGCAAAAATATTTTTGTAAAACACGTTTTTTTGCGATCCTGCTTTCAATTGGAGTGGGATGGCTAATTGCAAACGTATGCTTGCAAAAAAGAGACGCTTGCACTCGAATAAGAGGGCTTTAAATCGAAACCACATCACAAGCACTTACCCAACAACTGATCCCAAGTGTAAAGAACCTGCCTTCTGTATTTAAAGCAAGTGTTCGAAGAAAAATGAACGTTTACGTGGCTGAAACTTTCGTTCGTATTCCTGAAAAGTTATAAGTTAAATTTGAGGGCGAGCAATTATAACTTCTCTATTTATTTAACGAATGCTGCTTTATTGTATGATAATGTATTTACGAGGTGGAAGCTAGATAAAGTTAGAAATTTACATTATCACAGAAAAGTTAGGACATTACCATTAAGATTTGGTAAATCCAAAGATTTCTTAAGAAATCTTTGGTTTTACCAGAATATCTTTGGATTTACCGTACTTCGAGCTTTTACAGTAAAACATATACGACGACAGAACCCAGGGGGTTACGATATAAATAAATATAACCCTAAATGCATAAAGGTATAGTAACAATTTCTGATTAAATGCGGCCTAGAATGCATTTCCATTTATACATGTAATAAAAGACAAGACTTATTTGAAACTTTAATGCTTTACACACTTAAGGGTGTCCTTCAGACCATCAATTTGAACAACTTTCACTGGAACCAATATAACCGTGAAAAAAAACAATCTTCTATTCATTAAAAATGATAATTGTAACAAATGTATATGAAACAGCTGGTTCTTTTTATGCCATTTCAAAGTTGGTCCCATAGTAAAAGTTGTTCAGTTTGATGGTCTGAAGCACCCCCTAAAATATGTATTGTATTTAAGTTTACACCCTTTATAATGAAGCTCATATCACCTGTGAGAGCGTTTTCGCCTAATATAATCAATTTCGGTGTCGTATTGCACGTAGTCACATGTCTGTAAGCACTCGTTCTCAGATAGCAAGTCTCCAACGTCGCCGTGAACTTTAGCTGCAAATGTAATAAAGTATTATTCCCTATTTTCTCGGCTGCTTCCTGTTCCAAGACCTAACCATGATTAACATGGCTCCGTCAGAGTCACGCCTTTTAAAGCAGGAAAAGAGCTAATATAAATCACTCCTAAGATTTTATCAAAGGGTATAATCGCAAGCATACGAATGCCTAATAGCTCTTAAAAAAGACAATCTATGTGCTATAGTGAGATCACTGACAAGTCACTGCAAACTTAATAAACACATGCACACCCTAAGCGACTCCACCTGCTGCAGGTTCTGCGGGGAGGAAATGGAAACTCCCCTGCACATTCTCTGCGATTCTGCACAAGCGATAAACGAAGTATTCATCTTGGCAGACAGGTACTGACTCCAGATGAGATACAAAACCTCCCTGTTAAAAACCTACTGCGATATCTAACTGTTGTAGGGATCAATAGGGAACTGTAGAAAGGGCGTTCACAAAAGATCAGCGATGGGCGAAGTGGCACAGTCGCAAGTCTGTTAAGGCCCTATTCACTCAATAATAATATAATGCTGTACACACGGTTGCACATCAAGCTACGCAAAACCAAAATAAGCTGGCCGCGCGTAGGTAGAGTAATGTATAACGTTGCGCGGACAGCGTTATAGCTTGATGTGTCGCCGTGTGTACCTTCGGCTTCCATCGTACTCAGGTTGAGTTTCGTAACCAATTGGAATGATAGATTTTCTACGTAACGAAATGAGAATGTTCATTTTTTATGCATCTAGCTAGATAGATAAAAACAAAAAAATCATCCATGCATAATACTGTCTAGATAATAAATAATAAAAAGCTAAGTCAGGTACATGTAAGGAATTAAATTATTTACTAAAGTAAATTACCAATTACTAAATGAGTCATACTTATTTTATAATCTAGGAAGTCGTTCGTGCTGTAGTATCTTTCAAATAACCATTTTTTCAGAGGAAGTTGATTGTATATTTTTATACACATTATTAGTATTTACCCGCGACTTCATCTGCACAAATTATACACCAGATTTTAAGTCAAATCATTAGCTATCAAACAAAAAAAGTTTCATCTAAATCGGTTTAGTAGTTTTTGCGTGATGCGCGAACAAACAAACAAACAGACACAAAATTTGTAAAAAAGGTTGATTTGGAGTCAGGGATCCCTAAAAACCGTATCGTCATCTTTTTCTTGTAAATATCTTCAATGCAATGTACAGACACATTTCAGTTACAGTTTTATAATAGTTTAGATGAAGCTACTATTTGAAGCAACAGTTAGTCTAGTAGAGGGCATGTACAGTTTGTTTTTTTGCTCTGAGATTTTAGTGGTCGAATACATACTTCTTGTAGTTGTTGAAAGATGTTCCGGTTCGGAGTACGTGAAACATCTTGTTCCGGTGGTAATGGTCACTAAATAATGCCGGTAGGTGCTATACTCCCAAAGCTATTCCAAAGTATTATGCGATCATGTCAAAAATGACGTGCTTAGAAAAAGACCTATAAAAGTTCGCCATAATTGTCATAACATAACATAGCAAGTGACAACCATAAAGTTATTATACAGTGGTGCCGCTAGGTACATCTCGCTCTCTCAGCTGTATGTTCTTCTATTCCTGGTATAATACCTCTATGGTGACAACTGACTTTTGAAGTCTGAGGTTTTTGAAGTGCCTGACCGTAACGAAAGACGGTTCATGTTTAAAAACAGCCTATATACCATAGGGCACTAACCAATAGTTTGAACTAACCAATAGTGTGAAAAATGCAAGTCATCCGTTCCCAAGTACATGCAGAGTAATCTTCCACGTCCAATTCATTCGCTGGAAAATAAATAATTTTATTAACACACTAGAGTTAACCCGCGAATTCGTTCGCATAAATTATATACCAGATTTTAAGTCAGATCATAAGCTATCAAACAAAAAAAGTTTCATCCAAATCGGTTCGGAGTCACGTTGCAGGGTTTGCCCCGAACACTCGTCTCTCGCGTGGTGTTCGCGCGGTTCGCGTTTCAGCCTGCCACGAGGCTCCAAAATCCTTCTCAGTTGTTCTTACTCAAAAACAATCCTCGAGATTGGATAGATACTCCCTCAAAACACTTGACATTGGCGGAAATGCGGTGCTAACGCACAAGCAAGAAGTACATAGGTAATTATAAATAAAAAAAATCGGTTCAGCAGTTTTTGCGTGATGCGCGAACATAAACCTAACATGCTCGTCGCTTCGCTCCTCGCTAACCTAACCGACAAGTCGGATAATGTTGTAATTTACTAAGTCATAGTAAATTAGATGGTGATGTATAATACACCAGTACAAGTAATATCATCCGATAGTTGGACGACTTAGTAGACGATAATCTCCCGTTAAGTCCGTTTATCGGATGACTAGCAACAGCCAATCAAAGTGTCCAGTCGTCCGTTTATCGGGTTATTAGAGTACCCAAAATGCTGGCAGGGTTGCCACACTAAGTTTAACATGACCTCCATCGTACCCATAAAAACTCAATGATAATCCGAAATAAGTTCTGTGCTTTTATGGAGACCCCATTCTGATTTCTTCAGTTTACAAACAGACAGATGATTAATCGAAAAAAAAAAATAGAAAAAAAGACACATCGAAAAAGATGAATGGAAGAAGATGACATAATATGCGCCGACCCCAAAATAATGGGAAATGGGCAGGAGAATGATGATTAGTATACTTCCCCTCCGTCAATAATTTTATGCAAATAACTTTAAAGTACAGATAGGTACGCTAGGTTTACAATTCTGGTCTCCTTGCAGTGCCACATGAGTAACTACCCTACATAGGCAAAGCTTCTTAAGAGCGTCGAGCGAACAAAACACTTAATCACGTGACAAAATCACCCATATATTGTTCATTGACCGAGCGAGTTTTTTCAGGCGGCGCATGTTGGTGAAAGGCTCATCAGTGAAAGGTTACGCAAACACGATTTCTGCTGAATCTCCTTTTTGTTCGTTTAACAATCTAAACCACCCCTATAAAATATTACCACATCTTTATGTTACACCTTGTATAACTACTAATACTATTGTTCTAAGCATAATATCATTATCTATTCTCCTTTTTTTTAATTTCCTATTTACTTTTATAGCACCGATCCGTTTTTCTTTGTTTAAATTTCCGCTACCCTAAGGTTGTCTGAAAGAAATCGCTTTTTAGCGATAAGACTGCCTTATTTGTACCATTATCGTTTCTTCGTTTCTTATTCTATGCTGTATTTGTGTTTTGGTGTAAATAAAAGTATATTTCATTCATTCATTCGTTACTTACATGTATATTTGAAAGGTAAGCATCGACAGAATGTAACTACTCTCTTCAATATATGGATGCTGAGGCATCCTTGATAAAACGTTGGTCCAATGAATTTATCCTAAAATAATATTAAATTATTGTTAGAAGGTGAAGCCGTGTCGATCGCAAGATCACACGATGAAGTTCGCGTGATCATGCGATCAGTGACGGGTTTATGCGATCAGTGACGGGTTTATGCGATCAGTGACGGTTTTGTGCGATCCGTGACGGATCGGCGTCACAGCAGAAAAACAGCTTCATGTAATTTCGTGGCGGCCATACATCGCCACATCTACATGAGCAGACCAGCTATGTTTCTACCAAATTGCTGTTCATTCTCGTACGTGAACGTTTACGTACTGCCGCATGCTGCTCATGTAGAGGTGAACAGGCCGCCACAAGCTAGTATGAAACAGTTTTTTTCTGGTAGGATTTATCTATTCTTTCTGTCGATGCGACCGCCGTATGCTTACGCGAGCGATGCGATGGTCAATTAGGAAAACGCATTAATTAAACCTAAACTTTGTATTCTGCAGGCAGATTGGGATTGATATAGAGCATGCAGTGGCTGTATCCAGTTTTCGGTGCCTTGATTGGACTGGATTGTTGAATTGCGGTGGCATCGACTGGCTATAGATGTTATAATGAGTCCAGTTGCAAAGGTGAGGACCATTGTGCGGTGGGATGGCCTCGGGATTGGAAATTAGGCAGCCGCTCTACTTTGATCCCAGCGCTGGATAATCGAGCAACTATTAAATGGGCGTATCTTACATACTTTTGACCGGTTTGCCAATAGGCAAACCTATTAATAAATAGCATATGCTCACGACTATATTCCCCGAGGGGGTAGTCAGAGAAATTCTGAAACCTCGGAACATCCACGTTTTACCAGTAGTACCGAAACTCTGTTCAGTGAACTCCAGTGTGACGGGGGGTGAGCCCGTCGCCACTTATAATGGACAGTGGGTATAAAACACGCCTCGAAATTTAAGCATACAGGTTTCCTCACGATGTTTTCCTTCACCGAAAAACCAGTGGTGTAACAAATCGTACATAACTTCCGAAAAACTCGTTGGTACGAGTTGGCTTGGACGGGGATCGAACCATCGCCTCCAGCACGGGAGGCAAGGTTACTCGCCACTGGACCACCACGGCTTATGCTATTGGTGCTATTAATAACGTCCAAGATATGTCGGATAGTACAACTTCCTGATAAATAAATTATAATTATTTGCTTATCAGAATTGGCCAGAAAGCTATATAGGAATCGGAAAATCTCGTCGTCCTTATTCGGAATGCAGTATAGCTTCGACTGTCTATCTTGACATAACGTTTAAATCTTCATTTCTGCCTTAACATCGTGAGGAAACCGGCATGCTTCAATTTCGAGGCATGTATTCTACCCACTGTCCATGTTCTTCTCACCTCACGAAAAATAGGCACCTAAGTCGTCCAGTTGCGGAAAATGAGCCCGCTCAACCAATACCAATACCCACTGTCCATTATAAGTGGGGCTCACCCCCCATCACACTGGACAGAATTTCGGTACTACTGGTGAAACGTGTATGTTCTGAGGTTTCAGGATATCTCTGACTACCCCGTCGGGGAATATAGTCGTGAGCATATTGCTTAATTTCATCCTTCCACTAACATAGCGTGAAGCCATATTCCTGGCCATTGTCCTTATTCTTTTTATTTGTGGTGCTTACTTTGTGGTCTTTAAAAACAAACGTACAGTCAGCAGCAAAAAGACGAATACACTTTTACTACGTCGTAGTATAAAGATGTATACACTTTAGTACTACGCGTAGTACTAAAGTGTATACATCTTAATACTACGACTACTACGTACTACCACTTACTACTACCTACGTAGTAAAAGTGCATACATCTTTTTGCTGCTGACTGTACCAGACATCAACTACAATACTCACACCAGGCAATAAACATTTTCTGTCGTTCACCGGCAAACTACGTGCATCTTCTGACGAGTCTATTATCCAAACGAAGACATTAACGTCAAAGTATCCAGCCGGCGTTAAATGTATGGCGTTCTCCACCACAGTAATGTTGTTCTTGTCATCGTATACGAAGAGCTTGTGAGGAAGAAATAGAAGATATGAATGGACATGATTTCTATTCTTAATTTCGTAAAATAGAGATAAATATAAAATCTAATCTATTTTAAGTCGATGTCGTTATCGTCGCTGTTGTCGTTGTCATTGTTGTCGTTGTATTTGTAGTCTTAGTTTGATAATTTTTGGTTTTTAGAATAGTGACACATCCTTAGACATTCAAAAATCGCACCCCTGGTAGGTCAACTGAACCCACTGCCTTCGGGTGGTCACTGCCACGTTGTGTTCCCTTTTCCCAATTCTTATACGAAACACTGAACTTGTAAGGTCAAACGTAATATTATTGATTAACTTACCGAGACGTAGCCATCAGTGATAGAACCATTGGCTGCAACTTTATCTCCGTTCACAATAACATCGAGAGCCTCGGTCGACTCTACTCCTGCCACAAAAGTCACATCTGATTCAGCATGCTTTCTGAAAATAATTTTGTTAGATTAATTACACAAACTATATACATTACAAAATATTTTCCTTTGTTGGTACTTAACCAGGTTCTAGAATTTTTGTTTCCATTTTATACTACCTATCGATCGCTTTTAAATTTTTCATTTTTTTATTTTCGCTCGAAAACTCTGCGGTTTCAGTTGTTGACGTCGCTATAATGGTATAACGTCCTAAAAATAAGTCTTTGAATACCTATGAACATACCACGTCGGAATCCATTATGATGCCTCCCTTTTTGCATAATTTTTTTAACCGACTTCAACAAAAGGAGGAGGTTCTCAATTCGACCCGTATGTTTTTTTTTTTTTTTAGAACAGATTAAAAACCTGCCAAGTGCGAGTCGGGCTCTCGCACGGAGTGTTCTACAGAACGCTAGTACTTACAAGTACTACTATAATATAATATAACGAAAAATGTTTGATTTCTCCGGGATCCTCAGCGCAACACACACATTTATTATTTTACCTTGAAATATGCACTACAATCACACCATGTTTGACGATTGTATGTTTTGATTTAATCTGTAGGTATAATTCCATAGTACTTTGCTGCAATAATTTTAGGTAGATTTGAGTAATAAGTTACTATTTAATTGTTGATTTCGTACACAATGTATACGTATTGTTTTAATGGAATACATAAATGAATGAACTACCGTTTTTTACGCTAGAGCATAAATAAAAAAACGTTGAAAAAACACGTTCCTTGAAGCCACTTAACTTATTTTATTTTTGTCGCTAAATCCACCACAATAACGCATTTTTTTTTATTTCATATGTGTACTATTTCGGCGGGTTGGCCCGGTTGGCACCGTTTGGGTACGAAACCCTAAACATTAGGTTTTCATTTTGAGAAGATTGAGAAGTAGGTCTGGTGTTACTCGTAGGATTATCTATTGTTGTTCTTACCTAAAGTAAGCCATGTCAAACTGGCAGCAGTAACCAAGATGGGTGTAAACTTCCCGGAACATTTCGCTGCAGTTGTGAAGCTTCGAGCGCCATACACATTTCACTAACAAAACATCACACGGCTTTCTCAGCTGAAAAGAGCTTTCACTGGTTATTTGACTGATTCGATAAAATTGAATGAATGAATGAATGCAATTAATATTCTTTATTTACACCAAAAATAAATTACAATGCACAAAAGGAAATAAACTAATTATGGTACAAATAAGGCGGTCTTATCGCTAAAAAGCGATTTCTTCCAGACAACCTTAGGGTAAAGGATATATAACAAAGAACGGGTGTCGGTGTTTTCAGAAAATAAAAATTGTACTATTTACGGCGATATAAAAAAGTACAACATTTTAAGCTACTTATTTAAGCCTAGATTTTATTACAATCAGGATTATAAAGGACTTAAATACATTTGTGACGGAGAGAACTTTGAAAATTGTATGTTCTAGTTTCCACTGGTCGTCGTATTAATAACACCCATGGGACTGTTTATTATTTTTTTCTATTCAATTCACAGACGGTTTTATTAAAATGTTTTAAATTTTAACATATAACAATATACGATGAACCTAACATTGATTATTGAGAAACAGAGAAGGTATCATAAAAAATTGCCCTTACCAATTCCATAAGCAAACTCAAAGTGTATCCAAGATCATGAAGTAGATGATGTATTTTCTTAACATCTGGGTCTGGTGTGTAGTCCTTCCTTCTTATATCAGTAAAACTCTTGAAAAATACATCTATTTGGTTGGGATCGTAGCCACGTTTTTTCCTGGAATTTTCAATGTTTTTAGGGTTCCGTAGTCAAACAAGGAACCATTATTCGACGGCCCGACAGCACAGTGTGTAGTGAACCTGCCTGCTGTGCCGGGGGTCGCGGGTTTGAATCCCGTAAGGGACAAATATTTGTATGACGAATATGAATATTTGTACCCGAGTCAGCGTATATGGAAACCCTTCCAGTATTCAGAGCCACCACCGATCTGAGATGCGGAAGCCTTTCAAGTATTATTTCAAAGAATTGTTACAGTAAACGCTTCCATTATTCAGATCTGAGAACGATCTGACTTCGGGTATTAATTTCGGAGTACATTCGAGACAAATTCAATAAAAAGCTTCCACTATTTAGAACTGGAACTTAGCTGCGGGAGGAATTAATGTGTGCTCCCGAACGATCGCGGGAAGGAAGGGAAGAGCTAAAAAATTCACTAGGTACACTAATTATTACGAAGAGGCAGATTGCTGTACCACAAATTAATTATACCATCTTATGTAACGTGTGCAATCAACAATGAATAAATGAATCCAACTAATATTTGTACCTATCTATAAAAAAAAAAAAAAAAAAAAAAAAAAATAATTTATTTCACTCAAAACATAATACATTTAAATTTGAGGTCTTCCCTTAGAGCAATTTGAGAATGCTCGTATAGCGCTGCGAGCTCGCTCGTGCGAGCGCGCTCGTGTTGTAATCTATAATTTTTTATACTGTAAAAGTATAGGTACTTAATTGAGTTTTTCTAACATTAATTTGTTTAAAAAACAAACATCAAATATTAATGGAAATAAATCAGTCAAATGGTATAAAAATGTAATTACTTTTTTTCCAATTAAGATATTTATAAGGACATTTATTAAACTTTAATTATTTTATTTCCTTAATAATTGAAAATGATATTACAAGGTATACCTACTGAATTTTCGTCCTAAATATTCGTCCCCGTTTCAAATCTTTTATAAGTCCGTCCGTAAAGAGCTGAGTCACGGTAGGGATTCATGTTCAAAAAGTTTGTTAGCGAGTTGTAATCCCTCCCGCGGCTCAGAGCTAAAATCAGGGTAGCATTTACACGTCTAAATACTGAAATGAACCATTGTAAATGCTCCCGGACCTCAGTAGTATGGGAGTTCTGAGTACTGGAAGGGTTTTCATATACGCCCCGAGTCATGGATGTTTGTATCTATATATGTATTCTATATCGTTGTCTAGTTATCATAATACAAGTCCAGGCTAGATTCTCGAACTTTAAATGTGACTAGATAATTTATGTGACACTGTCCAAGATATTTATTATTATTTATTATTATACTTTCGTCCATTCTGTCTGTCAGTATGCTTCGCCTTAATAACTCGCTCATTTAAGCAGCCATTGAATCGAAATTTGGCATTAACACAGATAACAGTAACTCAAAAAAAGGAATGTACCTAATAGTTTTATGACGAAGAAACACATTTTTTTCGACCCCATTTTATCACATTCTTAAAAAAAAAAAAACTCCAACGCACAGAAACTAAATCGTTAAAACACATCTGTCTCTAGATATCTGCGGTAAAAGTCAAAAATAGGGCGTCAAAGTCAAAGTCAAAATACCAGATACTTTGAGAAGAGTATCGAGTCACGTTGTGAATCTGCTATTGGGCGGTCGCGTCGCCTGTCGATCGTTGGTTGCCCCGTTCCAGGTCTACAACGGGGCTCCAGTGGTGGCTCAAGATAGTGTTCTTTTCGAAAAACAATCCTTGAAGTCACCAAATACATAAATTACCGTACAACGTCAAGCACTTTTGCTACTAAACTAGACATTGGCAAAATCATCAAATACCCAAGATGGCAGCCATTTTTTTTAAAATAGAATAGAATAGAGAAGAGTATCTCAAATCACTAAATAGTATAAAACAAAGTCGCTATTCACGTCTGTCCTCATTGTTTCTGTTTCTTCGCTTACTTCTTCTAAACCACGCAACAAATTTTACGGTTTTCACTATCATTTAAAGACTTTCTTCTGAAAGGTTACGTGTAGGTATTATATCGATGGTATTATATAGGGTCCAACTTAATATGCTGACACTTTTTTAAGGGGGTGATCAGACCATAAAACTGAACAACTTTCTCTATGGGACCAACATAGAAATTGCGAAAAAAAAATCTACTATCCCATACATTTGGCTCGAATAGGTTTGCAATTTTGTATGGGACAGCAGATTTTTTTTTTCGCGATTTCTATATTGGTCCTATAGAGAAAGTTGTTCAGTTTGACGGTCTGATCGTCCCCTTAAAAAAGTGTCAGCATATTTTCTTAACCCTGTATAATATTTACTTATATCACCACGTGTACCAGAATTTCAATCTTATTGACCCTTGTCCACCAAGTTGACAGTGCTATTTCTTTCATTTATGAAAAACTAGATGACGCCCGCGACTTCGTCCGAGTAGACTTGTGATTTAGATTGCATGTTGTATAACTTTAGGTTTAGTTTGATCAAAATAAATAAAGCACGTCAAAGAAAAACCACACTGATTCGGATCAATATTTTTCTCATGTTGAATATGGCCATCCGAGCCGTTTAGCCTGAATACGTTTTGGTGCAAGCCAGCCTTAAGATCATCATCATAAGCCAATATGCCCACTGCAGGGCACAGGCCTATTCTCAGAGAGGGCGTATGATCATTAGTCCACAACGCGTGCCCAATGCGGATTGGAAGACTTCACATACGAATCAGAAATTATTCTTAAAGCGTATGCAGGTATCATAACTTAAAAAACCCGGACCCTGATGATTGAGTATCCTTATCTCTCCGCAACACGGCACCGACGCGACGCTCACGTATAAGCCTTAAGAGGATAGGCGGGCTGAAATGCTAATTTGGAGAATAGGTCACTTTTCCAACCGTATATATATTTGTCCGACATCAAAATCGACGAAAACAGCATTTCGTATTCCCCTGTTTTCTCCCCCAAACTAAACCGATTTTAATAATTCTATCAAGAATAATATGAAAAAGACTATGGCTATGTCTGTACGTTTTGCTTTGTTTGTTTATATATCAGCAAATACATCAAATCTCACTGTTTTACTTCATTTTAACCACTACATAAACCTAGAACTCACACGTGGAATCTACCGTTTTATCTCCAATGAAATCTGTTTAAGATGGCTTTGACTACCAAGTTTGCTAGGTTAGGTCGAAAGTCAACTAAAAGTCTAGAGACTAAATCAACAAATGGTTAGAAGTTTAATGCTTGCTTTGAAGCGCTCTGGTCTCAAAAGATAGAACAACAAATCTGTACTTACATAATGCTCATAAAACTGTAAGCTTTTTAGCAATCAGAACGCTCCAAGTCCTAACTTTTTTTTAAATCTCTTACTAGGTATGTTACTGTGTGATTAGAGATCGATGTGCATTGAAAGAGGGTATTGTGACAAGAATAGAGAGAAAGGAATGCATCGTTGGTTCGGTCATGTGGAGAGGATGAGTGACAGCAATTGAACGAAAGATATATTATGGTATACTAAACGGTGCTATACGGTACTATTAAATATACTATAATTATGGTATACGAATGAAATATTATGGTATATACTCACATTAGTGAGTGAAAGTATCGGCAAAAGGTCCTAGGTCGTATTCTTATCAAATCGACAAAGGGAAGGTGCGGAGTACTCGAAACCGACGGGCATGGTATGAAGAGATGTAGGGATGTGAATGAGGCAATAGAGGTATGTAAGGGTCGTTGTATATGATTATCTGACGTGACTTTATTATTTTTTACTAATAGAATCATTTTTTGTGCAATATTGACCAATTTAATAGTTTATAATTCTAACTTACTATTATATGGTGGCATGTTGATAAATTCCCACCTATTTGACAAAATAACTCGATAAATTTATAATCCCATTCACATTTGAACATTACAAACCATAAAATAAACAGTAAATACAAAAAAAAACGTTCGTTGACAAACTGTAATGGCGTTTCTTTATTGAATTATTTAAGTAAGCACATTCTCGTCAAATATCGAACAAGTTTGAAGTAAAAGAGTGAATGAATGAACGAATGATTTGTGATAACTGAGCCACCGCTGTCTGTTACCATACGGCGGCGTAACTGCAACCAAATCTTACTGTGTCGCCTCTTCCCCAATTTTAGTCATGGCAACAGTATAGTGTCGAGTCTCAGACCACAAAATAATACGAGAACAAGGTAGATTCGACACAATAGTGTCGAAAATTGTAGTAACGGCTACCAAAAATGAATATATGGGTGGTTTACTAGTTCAATAATCATAGCATTATGCACGCTACGCTTCAACACTCATGTATTTTTAATGATTATTTTCATTTGTGGTTTGCATACAAAGTTTAAAGGCTTATAACTCACTACCTACCCAACGAAGGTCAAGCGCTCGTTGCATTAAATCGGCAACTCCATTATATTAAAAGTAGTTGTAAAGCCAATTATTTCCACGGGCTTACAACCTACGCCCCCATAAACAAATAATTAATAATCTTCTAAGAACCAAGTCAATAAGTTACTTTGGAATTTTAAATGAATTTGCTTAAGAAAAATAAATATTTAAGGGGATTCCGGGAAAAATCATCTAACTAGACTTGACAAAGTATTAGTTTAGTACTTAAAAAGTATTATTATGGTACGTCCCGGAGAATCCATCAATAAGGATTAGAATCCGCTAGGCACGTAATACCGAAAGATCTTGAACGTAAATAACGTTTTCTTTGAGGAATTGGGGTGGGGGGGATCTACCTCCTAGCGGTCCACCCCGGGCAACGGCATCACAAGCTTGTGGTGGCGGCTGAACGATCCCCCACAGCGGTGTGGTAGGCTCCGCGAGGAGCCGCCTGGCTCGCGACCACCCTCCTGCCGGAGTCTGGCGCCAAGCAGCTTGCTGCGTTCCGTCAGTGTGCAGGAGTGCCAGTGCACTTCTGGGTAAGCTCGCTACATCTTCGACCCCATCTTTGTCCTGAGGACTAGATTGAGGTCAAGAGCGAACCCATCTAGAATAAAAAAAAAAAAAAAAGAAAAAAAAAAAAAAGAATTATAACAACGTGTTAATAAATTAACGCAAAACTAGAAAGTAGTTTGTTTAGAATCGAGAGCAGTACCTATCGAATTATCATAGTTCAACGTAGGTAATTTTTTTCAAAATATAAAATAATTTATTCGTAAAATTTCAAATTTACTGGACCCACACTGAACCAGATCTCAACCCACCGCACGAGCACACTCACCCTACTTACTACCAAAACAAGATTCTTAAAATGTATCCATGAGCACGTTAGCGCTTTCATTCATTGCTGAAATGATAACAAATCATTTTTGCCTCAAAACTTAAAATGAGAATAACTTTAAATTTGAAGTATCAAAATAATGAAATTATTGTTTGAATCTAGTTATTTTGTTGTAAATCAGTTGGGGTGTATGAGGTTTTGCGCTTATTCATTAAAACGTTGTATAGGGATGCGTACATTTATTTGAAAAAACTACTAAAATTATGAATCTTGCCTAAAATACAAATCTTATGTGTATTTCGATCCAATACCTACTTACACCGACAATTTCACGCACGCACACAATCCGATAATAGAATCGGAAAATTAGCAATGAGCTGAGAGCAAGGAACACATTGTACAGGGTGTAACAAAACACCCAACTAATATTTAAAGGGGTGGTTTAGACTATAAATCTGAACAACTTTAACTATGGAAAAAAAAAACGGTTGTCCCATACATTTGAGTCGATTTCGTACTGCAGTTTTGTATAAATTAATAGATTTTATTCATTTTTTCTCGATGTTCGCTCCATAGTGAATGTTGTTCAGTTTGATGATCTTATAACCACCCCTTCGAATATTATTAGGGTGTTTTGTTACACTCTGTATATTGTCGCGCATAGTATGAAATCAAATAGTAAATTGAGTTTTGTTCCATTGCAGATAAGCACCCGAACCCTTCAAGATTGAGTATCCATACATTTCCGCAACAGACTGATATTATTCAATATTATTATCTACTGTGTTTAAACTAATTTATTCGACAGATCCATAAAACAGTGACATTCAATAAAATTATAAAAAGTGACTTAAAACTAAACTAATATAGGATGTGGTGCAGGTTCGGTCCTTGTGGGGGAGGTTACCCAGAACGCTGGCCGCATTTCCTCGCTGAATGGCTATGCTGATCCGTTGAGCGAGGAAAGTGCCAGTCCTTGGGCTGTCGGGTTTATTATTATTGTGTATACTTACAGGATATAAGAAATATTTGTAGTACTAGGTCCGTAAACTACATCAGAGTCACAAACAGTGACAGCAGGAAAAGGTATCTTGGTGGTAGAGTAGTGCGATGTTTCAACCTGTCAATAGATAAATATTTATTTTAATTTACTCACAAAGTCACTCGATGAAAACAATCCCCCAAGACATTCTAAATAAAAACCGTAAAATTCAATGACGTTTTACAAATAGACGCGTCATACACTAACATCACTGCACTTTAGAAACATCTTAGGTATAATTTAGAATATTCACATACACCACCGTTGCTACTTATTTAATATATCATCATACATTACAGATTACTGTAAATATCACAATCGCATAACTAGTAGACAAAGTTACTGCGAACCAATAGATTATCTTAGTAATAGAGACAGAGACAGAGATAGTATAGAGTATTTAGTAAGACATGACATGACAGAGTTTCGGTACTACTAGTGAAACGTGGATGTTCTGAGTGTTCAGATCACATATCTGACTACCCTTCAATGGGACCTGGGAAATACACACACAAACACAACACAAACAACTAACTACTAGGATTACTAAGATATCTTGACTACCCCGAGGTATATATTGTTGTGTGTCGTTTATGCTTATGCTATTTTCTAAGAACTCTGTAACGTTTCCACTGGAATATGTTGTATTATTGCTTAAACTTATATGGGTGAAGGAACCTTAACCCAACACCTACTCAAGTTTATGCAAAAAGGAGCTCTTGATTCTAACAGGTGCACTTTGATATCTATTTCCGACTAGTAAAGAGATAAATACAATGGTACTTATTTATAGAAACGGTCTATTTTGTGAAAATTGCATTCACTGGCTCACCGCAGCCTCTGATATCGTCTGAATAAGCATGGTGCACTGTAAGGCTTTGAGAGAGCAAGTTGGAAGCTGCAGAAAATATATAGATTGCTTTGATAGAAAACCTAAAGTAATTACTTAATGAATTATTATACTTAATTATTATTTAATTACTTAGTTGTTTTCAGGGTTCCGTACCTCAAATAGAAAAAACTGAACCCTTATAAGACCACTTCGTTGTACGTCTGTCAGTGTGTAAAGACCCTTTTTCTCAGGAATTATTAAAGGTATCAAGTTGACATTAAAACCGAACATGTACATACATACAAAGGATTTCGGTTCCTAGGAGGTGAACAAATTTAAAGCTTCTGAGTTAACGTAATCATACGATTTTATAGTACTATACCGGGGGACTTTTTAATACCAAAAAGATTACCGATTGCCGTTTAGTTATGGTTGTAAGGTACAAAATTACTAATATAAAAACCTAAGTCTTACAGATCACAAGTTCACAAAAATTTCGAGGTAAATTTTTTGTTCTATACTGCCATGTTTTTCACCTTAGTTCAATACCCATACGTAATAGTAAGACAAACTAAAGTTGCCATACAAAGCTAGGTATAAGACCAGATGGAAAAGTCAACTTTAATGGTCTTATAGCTGTGTATGGCAACTTTAGATTGTCTTACTATTACGTATGGGTAACGGTAACCCCCAATTCAGAAAATTTTGAAAAAAAAACTGCGGTTGTGATCTATCAGACTTAGGTTTTTTATATTAGTCATACCTTACAACAATTTCTAAACGGTAATCGGTAATCTTTTTGGAAATTAAAAAGTCCCCCGGCTACAGTACCTACTATTATGTCACAACTTTTTGTACTTCCCGTTGACCTAGCCATTTATGTCATATTTTTATACTCGCATAAAAATCATTAAATTTGGCAAAAAGCAAGATCTCACAATACAAGTAAACGAATAATTCCGAAAAGTGTTCATTGTCTCTATTCCATAAAAAGTTGTTTTTGCTATTACAAACTTCCATTTCTGATACACAATACACAATACCATACAATACTCTTTATTAGCACACCAAAAACATAAATAACAATATATTCGATTGGAGCATCCACCGTGATGTACATACGCCGGTGTAAGGGAGAAAAATGGTTTCCACCTTTCTTAATTAAGTTTGTTCGGAACTCTGAGGGCGTGAGTCCGACTCACACTTGGCCGTTACCTTACCGAACGTACAAAATATTTAAAGAAATATTTTTAAACTTACCACAGTAAATGTAGGGTCGACGATGAATTTCTGCCAAATCATTTGACAAAGGAAAGTGGAAAGAGCTAACCCAGAAGCAATAACGATGCTCCAAATAGCATACACCCAAAGTCGATGTTTTTCAGAGAAGTAATAGAATCCGTGAAGAGTGCAATGCTTGCAAAATGCTCTGAATTTCTGCAAGATCATTCGCTTTAGATGCTTTGACAGCATTTTGTTGTTTTTCCTGTAATAATATATAAAATGTAGGTACCTAACCTAGGATAAATTATACAGGTGTAGAAAAACTCCCTAGTAATACTTAAAGGGGTGCTTCAGACACCAAACTGAACAAATTTCACTAAGGAGACAACGTAGAAAAAAAACAGCTATTCAATTCATTTGAGTCGGGTCGATCTGCAATGATGTATGAAGCAACTGATTTTTTTTATGCTTTCTCGATGCTGAAAGTGCTGAAGATGCTGATAGTGAAGTTGTTCAGTTTGATGGTCTAAAGATGGACCCTTTCAAATATTAAAAGGGTGTTTTATTACACCCTGTATTTTGTTTTTATATCTTGAATCGCGTTCTAGAAACTGCTAGGCTAAGGGCCTCCGCATTATAGCCAAGACAGTCTTAAGACAGACTATTGCTTTACAAAATATATGAAGATGCGCACACTTGCGACAAAACGTCTTATAGACAAAATCGTCTCATGCCTACAAGAACAAGTCTGACTAACGACTGTCGGCTTCCCTTTGAAAAGTATGCGAGCGCGCACACCAACGACAAAACTGTCTAGCGACGTACCCCTTGTAACCCCTCTCTTCCCGAGCAACATCCCGGACTCTGCCTATAATAGGGCTGAAATCACAGAAATCGGCCGATCGATTTTCTATGGAAGGTCCAAACATTTTTATCGTTTTTCCATCCATGTTTCTTAGGGAAAGTTCCATGGTCTAAATACACCCCTAAAGTTATGTTAGTAATTAAAAACGTACGTAACTTATGTATAGCAATGTCGACCCTTACAACAATATCAAAACGGAGATATGTAACCTTTTTGGGAATGAGCGTTTTTCTTTTTGTTTTCTAGGGGATCGATAGATGGCGCTACGGTCTGTGTGAAGAAACGTCAACATTTCAAAAAGTGTTTCTTTAAAATAGTAAAGAGTGAAAACATGATCAAGAAGATGCCAACGCATCTTTTAATGACATATTTCATTATTTACTAAACATTTTAATCGAAAATGCTAAACTTTTACGCCCGACATGGCTGTATGGGCTCGATCCCTTGGCATTAAAAAAAAGGCAGGCACAGACTTGACCAGATTTTGACAGGATCTCGCTTACGGCTCTATGGGGCGATAAACATGTCATCTGTCGAGTTTTTTAGGAACTAAATTTAAAAAAGAAAAGAAAAACGCTCATTAAAAAGTCCCGGGGCTACAGTAAGTACTATTAGAAAAGGCGGAATTATAGTGGGAGCGCAGCGAAGACAAAAAAACAATCGTTGACCATAATAATAATATGTTTTTTGTTTTTATATGATCGCGGCGTTCAATGAAAAATGTTTGGGGGTTGTAAGGTTAAGTTAAGCGTCGTGTCGTAGACAAAACAGTTTTGTTTTACTTGGTGTGCGCCGCGTAAAAGACACAACTGTTTTGTCAGTGACAGTGTGTCTTGAGACTGTCGTGTCTCTAATCTGCGCTCTGCCTACGAATTTAGATAATATTTTCCTAATGTGGGTTTATAGGGGCAAAACATCGATCTAGATAGGTGACAAAAAAAACTGTCTGTGAAAAACTCGATTTCAGCCATAGACATATTACTCTCTAGCTAGAGTTTAAGTCTATGTTTTCAGCGAACAGAATGCTATATAGCACAAATTAATAATATGTTTCTTCGTACATGTAATAATATACATAAATTCTAAATACATACATACACAAACTCACGACCATAATCCCTTTCGGAGTGTTCAAAAACATTGCTATAACTACCAGAAGCCTGGTGGAGTTGAACCATCCCTCATATTATTATTATTATAAGATCCCATAGTGTTTATTGGATTGTGAACAAAGCGTAGGACCGATAAAATATTCAATAACATCGTGATATTGTCTGTGAAATGAATCCCCTAGAGAAATATATCTGTTCTCTGTGATTGCAAAGGTAGGTATTATATCTAATCTTAACTTACAAGTAAGTTTTTGAAGGATCTTGAGCGTAGAAGATTACTTGGTAAAGAGGATATTAAAATTTGTAGAGATCCAACAAGACCGTATCTATATAGGATAGAATCCTTATGATAGATTAGATGAGATTAATTTATTTCACATTATAGTCATCATAATTATTATGGAATGGCATTTTTTTGTCTTCCTGCTTGGATCCAGTGAGGTTTAAATTTCTAGGTCAAGATGTTTTAGCCAGTCTTCCGCTGCCGGGG
The DNA here is from genome assembly GCA_963693445.1 of Agonopterix heracliana. Lineage (NCBI taxonomy): Eukaryota > Metazoa > Arthropoda > Insecta > Lepidoptera > Depressariidae > Agonopterix > Agonopterix heracliana. The sequence goes on from OY856310.1 coordinate 1,028,931, forward strand.
TTAACCTATGGAGTTCTTCAATACCACCGGGGAAACGGCGTAGGGTGTCCTCATTTACCACATGGGTGAGGGTTTGGTCAGGTGCCCCGCAGTCGCACATCGGTGACTCAGGCAGGCCCCACTTGTAGAGGTGGGAGTTGGTCCTTTCATGGTTAGTTCTGAACCGGTTCAGCTTAGCCCAGGTCTTTCGGTCCTTATCAAATCCAGCCGGTTCGACAGTCGGGTCTCGCACGAGGTTTGCATGCAGATGGTCAAAAAAAGGCCCCAATCTGACCGCCATGCACTATCGATATCGTACTGGGAGTGAATTCGGAATTCGGATTCGTAAATTATAATATGTCACATTTTTACAACGTTTATAGCATGATCGTCAAATTGTATTTATAAATTTAAAAGATTAACAATGTCAAAAATAAAAACGAATAATTCAAAATAAAGTGAATAAAAGTGAACATAATCTATTGCCTATTTCAAGAATAGTACTTATACTAAAAGTAACAAATGTCTCTGTACAAAAAAACGAAAAATAAATACTACATACATACATACATATGCTCACGACTATTTTCCCCGAGGGGGTAGTCAGAGATATTCTGAAATCTCAGAATATCCACGTTTCACCAGTAGTACTGAAACTCTGTCCAGTGTGACGGGGGGTGTGAAAAATAAATACTAGGTATTTAAAAACGTTTTCTCCCCTCCAGATGGAAAGCGTCAATTTTCGTCCCGCTGCGGTAAACGAAGTTGCCTCTTTCCACCTCCGTCGCGGAGAAAAATAGTATACTAACCTCGGCCAGTAATAAGAAAGCCTCAGATCACAAATGTTTGTTACATGAGATCTGAGACCTTTCTTACTTTACTGTCCTCGGTGTGTAATCTACTATAATGTTAATTTGTAACTAAAATTAATTGTTTGATGAAATGAAGCGTTTATTTATCATATTTTAACTAAAACCGATAAATTTATTCTGAAAAAAAAAAATGTTTTTCTTCATAAAAACTCTTTGCAGTGATTTAAAAACAAACAATAGAAAAAAAAGTAACATTAGTGCGGTAATATAATCATTTTTGCACGCGTGTTCTATAAGCCGCATTATGTACCTAAAAGCGGTGCAATAAGAGCCACTTTACGAGCAAGTATGTTGAAAAGTATCGTTCGATTAGCGTTAACGACAGTAGAAAACATAAAATGTATGCACTTGACGTATGGTGACGAAAGCAAACGTCAAAATGTTTCGATCGCCAATGTCAAATCCATACATTCTGTCATTTTCTACTAGCGTCAACGCTAATAGAACGTCACTTTGTCTAGAGGTGTTATGTCATTTTAATGTACAGCATCATGAATTTGTGAAACTTATAAATAATGTTGATAACTGTAATAAATCATTTACTTTTTATGCCGACTGTATCTAGTAAATTATTAAATCGTTAATTTTACCTGAACTATTTGCTGAATACGCTCGGGGAACCCCGGGCAATCAGCGAGCTTCCAATGCTTCAAAACGTGGCAAGTAGGTATAACTAAAGACACGCTATAGACTCGACGCGACGTAAGACAATCTAAAGTGAAATGCGAGTATAATATCTTCTTTCATGAAACACTGCTACAATGATATGTCATAGTCCAATCGCAGAATTAGGCAAATCCTGATCTGTCTGGGCTTTTCGTGATACACCGCCATTTTATGATTTGACAGATTTTCCATGATGTGCCTTATAGAAAGTGAGGTGGAGATCGATGAGAGTATTTTTTTTCGATATTCCCAGCTAAACACTTCACCTCATCATGGTATGACTAGGCAAATAGTAAAATAGTTGCATTTCACGCCACTGGTAGCGCTGTCATAAAAATAACAAATAACAATTAATGACATAACCAAAAAAGGGACCAAACCAACCAATATAGTTTATTTTTTTATAAACTAATAAGTATATTTTCTGCCCCGCATAGCGGGCAAATCGTCAAATGATTAGCGATGAACGATACGGCGGGTGTTAGATGGCCAAATCATGAAATGGCGGCGGCGTTTCTTTAAATGCCCAGCCATTTCACGATATGGCTAATTTTACGATTTGACTACGACATACCTACATACAATGTTAAACATTTCACTACCTAATTGAAAATGCACAGAGGGACGTTACAAACAGAATATTTCAGTAATTAAATATACATTTGGGTAGTTCATTTTGAGGTTGCTCTTAGGTTAGGGTTCACTACGTTAATAAATAAATAATAAATAAAAATAAATAAAGTTAAGTTAAAGAGTTTTGAACTATAATATTACTATTCGAGTTAAATCAACCAAACCAAACAAGACAGAAAGCTTTACGACGTAAAGCCAGTGCTCCTTCCGTAGAAAGAGAAGTTACTAGAAGGAAGCTCGTGTCTTGTCAGTAAGAGATGCACATAGCAAATTCGCTCTAGTTAAAAAAAGAGACCGCTACTTATTGCTGTCCTTATCGACGTATCCACTTTTTTGTACTTCGGCCATCTGACTCCAAAATGTCACTTCATATAAATTGTATGGGACAACCACCTGACTCCGAGATGTCATTTCATATAATTCGCTATCTCATACCCGGTTACACTGATATTCGGTCTACTAGCGTAAGCGAAACATTTTTCGTCTATGGCTCCTTCACTCACGTTTGACAGCTGCGATGAAGTCGTGACGTCACGTCGATCTTGCAAGATTTTGGCTGTCACTCATTGAAATAAGGCGCATTTTAGTTTTCGTGCCTGACATTTTAATGGACACGCTTTAAAGGGTTAAATATCAGTACGGAACTCTAAAAAAGCTATTAAAAACTTTCCCTTTTAACAGACTTAATTTAACTTTTAACTTAGTTTAACGATAATAACTTAAAAAACTACTTAATGTCTTTTGATTTACCAACTCGAAACTAGAGTTAAAATTGTAGCAAGCATTCGATTAATGTGCCCTGCCTTTAGTAAAAACATTAAAATTTGAGTTTGAATATTCTGTAAATACCTACATTTTCAATTGGTAAGTCATGTCACATACTTTGAGTTCTTTTACTTGCTGTGAAATTGCTTTTAGACTTTTACAGAAAGGACTAGTTTATTAAAGTAAAGCCCGTGTCAAATGCAATAGGCAACGCTACATAACAAAATAAATATACCAGTGGAAATGTAATTCAAGTATAAAAAATAGGGTTGACAGTCTTAAGCCTGTTGCAAATAGTCGCAACCCTTTGATAGAAAAACGTTTTTCCCGTAGGGTGGCAACCCTATTTCCTAGAACCATTGAAGTATAAAATTTCCACTGGAATATGTAACATTTACAAACAAATATGTGTAGAATAATTCAAGATCTTGAATGCAGAGAAAAGAAACTGAATATTTTATTTATTTTAAAATTTGTTTCCTACACACATTTTTGAATAAAAATGTACAAAGGGCGAGAGAGCTGTCACACACGATGACGCACTGACGGAGCGGCAGACGTCAGTCCGTCATTTGTGAAGCGATGTGTGATTTTTGAATCTCATTCGGTGAGCTCAGCCGTTAGGCCCATCATATCGAACATTAAAATCACAAACTAACGTCTAGTTCTGATTTTTTAATATGTTGTTAGGACCACTATCAGTACCGTATATCCAAGTTTGCAGCTTCGAAAGACCTGTGCTAACTTTGTAGAACTCGAAAAACCATCCCGTTTTTTTGTTTTTTGCTTACATCTCAAATTCTATAAGTCGTATAGAAAAAAGTTTAAGTACAAATTAAAGCTGATAAAATTTCATATAAAACAAGTAGTATGTACTTGTCTCATAGGACTTATCCTTTGAGAGATACAGGGCCAAGAGAGTAACAGCACTTTAAAAATTATGAAATTAGTATGGCAACCCTCTTGAAAGTTGAAGATAAAAAGTAAATGATTTCATACTCTTAAACAGCGACCCCGAAAATCCCCAGATACAAATTTTCAGCGGATTCTGTGAACCTTTAAAAGCTGCTTTGGCGTTTGAAATTTCCATGGCAGCCATCTTGGATTTCGCAATTTTGTATTTTTTTTACCGCCAACCAAATCTGACCAAGGTCCTATGTCCTATACATAATATGTTCAAGGTCCATAGCCCTATCTTTCATAGTTTCCGCGGGCCGTTGACCTCATCCGTCAGGAGTCAACCTTCTGACGAAGTCAACAAATTCTTTTTACCATCAGGGCATCCTTATTATGATCTTCGAAATTATTTTACTATACGTTGGTTGGTCCCCCCAACAATTATTATCTCTCGGCGAACAATTATTATCCGGCCGGGTATATATAATATCTGCTTATCTATGCAAAGTGCGCTCGCAAGAAGCGCTCGTTGGCGTAGTGGAGCTTCGGTATTGGAAACGATCACCGAAGTTAAGCAACGTCAGGTCCGGTCAGTCTTTGGATGGGTGACCGTTTAGTGGTATTTCATCTCGAGCGTTTCCGTGCTTCGGAAGGCACGTTAAGCAGTTGGTCTCGGATAGTTCCGTCAGATGGCGTTGTAACTATTCGTTAAGCCAAGTCAGAGGCCTATTGGCGGCTTGAAAATTCTCTGACAGCAAGGTGACCACTAACTTGCCTCCACCAACACGCACTGGGCCCGCGTGGTGGAGTATGGCTTACTCCCTCTCACCCTTATTCGTGAGAGGAGGCCTTTGCCCTGCAGTGGGATTCTACAGGCTATAACTTACTTACTTACTTACTTACTATGCAAAGTGGGGATCGCTCCTATTTATCTGCGGGTTCCCCCTACGGTACAAGGATGACATTTAGGGATCATCATATGGATGCTCTGGTGATATAGGGAAAACTTTGACTTCTTCGGAAGATCGACTCCTGACGGATGATGTCAACGGCCCGTGGAAACTACGACAGATAGGGTTGTGAATCTTAAACAAATGTATAGAGAACCTTGGTCAGATTTGGTTGGCTTGGCGGTATTTTAGCGTTTGTTATTTTAGCGATTTTTTGTGTAAGTTATGACTGGCCTTGTCAAGAGTTACGCACCTTTCTGCTGCTGATTTGACTTTCAAAAATCGCACTCCTTAAGTATGATTTTTAAGAGTCAAATCAGCAGTAGAAAGATCCATATCTCCATAGTAATTTTTATATTTTCAACTGCTGAGCCCTCCGAATGAGATTCAAAAATCGCATTCCTGTTCGGATGTTTAATCATGTACCGTCAGTGCGTCATCGTGTGTGATCCCACTTAGGCCCATCACATACATGCGGAATTGCGATTCGGAATTCCGAATGCAAACCGGTTTTTGTATGGAGGTTCCCCATCCAGATTTGCGAACGGGATTTCAAACCTATAAGAAACACCGGTTTGCATTCGGAATTCCGAATCGCAATTCCGCATGTATGTGATGGGCCTTAGTTTTCGGGCAAATTCCAATAATTGTAATTTATTTTACACTCAGTGGCAATGTCAGTTTACTTAAATTCTGTTAAATTCAATTTATCGAGCACTGACAGATATACTAGAGTTATCGGACAATTAGTGTCAAACTGTATCGACTTAGAAGTTACTTCTCTAATCAGAGAAGTTCTTGCAATAATAATAGCAAAAATCAAATTTCGTGGCTGCATGACCCCTAGGGTAAATTTTGATATCGATTTTTAGAGTCGACCTTCTGAGGAAGTCGAAATATTCCTTTTATCACCAGGGCATCCTTATAATGATCTCCAAATATTATCTTAGTACCGTAAGGGGTAATCATCTTAATCCATTACATAATTTTACCATAAGTTGGTTGGGGGAGACCTGGTGAACAATTATCCGGGTAACTTAAACCATATGAATTAGTGAATAACAGCCTTAGAATAATACCCTATAGAAGCGGAACTATGGTTAAACCAACACAAGATTGGTATGCGTTTCTTGACATTTAGTCCAATCACTTTAGAGTTTCCTTGTATGGACACCCTAACAATCATCTATCAATGAAACTTTGCAGTGTGATAAAGTAAAGGATACAGATTACGGTTGACAAATAATCTCGGTTTAATTTTTTCCGGTCCTAGATTACTTGTAAACCGTAATCTGTATACTTTACTTTATCACACTGCAAATTTTCAATTATTGTTAGGGTCAAACCCTAAAATGATTGGACTAATTTGTATGTGTATTTTGACTTTTAAAACGGAAGTTTCGTTTCTATAGTGTACTGTTATTATTTTTTTTTTAATTTATTTAACTTCAAGCTTACTTACTGCTATTACATGAACTACAAATTCGCCAAACTGCAGAACAGTTTGTTGGCGATACGCTCTTAGTTATGATTACATATAAACAGTTTGTACTTGCTAGCGATACACACAGTTTTATTTATTTATATTTTTTTTTTCTCTCCTATAAAATGTATACATAAACTCACGACCATAATCCCTTGCGGGGTGGTCAAGAACCTACATGATTTTAAATTAATATTTATAACATTACTTTGTGAACTCACGATCCGTTCAAGATCAGATTCCAGAGTATAGAACTAACCTTGAACAAATCGAAAGTTGAAAGTGCATAAATGAATGCATGGACACAGGAAGAGAGCTAATTGTCTGCTTAGAAACTAAACAAACAATCAACCCACCCCCCGCGCCCCCACAAACACTCAGGCCTGTTTACTAAACAAACATTTCTTTAGTTTTATTTTTAGGGTACCTTTACTCAATGTTTTCTTGTTATCTCTTAACAGTGATATACTATTACATAGTTTGGGAGTTAAGTATTTTCTTGTTCTTTCTCCATAGTAGTTAATGGCAGATGGTTGTACTTTTTTTTTTCTCTGACTGACCTAGTATTATATCGATGATTTATAGGAATTTTGAAACTACTTGAATAATATATTTCTATAGCAAGAAGGTACTTAACTTTACAATGAACAGGTAGTACATTACATAACGGAAATAGCTGATCGTAATCATGTTTACATTTATTCTTATCTTTTCTGCTTACTATAGATTTTAGTAGTCTGATTTGTAGTTGTTTTATGTTATCTAGGTTTGAAGGTTAATCCATAACAATGCAAGCCATAGCTAATTAGAGATTCTGCAAGTGCGTAATAAACAGTGAATAGAGTATGTTTGTTCAACAGTTTTTTTTGGGCAATTTTGCCAATTTCAAGTGGAAGCAGTGGTGGTCCAGTGGCGAATAACCTTGCCTGCCGTGCAGGAGGCCATGGTTCGATCCCCGTCCAAGCCGACTCCTACCAATGAGTTTTTCGGAATTTATGTACGATTTGTGACACCACTGGCTTTTCGATGAAGGAAAACATCGTGAGGAAACCTGCATGCTTCAATTTCGAGGCATGTATTGTACCCACTGTCCATTACAAGTGGCGACGGGCTCACCCCCCGTCACACTGGACAGAGTTTCGGTACTACTGGTGAAACGTGGATGTTCTGAGGTTTCAGAATATCTCTGACTACCCCCTCGGGGAATATAGTCGTAAGCATATATGCTTATGCTGTCAAGTGGTTGGTGTACATTTTTGTTTTATGGACGAAGCATATTAGAGCTATACAAAATGGCGGAGCTCGTACCTACCTCACTCTCGCGCCGAAAACACGCCCGTTAATCCTCTAGCCATCCCATCCAGATTTGTAAATTGCTTACCTACTGTTATTTTAAGGATGTGTTTACTACGTTTTCAATGCTGCTTCCTATAAAAAAAAATTACTTTCGTACAAACATCAAGCTACGCAAAACCAATATAAGCTGGCCGCGCGTAGGGTGAACTTAACGTAAAACGTCGCGCGGTCAGCTTATTTTGGTTTAATTAAATTAAATTTATAAAACATTTTATTGTCTCAATACAGTCAATACAATCTAAGTACAAAAAAAACCTACACAACTGAGACAAAAGGTTGAGGCTCAGCCTGTGCTGACACCGGATTGAACCCGTGCGGCGCTGATTTTCAGCCCCTCCCTTCTCCCTTTGGTCTTGAGTGGGAGATGAGGTAATGAGGGCAGATGAATTATACAGACGCTCTTAACATCTAAATCTAACCCTTAACAAGATCATAAAATTAAATCATAAAATTAACCAAAATATAGGGAAACTAAGATTCATGGCATTCTTATGAAGTGAGTGCTTATGCGTGTGTGGTTTTGCGTAGCTTGATGAGTCGCCGTGTATACATCATCATAACAGGTGTAAATGCGTTACATATTTCAGACCAACTTTCATTATACCAAGACTGTCCAAGACCATCAACGAAATGGCAAAAATTGCTGTTTCATAGAAACTGGCAAGGCTAATGGACAGAAATGTATGGAACAGTAGATTGGTTCTAAAGATATTCGATGGTCCGAAGCACCCCCTGAAAGTTTTAACGCATTTAAGTTTTCACCCTAAATTATTTCGAAATAATAAAAAATAGGTAGTTACTACTCAGGTACTTTTTTGTTAGTTAGCGATGGAGAAAAATAAATCTAGAAAAGTTTTTGTGAAGCAAAGATCTACCGAACAGAGGACATTTATGGAAAACATCACGACATTACACGGGACGAGTGCATTGTCAAAGAATAACAGGATATCAAAACTCTGGCTGGCATTAATGGTCGTTGTCGGTGTGCTGACCATTTTGTTCATATTTGTGATCAGGGACAGGTTCAATAGCGACCAGATTGTTACGCAGGTGAGAACGACTTATACCTTCGGCTTTATTTAATTTGTTTCTATTTATTATAATCATCATCAGCCTACAACTTAATAAACGCAAAACTAGAAAATTGTTTAGAATCGAGAGCAGAATTGAATTATCAAGGTTTCAACATAGGTTACATTGTTTCAAAATAATTTGTTTCTATAATTTACAAATGGGTGATAATGAATCTCTTTGTATCCATCCCGCTGCATCGCACAGGCCTACTATTAGGCTGCGTTTCGCCACCAGAGATGTGCGAGGTAGCGAGGTGGTGAGCGAGGAAACAATCCGCAAATAGCGCGCCCGCTCGATCATGTCATTGGGAACCCATTGGCCGATTTTTTCCTCGCTCACCGCCTCGCTTCCTCGCACATCTCTGGTGGAAAAGCAGCCTCAGGGAGGGTGTGGGCATTTGTCCACCATGCGTGCCCAATGCAGATTTGTAGACTTGCAGATTTGTAGACTTCACATGAAGTCAGTAATTTCTTCAGTTAGTTCTTCTTCAGCGTACCTATGCAGTTTTCCTGACGTTGTTTTCCTTCACCGTTTGAGAGCAGTCGGTTTTACGTTAGAAAAACTCATTGGTACACACGGCGACACATCAAGCTACACAAAAACAACATAAGCTGGCCACGCGACGTAATACATCACTCGACCTGCGCGCAGCCAGCTTTATGTTGGTTTTGTACAGCTTGATGTGTCGCCGTGTGTACATGGTTGATGGTGTGTCATGTCGGCGATGCAGATGCAAACCCATGTCATAATTTAGTAATCATTTATCTAAGACTATAATAATGCTAAGGGCCTGTTTCTCCACTTCTGGGTAAGTTCTTGTTAGCTTATCCGACAGATAGTCCGATAGTTTGACATATTTTGTATGAAATTATGTCAAAATATCTGTCGGATAAGCTAACAAGAACTTATTCAGAAGTGGTGAAACAGGCCCTAAGTATAGTAATTGTTTCACAGATACACGCGGATTGCAAATTGGATAGAGTTCCGTTTCCCGCCGTCAGCATTTGCAATTATAATATGGTTTCACTGAACGAGAGTCGTAATATTGTGAAGATACTGTAAGTAGCCGGGGTTATTAAGGCACGGATTTAAGGCCAGGTTATCCGAGTGCAAGTAACTCTTTCTTGCAAGCATATGTTTGCAATTAGCCATCCCGCTTAAATAAAAAGCAGGATCGCAAAAAAACATATTTTTCATCAATATCTTTTCTCTTAGGTGTTTCTAAGCTCCAAATTCAGTGAGTTTGTCTAAAAATATTTAATGTATTTAGTTAAGTACAAAAACAAAAAGTTAAATATCAGCAGTTTAATCATAATGAAAAAACATTTAAAAAAAGTTTAGGATGTTTTTCTATTAGTAAACTTAATCTAATCGTGTTATTGAGAGCGATCGCGTATCCGCCAGATCCTTAAATAAGACATAATAATATGTTGTCTTACTTTAATACACTGTTTTTCATGTTTCGTTCGTGTTCAAAAAACGCGGCCTCGACCGGATCATTATGGCCTTAACAAAAGCCATATTTTTTACAGTGCCAAATTATCACAGGATAAAAGCATAGTCCTGGACTATAGTCCTGTTTTGTTCCATTGTATAAAATCTAATCAACGACACCTCGCTCTGTAGGGTATATAAAAGCTTTCTTCAATCCCCTTTTTTGTTCCGTTAGAAATAATTTTATCTTTAATTTGATTCTTTCCTTAGGGTTTAAACTATTATTGAAATTATAAACATGTTACAGCCATGTGCTATTTCAAATCAAATTAAAGATTGAAAAATTTGAACGAACGAAATTTTTTCTGGGTAGTAGGCTCGGTAGCGAAATTGGATAACGCACTTCCCGGGTTTGGAAGACTGCGGGTTCAAGTCCCGCCCGAGACAAATTTTTCAATCTTTAATTTGATTCCTTAGGGTAAAAAATCTTTAAAATGTGACTTGAATTATGGAACGTTTTAAATTATTAGCTCACCCCGTCAAGCCCTTATACCACAGATTAATAATAAGTCTTATACTTGGTTTAATAAAACACCCCAGATATTAAGGGGTAGTGAAAAGTTTCTATATGGAGACAAAACAAAACTTTTTCCATACATTTGAGTCGAATAGGTAGGTATGTAATGAAGTTTTGTACGAAACAGCTGATTATTTTTTTCGTGATTTCAAAGTTGGAATAAATATTTATCTTCCAGGCGAACACAGAATGTAACTTCAGTAGAAATAAAGAAGTTTCTTCGAGATCTTCCTAGTTTGAAGAGTTTTGGTGTAGAGAGCAGACAAGCGGGAAAACATATTGAAATCATGTCGATATTGAAAAATCATTACTTTACTATGGAAACTATTATGGAAGAGGTATCTATTGTATGAAACGGGATTGATATTGATGGCATTTTTTGGAACCCAATATTGATACGATTTTTTGTTAACTGGGTTTTTGGTTATGAAAAACAAAATGAGAAAATATTTGACGTTCTCAGGGCAAAGGGACCTTGTCGGTATGGAGATCATAAATGGATCCAAAATCTAGATAACTATCTCTAAACAAATACCTATGTATAAATATCTTGGAAACTAAAACCGAACAACAAAGTCTCTTTTCACAGAGAACGTCACAGTCAAATAAGGTCTAACAAAATTAGCTGAAACTATTTTAAGGGAATGATCAAACCATCAAACTGAACAACTGTTTCTATGGGAACAATATCGAAATCGCGAAAAAAAAACAACTGTTCCATACAAACCTACTCGACCTAAATGTACGGAACCGCAGATTTCTTTTTCGCGATAATTGTTATACTTACAGCATTATTTCAAAACTAAATAAGTTATACAGGGTCCAACTTGACATGCTGACACTTTTTCAAGAGGATGCTCAGACCGTCAAACTGAACAACTTTCTGTATGGCACCAACTTCGAAATCGCGAAAAATCAGCTGTTCCATACTAAACTGCAAACCTACTTGCGCCAAATGTATGGGACAGCTGATTTTTTTTCGCGATTTCGAAGTTGGTGCCATAAAGAAAGTTGTTCAGTTTGACGGTCTGAGCATCCTCTTAAAAAAGTGTCAGCATATTAAGAAGGACCCTATATATAAGTATTGGGAATTGAAACTTCTGTATGTTGTAGGTACTTTATTTATTCTGTGTCGTTAAGTACTACAATCTTCTTCCACAGAGGATTTCTGTCGAATCGACGGCATTTACAGTTTTCAAAGCTATTATATTTGCTACACTAATAGCACTTCTTTCTTGCCTTCTTGTGGTTTCCTTCACGTAGTACAATTATAATAATTATACAGGGTGTAAACTTAAATGCGTTACATACTTAGGGGGTGCTCAAACTAAACAACTTTCAATGTTACCAGGGTAATAGGTACGTTTGGTACAAGGACGACCCGGGCGGGTTATTCTCATAGGCCAGTTTGTTATCTTGACGAATACCCACTAACATTGACTTACACTCTAGCGATAGACAGGCCCTTTCATAGAAGCAACATGTTCCCCTTGAATGCGGTACCCGCACCACATTGATGTTCCCGAGTTCACTTCGTCACTATGGCAATGACAGGCCACAATGTGACGTTTTGTGTGACATGTTGTTTGTTTGAATAAGCTTGTCTATTGCGAGAGTATATTATGTCAGTGCCCACTACCCAGTCTTGTATTTGATATTTGTTTTTTTCTACAGTTTTGTTTATGTTTTATTTGCGAATAAAGGATTGTTAAAACTTTCACTATGGAACTAACATAGAAATCGCGAAATAGCTGTTTTATACGTTTGGGTTGAGTCGCCATTGACATTATCTATGAAAAATCAGACTTTTCCCGATTTCAATGTTGGTGTATTGGTCCTTTAGTAAAAGTTGTTCAGTTTGATGGTCCAAAACACCTCTTCAAAGTATAAAAAGCATTTAATTACACCCTGTATTTTATGTCAACAGGTCCATCAGAAGTGTGAGAATCTTCTTATCTATTGCGAATTCAATAGCAAGCAGAAAGACTGCGCAGCCATATTCAGATTGGTGCAGACTTACGAAGGGCATTGCTGCATTTTCAACTACGTCGCCATCAACGATGCCAATGAAGAGTTAAGTCGTACCCCTTCATCTCACCCTTTTCCTATTTCTATCATCCGCTTACAAATTAACATGCATAGACCTAGCATAAAATCATAGACTTAAACTCTAGCGATAGACTTGCCCTTTCATAGAAGCAACATGTTCCACTTAAATGCGGTACCCTCACCGCATTGATGTTCCTGAATTCACTTCGTCACTATGGAAATGACAGACCGCAATGTGTCATTTTTTGTTGTTTTGTGTGACATGTCGTGTGTTTGAACGAGCTTGTCTATCGCTAGAGTATATGTCAGTGCATAAAATCGATTTTGTCGCAACTGAAACGCACAGACGAGCATTATCGCTGCAAAATCGCTGTGATTCCACCGCTATATTGTCAACTCTTGCATCGAAAAAATTATGGCAAGATTACGTCGGAATCGCATAGATGATGTCATGAAAAATCTCGGTGAGATCGTTCCTTCAACCTCTACGAACAGAAATAGCTTATGTGAATGTTCTTTATTATTTATAGACCACAAATGTCGCGTGATGATGATTTTGAGTACTACTATGACCAAGGTTCAGATGAGAAAGTACCTACCTCCATTATTGGGACTTCACAATCTGGCAAGTAAGTATTAAGAGGTTTCCCTGACCGAACGACCTTGACTCTTTCAGAGCCGCCTCACCTCTACTAAACTACGTAATTTTCGTAGGTATACCTATTTTTGACTGGCTTGTCCTTGATTATGTCACTGCGGTGTCTTCTAATCCAAGGAAATCACATTCTAAATTAGGCTTTCCTTTGAACACAGGTTTCATAATGTTTTAATCGAAAAATCCGGTAATTATGATCTACAGCAAATAAAGACGAGATGTTGAAGATCATTGCTACACTTTTCAATAATTTGTATGTCTTTCAAATAACGAGAAGATAGCTTCTAAAAACCTAAAAAATTTGGCCCGGCCCTGCGTTTACCTATGGGGAGGGGAGCCTCTTAATAGATTAAGATCCAGCTGTTAGTTTTCTGCACCGCACAGTTTTGTTGGCTATGATACCATTACTCGTGAAAATTTAAATTTTTAGGATCCTACATTATTATTTTATGGATCCTACAAAATGGGGCTGATACTCTTAAGCCTTTCATATTGCACAATTATTGTCCCTATCAAACTAAACAACTTTTACTACCGAGCAAACCTGAAATCCTGAAAAAAACGTGAGCTGTTTCACAAATTTGAGAATAGTTTATGCTTCATTCAGCACTACCGCTTTTAGTAGGTATTGACATGCAAATAAAATTATGAAAGGACGAAATGACGAAATCAAATTATGTTTCTGGGTTGATGAATCCTTTGTCTGATTAAAATCAATGCTTTCTGGCATATAGAAATTCTAGATTAATTTGTTATTTTGTATTAATTGCCCCTCATCACGCGACGCGTGGCTACTCTATTAAGGCGTATCAGCCGTGGACCACTCTCCTCTCACTCACACTCCATACTAATCGATGAGAAAGAGCGCGTGGCTCCGGTCAGAATTTTGCTGTTTTCTTTGAAAAATTCGATGATTTTTTATTAATTTCGAAAAAGTAAAAAAACCACATCATTCTAAATTGTATTGTGAACAATATAGTAAATTTTCATTTTGTTCCGATTAAAAATGTATGAGTAAAATGGTTACAACTTGAAAAAAAGGGGTGACTTTAGAGTCCCTTTTCTTCGGTTTTATTAATTAAAATCGATTTCTAGAAAAACCACATTGTTCGAGCCAAGGCTCGTACAATGAGCGACGACAGCGGTGGCAGCAGCGGGGTGCGGGGCGAGAGGAGAGGGCCTGCGCTTTGTCCTGCGACACTGAGACCAGCGATAGCGAGGAACGCGCGCGCATACTTATCTTTATTGTTTTTTACTAAATTCTAAAAGATCAGATTATATTACGTTCGTAGTTAAAAGGCATCTATTATTTACTTCATCTCATCAACCTTATCAAGTGCCCCTGGGCGGGCTCTGCAACAATTGGCGACCGTCTAAAAAGAAGATAATCTGCAACGCAACGGCTCAAAATCATAATTTTAAAACCGAGTACCTACCTACCTAACGGTCTCAACGGTTTTAAAGCGGCGGAGGACTTTGGAGGAGTCAAGGAGGCTGAAGTGAGCTGCCGGGTGTGCTGTGTGGCTCATATTCTTCAGGGGAGTGCTTTTCCTTCATCCTTGTTATTTTTCCAATTCCCCCTTTATTTGTGTATAAGTGTATAAGATTCAGAGTGAGTAAGACTGACATTTTTTGAATCACCGGTCTGTTTGTACGGGTAAGAATTTATTTCTTGCTTTTGCAAATAACGGGTGTAGCTACCTACAGCTATAATTTGGTGCTTAGCTAAGTAGGTAACTACTTAGTTTAATTTCATTATTTTACCTTTATACAGCTACTTAAGTGCAACGCAACTCGTGCTTTAAATTCAGCATTCGTAAATAGGTATCTGCTAACTGCAAAAAGGAATCCGGTCATAATAAGCAAACGCCCTGTTAAAAGTAGGTACCTACCTAGGTACCTAGGTACCTTTTAGTGCGTGCGTGCACAATTGCACCATAATACCTAATTTCCATAAAACATTCCATAATCTTGCACAGCTAAGCATTTTATTCTTTTTTCGTTTGTTTCCGCTTCATCAGTAATACCTGTGGATAAATTAACTAGTTTGATAACCAAGGAACTTACACTTCGTTTAAACAGAATTGAAAACTTATTGCGCGATTTCGACGAAATTCAAACCAAAATTGAATTATTAACTAATAATGATACTGTTCAACAAAGTGAAAGGGAATCTTTTGAAAATTCTTACTACTCTGGTGGGGCTCTTGCTCAAGACATAATTGATCAATACAACCAAAAGGCCAACCCTGTTGATAATAAAAGTGAAAGAGGAAGTTATCAATCAGCAAATTCTACTGTTGATCACTTGAGCAATATTAAGCTTCCAACAATAAAATTACCTACATTCGACGGAAATTATCTCAAGTGGCTCGAGTTCAGAGACACCTTCGATTCTTTAATAAATTCAAACGATGATATTTCGGACATAAATAAATTTCACTACCTGAGATCATCGTTGGAGGGCGGGGCTACGGTAGTCCTCAAATCTCTTGAGTTCACTTCGAAAAACTATAGTGTTGCTTGGAGTTTGTTGTGCTCACGTTTTGACAACAAAAAAATCTTGATTAACAATCATTTGAAAGCTTTGTTTGCCTTAGAACCCATGACTCGTGAATCACACAGGGCCATTCAATTTGTGATCGACCATGTATTAAAAAATTTAAGAGCTCTTGAAACTTTAGGTCTACCCACTGATAAATGGGACGTCCTCATTATTCATATCATGACCACCAAAATTGATGCTATATCTTTAGTAAAATGGGAAGAATATAAAAATACTTTTCCTGACTACCCTTCGTTAGATGAATTTATTCAATTTTTGCGTAACCGAGCTGACATTCTCGAAACGATGTTCGTAAACAGAAGCGACAAACAAGCTCATAATAGCAGAAAAAATGAAAGTGATCATCATAATCGTAATAACCCAAAGCTAGGGTCAAATTGTTTTGCTTCCGTTCACAATCATAAAAATAATAATCGTAAGTCATGCCCACTGTGTAATAAAAATCACAGGATTCTTGAATGTGAAACCTTTATGGAATTTGCTCCTCATAAAAGATCAAGCGAAGCCTTAAGACTTAATCTTTGCTTGAACTGCTTAAGGAGAGGTCATGCTGTAAACGACTGCCGGCTGGAGGGAAACTGCCGTATCTGTGAACAAAGACATAACTCCTTGTTACATATGGATCAATTAACTGATTTCGAAAACAACCCAGAAACTTCAAACTCCTTACCTGTTTCGTTGACAGCTCGGTCTGCAAATCAAATCCTCTTGGGTACTGCCATGGTGCAAGTCGTAAACCCTGAAAGTAAACATACTTACCTTGCCCGTGCCTTGCTGGACGCAGGCAGTCAGTCCTCGTTTATAACTTCAAATCTGAAAGAGAAAATGGGATTAGCAAGTCAAAAAACTAATTTCTGCATTACCGGCATAAATAATGCACCAATTAAGCTCTCTAGTAGTTGTGACGTAATTATCCAATCCTTAACGAGCTCTAAGTTCAACGCTCACCTTAAGTGCATAGTGATGCCTAAAATAACCGGTCACTTGCCTAACATTCCTGTCGATGTATCGCGCCTTAATGTACCTGCGAACATTACATTAGCTGATCCTAATTTTTGTCAGCCATCCGAAATAGATATGCTTCTTGGTGCTGAAATCTTTTTCGACGTCATTACTCCTAATCAAATAAAAACAGGTCCTGGTATGCCCATCCTCCAAAGCTCTCAATTCGGTTGGATTGTGGCTGGCCCTCTTAATGGTTCTGTTCCTAAACATAAAAAAGAAAACAAAAACAATGTATTGTTTTGTAACTTCACTAAAGAAATAAGTGATAATTTGGCAAAATTTTGGAATATTGAAGAAGTTTCATCCTCAAAAATCCCTTTGTCACCGCATGATGAGTTTTGCGAGCGACACTTCACTGAAAATACTACCCGACTACCTGACGGTCGATTTTCAGTGAAGATGCCGTTCTTAGAGGAGCCAAAAAAGTCATTAGGTGATTCTTTCTACATGGCTGAAAGGCGCTTCCTAAATCTTGAAAAGAAATTAAATAAGAACTCACATGTAAAACAACAATATTTTGATTTCATCAAAGAGTATGAAGAACTTGGTCATTTAAGTAAAATCGAGAGACCGTCATTTGGTTATTTTATGCCTCATCATGCGGTGATACGGGAATCAAGTGAAACAACTAAGCTTCGCGTTGTGTTTGACGCGTCCGCGAAAACGAAATCAAATAAGTCATTAAATGACATCCAAGCGATAGGGCCGGTAGTTCAGGACGATCTGTTTGACATATTGATTCGATTCCGTCAACATAAATATGTGCTCTCGGGTGATATCACCAAAATGTATCGTCAAATTATGATAGACGAATCACAAAGACATTTGCAGCTTATTCTATGGCACGATGATGAAAATCCAGCCACAGCTCGCCCACTGAGGCGCGATGATGACACCAGGCACATTAACACTCTACAATTGAACACGGTCACATATGGCACAGCTTCTGCACCGTTCTTGAGTACTAGATGTTTACTTCAATTAGCAAATGAATGCTCAGATCCTACAATTGCGCAAGTTATAAGGCACGACTTTTATATGGATGACCTCTTAACTGGTTCGGCGAACGAACATGAACTATTACATATTCACAAGGGTGTCATAGACACGTTGGCTTCAGCTTGTTTTCCTATTCATAAATTTCGGACTAACTGTCCCAAAATATTCACTACAGAAACAGGGTCTCTCGATTTTGACAAGGAATCCAGTGTCTTAGGTATTCGATGGGCACCCGACACTGACACACTTAAATTTACTATAAACATAAACACAGAGAAGGAAAGACTAACCAAAAGAAGTATCTTGTCTAACACATGCAGGATTTTTGATCCCCTTGGCCTTCTGAGCGCTTGTACAATTACTT
The DNA here is from genome assembly GCA_963693445.1 of Agonopterix heracliana. Classification (NCBI taxonomy): domain Eukaryota; kingdom Metazoa; phylum Arthropoda; class Insecta; order Lepidoptera; family Depressariidae; genus Agonopterix; species Agonopterix heracliana. Next base: position 1,047,255 of record OY856310.1, read on the forward strand.
TAAAGGTATTGCTGCAAAAATTATGGAAACTTAAATTAGAGTGGGACGATCCTGTCCCAAACGATATTAGAAAAACATGGGAAAAGGTTATCTCTTCTCTGAATAATTTTCTTTCAGTATCAGTGCCGAGATTCGCGATGTGTTCGTCTCCGGTCGAAGTTGCACTGCACTGCTTCGTGGACGCCTCCCAGGATGCTTACGCAGCATGTGTGTACATTCGGTCCATCGATGTCAGCAATGTCGTAACTGTAAAACTTTTATGTTCAAAAACGCGCGTAGCACCCCTGAAGCCTGTCACTATTCCACGGCTCGAACTTTGCGCGGCACTTCTAGGTGCACGCCTTGGGACGAAAGTGAGTGAAGCTCTTCGTTGTAAAATTGATAAACATTATTTTTGGTCCGATTCAACCATCACATTAGGATGGATAAAAACTCAACCTAAACTACTTAAGGCGTTTGTATGCAATCGCGTCAACGAAATACACGAGCTAACCGAGCGAAATTCATGGAAACATGTTCCAACCGAGCTCAATCCTGCCGACATGGCTTCAAGGGGCGTCGACCCGACAACTTTGGTTAATTCTTCATTATGGTGGCAAGGTCCATGCTTCCTCCTAAATCCGGAATCGGAATGGCCTTGTACCCCACACGCGAAAATAGATTTGCCCGAAGTTAAAGTTCATTACATCCAAAACAGTCATGATAAGTTCATTAATTTTGAAAACTATTCAAGTGCTAACAAATTGAAACGAATTTTTGCCTATGTATTCAGATATATAAATAATAGTAAAAATAATTGCATTCAGAAAAACAAGGGACCTTTAAGTGATATCGAACTTGAAAAATCTCAACATTTTTTTAATAAAACGTCACAATATGAATCCTTCTCGAAGGAAATCGACATAATAGCTTGTGGTAAATCTCTTAACCCTAAGTCACATATTTTACAATTGTCTCCATTTATTGATACAGCTGGTGTATTAAGAGTAGGTGGTCGACTTAAAAATGCTGCGCTTGATCACGAGAATAAGCATCCAGCACTATTAGATGGAAAACACAGTTTTACTAAAGTTCTAATGGCAGCCGAACATTTACGTCTTTTTCACGCCGGTCCACAACTTCTTTTGTGTTCGTTTAGAGAACAGTTCTGGCCTATTGGGGGCAGAAACTTAGCTAGACACATAGTTCGAAATTGCATAATATGCACAAGATTCAAAGCTAAAACCATGAATCCATTGTTTGGCAATCTGCCATCAAGCAGAGTTTCACAATTTTATCCTTTTCAAAATTGCGGCACTGATTTCGGCGGCCCTTTTATGATATCCAGTAAAAAGGGTAGGGGTAATCGTATATCAAAATGCTATTTGTGTTTGTTTATCTGTTTTTCAACAAAGGCAGTACACCTCGAGACAGTCACTGACCTCAGTGCCGCAGCCTTTATTGCTTGTTTAAAAAGATTCATTTCCAGAAGAGGAAAACCCTGTAATATTTACTGCGATAATGCTAAAAACTTTGTAGGGGCAAGAAATGAATTAGGTAGGATGTTGCGATCAAGTCTCCGGTCCCTAAACGATTTCTCTGCCAACGAAGGCGTTAAGTTCAACTTCAATCCTCCGTACTCCCCCACGTTCGGCGGCCTGTGGGAAGCTGGCATTAAAAGTGCTAAGCACCACCTTAAGCGCATAGCGGGAAATGCTAGTCTTACTTTCGAGGAGTTGAGTACGCTTTTTACTCAAATAGAGGCAATCCTCAACTCCCGACCTCTCACTCCCTTATCTCCAGATCCCAACGATTTGTCTCCTTTGACCCCAGGGCACTTCCTCATCGGGCGGCCGCTGACGTCACTTCCGGCTCCACCCGGCGACAACATGAAGCCACGCACCCGGTACATGCTAGTTGAGGCGTTCCGGCAGAGGTTCTGGCAACGATGGCGGAGAGAGTACCTGTCAGAATTACAACAGCGACCAAAGAATCGCTTACTTAGAGACAATCTGAAGGTTGGAGATATGGTAGTCTTCAAAGAAGAAAACCTCCCCCCTCTGAAGTGGAAGCTGGGACGAGTGAATAGAATTTACCCTGGCTCCGACGGTGTCGTCAGAGTAGCGGATTTCACTACTTATCGCGGACTTGAGCGGCGGGCCTTGAACAGAGTCTGTCTCCTTCCAGTTCAACGCGAAGATATGCCTATACTTAATTAAAGGTCTTGAAACCAGCAAAGCCAGCTTTCAAGAGGGGGCTGGATGTTCGAGCCAAGGCTCGTACAATGAGCGACGACAGCGGTGGCAGCAGCGGGGTGCGGGGCGAGAGGAGAGGGCCTGCGCTTTGTCCTGCGACACTGAGACCAGCGATAGCGAGGAACGCGCGCGCATACTTATCTTTATTGTTTTTTACTAAATTCTAAAAGATCAGATTATATTACGTTCGTAGTTAAAAGGCATCTATTATTTACTTCATCTCATCAACCTTATCAAGTGCCCCTGGGCGGGCTCTGCAACACACATCACTTCTCATATCCTGTAGATGGTTCAGTTTAAATTTCAGCTCAAAAAGTGCCATAGTTAATGAATAAAATGGTTACAAAATTACCCAAAACCGGCAGGTAGCCCCTTAAAATGAAGTACATCTCATGACTTCATTAGAAGTCGACTCCGACGCGGGGCGTCACGAGGGGCGGGCTAGGGAGCAGGCTGCCAAAAAAACAAACATACTGCGATGTATGAGAGCGTTCACGGAGACACGCGTCAAATTATCATAGATTTATTGCCCGCTCGACGCGCCGCGCGACGCTCTGCGTGCCGCCCCGCGTCTCCTTGAACGAGGCCTAAGTTGTTAATTACTACACTTCATAAATGAATAGCTAACAGAGAATAGCTAAATACTATCCAAATAAATCCAAATATAATCTGCTACATGCTTCGTTCGAAACGTAATCCGATACACAAGCCGCGCGTCAATTCAGCAACAAGTCAAATCATAAAATTTTACCTCTGTGTCCGGAACATGAGTCGCGTCTAAAAACAAAATACATCAAACAATTCCATCATACACAACATGCTTCGTCAAGAAGCTAAAACGTAAATAAATAAATTTGGTATAACAAAAAAAAGTGGCCGTCTCAGCAGATGTTAAACATCGAAATAACGCACTATCCAATTAGGCGCTTTTTCGAATTTTTAGAACTTTGCGCTTCAGAATTGATGAACTACGTCGCTCCTGAAGCGCAAAGTTCTCACGCTCTATCCCTTTCTGTCGCTCAGGAACGTCAACGAGAAAGGTCTCAACCTTTCTCGTTCTAGCAAATGACATTGCCGGTGCTGCCGCATTTCCCGCTATCTTTTTCGCTCTTCAAACTCAAAATAAAGAGCTTGAAGCACACTTGTAAGACGTCAATTCTTTTTTTAAGACGCTGTTATCCGGTCGAGGCCTGTTTTTGAACACGAACGAAAGTATTTTAAACTGTGTTTTAAAGTCTGAAAACCAATTATGTCTTATTTAAGGATCTCGCTGATAGGCGACCGTTCTCAATTACACGATTAGATTAAGTTTAATAGATAAAAAAAAATCCCAAAGTTACCCCTTTTGTTATGTTTTTTCAATACTATGATTAAACTGCTGATATTTAACTTTTTATTCTTGTACTTAACTAAATACATTAAATATTTCTAGTGAACTCCGTAGAACTTTGAGCTTAGAAACACCCATGAGCAAAGATATTGATGAAAAACACGTTTTTTTGCGATCCTGCTTTCAATTGGAGCGGGATGGCTAATTGCAAACATAAGTTTGCAAGAAAGAGACGCTTGCACTTGGATAACCTGGCCTTAAGCTACCACTTCGTCGGAACGTGTTGTCGCTGTAGAGAAGATGCGGCCAGAAACTCTACAGCATACCACGACTTAATGACTTTTACAATATAAATTCTTAAGCTAAGGTTACCTATCATTTGTCGTCACGGCATAGCGCGCCAACAGATGTTTCATTTAAAATAATCCTCCAAAACTACCTCCTCTACGGTACGGTTCTGAGAATGGTAGCATTCCCTTTCTGAATAGGAAGCTACCAGACGTCACATAGTTATTATTATTATACTCTGAGGGCCTACCATGAGTTTTCCCTGTACCTTACTACTGTAGTTACGTCGCCAATTCGTATGACAGAAATTAGTTCTCAACGTAACCACTAGGAGCGCTGTACGAAATTTAATACAAAATTGGTGACGTAACTACAGTAGTAAAGTACGGTGAAAACTCATGGTAGACCCACTGAAATGGAATGCGAGATCAAAAATTTCAAACAAAAGAGACTCTTTTGATCTCGCATTCCAGAGTAGGATAATAAATTTCAGAGTATAGTTGTTTTTAGGGTTCTGTACCAAAAGGGTGCCAAAGGGTTATTACTAAGCCTATGCCATAGACTTCGATCAAAATAAAATGAATGGATAGGCCTTACGCGAACATTTCAAACCCGAAAAGTGAAGCAAAACAAATGAAATTTTTACTTGTCACTTGTATGAAAGTGCCCTAGATTTGACAGATAATGGCGCTAGTTTGTATGTACCAAGTGCACCAGTAGTTTGCTTCAACTTACCGCGCTTTAGGCCTATCCATTCATTTTATTTTGATCGAAGGCCATAGACGATTGGACACTGCCTACAAAAAACTGATTTTGACAAGATGACGTCATGACGTCAGTACATGCAAAAATTGTACTTATTAGTTTCATGCAGGTAACTGCCGGGTAACCAGATAGGCAACGGTGAGGTAAGAAATTGGTGGGAGGAAGGGAGTGTCCACACTGTGTAGTATAGATACTCTTTCTTATGCTGTGCTTATGCTGTCCGTCTGTCCACCATATCTTTCGAGGGCTGCATCTTTTGAATATATGATCGAAATGTTCACAAAATATGCATTATGTCTGATTTGCTAAACAAACAAAATGTAGGGGGAACAACAAAAGTGTTCTTTTCAATTGTTTTTGGTTTTTGCTCTTTTGTAAAAACGACTATACACACAAGCATCAAACTTGGTTTGATTTTAGTACATCCTCTAAAATAAAACAACATAGTAATAAAAACTGGTCAAGTGTGTGTCGGAATAACGCTAAGGATCCTGCAGAAACCAACGCATTTTTTGTAATCTTAACTATTATAAAACTGTAACTGAAGTGTGTCTGTACATTGAAGATATTTACAAAAAAAAGGATTACGATATGGTTTTTAGGTATCCCTGAATCGAAATCAACCTTTTTTAGAAATGTTGTCCGTCTGTTTGTCTGTTTGTTTGTTTGTTTGTTTGTTTGTTTGTTTGTTCGCGCATCACGCAAAAACTACTGAACCGATTTTGATGAAACTTTTTTTGTTTGATAGCTTATGATCTGACTTAAAATCTGGTATATAATTTATGCGGACGAAGTCGCGGGAAAACACTAGTGTTGTATAATGGCACGGAATCCTCCGTGCTTGAATCCAACTCGCACTTGGCTGGTTTTTCATTCTCTTGTGCAAAACGTAAAAGCAATTAATATTGTGACATAACTACCCGAAACCGACGAGCATGCACGAAAGGACTAATGAATGTGGAGGAAGCTAGAGGTTTGTCAGGATCGTAGTAGGTGGCGTTTCGTTGTCTCTGCCAAAGGTTGCCAAGCCGACGCAGCTTTATGAAGTGTGTCGACCCACTGAATACTGGCCCAGCGCAAGCGAGGTGTACCCTTTGGCGACAAAAAGTGTCCCTCCCAACTCCATTTGTGCTGCCGTCTGAGAGCCTCCCGCCTGGACATGACTTGCCTTGGGCGACCTGGAAGTCGTTAAACCGACTTTGAACCCAGGTCGGTCGCAGTAAGGACAACATGTTCAGGTGGGGGTTCTCGGATGCGCAAAATGTGAGTTGCTTGTGTGGAGCTCCACAAACGATGGCCCATCTCACATCGTGCCCTGCGTGCCTTAACACCTGTACGCAGGAGGAGCTCATGACCGCTAGCGACGGTGCAGTATCGGTTGCCCACTTCTGGCAAGGTACTATTTAGCGACTTTGTTCAAAATTTGAAGTCGACACGATAAGAAGAAGTTGTCTCTGCCTACCTCAGTGGGAGACAGGCGCGAGAATATGTATGTATGTATTGTGAAATAACTATTTATGATTAAATGTATGTTGAGTGAGTTAATAAAGAAAACTGGCCCACCCTTTCGGACCTTGTTGAGTTGTCGCCTACATAATTAATCATGCCTGATTGAAAGTCCAGGGTTTGCAAACAGTTTCAACGAAATAACAAACATAGTTAGTCGTTGCGTCATAAATTTAGTGAACACAAGCAAATCAGTCTTCACTTGTACACGGGAACTTCAATGGGAATTTTCCAAGGTCTAACGGAAGATTTTCCTATTCTATTCTATTCTATTTTTTATTTAAGGCGAATCAGCCGTGGACCACTCTCCTCTCACTCACACTCCATACTAATCGATGAGAAAGAGCGCGTGGCTCCGGTCAGACTTTTGCTGTTTTCTTTGAAAAATTCGATGATTTTTTATTAATTTCGAAAAAGTAAAAAAACCACATCATTCTAAATTGTATTGTGAACAATATAGTAAATTTTCATTTTGTTCCGATTAAAAATGTAAGAGTAAAATGGTTACAACTGGAAAAAAAGGGGTGACTTTAGAGTCCTTTTTCTTCGGTTTTATTCATTAAAATCGATTTCTAGAAAAACCACATCACTTCTCATATCCTGTAGATGGTTCAGTTTAAATTTCAGCTCAAAAAGTGCCATAGTTAATGAATAAAATGGTTACAAAATTACCCAAAACCGGCAGGTAGCCCCTTAATGGTGGCGTTTCCTTGTTAGATTTCGCCAGTGTCAAGTGTTGGAGATATATTTATTAGATATTGTACGGTAATAGGATATGGCGATCTCAAAGCCCCGTTTTTAAACAAAAACACACACTCGAAACCGCCATAAAACGGCGGAGCCACGTGGCTGTCAAAATCGCAAGCCGACGAAACGTCTACTTGTTACCCCCTCAGCCACGTGACTCCTCGATTTTCCTATTACCTTTTTGGCTCAAACACAACACAATAAAATAGCAATGTACATATTTCAGATTGCATGCAATGTGTAATATAAGGCTGCATTTCCCGGCGTCGTAAAGTAGTCCACAAAAATTATTTCAGAGATGATTTATTATAAACAGTTTACATAAGTATGTTACTAACAAAATGAATCATGGTTATTTAAATAAATAAAATTATTATTATACTATCTCTGCAACACACAAAGTGTAACAAAACACCCTCGTAATTCTTGATACTATACTTTTTTTTCACGATTTCGATGATGGCTTAAAGTGAAAGATGTTTTAGTATAAGAGATAAGTGTACTTTTTGCAACCATCAGTAACAAGGCTGATTCAGTGTTTATGGGGTGTAGAGCATCTCTGTGATGGGGATGGACCAGGTCTGCCATCATAACGTCAGTTGGTTTAGGAGTTACAGACGTTTGAAGGTCAGTAAAAAATTAACGATCAGCTTCAAGACTGATCTTAAGATATGATTGTAGTATGCACAGTAGCTATTTGAATAGTACAACTCTTAAACCGACTGGAAGTTCATGTCAGTTTTTGTACTGTTCACATAGCTACAGTGCATACTACAATAATATCATCTGATCAGCCTTGCAGCTGATCGTAAATTTTTTACTGACCTTTAAACGTCTGTAACTCGTAAAGCGACTGACGTTATGCAGGCAGACCTGGTCCATCCCCATCACAGCGATGCTCTACACCCCATAAAATCAGCCTTGCGCTGATGGTTGCAAAAAGTACACATATCTCTTATACTAAAACATCTTTCACTTTGAAGCCAACAACGAAATCGTGAAAAAAAAATCAGCTGTCCCACACAAAACTGACTCGACAAAAATGTATGGGACAGCAGATTTTTTTTTCGTCATATCGATGTTTTTGCCATAGTGATAGTTGTTCAGTTTCATGGTCTGAAGCACCCCCTTAAGCATTACTAGGGTGTTTTGTTACACCCTGTATAAGGTTTTACTCACGGGCCGTAGCCCGGACCTGTAGAAGTCTTGAGTGGGGACACAGGCCCAACACGAAAAGGCCCATTTGAGACACTTTTATCTAAATGCGATGGGATGCACCAACAATGAATCTATTCCTGAATGCAATAGGCAAATACACTCATAGATATACCACTTTTTTCCACGCACGTACTTTTCCAACAGCGCAATACGGAATTCAGCACAGTTGAATAGTAACTGACTTGCAATTTGATTACAACTGAAATTGAATAAGGATAGAACTTCGATGTTTCAAATTAGCGCAATTGGGCCCCAGGAGAAAGTCAAACTCACAAATTTAGGCTTAGTCTAAAGACATGGCTTGCTGAAAAATGTTTTTATAGTGTTAGGGAATTTTTAGATGAGACGAAAATATAGATTAATTTGAAGGATTTTATGTAGGATATTAAAATAATGACTTTGTTATGATTTTTATTTCTTTTAAATGTTGACTCCTAATAATTTGTAAAGCTGACATTTATTTGTAATTGAAAATGACATGCATCTATAATAATAATTGACTATGAAGCCGATGTAAAGGATGCTAATTTTTAGTTGTAATTGTGATTTGTATTTCTGTTTCATTTATAATTATATTAGTTCTTGATACTTAATAATTTCTAATTCAAAATGGCATGTATAATAAGTAGCTAATTGAGTTTAATTGTATTACAGAATTTGTGTAAATGCCTGCAAAGGTAGGCTTCAGTGAAACCAATCAATGCCAAAACACCTGCAAATGTTTGTACCTACACCTGAGTCCATACACAATAAAGTTCATTTATCATTTATCATTTTATCAAACGTTGAAACTACGAATAATCTTTATTCGTAGCGTTGAAATCAGCAGTAGAAAATGTAAAAATTTTGAAATTTATGGAGAGCAAACCAGTCAGCGCAATAATAAATCAGCTATTCCAAGCTAAACTGCAATACCTAATTACCTACTCGGCCCAAACGTATACAGTGTGTTTCATAAGTAAAAATAAATTTTTAAAACTCTTAAGGGGCTTGTTTAGACCGTCAAACTGAACAACTTTCTCTATGGGACCAACATCGAAATCGCGAAAAAAATAATCTGATATCCCATACACATTTTAGCTCTAGTCGATTTGTAGAGTATGGAACATCATTTTTTTTTCGCGATTTCGATATTGGTCCCATAGTGAAAGTTGTTCAGATTGATGGTCTAAACCACCCCCTTAAATGTTTATTTCTATTTTTGTAACACCTTGTATAAGGTCTAATAAAATTAGCTGAAACTATTTTATGGGGATGATCAGACCATCAAACTGGACAACTTTCTCTATGGGACCAATATCGAAATCGCAAAAAAAAACTGCTGTTCCATACAAACCTACTCGACCTAAATGTATGGGACCGGAGATTTTTTTCGTGATTTCGATATTGGTCCTATAGAGAAAGTTGTTCAGTTTATGGTCTGATCATCCCCTTTCAATTCAATTCAATTCAATTCAAATCATTTATTGTATTTGGAATTCAGGTACATTATGCTGTTCACATTGCAATACTTTAACTACTTACCTTAAAATACTTTCACTTAATTTTGTTAGACCTTATAGAGCAGCAGATTTTTTTTGCGCTGACATGTTTGCTCCCATGGTAAAAGTTGTTCAGTTTGATGGCTAGAGAGTTTGGTTTAAAGTGGTTAATGATACTTTTCCTTACACTCTGTATTGCTTCTTCACGTGCTACCTACGTTTAAATGAACTGCTGGGCTTGTAACCGAAAAATCTGAGATAGTACTTTTTAAAAATTGTAGGTATTCAGTTCCAAAAAACTCATTGTGAAGAGTTTGATCAAGGCGAATAAGACTATTAATTATTCTTATGCCTTTGTTACAATTATTTCTACCGGTTAATTTAAAAATCGCCGCCCCATGCATAAAAAACAAGCGAGGCTATCCATTAGGCTTATCCACACGCTTATCCGTACATTTTTCAAAATCATAACTATTATAAAACCGTAAATTCATAAGGAATAAAAAAGTTGTGGTTCTCTTCATATAAATTCAAATAACATTCGATAGCGCTATGTAAAAACGTGCAGCGCCATCTATTGACAAAATTGTTAGTTTGTTTGTTTGTTCGCGCATCACGCAAAAACTACTGAACCGATTTTGATGAAACTTTTTTTGTTTGATAGCTTATGATCTGACTTAAAATCTGGTATATAATTTGTGCGGACGAAGTCGCGGGAAAACACTAGTTTAAAATAATTTTGCAGGTCTTCAGGTTTACGAGTAGTGATGAATGTAGAACCCAACGACTATCCAAGCTGGTTCGACATCGAGTCTTACGGAGCTAAGGTATGGTAAAATTGTCTGACCACATGGACTCTATGTGCCACGAATTGTTTCGACCAAAGAGATTTAATTATTACTACTTATAGAGAGGACATTGGACAGGTTTTCATACAAAAATATTTACCCGTTGTTTTGCAATATTGAATGCATCATGTCAGTGGGACGTGTCAAACTAGAACGACTTGTTACCTCGAGGTAACAAGTCATGGATTACGATTTGGTTCGCGATGTCCTCTCTATAGTAATAAGTTTTAAATCTCTTTGGTTTCGACTGATCGCCCGTAATTTTATATCACATGTCCTTTGCGACTTGCGGATCAACACGACTTGCCACTGTGAGAGACAACGACGGAATCATGCTGTGATATCTTGGTGCAAACGAAGTGGAACGCTGAAAGACAGCTTCCGCCATCTCGCGGTGACATTTCGAAGCACTATGAGCGACAGCGCGCTACACTTGTTATCATTTAGATGCGTATGTGAAGTCTACCAATCTGCATTGGGCACGTGTCAGGTTATTAGGAGAGAGCTATGAAGCTAGTCAGGTTATATGAAGAGCTAGGCGAGCTAGAGGGCTATAATATTCATGGCATATTGTCAGGATTAGGTTTGTGGCGGACTCTTTGCTCACCGATAAAACTCTATGAGAGGTGGAGAGTTGCCTTGACGACAAGCCGTCAGAAAAATAACTTTCATATTTTTTCACACGCAATTTATTAATTCGAATGTTATTATTTTTATGTTCAATTCTATAGTCATTATAATTGCATCATCCTAACTTAATTATCGCGTTCTTATTTCAAACATCATCTCACCCGAGCTTCATTCATCTGCGCCCTATCTCCGCCTATCTGTCGGCAACCAACCCCACAGTGGTGACCCGCGACACCCCGAAACATGGACGGGGAGAAAAAATCAGTTGGGGACATACCTACGGCAAAGGAGACGTTCGCAGTGGCAGTGAAGCTTCCACCGTTCTGGCCGGAGGAACCGGAGCTTTGGTTCGCGCAGGCCGACGCGCAGTTCACGCTCTCAGGTATCACTAGGGATGCTACCAAGTACCATCATGTGATCGCTCATCTAGATCACCGTTACGCACAAGAAGTCAAAGATATAATCACAAAACCGCCTGAGACCGGGAAATATGACAAGCTTAAGGAAGAGCTCATTAAACGATTGTCAATGTCCAGTGAAAAACGAGTGCGTCAGCTGTTAATGCACGAAGAGATAGGCGATAGGACGCCGTCCCAATTTCTGAGACATCTTCAAAATTTAGGAGGTTCGAACGTTCCCGACGAACTTTTACGCTCATTATGGTCTAGCCGATTGCCTCAACACGTTCAAGCTATCATCGCGACGCAACGCGGCGTTAGCCTCGATTCAGTCGCAGAACTTGCTGATAGAGTAAGTGAGATTTCGCCAGAGCCCCTAGGCACACGCCCACCTGTCAGTAGCCTATCGAATAACAATGATTCTCTTATGCAGTGCATCAATGACCTAACAAAACAGGTGGCGGCACTGGCAGCGAAGCAGGAAAGGCAAGGTCGTGCACGCAGCAGGTCAGGAAGGCGTCAGGGTACCGGAAGATCACAAAGCCGTAGCAAGTATAATCCTGATATTAATATCTGCTGGTACCATCAGGTGTATGAGGATAAAGCCCGCAAATGTATTAAACCCTGCGATTATAAGCCGGGAAATGGGAACAACAATCAGTAGGAGCGGCATCTGATTGTAAAACCACGTCAAGCCGCTTATTTGCTATAGACGTAAAGACCAAGCTTCAATACTTAGTAGATACAGGCTCCGACCTATGTGTTTACCCTCGCAAACTCATACGCCAGCGCAGACAGAACGCCGGTTACGACTTAGCAGCAGCTAATGGGACTAGCATCAGCACCTACGGCACGGTTCCATTGCCATTGGACTTAAGCTTACGCCGTGATTTTACTTGGAATTTTGTAGTAGCGGACGTGGACCGACCCATCATTGGAGCGGATTTCTTGTCACACTTCAACTTACTGGTCGACTGTCGCTACCAACGTCTTATAGATGGCGTTACATCATTGTCGATCAAGTGCACTTCGGCACGCTCTTCTGCGTCCACGCAAAGTGTCAAAGTCGTAACAGGTGATTCGGACTACCACAAAATTCTTGCAGAGTACCCAGAGCTAACCAGCCCAGCAGGAGCCCCGAGGATTACCAAACAAACAAACAAACAAACAAACAAACAAACAAACAAACAAAAAAACAAACAAACAAACAAACAAACAAACAAACAAACAAACAAACAAACAAACAAAGAAACAAACAAACAAACAAACAAACAAACAAACAAACAAGCAAACCAAATCAAAACAAAACAAAACAAAGCAAAGCAAAGCAAAACAAAGCAAGGCAAAGCAAATCAAAGCAAAGCAAAACGCAAAACAAAGAAGACAAATTTTATAAGATCGATTTGAACGGCAAGCCATCGACAGTTTCGGTAGACCGGCTGAAGCCCGCCTTCATGGCTCGCGACGGCGGCGTTCTACCGGCAGCGGACAACACTTCGACCGCCACCCCACCACCGAGAGTCACGCGAGCTGGTCGCGTGGTTAGATTTCCAGATCATTATCATGCTGGAGCATGATACTCCGAGGGGGGTGATGTGGCGTACTCTTTGCTCACCGATAAAACTCTATGAGAGGTGGAGAGTTGCCTTGACGACAAGCCGTCAGAAAAATAACTTTCATATTTTTTCACACGCAATTTATTAATTCGAATGTTATTATTTTTATGTTCAATTCTATAGTCATTATAATTGCATCATCCTAACTTAATTATCGCGTTCTTATTTCAAACATCATCACACCCGAGCTTCATTCATCTGCGCCCTATCTCCGCCTATCTGTCGGCAACCAACCCCACAGGTTCATTTACTATTAGATCGGGTCCGGTACCTAGTTTCGAATGACGCTGTAGCGACACACGCTGTGGCGAAAATCTTTCAACGTGGTACGCTGGAGCGAAAAATTATTGAAGCGAAATCCGCGGGGTCGAATGACACTGCAGCGACACACGCTGCGGCGAAAATCAAAAGCAAATCAAAGCCATGATGCTGATAGTGAAAGCTATACAGGGTCCAACTTAATATGCTGACACTTTTTTCAGGGGATGACCAGACCATCAAACTGAACAACTTTCTCTATGGGACCAACATCGAAATCGCAAAAAAAATATCAGCTGTCCCATACATTTGGCTCGAGTGGGTTTGCAGTTTTGTATGGAACAGATTATATTTTTTTCGCGATTTCGACGTTGGTGCCATAGAGAAAGTTGTTCAGTTTGACGGTCTGATCATCCCCTTAAAAAAGTGTCAGTATATTAAGAAGGACCCTATATATCTATTATCGAATTTGATATAATTAAAGCAAATCAAAGCCATGATGCTGATAGTGAAAACTATATTCTGATCATGTTCCTACATCAAATCATAACCTATCATGTATTGTGTCATTTTCATGATCAGGTTCATAATTATCAGCTTATTGTGTGTGTGTGTGTGTGTTGTGTTTGGACCAGATGCCCAATAAGAAAAGGAAAGGTTATCATGATACCATCGTCATCATCTGTCGCCCCCAGTTCAGGACACTAGTCTAGAATGAGGATGAGGATAGTATATGTACAGAAATGATTTCAAATGAAAGGCCAGAATCAGAATAGTCGAATATTATTTAATTCTTTGACTTTCTTTTATATTATCTTTGAATATATTTTATATGTTTGATTCTACATTACATCTGATTCACTAGTGTCCCCCATTGGTCTTTACCATAGGGCATATGGAGAAGAATCAGACAAAGAAACTCCATATACGAGTAGGACAACGAAATAACATAGAAACTCACATGTCATATGAATTCCGTGCACTTTATAAATTAACCGTAATTATACGGTAGCAAACACAAGTTACTTAAACAGAACAAATAATAATTAGGGTAACACTTACACTTGGCAGCGTGGCGGTCTCAATGGCAAAAGGTCTCGCATTTTAGCAAACCAAGTCTTTTATAGATTTTTCACCAAACTTCACGATGGTTCAGAATGGCGGCGATACCATCCAGGAAGTGAAGTTTGTTCACATTATTATATTATGTACTAAACAATTCCAAATTATATTTTGCAACCTCACAAAATCAAAACATTATTTTTGATTGAAATTAAATCGTTAAATAGATATCAAACAAACTGTAACAAAATATCAAACAAATAAGTACATTTTTTGATCAACGAGTAATTGTCACGTTCGCTTATTGGCGCGGACCAATCAGAGACAAGTGTTGTTTATATTTCCTGTTAGAAACCAACAATAATATCCATCAAATTCACTATAGTTAATCATTAATATCACACAGAATCAGAGTAAATATAACTGTATAATTTAATATCTCATTACAACAAGATTCACCAAATTAAGTTACTAAACATTGTCAACAAAGATTTGCTTTTTAATAGATGTTGCCAAGTCTAATAATGAAATGTACGATACTCGATTAACATCAATAATTTAGATTCAAACTCATGATATGACTCGTGATTCACCATAATGAGAACTTCTGTTTCTAAGTTCTGAAAAATATCAATTTACATACAGTTTTCGGTTACATAAAGTTGAATATTCTAACACACGCGTGGTGGACTAACGTTCATACACACTCTATGAGTAGGCCAGTGTCCTGCAGTGGGACATATTGGCTGTGATAATGATGATGACTGCGAAAGCGACGTCTTCAGACTATTGGTAGTTGGTTCGTCCCACTTTCAATGCTCAATGGACATTGTATTCGGTATGTCAAGTTTTTTTTTGTCTTCATTTTATATTTTTTACGGATAGAAGACATAATTTTAAGACACCTTTAAATTATTTTGATCTGTAATCTCTAAGTGCAAAAATGGTGGAGAAAAAATAATTCGAACTCCATGGAGTAAAACTACCTACTGCTATATTTAAAAAAAATAAAACCTGCCTCCTCTTTCTAACTCTATGCTGAAAACAGATACGGCAACATCATATGTCAAATTCTGTCATTGTGAAAGTATTTTTTTTCTTAATGGTCAGTTACTTTAAGTTCATTTTATGTTTACCAACGAGTTTGCAGGGGCAGCGAGTGACGTCACTCGTGGACCGAAAAACGACGTTATTTTATTAAAAATATCTGTAATCCTTTCATTTTAAAATCTCTGACATAGAAAATATGATTATTGAGACAATTATCTCGAAATGGTTTTCGATTTAGACCTCCAAAAAAAAACTTGACATACCCAATTCAGGAATGTAGGTTTCCTTACTGTAAAATTGCACAGCAAATACCCAAAATATATATAAAACATACCTTTCTTTTTGTCAGTGTGCGGTCTAAATACTAGAGAAAACTAAACAATACCTACACCCTTTTATTACAATTTTCTTTCGCAATTTGGGTCTTCCATTGTTTACAACGTTCATTGTTCAAAAAAATTTCTTTCAACGAAAAATAAAGCTGCTGCTCTTTTAAAATGGATAAGTTTTTGTGATTAGTAGGTACATGAATAACGTTAATTTTGTTGTGTTTTAGTGGATCAGAGAGTATAATAGACCGGCGGCCAGCTACAGTCAACCATACCTAATAAAATTAACGAACTAACTCATTATGCACCTAAAGTAGACTAAAAATAAGTCATAAAAAACTTGGTCTGCCAGGGCGCAGCTTGGCACGTTTTCCGGTGCGATGAAAAATGTGGACCCCAAAAACACCCCATTTTACCTCATCGAATTAATGGATGGAACTTGTCTGTTGGTCTAGAGGCCGATTAGTAAAGCCTAAAAAACCTGGTCTGCCGCCGCCTATCCTGGCAGGTTCATGGGTCCGACTGAATTTAGGGTGCTCCTCGGAGGGTGCATTTTACCTCATCGAATTAATGAATGAAATAAATGCCTAATTATAGTCCTATTAACTATGTTTACATATGCCTTGGTTTGCCTAGGCTCAGCCTGGCAGGTTCCCGGGTATGACTGATTTTACTTACAAAAAATTGTTAAGCCCAACTTCAAAAACCGGTATAAATCTATAGATTCCGCGGGAAAATTTGCTGAAGTTAGGTTGCATAAATTAACTAAGATATATTTACACATAGAAATATCTCTGAAAGTGGAATTTTAATGGGAAAGGTTAACGGCCCGCGGAAACTAAATGAGATAGATATGTGGTCCCTAAGGAAAAAATGTCTAAGACCCTGGGCAATTTGACGTCCCGATGTAAAAAAGCCAAAAAGGAAAATCCAAGATGGTCGACTTGCAATTTCCAAGTCCTGATAACTTGCGCGCTGTGTACAAATCAAATTTGTAGCAAAGGTCGGCCTTATCTTTTATAGCTATTTTGGAAGGCCTTGACTGGTGTTCAAACGAGTGACCGGTTCTATTAGAAGGTATTATTATAGTGTCGAAAAAAAGATATTTATTATTTATTAAAGATTTTTTTTTATCTGAACAATACTGGAAAAACAGTGATAGACAAAGGTAGACAAAGTCCAGAGAGACGACCATCCGTCAAAAGACTCACCAAGCGACTAAGCTAGTTTAAATATTAAAAACAAGTAAAGCCTGACCAGAAAAATAAAAAACCCCGCCATGTTGCGGAAATTCATTGGAACTAATTTTTGTACTATGAATCCTGTCATTAAAGGTTATAGTCGATAGCAGCGCCCCCAAACCAGGTTTTTTTTTATTTCTGGTCAGGATTTAAAACAATTAGTTCAATATGTATCGAGCGTTATTGACATGACATGGCTTCGAAAACGGTGCTTAGCCAATGGTGTCAACTATCATCCCCTAAAATATTTGCACCCTGCTTCCAAACTACCAGGAAAAAAAAAAATTTAACAAACTACAGAGGCACTATTTAGGAACTACTTATTTAATGGCACTACAGTAATCTTATGTGTAAGCTAGCTTGATGTACACCTATTTTTACTATTTTAGGGTACGGTACCACGGCCTGTATATATATACGCAAATCGCGCCAAGCCACACGGCCGTGGGAACGGTCTCGCCTGTCTTGGCCTGTAGACGCCTGTGGTGTGTATTGTATCCAGATCGCCGTCGGTAACTTCAAAGGGGCGCCTGTCGCTGCTTGTGCAAGCGCGTGGATTGCCGAGCCATTGTCATAGTAGGTACTGTAGCCGGGGGACTTTTAATTACCAAAACAAAAAGATTACCGATTGCCGTTTAGAAATTCGTTATGTCAAGTTTTTTTTTGGAGGGCTGAATCGAAATCCATTTCGAGATAATTGTCTCAATAATCATATTTTCTATGTCAGAGATTTTAAAATGAAAGGATTACAGATATTTTTAATAAAATAACGTCGTTTTTCGATCCGTCCAGTGACGTCACTGGCATACCTGTGAACTCCTTGGTAAACATTAATTAACTTATAATAACTGACCATTAAGAAAAAAAATACCTACATTCACAATGTCAGAATTTGACATTTGATGTTGCCGTTTCCGTATCTGTTTCCAGCATAGAGTTAGAAAGAGGAGGCAGGTTTAAATTTTTTTAAATATAGCAGTAGGTAGTTTTTCTCCATGGAGTTCGAATTATTTTCTCTCCACCATTTTTGCACTTGGAGATTACAGATCAAAATAATTTAAAAATTAAATTTATATTGATAAACTCGATGAATCGCAATAAGAATGAAATAGGTGTCTTAAAATTATGTCTTCTATCCGTAAAAAATATAAAAATGATGACAAAAAAAAACTTGACATACCGAATTGTTGTAAGGTACTAAATGACTAATATAAAACCTAAGTCTTAGGGTACGGTCCCAACGGCCTGTATACGCGCAAATAGCTCCAAGCCACACGCCGTGGGACGGTCTCGCCTGTCTTGGCCTGTAGACGCCTGTGGACGACTGTGGTGTGTATTGTGTCCGGATCACTGTCGGTAACTTCAAAGGAGCGCCTGTCGCCGCCTGTGCAAGCGCGTGGATTGCCGAGCCATTGTCATAGTACTGTAGCCGGGGGACTTTTTAATTACCAATAAGATTACCGATTGCCGTTTAGAAATTGTTGTAAGGTACTAAATGACTAATATTAAAACTTAAGCCTTACAGATCACAAAAAGGCGTTCCCCGGCTACAGTACTACCTATTACCTATCAGTGTCAGTGTTAAGGTACCTTTTGTGATTAGATCAACCCCTCTTTCGTCTCGTTTAGCCCTACGTTTATTTTTCTAGATTCTATAAGGTCCTTCTTAATAGGTATGCTGACACTTTTTTATGAGGATGATCAGACCGTCAAACTGAACAAATTTCTCTATGGGACTATGACTAGATTGATAGATATACCCCCTCCCCCCCTTGCTACGCCTTTGTTAAGATTTTTCAATTTTTAATAGAAATGAAGCAGAAACTGCAACTGAGTGTTAGTTGCAGAAACGGTCATTAAAGTTAATCCTTCATTAAATCTGTTGCTGTCACTTTTTGTCTTGTTGACGTAGTAAATGCTAGATTTAATGGAGGAACTTTAACGAGCGTTTCTGCTTCATTTCGATTAAAAATTCAAAAATCTTAACAAAGGCTTAGCAAGGGGGGCAAGTGACAGCAAGAGAATTAATGGAGGATTAACTTTAACGAGCGTTTCTGCTTCATTTAAATTAAAAATTCAAAAATCTTAACAAAGGCGTAGCAAGGGGGGCAAGTGACAGCAAGAGAATTAATGGAGGATTAACTTTAACGAGCGTTTCTGCTTCATTTCGATGACAAAAATAAAAATCTTAACAAAGGCGTAGCAAGGGGGGCAAGTGACAGCAAGAGAATTAATGGAGGATTAACTTTAATGAACGTTATAATCGTGCATCGTGCAGCGTGAATAACTGCAACTGAGTGTTAGTTGCAGAAACGGTCATTAAAGTTAATGCCGTGGGACTCGAGCCTTACAGATCACAACACGTCATAGAAAAAAATATATATTCTGAAACGTTTAAAATTTCGAGGTTATTTTCTATACTGCCATGTTCTTCACCTTAATTTAATACCCATAGTAATAGTCAGACTGTCTGAAGTTTCCATACAAAGCTATGAGACCAGATGAAAAAGTCAACTTTGATTGTCTTATAGCTTTGTATGGCAACTTTAGATTGTCTGCCAAGCCAATAGCCAAGTTATGAGGACTTGGAAAATGCAAGTCGACCATCTTGGATTTTCCATTTTGGCTTTTTTACATCGGGACGTCAAATTGCCCAGGGTCTTAGACATTTTTTCCTTCGGGACCACATATCTATCTCTTTTAGTTTCCGCGGGCCGTTAACCTTTCCCATTAAAATTCCACTTTCAGAGATATTTCTATGTGTAAATATATCTTAGTTAATTTATGCAACCTAACTTCAGCAAATTTTCCCGCGGAATCTATAGATTTATACCGGTTTTTGAAGTTGGGCCAAACAATTTTTTGTAAGTAAAATCAGTCATACCCGGGAACCTGCCAGGCTGAGCCTAGGCAAACCAAGGCATATGTAAACATAGTTAATAGGACTATAATTAGGCATTTATTTCATTCATTAATTCGATGAGGTAAAATGCACCCTCCGAGGAGCACCCTAAATTCAGTCGGACCCATGAACCTGCCGAATCTAAGACTGTTCTCCGAACGCCGATTCGCCGTGGGACGGTTCGCCGACAGAACGATTCGTTTTTGGAAGTTTCACCTAAACGATGTTTCGCCATGGGCCGGTTCGCCGACAGTACGATTCGTTTTTGGAAGTTTCACCTAAACGATGTTTCGCCATGGGCCGGTTCGTCGACAGAACGATTAGTTTTTGGAAGTTTCACCTGCAAGACGTTTCACCATAGGACTTTTCGGCATATTTTTTTTTCGCAATATTATGTCCCTTCAGCGTAAATACTACTAAAATATGAATTATTCCCGGCACGCCGCTTTCCCCCTACGCCGCTTCTCTTTATAGTGAGTCGCGCTACGTCACGTCGCGTAATAGGGACAAGAAAATTGGCCATGGCGGTCGGTAATATTTAACCTTCTTTCGTACGACTCTGTCGTCGACATATCCAATCCGTCATTCATTCATTCATTCATTCATTTTTTTCCTTTATGAATACAAAATATAATAAAAAGATATTATAATCTGTTTTGGTTATGTTATTTTGTTGCAACTGTTATGTTTGTTTGTTGTTTTGTTGTTATGTTGTTTGTTGAATAATAGATAGCAGTCGTAATTTAATGGGTATACTGAATTAATTATATTACCTTAATTATACTTAAAATTACCTTATTACCTTTTTTTTTTTTTTTTATTTTAAATGAAATGCATAAGTATTGAATATTAAATTAAAGATTGAAAAATTTGTCTCGGGTGGGACTTGAACCCACACTCTTCCAAACCGGGGAAACGTGATAACCAAGTGGTTGGTTGTAATACTTCCAGTAGATGGCGCGCACGTCCCCATAAGACGCAACGATTTCGTTCTCTGGGCAGTGGACTCGGTAATGTAATTGGTTAGCACGTTTCCCCGGTTTGGAAGAGTGTGGGTTCAAGTCCCACCCGAGACAAATTTTTCAATCTTTAATTTGATTCGAAATTCGAAATAGCACAACATGGCTGTAACATGTATATAATCAATAATAGTTGATATTGAATATTACTAATTAAATTAATGATAAAAAGAAAAAAAAATATGCCGAAAAGTCCTATGGTGAATCGTCTTGAAGGTGAAACTTCCAAAAACGAATCGTTCTGTCGGCGAACCGGCCCACGGCGAAACATCGTTTAGGTGAAACTTCCAAAAACGAATCGTACTGTCGGCGAACCGGCCCATGGCGAAACATCGTTTAGGTGAAACTTCCAAAAACGAATCGTTCTGTCGGCGAACCGTCCCACGGCGAATCGGCGTTCGGAGAACAGTCTTAGATTCGAACCTGCCAGGATAGGCGGCGGCAGACCAGGTTTTTTAGGCTTTACTAATCGGCCTCTAGACCAACAGACAAGTTCCATCCATTAATTCGATGAGGTAAAATGGGGTGTTTTTGGGGTCCACATTTTTCATCGCACCGGAAAACGTGCCAAGCTGCGCCCTGGCAGACCAAGTTTTTTATGACTTATTTTTAGTCTACTTTAGGTGCATAATGAGTTAGTTCGTTAATTTTATTAGGTATGGTTGACTGTAGCTGGCCGCCGGTCTATAATGTTTGTATTTCAAATAGCCCTAGTCTTTACAACTCAGTGACACAATGTACTAGTTTTGTCAAAATGTAATAAAAACTTATTGTGGTGAAGCTCAGCGGTCGCTACGGATCTATGCTCGCGCGATGTGCGGGGTACGGGCGTACCGTAACTGGATTCACTAGCCTTGTCCACATGTAGCATTTTGACGTATCGTATCTCGGTAGTGTGACACCGACGTGTATCAAGATCACTGGTTTGGACGCAAAATGATACGTGACAAATTGACAATGACAGGTACACGCCGTGGACGCAAAATGATACGTGACAATGATACACGCCGTATCTGATACGGCCCGACCCGCACTTTGATACACCTCGTATCTGATACACGTATCATGATCGGTAGTATGGACGCATTTAATACTGTATCACGATGCAACGTTGCAATGTGATATGAACATAATTTTTGTCAGACGCGATGCCAGGAGGTAGACCACGTCATGTGTACTTAGGAGCTGGATTAACCTCATTTGAACTGCTTCTATCCTTTTCGAACTTTAGTAAAATGCTCTTGAAAGACAGAGGTGACCTGATTTTACCTTTTGGCCACTAGAAATTGTTTATTAAATTTTTTGTGACTCTGTAAACTGTCGTAAAAATTCTTTAGTTTGTTTAGTGACTGTGCTGTGTTGTTTACTGTGAACTGTGGCCTTTGTTTCAATAATCTACAATGGAATCATTGTAAGTTATATTATTATTTTATATTTTAGAAATATTATTTATGTAGTATGATCTAGTCTAAATACTACAGTGATTTTCAACCATTTTTTGTTTTCTATTTTTATTTCGCCAAGGGACAAGTGACTCTATTGTGCAACATGGCAATGAGGCAACTTTTTTTAAATTGCAAAAGTTTTTTTCAATGTTACTTTTAGGTATGATTTTTAAACATTATTTTTCCTCTAAAATATTTTTTTTATGTTTTAATATTATTGTACAGATAGTAATGTATTAATAAAGAACATAAAATAAGTATGCCCTCGATCTACTTGTTTACATATAACAATAATTAAAAAAAAAGGTAAAATTAGCGTACACCGTAATTTGAATATATTTTGCAGTCTTATTTCAAAATCGTGTCTAAGTACAATAAATGCAAGAATAATGTAAATTTCATGAGCTTCTTAGATTAGAAATCCGTTTTTATAAGTGTTATACAAATAAAACGAGAAATCATCAGAAATATGCGGCAAAAGTCTGCTTGTCGGCTAATGGGCATCGCGCGCGAGCGCCCCGTCCCTATTTTTTGATATCGCAGTCAAAAGGATACGTGATCGCTTCCCATCGGTTGTCGGCTTTTCCACGATCATTAAAGGGGATACAGATCGTCTGGACAAGTTTGGACGTGAATGCATTTGATCCGCAATCATTTCCCGCACTCCGTATGTGCCATTTTTTTATTTAAAAATTGTCCGAATTGAAGGAAAAGATACGAGGATCGGTGGACAAATTAAACCGTCCGTCCACATTAAGGTTATTGATTCCGATATGCTGAAATAATACAGTAATGGATAAGTGTGGACTCGTTTTTTACAAGATACGGACATGGTCAAAATGGGCCTCCCTACTTGAGATACACATCGGGATACGCCTCAATGCTACAAATGTGGACAAGGCTGCACACCGCGCTCAGTCGACCTGTAGCGATCGCTGAGTTTCACCACTGTTCGTTTTTACTTACACTATTTTGTATTGCAGATATTGATTAATGATCCAAACGATTATCCGGAGACCTCTATCTCATACAGTAATATTGCTCTGGACGAATCCCTTGACATGAAGGTAGCTCCGAGTGTTTTCCTAAGCGAATCCAACTTACGTCGCATCAGTCCTGAAAAAAGGTATGTACATAAATGGGTTTTGTTCCGGGTTCTTTGTGCTCCTGGACTGACGAGCTGTTCGCGCACACCCGCTATTTCAAGGAAATAATTATTATAAACCCATTTTTTATTACCATAAAAAGATTAATGAAACTAAACAACTTTCCCTAAGGAACATTGGGTCGAAAAACGAGATTTTTTTTGGATCTTCCATATACAGGGTGTAAGGAAAATAACCATAACCTTAAAACCACATACTCTATTAACTGAAAAACTTTTACTATAGGAGCGAATCTAATGTATCTACCTTTCGGAGAATACCAGATTATTTAAATCTACAAAAACAAACACTCCGAGTTCTGAGTTTTCAGAATATTTCCCTGCGGGGAATATTATCGTAAAAACCAAAAGCAAAACGGTGAATAAAGTGAAAAAATAAATAAACCACTAGTTTTTAATTAGTGGGTAACGAAACTTTACGGGTGTATTCAGATCGTGAATTTGAAAAACTTTTCCTAAGGAACATACGAGTATATGGGTCGTAAAACGATACAATTTTTTGGGCCTTCCATCCAAAAGTGCGGATCGGCCGATCGAGTTTCTATGAGAGGTCCAAAAAAATTCTCTTTTATCGATCTGTGGATGCTTAGGGAAAGTTGTTCAGATTCACGGTCTGAATCCACCCGTAATGATTCGTTACTAATTAAAAATTTGTGGTCTTCTTCTTATCGTGTCGACTTCAAATTCTGAACAAAGTCGCTAAATAGTACCTTGCTAGAATTTGGCAACCGATACTGCACCGTCGCTAGCGGTCATGATCTCCTCCTGCACGGGCATTGGGCACGCAGGCTACGATGTGAGATGGGACATCATTTGTGGAGCTCCACACAAGCAACTCACATTTTGCGCCTCCGAGAATCCCCACCTGACCATGTTGTCCTTACTGCGACCAACCTGGGTTCGAAGTCGGTTTGTTAGTGGAAATTAGTGAAGTTTGTAGTGTAGAGTAGATATATTTCATACTACCACAGGCGCTGTTGGTTCCACGACGAAACCCTCCTGAGTCACACAGACAGGTACAGCTTTGAAACCTGTCATACTGAATGCAAGATGAGGAATTACTTTCGGCAATGCGGATGTGTACCTTACAAATATCCTAGAGGTAATAATTTTATTTTTATTTGCGAGCCGTAGCAGGCCTGCTTACTATATAGGGTCATTTTTAATTAGTTGGTGAAACTGAACCAGGGCACTTGTTAATGATAAGATAACAAATTGCATTATCAATGTTTATAATCGGTATTGATGATTTACAAAATTATTATAATCATACGTATCGTACGCAGTGCGCGGCCGGCGGGCGAACATTGACCTCAGAATCATATGATCGAGCGGGGGGTCATTACCACGTAATTTTGCATAGTAACAGATACCAAATGCGTTTGTTAAGTTTCACCAACTACCTAATAAAAATTAACCTTTTATACGCAGTTTTGGTAGGAATAAACGAAGAAACTAAAATGTTAAGAAAATTTGATTGTTTGTTCTCGTGATAACTAGCGATGTCTGCCCCTCGCTGTACTTGCATGTAAGAAAAAGTATCATTAACTTTTAAACCACACATACTCTGCCCACCAAACTGAACAACTTTTACTATGGGAGCCAACCTGTCAGAACAAAAAAAATCAGCATTCTCATACATTTGAGTCTTGTAGACGTATTGCAGTTTAGTATGGAACAGTTAATTTTTTTCTTGTTTTGACAGGTTTGCTCCTATAGTCAAAGTTGTTCAGTTTTATGGCTAGAGTACGTGGTTTAAAGGTTAATGATACTTTTCGTTAAAACCAGTGTAGGTAAAACATTAATAATATAGCGATTTAACAACATTTTTCTTAAATGAAATAGCTTAACATGTCCTTTACTTGCATCCTACTCGAAAACTTGCTTGCTCTACTTTTAGGCCCATTCCAGCCCAGGAATTCCGAATGCAAACCGGTTTTCGTATAGGCTTGAAATCCCGTTCGCAAATGTGGAGGGGGAACCTCCATACGAAAAACCTGTTTTCATTCGGAATTCCGAATCGCAGTTCCGCATGTGATGGGCCTTACTGACATAATAATTTTACTAATAAAATATTAACATTCTTATGTTTCACAGATAAATCAACACGCACTTGCGAGTTGGTGGATCTTAAGTGTCTGAACAATGTTACAGGTGAGGATTTAATATTGCGTTTGTATGACAAAGTGGGCGGGGCACGTTGCTCGCAGAACTGATGGCCGAACGGGCCGAAAAGTTGGCGACCGTGTACCAGAAAGCGCAGCGTGGGCAGGCCCGCCGCAAAGTGGACCGACGACCTGGTGAAGGCGGCGGGAATCCGTTGGATGAGGGCAGCGCAGGACCGGTCGGTATGGCGATCCTTGGGGGAGGCCTGTGTCCAGCAGTGGACGTCCATCAGCTGAGATGATGATGATGATGATGATAAAGTAGCGTGCCTATCTATTACAACTTTTGGATATAGGTATCTAGCTATAATAGACTGTCTTCTTTTAAATTCTTACCCAATTCCAATATAGTTCCTGTAATGTTTCCGATAGATCCAAAATTAACTAGAAAGTCCAAGTTTAGGGCCTTAAGAGGATATAATTCGTTAGGCGCTCAATACAAAACGAAGTTCCGTGCTACTTTGAATATTTAGTAAGTGCGTGCTCCTAATAGATTCCGCAATTCCTAAGAACAAGCTTCTGAAATGATAAAATTATAATTCGAGCGCCTAAAAATAATGTTGCTAATTTCTAAACTTTTACCCGAATTATATGAAAATTTATTTTATACAGCCCAGTAGTTAAGTAACATTTTTTATTTCATTTTAGGTAGGTATTTGTTATTGTACCTTGGTACTGTTATAAATGTAGTTTTTATCCTTCGTCCTGAGATTATTATTCTCTTGGTTTCGAAAACATAAAATATTCTACCGTGTCAAGTTACCACTAGGTAACCAGAGGGGGTGAGGTAACAAGTTGGTGGGAGAAAGGGAGTGTCCATACCGTATAATAGATACTAATTCTTAAACTGTGGTATAGGTTACAATTAGGATAAGAGGCATAGGTGTAATAAAGGTTCGTATACAGGGTGTAAGGAATGTTTGTTGTGCCTAGGGTCACTAACTATTATGGTGATAGAAGCCTTTCTAAGCGTATACCTTATTTGTACAACAGTCTTCCATCTACTATCAGGAATGAGTCGAACAAGCGTAGATTTTCTAGACTATTACAGAAATTCCTTTTGGATAGCATTACGTAGGAACCATACCTAATGTTAAAATGTATAACGACAGGTTCAATTATTGTATTGCAACGTTCGCTGTACGTACCTACCTAATAGATAAAATAAGAAGTTAAATAGCTTGAGCGTGATTATAGCTCCCACAGACAAACCGAGCAATTGGTTTTGTGGGATTCATTGTCATTATGTTTATTGTATCCTATGTAATAATAATCAATAAAAAAAAAAAAAAAGTGATATCCCTCCGCAAACTGAAACGGTGAACTCAGACCATCAAACTGAACAACTTTCACTAAGGAGCCTACCTCAGGAAACGCGAAAAAAAAATCATATAGAATCCATGATTACGTCATCTGCGCTTCGTTTCCTAAAATAAATTATATTTAAATGTTTACGTCCAAATAAACAGCATACATACCTGTATACACATACATAGCACATACATAGCATACATACCATACATACCAGTACCTACTATAAAATAAAATTAACACTATGACACATTAATTCACATGATATTAACATGTTATTCTTATTACTATTGCGTATGTAAATATCTAACTATCTAACTATACATACTTGCTTAACTTTGCCTTGCACGAGATCGTATCTCGAGTGCCAGTTAGGTTCTGGCAGAATAACAGCGCTGTAGTTAACGCTGCAGCAACATGCTGAGCCAGCGCCTATTCATGGGAACAGTACAGGTCGCATACTGTGAATGATTATTTCTTAATGTTTTTATTGTACTCTTTCTTGTTTTGTTCACCTATGTATTGTGTACTGTTTTGTATGAATAAAGTATTATCTTATCTTATCTTATCTTATCTTACATTTTAAGCACGGACGAAGATTACGACTACGCCAGATAAATTTTTTTTCCATCTTTAATTGGATTTGAAATAGCACAACTGACTGTAACATGTTTACAGGGTGAAATTGATATCATTAGCATTCTTTTAAACTATGAGTCTACGCATCAAACTGAACAACTTTTAGTATGGGAGCAAACCGATGATCGGAGCAAAAACAAAATCAGCTGTTGCGTACCATTTGAGGCGAGTAGGCACTGCAGTTTAGTATGGAACAACAGTTTTTTTTTGCTCCGATAGGGTTGCTCCCATAGTAAAAGTTGTTCAGTTTGATGGGTAGATTCTTAGTTTAAAAATATGCTAATGATATAAATTTCACCCTGTATAATCAATTATAATTGAAAAGTAAATGTTTTATATTTTTTAGTGTATTGGTCTGAGGAGAAAAGGTCATGTGAACCGCCCTGCTATCTAGAGTGCAGCGACAAAAGGTACAGAGTAACAAGTGACTCTGTACCATTCTTAGCCGATGACTACCCTGAATACGTCACGTAAGACTGTTTTTTAGGGTTCCCTACCCAATGGGTGGAAACGGCATACTATTACTAAGCCTACGTTGTCCGTCCGTCCTAATTATTTAGGGCTGTAACTTTTGAATCGTAATAGCTAGATAGATGAAATTTTCACAGAATATGCGTTATAATGGCGGATTTGTTAACAAATAATAAAAATGTCAAAAAATTATGGGGGGTTCTCAACAAGATACTAGTTTTTTAAACTAAAAAAAAAATAAAAACTTTTGTTCTTCTCGTTCTATCGTGAAAACGGTAATACATAATATAGCCGTCAAACTTGGTGTGATTACTGATTACAGAGCAAATTCTACAGTATAACAAAAAAATAATAAAAAACGGCCAAGTGTGAGTCGGTCGCGCACTAAAGGTCCCGCAGAAAAAAAAACTTTTTTTAATTTGATATGTTATGTGGTGCTGGTGTGGTACGGAACTCTCGGAGTAGATAGACTCGCACTTGGCCGGTTTTTATTTTTAAATGAGAGTGAGTCATGTTAAGAGGATATTCCTGATAAAGTGCTCCATATAAAAAGAAGTTACGTCCTAATTTGAACATTTAGTATTTCAAGTAAAAAAAATGTTAATACAATCTAAAAACGAACTAGTTACCGTGGCTCAAAGATTTTCGGACAAATCTTAAATTAATCCTAACATTGAAACTGTATACTTATTTTAAAGGAAATCTGACAAAATGAATAAAATCTACCAACATTTGAATCGTCATTATTCAGAATTACCAATTTTTTTATATTTACTTTGACTAGATCGCAGCTTAAATTAACTCTAAAGATATTTAATAATTGGTCTTTCATTAAGTTGCCAATCCTTTGTGAATTGGCTGTTACTTTAAAACAATACATTTTAACGAAAATCTGACTTCATACGAACATACAGATTATTTTCTAGATTGTTTCTAAAAAAAATCATTGACTTTAATTGGTTAGTATTGAAAATATAACCAGACTACGTTTGTATGAAGAATGGGTCGCAACTTGGTCTTAGTGTAGGCGGACGATAATTGTTTTATGAAGTCAGAAGATCAGAAATATAATTAATATTCATTAGAATAGAAAATGAATAAAATCTACCAACAGTTGAATCATCATAATTCAGAATAACCAATTTGTTATATTTACTTTAACTTGATCGCAGCTTAAATTAACTCTAAAGATATTTAATAATTGTTCTTTCATTAAGTTGCCAATTAACAAAATTTGGGAAGTTTCATACTGTTCTTAAAACGCCTACGCTACACTGACCGACCGTATAATGATCACATTGCGTAGAAATTTGCTAGCCTTATTGCTATTCCACCCGAGTAAAAACAAGCCTTTTTATGCGAAAGTCGCCATACAGCCTCTGACGTTGACTTTGTCCATTTTGGCAAGCATACTTTTTGACTGCCGAATCGATAAGTTACCTACGTCGTGGGTAGCTTGCCAAAATGGATAAATACCCAACAAATAGATACTTACTATTACTTTACTTAGTACCATAGTATTTATGGTACGTAACTGTCATAGGTATGCCAGCGTACTCTGATACTTTTTTTAACCTATTTCGTCCCATTGTTGGGCAAAACTCTCCCCCAAGCTTTTCGAGCCTTCTCTATCCAGTGCAATCAGTTGCCATTCTGCTTCGTGGGTATCCAGTAGGGCTCGCATGCCACCCCCGAGAAAACGATAAAAATCGAGATGTGCCTCCATCCTTATTATTTTACGAATGCCAGAAAGAGCGCGCATGACGTTTTTCTCGTTTAAACGCTTTGTCGTGGGTGGCATGCTAGCTGTGCTGGTCGTAGCGCCATGTCTTTCAAGGTTTGTGCTAGCCTTGGTTTCCGCTGTCGGGCTCCCATTGGATCGCGATCGTTGCCCACCGCTCTGCAGGTATACATGCGACAAACATATTGTCCGGCCTAGTCCAACTTCAGTTTGGCGGCATTATCACCTGCATGCAGCTATGCGGGTCTTGGAGCGCAGTGTTTCTGAACCGCCGATCTTTCTGATACCACTTGCTGCGCTCCATTGCTCTTTGGCGATACTTCGTAAATGACCACGTTTGAGCACCACCATAGGTTAGGATACTCTCAAACTGATATCGATGAAAAGAAGAAGGATAATGAATTCTTCACTGATGAACTTGGGCGTTAGTAACGCGATTTGTATGATTTTTATTTTCTGTTCGGAAGAAGGTACCGCACTGTTGGTCCCATGGGACTGTGAAGCTAGCAGTCCCAATACAAAAAGCAAAAACGATGTAACTGGGGGTACAACCAAAAGGTGGTTGCAGAGGTGTAAATTTTATGCAAAAGTTTGACGCGTAATACACGTAGACAGCATTTATATAATTAACTAGTGTTTTCCCGCGACTTCGTCCGCACAAATTATATACCAGATTTTAAGTCAGATCATAAGCTATCAAACAAAAAAAGTTTCATCAAAATCGGTTCAGTAGTTTTTGCGTGATGCGCGAACAAACAAACAAACTAACAATTTTGTCAATAGATGGCGCTGCACGTTTTTAAATCGCGCTATCGATATGTTATTTGACTTTATATGAAGTGAACCGCTACTTTTTTATTCCTCATGATTTTACAGTTTTATAATAGTTAAGATAATTTATATACGGACAAATAGTTCGGAGAATCTAGATGCCGCGTATCAAATAAAATTTGCAATCTACACATGTAATAACTTTTAAAATATAATTACGAAGATACAAAGCTTTGAAATTTTGTATGAAAAATATCGTCATGATCGTAGAACAGTGACGGATCA
The DNA here is from genome assembly GCA_963693445.1 of Agonopterix heracliana. NCBI lineage: Eukaryota > Metazoa > Arthropoda > Insecta > Lepidoptera > Depressariidae > Agonopterix > Agonopterix heracliana. The sequence continues at coordinate 1,078,170 of OY856310.1, forward strand.
GCATAGCTAGCATGACGCAGTGATACAGCGCTATCACATCTTAGCTCTCTTTCTATTTGCGTGCGAACGAACGAGATAAAAGACGTGATACAGCCGTATCACGTGTAGCATACTACGAGTGCTGTTGTATGTCAAACATACAACAGATCCGTCACTGTTCTACGATCATGACGATATGATCGTATAGCTATGTATTTGTCAATTTTAAAATAAAAACCGGTCAAGTGAGTCTGGCTACACAACACAACAAAGACCTAAATAACAAAAACATTTTTTTTTCTCCATGACCTTTAGCGCGAGACCGACTCACACTTGACTGGTTTTTATTATTTGATTTTATACTGTAGAACTTGCTCTTTAATCAGTAATCACACCAAGTTTGATGCTTGTTCGAAATTTGAACGATTTGAGCATTTGTACAAACTGAGAAATTGTACCAATTGCTCATAATTCGTATATATTACCGTTTTTACGATAGTAGCGAGAAGAAAAAAATATTAATAAAACTAGTTTCTTATATGAGGTCCCTTCATTTGTAATTTTTGCTAGCAAATACGCATCAAATGCGCCATAGTAACGCACATTCTGTGAAAATGTCATCTATCTAGCTATTACGGTTCAAAAGTTACAGCTCTAAATAGTAAGGACAGACAGACAGACGCACGCACGGACGGGCGGACGGACAACGTAGGGTTAGTAATAGGGTCCCATTTTCACCCTTTGGGTACGGAACCGTTCGTGGTCAGTCCTTCAAGAATAAAACAGATTAACACCTCCACTTTCATATATATTTTCAGAAAAGGTCGAAATCTGAGTGAGCTGTCTGGTTTGCAAGTTTACTTCGCTAAATCAACGTTGAATTGTTACAAAATGTCTCTTCTGATTGATTTCACACAATTAATTGGTAAGATGGTATTGGTAGATACAATAGTGTGTTCGTCGTTTTTCTTAGACATTACAATTTACCACCAAAACGGTTTGAAAAAGGGAGCGCGGAGCGACTATAGTATAGCTGAGGATACGGTTTTCTTGTCGTGTCTTGTTCAGTATTGGACGATGAAAGGCTGATGATGATACCTACAATTTTCAAATACTTAACAAGTTTCAAACTCTCATAATTTGGATTTTTTTGCACAAAGACTGCATTGACCGTGCGTCAGTACTCATCTTCGATTGTTAGTGCACTGACGGCGGATTAACCAATCAAGGGACGCGGTTTTGTACGGCGCTGAAGAAATCCACATAATTTTTGGCACCTAATGAAAAATTACATGTTGTATGAGTTTTGGCGGCAAGGTGCATTTTTAAAGAACAAATTTATAACACGGTACAGTTTTTTTGGTGCCACTTTTTGAGCTTGATTTACATTTCTATACATTCTTATTCGTAGCACGCCGCTAATTAGTTAATCCGCCGACGGTCGTGCACTAAATCCACAATCCTTCAGCACCACAATGATACACTAGCACATCTGTGCTTGAAATCAACATCATCAGCCTAAATACATCCTGCAGCAGGATATACAAAAATACAAATATACAAAAAACTTTATTTTCTCCACAAAAGGTTACATGCTGTACGATGCACAATTTATTTTTCACCTCACAAGCTCGGAAAGATTCTGTTTATCATTCGAAATCTGAGTGCAAAAGTGTATTTTATCCGCTAGCGTGCAAAGAGTTTTTAAAATTCGAATCCATTCGAGTCCAGATAAAAAGATAGTAAAACCATACGTGCGAGAAAGACAAAAAGATTATGTTGCTAACATAACGAACTATGTATATATTCGTGCATATTATTGTCTTCTCTTTTTCGCGTATAAGTTTGTCCTTCACTATAATTTATTTGAGTGTCAACAAAGAGATTATAACTAAATATAATCCCTTTGAGTAGCAATGTCTCTTGTCTTCTCTTTTTCACGTATTGATTTGTCCTTATTTGCATTTGTATATAATTATTTTTCCAGTGTGGGATAAAAACATAATTTAAAATAATACTTATTTAAAACGCATTTTAATAATTAATTCATCTTGTTTACCTATGAGAAGTTATTCCTTTACATTTCCTTACATTTCCTGAATTATTTGCGCAGTGTCTCAGTACACACTACACACCAGGACATTTTTTATGCTGATCAATTGGTTTTCAATCAAACTGCTACACGTGACCGCAGTGAGACAGTGACTAAATGCAAGAGTAATATAGCCGCAATAGAATGGGACAACGTCATAAAGCGCGATGTTCGCTCTATACATCTAAACTCAGTGCTTGCACCTAACATTTTCCTCGCTGTTGTGAGGTGAAAAGTTGTGTGTTTCGCTCGGCTGCAAAATTATTCCGCGTCTCGTACCTTTGAAACCTTCGCTACGCTCCGGATTCTATATTTGAACCACTCGCTTCGCTCGTGGTTCAATCCTAGAATCCTTCGCTTGCTCAGGTTTCAATATAAGTACTCGCGGCAAAAAACAACTTTGCAGCCTAGCATAACAAATAACTATAGGTTTGAGGTGGAGACTGGTGCTTGGTAAATATGTGTGTTTGCACACACATACCTGTACTTCAAGTCACCAGGATATATGCCCTACCTCAGGGAAGGTGTGTGGAAGTCAGTTCACCACACATGCCGCATTAAAAAAATAGTCTTCAGCGTTTGCAGGTTTCCTCATGAGGAAGTGCACTACATGTAGGTTTTTTCCAGAGACTTTTACAGTTATCCGTCTATCCCTGGCATCCTACATCCTTGCAGCTCCATAGAAGTCTGCTATGTATCTGTGGCCCTTCTTAATATGTTGACACTTTTTTAAGGAGATGATCAGACCGTCAAACTGAACAACTTTCTCTATGGAACCAACATCGAAATCACAAAAAGAAATCAGCTGTCCCATAAATTTGGCTCGAGTCGGTTTGCAGTTTCGTATGGGACAGCAGATTTTTTTTTCGCGTTTTCGATGTTGGTCCCATAGAAAAAGTTGTTCAGTTTGATGGTCTGATCATCCCCTTAAAAAGTGTCAGCATATTTAGATGGTGTATAGTGTTGGTTCTGTTGTTGTTTTGCTTTATATTTTGTTTGTTATTTGATTTTTATCTCTAGAAGTGACCAGCCGGCAGCTTGGGGGATAATTTATATAATTATTTTTTTGGTTTGTGTCTGTTGCATGCAGGTGCTGTGATCTGATAGTGAGCATGGATTTGCCCTTATAAAACCGAAAGAATTTCGACTTTTTTTATTTTGCTACAAGTATTACCTATCAGTTCCTTTGAAATCTTTTGGGTTAGAGCCTGACTTAGACAATTTATATAAGGACCTGCCTCGCGTTAGCATTTCCCCTCTGCCAATGTACAAGATCAAAAAATCTTATGCATTTACTCACTAAACGAGACAGCCTATAATTGCGGAACAACGTACTTCGAACTTATCACGTTTTGGGGTTCACACGACATTGTTTTTCATGATTTTTAACATTCAACATTAGAATCTGTAGTAATGGAATGGGTAAAGTCCAACGTTGCGGATTTCATGCTATCTCGCCCCCCGCAAAAAGTGGCACAAAAGATTGTTAGTACCTAGAATTACGCGCGTAACTTGTCCATATATAAATAGTATAAGGATCTATATTTCTAGTAAAATAATAAAACTATATAACTTTTACAGCTACCTACGGAGGCGTCTTCTCTCTCAGCTTCGGTGGTTCCATCTTAACAACCGTCGAATTGTCATTCTTACTACTATCCTCTGCTGTAAGGACAATTTGCAAGTTTGTTTCAACAGCATCGGGAAAGTTTAGGAACTATTAGAATTAGTTTGATATCAAAGCAAATTAAACTATTTCTGAGCAATACTTAGAGAAAATATTTCTAATTATTAGCTAAAATAGTTTGCAACAGAAATATAATTTCACGAAGTTTTCAACATAATATAATAAGGCTTTGATGACGTCAGGCATATATTTGCGCATTGTTTTAATTGTTTTTATTAGTGTGCATGACCCAATATGATACATAAACGCCTACAAACTGCTTAGCAGTTTGGCGATATTAAAATTTGTAAACTTAGATCTAATTTAAGAATCTGAAATAAAGAAATAAAAAAAAATAAAAAAACAGTAGTTACATCAATCGGTTATCGGAAATGCATATAAAAATGTGAATGGAATAAGAACAAGAATAATTTATTTGTGGAACATGAGTATTAATAACACAGTAGATGTTAGGTTTTACAAAGTCCTTCATGTTTAGCCTTTCGGTATACAAATTACATGCACGTATGCACTGCATGCACAGCAAAACAGAGCGAATAGCTCGAAAATTTTAAATAAAAAATATTGACATTAGTATAAAAAGTACTCTGTGATAAGTATATTATAAGAATTAAATTATGATAAACGTCATTGCAATTAAAATAAAAAAGTATGTCAAATAATATTAAATTTGAAACGGGTAAATTATTCGATTAAAATTATATAAAGTAATGACAACAAAACAATATGTAGGTACTTCAGCGTATTTAAGGTACAACTTTCACTTAACGGAGTAAATTGGAGCGTGTTGTAATAAATAATTATGAATCATTGTTGATGATGATGAGCAAAGAAAGTGTGTCTCAAAACCGTAGCGTGTGGCTGGCCGTAGTTTCGGCTTGCACATTGACGTATGCTTATGTAAGTATGTCTGTATACTAGGTGATTTAAAACACTTTCCTAATCAGGGGTGGCTCAGACACTGATCTGAACTGATCCACCCCTGAAAATGTGGAAAGTATTCACAAAATTATAAAAGCATAAGCATGCTTATTTAATAATTTATTAATAAGGTAAAATATTTATAAAATTTTAACTCATAGAAACTGTAGAAAAACAAGTATGAAAATTACAAATTTAAAAAACCCCCAACGCCAAAAACGAACATTTAAAAAGTAAATAATAATGCTGTCACCTATTATTTTTGATGTAAGCAAATGTATGTTTTACTTCTTTACTCTTGCGGTCCCCGACACATTAATTAACCTAAAATATATTAAAGAGAGTAAAGAAGTAAAACATACATTTGCTTACATAAAAAATAATAGGTGACCGCATTACTTTTTACGTTTTAAATGTTCGTGTTAGGCATTGGGGGTTTTTTAAATTTGTAATTTAATGTTATTTCATAATTTTTAAAGTTACATGAAAACTAATGAACTGATTTTCATGAAACAAAGCTAAAAACACTCTCGCAAAAATTATCTTTCCACTAAAAAACCGCATCGGTTCACCCGTTTGGGAGCTACGATGCCACAAACGGACAGAAACTTATAACACCCCTTTTTTTTGTCGCAATTTTTAAAGTTACTTCAAAACTGCTGAACTGATTTTCATAAAACAAAGCTTAGCTAAGAATACTTTCGCATAAATTAGCTTTCTATTAAAAAAAACAGCAACGAAATCTGTCCACCCGTTTGGGAGCTACAATGCCACAGACAGACAGACAGACAGACAGACAGACAGACCGACATAGGCGTCAAACTTATAACACCCCCTCTTTTTGCGTCGGGGGTTAAATATACAAACCCGCTTAGGGTTGAACTACACCACGTAGCACCGCATCGCTTTTTTCCGTCGCCCCATCCTTTTCTGTCACTCAGGAACGTCATTTGCTAGAGCATATAAGATAGACATTCGATGCATTTTGCAGCACTTCTGCGCTGCAAAAAGTCGCAATGGCCCTAATCTAATTACCCCAGTGTTGCTTACTCTGTAATTTGATTTCCATATTTTTCATCAGATTCTGGTCTATAATAAGCCTCAAGCAAGATTGTTGATGAAATAATGTCAGATCCGTAAAGCTTTACAAATTGGAACGTAATCTCTTGTTGTCAGGAAGTATAGGTTCCAAATTGAATTTCCATTAGCGGAAAAGATATTAGAATTATAAAATAGATAGACCCTTGTGGGTGGAGAGTGGGAACGTCTTGTTCTATATTTTGGATTATTTATGTTGTTTTAGCGCATGGTAACACAATAAACAGACACAGTTTGAGATCACTGTACATACAGCGTTTAAAGGCCCACAGACATCACCACGATGCGACCTTGTCATCGTGTCAGCACAACGTCGCATCGTGGAAATTGTCGTTGCAACGTGTGCATCTTCCGACGTGCTGCCGTCCGTCGGGTTATTCGGTTTAGTTCCTGTCTCTCACAAGTGCAAAAATAGATTTCGGTAACAATTTACCGAAATATAAGTCTGAACATCTCGAATCCCAACCCAACCCGATCTAAAACGCGCAAAACCTCATACACCCCAATGGATGTTTAACGACATTATTGCATTGATAAAAATAATTTCATTATTTTAAAGTTCATTTTAAATTTCAGCATTTTAAGTTTTCATGCGAAAACGAATTGTTTTTTTATTTCAGCGATGAATGAAAGCGTGCTCATGGATACATTTTAATAATTTTGTTTTGGTAATAAGTAATGTGTGTACCGTGCGGTAGGTTGAAATCGGTATCAGTAAATTGTGAATTAAACAAATAGAAATCGAAATAGAAATATTTTATTTGCCAAAATACTTTGATAAAAGGGGTAAACAAAATAGGTAATTTAATATTTTGAAAAGATTTAACTTATTTATGTTGAAAACTTGATAATTCGATTCTGCTCTTGATACTAAACAAACTATTTTCCAGTTTTGCGTTTAATCATTAACACGTTGAATATCACAAAAGAAACTGCCACAGTTTATTACTAACCTGTGAAATAAAAATGTTGTTCGATTATTTTTAATATTATGTTAGATTTCAGTGCCATCGCTTTTGTATCGCGACGAAGACCGACGACTTTGCGTTGTGATGTGTGTAGAGTGTAGACCCGTAACAAATAAACGCATAATTGAATATTGCATGATTGTAAAAAATTCTGTTTCATGTTGGGAATAATTTATTTAAAATTGTATTTAGATATTATTAGTATCACATTCAGTAGGTACATAAATATAAGTATACTTAACATTTATATTCTTTATATCGTTAATCGTAATAAATTAATCAAATATTTATTTACAACTGTAACATTATAAACAAGAAGACAACACCTATGAAGTTCCGGCGGTTCCTCACTAGATGGCGCCACCTGTATTTTAAAACGCGCTATCGGTACATGTCGCCCGATTAGTGATGTCAGATGGACTGCCGTTCATATTTAATTAATTATTCCTTCAGAATCAATACTAGTGCATACACTCTGGACTCCCAGAGATAATCACTAGTGTTCGAATAGTTAGTTACCGTTGTAAGTGGCGCATATACATTCGTGGACCCCTCCCGAGTGACAATCGCTACCATCCAGTACTTTGACTACTGTAAAATCGTACATTGCAAACCGTACCTAGTAAAATCGTACATTGTAAAACCGTACATTTCTTTAATAAATTCATTAAGTATCGTATCAGCTGCGTTTCAACTGTGACGTCGACCCACATCCCTCCGTGACGAAGGCACCCTGTTACACTGGCGCACAACGGGAGGCGAAACGTTACCTGCACCTACGTTACGAGAGGAGGACGCACTACGACACGCACTACAACCACGAGAAAAGCGAACACACCGAAGATGAACGATTCTACAATGTCAGTTAGCCTGAGCCCTGAGCAGTTTCAGCAGCTTTTAGGCAACATCCACAGCCCTCAGCGGAGAGGATCATTCGCATCAGCAAATTTTTCATACGATGGATCGAGAGATAAGCAGCAGGTCGAAACATTTATCACCACTGCGACTGTGTACCGGACTATGCAGAATATAAACGAAACCGACGCTTTGTTCAGCCTACCATTGATCCTTAAGAAGGAGGCTGGGACATGGTGGAACGGCATACAAGACACTGTTACTACCTGGCAGTCCTTCATTGAACGGCTTCGTCACGCGTTTGCTCCAAAGAGACCAGCTTACCTAGTGTACCAAGACATCATTGGGATCAAGCAGAAGGACGGAGAACTAACTGAAACGTTTATCGCGAAGAAGAGGGCACTGATCTCCGAAATTCCTGCACCCGGACATACCGAATCCCAACAGATTGACATGGTGTATGGTCAACTGCACCTTCAAATAAGAGAAAAAGCCCCGCGTAACTCTATAGAAAGCTTCGATGACCTTCTCATAGCAGCCAGAGCCGTGGAATCGTTGAAGAACGAAGAAGCATACTCTGACACACGCCGCCGTATCACGGGTCTTAATTTGCAAGAGGGTCGAACGAAAGTGAAGAATGAGGTTAACCAAAGCACCAAAGAGGAACCTGATACTAGTACTCGGACACCACTCGCTCTGCGGCCAGCCTTTTCATGTTATGGTTGTGGACATCCCGGTGTGGTCAGAAGCAAGTGTCCCCAATGCTCAAAACCGAAGAGTAACTTGAATACAGAGAACCTAAGTTTATGTGCAGTCGACATCAAAATTGATGCCAGACCAAGACCAATTGTAAAAATCGGCATTGATGAATTTGATGGATCAGCTTACCTGGACACCTGCGCCAAATCAAGCGTAGCGTCATATGAGCTATACCAGACCCTGGTGAAAGGAGGATACCAATTTACTAAGCAACAAGCCGCAATCACACTAGCCGATGGGATTAAGAGGAACCAGGAAATCCTCTCAGTGAAGGTTACAATCAAGATTTGTGATCGCCAAATCCCCACCACCCTAATAGTTTTTCCGGAATCACGAGACAATCGGACATTACTTGGTGTTGGATTTATCCAGGATGCTGAAATCGTGATCAATCTTTCGCAATTGATATGGCATTTCTGTGACTCCCCACATATGATTTACGAGCTGATCAATGAAGATGCAGCTGGACTGTCTATGGCACATACGGGAGTGGCACCGCCCACAATTGGGACACCAATCTACTCTAGTACGGAGGATGATAGATCGACGACACCCCTCTTTCCACGTACAAATTCGGATACAACAGCTGAAGCACCTATTGCGTTCGAACCAGAATTACCAGGACCCAGCCACAGCCCCACAGGTTCCATACAAATAGAAGCGCCAACAGATACTTCAAACAAGAAACCTTACTTTATCACCCAGTTGTTTGATGGATACTCCCCATATCACGACGATTTCGTGGATCAAGAAGTCCCACGTCAAGCACCTGTAGGAGAGACTTACTCTTCACCATACTATCAGGACCCGTTCCAGAGAGGAGAGATGTATAACGACGATATTGGTATCGGCGCAATGTCCATAGAACCCATCGAGACAGAAGATCTTACCCTAACCGTTTCAAACCCAAAATCAGCTTACGGGCTTAAGCAAGATACTGGAACTATTTCTAGTCCAGGGGGAGGCGGTGACGACGTATCATCCCGTAGAACGCAATCAACAATCGAATGTTGTCCTCCTCGCCGAGACGTCTTCAGGGACAAAGGGGGAGTTTGTAACATTATAAACAAGAAGACAACACCTATGAAGTTCCGGCGGTTCCTCACTAGATGGCGCCACCTGTATTTTAAAACGCGCTATCGGTACATGTCGCCCGATTAGTGATGTCAGATGGACTGCCGTTCATATTTAATTAATTATTCCTTCAGAATCAATACTAGTGCATACACTCTGGACTCCCAGAGATAATCACTAGTGTTCGAATAGTTAGTTACCGTTGTAAGTGGCGCATATACATTCGTGGACCCCTCCCGAGTGACAATCGCTACCATCCAGTACTTTGACTACTGTAAAATCGTACATTGCAAACCGTACCTAGTAAAATCGTACATTGTAAAACCGTACATTTCTTTAATAAATTCATTAAGTATCGTATCAGCTGCGTTTCAACTGTGACGTCGACCCACATCCCTCCGTGACGAAGGCACCCTGTTACACAACCATTTTTAAATGAATATTATCTTAGAAGTTAGAAGTAAAATAATTTAAGATAAGTACCTACCTACCTATAAGAGTATAAGAAAGAGTATTGTCCTTCGATCAAAAATAAAATGTTGTTTAACAGTCATTGAACTTATTGAAATTATGCCAAATGTGTCTTTTTAATTTGTTCCTTACTTACACATATTTAAGAACCACACTACAGCGATAAAAATAACCTTCATTATATTTAATCCTCAACTAGGACGGGTTTACATGTAGTAACAGGATATTGTATCCGCGCCATCACAAATTTCAAAGCTCTAAAAAAAAAAGAAAGAACCATGTCCGTTGACGTGCATGGCAACACTTAAATTAACTTCATTACAGTCTGTAGTGGGGTAGCTTCTGCTTATTATGACCCTCAACAAAAGTTAACTAAATGTTTTAAAATTGATAATATATGTAGTATATTTACAGCTGAATGCTATGCCATATATCAAGCACTCTTACATCTGGAACAGATTAAGGCTTCTCATGTCTTAATTCTCACAGATTCTCAAAGCGCTTTAGCTTCTATCTCTAACAATGCACTTAGGTATAATTTAAACTACATTGTATATTTAATTAAACAAAAACTGTATAACCTGATGACAAAAAATGTGGCTGTTGAATTTATGTGGGTGCCATCCCATTGTGGCATCACTGGCAATGAAGAAGTTGACCGGGCCACTCGTGCTGGCTTCGATGAAGATCACTCTGTTATTCTCCAAGTTCCATTCACGGACTATTATCATCAAGTACAACAGGCACTGAAAACATTATGGAAGTCATATTATGAAGAAGCCACTAAAGAGAAAGCTAGATGGTATGCCAACATCCAAAAGAGCCCGCCCGCCCAACCGTGGTATCACAAACACAAAGATGTAGACTCCAGAAAATTCATTACTACCATAAACCGGATGCGATTTGGCCATAACAAGCTGAAGAAACATCTTCACAGGTTGAAAATTATTACTGACCCTCATTGTACACACTGCAATGAACCTGAAGACTTGGAGCACATAATATTTAATTGCGGACAATACGGAATACAGAGATTGATATTCATAAATTACTTAGAAGAACTAAAAGAGAAAATTCCAGTGACAGTTCAAGAACTTTTAGTAAATACAAAAATATTCAAGTATCTATACCATTTCATCTCCAATACTATAGACAAACTGTAGAGAGAGATGCAGAGAAAGAACGGTTCTCTGAAAAGTGAGAGAACCTATCCTCCTATCCTATAAAATTCAAATGAAATGAATACGACTGGCTTAGAAGGCTTACAGCCAGAGCCGTAAAACTAATTTAACAAAAAAAAAAAAAAAAACTTCATTACAGTGATTTGTGCGCCGCGCTGTCAGATTGTTTTTCGTAAACAATTTGGAAAATAAGTTTTTTACACGGTTATAAGAGATAAGTTTGTGTTGAAAATGGTTTTCAATAAGTGTTATAGTGTTTGTGAATAAAGAGAGAATTAAATCTTGTTAAACAAGTGATAATTCACAATTTTTCAATGGATCAGGTTTGTGGTAAACAAACTGAAGGTAACGTTATTCAATTGTTTTTTGGCATCAACAAACACATTATACAATGTAAACCAGGTAATTAAATTACTTATTTCATTATAATCACACTTAAATACATCGATAATCATACATTTCTAGATCTTAGGTTATGTAGAAATGAATGTTTTACAAACTTTATTTTAGTTTGTTTTTTCAAGCAGACATTTTTTCGCTCGTAATTTAAATAAAGTATTCACCTCATTTAAATATTTGAAATTAGAATCATTTCAATAATAAAAATGTTATTTCCGGAAAAATATTACCGCGTTTTTCATTCGTTGCCGCTCTTTTTTCTCATATATTAGAAAAATTTGTTATTTTTCTATACGTCCAGATTTCTAATTCTGATAATAAGTCGAAAATTGCTGATTAAAAGTGGTCAAAATGGGAAAAAGGAAGAGTAAAGACAGAGATGAAGATTATATTAGGAAGAAAATAAAGAAGTTACAAGAGAAGTTACAAAATACAACAAAGGAAGTTCCAGATGAAAATGTTGAAGATAATGAAGAAACAGGACGCTCGGAAACACCACTTTTACGCCCCCCCGAACAAGAAAATGATGCAGGTGTGTTTAGGTTTTATTAACTTACAATTATCTTGTGAATCTAGTTGACTTAAGAGCTGTCACATTGCGGTCAGACAAGTCAAAGTAAAATGATAACATGAGCTTACCTACCACGAGGAGAGTAGAGTTAAGATTCAATAGAAAATTGTACAACATTGTTCTGACTTAGAGCTATCACCACTCTAGGGATAGACGAGTCAATTAAGCTATTGACCATGAGCTAACACTTTGAGGTTAGACGAGTCAAAACAATAACATAATACAATGTTGTAAGAAATGTATACTGTCCTTCCAGATATTACTGTAGGGATATACCAGGCAAGAAACAATATCAATAATATTACAATACAAACTTTGACCATGAGCTAACTCCTTGAAGTTAGACGAGTCAAAATGAAGATACTTACCTATATACTTACTGACTTAGAGCTTATCACAATGAGGATAAGACAAAGTCAAAAATTGGTATATGATGCAATCCTAATACTAGACAAGTCAAAAATTGAATAGAAATATTCATTTTTAAGTTATTTGTTCATTCTAAAAACAAAATTTGTCACTGTTGATTACAGATGTTGAAGATCTACCAGAAGAGTTCTTACTGGCATTAGGGAAAGAAGGAGAAGAAAAATTGGAGGCCGGAGATCCCATCAGACCTGAGCTTGCATTGAGATGGTCAAGAATTATGTGTGATGGGCTAGAAAAAGAAGCTAGAGAAGCTATATGTGACAAATATCCGACTCCCAATAACTTCAAAAATGCTATTGCTCCAATAATGAATGCTGAAATCGCAGCCTCCCTCTCTGAACCAACTCAAAAAAGGGACAGCAAAATTATTTACAGACAGAAAATGATTGGAAAACTAATGACTTGCCTAGGAAAATCTCTTACAAACATCCTTAAGGGAAACATAAATAGTAAACTTCTGGTAGAAGAAATAAATGATGCAGCAAAAATTGCCGCTGATATTTATCATGATGACTCAGCATCAAGAAAATTTTTTGCTTTAGCGGGAGCTTCTAAAGTTGTTCGTGAAACAGTAAAAAGTACAAAGACGGATGAATACCTATTTGGAAAGGATTTTGCGGACAAAATTAAGTCTGCACAGACAATTGAAAGGACTGGAGCTCAGATAAAAGCACAGGAAAAAACTCAAAATAAGAGCTTCCCAAAACCCATTGCTAAGAAACAGGGAAACTGGAAACGCCCACCGCAACATCAACAGAATCAGTACCAACGGAACCGCAGTGGGCAACAGCCTTCATATCAGTACAAGAAACAAGTACCAGTAAATCATCCACCTCGACGAACCCAGAAACCTCCACCACCCAGATCCAGATACCATCGCTAGAAAACCAGGTACATGCAGGTCGTGTAAAACTATATTTTAATAATTGGTTACATATTACAGACGATCCTGTAGTATTAAGTTGGATCAATGGTTATGAAATACCATTTTGTAGTGAACCTCTTTTTTCTGAAATGAAAGATCAATGTTGGTCTAAGAATGATAAAGAGTTAATTGAAATTGAAATTTATAAACTAATTAGTCTAGGTGCAATATCTGAATGCCCTTATTGTACAGGTCAATTTCTTTCCCCTATTTTTTATTTTTTTTATTTTATTTTATTTGGAAGACCAACAGCTGTTGACACAATACAAGTATGGATGGCTGACAGAAAGCCAATTACAGGTCTCCGCTGATAGAAACAGAACTTACAAAAAAAAAAACAAAGCAGATCTTAGACTAAAAATACAAATTGGGTAACAAAAAGATAACGAACGTTACAACAATCGACCGAATAAGAAACAGTCTTCCTCGCAATAATATAGATTACAATACAAACATTAACACCAATAAAGCCTCATCACTCGTTAAAAAATCTACGATTTAGCGCATTCCTCGCTGACGCCGCGCTGGTGCAGAAGATATCAAAGTCATAGTCTTTAGATAGAATGTTAAAGTTGTTGCCCGCTCGTCGCACAAACGCGTTTTGTCTATAGTTAGTGGAACAGGGTGGAAGGGCTAGTGGTGGGTTGTGTCTTAAAACCTTGGTAGGGGCTCTAAGAGATATCTTGGACAAGAGTTCAGGGCAGTCAATGGCTCCAGATGCAATCTTTAAGAGATATAATAAGTCAGCGACCTCACGACGTTGCACTAGCGGAAGCAAGTGATGCTTCTTGCACACATTGAGGTAGTCATCCGAATCATAAGGTACTCTACTACGATAACACAAATACCGGGCGAACTTCCGCTGAATACCTTCAATACGCTTAATGTATGTGTCATACCTCGGGTTCCACACTTGCGTAGCATACTCTAAATTGCTGCGGACAAAAGTGCAGTACAAAATTTTTATTGTTTTAATATTATTAAAATCAACTGAACAGCGTTTTATAAAACCCAGAGCTTTATAGGCTTTGTTGATGATGGTATTAATGTGGGTGTCATATAACAATTTAGAGTCGTGAAACACTCCGAGGTCACGCACTTCCAACTCCCTTTGCAGTATTTGCCCTTTCAGCCTATAGTCGAAGAGGATTAGGTTGCGCTTACGACTATAGGTGACAACGCTACACTTCGACGGATTGAGATCGAGATAATTTCGAGCACAGTAGTCATCAAGGCGAGAAAGGTCAGACTGTAGGGCATCAGCATCTGCTCGAGATGACACCTTCATAAAAATTTTCATATCATCAGCGAAACATAGCAGGCGAGACGTGTGGAAACATTTTTCAATATCGTTCACATAAATGATAAATAGTAACGGACCGAGTAGTGAACCTTGAGGGACACCGCTAGGAATAGTCACCCAGCTGGAGATGTAGTTACTAGCTACCACTGCTTGCGTCCGATTGTCTATGTAAGACGAAAACCACCTAAGTAAATCTCCACTAATACCCATTTCAGAGAGCTTTGATAATAACAGACTGTGATTTATTCTATCGAACGCTTTGCTATAGTCAGTGTATACGACATCGACCTGCTGTCCATCATCCATAGCTTCGGTTAGAAACTCATTCAGTAATATTAGATTGGAAGTGGTAGACCGTCCCTTTAAAAAGCCGTGCTGAGAAGAGCTAAAGGTTTGTTCTATGGAAGGATACATCTGATTGTAGACTAATCTCTCGAAAACTTTCGATAAAATACACAATTTAGAAATTGGTCTATAATTAGTTACCTCAGTCTTCGGTCCTTTCTTATGTACAGGCGTGATGTAAGCTTGTTTCCAGATGTTAGGAACAGAACCTTCAGCGAGAGATCTACGGAACAAAATCGTAATAGGGACGGCTACTGTTTCAGCACAACCGATAAGGAATCGAGCCGGTAGGTTATCCGGCCCTGCAGATTTTGAAGGATCTAGTTTTTTGAGTAGCGTGCGTACCGTAGTAGTGTCAACAAATATTGAGGATAAACCAGTAGCAGCCCCGCCGATAGCGTCGGAGTTATGACAAAGCTGTTGTGATTGATTGGCTGCTGAAACCAAGAATGTAGAATAAAAATAGTCAGAAAAAGCATTACAAATGGATTCGCCGGTGCTAACCAACGTGTTACCATATTTTAAACAATTGGGTAGCCCGTGACTTTTACTTTTGGATTTAATAAACGACCAGAAGTTCTTCGGATTGTGTACAATTGAGTCCTCTACAGTAGCAATATATTTTTCGTAGCACGTTTCCTCAATACGCTTAGCGCGGTCGCGTAATATTTTAAATGACTCATTATCAGATCTATTACCGTACACCTTGTATTTTCTTAGAAACTTGTGTTTTTCTCTAATTATTTTTATAAGAGCCGGGGAGTACCACCTGGGATAAAAGTCGCGAGTTATGAGTCTAGACGGGATGTAAGAGTTCCTCAGTGCTATAAATGTGCCATAAAAATACTCGACAGCTTCAGCGAACGACCTAGATGACAGCTCCTCGGACCAATCAATGCGTGAGATCTCTCTATTTATGGCCTCATAGTCACCCTTGTTAAACAAAAATGTAGTACGTGGCGCTAGTTTTAACGTATCCAACTCAATAGTATCCAGCTGTAAGTTCAGAGCACCGTGGTGAAGATCAATAGGTAATGACAATGGATCGGAACAATTCGTAACAATCACGTTATCATTCGACAGTACAAGGTCGAGTATTACACCAAAGTTATTCCTTATGCCGTTATACTGTCTAAGATTGAGTGAGTTCATCTCGTCTACCAACACCTTTTCATCCTGCGAACGATAATTAGATGGGTCGAAAGAGCCGTCACCAGAGCCGCTATGCGTCCAAACGATATCTCTCATATTGAAGTCGCCTAATATTAAATACTTATCCGAGGGATTAAGTATCATAGTTTCATCTAGTTTAGTAAAGAAATTAGACAATTGTTCGGAAAAAGAAAAGCCCAAGTTTTGCGCGATTAAATAAAGTACACAGATATGTATTTTCAAAGGCGACTTACTAGCCCGCTGTTTGACGGACAAAGTCACCCAAATGTCCTCTGCACTCGAGTGGAACCCAGGCTGCGGCACTACGGCCAGGTCCTTGCGTACCGCAATCAGGATGCCGCCACCCATAGTCTGCTGTGTTAGCGCATAATCTCTGTCCCGCCTCCAAACCACATAGCGGTCGTCAAATAACTCACTGTCATTTATGCTATCCAATAGCCAAGTTTCTGTTAGAACAACAACATCGTAGCAATTTCTACACAAATTACGATAAAATATTGAGGTTTTGGTACGTAAGCCACGAGTATTCTGGTAGTAAATATTTAATTTATTTAGGTTACTATTACGAACAGCCGCCATTGATAAAACTAAGTGAAAAATAACCTGTATAGCACCATAAAGTTATTAAGGTAATAATTCTACACATAGTCAGCCCGTAATAAGACTCGTAAACAGTAAGTAATCGTAAAGTAAGATAATATTTAAATAAAGACGGCTTGTAGGTAGATGCGCAGGTAGAAAAAAAGCGGACGGACAACCAATGCACCATTATAGTGATGCAATAATGATACTTAGTAACTTGCGATAAAGGCGAGATAGTTAGGTGAAGTACGAAGCGACGAGCGGGCCGGTTAGCAATATAATAGGCACGTGAGTACGAACAAAAGCGAGGCGTCAAGGCAGGGGTTGCGAACATTTTATAATTTTGTAGCAAAATAATGTGGCAGAATAGAATAGTAGGTACAAGTAATAAAGCAAATGTGGTATGTAAGCAAGGAGTGAGTTGCAATATGAAGTTGGCTATGTCAACTTGTTTAAATCACTGTCTTTCGAAATTATCATAACCGGTGAAGTATCATCTTTGCGTACATGGATTTTACAATACTTAACCCAAACATAGAGGTAGTTGCGACTCTTTTTTAGCGCCTTGGTCTTGGTCAGCCGGACTTTCTGCTCGGGTGTCAGATGGTCATTGACAAACACACGCTGTGTGTCTCCTCCAAACCCTACGTCGCTCGCCGTCAAGTTCTTCTGTGCGCGAGCCGCAGCAATGAACTCCTCCTTTACGTATCGATTGAGAAAACTTACGACAATCGACTTTTCTTTGGAGTTGAAAGTAGGCACTCTGGATATGTAGTTTATCTGAGATTTGGGAAATTCATAACCCACTTTCTTACTCAACGCATTGATGATGGAGAATAAATTTTCATCCTTCCTTAGCGGCACACCCTTAACCTCGATATTATTTAGTCGGGACCACTGCTCCCTATCGCCTAGCTCCTTCTTGAGGTCGGCGACTACGTTTTGTGTCGAGTTGACAACATCCAGCATACGCTCCAACTCAGGTATTTTTTGCTCGAGCTTAGCGAGCCTGACCCCGAAGTCGTCCACCTTGGCGCAGCTGTATTCACATGAGGCCTTCAAGTCGATTAGCTCACTCTTCATTCCCTTGACTTCCTCGAAGAACCTCGGCAAACCAGCTAGTTGGAGTTTAAGGTCCCGCACCTCCTTCAAGACCGCCTCAAGCGTGACTGGGTCGCTTGAGCCACCGCCTGCACCACCGCCTGAGCCACCGCCTGAGCCACCGCCTGAACCACCGCCTGAGCCACCGCCTGAACCACCACCCAAGCCACCGCCTGAGCCACCGCTTGAGCCTCTGCCATCACCAGATAACGGGGGCAACTTAGCACCGCCGCCGGCTCCCATACCACTGCCAGGGGTGGGTGAAGCAGCGGCAATTTTGCACTGCGGACACTTCCATTTCGCAATGCGGTCAGGACCCAACCTCCTGTAGCCCGACTCGGAGATGTTGGCACATGCGAAGTCAAGATGCGCCTTGCATGAGCTACACTGGGCACCATCGTTGAAGGAAACTTTACACAGTGCACACTTCATAATTCAGACAATGTTGAACTAGGGTAAAAAAGGTTGACTATCTATGAGATTCCGATTGTCGAGAATACGTCCAACCCGTTTAACTGCGAACTGCGAACTGAGATGAGATTTTTTTGATACCTAAGACTAATGGAAAATTCAGATTTATCCTAAACCTAAAAGAATTAAATAAATACATAGATACAGAACATTTTAAGTTAGAAGATATGAGAACTGCTTGTAAATTAATCTCAAAAGATTCTTATATGTCAACCATGGATCTGAAAGAAGCATATTTTTCTATACCTATGTCAGAGAACTCTAAAAAGTTTTTAAGATTTACTTTTAATGATAAATTATTTCAATTTAATGTCTTACCGTATGGTCTATGTACAGCACCATATGTATTTACAAAAGTAATGAAACCTGTCTGCACTTACCTCAGGAAACAAAACATCATACTATCATGTTATTTAGATGACAGTATTTACTTTAATAACTCAAAAAAGATATGTAAGAAAGATACAGACTTTGCATGTAAATTATTACAAGACTTAGGTTTTGTTATCAATTTTGAAAAGAGTTCTCTCACACCAAGTCAGACCTGCAAATACTTAGGATTAATATTAGATTCAAAAAATCTTTCCTTGTCAGTCCCACAATCAAAACAGTTGTCTATACTTGAAAAGATAATTTTTTTCCAAAGAAAAGAGTTTTGTAAAATTCGAGAATTTTCTCAATTATTAGGCTTATTGAATTCAGTTTGTCCAGCTATTCCATATGGGTTAGTTTACACCAAATTATTAGAAAGAGAAAAATATTTAGCTTTATTAAACTCAAATGATAATTATGATGCAAAGATGCACTTACCTGAAAAGATAAGGCCTGAACTAGACTGGTGGATTAATAATATTAATGAAAATAATCCTATAAGACAATACAACTTTGCAATTGAAATTCACACTGATGCTTCGACTACAGGTTGGGGGGCAGTCTGTGGATCTGAAAAAGCTTCGGGTTCATGGTCAGAGTCTGAAAAACAACATCACATAAATTTTCTAGAACTAAAGGCAGCCTTTTTGGGACTAAGATGTTTCTCCAAACATCTGATGAATTGTGAAATTTTAATGAGAGTGGATAATACTACGGCAGTAGCCTATATTAATAAGATGGGCGGAATACAATTTCCACATCTCAACAATATTACACGGGACATTTGGCAATGGTGTGAGAATAGGAAAATTTGGTTGTTGGCATCATATATAAATACGAAGGACAATGTTGAAGCAGATATAGAGTCACGGAAAGTTAATATTGAATGGGAATTATCTCACAATGTCTACCAAAAAATTGTTTTGCAGTTTGGCTATCCTGAAGTTGATTTATTTGCATCTAGAATAAATAGTAAATGCAAAAAATTTGTGGCATGGAAAAGGGATCCCGAAGCTATGGCTATAGATGCTTTTACCTTAAACTGGAAAACATTTTTTTTCTATGCCTTCCCACCATTTTCTCTAGTACTAAAATGTTTACATAAAATTAAGACTGATAGAGCAACGGGTATCCTAGTATTTCCTTATTGGCCGTCTCAACCATGGTTTCCCTTACTAAAGTCCTTAACAGTAAATAACATAATATTATTTCAACCAAATAAATATTTACTATCGTCCCCTTACAGACCGATTCATCCCCTCCACCAACAACTTACCCTGGCTGCAGGGCTGCTGTCAGCGAAGCATATGTGAGAAGAGGCACCCCAGCTTCAGCGCTTCAAGTAATGCTAAATTCGCTTTCGAACAATACAATGAAACAGTATGATACAGCCCTTAAGTTGTGGTGGAAGTTTTGTTTAGAACAAACCATAAATCCATATCAAGCCTCAATTCCCTACATTTTAAAGTTTTTAAGCGAACGTTTTAATGCTGGTTCTTCATATGGGACTATTAACTCCACTAGGTCAGCATTATCATTACTGATAGGCCCTAGAGTAGGAAACGATGATAGAATAAAACGGTTTATCAAAGGTGTTTTTAGATCAAAACCTCCCACACCTAAATATAATGTTACTTGGGACCCAAGTCAAGTATTAAATCACCTAGCGTTATGTTATCCTAATGAAGATATCGGATTAGAAAAACTTACTAGAAAACTAGTCACCATTCTCGCATTAACGACAGGTCATAGAGTTCAAACTCTATCCCTTATCAAGTTGCAAAACGTAAAATTTGTTAGTAACGGCATTCAAATACACATTCCAGACCTGATTAAGACCTCGAAAAGAGGAAATTTTCAACCAATTTTACATTTGCGAGAGTATGATTCTAGAATAGAAATTTGTCCAGTGAATACTATAAAATCCTATATTAAAATGACTGCTGCTCACAGGTGCGAATCTAGTAGTTTAATATTAACCTATAAAAAACCCTATCATACAGCATCGACACAAAGTATAAGTAGATGGATAAAATGTACTTTAGAAGAGGCAGGGATAGATATTACCTGTTTTACTGCGCATAGCACTAGGCATGCAGCGACATCGTGTGCTAAAAGATCTGGCATCAATATAGACCAGATACAAAAAACTGCTGGTTGGTCGAAAAATTCTGCCACATTTGCTAGATTTTATAACAGACCCATATCTGAAGATCCTTCGGAATTTGGGCATGTCATTTGTAATACTGCTGTATTGTAATAATTTTTTTATATATAATAAAATTTCCATTTTAATTTCGACACGGAGTATTAATTCACAACCCTTGCTTCAAACAGCTACATGTAAACCCGTCCTAGTTGAGGATTAAATATAATTATATGATTAAACGAACTTACCTTAAGTGAAGTTCTATCATAATTATATGAAGATCCTCAACTAGGATCCTCATCCTATCTCTTCAGAGATAAGCTCGCCCTTTGTACATGTTTTCTCAACTTTGTATATTATTATGTCTTTGTGTGCAATAAAGTGTTATAATAATAATAATAATAAGAGACATTTGTTACGGCAGGCGTCCCGAGTCTCTCCGCAATAACCCAGATTTCCCAGTCCACCCAGTTCACCCCCATAACCCGAGTAGTTTTTGTCCTTTCTACAATAGTCTCTGCACCGAACGTGGTATGTCTTCTGGTGCATTTGCATAATGCATTCAGAGATAGACCACGGTTGGTGCATCCCATTGCATTTAGATAAAAGTGTCTCAAAGGGGCCTCTACGTGTTGGACCTGTGTCCCCATGCAAGCCTTCCAAAGGTCCGGACTACGGCCCGTGAAATACCTTAAGAGATACAATAATAATAATAATAATAGGACGGGTGACCCTACCCACCCTTAGTTAATGTTATGTAAATGTTTTAAAAATTGATATACCATTACCCAATTACTTACTGGGTTGTTCATGGATGACTTTGAACGTAATGAAGTTAATTTAAGTGTTGCCATGCACGTCAACGGACATGGTTCTTTCTTTTTTTTTTAGAGCTTTGAAATTTGTGATGGCGCGGATACAATATCCTGTTACTACATGTAAACCCGTCCTAGTTGAGGATCTTCATATAATTATGATAGAACTTCACTTAAGGTAAGTTCGTTTAATCATATAATAAGTATAACTGCGGTTAGTCACAATACAGCTATAATGCAATCACATTTCAGCCACAATGCAGCAACATACTAATCACAACTCAGTCACACAGCAGTCATAATACAGCCACAACGCAGACACATCTTATCCACAACGCAACTACATGGTAATCTCAAGGCAGTCATACAATATCGTAGCGACAACGCAGACACATCGTATCCACAACGAAACTACATGGTAATCACAAAGCAGTCATACAATATCGTAGCGACAGCGCAGGCATATCGTAACTTGTGGATTGCACAGCGCAACTTCAAACCGCTGCAGCAACACCATTCACTAATGTTGTCCTCCGTTCACAATTTAGACATTTTTGCCGCTATAGTGTTGTTGTGGTGTGGTAAATCTAAATTCACCCTAATATTGACAATGTATTTCCGAAACTAATGAGGCATTTTCCAAGACAAGTAATGCCATCCTTCCAGTGTCTTTGAACTATTTTTTTTTAATGAATATTCCTCATTATAAATTAAATTCTAGCATAACTTTGCGAAGGATGAAAAAATATGCCCTCACTTGCACCAAAACGTATTCAGACGTGTATGAGCGTGCGAGACGGAGTGATCGCTAAATACATTCAAGTGATTCAAGAGTCATGTTGCTGGTTCTGACACGAGCACTTGTCTCGCGTGGTGTTCGCGCGGTTCGCGTTTTTACCTGCCACGAGGCTCTGCAATCTACAATCTCTTCTTGATTTTACAAACTACTTGACACTGGAAAAATGCAGTGCTAACGCTCTAGGAAAAGTACATTAATTATAAATAAAGAAAGAATTCAAGGGCTAAATACTTGTTGGTGCAAGGCGCCTTTATATTCCGTTTCTTCTGATTAAATGAAATAGATACTTACATAATTAATAATTATCTATTTTATAATATTATTGAGTCAAAGAAAGATTATTTAATATTTACACCAGTTTTCATCTGTTAGTTAGGTATTCTTACAAGAATCATTATTAAACCTAGTCTTTTTGGTCCAAAAATTCGGTTTTTTACATAATTTGACATAAAATTGTATAAGTATATTTATAAATATACAACATGTACACTTTTAATGCATATATTTATGTAATGTATGCATGACTATATTCCTTGATGGAGTATCAGGTATATTATAAAATTAATACAGATAGATACATTAATTTGCGTAAGTAATACACATAATATTCCAGTTTACACACAAGTTCACAAAATAAGAATACAACACAAAACCAACAGAACAACATGTAGTTGGTATGAACGGTAAACATAAAATAACTACCAATACAAAAAAAAAACAGTCAATATTTGATGTATTTTTATATTTGCCGTTCCTGTTCCCAGTATATAGAGTTATAAAAAAAAGACCAGTATTTTTTTAACCATGCAAACATTGCCTTACCAACATCAAGCATAGTTAAGTAAGTCAATGTACAAATGTTATTTATCTATCGAATTTGAAATTTTTTCCCACAACCTTTCCATTTAAAGATCTCACATCGTAATATTTTAAAAATTAAACATAAAATAAACTTGACATACTGAATCCACATAAGAATGGGGCGCATAGATATTATGATAAGGGCTCATAAGGAGCTATAATAAATATAATTTTTCTTCTTTTCATGTCAATGGCCGTTCTTCAGTGGTGTTTTTATATTTTTTCTCCCCTCCGGACAGAAAGCGTCAATTGTCGTCCCGCTGCGCTAAACGAAGTTGTCGCTTTCCTCCTCCGTCGAGGAGAAAAATAGTATACTAACCTAGTTGTGTAATCGACTATAGTAGCCAGGTACTTATTCGGCAAGGCTGACAGCGTCTCAGGTGTAGCTGTATTTAAATCCTTTCTAAATATAATTGAAATCCTATTACAAATCAGAAGCTGTCTATTGCATAAACTTACAACGGTTTTGATCTTTACCCGGTCTTTGGGAAAACATGTAGTACATACATACATAAACTCACGACCGAAATCCCTTTCAGGGTCATCAAAAACATTGCTACAACTATACCTACCAACTTTCTGTTTAAGAATGTCATTGTAGCAATGCCCACATTTAGCAATTTAGACGTGTCAAGTGGTGAGAGGTAGCTGGGCGTTTTTTTCTAAATATATCCGCACACATTTAGTGTTGTCCTATAAGTTTACACTCAATTTAAACTGAAACCAAAGACCGTTTTGAATGAAGGTTTTGATTATTTCAATATTTAATTAATAATCTGTAAAATTAGCAGGTTATATAGGTCAATTGATATAAATCAATTAAAAAATAAGACGAAAGTTAGTTTTGAACCCCCTGTTATAGTAATGTCCCACAATGACCGACCTAGTTTACAAAGTTACAAAATGGATATATTTTAGATTATAAATAATCTGTGTTACAAGTAATGATGCCTTGTTAAGGTTCACTGATTGTAATTTTTAAAGAAAAAAAGACACATTACTAAGAATAAACTGTATCATTATATAATATCGTTCCCTTGTCCCAAAATAATCACATTTTCTTCGAAAATAAACATTTTTTATCTAATTTGCAACTGTTATTATGCAATTTAAACTGTTATTGATAATAAACATGTGACAGCCATGTCGCCAATTTAAACTATTATTGATTATAAACATGTTACAGTCTCGGGTGGGACTTGAACCCGCACTCTTCTAAACTGGGGAAACGTGCTAACCAATTAGACCACCGAGCCCACTGCCCAGAGAACGAAATGAATGAATGAATGAATGTTGTATGAATTCCAGTTGTAATGCTTGACTTGCAAGTTGGTTGGTTGTAATACTTCCAGTAGATGGCGCGCACGTCCCCTTAAGACGTAACGGATTGATAATTTCGTTCTCTGGGCAGTGGGCTCGGTGGTGTAATTGGTTAGCACGTTTCCCCGGTTTGGAAGAGTGCGGGTTCAAGCCCGAGACACGTTTTTCAATCTTAAATTTGATTTGTTATTGTAATCCATTTTGTTACCAGGATATTTTCTTACGAAATTGCCCACCTAGCCTTTAGCTTACATAAATACCTACTGCACAAGTAACTTTTAATCCCTTAGTCGCCTCGTATGACACTCACGAGACGGGAAGAATTGTGGCGGTGATTTCGGCAACTACTCGTCATACCATAAAAAAGTTCTAACTGGTCATTACACAAAAAGCTTTATTATCGGAACCACACGGCGGCTACACAAAACATGGAGTAATTATAGTACTCTGTGGTTTAGTATTGTTTGATATGGGTAGTTATTGGTTAGGTTTATTGTTTGAAATGAGTTTGATTCATTAGAGCTTTTGCGGGTATTCAAGTATTTTCGTGATATGACGAATACATTACAAGGTTGTCTGGATGAAATCGCTTCTTCGGGATAAGATTGCCTTATTTTGTGCCTCTTGTTTAATTTTTCTCTGTATTTTACTGTTTATAATTTGGTGTAAAATAAAGTACTTATATTTGATTTGATTTGATTTTATCGTCGCCTAGCAATAAAAACTTCTAAGGAGTCACGTTGCAGGGTTTGCCGCGAAAACTTGTCTCTCGCGTGGTGTTCGCGCGGTTCGCGTTTGTTTCAGCCTGCCACGAGGCTCCATAATCCTTCTCAGTTGTTCTTACTCAAAAACAATCCTCGAGATTGGATAGATACTCCCTCAAAACACTTGACATTGGCGGAAATGCGGTGCTAACGCACAAGCAAGAAGTCCATTAATTATAAATAAATAAAAAAACTTCTAAAATGTTGTGTTTTTTTAATTAATTTATTTTTTATTTTACAGACATGTAGAAAAGACGAAAGTATAATAAGGGTTTCTTGTTTGACTACGGAACACTAACAAGGTAAATTTCGTAAATTAAAATAAGTAAAATAAAAAAACTACTTTACTTATTCCCACCTAAACCTATGGTTTTATGTTATTTATAAAGTTCGTATAATTGTATTCCATTAATAGTTAGAAAAATTTGTAAATTTACATAGTTAGAAGCTCTTTGAAGGAAGAATGCACATCACATTCTTTACATAATAATTGACTCCTCAAAATATGTATAAAAACACGTTAAACAAATTCGACCAATACTACTTACTTCAAACGATCAACAATCAAACGACCTTTAACTACGAGTCGAATGTCGAAACCGATCAATAAATAACGAATCACTTTTGTAACGGTGTTCGTGTTTTGATTCACGCTTCTAAACTTACGAACAATCACTTCACTTAGAGTCAAATATTCGACCAATCAAACAGCCACAGTCAAATACATCGACTTCAAGGTGGCGGGATCAAACAGTTTTGATTGTACTTTCTTGGCGATAAAGGCACGTAATACTGTGATTAAGGTACAAATGTTAAAATTTACAGTACATTTAGTACAAATGGAGTACTATGTTACCGATATGCTACATTTTGAATCGGAGATTTGATTCCGCCATCTTGATGTTCTTAAATATTCGAATCACTTACAGCCAAGTATGAGACCAATACGTATATAAATTAATGCTTATAGTCAAGGTGACCGTGTCGTTGGAGCATCTCTACGGAGAGCGCATGTGCCGGCGCCGTGCGTCGCGACGAACGAGTGACGTGTGACAGTTGCGTGTGCGCACGCCTCTCTGTGCATGCTGCTGGATGTGTGTGACCATTGTGACGTAGTGTGTTCATCTGTTGGGGATAGTAAATTATGGTTTTATCCTTACAGCAAGTCATATTTACAACAAGCTAACCCACAGTAGTTCAGTTTTGTTCAGTTAGCTGTCAAATGACATTTGCGCATAATTAGTAGCAAAAATCCTATAGAAAAAAAACACTTTCAGTTTATCCTAAATTTTTCAAAAACCCGCACATCTTTTAAAATTTGGATATCCCCAAAAACCGTAAATTAGTCCGTTTTTTTAAAGATATATTTTATTAATAACTAACACAGGCATTGTGTGATGCGCGTCCCCAAACCTTAGAAAAAGTATACCTATGTCTAGAATGAACCTCACGGTTATACCGTATAAAACAAAAGGGGCCAGCTTCATAGGTTGGTGTACGTGAGGCGCCATACAAATTATGTATGTGTATATGGATAGGGTTTTGGGGCCAGTACTGGTTCCAAATTTTTTCGACGCTTTCGTTCCTTCGACTGTTAATCTTGACATAATAACTTTATCAAAGACCCAAACATTATCTCAATGATTGTCTTACCTGCAAGTAACACCTTTTATGTGGTTCATGATAAAGTTCATAATCACTTGACGATCCTTCAGGTTTTTGTGTACACTTCCACTAAAAGAGTAAACACATACAGTCATGTTACTAAAAATAGTCAATCATTTTCAAAATTTACGCCTCCTTAGAAACTTGTTACAATCTAACGACTTTATTGCGTCAGTGACACATAACCACCGAATTCGAACAGAAATCCTACAGAAAAAAAAGCTTCAGTCCAGCTCGTGGCGGCCGGTAGGCACACCTAGATGTGTGGCACTGTGGCTATATAGGGTCCTTCTTAATATGCTGACACTTTTTTAAGAGGACGATCAGACCATCAAACTGAACAACTTTCTCTATGGGAGCATCATCGAAATCAAGAAAAAAATATCAGCTGTTCCATACAAAACTGCAAACCTACTCGAGCCAAATGTATGGACAGCAGATTTTTTTTTTCGCGATTTCAATGTTGGTTCCATAGAGAAAGTTGTTCAGTTTGATGGTCTGATCATCCCCTTAAAAAAGTGTCAGCATATTAATTTGGACCCTGTATAAAAAGCGACAACGCGGCAAACAACTTGGCCAATGGAGAGGGGTGAGGTGAGGGGTATGCTTTCGCCCAATAAAAATTGTGTTTGCGCAGTCAAAGCCTTGCTCAAGATGTTTACCGGCCATTATACTTTTGTTCTACGCATCCAATAAGTAAGAAGAAGAAGAATAAGTAACAATTAAAAATAAAGTCATCGGCTGTTTTTCTGTGTTCGGTGACATATTAATTGCTGTAGGCGGCCTACTGCTAAAGTTTCCATTTAATTTTTTAAACGCGATAAAACAGAACTTACCGTAAACTTGTTTTGCTTGCACGGCCCACGACCGCAGAGCAACTTCTGTGCAGACCTCTGGAAGTTTCTTGTCATCAGACAGTATACTATAGGATTAATTGCCGAGTTCGCATGACCTGTAGATAAAGTAATTACTGTTAAACTTGAGTAAGTAATTGGAATTTATATTTGCGTAAGATTCTTGAGGGGTATTGCGTAGTTTGTAACCTAATAGTTCGATCATGCATCAAAGACAGTTTGCTGATCGATTTGCAATTTAGTACTAGTGTAGGTATTTATATAGGATGTGAACTTAACTGTGTTACGTACTTAAGGGGGTGCTTCAGATCATCAAATTGAACAACTTTTGCACATCATCACACTTAAAAATCTACTATTGATAAATTAAAAAGCTACTATCATATAATTGGGCTGAGTGACTTGAATACCTTACCTTGATTAAAAGCAATTAACTTTTCGTGATTTCAATATTGTTTATTAGAAGTTTTTCATTTTAATAGTCTGAAGCACCCCCTTAGGTATTATGTAATGCAGTTAAGTTTACACCATGTATAATCAGTAGTGGAACTTCAGTATTGAAAATAATCAATGCCAGGTCCGGTCATTCTTATGTTATTATTTTGTAAGATTTTCCTAAATTTAAAAAGTTCTACTCCGACGAACTATAAAATGCTTAAACTGTTTTATACTTACTTAGTATACTTTTACAGGTTTATACGAGTACAATACAAATTAGCAGAAAGAAATCAAAACAAAAGTGGAATGTTTAGAAAATTCAATAAAACAAATATTATAATACTTCATACAAGTTTAGAACATAGAGAAATTACACGCTCCCCTAGGGTTTAGAACCTATTAACCTGTCGTATGCCGGGAAATACAGACACAATAGAAATCAATTGTTTTCGTCGCGCCGATCCTCTGCGTTCCGGCAGCCGAGAGGTTAAAGTACCTATTATAATTAAAATAGCTTTTAGGTGGAAGTAGCACTTGTTTATTTCGGATTTATATATTATTGAGAAATCTTTAATATTCAGACGAGGGCGCCAATTAACGACAAAAGGACTCGAATTTTAAGTTTTCAAGTACCCACTGTCCATTATAAGTGGCGACGGTAGTACTTCAGTAGAGTACGAAACGAAGCAACGAATATACAGGGTTACCTCGTAGACAGTGCGCAAATTTTACAGGTCATTGGAAATAAAAAGACACGTATTTTTTTATTTTATCATGTCTCATACAAAAATATTAAAATAATAGTGGCAAAAGAGTTCCGAAGATAGCAGAAAAAATTCCTGAACACGGATTAGGGTCTTACTACAGTTATGAGGGTTGGGGTTGACATCCATGGCGCTTTGGACCGTCTGATTATATAGAAAGAAATCCGATTGTTAAATCCCGGCCGAGATTCATAGGAATCCGAAGACCAAAACATAAATAAACTAAATTATTTAGAAAAACAAAAAACCCGACTGCATAAAAAACTATTAACTGAAAAGATAAAAACAAGCTCCTTAAATCAGCTATAATAACTTTGTTTGAGCAAATTAATACAATTTGAATGTTATGCCCCGTTTGCGATACCTACCTAATAAGTATTAGGTAGGTATCGCAAACGGGGACAAAGAAAAATGACCTATTTGTTGGTTATTGGTTTGTCCCCGCCTGCAATACCTCTTTGGGCGAATTATGTCTGGACCGTCAAAGGAATTTTCTTATTTCATAGTGTCACAGAATAGGATATTCTACCAGTAAAACAGTTTCACACAAACTCGCGGCGGCCAGTCCACCCCTACTAAATGCGTAGCGAAGTTTCTACCAAACTGCCGATCATGCTCGTACTATAGTCTAAGGCTCGTACGAGAACGTTCACGTATTGCCGCACGCTGCTCATGTATAGTCTGTCTATAAAGTCGTGGCATGAATGTTTGAGGAACCAATCATTTAAGTATGGTGGTGTTGCCAGGTTATGCTTGATTTTGACGTTCTTACGTAGAGACAGCGCCCTCATTTTTTGCCAAGACTTTATAGACAGACTGTAGAGGTGTACCGGCCGCCGCAACATAGCCATGACACTGCGTGTTGGTGAACGATCGCGGTCGTGTGACCTTAAGAGAAGTTTATTCCGAATGCGTAAATGCGCGCTGCATACAAACGTAGTGTGGTAGGGTCCGTAACGCAAGTCCGATTTACACATATCCGAATGCATGAAGTCCGAAAGAATTTCTTTCCGACCCACCATTATCCGACAGGACGTTGCATCGAATTAACTTGCAGCGAAAGACGACATATCCGAATGCATGAAGTCCGAATATTTAAGATACTAATAATCAATTAAAGACAATGACATTTTTCAGAAACAATCTAAAAACTAATCTCTATGTTTGCATGAAGTCAGATTTTTTTTAACATATACTTAGAGTTTTAGTGCTAGGATTAATTTAAGATTTGTATGGAAATATTGAGGCACTGTAACTTTAAAACTATACATTTTCACGAAAATCTGACTTCATACAAACATAGTTTATTAGTTACTATAGGTAGAATGTTTCTGAAAAAAATTATTGACTTTAATTGGTTAAAGGCCTCCGCTCATTGCAGCGATATTATCGAGCGATATTATCGACAGCGATATCGCGACACCTTACACACTGCAGCGATTCCGCGATTCGCGTCACGCATGCGCCCCACCACTGAATGTAGTCGAAAGAGATTGCGTCAGGTTGCGATAATATCGCGGCAGTGTGTGGGATCGAGCGCGTCCCCAGACAAAATGTACTGAGAACAAATATCGCAAAATCGCAGCGATATTATCGCTCGATAATATCGCGGCAGTGTGTAGGATCGCGCGCGTCCCCATACAAAATGTACTGGACACAATTATCACAAAATCGCAGCGATATTATCGCTCTTTAAAATCGCTGCAATGTGCGGAAGCCTTAATATTGAAAAACTAGACTTCAGTTGTATGGAGCCCGCTAACGGTAATATACCCTGGCGCGAGTATGCGATAGGGTCGATACTTCCTACCGAAAACGAAAAACATGTAGCTAGGTGTTAAGTTTGATTTATAAAGGGTGTAAGGAAACAGAGTACAGAGTTATTGTTAATGAATAAATGAAATTAAATTAATGAAATGAAGGAAAAGTACCATTAACCTTGAAACTATGCTACCTACCTACCTAAATATGTTATGGGTATTGATTGTTGAGCATGATTGATTGATACGAAAATACTACAATGACAATGTATTTTAATTTATACAGGGTGTAAGGAAGAAGGGCCCTATATAATTACTAGCATTTATTCTATGACACAGAACAACTTACCTAAAAATAAAGCATATGGCAAATACATGCTCAAGTCCTTAGCATTTACAGCATTAACGTCTAGAAGCAGCTGCATGATATGGTACGGCATCCAGCAGAATGCGAACAAAACTGCCAGGAGCAGAAGTATCCACGCCACTCGTTTCCTCTCCTTCATCAGTCTTAGACCCTGGACAACAGAGATCAATTTTAAATAATGTTTACAGTTATTTATCATTATTTTTCTCCCCTCCGGACGGAAAGTATCAGTTTTCCACCTCAGTCGAAGAGAAAAATAGTATACTAACCTCGGGCAGTAAATAAGAAAGCCTCAGATCAGAAGTTTGTTGACAATTACATGAGATCTTTCTTAGTTTCCTGCCCTCGGTGTGCAATCTACTATACCGAAATAAATATACCTACAGGATGAAATTGATATCATTAGCATCCTTTCAAACTAAGAGTCTACCCATCAAACTGAACAACTTTTACTACAAGAGCAAGGCAAAGCGATCGGAGCGAAAAAATCAGCTGTCCCACAAAACTGCAGTACCTACTTACCAAATTCGACTCAAATGAATGGGACAGCTGTTTTTTTTTTGCTACTTCGCCATTGGCTCCATAGTGAAAGTTGTTCAGTTTGATGAGTATAATACATGCTGAAGTATATCCGCAGTGATGTAAAATTTACCCAGTATAATTTGCCGAAATTTTCTAACCAAAATGCATTCCTCCCTTCCTTACACAAAATAATCAATCAAAGTATAATGCATTAATTGTTAATCTACAACATTGTATTGTCATATATCAATAAATAATAATGTAGAAATTCTTCTTTTCTTTCGGCCTTCCTCTCTCACCACAGCCATCCACAATAAATTAACACTCGTCTCGTAATATGACACTACAAAAAATTTGTTCGCACTTAGTCAATTTATACAGGTTGTTTCAAAAGTAAAAATAAACATTTGAAACTTATAAGGTGGTTGTTTAGACCATCAAACTGAACAACTTTCACTATGGGACCAAAAAAATCTGATATCCTATACATTAGCTCGAGTAGAGTTGTAGTATAGTATATTTATTTGACGAAACAAGAATTTGACGAATGTCGTGGCTACCTATGGAACATACTATATTTTTTTCGAAATTTCGATATTGGTCCCATAGTGAAAGTTGTTCAGTTTGATGGTCTTAACCAACCCCTTAAATACGTCGGTTTACGAGACACCCTGTATAAATAGTCTAAGCGTTTGCAACATTCTTCATAAACACAAAATCCACCAACTAAAACAGTCAAAAACATTCATAAATAAAACCCTAAAGGTTCCTTTGAGCCGAGTCTTTACTGTGATGTGTCACAGAAAGAACCCGGCTCAAAGGAACGTATTAACTACATTACCTTTCCTTGTTATTATTATTAAGCTCATTTATGACATTGCTTGGACAAAGTAAGATTAATGATCATTATAATGGACAATAAGCACCAGGTTTTAGGTATTTAAATTGAAAGTAACGTAGCCCTGGCGCGAAATGAAGGCCCGATCATCGTTTCAACATAAACCCGAATAAAGAGTCCGGAAAACCTGCGACTTGCTCGGTGGTTGCAGAGTTGTCAATTTCATACAAATGTTTATAAATCATATAAAATTTCAAAGCCTTATATCTTCGTAATGATATTATAAATTGTAAATATTATTCGATACGCGCAATCTAGATTTTCTAAGCTAGTTTTCCATATATAAAACATTACTTTTATTAATACCGTCTACGAGTGTTCTACAAAAAAGTATTGTGTGAAATTGACAACTCTGCAACCACCTTATAGTTTATTCCGAGAGCGCAAATGCGCGCTGTAAACAAACGTACTAAGGTGATATTTTCAATATTAACCAATTAAAGTCACCGAAATTTTTCAGAAACAATCTAGAAACGAATTTCTATGCTTGTATGAAGTCAGATTTTCGTTAAAATTTTCAGTTTTAATTCAAGGATTAATTTTAGATTTGTATGGAAATCTTTGAGGCACTGTAACTTTAAAACTATACATTTTAGCGTAAATCTGACACACAAGCATAGAAATTTGTTTCTAGATTGTTTCTGCAAAATTTCATTGACTTAAATTGGTTAGTATTGAAAATATCACCATAGTACGTTTGTATGGAGCGCGCCAACGGTAATATAACCTTAAGGATCCTACTATTACTGCATGTAGGATAAATCCTATACTAGAAAATAAGTGGACCTCAAAACCCTAAATAATGTATATAAATAAAAGCAAATTGCATGTTTCTGACAACCCTAAAACAGAAAATGGAAAGGAAAAAGACAAAAAAGGAATAACCATATGAAAATACCAAGTTCAATCCAATCTAATCTAATCTTGGCGTCTATGGAGTAAAACGGATTTCATAACAAGTTTTGAATAAATGACCAGAAAGCATACTTAGTTATAGGTAACCTTTTCGCGGGCGTAATAATAAAATAAAGGCTGTTTGCAATTCATTTGGCACAAAAACTGGGTCCGGATATCCGGACGAGGGGCCTAATATTTGCACACATACATTTATATAGTCAGCGTAGCATATTTTCGTGTGCTATACAGAATAGTGAATAGGTACAGATCAATGCTGTGCAAACACAATGAAATAAATCCTGTGTTTTCTGACAGTGCAGTGTGGTTTATCTCAACTATTGTAAAACTGCAACATATAAGAAGTATGTTACATTGAAGATATTAAAAATAGAAAAGTTACAATAATATGTTTTTTTTTATTTGAAAGCTTTTTTTACCTACTCAAAATGTAAGGAAAAGTATCATAAATCTTTAAACCACATACTCTACCCATCAAACTGAACAACTTTTACTATGAGAGCCTTTGATTGGAGCAAATCTGTCAGAATAAAAAAAACAGCTGTTCATACATTAGTTGAGTCGTGTAGGCATTGCAGTTTAGTATGGAACAGCAGATTATTTATTCGCGCTAACAGGTTTGCCCCCATATAACAATAACATAACATAAAATAACACTAACATTTATGACAATAACATTTTATCACGCCTGCTATCTCGTTCGTTCGTGCACAAAAAGAAAGTGAGATATAGGGGTGCGATCATAAAGGTATTATACCAGGTACCGCATTCCAAATAAGGACGACGAGATTTTCCGATTCCTATTTAGCTTTCTGGCCAATTCTGATAAGCAAATATATTTTTCACCTCACAAGCTCGGAAAGATTCTGTTTATCATTCGAAACCTTGCATGCTTCACATCTTTTTAGTGTTACATTACGTCCGTCTTTTTTTCAGGTCCGTGAATATAACATAATAATTGATAGTTCTTGCTACTCTCAGCCAACAGTGGCGTACAAATATTTAAAAATTAAAGGAAATTGTATTATTACTTAAATGAATGTCAATAGAATTAATTTGTCAGCTAATATATAAAATGTCACAAGAAATTAGTTTTAAACATAATTCAAATAATTAATTCTTAAGTCAAATCATCCAATAAATAATCATCAATTTTAAAGTAACATTTGTCTAATAAAAATTTTGTCAATTTACATTTAAAGTTCATAACATTCATAGATTTTACACTTTCTGGTAACTTATCGTGAGGAAACCAGCATGCTTCAATTTCGAGGCGTGTATTGTACCCACTGTCCATTATAAGTGGCGACGGGCTCACCCTCCGTCACACTGGACAGAGTTTCGGTACTACTGGTGAAACGTGGATGTTCTGAGGTTTCAGAATATCACTGACTACCCCCTCGGGGAATATAGTCGTGAGCATATGCCATTTTCCAACGGGATTCAGTTCTGTGCATCATAAAACCGAAGCTATTCAGGGCATATGACAGAACCGCAGTTTCAGAGCAGTAACTAGAAAAAACTAGGTGGAACTCTGATTTTCCGTTGACAGCTTTCTAAATTGGTAGAGTAGTTCGTATATTAGTCCAGTAAAAATACGGGTCGAAAGGAAATAATTTATAATAAGCAATTTTTTTTTTTTGCTAGATCGTTTATACAAATGATATTAAGATACTTTATAAACGAATCCTACTAAATTTCGTATTTTTAGTTTTTAGTACTAAAATGTAAATTTTTTATTTATAGTGTCAGATAGCTTTCTTTTTTTATTTTGATTGTTTGTTTTAGGGTATGAGTTTACATACACTGTGTAAATTTTGTCCTAAAATTGAGTTTTTCGTAATTTCTACTTATTTAAAAACAAAGGTTCCGTGGTGATTTTTCGTTGGATTTACTTCTAATATAAAAGAATACAAATGTATTTAACCAATGACGTAAAAAAATTGTATATACTATTTTTTTCCAATTTTACATGTTTTTTTTTATTTTTTTTAATTATTTAAGAAAATTTTTAGGAGGATTTTCAATCTAAACGATAACAAGAATTATAATCTAAAATATAAAACAAAAAAACCTGCTATCATAAATTATTTACATTCGCCATACAAGCGACCCGTAACTTTACTGGAGTATGTAGCAGTGAGAGATTTCGCCCATGTCAATCACTGTCTTGATTATATTATACACATGTTTTACAGCGGAAAAACTTCTGGTAAGTTTAAATAGAACATGTTTACTTTCGGTACTACTTTAACTTTTGCCTTTATTTCCCGAGAGGGTATAGAGAATGTAGGTTTAACATCTCTACTACTATATTAAACTAAGGCTTAAATTTTAAGCCTCCCTACTGCGTTAGGTTCTACTGATGCTTTGTTCCTGCAATTATAAATGAGTGCCTCTCTGGTCGAGAATACAAAATGTACTTTACTAAAATAGGAACTAGCTTATAACCAATGATCGGAATCTCGGGGCATTTTTTGAGCATACAAGTATGGATACGCCTTGATTTCCCGGAAATATCCGGATTTAATAAATATGGATAAACATTTCACGGGATTTATTGGGATTAACTATTTAGATGTCAAGAGACGTTTTTTTAAATCAAGAGTATTAGCAGCGCATACTAGAGGCCGCGACTTTGAAACACGCCGCCTGGTACCTTTGACAAGTACCGCACTTAGGTAAATATGTTGACCGTTATTAAACAATGATATTAAGTAACTATATTAGTAGTTAGGGCACCAAAGCGTTGCCACTTCGAAGATGTCTGCAGGCTTCTTTGACTTCAGTTCAGGCGTTTATCTATGGTGAGCGGACATATCCGTGACGTTTAAATTAAGCTACCAAAATGGGGAAATGCGCCGTAAAAATTTGTAAATCACAGTCGGAAAAGAATAATAAAGGAAGTGGTGTTACTTTTCACAAGTAAGTTTACTATATTTTGTTAAGATTATTCAAAATAACATTAAAAACTAAATAAATTTTTAACGCATTGTTTTTGCCATCAGTGTTGCAAGTATATACAATCAATCAATCAATCAATTATATAGCTTGGCAAAAAAGTCATGATCGTGGTGACAGGTGGAACTAAAATTTTAGTATGGTGGTGTTGCCAGGTTATGCGTGATTTTGACGTTCTTGCGTGGAGGCAGCGCCCTTATTTTTTATCACGACTTTTTTGCCAAGCTGTACTTTATTTTACACCAAAAAAACATAAAATACAGAGAGAAAACAAACAGGAAATACAGAAGGTACAAAAAATAGGCGGTCTTATCGCTAAGAAGCGATTTCTTCCAGACAACCTTAGGGTAGAGGAGAAGGTAAAATAAGATTGGTTGGTAAGTATATACCATTTTGATTTTCCCACACTGTAGGGAGTTTCGGTACCCTCTTCGTTATTTCATACAGCGTTAAGTTTTAATCAGTCCGGATAACTTCACCATTCATTCCCCTAATCAAACTGAACAACTTTCAATATAGAGCCTACATCGAAATCGTGAAAACAAAATCAGCTATTTCATACAAAACTGCAGTACCGACCGACTCGACTCAAATGTATTGGACAGCTGATTTCTTCTTTCGTGATTTCGAAGTTGACACCATAAATAAAATTATGTTATGTTAGAACATTTTGAGCCATACATGTCTTAGACGAAGTCTGATAGTTGATTTTTAAATTCAATTTTTATTTTATTTTTGAAAAAACGCGATTTCTGACAGTTAATTGCCAACAGTGCCCCTATTTATGTTGGTATGTCAATTGTTTTATTTTTTTGAGGTTGTCAGATGTGTATTTCTAATCTAATAAACCAAGTTTCAGGCGCCTGTGTTATTGGAAAAAAATTCTAGTCGCTTTCGAAGTCGTAAAAACTTTAAAATTTTAACAATACTGTGAAGTAAGTAAGTAAAAATAAATAAAATAGTCTCGATCGTTCAAACCTTTTTAAAAACATGCTCGGCTATTGGCCTTTCTTTCAAGGTATCATTTAAGCTGATATCTTAGCGATTCTCAGAATTAGAGGTTAAAAACCAAATTGAGGGAGGTTAATTGCGATTTTTAAATGGACAAAATGAAACAACATTTTTGGTTAAATAATTGATTATTCATTTTCAAAATGTGTACCTCGATTTCCTACACACTTTTTTTACTACTGTCGTTGTTATTTTTAGTTTTTATCTACAGCTTTTTGAAATTGAATATCTTCAATTTTGCGGATGATTTAAAAATCAACAATCAGACTTCGTCTAAGACATGTATGGCTCAAAATGTTTTAAATGGTGTCAACTATCATCACCTTAAATATTTGCACACCGCTTCCAAACACCCTGTATTACTTAAAGTTTAATTATACCTAAATCTGGTCAGAACACACAGAGCCTATAATCAATATGCTGACACTTTTTTAAGAGGATGATCAGGAGTGCGATTTTTGAATCTCATTCGATGAATTCAATTTTTGTTGAAAATGTCTAAATTTCTATGGAGATATGCATCTTTCAACTGCTGATTTGACTTTCAAAAATCATACTTCAGGAGTGCAATTTTTTAAAGTCGAATCAGCAGTTGAAAGATGCGTATCTCCATAGTAATTTTGACATTTTCAACAGCTGAGCTCACCGAATGAGATTCAAAAATCGCACTCCAGACCATCAAATTAGACAACTTTCTCTATGGGACCAACGTCGAAATCGCGAAAAAAAAACAGCTGCATTTGGCTCGAGTCGGTTTGCAGTTTTGTATGGGACAGCTGATTTTTTTTCTTGATTTCGATGTTGGTCCCATAGAGAAAGTTGTTAAGTTTCATGGTCTGATCATCCCCTTAAAAAAGTATCAGCATATTAAGTTGAACCCTGTATATTCAAGTTCAATTCAGGTAATAAATTCATTAAATTCACTAATTAATTTTCTGGGGAAATTATTTCTAACCACTGGCAACTGTATTTTACTCCCAAGTCCCAACATATTAAACATTTTTAGAGAATTTTAATGAGACGGCCAACTACAACGGCACCAAAACATTATTTTATATGGTAGTGAAATCTCGAAAAAGTAATTTGGGATCCAATAAAAACATTGAAATTGGTTAACCGACTGATTTTATTGAGATTTTGCCCTGCGTGATCTAATAACAGTGAGCTTATACAATACTAGAGGGATAGCTTCTTGAAAACAATACTCAAAAATGCGCAACCACTTCAGAGTTTCAAAGATGTAGCTTGGAAATCGATACACACGCCAAAGTAAACTATGTTTGTCTCGTTTCTTCTGCCGTCAAAAAAATTACGACGAAATGAGAAAGACGTTATTATTTTAAAAACTTCAGTAAATACTGAATTTAATGAATTTATTACCTGAATTCTAAACTTGAATATATAGGCTCTGTGTGTTCTGAACAGATTTAGGTATAATGAAACTTTAAGTAATATATCATATTATACAGGATTGATGTTTAATCAGCCCAGATCGGATAACGTCACCATATTGTAATCTCTTCACTTTCACTATGCAAATAAAGATTTTTATTATTTAGGTATTTAATTATTTTATTTATGGTGTAAACTTGAAAATCACGAAAAAAGAAATCAGCTGTCCAATACATTTGAGTCGAGTCGGTCGGTACTGCAGTTTTGTATGAAACAGCTGATTTTGTTTTCACGATTTCGATGTTGGCTCAATAGTGAAAGTTGTTCAGTTTGATTAGGGGAATGAATGGTGAAGTTATCCGGACTGATTAAAACTTAACGCTGTATGAAATAACGAAGAGGGTACCGAAACTCCCAACAGTGTGGGAAAATCAAAATCGTATTTACTTGCAACACTGATGGCAAAAACAATGCGTGAAAAATTTATTTAGTTTTTTAATGTTATTTTGACAAAATATAGTAAACTTACTTGTGAAAAGTAACACCACTTCCTTTATTATTCTTTTCCGACTGTGATTTACGAATTTTTACGGCGCATTTCCCCATTTTGGTAGCTTAATTTAAACGTCACGGATATGTCCGCTCACCATAGATAAACGCCTGAACTGAAGTCAAAGAAGCCTGCAGACATCTTCGAAGTGGCAACGCTTTGGTGCCCTAACTACTAATCTAGTTACTTAATATCATTGTTTAATAACGGTCAACATATTTACCTAAGTGCGGTACTTGTCAAAGGTACCAGGCGGCGTGTTTCAAAGTCGCGGCCTCTAGTATGCGCTGCTAATACTCTTGATTTAAAAAAACGTCTCTTGACATCTAAATAGTTAATCCCAATAAATCCCGTGAAATGTTTATCCATATTTATTAAATCCGGATATTTCCGGGAAATCAAGGCGTATCCAAACTTGTATGCTCAAAAAATGCCCCGAGATTCCGATCACTGCTTATAACACAGGGTGTAGGAATCGCGAAAAAAAATCAGCTGTCCCATACATTTGAATCGGGTAGGTGCAGCAGATTTGTATTGGACAGCTGATTTTATTTTCGCGTTTCCTGAGATAGGCTCCATAGTTAAAGTTGATCAGTTTGATGGTCTGAGTTCACCGTTTCAGTTGGCGGAGGGCTGTCCATAATAGGGTAATTTTTAATTAGTTGGCGAAACTTAACCAGGGCA
Source organism: Agonopterix heracliana (assembly GCA_963693445.1). NCBI lineage: Eukaryota > Metazoa > Arthropoda > Insecta > Lepidoptera > Depressariidae > Agonopterix > Agonopterix heracliana. The sequence goes on from OY856310.1 coordinate 1,118,415, forward strand.
CTTGTTAATGATAACAGATTGCATTATCAATGTTTATAATTGGTATAATTGATGATTAACATTATACGTAATGGAAAATAATTGAGACCATTTTTAGAATTTATGTCTGTTGGTCTGTGTTATCAGTATCACTTAAAAACTACTGAACCGTTTTACATGAAAATTGTATAAACGCATATGGCTTATTTTGGAACAACATTTAAACGATATTTCTTCGCAATCGGTGCATTCAATAAAAAGTTACGACTATTTTAAGTCAATGGTCTGCGCGTACGAAATCGCGGGCTCCGCTAGTCAGTAATACATCTTAGATAGGCTTAATAAGTCTTAATAAGTCTCCCCGCCGGACGGAAAGCGTTAATTCTCGTCCCGCTGCGCTAACGAAGTTGCCGCTTTCCACCTCCGTCGAGGAGAAAAATAGTATACTAACCTCGGGCAGTAAATAAGAAAGCCTCATATCACATGTTTGTTGACTTCGCCTCGGTCAAAAATAACATGAGATCTGAGACCTTTCTTACTTTCCTGCCCTCGAAGTGTAATCTACTATTGTTACGACCTGGATAATGCCATTATAATGGCAAAATAAATCCTACCTTTGGGAATTCAGTATGTGATTGTTTTTGTTCAAAGTTCGGGGATATTTTTAATTTGGTGTTGTGGCCTTTATGCCTACGTAAGCCCATATATTTTGATACTCGCAAGCTCTCTTATCAAAACCTTGCGTACCTACTTTACGTTGACCTAGAATCATGTTTGGCAAGAAGCAAAATTACACAGCACGACTAAAGGAACAATATATCAGAAAAAAATATTTATTCCAAAAAAAAATTACAAAATGTCCAAATTTTCAACGTATGCTTCGACAAAACAGTAAAATGTTATCAACGCATCCGCAACATACTTTGAAAAAGGGCTCTCCATTCTCTTGCCCATATCCCATTGTTTGGGGTCGGCGCAACTTGCCATCTTCTACTATTTAGTTTAGGTATCTCTCTTGGCTGTCATTTCAGCACTCACAAATTTCATACACATATAATCCTTCATACAATCCATCCATGTTTTCTTCGGCTCGTCTCTCCACATCACATGCCCATACCATTTTTTTTTCATATGGTACCTACCTACATTTTTCATTTGCAACCGGTTTATCTACAGATATACAAGGTGTTATAAAAGTACAAATAAACATTGAAGGGGGTTGGTTAGACCATCAAACTGAACTATGTGACCAACATCGAAACCGCGAAAAAAAATTCGGATGTTCCATACTAAACTACAAATCTACTCGAGCTAAATGAATGGGACAGCAGTTTTTTTTCCCCATTTCGATGTTGGTTCCATAGTGATAGTTGTTCAGTTTGATGCTCTAAACAACCACCTTAAAAGTTTTATTTTACTTTTGTAACACCCAGTATCATTAAATTTGTACGGAACCGTCAGGGCGCGAATACTACTCGCATTTGTCCGGTTTTCTCTTACCTGTTGCATGCTAACATTTCCCTCGTCAATGTCAAAGGGAGGCCGCACGGAGCACAACGTTCTTCCCATGAAAGCGTACGATAAGATGGTGATCAAACCTGGTGGTGAAACGAAAAGGCGAAGGTTAAAAAAGAAAAAAGGTACTCTTTTTAAACATCACATTTTTGGGTCGTAAAGTCACTGGCCTTATCTAGAAAAATGTGTAAAGGAGTCACGTTGCAGGGTTTGCCCCGAACACTTGTCTTTCGCGTGGTGTTCACGCGGTTCGCGTTTCAGCCTGCCACGAGGCTCTTCAATCTTTCTCAGTTGTGTTCTTATTCAAAAACAATCCTCGAGATTGGATAGATACTTCCTCAAACAACATGACACTGGCGGAAATGCGGTGCTAACGCACAAGCAAGAAGTCCATTAATAATAAATAAAAAAAAATTGTGATCGTGAGTGATGACCAACCCAACAGAATAGAGCTATGCTCACGACTATATTCCACAAATAGTCAAATATATTCTGAAAACTCAGAACATCCACACAAAAGAAAACCATTAGAAATAGCATAAGGATAATTTAGGTCGAGAACTAGCGTGACCAATAAAACAAAAAAACAAATCAAATTAAAATCAACAGTGTCATTTCTGTGTTGGCTGAAATAAAGTTAATCCGTTACAGTACTAAAAAAAAAATTTGCTGTGGTTTTGTATTTTTTTTTTTCTAACGTTCGCTCGCTCTCTGCGTTGCTGCGCCCTACCAGGGTTCATTTAAATACTTTGCTTTTAATTCTTTACCACCTAAAGCTGTTCATGAATGCAATAAAGAAATCTAATCAAATTTAAAAGTAGTTACGGTGTAATTATTCCAATTCCTACAGGTTATGAGGCCCAGACACACAATACTGTAAGGATTAAAATATATAGGGTCCTTCTTAAATGCAGACACTTTTTTAAGGACATGATCAGACCGTTATATTATGTTATGTTATCTATGTTGTATGGCCATCACCGAGGTCCTGGTTACCAGGTGACCCAAATACTTAAAACAATAATACACCCTATTCAGAGGCGTTCCATCAAGCGTTACGAGGGGTACATAAGACGGGCATTCTTATTTCTAATTTAATTGATTTATTTATATACGTCCCACTGCAGAGCATAGGCCTACCCTCTAGGAGGGTTTTTGGACGTTAGTCCACCACGCGTGCCCAATGCGGATTGCTAGACTTCACATATGCATCTGAATTTATTCTTCTGCGTATGCAGGTTTCCTCACGATGTTTCGTTCACCGTTTGAGAGCAGTGGGTAATAGTCAATGATAGTTGAAGTCGGTAACAAGTAGGCATACAGGGTGTAACAAAACACCCTAGTAATACTTAAGGGGGTGCTTCAGACCATCAAAGGGCTGAAGAACCCCCTTTAGTATTACTATAGGGTGCTTTGTTACACCCTGTATAAGTTAGGAATACTCATTGGTACGTGGCATGTTGTCCGTGCGGATTCGAACCCGGATCTCTTGATTGAGAGTCTATACCTCTCCGCAACTCGCCACCGAGCTCTCTTTTGAGTCATCATCATTATCAGCACTGCTGCACCATCATCCACTGCTGAACATAGGCCTCTTCCAAGGCGCGCCACAAAACTCTGTCCTCGGCCTTCCTCATCCAGTCGCTCCCCGCTACGCTTTTTTAGGTCGTCTGTCCAGCGGGCAGCAGGGCGTCCCACACTACGCCTACCAGTTCGCGGTCTCCACTCTAGAACTCTGACAACCCATCGGTTGTCAGTTCTTCGGCAGATATGACCAACCCATTGCCATTTCAACTTGCTACTTTTCTGAGCTATGTCAGCCACTTTAGTTCTGTGACGTATTACTTCATTTCTGATGTGATCCCTCAGAGAAACACCGAGCATAGCTCTCTCTATAGCTCTATGAGCGACCTTGAATTGATTTCCGCACCATAGGTCATCACTGGCAGAACGCACTAATTGAACACCTCTCCTTTGAGTACGGAACCCTAAAAAACGTCACTTGATAAAATACGTTTGAAGCTGACGTTATATATTGCAGCGAGTTGATGTGTGTATTAGGTATTAAGTTTCATCGTAAATGTAGGTTTATGGTAATAGTTATATTCTCCTTGATTTCATTTAAGGCTAGGTTATCCCAGTGCAAGCGTCTCTTTCTTGCAAGCATAAGTTTACAATTAGCCATCCCGCTCCAACTGAAAGCAGGATCGCAAAAAATGTATAACAGCGTCTTAAATTGTTAAACCCAGACACAGAGATGTCAGCTTTCTTTACGATCAGACAAGATCATAGTCTGAAAACAAAACAGCCTACGAAAGATAATCTTAGATCTGAAAAAACATAAAGAGAAATTTGTCTCTGCGATACAAGCCCTAAGTAAACCTTTTAAAGCAGATATGATTTTAAAAAAAATCTTCTTGTTAGATGCACAAAGCTCAAAGTTGAAAAGCAATTAAGCCAACAGACCTTGCTTGAGAAATAGCCAATTTATCCTGTCAGTTTAATAAAACAAACTGGAAGCAACCTTCACGTTTGTATAAAAGGTTTATAGACTAACTTAGGATCAATACAGAACAAACTAAGAGACGTGGAGATTAATGGTTTTTTGTTTTGATCGAATTTGTTTGGATTTATTGCACACACTACATTACTGATAAAACCATACAGTAGACATGTAAAAAAGGCAATACAAACATTCGTTGTCTTGAATATTCGTATTAAACATATAAATATTTTCCTGATTCGTACCCGCAACACTCGGCAAGCCAGGCAGTTTCACTACCGACTGAGCAATATCGGGCTGTCTGAGTTTTAATATACAGTGTGTCCGGTAAGTAATGGATAACCCTGTACCTGCTAATAGAGGACTTCAAACTCGTTCAGGAAATAACATAACATAAATATTCTTTATTTGCACACCAAAAATAGACAAATACAATTTATAACAAGAATGAGAAGGGTACAAATGGCGGTCTTATCACTAAAAGCGATTTCTTCCAGACAACCATTGGATGGAAGAAGTATTTAAAGAGACAAATGCTACGGCGGTGTACTAGTAGGTATCTATAAATACCCATTTACATAATACCAGTGAATATAATATACATAAACGAAAATCATAATAGGTACATACATACACATAAATATATATCACACACTGGTCTTAATTATGTAATTTTTAAATTGTATGTTTTTAGTTTAATTTTTCTAGATAATAATTATGTCAGTGTGTTTTGTTGTGTATGCAAATAAAAATATTTTCTTTCTTTCTTTCTTTCTTTCTATATCATACATATACATAATAACTGTTACATAAATATCGTGAAATGTACTTTCATGTTCAGTGAAATTGCCACTTTTCGAGATACATAAAATTTAAAAAATTCTTATTTTTGTACCTTTGTCAATCTTTTGACCGCCCCATAACCATAGAAGAAGCTATTTTTGCAGTCAGCTTTTTGCGTAATATTATCTAATAGTGGTGCTGTTAGACATGCATGACAAACCTAGACAATTTATAAGGGACCCGCCTCACGTTAGCATTTCCCTTCTGCCAACGTACAAGATCAAGAAATCTAATGCATTTGCATACAATTTTATACCTTATTACTAAACGAGACAGAGTTGCTACCTCGCCCCCCAAAAAGGTCAGAAAAGTTTGTTAGTAGAATTAAACGCGTAACGTGTCCATAATAGGCTAAGATGAGAAATTTGTTGTAGCTAGCTGTGGTCGTTCTATTAAAAAAACAATCCTAATGCCAACATTAAACTTTTCCTGGAATTTTCACCGAAGTTTGAGCATTGGCAAGCCCAAGTCATCAAAGAGACGACCCAGGACCGAGCTGCCTGGAGACGCATGACACGGAGGGCAAATAAAATGGGAAAGGGCCAGGCAAAGAAAACAATATGGCGTCTGGTTGTCGCCATATTGAATTTTGATTACTGTCATGTCTTTCGTGACACCTGCAAGATTAAGACAAATCGATTGACGGAAGAATCATCAAAAACGGGCCCACGCGTTTGGTCTCTAGTGTGCCACAAACGAACAAACTTATATACATACATAGGGTGATAAAAAAATTACCCTTCCTTAGCGTCACGCAGTCGGGTAAAAAAATTCATAGACTTTAATTGGATAGTATTGAAAATTTTATCAAACTTTTTAACTTTGACTATTCCCTTTTGTATCACACTTTGTTCAGCTTTTAATCAATTTTATGAAATTTCAATTTCTGCTTATTGCATCACATTTTTGTGTGGAACATACAGCGGAATCAAATTAATTAATTCGAGTGCAAAATGTCCTTGGATGTAGTAGTTGTTTTACAAAATGCCGCGTTGTTATAGCTTAAAATGAACTAGGCTCCCCCTTTTTTTTACGATGTGCTTAGGTTTATCTCCCCTTTTTATTATTACTGAAGTATATAAATGTAATGTTTGCAGATGATGTGTCGGTTCTATTCAGATCACCGAAACATATTGATGATGATTTATCCCGTTTGATCGTAGAAACCCTAACTAACATCGCCAGTTGGCTTGGTACATTACATCTGCGCACAAATTTTTCTAAAACGAAAATAATGCATTTTAGGACCCAAATGACTGCGGCTGCGAGACTTCATGTCAATATAAATGGAGACATCCTAAAACTTGCGAATGATGCGAAATTCTTGGGACTGTCCACAGATGTTTATCTGAGTTGGAAGAAGCACGTTGAGCTTTTAGAGGGTAAACTGAGTAGCTTTGGTTTCGCTCTAAAAAATCTGGTCCAAATTTCAACAAAAAAAGCTGCCCTTCTGGCGTACTATGCGTTTTTCCAGTCAAGAGTTCTTTACGGCTTGGCTATTTGGGGTGGGTCTGTTGACACTAATAAAATATTTGTTTTGCAAAAGAGGTGCATTCGAATCGTATGCGGAATTCAGTCAAACAGGGTGTCATGCCGATCCTTGTTCATTGACTTAAAATTGCTCACGGTAACAGCTTTGTATATCCTCGAACTGTGTAAAATCGTGAGACGATACCCCGAAAAATTCCCAAGTAAACCCCCATTCCGTAGCGAGAGACTAAATTTAACTCGCAAAAATGAGCTACTGGTACCAAATTACCGACTAGCATCGATGCAAAGGACTACAAAATCGAATGCTGTTCTTGTATATAATAAAATACAAGATGACATTAAAGCCCTACCCGACAAGAGATTTTTGAAGAAGGTTAAAGAATTATTAATCGAACAGTGTCCTTATGACCTCAATGAGTTTCTTCAGTATGAGTAAACAAACAGGCTGCAATCTGAGTATGTGTTGACCGATTGACTGCTATTGAAAATGTTAGTAATGACATTCAACTGATTTTATGACATCTAACTGATTTTATTTGACATTTAATTTGATTGTAGTAGTGAAAGGTGGTTGTTATTTTCTGGCACATATTGTTTAAGTCTGTTTTCTTTTTTTCTTCTTCTTTCTATTGATAAATTTTAAATTTTGTTAATTTGTATAATTACTATGCCCTAGGGTAAAATTGTAGTGTGACTAATACTCTGTACTTACCATCTGTATCTTATGTACCTACAATTTAAGGTAAATAAATGAAATGAAATGATATCGTACGACGCTATTACAGAATAAGGTTCTTTAAAAAAAAGTGTTAGCCAATAAGATCCCACTGCATGGAAAAGCCCTCATCTCAGGAAAATGGGTGAGATGGGAATGGGCCAGACTCTACCACGCGGGCCCAGTGTGTTTTGGTGGAGACAAACTTTGTGGTCACACTTGCCATCAGAGAATTTTCAAGGAACTTTAATCCGCCTCCGACCTGGCTTAACGAATATTTAGTAAATGCCATCTGAGGGAAATATCCGGGACAAATAGCGTGACTTGCCTTCCGAAGCAAGAAGACGCTCTAGTCTAGATTACTACTTAAATGTCCGGTCTGAACGGTCATAAACGGTTATCCATAGACTGGCCGGAACATTAGTTACATTAGCTACATTATAGCTTACCATCAGTAGTAAGTAAGTAAGTAAGTTATAGCCTATAGAATCCCACTGCAGGGCAAAGGCCTCCGCTCACGAATAAGGGTGAGAGGGCGTGGGCCATACTCCACCACGCGGGCCCAGTGCGTGTTGGTGGAGGCAAGGTAGTGGTCAACTTGCTGTCAGAGAATTTTCAAGCCGCCTCAATAGGCCTCTGACCTGGCTTAACGAATAGTTACAACGCCATCTGACGAAACTATCCGAGACCAACTGCTTAACGTGCCTTCCAATCCTGCCATCAGTGGTGTTTATTGAAAACTCTCTGAGAAATCATAACAAAATTCCAGTCCCAGAAATCACCAGTAGCATTTCTGGTAAATGAAGTTCCAGTAATAATACTTAAAATAGTGAACTTACCGGGTATAGCGTAGACTAAAGTAAAACTGAATGTGCCGAACTGTTTCCTTGTGTCGGCCCCAGGCCACTCCTCTGTGCAGAAGTGCACTTCTCTCGTCTCTATCTGAAAACATACACAGCGTAATTTTTCCTTTATTAGCGCAAGAGTAATCATCAAAATTACGACTGCAAATTCTGTGATAATAGCCCAGTCATTTTACGGAGTTTTGTTAGAAGGGGTGGGGAGTAATTAAGAATGGTACTTTTAATCTGTAACCGGTACCATTAAGTGACAAAAAGATTAGGTATCTAAATTTTTTTTTTTTTAATTTACTACACAACATATAATTCCAAATTGTACCTCCCAGAAGGCTATTAATTTAATTATATTGATACCGATGATGCACTCATTTTAATTAGATTCTACAACATGAATGAGTTTTGAGCAATAAAAAAGTCATTCAATTATAAAAAAACGAGTTACATTGTTTGAGCATTAGAAAATAAGAATGCGTTTTTCAAAGCTAAGTAGACGAAAATATACACACGGTGTTTGAAGTGTGTATAATGGTAAAGCCTTTAAAATGTGAAAAAAAAATTACTGTCCGTTTTTTTAGAACGAGATGAACGTGAATTTTTTAATTTGGGGTTGTTGCTGACGTGATCTTTTTTCATTATTGAATATTTATGTGCTCAAATTGGTTCTTAAATGATATACCGAAAAAAATTTCAGTTCTTAATTAGTCCCGGCTCAAACCGTAAAATGACTGGGCTATATAAATTACAATCCAATGGGAGACTGACGAGCCGGTGACTAACTGAATGCCCACAAAGCAAAATGGCAAATGATGATACGGGATAGAAGAGGCTGGAATAGCCTGGGGGAGACCTTTTCCACCACTATGGGACGAAAAATGAAATTACCCGCCACACACACGGTAGGTGTGTGTCTACGAGGGTCCAGGTTCAAATCCACTTCCACGAAAATGAGTTTCCTAACATTATGTGTAACTAGTAATTTCCCACGACTCCGTCTGCGTTGCCTTTATAAAAGTAACGTATTGTATGTGTTAATTCAGGATATCAGTATTAACTTAGCGTGGGTGGTAGGCTGGGCGACTGCTCTGGGCGGGTTTTACAAAAGAAAAATGTATTTAATTACATTGTTTGAGCTCTGTCTACCTACAACCAATTTGCAGAGCGGAGAAAAAGCGAGCTTGCATATTTAAAAGAGTTTTGACTACAGCAAAGTCGCAGTGCTAATAATTTTAAGCTCGCTTCGTTCGCTCCGCAGCTTTCAATAGCCCGTTTCATCCAACTACTGGGCAAAGGCCTCCCCTTTAACCCTCCAACCATCTTTGGCTACGCGTTATCGAAAGCATCCAGATCGTCCTGTCACCACTTCCTAGTACGACCTGGACGCCGACGATCATTTTTTGGGATCCAGAAAACGGAACAGGTTGAAGAATTTCGTTCACTGACGTAGCAGTCTCCATGGCTTATTTTGACGAGAGCTATACCTCGGTTTAGCAGGTTGCGTGTTCAAGTCCCGTCCGGGATTTTATTTTTCAATCTTTAGTTTGATTTGTCAATGTGATCTTTTTTTCCTTTTCCGCCAATTTTTCACATTTTGGAATAAAAAACATGCAGAATGAATTTCAAGAAATCTTGTTTGTACGACAAAATAAATAATTACCGTTGAAATCTTGTTGAAATGAAAAATTTTAGTAATATGAGTATGCATACTATTATTACCATATTTTATGACGCCGAACAAGACATTAGGTAGTACAATAATCGTTATGGATGATATCGGTCGGGCGGCAAAATCGGTCAGTGCCCCGCGCGACGAAACCCACGCTACGCCACTGCAGAACACCCTTACCTGTGTACCAAACCAAACATTCAAATCAGGTTCTGCCGTTTATGGTGCCCCTGATACTTACTACCTTCCGTTATAACGCCCAAATTTATCAGGTAATTTGAAAGTATGTTTTTCGGATCTTATTATGCTTATAAGTAAGAATTTTATTATTGTATGCATGAACTCATTGTTTTTGATATTGTTAAACTCCCAAATAAATAATACACTGATAATAATATACTGTAGTTAAAAATGAAACTAAGTTCTGTAACTGTACCTACTCTTGATTGCACTGTAATTAGTGTGTGATGCCTAACGTCACGCAGCAACTGTGGATCTCCCACTAAACTCCGTACGGAGTTTTGGAGAGAAATTGTGTATCCTAGCTCATAATCATTCTTTAAAAGTTAAATAAATTAAAAAAAAAAAAAAAAAAAAAAAAGTAAACAAACTACATCGTTTTCGAGAAGGAAGTATCTAAAGTAATTTTCAGTTTATTTTTTATTTTTTGTTTACTGATGGATACATATTTTATTAAAGCGACTACAAGATCTAGTTTAACAGTGTTCATAATGCCTGATATACGTATTCCAATTTGCGCCTCATCTAATTAAAATACACGCACATATAATAGGCACACTCGTGCAAATTAATATACATATATGTAAATTACTGTTTCCGTTACTACAGGCATATGAAATCATTATAACAGTTTCAAATATAACACGAAAATATGGACTGAAACAAAGAGAATATCTGTTTTAATTTACAGTCACTTTCTGAGGACAAGTATAAATATAGATACAACCGTTAAAAGTAAAATTAACGTTTTTTTTTTTAAAACACGCTCAAAGAGAAAAACACTGCTAAATATAGTACCGGAAAACAGTTTTTATGGTTCCGTAGTCAAACAGGGAACCCTTATACTTTCGTCCATTCTTTTCTGTCCGCCTATCGTTCTGTCTGTATGCAAATCCATCATTTTTGAATCTAGGTATTGAATCTAAAATTGGCACTCATCATTGGCACACATCATCACACATCATTGACAGATAAAAGTAAAACAACAGAAACAATTAGAATAAATAACAAGATTTTTTTTTTCTTCTACTACGAAAAAGAGGAAAAGGCAAAATTTGATTTTTGTACTCAATCCAGTGAGTTGTCGTTGGATAGCTCTTCTAAAGTGAAACGAAACATCCATACAAACTAAGTACCAAGCTTAAATGTCGGAATATAAAGCAATAAATAAAAATAACTTGAACACTGTCACACAAATTACCCAGTCACATTAAAAAAAGTACCGGAATCTAGCCTGGACTTATTCCTTAAGTTATCTTAGCTATATCAGGATATAATAACCTTTTCATATAATGACTACGGAACTACGGAAGGTTGTTCGCCACCGGACCACCACAGCTTGGTGAAAAAAGGTGAAAAGTTTATAGCTAAACCACAATACAAACAATATTCCTTCTTTGGACATTGAAAATACTCCATTAGCCAAATACATTTTCAGTCTTATTACCATTGTTTAAAAGTGAGCAACACTGTAGTGTCTATGCGAACGAGTAGTGGGGCAGTTGCTTACCGGCCGTTATCGGGTGTGGACCTGCGCGCTCTGCATATACTACTTGCCTCGCCTAGTGATCAACAGTACCTAAAATGTGAACTTACTTAGCAAACCCCACAAATACTACGATTGCACGGTTAAAAAGATCATAGTCGTAACAAAGCTTCTGACTACCGTCATAGTTAATGGTCGTTAGTTTAAGTATGTATAAAGGGCGTATCATAAGTAACAATACATATTTGAAACTCTTAAGGGGGTTGTTTAGACCGTCAAACTGAACAACTTTCTCTATGGGACCAACATCGAAATCGCAAAAAAAAAATTTCACATCCCATACATAGGTATTTTAGTTCTAGTCGATTTATAGAGTATGGAACATCAATATTTTTTTTCGCGATTTCGATGTTGGTCCTATAGTGAAAGTTGTTCAGTTTGATAGTCTATACCACCCCCTTAAAGGTTTATTTGTATTTTTGTAACACCTTGTATAGAGTCCATGTTAATATTATGCCGACGGTTTATTAAGGTAATGATCAGACCATCAAACTGAATAACTTTCTCTATCGGACCAAAGTCTAAATCGCAAAATAAAAATCCACTTTTTCATATAAAACTGCAGTCTTACCCGACCAAAATGTATGGAAAGATATTTTTTTTTCGCGATTTCGATTATGGTCTGATCATTCTCTTAATAAACCGTCAGCATTATTAAGTTGGTATCGGTTGGTGGTTGGTTGTTGTTGGTTGGTTGGTGGTCGGTTGGTTGGTTGTATCGGTAGGAAGGATATGTAATAAATTAATAATTATATCAGATATGGAACGAGATGTGTATCGTAAAAGCATTCTCTGTTTTCAGCAAAACAACCTTGGTTCTGTAAATTATTTGTCTTTCGACCTCTCTCGTCGCGTCATTACCTTTTATAAGGCCGTTGTTAAAATGAGCATGCACGAAAAAGTATCTTGAACAAAGAAAACGAAATTAGTTTCTTAAGAGGTTTCCCTGTCCGAACGACCTTGTCTTTCAGAGCCGCCTCACCTCGACTAAACAACGTCATTTTAGTAGGTATACCTATTTTTGACTTGCCTGTCTTTGATTATGTCACTGTGGTGCCATCTAATCCAAGGAAATCAGAAGAATTCGCACCAAATCTAAGAATTTTCTAATTAACTCATTAAATATGGGTCTTAAAAACAATTTGCTTTATAGCAATTTTAAATCTTTATCTCTAGAAAGGTGTGTGTCTCAAGTAAAAGTGAACTCAACTTAAAAATAAGATGCACATAATACAGATTTTTTCCAATATTTAGGCCTTCCTTTAAACACAGGTTTCAAATGTATTTTATAGAAAAATAAGAAAAATGATCTATAGCAAATAAAGCTGAGATGTTGAAGATCATTGCTACACTTTTCAATCATTTGTATGTCTTTCTAATTACGAGAAGATAGCTTCTAAAAACCAGCAAAATATGGCCCGGCCGTGCGTTTACCTATGGGGAGCCACTTAAAATGATGTTACGTCTCCATTATCCGTAAAAAATATAAAAATAATAAGTAACAACAAATTGGCTGGATTTTGGCTTGCTAAGACAATGTATTTTAATAATAACATAAATTATTCACGGAGTTTTTGAAAAATAGCTTATTTGGACAACATTTGTCACAAATTCAATAAGAAACTGGCACGTGCCAGCGATATCTGTATGGACTGGACTGTAATGGGTATAATAAAATTATTCGAGAAATTAAAAAATGTTTTACGGGAGTGAATGTTGGGTGTGGAGCAAAAAGAATGAAAGTCGAGTAAAGTAAGTGGAAATGCGCTCTTTACGAAGTATGTGTGGTGTTACAGTGACCGACCAAATCAGGAACAGTGTGATAAGGGATCGGTGATGTTGAAGAACTGATGTTGTAACCAAGATTGAAAGAGGTATGCTCAGATGGTTTGATCACATACAGAGGATGAATGACAGTAGACTCACTAGGGAGATTTATCGATCCAATGTGAGCGGAACAGCCGAGAGAGGGCGTCCGAGGAGAACTTACCATGACCAAGTAAATGGTCTTCTCCGAAAAGAACAAGTGCGCAGTATCCTCAACCGACTAGAGTGTATGAAGTGATGTGTGAAAGTGGATGAGGCGAGAGAAGTATATTAGGATCGTAGTGTGTGGCGAGCCGTAGTGTCTGCCTACCCCTGTGGGATAATGGCGTATATGAATGTAATTTAAAAAATAGCTTATTAGGACGATACTTGACCCAAAATCAATTAGAAACTAGCTTTTGCCCGCAACTTCGTCTGCATAGACTGGTAGTCTGTGATGATGAAAAAAAATATAGGTAGGTACTTTACGGATAATCGCATCGAGACGAAATATGGAAAAAAATTGGTTTTATGATTATATCTATTTCAGCCTTATCGTCCTAGTGAGATAAAAGTCTAATTATCCAGCTTTTAAAACACAGTCTCATAAAAATCGTAAAGTAACAATTTGATTGAATTTCACGGAAGGGTGAGTGGAACACATTGCCTATCTGTGATGGTCTGATGACCTCAAAATGATTTGAAATAATGAAACACTTTGAAGAGCTATCGGTCGTCTGGCCCCCATGGCTCCAGGGTCTCTACACCAAACGGCGCAACATTTTTTGCCACTGCACTCACCTATTTAGTTGTGTAAACCTTTTATATGAGATAGCAGTACAGGAAGGAGAAGTTTAAGTAAGAAAAACTCACGGGTCAGTGAGATAACATACCGAAAGATTCTCAAAAGCATTCGAAATAATAGGCAGTGTCTCCGTCTGGACGCTCGCCACCAGTACTAGGGGTATGAAGATCAGGAGAGCCACCACCCAGAGCATGCTGAGCAGCATGAGTGCTTGTTTCCTCCCAGGGGGTCGTAGACGGGGCTCGGGGGATATGGACAGCCAGCGGTCAACTGACATTGTTGTCAGCGTGAACACACTCGCTGCTACTGCAACACCTGGGGATAAAAAGCAAATTTTAGTCGTAGCACAGGTACCCCGGGCATATCATAGAAGAATCTCGAGACTTGAATATTACTATCAATTATATTATGATACCAAAAGGAAGCTGACTATAATATTAGAAAAGCGAAAGTGAAGATTATGAAAAGACCCAATTCGGTATGTCAAGTTTTTTTTTTGGAGGGCTGAATTGAAAACCATTTCGAGATAATTGTCTCAATAATCATATTTTCTATGTCAGAGATTTTAAAATGAAAGGATTACAGATATTTTTAATAAAATAACGTCGTTTTTCGGTCCGTGCAGTGACGTCACTGGCATACCTCTGAACTCCTTGGTAAACATAAAATCAACTTAAAATAACCGGCCATTAAGAAAAAAAAATACTTTCACAATGTCAGAATTTGACATTTGATGTTGCCGTATCTTTTTCCAGCATAGAGTTAGAAAGAGGAGGCAGGTTTTAATTTTTTTAAATACAGCTGTATGTAGTTTTTCTCCATGGAGTTCAAATTATTTTCTCTCCACCATTTTTGCACTTAGAGATTACAGATCAAAATAATTTAAAAATTAAATTTATATTGATAAACTCGATGAATCGCAATAAGAATGAAATAGGTATCTTAAAATTATGTCTTCTGTCGATAAAAAATATAAAAATGAAGACAAAAAAAAACTTGACATACCGAATTGGGTAGTATTCTTTCAATAGTATTGAATCGTGGATGGCGAAAGCAGATGTCTTGTTTGCATGCGCGCTGTCTGTAAAGCTTTCTTTGGCTATATAATGCACTGTATAAATAAATTAACAACCATTTTGAAAAGTTCATTTAGGGAGTTTGGAGTCACTGAAGGGTCGCGTCGGTCGGATGAATGGCTATGCAATACTATGTATAATACCTTGGACGCTTAGAAGTAAATCTATCAAATTAAATAGCAATAAGCAGGCGAAGGAATAAAATTTCATTCAACCTTTGTTTTGAATTTTCTGTTTTTCTCAAATAACGCGAGATAAAATGGATAGAAAAATCGGATAATTTTTATTTATGCTTTGAATCACAAAATCTCCAAATGGTTTTGGAATTTCGGTACCTTTCATAAATGAAATACTATCGACAGAAGCCCCCTAAGCTATCCATCTCAACCATTATGTCTTGTGCTCCGTTTTATGTCGACGCATTTCAGTCAAAGACATAAGTCCCACGCGAAAATCGATGTTATTATTAGCTTGTACAGGTACTTAATTACCTTGTATGTAATTGAAGATCTTGCAGACGGTCTCGCCATAGAACCAGACGAGGGTGAAGGCCTTGCTCAGCTGGATGGGCATGCAGATGCCAGTCACTAGAAGATCTGCAGCTGACAGGTTCACCAGGAATATGTTGGTTACACTGCAACAACACATTTATTATATTAGAACTTGTATGAATTGTTCGATATGAACACCACCTCACTATATTCAGTGCTGCAGTCTCAAAGGTCAGAATATTGATAGCCCCACGAGAAGAACTTGTTACCAGCCGATATTAGAAAATAGCTAAAGAAGTCGAGATTCGTACTAACAATGTTATCAGTGATTAGCTACTAGGTATTTCTATACGTTGAGCATACAACGTGTTAAAAATGTGCCTATGTAATGCGAGACTTCTTTGTTTCCAAACCATAATAATTTGGTTTTGAAGGCTATACTTAAAAATGTATTTTTGGGACTTATAATGTGACGGACCCATGACAGGGTTCCGTAGCCATTGCATAAGTAGAACACGGACTTGAAAGAAATACGGACCAAATATTGCACTAAAAAGATGTGAAACATGCAAGGTAATACGTCTCGTTTGTCCTACAAGGGACCTACACTCACACAGCTGCATTAGCTCTAGGCGCAGGTGCTACAACCCGTCACCATAAAGTACCGCGTGACAGCACGCACACAAAAGAAATGGGTGCTTCACTCATGATTAGACGAGATTACGTCTGGTTCTTCTTTTCAGTCTGTGAAGTAGAATAAAAAAAAAGTTGCAAAATCGATTCTATTACCTAAAAGAAGATTTTAAAACATAGCGATAGCGCGATTAAATTTCCTACAACTCCATCTAGTTTTTATTAAGAAATATACAGCAATATATTAATTTACAGGTTTTTTAAGAAACTGGTTGGGCTAATGCATCCGTTATAATTTTCATTGAAAGTACTTACCGAAATCTATATTTATTAACATTTTCAGATTGTTTACTCGTATTTTAGAAGTTAGAGGGGGGTTATTAATTAAAACTTACACGCGAGCTATAGTTAACTGACGCTATGATTTAATTAGTTAGATTGAACGTGGAACACTGTACCTTCATAATATTAATAGAGAAAGCGTCCCAAACATACAATACAACGCTCAAAATTTACATAATAATACCGCCTATTATTCAATTAGTATATTTAAGATAGATAATATCTATCTATCTATAGGTATATTTATATATCCTATAATATCTAAAGGTACTATAATCTTTGACTATTTATTATAAGGACTAGCCTTGCGGTAGCATTTCCCCTCTGCCACCGTATAAGAACAATTGATCATGTGCATTTACATTCAATTTTATACCTTATCAATAAACGAGAGAGACAGACGGCCAGCCTATAATTGCGAAACAATAACTTCGAGACTACTTTTTAACATTCAAAAATAGAATCTAAAGTTATGGGGAATAAAATCCAAAGTAGCGGATTTCATGTTACCTCGTCCCCCGCAAAAAGTGGCAGAAATGTTTGTATAAGTAGTCAAAGGTACTAATGTTAATAAAAGGCATAATACGAGTACACATCACATAGGGCATAATTATCTATGACATCATCGCTATGAACATATTTAAGCGACGCAGTCGGTTTGATCAGTGCTGCCAATGTAATTTTTTACATTCCCTGCTTAAGTAGACGAAGTCGTCGGGGAAAAAATCCCCGAATTTCCCCGATTTCCAATCATGCCTTCCCCAAAAAATTACCCGATACATAAATATTTAAAAAATAAAGCATTAAGCAAAACATAGTTTAATCATCATCATCATCATCTCAACCGATGGACGTCCACTGCTGGACATATGCCTCCCCCACAGTTTAATGTTTAACAAAATTAGCTTACCAGGTTCTTTTTCTTCTACTTCTATCTAAAATGAACAACTTAAATAATTATTATGAATACAATAGGATTTCTTTATTATTTATTTGTTTCCCACACATTATTTTCTCTAAGCATAGTCCGATCCGGTCAGAATTTTAACAATCCCTCTTGTTTTAACAATCCCTCTTGTTTTAACAATCCCTCTTGTTTGGTATTCATTAAAAAATATTCGATTCCCTGAAAATCCCCGATTCGAATCATTCTCCGCGCTGTCCGCTGGTACCCCTAATTCCCAGAAAATCGGGGAAATTCCCGGAATCGGCAGCACTGGCTTTGGTGACTGTTTACGTGGCCTGAAAATACTGGGCGTGACCCAGTTCGTGCGAAATTGTTTACTCTAATCAAAATTTGTCATCGGTAATTGGGCAAACCCGTGGCAGGAGTTGCTTTGTAGGGTTCCGTACCTCAAAAGAAAAAACTGATCTCTTGTAGGATTTGACATGTCCGTCTATCAATCTATCACGACAAAGTATAACTTCTCTATGGTCATGACAATTTTTCTTAGGAACAGGTAAATGTATCATTGATACCAAATTCAACATCTGTAAGACAGCAAATAATAAATAAATTATTATGATTATGCTAAGCTCTTCTGTGTATTGGAGGTGTAATAAATTCAAGCTCCAAAGTCAACACAATCAAAAGATACGGTCCTGTCTATACTAATACTAATAATAATACTAAGCCCGCAGGGCAGCTTGTGGCGAGCTGTTGGTGATTGGCGACACCACGGACCCGATTCTCCAGAGGGCCCGGATTGATTTGGCCCTCACCTCCTGTCTTGCCTTAATCGGCCGGCCAGGAGTGGAGTCGCAAGAGCGGAACCTATGCTCCAGGTTGGAAGTGTAAAATGTCATAACGCCGGGGGCCTGCTGACTGGTGCGCTTAGCACCGGGAACTGGCGCCCGCAGACTCACCTCTCTACAACCTTAGCCGCTCACTAGATGTTGCCGCCTTGTCGCTCCTTGCGAGCGGCCATTTTGGGGGGCCCATCAAATGAGTTGGCAAGTCACCGTCTGCCATTTTTGACAAACTTAGAGACATTTGTTACGGCAGGCGTCCCGAGTCTCTCCGCAATAACCCAGATTTCCCGGCCCACCCAGTTCACCCCCATAACCCGAGTAGTTTTTGTCCTTTCTACAATAGTCTCTGCACCGAACGTGGTATGTCTTCTGGTGCATTTGCATAATGCATCCAGAGATAGACCACGGTTGGTGCATCCCATCGCAATCAGATAAAAGTGTCTCAAAGGGGCCTCTACGTGTTGGACCTGTGTCCCCACGCAAGCCTTCCAAAGGTCCGGGCTACGGCCCGTGAAATACCTCAAGAGATACAATAATACTAATTAATAATAAAAGAGTATATTTTTTATTTCTCTATTTGTTTGTATTGAAAAGGCTCGGAAACGACTAGACCGATATGAATAATTCTTTCACCAGTAGAATCCGTGATTAATATAAGCTAAAAACGAATCGAAAAAACGGCCATATGTGTGTCGGGAAGATTCTAAGGCGGTACGAAGTTCGCCGCAGTCATCTAGTATATTATCATAATTTTAATACTCGTACCAGCCTGTAATCGTCTAAATAAAAACGATCATATCACGGATTTGCCACCAAAATATTACTGCGTAATATACGGTTTCTATGTGGAACAAACAATTCTGACACTGAACTTACAAAATTCAGTTACGTACTAGCCTGATTACCTATTGATTGAGAAAAGCTAATTAACACGTCTATAATTAACATTGTCATCTAAGTTGAATCCAAGAACATTGTATATGTTACGTATCAATTGGTACTATGTAATAATTATACACGTCACATTTCATACAGGTTGTAAAATTAAATGCGTTGCATATTTTCAGAGGTGCTTCACACATACATTCGCACAACATATTTTTGAGCGTAGGCGTACCTAGCGGAGCGTAGGTGCCGCCGCGATATCGCTACGATTACGCTGTAACGCTGATTGATCTCAGAAATATCGCGGAGATAATGGGGCGATGTCGCGCCAGAATCGCGGTCATATCGCGACGATTTCTTTACTAATTACGTCAACACCACGTTCAAAGATAGCATACTGTGTATAAACTTACTATGGAGAATATTCAAATCGTGAAAATCTAGATTCCATAAAAAAATTGCTATTTGACCCAAACACATAATTAATATGGAACAGATTCGTTGTTAATTTTGTGTGGAAGCTAAAATCCATTATTTTGTTAAATGAAATAACAAAAAGTTATTATCTCATAACAATTTTACGGATATCGTATATTTTTAATAGGACCTTGAGTTTATTATCTAATTAGAAAGTTTATATATTATATGGTTCACAGACTTGAAGCAAAATGTGGGTAAGTACCTATCATTCAGACATTTCTTCAAATACAAATACAAATCATTTATTGCAACCATGGGTTTATAAGATGTTACATAGTGTTCCAGTACCTACACATGGACCCTGCTAGGGCACTGCAAAACTTAAAAATAGAATTAGAATCATACCTACCTACGTTTTGGATTTAATTAATACAATTAAAAAAAAAATATGTAAATTAGAACTAGAACATTAGTAAACAATATTATTGATTATAAACATGTTACAGCCATGTTGTGCTATTTCGAATCAAATTACGAACGATAGCGATTGCGATTTGCGATTATTGGTTAGGACGTTTTCCCGGTTTGGAAGAGCGTGGGTTCAAGTCCCGCCCGAGACAAATTTTTCAATCTTTAATTTGATTAGTAAACAAAGTGTGTAAATAGGTATAGGTATAACAAAATATTACGATTTAACTCAAACTTCTACAGATTACTAACAATTACGAGGGTGAAAGGCCAATTAAGTACCGAATAGTACGAGTTAGATAAATGCATTTACTAACATTTTACGCCACGATCCTGCCATAGGGGGTGAGGTGAGAAATCAGTGGGAGTGTAGCAACCTCAGTTCCTCTATAGGAGGAAGGGAGTGTCTGTACTGAATGTAGTACTAGAATGATACTCTTACTTATGCCGTGCCTAAGAATCATTCGTTGTTTTGAGGTATTGTATCTTTATTTGATTAAACATTAAATCTAGTACATCTCTCGCTATCTTTCCCACTTTCTCTCTCTCTTCAGGCATAGAAAATATACATATTCTCTAACAAGAGCCGACAGTCGACGATACTCTATAAATGTTTGTAAAATGCTCGTCACTCGTCGCGCGAGACGCGCGCGGGTGGGACGACCATTCTGGAGACTGGTGTCAGCTGCAAGTTTCTGGCTAGTTTGTGGGAACTTGCCATAGATGTCAACACTCACAAGTTATAGCAAAGAAGCTAACAGATGGCGATACCGTCGCTCTCGGAAATATGCTCCATTAAAGACAACGTTCACCGTAAAAACGTAACTCGTAACCTACTACAAATAAGGTTCACAATCGAATGCGAGACACAAATCGCGCAAGAGAAATAATCACAGAGATTCGATTTATATACAAGGTCCAACCTAAGAACTGTTGGACCACGGCCGGTCCTCAGGCTTCACACTAAGCCTGGTGGAAGATCTTCCCTTTCCAATGGAGGAACATTCCCAAGTACCTAGCACCTCCATAAGTTAATTCCCGTTCCATCTATATAAATCATTCCTCAATCTCTCTCTGTCTCTTCATTTTTTTTTTTTTTTTTTTGTATTTGAATGTTAATCCGAAATAGTTCAAAATATTAAAATTGTTCTGTCTCTCTTTGTTTTACTCTAGATCTGGTTTATACGCGCTATCTTTTTTTTATTTATCTCAGATCAAGATATCAAAAATTGAGGAAAAAAAAATTTTTGTTCGCTGCTCATCTTTTGAATTCGATGAAATAAAAAAAAAAACCTTTATGTGCCAGTGTAATGTATAAAATACCTTTTCTGCAACTTTTGCAGGCAGTCAGACATTCTTCTTTCCTCGGTTTACAAATCGACCCTTCTGGCCTCAAAGGTCGTAAACGCCACTTTTGGCCAAAATGAATTAAAAATGCAGTTTTGTTTATTTTTTTTTCGGTCTATCGATCGGTGTATTCCCCTGTAAAAAGTCAATTATGGCGTTTACGACAATTGAGGCCAGAGGGGTCGAATGTTAAGTTATGTTTTGATTGAAAATAAGAATGAAGTGAAATGTAACCTAGGGGAACGAAAACCTAGTATTTTGACGGTCCCGAGTAATATTAATTCATTGTGGGCCTTTTTAGGCTGGATTCGACCAAACATAGATTTATAGAAGAGTAACTATACAAGGAACAATTTTACTTCTGATGTTTACACACCCCTTACTAAAAGAACGAATGTATAATTCACCTAAAGAAAGAAATCGTTGTATCCGTACTTATTTACAGACACAATGTATTATTGTTATTGAATGAATAAATGAAATGAAATGATATTGCAATGTGAGGTTATACAGTTTTAATTTGTTAGGTTTCTTATTATTATAATTTTTTTAATTTTGTGATGTTGTCATTTCATTTAGACTAGGGTTGGTAAAACGCAAAATCAGTTTACTCTATAGTAACCGGCGACTTAATCTAAGAATAAAATTTACTCGCGTTTGGTCGAATCGGGCCTTAGATATATATTATTCTTCCATCTAGATATAATATCAAACCAGCGTCTGTTTGGATTATACACTGATATTCGTGGCTGAATATAGGCTAATGAGCGTTTTTGTTTTCTTTTTATTAACACGCTTTTTAGTGTCCGACCGAAACTAGTTTTTACAGCCGAAACCGAAACCGAAACCGAATTTCGGTTTCTGTTCTAGTTTCGGCCGAATCCGAAACCGAAACCGAAACTTCCTTAAGACGTAATTCTTCCCTACTTTTTAGGTTTGTTTAATGTAGTAATAGAACAGCCAGACCAAAATCAGTTTGTAAAAACGTTATTTTAATCGAAAACAAAGTTTAGGTTTAAGTTTAGGTACTAGAACAAGGTACTAAAACTTTGCAAAAATACCAAACACGGATAAAAATACAATAATTGAAATAAAATTGACTATTTATCAAAAAGATAGCTGTATAAATATTACCTGATTGACCTGACTGACCACACCACAAAACAAAGTGAATTTGACGCTCCCCACTACGCCGATCGCCATCGAAGACCAGGCGATAACTTACGAACGTAGTTTCGGTTTCGGCCGTAGTTTCGGCCATTTTTCTGCCGAAACTGAAACCAAACCGAAACTCCAAATTTGGGCCGAATCTGGCCGAATCCGAAACCGAAAACGAAACTTCGGTCGGACACTAACGCTTTTATTCGCTTTACTGGAGCATAAAATACAGGGTCCAACATTATGCTCACCATTTTTGAGGCGAGGTTCAGATCATCAAATTGTACAACTTTTTCTATGGAACCCACATCGAAATTACGAAAAAAAAATGTTGTCCCATACAAAACTGAAAACCTACTTAAGCCAAATGTATGGGACTGCAGTTTTTTTTTTGCGATGTCTACTTTGGTTCCATAAAAAAAGTTGTTCAGCTGGTCTGATCTTCTTCTTCCAGTTCTTATCCCATTATTTGGGGTCGCGCAATATGTCATCTGTCTCCATTCATATCTTTCAGCCATCATTTCAGCGCACTCCCTTTTTATTACACATGTCATCTTTCACACAATCCATCCATCTTTTCTTTCGTCGTCCTCTCTTCATGCAGCCATACACATTCATATTCAACATTCGTATTTTAATATGATTCATCATGACTCATCTCTTCTCATCACATCCGCGCAGCTTTTCATTTACAGGAGCCCCTTTCAAACTTCCTCTAATATACTCATTCCTAACCTTGTTCATTCTAATAACACCACACATCCATCTCAACATTCGCATAATATGCTGCATGCATCCGTCACTTTAAAGGCCCAACACCATACATGACGGGAGGACTCCCTGTTCCATTCCATTCCATTAACCTGTCGCCATTACATTCAGCCCTGAGTTGATTCGGCGTTTCACGTCTCGATCTATATCGCCATTGCTTTGTTAAAGTGAACCGAAGTATCAGAATTCGGAGCAGACTGGCAAAGGTAGGGCCATCAAGCGTAATAGGCACAAAACATATAGAACACATCTGTAATAAACTAAACCGCTACGTTTATAGTACTCTAAAACGCCTCAGACAAACTATTTCCACGGAGGCCGCACTTACAACCTACCACGGATATGTGTCACCTGTACAGTGCGACATAAAAGAGTAGAAAATGAATGAGGGCGCTGCCTCCACGCAAGAACGTCAAAATCACGCATAAGCTGGCCAGACCGACCTACAATTTATACTAAAATATTAAGTTCCTGACAGGTGGTACAGTACAGAATGGTTATACATATTTCAATAAACATACTTTAAATTACGGAACTAAAAACGAAATCTGTTTGCGACAAAAGGGGATCAGCTCAGTGTTGTGCCGGCCGAGTGATCTGATCAGAGACCACAGCGAGCGCAGCCCTGATTTTCAGCTGTACCCTGTTCTCACTTGCAATACTTCTATCACTGTTAAAAAAGAAAACACTGCTTAGAGCTTCTATGCCAGAAATAAATTTCGGGGAAAAAAAATAAAAACGATATTAAAAGGCCTAATGCGAACATAGTAAAAAAAAAACTTTTCTACTCTTTTATGTCGCACTGTACGGCCTAATTTTGTGGGGAAAGCCGCACAAATTATAATAATTATATCTCTTAATATGTAAAAAAAAGAATGAGTTATTGAGGTGGTAGGCAGATATATAGACAGACGGATTGGTAGTAAGTAAGTAAGTAAGTTATAGCCTGTAGAATCCCACTGCAGGGCAAAGGCCTCCTCTCACGAATAAGGGTGAGAGGGAGTGGGCCATACTCCACCATGCGGGCCCAGTGCGTGTTGGTGGAGGCAAGTTAGTGGTCACCTTGCTGTCAGAGAATTTTCAAGCCGCCAATAGGCCTCTGACTTGGCTTAACGAATAGTTACAACGCCATCTGACGGAACTATCCGAGACCAACTTCTTAACGTGCCTTCCGAAGCACGGAAACGCTCGAGATGAAATACCACTAAACGGTCACCCATCCAAAGACTGACCGGACCTGACGTTGCTTACGGACGGTTGTTGACGGATTGGTACGGAACTATAAAAGTTCCTTGTTTGACTACAGAATCCTAAAAATAAAAACCCGATGAAAGAAAAAATTCCGTGCATTCATCAGTCAGCCACAAAGTAAAGATAACTAATACCGTAGTGCAGAACGGTAAAGTCGTCAATTCAATACGCTTTGAAGTCAAAGCAATGCAAAATTTTGGTTTCCAAGCAACAGCTTGGATTTATAACTTGCTCTAAGAATTATTAACCTGCTTTTTTAAAATCGTTTTGTCGAACTACTGGGAGCAATCTGAAGCTATTGAATTTACTTTATGCAGTTGATAAAAGTTTATATAAATATATTTTTTTTATTTATAATTAATGGACTTCTTGCTTGTGCGTTAGCACCGCATTTCCGCCAATGTCAAGTGGTTTGAGGGAGTATCATCCAATCTCGAGGATTGTTTTTAAGTAAGAACAACTGAGAAGGATTGTGGAGCCTTGTGGCAGGCTGAAACGCGAACCGCTTCACTGGTGATTAGACGAGATTACGTCCGTCTTTTTTTCAGGTCTGTGGGTAAAACGCGGTGCTGGATACGCCTAAGTACTGCATCTCAAATTACTGTAGGCGTATTCCGCGGCACCGTTTTAGAAGTTGCATGCATTGCTCAGTGTTGATATCTATATGAAAGGCTTTAATAACAATAAATATGTTTTGCCCTAGATAGTACATAGGTAACGACTTATTAAACGCAAAAACGGATTTTTCACGGCCAGCTCAATCCCCCATTCTGTCAGAAGTAAGAACAACTAACTGTCATAAAACAATAATATTTCTGTACCATCAACAGTTTTCAACACTTCTTTGATATAAACTGTTTGTATTCCAGACGTTTTGTTTACAGCTGTAACATAATATTTTGGCAGATGTTATGAATTACGTCTTTTAGCTACTATGAGCCAGAAAATAGGCGCATAGTTATTTAAACTATTGGAATTGAAATAAAAACCGGCCAAATGGGGGTCGGTCTCGTACTCGCGGTTCCGTGCCAAATACTATATTATCAAAACATTTTGTGTTCTCCGGATTTTCGTATTTTGTTTTTGTTTACATTAGATGCCTACAGGGATGTATTTTTTGCACCCCTGTGCAGCGGCGGCCCGACGACCTGGTGGCGGCGGAGAGAACCCGTTGGATGAGGGCAGCGCAGGACCGGTCAATGTGACGATCTTTGGGGGATCTATTGGCTAATATGATGACGAGATACATTTGTGTTTGTTCTCCGATCGTAGTGCTCTGCAGTCCATCAGTACCAGAGCAAGAAGGACGAGAGAGTACTTATGTGGTGGCGCGTCCATTTTTCCACTCAATATTTCCTGCGTAGTTGACTACTCGCTCTATAGGTATAGGTATAGGGTCCTTCTTAATATACTAACACTTTTTTAAGGGCATGATGAGATCCTCAAACTGAACAACTTTCTCTACGGGATCACACGATTCGCGAATCTTTCGCTGCTGGTCCCGTAGAGACAGTAACTACTTTTTTAAACCATAAAACAATCAAAATTAACTCAGTTCGATGAAATGAAATGAAATGAAATTTATTGCGATAAATGCATATTGGGTAATTAGGTGGTAATTTACAAATAGATCAGTACATTTAGTCACATGTCTGACATCTTTATTAGGTTGATTTTAATCAAATAAAAAAAGGAAGAATGAAAGAAATAAAATTGATTACTTAACAGTTTTACCGTTAAATGAAAATAGAGCACATTTTTACCCGACTGCGACAGAAGGAGGGTTATGTTTTTCGAGCGTATGTATGTATGTATGTATGTATGTATGTATGTATGTATGTATGTATGTATGTATGTATGTTTGTATGTCTATTTCTTTGGCACGCCCTACAGCTTAAACGGCTGGATGGATTTTAACGTATGAGGTATCATTAGATTCGTAAAAATCGTGAGAGTGACATAGGGTACATTATTTTAATATGACGTCTGCTAATTAAAAAAGAGAGGGGGGAGAATAATTTTTTTTTCGTAAAAAAATACAATATGGGTATCAAATGAAAGCTGGTGAAGAGCAGATTCCAAATATATATATATTGTAGTACTTTTATGCTACTATTTTGACACAAGACTAAAAAGTATGAAATAAACTAAATTATTAAGATAAACAAAAAACCCGACTGCATAAAAAACTGAAAAGATAAAAACAAGCTCCTTAAATCATAATAACTTTGTTAGAGCAAATTAATACAATTTGAATGTTATTACTTATTAGGTAGGTATTGCAGGCGGGGACAAACCATAACCAACCATACGTAATTTTTCTTTGTCCCCGTTTGCGATACCTACCTAATAAGTAATAACATTCAAATTGTATTAATTTGCTCTAACAAAGTTATTATGATTTAAGGAGCTTGTTTTTATCTTTTCAGTTTTTTTTAAGTTTAAATTTTTACATTTTATTTAATAATTATGTCCAGCACCTTTCATGCATTAGGGCTAAGTAGTTCCTTTAGTGCGTAAAATTGTTTTTCTTTGAGCTATTCTACCAGCCTACGCCGGAATAATTTTAAGGGCAGTTCTTTTACATTGATGATGGGATCATCCTCTTAAAAAAGGGTCAGCATATTAAGTTGGACCCTGTAGCAGGCGAAAGTGTACCTACCAAATCACTATGCGCGACGGCTTCTTTTACTCTGATGTCTCAAAGTTGTTGTGTCACTGCTTGCCCAGCATAATCGTATGTAGGCCGCCGTGCCCACGAAGGAGTCGTATAATATATGATTAAAATATTCTCATAGATTGAATGCTTCACACAAGCGGCCGTAGTTGGTGCACTCACACACAGAACATTATAAGAGGGGTTAGAATTGCAAAGTAGGCGTGGAACGTGTCGCCACAGGTTATGCAATGATTTGCATAAGACCAGCGCCCGGCGTGGTGCGAGCGAGAGAGCATAAGTAATAGTAGCAGCGTGAGTGAGAAGGCTAGTGGCGACAGCCTGTCGCCGAAGCAAAAGCACTACTTTGCATTTCAAACCCCTCTTATAATGTTCTGTGCACTCGCACATCGCGCGCATTAGAGATCGTACGAACTGGGCTGCGTTCAGAACCTTTGGGTGCGGTTGTTCTACTCGCTCGCTCTTATGGGTAGAACGCTTTTCACCGAGCCTCGGAACGGCGTTAGTGTGAAAAGTTGCACTTGGGGTGCACTCTGGGCGCACTCTGGGCGTAGGTTCTGAACGCACCCCAGGTGAACACAGTCAGCTGGGTATGTGCGCTGCGGCCGTAGTAGGGCAGCGTGATATAGCACTATCTCACCTTAGCTCTCTTTTGATTTGCGCGCGAACAAACGAGATACAAGGCGTATCTTATTTTATTTTATTTATTTATTTGGGTTACCAACAGTTGAATCACATTACAAACTCAATAGACTACATAAAATAAGGCAAACATTGTGTTCATCTACTTATAGGCTACCACAGCTAACATAAAACACAAGGGCAAGATACAATACAATTATATGGAACACATCACAGTAAAACATTCTTTAGCAAAACATTAAAATTCAAATTAAAGTTCACCAAAAACAAAACAATTTCAACAAGAACCACAAGCAAAACAGAAAAAACATGCATAAAAATAAAACAAGTAAGTTTTTTTAAAACATTTCTAGCAAAGAGTAAAACAACTCGATTTTTTTGCTCTAAAAATATACCTGGTATCAAAAAATATGTCCACGTTTACAGAGTTTGGTATATAATTATATATTCTAATCATTCTGGCAACAGGGGAGTTCAATCCAAGTTTCTTTTTGTGGCCGTAAGCGCGTTTACACACGATGACGCACTGACGGAGCAGCAAACGCCAGTCCGTCATTTGTGAAGCAAGGAGTTGTATGAAATCCCACGTAGAAGCACACACGGTGACGCATTGACGCAGCGGGTGTGGTTCTATGGACTTACATCTGCCGCTCCGTCAGTGCGTCATCGTGTGTGAACGCACTTATCCCTATTACGTACAACATGCTACACCTTCTGTAGTGCGATTTTTGAACATCATACGAGCGGTTCGGCAGTCGAAAGATGCATAATCTCCATAGTAATTCTGACACTTTCTACTGCCGAACCGCTCGTATGATGTTCAAAAATCGCACTTCTGGTTGTACGACCTGTAGCACGCGCTGTGTGTAAGGGCACCGCATTGTATGAATCTTTCGATCTGGAGTCCGATTTTGGAAAGTCACACGTTCAAAATAGTTATCATGACTTTGGATCTTACGTTCCAAAAATAGCGCTTCAGTGTAGATATTTAATCTTGCGATATACTGCGGAGTGCGCCAAGCCTCTAACGAGCGCCTCGAAATATAAATTGCATAATCTCCAATATAGCGAAGGTACCTACTTCCGAGACGTCGTCATGGTGACAAAGTTGCATTGTAATTAACTTGCTGTTTGGTGTTCAAGTTAGTGTTTGTTAGAGCATCCTGTAAATCCTAAACGTAGTTTTGCAGGCATTGCAAAACCGAAATTGAAACTACCAGAATCTGGTTTGGACTGGGTATTAGGGTAAACAGTTGCAATTATGGGATGTTTGTACCCATGATACTGAGCAACATTCCATAGAAATGTAAAGTATATATATGTGTGTATACTTTATAAGCATATGCTCACGACTATATTCCCCGAGGGGGTAGTCAGAGATATTCTGAAACCTCAGAATATCCCCAGGTTTCACCAGTAGTACCGGAACTCTGTCCAGTGTGACGGGGGTTGAGCCCGTCGCCACTTATAATGGACAGTGGGTACAATACAAGCCTCGAAATTGAAGCATGTAGGTTTCCTCACGATGATTTCCTTCACCGAAAAGCCAGTGGTGTTACAAATCGTACATAAATTCCGAAAAACTCATTGGTACGAGTCGGCCTGGACGCGGATCGAACCATCGCCACTGGACCACCACGGCTTCCTTAAACTTCCTGAATACATAAAAGACACAAACAAAGACAAACAGTTTATAAAACGACTCAAAGAATTACTAAATCCTAAGGGCTACTATACTTATACCGAATACTTGCATGATACTTTGTAATACCTAATTTTTTTTTTTATTTGCATTTTTTTAATAATACATAAATATTAAATAATATATCGCTACGAAAATGAGTACTATACTTATAATGAATACAAAGTAATTAATTAAATATACTAAAATACAAACCAATTTTATAAATATAAAATAATTATACTAATTATTAATAATGCAATTGATATAGGTACTGCTGAAACATAAAACAGCGATAACTATATACTTGTGTACTTCGAACAATGTTAAATACAACATGAATTATTAAATATACTTAGTTATAAACTAATTTTATGAATATGAAATATAGTATTAATTAATAATTCAATTGCTATACCAAAACATAAAACGGCGTTAACTACATACTTGTGTACTATGAACAGTGTTTGTTTATTGAAAAGTTGTAGCATATGCTCACGACTATATTCCCCGAAGGGGTAGTCAGAGATATTCTGAAATCTCAGAACATCCACGTTTCACCAGTAGTACCGAAACTCTGTCCAGTGTGACGGGGGGTGAGCCCTTCGCCACTTATAATGGACATTAGATACAATACACGCCTCGAAATTGAAGCATGCAGGTTTCCTCACGATATTTTCCTTCACCGAAAAGTCAGTGGTGTTACAAATCGTACATAAATTCCGAAAAACTCATTGGTACGAGTTGGCTTGAACGGGGATCGAACCATCGCCTCCTGCACGGCAGGCAAGGTATTATAAAATTTGTATTAGTAATAATCCCTCTGTGGTCTAATGGTTAAGAGCATCGGGCTCTTGACACGGAGGTCGTGGGTTCGATTCCTACGGGGGACACCTAGAGTGATATGTCACTTTGTGTGTTTTTCCACATTTGGTCAGGACATTGCAGGCTGAATCACCTGACTTTCTGAAAAAGAAAGATGATTCCGTGCTTCGGATAAGCCGTTAGTCCCGGCTACTATCTCTGGTGGTAGTAGTCGTTACATAAAAACCACGCAGAGCCTGTAAGGCGGTCTGAAAAAATTCTGACACCAGGGCTTGCCCACACGATAAGAAGAAGAATAAAGAATATCAACATACATTTTTGTACTCTAATATTATTGTTTAAAGAGCGGTTAATCGGTGATAGCCCATAGGAAGACAGCTAGCAACTCAATCGCGAGACGGCAATTCGATTCCTGGCCTGAAAGTTCTACGGAATCCCTAGTTATTTGGTCTAAAGGGCGAAAACAATAGCTATGTTCGCAGTGTTACCAATATGAATAGATAATAATAGTACACGATATAATCTATTCATATGGTGTTACATCAGAGCCTTGCTTGCACAATGATTATACCTTGTTAAGCCATATTATATAAGGTTAAATTTAATTAGTTGGCGAAACTTAAGAATCATATTGGGTATCTGTTACTGAGTACAATTGTGAGGTTTTGAGTTCAATGTCCGCCCGCGGTTGCATACTGTACCAGTGCATACAGTATGCGGCCGTGGGCGCTGGCACCCTACCTTACGCACGATGATAATATGTTTGTTAATCATCAATACTATAAACATTGATAATGCAATCTGTTATCATTAACAAGTGCCCTGGTTAAGTTTAGCCAACTAATTAAAAATGTCCCTATATATAGATACAGAACATACCTTTTAGTGTAATTGCACTTCACAGCGATGAAAATTAGCAGTATATTAGCTGCTAATGACAGTAGAATTAGTGGTACATAAAGTGCTATCAGTACATGTTCAGGCTGGAACAGTATATCCAAATCTGTCCCGATTTGAAATGTTCCGTTAAATGTTCCGGTTAAATTGAGACCATGTAAAGGGTTCAATGTTAAATTCGGAAACATTGTCACTATGTCATGTCTAAAATCTTTTAAAAAACTAAATACTTTTTTTTCTAGCACTAAAATTGAGCACACGGGATTACTTTTTATTATTACAGCAAAATCTAATCACACTCATAACGTTTTTTAAATTGGAAGGGTTACATTTTAAATTAGGAAACATTGTCACTATGACACGTTTGGTTCACTATAAAGCAAAGAACTGATCACATTTTCTTTTGGCACTAAAAACTTATTGTAAACACAAACTTTTTCTAATTGCACCAAAGAATAATACCTAATTATAATTTAAAAAACCGACAACATATTTTATACTCTGAAAACATTTGAAACAATTTTTCACAAAACAAACGGGTACCTATGCGCTATGCACAAACAATGTAGGAATTTCACACAAACTGAAAACAGAACAGAAAAGTTTTTCAAAAATGTCGTAACTCTTAATGTCGCGATTTCATTGAGCTTTCAGTACGTCCTCTACGGGAAAAGCTCTGAATTCAACTGAATGGGCATTACTCCTACCAGTGCGAAAAGGACAGCTTTATTGGTGAAACAAAGAAAGGTAGAGTTGCAAATCTCAATGCGTAGTAAACCTGATCGCCTTGATCCGTATAGGAAAAGACGTGCGTTGTCCGCCATACCTACACATCATGAAGGAAACAGAATAAAAAAAAGCGAAAACCTCACCCAGTTTCAGAGATTCTTTCATATAGGTTTTCAGTTTTCGATTTCGTTTGAATTTAACCTTATACAGGGTTAAACTTAATATGATAGAATGATCACTCCATCAAACTGAACAACTTTCTAACTATAATAATTTAACATTCCACTGAAATTCTTATGCCAGTTCCACGAAAAAACTAAAACTTGCCAGGGAAATCAGGTGAATATTGGAAAATCGTTGAAATACCCAGGTATGCTTCGTTAGTTTGGTAATGCGGAGAGAATGAATGAGACGGCCGTGTTCTACGAAAGAGATCTATTGTGCGAATTTGAATAGAAATGTGGGCAGAGGGCGGGCGGCCTCCTAAGATGTACTCTGATGAAATCGGTTACGTCGTATAAAAAGGTGGTGTGCGGACTTAGTGTAGCGATACATCTGCCGAATTTACGCGGCTTGATTTCGGCGCGCACTATAAGAAAAAGGGAGCGTAGTGTAGGCCACCCGCGAAAAAACGATAAAAATCGAGATGTGGTTCCATCATTATTATTTTACGTGTGCTCGTTAAATTGAAGCACACAACTAGGGCAATTGGTCCATACAAACTAGGGCAATTTTCTGTCATCTCGGTACAAATTTGAAGTATACTATTCATTTGTTTTGCCTCATTTTTCTGGTTTGAAATGTTCGCGTAAGGCCTATCCATTAATTTTACATTGATCTAAGGCATATGTGTCGCTCTACTTAGAGAAAGGGTGCAGAGTACTCGAAACCAACGGGCATAAAATATAGGTGTAAATGAGGTGAAAGAGGTATCTAAGGATCGTAGCAGATGACGCACTTTGGTCTCTGCCTACCTCCCAGAGAAAGAGGCGTGACGTTATACAGATTACAATATTTCATCCCTGATTTACATTTCGTCCAGTTAATACTGTTGACCTGACTTCTAGTCGGCTGAACAAGAACTCTAACGAGCGATTTTGTTGTCCGGTCCGCTAGCTGCATATTTTACTTTCGGATTATTTATCTAGAACACGGATATTATACCTTTGCTTCGGGTACCTAGTACTAGTATTTATTATGTGCTTCGAATTCGTTTGAAACTGATTTCTGTTCTGATGTTCGAGAACATTTTAATAAAGTTGTATAATAGGGAGCGTTAGTTAGATAACTGTATTCTTATGAATAATCATAATTCTCCTCCATATTATTCGGAGCGCGCTCCATACAAACGTACTATAGTGATATTTTCAATACTAACCAATTAAAGTCAATGAAATTTTGCAGAAACAATCTAGAAACAAATTTCTATGCTTGTATGGAGTCAGATTTTCGTTAAAATGTATAGTTTTCATGTTACAGTGCCTCAAAGATTTCCATACAAATCTTAAATTAATCCTAGCATTAAAACTGTATATTTTAACGAATAGCTGACTCAATAGAAGCATAGAGATTTGTTTCTAGATTGTTTCTGCAAAATTTCATTGAATTTAATTGGTTAGTATTGAAAATATCACCATAGTACGTTTGTAAGCAGCGCGCATTTTCGCTCTCGGAATAATATTCTCTTAAATCCTAACGCATTATAATATCGTTTCCAGTTTTCCGAGGCAGTACTCATACAGACGAGCGACACTTTGCGGTCGTCTGCGACCCACGGCGACCGCAAAGTGTCGGACGTCTGTAAGAGCGAATGCGTAGAATGCGATAGATATTATACAGAACCGATTTGGGCGGATTTTTGCGCTGCGGCCCGTTGTAATAATGCGGTTACAAACTATAAACCATTCTGTTTATTTTGACAAACAGTGAACCAGTCACCAATTATGTTGGAATATTTACATAATATACGCCTCTCACCTCGCCACACAATCTTAGGCCTTGCCCAGGGAGACACGTTGAGTAACGCGTTGCTATAGAATTTTCAGTACCTATTTATTCTTCTTTTTATCGTGTGGGCAGCAAGTCTTGGTGTCATAGTTTTTTTTCTAAGCTATTTTTCCAGATATAAAACATTACTTTCTACGAATTTTCTACTTCAAAGTTTTGTATGAAATTGACAACTCTGCAACCACCTCATCACCAAAAAACAATGCTAAGTATACTCAAATATCACAAGGGCGTGGTAAAAGTAGAATCTCTATCTAGGGTGTTAGGTTTAACACTTGCATTATTTTAAGGAGTGATGTAGATTAATGATGATTTTATGATATATGTACCCATTATACTGAACAACTTTCCCTAAGAAACCTTAAAAAAAAATCGGAAAAAAAATGAATTTTCTAGACTAAATGCAATCAGCGGATCGAACGTTTGCATGAAAAGTCGAAAAAAAAATTGCGAATTTGCTATTATAGGTTTCTTAGATAAAGTTGTTCAGTGTCATGGGTACAATCATCTTTGAAAGTAATGCAACTTTTTACCCTAACACGCTGTATAGGTAATTTGTGCGGACGAAGTCGCAGGTAACCTCTAGTATAAGATAAGACTACCAGTCTACCGATACTATCCCTAACATTACAACCCTGCATCGAATACAGAACACGATATTGCAAAATACAAAGTCACACAGGACAAGCTTTGTTCGTCTTTAAGTACATTGGCATAATGTTCTTGACTATGGACATCAAACAGAAATTAACGGGAGGATTTCCATTATAGTCCTCTGTGACATCGGAATTTACATTAGATGCTAATGTTGTTATCTTGACCTTTTGCTCTGTTCTCTTTGTGAATGTTACCACACTTTTATCTTGAGCAGATGTATTTCAAGCGCACAAATAAGTGGATGGTTTCTAAGCCAACGCAGATGACTATTGAATAAAAATGGGACCACCTCTGAAGAATGACCTACCAAACAAAAACAGAATCATCACTGCGGGTCGAATTGAGAACCTACTCCTCTTTTGTTTTTTCGTCGGTTAAAAAACAACTGTCTACCCAACTGTTAACCCTTCGTTTTAACTTGTAAAATCCCCAGCGGAAATTATCTGGCGTATAACAGATTGTATTTTGTATGAGTACTTGTAGTGTTCTTAACGTCTTGTACTTGTCCGCGCCGAATGTGGAATTGGAATTGGTATTGGCGTCGCGTCGGTGCGGTCAATGTGGGGAGCATCGTCTAGAAGCATTCATCGACCCAACCTATTAACACTCAGTTGCAGAAACGCTCATTAAAGTTAATCCTCCATTAAATCTCTTGCTGTCACTTTTTTGTCTTGACATAGTAAAAGCAAGCAAGAGATTTAATAGAGGATTAACTTGGAGTTGCGTTGTGGGTCTGCTATTGGGCGGTCGCTTGTCGGTTGTCCCATCCCCGGCCTACAGCGGAATTCCAGTGGTGGCTCAGGATATTGTTCTTTTATAAAAACAACCCTTGAAGTGAAGTCACCAAAATATCAATATAACCGTACAACGTCAAGCACTTTTGCTA
Organism: Agonopterix heracliana; assembly: GCA_963693445.1. Classification (NCBI taxonomy): domain Eukaryota; kingdom Metazoa; phylum Arthropoda; class Insecta; order Lepidoptera; family Depressariidae; genus Agonopterix; species Agonopterix heracliana. The sequence continues at coordinate 1,153,976 of OY856310.1, forward strand.
CAAAAACTCGACATTGGCAAAATCATCTACACCAAGATGGATGCCATCACCTTAAAAATATAATAGAATAGAGGATTAACTTTAATGAGCGTTTCTGCAACTGAGTGTTAGAGAATTAAAAGTAAATCTAACATCTGCACGCATTACACAAAATAAAGGTGTTCGAATTATTGTTTTCTTTTCAAATGTTTTACGTTTTGTTTATTTCCCTCTTTTTTACGAGTCAAGGGCTTAAAATACGTGTTTTGAGTTATAATTACTTTTTTACGACAGTAACTGTGAACGTTCTTGGATGGATATAGCAAGAGATAAACATGAACGAAACATTGCAATTACTTTAAGATTTTGTGTTACTTACTCGTAACGAGTTTTTTTTATTTTTTTTATTAGCCTTTTTCATCCCACTGCTGGGCAAAGGCAGATTTTTGGGCAACCTCTGGCCATTGGTCGTCTTTGTCCAGGTCATCACGCCACCTCTTCCTGGGTCGACCTGGACGCCGTCGACCGTTTTCGGGGATCCAGGGCATGATGATTTTTGTCCATCTCTCACGATGCATCCGACAGGCATGACCGGCCCACTCACATTTAAGTTCTTCGCTTTTCTCTCCGACGTCGGCTATTTGAGTTTTGGAGTACAACGTGGAGTTTCTGTCCCGGTCGGTTGCTGCGCTCCATTGCTCTCTGACAAACCTTGAGCCTGAACTTTTGGGCCTCAGTGACCACGTTTGAGCTCCGTAAGTTAGGATGGGCATAGGATACACAATATGTCGATGAGTCTACTTTAAAACACATCTCTTTAGGTCGATAAGGTCGCCCTTTGTGTTTGTCTATTATGCTGTTTTCATTTATATTTCCATGCATACAATAAAGAGTTTAGTAAAATAAAATAAATATAAATAAATAGTGGTGTTAGATTCTCAACGAGATGATTTGTGATCGTACTAATAACAGCTTAATTAATTCAATTCAATTCAAAATAATGTATTTAATATAGGAGCCTGAAGCACACTTATTAAACGTCAATTCTTTTTTAAGCTACCACCGCGTCGGAACGTGTTGTCGCTGTAAAGAAGATGCGGCCAGAAACTCTACAAATAATCGCGATCTCTCAGAAACTGTACTAATAACAATGGACTGAACGGATTTTCCAAAGTATTTTTTTTGTGATTCATCATGGTTTGTATTTGCGATTGCGGAAGGGGTTGGTGGATACCCCGAGGGTGTGGACTGTATTTTCTTTGAATCTAGGTATTAGGCACTGACTGATTCGTATTCCCCGTGGCAGTTAAAAGACAATGTACTAAGGCTTAGACGTACCTGGATATCCCGAAGGCGAATGCTCCTGCGGCCATGTACTCTTCTCCAGGAATTGCAGCAGCTCAGGTGAGTGTACACATGGTATTCACAACGTGGTAAATTCCAGAAAAAACATTAAATTTTCGAGAGCGATGTAGGAAAATGCATCAACGTGCGCGTGCGGCCATTAGAAGAGCGCTCATTGGTCAATGACGTTGTCGAAGAGAAGTCCGAGATTTAAACGGACCAATGGTGAGCAAGGTTTACATGAACCCGCGAAATATACAGGCATCCAAACCAAAGATTGTCATTAACTGCCAAGAGTATTTTAAAAATAAACTAAAATAACAATATTTACTTGGCGTAACCACATCATAATTACAATAATCAGCCTATATATGTCCCACTACAGGGCACAGGTCTGATGTCTAAGGTCTCATGCGGATTGATAGACTTCACACAAATGCATCAGAATTTCTTCTTCAGCATTATGCAGGTTTCATCAGGATTCTACCGTTTAAGAGCAGTCGGTATTGCCACAGATTAAAGTTACTGGTATTACGTGCATATGTTAGAAAAACCGGTCAAGTGCGAGTCGGGCTTCTCGCGTACCGAGGGTTCCGTACCACATATAAGAGGGGGGTCTTCATACAAGAAACTAGTTTTTATATACGTTTTTCTTCTCACTCTATCGTAAAAACGGTAATACATAAAAGCGTCAAACTTGGTGTGATTATACTTCGATCAAAAAATAAAATGAATGATAGGGCCTTAGGCGAACATTTCAAACCAGAAAAATGAGGCAAAACAAATGAAAGGTTTACTTCAAATTTGTATGCAAGTGCCCTAGATTTGACAGATAATGGCGCTAGTTTGTATGGACCAAGTGCATCAGTAGTTTGCTTCAACTTACCACGCTTTAGGCCTATCCATTAATTTTATTTTCTCTCGCTTCGCTCGTGGTTCAATCCTAGAATCCTTCGCTTGCTCAGGTTTCAATAAAAGTACTCGCGCCAAAAAGCAACTTTGCAGCCTAGCATAACAAATAACTATTGTTTTCTCCGGGATCTTTAGCGCGAGACCGACTCACACATGGTCGACTTTTAATATTTTTTTGTTATACTGTAGAGTTTGTTCTATAATCACTTAGATCAAAATAAAATTAATGGATAGGCCTTAAGCGCGGTAAGTTGAAGCAAACTACTGGTGCACTTCAAAATAATAGAATCCTTCAAAAATAAAATCCTGAGCGCTCAGCGAAGGTTTCAAAGGTACGAGACGCAGAATAACTTTGCAGCCGAGCGAAACACACAATTTTTCACCTCACAACAGCGAGGAAAAAAAGTGAATTGCTAAAAAGAACATTTCAAAAAGTTTTTATTTTCGTGCTGGCCAGTGTCATGAAATAGTTATTAAGCATTTTCAGTGCATTGGCAGTATACAAAAATATTGAATAGACAGATTCGAATTTCAAAAACTCTTTCCACGCTAGCGGATAAAATACACTTTTGCACTCAGATTTCGAACGATAAACAGAATCTTTCCGAGCTTGTGAGGTGAAAAATTATTTTCTAAGTTAATTATGTTGTGTGGTCGTGTGGTACGGAACCCTCGGTGCACGAGTAGCCCGACTTACACTTGACCGATTTTTATTTCCATACATAGCTAAGCGTTGCGACAGCACATCTTGTCTGGTAGATAAGTTCACTATAACTCTTAGGGCCTGTTTCACCACTTCTGAATAAGTTCTTGTTAGCTTATCCGACAGATATTTTGACATAATTTCATACAAAATATGTCAAACTATCTGTCGGATAAGCTAACAAGAACTTACCCAGAAATGGTGAAACAGGCCCTTAGTTCCATTAGCGGACTTCAAACGAACGACATCAGACGATTTTATTTATTTTCAAGCAAACGCGAAAATCCAATTTGTTTGATTTGAGTCTTTATTATTGTTTCCGTTTCAGGAAGCTGGCGAATGTTGTTTTCAGTTAGTTCAAAAACCGGCCAAGTGCGTGTCGGGCCACGCGCAATGTAGAATTCCGTAGTTGCCCGTCACAATATACGGACTTAAGACGCTGTTATCCCGTCGAGGCCGTTTTTTGAACACGAACGAAAGTGTTTTAAACTGTGTTTTAAAGTCTAAAATTAAATTATGTCTTATTTAAGGATCGGGTGGATGGGCGACTGTTCTCAATTACACGATTAGATTAAGTTTACTAGATAGAAAAACATCCCAAAGTTACCCCTTTTTGTTATGTTTTTTCAATACTATGATTAAATTGCTGATATTTAACTTTTTATTCTTGCACTTAACTAAATACATTAAATATTTCTAGTGAACTCAGAAGAATTTTTAGCTTAAAAACTCCCATGAGCAAAGATATTGACGAAAAACACGTTTTTTTGCGATCCTGCATTCAATTGGAGCGGGATGGCTAATTGTAAACTTATGCTTGCAAGAAAGAGATGCTTGGACTGGGATAACCTAGCCTTAAGCGAAGCGCATCGCATACAGAAGGAGTCGAGGCGGCGTCGAGGCGCGGGCGCGTGCCTTTGCTACCTTGACATACGGTCGGTAATTGTCGGCGTGATTAATATATATATCCGTATCAAATTACAGCTTTCTAGTACTAAGCTAAGCCGCGGACAGACGGACGGACATGGCGAAACTATAAACCCTAAAAACTATAAATTTCTGTGTCGATTTCATTCTGCGTCGATTTTTAAATACATTTCTTGTATTTTTGTAAAAAATTATAGGAATTTTCTATTTTATTAATGATAATTATGTTATTGTAGAGTCTACATAATAGTCAGTCCATAAGACAGTCAATAAAGAAAGTTGATTCCGTGCTTCGGATGGCTCGTTAAGCCGATGGTCCCGGCTACTAACTATGGTAGTTGTTACATAAAAACCACGTCAGAGGCCGTAAGGCGGTCTGATAAAACTCTGACACCAGGGCTTGCTGCCAACACAATAAATAGAAGATTATAGGACAGTCTACCCATTTTGTGTTTTGTATTATTTTAAATGAATATAGACACCAAGATAAGAAAGATCTTGGACAACATCATAATTACTAGGTACATTACAGTCATAACTACGTCTCAGGACCGACTCGTGCAGGCCTACTTTATACGTCTCGGTATCCCTACGGTTACGTCTCTCTATATATTAGAATTATGTAAGCTTGCTTGTGCGTCGCTATCCGAACAGATTTCCATTAGCTTCTGCTTTTGTGAGCAGAAGACTGAATGCTCTATATAACCAAGAATCACTTCTGCAAGTACCTAGAGCAAATACCGCACTCTTTCAACGCGCTGCCGGCTTTAATGCTGTAAGAGTTTTTAATAAATTACCATGTCATATAAGAAATTTGCCAGATAAAAAATGCATACATGAGCTAAAAGTATATCTAGTAAGGAAGTGCCCATACAATTTGAATGAATTTCTAGAATTAAGCGACTGACATATTAAAGAATCTATCCATGTTAATTCATATATTTATTAAGTGTAATATTTTAAATTATATTTTTAAAGTATTGTAAAGTATCTGACATTGTCATAATTGTGTAATAGTTTACTTATTTGTATTTAGTTTGAATTATTATATTTGTTAGTTCCTTAACTGTGATGTAATCTTTGACAAGTTAAATGAATCTAATTATTACTATTGCTACTTGTAATGACTGTTAAATTTTATGTGTTTTGTTAATATTCTATACAGCTACTGTTGTCTTTGAATAAATAAATTGAAATTGAAATAACGTCACGTGTAGTACCAGAATAGTAAGTAGAGGGGGCCCTGTGGCGCATGACGGGTGTGAGCGGAGGAAGTAAATAATTCACAGGATAATTACTTCACTGACAACTAGTCAAATTAGCAACTCTTAGGCCGGATTCGACCAAACTTTGATTTATAGTATAGTAACTATACATGGAACAATTTTACTCTTAGCGTTTATTCCGAAATTACTTCATTCATAATCAAAGATCTAATGTATAATCCACCTAAAGAAAGAGGCGTTATATTCGTACTTTTTGCAATGTATCAACACAGTACAGTTTTAATTTGTTAGGTTCAATGTCACGTAACTAAAAAAAAATTAATAGGTTTCTTTTTATTAAATTTTTTTTAGTTACGTGACATTGACATTTCCTTACTCTCATATATTAGTATTCATAGATTAGGGTTGGTAAAACGCAAAATCAGTTTACTCTAGAGTAACCGGCGACTTAATCTAAGAATAAAATATACTCGCGTTTGGTTGAATCGGGCCTTAATCGAATGTCAAAACGTGTACTGTACTGTCAAACTTTGTGTGAAAAAAAATACTAGATACCCACTAGTGACGTCATCAACATTTCATTACTTTTTATACTTCATCCTTTAAGTAATTAAAAAAATAGTATTCAAGCTAAAGAATTCCAGAAAAAACGTTTTTTTTTACTAAGAGGCCACGAACGCGTCGAAAAAAAATCACTGAACTCTTGGGTGATAAACCGTGTCGGTATACATGCATACAGCTAAAAGTTGTATGACGCCTCACGCACACCAACCTAAGAAAGTTGGCCACTTTTTATACAGTAGAACTAATGTGAGGCTACAACTCGAACTTGGCCGATTTTCTTTACACAGGAGGTACATTTTTGATTCAGCATATCAGTAGGACCAACAGAAATAGGTGTCCCTGGTGGACCTACTAGTAGGACAAAATAGAAGGACCACGAGAAAACGCCGGGCTCTATCTAGACATATACTTTATCTAAGGCTCTGCCCTAATTCTCACTAGGATGGATAGCAACGACCTTTTTAGCACCATTTCTCATTCGCAAACGTTATCCGCCATACCGGTCTAAACGTCCAAAGTAACATCAATTTGTTCCGTAATCGAAGCAATTTGTCCTATTTACAACTATGCTATTTACAAATAACCTGTCTTTTCTGGCCCGGTTACGAAGAAAATATGTAGACGTAGCTACTCGTACGGAACCATTTTTTAGGGTTCTCTTTTCAGGGATCTATCCAATCTCGAGGTTTGTTTTTGAGTAAGACCATAACTGTGAAGGATTGCGAGCCTCGTAGCAGGCTGAAAAGCAGGCTTCGGGGCAAACCCTGCAACGTGACTTCATGGAACCGATGAGTTTCTGGTTTACATTTGGTCTGCCACAACATAGGGTAAATCTTCAATAACTAACTAGCCGCCCGCGCCCCCCAATAACTGGACACATACCCATAGTAAAAGTTGTCAACGACGGAGCATGAGATTTTACCACTTTTAGTGCAGGTAAAGTAAACTAAATAATGTCCGTTTGGAGGCAAAATATTTACATCAATAAAACTTTGTTTTTTTACTTTATCTAGGCACTAGAAATGCGGATCTTTCGAGTCCACCCAAAATCAAGGGGTTCCAGGGGGTATGGATATGGGGTGGTATTATGGAAAATGTACATTTTACAAACTAGGCGAGTGAGGTTCTATGATTTTTTTCCGCTGAATCGAATGAGACCGTCCATGGGGTAAATCGGTCTGTCCCCGGGCGACAGAAACCTACGTTACGCTACATACTATAAGATAATCTACATTAGGGAGAAAACAGGTACCTATTTAAAAAAAAGTTCATTTCTCAGAAAAATACTAACTTCTATGATAAAAGAAAACTGTCTTGAAATTTTTTTTAACTAGCAAATTCCGCTTTTTTAACGTTTTATTTCGCTAAATCCCGACTTACTTGGAAATTATCAGACGATGCAATGCACCCACCTACCAAAGGTATCGTTTAAAATAATATAAAACCTATAAGGATAAAATGGAAAATTCTGTAAAGCTACCCACAGTTTTCCTTTTTCTTCGCAAAAAGAAAATAAGTTAATAAACAGCATCTTTTGTTTCTTTCCTCAGCAAAGTCCTTTGAAAAGTATAATTGTGTTAGAATTCTTACGTCTCGTACTTAATAATATAATAAATAAGGTTCGTGGGCAAATGTACGTGACTTTCTCCGTAGTGAAGCTCAGCTGTATTTATTATTATTATAGAATGAGTAGATACTTTTTATTTTAATAATAATTACGAAGACTCATCGGCATTGTGTATCCTGCCTATCCTAACCTCTAGTGCCCAGACCTGGTCGTTCACTGAGTCTCCAAACTCAAGGCGTGTCAGAGGGCAATGAAGAGCCTAGGAACACCAGGGCTTTATTTAATTAATAAACGTGACAAGTGACAATTGATAATGACAATTCCGAGTAAATTGCTGAGAATGCTAGGAGAATGTTACCTACTGCAAGTTTAGCGTCATTTTTAACCAGGAGTGCGATTTTTGAATCTCATTCGCTGAATTCAGACGTTGAAAATTTCAAAATTACTATGGACCTACGCATTTTTCTTCTGCGGATTTGACTTTTAAAAATTGTACTCCTGAAGTATCATTTTTGAAAGTCAATTCAGCAGTAGAAAGATGCATATCTCCATAGTAATTTTGACATTTTCAACTGCCGAACTCGGCGAATGAGATTCAAAAATCGCATCACAGCTATTTACTCTGAATTGTCATTGTCAATTGTCACTTGTCACGTTTATTAAATAGGGCCCAGGTAGATGTTAATGATATTAATTTCACCCTGTATATACCTGCGTATGCCCTATATTTGACTTAGACCGCAAATCTCTCGAGGTACAGGCATTAAAATAATTTGGTCCTAAGGCTCCCAAAGAACGTTTTGTTCAATTTTACAAGGCAATAATGGGGTAAACGATATTTTTTCTTTTCCATTATGAAGACATTTTCTGTTGTTGGGTTACCTACCTATTATTACACCTACATGTATTTTTTACAACAGACAGGCTCACAATTAATGAGGGTGTAGTCAAGGCGGAGCAAGGGCAAGGGCATACGGACGGACAGACAGAATGGAGAAAGTATAGGTTCCTTGTTTGACTACGGAGATCTTTAGAGATTGACAGACCGACGAAAAACCATAAAGTTATTATACCTTACAGGAATAGAGGCAGTGACATGAGTTGTCAAATGAAACAGTTTTTGGATGTTTTTTGGAGACTATTCGCAGGCAACAATTCTAATACTGTCTATAATTCGGAGTCTAACGTAAAATCGTGGATAAATTAATGAAGTAGTGTCAGTAAATTTCACAAAATTATCTACGATTTCACTTTAGATTCCCAATTATTCACGAAAACCGAATTATAAAAATTGATTAGTGACTAAAAAACGGTCCAATTGCTTCGCGTCACGTACCTATCTCTTTCTATTATACAGTGGTGCCGCTAGGTACATCTCGCTCTCTCAGCTGTATGTTCCTCTATTCCTACCTCTATGCGAAAAACAGATTCTCTCGAAAAATCTTATATGAATTCCGTTTTATCCCTTTCAACACATAAAAAAATACTAAAATTAGAAATCACAAAAATCACAATTTTTGAACCCGAACCCGTTATAATGATTAACTTTAGCTTAATCACAAAAATCATTTTCACAAAATTATAATTCTGAATAGGATTCCGAGTAGGTACTTCAGATTTTCCTGAAAATTAATTAAAATTTCATCAGCTTAGAATATCTGCTGACGACAGTTTTGGGTTGGCACCTACAATGATTATTGATGAGCACGATTATACAGGGTGTAAACTTAAAATGTGTGTACTGTGGGAGGCGTAGCTCATGGGATCATGCAAAACACTCCGAACTCTTGAAAATATAACTTTATTTCGTTTTCTTCATTAGCTTTTCACCACAGACTTAAAAGAAGAACCAGACGTAATCTTGTCTAATCATGAGTGAAGCACCCATTTCTTTTGTGTGCGTGCTGTCACGACGCGGTAACATAAAGGCCGCGGGTTGTAGGACCTGCGCCTAGAGCTAGTGCATCTGTGTGAGTGTAGGTCCCTTGTAGAACAAACGAGATTGTATTACCTTGCATGAAGCATGCTTCACATCTTTTTAGTGCAATATTCGGTCCTTATTTCTTTCAAGTCCGTGCTTTTCACTATCAAAGCAAAACTGTCTTGTAAAGCAAAAGACGTCGAGACAAAATCAAAGCGTTCTTAATTCAACTGTCAAATAAAGAGTCAATAACCAGCCAGCATTCTTGGGTAAACATACAACCTTCTTACAGTACCTACCTACTTCTAGAGGGTTAAATCAGATTATCAAACTGAACAACTTTTACTACGGGACCAACAGTGAAAACGCGACCAAAAAATCTGCTGTTCCATAGATAATACAGATTTCCATGTTGGTTCCATAATGAAAGTTATTAAATTTTTTTTGTCTGAATTCCGACGTCCCTATGATATGTAACGCATTTTATTTTACACCCTGTATAGGTAAGTAGAATTGTTGGACTACGCCCTAGGCGCACCACTACATGACCAAAACGGTCACGTACTTTTAAAGGGACAGGAAATCGATAGCAAGTATCAAACTATACAATCTTTTAAGGGAATATTATTCGGAGCGCGCTCCATACAAACGTACTATGGTGATATTTTCAATACTAACCAATTAAAGTCAATGAAATTTTGCAGAAACAATCTAGAAACTAATTTCTATGCTTGTATGGAGTCAGATTTTCGTTAAAATGTATAGTTTTCAAGTTACAGTGCCTCAAAGATTTCCATACAAATCTTAAATTTATCCTAGCATTGAAACTGTATATTTTAACGAAAATCTGACTCTATAGAAGCATAGAAATTTGTTTCTAGATTGTTTCTGCAAAATTACATTGACTTTAATTGGTTAGTATTGAAAATATCACCATAGTACGTTTGTATGCAGCGCGCATTTTCGCTCTCGGAATAATATTCTCTTAAGAGACCATCTTCAGGTCACCTGAATCCTGCGATACCTAGGTCTAGAAGGTTGAACCCGCTTAAAAGAGAACCAGTAGAAGTTGCTTGAGGACTAGATAAATCGATAGCTAGTGTGACGAAAAAAAAACAGCCAAGTGCGAGTCGGACTCGCGCACGAAGGGTTCTGTACCACCACAGAATATACAGGGTGTTAGGGTAAACAGTTGAATTACTTTAAAGGGTGAGTGTAACCATGATACTGAACAACTTTCCCAAAAAAATTTAGAAAATTGGTAAAAATGTTTTTGACTCATACAAACGTTCGATCAGGTGATTATATTTAGTATGGAAATTCAAACATTTTTTTTCAAATTATATCAATGATACAATTACCCGCCGTACACTGCAACTGTTTGCCCTAACACTCTGTATAACTCACCAAAAATGTTCGTTTTTTCGGACCCTTAGTGCCAGACTGACAAACGCTTGGCCAGTTATCAATCAGTCCATCAGACCAAGTTTAACGCTTGTATGTATTACCGTTTTGACGATAGAAGAAAAATCTTTGAAAAAAACGAGTTTTTTGTATGCCCTTAGTTTTTTACTATTTTTTTATTATTTGTTATCAAATCCAATATAATAATCATTGACACACATTGATACCACACTCTAGCGATAGACAGGCCCTTTTATAGAAACAATATGTTCCACTTGAATGTGGTGAACGCACTGCATTGATGTTCCCGAGTTCACAATCTTTTTTATTTAAGCTACCACCGCGTCGGAACGTATTGTCGCTGTAGAGAAGATGCGGCCAGAAACTCTACAACATAACAAGACTTAATAACTATTACAATATAAATTCTTAAGCTACGGTTATGTATACAATAACACATAGTCTATTTAATAAAATAATTGATATTATACAGGATAACTAACAATAAAATATAACTAACTAAACTTAAATAACACTAAAATACAACTGACTAAAATATAACTAACTAAAATAAAAGTAGCTTAATAAAATATTTAAATATTATACAGTAATGTAAATAAACTATAGTTAGTGACCTCAGACCCAAGCCTTTTGATTATTTAAATAATCATCCAGTTTATAATACGCTTTTTTACAGATAACTTTTTGATCTGAGTTTTAAACATGTTTTCGGAAAGATTCAAAATGGCCTCGAGGATTTTATTATAACAACGTATACATTGACCCATTCATGAAAGTCGTGTTGACCCTACTAAGCCGAAAGTGCCGAATATCAGTTTATTTTTGTTTCGAGTGTTGTAATTATAACATTACATATTTTTGGAAACAAAGACAAATTTTTTCTTACAATATAAATGTTTTCATAAATAAACTGAAGCGAATCACGACACCGCAGAACGTAGCTCAAATTGCTCTTTTCTGTAGGATAAACATTGTCTCAATGACTGCAGCATGACCCCACAATAAAATACCATAACATGCAATACATAGTACTATATAAAAGTAACTGAAATATACGAATCTGGCAGTTTCAATATCAGTTAGTTATTAAATTTATGCTGCAGAGCTTAGCCTACCAGTCAGAGTTTCAATGTAGGAACCACATTGCAGCCTAGAGTCAATCGTTATTCCCAAAAAACACTGTATTATCAACAAAATCTAGACTATCTCTGTTTAAAATTACTTGATTTAGTTTATTATGATTTTAGATTTATTACCAGTGATAGTGACTTACTATATGGAGTCACCTGAAAGACAAAGTTTGTAAGGTGGGCATTAAGTGATCACGTGACGCGCTCATCCTTACACTCGCCGCCGTTTGTCCTCAAGCGGCGTATAGGCACACCCCGGACACTGCTTACAAAAAACAGAAATTGAAAAGATGACGTCAGAACATCCGAAACGGAGTCTAGGGCTGCAATACGCAATAACTTTAGCTGCGTCACAGATAATTTAATAGTTACTACCGCAACAGATAGTTCACTCAACCCCATATTCGAATTTCAAACTTTGCGCTTCAGGAATGAAAATTAAAATGCGCCTTATGTCATTGAGCGACCACTCAGCCCTCGGTAGGGGTCGGTTGTCAAACGTAACTGAGCTGTGGAGTTTGACAGGCCTGGCTACCAGCGGTACAATGATTTTTTGTAAATAAAACGCTTTGACACCCGTCCATGGATTTAGAATCATAAAGGATGCCACTCCACCTTACAAGCATTGAAACAAGGACATTTCATGGCGTCGTCGTCGCTATTTCCAATTTTAGGTGTGTCCCTTTCTATCCAATGACGTAGTTACCAAAATGACAGGAGAGGAGCTACAATTTATGACGTTGGATTAGTAAGGGACTAAGTTAACGTCACAAAAAGCAACGAGGCGACGGAAAAGAACTATCATTACCGACCACCAAGGAGTATTATCATGTTTCACCGCTTGTTAGGCAGTCTGTCCTCCATTATAGGAATTCCAAACTTCTTACACCCGTCTATTCAAAAAGATTATTTATCCTTCGTCCTGAGATTATAATATTATCTTTATTTCGAACACATAAATTCTAGCGTATCAATTGTGGTGTCAGTCTAGGCTACAGGCAAAAATGTTAAGAATATATTATACAATGTTCTTGGCTACAGGTAGCTGCCGAGGTAACTAAGAGGGCAATAGAGGGGTTGAGGTAAAAAGTTGGTGACAGGCAGGGAGTGTCCATACTGTATGTAGTAATAGATACTCTTTCTTATACTGTGACATAGTAGTAGAGCCTCGTGGCTAGCCAAAATGTACTCGAAACGGCCTTCCACAAATCCACACGCCACGAGCCCGACGATGCGTTCTATATGAAGATGATACGCTAGAATAACCAATTTTAATCACTTAACCCGAGAGCTAACTTATTCCTTTTAGATTGGATTAAACGTGCTCCTTTGATATGTGACGTCTAGTTTTCCGTATCTACGTATGTGTGTCAGTGCATTTCTAGAATTTGTATCACACAAATCTAAAACCCTTTGGTAACCATGCCATCGGTATTTCCGGGAGAACTAATTTAGCTTCAAAAGGAATACTGATTGATAAAATACAAACATACATACTACGTCGTGCTAAAATTTCGAACTTGTTTCGCTCAATCCATGACTTTCACTTGGGTTACTTTGCACATGTTATGTACGTAAAAAGCTCTGGCTCTAATCGATTTTAATTGAGGAGAAAAGCCTTCGCTCGCTCTAAGTTTCTATGTTTGCATGGATTAACCATAAGATGTCTGACCACAGCCCGAATAGATGTGCCAAAAATGTTGAGTTCGCTTCGCTCGCTCTGTTACTTTAGCTCTTCATAAAGATAAGGAGGCGGAGAAATCGGTCTGTGCCCCGGGCGACAGAAACCCACGCTACGCTACTGCTTAAGACGCTGTTATCCCGTCGAGGCCGTTTTTTGAACACGAACGAAAGTGTTTTAAACTGTGTTTTAAAGTCTGAAATTAAATTATATCTTATTTAAGGATCGGGCGGATGGGCGACTGTTCTCAATTACACGATTAGATTAAGTTTACTAGATAGAAAAACATCCCAAAGTTACCCCTTTTTGTTATGCTTTTTCAATACTATGATTCAACTGCTGATATTTAACTTTTTATTCTTGTACTTAACTAAATTCATTAAATATTTCTAGTGAACTCAGAAGAATTTTTAGCTTAGAAACTCCCATGAGCAAAGATATTGACAAAAAACACTTTTTTTTGCGATCCTGCTTTCAATTGCAGCGGGATGGTTAATTGTAAACTTATGCTTGCAAGAAAGAGACGCTTGCACTGGGATAACCTAGCCTTAACTAAAGCAATGTCAAATTTAATTTAGTTCTCCAAAATATATTCCAATAACTCAAACTCAAAATTTTTTATTCAAAATAATATCACATAGATAACTTTCTGACGTCATTTTTGATTCTACCACCGCTTCGGAAGGTGTTCCGTTGTAGAGAAGATGCGGCCAGAAACTCTACAACACACTTCTTTTAAACAAAACAAAATATACAAAGTACAAATATTGAATTAATCCCCGGACATTTAAGTAAATTCAGAAATTTCCCCCGGACAACCACGAAAAATTATATCTTGACTATAATTCCAATTCAGCTTAGGTCGTTGCTGTACAATCTTAATTTTTGTAAAACTATGAGTGAGCAAAGCGAGCTCGACATTTCAGGTACATGGCCATAGATAGGTAGATAGGAATAGATAGCGAAGATAATTTACAGTACATCTAGGCAGTTGCGATACAATCACATCAATAAACACTTTACCCTTCCTTTGCGTCGCGCAGTCGGGTAAAAAGCGAGCGAACCGAGCTCGACATTTTAATGCAATATAATTCGGTCATTGTGATATGATCTAAAACCAGAAGGCCACATTATAGTGCATTTCCAGCTCATGGCGAAATCAAGGCCTTCTATGTATGAAATAAAAGCTATATAAAAAGTCCATTGTTAAGCTAATAGAGTTGATTTGAATGAAACAAACCTTTTTTTACCATTATCTATGTAAAAATTAATCGGGTTTTACCCGGACTCAGGAAGTGTCCGGGTTTCCCCCAGACACTTTTGTGATGACCCCGCCCGTATGCCCCCGGACGCCCTTCAAACTAGGACAAATCCGGGGAAACCCGGACGGATGGCAGCCCTAACCTTACTTGAAACTTAAATTATTTCTGTAGCTGTTACAGAAAATACGTCGAGTATTTTGGCACAAGTTTTGCTTCAATTTTCTACTCTATCATATTTAATAATATTGGTTGGCATTCGTGATTTATATAAATGTGGCATATAAGTATATAATATATATATATATATATATATATATATATATATATATATATATATATTTATTGGTGCCCGACCGAACGTCCGATTTTGGCCGAACCCGAAGCCTATTTTTCGGCTCTTGCCATATAATCTTCCGCCGAATCCGAAGATTCAAATAAATTCATAAAGCCTTAATTGGACACCATTCGTGGACTGTGGAGTGTGGACGTCTATAGCAGTGATAAAAATAAAAGTTATATTGTGACTTATTCACTGCTCGTAAATGCGTTAATTGAAATGAATTGCAAGTGTTGTTTAATTAAAAACTACATTTGTTTCAAGTTTATTATTTGAATAGCTCGGAACCAATCCAAAGTATTGTGGTAGGTACCTATAGAGGTACACACGGCGACACATCAAGCAATACAAAACCAACATAAGCTGACCGCGAAACGTTATACGATACTAGACATACGCGCGGCCAGCTTATGGTGTGTACACGTTCGAATAAGTTTTGACACTACTGCCGGTCTTCTTCTTATCGAGTGGGCTGCAAGCCCTGGTGTCAGAGTTTATTCAAACCGCCTTACGGCCTCTGACGTGGTTTTAATGTAACGACTACTACCACCAGTGATAGTAGCCGGGACCAACAGCTTAACGTGCCATCCGAAGCACGGAATCATCTTTCTTTTCAGACTATCAGGTGACTCAGCCTGCAATGTCCTAACCAACTGGGGAAAAACGCACAAAATGGCATTTCACTAGGTGCCCCCCCCCCTCCCCCTCCCTCACTACTGCCGGTGCATACTGACTTAACGAAATTCAAGTCGGTACCGCGTGCAGGCAGAGAAGTGCAGAGAGTTTCGATAGGGGGCTAACTTTTCATACAAAGAAACACAGCAAAATTTCATATATCCCCTAGTTGCCTCATATGACACCTATACAGGAGAAATGAGGTGGCTCATTCTAACACCCGTATTCTTAGTTGTTTTCTTGTATTTCCTCACTCGAGTGGAGGACATTTTTGACATAATTTGTATGACAAAAATGTCAAAAACTTCCTCGACTCGAGTAAGGAAGCCTCAAGGAAACAACTAAGGATACGGGTGTAAGTATCTCACGTTTCGCTTTTTATTATGGTTTCATGATGGTACCTATGACGTGTCAAGTGGTGAAGGGTGGTTAGCTTTTCGTCCATTATCCATCCATCCATCCATCACAGCCCTTGATCAGTCCGTCTTCGGACATAGGCCTCCTCCATATTTCTCCATGACGTCCTGTTCCTCGCCCTCTGCATCCAGTTGGGACCCGCGTGACTAATATCATTAACCCATCTTTCTGGTGGACGGCCTCTACCACGCGTGGTTTCTCTGGGCCTCCACTCCAGTGTTCTTCTGGTTCAACGCTCAGTAGTAGTTCGTCCATTATAAGACGGCATAAATAATACACAGGACGTAATCGGCACTATGTTTTATCAAACCACGTTTACCCTAACTGGTATCTTCCCAATCTTTTACAAAGCTTTAGCGACGATAAATTTAATTATAATCGTCTTAAACTTTACTACTAGTATGAAGAGGGTGAGATATGACAAAAACACCAGGAAATTAAGTTATGCTGTTGTATTAAATTGCATTATTCTCACGAGTTCACGACAGTAAATAAAGCTTCATCCATAACGTTATAATGGCCAAGTGCGTGTCTGACTCAAACACCGAGGGTTCCGTACTGCGACACAATGTATTTAGCAATAATATTTTTGTTTTGTCCGGGATTTTTAGCACGGTTTTTATTTTATTATTGTTTTACTTTAGAGTTTGCACTAAATCGCACCATGTTTACAGCATAGCATTATGCTCACGACAGTATTCCCCGAGGGGGTAGTCAGAGATATTCTGAAACCTCAGAACATGCACGTTTCACCTAGTACTGAAACACTGTCCAGTGTGACGGGGGGTGAGTCCGTCGCCACCACCGTGTTTGATGCTTGTAAATATTGTATTAAGTTTTATCGAAAAGCAAGAAAACTGGTTTCTTGTATGGGAATCCCTTGCATTTTTAACATTATTTTTAAATAATTTTTGTTCGAAAAAGTCATCAGTATCTATAATAAATAATTAACACCATGATCTGTGAAAATTTCAACCGAAACACTATTCCGGTTATAAAAAAAAACTGATCTTAAGGTAGGACAAGACAGTCGAACGAACGGACGGCATACGCTTAGTTATTTATCATAGTGTAGTAAAAACTAATAGTGGAGAAAGCTCAGCTATCGCCTCAGGTCAATCGCGCGCGTATACATAATTTTTTGCATGTTATGTTATGCTGTAGAGTTTCTGGCCGCATCTTCTCTACAGCGACAACACGTTCCGACGCAGTGGTAGCTTAAAAAAGAATTGACGTTTAATAAGTGTGCTTCAGGCTCCTATATTGAATAAATGATTTTGAATTGAATTGAATAGAATTTGCATAAATTTTTTCTATTCTATTTTTATTTAATGGCGTTTCCTTGTTAGATTTCGCCAGTGTCAAGTGTTGAAGATATATTTATAAGATATTGTACGGTAATAGGATATGGCGATCTCAAAGCCCTGTTTTTAAACAAAAACACACACTCGAAACCGCCATAAAACGGCGGAGCCACGTGGCCAATAAAATCGCAAGCCAACGAAACGTCTACTTGTTACGCCACGCGACTCTCCCATACATTTTTATAGACTTGCTACGAACGCTGAACTGAACATAACCACTATTAATTTTTGTTACACTATATAGTACTTTGGTCTCGTTTGTACCCTTTAGGTACGTATTAAAAATATGTCTACAATCAGTATAAAAAATAATGAACTAAATCTAAGTATTAATATCATCTCCTTAAATTATAACTAATTCGGAGCGGGCTCCTTACAAACGAAGTCGTAATAAATATTTTCAAAACTAACCAATTACAGTCAATTTTTCAGAAAAAATCTAGAATGAAGTCAGATTTTCGTTAAAATGTATAGTTTTAAAGTTCATACAAATCTTAAATTAATCCTAGCATTGAAACTGTATATTTTAACGAAAATCTGACTTCATACAAGCATATAGATTAGTTCCTAGATTGTTTCTGTAAAATTTCATTGACTTTAATTGGTTTGTATTGAAAATATCACCGACTTCGTTTGTATGCAGCGCGCATTAGCGCTTTCGGAATAAACTTCTCTTAAGCCAAACCCACATCCTAAACTAATCAACAAGGGTAACAAACCGAAAGGATGTGATTTCATCTTCAACTTTTACTACATTTACATATTATCTCAGTGCGGATTTGTGAAGGCAAAGGTAATGGTTAACTTACTGTCAGAAAATTGTCAAAGTCCGCCTTCTGTAGGTGAAGCTACTTGCTAATTGTGCACTATACTTAGGCCGAATTCGACCAAACTTAGATTTATAGAAGAGTAAAGGAACAATTTTACTTTTGGTGTTTACACACCCCGTACTAAAAGAACGAATGTCTAATTCACCTAAAGAAAGAGTATACATATACAGTTTTAATTTGGTAGGTTTCTTTTTATTATAATTTGTTTAATTATGTGACATTGACCTTTCATTTAGATTAGGGTTGGTAAAACGCAAAATCAGTTTACTCTATAGTAACCGGCGACTTAATCTAAGAATAAAATTTACTCGCGTTTGGTCGAATCTTAGTAAGTAATTTATTATTAATCTGTGATTGGGCACAGATTAAATAAGTAAATAAATAAATATCTTGGATATTGTCACAAAAATTATCTAGTCACATTTAAAGTTCCAGAATCTAGCCTGGACTTGTATTATGATAACTAGACAACGATATAGAATGCATATATAGATACAAACACCCATGACTCAGGTACAATCGAAGCAAAAAAAAAATCGACTGTCCCACACATTTGAGTCATGTAGGCGGCGGCGGGTGCAGTTAAGTCAGCAGATTTTTTTTTGCTTCGATTGGTTTGCTCCCATAGAAACAGTTGTTCAGTTTGATGGGTAGACTCTTAGTTTAAAAGGATGCTAATGATATTACGCAAGCCCTGACTAACTAGTTGGTTAAACCAACACGACATTGACGTGACCTTGAACGCGTCTGTCACGCGAGCTTCGTTTCTATAGTGTACTATTATTATTTATTCTTATGGTAAAACCGATAAAAAAATGACTCCTTGTGAATTCGAAGCATCTTTATTTTGTTAGAACATAACTTTTTCACAAAAGACGAAAACAGCGTTCGGTTCTGTGTATTGAAACCTTAGATAATCCGTCTGATTTGATACCTACATCCCGAAGGAAAATTTGCATAACCAAATTCTCTTACGTGTTCGGAAGCAAATTAAGGTAGGTACAAAATTGTTCCGTAAATATGAGCTCGTTAGAGTTGGAATATGACGCTTTATAAGAAGATACTTTTTAATTAATAAATTTCCTACTGTCATACGGTAATTAGTTTATAATCAACTAGTGTTTACCCGCGACATCGTCCGCACAAATTATATACCTACCAGATTTTAAGTCAGATCATAAGCTATCAAACAAAAAAAGTTTCATCTAAATCAGTTCAGTAGTTATTGCGTGATGCGCGAACAAACAAACAAACACACAAACAAACAGATAAACAGACAGACAAAATTTCTAAAAAAGGTTGATTTCGAGTCAGGGAAAACCTAAACCTCAGGGATTTCGACCTAAAAACCATATCGTAATCTTTTTTTTGTAAATATCTTCAATGTACAGACACACTTCGGTTACAGTTTTATAATAGTTTAGAATTATAATTACAATAAACACTCGTATTTGAAAGGTGGGTGTTGTAGAGTTTCTGGCCGAATCTTCTATACAACTGAACACCTCCAGACGCGGTGGTAGAGTCAGAAAATTACCCATATCAAAAAAAAAAAATTACTTAATTACCTATTATTTCGATTTTTTTTTGGAATGAATATTTTTGGATTTTTAGAAAAAAAATAAAACAACATTTTCAAACTTTGCCTCCTTTCTCATGACCAAACCTTAATCTAAAAATTCCTCTATTTTACTAAATAATGTTTTCCTACCGTTTTACGTTTCTTCCTTTTACTTTTACTTGACGGACGACTTTTTTCCATAGAATTAGGAAGTATTATGGAACCTTAAAAAAAAGAAAAAACGTTTTCTTATAAGCAAGGCAAGGAAAATGACAGCGTTTAAAAGCCCAGGAGAAACACTCAATACATACAAAATGTTCGAGTCAAGGACCTTTTTGGCATTTATTTATTAGCCTTTTATTTTCAGAGTGAACGAAAAGGTTGATGTTCTTTATGTTGTACAAAGAAGAGAAAGGATTGCCAAATACTCTAAAGACAAGAGCATAGCTCTTAAATAGGAAATAATGACGACTATACAAGGTGTTACAAAAATACAAATAAACCTTTAAGGGGGTGGTGTAGACCATCAAACTGAACAACTTTCACTATGGGACCAATATCGAAATCGCGAAAAAAAAAATTTATGTTCTATACTCTACAAATCGACTAGAGCTAAAATATGTATGGGATATCAAAATTTTTTTTTTGCGATTCGATGTTGGTCCCATAGAGAAAGTTGTTCAGTTTGACGGTCTAAACAACCCCCTTAAGAGTTTTAAAAATTTATTCTTACTTATGAAACACCTTGTATAGGGTGTCTACTTATGTTTCCCAGTCCCTTCTCAGAAAAAAAATATTGTATTAAATTAATAAAAATCTGCTGTTGTCTGCTGTTGTGTCATTTATATACGCACATACATCTATTACCTACGTAAAATGAGACAGCCAATTTTTTTCGACTCCATAGTGATCGTTGTTCAGCTTTATGATCTCAACCACCCCTTTAAATTTAGTAGCGTGGTTTAATACACCTTGTATAAAAGCAAGTTTCACATACACTTAGTTGTAGAAACGCTCATTAAAGTTAATCCTCCATAAGCTTTTACTACGTCAACAAGACAATAAGTAACAGCAATAGATTTAATGGTGTATTAACTTTATCATTTCTGCAACTGCGTCTCTGTAAATCTACACATACATATTTAAAACTATCAGAGTCCTCTGACTTCACTACGTAAAACTGTATCCCTCCCCATGGAACTGAAAGCGCAGAAAGCTGAAAGGGAGTTTGAAGATATAAACCAACGATACCGGCATGAAAAACAAGATGGCGTTAAAAGCAGCAGTTAAGAACGCTCTCTAGCCTTTACAACCTGACCTAAAGGCACAGATTATTTTATTTAACACTATTTTTGGAATTTCTAACTTTCTCACTTCAGGAACGAAAACTAAAATGCGCCTTATGTCAAGAAGCGACCCTCACCCAAGAAGTTTAAAATACCTACAGAGATGGAGATTGCATTACAAACATAAATATTTGAAGCCAGAATCTATGACCTTTATAACGTCACTGAGGTTTCCCATCTTATTTCCTCAGATGACATGACTTTAGAATGACCTTGAGATTGACAACTCCATGTAAAGAGGAAATGAGATTGGAGACATCAGTGATGTCATAAATTAACATCCTTTTAAACTAAGAGACTACTTATCAAATTGAAAAACTTTTACAATGGGAGCAAACCAATCGGAGCAAAAAAAAATCTGCTGCTCCATACATTTAAGTCGTATACCTAGGCAACGGCGGAGGGTGCAGTTTAGTATGGGACAGCTGTTTTTTTTTGCTTCGATCGGTTTGCTCCAATATTAAAAGTTGTTCAGTTTGATGGGTAGACTCTTCGTTTAAAAGGATGCTAATGATATCAATTTCACCCTGTATACTTTATTAATGAAGGTTACTTTCCTGTGCAAAATAAATTTCAAGACGATCTGACGACCAGAAGCGGGTCTAAATGCAGTCGTTTATGAATTTGGATAAAGTGAGGAGGAATAAATTAAACTCTTCATAAAATGCTTCTTTTTCTTTATTCACACTATTTCGAGCAGCAGAAAATAATTTATAAGGTGCTGGGAATACAAAATTATGTCATTTTTAAACCTACAATAATAAAGAATAAAGAGAAATTATTTTTGTGACTTTTTGTACTTTAAAATGATAAATACTTATGAATTAAGTTCCAAGTTAATTAATTTCCACAATTTACAAACTTACTACTACTTACGTAAAACAAATTCATTTTAATTTATTATTTTGATAGCCTTCGATTACTATTAAAACTAGATACACAGTCAACGCTCCAAAAATTAAAGATTCCCCAACTCTTCCTCTTTGGTCTTTGCCCTCAGAGAACGGACTGAGTTTTTTGCCCCTTCTCGCTGACAGTAAACAAATTGACTTATAGCTTCGATCAACAATATCCAACTAGATAACGCGTCAGCGCTCAAAACATGTCCCGGCAAATAACGCCTCACTATTGGACTATTGTCTTATTTTGAATTAGTTGCGTTCGAACAAAGCCAACGTAAGCACGTCTCGCAATGACGCAGTGTTCCTTTTTTAAATTACTAGGAATTATGGTTGCTTTGAGGTCGAAATTATAATGTATTCGGACTGTTTTCTCGGTTCGTTAACAAAAAATGTTGTATATTCACGAGGACAGAATTTCTCTTTGATTTTGTATGCGACCCGTTATCTAGTTGTATATTGTTGATCGAAGACTTATAGACAATATGTTTACGACCGTTGATTGAGTATTTTATAGATTCGCTGAGCGCGTACACTGGAAAGGGATGGAGATATGACAAAAATGTATGAGAAATCGTGCCTTTGTTTGACTTAGTTGCAAGATTTTGTATGCAATTTAAACGAAGTCAAACAAAAATATCGCATACGCAGAAAGGGACAAACAACATAGATTTTCTCTCGCTCATTCTGTGTAATTAGCGTATAAGCCTGTCTCGTTTTAGCGACTGTTATTTTTTGAATGCCCGTTCTAGTTATTATCTTTCTACGTTTACGACCAAGACCAAGCAAAAGTAACCAAGAGCAAGATTTTACATAAAACAGTTTATCTATAATCTTTTATTTATGATCGATGTTCTCATGTAAAAGTTCCCTAACATATACTCGTATATTCCCTAACGTAACAATTTGAACAAAATACAATTGGTCAAATAGTTTATATTGTGTTATAAATTCGATGTTTAGTAACATGGTTTTACATTACATTATTAATTCGTAGTATTGTATTGACTGCATCATCAACAGCTCACTTGAATTCACCGTTGGTAAGGTAATTAAGTTTTTACAAATAGATACAAAGTTGTTTGAATATTATACCTACTATCACGGCTTTTATTATAAACATTTTTGACATGTTTTGAATCTAATGAAAGCTAGAGTATGTTTGGACCGTTCAAAGTGGCGATCTATATGTCTCTGTCTACACAGGGTGTAAGTGACAGCCTAGCAAATACTGAAACGGTGAACTCAGACCATCAAACTGAACAACTTTCACTATGAAGCCTACTTCAGGAAACGCGAAAAAAAATCAGATGTCCCATACATTTGAGTCGGATAGGTACAGCAGTATTGTATGGGACAGCTGATTTTTTTCGCGTTTTATGAGGTATGCTCAATAGTGAAAGTTGTTCAATTTGATGAATTTTACCCCTGCAACCCTGTAACTTTACATAAACTCTAGCCCTTTAATTCAGGGTGTAAGTGACAGCCTAGCAAATACTTAGTTTCAGTATTTGCTAGGCTGTCACTTACACCCTGAATTAAAGGGCTAAAGTTTATGTAAAGTTACAGGGTTGCAGGGATAAAATTACATTGCTACAATCTTATTGTATTTTACATAACATCCTACAAAAACATGTAATTTATCGCAATAAAGAAATTGAAATTGAAAAATGTGGTAGTCGATGAAGTGGAATCCACATCAGATTTTCATTTAATTTCGAAGAATGGACACGATATCGGATACCAATGACTTTTTCTAACTCGTCTACATAATACCGACTGCTGTCGAACGGTGAAAGAAGATATTGTGAGGAAACTGGCATACGTTTTAGAAGAAATTATGATGCGTGTATATGAAGTTTACCAATCTGCATTGGACACGCATGGTAGACAAATTCTTGGGGGATGACCTGTGCTCTGCAGTGGGACGTGAAAACTATGATTATTATGAGCCATGAGTTCACGTTTGACGACCCGGTTGGTGTAATGGTTCCCACGCTGGACTGCCAAACCAGGGTCCTGGGTTTGAATACCGGTTCGGTCATGGATGTTATAATTATATTTGTGCCGTTGTTGTATGGTTCCCATAATAAAAAGCCTGAGGCTTACTTGGGATCATTACAATGTACGTGCCTGTGAACGATACTTATTTAAAAAAAAAAAAACTTTAACGACAGTATGTCATATAGTATGTGTTTATACTAATTACCTATCTTTTGATTTCTTTTCACAATGAAACTTATTAATTAACTACTTATTAACTTATTAATATTAGTACTACTATAGTTACTTTATTTACATTTTAAATATCAGCTTACGTATGTTTTATCACTTATGCTCTACATAATCCTATATTCATATTCTAAATTTGAAAGTTTGTATGTTTGGTTGTTTGAGACTCAGTCACGAATAAACCCACTGAACGGATTAGGATGAAATTTAACACACGCACTGAAAAAGAAATATTTTTTAAATATAACCAAACTTTAGTGACTACCAAACTGTTCTGTAGCACATAATCAAACATTTTGTTATAATAGCTAAACAATTGGCTGTGGCGGCAAACCAAAATGTTTGATTATGTGCTACAAAACATTTAACTAAACATGTTTTTCAGTGCGATAGAATATGTGATCGTTGTCATCGAAAGTATTGTCTCGATTAAGTGTGCTGTATCGATACCGTCTTGTCAGTGTATTAGTACCTATGGTAATCTTTTTTTAACCGACTTCAATAAAAAACACCGGCCAAGTAAGAGTCGGGACTGGGCAATTGCGCACGCGCAACGCAACGCGTAACTCTCAAAAGCTCATTATTTTTTCCAGATTTTACATGACTCTGGATTCTGAAATATCGCGGGGGACAGTTGTTTTTCTGTGTTTATTAAACAATTTTGTTTAACAAAGTTTCAAAGAGAAACTTAAAAAAATATGTTTTTAGAATCGTATTTTTATAAGCTTTCATTTGATACCCACATTATAGCAAAGAAAAGATTTTTTTTATATACTTACCCTTTTTACCTCACCAAATTGCCGCCCAATATAAAAATTTTGTTTTTTTTACTTAATTTACTATATTGGACCAGCAATTGTTATATCTGTACCGAGTTTCATCTACCTATGTCTTATGGTCTCTGAGGAAAATTCTTGTAACAGACGGACGGACAGACACCGGAGCCGATTCCATAAGTGTTCCGTTTTGCCAATTTTGGTACGGAACACTAAAAAGGAGGAGGTTCTCAATTCGACCCGTATGTTTTTGTATGTTTGTTACGCGATTTTTTACTAAACAGTTTGGTCAATCTAAATTCACTGGTTATTTTGTAATCTAGACTTTACAAATTCAGATCTAGGTACTTATACTTTCTAAACTATATAATTATATTGTTTGACTAAGTAGGTATGTACGTAGTATCTCCCTTTCATCGTAAATTCTAGTTTAACCATTCAACAAAGCCTGTTTTCATAACTATATTATAAATTACAAATCTATAAAATCCAATCATCGGACCCTAAAGATAGAAGATAATTCGATTCTGCTCTCGATTCTAAACAAAAAAATTTTTAGTTTTGTGTTTAGTCTATTTTTATTTAATGGCGTTTCCTTGTTAGATTTCGCCAGTGTCAAGTAGTTTGAGGGAGTGTCTATCCAATCTCGAGGATTGTTTTTGAGTAAGATCAACTGAGCAAGGTTGCCCCGAACACTTGTCTCTCGCGTGGTGTTCGCGCGGATCGCGTTTCAGCCTGCCACGAGGCTCCACGATCCTTCTCAGTTGTTCTTACTCAAAAGCAATCCTCGAGATTGGAGTCAGCTCGCTACATCTTCGACCCCATCTCTGTCCCCAGGACTGGATTGAGGTCAAGAGCAAACCCATTTTTTAATAAAAAAAAAAAAAAAATTACATCCGACCCATTGAATCACCCACGTACATTTAACCAGTGATCCAAAAACTACCCTGTATTCTCGATCTACATTGTACCCTCTTGTATAAGTTTTATCAATTTACAAAAACTGAGCAGATTTTTGATGCCGATCTTTCCACCCGCTGTCTCGGAAGGACTGAGGTCTCTGCACTCTCCCGTATTGTATGGTGGGCGTCCTTCCAATCTGGTTGTTACTACTTCTAAACGTCACAGTTGTACAGGTGCGCATGCTAGACGTGTTGGATTTTTGTCGTAAGCCTTGCATCTGCCGGGTAAACATAAAGAGTTTAAAATAGAAAATGTGTCACGCTGATGTAGGCAGGAAAAAAAAACGTTGAATGATTCAGCTATAATGTATTTTTAGTAGAATTTATTTTACGAGTATGTGCCTACTATTAGAGAACGAATTCAAAATCTGGAGAACATGTAAATGAAATGCGGTTTGGAAATTCAAAATCTGGAGAACATTTTTGTGTAACTATTTACACAATTACAATTACAATTACAATTTACTTTTTTTTTTCTCTAATAGTAGGCACATACTCGTAAAATAAATTCTACTAAAAATACATTTTCAATTACACTAACTGCTAAATGATATCTAATGAAAGGATGTCTATAGAGTAATTTTATTGACACGAGCTATTTTTGAGCGGAGGCGTTGACAGAAACATACAACGCCGCGAAATCACCGCGATATCTCAGAAAAAAATGGGTATCGCGACAATACCGCGGCGGAGATAAACTCAAACTTTCAATAGCGGCGATTTAGTAGCGAAATCGCCTACGCTCAAAAATTTGTGTTATGGTATGGCCCAAAATTTCCTCTACAACAATCTGGTCACTTTAAAAATAATAACGAGGGTTTGCATGCTGCATACGACAACAAATAGAGTAGACATGTTTGTATTAAGGGCTCACTTATCTCCTAATTAACTACCATCTAAATACACCCATCTAAAGCAAATCTTTCTAACGGCGGACAATTGATCAAACTATAAACCCATACAAACGAAGTTTAACTATATTTAATGTCATTATTTTATGGATTTGGTTGAAAATATAATATAAATTTTTTTAGTCATAAAACAAATATTTTTTGCACGAATCAAAATAGTTAAAAAAAGAGCATGCCGTATAGTACCTGTACCTACCTTTATAGGATGTTGAATTAAATGTATTCCATAAAAAATTAAAAAAAAAATTGAAAAAAAGAATGTTTTTAATAACTTTTAGTTTGAACTATTAAATAAGTTATTTTATACGAATATGGTTCTTGTGGTAGTGCCATAGAATAACGTAATATCTAGCTGTACATAATATTAACATAGGTAAAAGAAAAACGATATTAACTGAGGTTTGTCTTCCGCATCTTCTCTACAGCGACAACACGTTCCGACTTCCGACGCGGTGATAGTATATTGAATAAATTATTTTGACTTTGACTTTCGTTAACGCGAAATCTAGCATTGAAACCGTATAATTGAATCGGAAATCTAACAAATCACAGGCGCAGAGATCGTATCTAGATCGTGTTTAAAATATTGCAGTTGGTAACTTGAATTGGTTAGTATTAAAAATAGGATCAAACTTCGTTTGTATGAGCGCGCTCGGGTGTTCTGCAAAAACTATCCTCATAAAATTGGGCACACCGTTAACTTTGTCTCAAAGGGAATTCGGAGATGAAAGCCTTTGGAGTGCGTTTGATCGCTGTCATAGATACTGTAAACGGATATGTGTTGGACCATGAAAAGCTTAGGTACGTATACTACTGGATCAATGTTTGTCATGACGAGGTCAAGGCAATGCGGTCTGCAATATTTTAAGAATAACCCACATGAAATCCGGACAACTTTTACAAAAAAAAGTAATTGCTGTTTGATTGATAGAGTAGTTCCTCGCGTAATCATTGTTAGGCCCAGAGAAAGTTGTTCAGTTTGATGGTTTGAAACACCACCGTTTATAAGTCAACTGCGCTAGGATTACAAACGCAAACCGCGTTACTTTGGCCGCACCTTTAATGAACAATTGACACGATTGTTAGGAAGACCATTAGGCGTTAAATTGGCAATTATTATTTAACAATGAAGCCGTTTTATTTAACACTTTAACTGCTGACGACCTACCAGGTAGGTCAGCGACCTATGGGCCGCAGTGCTCATGACTCACACCTTGAGTCAGAATCGTATAGCATTCCACAGTGTTAGCACTGCGCGAATGTCATTGTTTTGAGCTTAGCAGCGAAAGTGTTAAGAGGCGTGTTACGCTTTGTCTTATCTTCCAAATTTTTGGCGAAATTTAATTAAAATGCCTTTTAGGGTTTGACATTTTTGAATAAATAAAGCTGACGGTAATATTCTCCACTTATTAGGTAGTCAAAGCAATCAAACTAATATAGTAGGGTTTTTCTTAATAATTATGATGACAGTTTTTAAGGGGATGATACAGAACGGGTTAAGAACCCTTTAAAATGTTTAATTCTAGATTGAACCATTTTTTAGTCACTAATTATTTTTACAATTCGGCTTCCGTGAATAATTGCGAATCTAAAGTGAAAAAGTAGATAATTTTATGAAATATACTGACACTACTTCATTAATTTATCCACCATTTCACGTAAGACTCAGAATTATAGACAGTATTAGAATTTTTGCCGGCGAATAGTCTCCTGAAAACATCCAAAAACGGTTTCATTTGACAACTCATGTCACTGCCTCTATTCCTGTAAGGTATAATACCTTTATGATACAGACAGACTATAAACAACATGGTCAATTTTCAGACCATGAAACTGAACAACTTTTTCTATGGGGCCAACGCTGAAATCACGAAAAAACATCTACTATCACATACATTTGGTTCGAGCAGGTTTACAATTGTGTATGGAACAGCTTATTCCCCACAGAGAAAGTGTGCAAAATGTTCTTAATAGTTCGGTAATCGACTAGAGAAGCTTTGAACAACATTACACGCAAGCCTTAAGGGTCGGCACTACCTACGGCCCGTTTGACATATCTGTCAAAAGAAAAAGACCGGTGGCCGACAACACTCAACCCTATCTTATAAGATTAATGAACAAATCAATTTGATAGCTTTTGGTAATACTTTTCTTGCAAAAAACTTGGTCGGCTGCAGCGCGCGGCAGATTGGCTGGCATGTTTACTGGTGTGAAGGAAAAAGTGATCCCTACCTGGTGACACAACATTATACCTCGTTGAATTAAAGGACGTAACTAGTCTGTTGGTCTAGAGTCCAATTAGTAAGGACTAAAAAGTCTGGTCGGCCGACCCTATCCTGGCAGGGTCGTAGGTCCGACCGAATTTAGGGTACCTACTACTCGGAAGGCAGATTTTACCACATTAAATTAATGTTGAATGTTTGGTTGTGCGTGGCAATCATCCTGCAGCATCTGGATTTGAGAGCCGTAGGTCGAAATTGACATTTACAGCAACAGTACAGTACCGTGATGGACCTATAATGTGACTGATCAAAGATCACCCCTGGTGGTAGGATAGGATGGGTTCTAGCTAATTAGATCACAGTATTACTAAGGCTTAAAAAAACTTAAAATTATTTTAACAGAACAAATTAAAACTTTTAACAGAATAATGAAATTATTATAAGTTTAATATTATTGGTATTAGCAAACTAAGGGTTTGTAATCTTTTATCATCATAATCATCGTCAGATATAATATTTTAAGCACGGAATAAAAGTTAATTTTGCAGTAACTGGAACGATTGCCTTCAAAAACATTTGCGCAAAAGGACATCATCAGTGTGACGACTTTTAGTAGATTTCTTCTTTATTGGTATATTTAGGGCAAAATTGTTTAGTAGATTTTAGTAGAAATTGGGTATTCGAAAATGTTAATGTCTTTAAAAATTCAAGGATTCAGGCTAATAAAATCTAAGCTGGCAATACAAATGGCTGAGAAAACGATTGCATTGTTTGCAAGTTTTCCGGAACTTCTAGTACATCATCATCATAATCATCAGCCTATACAAGGTGTTACAAAAATACAAATAAACATTTAAGGGGGTGGTTAAGACCATCAAACTCAACAACTTTCACTATGGGACCAATATCGAAATCGCGAAAAATATAATTTATGTTCTATACTCTACAAATCGACTCGAGCTAAAAATCTATGGGATATCAGATTTTTTTTTCGCGATTTCGATGTTGGTCCCATAGAGAAAGTGGTTCAGTTTGACGGTCTAAACAACCCCCTTAAGAGTTTTAAAAATTTATTCTTACTTTTGTAACACCCTGTATACGTCCCACTGCAAGGCACAGGCCTACCTTCTAGGAGGGTGTTTGGGCGTAAGTCCACCACGCATGCCCAAAGCGGATTGGTAGACTTCACATATACATCAGAATTTCTTCGTCTGCATTATGCAGGTTTCCTCGCGATGTTTTCGTTCACCCTTTGAGAGCAGTCGGTAATACGTACATAAGTTAGAAAAACTCATTGGTTCGTGGCATGTTGTCCGTGCGGATTCGAACGCGGACCTCTTGATTGAGAGTCCATACCTCTCCGCAATGCGCCACCGAACTCACTTCTAGTACAGCAAATATTAATCATATCGCCTAATGTTATTTTTTTTTACAAAAGAGGGCTTCTAAACAGAGTTGGAATTTTGGTACCTAGCACTTTTAATATGTCAAAGAGATTACATGTTTATCGACTTCCAATAATGTCGATATACGGGTATATTTTATATCACTGCGGATAACTTCAGCATGACGTATCGAACTTCAAAATAGCGAAAATAAATCAGCTGTTCCATACATTTGAGTCGAATATGTAGGTACTGCAGTTTTGTATAGGACAGCTGATTTTTTTTTCGCTCTTTTGTAGTTGGCTCCATAGTGAAAGTTGTTCAGTTTGATGAGTAGAATACATGCTGGTGTTATCCGCAGTGATAAAAAATTACCCGTATATGGACACAATCGGAAGTCGATAAACGTGCAATCCCTTTGACATAATTAAAAGTGCTACCAAAATTTCTGACTCTGCTTATGAGACACAGAAAACTGTACTAAATTTAAACATGCGTAGGGACGACCCCATATTTATTTGAAAATTGAAGCATCCATGTTACAAAGTGATGAAAACCAATAAAAATTATACAAAAATGCGAAAATAACATGTGTAATAATGATGTGCGTTTAGATAAAATTGATAATATTTTGTTCAAAAACGTGTTTTATATTAAATTTTAACCATCTGTAACGACATTAATATTATTTGGTAGAATTTAAGTAGAATTTGAAACAGGGCTGGTAGATTTTGGTAAATTTCAGCAGTAATTTTCGTCACGCTGAAGGACATTGTGCGACACAAGAACATATAAGTAGGTGTTACTTAGTAGCTAAAGTGGGTACATGAATCCTGAAAGGGCACAGCAATATTAACAAGAAGTAATTTTAAAGAAAAAAATTAGTACAATGTTCTTTAGGTTTTTTTGGTAGTTTTTGGTTCTTTTGGTAGGTTTTGGTAATTATTGGTAGTTTAGTAATTATTTTTTTGTTGTTTCTGGTTTTTTGGTAGTTTTTGGTTAGTTTGGTAGTTTTTCGTTGTTTCTGGTTATTTGGTAGATTTTCGTAGTTTTTGGTTATTTTGGTAGATTTTTATACTTTTTGGAAATATTTGATAGAAGAATGAAAATTACCAAAAACTACCATAAAAACAAAAGAGTTCTTGACGGCTTGGCTACGGGTTTGTTGACATAAATAAAATATATGTTTTGCAAAAGAGGTACCTACATTCGAATCGTAAGCGGAATTCAGTCAGTAAGGGTGTCATGCCGATCCTTGTTTACCGACTTTAAATTACTCACTGTGACAGCTTCGTATATCCTCGATCTGTGCGAAATCGTGAGACGATACCCCGTAGTATTCCGTAGCAAGAGATTAAATTTAACTCGCAAAAATGAGCTACTGGTACCAAATTACCGACTAGCATCGATGCTAAGGACTACAAAATAAAGTCGAATACTGTACTTGTGTATAGTAAAAT
The DNA here is from genome assembly GCA_963693445.1 of Agonopterix heracliana. Taxonomy (NCBI): domain Eukaryota; kingdom Metazoa; phylum Arthropoda; class Insecta; order Lepidoptera; family Depressariidae; genus Agonopterix; species Agonopterix heracliana. Next base: position 1,185,994 of record OY856310.1, read on the forward strand.
ACCAGATGACATTAAAGCCGATAAGAAATTTCTGAAGAAGGTTAAAGAATTATTAATCGAATAGTGTCCCTATGACTTTAATTAGTTTCTTCAGTATAAGTAAACAAACAGGCATCAATCTGAGTAGAAAAAAATGTGTTGCAGACCGATTATTTGTACCTCAATAGGTTATTATAATTTTTAATTAATCACATTTAACTGATTTTATAACATTTAACTAATTTAATTGTAGTAAGTGAAAGGTGGTAGTTAAGTTATTGTCTGGCACCTATTGTTTAAATTTTTTTTTTTCTTAATGTTTATAAATTATATTGTAGTGTGACTAATAGGTACTCTGTACTTACCATCTGTAACTTATGTACCTACCTACAATTTAAGGTAAATAAATAAAATGAAATGAGATGAACCAAAAGTAACAAATTAACCATAAACTACCAAAAAGTACGAAAAATTACCAAAATAACAATAATCTACCAAAAAGTACGAAAAACTACCAAAAAAAACAGAAACTACCAAAATAACCAAAAACTACTACCGAAAAGTACGAAAATCTACCAAAATAACTTTTTGGTTACTTTTGTACGAAAATTTACCAAAAACTACCGAAAGACTCAAAACTACCATAAATTACCAAAATAACCAAAAACTACCAAACAGTGCCCGGAAAGTAACTTTTGTGAAATTCCTTTGTGTTGTCTTGTGTCGCGCAATGTCTTTTCGCGCAAAATTCTGTCGTGCAAATGACTTACAAAGTCAATCGTTTGAGTTACCTACTGCGGTACAGAATTCACTCTTATTTAAAACATATCTGACGATGATGATGATGATTTCAGATTATCAATCCTTAGTTTGCTAGTAACAATAGTAATAAACTTACAGTTATTCTGTTATAATAACGAGTAATAGTCGACCAATTTATAAAATGTACTTCTAAGTCCACATACGTGACGGGCAACTACGGAACCCTACACTGCATGTGGCCCGACACCCACTTGCCCGGTTTTTTATAAGTTACTTTGCTACTTTAGCTAAAAATGGATTTGTTCATTAATCTTCTAAGACAGGGTTGGGTGTTGCCGGTCACCGGTCTATTTGCAATGATTTCGAACGATTGACGGCCCATAGTAATTTGTATGAAGAACACGTCCAAAAAAATATGTGATTTTTGGTAACAAATTGCAAAAAAACTAGAATTCGTATCGAAAAACTGATTTGTTTAAAGTGTTCTTTGATGTTTTGCCATTGATTAGAAATATATTTTGTTGTTTTATTTTGTTTCACTAAATCACAGGACTCGGAACGCGGCAGTGCTATTCTGGAGTTTATCATGAAATTCTCGATTACTTTCTGATGTAATTACACAATTTTACTGAATTTTTTTTTGTTCATCTTGTACTTCATCTTTTAAAGAAGCGATGGTATTAATTTTGTTTCTAAATATAGCTATTTACTATCCTCAAAAGTCGGAACGCCGAACCCTGTTTTGCCCGATTAGGGTAGTGCCGACCCTTAACTCCAAGACTGTCTTTGATCATCCCTTTCGCTTCGTTAACCGAGATATTATCTCGCTCGGTTGAATCTTGGGAACTACTTGAATATTAATGCCACAGAAAAGATAGCTATTACGGTTGAAATGGTCTTTCTACCATTAAAAGAAGCACAAATAAATAAACAATGAACAGGCACGTTGTAAAACTTACATGGAAATGAGTACTAGAGTTCAAGTTACCGGGGTCGTGGCAGAGCAGCTTCCGGAGCGACCTTCGGAAGTTGCGCGTCATCAGGCAATACACTATGGGGTTGATCGCAGAGTTCGCATGCCCTGGAAATGTTTAATGAAACACATCAAAAAGGTATTATGACTGTCAAGACAATTTTTTGGCAATGCGTCTTGAAATACAACACGTGTGTTCAATATGCTGAGTTTTTACATGAAGAAAGGAGACGTCCATAGAAAATATGGATGACATAAATAATATACAACTCAACTCTTATTAATTTCTTAATTCTAATTTAAGTAAATTAATTAAAAGTCATTTAAAACCGGTGTTATTTAAGCAAAGTAATGTTAAGCCAAAAACCGATGTATTTTATATAAAAATTGTTATAAAACTTTTGGGACTTCCAGGTCTGGTATCTGTACACTAGTTTTAGATTATATTGTTTTTATTAAGACTGTGTCCAAAATACAAAAATAAAGAATAAAATAAAAAAATAACAAGTGAAAAAATGAGCGATTAATTGAGGCAGACAGAATGGACGAAATTACGACTTATAAGAGAGATGAATGGAGGAAGACGATGTATTGCACCGACTCTAAATAATGGGATAAGGGCAGAGAGATAATTATGATGTTGGATAACGATGAAGTAATGTTCTGTGATGGGTCTGTCAGAGCTTATGCAGATAACAGTCGTGTGACAGTTTTTTAAGGGGATGACCTGACTATCAAACAGAACAACTTTCTCTATGGAACCAACATCGAAATCGCGAAAAATAAATCTGCTGCCCTATAAATTTGGCTCGAGTAGGTCTGCAGTTTTGTATGGAAGAGCAGATTTCTTTTTCGCGATTTCGATGTTGGTGCTTTAGAGAAATTTGTTCAGTTTGACAGTCTGATCATCCCCTTAAGCCCAGGCTTATTGCCAGCAATACACATCCGATTTTCCATCCCATTGTCTGATCCTATAGTATATAAGTGCCACTCCCTTCCTTCAGCAAGAGAGGGACGGAAGTTACAGACATTATACTATTGTCTGATGCTTCCATCTCTCTCCTTCGTGATGTGAGGGAGAGGGACTTAAATATTATTGGATCAGACAATCGGATGGAATGTCTGACGTCTATTGCCAGCCTTAAAAGTGTCAGCATATTAAGAAGGACCCTATATTGTGTACTCACCCAACAGCAAAGTATACGGCAGCAGAAGCGATACAGATTCCACTTCCACAGCGTTGACATCAATAAGAAGCTGCAATATGTTGTATGGGAGCCAGCAGAGAGCGAAGAGTACAGCTAGGAGCAATAGTATCCATGCCACTCGCTTCCTCTCGCGAACCAGACGCAAGCGCTGAAAAGAGACAAAAGACAAGGTTATGTGAGAAAAACCAGCTGAGTACTAGTTAGAAAAAGTCTTTCCAGTATTGCGCATCAATGGGTTTAAAAAAACCATCGATTTCGTCCCGCCACCTTCTTCTAGGTCTGCCTCGATGTCAATTTCATTTTTCTGGGGACCAGTTGGTATAGTAGTTTTGGTCCATAAGCTATGCATGCAAGCAAGCATGCCAGCTTAGTTCCACTTTAGATTGGCGGTGGTGGTAGTGACGTGGTAGCTTCTGGAGCGAATGATATAACTTCGAATCCATCAGTTTTATGGCAAAGATGCTGCGCTGTATAACAAACTCCCTTTAACAAACCTTGAGACTTGACTCTTTATCCAATTTTGAGAACCTAAAGTTAATAATTGGCACCAGCTTATCATTGTCCGCTGCTGATCATTGGCCTCTTCCAGGGCATGCCACAAAATGCTGCCAATATCTTAGCAGATATGATCAGCTATTCCATTTAAATGTCTTTGTAAATTTAGTGAGCAATTCTCTTCGCGAAATAGCTTAGGTTTAGGTGCTCAAATTCAGATTCCATTCAAAATCTGTAATTTTTATAGAATACCTCCTTTAAATGGGTAATGAACGCAAAATACGCCTCTGGATTACGAATTAAAATACCAAATGTTTTGTATGAAGTTCGGATGGTTGCTTCCACAAGTCTGCAAAATGAAGAACTTGAAGTAGGAAAAGTTACATTGTCCTAAGGGAAATTTAGTTGTTACCCGACTGTGGCCAAACAAAAAGGAGGGTTATTTTAATTAAGAATTGAACATATAACGGTGAGTTGTTAGTTAGTTAGATTAACAGTTTTATCTGCGTAGCTTCTGTTTTCGATTTATATGGGATTCAGAGAATTCCCATCTTAATTAAATGTTTACTATTGTGCCAATTCAAAACTCCAATGTAGGTAAAACTTGTCACAAAGAAGGAAAGTTTATAATTAATTATCAGGCAATCTCTTATACACTAGAGAGCGGAGCTATAATTGTTTAATTACAAGAAGTAAATTTTGACATGAAAATATCCTTTTTCCTGAGCTGACATGTAAAGTATTCTAAAGGCAAAGATTCAGAGATTTCTATGGAGTATAAGCCTAGTCTAAATTAAATAAAAAGTCTAAATTAATTGAATCTCGAATAGGCGTTTGTGCAGAACTCAAATCAATCCATTAAGAAGGACCATGTATTTAACAGTTAAGGGGTTGGAGAGCTGTCAATTTCATACAAAGCTTTGAAATTATTCATACAACATTACTTCTTATTATATATAATATATTATATTATAATAATATAATATAATAAAATCTTATTATATTATAAATTGTAAATGTTATTTGATACGCGCAATCTAGATTTTAAAGCTGTTTTTCCACATATAAAACATTACTTTTATTTACACCGTCTTCGAGTATTCTACTACAAAGTTTTGTATGAAATTGACAGCTCTCCAACCACCTTAAGTTACTGACTGAAAGACCATCAGACAACGCATTCACTCGAAACACAGATATGGAAACTAGATTATGTTCTAAAGAAATTGTCACTTTTATCTTATTGAAGGTTTCAAGCTGAAACGACCTGTCATATTATTATGTTAAAAGTGAGTTTTAGCCTTGCCTTTTATCAACAGTAGTCAATTTTTTTTATTTCTAAACAATTAGTAGGGCGAAATTCCACGGAGGCATGTTTTATTTTTTATTTTTCGACTAGATTTATTCAATTTACCGAAACCAAAGTCATACCTTAGTATTCTCGGATAGTTTATCTAGTGAAATCATAAATTGAATACACGATTGGAATGACTTCATTCGATAGAAAATTGTCACAAAGATGACGTATTTTCATGTACTTAAATATTTTTCTCGTTTTAGAAGAACTTCAAATAAATTCACATAGTTTATCTAGTGAAATCATAAAAAAAATTATAGAAAGTACTTTTGTTGGTACTTTTTAATCGAAAATACGGCACACTCACGTACTTTTTTTTTTTTCAATTTTTTTTTGTTTAATGGCATCCGATGCGTTATCACAATTCAGCCAACGTCTCGTTATGTGAAGATTATACGTAGGAAAATGATCAGTAGTATTAATTAAGTCTAGAGTGGCAGTTTTGCCAATGTAAGTAGTTTAGAGTCTCAAGTGATTGTTTTAAGGTTAAAACACAAAAGAGAGTTCACAAAATGGTGGAGCCACGTGCGGACCCAACGCGACGATACGTGCTGTGCACACACGACCGTCCTCCGGCAGATCCGCATCGTGACTCCCACTCACGTACTTTTCGGAGACCTATGGCCCCTTAATCAAAATTTCCAAAAAACTAGAATGTCACATTGTAGTCGTTGTTGGTTTTCAGTCGAAACATTACGGATTATTATGTTAGTACTTATAAGTGTACAAAATTAAACAAAACCACACAACTTAAGAAATCTAAACCCTTAGTCCTTATACGATACCAAAAAATGTGATCGCTGATTCAATTTATAAGTTGGAATAGCATGACAAATTTATAAATTCGGTTTTAAATAAATCTGGCAGTAAAAGAGGCATAGGGATGCCAGACGAGTGCGAGTGAATTATCGTACCAATATTCGAAAATTATCGTACCAGATGAAAAATTATCGTACAACTGCCAGAACCGCGTGAAACGCGCTATTTCGCAAAACTAGAAATAGAATAGGAATTTTAGGAAGTTGTAGAATAAGACAGAAATTTTAAAATAACTTATGAATTTTATAAAAGAGTGGGATCATCGGAATCACTATTTACTTCTACCTCTAGATTCGAGGAGTAATTCCGTATTCCTCGACCATAGACATTATTTTGTATTTTTAGATGATTTTAAGGCACTGGATAGTACAGCTTAGCCAAAAAGAGTAGAAATTAAATGAGGGCGCTGCCTCTACGCAAGAACGTCAAAATCACGCATAACCTGGCAACACCACCATACGCAAATTTTAGTTCCACCTGTCACCACGTTCATGACTTTATGGCCAAGCTATACCTTTACCTAGTTTTTCACCCCACTTCGGAGGGGGGTTGGAAATTATCGTACTTTGGCGTACGATAATACATTTTGTATCGTACATCGTACCGGTGTCGAAATTATCGTACATGTACGATAATTATCGTACGTCTGGCACCCCTGAGAGGCAATTTGCGACGGTAAAACACGGTCCGTCGCAAATAAAATGTCACCTCTCTCGAATAGAAAAGCGTTCACAATACAAAAACCCCGGTCAAATTAAATTGAGCAAATGCCACCGCTGAAAAAACACACGTTGTTCTCTCAAAAAGATATATTGTTTGAGAGAAAAGGCTTAGGTTTTCAATAACGCGTGGAGCAAACAAAAACTAAAAACAATTTGTGGAACATCCGTCACATCAAGAGTTTATTTGAATTATGAGAATGTATAAGGTTTCATCTTACCATACATACGTTTTGTATTACTCATGACTGAACATTTCGAGGTTTCATTTATTTAAAAAAAAGTTTATTTTGTGAAAGTTTATACAGGATCCTTCTTAATATACAGGGTCCAACTTAATATGCTGACACTTTTTTAAGGGGATGATCAGACCATCGAACTGAACAACTTTCTCTATGGGGCCAACATTGAAATCGCGAAAAAAAAATCAGCTGTCCCATACATTTGGCTCGCGTAGGTTTGCAGTTTTGTATGGGACAGAAGATTTTTTTTTCGCGATTTCGATGTTGGTCCCATAGAGTAAGTTGTTCAGTTGGACGGTCTGATGATCCCCTTAAAAAAGTGTCAGCATATTAAGAAGGACCCTATATGCTGGCGGTTTTTTAAGGGGATGCACAGACCATCTAGCTGAACAACTTTCTGTACGGCACCAACATATAAATAATGATGTTCCATACAAAACTGCAACCCTAAAGCCTAAATGTATGGTCCTTCTTAATATGCTGACACTTTTTTAAGGGGATGATCAGACCATCAAACTGAACAACTTTCTCTATGGCATTACATCGAAACCGCGAAAAAAAAAAACTGTTGTCCCATACATTTATGGCTCGAGTAGGTTTGCAGTTTTGTATGCAACAGCAGATTTTTTTCTCTTGATTTCGCTGTTTGTGTCATAGAGAAAGTTGTTCAGTTTGACGGTCTGATCATGACCTATGACCCTATTAATGACCCTATTAATCTCGAGATACTCGTAGAAGCATTATAATTATAACGACTTCGTTTCTTTGTGTTTTGTTCCATTTTACTGTATTAGTGCGGCATTGTACTCTTATTTATTCTGTGGCAATACTAGTTAGCAGGGCATATTGAATATGCTCTTCTATAAATTGGCATTTAATATCAAATTAAAGGTTGAAAAATTTGTCTCGGGCGGGACTTGAACCCACGCTCTTCCAAACCGGGGAAACGTGCTAACCAATTACACCACCGAGCCCACTACCCAGAGAACGAAATTTGCAATCTGTTACGTCCCCTTACTGGCTGTAACATGTTATAATCAATAATATTGACATTTAATAGCATGCCACCTGACACTCTCGGCATCATACTCTCCCAAATTTTGAGAATAAACATAACTTCTTTTGACTATAACTCGTTACAAACTGAAGTTTATTTCGGAACAAGATTGTTGTGTTGGCAGACTCTCGACACAAAGTTTAATAAGATCTTATCCCTACTAAACTTTTAAGAACATTACTCATGCAATATAAAAGCAGACTTAGTTAAGTTTTACTGCCTTAAGCCCCACTTGCGTCAACCTAGGTTACCAGTTAACTCTGGGTAAAATAGCTCTCTCAATTGTTTTTCTATACAAAAAATAATGGGTTACCAATTTAACCTGGAGTTTGTTGCTAACCCATGTTGACGCAAGTGGGGCTAAGAGAAGTGTATTCCGAAAGCTCCCGAGCGCGCTGCTTAAAAACGAAGTTCCGTCCTATTTTCTATACTAACCAACATTTTGTTAAACACAACCTAGACACCAATAAATAAATAAATAAATAAATATCTTGGACATTGTCACACATATTATCTAGTCACATTTCAAGTTCCAGAATCTAGCCTGGACTTGTATTATGATGACTAGACAACGATATAGAATACATATATAGATACAAACATCCAATGTCTGTGCTTTGCATTTGTCTGATTTACTTTTAAATGTATAGTTTCAAAATTGCTGGGATTAATATAAGATTTGTATGGAAAACTTTGAGCCCCGATAACTTTAGAACTAAATATTTAAAAGGAAACCTGACAATTAATGCAAACCACAGATATTGGTTTCTAGATTGTGTTAATTAAAATCTTTATTTGTTACTTTAATTACTAAATGTTCAAACTAGGACGGAATTTTATGTTGAATGTAGCGCCTAGCGCCGTATGAATTACATTCTCTTAAACAAAGTACCTAACACACGTACTAAAGATATAAATTATGTAAGTTTATGAAGTGAAACTACTAGTACTACAAGCTTTATTACCCCGAAAGGGAATACGGTAGTAATGAGTTTACGTGTTAGGGTGGCCAACCTGTCCTACATTTAACGGGACAAAACAGTCTTTAAGTTATAGTTTTGACCGTATTCTGTTTTTTAATATGAACTATATAGGACCATTGTCCCATATTAGACTCTGTGAACCTTTGACTACTTATATGAGGACTGGTAACGCGTGTAATTCTACTAACAAACGTTTCTGCCACTTTTTGCGGGGGGCGAGGTAACATGCAATCCGCAACTTTGGATTTTATTCCCCATAACTTTAGATTCTAATTTTGAATGTTAAAAATCATGAAAAGTAGTCTTGTGTGAACCGCAAACGTTCTAAGTTTGAAATTATTTTTTCGCAACTATGGGCTGTCTCGTTTAGTGTATAAAATTTAATGTAAATGCACATGATCAATTGATCTTATACCGTGGCAGAGGGGAAATGCTACCGCAAGGCGAGTCCTTATAATAAATAGTCAAAGCTGTGAACGCATAAAAGACGCAAATCCTAAAACCATGTTTTCTATTCTTCCATCAAACGCTTATGTTGAAAGAGTATTTGATTTTTGACACAATTTTATTTCTAGTTTTTTCTTCAAAATAGTGCTAACTAGCTTCATTTTCTTTAAGCCACATTTAAGTATTCAATAACAAAATTAAATATAAAGTGGCTGACATAGCTCAGAAAATTTGCAAGCTGATGTGGCAAAGGGCTGGTCACATCTGCCGAAGAACGAACACCCGATGGGGAGTCAGAGTTCTAGAGTGGAGACCACGAACTGGCAGGCATAGTGTGGGAAGCCCAGCCCCGGTTCGCTGGACCGACGATCTAATAAAGGTAGAGGGAAGCTACTGGATGAGGAAGGCCGAGGATAGAATACTGACACGCCTTGAGAGAGGCAGTTGAGTTCAGCAGTGGACGATGATGTGCTGATGATGATGATGTGCTGCAAAATGAGCGCATAAATGGTCGGGTATCCTACGTAAAAGACAATGCGGATTTTCTATGAAAGGTTGGCACCTTTCGACGTTGTTTTTAGCGAGGCCACAAATATTTTAGTTCAGAATAAAGTAACAAACAAACTTATTATTAAAGCCTGACCAGAAATATAAAAAACCTCGCCATGTTGCGGAAAATTATTGGAACTAATTTTTGTACTTGGAACACTAACATTAAAGGTGACAGTCGATTGCAGCGCCCCCAATCCAGGTTTTTTATTTTCCTGGTCAGGCTTTACATGGTTCATCCCTAAACTCAGTTGAAAATATATACATAATATACGCTTAGGTACTTCAAGCCTTTACGTCTCCGTTCGGACTGAGTTTATAGATATTCTTGTCCTAGAGTTTTGTTTGTAACTTTATTCTGAACGATTATATTCATGTTTGATTGATGGCCGCGCTAAAAGAAGAGGCGTTAAGAAAAAAGGCTTTATTTTCATTCATTGGCTTTTTTATTTTAACAACCTTACACACACGTTCCACTAGCGCGGAAGACTAATGGACCCATGACGGAAATTAATTACGTTCACATTAATGACTGGGTTGCTGAGTACGTTTCTATAACGTTCAGTAGGGCTAGCATATCACCTTCGTTATCATTCTATTTGCGCGCGAACGAACGAGATAATAGGCGTGATATAGCCGTATCACGTGCAACATGCTACGGTGGCTGAAGGTGTAGACTTACACCTGCACCCTATTCTTAGTTTGTTTCCTTGAGGCTTCCTTACTTGAGTTGAGGACGTTTTTAACATTTGTGTCACACAAATTATGTCAAAAAAACGTCCACCACTCGAGTGAGGAAATGTCATGACAACAACTAAGAATATGGGTGTTAGATACGTCATATCTAGGTAGTATCGACCCTATCGCATACTCGCGCCGGCCCAAGATTACCCGACCGTGCTCTTTAACGTAGGTACAGGCAGTGTCATGACTGTGCCCTGTGCCTAGATTCCGTTTTGCATGTGCTGACGTCATCTTGTCAATTTTTGTATATTTTAGGCAGTGTCCGGAGTGCGCTAGAGCCGTGTGGATCCGACTTAGAATAGACTGCCCTAATCTTTCCCGTGCGTGGGTTCCATACTTATTCTTCTAGGATTCTAGGTTTTGTTTTGGGTATTTTTTTGTTTATGCAGTGTTTATGTGAGCGAAAGGCTAGCGATCTCTCACCACAAGATAAGTTAATTCATCATGAAACTTAAATTGCTAATTGTGAGCATTGCTACAACTACATTCTGAATGAAAGAATGTTGTTAGTTTTAGCAATGTTTCTGTGACTTGTTGCCAGAAATAACGTTTTAATGTAATGACATTAGCGAGCATTGGCTCGCTACAATACTATAAAGACCTACGTGCGATTTTGATCACTAAAACTACCTACCCCCTTGATTACTGTTGGGTGTTGGGGTAGAAAGAGACGAGTCTAAAAGAGTTTCTCAAACATTTTATTAAACACTAAAATCTTCAGATAGTACCATTCGCTTTTAACTTCGTCTTACAGGAGATATTAAAAATATTTACTGTCTATCTTAATGTTTTAGTGTCAACATAAAATGAAACAATTTTATACCTGTATTTATGTCTGCAAAAGTATTTTTCACTTCGTCAAAAGTTAGGTAAGTACCTATAGAAATTGATGATATTATGTTCATGGTTTTTTATTACCAGGCATTATTAGACGAAAATCACAAACGGAGGAGCAAACGGTTAAACATTAGGGATCGTCGTGTGTTGCGATAATGTACAGTAATTATTTGTACATAATTGGTAGACTGATGTCTTGCTTGAATCTAGAACGATTAAACCACTGGACGCGAGATGTTCTTGATGATGTATGAAACGATATTCAACCGAAATTTTGCGCGTTGAGGGGGCGGGGGGGGGGGGGGGGGGGGGGAAGTCATTCAATATTGATTGAAATCACAAGCTGCAAGCCACATGACCCTTAACAACTGCATAATTTGTCGGTATGCGGCGTCGTGTGATATCGGACGTATTATTAACAATTGATTCACAAAATCGATACATAATTTATGGGTTTGTTGCTAATTGAAAATACTATTTCATAAATTTATTGAAATTTTTCGCAATCTCAATGTTCAATTTGGTGATCTAAATGTAAATGTTAATACGTGTTAATACATAATTAATGGGTTGCTTAAGACCATTAAATTGAACAACTTTCATGATCATTGTCCCATACATTTGTCTCATACAACCCAAAAATGATTGGACTAAAAATTCGTAAGCTAAGGTGTATAAAACATACCTGTTGGCTGTTAGCACTGCCTTCTGTCTGGTCAAAAGGTGGAATGACTGAACATAGTCTTCTTCCCATCAGTGAGTAGGACACCACTACGATGCAACCTGAAAAATAAGAAATAAATGATTTATTGAAAGTCAAGAGTTTCGGTACTACTGGTGAAACCTGGATGTTCTGAGGTTTCAGAATATCTCTGACTACCCCCTCAGGGAATATAGTCGTGAGCATATGCTATTAAAATTCAAATAAAATTTTAATCATCTCAGGTGTTGCAAACATTCGTCGGTCTAACTCCTAAGGATGCTCCTTGGTGGAGCGAAACACGTGTAGAGTAGACATTATTTGGTTGGCAGGTTGTATTGCATAACCTACTTGCGTGCGTACTTATTGCAAACAGTGATCTTATCGAGCGATAATATCGCTGCGATTTTGCGATATTTATTTCCAGTACATTTTGTATTGGGACGCGCGCGATCCTACACACTGCCGCGATATTATCGAGCGATAATATCGCTGCGATTTTGTTCCGAAGCAATCTCTTTAGACCACATTTAGTTGTGGGGCGCATGCGTGACATATCGCTCGATAAAATCACTCGATAATATCGCTGCAATATGCGGAGGCCTTTATTGTGATTCGGAATTCCGTATGTGTGAGGCAGGCTTTCTTGGCAGTACGCAAAAGAAATAGCTTTGTTAGAGTAAGTCGCTGGCATTTCCATTCAGATTGACGTGTTAGAGTCAGAATAACTGATGGCTAACTAGTTGTAGTAAAGTTTTTGAAAATCCCATAAAGATCTACTGTCTATAATGAAGTTAACAAAGACGTATCATTAGCATCACATCAAAAATAACGAATATAAATTCATCAAACAATATTTTTTCTTTGAAATTTTTAATTAAATAAAGTTTGAAAACATCGGAACAATTGTTTTGTTACCAGAACATCAATATCTGAATGTATAAACTTAATTTTAAAGCGAACTTTGTATCGAAATATTATACAATAGATAATTAGTTACATTTTCGAAATTAATAAAAAATCTTTTTATTTTTCAAAGAAAACAGCTAAATTCTGACCGGAGCCACGTGCTCGTTCGCATCGATTAGTATGGAGAGTCTTGGTCCAGGGCTGATACGCCTTAATACAGATACCAGACAATAACAGAGACAAGCGCGCGTTTCGCCAATGCGTATTATCTTCTACTCAGAACTGGAGGAGAGCAAACGAAAACAAAGGCGGCCAAATCTTATTTATTTATTTTATTTATTTATTTATCTGGTCTGCCAACAGCTGTTACATCAATTCAATCACATGTTTGGTTACAAAAAGTTCTAGTCTAAGATGTACAACTAATTACAGGCAAACACAACATGCAAAAATCAAGTTAACATAAAGAAAAAGTTTGTCTACGGCGAAGGTATCGCAAAGTAAAAATGAGCTTAAATCTACTTATACACTGCACTGTTACAGATTGGGTACTGATGGAAAATTAAAAAAACATACGAAAAATACAAAAGAAATAATAATTGGGCCAATTTAAGGGTAACTAGTAAAGACCAGGACTATCTAGATACAGCAAGTATATCATGTCTACCTACATGATCTTGCGGTATAAAGATGGTGTTGAAGCGTCATAATATGAATATGTATGACGTTGATTTGTCAAGCCGAGACTTTGCCCGGCCACAAGGCATTATGCGAACATAAAGGAGTAAGCGTTTGAACAATCCCGACGTTTGGATCTTGAAGCGAAACGCGACGATAATTGAAGGCCTGTCCACCTGTGGCCATCCATTATCATCTAGTCGGAGGAGTGCTGACGTGTAGAGAGTGTGGACGCACATTTATTGCAAAATTCGGGTATCTCGGCCACCTGAGAGCAAACGACCGTCGTGCTGCTCGCTTGCCCGGGTCGAAGGGTTCTTACCGTTGCAAGTATGAGGTACCCTTGAAACTGCCTTGGAATCCGTAAAGAATTTAATCAAGTAAGATGTTCAGGGTTGGACAATGACTTCCCTTCCAGAAAATGTGCGTTGCCCTTGTAATAAATTTTTCCTTACAAGATACGAGTATCGAATACATATATTTCCGTCATTATAATTTCGTTCGTCAAAGATTTTCATATCTTTTTTAAGAATTACGACCTGCGACTTTCAATAGGGTAAGTGAGCAAAGGTGAGCAAACCTGTGGTTATGTGTGTGCTGCTAGACTTGCAATTAAGTACGTTGCGGGTGACGATAAATATGAGTTTTTATACCATAATAAGTAATAACAGTTACTATGATCTATTATTCAGCACATAATGATTACGACCATTATTTTCATAAATATTTTCCTGGGACATAATAATTATACATTCACAAGAGGTTGGTTAACCATTATAAAGCGATTAGGCTTCACTAGCATAACATGACACTATCGGGAAGGAATATCGAACTCCACCCACTATATAGGGTCCTTCTTAATATGCTGACACTTTTTAAGGGGATGATCAGACCGTCAAACTGAACAACTTACTCTATGGGACCAACAGCGAAATCGCGAAAAAAAAATCTTCTGTCCCATACAAAACTGCAAACCTACGCGAGCCAAATGTATGGGACAGCTGAAATTTTTTTCGCGATTTCAATGTTGGCCCCATAGAAAAAGTTGTTCAGTTCGATGGTCTGATCATACCCTTAAAAAAGTGTCAGCATATTAAGTTGGACCCTGTATACAGGCTGTAAGGAAAAGTATCATTAAGGGGGTTGCAGAGGGAGTTGCACTACACTAGATGGCGCTCGGGAGCATTATTCCTGATTTTATCACATTTTATTTTATATCTCGTAATTGTAATGATTTCAATCAAAATTTTCAATTATGCGGGCACTTGTGTTTATGTTTTACTGATCTAGCTACAAGTTATAGTAATTTTATTGTTCATACGAATTTGATATACATTTTAATTTTAATCAATTTCATACAAAACTTTGAAGTATAACATTCGTAGACGGTATTAACAAAAGTAATATTTTATATATGGAAAAATAGTTAAGAAAATCTAGATTACGCATCTCAAATAACATTTGCAATTTATAACATAATTACGAAGATATAAAATAAAATGTGATAAAATCAGGAATGATGCTCCCGAGCGCCATCTAGTTGCCTGTGAACGTCTCTGCAACCCCCTTAACCTTTAAACCACATACTCTACCCATCAAACTGAACAACTTTTAAAAAGTAAGTAAACCTGTTAGAACAAAAAAAATCAGATGTCTCATACATTTTAGTCGAGTAGGCATTGCAGTTTAGTATGGAACAGCGGTTTTTTACGCTGACAGGTTTGCTCTCATAGTAAAAGTTGTTCAGTATAATGGGTAGAGTATGTGGTTTAAAAGTTAATGATACTTTTCCTTACTTCTGGCCGCATCTTCTCTACAGCGACAACACGTTCCGACGCGGTGGTAGCTTAAAAAAGATTTGACGTTTAATAAGTGTGCTTCAAGCTACTATATAACTAAACAATTATTTAAAAAAATATATATTTATATACACAGGTTATTCATAAGTAACAATAAATTTTTAAAACTCATAAAGGGGTTGTTTAGACCGTCAAACTGAACAACTTTCTCTATGGGACCAACATCGAAATCGCGAAAAAAATAATTTTATATCCCATACATAATATTTTAGCTCTAGTCGATCTTGTCTACACCACCCCCTTAAATGTTTATTTGTAGTTTTGTAACACCTTATATAGCTCCTATATTGAATAAATTATATTGACTTTGTCTTTGACGCCCTGTATAGATATTGTATCCATAGTAAAATGTATTCAGTTTCATGTTCTGAACCACCCCAAAAATATGTAACACATTGAAGTTTACATCCTGTATATTATCGTAACTTTCATCACGTACAATGTATCTTAGCACTCAGCTTAACGACGTCACGTAATTATTAATGCTACAGTTTCTAAGTGCGTGGTATAGGTAAGGGAAACATTATAGTAACTTTCTATGAGTTTGCAGATTAGGTATATACAGAGTGTAAGAGACAGCCCTCCGCAAACTGAAACGGTGAACTTAGACCATCAAACTGAACAACTTTCACTATGGAGCCTAACTCAGGACACACGAAAAAAAATCAGCTGACCCATACTAAAATAGTCGGGTAGGCACAGCAGTTTTGTAATGGACAGCAGATTTTTTTTCGCGTTTCCTGAGTTTAGGCTCCATAGTGAAAGTTGTTCAGTTTGGTCTGAGTTTACCGTTTCCGTTTGCCAAGGGCTGTCCCTTACACCCTGTATGTGAATACGAGTAGAAACAAGTACGATTCAGTGGGGTACAGAAAAGGAAAACATTGTGAGGAAACCTGCATACGCTGAAGAAGATATTCTGATGCGTATGTGAAGTTCATCAATCCGGATTGAGCCCACGTGGTGGACTGATGCCCATCGTCCTCCTTATAGACTAAGAGATAAGTGTACTTTTTTCAACCATCAGCAGCAAGGCTGATTCAGTGTTTATGTGGTGTAGAGCATCTGTGTGATGGGGATGGACCAGGTCTGCCTGCATAACTTCAGTCGGTTTAGGAGTTACAGACGTTTAAAGGTCTGGAAAAAAATTACCATCCACAGCAAGGCTGATCGTATGATATTATTGTAGTATGCACTGTAGCTATGCGAAAAGTACAAAAACTGACATGAACTGCCAGTCGGTTTAGGAGATACAGCCGTTCAAAGGTCAGACCTTTGAACGTCAGTAACTCCAAAACCGACTGATGAACCATGTCAGTTTTTGTACTGTTCACATGGCTACAGTGCATACTACAATAATATCATACGATCAGCCCTGCAGCTGTTCGTAATTTTTTTCCAGACCTTTAAACGTCTGTAACTCCTAAACCGACTGAAGTTATGCAGGCAGACCTGGTCCATCCCCATCACAGAGATGCTCTACACCACATAAACACTGAATCAGCCTTGCTGCTGATGGTTGCAAAAAGTACACTTATCTCTTATAATATTAAGGGCCTATCTCGAAAAATAATTGAAGCGAAATGGGCATGTGATAGCTTATATTACTGCCTGATGCGAGAGAAAGAGATGGGGCGGCGCGTGAAACTGGACCGACGCCGACGCAAGCGTAAAACAGACTTTTTTAAATTGTGATTGTACTATTTATGTAAGTTCAATTCTGCTCCAATCAAACTTTATAAAATATCATTCTCTTTTTTATAAATCAAGTCTTGTGTTTCTACTATTCACCGTTTAGCAGTTCCAAGCATTTAAAAATAAAGACGGAGGCTACTTTGGCTTATTTTTCTATCGAGAAAATGTGTGTTAATCGTGCTTTGGCTCCAATCAAAACTTCAATTATATGTTCAATTTACACATATCCGCAAATCATACTCCTACTGTTAGGAATTCATGATATATGACGCTTTGAAGAATCCTATTTTTTTCACATATCCTCTTAATGGTAGGCCTGTGCCCTGCAGTTGGTCATACTTATGATGATTTTAGAGTGTTTTTTGGGGAAGCTTCCCTAATAGTAGATTACACATCCAGAGCAGGAAAATAAGAAAGGTCGCCGATCTCGTGTAATTGTTGACTGAGGCGAAGCCGAGGATGACAAACATTTGAGATCTGAGGCTTTCTTATTTACTGTCCGAGGTTAGTATACTATTTTTCTCCTCAAAGGAGACGGAAAGCGGCAACTTCGTTTAGCGCAGCGGGACGAGAGTTGATGCTTTCCGCCCGGAGGGGTGAAAGAGTACATTTAAGACGTTTCGGTTTTATTAAAATTCGATGAAGTTCCGATCAAAAACTATTTAATTTAATAAGAAAAGGACATTGCCCACGTGATGAAATGTTTTCGTTGCGCAGCTAACGAAAGAACAAGTACATAGAGTATGATAGCTAAAATTATACACAAAACAGGAGGAATTTCATACTTCCCAATGAAATGGAAATTATTCTCTTCTGCAGTGGAATTTATCATAAAATTCAAATTTACCAGTTTTGTATGCGAAACGGGATTTGTCTTTTACAATTTACTCTCACCACATTCGTAAACATTGAACATAATTCAGACAAAAGAACCATGAAGACATTTCTAAATACCAACAAAGCTTTTCTTAAACTACCATTTGTATTTGCAATATTTTTCTCACCCAGTTGATCCGGCTTGGGCGATCGGCTTAAAGGAAATCCAGGATTTTCCTCTCTATTTGTCTTAACGGTATTTTCTTTTCATCGTATTTTCAGCCTAAGCCTAGCCTAAGATCTTGTTGATGCTTAAGCTGTTGTTCTTTTTGGATTTACTAGAGAGCTGAGAATGATAGACAAGTTAGGGCGCGACTGTCCCGCAGAGTACAGGCACAGGTCCGACACTTCATACAACGTTTTCGATTTGACATGATGGCGTTCGCACATGCGCACTTGGTGCAAATTGTCTTTCACATATGTGAAGGGTTGACTTACCACGCATCGTATGAACATCACCTACATTTCGTAACTTTTTATGGATCGTTCTTTTATTAAAAATAATATTTGAGCTGAAGAATTACTGAACACGTAAATTCTACGTTATTTTTCAACGTTTTTTATGCACCTCCTCTAACGACTTGTAAATAAGTCTAACTCTTGTAGATTTCACTCAAAAATTTTGTTTTATTAGGAAAGCACTTATCTTTCTAATTTATTTTCTTTAACAAAGCTAATGTATAATTTTTATGGGTACCTACTATAATTATACAAATATCATAAATTTTCATGCAATGTATCGCATGATTCATACTTATACGAAAGAAGATAATTATTATAATGGAGGTGGTGTAGTTTATGGTGCGTTGTGGGTGTAATCATTAATTTAAAGACATCATGATTAATCAAATTTAAATAAGTAAGTAATTTAAAACATATCAAATTATGTTCGGTTATTGATTAACTTAAAAAAAAGTTTTCAGGTTTTACGAGAATTTATTGCATTTTAATTAGTCAAACTATGTAAGTATTTCAAATTTACATCAATTTCGCAAATTGGATCATAACAATTGTATATGTAAGGCAGAAATTGATCACGATGATTGGTAGTCTTGCATCCAGAGGCATAATCTTAAATAAGCGAAACTTGAAGGGACGAGCTCCGATGTAGCGAATGAACCTATTTGCGTCACGTATCTGCATCGAATCTGTAACAATACCGTACAAAATATACATTAAGTACAATACGGTCTCATACAAAATCATCTCTCTTGTCGGTGGAATATTCGTCAATCCGCTTCTCCGCTACTGCCACAAAAACAACCACTGTTTCAAACAACCAGATTCAAAACAAACATTAAATTTTATTTTCGGACAAGTAGGGTTGAACTACACATGGCCGCACGCGATCGCGTTCCGTCTATCTTATATGCTCTAGCAAATGACGTTCCTGAGCGACAGAAAAGGTTGGAGCGACGGAAAAGTGCGATCGCGTGCGGCCATTGTGTAGTTCACCCCAAAGGGTTCACCGCTGTCAATGCGGTGAGGCCGTCAACGAACTCTGCCACCATGGACTGTCCAGGAATGCAATCATCTAGAGCTTGACACGATGACGCATTGACGCAGCGGCAGACGTCAGCCCGTCATTTGTAAAGCAAGGAGTTGTATGAAACCGCATGTAGAAGCACACACGGTGACGCATTGACGCATCGTGTGTGGTTCTATGAACTGACATCTGCCGCTCCGTCAGTGCGACATCGTTTGTGAACGCACTAAGTGCAAACATCGTCACAACCTTAGATCAAAACAAAATCAAAGGTCACAACCTCAAATAAGTCGTTGAAGCATCGCCATGCTGTCAATTCGGTATTCGCTAATATAAGGTTATGTCATGTGTGAAACTCATATAAAAAATTCGTCGATCTGAAGGATGCAAGAAGGATGTTACATTTGTGAGCTCATTGGTGTTTTTGACAGCGATGTGACGCTTAGAGAATTGCACTCCTGCCCCTGGAGCGCTGTCCGCTGTTCGCGCCACGCAACATTCTTCTTCTTATCGTGTGGGCAAGCCCCAGTGTCAGAGTTTATTCAAACCGCCTTACGGCCTCTGACTTGGTTTTTATGTAACTAGAGATACCAGCAGAGACAGTACCCAGGATAAACGGCTTAACGTGCCATCCGAAGCACGGAATCATCTTTCTTTTCAGGCAATCAGGTGATTCAGACTGCAATGTCCTAACCAACTGGGGAATCAAACCCACGACCCCCATATCAACAGCCCAATGCTCTTAACCAGTAGACCACGGAGGCAGACCACGCAACATTGAACAACGCACGTCATCCGTCGGGCCCTTGTTACCGACAACGTATCCGCGATCTTAGAGCCTAGAGTATAATCTGTGCTAAGAGGTTAAATGCGGAGCGATGGAATGAGACCCGATGGAATGACGCTCGTTCCATGGAAATTGAAGAGGTCGCTGATCTGGGGCGCTAGCTGTGTAAATACACTGGCACCGTCCCACGTCCATGCGACATCATCCAATGCAGGTGCGGTGGCGGCTGCCGTGGAAAACACAAAACGGTACTTATAAGGGAACCAGTAAGATCAAGCGGCGCTTATAAGGCTTACTGATTAGTGAGGGAAAACCTGGACATTTTCTTTGAAAGATTAAACAGTCTACTAACGAATCTTTTTAGTACACAGAAAATTAAAACCTTTATTTGTGGCGATTTTAATATTGAAATTATTACAGAAATAAGAAATTTATTAAAATGACTAGTGTTTACCCGCGACTTCGTCCGCACAAATTATGTACCAGAAGGTCTACCATGAATTTTCAACGTACTTTACTAGTGTTATGTAGTTACGTCACCAACTTTGTATCGAATTTCGTACAGCGCTGCTAGCTAGTGTGTAGTTACGTTGAGAACTAATTTCTGTCATACGAATTGGCGACGCAACTAAAGTACAGGGAAAACTCATGGTAGGCCCTCAGATTTTAAGTCAGATAATAAGCTATCAAACAAAAAAGTTTCATCAAAATCGGTGCAGTAGTTTTTGCGTGATGCGCGAACAAACAAAGAAACACAGAAACAGACAACATTTCTAAAAAAGGTTGATTTCGAGTCAGGGATACCTAAAAACCATATCGTAATCTCTTTTTTTGTAATTATCTTCAATGTACAGACACGCTTCAGTTACAGTTTTATAATACCTAGTTTATATTACTCGTAAATTCCTTAGGCTACTGAGTTGTACAACTTTCACGTGACACAAACTTCTGGTACTTGTATTGAGAACTACTTCTGCAATTTTGAGGGTGCCAGAAGTTTATGAATTTGCTTTATCTGACTACATATCACAGACATTCTGACATTCAAATTAAAAAGTAAACCTAAGAGCTGTCACCATGGATTTAAATCATAAAGGATAGCACTCCTCCTTACAAGCATTGATACAAGAAAATTTGACGTTCGTCCCCGTCGTCGATATTTCCAATTTTACGTGTGTCCCTTTCTATTCCAATGACGTCACAATGGCATGAACGACAGTTGAGTGACGTCATGCCAAGACATACATTAGAAAGGGACAAAGTTAACGTCACTAAAACAACACGGAGAAGAACCAACCCGCAACCCGCGTGTCATCGGCCCCACGTACTATGAACACCTACCCACTGACCTACGAAATGAAACTAACGACGAAACATTTGATCGCCGATTGAAAAACTTTTTATTGGATAATGAATTCTATTTTGTTGACGAATTCTTAATTTGAATTTTTCACCGCTTGTTAGGCAGTCTGTGCTCCACTATAGAAGATTTCAAACTTTTTATCTGACTACATATCACAGACATTCTGACATTCAAATTAAAAAGTAAACCTAAGAGCTGTCACACACGATAACGCACTGACTAAGCAGCAGACGTCAGTCCGTCATTAACTCATTAATTAGTGAAGCAAGGAGTTGTATGAAACCGCACGTAGAAGCACACACGGTGCGGAATGACGGACCGACGTCTGCCGCTCCGTCTCAGTGCGTCATCTCCATTGCGAGTGGCGACGGGCTCACTCCCCGTCACACTGGACAGAGTTTCGGTACTAGCATGTACTAGTGAAACGTGGACGTTATGAGTTTTCGGAATATACAGTCGTGAGCATAATATGCTATGCTCATAAAACTCTTGAAAATTTAAGTTTCGATTATTTGAAACCAATACTCAATACACCAGGTTCTTATAGTCTTATTTCTTACTAGTGTTTTCCCGCGACTTCGTCCGCACAAATTATATACCAGATTTTAAGTCAGATCATAAGCGATCAAACAAAAAAAGTTTCATCAAAATCGGTTCAGTAGTTTTTGCGTGATGCGCGAACAAACAAACAAATAAACAAACAAACAGACAGACAAAATTTCTAAAAAAGGTTGATTTCGTTATAAAAACCATATCGTAATCTTTTTTTGGTAAATATCTTCAAAGTACAGACACACTTCAGTTACAGTTTTATAATAGTTTAGATTAGTCCCTGTAGCCGGCGCCGGGTACCCGGCAGCGAAGTGTATGGCCATGTGCGTTAGTTTTCACACGTACCGGCCAAAATATACCCGGTAGCGGTCCACACATTGGTAGCTGGGTAGCCGGCGCCAAAATGTGTGAAAAGGGACTTACAATTACCGAAAGTGACAGGAAACATTCATTATTTAATCATCAAATTTGAAGAATTGCAGATTTTGTTTAAAATCATTAATTTTTGTGAGTTTTCCGATCTGGCTAATTCTTTTTTTTTCGGTTTTTATTAAACTGGCAGTAGATTAAAGAGAGTTAAGAAGTAAAACATACATTTGCTTACATCAAAAATAATAGGTGACCGAATTATTTTTTACTTTTTAAATCCATAAATCTAGTTTCACCGTAAATGATTATACGTGTTTTGTGAATGATTTTGATTTATTTTAAGTTACTTTAGAATGTAGATTAGAAGCTAGGAGCAGCTTAGAAACTGACCTTTTTCTCCAATTAACATTTTATGTAGAACAAGTCTTATTTTATCAGCTTCATTACCAAGCAAATAAGCACTTATTGCCGGTAAAAACGTCATTATAAAAGGATGAACCATTGACAAATAATGCACTTCAGTTTCAAGCTCTACCTGAAATGTAATATAAATTATAATTATAAAATCATAGAATAAAAGTAAAAAAAACTCTCAAATAAATTAATAAATAATAGCGATAATTAATTTGATCCCTCCCTTAGGGTAGGCCTGTGCCTGCAGTGCGACGTTTATAGACTGATGATGATGATGATGAATAATACTAGCAAAAAACGGCCAAGTCCAAGTCGGGACTAGGGCAATTAGTGTTCCGTGCTACCAGTTGTCTCACATGGGTCATAGGTATAAAACTACGAATAAGAATAAATATGGAAGAGTAACTCCAAACAAAATCGAAATCATTTTTGGCACCCTATGAAAAATGACATTTTGTATGATTTTTGGCGGCGAGTTACAATTTTTAAAGAACAAATTTAGAACGCGTTACAATTTTTTTGGTGCCACTTTTTGAGCTTCATTTATACTTCTATACATTCTCTTATTCGTAGGTATAAAATGATGATGCAAGCGTCAAACTTGGTGTGATTATAGAGAAAATTCTACAGTATAATAACAAATAATAGAAACCGGCCAAGTGTGAGTTGGTCTCGCGCTAAAGGTCAAGAAGAAAATAAAACTTTTTTGTAAGTTAATATGTAGTATGGTGGTGTGGTACGGAAAACTCGGTGCGCGAGTAGCCCGACTTACACTTGGCCGGTTTCTATTACTTTTTGATATACTGTATTTGCTCTATACTATAATCACACCAAGTTTGACGCTTGTATGTATTACCGTTTTTACGATAGAGCGTGAAGAAAAAAAACGTTGTTAAAAACTAGTTTCTTGTGTAGGACTCCCCTTAATTTTTAACTTTTTGAAATTTTTATAATTTGTTGGTAAATTTTCTATAGTAACGCAGATTTTGTGAAAATTTCAGCTATATAGCTATAACGGTTCAAAAGATATTCAGGTAATGCTCATCGCGCTGAATAACTAAAATTTTTACTTTTCCGGAGCGTGTAGCTCGAAAATTATTGGGAATTAGGAAAAAGTATAATATAGTATTTTTATAAAATTTAATTTTTTGTTACAACACTTTTTTCTACGATGCACTGTTTTGGAGATATTCACGAAAAACCCAAAAGTGAGAACTTTAACCCCCTCCCCCCACTCCGGCTCGACTCCTAGAAGAGGGGACTTTTAGTAAGTTCACTCCCTAAGCACCCTAAACCAGTTTCTGAAAGTTTCGCTTAGTTATTCGCTCGCGCACTCTACACCACCTTATGAGTCATTCATTGACTGGACTATATTATAAACTGTAACTGAAGTGTGTCTGTACATTGAAGATATTTACAAAAAAAGATTACGATATAACACAATTTTTGAGAGTTACGCGGTTATTAATTAAGCTAAAGTAAAAAATAAAAACGCGATAAGAACCCGTTATAATGATTAACTTTAGCTTGATTACGATATAGTTTTTAAGTATCCCTGACTCGAAGTCAACTTTTTTTAGAAATTTTGTATGTCTGTTTGTTTGTTCACGCATCACGCAAAAACTACTGAACCGATTTTGATGAAACTTTTTTTGTTTGATAGCGTATGATCTGACTTAAAATATGGTATATAATTTGTGCGGACAAAGTCGCGGGTAAACACTAGTATATCATAAAGCCTCTATGGAACCTGGCTTGTTCGGGAGGCTGGAAGTCGAAGACTCTCGAAAACAGCTTGTAGACATAATGGCTAAGAAGAAAAATGGGCCCGTAATTCTTCAGCAGGGCATTATCGCCCTTTTTGAAGAGGAGCACCATCAGACAGACTTCTGTTTCATGCCTGCGGCGTTTTTCTCTCGAGTATGATAGAATCTAACAGCTTCTGAACCGCTTTAAGGACCGGTTTTTCACCCGTCCACAGAAGCAGCGTTTTCTCGTGGACCTACTATTTTGTCCTACAAGTAGGTCCACCAGGGACACCTATTTCTGTTGGGCTCGACCGTAATCTCGTCATCACCCGGCGCCTTGTTGTTCTTTTACTGTTTGAGAGCCATACTAATTTCGTACAGGCTCACGTCCGAAATATCTTCTGTAAAGTGTCCGGTCAGTCTACCTCTTGGTTCGTTAGCCAGATTTGTAGCGTGTCTCCGTGTTGACGGGTAAAATACGATTTTGCCATCTTAGGTATTCAGCTTTGATAACTGGCTTTGGCCAATAGACATGTCCCCTACAAAGACTACGGAGCATTTTGTTCGGTTCTATACAACGTGTTAATGAATAAGCGCAAAACCACATACACCCCAACTGATTTATAACAAAATAGTTAGATTGAAACAATTATTTCATTATTTTGGTAAGTACTTAAAATTTAAAGTTATTCAAATCTTAAGTTTTTAGGCAAAAATGATTTTTTATCATTTCAGCAATGAATGAAAGCGATAACTTGATCATGGATACATTTTAAGAATCTTGTATTGGTAGTGAGTAGGTGAGTGTGCCCGTGCGATGGGTTGAGATTGAGTTCAGTAAATTTTAAATTTTACAAACAAAATATTTAATATTTTGAAAAAAATAACCTATATTAAAACCATGATCGTTTTAAAGACCTAGATTGTCTGAAGTTCAAGAAAGCTATCAACAAATGGTTGCTTTCGAAACTCTACTACAGTGTCCAAGAGTTTTTGGAGGACAATAAGGCAAATTGACAGTTATTTATGCGGTAAAATCATAAAGTAAAACTGACATTGAATTGAATCCTATGTATAATATAATCTAATTGATAAGAACTTATTGTCTGGACATTATTTTATTTTTTATTTTATTAACTTTTCTCCCATGACATTCTGATTTTTAATGTATATTTTCATTTTACTTTTTTTTTGTTTGGCATTCTGTTAATTTTGGATTATAACTATTTGACATTTAAGTACATCATCAACAATTGTAATAATTTTAAATTCGACTAAAATTCGAATTATTATTGTACACCTAAACTGGTAAGCTATGGAGATACAATGTAATAATATACAATTAAGATCTTTTTTAAACCTTTTATGCAATAAATGAACTTTGAACTTTGAACTTTGAACATGATAATTCGATTCTGCTCTCGATTCTAAACAAACTACTTTCTAGTTTTGCGATAATTCATTAACACGTTGTATAATAGCCTCCTTAATACGCTCGTTATTAAACCCATGCAGGTCGCTAGTCACAGACTTTGAAATCAACCTTTTCAGCTGCTGGTACTTATCAACATCATCCAAAGACTAAATCATTTCGCGCCTTTCCTCCGTGAGCTTAAGAGTAGAGTTTGAGATTTTCTGGATTCTATTTTTACGGTGGCGTTTATCTAGATATTTTTTTTACTAGCTCAATTCATCCCACTGCTGGGCAAAGGCCTCTATTATTTATCTAGATAATAATATAGAAAGTAAAGTAATTATAGCCTGTGAGATAGGGCATAGACCTAAATGAAAAATAATAAAATTGTGTATTTTTTTTTGTACTGCAGTTCGTGTATTTACAAATTAACAATATTATTTTAAATCAAATTAAAGATTGAAAAATTTGTCTCGGGCGGGACTTGAACCCACGCTCTTCCAAACCGGGGAAACGTGCTAACCAATTACACCACCGAGCCCACTACCCAGAGAACGAAATTCGATCTTTAATTTGATTCGAAATATGGCTGTAACATGTTTATAATCAATAATATTATTTTAAACCAATAAAAACAAAATTTCATAATTAGGTATTATAATATCTTCATTCTAAAACATACCTGTTGATATTTTAATCTATCCAATACAAAATGTATTATCAATATGAACATCGGAATATTTAGAACTAATCCTACAATAATCTGAAATAAAAAGACCCATATAATTATTTTTGGAGATTTTATCGACTTCACGTATTATTTACTATGAATAGTTGTATTAAATAACTACTCACCACGATTTCTAATGTTTGCTTTTCGTTTTCAAGTGAATCTATTAATGATTGATATATAAACTGACATGTTAATATTTTGGATCTGTTATTCAACAGAAATTCAGGCATTTTTCGCAAGCGACAGTAAACAGAATAAAACGAGAAGAAACAAATTATATTCGGGATATCTAAACCAATCATAGGAATCATACACATTATCTGTACTGGCCATGGTCGTATTAATAATATTTTGATTTCGTAATACCAATTAACTATGATGGATATTATTTTGAACGTAGCGACAAAAGTGATATAAAACAGTATTTTTAACTCAGTGTTATAAGATTTACTGTTAACACCCATATCTAAGTCAATCATTAGTAAATCTTTTTGCAATCTATAAAAAGATCGTTTCGAACGAGAACAAAACATAAAAATTAAAACAAAAATTAAGTGTTTAAACACGAACAACGGAAACAGGGCTTCGCTACTATTACTTCTCATTAAAGTACAAAATAGACATAGAAAAATGCATTGAAAAAGGCATACTGATTTTATAATTAGCATTGATTTAAAAGATTTGTATTTGATGAATCCGAAGTCAAAGAAAAATACAAAGTGTAAAATTAAAAACATAATTCTCATAAATTTTGATAACTTTTTCCTGTCATGGATATTTCTGTATTCTAAAAAGAACATGATTGATTCTATAATGCACTCGACTAAACTGTTGTATTCAATCCACACAAGAGCGGTTGATAACTGAACGTAATATCTTTTTCGAAAAGTTTTCAACGTGTCATTCCTACAAACAGTTTTATAAATAACGCTTTTGTATAATTGTAAATATAATGCATCAAGTTAAGTCAATAATTTAGTAATGCATCAGTAATTTACAGGTTATTAAACTTGGCATGTTTTCAATTTCATTTGAGTACGTAAATATAAATCATGATGATAAATTAACGAATTTTTGAGTATGATAATTATTTTAACAACATGCATTTAAAATTGTTATTTTCTATGCATGGCTGCAAAGTTGTTTTTTTTGGCGCGAGTACTTGTATTGAAACCTGGGCAAGCGAATTTGCTCGTGTTCATTTGAACACAATATAGAATCCTGAGCATAGCGAGAGTTCCAAAGTTACAAGATGCAGAATTGCTGCCGAGCGAAACACACAACTGCACCTGAATTGAATGAAGAGCTGAGCTCAGCGAAGGTTTCAAAGGTACGAGACGTAGAATAACTTTGTACCTCACAACAGCGAGGAAAAAAAGTGAATTACTAAAAAGAACATTTTAAAAAGTTTTTTTTTTCCGTGCTGGCCAGTGACATGAAATAATGATTAAGCATTTTTAGTGGATAGAAAAATATTAAATAGACAGATTCGAAAACAAAAACTCTTTCCACGCTTGCGGATAAAATGCACTTTTGCACTCAGATTTCGAATGATAAACAGAATCTTTCCGAGCTTGTGAGGTGAAAAAGTTTTTTTTTCATTCTTTCGTCGTGCTGGCCAGTGCGTTTCTAGGCATTTTGCTTCATAGGCATGGTGCATTTTAGGTACATTGCTCAAAAGGGGCGGATAACATGCAATTTTAACAGATTATTTAATAGTTACGGATTTCGAATTATAAACAGAATCTAGCCGAGCTTGTGGAGTTTTTAGGGTTCCCTAGTCGTGTTGTGGGATATCTTTGGCTAGGTCGATTATTGTGGGTGTGGGAAAACCATTTTTAGATTTAGGGATCCGTTGCAAATTTTTGTTAGAGTCCTGCCATCTAAACGTTTGTTTCTGGATAAGTGAAAATTCACGGCATGTTATACCGAAGTTAAAAGGAAAACTATCACCGCTAAGTAGGATTAACAAGTTAATGAGTAATAGTTGACCAACTTATAAAATGAACTTTTGACTTTATTAGCCGTTAAACCGTAGTAGAAAACAAAAAGTCCCTTCTAAGTCCATATATTTTGAGGAAACCTGCATACATACTAGATACGCTGAAGAAGAAATTCTGATGCGTATGTACCTATAAAGTCCACTAATCCCCATTGAGCACGCGTGGTGGACTAACGCCCATACACCTTGAGGGTAGGCCTAGCGGTCTGTGCCCTGCAGTGGGACGTATACAAGGTATTACAAAAATACAAATAAACCTTTAAGGGGGTGGTGTAGACCATCAAACTGAACAACTTTCACTATGGGACCAATATCGAAATCACGAAAAAAACATGATGTTACCTACTCTACAAATCGACTAGAGCTAAAATATGTATGGGAATTCATTTTTTTTTTCGCGATTTCGATGTTGGTCCCATAGAGAAAGTTGTTCAGTTTGACGGTCTAAACAACCCCCTTAAGAGTTTTAAAAATTTATTCTTACTTATGAAACACCTTGTATAGGCTGATGATGATGAAGTTATACATATAGTTACAGATTGGACTCCGTAAATATATGTCCAGTTTATAGAAGCACGGCTTCTAAAAAATGATACTATTCGAAATAAAGTTTGAGAGACGTCTTGATTTCTCTTGGGGGCACGTTTAATGTTCCAACTATGAATTCATTATATAAAAACATGGTAAAGTTCGAGTCAGAACACGTTTAAAAGGGGTCCGTACTCCGTAGCTACACAGGGTGTAACAAAACACCCTAGCAATATTTGATGGGATGGTTTAGACCCGTGATACACAAAGTGGTTTATATCGACCCCCAGCATAGCTAGCATGCCGCAGTGATACAGCGCTATCACACCTTCGCTCTCTTTCTATTTGCGTGCGAACGAACGAGATAAAAGACGTGATACAGCCGTATCACGTGCTGCATGCTACCAGTGCTGGGGTCTATTAAATCCTGCGAGGGTTCATGTCCGCGAGAAAAATAATTGGGGGTGCACGAGACCTAAATAGGGATGTGGATCCCTTTTGAGTGGGTCGTGACCATATTTTTGGCAAGAAATTACCACCGCCACCCACCGCCAGATTTGGATGGAACTCTTGGTAATATTGTCATGAAATAAACGACAACTCTTTGGACCTATCTGTTTAAACCGTAGAACCTTTACTGGCACAAATCCTGGTTATGGAACCCTAAAAATCTAAAAAGTTAGGGACTTTGGGTTCAGATTACGTCTAAAGTGATAAATGTATGAATACGAATTAATATTAGTATTAGATTATCTACATATAATTTTACATACGTTTGAAATTGATTTGAGATTTGATTGAAGATAAATTGAAGATTTAAGGCCTCCGCTCATTGCAGCGATATTATCGCTGCGATTTTGCGATAATTGTTCTCAGTACATTTTGTATGGGGACGCGCTCGATCCTACACACTGTCGCGATATTATCGATCGATAATATCGCTGCGATTTTGCAATAATTGTTCTCAGTACATTTTGTATGGGGACGCGCTTGATCCCACACACTGCCGCGATATTATCGCAACCTGACGCAATCTCTTTCTACTACATTCAGTGGTGTGCGCATGCGTGACGCGAATCGCGGAATCGCTGCAGTGTGTAAGGTGTCGCGATATCGCTGTCGATAATATCGCTGCAATGTGCGGAAACCTTTAAACTCTATGAATAAAAACACTGTGCCCACCAAAGCGTTCGCGTGACGCGTGCATCCCAGCACATGTTTTTAACAAGTTTTAAATAAATAATTAAAGAGCAGCGGCCTACGCGACAAAATTAATGTTATAGCATAATATTAGAATGATGTGTCCTAATCAAATGGTATTTATGGCGGATGTGAAATGCGACTTTTTTTGTACGTTATTACCATAGAGGTATTATACCAGGAATAGAGCAACAAACATGAGTTGTCAAATGAAACCTTTTTTGGATGTTTTTTGGAGACTATTCGCAGGCAAAAATTCGAATATTGTCTATAATTCTGAGTCTAACGTGAAGTTGTGGATAAATTAATGAAGTAGTGTCAGTTTATTTCATAAAATTATCTACGATTTCACTTTAGATTCGCAATTATTCACGGAAACCGAATTGTAAAAATTAATTGGAGACTAAAAAAACGGCCCTATTGCCTAGCATACACTGGTTTCAATATATTACAGTAAAATGTCGATCTCGCTTCGCTCGCTCCTGGCTACGATTGAGTCATAAGGACCTAGACACAATGCGGTAAAATTTCGAGCTCACTTAGCTTCGCACGCTTCAGATTTAAGTGAAATCTCGAGCTCGCTTCGCTCGCTCTAGGTTTTGGATCCTATAAGTTTTCATAGTGAAGCGAAATCTCGAGCTTGCTTTGCACGTTCCGGATTTTCAGTCGTACAAAACTCGTACTCGTTTCGCTCGCTCCAGGTTTTAGATTTTACTGCAACGACCTAACCTGGGCCTGGCCTCCCCTGGGAAAAAATCAATGCTACGCTTATACAAATAGCTCTGAGTAAGAGTAATTTATATTTCGTAATATTTACTTGTCCCGACCATAATCCCAAAATCCCGACTTTTTGATATTTTGCCCAGACATTCTAGTCTTCCCATCTGGTAACCCTACCTCCACGGCAGGCATGGTTACTAGCCATGGGCTCATGGTTGTATGAGAATAAATTAATTGCAAAAACATAAAAGTGCGAATCAATATTACCGAATTAATTTGATGCATATGAAACCCTTCGAATCACAAAATAAATTAAATTTAATAAACCAAATCCGATTGATCCTTGCCCGACATAAATAAATTGGTTGAGTGGTAGCCAAGTTCGTTTCTCTTTATTTATGAACTTAATTAAATTTCAAGAGCGTTGGTAGCGCGTTGCGAAAAGCTACGGAAACTCAATCTTGAGATCCAGGTTCAAATCCGCACGGATGACATTCCCTGTACTAATCTGTTTTTCTAGCTTAAGGGGGTTGCAGAGACGTTCACAGGCAACTAGATGGCGCTCGGGAGCATCATTCCTGATTTATAGTATGAACAATAAAATTACTTTAACTTGTAGCTAGATCAGTAAAACATAAACACAAGTGCCCGCATAATTGTAAATTTTGATTGAAATCAACCCCCTTTAAGGGGGTTGCAGAGGGAGTTGCACTGCACTTGATGGCGCTCGGGAGCATTATTCCTGATTTTATCACATTTTATTTTATATCTCGTAATTGTGATGATTTCAATCAAAATTTTCAATTATGCGGGCACTTGTGTTTATGTTTTACTGATCTAGCTACAAGTTAAAGTAATTTTACTGTTCATACTAATTTGATATACATTTTAATTTTGACCAATTTCATACAAAACTTTGACGTTGAACATTCGTAGACGGTATTAACAAAAGTAATATTTTATATATGGAAAAATAGTTTAGAAAATCTAGATTGCGCTTCTCAAATAACATTTGCAATTTATAACATAATTACGAAGATATAAAATAAAATGTGACAAAATCATGAATAATGCTCCCGAGCGCCATCTAGTTGCCTGTGAACGTCTCTGCAACCCCCTTAAGTACGTAATACCGCCTGCCTACTCTCAAACGGTGATAAAAAAAAACTTGTATCTTAACTATTTTAAAACCGTAAAATCATGAGGAATAAAAAAGTAGCGGTTCTCTTCATATAAATTATAATAACATTCGATAGCGCGATTTAAAAACGTGCAGCGCCATCTATTGACAAAATTGTTAGTATGTTTGTTTGTTCGCGCATCACGCAAAAACTACTGAACCGATTTTGATGAAACTTTTTTTGTTTGATAGCTTATGATCTGACTTAAAATCTGGTATATAATTTGTGCGGACGAAGTCGCGGGAAAACACTAGTTCATAATAAAAACTTAAAACACAAGAAAATACTAATTGGGAACTTAGGTATTATTATAGATATATGCTACATAGGTGGAATTTATCCAAAGCTTAAGCATACCAATGATCAAGCTACGCTATCTTAGTACCTATACAAATACAAAGATGCTTGTGTAAGTGGCCATCGGTCGCTTACAGTGCTCGACTACATACTAAAACTACTAATTTATACATGATTGATAATTATGTACTTCAAAGTACTAATGACTATATCATCGGCAAACCGAAGGTGTCTGATGTACTCGCCGTTTATGTTGATGCCTAGCCCTTTCCAGTCCAGAACCTTGAAAACATCTTCCAGTACAGCGGTGAACAGTTTCGGAGATATAACGTCTCCCTGCCTCACACCTCGCTGCAGTAGGATAGGTTTCGAGTTCTGGTCCTGTAGTCGGATTGACATAGTGGCGTTTTTGTACAAGCATTTCAGCACCTCGATGTACCGGTAGTCTACTTGGCATCGCTGAAGAGACTGCAGTACAGCCCAAGTCTCAATCAAATCAAAGGCTTTCTCGTAGTCCACGTACGCCAAGCAAAGGGGCAGGTTATACTCTTCGGTCTTCTGTATAACCTGCCGGAGCGTATGTATGTTGGTCCACGGTGCTTAAGCCCCTTCGAAAGCCGGCCTGTTCGGGAGGCTGGAAGTCGTCGAACCTGCGTGCGAGACAGTTCGTAATGACTCTCGAAAACAGCTTGTATATGCTTGTATGCTAAGAAGGGAGATGGGCCTATAGTTCTTCAGCAGGGCATTATCACCCTTTTTGAAGAAGAGCACTACCAGACTTCTGTACATCCATAAACATTAATATAGTAATATTAAGTTTATGGGTACATCGTTGTCCGCTTGGACAACTGTTAACTTGGACAACTCGGTCGATATGGTCAACTCGGTCTACACGAACAACTTGGACAACATAAACAACTCGGTCATCATGAACAACTCGGACAACATACAATTCTGTAGAATGTTGTCCAATGTCTGTATGGTTTTTATCTTTGCCCATGACAGTTTAATAATGTACTTTCTTTTGGACGGCGATTTTTAAATATAATTGTTAACGCAAAGATAAACCGACCTCACTTACCAATGTATGACTATTAAAATTAAATGACAATAACGAACGCGGTTTAAAGTATCTGCGACTTACTGGTTTTATTTCGAAGTAAATTTCACGATAAAGTAGACTATAATTATGAGTACCCATTGGAACCTAATGGTGCTGACATAGGTATTAAAGTTAATTTAACTGATTTGTCTTGGTAAGCAAATGGAGTGCAAATTATGTCATTAAAGATACAAACGTGACGTTTAAGTCGGCGACTAAAAAGTAAAGAAATTTTGGTAATAATTACCTAAAGTGTCTCATGATTTCAACCAACTAGTAAAAATAACTCGATGGTGATTATAATAGGTCTACCTGTCCTAATTTGATGACCAAAATACGACCATAATGTTGCACAACCTATATGTTGCATAAATTGGTAAGAATTATCAAATTCTTACTTAGGTATTGTTGGTATAGTGAAAAGTTCTAAAAAGTTGAAAACATAGGTAATTTACACGTTATTTCGACGATAATAAGTTATTAAGTCGGGAGCTTAGAGAAGGTGACTTAAAATGTTTATATCTTTGTCGGTACCTACCTTGGGGAGTCGCGTGGCTGAGGGCATAACAAGCAGATTACAGCCACGTGGCTCCGCCGTTTTATGGCGGTTTCGAGTGTGTTTTTGTTTAAAAACGGGGCTTTGAGATCGCCATATCCTATTACCGTACAATATCTAATAAATATATCTTCAACACTTGACACTGGCAAAATCTAACAAGGAAACGCCATTAAATAAAAATAGAATAGAATACCTACCTTGTCAGATTTCCGTTTGAACATTTACTTCTTCTTGTAATAACGACACTAGTACTGGTTTGGACTTATTTATTAGTTAATATGCCATGACATTAGTTTGTTTACCAATGTAATTTTTAATATGTTACAATAACAGGTAATAAAAAGACGACGTGCACTTTTGATAGCCATTTTGGCGGTAACATAGTACGGATACACACAAGACACAAAACATATTATTATTGAATACATGCACCAGATCTATTCTTATAACATCTTTTTCTATTCACAATTATTTTAACAACGTCTGTAATAGTATGTTAAACATTTACAAAATTTTTACCATACTTACCTAACTATTTAACATTCTAATCAAAACAACAGACATAGGTACAATTTTTATATTATTCTACTTATATCCTTATTTATAGCTATAGTTTTTAAGTACAACTTAATTCCAAACTTTTCGGTGGTCTGACCTGCCTACTACTTCGCAAGTACCTACATTGACATAGGCTTCAGTAGATTTAGCTTGTAACGTAACAACATGATGTAACATTCACCCGATAGACAGACCAGACCATCAAAAACGAGACTTTATTTGGATAACAATTCTGTTCACTGTTCACTGACAGTGACTTGACTTGACCGACCTGTTTATCGTACTTAGTCATAAACATATAACTCTAGCGATAGACAAGCTCGTTCAAACAAACAACATGTCACACAAAACAACACAAAATGACACATTGCGGTCTGTCATTGCCATAGTGACGAAGTGAACTCGGGAACATCAATCAGGTGCGTACACCTCATTCAAGTGGAACATGTTTCATTAAAGATTGAAAAAGTCGGGCGGCGAGCGGGATTCGAACCCACGACCTGCGCCCGCGGCATGGTGCCTCGATAAACGTTTTATCGCGCCTGCTAACTCGTTCGTTCGCGCGCAAAAAGAAAGGGAGCTAGGGCGCGATAGCGCTTTATCGCGCGATCATGCCGCGGGCGCTGCCTATCCGGGGCATGCTCTACTCCAACAGAGCTGTCGTCGCCCCGCAAGCCACGACGAAATTTTCTCAATAATAAATTCGATTGGAATAAGGTGTGACATCTATATCGCATGAATCTAATTGCAACATTAGACGTGTGGATCAGTAGTTTGTATAACTCTGGTAGATGGCGCTGACGTCCCTTAAAGACGAGATATAGATTGAAAATTTCGTCTTGGCTTGCGGGGCGACGACAGCTCTGTTGGAGTAGAGCATGCCCCGGATAGGCAGGTCGTGGGTTCGAATCCCGCTCGCCGCCCGACTTTTTCAATCTTTAATTTGATTAAGCTAACATGGCATACATGTAAAAATAATAAATTCGATTGGAACATGTTGCTTCTATAGAAGGGCAAGTCTATCGCTAGAGTTTATTTATGTCTATGTACTTAGTACACGTTTGTAGGTGACTGATCCGAACGATTGAGTTCCGAGGCTTGAGACTGTGACTGGACTGGACTTTTCTTTTGACTGGTCTTAGACAAACGGCAACTTTCCTCTCATTCAACTCTTTGTTCAACCCACTTGCCATTATCACACACTTTTTGTAGTTACTCGCTAGATTTCCTTCCAGGGCAAGCGGCTGTAGGGACCCAGACATCGTTAGCCGTTTACTCTTCACCATTTGATGGCGGCGGTGCAGGCGACTGTTCTTTGGTATCCGTCATGACTTTTGACACTATCATCATCATCATCATCAGCCTATATACGTTACACTGCAGGGCACAGGCCTATCCTCTAGGAGGGTGATTGGGCGTTAGTCCACCACGCGTGCCCAATGCGGATTGGTAGACTTCACATACGCATCAGAATTTCTTCTTCTGCGTATGCAGGTTTCCTCACGATGTTTTCCTTCACAGTTCGAGAGCAGTCGGTAATACGTACAAAAGTTAGAAAAACTCATAGGTACGTGGCATGTTGTCTGTGCGGATTCGAACCCGGACCTCATGATTGAGAGTCCATATCTCTCCGCAACGCGCCACCGAGCTCTTAGATATTTGACAATATAATTACGAAGAATAGACGGTTTTGACATTGACACCATGTAATAATTTGATGCACTGGCTTGTTAGGATCTTATAATAAAGACGACGTATTATACCGTAGAAAGAAAAGGAACTAGAAGAAAGCACGTGTCATGTCATATCACTCAGTAAGAGATGCACAAAGCAAATTCGCTCTAGTTAAAAAAGGAGATCGCTACTTATTGCTGTCCTTATACGTCGTAGCCCCTTTTTTGTTTTACGACGGCTGTCTGACTCCGGAGTCAGACATCTATTTTCATACAAATTGTATAGGATTTTATGACTATCGCTGTCTCATACGCGGTTACACTGATGTTACGTCTATCAGCTTAAGCGAAAAATACTTCACCTATGTATACAATAAGACATTCATTATTATGGTTTTTTTATGGTTGTCTGGAAGAAATCGCTTTTAGTGATAAGACCGCCCTTTGTACCTTTCTCATTCTTGTTTTAAATTACGGCCATGGCCATGTTTTAAAAATTTATTCTTACTTATGTAACACCCTGTACCTATATGCTGAAAATCAAAAGTAGATTGCCAGCCGATAGAACCGAGCCATCGACCATCGGCCTACCAGCGAGGAAACTGGCTCACCAGGGCAGCGGCTCATCGGGGATTTGCCCTGTGTGTCCGTATGGCCAGTTCGGGCCTGGTTGCAATTAAAACAGACATAAGAGCGAGGGAAGCAAGCTCGATTTTTTACCGCGCTACGAATCAGTTATACTTAGATCGAGCTCAATCAATATTATGTTTACCAAAATTGCCGCCACTGGCATCAGCCCCTGTCACAAATTTCAGTTTTGCACGAAATTAAACTAATTCCGAATGTTAAGATATTTATTTACAAAACAGAGGCCCGCGAGCCGCAACGAGGAGGCTCGGGCCGCGGGTTGCTGACCGCTGGTCTAGACTACAGAGCGACCATAGATAATAATGATCGATACTTCACAACAGCAAAGTTCTAAGGTTCAAAGATTTCCATACAAATCTTAAATTAATCCTAGCATTGAAACTTAATATTTAAACTGTAATCATCATATAGGTAGACGTAGACATTGGTTTCTTGATTTTTATAGTTTACCTAAATGTCCAAACTAGGACGGAACTTCGGTGGTGTGCAGCGCGCTTGAGTGCCCTGTTGAAATTATCTTCTAAACTATTATAAAACTGTAACTGAAGTGTGTCTGTACATTGAAGATATTTACAAAAAAAAGATTACGATTATGGTTTTTAGGTATCCCTGACTCGAAATCAAACTTTTTATAGAAATGTTGTCTGTCTGTTTGTTTGTGTGTTTGTTTGTTTGTTTGTTTGTTCGCGCATCACGCAAAAACTACTGAACCGATTTTGATGTAACTTTTATTGTTTGTTAGCTTATGATCTGACTTAAAATCTGGTATATAATTTGTGCGGACGAAGTCGCAGGTAAATACTAGTATCCTATAATATGGTGAAGGTTTGGACCGCGCGGCAAGGTAAGTAGTGGACCTTAGATGCTGGCAGCGTTTACTCGCTGAACGGCTAAACTGATTCGTTGAGAGACTCAACATAGCGGTCTTGCTTCGATTGTATGCAGACCGCTCGAACGCTCTGCAAGGACTATTCTCTAAAAGCTAGCTTAGAAGCTTACCGGTTACTTCAATTAACATTTTGTGTAGAACGAGTTTTATCTTTTCAGCTTCATTTCCAAGCCAATAAGCACTCACTGCCGGTAAAAACATGACTATAAAAGGCTGCAGCAACGTTGAATATTTCAGCTTAGTCTGAAACTTTACCTGAAGTGGAATTTAAACATACATTTAAATACTGAATTTGTTAATATATCAACTAAGTTTGTTATGATCACTGACATAATACTCTAGCGATAGACAAGCTAGTTCAAACAAACAACATGTCACACAAAATGACACATTGCGGTCTGTCATTCCCATAGTGATGAAGTGAACTCGGGAACATCAATCAGGTGCGGGCACCGCATTTAAGTGGAACATGTTGCTTCTATGAAAGGGCGTGTCTATCGCTAGAGTGTAAGTCAATGGTTATGATATCAATTTCACTCTATAGAGGCGAATCTAAAGTATCGATCGTAAAGAGAATCACTGCAGAGAGACTCGTCACACACCGAATCACTGCATCGAATTCTCTCTGTAGTGAGAAATCACAGCAAAGGTAAACTCATAAAATATATTAGCAATTTTTACCCAACAGCTGTAGGGTCACATACTAGTACATCCAACATACATACAGCCATTCATACAGCCATGCAGCTGTAGGTACTGAGAGCATATAGCAATCTGGAGTTGTTAGTACCGATGGGCGTACCCCTCTGCCAAAGTAGGTACGTGGCCATTTTTATCCATGCGCGTTAATTATGAAACTAGTTCAAGCTCGTATCGTTTCGTGTCGCAAGACAGTGCTCCCAGGAAAACTCCATTGCTATATGTATGCTCTTATATGTGTCCATTTCTTTGACAAGCTCTCTAGCCTAAACTGCTTGATGGATTTTAACGTATGAGGTTTCATTAGATTTGTAAAAATTTAGAGTTAAGAGAGACACACGGTATGTAAATATAGCGTCTGCGTATCAAAAACCAGAGGGGGGAGAACTAGGGGAAGAATCACTTATTTTTTGTTATTCATTACAACATGGTTATCACACAGACTAAAAGAAGAACCAGACGTAATCTCGTCTTATCATGAGTGACCCCACCCATTTCTTTTGTGTGCGTGCTGTCACGCGGTACATAACGGTGACGGGTTGTAGGACCTGCGCCTAGAGCTAGTGCATCTGTGTGAGTGTAGGTCCCTTGTAGAACAAACCAGATTGTATTACCTTGCATGCTTCACATCTTTTTAGTGCAATATTCGGTCCGTATTTCTTTCAAGTCCGTTGGTTATCAAAATAAAAGCTAACATAATGACTAACAATGCGAAAAAAAATGTTCAATAGAAAATGTCTAATTGACAGCTCTAATCAAATGTTTCATACATTTGAGTGTGAGTCGAGAGAAGGAGTCGCGTGGCTGAGGGGGGTGACAAGTGGACGTTTCGTCGGCTTGCGATTTTGACAGCCACGTGGCTCCACCGTTTTATGGCGGTTTCGAGTGTGTGTTTTTGTATAAAAACGGGGCTTTGAGAAAGGCCGTAGCGAAAAATGATAATAAATTAAATAATGTAAAGCATTTGAATTTTAAAAGTTACACAGCGTAAAATTGATATCAATAGAATCCTTTTAAACCAAGAGTCTACTCATAAAACTGAACAACTTTTACTATGGGAGCAAAGCAATCGGAGCAAATTAGTTGAGTAAGCATGTTAAAGTATAGTTTGAAACAGATGATTTTCTTTTTGCACCAATCTCTTTGCTCCCGTAATTCAGTTTGATATCGGGTAGACTCTTAGTTGAAAAGGATGTTAATTATCTAAATTTTACTAGGTATTTCTTTTTGTCAGTTTTGTAACGATTTACTACTAGGCGGTTACACTAGCAAGAGCTATAGCGCCATCAAAGAACAGAACAATTTTTATTTTTCTATGATGTTAGATAAGAACAAGATTATAATAATATAGGTTGTCGTAATCACAAACACTATGACTTCACCACTGCCACTATGGTAGTAGCTCCATAGTGAAAGTGATTTAGTTTGATGTGATTATAACACTCTCTTTTGTTTTAAATATTATTTTATAACATACCTACCTGATGTTGATTTAAATATCCAACCAGTGCCATATTTATTTGCAAAATGAATACAGGAATATTTAAAATAATCCCGACAATAATCTGAAATAAAAGCAACCATTATCATTTTTGAAAACATTTTATGGACGCGACATAATATTTATCGAATTAATTGTATTAAATAACCTACTCACGACTATGTCTAAAGTTCGCTTAACATTTTCAATTGCTTCAATTAATGATTGATATATCAAATGACCTTTGAATATTTTCGATCTATTATTCAACAAAAATTCAGGCATTTTTCGCAAGCGACAGTAAACAGAATAAAACGAGAAAAAGCATATTATATTCGGGATATCTAAACCAATCAGAGGAATAAAATACATTATCTGTACTGACCATGGTCGTATTAATAAATTTTTGATTTTGAAATACCAATTAATTATTGCTAACATTATTTTGAAAATAATAACACAAATGATAGAATATAGTATTTTTAAGTCTATTTTATACGAGTTACTATCAAAACCCATATCTAAGTCAATAATTAGTAACTCTTTTTGCAATTCATAAAAAGATCGTTTCGAACTAGAAAAAAATAAAATAAAAGCAAAAATAAAATGCTTTAATAAGAAAATCGGATACAGTGAAGGATTATTATCAGATCTCATAAAAGTACAAAATAGACAAATGAAAATAAACTGAAAAACGCAGACTAATTTTATAATCAGCTTTGATTTAAAAGATTTATATTTGACAAATCCAAAGTCAAGACAAAATATAAAATGCAATATTAAGAACATAATTCTCATTAATTTTGATATTTTTTTCCGTTCACAGTTTCCTATGAATTCCAAAAAATACATGATTTCTTTTACAATGTAGGTACTCGATTAAACTGTTGTAGGTATTCAATTGTCACAAAGGCGGTGGATAATGAAGGTGGCTTTTTGAAACAGTTTTCTACAAAAAACACCGTTAGCTCGTATAATTAAGATAAGATACGATAAGATAATGTTTATTTTTAATGTTAATTATGAATAATAATGAGGGAAGGGTTGGAGTCGACGGTGGGAGACGGGCCGCGCCGCGCAGGAACGTCACGGCACGAGCATTCCCGAGACGCGCCGAGTTTCGCTGAGCGGGAAATGTCGGCAGTGCGCAGGCGCAGTTAGTGCGCGACTTCACGAGCCCGAACGGAGACAGACGAACGCCACCGATTGCAAAGATCCGTGACTAGCTTCATTGACGCGCGCAAATTCAAATAGGGACACAAGAGTTGCACCGATTTAGCTTTTAGATTTTTTTATATATGTACACTTGGGGGGGAGACATGTGGGGTACCCACATTTATATTTGAATCGGCGGTTCACCAGCAAATAGGGAACCTATTGACAATATTGATAGTTTGTTTGTTTGTTCACGCATCACGCAAAAACTACTGAACCGATTTTGATGAAACTTTTTTTGTTTGATAGCTTATGATCTGACTTAAAATCTGGTAAATAATTTGTGCGGACGAAGTCGCGGGAAAACACTAGTATTTATATAAGATCGATCATTTTAGATAATAAATTAGTACGCACTAATACTCACATCGCTTTTCTTCACCTGCCCTAACCACCCTCACACGCTCTGAACCACTCTCCCCAAAACAATCATTAATTTTAATGGAGCACTGTCATGCAGAGGTGGTCCCCGTATATTTAGGCGTCTACCTAATTGTTCATCGCTCGCGCGATTGTGTAACGATCGATCGCATGGCATCGATTGAACGAAACCGCAGTAACCAGCATACAAATCGAAGTTAACGTGATCGCGCTATGGTCAATAGCTCCATGGAGATTGGTATGTTAGATCGCGATTTCGTGCTATCTTGACTGAAAAGGTGCAATGCGATTGTCGCACGATCTTGCGAGTGATGGCCAATTAGGATGGCGTCGTGTCTGAGAGATAGAGCGCCGGGAGGCTTTTTATTAATATTCAAAGACACTGTAAGGGTTGAACTACATCACATAGCACGGAACCGCATTTTTCCATCGTTCCATCCTTTTCTGTCACTCAAGAACGTCATTTGCTTGAGCATATAAGATAGACGAAACGTGACCGCGCGCGCCAGCAACCCTGGTCCACCGTGTCGAGGAAGACGATAGCTTCAGTTTCGTATCGAAATGAAGTCCCAGACAGATAGGTGCATTTCTCAATAAAAAATGACTTCTTTGGGCCTGGCAACCCTAGAGTTGCGGCAGACTGAGATGAGAGGTGGCAAACCAAGTTTTTCCAGTTCTTTAGATCGGACTCCTTCCGCCGTCACCTCATTTACTGCCCAGACAGATAGGTGCATTTCTCGATGAAAATCGACTTCTTTGAATCAGGCGACCCTAGAGTTGCGGCAGACTCAGAGGTGGCAAACCTAGTTTTTCCAGTTCGTTAGATCGGCCTCCTTCTGATAACACCCCATTTACTTCCAGTTAACTTCCCTATCACATAGGTGGAATTTTTGGAAAATGTGCTGGCAACCCTCATTTGCGGCAGCTTTTAGGCTAGCAACCCTAGTCCACCGTGTCGAGGAAGACGATAGCTTCAATTTGGTGTATTTCTCGATGAAAAATGACTTCTTTGAGCCTGGCAACCCTAGAGTTGCGGCAGACTGAGAAGTGGCAACCATAGTTTTTCCAGTTCTTTAGATCGGCCTCCTTCCGATGGCACCTCA
Source organism: Agonopterix heracliana (assembly GCA_963693445.1). NCBI lineage: Eukaryota > Metazoa > Arthropoda > Insecta > Lepidoptera > Depressariidae > Agonopterix > Agonopterix heracliana. The sequence continues at coordinate 1,228,980 of OY856310.1, forward strand.
TTTACTGCCCAGACAGATAGTTGCAATTGTCGTTAAAAATGGTACCATAAATCATCATGGTGAAGGTACTTGCGGCAAGATTTTGCTAGGCAACCCGGTGGCGGTGTAAGAACCTCTGTGTAAACTTTAACGTGAATTTCATTTCGTTCGCCAGACGAATAGGTGCATAACATTACATTCGTATCTCGTACTATAAGCACAAATAGTAGATCAATGCAAAGTATCAAAACTTTGAATTAATCTACTTTTTGTGAAGTAAATGTTCATTTTACGTTAACAAACGAAAGTTAATAAATAATAAAAATCTTGGACATTGTCATACAAATTATGTAGAAACAAGTCTAGTCTAGTTAGTTTGTCTATTCAGTTGTATAGTCTAGTAATTTTCGGTGCTATGACATATTTAATTATAGTGAACAGTTTATACATGCGACGCACGTCAAGTTATGATGATAAAACAGATAATAGACAAATAACAATGCCCGAATAAAGGCTAAAGATGTGTCATGGATGCGTCATCATCATTTATTTAACTAAAATATTTGGTCTGAGTTATGAATCCCATTAAATGTATATTTGGCCCTATGGGAATGGGGGTTTAAAATAAAATGCAATTTTATAGAAATTTTTGTAAGGAATGAATGCTTTTGTTTTTATAACCTAAGTATCTAATTTTTAACTTGGGATTTTTTTAATATTTCCCATCAATTATTTAACGAATTTCTTGTAATAATAATGCTTAGTACCTACATGTCCTATCTTTAGGTGACAATTTGACCAAACGCAAGTTCAGCGTAACTTTCATTGAATTTTGGGCATGATCTTTTGCCGTGTGAAACCACATAAAATGATCAAGGTTCCACAAAAAAAAAACAACAAAAAAAGTTAAATACAAGCTTTTAAAGTAGTTTACTTTTATTATTTGATATACAGGGTGTTTCATAAGTAACAATAAATATTTCAAACTCTTAAGGGGGTTGTTTATTCTCTATGGGACCAACATCAAAATCGCGAAATAAAAAATTTGAAATCCCATACATATTTTAGCTCTAGTCGATTTGTAGAGTAGGTATATAGAACATCATTTTTTTTTTTCGCGATTTCGATATTGGTCCCATAGTAAAAGTTGTTCAGTTTGATGGTCTAAACCACCCCCTTAAAGGTTTATTTGTATTTTTGTAACACCTTGTATAACTTGAATGTTTCTATTCAATAAAAAAAATAAACTAACTAAATAACTAAAACTAAGAATGTTTCGTTATTGTTTTGCCCGCCTGCGATATCTTATAATTATAACAATAAAGTAATACCTATTTAAAACCAAAAAAAATAAATACTTTCAAAGCTTGTTTATCTCCTCTCAGTTAATATTTTTTCACGCAGTCGAATAATCTTAATAAAGAAACTATACTTCAGGAACAAGAGAAACAGGAAATATTTGTTGATAAAGAGTTAAAAATGACGATTTGAAAATAGCTCTAGGCTTATTTAGGTACTAAAGCAAAATGTACCTATAATCTGTATGATTGATAATAAACTAAACAAGGTGTTTTTATTACAACGCAAGCCATAACCTCTTAAATAGAATAGTCCAATTTTCATGAAAAATCTAAGTAAATAAAATAGTGCATAATTTCAAAAGTTTAATAATATTTCAGGTTTTACGATTTTTAAATATAATTTTGTAACTAGGCAAACTACATCAATTTCGTAAATTGTATCATAACAATTGAATAAGTTATGCAGAGATTGATCACGATGATTGGTAGTCTTGCATCCAGAGGCACAATCTTCCATAAGTGAAACTTGAATGGACGAGCCACTATGTAACGAATAAACCTATTTGTGTCACGTATCTGCATCAAATCTGTAACAATACCGGACAAAATACACGGTGTAAAATTAAATGCGTTACATCTAACAAGCTTCGGAACATCAAATTGAACAATTTTCATTATGAGAACGACATTAAAATCGTAAATAAAAGTTTCAATTCCAGTTCAATCGATCAAAATGTACCAATAGCTGATATATTTTCACGATTTCAAAATTGGTTCCATATACTAAAAATTTGTTCAGTTTGATGGTGTTAACTCAAGCATCAATTAAATTTATACCTTGTATATCAAATGCATTATTAACTATAGCTTATTATTAATCTGTGACTATAGTCAAACACTGGTATGGGGAAATTACGAATACCTATATTTGTACCTTAAAAAAAGAATATGTCTAGAATGAGCCTCACTGTTTTACCGTATAAAACAAAAGGGGCCAGGTTTCGTAGGTTGGTGTTTGTGAGGCGCCATACAAATTATGTATGTGTGCGTGTATATGTATAGGGTTTAGAAACCAGTACTGGTTCCAATTTTTTTCGACGTTTTCGTATCTTCGACTGTCAATCTTGACATATAACTTTATCTAAGATTTGTACCGAAATCCTGAAAATATTGTTGTATTTTTTTACAGTACCTATCCTTGTCTAGCCGGTACAAGTCTGGATTAGATTCTGGCGGTTACTTTAAATGGGACTTTACAAGGTGTACAATTATAAACCGCGAAAAAATTCAGCTGTTCCATTTGCGTCGAGTAGCCATTGACGTTATACAGGGTGTTACAAAAATACAAATAAGCATTTAAGGGGTGGTTTGGACCATCAAACTGAACAACTTTCACTATGGGACCAATATCGAAATCGCGAAAAAAAAATTATGTTCCATACTCTACAAATCGACTAGAGCTAAAATATGTATGGGATATCAAATTTGTTTTTTCGCGATTTCGATGTTGGTCGCATAGAGAAAGTTGTTCAGTTTGACGGTCTAAACAACCCCTTAAGAGTTTTAAATATTTATTTTTACTTATGAAACACCTTGTATAGGGAAAATCAGATTGTTTTTTGCGACTTTTACTATTAACAGTTATTCAGTTTGATGGTCTGAGGCATACCTTTCAATTTGTAACGCATTTATATGTACATCCAGTATATGATGTGATTGATTTGTGACAATGCAAGATATTTTAAATTATTTTTTTAGGTTACATTAGAAATCTGACAAACCACAGGCATAAAGATTAATCGGAGAATCTAGATTCTAGATCGTAATTTAAAAAACTTCATCATGACTTTAATTGGTTATATTGACAATAGGATCCGACTCTCTGCAATGACTATTCTCTTAACTCCAACTTAGAAGCTTACCGTTTTCTTCAATTAACATTTCATGTAGAACGAGTTTTATCTTTTCAGCTTCACTTCCAAGCCAATAAGCACTTAGTGCCGGTAAAAACATCACTATAAACGGTTGAAGCAACGTTGAATATTTCAGTTTGGTGGCAAACGCTACCTGAAGTGCAACACAAATACATTTAAATTAAATATTAGCAATCAGGAACTTTCACTATGGAGCCAACACCGAGAAAAAATTTAAAAAATCTGTTGTTTTGTATAAGACAGCAGATTTTTTTTTTTTTCGGTGTTATAAATAAATAAATGTTGGCTCCATTATGAAAGTTGTTCAGTTTGATGGTCTGAAGCACCCCCATAACTATTACTAAGGTATTTTGTTACATCCTATAGAACAGCAGATATTTTTTGAAGCGCTCGTTGGCGTAGTGGAGCTTCGGAATTGGAAACGATCACCGAAGTTAAGCAACGTCAGGTCCGGTCAGTCTTTGGATGGGCGACCGTTTAGTGGTATTTCATCTCGAGCGTTTCCGTGCTTCAGAAGGCACGTTAAGCAGTTGGTCTCGGATAGTTTCTTCAGATGGCGTTGTAACTATTCGTTAAGTCAGGTCAGAGGCCTATTGAGGCGGCTTGAAAATTCTCTGACAGCAAGTTGACCACTACCTTGCCTCCACCAACACGTACTGGGCCCGCGTGGTGGAGTATGGCCCACTCTCTCTCAACCTTATTCGTGAGCGGAGGTCTTTACCCTGCAGTGGGATTCTATAGGCTATAACTTACTTTTTATCAGTATTGAAAATGTCAAAATTACCGTGGAGATATGCATCTTATTTTTATAACATACCTGATCTTGACTATGTCTAAATACGTCCAGATTTATTTGCAATATGAATACAGGAATAATTGAAATAATCCCAACAATAATCTGAAATAAAAGCAACAATTATCTTTTTTTTTAACATTTAACGGACTACTAATATTTACTCATAATTAATTGTATTAAGTATCTACTCACCACTATGTCTAAAGTTTGCTTAACTTTTTCAATTGAATCAAATAATGATTGGTATATCAAGTGAGATGTAAATATTTTTGATCTGTTATTCAACAAAAATTCAGGCATTTTTCGCAAGCGACAGTAAACAGAATAAAACGAAAAGAAACAAATTATATTCGGGATATCGAAACCAATCATAGGAATCATATACATTATCTGTACTGACCATGGTCGTATGAAAAATCTTTTGATTTCAAAATACCAATTAATTATTGCTAACATTATTTTGTAAGTAGCTACAGAAATAATATAAAATAGTATTTTTGACTCTATTTTAAACGAGTTACTATCAACACCCATATCTAAGTCAATGATTAGTAACTCTTTTTGCAATTGATAAAAAGATCGTTTCGAACTAGAACAAAATAATATTAGAACAAAAATAAAATGTTTAAACAAGAAAATCGGATACAGTGAAGGATTATTATCAGATCTCATATAAGTACAAAATAGAAAAAGTGAAATACACTGAAAAATGCATACTAATTTTATAATTAGCTTTGATTTAATAGATTTGCCTTTGATGAATCCAAAGTCAAGAAAAAATACAAAGTGTAATATTAAGAACATAATTCTCATAAATTTTGATAACTTTATTCTTTGACAGTTTCTTTTTAATTCAAAAATCATGATTTTTTTAATAATGTATTCGAATAAACTGTTGTATTCAATTCTCATATAGGTCGTGGATAATGAACATGTCTTTTTCAATCGGTTTTCTAAAACAACAACAAAATTTTAACACGTACGATTATAATTGTGAATTTTGTTGATTCGATTTAGAGATACAGTGCCGCGCGGCCAATTATTATCGTTAACAATGAAATAACCATAATTTTCTGAAGCCTTGCGACTAGTACCGACCGTCACATCATTAGTAGATTATTAAATTTTTAATATAACATCTTTGATGAACTACCATCAGACTGGCAGGTAAGGCGGGAAAGGTCTACAAAATGTCGGTATCTGTCTACCAATTTTTCACACGTAGATTCGTCTCAAAATTTGATGAAAATGCTGAAATGTCATATCTTCCAAGTATAATGATGACCGGGAGTGCGATTTTTAAACTCATTCGCTGTGCTCAGCATTGAAAATGTCAAAATTACCGTGGAGATATGCATCTTTCTACTGCTGATATGACATTTAAAAATCATACTTCAGGAGTGCGATTTTGGAAAGTCCTCCATGGTAATTTTGACATTTTCAACTGTTGAGCTCAGCGAATGAGTTTCAAAAATCGCACTCAAGCTCCGTAACAATTTGTTTCAATGAGATCTCAGCAAGAATTGCAACAACAAGATGCAAGAAAAACACCTTAGTAATATTTACGGTTCATCAAAATTAACAATTTTCTCTATGAATTGGCTCCATCAATAATAAAATTAACAAATCCGCTGTTTCCAACATACCTGATATAATTACTCGACTCAAATGCATGGTACAGGACAGAATTTTTTTTTCTTGAAGTTTACTTCAAGTGAAGGTAGTTCAGATTGATCATCCTGTGGCGTAGTGCCCGGCGAGGGCTCCGTGGATAGCCTTTCTTCTGCTGCTGTTAAGTATGAACTTTTGGCTTCATGTTGTTACATTGAGCAAGATTAAGCGAGATACATAAAGGTACCTAACACTGCGACCATCGATGGTCTATTGTGTTCGCCCCAAGCTCACCCATATTTTACACAAAGATCCGAACTATTTTTTTTCCATTCACGGGTATGCAGATTTCCTCACGATGTTTTCCTCCACCGCCGAGCTAGTGATAATGATATATACAACCGTACACAAATTACGTGGATTGAGCGTTTTTCTTTTGGTTTTTTAAGGGATCGATAGATGGCGCTACGGTCTCTGCGAATAAACGTCAAAATTTTTAAAAAGTGTTTCTTTAAAATAAAAAAGAGGGAAAAGATGATCAAGAGATGCCAACGCATCTTTTGATGACATATTAATTCATTATTTACAAATAATTTTAATCTAAAATTCTAAACTTTTACGCCTGACTTGGCTGTATAGGCTCGATCCCTTGGCGTTCCACAAAAAAGGCAGGCACAGTCTTGACAAGATTTTGACAGGATCTCGCTCGACGGCTCTATGTATCGATAAACATGCCGAGTTTTATAGAAACTAAATTTAAAAAAGAAATGAAAATCGCTCATTTAGTCAGAACCGAAATGCCGCCTAATGATTGAGTCGCTAGCTCTCTTCTGTAGAATAGAATAGTTTAGAATACAATAGTCTATTTGGTTACGAGTATCATCATGTTCTCTTCGGAGAAGACCACGAAGATTTATTTACCACGACCAAATAAATTAACTTCTCCGAAAAAGACAAGTGCGTACCACCCTCAACCGAAGGAAGTGCATAAAGAGATGTATGAAAGTGGATGAGGCGAGAGAAGTATGTTAGAATCGTAGTGTGTGGCGAGCCGTAGTCTCTGCCTACCCCAGTGCGTTAGTGGCGTGAGTACAAATATATGTATTATTTGTATGTATACAGGGTGTTTGTGTAAACAGTTGCATTACTGTAAGGGGTGATTGTTCCCATGATACTGAACAACTTTCCCAAAGAAACATAAAAAAAACTACTTTTCATACAAAAGTTCGGTCAGCCGATTGCATTTAGTATGGGAAGTCCGAAATTTCACATATTTCCTATAGGTGTCTTAGGAAAAGTTGTATAGTATAATGGTTACAATCACCCTTAAAGTAATGTAACTGTTTACCCTAACACTGTAGAGCGTATCATCACTCTGTTATAGGTTAGGTCTGGAACTTCAGGACAAGAACAATATTTTCATATTTTACTACAGTTTAATTGCATCATGTACCTACTTAATAATGATAAAAAAATGCATTTTTTAAATTTAGTATACATGCGCTAACTGAACAAGAACTATTAAATAAGTAACACAGATATTGATCACGATGACTGGTAGTCTTATATCTAGAGGTATAATCTTACATAATATGTGAACCTTGAATGGACGAGCCTCTATGTATCTAATGAATCTATCTATTTCACGTATCTGCATCAAATCTGTAACAAAATATTATCTAGTCTCATACAACCAGATTAAAAACATATAAGTTCAAAGAACATATATATTGACACAACCTAGTTTCACTGCAGTAAAATCTCGAGCTCGCTTCGCTCGCTGCAGGATTAAAGCAGCATTGCGCAACAACTTCAATATTGTAGTATGTGGTGCTATATTATATAATATCGTCGTCTAGTCATTACACATATTATCTAGATTCTCGCACTTTAAATGAGACTAGATAAATTGTGTGACAATGTCCAGATTTGTTTTAGTTTACATTGTTTATGCTTACCTTTTTCTTCAATTATTCTTTCAATTAGGCCAAATTTAATCTTATTAGCTTCATTTCCAAGCCAACCAGTACTTATTGCCGGTGTAGACATCAAGATAAAAAGTTGGAATATCGCTAAATATTTTAGTAAAATTTCAGAAAACACTGCCTAAAGAATAAAAGATATTATGTAGGTATTATGGAAACTCAATCTTGAGGTCTGGGTTCGAATCCGCACGGACCATAATCATGTACCGATGAGTTTTTCTATCTTATGTACGTAATGCCGACTGCTCTCAAACGGTGGAGGAAAACGTCGTGAGGAAATCTGCATACGAAGAATACTGCTGAAGAAGAAATTCTGATGCGTACGTGAAGGCTACCAATCCGCATTGGGCACGCGTGGTGGACTAACGCCCATACACCCTCCCTGAGGGTAGGCCTGAGCCCTGCACTGGGTCGTATAATATACAGGATGTAAAGAAAAGTATCATTAACCTTTAAACCATATACTATACCCATCAACCTGAACAACTTTTACTTTGGGAGCAAACTTGTCAGAGAAAAAAAAAATCTGCTGTCTCACTCATTTTAGTCGAGTAGGTATTGCACTTTAGCAATCCTCTGTGACTTTAGTATGGAGCAGCAGATTTTTTTTTGCTATGAGATGTTTGCTCCCATAGTAAAAGTTGTTCAGTTTGATGGGTAGAGTACGCGTGATACTTTTCCTTACACCCTGTATAGGCTGTGATGATGATGATGATGTAGGTAATATGAATTAAGTGGTCAAAAACATTGCTACTATTTAAGAATGGAATTGAAGCAATGATCACTACAAGCAATTTAGGTTTCAGGGTGGAATGACCGCCTAAAAAAACATTATTATACTTTGTAAAACGTACTCGTACCTGGTTGTGTTTTATTTTAACCAGTGTAAGATATATTTTAACCATGAACCCAGGAATACTAAAAAAAAGCTCTGAAATAATCTGAAATAAGAAAATCATAACTATTTTAAAATAATTAATGGACTTCATAAACCATGAACTCAGACCTAGTTAAAGAAGAGTGTACTATTGCAACTAATGTGCCTATCTCTGCAAAAGGCTAATAAAAACAAAAAATAGACATAAATTAGGTAAGCACTAAGAATTTGTACTAAACAAAATAGGTACCTACTCACCACGATCTCTAAAGTTCGCTTAGCGTTTTCAAATGAATTAATTACTGATCGATATATCAATTGAAAAGTTAATATTTTAGATTTGTTATTCAACAGAATTTCACGCATTTTTCGCAAGCGACAGTAAACAGAATAAAACGAAAAGAAACAAATTATACTCGGGATATCTAAACCAATCATAGGAATCATATACATTATCTGTACTGACCATGGTCGTACTAATTTATAAAGGTTGAAATACCAGTTGGTCAATATTGATATTATTTTAAAAACAGTGGAACAAATAATAAAAAACAATATTTTTAGCTCTATTTTATAAGAGTTACTGTCAACACCTATATATATGTCAATCATTAGTAGATCTTTTTGCAGTTTATAAAAAGTTCCTCTAGAACTAGAACAAATAAAAATTAAAACGAAAATATTGTATTTAAAAAAAAAAATAGATCCATTGCTCCAGGATGATGATCAGTCCTCACAAAAATAAGAGAATTTTTCCTACCATAAAAATTCTTATTATGTACGTAACTTATTTGAAACCTAATGTTGAGATATGACGTATCAATTTCTTACGTTTCGTAGTGCCATATCGCCCTCCTACCTGCGCCGGGCGCCCACGTGCAGCTTTCACTTCCCCGCTCGACCGGTGCGTAGTGGTGGGGCGAGCGTATAAAAGGGGCGCACTGCGCGTCTCGCATTCAGTTCTTCTCAACATGCAGTTATTTGTTAGGTTTCAAATAAGTTACGTACATAATAAGAATTTTTATGGTAGGAAAAATTCTCTTATTATGCACTGACACTTATTTGAAACCTAATGTTGAGATTATGTTTATTATCGCATGGTGACATTCAAGTTAAGGAAATGTCGGAGTATTAAAGTATATAGGCATATAGGTAAAGTAAGAGAAAACTATAATTTTAGGTATATAAATATTCATTTATTTCCTTTAAACAATTAGAAAGGAATAAGCAAAGACAAGCAAGATCACCAACAAAAATTTTACAATGTAAGTAATTAGTTATTAACAGGTTTGAAATAGGTAGCCACAGAGGGCGTACTCGAATTGGGAGGCTGAAGCAATGGTTTGCGATAAAATGTTAGCAGCGTATTACTACTTCTCCAGTTACCTCTAGCCAAGATATCTTCAATTGTGAATGATTCTACCCAGTTCAAAGAGGCAACGGCAGATCGGATGGAGCCAGCTGAGCTATCTATGCCGGCATCCTTCAGTATGGTACGGACCCAGCCCGCAATTATTGTTCTGCTAGCTGCTTTAGCTGCTCCTGTAGTAGTCAAAAACAGATTAAAGATACCACCAGCTTCTCTACGACGGCTAGCACTCAAGCCGAGAACTTTTTTAATCCAAAAGACAGGATCTATATTTTCCTCAAGTCCAGACAAAAGTTGCCAACCCGATTGTTGGTAGTTAGGCGTATCAGTTTTTGATCCATATTCTGGCCAAAAAGTTATGGTATCTGAATCTATTATGCATTTATCATCAGCAATCGAAAGTAAAGTTAGGTCGTGGACCCTTCTTCCTGAAGCTAATAGCAGCAAAATAGCACATCTCCGTGAAGCGTTAAACAGACTTTCTGTCGGAGAATGTTCATTTAATAAATAGGAAACCACTACTTGTGGGTTCCATATTGGTGGTTTCTGGTGTTTTATGGATTTGTTAGCAATGCCTTTAAGCGTCTGTTTTACCAAGATGTGAGAACCTAAGTCAGATTCTGAAGCTGGGCTGCCAAATCTTGAAATCACTGACTTATGAGTCAGTATGGTCCTATAAGCCAGCTTCTCATTGCAGTGTAGATGAATTAAATATTTTGCCAATATATCAGGGCTAGGATTCTTCGGACTTACATCAGTTTGATGACACCAGGCACACCAACGGTCCCAGGCAGATTTATAGGTCTTTAAAGTAGAAGATCTCCATCCTGCTTCTAAGATAGATTTTTGTGTCGTAGTCCAGTCTTTGGTTAAATCTTCCCACCCCGACATCTCCATGCTTCCAATACCAGCTGATGGACGCACGGTGGTGGTAGACCGGTTCGCGTGTCTACTAGCACTTGCCTTAGAAATTTTATGGTGAAGGGTGCTGCCGTAGATCGTTTCTTCAGTTCTGTTCTCCAATAAACGTTCTTCCACCTGGGGCATATGATTATGTAGGTCCCGGACGCTTGATTTAGAGCAGCTAGGACTTGGGGCATCAGACTCGGAGGAGGAAATATCCACGCTAGTTGGTAATGCCAAATCCTGCTGAAAGCATCTGTGTAAACCGCCTTTTTGTCCCTGATGTCCCATGATACGTACTGATGGACTACGTGGGCGTAACTCGACGCCATCAGGTCTATTTGCGGGCAACCCCATATGGAGAAGATTAGATGAGTCGCTTGAGGCAGGAGATGCCACTCTGCCTGTATTTTGTTTCTGGACAAGCTGTCTGCTATCGTGTTGAGAGGTCCAGGAATATAGCTCACCATCAGCTGAATGTTTCTTTGAGCTACGATATGGTATATCTTGCGTGTGAGACTGCACAGAAGCGGGGATCGAGTTCCTCCTTGTTTTCTCAAGTAGGCAACAGCTGTTAGGTTGTCGCTCTGAACTAGCACCGTAGAATTCATCAAATCGTGCTGGAATTCCTTGATCGCGAAGAAGATAGTCATCAGTTCTTTCACGTTCGAGTGAAGTGAAGCTTCCTCCAAACTCCATTGATCTGCCAAGTGTACACCGTCGATATAAGCGCCCCAACCTATATCCGAGGCGTCGGTTACAATGAAATGAGAAACTGGGTCTTGCCATATTTTGCTCTTGTGAATCAGATGATTCAACCACCAACGCATGTCCTGGTGGGCTCCTTGAATGAGGGATTGTATGTCCCTGTCCTTTTGTAGGGCATATAATAGTTTTTGTAATTGCGCATATTTAGGCGACCGTAAGGTATTACGAAACTGGCAAAGTTTAGAGTTCCGACTAACCTCTGAATCTCGAGAATCTCCCAAAAGCTCTTGGAGATGGCTGCTGTGAGAAGTCTTCGGGCAGTAGATATCTTCTTCTCTGGAAGAATTTTTAAATTGCACTGTGTGTCCCATATAATCCCGAGAAATTCTAATTTCTGAAGTGGTTTGCTCGATGATTTTTCCCTGTTTATAACCCAACCCAGGGATTCTAGGAATGAGCTTGCCATATTTATTTGTTTTGTGAGCTGGAAAGCGTCTTGATCTACAAAAAGAAAATCGTCGAGGTAAACAATCACCTTTATTCCGATGCTCCGAAGTTTCTGTGCCATCCAGTTTGAGAGTGTGGCAAACGTTCGAGGAGCACTCGATAGCCCGAATGGAAGACAAGTCATTTCGAGTACCTGGTTCTCGTAAATAAGCCTCAGGTAACGGCGATGCTGTGGTGCTATCGGTACATGAAAGTACGCTTGGGATATGTCCAGTTTCACCATCCAGTTTTGTGATTGAAGGAATTGAGGAACACGGTGCATGTTGATCAGACGAAACTTTTGGTCCTCTACGAAATAGTTCAAATTTTTCAGGTTGAAGACAGGTCTGAAAGACTGGTCTGGTTTTTGAACCAGAAATAGATGAGAGATGAATCCTCCTCCAGGACTTGCTTCCTGTAACACTCCTTCCTGAATCATTTTCTGAATCTGTTGACTCATCTCTGTCGAGGGAATGGTATACAACCCTTTGCTCAGCTTGCAAGTTACAGGAGGTTTCGCTATGAATGGTATCCGATAGCCTGTTATTATTTTCATTATGTGAGGAGGAGCTTGATAGTGCTGCCAAATCTCCCAATGTCAGGCCAGTCTGCCTGCCTGAAATCGATTCTTTGCGTAGTCATTGTCTTTTGCGACGGTCAAAGTCATCCCGTCTCGACTTATAGTTCTGGTTCTTGGCGGCAGCAAAGGGCCGTTTACCAACCAGTGATTTACCTTTTGTCGATTCCCGAGTGCGAAATGTCGACGTCGAGGCTGGTGCGCCAGATGTAGATCCTTGAAAGGGTTTCTTTACCACGGGGTCAGAAGAACGCCCTGGTACGGCCTGGCCACTTTCAGCAAGTGGATACGGCTTTCTAAAGAAAACCTTTGTGCTACCGCCTAGTTTGGCAATGGCTTCGTCTAAGGCTGCAGAATGAAACAAATGTTCTGATGTTGGTGGTATTCTTCGCAAAACAACCTTGTTGTATTTGTCTCTGACGTTAGCCAGTATTTTGTCACGTCTCTGTTGTACGATATCTGCCCTGCGGCCACATACCACCTGCATCAGGTCTTTGGAGACTGTCTTTAGTGCAGAATCTTCTGAAAATAAATTGCGAATCTTGGTCGTGACAGCAACTGATGACAAGGAGGTGTTCTTGTCATTGCACCACGACAGAAGTTCCTTCATAGCAGTTTGCAAAGCTTCTTTTTGAGAAAGTAGCATGTTGGTCAAGGCAGCAAAGGTTTGGTCTAAAGATCTAAGGTGTACCTGCTTGTCTTCATACTGCCTTAGAATATCGTTCGGTTCTAGACTCGTCCCTCCTGGAGAACTCAAGTACTTTTTCTGTACCTCTGCATACCGTACGTTAGTCCAGTCAGAAGAATTAAAATGCTGGAGCCTCTCTATTTCTCCTAGTCTGCTAGTGGATGTTTTTGGCAGGGTCGATCCCAAAAGTGCTGTACCATAGTCATAAGTAAACTCGAATTCTTCACTTTCCTTTTCTTCTGCGTCACGGAAAGTTTGTGAAAATAAGGAATATTCGTCATGAAGAGATAAGCCATCAGTAGATTCCTTTTCTGTATCATGCACACGTTTATCCTTCAAAAGTTGCAATATCTGAGCCATGTTATTTTCTAAAACCTCCAAACGAGCGTTTGATTCACTGGGTTTCACTAACCTGGGCCGTTTTTCTGCCGGCTGCTCGTAAGGAATAATGTCGTCATCATCATCGTTATCGGAAAAAATCCGTCTTGGTCGTTTCTCCGGTCTCCTTGTCTCCATATCCTCACCTCCGGTAGGAGAGCTCATGTTGCTATTTTTGTCTTCCATAACACAAAAAATAGAACAAAAAAAAAAAAAAATATATATATAATATTTTAATATTAATATGTTTTATATTAATAAATAAAATAGAAAAGTTCTTACTCGAACGGCAATACCGTTATGGCACAAACGTTTCGCTTCGAAACTAAACGCCAACTGAATGCGAGACGCGCAGTGCGCCCCTTTTATACGCTCGCCCCACCACTACGCACCGGTCGAGCGGGGAAGTGAAAGCTGCACGTGGGCGCCCGGCGCAGGTAGGAGGGCGATATGGCACTACGAAACGTAAGAAATTGATACGTCATATCTCAACATTAGGTTTCAAATAAGTGTCAGTGTATAATACAAAATAAACCAAGAGAAATACATTTAATAAGGCAGACTACTTTTTTAATTAACTTTGATTTAAAAGATTTGTATTTGATAAATCCAAAGTCTAAACAAAATACTAAGTGCAATGTTAAGAACATAATTCTCATAAATTTTGATAACTTTTTCCTATTTTCATTTCTTTTAAATTCCAAGAACGTCATGATTTTTTTTAGTATAATGCGGTCGATTATTGTAGTTAATTCTCACAAGGGTGATAGATAGCTAAATAAAGAGAGATTTCTATACCGCTTTTTTTTATATAAAGAACTCTTATTTTAACGAGTATAATAATTATAAAATGTTAAATATATTATCATCATTGGTATGTGTGTAATGTATGGTTTATGCGTTATTTATCAAACTTGAAAATAGGTATGTATTGGTATCATTGTCATTCAAGATGATAAATTGACGTAAGTATATTTAATTACGATAATAATTGTTTAAACATTAAGTTAGAATATATAATTGTATACATTGTATACACGGTTGAAAGTGCCCTATGCCCATTTTTTCGATAATATCTCAAAAAATAATTGTATGTAGTTTAAGTATGCAAATGTAGTCATTGCATACTTAAACTACATACAATTATTGAGGTTGATGGTTCAACAAAGAAAAACCAAGGTTATATTCTATTTTTAATCTAGACTTTTCTGTGTGACAAATTTATTCAATGTTTTTTGGTAGGTACCTATTCTGTATTTTTGTGTGGCAATAAAGTGGTTTTTTTTAATGGTTTTATTCACATTTCATTGAGGAGTAATAAGAAGTTTGAGTTGGTAAAGTGTAATAAATTGTAGCTATAAAATAATTACCCAAAAAGAATACACTTATATTTATAATCGTAACATTTTTCTCTTCTTCATTCAATTCTAAAGGGTGAAATTGATATCGTTAGCATCCTTTCAAACTAGAGTCTACCAATAAAACTAAAACAACTATAACTATGGGAGCAAAACCGATCAGAGCAAAAAAAAACAGCTATTGCATACACATTTGAGTCGATAGGCATTGCAGTTTAGTATGGAACAGCTGAATATCCAACAATTGGAATTGAAAGAGAGAGTTTCAAAAGATACATATTAAATTATGTTGAATAATCGGTTCTATATTATATTACTTGGTAAAATAAGACATTTAATTATTGAATTATTGATTATAAAATAAATAATAATAATAAATTACAAAAAATAGCGGTCAGCACAAGCGTCGTCAATAACAATGATACACAAATAGACAAAAATCAGCAACATGCTTCGTCAAAACAAAGAAATACAAGCTCAGTCAAATAATCAGCCCCTTGTCGATCCTGGCGCAAAGAAGCCCATTACGCTAGCAGCGTTGCCACGTTGAATTGATATGGCAAGCCTCTGCCCCAGAAACGACCCGGAACGGGGGTCACAATTTCGCTCCCTCAGTCGACGGCCAATCTCTGCAACGAAGGTCTTTGCCTCGGCACCCCATACCCCGGTGGTCTCAACGGCCACAACACGGTCAAACGGTCACGGACACGGCATTACTTGGTCAAACAATTTGATATTTAGTACAAATGCGCTAACTGTACAATAACTATTAAATAAGTAACACATATATTGATCACGATGACTGGTAGTCTTACATCTAGAGGTATAATCTTACATAATATGTGAAACTTGAATGGACGAGCCTCTATGTATCGAATGAACATATCTATTTCATTTATCTGCATCAAATCTGTAAAACAATATCGAACAACATTAAATTATTACTAGTAATATTTCATGCACGGTGTTTCGGTACTTCTGGTGAAACGTGGATGTTCTGAGGTTTCAGAATATCTCTGACTACCCCCTCGGGGAATATAGTCGTGAGCATGTGCTTATGCTTATGCTTATATTGCATGCAAACAGTTTAAAAAAAATGCAATTAGAGTCCAATGGTTATGAACAAATTTATACAACGTGCTGTTATAATAAATTAACGCAAAACTAGAAAGTAGTTTGTTTAGTATCGAGAGCAGAATCGTATTATCATGGTTTCAATATAGGGTGTTTAATTTTCTAAATATTAAATAATTTGTTTTTAAAATTTACTGAACTCGATCTCAAACCACCGCTCGGGAACTCTCACCCTTCGTACTACCAAAACAAGATTCTTAAAATGTATCCATGAGCACGTTAGCGCTTTCATTCATTGCTGAAATGATAACAAATCATTTTTGCTTCAAAACATAAAACGCGAATAACTTTAAATTTGAAGTATCAAAATAATGAAATTATTGTTTCAATCGAATTATTTTGTTATAAATCAGTTGGGGTGTATGAAGTTTTGCGCTTATTCATTAACACGTTGTATATCGATGGTTTTTATGCATGCATGCATGCATATGCTCACGACTATATTCCCCGAGGGGGTAGTCAGAGATATTCTGAAACCTCAGAACATCCACGTTTCACCAGTAGTACCGAAACTCTGTCCAGTGTGACGGGGGATGAGCCCGTCGACACTTATAATGGACAGTGGGTACAATACACGCCTCGAAATTGAAGCATGCAGGTTTCCTCACGAGGTTTTCCTTCACCGAAAAGCCAGTGGTGTTACAAATCGTACATAAATTCCGAAAAACTCATTGGTACGAGTCGGCTTGGACGGGGATCGAACCATCGCCTCCTGCACGGCAGGCAAGGTTACTCGCCACTGGACCACCGCGGCTTTTTTTTACAATAAGTTATTATAGTTATAGAAAAAAAAACACTTTTTTATGGAGCCGGCCCTTAGCCTAAGAATCATTTTCATTCCACAATATTAATTATGTGCACATCTTTAGACCATAGACGATTTTTTTTCGCTTAGGTAATCTAATAGACTGGACACTGCCTACAAAAACTGATTTTGACAAGATGACGTCATGACGACAGTACATGCGAAAAACGTACTTATTAGTTTCATGGAGGTAACTGCCAGGTAACCAGATAGGCAACAGAGGGGGTGAGGTAAGAAATTGGTGGGAGGAAGGGAGTGTCCACAATGTATGTAGTAATAGATACTCTTTCTTATGCTGTGTTTAGACGGCCCGTTAGTTAGCTCAGATTGTAGAGAACTTGCATGCTGAGCAGAGAACCGCAGGTTATAATCCCGCAAAGGGAAAATATTATTTCGAATGATAAATATGAGTGTAAAGTATCGTTGTCTAGTCATCGTAAGTCCGAACTAGACTCTGATAAATTTATATACATACATAACATACATAAACTCATAACCATAATCCCTTTTCAGAAATATTGCCAGAACAAACATGCATTGAAATTAAAATGTTATCAGAAACATTGCCAAACTACCAATCGATCATTTAAACTGATACTTTAAGGGACTAAATATTATTATTGGTTTATTTTAGTTAAATTACAAGCTTACCTTTTTTTTCAATCATCATTTCAATTAGGATCATTTTAATCTTATTAGCTTCGTTTCTAAGCCAACCAGCACATATTGCCGGTGTAGACATCACAACCAAAAGTTGAAGAACCGATGTATTTTGCAACACGATTTCAGAAACCACGGCCTGAAGTATAATAGATGTATTAAAAATTAAAAATTAAATATATATAATACATAGAAAATTGAATAAATTAAAACACTATTTTATATATAAATTTTACAATTAAATTGTAAACTTTGCATGGATTTATATTGAAATTAAGTGATAGTATTTATTATATTACTAATAGCCTAAGTTAATAATTAACAGATTTTTTAAAATAGTACTATATTATTACGTTTTTTTAACATTATGTGCGATCATTATAGTTATATAACAATACAAATGTTTTAAACTTCCTGCTATATTTGTATAAAATATATTTTTAGTCAGTTTTGTTACTTTTTATCCAAGTAAATAACTTTTTGTAATCTCTACGAATCACATTTCATCCTTCTTAGTTGAAAAAAATCAATTGAAAATAGTTCATGGGAATATTTTTTTTCAAATCAAATCATTAGAAATGATGTATTTTTATTTTCATTATGTAAATAACCAAATTAAATTATACATTCTAAAACGTACCATGTTGTTTTTTATTCTAACTAATGTCAAATATACTGTCGCCATAAACGTAGGAGTATTTAAAAATAGGGCTGCATTCATCTGAAATGAAAACAGTCACAAGTATAAAAAATATTTTATGAACAGCATATTTAGTAAGAATTTTTATCTACTTACCACAATATCTAAAATTCTCATTATGTTATCAATTGAATCAATGATTGATTGATATATCAACTGACAAGTTAATATTTTTGATTTGTTGTTCAACAGAAATTTACGCATTTTTCGCAAGCGACAGTAAACAGAATAAAACGAAAAGAAACAAACTATACTAGGGATATCTAAACCAATCATAGGAATCATATATAATATCTGTACTGACCACGGTCGTACTAACCTAAAGACGTCGAAATACCAATTAATTATTAGAGACATGATTTTGAAAGTTGAGCAACATAACATGTAATATAGTATTTTTAACTCCATTTTAAAACAGTTACTGTCAACACCCATATCTAAGTCAATCATTAGTAAATCTTTTTGCAATTTATAAAAAGATCTTTTTGGACTAGAACAAATAAAGATAAAAACAAAACTGCTATATTTAAACAAGAAAAACAGGTTCCAGTGTACAGAAAGATTATCAGTTCTCATAAAAATACAATACAGACAAAGAGAAATACATTGCAAAAGGCAGACTAATTTTATAATTAGCGTTGATTTAACAGATTTGTATCTGATAAATCCAAAATCAAGACAAAATATAAAGTGAAATGATAAGAACATGATCGTCATAAGCTTTGATAACTTTTTCCTATTATCTTCTTTTTTAAATTCCAATAAAGTCATGATTTTCTTTTATTTTAGTGCAATCGAATATTGTCGTTAAATCTCAAAAGGACTTCGGCCAAATATCGTGTTGTTTCCAGACAGTTTTCTATTAAAAACAGAAAAAAGAAACACTTTTTACACAATATAAATGTAATTAGATATAATGATATCATCATTAGTGCGTATGTGATTTATAGAATTTATTTACCAAACATGATAAAGATAATTTTATGTTGTTATCAATGTCATTTACATAAATTGACGTATTTTGAAATTGTATTGTATTGTGATGTTTATGTACCTTTTTTGTCCTTGTTTTAAGTTATACAGCATAGTCATTGAGTTTCCATGTATGTATACTTCTATTCTATTCTATTTAAAAAAAAATGGCTGCCATCTTGGGTATTTGATGATTTTGCCAATGTCTAGTTTATGTAGCAAAAGTGCTTGACGTTGTACGGTAATTTATGTATTTGGTGACTTCAAGGATTGTTTTTCGAAAAGAACACTATCTTGAGCCACCACTGGAGCCCCGTTGTAGACCTGGGAGGGGGCAACCAACGATCGACGGGCGACGCGACCGCCCAATAGCAGATCCACAACGTGACTCCTATGTATACTTAGTTTCAGTCTTTCAGATCGATTAAATATCTAGAATTGAGTTAAAATTCACTTGCAAAATTTCACCTGAACTTTCAAATAAATACCACTGCCTGACTACAACTACACTGACCTGGGGCTGTTTTGGATGCACTTCTATAGTGTATTCAAGGATAGTCTCTGATTGGTGTCACATTACCATTTGAAACAAATTGTCTGAAGGGTTTCTAACTTTCTACGTATTGGCTTCGGCCCCATACACGCTTTTCAAAGGTACGGGACAATAATTTCTCAAGGAAAGAAAAGACAAACGTAAAAGCTTGTAAAACCAGCTATTATGAAGTATTTCTATATCGCGATACTGGCATAACATATCACTATGCTTACGACTATATTCCTATAGTCAGAGATATTCTGAGACCTCAGATCATCCATCCATCCATCTCGCGAAACTAGCGTAGCATGAAATAACTAGTTTAACTGGACAATAAATATAATGGATGGTTTTAGTCAACATATAGCTTAAAATAACTGGATTAACTGGACAATAAAAATGCCTACTGGATGGTTTTCTACATCCATTATGTCGTCAGAAAGTTTCAAGAAAATCTACAAAGCTCTTTCCGCCATGACCTTAACATAATTGACACTGACAGGCTGTACCTACATAGCGGCACGCAGTAGTCACGGTACGACATGATAATCGCCATACTTGATTGGATTTTTAATTACAAAATTTAAACTGTGTTAAACACTTTTACAGTGCGACCACGTACCGCAAAGTTCACCTTGTGGGGACAAACTAGACCAATAACGACTTCGTGAAAGCGACGGGAACCCGTTGGATGAGGGCAGCGCAGGCGATCCTTGAGTCCAGCAGTGGACGTCCATCGGCTGATATGATGATGATGAAACACTTTTAAGAAACAAAACTGGCTGAAAAACATTGACCTTCACTCTAGCGATAGACAGGCCCTTTCATAGAAGCAACATGTTCCACTTGAATGCGTTACCCGCACCGCATTGATGTCCCCGAGTTCACTTCGTCACTATGGCAATGACAGACCGCAATGAGTCATTTTGTGTTGTTTTGTGTGACATGTTGTTTGTTTGAACGAGATTGTCTATCGCTAGAGTACATGTCAGTGCTGGAAAACGACGTTGTATATTTGGCACGTAATATTCATCATCATCATCAGCATTATACACAGGTTCCCTCTTAAAAAAAGAACAGCTGTTCCATACAAAACTGCAAACCTATTCCATCCTTTATGGAACAGCTGTTTTTATTTCGCGATTTCATTGGTTGTCCCATACAGAAAGTTATGGTGGTCTGACCATCCCCATAAAAACCATCCAAGTGCATATCGGACTCGCGCAATGGTTTCGTACTTTGACTACTTATACAGGGTCCTTCTTATTATGCTGACACTTTTTTAAGGGGATGATCAGACCATCAAACTGAACAACTTTCTCTATGGGACCAACGCCGAAATCGGGAAAAAAAAATCTACTTTCAACATTTGGCTCGAGTAGGTTTGCAGTTTTGTATGGAAGAGTTATTTTTTTCGCGATTTCGGTGTTGGTGCCATAGAGAAAGTTGTTCAGTTTGACGGTCTGATCATCCTCTTAAAAAGTGTCAGCATATTAAGAAAGACCATGTATAATAAATAGTGAAAGGTTTCGTACCACCATATTTCTTAACAATCAACAAATTTTCCCCGGGGATATTTAGAACGAGACACACACTTGACCAGTTTTTATTATTTGTTATTTATTTATTTTGTAACATAACTTACACTTTGCTTACAACTAATTCATACCATTAAACCATTTTGGTTTGTCTTGGCAAGACCACGCTCATTACTTAAAATAATATATTAGGTACAGTCAGCAGCAAAAAGATGTATGCCTCTTCATGCAAAAGATGTATACTCTTTAGTACTACGCGTAGTACTAAAGTGTATACATCTTTATACTACGACGTAGTAAAAGTGCATCCATCTTTTTGCTGCTGAATGTACTTCTGTTTCCGTTTTTGTTCTTTTACTATAGGGTCCTTCTTAATATGCTGACACTTTTTTAAGGGGATGATCAGACCCAAAGAGAATGTAACTCACTACGTTATAAGAGTCGGGACTTCCATACAAAAACTAGTCGTGACCGATATCCTGAATGTTTGAAAAGTTTTCAAAGGATTTTAATGGCGTCAGTGCAGGTTTCATATAACATTTCTTTGTTAGAGAGTTGCGCGAACCTGATCAGACCGTCAAGCTGAACACTTTTCTCTATGGCACCAACATCGAAATCGCGAAAAAAATTCTGCTGATCCATACAAAACTGCAATCCAACTCGAGCCAAATGTATGGGACAGCCGCATTTTTTTCACGATTTTGATGTTGGTCCCATAGAGACAGTTGTTTAGTTTGATGGTCTGAACATTCTTTTAAAAAACTGTCAGCATATTAAGTTGGACCCTGTATACAAAATGCTCTATAATAATCAACAGGTGGATGACACGATTGTGTCGAGACCTCCGCTTTTATATACCTAGTAGACAAAGTTGTATTACGTTAAATACCTAGTAGACAAAGTTGTATTACGTTAAATACCTAGTAGACAAAGTTGTATTACGTTCGCGTTCGTTTCGCAAAGTAACGCCTGTTTCAATAAATTACTATAATAATCACACCAAGTTTGACAATTTGTATGCATTGCCGTTTATTTCAAAAGAAAAATGTTGCTTTAGTTTCAAATGAACATCGATTAAAACTAAGTTAAATTGAAACAAAACGCTTAGTTCTATCTAGGACCAGATTAAACAAAATTAATGCCTTAAGTACTTTAATCCTTTTTGTTTCAAAGTTGAGATAATCATTATTAAAGAAAGATAATATTGTGTCTGTGAGAACGTGATTTTCTGTTATTTAGCCTATAATCACTTCTACGTGTTCCTTAGCACGTTGCCTGTGCGATAGTTCTGCAATTTATGTCGTGTAGTAGATAATATTAGTAGTGGGTATGGAGGGCTTTTGAGGAAAAGGGAAGATCTTCCAAACGGCTTTAAAAATCCAGATACATACATACATACATATTAATAGTATCATTAGTATCAATAGTATCTACTTGGAATGTACTCCAATAGACCCGTAAACCTGCACTTATTGCTATCTGTTTTGCCACGTTTGTATTAACTTTTTAATTTAGAGTATCGAGTATAGAGATCTATTAATTGGCCCTATCTTAAGCTCACTATTTCTTTTGTACAATTGGTTTGTAACGCTGTTGATTACTTCAATAAACGACAGTAAAAATAAATAAATAAAACACATATTCTCACGCCTGTCTCCCACTGGGGTAGGCAGAGACAACGGAACGCCACCTGCTACGTTCCTGGTAAACCTCTCTAGCTCCCTCCACATTAATAAGTCCTTTCATGCATGCTCGACGGTCTCGGGTAGATCTGACTTGGCCATTTTTAAGCACGTCTCCAATTTGGTTTGTATATGTACGTCTAGGCCGTCCCCTTCCAATATTTCCACTTACTCTTGCCTTATATATTACACTCGTCAATCTGCTCTCATCCAAACTTTCCATATGACCAAACCATCTCAACATACCTTTCTCTATCTTCGTCGCATCATCCTCTTTCAGACCCTAACGTTCTCTAATTAATAGCATCCAGATAAGATTCAGTAAGAGTGTGATAGTTTAGACTGAAGGCCACAGCCTTCGTGAGGTCGTAATTTCTATCCTGAGCGTATACCGACTGTTTCCCATGTAAGAATTTGTCCCGCAGCGGCGCGGTGAAAGAAAATTATAAAGTTTTTTTTTCTTATGGTCATTTATTTTCAGAATATATGAAGCAAAGAAATTTTACTCATTAACTAGTTTCTAAATGTTGTTTGAGAAACAATGATAAAGTTTCAAAGTAATCTTTTGTTTCGTTAATTTAGAATACTAATTTCGACTGTAAATTGCTTTGTAAAACTAATTTATTTCATAAAGTTATCTATTTACCTCTTCTAAAACAAGTTGCTTAAAAATTCACCTTAAAATTGCACTAAAAATTCACAAGTATAGTATTAATTAATATGACTGTATTGTTTAAATATTTATGAAGTGAATTTTTTAATAAAATTCAAGTCTTTCAAGTTACATTAGGTGTAACTATATTTATGGACCATTTTTATAAACAGAACCCCTCCTTAAACACTATATCGTTGGTTATAGTGTTTAGGAAACGGTAATCAAAATCGGCAACGGCACTGATATGACCATGCGACATGACCCTGACCATTGACTTTGAATCAGACTGTCGAATCTTTTCGAGGTCAAAGTTTTTAATCAATTTGCGTAAGTAAACTCATATATTTTTAACCTCTCGTTCTGTGTGTTTAGGCTCTCGCTTTTGACGTTTGATGAGTCCCTGAAACTTCAATGAATGATAGCGAACGATTATTAAAAACTAAATTCCATCACCACAGCCAGTAGTACATCTTCGTTACGGCCCAGAGCAGGCATTGTCAACAAAGTACAGCCGAGGTTGAAGGAAATCCGCTATTAATGGAACAAACCCAAGTCTAGCATTGCTGACAATGCCCTCTAAATAAAGTCTCGTAATAACAGATCTCTGCCTTTCAAAAGACCCCTCATTATGTTGACAATGTACAGGTATTACAATTATGTACTCTGTGGTATTACTGACAATGAGACAGCTCATATTGCACGTAACACACACAATGGCCAGCAAATATTTTACCAAAGAAACTCATTATAGAGATAACTCAATAATTTGACCTACATCTTATGTTAAGAGCTACCTATTTATACGGACAAAAGAACTCACAGAAAAGATGTTTCGCTGCCATAAGAACAAAGCCTTAATTAATGTACATAAATAATACTTACCATTGATAACAGCGTCGTTACTTTTTTTTTGCGCTGACTGGTTTGTTAAAAGTTGTTCAGTTTGATGGGTAGAGTATTTGTGGTTTAAGGGTTGAACTACACCAAGCAGCACAGCATCGCATTTTTCCGTCGCTCCATCCTTTTCTATCAATCAGGAACGTCATTTGCTAGAGCATATAAGATAGACGGAACGCGATCAAACGCTGCGTGCTGTTCCGTTCCGTCTATCTTATAAGCTAGAGCATATAAGCTAGAGCATATAAGATAGACGGAACAGCACGCAGCGTTTGATCGCGTTCCGTCTATCTTATATGCTCTAGCAAATGACGTTCCTGAGTGACAGAAAAGGATGGAGCGACGTAAAAATGCGATGCTGTGCTACGTGGTTGTTCAACCGTAAAGGTACTTTTTCTGTGTAGAATGACACTTTTCCATACACCGAGTATGGAAAAACCGCCAAGCCCCATTAGAACTTGAATGTCATACTTTGATTAAAATCAATCCCATAATAGAGGCGGTGGAAGACAAAGCGAATAATTTTCAAATATGAAAACATTATCTCGAGTGCCAATAACGTTATCCGATCAATTCGGAATCAAATTGGAAACCAAAGGTTTTTTTTTCTATTGGGTTTTGTTTTCCTATTTCACGCTTCGTCAGTTCTCGAGTATCATTCATATTGACGTAATATGATTGGTTTTAGAGTTATGTTTTGTTCGTATTGTTAGGAAAAAGAGTTTGATCTTTATGGGATTACGCAATTGTGGAAAAAGGACAAAATCGGGTGCCGTACACGGCGATCGACCGACGTGACGTAGATTTACGGTCGACGGTTTTGTCAGTAGGATAGTTTGCAACAGGGACCGAAAATTTTCTGTAACCTTTATTTAAATGTTACCTTTATCGAGGTAACAACCGATTTTAATACCGGTAATCTAAATATGACCTTCAATAGAAAGAGAGTGAGTGCGGGTAAGGGTCGGCGCAGACGGAGCGGCAAAAAACGCGCGTGTTTTTAATAACACCGAAAAATGAACTTTAATTTCTGCTAATCAAAAGTACGAAATTGATTCAACAACGTCGTTGGTGTAGCGGGTGACGCAAATATGTTGGAGCATCCGACGAGCGACGCGCGTACTATTTTTGATGTTGCTACAGCATTGGACAGGTTGAGATAATAAAGCAGATGGTTATTTTACATTTTATTGAACCTAAAATCATAAAATGGTTAACGTTTGAGTTTGAGTTTAAGTTTGTTATTATAATTAATTTAATTTGTATTTAGTAACGAGGTACTTACTCAAAAAACTGAATAATTATTATATTTAGGAAGATTCAATTTTTAATTTAAACAAATATCTGTGTACGCGGACCATTAGTAGAATGATATTAAGGTTACCTTTAAAAATACCTGTAAAAAAAATTTTGGTTGTACCCAAAAAATACCGGTATTATCAATACCGGTTTCGGTCCCTGGTTTGCAAAGTGGTCGTTCTGTGAGTAGAACGTTTAGCGGAAGGTACGTTGTGCCTAGGACTTTCTGACTATAACCGTTACATAGCACAAAAGATTTTACTTCTTTCAACACTGGTTGCGAAACTTAGTTGCTATCGCAACCGGAGCATCCTGAACGGTTCAGGAGTCGTACCTATGTAGCGATGAAGCATGAATTATTGGCTAAAAGTAAATTAATAAACATACTCACCGGGCACCGCATAAACAAGGACGAAACTGAATGCACCGAACAGCTCTTTTCGTATAGAGTCCGGCCACTTCTCTGTGCAGAACTCTATACTGCGCTCCACCCATACCTGCAAATAACAATTTAATGTTAATCACAAATTTTTAGAGAACAAGGTGAAGCGATACTTCACTCCTGAACAGCTCTTAATGTTGTACAAAGCTCAGGTCCGATCGTGTATGGAGTATTGCTGCCACATGTGGGATGGCTCAGCTAAGTATCAACTAGACGCTCTCGACTCAGTTGAACGTAGAGCCAGGAGGCTCATTGGCGACAGTAAGCTGGTAGAAACCAAGCTTCATAGCCTAGCCCACCGCCGCAGAGTAGCCTGCTTGTCGGTCTTCTACAGATTGTACTTCGGTGAGTGTGCACAAGAGCTGCAAGAACTCATCCCACCTTCCCCTTTCTACTTTCGGACTTCCAGACGCACCGCGGGATACCACCCCTTCTTGGTTGATATCCCACGTATCCGCACTAAGCGCCTTTCTGATTCTTTTATAATGCGCACAGCCAAGGAGTGGAATGCCCTGCCTGCGTCAGTATTTCCGAGCACTTACAACCCGAATTACTTCAAAGTAAGAGTGAATAGGCTTCTTCTGGGTAAGCCCGCTACATCTTCGACCCCATCTTTGTCCTCAGGACAGGATTGAGGTCAAGAGCAAACCCATTTTTAAATAAAAAAAAAAAAAAAAAAAAAAAAAAAGAGAACGTTATGACGAGAGTGCTTTATGTTTGATCTTTAAGGGTATATTACCGTTGGCGCGCTCCATAGAAACGTTGTCTGGTTATCTTATCAATACTAACCAATTAAAGTCAATGTAATACTTCAGAAACAATCTAGAAAAAAAGTCTCTATGTTTGTCTTAGATTATCAAGATAGACAATCAAAGCTACGAAAGCGTCGAAAAAAACAGGAACCAGTACTGGTTCCAAAACCCTATACATATACACGCACACATACATATTTTGTATGGCGCCTCACGCACACCAACCTAAGAAAGTTAGCCCCTTTTGTTTTAAACGGAACAAGTGTGAGGCTCATTCTAGACATATACTTTTTCTAAGATGTTTGTATCAAGTCAGATTTTCGTTAAAATGCCTCAAAGATTTCCATACCGATCTTAAATTAATCCTAGCATAAAAACTGTATATTTTAATAAAAATCGGACTTCATACAAACATAGAGATTAGTTTCTAGATTGTTTCTGAAAAATTTCATTGACTTTTATTGGAAAGTATTTAAAATATCACCACACTACGTTTGTATGCAGCGCGCATTTGCGCTCTCGTAATAAACTTCTCTTAAGATATTAACAGATAAAAGGTAAAGAAATTTTGTAGACACGATCTAGAATCAAAATATGTTTAAGTTTGGTGTGGTATGTTAGTTTATCACATTCATAGCATTCCGTGACCTAACCCCGCACTTAGGTCACGGTTTTCCGTTACCTGAATAGTCCATTATTACAACGTTCGAATTAGTACATTACGATACGTGTGACCTAAATAGACCATTATTGCACGGTGAGAAATTATAGCCTGAGCGCAGCGAGGGCCATGAACGCCGTCCAATAATAATTAAATAATTATAGCTTGGCATCTTAATAGTGAAAAGTACTGGGAACAGACCATAACCTTATTATCAGTTACGACTCTGTGAGAAGGATGGAGTGAATGTCTTATTATAAGGGTTCTTTGTTGGATTACGAACCTCTAAAAACTAAATTGACAGTAAATTTAAGGTAAGCGCATATTACGACAAGGCGGACCGGGCCACATCGCAGCATACGTACTTGCACACTAGATACGGCCGGGTTGACTAAATTTTCGTTTGACGTAATACTGGCAGATGTTGCAAAAATTCCCGCTGGGTATTAGCACACTAACACTCAGTTGCAGAAACCAGATTTAATGGAGGATTAACTTTAATGAGCGTTTCTGCAACTGCACTCAGTGCTCACTGCTCGAGCCGTATCGCACAGACCTGAAATCCTCACTATGGTTTAATAGTACTATGGGACGCGCGCGCCGGCGGCTTGTTTCTCGGCCCCCTAAAGTTTAGGGCAAAGGCCACCTCACACGAATACGGCAGAGAGGAGGTGGGCCATACTCCCCCACGTGGGCCTAGTGCATTATATGGTGTATTGTGGGCAAGTTAGAGGTCAAATTTGTGTCAGAGAATTTTCAAGCTGCCTTCATAGGCCTGATCGCTCACCCATCCAAAGACTGACTACACCTGACGTCGCTAAACTTCGATGAACATTTTCAATATGGAAGATTCAGTACGCTGAAAGCTATTAAAAAACAAACCAGTTTAAAAATAAAGGCGCGGCTCCAAAATTACTCTCCGCTGCCGATATGTAATATAAGCCTCTCTCGTCTCAATCAAGTCCAGCTGTCCCAGGGGATTACTTTGAACAATATCGAAACCCGAAACGAACTGAATCGGAGGAATAAGTAGTGCATGAAACCGATAAGGAATTAGTCCCTTCTCTTTTGAAAATATTTAAACACAAAGTAAATTCGATTGGAGATGAAATGTTTTGCAAAATCGCAAATAATTACTAAAGGAAAAATAAAAACAATTTAATCCTCGTATTTTTACTCCGCCGTAGATTTAGGTAATAAAAAGAATTTATTGTAGAAGGACTTAAACGTTATTTACTGTCGATGTCGTTGAAAATGGCCACCGGCTAATCGCTCTAATATCAAATATTACCTGAAAATATTTTGCACGCAATTTTTGTACAAAATAAAATTTTAGCATACTGAAATGAGGAAAGCTTTTTCTGGATCCTTCCAATATTTTATCTATTGATAATAACAAATAACACTGTAGGTACTTAAATTTCGTAACACATAAGCAGCGATTATATTACCCTACATCAAAGCAGTTTTCGGTATACATTGCTTACTTTGATCGTTACACTTAAAAACAGAGATAATAAAGCAAGCAATGTATGAAGAAATTGACCATGCATGCAAAGTAATGAAATCGCTGACTAATAGTGGAGTTTCCCATGTTAACTACTTCGAAAGTCAACACTGTCGACCGTAAAAGGGTTAACAATTCCCTTTGACGCGGCGGATAGTGCATTCAATCACGTCAATCCTGGTTCAAATTCACGCACACACAACATTCTCTCTCGTATTGTCTACGCGTAGTGTAGGCTTTGTAGGTGTGAAATAATTGCATAGACAGAAAAAAAAACAGAACATTAAATTGAATAATAGTTACACAGAGAAATATATCTAGTACCTACCTAATATGTGTATGTAATGTACCAACATGGTACCAACTATATTATTGGGTTCTGAGGTTTAAGTAACTGCTATTATATTACTATTATTTGTTACATTATACCTTACTTAATTTAAATAGGATCTTGTATCCTTGATCTTGTAAGGAGTTATTTTAAAAAGGATTTTATTTTTCATGAATAAATATTTTTTTCAAACCACAGGACCACAACATGCCTTCTCTACTTTAAAACCAACTTTTATTTTATTTATTCAACTAATTTTTAAATTATTGTGGTTTTATGAGAGTACTTTAAGATTTATAAAAAAAAATTAAGATTACATAAATAAATTAAAAAAATCGTAACTTCTAAACTTTTGTTTTGCACGGAAAATGTTTATTTCAAACGTGTCGTTACCGTGTCCTATACCCAAAAACAATTTTAGCACCATATTTACCACCCTGTAGTCACACGGCAATACCTATATTAGTGAGAAATCCATCACAGTTAATTCAATTCTTTCCGTTCTGCAAATACCTTAAACACATCTCCCTGTAATGTGCTCTCACTCCCACCCAATGCAAACAAGGCTGTCCTCAACAGACTTTATTAACAATCACACGCCATTTTTGTTTGTCTAGTGCTTGAGTTTGGTCACTAGGTAGCTCCACTACCTATGTGATTTAAAGGCTCCTAGTGTTTACCCTCAACTTCGTCCGCACAAATTATATACCAGATTTTTAGTCAAATCATTAGCTATCAAACAAAAAAAGTTTCATCAGAATCGGTTTAGTAGTTTTTGCGTGATGCGCGAACAAACAAACCAAAAAAACAGACAGACAGACAAAATTTCTTAAAAAAAGGTTGATTTCGAGTCAGGGATACCTAAAAACCATATCGTAATCTTTTTTTTGTAAATATCTTCAATGTACAGACACACTTCAGTTACAGTTTTATAATAGTTATAGATAAGATATTATACAACAGCCATTTTGTGATATTTCAAATCAAATTACAGGCTTAAAATATAAAAAACCGATAAAGTCAGGACTCCAGAGATTAGTGTTCTGTATTGTTCTAACATAGTTTTCGTCAGTAATTTTACATGTAGTTGGACCATTAACTGCTATAACTATGCCAAGTTTTAGTTTTATATGTCTTACGCTACGGTCTCTGAGAAAGATGCGTGTGACAGACGTAAAGACAGACATAGAGATGATTCCATTTGCCAATTTTGGAACAGAACACTAAAAAGAGGTAAATACTAAATAGTCAACAAACAGACGAAAACGTAAAATGTAATCTATAAGTCCAACAAAATTAGCTGAAACTGTTTTAAGGGGATGATCAGACCATCAAACTGAACAACTTTCTCTATGGTATCAAAATTGCGAAAAAAAATCTGCGGTTCCATACAAACCTACTCGTCCTAAATGTATGGGCCCACAGATTTCTTTTTGACGATTTCAATATTGGTCATATAGAGAAAGTTGTTCTGTTTGATGGTCTGATCAAATCATCCTCTTAACATAGTTTCACCTAAATTTGTTAGACCTTATACAGGGGACTTTGTAAGGGACAGCCCTCCGCAAACTGAAACGGAGAACTCAGACCATCAAACTGAACAACTTTCACTAAGGAGCCTACCTCAGGAAACGCGAAAAAAAATCTGCTGTCGCATACAAAACTGCCGTACCTGCCCGACTCAAATGTATGGGACACCTGATTTTTTTTCCTGAGGCAGGCTCCATAGTGAAAGTTGTTCAGTTTGATGGTCTGAGTTCACCGTTTAAGTTTGCGGAGGGCTGTCCCTTACACCCCGTATAATAATTTTTCTTCCCTCCGGACGGAAAGCCTCAATTCTCGTTCCGCTGCGCTAAACGAAGTTGTCGCTTTCCACTTCCGTCGAGAAGAAAAATAGTATACTAACCTTGGACAGTAAATAAGAAAACCTCAGATCACATGTGTCACTACATGAGATCTGAGACCTTTCTTACTTTCCTGTCTGTCTGTAGAATCCCACTGCAGGGCAAAGGCCTCCTCTCTCGAATAAGGGTGAGAAGGAGTGGGCCATACTCCACCACGCGGGCCCAGTGCGTGTTGGTGGAGGCAAGTTAGTGGTCACCTTGCTGTCAGAGAATTTTCAAGCCGCCAATGGGCCTCTGACCTGGCTTAACGAATAGTTACTGTAACGTTCTAAGAGTACATGGATTATTATTGGTGGTGGGTAGTTTGCACATTTGGATTAAATCAGTCAATCGCTAACCCCGGTCTTTTATTGACGTCTCATTGACGACGAGTCGGGATTTTTTTTTTGTTGGTTCGAATAAAACGCGTGCAACGTGAAATATCGTTTAAAAATGCCAATCGGAAAGTTGGAATGATCTGGTCTACGTGTCTCCGCCATTCCACTCCTCGTCCCATATCTACTTTATACGAGATCGGCCCCGTCTGTTGGACGAGCCTTCCCTCGGACCACTTGTCCCCCCTCGCCGTATAATCGCGGACTAGTACGGGGTCGCCCACGGTGAGAGTGCGGGGCGGGCGCTTGGGGCCGGCCGCGACCTGGCGCCCTTGAGCCGTGAGCACGGCGCGCGCCACGTCCGGCCGCAGCGCATCAAGCCGCCCGCGCAGCCTCCTCCCCAGCAGCGCCACCGCTGGTGAGACTCCCGTCGTCGCATGCTCACAGTTCCTGTATTGGAACAAAAACCTGTTCAGAGCAGTCATGACGTCCTCCCCCTCGAATAACGCCCTTTTAATTGCTTTCTTTATAGTTTTAACGGCATTTTCCGCTGCGCCGTTCCCTTGCGGTCTATAAGGTGCTGAAGTCACGTTTTTAATTGAATTTGTTTCACAATATTGTTTAAATTCATGGGATAAAAACGGTGGGCCATTGTCTGTCACGATTTGGGACGGTAATCCAAACCTTGCGAATATACCTCTCATAGCTCCGATCGTGGCTCTCGCGTCGGTGTTTCCCATGAGCACGACCTCGATCCATTTTGAATGGGCATCTACTATTATTAAATACCGCTTCCCTACACACTCGGCAAAGTCAGCATGTAGCCGTTGCCAAGGGTGGAGAGGGAACTCCCACGGATGGAGCTGAGCTCGCGAGGGCGCGTCGCGCACCGCGCGGCACGCCTCGCATGCGCGACATAACTCTTCTATCTCGCGATCCAACGTCGGCCAATACACGTAGCTCCGTGACAAATTTTTCATTTTATTCATGCCCATATGACCCTCGTGAATCTCTGCTAACACTAGTTTTCTAAGTTTGGGGGGAATTATCATTCTATATTTATAAATTAGGCAACCTAATTCTACTATTATGTCTTGTTTCCTAGCCAAATATGGCTTCTCCTCTTCGCATCGTGCGGACAATGGCCAACCGAATAGGACATAACCCTTTATCTTACTCAGTAAGACATCCCGTTCGGTTTCCTTCGCTACTTGTTTATAACTCACAGGTAAGGATTCTTCAATTAAATTAATATATTCGACGGTCTCCGCGGAGCGACCCTCCCGAGGTAACGGTAAGCGTGATAAGGCGTCGGCCGGCCCGTTATCAGCCGAACGTACGTATTCTATTGAAAAATCATAAGCGGCTAGGCGTGCCGCCCACCGCTGCAGCCTGCTAGCGGCGGTCTGTGGAATACCACCCTTAGCCCCGAAAATATGCGTCAGCGGCTGGTGATCGGTACGCAACAAGAAATGTCTCCCGAACAGATATTGATGGTGCTTTGTCACCCCAAATAATATCGCAAGCGCCTCTTTATCTAGCTGGCTGTAGTTGCGCTCGGCGGCACTCAGCGTGCGCGACACGCAGCTGACGGGCCGCTCGCTGCCGTCCGGGTAGCGGTGCGCCAGCACGCCACCCAGCCCGTACGCACTGCTGTCTACCGACAGCACCAGTGCGCGCCCTTCCTCGTAGTGTGCTAGTACTCGATCGCTCAGGAGGGTTCGCTTCGCCTCGGTGAACGATTGCTCACACTCTGAGTCCCATTTCCAGTCGACGTCTTTTTTTAATAAATTGTGTAAAGGGTGTAGCAAAGTACTTAAGTTAGGAATGAATTTACCGTAATAGTTTAACATCCCTAAAAAACTCTTTAGTTGGGAAATATTTTCTGGCGTTGGCGCACTGGAAATGGCCTCCAGTTTAGCCGGGTCTGGTCGCAACCCCCCTTTGTTTATAATAAACCCCAAATACTTGACCCTGTCTTGAAGAAATTTACATTTGTTCAGTTTTACAGTGAGTCCCATGTTCCGAAGCCTATCGAGTACAGCTCTCAGATTGCTCATGTGTTCCTGTCGGGTCGAACCCGTGACACAAATATCGTCTAAAAATACGACGCACCCCGCTACCCCTCGTAACGTCTCCTCCATTAGTTTCTGAAATTTTTCGGGTATACAGGACAGACCATAAGGCGTACGCTTATATACAAAAGTACCTACATGCGTGGTTATCGCCGTGTAAGGTTGGGACTCTTTCGATAACAAACACTGCTCATATGCGTGCCTAAGGTCTATTTTTGTGTACTTATCCCCTCCACTGAGGCTCGCAAACAGTTCGTCTATGCGAGGTAAGGGATAATAATCCCTTTTTAATTTCGGGTTTATTGTGATCTTATAATCACCGCATATTCTTATGTCTCCGTTACTTTTTATAACGGGGACTATTGGGGTTCCGTAGTCTGAATAATCGACGCGGTATATAGAACCGTCGGCTTCGAGGCGCATCAGCTCGCGCTCGACGCGCTCCCTCAGTGCGAGCGGGACGGACCTCGCCCTCACGTAAACCGGTTCGCTATCTGTCAGCTGTAGTCGAATGGCTTGTTTACAAGTACCTAATTTTTCGGTAAACACTTCGGGAAATTCTGCAAATAATTGATTCACGAATTGATCTCCCCCTATCTCATTGAGGTTTATTTGATTAATCTTTAGGTTTTTCATCCAGTCTCGACCCAGTAAAGGACGCGCCCCACCCTTAATTATGTATAACGGTAAAGCTTTTTTCTCGAGATTACCCAATCTTACATCGACCTCAATGAAACCGAGTGATTCAATCTGCGAACCAGAATAGCTACGTAAAATTAAATTATCACTTTGAATCTTTTTAGACCGAAAAATACGCTTATACATGTCCTCACTTATCGCAGATATCCGGCTACCTGTGTCTATTTCGCATTCAATCACGTGGCTGTCCATGGATACCTTAATAAAATAGGGTTTGTTACCTTGTACAGTCACCTCGATATCAAACATATCGTCCTCGTCCGTATCCTCGCCGACGTAATTATTATGACCGAACGCTCGACCACCACTACCGCGACCCCGGCGGAGACACGTAGACCAGATCATTCCAACTTGCGATAAAAATAGATACTCATTATCTCGTACTAGTAATGCCGATCTCGAGGCGGTTGAGGTCGACCCAGATGAGGAGAGCCCTCGGTCGGATAAGGATGCTGAGGACACGTTTGAAGACGCGTCAGAGGGCGCAGGCGATGATACCCTGTCGGAGGGCAACGCAAGGAGCTCACCGCCCTCGCCGGCCGCGGCGCTCTCGTCGACAGCATCGCCCCCGCCGCCGGACGTGTCGGCCCGGGCACTGCGTGCGTACAACCGTGCCAAGCGAGCAAAAGCTCCACTTAGTAATTAAGTATGCAGTTTAAGATTAACTTCTATTAAGAGAGGAGAAGATGTAACGTTCTAAGAGTACATGGATTATTATTGGTGGTGGGTAGTTTGCACATTTGGATTAAATCAGTCAATCGCTAACCCCGGTCTTTTATTGACGTCTCAGTTACAACGCCATCTGACGGAACTATCCGAGACCAACTGCTTAACGTGCCTTGCGAAGCACGGAAACGCTCGAGATGAAATACCACTAAACGTTCACCCATCCAAAGACTGACCGGACCTGACGTTGCTTAACTTCGGTGATCGTTTCCAATACCGATGCTCCACTACGCCAACGAGTGCGTCCTCGGTGTGCAATCTACTAATTATCTCTTCTTCTTATCGTGTGGGCAAGCCGTGGTGTCAGAGTAATATAATCTCTTAGAAGCTTATTCCTCCTCAGTGATCATGAATTATTTGGTATTTTCGGAATAAACGGTTAATACGGTATCTCGATAACGGGATTTACATGTTTGGCATTGAAGCCATTATTATTGTATAATGATGTTGTTTATGGTGTGTGCCTGTTTGTTATTGTCAGTAGATTTACTTCAGAACTTATACAAACATAATATTATTGAGGTTTGCAGAAACTGTGCTAGAACTTCCAACTCCTACTATACCTTAATATATGCATTATGTAAAGAGGTTTGGAAGGTGGTCTAGGGCCAGCCGCCATCTTGATTTTATCCAAATTCACAGTCGCATCTTAGAACCTTTATAAAATTATTGCTTAAGCCACCAGTTTTGTACTTAAGCCACCAGTTTCATATTGTACTCTTTTATACAATTTTCACGTCTCAAATGACAGAATATGCAAAAAATGCTATTATCACTCATTCTTTCCACATGACTAAACCATCTCAGCATTCCCTTTTCGTCAACCTCTATGCACAAAAATAGCTTATGTGATTTGGCTATAATAATAGAAGATAACACACCGAGGGCAGGAAAGTAAGAAAGCTGAGACCTTTCTTACTTTCCTGCCCTCGGTGTGTAATCTACTACCTTATTATAGCCAAATCACATAAGCTATTTTTGTGCATACACATTGACGAAAAGGGTATACTTCGTTACAAAAAACAAACATGTGATCTGAGGCTTTCTTATTTACTACCCGAGGTTAGTATACTATTATTCTGATCGACGAAGGTGGAAAGCGGCAACTTCGTTTAGCGCAGCGGGACGAAAATTGACGCTTTCCGTCCGGAGGGGAGAAAATGTAATTAACTAAAAAACCAACATACTGTATAAAACATTGCGCATTGAATTATTATGGAAAATAATGTTTTTCTTTTCAGTTTCACGTAAAAAGAAAAGTTTTCTGAATAAAAAGAAATAAAACTCTTTACTACTGAGAAAAAGATTTATTCGAAGCTATTTATTCGTAGCTAAGCAATAAGCCCGAGTTAAGTACTACACAATTCTAGCCATAAAGGTAAGTTCAGGTCGTTTGTTCGTAAGTAATCTAGGCACTCTTGTCTCGGTATAGTTTGCAAAGAAAATGGTCTAATAATATACTAACTCCGTCATATATTTTATTTTCGTCGACCCTACACACCCCCTTCGCCCACAATGCCTCAAAACGAAGGTGTTCAATCGCACACACCTTACAGGAATAGAGGTAGTGACATGAGTTGTCAAACGAATCCGTTTTTGGATGTTTTCAGGAGACTATTCGCAGGCGAAAATTCTAATACTGTCTATAATTCTGAGTCTAACGTGAAATCTTGGATAAATTAATGAAGTAGTGTCAGTAGTGAAAAAAAATCTGCTGTTGCATACATTTTGCGTCGAGATTTTTTTGTCGCTCTGACAGGTTTGCTCCCATAGTAAAAGTTGTTCAGTTTGATGGGTAAAGTATGAGGTTTAAAGGTGTTCCTTACCCTCTGTATTTAACGTTGAGCATGTGGGTGAGATTCGGAAACAAAAATTAAATTTAAAAAATAAAATATAGTTTTTCCTTCAGGGCCGATTTAATAAACTGACTCCAAACACTAGAGATCTCTAAAGGTCACGTTTTAGTATGCGTTAGAGGTGACTTCAGTGCGCGAAGCGTCGGAGTTTGGCTAATTAATACAAACCTTTAATTAAAACTATAAAACGGTATACAAGTAAGAACACTGACATATACTCTAGCGATAAACAGGCCCTTTCATAGAAGCAACATCTTCCACTTGAATGCGGTGCCCGCACCTGATTGATGTTCCCGAGTTCACTTCGTCACTATGGCAATGACAGGCCGCAATGTGTCATTTTGTGTTGTTTTGTGTGACATGTTGTTTGTTGGAACGAGCTTGTCTATCGCTAGAGTATATGTCAGTGAGTACGAAAGAGTTTTGTTATTTTTTATTTTCTTTTCGACTTTATCAACATAGTGAAAATTATTTGATGGTCTTAACTCTAAATCACCCCGTTAAGAGAAGTTTATTCCGAGAGTGCAAATGCGCGCTGCATACAAACGAAGTCTGGTGATATTTTCAATACTATCAAATTAAAGTCAAGGAAGAAACAATCTAGAAACTAATCTCTATGTTCGTATGAAGTCAGATTTTCGTTGAAATATTCAGTTTTAATGCTAGGATTAATATAAGATTTGTATGGAAATCTTTGAGGATCTATTTGAGACTCGAAAAAAAAATAAACGGATATTTCCACACTTTCGGCTTAGTAGGGTCAACACGTTTTGAATCTTTCCGAAAACATGCGTTTAAAACTCAGATCAAAAAAGTCCTCTGTAAATAAGCATGATGGCTGACTGGATGATTATTTAAATGATCAAAATGCTTGGGTCTGAGTGTCACTAACTTATAGTTTACTGTATATTATCAATTATTTAATTAAATAGACTATGTATTACTGTATACATAACCTTAGCGTAAGAATTTATATTGTAATATAGTATTAAGTCATGTTATGCTGTAAAGTTTCTGGACGCATCTTCTCTACAGCGGCAACATGTTCCGACGCGGTGGTAACTTAAAAAATAATTAACGTTTAATAAGTGTGCTTCAGGCTCCTATATTGAATAAATTATTATGAGTTTGAGTTTGAGTTTGACTGTAACTTTACAAATTTTTAAAAAAATTGGACTTCATACAAACATAGAGATTAATTTCTAGATTGTTTCTGAAAAAATGTAATTGGTTAGTGCATATGCTCACGACTATATTCCCCGAAGGGGTAGTCAGAGATATTCTGAAAACTCAGAACATCCAAGTTTCACCAGTAGTACCGAAACTCTGTCCAGTGTGACGGGGGGTGAGCCCGTCGCCACTTATAATGGACAGTGGGTACAATACATGCCTCGAAATTGAAGCATGAAGGTTTCCTCACGATGTTTTCCTTCACCGAAAAGCCAGTGGTGTTACAAATCGTACATAAATTCCGAAAAACTCATTGGTACGAGTCGGCTTGGGCGGGGATCGAACCATCGCCTCCTGCACGGCAGGCAAGGTTACTCGCCACTGGACCACCACGGCTTTTGGTTATTGGTAATTGGTTAGTATTTAAAATATAACCAGATAACTAATATAATAGAACCACGGTAATTGGTTAGTATTAAACTATAATAGAACCACGGTAATTGGTTAGTATTTAAAATATAACCAGACAACGTTTGTATGGAGCACATACAGTGTGGCGCCGCGCTGTCAACGTGACGCAGCGCGGCGCTGCACCGTACACGGCGCCGTAACGTCGAAATTCACGGCGCATCGTAATGTCGTGAAAATATCTTGTTCGATCTTGTTCTGTTTTTCGTCATAAGGCTGCGTTTCCACCAGTGATGTGAGAGGTAGCGGAAACAATCCAACAACGGTTGGTTAGTATTGAAAATATCACCATAGTACGTTTGTACGGATCGCGCTCCTCTCAGTTGCAGAAACAATCATTAGAGTTAATCCTCCATTAAACCTCTTGCTGTCACATTTGGTCTTGTTGACGTCGTAAAAGCTGGCAAGAGATTTAATGGAGGATTAACTCTTATAAGCGTTTCTGCAACTGACCGTATTTATTCTTTTAAAATGCTGTGCCCTGCGTTCACAATGTTGTACTTCTCGATACTATTGTGAAACGCAATAAAATGTAAAGTAGATAGTATATATAAAACCAAGAAGTTTGGAATGCTCTGGAGTGCAGACTGCCCAACAAGACGTAAAACATGATAATACTCCTTTGTGGTCGGTAAAGATCGTTCTTTTCCGTCGCGTCGTTGTTTTTTTGTGACGTTAACTTTGTCCCTTTCTAATTCAACGTACAAAATTGTAGCTCCTCTCCTGTCATTTTCGTAACTACTACGTCATTGGATAGAAAGGGACACACCTAAAATTGGAAATATCGACGCCGCCGTTGCCAATTTTCTTGTATCAATGCTACAAGCAAGGAGGAGTGGTATCCTTTATAATTTAGATCCATGTATAAAACACATTTCAAATGTCATGTTTCTGTATTCAGTGGTTCAGCGTGGCCTATGCTTTGTCTGTCAGTCCGAGAGCTATTTTATATTTTTTTACCCTGTGAATTTAAATTGTACCTTCCGATGTTATGTTAAGCAGCGATTACAATACCCTACATGCAGGGCCGATTTCGGCATACATTGCCTGATTTGTTTTATTTATTTTAAAGTGTAGCGATCAAAGCGAGCAATGAATGCTGAAATCGGCCTTGCATGTAGGGTGATGTAATCGCTGCTTAATTTCTTAAACATGGCTTCTCTAAGGATCGAGGACTACGACCTGCTACGGTGCTACGATCACGTAGCATTGTACTACGACGTAGCGCTCTTAAAGTTCGCGTCGCCATTAAGTACCTATAGATTTTTTATACAGGGTGAAATTGATATCATTAGCATCCTTTTAAACTAAGAGTCTACCCATAAAACTGAACAACTTTTACTATGGGAGCAAACCAATCGGAGCAAAAAAACAAATCTGCTGTCCCATACTAAACTGCATCCGCCGCCGCTGCCTACATGACTCAAATGTATGGGACAGCAGATTTGTTTTTTGCTCCGATTGGTTTGCTCCCATAGTAAAAGTTGTTCAGTTTGATGGGTAGACTCTTAGTTTTAAAGGATACTAATGATATCAATTTCACCCTGTATAGGGTATTAGGGTAAACAGTTGCATTACTTAAAGGGTGATTATACCCATTCTACTGAACAACTTTCCCGAAGAAACCTAATAAAGTAAAAAAAAATCTATTTTTAGGGTTCCGAACCTCAAAGAGGAAAAACGGAACCCTTATAAGATCACTCTCGTGTCCGTCCGTCCGTCTGTCACAGCCACTTTTCTCAGCAACTATAGAAGCTAGCGACTTGAAATTCGGCATAGTGGTCAATCATGCTAACCCAAACGTAAAGCGAGACTAAAAATTTAGAAAATAATTTTTCTACAAATTTTGAAGGTCCAAAAACTGATGACTTTTAAAAAAAAAGTTTTCCAATCTAGCCGAGTTTGGTATCATTTGAAAGGGCTTTGAACGTAGATTTCGTATTGGTAGTTCGTTTTACTAAGTGATGCGTAGTTATTCATTTATAAGACCGACTGCACGAAAAATTTTGGTTCCCCCCCCCTGATCTCCGAACATATAAAGCCAAAAAATCTGAAATAATTCTTACATGTCGATGAAAGTAGTGTTATTATTGGGAAGTCTGGCTCACAAAAAGGTCCTGATGAACGCTACACTTCGTTTCACTCCGTTGCACTACGTTTCGCGTCAATCACGACCGTTTTGTGATTCAGACATCCCAATAAAACGTATCTGCTTAAGTTATTTATCATGCGATTTTATGATGCAGACTTCCTAATGTAAGATGTTTGAATAGTAGCGTTACTCACATTTTTATAATGCAGACTCGAACATACGATGCACATGGCGGCGCCCCACGCCTCCAAGTCAGGAGAGCAATGTTCTACTTTACACAAAACTGTATACATCGATTTCTCCAATAAATTACATTCGAGTTATACCACGGCCTTTACCCATGTCCTAGACCAGCCAGGCAGCGTGTTACCTCACGATAAATTGTTTGCTACTTTCGATTTCTCTAGCATTTTTAGTTAAGGTACACCATGGAATCATTCCGTTACATCAATATAAAACTGATCAATACTTTAGATTTCTCAAGCATTATTACATTATAAGGTACACCATGGCATCACTCTACGTCCCAGTCCAGCCGGGCATCGTGTTACCCACCGCAAAGCACATCCATTAAATGGAAACGTCCATGTCTCAGTCCAGCCGAGCATCGAAATACCTTATGATAAAATTGCTTGATACTCTCTATTTCTCAATCATTTTATACTTCAGTTAACTACGGAACTATCCATGTCTCAGTCCAGCCGAGCATCGTTATACCTTAACATAAAATTGCTTGATACTTACGATTTTGCAAACATTTATATAGGCACACCATGGAAACAGCCATGTCTCAGATCAACCGAGCATCGAAATAACTCCATATAAAATATGTCGGATACTCTCTAAGTACTTAGGTAACAAAATTGTCAATTAAAAGAAAAACGATTTGACCCTGAATTCGTATGACTACCACGCGCACTCCATCACGTCACCGAGGTCTCAACGCGAACTGATTTGCAAGTGACCAAAAGTGTGTACGTAGTAAAAAGAAATTAGGCGAGTGCACATTAATTGCTTGCTTATAATATCGAATAATTTTAGGATTCTTCAATCTGAAAATATTTGTTAATTCGGTATTGCACTGGTTACATAATTGACTTTTTTATTAAGATATGTAACTACCAAGAGCGAACAAAAAAAAACAAAAAAAAAAAATAAAAAAAAAATTAGGTACCTATTTAAGTGTGAAATGTACATATACTTACCACAAACTTTTTTTAATTTTTTGTTTAAGAAAGGTAAAGAAATGTTTTATTTACTCTAACATTATGTGTACACACTTCTTAATACCATGTTGCAGTCAAAGTATAAAACATATTTCATCAACGTTCAATGAAGCAGTTAAGCCAGTGGGTGACTACTTTAAAACCTTTTTGTTTTTAGGTTGAAGCGCTCATTCTTCGATTCAACTATACTACTTATTCTGAACTATTCGATATCAAAATTCAAATCTTTGACCTATGGTTATCGATCGAAATAAAAACATTATATCTACTTGCATAGATGTTGTTTAGGTAATGAATAATATAAGTTGAAAAGAACTGAAATAAAAATAGAGACTAAATTATTATAAAACGGATGGAACTGTCATCTGCAACCTTCATACGTAGATATCTAGAGCCCTATTTATACCAGTTAAGCTAGATAGTTACTGTATCTCTAATTTAATTTTAAAATCAAAACATTATCTGCAACACGTAGGTAAATCAATCATAAAGAGGGTCTAGTATTATTTTAAACTTTGCTAGTTGCATGGATTACGAGAAACCTTCATCAGCATTATGAACTAGAGCTCACATTGCAACTGAAATAATTTCGCAATAGTAGATATAAAATACAATGT
The DNA here is from genome assembly GCA_963693445.1 of Agonopterix heracliana. Taxonomy (NCBI): domain Eukaryota; kingdom Metazoa; phylum Arthropoda; class Insecta; order Lepidoptera; family Depressariidae; genus Agonopterix; species Agonopterix heracliana. The sequence continues at coordinate 1,271,647 of OY856310.1, forward strand.
GTTTCGTTTAATAAACATGTTATCACCCGTGACTTCACTCTTTTTATTTATTTATTGTTGTTGTTATTATTGAATCTAAAATGATAAAACGAGCAATAAGATTCAGAAGAAATTTATTGAAAACAATATTATTATACATACATAACAGTATGACCAAAAGCCCCTTTAGAGCAGCCATAAACATTGCTACAACTACAACTACCAGCGTCCGAGGCATGGCACCCGATAAACGTTTTATCGCGTCTGCTAACTCGTTCCTTCGCGCGCAAAAATAAAGAGGGCTAGGGTGCGAGTTGCGAAGCGTTTTATCTTAAATCGTTCTAGGTTTAATCGCGCCGCCATGCCACGAGCGCAGCTGTTTTAATATAAAATGGATAAAATAGGTAACTAGCCTTTCACCTACATACCTACACTGCATAAAACCCTTTAAACTTTAGCCACCTCCTACGGGAAGGAATAAGGTGGTTCATTCTAAGCCTGAACCGAACGACATAACGATAACAATAATAGATAGTAGGTACTTTGATATACTTGTAGTACATTTCTAACTACCTCAACGGGATTACGGTCGTGAGTTTATGTATTTATGTGTTTTTATTAGCATAAACTTAAAACAGCATGTATTAGAAATTATGTTTACTAATCGATAATTGCGATCAAATTTCCAGTTTCCGCCACAGAAATTGGAGTATTTTATTTGTTACTTCGATTTGCTAATTCGATAAATGTTTACTTGAATGTGTGATTTTTGTAGATGTGTTTACTTTGTGTAATTACATGTTCAAAGTTTGATATATCAAGGCGTTTGAAATCAAATTGTCATTTATTGTGCTCCGTGAAATCAACAAGGTGATCCTCAATAAGCCTCCGCCACCGCCTCTGCTGCAATCCAGATCAGCTCTTCAAGTAATTATCATCATTAGGATCCGCTGCGTTGCAATAATGTTCGTAAGTTTGAATTTTCTTTTATCGACCTCTTTAACTAACGGAGGTAAAGCAGGCAGTGTAAATAAATACCTATGTATTTTTTTTTTTCTTAACATAGTACCTTTTTAGAGTTACTTGTATTTCTTTTATTTAAATAGTTACAATGGTTTTCAGGTCTGAATCCGAATACCGTAAAGAAAAGGAGTCTGAGAAGGCAGCGCGGAAGCGATCAGCTGCTGTTGAACTGAACTCGGACGAATCTTCTAGCGAGGAAGTTACTCGGTACGTTTTTACAAATAATATCTTTATACAATGTCCAGCAGTGGACGTCCATCAGCTGAGATGATAATGCTGATCTTTATTTTAGTAAATAATGTTTACATTTTTCAGACCAGTGAAGAAAACTGTTAGGTTCACCAAGCAGAAGAGTAACAAGAGTAAAAAGGTTTCTAAACCTAGACTTGCTGCCGGGGAGCTTGCTTCGGACGAGTCATCGGGTGATGAGGTTACTAGGTAAACTTTCAACATAAAATTCAATACAACTTCACTCTATCTATTTTTAAATTGTTTTATTTGTATTGTATATTATTTTTTCAGGTCTTTAAAGAAACCTGTAAAAGTCTCAAAACAGAAAAGTGACACGCGTAAAAAGGTTACGAAACAGCTACCAGTGGCTGCGGACACTCATTCCGAAGAGTCATCCGACGAAGATCTTACTCGGTAATAACATATTTTTACTCTGAAAAGATATCAATTGTAACTTTTAAAACTGATTAAGTATTTCAGGAATTTGTTACCCCATTTTAAATTGTTTTATTTTATTGTTTTCAGTGCTGAGAAAAATACTGCTAAGGAGACAAAAAATAGTGGCGCTGACAACAAAAAGAAATCAAAAAGGTTAGTTGTTTTTATAATTTCGTGTTCATAAGTGTTATCGAAGTCAGGTAGCGTATTAAGGCTTAATTAAATTTATCTATCGCAAACATATTTGTTATGATATCATTATCATCTCCGCCAATAGACGTCTACTGCTGAACATAGGCCTCCCCAAAGGATGGGCACAACAACCAGTCCTGTTACTATATACTTATTTGTATTAATTTTTTCTGTTCTCATTGAATAAAATAAAATTTGCTATTATTTTGAACTAGGTAAAAGTATAATCTTACCATAAGCATAAGCATATGCTCACGACTATATTCCCCGAGGGGGTAGTCAGAGATATTCTGAAACCTCAGAACACCCACGTTTCACCAGTAGTACCGAAACTCTTAACATGACCCAAATTAATTTTAATTTTCAGGTCATCCGTTGGAAGTTCGCTGACGAATGAGATTTTTGGTGAAGAGGAACCGGAGCATCAGCACCAGCAGGCGCTGTGGTCGAACCTGACGCGGCGCGTAGCCAATGGTACGCTGCGACAATCCCAGCAGCTCGACGGACCGTTCTACATAGAGCTCCGGGTGTTCGACTCCTCCGAAATTAAGAACCTCACCTTCGCTGAGAGGAACGACAAGGTAGTCGGCGTATTACGCCTCCAGCTCTCGCACGAAGACCCACAGTGGACCCTTGTTAAAAAGTTGTTTACGGAGTCCAAGAAAAAATTTACAAAGGAGGCTGTATTTTATAACAAAGGAAGCAAAAAATAACTATGTATCTATTTACCTACTTATAATTTCTTTCTATAAATAAAATATTTGGTCACATAAAGTTATGTTTCAGATGGTATCATTTTAAATTAACAATTCACTTTGCTTTGAAATACTAAGTAAATTTTGTTTCTGATTGAACTAGGTGTCTTGTTTCTTGTGCCTTTATAAACGTATTTACATAATTTTTTAAGTTATGGATCGTAAAAAAACTATTTATTGTTCTGTTTGTCAAAAGTCAATTTTGAGTAAAGCTTTCCCAGGCCACTTGCGCAGTATCTTACATAAAAATAATTCATCAGTAAGTGTAGACAGTGGTATAGAGAAAATTAGTTCAGCGTTCAGAGGACGCATAGCTTCGTATCGCATAAAGGAGGAGAGCCGGGCAGAGGCGGAGGCGGAGGGAGCTGAAGGTAGCGCGTGCGCCGTCACCTCCCCCGCTCGCTTCTTACCCTCCATCGCCCCGCGCCTTCAGCGCTTGCTGTCCACAGCTATATCTAATCACATTAACGTTAAAGTCAACTTTGAACTATTCCTCAAAGTAATTTTACCAAAGGATGATACAATTGAAATAAAGTCTTTTGCTACTGAGAACATGCCTTTACATCAAACCTATGATTTTGATGAACTTTTAATTAAACTATCAGGAATATTCTGTAATAAGATTGAGGAATTTGAAGAGAAAGGTAGTGGTTGGTCTCTTTTAGATATTTTATATTTAGAGGTGAATATAAATAAATATACTCCTCTAAGAGGTTCGAGTTTTATAGAATTACCAAGTAAAATACGAAACAAAAAGACTTGCATAAATATTCAAAATAATGATGAGTTTTGTTTTGCATGGACCATAATGGCTTCTTTATATCCAACAAATAATAATGCTAATCGTGCGGGATCTTATCCCCATTTCAATACTATACTAAATTTGCAGAATATTTCTTTCCCTGTCTCACTTGCTGATATTAAAACTTTTGAAAAAAATAATGAAAGTATCAGTGTAAACATTTACGGTGTAGATAAAAATACAATCACTGGCCCGTTGTATAGAACATTGTCGCGAAAAAAACATCATGTAAACATGTTGCTGATGCAAAAAGGTTCAAAATCCCACTATTGTCTTATAAAAGATTTAGCTAAATTAGTCAGGAGTCAAATCACTAGACACCACGGAAAGCATTATTTTTGTGAAGAATGTTTATCGCTTCTTAAAACAGATAAGCATGAATGTGGCGGTGTTGCAACTGTTTTGCCGGATGATGGGTCAGTTCTCGAATTTAAAAACTTTCAACGCATGCAAAATTTACCCTTTGTGATTTATGCTGATTTTGAAACATTTTTACAACCTTGTTCTGAACGCAAAGGCGGGCAAACAGTTAACATACAAAAACATATTCCTGCAGCGTTTGCTTATTACGTTGTTTGCAACTATGATAATACTCTGAATCGATTAATTTCTTATAGGGGTCCTGATAGTGCCGAAAAATTTATTGAGTCTCTGCAAAAAGACATCACACAAATTTATCATATATTAGAAGAAAAATCTATTACACCAACGCCAATAGTGTTTACAGAAAACGATAACCGGGACTTTAACAACACTGAGTATTGTTATTTGTGTTCTCAATTACTAATGGGTGATAAAGTTCGGGACCACTGCCATTTCACTGGGAAGTACAGGGGCCCAGCTCACAGTTATTGCAATCTGAATTTTCAAATACCTAAGTTTGTTCCTGTATTTTTTCATAACTTATCTGGTTATGATAGTCATTTGTTTATCCGGGAACTAAGTTTTTACCCTGGAATGATAAAAGTCATCGCGAAAAATAAAGAGAACTACATTTCATTCACTAAGTTCATTCCTATTGCTAATGATAAATTTGCTGCAGTACGATTTGTGGACTCATTTAAATTTTTAGGCGCTAGTTTGGATCAATTAGCTAAAAATCTTGATAAAGGAGATTTTAATCATTTATTAGAAAATTGTAAAGATGAGAAACAGTTTGATTTGTTACGTAGGAAGGGCGTTTATCCTTATGACTACATGACTAATTGGTCAACGTATGATGAAACAAGCTTACCTTTACAGAGCAGTTTTTTCAATAAACTCACAAATGAAGCGTTGTCGCAATCAGAATACAACCATGCTATTGAAGTTTGGAAATATTTTAAAATAAAAAATCTTGGCGAATACACTGACTTATATGTTAAAACCGATGTATTATTACTTACGGACATTTTTGAAAAATTTCGTAAGACCTGCAAAATAAATTATAATCTAGACCCCGCGTTTTATCTCACTGCTCCAAGTCTTAGTTTTGACGCAATGCTTTTGAAAACTAAAGTCAAATTAGAACTCCTTACTGACCCTGAAATGTACCGCATGATTCAAAAAGGTATACGAGGGGGTATTTGTCTTTGTACTCTGAGACATGCAAAGTCTAACAATAAATATCAGGAAGATTTTAATCAGTCTCAAATGAGTAATTATTTGATATACATAGATTGCAACAATTTGTATGGGTTTGCTATGTGCAGTTATTTACCATACTCAGAGTTTAGTTTTCTAAGTGAAGTTGAAATTTCTGAGCTTCAGATTAATGAAGTCCCTGATGATCATGAGTATGGATACATATTAGAAGTAGATCTTGAATATCCCGAAAACTTACATGATTTGCATAATGACCTGCCATTTTGCGCAGAAAACTTTGCTCCGCCTGGCTCAAAGCATAACAAACTTACTCCAAATTTACATGACAAATTCCACTATGTAATTCATTACCATCACTTAAAAATTTCTTTGAAACATGGATTAAAACTAAAAAAAATTCATAGAGTGATTAAGTTTAAACAAGGACCTTTCTTAAAGCAATACATCGATTTAAATACACAGCTAAGAACTGAATCCACATCTTTGTTTGATCAAGACTTTTTTAAGCTTCTTAATAATTCTATCTTTGGTAAGACATTGGAAGACACAGAGCGCAGAGTCGATGTAAGATTAATTAACATGTGGGAGGACAAGCGTAATAAAACAAAAAAGTATTATTGCGCTGAACAGCTTATAGCACGTCCCAATTTTCATAGTGTATCTATTTTCGATGAGAATTTAGTTGCGATACAAATGAGAAGAGAAAAAATTATTTTAGACAAACCTATTTACATAGGGTTTTCAGTTTTAGAATTGTCAAAATGTCATATGTATGACTTTCACTATTCGGTAATGCAAAGTTTTTACAGAGATAATTTATCTCTTTGCTACACTGACACTGATAGTTTATTGTATCAGATACAAACCGAAGACTTTTATAATGATTTAAAATCACATTTTGTTGAGTATTTCGATACGAGTAATTACCCTTCAGATAATATTCATGACATTAAGCAGAGAAATAAAAAAGTACCTGGCCTTTTTAAAGACGAATTAGGAGGACAGCTTTTACTGGAATTTGTTGGATTGAGGTCAAAGTTATACAGTATAAAAACATGTAGTTATGAAATTAAAAAAGCAAAAGGTACTAAAAAATCTGTTGCTAAAATGTTAAAGTTTTCAGATTATGTTGATGTTCTTTCTAGTGGTAAAGAACTAAAAAAAATAAATCTTCATTTTAAATCAATCAAACATCAGATTTTTACGCAGGAGTTAAATAAAACTGCCTTATCCCGAAGAGATGATAAGAGATTCATATTAAAAGACAACATTTTAACAATATCATGGGGCCACTACTCTATTACAGTTTAACAGTATGTATGTATGTAAATAAGTTTGTGCAGGCACACGACACATGTATGTAAGCTAACCATATTCCTAGTTTTTAACTATAATATCGTACTTATAAATAATTATTATGCTTTTTCGTTTTTTATTTTTTCACTTTTATTGATATCTGACCTAATAACTGTTTAAGACATTTTAGTTTACTAATAAAGGCATTACCAAGCAACTGATTTTTATTTTTAATTTTACCCTACTATACGTAATATACACCCCTAGTTTTAATTACTATCATAGTAGGTACCTACTTATAGATGTATATACAACAACAACAAAAATCCTCCCTTAAAGATAAAGTATTCTAGGATGCTAGTAATTAAAATCTAAACTTAGTCAAACTATAAGTTATGCAAGTATGCGTAATTCTAATCATTTATTCTTTTTCCTAATTCTCGACGCTATCTACTGGTACAATTGCAAATGCGGTTGTTCTAACTTGTCGAAACTTGTTCGGTAAGAATGGTGCACGTGCTCCTGCATAATCCAATGACTCTAGTATCATATTTCTTAAATTGAGTGCATTTAATAATAACTTAAAAAATTATCATTTCATTTAGTCTCTTGAACAAATACAGTTGTTTCGAAAGTACATAATACAATGGATATGTATTCTCATTTCGATACAACTCCAGATCTGAACCCCTTTGACTCACAACTTGGTCACGCACAGGACCCACTGGCAAACTTTGACGAAGAATATCCGGAGTTAGCCAACAGACCGATTTCTGATGCAAACGTAAAGAAGAAAAAGAAAATTGCAATCAGCAAAGCCAAAAGTGGAAGAATCATCGATGTTGCGCGCAAGAAAACGAACAAACTGATGGCTTCATATGTTAAGACAAAGTGTGAAAGGAAAGGTCATCGAGTGATTAAAATCAGAGTGTACGATTTGAACGAGTCTACAGAGATGAGCGATAGTGACGACGATAACGCGGTAATCAGCTCGCAGTACGTTGTGTTGGAGCCGTTCGATGAAATAATGGACCAGACTGAATCTTTAGTGAACAGAATATCAAAAAAATTGTGTGGAAATTGTGTGTAGCACCTAGTTGTGTTGGGTCTATAATACCAACAATTTAGTAATATTAAAAGCATTTAAAGGTATCGTAATATTTGTAATGTTTTAATAAGGATTTATTTAGTACTTATAATAAATTTTTTATAAATACTTAGATATAATTACTATAATTATGAAGTAAATAAAAACCTTAAATTATTCAATAAATCGTTTATTTTCTTTATACAACAGTTATTTAAATTTAAAATAAATCAAATAAGTGTATATGATTATCCACATACCATTTTTTTATACAGACAACATTATTCAATGCACATGCTTTTTGATGGTTTATACATTTGAAATTAGTATTAAATTTACAATAATCTTTATGCAAGTTCGAAATATTCGGACAACCTTTACTACCAATGTCTACTACTTCACAATGCGAGCACAAATCGTTAATCCATTTAATTTTCTCGATGCCTTTGGTTAAAATTTTTCTATTTTCTAAATACTGAACAATAATGCGTTTAAATTCATGATAGTCTATGAATCCTTCACTCCATCGAATTCCATGGTTCCTTTCCAGCCATCTGATTTGTTTCTTTTCACAATTTGTTAATTTGTGAAAAGAGTATGGAGGTTTTATCAAAAATGTTTGCGTGTATTCACCGGCTGCTATTGCAAATTCTTTTACGATAAAATCATTTTTATAGTCTTTAAAGCCTTGCAAGTCAACGATGATAATATCAGAATTCATGATATCTTTTTGACTATACCACTCAGAGGTCGGTATTCGACAATACAATCGTTTAGAATTAAACAATAAGCGGATGTATGATCAGGTATTTCTGTGTTGCTCTCGAGTTCAACTCGTACATCTACTACAGGACCCGACTTCAGATTATCAACCTGTCTTGAACAATCGATAACAAACAGTGGTGCTATTTCTTTAAATTTCTTTGCACATAACAAAGGTTCTGTTCTGCGGCCAAAGTACGACTGCTGAAATCTTGCATATTGTTCATATATTAAAGATATTCTTTCGTCAGTAAAACTAACATTAAGACTCTCATATGGATAATAAGTTGAATTTAAATAAACTTTAACATCACGCATAAAACAGTGATCAAATCGAGACATATCTGCTGCGGCATTATTTTTTCTGTTTGTCTGAAAGCCTACTATGACATATCTAGGTTTTTCTATTTGAGATGATGTTTTAATAGACCACGTATGTTTAGTTGTTTTTGGTAGTAAAGGATATTCATATAAATCCCAGTTCCTAAAAGCTAATTGAAGAGGTCGGTCTTTTTCCAACATCTTGAGAAAATTTATTCTTTCTCTATCTGAAACTTTTACATGTGGTACACGCCAAACTATTTTATGTATTTGTATATCATCAACCACCTCTCCTGTTTTTAATTTCAAAGCATTTAGATTGGTATTGCTTCGCAAGAGTATCAATTCATGTTTACAATTTATTATGACTTTTTTGTAATCTTCAGCAAAACCTAGTATATTGCAAAGTGGTATAGACGCTGAAAAACTTCCGCTTTTTAAATTTTTTGTTCCGTCTATATCCCACCCCCATGTTTTCGACATTTTGGCATCATTTTCGTTCATAGATATTAATGACTTCATTGTCGTTGTTATTCCAGCATTTTTAATCTTATCCAACTCTACTCCATTCAATTCATACCGAATGTCTTGGAAAAGGTATAAGAAAGGATTGTTAGTAAACTGTATATCTGTAATTTTTTCTTTTGTATCCCTATTATGAACATTCACAACTCCCTCTAAATATAAAGTACTCGCTGACGGTAACACATATAAATCTTGCTGGTTTATAGGAATGCGAATTTCATCATTTCTGTTGAATGAGGTTACATAAGGTTTATATGAATGAAATTCAATACCATCAATGCTAGTATCGTAAACAGGAGTACCGGTTATATCCAGAATATTCATTTTAATATTCCAATTAGTTTGAGAAACTTTTTATTTTCTTTCGTCAGCTTCGTCTTCCTCTTGGGTGTTTCCTTGCGGATAGGTAGATTGGTACTGGTGTGTTTAATTTGTGCTGGTTCATATTTATTGTAATCAATCATTTTTATTGAGATGTAGATATAGCTGAATCTCTTCACCGCGTATGTTTACAAGGTTATTATTTATATCTAGTAATCGTATGTGGATACAACTTATGTTATTTTGATTCACAGGAAAGTAAATAACGTTTTTAGGTATTTCTATTATTCGATAGCCTGGTGGCACATTTGGAGCGAATTCATGAATAATGTGGCTAGATTTTCCGTTAATATATGACCCGCTTACTATGTCACACTCGACCCTCACCACTGTTGTTGAAAGAATGTTGACTGGAAGCTGTGACTCGTGTAATATATTTGGTTTGAGCACTTGATTATCGAAACCTAGCAATTTTCCGAAAGTGTTATCTTTTTCGAAATGGATTTCTTTCGTGCAAAATATAGATGTTTTCAAAGTATTGTTATTGCAATTTAATTTAAATATTGAACCCTTAATATTCGATTTCAAGTAATCGTAGATGTCCTGAAGTTCGTAGGCACCCTCTGGTATTTCAATGACTTCATTATCACCATAATGAAATTTATTATTTCTAGCATCAATATTAGGAATAGAATTAAAGGTTGATAGATACAATAGAGCGCATTCATATTGACCTTCCAGTTGCAAAGCTGGTGAATAATTTGTAGACAATACCGAAGTGTTCCCAGTTATTGACAGCGTGAATGACATTATATTAATAAGAAAATGGAATGAAGAATCCTATTTTATATGGTTTTTCCAAAATCGATTTAGAAATGAGAGACACAGATGTCCACAATTAACTGTATTAAACTTTTGATAGCAATTATAGTTATAGAAGACATTTAGATTATTTAAATATTTCACTATTTCTAATGGCGGTTTTAAATCACCAAAACTGTTATAATACTCGCAATATTTGTCTAACTTCACATAGGCTACCCAATGAGTTCCTAGACCTTCCGAATTATCTAAATTAACAATGCCACACTCAATACGTTTAGGAGTTTTTGGTAATTTATCTTTCATAAAAACTCCTCTGAAGTATGGAATGGCATTGGCAAATTTTATGATATCTAAGTTAGAAAGAGCTCTTTTAGGTAGCCTGTCATTCAGTTTTTTGATTGTTTTTTTATGAACAGTCCGGCGCCTTTTTTATAGGATTTAATATATAAACCTTTTCCTAATGCAATCGATTCTATAACCTTATTATGCCTCTGAGATTCACTTAATCTTTGTTGAGCTGATTTATAATCGTTTACAGTTTTTGCAATGCCAGCTGCTCCTCCAGCAAGAGTGCCTAACGCTGAAAGTCCTGCAAAGATTGGTATCAATGGTAGAATTCCTCCTATCTTCGGTAAGGGTATTACGCGTGGTAATCGAACACGTGGATTTTTTGAAAGTAATTTTTTAGCGACTGAATATGCCATATGAATTGCAGTTTTTGTGTTCTTTGGCTTCAAATTTCTAAGTTGTGATTTAATATTCGAAACCACTTTTTTAAAACCTTTTACTCCGGCTCCTGTTTTTAATTTTGTCTTCATAGCTTTAGTTACAATCCAAGAAGCTAGTTTTTCTCCTCTCCCTGAGTCATTAGATTTCAATCTCTGTTTAGCCATGCTTAGTAATTGTAAATCAGCTTTATGTCTATTTTCCAAATCTTGATAATTAGTATATGCTATGTCGTGTTTCATACAAGCGTCGTCTAACTTATTGATACCCTTATCACCCCGTGATAATCTCTTTTGCAATTTAGTTCCCGGTCCACAATAATTATATCCAGGTAAATGTAATTCACAGGGTAGATTATTTATTAAACTGTTAACAAGTCCTCCTCCTTGCATTACAAAAGTGTTAATGAATGTAAATTTTAAACAACATCCTTTTTATCAATCCAGCAATTTTCGTTATCATTCAGACCTAACCATTTAACAAATATTTTGTTTCCCCTTTTTCGAATAATTTTTTCAATTAAATATACGTTTGGAATTTTGGTTTTTTGAAGTTCTTGTTCATAAAAACCCCCCAAGATAGGCTGATTATGTAAATCTTCAATAGTATATGTTACTGGAATAGTGTCATTCACTTTTTTAATTGTGAATAACTCCGTTGACCAGTTAGGAGTGTAACCTTTTTGAAAACTGCTTTTATATTTGCTTATCCGAACATAATCACCAACAGAAATTTTATTTTTGTTAGTATTCAAAGGTGAAATGTGGGATTTTTTTATGTTATAGAGAACTATATTTTCATTCGAATGTTTAACATCTATTGGTTTAAACTTCGTAATGCGGTGTGAAGTATTATTATATGTTCTCACAACGTCAACCAAAGTACCTTCAATCCACTTGTAGCTTCCATTTAAACTAAAACTTTGATACAACTTGCTTTTTAATGTTCTTATTACTCTTTCGACAATAGACGCTTTTTTTATAGAAAACGTTGAATAGTGATTAATATTATTTACTTTTAATAAATTTTCAAATTCATCATTATAAAACTCCGTTCCGTTATCAGTTTGTAAATTTCTTGGCCGCCGATGACTTCTAAGTAATATTTGTTTGAATTCATTAGTTATTTCTGATTTAGTTTTTGTTTTCACTGGAACTGCCCATGTATATTTAGAAACACAGTCTATCACTACTAAGATAAACTTGAAGCCCTTGTTATAGTTTTTTAACGAACAAAAGTCTATTAAATCTGCTTGCCATAGATCATCAATTCCTTTTAGAATTACAGATCTTCGTAAGAAATTTTTTCTAGCTGCTCTGTGAAGTTCTTTTACAATTTGTTGTTTAGTCATTTCGATATTGATTTAAAAATCTTATCAACTTCGCTTTTAGTATAATAGTTCTTCCTGAACTGAGCCAAAAACCTTTCTATGTCAGGTTTTATAGCTTTTAATAAGGACAGGGTATCATCTTTGCGATAAAATAAATCATTAACTTTATCGACATATTCTTTATTAGCGACATCATCAGCCGTCGATGGTAAATTAACTCCCTTAAGTCTAGTTAATTTTAAATCGAATTCACCGTTTTCAGTTTTTCTCAGAGTATTGTCTGTGAAGTCTATAACTTCAGATAAACGCAATCGTTTATGAACATGGTGACCAAATTTATCAATATTCATCTTTACAAGTGATCTATTCGAAAGAGTGAATGTAAATGATAGAAACTAGATAGGAATTGCAGTTTTATTTATTTAATATGACCACTTTCCCGCAATTCCTCAAGAATTGATATAATTTCATTATCCAAACCAGTGTTGCCTGCATCTCTAGAAGCAATTAATAATTTTAATCTTTCAACTAGTTCATTAGGATCATCCCAATAAACATAATCTATATTTTTATTCCACTTTTTCATTAAAGGTAATCCTGTTCCATGTATAGCACTACTATCAGTACTTGCAGAGACTTTACGTAGCTTGAATAAAGGTTTGATAATATTCAGGTATTTTCGCCCTTTGTTACTTTTAATTGGTTTGTTTGGATCAAAATCTCGTCTATGAGCATTCGTATCTAATAACATCATTTTATAATTTTGAGTATCCTCTTGAGTTATCACATTAATATCTGGTACTTTTTTAAACAACAGTTCACTCAATCCTTTAGTTTTTATGTATTTTTGTCCAGCTATAGTAATATTGTCTCCAGTGTCTGTTACCCTAGCTGAACCCATCATGAGTTTCCCTCGATCGTTTCTGACTCCATATGGAACATCATCATAAAACCAGGAGGATTCGTTCCTATTGGGAGTTAGGGGGTTCGAATCAACTGTTTTATACGATGCATTGCTTATATCTTGATGTTCTGTATTGTCATCACCGTCATAGTCTGAGTTTGAAATGCTGTCATCTAGATCTGATATGTCATCTTTTGATAACAGATCATCCTTTTCACGAAGTTTCACATCAGACTGTCTTTTTAAAGTCTTTTCCATATATGAATTGTTATAAATGTCATCATCCATTTTAAATTGCTGTTTGTCTACCTTATCATTGGAGGCAATATGTTTGTTTGTTTCAACCATTTGATTAAGAGGATTGGTTATAGGTTTGAAAATACTTTCCAAAGCTTTTTCGTTATCATTTTCCATATTCCTCATTTTTCGTACCTTACTTTTTACTGCATCAGCAGCATTAACAATTTGTCGTTTTAATGATAGCTCCATTTTTATGTGTGTCAGGTTTGATATACTCAAACAGTAATGAAAAAAATATATAAAGTCAGGCATTTATATATTTATTTTATCATAAACTACTAATCAAATATAACAAATGTATCAAATTTATTTCTGTAGCAACCGTTGTTTTTGCGACAATCTTTATTAATTACTATATAACTGTATGGTTCGTTCCATATCATCGAACACAATTTACGAAATTCGAGCCAAGGCATGTCAGTATTAACATGTTCATCATAAACATGCTTTAAATTTATGTCATCCTGTTTAAAAAGGATAAGAAGATTTGCATTATCTCTTACGAGCTGTTTAGGAATTTTGCTGTAAGTCTGGTTCAAGTAAAAACAATCTATTTTTTTATGTCTACCCATTGCAAAATAATCTCTGATATTATTTTGATTTTCACATGCAACATCATCAAATATTATAACAGAATCTATTTTAGCATCCTGAGGACTGAGCACTTCTTCATTTTGACTATACTTGGCAAACGATATACTCGGAACCATACATAACACTTTCTCTAGGAATATGTACTTGGGTTGATGAAGGGTTTTGGAGTATAGATACACATTTCGATATTTCAATCCATTTTTGTGTAGAAGGAGTCCTACTACTAAATTAGTTTTTCCACAGTTTGAAGGACCACAAATTATACACCTTATAGTACTCGGTAGGAGATTTCCATGACGAGAAATAATGTTCTCAGAATTTATACATAGATTCTCAACTTGTAAAGAATGTGGTTGTTTCACGAATTTCATTTTGTAGCATATACGGATGATGTCTTTATAAGAATGATAGTAATGCTAGAAAATCATGTATTTATATTCTTGTCTTGGTATTTCTGTTCCAACCACTCTAATCCGGATGGTTTTCGTACTTCTACTAAATCCACAAATTGATGGTTCATTCTAGCTACACGAGCAGTTACCTTGAGTCCTTCATAATAAATTCCAGACCTAAATGCACCATATTGTGTTTTGTAGCGGAGTGGTATTAAAAGACCATTGTAATAGTCAGAACCGATTATTCTAACATTATGAAGTCCATATAGATTCCATTTAACAATAACCACTTCCACAATATCATCAATTTTTAATGACATTATTCCACCTTTTTATTTTACTTATTTGTTTTGTCAGTAACGTCAGTTGTGTTCGGTGTCAATCTGGTATCTGCTATAGTTATGTATATGGGAAACTTATTTAATACAATGTGGAGAAGCAATCAAGGATAAACAAGCCGTTGAACGTTTATTCAACGGAACAGTTAAAATAATGGTCAGTGATCTACGATTTTTCTTCAACATGACAGATCATAAAAGCGCATGACGAATAATGCAAGAAACGTTTAGCTTGCAACGCATTGTTATTGGGATGTCTGAATCACAAAACGGTCGTGATTGACGCGAAACGTAGTGCAACGGAGTGAAACGAAGTGTAGCGTTCATCAGGACCTTTTTGTGAGCCAGACTTCCCAATAATAACACTACTGATGAACTATTGAATTTTGTAGGAAAATTATAGCGGTGTCTGTATTGATAATAGTTTTTGAGAAAATTGAAAAAATACAGTACAAACAAACTTAGGGTTGCAGTTGATGTTTTTCGTTGATGAGCATAGACACAAACTTTATATATTACATTTTAAATAAAATCCAATAAATTAACACCAGTTTTAGTTATAAAGATGAACAAAGATAACAAAAATGCTAGTTTTTCGATGAATTACCAACTCCGTTGTGAAGTTTTGTTGTTAGCCATATTTCGTCACTGTTTTTTGCTTAAAACATTTTTAAAAGACGGTAAATCTGTTAAATTCCACTAAATCTATTCTATAACACCCTACAATTATTCCTACTCATTAAAAAAAGTACAAAATGAATAATTGTTTCGATATTTTGATTTGTGATTTGTATGGTTTCATGCAAGAACGGGTGTACCTACCGGTATCGGTGAAACTTGGTAAACAGCTAGTTAGAGTAGAATAAACTGTATTTAAATATTTTCGAGAAGGTAACAGTAATTTGAACATTTGAACTTTGCTTGAATGACAGGATGCGAGGTCCGATTCACAATGCAGGAAACTTAAAAATTATAACTTTATAGCAAACCGTATTTTATTATTGAAAAAATCCTAATTTAATATAGCATAATTACGGAAAGTAACAAAATATTAAGCCATATCAACAGCTACGTTATTAAGATGGATTGAAATAATGATTTTCACAAATGAAATATTAAACATCATAATGATTAGGACAAATCGGAATAAAATCTTTACACGTCACTCATACGTCAGTAGTGAATCATGGACATGGATCAAAGAGATTATACTTGCATAGAGGGAGGATAACTTTTGCAAGGCTGTCCACTTTTTTTGAAATTTGCTTTTTTATGTTTTGTGTCATGTGGTAGGACAAAAGGCACAAAAATTTACTACTTTACACAACTTTACAAACACTAGCATGTCAAAAAACGTGGAAAGTGGACAGCCGCATAAACAAAATATATAAAGTTCCATCTCTTTCTACTATCAAAGGTATGTCATAAGAGAAAAGAGACTAACTACAATCTTAAATTGATGCGGACTTTATGTTTTAGAATTAAGAGATCCTTCTTGTGAGCTGTGAGACATGGATATAAACCAATGTATAGACAATACCAATGCCACCTTGCTGATCATGGACAATACCTTTCCAATGTAGAAATACAATAACTCGAAAAGGCATTAAAATAATAGTAAGTAATCGCGAAAACGAGACACGCGTATACGCGATGCTGATGCTGATGAAGTTGAAATTGCTATCAAAATCATACAACTTAGTCGGGCTAAGGTACGAGATTTAATACATTTTTTTCATATCTCCGTCCCTTCGAATCTATAAAATACTCAATCAACGCTTTCCTAGCTTCTTGATCATTAACATGCACTGAAATTAAGAGACAGTGCCTTACATTACAACCTTCTTGATCATGAACTTTCGCTTACGCTAGCTTATGCACCTTTTAGTGTTTTAGGCATGAAGATTGAACTATCAAAATTCTTGGTTTTAGGCTTTCATACCAAGAAGACAAACTGGAGTAATGTATTTCTATCCAACTCGGGTGCTAGTACTAATGTGAGAAAATGATAAACCTAGTTCTTCTGTTCGTCAATAACCCGCCTCATTACAATACCTACATTTTAACTTCTAGAACAGAAAGATGGCATTGTCTATAAGCACCTGGAGAGGAGAGCAAACTTCCGTACAGGCGGTGAAAATGACTTTTCAATTTATATGAAGGTAGATGACTGACTCTGGAGTCAGACAGCCTTTGTAGTACAAAAAGTGGTTACGTCGATAAGGACAGTAATAAGTAGCGATCTCCTTTTTTGACTAGAGCGAATTTGCTATGTGCTCTTTTTGAGTGAATATACAAGACACGTGCTTCCTTCTATACCTTCTCTTTCTACGTTCTAAATCCATGGTTTATATCCATGTTCTAGAATTATAGTTCAAAAAGATTGCTAATGATTGAATGAGATTGCAACGCATAAACTTCTTGGTGAACTTAAAATACAGATGGTAATCATTAGAGGGAGGCATCGATATTCGGTCTACTAGCGTAAGCGAAAAAAAATTCGCCTATGGTGTTAGGCAAGGAATATACTCTCTACCGTGTTAGGTGTACCCACCCATTTGTTAACAAAAATACTTGGCTATTATCCATCCACTTTCTTTCACTGGAAACAATTCATGACCCACGCAGACGCTTGAAAAATAAATATGTTAAAGAAAATTGATGTCTTACCTACATTTGCATTAAGACTCCCCTACCTATTCTCTAATTCGGGTATAGGACCCTAAGTAGGTGTGTTCCAAAGCTGTTCAACGAGCTACCAGCAGATATTCGAAATGAGGCAAAGAAGCCAAGATTTTGTAAATTGTTGAAGGAACTGTTACTATCAAATGTTATCAGTGATTAGCTAGTACGTACTTTGTACACCAGTCATGTAACGTGTAAAAAATAGACTATTATAATTGCGCCTATGTAATGCGAGACTGTAATTTTCTGTTTCCTACAGCCAAACCATAAAACATGGTTTTGTAGGACCTTTTGTAAAAAATGTATTTCTAAACTTCTTATTAAATAAATTAAAAAAAAAAAAAAAAAATTGGGATATTCAGGGATTTTCTTAGTAATCATATTGACTTCCAAATACTACGTAAAATTTTTCGTGCAGTAGGTACTCAAACTTGTCCGATGTAGCGAGACCATTATGCCACTTCTTTGAGCATGCTCACAATACATCATGTTCTTTAAACATTAAAACTTTAAATACTTACTTAATATTATAATATTAAAACGGCTGTAAGCTATCATGACATAATTTCTCTATTATATCGTTGCACTTTTTTTATGTTGTGCTCGCTATACCACTTTGTACTGTTAGAGGAAAAGTGGTTTTTGGCAGACCCCCCCCCTGCGTGCTCTATGGATTGCCCCTTGGTCTGCTGTCAATCTGACAGCCGGCTGACTTCCGCCTCGGCCCCGTGTGACGCGCGTACGCAATTCTAAACCGCTCCAATGTTTTATATAATTATTGAGGAAAAGTCTATTAAATGTATTCACCAGTGTCCAGAGAGTTTCAGTCTAATATCTCAGAAGCGGAATTGTAACTCATCGCCCACATAAAAGTATTCGGTCGAATCGAAAATTGAATCGCGGTAACATGGCGGAAACCAACACGTGCTTTTGTGATTGAAAAGTTCCGACCTATCTGTGCAAAGTGACGGGATATAATTATGTTTTGTGCTGCTGTTTACTAATATACATGTTTACATCTAATTTGAGGCATATGGACGCATTACTAACAAGAAAACGAGAGTTTTCCTGCGTTTGACCTCGCGTGAACTTTGGCTTGGTGCATGTAGAAACGTGTTTGTGAGCCTGAAACTGCCTGAAATCCTGCTGCCTGACATGATTGCTTGGTTTGAGTTACTAACAAGTCCATAATATGAAACTAACCTGAGTAAGTCTGTTCCATTTTATTGTGCCTACAAAAGTCGAAAGATCGTAGTAAGAGAGATCGTCGTTTATTATTTGTGCTTGAATTATTTGAATTATGTTAAGTACATTAATACCAGCTACGTCGGAAACATGCTGAACTATCATTGATTAAAAATCACATTGATGTTTTTAAAAGTCAAAATTCTATTTTATAAATTGAACCTTATTGCTTTTGGAATAGAGGTCATGTTGTACAAACCACCGATTTGCAAATTAATTGGTTTGAATGCATCGTCCAAATCGTGGTGGTTCTGTGCTTTGGTGAAATGTTTACTGAATATGACCTATTGTAATTAAAAGTTTAAATTGTGGAATGATGATTATGTAGACGTTTCATTAGTTCACATTGAAAGACTAATTAACAGAGACAGTTGTTGTTATTGACTGATCGTTGCCATAATATTGCTTCTTTACTTGTTTGATGTGAATGTGATTAAATGAAAATGATGAAACGGAGACTTACTAAAAATTTACTAGGTATTTCATTTCATATGGCATCCATGTACAATCGGTTTGAGATGTGTAGTTAACATGGATATGTGCAGTACAATGTGTTGTATCCGTGTGTTTAATTATCTTTTGAACGGCAAGGAATGGAGTGCTACAATGAGCTAAGGTGGAACGTGTACGGGCTTTGATGAAAAATCATTATCTTACAGTACTGTCATGACATTATCTATGTTTGAAAGCTGATCTTGTAATGAAAGTTATGTGTTACAAATGCAATAAGCAAGCTAAAGTAAGTACCTATACAAACTGAAGTTGATCGGGTTATGGTTAAATCGAGTAACAGTTGAATATAACATATTAATAAACAAATTGGAATTATTAAATGGTAAAGTTGTGAACAAATCTGGTTAGTAAAAAAAAAAAAAAAAAAAAAAAGTTTGTCCATTTGAAATCACAATATTAAGGATCTAGTCGTTGAAGGATGATGAAGTCTAAATGTCACACATAGTTGTGGAGCCTGCCGGTACTGCATTTGGGTCCTCGTCAAGAATGAAACGATTAAGTTCCAATCCAACACGACTGTCTTCGGGCATGATGTTAGTTGCTACAGCAACAGGCGATTTGACTGCTTAAATTAAATAAATAAAATAAAAGTATGTTTTGAGGCATGACCCTTTGACATAAGGGACCTCACCTACATGTGCTCGCCCTTAGGGCCCTAACCTCATGACTTGCGATTCATAACCTGTGACTTGGGGGCCCTAACCCGACTTGAGGCCCTGATGTTAACGCATTGTTTTGTTGAAGTTGTGTAAAATAAACTAATTTGCATATTTCCTTAATTTTCATGACCTATCATGCATGATGCGGTTTGAGATGACTTGATGATGTGGTGACGATGTCCGCCTGTGTGCCATAACATAAACGATGCCTGAGGGGATGGAGTGATGACCATCCATGACTAGTGAAGTGTCGCAGCAGAAGCAAACGCTTATGTGAACTGGATCCGTGCCGACAGGGGCTTATGTGAACAGGATCCGTGCCGTGAGGGGCTTATGTATTGTGGATTTGTGCCGACAGGGGCTTATGTGAACTGGATCCGTGCCGACAGGGGCTTATGTGAACAGGATCCGTGCCGTGAGGGGCTTATGTATTGTGGATTTGTGCCGACAGGGGCTTATGTGAACTGGATCCGTGCCGACAGGGGCTTATGTGAACTGGATCCATGCCGTGAGGGGCTTATGTGTTGTGGATCCATGCCGTCAGGGGCTTATGTGAGTGGATCAGTGCCGACAGGGGCTTATGTGAGTTGATCCGTGCCGTGAGGGGCTTATGTGTTGTGGATCCATGCCGTCAGGGGCTTATGTGAGTGGATCAGTGCCGTCAGGGGCTTATGTGAGTTGATCCGTGCCGTGAGGGGCTTATGTGTTGTTGATCCATGCCGTCAGGGGCTTATGTGAGTGGATCAGTGCCGCCAGGGGCTTATGTGAATTGATCCGTGCCGTGAGGGGCTTATGAGTTGTGGATACGTGCCGAGAGGGGCTTATGTGAATTGATCCGTGCCGTGAGGGGCTTATGAGTTGTGGATACGTGCCGAGAGGGGCTTATGTGAATTGATCCGTGCCGTGAGGGGCTTATGAGTTGTGTCTTCGTGATCTTGCTGGTGGCCAAATGGGGGGTGTAACGTGCAGCACGGCGCAACTACCTGAAGAGCACATGCGTGCGCTTACTCCGTGCAGAGAGCATTCTGCGCGCCTTGGCGGCGCTGCTCTACGTTGCGTGCCTGTGCGCCTTGGCGACGCTGCGCGCCAGTGCGCCTTGACGGCGCTGCACTGTGCTGCGCGCCAGTACGCCTTGGCGACGCTGCGCGCCTGATTGGACTAAATGACTTACTTCCAGAACATATTGAGCGTTTACCGGCTGGATATTAGTTTGAAACGAACATGACATACTGCGACTTATTGCGTCTGATATAGTGCGGATGATAGTTGAGAATTTTTGCGTATAATGCGTAAGTTGCATGTTGCGAAATGAACATTGTGCGTGATCGAACCTTTGCGTAAATAACAGCGTCCGAGCATTTGGTGTATTACGAAAATGTGTTTGGGCACCATGCGCCGCAATTTACAGTCAAATCACCAACTGAGATTGACCTTGAATGACATGACTAATAAAGTGTTAACTGACTTCGAGGCTTGAAGATAACTAACCAATTATTTACAGATTGTATGCAAGAGATTATAAACCTAACATGATTGTCATAACTGGACAAATGGAGATATTACTAAACACAAAATTGAAATTAAGAGGCCTCAAGTACAGCTGGGATGGTCTTAACCTTTTAAGATTGTCAATTCTATTGTGTTGGGCACTACGCGTCGTAATTTACTGATCAATCACAAACAGAGATTGACCTATTGGATGACATGACTAATAAAGTGTTAACTGGCTTCAAGGCTTGAAGATAACTAACCAATTATTTACAGATTCTATGCAAGAGATTATGAACCTAACATGATTGTCATAACTGGACAAATGGAGATACTACTAAACACAAAATTTAAATTAAGATTCCTCAAGTACAGCTGGGATGGTCTTAACCTTTTGAGATTGTCAATTCTATTGTGTTGGGCACTATGCGTCGTAATTTACTGATCAATCACCAACTGAGATAGACCTATTGGATGACATGACTAATAAAGTGTTAACTGGCTTCAAGGCTTGTAGATAACTAATATTTATTTACAGATTCTATGCAGAGATTATGAACCTAACATGACTGTCATAACTGGACAAATGGAGATATTACTGAACACAAAATATACCTTACTTCGACTTGACCGCCGAAAATTCACATCAGTGGATACTTCTTGATGCTATTGGCGATGAAAAGGTTCAGAGGGCTCCAGATGTTTTTACGTTCAGCTGAAGGGAAGCAATTGTTTGGATATTCCTGCGAGGACGCAGGAGAAGTCAGGATGGCCGAACTGTTAGAGGAAAAGTGGTTTTTGGCAGACCCCCCCCCTGCGTGCTCTATGGATTGCCCCTTGGTCTGCTGTCAATCTGACAGCCGGCTGACTTCCGCCTCGGCCCCGTGTGACGCGCGTACGCAATTCTAAACCGCTCCAATGTTTTATATAATTATTGAGGAAAAGTCTATTAAATGTATTCACCAGTGTCCAGAGAGTTTCAGTCTAATAGTACTTTCCGAACAACGGCGTTTTTCGTTAACACTGTTCTCATCTTTTCTTACGGTATCATTAGGTTTGGAACCCTCTATGTGCGAGTACACACCTCGCTCTTGGCCAGTTATTTCATACTAAACGTTCGAAGATCTATTAGTATGGAAAGTCCAAATATTTGTTTGCGAATTGCCATAGGTTTCTTGGGAAAGTTGTTCGGTATCATTCTAGATTGTTTCTGAATTTCTGAAACATCAGAACATCCACGTTTCACCAGAAGTACCGAGGCTCTGTCCAGTGTGAGGGTGAGCCCGTCGGCACTTATAGTGGCCTACGTGCCTAGTAACCTACATGCCTCGAAATTGAAGCATGCAGGTTTCCTCACGTGATGACATATGGTGCGGAAACGTGGACCCTGACGATAGGACTAGTTCATCAATTTAAGGTCGCTCAGCGAGCTATGGAGAGAGCTATTCTCGGTGTTTCTCTGAGGGATCACATCAGAAATGAAGTGATTCGTCACAGAACTAAAGTGGCTGACATAGCTCAGAAAATTAGCAAGCTGAAGTGGCAATGGGCTGGTCATATCTGCCGAAGAACTGACAACCGATAGGGTGTCAGAGTTCTAGAGTGGAGACCGTGAACTGGTAGGCGTAGTGTGGGACGCCCTGCTGCCCGCTGGACAGACGACCTAAAAAAAGTAGCGGGGAGCGACTGGATGAGGAAGGCCAAGGACAGAGTTTTGTGGCGCGCCTTGGGAGAGGCCTATGTTCAGCAGTGGACGATGATAGGCTGATGATGAGGTTTCCTCACGATGTTTTCGTTCTCCGAAAAGCCAGTGGTGTTACAAATCGTACATAAATTCCGAAAAACTAATAATCCCTAATATTTTGTTGATTCAGAAATAGATCTTCAAAATATTTAGAAGCAGTTTGTAACGAAATTAGTCACAAACAAAATAGAAGCAAAGCTCAAGAGGGTCTTACAGTTATTATATTACCAAAACGTAGGTACAAGTAAAAGCGAAAACAATCTTATCCAAAATTACGAAAACGTCTTTCATTATTTTTGAATCCTTTACTCTGTATTCTTAGAACGATATTACTGAAAAATATTTCTCTTTATCATTTCTTTAGTTAGCAACAAAAATTGTAAAAGAAAAAGAAAATGTTTTGTGTTTTAGCTAAAATAGACTCTGTTATTAGTTATTACAATAGTTATAAAACAATATAATTAGATGGTTAAAGTACCTGTTACCTGTTAGTAAAGAACCTGGTTAAAGTATTTTGGAGATCATTGTATGTGTGTTCTTTAAATGAAGATTATAGTCTGTAAAATCCCACTGCAGGGCCTCTTCTCACGAACAAGGGTGGGAAAATCGGCAAAATAGCATTTCGTATTCCCCTGTTTCCTCCTCAAAAACTAAACCGATTATAATAATTCTTTCAAGAATAATATGAGAAAGACTGGCAATGTCTGTATGTGTAGTTTTTTTGTATTCGTCAAATTTGTTTGCTGGATCGAAAACGGGCGGTAAAATTGGTAATTTTCGAAGGTTCCTAGTTCATACAGTAATTAATTAATGCAAAAAGGCAAAACAAAGGGACATAGCAGAGTTAAAATAGATTGTATGGTAAAAAATTGTTTGCTCTAGTTTCATTATCCAGGGAGGAAACAGGGGAATACGTTTGTATGGAAAAAACAGTACTCTCCTATCCTCGAGCCCTGAGCATTAATATCTACGAGTGCTTTTATAAGATTAAATACAAAACTACATTTTAAACTGTAGTTTATCAATTAAGTTTTTAAATTACGTTCTCTTTATAAGAAAACTTAATGGTTAGTTTCACTTAAAGTTACGAAAAGTTCGCGTGACCTCTAAGGTCACAAATGTTCGTAATAGTTTTATTCACTCTAAGTCACCGTGATGTAGTTAACTAAAGTGGACATTTGTTTTAATACACGAGACAAACGAATACTTACTACTTTTCTCGGCTCAAGATGTAGTTTTAGCCTAGTAGAAGCAACATTTTGTTGTAATACTCATTCAATGTCAAGTATAATTAATCTGAATTACATCTGCTTAAAATATACATTTTTAAGGGTTTTGCAGTTTAACAAGACACTCTTATAGGACCTTACATTCTGTATGCCCGACTTTAATAACTGTCTCATTTTTGCCCACTTATTAAAATTAAGCACGAAGACAGATAATAGTAACACAATATCATTAGATATACTATGTGAATATACTATTGTGGCTGTGTTATAAAGTGTTAAAATAAATAAATTAAAGTGCGTCGAAATAAAACCGTTTACCCGCCACATCGAATGAGGTTTCGCTGGTCACCGTCTTATAAAATAGAACAAAATTTGTTCGATTTTTGATAGATTATTTAATAATCTTTCATTTTATTGCTTCTATTTCGACATTATGTCCACTCAAGGAAAAATTAGCGTCAATTCAAACCAGTATTTATTTGCTTTAATTCACAGTTAATACAGCTTCACCAGTCAACGGATAACTGAATTGTGTGCGTCTGATCGCTGCTATCGATTCGTGACGGACCCACCATAGAACCTGGCCACAGAACATTATAAGAAGGGTTAGAAGTGCAAAGTAGGCCTGGAACTTGTCGCCACAGGTTATGCAATGGTTTGCATAACAGCATAAGGCGCGCGGCGTGGTTCGAGCGAGAAGACATGAGTTATTGTAGCAGCGTAAGCGGGAAAACAAGTGGCGACAGCCGTCTCCAAAGCAAAAGCGCTACTTTGCATTTCTAACCCCTCTTATAACCCTGGTGTTAGGGTGGGACCCAACCATACCCCTATAGTAGTGAAGTGACCATCATGAGTACTTATACATACACGTTTGAGCATTGAGATGTACCAGGAGAGCAGAAGTGTACAGCAAGAGATCGTTGGTACCGACCTTATCTTTTATGGAAGTTCGACCTCTTATACCACAAAAACGTAGTTAGTGTCGCTACTACCTTAATCTCTATATTTCATCGACGTTTTTGTTGAATCTCCATCTTACTAAAGATTTACCCTCCAAACATACATTAAAGTCTTAGAATAAAGGAACAAAGTAGATAAAAGTCTACATGCGGGCTTCTAGAAGATTCCTGTTGATCTTTCAGTTCATTGAATGCCGTCTTGTGATTACCGGTACGTTATTACCGTCTTCAGCTGATAACGCCATTATTTATTACGTAGGTACTTCGTTTCTGATTAAAGGCAGACTTGGATTGCTATTAAAGAATTCCACACATTTTCATTCGCATAAGAAAATGTGGGAAAAAACAGTTTATTTATACCAATTTCTTAGAATCGAATAGGTTTTCAAGACAGGCCCTTAACTCGGAATTTCGATTATCGATAGATCGTGATCATTCTCGTATTCTAAAACGTTATTGGAACAGAGAACTTATATTGTCATTTGAATTAAAATAATTCATAATTTATCGAAAATCGAAAGTCCTATACAGAGTGTAAGGAAAAGTATCATTAACCTTTAAACCACATACTCTACCCATCAAACTGAACAACTTTTACTATGGGAGCAAACGTGTCAGGACAAAAAATAAATCAACTCCTCCATTACGTTTGTCAAGTATTGCAGTTTAGTATGGAACAGCAGACTTTTTTTTGCGCTGACAGGTTTGCTCCCATAGTTAAAGTTGGTCAGTTTGACAGGTAGAATATGTGGTTTAAAGGTTGATGATACTTTTCCTTACACCCTGTATAGTAGAATGATTAGCAAAAATGATATATCTCACGAGTTCGCTTCATTTTTGCGTCAAAAAGTATTTAAATGTCTGCTGCCGTTAATCCTCGTTGCACAAAAAATACTTTAGTAGATCAGATCAGAACAGTCTTCATTTGTCATGTAATTGGCATGGCTTTATTTTGCAGCCCATTATTTAGCCACACGGATAGCACTACTTATCGGCAGTGTCCCTTACCTCCATTTACAAGCAAATGTCCGTGCAACAGTGAACACTAGTCGTTGACCATTCGCATCAAACGCAAATACCAAATAATGGACGCCGCCGGGTCCGAGACTAACCTACACAAACCTTAGGACGTGTAACTATAAACTACTAAAAACATTGAAAGTGCGGCAATTCTTTTTCATGATGCTTGCTAAGGTTTTACCCAATCACGGCACGATATACGTGCGCGTAATCGGTCGATCAAACGAAGACTATCGCGTAATTAGTTCAATTTATACGTTTTTATGCTCTTTTGGTTTGGACACTTTTAAGCGTGGACTCGACGTCCAGTAGTTGGTAAGTCAATCATTCGTATTTTATGTGTGTATGATCCATAAAGGTATTACAGGAATAGAGGAACTGACATGAGTTGTCAAATGAAACCGTTTTTGGATGTTTTCAGGAGACTATTCGCACGCAAAAATTCGAATACTGTCTATAATTCTGAGTTTAACGTGATATCGTGGATAAATTATTGAAGTAGTGTCAGTATATTTCACAAAAATATCGACGATTTTACTTTAGATTCGCAATTATTCAATGAAACCGAATTGTAAAAATTTATAAGAGACTAGAAAACGGTTCTATTGCCTTGCGTCACGTATCTCTTTCTATTATACAGTGGTGCCGCTAGGTAGGTACATCTCGCTCTCTCAGCTGTCAGTTCCTCTCTTCCTGGTATAATTCCTTTATGGTATAATCACATCATGCATTAGTTCCTCCACACTTACCGATCCATTCCTCGTCCTCGACAGCAGCGGGACCACCTCTCTCTCCACCGCCGCCACGGCGAGCACTGGTGCAAAGATCGCCAGCGCGATCATCCACAACGCGACCAGGAGACCGCAGGCCCCACGTCGCGACGGCATCCACGGCTGCCGGAGTGACTGCGTGATGGCCAGGTACCGGTCCACTGACATGGCCGTTATTGTGAACACGCTTGATGCCACTGCTACACCTGGTGGATGAAATTTGAAGTTTATAAATACAGGGAATGAGGGAAAGAAGAGTTTAGAGTGCTACCAAAAAAATTTTAACGGAAAATTTTGTAGAGGACGTAAATTGAAAAAAAATATATATACAAATTTGTTTATTTTATAGTAGGTACACATTTTTATTTTTTTTATTAGTCATTTCGTTCATTTAGTTCATTTTTATTTTTGGTTGACCTATCAAGTTCGGTTGACCTATCAGGTTTGGTTGGTTTGGCAGGTTCAGTTGACCTATAAGGTATGGTTGATTTGGCTAGTTCGGTTGACGTATCAGGATCGGTAGATTTGGCAGGTTTGTTTGACCTGTCAGGTTTGGTTGACTTATCAGGTTTGGTTGACCTATCAGGTTTGGTTGATTTGGCAGGTTCGGTTGACCTATCAGGTTTGGCTGACCTAATAAAGGTCATTTGAATATATTCTCTAAGACTGGTGCTATCAGACTTGCTAAAGAATGTCGATCTTTTAAAAAAATCATCTTAAAGTCAACATTAAACTTTTTCTAGAATATACACCCAAGTTCGAGCATTTGGTCTAAAAAATATATGGAGACCAGGGTGGCCATTCTTAAAAGTTGCTTACTTATAGCCACGACACACAATCAAACAAACATGCAAAACCATCCTCTCATTGAACGTGTTAGACGGATAACTCTGTCCTATAATAGTCAACCTATTATATATTATTAATAAATTAAAGCCTCTCCCTGAGGGTATAATACGTTCAAAGTACAACACTTAATCTGATTGGAGCTATAAACGGGGCAATTTACAAAATGATTTTACTTGAGCTCGAGATTATTTTACAAAGCGATTAATTTTAAACCTTAGTTGTTAAGGCGTTAACAGGAGTGCAACTAGCGCGACATTTAATATCTTTTTTACAAACATAAACATAAAATAGGCTTATATTCCCCGAGAGGGTAGTTAGAGATAACAAGGTCAAGGTAACAAGGTAGTTAAACCATTATCCTAGACATAAAAGTTAAATCTACAGTTCTCACTTCGAGAATTAGCAATAAATTTAAGTGTTTTGAAATGTGCAAAACAGTTTAAGCCATATGCGTTGTTAGAACGGGTTAGCTGCAATTAAATTCGAAATTATTTCAAATGTGGGGATATTGCGTTTGTATTTTTAATTTTGGTCTGTTTCTAGGAGAGATTTGCTCTAAAATTAAAATTATATCCACAAAAAATACTCTAATTTGTTCGTATTAATTTGACTGGCCTACCACCCAAAGTTCATCAATGACTTTTTTTTCTAAACCCTTTCCAAACTTAGACCATTTATCTAGGGATCAGCATTCCCCTCTGCCAAGGTACAAGATCAACTGATTAAGTGCGTTCACATACTATTTTATACCTTATCAGAACTAAACGAGACAGCCTTTGATTGCAGAACAATAGCTTCAAACTAGTCTCGTGTGGGGTACCCGACTATTTTTCATCATTTTTAACAATCAAAATTAGAATCTAAAGTAATGGACTAAAATCAAAAGTTGCGGATTTCATCCTACAAATTACTGACTAATTCACAATGTAAAAATTAACTACAACGAATTATATTTCGAAAAAAATTCGTAATGGTGAAATTCTGTCATTGCAGATAGCACCTTAAGATAAATATGTGCCCAACAAAGCTCTTTAATTGAATGTGCAGTATATTAACGGTGTTCACAGAAAAGCAGGTAATAGCAGTTGTCTACATTAATTAACGTCTATACTCATTTAAACTATAGAAGAGTTGTTATCTATTCAAGATAATCCAAAACTGATCTGAACTCAGAACATCTTCAAACCTGTGTTCGTGTACTCAGTGTAATATTATTATAATATACTTAAACTTATTAAATATTTATTCAGATATGTTTGTGATCCATAAAGAGTTTATCAAAATCAAAATAAAGCCTTATAAAATAAGTTCACGTCATCGCTACAATTAAGATTTTGGCAATTTTTAAACCATAGACGTCAACACATCAGGCTACGCAAAACCAAAATAAGCTGGCCGTGCGTAGGTAGAGAAAAGTATAACGTCGCGCGGCCAGCTTATATTTGTTTTGCGTAGCTTGATGTCTCACCATGTGTACGTAGTATTATCTCTATGGTATAAGTAAGCAATAGAGGGCGCCTAATCAGTTCTCGCGTTTGACAGCTGCAATAAGTACCGGCACCTTGTATCCCATGAGATACAGGCTAGATAGGATACAGGCTGTAGCGCATATCGACATAAGCCGCATTTTTTTTTTGTTCCTGAAGCGCAAAATTCGAAATTCGAACAAGCGCGTGAAATCGGAATGAGTGCTGTAGTTAACTATTGAATAATCTGTGAATAACGTATCTGTTTAATAATCTGTGGCCTAATCTAGACGTGCATGAACCGAGAGTAGAGACCTATGAATAAATACGACTAGAAGTCAAGCTTCTTAAAACGCGCGCAGCGGCGCTAGACTCGCGAAAAAAGTTGTAATCCATTGTTTTATGGATCAAAATGGCGTGTTTACGAGTCTAGCGGCGGTTTCCGGCTCGGCGTCCCGCTTGTATGAAGCTTCCGATCAGGAGTGCGATTTTTAAATCTCATTCTCTGAGCTCAGCAGAAGAAAATGTCTAAATTACTATGGTGATACGCATATTTCTACTGCTGATTTGACTCTCAAAAATCATACATCCAGGAGTGTGATTTTTGAAAGTCAAATCAGCAGTAGAAAGATTCATGAGAAGGCTGTTGTATGAGATTTAAAAACCGTTCAAACTCACCGATGACATTCAAAAATAGCACCCCTGTTCGGTTATTAATCACGTGGCACAGTTCCGAGAGCATGCGTCACACAACAAAATGTCTCAATTTCTCGTTCAAATTAATACCAAAATCAAACACAATATCTTTTCAGATTTCCCCCTTTATATTATTATATTAAAATAGTTCTAATGTTAAATTCAAATAAATCTTTGAAATGATTTAGGTACAAAAGTTTTGAAGCTACTGTCTTGAAGCGAAGATTTTATTCGACAGTGGAAAATATTTGTATGGTCTCTTGAGACAACAATACTGCCTTAAAGATGTTAAGAACCCATTGAAATGTCATTGTTTGTCTTTCTTTGATGCCATAATAAAAAAAAGAGATAAATTCGTTTTTTTTTAGAGTTACTACCGAAGATATCTTTTAATCAGTTGAAGTATGCGCCGTGCTTGTTACTCAAATAAGACACCTACTATAACAAAAAAACCCGACTGCATAAAAAACTATTAACTGAAAAGATAAAAAAACAAGCTCTTTAAATCAGCTATAATAACTTTGCTTGAGCAAATTAATACAATTTGAATGTTATTCCTTATTAGGTAGGTATCGCAAACGGGGACAAAGAAAAATGACCTATTTGTTGGTTATTGGTTTGTCCCCGCCTGCAATACCTACCTAATAAGTAATAACATTCAAATTGTATTAATTTGCAATTAAGCAAAGTTATTATAGCTGATTTAAAGAGCTTGTTTTTATCTCTATCTATCTATAACGTCACGCCTCTTTCCCATTGGGGTAGGCAGAGACCAGAGCGCGCCATCTACTACGATCCTTACATACATCTTTTTATCTTTTCAGTTAATAGTTTTTTATGCAGTCGGGTTTTTTGTTTTTCTAAATAATTTAGTTTATTTCATACTTTTTAGTCTTGTGTCAAAATGGTTGCATAAAAATACTATAATATATATATAATTGGAATCTGATCTTCACCAGCTTTCATTTGATACCCATATTGTATATTTTTACGAAAAAAAATTTATTCTCCCCCCTCTCTTTTTTAATTCGCATACGCCACATTAAAATAATGTACCCTATGTCACTCTCACGATTTTTACGAATCTAACGACACCTCATACGTTAAAATCCATCAAGCCGTTTAGGCTGTAGGGCGTGCCAAAGAAATAGACATACAAACATACATACATACATACATACGCTCGAAAAACATAACCCTCCTTCTGTCGCAGTCGGGTAAAAAAGAGAGGTAATGCCAGTGTGCGTTTTCTACGAACCTAGTGCGAATATAGTCGTGAGCATATTCTTATGCTTAGTTTTAAGCATTGTGTATTCTTATATGCTGCACTATATCAGTTTAGTGTCTATGAAATATAAACCGGTCAAGTGCGAGTCGGGATACTCGCGTACCGAGGGTTCCATACCACACCACCCCACAAAACATTTTAAGGGTATATTATTCGGAGCGCGCTCCATACAAACGTACTATGGTGATATTTTCAATACTAACTAATTAAAGTCAATTAAATTTTGCAGAAACAATCTAGAAACAAATTTCTATGCTTGTATGGAGTCAGATTTTCGTTAAAATGTATAGTTTTCCAGTTATAGTGCCTCAAAGATTTCCATACAAATCTTAAATTAATCTTAGCATTGAAACTGTAAATTTTATCGAAAATCTGACTCTATAGAAGCATAGAGATTTGTTTCTAGATTGTTTCTGCAAAATTTCATTGACTTTAATTGGTTAGTATTAAAAATATCACCATAGTACGTTTGTATGCAGCGCGCATTTTCGCTCTCGGAATAATATTCTCTTAACTGGTGACAGAGATATTCTGAAACCTCAGTAGTACCGAAACTCAATATTTTGGTAAGTCTTTTACTGTCTTTTATTATTACGTGGGTCCATCCTGTGGGTCTACCATGAGTTTTCACCGTTCTTTACTACTGTAGTTACGTCACCAATTTTGTATTGAATTTCGTACAGCGCTCCTAGTGGTTACGTTGAGAACTAATTTCTGTCGTACAAATTGGCGACGTACCTAACTACAGTAGTAAATAAAATACAGGGAAAACTCAAAAGGCCCTCTGTTCGATATTATGTAACGCATTTAATTTTATACCCTGAATAGATACAAACATTGAATTAGAACACTAGATACAAACATCATATTTGCCTTTTACGGGATTCGAACCCGCAACCCTTGACAGAGCAGGCAGGTTCACTACCGACTTCGGGCCGTCATGTAAAACACATTTTAGAGTAACAAAGAACTCAAATCTTTACTCACTTTAGGTACGTAGATAAGTAGATAACATAACAAGGTTGTACGAAAATTAGACCCTTATGTCTATGACACTAAGATTAATGTGCGAGACGGGTAGGACGGATAGGGACAAAATTGAACAGATTGAACAGATTGCTTTCATCTAATTAAAGAGTAGAGAACCATTGAGTTGATTATTAATATTTTATTTCAACGTGAACTAATTTCAAATCAGACTTTCGAAACCTCACCACTACTAGGTATTTTAGTAAAATAGTATTATAGTCCCGATATCGTTAATTAACCTTAAAAATTAGTAAGCATAGTTTATAAGCTTGCCTCCGTGGTCTAATGGTTAAGAACATTAGGCTCTTGACACGGAGGTCGTGGGTTCGATTCCCGCGGGGGACACCTACCTAGTAATATACAGGGTGTTACATAAGTAAGAATACATTTTTAAAACTCTTAAGGGGGTTGTTTAGACCGTCAAACTGAACAACTTTCTCTATGGGACGAACATCGAATTCACGAAAAAAAAATCGGATATCCCATACATAATTTTAGCTCGAGTCGATTTGTAGAGTATAGAACATAATTTTTTTTTCGTTATTTCGATATTGGTCCCATAGTGAAAGTTGTTGAGTTTGATGGTCTAAACCACCCCCTTAAATGTTTATTTGCATTTTTGTAACACCTTGTATAACTTTGTGTGTTTTTCCCCAGTTGGTTAGGACATTGCAGGCTGAATCACCTGATTGTCTGAAAAGAAAAATGATTCCGTGCTTCGGATGGCACGTTAAGCCGTTGTTCCCGGCTACTATCTCTGGTAGAAGTAGTACGTTACATAAAAAACCACGTCAGAGGCCGTAAGGCGGTTTGAATGAACTCTGACACCAGGGCTTGCCAACACGATAAGAAGAAGAGATGAATATTTCTTGGTGCTAGCAACCTTTAGTACTTTTAAGCATAAAAATGATTTAAATTAGATACAGAAACTGTGAAATATCCTTGACTGGAGTACAAGTTGTCATGTTCATCATACAAATCTATCTATCTATAACATCACACCTCTATCCCGGTAAGGTAGGGCAGAGATTATCATTCAAATATTTGCCGCTTACGAGATTCGTACCCGCGACCTTCGGATCAGCAGACTGATTTATACTTCCAAGATTAAATAATATCGTCGAGCCAGTCAACCAGAATGGAACAAAAATACTTTATTACAATTTCAATTTCTTCACTTAATACGCTCTCAAACAGACAGTGAACGCTCGTTACTGTCATTTAACTGACACTTGATATTCTCAATTGCAACTGAGAGATTAGACGGAGTTTGGAGACGGCTCTTCTTGCGTGCTTTTGAGTCAGTTCTAATCAAATTATTTCTACACTTCTCAAAGTCTGCTGTAAAGGCTTTAGTAAAGTAAATCTTTATTGTGCATAAATTTAGGTTTAAGACGCTGTTATTCGGTCGAGGCCGTTTTTTGAACACGAACGAAAGTGTTTTAAACTGTGTTTTAAAGTCTAAAACCAATTATGTCTTATTTAAGGATCTGGCTGATAGGCGACCGTGCTCAATAACACGATTAGATTAATTTTAATAGATAGGTAGAAAAAAATCCCAAAGTTACCCCTTTTTGTTATGTTTTTTCAATACTATGATTAAAATGCTGATATTTAACTTTTTATTCTTGTACTTAACTAAATACATTAAATATTTCTAGTGAACTCCGTAGAATTTTGAGCTTAGAAACACCCAAGAGCAAAGATATTGATGAAAAACGCGTTTTTTTGCGATCCTGCTTTCAATTGGAGCGGGATGGCTAATTGCAAACTTAATTATGCTTGCAAG
This sequence comes from Agonopterix heracliana, assembly GCA_963693445.1. Taxonomy (NCBI): domain Eukaryota; kingdom Metazoa; phylum Arthropoda; class Insecta; order Lepidoptera; family Depressariidae; genus Agonopterix; species Agonopterix heracliana. The sequence continues at coordinate 1,305,804 of OY856310.1, forward strand.
AAAGAGACGCTTGCACTGGGATAACCTGGCCTTAACAATTTACAGGTGTTAGTACAGTAAGCCGGATTCCGACAAATCTTGCCCTTTTGGACATACACACAAAATTAATAATATTCGTTTAAATTTCTTCAAAATTAAAAGTCAAATCAAAAACAACATTCAATAAATAAAATAGAAAAAGTTACAATATTAATGAATATGAAAAAGAATATAACTACAATTTCAAAACAATTATAACAAGAAATTAGTCAAATACAACAAAAATAATCCATTCATAACAATGTCAAAATTAAAAAAAAATTAAAAAATTGGGAAATAAGAAGCCCTAATTAATACTTGCTATTGCAGGTTTCATATTCTCGTAACGCTTGGTTTTCGAGTGTTTAGAACGATAAAACTCGTTCAGTAAGCAAACCATGACTTGACAATGTAGAATACTAGATAAGATAAGATAAGATAAATATTCTTTATTTGCACACCAAAATACACAAAAAAACAACAACAATATACACGAACAAGAAGGTACAAAAGGCGGCCTTAAATCGGCGTGCTAGAATCACTTTAATTCCATTTGCTTAATTGAACTTCATAGGGCGCTTACTAAAGGATACTTTAGGAACTAAATATCCACATAAAATGCACGTCAAAACTATAGTCACATCTTGGGACCCATTTAGTGAGTAATAATCTTAGTAGTTGTAATTTAAATGATAATTCAGAGTTCCTACCACAGGTTCCTACTTTACATTGCTGAGATACCTACTGAAAGTTTAGCATCATTAGTACCCAGCAATGTACCCTGAATTGTCATTGTAAATTACAATTGTCACGTTTATTAAGGACCCTTAACACTTCGTACTAACTTCATACTAACGGGCTCGAACTGACAAGAAGAGGTTAACACATGTTATAAAGAGTGAGATAGGATTACACCACTGTTTACTGTCTACCTCTTTACCACCGTGACACGGGTACAGACGGGTTGACAAGCCAAGGATGACATTCTTAAAGCTATCGTTTCTTCAACCACGCACATAAATAAAAGGTATTTTAGGGCCTTTGTTTGCTGTGCATACTTAGTAAAAACCTTTACCCATATACAAGGTGTAAGGAAAAGTATCATTAACCTTTATACCACATACTCTGCCCATCAAACTAAACAACTTTTACTATGGGATCAAACATCATCATCATCATCATCATCAGCCTATCATCGTCCACTGCTGAACATAGGCCTCTCCCAAGGCGCGCCAAAAAACTCTGTCCTCGGCCTTCCTCATCCAGCCGCCCCCCGCTACTTTTTTTAGGTCGTCTGTCCAGCGGGCAGCAGGGCGTCCCACACTACGCTTACCAGTTCGCGGTCTCCACTCTAGAACTCTGACACCCCATCGGTTGTCAGTTCTTCGGCAGATATGGGATCAAACATGTGCAAAAAAAATCAGCTGTTCCATAATTATTAAACTGCAGCCCCTACTTTTTTGTTCTGACAGTTTTGCTTCCATAGTAAAAGTAGTTCAGTTTGATGGGTAGAGTATGTGGTTTTAATGTTAATGACACTTTTCCTAACACCCTGTAAAGAATAACTACAATAAAGAAAAAGTTCCTTTTTGAATGAAACTAAAGAATTGACAACTTTAATTTTGAAATTGCACATCGTACGTAAAGCATAGAACTTTTTCAAAAGAATATCTAAATTAGTCTCCAAAAAGCTTACTGGAATGGAATGATAATAATACGTAAGATTTCGAAAAGATTTGTTGCAAAGTTTTATCAAGCTAGAACTTTATTCGTAAGTTAATTTTATTCTGATTGATAAGGTCGTCGGTTCACCTTGTGGAATCAATTCGTTTTCAATTTGTATAATATATTGGACATTGCCACGCAAACTATCGAGTTCCAATTGGAAACCAGAATCTCATCTAACTATAGAAATGTGTATGTCACAGGAATATTGTCAAATTAGAAATATTATCTCTGGTGGTAGTAGTCGTTACATAAAAACCACGTCAGAGGCCGTAAGGCGGTTTGAATAAACTCTGACACCAGGGGCGTGCCCACACGATAAGAAGATTGACAAATTAATTTGTGTGTTTTTATTATCTTACTGGCCACAATCAGTAAATTATAAAAATCCTAAGTTTGTCCACAGTAGTTGAAGTGCGGTGTTGAGGATACCGATAGTAACTCGCGTTTTGATTGGCTGATTCTCTGAAGAAGGCAGATTGTGTGTGTTGGGACCGCGGGTGTATTGTTTCAATTTGGATATAAATAGACCAAATAAATAAATAACGCTCACAGGCACATACATTTTAATGATCCCAAACTAAGCACTAAAGGCTTTTATTATGGAAACCATACAACAACGGCACGAACATAATTATAACATCCATGACCGAACCGGGATTCGAACCCAGGACCCTGGTTTGGCAGTCCGGCGTGGTAACCATTACACCAACCGTGTAATGGTTACCACGTCGTCCCAAAAAACCCAAACCAACCAACCAACCAAAAATATACTATTTACTAGCTACAATTACTTTAATGGCATCTCGTTGAATACCTAGAAATTACAGTACAAAAGAGAGCCGCCATTCTAATAAATCGGAATAGCAGGTAAACAGTAAATACTACTAGTAACTAGTACTACTGTAATTATAAAGTACATACCCATAATTTACTTAATTGTACCCCGTTCAAAATGCTAAAATCTATTAAGGTGGTTGCAGAGTTGTCAATTTCATACAAAACTTCGTCGTAGAACACTCGTAGACGGTATTAATAAAAGTAATGTTTAATATATGGAAAAATTGCTTAGAAAATCTAGTTTGCGCGTATCAAATAATAATTTACAATTTATAATATAATTACGTAGATCTCGATATCTTCGTAATTATATTATAAATTGTAAACATTATTTGATACGCAATCTTGTATGAAATTGACATAATTTTGTATGAAATTGACAACTCTGCAACCACTTGTACCTGACAACTGTACAAATCAAAACATTGCGACAGCATAAGTAAGAGTTATGCTTACTCATCAGTGTATCATAATAACCAACAAAACTAACGTGGAATTTAATCACATAACAACAGTAGGTTGTTCGATCTTTTAGTATAGGTAGTGCACCGAAAACATGTCCTCTTATTTCACATTATCTTTTACTAAAGAGTTGGTCTCTACATTGATATCACCTGTATAATCGTAGATGTGAACATTAATAATTATGTAGTATATTTTAGAGAAACCAACTACCGGAGTTTACCGGACTGAAATTAATTATCCCGTCGTGTGTCGAGATTTCAGACACAATAGAAAATGTATTGAAATAGAAAGAGAGCGAAGGTGTGACAGCGCTGTATAAATAATAAATAAATATCTTGGACATTGTCACACAAATTATCTAGTCACATTTAAAGTTCCAGAATCTAGCCTGGACTTGTATTATGATGACTAGACAACGATATAGAAGACATAATTATATAGAACATACATCCATGACTCGGGTACAAATATTTATATTCATCATACAAATATTTGTCCCTTACGGGATTCGAACCTGCGACCCTCGGCACAGCAGGCAGGTTCACTACAGACTGTGCTATGGGGTCATCGGGTGATTCAATTTTATCATTGAATTTCGTACAGCACTCCTAGTGGTCATTTTGAGAACCACTATTATTTGGACACAAAAAATGCACGTCAAAGAACAGTGTCAACTCGTGGTCTGCATTACTGATCAGCACAAAAACAACCACATAAAGCCAAAAATTTGTTTTTTTTTTTCTAAATAACAATATTACTCAGAGTCCAGCTATACTTATTACTGCGAACAATTGGTGGAACCATTAAGGCTCAACCGAGCCAGTGAAAAACTTAAGCAATTTTCCCAAGGGCACCCCGAAAATGTATGGACCATTGGGAATTGGTTGAACTACGCGGCTGCTTGGGTAGAGTGGAGTGTATTTTTCGAGATTATAATATATCGTGACATGAATGCAAAGAAATTTGAAAATCATACGTCTTTGCAATGCAACGTTAGACAAATAGAATGTGACTGTTCTCCAAACAAAAAATGTTTTAGGTACCATCAGTTTTGATGTCTACACACTATACTAATACCAATATCAAATAACTATCATGTTCGTTAGCAAAAGTATTAATTAAAATGTACATCGGCTCACGTACTACACAACCAATTAATTGACCTACTCTAGCTGATCAAACTAAAACAAATCAAGATCCTTTTAGCCCCAAAAACGTACCTTTGGGATGTATCTAATGATTGTTCATTTGATTCGATTTAGTCTAATTAACTTGTACTAACAAGTTCCGGAAGTCAACGACTGGACTATTTACTTGATAGGTTAGAATCTAACCTCAAGACCTTGGCCTTAGCGCTATCACACACGATGACGCATTGACGGAGCGGCTGACGTCAGTCCGTCATTTGTGAAGCAAGTAGTTGTAAGAAACCGCACGTAGAAGCACACACGGTGACGGATTGACGCACTGTGTGTGCTTCTACGTGCAGTTTCTTACAACTCCTTGCTTCACAAATGACGGACTGATGTCGTCTGCCGCTCCGTCAATGCGTCATCGTGTGTGGTCCCACTGAGATTAATGAATTTGGGGCAAGATAATTCAATTTATTTAGTCTCTAATGCAGAAGACGGTTAGATCTCCGCCCAGGTCGACTCGTACCATTGAGTTTTTAGGAATGTATGTCCTATTTGTAACTCCACTGGCTTTTCGGTGAAGTATAACATCGTGAGGGAACCATACTTCAATTTTGGAGCGTTATTGTAACGTACCAAAATAGTATGTAACATTTGAGTTATACCTACTACCATGCAAGCGCTCACGTTTTTATAATCAAAATAAATTAACAAAGTATTCATCTAAAATATGAATGCCTAATGTACCTAATACCTTTTTTCGTCATAATTATTTTGAATATAGGTTGAGAACTTGAGATAGGTTATACTGACAAATTTCCTACAAAAATGTAGAAAAGTATTTTTTTATCGTTTAGTGCAGTTTTAATTAAAATAAAATTGTTTAACTTAAAAAGTTTTTTATCTAATATTAATGCGTATGTATACTAAGCCAACATCGAGAAAAATAGAAAATTCTGCTGTTTTATATAAAACTGTAGTAGGTACCTACTCGACTCAAATGTATGGGACCGCTGTTTTCTTTTTCTTCATTTTCTCCAATGATAGTCTGAACCACCCTTTTAAATATTACTAGAGTGTTTTTATACATCCTGTAAATGTGTGTCTTAGTTTATGGGCTCACCTTGTAAAAAATTGACAGTCTTGCACATGACCTCGCCGAAGTACCAGAGTAGTGTGACGGACTTGGCGATCTGAACTGGCATGCAGAACAGCGTCACGAGCAAGTCTGCCACGGAGAGGTTCACCAGGAATATGTTCGTCACACTGTGGAAGAAAAAAGCTCTGTTATCTTCAATAAGTTAACCTTCTTCTTATCGTGTGGGCAGCACGCCCTGGTGTTTGAGTTTTATCAGAGCTCCTTACAACCTTTGACTTGGTTTGTTTATGTAACGATTACTACCACCAGAGCCAGGACAACGACTTGACGTGACATTCGCGAAGCACGGAATCATCTTTCTTTTCAGACAATCAGGTGATGACCTACAATGTTCTAGCCAACTGGGGAAAAACGCACAAAGTGACATAATCACTGGCTGTCCCCCGTGGGAATTGAACCCACGACCTCCGTGCCAAGAGCCTCTGCTCTGCTGCTTCTCAGAGCATATATTATGCTCTTATTGATTAGACTACGGATGCAGTTCATAAATTTAATTGTACCTCAAGATGACAACATATTAATAAAAAATATTATATCGACACGATAGAAGCAGAATACGTTATTAAATATCATGAACATTGTCACACAAATTATCTAGTAAGATTTTAATTACCGACCAGAATCTAGCCTGGACTTGTATTTGTGATGACTGACAATGATATAGAATTATAGATACAAACATTCATGGCTCGGGTACAAATATTCATACGAACTATTTGCCCCTTACGAAATGCGAACTCGCGACCTTCAGCAAAGCAGGCCGGTTCACTACTGACTGAGCAAAATCTAAAGGGGCGTCAAACTGTAGTTTACTACTTTCTCAACTCGTGGTACTTAAGAGAATATTATTCCAAGAGCGAAATTGCGCGCTGCATACAAACGTACTATGGTGATATTTTCAATACTTACCAATTAAAGTCAATGAAATTTTGCATAAACAATCTAGAAACAAATCTCTATGCTTCTATAGAGTTCGATTTTCGTTAAAATATACAGTTTCAATGCTAGGATTAATTTAAGATTTGTATGGAAATCTTTGAGGCACTGTAACTTGAAAACTATAACTTTTAACGAAAATCTGACTCCATACAAGCATAGAAATTAGTTTCTAGATTGTTTCTGCAAAATTTCATTGACTTCGATTCGTTAGTATTGAAAGTATCACCATAGTACGTTTGTATGGAGCGCGCTCCGAATAATATACCTTTAAGTTCTCAAGAAGTTAAGCAATAATGTTAAACATTTTAGACTAGTTGTTTCTTACAAGATACGGGCGTGGAAAGGATGTTGCTTCTGAACAGAATGGGTATAAATCTTAGTTCTTGCTTATGTTACTCTGAAATGAATGGGACATTATTGTTTTACTACGTGCAAGCTTTTCTTTTAGCACTAAATCACAGAAAACATAATAGTAATTCGGACAGAAGTGCAAAGATACTTAAATAGCTGCTCTCGAAACGTGGCACTTAAGACGTTGTTATACCGTCGAGGCCGTTTTTTGAACAAGAACGAAAGTGTTTTAAACTGTGTTTTAAAGGCTGAAATTAAATTATGTCTTATTTAAGGATCGGGCGGATGGGCGACTGTTCTCAATTACACGATTAAATTAAGTTTACTAGATAGAAAAAAATCCCAAAGTTACCCCTTTTTGTTATGTTTTTTCAATACTATGATTAAACTGCTGATATTTAACTTTTATTCTTGTACTTAACTAAATACATTAAATATTTCTAGTGAACTCAGGAGAAGTTTTAGCTTAGAAACTCCCATGAGCAAAGATATTGACGAAAAACACGTTTTTTTGCGATAATGCTTTCAATTGGAGCGGGATGGCTAATTGTAAACTTATGCTTGCAAGAAAGAGACGCTGGCACTGGAATAACCTAGCCTTAAGTGTAATCTACCTCGCTCCGTGTATAATTGTAATTACCTACGAGCAGCTGCCACACACTCGTGCAGGAGAATGTATTGAATCATTATACGCACGAGAGCTTCTTTTACTTTGACGTCTCACAAGTCACTGCTTGAAATAAGAGTGCCCTCGAAGGGTTTATCATGTTGTCATCAAAATTGGTTTTCATAGAATAGAATAGAACACATTTATTTGCCAGAATATGGTACATTAAGGTCTTAAATTAAATTGAATAAAAAAAAAGAATTAAATTTAAAAAAATATTATTTTCACCTAACAAGCTCGGAAAGATTCTGTTTATCATTCGAAATCTGAGTGCAAAGGTGCATTTTACCCGCTAGTGTGGAAAGAGTTTTTAAAATTCGAATCTCTCTATTCAATAATTTGTCTATACTGCCAGTGCAGATAAAAAGATAGTAAAAACTATACGTGCGAGAAAGACAACAAGATTATGTTGCTAACTTAGCGAACTTTGCATATTTATTTACGTGCATATTATTGTTCTCTTTTCCGCGTATAGGTTTGTCCTTCACTATAATTTATTTCAAAGGCAACAAAGAGATTGTTCCTAAATATGATCTCTTAGAGTGGCAATACCTCTTGTCTTCTCTTTTTCACGTATAGGTTTGTCCTTATTTGCATTTGCATATAATTATTTTTCCAGGGTGGGATAAACATATTGTTTAAAATAATATTTAAAATGCTTTAAATAATTAATTTACCTTGTTTACCTATAAAGTTATTCCTTATTTGCTTACATTTCTTGAATTATTTGCGCAATATCTCAGTACACACCGCGGCATTTTTTAAGCAGATATTTTTTTTTCAATCAAACTGCTACACGTGACCGCAGTTAAAACGTAGTGATTACTTGTTCAGTGACCGCAGTGAGATAGTGACTAAATGTAATGCAATAAATAGAATGGGACAACGTCACAAAGCGCGATGTTCTATACATCTAACTCAGTGCTTGCACCTAACAATTTCCTCGCTGTTGTGAGGTGAAAAGTTGTGTTTCGCTCGGCTGCAAAATTATTCTGCGTCTCGTACCTTTGAAACCTTCGCTACGCTCAGGATTCAATATTTGAACCACTCGCTTCGCTCGTGGTTCAATCCTAGAATCCTTCGCTTGCTCAGGTTTCAATACAAGTACTCGCGCCAAAAAAGAACTTTGCAGCCTAGCATAACAAATAACTATTGTTACAAAAAAACAAAAAAATATAATTAATAGGAAGCAAGAATTATTCTGCCACACATAGCGGCGTACTAAGTTAATTATTTACAAACTTAGTAATTATGACAATTTAAATATAGCTTCGAATAGTTACTAGAATACATATTATGTTTACTTTACTTATTTATTTACAAACTATGCAGCCTTACAGAATTAAACCAAAACAATGTATTGTTAAGTTGTGAATTAACTAATTACTTAACTATTTGTATTATTCATTAATATCATCATTAAAATTTCACAATATAGTCAAAATAGAAATCTAAGAAAGAAAATTTATCATTCCATAGAAAACGTTAACAATTGACCTAAATATTATATGGAATAGCTATAGGACATTTCATATTTTATTCCCGAACAAAAAAACGAAAAAAAAAATCCCGGAATAAAATCTGAAATGTCCTAGCTATTCAATTCAATTCAATTCAATTCAAAATCATTTATTCAATATAGGAGACTGAAGCACACTTATCAAACGTCAATTCTTTTTTAAGCTACCACCGCGTCGGAACGTGTTGTCGCTGTAGAGAAGATGCGGCCAGAAACTCTACAGCATATTCCATATATTTAGGTCGATTATTAACGTTTTCAACTGGATAAATTGAATAGTCTGAAGCACCCTCTAATAGTATATTACACACCGAGGACAGGAAAGTAAGAAAGGTCTCAGATCTCATGTAATTGTTGTAACAAACATGTGATCTAAGGCTTTCTTATTTACTGTCCGAGGTTAGTATACTATTTTTCTCCTCGACGGAGGTGGAAAGCGACAACTTCGTTTAGAGCGGCGGGATGAAAATTTACGCTTTCCGTCCGGAGGGGAGAAAAACATGTAACACATTTTTTACACTCGTATACTCCAATTCAAACATAACACTCCTTGAGTATCAATTACATTTATATTGCTTCATCCACACTTAAAACTGCTACGAACTTGACATCAAAGATACCGAATTCGGCAAATGAAATGAGATGAAACTGATTCTTACAAAGAACTTCCAGTAAAAAGCTTTCGACGAATAAATTCTTCAATATCTTATTTAAACAGTACTTGGTTTCTCAGAAAGCTTATTTATTTCACATTATTTTTGTTGAATCTTGATCTTAGGCTAAAGAAATATTGTCTTAGTGTTCCGTGAAATATTGGAAAATGGTAACATAAAGTGATTTTTTTTTTTATGTGACCAAATCCTTACGACTCTAATACCACCTATTATATCGTGTTGCCGTTCCCTTTTTATCCGATTTAGAAGGTTACGAATCTTTATTGTAGCGCGCCATAGACTTAAACTCTAGCGATAGACTTGCCCTTCCATAGAAGCAACATGTTCCACTTGAATGAGGTGTACGCACCTGATTGATGTTCCCGAGTTCACTTCGTCACTATGGCAATGACAGACCGCAATGTGTCATTTTGTGTTGTTTTGTGTGACGTGTTGTTTGTTTGAACGAGCTTGTCTATCGCTAGAGTAATATGTCTATGTAGCGCGCACAATTATTTTCTTATATTTAGGTTAGATATATATTATCACGCCAACAACGCCACTTGCTACGATCCTGAGTCCTGACAGACTTCTCGCGCCCTCCATAAGCATCAGTCTCTTCATGTACGCTCACTAGTTCCGGATACATCTGGCCTGGCCGTTTGAAAGTACGTCACCAATTTGCTCAGTTTATACACATCTAGGTAGAAACAGTGGTTGAAGGTATTTGCCACTCAGATTTAGAGGCTTGTTAATTACCCAGGGTCCAAAACACGTATTTCCGGGTTTCCACATGGCATGCCTAAAAAAAATTGCTTTCCCTCAGGGAGTGTCACAATACATATTATATAAGGTATCCTGCTTAATTGACTGCTTTCGTAACTTAACAGTTGCTATAAATTAAAAAAATATCGGACTCTGAGCTTTAAACATCCAGCTACAGCCTTTAGCAGATCATTGATCCAAAAAGGGTGTAGAAGGGTACAAGAAATATGTAATAAAAAGTTATTATGTACCAAGGATTGTGTTATAAGAACAATATGTAAGACCATTTCCATTTGTGTTCTGATAAAATAGGATAACGACCTTTGTAAACAATTTAACTTTACGACGCTTGTTGGGTAGAATAAACATTTTGCATTAGAATGAATTTGAGGAATTTTTTTTAGTAGGCATTTCCTCAATTACCAGTTTTATAATCCCAATATTTTAAATCCTTAGTTATGATATGTTTTAGTAGTTAATACTACTACGTAAACTAAGTCTATAATGCTTCTATCTCTAGATATTTGCGCCCAAAGTCAAAAGTGGGGCGTACTCCCTCTAACTTTAGAAATATTCGAGTAAAAATCTGATAATATATACATTATGTGTATTATAATAACTATCTATTAAAATAAGAACGGATGCTGCAGTGAAAAAAAATTAAAAACCTGTAGCATGATTCTTCAAATTGATTGGCTCGCCTGTCTTTGATGATCTGGAAGTCTGGAACCCGCGTGGTGTATAAAGAACGCATTGAAAAAATGCAAAAACGATATTTACGGTTCCAAAACTATAAGGCACCAATCGATCGATGGACTACACACATTGCTGTAAGCGGTATCACTTTCTGCCACTCGACTTGCGACGAAAAACAAATGACATAATCTGTTTTCTAGTCAAATAGGCGAGACAAAAAACGTATTTATTTAGTGTTGAAAATTTATTGTTTGTTGAATTTATATTTATATTAATTGTTGAATAGCGTGCTCTTATTGCTGGAAAAGTATAAGATTGTGATTGGTAGATCGAAGCTTGCGAATAGTTCTATCCAATGATATAATATCATCGACTTGCGCGGTGTTGTTATATAAGCGACGATATTCAATTCCATTAAAAGGAGTTTCTCATGATATTTATTAAAATTATCATAATATGCGTTGAAATTTACAAGACGGAATACGTAATTGGTTCACTGCTAAATTAATCTAAAGATTATTAATCCTATTACAGGTCGTGCGCCTACGTGTGTATATAAATGGGATTATTGAAAATGTTTGTATTAACATGTTAATTTAGAGATTAATTTACTGAATTCAATATAGCTATAGGTAGTTTAAATTGGTTGGAAAATTTGAAGTAAATAATATACCGATTTTTTACCTTTTCTAAATTTTCAAGGGTGGTTCTGACCATCAAACTGAACAACTTTTACTAAAGGAGCAATCCTGAAATTGCTGTTCCATAACAAACTGCAATGCCTTTTCGATTCAAATGTATGAGACAGCTGTTTTTCTTTTCGCGATCTCAATGTTGGTTTCATATTTCATACAGAATGTTGTTCAGTTTGATGGTCTGATTTGAATGTCTGGAAGGGTATGCCTTATTACTTGATGAGATAGTTACCTCTTATCGACACCCAGCTAGTAAAATACATTTACACTAACACCCTGTATAATATAATTGTCGATAACCCTTTAGTTAGTGCATTCATGCTTTATACGTCTAAACCTGAGACCAATCGTTTGTCTGTTCAACACCTTTAAGTCCCACATTGCATGGCGACCCTGCCAGGGCTGCCTTTGGGTGGCTGCCAGCACTGGTCAGATAGAAAAATAAAACATACTAATGGAGCAAACCGTACCTCGGTCTGGGTTGGTGATATTTGAAGCAGGACACAATACGGCAAGAAGTGAAGAGGATAGTCTTTGCAGCGCGCTTCGCTTTTTTTCGCTTGTTTTTTCAATACTAAATCTATATTAATATTCGATGGCGATGGTTCGATCCCCGTCCAGGCCGACTCGTATCAATGAGTTTTTCGGAATTTATGTAAGATTTGTAACAACACTGGCTTTTCGGTGAAGGAAAACATCGTGAGGAAACCTGCATGCTTCATGCAAACAGTGGACAGAGTTTTCGGTACTACTGGTGAAACGTGGATGTTCTGAGGTTTCAGAATATCTCTGACTACCCCCTCGGGGAATATAGTCGTGAGCATATGCTATTAATGTCAATGCAATTTTTAAACACGATCTAAAAAAAACTAATCTCTGTGCCTGTAATTTATCCGATTTACGGTAAAAATATAAACAGTTCCAATGCTAGGATTAATTTAAGATTTGTATGGAAATCTATGAGCCACTGTAATATTGACATTTTATTTTTTATTTTTTTTGAAACCTTTGACAATAGTGAATAAAACTTTTTATTTAAGTTGGTTGTATTGTATTTAAAACTATGTATCTCTATGGGTAGTGAGGCCAGAAAATAAATAATATTTAGTTTTCAAATTTCCAAAATATAATAAAGCTTCGTTTGTATGGAGGGCATTATCCTCTTAATGATCTTGATCAACTTATTACTAACTGTCGTCTAACGTCTTGAACTCTAGACGTCCGTCTCTGAGTAGATATATACCAAGCTCGAATTGTGTATTAGATTTTTCATTAATATATTTCTTCAAGACAGTTGTTATGAGACGGCATTCAATTCTGACGATTTGCTGAAGCAAAAACATGATAAGATGACAGTTTAGGGTTGAACTACACCAGGCAGCACGGAACCGCATTTTTTCGACACTCCATCCTTTTCTGACACTCAGGAACGTCATTTGCTGGAGCATATAAGATAGATGGAACGCGATCGCGCGCGACAGCACGCCGCGATGCTGTGCTGTGCGGTGTAGTTCAACCCTTACTCATATAATCTGTGCTCATATGTAGGTATAAGGCGCTCGTTGGCGTAGCGGAACATCGGTATTGGAAACGATCACCATAGTTAAGCAACGTCAGGTCCGTTCGATGGGTTACCGTTTGGTGGGATTTCACCTCGAGCGGCTCCGTGCTTATTATGGCATCTCAAGCTGTTGGTCCCGGATAGTTCCGCCAGATGGCAGTGTAAGTCAGGTCAGAGGCCTATTGGCGGTTTGAAAATTCCTGTAGATGGTTCAGTTTATTTTTCAGCTTAAAAAGTGTCATAGTTAATGAATAAAATGGTTACAAAGTTACCCAAAACCGGAAGGTAGCCCCTTAAATGAAGCCTAGAAAACAAAACGAGGTTTTCCTAAATTCTTGAATAATATGAGGGATTCAATAAAATTCAGGGTTGTTTTTATTCCTGTACTTTTCTATGTAACTAAATTTGCATAGTCCTGATAGTAGGAAAGGAAATTTTGTTACGATGAAAATAGATTCAGCGATTCGAATGAGTTTGTAGTTGAAAGTTGAATAGAATCTGTAGAAAACATAATAAGAAGTTTTACTTTATTGAATTTACTTTATTGACAAAGTTGAAGTGGAGATTGGTGGAACACTTGGCTAGATGGAAAGACGGCGGGTGGACCAAGGCAGTATCAGAGTGGTGATAAAGAAAGGGACGGACGTTAGTGAAACAAGAGACAGAAAAACGGAATACTAAAAACATTATTGGTATATATCGATTGTAAATAGTAAATATACAGGGTCCTACTTAATAATATGCTGACACTTTTTTAAGTGGATGATCAGACCATCATACTGAACAACTTTCTCTATGGGACCAACATCGAAATCGTGAAAAAAAAATCTGCTGTACCATACATTTGGCTCGAGTAGGTTTTCAGTTTTGTATGGAAGAGCTGTTTTTTTTTTCGCGATTTCGATGTGGTGCCATGGAGAAAGTTGTTCAGTTTGACGGTCTGATCATCCCCTTAAAAAAGTGTCAGCATATTAAGAATGAGCCTATATTGAATAGCCGTTTTAGAGCCAAGTAATTCCGAGTTACATCACAGTAAAACCGCGAAAATTCATGTCCAAATAAAATCTGTTTTATTTTTGCTTCGACAAAAACAACCGTTCTTTTTATTTGTTACTGAAATTGCCTTTTTCTCGCTTCACGGATTTGTTTTATTTGCATTTAAATCAGATTCGTGGACGATTTATAACATTTTGTTCATAAATCATGTTTACCTTAGTTTTAATAGCACTCATTAAATGCCTCACGTGTGCACACACACGTGAAATAAAATGAGTGTAAAAGAATCGTAAAATAACAGATCAATGATACATGTAATAACAATAATAAATGCCCCAGCAGCCGTAGTATGCTACACGTGATACGGCTGTATCACGTCTTTTATCTCGTTCGTTCGCACGCAAATAGAAAGAGAGCTAAGATGTGATAGCGCTGTATCACTGCGGCATGCTAGCTATGCAGGTGTTGGACCTTTTCCTAATTAGGCTTACTAATCATTAGACGTTTCGCGCTGTTGGACGTTTTGCTGCTTAGACCTTCTGATCGTGAGGCTTTTTATACAATTTCGGATTACGACCTAAAAGGAGGTTGGTTGTTGCAAAGTGTCTGACCACCCCGCAGGAGAATACGCTCATCAGTTTGTTGTACCCCCCCCTTTCATTAATGGTAAGCGTCTATTACGACCGGTCGCATCGGGTCATACCGCAACCGAAAAATCCACCCAAATAGCTTCTATACAATTTATTATAAGAGATAAGTGTACTTTTTGCAACCATCAGCAGCAAGGCTGATTCAGTGTTTATGTGGTGTAGAGCATCTCTGTGATGGGGATGGACCAGGTCTGCCTGCATAACTTCAGTCGGTTTAGGAGTTACAGACGTTTAAAGGTCTGGAAAAAAATTACGAACAGCTGCAGGGCTGATCGTATGATATTATTGTAGTATGCACTGTAGCCATGTGAACACTACAAAAACTGACATGGTTCATCAGTCGGTTTCGGAGTTACTGACGTTCAAAGGTCTGACCTTTGAACGGCTGTATCTCCTAAACCGACTGGCAGTTCATGTCAGTTTTTGTACTTTTCGCATAGCTACAGTGCATACTACAATAATATCATACGATCAGCCTTGCTGTGGATCGTAATTTTTTTCCAGACCTTTAAACGTCTGTAACTCCTAAACCGACTGAAGTTATGCAGGCAGACCTGGTCCATCCCCATCACACAGATGCTCTACACCACATAAACACTGAATCAGCCTTGCTGCTGATGGTTGCAAAAAGTACACTTATCTCTTAGTCTAATTTGTATGAACTATCGCATACTTAAATAACTATGCCGGACCGAAGCGGACCGCATTATTGCGCAGCGGATTACCGTCCGTGCTATGCAGTCCGCTCCCGCCCCGATACAGCCTGTCGTCGCAGTGTGCCATACCTTCCAAGCGGGTCTTTTTTTACAACGTCTGAAGTATTACGAAATTATAGGTACGCATTTTCCACTGCAATGCCCGTTCCGCCCCAATACACTTTAGAATGCATTTTTTAATGTAGTAAAAAAAATATTTCTTGTTTGAAAACCTGAAAACCGATTTATTCCGCCAACGTTTTGAACTCGATGAAAATACTCAGCTCAACGGCTAAAGGAGTAGCTGCAAAGCAAACTTTTTAATTGAATCGGTTAGGAAAGCCTTGTAAGTAGGAGATCTTTTCCCTCGAATGGTTCTGGTTACGATTTGTGTGTAAATAATGCAATTTCAGTCGGTATTGAATGGGAAAAGTTTTCTTGAGGATGGGAGAAGGAATCTCAATCTTATTGAAATGGAGGAAATGCAAAGATCGCATCGTTGTGGTTTCGAGGATTGAATATAAAACATCCTTTTTCTTCTCGCGGGTCTCGTAATGTTTCTAATGCAGTGTTTTTGTGGGCGAAAGGCTATAGCTACCGATTAACATAATTGACACGTCCTTATATCCTGAAGCTATCGTTACGTTATGTTTTCTTTGTTGCATTTGTTACGCTAATGCAACACCGTCTCTCTATGCTGTTTCATCTACCCCACGGTTCTCTGGAAGAAATCACTGTTTATCGATAAGCCCGCATTTTTTGTTGTATGCTCTAATAATTACAGTATTATCAAGCCACCTTAATAGGCATCTGACCTGGCATAACAAATAGTTACTCCTCCATATTATGGAAATATCCGGAACAAACAGAGTAACGTGCCTTCTGAAGCACGGAGACAATCAAGATGAAATTGCGGTAAACGGTCAGACGGTAGATATAAATCAAATAATAACAATAGAAAAAAATTCATAATATTTTATTATGTCAAACCTCGTTTAACCTAAAAACCAGTTTTTTTTTATGAAAACTGTTGTACTGATTATACGAAATGTTTTCCAAACAAAAGTTCAGCATGTTATTGCTCGTAATAAAAAGAAATAAAACTGAATTCGTTTTACCTAAATCGGACCTTTTTCGCGGTCCATTTTAAGAAGACACTTTTCGAGTTCACCTTTTTTAACCCCCGACGCAAAAAGAGGTGTGTTATAAGTTTGACGCCTATGTCGGTCTGTCTGTCTGTCTGTCTGTGGCATCGTAGCTCCCAAACGGGTAGACCGATTTCGATGCGGTTTTTCTTAATAAAAAGCTAATTTTTGCGGGAGTGTTCTTAGCTTTGTTTCATGAAAATCGGTTCAGCAGTTTTCAAGTAACTTAAATTGCGACAAAAAAAAAAGAGGGGTGTTATAAGTTTCTGTCTGTATGTGGCATCGTAGCTCCCAAACGGGTAGACCGATTTCGATTCGTTTTTTTTTATTAGAAAGCTAAATTTTGCGAGAGTGTTCTTAGCTTTGTTTCATGAAAATCGGTTAAGCAGGTCGCGCAACGAAGATTCCGTACCACCACACGATATATTTACAAAAAAAAGTATTTTCTCCGAGATCCTTTGAGTTGAGTTGAGCATTTATTACCGTTTTTACGACAGAGAAAAAACAATAAACGTGTAAAACAAGTTTCTTGTATGGTGACTCCCTTAATTTTTGTTTTTATTTCATTTGCTAAAAGATCCAATATAAATTCTGTCAAAATTTCAACCAGCTACATAGGTAGGTACGGTCTTAGATCAAAATAAAATTAACGGATAGGCCTAAAGCGCGGTAAGTTGAAGCAAACTACTGGTGCACTTGGTGCATACAAACTAGCGCCATTATCTGTCAAATCTAGGGCACTTGCATACAAATTTGAAGTAAACCTTTCATTTGTTTTGCCTCATTTTTCTGGTTTGAAATGTTCGCGTAAGGCCTATCCATTCATTTTATTTTGATCTAAGGGTACGGTTCCAAAAATACAGCCCTTCAAACTTAGGACAGACGGACGCGCTCGGATCGGATGGATGGATCACTAAAAAAACACTTTCCTTTTTAAAATTTGGTTCAAAATACAAACCATTCCACTTTTGTTTTTGTTAAAGAGGTTTCATCTATGTTTAAGTGTTGCGGAAAAGTCTTTTTGCTGCCCTTTAAAGAATTCGTACATTTTTATACAAAAGTCTTCCTCAAGGCGTTTGCAATTATACTCGTACCTTAACAACAGCTTTAATTACAACTAAGAGCCTCTCCACACTGGCGTTTTGGTAAGCGATATCTCAAAATTTTTTTAGTATTATTTTCTTCACAAGTGTGTTGAAAAACGTATGATACACGTGTGTATTGATGATTACCGTCCTCGGCTCTCTCCTTGGCTCCTGGCGGCGCCTCAGCAATAATCACCAACATTACACACTTGTACCATAATGTACTAAAAGTTCCTTTGTGAGCCTCATATTTCTTAGGTAAAATGGAGAATCATTTATTAATTGGCAACAATGTCGTCTGCTAGGATTTTATTTAGCCGTTATTTCCGTTTATTTTCTTACATTACACTTTTATAATTATTATCTTTAACAACAATAACCCTTCTTCTAAATCTTTTTAATCTTCCTCTTCTGAAACAGGGTGTCAATTTAAATGCGTTACATTCTTAAGGGTGTGCAACTGAACAAATTACTATCTTCTTCTTATCGTGTGGGCAGCAAGCCGTGGTGCCTTACGGCCTCTGACGTGGTTTTTATGTACCAACTACTACCATCAGAGATAGGAGCCGAGACCAACGGCTTTACGTGCGGCATACGAAGCACGGAATCATCTTTCTTTTTAACCGACTCTAAAAAAAGGAGGAGGTTCTTAATTCGACTGTATGTTTTCAGACAATTAAGTGATTCAGCCTGCAATGTCCTAGCCAACTGGGGAAATCGCACAAAGTGACATATCATTACGTGTCCCCCGTGGAAATCGAACCCACGACCTCCATGTCAAGAGCCCAATGCTCTTAACCATTAAACCACGGTGGTTGTAGCTTCTGTTGCTGTTCGCCAAGAGTGTTAATACTTTTTACCAGGGGCAGTTTGGTTATGCGCATAATATATCTTTCATCAGAGAATATGAGGTCAAATACCAGATGCATCCAAAGATATGCATGAAAGATGTCTAATCAAAACTAAGATTCATAAATTTTATCATAGAAGATGTACTACAAACTAACGCGGTCAGCGTTTGCGTTGGCGATTAAAAATTCCATCTTTTGCATTTATAACTATAACTAGTGTTTACCCGCGACTTCGTCCGCACAAATTACATACCAGATTTTAAGTCAGATCATAAGCTATCAAACAAAAATGTTTCATCAAAATCGGTTTAGTAGTTTTTGCGTGATGTGCGAACAAACAAACAAACACACAAACAAACAGACAGACAAAATTTCTAAAAAGGATGATTTCGAGTCAGGGATAGCTAAAAACCATATCGTAATCTTTTTTTTGTAAATATCTTCATTGTACAGACACACTTCAGTTACAGTTTTATAATAGTTTAGATACATTAGCTGAATGCACGGTACGTCAACCACATCCAAACAAAGCAATCAGTAACCAGATAATGCTTGCTGTTTGCTTTGATCAGCCCTACCACCGCCGCCTTTTCTACCCTTCCTGTTAGTGGTAGATTTTTATTTTATTTTGGTGTGCAAATAAAGAATATTTATGGAATCTTATCTTATCAGCTCGATAAGCTCGCCCTTTGTACATGTTTTCTCAACTTTGTGTATTATTATGTCTGTGTGTACAATAAAGTGTTATAATAATAATAATATATTAATAATGCTGAATGGATTTTTTTTCAGGGTTACTCGTGGAGTTTTAATGCTTTACCTACCAGCATTGCATTTGTAAATTCCGTACTTCCTACAGTCCGTCTTGAAGCGTATTGGTTTGTGTATTTTCGCAGACCGCATTTATTTGACCGCACCTCAAAACTATTATATTTCAAATACCAACCGAGATGCGACGTGAGATAGCAGTAAATTGTAAATTTATTCAAATTGTGTCATCATTCATTTTACCAAAGACATGAAAAAAACAAGCAAAATTATTAGTTGAAAGATATACTTACATTGGTATACAACCAACGTTCGCTCGCAAAAAATCCAGTATTTTTAAATCACATAAGAGTATAATATTAAGTTACACAATGGATCTATAAGCTTCTAAGCTTTTTGGACGTAAACATGACGAGTTGAGCTTAAAATAATGATTTGTTAGAATTATATTCATATTTTTGTCAAGTACCAATGTGACTTCTAAACAATTCTGAGCATTCATTTATTTGTTAAATTGAAAATTATGTTATTTAAATTGCTCATAAAGTTTTTGTCGACTTTATAATGGAATTAGAATAAAAGGTAGACTGTTTCTAAATATCTGATACAAAGTTTCAGACTTCAACAAAACAATAATTGTTTTTTGTAAATTCTGATGAACAGGTTTTGTAGTAGGTAGCTATTGGAATAATTTTATTAAATTAATTAATTGAGACAACAGACGGCCTGGTTACAATCTGAAAAACTCCTTATAATATTACACTGAACCGGATGATGTACCTATGCCATCTCATCTCCATGCGAACTGGTGTGAAATGTATTAGATAGGTACTCTTCTCTGCTGGCCGGGTCGAGCTATGTGGCCTCGTTCACGGGGACAACTCATACATTTTTTGCAAGCATGGTTCAATTTGGCTCGCTTTTTAATTTTGTTTGCATGAATATCTACCTAATTCTCATCTAATCTAATCTTCTCTAATTTAAGGGGTGCTATTTCCAACCCATTCAATTTCTAGACGCAAATTCAATTACTCGGATGAAACCAGACTCCTGGGTGCGACTAGGCTATTTCACATAAAATAATTCGTATTTTCTTTCATAAACATTCCTCATTTTATTAAATAATGATCAGACCTTCAAAATGAACAACTTTCTCTATGACACCCATAAAGTAACGCGCGCTTCTGACGGGGGGGAGCACGCATACTTTCCCCTCTGCCAAAGTCCCACCCCCGCGACGGCCACGACCTAGCCTAAATGGGGTATAAATTAGATGCATTTTACTGCTATTGTCATAGCAACGGTAAAAAATGGCAGAAAAATGTTCTATGGAGAAATAAACAATACTTACTCCTCTCCTTGGGTTGACAGGAGACACGTTTTTCTCTATGATGACACCAATATCGAAATCACAAAAAAAAGTCAGCTGTTCCATACAAAACTGCAAACTTGGGCCAAATGTATGGGATAGCTGATTTTTTTCGCGTTTTCGATGTTGGTCCGATAGAGAAAGTTATTCAGTTTAATGATCTGATTATCCCATTAAAAAAGTGTCAGCATGTTAAGAATTTTTATATTATTCGATTGATTGCTCTGAAACAGGCAGGCTTCAAACAACCTGCTTCAAATTAAATCTTTTTAACCTTTTTTTAATGTAGCGAGGTTCACGTTTAGCTTATTTTAGTGTTTCAGGAATAACGTGTGAAGTGATGACGTGGCTGGGATGTTGTCCACAAAAACACTGCAGTTAAAACCTTATCTCTAAGGGCCAATTGGCATTGAAAGAGCAACGACGCGGCGTGGCTTGGCGCAAGGGGTGATTATATTGTTTCGATGCAATAGTATCTATTGCATCGAAACAATACGTCAATCTCCTGTACGCAGGAGGAGCTCATGACCGCTAGCGACGGCGCAGTATCGGTTGCCCACTTCTGGCAAGGTACTATTTAGCGACTTTATTCAAAATTTGAAGTCGACACGATAAGAAGAAGAAGAAGTAGATTGTATCACAAGGGCGTAAAATAATATTTTTAAGGCGAGGGCGCTATTTTGAATCCAGAGCATAGCGAAGGATTCTAAAGTAGAATCCTGAGCGCAGCGAGGGATTGAAAGTATGCCGCCCGAGGAAAAAATAATTTTGCGGCCGAGTGATAGGTACACTACTTTTCATCCGCTTCTATGAGGAAAATAAATAAAAGGCGCTTCTAGGTTAACATTTGTGTTCGATCTCTTTGGTCGCGGACCTATGTAGCAAAAAAAATTGTTCCAAATTCAAAACTCATTATTGCCCGCTGTGAAAGTCTCTTAACAAAAAGTCGTAGAAAGAGAAGGCACTAGAAGGAAGTACGTGTCTTGTCATATCACTCAGTAAGAGATGCACATAGCAAATTCGCTCTAGTTAAAAAAGGAGACCGCTACTTATTACTGTCCTTATCGACGTATCCACTCTTTTGTACTTCGGCCATCTGACTCCAAAATGTCACTTCATATAAATTGTATGGGACAACCACCTGACTCCGAGATGTCACTTCATATAATTCGCTATCTCATACCCGGTTACACTGATATTCGGTCTACTAGCGTAAGCGAAAAAATTTTCGTCTATGCAAAAAGTACAACTTTAGGCGCACTTAAAGAGGACTAAAGTGACACTTTTTGAATAGATGGGATGAAAAATTATAAACAGCATTTTAAACATTATATACACTGACTTTGGATGTTTTAGAACCCGAATCACAAAATGAATGAAAGTCGCTCTATCCAGAGCTGTTTTTATTCTAAACTAAGACACAGTATAAGAAAGAGTATCTAGTAACCTATCTAGTAACTATCCACCAATTTTAACCTCACCCCCTCTGGCAGGAACCGTGGTGGAAAAATTAGGCAATGGCATATTCCTGTCTCGGTCGCACAGACTGAGTACCGCACAAATGTTTACCTCTTCTTGTCAATTTTTATGTGTGAAACGACAGTCAAGTGTCCAAGATAAATAAGATAAGATAAATATTCTTTATTTGCACACCAAAAATACAAAAAACAACAACAATATACACGAACAAGAAGGGTACAAAAGGCGGCCTTATCACTAAAAGTGATTTCTTCCAGACAACCAGTGGATGGAAGAAGTCTTACATGAGATAAATGCTACGGCGGTGTACTAGTTGATACATAATATTATAATTTACATAAAGTATAAATATATACATAAATACATACATACTCAATATAACAAAATAATTGTAGAAATAGGTACCTTTTTAAATGTAATAAGAAGTATGTAAAACTATTCAAAATGTTGGTACCAAACTAAGCGAAGATTGGAACCGTGGTGGAAAAATTAGGCAATGGCATATTCCTGTCTCGGTCGCACAGACTGAGTACCGCACAAATGTTTACCTCTTCTTGTCAATTTTTATGTGTGAAACGACAGTCAAGTGTCCAAGGTGTGACACATTTAGATGGTTCTTTCGTTGTACATTTCCACAAAATCACATTTAACAAAATGTATGTCGATGTTCTTTTTATTGTTATTTAGTAAGCGTATTTTTTTCACTAGATAGCAAAATAAAATTAATAGACAATAACAGATTGGTATACATGCTATTTTTGTGGAATAAAAAATTATGTGACAACCCTCTTATTTTGTAAACTTTACTAAGACAATTTGTTGTTATAACTACGATTCTTGATCGATATAACAGAAATATGCTTAAAACAACAATAGTAAAGTCCACTAAACTAAAATACTTAGTTGCCACAGATTATTCCTTTTTAGTAGACTTTACCAGAAAAATTGTTTTAAGTATATTTTAGTTACATCGACAATAAAACTTACAGTTAAGTACAAAAACATTTCTAAGTAAATATTAATTATATTTTTCCAGTTATTTTCATCTAATTTGAGAGCTTTAATAAGAACTTAGGTACTTTTGTTTATAATTAGCATAATTAAAAAAGCCAATAAAAGATTCATTTAGAATGAATCTCGAAATAATGAGATTAAAAAACTTCAGACGTTGAGTTGTTAATTGAATAACTTTGCTAACAAACATCGGCGATAAAGACTCTAGAAATTTTTTTCCAGTCCTAGTCGTTACTGGATGATTAAAAAAAATTAACAGACTTTCAAAAAGTCTTAAAAATAATCCCTTTAATTAAAACGACCTTCACTCGTTTATGTAACAGAGTACTATAATTACGTAGAACATATTATTTATGAAGTCGGTGCTGAGCAGGAAGGTGGCATAAATATTGTCTATACCTGAAGAGCAGAGTGCTAAGCAATATTTTTTCATGCTTAAATGCGATTACATTTGTTTGAATACAACAGTCATCATCATCATCTCAGCCGATGGACGTCCACTGCTGGACATAGGCCTCCCCTAAGGATCGCCGTAACGACCGGTTCTACGCTGCCCTCATCCAACTGATTCCTGCCGCCTTCACCAGGTCGTCGATCCACCTTGTAGGTGCTTACCCACGCTGCGCTTTCCAGTACGCGGTCGCCACTCGATAACCTTTCGGCCCCATCGGCCATCGGTTCTGCGAGCAATGTGCCCCGCCCACTGCCACTTTAGTTTAGCGATTTCTGTGGGCTATGTCAGCTACTCTGGTTCTTCTTCGGAACTCTTCATTTCTGATTCGATCTCGTAAGGAAACTCCGAGCATAGCCCTCTCCATCGCCATTTGGGTGACTTTCAGTCTTTTTATGAGGCCATTAGTGATCTATTGATAGAACAGTATCGATAATAGATCGAATTACCATCATTCAAATACGTAGCCTAATTTCAATATAATTAGTTCTAGAATCAGTTCGAAACTATCTATAGAATCGATACTAACAATAGCAGAGCCGCTAATAATGTTACTTACAGTTTGAGCAAATAACAATATAGGATTATGGTCGTGAGTACGTATACGTATAATAGTATATAGGGTGAAATTGATATCATTAGCATCCTTTTAAACTAAGAGTCTACCCATCAAACTGAACAAATTTTACTATGGGAGCAAACCAATCGGAGCAAAAAAAAATCTGCAGTCCCATACATTTGAGTCGTGTACGCAGCGGCGGCGGCGGGTGCAGTTTAGTATGGGACAGCACATTTTTTTTTTGCTCCGATTGGTTTGCTCCCATAGTAAAAGTCGTTCAGTTTGATGGGTAGACAATTAGTTAAAAAGGATACTAATGATATTAATTTCACCCTGTATATCTCCCCCCTGGATAGAACAACGACATCCTAAGTTACCAAAGCTGTTGTGAGGTGAAAAGTTGTGTGTTTCGCTCGGCTGCAAAGTTATTCTGCGTCTCGTACCTTTGAAACCTTCGCTGAGCTCAGGATTCAATACAAGTACCTACTCGCGCCAAAAAGCAACTTTGCAGCCTAGCATAACAAATAACTATTTTATTAATTTAAAACATGAGTTACATTACAGTGCAATTCACTAAGCGCAAACATCGGTGAGCTGTCAATTCGGTATGCGTTGCTATGACAACTTCGACGATCTGAAGGATGCAAAGAAGGATGTTACAGCACTCCTGAATAAGTAGGTACATTCATTAACAAAACTCCCACTTGCAATACAAAATAATGTAACTGCTATATTTTATACAACATTTACCAGGAACAAAGAGATGAGGGTTTCTAGAAAGCAATTATTTGTTTAGAGTAGAGAGCACTTCTGTGATTCTTGCTTCAACATTCATAACTGCAATGTTTTTTTTTGTTATTTAAAATGGGCTTGCGCTTTAACCTAATGGAAAGTGTAGATGTAGCCGAGAATGCTTTTGCTTCATTCAGAACAATTTCTTTTCTGCAAAAATATTAATTATGTTTCATGAATTATTCAAAAATCTTTTTATGACCTAGTTTCCATCTATCCTTCCATCCATTCCATCTATACCTTTCGCGCGTGGAATTATTCCTGTGAATGTTTTTTAGCTACAAATCATCTTAATAATCTTTGATTTGTTGGATTTGTATCCGCTGCGAATAGCAGAATAACTATTAAAACATAGGAAAAATTCACGAAAAAATAATGTGCAAACATTTTATATATGACTATAGTAGATTACACACCGAGGACAGGAAAGTAAGAAAGGTCTCAGATCTCATGTAATTGTTGCACAACAAACATGTGATCTGAGGCTTTCTTATTTACTGTCCGAGGTTAGTATACTATTTTAAGCGACAACTTTGTTTAGCGCAGCGGGATGACAATTGACGCTTTCCGTCTGGAGGGGAGAAAATAATATTTATCACCTATTATTACGACTTCATACATTCGAATAACTGTTGCGACCGTAGCCAGTACCAGTGCAACTCTCCAAAATCTAACATCTTTAAAATAGTTTTACCACTGTAAACGTTTTACAGCATTTTATTTCGCGAGTCAACATTAAAATCCTGTCTGAGCTAGGCCACACATCTCTTGCCTTCTAATAATTTTTTTTTTTTTTAAATCTTTGTTAGAAGAGGTTTGTCACACGGCGGGGATAGGCCTAATTGTATTTCGCTATGATGAGGGTACGCGCGCAGTCAGACAGGGCCTAGACGCGCTCCTCCCGACCCCATCGCACACCGCGCTCGGTTGACGTTTCTGCGACCGCCGAGCTTCACCTCTATTAGTTTTCATTACACTATGATTGACTTTAAACGAAGAAGAGTTAAAAAAATACCGCCGAAATTCGCAAAATCACGCTCTAAAAATTATAAATCTAGAAATATTCCACATTCTGATGTACAAGCTATTGAATATTTATCGTCTATGAAACATTACTTCACGTAATCTTAGCACGTAATTGATATTGTAATGTACCTAAGTTTTTAATATTTATAGTGATGTTCAGAAGATATAGCGGTGGCCATATTATATGCCACTTTGCCCTAAAGCTTATGATCGCTTACTGAATGGGCCTGCCTGTTTTAGGGTAGGTGGCATACGACCACGATTATCTTCTGAACATCACCACAGAGGATTACATAATCCTCTGTGACATCACTATGAATATAATGCTTAGTTAGCTAAGTAATTTTTATCTAATCTAAACTATTATAAAACTGTAACTGAAGTGTGTCTGTACATTGAAGATATTGTTTGTTTGTTCGCGCATCACGCAAAAATTACTGAACCGATTTTGATGACCATTTTTTTGTTTGATAGCTTATGATCTGACTTAAAATCTGGCATATACTTTGTGCGGACGAAGTCGCGGGTAAACACTAGTTAAGGGTATATTATTCGGAGCGCGCTCCATACAAACGTACTATGGTGATATTTTCAATACTAACCAATTAAAGTCAATGAAATTTTGCAGAAACAATCTAGAAACAAATTTCTATGCTTGTATGGAGTCAGATTTTCGTTAAAATGTATAGTTTTCAAGTTACAGTGCCTCAAAGATTTCCATACAAATCTTAAATTAATCCTAGCATTGAAACTGTATATTTTAACGAAAATCTGACTGTATAGAAGCATAGATATTTGTTTCTAGATTGTTTATGCAAAATTTCATTGACTTTAATTGGTTAGTATTGAAAATATCACCATAGTACGTTTGTATGCAGCGTGCATTTTCGCTCTCGGAATAATATTCTCTTAACTATACGAGAAGATTTATGACAAGAAAGTGTGATTAATGATTATACAGTTTTCGTCCAAAAAGAGAGACAGTCAACAATAAAATGAAACAAGCAGTTTAATTTCGGTTCACTGAGTTCATTCAACCATTATTGACGTCATAACATAAGTCACGATATTTTCCAAATAATATCGAAGATACTCGTATAATGGCACAGAAGTCTATTTACTACGTGAATGAACATTCTGCACTGAGTTTTCATTTTCTTTTTGAAATGAACTGGAAAATTTACTTTGATTGTACTATCGCTTATTTAAAACGTTTTTGTGTTTCGGGGCTGATATTAGAAACCATTTCTATTGTTAAATATCGACATGAACAGAATCAAAAACGGAACATTATTTGGTATTATTTTGGTAGCAATTGTTTAAGCAATCTATTTTATTTTCCAAAACGTATAAATAAGAAAAAAAATGTTTAACGAATTTCAATAATAGAGAATTACTAAACTAAAGTGGCAATAGGCGGGGCGTGACAAATTGCTTGCAGAACCGATAGCCGATTTGGCCGAGTGGCCAACGCGTACCGTAAAGTGATGATGATGTCCTCTTTGACGTATCCGTCAACGGCGACACCCTGGGCTTCACCTAGTAGAGTGGGCTCGGATGTGACTAGCGAACCCAAATTTCGACTTAAAGGTCCGATCGCAGGCAAAACAGTAAAGTTCTCCGTCGTCATTATACGTGTAGTTATAGCTTGGCTTTGGCCGGGTCTTTCTTATTTGGCGCTTATCGTCAAGATCTGCAAGACGCGATTCATCAAACTCCTCAGTTCGCTTTTTTACAGTGAGGCGCCATTCCGGTCTCATTAGCGCATGCTGCTCCCAGTCCTTGATCGGTACATTGCATTACAGAATGGGTAGCCCCTCAACCCACGATCAAGTCTAGTTTGAATCTCTTGCTGTAAAGCGAGCCAACTAACTGTAAGGTCCAATTCAGATGAGATGTGTATACTGGAATTACAGTTCATATTTGCATGCGTCATCATAGGCCTTTTCATCTATAACATATGATTTAAACAGCGTCTTGGCATAATTGTCTCCGTTCGCATTTCGCGTAGCGTCGCGACGGCCGTACGGCTCCATACGGCTGCCGACGGATTCCGCGACATATAACCGACTGCGATCGATTGCCTTCGCGTTGGTTCGGTGCTGCGGCACGCTACGGCTCCGTTCCGGGCCGGGCCGATGCGAGCTGGTAGGTCTGAATCGTCCCTAAGACGCAGGAACGAACAGATTCCTGCACCGACCGACACAGTACAAGTGCCACAAATGCAGGTCTTGTCGCTCCCGAATTTCCTTATAAAGCCACAAACGGTGTTTAACCCAAACAGACGCTGCTTGAAACATCTACTTAGACAGAAAGAGGCCCATGAATGAATGAATGAACGGAGTGGTAGTTCATTACAGATTGATTGCCCATGCCATTTTCATACGCTTTGGTGGATCTTTGAGGCTATTCTTTCCCCTGAATCAGGCTGCGTTTCTACCAGAGATGTGTGAGGTAGCGAGGCGGTGAGCGAGGAAACAATCCGCCAATAGCGCGCTCGCTCGATCGCGTCATTGGGAAATTGAAGCACTCTCATTGGCCGATTTTTTTTAAAAGCAGCCTCAGGCGGGTGACACTGCCAGTCTCCTGACTGGCATCCCGCGTAACACCCGCGTTCTCCACGACCGATACCCTCGCAGCCGCGAGTCTGGCTTCTTGTTAGAGTAGGTATACAAGCTGCTATGAAAATATAAATATACATTTAAAATTTGTAAAGGGGTTGTTAACACCATCAAACTAAACAACTTTCACTGTAGGACCAAAATAGAAATAGCGAAAAAAAAATGCTGTCACATAGTTACCTACATTTAGCTCGAGTAGATTTGTAGTTTAGTATGGAACATCCGATTTTCTTTTCGTAATTTCGATGTTGATCCTATAGTGAAAGTGGTTCAGTTTGATGGTGTTAACCACCCCGTTAGACGTGTATTTGTATTTTTGTAACACCTTGTACATAATATTTTCTGTGCCATTTTAGACAAAGAGCGTGAGAATTTATGTGTCTATATAAACACATCAGCAAGTAAGTACGTCATCCCACGCAATAATCTCCAAATAAAGGCAATAAAATTATATCCTTCATAAGATTAAGCTGCCCGTAAACGTAACATCTTCATGTGATCGCGCACTAAATTACAGGCCCTTTAAAAGTTATGACTCATTGACGTCAAGGATACGACACAATTTCATTGACAAGCATAAGCTCACGACTATATTCTCCAAGGGGGTAGTAGAGATATTCTGAAACCTCAGAACATCCACGTTTCACCATTATTGTTAGGTACACGGAGAAAAATGTTTAATAGTATTGGGTTCCTCCTATGCTGACGGTTTTTAAAGGGATGATCAGACCATCTAACTAAACAACTTTCTCAATGGGAAAAACGTCAAAGTCGCGTAAAAAACATCTGCTGTTTCCTGTAATCCTGCTCAGCCCAAAAGTACCTATGGGACAGCTGTTTTTTTTTTGCAATCTAGTCTTCGATCAACAATATCCAACTAGATAACGCGTCAGCGCTCAAAACATGTCCCGGCAAATAACGCCTCACTATTGGATTGAGGTCTTATTTTGAATTAGTTATTTCGAACAAAGCCAACGTAAGCACGTCTCGCAATGCCGCAGTGTTCCTTTTTTAAATTTCTAGGAATTATGGTTGCTTTGAGGTCGAAAGTATAATGTATTCGGACTGTTTTCTCGGTTCGTTAACAAAAAATGTTGTTTATTCACGACGACAGAATTTCTCTTTGATTTTGTATGCGACCCGTTATCTAGTTGTATATTGTTGATCGAAGAATCTAGTAGACCTAGTTTCTTGATCTGAAAACCCTCTATGGCAAGTCTATAAAATTCGTTAAAGCCAATTTACAGAAACCAATTAATTACTAATTTATCGAATTGGTGGTGATTTCAAATTAGATTTTTATGGTTTAAAATTTAACATAAAAAGATATCAACCTAAAAAATAAAGATTTTTTCAGATAACATTTTAACGAAAATATGACTCCATACAAGCATAGAAATTTGTTTCTAGATTGTTTCTGCAAAATTTTATTGACTTTAATTAGTTAAGTATTGAAAATATCACCATAGTACGTTTGTATGGAGCGCGCTCCGAATTAAATCCCCTTTAAAGTTTCGTTTGGGATGGGACGACATGATGGATGGATGGATTTATAAAAAAAGACTATCTAAGTAATAAACAAAAACCTCTGCAATATTAATCGAACTATGCAGTAAGGCTCAATTCACACAAAAATTACAGCAGCCAATAGTTTAACAATTAAATATACAGGGTGTCAACTTCAATTCGTTACATAGTGAACACGCTGCTTCAAAACATCAAACTGAATAACTTCTACTAAGGGAACATGAAAACGCAAAAAAAAATTTGCTGTTCTATATAAGTTAACCTACTTGATCAAAACGTATAGAACAGCCGATTTTTTTTCGCGCTTTACATTTTGGTTCCTTACTAAAAGTTGTTCAGTTTGATGGTCTGAAGCAAGTAAATAAGTTTAAAGTAATTTTATGTAGGTTTACACCCTGGAGTGCTATTTTTGAAAGTCACACGTTCAAATCAGCAGTAGACAATGTCATAATCTCCAAAGTAAATTTGACATTTTCTACAGTCGATTTGAACGTGTGAATTTCAAAAATCTCACTTTTGTTTAGGTATTATGGTGGGTAGTTAAACGGCTCGCACCTTCTTTGCACGTCGCACGCTCCAGAAATGTATCGAATTACCAATAACCCTGTATAAATAAATAAATAACGCTCACAGGCACATACATTAACCCTGTAACGTATAGATTAACATTTTAAACCCATGTTGTGTTGTATAAGTTACCATCTCTTGTCATTGTCATTCATAGTCTACATCATCATTGTCATCAGTCATTGACTTTAACACACAACAGAGTCTGTTATGTACCGTAAATTAGATATAACATACATTGTTTGACTTCTAAAAATATCACAAAAGGAGTAAATTCCGTCATTACAATGCCCAAATTGAAATTAGCTTCCTATTTCTTCCCCTTAGGGTGTAATTTTCAATGGTTACAACACATCTGTGAGGTATTCAGAGCATCCTATAATCTCATGTATTATTCATGTTAATTTTACGCGACGGAGTCAGTTTTGTAGTTGAAATTGAATTTCAGAACCTTTCCGTAACTTTTATTTTTACTCTACGTCGAGATAACAAAATATGCTTGTAAATACAACACATTGTTAAACTTATCAAAACTCTTTCAGGGTTGTTAAAAAAACCTTAATATTAATATAGCTTTACCGAGCTTTTTAAGAGGATAGGTGGGCTGAAATGCTAATCTGGAGAATAGGCCACTTTTCCGACTGATTACGTATTTATCAGATCCGCCACCCATACACCCCGCCGACTAGAGTGTGAAAGAGACAATTGCAGCTCGGAACGATTTTATATTCAAAAAATCGACGAAATCAGCATTTCGTATTACCCATTTCTCCTCCAAAACTAAACCGATTTTAATAATTCTTTCAAAAATAATATGAGAATGACTGCTATGTCTGTACGTTTTGCTTTTTTTGTTTATATTATTTAAATTTGTTTACTGGATGTCTGAAAACAGGCGGTAAAATTGGTCATTTTCGAAGGTCCCTAGTTCTTACAGTAATTTATTATTATTATGTATCTTACGATCCGTAATCACAATTATTATTATTGATTATAAACATGTTACGTGACGTGCGAACTGATTTGATATTAAGAGATATCCATGTACCTAAGTATACTTACTTGGTGTTTCTGAAAAAGTTCGCCATACTTTAGCGCTTTCACACACGAAACGCATTGACGGAGCGGCTAACGTCAGTCCGTTATATGCGAAGCAAGTAGTTATATTAAACCGCACGTAGAAGCACACACGGTGACGGATTGACGCACCGTGTGTGCTTCTACGTGCGGTTTCTTACAACTCTTTGCTTCACAAAATGACGGTCTGACGTCTGCCGCTCCGTCAATGCGTCATCGAGTGTGATCCCACTTAGGCATCTATTTTTTATTTATTATAAGATAAAAAAATACAAAACACAATTAGGTACAGTTTGGCCAAAAAGAGTCGAAATTAAATGAGGGCGCTGCCTCCACGCAAGAACGTCAAAATCACGCATAACCTGGCAACACCACCATACTCCAATTTTAGTTCCACCTGTCACCACGTTCATGACTTTATGGTCAAGCTATATACACCTTGAAATAGACTCAAGTGAGCGTTTCTAATATTATGCAGGTGTTGCAGTAACAACACAAAAAGACCGAGGCCGACCGATTCAACTAATTATAAATTGTTTGTCTCTAAAACAACTGTGTTATAAAAAAGTAACTCAGCAAATAATAAAAGCGAAATGTCAGAAAGGACTTCCTCAATTAAAAGTATTTTAACATGTCGACGAAAAACAAAGAGAAGATACTAATTAACAAATTTAATTTTCGAAATAATATTAAAGGGTGCAAGTTCATATCAAAAAATTATTATCATAAATAGATGACACAAACACTGGTAAAAATATTACTAATTGACTAGTTCTGCAAAAGGACTTACATACAGGGTCCAACTTAATATGCCGACACTCTTTTAAGAGGATGATTAGACCATCAAACTGAACAACTTTCTCTAAGGGACCAACATTTAAATCGCGAAAAAAAAAATCTGCTGTCCCATACATTTGGCTCGAGTAGGTTTGCATTTTTGTAGAGAAAGTTGTTCAGTTTGACAGTCTGATCATCCCCTTAAAAAAATGTCAGCATATTAAGAAGGACCCTATATACAGGGTCTTAGGGAAGATTTTACTCATTGTATTGAACAACTCTCCCAAAATAAAAAGAACCTGGCAAAAAACAAAGGGCTTTGAACTTTTTGGCATAGTGGTAACCATAATTTTGCAGGAATTTCGGAAATTTTTCAAAAATGCGGTGCATCCTGAAACCTATGTATATCGATAGAGTATGTATAGACGAACAAAAAATGTCCTATAAACTATAGTCCTAAAGTGCAACGTTTTCGAGATAATGCATGTTAAAGATGTTGTGTATACAGGGTAAAAATAAATACTTAAAACTCTTAAGGGGGTTGTTTAGACCATGAAACTGAACAACTTTCACTATGGGACCAACATCGAAATCGCGAAAAAAAAATATCTGATATCTCATACAATATATTAATTTTTTTTCCCGATTTCGATATTGTTCCCATAGTGAAAGTTGTTCAGTATGATGGTCTAAACCACCCCTTTGAATGTTTATTTGTATTTTTGTAACACCTTGTACCTACCTAAAGGGTGTAAGTGACAGCCTAGCAAATACTGAAACGGTGAACTCAAACCATCAAATAGAACAATTTTCACTATGGAGGCTACCTCAGGAAACGCGAAAAAAAATCTGCGGTCCCATACAAAACTGTTATACCTACCTGACTAAAATGTATGGGACACCAGATTTTTTTCTTGCGTTTCCTGAGGTAGGCTCCATAGTGAAAGTTGTTCAGTTTGATGGTCTGAGTGTACCGTTTCAGTATTTGCCAGGCTGTCACTTACATCCTGTATAAAATCCTAACACATCCCAAATTACCTATAAGATGCGATCATATATCAATAGAATCGCAACGCTCCGTCGGTAGCGAGTTGCAGAGAGCTATGGAATTCAATCTTGAGGTCCAGGTCTGAATCCACACGGATGACGTCATATGCCATGTACCAATGAGTTTTTTCTGACTTATGTACCTACGTAGCACCAACTGCTCCAAACGGCATAGGAAAACATTTTGAGGAAAACTGCATACGATGAAAAAGAAATTCCGATGCGTATATGAGGTCTACCGCACCGCATTGTGCACGCGTGGTGGACTAACGTACATACACCCTCCATGAGGGTAGGCCTGTGCCCTGCAGTGGGACGTAGGTGCAGTGGTCTCGAACGTCATAGAGCAAGATCGGTAGAGTTGCCAGCTAAAATCGGTATATTTGTACCCAAAATCGGTATTTGACAAAAAAAATACAGTATTCAATCAAATTCGTTTATTTATTGAGAACAAAAACTTACAGACTAATTTATAACAATCACTTACAGACTCATTTATAACAATCACTTGCATACTAATTTATATAATCATTTTTTATACCAATATTCTTTGGCCATAGCCGCGGTCATCTTCGAGTTAATTTCAAAATCATAACAATTATCTGTATTATAGAGTCGTTTTGCGTGTAATAGACCAGTGATTGATTCAGTAGACAGCCTATTTCGCTGTTTGCCAACTGAAAAGTGTAAAATCGGTAGAGAAATCGGGAGAATTTCCATGTATATCCAGAAATCGTAGAAAATTCGTTATATTTCGGTATTTCGGTAGCACAGAGCCCATATCGGTACAAATACCGAAAAATCGGTAGGTTCGAGAACACTGCGTAGGTGGTGGACGTTTGGGGTGGTTAAGGATCTACCTCCTCCACCCCGGACAACGCCGCCACCACAGACTACCAAGTTTGTGGTGACGGCCGAACGATCCCCCACAGCGGTACTAGGCTCCGCAAGGAGCCGCCTGGCTTGCGCCCACCCTCCTGCTGGAGTCTTGCGCCAAGCAGCTTGCTGCATTCCGTCGGTGTGCAGGAGTGCCAGTGCTATTGGGGAATGGGAGAAAATCAGCTGTGCTGTTCGGAACCGGTCTTGGCCTCTGAGCAACACTGTACCGGGAAACTCATTCTGGAGGGTAGCGGGATCCGAAGCACGGTGACAGTCGTGGGTCGGTACCGCAGTTAGTAGGGGGCCCAAGTAGTGCGCTCGCCACGTGTGAAAGGCTGCCCCACTGCAGCCTTGGCGACTGGAAGGGAGGTCCCGGTGGCCATTGCAGGGGGGATCGGGCGTCCCCGCAGTCTACAAGTGAGTTTCCCATCAGTCAGTCGAGCCCAAGAGGTCCATCAGGGTAACTGAGGAGCGTATCTCGACGGAGCGGAGCTTGTTTTTCTGGGGGACTTAAATGCCCACCACAGCGAGTGGCTGTTCCTGTTCCAGAAAACTAACCATGCTGGCAGAGAGACGCGTAAGTTTGCGTTATCGCTAGATATCACCCAGCTGGTGAATCAAGCAACGCGGGTAACGGATGTCGATGGCCATACGCCCAATCGTTTAGACTTTCTGCTGACATCAGATCCAGACAAGCACTCAGTATCGGTCTTTGCACAGACTGGCATCCTACCCTTCTGGTAGTAAACAGTTCTGGTCCCTTTCAAAATCGGTCGAATCCAATTTCTACCTTCCCCCTTTGCCTCTCATGCAGGAACCTGGTGGGTCACTGACTGAGAAAGCGAATTTATATGCTTCTCTGTTTAGGAGCAATTCACGTCTGGACGCTCGTGCCAAACAGCCACACATGCCGGAGATGACAATACACACGAAAGAGGTCCGCAGAGCATTGCGTAGTCTGCATGTGAGGCCAGGTCCTGATGGAATACCTGCAAGAGTGCTGAGATATAATGCGCCTGAGTTGTCTCCTGTTTTAACACGCCTGTGTCGCCTCTCTCTCAGAACAAGAACGATTCCCAAGAAGAGCATTCATTCCGACCCCTGCAACTACCGACCTATAGCCATCACTTCCATTCTCTGTAAAGTCATGGAAAGAGTACTTAACAGTAAGTTGCGGACATACCTAGAAGATAATGATCTACACAGTGATCGTCAATATGGCTTTCGCCGGGGGCGATCGACTGGGGATCTTCTTATGTCAAACTCAAACTCAAAATAATTTATTCAATATAGGAGCCTGAAGCACACTTATTAAACGTTAATTCTTTTTTAAGTTACCACCGCTTCGGAACGTGTTGTCGCTGTAGAGAAGATGCGGCCAGAAACTCTACAGCATAACACGACTTAATACTATTGCAATATAAATTCTTACGCTAAGGTTATTTAAACAGTAATACATAGTCTATTTAATTAAATTAATAATTGATGTATGTCACGCACTGGTGGGGCGAGGCCATCGAGAAACACAGCGAAGCACTAGTTGTGTAATTTGACATCTCGAAGGCCTTTGTCAGGGTATGGCACGCTAGATTGCTGAGCAAGCTTCCTGCTTATGGCATCCCTGCTGATCTCTGCAGCTGGATATCTGATTTCTTGAGTGAACGGTCGATAGAGTTGTCATTGACAGCTGCTCAGAGGTCGGAAGACCTCATGGCAATTGATGCTGGGGTTCTTCAGGGGTCTGTTCTCTCTGCGAGACTTTTCTTGCTACACATAACTGACCTCTTTGTGTCAGGTATTATTGGGTATGCAGATGACAGTACTGTCACAGAGAGATATCTATCCGGCGCTTGGGGCGGGGATGAAATGCGTTCGCAGGGGGAAGCCATGGTGGAGCGGACAAACTTGACTTTAAGTCTTGTCTCCCAATGGGGTGACAATAATCTAGTCAACTTCAACGCCACCAAAACACAGGCTTGACTGTTCAACGCCAAAAGGAGTTCGTTTATTCTGGTTCCTACTTTCCGGGGAAGATAAATCTGTCCCTGTTTCCGACAGTCTTGAGCTTCTGAGCATGGGTTGACTACGAAACTCAACTTCGGCGCTGACATCGAGTCTAAGGCTCAAAGTGCAGCCAAAAAGCTGGGCATCTTAAACAAGGTACTTCACTCCTGGACAGCTCTTAATGTTGCATAAAGCTCAGGTCCGATCGTGTATGAAGTATTGCTGCCACATGTGAGATGGCTCAGCTAATTATCAACTAGAGGCTCATTGGCGACAGTAATCTGGTTGGTGGAAACCAAGCTTCATAGCCTTGCCCACCGCCGCAGAGTAGCCTGCTTGTCGGTCTTCTACAGATTGTACTTTGGTGAGTGTGCACCAGAGCTGCATGAGCTCATCCCGCCTTCCCCTTTCTACTATCATCGGACTTCCAGACGCACCGCGGGATACCACCCCTTCTTGGTTGATGTTTATGATACCTACCTAGGTACACGGACCTGAAAAAAAAGCTGACGTAATCTTGTCTAATCACGAGTGAAGCACCCATTTATTTTTGTGTGTGTGCTGACGCGGTACAAAATGGTGGCGGGTTGTAGGTCCTAAGCCTAGAACTGGTGCATCTGTGTGAGTGTAGGTCCCTTGTAGAACAAACGAATATGTAGGACCTTGCATGCTCATGCTTCACATCTTTTTAGTGTCACATTACGTCCGCCTTTTTTTCAAGTCCGTGCTTAGGTATAAACGTTTTCTATTACACCTTTCTCTTTTTGGTGAAAAAATACAGCGGTAGGTACTTTATTTCGAAAAAAGTTCTCATTAGATTTTTTGTTATTTCAATTAAATTGTAATTGCAATTAAGAAAAACATAGACATAGCACATGATTAAAATATATTCCATGTGGACTTTGTGGACATAGCCCAGACAAACATTTATTTCATCTGTTGAGGTACAATAGCAAATACAACCTGCACGACGACGCACTACACACTGCCAGTATTTTATTTTTATTTTTTTTGCTTCTTACACTGCCAGTATAAGTTGACCGCGAAGTATGCAGCGCGTCGTGAGGCGTATTTGTACTTACACACGGCGACACATCAAGCTGTTCATAACCAAAATAAGCTGGCCGCGAGTAGGTTTAGGTTGCATGACATTTATGAGTCGTCGCGCGGCCAGCTTATTATTTTGGTTTTGTATAGGTTGATGTGTCACCGTGTGTACGTGTATACCTGCACAGATGAAATAAATGTTTGCCATTAATACAGGTACTTTTTTCGAAATAAATTATCATCAATAAGTACCTACCTACCTCGGTATATTTCTCATACTGGGTATTACAGAAAGGTGTCATAGAACTTGTTTATGCCAAAAACATTTTCTATTTCATACATCTTCTTCTTATCGTGTGGGCAAGCCCTGGTGTCAGAGTTTTTTCAGACCGCCTTACGGCCTCTGACGTGGTTTTTATATAACGAATAATAACCACCAGAGATAGTAACTGGGACCAACGGCTTATCGTGCCATCTGAAGCACGGAATCATCTTTCTTTTCAGACAATCAGGTGATTCAGCCTGCATTACCCTAACCAACTGGGGAAAAACGCATAAAGTGACATATCACTAGGTGTCCCCCATGGGAATCGAACCTACGACCTCCGTGTCAAGATCCCAAGTCTTATAACCATTGGACCACGGAGATTGGTATTGGAGGAAAATGTGTTAGGATTTTTATCTATACAAGATCCTTAACATGGATTATCTCGAAAACGTTGCACTTTAGGACTATATGTTATTTGACATTTTATGTTCGTCTATAGATCCTCTATCGATATACATAGGTTTCAGGGTGCGCCGCGTTTTTGAAATTCCTGAAAATTTATGGTCATCACTATGCCAGCCTCCCATACAAAGAGGTTCAATGGCCTTTCTACTTTTAATATAACCGTTCGATGAAACTATTAGTAATATACAAAAATATCTTTATTAACAAAAAGGACTATTAAAAGGTTTTAAAAGGCATTTTTTCTTCTTTCCTTTAGGTTTCTTAGGGAACGTTTTTCAGTTTAATTATTTTTAATTAAGTTCTAGAAACATTTTAAGGGCGTATTCTGATGACGAAACTAAACAATTTGAAGGGGTTGAAAAAAGAAAAAGATAAATTATACTAATATTATATAAAAAGAATAGTCCATCAGGAGAAGGTTTCTTTCAAATCAAGTGAGCATGAAATTTTAAAAACTGCAAAGTTTATTAAAAAGATGCACTCCCAAAATGAGAAAGTCATTAGCTACATTACCGTCTGAAAACGAGCTCAAAGGACATAGAAAGGACATAGAGTAAAAAAACTATAGTAATGTCTCCAGCAGAAGTGTTACTACCCGAGTATTACTGTTGCTTCTCTGGTTTTAAAGTACCTATTGATAATCTTTCATTATTCATAGCATGTAGTACAGCTTTTGCGATGAAGAGACCGGGGGTAGATCAAGTTTGCACAGAAATTGCCTATCTTGCCGTGAAAAAATTTAGAATTTCGTAAATAAACTCGCTGGAATTAATATGGCGTTCCACTCCTTAGGAGTGTAAACCAAAAAAAGACGTATTTCGCTTGGTGTAGACAATTTCGAATTACAAAGACAAATAAAGGTTAGGAAAGCTTAAGGCGTGTCCGCCCGGAACCACGACTCTCCATACTAATTAATGTGAACGAGAGCATGGCACCGGTCAGAATTTAACCGGTTTTTCCTAGTTTAAAGGATACTACTGCCTCCGTGGTCTAATGGCTAAGAGCATTGGGCTCTTGACACGGAGGTCGTCGGTTCGATTCCCACGGGGGCACCTAGTGATAATCACTTCCTGCGTTTTTCCCCAGTTGGTTAGGACATTGCAGGCTGAATCATCTGATAGTATGAAAAGAAAAATGATTCCGCGCTTCGCATGGCACGTTAAGCCGTTGGTCCCGGCTACTATCTCCGGTGGTAGTAGTCGTTACATAAAAACCACGTCAGATGCCGTAAGGCAGTCTGAAAAAACTCTGACACCAAGGCTTACTGTCCACTCGATAAGAAAGAACTAAGAGTCTACCCATCAAACTGAACAACTTTTACTATGGGAGCAAACCAAACGGAGCAAAATAATCTCCAGTTCCATACTAAACTGCAATGCCTACCCGACTCAAATGTCAGATTTTTTTACTCCCTTCCGATTGCTCCCATAGTACTAAAAGTAGTTTAGTTTTATGAGTAGGTAGACTCTTAGTTTAAAAGGATGCTAATGATATCAATTTCACCTTACATCCAGAATTTTCATCTTCAAAGAGGGTACGTAAATTATACCTACGTGTCATGTCTATATTATTATTATGCCAAGGCTGTTGTGAAAAAACTCCAGTTAATGAGCGGTTTTTAATTTATGTTTCAAACTTTGTACCGTAACGATCGCAACTTTTTCATTTCCATCGTTAGTGCTTTTAGAATGTTTATTTTTAGCTCCGATTTTTAATGTATGTTAATTTTAGGTAGAAACAGATTGATGGAAAAATATTTTTTTAACCGAAACGAAAATACAAAAAGCAATTAAAATTACGTTGGTTCTTTGCCTACTAAAAAGATAAAACAATGAAGGGTTAGAAGCAACATATTTATAAGTGTTATTATTTTATCCATACAAGGTGTTACAAAAATACAAATAAACATGGGTGGTTTAGACCATCTAACTGAACCACTTTCACTATTTTAGCGTATCCTTGTATGGACACCCTAACAATAATTCTTCCATCGCTGAAACTTTGCAGTGTGATAAAGTGAAGTAGAAAGATTACGGTTGACAAAAAATCTAGGATTTTTTTTTGTTGGAAGTTAGGTTTTTGTACGTAAACATAAAAATCACTTATAGCTCTCGGCGGAAAACTGTTCCATCCGAAATTCCTTTGGTATATGCCAGTATATACTATTTAGCATAGATATGTAACGGTATCTATGAATAGTTCGATTTAAGGAAGGGAGAATTAAAAAAAATACAGTTTTTAATCCATAACTTTTTCAGGAATATTAGTCCATCTATTTTTGACTTTTTGTCAGTATTAATATCTTTACTTATATCGTCTTGCACAATTATCTAGAATATTTTCGTTTTCGATCATAGTTTTATGATTTTTGGGCAAATAAATTACTTCGGAAAACTGTTCCATCCGTTTTTATTAATTTACAAGTTACAGTACACTCTAATAAAACAGGGCTCATTAGAATCTAGAAAAATTTCGCCCTTATTAATTTTTTTTTCAATAATTTTCGTCCCGCCCGTGCAAGGCCGCCATTTACGAGCGCCATTTACGATATTATTTGACTACAAGACAGATTGTGTGAAGACCTTTAAAACGAGCCCAAACTCGGGTATATTCGACCATAAACTCGGCATGAAAGATCATTTTAAAGATTTAGCCGACATTTTGTCCGCCATCTTGAAAAACGTAAACATTTCGTATCTTTTGAACGAAAGCTCCGATCGGGACAGGGTTTTTTGCATTAGGTGAAGCGCGAATGGGCCTCTCTGATAGAGAACGTAAAATGTGAAAGAATGTATAAAATGTACGATATTATTTGACCACAAGACAGATTGTGCGAAGACCTTTAAAACGAGCCCAAACTCGGGTATAATCGACCAAAAACTCGGCATGTAAAACCATTTTAAAGATTTAGCCGACAATTTGTCCGCCATCTTGAAAAACGTAAACATTTCGTATCTTTTGAACGAAAGCTCCGATCGGGACGGGGTTTTTTGCATTAGGTGAAGCGCGAATGGGCCTCTCTGATAGAGAACGTAAAATGTGAAAGAATGTATAAAATGTACGATATTATTTGACCACAACAGATTGTGCGAAGACCTTTAAAACGAGCCAAAACTCGGGTATATTCGACCAAAAACTGGGCATGAATAGGGCTGCCATCCGTCCGGGTTTCCCCGGATTTGTCCTAGTTTGAGGGGCGTCCGGGGGCGTCCGGGCGGGGTCGTCACGAAAGTGACACTTACTGTGTCCGGGTAAGACCCGATTATTTTTACACATAATGTTAATAAAACGTTCGTTTTATCCACAAATCAACTCGATTTCGGCATAAACTGAACAATCAAGTTGTTATGTAGCACTTAGATCAAAATAAAATGAATGGATAGGTCTTATGCGAACATTTCAAACCAGAAAAATGAGGCAAAACAAATGAAAGGTTTACTTCAAATTTGTATGCAAGTACCCTAGATTTGACAGATAATGGCGCTAGTTTGTATGGACCAAGTGCACCAGGAGTTTGCTCCAACTTACCGCGCTATAGGCCTATCCATTGATTTTATTTTGATCTAAGATGTAGCAAAATCATGAGTTCGTTTCGCTCGCTCCAGCTTTTATTCGACCTCGATTTCGGCATGACCTAGAAATGCGCTATAATATTTGAAAAAATTTCGAGCTCGCTTCGCTCGCTCCTGGTTTTATACTGTATTGAATAGATATAATCGTAAAGCAAAATCTTATTATCACATGAAAAAATCTCGAGCTCGCTTCGCTCGCTCCCGGTTTTATATTGTATTGATTTGATTAAGTCGTATTGCAAATCTCGAGCTCACTTCGCTCGTTCCTGGTTGTATAGCGTATTGATACGATCGTTTGTCATCCTATAGGCATACGAGTGAACAATCGAGTTGTTGTGTAGCAAAATCATGAGTTCGTTTCGCTCGCTCCAGCTTTTATTATAGACCGATACGATATTATTTGACTACAAGACAGATTGTGTGAAGACCTTTAAAACGAGCCCAAACTCGGGTATATTCGACCATAAAC
Organism: Agonopterix heracliana; assembly: GCA_963693445.1. NCBI lineage: Eukaryota > Metazoa > Arthropoda > Insecta > Lepidoptera > Depressariidae > Agonopterix > Agonopterix heracliana. Next base: position 1,348,190 of record OY856310.1, read on the forward strand.
TCGGCATGAAAGATCATTTTAAAGATTTAGCCGACATTTTGTCCGCCATCTTGAAAAACGTAAACATTTCGTATCTTTTGAACGAAAGCTCCGATCGGGACAGGGTTTTTTTGCATTAGGTGAAGCGCGAATGGGCCTCTCTGATAGAGAACGTAAAATGTGAAAGAATGTATAAAATGTACGATATTATTTGACCACAAGACAGATTGTGCGAAGACCTTTAAAACGAGCCCAAACTCGGGTATAATCGACCAAAAACTCGGCATGTAAAACCATTTTAAAGATTTAGCCGACAATTTATCCGACATCTTGAAAATTGTAAACATTTCGTATCTTTTGAACGAAAGCTCCGATCGGGACGGGGTTTTTTGCATTAGGTGAAGCGCGAATGGGCCTCTCTAATAGAGAACGTAAAATGTGAAAGAATATATAAAATGTACGATATTATTTGACCACAAGACAGATTGTGCGAAGACCTTTAAAACGAGCCCAAACTCGGGTATAATCGACCAAAAACTGGGCATGTAAGACCATTTTAAAGATTTAGTCGACATTTTGACCGCCATCTTGAAAAAAACGTAAACATTTCGTATCTTTTGAACGAAAACTCCGATCATGACGGGGTTTTTTTGCGTTAGGTGAAGCGCGAATGGGTGTCTCTGATAGAGAGGTAGAATTTGGTAGTTTTTGGAATGTTTTGGTTCTTTTGGTAGTTTTTGGTTCTCTTGGTAGTTTTTGGTTCTTTTGGTAGAAAGAATTTGATAGTTTTTGGTTTTTTTTTGGTAGAATTTGGTAGTTTTTGGTTCTTTTGGTAGAATTTGGCAGTTTTTCGTTCTTTTGCTAGATGTTGTTAGTTTTTAGTTCTTTTGGTAGTATTTCGTTTTTGCTAGAATTTGGTAAATTTTGGTTGATTTCGGTAGTTTTTGGTAGATTTTGATAGTTTTTGGTAGATTTTGGTAGTTTTTGTTCTTTGGTAGAATGTGGTAGTTTTTGATTCTTTTGGTAGAATTTGATAAAATAATACCAAATTCTACCAAAAACTACCAAAGGAACCAAAAAGTATCAAAATCAACCAAAAATCACCAAAAGAACCAGCAACTAGCAAATTCTACCAAAAGAATGAAAAACTACCAAAATCTTCCAAAAACTACCAAAAACTACGAAATTCTACCAAAACCTACCAAAAACTACCAAAAGATCCAAAGACTACCAAAATCTACCAAAAGAACCAAAAACTACGAAATTCTACCAAAAGAACCAAAAAATACCAAAATCTACCAAAAACTACGAAATTTTACCAAAACCTACCAAATTGTACCAAAAGAACCAACAACTACCAAAATCTACCAAAAACTACCAAAAAACTACCAAGAGAACCAAAAACTACCAAAAGAACCAAAAATTCAAAAAACTACCAAATTCTACCTCTACATCTGAGACACCCATTCGCGCTTCACCTAACGCAAAAAACCCCGTCATGATCGGAGCTTTCGTTCAAAAGATACGAAATGTTTACAATTTTCAAGATGGCGGCGGATTGTCGGCTAAATCTTTAAAATGGTTTTACATGCCCAGTTTTTGGTCGATTATACCCGAGTTTGGGCTCGTTTTAAAGGTCTTCGCACAATCTGTCTTGTGGTCAAATAATATCGTACATTTTATATATTCTTTCACATTTTACGTTCTCTATCAGAGAGGCCCATTCGCGCTTCACTTAATGCAAAAAAACCCCGTTCCGATCGGAGCTTTCGTTCAAAAGATACGAAATGTTTACGTTTTTCAAGATGGCGGACAAAATGTCGGCTAAATCTTTAAAATGGTCATTCATGCCTAGGGCTGCCATCGCCAAAATCGTCGTCGCCGGGCAAAGACGTCAAAAACCCCGGACATTTCAGTAAAATCTGGAATTTTCCCCGGACGACCACGAAATTTTTTATTTAAGTTAGTAAGTAGTTGTTCGAAGTGAGCTCAAGATTTTGTCTTATTATAACGAGATTTTGCAATACGATTAAATCGATTTAATACAGCATAAAACCAAGAGCGAGCGAAGCGAGCTCGAGATTTTGCCAAATATTATAGCGCATTTCCAGGTCCCGTCAAAATCGAGGTCTATAATAAAAGCTGGAGCGAGCGAAACGAACTCATGATTTTGCTACACAACAACTCGATTGTTCACTCGTATGCCTATAGGATGACAAACGATCGTATCAATACGCTATACAACCAGGAACGAGCGAAGTGAGCTCGAGATTTGCAATACGACTTAATCAAATCAATACAATATAAAACCGGGAGCGAGCGAAGCGAGCTCGAGATTTTTTCATGTGATAATAAGATTTTGCTTTACGATTATATCTATTCAATACAGTATAAAACCAGGAGCGAGCGAAGCGAGCTCGAAATTTTTTCAAATATTATAGCGCATTTCTAGGTCATGCCGAAATCGAGGTCGAATAAAAGCTGGAGCGAGCGAAACGAACTCATGATTTTGCTACATCTTAGATCAAAATAAAATCAATGGATAGGCCTATAGCGCGGTAAGTTGGAGCAAACTCCTGGTGCACTTGGTCCATACAAACTAGCGCCATTATCTGTCAAATCTAGGGTACTTGCATACAAATTTGAAGTAAACCTTTCATTTGTTTTGCCTCATTTTTCTGGTTTGAAATGTTCGCATAAGACCTATCCATTCATTTTATTTTGATCTAAGTGCTACATAACAACTTGATTGTTCAGTTTATGCCGAAATCGAGTTGATTTGTGGATAAAACGAACGTTTTATTAACATTATGTGTAAAAATAATCGGGTCTTACCCGGACACAGTAAGTGTCACTTTCGTGACGACCCCGCCCGGACGCCCCCGGACGCCCCTCAAACTAGGACAAATCCGGGGAAACCCGGACGGATGGCAGCCCTATTCATGCCCAGTTTTTGGTCGAATATACCCGAGTTTTGGCTCGTTTTAAAGGTCTTCGCACAATCTGTTGTGGTCAAATAATATCGTACATTTTATACATTCTTTCACATTTTACGTTCTCTATCAGAGAGGCCCATTCGCGCTTCACCTAATGCAAAAAACCCCGTCCCGATCGGAGCTTTCGTTCAAAAGATACGAAATGTTTACGTTTTTCAAGATGGCGGACAAATTGTCGGCTAAATCTTTAAAATGGTTTTACATGCCGAGTTTTTGGTCGATTATACCCGAGTTTGGGCTCGTTTTAAAGGTCTTCGCACAATCTGTCTTGTGGTCAAATAATATCGTACATTTTATACATTCTTTCACATTTTACGTTCTCTATCAGAGAGGCCCATTCGCGCTTCACCTAATGCAAAAAACCCTGTCCCGATCGGAGCTTTCGTTCAAAAGATACGAAATGTTTACGTTTTTCAAGATGGCGGACAAAATGTCGGCTAAATCTTTAAAATGATCTTTCATGCCGAGTTTATGGTCGAATATACCCGAGTTTGGGCTCGTTTTAAAGGTCTTCACACAATCTGTCTTGTAGTCAAATAATATCGTAAATGGCGCTCGTAAATGGCGGCCTTGCACGGGCGGGACGAAAATTATTGAAAAAAAAATTAATAAGGGCGAAATTTTTCTAGATTCTAATGAGCCCTGTTTTATTAGAGTGTACTGTAACTTGTAAATTAATAAAAACGGATGGAACAGTTTTCCGAAGTAATTTATTTGCCCAAAAATCATAAAACTATGATCGAAAACGAAAATATTCTTGATAATTGTGCAAGACGATATAAGTAAAGATATTAATACTGACAAAAAGTCAAAAATAGATGGACTAATATTCCTGAAAAAGTTATGGATTACAAACTGTATTTTTTTGATTCTCCCTTCCTTAAATCGAAATATTCATAGATACCGTTACATATCTATGGTAAATAGTATATACTGGCATATACCAAAGGAATTTCGGATGGAACAGTTTTCCGCCGAGAGCTATAAGTGATTTTTATGTTTACGTACAAAAACCAAACTTCCACCAAAAAAAAATCCTAGATATTTTGTCAACCGTAATCTTTATACTTCACTTTATCACACTGCAAAGTTTCAGCGATAGATGAATTACTGTCAGGGTCAAACCCTAAAATGATCGGACTATATATAGAACGAATATCGAAATCGCGACAAATAAATCTGACGTTCCATACAAAACTACAAATCTACTCAAATGTATTGGATAGTTGACCCTACTTATTGGCAAATAAATTTATTTGTATTTGTATTTGACTTTTTTCGCGATTTCAATGTTGGTCCGATAGTGAATGTTGTTCAGTTTGATGGTCCAAACAACCCCCTTAAAAGTTTTAAATGATTATTTTTGTAACACAGGGTGTTACTGTGTGTGATAGGGTCCTTCTTAATAATTATGCTGCCGGAATGTTAGGCAGATAATTATACCATCAACTGAACAACTTTCCATAATATGGGGCCAAAGTCGAAAACGCAAAAAACCAAAAGTGACCAACAGCTGAATTTTTTTTTGCGATTTCGATGTTGCTGTTGGTGCCTTAGAAAAAGTTGTTCAGTTTGATGGTCTGATCATCCTCTTAAATAACCATCAGCACATTAAGTTGGACCCTGTATACCGCTAGTGTAGGTTTTTTTTAACGGGCACAGGCCCACCACACATTCCCACCGCTATAACTCCTGTGAACCAGGATCAACAGCAGTGTAATATAGTGTAAGTATACATACTTAATAAGATAAAATTAAAAAATAATAAGATTCTGATCACCCCAATACAGAAACACGACAGTTTATATAAAAAAGCCAACTCTTTATGAATAAGAAAACTATTTTCACATTGTCTTGTTTCTATGCGGAAGACATTGATATTTGGCTTTTCTTTTTCATATCCAAGGTAAAGGAATGCAATCATCTTATAGGTGAAAAGACGGTAAAATTGCGTGCTCTTTTTTCCTTTTCTCTATCTTTTTTTAAATATTAGGTAATTTGCTAGCATTTTACCGAACTTGAAAACGCCGAGGCTTTGTTCGAAATAAAAGATATCTTTGCTATGGTTTCGCAGTTTATCTCGTTTGATGTTCACACGAGACTATGTTTAACAATCAAAATTAGAATCTTAAAGTAATGACATAAAATCCTAAGTTGTGGAATTCATACTACCTCATTCCCCGCAAAAAGTGTCAGAAAAGTTTGTGTAGAATTACACGCGTGACTCGTCTATAGTTAGATGTCTAGTCTAGCAGCTGTACGCCTCCGCAGAGTTCTTTAGAAGAGAGGTCGTAATACGACACGATATAATTATATAACCTTGTCGTGGAAATTAAGCTAACCTCTGTTGTACGAGTTACACTGAGAAAAATATCTAGACACTCTAACCAGATTTTTGCGGATCCCGAATTTTCAATGGTATTTATGATAATATAACTGTTCATTTACTAGACTTTACTAGAATACTTTTTTTTTTAAATATTAATTATGTTTTTTTCGGGACCAAGTCGGAAAACTTATGGAAAATCTTATAACCATCATAACTCGGTAACTCATTTTCGACCACCAGTTAACAGGGCTTAATTTATTGCAAATGACGTCTAGTATGACCTCTTTCAAGGAATAGGCCGAATTACAAGTCACCCTATAGTTTTCTTACACATATATTTTATACTAGAACTTTTGTTATTGTTACGTCGGTATAGTAATATTGCAAGAAAATAATTATATAATTTGTAATACTTAGTATATTATATAAAATTATATATACGCACCTACATATAAGTATAAGTACATAATATCCAGTACACTAGTAATGTAGGTACTAGTTCTAGTAGATCTAGATATAATCTGTACTCCTTTACTAGCTGGTAAATAACTATTGAATACCGGTAGCATATCTGAGGTTGTTGTCCGTTGTCTTTTATTTCACCGTTATACTGCGAAAACCAATTATTTCGAAATTCTGCCGAAAACGCCTTAACAAATTCTGCGGTTTTTCGTCTGCGAAAACCAATTTTATTTCGAAATTTTTATTAGATAATTGATTTTCGCAGTATAACGACGATTTTTCTTTTATTTACCGATACCTCGTTAAATAAATACCTTTAATGATAAAATTAACTACTTTTGATTTTGACACTTTACTTCCGAAAACAACTCAAGATTGAGTTTCCACACCATTCCGCAAGGCGCCACCGACGCTCCCATCATGATGATGACAATATTATTATTGAAATTATTTAACTATAATGTTCTAGCTCTCATTAGAAATGATAATTTCGTTACTTTGATCAATCTATTATCTTGAACTAGAATTATAACAACTACTTATACAATCTTGTAGTCTAGTAAAATATGTTTTTCTCAGTGTCCTCCTGCCGAGCCCGAGACAAACCAGACAGTGTTTGCGTATGCATTAACCTTATTACCCAATCACATTTACTAATTGAAGACCCACGTTGACCTTATTCAGGGCAGGGTCCGGCGGAACAAAGCTATTAGTTTGTTTTGTTTCCAAGTCGAAATGCAATCTGTTTTACTTCCTGAACCCACAGACCGACGAATATTGCGAGCTGAATACTAATGTTGAAATATAGGGTCCTTCTTAATATGCTGACACTTTTTTAAGGGGATGATCAGACCATTAAACTGAACAACTTTCTCTATGGAACAAATATCGAAATCGCGAAAAAAAAACTGCCCCTCCATACAAAACTGCAAACCTACTCGAGCCAAATGTATGGGACAGCTGATTTTTTTTTCGCGATTTCGATGTTGGTCCCATAGAGAAAGTTGTTCAGTTTGATGGTCTGATCGTCCCCTTAAAAAAGTGTCAGCATATTAAGTTGGACCCTGTATAGCGGAAGGGTGAAATGCTTATAAATAACGCTCACAGTCACAATACATTGTTATAGTCGCGCTGTTACAAACGTACAGGTTCGGGTCATAAATCATTATCTTTCGCACTTATGGACTTTATGGAAAATAGTGTTGACCTAACTATGATGGATGTATTGTCGATACAATAAAACAATACAAGAATTATGTTTCCATTGTGCAAGACAGCACGTTTATGAAACTAATAATGAAATTCACATTTACACACTGTCATAAATATTTAAGATTGTAATGTCTTCCATCCAGTGTCACGCAACTATATATTTTTTAGGGTTCCGTACCCAAAGGGTATAACGGGACCCTATTAAAACTCCGCTGTCCGTCCGTCTGTCTGTCTGTCTGTCACCAGGCTGTATCTCATGAACCGTGATAGTTAGACAGTTGAAATTTTCACAGATTTTTGTTGCCGCTATAACAACAAATACTATAAAATGGAATAAAATAAATATTTAATGAGGCTCCCATACAACAAACGTGATTTTTTTTGCTCGTTTTTAATCGAATCGAATCTACCTACTCCGATCACTGGTAAAATAACAATTGAACAAAAATGAGGGGTTTTAAAAAAATCGGCCAAGTGCGAGTGGGACTCGCGCCAACGTAGGGTTCCGTACCATTACATATGACATTGTAATGGTACGTTTGTATCGGTACTGTTTGGTACTGTTTGTATTCGATTCATGGGTGTTAGTATCTATACAGGGCGTAAAATATATGCATTGTATTTTAAACAGGGTGCGCGCCCTTTATAGATAAAAACACCCACGAATCTAATACAAATATTAATGTTCATCACACAAATATTTACGCCTTTACCTTAATCGAATCTACCTACTCGATCACTGATTATTACCATTCCATCGTATTTTTGTCGTGTAAAAACAAATTTGGATACAAATTAGCCACCTTGGATATAATTAAAAGGTTGTAAAAAGATTCATTAGTAAATTGATGTTTACTGTTGTAGGATAACTCAAGGCCTTTTACTTTGTAGGTTCCATCATTCCATCCCGAAACCTAAATATTTGCTAAAGGTGATCCTTGGTACAACTATGCACGCTCGAAAACTATAGGTAGTTGTAGTAAACCTTCTGAGCATACAAGAACGGGATTCTGGTCGTATGTATTATTATTGATTATAAACATGTTACAGCCATGTTGTGCTATTATGTATGTGTATGTGTATGTTGTTGTATGTATTATTATTGTGATTGGGGGGTGGGGGGGGGGGGGGGGGGGTTTATCAGAGGAATGACAAAATAATTGATGATTTGTATTTTTGTGCTTGCATTAAGTAATTCGCAGAAAAACCAGTGTAGCCGACATAGCCACAAGAATTGCTTAACTATTTTAACTAAAGTGGCAATGGGTGTGGCACATTACTCATAGAATAGATAGGGTCGATGAGTTCTCGAGTGGCGACCGCGTGCCGAAAGCGGCAGGTAGCACAAGGTAGTTGCGATCCTTGGAAGCTCGGGGGAGGTCCATGTCCAGCAGTGGACGTCTATAGGCTGAGATGATGATTCAGCTCACTCAATGAGAAGATTGGAAATATAATACAAATATTGAAACACTGTGCAAAGATCGAATGTAAACAATTGAACGGTCGACTTCTCAAACACAACTTTCAATTTCTTTTCAAATTACCTAAATCCCTAAGATAAAACGTTTTATATTTGACAATTTTTAAGAAGCTAAACTCTAATTAAAATAAGTAAATTATTTTAGAAACAATTATTCAACTTTCAATTTCCCTTCAAAAGTGGTGCCGGGCTCACTACCTATCACATTGGGGCCTGGGCAGAGTTTGGGCACTGTGTGCTGGTACCCGGCTGCGCATATACCTTACTATGCGTAGCGGTCCCTTGGCCAAATGTCTATGATCGTCTAGTTTCAATGATAATATAATTGCGAATTATAAAATTATCTTGATTAATTGATTGAAGATGAATGTAATTGAAACTTAACATTGCTTGTTTACTTGCGAAACTAATCTTTGAGAAATATGTAGCATGCCAATATAATAATAATAACTGACTTTTCTATAGAGAGTAAAACTCAGGTTTCAGTCTAGGCAAACTTTAACTGTTCATAAAAGGTAATTGAATGTATGAATTTAATAGCTAAGTCCAAGTAATCTAGAGATTGACCTTCCAAGTGCTTTCCGAACCCTTCCTGAGCGCAATAGTTACAAAGACCCAGGCCGCCACGTTCGTTCCGCTAAAGAAGTCCTCAGGGTTGCTTGACGTTGTGTGTGAGGCTGACTTAACGAAGTATTCCGTACCCTTCCTGAGCGCAATAGTTACAAAGACCCAGGCCGCCACGTACGTTCAACTTGTTGTCCGAGCCTTATTTCCTTTTTATTATAATTGATTTCCTAGGTCAGACCTGGTAATCAAGCTGTCTCTGTTTATATAAGTTCTTTTGTTAGTAGATCATGTAGTTGTGTATTTGAGTGGCCACTCGAGAGATCAGCTTTTAGCGCTTTGATACTGTAGTATTTGAGATGATAACCCCTCATGAGGTGCCAACACTCGACAGAACTTGGACCAGCAATTGTGAACTTTGTCACATAATATTTTACTATTGTCAATAGGAGGTTTAGTTGTTAGTTATAACAAAAAGATTAGATAGGCCTCTCTAACCTTTAAGTATATCACGTCATGGTGCTCTCATTACTTAAATCCTTGAATTAAGAACCAAAAGCTAATAGTTTGCTGTAGCTAGACTTGGACTGAGTTATCTAGTGATTGATAGGTAAAATCATTGGCAAATAAATTTATATACTCTCGAATTCTTGTAATATGATTCTATGTTATTAGAGAAAAGTGAAATCTTTGACTTAATAATTGAATCTAATTGATAATATCGCTTCTATGAATTTCTGTTATTTGTATGAATAATCGAGACATTTGTTTCCTGGGTGTCGAAAGAGAAAATACACAATAATAAGTTAATAATGTTCATTTATTTTATATCTTTTGAATTTAATTCGAAACTGTTGATTATTTTGATTCAGAAATTCGATGCACGAATTTCTAAAACCTCTGAACGGTTCCTATGCCAAAAGCAAGATTTTATGTGGGGAAAAACCTTCAGAGTAAGAAAAAACCCTCACTGGCAAAAATCAGGATAATAACCTTAATAATTACAATTAGTAAATTAATATGTTAACCCTGAAATATTATCCACTACATAAGTGAATTTGATTGGTTCCTTTCATCAAGCCAAGACGCTTTCAATTTAAATTAAGGTGTTAAGGTATTAAACTTCCGGTAGGTACTTCTTTCACAATAATTTCAGGGTTAATTTTTACACACATCATATAGATACAGGTATAATGGACAACGTGTTTATTCTGAGATTAGTATTTACTTAGTAAATATGTGCACATTGTCACAACTGGTTTTAAATATTCAATTTATTCTGTATGTCTCTATTTAAATCTTAGTTTTTAATCTCCAGGTAAAACAAATAAACACGTCCTCAAACCACTTAGCTGTCAACATAATATCGGTTTCCTCAAACACTGATTCTAAGTCTTATTAACTCTAGATTATTCAAAAGTGCACTTCCGAACTTATAATCTTAATTTCTCTACAATACTTTGAACTTTTCGGATAGCTTTACAAAACAACCTCCTCCTCGCAGGGTCAAAATTACATTGTCGATTTCGCAAACGAAATCTCCCTCCTTAAATCATCCCTTAAACATTTTATACAATACTAGAACTTATTTCTAATACAACAAGGTACAATTTCCTCCAATTCTCATATCTGCGCATGAGTTCGTTCTTTCTTAATTTCGGATGGCCTTATCCGTTATTGGTTGGTTTCTTTGTCCCAACTCGACGAAACGCCCCAAACCGTCTTCAATTGGTCGCCACGTTGTTGCACAGCATCACGCCCCCGCGTGTCTTGGACAAGAATCCTAGGTCAGCTAGAGTATGGGCCCCGAACTAAGTTCTAGGTTTGTATCCCAGCCTCAGGTGCAGGTTTCCAGTCAGATGTAGGTTTTCATTCATCTGGAATATTTGAGAATACTTCGCACAGTTATATAGTAATAATTAGGCCGTAAGGCCTTAAGGTACAAATTCGTGTAACAACCACATGTCCATTCGTTTTAATCATTTCTGTTAGCACAAAGTTTTTTCTAAGATTTCTGGAAATGCTAACAAAGGAAGACCATAATCCTGTAGTGATATATTAGATTTTTACTCTTTTGTTTTCTGTTAAATTCTTTTAAATTTGTGTTGCGTCTTTGATTTTTAAAATCTATTGTGTGAATTTCTGCTTTCGTTTAAGTGTTCCCAAACTGTTGTTTTTACAATCGGTATTTCATTTATTGTTTTGTTAGGATAAAATTTTATTTGTAACCGTCTGTCGAATGTCTAAATGGGATGCAGATGTGTGACTCCGGCACCGCTTTCCAAAATATACTTGTATATAGATACTAATATTTACTTATGTTATGTATGCATGGCTTTGCCATCACAACTGCTGTGTACATTCTGAAAATGCAAAATACACAAGGGAATATACAGAACAGGGTGAAATTGAGCATCCTTTTAAACTAAGAGTTTACCCATCAAACTGAACAACTTTTACTATGGGAGGGAACCGATCGATTTGATGGGTATAGCCTTAGTACATCAATTTCACACTGTAGGTGTAACAAAACACCCTTGTAGTATTTAAAAGGGGTTTTAAAGGTGGTTTAGACCAGCAAATCGAACAATTTTTCACTATGGAGACGAGAAAAAATCTGCTGTTTCACATAAAACTGCAGTACCTACTCAACTCAAGCAGTCTGTGACAGTTGTTCAGTTTGATGGTCTAAACTAAACCACCCATGTATGTTTTGTTACTCGTTTTGTATACGTAGGCATAATTAAGATGTGAACCTTGCTATATTACAATAACTTGTTACGAAGGATTCTGACCACCTCCAAAAAGATAAAAATCATCTTATGTTTATGTACTTACTTACTTGTAATAATTATGTACTTGATTGTAAAAGTGTTATTTCCTTTCTTTTTCTTCTAAACTTTTCAAGTTATTGAACCTGACAACCCGTGCAGGGTTGTAAAGAAGACCCTACGAAGTACCTACGCTAAAGCACTTTATGTAAATATTACTGGTTATACAAAATGGAACCATACACTTCAAACATTACGGTCGGTATTTGAATACCTACTCATCCAAAGCAGTGGTAAAATGTGTGATAAATATAAAAACAAATAATAATTTTCTTTTGTTTACTTCATGTCTACGGATTTCTTTGTAAAATAATATTCTTGTACGGAATATTTTCTGCTTTGTTTGTTTACATGTGAAGTCCCCGAAGGATTTTTTCTAAAATAACTTTCATGCAATTCGCAGAATAGCGACATGAAATGTTGTCAAGAAAATGCAATTTACTATTATTCAAATGACACTACAACGTAGTTACACTGAAAGGACATTTTATATTCCCGAGTACCTAAAGCCTCGTATTCACTAGGCAACAATTGACGCGCAACACGTGACGCTCAACATGTTCGGCAACGTTGCAAAACAACGCGCGACGTTGCTTCTTTCAAAGTTTCTTCTTTTTGAAAAAAGAAGCAACGCAAGGATTTTAGAATCATAAAAGATGCCACTCCTTACAAGCATAGAAACAACAAAATTGGCCATGGAGGTCGGTAATATTCAACCTTCTTTCGTAAATCCGTCGTCGATGTTTTTATCGTTTTTGTGTCCCTTTCTATCAAATAAGTTCGTCATATTGTATGACAGTGACAGGAAAGAGCTGGCACCTTGGCAAAGCGCAGCGCAAAGCATTTTTCACTGCTAAACTTTGCCACCGTTGAAATATCATCGAAAATCTATAAACACATCTTTCGCCTCAAATCGCTTAGATGCTCTCGGGGACTTAGTATAAATAGTTTTAATTGTAATCACCCCTTTACTTTTATTTTTACTTTTAATTGGCTCCTATTAGGTGTTAGAGGAACGCCGACTCCTGATGCACAGGTGTTAAGTTACCTAGACATAAGGAGTTGGAGGTCCATACAATGATGTGACTATGTACGACTTTATAACGACTTCTGTAAGACTTTTGTGAAATAAATGTATTATTTATTATTATTTAGTGTACTTAATTGTGTTAATTTATTTACGGTCTAATTTCAACGCAAGCAAATTCGATAGTTGTTTGGCAGTGTGTTGCTCTGCGCTGCAGTGCTCTTCGTCAGATGTGCGCCGGCCCTTATTTATTGAATGTTTGTTCTTGGTAGGTTATAGGCTTGTTCTGGGTGCCTTTTATCGACAAATAGTGTTCATACTCGTAAAACAAGTCTAGACAGATTCATGTACTTCTATTGCCGATTACCAACTATTCGATGTTTTTTTAAGCCGGGCATTGATCAAACGTTAAGTGGGCAGTATACAGGGTGTAAGGAAAAGTATCATTCATCATACCACATACACTACCCATCGAGCTGAACAACTTTTACTATGGAAGCAAACCTGTCTGTCTGTCCTTTTTTTTTGCTCTGATCGGATTCCTCCCCTATTAAAAGTTGTTCAGTTTGATAGGTAGAGTATGTGGTTTAAAGGTCTTATTACAGGTTGTATTATAAAACAAGTTTTTTTAACACTATGAAAATAAGCACAGATAAAACTACGTACTAGTTTTGTCAAACAAGTAAACAAACACAACAGTATATTACTTAAGCTATATGTATATTATCTAGAAACTCCATCCGATTCAGTTTAATACTTTTTGTGTGATGCGTCCTCAAACAGACTCACAGACATAACTTCCAAAAATTGTGTCTGTATAAATATACAGGGTGAAATTGATATCATTAGCATCCCTTTAAACTAAAAATCTACCCATTAAACTGAACAACTTTTAGAATGGGAGGAAACCGCTCGGAGCAAAAAAAATCTGCTGTTTGCATAAATTTGAATCGAGGTAGGCATCGCAGTTTAGTATGGAACTTCTGCTCCTATCGGATTAAACATTTGTTCAGTTTGATGGGTAGACTCTAAGTTAAAAATTTAAAAGTATGCTATTGATATAAATTTCACCCTGTATAGGTACTATCGCTTATTCTTCCTCCCCAAATTTATTTCTCAAATATTTTCAATGTGGGTAGGTTTACAGAAAATAAAACTGTTTACCTAAGTAAGTGGAAAATTGAAAATATTATGGGAGAGGTAAATGAAAATATGCTTTACGCCAATTTAGTTAGGAACATTTTATCAATTAACTGTCCTTATTCTGTACAAATTGCTCCAGGTTATATATTTTTACACCTAACCAAATAACCACGTATAAAATAAGCTAAAAAAAACTTTTCAATTTAACCCAATTTATGATTTGGTAGACATAAGATGGCGCAAAAAGTGGCTCTCAATCATTCCTAAACCGAATGTCTTCTAAACTAATAACAAGACTCGAGATAAGTTAAATCTGTCACGAAAACACTTTTACTCGTGCCACTGATGGAAATATTCTGAGTTAGATTCCCACTTAAGATTTTGGATAAGTATTTCTGAATATTGACGTGAACAGCTAGCTACGAAAGTAGGTAGGTATGTATAGATCAATCAAAAAGGATCAGTTGTAAAATAACACACAGCTTTTTCCACTGGACAAACAGCATCGCCATACAGTTCACTGCCGCCAAGTGAATAGCCCAAAGTGCCTCATCTCCTTTCCACCTATTCTTTTTTTAGTTCACAATTGGCTTTCGGTTAGATTCGTGAAGAATATATTATAAATTTCAAATTAGTGTCTGTGATTAACTAACTAGTAACTTCTGCCCTTTATTAATAAAATAGGGAGTAGAGGTATGCATACTCAATCAAAAGAGTCCGGGTTCGAATCCTCACGGACGACATGCATGTACCAATAAGTTTTTCTAACTGATGTCATGTAGTTCAAAGGAAAACATCGTGAGAAAACCTGTATTACGCTGAAGGCTGAATTGTAAATAAGTAATTTGATGGTCTGATCATCCCCTTAAAAAAGTGTCCGCATATTAAGAAGGGCGATTGTGTATTACCTGAAAATGGTCCATCCCATAAAATTACCATGATAATATGATGTTGACTTTTGACATTGGTGTCTGCATAATACATAAATTATTATTACCGCTTCCGTATGCTTTCGAACTAATAAGAGAACTTATGACTGTCTCCTACCTATCTATCGGACAAACAGACTATATCAATTTGCATACATTATGACCCCGACACGAAGGCGGCCCAAGCAATTTATTTGCATTTAGGATTTGTGTTAGTTCCATTTACCAATGAAAAGGCAAGGTCCTTAATCAAAATGTGACGTTAAGACAATGATATGGAAATCAAATTATTTATTTAAACCTACGAACAAATAATAAGTTTAAACTAGTAATTGTACAACATTACTCACAGGGCCAGATTTCAAAGGGCCTGGGTTCAAATCCCGGTTTGGTCATGGATGTTATATGTTCGTGCCGTTGTTGTATGGTTTCCATAATAAAAGCCTTTAGTGTTTAGTTTGGGAGCGCAAAGACTGAGTATAGCCGTACAAAAATACGGACAGAAATTTAAAAATTAACAATTTTTTCCTTCTTATCTTTATATTGAAATTAAAATAATAAGCCTTTTTCCATACGATACAACCAAACTTTTACCGAAATCATTGCATAATTCATGTATGAAAATTAGTGACTATATAGTTTGTTGTATGGTAGTTCTGAACCGTAATACAATTTGATTCACTCTTTCAGATACCTAGGCACCTACTAAAAGTTTAATACATAGTTTCTGAAGGGTCTAGTATCGAATGGTCTTCGAAGCGTAAATCGAAGGCTCGGACAAAGACGTTTGCAGTCGTTTACATTCATTGTGATCCCGACATAAAGGCGACTCGAACAATTTGTGTCTATTCTTAGATTTTTACTGGCACAATAATAGCAACGTTATTGTACTTGACTGCTAACAATAATCTGCGTAGGCAGTGATATTTTACCTTCATAAAATAACATAATATAATAGAAGAGTGCAGAGGGCATGTAACGAAGATAGTAGAAATTACTTTAAGAGACAGGAAAGCGGAATGATTGGATCAGGGATCAGTGCAAAGTCACTGACATCATTAAGCATATTATTGTGAAGCTCAAATGGTAAAGGGAAGCATAATGGTGAATGCGGAAAGCGCGTCTCTGGGTGGCACATCCGAAATGTCAAATTTTCCATGGGTTATGTTGGTTTGTGGCAACCTCTTGGTTTTACCATGAAATTGGGTAACTTTGTTACCATTTTATTTATTAACTATGGCTATTTTTGAAGTTAAAAAATAAACTAAACCATCTACACGATATGAAAAGTGATGTGGTTTTTCTAGAAATCGATTGGTTTTACCATAAAATTGGGTAATTTTGTAACCATTTTATTTATTAACTATGGAATTTTTTTGAGCTGAAAAATAAACTAAACCATCTACACGATATGAAAAGTGATGTGGTTTTTCTAGAAATCGATTGGTTTTACCATAAAATTGGGTAACTTTGTAACCATTTTATTTATTAACTATGGAATTTTTTTGAGCTGAAAAATAAACTAAACCATCTACACGATATGAGAAGTGATGTGGTTTTTCTAGAAATCGAGTTTAATGAATGAAACCGAAGAAAAGGGAATCTCTAGTCACCCATTATTTTTCCAGTTGTAACCATTTTAATCTTACATTTTTAATCGGAAGAAAATGAAAATTTACAATATTGTTCACACCACAATTTAGAATGATGTGGTTAACTTACTTTTTCGAAATTAATAAAAAATCGTCTCATTTTTCAAAGAAAACAGCTAAATTCTGACCGGAGCCACGCGCTCGTTCGCATCGATTAGTATGGAGAGTCGTGGTCCCAGGATGATACGCAAGTAAAAGTCTAACGGGGTCAAATCGCACGGTCTCGGTGGCCAGTTCACATAACCTCCGCGTGAGGCCCATGCCCTCAAATCGCCTGAGCGGAATGTCCAATGTGGCATGAGCTATGTGATACCTAGCGTCGTCCTATTGAAACCAAATGTCGTTGGTGTCCATATTATCCAATTCAGGCCACAAGAAGTTGGTAATCATCGACCTATAATGCTCGCTGTTGTCGGTGATGGCCTGGCCAACGTCGTTCCCAAAGAAATATCTGGAGCTCGGAGATTCTGGCTCTGTACCGATTTTCGATACATCGAGACCGTTTCGGTCCGAACTTCATTGTAATAGAGTTGACATTGGAACGAAAACGTTCACGCAATTGCGAAGTTCGAATGTCCGGGTAGAGTCCATTTTAGCTAGTGTGGAAAGAGTTTCTAAAATACGAATATTTCTATTAAATATTTCTTTCCATACCGCCAGTCCACTGAAAATGCAATTTGATGTTATTGCGCCAACCAAACCAAAGGTCTTTAATTTTCAAAGCCTTTTCGGAGTGATTATATGGCTATGCTATTCTTCTTTTGTGCTAAAAAGGTCGTGAATCTTCTTTCTTTTAAAGGCTTTCAGGAAGTTGGTGGTGGTAGCTGACTGAGAGTAGGTATTAATTTCAACGGCCTAGTTACTCTACTGCTTATCTGTCTACTGTGACGCTGTCCCACTAGTGATTGAGATAGTGTATAAATTACACTAAAGGTAATTAGATACCTTATCGAGATAGTGAAGTGATCTATAGTTATTGATGCATGGCTTTGTTTGCATACGTATCATATTAGCATACCTAATGGTGGACATCATTTCAAACACTGTTATAGTGGTTAATGTAGTTGGCCTAATAAACTACGCCACAGAATATTACAGTAGGGAAAGTCAATATTTAGAGAGGTGCTTCAGATTCAGACCATTAAACTAAACAACTCTCACAATGGAGGAAACATCGAAATCACGATAAAATAATTCATCTGTTCCACAATCACAATACTGTACATTAAAAAAAATTATTCAATACTTCTTAAGGGGACACCGAGCCTATTGTGTTGCCCTCAATTGAAGTCTTGATTGCCTTTATGCCTACTGTCATAATTCCTTGACATAATTTTTAGCTTACTTTAATTTTATTTTTTACAATGTTGTTATTATTCAAACACACTTGACATACCTACATGAATGTAAATTTGTGAACAACTATATTATGTACATCTACTTATTCTTTCTTGTTTACTTTCAACTTTGTAAATATTTTGTAATTGTTTGTTTTGTAATAGTTTTGTAACGCTCGCTCTCTGCGTTGCTGCGCCCTACCAGGGTTCATGTAAATACTTTGCTTGTAATTCTTTGCCACCTTAAGCTGTACATGAATGCAATAAAGAAATCTAATCTAATCTAAACCTTTCAATTTGTTATGTTTTATGCTTGTAGCTATTAGCGTTAAAACCTTAGATCAATTTACTTTGATCTAAGGTTAAAACCGCCTAAAGCTTTGGCATTTAGCAATGACTACAATGTGACATTCTTGTTTTTGGGAATGTTGTTTAATTGTTTAGAAATCGGTGCCCCTTAAGGGTCGGCACTACCTACGGCCCGTTTGACATATCTGTCAAAAGAAATAGACCGGTGGCCGACAACACTCAACCCTATGTTATAAGATTAATGAATGAATCAATTTGATAGCTTTTGGTAATAAATTTCTTACAAAAAACTTGGTCGGTTGCAGCGCGCGGCGCAGCCTGGCTGGCACGTTTACTGGTGTGAAGGAAAAAGTTAACCCTACCTGGTGATGGTGACACAACATTTTACTAGTTGAATTAAATTTTATTAGTGGAATTAAAGGACGTAACTAGTCTGTTGGTCTAGAGGCCAATTAGTAAGGCTTAAAAAGTCTGGTCGGCCAACCCTATCCTGGCAGGTTCGTAGGTCCGACCAAATTTAGGGTACCTACTACCCGGAAGGCAGATTTTACTACATTAAATTAATGTTGAATGTTTGGTGGTGCGTGGCAATGCTCCTGCAGCATCTGGATTTGAGAGCCGTAGGTCGAAATTGATATTTACAGCAACAGTACAGTACCGTGATGGACCTCTAATGTGACTGATCAAAGATCACCCCTGGTGGTAGGATAGGATGGGTCCCAACTAATTAGATCACAGTATTACTAAGGCTTAAAAAAACTTAAAATTATAATAATTTTAAGTTTAAAAGCAGAACAAATTAAAACTTATAACAGATTAATTACATTATTATAAGTTTAATATTATTGGTATTAGCAAACTAAGGGTTTGTAATCTTTTATCATCATAATCATCGTCAGATATAATATTTTAAGCACGAAATAAAAGTTAATTTTGCAGTAACTGGAACGATTGCCTTCAAAAACATTTGCGCAAAAGGACATCAGTGTTACCACTTTTAGTAGATTTCTTCTTTATTGGTAGATTTAGGGCAAAATTATTTAGTAGATTTTAGTAGAAATTGGGTATTCGAAAATTTTAATGTATTTAAAAATGCAAGGATTCAGGCTAATAAAATCTAAGCTGGCAATACAAATGGCTGAGAAAACGATTGCAGGGTTTGCAAGTTTTCCGGAACTTCTACTACACCATGATCATAATCAACAACCTATAATTACGTCCCACTGCAGGGCACAGGCCTACCTTCCAGGAGGGTGTTTGGGCATTATTCCACAACGCGAGCCCAATGCGGATTGATAGACTTCACATATACATCAGAATTTCTTCGTCTGCATATGCAGGTTTCCTCACGATATTTTCGTTCACCATTAGAGAGCAGTCGGTAATACGTACATAAGTTAGAAAAACTCATTGGTAGGTGGCATGTTGTCCGTGCGGATTCGAACTCGGACCTCTTGATTGAGAGTTCATACCTCTCCGCAACGCGCCACCGAACTCACTTCTAGTATAGCAAATATTAATCATATCGCATAATGTTGTTTTTTTTACAAAAGAGGGCTTCTGAGCAGAGTTGGAATTTTGGTACCTAGCACTTTTAATATGTCAAAGGGATTGCATGTTTATCGACTTCCAATAATGTCGATATACGGGTATATTTTATATCACTGCGGATAACTTCAGCATGTATCGAACTTCAAAATAGCGAAAATAAATCAGCTGTTCCATACATTTGAGTCGAATATGTACCTACTGCAGTTTTGTATAGGACAGCTGATTTTTTTATCGCTCTTTTGAAGTTGGCCCCATAGTGAAAGTTGTCCAGTTTGATGAGTAGAATACGTCATGCTGGAGTTATCCGCCCGCAGTGATAAATAATTACCCGTAGGTATATCGACACAATCGGAAGTCGATAAACGTGCAATCCCTTTGACATTAATAGTGCTACCAAAATTTCGGACTCTGCGTATGAGACACAGAAAACTGTACTAAATTTAAACTTGCATAGGGACGACCTAATTTAATATTTATTTGAAAATTGAAGCATCCATGTTACAAAATGATGAAAACCAATAAAAATTATACAAAAATGCGAAAATAACATGTGTAATGGTGAGCGTTTAGATAAAATTGATAATATTTTGTACAAAAACGTGTTTTATATTAAATTTTAATCATCTGTAACGACATAAATATTCAAATTAAAGATTGAAAAAGTCAGGCGGCGAGCGGGATTCGAACCCACGACCAGTAGTTTGTATAACTCTGCTAGTAACGATAAAATACATAGATTGAAAATTTCGCCGTGGCTTGCGGGGCGACGACAGCTCTGTTGGAGTAGAGCATGCCCCGGATAGGAAGGTCGTGGGTTCGAATCCCGCTCGCCGCCCGACTTTTTCAATCTTTAATTTGATTAAGCTAACATGGCATACAAATGTAAAATAATAAAATTCGACATAAATATTATTTGGTAGAATTTAAGTAGAATTTGAAACAGGACTGGTAGATTTTGGTAGATTTCAGCAGTAATTTTGGTCACGCTGAAGGACATTGTGCGACACAAGAACATATAGGTGTTACTT
Organism: Agonopterix heracliana; assembly: GCA_963693445.1. Classification (NCBI taxonomy): domain Eukaryota; kingdom Metazoa; phylum Arthropoda; class Insecta; order Lepidoptera; family Depressariidae; genus Agonopterix; species Agonopterix heracliana. Next base: position 1,369,019 of record OY856310.1, read on the forward strand.
AGTAGCTAAAGTGGGTACATGAACCCTGAAAGGGCACAGCAATATTAACAAGAAGTAATTTTAAAGAAAAAAAAAAATTAGTACAATGTCAATAGTTCTTTAGGTTCTTTTGGTAGTTTTTTGTTCATTTGGTAGGTTTTGGTAGTTTTTGGTAGAGTTTAGTTTTTTTTTAGATTTTGGTTATTTTGGTAGATTTTATATTTTTTTGGTAATATTTGATAGAAGAATGAAAATTACCAAAAACTACCATAAAAACAAAAGAGTTCTTGACGGCTTGGCTACGGGGTGGGTCTGTTGACATAAATAAAATATTTGTTTTGCAAAAGAGGTGCATTCGAATCGTAAGCGGAATTCAGTCAGTAAGGGGAATTCAGACAGTATTCGACTTTATTTTGTAGTCCTTTGCATCGATGCTAGTTGGTAATTTGGTACCAGTAGCTCATTTTTGCGAGTTAAATTTAATCTTTAACGGAATACTACGGGGTATCGTCTCACGATTTTGCACAGATCGAGGATATACAAAGCTGTCACAGTGAGTAATTTAAAGTCGGTAAACAAGGATGTCATGCCGATCCTTGTTTACCGACTTTAAATTACTCACTGTGACAGCTTTGTATATCCTCGATCTGTGCAAAATCGTGAGACGATACCCCGTAGTATTCCGTAGCAAGAGATAAAATTTAACTCGCAAAAATGAGCTACTGGTACCAAATTACCGACTAGCATCGATGCAAAGGACTACAAAATAAAGTCGAATACTGTTCTTGTGTATAATAAAATACCAGATGACATTAAAGCCGACAAGAAATTTCTGAAGAAGGTTAAAGAAATATTAATCGAGCAGTGTCCCTATGACTTTAATTAGTTTCTTCAGTATAAGTAAACAAACAGGCATCAATCTGAGTAGAGAAAAATGTGTTGCAGACCGATTATTTGTACCTCAATAGGTTATTATAATTTTTTAACTAATCACATTGAACTGATTTTATAACATTTAACTAATTTAATTGTAGTAGTGAAAGGTGGCAGTTAAGTTATTGTCTGGCACCTATTGTTTAAATCTGTTTTTTTCTTAATGTTTATAAATTATATTGTAGTGTGACTAATAGGTACTCTGTACTTACCATCTGTAACTTATGTACCTACCTACAATTTAAGGTAAATAAATGAAATGAATTAATGAGATGAACCACAAAGTACCAAATTTACCATAAACTACCAAAAAGTACGAAAAATTTCCAAAATAACAATAATCTACCAAAAGGTACGAAAATCTACCAAAAAAAAAACTAGAAACTACCAAAAACTACCTACCGAAAAGTACGAAAATCTTCAAAAATAACTTTTTGGTTACTTTTGTACGAAACTTTACCAAAAACTACCGAAAGACTCAAAAACTACCATAAATTACCAAACATTGCCCGGAAAGTAACTTTTGTGAAATTCCTTTGTGTTGTCTTGTGTCGCGCAATGTCTTTTCGCGCAAAATTCTGTCGTGCAAATGACTTTCGAAGTCAATCGTTTGAGTTACCTACTACGGTACAGAATTCACTCTTATTCCATTCTTATTTAAAACATATCTGACGATGATGATGATGATTTCAGATTATCAATCCTTAGTTTGCTAGTAACAATAGTAATAAACTTACAGGTATTCTGTTATAATAATGGCATAGCATAGCATATGCTCACGACTAGATTCCCCGAGGGGGTAGTCAGAGATATTCTGAAACCTTAGAACATCCGCGTTTCACCAGTAGTACCGAAACTCATAACAACCACACCAACATAACTCCGTTATAATAATGGGGACAAAAATTAACGAGTAATAGTTGATCAATTTATAAAATGTACTTCTAAGTCCACATATCGTGACGGGCAACTACGGAACCCTCCACTGCATGTGGCCCGACACCCACTTGCCCGGTTTTTTTATAAGTTACTTTGCCTACTTTAGCTAAAAATGGATTGGTTCATTAATCTTCTAAGACAGTGTTGGGTGTTGCCGGTCACCGGTCTATTTGCAATGATTTCGAACGATTGATGGCCCATAGTAATTTGTATGAAGAAAACGTCAACAAAAATATGTGATTTTTGGTAACAAATTGCAAAAAAACTAGAAGTCGTATCGAAAAACTGATTTGTTTAAAGTGTTCTTTGATGTTTTGCCATTGATTAGAAATATGTTTTGTTGCTTTATTTTGTTTCACTAAATCACAGGACTCGGAACGCGGCAGTGCTATTCTAGAGTTTTTCATGAAATTCTCGATTACTTTCTGATGTAACTACACAATTTTACTCAAATTTTTTTTGTTCATCTTGTACTTCATCTTTTAAAGAAGCGATGGTATTAATTTTGTTTCTAAATATAGCTATTTACTATCCTCAAAAGTCGGAACGCCGAACCCTGTTTTTCCCGATTAGGGTAGTGCCGACCCTTAAAACTTTTTATAATTTAATGCTGTTAATTTTCATAAATCTTACATTACACTAAGATAAGATAAGATACGATAAGATAAATATTCTTTATTTGCACACCAAGAATAGAAAAAATACAATTTAAAACAAGAATGAGAAGGGTACAAAGGGCGGTCTTATCACTAAAAGCGATTTCTTCCAGACAACCATTGAATGGAAGAACTGTTTACAGAGACAAATGCTGCGGCGGTGCACTAGTAGGTATCTAGTTACCCAACCCAAATAAGATAAAGTAGACAAGTCAGTGAAACTTATTATTTAGCTAAGGAAGAGTTAATGTATTATTAAAAAAATTTTAGCTATTGGTTTTGTAATTATAGAAAAAAAACTCACTGGAACACTTTTTTTGCTGTTTCTATACATTTGTATAATTTAACAGTCTGACGGTCAGTTGCAGAAACGCTCATTAGAGTTAATCCTCCATTAAATCTCTTGCTGTCACTTTTTGTCTTGTTGACGTAGTAAATGCTAGCAAGAGATTTAATGGAGGATTAACTCTAATCAGCGTTTCTGCAACTGAGTGGCAGTACAATAACGCATTAAACACTTTGACTATTTATTATAAGGACTCGCCTTGCGGTAGCATTTCCCCTCTGCCACGGTATAAGATCAATTGATCATGTGCATTTTGCATAAAATTTTATACCTTAATGAGACAGCCTTAATTTCGAACTTAGAACGTTTGGGGTTCACACGAGACTACTTTTCATGATTTTTAACATTCAAAATTAGAATCTAAAGTTATCTTAACTATTATAAAACTGTAACTGAACTGTGTCTGTTTATTGAAGATATTTACAAATAAAAGATTACGATATGGTTTTTAAATATCCCCGACTCGAAATCAACCTTTTTTAGAAATTTTGTCTGTCTGTTTGTCTGTTTGTTTGTGTGTTTGTTTGTGTGTTTGTTTGTTTGTTTGTTTGTTTGTTTGATCGCGCATCACGCAAAATTACTGAACCGATTTTGATGAAACTTTTTTCGTTTGATAGCTTATGATCTGACTTAAAATCTGGTATATAATTTGTGCGGACGAAGTCGCGGGAAAACACTAGTGGGGAATAAAATCCGAAGTTGCGGATTGCATGTTACCGCGCCCCCCGCAAAAAGTGGCAGAAATGTTTGTTAGTAGAATTACCCGCGTTACCAGTCCTCATAATAAGTAGTCAAAGATTAAACACCATGTACTTTTCACGAGAGGACAGCTCGATAAGTGTGTTACCTATATATGTTACCAATTGTTGATCTATCTATATTATTCTGAAGTCGGATATTTCGAAACTACTTTAACTCACTAGCCTTTTAAATTATCTGAATTTATAAATTGTGTGCGTTTTGTAAAAGGATTTTTTCTGTGAACATCAGATTACGCCTGTTACTGGACTGGAATATTCCATTTGGTAGTTTGATTGATTTTAGTCGTAATTTAGCGTACCTACCAGACTAGGAGGGCTATCGTAAAATTCAACTTGTTCAGAGCAGATTGAAAAATTCAGTATTGAATGGGCCTTGAATCCGCAATCGGATAATCTGGAGCTTGCTTTCGTCCAATTGAGATAATAGCAACGTAACTTTTGAAATAAAAAAAATAGGAAAAAAAATTTGTTATCAATTATCACATGCATAAAAAACGCCGGCGGGCGGTCTGAAAAAACTCTGACACCAGGGCTTGCCCACACGATAAGTAGAAGAAGATACAAACATATCCTTACGCTTATGTCTCTCTGTGGTAGGCAGAGACAATAGATGGCCACATGCTACGATTCTGACATTTTGTTAGGCCAAAAGGCTGTTTATAGCAAACAACATTGTTTTTCACATCTTACCCCACACCTGTATTCAACAAACAATTAAAGACATTTCATTTAATTTCTGACACACATCTCTCTCCTCCTCAACATCAAACTTATCATAATTATTTAAATTCATGCAACACTATAAAAAGAAGAAGAGAACCAATTTTCTACTCCTCCTATCTTCTTGCGGGTTCCAAGACAGATCAGAGTTATCTTCCGGGCTCGCTGGACTTCATTTTCTTTACAAGATGTAACAAACCGTGGTGGTCCAGTGGCGAGTGACCTTGCCTGCCGTGCAGGAGGCGATGGTTCGATCCCCATCCAGGCCGACTCATACCAATGAGTTTTTCGGAATTTAAGTACGATTTGTAACACCACTGGCTTTTCGGTGACGGGAAATATCGTGAGGAAACCTACATGCTTCAATTTCGAGGCATGTATTGTAAGTATATACCCACTGTCCATTGTAAGTAGCGACGGGTTCACCCCCCGTCACACTGGACAGAGTTCCGTTACTACTGGTGAAACGTGGATGTTCTGAGGTTTCAGAATATCTCTGACTACCCCCTCGGGGAATATAGTCGTGAGCATATTATACTTATGCTTATGTAACAAACCACCCTGGTAATATTTAAAGAGAAGAGGAAATAACGTCGGAAAAAGGTTCATAAGTAAGCTCTGCAGTTTGTATGAAGCATTAGAATTACTCGTAATTATTTTTTCTCCTCGGAGCCTACACAGTGAAGTTTTGTAGTCATAACCACTTGATATTTTCCACCAGTCAAAATTACTATGGAGATACGCATCTTTCTACTGCTGATTTGACTCTCAAAAATCATGCTTCAGGAGTGCGATTTTTGAAAGTCAAATCTTCAGTAGAAAGATGCTTATGTCCATAGTAATTTTGACATTTACAACTGCTGAGCTCACCGAATGAGATTCAAAAATCGCACTCCAGGACCCAAAACCAAAAAGATAATCACTCGGATTATTTCTTTGGAGTTACGGTTGTGTTTTGTCCCTGATTCCCGCAGATTTGACAGAGAGTGACGAAACTTTTTTAATTTCCGACGATCTTCTTTGTGTTCAGTACAATGCAAATCCGAAGTTCTAAAAATTCCTTTCAAGTTTATTCGAACAATCCATTGCTAACTATAGAATAGTTACTTTTATTTTTCTTTTAGTGTTTGATTCGGTTCTAAAATTTGAATAACAGCCAAGTGTGTCTGACCACATATATTATAGGGTTCCGTAGTTTATCTTTACGCTCAGCCCGACCTACGCTACCCAACATTTCTAGGCAGAGACTTAAGTTTTACTTTTGTTGTCGCATTAGGAGAAACAGATTAGAGTTTATTTTCCACAAGTATGTTCAGCATCTGACAGAAGTTGCACGTGCCGAAGTAACACACCATGAAGTCCGAAGAAGTATAACTTCTATTATGCGAACATGATAATTGCAAAACACAAACGCTTTTTTTACAGTTCAATCAAATCATAAAAAGGAAAATTCAATGTCTGTGGGGACTTGAACCCGCACCCTGCCAATCCAGGGAAACATAATGCCACATCAGTGGATACTGTCACCTGATTGTCTGAAAAGAAAGATGATTCCGTGCTTCGGATGGCACGTTAAGCTGTTGGTCCCGGCTACTATCTCTGGTGGTAGTAGTCGTTACATAAAAACCACGTCAGAGGCCGTAAGGCGGTTTGAATAAACTCTGACACCAGGGCTTGCTGCCCACTCGATAAGAAGAGAAGCGGATACTGCTATAACAGCTTTCCCTCCATAATCAAAATTGTATGGATAGGTACTCAAAACATACTCAACATTATAAAATTATAACGGTTTTAAATTACCATCATGGACAGGATACCTTGGTTGCCAAGTTTTTGAGTAGGTACTGGACAAACTTATAATGGTTCTTGGTGGGCCTAAGGAACCCTTAAAACACTCTCCAAATTACTTCGGTATCCGTTCATCCGTCACCTGACTCGGGCGTTTTTCTCCAACACTATTAGAGAGAGGTAATTTAAAACAAAAGGTTGTTTTGCACGGGGCGTAATTTAAAAAAAAACTATTTACAGCCAATATCATTCTATACACAGTTGATTACAACATTAAAACACTCGAATCAGAAATATATAAGGTCTAACAAAATTAGCTGAAACTTTTTTAAGGGGATGATCAGACCATCAAACCGAACAACTTTCTCCATGGGACCAATATCGAAATCGCGAAAAAAAAGCTGTTCCATACCATTTGGGTGGAGTAGGTTTGTATGGAACAGCTGATTTTTTTTTGGCGATTTCGATGTTGGTCCTATAGAGAAAGTTGTTCGGTTTAATAGGGTCAACACCTCTTTCATGGGTCGCCGTGTTATATTAAAATCCCCCAGACCATTTGGATCTTTCCGAAAACAAATTTAAAACTCAGATCATAAAAGTAGTATGACATGATTGCAGACTTTGCCGAATCATCGAAATCGATAAAGCCGCGTGATTTTCTACATTCCATTTGCCTCTTTGCCTGATTTGATCGTTGCCTGATTGCGAGCGAATCTAGTTAGGTAGATAGATTCTGAAACTTCACTGACAGAAAACCTAAGATAAGCACAACTCCCCTGTATATACAGAATGTAACAAAACACCCTAGTAATACTTAAGGGGGTGCTTCAGACCATCAAACTAAAAAACTTTAACTATAAAGCCAACTTTGAAATCACGAAATAAAAATCTGCAGTTTCATACAAAACTGACTAAAATTTTATGGAACAGCAGATTGTCTAAAGTTGCCATACAAAGCTATAAGACCAGATTAAAAAGTTAACTTTGATTGGTCTTATAGCTTTGTATGGCTATTTTAGATTGTCTTACTATTACGTATGGGTGGGTATTGAACTAAGGTGAAGAACATGACAGTATAGAAAAAAAAGGTAACCTCAAAATTTAAAAATTTCACATATTTTTTTTTTTTTGTTACGGCGGGTTGTTATCATTAAGACGTAGGTTTTTATATTAGTCATTTTGTACCTTATAACAAATTCTAAACGGCAATCGGTAATCTTTTTGGTAAGTAATTAAAAATTCCCCCGGCCGGTTGCTGAAAAAATAACAAATCACTTTTGCATGAAAACTTAAAATGCGAATAACTTCAAATATTATTTAAGACGCTCTTATCCCGTCGAGGCCGTTTTTTGAACACGAACGAAAGTGTTTTAAACTGTGTTTTAAAGTCTGAAATTAAATTATGTCTTATTTAAGGATCGGGCGGATGGGCGACTGTTCTCAATTACACGATTAGATTAAGTTTACTCGATAGAAAAAATCCCAAAGTTACCCCTTTTTGTTATGTTTTTTTTTTTAATACTATGATTAAACTGCTGATATTTAACTTTTTATTCTTGTACTTAACTAAATACATTATATATTTCTAGTGAACTCAGGAGAAGTTTTAGCTTAGAAACTCCCATGAGCAAAGATATTGACGAAAAACACGTTTTTTTGCGATCCCGCTTTCAATTGGAGCGGGATGGCTAATTGTAAACTTATGCTTGCAAGAAAGAGACGCTTGCAGTGGGATAACCTAGCCTTAAGTAAGTATTAAAATAATGTAATTATTCTTACAATGCAATTATTTAGTTATAAATCAGTTGGGGTGTATAACACGTTATAAACATTTGTCTCAGTGGGATATTTACTCATGTTAAAGTACCCAACAAAACATAAATATCCAAGAAATACAATATTTATTGGAAACTCAAACTTGTTCGCCATTACAGATGAACGACAAAAGCATATCCAACTCCAATACATCCAAAATTATTCCCTATTCTGTAAACATATAGAGTCCGAAATCGCAAAAGCAACACATCGGCGATTCATATCCTAAGTAAACCAATATGTAGATTTGTATTTGAAGGAACATAATACATCACTGTTTCGCTAAACAAAGACACTTTGTCATAGAAATGTTGCCTTAAATCATTAAGTAGTGATATATCATATCGTACAGCCACTGCGAAACACGTCGTAAGTCAGTCTCGCCCTACCCTAAGGTCCCCTTTGTCTTGGACTAGTGATGTGAACCGGTTTCAACAAAACCTTAAAAAACCGGTTTTGTCTAAAACCTAAAAACACCGGTTTTCTTTTAAAAAACCGATTACCTACATCAGGTTTTATCATGAAATTGGGTAACTTTGTAACCATATTATTCATCAGCTATAACACTTTTTGAGCTGAAAAATAAACTGAACCATCTACACGATATGAGAAGTGATGTGGTTTTTCTAGAAATCAATTTTAATGAATAAAATCGAAGAAAAGGGAATCTAGTCACCCCTTTTTTTCCCCCGTTGTAACCATTTTACTCTTACATTTTTAATCGAAGAAAATGAAAATTTACAATATTGTTCACAACACAATTTAGAATGATGTAGATTTCTTACTTTTTCGAAATTATAAAAAATCATCTAATTTTTCAAAGAAAACTGCTAAATTCTGACCGGCGCCACGCGCTCGTTCTCATCGATTAGTATGGAGAGTCGTGGTCCCAGGATGATACGCCTTAACACACATTATTACATTTTAAAAATAACACTTTATTAAAGAAGACAGCTTAAATGCCTCTTTTTGGCGGGACTTTATGTCAGTTGAATATTTAATTTCATGAATCTCAATATTGTTGTGTATCCTGAGTTTTGGTGTTGTGTATACTGGTATTTTAGTGTTTAATCACCATCATCTCAGTCGATAAACGTCTACTGATGGAAAAAGGCGGCAAGTATCGGTCTATACTTACTTATTTAAGATTTATTTTAGTTTATTATCATTGTTTCTTAATAAGAATTTAAAAAAGAGTAATGGGTAAAAACCGTATTTTTTTCTCTCAAAAGTAATTGAAAAAATACCGGTAAGTACCTACTGAAAATTGTAATCGGTTCACATCACTATTTTGGACTGCCACTTCAGTTTACATTACTCTTAGCGGTTATATGAACGTAAACAAGAAGCGTCCGGTACCGACACAACCCTGACACTCAATACAATGGGCTTGAACTGAGAAGATGACGAATACACTCACTTTGAAGTTCGAGAGAAACAGGGAATATTGAGAGAAATTTTAGGGTCCTTCTTAGTATAAGTACCGGTTTTTAAGGAGATCGTTAGACCTTCAAACTAAACAACTTTCCCTATGGGACCGATATACAGGGTGAAATTGATATCATTAGCATCCTTTTAAACAAAGAGTCTACCCATCAAACTGAACAACGTTTACTATGGGAGCAAACCAATCGGAGCAAAATAAAAATTAGCTGTCCCATATTAAATTGCAATTCCTACTCGACTCAAATGTATGCAACAGCTGATTTTTATTTTGCTGTTGTTGTTCAGTTCGATGGGTAGACTCATAGTTTAAAATGATGCTAATGATATCAATTTCACCCTGTAGATATCGCGAAAAAATCGGCTGTTCCATACAAAACTGCAATCCTCCTCGATCTAAATGTGTGTTGCTGATTTGTTTTTCGCGATTTTGATGTTGGCTCCGAAGAGAAAGTTGTTCAATTTGATGGTGTGATCATCCTCTTATTAAGTGTAAGTACCGTAAGTGTATTAAGTTGTACCCAGTATATGCAAGTACCAGTGCCGGATTAACCATAGAGGCAAAATAGGCACCTGCCTATGGGCGGCGGCGCTGGGCCGCCAAGGGGCCCCGCGGCTCGGAGGAAAAATAAATGAAAACTCAAAGATCTAAATCTTTGGGCTTAGCCCACCCCAGACCTAAAAGAAATTATGAAAAATAAGAGAACTGTATTTTAGTTGTCTCTTATTTTTCATAATTCATAATTTTATTGCAGTAAAATCTCTAACTCGCTTCGCTCGTTCCAGAATTTATATAGCATTACGAAACGCGACTTTATAATATTGTTGTAAAACCTCGAGCTCGCTTTGCTCGTAAAGATTCGTTCGATTCGATCTTTTCGTAAAGATTTCATTGCGCAACGATTTTATAATATTGTAAGTTACTTAGTTAACTTAGTAAAAACTGGAGTTCGCTTTATTCACTCTTGGTTTGAGAGGGTGTTTCAATGATCTAGGTAGGTAGGTATGGTCAGTAGGTACCTGAAATTTTGAGATCACTTCGCTCGGTCCAGGATTTAGATCGCATTTTGCAACGACTTTATAATATTTAAAACTCGAGCTCGCTTCGATCGCTCCACATTTTAGCATTTTTATTATGTTGTTTGATTGGTGGTTGTTTTACTGTGACCATAGGGAAAAAATATTGCGACGCCCATGGATATAGGGGCCCCAGGCAGGACTTGCATTGCCTAGGGGCCTCTGCATGGCTTAATCCGGCCCTGGCAAGTACCACTTATTGTATAATAAGTAGGTAGATGAACCTGAATTCAAATGAGTTTTCCAATTTCAGAGTACGACAAAACCGCAGACAACGGGTTTTACAGTTTTAGTTACAAGTTACTTTAATCTCAAGGCATCAGAATACAAAACAGTCTAACACCTTCCATGTTTACTTGATGACATGTTTGAGTAATGAGAAGTTCCGAAGCAGCTGTTTTGAGGTTTTTGGTCGCAGAAATGAATGGTGGCAATTTCATGTAGGTTTATTGGAAGGCAGAGCGAATGACAGTTCAATGACATTAAAATTCATCTGAAGCCTCTTGAAGCTTATCTAAACTATTACAAAACTGTAACTGAAGTGTCTCTGTACATTGAAGATATTTACAAAAAAAAGATTAGACTCGAAATCAACCTTTTTTGGGAATTTTGTCTGTCTGTTTGTTTATGTGTTTGTTTGTTTGTTTGTTCGCACATCACGCAAAAACTACTGAACCGATTTTAATGACACTTTTGTTGTTTGATAGCTTATGATCTGACTTAAAATCTGGTACTTATATAATTTGTGCGGACGAAGTCGCGGGTAAACACTAGTAAATATTATTTTCACATTCTGATATCAATCTAAAAGAGTCACGTTGCAGGGTTTGCCCCGAACACTTGTCTCTCGCGTGGTGTTCGCGGGGTTCGCGTTTCAGCCTGCCACGAGGCTCCACAATCCTTCTCAGTTTTTCTTACTCAAAAACAATCCTCGAGATTGGATCGACACTCCCTCAAAACACTTGACAATGGCGGAAATGCGGTGCTTACGCACAAGCAAGAAGTCCATTACGTATTAAAGAAAAAAAAAACAATATAAAATTATAGGAATTGTATTGTGCAAATCAGACAAAAATGAAACAATTATAATAAACATCCATAACGTCTAATGTTATGTAGTGGATATACAGGGTGAAATTGATAATATTAGCATCCTTTTAAACTAAGAGGCTCATCAAACTGAACAACTTTTACTATCAAACCAATCGGAGCAAAAAAAAATCAGCTGTCCTATACATTTGAGTCGTGTAGGCAGCGTCGGCGCCGGCGGGTGCAGTTTAGTATGGGACAGCAGATTTTTTTTTGCTCCTATTGGTTTGCTACCATAGTAAAAGTTGTTCAGTTTGATGGGTAGACTCTTAGTTTAAAAGGTGCTAATGATATCAATTTCAGCCTGTATAAGGTCTAACAAAATTAGGCGAAACTATTTTAAGGGGATGTTTAGACCATCAAACTGAACAACTTTCTCAATGGGACTAATATCGAAATCGCGAAAAAAAAATGTACGTTCCCATACATTTAGGTCGAATAGGTTTTAATGGAACAGCAGATTTTTTTTTCCAATCGGTTCGCAATTTCGCATCCTCTTTTACTCGTATAAATCGAACCGCTAAGGTTTGGAACAGTTCCAAACATCAGGGGTTGCCGAAAAATTGACACAGGAAGAGCCGTGTGTCAGTTTTTCGGCAAATACAATCAGGCTTTTTAAATCCTCGGCTTCAGCTTCACTTTTTCTCAGGTGAGTTTGTGGGATTGTCCATTTTAAATTAAAATTTTAGTTTGGTACTTCGAAGGGTTCTGCAATAATGAAACAAATATTGTCAAAGAGTGAAAAATTAGGAATACAGCTGGCAAAGGCTTGTCTTATGGCATCACCATCTGTGACACTAGAGACCAACTCCGATATAGATTTCATTCCATTTAATTTAAATTGTTGAACCGTGACGACCCCGTAAAGAGCAAACTGCTTTTGGAACATTGTGATCATGAAGATTGTTTAAATACCTACCTTTCTCGTACATTTCAAATTAGGATTTCTAGTTGTCCTGGATTGTTTAACTGTGGTAAAACAAGATTAACTCGTCGCAAAATCGTTACCTAAGTATTTTCCAAAATGGTGAATGATCGTGAATGATGAATGGTTAAGAATACTGTTGTTAATTTATAATTCTAGCCTTCGATCAAAATATTCTAGCAAGCGGTATAGCGTAGTATCTAGCAGATGTTTTTATCGTGTCGCGTCGTACGAAATAACAGTAATAGTTTTGATTCTAGTGATTACATACACATACATAGCTCACGCCTATGTCCCACTTCTGGGGTAGGCAGAGACAATAGATCGCCACATGCTACGATTCTGACACACATCTTTCGCCTCCTCAACATTCATAAGTCTCTTCATACATGCTCGTCGGTTCCGGGTTCATTTTATTTGGCCCTTCTTCAGTACGCATCCTATTTGGTCAGCGTACGTGCGCCTAGGGCAACCCCTTTCAACCATTCCATTCACACTTGCCTTGTAAATTTCATACGTCAACCTACTTTGGCTCATTTTTTCCACATGGCCAAACCACCTCAACATTCCTTTTTCAATCTTTGTCACTACATCTTCTTTCAGACTTCTTCTTCTTTTAGATTCTAGTAATTCAGCAAAATAATAAAAAATGTAAATTTAAAGGATACACAAAAGAACCAAATGACCGATGGAAAACAAAACAGATTATAAAATTAAATAGGTTAAGTATTTCAGTTGTAGGTAAGTATGTATTGCTCCTGATTAATTTCGGTCACATGGCGACTGCTTTAACTCCATTCAATAAATCATTATTCAAGAAGTAGCAATTTCAAAACTACTCGTATTTATCGAGTACCTACTTCGGAAACTATCCCTTTACACAATGTGATTCATGGGTCCCATCGTTATACCAATTCAAAGCATCTACCAAAGACCACGACTGACCGATTTATTACATAATATTAAGGTGAGTGACGAGGTGATCAAATAAATTGGTACTTTTGTAGCTTAGCACTTTGAAGGTCATTGAACGAACTGAACGGATATAGCAGTGATAACAATAAAGGTTTTAGTGTCTCGAACCGTGCCCAATACATTTTTGTAGCATCGCATACAAAGGACCAGTTTTCCACACTAAAATCAACGTTGAAAAAAAACCTCCGAACTCTGATCAGCCGGAGTAAAGACAAGCTGTTTAAAAAGTAGAGCTTCATAGACGGGTCAGACATAGGGTGTTGCTCCTCAAACTATGGCCCATCCGAAGATCGAATCAGCCCTACCTCCGCATTACCACATTACCTGCATCTGAAATCGATGGGCCAAGTATGATGGAAAGTTTTTGATGTCCTATGGCGTCTGCGGTTTAGGATAAAACCGACCCATTGTCGTGAAAGGCAAAAATATTTTTTCTAATCGGCATTTCTTTTATTGACATAAGAAGTGTTTTTTGTCGTTGGATAGCTCTTGTAACGTGGAACAAAAGACCCATAATATAACAAAGTCGTTTTAATGCTTGCATCTCGAGATAATTATTATATTGCATTCAAAGTCAAAAACAGAGCACATAAAATTTCAATATCAAACTTTTCATTAAGGAGCACCCAAAACCATTTTGTGCAGATTAGACATGAACCTACGCATTTATTTATGCATAATTAGGTCAGCACATCTTGAGCTTGAAGGTACCGAGAGCACCCGAGAGTACCGCTGGCCTTATCTATTACACGGACAGGGCCGGATTAAGCCATGCCGAGGCCCCTAGGCAATGCAAGGCCCGGGGCCCCTATCTCCATGGGCGAAGCAACGATTTTTTCCTATGGTCGCAGTAAAATAACCACCAGCCAAACAACACATTAAAAACACTAAAATGTGGAGCGATTGAAGTGAGCTCGAGCTTTTAATATTATAAAGTCGTTGCGCAATGCGATCTAAATCCTGAACTGAGCAAAGCGATCTCGAATTTTTCATCATTGCAACAACCGTCTCAAACCAAGAGCGAGCAAAGCGAGCTCGAGGTTTTACTAGAATATTATAAAGTCACGTTTCGTAATGCGATAAAAATTCTGGAACGAGCGAAGCGAGCACGAGATTTTACTGCAATCAACTGAAATACAGTTGTCTCTTACTTTCATATTTCCTTTGTCTGGGGTGAGCCTAAATATTTGAGTTTTCGCTTATTTTTCTCCCGAGCCGCGGGATCTACTGATGAGATCATTGCATCACCATCTAAAACCAAGAGCCAGCGAAGCGAGCTCAAGATTTTTAACTGCAATATTATAAAATCGTTGCGCAATGTGATCTGAACCTTTGAGCAAGCGAAGCAAGCTCGAGGTTTTAATACCATATTAGAAAGACGTTGCGTAATGCAATCTTAATCCTGGAACGAGAGAAGCAACTAAAATACAGTTGTCTCTTATTTTTCGTAATTCTTTTTAAGTCTGGGGTGGGCCTAAATCTTTGAGTTTTCACTTATTTTTCTCCCGAGCCGCGGGGCCCCTTGGCAGCTGTGGGCCCATAGGCTGCAGCCTACTTTGTCTCTATGGTTAATCCGGCACTGTACACGGAGGCTATATTTAGTTCCACTTTCCAGCACAAACTGTCTAACTAGCTTCTCAAAGGAACGATGTTCAATATACAAAGACGCCTATGAAATATCATACAGTCGATAACAAGATGTACGTCGGTCAGAGAACAGTATCGTTTTGAATTTGAAAGCCCTTCAAAACATTTGACATAGTACCGAATTCGATCGATTTGTTTGGTCTTTGCCATAGAGCTATTATGTGCAATACGTAAAGAAATAACACTACACATCTCAACGCTGTCCCATTCTTAGTGGCGATCTCGCCACAGTCTCTTAGAAAATCGATAGATCGATCGATAACAATAGGTAATCTCTATCACCCGCCTGCACTCGTCGTTCTCTCATGTGGCACACGACGTTTTTTTGCCCTTTTAGTTCTAGTATGTAGTATTCAATGTTCTCTGCGTAATATTTCATCTTAGCTTCAAGGGAATTTCGCCCTTGCTGCTGCCCTTACACTGACCTATTTAAAACTAAACGATCATAAAAACTATAAGGTATAAATTACTTAAACAGAGAGTGTGTTAGCAAAACATCCTTTCACTAATTAGCTTACCCAACTCAGTGAATGGATGTGACGTTTAAATCAATAGAGAGCTTTAACGACTTGTCAATAACCTCTTGTGATAAAACGTGTTGTTTAGTATACGAATTTGGACGTTGAGCTGTAGAGAATAAAGATTAGGTTTATGGAGAACTATGTTGAAATATTCAATTAGGTGGTGAATGGAATATTTTGTATGACGCGTTTCGTAGTGTACAGTATGTAAATGTGAGAACTGCTGGCTAATTTAAATTCTAATCTACGTGGAAATTAAAAGGTTCGAGTCGCTTTTCGTTCAGCACCTAGTAATTTAAGTCATTAGGAACGTCTTCTATGTGGTAATCTTTTGCATCCTCACTGTAGAGCTTGTAAAGGGTGTAACAGAAATGTATTCTTGTTTGAAGCGGTAGTTTAGACTATAAGTAAGACATCAATGGTTTCCACGCTAAATATACCAAAGAGGTGTACGTAGTACCTACCTACAGGCAGTCAGACAAATACACACACACACTGACACTTCAAGACTGACTGATGGACTGTTGTTACTAGGTACTCTGTCTGTGATCATTTTAAAATGTCTGAAAAGACAGCGATATGAAATCATCACTTTCATAGTATCATCACAGATTATATAATACTATACAGTACTGGAGTGCGATTTTTGAATCTCATTTGGTGAGCTCAGCAGTTGAAAATGTCAACATTACTATGGAGATTCGCATCTTTCTACTGCTGATTTGCGTTTAAAAAATCATACTCAAGGAGAGCGATTTTTGAAAGTCAAATCAGCAGCAGAAAGATGCAAATCTCCATAGTTATTTTGTCATTTTCAACTGCTGAGCTCACCGAATGAGATTCAAAAATCGCACTCCAGATGCCCAACGTCAAACAATGGAACGCGACTGCCGTAACGCGGGCAGTCTTCGGGCAAAGTAAATGCTTGATTTTTCGAGGCTCATGAGATTTTTTTTGTAGTCAGATCATGTACTTTTAGTAACAATTTACATTTTACGTAAACATTTATAACAAATCGATACCATAACGCCATATATTGCCATTTTTTTAACAAAAATTTCATTTGTATGCTACGAATAAGAGAATGTATAGAAGTATAAATGAAGCTCAAAAAGTGGCACCAAAAAAATTGTAACGCGTTCTAAATTTTTTCTTTAAAAATTGTAACTCGCCGCCAAAACTCATACAAAATGACATTTTTCATGGGGTGCCAAAAATGATTTCGATTTTGTTTGGAGTTATTCTTCCATATTTATTCTCTTATTCGTAGTTTGTATGGGATAGGACACCATCCCACGTATCACAGCAGCCAGCTAGCATAAATAACCAGCAGTTTGACCAGCAGCAAAAACCAGGGAAAATAAATATTGTAAAAAAATTGAAATGGGATGACAACATTAAATAACGCGATGGAAATATGCAATAAATGCAATAAATTAATAAGAATTTGAATATGAATATTCAAGAGTTATTTATTATTAACGAGAAAAGCTATTAACATTTAAATAACCTTCATCTTTCAGTTCATACTAATACTCGCTGACCGCAGTAAAATTGTTTGTTTACTCTTTTAGATTGCTTCAGCTGCATTTATAGTTAATGTTTAAGAGTATAAGCGGGCTGAAATGCTAATTTGGAGAATAGGTCACTTTTCGGTCTGTATACAATATAGGTATGTCCGATGCGGGGCTATCCTCTTAAAATGAGACGAATATGTCCAATATTCCAGAGAGTATTCAATAATTTACCAGCCAAGAATAAATAACAATGTTCTGTATATGTTTCTGGCCAGAGTCAAAATTATTTATTCAATATAGTAGCTTTTTCTTGAAGTTACCACCGCGTCAACGACGTGATGTTGCTGTAGAGAAAATGCGTTCAGAAACTCTACAACATAAGTCTATTAGCATATGCTCACGACTATATTCCCCGAGGGGGTAGTCAGAGATATTATGAAACCTCAGAACATCCACGTTTCACCAGTAGTACCGAAGCTCTGTCCAGTGTGACGGGGGGTGAGCCCGTCGCCATTTATATTGGACAGTGGGTACAATACATGCCTCGAAATTGAAGCAGGTTTCCTCACGATGTTTTCCTTCACCGAAAAGCCAGTGGTGTTACAAATCGTGCATAAACTCCGAAAAACTCATTGGTACGAGTCGGCTTGGACGGGGATCGAACCATCGCCTCCTGCACAGCAGGCAAGGTTACTCGCCACTGGACCACCACAGCAACATAACTCTATTTAATAACTATTACAATATAAGGTCCAACTTAATACGCTGACACTTTTTTAAGAGGACGGTCAGACCATCAAACTGAACAACTTTCTCTATGGGACCAATATCGAAAGAGTGAAAAAAAAATCTGCTCTTCTATACAAAAACTGCAAACCTACTCGAGCCAAATGTCTGGGACAGCAGATTTTTTTTTCGCGATTTCGATGTTGGTCCCATAGAGAAAGTTGTTCAGTTTGATGGTCTGATCATCACCTTAAAAAAGTGTCAGCATATTAAGTAGGACCCTGTATAAATTCGCTAAGGGTTTCTACAGGGTGTAACAAAACACCCTAGTAATACTGTACACAGTGTTAAACTTGATGACCCACGACCACGACGATTGACCCACAACCACCCAAACAAAAGCCCAATGCTCTTAACCATCAAACCACGGAGGCAATTAAAATACAGTAAAATTTCTTCAGTTTGCTAATGATATCAATTTCACCCTGTATACAGGCTGACTCTTTGACCGAATTTCATCGGTAATAGGTCACCTTGTCGCAACGAAACATCAAAAGCGGTCGAGTCAGCAATTTAATAAAATTGTACGAAACGAATGATCCGTGGAAGCAGATGGAGGCAGGTGTTCTCAAACTGTGATTGTGGTCCTCGTGATGTAGTCATCATAATATCATCTCAATTTCTGTATTGCGAATTTTTTTATTTTAATGTTGTAAAACATTTGGCAGTAAAACCGGCTCATATGCCGTCACGAAAAATAGTCATGACGCTCTCGAAATCGGGAGAGTGCGGTATTGACAGCTGCGACTTAGTTTCAATTTTCGATAAAAGTGCGAAATCTGAGTGCGGAATTTTGTTGTTTCACATCAGCCGAGCGTCCCGCGACGTCAATTTTTTTTTTAGGCCAACTTATGTATGTTGTAAAAAATAGCCTAGTAATATTTACTGGGGTTGTTTAGATTAGACCATCAAACTGAACTACTTTCACTATGGAGCTATCTTCGAAATCACGGAAAAAATCTGCCGATCTATACATTAGGGTTGAGGTAACCGTTGATGTTTTCTATGGAACAGTAGATCAGTAGAATTTGGCTCTATGGTGAAATTGTTCAATTTGATGGTTTGATGCACCAATCTACTTCCACGGACTTGAAAGAAATACGGACCGAATATTGCACTAAAAAGATGTGAAGCATGCAAGGTAATACAATCTCGTTTGTTCTACAAGGGACCTACACTCACACAGATGCACTACCTCTAGGCGCAGTTCCTACAACCCGTCACCTGTACCGCGTGACAGCACGCACACAAAAGAAATGGGTGCTTCACTCGTGATTAGACGAGATTACGTCTGGTTCTTCTTTTAAGTCTGTGTCTACTTCACCAATGATCGTCCAAATGATGCACAAACATAGTTTTAGCATCACTGTCCAAAACGGAATGTACCAAAACTTTGTTCAGGATTCCATTAATTATTTCTAAGGGTTACTTTGATCCACGATTGCTACTCGGTTTCGACTTCAAAGCTTTTAACAATTATTGTTTTATAGTGCCGTTATTTTATTTGAGACCCTCGTTTTTGCCCCTTCCAAAAAAAATAAGTTAGTGGTTTTCAAGATTTGTTTATCTTGTATTGTCATTCCTCTTTTCTAACTTATATTAAACTAGAGTTAACCCGCGACTTCGTCCACATAAATTATATACCAGATTTTAGTCGGATCATAAGCTATCAAACAAAAAAAGTTTCATCAAAATCGGTTCAGTAGTTTTTGCGTGATGCGCGAACAAACAAACAAACTTGTCAATAGATGGCGCCGCACGTCATTTAAATCGCGCTATCGAGTGTTACTTGAGTTTATATGAAGTGAACCGCTACTTTTTTATTCCTCACGATTTTTACGATTTTATAATAGTTATATTAGATGACCGCGGCGAACTTCGTACCGCCTTAGAATCTTCCCGACACACACTTGGCCGATTTTTTATTCTATGTTCATCATGGATAGTGTAGCATTCTAATGGTGAAAGAACTATTCAGATCGGTCCAGTAGTTTCGGAGCCAATACAATACAAACAAACAAACAAAAAATCTAATCTTTCCTCTTTATAATATTAAGTATACCTACATACATACATCAACTCATGAGCATAATCCCTTTCGCGGTGTCCAGAAACCTTGGTAAGATATACCTACCTACTACTAATACACAGGTGACACGTGATAGATAGTCCTTTCCATGAAGACGCGCCCCCAAAGCACACAATAGTACATTTATGGTACAAGTGTGTAATGTTGGCGATTACCGCTGAGGCGCCATTGAGACCCGAGCCGGCAGGCGAGGGTCTTAGGAGAGCCGAGGACGGTAATCACCAATACACACGTGTATCATACGACGTTTTTCAACACACTTGTGAAGAAAATAATACTAAAAAATCATTTTATTTAGTAGATAAAAAGTTTATTTTGTACTATTGAACACTATCTTTTTCGTACCGAAACTTTTTTAAGAACAAAGCAACTAAACCAATAAAAAATCCTAAACTTACTAATGAATAATGGTAATGAAAAAGTCACAATGTGATTATGATTACAAGTGTCATTATGTGCCTAATTGCGGTGAAATTAGTGCCATTTTATAAGCATGTGTGTTGAAAATAAATGAAAGAGGTGATCTACATTATATATTGATATTACATGACGACAGCAATAAATTTACATATCGTGATATCGTTAGACTGATTCATCAATGGGCCAGATAGAAATAAATTATTCACCTATTTGTTTTGTTTGTTTTTTGTGTCGTCGGTTTATTGAATAGCCGTCATCATCATTAACGATACTTGCCCTATACTACCAGTCCATGGAGTTTTTTATATTTAATTCTTCGAGCGTTTAATAATTTCAAGTAGGTAGGTACAAATAAAAAAAGAAACAATAAAAAGTATTGGCATTTTCAGTATGAAATCTTTTAAGTATAATAAAAGTAAACCTTATTACAACTACAGGCTTAACGTTGATCCGCTGTAAATACAAAACGGCTAGCCGTTATAATGTAATGCGGCAAATTTTATCTACAATGAGGCGTTTTCCAAGACTAGTCAATCGAAAAGTCAGCAGATGGCAATATTAAAAGTTCAGAAAAACCTGTCACATTGACAGTAAAAAGCGTAGGTTGAGAATTCTATAGATTTCCTGACAGCGTATACTCGAAAGGGACAGAGATATGACAAAAATGTATGAGAAATCGTGCCTTTGTTTGCCATAGTTGCAAGATTTTGTATGCAATTTCAACTGTGGCAAACAAAAATATCGCATACGCAGAAAGGGACAAACGACATGGATTTTGTCGCATTCACTCTGTGTAATTAGCGTATAAGGCTGTCTCGTTTTCGTGACTATTATTATTTTAATGCCTTTTCTAGTTGATTCTCTTTCTACGGTAAAAAGTGATGTTTGTCTAAGGTTTGCATCATTCAAATGACTTTTTTTGTCAATATATTTACTAGCCTGGTTACTAGACCTTTTGGCTAAATCTTATTTTCTTTTCAATTTATCTTGATAGTGGTGGTGTTGCCAATGGATAATTTTTCACTACCAATAAATACGCAATAGCACCGACAATTTTCGTTTACTGTACATAAACGAACATTGGCTGCATAAAAAGTTAATCAATTTGAAGTACTTATCAAAACGTCTCTCATATTAAAACCATAATAATCTTATATTAATAAATCAAAAAATTGCTCCCAAAAATTCGGGAATCAAGAAAAACATGTAACACTTTCGATCTGACAGCTAAATTGGCACGCCATCCTTCCAATGTCTTTGAACGATTCTTCTTTTTTAATGAAAACGCCCCATTAGGTGCCATTAGGCTGCGATATTTCTATACCAGTTTTGAAAATCGGCGGTAGTGACAGAGGGCCTACCATGAGTTTTCACTGTTCTTTACTACTACGGTAGTTACGTTGCCAATTCGTATGGCAGAAATTAGTTCTCAACGTAATCACTAGGAGCGCTGTACGAAATTCAATACAAAATTGGTGACGTAATTACAGTAGTAAAGTACGGTGAAAACTCATGGTAGACCTACAGATCAATCGTGTGACGTGTCAATATAGCAGTGAAGTAAGCCATAGAAACACTTAACCATCAATCACACAATAAATAAGATATATATAGCGATAAGATTAACCACCAATCACGAGACGAGACGCAGACACTTTATTCAATATTGGACGTTTTACGTTTAAAAAAGCTAATCTATTTAAGTCAACTGGGCTAGGGTTTATGACTACTAAATGTACCGCAATTAATGCGCACAAACCCTATACTGTTAGAGTGCCAATTTTGACTGAAATGGGATAGGGTTTTTCTAGCATTTTTCGACAGCAAAACCTAGTTTATTATAGTCGGGATAGTGACTGAAACAGTATAGGGTTTGTAAAGACGCTAACGGCGTACCTCATTACAATGGGGTGTATAGCTTGAAACAGTTATGGACTCTGGTAATTAATTTTAAGGGTACGGTATCTTTGGAAATCTTTGAGGCACTGTAACTTTAAAACTATACATTTTAACGAAAATCGGACTCTATACAAGCATAGAGATTTGTTTCTAGATTGTTTCTGCAAAATTTTATTGACTTTAATTGGTTAGTATTGAAAATATCACCATAGTACGTTTGTATGGAGAGCGCCAACGCATTGTCGGTATCACGCGTGACTTTTCCTCACTACAGATACCTATTAATTATGTTTAAGGGGCTACCTGCCGGTTTTGGGTAACTTTGTAACCATTTTATTCATAAACAATGGCACTTTTTGAGCTGAAAAATAAACTGAACCATCTACAGGCTATGAGAAGTGATGTGGTTTTTCAAGAAATCGATTTTAATGAATAAAACCGAAGAAAAGAGACTCTAAAGTCACCCCTTTTTTTCCAGTTGTAACCATTTTACTCTTACATTTTGAATAGGAAGAAAATGAAAATTTACAATATTGTTCACAATGCAATTTAGAATGATGTGGTTTTCTTACTTTTTATAAATTAATAAAAAATCGTCAAATTTTACAAAGAAAACCGCTAAATTCTGACCGGAGCCACGGCTCGTTCGCATCGATTAGAGAGTCGTGGTCCAGGGCAGATACGCCTTAATGCACTTTGCTACAACTGGTTGCTGGTAGTTGTAGCAAAACCTTTTACAACCTCTGTTGTAAATCGTACGTAAGTTCCTAAATATGCATTGGCACAACTCTGAATCTGCACTTACCTTGCCTGCACTTATTCTTTCCTTGAAGAGCTATACCTACTCGTATATCTAATTTACAAATAAAGAAAACCATCCAATTTATAAAATTCAATAAACATTACGCGTAGGTATTCAGAAGTCGTCCAATTATTTTCTGTAATATTCGTAGTCTCGTTGTATAAGGAAAACATCTTGACTTGATACAATGTAATATTGTATTGTTAGGACTAGTCCTAACAATACAATATTACATGAATACAAATGAATACAATTACATAGTCTAGACTAGGGATCTGAAAAATACAAGAAATTCTGAAAAACATTTGTCCAGCGTAGCCATTTATCGAGGAA
Source organism: Agonopterix heracliana (assembly GCA_963693445.1). Classification (NCBI taxonomy): domain Eukaryota; kingdom Metazoa; phylum Arthropoda; class Insecta; order Lepidoptera; family Depressariidae; genus Agonopterix; species Agonopterix heracliana. Next base: position 1,392,479 of record OY856310.1, read on the forward strand.
ATGCCGCCAGCGTTTTGGGGTACCCTTACCCTTCCGCAAGGACCCAAGCTTTTATGTTCAATGTTTTTTAAAAAAAAATTTATGAAACCGGCACTGCATTACCCTTTTTTTGTTTACATTCAAAAATTCATGTAAAATTTTATATTTTATACGTACCTCTAATTAGTTTAAGGTCTCCTATTATATTTGTTTTATTATTGTGCTAACATGTATTTTTTTACAATCTTATAATAATTAACAAAACTAAAAATATATATTTTTTTATTATACGACGCTAGAAGTTTTAACTACCTACAGATTATATTTTCTTTTCAATAAACTCTCACTATACCTAACAATAATTAATATTTCATCGGACTCGATAAAACATCGGACTAAAATCGTTTTAACTAGAAAAAACCAATTATTTTCGCAGATGACAAAATTAATTAAAACGTACAAATTGGTCCGAGACTGTTGTCAATGTCTTTTGTGATTGCAGAATTCTGATATAATAAGATACCCATAATGAATGATAATTAAAGTAAGATAAGAATAAAATATTTTATGAATATGAAGTGTGAAAATGTTTTTTAGGCGCGCAAGAGAATTGGATTAAAAGTAATCTTTTTTCGTCGACGTACGTTTAAATAAAAATGGTATTTCAATAATTCTACAGAAATGTTTTTCTCTTAGTTATGCATAGCATTTTGTGGAGATAGTCCAACTATTGTTTCAACATTAATCTCACCAAGCCCAGCCAGTCGCTCATTGTGATGGTTTGACAGCAATAAGAAATTTTTAAATGACATCTGCTTTAGGTACTATTATTTTCAACTTTTTAGTTTATAATGTAATGTTACAATGAAAAACTGCCTCCGTGGTCTAATGGTTAAGAGCATTGGGCTCTTGACACGGAGGTCGTGGGTTCGATTCCCACGGGGGGCACCTAGTGAAATGTCACTTTGTGCGTTTTTCCCCAGTTGGTCCTAACATTGCAGGCTGAGTCACCTGATTGTCTGAAAAGAAAGATGATTCCGTGCTTCGGATGGCACGTTAAGCTGTTGGTCCCGGCTACTATCTCTGGTGGTAGTAGTCGTTACATAAAAACCACGTCAGAGGCCGTAAGGCGGTTTGAATAAACTCTGACACCGGGGCTTGCAGCCCACTCGATAAGAAGAAGAAGAATGACAAATTATTATGGAGTGTGTAAATTAAATTAAATTAAACAGTATTTATGTGTCTCTTATACACAGGTACATATTAAAATAATATAGCACGGTTTTAAAAACTAACTAACTAGAACTAACGGTAACGGTAACTAGATTCTAGTTTAAGTTACAATATTTATTGCTTGAATGACAGCTCATTTTGTAAACGCTACATTATGTGTCGTTTACAAAATGAGCTGTCATAACTAGAATTAAATTACGTTAGTGAACATTATGTAACTTACATTAGTGAACAAACTAGGTATTTTATATCTATCAAATGTCCCAATAACTATAAAGTGATGCCCAAATTTATCTTTTAATAAGTTGGCGTACTGAACCAGGCCACTTGTTATTGATAACAGATTGCATTATCAATGTTTATAATTTGGTATTGATGATTAACTAAATTATTATTATCGTGCTTAAAGTATACGCAGTGCGTACAGTACGCGGGCGCGCGTGGACATTGACCTCAGAATCATGTGATCGAGTGGGGGGTCATTACCCCGCAATTGTTCTCAGTAACAGATACCAATTTAGCTACTAGATAGAGAACGAAATTATTCAATGGCGTTCTATCATCTACCTACTGGCGTTTTTACAAACTAACCAACTCGTCGAATTTTATTGATTACAAATGTTAATAAATCTTAACTATTATAAAACTTTAACAGAATGAGTTTACTTATATCAGTACATTGAAGATATTTACATAAAAATTTAAAAGTTTAAATTATGGTTTTTAGGTAAGTATACCGGACTCCAAATCAACCTTTTTTAAAATGTTTGTCTGTCTGTTTGTTTGTTTTTATGTTTGTAACAGCATCACGCAAAAACGACTGAACCGATTTTGATGAAAGTTTTTTTTTGTTCTGACTTAAAATCTGACGAAGTCGAAGAGTTTACCTCTAGTGATACTATATATTTTCATTTCCATGAACGAAATTATCGTCAGCAGAACCTTTTTTTTTAACCCCACGTTTTGTATTATCGTAAACTAAAAACTCTTTCCGTGTAGAGTACCTACGGCTACGTGTTGTTTTTAACGAACACACCTGTGAAATAAACTAATAAAACTGCGTACCTGACTGATTTTGTAACTATGAGATCACTGTAGGTATTTGAAATCGATCGTTACCAGTACAAATATTTGATTAAATGTACAATCATTGTCTATATTTGAGCTCCACAAACGATAGCCTTTCTGCCAATGTTTCCAAATAAAGTTAGTACAGTACATAATACGTTATTCTATTAATTAAGTTCGACATGACCAGACGAGAGGTGGGCGCCGACCCGAAATTTGCCGGCGGCGGCGCGCCGGGTGAAATTGGTCGGCGCGGCGGCGCCGCGCCGCGGCGCGGGTGTTTTTTTTTTAAAAATTCACACTATAGGTGTTTAATGTATTATCTAGAAGCTCCAGAAGCCGGAAAAATTAAAATAAGACAGCAAAAAATGTGCACATGTTAAAGGCTTTTAAACTACAAACGCGATCTCTCAGCATTCAAAACCAATCAGAGTGTAGAAAAAACAACGGGATTCGTAGTAGCAGGAATCGCTAGACTAATCCCGGCAAGTGTAGTCCTGAGAAGTCGCCAACTCCTTGGCATCGAACTTAAGCTTGTTATCTCCGGCATCATTTCGAGAAATCTGATTCTGGAGACTGCTGCCGGCGATGGCACCTAAAAATAACGTCTTTTGGAACCGGCGGCACTGATATGGATAACCAACGCCGGCAACCAAATGAACGATTGGCGTCGTCAACAGAGCCCATGTAATACAGATTAACCCAGTAACTAGTGCTGGCAGCCAACTTAGACAGCCAAGTTCCCAGGCGCCAGTAGCCAGCTCGGCCCGGCGCCATTTACCATTCCCGGAAAAAGGGGTGCTGCCGGCGGTTAGCTTGGCAACCAGCGCCGGCACTAATATTAAAAACCAGCGCCGACAATCAAATGAGCGACTGGCGCTATCAGCGGGAAGCCTATGTAAAGTACAGTTTAACCCGGTAACAAGCGCCCGCGCCGGCAGCCAACTTGGCTGTCAGCACTGGCAGCTAGCTCGGCAACCGGCGGCACCGGATCTATCTAAGAAAATGGGGTGCTGCCGGCAGCTAGCTTCGCAACCAGCGCCAGCACTGATATAAATAATCAGCGCCGATAACCAAATGAGCGACAGCGCCGCTCGCGCCGTCAGCAGCGAAGAGTAGCTCATGCAAAGTACAGTTTAGGCCAGTAACTATATAGCGCCTGCAGCTATCTCGGCAACCGGCGCTGCCGGCACCTACCTCATCAACCGGGGCGCTGCTGGCAGCTAGCTTGGCAACAGGCGCCGGCACTGTTATGGATAACCAGTGCCGGAAAACAAATGAGCGACTGGCGCCGTCAGCGGAGAGTAGCCCTTGTAAAGTACAGTTTAGGCCTATAACTAGCGCCAGCAGCCAACTTGGCTGTCAGCGCTGGCGTCGTTAACAGAGAGCCTATGTTAAGTACAGTTTAGCCCGTTAACTAGCGCCGGAAGACGGCACGCACACAGCAACCACGGCAACCGGCGCCGCCGGTGCCTAACTCGGCGGCGGCGGCGGCACGGGTAACCCGGCGCGGCGGTGCCGCGCCGGCGCGGCGCCCACCTCTACCAGACTTTGTTTAGGTTTCGGTTACATATCAATATCAATACCAATGAATAAGGTTTTCATATAATAAACGTTATTAGATTTCTCATTGGGTATTTGACTCATAGAGAAGTTACAATTTGACTACATAAATACATAATTTTTTATACAAAGTTCGGCTGTTCGGCTCTTATGTAATTTATGGAAGGTCCAAACATTTTTTTTTTTTCATGAGTTGAAAAACGATTTTTCTCGTTTTCCCAAGGGAAAATTTTCATTGTCTGAATACACCCTTTAAATTTTGATTGATCAATAGTTTCATTTTATAGAAATATAGGGGTGTTATTACAGGAAGATTTTTGATAGTCTAACACTCTGTTGCAGAAACGTTAATTAAAGTTAATCCTCCATTAAATGTCTTGCTAGCTTTTACTACGTCAACAAGCATGTAATTCAATATTTGTACTTTGTATATTTTGTTTTGTTTAAAAGAAGTGTGTTGTTGAAAAGGGAATGCTGAGATGGTTTGGTCATGTGGAAAGGATGAGTGATAGTAGAATGACGTATGAAATATATAAAGCAAGTGTGAATGGAAAAGTCGAAAGGGGTCGCCCTAGACGTACGTATGCAGACCAAATTGGCAGCATACTTAAGAAGGGCCAGATCAAATGTACCCGAAACCGACGAGCGTGTATGAAACGACTTATGACTGTGGAAGAGGCAAAAGAGGTATGTCAGGATCGTAGCCGATGGCGATCAATTGTCTCTGCCTACCCCAATGGGACACAGGCGTGAGTATATGTATGTATGTATGTAAGTGTGTTGTAGAGTTTCTGGCCGCATCTTCTCTACAACGGAACACCTTCCGAAGCGGTGGTAGAATCAAAAATGACGTCAGAAAGTTATCTATGTGATATTATTTTGAATAAAAAAATTTTTGATTTTGATTTTGTATTTGCATAGGCATCTTATATACTCAACAAGACAAAAAGTAACAGCAAGAGATTTAATGGAGGATTAGCTTTAATGAGCGTTTCTGCAACTGAGCGTAAAACTATCAACATACTTAATTTGTATGGCCGGCTCTCCTCCCATGCTTATTCATGAGAGATCTATGCCCTGCAGTGGGACGTACAATTATAGGCTGTTGATAGTGATAATGATGTTTTGTTATCCGTAACAGAAAGAAATGGGAAAAAATTATTAAACAAAGGTAAGGATACATAATAACAACTAAATATAACTATAAGTAACACAAAATGAAAAAGTAACAACACCTAGGCTACTTAAAGGTAAAAAATGTCTACTACATTAAAAATAAATAAACTAACTTAACCTAAAATATGGTGCAGGTTTGAATCGCGCTGGAGGGTAGCCAAGGTGCTGGTAGCGTTTCCTCGCTGAACGGCTAAATTGATCCGTTGAGCGAGGAAAGCGCCAGCCCTTGGATCCCCGGTAGAGTCTACCAGGCACTTTGTCAGATCTTTAAAAAGCGCCGGGACCCCACGGTCCAAGGGTTTCGAATGCTACGAATTTGTATTGGGTGCCAATACCCTTGTATTTTTAATAACCTCAATTGCCTATTCGGCAGATTCCACCGCTGAGTAAATAAATTTGGTCTAACTTCCTGCTTCAATTTTTTTTTCAAAATAAATTTTTCCGTCCACGCATAATTTTAGAGGACCCGTGAAATAAAATGTGATATCCTTTGAAGAAATCTCGTTTAGAGAGAATTATTTTTTGGAAAGGGTTGACGTTGGATAATTAATCTACCCGAAGATTGAACGTCACGTTTTATGTAAATTTACTTTTGAAATTGACCAATAAGGAAAAGTAGCGAAATCCGAAATGTAAATATTTAAATTGACAATTAAGTACACTTTAAGATATTATAGGGCCGATTATCCTGAGAAAATTCTCAGATTTATAAAGTTCCTTTATAATATCATTATTGAAGATCGTGTTCAATAACACATATTATATGAATTTTAGATAAAAAAAAAGTCTATAGTCTACAGTACTATCTAGTCATAGTTTCAACTGCATTACATTAAGAATAAATATCTTTATAATAAAAAGAAAATCTGGCGAGTTAGCACATTTTGGTACATTTGCAGTTCTGCAAAAAACGCAAAGTTCTTTTATTCTATAAGTGGCAAATATCATAAAATTTTTTGTGGTTTTGTTCACACCCACAATACGTTTTACAAACTTACCAAAACATAATTTTTAACTTTACTAAATAGAAATAAAATTAAAACAAAACCCATAAAATAGAAAATACTACACTCACCTCCGCATGTACTGGAACTTGATGACAATGAAAATCAGGAGCGTGTTAGCCGAAAGTGAAGCAGTCAGTACTGCCACATAAAGCACTATTATAACCACATCTGGCCTGAAGAATACGTCCAAGTCCATGGGAGTAGCTCCCCACATTTCAGTCTCGTTCCATTCATGGTTAAGACTGGTGTTTAGCGCTTTAATAGGCATGGTGATGTCATCCACATATATACACTGCACTTTAGAAAATGTTATGTTTTGGATTATCTTTTCAGAATCGCTCACACTGGTTTTAGTAGTCACATTTTTATTTTAGCAATTAAAACAATTATTTGCTTGGAATTCACTGCTGTAACATTAATTTTTAACAAAACAAACCGTGGTAAATAAGGGTTCATTAAAATTGTTTGTTGTTGAATTTGCCGTAATATCTAAACCAAATCTTGTATGTTCACTACTTTGCAACAGCAGCTGACCACCCCATTAGGAAATAGGATCGTTCACATTCCGAATAGAATAAAATTTAACTTCCTATTCGTATAAAGGTCACACGTATACCCTCGCCTAAAAATGAACATAGGAATGTAAACTTAAAATTGTGTTACACACAGTTACTTTGATTTTTAATGAATATTGAGGCTTGAGGTACACGTGCCGTCCAGTAGTTTTTTTTTTGTTATATACTTTGTACTTTATGTAACACAGTTTAAAGTTCACATCTTATTTCGCGCTGAGACGATTGATACCAAATCGATATAACAGGATACAGAGTCCTCTTTGATAGCTGTCAGTTTTATACGCAGTACCTTCCTAATTGTTTACCACAAACATGATAAATAGATCATCCCTCTGAGATTTTCCACTAATTTAAATGTTAACCTCCCGAAGCAAAGTATTGAATTTACACACCTAATTTCTAACCGGTTGCGGTTTTCCTTGAGGGTGGGTGAGGGTGGGTGAACAAGAAAATGAATAATTAATCCTGTCAAGGGTTAGTTTTAGTAAGGCAGTGACGTATAAAGTGTTAAATAAACTTTCTACAACATTTTCACTTCATTCTGGACATTCTATCGTTTTATGTATGTCAAAGAAAGGGGCAAAACCGGTCAAGTGTGTGTTGGACTGTAGTTATTTTTCTTTACTTTGTCATCGGTTCCAAGCGGACAGATTCGCGGGCAAAAGCTACTATTTTCAGAGCAAAAAAAAACAGCTGTTCCATACTAAACTGCAATACCTACACGCACGACTCAATAGGAGATAACGTCGACTGAAAAGGTTATTCAGGATTGCGTAACAGGTATTTTCATGAAAAAATGTACAAATATGTCGTAACTACATCTAAAAGTTGGGCAGGGTGGTGAAATTTATCAAAACTCAACGTCAAGCCGAAAACAGGAGAACGGTGAGTTTACAACACTGTTAAAAACATTTCAAAATCTCGAAAACTATCAAACTTGGATTTTTGTTGTATTTTTCCCTGAACAGTGTTATAAACTCACCGATCTCCTGTTTTCGGCTTGACGTTGAGTTTTGGGACACCCTGTATATCACTGAAACCGTATCTTACCATCTAACCTCATCCCATACCCTACTGAAACTGAAGAGTAAGAACCGATGGAGGTTACTGCCCGCCTGAAAGATTACGAACAACCCGGGGTCCCACGCCGCACTGGGAACTCTTCAGGAATTACCCATGGAAACCTTGATCTGGCCTCCCCAATAAGTAGATAAAAGGGTGGACGCATATCTATCCGCTGCGAAGGAGCTGAAGGAGGCGAACGAAACGAATTTCCTTTTAATTCTTCTAAAGATTTGTCTGATTCGCCGCGGATATAAGTGTGCGAGGTGTCATAGAATTTCGTACTCTGTGGTACTACCTAAAAAGAATTCTAAAATTCGATTTTTTCGCCTCCTTTGGCGCGGATATTATGTTAAATTTCACACGGTCCTAAGATAATTTGTGACCACAACCGCAGCCGCGTCAGTGTAAGCGTTACTTTAACTGTATTTAATAAGCAAATTAATTTTAGATACCTATTTAAATTATCCCTCACAAAATTATAATATTTGGGCTATTCGTTAAATGTAAATTTTGTTTATTTTATTACCTAAATATTAATTAATGTTCACGTTTTCAAGTCTGTATATTTACTTAAACACGTTTGATGTAAGGGGCTAGAAATAAAATTATTACATAAAAATGTTGAAGATAAACATGGAAATGTGAACGTATTTGGGCGGCAAAATGAGGCGAATTAGTAGGATAAACAGTGACGGTGCAAATTTTTATGTAAAAAGATAATTTTCGTGATCCTCCATTAGCCACGTAAACACGGATTAAAATTTCTCACAATTGGGATGAAGCAGACTAAAAAATTGTCATTCATTATAATTACCTTTACTTAATAAGGTTTCCGGAACAAAAAATACAGTATCTTACGTTTTGGATTTTAAGAGTCATTTAACCATTCAGTGACGCCCTCCTCACCACAATATTAAAGATTTCTCAAGAACAAAAACCGAATTCACGGGGCAGCCGGGCTTTTACCATTTTTAATGTCATTGGGTACATCAGAGCAGGGGGTATGAAATTGAAGGGCCCAGTTGCAAAAGTCCCTAAGTCCAATTAGGGACTTTTTGATCTGATATCACAAACGTGAGAAAGTAAGTGATTATTAAGTCGTTGCCTGATCTCAAATAAACGTTGATTTATTCATGAATACACTGACGTTTCATTTTTTGACCCTTTTCTCATATGGAAAATTTCTAGCCCTTTTTATAGACTTTTACTCTCTCTATATTGAAACTCATTTTTTGGACTTGGGGACTTCTGCAACTGGGCCCTTCAATTGCTTATTGACAAGTCATTTAACTAATAACGATACTACTCTAAACATAATATCTCCTTTTTCTTTTTATCTAAATGATTAATGATGGTATTCTTCAAAAATATAATTCAACATTTTTCATCTTTTGACAACTTTAACTACTTAATTCGATGTCAATAACATATCGTGCTTGTTCAAATATTGACAAAAGCTTGAGGCGCCACCATCAATGATTCACTCGACACAGAAATTTTCCATGAATGCTATCTTTACATAATTATTTTACAGTACTATTTATAGAATAGGGGAGCGGACTGCATCACTACATAGTATAAAACAAAGTCGCTTTCTCTGTCCCTATGTCCCTTTGTATGCTTAAATCTTTGAAACTACGCAACGGATTTTGATGCGGTTTTTTTTAATAGATAGAGTGATTCAAGAGGAAGGTTTATATGTACATTGCACCCGTGCGAAGCCGGAGCGGGTCGCTAGTAAAATATATTTTAGTTTTTTCTTCTTAGTAAAAAAAACCTTTGAAAATAACGTTAAACTCTCATTTTCTGTAATTCTTTAGCTTGAATATTATTTTTAATAATAGGATGAAGTATTAAAAGTAATGAAATGTTGATGACGTCACTTGTTAGTATCTAGTACAATATGTCATACAAAGCTCACGTTTTGACATTCGATTATGAGTTGCTAATTTGACTACTTGTCCGCTCCCCTATTGCAGTTTAAGGTTCGAATTGGGTGAAAGTGGTTACCTCTCGAGCTATACAAAACAACGAGATTACAAAATGAAACAATTTTCAGGGGGCAAGGTATAGTGCGCCTAGACCAGCCAAACCAAACGAGAGGAATTCAAAACGTTGCAAAAACTAGTTTCTTGAATGGGGACCCCCTTAATTTGTTTTCAAGTCGTTACTATATTTTGGTAAGTTGACGAAGCATGTTGCGGAACTCTAACTGTTTATTTAAGGTTTTGACGAAGCATGTTGCTGATTACCGGCTGTTTTTTTATAGTAAGATTGACGAAGCTTGTGCCGACTGCTTGTTTTGTGTAGAAATTAATGAATTAAATAAACTCTATCTAATAATTTATTTTTATAGTCGTTACTTATTACGGTAAAATTATGGCTGTGGTAGGAGAGGAAGGCCAAAGAAAAGATGGATGGATTGGGTGAAGGATGATATGTGTAAGAAAGGAGTGAGTGCTGAAACGACGGCCAAGCGAGATGAATGGAAGAGGATGACATATTGCGCCGACCCCAGGTAATGGGAAATGGGCAAGAGAATGATGACTTATTGAGGTAAAAAAAATACCATTTAGAGGTCAGCACAGACGGGCAGCGTAGGTTAGTAGTTAGTAATAAGAGTTCCGTTATCGCGCTTTGGGTTCTAATTTACTGAAATTGTTGAATAAGTAGAGCGTGAATGGTTCCGTAGCTTGAACTATTCGAATACAAATGTTTTAGAGTAGTCTTCGCCATCAATGTCGCGGGTACCTACCACTAGTTTTTGGGGTTCCAAGACCCAAGACCCTAAGGGTCCGTCCGTCCTAACTATAAAAGGCCTGTATTTTTGAGAAATTGATATCATTAGCATCCTTTTAAACTAAGAGTCTACACATCAAACTGAACAACTTTTACTATGGGAGCAAACCAATCGGATCAAAAAAAAATCTGCTGTCCCATACTAAACTGCACCCGCCGTCGCTGCCTATACGACTCATATGACAGCAGATTTTTTTATTGCTCCGATTGGTTTTCTCCCATAGTAAAAGTTGTTCAGTTTGATGGGTAGACTCTTAGTTTAAAAGGTTGCTAATGATATCGATTTCACCCTGTATAATACTCTGTGGTATTATGTAACGAGTTGAAAACAAAAAGTAAATAAGGGGTCCCCATACAAGAAACTATAGTTCTTTCAACGTTTATTTGTTTTTGCTTTGTCGTAAAAACGTCAATACATTCAAACTTGGTGTGATTATAGTATCATTTTTATGGTATAACAACAAATAATCAAAACCGGCCAAGCGTGAGTTGGGCTTCTGCTATGGAACACGGAGATTTAAAAAAATAATCGTGTTTTGGTACAGAACCCTCGACTCCGACTTGCACTTGTTATTATTAGTTTAATTTAAAATGTTAGTTAAAAAACATTATCACTTTTTTTTTCTCGCATCGTTCGCCCGCGAACTTTTATGTTGTTTACGATAATATTTTTAGAGGGCAGATGCTATCGCATCGCTGTAAGAAACAGAGTCGGTCATAAAGTATTTTTGCACTTCAATAAAACATCTTCAATGCAAATAGTGAATGAAATTATTCAGCTATGAATAATTTTAAATCTAAACAAATCTTCAGTGTCTGCGTTTACTTTTTAACCTTCTGCTATCGATAGGATATACCTAAGGTCTAACAAAATTAGCTGAAAGTATTTTAAGGGGATAATCAGACCATCAAACTGAACAACTTTCTCTATGGGCCCAAAATCGAAATCGCGAAAAAAAAACAGCTGTTCCATACAAACCCTCTTCGATCTAAATGTATGGGACCGCAGATTTTTTTTTTTGCTATTTCGATAATGGTCCCATAGAGAAAGTTGTTCAGTTTGATGGTCTGATCATCCCCTTAAAATAGTTTCACCTAATTTTGTTAGACCTTATATTTGCTGAATTGAGTCGAAATACATAGGTATAATACTAATTGCACGACCATGATCTCTTTAGGGGTGGTCAGAAACATTGCTACACTGTCCACTATCTTTTTAAAGTTTTTAACCGTGCATTGGGTAGCAAAGCTATACTAATAGATTAAATAAAATAATAAATATGCCTAACACACACACATAGCACACAGCACACAAATTATCTAGTTCAATTGAAAGTACCAGAATTTAGCCCGAATTCGTATTATGATAGCTATAAACAACGATATAATTATACAGGGTGTAAAAGACAGTCCTCCGCAATCTGAAATGGTGAATTCAGACCATGAAACTGACCAACTTTCACTATGGAGTCTACCTCAGGAAACTCGAATAAAACCAGCTGTCACATACATTTATTAGTCTGGTAGTTTTATCTGAACCAGCTGATTTTATTTTTACGTTTCCCGAGGTCGCCGTTCAGTTTGATGTTCTGAGTTCATCGTTTCAGTCTGCGGAGGGTTGTCCCTTACACCCTGTATACAGATTGTAAGGGTAAACAGTTATTAATTTAAGGGGTGATTGTACCAATGATACTGAACTTTCCCTGAGAAACCGATAGGAAATTCGCAAAATTTTGTTTAAAATTTTCATACAAACGGTCGATCAGGTGATTGCATATAGTACAGAAACTAAAAAAAATTGCGTATTTCCTATAGGTTTCTTAGGGAAAGTTGTTCAGTATCATGGGTACCTTAAAGTAATGCAAATGTTTACCCTAACACCCTGTAGGTACAACGACTTTGGTGCAAAATATGTTATATTCATTATACAAATATTTGACCCTTACGGGATACGAAACCGTGACCTTCGGTACAGCAGGCAGATTCACTACCAACTGAGCCATCGAAGCCGTCGTCGCATAAACGGCTACCCTTTCACCCACAAAAACATAGTGTAAGAAATATTATTCCTTAGACGCCTCGTACGGCACCCACGGGAAAAATTGAGTGGTTCATTCTAATAATCCGGAAACACACGGAAATAATGTACCTATTATTACTAAATATTACACTACTTATAGTATAATATTTAGTAATAATGATACTTAATATTATTTCTATCTATGGTAATATGAACCACTTCGAGAAGCCAGTTATTTATGTTTTCAATTTCAAACAATGCAAATTATATTTTTACTTTTATTATATTTTTTCAAGTAATTAAAAACAATGCAAATTATATTTTTAATTTTATTATATTTTTAAGCCGTGGTGGTCCAGTGGCGAGTAACCTTGCCTGCCGTGCAGGAAGCGATGGCTCGATCCCCGTCCAAGCCGACTCGTACCAATGAATTTTTCGGAATTTAGGTACGATTAGTTACACTACTGGCTTTTCGGTGAAGGAAAACATCGTGAGGAAACCTGCATGCTTCAATTTCGAGGCGTGTATTGTACCCACTGTCCATTATAAGTGGCGACGGGCTCACCCCCCGTCACACTGGACAGAGTTTCGGTACTTCTGGTGAAACGTGGATTTTCTGAGGATTCAGAATATCTCTGACTACCCCCTCGGGGAATATAGTCGTGAGCATATGCTATGCTTATGCTTATGCTTATATTTTTTCATAACAACGTAAAGCGATAATTAGGTAGGTATTTTCAGGATGGTCCATTTTCCAGCATACCTAACCATTACCAAATATTAGATTGTATATGCTTCTTCTAAGCTTTTTCTAAGCTCTAAACTTTTTATGTTAACCGTGTGTATCGTACATTTACATCACCGAAAACTTTAGAAGTAGTTTTATTGCTGTTTCAAAAGTTTATACCTAGAAGCTCTATTCTTATAAATTCTGTCCCTAACTACTTTATTATATATTAAATCATTAACCTTTTTTTTATATTAAATATTTTGCAATCAGGAAATTTATTCAGTTTAGCAATATTATGGTTTTATCATATTTTTTATCTGTAATTACTTTAATCCATACATAAAATTGAATATATTGCCTAAAAGTTTATTAATTGCTAGATTAAGAAAAAAGTTCCAAGAAGTTATTGTACCAAAACATAATTTAATTAAAGAAACCCTTATTTACCAGATTATCCTTTACATAAACTTTTTATCACATTAACTTTTTCAACAATAAAAAGCTAACACTTTTAAGTTCCCATGTCCACTAAACCAATATTTTGTTCATCGCACAAATCACTGCCTCTCTAGTTTTTAAACTTAAAGCTAAGCTTCGAAGCTTTAACTTAAATATATATTCAGAGTAACATTATTTCGTAAGTTTTTGCACGTCGCGCATTCCACTCAGCCGTCAGTACGGCCCCGAAGTTGAAGTTCTACTGAAAACGGACCGCCTGAAACAAGGGGAATGAGATGACATTACAGGAGATTTACTCAACACCCATTGTGTCAGGTTTTAGCTTTATTTTATTCATGCAAGCAGATTACAGTGACGAAACACCTTTTGCATTTGTTGTAAATGCTTTATGTATACAGCCATTCATATATTAAAAGCTGTTATAGGATAGGCTTCCGTTAAAATGTTTTGCGAAACACAGGTATATCTACTGATATAATAAAAAGTGTAGTAGGTTACGTTTAGGATATTTCTTCGATTTGTGGAGCCTCAGAGATGTTTGCTAAGGCACAGGTGGACTGCTCGTAGGCCATAATTCGCCAAAAAGTAGCATATCTGTTACGCCGTGTCCGGGGAGTGACAATAGCATCCTGACGGTTATTGCTGAAAGTAACCAAGTGTCCACTGCTAAGGAACTTGTCCCAAATTACAAGTTCCGTTCATTCAACTCTTATTGCTACTAACACTATTGGATCTTTGTTGACTAAACATAAAGTTTCATTTTCCTTTTATTTTTATAACAATATGTATGAGCGTTATTTTTATACTAACTGTCATGTAACCATCCCATATTTTCAGGCCATAGATGTCGCATAAAGGTTGAGCCTTATCTGGCACCACCAAATCGCATTTCTTCACGCTCTATCCTTTTCTGTCGCTCACGAACGTCATTGGCTAAAGCGAGAAAGGTCGCAGCACTGCCGGTGCTGCCGCGTGCGATCGCATTCCCGCTTTCTTTCTCGCCCTAGCAAATGACGTTCCAGAAAAGGATGGAGCCACGGAAAAATGCGATGAGGTTCAACTAAGGAATAGTTTCTTGTGTAGTCTTACTATCAGCACCTAACACGACGCGTAGTCCCGAAACCATCATTATACTAAAAGCTATACCTACATGTAAAAGAGACTGCACACTTTGAAATACCGAGGATCTACCATGAGTTTTCACCGTACTTTAGTACTATAGTTACGTCACCAAATTTTTATTGAATTTGGTACAGCGCTCCTAGCGGTTACGTTGAAAACTAATTTCTGTCATACGAATTGGCGAAGTAACTACTGTAGTACCTAAAGTACAAGAAAAACTCATGTAGTGCCCACAGGATGTTTTTTTTTTACCTGGACTTCAAACTAGACAACATACAAACCTAGACTGCAAAAAAGCCTGCATTTCCATAGTATAGCTTACGCTATGCTTTGTGCCTATGTAATACCAACATATCTGCATACTTGTATAGATCAACTAGTAAACAACGGAACTTTAGCCGGAGTGCGGCTTCTTTGATAATTCACGTTCCCCTGAATAATTGATTATTATGAAATGTCGAATTGCTCTTAAGGAAGAGGAATTGATGCGAACTGATTTGGTTGATTGATATTGACGAATTGAAATTATGAATGAAAGTCGACTTACAAAACACTTTTTGGGTTCCGTACCCAAAGTGCACCTAGTTGTAAGAATTTTTTTTTAACACTTATTAACTTAAGTTACACCATAACATTTTCTTAAAAAGTTAAATATCAGAAATTCAAATTAAATCTAATCCGCAACGCAGGCTTCGTCAAACCTTAATCACATATCTATATCCGCTACAAGCTTCGTCAATTGCAGCATACAATATAAAATCCGCATGCAAGCTTCGTCAGACTACTACGGCTACGGCTTCGTTTACTTAAGTTACTGATTTCTTCAAACAATAGTTGGGCTTCAGTCATAATTTTCATTGAAAAAACTTGCTAAAGCCTGACCAGGAAAATAAAAAACCTGGATTGGGGGCGCTGCAATCTACTGTCACCTTTAATGTTACTGTTTCAAGTACAAAAATTAGTTCCAATGATTTTCCGCAACATGGCAAGGTTTTTATATTTCTGGTCAGGCTATAATAGGTAGTCATATTGTGTAGCATTTTCAAATTTTTACTCCAGTTTTTTAGAAGTTAAGGGGGACAGGGCCGATAACTACCACGCCTTTCAGAAGTATGTAAGTACCGTAATAAAAGACACAGACTAGAGCGGTCTGGCCTTGCAGGTCTGCAAGACTCTAAGAAAATCAGCAATGTGACAACTCGTGTTTCAAGGTTCATACTGAACAACAGCAGAAGCATGGCTCGTGCCATCGTCGGAGCCCTCACCAGACCTTACGCCACAGGCACGACAATGCACAAAATGAAACTCACCCTAGACCCGAGCTGCCGAGCATGCGGAGAGCATGAAGAGACCATGGATCATATCCCATGTGACTGCGACGTCTGTCTTGGCGGCTAAACGCATGTGCCTCCTAGATGGATATCCAAAACAGAGAGATCTTAAATTTCTTCCCCTCAATGGTATTGCCTACTTCATTGACCATTTATTTGAAGGGTGAAGAAAATAATGGGGCTAACACAAAAGGTCCCACCGTGTCGTTTCTGACTTGCCAGCCCCCACAACAAGATAACATAATAATTACCGTAAACATTCGTATTTGTTCGCTATTTAAATTTTATAACCACTAATAACGAAATATCAACATCCTGAATTGCTCTACTTTCCCTTTCCGAGCATTATGCGACATAAACGAACATTAGTTTTCACATCGTCTCGGTACGAAACGGAAAATGGAACGGAAAGAACTTATAAATGTATTGGAAAGTACAGTCAGCTATACAGGGTTTGGGGACAGTCCTGCCCTAGCCACCAAACAACCCTCAAAGCACTGTCCCCAAACTGTCGGGGTCACCAGTTTGGGGACAGTGCTTGGAGGGTTGTTTGGTGGCTAGGGCAGGAGTAGTGAAACCAGTTGCGTCTCAGTGTGTACTAATTTAATGTGCAAAAATAACCTTCTTATATACAACTCGGCGGTTCCCTATTCGCCGGTGGACCGCCGAGGTAAATGTCAATGTGGGTACCCCCACACAGGATGTCCCGTAAACCAACGTCAACCCGTCGGATGCTGGTAGGTTAGGTCATGACTAAGCAGAAAATCAAAAATTAACTTTTGTAAAAGTGTCCTAGTTTTCGAGATATTAACAGTTTAACACAGATACTGCATATAAAATTTGTAGCCATGGCACTCAAAATAGTGACTAAGGTAAAGAGTTTCACGAATTTCATAAAACTGTCCTTATCTCGAAAACTAAGAACCTTTTCCTATGGTAAAATGTTGACTGATTGTTTTTTTTTTTTTGTTTTTTCTGGTTAGGCATGAACTAACCCATCAGTATCCAACGAGTTGACGTCGGTTTACGGGACACCCTGTATATACACTAATTATGTAAACAATGAGCCGTAAAGGCAGACCTAGGAGCATGTAACTAGACCAAATGGGGGTCGGCATTAAAAATTCCAGGTAAAATTTGGTTCAAAATAGATAATTGTAATGACACTTTTGTCATAGATCCGTAGGTAGAGAGTGAGTATGTCAGGACTGACGAGTACATCTTAAAGAACATCAATATTATACTTTGGAATGATAGATTTTTGTCGTTTTCTCGGAGGTGGCAAGCTAG
The DNA here is from genome assembly GCA_963693445.1 of Agonopterix heracliana. NCBI lineage: Eukaryota > Metazoa > Arthropoda > Insecta > Lepidoptera > Depressariidae > Agonopterix > Agonopterix heracliana. Next base: position 1,409,896 of record OY856310.1, read on the forward strand.
GACAACAGGCCTGCCCAGTGCAATTTTAAGATATTTATATATACTACAAACTCAAGTCGGCTTTAGTATAAACTAGTGTTTACCCGCGACTTCGTACGCACAAATTATATACCAGATTTTAAGTCATAAGCTATCAAACAAAAAAAGTTTCATCAAAATCGGTTCAGTAGTTTTTGCGTGATGTGCGAACAAACAAACTAACTAACAATTTTGTCAGTAGATGGTGCTGGACGTCATTTAAATCGCGCTATCGAGTGTTATTCGATTTTATATGAAGTAAACCGCTACTTTTTTGTTCCTCGTGATTTAACGGTTTTATAATAGTTAAGATTAAGATAACCCGAGGAGTCACGTTCCAAGTTAGGCCGCGAGCGGGTGTGTTAGTCGCAGTTCACGTTTGAGCCTGCCATGAGGCTCTGCCATCTCTTCTCACGGTGTTTTTGCTCAAAAACAATCCTTGAGGTGGGGACGGATACCTACTCCGACAAACTACGTGACATAGGGAGAAATGCAGTGCTATTCAAGAAGTTTGGAGGTTATCTATAGACTAATAGATGTACTCGTATTAAACATCTTTACCACTTTTTCACTATTATGCCAGCCTCTAACTTTTATCACTCCAAGCTACACCATAACATAAGTTATGAAATATAATAATGCTTTTCGAAAAAAATACAAATAACATGAAACTACGTAAACAAAATAAAGTTTAGTAACTTTTAGTTGGAGTAATAGTAAGTGCTAACTAACATGGTTCTTATATTTTTAGGTTCACACAGTCACAAAGTTATAAGTACTGTTCTGAAGGAATAAAACGTATAAGTCAGGGGTGACAACCACTGGCACGAATGATACAGGTGGCACGCGAAATGAGATTATTGGTACCTACATCGACGGTTTTATGTATATTTTATTATTTATTTTATGCTTGTTTAGACACGTAAAGGAATACTTAAATAGAATTACTTAGCACAAGTTGAGTAATTGGTGTCGCGTCGTATCTGGAGGTAGGTAGTACTAAATTGCGCTGGAGGCCAGAATGCTCAGGTAGATACGCCTGCGACAGGTTTTGTTTCGTTTCAAGCTTAAATAAAAGGGAGGCCTATGCCCAGCAGTGGGTTATGTGGGCTGATTCGATTATCCAGCTTGCTCCGAAATAGTTTTAATTTTATTGTTTTTATTAACTAATAGGCTGCAAATATAATCTAAGCAATTCGCTCTCTAATGACGGATTTTCCGAAAGTAATTAAAAAAGAAAAAGTAGTTCCTAATGGCTCGATAGATGACGTTGACGAGACAGGGGTGAGCGACCTTGCAGATGCACCCTTCCCGAGGGTAGGCATGTGCCCTGCAGTGGGACGTTATAGGCTGTGATGGTGACATGTTTGACAACCCTGGTCTAGATCATATAGGTAGTCTGTCGGTTTGTTTTGTACGCATATTTTATACTTTTTTTGTCACATAGGAACTTCTTAGGGTAACCAATCATCTTGTTTTAGTGTCATTTTACCTACTATTTTACGTCAGTCAGCTCGAGTTTAGTAAGGTCTACAAAGAAAGTTGAATATAACTTTGAACCGTATACTCATACAAGTAAAGTTAAAAAAGTAGTTCAACATTCGTTGCCAACTGTACCGTTTTATTATCGTAGATATTACCAGTGAACTCAAATAAAACACCATTATCGAAAAACAATATAAGACTTGCTTCGACTGTTGTTAGCCTAGCGTATCCACCTCAAATTTGAGCGCCACAAAATTAATAGGCGTGCGAGATATATACAATTCGGAGAAAGCCTTACGTACGTTGTTTCTGTTGTCCAAGTTTTTGATGCCGTCGAAGTTGTTTTATTTGTTCAAATTTTCTAAGTTGTTTATTGGCTACAATTTGTCCAAAATATTATTGTTGTCTAACTTGTCCTGTTCTTTCGTGTTGTTAGAAGCATGTTGCGGATCTTTTCTGTTTATCTAAGGTTCAATCAATCAATCAAATATTTATTGCTTTGTTACATGTTTGACGAAGCATGTTGCTGATTACTGGCTGTTTATGATTGACGGAGCTTGTGCTGACTGCTTGTTTTGTGTAGACTTAAACGATAATTTTTCTTTCTTTTATTTTTACTTTTGTGTTGTTAGAGTTGTTCATGTTGTTCATTGGAAACAAGTTGTCCAAAATGTTACTGTTGTCCAAGTTTTTCATGTAGTCCAAAGCTGTTCTAGTTTTTCATGTTGTCCAAGTTGTTTTAGTTGTTCATTTTGTCCTAGTTCAAGTTTTCATGATCAAACATCTCGTGAAAAAGACAGATCTTTTAATTTGTTGAGAACATAAGATGTGATATACGTAATTATGCATCGCTATCGCGGGGCTGCATACTACGCCCGCTGATATTTTTAGCTGATTTAAGATTTTTCGATCTCAAAGTTTTGACGGCCCGACAGCACAGTCTGTAGTGAACCTGCCTGCTGTGCCGGGGGTCGCGGGTTCGAATCCCGTAAGGGACAAATATTTGTATGACGAATATGAATATTAGTACCCGAGTCATGGATGTTTGTATCTATACCTATATGTATTCTATATCGTTGTCTAGTTATCATAATACAAGTCCAGGCTAGATTCTGGAACTTTAAATGTGACTAGATAATTTGTGTGACACTGTCCAAGATAAAAAAAAAAAAAGTTACGAGGAGTAATAACAGCTAGTAAAACGTAGTTCAACATACTGGCGATAGATGGCGTTGACCAAAGAGGGGACCGAAGAGTAAAATTTTAGGCTAAAAAGTAAACAAAAATGCATTTCACTGAGTCAGACGCATCCGTTGACGAAATATATGTTCATATTGTGCTGCTTACTTTAAAACACAAATTATTACTATTTTATTTGTATTTTATCATCTGCAAGGTCGCTCGCCCCTGTCTCGTCAACGCCATCTATCGAGCCATGAGGAACTACTTTTTCTTTTTTAATGGCTTTTTGAAAACGGAGTCGTAAAGGCAGGAAATTATAGGTTTTGGTCCCCAAGGAACGTACGAAAAAGTAATATTGTGATGGTTTAGTTCGTAAATGGAAGTATTAATCGACCTATTGATACGAGAGTGGTTTGATCATATCAAATGGATTGGATGAATCATATAGCCTAGCCTACAACCACTCTTCCAATCGTAAGTGTGCGTATTCATCATCATCATCACAGCCTATATACGTCCCACTGCAGGGCACAGGCCTACCCTCATGGAGCGTTAGTCCAACACGCGTTCCAAATGCGGATTGGTAGACTTCACACACGCATCCCAATTTCTTCTTCAGCGTATGCAGGTTTCCTCACGATGTTTTCCTTCACCGTTTGAGAGCAGTCGGTATTACGTACATAAGTGAGAAAAACTAATGGTACATGGCATGTGGAACCGAAACCGGACCTCAAGATTGTGTTTCCATAGCTCTCCGCAACGCGCCACCGACGCTCTGGAGTGGTAACATCCTTCTTTACATCCTTCAGATCGTCGAAGTTCAACAACGCATACCGAATTGACAGCTAGCCGATATTACATCCGATGTTTGCGCTTAGTGAATTGCACTCCTGTAAGTCATCTTATCGTGAGGGCAAGCCCAGGTGTCAGAGTTTTTTCAGACCGCCTTACGGCCTCTGACGTGGTATTCTTCATGTAACTACTACTTCCATCAGAGATAGAGCCGGGACCAACGGCTTAACGTGCCATCCGAAGCACGGAATCATCTTTCTTTTCAGACATTTAGGTGATTCAGCCTACAATGTCCTAACCACCTAGGGAAAAAAGCACAAAGACTAACTCTTATCCCCTGGCAGAAGGGCCGGTGCCTCCTTTGGGATGCAACCTGTGTAAGTACCTACGGTCCGACGTACCTTCGCCGTACCTCACAGGTAGCCGGGTCAGCTGCAGAGTGCGCGGCACGCTCGAAGCACTCCTGGTACGCGGCCTTGGAGGCAAACTATTTATTCGTGCCGTTCGCAGTTGAGACGGGCGGTCCCTGGAGCGCTGAGGCAAAGAACCTGGCTCGAGAGTTGGGTCGCCGGATGAGGGATAGGGGCTGCGATCCACGGTCTGGTTCTTTCCTGGCTCAACACATTGCCTTAGCGATCCAACGGGGTAACGCCGCAAGCGTTATGGGCTCGTTTAGGCCAGAAACGAACCGCGACGGACTCTCTGTTTAGTTCAGATTTTTAACACATTTATATTTTTATACTATTACTATTAACCACTGTATTTTTCCTCAATAAACAGCTACCCCATTAAAAAAGCACAAAGTGACATATCACTAGGTGTCCCCCTTGGGAATCGAACCCACGACATCCGTGTCACGAGCCCAAGCTCTTAACCATTAGACCACGAAGGCAGTTAAGACTCCTGTAAGTGTGAAGAATGGTATTTAAAAGAGAAGGGATTTAGGGGGTTCTTACACGTTTTTAACACCCAATCCGTATGACCACCCATTATAGCCACTGCATCTGACCCCACTTCTGATCGTATCGGTCTCCCGTCCCCGTTCCATCAGACATAATGAGGGCAAGGACGAGAGAGTACCAACCTACATTAAGTCTACATTAGTGTTTAGCGCGCACACTTATGCACTTCAAAATATCCTGGTTTAACCTCTCGTATGCTAGAATTCCAGACACAATAGAAAATGAATTGTTCTTGGAGCAGATCTGCACCAAAGCATACGAGGGGTTAAAGACAGTTTGGAGTAGTCCCGGGTAACTGGAATTTATTGTATTGTGAATAGACGCAGTTGATGATGCTGGTTAATTATTCCAGATTTAAAGAAAAAGAACATTCATCTATTCAATACCAAACCTATTATCAGTCAGATGTCTCTTGTGGGGCAAAACATGCAAAGTAATAAATGAAGTAAAGTAAAAAGTAATAAATTGCAAAGGGGTGATGATGATGGATTCCTAGATTTCGATTACGGCGACTGCTAGTTCACAGGGTCCTTCTTCATAATGCAGGCACTTTTTTAAGAGGATGATCAGACCATCAAACTGAACAACTTTCTCAATGGCACCAACATCAAAATCGCGAAACAAGAATCTGCTGTTCCATACAAAAATGGAAACCTACTCGAGCCAAATGTATGGAGCAGCTGTTTTTTTTTTCGCGGTTTAAATGTTGGTCCTAAAGATAAAGTTGTTCAGTTTGATGGTCTGATCATCCCCTTAAAATGTGTCAGCATATTAAAGGACCCTGTAGACTAGCTCGGCGTAATCCAAATCTAGGAACAAAACACCATCATCATCCTTTGCAATCTGTTTAGTATTGAATTGATGAATGTTCATTTTCTTTGATTCTGGAATTAACTCTATACTATAATACCCGCAACAACTGTGACTAAAAATAAAGCTCAGCGAACCCGGTTTACTCCAAACAGTCTTGAAATCCGTAAAAAGATAACCGAAAAAAATTCAGGATTAGAAATAACGAGTATCCGACTTACAAACGGGAGACAGCTATTATAAAAATGTTAATAATAAGCCTTACTTTAAAGAACGGAAGGTAAGGTTGATAACCCTGTTTACCTTAATGGCGCCGAGGTAAAAGATATTAACGAGATATTTATGGAATCACATTTTATATTTTATCCACATTTTTCCTTTAATACTTTTACTTATTCTTTCGTTATGTTACCCATCAACCAGCATATAAGATATTTGCCAAAAAAAAGTGTTTATGGGATGGAATATGCCCTTTTATTATAGCGCAAAATTATCCCGAGGTTAGTTTTAATTTGATCGGGTACTTTTCGACCCTTTTTTTCGTTGTATAATAATGACGATTAATGGGTTGGCATTCTGGGTGATGGAAGTTAGTCTGAGCATAAATAATTAAACACATTACCCTTCCTTTGCGTCGAGCAGTCGGGTAAAAAGATCAAAGTTGTAGACTGTTGGATCCCACTGCAGGGCAAAGGCCTCCTCTTGCGAACGAAGCTGTTGTACGTAAACCACAAAAAAACAATCATACCTAAACATAAATAAATTAGCAACAAAGTGTACATGTTGTGTGTGTGTTATACCTACAATAGCAACAAACCTGTTAGATTTTTAAGTGTTCCGTACCCAAAGGGTGAAAACGGGACCCTATTCATTAGCCTACGTTGTCCGTCCGTCCGTCTGTTCTACCTATTTAGGGCAGTAACTTTTGAACCGTAATAGCTTAATAGCTAGACAGTTGAAATTGTCATAGAATGTCAAGATTTTGATAACAAAAATATCAAAAATAAGAATTAAGGGGCAATCATACGAGAAACTAGTTTTTATCAAAGTTTTTTCTTCTCGCTCTATCGTAAAAACAGTAATACATACAAGCGTCGAACTTGGTGTGATTATAGAACAAATTCTACAGTAAAACACAAAATTATAAAAACCGGCCAAGTGTGAGTCGGTCTTGCGCTAAAGGTCCCGGGGAAAACAATTGTTTTTGTAAGTTGATATGTTATTTGGTGGTGTGGTAAAGGTCCCGGGGAAAACAATTTTTTGTTGTAAGTTGATTTGTTGTTTGGTGGTGTGGTACGGAACCCTCGGAGCGCGAGTAGCCTGACTCGCACTTGACCAGTTTTATTTTCTACTAGTGTTTTCCCGTGACTTCGTCCGCACAAATTATATACCAGATTTTAAGTCAGATCATAAGCTATCAAACAAACAAAGTTTCATCAAAATCGGTTCTCTAGTTTTTGCGTGATGCGCGAACAAACAAACAAACAAACAAACAAACAAACACACAAACAAACACACAAACAAACAGACAAACAGACAGACAAAATTTCTAAAAAAGGTTGAAATCGAGTCAGGGATACTTAAAAACCATATCGTAATCTTTTTTTTGTAAATATCTGCAATGTACAGACACACTTCAGTTACAGTTTTATAATAGTTTAGATTATTCAGAATTCATATTAAAAGTTCGATCTCAAACAGTGAACATATTAGATTAACATTATTTTGCCATTTTATTTTCGTTCAAAAAAAAACAAATTGCCAATGAAATACAAACTACTGCTAACTTTACTAACGAGTTCGTCGGTTTACTCTAAAACAAAAGTCTAGATTTGTGATTAGATGGATCTAGACCGATACTGTTTATATTTACAAAGTTTTACATTGATTTCGACGATACTAAAACTTACTTTCTTGTCGACGTATTTTGTGGTAGCCGTAAAAGATAGCGGGACCATCGGTCCTAGGGCTTTGAAAGAGAGCTAATCATTTCAGAGCTCATTTAGTAGGTACTTTCTTAAGCAGTTTTTATTTAGGGCTTCAAATACAACGGAAAAAAGATGAATATCTAAATAAACTTTCACCTAGCCCTCCTTAAAAAATAATTAAGGGTTGAACTACACACGGCCGCACGCAATCGCATTTTTCCGTCGCTCCATTCTTTTCTGTCACTCAGGAACGTCATTTGCTAGAGCATATAAGATAGACGGAACGGAACAGCACGGAACAGCAGCCGCGTGCGATCGCGTTCCGTCTATCTTATATGCTCTAGCAAATGACGTTCCTGAGTGACAGAAAAGGATGGAGCAACGGCAAAATGCGATCGCGTGCGGCCATGTGTAGTTCAACCCTTAAAGAACAATATTCATATGAATAGGCTCATTTTTTTTTTAAATGTTTTTAAATTGCTAAATGTGAGCATTGCTACAACTAGGTATATTCTTAAACAGAAAGTTGGTTGTTGTAGCTATGTTTCTGGCCACGCCGATAGGGATTCCGTCGTAAGTTTATGTGTCTGTTGTAGTGTTATGAACAAGGCAAGTTCAATAAAAGGTTAGAAAAGATGAAACGCCACGGTTGCCAACGCAACGCCAAAGGCGCAGCGTTGGAAACCCCTCTATACAGGGTCCTTCTTAATATACTTTTTTAAGGGGATAATCAGCCCATCAAACTGAACAACTTTCTCTATAACATCGAAATCGCGAAAAAAAAATCATCTCCGTAATCATCTGCTCAATCATATGAGAATCATCTCCATACAAAACTGCTAACCTACTCGAGCCGAATGTATATGACAGCAGATTTTTTTCGGGATTCAATGTTGGTCCCATAGAGAAAGTTATTAAATTAAAAATTAAATTTAAAATTACTCACATAATCAACTTCAGCAACAAGCGTCATCAACAAAACTGCTTCAGCAACATGCGTCGTCAAAATTACAAAACACCATTAGAAACCACAATAGAGAAAGTTGTTTAGTTTGATGTTCTGATCATCCCCTTAAAAACGTGTCAGCATATTAAGAAGGAATCTTTATGTACATGTACAAAAGATCTATCTATCTATCTTTAACGTCACGCCTCTTTCCCAATGGGGTAGGCAGAGACCAGAGCGCGCCATCTACTACGATCCTTACATACATCTTTTGCCTCATTCACATCCATACATCTCTTCATACATGCCCGTCGGTTTCGAGTACTCCGCACGGGAGGTGCCTTTTTGTAGGACGCAACAGATTTGATCAGAATACGTCCTACGAGGGCGCCCTCTGCCGACACTTCCACTCATTTTAGCTCCATATATCTCTTTCGTACATCTGCTATCACTCATCCTCTCCACATGACCAAACCAACGAAGCATACCCTTCTCTATTCTTGTCACAACATCTTCTTTCAATTTACATCGATCTCTAATCACACAATTTCTCACTCTATCTCTAAGCGTAACTACACACATGCTTCGCAAGGAACGCATTTCAACAGCATTAATTTTACTTTCATGCTTCTTCTGCCATACCCAACACTCACTGCCATACATAAGTGTAGGCACCAACACACCATTGTGTATAGCAAGTCGCGCCCTTTTGGACACCAATTGGCTAGCCACAATGGTATGCAAAGCACCGTTCACTTTATTTCCCGCTGTACAAAATATGTACAAAATATGTACAAAAGATGTCCCCCTGTAAATAAAATAGGCTTAGAAAAAGTATATGTCTAGAATGAGCCTCACACTTGTTCCGTATAAAACAAAAGGGGCTAACTTTCTTAGGTTGGTGTGCGTGAGGCGCCATACTAAATATGTATGTGTGCGTGTATATGTATAGGGTTTTGGAACCAGTACTGGTTCCTATTTTTTTCGACGCTTTCGTAGCTTTGACTGTCTATCTTGATAATCTAAGAAAATAGGTTTGTTACAAAAACATCCCTGTAAAATAAGTTTGTATATTGAATCCCCGACACTGTAAGATCACGTAAAACATTCATCTGAACTTTATTATGATGAGCACCAATCTGTAAGGCTATTCAGCACTTATTAGCGTCGCCCTATTTTACTTTATGACTGACATTGTTTGACTGTGTTGTGAACAGTAAAAGATGATTAGTATTCTTGTCTTAAACCTTTTAGGGTTAGTAAACGACTTGTGCGTGTCGGTGATTTTTTAAGGGACTTAAATATCAAATGGCCAGGACTTTTAAAAGATTCAAAAGGTTTTAAGTAAGCGTTATCATGATCGTCTCAACCGAAAGATTCTATGCTGAACTCTAGCTGAACTTATAAAGGATATGCGTTAAGATTATTTTTAGGGTCCTGTATCAAGAGTTTCTGACCGCATCTTTAATTCAATTCAATTCAATTATACTTTATTGCACACCAAAACAGAACATACATTTGAACACAGATAAAGAATTACAAGTAGGTACAAATAAGGCGGTCTTATCGTTAAAAAGCGACACACAACAACTGTTTCTATAGTCGCATCTTCTCTAGAGCGACGACGTCGAGCTTATTGTAATAGTTTAAAAGAAATGTTATCGAGTTTCTATAGTCGCGTCTTCTCTAGAGCGACGACGTCGAGTTTATTGTAATAGTTTAAAAGAAATGTTATCGAGTTTCTATAGTCGCATCTTCTCTAGAGCGACGACGTCGAGCTTATTGTAATAGTTTAAAAGAAATGTTATCGAGTTTCTATAGTCGCATCTTCTCTAGAGCGACGACGTCGAGTTTCGATGCGGTGCGATGGTGGTAGCGTCAAAAAAGTATAATGATTAATAAGTGGGCTTTAAGTTCCTCACTTACCTGTGCATAAAGAATCAGTCAGATATGCAGACAGGTACTGTTTCAATGGTCTACATTTTACGTTAGAAGACTTGCAGAACTTCAAATTTCTAGCTTTCCTGAACATAAGCATAGATTAATGTACTGTATATTGGTTATTTTAAATACAGGCTTCTTATTTCTAACTGGACCCTCAAAGTAATTGGCAATTATGCTGAAGTATACCGAAGCAGAGATTTGAGAGGATTTAGTTCGATCGAACACTTTGTGTTAGAAAAAGAAGGCAAGGTTTTGTATGTTTTTTTCATGTAGCCTGGCTTGAGGACCGATTGCGCTAATTTGAAATATTAAAGTTCCAATTAACCATAAAAAAGAATTCAAAATTTTTTATTATTATTATTTACTTAGGGTTTCCAACAGATGAATCACATCACATCTTCACATCTTGGACATTGTCACACAAATTATCTAGTCACATTTAAAGTTCCAGAATCTAGCCTGGACTTGTATTATGATAACTAGACAACGATATAGAATACATATTATATAGATACAAACATCCATGACTCGGGTACAAATATTCATATTCGTCATACAAATATTTGTCCCTTACGGGATTCGAACCCGCGACCTTCGACACAGCAGGCAGGTTCACTACAGACTGTGCTGTCGGGCCGTCAAAGTCGGGCCGTCAATCACATTACAAACTCAAGAGACTACATATCAAGCAAACGTTATGTTCCTCTAATAACATCTAAATACCCACCACATCTGATTTAAAGACAAGGACGAGATAAATAATACAAATTATATGGAATACACAAATAACAGGGGGTCTCGCTTCGCTCGCTCTGATTTCTGTTCATTATGGCTCGCTGTTTATATAATTATTATGTCTGCCAAATTCTGGTCCAGTTACACTGCTTGGTAAAGACATCGTAGTCTGTGCTGATAAATTTTGAGATCGCTTCACTCACTTTGCTCGCTCCAGAATTGGGTGAAATATCGAACTCGCTTCGCTCGCTCTTAGTTTTGGCTCGTATAGCTTTTCATAATGTAGTTAAATCGTGAGCTTGCTTTGCTCGTTCCAGCTTTTAGGTCGTAAAAAAACTCGAGCTCGCTTCGCTCGCTCCAGGATTTAAAACATATAGCACTGATCTCACTATATTGCAGTAAAATCTCGAGCTCGCTACGCTCGCTTCTGGCTAGACACATTGCAGTAATATCGCGAGCTCAATTCGCTCGCTCCAGAATTCGGTGAATTGTCGAGCTCGCTTCTGGCTACGATTATCACAAAAACCTAGAAGCATTGCAGTAAAATCTCGAGCTCGCTTAGCTTCGCTCGCTCCAGAATTCTGTGAAATTTCGAGCTCGCTTCGCTCGCTCTAGGTTTTGGATCTTATATGTTTTTATGGTAAGGTAAACTCTCGAGTTTCCTTTGCTCGTTCCAGATCTATGGTCGTCAAAGACTGGTGCTCGCTTCGCTCGATCTGTTTTTTAGTTTTTATTTATTTACACCTCACCTAGACCTGGGAAAAAATCATTGCTACACCCATGCTCTGTATACCTATACAGGAAATTCCGGACTTGCCCAATTAGTAATTCAACTGGGCTTTGGCTAAACTTGACTTATTTACTGTGATTGACAGCTGAAATGTCTTAGCGATCTTTCAAACGGCTGTCAAATGATTAGCGCGATACCGAACATGTAAAAAGTTGAGCTTCGCACATGGTCCAATCACGGTTCAGTGAAGATTTAGCGCAATCCGTGCAAGTTTTTTTTTTTTTTTTTTTTATTTAAAAATGGGTTTGCTCTTGACCTCAATCCTGTCCTGAGGACAAAGATGGGGTCGAAGATGTAGCGAGCTTACCCAGAAGAAGCCTATTCACTCTTACTTTGAAGTAATTCGGGTTGTAAGTGCTCGGAAATACTGACGCAGGCAGGGCATTCCACTCCTTGGCTGTGCGCATTATAAAAGAATCAGAAAGGCGCTTAGTGCGGATACGTGGGATATCAACCAAGAAGGGGTGGTATCCCGCGGTGCGTCTGGAAGTCCGAAAGTAGAAAGGGGAAGGTGGGATGAGCTCATGCAGCTCTTGTGCACACTCACCGAAGTACAATCTGTAGAAGACCGACAAGCAGGCTACTCTGCGGCGGTGGGCTAGGCTATGAAGCTTGGTTTCTACCAGCTTACTGTCGCCAATGAGCCTTCTGGCTCTACGTTCAACTGAGTCGAGAGCGTCTAGTTGATACTTAGCTGAGCCATCCCACATGTGGCAGCAATACTCCATACACGATCGGACCTGAGCTTTGTACAACATTAAGAGCTGTTCAGGAGTGAAGTATCGCTTCACCTTGTTTAAGATGCCCAGCTTTTTGGCTGCAGATTGAGTAAGTTGTAATTTTGGCCCATCAACGCATACTGTGATAGACAAAATTATCAAAAAATTTGCTATAACATTGCTTTTGCGATTATAATGCCATTATATTCCTGAACAATTTTTCTATGAAAATGGTGTTTAAGTTCATCACAAGCCAATGTTTATCGTGCAATCGAAATCTAATCACATATACCATGAAGCTTTGAACTAACCTTTGAAGCTATTAGAAAAGTATTAAAAAGCCATAATAACTGCAATAAAGTGTGAAAGAGGCTGTCACGTTAGGGTTAGGCTTACGCTACAGGTAGGTAGTTATAAATGAGTCCACAAGGATTACGTAGAAATAATCTTTAATTTGCCAAATATTAAGCCACCTAGTACACAGAATCGTTTTCGCCGTAGTCAGATAGGTAGGTAAGTTAGGTCACTGGCCTCGGTGTTCACGGCTGATGCCGGCGCCGTCGAAGCTACAGGATACGCTGGTGGAGCTGTGGGTGCTCACGCAGGTGAGGCCACGTAGGTGGGTAGGCTGCAACCTCGCGTAGCAGTAGGTATGAGTTGAACGGGAACGCGAAGCTCCCCTTAGGTAGGTAGACTGTAGGATATGTCTGTAGGGTCTAACCCCAACGATGATTCCCAACGGTGATTCCCAACGGTGATCCCCTAGCCGGGATCACGGAATGTTCTGGAATATTCTCGGTACGGAACTTAGGTCTCAACCAGGCACAGCCGACGACGATTTAGAAAAGAACGAGCTCAAGCAGCGTTCGATAGCGCTGAGACGCTTGAACCGGTTTCCGTATTGTTAGGGGTCCGCGCAGCGCGTAGTATGCAATTGCGCGGCGATTAAAACTTTTAGCGTTTGTCAAGATTTTAAAGGGTTCTTTAGAGAAGAAATATTAGATATCAGCTTAACGACTTGTGTATTTAGAGGTAGCTAGGAAGTTAATCGTTTTTAATGTAAATAGTTAATCTAGATAGTTAAGTTTATACTTTTAAGTTAATTTTAAGAACTATTTTAGATGGTAACGCTTACAACGTTACAAGGCGGTATGGGTCTGCCGCGGCCGTCCGCCCCAGGCCGTACGACCGAAGCGGAGATGTACACGCGGCGACAGATCAACCTTCCAATAGTTGAACTCTGTGTACATGAACATAGAGTTCAACCTTCTCGAACTATGGGTAGGTTGATCTATCACCGTGTGTGTAGATACATCAAAGGTTCTGGGTCAATGTACCCAAAATCGTACTTGCGGTGACATTTATTAGGAAGTGGAATGTAATTTATCATGGTCTGGGCTGGCAGAATGAATCAAATGAAATCGTTTGTTTGCGAACATTAGGCGGCGGGCATAAACGGAGAAAACTATTTAATATTAGCAGACTACTCGTATGTTAGAACATTTTGTTGTTAATAAAGTAAATTTCTGATAAATTTTTGTTAAATCTACTAGAATGTATACTAATATATATGTTTTTATAATTATAAAACAGTTCCAGTTAGGAGACACGAGGGTCCTTAATGGATGCAGAGGGCGAGAGACAGAACGTCATGGAGAAATATGAAGGTGGCCTTTGTCCGAAGACGGACTGATCATGGGCTGTGATGGATGGACGATAAGGGTTGAACTACACAAAAGTGCGATCGCGTGCGGCCATGTGTAGTTCAACCCTAACAGTTCCGCGACGACTGACAGACAACGAACAACCTAAATATTATACAAGGTGTTACAAAACTACAAATAAACATTTCAGTTGGTGGTGTAGACCATCAAACTGAACAACTTTCACTATGGGACCAATATCAAAATCGCGAAAAAATAAATTTATGTTCTATACTCTACTAATCGACTAGAGCTAAAATATGTATGGGATTTAAAATTATTTTTTTCGCGATTTCGATGTTGGTCCCATAGAGAAAGTTGTTCAGTTTGACGGTCTAAACAACCCCCTTAAGAGTTTTAAAAATTTATTCTTACTTATGAACCACCCTGTATAAACATAATATTCTCTCTCGGTGCTCTGAGAGCTCGGTGGCGCGTAGCGGAGAGGTATGTACTCTCAATCATGGGGTCCGGCTTCGAACCCGCACGGACAACATGCCACGTAGGTACCAACGAGTTTTTCTAACTTATGCACGTGTTACCGACACTGCTCTCAAACGGCGAAGGAAAACATGGTGAGGGAACCTGCATATGCAGAGGAAGAAATTCGGATGCATTATGTGAAGTCTACACTTATAAAAAATATAAATCCGGCACTGGTATGAAGTCTGATTTTCGTCAAAATTTTTAGTTTTAATGTTACAATGCCTCAAAGATTTCCATACAAATTTTAAATTAATCCTAGCATTAAAACTGTATATTTTAACGGAAATCTGACTTCATACGAACATAGAGATTAGTTTCTAAATTGTTTCTGAAAAATTTAATTGACTTTAATTGGATAGTATTGAAAATATCACCAGACTACGTTTGTATGGTGCGCGCCAACGGTAATATACCCTTAAGCAAGCAGTCATATTAACCTAGACGTGTTTCAAGTTGTTACAACTTTATTTGAACTTGAAATGGTTGGACATGTCTGGAGAGATGTAAGTTTTTCATGATTTTTCTGCGAATGTTTCAAACGAAATAACCACTGGGACCGAAAGAAACGCTGGACAATTACTGTACCATAACGTATCTCTAAATTTGTTTTTATTTTTATATCAAAAGAACGAATATATAATATATTACGGAGATCAAATCGGCATAATAAAGTCGTAAATCAATTTATGAACTCCTTATTAACTTACAAGTAACATGAACGAAGAGCCCAATAAATACAAAGCTCCAGATATTCCGACAGAAATTCGAGGCATGTACGAATAATAAGTACATCATAAATAACTGCTACATTCCTGGCACGGAAGTTATTGGGGTTTAAGCATATGCTCACGACTATATTCCCCGAGGGGGTAGTCAGAGATATTCTGAAACCTCAGAACATCCACGTTTCACCATTAGTACCGAAACTCTGTCCAGTGTGACGGGGGGTGAGCCCGTCGCCACTTATAATGGACAGTGGGTACAATACATGCCTCGAAATTGAAGCATGCAGGTTTCCGTACGATGTTTCCTTCAGCGAAAAGCTGTGTAAATTCCGAAAAACTCATTGGTACGAGTTGGCCTGAACGGGGATAGAACCATCGCCTCCAGCACGGCATGCAAGGCTACTCGACACTGGACCACCACGGTTGTATGTAGATTATAGATCCATAGTCAGGACCACAAGGTCCCTTAGCCCTGAGAGCGTCAAATTTTAGATTTTATACCGCACTGCATTTTAAAAGTTCCATTTATTAGTTATCAACTTATCACATTTCTGTTTTTGTGTTAATAATTTATTATTATCTATCATCATGTCTATGTTTTTTTGTCCATCATCGTCATCTTATTTAATCTTATTTAAGGTCTCCCCATTTCGAAAGGAGAAACCTAGAAAGGAATATGATGGTTTTACTAACTTCCGAAAAACTACTTTAATCGCATAGCATAGCATAGCATAGCATATGCTCACGACTATATTCCCCGAGGGGGAAGTCAGGGATATTCTGGAACCTCAGAACATCCACGTTTCACCAGTAGTACCGAAACTCTGTCCAGTGTGACGGGGGTGAGCCCGTCGCTACTTATAATGGACAGTAGGTACAATACATGCCTCGAAATTGAAGCATGTAGGTTTCCTCACGATGTTTTCCTTCACCGAAAAGCCAGTGGTGTTACAAATCGTACATAAATTCCGAAAAACTCATTGGTACGAGTCAGCCTGGACGGGGATCGAACCATCGCCTCCTGCACGGCAGGCATGGTTACTCGCCACTGGACCACCACGGCATTACTTACTACAATCGCCTCTATCTACAACTTGCACATTATAATAATTATTATAAAGACCCATAGAGACTTTAGATACAAAAAGAAGATGAGGAAGGCCTTACAAGAGATGGAGCGATGATATTGTAAGAGTAGCGGGACCACTTTGGTCAAGACTGGCGAGAAACAGAAAGAACTGGAGTCATTTGGGGGTCCATATTTTTATTTTATTTTATTTTTATTTTTTATTTTTATTTTATTAGAAAAATCTACAGCCTATTACAAACATTCTATAAGATATGTAATATAAACAAATATAACACAGGCCAATTACAGATTTTTCTTAAGATAGGTACGTGTATAATGAACAGAAACGTTGTTTTCCGTGAACATACAACCCGGTGTTACATAATACCTAGTGTGCAAAGTTACAAATGATAAAAACGGACCAAGTTATATCGTGTAGGTAGCGAAAAATAAAAATGTTTTAAGTACAAAGTTTAGGTACCCATTACAAATGTTCCACTCATCGGAACTTAGTCCGATAAAAGTATAAGGCGAGCAATAGACGCCCCGGACATTACAGTTACGTAGGTATGTAGAAATGTATCTTCCTTTCAATTATCTTTTCCCCTGGATGAGTACGTGTGATCACAGAACACTATAGGGAGGCTAGAAGTGCAAGGTAGGGGTAGAACGCGTGCCACATGGTTATGCAATAATTTGCATAACACCATAAGGCGCGCGACGTGGTGCGTGCGAGGGGGCATGAGTAGTTGTAGCGGCGTGAGCGGGAAGACAAGTATCGATAGCCGTCTCCGAAGCAAAAGTGCTTACTGAGCACTTCCAACCCCTCCCACAATGCTCCGTGCGTGTGATTGTGTGTAGACCTAGCCCTGCGATATAACTCTTGGGATCGGGATTACAGTAAAGAAATATTATCTGTAATACCACTAGGGTTTGTGTAATATAATAACTGCGTGTGTGAGTAACAAGTTATAATATAGGACGTGATTCAAGAAATGAAAAGAAAAGAGTGGGTGCTTTGTCAGATTACTAAATGAGTTGTTATACCACAGAGGATCCTCTGTACAGTAGGTCTCGTTACGGGTCAGTAGTAAGTTCTACAATGATTTTATTCTTAAACGAGTGTTTTGAACCAGTGAATATATCTATAGCATCAAAACTATTGTTATAGGTTCGCACAAGCCGCGTGAGCACCGCGTTCTGACCGTAATTAGTGCAGTGGTAAGGAACATGGAATAGAGGCGTTTGCCTAGTACGGCGTTTTGGTGTAGCTAGGGCAATATGAGCCAGAAGATCAGGACAATCGAGGCGCCCTCTCAATATATCATATAATAGACACATGTCCATCATTACTCGTCTATTCTCGAGCGGTAACAGATTAAAATGTGCACAGTTATCAGAATAAGAAATAGAGGGCATTTTAAGTTTAAAGTTAACAAAGTTCAGAAATCTGCGTTGAATGCGTTCTAAGCGCTCTTTATGAACTGAGTCGTATAATTGGGTCGTATAAAATTCAAAGACATAATTTAATGTCGCATAACTAAATTAGACATATTCATCATTTCGCATAACGTTAACTGGAACTAAATTGTTAGGCATAATTTCTGTTTTACTAATTTCTGAAGGTATAATTGTCAGTTCCCATAAGTCTTAAACGCATAAACGTTTTACGCATTATTATATTAAGGCATAACATTTGTTGACATAAACCTAAAACGTCATAATTAATTCATACAAGTAACTAATTAAAACATATGTATGTTAAATGTAATGAACTTATAGATTTTACATGATTATTCTAATTTTATAATATTGGTTTAATAGTTAAACTAAATAACTGATTCTAAGCGACATTATTGACCCGGTTGGTGTAATGGTTACCACGCCGGACTGCCAAACCAGGGTCCTGGGTTCGAATCCCGGTTCGGTCATGGATGTTATATGTTCGTGCCGTTGTTGTATGGTTTCCATAATAAAAGCCTTTAGTGCTAGTTTGGGATCATTACAATGTATGTGCCTGTGAGCGTTATTTTTATTTTATTTTTTATTGTAACGCTCATGAATTTTGCATGATATTTTATTATATTTTATAATAATAATAATTCTAATTAATTATTTCGTACCTAGTCGTTTTATTTAATTAGTTTATCTGTTGATACCCTGTGTGCCCTAAAAATGGAAATTAAATAAAATATTTTCGGTCACTCCTCGATAACCTAACCTACTGAGTCGGAAGTGGTAAGCGAAGGACTAAGTAAGGTCACCTTGGCTTGGCGAACCAAGCAACAAGCAAACAAGCATGCAGCAAGCAAGCAAGCATGCAGCAAGCAAGCAAGCATGCAGCAAGTAAGCAAACATGCAGCAAGCAAGCAAGCATGCAGCATACAAGCAACCATGCAGCAAGCAAGCAAGCATGCAAGCAAGCAGAATGCATGGTAATGCATCGCTCGCTTCGCTCGCTCCGCTAAGCGTATACATGTTCTAACCTAACCTAACCTACGATTTTATAAACATCAGTTTGTTTTTCTCATGCAGGGGGCTTCCGCCCCCCGCACCCCCCGAGCGGGGGGCGCAGCGCAAGCATGCAGCAAGCAAGCGAGCATGCAGCAAGCAAGCAATCATGCAGCAAGCAAACATTCAGCAAGCATGCAGCATACAAGCAAGCATGTTGATGCTTCGCTCGCTCCGCTAAGCGTATACATGTTCTAACCTAACCTAACCTACAATTTTATAAACACCAGTTTGTTTTGTGGGGCGCAGCCCCCCACCCCCCAACATGCAAGCATGCAGTAAGCAAGCAAGCATGCAGCAAGCATGCAGCATACATGCCTGCATGTTGATGCTCCGCTCGCTTTGCACGCTCTGCTAAACGTAATACATGTTCTAACCTAACCTAAACATGTTGGAGCATTACCAGGGTTGCAGGATGGATCCATAGTCAAAGCACTGCTGATGATTTAACAAATGTAATTTTATTGATGATTCTACAAACAATCGGTATTAATTTTAATTTAACATAATTTATAATAATAAATTAATATAATCAATCCTATAAAATTAATAGAACTCAGAGCGTCGTGAAACGCAAGAGCAAGAGTTCCGTCTCGTACGGCTGCTCGCTCGTTTCTGAGCTCCGGAAGGGCAAACGGCCGCTTTTATACTCGTTGCTCGGGCGGGTCGATTACGATAAGCGCACGTGTACCGCGCACGTGCACGTGCACTGTGCTCGTGCGGCGCACACGTGCCGCTTTCTGCACTAGCGCCGACACGGCCATACTGCATATGACGCGTCTCTGCGTCAGCATCTGTAACAAAGTCTCATCTTTTAATTTGTTCAGCCATACTTTAGCCTCAAATATCAGAACGACCAAGCCTCGACGCTGGCGTCTGTAATTCGGCCTCGACACTTAAAAATACCAGAACAACCAAGCCTCGACGCTGGCGTCTGTAATGTAGCCTCGATACTCAAAAATAACAGAACAACCAAGCCTTCACGCTGGCGTCTGTTATTTGGCCTCGACGCTCCAGAACAACCAAACCTCGACGTTGGTGTCTGTCACTCGGCCTTGACGCTTAATAATACCAGAACAACCAAGCCTCCACGCTGGCATCTGTTATTGGGCCTCGACGCTCCAGAACAACCAAACCTCGACGTTGGTGTCTGTCACTCGGCCTTGACGCTTAAAAATACCAGAACAACCAAGCCTCCACGCTGGCATCTGTTATTGGGCCTCGACGCTCCAGAACAACCAAACCTCGACGTTGGTGTCTGTCACTCGGCCTTGACGCTTTAAAATACCAGAACAACCAAGCCTCCACGCTGGCATCTGTTATTGGGCCTCGACGCTCCAGAACAACCAAACCTCGACGTTGGTGTCTGTCACTCGGCCTTGACGCTTTAAAATACCAGAACAACCAAGCCTCCACGCTGGCATCTGTTATTTGGCCTCGACGCTTCAGAACAACCAAGCCTCGAAGCTGGTGTCTGTAACTCGGACTTGACTCTTAAAATATCAGAACAACCAAGCCTCCTCGCTGGTGTCTGTAATTTGGCCTCGAGCGTATTTCACTGAGGCTCGAACTCAGTGGTGCCACAAAACATAATAATGTTCATGTCATTGATGCTGTCATTAACAAGTCGTCAACACAAGTCATAAAAAATAATCAAAGATGTTTCTCACCACAAGTTCTCCGACTTCTCTCCAGTATGGTCCACCTCTGATAACTCATCATACTTCTCCGCCGACATGGATATCTTGTTTCGATTTCTGAAGTTTGGTGCAGCTCGTCGGTTTTCAAATGCAACCTTCCTTGGTTGACCACGACCTGTAATTTTCTTACCTACCTTTTAGACATCATAAGGTATTCACAATTTTTGACTCACCTGTGTGCTTATTCAAGTTGACTCATTCACTCTCGAATCTTGCTTTATAACATAATATAAATATTATTCGATTGTACAGCGCCAGCGGAACCAAACCAATACAATTTACAACAAGAATGAGAAGGGCACAAAACGCTATTAAACATTAATCACTAAAAGCGTTTTTTTATTTTTTTCTTTATTTGATAGCTCGGTCATCCTTGCATAAACCATTTACCTTAAAGATATCTGGTTTTCATAGACGTACCATGGGTACGGAAGGTACACCCCAGAATTCAAAGGAGTTATCTGCAATAATCGACATAATTTACATTTATTGTGTTTGACAAGTTAATAGTATTGTCTAGGAAAGACCGAAATAGAGTCAAAACGTATTGCGAAACCACAAGCTTGCCTCGCTCGCTCAATTTGATCATTTTGGTTTTGCGCTCTGAAACTTAGCTCTTTTCACAAACGACTTATACTGGGAACATAAGAAATCTGATGAGGTCCTCAAATATTATGTAGCAAAATTACGCACAATATCACACTAGCTTTTGTTTCATACCTGAATCGCCAAGATTATGGAATCAGCTGGAAATCGAATTAAAACTTAGCAAAATCTCAACTCAAGCGGTGGGTATAACTGCACACCAGCCAGTCGACTTACTAACACTTTTATGGACTAACTGTCTGAAATAAGGAATCATTTTTAGCACCAAATTCAATCTTTGTAGTGTCTCATCGACCGATTTCCCAGAGACAAGCTCTTCGTTAATTTAGAGCAGAGCTGCTTATCTTCTCAATCATCCAAGTGCTTTATTAATGCATCTCTGGTACATAGATGGGCATTAGGAAAGTCCAATTGCATCTTCAGGTAATCGGACTGCCCGTTTGGTGTAATAAAAGCAGTTGAGCCCTGAGGCACAGGGATTCGATAAAATCTAGCAACCGTAATCCAGACAGCAGAAGTTTTTAGCGTCAGCCAGCGGATCAAGCTGATCTGAAATAAGGAGCACGATTTTCCCCGTGTCTCAGAGTTTATAGCAAGTTCTCCAGTATTCACGGCCCTATCTGAACTGGTCCCTTCGACAAAGGTAAGTTGTTTAATACCTGCATTAAAGCGTCGTAATCTTTGGAACTCACATAACAACACAAAACACTCTTATAACATCTTGGAATTTGGTCTAGGTTTTTATTAACATTATCTGCCCCAATCTCCTGAACGGAAAGAATGGTTCCTCTATTCTTTAAGCCTAATGTGGCTAAATACTATGAGCTCTCCAGCTTGAAACAGCACCAACCCAGTCGGGTCACAGATTAATCAATAGTTCCTACCGTACAAGATATTCTCTCCCGATTTCGCGCGCTTCCTCGAATTTCAAACAGGAACGACGAACTAAATCGCGCCTTGTGTCATATCGCAGCTACCAAACGAGAGTGATGGTCGGGTATATCGTAATGACGACCAATTACTCGGGATTGATCTGATTTCTGGACAAACGCTTTTCCGCCTATTCGAGATTCTACACAATATGGATTCCACACAACTACCATTGAACACAATATTCTCTATTCCACACAGTCTTCAATTTGACAGAAACGCGTTTCTTCTTACTCGCGATTCTACACAATATTAATTACATAAACAACTTGAACAACATGAACAACTCAAACAACGTGGGCAACTCGAACCTGATCAACTTGGCCAACTCGAACAACATTAACAACTTGGTCAACTCGGACAACATAATCAACTCCAACAATACAAACAACTGAGATCAACATGTTGGACAACATAAACAACTCCAACGACACAAACAACTCAGGTCAACAACTTGGGCAACGTAAACAACTCGAACAACTCAGACAATTTGGTCAACTCGAACAACTTGTATACATCTTCGACGCCCAATCGCATAAACAGTTCGGCCACCGGTTATACTACTGCAACTGAAACTGACCTTAACTCGAATCAATAATCACGATCGCATCGGTATCCTGCCCCATCAGACACAGGAGAGCAGGGATGAGAGAGCGCATCCACCTCAAAATATGCTCTGCACCCAACAGCGTTTCTATAAAGATAAGCAGTCGTTGTATTCAAAATCTACTAAGAATCCATCATCATAAGCATATGCTCACGACCACACTCCCCGAGGGAGCAGTCAGAGACACTCCAAAACCTCAGAACATCCACGCCTCACCAGCAGCACCGAAACCCCGCTCAGCGTGACGGGGGGCAAGCCCGCCGCCACTTACAATGGTTTGTTGACTATTCTACTCGGTATTCGAAGGTTCTCTTTCTATCAAAATTATATCAGGCAACGGATAAAGCACAACACAAAACACCTATCTCGAGTAAAACCCCATTAATAACAAAACCTGTTCTTATTTAGTGTGTGTAGATTGGGACTAGACACGGACCTTACAAGCATCTTACTATTTTGATTTATTATCCCGGAATGCCATTGCCTCATACAACTTATTCTTAAATAAAGGAACAGTTCGCTCCACTGTTAAAAGCAGTCCAATGACAGAAGATATAGAAAGTTAACAATGCAGTCAAATGATTTCTGTCCAACTTACACAAAGATAGTGTTACAATACTATAGTCTTCTTGATCTGGCAAAGATTGATTTTCTTACTGCGTTGTTCATCTGCGACTCATAAAACATATCTCGAGACGCTGAAGATTCTGATGACTTGGATGCTATTAAAGGCGCTCCACGCTTTAGTTTGATTTCTGTGCAGATGCTAGCAAAATGAAAATGTTTATCACGTACGTTCTTCCTGGTTCGAAGGTTTGCATCATATCTCGGTCCAAGTCGTTGTCCTCAACATATAATAGTCAGGCCAGATTCTTGCACGTCCATGAAGCACGCCAGCCACTTTAAGTCGTACTCCATGACCCTTAGGTCCAGGACTTGGTTGTAATACGTACATGTTTGGTTTCTTCCGCTTTCATTATCTCCATCATTATGTCAAGGTAGTTCGATAGTCATGTGACATTATGTTTCATCACGTCATTGGTGATGTCAGCCATTACCTGGATGGCGATATTCTTGCGGTGTTCATCACGTGGCGTCCCATCTTCTGATGTTGGAGCATTAGCAGGGTTGCAGGATGGATCCATAGTCAAAGCACTGCTGATGATTTAACAAATGTAATTTTATTGATGATTCTACAAACAATCGGTATTAATTTTAATTTAACATAATTTATAATAATAAATTAATATAATCAATCCTATAAAATTAATAGAACTCAGAGCGTCGTGAAACGCAAGAGCAAGAGTTCCGTCTCGTACGGCTGCTCGCTCGTTTCTGAGCTCCGGAAGGGCAAACGGCCGCTTTTATACTCGTTGCTCGGGCGGGTCGATTACGATAAGCGCACGTGTACCGCGCACGTGCACGTGCACTGTGCTCGTGCGGCGCACACGTGCCGCTTTCTGCACTAGCGCCGACAAACATAAATTAAAAAAAAAATAGTCTGTTTTTCGCAAGCTTCGCTTGATTTCACTCGCTCTATAAGTGGTCACAATACGTAACCTAACCTACAGTTGAGTAGTTAATTAATTGTTTGTAATAAAATTTATATCATTATATTTTTATTATTAATATTAATTTATTTATACGTCTTATTATGCGATTAATAAATTAGATTTAATGTTAGTTATGAGTTTGAATAATATGACTTGACAATTTATGGTTACTTAAATTATTCTGGTTAACATTAGAGCAGATAACAGTTATGCCAATCAAAGCAGTATGCCCAGAAACAACTATGGGAAGATACTTTTATGCGTAAAAACTTTATGCTGAACATTTTATGACTTCCAAAATTATGACTGAAGTCTTTATGCGACGCAGAGGGCACCCGTCATTTGGAGGAGGCTTTTACCGCTTAGGCGGCCCTTAAACTAATACTAATCCACAATTAAAAATAACATAACATAAGATTAATTATACTAACAAAATTAAATATCTAAGTTTAATGTACTACTACATATCAGTTGTAAGGAATAAAGCTATAGGTAATAATAATAGAGACTGTTAAGCGTGCGCTATTAAGAAATACAAAAGGAGATAATAATTGATGGTTGACTCAGAACAACGCTTCTCAAACTCAGGTATTTTGTCTGAACACGCAACTCCGAGAAGTTTCCACAACAATGCAGTCAGAATATCCAGATAGTGAAATTTGGATATTCTGAGCAAGTCATAAGCATTGAGAATATCTCATAGTATCCTACAGGGAATATGGTCTTGAGCATAAATGCGTATGATTTACACGTTCATCATCATCATCATCTTAGCCGATGGACGTCTACTGCTGGACATAGGCCTCACCCAAGGATCGCCACAACGACTGGTCCTGCGCTGCCCTCATCCAACGGATTCGCGCCTCCTTCACCAGTTCGTCGGTTATTTATACGTTACCACAGAGATTAATAATAAGTTATGACGTTACCCTTTTATTTGAGGTCACTCAGTCAGAGCCCACACATATCATATCGGTAGTGGTACCAAACGTTCACGAATATGTTAAAGACAGCATTTCGTCAACGGATGCATCTGACTCAGTGACATGCATTTTTGTTTACTTTTTAGTCTAAAATTTTCGTCTTTGGTCCCCTCTCTGGTCAACGCCATCTATCGCCAGTATGTTGAACTACGTTTTTCTAGCTGTCATAAAACTCCTCATTCTATTCTATTCTATATTTTAAAAAATGGCTGCCATCTTGGGTATGTGATGATTTTGTCAATGTCGAGTTTTTATAGCAAAAGTGCTTGACGTTGTACGGTTATATTGATATTTTGGTGACTTCAAGGGTTGTTCTTATAAAAGAACAATATCCTGAGCCACTGGATTTCCACTGTGGACCGGGGATGGGGCAACCGACGCGCACGCGACCACCCAATAGCAGAGCCACAGAGCAAATCCAAAACTCCTCATTAAATAATTTTTGTTTACTTACAGAGTTTTCACTTCCGTAATTAAGTGTACGTCAATTGCTAAAAAATGCGATAAAATATAAACCGCGCTCATTGCGAAAAGCTGAAGTAGGCAAAATCAAGTTGTCGAATAGCGCCACATAGCGAAAAGAGCAAGTTGGCGAATCGCGCCGGTTTTCGAAACGATCAAGTTGGGAATGTGCGTCAACTCCGTTAAAAACTTTGAGAAGCGCTAGTGTAGTAAATAGGAGAAGGCGTTTATCGTCGTTGCCGTTCAAGAGTCATCTTGCTAACAGGTTAGGTACTTCAGTTCCTTCTTAATTTGTTTGATAATGGCTGTTTATATTTACGCTTAAAAATAAAGAAGAAAAATATATCTTTAACGTCGAAGAATGATTATGGATCGAAATGGCAGGAGAGCATATCTGGGTCAACCTACTGACTGTCGTCCAGGCCCCAGGTATTGTTGGAACCATAGAGAAATTACACGCTCCCCTTGGTAGAGATGGTGTAACAAAGTTGCACTGTAGCCACCAATTGTGCACTAGTTTGTACTGCGACCATAGAGAAATGACACGCTCCCCTAAGCTTTTTGTCTCCCCTCGCCCGTCCCTCACCCCCTTTGTCGGCGACATAATTTTCTATAGAAACAAGCCGATATGCCATCTCCTCTTACTCCATGGTTGGAACGAAGAAGTGGATAATGACCGTGATCTTCAAGCCAGCTAGCGAGAGGTTGCGAAGGATCGGGAAAAGCGGGAAAAGTGAGGTATAGTTAAACGAACATCCACGTATAGGCGCTTCCAATTTCCAAGCTCTGTTCAATGTGAAAGGTAGTGAGTCTGTTGCTTTTCGTTGGATTGCGGACCAATTATAGGTACGTCTCTTTAATTAAAGCTGTAATGAACTAAAATTTTTCAGTTTTATGAGTTTGTGTCTAATTGAAATCGGGAACAGGGATGGCAATGGAAAATGTTTACTGCAGCGCCCCTTGGTGAGTTTACACTATAACACCTATCTAAGAACCATCTAAATCGATCTTGACGTTTTGAAGATAAATGGGAACATTCGTTTTGCATACACAAACAAACAACCTGTCACCCTAAACGCACATACACGTTCTCTGTTCCGTCGTGGGTAATATAAAGACATTAAAATTGCATTAATATGACATGCAATTAATTTACCGCCTTATTTACCAGGGAAATATAAATCAAAGACGTCTTTCCATCCTATAGCAATTAGCAGAGGGCCTCTCTGGGGGAGACATGACAAGATTAGTAATTGGCGAAAGAGGGGAAAAATATAGGACATAGGAGTCAACATGGAAACAAGTTACTGACCGGCCGACAAAACATTTCATCGGAAATAAATACATTTTATACCAAAACAGTAAACTTTGACCCTCTAGACATTCTTCTTCTTCTTGTGGTGCCATCACCTATCGGAAGGAGTAACCTAGAGTATTAATAGATATAGAACAGCTGTTTCAGACGGTAATGAAGGGCGAAATAGAGAGCAAAATCACAGGAGGGAAACGTAGAAGCAGAAGTAGGAGCACTCTGAGCAAATAGCAAGCCTCTAATGCTGATTGAATGATGATTTTATGATCATCAACGCAATGGCAAGTCAAATTTAATAATATGACCATGGACTCGACAGAAAAGAAGCATAGCATAGCATATGCTCACGACTATATTCCCCGAGGACCCCCTCGAAACTTAAGAACATCCACGTTTCACCAGTAGTACCGAAACTCTGTCCAGTGTGACGGGGGGTGAGCCCGTCGCCACTTATAATGGACAGTGGGTACAATACATGCCTCGAAATTGAAGCATGCAGGTTTCCTCACGATGTTTTCCTTCACCGAAAAGCCAATGGTGTAACAAATCGTACCTACACAAATTCCGAAAAACTCATTGGTACGAGTCGGCTTGGACTGGGCTGGGATCGAACCATCGCCTCCTGCACGGCAGGCATGGTTACACGCCACTGGACCACCACGGCTTCACGGCAAGAAGAATATAATGTTCTTTAATTGTTCACCGAAAATATACAAAAACTAAGCGAACAAAAAGGGTAGCAAATGAGTTCAATATTGATTGTTATATAGGTTTTATTCGTTTACATCCGATGGAAAGGGGTTATTGGCCGGACCTAAAGATACTACGCCGGAACGACGGCGATAAGGTATCGTCACATCAATATATATCTTTTACATTCGAGCGAGCAACGTGAGATACAAAATACTTTTCTTTTTTCAGTCGATCGATCATTCTGTGTTGTGGTGGATTTGAAACATTTTGCCGTAAATCTCTTTGAACCGGTTTGTTGCTTGATTGTTGATATTTTATGACAACTCAAAGTTACAAATTAGAGTTGTTACTGTTGATTCTGTTGAATCATTGAAGTATAATAAGGGTAGATTGAGAGTGACGCTTAACTTTAACAAACTTTGCAGAAAACGGGTTGAGAGTCAAACAACTTTTGATAAGTTTAGGAGGTTGGAACAGAGAAGACAATG
The DNA here is from genome assembly GCA_963693445.1 of Agonopterix heracliana. Taxonomy (NCBI): domain Eukaryota; kingdom Metazoa; phylum Arthropoda; class Insecta; order Lepidoptera; family Depressariidae; genus Agonopterix; species Agonopterix heracliana. The sequence continues at coordinate 1,438,035 of OY856310.1, forward strand.
TTGACATTTTGTTTACAAAATTTAATGGGAATGTAAAATGTTTCTTGGTATGAACACTGCATTGTGATCTAAAATTACGAAAATGTATCGTTTGGTTGCGGAGTTTACTTTGAATTATTATTAGCTTCTGCCTTCGTCTTCTTCTGCTTAGAATTTAAATACCTAAGTATTATAATACCTTTGATAAAGTTATATAAATAATCAAATAAATAAATACCTAACACTCACAGGTACATACATTGTAATGATCCCAAGTAAGCCTCAGGCTTTTTGTTATGGGAACCATACAACAACGACACACACACTTAACAACTATGACCGAACCGGGATTCGAACCCAGGACCTTGGTTTGGCAGTCCGGCAACTATCACACCAACCGTGTCGTCATATGTCAAGATTGACAGTCGAAGATACCTACAAAAGCGTCGAAAAAAATTGGAACCAGTACTGGCCCCTAAACCCTATCCATATACACGCACACATACATAATTTGTATGGCGCCTCTCGCACACCAACCTATGAAAGTTGCCCCTTTTGTTTTATACGGTATAACCGTGAGGCCCATTCTAAACATATACTTTTTCTAAGCATAATACCCACAAGATACAATTTTAAAATGCTGAGTTCTTAAGGGGATACACAGACCATTAAACTGAACAACTTATGACTTATCTTTAAGAGGCCCACACCGAAATCAGAATACAATTTTTCCATAGAGAAAGAGGATCAGTTTGATGGTCTGATCATACCCTTAAAAACGGTCAGAATGTTAAGAAGGACGCTGTGCATCTAGTTTTCTTCCATTGCAACAAAACTACCACAAAAAAGCTGTTACCTTCTTCTGAAATATTCTGAAATACTCGCAAATAGAAACAAAGTACAGCAGCATTGCCGTGTTTCATTTTAATCCTTACTTCTAAGCGTTGCTCCCTACGCTGCGGTAGAATTAAACATTAGCAACTATACACCAAGCTTTTGTGCGACAATTTAATTAAACCCTTTGTTTGTTACCCTGCGGATCCCTAAATTTAAAAAGGTTCGAATTAAGAACCTCTGGAGAGATGTAGAGCGCTACAAGAGTTTGTTATGAAATCATTTAAAAGGTAAGCACATATTATGACGGGCCACATCGGGTTGGGCCACAGCAGTGCTGCCACCTTAGCGCTTTCAGCGCTAGATCTAGCACTTAACGCCTAGCAGAGAATTAAGCGCTTTTTAAACTTATAATAAACCAACATTATTTGTGTTTTTATATGCTATATTTTGTGTTTTTTGATTGAATATGATAAATATTGATAGCATATTGTGGTGAAAACATGTCTGTAGAGAAATAAGAACGCTTATCTGAAGTGTTATAATTAATTTTACAAGGGACCTACAAATTGACTTAAGAATGGGTTTCGGAAAGGCTAATAAGACTATTTAGATAACTTTAAAAGCCTACTATGTGTTAAGAAGTTAGCGCCGAATCTAGCGCTTTTTTTTACAGTTTTAGCGCCCAATAGAATTTTTGAGGTGGCAGCACTGGGCCGCAGCGCAAAAATCCACCCAAATTGCTTCAAAATCATTTATATGAACACAACGCCGGGTCGGAGAGGGTCGCATTAGGGTTGAGACACATTTACCACCGCCATCGATGCGGCGCCGACAGCGGACGGCTTCCCATACTAAATGTCATTTTTGTATACGTTGGCCGCCGTCGCTCAATGTGTCTCAACCTTATTGCGCGGTAGATTTCCGTCCAAGCAATGTGGCCTCCGCACTGATACGCCCCGTCGTAGTGTGCTAAAGCAAGCGGAACATTTTACAACGTCTGTAATAATACGTCAAACTAAAAATCCGTCAATGCGTTGTGACCCGGTCAATGATTTTTCCTACCTCTATGCAATGACATTTTACGAATAGACGCGTCATACGCTAACATCACTGCACTTTAAAATGGCGCGATTTAGTGACGTGTAGCCCGTACACTAGACGGGGCGTGACTATGTGAAAGCCGGGCAATTACCTTGCTTTTTTGTTGCCATTTTGGAGCGCGGGCAACGCATCTACACATAAAAACATCTTAGCCTCTATGGGCTCGGTGTACGAAGTACCTACAGATCGGAAGCTTCATACAAGCGAGACCGCTGCATGACTCCTAAATAAAAATAAAAATTTAAATATTATATTGATTGCATTTTAATGAAATTGTTTAATTTTCTACACTAAACGTTTTTCTGCCCGTCAGTCCAAAATAACATTATATTATTAAACTTTGGATAGCGGTCCGAAAGACCCTATTCAAAAATAGCACATGGGCGATTGACACCGCGGTCCTAATAGCGTCAATATTAAAATGCATACCGTGGTGTGTAAGACCCTATTCAAAAAGAGCCCTTGGGCGATTGACACCGCGGTCCTAAACGAGCGCGGTGTCAACCGCCCAACTACCCTCCTGTATGCCCAATTCAAAAGATCGAAAAAAGTTACTAAATGCTTTCAGTTTTTACGTCCATTTGCTACCACGTTGTATAACTTTAGCTTACCTTAAAATAACTTACTTAGTTGAGACAAAAAGCTTTACTAATTTTCTTAAACCATTGTTACATGACACGACTCGTATTTCAAAGAGTCTGGGTTTGAGTGAGTTTCGCTGTTTTCGTCACAATCTCATAAATTCACCTGAATTTGCATAACATTAGTGTCGTTTAAGTAATGCTAAGTTATGCTCGGAGATAGCGAAAAGGTTTTTGTAGTATTGCATAAATAGAGATCTACTTTATATCTAGATTTAGCCCGCAACTTTGTCCGCGTGAAATCTTAAGGGTATATTACCGTTGGCGCTCTCCATACAAACGTAGTCTGGTGATATTTTTAATACTATCAAATTAAAGTCAATGAAATATTTCAGAAACAAATCTAGAAACTAATCTCTATGTTTGCATGAAGTCAGATTTTCGTAAAAATGTAGGTATAGATTCAAAGTTACAGTGCCTCAAAGATTTCCATACAAATCTTAAATTAATCCTAGCATTAAAACTGTATATTTAATCGAAAATCTGATTTCATACAAACATAGATATTATTTTCTAGATTGTTTCTGAAAAATTTCATAATATCACCAGACTACGTTTGTATGCAGCGCGCATTTGCGCTTTCGGAATAAACTTCTCTTAAGCAACAAATAATAATACCTTTTAGCAACACATTAGGCACGGTGGCAAGGCGAGGGAATCTGCCGGCACTCTTTTGGCACGAGAGTCCATGGTGCTGGTGACCCAGGTGATCAACGTCCGCACCACAGCCACATTGGTGGCGGAGGCAAATTTCAGAAAGAAAATCAATTTTTCAGTTTTCCAACTAATTCTAGTAGAATGTCTATGGAACCATATTATCATGAGCGAGTTCATCAGGCTCTTGGCCTTTTAAAGAAAACATTTTTACTTTGTGAGTTTATGTAAACATCTAGGGTCACGTCCTGTAAAGCGTGTAAAGCTAAGAAACTGAAATGAAATTAAATTACGTATTTGTCTCCGTCATCTTAGAAAGTTTTGATGACACCCATTTAACAAAAACTGTATTTTTCGCAACAGAACTTTCCAGATTCTTCCATTTGGCAACTGCACATGAACGAAACGAATAACAACAGATGTAAGTAATCAAAAAGTTTAGAAACTTCTATATTTTTCATTGTTTTGTTTCATTACTAACAAAACTACGTTGAATTGAGTTTTACAGTAAATAATGAATTAAATGTCCCCAACAGCAAAACAGATCTGTACCAACACGTTATTTATAAATTCATTTGTAAATATTTATGTTTGAAATTCTTTCATGAATGGAAATTAAAATAAATTGTTTGTAGAATTTTTGTTTTTTACTTTTTTCCTCTTACCTCTTCCTTTCGGGGTAAATAGAAGCTTAGATACAACTAACTAAACCGCCTGTAATGGGTGCAATTGTAGCAAGTTTCTTTCGCTACTTCTATTAAGGCGAAGCCGGGCTTTCTCGAGTCATTCGACGAGTCATGTGGTTATATTATGGCTAGCCTATCGCCCGCAAAAACAATCTCAAAGAAACCTTTATTCTTGCCTCTTACGATATGGGAATAAATGATCTAGTCTCCCTGAAACCCACAGTGGCTTAAAAGCCTAAGGTTCTTGTTTTTTGGAAATGTTGTTTAATTCTTTAGAAATCAAAAAATACGTTTGAGGGCAGCACAATAGGCTCACAGGCAGGCAAGAGGGTACCCTCTTGACTAATTGCCTGAAAAAATCCCTCCTGTTAAATCCACTATATTGTGGATTAAACATCTCCACAGCTTTAATTGCAGTGCTTGAATAATTGATCAATTTATTCTTGAAGAAGAAAGGAAGAATAATTAGCACAGTTTCTTTTAAAAGCTTGCGCTTTTCATGCTTATATTAATGAAAAGGATAGCAAGTATTCATTCTGTGAAGATAGTTCAGTTTTCATATCAATTAAACCCATCCAGCATATAGGTATAAAAATAATTAGTAACGTTACGAAGACGCTTTTCGGGTCTACGTTTTCGTGTTTTTTTTTGACACGATTTAACTTTTTGGGGTCCCCACAAAAAGTCTCCCAACCTTCTGATCCGTTTATTATAGAAATCCCATTTCTTATTTTGAGGATAAAAGATAAATGATAGAATGGACTGATCTTTTGAATATATTTAAAAGTAAATACAACTGCTGTATATAAGACAGTTTTAGTGGTTTACGCTTGTTTTTTTTGTTTTTAGGGTTCCGTAGTCAAACATGGAACCCTTGTACTTTCGTCCACTCTGCCTGTCTCTCTGTCTGTAAGCCCCATCTCGATTAATCGCTCAATTTTGCACCTATTGGATAAAAAAATTGACATGACGACAGATAATAGTAACCCAAAAACAGAAATAAGGAAGTCATTAGAAACTATAAAGATCACTTGTTTTTCTATTAAGATTAGCAGACGTAGTCGAAATTGACTAGGAATCCAACATCATCATCATGAGCTATATTGCATCCAGTTGTACTGTCACATAAACCTTCCAGAAATAGGCCACATAATGTTAGAGATGTAATTAGGTAGGTACCTACAGAACCCTCCATTCACAAGACCGACTCACATTTTGTACAGTTTTTTAAATTGAATTTCCTCGAAGTGACAGTTTTCGAAGCTTCATAGAAAACCAATCAATTTAAAAGAAGGTTAATTGGGGTCGATGGAACGATTCACAATTAAGGGTCTACGAAGGAACGTTTTTGTTAAAGCGCTAAAAGCAATTACACTACCTAGCGCCACTCTGTACTTACTTTCGAAAATGTCTTTGTATTTTGTTGTAATTAAAAACATGCAAGTCTTTCAAGAAAAAACAGGTGGAGGCTAGATTTTTGGTGTACTTTAAATGGGACTAGAGATAATCTGTGTGACGATGTCAAAGAACATTTTGTTTGTAAATGAACAAACAGTCATACTCTAAACACCTGTTTTCCTGGTGGTGGAGCACGCAGAGACTATGGATTTCCACTTTGAGCGGTCTTGAGTCTTGATTTACATACCTACTTCATTGTCTCGCTTCTACCGAAATAATTTTTATAAAGATGAGCTTTACAACAAACTGTTCTCAAAATGATGGGAAAATGTTGTCGAAACCTGCATAAAATGAAACTGTTTGATCGCATGAAATTAAAATTATTCTGCAAAAGTTTCGTCAAAACAACCGCGGCGTAGTAAGTACTTATTTGTATCTATTAATACAGAATCAGCGATGCATAATTTGTGGTTTCCTTTATAAGGTATATCTTTAATAAACCCATTGCATAATTTTGCATACTTTCAATTCAATTCAATTATACTACTACTTACTATTACTTTATTTCATTTCAAATTGTAAACGTAAATATTTACCAACCTACTCTTTTATCGCATCGAAATATAAACCACAGAGTAAGTACTATGTATAATAATTAATAAACTACCGTAATTCAAACCAAAAGTTTCTGTCTGGTACTGGTACATTGTAGATTTTGAAATTGTGGAAACAGTTATTTAGCGCTCGGTGGGTAAGAAGGCTGCCAAACTTGACCGCTAGATGTGCCACCACTTTGATGGGAATGCGATTTTCGTAAAAACTTCAAGATCCTGGTGCACTCTGTATAATCCAAAAGCACACGTTTTTGATCTATTAATTTTCGAGAAATCTATTTTTTAGTCACTGACATATACTCTAGCGATAGACAAGCTCGTTCAAACAAACAACATGTCAAACATTAAACACCCTACCTACCTACCTTACCTTTATTACCCTTCCTTTGCGTCGCGCAGTCGGGTAAAAACAACACAAAATGACACATTGCGGTCTGTCATTGCCATAGTGACGGAGTGAACTCAGGAACATCAATCAGCATAGGTAGCATGACACCGTGATACAGCGCTATCACACCTTCGCTCTCTTTCGATTTGCGCGCGAAGCGACAAAAGACGTGATACAGCCGTATGACGTGTAGCATGCTACGAGTGCTGGTGCGGGCACCGCATTCAAGTGGAACATGTTGCTTCTATGAAAGGGCCTGTCTATCGCTAGAGTGTAATTCAATGTTTTTAGTGCACCCCTACGTCCTTTGTAGAATATACAAATTTCATGTTTCTTATCAGCCGTAAGGGTTGAGACACATTTATGATTTACCGATGGCGACCGACGGCCGACCCATACTAAATGTCATGTTTATATGGGCCCGCCGTCGGTCGCCATCGGTAAATGTATCTCTATGTGATTGACTACATTGTCTATCAGTCGGACAAGGAACAGTTTTTTATGTATACAGGGTGTAAACTATACACGGTGAGTTTTTTTAAGGTTTGAATGTTTTTTCTTTTTCATTGGAAAATCGGTCAGTTAGTATAGTTTCCTATAAAAGAAAACTAAAACGTTAATTTCAACAACTTTTAGCAACTTCAGACCTATGGTCTCTTTACAATTTTTGGTTTGTATAGTGATATAAATAAATAAAAAGGCTGAAAGTCACCCAAAGGGCAATGGAGAGGGCCATGCTCGGAGTTTCCCTGCGAGATCGGATCAGAAATGAAGAAATCCGCAGAAGAACCAGAGTAGCTGACATAGCCCAAAGAATTGCTAAACTAAAGTGGCAGTGGGCGGGGCACATTGCTCGCAGAACCGATGGCCGATGGGGCCGGAAGGTTCTCGAGTGGCGGCCGCGTACCGGAAAGCGCAGCGTGGGTAGGCCCCCCACACGGTGGACCGACGACCTGGTGAAGGCGGCGGGAAACCGTTGGATGAGGGCAGCGCAGGACCGGTCGTTATGGCGATCCTTGGGGGAGGCCTATGTCCAGCAGTGGACGTCCATCGGCTGAGATGATGATGATGATGATAGTGATATACAATCCAAAAAACATTTTTTTTTTTCTTCAAAAAACGCTATATCTCTGAACGTATTAAGATTTTAATTTTTTTTAAAACGCCATTTTTATTTTCTCTAAAATTAAGATCACGGGTCCAAAGCGCGTTTTTCTCTATCTCTTATAGTTTAGAATTTCCCCATACTAACCCTTAAAAAAACTCGCCCTGGTTACTTAAGGGGGCTAAAGCACCCCCTGAACATCAATATAAACGAAGGGACCAACAAAGAAACAGCGAAAAAAAATCTGCTGTTCCATAAAAAATTACAATAGTGTTAGCGATTGAATGAACAACAGAGACTTGAGTAGTGTACGCGGCACCTTACACGCCATAGATAATGATGACTAGACTTTATCATTAGTCTATGGTAGTTACACTGGCAACACAGCACGGTCTCGCGGGCTTTTTGAGAATGAAAATGGCGTCGGTCTCTATGGTTTGTTCTTGTGCTGTGTTTAATCCTAAATTGAGTGCTATTGTGTAAAATTACGAATAGAATTGTTGTAAAACGAATACCTGCTTCTTATTTGTTAAAATCAGAAGTGGGATTCGAATCCAGCGAAGCCTTAACGCTCGCGTTTTGCCCAAATCCTGTAAAGTCTGTTTCAACTTTTTTCCACGAAGTTTTCTATGAAAAGTTAAAATTTGTCAAAAAGTTTGTCATATAGTTATGTAACCTACTAAGTGATGTGTCTGGTATCATCATAGACATGTTAAGTCTATGGGTATCATCATATTCATCATCATAAAGTTATTACCTCTATGTTCATCATAGCAAAAGCTCTGCAAAGTGTTGTGGTATCCACCACAAACTAATAAGAGAACTACCGTTGTATCCACGTGGTATCAGTCCATGAACGTGGTAGGTGCTTATTGTGAACTTCTGATGGTCTACATTGATAAATCTTCGTCATTCGTTAGGTCCCAGGGTCTTAAACACAGTACAAGAACGGAATGACTACATGCTATCTAGTATAGTTGACCGCCTCGAGGGTTATGGTCGTGGCCCTAGATGCCACGCCAGGTGGTGATAGCTGCTCACTGGGTTGATTAGTGAGACAGACACGGCTGTGTCCGCATCAGTGCGGGGTCGGTTGGACGCTGATAGTTTAATAGGATCATGGAGTGCTGGCTCCATATGCCATGCTTAGCCTAAACCGGTAAAATTAAAGAGATCACAACGACGGACTGAGTAAGACAAGCATTTTTATCATTAATTGATCTAGAGGTTAACGATTTTGACGCCTGGTTAATTGGATTATGGACGTGAACTCATCCACCGGGATGATTGTGAGTACTTAGCTCATATTGGGTGGTGTCTTCAATGTGAAGAGCGGACATGGCTCAAAGATTGGGTTTTCAGTGGCAGAGCCCTGGAGCGGTTATAAATGAGTTCAGATCCATAAGCACTTGGAGCGTAAATATCGCTAATATACTGTGAATGTGAAGTCATGAGCAATAACTTGGAGTTTTACAATAATATCACACATTGTGGATATTCTTTATTTGCACACCAAGAAAATCACTGCAACATAATATTCAACACACTGCATTATTACAATTATTTACATAGAAAGTCAGCTAAATGCATTTATTGTCTAGCTGAGAATGCACCTGTGTTTTTGTGCATGTACTTATTACTTAAAAATGACCTGCAGTGTTAGTTGGGGCGACTGTTTTTCTAATTTTGTTAGCTGTATATCGAAATTGGCTATGAAAATTCAAATAGAGAATGTGTGATGAGATGTAATAGTTACATTGAGCGCCACAGTTCACCAGTAAACAAGTATGTTATAAAGCAATAAATTTATTTCGGACAATGTAAAATTGTATCTGATGAATGTTTGTATCCATGTGCTCTATGCTAGAAATCATAATTATTATGAGTCTGGACTAAATTCTGTTACTTTAATTTGAACTAGATAATTTGTGTGACAATGCCCAGGAAATTTATTTGTGACACATTTTGGAATACAAATTTTATCAATTTGGATAGCAAAATTACCTATATCCTCTGAACATTTTTGTTTTCTGTGATTTATATCCATAACAGGTTGACAATACTGAATCGGAAAATGTTTTATTGTAGTCTAGATACATAGGAGTCATGTCGCTGGTGTGATATGCCGGTCTGGGTTTATTTCTCTGGTGATTAGCCACTTAATTAAGTAACTTAGTGTCAATGGGTCTTGGATTTTCTGAGTGGGTCTGGGATTGTTTCTCATTTTTGAACAAAATGTGCTTCATTTTTGGGGTTCAGTAGTCAACAAGGAACCCTTATTTTTGGCAAAAGAGGGTCCATTGTCTTCTAAACTTGAATTCCGTGAAGGTTTCGTTTCAAGTTCACTACGATGAGAACGTTGCATAATATAATTTTATGTGTCCACATATTTGTGGGTTTTGGTTAAATCATATTAGCATCTTCGCGATACACTTTTCAGTTGTATGCAGTGCAGTAGTGCTATATTTTAATTTCATTTAATTAAAAGTGAAAATTAGTGATTCCATTCTGTTTGGTGAAAATTTTCAGTATATATAAATGTACTTTGTGGTGAAAATCATGATAATGTAAACAAAAACTGACAAGTGTCCAATGTCAGTCTGTTGCTGGTGAAGTAGTTTACATTCATCCATATTGGATAGGCAAAGGAACGAAGCCATACAGCCTGATCCTTTATAGACAAAATGTAGAGAATGATGGGTACCTACAAAGACCTTCGGTCTTGCGTTCCGTTTCACGCAAAATATGCATCAAATAATAAAAGTTCCAAGAATAGTCATCAATTGTTTTCATGATACACAGATTATAGTCAAATGTTCGATAATATGCGGTCCATGACTATCGGTATTGGCATCATTGTGTACCAAGATGCAATTTGAATATTTGTGTTGGATGCAGTTTGCAAGTTTTGCAACTATGTAATTACATAATAGAATATATCAAGTAGCTCTATACCTTTAGCTTTGAGAAAACCCTATTGGTGCAAAGGTCAGACTGACAAACCAAAGGTTCTGGGTTGGAATCCCGGTTCAGTCATGGATGTAATGTTTGTGCTGCTATTGTATAGTTTCAAAGAAGGAACAATTAGAAACATTTTCGTTTTAAATTAATTCACAGGTAGTGCATAAAGAACCAGTTAAGGTTTATTTACACACTATGTACTACTGTCTAAGGCCGTCTCAACAGGGAAGTTCTGGACGGGATATGCACTGTAAACATGACGATAAATGAATCAGCATAAGGATTATTCAGTCTTTGACCTTAGCTGAAAGTTGGAACTAAATTAGGGTCAGTACGGCCGAGTGAAAGAAAAGTCAAGTTTCATTCTGGAAAGAAGGAGGACAAGCTGTCCTGTCACAGTGGCGCTGTTGCGCGCTGGATGGAGTATTTCAGTGCCACAGTATCCTTCCGGAGCGAAGGGAAAGTGGTCAAAACATCAAGTGTGGTGATATGGATTGTGCAATCAGCACCACAACATATCTGGCTGCTGGCTGTGCCAGTAGTGTCACACACACACAAACACACATACACACACACCCAAACACACATACACACACACCCAAACACATATACACTCACATCACATCATCTCATAAACGAGCTATCTATCTATCTATCTATGCAGGACTTATGTGCCTGGCTGAACATTATTCAGGACTTATGCGCCTGGCTGAACATTATTCAGGACTTATGTGCCTGGCTGAACATTCTTCAGGACTTATGTGCCTGGCTGAACATTAATCAGGACGTATGTGCCTGGCTGAACATTATTCAGGACGTTATGTGCCTGGCTGGAGCATTCAAGTAATGTTGTTTGGTTGGCGTCACTGCTACGATTCTGGCTACGTCGGAGCTATTGCTGCGAAGTGACGGCTGGCGGGCAAATTATATGTGGCCGGGAAGCAGCGGAGTCTCTGCGCTCTGGAGACTACAATAGTGGCTGCATTCAAAGTGCATGTTCTGCATGGTCATGGAGCTTCAAGTCAATATCGATAACCATTCATGGGTCTTCGTGATCTTGCTGGTGGCCAAATGGGGAGTGTAACGTGTAGCACGACACAACTACCTGAAGAGCACATGCGTGCGCCTACTCCGTGCAGAGAGCATCCTGCGCACCTTGGCGGCGCTGCTCTACGTTGCGCGCCAGTGCGTCTTGACGGCGCTGCACTACGCTGCGCGCCAGCGTGCCTTGGTGACGCTGCGCGCCAGTGCGTCTTGACGGCGCTGCGCGCCAGTGTACCTTAGTGACGCTGCACGCCAGTGCGGCCTGACGGCGCTGCACTGCGCTGCGCGCCAGTGCGCCTTGGCGACGCTGCGCGCCTGTGCGCCTTGAAGGCGATGCACTGCGCTGCGCGCCAGTGCGCCTTGGCGACGCTGCGCGCCTTGGCGACGCTGCGCGCCTGTGCGCCTTGAAGGCGATGCACTGCGCTGTGCGCCTTGGCGACGCTGCGCGCCTGTGCGCCTTGACGGTGCTGTACTGCGCTGCGCGCCAGTGCGCCTTGGCGACGCTGCGCGCCTGTGCGCCTTGAAGGCGATGCACTGCGCTGCGCGCCAGTGCGCCTTGGCGACGCTGCGCGCCTGTGCGCCTCGATGGCGCTGCACTGCGCTGCGCGCCAGTACGCCTTGGTGAGGCTGTGCGCCTTGACGGCGCTGCACTGAGCTGCGCGCCAGTACGCCTTGGCGACGCTCCGCGCCTGTGCGCCTTGACGGCGCTACACTGCGCTGCGCGCCAGTGCGCCTTGGCGACGTTGCTCTACGCTGCGCGCCGGTGTGCCTTGAAGGCGATGCACTGCGCTGCGCGCCAGTGCGCCTTGGCGACGCTGCGCGCCTGTGCGCCTCGACGGCGCTGCACTGCGCTGCGCGCCAGTACGCCTTGGTGAGGCTGTGCGCCTTGACGGCGCTGCACTGAGCTGCGCGCCAGTACGCCTTGGCGACGTTGCTCTACGCTGCGCGCCGGTGTGCCTTGACGGCGCTGCTCCGGCTGCACGCGCGGCTCCGTGTGGGACGACGAATGTCTTGCCGCACATCTTCCCGGTGTCAATGTGCTGTATACTGATGGCTGACGGGTGCCGTCGGGGATGGTGGCCGGGAGCGTGACTCAGATGCTGACAAGAATCTGTCAAAGTTTGGATCTGACTCTTGCGGACGAGGGCGCCGCATTTTCAGGAGAGGCCGTGTTAGCGATTGAATGAACAACAGAGACTTGAGTAGTGTACGCGGCACCTTACACGCCATAGATAATGATGACTAGACTTTATCATTAGTCTATGGTAGTTACACTGGCAACACAGCACGGTCTCGCGGGCTTTTTGAGAATGAAAATGGCGTCGGTCTCTATGGTTTGTTCTTGTGCTGTGTTTAATCCTAAATTGAGTGCTATTGTGTAAAATTACGAATAGAATTGTTGTAAAACGAATACCTGCTTCTTATTTGTTAAAAATAGCTACTCGACCAAAATGTATGAAACAGATGATATTTTTTCGCGATTTTACAGTTTATTCTATGGTAAAACTTGTTCAGTTGATGGTCTGAAGCACCCTGTTTGATATACGTAACGCATTTACTTAAATGTATATTTACTGTTTTTATCTTTACAACCACAGACTAAAAAGAAGAACCAGACGTAACGTCATCTAATCATGAGTGAAGCACCCATTTCTTTTGTGTGCGTGCTGTCACGCGGTACATAAGGTGACGGGTTGTCGGACCTGCGCCTAGAACTAGTGCATCTGTGTGAGTGTAGGTCCCTTGTAGAACAAACGAGATTGTATTACCTTGCATGGTTCACATCTTTTTAGTGCAATACTCGGTCCGTATTTCTTTCATGTCCGTGTTTACTACCTAAAGATAAAAACAGTAAATTTTCCAGATTTATTCCACGCACGACGTCATGAAGTTCTGTTTGGATGTAGGTAGGTAAACAAAGTACGAATACAAATTATGCCTTTTGAAATGTACCCATGATGAATACAATAAGGGTAATTACGATTGAAAATTATATATTTGATCTTTCTCGAATGGCGGATATTTTAGATTAGTAGGTATGCCTTTGATATCCGTTTCCGGAAGAGAAATTCTAATTAAATTATCGAAATGCTTAAGGGTATATTATTCGTAGCGTGCTCCATACAAACGTACTATGGTGATATTTTCAATACTAACCAATTAAAGTCAATGAAATTTGGCAGAAACAATCTAGAAACAAATTTCTATGCTTGTATGGAGTCAGATTTTCGTTAAAAAGTATAGTTTTCAAGTTACAGTGCCTCAAAGATTTCCATACAAATCTTAAATGAATCCTAGCATTGAAACTGTATATTTCAACGATAATCTGACTCCATAGAAGCACAGAGATTTATTTCTAGAATGTTTCTGCAAAATTTCATTGACTTTAATTGGTTAGTATTTAAAATATCACCATAGTACGTTTGTATGCAGCGCGCATTTTCGCTCTCGGAATAAAATTCTCTTAATTCCGAACAGCGTTCAATGATTTTCTTTTAGGTACTTACTCCACAACATAATAAAAATGAATTTATTAAGAGGGAAGGTATTTTCCCAACAGTAGGACCCAGAACAGGCTGTATAAAAAATAAAAACCAGCCAAGTGCGAGTCGTACTGGCTCACAGAGGGCTCCGTACCACTATACAACATTACCAAAAAAAAATTTTTTCACCTTACAAGCTCGGAAAGATTCTGTTTATGGTTCGAAATCTGAGTGCAAAAGTGTATTTTATCCGCTAGCGTGGAAAGAGTTTTTGAAATTCGAATCTTTCTATTCAATATTTTTGTATACCGCCAATGCACTGAAAATGCTTAATAACTATTTCATGACACTGGCCAGCACGAAAATAAAAACTTTTTGAAATGTTCTTTTTAGCAATTCACTTTTTTTTCCTCGCTATTGTGAGGTGAAAAATTGTGTGTTTCGCTCGGCTGCAAAGTTATTCTGCGTCTCGTACCTTTGAAACCTTCGCTAAACGCTCAGGATTCTATTATTTGAACCACTCGCTTCGCTCGTGGTTCAATCCTAGGATCCTTCGCTTGCTCAGGTTTCAATAAAAGTACTCGCGCCAAAAAGCAACTTTGCAGCCTAGCATAACAAATAACTATTCTCCGGGATCCTAAGCGCGAGCCCGACACACACTTGGCCTGCTTTTATTATTTGTTGTTTTACCTCAGGGTATGCAATTTAATGATTGTCTGAAAAGAAAGATGATTCAGTGCTTCGGATGGCACGTTAAGCCGTCGGTCCAGGCTACTATCTCTGGTGGTAGTAGTCGTTACATAAAACCACGTCAGAGGCCGTAAGGCGGTCTGAAAAACTCTGACACCAGGGCTTACCCACACGATAAGAAGAAGATGCAATATAATTGACGACCCGGTTGGTGTAATGGTTACCACGCCGGACTGCCAAACCAGGGTCCTGGGTTCGAATCCCGGTTCGGTCATGGATGTTATATGTTCGTGCCGTTGTTGTATGGTTTCCATAATTAAAGCCTTTAGTGCTTAGTTTGGGATCATTACAATGTAAGTGCCTGTGAGCGTTAAAAAAAAAAAAAAAAAAATTACACCGAGATTCACGTTTGTATAATAGGTATGTATTACCGTTTTTACGATCAAGCGAACACAATAAACCTGGGAAAAAACGATTTATTTGTTTGCAAATACAATATTATACTCTGTAAAAACACTATCAACTCTCTCTATTCACGGACGGACGGACGTCGGTCGGACTGACATCGTAGGCTTATGAATAAGGCCCGTTGGCACTCTTTGGGTGCGGACCCCTAAAAAGATACTAATTAACACACATACATAAGTTCAAGACCATATTCCTTTCCGCGGAGGTCAGAAACGGGGTGAGACTTGTAAACACTTTAGAAACACTTTTAAAACTTGTAAAAACTTTGGAGTTGTGGGTTATGTTATCGTAGTTTAAATATACTTACCAACTTGGAATAGTGTAATGTTCTATTTTAGTATCTTTTGATATAGGATCTTTTATTTCGGGAGAGGATAAAATAGTGTACCTACTTACCTTTTTACTTCAACCCCTAGCACCAACCTAACTACCACCTGGCTTAGTACTAGATAAAACAAATGACAAGTATACTTCGAATATGTTAATGACAGACAAGTGTGCTAGTTTGTATCCGGACCAAGTGTACTATAGTCGGGCCAAGTTAATAGATCACATTTTACATTTGTCAGTTTTAGCTTCGTAGTGAGGTGACCTTCTTAAAAACATCGATTAAAGTGAAAGAATCGATACGAATTTCAAACAAATGTGAATTGATTTATATGTGAATATTTTTTGGTAACATCCCTAGTGTTAACTAAGAAAATGGGGTCACTGACGCAACATTGTAACGACGTTCGGTTCTTTAAAACAGAAATTGTTTACGATGTTTAGAATGATTTTATTAGTGAAAGTAAATCGTGAAATTACCTTCTTTGGTAATTATTCCAATAAATTACGTAATCATAATTTTTTAAAGTAATGCGATTGTGCAGTTCTAACTTCGAAAAAATAAAAATTATTCTATGCCCGCCGTTACAAGGTCACGTTTGATGAAGTATCAATAGATGTCGAATGTGATCTATTAACTTGGCCCGACTATAGTTGTGTGCTTCAAGTAAACGCACTTTGGGCATAAACCTTAATTTTACTTTGATCGAAGCCACCTGCTGGTGCTTCCTGTACCTACCTATACTAATGACAGAACTCGAAATCTCAACCAATAACTGTTAAGAAAGAACGAAGCAATAAAACAGTGCTAACGATCCCAAAGCATATATAAAAAGTAATTTTTGCAACCTTTAGCTCCTTTTCCAGCTTTTCTGTAATTAATTTGAGCTTGTCGTAGCGTGTAGTTAAAGCCTCACTGAAATTAGTTTTGTGGCCTATTGTTAACAGTACTTTCGTCTCAAGTTCAGGCATTTTATTGGAAAAAGTATTTTTGTTGAATACGAGTAAGGGTTAATTAAAGAACAGCTTAAGTGCCAGTTATTATATATATTTCAATGGAATATTTGAATAAATTTTCAATAAAACCGGTCAGGTGCGTGTCGGGCTATTCGCGCACCGAGGGTTCCGTACCACAGCACCCCACTTTTCTACGGGACTTTAAGCGGGAGACCGACTCGAACTTGGCTGGTTTTTATTATTTGTTGTTAAACTGTAGAGTTTGCTCTATAATCACACCGCGTTGACGCTTGTATACCGTTTTTACGAGAGAGCGAAAAAACGTGGATAAAAACTAGTTTTTTTTTTTTTTTTTTTTTTATTTAAAAATGGGTTTGCTCTTGACCTCAATCCTGTCCTGAGGACAAAGATGGGGTCGAAGATGTAGCGAGCTTACCCAGAAGAAGCCTATTCACTCTTACTTTGAAGTAATTCGGGTTGTAAGTGCTCGGAAATACTGACGTAGGCAGGGCATTCCACTCCTTGGCTGTGCGCATTATAAAAGAATCAGAAAGGCGCTTAGTGCGGATACGTGGGATATCAACCAAGAAGGGGTGGTATCCCGTTTAAACTAGTTTAAAAACATTTTTATAAACTTGTTAGTAAATCCGCCTTTGTCAGTAATAAACGCACATTTCAACTGTCCTAGCTATTGCGGTTCAAAAGTTACAACCCTAAATAGGCAGGACAAACGGACAAACAGATAGACCGACGGCGACGGACGGACGGACGGACGGACAACGTAGGCTTAGTAATAGGGTCTCGTTTTCACCCTTTGCGTAAAACGCGTTTTCCCGAGACGCGATGGTCACCGCACTGCCAAATAGTAATTTGCTTTCTCTGTCAAATATTGCAGTAAGAGGAACCACATAACATTCATCGGCATCATTTGTGGCTCCTTTTGTTATAAGAGATGAGTGTACTTTTTGCAACCATCAGCTGCAAGGCTGATTCAGTGTTTCAACCTTTGAACGGCTGTATCTCCTAAACCGACTGGCAGTTCATGTCAGTTTTTGTACTATTCACAAAGCTACCGTGCATTACTACAATAATATCATACGATCAGCCGTGCAGCTGATCGCTAATTTTTTACTGACCTTTAAAAGTCTGTAACTCCTAAACCGACTAAAGTTATACAGGCAGACCTGGTCCATCCCCATTACAGAGATGCTCTACACCACATAAACACTGAATCAGCCTTGCTGCTGATGGTTGCAAAAAGTACACTTATCTCTTATACTATTTATACCTACCCATAGTTAAAGTGCCAGTGAATTTCCAAGCAAAATATACAGGCCAGCAGTAAATTCAGAGTGCATGTTAAATTACACGGCGCTTTGGTTAATTGCACTGGACTATACGTGTTCATAATAATACCTATTATATTGCATTTTCAATGCTGTAGAGCATTGTAACTTTCTTTTTGTCCCCTCCGGACGGAAAGCGTCAATTGTCGTCCCGCTGCGCTAAATGAAGTTGTCGCTTTCCACCTCCGTCGAGGAGGTCCAGCGCCGCACGACGTCCCACACATTGTATAAGGTCTAACAAAATTAGCTGAAACTATTTTAAGGGGATGGTCAGACCATCAAACTGAACAACTTTCTCTATGGGACCAACATCGAAATCGCGAACAAAAAGTCTGCTATCCATACCTTTTGCTCGAGTAGGTTTGCAGTTTTGTATGGAGCAGATGATTTTTTTATCGCAATTTCGATGTTGGTTCCATAGAGAAAGTTGTTCAGTTTGATGGTCTGATCATCCCCTTAAAAAAGTGTCAGCATATTAAGAAGGACCCTATACAATGTGTTACAAAAATACAAATAAACATTTAAGGGGGTGGTTTAGACCATCAAACTGAACAACTTTCACTATGAAACCAATATCGAAATCGCGAAAAAAAAAATTATGTTCTATACTCTACAAATCGACTAGAGCTAAAATATATATGGGATAATTGGGATATGAAATTATTTTTTTCGCGATTTCGATGTTGGTCCCATAGAGAAAGTTGTTCAGTTTGACGGTCTTAAGAGTTTTAAAAATTTGAGAGGAGACGTATACCGAAATTGCGAAAAAAAATCTGTTGTCCCATACAAAACTGCAAACACAAAATTTTAAGGAACAGCAGATTTTTTTTTTCGCGATATCGCAATAGAAAGAAAAATTAGGAAGTTCTTCAGTGTGATGGTCTGATTAAAATAGTTTCAGTTAATTTTGTTAGATCGTATGTACTAAGTATAAAACAAGTTTAGAAAAAGGACTTTCTTAAAATGATCGACCACATTATTCGAGAAAAGCATTAAGCCAGTTAAGCGCCATCCACACTCGGCGCGATCAGCAACTTTTAATCTCCCTAGAATATTAATGAGTTTTCACTCCAACTTCAGCGCTTTTTTAACGTGTTACTTCGTATAATGTACCTTCGACCTTCATTTTAAATAATCCACGTAAAAAAAGAATAATTAATGAGCTACAAAGTTAGGGTGGTCTAGCTATAGTTAAAAAAAGTTGTATGGGAACGTCCTGCGGGGCATAGGCGTTGGGGAACAAGGTACTCTAGAATCTAGAGTCTAGATGACGGCCAGGGGCAGGTGGGGTAGCGGGAGGGGTATGGGTAAAGTTGGCGGCGGCGGCTCTATAAAAATGTACTAATACAAAATTTAAATATCCACACAACACTTTCACATTAACATAATATCCTATCCCGAAAATTTGAGGTCTCAAATATTACCCAGACCACAGTTAGTAAGGACCGTTAAAAAATCCGCCGAATCGCTATGAGAAAAGGTCCGGTGCCCCACTCGATTTAACTCATCTTGAGATTCAGATTGCTCTCAAGTTTTTTTTAAATTAGTAGAGTAGGTACATTTTTTCTCTCTTAATGGTCCCCACAAGATTTTGTGTAAAGTATTTGAATATTTGCAACAATTACTGATAGTTTCCCGAAAATACCATTAACTATTTTCACGTGTTGTTATAAGAGCGTGTCGGTGGCGCGTTGCGAATAGGTACAGAAACTCAATCTTGAGGTCCGGACTTGCGAACTTAATTTATGTACGTAATATCGACTGCTCTCAAACGAAGAAGTAAAACCTCGTGAGGAAACCTACATACGCTGAAGAAGAAATTCCAATCCGCATTAGGCACGCGTGGTGGATTAACGCCCATGCACCCCGCTTCAGGATAGGTCTGTGCCCTACAGTGGGACGCAGGTAAGGCTGATGATGACATATTTTCGCATAAGATACCTAATAAATAAAACACACACATTGTATTATTCTTTATGAATTCCGTTTTTATTAGATGCCGTTTTTTAAATAAAAATACATTTCCACTTGCAAATTTTTTAGATTTGAAGGGATTCATTTCAACGTACAATTTCACAAATGAAAACGGTCGTTGAAAGAAATGAATCCAAGAAACCAGGATTTGTGAAGCATCCTTCTTCAAATGAAAAAAAAGGAACAGGCAATTTACGAAATTGACGAAATCAAAGCGTCGGGTAGGTAAGTAGTTCAGGTTTAAGTAAATGAGACATAGTAACTTACAGTACTCTGTACAGAAACTATTTCACATTAGGTATAGGTACCCTACCAAGTACCTCTTTGGAACTAAGCTTTTAACCAAAAATTACTGCAACATTCTATTTGCTTACATGGTGTTATATTGCAGAGTTTCTAGCCGCATCTTATATGCATATTATGCTCACGACTATAATCCCCGAGGGGGTAGTCAGAGATATTCTGAAACCTCAGAACATCCACATTTCACCAGTAGTACCGAAACTCTGTCCAGTGGGGGTGAGGCCGTCGCCACTTACAATATACAGTGGGTACAATACATGCATCGAAATTGAAGCATGCAGGTTTCCTCACGATATTTTCCTTCACCGAAAAGCTAGTGGTGTTACAAATCGTACATAAAACTGAAAAAATAAAAAAAAATTACAAAAAATTAAAACCACTTTCAAAAAAACTAAAAATTTAAAAAAATAATATTGCAGCCGATGACTTCTTAGTTCGCATCATAGGAACATTAATTTGTTTTATAGAAGTCGATGTCAAGTCGATACGAGCCGCAAGCCCGATGCATTCGTTTTTTGGCTTGGCTTGACACAGACCTCGATCGAAAAAGTCATCGGCGGCAAATTTTTTTTTTTTTTTTAGTTTTTTTGAAGGTGGTTTTAATTTTTTGTTAAAATTAAGTGGTAAATTCATTAGTTCGACACAGATATCAGTTATACACACAAAGGGTACATCGATACAAAGCATAGACATAGACTCTACATTGATATCGTTGATACAAAGCAAATGTTTCAATCGCCGTTGATTTGCTGTCAACTTTTGAGGAGTTCTATTGTGTAGCTCCGAAGCGCTTCATCGGATCTGCACCAAATTAAAATGGCTATCTTTCCAGACACAATACATTTTCCCATTGTGTCTGGAAATATAGCCGTTTTCGATACCAATCGACTCAATTTTTTAGCTTTTTAGGTAGCTTTGGTATAGTTGCTGAGAAAAGTGTCTGTGTGAGACAGACAGACGTATACGCAGTGACGTGATCTTGCAAAATTATCTTCCTTTTTGAGGTCCGAATCCCTAAAAAGATAATAAATCCCGGGATGGCGGACAGAACTTGTTAACAAAAGCCGCAAAAACCACATTTTCAATTATATTAAAAGAGAAACATAATTAATTTGGCCAATCTGAAATTAATTTTAAATGATACCGCTTTTATTAATTGCTGCCACAACCGCAGCCTTCGAAAAGTTCCAAAAATATATTTTGGTTTAATTAACATTTTAGTGTTTTTTTTTTGTTAGGCGTTACATTAAATATTTTGATCTTTAGCTGCTACGTCAACATAAGTACCTTACGGGACCCTTGATGCAAATATAAGGTTTTCTTTTTCTTCTTCTTTCGTGCCAGCACTTGACCTCGATCTAGTCCTCAGGACAAAGATGGGATCGAAGATGCAGCGAGCTTACCCAGAAGGGCACTGGCACTCCTGCACACCGACGGAACGCAGCAAGCTGCTTGGAGCCAGACTCCGGCGGGAGGGCGTTCGCGAGCCAGGCAGCTCCTTGCGGAGCCTACCACACCGCTGTGGGGGATCGTTCAGCCACTAACACAAACTTGGTAGCTTGTGATGCCGTTGCCCGGGGTGGACCGCTAGGAGGTAGATCCCCAACCATCCCAACTACATAATATCATACACTACACAGCTACAAATCTGACATATAACGTCTTATGCTGTAGTGAAATGATTAGCTAGCCAGCAATGGTAGAGTTATCGAGGCTGATCAGGTTTCATCACTCGAAGATCGAGGCTTTGTAAACTAGGTACCTAACCATTTAATGCTAAATTTTAGTACTTTCTCAATTAAGTTTTACGATAATGTCTAAAATTCCAGGAATATTTCCAACGAAAGATATCTAGATAGAGTGACGTGGCTGAGGGGGTGGCAAGAGGACGTCTCGTCGGCTTGCGATTTTGACAGCCACGTGGCTCCGTCGTTTTATGGCGGTTTCTAGTGTGTTTTTGTTTAAAAACGGGGCTTTGTCGTCCCGCTGCGCTAAATGAAGTTGTCGCTTTCCACCTCCGTCGAGGAGGTCCAGCGCCGCACGACGTCCCACACATTGTATAAGGTCTAACAAAATTAGCTGAAACTATTTTAAGGGGATGGTCAGACCATCAAACTGAACAACTTTCTCTATGGGACCAACATCGAAATCGCGAACAAAAAGTCTGCTATCCATACCTTTTGCTCGAGTAGGTTTGCAGTTTTGTATGGAGCAGATGATTTTTTTATCGCAATTTCGATGTTGGTTCCATAGAGAAAGTTGTTCAGTTTGATGGTCTGATCATCCCCTTAAAAAAGTGTCAGCATATTAAGAAGGACCCTATACAATGTGTTACAAAAATACAAATAAACATTTAAGGGGGTGGTTTAGACCATCAAACTGAACAACTTTCACTATGAAACCAATATCGAAATCGCGAAAAAAAAAATTATGTTCTATACTCTACAAATCGACTAGAGCTAAAATATATATGGGATAATTGGGATATGAAATTATTTTTTTCGCGATTTCGATGTTGGTCCCATAGAGAAAGTTGTTCAGTTTGACGGTCTTAAGAGTTTTAAAAATTTGAGAGGAGACGTATACCGAAATTGCGAAAAAAAATCTGTTGTCCCATACAAAACTGCAAACACAAAATTTTAAGGAACAGCAGATTTTTTTTTTCGCGATATCGCAATAGAAAGAAAAATTAGGAAGTTCTTCAGTGTGATGGTCTGATTAAAATAGTTTCAGTTAATTTTGTTAGATCGTATGTACTAAGTATAAAACAAGTTTAGAAAAAGGACTTTCTTAAAATGATCGACCACATTATTCGAGAAAAGCATTAAGCCAGTTAAGCGCCATCCACACTCGGCGCGATCAGCAACTTTTAATCTCCCTAGAATATTAATGAGTTTTCACTCCAACTTCAGCGCTTTTTTAACGTGTTACTTCGTATAATGTACCTTCGACCTTCATTTTAAATAATCCACGTAAAAAAAGAATAATTAATGAGCTACAAAGTTAGGGTGGTCTAGCTATAGTTAAAAAAAGTTGTATGGGAACGTCCTGCGGGGCATAGGCGTTGGGGAACAAGGTACTCTAGAATCTAGAGTCTAGATGACGGCCAGGGGCAGGTGGGGTAGCGGGAGGGGTATGGGTAAAGTTGGCGGCGGCGGCTCTATAAAAATGTACTAATACAAAATTTAAATATCCACACAACACTTTCACATTAACATAATATCCTATCCCGAAAATTTGAGGTCTCAAATATTACCCAGACCACAGTTAGTAAGGACCGTTAAAAAATCCGCCGAATCGCTATGAGAAAAGGTCCGGTGCCCCACTCGATTTAACTCATCTTGAGATTCAGATTGCTCTCAAGTTTTTTTTAAATTAGTAGAGTAGGTACATTTTTTCTCTCTTAATGGTCCCCACAAGATTTTGTGTAAAGTATTTGAATATTTGCAACAATTACTGATAGTTTCCCGAAAATACCATTAACTATTTTCACGTGTTGTTATAAGAGCGTGTCGGTGGCGCGTTGCGAATAGGTACAGAAACTCAATCTTGAGGTCCGGACTTGCGAACTTAATTTATGTACGTAATATCGACTGCTCTCAAACGAAGAAGTAAAACCTCGTGAGGAAACCTACATACGCTGAAGAAGAAATTCCAATCCGCATTAGGCACGCGTGGTGGATTAACGCCCATGCACCCCGCTTCAGGATAGGTCTGTGCCCTACAGTGGGACGCAGGTAAGGCTGATGATGACATATTTTCGCATAAGATACCTAATAAATAAAACACACACATTGTATTATTCTTTATGAATTCCGTTTTTATTAGATGCCGTTTTTTAAATAAAAATACATTTCCACTTGCAAATTTTTTAGATTTGAAGGGATTCATTTCAACGTACAATTTCACAAATGAAAACGGTCGTTGAAAGAAATGAATCCAAGAAACCAGGATTTGTGAAGCATCCTTCTTCAAATGAAAAAAAAGGAACAGGCAATTTACGAAATTGACGAAATCAAAGCGTCGGGTAGGTAAGTAGTTCAGGTTTAAGTAAATGAGACATAGTAACTTACAGTACTCTGTACAGAAACTATTTCACATTAGGTATAGGTACCCTACCAAGTACCTCTTTGGAACTAAGCTTTTAACCAAAAATTACTGCAACATTCTATTTGCTTACATGGTGTTATATTGCAGAGTTTCTAGCCGCATCTTATATGCATATTATGCTCACGACTATAATCCCCGAGGGGGTAGTCAGAGATATTCTGAAACCTCAGAACATCCACATTTCACCAGTAGTACCGAAACTCTGTCCAGTGGGGGTGAGGCCGTCGCCACTTACAATATACAGTGGGTACAATACATGCATCGAAATTGAAGCATGCAGGTTTCCTCACGATATTTTCCTTCACCGAAAAGCTAGTGGTGTTACAAATCGTACATAAAACTGAAAAAATAAAAAAAAATTACAAAAAATTAAAACCACTTTCAAAAAAACTAAAAATTTAAAAAAATAATATTGCAGCCGATGACTTCTTAGTTCGCATCATAGGAACATTAATTTGTTTTATAGAAGTCGATGTCAAGTCGATACGAGCCGCAAGCCCGATGCATTCGTTTTTTGGCTTGGCTTGACACAGACCTCGATCGAAAAAGTCATCGGCGGCAAATTTTTTTTTTTTTTTTAGTTTTTTTGAAGGTGGTTTTAATTTTTTGTTAAAATTAAGTGGTAAATTCATTAGTTCGACACAGATATCAGTTATACACACAAAGGGTACATCGATACAAAGCATAGACATAGACTCTACATTGATATCGTTGATACAAAGCAAATGTTTCAATCGCCGTTGATTTGCTGTCAACTTTTGAGGAGTTCTATTGTGTAGCTCCGAAGCGCTTCATCGGATCTGCACCAAATTAAAATGGCTATCTTTCCAGACACAATACATTTTCCCATTGTGTCTGGAAATATAGCCGTTTTCGATACCAATCGACTCAATTTTTTAGCTTTTTAGGTAGCTTTGGTATAGTTGCTGAGAAAAGTGTCTGTGTGAGACAGACAGACGTATACGCAGTGACGTGATCTTGCAAAATTATCTTCCTTTTTGAGGTCCGAATCCCTAAAAAGATAATAAATCCCGGGATGGCGGACAGAACTTGTTAACAAAAGCCGCAAAAACCACATTTTCAATTATATTAAAAGAGAAACATAATTAATTTGGCCAATCTGAAATTAATTTTAAATGATACCGCTTTTATTAATTGCTGCCACAACCGCAGCCTTCGAAAAGTTCCAAAAATATATTTTGGTTTAATTAACATTTTAGTGTTTTTTTTTTTGTTAGGCGTTACATTAAATATTTTGATCTTTAGCTGCTACGTCAACATAAGTACCTTACGGGACCCTTGATGCAAATATAAGGTTTTCTTTTTCTTCTTCTTTCGTGCCAGCACTTGACCTCGATCTAGTCCTCAGGACAAAGATGGGATCGAAGATGCAGCGAGCTTACCCAGAAGGGCACTGGCACTCCTGCACACCGACGGAACGCAGCAAGCTGCTTGGAGCCAGACTCCGGCGGGAGGGCGTTCGCGAGCCAGGCAGCTCCTTGCGGAGCCTACCACACCGCTGTGGGGGATCGTTCAGCCACTAACACAAACTTGGTAGCTTGTGATGCCGTTGCCCGGGGTGGACCGCTAGGAGGTAGATCCCCAACCATCCCAACTACATATCATACACTACACAGCTACAAATCTGACATATAACGTCTTATGCTGTAGTGAAATGATTAGCTAGCCAGCAATGGTAGAGTTATCGAGGCTGATCAGGTTTCATCACTCGAAGATCGAGGCTTTGTAAACTAGGTACCTAACCATTTAATGCTAAATTTTAGTACTTTCTCAATTAAGTTTTACGATAATGTCTAAAATTCCAGGAATATTTCCAACGAAAGATATCTAGATAGAGTGACGTGGCTGAGGGGGTGGCAAGAGGACGTCTCGTCGGCTTGCGATTTTGACAGCCACGTGGCTCCGTCGTTTTATGGCGGTTTCTAGTGTGTTTTTGTTTAAAAACGGGGCTTTGAGATCGCCATTTCCTATTATACCGTACAATACCTAATGCGTATATCCTCAACACTTGACACTGGCGAAATCTAACAAGGAAACGCCATTAATTAAGAATAGAATAGAATAGATATCTAGATACAGATTGGAACCCTCGAAAACTCGAAAGCACTCGAGTGTATTATCTCCATATAGCAATTAAACAGTACAGCAGAAAATCAGAAATTTCCAAGATGTAATTTTTTTTTAATGTTGTTTTTTTTATTTTTTCTCGATATTTCCTCCATAGTGAAAGATTGGTGGTCTAAACCACCCCTTTAAATATTACTAGGATGTTTTGTTACACCCTGTATATTACGGTACAAAGAGAGTTGGCATACTGGACTCTAATGCAACGGAAGCAATAGAAAATCGTATTATACAGGGTGAAATCGATATCATTAGCATCCTTTTAAACTAAGAACCTACCCATCAAACTGAACAACTTTTACTATGCGAGCAAACCAATCGGAGCCAAAAAAAAGCACAAGACAAAAGCCAAGCAAAAGACAGCAGATTTTTTTTTTGCTCCGATTGGTTTGCTCCCATAGTAAAAGTTGTTCAGTTTGATGGGTAGACTCTTAGTTTAAAAGGATGCTAATGATATCGATTTCACCCTGTATATCACTCTATTGTGTTGTGAATTCGTTATCGGATGCGTGTGAACCAGTGCGTTTAGCGCAGCCATTCTGCCAATGTCAAGTAGTGTAGTGTTTGAATCTCAAGTATGGCGGCGCCACGTGCAAGCCCGAGAGAAGAAGATACACGTGACCGCCCACCGACACTTTACTTGCAGAGCAACATTTTTTTTTTCATCCTAAATGACTATTTTTGGATCCATGTCACATCAACGTCATTTATCGAGGCAGGTTAAAAAAGAAAACTCCTCATTAGTTGGTAAGTTTTTAAAGTCAGATAATAAAGGTAATTTACTTTTTCCGCGGTATCAAAGTTGGTACCATAGTAAAAGTTGTTCAGTTTGATGGTCTGAAGCACTTGTATTGTGACACCATGTATTTATAACCCAAAAAAAACTTCCAAATAACGCCTGCCACACACATACGGAATTGCGTGTAGGATTTGCTGGATAAAAAGGCCCACGACACATTCCCACCACTGTAACTAGGGTTGCCAGGTCCGATTTGTTTTAAATCGGGGCAGAAGGTAAAAAAAATCGGGATTTGGGGTTGTAGATCGGGACACACAAAAAACAAGGTTATTCTAATATTTAAATTCAAGCACGCACTTATATTCACATCAATAAACCAACAAAAACCAACTCACTAACATAACCGAAAATCTTAGTCTTAATTGTCTAAAAAATAACGGTGCGAGCGAAGCGAGCTCAAAATTTTTTTGCACATCTTTTCGCGTTGTGGTCAGACATCTTTTGATTTATCCATGCAAAAATAGAAACGTAGAGCGAGCGAAGCGAGCTCGACTTTTCCTCTTAATACAAATCGGTTAGAGCCAGAGCTTTGTACGTACAAAACATGTTCAAAGTAACCTAAGTAATAGCTATAGATTGAGCGACGCATGCAAGAAAATGTTAGCACCACCACATCTTTTAGCTGTGGTCAGAACTCTTTAGGATTATGTGTATACGCACAGTCATTAAAACAGATAATTAGAGCGAGCGAAGCGAGCTCTACTTTTCTCCGCACTACGAATTGAGATAAACAGAGAGATTTATAAATCGATATTTTTCACGAATTTGCCGCCCGTATTAAAGTGTCGCCTGGGGCATTTGATTTATCGGGACATTTAGTGTCCCGATCAGGTGCAAATCGGGACGCGTCTCCTACCCCCTGAAAATCGGGACGTCCCGCGCAAATCGGGACACCTGGCAACTCTAACTGTAACTCCTGTTAACCAGGATCAACAGCGGCGACCATTCACAACACTAGACAGGATTTGCTGGATGCCTGCGGAATGAGGATCTCCAATGCTATAGCAAATTCGTCAAAACTATGCATAATGTTATTATTTATGATTTACTTATGATTTTCCTTTTTGAATTTTTAAAATCGGTTCAGTAGTTTGCTACATTCAATTGCTCGTAGCTCGCTCATTTTTGGTCGTAGAAAAAAAATGAAAACACTAATTTCATGAAATTAAACTTCCATATACTTTTATAATATCTTTTTATATTTTCACTTTCACTAAACTATTTAAATTTGTAATATACTATGATCTCTTCAAAAGTACAAGTATTCACTTCGAGTGCCGGCTGAGCTGACTGTCCGATGCGTTTTTCCCTACTTCGATCGTTCGCGTTCTCCCTACTTTTTCAATCCACGTGCCTACCAAACGTGCCTGGAGTTTTATATAGGCATAGGCCAAGTATTTCGCGATATACCTAGGTCACGAAAGTCGACGTTGCCACATGAATGAATCAGTAAAATTATATTTAACGGCTCCGGATACAAATCCTTTTAAGCCATTCGTTAGTTATTTTCCAGTTTATTTGAACGTAATAGAATATTAAACGTGTTGCTAGTACAAAATTAGGTTTAGTAACAAAATATCACTTAATTTAGTAAAAATCACGACACCAATGTTTAAATTTTTTTTTTACTTTAATACTACATTCAAAATAAAAAACCTCGGAGATCCTCATTCCGAACGGAATTCAGGAAGGGTCGAATACATACGAAATCGTAGGAATGGAATTCCGTATGTGTGCGGCAGGAGTTAGACTTATTAAAAACAGAGCCTTGTTTCAAATGCATGGTGTGCATGCAAGACAGCTGTAATAATATCTATAAACACCCGGAAAGGGGTCGTGAGTTTATGTAATGTATGATATTTGATAACATGTAGGTAATTGTGTGACAAAGTCCAAGATATTTATGATTAAAATTTAATTTGGGGACGAACAGTAAATACAACACATTGAATGAATTATTTAGGTATTATTTTTATTTATTTATTAAGTATAGATTTTAAATGTTATATTACATAATACACATATGATAGAAAAACGTTAATAAAATTAAAACTAGCAATCTTAAAACTATTAGAATAATGGTGGCAAAAGAAATTAACAAAAGTTTAATCAGTCAAAAAGCCCTCCCCGGGTCACACCGGATCTCAGATAAATTAACAGGAATGGATGCGATATTACGCGCGTACCCCTCTGCCAAAGGCGCATGCTCAGTGAGCATGCCCGTTATATAAAAATAGTTGACGCGCGTCCCGCGCCAGTATATAAACCTCCCCCCTCACCCCCGCAAAATTGACAGACTTTTTTGCGTAGAAATGAGAGATCATTTCCAATCCATTCCTGTTAATTTATCTGAGCACCGGATGCATAGGTTCCCATGACGCTTGTCGCGTTTCCGCGTTGGATGGCGATGGACAAGCTTTGCATCAAGTAGTACCCGGAGCGGGCGTCGATCCCCCTCTCCTGGAGTCGACGACCAAGCTCTTTGACGAAGGTCATAATATTATAATTATCTTATTTATTGCAATAAACAAGATTATAAAATTAGGTAACCAATAATATTACACTAGGGCACATTATATGAAAGATTCAATTCTGATTACGTTCTTAATAGCTAATCTGACAGATCATTTGACATAATCTATCAAACGAAATAATGTTTATAAAACACTCTCACAAAAAAAACTGAAAAAAATTAAAACAAAATTATAATATAATATTGGAACGAACGAATAAACTTCAAATGGTTTAAAATTAATGTAGCGACCGGATAACCCAACGTTTTGTTTCTTGGCTATGAAAATACAAAAATTGTTTTCCTTCTATGTTGTACGGGACCACAACCTGGTAATTTTCATTCCAAGCACCATGGTCTGTATTGTCAGTCTTTTCTGGGTCTTGTAAAAATGCTGTTATTTCCCATTGTTTCTCATCATTCAAAAGCCATGTACTTTTTTCATAAAAGTATTGTTTTCCATCAATTTTAAACGGAACAGCAACTAGACGTCTGGTTTTCCCTACTCCATAATCTAACAATTTTACTAACAAACCCTGTTTAAAACGGTTTGACAAATCTTTAATGAACCAATTTTGATCGTCAGTTTTGTATCCCAAAAGAGTTTGGAAATCACGTTGATGTATTTTAACTATGTCTTCATTATTTGTCAGTGGGCCCATTTTTCCATTTGGCAACAATTCCTTAAAGAACCAGAGGTCTCCATCTGAAATTTGATGTCCATACAAATAATGCCTACTGTAAAATGTAAATGGAAAAGTAACAGAATAACTCGTATTCCACGATCCTGAATCTGTTTCTTCACCGATTCTACCACCTGGCAGTAGCTCTCTAATGAACCAAACTTTCGTGTTAATATTACATCCATAAAAAAATTGTCTTCCTTCGGTATTAAAAGGGAATACAACACGATAATAATCAGCCACTATGCGATGGTCAGTCTCGTCGCCCATCCGTCCATCTTGTAACAATTCGTGTATGAACCATAATATACTCGTATTATATCGATCTAAAATACTTTGTCCCCAAAAGTATTGTTTTCCACCAATTTTAAATGTAAATGAATCTTGATGAGGGTGTTTCCATGTTCCGTTATTTGTTTCCTCTCCCATTTTACCCTCAAATCTTGTTGTGTAATGTACATGTTCATCATGACTCGGCGATAGACGCGACACAACATTACTGCGACGTTCTAGTGTATAATTTATTGGATTAAAGACATTGTTGTTACTGGGACCAACTCTCGTATCTTCATGAAACCGCCGCTCCTGAAAAATATCACAATTTTGTCAAAAACATGTAAAATTTATAATTCTCACGGCTTGAGAAAAATATTGCCGAGAAGTGTTACTGTTACTATCCTGCATAAACTGCGGAAGCGGTAGTAGCAAGGTTGACTTTTGATTCAGGATAGAATAAAGCTTTTAATAATAGTAGTAAGCTAGTATTAACTAGCCAAAATCGACCCACATGTACAAACAACAAACAAAATGTACTAAAAACAACCAAAATAAATAAAATAGGTACCTATAGGTACCTACCGAAAACTACCAAAAACTACCAATAACCAAAAACTGTCACAGGTACAAAGACATGTTTTAAATTAATTCCTTTGATTAGGTATACGATACTATTCTATAAAGTAATACACGAAAATGTTTTCTTTTATTCTTTCTTAGTTCTAGTATTTATTATGTGCCCTAGGCAGGGTCGAGGAACAACACCTGGACGTCTTGTTTCTATACATAAGGCTTCAATTTAGAAAATGTAAAATGAATGGAAATAAAACGACGGATAACAATTGCAGTGACAATGTAGTGCAGGTAGAATAACTGATTGATTGTAAACAATGCCATGGGCAAATACTTTCTGCTTCTTTTCTCCAACGATATCTTCTGAACTTATACAAAGAACCAGAGGAAATGTCTTGTATTATACTGCAGAGTCGTGCCACGTCGTGCTATGGCAGAAACAAATCCTAAAACTGTTCTTCAGAACTGCGGTATCTAGCGCATCTGTCAGGGACCTTATTTTAGTTGACTTTACTACAAAATACCATAACATAATATAATTTTTTGTTAGGTGGGACCGGGAGTAGAATGGAAACGTTCAAAATGCTCTAATAACTAAACATGAGAACGAACACTTACCAAATGTACCAGCGACAGGTTACACAGTACTAGCAGAAAATACAGAATCATTTTATAAACGAACAACTATTGAGAGCGAACAAAATGAAATTAATACGTTTGTGATATGCGCTCGACATTATATACAACAACGTCCGATACCTATATCAAATGTTATCAACAGTGTTTTTTTTGCGTATCCTTTTTCCTGGTTTTACATAAACTGGATTTTTAAGTACCGCCAAATAATAATAAAATAACTGGCCAAGAGCGAGGTGTGTACTCGCACATAGAGGGTTCCAAACCTAATGTTACCGTAAGAAAAGGATGAGAACAGTGTTAACGAAAACCGCCGTTGTTGGGAAGGTACAAAGTGGTATAGCGAGCACAACATAAAAAAAGTGCAACGATATAATAGAAATTATGTCATGATAATTTGATAGCTTACAGCCGTTTTAATATTATAATATTAAGTAAGTATTTAAAGTTTTAATGTTTAAAGAACATGATGTATTGTGACCATGCTCAAAGAAGTGGCAATGGTCTCGCTACATGAACTTACATCGGACAAGTTTGAGTACCTACTGCACGAAAAATTTTACGTAATAAGTATTTGGAATTCAATATGATTCCTAAGAAAATCCCTGAATATCCCAATTAGAGAATAGGTAGGGAGTCTTAATGAAAATGTAGGTGAGACATCGATTTTCTTTAACATATTTATTTTTCAAGCGTCTGCGTGGGTCATGATTTGTTTCCAGTAAAAGAAAGTGGATGGATAATAGCCAAGTATTTTTGTTAACAAATGGGTACCTACACCTAACACGGTAGAGAGTAGTATATTCTTTGCCTAACACCCTCTAATGACTACCACCTGTATTTTAAGTTCACCAAGAAGTTTATGCGTTGCAATCTCATTCAATCATTAGCAATCTTTTTGAACTATGATTCTAGAACATGGATATAAACCATGGATTTAGAACGTAGAAAGAGAAGGTATAGAAGGAAGCACGTGTCTTGTATATTCACTCAAAACGAGACGCACATAGCACATTCGCTCTAGTTAAAAAAGGAGATCGCTACTTATTACTGTCCTTATCGACGTAAACACTCTTTGTACTACAAAGGCTGTCTGACTCCAGAGTCAGTCATCTAGCGCTTTACGTTTGGGTTAGCATGATTGACCACTATGCCGAATTTCAAGTCGCCCCCCCCCCCCTTTTTTTAACCCCAGACTCAAAATTAAATTACTAATTTAAAAAACATAACCCTCCTTCTGTCGCAGTCGGGTAAAAACCCCCGACGGACGCCAAAAACAAACATTTAAAAACTGAGTGTAAAAAATCAATGGTCATTTCATAGCGGTCCCCTACGCATTGATTGACCTAAAAATATCCTAAAGAGAGTTAAAAAGTAAAACATAAACTTACATCAAAAATAATAGGTGACTGAATTATTTTTTACTTTTTAAATGTTTGTTTTTTAACTGAGTGTAAGTAGGATTATAATTTATTTAAGTACCTATCTAAATATATAAAAGAAGAAAGTGACTGACTGAATGACTGACTGACATATCAACGCACAGCCCAAACCGCTGGGTCTAGAGATTCCGAATTTAGCAAGTAGGTTCCTTATGAGGTCAAGAGGTGCACTAAGAAAGGATTTTTCCAAATTCACCCCCTAAGGGGGTGAAACGGGGGTCCAAAGTTTGTATGGGGAAACAAGATTAGTTGGACTATTTTATTCGAAACTTCACAGGAGTACTTCTATTGATAAATGAGTAAACACGTGTTTCAGGTTTTCTCAGAATTCAACCCCTGAAAGGGGAAAATGGGGTGACAAAGTCTGAAAATCAAGATGGGTATCGTTTGTGTGGTTTATCGGGTCGCTGATTACGAAAACACCCATGATTTTAAAATCCAACGTGGTGAAAGTGAAATACCATCATCCCCTGTTGGGGTGCGATGGGGTTGAATTGATATGTCAAAATTATAAGTATGGGTGTGTTTTTTTTGTTTATTGGGACATTAATTACCCCTACCTACCCCCTACTCTGCTATATAAGGGATGAGAAGGGAGTGGTGAGTAAGAGATGCGTAGAGGGGATGAGTAGTGGATACTTAGGGGGTGAGCAGTGGGTGCGTAGAGGATTAGTAAGGGTGCGTAGGGGTGTGTAGGGGGTACGTAGGGGGTGCATAAGTAGCGAGTAGGGCATACGTAGCGGGGGTGAGTAGGGGGTGCATAAGTAGCGAGTAGGACATACGTAGCGGGGGTGAGTAGGGGTGCTTAGAGGGGGTAAGTAGGGGATACTTAGGGGGTGAGCAGTGGGTGCGTAGGGGATGAGTAAGTGATGAGTAGGGGGTGCGTAAAGAGGTTGAGTAAGGGTGCGTAAGGGGAGCATAGTGTTAATGTGGGGGTGCGTAGGTGTGTGTGAAGGGGGTACGTAGGGTGTGCGTAAGGGGTGCGTAAGTGGTGAGTAGGGGGTGTATAGAGGGTGTGAGTAGGGGATGCTTAGGGGGTGAGTAGGCGATGCGTAGGGGTGGGCAGTGGGTGCGTAGGGGATGAGTAAGGATACATTGGGGCGTGTAGGGGTACGTAAGGGGTGCGTAAGTGGTGAGTAGGGGGTGGATAGAGGGTGTGAGTAGGGGGTGCATAGAGATGGTGAGTAGGGCATGCTTAGGGGGTGAGTAGGGGATGCTTAAGGGGGGTGTTTAGGGGTAAGTTGGGGGTGCGTGGGGATGAGTAGGGTGTGCGTTGGGGGGCAGTAGGGGATGCGTAAGTGTTGAGTAGGGGGTGCGTAGAGAGGTTCAGTAGGGGAGCGTAGGGTTAAGGTGGGGATGCGTAGGAGTGTGTGTAGGGGGTACGTAGAATGTGCGTAAGGGGTGCGTAAGTGGTGAGTAGGGGGTGCATAGAGTGTGTAAGTAGGGGATGTTCTTTCAGAAGTCACAAAAAAAAGTCAGTGCCTTAAAAAATAACCACAACAAGTCCTAAATCCACGCGTACGAAGTCGCGGGCAACAGCTAGTTATTAATATTTTATTAGGCTAGTTTTTATTTTAGTTAGGTAGGTGACGATCAAACAGAAAATAATCCATAGACATCATAATATTATCAGAGGTCAGTGCATAGGCGAAGTATTTTTCGCTTACGCTGATAGACGGAACATCAGTGTAACCGCGTATGAGACAGCGATAGTCATAAAATCCTATACAATTTGTATGAAAATAGATGTCTGACTCCGGAGACAGACAGCCGTCGTAGAAAAAAAAGTGGCCGACAGCAATAAATAGAGCGAATTTGCTATGTGCATCTCTCACTGATATGACTTGTGATATGACAAGACACGTGCTTCCTTCTAGTTCCTTCTCTTTCTACGGGTCAGTGGCTCCAATCTCTTGTCTGAAAGGAAGAATGGACGATATCTCACACATTAAACTCACACCCTCGTTACGCCGTAACCACCCGAATCACAGCCAAAGTGTCCCCTCGGCCTGGTTCGTGAGCCCCGTAGATGAAAGCGCACGCAATGTTGCTGCGCATGTAGTGATGCGCCGCTTTTGCGAGCTTGTGTGAAGCTGTAACTCTGTACAATATAAGGTTCTTGTTCTTAGCTATCTACCCCCGGCGGCAACCTGAAATGTACTTAGGTACCTATGAAAAAAAATCACGAAAGCACCAAGCATCCAGTTCACGTCGTACTACAGATTACTTATTTCATTTTGGAATGCATCCTAAGTTGTTTTTGATCTCGTTGACCGCTGTGAAGCGGCCCAGCCCGATGCGGCCCGCCCTAATATGCGCCATATGACGACAAGCCGCATCACAGCGAAAAATTCGTACTTCGCACTCTTGGCCTTATCTACGTTGTCGTGTTACGGGAGTCGGGGGATCCCAGTGGGGCCCCGACCCCCGTACACTTCATTAGAAATCAAGAAAGAAAAGAAAACAAGAGAGCTTTCGGGTACCTAGGTCCTTTAATGGGGACAGTCACACGGTGAGGATGATGATGAGGTGATGTACATAAATAGGTATAAAAACACTTATTTTAAATAAAGTCAAAGGTAGTACGAACTAGGCAGCAAATAAAGTTACTTGGCAGGACGTGAAGGAACCAGGTAGGAAGGGAATAGGGTCCGTAGTTGTCATCCGGGTGATTCTGCACACGACCCATTGAATCATCGTCCAGTAGAGAGGGCATTAGGTTACGCCTGAGCAGAGTGAGATGCAGCAGTCCCATAATCTCGCATATAAGAGATGCGGGAAACTGAATACGAGCAGCAGTTGTATCAGGAAACGTCTTCGACTTGTGCATGAAATCTTACGCCACTAGTGCAATATTGGACACTCAAGACCACCTCGTCTTCGTCAGACTCACCCTGTTCGTCTTCAGTCACTCGGTGATGCCTTCCAACTAATCGCAAGGAACCTTCCCTTCCCTTCTGCTATCTTGTCTTTTTTTATTCTTCAGTTACTTTTATATTTTACTTAGAAGACTTCATTACAGTTTGAAATAAATTACAATGATGAGAAGATAAGAATACGATTATAGAAAAACGATAATTTAAATTTCTAACAAACTATTCAATTTTGAAATGAAATGGAATGAAGAGGAAATGCGTTGATGTAATTAGAATTTCAAAATCGCTTGACAAGTTGACACGACATAATCATAATATCGTAAAGCAACGATTTTTTTTGGTCTTCGCTGCGCTAAAAACTAGGCTAAAAATATCTTTGTCGTAAAGGTTGTAAAGTGTGAGATAAGGGTTTTGGCTCACTATCTGAAATATATTGAACAAAAAACTTCAACTTTGAACTTCAAACTAATTATTGTTTCACTTAGCAACTACGATAAGTAATTTAATTAGTTACCGATGTTTATGTAACAGGAAAAAACATTCGATAACCTATAACCTTGGACGTTACAATTTTGGGAAAACACAAGTATTAATTCGTAAACAAGCGACGAAAACAGTATAATTATTCTGGATAGGTACCTACACACCGAGCCAGGTTAGGCTCATATTGTGCGAGTTGAAGAGCATTGCTACATACATACATATACTCACGCCACTATCCCACAGGGGTAGGCAGAGACTACTGCTCGCCACACACTACGATTTTGACACACTTCTCTCGCCTCATCCACTTTCATACATCTCTTCATGCACTTCCGTCGGTTGAGCATTGCTATTTGCTAGTTACAGGATTCGAAATATATTTCTACTTCATTTCAGCAGTATTTTCTTTTACTGTGTCAACTCGTTCTCAGTTTATCCGTATTCTTTTCGCAAGTTTGTCACTATGCCGAAACCACTATATAAGGTCTAACAAAATTAGGTGAAACTATTTCAAGGGGATAATCAGACCATCAAACTGAACAACTTTCTCTATGGGACCAATATCGAAATTGCGAAAAAAAAAATTTGCGGTTCCCTAGTCCCTACAAACCTACTGGACCTAAATGTATGCCCAAGAGGCACGCAGGGCTCTATAGTAGTTCACATCTAGTGTAGATGTGAGTTTAAAGCGGTAATATACAGTTATTACAGTTCACACTTGAACTTTTAGCTACTAAAATCACTTAAAGCTGTATAATGTATGTATAAGAGTGTAAAAATTACCTTTTGTACAGCTGTTGGTCACTAAAACTACTTAAAGCTGTATAATGTATGTATAATAGTCCACAGAATACCTTTTGTACAGCTTTCGGTGTTATAGGAACTGTAGAATACGTTCTTAGTCAGCTTTCATTTTACTATCTGTATAAGAGCTGTATAGTGGGGGCCAAATATGTTAATTGCTGCATAAGGGACCACAATTACTGTGTTATATTGCTGCATTTTAAGAGAGTTAAGGTGAACTTTTATGCAGTCGAAAGTTTTAATGTTGTACACGCCTGTTGTGTTATAATGCTTTGCGCTGCATAATTTAACACTTTCGGTATTCTAATCAGCTTCTTTTATAAACTGCATAATAGCATTTTAATAGATCACATGGACACTTACAGTGTATCACGTGAACCATTATAGATCTATAGAAACTCCTATATCAGTTTAATGGTATTCATGAATCACCAATTAAACGGTTCATGCTGAATAATTAAGCACGCGTGAACTTTTGTGGCACGTTCTAGTTTAGAGGATTATAATTAAAAATCGAGTGGACCCGTACAGCAAAATTTAATAAAATTATTAGATAATCATGGAAACAGAAAGAAAGAACTGGTGGAGTCGGAAGGAAAATTTTATAAGAATATTCAAATATAATTTATTTGTTATTTATTTATTTCCTTTTTGGAGAACTTACAGCTAAACAACAGTCGGATTTTAAAAGACGAATTGATAGTTAGATGCTGACAACAAGTAATACGATCAAACATACAAGACATTAAACAACAATCAGATGCTACGACTTCAAAAATTGACACAAGTACAGCTGTTCCAAGTGTGACAGTAAATTTAAGTAGCGACGCTTCCGGACACGAGGATAATTTTTGAAAACCTTGACGATAATTAATTATAATGCGCAATTGAGCAGTGTCGAATGTGATAATTGCAGTTCCGATGAGAGTGAACCTGAAATGTTTAACAATTATTGTTATAAACGTTTGGTCTTTCGTGCAAAAATAAGAAAATGGGCTGTGCAAAATAATATAGTCTTAAACCTCTAAATGAATTGGCACCTATTATATTAACGAATTGAATTTTTACTGTAATATTTATGTGGTGCGCTCTGCGGCACGTTACCAAAGAATATGTACTATTACTGGCACATACATAAAATATATTATTACCTACCAAGTTAAAAATTTTGGTTGCGGATCCCTAAAAATTGTAGATAAACTAAGAAATATGTAGCAATATAGCGTAGCAATTTTAGTTCTTTTAAACGGTTAAAGTGATAATGTGACCAATTAAAGATCAAGATAACAGCTTAGGACTGAATATGAGTTCACACAATCGACGTTACGCAGACATTATCTGTACAATGGTGCACATGTGAACCTCTATACAGCTAACAGCATTAATTTGGAGTTAAAGTGGTTCACAAGGCTGTATGAAATCGCCACCATTTTGAACTGGTATAACCTAAAATATAATCCGCTAAACTACAAATTTACTTTGATTTAATACACTGTAAAAAGGATTTTTAATACTTTTTTTCAAAATTCACGTAGAAATAAGTAACTGAAGTTTAATTTTATGTGACATAAAACCAAAAATATGAACATACTTTCATCGTCACTAGTTATTTGTTTAGTAATTTTCTGTTAAAACTGCATTATTTCTAGGGCGCGTGAAAATTTTAACACTATAAATGTACATACTTTGACAGTAAAATTGCATTACCATTAACTTTCACACAATTAACTAGTAAAATCACCACTTACCGGTTATAAAATCACTTTATGTTTTTCGGATCACTATCAACACTTTCTTCCATCTTTATAAAATACGACTTAATACGAGAGATTTATGAAATAGCTATAATTTGGAGAACATGTGTAATAATTTCTGTTTTATAGTGTCCATGTGAGCACTTCTAAATATTAAAGCTGTATTGTAGATCACATGTTACCTCCTGTAATGCTGCAGCCTGTATAAATAATCACATGGCATCCACTAAGTTGCTTTTATTCAGCTTTAACACCACGGTTACCATTTGTATTGCTGATATAACTCTACTATGCAGCTATTGTGCAGGCTTGTGAACTTAAAGCTGTATAATTTGTGCCCAAATTAGCTGTATATCTTCTGTAGAGCATGCTCTACAGAAGATATACAGCTTACTTGTGCAGCTTATAGTTCACACGTGTACATCTAGACTGCTGCTATACAGCTTCTGGTGCCACTTGGGTGGGACCGCAGAATTTTCTTTCGCGATTTCGGTATTGGTCCCATAGAGAAAGTTGTTCAGTACGATGGTCTGATCATCCCCTTAAAATAGTTTCACCTAATTTTGTTAGAACTTATATACCTTAGGTACGCAAAATGTTTCGGGATCCTTCTTCAAGAACCACATCTAAAGGATTGGCTCCAAACGATTGAAATTGTTGACTTGTTGATTTACTAATTATTATTTTATGTGGATTTACTGATTGGCATTGGGCTCGCTTTTTGGAGCCCATACATCCTCCTTAAGGGTAGGCCTGCCCTGCAGTGGGACGTATGATGATGATGATGTAACCACGCAACAGATTTTGATACGGTTAGTTTAGTTAGAAGTAAGCTGAGAAAGGGACAGAAATGTTGAAGACAGACGCGGATAGCCTCTTTGTTCATATTTACCCTTTAGATATAAGAGAAGAGATGCGCGTCGGTTACGGAGTTACGGAGAGTTATGGAAACACAATCTTGAGGTCCGGGTTCGAATCCGCACGGACACGCATAGCACTAATGAGTTTTTCTAACTTATATAGGGTCCTTCTTAATATACTGACACTTTTTTAAGGGGATGCTCTGACCGTCAGACTGAACAACTTTCTCTATGGGACCAACATCGAAATCGCGAAAAATATATCTTCTGTTCCATACAAAACTGCCAACCTACTCGAGCCAAATGTTTGGGACAGCTGATTTTTTTTTCGCGATTTCAATGTTGGTCCCATAGAGAAAGTTGTTTAGTTTGATGGTCTGAACATTCCCTTAAAAAAGTGTCAGCCTAGTTGGACCCTGTATACGTAATACCGTCCGCTCTCACTATCAAACAGTGAAGGAAAACATCTTAAGACGTAATAGTAGGTGGAAATACCATGGAGGCATCTTTTATTTTTCATTTTACGACTAGATTTATACCATTTACCGAAACTAAAGTCATACCTCAGTATTTTTGGGTAGTTTATCTAGCGCAATCATAAACTGAATACACGATTGGAATTACTTCTCTCGATAGAAAATCGTCACAAAGATGCCGTATTTTCATGCATTTTTAAACATTTTTCTCGTTTTAGAAGAACTTAAAATAGTTTCCGATTTTTTGCATTTATACTCACATATTCACCATTAGTTTAACTAGTGAAATCATAAACAAAATCTAGAAAAAGTACTTTGGTTAGTTCTTTTTAATCGAAAATACGGCTCACGCACACACTTCTCGGAGCGCTGGGCAATCGCGTTTCTCATAGAAAATATTCGTCAGGACCTATGGCCCCTAAGGAAACCTGCATACGCTGAAAAAGAAATTCAGATGCGTATGTAAAGTCTACCAATCCACATTGGGCACGCGTGGTGGACTGACGCCCATACACCCTCTCTGAGGATAGGCCTGTGTCCTGCAGTTGGAGGCATAGGCTGATGATGATGTT
Organism: Agonopterix heracliana; assembly: GCA_963693445.1. Taxonomy (NCBI): domain Eukaryota; kingdom Metazoa; phylum Arthropoda; class Insecta; order Lepidoptera; family Depressariidae; genus Agonopterix; species Agonopterix heracliana. Next base: position 1,478,992 of record OY856310.1, read on the forward strand.
GCATAATCGTCATAACCGCGGAATAACTGGGAATTATCTCTACCGAACGGGTAGGACGGCCTGATACCTCAGTCAGTCGTGAACCCTCCTGCTCTACTGAGGGTCATGGGTTCGAATCACCCAATGGGCAAATATTTGTACCCAAGTAATGGAGTTTGTAATACATAGTAATATTGTTTATCGTACATACACACATAAGCTCACGTCATTGTCCCATGGGGGTAGGCAGAGACCACGGACCGCCACACGCTACGACTCTGACACACCTCTTTAGCCTCATTCACATTCATACATCTCTTCATGCATTTCCGTCGATTGAGGGTGCTACGCACTTGTCCTTTTCGGAAAAGATCATTGATTTGATCATGGTATGTTTTCCTCGGACAGCCTCTCCCAACACTTCCGCTCACCTTTGCTTGATAAATTTCATTCGTTAGTCTTCTTTCATTCATTCTCTCTACGTGACCGAACCATCTAAGCATACCCCTTTAAATCCTTGTTACTATATCATCCTTCAACTTTCACCAATCCCTTATCACACAGTTCTTGATTCGATCAACCAAAGTAATACCACACATACTTCGTAAGGAGCGCATTTCAATTGCATTCACTCTACTTTCATTCCTTTTATTCCATACCCAGCATTCACTCCCATACATCAGGGTAGGCACCAACACACCGTTGTGAATAGCCAGACGTGCCCTTTTTGATACAGCGTTTATCGTTGTCTGGTTTTAATAATATCATGAACTAGGTTCTGGTTAAATGGAACCAGATAATTTGTGTGACAATGTATGAGATATTTATTTACTTATTCTGCTCTACAGGCTCGTATAAAGAGCGTAGAGATCGATATATTTTTATTTACCTACCTCTAAATTGTTCAGTCTAACTACGGCCCAGATCTTTACATAACCAAAACATTGCCTAAAATAATTTAATTGCGACATAAACACAATGGAAACGAGACTCAATTTCAAATAGAACAGCTCAAACAATGTGCTTAGAGAACTGAAAACAGCTGCGAGAAATGCGATATTCGCAAAGCTATTGGAGAGGCAACGACAGACAGCGTAGCTTACAGTCACAAACTCACAAACACAGGTAAATTTTATATCACTGAGGATAACTTCAGCATGTGTTCTACTCAACAAACTGAACAACTTTCACTATGGAGCCAACTCCGAAATCGCAAAAAAACATCTATCCCATACAAAACTGCAGTAATTACCTATTCGACTCAAATGTATGGGACAGCTGTTTTTTTTTTGCGATTTCTATGTTGGCTCCAAAGTAAAAGTTGTTCAGTTTGATGAGTAGAATACATGCTGAAGTTATCCGCAGGCAGTGATATAAAATTTACCCTGAATAACCCACAGAGAGAAAGCTTCGACACAATGGCGCTAGTAGAAAATCTATGGGAGACGTTGGGCGAGCGCGTCACGTAATTATTTCATGGCGTTATCCACAAACAAGAGACACACAGATCAACATCATCATCATCATCATCATCACACTGCAATGCACAGGCCTACGCTCTAGGAGGGTGTTTGGGCGTTAGTCCACCACGCGTGCCCAATGCGGATTGGTAGACTTCACATACACATCAGAATTTCTTCTTCTGCATATACAGGTTTCCTCACGATGATGTTTTCCTTCACCGTTTGAGAGCAGTCGGTAAAACGTACATAAGGTAAAAAAACTCTTTGGTACGTGGCATGTTGTCTGTGCGGATTCGAACCCGGACCTCATGATTAAGAGTCCAATATACCTATCCGCAACGCGCCACCGAGCTCTGTAACAGATCAATATAATAACCTATTTATTATTGTTGGCTGGGCAAGCAAGGTTCGTTATGTAACACTGCGACCATCGCTGATCTTTTGTGTTCGCCCCAAGCTCACCCATATTTTACGCATACATCCGAACTATTTTTTTATTATTCTCGGGTATGCAGGTTTCCTTACGATGTTTTCCTTCACCGTCGAGCTAGTGATAATGTTAAATACAACCGTACATAAATTCCGTAGAACTTAGTGGTACAGGCCAGGAATCGAACTGCCGCCTCTTGATTGAGTCGCTAGCTCTCTTCCGTATGGACTATCATCGCTCTCTTAATAACCTATAATTTTCTTCAAAATCGTCTAAAAGTTTGTGAGTCAGCGTTAAAAAGAAAGAAACAATCAGAGGAAGAGCGCGTCAAATAAAACTCAGACTAAGATTTATTGGCCACAAACCACAAATGTGGATCGGTTTTATTGCCCAGTCGTTATGAGTCAAGGAGCTTAGAAAACGAAGAGATAAAGCATCATAATCCGTCGGCTGTTAGTGCACACAAATAAACTACTGACTGTTATCTCTTTCAGGGTGTTCAGAGTTTATACGGAACAAAAATTAGGTCATTAGGTTATTTTGGCGCTTTGCGGAGAGGAATGTGACTCAATCATGAGGTTCTGAGTTCGAATCCTCACGGACGACATGCCATGTAGGTACCAATGAGTTTTTATAATTCTAACTTGTGTACGTATTACCGATTGCTCTCAAATGGTGAAGGAAAACAACGTGGGGAAACCTGCATACGCTGAAGAAGTTAATGTGATCCGTTGTGGCCGGAACCCGATGTACGAGGACAGCGAAGGACCGCTCGTTTACGATCCCGGTCAAGGCCTACTTGCCTTCTGCAAGGCAGTATAGTGAAGTGGATGTCTTTCAGTTGAGATGATGGTGATGAAAAAGTTATGAAATTAGTATAAGGTGGATGCCACTTAACATAATATTACCGTACCTAAAACAAAACGCTATCGTCATCGGCTCGACGTAGGGAGACAAAAGCGACAGTCGATGTTCAGAGACTCACTGTTGGGAGACTCGACGTACGGAGACGATCGACGTAAAGGGAATGATTCAAAATTACCACAGCATATGAGTGGAATATTTTTCTCTAAATACCTTATCCAAAAACACACAGTTTAATGCCTATCTCCAGTACGTACGAACGTAAGCCAAAACATAAATAAATCTATCTAACGTAAGCAATCTTGAACAGAGCGCACCTTCATTGCGTACTTTTTAATTACAAACATATTGAGAACCAAAATAAAATAAAGTTCTGTTGTTACTATACGGGTTAGTGACGCTTTGGAGATCGAAATAATGTTTGAAGTAAAGGAAAATAATCGAGTTGCATTGTATGTCTGCTATTGGGTGGTCGTGTGTTGGTTGCCTGCTCCCTGGCCTACAACGAAGCTCCACTTTTAATTTGCTACTTAATCCACACATAATACATAAACTCACGACCGTGAACTAATTCGGGGTAGTCAGAAACATTGCTACAACTACAAACAATCAGTTTAAGAATGTAGTTGTAGCAATGCTCACATTTAGAAATTACCTAAGTAGGTATTTAAACTATATAAGTAGGTAAGCTAAATCATCAACAGAAGGACTCCTCCAGTTTTTTATAGAATACAATAGAATACAATTAAATGTTGTTCTTTGGTAAGGTGTTACAGTTGCATTACTTTAAAGAGTGATTGTACTCATAATTTTGAACAACTGTCCCCAAGGAAAACACAGGAAATTAGAAAAAAAAACATTTAGTGCGAGAAAATATTTTTTTTTTTCTAATTTCCTGTGTTTTCCTTGGGGACAGTTGTTCAAAATCAGCCGATCGAATGTTCGTTTGAACCACGTTTGAACAATATTTTTTTGCGTATTTCTCTTTGGCTCTACACTTCTATACTTAGGTAATCCTTGCACAAATAACAAGAACTTTGACGTCATCCAAAATGCAAATCGCTACTTTGAATATAAATAAAAATAGATTCCATGAAAGTTAGACAAAATGTATCAACGTTCATTAAGAGGCTATCATAAACTGAATCTTATACAAGGTGTTTCATAAGTAACAATAAATTTTTGAAACTCTTAAGGGGGTTGTTAAGACCGTCAAACTGAACAACTTTCTCTATGGGACCAACATCGAAATCGCGAAAAAAATAATTTCATATCCCATACATATTTTAGCTCTAGTCGATTTGTAGAGTATAGAACATAATTTTTTTTTTCCCGATTTCGATATTGGTCCCATAGTGAAAGTTGTTCAGTTTGATGGTCTACACCACCCCCTTAAAGGTTTATTTGTAGTTTTGTAACACCTTGTATAGTTGGGTTTCTTTGGTTGAGGTCACCGGTTTCAGCCCCTGCTGGCTCCATGCCAACCCCCTATTTGGTGGGCAAGAGTCCACAGGTGGGTAGAGGTATTCCTCTACCCACCTGTGGACCTCTACCCTCAACCACCTCTGCGCCTGTAGGACAACTCAACAACTGCGAACTTTTTAAGGAAAAAGGTCAAAGTCAAAGTCAATATATAGGAGCTTGAAGCACACTTATTAAACGTCAAATCTTTTTTAAGCTACCACCGCGTCGGAACGTGTTGTCGCTGTAGAAAAGATGCGGCCAGAAATCTTGAATGCATCATAACACGACTTAAAACTATTACAATATAAATTCTTAAGCCACGGTTATGTATACAATAATACATAGTCTATCTAATAAAACAGTTTCAACTATTATTGATTATATACATGTTACGCTCTTCCAAACCGGGGAAACGTGCTAACCAATTACACCACCGAGACCACTGACCAGAGAACGAAATTTTCAATCTGTTACGTCTTAAGGGGGGGGGGGGGGGGGTACATGGCGCGCACATCCCCTTAAGACGTAACAGATGCTCGGTGGTGTAATTGGTTAGCACGTTTCCCCGGTTTGGAAGAGCGTGGGTTCAAGTCCCGCCCGAGACAAATTTTTGATACTATAGAGAAAATAGTTCAGTTTCAGTACAGGTCAATGTTTGAAGTCCGTAGGATGCGACGTTTAGAAGTTACAAGCCAAAACCTGAAAGCTTACTGAAAATTTCGAGGTTTTCCGAACACAACGAAGTTAGCACAGCTCTTTCGAAGCTGCAAACTTGGTTTTACACTAGTGGTATCTATCCTAACAACATCCCAAAAAATCAGTAACGCAATTTATTGCGACCAACTATGTTTTAAATAGGTCACTGGCGAATACCCTTTTTTTGTAATTCGTTTTTGGGATAACACACGACAACCATAACGAAGCGTATTTGAAACTTAGGCCTCCGCACATTGCAGCGATATTATCGAGCGATTTTATCGAGCGATATTATCGACAGCGATATCGCGACACCTTACACACTGCAGCGATACCGCGATTCGCGTCACGCATGCGCCCACCACTGAATGTAGTCGAAAGAGATTGCGTCAGGCTGCGATAATATCGCGGCAGTGTGTGGGATCGAGCGCGTCCCCATACAAAATGTACTGGAAACAATTATCCTAACCTAATGAAAACCTCATGTTGTATAAATTTTGGCGGCAAGATACAGTTTTTAAAGAACAAATTTATAACACGGTACAGTTTTTTTGGTGACACTTTTTGAGCTTGATTTACATTTCTATACATTCTTATTCGTAGGCGGCCGCCCACGCCTTACGCCGCGCCGCTTCTGCTAAGTCTCGAATCAAGTATCAACAAAGAGGATAAAATGGGAGCGCAAACTGAGAAACAAGCTGAACAATGTTGTCTTGAAACGATTTTCTACTTATTTCGCACTTAGGTTCATAAACGTCCTTTTCCCAGTACTTATAGGAAAAGGGAAGACTTCACACGGGCTGTGGGAATGCCCACCGGGATCGCGGTCCAACTGTTTTTTTTAAATTGTATGTCGTATTTATATGCGATGATCAAACCAACCGAAATCGACCAATGGCGCGCAGCGTTTTCGTGTTAAGAGGATAGGCGTGCTGAAATGCTAATTTGGAGAATAGGTCACTTTTCCGACTGTATACGTATTTATCAGATCCGCCACAACCATACACCCCGCGGACTAGAGTGCGAAAGAGACAACTGCAGCTCGAACCGATTTTATTTCTATTTCATTGCTTTTGTTGGCGAAAAGTTATCACTACCTACATGAATTCGAATAATAAACAGCGCTATCAGGGTCAGAAAAGATGTTTTTTTCTGAACAAAGCAAAAAAAGCGTGACATAATGTTTGGACATAGACAGCAGAAATAGAGAAACAATCATTATAGGTATAATAGCTACGGAACCCTATCATGGGAGTATTTATTTTCTTCGATATATTTTGACTACGACCGTAGCATTTCAGCTTTGGCGTAGCACATCGTAGCAAAGTAGCGTTTTCGAGCGTAGCAAATAGCAGAAATACACTTCGCTTTGAGAAATCTAACGATACAAATATTCTTCGGTTCCTGAATGCAGTTTTCTTTAAGAAACATTTTCTCGTTAAACTTGAAACGAATCTAATGCACTCAATGTTTTTCTAAAGGAAACTAGTTACATTTCAAAATGGTATTGAAAGAACAGATGGCGAATGCAACTGTTATTTCTCAGTCTTAGAGGGACCGTACATACTCGTAGTAAAATGAAATAAAGCAATACGTGTACCTGTCGGCGCTAGTGCAGAAAGCGGCACGTGTGCGCCGCACGAGCACAGTGCACGTGCACGTGCGCGGTACACGTGCGCTTATCGTAATCGACCCGCCCGAGCAACGAGTATAAAAGCGGCCGTTTGCCCTTCCGGAGCTCAGAAACGAGCGAGCAGCCGTACGAGACGGAACTCTTGCTCTTGCGTTTCACGACGCTCTGAGTTCTATTAATTTTATAGGATTGATTAATTATATTAATTTATTATTATAAATTATATTAAAATAAAATAAATGCCGATTTTTTGTGGAATCATCAATAAAATTACATTTGTTAAATCATCAGCAGTGCTTTGACTATGGATCCATCCTCCAACCCTGGTGATGCTCCAACATACCTACTAGTACATTACTGCAGTGGCCAGCAAAAGAGGTATTGATGGAAGAACGTGTAAATGTGGGCCGAGGCGAAGCCGAGGCACACATACGTAAGTACATCAATGCCTAGTTGTGGCCAAGGCTTGTATAGTGCTTTTCTCTGACAATGCGCGGAAATTAAAATCAATCAACTTTTCAAAATCAATGACGAACTCGTAACTTATTATTAATCTGTGGTTAAATAATTATTTCGTTTTTTTTTTTCATTATAAAGCTTTCTATTTGCAAGCCAGATCGAAATTTTAATAAAACCTTTGATAAGTTACCTCCTTGGTTGCCATGTTTCGGAGTAAAAGATCGGTCCATTTTAAATAACACGACGGATATGAATTTACTATGTAATTTATTTGACCGCTTAACCACGACATACATGGATTTTCATGCAACATCAAATTCTTTTGCCGGCCGATGGTTGGCCAGTACAGCAATTTCGATTTATCTCGTAGAAGTTTGTCAAAATAATGCTCAAATTTCCAAGCAGGTTTGAGAAAAATAAAATTAACAAAAAAAGATAATGAGTTGGGAGTCCACTCGATCATCTACATTCAAGAATTTTATTTTAAAGAAAATTCGCGATAACCGTAAAATACTATTTTAAAGAAAACGAAACTAGTGAAACTATCAGTTCAATCAAACCAACCTGATAACATCAAAAAATATCAAAGTAATCATTTTCAATGCAATTAGCTATCATGATTGCGTTTTGCTATTACTTTTGGGCTGATTTGTGCAATAGTTATTTCGACTTTTGAATCGCAACTTTGAGATGCGAATTTTTAAAGATAAATCTTTGAATTTTTCTGTTTATTATAATAAAATTGTAACCTACACGAGGCTCTTCTTTCAAATGTTTTTTGTCGAAAAACAATTCTTGAGATTAATATAGATACATTTATAGCAGCAGATACATAGCATTCTGGGTGTTAAACGAACCGACCGGGTCAGAAACTCCACATAGCGCTCCAAAACTCAAATAGCCGACGTCGGAGAGAAAAGCGCCAAACTTAAATGGGAGTGGGCCGGTTATGTCTGTCGGATGAATCCTGAGAGATGGGCAAAAATCATCATGCCCTGGATCCCCGAAAACGGTCGGCGGCGTCCAGGTCGACCCAGGAAGAGGTGGCGCGATGACCTGGACAAATTTGACGACCACTGGCCAGAGGTTGCCCAAAACAGGAACGAGTGGAAGAGCAGGGGAGAGGCCTTTGGCCAGCAGTGGGATGAAACAGGCTAATAAATAAAAAAAAAATATATAGATACTGCCATACCCAATAATACCCATACACTTAATTGTTCCTGCCAAATAAAGATTTAATTTCACAAACTACTTGACATTGCGTAAAATGGAAACCTACTCGAGCCAAATGTATAGGACAAATTGTTTTGATGTTGGTCCCATAGGAGAAAGTTGTTCAGTTTGATGGTCTGATCATCCCCTTAAAAAAGTGTAAGCATATTAAGGTGGTTGGAGAGCTGTCAATTTCATACAAAACTTTGTCGTAGAACACTAATATTGGTGTTAATAAAAGTAATGTTTTATATTTGGAAAAATAGCTTAGAAAATTTAGATTGCGCGTATCAAATAATATTTACAATTTATAATATAATTACGAAGATATCAAGCTTTGAAATTATTCATACAAAATTTCAAAGCCTTATATCTTTGTAATTATATTATAAATTGTAAATATTATTTGATACGCGCAATCTAGATTTTTTAAGCTATTTTTCCAAACTTTTCTTTCTACGATAAAGTTTTGTATGCATTTACAGCTCTCCAACCATCTTAAGCTGGACCCTGTATGGCTCTACACTACAGAGTGTTAGTTTCCTATAGTTTCCTGGGGAAAGCTGTAGAGTATAATGAGTACAATACTAGACCTACATCCTGTATAACGTTATTATCTCAAGTGTAGGTACTTGTTTACAGGAAACAAGTAGGTACCTACACAGTTATTCAACCAAATTACTTTGATGGCATATTACACCTAACTACTCGCGGAATTCTAACTTGCAAGTAGGCAGACTCACTTCACTACCAATTAGTCTAATATTGTTACGAAAGTTCTTCACAATACAAACTCCTTGTTAAATATTTCAGAAGTTCAAGCTTCGTATTTCGAAGAGGCTTGCATAGATAAATGTTAGCATAGAATCATAGACATATTACTCTAGCGATAGACAAGCTCGTTCAAACAAACAACATGTCACACAAAATGACACAATGCGGTCTGTCATTGCCATAGTGACGAAGTGAACTCGGGAACATCAATCAGGTGCTGACACCTCATTCAAGTGGAACATGTTGCTTCTATGTAAGGGCAAGTCTATCGCTAGAGTTTAAGTCTATGCATAGAATAGAGACAGATTTTAGTAGAACATGAGAGCGTCCGGGTGTCCCGAACGTTGAAAACTGCGACTTATTCATAGTGATGTCAAGAATAAGATACTTAAAGCAGGGAAATTCTCTGGGCAGTGATAAATACAATATTAATATACGTTTGAGTGAAATTTATTTAGTATCGTTGTGATCTAAAAATTCGATGAACATACATAAATACATATTCTCACGCCTGTCTCCCACTGGGGTAGGCAGAGATAACGGAACGCCACTTGCTACGATCCTGACAAACCTCCCTAGCTTCCTCCCTCCACATTCATTAGTCATTTCATGCATGCTCGTCGGTTTCGGGTAGATCTGACCTGGCCCTTTTTAAGCACGTCGCCAATTTGGTCCGTATATGTACATCTAGGCCGTCCCCTTCCAACATTTCCACTTACGCTTGCCTTATAGGTTGCACTCGTCAATCTGCTCTCATCCATTATTTCCATATGACCAAACCATCTCAACATGCCTTTCTCTATCTTTGTCACTACATTCTCTTTCAGACCACAACGTTCTCTAATTAAACTATTTTTCAATTTGTCCATCACAGTTACACCACACATACTTCTCAATGAGCGCATTTCCACAGCGATTTCCAATTCGATGAAACGAAACGAAAAACCGACACTTAAGAGAGACAAACATATTTGTAAATATGACTTAGCCTGCGAGAGAATGAGATAGAATACAAGACTTGACGATCCGTGTGCATGCCGATTTCAACGACTACCTACATCACGTTCACGGAACGGTCGGAGTGGCATGTGAAAGTTTGCATGTCAATACCCCTTATTAAAACCTACAACGGAAACAATGTGTGTGTGAAAATGGCCTTATTGTGCACATAATGTGCAAAGGGTGAACTTATCTCTGAAGAGTTAATCTCTTCAGATACCTAGTTAATCCATTATTGTTTCAATTATATTGCATAAATAAACCCACTATATTTATCTGAACATTAGCCAAAGAAAATACTCGTATATACCTACATAGCTGAACTGTACCATAAGTAATAATATCATCAATTAATTATGTTTATCTGTGATTCACAATGTAAGTATCACAATAAAGAATATTTATATTTCTAAGACAGTAGTTATAACTTTTATGTTATGAATGTTCTTTTCCTTATTTTTGTCTCGACTCGACTATGAATACGAGTCTAGACTACAGTTGACTAAATTCCGTGAATACGGACAGCCTCACGGCCTAGTTGGTGAGTGCTTAATATTTCTGCAAACAACTACTTGGAAATGCACCATACTGCTCGTTTTAAGGCCGTAGAGAATTAAAAAGATGCCTCGGAAACTTTAGTTACGATTCACGAACTTTTAATCATTTTGTTTTGAAGCGACAATGTAGAGTTTCTGAACTTTGCTCCGACTTTTCGCTTGGAGGACGCGATGAACTGATTCACATTGCGACGGGTCGCATCGGGTCCGGCCGCAGCGCAAAAATCAGACAAATCGCTTCTATACAATTTATATGAACTATCGCATGTGCCTCGTTTCCACCAGAGATGTGCGAGGTAGCGAGGCGGTGAGCGAGGAAACAATCCGCCAAAAGCGCGCTCGCTGTATCACGTCATTGGGAAATTGAAGCTCTCTCATTGGCCGATTTTTTCCTCGCTCACCGCATCGGTACCACGCACATCTCTGGTGGAAAAGCAGCCTTATTGCGCTGCGAATTTCCGTCCGTGCGATGCGGCCCGCTCTGCCCCGGAGCGGCCCGTCGCAGTGTGACGCAGCAAGCTCTAGTATGCGAACCACGCATTCTGCCCGCTCCGCGGCGATGCGACCAAAACACATTTCTTGTATGTGGACCCCTGTATTTTTTTTTACTTTTCCAGTGTCTAGTTATTACAGTCTATAAAAGGTACAGCCCTTTGCAGGTAGGACAGACAGACGGACGACAACGTAGGCTTATGAATAGGGTTCCGTTGGCACCCTTAAACTTTGGGTACGGAACTCTAAAATAAAAAAGCATAGCATATGCTCACGACTATATTCCCCGAAGGGGTAGTCAGAGATATTCTGAAACCTCAGAACATCCACGTTTCCCCATTAGTACCGAAACTGTGTCCAGTGTGACGGGGGGTGAGCCCGTCGTCATTTATAATGGACAGTACAATACAATGCCTACAAATTGAAGCATGCACGTTTCCTCACGATGTTTTCCTTCACCGAAAAGCCAGTGGTGTTACAAATCGTACATAAATTCCGAAAAACTCATTGGTACGAGTCGGCCTGGACGGGGATCGTACCATCGTCTCCTGTGAACCTTTATTGTCATACAAATAAAGGGGATATTATGTTCATCGACTTTTGTTGCCGCCTGTACCTATTATAATAATTTAAAAACATGCTAATTACCATGAAAGCTGTATTTTGATTAATTTTAATAAATTTTCGTTTTATTTATACGGGTCGAATCATTTCAAAGATGAATATTATTTTAATTTTAATAAAGAAATAACACGGAGATCAGTTATCACGGAGGTGGAATGATAATATTTTAGATATGAAAATATATTACATAATTATATTATGCTTAGGTTTATCACATAAACAAAGTTACTGATTCCTAATTATCTATTATTGTTGAAATTCTTTCACATACCTAATTTTCTCATTATGATTGAAACCATGATATAAGGCGAATAGAGGATTTATAAACAACTTTCGGAAATGCTGCAATATTCTATTTTAATTCTATTACGATAAGATAAATAAAAAAACCCGGACCGCTGAATCGACGCGGTCTGAGAAAGGCTTTAGTCCAGTAAATATACGGGTCGAAAGGAAATTACAAATGATATTAAGATGCTTTATTAACGAATACCACTAAATTTCGTATTTTTAGTTTTTAGAACTAAAATGTACATTTTTTATTAGTATCTTTCTTTTTTAATTTTTATTGTTTGTTTTAGGTAATGAGTTAACAAACACTGTAAATTTTGTACTAAAATTGAGTTTTTCGTAATTTCTACTTATTTAAAAACAAAGGTTCCGTGGTGATTTTTCGTTGGATTTACTTCTAATATAAAAGAATACAAACTGTATTTAACAAATGCCCTAAAAAAATTGTATAAACTTACTATTTTTTTCCAATTTTATATGATTTTTTTACTTTGTTTAATTACTTAATTAAGAAAATTTTTAGGGGGATTTTCAATCTAAATGATAACTAGCTAGTAATGATGTTTTAATTAAGGGTTTCGTCGTTGTTTTCTGATTTCTATAATGAAACCCCAAATACTTACCTTCAGTTTGGGATCAAAACAACGTTTGTGTTGAACAGACTTAACGTAAGTTATAAATCAAATGGTTTATATTTCTCATGAGACTGCGTATTTTATTTATCTGTGGAATTTAAATAGACTCATAAAGATACACTAGCAAACTGTCGACCTTCATCCATATTGGATGGAGATGGTATGGTATTAAAGACGCAGTTGTAGCAACGGTATCTTTTATCATAGGTATTGAAGGTTTCAGGATGGAATGAAATGTGAAGTAGTGACAGGAACCTTTCACTCACAGAAAAATATCTGTACTGTAGGTATACTTACATAATAATTTCTCTCGAGTCCCTTGAGCATAGAATAATACGAATATTGTTTCTGATACGACACAACCTTTCTTTCATCTGTGTATAGGTGAGATATCCTCTGTATAGGTGTGCCTGTAGATTATTTTTTATTTGCGCACAAAAAATAAACAAAAAAATTTAAACAAGAATGAGAAGATTACGTTTGTAATGGTGCCTGTTTAGGCACCTTAACTATAGAACCAAACATTATAATTTGCATTTTTATCAAATACAGCTTTAGTAAAAATATAAAAACATTACTTTTCAGAAAAATAAGCAAGATGTTTCTTTACAAAGGAATATAATAATGCAAAATTACAGCCGATGCGGTATATAAAGACGTGTAGAATATAAAATGTGGTGACGTGTCTCAAGAGACTGTGTAGTTTATTTTTACAGGCTGTTCTGACTTTGCTGGGAAGGGGAGAAAGTTTTGCAAACGTTTCTTGTTTCCTGTGCATCTTGGGAATTAAAATGATTGAGATTGTGTTCTCGTGGAATTTTAGTTTGACTTTTGTAATGCATTCTTGAGGTCACAATGATATAGTTTTCATGTTTGTTTTGTAAGTTTTGTGGTGCAATAAAATTTTATGACGTGATCATTTTTTAAGGCCTCCGCTCATTGCAGCGATATTATCGCTGCGATTTTGCGATAATTGTTCTCAGTACATTTTTTATGGGGACGCGCTCGATCCCACACACTGCCGCGATATTATCGCAACCTGACGCAATCTTTTTCTACTACATTCAGTGAAGGGCGCATGCGTAACGCGAATCGCGGAATCGCTGCAGTGCGTAAGGTGTCGCGATATCGCTGTCGATAATATCGCTCGATAAAATCGCTCGATAATATCGCTGCAATGTGCGGAAGCCTTTATGGGATTTATTAATTTTTTTTCTACAACTTGTCGTGTGGGATGTTCATTGAATGGGCTTCATGAGTTATTTCTAAAGATAGATATAAGTACCTACTAACTAAATAATTACATTCCAGTCACAAGTTTTCTGCAACTCAAACATTATTTTCAAAACACACCAAGTTTTGTGAAATCAGTCAATCCGTCAATAAATAAATAAATATCTTTGACATTGTCACACAAATTATCTAGTCACATTTAAAGTTCCAGAATCTAGCCTGGACTTGTATTATGATAACTAGACAACGATATAGCATACATATATAGATACAAGCATCCATGACTCGGGTACAAATATTCATATTCATCATACAAATATTCGAACCCGCGACCCTCGGCACAGCAGGCAGGTTCACTACAGACTGTGCCTGTGTGACTGTGTGTGTGTTTCAATCCTCCTTGTAGGAAACTTAGTCATAGAAGTACCTACACAGACGGAAAGTTACTAAAAAATTTGAAACTGTCGTAGGTACGTACTTATTTTTTGTTAGGTAGGTACATTCTACTATCTATCCTACATTATAACACACACCCTGTTCAGAAAAGGTTTTACATTTTTTTTGCTGGTGCCGATTTCACATAGATATGAGTATTTTATGATTTTTATTCAGCTTTTCTGTAACAGGTGCTGTTTCAAACATCCTGAGCGTTATGATGCTCGAAGCTTATTCGTCTGGACCCAGAATGTTCCATATGTCGTTTCTTTTGAACATTTCATTAAAATCTGACGATAGCGTCTGGACGAACAAAAAATTTCGTATCTATAAATCGGACCAAGTGCATATTGAACTATACGTACATACAAAACAGCAAAAAGAAAGTTTGAAAACTATCTAAGCTTTTTGTGTGAGACACAAAAACGCAGTTTCAAAGAAAATTGTAGACAAATTGCTAATACCTACCGTTTTTTTATGGAGACTGCTTGCTTTATCATCCCTCCCCCCTTACTTGTTGTGCATCTAGTTCTTATGTTTAAATCTTAAAGTTATAATACCTTACTACAGGAATAGAGGCAGTGACATGAGTTGTCAAATGAAACCGTTTTTGAACGGTTTCAGGAGACTATTCGCAGGCGAAAATTCGAATACTGTCTATAATTCTGAGACTAACGTGAAATCGTGGATAAATTAATGAAGTAGTGTCAATATATTTCACAAAATTATCTACGATTTCACTTTAGATTTCTAATTATTCACGGAAACCGAATTGTAAAAATTTATTAGTGACTAGAAAACGGTTCTATTGCCTCGCGTCACGTATCTCTTTCTATTATACAGTGGTGCCGCTAGGTACATCTCACTCTCTCAGCTGTATGTTCCTCTATAACTGGTATAATACCTCTATGGTTTTATTCGATGGATGCTTATAAAAAATGCACCCACACGTTGTCTAGTCAGGAATCCAAAAAGACTCAACTATTTTTGTAGGCTAATCAATATTCGTCGCAATTTATTCATACGTGCGTGTAAATAAACGTTGATTGCCAATTTGCTATGTTTGTAGAACGATCGGGTCAGTCGATAAATTGCATTCTGATAGTGTGAAGTGTAAGCTCATCCTAGTTTCCGAAAGCATTTTAATTTAATATCGATTGCATTGTACCTATTATAACTTCTTCTGATTCTTTAAGGTGTTTATCTTCCTGTATTTTTAGTAGTCCTTTATTTTACTGAGTATATTATGTAGGTACTTACCTACTTAGGTTTTTCGAAATAAACAACGCTATTTTCAATATTTCTCGTAGAATAGTTCCTCGGAACTAGTGGAAAAGAAATAGTTTCGAATGGACCGAAAGATCTATCGGCAAATTATAGCAAACCTTATACCCTTTTCCTTCCGTCTTTAGGCTTCACTTACCATTTTTCCTTCATTTTTCGAATCTATCCAAAAGGCTAGTAGCTAACTGTCGTTTTACGCCATTCTTCTTATCGTGTGCTGCAAACGCCATTAAACTGGTCCCATACTGGTGCCTACCCTTCATGATTGCGCTCAAGCTTTGCCTTTGAATTATGATAAAAGATTATCGTGATTTCTGAATAGATTCAGTGGTTAGAAGGGTATGGATTTGGAAGGAAAGGCTGTGTTATGCAAAACTTGTAAGCATACTAAGTTATAATATAAGTATTTAGGTACTTACTGCCTTACGGAATGTTGGCATCACTGTTTTGTACCACTAGTAGGATACTTTGTACCAGTAGATTTTTCTTCAAGTAGGTATAGGTACCTACTATTAATTTATACATTTTAATTAGGTATATGTTGATGCTATGTTGTATTATTATTACTTTCTTTTTTATTTGCATGTTTATAATGCTTGCCTAATAATAATTAATACTCGTGAATTACCCCTCCACCCACCAGTGGGAAAGTCCAGTAGGACGGGTCGTGACCCAATATTTTAAGCATCACCTTTGTTTAGATAAGTACTTTTTTTTCCCTTACGGACTGTTGGCCCTACCGCTTAGTCCCCCTAGTAGGTCCAACAGGATTTTAAAATCCTCGTGGCCCCCCTGCTTGAAAAGACACGCTGGCCGCAAAAGTGCACGTGATATTTTTGAAAGCTAGCTAGTATTGATGTGAACATCATGTGTACCTGCTTGTAGGTAACGTTTGAGCATTGAGATGTACCAGGAGCGCAAAAGTGTACAAGAGGTCATTAGGTTCCGACCTCATGGAAGTTCGACCTCTTGTACACGTCTGCTCTCCTAGTACATTTTGAATTTTTTAAATGCTCCCATCAGCAAGAAAAATAAAATTACTGATAAATAAAAAAAAATGAAATAAAAAAAAAATTAAATTATTTATTTTAATATATTTAAGTGTTACACTTGTAGACTTTTGCGCTCCTGGTACATCTCAATGCTCAAACGTTACATACAAGCAGGAACACATGATGGTCACATCACTACTAGCTAGCTTTCAAAAATATCACTTGTGCACTTTTGCGGCCAGCGTGTCTTTTCAAGCTACTAGGGGGACTAAGCGGTAGGGCCAACAGTCCGTAAGGTTTTTTTCTTTCGTGCTATACCTACCGCATGACAAATAGGCATGGGATAAGTCAGATCATGCACACGACACGGGTCTACCATCAACTTGATGATGATGATGGTGACTATCAGACTTAATTAACTATGCTAAGAATCAAAACACAAAATTATTTCTCCAAAATATATTAATCTCATTCAATCACATAATTAATATTAAATAACAATCAATATAAAGAGCTCACATATACATACATAATATACATAGAGACTAGAAAAACATCACTCGAAACACTCACACACCCAAAATGTCACACTTTAGGTCTAACGCTAACGACTGACTGGATCGAATACCTACTTGAACGAAAAAGTCCTAAACAACATTTCTCCAAACATGTTATTTGCAAGCGGTTGCGATTTTATTAGTCAATCGTGTGCATTAGGCCTAACCCAATAACCTACAGACTAGTTAGTGCGCGACCGCCCGCAGGGCTCAGACGTTGGGGGAGGCGAGGTAGGTACTCTAGGTGTTAACGGGGGCGGGTGGTGTAGCGGGGAAGGGAAGCGCGCACCGCTCACCGGCAGTCACACGTGGTACTACAGTACGACCAGGAATATAATTCCGCTCGTCAATCTTTGTTTGCGCAGAGCAGACCCGAGTCCCCGTCAAAATCCGAAGTCATTTAGGGCAGTCAAAAGGTCCAAAATCGGGTGCTATTAAATATTTCTCTATCACCACAGATCACGCTCCAAGTCGGATAACAGATTAATGGACTCTTCGGCGGCGAAAAGAGCGCGAAAAGAATTAGCCAATAGTGACAAAGGATTTCAGGCGCGAAAATGGCACATCCTGATTGGTCAATATAATTGCGCGCTATTAAAATTCGTTAACTGCGCAGGTACACTTAATAAACCTGCATAGGTATAGCTTAGAAAACCTAGTTTGCGCATATCAAATAATATTTACAATTTTTAATATTATTACGAAGATATCACGCTTTGAAATTATTCATACAAAATTTCAAACCCTTATATCTTTGTAATTTTATTACAAATTGTAAATATTATTTGATATGCGCAAACTAGATTTTCTAAGCTATTTTTCCATGTATAAAACATTACTTTTATTAACACCGTCTACGAGTGTTATACGACAACGTTTTGTATGAAATTGACAGCTCTCCAACCACCTTAAGTATGCGGCCGTTGCGCGTGTGACTGTAGGATCCTTGGTAACTCTTAACTAACCCATTATCTGAATCCTATGCCTGTGGTTAGTTTCACTACTGCTTGGTTAGTGTATTGCTTTAGGTATGTTTTCCTGTGAATGCGATGCGATTTGGTACTATTTCGATACAATTAATTGAATCAGGCGTTACTTTGCGGAAATCCATCATAGGATCCACTGAGCCTAATGTTGGATCACAGTGAACTTCAGCGTGCTATTCAATCCACTGGTGGATCGAGATAGTGGATCCTACAGGACAGAGGGGACTAACATTTAGATGACACGATTGTGTCGAGACCTCCGCTTCCAAATACCTAGTAGACAAAGTTGTATTACGTTATGCAATACAACCTGCCCACCAAATAATTTCTACTCTACACGTGTTGCGCTCCACCAAACTGTTGTCTTAGCTTCGGTGTCGGACGCTCGGCGGAGTAACAACTCTGTTTCGAACGTTCGTCGGTCTAACTCCTGAGGAAGCTCCTTGGTGGAGCGAAACACGTGTAGAGTAGAAATTATTTGGTGGGCAGGTTGTATTGCATAACATAACGTAATACAACTTTGTCTATTAGGTATTTGGAAGCGGAGGTCTCGACACAATCGTATCATCTACCTGTTATTACAGTCACAATGTAAAGAAGTTACGTAGGTAGCTTCAGATACGTTCAAGTTTTGTAGTTTACAGACTACCAAGAAAAAAAACTGTCGTACCTAACAATTTTGGATACATAGCTTTTATTTGTGGCATTCATTGTAAACATAAGTCATCAAATATAAGAATTTCGTTTTTCGTTTTTAAGCTAGACCTTTGAAACTCAACTTTTTCACAAATTTGCGGTTTCAACCCTATGAATAAAGAAATAAATTGTTCGTAGGTTGTTTCGTCCACATGTGATCGATGTTCCATCAGATAAATTCTGCCTTAAACCACTAAGCTTCTATTGGTTTTAAAAAACACAAATCGAGTTGCATCATACTCGCATCCACAGGAAGCCAAACCTAACAATAATAATATTTCAAACAAAAACAAACATAAGCCCAAATTATTGAGAGTTTACCCTCTCGAAACAGGTCGTTTGGACCAAAGTTAATACCCAGATAAACCTTGATAATGCAATATATCAAGCGTTTATTCGAATAGAGTTTTACACTGAGAATAGTTCGTCGATTACGCAAGGAATTAGAAATCTAGGTACAAATTTCACAAAACTTTGACGGGGCCGTGTAACACATTAAAACATTTTAGAAAAAAATTAATTGAGGTACAGAATAGAGGCTGAAATCGCAATTCCAGCGAACCCAAGGGATTACTCTAAGCTTTTTTGTACTCGCAACGAGTTTAATCAAAAGATCGACTGGTTAGTGTGACATAAACTTGAAATATAACAAACTCACGCAGCAATATGTACTTCAAATTACATTTAGCCGCACGGCGAAAATCAACCCGTGAAATTAGACTACCGAATCGCGGTCCTAGGATACCTACTTGATACAAAAAAAAATGAAACAACCGATTTTTCCGGGTCTATTTGGTCGAAGTGAAAGTGAAAGAACTTTTCAACTTTTTAAAAGGCCCCCATACAAGTCTTAAATAAAAGGCAGTCATTGTCTAGCTGTTTTAGTGCTTTTTGTGAAACTAACACCATTAGTAAAAGTAATATAAGTTTGCTTTTATATTAATGAAGATTACTATTTTGAATCAAAAATAAAACACTTCAACAAATGTGTGATGACTTCAACAAATGACCGCGACCGTACGAAAAAAATATTCAAACGCTTTATGACGATTCTAAACCTAATTTTAGACCCATATTAATTGTCAATCTAACAATTCTGCTCCAGCTAACTTTCAAAGGAATTGCTAACTTCCGAAATGCAATAGTTGGAACAAGTTTACACAAGTGGCTTCAGACCCCCAATAACTTTAGATGTCTAATTTTCTACAATCAAAGCGTCTCTAACCGCATACCACATTGTCAGTTTCACATCTTTGTCAATTCCTCCCTAATAAATCATTAAGCATGTCCTGGTTACTCATAGTAGCATCTCCTAACAAATTATTCCTCGTCTCTCCTCTAGAATTCCTTCGACCAGCAATAGATCTCTTCCTTGCCACAGGCACTTCCGTAAAAACTTGATCAGTCAACATTTGGAAATTATTATTCAGTTCTGTCAATGTTTCGCTTGGAATTTCACCATTTTTGATGACTAATTCGTTTATTTTATCAACAGCTTGTAATTGTTGCACAAGTTTGTCGCTTTCGAATTTAGAGCTGTTGAAACTTTTCATGTGTTTATCGATTATTTTGCTGCTCTTTTCTATGTCTTGTATAATATCTTTACAGTGTTTTTCTACAGACTTCCCTGATAATTTTCTTTCCAGCGTACTGTTTTCTCGTTTAGGCTTCACTGGTACTACTTCGTCGTTTTTATAATCATTTATAGCGACAGTTGTAGTAGTCTCTTCAATTGTAATGTCGTTGTAGAAAGAAACAGTAGAGCTTCTTCTGCCTCTTGATTTAGGTCTCTCTTCATCTTCCACTATCTCTTCTTCAACAGACTCTTCAGTAGACTGCCTTCGCACACCACTACTCTTCCTCGGCGCTTCATTCTTTATTTTGCTCAGTAAATCAGCTTTCATGACTTCGATTCTCTTTTGGACACCATTTGGGGATTGTCGTTGGTAAGCAGTGGATTCATCGTCAAATATAGCTAAGTCAGACATGCCGTCCTGGACTGTTTTGGCAAGTTCTATAATGTCGTCGGAACCTTTAGAATTCTTCCTTGTTTGAAGGGTGGATCTGGAGTCTGTGAAGTTGATACGACTCCTGACGTAGCGGGAGCGTGGCTCGATGGCGGAGCTGGTCTCCTCATCGTGAGATAGAGCGCTGGTGATACTGCGGGAGTTCTCGCAGAACTTTGATAGTTGATCGAGCTGGAATAGATTAATACAACCAGAGTGAAAAACATTCTTAGTGACATGCGAAGAAAGAGAAGCTTACTACGGAGTTTACGGTCGAGTGACAGCAAAAATATCTGTAAATAATCCTTTCATTGTTTCTAAGATAAAAAATATTGTTATTGAGGCAATTATCTCCAAATTGTATTCGATTCTGCTCTCCAAAAAAACGTTACATACCGAATTGTTGAAACCCTTTACAGCATTCTTTGAAATATATAAACCATCTTATTTAGTTTATATGCCTACTTATGGTTCAACACAGAAATGGTTTACAATAGTTTGGAAGCCGCACGTTAAATTGTGAGTAATCTTAGGCTCAATTCACACAGAGATGGCAGCGGCCAGACTCTTTTCGATTATTCTTAAGCTAGGCGCTACCAACTGTTGCCATCTCGGTATGAATTATTGAGTTATAGGAAAGAGGTGGAAAAAGAAGGCCTTGTAAAATATGGCTATAAACTTCACTTGCATTTGAAATGCCAAACAAATATTACTCACATTAGATGTTTTCTCATTTTTCTCACTGCGATCTTCAGCAGCCTTGGCACTGTATGCATCTCTTTCAAACTTGTCAGATTTGTTGGTCTTGCTCACTGGCCGTATGATGTTCGTCACGGATGCTGCCTTTGTTGGAGACCTGAGGCTCCGTCCAGTATTCGTGCTCATTATCTTTTCTTTCATCTGATTTGAGAAAAAATATTTAGTTACTTCGTGGGTAAATTCAGGTATCGGTGGGGTGATCATGTCACTAAAAATCATATGAGAACATGACTGTCGTAATTATCCTTACTATCCCAACTAATGTTACAAATGTGAATGTATCTGTCGGTCTATTTGTATGTTTGTAACCGTTTAACGGCTAAACCGTTAAACTAATCTTGATAACATGTTGTAGAGGGAATAATATACAGTATCCAATTAAATATGCTGACAGTTTTTAAGAGGATCAGACCATGAAACTGAACAACTTTTTCTTTGAGACCAAAGTCGAAAAATCTGCTGTCCCATTCCTTTGGGTCGAGCAGGATTGCAGTTTTATATGAAACAGCAGATTTTTCGCGATTTCAATGTTGATCCCATAGAGAACGTTGTTCAGTTTGATGGTCTGATCGTCTCCTTAAAAAACCGCATAATTATTAAGAAGAACCCCATAAAAAGGCAAATATAAGTAAGAGTAACAGTTTTTTACTTTATAAAACCTACTTCAATAATAGTAGACAGCTTATCAGCATTGCTGATAGCTAGGTCCAGGTCATGTCTCGTGTCCTTATGCTTGTTGATCTCGCTCTGGAGCTGGTGCTTGAAGTTCTTCGCCTCGAGGACGATGCGGCGTTGAAGCATTGATATTGTTTCGTTTTGTTGTTGGACTCTTGCTGATAGTTCTGTCACTTGCACTTGGAGACGCTCTCGCTCGAGAAGGTTCCTGGAAGTAAATAAACGATTTGCACGCATAATGTCAGAAACGCAAAACGCCAGATACGCAAAATGCCACTTATCGCGTTATGCCAGATACGCAAAATGCCAGGAATGCAAAATGCCAAATACGCAAAAAGCCAGGAACGCAAAAAGATATAAAAAGACAGAGGACATTAAAACTATACGAACACAATATAGCGTATAGAATATGTGCTCACGACTATATTCCCCGAGGGGGTAGTCAGAGATATTCTGAAACTTCAAAACCTCAACCTCATATAAACTAGACTAAAATTAAATGCTTTTTTTTTATTAGCCCAATTCATCCCAATACTGGGCAAAGGCCTCTCCTTTAATCCTCCAACCATCTCTGGCCTGGGCATGCTCTGGCCACGCCCCTTTAAAAGTACCTATCCAGATCATCCCGCCACCTCTTCCTAGGACGACCTGGACGCCGACGACCGTTTTCTGGGATCCAGGGTGTGACAATTCTTGCCCACCTGTCTTGGTGCAATCGACAGACATGACCGGCCCAATCCCACTTTAATCTGGCGGTTTTTTCCCCAACATCAGCTATTCGTGTTTTGGAGCGCAGTGTAGTGTTTCTGACACGATCTGTTCTTTTAACACCTAATATACTATCCATTGATCCTCTGGCAACCTTAAGTTTGGACTTTTGAGACTCAGTGAGAGACCAGGTCTGGGTACCGTAGGTTAGGATAGGCAGGATACACACGGGCAGGATACGCTATTATTAAACAAAAAAGAATAAAACAAGCAAAGCACAACAACTTACCGATCCTTACTAAGCTCCAACAAATGCAGGTGTTCATCCTTCAACTGCTGGTACTGCATATCCTTGTCCTTTAACTTCTGCGTGACGTCTTTGAACTGCTGTTTCAGCTGTTTGAACCTGCTCTGCTGGATCCTAATCTCTTCATTGTGAGAGTTTAGGACTGATGGTAATTCTGCGTTTGAGTTCTCGTATCTGATGATGGTATAAAAAAAAGGATGGAGAAATAGACAGACAAGTTAAAGATTAGGGTGCCATATAGTGTGACGTAAAACATACATTTGTTTTTCATTTGTGCCTTTGTTGGTCTAGCCTTTAAAATAGTTTGTTACAAAACTAGAAACCGTTCTAGTTACAAAAGGACTACGTTTTTTAGAAAATATTACCTTTGCAAAGCAATCTCCTGTTTCTTCTGAAGTGCACGAAGCACTCGATTCTCATTGCTCAATTCCTGAAAAGGGAGCAATTATAATTAACCTACACACGCTTAATAATCCAAAATGGTAATAAACAAGATTCCGTCCATAAACGATCAGTGACAACATAGTTCTGCTGATTTAGAGAATGCATGTTTAGTTTTAGATTGACCATAACATAACACAACATAACATAACAGAACATAATCTAGTTCTGATCCCAAACCACAGAATAAGTTATACCTAGTACTACATACCAAACTAAAGCTTTTAGGCTTCTTGTTACGCGAAATAGTTAGATATCATGACCAGTGGCGCAACTTTACTAACTATTGCCTGGAAGAACTGGTAAAATTACAGGGGCCCTGAGAACCAAAGTACCTGACCTAAACCGTCAGTGTTACAGCTTTTTTACCTAGCTGATGTATCTGAGGATGTGCTGATGCAAATGTTGAATAACAACGGTGTGTCAACCGGGAATCGAACCCATGACCTTTAGTTTGGCAGTGTAGTGTGGCATGGTAACCAACACCAACCGTGTCGCCAACTGAACAAACCTGTAAATGAAAATGTGCGTCGGCCAGCTGGTTCTGCAACTGCTTGACTCGATGTGCCTTCGCAGACAGCACCCTTTGCGCCACATATCTGTCCCCTTTGATCCCCTGACTCTGCATTTCTAGTGGACTCAACCGTTTTCGCTTGTTCAACAGGTTCAGACGAGAATTGCTACTGTAGACGCTCTCCACCGACTCTTTTCTGTAATGAGAAAATTGAGGATCAATGTTTGGAATAACTTATAATAATATAAATTACTAGTGTTTTCCCGCGACTTCGTCCGCACAAATTATATACCAGATTTTAAGTCAGATCATTAGCTATCAAACAAAAAAAGTTTCATCAAAATCGGTTCAGTAGTTTTTGCGTGATGCGCGAACAAACAAACAAACAAACAGACAGACAAAATTTCTAAAAAAGGTTGATTTCGAGTCAGGGATACCTAAAAACCATATCGTAATCTTTTTTTTGTAAATATGTATCTTCAATGTACAGACACACTTCAGTTACAGTTTTATAATAGTTTAGATTAGATAGGTAAGTAGGTACAGATTGTAAACTTAGCTATGCGATACATACTTAAGTGGGTGCTTAAGATTTAGACCATCAAACTGAACAACTTTTACTATGGGACCAACTTTGAAATCGCGAAAAAGACAGCTTGTTTCATACATTTTGGTGGAGGCTATTTACATTTTCTATGGAACAGGTGTTTTTATTTTCGCGATTTCGATGTTAGCTTCATACGGCCCGTTAGCACAGTCTGTACTGAACCTGCCTGCTGTGCCGAGGGTCGCGGGTTCGAATCCCATAAGGGACAAATATTTGTATGACGAAAATGAATGTATTCTATATCGTTGTCTAGTCATCATAATACAAGTTCAGGCTAGATTCTGGTACTTTAAATGTGACTAGATAATTTGTGTGACAATGTCCAAGATATTTATTATTTATTATACTATAAAAGCTGTTTAGTTTGATGGTCTGAAGCACCCGTTCGATATGTATGTATGTAACCTAAGTCATAGGTAGGAAGTAGATAACAAATTCAATACCCGAGTCCTGGAAACATGTCGGCATTTGGTGGAATTCTTCAATTTATTTCACATTATTCACTGCCCGGTCCAGTCCATCGAATAAACTCACAGATATTGTTAGAAAATAAATTTACTGAATCACAGTAACATTGTAAGATGGGTAGGTAACCTTTCTTCTAGCTAATGCCTTGGTTACCAAAATTTGTGAAAGGTGCACATCACATAGGTTTGGGTAATTTAAAGGTCAAGTTAAGCCTGCTTTCAACATAACATTAAGCTACTTATTATGTAGGCACTACGTACTAGAGGTGACAGGACAAACAAACGTCATGCGCCACATAAGAGTAAGAGGAGCGTGCAAGAGAATCTAGAGAGTGACTGACTGTGAAGAGCGAAGTCTTGTTGATACAACTTATCACAATGACTCGAGTAAAATCGACTAGTAATAAGTAGTATAGTATGCAGTTATCTCTTATCTGTAGGTAATTTCGGGAATTTAGATAAAAAGATCGGGACTGATTGTGATGATTAAACTCAAGTAATCTATTTTATTATCGATGTGCGAGTCCCATAAGCCTGCCAAAAGCTTTTTTCGATATAAGTACCACCATAGACTTACATCGACAAAAA
The DNA here is from genome assembly GCA_963693445.1 of Agonopterix heracliana. Taxonomy (NCBI): domain Eukaryota; kingdom Metazoa; phylum Arthropoda; class Insecta; order Lepidoptera; family Depressariidae; genus Agonopterix; species Agonopterix heracliana. The sequence continues at coordinate 1,504,819 of OY856310.1, forward strand.
ATAAATTTCAGTCGCATTGATGCCCAAACGGTTCAAACTGCCGCCCGACTAACGTGTTGAACCCCCAATATACGGGAAATAATATAAGGAAAAGCCTCCCATAGAAAATTGATCGGCCGATCCGCACTTTTGTATGGGAGGTCCAAACATTTTTCGACTCATGCATGCATGCATTAGACATAGATATACAGGGTGTCCCGTGAACCGACGTCAAGCCGGTGGATGCTGATAGGTTAGTTCATGCCTAACCAGAATATAATATATTAAAAAAATAAATTTAAAAGTAACAGTCCATCAATTAATCAATCTGTCAACATTTTACTTTAGGACAAGGTTTTTAGTTTTCGAGGTAAGGACAGTTTTATGAAATTCGTGATACCTTAGTCACTATTTTGAGTGCCACTGCTAAAAATGTTATATGCAGTATCTGTGTTAAATCTGTCAATATCTCGAAAACTAAGACACTTTTACTAAAGTCAAATTTTGATATTCTGCTTAGTCATGGCCTAACCTATCAGCATCCGCCGGGTTGACGTCGGTTTACGGGACACCCTGTATATTGAATAGCACTAAACCACTACCTAACATAATCAATTTAAATAAAAAATGTAGGTATCGACACTACTGGACCAATTAATTCGAGAAACACAAAGAAGATAGGATAGAAAATGCCTCGGATTAAATAAAACAAGAACCAAACTAGAATGTGTCTAAACTGATCTTTCCTATCAGAAATACCCAAGGTTTTATATTATGTAGTGTTTTCGTGGGCGAATGGCTATCCAGAAGCCCCTTTCACCACTTGATACTTTTTTTAACAGACCACTGTAATGTACCTAACCCTAGAAGATCGTTCTAAATCTGAAGCCTGATGTTTCTTAGTGAATAAAAGAAACATAGAAACCAAATAGAAACTTCCATTGACATTGCATTGCGGATACACTGCGAATGTCCGAAGCCGAATCAAACATGGAATTTTCAGAAAACTTTCTAAGGTAAACACTAGACTGTATGTCTGGTATTAAACGTCAAATTTACGCAGAAAAAAGCCACCAAGTATCTTTTAGAGTCTCTATGTAACACTACAATAACATACCTATTATGTAAAACTACTACGTAAGTATAGTAACTAAGTACCTAGGTACTAATTTTAAAAAACAAAAACAAATAACCTCGAATCTTTCTTTCCTTCTGGTATCAAGCTTAGCACTGACATTCTTCGTTAATAATCACAAAAACAATTCCATTTTCGACAATAACAAAAATAGATAAAAATCTGGCTTTAAAATCAGCCAAATTGTTTTGTTTAGAAAAATAAATTGCAAACTTAGCGATTGTTGTGCAGTCGTCGCTATGGTGACCGATAACTTGTCAATAATGTACTCTTTGTTGTCAATCGATTGGTTTTAATTCCATGGCATAACAAAATATTGGTTAGTTAGAAAATAGTAAAACCTTTTTGCAAAGACGCCAGTAACTTCAGCTAAAGTAAAATGGTTCAAAGGGTTCAAATCATAGAGGTAGGAATAGAGGAACATACAGCTGAGAGAGCTAGATGTACCTAGCGGCACCACTGTATAATAGAAAGAGATACGTGACGCGAATCAATAGGACCGTTTTTTAGTCACCAATCAATTTTTACAATTCGGTTTTCGTGAATAATTGGGAATCTAAAGTGAAATCGTAGATTATTTTGTGAAATATACTGACACTACTTCATTAATTTATCCACGATTTTACGTTAGACTCAGAATTATAGACAGTATTAGAATTTTTGCCTGCGAATAGTCTCCAAAAAAAATCCAAAAACTGTGTCATTTGACAACTCATGTCACTGAGTCTATTCCTGTAAGGTATAATAACTTTCATTCATTTTGTGTTAGGTACTTATTGTTATATTTTAGTTGTAATTGTTATATTGTTATTTATCCTTACGTTTGTTTAATAATAACTTTATGGTTCAAATTAATATTATATCACTATAATCATTTTACTTCGGTCGATGCTTAGACACATCCTGAAACTCTGTGCTGAAAAATTCTTGGAGCTACTAAACATTTAACTTCTGAATTATCTAAGCATTTAACATAAGGACCTGGAGTGCGATTTTTGAATCTCATTCGGTGAGCTCAGCAGTTGTAAATGTCAAAATTACTACGGAGATACGCATCTTTCTACTGCTGATTTGGCTTTAAAAAATCGCACTCCTGAAGTATGATTTTTGAAAGTCAAATCAGCAGTAGAAAGTTTCGTATCTCCATAGTAATTTGGACATTTTCAACTGCTGAGCTCACCGAATGAGATTCAAAAAACGCACTCCAGGCCCTGTTCCCGGACTTTCGATTTTCGATATATCGCGACCGTTTCGGTTCGAACTTCATTCACATTGGAACGAAAAACACGCAATTGCGAAGTTCGATAAACCCTCCGGGCTGAAATCAGTGGCAGGTTCCAAAAAGTACTCTGTGGTTCAAAGTTATTTTAGGGTTGAACTACACCACGTAGCACGTATCGCATTTTTCCGTCGCTCCATCCTTTTCTCGCTTTGATCGCACGCGGCGTGTTGTTCCGTTCCGTCTATCTTATATGCTCTAGCAAATGACGTTCTTGAGTGACAGAAAAGGATGGAGCGACGGAAAAATGCGATGCCGTGCTTCCTGATGTAGTTCAACCCTTATTCTCTCATGCTTATTTATCCAAATAGAAATAGAAACCTACCTACCTTTGCCTTTTGCCTTTTTAAATTCTTATTGGCTTCCTAAAAATGCTTGAGAAGGAGAGATCAGGCTGGTTCTAACAGGGGTAAGAATAAAGGTTAAAGTGCCGTTAACCATGATACCATAAGAATATTAACTATTCTTATGATGATACCTACGATAGCGATTGTGCAGATACAGAGTCCCCTAAAAAAAAATGAAACAACATTATGTAAATAAAATAATATACTTATCTATTCAACAAATTATTGTTATAAATGTACATTTAAACAACGTATGTATTTACAATATTAAATTAATTAACAATTGTTTGGAACCATTGTCCTATTAACAACACAGTCATTTCGTTACGTTTTACTCGTTTCATATCGGATCACATTAAAATCCCGTGTTCTTGTTCATCTGTAATATGAAACGTGATGCAGTTAGATTGCATTAAAATGACATCACTTCTAGTGAAAAGACTGCCATTCGTATCCTTTTTATCACAAAAAATATTTTGTTTTATGAGAATAACTAGCTTTTGCCCGCGATTTCATTTGCGTGTACAGGGTGTAACAAAACACCCTAGTAAAAATACTGAAGGGAATCCAGACCATCAAACTGAACAACTTTCACTATGGACCCAACTGTATATTACTAGTATAACCCTGTGTATTACAATTCTTTATCGAAATCGGTCCAGCAGTTTTTGTATGATGGAGTAACAAATTCATTGTCGTCTTCGACTGAACCAATTGTTTAATTATATTTTTCACGATCGTTTAAATTTCCTCTGCATTTTTGACAAAAAAAAAATTTTACAAAAATTGTAAAGACAAAATTTTTTCCTATATTTCTGAGAAGTATTTCAACCTACATCGTACTAACTTCAGTACAATCTGCACTTATAGTACTTAGAAGAGGAATTCAGACCGTTAAAAATTAAAGATAACCTTCATCCCATTCCAACATGATTATATCCTCAAAATTAAGAATCCTACATTCAAAAATCATAACTTTCCAATACATTTTATCTAGTTTGGCAGGATATACTAGGCAGTGTCTTATTTTATTAAGAATAAGGGCCTTCACCACTTCTCAATAAGCTTCCAGTAGCATATCTAACAGTTCGTTTGACATATCTTTCAGACAAGCTACTAAGAACTTATCCAGAAGTGGTGAAACAGGCCCTAGGGCTTTTCTTAAGAACCAATTGGAATGGGATATTAGAATAATTTGATTTCGGTCATAATTTTACTACTGTATGTACTAAGCGTGTATGTACTTCAATTAGTACACGGGGACTTAAAAGAATAATATTTTATTGAAGTGTCGTCACTTTTACTCGATGGTTTTTCTTAATAATTAAGAGGTAGAAGATCAACAGCCCGATAAAAGGAGGCCATTGATTTTTAAATTAGAATATTTATATAATTAACGCCAGACCAGGGGACTAGAGCGACCCATTTTTCCCAAAATTACAGATTTAGTCACTTTTATACGACTTTTAATTAAATTATTTTTATCCGTTTTCAAGATATAACTCTTCAAAGTTTAACGTATTAAATGCAGTGGTTGATACCTAATCAGCCGTTTCGTTCACTATACATGCGTACATATAGGGTCCTTCTTAATATGCTGAAACTTTTTTAAGGGGATGATCAGACCATCAAACTGAACAACTTTCGCTATGGGACCAACATCGAAATCGCGAAAAACTCCACTCAAGCCGAGTAAGTCCAGTCAAACTACACCGGACTGAGGAACTTATGCATCTGAAAGGAAGACTACGCATAAGGGCATCAAATCGACGACGATGTTCGAATACCTCCTAACTGACACCCACTACCTTTGTTAGTTAGGAGATATTCGAACATCGTCGTCGAAATGTGATTTGACTGGACTAACGACCAATTGCAAAAGAGTGGAAGAAAGGTATCCAAATTTTTACAATACAATCCGTTTCCAAAGGAAATAATAAAGAAAAAAATATCTAGCATTGCTGATTCGATTTACAAAATTACCGTCAACGGTTTAAAAAACATTATTAACATTCCTAATTTTTAACAAATAAAAGTTTACTATTTGACTGTTGACAAAAAAAAAACTATTTTCTACCATTCAATCAGTAACATTTAGAAAAAAAACGTGTTTTGATCATCTTTGATTTACCTACTTATTTACTAATCTAATGTAATATTGCGCTGAGACCAAAAGATTATTTTGAAAAAAAAATAAGTATTTCATATTCCCGTGAACTGCGTGAACGTGAATGCCTTTATTACGTGAACCATCATACTATTTCTTTTGTTTTTTATCATCAATAATTGTGTTTTACAGTGTTTCATTTCCTAGGCTCACATCATAACCCCCGCTTTACAATAATTACATCCTGAAACCCTATAAATACGAACCTTGCTAAAACAGAACGCAAACATTTTTCGCAGTCCGACTACAACGAAACAGCAGTGCTAGCATGATACCCCGCGACTTCGAGTCTCTCTATACCAAATCTCTATTTCAGCGCGTCTTCGCCTCTGTCTCTACAGTAGCTAACATGATGCCCGCGACTTACGATGACGCGAGCGCTCAACTGTCATTCGTAGACTCTAGTCTACAAATGCGAGCATGATCACCGTTCGGTAGAGTTTGTGGCTTTACGTTTACGCAACGAAATAGGCAAAAGAAAGAATGATTTTGGGGCAGCTCTAATCACCGATTCGGCGATACCCTATTCAAATTGATCGATTTAACCGTATGGTAACCCAGCGAACCCGGGCCGCGACTTTGCTTTCTCTTGGTAGAGTGACTGACGAGCTGTCAAATCATGCTCAGCATCGCGGGATAAATGACAGGCGCGGGTATGGATTTCAAACCCGCAGGCGCGCGTCATGCGACTAATCATGCTAGCACTGCAGATCAACAATTCATAAAAATATTTGTCTAAATTTAGGGGACGTCTGGACCCCTATTATTGTTTCTCGAATAGTGACAACAGTTTTATGATAGTGTAAGAATTTAACCAAAACAATTATAATCCGGCCAAGCAAAAAAGGAGACTATAACAAAAACTTAAAAAACATTTTACCATCCTGGCGCAGTCGGGTTAAAAACACAATTGTCTTAAAATCATCAACATCACTTTACATTTGAACTAAGGGTGGGTATCGCGTCTCTCTGTTTCTCCCACAGCCGGTAGTACAGCGAATTCTTGTTACTGGTCAGTGTCTGGTGTGTGCCCCTTTCCGATACGATGCCGTTTTCCAGGACGAGGATCTCGTCCGCGTCGGCTACCGTGGAGAGGCGGTGAGCTATGCAGATTGATGTGCGGCCGACTGTTGCCGCTTTTAGTGCTTGGAGTATTGCCTGGCGAATAGAGAATTGGTCAGCGTTTTTATTTACACCATTTAGCATAGTGAGGTAGCTTAGATTCCAGGCCTGGACCATTAAGGTGGTTTCCGTCCATACAAAACTTTGTCGTAGAACACTCGTAGACGGTATTAATAAAAGTCATGTTTTATATATGGAAAAATAGCTTAGAAAATCTAGTTTGCGCGTATCAGATAATATTTACAATTTATAATATAATTACGAAGATATCAAGCTTTGAAATTATTCATACAATCTTCGTAAATATATTATGTATTGTTAATGTTATTTGATACGCGCAATCTAGATTTTCTTAGCTATTTTTCCATAATTATATAAAACATTACTTTTATTGTGGATGTTCTGAGGTTTCAGAATATCTCTGACTATCCCCTCGGGGAATATAGTCGTGAGCATATGCTATGCTTACTTTTATTACCACCGTCTACGAGTGTTCTACGACAAAGTTTTGTATGAAATTAACAGCTCTCCAACCACCTTAAGTTGTACGGAATTTATGGACGGTTGGAAAACATCGTGAGGAAACCTACATACCCGAGAATGAAAAGAAAATACCATAAGTGCGGATGTGTGCGTTTAATATGGGTGAGCTTGGGGCGAACACATTATACCAGCGATGTTAGCATTGTTACAAATAACGAACCTTGCTTGCAATAGTCCAAACAACAATAATAAAAACGTAGTTACTATCTTTTTAGTTGAAGGGAAAAGGATATTTTGATAAAGGGACATTTCAACCTGTCGTGTAAACCTGCCTTAAACCTTCCTAAGAACAAATATAAAATACAACATAATAAATTATTAATAAATTGATTACAATTTACATATTTTTATTGATTTATTATTCCTGATTCTCTATAAATCTTTCTTCGACACAGACACTTCAAGACAGTAAGATATAATGTTAGGTATTCCTAAAGTGTCGATGTATGAATGTCTACTTTTTTGCAATAAACTGCAAGTACGCAAAAAACCGACATTCTACAGCGTCCAACTTAATATGCTGACACTTTTTCAAGAGGATGATCAGACCGTCATACTGAACAACTTTCTCGATGGGACCATCATCGAAATCGCGAAAAAAAAAACACTTCCATACAAAACTGCAAACCTACTCGAGCCAAATGTAAGAGACAGCAGCAGATTTTTTTTCGTGATTTCGATGTTGGTCCCATAGAGGAAGTTGTTCAGTTTGATGGTCTGATCATCCCTTTAAAAAAGTGTCAGCATATTAAGAAGGACCCTGTATAAGGTCTAACAAAATTAGGTGAAACTATTTTAAGGTAATGATCAGACCATCAAACTGAACAACTTTCTCTATGGTACCAATATCGAAATCGGGAAAAAAAAATCTGCAGCCCCATACATTTAGGTCGAGTAGGTTTGTATGGAACAGCTGATTTTTTTTTCGCGGTTTCGATGTTGGTTCCAACTCCCATAGTGAAAGTTGTTCAGTTTGATGGTCTGATCATCCCCTTAAAATAGTTTCAGCTAATTTTGTTAGACCTTATATAAGATTAGACTAGTACATTTTCTTTGAGAGTAACATTTACGATATAAATTTCCTGTACAAAAGCAAACTACACTAGTTATTCTAAATTGAACTTACATGTTCGGTAAGAGAGTCTAGACTGGACGTGGCTTCGTCGAACACTATGATAGGCGAGTCCTTCAGTATAGCGCGCGCTATAGCCACTCGTTGCTTTTCTCCACCTGATAGCTTCAGACCACGTTCTCCTACTTGAGTTTGGTAGCCCTGTAAAATATAGATGCTTAAATTAATGCTGTCAGACTCATAACCTACATAACAAGTAATTTTTGTTTGATGAAATGAAGCTTTTATTTATCATATTTTAACTAAAACTGAATAATTTATTCAGAATAAAGATTATTTTTTTCGTAAAAAAACTCTTTGCTGATTTAAAAACAAACTATAGAAAAAAAAAGTAACATTACCGCACTAGTGCGGGAATATAATCTTTTTTGCACGCGTGTTCTATAAGCTGCATTGTGTACCTAAAAGCGGTGCAATAAGAGCCACTTTACGAGCAAGTATGTTGAAAAAGTTATTTTAATTGCAATGTGATCCTTATATTTCTAACCTAAAGAGCAAAAACCGTGAGCTTATTCGGAAATACCCTGTGTCTAAGTTAGTAACAAGTAAACCTCCTATAGTGTTAAGATAGATTAGTATAGAAAAACGTAAGTCTGTGAACAGTGTGTGTTGCCAGTGATGACTTATGGAACAGAGACGTGGTCGCTCACTCAAGACCTCATAAAAAGACTGAAAGTCACCCAAAGGGCAATGGACAGGGCTATGCTTGGAGTTTCCCTGCTAGATCAAATCAACCAACCAAAGAATTGCTAAACTAAAGCGGCAGTGAGCGGGGCACATTTCTCGCAGAGCCGCTGGCCGATGAGGCCGAAGAGTTCTCGAGTGGCGACTGCGTATCGAAGCGCAGCGTCGCTAGGCCCCCAAAAGGTGGGCCAACAACCTGGTGAAGGCGGCGGGAACACGTTGGATGAAGGCAGCGCAGGGCAGGTCGTTGTTGTGTTTGACGACCCGGTTGGTGTAATGGTTACCACGCCGGACTGCCAAACCAGGGTCCTGGGTTCGAATCCCGGTTCGGTCATGGATGTTATATGTTCGTGCCGTTGTTGTATGGTTTCCATAATAAAAGCCTTTAGTGCTTGTTTGGGATCATTACAATGTATGTGCCTGTGAGCGTTATTTATTTATTTATTTTATTTATTTATTTATGTTGTGGCGCTGGCGATCCTTGGGGGAGGCAAGTGGACGTCCAGCGGCCGAGATAATGATGATGATGATACCTCCGATAGGAATTGGCACCACAACAAGAAGAAGAAAGCTTACTTTGGGCCAAGTTTGAACACTGTCATGAAGCTCGGCCATCTTGCTAGCTTTGTAGACGTCCTCGTGAGACTTTGTCAAGTCTCCGTAGTGAAGGTTGTGGAATATCGTATCGTGGAATAGCACGCAGTCCTGGAAACAATATTATTATATTATATAACATTTAATATGTTAAAAATTTAGTCATGACGTTTTTAGGGTTCCGTTGTCAAACAGTTTGTCTGTATGCCCCGCTTAAATTACTTCCTTGTTGCATGCACCTATTCAGCATAAAGATGAAAACAGATAACAGCAAACAAAAAACAGAAATGTTGTAGTTAGTGTGTAGTATACTGAACCGATTTTAATAAAACTTTTTTTGTTTGATAGCTTACCGAAGCTCTCCACTATGCCAAGGAATGCCTCTTTAATAAAGTAGGTAATAAAATAAAATGCCTTAACTCACCTGTGGTACAATAGCGATGGCTTTCCTTAAGCTGGCGAGGTCAGTCTCCTTGATATTCTGTCCGTTAACGAGGATCTGTCCCGACTGAGGCTCGAAGAATCTGAATAGCAGTCGCACCAACGTTGATTTGCTGGAATTTAAGAATGGTAAAATAAATATAGGTACCTAAACACAGCATGCCTATAAATTGTGTACCTTAATAAAAATGCGTTTATTTAATTGTATATATATCTTTTTATAATTATTTGTTTCATTTATAGTTGTATTATAATTAGACGACAAACTTTGGCAGGTGGAAACGTCACTCTGCGAACTTATCTATAATTAAATCAATTTGAACTTTATTTTATGCAAATCGAGGGTGTTCTCTCGAGATGACTACGGAACCCTAAACAAATCGTCTTGAGAGAACACTCTCGATTTGTGCTTTTCGTATCCCTCCCCCTCAAATTTTTAGAACACCGGAGTGAATATCAGAAAATATCCTACAGTATGGCTCTTAGTAATTACTTGCTACAACGAAAATTAATAACGAATGCTACAGGACAACCAGTCCCGGGAAAAACTATTAAAAACCTGTAAGTAACATAAATATTTTTATTTTTTCTGTTTCTGTATAGCGTTCAACGTAATTAAATCGCGCTATCGTTGTTTATTTTTGAAAGCTAGCAATGTTTCTCCACTCCCCGAAAGAGATGCGAGATGCGTGAGTGTACATAATATTTACTGCCGTAGGCAGACAAAGTTTTCGGAGAAACGTCCGTCGATGCACCGTCTTTCGAATAGAATAGAATGAATAGAATGGTTTATTTGCATTGAGACAGGTACATTAAAAAGATCTTAATATTACACAAGTTTCTTCTGCTCAGTTGTATATCTAAACAACAAGCAAATGTATTTGACAGTATAAAGTTAACTCTATGTGGCTACAGACATGTTTCTTACACATTAGGACACTAGACTTTTTATAATTTTACATTTTAAAGACTTAATTACATTTACATTTTTATTTATTATTTTTATTTCGAAATTACAAATCCTGGTCCAGAAGTTCTTTAACGGAATAGAACATGCGTTCAAGAAGCCACTTATGTAACACACTCTTAAATCTATTAAATGGTAGATCTCTAATAGATTTTGGTATTTTGTTAAATATTTGCTGACCCATAAAATTACAATTTTTTTGATACCTTGTTGTTTTCGCGATTTCATCAAGCATTAGTCTGTCCGGGTATTCTCTGCAAGTTAATTCGATGCTACGTCCCGTCGGATAATGGTGGGTCGAGAAAAAAATCTTTTCTGACTTCATGCATTCGGATAATAATCTTTCGCTGGAAATTAATTCGATGCCACGTCCTGTCGGATAATGGTGAGTCGGAAAAAAAAACTTTCGGACTTAATGCATTCGGATATGTGTAAATCGGACTTCCGTTGCGGACCCAGCTGCGATATCACCATAAAGAAAACCTAGATATACTTTGCCTCACTGAGACTTGGCTCAAGGTGAACTCCGATCCAAAGTCGTATGCGATACCAGGCTATCGGTTGGTACACAATCCTCGCGGCAGTCGAGGAGGAGGGGTTGGTGCGTGTTTTCCATGTTTCATTTTATGTGTCCTACTTATTTATTATTTAGATTATAGTTACTTAAATTTACATCATAATAGTAGGCTAAAATTGTTATAAAAGTTGTACATGATATTATAAAATACTTTACGTCTATAGTGCCAATAATGAATGTTTGTTTATAGTTATTAAGAATTTATTGTATTATTATTTATCTATTTATGTTTAAGGGAGGGACAGAATAGCAGTGGCAGACGGCAACCCCGACTGTTAAACTGAGACCTTTACCTTTTTGTCTCCATGCTATTTTTAAAACAGTGCTATATTAATTATGTTTTGTAACAGTTTTAAGAGACAAATAAATACTTTTTAATTTTTAATTTAATTTAATTAATTCCTGTAAGTGCCAAGTTTCAGCTACCAATTTTTTTTAGCCCTCGCGCCATTAAAATGATTATGTACGGATCCCAAAAAATCATCTTCAGATCCTGATCGGATCTAGCCTGTGTCTAAAGGTGAGACAAAAAGACGGACGGACAGACACCGAGGTGTGTCCGTGATTTGCCTTGACCTTTCAGTAAAATATCTTTGGTATCTGAAGTAAACGCCAAGTTTTTTTATGACAAAATAAGATATGTTGTCATCCATGATGATAACATTTGACCACTGACTTTTGATGAACTATAAAATATCGCGTTGCACTCGAAAACGTTTAGTTTCAGTTTCATTTTTAATCTCAATAGTTGTTTTATAAAATGAGCATAAAGCATTATGCTCACGACTAACCTAAAGGGTTAGTCAGATAAATTCAGAAACTTCAGAACATCCACGTTCCACTAGTAGTACCGAAACTCTGTCTAGTGTGACAGGGAGTGCGCCCGTCGCCATTTTATAAAATGATTCAGTATTTTCTACTAGTACTGTGTAACCTGGCGCTAGTGCATTTGGTAAGTGTTTTTTTCTTTTTGATATTCCAAGCATATGCTCACGACTATATTCCCTGTAGTCAAAGATATTCCAAAACTACTGAAATTTCCTCTTTATTAAACTAAACTACTTTCTCTGAAGACGAACATCAAAATAGCGAAAAAATCTACTGTTCCATACAAAACTGCAAACTAACTGACTGACTAACTAACTAGCACTGAGACCTTGGAGATATAAATTACAAATTAAAAAAAACCCCGAACGCCAAAAACGAAAAATAATGCGGTCACCTATTATTTTTGATGTAAGCAAATGTATGTTTTACTTCTTAGGTTAGTTAATGCGTAGGGGACCGCTATGAAATGACTATTGATTTTTTACAATCACTTGCGGTCCCCGACACATTAATTAACCTAAAATATCTTAAAGAGAGTAAAGAAGTAAAACATACATTTGCTTACATCTGCATGCTTGCTTACTCTAAATGTATGGCACAACTATTTTTTTTCGTAATTTCGATGCCACTTTTATACAAAAAGTTGTTCAGTTTGGTGGTCTGACTGATCATCTTCTTCAAAATGCATCAGCATGCTAAAGACAGGTAGATAGAAACATAGATAGATAACTCATTTCATAAGAACAAAGGTAGCAGGTAACATTAGGTAGGTCGGCAGGTAGATATAAACACAAAATGATCGCACAATATGGTTGCGGGGAGTGACTGGATGAGGAAAGCCGAGGTTAGAGTTTTGTGGCGCGCCTAGGGAGAGGCCTATATTCAACAGTGGACGACGATAGGGTGATGATGATGACGTTTATGAAAATATTATGTTCAAAGACGCATTTTTTACTGTACTCTGTTTGTTTCGTGTGTGTCCTTAATGGTGAATAAAGTTTTTTCTTTCTTTCTTTCTTTCATTACTTTTAGGTGCTAAGTTAACTGCCAAATTTCTCATCAATATTTTTTCCATGATACGGAATAAATGTTTTACTTGTATTTGACAAATTGTGATATTTTTCAGGAGCAGTATCCTGAAGATAAAGTAGTGGATCCCTGTAACAATGACTTCAGACCGGTAAATTACACACTCACCTCTTACGTCGATCATAATGATCCCAATAGTGTAATTTATAATATTTCTGGAATACCTCATATCAACGATGATAATTACTCTTGCGAGTTCGATGAAAGACGCCGCAGTATTATATGTGTGTCGCGTTTATCAACATATAATTGTGATAAAAGAGAACATAATCCAAAAACACCTAAGGGTGAAATGGGAATTGAAACAGATAGTGGAACATGGACAGAGCGACATGAAGTTGCATTTACATTTAATATTAGAGGAAAACAATACTTTTTCGGACAAAGTATTTTAAAGGGATATAAATGGTTTATACATGAGTTGTTACCAGGTGGCCGGATGGGCAAAGAGATTGAAAATGGCCTTTTTGATGATTACTATGAAGTGGTATTTCCTTTCATTATTAATGGAAGACAATTTTTTTATGGATCCAGTACTAACACGAAGGTTTGGTTCATCAGAGAGCTACTGCCAGGTGGTAGAATGGGTGAAGAAACAGACAGAGGATCGTGGGACTTCACATACGTTTTATCTTTTCCCTATTCAATTGACGGTAGACATTATTTTTACTCTCAAAATAAAGGAACTTACTGGTTTACAAAGGAATTGTTACCAAATGGACGAATGGGAAAAAAGTTAGATTACGGTAATTGGGAATATGATTATCGAATTGCATTCCCTTTTTTCATAAATGGAAGACTATTTTTTTACGGTCATAATAGTGAAGGTAAAAATTGGGCCATTCAAGAATTGTTACGAGGTGGTATTATGGGAGAAGAGACGGATAAAGGAGTATGGAAAACCGATCATCAAGTTTCTGTTCCTTTCAAAATTGGTGGATTACAATACTTTTATGGACACAGCGATGGAAAATATTGGTTTATCCGATGTTTATTACCAAATGGAGAAATGGGTTCTAAGATAGACACTGAAAATTGGAATGACGACTATTCGGTTGTGGTCCCGTTCAACATAAAGGGAGAACAATATTTGTATGGTCATAGCCATAAATCTAAACATTGGTTTATTCGGTTGGTAAATTAAAACCTATTTGTCTTACTTCATTACTAAGTATATAGGATCCTTCTTAATATGCTGACACTTTTTTAAGGGGATGCTCAGACCATCAAACTGAACAACTTTCTCTATGGGACCAACATCGAAATCGCGAAAAAAAAATCAGCTGTCCCATACATTTGGCTCGAGTCGGTTTGCAGTTTTCTATGGGACAGCTGATTTTTTTTTCTCGATTTCAATGTTGGTCCCATAGAGAAAGTTGTTCAGTTTGATGGTCTGATCATCCCCTTAAAAAAGTGTCAGCATATTAAGTTGGACCCTGTATAATATTATTATGTTTTAAATTTCTTTCCCCTGTTTAATACCAGTGTAAATGTAATTTTTCAAACATGTTTAGCCCTATTATTATGTTATAGCATAGCATAGCATAGCATATGCTCACGACTATATTCCCCGAGTGGGTAGTCAGAGATATTCTGAAAACCTCAGAACACACACGTTTCACCTGTAACCGAAACTCTGTCCAGTGTGACGCGGGGTGAGCCCGTCGCCATTATGTTTATAAACCTTAGGGTTCACCCTGTTGTCGCATAACTTTTTTTCGCATAATTTTGTAATGCATGATCACTATAGGCATACATGACTTATGGCATAACTTCACTTGGCATACTTTGTTTAGCATCCATTCATAACGCATAGTCTTCTATGGCAGATCAGTCGTATTGCATAACGTTTATATTCAGAAGTATCGTATGGCATTATTGCCTTTTCGCAGAGTATTGTAACGGTTCTCATCATTGTCGCATAATTTTGTAATGCATATTATAGGCTGACTATACTAAATGACTAATGGCATAAACAACTACCAGTAGTACCTGGATATTAGTAGATTACACACCGAGGGCAGGAAAGTAAGAAAGGGCTCAGATCTCATGTGACACGTAATCTCAGAGTAGGTCTACCATGAGTTTTCACCGTACTTTACAACTGAAGTTACGTCACCAATTTTGTATTGAATTTCGTACAGCGCTCCTAGTGGTTACGTTGAGAACTAATTTCTGGCATACGAATTATAGTAACGTACAGAGAAAACTCATGGTAAGCCCTCAGGCTTTCTTATTTACTGTCCGAGGTTAGTATACACCTACTATTTTTCACCTCGACGGAGGTGGAAAGCGACAACTTTGTTTTGCGCAGCGGGACGAAAATTGACGCTTTCCGTTCGGAAGGGAGAAAAATTATCGAATAATAACTGATTATATACATACCACGTTGTATTATTTAGTTACTTTTTCTAATGATACAAACTAAAATCTACCATCTAGCTTAACCTAACCTCCAGTTTGAAGCTACCTTTCTGCGCCCTAAGCAACAAGCATGCAGAATGCAAGCAAGCATGTTGATGCATGCATGATACATGTTCTAACCTAACCTAGAATTTTAAAACCACAAATTTGTTCCACCAAGTTTTTCTCAGGCAGGGGGCTTCCGCCTCCTGCCTTCCGCCTACATGCAGACAAGCAAGCAAGCAATCATGCAGCAAGCAAGCAAGCATGCAACAAGCAAACAAGCATGCTCCAAGCAAGCAAACATGCAGCAAGCATGTTGATGCTCCGCTCGCTTCGCTCGCTCCGCTTAGTGTCTTACATGTTCTAACCTAACCTAACCTACAATTTTAAATACACCAGATTGTTTTTCTCAGGCTGGGGGCTTCCGCCCCCCGCACCCCCCGAGCGGGGGGCGCAGCCCCCCTGCACCCCCCAACATGCAGACAAGCAAGCAAGCAATCATTCAGCAAGCAAGCAATCATGCAGCAAGCAAGCAAGCATGCAACAAGCAAGCAAGCATGCACCAAACAAGCAAACATGCATGCACGCATCCATCAAGCAGGCAAGCATGCAGCATGCAAGCAAGCATGTAGATGTTCCGCTCGCTTCGCTTGCTCCGCTAAGCGTTATACATGTTCTAACCTAACCTAACCTAGAATTTTACAAGCACGAATTTGTTTTTCTCAGGCAGGGGGCTTCCGCCCCCCCACACCCCCTGTACCCCCCAACATGCAGACAAGCAAGCAAACATGCATGCACGCAAACTAAACGCCCTAATGCCACTGATCATTATGCTAAGCGAAATTATACAAAACCGCGCTAATGCCACATGATCATTATGCTATGAAAAATTATTCAATATAACATTCGATTATGGTAGTAGTATGCCATATTAAATTCGCATAAATTAATATTCTGCCACTTATATGTTATACCAAATAAAGCTTTCTGCATTGTTAATATTCGCCCAAGAACAATTATGCCAAGTATGTTATGCTATATATGTTTCGGACAATGAAAGTTGTGCCAGATAGACGGAACCCAAACCTTAGATCAAAATAAAATGAATGGATAGGCCTTACGCGAACATTTCAAACCAGAAAAATGAGGCAAAACAAATAAAAGGTTTACTTCATATTTGTATGCAAGTGCCCTAGATTTGACAGATAATGGCGCTAGTTTGTATGGACCAAGTGCACCAGTAGTTTGCTTCAACTTACCGCGCTTTAGGCCTAGCCATTAATTTTTCTTTGATCTAAGTTATAAACATGCAAATTGTAATGTAACAGACTGTTTTATTTAACTGTCTATACTTTGCTGGTTCAAGTAAAACAATAATTCATAATTAGGTACGTTTGGTCATGTGGAGAGGATAAGTGATAGCAGATGTACGAAAGATATATATGGAGCTAAAATGAGTGGATGTGTCGGCAGAGGGCACCCTCGTAGGACGTATTCTGATCAAATCAGTTGCGTCCTACAAAAAGGGGAGGTGCGGAGTACTCGAAACCGACGGGCATGTATGAAGAGATGTATGGATGTGAATGAGGCAAAAGATGTATGTAAGGATCGTAGTAGATGGCGCGCTCTGGTCTCTGCCTACCCCAATGGGAAAGAGGCGTGACGTTATAGATAGATAGATAGAGATAGGTACGTTACGCAGACGCTTTTCGTCTACGTCATGTTTTTTTTTGTATACAATACCTAATTATAATAAAGTTGTTAGCCAGGTAAAATGGACATTTCAGCCTATTGCTATCTAAACATATAACTCTCCGCAACGTGATATACGAGTACATTAAAAAGTTCTATTTAGCCTGCGAATGAGACGTTGTATCAAAGCTGTAGAAAGAAGAGATTATACGACTAATGTACGTACAGTAGTACCAGGTTTATAAGTCTTACCGATATGTACCTGCGCAATTGACTAATTTTAATAGCGCGCGAAATTATATTGACCAATCAGGATGTGCCACCTTCAATCCGTTTACGCTATTGGTTAATTTGTTTTCACGCCCTTTTCGCCTATACTAACGTAGTCTAAGACTTACTAACCGAATTGTAACTAACTTAGACTAAGGCACAATTGTTACTAACCCCAATGGATCTGTGTTGTCTGAAATAAATAATTTTTAATTTTTTTTAAATTTTTCGCTGCTATCCGAATTTGCACTCTTTGATTACTATACTGCATTCCAAATAAGGACGACGAGATTATCCGATTCCCATTTTGTTTTCTGGCCAATTCTGATAAGCCAATATAATTTATTTATCAGAAAGATGTACTATCCGACATATCTTGGACGAGTTGGACGTTACTAAAGCTGTTCTAAGAATAAGTGAGAGTAAGGGCATGTTTCACCACTTATGAGTAAGTTCTTGTTAGCTTATCCGACAGATATTTTGACATAATTTCATACAAAATATCTCAAAATATCTGTCGGATAAGCTAACAAGAACTTACTAAGAAGTAGTGAAACAGGCCCTTAGTGTTTCAAATCTTTGTTTCTGTAATTAAAAATGGCCTTAAATTTCAGTTGCTATTTTGAATGGAGTATAGATGACTTCGGGTTTTTTCGGGGACTCGGGCCTGCTCTGCGCAAACAAAAGTTGACGAGCGGACTTATATTCCTGGTCGTACTGTAAGTGTATGTATGTGTATCTCACCCGCTGCCCGACCCGCCAACAATGCCGATCTTCTTGCCCGCTGGTATCGTCAGACTCAGGTTGTTGAATATCGGCTTCCCGTTGATGTATTTGAAACTGACGTCTTTGAATTCTATTGTTGATGACATGGCGTCCACGCTCAAAGGTGGTGCGGTGGCTTTCTCCTGTAATTAAAATGTTTGACAGAAATTAGTCCAGTAAGTGTAGGGACACACCTCCGGAACGTTTGGCGCCGAACGTTCCGCAGGTGTGTCATTACACTTACAGAAATGTGTAAAGCCTGACCAGAAATATAAAAAAACTTGTTTTGGGGGCACTGCAACCGACTATGAACTTTAATGTCAGTGTTTCAAGTACAAAAATTTGTTCTAATGACTTTCCGCAACATGGCGAGGTTTTTTATTTTCTGGTCTAGCTATAGTTAATAATGAAAAAAAATATTATTGCCTTGACTGACAGACAGACCGATAGACGAACGGACGACTGGAGTTTTTAATAAGTAAGGGCTTTTTCCTAGTTAAGCGCATGCGGACGGCACGCATTTTACATACATGGCTGGGTACATTCGATGTATCAAAAAACAACATTATACGAAGCATGCAATCTAAGACGGTAAAATACGGCTCGAATCCAGCCCGCAAGCGGACTGGGAAAAGGCCCTAAGCAATAAAATAATGTTTGACACAAAAAAATATTCTGCATCATGAGAGATGTTGCATAAAAACACTGTGCGTTCAAGTAAAACTGTGCGGTTTTAACAGCGCAAGCATGAATAGCCCAAGTTCCGACCATAATTATATGCACCTATTTGTTTGGTGGACGAAATGTGATTTAAGTGAAAGTTTATACAGGAGTTCATACAACGCCGCCGGGTTGCCTAGCAAAATATTGCCGCAAGTACTTTATCATGATGATATTTTATGGTACCATTTTTTCCACCGATCTGTTTGGAAAGTAAATGAGATGCCATCTAAAGGAGACCAAATCTAAAGAACTGGAAAAACTAAGGTTGCCAACTTGCCACCTCTCAATCTGTCGCAACACCCGCAATTCTAGGGTTAAACATAACTTCTTTGAACCTGGCATCCCTAGAGTTGCGGCAGACTGAGAGGTGGCAACCGTAGTTTTTCCAGTTCTTAACATCAATCTCCTTCCGAAGGCACCTCAATTACTTCCCAAACAGATAGTTGGAAAAAATGGTATAAATAATTATGGTAAAGGTACTTACGGTAAGATTTTGCTACAAGGAGCATGTAGCCGGATCATAAAGACTCACCTTGATCCTAGACTGCACTGTCATGAGAGTGAACATGGTCTGCATGTCTATTAACGCCTGCCTCACTTCCCTGTAGACGGAGCCGAGGAAGCCGAGCGGGATCGACAGCTGGAACAGCAGACCGTTCACCATCACCAGGTCACCCACTGTCATGTGACCTGCAATGTGAGATATAACCTATTAGACGTCGTTCATTATCATTATCATGCTATATGTCACCGACTGCCTAGATGTGCGAGGTAGCGAGGCGGTGAGCGAGGAAGCAATCCGCCAATAGCGCGCTCGCTCGATCACGTCATTAGGAAATTGAAGCACTCTCATTGGCCGATTTTTTCCTCGCTCACCGCCTCGCTACCTCGCACATCTTTTGCCCGAGTAGATTTGTTGTTTAGTACGGAACATCTGTTTGTTTTTCGCGATTTTGATGTTGGTCCCATAGTGAAAGTTGTTCAGTTTGATGGTCTAAACCACCCTTAAATGTTTATTTGTATTTTTGTAACACCTTGTATACTTTATCTAAACGTCTCTTATCGTTTTTGCGTGGTAGATCTTCTAAAAATGACTCGCAAACCTTGAGCGATCTGATTGGCTGCCATGATCATGATGAGGCTGAGACCTCCGCTGAATATCGCGTGCTGCCCGAAGTTCAACAGCGCGAGGCTTGAAGCCGTCTTCAGAGACGCCGCCTCGTACTTCTTTAGGCTCCCGTCGTATTTCTCTAGTTCGTATTTTTCGTTGTTGAAATACTGAAAAGGGGACATGAAACAATTATTTTTAACACTGCATTCTTAGAAAAAGTATATGTCTAGAATGAGCCTCACGGTTATACCGTATAAAACAAAAGGAGCCAACTTTCATAGGTTAGTGTGCGTGAGGCGCCATACAAATTATGTATGTGTGCGTGTATATGGATAGGGTTTAGGAAACAGTACTGGTTCCAATTTTTTTCGACGTTTTCGTATCTTCGACTGTCAATTTTGACATATAACTTTATCAAAGACTGCATTATCTACAGGGTGAAATTGATATCTTTAGCATCCTTTCAAACTAAGAGTCTACCCGTCAAACTGAACAACTTTTACTTTGGGAGCCAACAGATCGGAGCAAAAATTAAATCAGCTGTTACGAATAAAAATGTATAAAAGTGTAAATGAAGCTCAAAAAGTGGCACCAAAAAAAGTGTACCGTGTTCTAAATTTGTTCTTTAAAAACTGTACCTGGCCGCCAAAACTCATACAAAATGTCATTTTTCATTGGGTGCCAAAAATTATTTCGATTTTGTTTAGAGTTACTCTTCTATAGTTATTCTTATTTGTAGGCTGTTGCATACATTTGAGTCGAGTAGGCACTGCAGTATTGTGGGGAACAGCGGATTTTTTTTTGCTCTGATCGTTTTGCTCCCATAGTAAAAGTTGTTCAGTTTGATGGGTAGACTCTTAGTTTAAAGGATGATAATGATATGATATGTACAAGTATGTTATTCCTTTAGATAGGCGCTCCATGGCGTAGAAGTTAAACAAAGTGGTATTTTATGTCGAGAGCCTCCATACTTCGGAAGACGAGTTAAGCAGTTGATCCCGGAAAGTTTCGTCTAAAGGCCTGGTGTAATTATTCGTAAAACCATGTCAGAGGCCTATTAAGGCGGCTTGAAAATTCTCTAGACAGCAATATGACATAACTTGCCTCCACCAATACCGGGCCTGCTTTTTGGAGTATGGCCTATTCCCCCACACCTTTGTTTGTAAGGAGGCTCTAGATTAGAAATAAAAATAAGAAAAAAAGCCAAAGCCATAAAACAGTCCTCGGCCTATCTTCAATAGTTCTATGTTTACCGCCAAGCAAATATAGTTCTAATTACCTTGACAGTTTCGTAGTTGATGAGTGAATCGATAGCAGTGTTGCCAGCCTCGTTCTCGGCCTTGTTCATGTAGACGCGGAACTGCGTGCGCCACTGCGTTATAGCGAGCGTGAACGCCGCGTACACGCCGACGCAACCGAACGCGATCCCTGCAATTCATTCCACTCAATAGAACATTGTAGTATAAGTGAGCGAAGTTTGTCATTACAGCCTCGGCTAGTATATGCGGCACTCGACTGCAGCTCAAGCTGCAATCCCGCCCCGGCTGTAATGAATGACCAACGCTCATGCGTTTCATAAGAGACGTTTTTCAACACACTTGCGAGGGAAAAGTTAATAAAATTTCCTAAAACACAACTATTTTAGACAAATAATTTTGGATAATGGCGCCGGGCTTCTTTTTTTCTAGATAAGCGAATCTATTTATGAAACTATCATTGCGTCGGAACGTGTTGTCGCTGTAGAGAAGATGCGGCCAGAAACTCTACAACATAACACGACTTAATAACAATTACATACATATGTTTACAATTTTAATTTATAGGGTCCTTCTTAATATGCTTACGGATTTTAAGGGGATGATCACATCATCAAACTGAACAACTTTCACTATGGGACCAATATCGAAATGGCTAAAAAAAACAGTGGTCTTCGAGTACGTTCTCAGTTTTCTATAGAACAGGTGATTTTCTTTCGCGATTTCGATGTTGGTCCCATAAAGAAAGTTGTATTAGGGTTGACACACATTTACCGACCGACGACGGGCCCATACAAAAATGTCATTTAGTATGGGCCCGCCGTCGGTCGCCGTCGGTAAATGTGTATCAACCCTTAACTTGGACCCTATCTATCTATCTATCTATAACGTCACGCCTCTTTCCCATTGGGGTAGGCAGAGACCAGAGCGCGCCATCTACTACGATCCTTACATACATCTTTTGCCTCATTCACATCCATACATCTCTTCATACATGCCTGTCGGACCCTGGACTTGGACTTGGACCCTGTATGAGGAATATAGAATGAGATAGGTATTACCAGTGAATGCGAGTCCACCCTTAACGCCTAGGATGCTGGAGACGAGGATCAGCTCGAATATGGTGGGAACAACGTTGAATATCATAGCTGATAACACGAAGTTGATGGCGCGGGACCCTCGGTCTACTGTCTGAAAGAAAAAAATCGATTACAACACACACAGAATTAAGGCATCATCATCGTATCAGCCGTTAGACGTCCACTGCTGGGTATAGACCACCAAAGATCGCCAAAAAGACCGGTCCTGCGTTGCCCTCATCTAACGAGCTCCCGCCGCCTTCACTAGGTCGTCGGTCCACTTCTTGTGGGTGCCTACCCACGCTGCGCTTTCCGGTGCGCGGTCGTCACTCGTGAACTCTTGGGCTCCATAGGCCATCGGTTCTGCGATAAATAATATCTGCCCCGCCAATTGCCACTTATACTCTTAGATCAAAAGAAAATTAATGGATAGGCCTAAAGCACGGTAAGTTGAAGCACACTACTGGTGCACTTGGTCCATAAAAACTAGGTCCATTATCTGTCAAATCTACAAATTTGAAGTAAACCTTTCATTTGTTTTGCCTCATTTTTCTGGTGTGAAATGTTCGCGTAAGGCCTGGCCTATCCATTCATTTTATTTTGATCTAAGCTTATACTGCATACAATTATTTTTCCTCAGTAGGGCCTTACTTAGAAAGGTGTGCCGCGGAATCATTATAAATAATTACTATCATACCTTAGAGAGAGCACCAGTCTGCCTTCCCAAGTGAAAGCTCAAGTCCAAGTTGTGTAGATGGCTGAAGACATTGCAAGCGAGCTTCCTGATGGAGTGTTGCGCGACCTTAGCAAACACGGCATTACGAAGCTCGTTGAAACCCGCCGCGGTCGCTCGCGCTATACCATCTGTGATTTGAAGAAAAGTGTTAGGATTTGTGATGCTTGCACTTCACATGGCCTCATCATCATCATCATCATTAGCCTATCATCGTCCACTGCTGAACATAGGCCTCTCCCAAGGCGCGCCACAAAACACTGTCCTCGGCCTTCCTCATCCAGTCGCCTCCCCTCTACATTTTTTAAGTCAATGTCCAGCGGGCAGCAGGGCGTCCCACACTACGCCTGCAAGTTCGCGGTCTCCACTCTAGAACTCTGACACCCCATCGGTTGTCAGTTCTTCGGCAGATATGACCAGCCCATTGCCACTTCAGCTTGCTAATTTCCTGATTCCTGAGCTATGTCAACCACTTTAGTTCTCTGACGTAATCAGAGAACACACACTTCACATGGCATATTCGACAAATATAACAAATGACTAATTTGTTAATATTGCCTCGCTGTGCTTGCACTAAGTATCTAGTTCAATCAGTTGCATTCAAACTGCATTCCGTACAAAAAACTAGAGATCAGAGTAAAGTCTGGGCCACATATAGCGCAGTTGAAAGCTCAGCTCAGCGAAGGACAACTGCAGTAGTTGTAAACTAAGAAATTGTAGGTATGCGAGGTGTCACACTAAAAGCCGTGGTGGTACAGTGGCGAGTAACCTTGCCGTGCAGGAGGCGGATGGTTCGATCCCCGTCCAGGCCGACTCATACCAATGAGTTTTTCGGAATTTATGTACGATTTGTAACACCACTGGCTTTTCGGTGAAGGAAAACATCGTGAGGAAACCTGCACGCTTCAATTTCGAGGCATGTATTGTACCCACTGTCCATGTCCCCCCCCCCTGTCACACTGGACAGAGTTTTCGGTACTACTGGAGAAACGTGGATGTTCTGAGGTTTCAGAATATTCTCTTATTCTGTTGCGTCTCAAGGGGACGTGAGCGCCATCTACTGAAAGTTATTATAAACTAACCAACAACTGGAGATAACATACTTACATCCAAGCAGCAAACTGAAGGCGGTAGTGCCCACAGCTTGGGGTACAGTCGCCATACCAAGCAACGCATCACCGCTCGACGTTACCATCGTTTGATTCAC
Organism: Agonopterix heracliana; assembly: GCA_963693445.1. Taxonomy (NCBI): domain Eukaryota; kingdom Metazoa; phylum Arthropoda; class Insecta; order Lepidoptera; family Depressariidae; genus Agonopterix; species Agonopterix heracliana. The sequence goes on from OY856310.1 coordinate 1,528,945, forward strand.
TTCGTCCACGGCGTATTTGAACAGGAAAGGGACGGAGACATTCATCACTTTAGAACCGAACAGGAGTGACAGGGACAGCATCACCCGGTTTCTTATTACATCGTTGTCCTGGAAAATGTTTAATTTGTTTTGTTAATTGGAGTACTTACATCGTACTTGCTCACGTTTTATTATAATAGAGTCTAGTCGTAACTTACATAGGTACAAAACATAAACTCACGTTTCGGGTGGCCAAACATTGCTGAAACCATCTACAACTGACCACACCACCACTTACATTTTTAACCATGCAGTTGTAGCAAGGCTCATAAGCCATAATTCCTTCTAATTCAGGACTTCAGAAGGACGCGCCTACTTTGGGGGGCGTAGTATATCTTTGTGAGGTCCCAATGATTTGCATTTTGAAAAAAAAAATTGAATGAGTTAATTAATGAAATTAAGTAGTGAGTGAAATTTTCGTAGTTCAATTGTTTTACTTTAATTAATTCACTCATTCATTCCTCATCCAGTCGCTCCCCGCTACCTTTTTTAGGCCTCCCAGGCCGAGGACAGAGTTTTGTGGCGCGCCTTGAGTGTGGCCTATGTTCAGCAGTGGACGGTGATAGGCTGATGATGATGATGACTCATTCGTTCAGTCACAAATTCACCCATTCGGTCATTGTTGATGACATGTTCAGGCTCAGTAAATCTCAGCCCGCACCGTTCCACCCGTGCTTGTCGTTAAAATTTGAATGAGAGAACTGAGAAGATAAAACTAACTAATATACTTATTATATGCAGTGATAGATAGCAGATGTTCGAAAGAGATATATGGAGCTAAAGTGAGTGGAAGTGTTGGCAGAGGGCGCCCTCGTAGGACGTATTCTGATCAAATCAGTTGCGTAATACAAAAAGGGGAGGTGCGGAGTACTCTAACCCGACGGGCGTGTATGAATGAAGAGATGTATGGATGTGAAAGAGGCAAAAGAGATTTGTAAGGATCGTAGTAGATGGCGCGCTCTGGTCTCTGCCTACCCCATTGGGAAAGAGGTGTGACGTTATAGATAGATAGATAAATATGCATTCAACTCCCCTTTTCGAATCGGAACAATTCCTTGAAGCATTATACTTGTTTAGACAACAGGTGTTCTAAAATATGCAGCTCATACATACATTGAAGCAGATGATTTAGGGCCAAAAAAGAACTTTAAATTTCAAGTATTCTGTTAATTGATGTCTTATTGTTATTGTCTTTCAATTGCCAAGATAAAAGAGTAATAGTTCGGTAAAAGATAAAACAATGAAAATAATACAGATATCAGGAGATATCAATACATAACATTATTATCAACAATATTACCTTAGCCATATCACATAAACTATTTTTGAGCGTAGGCGGTATTGCAAATGCACCGCCCTGAACAAATTTCAGCATTTTCGCCGCGACATCGCTGCTATTCCGCTGCGAACTCAGAAATATCGCGACGATATCTGTTGTTGATCCTAATGAGCTCTCACGTGGCTAACATAGCCAATCTTCTTCGAGAAGATCATCGCACATAGAGGACATGTCACGCCATTATCTTAATGATATTGTACAGCCACTGTTGATTGGGCTTCATCTGCGATATTCCAGCTGCCTCAACAGGTCTAACCTGCTTAGTAAATACCGCCATCTGACAATATTCGGGACCTTAAACTACAACAGATAGTAAAATCTTACCTTAGGCCAAACATACTCCATCATGCCCCTTATCATATCCATCCCAGTGACCGGCTTAGCATCCCCCAGGTTAATATCTTCACGAGACAAAACAGAGGCACCTGGATGAAAGCAGTCTCTCTTATGGATACCTAGGAATGGGAAAAGAATCAGGATATTTGTTGGAAAGGGGTTACTAAGGGAGAAGGATTAGGAGAGCTGCATTCAACCAAGTATTAGTTGTAAAGGCATAAAACTGAAAATAAATAAATTAGGCAAAAACTGATGAGTGAAAGAATAACATTCACAATGGGTAACAGAAAAAAATTGCTTTATGTGTATTGTGAAATAATTTAGTTTTGACAAGCTTGTGATGCAAGAATTAGGCACGTAATTGCGACCTTATTTCTGATTTTATAATTCACCCCAGAAACATACATCCAAATTTGTTCACTTTAAAATGCCTATTTTAATTAAATCTGTCATAAATCAGATATAGGCTGGCTCTTTAATAAATTATTAACTAAAGCTATTTGTAAAATATGGGTTCTATTAGTACAATAAAGTCAAATCTAGTTATCTTCAAAGTCAGATTTTTTGGCATAACCCAGGAGAAGCTTTAAAAGTCGACATGATTTTTATAACAACACTTTATTTTGATAAACCAAACATATAACCAAAATATGATGGTTACTAAAATACATTATATAACAGATGCAGAAATCATAATAAATTAATCATCTCATTCCTAACAGGCTTTTTAGAAAGTGCCATGTCCAATCAACACCGCCACCCCTTAACTATGCGTTTCTTTTACACAATCACGATTTCCAAATGTTTTTCAAGCACGTCAACTGTTACAGTTCAGTACAGTGACTACATCACAATCAGATGAACACAAATGAGTGCATAAACAGACAGAATTAAAAACTAAGCTAAATGTTAAGGAAACACAAGAAACTTCATAATAAGTGCCATATCATAAGCCATTGGGATAAGGTTGTGATATCAAAGGTAGCATTGGATTAACCTTAAATCTAACTTTGGATCATAGACTTACTCTAGCGATAGACTTGCCCTTTCATAGAAGCAACATGTTCCACTTGAATGAGGTGTACGCACCTGATTGATGTTCCAGAGTTCACTTCGTCACTATGGCAATGACAGACCGCAATGTGTCATTTTGTGTTGTTTTGTGTGACATGTTGTTTGTTTGAACGAGCTTGTCTATCGCTAGAGTAATATGTCTATGCTTTGGATAGTGGTTAGGCCGAGATTCACAGACCAAATTTTACTGAGTTTCAAAGATAGTAAAGTAGATTATTGATAAAATTAAGTATGAAATGCGCTGTTCTTGTTACTCGAATACGACACCCAATGCAAAAAAAGAGACTGGTGTATAGTGTTTTTGTAAGGCTTTGGTTCACTGCAGTCAACCAGTTTTCCTTGTTTTTTGTGAAAAAATAAAGACAATTTCAACTTTCATAATGAAAAAGTAAAGACAATTTCTTGCTTTAGCCGACAGATTACATCAGATGCATCTTTCAAGTTGTGCTTTATAATGCTCTGTACTTCTATTACAAAATCTTTAATGAGTTTAAAGTTGGTATCGGTTGAGCGCTTTGACTACTTATATGAGGACTGGTAACGTGTGTAATTCTATTAACATTTCTGCCACTTTTTGCAGGGGGCGAGGTAGCATGCAATCCGCAACTTTGGATTTTATTCCCCATAACTTTAGATTTTAATTTTGAATGTTAAAAATCATGAAAAGTAGTCTTGTGTGAACCCCAAACGTTCCGAGTTCGAAATTATTGTTTCGCAATTATAGGCTGTTGATCTTATACCGTGGCAGAGGGGAAATGCTACCGCAGGGTGAGTCCTTATAATAAATAGTCGAAGGTTGAGTGGGCTGATTTTCAGCAACTCAACGACTCAGGTGCCTATTTTGCGTGATGACTGATGCGTTTGAGTTTTATGAATGTTGAAATCCAAGTAGATACAAACTCATACACTAATTTCGCCTCTGATTCACAGCCTTTCAAAGACTCAACATTTTACCCCTAATTATTAAGCTGTTTACTTCATTATTAAAAATACCAAAGTATTAATTAATTTGTAAACATAAAAATAATGTCTTGTTTAGACAAGGTCGTTCAAACAAACAACATGTCACACAAAACAATACAAAATTACAAATTGTGGTTTGTCATTACTAGGGAATCCAATCCCGCACTAAAATCGCGATCCCGCATGCCTGCGGGATTGAGGTCAATAATCCCGCGGATCCCGCGGGACTGCGGGATTGAGATTTTTTTTAACCATTTTTGTTTGTTTTAAGTACCTAGTTTAAAAAATGAATTAAGGACAAGTACATTTAAATATTTTATCATTAATGTGGTTGCAGAGTTGTCAATTTCATACAAAACCTTGTCATAGAACACTCGTATTAATAAAAGTAATGTTTTATATATGGAAAAATAGCTTAGAAAATCTAGATTGCGCGTATCAAATAATATTTACAATTTATAATATAATTACGAAGATATCAAGCTTTGAAATTATTCATTCATTCAAAATTTCAAAGTCTTCATAATTATAGTATAAAAATATGATAAAGTATCTAACGTTTCATATTTTAGATTTGATTCTAGCTTGTTGCATATAATATAGCCAGCAGCGAAAAAAACATACTCAGCTTCCACACTAAACTTGTAGGCGGAATTGACTTTAAATAAGTATAAGAAGCTTCCAAGTATTTTCCTCTATTCCCTCCACATTCAATGAGGGATTTTCCGAAAGCCATTAAAAAGAAAAAGTAGTTCGTAATGCCTCGATAGATGACGTTGAGGAGATATGGGTTGCAGATAATAAAATACAAATAAAATGGTAAGAATTTGTGTTTTTAAGTAAACAGAAAAATATGAATAAGTATTTATTTCGTTACTCAGTGAAATGAATTTTTGTTTACTTTTTAGCCTACAAATTTCGTCTTCGGACTCCTCTCTGGTCAAATAAGTTCGTTGAACTACGTTTTACTAGCTGTCAGAAAACTCCTCATTACCTCGAGTGGGTATGGGTACGCGCACAACAGGCCTAGACTCGGCTACCCATTCAGTACGGAGACTGAAACTGACTCTAAACTTAGTGTAGGCGAAGGCTCATCACGACTTAACAGATTTTTATCTTATCTGTTAGTCGAAGTGATGAGGCATGTCTTTTTCACTGTCACAAAGATGCTGGTTATCAGTTTCAGGTTGTACCCACGCGTCTGACAGCAGTCTCTCGATTAAACACTTAATTTCAGTTCTTAGCTTAACTTTGCTTGGATAAAAGAATGGATCTTCCACCACAATTGCAGATCCTGAATCTTTTTCTAGATATTTTTTTGGATTTTTCAAGTAAAGGAACACGGAATTATTGATTTGCGGCGTTCTTTTATCCGGCGAGATGGCTTCACTATAAGTTCAAAAATGATTTAGTAGTAAATTAAAAACTAAAAACAAAATAATTTTCCATACAAATTATATAGAAAAGGCACGAGTTCTATGAGAAAGTTGTTAAATCAATTATTAATGAGGCTGTGCTGGGTCTTACAAACAATAAGAACGCCGTTTGGTCCCCTTTTTTCATAAAAAATCAATCCCGCAAATGTGCGGGATCCCGCATGAGTAATCCCGCATTTGTGATCCCGCAAAAAAGGTGCGGGATCCCGCAAAAGCGGGATCCCGCGTTTGCGGGATTGGATTCCCTAGTCATTACCATAGTGACGAAGTGAACTCGGGAACATCAATGTGTTGCCGGCACCGCATTCAAGTGGATCATGTTGCTTCTATGAAAGGGCCCGTCTATCACTATAGTGTAAGTCAATGATATTTTCTTAAGAATTTCAAGGCCAGGTTCAATCATTATATTAGGTTATGTAATCCATACATAAAAATCCAGTTATTTTCAAATGTTCTGGTATAAAGAAGGGTTCTTGTTTTATTTATTAAGTTTTCATGTTTTTACTTTTTACAATAACTCACCGACAGGAATTTTCCCAGTTTTTTGTTTATTTGCCAACACGGCTGCCATAACATTTTTTGCCGCATCCGGACCCCCTCTGTTGCTCGGTGCCGATTCCGAATAAAACTAAAAACATTACAAACACAATTACAACCAAAATTAATGAAAAAAATGTGGGAAAATAGTGAAAAACCAAAGTTTCAGAGAGCATAGATTTCAGTTGAAACATACCCTGTAGTGACTTGTAGCGGCGCATTGCGTACATTTTAAATTTAGTTGCGGTTTATTTAAAATCACATTTGTGTTACTACTGAAGGCTTTTGAAAACTTTGTACGACTTCTAAGAATTTTATCAATATTTTTACAAGACAGCAATGCAGCCGCCATGATCGCGAAAATAAAATAACAGACAATGACATGACACTGACAGTCAGTGTTGCCAGATGATAATCTGGCATTCTCCCCAAATCTCCCTGAAATCCCCCCAAAATGGTAGTGTTTTGAGAAAAAAACCCCCACTAATTGGAAAAACATTTATTTAATCAAATAAAATTTGCTTCCATCACTGGATCAGCATCTCCACATACGTCGTCAGCAGTTCCATACATTTTCTCAGTAAAATTTTTTTTTACCGTGCCATTCATTATCTTCACTATGGCATCTGTGCCTTGATAGACCTCATTGGATTTAATCACTGTGTTATATCAACGTTTTACACTTTGGCAAAGACGGTATTGGCGGGCGGTTGGCGTTAAAAACCGGTTTCACGGTTTTTCAAAAAATCCTCCAATTCCCTCCAAGCCAATTTTTTTCCCCCCTCAGAACCCCCCAAAGGATTTGTCCCCCCAAAAATCCCCCCTTGGTCTGAAAATACCCCCAAATTTGGGGGGAATACCCCCCATCTGGCAACACTGCTGACAGTGACAGGACAGACTTGACATTGATTTTTTTTTTTTTTTTTTTAATTTATTTACTGGCCTGGTTACAAGACCTTTAGGCCATATCTTCTAGTAAAACAAAATCTTCATTAAGCCTCTCTAATATAAAATGTTCATTTTCTAAGACAAATCTAAAATCTTCATTTTCTTTCTTCATATTAAAAAATTATGTTTCTTTTTTCCACACAACAACACTATTAAACTTAATGTCAGTTAAAGTTAGAGTTTACCAAAAGTGTTTTTCACGTATTTGTAGAAAGCATAGAAGCATTCAGTATTTTTTAAGAAATCACCCAGGCGGCGGGAGGGATCATTGAGTCCTAATTCATTCAGTTCACTGCGAGTATTAATCGTTGCATTGAAAATGCTGGGCACGAAAATATTAGGTGTTCAACATCACAAAATTGGTCTTGACAGTATTCACATGTGCTGCTTGGTATGATATTCAATCGGTGCAAATGGGCTGGTGTGGTGGAATGTCCAAGACGGAGTCTATTAATTGTACTGATGAAATCACGGCTCGCATTACTTATCTCATTGTACCACGGCTTGCTTGGTAAGTCATGTTGAATTTCTCCATACCATTTACCTTTCTCCTCTTGATCAGCTTTCCAAAAGTCACGCCATAAGTGCTTTACATCAGTATTTATAGATGAATAACAATCAGTAAAAGGAACTGGCATCATATGACTAATATCTATTGAATTGATACCCTCATACGCTGTCCTGTCTGCAATCTCATTGCCAGTGATACCTGTATGTGAGGGTACCCACATAAAGGCCACCTCAATACCTTTTACAGAATATTTATATACAGACTCTTTAATATTGTGGATTAAATAGTTAGTTTTAAAATGTAATTTACTATTTACAAGACTTTGGATCAAACTTAAAGAATCGGTGAGAATTAAAAAGTATTTACAATGTTGAAACTCTGCGAAAACTTTATCTTTATCTGAGGATCATACACAGCACTTCGCACATGATCATCACTCTTACTACCGTCTGTATAAAATCTGTAGTATTCCTTCAATTGTTCCAATAATTCTAAATATTCATTATTATTAGTAATCTTATGATCAATGACTTTAACGGGGAACATTAAACTATTGTAGCTTGCAATATGACATGGCCAAAAAGTGTGCTTAAAAATTGTTGAATATTTGTTTTGAATTTCCAGGAGAATTTGACACATATTGGGAAGAAAACCTTCAAGCAGTTTACGCCCAGTGGTCAGAGATCCCACAAGACGAATAGTATGAGGTATGATCCTTCTTATTACTATTTGATTATTAGAAGCAGATAATTTAGTACAAAATCTCTCAGCCAAAAGCAGTCTCCTCAAACAAAGAGGCATGATCTTAGACTCAACCTCCATGGCACGGATGGGGGTTGAGCACATAGCACCTAAAATAACTCGCAGAACCTTGTTTTGTAAGACATCCAATTTATGTACATATCTACAATTAATATATGCTAGGCAGCTGTAATCAAAGTGGCTTCTTACAATGGATTTATATAAAAGGGAGAGTGTCTTGGGGTCTGCACCCCAGGACACTCCTGCCAAACATCGGATTATATTAATACCTTTCAGGGCATTTTTAGATATATATTGAATATGCTGATCAAAGGTCAGCTTTGAGTCTATTAAAATACCTAAAAATTTATGAATATTTGTTACTGGAATAACTACTTCATTATAATTAACAGTACTTGTAGGTGAGTCTTTGCTAAAAATCATGACATGACTTTTAGTTGGGTTTATCTTTAAATCAAGTTCATTATTATAATAATTATATAAATTACTCAAAGCTATATTTACATTATTTACAGCTATATCCACATTATTATTTACACTGTACAAAACTAAATCATCAGCAAATTGCAAAATATTTACATTATTAGTATTTACATATTTGCAAATTTCACTTGTGTACAAGTTATACAGCAGAGGAGATAATATTGCCCCTTGCATCGTACCTTTTGAGGTGGATTTTGGTCCATATAATGTATTATTATATTTAACATATAAGGTCCTATTATTCAAAAAGTTATATATCCATTTGCATAATAAACCAGGTATTCCTAATCTAGATAAGACCTTGATTAGGATTCCTGGTTGAACATTGTCAAATGCTCCTTGAACATCTAAGAAAGCACATACAATTGATTTATTATTATTATTTTCAAATTTCAGGTCAGATACAAGGGTGACGAAACTGTCTGCACAACTTCTGCCTCTTCGAAAACCAAACTGTACATTAGGAATAATGCCATTCGACTCAACAAACCAGTCAAGCCGAATCTTTATCATGTTTTCAAATATTTTTCCTAAGCAAGAAGACAGAGATATAGGTCTATATGAGTTAGCATCACCAGGAGATTTATCTGGTTTTAAAACAGGAATCACACATTGGGTTCTCCATGATTCAGGAATAATTTGTTGTAGCCAAAGACCATTAAGTATTTGTAAAAATAATTTCTGTACTGAAATGTCTAAATTTTTTATTAATAGATAAGGAAAGCCATCTAAACCTGGAGTAGTGTTCCTACGTGACTGTAGACTTAACTTAAACTCTTCAAAAGTAAACGGATCTAAAAGGAATTTCGAATGATTATTTGAATTATGAAGATTGAAATAGCTATTCAAATTTTCTACTTCTCTACCATTCGCAGATAATTTATCTAAAAAGGGGTTAACGAAATTGTCACAATACGATTTATTTCTTTCTTTAATGCCTTTGAACATCTTGATATAATTCCAGATTTTACTTATGGGAGTAGTCCTATTAAAACTATTGCAAAGGTTTCTCCAACCATTCTTTTTTTCCTCGGAAATTGTTCTTTTCTTAACTGCTTCTAACTTTTTATATTCAATCCAATTGGGGGTAGTGGGATTGTTCCGATAGAATTTCAATGCTTTGTATGATGCAATCACAGCCTGTTCACATCTATGATTCCACCAAGGAGCAGGAGGTTTACTTTTGAAGGTAGTTGTTTTAGTAAATTTAGGAACACACTCCAGTTTCAGTGCATCCAGTCTGTCACAAAATTCTATGTATGCTTCTAAGGGGTTACACATATTCACAGCTACGTTTTCAAAATGATTTTTAGAAAGCTGACTATACTATTCCAGTCAGTCTTGTTATAGAGGAATTTTTCTGTTGGTGGGTTATATTGATATCTCTCTATACATAATGTGATTTCAATAATAGTAGGAAAATGATAACTGCCCATATTATCGTCATGTACTGACCAATTACAAAGCGGAGCTATACTTGCACTTGTAAAACTAACATCAATTGCTGATGGAGCAGTAGTAAGGTAGTGTATAGTGGTAACAGTACCGTCATTAAGGATACATAAATCAAATTCGTCGATTACGTCATATAACTGTTGCCCACGGCCTTTTGTTGAAAGGCAACCAAAGGCAATATGATGAGCGTTGAAATCTCCAGCTACTAGAATAGGTTTAGGAAGATGTCTAATTATGTTTCGCAATTTATTTATCCTTATTATGTGTCCACTTGGGGAAGGAGGGCAATAGGAACATAAAATTGTAAGATCACCAAGCTGTGTAGAAATAGATATTGCAATAGTTTGTACATCCTCATAAAAGATAGTCTGTAATGTTTTATATTTAAGATAAGGTTTAATGAGAATAGCAACACCACCATGCTCATTTCTTGCATTTTTAAAATGAATATTGTAGCTAGGTACATGAAAAAAGCGATTATTATCTTTGAACCATGTCTCATTAAGAAGACAAATATCTATGTTTTGCTCTTGCAAGAATTTTATTAATAATGGCTTTTTACTGTTTGCGCTTTGTATATTGTATTGTGCAATACGTAGTTGTGAATATGTATTAGGCGTAGGATCCATTAAATAAGATTTTTAATAAGCATATCTTTTACCGACGCAGTAGTGATTGGGGAATCGTCAGTCTTGTTAGCCAGAGTTAACAAAGTGCGGACGATAGCCATTGTTATTTCATGGTTATTTAACAATTGGGCTTTGAGATCCTCCACCTTCAGTGGAGCTGGTTTATTTACATTGGGTACAGACTTCGAATTTACATTTTGTGCAGACTTTACATTTTGTACAGGTTTTAAAATATTTACAGAGGGATTATTTACAGGCACATGGAATGCCGACTTGTCCGGTTTGTTTGTCATTGGCAGAGGAGGGAAATTATTATTGTATTTTGTATTGACAACACTTGTATATGTAATTTTATTCTTTTTTTCTATAATCTTTTGCATCTTAATTGGACATAATTTTGAAATTGCTACGTGCGGACCACTACAATTCGCACAGCATAATTCTGTAGGTTTATCACATTCACGATATATATGTTCACCGGCGCAGCAGCTGCATCGCTGCTTGCCATTACAAATTCTTGCTGAGTGATTAAATTTCAAGCACCGATAGCATTGCTGCAACGGTGGGACATATTCAAATACACGATATGAAAACAAGTCATATTGAACTGAGTCAGGTAATACATTGGACAGAAAGGTGATACTAACTGTCTGTAAAGGCACTTTTCGGCTATTGACTTTTTTTGTGAATCTTCGAATTGCTATAATTTCAAATCGAGATGATAATTTGTTGTATAATTCCTTGTTTGAAATGTTAGCAGGCACAAAGCGTATAATGCCTGTCTTCTCAATTTGCGCTGCTGGTATGAAAGCTTTTAAGTTATGCTTGTTAAGAAAATCCGTGTTGTTCAAAAAGTTGTTCGCCGTGTTATATTGTTTGAATGTCAGTACAATTTTATTCGCATTCACACGATTAATCGTCGTGACGCCTTTGACGTTTGGACTTGTAGTAAAAATGTGATTCAAATATATTGGACTTTTATTTCCGATTTTATCGGAGCCCACACTTTGCACATAAACTTTAAATTCCACATTTGTTGAATTTTCAGGGTAAAGTCTCTTGTAATTAGGTTTAAAGTAAGGCAAGTAAAGTTCATCCTCACCGCCGCCGCCGTCGTCTCCGCCAGGAGGATCAGCCGACAGTTTAGGTCTTTTGTTTTTCTCGGGGTTGGGGGTCTCACCCCCACCCCCTTCGTTGCCATCCATTTTACACCTCTATACAATAATTTTACACTAGTTTTGAACAAGAAAAACTAATAAATTATTAAATTAAAAGTTTTGCAAAAATTCAAAGCGCCCGCTGTACTTGAGTTTCCCGCCAAGAATCCACTTGACATTGACAGTTGAGTCAGGGCTGCCATCTCAAAAAATCAATTGGGCGCTAAAACTGTGAAAACAGCAATGGATTTGGAGCTAAATGAGGGATTTTCAGAAAGCCATTAAAAAAGAAAAAGTAGTTCCTAATGGCACGATAGATGGCGTTGACGAAACAGGGGCGAGCGACCTTGCAGATAATAAAATACAAATAAAATTGTAATAATTTGTGTTTTAAAGTAAGCAGCACGATTTGAACATATATTTCCTCAACTGATTCATCTGACTCAGTGACATGCATTTTTGTACTATTTATCCTAAAACTTACGTTTTCGGTCCCCTCTCTGGTCAACGCTATCCATCGCTAGTATGTTGAACTACGTTTTACTGGCTGACAGAAAACTCCTCATTCTTCTCTCATAATGAGGGATATTCCGAAAGCCGTAAAAAAGAAAAAGTTGTTCCTAATAGCTCGATAGATGGCATTGACCAGACAGGGGTGAGCGACCTAGCAGATAATTATACACAAATAAAATAGAAGAACTTGTGTTTTGAAGCATAGTAGCTTGGCAAAAAAGTCATGATCGTGGTGACAGCCGTGACAGGTGGAACTAAAATTTTAGTATGGTGGTGTTGCCAGGCTATGCGTGATTTTGACGTTCTTGTGTTGAGGCAGCGCCCTCATTTTGTATCACGACTTTTTGCCAACCTGTAACCTCTCTGGTCAACGCCATCTTTTACCTGCCAGTAAATAGATAGAAGTGAAACTACCGCAACTGTCATATTTAAATTTCGAACTTCCGTTACCGAATTTCAAAGCCCTGGGCTGCGTTCAGAACCTTTGGGTGCGGTTGTTCTTCTCGCTCGCTCTTATGGGTAGAACGCTTTTCACCGAGCCTCGGAACGGCGTTTGGGCGAAAAGTTGCACTCGGAGTGCACTCTGGGCGTAGGTTCTGAACGCGCCCCTGCCATAAAAAGTTTCACGTCAAAAAGCGTTAGATTCTCCGCTAGGCACTTACGGCGCTAAACATACAAAAAAGCGCTACATCTAGCGCAGAAAGCTCTAAGATGGCAGCACTGAGTAGATCTTTTTATAATAATTTTATCATCATTAACGGCTTTGGATGCTTGTCCTTTTGAGCCACTCGTACTATTCAGCACACAAAACTATGGAACAAAATGGCCCCAAACTTCTTGGCCCATACACACAATTTAATTTTAAAACAAACATACACAAGTGAAGCTACCTATGTCGCAGGCGACTCTACTACTACCTATCCAAAGACATCCTACATTTAAAGGCCGATTTCGGCATACATTGCCAAATTTGTTTTCTCTATTTTCAAGTGTAGCCATCAAAACAAGCAACGTATCCCGAAATCGGCCCTGCATGTTGAGTAATGTAATCGCTGCTTACTTTGCACTTCTTACCCCTCTTATAATGTTCTGTGGTTTAAGGGGTGGTTGTACCCATGATACTGAAAATCTTTACCTTCAACTTTTTTTTTTTTTGGGAACGTCTTATTGGTTTCTTAGGGAACGTTGTTTAGTATCAACAATCATCCCAGTAGTGCAACCTACGAATAAGAATAACTATAGAAGAGTAACTCTAAACAAAATCGAAATAATTTTTGGCACCCCATGAAAAATGACATTTTGTATGAGTTTTGGCGGCTAGGTACAGTTTCCTCTAACACCCTGTATAGTAGTTACCTATATAGTTTAATTAAAAGTTTCAGAGTTAGGTAAGTATGTAAATTGAGTAAGATATTGAGGGATACTAGGACAGAAATTAAAAATATTCCACGATCTAACATTTAATAAATTTTTCCAAGATTTCAATGTAATGATTCATAAGATCTACACAATTATTTAATGCTAAACTTTGTTCACACTTCTCCAAATTCTTAACTGATTCTTTTAGTTCCAGTATCTTATCTTCAACCATTGGAGTTATCAAATTGTTTAAAATTGTATCATTGGAACAAATCGCAGCCGAATATATTAATCTACTGACATCCATTTCTTTATTATAATAGTAATTAACAACCATTAAAAGTCCGTACAGATTAAAACTTAAACCTCTATGATCTATGTACAAGTCTTTATTTAAACCGTGACTGTTTATGAAAGATATTTGATCCAGGGATAATCGTAAAGATTTGGATTCCAAAAAAGAAATAATACTATCAAAATTGAATGATACAGAGTCTAAATCATTGGCAGGTATATAGAATCCATATTCAGTGATTAATTTTAAATTATGACTGTCACCGTAGCATATGAAAACTTGGGTAAATGATTCAAAATTGTTTTTTGTATAAATGGAAAACCAGATATCAGAAAATAGGTCTTCATTCAGATCTGTGATACAAACATTTTCAATATTTTTGCTGACCATCAATTTAGTTTCGTTCCTGGCATTCGGACTATGATTTATCATGTCTAAGTAGGGACATAAAGAAATCTTTGTATTATCACGAATTAGGTTTAAAATTGAATGGTCTATATTATTCAGATCAATAACTTTACATAGGTCCATATAAACGCATCTTGTGTTCACAGTAAAATAGGCCCATTCGTAAATAGTTAAAGTATAATTTTCTCTGAGTTTGTTAACAGTATTTCTATCGCTAACACTGTCTTTTAAAATCTCTTCGAAAATATGGAATGATGTGACAACAATTTCAGTTTGTTTAGAAATCACAGCCAATATATCATTGTCAAGATAATTCTTAGCTTCATTTGGCATAAAGTAAGGAACAGTATACTCTTTTGGTAAGCTCTCTAAATACACGAACCATTTTGTGTTCGACCCCTGCATTTTTATAAATACTAGATAAAACGCCATTAAGGATTGAAACGACACAGATTTCTTATAATCTAACAAACAACGTTTGTTGTTTTCTAAAAATATACTACAAAACGATTCATCCATCAATATAGTAGACACATTAATTGTAGAATTCAGTGGTAGATTCATGAGTTCTTCACCAGGCTTGATCTTCTTTTTTGTCATAACTCCGCGGCCGGTATCGTCAAATACAGCGAGGACAAGCTTCTCGTTGCGTCTCATACCCTGTTCGGAGAGCCAGGAGTTCAATAAAACTATTTCTTTGCCCTCATCGCAAGTAACAAAGTTCCGACCCTTCCTGCGACATTTATTTCGATATCTCCTGCCCATAGCTGATATGTTTTTGTAATGTTGATATTTTAAACCATTGACACTGTGCACAGTAATGATTTGTTCACGTTTCGGGTCATTTTTACGGTATTGTAAGATATTAAATTAAAATATTATTGTTTAATTTTCGATTTGTTTGACATGAATGAATACTTGTGACTTGATTGACATTTGACAGTTGACTTATACGTTAGTTTTTTTTTTTTTAAGTTTATCCTTTCGGATAGGCTATGGGAACTAGCCCTTACTGCCTGGTCATTAGTGTCTTTTTTTCTTTGTACTTAAACCTAACCTAACCTAACCTTAATACCTAACTCTTGAAATGCGAGGGTGCTACACACATTCCAATGGTCAGGGGAGTTTCACGCGAGAATCAATCCGAATCAAACGGGAGCGCCTTCTTTATTTCTCACTCTTACTATATTGCTCTCCATTAATGGCACATTATCAAACTAATTCCACCACATTAACACAATAATAGCCATGAAAAACGAATTTAGAAAATTAAGAAACAAAGCCCGTCTGTTTCTTCACAATTCCTGTGCAAAACTCTCCTGATGACGATGGGATGATAGATGAACGATGAGGATGAAATTTTGGTCGATTTTGTAAGCACGCGCGTTGCCGCCAAAATCACCAGTACGATTTAACTTGCACCAAAACTTTTGTTCTTTCTTCGTATGTATTTGAGATTCCTGTTATGTTGGTCGATTTACGCAACTTTTTGGCACACAATCCGCACGAAATTATGTCACAAATATCACTAAAACCAATTTTTCACGAATATCAAATACAACTTTGACCGAACAAATTTAATGGCGGGAAGCCAATCCCTTATACGTTAGTATCTCTATATAGTTTGTGGTTGACTTGACATTGACAGGACAGTTGAGTTTGTTCGGTGGGCGTGGGTGGGATTTCGTTTCATAACGTGTGGAATAGCTCGGGTGCGTCACGCGTCAGTGCGAAAGGAAAAAAGTATACGAAAGTACGTAGGCTAGAGTGAGATAGACTAACATCTTTGACCCCAATTGATTTCCACACGTTATCAAACGTAACCCTAGAGTACGAGTTTTGAAAGTCACACGTTCAAAATCATGATCGGATGACACAAAATCTCCAAATCTCAATCACCCACCATGACATTTTCTAATGCAGCACTCGTAGCATGTTACACGTGATACGGCTTTATCACGCCTTTTTTCTTGTTCGTTCACGTCGTACAAATAGAAAGAGAGCGAAGGTGTGATAGCGCTTTATCACGGTGTCATGCTACGTCTATGGTGGTTTGGGACTTTTAAAAATACATACTAGGTTGCATCATGATTGTCAAACCTTTTATCTGTCTCTTTGTCTTTCTCATGGGAAATATAAAAAAAGTACTCTATGTAAAAAAAGTACTCTATGCGCGAAATGACATTGCCAGACGGAAAGTTGCCCGTCTTAAGGAGCCCATTCACAGTAGTCCGTCTTGCAGTCCTACAGCGATATTGGATCGTGAATGGTGTTGTAGTCCTACAATGCTTCCGACGACCTTGAGCAAAATGCGTAGGTTGAGTCTTCGATCAAAATAAAATGAATGGATAGGCCTAAAGCGCGGTAAGTTGAAGCAAACTACTGGTGCACTTGGTACATACAAACTAGCGCCATTATCTGTCAAATCTAGGGCACTTTCATACAAGTGACAAGTAAAAATTTCATTTGTTTTGCCTCATTTTTCTGGTTTGAAATGTTCGCTTAAGGCCTATCCATTCATTTTATTTTGATCGAAGGGTTGAGTATTCTATAGATTTCCTGACAGCGTATACTCGAAAGGGACAGAGATATGACAAAAATGTATGAGAAATCGTGCCTTTGTTTGCCATAGTTGCAAGATTTTGTATGCAATTTCAACTGTGGCAAACAAAAATATCGCATACGCAGAAAGGGACAAACGACATGGATTTTGTCGCATTCACTCGTTGTAATTAGCGTATAAGGCTGTCTCGTTTTCGTGACTATTATTATTTTAATGCCTTTTCTAGTTGATTCTCTTTCTACGGCAAAATGTATAAGTAGTCCTACTTGCAGGATAGTGAATGTGCTCGTTGTCCTACGTTTAGGACTACTGTGAATGGGCTACTTTAATTGATCTGAGTGCCCGTCTGACGTGTGTGCCACAGATTACTGATGCTTATGTAGCACAAGCTATAGATGCGACAGGTAAATTATCAATTAGTTCCAACAGGTCCGTTGTGGCGTTGCTATCGTCAAGCTAATTTGTAGAGAACTTTCAGTTATAGGTATGTCCTTCGATCAAAATAAAATGAATGGATAGGCCTTAAGCGAACATTTCAAACCAGAAAAATGAGGCAAAACAAATGAAATTTTTACTTGTCACTTGTATGAAAGTGCCCTAGATTTGACAGATAATGGCGCTAGTTTGTATGTACCAAGTGCACCAGTAGTTTGCTTCAACTTACCGCACTTTAGGCCTATCCATTCATTTTATTTTGATCGAAGGGTATGTCTACTACGATTCCAGAATGCAAAAATAGGGATTTTAACCAAGGAACAAACTAATCAACGATATTATTATGTCATACGACGGAGAAGAATTAGAGCTTCTCCAAAATTTTCAACTCAACCGAAAATATTTGAAAAAACAAGATATAAGCTTGTGACCCTACAACACGGCATGACGCTACTGCTGCTGTAAGTTTAAAGGGTAGAGCATATAGGAGGAGTCGAGGTGGCGTCGAGGCGCGGCGCACGCCTTAGCAGCCTTGACATACGGTCGGTAGATAATTGTATATCATACCACACCGAGTGGTGATGGCGCTCGGATTTATTCTAGGTATACCATTGTCGACCGTATGTCAAGATCACGATAGCGCGCCCGCGCCTCGATGCCACCTCGACTCTTAAGCACATCGCATACAGAAGGAGTCGAGGCAGCGTAGAGGCGAGGGCACGTGCCTTTACGACCTTGACGGTCGGTAATTGTATATCGTATCAAACCGAGTGGCGTGCTGCTCGGATTCTTGGTTTACAATTATCGACCGTATGTCAAGGTTGCCAAGGCGCGCCCGCCGCGCCTCGACTCCTGTATGCGATACGCTTTACTTAGCGTCCTATGACGGCGTTTCATTCATGAGGGAAATTGTGACTGCAGCGCCACAACGGACCTAGCGGAACTAGAGCTATCATAGATCATAGGTCTGCCTGGACGTTTTCTGTCATGTCATGTCAGTTGTCAGTGTCAGTCACACAATACACGTATCAGTTCATTTGAATTGAAAATAAAATCAACGGTTTTCATTACAAACGGACAAATAAAAAGCCGAATTTAGTTTCTTTTGCCGAATTTTGTATTATTTGTGAATACTTTATTACTATAACTACAAAGATGTCGCAGCAGCAAACGAAAAACACCATCACGCTCCGTGGTTCAGCTCAAATAATTTGCGAGTACTTGAGTAAGTATTCATGACTGACTTTCATTTCATCGACAACTAACTTGTAACGTAATTTGTTGTTTGTTTACTTACTCGCCGAAAAATCAAGTAATTGAATAAAGAAAAGTTCTGTCTACAGTCGTTATAATATTCTAAAGGAACCAGTTGAAGCGGCCATCACTAAACATGGTTTTAGCGGTTGTTTTTGGCCAGTGGCGGCGCTAGACCACACGTGAACGTCGGCGACATCAGATGTGCGAGGCCCATGGGAGTAGCAATGATTTTTCCCAGGATGGGCCAGGCCCAGGCGAGGTTGATGTAATAAAAACCAAAACCTGGAGCGAGCGAAGTGAGCTCGAGATTTCACTGAATTCTGGAGCGAGCGAAGCTAAGTGAGCTCGTGATTTACTGCAATGCATCTAGGTCTTTGTGATACAATCGTAGCCATGAGCGAGCGAAGCGACCTCGACATTTCACTGAATTCTGGAGCGAGCGAAGTGAGCTCAAGACTTTACTGCAATAGATATAGTGAGATCAGTATAATACGATTTAAATCCTGGAGCGAGCGAAGCGAGCTCGACTTTTTTACGATCTAAAAGCTGGAACAAGCAAAACAAACTCAAGATTTAACTAGTCTATGAAAAGATATACCTACTATCTAAAACCTAGAGAGAGCGAAGCGAGCTCGACATTTCACCCAATTCTGGAGCGAGTGAAGTGAGCTCGAGATTTTATTGCAATATAAATAAGATCAGAGCAGTTGGTACGTTCTAAACACAGGAGCGAGCGAAGCGAGCTCAAGACTTTGCTTCAAGATTTGCAAGATTTTGCGAAAAAAACATTCTGACCACATTGACTTTTCAAAAAAGTGGACATGAGAAACGAAACACAAGAAAATAATATCGTGTTCATTTATCATTAATTGATATCTCTTAATTTTAGAAAGTGATTCATTTGATTTCTGGGGTGGGCCAGAAGGATTCTGGGGTGGGCCGGGCCCACACGGCCTCCCCCCTTGCTACGCCTATGGAGGCCTAATTATTTTTAAATTAGTCGAAGTTTTCGGCTTGTAGGTACTATCAATGATTTTTTTCAGAATTATGTCATAGCTAAGACTAGCCGCTATTTCAGCTTCAATTGATAGAACTGATAACGCAGATAGTCTTTTTTGGCTCATAGTGCTTCTCAAGTAGGTCTTCTCTCAGCGGAAGCTGTACTGACTGCAACTGTGAGCATGATTCTTATGTAAAAAAACCGACTTCTAATTATGTTGTAATACTTTTCTGAGAGGCCCCCTCAGCCGCGAGGCCGTCGGCGGTCGCCGACGTCGCCGACGCCTAGCGCCGCCACTGTTTTTGGCTCGAAAATGCATGACCCTCTGATTGTATCGGTTTCCAGTTCCTTTAGACAGAAGAGGGTGAGGATGGGAAAGTGTTTAGTGTACCAACGACGACACATCATGCTACGCAAAACAAACCTAAGCTGGCCGCGCGACGTTATACATTACCCTACCTTCGCGCGGCCAGCTTATTTTGGTTTTCAGCTTACTCTGTCCAGTGTGACGGGGGGTGAGCCCGTCGCCACTTATAATGGACAGTGGGTATTATACATGGATCCACGGTGTTAAGATCCCTGATCTTTAATAAATAAATAAATAAATATCTTGGACAGTGTCACACAAATTATCTAGTCACATTTAAAGTTCCAGAATCTAGCCTGGACTTGTATTATGATAACTAGACAACGATATAGAATACATATATAGATACAAACATCCATGACTCGGGTACAAATATTCATATTCGTCATACAAATATTTGTCCCTTACGGGATTCGAACCCGCGACCCCCGGCACAGCAGGCAGGTTCACTACAGACTGTGCTGTCGGGCCGTCATAAATAAAATAAGAAGAATGCAATCCCTGCTCCATACTATTTTTAAAATTCTTACATTACTCTTTTATTTTACAGAGTTTGCGATAAACTCAGTGCTGTTCCAAAGAGGGCTGTACCCTCCGGAGACGTTCAAGACGGAGCAGCAGTACGGCATAACTCTGCTGATCTCTGAAGACGCTCAGATCAAAAGTTTTCTTAGTAATCTACTTACTCAGAGTGAAGGTAAGAATCAAGCTAAACTACTACAGCATATGCATATGCTCACGACTATATTCCCCGAGGGGGCAGTCACAGATATTCTGAAACGTCAGATCATCCTCGTTTCACGAGTAGTACCGAAACTCTGTCCAGTGTGACGGGGGGGTGAGCCCGTGAGCCCGTCGCCACTTATAATGGACAGTGGGTAAATACATACCTCGAAATTTAAGCTTGGTTTCTTCACTATGTTTTCCTTCACCGATAAGCCAGTGGTGTTACAAACCATTCCGAAAAACTCATTGGTATGATGCCACCACTGAGAAAATGTGTCTCTGTGCTTATTACTTTTGCCTATGCAAAAGCGAGCATGCTTGATGATTTTTGTCGCTTTGTCGTGCGTGGCATGCTAGCCCATATGATATGTCATTGTTTTCATTGTGCGACTATATTGTACAAGTGGAGGAGGATGTAAATATAGGTAATTATGAAAATATAAAAAAAAACATACTACAATAGACAAGCAAAAAGGGTGTGCTTATCTCTGAATAGATTTCTTGCAGCAGCAGATCCATAAAAGAGAATTCAAAAAGCCATTAACAAAACACCATTGCGAAATGAAATATTGAATAGATTTTTTTTCTTTTATGACATCAATGCATAGATATAAATGTTTTTAATCTAAGCATGATTGTGATATTTATTGTTTACAGAATCCTTGTGTAAAAACCAGCCAGATGTTAACTTAGAAAATTAGCATACCTAGCATAGCATATGCTCACGACTATATTCCGCGAAGGGGTAGTCAGAGATAACTACTGACTATTACTGGGGGTGACTTATGAAATTATAATGTTAAAAATTAATCAATTAACCTTTCTATTTCCAGAATGGATAGTCAACAAAAAGGTCAGCAAACTATCCCTGATCATCCTAAACGTAGCCAACAAAGAAGTCCTCGAATGCTGGGATTTCAAAGTCCAATACGAAGAAGGTGACGCTGCATTATCCAAAGAGAAAAACGAAACAGTAGGCTGTAAGGACTTAAAGAAAATCCAACAGGAAATTCGAGATGTTATGCTCCAAGTTGCAGCCACAATCTCCTACTTACCACTCTTGGATTGCCGGTGTTCTTTTGACGTTCTGGTACACGCGAAGACAGACTGCGATATCCCTGAGAAATGGGCTGAAGCTCAACCGGTAGCCATAACTAATGCACAGAATGTACAGTTAAAGAATTTCACTACGAGTCTACATAAGATGGAAACCGTTGTTAGTTATAAGCTCGCAGAATAGGTAAGATTTTGTTTTGCTATTTATAATTAGGTTTAGAAGTACTTGAGGCATAGGAATTATGTAAGGAAATACCCACCACTCTATTGTTATTTATAAGGTCTAACAAAATTAGCTGAAACTTTTTAAGGAGATGATCAGACTATAGACCAATGTCAAATACGCGAAGATAAATTTGCTGTTCCATACAAAACTGCAAACCTCACCATCATCATCTCAGCCGATGGATGTCCACTGCTGGAAATAGGCCTCCCCCAAGGATCGCCATAACGACCGGTCCTGCGCTGCCCTCATCCAACGGTTTCCCGCCGCCTTCACCAGGTCGTCGGTCCACCGTGTGGAGAGCCTGCCCACGCTGCGCTTTCCGGTACGCGGCCGCCACTAGAGAACCTTCCGGCCCCATCGGCCATCGGTTCTGCGAGCAATGTGCCCCGCCCACTGCCACTTTAGTTTAGCAATTCTTTGGGCTATGTCAGCTACTCTGGTTCTTCTGCAGATTTCTTCATTTCTGATCCGATCTCGCAGGGGAACTCCGAGCATAGCCCTCTCCATTGCATTGCAAACCTAATTCACTCGAATTTTTGACACAGCTGATATTTTTTTCGCGTTCTCGATGTTCGTCCCATAGTTGTCTTATTTATGGTCTGATCAACCCCTTAAAATAGTATCAGCAAATTTTTTGGACCTTACATTATTATTCTTTTTTTAATTAATGGCTTATGCTTTGCACTGCATTTCTGCCAATGTATAGTAGGTAGTTTGTGGCTATCGTAATGTCAAGGATTTGAGCCACTACAAAATGGTAGAGCCTCGTGGTAAGCCAGAAAGAACCCGATACGCGACCGCCTATAAACAGACTTGCAACGCGACTCCCTATTGTAATTATTCTCTATTATATTTGCCATAGAACTTCTAGAATCTTTTCAATCTGATGATAATGAGAAATAAAGTAAGTCCTTTTGTTCAGTACATAAAGTTCATGTTGGCTTGAACTTTAAGCTGAATTAAAGTAATTCATGAATTGCATGCAACAATACTCTGAAATGGAATCTGAGATCAAAAAATTTCAAACAAAAGAGCCTCTTTTGTTTGAAATTTTTGATCTCGGATTCCATTTCAGAGTATAAGTCTGCAACTCTACAGTAAAGAATTCAATGGAAAATAATCTTTATGACATAATATGTGGGCCATTATAGCACTGAAAAGATATCCATGCAGAAAAGCAGTTTTATGAGAGCGTTGGTGGTGCGTTGTGGAGAGCTATGTAAACTCAATCTTGAGGCCCGGGTTAGAATCCACACGGACCATATGCCATGTACCAATGAGTTTTTCTAACTTATGTACGTAATACCGATTGCTCTCAAACGGTGAAGGAAAACATCGCGAGGAAACCTGCATACGCTGAAGAAGAAATTCCGATGCGTATGTGAAGTCTACCAATCCGCATTGGGCACGCGTGGTGGACATACACCCTCCCTGAGGGTAGGCCTGTGCCCTGCTGTGGGACGTATTATGACTCGTGGCGCTGCGGCCAGTACCACCCCTACATGCGCGCAATGTTTCTTCAAATTTGCAGCTCATTCTTGTTCACGTCTTCACATATTGCCGCATTCTTCGCGTGTAGAGGTGTACCGGCTGCCGCGAGCTTATTATGAAGCTGTTTTTTTTCTGGTAGGATTTCTATTCGGTGTTTATAGGCTGAATGTCTGTCTGTCTCATACATTTTTTAATGAAATCATGTGTTCTCAGATTTAATATTAAGTTTCAGTATTGTAAATATTGTAGGTATTAGGTAGCTATTATCGGAAACGAGATTCTAAAGAATTTTCTCTATTGGCATTTTAAATTTTTAATGAATCTTGTTGGAATAAGGACTAATAAATAAGGTTTGGAAATTTTTTCAAATAATTTTTTTCTTTTATTAGTTGCCAATTACACATAAGTATCAAACTTACGACGATAATCTGTCTTGAGGTAGTCAAAAGCTTTGCTAAAACTACCAAATATCTTTTGAAACGTGCAGTTATAGCAAGGCAAACATAATATATGCAGGGTCGATTTCGGCATACATTGCCTGATTTGCTCTCTCTATTTTAAAGTGTAGCGATCAAAGCATGCAATGTATGCCGAAATCGGCCCTGCAGGTAGGTATTCGCTGCTTAAATTCCAATTCCAGAGACACGGTGCACATTATTATGACGATAATGTACACCACACATACACAAATCGGTGTACATTTCTATTTACACCGATTTGTGTATGTGTGGCTCATACGTGCAACATTCTTCAAGATGCATGAAAAATTGTACCATTTTCAAAAGTACATACAGAGTCCAACTTTATATGCCGACACTTTTTTAAGGGGATGATCAGACCATCAAACTGAACAACTTTCTCTATGGGACCAACATCGAAATCGCGAAAATAAAATCGGCTGTCCCACACATTTGGCTCGAGTAGGTTTTTTTTTCGCGATTTAGATGTTGGTGCCATAGAGAAAGTTGTTCAGTTTGATGGTCTGATCATCCCCTTAAAAAAGTGTCAGCATATTAAGAAGGACCCTATACAGGGTATTTCATAAGTAAGAATAAATTTTTAAAACTCTTAAGGGGGTTGTTTAGACCGTCAAACTGAACAACTTTCTCTACGGGACCAACATCGAAATCGCGAAAAAAAAATTGATATTCCATACATATTTTAGCTCTAGTCGATTTGTAGAGTATAGAACATCAATTTTTTTTTCGCGATTTCAATTTTGGTCCCATATTGAAAGTTGTTCAGTTTGATGGTCTACACCACCCCCTTAAAGGTTTATTTGTATTTTTGTAAAACCTTGTATATTTGCGCTTTTGTATTGGACTCCGAAAACGGTACGATTATTTTCATTATGAGGGATCTTGCACCTTTAGGCTTACTTGGTAACTAAGCCAGTTCTAAAATATCTTTTCCCCCGTCAACAAAGGTCGAGGACAGATGAAATTATAACGAATTTTTCATAATTTTATTTATTTATAACAATGCTCTTACAAAATAGCAATTACAAGCTAAAATAAATAACGTCTATTCAGCAAATAATACTGTACAAAATTGTTAATACAACTTAACATTTTATTAACATCGACCTATTTATTACTAAATCGACCTAGTAAGCAGAATCGACAAGCTAAGAGCGAAAGTTGGATACTAAAATTACATGAAAATTACCAATGGAATCAAAATCAGAATAGAAGCTACAACGGATTATTATGAGTTCTTTGCTTCCTACAGACCTTAGTGGCGCTATCTAGCGCATGTAATACAAACTCAATAGTTCGCTGGCTGGGCACAGTAACCTATTCAAGTCAGAATCAATGAAATCTAACAAATCCAACGGAGACCAGTCAAAAAGGGTTCGAACCTTTTTGTATGAAGCGTGGCATGCCTACCAGTCGGACGTGGTACTTATAAAGTCGTCTTTTTATGTACAGTCAGCATCAAAAGTATCTAAGCATGTTAAGTGTTCATAAATATCTGAACAACTTTACGATAGCAAACCTTATTTCTACTCGCAAAGAAATCAAATTAATTTATCTGTCATGTTATTATTTGTTAAGTTGAAAACAAATGTTATCTAGTAGGAAATAGGGTTTATTTTCATGTCAATTACATGAAAATAATTCAGATGTTTTTGAACGCCGGATATACTTAGATACTTTTGATGCTGACTGTACACCTATAAAAAGCTAATCGACAGATTAAAAAAAAATCCTTGACAAACATTGCTCAAACGCTCGTTACAGTTAATCCTCCATTAAATATCTTGCTGTCACTTTTTATCTTGTTGTCGTAGTAAAAGCTAGCCAGAGATTTAATGGAGGATTAATTTAAATGAGCGTTTCTAGAACTGAGTGTGAATAGTCGTAAATAAATTACTTTCTGAGATATTTCCGTTTGAAATGTAGAATAAAGTTTTATTCATTTCCAAACTGTGGTCTCTCAGAATATTTATTGTTCGTAATATTTTTTTCTGTCGATGTTTCACGTACGAAAAGACTTGATGAGTACTTTTACCCGACTTTAGGTAGGTATGCCAAGGATGTTCGATGCTCTTTTCTTTTCTTTTAAAGTGGTTTGCAGGCCTGACGCATAGTCCGGGAGATAAATCTTATGGGATGGTTTGTTCAATTTTAATTATCTACTATCTAATGAATAACTTCATTTAGAAAATTTAGGCATATTTGTAAACTTTTTCGTATTATGTAGATAAGCGCATAAATATAATTTGAAAAGTCTCTTATATTGACTCAAATATACAATGAACATTTATTTAGGAACTTACTGTTATGGAATATCAATCAAGTCACATTTTAAGCACCTCAACATTGTTTTGTACAAATTAAATTATAATACAAAAGCTACCTACTTATCCTAGAGTAAAGTTTTATACATATTTCGGGTTAAGTACATTCGTGACCGCCTCTTATTTGAGATTCGCTGAGCGCTCACCTTTTTAATAGGTATCATTTTAGTCCGAGATGCTGTAAATTTCATAATAATCATGCATTGTGCGCACGCAGTGCAACAGCCAAGTTCATCATACTTTGACATAAAATTTTGTAAGTAAGTATCAGTTTTAATTCTAGCTTAGGATTTAACATTCAAGTATTCAAGCAATAATATTCTTAATTTCAATTTGCATTTGGTGGGTAGGCAGTGTAACTAGTTTTTTCATAGGTATAACATTAAATATAAGGCCTTGATTTCAAGCTTACTACGTGTTTTCTGCTACAGTCGATTTTCCATTTCGTAGGCTAGTTTCAGTCGCGTCGATTTTTTCGTCGTAAATTCACCACAAACGCTCGCCTTGGCCTGTTGAGAAAAATGTATTTTAAAGTTTTATTATTTTATTCTTACATTACAAATATAGCTAGCATGCATTATGTTCTAGCATAAGAATAGCGAAATAAACTATGGAAGTAAAACTTCGTGCGCCGTTGGTTGGGCCAACACGAGACCTTATAAGCTTATAGGTAGGCGTATCTTGACCTTGAATGACCTTGATCACATCTGGCGCGGTAGTTTCTCTTCTAAATAGGTTTTAGTTATTCTTATGGTTATAGTCTTTATTAATTAAATAATTGTAATGTTATTTTTATCTCACAACAAATAGTAAGTTTCAATTGTTTGTTCTAGAGAAATATTAGTCATGCTTTAGCATGCTCTTCTGTTAGTAGGTATGTACACAGAAAGCGTTAGTAGTTACTAAATACTTTTATTCAAAATGAAAATATGTAACTATTAAAAAAACTAAACCTTGTTACATTTTTCCATTTTCTGAGTGCGGATGTGTTAAGTGCAAATGTTAATTTAAACATAATTTTGAAAATACATACCATTATTCCGAATTGTTCTGTTTCCATCTTATTTATTTGTTTACTAGGGTTAAGGATAATGCCATAGTGAAAATCAAAAACAAGTTATCGCCTTTCTGTTAATTCCAACACTCATTCTTTTATTGTGATTTTGGTATAACCATTACATTGATTTAACATTTTAATCGCGCCTTAATATTTGTTGTGAGACTACAAAACTCAGGTAAAGATGTAGTGACGCCACTCAAATATCCTTGTAAAAAAATGGCCAAGTAAGCGGTATAAAATGCGTATTTACAAAGTGTATTAAATCGTCGGAGCGAAAAAGGAAGGTGAGAAGGAATATTTGTTATGAAGTCACTGCACCTTATGCTTAATGCCCTAAAATCCTCAAATAGCATAAAAATAAATAGTCCCTTTTCTAGTTTAATTACACATAAATAATGAACTTAAAAATTAATAGAAGAACTTTTTACAAACAAGAAAAAAAAATTAAATAATAACAAAACTTCATATCTGTTGTGAAAAGAATATTCGTAATTTCGTACCCATCTAGCATAAAAATTAGATGGGGATCTCAAACAACGATTTAAAAAATTTTGAGAGATTTCGCTACATCCACAATCATCCATCCAATAGCCATTTTAGCCACACTCATAAAATTATACATAAATTAATTCATTTAAGCCTACCTAGCTATATTTAAAACTGCTCTTTGACTAGGTGGAGTATATATCGGATCAACGAAATCATAATGGAAATTATACTTTTGGCCTATGTTAATAAGGACCAAACTTGCTGTGCCATCAAAAAAATAATTAAATGAACATCATGTTTGCTGCTGTTTTCCGGCAAACAAAGATTTAAGTTTTTTAATGTCAAGTCCTCGGTCACTAATAAAAAACTGGATACACAATCTCGAGTAAAATCTTAGCAATTTTTTGTCCGAGTTGACATGTCAGTGAGATGGTGCGATACTAAGACCATAGAGCACTCAGATATTCTTCTGAATGCACATTTGGTTCTGCACGGAAAAAAATATCAGTAACAAAATAACCCAAAATTATGGTTTAGACTTAACTGGAAAATTTTGTTGTTGTAAATTGATTTCTGGTATATTTAACTTAAATCTACTTATGAAAATAAAAATCTACGAAAGTTTACTAAAAATAAATAGTAGTCACAGATATTTCTTTTCGTTGAAAAATTTTGTTTTTGTAAATTGATTTCTGGTAGATTTAACTTAAATCTAGACAAAAAAACCTACTAAAGTCTACTAAAATAAATAGTTGTCACAGATATTTCTTTTAGTAGACTTTACAAGATAATTTGTTGTTGTACCTATGTAGATTTCCGTTAAATCTACCAGAATTAAATATATTACAAAAAAACAAGGTGGTTTCGTAACTCAAGGAGGCCAATCCACGCTCTAACCGCCTGGCCACGGGGCAGGGCGAACTGAGGCGCGAATTGCGATTTCAGAATACACTGCCTACGCGCCGCTGCGTGCTTAGTGCTTACGTAATAGTAGGGACACATCCTTCAGTGTATTCTAAAATCGCAATTCGCGCCGCCGTTCGCCTTGTCCCGTGGCCAGTCGGTAAAGCTAGGAAGCGTTGATGTTGTATCTAGTTTTTATTAGTACCTAATCGAAGTGTAAGATTTTAATTTGTAAATCACAGCAAGTATTGGCTGCTACTTCAATATTTTATATAAAAAACCCCTTACCCTAATAGATATGTACATAACTTGCAAGTCTCTTTATCAGAACATAAACTACTAGTTATCAAACCTTAGTTAATAATAAATCGCAAAATTACAAATATAATAATAATTATGTAGAATATTTACAACTTCAAATGATAGAAGAAAATAAAAATGTTTATAGTAACTGTAATTGTAAGAAATAGTTAGTTCTAAAAATGTTTAGAGACTTGATATTAAAGCCTATAAATTATAATTCTACATTTAGTGGACATAATTTTTGGCTATCACCAGTAAAATTTGATAACTATTCAAACTAATATTTGACATGTGGAATTCAGTTCAGTGATGCAAGTATAATAATTGTAATGAATTATAATGTTTTGTTCATAAAAAAATACTTAAAAGTATAATCTCACTGGGCCAGCTAATTAAACAAAATAATTTAAAGCTCCAGGAAATAATGAAAGACAAGAAATAGCAATGCTGTTTGAAAAGGTCGTAGTTAAATGCAAATGATAATAAGAAAACAGTAGGTAGTAACTACTTATTTAAAACTCTATACCTTCTCAGCACAAATTCGAGAAGCACAAGTTTTAATATTAAAAAGATACAATAAAATATGTACATTAGCTATGCAAACAGCTGGCCCTTTACTAAAACAATTTTTAGGCATTTTTAGCTACATACAACAAAAATCACAGATTTTGTATCGTCAATGATTTTTGCCATAATCGACATGTTAGACTGTGAACAAGGAGGGATTTTCTGACAGCTGATTTAAAAGTAAAAAATTTTTTTACATGCCTCGATAGATGGCGTTGACATGAAATAAGCTCTAAAAGTAATTAGTTCGTTAGTTCCTACCAGTGTAAAAAATATCTTATTATGAAGACAAAATGCACCCGCTGTATCTTTTCAAGTTTTCCAGTGTCTTAAAAAAAGTTTTGACTATTTTACTTATTTGCATTTTATCAACAGCAACGTCGCGTCATGTGAACTCGTGTGCCATCCCTCGTCAACGCCATTTTTCGAGACTAGAATTTTGTAATTGGCTCTGTAAATATTCCCCATTAGTTTACGCCATGTATTGATTCCTATCCCCGAATGATTTCTATCTTTTGAACCTACGTCAATAACAATTATCATCTTCACAGTCAAGCAGTCACGCCGCGTCGGAACGTAGCGAACTAAAGCTTTAAATTTAAAATTGGAACGAGGTGGGTTATGCGCCTGCGCAACGCTGGCTAACAGTAGTAGGACGTTGATAGGCCCAGTTTGCATGTGTAGGAATGATACATACTGCTCCTGTTCGATACGTCCTTGTTCTCGCATCGCTGTCCGTTGAATCCCTCTGGACATCTGCAAAAATAAAAATATGACATTAGTTTGATATGAAGATAGAAGAGGCATTCGATGGAATTACGTTTTTTGTCCTATTCACCCAATAAGTGATGCACATTATAGCAAATTTGCTCTGGTTAAAAAAGGAGATCGCTACCTTATTGCTCTCCTAATCAACGTAACCATATTATTGTACAATGACTTGGACACACGTGCCCACCCAAGAAGCCCAAATTGTATGTAAATTGCATATCTCCAACTCAGTCCAACTCTATATCGCTATCTTTCATACGCTGATGTATCTACTGTCTACTACCGTTAGAGAAACTTCTTGGTCAATGGTCCTAAAGCATCCTGAAGACCTGACTACTTTTTAGGTACCTACATGTTTTATTAACACTAATACTGACCACAGTTCTGTAATAAATAGTACCTTCATTACAAATATTAAATTAAATTATAAGTAGGTTAATAACTTTGACGAATCTTGGCTCTTGCACTGCGTTGCACTTTTTCACGGTTGTTAATTAATTTTAGACTACTAATTTACTGGCTATTGCAAATTGAAAATAAACTGTTTAATCTCTAGTTGGCTTGAAAATGAAGAGGCCTAACCCAGCAGTGGGGTTTAACGGGCTGATGATGATGAAGCTGTACAACAGTCTTTTTAAGCTTGCAGCTAGAAGGCTAGTCATCATTCAACATCTCATTATCGGTATCCTGAAACCTTCTAAATGTTTAAAGTGAGGCTTGCTTCAACTGCAGGCCGACACCGTCAGCCTCGACACCGACATGACCATTGCTAACTGTCTAATCTTTCTACTACATCATATAGCATGAGTGATTGTCATACGATTCATGCTGAAACGAAAGAAAAAGACTACGCTTAAAAAGATAGTTCTTAACCGAGTGTAGGTATTAGAGGATTGGTGAGAGTATATTAGTCTCAGTAGGTTCCTTAGGTAGCGGAGCGGTTCGGGAGGGAGTGAAATATGACGTAACAGCACTTTCATACCGAGCGAAATACCGCCCCGTTCCGCTAACTTAAGGAACCTACTCAGTCAAGCATCTAGCCATGTAGTTGTTGCGTTTATGGATGGTATGGATGTACTTATTAACAACTTACTTGCAAGCCTGCTCCTGAACAAGCTCGAAGAATAAACAGGTGCCTCCGTTGAGGCAATACGAGGAGGGGTCTGGCATCGGACACGGTGCTCCCAACGTCGCTGTGGACAGAAAGAACAAGTTATTAGCAATCGAATGAGGTACAAAGAGCCTTCTCGAATGACATACTGAACTCCTGATGCGTCGGGCGCTACCTGGACAGTATGCAAGAGTCTGCCAAACCAGGGTCCTGGGTTCGAATCCCGGTTCGGTCATGGATGTTATATGTTCGTGCCGTTGTTGTATGGTTTCCATAATAAAAGCCTTTAGTGCTTCGTTTGGGATCATTACAATGTATGTGAATGTGAGCGTTATTTATTTTATTTTATTTAATTCACTACGATTGACTACATTTTTAAACAATCTAGAAACTAATCTCGGTGCCTTTCTTTGGTTTATCAGATTATTATAGTTGAAATCTATAGTTTAAATTTTACAGTAGGTACCTCAAATATTTCCATACAAATCTTATATTAATCCTAGTATTGATACTGTATATCGGAAATCTGACAAACCAAAAGCAGAGATTAGAATCTAGATCGTGTTAGAAAAAAATCATTGCGTTTAACTAATTGGTTAGCATTAAAAATAGGATCTAAATTCGTTTGTATGTAGCGCGCTCGGGCGATCTGTAATGACTCCTAATTGAAGATACTTATGTTATGGAGGTATAGAGAAGTATGTAGGTATAGGATAATATATTTACTAATATAGGTAAGTAGATAGTTAGGTGTTTAACAAATAAGTTTAGCCGGGAAATTTGCCCGGTCATCCGAAATAAGCCACACAACAAGAGTTTTTTAAATGGGTATAGACTCCACACTGTATCGTGTCATCGGGTAGGTATCAAAGCGCATTGAATCTCATAAACTCATCAGCAACATGCTCTAACTGAATACTCCATTGGCCTTTATAAGTGCCATTGTTTATCAATCATTCTTAGAACGAGAACACATCATGTTTCCCAAGTGCACTTGTTGGAAGCACGAACGGTACATTTATGATAAACAATGTCACAATATGCGTAGGTACGCACAAAGATCATTGACTGCGGTAAGGAAGCATTTACTAAAGTTTGAAGAAAAAGAATCGTCAATACACCTTAAAATAGTGGAGTAAGGTAGGTAGTTGAAGACAATGTAACTGTAAGGCATAGGCATATGCTTACGACTATATTCCCCAAGGACGAGGGGGTAGTAAGAGATATTCAAGATATAAGAGACGACCCGGTTGGTGTGATGGTTACCACGCCGGACTGCCAAACCAGGGTCCTGGGTTCGTATCCCGGTTCAGTCATGGATGTTATTTGTTTGTGCCGTTGTTGTATGGTTCCCATAACAAAAAGCCTGAGGCTTACTTGGGATCATTACAATGTATGTGCCTGTGAGCGTTATTTATTTATTTATTCTAAAAACTCAAAACATGCACGTTTCAGTAGCAGTACCTACCTACCGAAACTGTCCATGTGTCGGATAGTGAGCCCGTTGCCACTTATGTTGGCAGTGGGTAAAAAAATGCCTCGAAATGAAAGCATGCAGGTTTCTTTACGTTGTTTTCCTTCACTGAAAAGCCAGTGGTGCTATAGATCGTACATAAATTCCGGAAAACTGATTGGTACTAGTCTGCCTGGACGGGGATCGAACCATCGTCTCCTGCACGACAGGCATGGTATTTCGCGACTAGACCGCCACGCCTCTTTACGACCAAGACAAAATAATATAGGTACCTATCCCATTGGTCTGTTTTATCCAACTACCTAGCTGAAGTTAGTTACCTAATCAAAGTCTCTTGAACATTGATCAACAAGAATCCATAGATAATGGCATTTTGCTCTCATCTCATAATTTCGGCAATAAACCTGGGTGCACTAAGAGTCTCCCTGAGTGAAGTACCTATCTACTGAACCGCCGATGCGTTCTGCACCTTGGTACGTTGGTATGGACTAGCCACTTCCTAATAAAAATAGTTCCAACAAACTGGTGCTAGTTCCTTAGATTGTTAGCACCTTTCATAGATTCTGGATATCGGTCACGACTAATTCAATGTAAACCACTCCTCTTAAAACGCGCTAAGGTACATTCTCTTTGGGGACTAAATGAACAGGCCAATCAGCATAACTCTAATTGGTGGATAGCAAATAATATTAGCTCACCACGATAGCAAGTCGAATTGACTTGTCGTTGTCGCTCTGATGCGTGTATTTATTAAAAGGGACTTAAGGTGCGACGAAGTCTAAGATATCCGATTGTCTTTTGTGAACAGATGATGGCTTGGTAAAACTTACTGGTGTCAGGTGGTGGCGTGGCCGGAGGCAGCACGCTGACGTTGGCGACCGCCACCGCCGGGGGCCCGACTGCTCCCTGCGCTCTGCATTCGTAGCTCGCAGTGTCTTCCCGCCTGGCATGCCTTATTACTAAAACCGAGCGCCTCCTGCAATCAATGGGATCATTTGTTAGCTTAGAGCTTCATGGAGTAGTCAACATGCTGGTTAAGGGTGTCACTGAACACATTCTTAACGTTTTGCAATGCTTTTACTGGAGACTGGATTAGATTGCAACAGTTTTCTGTCATACCTTAAAAGTAACAAAACAATTTTTAGCAGCCATTGATTTTGTATTGGAGTTAGGATTGAGCTTTTATATAGGGTCCAACTTAATATGGTGACACTTTTTTAAGAGGATGATCAGACCGTCAAACTGACCACTTTATGGAGCCACCATCGAAATCGCGAAAAAGGAATCAGCTCTTCCATACAAAACTACAAACCTACTCGAACCAAATGTATGTACCTATCTATGGGACAGCTGATTTTTTTTCGCGATTTCGATGTTGGTCCCTTAGAGAAAGTCGTTCAGTTTGATGGTCTGAACATCCCCTTAAAAAGTGTCAGCATATTAAGAAGGATCCTGTATAAAGTATTAAACACAGCGCCCATCAAGTTGGCCATCATCAGCCTATATATACGACACCAGCATACGATACGATTAATCTACCGAACAGACCAAATTTATATGTGAAACTATAAAAGAACAAACAAAACAGTGATTCTTCTAAAATAATTATCCTTTTCGTAATAGGTTGCAAAGATAAACAACTTCGATACGACGATTAGTCGGACACTCCTGTAAAAACAAAGTACAAACTGATATCTGTCTGAACTACTCTTAAACGACCCGTGAAATTGCCATCCGCGCCACTTCATCATAATCGCTCTGTATTGCAAGCGATGACTTAATCAGCATTTAACTCTTTTAGCAGTGCCATAAGGGTCATTGTCTAACGGTACAAGCCATTCTGTTAGGGTTATCTGAGGGCTGTCCATAAGCTATGTAAAAACACTCGAAAAGATCTAGATTTTCAATAATACTCATACGTAGGGTAGACCCGGATTGATAGTAACAGTTTTTACTTCTACCTCGATTGCGGATTAACTATTCATATCTAAGAAACGGTACAAACACATTAAGAAAGGCAGTTTCTTAACGTACAAGATTTTATATTCAAAGTGTTCTTAAGTCTTATAGAACCTTTCGTAATTTGCTCTTGAAGTGAGCAGTGACCAATGTTACAATTAACCCTTACCCCGGGTCATTTGTAACAGATTTATTAATCTAAATAAAACCCAAAATAATCAATAAATCGGTCTTATTTATTTACCATTAAGTAACTTACCTCTTCTTTATTAGTAATCTTTTTATCGCATTAGAATATTATGAACAGTTTTTATAAAATTTAACGGAAAAACATCTTAGCGTTTTATTGCGTTAAACTAAAAATGTGAAACAATTCCTACAGATTTTTAATCACTTTAGGTAACTATATATAATAGCATTTAAATAAACTAAAAACCTTAACTCTCGTATATCTTAATCAACCATAAATGTTTTCATACAAACGAAGCTGTTACAATTAACCAAGTGTTACTATTATACCTGGTCACGTGGATTTATTTACGTTTAAAGTGTAATCAAACGACATATAATTCTGTCAAAATCACGACTGCAATTTCATTGTGTACTCTTTTAATTTGAAGTTAATTGATTGTTGATCGTTGATAGTTGATTTTAAGAGTTGATTTTAATTGGAAGCAAGCTTACCAAATAATATTCCACATCGCATACTAAAAAATCAATCTAAATTAGAGTTAGAGGGAGCGGCCGTTCTCCATCCAACGCTGCGGTTGGTGCGGGTTGGTGGAGGCAAGTTAGTGGTCAACATTGCTGTCAGAGTATTTTCAAACCATCTTAATTATAAAAATTGATGATGGGTCAATTGTAACACAGTGTTAATTGTAACGTTACAATCAACCCCATCAAAAGTGTTACAATTATCCCTTGGTGTCAATTTTTAGAAAAAATCATAATAAAGCTATGATACAAACGAAAATAATGAACTTCTCGTCATCTGTAGCATTCTCTAGTTCTTATTTCAACCTGTGATAGTAATATCTGTTTAAAACATGGATTATTTCAGAAGATACAACGTAATGAATTGATCGAAAATATTTACAACGACCGCACATAAAATTCATTCCTCTGTAACACAAGACACCTTCACGTTGCACACACGGCAATTGGAGAGTAGGTCCGGACATGCAAGAGCCATCACCTCTTTGCACACACACATCCTTGCCTTGTTTAGTTACCGAAATATCGCCAATGTTACTATTAACCCGTGTTACAATTAACCCGGGTCTACCCTACTCGGGATTTATCCTAAAAACTTGCTTTGCTTAAAATATTCCCAGCTTGCTACAAAAGCACTTTTAAAGTTAGCTGGCTGTGGCAAAGTTTCTGACGAGCGTGAAAGGAATTCGGTCGTAATTTTATTGATGTTTAGAATTTCACTACGTTAATGAACGTAACGTGTTGTCTACAAGTTCTATAGTAGTTACCTAGTATCTAGTAGGTTCTGGCTTAGAATGGGCCACCCCAATTCTTCCCTTAGGTGTCGTACGAGGCGACTAAAGGATTAAAGTGTTCTCATGCAGTATTAACGTGTACATCCGGACTTTCAACCGCAGAAATCTCAGAGTTAAATCGCGCTGTCAGCATTACAATAAGCGTACGAGTCTCCATAAATCTCTCTGTCTTTCTTTCAAATCAAATCAAATCAAGAGGAGTGACGTGGCTGAGGGGGTGGCAAGAGGACGTCTCGTGCGTCGGCTTGCGATTTTGACAGCCACGTGGCTCCGCCGTTTTATGGCGGTTTCTAGTGTGTTTTTGTTTAAAAACGGGGCTTTGAGATCGCCATATCCTATTGTACCGTACAATATCTAATGAGTATATCCTCAACACTTGACACTGGCGAAATCTAACAAGGAAACGCCATTAATGAAGAATAGAATAGAATAGAAATCAAATCAAAATTATTTATTCAATATAGTTAGGAGCCTGAAGCACACTTAAGTAAGTAAGTAAGTAAGTTATAGCCTATAGAATCCCACTGCAGGGCAAAGGCCTCCGCTCACGAATAAGGGTGAGAGGGACACACACACACACACTTATTAAACGTCAATTCTTTTTTAAGCTAGCACCGCGTCGGAACGTGCTTTCGCTGTAGAGAAGATGCGGCCAAAAACTCTAGAGCATGCACTCTAGAACTTTTATGTTGGATTGTCTTTCTTGATCATGACGTACCTCTACTACGATCTCACCCTATTGATGTGCGAAGCGTCTTCCTTCAACAACCGTTTCTTAAAATCAGCATCACAATCCAAGACTTTCCACAGCATTACATTAAAACAACGTAGTTCATAAACAATCCAGCGCAGGTCAATGACAGTTTGCAATTACGATTAGCACAGAGATCTGTTAGCACAGTCTAATTAAGAAGTAATGCGACCGCCACATGAGCGCAAACGAGCATACATAGTTGCATTGTTATTGACTGCCTGCAGTTGCAGTAACAAACAATCTCCTTCTGGATCAAAATCAATAAATACCAGGAGTGAGTCAACTGGGTCATTCGATGTTTTAGTACCTACCTATCTGTTGGATTAGGTTTTGTTTTGAAGATAGTTTTGCTTGGAAGGAAACCCTACATTGCTTTGACGTCGAAGCATGAGATTTCAAATCATAGATGGACGCATTTTCATGTTCCGCATACGATGTGCTCATCACCTTTGAGAGCTAAGGGCTTTAGTTAGACAATGCGTTACATACCTACGTACAAGCAATAAACAGGGTAGGCACAACCGATATTAAAGGTGGATTTATGTCCCCCCGAAATCCTAATATTTGTATGGAACAGACAGCTAGGTATATCTTTTTCACAGTTTTTCAATCAAAATCCCCGTCCGAAAATGAATGCCCCCTTCCGCGAAACCAAAGTCTGGAACCGTGCTTGTGCTGATCATATAATTCACATCCTAAATGGCAAAAAATTTAAAATGGTTTCTTCTTGACTGTGATCTGTACGTGTACCTATACAGTAAAATAAAATACCAATAACAACAAAATAAAATAAAATCCTGCGATTCTAAAGTTATGAAAATGTATCTAAACTATTCATACCTGAAATTCTGCACCCGGAATCTTCTTAACGCAATATCAGCTACCGGCTTCCCGTCCTTGTACCAAGTTATCCTTGGCGGTGGCCTCGCGCTCGCGTTGCACTCCAACCTAACGCGATTTCCTCGCGTTACTCGAACCGACTGCATTGGCTCGACGCGTGCTGGACTACCTGGATACAGGGGATTGGAAGTTAGTTTTGCATCAACACTAAGTTTTAAAAGAAAAGGGGAATCTTATGGAAATGGTTTGATGATTTCTAGTAACATTACGTACATCTCTGGTGGTACCTAGTAGTTGTTACATAAAAATTACGTCAGAGGCCGTAAGGCGGTCTGAAAAACTCTGACACCAGAGCTTGCTGCCCACACGCTAAGAAGAAGAAGAAGTAACATTACGTAGGTATCCTAAACGCCCCTAATTCATATTTCTTTTGCAAATACTTATTGATTTTCAAATTGAAAGATACCTGTTAATTAGGCCCTAGTTCTTAATTTTAATTTAGCCCTAAGTCTTAGGGTATCGGCTATGTTGTACCGGTCGAAGATTGGTTTAATTTCTGTCGTTTCGGATATGCGAACCTTGGAGACTTCTGCCAGTTCCATTTCATACGAAACCTAGGCTTCAAGTCTGATAGTTCTATACAAGGCCTAATGTCTTCCTAGAATTGTTCTGAAACATAATCTGAAGACGTCGGTACGTAGTACACACCCCCTTCCCTCTAACTATTGAAATGAAAACGCCAAAGAAAAGGAGAATCCCTACGACTACGAACATCACAAACACTTAGGTATCTCCAGAACGGATCGCCTTCAAAAGTCCCAACTAAAAATAACTCCCTGTCATTAGGCCAATGGCCTTATTATTTTTCCTGACGAATAACACACGTAAGACTGAAAATAACCCGTATTATCTAAACGGAGTCACAGTTTGGACAACATCCATCCATGGATGACAAAAAAAATTGGCTCTGCTTCTGTAGTAAAAAAACGGAATGCTAGTAGTAAATCATTTACTATAGCTTCAGTATGTGTCATGCTTAATGTTTGGTTAGAATAGATTAGGTGGGACAGTTCTAAAATATGTTGTTGCTATTGCGAAATAATGATTTTGATGTTTAAACTTATTTGTTCAATTTAGTTTTGGTAGAGGACAGGCGATAAAATGTGAAAAACATAGCTTTTTCTTATATTTACAGAATTTTGATTCATTCTACTCCTCTAGCAATCTACTCTGAACTAGAGTTATGAAGTATAATAGGCTACTATCTCTTACCGACATCGATGAGTAGAGTAGTAAGCTTTTGCTCCGCTAACTCCGCTTTTTGCGCTGTAGTTTACGTACCTAATTCGATAATATCAGTTCAATGTGAGAATGTACAAGACTGAGTGTCTAAACACACTATACCGAAAGTACGCGACCGAAGATCCGCGGCTGAGTTTACGTTCCGACCATGTTCCGACGTATTCGGGTAATATGACACACCATAAGCGCCGAACTTACGCGGCAGAAATTCAGTTGCGTAAACTTGCGTAACTTTGTTGTCCCCGCCCCCGGATTTTCGTCGGCAATCGAACCGAACTTCGGTCGCGTAAACTCGCGTATAATGTGTGCACTACAGACTAAGTTGCCGCTGAACTTACGCCCGACCGAAGTTCGGCTGTACGCTATAACGCAACGTAATTTCGGCATAATGTGTCGTCGTTCATTCAAATAGCATTGCTGGCGTAATCGTGCCGAACTTCGGTCGCGTACTTTCGGCATAATGTGTTTAGACACTTAAAATCAAATGAAATCAAAATGTATTATTCAAAATATTATCACATGTGTAGCTTTCTGACGTCATTTTTGAATCTTTACCGCGTCAGACACAAGGTGTTTTGCTAGAGAAGAAACTTTGAAAGCTTGCTGGCAAAGTTCTTTAATTTCTCTTCGTAAAGTGCACCTAGGTACCTACCTACCTATAGTCAAACCACAGGCACAGAGATTAATATCTAAACCGTGTTTCATTGGTTACTATTGAAAATAGGATTGAACTTCGTTTGTATACAGTGCACTCGGACGCTCTGCAAGGACTATGCTCTTAATAAGAAGTAGGTAAACTAGGTACTGAGTTCGCTAAATATCTTTTTCTGTGCTACTGACGTCAAACCAATGAAAAGAGAAGAAAAATGGGCCTGAAGAAGTAGTGGGTGTAACAATGCCAATTAAAGACATTGGATCCATTATTTACCATCCCACGTAATTCCTGATGGATAGCTATCCGAGCTCCATTACCAGATTCTTGAACTCTTGACATTTGGCCCAGTGTTTTGATGACGTCATGTAATTCATATTTCCCCCGTTTAGTTCTTTCATAAAGCCTTCTAAGGATGATGGTTTAACCGTGGGTTGTAGATTGCGAATAAGAAATATAGTAGGTTCTTTAATATTGTTTTCACCTCACAAGCTCGGAAAGATTCTGTTTATCATTCGAAATTTGAGTGCAAAAGTGCATTTTATCCGCTAGCGTGGAAAGAGTTTTTGAAATTCGAATCTGTCTATTCAATATTTTTCTATACCGCCAGTCCACTGTTAATGCTTAATAACTATTTCATGTCACTGCCAGCACGAAAAAAAATCTTTTTAAAATGTTGTTCTCTTTAGCAATTCACATTTTTTCCTCGCTGTTGTGAGGTGAAAAGTTGTGTGTTTCGCTCGGCTGCAAAGTTTTTCTGCGTCTCGTACCTTTGAATCCTTCGCTTGCTCAGGTTTCAGTACAAGTACTCGCGCCAAAAAACAACTTTGCAGCCTAGCATAACAAATAACTATTTTACGGGCGAAATGCCAGCTTATCACCACTTGACAACTACGAAATCGTAAGTTTGCTGAAAGCGAAGTTCTCTACAGAAGAAAGCTTAAAAAGGTTGCTGGTATTCTATAGACACAAGGCGGTATTTACGGCCGATCTACGGTACGTATGCCCTATTTTTGACTTTGAGCGCAGATATCTTGAGACAGAAGCATTATAACGATTTAGTTTCTATGGGAGTTTTGTTTCATTGGACAAGACCTAGGTATCCGACGACACCTCATTCTATTTATTAAAAAAAAACCTTTTTCGGTGTATGAAAAAAATAAGTTTCTTCATAACTACAAAAATGAGCGAGTTATTGAGGCAGGGCATACAGACAGACGGACAGAATGGACGAAAGTGTATGGGTTCCTTGTTTGACTAAGGAACCCTTAAAACTTATTGGTAGGTACATGGCATGTCATCCGCGTGGATTCGAACCTGGAGTGCGATTTTTGAATGTCATACGTCGAACTCAGCAATAGCAAATATCAAAATTACTCTGGAGATATGCATCTTTCTACAGCCGATTAGACTTTCAAAAATCATACTTCAGGAGTGCTATTTTTGAAAGTCGTAGCGTAGAAAGATGCATATCTCCATAGTTATCAACATCAACTGCTGAGCTCACCGAATGAGATTCAAAAATCGCTGTCCTGGTCCTTGAGTTTTCATTGCTCTCCGTACTTACCTAATTTAGTAAAGTAAAATCGAAAGAGTTCAAAACATTTCCATAACATAACAATATGCTTTAAATTGTCGATCAAGAATGTATTTTTATGAATGGAGGGCCGAACTGCCGAAGCTTGAACGTCCTTGCCAATTCCATCGCCCACTCGTCTAGACGGCTTACTAGAGACATGATGACGTCACGGGATAATGACCGTAATGGGAATGCCTAGACATTTGTACTAATCTCGTTTGAACTCAGCCATATTTGATTACGTAAGCGGTCTATCTACTACTGCGATTAATATTACTTACACACGCAGATATACTCAGGTACGTTCCTATATGAACTCTCGATGGTGTTGCTACGATATCGTTTTCTATTCGTTGTGGTGAAAGACTAAGTAATTGCAAAGCAGATTGCAGCCAGCTCACAGATCCCGCACTTGACAGTTGGGCTGAATGTTTCCATCTCACAGACGTGAGATCAAGTGCTACAAAATAGTTCAGAAGTCATTAAAGTAAGGTTATGTCAAACAATAGTTATTTGTTATGCTAGGCTGCAAAGTTGCTTTTTGGCGCGAGTACTTGTATTGAAACCTGAGCAAGCGAAGGATTCTAGGTTTGAACCACGAGCGAAGCAAGTGGTTCAAATAATAGAATCCTGAGCTTAGCGACGGTTTTAAAGGTACGAGACGCAGAATAACTTTGCAGCCGAGCGAAACACCTCACAACAGCGAGGAAAAAAAGTAATTGCTAAAAATAACCTTTTATAAAGTTTATTTTTCGTGCTGGCCAGTGTCATGAAATAGTTATTAAGCATTTTCAGTGGATTGGCGGTTTAATTTCAAAAACTCTTTCCACGCTAGCAGATAAAATGCACTTTTGCACTCAGATTTCGAATGATAAACAGAATCTTTCCGAGCTTGTGAGGTAAAAACATTTTTTTCAGTGAAACTGGATTCACACGCCTGAGTTTCCTAGTCAAAAAGCACAAAACGAACTATCAAAAGGCCATAGACCCAGCATCCCAACCTCTAATCAATTATCATTATAAATAGTCCCGCCACATCCTCAGGATGCCGAATTGGAACGGCACAGGTGAGCTTCGCTGGATGCCCGCCAACAAACTGAGTCACTGCGATACGAAAGAGTTTGACAAAAATTATACGATTTGCGGCAAATTAATTGCGTTCGTAAATCTGGGGTGATCACGGAGGTGGATGTATCGATTTAAAAGAGAATACCTACAGTGTAGAATAGTCAGGGAAAGAGTGATACGTCAGACAGCGGCCGTAGTATGATGCACGTGATACGGCTATATCACGCCTTTTATCTCGTTCGTTCGCGCGCAAATAGAAAGGAGAGCGAAGGTGTGATAGCACTATATGACGGTGCCATGCTAACTATGCAGGAGTGCGATTTTTGAATCTCATTCGGTGAGCTCAGCAGCTGAAAATTACAAAATTACTGTGGAGATATGCATCTTTCTTACTAGAGCTGATTTGACTTTCAAAAATCGCACTCCTGACGATTTTTGAAAGTCAAATCAGCAGTAGAAAGATGCGTATCTCCATAGTAATTTTGATATCCTACTACTGTCAGAAAGATGCATGAGAAGGCTTTTGTATGAGATTTAAAAACCGTTCAAACTCACGGATGACATTCAAAAATCGCAACCCAAGTCGTGATTTGATATTGTCTTATTTGCTTTTGAACATAAGTTTCTCTTCTTGACTTACATAGTCACCCACCACACAGACTTACAAAGTACGACACCCATCTACCTATATAGCGGTCTATATAGTGTAGGGAATTAGGGATCCTAGACCACACGGTTAGACATTTCAGAAATCTTTGAATGTAGACAACTTGGCTCGTGTAACTCGTTGGTAGTGTTAATTTGTATTACGTTTAATTTGCTGTTCGTTCCACCGGCTATTTGCTAGCTATAAAGTTTAATAACATTGGTAGGTGATTGAGGAAATAAACATGTTGTTATTAAAATGGTGGTTGCTGCTATTCGATAACAGATGGCGCCACGTGTAGTTTAACTTAGTTTGAAATCAAGTTTCATATAAACAAGTACGATTCGATCACGAATAACGTAAAAATTAAGTTGTATCGTAGTCTTGTTATTTTGTATTATTAACTATTAATAGAATTACTTTTTTTTATTATTGATGGGTTGGCTCTTGACCTCTGTCTAGTCCTCAGGACAAAGAAGACAATGGGGAGGACAATGGGGTCGAAGATGTAGCGAGCTTACCCAGAAGTGTGAACCCTGAATAATGAAACTTAAAAAATAGCAGTACTTATAGGTACAGGTGTTAGGGTAAATTGTAGCATTATTTTAAGGGGTGATTGTACCCATGATACTCAACAACTTTTCCTGAGGAACCTTAAGAAGTTTTTCCATCCTACTTAAATAATGCAATCGAATGCTAACATTTTGTATGAACAGCAGATGTAGGTATTTTATTTAAATTTCCCTTGTTCGTTTGGAAAAGTTCAGTATCATGAGTAAAATCACCCCCATCAGTAATGCTACTATCTACCCTAACACCCGGTAGGTATAGTTCGTTGGTAATAGTACATAGTAGGTAAGTACATAGAACGGGTTCCCTGCCTGTTTCCACACGCTGTACAGGGTGAAATTGATATCATTAGCATCCTTTTAAACTAAGAGCCTACCCATCAAACTCTTCCACCACCACAACCACTAAAATCGAACAACTTTGACTATGGGAGCAAACCAATTGGGGCAAAAAAAAAATCAGCTGTCCCCCATACTAAACTGCAGTCTCGACTCAAATGTATGCAGCAGCTGATAATTTTTTTGCTCCGATCGGTTTGCTCCCATAGTAAAAGTTGTTCAGTTTGATGGGTAGACTCTTTGTTTAAAAGGATGCTAATGATATCAATTTCACCCTGTAGAGATCCCAAAACCATCAAACTAATTGTTGTCTAAACAATTAAACCAAGAGGGCTAGTCTTAACGATCGATATAAATATCAGTGGTAATTAAAGAACGAACAGACGACCGATGGATTCAAAATAAACCAACTTTTTATTTTTAAACTGCACCACAATAGATGCAGCTTACTTCGTAATCGTTTGAGAACTCACGGATTAGTTGCTAGTTGGGGTTTAAAATAGAAAATGAATCAACTTTGGGGTGTCTGATTTGAGGTTATCTTTACACTTAGCCAGAAGTTTACACTTAGTTAGTAAGAAGATTAAAGAAATCTACATCTAGCTAGGTCTAGGTATACCAATATTCAGGGTCCAAC
The DNA here is from genome assembly GCA_963693445.1 of Agonopterix heracliana. Lineage (NCBI taxonomy): Eukaryota > Metazoa > Arthropoda > Insecta > Lepidoptera > Depressariidae > Agonopterix > Agonopterix heracliana. Next base: position 1,573,644 of record OY856310.1, read on the forward strand.
TTAATAATAGTTTTTTAAGAGGATGATCAGGAGTGCGATTTTTGAATCTCATTTGGTGAGCTCAGCTGTTGAAAACGTCAAAATTACTCTGGAGATACGCATCTTTCTACTGCGGATTTGACTCTCAAAAATCGCTCTCCTGTAGTATGATTTTTGAAAGTCAACTCAGCAGCAGAAAGATGCATACGTCCATAGTTATTATGACATTTTCAACTGGTGAGCTCACCGAATGACATTCAAAAATCGCACTCCAGACCATCAAACTGAAAAACTTTCTCTATGGGACCAACATCGAAATCGCAAAATTTAAATTAATTAAATAAGGAAAATGGCCTTACAGGATTGGTACAATACCTAAAAATTCTGAGACGGACAAGTTCGAACAGAATAGAGTCTCGGTCATTTTCATCGAAAATGTATGAAAAGGTTTTTTTTTAACCCAAATAAAACCAAGGACAATGGACCTACAACTTTGGTGCAATAATAATAAATGTTTAGATGGACAAGTCTCCGTATACAGGGTGAAATTGATTTATCATTAGCATCCTTTTAAACTAAAAGTCTACCCATCAAACTAAACAACTTTTACTAAACAAAACACAACTGTTGCATAAAGAGTCGAGTAAGCATTGCAGTTTAGTATGGAACAGCAGATTTTTTTGCGCTGAGCGGTATGCTTAAAAGTTGTTCAGTTTGATGGTAGACTTTTAGTTTAAAAGGATGATAATGATATCAATTTCACCTTGTATAGCAGTAGAAAGTCTTCGACCAATGTGTGTGTTGCCAGTGTTGACATATGGAACAGAGACGTGGTCGCTCACTCAAGCCCTCATAAAAAGGCTGAAAGTCACCCAAAGGGCAATGGAGAGGGCTATGCTCGGAGTTTCCCATCAGAAATGAAGAAATCCGCAGAAGAACCAGAGTAGCTGACATAGCCCAAAGAATTGCTAAACTAAAGTGGCAGTGGGCGGGGCACATTGCTCGCAGAACCGATGGCCGATGAGGCCGGAAGGTTCTCGAGTGGCGGCCGCGTACCGGAAAGCGCAGCGTGGGTAGGGTCCACACGGTGGACCGACGACCTGGTGAAGGCGGCGGGAAACTGTTGGATGAGGGCAGCGCAGGACCGGTCGTTATGGCGATCCTTGAGGGAGGCCTATGTCTAGCATTGGACGTCCATCGGCTGAGATGATGATGATAGCAGGAATTTCCCTTTGTCGAACAACGAAACGATGTCATTTTTACGTCGCTACTTACAGAAGCAACTTCTTTTTATTCCAAGTCGCGAGTAAAAGCTAGTGAAATATAAAATTATGTACTATCATACCACTCAGACATAAAGGTAAAACGCGATACCTATGTCTTCATTTAAGCGCGCTGGTGGTCGATTCTAAAGACGGCTCGTAAAAATTTTACGTGCATCTCAGTAATAATTCCATAATAACATTATTTAATAATGGTAAAACGAAAGTGGCTTCTTTTTATTACATTTCTTATGCGAGTAGAGACTGATAGACTATATAAATAAATGAAAAACATCTGTTTGTTTTCTGTGGTGCAATTTATTTACGGGAAATAATATTGGTTCCGACAAATAAATAAATCTCCAGCTATCTCTGTCCGACTTTTATTCTAATTTACCAGCGTTATAATAATATACCGACAAAAAAATTCAAAGCATACCGAATAAAATACCTAAATTTTGCTGACACCTATGAACACAATCAAATTACATTTCTACTTATAAATATATTAAACTTTGAATAACAAAACTAAACTTCTGAATAAAATACTGAACCTCCGACGAGATTACTGGGTTACTGACAACAGAGGTCATGTCAAAATAATCATTCTTTTACGAATTTTATGAGTTATTTAATTTTCTAGTGTTGGTTACCAAATATATTTTTTAACTCTCAACATTGATGAAAATACCGAAACTGGTCGGACCGCGCGAACGGCGTTTGAGCAAAATGCATTCGGTTGGGTTAGCGAGGAGCGAAGCGACGAGCGGGTTAGGTTTCTTGCGACCAGCCCCACGAGCCGAGCGAGCGCAGCGAGCGTGCCGCGGCAGCGGCCGGCGAGTGGCAGAACCGAATCGCTACTGTTTTAAATAGTAGACTAAAAAAAATGTTTACAAAAAAAAAACTTAGGTTAGGTTAGGTTAGGTTAGGTTTGGTTAAGGAAAAAAAAAAAAAAAAACTTTTTTTTTTTAAAGTTGAGATTTTTTTTTAAAAGTTATAGGTTAGGTTAGGTTAGATAGATTAGATTAGTAGTAACTAGAATTCATGATTATAGTAAGTACATTTTTGTATTTTTAATAACTTTCTGGACAAGCGCCAACAATAGAAATTTAAGTATAACATTGTAGTAAAAATAGCACAGAGTTTATGAAAAATTAAATGTAATTGATGAATTTCTAGTTGGCAAGTAAAGGTAATAATTACAAAGCATTGTTATCAGTAGAACATAATTTTATATGGTAAAAAAGTATTACAGCAATTAATAGTCATAAGATTTTTTCTGAGATTTAAGTATATCATTCGGTCGTTTCGTCATTTTTAGTCGGACAGAAGTAGTCGGAGATTTAGTATTTCGGGCAGTAAATATTATATTTTTAGTAAGGACATTTTTAAATTTATTATCGGAGCTTTTATTACTACCCTTTATTTACGTACTTACCTATTATACCTACCTATGGCACAGACACGCGTACTCACCTTCCTGTTGAATATTTATCGTTTCTTAGCGTACGGTTTTTATTTTTTCCAAATACTAAACAATTACTTGAGTATACAAACAATTTTCCCTAATTTTACCCGGAGAAGTTATGATTCCGTGTATATATATATATATATATATAGATACAACCATTTAAATTAAAAACATGATTTATTGTCGATGTCTATTCTATTCTATTCTATTTTAAAAAAAATGGCTGCCATCTTGGGTATTTGATGATTTTGCCAATGTCTAGTTTATGTAGCAAAAGTGCTTGACGTTGTACGGTAATTTATGTATTTGGTTACTTCAATGATTGTTTTTCGAAAAGAACACTATCTTGAGCCACCACTGGAGCCCCGTTGTAGACCTGGGAGGGGGCAACCAACGATCGACGGGCGACGCGACCGCCCAATAGCAGATCCACAACGTGACTCCATTGTCGATGTCGTGATAAACTAGTGGTAGTGACACAACTCAGATTTTAGCGATACTGCCCGTGTGGTCGTTATCGGAGAACCTTCCATTTTCATAACGGTTAAAAATTTAAAAGATTCCGTGAAAAGTTATTCTTTTAATACCTACTATACGAGTACATTTTCGTACCTACATTTTCTCACGCGCCGCCGCGCCGCACCTTTTGAAGCTACAACTTCGAAATAGAGGTGATGCCAAAACTGTCACTAAAGCGTATTTATACGTATCGTAACAGTTATTCAAGTGACTCAATTTTCTCAGAAATCTCGCCGGTGATTTTTTACATCCAATTGAAAATGCCCTGCGAATTTCCCTGATTTTTCTTATGCTGTGTGCACACTTAATACGTTTTGCATCTGCACTGCTGCTGTAGATTAGACCAGAAACCTTGTTATTATTGGGTACCAACCATTGGCGGATCCAGGGGACAAGCCAGGAGACTGAAGCCACCCCCTCCCCCTCTCCTTAACTAAAGTGACTCTCAGCCACCGCAAAAATAATTTCTGGATCCACCACTGCTGCACGGTACCAAGTATATTTTGAAGCGTGCCGTTAGCAAGGGTCACTTTTAGCATCTTAAAGCTACGGTTTTAGCAACGGGTAATTTTATTACCCATAGATAAACTGGTTAAACCACGCACACGGTACCTTAGTGGAATTACCATGGTCAGACTGGAAAATCTGAACTGAAAATAACAGTTTTCACAACAATTTATTGTAATTTCCTTGTCAATGATACCGTCGCGTGTTCCTTCTATCGCTGAACATAAGATAAAGTAAGATAAATATTCTTTATTTGCACACCAAGAATAGAAAAAATACAATTTAAAACCTAACGCAAAAGTTTATACATATAACGTGGACTCCCCCGGTTCACAACTCTTCAGCAGATTACCAGCCCGTTGCCAATGTTCTGAGCTATGCCATTAGTTCCCTGCCATATCACCTCATTCCAGCCAGCCTCTAACGATGGTTGTCAAATCTCTTCACCATGATGACAAGCCTATTTACACACGGCGACTCATCAAGCTACGCAAAACCAATATAAGCTGGCCGCGCGACGTTATACATTACTCTACCTACGCAAGGCCAGCTTATTTTGGATTGGCGTAGCTTGATGTGTCGCCGTGTGTACTCGACAGAAGAATTACTCTTTCCTGTTGTAAGAGTTAGTAACCTACCTTAGAATAATGAATGGTCTTCATTCAATCCTTCTAACGCAAAAAATGACGTTAAAAAGCGATCTGTGTGATATTATTTTGAGCTTTTGTTTCATCATTAATCTACGGTTAGGTTAGGTTAGGTTACGTTATATTCTTTGCTATACGCATTCAGTGTACGCGTGGTCTTACGCTGTAATATCATCTTTGGCACAGTCTCGTGTATTTTATCACTGTCGTTAAGAGGATTAAGTTTTGTTTTGGGAAATCGGAAAGTATTTTAGGGCTGCTCTCGTTCTTGAAGGAAACTAAGGTCTTATTGCTCATGCGTTCTAAAATTGAGCGCTCGATTCGACCCGAATCTGGTAGTGTATCTACTGAAGGTGTTCTTACACCATATTATTAATTTGTTCTTTTGTAGGTATTTATTGTAGATTACACCGCGAGGCGAAGCCTCGGTCAACAAACATGTGATCTGAGTGAGGCTTTCTTATTTACTGCCCGAGGTTAGTATAAGTAGGTACTTACTATTTTTCTCTTCGGCGGAGGTGGAAAGTGGCAACTTCGTTTAGCGCAGCTTTCCGTCCGGAGGGGAGAAAAAACTATTATTTTCAGTGCTAATCAAGTCAGTTGAACTTTAATTGCTTCGATTCGAGAGATTGCTTCATCAATTTGAGATCTGAAATTCTACGAGAAATGGTATGTTTCTAGGCAGGTACATACCTAACGTTTTCTCCGTCCAACCCATACAGAAGTGACACTCTCTATGGTCTAAAATGCTTGAAATTATTCAAGACTAAATTGAAAAATAACAAGATGAGTTGAATTTATCAAAATATTTACTATATGAAAAAAAGGTTCAACGTTTTCTGGTCTAATAGTCTAGCAGAAAAATCTAAATTTATCAAAATACCACAACATTATCCTCAATCAAAAACAAAATAGAATCGAACCAATAAAAACGATACGACGAACACAGTTGCAATCCTCAGTTTGTTTACGATTGCGGGCGAGGTAAAAAATACTTACTACGCATACGATGGAAGGAGCGCGGGGTGGGGGAAGGGATACTACGCTACGTTCGCCGATGGGTTCTTTTTTGCCGCGTTCGGGTTTCCTTTTGACTCGAGCCTTGGTTTTTTCGTTAGTGCCCAGTTTGGCGTGGCAACACTGGCAACTCCATAAACAGTTATACTCGAGAGGCAACCCCGCAGAATTGTTTTTAAATGACTCTCGCGCGGTGTGCGTGCGCGCAGACTTTGTGACGCGCGCGTTAAATAAGAGTGCAGCATTTTGATTGGATTAACTAGTTAGTATTTTAAAAGCAATGAAGCATTCGGTGTCGCAATCACACACAATGTGTGTCAGTTTTAGTTAGGTCTGAGTCTGTTATAATTTTCTCTTCTTACACTTTGATAATTTTTTAGAGAAAAAAATCAACGGAGAATGTATTTTTTCAAGTGATTATTAAGTATGCGAAAAATTGTTCTATCATGTCATCAGAACAGAATAAGAATTTTTTACTGTGTTGACTAGAAGAAGAAGAAGATCATTTGCTTTAGTATTGTCTACTTGGGTACCTACTTAGTTAATTAGGTACATCCATAATGATTTTACTTATGAATTACTTCCTATGTGAGAATAATAAAATGTGGAGAATATGATTCAGTTTTAAAAAGTGACACATTTTGTTAACATAGCATAGCACATTTTTTATTAAATTCTTAATGTCTCTTGCTCTGTTTCGAGTAGGTATATGAGAGTTCTCCATTACGATGGGAGATTTTCCGAAAGCCATTAAAAAAGAAAAAGTAGTTCCTAATGGCTCGATAGATCGCGTTGACCAGACAGGGGAGAGCGACCTTGCAGATAATAAAATATAAATGGACGCAGTTCTGCAAAAAAGATCCAACCCACTATGCGCTCTATAGTGGGTTGGATCTTTTTTGCAGAACTGCGTCCAAATGAAATAGTAATAATTTGTGTTTTAAAGTAAGCAGCACAATATGAACATAATATATTTCATCAACGGATGCATCTGACTCAGTGACACGCATTTTTGTTTACTTTTTAGCCTAAAATTTTCGTCTTCGGTCCCCTTTCTGGTCAACGCCATCTATCGCCAGTATGTTGAACTACGTTTGACTAGCACTCAGAAAACTCCTCATTGATCCTATCGCACATATTCCTCTCATGAACAAATAAATTCAAAGAACGCATTCTAATCTTCCGTACGTCCTTTAGTCGGCAAAATCAATACGATCTTTTGTTCATCCGCACATGGCTTGGCCGTACGATAAGCGAATCGTATCCAGTCTAAAGACACTAAAAGTATTTTATTTTTACTTTTTTTTCGTCACTTTTCCTTATTTTTATGTGGCCAAGGCTATGGTAACAATGAGAAAGGATTTATGTTGGCTTTTCGGTTTAAATTCCTATTTAGTAGCCGGCGTTTTAAATTGATTGTCACTGAAGTAGTTGGTTCTTTTTCGCATGATGGAATGGAGAAGATATAAAGCGAAAGATGAACAATTGGAATCCCGCTTATGATATACGGTTTCTATGGTTGAAAAAAAACTCAGGTTCGAGTTAGCAATACCTAAGCCTGACCAGAAATATAAAAAACCTCGCCATGTTGCGGAAAATCATTGGAACTAATTTTTGTACTTGGAACACTAACATTAAAGGTGACAGTCGATTGCAGCGCCCCCAATCTAGGTTTTTTATTTTCCTGGTCAGGCTTTACTTATCTACACGATAGGTACCTAACACATCCTTAGCTCATATTCTTGCATGCATTTCTCGCTCGAGTTTTATGTAAAAAGAACTAACCACCTATGAAAATGGAGTGATCTGATTGTTAAGTAGGTACTTACTTAAAGCAATAAGTATGACTATACAGGGTGTCTTAAGGGGGAGTTTCAGACCATAAAACTGAACAACTTTCGCTATGGAGCCAACAACGAAATCTCGAAAAAAAAACTAAAAATTATCTTTGGTGTGTACCATTTTTTTCTTCACAAACACGGAACCTTAATAAAAGATTGAAATCACGAACAAACAAAAACTGAACAATGTCATAACAATTAATAAATAACATGTTTATTGTAAGGCTTGCACAATGATAATTAAAATTTTGCAAATAATATTGCCGAGCCTTTTTACAACTTTAATGTTATACGCATCCTTATACAATAAGCCTTCAAAATGCATGCGTTACATACTCACGACCGTATTCCATTTCAGGGTGGTCAGGACTGCTTCAAATGCCTATTCTCCCTTCCTCTACAGAGTGTATCGAAACACCATACCATAGTAATATTTAAAAGGGTGGTTTAGAGTTTAGAGTCTAAACTTTAGTTTAGAGTCTAAACTTTAGACCATCAAACTGAACAACTTTTCTATGGAGACATTGTCGATAAAAAGGGAAAAAATCTGCTGTACCATACATTTGAGTTGAGTCGGTTCGGTGCTGTAGTTTTGTATGAAAAAGTAGATTTTTGCGATTTCGAAGTTGGCTGAGTACTAAAAGATGTTTTGTTTGATCGTCCAAACCACCCCTTTAAATGTTACTACGGTTTTTTGTTACACCCTGTATAGCCACTTATCCATATTTAGCCATATTTTTGTTATGTTATGTTGTTAACTTGTTATCCTGTTAACCTCCCACTGCAAAGCACAGGCCTACCCTAAGGGCGGGCGGGGTGTATGGGCGTTAGTCCACCACGCGTGCCCAATGCAGATTGGTAGACTTCACTTATGCATCAGAATTTCATCTTCTGCATATGCAGGTTTCCTTAACGATCTTTTCCTTCACCGTTTGAGAGCAGTCGGTAATACGTACATAAGTTAGAAAAACCCATTGGTACGTGGCATGTTGTCCGTGCGGATTCGAACCCGGACCTCATGATTGAGAGTTCATACCTCTCCGCAACGCGCCATCGAGCTCTTCACATACGCCTCACCATTTCTTCTTCAGCGTATGCTTAGCGCGGTCCGGGTTCGATTTCGCACCGGACGACATGCCATGTACCAATGAGTTTTTCTAACTTATGTTCTACGTACGTAATACAAACTGCTCTCAAACGGTGAAGAGAAACATCTAGATGAATAGCCACTTAACATAGGTAGAATATCATCACGCTAAATGACGAAGAAGCTGGCTAAATTGAAAGCCCCGAGCAAACTAAATATTTATAGGGTATACGTGGTAGCGAATTTGGTTAAATTTGAACGATTCAAAAAATTTTATACAGGCTGAAGGCATAAAAACATGGCGTTTTTGGATCAACCGTACAAAAATTAATAGGATGAGACATGTTAAAAAATAAATTCGCTTATTTTCAGGGGCTAGTAACAACGGCGGTAAAATAATCCTAAGTAGGTGATGAAAAATATAAAATCGATCATTTTGAAATAAATCTTTGGATACCAGCCTCAACAGTAATTAAATAATTATGTCTACCTATATATATACCTAGTCTAGATATATTACCGTTGGCGCGCTACACATACAAACGTACTATGGTGATATTTTGAATACTAACCAATCACTTAAAGTCAATGAAATTTTGCAGAAACAATCTAGAAACGAATCTAGAATCAATCTCAAATCTGAAAATCTGACTTCATACAAGAATCGAGATTCGTTTCTAGATTGTTCCTGAAAAATGTAATTGACTTTAATTTGGTTAATATTGAAAATATCACCGTAGTACGTTAGTATGCAGCGCGCATTTGCGCTCTCGGAATAAAAAAAAAAGATTATAAACGGCACAATCAAGATCTAATATTTTCTCTTTTCGTAATAAGACTGCTATTTGAACCCTTACGTTCATCTTTGAAAATAAAGATGAAGCAAATAATGTTATATTTAGTTCAAACATCAACACCCTGTATTTATATACAAACTGATATTCGCGTGTCTGTCGGGACGTTAACCGATTTAGGAAATATTTCAAAGTTCAATGACACGTGCTCTGAGGTCGAATTCTAATCAGTTGCTATGCAGAATGCAGACGCATGCACAGGACGAAACCAATTTTGATGCACAAAAAAAACCAACAGGAGTTGGGTGAAATGACTTTCAGGGAACCCGTGAAACGATTTTGATATTAATGCTTCAGGCAGTAATCCAGATGTTACTTATAAATTCGCATATGGTTTTGTCTATCTCGTATTGGAGAAATTACGCGGAGTAATTGCGGAGGGTTCTTGAAAAAATAGTTTTGACTATTACGTGTCTGTTCCGTGTGTCGTCGCCGGTTTATGGAAAAGCATTGCACGCGTAATTTTTGCAGGGGTATTCCGACACTCTCGGAGTGACATTAATATCATTAGCATCCTTTTAAACTAAGAGTCTACGCATCAAACTGACCAACTTTTACCATGGGGGTAAACTGATCGGAACAACAACAAAATCCGGTGTTCCATACTAGACTGCAATATGTCTACTCGGCTCAAATATACAAGGTGTTTCATAAGTAACAATAAATTTTTGAAACTCATAAGGGGGTTGTTTCGACCGTCAAACTGAACAACTTTCTCTATGGGACCAACATCGAAATCGCGAAAAAAATATTTTTAAATCCCATACATATTTTAGCTCTAGTCGATTTGTAGAGTATAGAACATAAATATTTTTTTTCGCGATTTCGATATTGGTCCCATAGTGAAAGTTGTTCAGTTTGATGGTCTACACCACCCCCTTAAATGTTTATTTGTAGTTTTGTAACACCTTGTATACAGCAGCAGTTTTTTTTTGCTCCCATAGTGAAAATTGTTCAGTTTGATGGGTAGACTCTTAGTTTAAAAGGATGCTATGCTAATGAACCTCGTCTAATCATGAGTGAATCACCCATTTCTTTTGTGTGCGTGCTGTCACGCGGTACATAAGGTGGCGGGTTGTAGCACCTGCGCCTAGAGCTATAGTGCATCTGTGTGAGTGTAGGTCCCTTGTAGAACAAACGAGATTGTATTACCTTGCATACTTCACATCTTTTTAGTGCAATATTCGGTCCGTATTTCTTTTAAGTCCGTGGCTAATGATATCTGTTTATGAAATGTCAAAATGAGATTAGCAGAGAGGCACATTTTGAAAAGACAGGCTACTTACCATAATTATAAAGAGTTACGCAAGCAAACTGGAACATTATTTTCACTACATTTGTTCTAATTTCAGTATTAGTCATGGTGACAGACAACGATAAAAATCCATATGACTGTAGTGTTTTCTGTGAAAATTATTTATGATACTTGTGTTTTCTGTGAAAATGGTCCCTATCTGTCTATTTATGATTCTCGTTCATAGTAATAACCAAAAATATGTGTGACATCGTTATTTTATTAAACAGAAGCTTATAATAAAATGACGGAATTGAGATGTTTGGTTCAGCTTCCATCTTGGTCTATATAACCATCTCTCTGTGATTGCAGGTCTATAAGTTCAAAAACAGTAGCAATCTTGCTGTCAATGCATTTTTAGTTTTCACGTCTATCGATCCCCATTTTAATAAAGTTTAAGGGAAACGAGCATATTATGCCCAACACACTTACCTATAATGTAACTCGTGTAAACCAGTATCAACAGCAGCAACCACTTACAACACTAGACAATGAAGTCCAGCGAGCCCGGGGATGACTATAATCTGTCTTGTAACCCCTAAGTGTAACCCGCTGTAACCCGCCAGTTTAATCAAAAGAAGATATTATAATATAAGAGGAATAGGAAATTATATCACATATCCCACATGAAGTTTAAGAGATACATGCAAAGAAGCGCTCTTTGGCGTAGTGGAGCTTCGGTATTGAAAACGATCACCGAAGTTAAGCAACGTCAGGTCCGGTCAGTCTTTGTATGGGTGACCGTTTAGTGGTATTTCATCTCGAGCGTTTCCGTGCTTCAGAAGGCAAGTTAAGCAGTTGGTCTCGGATAGTTCCGTCAGATGGCGTTTTAACTATTCGTTAAGCCAGGTCAGAGGCCTATTAGGGCGGCTTGAAAATACTCTGACAGCAAGTTGACCACTAACTTGCCTCCACCAACACGCACGGGGCCCGCGTGGTGGAGTATGGCCCACTCCCTCTCACCCTTATTCGTGCAGTGGGATTCTATAGGCTATAACTTACTATGCAAATAAGAAATATTTCACAGTTTAACACTCTCATCAAAATGATACAGACGTAATGAAAGGAATTTTAAACCAACAGAAACAATTGAACAAATTGAAATAGAGAAATTTAAATAATGTCGTGAACAAACATTGTTTAAGTAGTCGGCTACAAAATCAAAGATGCCGAAACATTCCTAGAGTAAACCAGACAATTGTTAACAGAAGTTAGTTGTATCACAATCTGTTAGCACAAGAACTGATCACAATGCTGAAGCTACCGTGCTGTTTAGGGTTCCTTAGTTCCTTACAAGACCAAAATTGAATGATAAAGACGAGGCATCGTGAAATATACAAAATAACATTAAAAGACAAAAATACCCAACGAAAAAGAAAATTGACTTTTGACATGCTCCATTCCTTCTCATTATTTATACTAACATCGTGTTTTAACATACTTAAATATTCTTTATTTGCACACTAAGAATAGACAGATAATTTTTAACATGAATTTAACAAATTTGTAACAAACATTTTATCACTAAAAGCTCTTCCAGAGACCCCATAGCATTTGTCTGTTTAAATTGCAATTGGTTAAAAATAAAAATATATTTTACTGATATCATTGAAAAAATCCAGGATAATTTGGATTTTGAACTTTTTTCGGCGGTTTAGCAGAAACACAAATATACGGGACTCTCTTTACAGAAATTACACTTACGCGCTTTTACTACCTAGTTATCTTACACAGAAATGGATTGGGCATAATTAAAATGAAAGAGACGATGATATACATAAGGCTGAGGATGAAAAGGGACGTGCGTAAGGAACACTTGCGACCACAGCGGTTTGTGATGAAAGGACGAGCAGAATACGAATGAGGAAAGTTTGGTTCACCATAAATCTGTACCCATTTCAGGATAAGGATAAGGATTATCCATTTTACTTATCTAAGTTATATCCGCAGCATTCCAATGCAGGGCAAAGATATTCTTACCAAAGAGGGTGCGGTGGAGTGCTATTTCTTCACCACGATGGATCAGTTCGGACGGGTTCATGTAGGCAAGACGATGGTCAACTTGCTGTTGTATGATTTGCAAGCAGCGTCAATACAATCAAATCGAAAAGATGCTGGCATGTAGCGATTTGGCACTATGTGGCAAAAGAAATAACCTTCTCTAACTGACAGTGCATGGCATGATTTATTTTTAATGATATGAGGCTTTAGCAATGCAGATGTCGAAAAATCGGCTAATAATGAGCATTTCATTTACACACCCGTACATACACACTCATGCCATTATTCGTTTTAAAGCATCAGATATAAAATAATACCAAAGTAAACGCCGCCTACTTCAACGAGGGCTTTCTTTATGTTCGGGGAAAATATAATTTAATCAATTCCTTCCAAAATCACGCAATATCCCAAAAGAGCCGAACTAGCATGGCATTCCTACAAAGTGACAATGCACTGGAATCCAGAGTCAAGTAACAAGTAGGTTAAAAGGTGAGACAGTCAGGTATTACTGTAATTAGAGTTCGCATAGTGATGCAAATGTGTAGCGATTCTGCCTAGAGCGCGAGAAGGAATTCGCGACGGAGGTAAGGAGTTAGTATTCAAATAAGAGATAATGATATTATGATTCTTTTACAAACACATATTTCTTCCCTTGGTTCTTGGCATCCACAATGCAACAATTGCCAACATTGAATTAAGCGAAATCTACAAAGTCTTCATTCTCAAACAAAGGAAGATACTTAATTAGAGACTACCAACCGCACTAAAGGGATAAATTCACTAATGCCAAAAACACTTTAAAAAATCGGCCTCACAGACGCTTGATCGTGCCGGTATGTCCCACGGCCTTAAATCGATAACAATCGCCTTAATTGCTGGCCGATTAAGGCCGATTATGGACTGACGGCAAAAAATTCAGTTGCCTTAACCAAACTGTTTAATTAGAGTATCAGATGTTTATTCTTGATGGGATCGGGAGGGGACTTTTATGGTGAAGGAGATGTGAAAGTGTTTAAGTCAATTGAAATTAATATAGTAGCAGATAGCAGTTGTTAAATAAAGGGTATTTCGGCTACTGTAGCAAAGACATTATTACTGCATTAGAAGCATAATAGTCGTAATATGATCATGAACGAAACTGTTTATCTATTAATTAGAATTCACTAGATCAAAGAGGTAAGAACAGTTAGGAATTATACTAAATAGGATTGCTTCTTTTCTATCTTACTTCTACGATTCTTAGAAAGCTAGCTTTAGTAGAAAAGCAGCCTAAACTAATGAAAAAACAAAATTGGAATCAGCGCTTTCAAAACTTCCCAAGAATATCGTTAAGAATAAAATTGAAATCACACTGAAAGTTAAAAGAAACATAGAAAGATTAAATTATCCAATAGCGATAGCAAAACCAGAAACACTAAATAAGACGAAAAAAGTCAAAATGAACCAATGGAAACAACCATCAAACATAAAGATGTACTTAGGTAAACCAAAACCGAACGACAAAAGTTGGAGAAGCCTAACAAAAACATCGACATGGACGATTCAATAACTTTTTTACTATTCTGTTCTAAACAAACACAATAAAGTGTGTTATTGTGAAACAGCGGAAAGTGGGAAGCCGCACGACACGTGTTTTATATATATCCCATTCAAAATAGTGTTACGCGAAGTAACCCAGATAGATGGACCGAACGAACGGATAGCTCCAGCTATCCAAGTGGGTGGTAGCCTTGACTTCTTTACATTGTTTCCTGACCTCTGAAAGTCTGCACTTAGGTGTTGACTTGGATAGATTAATCTTGAAAGATATTGATTGATAAACTCTGTTCCTAAGTTAGGTTCGGTTACCTACTCATTAAGGGTCGGCACTACCCTAATCGGGCAAAACAGGGTTCGGCGTTCCGACTTTTGAGGATAGTAAATAGCTATATTTAGAAACAAAATTAAGACCATCGCTTCTCTAAAAGATGAAGTACAAGATGAACAAAAAAAACTTCAGTAAAATTGTGTAGTTACATCAGAAAGTAATCGAGAATTTCATGAAAAACTCTAGAATAGCACTGCCGCGTTCCGAGTCCTGTGATTTAGTGAAACAAAATAAAACAACAAAATATATTTATAATCAATGGCAAAACATCAAAGAACACTTTAAACAAATCAGTTTTTCGATACGACTTCTAGTTTTTTTGCAATTTGTTACCAAAAATCACATATTTTTTTGAACGTTTTCTTCATACAAATTACTATGGGCCGTCAATCGTTCGAAATCATTGCGAATAGTCCGGTGACCGGCAAAACCCAACCCAGTCTTAGAAGATTAATGAACAATTCCATTTTTAGCTAAAGTAGGCAAAGTAACTTATAAAAAACCGGGCCACATGCAGTGTAGGGTTCCGTAGTAGCCCGTCACGATATGTGGACTTAGAAGTGCATTTTATAAATTGGTCGACTATTACTCGTAAATTTTTGTCCACTTTATTATATTAGAATAACTGTAAGTTTATTACTATTGTTACTAGCAAACTAAGGATTGATAATCTGAATTCATCATCATCATCGTCAGATATGTTTTAAATGAGAATGGAGTAAGAGTGAATTCTGTACCGTAGTAGGTGACTCAAACGATTGACTTCGAAAGTCATTTGCACGACAGAATTTTGCGCGAAAAGACATTGCGCGATACAAGAAAACACAAAGGAATTTCAAAAAAGTTACTATGTCCGGTCACTGTTTGGTAGTTTTTGGTTATTTTGGTAATTTATGGTAGTTTTTGAGTCTTTCGGTAGTTTTCGGTAGATTTTCGTACTTTTTGGTAGATTATTGTTATTTTGGTAGATTTTAGTACTTTTTGATAGATTATTGTTATTTTTGTAATTTTTCGTACTTTTTGGTAGTTTATGGTTAATTTGGTACTTTTTGGTTCATCTCATTTCATTTCATTTATTTACCTTAAATTGTAGGTAGGTACATAAGTTACAGATGGTAAGTACAGAGTACCTATTAGTCACACTACAACATGAAAAAACAGATTTAAACAATAGGTGCCAGACAATAACTTAACTACCACCTGAAAAGTACTACAATTAAATTATTTAAATGTTATAAAGTCAGTTCAATGTGATTAGTTAAAAATTATAATAACCTTATTGAAGTACAAATAATCGATCTGCAACCTGCAACACATTTTTTTCTACTCAGATTGATGCCTGTTTGTTTACTTATACTGAAGAAACTAATTAAAGTCATAGGGACACTGTTCGATTAATAATTCTTTTACCTTCTTCAGAAATTAATTGTCGGCTTTAATGTCATCTGGTATTTTACTATACACAAGAACAGTATTCGACTTTATTTTGTAGTCCTTTGCATTGATGCTAGTCGGTAATTTGGTACCAGTAGCTCATTTTTGCGAGTTACATTTAATCTCTTGCTACGGAATACTACGGGGTATCGTCTCACGATTTTGCACGGATCGAGGATATATACAACAAAGCTGTCACAGTGAGTAATTTAAAAGTCGGTAAACAAGGATCGGCATGACACCCTTACTAACTGAATTCCGCTTACGATTCGAATGCACCTCTTTTGCAAAACAAATATTTTATTTATGTCAACAGACCCACCCCGTAGCCAAGCCGTCAAGAACTCTTTTGTTTTTATGGTAGTTTTTGGTAATTTTCATTCTTCTATCAAATATTACCAAAAAGTATAAAAATCTTCAAAAATAACCCAAAACTACGAAAATCTACCAAAATAACCAGAAACAACGAAAAACTACCAAACTAACCAAAAACTACCAAAAAACCAGAAACAACAAAAAATCAATTTTAAACTCTACCAATAACTACCAAAACCTACCAAAAGAACCTAAAGAACATTGTACTAAATTTTTTTATCTTTAAAATTACTTCTTGTTAATATTGCTGTGCCCTTTCAGGATTCATGTACCCACTTTAGCTACTAAGTAACACCTATATGTTCTTGTGTCGCACAATGTCCTTCAGCGTGACTAAAATTACTGCTGAAATCTACCAAAATCTACCAGATAATATTTATGTCGTTACAGATGGTCAAAATTTAATATGAAACACGTTTTTGTACAAAATATTATAAATTTTATCTAAACGCTCATCATTACACATGTTATTTTCGCATTTTTGTATAATTTTTATTGGTTTTTATCACTTTGTAACATGCATCCATGTTACAAAGTGACTTTAATTTTCAAATAAATATTAAATTAGGTCGTCCCTATGCAAGTTTAAATTTAGTACAGTTTTCTGTGTCTCATAAGCAGAATCCGAAATTTTGGTAGCACTTTTAATAATGTCAAACGGATTGCACGATTTGCACGTTTATCGACTTCCGATTGTGTCGATATACGGGTAATTTTTTATCACTGCGGATAACTCCAGCATGTATTCTACTCATCAAACTTTCACTATGGAGCCAACTTCAAAAGAGCGAAAAAAAATCTGCTGTCCTATACAAAACTGCAGTACCTACATATTCGACTCAAATGTATGGGACAGCTGATTTATTTTCGCTATTTTGAAGTTCGATACCATGCTGAAGTTATCCGCAGTGATATAAAATATACCCGTATATCGACATTATTGGAAGTCGATAAGTACATGCAATGCCTTTGACATATTAAAAGTGCTAGGTACCAAAATTCCAACTCTGCTCAGAAGCCCTCTTTTGTAAAAAAAACAACATTAGGCGATATGATTAATATTTGCTGTAATAGAAGTGAGTTCGGTGGCGCGTTGCGGAGAGGACTCTCAATCAAGAGGTCCGAGTTCGAATCCGCACGGACAAACACCACACAACATGCCACGTACCAATGAGTTTTTCTAACTTATGTACGTATTACCGACTGCTCTCAAATGGTGAACGAAAACATCGTGAGGAAACCTGCATATGCAGACGAAGAAATTCTGATGTATATTATGTGAAGTCTACCAATCCGCATCGGGCACGCGTGGTGGACTAACGCTCAAACACCCTCCTAGAAGGTAGGCCTGTGCCCTGCAGTGGGACATATATAGGCTGATGATTATGATGATGATGTACTAGAAGTTCCGGAAAACTTGCAAACCCTGCAATCGTTTTCTCAGCCATTTGTATTGCCAGCTTAGATTTTATTAGACGGAATCCTTGCATTTTAAATACATAAAATTTTCGAATACCCAATTTCTACTAAAATCTACTAAACAATTTTGCCCTAAAACTACCAATAAAGAAGAAATCTGGTCACACTGATGTCCTTTTGCGCAAATGTTTTTGAAGGCTATCGTTCCAGTTACTGCAAAATTTACTTTTATTCCGTGCTTAAAATATTATATCTTACGATGATTATGATAATAAAAGATTACAAACCCTTAGTTTGCTAATACCTTAAGGACGCGTTTACAAAATTCCTCACTCCAATTCCTGCCTTTGGTCGTACTACTACACGCGCAAGGCTCACGCATACAGAGATAACTGCCAAGCGGCAAAAGTATGAGTAAACTGAGACCAATTGATACTTGTAATATTTTTCGTTCTATTTTTGCAGAGTCATTTATTTATCATTTAAATTAATAAAATTAAACTTAAATTAATATAAAATCGTTCACTTTCAAATCTTTTATTTTAGTAGGTACCATCAACAAGGTACATACGGTGGACCTTTTCTAGCATTTTTCCTTTGCAAGTTACCATCACAGTTAGTCTCGCCCTTTATTTTGTTGACCAATAAGGACCTAATAAACAAAAAAACATCAGTGAAACAGATAGTGTAGAGAAAGTTGGTTAGACAATAACAATCCACAACCGATCCTGCCGACTACCTGCTCAAAGTGGGGCCAACTTGGATACTTGCTTTACTAGGATAATTAGTTCCCTACATATCGAGCTTTGAAGACACGACAGAAAATATAACAAGTGCGAGTAGGACTCTCGCACCGAGGGTTCGGTATACCACCACACTTTACTTTTGTTTTGATTATATGTTGTTTTATTTACATTAAAGTATGCACTATAATCACACCAAGTTTGACGCTTATTTGTATCACCATGTTTACGATAGAGCAAAAACAAAAAAGTTGAAAAAATCAAGCCCCCTGAATTTTTACTATTTGGTAACGATTCATTGTAGAACGGGACCCTAAATACTAGACATTGGGTTCTTAGCACAGAAAATATGTTTTTTTTTATGGTGCTACCCTGACGCTATTGGGTGTCATAAGCGAGGTATCGAATGGGTTCTGCAGGCAAAAGTAGATCTTAGGGGGGTCCACCGTGAACTTTGTCGATAGCACATAATCTATATCTCTATCAATCTATTGGTTTTTAGGTGTCCATGTCCAAATCATAGATTTATGCCTGTCTGTTTGATCGGGCATCGCGCAAAAACTGAAGAACAGATTTTGATGGAGCTTCTTGTGTCCAAAAGACAAAAATTAAGACAAACTGGTATATATTCCGCAGATGAAAACTACCTAAAAATAAAAATAAATTGGTAAGTTGCTTTTGTAGACGTAAGTAAGAGCAAAATCTAAACAACACAATACGAAACGTAAATAGAGCAATGTCATAATTATTCTTACTCATTGGACAGGTACCTAGCTAAGTAGGAACTATGAGCTTCAAGTGTGAATAGAAATTGAAATAGTTTACAAAAATAACGGTGGTGATAACGTAATGTCCTTGATAAAAAAATAGCTGTAAATCGTCAATCCAAAGGAAAGCACCGGCCAATTCACAAAAAAGTATGTAGGTAGGCAGATTATAAAACAGAAGCTAAGTTGTTAGGGATCACAAGAAACAACACTCCAAAAAAACGTACAAACAAAGCTATCTAAGTAGCCACGACTCGCAAGTGATAAACGCCCAACAATGGGATAACAGTTTGTAGCTTGGCAACACGTGCATATCGTAAAGAGCATTGTGACTATTTTTGACTCTAAACCTTTGAGTGTACCGGCGCGCGGAGATCGAATTTGAATGCCTTTATCATAAATTGTAAATTTTTAAGAATACAGTTAAGAAAAACAAAAAACCCGACTGCATGAAAAGATTATTAAATGAAAAGAGAAAAATATGCTCAATCAATCAAATAAGTTATTTGTACACAGGTACAGAGGTAAAATCAAGTTTGACAATAGTCGATTTTTCGCTGTCAACCGCGAAAAAACATACAAAAGCCACCTTGATTAATTAACATTAATAAAACAAAGTCCACACCTCATCATGTCTAAATTCAAAATCCATCAAGCCGTTTAGGCCTCTCCGTCTATAGGTACCGTACCCACCAAGCCAATCTAAAAAAGCAATTCCACCGTAGGTAATAAATAACACGAATAACTCTAAGTTACTATTATTATGTTAAAACAAAAAAATCGAAACTATGCCTACATCCTCCATATTATTACTATTATTTTAACTGACTATGACCACATGCATGAGAGTACCTACTTATCGAGACAGATCTAACGAGCCTACCTTCGAGGGATATTAAAAAAAGCAATATTTTACCGTCGTGTATCGTCTTGTAACCGTGGAATTATTTTATTTTGTATAGCCAAATCAAGTATCAAGAGAAATGGTCAAATACAATTGTGTGTCCGTACAGCGATGTATTTTACTGCCAGGAGCTGCTGTAGAGCGACATGGAGGTGTTCCCACAAGGGCGCGTGGACGCCGACTGATTCCTTTAGTGAAATGCTTGTGAATATAAAAAGAATTCCGGTGAACTTGCCAAAGTAAACTAATCTTTATGTCAGGACGTCAAGGATTACGTGAATTAGCAAAATTTTCAAAAATTGTGCATATTGGCTTTAAAAGTATTTTCTTTTTTTCTGAGTGTTTTTAAAATTATTTCATATTTTTGTTCCCGACCATTTTAAGCTGACTATGTCTTTTATATCACAGTATTTTTTTTTCGCATAAAAATAATTTGGTTTTGGAGATAAATGTACCGAAAGACACACCATTTTAGAAGATTTCAAGAGAGGAGGGTATGGAAATTTGATATATTAGTATTAAAAATGGCTATTCTCTAAATTGTTTTTCCGACCATTTATAGATAAAGGTTCCATGTATCTGTAGGTATCAATAACTATTCATAAAACGATGCGGTTTTTCGTGAAAATGTACCGGAGAACAGGCAGTTTTTACGAATTCTGCATACGCGTCCTTAACTTATAATAATTTCTTTATTTTGTTAAAAGTTTTAATTTGTTCTGTTATCATAATTTTACGTTTTTTTTAAGCCTTAGTAATACTGTGATCTAATTAGTTGGATCCCATCCTATCCTACCACCAGGGGTGATCTTTGATCAGTCACATTATAGGTCCATCACGCACGGTACTGTACTGTTGCTGTAAATGTCAATTTCGACCTACGGCTCTCAAATCCAGATGCTGCAGGAGTATTGCCACGCACAACCAAACATTCAACATTAATTTAATGTGGTAAAATCTGCCTTCCGGGTAGTAGGTACCCTAAATTCGGTCGGACCTACGAACCTGCCAGGATAGGGTCGGCCGACCAGACTTTTTAGTCCTTACTAATTGGCCTCTAGCCCTTTATAGGGCAAGTGGCAAAATCGGTCGCTAAAGCGACCACTCGTATCCCTATATTTTTAAGGCATAAATTCGTACTTAAAAGCCATTTTCTGTGATTTTTATGAGTTTTTTCAACAAACCATGAATGCTCACCGGTCTATAAAGCGACCACCGCACCATAGACACAAAAATAACAATTTCTGAACGAATCAAAGTGACGGTCGCTAATTAGACCGATGACCGTTCTGAAAAAAAAAACTTTCAAATGTGAGGTGTCATATTTTTCGTTCCCGCTTTTTGGTGAAATGCAGCAAATAAACAAGAAAAGGTATGTTTTCTAAGATTATTTACTTATTCAACAAGACAATGATATCAATAAACCTAACATATTATAGATTTTTCACCTCACAAGCTCGGAAAGATTCTGTTTATCATTCGAAATCTGAGTGCAAAAGTGCATTTTATCCGCTAGCGTGCAAAGAGTTTTTAAAATTCGAATCCATTCGAGTCCAGATAAAAAGATAGTAAAACCATACGTGCGAGAAAGACAAAAAGATTATGTTGCTAACATAACGAACTATGCATATATTCGTGCATATTATTGTCTTCTCTTTTTCGCGTATAAGTTTGTCCTTCACTATAATTTATTTGAGTGTCAACAAAGAGATTATAACTAAATATAATCCCTTTGAGTAGCAGTATATCTTGTCTTCTCTTTTTCACGTATAGATTTGTCCTTATTTGCATTTGCAATATAATTATTTTTCCAGTGTGGGATAAAAACATCATTTAAAATAATACTTATTTAAAATGCATTTTAATAATTAATTCATCTTGTTTACCTATGAGAAGTTATTCCTTTACATTTCCTGAATTATTTGCGCAGTGTCTCAGTACACACTACACACCAGGACATTTTTTATGCTGATCAAACAAACAATTTCAATCAAACTGCTACACGTGACCGCAGTGAGACAGTGACTAAATGCAAGAGTAATATGGCCGCAATAGAATGGGACAACGTCATAAAGCGCGATGTTCGCTCTATATATCTAAACTCAGTGCTTGCACCTAACATTTTCCTCGCTGTTGTGAGGTGAAAAGTTGTGTGTTTCGCTCGGCTGCAAAATTATTCCGCGTCTCGTACCTTTGAAACCTTCGCTACGCTCCGGATTCTATATTTGAAACTCGCGGCAAATAACAACTTTGCAGCCTAGCATAACAAATAACTATTGTCATGTGAATTTCATTTTGTAATATCATGTGCGCGCTAAAACTGTTTTTTTATCTGCTCACTGTGTGATCACTATTTTGGATGAAATTTTTTATAAATTGTACAGTTTTCGCTATGAAAAGCATATCTTATGAAAGATAATTAACTAATCTAGCATATATAAGCATAATTTGGTTTCTAATTAGTCCAGCTCACATAATATACGTCCATACTTTTCATATTGAGGTTTTTTTTTGTAAAAATTTTGTGCAATATCAATTCTAATGGTTTATAACTTATTTTCAGATGTATAAAAACCGAGTTTACAGAGCTGATGAGTTGGAAGACTTGTGTGATGATGAGATAGAAGACCTGTGGAGGCTAACAGATGAACCAGGCACAACATTCAGATGTAGGAGGTGATGATAATGCCGAAGATGAGATACTACCACTTGCCGTCCTGTAACTGTTTATTTTTCTTTGTTCATGCCATAAATAATAGTCATATTATTGCTGAAAACAATCGTTACAGTACACAATTGAATTCTTTCAATTTTCTCTCATTTTTGAGTAGCCTTGTAGAGTAGGAATAAGTAGGGCCAGAGTGTCATCTTAGGGGCGGTTAGCCTTCTGAATGCCATGTAAAGTGCCTAAAATAATATATATCCTGAAGACTGATTGAATAAAAGTAAATATGTAAAAATATGGTGTTTCATTTTATAAACAAATTTAGTTTTAGTCATTTGCAGCAACAGGGGAAGTAAACGATCAACGGTCGTTATAAAGACCAGGCTGAATACCTAGGAATGGACACCGGTCATATGCTTGACCACCTCTTATTTAGCCAAACACGAGTTGTGCAATGTTTTTATATGTCTCATTTAACTTCATTTTGTCGACTCTTATTGCCACTCAAAAATCAGAATGATCAAGAAAAAAAAGTAATTTGCCCTATAAAAGGCTAGACCAACAGACTAGTTACGTCCTTTAATTCAACGAGGTAAAATGTTGTGTCACCAGGTAGGGTTCACTTTTTCCTTCACACCAGTAAACATGCCAGCCAAGCTGCGCCGCGCGCTGCAGCCGACCAAGTTTTTTGCAAGAAATTTATTACCAAAAGCTATCAAATTGATTTGTTCATTAATCTTATAAGATAGGGTTGAGTGTTGTCGGCCACCGGTCTTTTTCTTTTGACAGATATGTCAAACGGGCCGTAGGTAGTGCCGACCCTCTGTTTGGTATTTCCGTCTACTTGTACTTACTACAATAATTTTGCTTGCTTTTTCTTTAACTACGAAAATACGACCGCTGAGGCAGAGGTTAGTGGTATCACACGCGGTGACGAATTGACGCACCGTTTGTGCGTCTACGTGCGGTTTCATACAACTCCTTGCTTCACAAATGACGGACTGACGTCTGCCGCTGCGTCAATACGTCACCGTGTGTGATCCCACTTAGAATGAGTGCTGGGATTAAAAATACATATATTGCAGAAATCAGAAATCGGAACACAGATTTTAGATAGTGTTTATCTGTAATCGTTTTGGTTACCTTTACCTACCTCTTTAGTAATAGGGGTGTCCTAGCTGCGTTTTTATTTAATACAATGCAAGTACTGAAAAGACTCAGCAGGATGAAATGAAACTCATATGATTGTCGATGATGGAGTGCACAATTAATTGATATCTATTCTGAGATAAAATGAAATAAAGAAAAAAGACTTGTTAAACAATAGATATTTACGAAGATTTATTTCCAATCGTAAAACAGAAGTAATGAGATTTAACGCGATTATATACATCTTCAATAATTGAGTAAACTATAGCAGTTGTCACGCAACTGTTTATCACAGAGCTGTTTGAGCAGACTCACACCATATCACAACGTTTTATAAGAGAAACCTAGGGTCCTTTTAAAATATGCTGACGGTTTTAAAGGGGATGATCAGACCATCGAAACTAAACAACTTTCTCTATGGAACTCTCTATCTCTAAATTTGCAGCTGATGGTAGTTTTGTATAGAACGATATTTTTTCGCGATATGGATGTTGGTTCCATATAAAAAGTTGTTCAGTTTGATGGTCTGATCATCCTCTTAAAAAACGCAGCATATTAAGAAGGACACTATAAATGAAAATTAGATCAAAATAGCTCCCCTCTTACTAAAGAGGTATTGAACAGATGACCACTGACCACCACGAAATGGGTTATGGGCCGTGAGTTTATGTATGTAAAAATATTAGCACCAAAGGATTATTTTTCTGGATGAATTTAGAACATATCAACAACGTTTAAATTCAGAACAAAGGTCTTTATCGCCGGCTCCCTAAATCAAAGATTAGAATCTCACCCGAGCAGACAAAATAAAACGGCTAAAAAGTAATGGAGGATGAAAATTGAGATACAGTTAGTTGTGCAAAAAGATCGCCGTTAGTCCTTGCCGGCGGCGCTTAGGTTTTAGAGAAAATAAGGTTCGGGATAGATCACGACTTTTGAAGTTATAACTTCTTTTGGCGCGTTAGCAGAAACAGATCAGTGTATTTTGAGCATGTGACAGAAGTTGCGCGTGTCAATGTAACACATCATGAAATTAGTTTTTAATTAGAGTTTTTGTATTCTCTCCAAATATAAAGGACATTTGATGTGTTCGCCATACTAGGTATGGCAATAGATGTGCAAGTTACATATGATGTAACATAGAGTCACCTATCTCACTGGAGTATTTTTTTATACCACGCTGGTGTATGTTTATTTTTTGCAGCCTTCCCCAAGGCTCAAGCTATCTCTATACAAAATTTTATCAAACACGGTGCAGCGGTTTAGCCGTGAAGACGTATCAGACAAACAGAAACACTTTCGCATTTATAATATAAGTGAATAATGAGATCATGATACATCTAAAGCTATTCGCTAGTGCTTTTGCTTAGGTCTTATATACAATTTGGTAGCTTATAAATCGCAATCGACAACATGATACACGACGGTCAATCGAGAACATTCCTGAGCCTAAAACTACAAAAATGTAACTAAAAATACATAACAGGGTAACAATTTTGTACTTCGTAGATTTCTCGCAAATTCCACAATATGACACGACTGGAATAATGAGAGATTTTCTTCGAATAAGTTTCCTGATGTTAAGTAAAAAGCTAAATGAATTCCCTTCATTTAGCTCATTTAGCTAAATGCTACAGACTGCACTGGTTTATTTTCCAAATGAGGCATGATTGTGTGTGATAGTTACTTGATTTTATGTGACGATGGCAATGATGATCGGATAAACATAACAGCACTTCACAATTATCTGGATCAGACCAGACTGAAATTATACTTTGTAAATTTGGTTTTGTTTAAAATATTATGTGTATTGTAGAGTTTCTGGTCGCGTCTTCTCTCAAGCAGAACATCTTCCGACGCGGTGGTAGAGTCAAAAAATAACGTCAGAAATCTGTGTACATAATGTGATGTTATTTTTAATTAAAATTTTGATTCGATTTGATTAAATTTATTCAATATCGACCGATTCAAAATGACATCTGTGCTACAGGTTAGCTTTCGTCACACCTGCATTTTGAAGTAGAGTTTCACACTTCTGAAATAAGTATCAAGATTATTCGATCATATAAATTAGGCCGGATATTCCAAACAAATTACTGCGAAAAAGTTACGAAAATAAAAATAAAACCCGCACATCATCACCCAAAAAACAATCATTAACACAAATGACATAATTTTAATAAGGCCACACCACGGCACGCCGCCGAAACGTATAAACCCGTAAATGTAAACTTTCATCTCCCACGTTTTTTTGCCAGTTTGTTTTTGCTCGATGGTCGCTGGCATTTTCGGAATTCAGCCATTTACATAAATGCCTGAGAGTCTTTGTTCAGCCGCTAAGGCGCCGCGCAGAGAACGGGTCGCGCGTACGCACGCCCGCGTATGGCTACGACTGGTGTGTTTGTTTTTTTTTGTTAATCGGAGTTTCAAAAGTTGCGTTTTATTGTGCTAAAAAGTTTCTCTTACAATTTTTGCTAAAATTCTGCAGCTGAAGGCAGAGATATATTATGAAGCATCAAGGTATCTATTGCGACCAAAAAATTAAATTTTTCATCGGAAACTGAAAGTTAAAATTTCAGAACAATATAGAAGCGCTGCTCAAGTCATCGATTACACGTCATTGTCTGCGTTACTCATCGTAAAGATGCAATAATTTGTTGTGTCAATTCGTGGACTGGAACGTAGTAAGTTTTTGCTTCCCGCACATAAACAAAACTTAATTTAATTGGTTTTTGACAACACCAAAAACAACTATAAAATGTTAACCCAGACTATGTATTATGTACTCGTAAGTAGGAATTTTTTTTTTGTTATTCCGTAATGTCAAAACAAAATAATAGTAGTTTTTTTGAACACCTTATTCGCTAAATACAAATTCTGACACGATCTTATTAAAATACCTGCCAAATCTGACTAACCCACAATTTACTCGGAAACTGTTATAATTTGAATACAAGTCAGGAGTAGAATTTAAACAGGTCATCAATCTTATATCATGGCGCCGTCTTTTCACTGACCCCAACACCCTATCGATATAAAAACTAACCGCGGCTACTATAAAGAATGGCAACAAAAACCTTAATATTCCGCACCGAAATCACACTTACCTAAAACGGACGAAATTAAGCTTTAACCCTTTAAGATAAAGGACATGGTAAGCGCACAATGGGATTGTGAGTTTGGTAATTAGATTCTGACAGTTTGAAATCGGCAAAGAGACCGACTGTCAAAAACTCGGCGCCAGCGCCGGTGTAAATAAAACATTAGAATAAAATAGTAATAAAGTTGAAATTTTAAGGGTTAGCACAGTTTTGTTTTGAACCAAATCTTGGGTTGCTTCAGATTTATGAACTGTTTCATCATTCAGTATGTTTATGTTTTCTAATTATTGATTTGTCCTTCAGTTTTTTGTCTCGTCAACAAAGATGCACCTAACCCAAGCTCCTACCCAGACTTTAGTTTCAGGGGGGACCCCATACGTACTATTTTAACACTTTAAACACATGAAAATACAAACCCACGTAGGTCGTTGTTATTCTAAATCTAAACCGATCACCTGTGATCAATGATCTTTTCCAATAGCGAAACTCCAATACGCCAGCGGTCCCATAATACAATTTCATATACAATCATCACGTTGCTTACACTATGTACACCTACACTTAGTTGGCAACCGGCAGAGAAACATATTATGCTTTTTACGCTTCCGTACGAAATGTTACATAAATATAAAAGGACACTATTAGTCATATGGGTCGTTATTCGCGAGAATTTAATGTTTCATAACCCAGGTCGTCGACTGTTCATTTTATTTTCGTTGAAGATCTCGTATCGGTGACAGAATTTGTGGGGCTGTTTACTTCGTGACACATTTCTTGTTGCGCTTTACGTATACTCCTTCTTAATATGCTGATACTTTTTATGGGGATGATCAGACCGTCAAACTGAACAACGCTCTCTATCGCACCAACATCGAAATCGCGAAAAAAAATTTGCTGTTCCATACCAAACTGCAAACCTCCTTGAGCCAATTTTTTCAACCTTTACCCATAGTTGAACATACTTGAACATAGTTGACAAAAGGTCAAACTATGGGTAGGTTGATCTATCGCCGTGCGTACATTCTTTATTTAAAACTGCAGCCGACCGTACTACGACATTGAATATAATTTTTTTTTTTAAATATTTTTATATTTTTATCAATTTTTTTTTTATCAGTTCATCATTTTCGCTAATTGGTGGCCCATACCTACAGTATCAAGTTATCAACAAAAAACTTATGTAACAACAATAAATTTCATTCACAACAGTCTATTCCGAGTTGCAGTCATATTCCGTTAAATGCCGACTCGGTCACAAGTCGAGACGGTTTATATTTAGTTACGAACTTTTTCCGTCGCCCCAAGGTATTTCGGTTGCAAAATACAGTTTCAATAAACGAAAAAAATACATTAACGCAAGGTGAAAATTCCAGTTGACTAAAGCTTCGCGCATTTTGATGATTTTTTTGTTGTTGTTAATATTTTATTAATTGTAATGTTTTAAATTGTTTCGTTTTGTTGATGCTGTCGTAATTGTTGTTAATGGCTCATTTGTGTCATTATTAATTTATTATAATACACTCACGAATATTGTTTCCTTCTAAGTACTTATTTTATTTTCTTATTCCTTACCTGCGCTACATTGACCTGCATGCGTAGCATGTTACACGTGATACGGCTGTGTCACTTCTTTTATTTCGTTCGTTTGCGCGCAAATAGAAAGAGAGTGAAGGTTTGATAGCGCTGTATCGTGGTGGCATGCTACCTATGCTGGTAGAGTAAAGGAATGAACTTTACTCTACCAGGAGTGCGATTTTTGAATCGCATTCGGTGAGATCAGCTGTTGAAAATGTCAATTTGACTCTCAAAAATCATACTTCAGGAGTGGGATTTTTGAAAGTCAACTCAGCAGTATACGTCTAGAAATTTAAGTGTATTTCCTCACTAAGTTTTCCTTCACCGAAAGGCTGTGGCGTTACTGTTATTTCTTTTTATTTGACTTGCACTCGTTGCAGAAATGTTCATTAAAGTTAATCCTCCATTAAATCAATTGTTGTCACTTTTTGGCTTGTTGACGCGTTTCTTCAACTGAGTGATTATTGGTTTATTTAATTTACGTAGCCTATCAGACATCCAAATTTTAGTCTCCATTTTTTCCTGAGACTTGATCCTTCAGGATTTTAAAATCGAAAGACTTTCGACCGTCCACAATCGAGACGCGACACTATACAGGGTGTAAAATTCAATGTCTTATGTATAATGAACAGGGTGCTTCAGACCAACAAACCAAACTTTTACTATGGAGCCAAAATCGAAATCGCGAATAAAAAATCTGCTGTTCCATACATTTAGATCGAGTATATTGCCATTGACGTTTTTTATGGAACAGCTATTTTTTTCACTATTTCGATGTTGGCTTCATAGTGAAAGTTGTTCAGTTTGATGGTCTGAAATACCGCATTGAAATGTAATGCATTTAATTTAACACCGTGTATACCTTGCTACTGCTTAATTCAATTATTTTATAACATTTCTCGAATCGAAAGTGCATCAGATAGCCCGCAACTGTTTACGTTGTAAATAAAAAGTACACTTTTTTAGTTGACATTTTTATTTTTATCGCTTGAGCGCGAAAAAATGTGTAGACAGGTGGCTTAAGGCTCATTATGTCAAAGGAAATTATCATATTTTTATTTTATTTAAAAGTTAGTAAATTATTTAACATTATCGTACATTTTCAATTCGTCATTTCATGACCTGGATACAGAAAGGGAACATAGAAGTGACTAAGGAAGACTTCGTTTGAGTTTGATATTCTGACACTGCAGAACATCCATGACTACCTGAAATATAACCGTGACGTAAGGTCTCCCGAGGTAATTGCAACTATGGGTTAGTTGCAATGCAACTATGGGATAATTACAACTATGGGTTAATTGCAAATATAGAGCAGTTGCACCTAAAAGTTGTAATTACCATTTAGTTAAAATTACCCAGAGATACCTTATAAGAAATAAATATTAATATACATTACATTTTCCTTGATAAGAGCAAAAAAACAAACACTTGAATAACAATTGCATTAAGAGGTTATGAAAATACGGTTGTAATGGTACACCCACTCGTCTTATATTTGTATGTGAAAGCTTGTAATGTCTCAATTCAAAATGTGCTTGCTTTGGGAAAAAGAAAGAAGTTACGTACAGTTAGCAGAAACGTCTCTAACGTTATTAAAATAAGGATTGATTTTGAAAATCTGCGCATATTTCTGTCATTGGGCAATTTGTCAGATGGACATCGTAATTGACTGGAGTATAGGCATGCTTTAGTTCGTAAAAAAATGCGGGCAGAAAGTAATTGTTTCGAGCAACTGATAATAGTATAGATAATTAATTTTAACACCTACGCAAAAAGAGGGGTTTAGTAAGTTCGAAGACTTAGTTTTAGTGTCGGTTTGGTGAGTGACAGGTAGTGGGTAGTGACCCTGTCGGTACTTTTAATGGACAATGAACACAATTCAATACACCACTCAAAACTGTGTAAGTTTTCTTACAATGTTTTTCTTCACTTACAAATCGTACGTGAAAAAATTGTACTTATAATATTTAAGAGACCAGAGTACCAAACTCATTCATATTAAATTCAGACAGATACATCATTTTAACGACCGCAAGTGACAAATTGATGAACCTATTCTGTACCGTAATAAAACGTCTGGACTTTTTCTGAATCATGTAAAATTGTTGATAGTCAATAAAGCTTCCGTCTTGGATTTTATATGAATATTAAAATGTATTTAATGTTTGTAGCGACGGTAGAATAGAATATAGTAAATTGTTTTAGCTTCATAGCATTCGGCATTATCATCATTAAAACTAAAATAATAAAATTGTCATTAAGGCTAGGTTATCCCAATGCAAGCGTCTCTTTCTTGAAAGCATAAGTTTACAATTAGCCATCGCGCTCCAATTGAAAGCAGGATCGCAAAAAAACGTGTTTTTCGTCAATATCTTTGCTCATGGGAGTTTCTAAGCTAAAACTTCTCCTGACTTCACTAGAAATATTTAATGTATTTAGTTAAGTACAAGAATAAAAAGTTAAATATCAGCAGTTTAATCATAGTATTGAAAAAACATAACAAAAAGGGGTAACTTTGGGATTTTTTTCTATCGAGTAAACTTAATCTAATCGTGTAATTGAGAACAGTCGCCCATCCGCCCGATCCTTAAATAAGACATAATTTAATTACAGACTTTAAAACACAGTTTAAAACACTTTCGTTCTTGTTCAAAAAACGGCCTCGACGGTATAACAGCGTCTTAAAATGTCAATGTCATACTGTTCCAGCAGCAGATGTTTCCTAGCCACATCTTCTCTACAATGGGCCACCTTCCGAAGCGGCGGTAGAGTCAAAAAAGTAACATCAAAAAGGTAGCGATGGTAGAATAAAGTAAATTTTTTGGGCGACAAAGTGTCATAATAAGAAGTTCGTCACTATATCATCATTACAGCTCAAATAAGTTAGTAAGTAATTATTTATTTTGCACCACAACCAAATCATCAATCATCATCATCATCATTATGCTTTTCTGACATCAAAAGTTTCCTCAGTCACATCAGAGTTTCTGGCCACACCTTCCGATACGGTGGTGGAGTCAAAAAAGTGACGTCAAAAAGCGTCAAAAAGCAAACGCTATCTGTGTGATATCAATTAGAAATTTTTTTTTGACTCTATCTCGTATATCTTATTTATTAGCAAATAAAATAGTTCCATTTGTAATTTTGATACGTATATTATGTGTTAATATTTGTATAATACTCGTTCAATCAAGGTTCAACGGCCACACCGTTGATACGTATATTATAAAAAACAACAGAATCAAACCCAAACTATAGATTTCTCCAACTATAGATATCAGCAAACTTTTTCCTGACTTGTGCTGCTGACGGTACCCGACGCGCCGTCTCGTCCGCCGTCTATTTCTAGCGCCGCCCGCCCAGCCAAGTTTATTGACTCGAACACTATACTATACCAGGATTTTACAACTCAAATACCTCACTTTTCATATTCACCGTTTTCACTTCCAGCTCTTTCTTTGAGCGTTATGAAATACACAGTAAATAGTCTATATATAGTTAGCAGCAGTATCAAAATATACAAGGTGTAAACTTATAGGCGTTACAAACTGGATGTGGTGCTTCAGACCACGAAACTCAACAACTTTCTCTACATAACCACGAGCGAAATCGTGAAAAAAACCTGGTGTATCATACATTTAGGTCGGGTAGGATTGCAGTTTTCTATGGAGCAGCAACCAACTTAAGGGGCTACCTGCCGGTTTTGGGTAATTTTGTAACCATTTTATTCATTAACTATGGCACTTTTTGAGCTGAAATTTAAACTGAACCATCTACAGGATATGAGAAGTGATGTGGTTTTTCTAGAAATCGATTTTAATGAATAAAACCGAAGAAAAGGGACTCTAAAGTCACCCCTTTTTTTCCAGTTGTATGAAAATTTACTATATTGTTCACAATACAATTTAGAATGATGTGGTTTTTTTACTTTTTCGAAATTAATAAAAAATCATCGAATTTTTCAAAGAAAACAGCAAAATTCTGACCGGAGCCACGCGCTCTTTCTCATCGATTAGTATGGAGTGTGAGTGAGAGGAGAGTGGTCCACGGCTGATACGCCTTAAATTAGTCGCGCATACGCTAAAAATATAAGTTTGGAAAATGTCCTATGGAGGGAGCTAAGGTAAGATCAATAGAATAGGGGATGCCTAAGAGAGATGGGCCAACGCGTTCATAGATATTACCGAAACAACATTAGACAGTAGGGTTATAGCTACGAGAAAACGTTAATGTGCGCTAGTTCCTTAACTAGCGCTAGCAAAACGTCAGCATCCTTATGCTGACCCAGCATCTGACATACAGTTCATGTAAATAGATCACTACGGAACTGCTGATGCACACGACGCACTTTGCACCATTGCCTAATCTGCGCCAGCTTCCGATGCTTAGTTAACATCAAAGTAGTTTCTATTTAGTATAGAAGCTATTGTAATTTAGGATAAGACCTCTTACTTTTGGCGGACGATCTTCGGGTCACATTAAAATATATACTCCCGTAAGTCTCGTTTAAGGGGCTACCTCCTGTTTTTGGGTAACTTTTTAACTATTTTATTCATTAGGTAACTATGGCACTTTTTGAGCTGAAAAATATACTGAACCATCTACACAATATGAAAAGTGATGTGGTTTTTCTAGAAATCGATTTTAATGAATAAAACCGAAGAAGAAAAGGGAATCTAAAGTCACCCCTTTTTTCCAGTTGTAATCATTTTTAACCGACTTCAACAAATGTTTTTTTTTTTTTTGTTTGTTTGTTATATTCTTACATTTTTAATCGGAGAAAATGAAAATTTACAATGTTTGTTCACAACACAATTTAGAATGATGTGGTTTTCTTACTTTTTCGAAATTAATAAAAATCATCTAATTTTTCAAAGAAAACAGCTAAATTTTGACCGGAGCCACGCGCTCGTTCGCATCGATTAGTATGGAGAGTCGTGGTCCAGGGATCATACGTATAACGGCGCCGTACCGAGGAAATTCACGGCACCACGACACTGGACCACGGTACGGTGCTAATTTCTAGTTTACGGCGCGGCGCCGTGTCGAGAACGATTCCAGTGCGATCGTGTTCTGTTTAGAATTTTCTTTTTGGACTAACTTCTATCCTTCCACGGAGGAATGAAGGCCGTTCGTTTAGTACAAAAATCTAAGTGTAAACAGAGATGTGGCCGGGCTTGACTGGATGAGAAAGGCTGAAGATAGTCTTGGGAGAGGCCTATATTCAGCAGTGGACGATAACAGACTGATGTTGATTATTATTATTCGAAAAAAGGGTAGAGTCCTAGACATAGTTATTTAGCATAAGGAATTATCAATTAACACGTACAAAAACGAGTCTTTGTCTAAAAATAGCCTGTTTTTTTCCCAGTGCAACCCAGACTTGCACCTTGCATTTCACTACAAGGCCGCGAGGTTAAAAAAAATATTAAAAATGAATTCGGGATTCCACGGCGCGTGTCGGGACAGACAGATGCGCGTGCAGCTGCCTTGCGCATGCGCGTTAACGTGGCTAGCGAATTTTGTTTGAGATTGTACCTTTTATTTAATGTTAATGATGTTTTGGTCTAAAAACTTTCCGTGAAACTCCTGTGGTTAGAATTTACCGATTTCGTCTCTTAGTAGGTAGTTGGTAGCAGTCGCGTGTCGGTTGCCTGCTCCCCGGCCTGCAACGAAGCTCCAAATAATTGTAGTATGTTTTTTTTCAAGATTCACCAACTATTTGTAACCGTACAGCGTCAAGCACTTTTGCCATTTTAAGTAGACATTGGCAAAATCATCAGCCACAGTTTAAAGATAGAATAGAATAGAATGTAGGTACGATATAGCTTGACTATATCCAATTAATTAACGGGTCATTCGATAAGTATGAGCATGCATGGAAGGAAGGACTAATGAATGTGGAGGAAGCTAGAGAGGTTTGTCAGGATCGTAGCAGATGGCGTTCCGTTGTCTCTGCCTACCCCAGTGGGAGGGAGAGGCGTGTGAATATGTATGTACATTCGATAAGTGAAAAAGCGTTTTTTGTGCAAAGTTTTTTGTGTAAAGCCTGACCAGGAAAATAAAAAACCTGGATTGGGGGCGCTGCAATCGACTGTCACCTTTAATGTTAGTGTTCCAGGTACAAAAATTAGTTCCAATGATTTTCCGCAACATGGCGAGGTTTTTTATATTTCTGGTCAGGCTTTACCATTAAATCCTTTGACCATGTTGTTTTGTCTTATCTTCGATGTTGTTGTGAAAAGTGCCCAATCAACGGTGTCCTTTACCGATGGCCAACTAAAGTGTCATCAGTTCTAATGTCTCTCATCGACATACAATGTCAGTGTATGTTTAGATAGCGGGTATGAGTGACGCGTGGGAAATTTTCTAAGGTTCCGTATAATATCAATAATATTTTAACGAATTGGTACCCAGTATTGTATTTGATATTTCTTTTTGTACAGTTTTGTTTAGGTATGTGTTGTTTGTGAATATTATTTTCATTTTATTTTAAATATTTTTGGGGTGCATCATAAACCATAAACATAATCCACATAAATTTCAATTCAATTCAAGATCATTATTTGAGAAAACCCAATCAAAGTAGAAATTATTATAAAATGTTATCATAAAATATTGAATACAAATTGTTATTTTTATTTATTTATTTAATACTTTATTGGACATGTACAAAGGGCGAGCTTATCTCTAAAGAGATTTCTTCTTGTTAATAAACATTGCCAGTAAACAATTTCATTGAAAAATTAAACTAATTCAAATGTGATATTCTTTTTATTAGTCCTAAATCTTATTAAATAGATTAAATAGAATATATACCAACCAACCAACCTCCAGTAATGGAGAGGAACCCGAAGAAGAAGAAGAGAAAATATACCTTAATTTTACATTTAATTTGTCTACATCGTCATCGAATTGTTCCGCGTCTTCATATTAAAATGGATTTCGTCTACCAAACCTACGCAACTCTAAAAGCGAGCGCGTGCGGTAGGCGTGTCTACACCTGCGCTGCAGCGGCGCCACCTGACGCATCTCTTCTTTAAAATTAATACGGTTTGGTTAAAAACTTTTGGTTATGCAGTTTTTTTATAGAATTGGATGGAATTTTTTCGCGATTTTACGTTTGATACCATTCTAAAGATGATCAGTTTGACCATCTCGCCTACCCCACCTCTTTTACTTTTACACCCTGTAGAGTTTTTGTCACAATGGGTTTCAAAATAGTGTTTATAATTATTACTAACAACATTCAAAATAATTCTTTTGCTTACAATTTTTGGATCAGACATTCCATATTAAAACTTAAATCGTATAAACTGAAAGCCATTTATAAAGAATCATAAAAAAGCAACATTCAAAAAAGTAACTTTAGGAAATACTACGCAACAAACGTTATCGACCTTTTCACACTTTTAAAAACGTGGTTGGTAGTTGGTCCCAATGTTTCTGATAATTCCTGAAGGGATTACAGTCGTGAGTTTATGTGTATGTATTCGTACATTCATAAACTCACTAGGTATTGGGGTGACCAAAAGCGTTGCGACAACTACTAACTATCTTTGGAAGCGTACAATTGATTGATTTGTGGATGGTTTATTGCAACCAAGGGTCGTTATGTAACACTGCGACCATCGCTGGTCTATTGTGTTCGCCCCAAGCTCACCCATATTTACGCAGAGTTAGTGTAGTTCGGTCACAGTGAAAATTCGTCACAGATTTTGATTCCCATATGTTGAGTGAAAAATCGTCACAGATTAAATTTAAAAGATTTAAACATATTTTGGTGAAAAATGGTCACTGGTGTCGATATTTTTATAAATTGTTGGTTTTTTTAGTGAAATTTCGTCACAACTAACTAAGGACACATTATCAGCTGAATATTTTTTATTTAAAATTATGTGTAATAGGTACCAGTAATCTAAATAGGTAGCTATGTATAACATAATTTAATTTAATTTAATTTAATTTAATTTAATTTAATTTAATTTTCATCATAACCGGTTTTGGCGCCACCGTGTACCTACCTAACTAAATATTTTTATTTACGGCTCTGATAAGTAATATTAACTAATGTAACTATATTAGTTAGGTAATACAGTAGCTAGTAGGTACCTATACCTCTTATGACGAATTTGCACTTAAAATTATAAACAAATAGGCCTGTGACCAAATTACACTATTTATTATTAATAAATAAATTAAATATTCAGTTGTGACGAAATTGCACTCATTATACAGTGTGACGATTTTGCACTGTGACCAAACTACACTAACTCTTTACGCACACCTCCGAACTTATAGTATTTTCTTTTCATTCTCGGGAATGCAGGTTTCGTAACGATGTTTTCCTTCACCGCCGAGCTATGAAATGATAAATACAACCGTACATAAATTCCAAAGAACAAAGTGGTACAGGCCAGGAATCGAACCGCGGTCTCATGATTGAGGCGTTAGCTCTCTTCCATATGGGCTATCATCGCTCATCGAGCAAGCAATTGATGACAATGATCACTTTAAGCACAATAAAGAGTTAATGAATGATTATGATGAGCATAATATTGAAAGTTTCAGTCGAGAATCGTGTCAAGTGGTGGTAAGGGATTAGCATTTCACCTAATTTCGTATTTGAGATAAATAAAGAAAATATTGTAACAATTTTAAATAGGTACTGTATGTAAAACAATAACACCTTCATCAACGCCAGGTGGTCAAAAATACACATAAAACATTATAGTAAATAATAACAAAAGTGCAGTTAAATCGAGTACCTAAGCGAGTTAATTAGCGCTAACAACCGGTACAAAGCGGTTTTTACCGGACTGCCATTGTTTTAGCATCGCACAGAGACTCCTTCCCACGGTTGTGTCTTGTGTAACACATGAAAATCTGTTTTTTTTTGTGTTTGCTAGTTTTTTTTAGAGGGTCATGAACTAATTCGCTTATTGTTTCGTAAGTATTTGAATTTCCAGTTGATTGAAAAATTTTAACTATAAATTTTTGCATCTGAGGTTTAAATTGATGGCATCCGAGGTATGTCTGTTTGAGAAGCCGGTCACAAGTTCTTTTGCGTGCTCCAGTCCTGGTGTATCCGACCAGAGCTTACTTATCCAGCGTCTTGCACACAAATTGAGCTTATGGACGCTTCGGTACGCATCGGTAGTGTTATCCATAAAGAAAATGAACAGTCTTTTTAACTAAGTAGGTACGTCATTAATTTGGTCAGCATATGCTTTAGGCTTTCCCTGTTCATCCATTATTGTGCAGTTGCTTTATAAATCACAATAATTAATCTACTTATCGCTGATAAGTAATTTATCTTTCTAGTGGTTAAATGCTATTCAATTTCAACCATAGGTCAAACATTTAAAAGAAAATGAGAATTTAAAATATAACTCAATAACTTTAAAAACATTTCGGTTTGGATGCCAATACTAATTAGTTTGTACCAGGAGCTAGGTCAGGGTCATAACAATGTACATTTGGTGCCAACTCTGTTACATTAAGTTTGTTTCGTTTACGATTTCTTTAAACTACTGAAAGTATTTCGTGAACTGAGTCAGTGGGTTGATTGTGTCGAAACGTTCCTGTGAATCTTATTGTTGGGGTCGTAAAGTCTCTTTTACTAATGTTTTATATAAATTACATTTGCAGTGCATTTTCAGTGATGTTTAGGTTTGCAGTAGAACAGAAATCACTGCAGAACGGAATTTCTAAGAGCAGGTAAAGAATAGGAAATAAAAAAAAAATTAAAGGTCTGTCACAATAATGATTATTGATTAGCATCATTATATGGATCTACAATGGACTACATGCCATGTACCAATCAGTTTTATAACTTTCGACTGCTCTCAAACGGTGAAGGAAAAATCGAGAGGAAACCTGCATACGTTCTAGAAGAAGTTCTGATACGCGTAGTGGACTAATACACCCACCTCGAGGGTAGGCCTGTGCCCTGCTGTGGGCGTATAGGCTGATGATGATCGTAAAATCTGTATTGTTCTGTTATTAAGAATAATACATTAATTCATTCTGAGCGTTTGTTTTGAGTACTCCAGAAGATAATCTTTCGTCTCACATGCTATCAACTTTTTGCTAATACCCGTAGAGTCCAAACTCCAAAATTCTAATGCAATCGTAAGTGAAACAGATAGACATAACGCCAGACAATTTAATTGCAATGCAGACAGGATACAAGTCGTGTTTCAGACACACGATATTGTGTCTGTTAGCAGTTGATACTTGATAGACATTCTTATTGTTTTGTTTACATCTGTGGGGATCATAAGGTACAGTGCTTTAAGGTGGTTTAAAGTTGGACCGGTAAAGGAAATGCAGAAATTTTTACTAAAGTCATAGAATATGATCGACCACCTGCCTCGTGCAAGGTCCTGGGTTAGAATCCCAGTTCGGTCATGGATGTTACATGTTTGTGCCGTTGTTGTATGGTTTCCATTATAAAAAGCCTAGTAGCCAAGTTTGCGCTACGAAATCGTAGTAACATAATACAGAGTGTAAAAATACGTTACATAGGTAATTCAGACCAACAAACCGAACAACTTTCACTATGGAGTCAACATCGAAATCGTGAAAAAAATTGTTGTTGTTCTTTAGAAAACGGCAATGGCTACACAAATGTATGAAACGGCCGACTTTTTTTTGGCGATTTCAACATTGATCCCATAGTAAAAGTTGTTCAGTTTGATGGTCTGAAGCACGCCTTAAAGTAGGTATACAACGTTTAATTTACAACCTCTCTAAGTTATCTTGCATCAGCCTTTATAGCTTTTACAAAAGTATCGATAAATAATTTCCCAGCTTTTCCATCAAAGTTCAGCGACCTTCCAGACGCGACATTTAATGCCTATCATAAACCAACCTCTACGAGGCTGATTAAAGAGCGTTACGCTTTTAATGTCCCCCGGGGAGACGGCCGACATTTATCTATTTATTTCTGTTTGTTTTACTTTACTTGCGTAAATTTTTTCACGACTTAACGATCTTCATAATGGTGGCGATTTTGATCGGAGTTTTTCTATTGTTTTGGTTTTAATGGTAGACATTAATAAACTTTTATTTCCTTTTGGTAAGGATAGAAACGTTGGTAAAATTTATAACCACCTTTGAGAGGGCAACATTATGAAAATAAATTCCATTGGTACAATTATATTAAACGTGGATGAAGACACGCGAAAAAGCAGTACTAGTAGCATTTTCATTATATAATTTAATTTTTTAGTAAACAACCAGGAGTGCGATTTTTGAATCTCTTTCGGTGAGCTCAGCAGTTGAAAATGTCATAGTTACTATGGAGATATACATCTTTCTACTGCTGATTTGACTTTCAAAAATCATACTCTAGGAGTGCGATTTTTGAAAGTCAAATCAGCAGTAGAAAGATGCGTATCTCCATAGTAATTTTGACATTTTCAACTGCTGAACTCACCGAATGACATTAAAAAATCACACTCCAGTTCCCAAATAGAAGATTTAATACAAAAAGAAGATATTTTGAAGATATTTTTAAGATTTTTAAGACACTAAAGATTTTTAAATAACATAATTACATATCATGTGCGTCTATCAAAATCCCAGGAATGAATTATATTTAATAAGGTGTTAAAGAAACGATTTGATTGATCGTAAACATTTTTATAACGTAATCAATCACGTTTAAATAAGATATTTTTGTTAGGTGTTTATAGGTATTAAAATCCATTTACATTTCAGATTTACGACTAATCAGTGGTCAACAGAAGCTTCGGATAAATTATTGGCTGCCAATCGTAATCGGTTTGGTACAAAAATACTTCAATGCAATGTCGGTTCTGTTCAAGATGTAATTTGTTTGATTAAATGGTTATTTAATATCGTCTATCGAGTATAGTGACAGCATGTTTTGTAAGCTTTGTAGCCTCATACCTTATAATCTAGACACTACATTTTTGTATACTTACAAGAGAAATATGTTAAGAGTGTATTTAGATTCAGATCATGAAGGAACAAATAATTCCAACAATAAAACTAAACGACTTTCCACCTAATTATTTATGTGTATTAAATGTTTTATTTTGTTAGTAATACCTAGATGTAATAGGATACAGAATTTGGGCCGAAAAAAGAGAAAATTAGTTTTTAAAAAAAATCTTCCAACTGGCTGTCCAGCCAGGTATCATGGACATTTCAGCTATCTCAATATAACAAGGTATAACAAAATTAAGAGAAACTATTTTAAGGGGATGATCAGACCATCAAACTGAACAACTTTCTCTAAGGGACCAATATCGAAAGCGCGAAAAAAATCTGCTGTCCCATACATTTAGGTCGAGTAGGTTTGTATGGAACAGCTGATTTTTTTTTCGCTATTCTGGTATTTGGTCCCATGGAGAAAGTTGTTCAATTTGATGGTCTGATCATCTCCTTGAAATAGTTTCAGCTAATTTTGTTAGACCTTATAGAAGGCGTTAGAAAAAAAAACGTAGAGAAAAGATTTAATTTGTGTAAAAGCGAATTTTCCCAGTTATGAAAGCAATCTAGATTACGATTTGGAAGACGCCGGCAAAGCTCGATCTGCCCAAGTAACTATTAGGTATTCTATGAAACGCCATCGAAAGTCTATCCAAAGCCTAAACCTCTCAGAAGTCGTATTAACAAAATAATAAATAATGCATCTGTTTAATTTTACAACTTAATCTAAAGCGATGAGTTAGTGATGATCAATTGCTTTATCGATAATCGACACTCGAGCCTTTCAAGTGGATAATGTTTTCATAACTGACTGAGGGAGTTCAAATGAAGTATTTTTATTACTGAACTGAATTATTGTGGTGTGTATTTTTATTGCTGTTGGTGTTAATGAACTGTTTAAATAATAACTAAATGTAGATAATATAATTTATAAGACGATTTTATATCTTTAAAATAGAGGGTCCAACTTAATATGCTGACACTTTTTTAAGGGGACCATCAAACTGAACAACTTTCTATATGGGACCAACGTCGACGTCGCGAAAAAAAAACAGCTGTCCCATACGTTTTGGCTCTAGTAGGTTAGCAGTTTTTTATGCAGGGGCTGTTTTTTTTTCTCGATTTGATGTTGGTCCCATAGAGAAAGTGGTTCAGTTTGATGGCCTTATCATCCCCTTAAAAAAGTGTCAGCATATTAAGAAGGACCCTATATAAACATGACGTATTTATAGCTAAACCAAGAAGCGTTAATTACTGTACAGGGTGTTAGTGAAAACAGTTGCATTACTTTAAGGAGTGATTGTACCCATGATACTGAACAACTTTCCCTAAGAAACCTATAAGAAATTAGCAAAAAAAAAATTCGGACTTTCCATACTAAATGCAATCAGTTGATACGCCCATAGGTTTTTTTGGGAAAGTTGTTCAGTATCATAGAAAAATTTACCCCTTAAAGTAATGCAACTTTTCTAACCCCCTGTAGGTGGCATACAGATTTACAAGGGGCATATGCTTCCACTAATTTCCACGACTATGACTCAAGAAAACTCTGTATGTTGATTCTGGTTTCCACGACTCACGAAAAGAAACTATGAAGTATACAAGCGAGAGGGGGGGAGGGGAACTGTCCAACCTGCTGCCTTAGAACCTTAGATCAAAGTAAAATTAATGGATAGGCCCAAAGCGCGTTAAGTTGAAGCACACAACTAGTACACTTGGTTTGTCATCTTGGTACATATTTCAAATATACCTGTAATTTGTTGTTCCCCATATTTCTGGTTTGAAATATTCGCGTAAGGGCCCATCCCTAAATGTTACTTTTAGAACACGCAACGAATTGAAACAAAAAAGATCGAAGAAGTTAAAAAATATCAGACTTTGTAGGCATAGTTTTGTGTTATCATTTTCTAAATCAATAAATTATAATGACGTTTGACACCCGTAAGGTGTGGGTCATAACATTTTGAAAACAGCAATTAGTCCACCTCGCGGGTGTACTATGGACAATAATATAATTTTCAGCGGTGCTCGTTTTACACCTCTGAGGTGTACTAATGGTTAGTATAAGTGCCCATAGTCCACTCAGGTGAATTTGGTCAGGTGGACCACGGGTAATTAAATTAACCAGAATATCACCAGTGGTAACTCTAGAACGTTACAAAAACAATCCAAAATCTCATCCGTTGCAACATTTGCAACCATTAACATCATGTCTAGTTATAGTAGTTTGTTTTTATAGGCAAAAAACAAGTCATTAATTTTCGTTTCTTCACACCGACAGTTTCGGCGAGGAGTCCCTTCTCGTAAAAAACTGGGTTTAAAAATTTACCAAGTCATTAATAATTAACCTATATTTAGCAAACAAATCTGGTTATTATTTATCTTCTCTCCTGTGCTAGTGATGTCGAGGTATCGATGTTATAAATATGGATAAGGTGAAAATATTTATATTTCAAACCATTTAGATACCTAACAGCAAATATGAAATTTTCTAATAGGAATATAAATACTTAAGTATCTTTTGTGAAACAGCGGAAGTAGTAGAAGCAGACCAAAAAAAGTCGACGTTGTACT
Source organism: Agonopterix heracliana (assembly GCA_963693445.1). Lineage (NCBI taxonomy): Eukaryota > Metazoa > Arthropoda > Insecta > Lepidoptera > Depressariidae > Agonopterix > Agonopterix heracliana. The sequence goes on from OY856310.1 coordinate 1,616,663, forward strand.
GTGTGGAAAATCGAATGGTTATTATGTAAGTACCTAGTTAAGTGGCTAGATATCGCAAATACCATTATAAAATGGCTACAGCATATCGCATAAAACAGGGATAGAAAAGTTTAGGGAGTTAATTTTGTCCAACAGTTGACTGGAACGGGGTAACGTTTTATTAGCTTCTATGACTTTATTTAGCTAATCATTCAATCAATCAAATATACTTTATTTTACACCAAAATATAAACAGTAAAATACAGAGAGAAAAAACAGTAGGCACAAAATAAGGCGGTCTTATCGCTAAGAAGCGATTTCGCTAATGTCATACATCATTGTGCTAGGCTATAGACACAAACATGTACCTACACTAACGCGGACTTTTCCGCCTGAACACCACTACTAGGCTCATTTTGGCTTGCATACTAAAATATAAAAGCGCTGCAGGTAGAAAAGTCCGCGATAGTACATAGCGAATATTATAATGGTATCGACAATTCTATTGATAGCGCCCATCCCTACCAGGTGTCACGTTACTTTTGTCTGCTCTCGTTTGTTGTGACTGCTAGTTTTTTGTAAGACGGCCGGAACGGAAGCGCTGCGCTCGCGCAGTGGCCGTGAGCGCTCTTTCGGCACTAATGACTGCGGCGCTACAAGTTAATGATTCTTGTTTAATAGACGTTATGTAACCACCCTTCGTGGGTGTAATGGTGGGTAAAGTTTTTAAGACGTTTGATGTTTCATTTTCTAATTTAAGTTTTAGGTATTATAGAGTCACGGATTAAATATAGTACCTACCTACGAACGTAGTTGGGTTTATTGGTTATTTCATATCAGTACGTACAATACCACCACATTTCTTTCCGTGGGTGTCGTATGAGGCGACTAAGGGATATTTTATACCCATTATCAATTTTAACTTTTTATTCAGATTAGGACTGGACGACGACACAATTATTTTATTTTGCTCTATTTATGAATGTAGCTTCATAGAGCTTTATGTCATAGCCTTTATTTTTATATCACTATGAGACAAATTGTAAAATTAAAAAGCAGTAGGTAATACTGAACATAGATGGCATATGGCATAAGGCACCGGCCGGCACCGGCTAGATTTATCCTAAAAATAAAAATTTACATGGCAAGGTTATTTTTAGTGTTTCCTAATAAATTAACAGAAAAACTGGGATTGGCCCTTTAAAAACTAGGCGCGCATCGTTAGGTCAAAAACTTTTTTCATTCTATGATTACTATGATTAGCATTGACGGTGTGAACGAAATCGATAGTCGATGCGATGGAGCGCAACACTTTTTGTTGCCTTTGCATTGTTTTGGTACAAAAGTGAGGCTTCGACAACAGAAGTTGTACCTTGCTATCGATTAATATTCATTGATACCTATTGCATTATTGCATAGAATGAAATAAATGAAAAATCTAGGAAATATAAAATTACCATCGACCCGACAAAATTTGTCGGGTCGATGGTAATTTTATATTTTTCCAGCCCAGTATTTTGCCATACGGATAGAACTACCGTCCATAAGCTCCGGGTATCCAGGTAGGTCTTCCTACGTACCTACTGAATAGGAGATGAGCCATTCCTAGATTTTATATGATTCGAAAACCTCCACCTTTACGTCATAAATTTGGTAATGACTCGCTAGAAGAATCTAAAAATTAAATATGCTCACGACTAATATATTTCCTGAGAGATGTTGTCAGAGTTAATTTTTCCATCAGAATATTTACAAATGTTTATTTTTTTGTGTTATAGGTAAACATTTGACCCCAATCTCACCTGATGTTAAGTGATGATGAGGCCGAAGACTCAGATAAATTAACAGGAATGGATGCGATATTACGCGCGTACCCCTCTGCCAAAGGCGTATGCTCAGTGAGCATGCCCGTTATATAAAAATAGTTGACGCGCGTCCCGCGCCAGTCGCAAAGTTTTATATAAACCTCCCCCCTCACCTCCGCAAAATTGACAGACTTTTTGCGTAGAAATGAGAGATCATTTCCAATCCATTCCTGTTAATTTATCTGAGGGCCGAAGATGTAGCATGAATTATAGTAAAATCAGTTTTTTGGACGATTCTGCGCATTGGTTGAAAATCAAATATTTTACTGCATACTAAGATTATCTGGTTTAATATTAAATCGATACAGAAATTACAACATTACATGCAATAAGTTCTGTTGATCAGCGCTAGGCTGGTTGTATATGAAGAACTAAGTTTTACGAGTATACTGTACATATAATATTAATAGGAATTTAAACTCCACTAGGCGTTTGTTTATATAAATTTAGTATCCTAGACGATTAAAAACTTTCTACCTCTAAAACGGAAGAACATTTTCAACCTCTGTTTACACCGTGACGTCACACCACGTGATTATCATTACAAGTACCATACATCATTGGGGGTACTTAGCTCTGCCTTAACATGCTTTGATCAGTCATCAGCTAATATATTAGCTCACGCGTAGGTGAACCAGATGTTCTATAAAGTGTTGCTGGAAAATTGGTTGGAGATAACCTATATTATCGATAGTATTGATAGTTTGATCGTCCATTTCATCAATTATTGATGCTGGGAGTCGCGTGGCTAGAGGTCTACCGAGAAGACGTCTGCGTCGTCGGCTCGTGATTTTTCTGGCCTTGCGGGTCGGCCATTTTGTGAACTCTTTTGTGTTTTAACCTTAAAACAATCACTTGAGACTCTTAACTACTTACATTGGCAAAACTGCCACTCTAGACTTAATTAAAACTACTGATTATTTTCCTACGTATAATAATCATATAACGAGACGTTGGCTGAATTGTGATAACACATCGGATGCCATTAAACAAAAATTGAATTGAATTATTGATGCTCGTTGTATTGCTTTTGTGTGTATGTGTACTATCGCGGACTTTTCCGCCTGACTACCACAAGACTAATTTATACTTCCATACTAAAAAATAAAAGCGCTGTCTAGCCCCGCCCTATTGATGAATAGACCAATGAATGGATAGTTCCCAAACAAAAACTTATGCGCGAAATTATGCGAAATTTCAGGCGGAAAAGCCCGCAATAGTTCAAAAGAGAACGCGACGGATTGGGTAGCAGGCAACGGGGATATATTAAGAGAATATAAAAACGAAGTTAGATTCTATTTTCAATGCTAATCAATTAAAGACAATGAATTTTTTTTAACACAACCTAGATACTAATATCTGTGTTGGTTTGTCAGACTTCCGATAAAATATAGTTTCAATGTCAGGATTAATTTAAGATTTTGATGGAAATCTTTGAGCCACTGTAACTTTGAATCTATTTCGAAAATCTAACAAACAACAGGCACAGAGATTAGTTTATACATCGTGTTTAAAAAAATCATTTACTTTACTTTAATTGGTTCATCATCATCATCAGCATATATACGTCCCACTGCAGGGCACAGGCCTACCCTCTGGGAGGGTGATTGGGCTTTAGTCCACCACGCGTGCCCGATGCGGAATTGGTTAATATCCAAAATAGTAAGCTTCGTTTGTACGGAGCGCGCAATAGGGCATTTTCTCTTAAAATTTTACGAGTGAAGTATATCACGAATATTATCGATCACACTTTTACATCGATAGCAGATTTTTTGCAACACTAGTTGTACCACTACTACATTTTGTGACGTAACGTATGGGCATTAGAGCTTATTAAACATGGTAAATGGTAGTAAATTTGTCAATTTGGACCTAATGGTTTGTATTTGTATCCCCAAGGATATGTTTTTGGCAATCATTCGTGATCAAGTCTTTGAGTGTATTTCGATTCTGATATTTGTCAGATCTTCTAGGTTATGTACTTTATCTTTGATTAAAATTCTTTATGCTAGTTGATTTTGTAATCAATTTCCAAATTTTCAGATGCGGATAGACTTAAATGTATGAAACAGTTAACGATACGATTCCGGTGTGATCTCATTGTAAAAGTTGTTCAGTTTGGAGGTCTGAACTACCTCTGAAAATTTGGAAATTGTTTAGAAATCACCCAGTATCGCTATCACAATATCGATATTTTGAATCTTTTGAGTAAAAAGGTATTTCTTCCTCGGCTACTTCATAGAAGCTAACTGTCAGATGTGGACAAAGTTTCGAAGTGAAGCAACTATCAAACTGAACAACTTTTACTAATAGACAAATGCCGAAACAATGGCTGTTCCGTATTAATCTTTTATGTCTACTCAACTCAACAAAGAATAATAATTGGACAAGCTGAAGTGGCAATAGGCTGGTGAAATCTGCCGAAGAACACACAACCGATGGGGAGTCAGAGTTCTAGAGTGGAGACCACAAACCGGCAGGCGTAGTGTGAGACGCCCTGTGCCGCTGGACTGATAACATAGAAAGGCCGGGAATAGAGTATAGTGGCGCGCCTTAGAGGCCTAAATTCAGCAGTGGGCGATGATAGACTGATACTGACGATTATAAAGACGTAGCTTTATATCAAAAAGTATAATTTACAAATTATGGAAGTGAATCTTGGGTATGACAGAAGACGCACGAAAGTAGGATTAACGCCGTGGAAATGCGCTCATTGAGAAGTATGTGTGGTGGACAAATGGACAAATTGAAAAAAATTATTCATTCGAGAACGTTGTAGTCTCAAAGAGACAATGATAGAGAAATGCATGTTGAGATGGTTTGGTCATATGGCAAGAATAGATGAGAGCAGATCGACGAGTGCAATTTATAAGGCAAGCATAATAGGAAATGTTGGAAGGTGACGGCCTAGACGTACATATATGGACGAAATTGGCGAAGTGCTTAAAAAGGGCCAGGTCCGATCTACCCGAAACCGATGAGCATGCATGAAAGACTAATGAATGTAGAGGAAGCTAAAGAGGTTTGTCAGGATACAGCAGGTGGCGTTCCGTTGTCTCTGTCTACCCCAGTGGGAGACAGGCGTGAGAATATGTTTGTATTGTATGTAATTTACAACTTGTATCTAGCAGCAGCAATAAAATGAGTCATAATAAACACCCTTATTACCAAATGTGAAGGTTACACTTCACCTAAGCTTTGACATGCAAGTACAACAATAGAAGTGTTACTCACTTGCCTTACGATATATTATTAGAGCTAGTAGTACAGTCAACAGCACGGTATAAATAGATTGCATCGACCATCGGTTTCGTATCGCAATCTCGTCACTTGGCTTGAGTATTGGATAGAATCTTGTTTGGTTTATGGATATTCTTTAGAAGGTGAGTAGATCTTGTTAGGGGAAACTGTTGCTTTACTTTAAGATCTTGAACGTTTAATACATGGTTTAAAATTAAATGCGTCACACATTGAACTGGGTGCTTCAGGGAAGCTGGTTTGCAATAAATCTTTTCGGGTATATTTTGATACCACAGTAGCTTTAACTTTAACACCATAATAATAAGAAACAAGTCCCTTTGACCTTTTAGCGCAAACCTTCACCTAGATGCCGGTAGGCGGGTGATACATCAAATATCGAAATTGCACCATTATGGCTTGTTAACGTGATATGCGATCGTTTTCAATGCCGCACCGACTGCTGGGCTAAGAGTTGCTACATACACCGTAGAATCGGGGTCGTTTTGAAGCCGGAACAGGGTGTTTCAGACCATCGAACTGAACAACTTTTACTACGGGATCAACTTTGAAAACGTGAAAAAGCAAATCTGCTGTTTCATACATTTTTGTCGAGAAGCGAACCCGGACTCACGATTTATCCATCCATACCGCAACGCGCCACCGACGTTCTCTCGAAATATGAACTGTTGATTTTTTGTATTTCATTTGATAAGTATCAGAAAACAGTATACAGGGTGTAAAATTAAATGCGTTACATATTGAACGGGGTTCTTTATGACCATCAAACTGAAAAATGTATCTATGGATGCAACATCGAAATCGTGAAAAAAATATCTGCAATTTTTCTATGGAACAGCTGACTTTTTTCGCGATTTCGTCATTGTGAAAGTTGATCAGTCTGATAGTCTGAAACATTCTGTATGATATGTATCGCATTAAATTTTATAAATAGTAATTGTAATAACGATTATTTAGGAATCAAGCCTCACTGTTTATCTACTAATATACCTACTACCCACAAGGTTTGTGATCTATTATAATCATACATAATAAAATTGCTTCAAGACCATAAAGATAAATTTATTGATGTAGTAATAACACTAATTTATCCTTTTGTTTATGTCTTGTATTTACAAGTCCGTGGAAACACGAGTATACTAACCCGTCGTCAACAAATCGAATTTGTAAATTTTTTCACGTTTGTATATAAAAACAAAATTTTCAATTCAACAATTCGTATAAAGCCATCGCTTCTTCCTTTAAATTATATGAGTAAGAACACCGATTTTGAGGATGACTTTTTTTAATTTTTTACTAAGATAGAGTCGAGGTAAAGTTCGAGGAAGCGACTGAGAATACGGATGTTAGTGTTTGATCTGAGAATAAAGAACCAACCAGAAGGAACGTACAAGCATAATTATAAACCGCATATTGCGTCCAAAAACTAGGAGATCGTAACTAGTATCGTATAAAGATGATTTTTTCTTCTATCGTAACAGGTTACGAACCTCTGGTTTCGTACGCGGCCGAAGGGGAGTTCCCTATACCTACCTCCCCACTTCCAACTTCCAACACTCGTAATTTATGCAGGCCGCAACATTTATTTAGCGCTTTTTGACAAAAAATTACGTAAGTTTGGTGACAGTTACTACAACACACTATTAAAAGATAAAAAAAAATGTTTTATTTTTATTTTTAAACTAGCTATTACCCATAACTCCGTCTGGGTTTACCTTGAAAAAGTATCCTATGTGTAATCCCGAAGATGTTATATCCAAATCAGTTCAGCCGTTTATGCATGATTGCATCTAAACATCCAGACATCCAAACTTTGACATTTATTATATTAGTGAGATGAGATTTGGAATGCATTCGCGGTTTCTGGTTTCTTCTTGTATTCTCATGTAACTATAAAAAAAATCTGCAATAGAAAACATTGCTTGGGTAGGTTTATTTCGAACCAGAAACGACAAGGCAATAATAATAACTAGAATTTAATTGGATAGTAATAGACATTTAACGATATGTGATAGGATTGTTAAGTTGCACGGATATAGAGGATCAGATTGTTGATAAGCTTTTAGGAAAGGACTACTTGAACTAGAGACAAAAGAAACTTATAATTTGACTTTCTCTTATTTTACTAATACGAATCATAGTTACGACAAACAATTACACGAAAAATGTAAGGCCATCTCATTGTGTCGACTGTTTAGCGGAGCAACATTATACAATATGCTGCAGCAAATAATCTAACAGAGCGTTGTGGAAATTTTGAGGGCTTCGAAATTCTACAAGAAAATTATCATCTACTTTTTTGTTGGGTTGGGCGAGGCAATCAAAGTAGTATAAGTCCACAAAGTAGACCGACGTCTTGGTGAAGGCGGCGGGAACCCGTTGGATGAGGGCAGCGCAGGACCCTTCGTTGATCCTTGGCCTATTGCCAGTAGTGGCCGTCCATCGGCAGATTCATTTACTTGCAGAAAATACAAAAGGTAAGATGGTTGGATGGGAAGTACAGACTATTAAGATAAGTTAAGGTTTCTTTTGAATTTATTATGTGATCAAAATGCCGTCATGTCATATAATTTAATTATGAAAATTCCAAATATCAAAATTAATAAATCGTTTTAAAAGCATCTTCATAATGTTTTGTGATTCTATCATCGCGTCGCCTTCGTAAGACGTTTATATATTATAGCTGTGGTAAAGTAGGTATGTATATTTTTAATGAACTCATGAAAAGGTTAAACACTTTTCTTAAATATATTTTTCGGGCTGACATAACCTCAGGGTTAAAAACCCAATATAAAAAATAGAATTAAAAAAAAAATTAGCTAGATTTTTGTTCTATTGCCATAATGTAACTCGTGCTTCCACATTGAAGGGAATTAACTTCGAACTTTTAGTACTCTAACTTAGTAAACAAAGCGTACAATTTGCAACAACTATAAGTAGCAATCTAGTTACATATTTATCAGCACCCTTTATATAGAATTGTCTCTGCCGACCGCGCTCCTTAATAGCGTGATGTATGCGTTCTCTATCACATGAAATACACACAAGTTTTCTTTATGTTATCTGTTTTTGTTTATATTTATTGTATAGTATTATTTTGTTTACAACATTAAGGTGATTTACCTAAAAGGCTTTCATCTAATCGGCGGCTATTTTTTGTGAAAACAGGATTTCTTAGTGATGCTGATTAGACATCTAGTAAAACTTGGAAATTAAATCGTTTCCAAATACAAAATTTCATCCAAATCGTTAAAGCCGTTTCCGTTACACTTAAATTGCTTACTTAAGACGCTGTTATCCCGTCGAGGCCGTTTTTTGAACACGAACGAAAGTGTTTTAAACTGTGATTTAAAGTCTGAAAACCAATTATGTCTTATTTAAGGATCTGGCTGATAGGCGACCGTTCTCAATTACACGATTAGATTAAGTTTAATAGATAGAAAAAAATCCCAAAGTTACCCCTTTTTGTTATGTTTTTTCAATACTATGATTAAACTGCTGATATTTAACTTTTTATTCTTGTACTTAACTAAATACATTAAATATTTCTAGTGAACTCCGTAGAATTTTGAGCTTAGAAACACCCATGAGCAAAGATATTGATGAAAAACACGTTTTTTTGCGATCCTGGAGTGTGATTTTTGAATCTCATTCGGTGAGCTCAGCAGTTGAAAATGTCAAAATTACTATGGAGATACGCATGTTTCTACTGCTGTTTTGACTTTCAAAAATAGCTCTCCTTGAGTATGATTTTTGAAAGTCAACTCAGCAGTAGAAAGATGCGTATCTCCCATAGCAATTTTAGCATTTTCAACTGCTGAGCTCACCGAATGAATTTCAAAAATCGCTCTCTTGCTTTCAATTGGAGCGGGATGGCTAATTGCAAACTTATGCTTGCAAGAAAGAGACGCTTGCACTGGGATAACCTGGCCTTAAAGTATTAGATAGAAAATAATAAATCATACAGGATATTTCTTACGAAGCAAAAGGTTTTTTAAGAAGATGATCAGACCATCAACTGAAACTCACTACACGAAATTGCTGCGTGCAATGATTTACGTTATCGAATATAAGAAAATTGTTAGGGGGTTAGTCACAAAGACAAATTTTAAAACATTAATGAAATAACGTAGCATGTAAAATATAAATACTTTATACCGATGTAGCAACCAATTGCCTCTGCTTACAGTAATAGGTAATCTAAGGATTTGAACTTTTGGCGCAGCAGTACAAATCAAAGTAGATACCTACTTATACCTTCATATGTACCTATATATCAATTACTATAAGCTTTAATAATATATACGAGTACTAAGAATCATAGCGGCACTGGCGCCAACATTCTGAGTGTTACCTAGTTGCCAAATAAACACGTACTCGAGTGAAGAGATCGTATGGGTTATTCATGATTGTTTTAGTAAATGAGAGATTTAGGGCCTGTTTCACCACTTCTGGGTAAGTTCTTGTTAGGTTATCCGACAGATAGTTTGACATATTTTGTATGAAATTATGTCAAAATATCTGTCGGATAAGCTAACAAGAACTTATTCAAAAGTGGTGAAACAGGCCCTTAGGATAAGAGCGTTCTTGATATATCAAAATGACCTAAAAAAACTGGCACTATCCTGAATTTCACTTGTTTCCTAAAAAAATCTGTTAACCTACTCGTTGGTTAGTCAATGATACAAATGACCTTTTTAGGTTTGCTCAAGAATATGACAGTAAAATAGGTGATAAAACATGGAAAACATTAATTATAAATTAAACAGACTGTATGTATATTGTAATAGTTATTAAGTCTTGTTATATTGTAGAGTCGTGGTGGTCCAGTGGCGAGTAACCTTGCCTGCCGTGCAGGAGGCGATGGTTCGATCCCCGTCCATGCCGACTCGTACCAATGAGTTTTTCAGAATTTATGTACGATTTGTAACACCATTGGCTTTTCGGTGAAGGAAAACATCGTGAGGAAACCTGCATGCTTCAATTTCGAGGCATGTATTGTACCCACTGTCCATTAAAAGTGGCGACGGGCTCACCCCCCGTCACACTGGACAGAGTTTCGGTACTACTGGTGAAACGTGGATGTTCTGAGGTTTCAGAAGATCTCTGACTACCCCCTCGGGGAATATAGTCGTGAGCATATGCTTATGCTTATATTGTAGAGTTTTTGATCTCATCTTCTCTACAGCGACAATAAAGTTCCGGGGTGGTAGCTTCAAAATAAGATTTGATCTAAATCGAGATCGTAATTTGTAATTAAATAAAAATCTTACCTATCTTCACTGCATGGAGAAAGACTCAAACTGCAGTTTTCAGAGATAAAAGCCGCGCTTGCCGCGACATGTAATAGATATGGGAAGAAGCCTTGTCGCGCGCAATGAGAGACATCATACTAGAAGGCAAAATAATATTAGATATAATCGAAAAATAAATAGCGATATCAGACCATCCGATTTACAACGACCCGAATAAAACCATAGTTTCAAAAAAGAACAATGTGACCTTCACATCTACTTATCTGAACGAATAATTCGGTTTAAAATCTTTACCTTGATCTGTTGACGGGTTGGAAAACAAATCCGCTATAGTGATTTATTTAGCGGTTTCCTCGGAATCCACCACGCTGCTACAATACGTTGACCTATCTGTTTACATTTTATACGATCCGCCCCATTTAAAACATGTAAAGTATATAAATACTTGTTTTACGAGAAGATCTAGACTAGACATTTATAGCGGTTGCTGATCCAGTTTTTAACGTAATAATGTCACGTAATCAAAAATTTACGAGTTTCGATGGGTCTATGGTTTATCTATCCAGGATATGCGGAGTTTCAACACACCCCTAATAAGAAAAATTAAAAGCTTGAGTTATAATAAAATAATCAATTTGCAAGCAGGAATTATTGCATGTCAATAATATAAAGTTTTCATCTTTTCTTACGGTAGATATTTGGAACCCTGCCCTCTTAGTGCGAATATATACCTCATTTTTGGCTAGTTACACCTAATTACTTATTAATATTATACCTTTTATATTCTGAAGTACCTACCTACCATTACACGAAAATGTACACCAAAGAGATAACCTAGTGTAACTATTTCGAATACATTTTCAATACCTATCAATTATTTTAAAATCTTTGACTTAAAAAATTCCAAAACCATAATTTTCAAATTGTATTCATAAACGTTGGTCAGTTTCAAATTGATATGATAGTACAGCAATATCGGAATCTCTTTTACGAAACAGGTATTTATAAGCTACAAACGAATAGTTTAACTAAAATGAAAGCTATCATAAAGGGGCATACAGGCAACATACAGGAGCATATTGACTCAATAACGTCTCTTTAGACAAATAGAAGATAAACCTATGCAATGAACTGAAATCTCGTGAGTAATTCAAGAAATGACTCAAAGGTGTATCCCATAAATACCCTATTGTGTAATGAACACTTCAGTATTCTAAGAAATATAGTTTGTTTTCCTTCACCGATGCTGAATCTCCGTAAAGCTCGCCAAATGATACATCTAGTTAGTTTGTGAAATGACTAAGAGCTATGATTGAGACATCCTTCTTTATGAAAGAAGACGTTTATAAATCTAAAAATTTCTGTGACATTTTTAGGTGGTGTTAGTTAGTCATGTGAAAGAAAATTACTAGGAAATTCGTTCTAATTATCTTTTTAGTAAACGAAATACTGTGTTTTTGTATTTGGTAAATTTTTCTAATTTCTAATTGTAACTAACTACGTATCTCATTATTTATTATCTGCCTTATTTTAATCCCCTACTGGATATTGATTTCTTCATTCATCGGCTCTCTGTAAACAGTTTGCTTAAGTCTAATACCTACAATGTTTTCTGTTAGCTGTATCCTGCTCTAAATGTTATATGCAGTCATCGTCAATTTCAGTTTCTTCTATAAAGTCACCAGCATCGTTCTAGGCCGAGTGTTCTAGTACGACATTGTTTAAGGTTCTTCTAGTTTTATCGACTTAATCGAACACTTTGCTTTCCAAGAAAAGAATTCTGAGATTTTCCTCAGTTACAACAAGATATTTGCAAAACTAAAACTAAAAGTTCAATGTCTTATTGGAATTTTTACATTATTGATTGTTTTGTCAGGTCTTAACGTTGTGTACGTTTCAAATACTGCTCACGGGGTCATATAATGGCAACCACTTAAAAAAGTCTAGCAATAACAGAAATCAAATATCTCGCCCACATTTCACTAATGACTCATAATCATGGCACGAAAGAAACTCTCTTGAGTCATTATTTGCTATGGTGATACTATCCTGCAATAGACACCCAATGACTTATTTACAAATGTGTCTGTCAATCTGTCACAAGTCTCTCCGGCATAAACAAAGTGAATTTCCTTTCGTTGTTTGTTTCGCGGGATTAAATGTTTAGTCTAGCCTTTTGTGAAGTCTAGACGCCAGGATGGGACGGAAACCTCAGGAAATAAATGGGAAATCCTAGGAATTCAGGATTCGTGGCATGAACCTTGCATAGTACTAAGATATTCTCAGAATAATTAAGGCATCAAAAGATATCTTAATTGATACTTCGTCGACCGACATCAATTCTACTACCATTTTCTTTAATCACTCCGCCCATAAATTTGTTACGATGAAGTAGAACCTCTATATTTGTCTTTGCAACACCTTTTCCAGTATTGTCAAATCCGTTTAAGTTCATTCCTACAATACTGGAAACAAGTAGAAAGATTTATTGTGTTAAAGATAAATGTGTTTGTCAGGTTATAACTTTATAAGTGCTAGATTGATTAGTACGTGTTAATTTAGTGTAAGTTATAAGAGATAGCAAGATCGACATTAGTTCTTACCGCAAATATAATTGTTGGGAACTCAAATATTATTTTAGAAGCTGCAAAAGCCCGCTACAACGTTTAAACTTTCAATGAAGAACTTGAAACGTTCCAAAACTGTAAATAATTCGTTAAGAAGTTTTCGTAGATATGGGTTGATGTCGTAGGCATGAGAGTTCACAGTAGTTTTCACAACTACAAAATTTGATTTAATGAGGAAATAATTATCACTAGTACTAGTCAAGAATCAAACGAAAATGATCGATAGTGATCAAATCCTCTTCTTAGTGTTTAGTTTCTACCCCATAAATTATATACAGGTTAAACATAGTTTCAATATTTCCGTGCAATTATTGCATTTCAATCGCGGGTATGAAACGCTTTCGTTTATGACTTGTACCTGCAACGTGTCCGAGGTCGACCTTACATATTAGGTTGTGATCAGACTATGTGACACGCGTGCGCAATGGGCCCTAGTGGACTACAAGACGAGTGATACTATCTACTAGGCGAGGGAAGTCTCCGGCTTAAGTAACTTGTTTGTTTTTATTTACTTGAGGTCGTTCCCGTTGTGTATTTCTGTTGTGTTGATTGGTATCTTTTACTTAAGTCTGTTCACCAACTTCGAAGATTGATGTCGTCTTTCCTTTATTGTCGAGCGAGGTATCCGACTGAGTAATTAATATTGATAAATTAATTCATTTGGCAACTGATTCTCCAAAATGCTTATCCAAAGATTCGGATCTCTCTCTCGGAGATCTGGTTCGGTGGTGTGCCTACGTTTATTAATTATGCTTTGTTGCGCTGTAGTTGTAAAGATCCTTTAATAAAAGCTTTTTGGACAGTTTGGGATAAAATTATACTTTTTTCAGTGTTTATTCATTGATCTCCTTCCTTCCTTCTCCTTCTTCTTCTTGGTTTTTCAGTAAAGCATTTCTTGTTTCAACTTCTTTAACCAAAACCAAAATAATTCTTGACTTCCAATATACGCTGATCAGTTTTGCGTTCCTTTGTTAATACGCTCTAGTACCTGCTCTGATATTGGATAAAAGTATGTATCCAGAAGGAAACGCTATAAGTAACCCATAATCACATTAAACAACAGTTTTCTTAAATCTTGATTTGCTGACACCTAAATTGAGATTTGATTCTCACAAACTTGTGAATTGGAATTAATCGGTTAAGTTAATACAAATTTTATCGTATTCGCGATTTACTCTAGAAGTGTAAAAGTTTATTTTTCACTCGTTTCTTTACATTGAATTTAATGATTCATTTTATTTCGCATTTATCTTGATATACCTACGATATTGTATCACCATAAAGGAATGGGAATTCTTGAAATGTCTGTCTTATTTTTGCTTTGTCTAGTTTTTACTACGCTTCAAGAGTATCATTGTACGTTTATGGTACAATGTCGATTAATGTTTTATTATTATTAACCATTGAGTCTTGAAGTCGATTGAATCCTGCGAAGTGAATTTATTTATTATAATAATGTCCTTTCCTTGTTCATCATAATTATGTATTTAGTTTTCTGTTGGTCACTAGGTATTATATGTTCACATAGACATTTAGCTATTGTGTCTTGTATAGCTTTATGCTTAGAGAATTTAGAACGCTTTATGCAATCATGCTATTATTTCAGATATAAAAATTGCAATCGTATGTAAAAAAAAATCCGTGTAGTTTCGAGTTTAGAATATAGTATCCCATTTTTTTCCGCAAACATCATTTATGAACGTATTTGCCTTAGCCAAGTTTTCGACTACCACAAAAGTTACTTCTGTACATGTATCAAGAGTAACATCACCAAGCATTTATGCTTTCTTCGAACTCAACAATTGAAAAACAAATATTTCACCCCCATCAGTAGGTCACAATAAAACGAAATGTCCGTTGACAAATATACTTCGCTCATACGATCGAGCATCTCCGCATTCGGTCGGGTAATAATCGTTATCAGCTAATATGGTAACAGCTGCTTTTTCTTCAACTTCGAGCCTTCTGCCACACATACTTAGCTCGGTCGCGGGCCCGTTACAGCTGTACCAATTTAACTTTGCATTACTTTAATTTGATTTTGAACTCTGATGTCTTCTGTTAAAGCTGCTACTTATATTTTGAAGTATTAACTTGTAATGGTTAAGTTATGAGTTGTGTTAGATCGATTGGTTTTGAATCAATCTCAATCATAGATCCAATAAAGGAGTTAGGGTTTGAAAAAGTTCTAGATGTCTCATCTGATATTTTATAGAATCGTAATTTTTATGACATGGTCTGAATATCTTTGTTGATCTTGTTTTGTTTCATGATCATTAGTATTAATGCTGTTCATTTCTTTTTGTTCCAGCACTAATCGGTAGCAGAAGCTCGAGTTTACTATCGAATGACCGTATCGAAAACGTTTATTTAATGTGAATGATAATAATTGTAATATGATGAACGTAAAATATACTTTGTTGACGATACACTATGTAATTTATTGTTGAAGTTCTATCTCATGTTACTTTACTGAATTAATAATGTAGATTAGTTTCGATAGTATTTTAGCTGAGGTACTGGTACTGATATTCTTTGTGCATCTTAATTAGTAACCTACTTGTACCTACTACACAGATAATTCTTTGTAATAAGCACACTTCTTCTTCTTCTTCTTTTCGTGTAAACTGTTCTTCTGTGGTGTTTTTATATTATACACACACTGAAAACTATATTTATTTTGATCCCAATTACTCTTGCTAGAATCAGCACCATGAAATATTGTCGACTGACTGAGGACTTGACTTCGTTAGAATAGCAAAATATACCAAATACCAGACTCGATACCGAAACCCAAAGATACCAACAACCTTCCGATCCCTACATTAAAACCATCTCAATCCGTGCCGCGTTCAAACTTTTTTCTTTATTATTGTCCAAAAGGAAGCGCCATGCTGAGTGATATGCGACACATGACGCCCCACAGACAACAAAACGACATATTTACCAACACTAACACATTGCAAAATCAACTTTACCTGGTAAAAGACAAGGTTGAAATTTTGTTTGACGTTCGAGCGCATTCGTTCGGACTCTGAACTCCTAAAATAATATTTCAGTTAGAGCCACTTCAGATGTTACGTAACAACGTTATAATTATAAAGTTTGGACGACGTTTTAAGGCAAAGTTATAGCGAATCGTGAGGTTTGATGGTTGCTCTATGGCTTTGAAGATGTTTAGGAAGCAGATATACAAATCTGTAATACTATTGCG
The DNA here is from genome assembly GCA_963693445.1 of Agonopterix heracliana. Lineage (NCBI taxonomy): Eukaryota > Metazoa > Arthropoda > Insecta > Lepidoptera > Depressariidae > Agonopterix > Agonopterix heracliana. The sequence goes on from OY856310.1 coordinate 1,632,861, forward strand.
TAACTTGCTGATGAACCATCAGTGGCGCATTGCGGAGAAGCAAATTTTTGTCTTATTTACTACAAGTGTTTACCCGCGACTTCGTCCGCACAAATTACATACCAGATTTTAAGTCAGATCATAAGCTATCAAACAAAAAAAGTTTCATCAAAATCGGTTCAGTAGTTTTTGCGTGATGCGCGAACAAACAAACAAACAAACATACAAACAAACAGACAAACAGACAGACAAAATTTCTAAAAAAAGGTTGATTTCGAGTCAGGCATACCTAAAAACCATATCGTAATATTTTTTTTGTAAATATCTTCAATGTACAGACACTCTTCAGTTACAGTTTTATAATAGTCTAGATTACAGTATTGTTCAGGCTGCAAGTACTGCTTATTACTGCTGACAATAGAGGGACAACGAAAAGTTTACCGAATCAGTGATTCAACTTAAGCAACCGACCTAGGGGAAACCAGAAAGGGTACGGACCTCAGCATAGGACGGGATTGGGTAGCGGGGATCGATTAGATCGGAAAAGTATGGACACCATGAGGATCTGGGTTCCAATCTGCATGCACGTGGCATGTTCCTCGCGATGTTTTCCTTCACCGTTTGAGAGCAGTCGGTATTACGTACCTACAGAAGCTAGAAAATCTTGTTGTTACCAACTTAGATCAAAATAAAATGAATGGATAGGCCTTACGCGAATATTTCAAACCAGAAAAATGAGGCAAAACAAATGAAAGGTTTACTTCAAATTTGTATGCAAGTGCCCTAGATTTGACAGATAATGGCGCTAGTTTGTATGGACCAAGTGCACCAGTAGTATGCTTCAACTTACCGCGCTTTAGGCCTATCCATTAATTTTATTTTGATCTAAGGTTACCAATGAGTTTTTCTAGCACGCAATACCGAGACTGCTCTCAAACGGTGGATGAAAACATGCGCTGAAGTAGAAATTTCGATGCGTATACATGGGTGTTACAGAAAGTTGGGGTGTGTGTGTGTGGGGTTAAATTTTAAGGGTGCTTCAGGCCGTGTAACTGAAAATCATTCGCTATGGAGCCTACATCAAAATCGAGAAAAAAATTCTGTTCCACATGTTTGTGTCGAACAGGTAGGTTTTGTATGAAACAGTTGATCTTTTTTTGCGATTTCCATATTGGCTTCATGTTGTTCAGTTTGATAGTCAGAAGCACCCCTTTTAATATGGCCAAAACTTTCTGTACCACCTTGTAGATACTAATAGAGATAAATATCTCAGTTGATTCAGCCGATAGACGTCCACTGCTGGACATAGGCCTCACCCAAGGATCGCCACAACGACCGGTCTTACGCTGCCCTCATCCAACGGGTTACCGTCGCCTTCACCAGGTCGTCGGTACACCAGATCTTCGATCAATGTATTTAGTTGAAGCACACAAAGTAGGCGCCGGCGTGCACTTGGTTTGTCATCTCGGTAAGTATCTGAAGAGTATCTGACGTTTCAACAAATTAAAGGAATTATTAACTAGTAATACGTCAGTAGTACAACAACAGCATGCGGGAACAAGAGCATTTCACACGAGAAACGTTAAACCAGTAAGTAACCAATTGTTAGTCAGAACAATTGTTTAACTCTATGATATTATCTACGAATAAGAATAACTATAGAAGAGTAACTCTAAACAAAATCGAAATAATTTTTGGCACCCAATGAAAAATGACATTACATTGATACAGTTTTTAAATAACAAATTTAGAACACGGTACACTTTTTTTGGTGCCACTTTTTGAGCTTCATTTACACTTCTATACATTCTTATTCGTAGTATGATAATGCTCTTGTTCGAATATTGCGCCTGCCTTAAATATGTATTAGGTACCTACCAAATAGGATAAATAAGATGATTCTTGTATACGTGGAATATTATACTAATTAACGACTGAGATCTTCTCATCGACAGATTAGCACACATTTGCAAACGATTATCCTTCTATCACTACAACTTGAATAATGGTAATGACATAAATTTTTGAATCGATAGAAAAACCACTAAGCCTAATAAGGTGCGGCGCCATGACGGTTCGATCAGTCGATCTGTCCGTCTGTCCGTCTTGTACGTGCTAAGTTTATTTTATATTATTGATCGCTTTTTGTAATCGGGATGAATATGGCGGACGACCTACTTGGGAGTTGGTAGACATTTGCTACATAGATGGAATTTGTATTGATAAGTTGTTTTTTGCATTACATTTGGTTTGGTTACAGGAATCTGTTTGGTTCTTCAGTTTGAATATGCAATTGGTCTTAAAAAGCTAAATGGCTAATCTGTAATTGGAAGAAGAATTTTTTAATTATTTTCATTTCATCGAATCTCTTTTGTTTCTTGGGTGGTATCAAAATCGATTTCCTTTACGAGAGATTCGAGTATTTCCTACAATTTTAATTTTAAGGGTTCCTTAGTCAACAAAGAGGAGATGCTTAGTACTAGAAAGCTGTAATTTGACATGGGCCCACAAAATGGTAAAATAACATCTTGGTAAATAATTTTTGTAATGAGTGGGTATGGAATTTTTTATGTTAAAGATATTTATTTAACTATCAATAAATCAAATATACCTTCTTTATTTTACACCAAAAACACAGAGAGTACCTATATACAAGAAATTATTACTTAATTCATTGAGTATTTTACGCATAAGAGGTGTTTGTTGACCAATTTTGATATTAATTTGAACTGGTCAAATGTTACCCGCGGCATTAAAAGTCAGTTGATTTTTTCTTATTGCGCAATAGAAGTTTAAAATAAATATTAAAAAAAAAAACAAGTACCTGATCAACTGACCTGGAATTAATTTCAAAGAATCCCTAAATTAAAAAAAGGCGAACTTTCTTCAACATACATTAATCGGTCGACATTTTCACTCATTTCGGGCGCGCCCTCCAATTAATTCTAAATGTCATACGAATCGGGCACTTTGAATCGGTCCAAGTCAAAGCCCTTTGGCGATAATCAATTGGCCAGTGGTCTAAAATATAGTCCACAATCTACATTAAAATCCAGTTCAATATAGATTGTATATCATCTTACGCTCTTCTTGGACGAGTATTTGCCAATCCCGTCTCTTTTTTGCTAGCTACTCAAGAGTTCAAGACACATAAATTGAATAGGCATGAAAAAACCACTCTATTTTTGCCTAGGGTTCCTACATTAAAAAAAAATACTTTACGTTTGCTGGCGAAAAGTCTGTCACCTACCCCCTTTGGCTCGTCATGCTAAAACGTTAAAATCAACCTTGCGACAATGTAATGCTTTAAAAGTGTTGCGACAGTGTAATGCTTTAAAAATAAGTAACAATTTTCTATGCTTACACGTTTCAACGAGTGTTTATTTAGATATTATTATTCTAATTCATAATCCGACTACCCAACAGTTAGATAATTCGCTTCGTGTTTTCTCATAGAAACGTGTTTTCATTAGTAAAAGAAAAGCCGAATTGAATATGTGTGTAAAAGCACCTTAGTCTTGAAATTTAATGGAATTTTTGTTTCTGAAATAAACATTATAATTTTAAAACGATTTTGTGAGATCTCCCCATGTCCCTCCACAATTATTTACAACTCCAACTATTATTGATTACATGTTACAGCCATGTTGTGCTATTTCTAATCAAATTAAAGATTGAAAAATTTGTCTCGGGCGGGACTTGAACCCACGCTCTTCCGCTCTCACGCTTATTTATTTACAACTCGCTCTCCGCTTATAAAATAAAAGACGGCGTTATGCCCTCGACATTTGCACATGGTGAATTTACCGCAACCCGCCCGTAGCTCGGTCACTTACGCAATACGTCCGATGCAAGTTATCATTTGCATTCATTAAATTGATGATGGAAAAATAGATTAAAAAATTTACTTTACAACTTAGTTGGAATTTTAAGAAGCATTTAAAATGTCAGTAGTCGTTTGGACTAGAAGGGAAGTTATGGAATTGGCCGATCACTGATCGATCTTTAGATCGAAATGTGATTCTGAAAAATTCTGTTTGTGCTTTGTGCTCTAATTCAATCAAACTGAACAACTTTTACAATGGAGCATACTTCGAAAGCGACTCTTTTTTGATCTCTTTTATAGAGTAAAAGTTGTTCAGATTCATGGTCTAAGTACCTATGCAACGCATACCTATAATTAATACGTACCTATAATTTTACAGACTGTATTGTGTCTCTCTCCACTATTTTTTAATTACTAGCAAATTTGTAAAGGTGCTTTAAGATACTGAAACTACTCAGCTTTCTCTAAGGAACATGGCTCCAAAAACGATAATTTGTTTTGGATCATTCAGATTTCATTTTCATTGATAAATAGGGATCTATAATGCAGTGCTCAACTTGAAGGAGTGAACGGGCATCGCCAGTGTTGAAAAACTGTTCGTTTCGTAAAAGATACACAGGAATCGGATGCAAAGCAGACTCCTGTTACCTATAAAGAGGATCAATGCAATATCAAATAACATCGAATTTTCAAAAATACAAGTCGCAATCGAACACAAACGTACATCTTTGGAGATAATAAAGAAGAAATATGGGTAATTCTACGATGGAGCCGATTTAAGAAAATAAAAGTAAAAATCTACTTTTCTTTTATTATTGTGTCATAAAGTGTTCATCAGAAATATAGGAACATTCTAAAAATAGCAACAGAGATTACTATTAATAAATAAATCGTAGAAACCCCTTTTTAAATTTTCGTCACTAGACAGAAGTGACCATAATGTCAACAGGAATGACACTTCTCGTTATAAATCTTGATGAATTCGCAAATTTGTAATAAAATAGCAATAAGCAATAGAAACACAAAGTTATAAGTCTATTAATCATATTTTTTGTGTACAAAATTTTTTCAAATTGCAACAAAAAAATAAAGTATAAGTGTCAACAGAAGTGACATCACTTCTGTCGATTAATTAAAAAAAATGTGTCGTCACTTGAATATGGTTGTTAACGGATATGTTTTGGTCGCGCGCGTATGGGAAAAACATCACCCGAGACTTGAAAGTCTTGATCGGTAGTTTCCTCCATATCGGAACCATTTTCTACGCCTTCATCCTCATTTCCATTGTCATGTGAGCTTCTTGAGTCAGAAGGTGGTGAGGTAACATTGTTTACGTTATACCTTTACTAATCCTAACTTTAGCTTCATATAATTTTCTTTCTTATATTTCTGCCTTCTTTCTTATAATTTAGCTTGAGCTAATTAGGATCTCTTTTTCTAATCCATTCCTCAGCTTTTCGCCTTCAATTTCCTCCTGATACCGCTTACACCGTTTCTTTTTTTCTCTGTCTATTAATGTATTTAATGGCGTCTAAAAAAACGTAAGGCTTTATTAAAATAAACCATGTTAAGTATTAATTTATTAAATAAGACCCTATCTGGACATAAAGCGTATTAGTCGCGTTTCGAAGATAATAACATGGTCCCAGCACACGGCATTGTGACCGAACACGATACTTGCAGCAATGTACTTCAAAACGCGTTGAAATTCGCGGCAAAACCGACTTTTCTGGACAAAATCATCATTTCTGTCGACAAACCATCGACAGGTGTGACGTCGACAGAAGTGGCAAAATTTGGAAAACATGACTTAGCAATTATGTTTTTGAGGCTATGTTTAACCAAATTTAGTCAGAGTGATGAGATCCCTCTTTTATACAAGGCCATATGATTAAAATGGTACAAAATATGTTAAAAACCTTTATTATGTTTCTTCAAGAAGTGACGCGGTAACTTTTACACGCTGTAGAACCACTTTGTAATTCAGAATAACGAGCGCAATGTTCATGTTATAAATAAAATTGTCTTTGGGTGATGACAGGTATACTAGAGTGCTGCCAAATAAGTAAATAAAATACAATCACCATGAAAAAAAATACATATCCCACTCCAAACTTTACAAGTCGACAGATGTGATGAAAATTTTGTAACGGTTGTATAATCATCTGTAATTTCCTATTTTTCGTGGTTAAAATTATAAAACTTCGTAAATAAGGAGTTGAGGATGTGCATGATATACGCAATCAGGGAATGTTAATCTGTTTACTTAACAAGCATTTTTTATCCATAGTTAAACTTCGGGAGGCGTTTGCGAACAGTCGACAGAGCGTGACAGATCACGTTCTGTCGGCTGAAAAAATCTAATAAATGATGTATTTATGCGTGTAATTTTTTAAGTCACCTGTAGAACAAGATACCTTATTGCATGTAACATTACACAGCTGGTGTAAGACTCATATTTCTGGAGTTATTTCGCGCGAACAAAAAAATCACACGTTCGTAGAATCACCCATGTATAAAAGAAGTAAGTAATATACAGGGTCCTACTTTTATAAGGGTATGATCAGACCGTCAAACTGAACCACTTTCTTTATGGCATCAACGTCGAAATCGCGAAAAACCAATAAGCTGTTCCATACAAAACTATGCCAACCTACTTTAGCCCATTGTATGGGGCAACGGATATTTTTTTCGCGTTTACGATGTTGGTCCCATAGAGAAAGTTGTTCAGTTTGATGGCCTGATCATCCCCTTAAAAAAGTGTCAGCATTATATTAAGAAGACCCTGAAGATGTTTTTATAAACAGTATTCAGTAAGTAAATGTTAAAAGACAATGATGATGTAAAGACGAAATTAATTACGTGATGTGATGATAATAAATTACCGTAATTATTATCTTTAAAAAGGAAATAAGAATATAATTATATTGCGAGAGACCACCTGGCATCGATGCGACACTCCGAGATAAAACGGTGACGCAAATACGACTGATCTTCTGAGTAATTTCGACTTATGTATAATCACGACCGAATTCACTTTGGGAGAAGACAGAGACAGTAGAATTTTAATACGACTAGGACTATCGACCACGAGGGCCGAGAGCGAATTGGGGGATACAAGTTAGTGATCTACTTCATCATCATCGTCACAGCCTATACAGGGTAAACAGTTGCACTGCTTTAAGGGGTGATTGCACCCACGATACTGAAAAACTTTCCGTAAGAAACCTAAGATAGGAAATTCTACAAGAAAATTATATCTAAAGGTACTAAAATAATTTAATCAGCTGATCGAACGTTTGTATGAAGAGTCAAAAATTTATTATGGCGATAAAAGGCTGTGATGATGATGATGGCGATTAAAGAAAAAAAAGGGAATAATTAAAGGGCGTCCACATGCAAGGCAACAAGAGAGGCGTTTTAAAAAAACAAAGTTATTGCTCTATCGTTAAAACGGCAAAACACACACGCATCAAAATTGGTGCGATTATAGTGCATACTTTAAGGGAAAGCAAAAAAAATCATAAAAACCAAGGGCTCTCGCTAAGGGACACGGAAAAAACTATTTTTTTTTTAGTAATATCGCACAGTGGTACGGAGCCCTCCGTGCGTAAGTCCAACTCGCACTTCGCCGGTTTTTTGTCGTCAGCTAAACGTAACCAAGCATTGATCAATAAATCTGCACGCATACATCATAACTTCCTGAAGCGGGGTGGCCAGGCCACTGGCCGATCACTAGGACATTAGTGTGGACCACCCGCGCCGGCAATCAGTCCTCAAGTTAACGTATGCAGGTAAATAACTGATCATAATCTTACCGCGAAAGAAAGTTAAGTGAATCGATGTAAAAAGTTCACTTTAAGTTTTTATTCTTTATTTATCGATAACGTTAACTAACAAACAAATTTGAGAGACGTGTGCAAGATTTTTAATAATTCACTATTTCGGATCTAGTGCAAAATTTTCATAGGGCATATCTTAGATCAAAATAAAATGAATGGATAGGCCTTACGCGAACATTTCAAACAAGAAAAATGAGGCAAAACAAATGAAAGGTTTACTTCAAATTTGTATGCAAGTGCCCTAGATTTGACAGATAATGGCGCTAGTTTGTATGGACCAAGTGCACCAGTAGTTTGCTTCAACTTACCGCGCTTTAGGCCTATCCATTCATTTTATTTTGATCTAAGGGGCATATGATCAAACTAAACAACACACTGAACTGAACACTGTTTGGGAACTTATCTGATGATGGTGTTATCATGGCTGATGCCATCCTTTGCCTTTGACCATTTGATTAGAGACCTGCCAGTACCTTACGTCAGCATTCCCCTCTGCCAAGGTACAAGATCAAATGATCATGTAAATGTGCATACAATTTTATACCATATCACTAAACGAGACAGTCTATACTTGCAGAACAACTAGTCTTGTTTGGGGTTAACACGAGACTATTTGTCATGATACATGCAAAATTAGACTCTAAAATAAAGGAATAAAATCCAAAGTTGCATATTTCATGCTACCTCGCCCGGGCAAAGTGAGAGAAATCATAGCAACCTTTTTAACATAAACAGTGAAAAATACATTTAGTACAGCATTATTTCGAGTTTTGAGAATTAAATCTTACAACAATATTGTTATTTATAACAAAAACTTTTCAATTATTAAAATAACAATTTAAACAAACACTAATAATTCATTGACAAGATCCACAGAAACTATTTCTCATAAGTTTTTTCTCTCATTCATAAAAAGCGAATTAAACTCGCAAAAACTATAAAAATAAAAAATTTACATAATTATCAGTCAGAAACACCTGTGTTCACACATTTCAGACGGATGACTGTCTGTCTTTTTGTTTAGTGTTCCGCATCGAAGTTGGAAAAACTGCACTTTTGTGGAATTGAAACCGACAGGTTGGTACCTACTACTCTTGAGGAAGTAGAAGTGACAATAGGTAAAAGCAAAGATCCATAATATCTGCCTACCTAGCCTCGATATACACCACAAGGGTGCATTCAGACAATGAAACTAAACAACTTTCGCTAAGGAACATGAGACGAAAAACGAGAAAAATTTTTGGTATTCCCATAGAAAAAAGATCGGCCGATCCGCACTTTTGTATGGAAGGTCCAAAATCAAATTCTCGTCTTCCGAGCCATGTTTTTTACGGAAAGTTGTTTAGATTCATAGTCTGAATACCCCCTAAAAGTAATGTTAGTAATTAAAAACCACGGACCTGAAAAAAGGACGGACGTGACAATAAAAAGATTTGAAGCATGCAAGGTCCTACGTTTTCGTTTGTTCTACAAGGGACCTACACTCACACAGATGCACTAGCTCTAGGCGCAGGTCCGAAACCCGTCACCATTATGTACCGCGTGACAGCACGCACACAAAAGAAATGGGTGCTTCACTCGTGATTGGACGAGATTACGTCCGTCTTTTTTTCAGGTCCGTGTTAAAAACTAGTGGTGAATAATGTCTCCGAAATCACGCATAAAATTGAAAAATATCATCCTGATATCACGACTCTTTGATAGCTCATCAGTTTGGTAGGTGTACATAAAAACAAAGATCGATAGCTATCGAAGAAGCCATTTGCACTTCTTTGCAATGCATATTATGTTCCCATGGATATACAACGAGGCGGCTAAGGGAAAAGTTCGTAGTGTTTTCTTGGACGAAAGCTAGTACTATTGTCTATTTTGTGAAAAAAACCTTTCATCACCTGACACGAAATTCCATCCTGAAATCAGCAATATCTACAAGCAATGGTTGTTGCGGTAATTTTCATAAAAAAATTGTGATTTCTAACACAAAAAAGTATCAAAAGTTCGATAGTTAATCAGGCCCGATCTACTGAAACAAAAAATATCTCCGAAGTTTTATATACCGAACTACTGAGACTAGACGACGTTTTTTACCACCCCGAAAGGCATTATGACCGTGAATTTATGTATATTAATGTATGAAAACAAACTTTGTTTTAATGTTCGTTAGGTTACGGAACACTTGCTCAATTTTAACTTGAACTTAGACTTTTTTTAACAAACTTTAAAATAATTAACCAAATTCACACACAGGTGCATTGAAAACAATTGAATAGTTAATCTTAACTACGCCGATTAAGGATCGGTTTTGTTTCGCACACCTGGTTTTTTGATTTACTTCACAAATTGACTGCTTCAACAAATCTCTTAACTCGCTTCCTTTACCTCATGCTTCCCCTCTTGGCTCGCCTTATTTGTAAGGCGAAAGAAGAGGGAAGAAGACGCGAGGGGAGTGAGATAGTGTGCTTCGATGCGGTAGGGGTGATTTGGTAATGAATTGCAGGTGTCGATGTTTCAAACATTAATTTGTGGATTAATATCTAATCACAACAGACAGGTGTTTGTTAAATGTTTGTAAAAAATTCTCATCTCAATGATCACGCGATTTCTTTATGTACGTGTCCAACAAGGTGACCAAAAGATATGGTTTCTATTAGGCGTAACGAAAGCTAAACGGCTACGAATATAGGTACTGATCACCCCGAAAGTCGTACATCAGTCGTGTGATTTAAGTAAGGCTGGTACTTTATTGATTATACTTCTCTATCTAAAGTACTCAGAATAAAGTACAACAAGTGAAAACAACAAAATCTCTATTAATAGCACAGACAGACAATAATAAACTTTTGTTTTCGTGAACCCAAAAAAAAAGTTAACGCTAAAGATATTTAATTTGATGGAAACGTTACAAATATCTCGGTAAACCAGACTACAGTCGTCCCGACGTCTAATATCGTAACACTAAAATACCTAGTCGACATTATCTGACAGACAAAAATTCCACACTTCAGATATATCGGTCCCGTGTAGTCTACGATATAAAAATCTTAGAGAAATCGCATTTTGTTGGGAAACTGTTAAATACGACGGAAGTTTGAAAGCTTTTGGCTGATCTGGATTACGTTTACATTCCCATGAAGCTTTCGGGAGTCTTGAAAATAGTATACATACATTTACGACCGTATTTCATTTCCATAGTGGTGAGAAAGTTTCTTTAACTTATAGCCTTGGAAGTCTTGGGAGATTTGGAATTCAGTTCAAGTAAACCTACAGTACTTATTCACTTTTGGGTTCTAGTTCCAGTGGTTTCTTTCTAAACAGTTTTAAAGCAATTCGTGCCTCAAGTGACGCCAATCTACCCATGGGCTACCGTGGACTGCACATTTGTATCAGTGACAACAATCCCCACAGCTGCACTAATTACACCAAACCTAATACAATATTCTAACAAAACGATCCCAAAACCAAATTAACCAATCTCTCCAAACCTATCCATCTGCGCATTTCCCGAAATTAAATCTAAAACTAATTTATTACAATTCAATGATTTACACCCAAAACGAAAAATGTCCACAGTTAAGCCTGGGGCTTAGACCGGACGTACGCATTAATTGCAAGGCCACCGGTCCAATAATCCCCGTGCTATTGTCATCGATCTATGGGTCACAGTCGCCTTAAACGTCCATGGCAACTGGTCATTAATTGATAGAATAATTTATATATTATTTGTTAAAATCTAGTTAGGTAAAATCAATGATGAGCTGATTGTTTCCAGCTATAATGAGAATTGTAGAGAGAGTAAGTATGTACTTAAATATGCTCAAGAATATTGGCTATCTAGTTAAAACCTGTAGGATTTCTCTTCAGGGCAGTAGTTTCGTATAAGAGATAGTAGGATAGTATAAGAGAGAGGAGGCAATACTCTACCATGCTGACTGATAGAAACAAGGTAGTAGTCAGTTATGAGCGTAATTTCAATAGGTCTCTGTTTAGATTTAAAGAAATAATACCATTAGGAAGATTATCAAGGAGTCAGCGTACCAAAGAAGTAGGTAGGTAAAGCCATCAAGTGATCAGCTATCCAAACCCGAAACATACACTACGATCTCCAACGCATAGCAACGAATAAAGCGTATCACAATTTCATTAAAATGAATATACCAGAGTTGTATAGGATAAGAGAAAAGGAATTGATCTGAGTTCTTGCCAAACGCTTTTCCGCCTATTCGATATTCTACGCATTACGGATTCCGCACAACTGACATTGAACACATTCTCTATTCCACGCAGTCTTCAATTTGACACAAACGCGTTTCTTCCTATTCGCGATTCTACACAATATTAATTCCACGCAACTGCCTTTCATCACATTCGCTATTCCACGCTTAGGTCGTCAGGCAAAAAACTTAAAGAAAATCAGCCCAACAAGGCATTGAGAAGTACCAGGAGAGCAGAAGAGTACAAGAGATTAAACGTTAACCCTTGCACACTTGTGCTCTCCTGGTATGTCAATAGAAAATCGGCCATGCAATATCACCTTAGGCTTCCGCACATTGCAGGGATTTTATCGAGCGATAATATAAACTGCGATTTTGCGATATTTATTTCCAGTACATTTTGTATGGGGAAGCGCGCGATCCTACACACTGCCACTATTATCGAGCGATAATATCGCTGCGATTTTGCGATATTTGTTCTCAGTACATTTTGTATGGGGACGCGCTGCCGCGATATTATCGCAACCTGACGCAATCTCTTTCGACTACATTCAGTGGTGGGGCGCATGCGTGACGCGAATCGCGGAATCGCTGCAGTGTGTAAGGGTTGCGATATCGCTGTCGATAATATCGCTCGATAAAATCGCTCGATAATATCGCTGCAATGTGCGGAGGCCTTCATTCGCGCCACGGCTACCGAAACACGTTTAGGACACTCGATTTCCTTTCCCCTGGAATATGTATCGTAGCCATAGGCGAAGTATTTTTCGAAGATCGTAGCCTATACAAAAACGGTACAAAACTTGCAGTGGGTTTAGAAATTAAAAAAATACGAATGAAGGCAGCACAATAGGCTCGGTACCCCTCTTAAGGGGATATAATTTGGAGCGCGCCCCATACAATCAAAGTCTGGTTATATTTTCAATACTAACCAATTAAACTTTTCTGAAAGAATTTAGAAACTGATCTATAATATGTTTGTAGTTTTCGTTAAAAATATACAGTTTCAATGCTAGGATTAATTTAAGATTTGTTTCCATACAAAGGTACTTGAGAGAAAAGTCTTTGAGGTACTGTAACATTAAAACTAGAAATTTTAACGAAAATCTGACAACATACAATTAGTTTCTAGATTGTTTCTGTAAAATTCCAATATAACCAGATTTTGTTTGTATGGAGCGCGCTTCGGATTAATAATTATCCTCTTAAGACCTCTTACACACTTCTTTTCTCCTGGTACATCAATCACCTCACCTTAAAGGTGATGTAACAAATGCAAACTTTTTCGAACGAAGACTTCTTAAGAAGTCTGTGTTGTCCGTAGAAAGAGAAGGAACTAGAAGTAAGCACGTGTCTTGTCATATACGTGTCTTGTCAGTAAGAGATGCACATAGCAAATTCGCTCTAGTTAAAAAAGGAGATCGCTACTTATTGCTGTCCTTATCGACGTAGCCACTTTTTAGTTCTACGACGGCTGTCTGACTCCGGAGTCAGACATCTATTTTCATACAAATTGTATAGGATTTTATGACTATCGCTGTCTCATACGCGTTACACTGATGTTACGTCTATCAGCGTATTATATTATTATCTATTAAACTTCTTGGCGCCAACGGTAATTTTGTAACTTTAAACTCTTTTACTCTTCTGCTCTCCTGGTACTTCTCAATGCTTGGCTGATTTTCTTTAGTAAAGAAGTTTCCATTGGTGATATATTGCATTGCAACTCGAACTTGGCCGATTTTCTTTACACAGGGGTACATTTTTACAGAAATAGGTGTCCCTGGTGGACCTACTAGTAGGACAAAATAGTATGACCACGAGAAAATGCTGAGCGAAAAATGTAACGATAAGAATATTCCGAGGCGGTGTCCGTAACGCGAAGAACTCAAAGCACGCATGGTGGCGCGTCGGTAGCCGTGGCGCGAATAAAAGTAGCGCCTTTCAAAACGGTGTCCGTAGCGCGAATTCCTCGACCAGACAACTCAGTAACAAACCTACGATCTTGTGCTTCGGAGGTAGGCTTTACGATTCTTTTGAATCTGATGACCTACATACCTACATACATACATAATACTCACGCGTGTGTCCCATTGGGGTAGTCACAGTACTCTATGGGGTAGGCAGAGACAATTGATCAATATCGGCTACGATCCTGACATAGGCACCTCTTTTGCCTCTTCCACAGTCATAAGTCGTTTCATACACTGTGTGATCTGTTACAACAATTTCTAAACGGCAATCGGTAATCTTTTTGGTAATTAAAAAGTCCCCGGCTACAGTACTGTTAGTTTATTTTTTTTTCCAACCACCTTTTCGTTGTATGTATTGTAAGTTCGATGTCGAAAAAAAAAAATTGCTTTAATACTACCTCATTTCTGTTACTGTGTCCGTAGCGATTATAGATTTAAAACTTTCTATGGTAGCGATAAATCTATGGTTTAATCTCCTGTACTCTTCTGCTCTACTGGTACTTCTTAATGCCGATTTTCTAAGTGCAAGGGTTAACGTTTAATCTCTTGTACTCTTCTGCTCTCCTGGTACTTCTCAATGCCTTGTTGGGCTGATTTTCTTTAAGTTTTTTGCCTGACGACCTAAGCGTGGAATAGCGAATGTGATAAAAGGCAGTTGCGTGGAATTAATATTGTGTAGAATCGCGAATAGGAAGAAACGCGTTTGTGTCAAATTGAAGACTGCGTGGAATAGAGAATGTGTTCAATGTCAGTTGTGCGGAATCCGTAATGCGTAGAATATCGAATAGGCGGAAAAGCGTTTGGCAAGAACTCAGATCAATTCGAGAAAAGTAGTGGAATAAATTCATCAGCTTTTAGAAACGGCACGGAAAGGCACAGTAACTGTTACGTTACACAAAATACTTTTACAACAGCTTAGAACATGAAATTTTTATATCACATGAAAATGTTACAAGCCTTTCGAGTTGTAGTACCTGCTATATTACTCGAATGTATGAGAGGTTATAAAAAATATAAGAAAAAATTCATGAATGAAACAAAATTTAAGAATAAAAGAACGTTCTAGTTTCAAACCTAACAGTTAACTTCATCTTAATAATCTTAACGAACGACTCCTACAATAAAATAATATTACGTATGTAATGTTTAATAGGACAGTAAAACCGTCAGAGCGAAACAAGAATAATGGAGAACTGGCAGCCCGTAACGACACTGCTTAGGTTGCTATTAAAAAATTAAAAGATCACTTTTGTATTGTAAATACTGATATAGAGGCTTTTTCTTAAAGTACTAATAGAATAGGACTCTAGTGTGTAGATTCTGGTCGAATATTCTTAATCAATCCACATACGTATACTTCATCAAGACCGTGTTGGTTGATGGACCTACCTGTCAAAATTATTATGATAAGAACATTGGCCATGGAATTAAGAACATACCGATTAAAACTGATAACTGGAATGTTTATAATAAAAAAAAGAATCTGACTAATAGAAACTGAATAGCTTAAATTCTGATAACACATCTTAAACTTTTTCACAACTCAGATATTAAAATACCTAAAAGAAAGTTGTCAAAAAAAAATCGAGTAATCTATGTTCAGTTTCTAATAAATCTAATTATAGATGAGTGTAAATCTTCAAAATAGAAAGAAATGCAGACGGTTAATCAAACCGATTAATGAGAAAAGAATGCGTCCATTACCATCTTAAAACAAAATAATATTGTTGTAAACTTCGATCAACAATGTCGAACCGTTTTAGTACAACGTACATCAAATTCATCGAGACAGATTTACAATCCAATAATGAAAGCGAAACGAACGTTAACAATGGAAAAAACGACGGATGATATCCAGAAAGATAAACATTTTGCTACCAACACTGGCCAGTGTAAACATGTGAGAATTCAAGCGCCACACTTTCAAAGACGAGTAGCCGCCGATAGCCCGGTTAATTGTATAATAAATATTCGAGCTAAGCCGAATCCATCGGCTACTAGACAAGCTTAGACATGCTAACAGTTATAAGAAATTAGATTTTGCGCTCCCGCATTGGATTCGATAATTTTTCGGGATGATAAGGAGCTTTCCTTTCTCACACTATAAGGCTATCGGTCTACAAAATTTTCAGTAAAATCGGTTTGATAATTGTATACCATTAAGCTCAGCAGTCGGGACAAGATTTGTGTTCTAACTAAATCATATATAACTCCCCGATAGAAGAAAATTCTAACAGTGTCATAGCAGCACTTTTTCTTTAGATTAAGAGCGAACATTTCTATAATTATCAATAAATCATTGTTCACAATAAGAAGAGGTAAATGCTCTTTGAAGTTCGTAACATATTTCCTTCACTTCCAATCCGATTGAATTCTCTATAGTGTCCTAGCGTAAAAATAGACTGTGCATCATCTTGCGGTGGCACCTGAATGCTCAGTGAGAACTGTAAATCTTATACGCATCATAAGTATGGAACCGGCAGACGAAGCAAAAGCTCTAGATAACAAAGATCAACTGACGAAAATATTACAAAATTAGATAACCTGATCAAATTAAGTCGTCACCATTTCTTCAAGCATTGAACTGCTGAGATGATCTTTTAACCTGATGGTATTAGCGGCACTTCAATGGAGATGACGTCATTACACGCTCTAGTTACGACCTGTCGGTGCTAGTCTGTCAAATGTAGCGTTACGATCTCTTACGTGAACTCTGAGCTACTGTTTCATTGTTTTTTGGCACTTGATCGGCTTTCCGGTGGGTTTGGTGTGATGGGACAGTTTGAGAGATCTTATGGTTGCGTTTGAGAGCTTCGAGAAATAATGCAGTTTATTTGCCTGTTGCTTCTCTATCTCCATGGCGATAATCACTTCCAAACTCTTCCGAAACAATAAATACAAAATAGTAATTGACTTGGTCGATGTCACGCTTTGATGATCTCGTTAGGGTTGTGGCTATCATGTCTGCAATCAGCATTTTTTACAAGGAGTTACAAAAAAATCTTTATACCGTTTCTTACATTGTATAACGTTGTCTTGACAACATGTGTTTGACTTCCACTACCTCTTGGGATTACGCTGATGTGTGGATGTATCTTCGAAATTGTAGTTAGTTATGAAAACTGAGGGGTAACATTAAAAACCCTAATAGGACGTTAATTCTATAAAACTCGCTTATTTAATAAATAGTAAATCGTTACAAATTCGAGGGCTAAATAGGGCAAGATTGATGATCACATTTGTAACGTTGTTTAAGAGAAATATGTAAATATAAAGACACGAAAGTAATTTATCAAATACATATTTCCAAAGATTTTGCATCCGACAGTGATTTTGCGCTTGATGCAATAAGCGACAATTGAGCGGCAATTCTTTATGCATTTGGTACACAAATTGTTATGATTTGGAACAAGCAACTAGGTTTAGTATACTAAGAAACGCACGTCCAACATTATCGTAAAGATGATTCGTTTTAGCAAAATAGATCATAGTTTTGCTGTTTACGAATTCCAAACCTAACACCTGTTGATGTAAAGTTCTTTATTCTTAGAGTGTATTAGATATTGTAACAATTGCAATTAAAAATTCTACAGAGCCTTGTGTTTCCTTATTCACCTGACCGTTTACGAAGGGTGCATAAATGAGGTCCGTAGGTACATAAAGTGCATCGCACGTATGTTTTGCTGCGCTAACCGCGTTAGTCTCGACCACTATTCACTCCTGAGCCTAAAATGGACTAATAATAGGTACTTGTTCCTCGGATACACCTGCCGCCATTGCATATTTGTTAGCAGTAAAATTTATTGGTACATTAAAATCTATTATTGTATTGTAATATATACCTTGTGCAGTCGCGTTTAATTTGATTTTTGTTAAGATTATCATGCGTTTTGTGACCGCATGGAAATTGTCGTCTTTAATATCTGTTTCAATATTTTCTAATCTTTTGTTGATATCAAATGAATGATCAAGTATACCTTTGGACTTCCGAATATAGAAGACAGCAAGTTCCATGCGGCCACACGGCTCAACGCCGTCAGCGACAGCCGCTCATACAACATAATCACTAAACACTCACTGTAACCAGCCTTGTAGACCGCCCTGATCCTCTGAACCAACTTCCCAGTCCTCTTCAACGGCGGCCCTAACGCAACGGCCGTATGCCCACGCCTCTCCGCGAACACGATATAGTTACGTCTATTTTTCAACGGCACTTCGAATCGTCCATTACACTCTAAAGAGTCTTTGGGTAGTTTGAGGCGTATGACAGAGTCTTCTCTGGGCCAGTGTCCCTGGCGGTGGAAGACGCGCTTCACTTGTATCGTCGCGGCGTCCCTGGCTAAGGACTGGACGCGGACCTCGAATGCTGCGGGGGCCCGGTAGGCGCGCCAGGCGACGTCGGCGCGCTCGCAGTAGGGGCGGCGCGGGCGCGGCGCGGCCAGGCCGCCGACGATGCACAGCAGGGCCCAGCAGACCGCGCGCCCGCACGTCTTCATCGCGCCATCGCAGCAGCGCTCGCTCTGGTCGCTCGCGCACTAACTGCCGGACGTTGTTCACCCGTCGGCGGCCGGCGCTCGACTGGCTCCACTACTATGAATCACACGCCCCGCCTACACCGAAATAGTCGCGATCGGTTCCCGCACGCGTGCATGATTTATCTCGTTTAATTTGCGGATGGTAGTGATTAGTTTGGGGTTAGTGGTAGGGGCTTTGGAGGGTTGTCTGGGGCTCTAGACTGGAACCGACTTGAAGGCTGCGCTCTGCTTGACTTCGTCAACTTGTAAGTTTAGTATTTTAGGGCAAATTTATATAGAGTTTTTTGATGTCAAATCCTGGTGACGGGCCTGGGCCCTATTCAACAAACTTTACAATTGTAATTTACAATTACAATTCTGGGTACATTGCTGAGAATGTTAGGCATAATGTTACCTATTGCAAGTTTAGCGTCATAAGTAACCAGCAATGTACCCAGAATTGTAATTGTAAATTACAATTGTAACGTTTGTTGAATAGGGCCCTGGTGACGGGCAAATAAGGGCCTGTTTCAATACTTTAAAAAAATGTTTTGATTTTACAGAAAATTTGTCATATTATTTTTCATGCAAAATAATGAGCTTTCAGATAAGCTAACAAGAACTTATCCAAAAGTGGTGAAACAGACCCTAAACATAGAAAGTTCCCTTTTAGAAATGATTTTGTTTTTCATATGTATATTGTAGGTGTTATGACGTGCATTATGTTTAATGAATTAACTTTAATAACTTTACTTAACTTAACAATGCCAGTTCATTTCCCTTCTTCCCATTTCACATAAAAAAAAAAACGAATTCAAGTTTTGTTAACAAAATAGTAGGCACTGTTGATTTTCAATGTATCAAACATACATTGAACTTACGAACATTGTAGCGAAGGTTTCGTCTAACAACTTTCGCCCCGTAGTCTTCGCTACGAGGTTGTAGCGCGTAGATCTATCGTAGCTTTGACCTCCGCGTAGACCCGCGACCTTGCATTGCTTTAATACTACAAGTGTAGGCCTACAATGTTTCGTAGGTCTTTTAGTATGTAAAATATAGTTTCGCCAAAAAGTCATGAACGTGGTGACAGGTGCAACTAAAATTTGAGTATGGTGGTGTTGCTAGGTTATGCGTGATTTTGTCGTTCTTGCGTCGAGGCAGCGCCCTCATTTAATTTCTACTCGTTTTGGCCAAACTGTACATGTTTGAGTTTCGTAGGGTTCATCGAAGCAAGAAGTAAATTAATTTTACAAACACACGTAAAACAATAATAAGTTTATTGGTAGGTCAGAAAAATAGATCCTAATTATGTCATCTCATCTCATATCATATCTCATCTATTATCTATTACATGATATAAAACAACGGCTGGACCGATTTTTGTTATCTTTGGATTGTTGGATTTTTCTCTACTCTGAATAATAGCAGAATAACTATAAAAAAAAATTCACGACAAAAAAGATGGCGGTATAAAGTTCGCCGGCCTGTTACTAATGTTATAAATGTAAAAGTTTGTGAAGTTGTTTGGATGTTTGTCATTCAATCAATCACGCATATACAGTTGAAAGGATTTGGATGAAATTTAGCTCGCGAATAGAATATGTTCTGGATTAATACATAGGATTTTTTTAGGTCCACGAAGATGGGGTCGCGGGCAACAGCTGGAAGGTTAGTTTAATATAACTGAAAGCGAGTCGCTTTTTGGAGTACTGGAGCTTCGGTATTGGAAACGACACCGAAGTAAAGCAACGTCAGGTTCGGTCAGTCTTTAGACGGGTGACCAAGTTTTGTGGTATTTCATCTCGAGCGTCTCCGTGCTTCGGAAGGCACGTCCCGGATTAGATGAGGGTGTTACTATTCGTTAAGCCAGGTCAGAGGCCTATCGAAGCGTTTGAAAATTCTCTGACTGTAAGTTGACCACAAACATGCTTCCACCAATCCGCACTGGGTCCGCGTGTGGTGGATATGGCAACGTACTCTAATAAGAAAGAGTACCTAGTACAGTCAAGACCAAGTGGAGCTTGACATCACCAGAATAAGCTTAGCTCTGATTTGTATATACGCGTCATACAGTACACGTCGGTGGTGTGCTCTTGACTGTACTATACAGGGTGTTTCATAAGTAACAATAAATTTTTAAAACTCTTAAGGGGGTTGTTTAGACCGTCAAACTGAACAACTTTCTCTATGGGACCAACATTGAAATCGCGAAAAAAAAAAATTGTATATCCCATACATATTTTAGCTCTAGTCGATTTGTAGAGTATAGAACATAATTTTTTTTTTCGCGATTTCGATATTGGTCCCATAGTGAAAGTTGTTCAGTTTGATGGTCTACACCACCCCCTTAAAGGTTTATTTGTATTTTTGTAACACCTTGTATAGTATCGCCTTCTCAGCCTCGCCTTATGTGGCAACGGGCTGGTCATGGTCATATCTGTCGAAGAACTGATAGTCGATGTGGAGTCTGATTTCTAGAATGATACAGGAACTGGCAGGCGTATAGAGTGGTCTGGGATGCCTTCTGGCTCGCTGGACCGAGGATCTAAGAAAGGGTAGCGGGGAGCGACTGGATGAGGAAGGCTGAGGGTAGAGTTACCTTGTTCCAACAATATTTTTAAACGTGCACTTGGATTATTATACAACGTGTTAAGACTAAACGCAAAACTAGGAATTAGTTTGTTTAGAATCGAGAGCAGAATCTAATTTTCAAGGTATCAATATAGGTAATAATTTGTTAGTATAATAATACAAACATCACTGAACTCGATGTCAAACCACCGCACTGGCACACTCACCCTACTTATTACCAAATAAGATACTCAAAATATATTCATGATCATGAGCATGCTAGCACTTTCGTTCATTTCTTAAATAATAACAAATATTTTTAGTTATTTAGTTATAATCAGATGGGGTGAGGTTTTGCGCTTATTCATTAACACTTTGTACCTATAAGGGAAAAAAATGTACGTGGTAATGTTGGCTAACTCTTCACTCACTTAAGTTCTTACTAAAAACTATTGTTTTGTTAGTCTCCTCATACAAAAACTACTGGACTAAAATGGTGATCTTTTCTATGCTGGGAATCACACAACGAAATTACTTGGACGAAAATTAACAAACCGAACTTCCTTCCAAAATCACTTCCTAAAACGAAGAGAAATATTTCTCACGGCACAAAAAGAATAAAGGTGACCTAACTGTCTTCTATAAGACCAATTTGCCTCACATCCGGTTTGGAGAAAAAAAACAAAAACGTAAATACAACCTTATTTCGACACCCTTACCGACAATCCACGTTACCCAGGTAGTGATTTGAGATTTCATTCATAAACGAGGCGTGGGGTCGTCAACCTTTCATGGTTCGGGACAATAATTAAGAAGGTAATATTTAAAGTACGCACATTCGGTTATTATATTCCGATATGAAATGAAATGAAGGCATTCTTCAGAAATATACAGGAAAATAATGAAACGAAATTTTAAACTTCGTTATCATCGTCAGCCTCAATCATTCCCACTGTATTACGTTCGGCCGTGTTGATCTTGGATTTATACAAAACAATTTTATATGGACTTTCATGTAATGACTTCTGTGGATGCGGGAACCGAGAGAGTGAGCTGTCACAAGCACATGCTGACTGCTCCAACCTTACCATAAACACTCGACCATAGAGATATTACAACACCCACTACTGGGACACAAACGTAAACAAAACAACAAAGTAACAAAATTAGTAAACAATGCAGGTTGGTGGACTACCATATACGCATCAGAATTTCATGAAAATAGCATTATGCTAATTATCTTCTTGCTCTAGATAAGGTGTAATATTTGGTTATGATTTATTACGTTTAGCATATTATAAGGTAAAAGGTAAGGTGGTATTATAATGACCACACTATGTAACATGTTTTACACCCCTGCAAAACGTCCAAAAGTATGAATGACCAATTTTTTTGCTAAACAAAAAGGGTGGTCACAGTGGCTGGCTGGAACCTTTTTGTTTGTCCACAGTAAAGTTAATACTGCTAGCACGTGCGTCAAGGTAAGCCCTTTGTCACGCCGCCCCGCGCATTATTTGTACAGGTAAACTGGCGTATGGCGCTTTAACATTATTACTCATGATATTATTGTCATAATTGTTGTCTTAAGGTGGTTTCAGTCAGTACAAAACTATGAGGCAGAACACGCGTATTTTATTTGTTAAGACGCTGTTATACCGTCGAGGCCGTTTTTTGAACACAAACGAAAGTGTTTTAAACTGTGTTTAAGAGTCTGAAATTAAATTATGTCTTATTTAAGGATCGGGCGGATGGGCGACTGTTCTCAATAACACGATTAGATTAAGTTTACTCGATAGAAAAAAATCCCAAAGTTACCCCTTTTTGTTATGTTTTTTCAATACTATGATTAAACTGCTGATATTTAACTTTTTATTCTTGTACTTAACTAAATACATTAAATATTTCTAGTGAACTCAGGAGACGTTTTAGCTTAGAAACTCCCATGAGCAAAGATATTGACGAAAAACACGTTTTTTTGCGATCCTGCTTTCAATTGGAGCGGGATGGCTAATTGTAAACTTATGCTTGCAAGAAAGAGACGCTTGCAGTGGGATAATCTAGCCTTAACCTAAACTATTTTTCTATTTATAAAATATTACTTTTATTAATACCGTCTATGCGTGTTCTGCGTCAAAGTTTTGTATGAAATTGACTACTCTGAAACCAACTTATATCGAAGTAATACTGATACTTATTTATTTTATTCATAAAAGTATGTTAAGTAGGTATGTAGGTGCATGTAGGCCTCCTCGCACAAAAAATGTTGAGGACGGGGCCATATGCCAAAGCAGGCCCAGCGGGTAAGATAGTGGTCAAATTGATATTAGAGAATTTTCAAGTCACCTAAATAGGAATCTGACTTGGATTGCGATTTTTGAATCTCAATCGGTGAGCTCAGCAATGTTAAATGTCAAAATTACTATGGAGATACGCATCTTTCTACTGCGGATTTGACTCTCAAAAATCTCTCTCCTGTAGTATGATTTTTTAATGTCAACTCAGCAGTAGAAAGATGCATATCTCCATAGTTGTTTTGACATTTTCAACTGCTGAGCTCACCGAATGAGATTCAAAAATCGCTCTCCTGCTCTTCTAAGATCAATCTGTGATTGTCGATTGATCATTTATCGTTTATATTCAATACTGTTTAAAAAGTATAGATTATTACTATTATCTACTTCATAATTTGCAGGTGCTAATTGGTACTTTATTTTATTTGTGTACCATTTTGTGTATAACTTTGTGTACTTTGTAATCTACACACATAATGTATTAGTGAAATTTAATTTGTAGGAAATAGGTACTATTTTAACCAATAACATGCCTTAATTCATTGTAAGTATAAAAAGACGCTAAGTACCCTTTCTTTTAATATTTTTTACGTATCTACTTAAATACTTTTAATTTAATTTATTTGACGGCCCGACAGCACAGTCTGTAGTGAACCTGCCTGCTGTGCCGGGGGTCGCGGGTTCGAATCCCGTAAGGGACAAATATTTGTATGACGAATATGAATATTTGTACCCGAGTCATGGATGTTTGTATCTATATATGTATTCTATATCGTTGTCTAGTTATCATAATACAAGTCCAGGCTAGATTCTGGAACTTTAAATGTGACTAGATAATTTGTGTGACACTGTCCTAGATATAAAAAAAAGCCCTATTCAAAAATTGATTGAATGAATTGTGATTTACACCATTGTCCGAAACGAACGCAGTGCGAAACGCCCCAGTACCCTGCACCACCATTTGACAGAACTAACCGGGAGCAGCCGACCTGCGCCTTCCGAAGCTCGGAGATGCTCGAGATGAAATATCCCTTAAACGGTAACCGATCCAAAGACTGGAACCAGACGTGGCTTAACTTCGATCACTGTTTCCAATACGGAAGTTCCACTACGCCGACGAGGACCTCGCCTCCTATTCTATTTAATGATCATTATCATCATCACAGCCTATACGTCCCACTGCAGGGCACAGGCCTACCCTCAGGGAGGGTGTATGAGCGTTAGTCCACCACGCGTGCCCAATGCGGATTGGTAGACTTCACATATGCATCAGAATTTCTTCTTCTGCATATGCAGGTTTCCTCACGATGTTTCCCTTCACCGTTTGAGAGCAGTCTGTAATACGTACATAAATCAGAAAAACTCAAAAGTACTTGGCATGTTGTCCGTGCGGATTCGAACCCAGACCTCATGATTGAGAGTCCATACCTCTCCGCAACGCGCCACCAAGCTCTGATGAGATTAACCGTCTCTTACAATACCCGTGGTGCCATAGTGGTCTTGTGACAAGTAACCATGCCTGCCGTTCAGTAGGCGATGGTTCGATCTCCGTCCGCAGCGTCCAGGCCGATTCGTAACAATGAGTTTATCGGAATTTTTGTACGATTTGTAACACCACTGGTTTTGCGGATGTTTTAATTTTAAGGCATGTATTATTGTACCCACTGTCCATTAAAGTGGCGACGGGCTCACTACCAATTACACTGGACTGAGTATCGGTACTACTAGTGAAACGTGGATGTTCTCTATATATCTCTGACTACCCCCTCGGGGAATATAGTCGTGAGCGCATGCAATGAAATGAAAAAGCGCTAAACCTCATACACTGATTTCTAACAAAATACTGCATTGCATACTTTATGCAAAAATTTAAAGTACCAAAAAAACAATTTGTTATCTTTCAGCAATGAATGAAAGCGCTATCGTGCTCATGGATACATTTTAAGAATCTTGTTTTGGTAGTAAGTAGGGTGAGAGTGCCCGAGCAGTGGGTTGAGATAGAGTTCAGTAAAGTTTATATTTTACAAACAAGTTTGATGGTCTGAAGTAATTATTACTTGGATGTTTGTTACACTCTGTATTATAATATTTACGCTATGGCTATGCTATTGGATACTATGCTATGCTACGCTATGATATTCTATGACACAATATCCGTTTGCTGCTACTCGTATACTAAGCTGGACACCAAACGTCTTTTCTTTACTAAAATAAAGATATCGCTATCTGTGTACATTCAATGGATCTCCCAATACTTTAGCTCAGGTAAAGACAAAAAAGTTGTATTCATCATTTTCTTTTGTTCAAAAACACGTGTCAGCAATTAGGGTGTGAGAACAAGAACAGTTACAATTAGGAACTTATTTGTTTGTCAGTTCCTTGAATCGCCAAACTTTCATTGAAGGTTCAAACACATCTGTTCTGTTGCTTTGCTGCAGGTGTTTCGCTAAGTAGTGGCACGTAGTGGTGTAATTACTGGGTAATGTTAGTATTAGTCATTAGAAAAGTAATTATAGACGTTGCTAATTAGGTATACTATATTTTATTGAAAGCTATTATTTCTAGTGTACCTATATGTTACCGTTTCTATAAATTTACAAAAACGTGTGAAATCTTCCTAGGAATATACACAATGCTGAGAAAATTTGTAAAATAATTTGATAAAGATTCCTAGGTGTTAGCTACCTATAACAATCTATTTGTCCAAATTTAGATGATTGCATGATGGTTATTATATTTTAGGTTCATTTTGCAAAAATCCATTTGTATCCAAAAAAGTAGGTAAGTAACGAAATACAATAAACCATACCCTAGAAAATCCGTCGAGGGCTGCCATTGCCATCTCTGTTCCCAATCTCAATAAGACGCAAACTCATAAAACTGAAAAATTTTAGTTTATTACTGGGCATAAAATCATACAGGGCTAATGTAATGATGATAATATTGATACGTGTACAGCCCTATCAATACTTGTGATACTTGCGATCGATACTAGGATCATGATAAATTGATAATATTGATCAATGTAATATGCCTCATTGATTTGATGCGTTTGTTTGCGTTTATTTCTAAGCGGGGCATAATAAAACAGAGACTGTTACAATATAATTATTTATTAAAATAACATTATGATCATGACAATATTATAATGTTAGAAGCATTCCACCTACACTCTCGCATAAAAACAAAGGAAATTAAAACAAAATTACAAAATAATAATGGATCTAATGAAAATAAACATTTTTTTTTAATGGAGCGATCTTATGAACCAATTTTTTGTTTCGTGGCTATGAAAATACAAAAATTGTTTTCCCTTCATGTTGAACGTGACCACAACCGAGTAATTTTCATTCCAAACACCGCGGTCTGTCTCATTACCCATCCGTCCATTTGGTAAAAATTCTCGTATAAACCAAGTGCGTCTTGTCGTTTGTCCGTAAAAGTATTGTTTTCCATTAATTTTAAAAGGAACAAGAATTTCCGGTCGGATATTCCATGGTTCACAGTCTTTCAATGGTCCTATTAAACCACCTAGTGACATTTCTTCTATGCACCATTTTTTATCGACAACATTTGATAGTCCGTAAAAAAAGAGTCTTCCATTAATGAAAAAAGATAATTTTAATGCTTTCTTAGACCACCCTTCACCTAATGATGCTTCTAAGCCAACTCGACCGTTTGGTAACAAGTCAATTAAATACCAACCCCATTTAAGTTTTTCATCGGAATAAGTATTTCCATAAACATAATGTCTACCACCAATTATAAAGGTGAAAAAATGTGTGCATCTCTTTGAAATCAATCGTCTATCTGTTTCTTCACCGATTTTACCATCTGGTAGTAGCTCTCTAATGAAGAAAAATTTTTGAGTGTTATTAGCACTATGTCCTAGAAAAAATTGTCTTCCATTGATAGTAAAAGGTGATACAATATGACAATAATCAGCCACCATGCGACGATCAGTCTCGTCGCCCATCCGACCATCTGGTAACAATTCATGTATAAACCAGACATTATATCGTTCTAAAATACTTTGTCCCCAGAAGTATTGTTTTCCGCCAATTTTAAATGTAAAAGACTCTTGATGTTGGTGTTTCCATGTCCCGCTATTCGTTACTTGCCCCATTTTACCCTCAAATATTTTTGAATCATTAACTGGTATCATATTATCATAATTCGACGTTAGACGCGATGCAAATTTAATACTGCGCCGACTTTCATCGAAATGGACATAGTAGTCCTCGTCGTTAACTAATAATGGGATTGCAGAACTCTCATATACCAAACTGTTTTCATCATTATAATCGACGTAAGCGGTAAATTGTAGTGTAAAATTTATCGGTTTAAAGTCATTATTATTACTGAGGTCCTTTGTCGTAACTTCATGATGCTGCTTCTGAAAAATATAAAAAATGTCAAGAAGTAAAAATCATTTGCGTTTCATAAAACTACTCTCCAACCGAGGTTTCCGTTGGTACGGAAAAACCACATAGATTATATTTACCTAGAAAGGAAGAGGGACTTATAAGGAAAAGTATTAACTTAAAGTAAGACTTAAGTATTAACTTAAAGTAAGACTTATAAGGAAAAGCATTAACCTTTAAACCACATACTTTACTTATCAAACTGAACAACTTTTACTATGAGAGGAAACCGATTGGAGCAACTAAAAAATCTGTGTTGCATACATTTGAGTCGAGTAGGTATTTTGAGTTTAGTATGGGACAGTTGATTTTTTTTGCTCTGATTGGTTTACTTCCATAGTAAAAGTTGTTCAGTTTGATGGATAGAGTTCGTGGTTTAAAGATTAATGATACTTTTCATTATATTATCTGCCGAAGAACTGACAACCGATGGGGTGTCAGAGTTCTAGAGTGGAGACCACGTACTGGTAGGCGTAGTGTGGGACGCCCTGCTGCCCGCTGGACAGACGACCTAAAAAAAGTTGCGGGGAGCAACTGGATGAGGAAGGCCGAGGACAGAGTTTTGTGGCGCGC
Organism: Agonopterix heracliana; assembly: GCA_963693445.1. Classification (NCBI taxonomy): domain Eukaryota; kingdom Metazoa; phylum Arthropoda; class Insecta; order Lepidoptera; family Depressariidae; genus Agonopterix; species Agonopterix heracliana. The sequence goes on from OY856310.1 coordinate 1,661,065, forward strand.
CTTGGGAGAGGCCTATGTTCAGCAGTGGACGATGGTAGGCCAATGATGATGATACTTTTCATAACAGCTATCTGATCAGACAATCGGATGGCAAATCGGATGTTATTGCATGGCGCCTGACTCCCACATGGCCGGTTTTTATTATTTTTTGTTTTACCGTCATTTTTGCACTATAATCACGCTTCAACGTGTTACCATTTACAGATAGAGTAAAAAAAGTTGATTCTTTTATGGGGACACCGCAAAATATTTCAATATTTGTGGTTAGCAAATCCGCCATAATAACAACACATATTCTGCGAAAATGTTAACCGGCAACATATTACGGTTCAAAAGATACAACCATGGACGGACGGAAGGACGGACTACGTGAGCTTAGAAATAGGGTCCTTTTGGCACCCATTGAGTATAATTAAAAACGAACACTTACCGAATGCATTACATTCACACAATTCACAGTTAGCGACAGGTTACACAGTACTAGCATAAAATACAAAATCATTTTACAAACGAACAACTACCTAACGCTAACCGCTAACAACTAACTTAAAGCGAATTAAAATGAAATCAATGTTTGTGATGCGTGTCTTATTATAAATAACTTAGGTCAAATGTTATCAACTGTGTTTTTGCGGGTTTTCACCACTATAATACTCTTGTTAAACGAGTAGGTAATATATGTTTGTATAGTTATGTGTTACAGTTAAAGCCCGTTTACTTGCAATTATAAATTAACCGAGTTCTTCTTCTTATCGAGTGGGCTGCAAAGCCCTGGTGTCAGAGTTTATTCAAACCGCCTTACGGCCTCTGACGTGGTTTTTATGTAACGACTACTACCACCAGTGATAGTAGCCGGGACCAACAGCTTAACGTGCCAACCGAAGCACGGAATCATCTTTCTTTTCAGACAATCAGGTGACTCAGCCTGCAATGTCCTAACCAACTGGGGAAAAACGCACAAAGTGACATTACACTAGGTGCCCCCCGTGGGAATCGAACCCACGACCTCCGTGTCAAGAGCCCAATGCTCTAACCATTAGACCACGGAGGCAATTAACCGAGTGAAAACGCGTATTCACTAGTTAAAACTAGAATGGACTGCTAATCAAAAATAAAACTAGACTAAACTTCAATTATACTTTATTGCACACCAAAATAGAACATACATTTGAATACAGCTAAAGAATTTCAAGTAGGTACAAATAAGACGGTCTTATCGCTAAAAAGTGCTTTCTTCCAGACAACCTTAGGGTAGAGAAAATTAACAAACGAAAAATAGGTAGGGGGCTAGCTTTAAAGAAAGAAATGGCATGAGTGTATAAATATACTTACAAATAAAATAAAATAATCTCTAACAAATACATACATACATATCTTTTTAACTATAAAAGTACATAGCTGACTACTACATCATCCCGGGATAGGGCTGCCATCCGTCCGGGTTTCCCCGGATTTGTCCTAGTTTGAGGGGCGTCCGGGCGGGGTCGTCACGAAAGTGTCCGGGGGAAACCCGGACACTTACTGTGTCCGGGTAAGACCCGATTATTTTTATACATAATGGTAATAAAACGTTCGTTTTATCCACAAATCAACTCGATTTCGGCATAAACTGAACAATCAAGTTGTTATGTAGCACTTAGATCAAAATAAAATGAATGGATAGGTCTTATGCGAACATATCAAACCAGAAAAATGAGGCAAAACAAATGAAAGGTTTACTTCAAATTTGTATGCAAGTACCCTAGATTTGACAGATAATGGCGCTAGTTTGTATGGACCAAGTGCACCAGGAGTTTGCTCCAACTTACCGCGCTATAGGCCTATCCATTGATTTTATTTTGATCTAAGATGTAGCAAAATCATGAGTTCGTTTCGCTCGCTCCAGCTTTTATTCGACCTCGATTTCGGCATGACCTAGAAATGCGCTATAATATTTGAAAAAATTTCGAGCTCGCTTCGCTCGCTCCCGGTTTTATATTGTATTGATTTGATTAAGTCGTATTGCAAATCTCGAGCTCACTTCGCTCGTTCCTGGTTGTATAGCGTATTGATACGATCGTTTGTCATCCTATAGGCATACGAGTGAACAATCGAGTTGTTGTGTAGCAAAATCATGAGTTCGTTTCGCTCGCTCCAGCTTTTATTATAGACCTCGATTTTGACGGGACCTGGAAATGCGCTATAATATTTGGCAAAATCTCGAGCTCGCTTCGCTCGCTCTTGGTTTTATGCTGTATTAAATCGATTTAATCGTATTGCAAAATCTCGTTATAATAAGACAAAATCTTGAGCTCACTTCGAACAACTACCTACTAACTTAAATAAAAAATGTCGTGGTCGTCCGGGGAAAATTCCAGATTTTACTGAAATGTCCGGGGTTTTTGACGTCTTTGCCCGGCGACGACGATTTTGGCGATGGCAGCCCTATCCCGGGACCACGACTCTCCACACTAATTGATGCGATATACGAGCGCGTGGCTCCGGTCAGAATTTAAACGTTTTCTTTGAAAAATGCGATGATTTTTTATGAATTTCGAAAAAGAAAACCACATCATTCTAAATTGTGTTGTGAACAATATTGTAAATTTTAATTTTCTTCCGATTTAAAATGTAAGAGTAAAATGGTTACAACAGGGAAAAAAGTGGTGACTTTAGATTCCCTTTTCTACTGTTTTATTAATTAAAATGTATTTCTAGAAAAACCACATCACTTCTCAAATCGGGTATATGGTTCAGTTTATTTTTCAGCTCAAATAGTGCCATAGTTAATGAATAAAATGGTTACAAAGTTTCCCAATTTCATGGTAAAGCCAGGAGGTATTGAAAATATCACCAGACTACGTTTGTATGGAGCGTGCCAACGGTAAATATACCCTTAAGCAACTTGCCCAAGGCACCCCTATGGGTACGGACCTCGGCAACGGTCGTTGCTGGGATTTACGTAGATTACGATTGGGTAGTGGGATCGGTGAGAAAATCTGTTGTTCCATACTAAGCTGCAACGTCTACTCCACTGAATAGTATGACGGACAAACAAAGCAAACAAACCAAACAACCATCTAGCTAGATCCAATAGCCCACCCCGGGTCGCAGCATTGCCATGTTGGAATTTTTGGACAGCCAATGAGATACGTTGGACATGGAGTGAGGTCCAAGCCCCTCTTCCTCAGCCTGCGGCCCAAGTCCCTGGCAAAAACGTTGGCTTCGGCAGCCCAAGGACCAGCCGTTTATACCGCCAAAGGCATAAATGTGAGTGCCAGTGATATTAGATGGCGCAAAGGTGCTCACGCAAGTGGCGTCCCATAATAAAGACCGACCCTCGGTTATTTTAATATTTGTTATAAATATCGGATATTATCAAACCCTGCATAATTTAGCTCGTATCGAGTTGATACTATACAATAATATTTATTTATCGATAACGATTATTGCATGAAAAAGTAAAACAAACAATGAAATATGTATGAAAAAATTAAATTTGGGGCACACTAGAAACAACGAAGTACAAAATGTGACATGCAAAACATTCACAGATAAAATTAAAACCTGTTATTTAACTATACAATTATTTATAACGATAAACATAAAACAAATAATGAATAATTGTAAATTATAATAATAAGCGTAACAATAATTATTATAATAGGGTCCTTCTTAATATCCTTACGATTTTTTAAGGGGATGATTAGATCATCGAACTGCACAAATTTCTCTATGGGACCAAATTAGAACCGCGGGAAAAAACCGGCTTTTCCATAGAAAACTTTAATCGTACTCGACTCCCATTTATGGGACAGCAGATTTTTGTTTTGGTGATTTTAATTTTGTTCCCTCCCATGGAGCAAGTTGTTCCGTTTGATGGCTGGTCATCACCTTTAAAAACCATCACATCAGCATATTAAGTTGGAACCTGTATGTTCGCAGAATTACAATAACGTAAGAATTAAAACAATATGACAACACATTGTTGTTTTGTATGGAATATAACAAATGGTTTAAATTTAATTTAGCGATCGGATAAACCAATTTTTTGTTTCTTGGCTTAGACCGTACATAAATTGTTGTCCCTTAATCTTGAACGGGACCATAGTCTGGTAAAGATCATTCCAAATACCACGATCTGTCTCATTACCCATTCGTCCATTTGGTAATAATTCTTGTATAAACCAATGGCCTCCATCTAATATGCTTTGTCCGTAAAAGTATTGTTTTCCATCCATTTTAAACGGAACAGAAACTTGATGTCGGGTGTTCCATACTCCATTATCCGTCTCTTCTCCCATTTTACCATCTCGTTTTAATTCTTTAATGAACCACTTTTTATTTTTAGTATTAAGACCGTAAAAAAAGTGTCTTCCATTAATGAAAAAAGGGAAAGCAACTGGATAACTGAACCACCAAACACTATTCTGTGTCACTCGTCATTCGTCCATTTGGAAACAATTCTCTTATGAACCAATCATCTTGCATAGTTTGTCCGTAAAAATAATGTTTATTACCAATTGTAAAGGGAATTGAAACAGCATATTTCGACATCCAGGATCCTCTGTCTGTCTCTTCACCCATTTTACCACCTGGCAGTAGCTCTCTAATGATCCAAACTTTCGTGTCAGTATTATGACCATAAAAAATTGTCTTCCATTGATAATAAAAGGAACATGATAATAATCGGCCACCATGCGATGATAAGTCTCATCGCCCATTTGCCCATCTGGTGACAATTCACGTATAAACCAGACATTATTTAGTTCTAAAATACTTTGTCTCCAAAAGTATTGTTTTCCGCCAATTTTAAAAGAAAAAGACTCTTGATGTTGGTGTTTCCATGTTCCGCTATCTGTTTCTTGTCCCATTTTTCGTAGTGTAATTTACTGGTAAAACTTCATAATTGGACGATAGACGTGATGCAAATTTAATACTGCGCCGACTTTCATCGAAATCGATAGAGTAGTCCTCGTCGTTAATTAATAATGGGATTGCAGAACTCTCATAAACTAAGCTTTTTGGATCATTATAATCAACGTAAGCGGTAAATTGTAGTGTAAAATTTATCGGTTTAAAGTCATTATTATTGCTGAGATTCTCTGTCGTAACTTCAGGACGCTGCTTCTGAAAAATATAAAAATGACAAGTATAAGTATAACTCATATGCGGATCATAAGACTACTCGCGTAGGTAGCGAGGTTTCCGAACAGCCACATAAGTTATATTTTCTTTGGGACTCAATTTTTCTTTTGGTCCACTCAATCGCCATTATTCTTTTCTCTATAATCACACCAAGTTTGACGCTTGTATTGTATGTATTATAAGTAATTGTTGCCATGAAAAGATATAGCCAAAAAAATCGATGAATAAATTGTTTCTTGTATAGGGACACCGCTTAATTTATCATTTCTTATTATTTGTTACCACCTATTATGGTTCAAAAGAAGACTGAAACGACGGAGGGACGGACGGATGGACGGACTGCGTGGGTTTAGAAATACGGTGGGTCAGGGTGCCTCCTTTGAGTATAATGTTAAAAACGAACACTTACCGAATGTAAAACATTTACACAGTTCACAATTAGCGACAGGTTACACAGTACTAGCAGGAAATACAAAATCATTTTACAAACGAACAACAAGTAAGAGCGAACAAACCGAAATCACTTCATTAAAGCTTGGTTATCCCAGTGCAAGCGTCTCTTTCTTGCAAGCATAAGTTTACAATTAGCCATCCCGCTCCAATTGAAAGCAGGATCGCAAAGAAACGTGTTTTTCGTCAATATCTTTGCTCATGGGAGTTTCTAAGCTAAAAATTCTTCCGAGTTCACTAGAAATATTTAATGTATTTAGGTACAAGAATAAAAAGTTAAATATCAGCAGTTTAATCATAGTAGGTATTGAAAAAACATAACAAAAAGGGGTAACTTTGGGATGGTTTTCTATCTAGTAAACTTAATCTAATCGTGTAATTGAGAACAGTCGCCCATCCGCCCGATCCTTAAATAAGACATAATTTAATTTCAAACTTTAAAACACAGTTTAAAACACTTTCGTTCGTGTTCAAAAAACGGCCTCGACGGGATTACAGCGTCTTAATTGTGATGCGTGCGATATTATAAACAACGTAGGTCAAATGTTATCAATAATTGTTCTTTTGCATCACAAATTTTCCAACTTTTTTACCACTATAATCTATTCTTATTAAATGAGCATCATTTGTTTGTATTTAGATATAGGATACTGACGATTTTTTAAGGAGAAGATCAGACCATCACATTGAACAATTTTCTAGATGGGAGCAAGGTTGAAATCACGAAAAAATGTACTGTTCCATAGAAAACGGCAACGGCCTTTCTGTAAGTTAAATATTGAGTTTGACGATCTGAAGCACCCAAGCATTTTAGTTCACATCCTGTATACAGGGTGTTTCATAAGTAAGAATAAATTTTTAAAACTCTTAAGGGGGTTGTTTAGACCGTCAAACTGAACAACTTTCTCTGTGGGACCAACATCGAAATTGCGAAAAAAAAAATTTTATATCCCATACATATTTTAGCTCTAATCGATTTGTAGAGTATGGAACATAAATTTTTTTTTTCGCGATTTCGATATTGGTCCCATAGTGAAAGTTGTTCAGTTTAATGGTCTACACCACCCCCTTAAAGGTTTATTTGTATTTTTGTAACACCTTGTATATCTGTAATCGCATCCTCGGAAACGGCTGCGGCTGTAACGATTTAGATGAAATTTTCAGAACAGGGGTTTATGGAGAATCGATCAAGGTAACTTAAAACACAGTTTAAAATAAACTGTGCTAGATCTAATCTAGTTCAATTTAAGCCATACCAATTCTGACCTTTTTAAGGTTACTTGTTTACTGACAACGAACCCTTATACTTTCACCCATTCAATATTCTTTCAGCTAAAGACCAGTGTCAAAAGGACTCCCATATCCAATCCAAAAGTCTCATGTTAAAGATTACTATAAACTCGATGATTAATTGATTATAATTATGAATGACCAAAATGTCTGGCCATGATAATGTTACACTATGTAAATCAATACCATACCTATTGTATTTGTCATTGTACTTTGGATATTTTATTTTGCTTCATAGACGTGTGTTGTCCAGTTTCTGGCCGCATCTTCCTAGAGTTTATTGCTAACCCAGGTTGAGCTAAGTCACAGAGGATCCTCTGTGGCTAAGTGAAGCTAAGATTCAAAACAAGAATTTAAACAAAAGAACATCAACGTTATTCTTATTCTATAACAAGGTATTAGAGAACTGTGAAAGCAGCACAGCACACCTACATATCGGCCAAAAGCATCCAGTCGGTAGGTCGAGTTTGGTTTATTTCTCTCGCGCCTGCAAGTAAATATAACTCGCATATTACGGGAATATACCGCCGGTTGCGGTACCAATGGTTTTCATTTAATTCTCCTTTTTGTAACTCACTTAAAAGTCGTTTGATAATGTTAGGTGACGTGTTATGACAGTCAAATGCAATTTTTAAGTAGGAATATTGTGTTTGTTGAAGTCTGTCTCATATCTTGTACCGTTCGGGCTCATCCAGGTCCTCTTTCTGTGCTCCCGCTTCTTAAAGGAGTTCATTATAAAGAGCTCTTCTCTTCAGTAGTTGGACCCGGAGATTCTGTCGTCCAACTCTAAAACATCCTACTCGCAGCTCTTCACCGTCTCGTTTGGTGCCAGTTTCGCGTTGAAGTCCCGCATGACAACTGTGAAGTGGGTTTTAGGACGATTTATGGCCTAGATATATAATAATATAATAACGCTCACAGGCACTTACATTGTAATGATCCCAAACTAGCACTAAAGGCTTTTGATTAAGATATCGTCATAACATAGTTACCTCGAGGTCAGGGCGCCGCATACCTGTATAATCTTCAACAGATGCCGTTTGTTTATTCTGAGTAAATCTACACCACAGCAAATAAAAACATGCATGACGGTTATGTTTTTCAAACGATAATAGTATTTTTCAAACTTTGTGAAATAATCTGCTGGCACTCGAACGTGAGTTCTGGATGTTAGTTCTAGGATGCAGTTTTGATACGAATCTGTGCAAAACGAAAGAGTTCTAGCCATTCAATTAATTTAAAACGATGAAAACAGTATCATTCGACTATTCATACTGTCTGACATGATCTGCTGGCATTTGAACGTGAGTTCTGAACTATTCCTGAAAAGGGTCAGGAACTGTAGAACTTAGCTGCATGCAAAAAGAACTCACATTTATTTTTGATCTGCTACGGGAAGTTGGCAGATCATTTCACTTTTTAAAGTACCTAAATAACTCTCCTTCTGTCGCAGTCGGGTAAATAAAGATAGAACTATTTCTAAAAAGAAGACAGCTGCATGCGAACAGAATATGATCTGCAAAGTTATCTCCCATGATCAATTTATTAAAACCGAGACTCTACAAAAGCTTCATAAACGAACTAGTGTTTTCCCGCGACTTCGTCCACACAAATTATATACCAGATTTTAAGTCAGATCATAAGCTATCAAACAAAAAAAGTATCATCAAAATCGGTTCAGTAGTTTTTGCGTGATGCGCGAACAAACAAACAAACTAACAATTTTGTCAATAGATAGCGCTGCACGTCATTTAAATCGCGCTATCGTTTGTTATTTGAGTTTAAATGAAGTGAACCGCAATTTTTTTATTCCTCATAATTTTACGGTTTTATAATAGTTAAGATTTATGCATGAGTTTCCGTAGTACCACCTCCGATGATGTACTTTACGGGTGCTCTCACCTTTAGATCACGTGACAGATGACGTGTATTCTCTCACCGTATACATTCTAACATTCAGACTTTAGCTAGTATAGTTGTGTGTGTGTAGAAACCTGAAAGTGTATGTTGCCTCCGTGCAACTGCCTCCGTGGTCTAATGGTTAGAGCATTGGGCTCTTGACACGGAGATCGTGGGTTCGATTCCCACGGGGGGCACCTAGTGAAATGTCACTTTGTGCGTTTTTCCCTAGTTGGTTAGGACATTGCAGGCTGAGTCACCTGATTGTCTGAAAAGAAAGATGATTCCGTGCTTCGGATGGCACGTTAAGCTGTTGGTCCCGGCTACTATCACTGGTGGTAGTAGTCGTTACATAAAAACCACGTCAGAGGCCGTAAGGCGGTTTGAATAAACTCTGACACCAGGGCTTTGCAGCCCACTCGATAAGAAGAAGTGTATGTTCAGCAGTGGACTTCATTTCGATGTCGCTTATAAAAGTAAAAAAAAGTAAGTCTGATCCCACTGCAGGACAAAGGCCTCCTCTCGCAAATATGTGTGATAGGGAATGGGCCATACTCCACCACGCGGACTTAGTGCAGATTAGCGGAGGCAAATTAGTGGTAAACTTGCTTTCAGAGAATTTACAAGTCGCCTCTGACACCTGGCTTAAGAGGATATAATTCGAAGCGCGCTCCATACAAACGTACTATGGTAATATTTTCAATACTAAGCAATTAAAGTCAATGAAATTTTGCAGAAACAATCTAAAAACAACTTTCAGATTTTCGTTAAAATGTATAGTTTTAAAGTTACAGTGCCTCAAAGATTTCCATACAAATCTTAAATTAATCCTAGCATTAAAACTGTACATTTTAACGAAAATTGGACTCTATACAAGCATAGAGATTTGTTTCTAGATTGTTTCTGCAAAACTTCATTGACTTTAATTGATTAGTATTGAAAATATCACCATAGTACGTTTGTATGCAGCGCGCATTTTCGCTCTCGGAATAATATAATTACACCACCGTCTGACGTAGGTACTATCCGTTGCTGACTGCTTAGCTTCCGTTACTGCTGCGTGGTGGGACATGAGACCCTAAGAGAGCTTTTTCGTAAGACTGGCCATGCACTTTGCTGTGAGACATTTATAATAGTGATGATGATGATGAAGAGTGCGCGTTCGAAGGAACGTAAGTGAACGATATCACTGACGTTGTGTTGAACGCGCGCTCCCGCGCCGGTGCTCTCGGCAATTGTTTAGTAGTGTAAAAATTTTGTGTAGTTACCTACAATTTTGTTATAAATTAAGGTGGCAAGACAAACCCAAATAGGGTTTTTTGGTATCATAAAATTAAATGTATTACAACCCAATGTAAACCGAAATGTTAATAAATAAAATAAAATAAATAAGACGTCTGAAAGGGTTGTAGTTATTATCAGCCTTAATACGATCCAAGGTAGACGACGTAGCCTGAAGAATTACTAAACTCAAGTGGAAATGGATGGACGGGGCATATGGTTCGCAGAACAGCTAGTCGATGGGGCCGAAGAGTTCTAGAGTAGCATCCGAGTACCCAAAGGCGCAATCATGGTAAGCCCCACAAGGTGGACGACAAACAGGCGAACGTGGCTAACCCGTTGGATGAGGGCATCGCAGGACTGGTCGTTGTGGCGATCCTCAGGGGAAGACTATGTCCAGCATTGGACGTCTTTCGGTTGAGATGATGATACTACCCATTACAGATTATAAAACTCCCTTAACACGTTTATTACTGACACTGGCATATACTCTAGCGATAGACAGGCCCTGTCATAGAAGCAACATGTTCCACTTGAATGAGGTGGGCGCACCGCATTGATGTTCCCGAGTTCACTTCGTCACTATGGCAATGGCAGATCGCAATGTGTCATTTTGTTTGGTTTTGTGTGACATATTGTTTGTTTGAACGAGCTTGTCTATCGCTAGAGTATATGTCAGTGATTACTGACGACCTATATAGGGTAAATTTGATATCGCTGCGGATAACTTCAGCCTGTATTCTACTCATCAAGCTGAACTACTTTCAATATGAAGCCAACTTCGAAATCGCGAAAAAAAAATTAGCTCTCCCATACAACTGTCGTACTTTACTTACCTATTCGATTCAAATGTATGACCCGCCTGGTGAGTCCGTATTGTATCACAATGCGCTTTACCACTCGCATCGCTTCGTTGTTTTGAGTCTTGCACCGAATGCTAACATCTTTAATGTCCATAATGTGTGCCTATCACAGCCATACTGTATCCGATCTCTTCTTTGATCGTATCGGTTTCCTCTTCCATCAGATTTAGGAAGATAAGGACTAGAGAGTTATGCACTTATGTACATAACTGCTCTTGTAAAAATTAAGCATCCATTACAGTCATAGCCTTCTCTGAGCATGTCATATTTTAAGAATTGCTTTTTGAGTTAAGAAGCCCAGCAGTGGGAAATTATATTATATGTAAATTAAACTGAAGAACCTAAATTAACGTCGTAAAGTGCCACACACGCTGCAGTGACCTGCACATCTGCGTTGCGGTCGCGTCAGTGTTGCCAACTCTACCTAACGAAAAAGCCGATCTGGTGTCTAAAATAATTTAAATCCACAACTGATCTCAATTAAGAATCGAGCGGCATAATATAAAATGTCACTTCATACTGCTCATAACAAACATTTCAAATTGAAAAGCAGTAGTTGATGAGTAATTTTAAAAAGAAATATGCTCAAGACAATATTCCTCTAATGGTTAGAGCTGTCACACACGATGACGCACTGACGGAGCAGCAGACGTCGTGCTGATTTACGCACCGTGAGTGCTTCTACGTGCGGTTTCATACAACTCTTTGCATCGCAAATGACGGACTGACGTCTGCCGCTATGTCAGTGCGTCATCGTGTGTGAACCCACTTAGGTAGAGTTAGGTGGAGGTGTTCTGAAAGTCTTCATATTCCAGGGAGTGATGAATTGCAATGTTTAATTAGCATCATTTAATTCTTTATCATATCTAATTGTATTATTAAAACAACGAAGTATGTCATCATAATTGTTTATTTTCAAAAACTTGCTAGATTTCGTGCAAAGCTTAATAAAGCGCTAGAGGTCTGACGCGAAAGGCGTTATGTTGGCAGCACTGGGTCGCGTGTCGCAACCGACTTAATTAGACGAGAAGATAAAGGTGGCTTGGAGACGCTCCTTTACTATTATATTTTTTTATTTTACTAGCAGATTAAAAAAAATGAATTTTATGGTTATTTGGAAGAAACTGCTATTATATTTTTTTTTTTTTACTTATTGCGTGTTCAATGTCCCACTGCTGGGCAACGGCCTCCCCTTTTACTCTCCAATCCTCTCTGTGGTGTGCAACTTCTGGCCAACTCTCCAAGAAGGCATCCATCCATTATAATATTTTAAACTCAAATAAGTATCTGAATTTTAGGTCTAATTTCGAATGAAAGATTAGATAATGTCATTTGACCCTTATTGACGTTGACAATTTCAAACGAGATATTGTGTAGATGAGTCATGAATGACATGACGATTCCATTTCGTCTACTGTTTGTATTTATATTTGTACCTACGTGCTTAGATCAAAATAAAATTAATGGATAGGCCTAAAGCGCGGTAAGTTGAAGCACACTACTGGTGCACTTGGTCCATACAAACTAGCGCCATTATCTGTCAAATCTAGGGCACTTGCATACAAATTTGAAGTATACCTTGCACTTGTTTGCCTCATTTTTCTGGTTTGAAAAGGCCTATCCATTAATTTTATTTTGATCTAAGCTTACTAGATTTTGCCTGCGACGTCATCCGCACTGGGGTGTAAATTTAAGAGCGTTTTTGAACGCCCAATTTATGTGGCCGAGGATTTCCATTTTGTTTATAAGAAAAGGCATACCATTTTAAAGCGCTGTTATAAAGCCTATGAACGTTTATAACAGCGCTAATAAATAATATGCCTTTTCTTAGAAACAAGATGAAAATGTTCGGCATTCAAACGTTCTTATATATACATCCACCGACTCCCTTCAACGTAGCCAGATAAAAACAATATCAGTCTGATCATAGTCTTTTAAACAAAATAAGTTTCATCATGATCAGTCCAGTAATTCTTGCGTGATGCTCAAAAAAACTAACAAACAGACAACAAATAAAAAAATCTGTGATTTTTAGTCAAAGACACCATATATTATCGTAATCTGTTTTGTGATTGTCTTTAATGTACACACATACATTTCTCTGTTACAGTTTTATAATTGTGTAGATTTAATTTGAAATAAATAAACAAAAACTTTAAATTGAAGCCACTCCATCCCATTCCCTGTCCGCAAACCACAGCACCTGTACGAATGATGACGGACTGGACAAGGAATATGGAATAATACCATAAGACGTTAACTTCATAAATTCTGGACGCCCCAGGCGCGTCTTAGGTTTGCGCACACTTAACGATATAATATCTTCAAATTGGGGGGATGTGAATCATTTGAATTGTAAAGTAAGGGTGAGAGGATACGGGTGGTGTCTCTTGGTATAATAATTTTGTGTAAGTCATGTGAGGTGAAATTAGAATGACTGTGAAAGTGAAAGTTAGGGCACCTAATCGTTGGTGTCTGTTCTCTTTTAAGCGGCCATAGGTTCAGACGAATATTTTCTAAGAGAACCGCGATTGTCCAGCCCTCCGAAAAGTGCGTTCGTTTGCCGTAGTTTCGATTAAAAAGAAATAACAATAGTTATTTGTTATGCTAGGCTGCAAAGTTGTTTTTTGGCGTGAGTACTTAAATTGAAACCTGAGCAAGCGAACGACGCGTCACGATTTCAATGTTGGTCCCATATTGAAAGTTGATCAGTTTGATGGTCTGAAGCATCCTCTAAAGTGTGTAACGCATTAATTTTACACCCTGTATACTGATCCGTCTTATTTAATTCTTCTTCTTTCTTACTTATACAGGGTGTTTGGTAGGGAGGTGTACATACGCCTAGGGTAGAAACTAGGGAGGGTCTGCTACCTACCCCCGCCCATTATATTGACCTTGGCCTCAAGGTATTATTTTAATGATTTTTTTTTTATTTTTAGAAAAAAAAACGATTTTTAAACTAAAACTACCTCTAGCTCAAAATCTATCCATAGGACAGGTCTGCTAATGGTCTTGTTTTAATTGTTAGAGTCTTAGTGTACTGTAAAAATTGATTTCACACCCGAAAATTGTAGAGAAGAAAAGTTATGGGGCCTGAAGTACCGTAGTAAGGTAAAAAAATAATTTTAAGGGCAACTTTCTAAGGGGTTTAAAAAAAAAAATCAGGGTTGGAGTTCTTCTGATTTTTTAAAAACATCCCCAGTCCATACCCTTTCTAACGATATGCTTAAAGTGTTATTATCACTTGTAGTTTCGAAGTTATTAATTAATATCCGCAACTAGGGCACTTTAATCAAAAAATTCAACTAATGAAAATTAAATGTGTCCGATCGTAAAAGGATAGCAAATGAAACGCAAATTGGTTTAATGACTAATTTAATTACAAAATTTGTTCAAATTGGTGACCATTAACTTGTAAACAAGCTCGGCACCTCTTCCTCATCTCCACGGTCACCGTGGCAAACAGCATTTCATCACGCATCGTATTGAAAGCGGCGTGGATCTTGCTTATCAAAACCTCCCTTGTTGGTACTTCCTCTGCGTACACCAACTCTTTCGCCCTTCCCCAGACGTAGAAGTCAAGCGGGGTAAGGTCAGGCGACCTTGGAGGCCAGGGAATTGGCCCGCCCCGACCAATCCAAGCATCAGGGAAGGAGTTGTTTAAAAACTCCCTCACTGCTAGGCTCCAATGGGCAGGACAGCCGTCGTGCTGAAAGACTATGGGCCGATACTTGGGCCCTATGGGCCTATTGGGCCCTATGGGCCCATAGTCTTTCAGCACGACGGCTGTCCTGCCCATTGGAGCCTAGCAGTGAGGGAGTTTTTAAACAACTCCTTCCCTGATGCTTGGATTGGTCGGGGCGGGCAAATTCCCTGGCCTCCAAGGTCGCCTGACCTTACCCCGCTTGACTTCTACGTCTGGGGAAGGGCGAAAGAGTTGGTGTACGCAGAGGAAGTACCAACAAGGGAGGTTTTGATAAGCAAGATCCACGCCGCTTTCAATACGATGCGTGATGAAATGCTGTTTGCCACGGTGACCGTGGAGATGAGGAAGAGGTGCCGAGCTTGTTTACAAGTTAATGGTCACCAATTTGAACAAATTTTGTACTTCCTCTGCGTACACCAACTCTTTCGCCCTTCCCCAGACGTAGAAGTCAAGCGGGGTAAGGTCAGGCGACCTTGGAGGCCAGGGAATTGGCCCGCCCCGACCAATCCAAGCATCAGGGAAGGAGTTGTTTAAAAACTCCCTCACTGCTAGGCTCCAATGGGCAGGACAGCCGTCGTGCTGAAAGACTATGGGCCGATACTTGGGCCCTATGGGCCTATTGGGCCCTATGGGCCCATAGTCTTTCAGCACGACGGCTGTCCTGCCCATTGGAGCCTAGCAGTGAGGGAGTTTTTAAACAACTCCTTCCCTGATGCTTGGATTGGTCGGGGCGGGCAAATTCCCTGGCCTCCAAGGTCGCCTGACCTTACCCCGCTTGACTTCTACGTCTGGGGAAGGGCGAAAGAGTTGGTGTACGCAGAGGAAGTACCAACAAGGGAGGTTTTGATAAGCAAGATCCACGCCGCTTTCAATACGATGCGTGATGAAATGCTGTTTGCCACGGTGACCGTGGAGATGAGGAAGAGGTGCCGAGCTTGTTTACAAGTTAATGGTCACCAATTTGAACAAATTTTGTAATTAAATTAGTCATTAAACCAATTTGCGTTTCATTTGCTATCCTTTTACGATCGGACACATTTAATTTTCATTAGTTGAAATTTTTGATTAAAGTGCCCTAGTTGCGGATATTAATTAATAACTTCGAAACTACAAGTGATAATAACACTTTAAGCATATCGTTAGAAAGGGTATGGACAGGGGTGTTTTTAAAAAATCAGAAGAACTCCAACCCTGATTTTTTTTTTTAAACCCCTTAGAAAGTTGCCCTTAAAATTATTTTTTTACCTTACTACGGTACTTCAGGCCCCATAACTTTTCTTCTCTACAATTTTCGGGTGTGAAATCAATTTTTACAGTACACTAAGACTCTAACAATTAAAACAAGACCATTAGCAGACCTGTCCTATGGATAGATTTTGAGCTAGAGGTAGTTTTAGTTTAAAAATCGTTTTTTTTTTCTAAAAATAAAAAAAAAATCCAAGGCCAAGGTCAATATAATGGGCGGGGGTAGGTAGCAGACCCTCCCTAGTTTCTACCCTAGGCGTATGTACACCTCCCTACCAAACACCCTGTATTCAACTAATATTCAACTATAATTTGATAAGTTTAAATACAAAGGCGTCGAGGTAGACCGAGAAAAAGGTGGAGAGATAACATGGATGCCTTCTTGGAGAGTTGGCCAGAAGTTGCACACAAAAGAGAGGATTGGAGAGTAAAAGGGGAGGCCTTTGCCCAACGGTGGGACATTGAAAAGGCAACGTTAAAAAAAAAAAAATGTAAACTATTATTACTCGAGAAAAACTCGTCTTATGTTCTCTAAAAATATTTTTCACCTCACAAGCTCGGAAAGATTCTGTTTATCATTCGAAATCTGAGTGCAAAAGTGCATTTTATCCGCTAGCGTGGAAAGAGTTTTTAATCAATCCTAGAGTCCTTCGCTTGCTCAGGTCTCAATATAAGTACTCGCGCCAAAAAACAACTTTGCAGCCTAGCATAACAAATAACTATTTCTCAAATATGCTGGCTTGACGACCTAAAATAAGTAGCGGGGAGCGACTGGATGAGGAAGGCCGAGGACAGAGTTTTGTGGCGCGCCTTGGGAGAGGCCTATGTCCAGCAGTGGACAGTTAGCCAAACCTTGTTCATTATGACATAATGAGTGTTTCTATGCTCCGCCTCAATTAGATTAGGCATGAAGACAGATAATAGTAACCTGTGAAAAAGTGTGGAAAATGTAAAAAAACTTGTTTGTAATTAAATATTTTTAATAAAATTGTTATTATTTCATTGAGTTCTGTGCGATAAAGCGTGCTAATTTTATAGCGTCAGGTGAGCTTTTAGTAAGTGTATAGTTTAATTTAGCATTTGAGAACGATTTTAATCGACAATATCACTGATCGATTCTGATCGATATTTTAATATTTTTTTCTGATTTCCGTTCCCGATTTGCGATAGCAGAAGGCACGTAATCTTACCAACAATTTCTTTAATGTTTTTTAAAAACTGTATGTTTGATTTTAAACGTATATCATTAATTTACGTTTCAGCGTCTACCCTTATAAAATCAGCTGTGTCATACAAAACTGCAATAGCCTCATCATCATCATCCTTTCGACCCGAATGTATGAGACACCTGCGGTCGTAGCATGATGCGCGTGATATGGTTATATCTATATCTCGCCTTTCACGCGCAATTAGAAAGAGAGCTAAGATGCGATAGCGCTGTATCACGCTATCATGCTACGACCATTGGCTACGGCCGGTGATTTGAATATCGCGAATTTAATGTTGGTTCCGTAGAGAATATCATTTAGTTTGATGGTCTGATCAACCGGTCCAAGCACCTTAAATATTGGGCACTATTTCAAAAGGTGCTCTATTTTCCTCACCCCATAAAGTAGTCCCAAATTAAAAATGTTGGTAGTTTAAATACAGGGTGTAAAAATAATAACGCGTTACATTTCGAACAGGGTGCTTCAGACCAACTGAACAACTTTCACTCATCATCATCATACCGTATAATATGGCATTAAATATCGCAGGGAAAACACAGTGAGATTCGCGAAGAACAGTCCGGTGAGTTAGTGATAGTCAAGAACGTTTAGCCGGAAACAAATTCGTTGCCGTAGAAAATGTCAGGTAGCTACTTGACCTAAATGTATGAAATATCAGTATTTTTTTGGCGATTTCATAGTTGGTCTCATATTAAAAGTTGCTCAGTTTGGTGGTATGATTTACACCATCTAGTAGGTATGTAAATGCACTTTAGTTTACATCCTGTATGGTAGGTATCCCAATCAATAATAATGCAGTCCAAAATATGCAATTAAAATTTAATTACAGTTCTCAAAAACAAAACGAAGGAAACCAACATTTTGCCACCAACATCGAAAAAACAAAAGATATTAAAATGTTAAAACCTATAAATTGATGTAGATTTATAGGAATGCAACAAAGATGTCTTTTAATTGGACTCCGAATTCTCGCATCTCGCGATGCAGTGGCTAAGATCTCGCCGGTACGGTACCGATTTAGGTTTAGATTTTATAGGCAAACCTATAAACATGGAATATATAAGATTAGGTACCTATAAATGAAAAAAAAACATAAATTATTTGGGTCATCACCTTGAGATGATTCAACCTCAAGTTCTCAACCGATACTAAACATTTTATAAGTTTCCCGAATAATCACCATAGCGACCGGTCCTGCACTGCCCTCATCCAACGGGTACCCACCGCCTTCACCAAGATTATCTTCGTTATTGTATATCTATGTATTTAAATATATTTTGAAAATTCCAGTTCGTTAAAATAATTTAGCTACAGTTAGGTTCAAATGAATCCCAAATTTCTGAGTTTTTTTACTGGCGTCTGGCATCCAGATTTCTAGACCTTAACCTGGTGGTCCTTTACTAAATTAGCTTCTAAATTTGAATAAATCAACTAAGATTTTATTTGTACAAATTCCATTCATTTTCTCGGAAGACTGTTAATTTATAAGCCTTATAAAACTAGGTCGTTGGGTTGTAAATCGTAGAAATGTTTACTTTTTTGTATTCACAGTGCACGCCAGTAGCTTTTAAGTTTTAGACACGCATGCATTATGCTCACGACTACATTTCTCGAGGAGGGTAGTCAGATATACACCACTATTTTTTAATAACTAACATAACTTTAAGGGTATTTTCAGACCATGCATCTTAACAACTTTTCCTAAGGAACATAGGTCGAAAAACGAGATTTTTTGGACTCCCATAGAAAATCGATCGGCCGATCCGCACTTTTGTAAGGAAGGTCCAAAAAAATCTCGCTTTTCGACCCATGTTTCTCAGGGAAAGTTGTTTAGATTCATGGTCTGAATACACCCTTAAAGTTATGTTAGTAATTAAAAACTAGTGGTGTATTTTCAATTCAATGTACCAGTATACACCTTGCATGGACATTGTCATTTCATACTACAAGAAGAGGCAAGCGTAAGCATTTTCCGCCACGCTTCAGGGAGTTTTTGTATTGTATAAACTCTTTCTTATACTGTACTAATATTAAGAATATACCAAGAAGTTTGGAATCCTCTATATAGTCCAGTCATTTTAGAGTTTCCTTGTATGGACACCCTAACAATAATTCATCTATCGCTGAAACTTTGCAGTGTCATAAAGTAAAGTATACAGATTACGGTTGACAAATAATCTAGGACCGGAAAAAATTAAACCTAGATTATTTGTCAACCGTAATCTGTATACTTTACTTTATCACACTGCAAAGTTTCAGCGATAGATGAATTATTGTTAGGGTCAAACCCTAAAATGATTGGACTAATAGTGGAGTGCAGACTGCCTAACAAGACGTAAAACATGATAATACTCCTTTGTGGTCGCTAATGATCGTTCTTTTCCGTCGCGTCGTTTTTTTTGTGACGTTAACTTTGTCCCTTTCTAATCCAACGTACAAAATTGTAGCTCCTCTCCTGTCATTTTCGTAACTACGTCATTGGATAGAAAGGGACACACCTAAAATTGGAAATATCGACGCCGCCGTTGCCAATTTTCTTGTATCAATGCTTGTAAGGAGGAGTGGTATCCTTTATGATTTAGATCCATGGAATATACCTATGTAAAGTGTGTTATGTAAGTAGTGAGCCCATCACCACTTTTAACCTTTGAACTCCATGAACAACCAATATACATATTAATCTATGCCATGAACTTAAATAAGTATTAATTTTTAAAATATTTAAATTATAAATATATTTAAATGCGTTATGAAAATCAACTGACAAACTTTCAATATGAAGCAGACATCTGAATCGCAAAAAACCCTGTAACATTATGTATTCATCGTTGTCTAGTCATCAAAACACAAGTCAGAGCTAAATTCTTGTACTTTAAATTGTGTGACAAACACTACATAGTATAAAACAAAGTCGCTTCCTGCTGTATGTCTGTCCCCTATGTATGCTAAGATCTGATGCGTTTTTTTTAAATAGATAGTGTGATTCAAGAGGAAGGTTTATATGTGCTTTGCACCCGTGCAAAGCCGGGGCGGGTCGCTAGTGTCAAGATTATTCAAATAAACTCAATATCAATGCCCTAACTTTCGTTACCGTCTCTGAATTGACTCCAGCCGACCAGTCGCAGGCGCAGACGGCCACGCATGGCATCACACGGTCAGAACCCAGACGCACTAATTACACTCTGCTGATAACGCTCGGAGCGAACGCAGATACCGTAACGGGCAGGGCATCTTGATCGTAGGTACCTGTGTGAAAGTAAGAATGATTTACGAAGACGGCTTCATTTTTGTAATTGGTCTTTGGTTTTTGACAGTTCGTAAATAATCTTAGATCATATCAACAGCATTATCAGCCTGTACCAATGTCTGGCAATGTGGAGTCGTCGCGATCGAATCAAATGTCATTTTCTCCAACATCATAATCATACCTACTATATCTATACTTTTTACTTTTAACTGAAATTTTCGTATGGGCCCGCATCGGTTAATGAAGATAGGAGCATGATATTTGGAATACAAATTCTACAGAGCATGTAGGGGTGCACTAAGAAAGGATATTTCTAAAATGAACTACTAAAGGGGTGCAACGTTGTGTTGAAGTTTACCGCAATCCACGTGGAAGAAGTCGCAGGCAAAAGCTAGTTTTTCATAATTAATGAATAATGAATTACACTTACTAAAAATAGGAGCGTCGATGGTGCATTGCGGAAAGGTATGGACACTATCATGAGAGCCCAGGATCGAATCAGTACGGTCGACATGCCATGTTCTAATAAGTTTTTCTAACTTATGTATGTAATATCGACTGCTCTTCTCTTAAAACGGTAAAAGAAAACATTGTACCTTACATTAAGAAAACATTGTACCATACCTGCATACGCTGAAGAAGAAATTATGATGCGTATATGAATTCTACCAAACCGCATTGGACAGGAGTTGTGGAAGCATAAGCCTGTGTCCTGCAGTGCAAGCGGGACGTTTATATAGGCTGATTCATAGGAAGAAAAGGGGTGCTCTATTCAACACGCCAAAAAAAAAACATGTTAAATCTTTCTCATCATCAACATTACACAGCACAGCACAGACCTACACTCAAGGAACAACTTGTGGGGACTTGCCATAGATGTCAACACCCACAAGTTATAGCATTCAGAAACATGCTCCATACAAAGACAACGTTCACCGTAAATACGTAGCTCGTAACCTACTACAAACAAGGTTCACAATCGAATTCGAGACATAAATCGCGCAAGAGAAATAATCACAGAGATTATATATACATATAAGGTCCAACTAAGAACTGTAGGACCACGGCCGGTCCCCAGGCTTCACACTAAGCCTGGTGGAAGATCTTCCCTTTTCAATGGAAGAACATTCCCAAGTAGCACCTCCATAAACTCAAGTTCACCAAGCCTGCCGTAGGTATATGAAGTCTACCAAATCTACCAATGCGGATTGGTAGAATTTTCATACGCATCAAAAATCTTCTTCAGCGTATGCAGGTTTTGTGGTCTTTGGATCGACGAAAGGTTCCTCACGATGTTTTCTTTCACCGTTTGGGAGTAGTCGGTATAACGTTCCCACGTTTATCCAACTGGAGTGAAAGTCCCACCCTCCATTGTTCAGTTATCTTTCAAATCTGCCCTTCGTCAAACGGATGCGAAATTACTGCTAATATACATAGGATGGCTTGTTATGTTTTATGATGTGGGATTATGATTGTTATTGCTTTGAAGATAGATTGTAGTATGTGGAGAAATGATGTCTATCCTAAGACAGATAGTGAATAGCTTTTGACAATGTATTATTGCTCGCAACTTGAAAATGACGAAACTGAATTACGACGAAAATAGTTATGTATGATTTTTTTCCTTCTCTAAGAATAAAAAGCCTCCAAACAGATTCCGGGATCATTATGAAATCGAAAACGGGATCCCCAAAATAGGTAAAACTCCAATTAAAATATAGGTAACTAGTGTTTTCCCGCGACTTCGTCCGCACAAATTATATACCAGATTTTAAGTCAGATCATAAGCTATCAAACAAAAAAAGTTTCATCAAAATCAGCTCAGTAGTTTTTGCGTGATGCGCGAACAAACAAACAAACAAACAATATTGTCAATAGATGGCGCTGCACGTCATTTAAATCACGCTATCGAGTGTTATTTGAGTTTATATGAAGTGAACCGCTACTTTTTCATTCCTCATGATTTTACGGTTTTATAATAGTTAAGATTTCGCAAAGTATAATTGCAAACCAAGAACTTTCTGTAAACCTAATTTAATAACTGGCATTACATACTACTATTGCCATGCAGTTTTATATGTGTTCTCTGTAGGCCACCGTTTCTATGGGGACCTGGCATCCGCCTTTAGTGCATCGTTTCGTACTGCAGTTTTATTTGTAACTAAATATTTACGACGTCGTTAACGACACGACAATACGTCGGCTCTGTTAGGAAAACGCTTAGTTTTGTTATTGCGCATGTTACGGGGATGTTAAAGTTTTGCTATAATTTTTATAAGAATACGTTAGGTTGTAAACTGTCTACGTATAATTTTTGTCTCTACAAGACGACGGCGACGGTGCGGTGCGGTTCGGCGCCTAGTTCCTCCCTTCAATTAGTAAATAAGTCAAGCGATACGAAATCAAGAATTGATGCTGTAGAGTTTCTGGCCGCATCTTGTCTACAGCGACAACATGTTCCGACGCGGTGGTAGCTTATCTAAAAAATAGAATAGACGTTTAATAAGTGTGCTTCAAGCTCCTATATTTAATAAATTATTTTGAGTTTGAATCTTAACTGAATCTTAACTGAATCTTAACTTAATCTTAACTGAATCTTAACTGAATCTTAACTGAATCTTAACTGAATCTTAACTGAATCTTATCTGAATCTTAACTGAATCTTAACTTAATCTTATCTGAATCTTAACTGAATCTTAACTGAATCTATACCGAACGTCAATGGTATAAATTAGCGCGATCGGCTCCCTGGTATCATAGGTAGTAGACCTCTAATGCCCAAATAAACAAGTAGGTACATATTGTACGAAAGTAGCCTTTAAATAGATCTAAGAAAATAGTTTTTAGGCTTTTTTAGTAAGTTGGTGATTAACGTTTTATTTCATGATTTATTTTAAGAAAACCTCAAATAAAAAGTGCAAGTGGTGAAGGCAAAGGAACACTACGGTCGAGAACTTATACTAAGCACAAAAAAATTATTTGTTTGTAAATAGGTTTTTACATTTCTTTTGATGTGAAAATATTGATTCGTATGCTTGGTTGGTATTTGGTATCACTATTTTGGTATATAGTCCAGTCATTTTAGAGTTTCCTTGTATGGACACCCTAACAATAATTCATCTATCGCTGAAACATTGCAGTGTGATAAAGTAAAGTATACAGATTACGGTTGACAAATAATCTAGGTTTAATTTTTTCCGGTCCTAGATTATTTGTCAACCGTAATCTGTATAGGTAGGTACTTTACTTTATCACTCTGCAAAGTTTCAGCGATAGATGAATTATTGTTAGGGTCAAACCCTAAAATGATTGGACTAATACCCATTCCCATTTCTCCATACGTCCAGCACAACCTCAGAGTAAACACAACAACGACCGATAATTGAGACATAACCTAGCAGACGTGGTTGTGAGACGGCCTGACAGCCTCCGTGG
Organism: Agonopterix heracliana; assembly: GCA_963693445.1. Taxonomy (NCBI): domain Eukaryota; kingdom Metazoa; phylum Arthropoda; class Insecta; order Lepidoptera; family Depressariidae; genus Agonopterix; species Agonopterix heracliana. The sequence goes on from OY856310.1 coordinate 1,684,837, forward strand.
CGCCCGCCGCTTTGTTGCTAGGCAACGTGGCGCCGTCCCGACGCCCGTGCGTTAACGACCTTACACAGATCCCGGGAGGATAGCTGGAATATACCTTGATGATGGATTCCTAGTCGATTTCAACGACGGCGACTACTATTCTTTACAGAAAAACAGTCAGGATATTTTAAAGTAACTTTAAATTTTAATTAAGTCTGCCTCACACTTTAGAACTGTCTCTGTTGCGGGTCTGCTGGAAGAAATCTCTTAAGAGATAAGCTCGCCCTTTGTACATATCTACTATAATTGTTATTTCTGTATTATTGTGTGTACAATAAAGTGTTAAATAAATAAAAGTAAGAGAAATTCCGGATACGTCAGAAACTCAGCTTATATTTTTTTTTAGCCTAGAAGCTATGTACCTAGTATCTTCACGTATTTGGGATACCGCAGTGTCTCAAGACGAAAGTTGCCAGTGATGACATAATATGGAACACGTTGAATATGTTTTCGCTCACTCAAGGCCTCATAAAAAGGCTGAAAGTTACCCCAAAGGGCAATGGAAAATGCTATGATTGGAGTTTCCCTGCGAGATCGAATCAGAAATGAAGAGATCCGAAAAAACCGGAGTAGGTAACATAGCCCAAAGAATTACTAAACTTAAAAGCAATGGGTTGCCCACATTGTTTGCAGAACTGATGGCCGATGGGGCCGAAGATTTCTCGAGAGGCGACCGCATAAAGCGCAGCGGGGGTAGGCTACAAGGTGGACTGACGATCTTGTGAAGGCGGCGGGAACCCGTTGGATGAAGACAGTGCAGAACCGGTCGTTGTGGCCATGCTTGGGGGAGGCCTATGTCCAGCAGTGGATTTCCATTGGCTAAAATGATAATCACCTATGTTTCGTAATTAGGGAGCCACACGATTTGGGCGTGTATGACGCCTGAACAAATTTGTCACCTCTAACAACATCAGACTTGGTGTTGGTGCTATTCAACGCCGGACTTAAGCCTTTTTTATTATTGCATTTTGTGGTTTATTTGAGTAACAAAATAGGCACACTTCAAAGTAAGTAATCTAGTTTACCGTTTTCGTTGGGTTTTTTAAGCTTACAAGACTTCCATAACAGTTCCATTATCATAACATCCATGGTAACCTCATAATACTGCGTGGATTCAAACTTAACTACCAGCTTTATTTCCTTACCGATAGTTAATACCTACGTCTGCGTCCTCACTTAGGTGAGATTAAAGTCGTTAAAATTTAATAATCATTATTTGAGTAAATAATTCATAGAGCAGCGAAACCCCGCCTTGAAAACAGACAATACAATTCAATACATTACTATTTACGTGTTATTTATAACACTAACGAATTGAACAACACGAATCCCAAAGTTGAATACTGAAGAACAGCAGGAGCAAAGCTCGTGCCATCGTCGGAGCCCTCACCGGGCACTACGCCACAGGCACGATGATGCATAAGATGAAGCTCACCCTTGACCCCAGCTGCTGAGCGTGTGGAGAGTAGGAAACCATGGAACATAATCCATGTGACTGCGATGTCTTAGGCAGCTAAACGCATGTGCCTCCTTGAAGATGGGTATCCAAAACTGCAAATGTCCTATTGAACCCAAATGTATGGGACAGCTGATTTTTTTCGCGAATTCGATGGTAGTTCCATAGAGAAAGTTGTTCAGTTTGACGACCTAAATACCTTCAGCAAGAAAGTTCATATATTAGAAGGCGCCAATATTAAAAGCAGCTTTGAACCCAGAGCATTACCGTTCCATCAATAAAAAAAAATTATACCTATGTGTATTAGCCTTGCACATTTCCCACGTGGGTAATCGAATGTGAACGTAAAGTCGTCAAATTGGGCAGACTCAGAAATGGCCAGTACCGACCACCCAGCGCTATTGTCCGGTGTCGCTCGACCAAGCAATTTGCAGATGTGTGCGTGCGTTAGGCGCTGTCGTTTTATTGTTTTATCGATATCGACAATTTTATAAGAGTTAAGAAAGTTTCCAAATATTTTGTAATATCATTGTTTTTGAGATATCATAATTATCATCTCATGCAAGATAATATAAAATGTTCATATTTTCATTCTTACTATCATAAGCATATGCTCACGACTATGTTCCCCGAGGAGGAAGTCAACGATTTTCTTACTATATTTACTTAATAATAATTTGTATATATCATAATAAGCGATATTTATAGAAAAAGAAACAAAAAAAAGGAAAATAAGGGGAAGAAACAGGTTGTTGCATTCGAGTACATTAGTTATTGAAGACTTCGTGAAATCGATAAAAATTATTGAAACGAAGACCTGGTAAAGGTGACAGGAACCCGTTGGATGACGGATTATCTCTTTTGTGCCTTGTTAGGGTAAGAAATATACAAAAGAGGTCGTTAGAAGCTGAGATGTTTTTATTATGTAGATGCGTTGCACGCGCTCCAAAATGGCGTTCGCATAGTCGCGCGCCTTCTAGTGTACGGGCGACACGTCACTATATCGCGCCATTTTAAAGTGCAGTGATGTTAGCGAATGACGCGTCTATTTGTAAAACGTCATTGGTTAGAAGGATTTTATCGATAATAAGCCAAAGGACATAACCATCCCTACAGAGTACCGTGGGAACTCTCAGATTCTATAAGATTAATCCATTGGGGCGACGCTTCTCTACTTTGCATACGTTATTTATACTAGCTTCAGCATTCGTTTTTTATTGGCTTCTTGATTACATATCGTGATGTTATAAAGTATTGAGTATCGTTATTTCTTGCAGGATGGCCTCTGTAATTGGTATAATGTTACTTTATGGTAAAGTCTTTATCGTCAGCAAAGAGGAATTATCTTCAAGCCTTAGGCCACTGTCCATTAGTCAGCTTTTAAAAGGGACCATTTCCAATATGCCGCTACTTTTAAGAGGAAAGTTCTTGCAGTGTACTCGAGTGCGCTGCAAAGAAACGAAGTTAGTCCTATTTTCAATACTAACTAACCAATTAAGTCAATGGCATTTTTAAGGCTCGATTTAATCTCTGTGCCTGTGTATTGTGAGATTTTTGTAAAAATATACTGTTTCAATGTTAAGATTATTTTAATGTTTGTATGAAAATCTTTGAGACACTTTCTTTCTTTGAATCTATACAATTTTAACTAAAACCTGTGAAACTACAGGCACAGAGGTAATTTAGTTTCTAGATCATGTTTAAAAACTTCATTGACTTTAATTGATTAATATGCAAAATATAATGTAACTTCGTTTGTATGTAGTGTGCTAACTATGATATCCTCCTAATGGAAAGTGGTCTGAAGAAAACATACCAACTGTCCTCTTAAATGTGGCGACGGGTTCACTAGCAGTCACGGATATAAATGCTGCAACTCTGGATACAAAAACGTTGAACACAGTTTACTTGTAGGAATAATCCATAGTGAAAGTTGATCAGTTTGATGGTTTAAAGTCTAAACCACCCCTTACACCCCCTCCCCCCCTTACCTTTAAATATTACAAGGGTGTTTTGTTAAACCCTTTATACAAATGATCTTCAAGTTAATATTAGGTACACATATTAAAATTAGAAAATAGTTTGTGAAGAATCGAGAGCAGAATTGAATTAAGAAGAAAAAAAAAACAGATTGATAATTTCGTTCTCTTGGCAGTGGGCTCGGTGGTGTAATTGGTTAGCACGTTTCCCCGGTTTGGAAGAGCGTGGGTTCAAGTCCCGCCCGAGACAAATTTAACAATCTTTAATTTGATTCGAAATAGCACAACATGGCTGTAACATGTTTATAATCAATAATATTGAATTAAGAAGGTTTCAACTAAGGCTATCTTTTAAAAATATAAAACTATTTGTATGGATTATTTTAAATTGACTAAACTCGATGCCAAGAGGTACACTCACCCTACTTACTACCTAAACAAGATTCTTAAAATGTATCCATCAGCACGCTTTCGTTAGTTGATGAAATAATAACAAATTGTTTTTGCAAGAATACTTAAAATGCGAATAACTTAAAATTTGTATTAATTAATTAATGAAATTATTGTTTCAATGCAACTATTTTGTCAAAATCAGTTGGGGTGTATAAGGTTTTGGACACGTTGTTTATACGATCTGGACTTCATCTACAATGAAGTGTTTAAAAACGGTGTTACCTTTACAAATTTTGTGAAGACGAAGTAGCAGTTAAAAACTCAAGATAAGAGGTTGTATTGGAAGATGTGGATATCGCTGTAGATTTCGGCTCTTATGTAGTTTTCACGAGAATTGAGTATTAAGTTAGCCTTAATTTTATTAGACTATAGTAAGTGAAGTTTATATTTAACTAGGTATTTGCTTTAAATATCAGATAAAACTGTTCTTCTCAATATGAAAGAGATCTAAGTATAATTGTAATGAGCAACACTTTAACTGATACTTACGGCGTCTTGGTAAAACCTTAAATAAAACGCGATAAGAACTCGTTAAAATGTTTAATTCTAGATTAAATAATAACCGCGTAACTCACAAAAACTGTAAAATACAGTTACCAAAACCTTCGAAATCCAAAAATACGTGCGAAATAGTATGCTTTTAAATCAGTTCGCTCACATACCGTCTGCGGCTGTGGACTTAAATAAAACAATCGGTAGTCGATCCCATAATCCTTCATTGGTTCACATCGCTATTTAAAGTCGGCCCTTACACCGTAGAAGCGAATATTGCATTCTTAGCATACCGTCATATTTGGCGCAGTCGATAGGATTTCAGCGGGCAATCGTTAATTTGCGTTGATCTTTCTCAAACTTTAGGCGAACATCGTAATTTTTTAATAACCTTATTTTGTAACCACGCGATTCAATCGTCATCCAATCGAAATGTATTTTTTTGCAGTTATTAGCGATTCTGCTTCTTAAGGGTATATTACCGTTGGCGAGCTCCATACAAACGTACTGTGGTGATATTTTCAACAATAACCAATTAAAGTCAATTAAATTTTGCAGAAACAATCTAAAAACAAATCTCTATGCTTGTATGGAGTCAGATTTTCGTTAAAATGTATAGTTTTAAAGTTACAGTGCCTCAAAGATTTCCATACAAATCTTAAATTAATCCTAGAATTAAAACTGTATATTTTAACGAAAATCTGACTTCATACAAGCATAGAGATTCGTTTCTAGATTGTTTCTGAAAAATTTCATTGACTTTAATTGGTTAATATTGAAAATATCACCATAGTACGTTTGTATGCAGCGCGCATTTGCGCTCTCGGAATAAAATTCTCTTAATATGTAGTTACTTAATTCAAGACAATGGATATGATGATCACAGCAACAAAATTTTGCTTAAATGGTCTAGTATAATAGTCATAATACGTTACCGACGCGATCTTTTAAACGATATAATCGAAAACTTACACAAATAGCCCAACAGGATTTAAAAACCTGCTGGGTTTCCTTACGTAGTAAAGTTTTTTTGTGCGAAAAACTATCCACCTATCAAAACTTGATATGTCATTCCACCCTGAATAGTGAACCTTGCTATAACTTCAAGCTTAAAACAACCACAGGATAGGTAATAATCATATACTAGCCTATAACCCTTCATAACAACTTTCTTCATAACAAGCGGAATCGACCTAGTGTTAGTTTTGATTATTTGTACATAATCTTCTTTTCATGATTACAAATTCTATGTTTTTGAATCATAAACAATATTTCAATTACATGTTTTGTGTTTTAGTTGTAGTTTTAAGTGCATCTTTCTGTTAAACTATATAAATAGATGCTTAGAGTTCTGTGAATTTAGAATTTTAAATCATAAACTCAGTTTACTTAAAATTGTACATAATAATTATCTTGTTCCTCACTTATCATTATCGGTTTCAAAAACGTTTATAAGTAAGCTGTTCTCTTTTGACTTAAACCAAGCGACAAGACGGCCGATGTGAGAATTTGCATCGAATGGTCTTGGGACGAGCCGACACTGCCTCAGTGGGACAAAATTTGTATGTTATTTTATATTTATTATAGTGTTTCTTTAATACTTATATGGGGTTTTAGGTTTTAAACGAACTTGAACACTTGGTTGCGTTGCTTTATTAGGATTGTTCAGGTATCTAATTATTGCTGTGATTTCTTTGATTGTGTATTTTATGAAGCTACCATAAAGTTATTATACCTTACAGGAATAGAGTCAGTGACATGAGTTGTGAAATGAAGCAGTTTTTTGATGTTTTTTGGAGACTATTCGCAGGAAAAAATTCTAATACTGTCTATAATTCTCAGTCTAACGTAAAATCGTGGATAAATTAATGAAGTAGTGTCAGTATATTTCTCAAAATTATTTACGATTTCACTTTAGATTCCCAATTATTCACGAAAACCGAATTGTAAAAATTGATTGGTGACTAAAAAACGGGTTCTATTGATTCGCGTCACGTATCTCTTTCTATTATACAGTGGTGCCGCTAGGTACATCTCGCTCTCTTAGCTGTATGTTTCTCTATTCCTACCTCTATGGAAGCTACATACATAAACTAATGACCATGAGTTTTTGATACGACATAACATCAACCTTTTCTTTCACCTGTGCTACATAGGGTCCTTCTTAATATGCTGAAACTTTGTTAAGGGGATGATCAGACCGTCAAACTGAACCACTTTCCCTATAGCACCAAGATGGAAATCGCGAAAAAAAACAGCTGTTTCATACAAAACTGCAAACCTACTCGAGCCAAATGTATAACTGATTTTTTTCGCGATTTAGATGTAATGCTGATAGTTACCATAGAGAAAGTTGTTCAGTTTGACGGTCTGATCATCCGCTTATAAAAGTTTCAGCATATTAAGAAGGCCCCTGTATAACTCTGTATAGATCTTTCTTTGCCTCTCTTCCCCTTATTTTCCCCTTATTTTTCCTTATTTTCCCCTTATTTTCCCTTCTAATATAGTTTTAGAGAAATTGTCATGTCGTGTCGTATTAAGGATCCAACAAATTTTTTTTTCTGTCGTTTTTAGAATGTGTATCTTTTCTATAACCAATCCTAACCACCTCTCGAACTCATCCCCTCCATTCTCCTCCAGTACCACATCTCAAAAGCTTCCAGCCTGTCTCGATCTCGTTTCATCAATGTCTACTTCTGACTACCGTATAATGCAATGCTCCAGATGTAGACCTTCACCATATCAGCCGATAGACGTCCACTGCTGAACATAGGCCTCCCCCAAGGATCGCCAAAATGACCGGTACTGCGCCGTCCTCATCCAACGGTTTTCCACCGTCTTTTGCGATCAATGTAGCCCTTAAAAGGTATAATTTGTAGAAAAAATATAATAAATTAGAAACATTTCCCAAATCATGGACTGTTCATGATCATAATTCATAACCAATGGTTCACTATAACACACCGACTAAAAAATCCTCAAATAATTTACCAAAATACATATTCAGGACTCTTTCTACAGGATTAAGCAATAAAACTGTATGCGTTACCGGGAACCACCTTTGTGAGCTACAAAATGCGTTTGTATCGAAATCTTTAAAAGGACACGTTTGGACGGCGAGTTGTCTGTGACGCGAGCGTTTTTTTGGACGTTTTGCTGTTTGTCGGAAGTCACGAATTGGCCGGTGCGTAATGTGGGAAATAGTTCGGCGAAAGTTGAGTTTAGTGTTTTTTTTTCGGACTAACTTTTGTTTGTACCATTTTTTTTAGACGGACGTTAGATTTCGATTTTAATTCAATAATACAATTTATGTAGAAACGGAATACTTATAATAGTGGTTAAAACAAAGTGACAGGCGCATCGTTTTCCACACCATTTTAAAATCATCCCATATTTCATTGTACCCACTTCAAGAAACTTCAACGTGTGATTCCAGCATACTATGTTCCAACTTATAGGGAGCTTCCTGTGGTTGGGTGATTAAAGTTAAAGAGATCGCTGTAATCACTGTTCTATCCAAATATTCGGATAATACCCCACCTATCCACCCCCTGGATACCTACGTGCTTAAATTTGATGGTCTGAATTCACGTTTCAGAAGTCTAGTCATTTTTTTAAGGCTACTCTCTCACAAGGTCCAGATCTAGATCTAGAAGGAACTATTGAGAATTTTTTGTGTCATGAGAAATGACTTTCTTTACTCTCAAAAACAAACACCTTCCAAAACCTTAACAGCCAAATAGAGAGCGGTTCGCAAATTAATCGGGCGCACGTTATCCGTGCTCGTTAGGTGCGAGGGGTGCGGGGCGCGCGGCGGGAGGGGCGCGGGACCACCGCGGCGCGCGCCGGCGCACTGCTCTGTAATCTGAGTGCGCGCGCGCTGCCCTGTCGGCACTTTATTGCTGTCGTTTTGAAGGGATAGAGATTTTGGCAATTTCCTATTTTTCCCAATCCTTTCTTCTCAGATTAAATTTGTAGCAGGTTCTGCTAAAGTTCCAGGTCAATCTTCCAGGTTCGCTGGACTTCAGTTTCCGTGTTGAGTAGTCGCCAATGTTAATCCTGGTTTACAGGAGATACAGTGGTAGGACATGCCCCTGCCTTAGGTGAAAAAAATCATCCTTTCATTGGTGAAATTGCATATCTTGCTAAACCATAAGTTTATACAGCTTACCTATACGATGCAATGCTGGACAAAGAAGAAGCCTAGTATAGTGTTTGACAAGCCGTTTGAGCCATAGTTTACGTTGAATGTCTTCAATTTTTTTAAGAATTAAAAGCCTGTTAGCCTTTGTCCTATAATAGGCTACATTGTCATCTACTGCTAAAATTCGGCGCTCTAAAAAGCATTAATATACAGGGTCCAACTTAATATGCTGACACTTTTTTAAGGGGATGATCAGACCGTCAAACTGAACAACTTTTTCTATGGGACCAACATCGAAATCACGAAAAAAATATCTGCTGTTCGATATTAGGAAGGACCCTATGGTTCAATAAATAAACTTCTCACTGTCGTCACCTCATGGGTAAGGGGCGTGATCGTCGTGTTCCACTTGTGTTAGCTCTTCAAGCTGCTCGATCTTGGGCCCGATGAATGATGGCCTGGGCTGCGTTCAGAACCTTTGCACTCGGGGTACACTCTGGGCGCACTCTGGGCGTAGGTTCTGAACGCACCCCAGTAGTGTTGCCTCGGTAATTTCTTTGGTCGTGTCAGCTCACTTTTTAGGCATATGACCAGAGGCATTATGCTAAAATTTTCCTATTCAATAGCAAGTTTTCTACGTTCATAAGATCCCAGGGAAAATTTTAAAAGATTGGTGGGCATCCAGACACAGAATTTACATTTTATTAATAATTGTTATGTTGTAGAGTTTCTGGGGTCTTCTCTGCAACGACAATACGTCGTGGCGGTATCTTCAAAAACAAAAGATTTGAAGTTTAATAAGTAAGTGGACTTTTTTTTTAATAGTTTTTTTCTGTCCCACTGCTGGGTAAAAGTCTCCCCTAAACTCTTCCATAGCTCTCCGTTCGTATGCAAAATCCCGCCACTCATTGCAGTAGGTATCCAACTCGTCTTGCCACCTTTTCCGAGGTCTGCCTCGACCTCGAGTCCTCGACTCCCGTAGTGAAGCACCCATTGCGTGACGAGACGATTGAATAGATACCCACCGCTCGGTGGTCAAGTTCCTATGTTGAATTAATTATGTTGATATTGAAATATTATGGGGCTGCCTATAGTGTAGTTAGCCTTCTCTGCCCACTCTTATTGTTTTTATTTTCATTTATTTATTTAATTAGGTAATGTTGTACTCTACTAACATAGTTTATAAGTTCTCCAATGCCTACTAACATTTTTGTATGGACTAATGTTGTCTGAAATATTTTTTTTTTTTTATTATAGCAGTCTAGTGAAAAAATAATGAAAGCAATCTTTTAAGATCGAAGCTCGAAAATAAGCCTCGGAACGACCACACACTAATAAAGGCCCTCGCAATTTTTTTTCGTCTTTATTTCCACCGCGCTGTGCCTCCAAAATTGAGTTGTACGGCTTTCGCGGATTTTTTTGACTTTTTGTATCGCCCCGGCGGTCCCCAGTAATCACTTGTTATGTTTATTTATTTATTAACCAACTTCGAATGAGTGAGGTACCTACTGTTAATAAGCTGAATTCTTAAGCCTTATTTGTTAGGAAAAGAATTTGAATGTAGAGATTGTAAAAAAAATCAACACTTTGTCACCAAAAGTTGAAAAATAAACTGTTTCAGGATTTCAGGCTAGGTAAGATATAATAGGCTAGCTAGGCTAGTAGGCTATGCTTGACTAGTAGGATTGTAGCCTCAAGCTTATTTTATCTAGCTTAGTTGTATCGTAGGATACCCACGGTAGGATATTCTAATCCTCATACTTCTGGGTAAGCTCGCTACATCTTCGACCCCATCTTTGTCCTGAGGACTAGATAGAGGTCAAGAGCAAACCCATCAAAGATATTTTAAAAAAAAACCCGAACCCATACTCTTAGCTATACATATTTTATACAAAATATCGTTTTCCTCACAACGCGTAATACAAAAAATTCTTTGACAGTTTTATCAAATATCTTACTTTTCCGTCTTACGACGCAGGTGGCTCTCCCACCCCTCCCAAGGTACCTCGGAAGGTAATAAATCATTTGGGTAGTTAATTATTTTGATTAAAAGAGAGCGAGTGAAATTGGCTATGGCATCCGCAACTGATTTCTGGACCACATTCCTTGGTTAAGGGTAAGTTTTGCGAATCGAATTTGATGTGTATTTAAAAATATACACATTCATACATACATAGACATAAAGGCGATAATGCCGTACGGGGTGTTTAGATACATTTCTAATTAAAGGGTTTATGATTTCCCAATGACGTGATCGAGCGAGCGCGCTATTGGCGGATTGTTTCCTCGCACATCTCTGGTGGAAACGCAGCCTAATGCTGTTGAAATGCGTTCCTTGCGAAGCATGTGTGGTGTTACGCTGAGAGATAGAGTGAGAAGTTGTGTGATTGCTGATTAGAGATCGATGTAAATTAATAGAAAGATGTTGTGACAAGAATAGAGAGGGGTATCCTTCGTTGGTGATGTGGAGAGGATGAGTGATAGCAGATGTACAAAAGAGATATATGGAGCTAAAGTTATTATAAGTGTCGGTATCGGGCGCCCTCTTAGGACGAATTCTGATCAAATCGGTTGCGTTCTACAAAAATTGGAGGTGCGGAGTACTCGAAACCGACGGGCATGTATGAAGAGATGTATATGGATGAGAATGAGGCAAAATAGATGTGCAAGGATCGTAGTAGTTGGCGCGCCCTGGTATCTGCATACCCCACTGGGAAAGAAGCGTGACGTTATAGATAGATAGACTAAACACATAAATATGCGATCTCTCATCTTTACCGTCTTGAATCTGATGGAATAGGAAACTGATACGATCAGAGGTGGGGTCGGATGTAGCGGTTATAACCGGCCCGGCAGCCACATGGTGATGGCACCAGAAATGTTGACTTCAAATATCATCAACCTAGATGGGTGTCGTAAAAGGAAATTGATTCGTTCATGCAGTACACATAATAATGTTAAAATAGGTAAGTATGTGAAAATAACCAAAATACAGCACAAATCTAACGACTGTTTTCGAAAATCTAGAACGCATTCTAAATATAAATCTACGCGATCAAAGGCAAGAATTACGCGGATACGGAAGAGCGAGATACTTTATCGAGTCCACACTATAATAGACTAAAATCCCATTTCATGTTTTCTACGTTGATGTTCTGATATTTTAGAATATCTCCGACTATTCTCGGGGAATATATAGTCGTTAGCATACGCTATACTATGCTATGTTTTCTAAACTCATATGTTTAGGCAGTGATACATATTCCTGTGGAAATGTCACTATAAAAGTATGGTATTGCCACCCTTACCTTTTGCAACCCTTTGCAGCTTTTTGTAAGAATTTGAAATATAGAGTTGCTACGTTATTGTCGGTCGTGCAAGCTTGACAAAGAATTTAATTTTACGTACCTATGCAAGGATATCTTGGCACTGGATAACTGGATTTCTTATGGTAGACGAATAAGAAAACAACATGTACCCACCTATTGCAACCAGTTTTATGGAGGCAATAATATACGTTTCGTGTAGGTATTCTGATAAGTTTAGCTTCAATTTGTTGTACAATTTGCTGACTGATTGTAGTAAGTAGCTACTTGTTAGAAGATTGGTAAACATTTTTGCACCCGCTACCCGATTGCAAGGGGGTTGCAACAGGAAGAAGAAGGTGACAAGGGTGGCAACCATCATTTATTTAGGATCCTCATTTTCACTGCGATAGATAGATAGATTAACTCGTTTATAATATTTTATCGCAAAAATAAAGCTCAGAATATTTATCATTGCCTAAACCGATGGGCGATGAAAACTTGAAACGGGATCTTGTAATATAACGATCCATTAGGCTTTTTAATCCTGCGCCGCCGATCGAAGTAAACATTATGCAGTTTTGAATGGTCGGTTGATGGGTGTTTTATTGATAGTTTGATCTTTATTTATGGTTGATCAATATTATTATGGTTTTGTTAGGGTTCTGGTCACTTGGATTGTAGAAAAATGGATGTGTAAGAATGTATGTAAGAAGAATGTATACTGTGTATTGTAAAGAGGCGAAGGCGAAGGCGCGTAGAGAACTCATACTAGACGTGCTGGGCTAAGGTATAGCGAGATCGGGAGGTGGCTGCCCGCCCCCAGGCTTCGTCGCCCTCCCGGACCAAGTGCCCCCTCCCAGACCCGGGCCATGGACTAGTTTAAGCTAGACACTAACCGTGCCGCTCCTAGAATAGCTTTCAATTTTTTTTAACGTACAATTCCACAATTTATTGGTAAGTTGGGATAGCCCCATAATGAAACGATGGGTTCAGCTGCACACCAGCCTGTATACCTTCCCAATGTTGTGTGAAGGTCCATATTTAAAATGAGTTTTGTTTTACTAACAGTAGGCTCCCTAAGATTCTCTGTAACTAACACTTTTATGGACTAACTGTCTTACCTCATCCACGATGACCTAAAAATGTATTCCTTCATGTCAGCTTTGTTGCACATGCACATTATTCTTCCGAAGACCAAGACCAACAATTTGTTTTCTTATTAAATGTTATGACCCAATTTTAATAGAAAATACCTACCACTTACGGCCTGCCTGACACAGAAAATATTTGGAAATAGTCATAAAAAATTTATTCAGTTTCGGGAATTTTTCACTTTACTTTATTTTGTAAAGTTACATAATGCCAAACATAATACAATTAAGGTGTTTTCCGTCCATACAAAACTTTGTCGTAGAACACTCGTAGACGGTATTAATAAAAGTAACGTTTTATATATGGAAAAATTGCTTAGAAAATCTAGTTTGCGCGTATTAAATAATATTTACAATTTATAATATAATTACGAAGATATCAAGCTTTGAAATTATTCATACAAAATTACAAAGCCTTATATCTTCGTAATTATTTTATAAATTGTAAATATTATTTGATACGCGCAAACTAGATTTTCTAAGCTATTTTTCCATGTATAAAACATAACTTTTATGAACACCGTCTACGAATGTTCTACGACAAAGTTTTGTATGAAATTGACAGCTCTCCAACCACCTACCTACCCTACCGCGCAAAATGTATGGAACAGCTGTTTTTTTTAAATCTCATAGTTGGTACCATAGTAAAAGTTGTTCGTATTGATGGGTACTTTCACCCCTTTGCGTTTTCGGGAGCGGTTGTCTTACACCCTGTATAAGCCATTCCCTCCCATCCTTGGAGCATCACAATAGGTACATGTGCAACTAAAACTCTGGCCCAACCTTCCGAATGAAGAGCATTATTTTATTTATTTTGTTATTTAAGGTAGGTTTCTTCAGGTTCTCTATAGGTTGTTAGGGTTACCAGTTGCATTACTTTAAGGAGTTATTCTACCCATGATACTGAACAACTTTCGAAATTCGAAAAAAAACACTTGCATTTAGCATGGAAACTACGAATTTTTTTTTGCGAATGTCCTTTAGTTTTCTTAGGGAAAGTTGTTTTATATCATGATTAAAAAAAAAAAAAATTCCATACGATATGATGATGATCATGAGTAATTCAACTTTTTACCCTAACACTCTGTATAACTTGAAGTGTATGAATTTAAAAAGTCTAGTACGCGGCCGCTACTCGAGTACTCCTCGTCACAATATCTGGAAAGAAATAAAGTTTATTGAATTTATCAAAAAGTTTAACACTTTGAAAGCTACTATCAGTGCCATCTAGCGGTGGGTAGTGAAACCATTTCAAAAGCTGGGTAACATTCCGTTTGAAATCGTAGGATGGGTTGAACAGGAACGCTCGAAGCCTTTCATCAAAGTAAACACAGATGGCGCTAAATTGACATTAAACTAAGTCCGTCTATTTCGTCTATTCGATGGTAGATGGCGTTACAAGGTCTTAGAGACTTGTAAAGGAAGACTTGTTCAATAGCGCTCTAGAATCGCAACCTAAGGACGCCCTGATACCACATCTGTGCATGGTGCACCGAGCTACCCCCGTACGGATCTTTTTAAGGGAGACACAAAACTGATGGTGCTCTTTGAAACCTGATACCTATGGACGCATCTCCGAGGGCTCCAGTGCGAGGTCGATAGGGGCGCATCTCTCAGCTTGCCATTTATATCGCCACTCAGAGGCAATATCCAGCGGCCTTCTCACTGATGGGTCAGACCCATGGTATACAGCACAGAACAATATAAGAGGGGTTTAGAAATGCAAAGTAGTGCTTTTGCTTCGGTGACGGCGTCGCCCGCCACTTGTCTTCCCGCTCACGCTGCTACAATTACTCATGCCCTCTCGCTCGCACCACGCCGCGTGCCTTATGGTGTTATGCAAATCATTGCATAACCTGTGGCGACCCGTTCCACGCCTACTTTGCACTTCTAACCCCTCTTATAATGTTCTGTGGTAAACAGGGTCCAACTTAATAATATGCTGACAGTTTTTAAGAGGATGATCAGACCATCAAACTGAACAACTTTCTCTATGGGACCAACACTTGGCCCAAGTAGGTTTGCAGTTTTGTATTGAAAAGCTGATTTTTTTCGCGTTTTCAATGTTGGTGCCATAGATAAAGTTGTTCAGTTTGATGGTCTGATCATCGCCTTAAAAAAGTGTCAGTATATTATTAAGAAGGACCCTGTATTATTAAGTTTATGGTCAGAACATACCTAATTGGGTTTCCGTGATGCCAGATAACCTCTGAAACACACGACTTCAGTGTTTCAGAGGTTATCTGGCATCTTCACAATCGGCATAGGACAGGTAATGAAGCTGGTGATGATGAACTGCCTAGTAGTCGAAATTGACTAGCATATAAGCATAATATGTAGCATATAAGCAAAATTACTATGGAAATCCGCATCTTTCTACTGCTGATTTGACTTTCAACAATCGCACTCCTGGATTGTGATTTTTTTAAAGTCAAATCAGCAGGAGAAAGATGCATATCTCCATAGCAATTTTGACATTTAAAATTGTTGAGTTCAACGTTTGAATTTCGAAAATCTCGCTCTTCATTTTTCGAATCATTACGGATTTGTTTCTATACCTAATGTTTGTAGTTATTATCTTCGAAACGCCAAAAGCGGCCACTTTGGCGGTTTTAACAATAATAACCACAAAAATGAAATACAGTTATCCGTAAGGTTTCGATAAATTGAAAATCAATAATGACTACAATGTTAGAGAGTTGTATGTATTGTTTAGAAATTAAATAAATATGATAAACGGCATAACTGACTGGAGGCTAGGTACCTACCCTCTTATCTCGTCGGTCAAAAATATTACAGACTAGATTTGTCGAAATGCGTTCATTGCGCAGTATGTGTGGTTTGACTTTGAATGATAGAATACGAAACAGTGTCATTAGAGAAAAATGTGGACTGAAAGAGGATATAGTGACAAGGATTGAAAAGGGAATGCTGAGATGGTTTGGTCATGTGGAAAGGATGAATGATAGTAGAATGACATATGAAATATATAAAGCAAGTGTGAATGGAAAAGTCGAAAGGGGTCGCCCTAGACGTACGTATGCAGACAAATTGGCAGCATACTTAAGAAGGGCCAGATCAAATGTACCCGAAACCGACGAGCGTGTATGAAACGACTTATGACTGTGGAAGAGGCAAAAGAGGTATGTCAGGATCGTAGCCGATGGCGATCAATTGTCTCTGCCTACCCTAATGGGACACAGGCGTGAGTATATGTATGTATGTATGTAGATTAGCTCTTATTTCAATAGACACACAGACGCCTTCAAACACCTTTACCCCACAAAGACAATAATTGTGTTTACTTGAAACAGCGAAACTCCCGAACAAAACATTTACAGCTCCAACTCTAACTGGTAAACAACGGTCACAAATAATGAGAATAAACAGTTTCACCACCAATAAGCTGTCAAACAAAACACATAGGTTTGGTGAATATTCAGAGTTGAACTGGGGTTGGGGCGGGCTTCTAGATGGCGACACGACTACGATTTGTTGTTTTGTTGGCCGCAGCAGTTCTTGAAAGTTGTTCATTCAAAACCAAGACAAAATTACCAAGACGGACGAACCATAATAATAATACTACTATACGATGTGTTAATGAATTAACGCAAAACTAGAAAATAGTTTGTTTAGCAGAATCGAACTATCATGGCTTCAACATAGGTAATTATTTTCAAAATATTAAATCCTTAATTTGCTTGTAAACTTTAACATTTAATGAACTCGATCTCAACCCACTGCACTCACCCTACTTACTACCAAAACAATATTCTTAAAATGTATCCATGAGCACGTTAGCGCTTTCATTCATTGCTGAAATGATATAATCTGATCTGGCTGATCTAGGAGAGTCTCAATGTTTGTACCTATCATCTGTAATAGTGTACCCTAATCAAAAGCAAATAAAGATTACTTACTAACTTACTTACTATAAAATCATTTTTGCCTCAAAACATGCTACGTATAATGCATCTATTTATTTTGTTATAAATCAGTTGGGGTGTATGAGGTTTTTCGCTTATTCACTAACACGATATATAATACCAACTACAGGGTGTAACTGTAAACAGTTGCATTAATTTAAAGGATGATTGTATGTAATGTACTCATTACTCTGAACAACTTTCCCCACGGAACCTAATAAATTTGCAAAACAAATATTTCAACTTTTCATTCAAAATAAATGTACGATCAGCTGCTATATGCTGCTATGTGTTGTAATTATTAAGTAAAGACCAAATGTTTAGTTGGTACACAGATTACCCCCAATAGATACTGCATACAGGGCCGCCGACGCGCCCCACACATCTATGATTTTGCACTGATATAAGCAACGGGATAGAGCGAGATAGGATAGTGCGACCTTGAAATGGCCAATCACGTTGCATTATTTCGTGCCCCGCTACCCTTACCTACCACCAAAAATGGTGACTTCGGGCCTGTACGAAATTTTCATCGTGCGGTATCTATTGGGGGTAATCTGTGAGTTGGTAATTCTATCGGAAACATTGGGAAATTTGATCAGTATCATCACCGGTATCATTAATTCCATCCTTTCACCTTCTCATTGAATTAAATAGGCATTGCTGTTTTGTATGAAACAATTGTTTCTTTTTTGCGATTTTAGGTTTGCTCGCATAGTTTAAAGTTCAGTTTGATACGTAGTCTTGGTTTCAATGGAGGCCAACGACATTAATTTCAACCTGCTTATACTGATGATGATGATAGATAAAAATTACTGAGCTTTGTTTTGGTAGCTCAATTCTTATCGTACAAAATAAAAACCCTTCTTCAAGTCTCTAGGTTTAAACTACTGCGTGGTGTTACGGTAGTGGTGTGCTCATGTCGATATTAATTTCAAAGGGGAGGAAACCACGAACAAATTTAGATAAGATTTAAGTACAGGGACTGTTACAGCATAACAATTAGTAAAGATTGAACTAACAATTTAAGATTTTAAAGGTTTTAAAAAATCTTGATTTGAGAGGTCCCTGGAATTCCTAGCTAAGAATTCTCGAATCATGAGAAATAAAAGTCGCAAACTGTGTTACAGGAATATTGCTCTTCTTCGTTCCCTCTCAATGAGTGAAACTGAAGAGTATCGTGGCCAATGGCCATTTGCAATGGTTTTTCTGGGTGTTTGGAAATAATTTTAAATGCCTTAGGTACCTACTCCTCGTTTCATTCTTTTTTATTGTCCGTAGAACGTAGCAGAATGACTTCTTCTAGTCACACAATTTTTTCAATGATTTCAAAACAAAACCCCATTCTCTTGCTCCACTGTTTTTTATTTACAACCCAAAGCTGAGAAAAGGTTTTTTCCTGGGCCTATCATTCTGGTTATATCCGTAAACTTATAAAGATAAGTTGTATGAATCAATATAAAAGGTGTAATACAAAACAACGTAGTCATATTTAAAGGAGTGGCTTAGGCCATCCAACTGAACAACTTTCACTATGGAACAAAAATCGAAATTTCGCAAAATAAAATCATCTGATTGATGTTTCTTACAAAACTACTCGTCTCAAATGTATGGGACAAATTGATTTTGTAAATTTTTTCTCGGTCTAACTTTAAATATCATGCTTTATTACACC
Organism: Agonopterix heracliana; assembly: GCA_963693445.1. Lineage (NCBI taxonomy): Eukaryota > Metazoa > Arthropoda > Insecta > Lepidoptera > Depressariidae > Agonopterix > Agonopterix heracliana. Next base: position 1,703,460 of record OY856310.1, read on the forward strand.
CAGTATAACATAAATGCCGGAGTTATTCTAAAACCACAGAACACGTTTCACTAGAACCGAAGGAGTGAGCCCGTCGCCACTTGTAATAGACAGTGGGTATACATGCCTCAAAATTGAAGCATGCAGGTCTCAATATTTAACAAATTGAAAAAGGTTATCGATGAAATGTACAACACTATCGCGATAGTAGTCTGGTGTAGATTGGTTTACGAGCGTCCCAATCAAGAGGCGTCGCCGCGGCTAACTGCCGGTCTCTGGGGACCTTGTGAGGGCCGGTGTCAACAATTATGGTTTTGCTGATTCTTGGTTATAGACTGATTAAAATTTTAAGGGTTAGGTTAGGAACTTAGTAAAAGTACTTCGATGGTTGATATTAGATTTCTAAAAAAAAAAAGATTCGGAATGAGCCTTATTCGTATTTTAATCTTATTGAAGAATATTTAGTTTTCAATCTAATTTTTGCTAATCTGATTTTGGTTGTAACATTTATTCAATAGTAGAAAAGTTTTAAAGAAGTTAAAAAAGTAATGGCAATGATTCTCAACGTTGTTCAACTATCATAATAACACAATAATAGTACTGAACTTTTAGTACTTGCGTTGTGACACTATAAAATATCTAAAGTTTGTAACTATGCTATAATTTGTTTTCTTTTGTGATGATTGCTTGATAACGTTTTCTTACACAAACATAATTGTTATACCTATCAATTAGAACACCATTTATTTCGTTAAAAAACTATAGTTATTCTTGATTTAACCTAATCAAAGGATCAACCGAACTTCCTGCCACCGGCTCCAAAAATTCTAGCACTCAATATTGGTTAATAAAGTAATAATCATCAAAACTTGGCGTCGAGACCGGTGCCATAATGCGCACTTTTCAACTGAATCACACGCCGAAAACTGTGTTCAAAATAAAACACAGTGCAGCCAATAACACTTGAGGAAAACACACAGTGTTGCTAGCTGGAAATTTTATTGGTGTGATGGTAAAAGCTAAACAATAAAAAAATAAAAACATAACTGTAATCTTGTTTTGCAGTTGAGTTAATTTTTGGTATGATTATTACTCTTGGACTTTGCCTTTTGTGACTTATTGTATCGTTTCGTTTAACTGGTTTTGTTTGTTATTTTTGGACTTGGAACATTACATGAAAAACTAGGGAAACGTATAGTTTTTCCATACTGCATTCTTTTTCGTTTTTGTTTTTTATTGTACGTAGCGTTGAACTTTTATTACCCATGAACAATACGAGGTTTAACAAAAAATCCTAGTGTAATATTTAAAGGGGTTTAGTTTAGACCATCAAACTGAACAACTTTATATAAAGACAACTTAAAAAAAAATCTGCTGTCACTATACATTTATGTTTAGTAGGTACTGTTATACAGCTTCAAATGAAACAACAGATATTTTTTTGTTTTTTCACGATGTTTGCTCTATATTAAAATGTTGTTCGGTTTAATGGTATAAAGCACCACTTACTAGGGTGTTTTATTACACCCTGTACAAGAGGTATATTTCTAGAAAAAACATGCAATTTCACATTGATAGCACACCGATAATATGAACTATAACAACATTATATTAAGCTTACATGTGTTTTTCCCGAGAACCAACGATATCTAAGTCAATCCCGAAAACCTACTTTTTATCTTTTCTGTATAAGGTAGAAACATTTGTGGTTATCCATTGAGATACTGTATTAATAAATGCTCAGCAAAACCTTACCTACATGACATGTAAGATGTACGACATACAGCCTAACTGCGGTCATATTCTGCAATAATTCACTATGTTTTCGTCGCATAGTTAATAAGGCATAACTAAAGCAGTGTTAGCAGAACGGCTTTATGAAAATATTTGTGTTCTTTTCTTACTAGTGGACTAGGTTATATGTCAACAAAAAGTTGTGATGCTTACTAGATTACCAGGGTGTTAGGCTAAACAGTTGCGTTACTTGAAGGGGTGATTGTACCTACCCATGACATAGACGATTTTTTTTCGCTTACTCTAATAGACTGGACACTGCCTACAAAAAACGGATTTTCACAAGATGACGTCATGACGTCAGTAAATGCGAAAATCGTACTTATTAGTTTCATGCAGGTAACTGCCGGGTAACAAGCGGGTAACCAGATAGGCAACAGAGGGGGTGAGGTATGAAATTGGTGGGAGGATACTGTACGTAGTAATAGATACTCTTTCTTATAGTGTGCCCATGGTACTGGACAATTCCCTAAGGAACAAAAGAGAAACTATAAAATAATTCCAATTTTTTTTAAATTTACAAATTATTTTTAACTGTTTGAAGTTCTCTAGATAGTGCATAATGGCAATAAAAATCTTATCAAATTGCCCTACAAGAGATGTAAAAAAAAACTTATTCAACATGGCCGTAATCTAAATGTCATCAATCAAAATAAAACACACTTCTATTCTTTCCCCCATCCAAACAAAACTGAGTCCGTAGATATTATCCATCAATAGATACTATATCACTGATTGACCATATAAAAAACGAATGATTTATCATTTTTATTGCGAGAAAAACATGTTTATGAGAATCTTAAGAGGGGAAAAGAGAATTATTCTGGTAGATTCACGTTTTGTAAAGATTCACTTTTAGCATTTTCAGGTCACTTCAGGTTTCAGCATAGTATGACACTAAAACTCTGCATTATAAATCTTAAGTTCTCGTGTCTAACCGACTGCGAATTTTATAAAAACCATTACTAGTTAATCTGTGATTGAGTACCTATGCAAAGAACTTAAAATTGGGGTAATTTTAAAAGGTGGCCATGAGCGTGTCGGATACGTCCTTGATAGGGTTCCGCACAGTTAGCGTCGAATTATTTTTGCGGTGTCCTTGTTAATGCATATGAAAGAAAACTTCACTGACACTATTTGTCCAGAAGAGGACTTTTTTGACTTCTTATAATGTTTATTGAAAGTACTAATATTTTTAAATATTTTCAGAGACAAACAGACAAACAGAATGGTCTCCTGACTACGGAACCTCAAAAAGACTTCGGTTGCGAACGATAGCTACAATAAAACAATGAAATATCTTTTACTGTCGCATTTTCGTCGCGTTACAATTTAATTCCCCTCTCAGAATAAACCCTCTTATGGCACAAAATAATCATTGGCTATTTATAATGTACTCCAGGGAATTGTTTTGTAACTATAAACGGGATATTGCCGATAGAGGAAACTTTCGCTCGTTTTTTGCTTATAATTTTTTTCTTTTTAGGTTTATTATGTTTGGAAACTTTTGGTTTGATTTAAGATTTGGGGACGTGGTAGTATTATGCTTGTTCATTGTATAAGGGTATCTTTCGTCTTTATTAGCCAGTAAAATGATAACTTAATATTCTTTAATATTATTTTACTAAGTTTTGATCGTTGCAAAGACTTTTATTTCTTATACTCTTCATTCAAATTGATACCATCTTTAACATTACAATGAACAAGTTTTTGGCCCGCGACTTGGCCGCATGGATTACCCCTTTAGAGATCGATTTTAGCAAAATAATTTCTTAGTTCACCCCTACATCATCTGTCATTTTGAATACTTTTGAATTTTGTCTGACATCACTCAGTTGCAGAATCGCTCATTAGTGTTAATCCTCCATTAAATCTCTTGTTGTCACTTTTTGTCTTGTTGACGTAGTAAAAGCTAGCAAGAGATTTAATGGAGGATTAACTCTAATGAGTGTTTCTGCAACAGAGCGTGAGTGACTGACAGACAGACAATGCACAGTCTATACCGCTGAAAAGGAATATCTATATTCCAAAATTTCGGGAGTGTTTAGAGATATCTCTGACATGTCACCTCATTTCAGATGAGATGTCTGAGATAAAATAGGCTATATTAATTAGTATGCTGAAGTGGCAATAGGCTGGTCATATCCGCTGAATAACTGAAAACCGATGAGAAGTCCGAGTTCTAGAATGGAGGACACGAACTAACAGGCGTACCGTAGGATGTCCGTCCTGTCCAATCCCGATATGATTTAAGACGTAATAGTAGGTGGAAATACCTCGGAGGCATCTTTTATTTTTCATTTTACGACTAGATTTATACAATTTACCGAAACTAAAGTCATACCTCAGTATTTTTGGATAGTTCGTCTAGTGAAATCATCAACTGAATACACGATTGGAATTGCTTCACTCGATAGAAAATCGTCACAAAGATGACGTATTTTCATGCATTTTTAAACATTTTTCTCGTTTTAGAAGAACTTAAAATAGTTTTCGATTGTTGGTATTTATACTCACATATTCACCATTAGTTTAACTAGTGAAATCATAAAAAAAATCTAGAATAAGTACTTTGGTTAGTTGTTTTTAATCGAAAATACGGCTCACGCACACACTTTTCGGAGCGCTCGGCAATCGCGTTTCTTATAGAAATTATTCGTCGGGACCTTTGGCGTCTTAAGGATAAAAGTAGATATTCCATTCAAATCCAGATTGAAACCCCATCAAAATGAATAGTTTTTGCATTACCGATACAAGATAGACAATAGAAACCCGTTTTCCTAAGTCGTCTTTCTACACACAAGAGAAGAACTGGGATAGTCTACTTATCCTGAGCCAGGAAATCATAATTTGCTTGCCCATTTCCCGTTATTTGGGGTCGGCGCAATATGTCATCCTCTTCCATTCATCTCTCTTAGCCGTCAGCACTTTCTCCTGACCCAGGAAATAAACATCATTATTTGTGACAGATAAAATGTTGTATCTATTTCACTTAAACATTCCACAATAATAATTATCTCCTTCAGTAAAATCTACACCAACCGTTTACCATACTGACATAAAACTGCTTATCTTTGAAAAGAGTTATTCCAAGGGTTCCGTATCTCTGCTCTGTATTCAGAAGGTGTTCTCAGTCATTACTCGAGACAATATAGATGTTTAAGTGAGCATTTAATATTTTATTAGAGCAAGATTCGCGGCTTCGTGAGGGTTGTCACTTTGCTTGAGGAAAATTCACTTGTTTCATCTTTTGCAAACTTGCATTTGTAGGTAGGTATAATTGAAGGTTAAATAAAGAACGTTGAAGCACAACAAAGGCGAAGAGCGATATAAACAGAGATGGACAGATTAAGTCAAGAGCTAATAGCAAATTACAAGTCGTCGCTAGCCTTACTAAACGACGTAACTAACATCGAGGTAATTTTACTGGACAAGCTTTTTCGGTTGAGCGCTACGTACAAAATTGTCAGTTACGTCACCTTCTAAAATGTGTTTTCTCGGTAACGCTCGAAGATACAGACAAGTCAATTAGAGCGATAAATGCGTCTTGGAAAATGGATTCGCCTACCGTTAGTAAGTCAATTACGCCAAAAATGTCAGATACGTCGTTTGGTAAGGCTAGCGACGAAGTAAGGGAGAGAAGAAAGAAGAAAGAGAATTCGACATAGAACCAGGATTGGAGACGTGTAGTAAAGTGGAGAATCTATCGTGATGGTGACTGGCATGAAAATCATCAGCGCTTTCCCGATACTTTATCATCAACTTCGTTGTCTTTCACTGGAAAGTAGTCGTTATTACGTACATACGAATTAAGAATTTATGGGTTCACACTGTGAACTTCACAGAATGTCGGGCGTGAATTAAGAAAAGATTGATTATGGGAGGTAATTTCTTAGTGGACCTGAAATTATCTGGTTTACGTGTACTGGATGTCAGATACTGAGTGAGTATCCCTATAACCTGTGTGGATTCAAACCCTGACCCTTATGATTGAGTATCAGATTCCATGCCTCTCCACAGTGCGTCATCAAAGCTCTTTGTCCGATGTTTCCACGTGTTTCGGATGTTTTGGCACATATCATACAATTGTGCATTTCTTTGTGATTCCTAGTTTGTAATCTCAACGAAACTGTTCCAAAAACAGCCCTATTCTAAGAAGCTCACGCTCCGTTATCTAGATCACGTCGTGTTCGAGCTCGCGCCTTGCATATTCCAAGCTCTGAACCTTATCGTTTTATTTAAATTAATTGCGTGGAACAGAGATTTTGTGGTCTCGTCGCGAGGAGCTGTGTACAAAGCTTATCGTTGTTTGTTAATTGCAAAATGTTTTGGGGTAACATAATAATACTTCAAAAAATAGGTACCTAATGATCAGAATTTTAGGAGAGCATAATTCCTGGGTCGAACTACGGGCCGTCGTCAATTGGGTCGCGCCACGTACAGTAATTGAGGTCCGGGTTCGAATTCGCACGGAAGACTTGTCATGTACGAATGAGTTTTTCTAACTTAAGTACGTAATACCAACTGCTCTCAAACGGTGAAGCGAAACTTCGTAAGGAAACCTGCGTACGCTGAAGAAGAAATTCCGATGCGTATGTGAAGTCTACTAATCCGCATTGGGCACGCGTGGTGGACTAACGCATATACAACTCCCCTGAGGGTAGGCCTATGCCCTGCAGTGGGACTTATATAGGCTGATGATGATGACAAGGTAACCTTATGCTGGAACAAGGGTGTAGACGAAGAGAAGTAGAGGCTAACAGCTACTGGCGAGAAGATGCATAAGATCTGGATAATAGAGTTCTCTTGTTTTGGAGGAAATTTCTTCTTTACAAGACTGAACCGTATGGTTCAGGCAGATTTTGGCTTAGAAGGGTCATAATTAAGCGGTAAAGAGGTATATTTTAGGAATGGTGGTGCTTTAAAAATGCTTTGACTAATAAGTTTACCCAATGTTGCCTTGCCTCCACTTTGCTGTTGATCCTGGTTAACAAAAGCACGCCTCTATGTTTCGTACTTTAGCTATTTAGGTATAACATTAAAGCTCTATACATAACATACATAATCTATAGCTACACAGATATGCATAATAATTTCCATATGAGTTTCCTTACAGACAAACAAACAGTTGTTCTAGCGAGAGTAACGCAGGAAGAGGGTTCCGTACGTACTCTTATGTTCTAACGACCCGGCTTGTTGAGATGCACGAATATTGAAATGGAGGAGGCGAATTACAATAGTAGATTACACAATGAGGACAGGAAAGTAAGAAAGGGCTCAGATCTCATGTAAAGCCCGACCAGAAATATAATAAACCTCGCCATGTTGCGGAAAATCATTACAGATCATATCCGAATAATTGCAGAACTAATTTTTGTACTTGGAACTCTGACATTAAAGGTTATAGTCGATTGCAGCGCCCCCAAACCCGGTTTTTAATATTCCTGGTCAGGCTTTAACGGCTCGGCTTCACCTCGGTCAACAAACATGTGATCTGAGCTTTCTTATTTACTGTCCGAGGTTAGTATACTATTTTTCACCTCGACGGAGGTGGAAAGCGACAAATTCGTTTAGCGCAGCGGGACGACAATAGACGCTTTCCGTCCGGAGGGGAGATAAAATATTTTACGCTGAAGAAAGAAGTTTTGTGGATCGTTTGCACAGTTTTTTCAGAAAATTTATCATTATTCTCAATAATGGACAATCTCATCTCGCTGGCTGCTTAAACTGATTAGATACCTACTTGATGTCGGAATTCAAACTATATAATAAGATACACTCGTATTTATTAATATCTGACCTGAAACACATTTCGGCTAACCTCAGAAGACAAGTTCCAGCATAGCCACCGGCTCCTAGTACCATCAAAGAGTTGGAAGCAAACAAACTCATGGTTTAGGTTATCGCTCTAGGAAAAACAAAAGAGAGCTAACATGGTGTACTCTACCTGAGTACACGTGTAAGCTCTCTTTTGTTTTTGTAACGGTATTTAATTGGTGTTTTTGATTGGTCTTCATCCTAGTCGAGCGTGAAATTTTTCTGTTGCATTCAACATGGGTCTTCAGCTCTGCCATAAATTATCTCAGGAGTTGGCTTACTAATAACCATGATTTTCTTATTGCTGTTTCCCGTTTGCAATGTAGAGAAGTTTTTCCTCCTCATCCTATTTTTTTTGATTAAAAATTGATTGCGTGTTCCAAGACAGATTAGAGTCACCCCCAACCGGGCTTGCTGGACTGCATTGTCTTAGTTTTGTGGTTTGTCGCCGCTGTTCTTAACAGTGAGATTGAGTTACAGTGTTGGCAATGTACGGTGGGCCTATTGGTTCTTGATTTATTGAAAAAAAAACCTGGTGGGCAGTTAATTGTCCCCATGTGAGTGTATTTTGAAATCCCAATAGAAGTTAGGAAATCACGTCTAGATTTCTAGAATCTTGTCAAGATTGATTTGCAATGCGTTGAGACTGCTCAACGCGTATAATACGGCAAACCACTGGGTTTGCCGTATTATACCTATATAGGGTATTTCTTAATATGATGACTCTTTTTTAAGGGGATGATCAGACCATCAAACTGAACAACTTTCTCCAAGGCACCAACATCGAAATCGCGAAAAAAAAATCAGATGCTCCATACAAAACTGCAAACCTACTTGAGCAAAATGTATGGGACAGCTGATATTTTTTTCGCGATTTCGATGTTGGTCCCATAGAGAAAGTAGTTCAGTTTTATGGTCTGATCATCCTCTTAGAAAAGTGTCAGCATATTAAGTTGGACCCTGTATACATTTTTGTTGTATTTAGATTGTTAATAGAATCATAATAAACATGTGTTCGTTGAAAAAGAAAGAAATTTTCTTGAAATCTCTTATTACATTTTTCTTGATATCTCTTATTAAGTTTTATAATATTTTTGTACAAAGAGTAGCTCTAATATCGTCTCGTAATAAAATGCCGCGTTGTACCACAACACCTCGTTGGTTTCCGCGGTAGATACGCCAGCATAACTCCATAACTCGAGTTACATTCGCGAGTTATGCAGATTCCCGCGTATTTATTGGCAAACTTTACCAGATAGGAGGCGACACGACGAATCTGATTCCGTTTGTGATATAGAGTAGATTTATTGTCGATATAAATTGTTTGATTTTGGTTTCGAGGGTGTTTGTGGGTGTGGAGGTCGTCGTGTAGGAACAGGAGAACTAGCCTTCTCAGTTTAGTTTGTTTTTGAGGATAGTCGTTAGAAACCAAAAATCTAAATTAAGCTCTATGTAATAGTGCAGATTCTCAATAATAAGATATTTATCCAGGATACATTTTTTATTGGATTTCCGATTATTAGATCCTTGTAACTTTACTATTAAATACTAATTAACACGTCGGTAAATAGCCAATTAAATTACTTATAAACTAATCTGACATCAAAATTTCTCTAAAATGTATTTTTTTTTATACCTATTGAAATTTATATTATAAGAATCAAATGGGTAACTGAGAAAAGTTTGAGAACCTTTAGATAATCGGAATAGAATCTACTTTACGAACTATAGTTTACAAATCAGCGGAGTCGACCGTCGATTTTCTAGCCTGTATGAAAAATAAGATTGTTTTTTAAGATTTTCCAAAAGCCAATCCAAAGCCGCAGGCATAAGCTTTTATAAACCAACTTTTCCTTTACGACGTCGTATCATAATAGAACTAGTATATTCCAAAGTGTATTGTCCAGCCAATTGGGTCCGTTCAAAAACTCAATATTCTAAAGAAGGTAAGATTGTGCATAAATTGGATTGGAGCCCGGTGCTCGGTGCAAATGGACAGGGTTTATTATCACATTTTGTTCGTTTATGAGTGAGGGTGCACCCTAAAGAAAATTGTTTATACGTTTTTTGTATTGATATTCTATTTTACCCAGTAGATGGTTTAGAATAGATAGTATCATCTATACTTCTATAGTAATATTATAAATGCAAAATCGTGTACAATATGGAAATATGTTCAAAGGCGAATAAGGGTTACGACACATTGATCGACGGTTAGTCAGTATAAAAAGCAAGATTAGTATAGGATGCGCCGGCACCGCCGTACGCGTCTTTTCGCATCGACCGACGACGTGGCGAACTGCGCCATATGCAGCTTAGGGCGCAGCATATTAGCATATGATATGCTAATAATACTTTTTGTGACAAACCGTCGATCAATGTATCAAGCCTTTATCACAGGTGCCAAGTTAGCTTCTGAGGGTAGTAACAGCATGTTTAAACTAAGATGAATAACCAATTTTAACGGGTTCTTACCCCATAGTTCGGGATATTTAGCCAGAGATACGACTGTGATCAAAGAAAATACGACGAATAGGAAAAATAATGAAACTTCATGACTTTCAAAGTTTCTTTCGAAGTATTTGTATAAATTCAAACAACGGAGAACAAAATAAAATAATACTATAAGTAGTACACACCAAGGACAGCAGCATCCAATATGGCCGGCCGGGTCTGCCTCTCGCAAGTCAATATGGATATTTCATATTTTACCCTCGACCTTTCCTGTTTTCATATTTTTTATCCCTCACACCGTACAGTCTAATGTCGAAGAGTTAGATATTTTTGTAATACTAAAATTATCTTGTTTTTAATTGATTCGTAATTCGTAGATAGAATAATATATTATGAATCCTATTGAATAAATTTTCAATTTTGAATAAGACCTACTTATAAGTTATATAATCAGATTTGTGTCTCTCACTACACCTCATAAAATTAGAGGGAGCTGTTAACACATGGTACCTAGTAAGTAGTTTTCCCTGCTGATAGTTACTGGGAGCTAATCAGTCACCTAGTGCATCAGAAGTACAATATAATAGAAGTAATAAATGTGTAATCTCCGACACCAAAATTGTAAATAAGACTAGCAAATTTGAGTGAATATGATATTGATCCTCTTACACACAATTTTTCGTCGAATCTTAGAACGTCAGTAAATAGTTAGTTACCGAACTTTTGAGATTTTTTTTGCTGTCTCAGAACTTCGGGTCTGAACTGCTACCTTAGTCTATTTCCGAGGATTCTCATCCAGTATTCTGACATCCGTGTACAGTTTCGCAGTAAGGCCCGGGGCGGTGAGGTAATAGAGAGGCGGAGTCGGGGCGTAAAGCTATACTACGGACATCTCATTTGTTGCGCCTTCTATATCCTAATAGCATATTTCAGTTTTTGATTGAGAGGTAGGTGTATTTTTAGATTGCTGTGATTTAGTCAGGGGATTTCAAAAATGGTCAAGAATAGTAGAGAGAGGGCTGTTGTAGTAGTCATCATGAACGAGGTAGAAAGGGAATGGGTCATAACCCACTATGCGGGCCCAATAAGTGAGGTCTGTTAGAGGTCAGCTTGTGTCTGCCTAATGAAGTACACCACTATACAGAATGTAAACTTAAAGGCGTTACATACATTCGGGTCGAGTAGCGTTGACGTTTTCCATAGAACACCAGATCCTCGAGATAAAATACCACTAAAATGGGCACACTTCCGAAGATTGATGCGACCGGACGTTGCTTTGATGATCGTTTCCAAAACCGCTCCAAATGAAGAAAAACTTTTTATCTATATAAAATTTTAGTTTTAGAATACATCTGTGTGTCCGGTGAAAAACGGTCCAACTCAAAAAATTCAACTTTACAGGAGAGCCTAAAAACATAATTTTTTGGTAAAAAAAATTATTTTCTCGAAAACCGTTTCATATTTTTTCAAGCAAATCACTGTGTCTTCTAGATATTTTTATGGTCTTTTATTATTATATGGTTTAGTCTATGAAATACTTACCGTGCTGGATATATTTCGTTCAGAAGTTGAATTAAACCTTTTGACACTAATAAAAATACATTACATTATGATTTAAATTGAGTTAGGGCCTTTTACACTTCACAATATCCTTGGTGTAAAATGGTTTATGTTATTTTTTAATTTCATTTTTATTCCATCCCTTTCTTAAATACACAACACCGGAAAACTTACTTTGTAAACTAAATCAAAACGAATTGATGAAAGTAGTTTTATTTAGGTAAAACAAGCTCATCACAAAATTACAAAGTGTTTTTTGAGTTAAATTCTTTTTCACAAAGGTAACATTTTGTGCGTATGGATTTAAATCTAATATTTAATATAATTTTTAAGGAAAAAGATAACAAACACTTGCAAAATGTACTTTCTAAGCTCACTGTTTAAGCTTTTAATATCCACCATATTCAGCATTAAACTTAAGTGACACAAAAATTAGACATTTTCTAGAAAAAATATTCATTTAGTTATTAAGTAGGTAAGGAATTTTATCATGTATAGGTATTTTTTTTTATGGGTAACACTAGCTTATATGTAAAATTTTGTGACGTGGGTAACGCCGCGTGGTATCAGTAATGCTGGAAACGTGAAATATTAAACAAAAAACCATTATAAAAACAATACAAAAACAAATTCTAAAGCGACGCATGCTTAAAAACTTGTCAAGTTAGAACTCACGATTCTGTGCCTCAAAATTGTATGACCAGTCTGATGTATTGTCATTCTTAATACACGTTTGATATCCGGTTCGCTTTGCAGTGTTGTCATTATACAAAATACAACATATTTTAGGAAAAAAATAGTTTAATTTCAAAGAATAAACAAAAGATTCTTTCTTTACCACTCTATGTACAAGCCTATGCTTGAAGTGCGGTTCGGCAATCCCTAGCTAAAACAAGGCCTGAAATTATCACTTAGTTCAATCTAGCAGTACCATCCTTAAAAAAAAATAGCCAGATTGTATTCATACTAAGTGATTCTTATTCTCACTACATAAAAGAAAATATTTGGTGATAGACGGTTTAACTCACTTATTCGACATACATTTTTGGTGAGATGTATAGCGTTCTCCCCAGTCCCAGATGATGTCAGTTTCCGTACTTAGCCCACTATCAAACGCGCATCATATTCATGAGCTATACTTGATTTTTTATGAAGGTATTAACTATTAAGGTTTTTGAAATTTGGTTTAACTCAGATAAATCATATTTCACAAAACAAAATAAACTGTGTCGAAGGATTTAAGTCGAAGTAAATCTATGTTCACCTAATTTTATATTGGTTTTATGATCTAACTCTATTTCAACCATTGTGCACGATAAAAAAATGGACTTAAATCGTTTTGTAATAAGTCTATCTCTGGAATTATTAAAGGTATGAATATTCCAGTAACACCATTTTGTAGAGAAAAAAAAAATTAGTATTATGGCATTAAAAACTCATTTTGGATCTAAGTTGAGTTAGACCGTTATTCACCGGACCCACAGACATAATCTTCCAGATTCGTCACATCTACCAGAATTATTCCAGAGAAAAGTAGCATAAACCTTTAAATCACATATTCTGCCAATCAAACTGAACAACTTTTTCTATGGGAGTTAACCTGACAGAAGAAAAAAAATCAGCTGTCTCATACATTTGAGTTGTTAGGCATTATTAGCATGCATTAGGCTTTGCAGTTTAGTATGGACCAGCTGATTTTTTTCGCTCTGACATGTTTGCATAGTCAAAGTTGTTCAGTTTGGTGGGTAGAGTGTGGTTTAAAGGTTAATGATACTTTCCCTCACTCCCTGTATTGCAATAAATAATACCGACTTTTCAATCAATGAATCAAATCACCCACACGACCTTTTTATTGCGCCACTTCTCATGTGCTAATCTGAGCCACTTCTAACCGGCAACCTTTACCTTTACATGCAATGAACAAAGTATTTGGCAAGTTATATTTACATACTCTGTGGTACTCCCGCCCTGTACAGGAAGTTGGGGAGGGGCCGGAAGGGGGTTTGGCAGGTTGAGCTTTATGATGCAAGGTTTGTATGGAGTTCTGCGCTAAAACTTTATACGGCTTGGATTTGTTTTTACTGTAGGCTTGTAAATAGCTTTGATTTTCTTTCCTGTTTTCCTGACTTTCACAGTATTTGAGGTAGTTTGATTATTATTCTTGTTATTCTTCAAATAGTTTTGATATTATATTTTGAAAACATATAGTGATGTGACCCACATGATGACCTGTATTCATTTCAAATCGTTGCGCAACTAACGAATGAGTGTAATGAAAGAACAAATACAAAGAGTAAGTAAGTAAGTTATAGCCTGTAGAATCCCACTGCAGGGCAAAGGCCTCCTCTCACGAATGAGCTATGATAGCTAAAATTATACATAAAACATCATATTTTCCAATGAAATAGAAATTATCCTTTTTTGCAGTGAGATTTCTTATAAAATTCAAATTTACCAGTTTTGATATTATTGATTATAAACATGTTACAGCCATGTTGTGCTATTTCGAATCAAATACCAATTTTGTATACGAAACGGGATTAGGCAATGTCTTTTGTAAAATCTATGAGTAGATTCAAGATAAAAAAATGTTTTAGTATCACACGGGACTTGGACTCACAATCTGCCAATTTGGAGCTTTGCTTTCGCCAATTCAGGTACCTATCGATACTTTTATCAATAGCCCTGCTAAAATCATCAACCTCTCTTTCAGGTGTTTGAGCCCCGTCTAATACTAAATGCAATCTTTAATTTAATTTTAGATAGCACAACATGGCTTTAACATGTTATTAACCAAGAAAATCTCAATTTTACTTCATTGAAAGATTTTATTTCATAAATCCATCTTATTATTACGGAGTTGTTAGTGTGAAAGTTAATGACAACCCAGTTGTGGAAAACAATCGCGAATTTTAATAATAAAAATGTGAAATTATTACCTATTATCCTTTTTCAAACAATATTCTTAAAACTGAAAATGAGTAAGTATATGTATGAAGAAAAACAAAGCGCTATCCCTATGACTCATTGAAGCACTTAGGGACATTATGTTTTGCTTACAACATCATTTTTATGCGCATATCTGTGACCATACGGGAAGGCTTTCACGTCGGATTGGGCTCGCATATTGTCGCCAACTTGCCTCTGATGTATGAAAGTAGTTGAGATTATTTTCAACTAGCTTTTGCCTGCGGTTTCGCCCGCATCAGCTCCCGTTATGGCGAAATCAAATATTTACCTACCAGTTTGTATTGGTAAGCCTTAATCATAGGCTTTTAAACACATAAAGTTTCGTCAAAATCACTCCAGCAGCTTTTGCGTGATATTAGAATAAACAAACAGGCAAACAAATATCATAAGACCTTACCTTGAGCGTTTGATAAGCGAGCATCAAATACAGTCCATATGTGGTATTGCAAACGATCACTTTCAGTCTAGGTATCTATCCATCCATCACAATGATCCTTGATCAGTCCGTCTTCGGACATATGCTTTCTCCATATTTCTCCATGACGATGACGTTCTGTCCCTCGCAATCTAGGTAGATATATCTATTGTATAATAGGAACCAAGTCTAGTCACATAAGGTTTTCGTTCCTTTCTAAACAACTTGATTTAAAAATATTATTGATTAAGTATAAACATGTTACAGCCATGTTCTGCTTTTGTAACTTGATTTTGTCAGCGATTTTGTCCGCACTGGCTCCCGTGTCGCGTCATATGTACCAGTTTTTAAGTCTAAAAGCTTTTAATTACAAAAAGTGACATTAAAATCGGTCCATTAGTTATTGCGTGATGCTCGAACAAATAAACAGACAAGCACAGATTGAAAAAAATAGGTGATTTGGAGTCAGGAAGAACCAAGTCAACAAAATTTTTTAAATGTCTTCACTGTACAAACACACTTATATGTTACAGTTTTATAATAGTGTAGATTAATGTGTCAAGAGTTGAAAGGAGGCTGGTGGTTAGCTTTTTAAAGAGAAGAAAACGCAGTACCACTTCTAAACTTCTTCTCACATCAGAGCACGGCGTATTGTCGCCTGCCCGCCAACATTTTATTGCAAAACTCTTAAAGTTATTGCCCATGTTCACTTCAGTTTCACAAACAGTTTCAACTGTTTATACGCTTCAAACTATAACACATTTTATTTTTGTTTATTCCTGAGTTATGTGCCTGTTGTCCTGACCAGATTGTTAAGTAAGTGTTTCGTTGTTATTGCATTGTGTTGTTTATAAAGATATCAATATGGTTTATTATTCTTTGGCTTATTTTGTTGTGAATAAGGAATACTAATCAAATAGTTTTGAAGTCTCTCTCAAATGAAATCATCATTATCAGTCTACCAATGTCCCACTGTAGGGCCATAGACAGGAATGGGCCACGGTAAATATATAGGCCCCTCAAGGAAAGCGTGGTCTAATGGTTAGAGCATTGGGCTCTTGACACGGAGGTCGTGGGTTCGATTCCCAAGGGGGGCACCTAGTGAAATGTCACTTTGTGCGTTTTTCCCCAGTTGGTTAGGACATTGCAGGCTGAGTCACCTGATTGTCTGAAAAGAAAGATGATTCCGTGCTTCGGATGGCACGTTAAGCTGTTGGTCCCGGCTACTATCACTGGTGGTAGTAGTCGTTACATAAAAACCACGTCAGAGGCCGTAAGGCGGTTTGAATAAACTCTGACACCAGTAGGGCTTTGCAGCCCACTCGATAAGAAGAAGGAAAGCGTATAGGCCTCATTGCCCAATGCAGATAGGTAGACTTCCTTCACATGTTTATGTAATGCGTTTGCATCAGGATTTCTTCTTCAGCGTATGTTTTTGATGTTTTCTTCACCGTTTAAGAGCAGTCTGTATTACGTAAATAACTTAGAAAAACTCATTGGTACATGGCATGTCGTCTTTGCGGATTAGAACCGGGAACCTTATGATTGAATGTCCAAACGTCTCCGCAACGGGCCACCGATGGTCTAATGAAATGAATATTGGAGGTCGGATATTTATTTATCCTTTTCCTATTATTTTTTCATGAAATTCGATGGGAGTTCCAAGACAGACTGGAGTCATCCCTCGGTCTCAATGGACTTAATTGTCTTGTGTTGTGTTGTGACTGGTCGCCACTGCTGATTTTGGTTTACCTACAGGAGTGACAGAGATTGGCATGAGTGGCTTTGTACGTAAAAAGAGATGAACTGACATATAACAAAATGTTTAACAACCTGATTCATATTTTCATACTGCTGAAGCATTTATTTTGTTGTTATAATAATAAAATCAGATGCAACGCATCCTAACAACTGTATCATAATAATATGTATTTGTGTACGTTAGTGCGAGGTTAATATTTTAAAGTGTCGTGTCGTGTAGTCTCTGCTCGACACCGGCCACATATTTCATCCACCCGTCGCCGCTTGTACGCGACTCTATTCTGATACGGCTCTACGATCCTATCCCCCTATAGAACAACTAGCAATCCCTTTTTATTTCAAATTGTGATGTCCTCCACGACGAATCCTTCAACGGCAACCCTTATTGGCGAGAGCTCAGGATGTATACAAGGTGTTACAAAAATACAAATAAACCTTTAAGGGGGTGGTGTAGACCATCAAACTGAACAACTTCCACTATGGGACCAATATCGAAATCGCGAAAAAAAAAATTATGTTCTATACTCTACAAATCGACTAGAGCTAAAATATGTATGGGATATAAAATTATTTTTTTCGCGATTTCGATGTTGGTCTCATAGAGAAAGTTGTTCAGTTTGACGGTCTAAACAAGCCCCTTAAGAGTTTTAAAAATTTATTGTTACTTATGAAACACCTTGTATAATTGGAAAAAATATGAGTTTTTTTTATAAAATATTCTGTTACACGCAGCACAATTGTTAACCAGTTGAATTATCCGTATACTTGTATGTAGGCTTGGGGCTGGTCTTCTTCTTTCATTCGAGCAATTTCAATGTCCTCCGTTCCTTCTTGGACAGTTTTTGACCACTCAAGTCTAGTGAAGATGTATTCCACGTGTTCAAGGCTTTGATCTGCAGTAAGCTGATAGTTTTCACTACCTTTTAACACTATTTTTTAAAAGAAAATTAATACTTTTTTGGGTTCTTAAATAATTAAATAAAAACGCCGTAAGAATAAACTGTTACTACTACTTAATGCCCTTTAAAATGTTTAATATTAGATTAATTAATAACCGTTATTGAATGGTTTCGGCAAGTAAACAGAAGATATTCAGGCTTCGGCGTTCAATATTAGGTTTTTCCCAATATAATAATGGGCATCGTATGACTATCATCCCATAACGTAAATGCAATATCGTTTACTCAACCCGTAATAAGACGGTTTCATCCGTCCGGCCGTTACTATCATTTTGATTGAAATTTACTGCTATATCGTATCGCAGCAGAGGGCGGGTGGTGCGTAATAGTGTTATACAATAAGGCACTTTGGTGATTAAATGGTTCTGTACGTAGCAGTAGAATAGTTTAACATATACATAAATACATCTAGATTAACCAGGCCTACCGTTGAGACTGTACAGTACTAAAATGTTTGCACTGAGCGTTCCTTTCTCATATATCTCATTTATCTTTTTGACAAGGCAAGTATTGCAAGCATGAATTTTGTAATACCATGCATTCAGCAGACTGTAAAATGTAAGAGATTCCACTAAAATAATTAAATTGGACAACGGAACGCAGTGGACATGTCATCTCATGCGATGTGTTACTAGAAGCTGAGAAAATTACGTTATTTTTGGAGGAAACATTTGGAGTTTTATGAACGATGGAAAGATGAATTTTATGAATAAGACGCACTAATTTTGACAGGTTGTAAAATTAAATGCAGGGCCAAAATATGGCTCACCGG
Organism: Agonopterix heracliana; assembly: GCA_963693445.1. NCBI lineage: Eukaryota > Metazoa > Arthropoda > Insecta > Lepidoptera > Depressariidae > Agonopterix > Agonopterix heracliana. The sequence goes on from OY856310.1 coordinate 1,721,941, forward strand.
CCGGCTTGAATAAATTCAGCTTAGAGTCTGTACAGAGTCTGATAGAGTCAATTGTTTAATTAAATAGACGTGTTATGTAATGAATTGTCGTGTTATGTTGCAGAGTTTCTGGTCACATCTTCATTACAGCGACAACACGTTCCGAATCGGTGGAAGCTAGAACGTGGTGAAATCGTTCTAGGGTGGTAGCTTCAAAAAAGATTTGACATTAAAAAGTGGGCTTCAAGATCCTATATTGAATACATTATTTTCAGTTTGAGCTCGCATGTCACAACACTGGAAAATATCGTCAAGTGTACTTCATTGCTATAAGCCGTGTGGTCCTCGTTGATCTTCCATGAAGTGAAGTTACAGCGGCGGGAATGAGTGGTCGATTGTTTTCCTCATCATCATGAGCTGCGCTCTTGTCAGAAGAGTATTCGCGAATCAAATCTCTTTTCCGCAAGTTCCTTGAGTTCCTGATACGAAATATTAACAGTTTCTTTCATCTTTGCATGATAACTCTGTCTAGGTATTTCTCTGACTCTGTTCCCCTTTATTTTTCTTTCCAACACAGTTTTTTAGTTGTAAATCATCATCTCTGGTTGTCTATTGTTTTTACAACATTTCTCCTTTTTTTAGCCTGCACCACATCTCGTGTCCACGTATCATTACCGTATGGTGCAACATTATCTACCCAAGTATTTAATTTTGTAAATTGTGTAACATTTTCGTTTGATTATTTCTTTCGAAGGCTTCATTTAATAAACTATCTTGGTTTCTCCCAGGTCTGTATGAATTAGTAGCCAGTTTTTTTGTAGTCTACAAATGTTCACGATTCACGTCACAAGCATTTAGTAGATTGGGTTGTGAGTTTGTGACGTCACACCGACCTGTCACATATGCCGACGGGAATATACTGTGTCCGCAACAATATGAACGAAAGAAAAATATTGTTTTGTCATCTTCATTGAAGTTTACCTATACCTATATACCAAATATATTATACATTATCATTATGATTTTTGTTTGTGTTATAATGGTGTTATAATATGTTATTATTTAAAAGAAATGCGCACTTTCTTATAGCTGTTTGACCTATTAGCGGTGTACGCACATCAGCGATTGACTGTGCCTAGCCTCTGTAGGCATTATTCAATGTCTAAATCAGACCTTCGAATTTGCTATACCCGTTTAGAGAACAAATCCTAGTTCTCAATGTATTCCACATTCGTGACCTTTGAAATTGATGCTCCATGTAAAATATCGGTAATTGCTCTGAATATTGAATTTTTTACAATTGCAACACAACTTATCTCTGTTATGGCAATCAAACAAAATGCCTGTGTAGTCATCCCCACATATTTGGGCGCAATCTGCGACGAGTGGTGGTAATGAATTGGCTGGTCTATGATTGATGTGGTTCCACCGTCATCCGCTAATGGTGGCGGTTTACGCACCGCGCTTAAGTACCGCTGCGTTTTTTTATCGCTGGTGATTCTAATGGCTAGTAATGATTACTCTGGTGTTAGACAGACTGACTGACATGCAGTTGGTATCAGTTCCAAACTTTAGAGAGTAATGGAAACAAATGTCGTTGTTCGTGTTTTGTCACCCTCTAAGTTACACCCTCTAAGATATACAGATAAAAAAAATATATAAAAATCCTCTAAATATTTAATACATATTATATGACATTGAATGCCTCGAAGAGGCAGATTGCTGTACCACAAACTAATTATAAGTATGAATTATATGAATTATGATAACATAAGATATACAAAACACCGTTTATTTTTTCTCAATTTTGGATCCATAGTGAAAGTTGTTCAGAAATCACTCTTTGAATATTATTAGGGTGTTTTGTTACATCCTGTACAGTAGTATGTGTTCTAGTTGTTTTTGGTGATCGACGATTGATCGAAGTTTTTAAAATTGTTTTATGTTGATTTTTTTAAGGAAAAGTTTGCAACAAAACTATGGTTGCAGATTCGCACAAGTAAATTTTCGTTTTCTACCGAAATTATACTAAAATTATTTTGTGTTCACCTTCCTTTTTCCTCGTATTCCTGAATGGTGACAAGTAGGTACTTAGTACTTCTCAGATATTATGATATTCAAACATTCGGATTTATTTTAGTAGCGTCAAAACACTTCGACGTTTTACATCAAACCCAGACTACGACTACAAACAAGATGTAAATGAACGTTGCGTTTTTACTACACAGTGCGTAGAAACATTAAGAGATATTTCAACGCATTTCATTATGTAAGGAAACATGATTCAGTAGAGCCCGGTGAGTCGGAAAAGACGTTTAGGTCAGTGCTTGTTTTGATCTATAAATTGTTATACGTACTTATTTGTACAGTGCGATGTTATTCTTATATTGGTATTTAAAACACGTTACATCAATTTATCTATTCTCCTTGAACTAGTGCAGTAGGTAACTTTTATTTCTAATGGCTCCATTGACCTCTTATACTAGACCCACACTGTCATATAAAATCTTAGCAAATTTTGCCACATTTTTGTCCACATTGACGCAAAAACCCGCACAAATTAAGTTAAGTATGCATGCTGCTGGTTGTCACTAATCCATTTTTTTTTTATTTATAATTAATGGCTTTTTGCTTGTGCGTAGCACCGCATTTCCGCCAGTGTCAAGTGTAATTTATGGGAGTATCTATCCCAATCTCAGGGATTGTTTTTGTTGTTCAAGAACAAGAAGAGATTGAGGATAGTGGAGCCTCGTGGCAGGCAAAAACGCGACGCGCGAAAACCACGCGAGACGTATGCTCGGGTCAATTCCTGCAACGTGACTCCACTAATACATTGTATTTGATTAATAAACATAGTCGTATTTCGCTTCTTAACTGTCAGCTAGTACAAAAAAAGAGCTCATCTGCATTCTCATCTGAGCTCTTTTGGTTGTGCCATTTTTCAAACGTTGATTGTGAGTCTAGTTTGTATATAAGATGTCTATGAATTGCTCACAATAAGACATCATCTAGGGTCCTTCGGTTTTTAAGGCGCAAAAATAAATTAGCTGTCCCTTACATTTGGGTCGTGTAGGTTTGCAGTTTTGTATGGAGCAGTAGATTTTTGTTTCCGAATTCGATTTAGGTCTCATAGAAAGTAGTTCAGCTTGATGGTCTGATCATCCCCATAAAGACCGTCAGCATATTAAAGATCGACCCTGTAAACGTCCCACTGCACGGCACAGGCCTCTAGGTATCAAGATATAGTAATAATATTTAAATCTAACTTTTTCTATTTTATTCAGTTTGATTCCAATTATTATTACGAAAAGTGCGACGGTGATAACAAACTCAAAACGAAACTCATGTTGTAAACTTCTATCAGGTATATATAACAATGTAACTAAAGAGCCGGTAATATTCCAGTGTTCTCATGCAAATTCAAACATAGATAAAAGTGAAGTAAGTCCATGTAAAGCTGTTTAATTGTAACCCTTCAACTAAACGAGTATAAACGGCTTCTAATGAAGCGAGAGGTAGGGCGACGCCTTGTGGGCGTGCGGTGGTTATAGGTAAAGAGGTGTTTTTATTTTTGGGTTAAGAATTTAATGGAATACAGTTGAAGCAACTGACCGTTCTGAAAGGGGTTGTGATTGTAAGTTTATGTATGTATTCGAATGAAGGATTGAAACTGGACAGAAAACTTAAAACATACATACAAGGGAAGCGGTGTTATTGCTGAAATAGGTAGCTTAATTGGACAAAAGCACAGCACCAAGCGTTGCAGAGTCGATTCGAGAAAAATAGTTCAATGTTTTATTTCATTTGATGGAGGAAGTAAGCCCGACGCTAAACTCAGGCCATCTGTTTAAATATTATAGTAATATAAAATAATAGTTGTAACTCCAATTATTAAAATGGCAAAGGAAAAGGTGTATAGAAAGTTCGTGGTTTGCAATTCTGCTATTCGAAATAACCTTTGTAGTTTTACCTGTTTTCGGGATCCGTAACATAATAAATACCTATTAAGTAGTTTGCAATTTCATAATCATCACAGGATCGGTTGGGAGGCCTTTTATACTTAGAAAAAGAAAAAAATCAAACAAAAACAATGCCTTTATCTTCAATAATAAAACAATTACGATGTAAATAGTGCGAGAAATTATGAATGAATGTTTTATCAATTCTTACTAAATCTAATTTGATGTACATTCCTCTGGGCCTAAATCCGGCGAGCCCCTTTGGTCAAAAGTTTAAAAACTAATATTAAAATAAAGATTATATCCCTCTTAACAATAAAAGTAACTATAAAACTAAGCTTTCATTCTGTCTGGCTGTCTGTCACGAGCAACAAGCCCGGGGCTCTCCGAGATTGGAATATGCAAATACCAGATCCGTTTTAACTTCGACAACTGCTGTGACGATATTTTGCTTTGCCATAGAATCGAGTGGAAGTGCTTTGCTCTAAAGTGTTTAATGTATATTATCATCAATAGATACGAGTTGAACGATTTCATCTGGACATATATCTCAAGGCATACTATCTGTTCTTCTTAAATCTGGAAAAAGATAGTTTTGAACTTCTTAAATCGGTGTCTTAAGACTGGTGTACTTATCCTACCTTGTGTCTTACCTTGTGGACTTGTATATTATTCTCAATTCTAGGGCTGAATCTTTTGAGTGTCAAGAATTATGTCTTTCTTTATCTTAGGCTTAAATTACAACAAATTTTCCATCATAAATCTTAAGATTTGTGTAATTCCTTCTAGCCAAGTATCCCAGAAAGAGAGTAAGCAATATTTTTGAACAGTTCTAGCAAATCAGTATGGACAGTGTTATTTTCCAGATTTAAGAATTTTCCGTCGATAAAATACCTTGAATAACAACAAAGTCTGAAATCGCCATACGAAATCACACTTTTCTTTAGTATACCTATTTCCAGAAGAGAAACAAAACTGACACCATTCCATCTCTTGTCTATTATTTCTTTATGTGTATTGTAGAGCTATGTTGCGTTCACCATTTCCAGGCAATCACCCCCCTTGTAAATCAGTTAGCGAAGATTGTTTCCGAAGATGACGCGCTAACGCGGTTTGCGCGGATACGCTACTGTTTAACGCCCGCCGTTGTAGGGTTGACAAAATTCAATGGAAAGGGTTAACATGGTGTTTTACAAACAAATAATCCTACAATATAAAATGGCAAAGTTACTAAGTTCGTCTATAAACACACGACGGGATTTCCTATAAAGGTCGTCAGAATCGTTCCTAAAAGTAATAACCACTATAAGACCTTGAAGATTACAGTGAATTAAATCTATTTCATGCCATTCTATGAGTAGGTATACTAATATTTGTAGATTGCTATAAGTCTACATGGCATTGTTGTAGGCCTGGCATGCCGCCTTGCCATGCCGAAAAGGAGAAAACTCAAGATGTAAACACGGCGACACATCAAGCTTTACAAAACCAAAATAAGCTGGCCGCGCGACTTTACACGTTACTCGACCTACGCGCGGCCACCTTATTTTGGTTTTGTATAACTGTGTCGCCGTGTGTACTACTACAAATTACTTTGCGCAAAGGTTTACTCATTTTGTCACTTTGTCGTGTATGCCAAGGGCCACTTTCCAAGTTTAGAAGTCTCTTCATTGTCTCACTGTGGGGCGAAAGAATGTTTTCTCGATTAAGGACATGGGAACAAAGAACACTACACTACACACTTAGAAGAAAACCATTTCAACAATTCAGTGGTTGGCAACCCTACGTCACCCCGTACGGGTCGCGGCTCATAGCCTAAAGGGTTCGCTCCCGTCGGATAGCCGTTTAAAAACAACATTATTAAACAAACCGCACGATGATGCGTTTTGTGGACTCATAAATATTAAATAGACACCATTTTCGTTTAGTTGCTATTGTGGAAGGGTAGGAAAAATTCGTTGGGAGTTGAGACTAATTTTGTTTTGGCAATTGTTTTGGTGTGGTACTATAGTTGGAGCTTCGGTGTTCGAAATGATCATAGAAAGTAAATAAACGGGGAGCGAATAGACGAGGAAGGCCGAGGACAGAATTTTGTGGCGCACCTTGGGAGAGGCCTATGTTCAGCAGTGGACGATGATAGGCTGATGATGATGAATGCTGAAAGGGTCGATATTTTTTGTATAATTGGAAATAAATTTAAAAATACGATTGACGGCAGCACTGGAGGCTCGCGTGTTCCCTTAATGGTGTAAGTATTTGATAGTAACTTTCCCGGTAAGGACAAATATGGCAGATCATATGCTCAATCCCTTGCTACAACTGCACCTTAGCAATATATAGTTCATAGTAGTTGCAGCAACGTTTCCTACGAAGAGGGTTCCGATCATGATTCGATATTTTCTGGCTTTCTCCATCCTTCGTCTACGTCGACGGCATATATGTCATCCTACATTTTGCCAATCCAATTTTTCCCACATGGACAGCACTACCGAGCACAGCACTAAGAGTGTCGAGATGTATAAACTCTCAGTTATCAATGTCCAGGTTTGAATCCACACAGACGATGTGTCATGTACCTAATGAGTTCTTGTAATTTATGTTCGTAATACCGACTGCTCTCAAACGGTAAAAGAGAACATCCAGAGGAAACCTGCATGCGACTGGGGAGGACTAACGCCCATACAACCGTCTTGAGGGTAGGCCTGTGCCCTGCAGTGGGACGTTTATTTACAGGCTGATGATGACAGCACGATAAGCTGCGTTCATTGTGCACCATCTATAGATGTAAAATTAGCATCGAGGTGGTCTTGCAGAGGATGAATAAGACAGTAGAAATACTAAAAACTATTAAAACCCGGAAATTGCAGTACCTCGGTCACATTATGAGAAGTGATAAATACCAACTTCTCCAGATTATTCTGCAGGGGAAAATTTTGGGAAGACGAATGCCTGGTAGAAGAAGAACGTCCTGGCTTAAAAACCTGTGTGAATGGTTCGATATGAACTCCACCTCACTGTTCAATGCTGCAGTCTCCAGGGTCCGAATAGCCCTAATGATAGCCAACCTCCGATAGGAGATGGCACCACAAGAAGAAGATAGATGTAATGTTAGAAACTTTCTGATTGGTTCAAATTTCATTCGAAAACTTTTAACTCTCCAACCAAATCTACAAAGATAGGTCACTCAAAACGCTCAGGAATTATAATAAAACGGGAACTATTGTTCGAGGCCGTTTCGAAAACATTATCTTATCCAGTGCAACGAATCAGTGAGCACGCGAGTTACGGCCCGCTCCGACGCGGCCGAAGTTTGACTCCGCTGCGTTTCAAATTCCAATTCTAAAAACTCTTGTTAAGGTGACGATGATGCTTTCGAATTGATATTATTAGGTGGAGAGGGTTCGGTCACCTGAGGTTCTAGTAGGATGCGCGGGACATTACGGGTTCTGTCATATGTGTGCAAAGAGAAAAGGAAGCTAAATCGTGATAGTGCTAGATTGCACAGCCATGCTAGACAACCAGCTCTGTTTAATAAACGCGACAAGTGACAATTGACAATGACAATTCAGCCAATTGCTGGCTATTAATGACGCTAAGGTGTCACGTTGCAGGGTTTGCCTCGAACACTTGTCTCTCGCGTGGTGTTCGCGCGGTACGCGTCTCAGCCTGCCACGAGGCTCCTAAATCCTTCTCAGTTGTTCTTACTCAAAAACGATCCTCGAGATTGGATAGACACTCCCTCAAATAACTTGACACTGACGAAATCTAACAAGGAAACGCCATTAAATAAAAATAGAATAGAATAGAATGACGCTAAGCTTGCAGTGCTTCATGTGTCCTAGAATTCTCAGAAATGTACTCTGAATTGTCATTGTCAATTGTCACTTGTCGCGTTTATTAAACAGGGCCCTGATCCTACTTAGATTTTTCTGTCAAAATACTGCAAAACTTTTGTAAGGGATTCTTTCCCCAGCGGTATTTACATCTGTGTTTTACGATAGATACACATCGTTAGAAGGCAAGGTATGATATTCTTGAAAGGTGTGTTCCATCCACGTCCTTGTTACGTAAAGCTTAGTTTACAGTCCAAGACTGCTGAAAAGAAATAATAGCCTATGAAATCTACTGCAAGATTTTTTCTTATTATAAAAGGGAGAGAAAGCTGTTCATATTCCACGAAGCCGGCACACATTGCACCAGCGTCATAGAGGTATATTATTACCCTAAAGGGTCCTTCTTAATATGCTGACACTTTTTTAAGGGGATGATCAGACCATCAAACTCAAAAACTTTTTATATGGAACCAACATCGAAATCGCGAAAAGAAAATCAACCGTTCGATACAAAACTGCAAACCTACCTATTCGAGCCAAATGTATGGGACAGCAATTATTTTTTTCTCGATTTCGATGTTGGTCCCATTGAGAAAGTTGTTCAGATTGACGGTCTAATCATCCCCTTAACAGCATATTAAAACGGACCCTGTATTATACATCCGAACATCATTCGTCACACATTGCTTTGTGAGTCTTCCGAAGCACGGACACGGCCGAGGTAAGTAATCAATCCAAAATGACACAGAATAGGTGACAACATACTTAGTCATTATCATTTCACTGCTGAAGAAGAGCCACCCGTTTAATCTTTCAACCATGTTATAGGCAAACTCTGGCGTTATGGAAAGCATCCGGATCGTCTTGCCTTCTCAAAATAATATGCTTTTTTAACCGCAAAAAGGGGTATTATACGTTTGAATTATCTGTCTGTGACTACTGGCTATCAAGCCACGAAAGGGTGAATTGATTTCGATGAGGTCTTCTTACAAACATTACGACGACTTTCAAAAAGATATCATGTTTCTTTATTTTAATATTTTCGACTTTTTTATAGCTTCCCCTTAACCATTCTCACCTGCTAATGGCTTATGGATCTTTCTGAACGTCCCTAATATTTGTAAATTCACATTCGCATACATTCGTTCACATTCGGAGCGAGTGTGGTGAGGCGTTAATGCAGAGATAATAAACCTAATGTCCGTTTTTGAACGTTTTTACATCTCTAATGGACTGGAACATTGTTCGTTTTATTTACTTTATTTTTGTTGCCAAGTTTGTTGTTTATTTGTTACAAAATAATGATATCAAACCGATCGATGTATGGCAATGACAATATACGTTATAATTATTGTATGGTGAATCCAGCAGCGCTTATAATATTATATATGTAATTTTTAGGTACTGAATTTTCAGAAAGACGTGATTCCAAAAAAATATGTACACGGATCTGAAAATAATGGTTTATTGTAGGCGTTAAGTATACCTACTAATTGATTTTGTTGATTTGAAGCGTGGTAATGTATTTTGAAGCCCATCAAACTGAACAAATTTCACTATTCAACCAGTGAAGAATGAGAAAAATATTTACTTTTCCACATACATTTTCATAAATACATACGCGTTTGTATAAAAATTTTGCAACAGTAATTTAATTTGTGTAATGTTGAGGCAATTTTTGTTTGTTTGACGTACTCTGAAATGGAATCCGAGATCAAAAATTTCAAACAAAAGAGCTTCTTTTGTTTGAAATTTTTGATCTCGCATTCCATTTCAGAGTAGAGGTAGTTACTAAACGTCTACAGATTCGACATAAGTCATTAGGTACCTCGATCTCGTTAATGAGTCGACGCAAACGTAAAACTTTCCAGTTTTCAACTGAAGCTGTCATCCAGGTTTATCTATTCACTGGTTAAAGGGTTCATTTGATTTACTGGTAATAAGTTCTGCTTGAGTTTTAATGCAATCTTCGGTTTTTGGGGTTTATTAATAGGTATAAACTCTATAGTCCATAGGTATAAATTATATGATAAGGGGATAAGATTTATTTACATAATTTTCATGGGTTGACTATGAAGCGGGATGGGCTATGTAGCGATTTATAAGAAGACGCCTGAAACCATTGAATTTTATAAATAAATAAACAAATTTAGGACTTGTATTCGGTAAAATGTGAAAAATGTGTGTGTGTTGTATGTAAAAACAATAAATAAATGCACATACATTGTAATGATCCCAAACGTAACCTACGAGGCTTTTTATTATGGAAACCATACAACGATGGCACAAACATATTATGTATATCATCCATGACCGAACCAGGATTCGAACCCAGGATATTTGATTTGGCAGTCCAGCGCGAACTGGACCGTCATTGCTTATACAGTGTTGTTAATACAGATCATATTATAATTTATATTGTGATTCTGATATGACTAAGCTGGGTGTGGATTTTTTCTATGTAGTTTTCGCAAGTGAATGATTTTTCCTTTGGTCTTACTGGAAACCAGATTAATAGTATAATTGGAAAGTCTCTCTGATTTAGCAAATTGGCAACGGGCTCACTCTCCGTTACACTGGTCAGAGGTGGATGTTCTGAGTTTCTAGACCATTTCTGATTACTCCCTCGGGGAGTATAGTCGTGAGCATAATGCATGCTGCAATTAGCTATCGCTAGCGTATAAAAATTTCGTTTTAATGTCGAATTAGTTTGTTCGTTTTTTTATGTATTATTATTTATTTATCAGGCAGGCAGTTGATGTAACTGATAATGCCTGTATCCTGTTGGTCGCAGCTACTATTTCTTATCAGTTTTTTGTCATTAGTACTCATCTTTATGATGACAAAATATATTAAGGAAATAGGTACTAAAATTAATACAAACTTAATAATCATCTCAGTACAATTGTTCCCAACATTTGAGCTCATCGTCAAAACGGAACACAATAATGATCGAAATGGTCGTTTCATTCTAATTCCGATGAAATCGGTGCCTGTGTCCTACCGGATGAAAATGTATCGTACATTCGACTAATGACGACCGGTTTGCCGGCCTATTTCTATTTTGGGAGCTTCACTCTGTGGTCCATTCTAATACTGTTGTTTAGAAATAGTTGATTAGATATTCTTTTATAGAAGAAGCAGTAAAAAAATGAAAGTCACAAATATAATGTCTCCTCAAACACGAAGGCATAGTTCCTAATATAGGTTGGCAGCATTCCCTCTCTGAATTGTCAAACAACTTTTTTGGGAAAAGTAGCCTCGATGAGGCGTGCTTAAAGATCGTTAAAAAATATTCGTGCTTCAGAACCCAAAGGGTACATCGTCTCTACAGCACAAGGTTAAAATACCGAATCAAAACGGAAAATAATGAAGATATAATTTTTGACTGCTGGGCAAAGGCCTTCCCTTTCACTTTTTCTCTATTATGTGCAAATGCTGACCGAATCCGATGGAAGGGAACGGGAAAGCGCTACGATCATAGGCGGAGTTTAAGGTCTCTAATGAATGTAACTGTAGCTGGTAGACAAGCATCAATATATTGGCTATGGATTGCAGTTTTCTATGGAACAGTAGATGTTTTTTTTCAATTGCGACATTGGTCCTATAGTGAAAGCTGTTTAGTATGATGATCTAATCATTTCCTTAAAAAACCTCCACTCCAGCAGATGTATTAAGTAGGACCATAGGTAATGTAGATACTAATGTTTATATATACAGCGCAGGACTACGCGTGAGTGCGGGCATCATTTCTGTAGTAGCCATTTTGAAGCATATCGTGAGATCGTTCTGTAGAGTGCCCGGGGTGTGCTATGGTATAAGTTTTATTCTGTGGGATCCTAACTGCGGAGCCTATAATATATTTTGTACACTAATGATGCATATGCTCCACCACAGGAGTGCGATGTTTGAAAGTTACACTCTTAAATCACACTTTCAAATCAGCAGTAGAAAATGTTAAAATTAATATGGAGATTATGCATCATCCGATCATGATTTTGAATCTCACGATTCAAACATAGCACTTCTGGCTTATTGTGTAATTGTTTCTTGTCAACTCTACGTGTCAACATTAATTTACTGTGATAAAATAAAAACAATAATATTGAACCTCAAACCACCGTCATCGCAACCCCTGTACGTCAGGGGTCGTCAACTAATATCCGCAGGTGAGATCCGAACGAACCGCACAGGAACACCACTGCCCATTGTTTTACTGAAATATTGCCAGCAACAGGGGTGTAGAACTAATGGTTCGAATTTTATGTTTTGTGAAGAAGTTATATTTTTAGATTCTGTAATCTGTATTCAGTGATAGCAAGAAATAGGTAGGTAGTATTTTTTAGTGCCGACTTAGAGTTTCATGTTATTCCTAAAATGATAAGAAAACTCGAACAAATTAATATCGATTAAATTATGTCTCTCATATTTACCTTTAACGACATGTTTTAATACTAGGTATGGTTTTTTATCTCTTTTCAGTCGTCTCCGTAGAACAAGCTTAACATGATAGGTATAAGAGTTTGAACAGCGTTTCTTTTATCTGTGAAAGAAACTAAATATTTTTAGAGTCAACTCTTTGACTGAATCAATAAGATGCCATAAGTAAACGTCTAAGTATAAGTAAATTTATATTGCATATCATATGCTCACGACTAAATTCCTCGAGTAGTCAGAGATATTCTGAAAACTCATAACATCCACGTCTCACCCGTAGTACCGAAACCGTACCGTACCGTATATAGTAGGTAGGTGTAGGTAGAGTTAAACATAGGCTACAAGATTAAATTCACTTGGGATTGACAACAGTTTTTTTTAAATGAACAACATGTCTGATTCGTAGCGTGTGGCGGTTCGTGGTCTCTGCTTACCGCCATTGGACAATGTTGTGAGTTTATATATGTAAGTAATGTACATTCTTTATTTTGATACCAGAAGTGTCAAACCTCTGACTTTCAGCCGCGCAGTCATTAATTCAGAGAATCGAGTATTGTTTCCTGCGGCGCTACCGTGGACGATCGCTCATCCGATTCGCTTTAAAATCTCTTTTATCCCTCTCTCGCCGCCCTCGCTAGAACGAGACAACAACACTTTTGAGCGCGATAGCATCAGAGTGAATTTTCAGGGGTACGTTTACTTCCGTCGGCTCACATCCGGTGGGTCCCGAAAAAAGCTTTCGGTTCTGCATTGTCCCTCTTTGTTAAAGATTAATGGTATTCGGTTTTTTATTGTCTCGGTCTCGTTTCGGTATTGGTTTTAAAATATTTGCTGTTTGGTATTTACATAATTTGGTGTTGCGAATTTTTATTTGGTTCGCTGACGGGATGTAAGTACTAATAAACATAAACTCACGACCGTATCCGCTCTTGGGGTGGTTGGAATCATCGCTACAACTGACAACGGTGTACGACCGGTGACTACGAACTACATAAACAAACTCTAAGAAGTCTAAGACTACGCCATTTCTTTCAGTTTGAGTCATAGGTACTATTCAATACGAGCCAATTAATATATTATACAGGCGTAAATTGAGTGTACTTACATATCTTAAGGGGACTTCAGGCTAGGTTATCCCAGTGCAAGCGTCTCTTTCTTGCAAGCATAAGTTTACAATTAGCCATCCCGCTCCAATTGAAAGCAGGATCGCAAAAAACGTGTTTTTCGTCAATATCTTTGCTCATGGGAGTTTCTAAGCTAAAAATTCTTCTAAGTTCACTAGAAATATTTAATGTATTTAGTTAAGTACAAGAATAAAAAGTTAAATATCAGCAGTTTAATCATAGTATTGAAAAAACATAACAAAAAGGGGTAATTTTGGGATGTTTTTCTATCTAGTAAACTTAATCTAATCGTGTAATTGAGAACAGTCGCCCATCCGCCCGATCCTTAAATAAGACATAATTTAATTTCAGACTTTAAAACACAGTTTAAAACACTTTCGTTCGTGTTCAAAAAACGGCCTCGACGGGATAACAGCGTCTTAACTTAGGGCTTAAAAGGGTACTTCAGACTGTCCAAACCACCAAACCAAATTACTTTGACCACAAACCAAATTACTTTGACCAACTTTCACTACTAAAACTTGTTTTGGTTCACTACTCAACATCTAAATAGTAAAAACAAATCAGATGTTCCATGCATTCGGGTCGAGTAGCCATTGACGGTTTCTATGGAACAGCTGATTTTTTTCTGCGATATTGATGTTGTTGTGAAAGTTGATCAGTTTCACGGTCTGAAGTCTAAAGCACCTCTATGCAATGCATTCTATTTGGTTCTATTGGGGTTAATAGAACAGAAATAGGGGTTAAGAGAGTGGATCAATGACCTGGTGAAGGCGGCGGATGAATGCAGCGCAGAACCGGTCGTTTGTGGTGATCCTTGGGGGAGGCCTATGTCCAGCAGTGGACGTCCATCGGCTGAGATAATTATGATGCTGACGAACCCTGTTTGGTATCTTATGCAGAGTTTAAGTGAAAGGCTAGCTCCTATCACCATTCAACACGTCATTCCGTCCTTCAATATGCTAATGATGAGCTTTGCTTAAACTGCACTCGAAGATAGTTCCAGCAAAGTTTCAGACCACCCCGATAGAGATTTCGGTCGTCTGTTTATGTTTTTTAAGGGTATGATCAGACCGACAAACTGAACAACTTTCTCTATCGCACCAACATCGAAATCGTGAAAAAATATACAGCTGTACCATACAAAACTGCAATCCTACTCGAGCCAAATGTATGGGACAGCTGATTTTTTTCGCGATTCCGATGTTGGTCCCATAGAGAAAGTTGTTCAGTTTGATGGTCTGATCGTCCTCTTAAAAAACTGTCAGCATATTAAGTTGGACCCTGTATGTACCTCCAGTCCCACTACATGACCTTCAAAGCTACAAACAGTCTCGAAAAACAAATAACACCATCTCGAGTCGTATCTTGCAATATTGACGTAAGTACGTCAATATTTTATTGCTATCAGCATAATGCTCCGTTGGTTTTAAGTTCAAGAGACGCTTGTGCATGAAATACAGTCGAAACAATATTTCGTTTTCGTGCAAACATGCAAAATGGTGATATTGCTTTGTGGGAAAAAATAACTGTTTTATGTTTCGGTTAGGTAAGGTATCAGATTTTAGAATGTCTCTAATTAGTTTGTTTTGCTATGTTAAAGGACAAGTGAAAGAAGACAAGAGTCACGTTGCAGGGTTTGCATCGAACACTTCGTCCGTTAAAAAGAAAAGTGACACAAGTCAAAATTTTCTGATTTACGTTTTTTTGCAAAAATGAGTATAAAAGTCGATATATTTTTATGTGGAAAAGTGTCGCAGTGCAGTTTCACGTTAAACTCACGAGAAATCGGAAGTGTCACATTTCCATTCTATGGTTATCTGTCGTCTGGTATATAGAAAACTGACATTTTGTCAGTTCTGCCCCAGTCTCAGAGGTGAACTTGCAAGCCTTTATGTGGAAAGGTGACATTATTCGAAAAAATACCACAATTAAGACGATAATGATATTTTATTATATATTGAAAAATTACAAATTTTGAATAATGCCACCTTTCTTTCAAATTTTAACCTTGCATTGACTAAATTTTCTATTGAAACGTGACTCATTTTGGAGTGTCATATTCTTCTTTATAATTCTTAGACTACAATATGATAATATTATATTGATAGGTGACCAATTCGGGAACTTTTAATTTTATTTACTTATAAAAGGATAAATTTTTGGAGAAAAGTTCGAGAAAACGGTTTTACAGGAATAAATTAACTCACAAGCAAGGCTGGTCATGGTAAACTTGTAAGTTTACTCTTGTAATATGATTGAAGAGTTTGATCCAGAATTCTACGCGTCTGAGACACGAAAACCAGACGCGTGAGACGTTACTGATTCTAGGGTGGAAAGTGTGGACTGCCTCCTCGAGGAGGCATAACGACAGCGCGTTAGCTCAGTCTTTAGTGAACCTGCCTGCTGGGCCGAGGGTTGGTGGGATATACGTGGAGATGCTACAATCAGGGCTCCCGGTACTGCCAGTTCTCTTTGGTTTATTGTTTAACATGGTGCTGCAACTAAGTGCAACCCGAAAGTGAAGGAAGAACGGCACTTCTCACGATCCTATACAAGAAAGGAACCAAAAAAGCTATCTTACTCCGCCCAAACAGTCTACTCTTTCAGGTTTACAAACTGGTTGCCAAGATTCCATGCTATAGAATGACCCTTATAGCGGGAGGTCGTCTTTGATCTCAAGATAATGCTTGGGGAATTGCAGGAATGATCCTGAAGATTAGTCTGCGGATGAACATGTCCAAAACTAAGATCGTGCATGACGAATCGTTCCAATAATACACCTTGATATAAATTTTAATGTAGTAGCGAGCATGTGGATATAGTCAACGATTACGTCTATCACGTTTAACCTGCATTGGACTAAAGATCCCAGGTTTAGGAGATCGAGAGACGTGTTCAGTTAACGTCTGTCTGGGCGGCTTTTGAATTACTGGATAACATTTAAGAATCAGGGTCGAAGTCGTGGGTCATCTGATCACAAAGTTGAAGTGAAGATGGGCAGGATACTGATTTAGACGGGCGGGAAGACGGCCAGTGGTCCAAGGCAGTGTCAGAGTGGTGGCCGGAGAGACATGTTTTAGTTTATATTTATTTGTTCTATCTTTTTAATTACTTAATGAAAGTTCGTAAGTATGTTTTCGGTCTGTTCCCAGTTTAAAAAAACATTGTTGTTGTTGTTTTCAATTGACTACTGTTAAATTTCTTTAAAAAGTTTGTGCTTAGTACACATTTAGTTCTTTACCTGCGACAAATAAAGCAATTTGAAACCATTAAAAGTGTTTTATGACCATAAACACGATTTTTTATGAAAAAAATACGTGTGATTCAATGGAATATTTATATAGAAAAGTGACAAAAGGTGCAAATAGAGTATTTTTTTAAACTATTGCTACTAAATTATTAACCATCTGATTCTTTACGTAAATACAAAAAAAAATATATATTACACTTATAGATTTCTTTTATACGTTTTTGTAAATCATCAATAAACACACTCAAAACTTTAAACGCTCGTACTGTAAAGTTTATGAATTTTGAGTAATGACAGTTTTCTTTTTAACGGACGACTTGTCTCTCGCGTGGTGTTCGCGCGGTTCGCGTCTCAGCCTGCCACGAGGCTCCAAAATCGTTCTCAGTTGTTCTTACTCAAAAACAATCCTCGAGATTGGATAGATGCTTCCTCAAACTACTTGACACTATCGAAATCTAAAAAGGAAACGCCATTAAATAAAAATAGAATAGAATAGAAAGAAGACAATTAGATAATTTTTAGGGTTCGATACCTAAAGCGGGTCAGCCAACCGGACCCTATTACCTAATTTGATTACGTCATGCCTACTTCCGTCTGCCCGTTTTATTATAAGAGATAAGTGTACTTTTTGCAACCATCAGTAGCAAGGCTGATTCAGTGTTTATGTGGTGTAGAGCATCTCCGTGATGGGGATGGACTAGGTCTGCCTGCATAACTTCAGTCGGTTTAGGAGTTACAGACGTTTAAAGGTCTGGAAAAAAATTACGAACAGCTGCAGGGATGATCGTATGATATTATTGTAGTATGCACTGTAGCCATGTGAACACTACAAAAACTGACATGGTTCATCAGTCGGTTTCGGAGTTACTGACGTTCAAAGGTCTGACCTTTGAACGGCTGTATCTCCTAAACCGACTGGCAGTTCATGTCAGTTTTTGTACTTTTCGCATAGCTACAGTGCATACTACAATAATATCATACGATCAGCCTTGCTGTGGATCGTAATTTTTTTCCAGACCTTTAAACGTCTGTAACTCCTAAACCGACTGAAGTTATGCAGGCAGACCTGGTCCATCCCCATCACGGAGATGCTCTACACCACATAAACACTGAATCAGCCTTGCTGCTGATGGTTGCAAAAAGTACACTTATCTCTTAGTCTATTTGCCCGTCTTGCCTACTCTTTCAAACCGTATAATAGATAAATTGATAAAAAAAAAATAACGTCAGCATACGATTTATTAAGACACCGAACAGACCATCATACTGAAAAACTGTTTCCATGGGACCATGGTCGAATCAGGTCCGTGGGTCGAAATAGCGAAAAAAACGTATAAACGTTTACATAAAATATGTGACTACTATGCAGCGACTTAATATGAACATGGAACGTTTAAATCATTACAAAAGGAAGCTCTTCGTCAAACAAACAATCAAATAGAGCACATTCTTAGCGAGATATAAATCAGATATCAGACGCCATCACGTAACGTTTGACATCATCTAATCATATTTTTATTTAAGGGGTCGCACATAATATAAGGAAACAAAATGTTTTATTCTATATAATAAAATTCTAAACTTAGCGTGGATGTACATATAAGAAAAATAATAATTGGGGGCGTTTAGGATACGTAACGTAATGGAACGCATAGAGACCATTTTTAAAATTGTTGTCTGTTAGCGTTTGTTTGTGCACGCATCACTTAAAAACGACTGAACCTATTTAGATGAGATTTTCACAAAAGCATAGGGCTTATTTTGGATTAATACTTAAGCTTTATTTCATCGCAATCAGTTCATTTAATTAAAAGATATGAGTATTTAAAGTCGGTGGTCTGCGCATACCAATTCGCGGGAGCCCACCAGATTACGAGTGAGGGCGTTAATTTGATATGTGAAAGAAGAACAAGAAATGTCAGTAGGAACTGAAAATTCAAAATTGTGAAAAGCCCGTTACAATGTTTAAGTTAAAATACTACACAAATCATATACCAGATTTTAAGTCAGATCATAAGCTATCAAACAAAAAAAGTTTCATCAAAATCGGTTCAGTATCTTTTGCGTGATGCGCGAACAAACAAACAAACAGACAGACAAAATTAAAAAAAAAAAGGTTGATTTCGAGTCAAAAAACTATACCGTATACCTAAAAACCATATCGTAATCTTTTTTTTTGTAAATATCTTCAATGTACAGACACACTTCAGTTACAGTTTTATAATAGTTTAGATTAGATATCAGGTATCACCTTAAGAATCTTACTATAATCTTCACCCGCGTCTCTCCATGCATCAAGCTAATGTGGCATTCGATTTACGACTTCAAATGGAACGAAACGTACATTTAATCCAACTTTATTGGCGACTGACAAATTTGTGATGCCAAATCGTTTTGGAGATTGCCAATTATGATTTCAAAGGCTTAACACTTTTTTTCTGGAATATTTAAAAGATGGGCTATTTGGTCGTGGTTCAATTCATCATTCAATTCAATGCTGTGTAAGGAAAAGTTTCATTGATCTTTAAACCACATTCATCAAAATGAAAAACTTTTACAATGCATGAGAGCAAACATGTCGGGGCAAAAAAAAACAGCGGTTCCATATTATTTTTGAATCGAGCAGGCATTGCAGTTTAGTATGGAACGATTTTTTTTGCGCTGCTGACATGTTTGCTTCCAGAGTAAACGTGTCACAGTTTGATGGGTAGAGTATGTTTGTGGTTTAAAGGTTACTTATACTTTTCCTAACACTCTGTATAGGCTAATGATGATGACAACAATTCTTGAAAGGGTAGTCATAAAACATAATAATAGCAATTGCGAGTATACACAATAAACGCCAAGACTAGAAGCATTGTTTCCTTATGATATTTTCCTTGACTATAATGCCCTAGAAGCTTAGATAATTCATCCTAATGTTCTAAGTCTAAGCCTAAAAGTGAATCTCGCCACATTTTAAAACATATACCTATACCATGTTTTACACGAAGCAATACAGATTATGAGTATGCAATTATATGATGCGTTGTGTATTGAACACAGTATGTTTTCATTTTTCACCTTTTCTGCTTAATTTTTCTAAATATTTCATCGAAGTTTCACTCGAACTTTTATATGAAAACGCACTGCTTTTAAAATAATCCAAACTACGCAAGTCCTTCAATTGTTAATAAATAACAGGAACAAAACTAACGTCCTTCCTGCACCGGGGTCTCTGAGACCCAAAACTAGTTGTTCTTAGACAATGGGGACCCAATATTTGGAACCCTTCCGAGGTTCTTTATTGTTTAGGTATGTTTCTATTGTTGTGATGGGGGTGTAGGTAGGGTCTATGATCTATACTCTATACTATAGTTTATAAACGTATAGAATAGGGATACATACATCATACAGGGTGCAGACATTAATGCTTTTATATACTTAAGGTACTGCAGACCATCAAACTGAAAGACTGCCACTTTGGGACCAACGCAAAAATATCTGCTGTTCCTTTACATTTGAGCCGAGTAGCCGTTGATATTTTGTATGGAACAAACAAATTTTATTCGCGGTTTCATTGTTGGTCTCATAGAACATGTTGTTTAGTTTGATGGTATGATCCGTCTATACAGGGTGTTTCATAAGTAACAATAAATATTTAAAACTCTTAAGGGGGTTGTTTAGACCGTCAAACTGAACAACTTTCTCTATGGGACCAACATCTAAATCGCGAAAAAAAATTTGATATCCCATACGAAAACACCGCTTCCACTAAGTTCAACTCAAAGTTCAACCAGTTGAAATAATTTGATTTGATTTGATTTGATTTAGCTCTAGTCGATTTGTAGAGATGGAACATCAATTTTTTTTTCGCGATTTCGATATTGGTCCCATAGTGAAAGTTGTTCAGTTTGATGGTCTACACCACCCCCTTAAAGGTTTATTTGTATTTTTGTAACACCTTGTATATTAAGAAGCACCATACACATACGCCCTAAGTCTTAATTTCTGAATGCATTTTTCATTTAAACATCTCATAGCTTCATAATTAAAACAAATTCATTCGCAATTTCAAAACGTTAACAACATTGTTTTAATTTAAAGTAAAATTAAATATTAAAACCGTTTCTGTTTTCACTGAATTAGCAGATGGCTGGGGAAGCTACCGTATACATTTCATACTAAGACTGATTTATATGGCCTTATTAACATTTTCACTAAATATTGCGAAGGTTTGTGCTGGATATTTATTTTCAAAGACGATGTCTAGTTAAAAGATGTTATTTAATTTCAATTTTAACTTGAAAACAGTGAAATAGATTAAACAGAACTTCCAACAGATGGCGGCAGATTCCTTAAGACGTGATGCGGCGCCGCTCTTTAGGTATTTGAGGGGGTGAAGCAGAGGAAGTGACGGGAGAGTAGTCCCGCCCATCGGCGGGTGGCACCCCGCGTCAACTTTTTTTTGGAATGTGTTTTACGGCTCTGGGTTCATATTCTGTTGCCAACCGTATTGACCACCGATTCCGGGATTTTTCCGGAAATTTAAATAAATCATTTTTTTTACTAACTATGTGAAATTTAATATCATACTATACTCCATTACAAATAGGGGCGAAAAGAAGGAAAAAAAGGTTCTTTAAAGTACACACTTTAAAGAAATATGAAAAATTGTATTAAACAACAATGTTGCAAAGCGATTGGCGATGTTGAAAGACCTAAAGAAGCAGTGGTGCACACATGTGGTTCGTCTTCCTTTCAATTAAGCTTTTTTAAAGATAGTTATGAAAAATATCCGCCAGGTGGAGCTATATATCATATGGAAACATGAAAAAATATTTTTAAAAATTCTAAAAAAATTACTAAGATTAGTAGAACTTCTTTCAAATTCTAATCGAAGATTAGTAGAACTTCTTTCAAAATCTCTAATCTAAATCTGAAAAATCTAGAAAAAATGTGTTTGCAAGTTATTGAGGTAGGTACTAGAGTAGGCGCAGAGACTTAATAGTTTGTAATACAGAACACACGTACAGGCCAGGATTTAGGCGACTAATTTCTAAAATGAATAATGACAAGCAGTGGCGTAGCGTGCCTTGGCGGGGCCCGTATAAAAATTTGTTTGGGTACCTTATGAAGGCTAAAGATTTCTCACAAAGAAAATAAAATTTTTTCATTAAAATTTAAAGAAATATTTATTCATCATATCTAAGTATCTGTCACTTTCTCCAAAAAAAAATCAAACAATTCAAATGGAATATTACACTCTCCTTGCCTTTTTTCGGTAAACTGATTTATTAAATCATTTATAGCTGATGAAGAAATTTGGGAAGTATTTGGGTAGATCAACTATTTTTTGTCCTCACAGTACTGTTTAAAAAAACGTTTTTATTCCTTTTTTCTTGACATTCATTTATTTTGAAAGATGGATATTGTATCTAATGATATGATTCTTCTACACACATGCACATTACACCATTTGTGTTGAACTACTAGAAGTTTTTAGCGGTTGTCCGATAGACCAAAAAGCGTGGGGACAACGAAATAAAGCGTCCATCGGACAACCGTCAAAATTCAAGTGAAATTCAAGTAATTTTGCAAAACCGTGTATGCATTTAATAAATGCAATCCTTAGTTATTCAACAAACATTAATTTTTGGGGCAAGCAAAACCTGAGCTTGAGATTGAGCCTGAACACTGAAAAAATGTTATGCAGATGACTGGGACTAGGTATGGACAAAAAATAGTTGATCTACCCATTTATTAATTTTTGCTTACGCACGTCGGGGGCCCCGTATAATTGATACGGCAGATACGGCGGTAGCTACACCTCTGATGACAAGTTTCCTAGTGCTAAGTTCGTAGCCTCGAAAAATATGCCTTCTTGTGTCCTGCCTGAGGTACTGTGGCAACTACTAAACAAAAATAAAAAACCGGCCAAGAGCATGTCAGAATCGCCCAAGGTAGGGTTCCGTAGTAAATATGAAAATCTTTTCTTAACATAGCTTAAATAACTTAAAAAATCCTCAAGAAGCGCCATCTATTGATAGACGCCGACACGGCGGTCGACGGTCGATATTTTATTTGATTTCTCCGAAACTAGTTGGGCATAAGCTTCCGTTATAATTTTCTTTGAAAGTACTTACAGAGAGCTAGCTACATTGTGTCACATTTTCAGATTTTTTACTCCTGTATTTTAGAAGTTAGATGGGGGTACGCCCTATTTTTGACTTTGAGCGCAAATATCTCGAGACTCAAGCATTGTAATGATTTAGTTTCTATAGGAGTTTTCTTCCATTGGACAAAACCTATCCAACGACACCACACTCAAAATATTAAAAAAATATTTTTTTAACGACCTTTTCGTTGTATCCCATACAACGAAAAGGTGGTAGGAAAAAATATTAAAAAAAAAAAATTACTTGCTTCATGATTATGACTGTTATCTGTATCCTGTTATCTGTATTCATACCAAATTTCGATTCAATAGGTGCAAAATGAGCGTGTTATTGAGGGAGGGCAACAGACAGAGAGACAGACAGAATGGACGAAAGTATAAGGGTTCCTTGTTGGACTACGGAACCCTAAAAACGAACAAGGAGTTACATTTTTGTGTGGTTCCAGCCTAAAATGGACCACCCGAATTCTTCCCGTGGGTGTAGTACGAGGCGACTAAGGGATTAAAGGTTTCTCATACAGTGTTTACAGGTGAAGGGTTAGCCACCTCTCACCACTTGACACGTCATTCCATCCTGAAACTTAAATTGTTAAAATGTGAGCATTACTACGAGTATAACTACACTCTTGAACAGAAAGTACGTAGGAGTAGCAATATTTCTGACCACCCATAAAGGGATTACGGTCGTGAGTTTATTAATGTTTATGATTTTGTATGTAATTTATCAACTGTCACTCGTGACTTAGACGTCATCACGCTGCTGGCGGCCAAGATAGGTAAAATTCGCAGTCGCGTGGCTAAGGGGGTAACAAGTAGACGTTTCGTCGGCTTGCGATTTGATTGGCCACGTGGCTCCGCCGTTTTATGGCGGTTTCGAGTGTGTGTTTTTGTCTAAAAACGGGGCTTTGAGATCGCCATATCCTATTACAGTACAATATCTAATAAATATATCTTCAATACTTGACACTGGCGAAATCTAACAAGGAAACGCCATTAAATAAAAATAGAATAGAATAGGTAAAATTCACAGAGTAACTTGACATTTTCTACTAGGTACTGCAAAAGAAAAAAAAAATCCGTACTTGGAGTCTATGGTATCATTATTTTTGAAATAAAAAAAACAAGAGATAGCCTGTAGAATCCCACTGATGCACAGCTAGCATGCCAGCCACGACAAAGCGTTTAAACGAGAAAAACGTCGTGCGCGCTCTTTCTGGCATACGTAAAATAATAAGGATGGAGGCACATCTCGATTTTTATCGTTTTCTCGGGGGTGGCATGCGAGCCCTGCAGGGCAAAGGCCGTCTCTCACGAAGAGGTGTGAGAGGGAGTGGGCCATACTCTACCACACGGGATACTACAAACTGCTCAGCAGTTTGGCGATATTAAAATTTGTTAATTTAGATGTAAGAATCTGAAATTAAAAAAAAAGTGCGTGTTAGTGGAGGCAAGTTAGTGATCAGATGGCTGTCAGAGAATTTTCAAGCCACCTAAATAGGCCTTGACCTGGCTCAACGAATAGTTACAACGACATCTGACGGAACTATCCGAGACCAACTGCTAAACGTGCCTTCCGAAGCACGGAAACGCTCGAGATGAAATTATGACGAATTATGACGTCATAAATTTTTGTTCTGAAACCTATCGTGTGGGGTATTAAATAAAAGGGCTTCATGAGTCGGTCTTAAAAATATACTATACCATTACCTTTCAGCCATAATGTTTTAAAAAATCCAAAAAATATTTTCTAAACATACCAAGCGTGGGCTCTTCCAGGTAGGAAACGGCTGAGTAAATTTTTGGAAAGCATACGCCAAATGTGTCGTAATATCGTCATTCGCCATATCTAACGGCAATAATTCAAATTCAAAAATATTTATTGATGAATGCGGATTGGTAGACTTCATATAACGCATCCGAATTTTTTCTTCAGCATAAGTAGGTTTCCTCACGATGTTTGCTTCATCGCTTGCTCTTCATCCTTCTCACTTGTTGGGGACAAAAAGCCTATCCTTGATGGTATTCCATCTACTGACACCTGCACAATATTGGATACGCTTACTTGAGTCTATTTTAAGTTGTATATTGTGTCTTGTGTTTTTACTGTACTACAAATAAATAAATAAAATAATTTATTTTTACTGCTCTTGGAGAACGCATTATTGTCAGCACTTATTTTGATTAGAAATTGTTATATTATGATGAGATACACGAGAATTACCTACTCTGAATTAGCGTTACAATAAAAAGTTGATTTTGTTTTTCACGGTGGTAAGTATAAGTATTGAGGAATGCAGGATTGAAGTCTTCCAACTTTTTTAGTATTTTTTATGGAGTTACGAACCTATGGTATCTTGTCTTGGATAAATACCCTGCAACCATGACTTCAGTGTAGTTATTCCATTAACATTCAAGGGGGCTACTCGTTTCTAAGGGCAGGTTTAGACGCAAACACCTTCCGGTCCGGTAGTATCTACTTGAAGACTATTCAGGCGATGAAGGCTGACCACGGTTGGTAAGCGACGGTCTTTGGTGAATTTCGATAAATTGAAGGCCATTCAGTAGGCCTCGCATGCCACCCCCGAGAAAATGATAAAAATCGAGATGTGCCTACATCCTTATTATACCTATTTACGTATGCCAGAAAGAGCGCGCATGACGTTTAAAAATCTATGCTAGCCATGCATGAATGCTTTCTTGTTTTTTGGAAATGTTGTTTAACTGTTTAGAAATAGAAAAATACGATTGGAGGCAGCACAATAAGCTCGATCCCCTTTAAAAAAATCCTAGGAAGGATAAAAATACTTAATAAAGATCTTACGTACGTCTACATTACTATTATGTACATACAATGTGGCAAGGAAAAATATTGTTGAATTTGAATTTAAGGTGGTGTTGCAATCTTTTGTTAGATTAATTATAGTGTTTCGTGTTTTTATCGATTCCGTAACTTTAGGGAGATTTTTTTTAATGCATTAGTAAGATTTAGGTAGTTACAAACAATGTGAAGGACGTATTAATACTTGGATTGATGTTATTCATCTTTGAATAAAGTGTATTTGATTGATTGATTGATTACAGATGTAGTTCAAGGCTTAAGAAAACTTGTTTAATTCGCCCTCAAAATCAATTTTCAGTCCGGTTTAATCATACGGAATTACGGACCTAGTGAGCACAAAACTGATTTTTTCTTTCGTTTCCATCAACACCGAACGAGTGAAATGTTAAAATGAACATGCACTTGTGTTTAATTTAGACGACATTCTTTTTAATTTAAGATAATGTTCCTATAATTATTTTGTATTTATATAACATTCTTCTATCGAACACTGCCAATCGGTATTTTGATTTTTTATAAAACGATCACGGTCTGAAAAGGTTTCGTAGCCCTGCTGCTGTCATCTTCTTATTTTCGTCTTTATTTGATATATAGTTTTATAGTTTAATAATGTGTCATTAATGGAGAACAATATTACAGTTAAAGTGAGAAATAAAGATAGGCGCTTCCGTTTGATTTGGATTAATCCTCGTGTAAAACTCATCTAATTGGAATGTTTGAACCACCCTTGCATTTCAAGAGTTAGCTAGGTTAGGTTAAGAACAAAGAAAAATATAACTAAAGACCAGGCTTTAAAAGCTAGTTCCCATTGCCTTTCCGAAAGGATAAATTGTTAACAAAAAAAAAAAAATTGTTTACCACTTTATTGTATTTCAAACCATCGTCAAAAATCAATATTTAGTGTGAAAAGTGTTCATCTTTTTTTATTGTATATATTAATGTGAGATTAAGTATAACAATTTAATCACGTAAGTAATTGTTTAGATTGATTTTTGACACGTGATTTTTCATTTTGGGTAAGAGGTTTGGCGGATACCGTTTTGGCCATACAAACGTATTCCCCTGTTGAGTTTAAAAAATCCAAAATCTAGCTCAAAATAAGCTAAGGTGGCAACTCTAAACGTCAGCATTTAGCGAACGTGACACAATATGTCTAGCTCGTGCAACCCTAGACGGGGGCCGCTGTACATCGACGTTTTTGTGGGCAGAACTAGTAACAACCACTTACTAGACGAGTCGATGTACTCCAAAGTCAAAAAATAAAAAATTGGCGAGCGTCCGTCTCCGACCGTGGCTAAAAGCCGTCTGAGCGCGCCCCGCTAAGACCCGCTCCGAGAATATTTGGTACGCCATTCGTATTTTTGAGGATAAATAAATAATGGAATTACTTTTTATAACTTTTGTTGATGAATTCAATAGAAGAATCAATGGTGAATATGTGAGTATAAATTAAAAAGAATGAAACCTACTTTAAGTTCTTCTAAAGCGAAAAAAATCGTTTAAAATGTTAAAAAATACGACATCTTTGTGACGATTTTCTATCGAGTGAAGTAATTCCAATCGTGTATTTAATTGATGATTTCACTAGATAAACTATCCAAGAATACTGAGGTATGACTTATAATTCGGTAATTTGTATAAATCTAGTCGAAACATGAAAAATAAAAGATGCCTCCAACGTATTTCCATCTACTATGTCACCTTAAGACGCAATAGATTTAAATTTTCGTTCTTTGGGTTGTGGGCTCGGTGGCTAAATTGGAAAACGTTATACCCCAGTTTGGAAGAGTGCAAGTTCAAGTCCCGCCCGAGACTTTATAATTAAATTTTTAATTTGATTCGTAATAGCACAAAAGAGTATGGGTGTAAAATAGTACATGTTGTTAGGATAGATACCAGCTGTGTAAAACCAATTTTGCAGCTTTGAAAGATCTGTGCTAACATGGTGCTCGAAAAACCTCGTAATTTTCGGAGTTTTTTCAGGTTTTGACTTATTACTTCTAAACGGTGCATCTTACATAAAAATTAGACACTACGTTTTTTAAGAAAACAAAATTAGCTGTAATGTGAACTTAAAAGCAGCTCTTAAGTTAAGTAGATCTTGAGGTACAACACTTCAAACATTGGCCATTTTCCCCAAAAAGTTCAAAATTGTAGTTTTAGCCGTCTTCTGAACAGGATATTGGCTAAAATACTTATTCTACGAGGAAAACTATAAGAAATGAATTTGTATTGCATTTGCACCTGTATGCAACCAATCATGCTGGTTCTGAAAACGAAAAATTTACAGGTCAACTCTTTTGCTATTTCGTCGTACCTAAGTGCTAAACAGATTTGGACTTGAATAGTTAATGGGATTCCTTGTCGATTTCAACAACGATGACTGCTAATCTTTTGTGGAAAAGTGGTCAGGCAAGTTTACGCGCTAAACTCAGATACACTCTCTCGTCCTTACTCCTTAGAAAGAAACACATACTCCTTGACAGGAGAAGCCCCCCCCCCCCCCCCCCCCGAAAAAAATGATGGTAAAATGTTCTATGGAGAAATAAACAAAACTTACTCCTCTTACTTAGGGCGTTGACAGGAGACACGTTTTTTCTATGTTACTCCTAACGTCAAATGGAACGGGAGACAGATACAATCAGGGGGCCTACCATGAGTTTTCCCTGTATTTTACTACTGTAGTTACGTCGCCAATTCGTATGACAGAAATTAGTTCTCAACGTAACCACTAGGAGCGCTGTACGAAATTCAATACAAAATTGGTGACGTAACTACAGTAGTAAAGAACGGTGAAAACTCATGGTAGACCCACAGAGGTGGGGTCAGATACAACCACAAGGTATGGGCGTCATCCTTTCTGTGGCGTCAATGCACTTGCATAGAAATCTAGATCTAACTAAGTATATGGGGTCCTTCTTAATATGCTGACACTATTTTAAGGGAATCAGACCATAAAACTGAACATCTTTCTCTATGGGACCATCAACGAAATCGTGAAAAAAATAATCAGCCGTCCCACACATTTGGCTCATGTTGGTTTGCAGTTTAGTATGGAACAGCAGATTTTTTTATTCGCGATTTCGATTTTGGCTCAATAGAGAAAGTTGTTCAGTTTCATGGTCTGATCATCCCCTTAAAAAACTGTATAGAGTTAGATTAGGTTAGTTCAGTTCTGTGTGCCTACCATGAGTTTTCACCGTACTTTACTACTGTAGTTACGTCACCAATTTTGTATTAAATTTCGTACAGCGCTCCTAGTGGTTACGTTGAAAACTAAGTTTTGCCATATGAATTGGCGACGTAACTACGGTAGTAAAGTACAGTGAAAACTCATGGTAGGCCCTCAGATTGATAACACATCGAGTAGAAAATGCAGTAATCGACTCGCATATTCATTTGGGATTACGAAAATGAGCTTTAACACTATAATCCATAAGCTGCTTTCACCAACAGCAGTAATACCAAATTTTAGATATGAAAATGTACCAAAACCATTAAAAAGCGAACATTTCCGTAAACAATTAATACGGAATCAAAACTAACAAATGATAAAGTTTCAAGCGCAATGGGAACGCTTGACAAAGCCCCGCATCTCTTTAGCATATGAATTAAATACAGTGAAATATGGTTTAAATTAATATGGATATATGCCGCCGCGTTGGGCATTAACTACCGTTTTACACTTGCGATTAGTCGCTGCGATTTAATTATTGGTATCGACAATCGTATTCCACCTATCCTCTTGCTACGAGTATGTGCCTTGAGTGATTTTCTGTATATTTATTATTTTCTTGTCAAGTAAAAATGGATGTGTCGTTTATTCGGCTATAGATCACCGTGGACACTTTATACAAACGAGCTTGCACTGATATGAAGAGGCTAGCATATGCAAGCTGAGTTAGTCCGAGTGAGAGAGGAGTACACTTCTGCTTACGGTCGTTTACCTCCGGGGGACAGGGACTGTCCGAACTGTGTGTACCTAGGTACACATACGTAGGTTTTTCTGGTCTTCTATGTGTCACCACTGACATATACTCTCACTAGATTATAAGTCAATGTGTGTCACCGTTTTGCTTCTTGAGGGTACCATACGAGGCACCTAAGGGATTTAGTTTTTGATGTAGTCTTTGTGAAGGTGACAATTTACCTTTCATACCTCCATGCTACACAAGTGCCCGCTTAAAAAGTCATTGGTAATTTTAGCGGGATTTCTGACCGCTGCTGCTCTGAAAAGGATTACGGCCGTATGTTTCTATACGGGGTGTAAAGAAAAGTATCATTAACCTTTAAACCACATACTCTACCCATAAAACTGAACAACTTTTACTATGGGAGCAAAACGATCAGAGCAAAAAAAAATCTGCTATCCCATACGATTGCGTCGAGTAGGTATAGGTATTGCAGTTTAGTATGGGACAGCTGACTTTTTTTTCCGCTGACAGGTTTGCTCCCATAGTAAAAGTTGTTCAGTTTGATGGGTAGAGTATGTGGTTTAAAGGTTAATGATTATTCCTAACACCCTGTATACGGGGTCCAACTAAATATGCTGACACTTTTTTAAGGGGATGATCAGACTCTCAAACTGAACAACTTTCTCTGTGGGACCAACATCGAAATCACAAAAAAATAAATCTGCTGTCCCATACATAAGGCTGGAGTAGGTTTGCAGTTTTGTGTGGCACAGCTATTTTTTTCGCGATTTAGGTCCCACAGAGAAGGTTGTTCAGTTTGATGGTCTGATCATCCCCTTAAAAAAGTGTCAGCATATTAAGAAGGACCCTATATTTGTAACATTTTCATTAAAAGTACAAAAGTAAGTATATTCACGAACTCAATGCATAAACCTATCTTTAAATGAAATTATATCGATTAAGAAACCAAACCACCAACTGCCACATGCGACAAATCGCAAAACGCAAACGCACGTGTAAAAGTTCTAAGTAGAAAATAATGCGGCCTTCCCGTGGCAATATTCACTGCATACATTACATTTTGTCTTACTTCGCTGTCGTACACTTACCCAAGTTTCAGGGTTTCGTTTTTGAGCTATTAGCATTTTAAGCAATGCTTGTTGAAGTTTTGAGGGATTGCGAAGTTTTTAAGGGTATATTACCATTGGCGCGCTCCATACAAACCTACTATGAAAAAATAAAAAAAAATAAAAAAATTATTTATTGCCTTTCTATTATATTCTACATCACAGTGATACTATGGTGATATTTTCAATACTAACCAATTAAAGTCAATAAAATTTTGCAGAAACAATCTAGAAACAAATCTCTATGCTTGTATGGAGTCCGATTTTCGTTAAAATGTATGGTTTTAAAGTTACAGTGCCTCAAAGATTTCTATACAAATCTTAAATTAATCCCAGAATTAAAACTGTATATTTTAACTAAAATCTGACTTCATACAAGCATAGAGATTCGTTTCTAGATTGTTTCTGAAAAATTTCATTGACTTTAATTGGTTAATATTGAAAATATCACCATAGTACGTTTGTATGCAGCGCGCATTTGCGCTCTCGGAATAAAATTATCTTAAGGTCTTGTTCCTGAAAATACTTATTTACGTAATCTTGACATGTTGGAATTACTTTTGTAGAAAAAACTATAACTCGCTATTTTGTTTGCGTGGAGTTTTTATGCCTGTCGAGTGCAGTATGCAGGATGGTTGCCGTCGCACTGTGGGCTGAAATTTGGCTTTCATAGACATATTCTTAGAGCAAACCAATATATCTTCATTTATCCGCCGGAAGGGGTGAAAACTATTTTTTCGACCCCCTTCCCATACAACGAAAGAGGGGTTGGAAAACGTTTTTTTTAACAAATCGAGTTAGGCGTTTGTTATGTCTTGTCCAATGGAACAAAACTCACCCCCCACCCCTCTAACTTCTAAAATACTGGAGCAAAAATCTGAAAATATTATAAAATATAGATTTCCAAAAGTCATCATCATAATCTCAGCCGATGGAAATTCCACTGTTGGACGTAGGCCTCCCCCAAGGATCGCCACAACGACCACTCCTGCGCTGCCCTCATCCAAAGGGTTCTCGCCGCCTTCACCAGGTCGTCGAACCTATTGGGGGCCTACCCACGCTGCGCTTTCCGGTACGCAGTTGCCACTCGAGATTTCTTCCCATCGGCCATCGGTTCGCGAGCAATGTTCCCCGCCCAAAAATAGTACCTATTATTAGAAATTACATATTGTGGGGGTTTTAATCAAACTGAAGAACTTTTACTATGAGACCAAAATAGACACCGCGAAAAAAAAGTAATCGAGATTTTTCCCCGATTTCACTGTTGGTCCCATAATTGTTCCAAAGTTGTTCACAGAAGCACCCCTTTAAGTATGTAAAGGCCTCCGCACATTGCAGCGATATTATCGAGCGATTTTATCGATAGATATTATCGACAGCGATATCGCGACACCTTACACACTGCAGCGATTCCGCGATTCGCGTCACGCATGCGCCCCGACACTAAATGTAGTCGAAAGATTTGCGATAATATCGCGGCAGTGTGTGGGATCGAGCGCGTCCCCATACAGAATGTACTGAGAACAATTATCGCAAAATCGCAGCGATATTATCGCTCGATAATATCGCGGCAGTGTGTAGGACCGCGCGCGTCCCCATACAAAATGTACTAGAAACAATTATCGCAAAATCGCAGCGATATTATCGCTCCTTAAAATCGCTGCAATGAGCGGAGGCCTTCACGCGTTTAACTCTACGCCCTGTATTAGTGAATTTATGTTTTTAAAATCTTTTGAGATTATGCAACCGCCACTAGCAAATAATTAACTACAATTAAAATACAAGGCAAGACTAACGCGGCGACTGTGACCAATGCTTTCCGTCTGTTGGTCCGTCGCATTGTTTCCTACCCTATGTCGTGGTAGGAAACGGTAGGAGCTGGTTAGATGTGGTCGCTGATTAATTAAGCCCCTATTGTTTTCTTAATGCATTTTGTAGAGCTTTGTTTTCCCTTTTTGGGATTGAACGGAGTTTATTGTGTTGATTCCAAATGTTGGAATGGTGGAGGATGATGATGATGAATAAATAAATACAAGTAAGTAATTTTTTATCTAATTTATTGAAAAGAAAATTTATTTATTGGAAACAAAATTACTAAAACAAACTCAATTTAAAATGATTACATAATGATTACCATAAAAATTAATTATAAAATTTTCAACATGCCTCGTCATAGGTACAATTAGATCAATTCATTACAGTTTCTTAATTATCTGAATTATTGTGAACAATTTGTAATGACATGCTTTGTCAATTAAATTTTACAAAAATTACAAATTTGTCTTAATATCTATAAAACATTTAATCTTGAACGCTGTATATGTATACCATCGAGAGCAACCAATTATTAACACCATGTAAGTTATGTTTATGTACCATCCTATACACTCTGTGAAGGGAGATACATAAAAAACAACACATAACAAAGAACAATCCTACGCTTGATATGATAGCTTAACCAACTAGACCCGCAAAAAAGTGGCATCATCTCTTGCTTTATTACTATCAGGTCAGTTAACTAAGGGTCAATTAACATTGAAAGAGAAAATTGAACATAGAAATTGAACCTTATCCACAGTGATATAAGATAATATGTCAATTGACGATAAAGAATGACAGTTCAGTGCACGGCGTGGCGTGGGTTCACTTTCCGTCACCTCATCTGGCATTTTTTCATATCTCGTTTCAGATAAAGTTCAATATGCTACGAAAAAATTGGTATAATGCTGCGGGCTGCCGGCCGCAGGCGCGTTCACACAGATACGTTTTCGTGTTACCGCGTCCGTGATTGAGAGTGATAGAGAAACCTTACATTATGCTTCCAGTGAGTCAAGAGCATAGCGTAAGGGTCAATTTACATTAGAAGAGCATCGGCGCGCAGCTGCCAGTGGAGCATTTTCTATAGTAATCTTATCACTAAAGAATAAAGTTCTTTATTTGAAGGGATAAAACGGGTAGCGCGGTAGGCGCCGCAATCAGCTGCGATCGTGCGCGACTGCTTGTGTTGCCGACGTACAAATAAATTTGATAAGATTGCTATAGAAGATGATAAGATTGCTATAGAAGATCCTCCTCCGGCCGCTGCGCACCGATAAAAAACAGTTCTTAACTGAAGTAGAGATGATGAGGTAGGTACATAGAAACTACATTATTATACATAGAAAATAATAATTTACAAATTGTATAGATCACAAAAATCTATTAGGTATACCTTTACAACCGGCGATGATGTTACGAAAAATTTACCTATTGTATTTTTTTATTACCAAGGTATCCTCTATCGATATCAATGTTTCTGACTGCAATACCACGATTGTGAAAATTCAAGATGGCAGCCGGACCAAAGATCACTAATCTTTACAATAAAATACCTAATAATAGCTAATAATGGAACGATCTAGGGTAAACACAAAAACTAGTTCAATTCAATTTAACGACCGAATAAACCAGTGTTTTGATTTATGGCTATGACCATACAAATATTGTTCTCCCTTTATCTTGAATGGTATAACAACCGGGTACTTGTCATTCCAAACACCATGGTCGGTCTCTTTACCCATTCGTCCATTTGGTAATAATTCTTGTATAAACCAATGTTTTCCATCCATTATGCTCTGTGCATAAAAGTATTGTTTTCCATCAATTTTGAACGGAACAGAAACTTGATGTCGGGTGTTCCATACTCCTTGATCTGTTTCTAGTCCCATTTTACCTCCTTGTAACAATTCTTGAATGAACCAATTTTTTTTACCTTCCGTATTATGACCGTAAAAAAAGTGTCTTCCATTAATGAAAAAAGGGAATGCAACTTGATAGTTGTAAACCCAATTACCGAAATCTATCTCTTGACCCATTCGTCCATTTGGTAATAATTCTTGTATGAACCAATAAGTTCCATCTATAATACTTTGTCCGTAAAAATAATATCTACCATCAATTGAAAAAGGAAATGAAACAGAATATCTTAAATCCCACGATCCTCTGTCTGTTTCTTCACCCATTCTACCACCTGGCAGTAGCTCTCTAATGAACCAAACTTTCGTGTTAGCACTATGTCCATAAAAAAATTGTCTTCCATTGATACTAAAAGGGAATACAACTTGATAATAATCATCAAAATAGCCATGTTCAGTCTGTTCGTCCAACCCTTCATCCAATCCTTCATCTTGTGACAATTCATATATAAACCACATATAATTATTTCTTTTTGAAATACTTTGTCCGAAAAGGTATTGTTTTCCGCCAATATTAAATGTGAATGAACCTTCATGTCGTTTCCTCCATGTTCCGCTATTTATTTCAATTCCCATTTCACCCTTAGGTACTTTTGGATGATGTTCTCGTTTATCACAATCCGGCGATAATTGCGATACACATTTAAAAATTCGTCGATAATCATCGAAGCCGCAAGAGTAGTTAGCATTATCTTTAGTAAAAGGTATTTCAGAACTCTCATAAACTATACTTTTATTCTCGGGGTTATCACGATCGATTTGAGCGGTGAATTGTAGTGTATAGTGTAACGATGTTATTGCATTCTTGTTACAGGGATCCACGTTAGAATATTCAGGAAACTGCTCCTGAAAAATATCATGAAAGTATCAAATATACAAGTAACACTCAAACTCGGTGCTACGAAAAAAAAAAACATTGAATTCATTGGTCCAAGGATTTTTGTTCTGATAGCATTGCTCCCATAGTAAAAGTTGTTCAGTTTGATGGGTAGAGTACTAGGTATGTGGTATAAAGGTTAATGATTCTTTTCGTTACACCCTGTATACAAAGTGTTACAAAAATACAAATAAACGTTTAAGCGGGTGGTTTAGATTTAGACTGGCTTGCACCAAAAAGTATTTAAGCTTAAACATGTTTAAACATGATGCTGTCTCTGTCATTTGTATGAGCAGTGTGAAAGACAGAACTATCACTAAATATGTTTAAGCGAGCCTAAATACTTGTTGGTGCAAGCCGGGCTTAGACTATTAAACTGAACAACTTTCACTATGGGACCAATATCAAAATAGCAAAAAAATAATCGGATGTTCCACACTAAACTATAAATCTACTCCAGCTAAATGTATGGGATATCAGATTTTTTTTTCACGTTTTAGATTTTTGTCCCATAGTGAAAGTTATTCAATTTGATGGTCTAAACAACCCCCTTAATAGTTTTAAATCTTTATTTTAACTTTTGTAATACCCTGTATAAAGGCTTCCTTAGGCTTAATATCGAGCGATATTATCGACAGCGATATTATCGACAGCGATATCGCGACACCTTACACACTGCAGCGATTCCGCGATTCGCGTCACGCATGCGCACACCACTGAATGTAGTAGAAAGAGATTGCGTCAGGTTGCGATAATATCGCGGCAGTGTGTGGGATCGAGCGCGTCCCCATACAAAATGTACTGAGAACAATTATCGCAAAATCGCAGCGATAATATCGCTGCAATGAGCGGAGGCCTTAAAGCTAAGTCGGGTTAGTTGTTAGTTACACCATTTATAACTCAAGACGTCTGGACCGATTTTTATGATCTTTGATTTGTTAGATTTGTTTCCGCTCCGAATATTAAAACATGGGAAACATGCATAATTATTATCTCATACATTTTGTATGGAACGGCTTTGTAAATTATAACTCAAGAACGGCTCGACCGATTTTTATGATCTTTGATTTGTTGGATTTGTGTCCGCCCGAATAGCAGAATAATTATTAAACATGGGAAAAATTCAGGAAAGATTTTTTATTAAGACAATTTATTTTGATTTTTTGACGGCCCGACAGCACAGTCTGTAGTGAACCTGCCTGCTGTGTCGAGGGTCGCGGGTTCGAATCCCGTAAGGGACAAATATTTGTATGACGAATATGAATATTTGTACCCGAGTAGAGAGAGAGTAGAGGAGGCTGTTTGTATCTTTATATGTATTCTATATCGTTGTCTAGTTATCATAATACAAGTCCAGGCTAGATTCTGGAACTTTAAATGTGACTAGATAATTTGTGTGACAATGTCCAAGATATTTATTTTCTCATACATTCTGTATGGAAGGGATTGTTTGATGATATCTCGAAAACGGATTGACTAATTTCGATACCTACCAACTTTTATGATTTTTGTTTTGTTATTATGTGACCGCTTCGAATAGTAGATAGTATAACTATTATAGTCTAGTCTCCTTGTATTGCGTAGGAAAAGAAACGTTGTATAATAGTGTAACTGTCCCATAATGATTTTGTCTAGTTGTCGTGAATGTTGTGCCCACCTGTAACTGGGTTATGTATCAGATCTATACCTAACTGATGATGTAAAATTGATTGTTGCAATATGTAACCTGTTGGTGAGCCTAATAAATAAATAAATAAATAAATAAATAGTCATTTTAGAGTTTCCTTGTATGGACACCCTAACGATAATTCATCTAAAGCTGAAACTTTGCAGTGCGATAAAGTAAAGTATACATATTAGGGTTGACAAATAATCTAGGACCGGAAAAAATTTAACCTAGATTATTTGTCAACTTTACTTTATCACACTGAAAAGTTTCAGCGATAGATGAATTATTGTTAGGTTCAAACGCTAAAATGATAGGACTATTAACGCATAGGAAAAATTCACAAAAAAAAAATTGAATGAAGATAATTCATTTTCTCATACATTTTCTAATGAACGGCTGTTGATGATAACTCGCTAACCGATTTATTTATAAGAGAGGCTCTAACATAAGTGAGAAGGAGGTCTCACATAAGTGACAGTAAGCTTTCACATTAGTGAGAGGAACTAAGGAAGAGAGGCTCTCATATAAGAGAGGATAAGTAAACACGACTTTTATTGATTCTTCTTCTTCTTATCGTGTGGGCAAGTCCTGGTGTCAGAGTTTATACAAACCGCCTTACGGCCTCTGACGTGGTTTTTTATGTAATGACTACTACCACCAGAGATAGTAGCCGGGACCAACGGCTTAACGTGCCATCCGAAGCACGGAATCATTTTCCTTTTCAGACAATCAGGTGATTCAGCCTGCAATGTTCTAGCCAACTGGGGAAAAATGCACAAAGTGATGTATCACTAGGTAGGTGTCCCCCGTAGCAATCGAACCAACGACCTCCGTGTACGATTCTCAGGCGGTACGAAGTTCGCCGAGTCAGCTAGTTCTACATAAACCCGTATCATTGTGTGTGTGTGTTATTTTCGTAGGTTATATATTAGGTAGTGAACCTGTCTGCTAATAAGACGGTCGCAGGTTCGAATCCCGTAAGGAGCAAATATTTGTATGATGAATACAATTATTAAAATGAAATACCCGAGTCATGGATAATGTTCTACTTCAAGTTTATTTTCATTATTTTGGTCCTACCTATATCTTAGTGTTTTGGTCAGCAAATCTGTCTTTATAGCGCATATTTTGTGAAAATTTCAACAGTCTAGCTATAACAGAATCAGAATCAGAATCAGAATCAGAACTTTATTTGTAAGAACATAGGTGCATTCAGGTGACATAATGAATAAAGTGGTTCTAATGTTCTACCACACAGGGCATACAAAATATTTATAATTTGAAGCTAGTTTTATACAAATTTAAACTTCATGCAAAATATAATTAATTAAGACTGCCCTGGTGGCCGATTATCTTTTCGTACCTGTCGCCGTTGAGACCACGGGGGTTTGGGGTGCCGAGGCAAAGACCTTCGTTGCGGAGATTGGCCGTCGACTGAGGGAGCGAAATTGTGACCCCCGTTCCGGGTCGTTTCTGGTGCAGAGGCTAGCCGTAGCAATTCAGCGTGGCAACGCTGCTAGCATTATGGGCTCCTTTGCGCCGGGATCGACAAGGGACGGGTTATTTGACTGAGCTTGCTTTTTTTTTGTTTTTTGTTTTGACGAAGCTTGTTGCTGATTTATATCTGTTTGTGTATATGTGTAATTGACGACGCTTGTGCTGACCTCTATTTAATACATTTGAATAAAGTACATGTGTTTAATTAAATAATGTATACTATCTATACAGTAAACTATAGTTAGTGATTAATTAATTATTCATCATGATTATTTATGAAAAGAAAAGAAATATATACAAAATGTCATGCGGAATCCAAAAATAATCTATACAATAAGTAGTCGGTGATAAGTGGTCAATGTTTTGAATTTTTGACTAATTACAATGCTTATAATATTAATTTGTCTATTTTATGTCAAATAATTTATAATTAAAAAAGTCCTTAATCGAATAGAAACATTTATCCAACAGCCATTTTGTTATTTTTGTTTTGAAATATTTTGAAGGGCATTCTTTGATTTCCTTAGGCAGATTGTTGTAGATTCTAATGGCCATACAAAATGCGCTATTCTTGAAAACATCCACTCTTGCACGCGGTAGGTATAACTGGTTTTTATATCTAGTTGATCTGGGAAACCTTTGACAGTGTTTTTCAAAAAATTCAGGGTGCTCCCTAACAAAAAGAGATATTTGCTTAATGTACATACATGGTAAAGGCAGAATATGGAGGTCTTTAAACAATGGTCTACATGGTTCCAAGAAATACGCTTTGCATATTGCTCTTACACACTTTTTTTGAACCAAAAATGCTTTTTCCACATCTACAGAATTTCCCCATATTATTAGTCCATAGCTTAGAATAGACGATACATGTCCATGGTATGCCGTTAGTGCTACTTCCCTTGAAGCGATGTTGCTCAATCTACGCAGAGCGAAAGTAAATTTGTCTAGACGCTCACAAACGCCTTGGATGTGCCATTTCCAACTACAGTATTTATCTAAATTCAGTCCAAGAAATTTAATTGTCTCTACGTCGTCTACTTTTTCATTATTATAATTAACATTTAAATCAATATCACTACCTCTGTAGGTTCTATACTGCATAATTTTAGTTTTATTAATATTAAGTTTGAGGTTGTTTTTTTCCAGCCAGTCAATAACCTGCTGTAATGTAGCAGTAATCTCTTTATTTAAATCCGTAAAATTGTCTGATCGAATTATTAAAGTAGTATCATCTGCAAACATTATGCTATTGTGTTGAATACGAGTTGGCAAATCATTCACATAAATTAAAAACAATAAAGGGCCCAAAATACTACCCTGTGGAACCCCGCAACGATTATATTTATAAGTAGATTTGTAAGATGTAAGCTCAGACTGTTCAATGCTTTGGATCTCAGTACATTGTTGTCTATCCGATAAGTAACATTTAATCCAGTTATAGGTGTTTCCTCTAATTCCGTATCTTTCCAATTTATTTAAAAGTAATGAATGATGCACAAAGTCAAATGCCTTGCTTAGATCAAGGAAAACTGACACCACTGCACTCTTTTTATTAATTGCTTCTGTTATCAATTTTATTAAGCTGAAGCAAGCAAGTGTTGTGGATTTACCCTTCTGAAACCCGTATTGATCTTTATTTAATAGTGAATTAGAGTTTAAAAATGTGGATAGACGTTTGAACATGGCCTTTTCTAAAATTTTCGATAAAATTGGGATCAAAGTAATGGGACGATAGTTATCCATTGATTTCTTGCTCTCTTTCTTGTGTAATGGTTTTATCACTGAAAATTTGAGCCGGTCTGGGAACAGTCCCTCTTCAAAGGATAAATTTACAATATGTACTAATGGAGAGACGATGGCTGATGCGCAGATTTTTAGCACTTTAGTGCTGATACCATCAACACCTACAGCGGAACTGTTTTTTAATGACATTATAATGCTGTATATTTCTAGTTGGTTGCAAGGTTCAAGAAAAATTGTTTTAGAGAAATTTTATATGAGTGGTATACCATTTTGTATGTCATAATTTTTGCATTCTTTTGTCAATTCAATAAAAAAATCATTAAACATCTCCGCTATATCACCAGAGTTTGAATAAACAATGTTATCCTTCTCAATGTTGTTTATAATGTTAGGTTCATTCATAACATTACCATTTACAATTTGCCAAGTAGCTTTACTTTTATTTTTCGCTTTGTCAATAGTGTTTTTATTATGTATATACCGGGATCTGTTTATACATTTCTTTAAGAGCTTATTATATTTTGTGTATTGTCTTCTATTAGGTGATTTATTTGTATTGTCTTTTAAATACTTTAAGTATAACTACTTTAAGTATAACGTTTTAAAAGATACAGGCCTTTATAGGTAGGACAGTCGGATGGATGTAGTAATAGAGTCCCGTTGGCACTCTTGGGTACGGAACCCTAAAAATGCTTCAATTACTTAAAAAAACTACTTACCAAATGTACTAGCGACAGGTTACACAGTACTAGCAGAAAATACAGAATCATTTTAAAAATGAACAACTGATAAGAGCGAACAAAATAAAGTGAATACTGTTGCACGCAGCAGTTTATAAAGAAGGTAGGTCAAATGTTATCGAAATCGGTTTTTACGTATCTTGTGTGGTCACACACAACAATCGTGGGGTTTATCACCCGCCCG
This sequence comes from Agonopterix heracliana, assembly GCA_963693445.1. Taxonomy (NCBI): domain Eukaryota; kingdom Metazoa; phylum Arthropoda; class Insecta; order Lepidoptera; family Depressariidae; genus Agonopterix; species Agonopterix heracliana. Next base: position 1,763,010 of record OY856310.1, read on the forward strand.
ATACCAGAGATGTTTTGCCGAAAAATTTAAGTAAGGTTCAAGCCTTCTGTCCGTCCGTCCGTCTGTCACACGCGTTTTTCTTATACACCGTTACACATAGGAAGCTGAATTACATACTTACATGAAATTCAAAAACATTTGAAAACAATAATAATAAAACCAAGGTCTTTTCTATTGGCATCTAAAAAGAACATTAATTAATTTAGACGACCCGGTTGGTGTAATGGTTACCACGCCGGACTGCCAAACCAGGGTCCTGGGTTCGAATCCCGGTTCGGTCATGGATGTTATATGTTCGTGCCGTTGTTGTATGGTTTCCATAATAAAAGCCTTTAGTGCTAGTTTGGGATCATTACAATGTATGTGCCTGTGAGAGTTATTTATTATTAATTTATTTATTTATTTGTTTACAAGAGTCGTGGTCTGGCCGGTACGATATGCAACGGGCTTGGAATAATTTTTTGGGTTTGGCTTGACACCGACTCCAATAAAACAAATTAATATTTTAAAGATCTTATGTAAAATCATATAATGCAATAAATTATGATTATGTTTAGTAGGATACTCGTACGTACTAGAAATCCTAATTTTGAAGTAACTGTATTGGCTATGTGCACAACACTAGCGCCCCTAGCGTTGTCGGACCGCCGTGAATTATTTCAAGTAACATATTGTGTTAGAATAGATGGTTCACCCTGTTGTCGCATAACTTTTTTTCGCATAATTTTGTAATGCATGATCACTATAGGCATACATGACTTATGGCATAACTTCACTTGGCATACTTTTTTTAGCATCCATTCATAACGCATAGTCTTCTATGGCAGATCAGTCGTATTGCATAACGTTTATATTCAGAAGTATCGTATGGCATTATTGCCTTTTCGCAGAGTATTGTAACGGTTCTCATCATTGTCGCATAATTTTGTAATGCATATTATAGGCATAAATGACTAATGGCATAAACAACTACCAGTAGTACCAGGATATTAGTAGATTACACACGGAGGGCAGGAAAGTAAGAAAGGGCTCAGATCTCATGTGACACGTAATCTCGTAGGTCTACCATGAGTTTTCACCGTACTTTACAACTGAAGTTACGTCGACAATTTTGTATTGAATTTCGTACAGCGCTCCTAGTGGTTACGTTGAGAACTAATTTCTGGCATACGAATTGGCGACGTAACTATAGTAGTAAAGTACAGAGAAAACTCATGGTAAGCCCTCAGGCTTTCTTATTTACTGTCCGAGGTTAGTATACACCTACTATTTTTCACCTCGACGGAGGTGGAAAGCGACAACTTTGTTTAGCGCAGCGGGACGAAAATTGACGCTTTCCGTTCGGAGGGGAGAAAAATTATCGAATAATAACTGATTATATACATACCACGTTGTTTTATTTAGTTACTTTTACCTAATGATACAAACTAAAATCTACCATCTAGCTTAACCTAACCTCCAGTTTTGAAGCTACCTTTCTGCGCCCTAAGCAACAAGCATGCAGAATGCAAGCAAGCATGTTGATGCATGCATGATACATGTTCTAACCTAACCTAGAATTTTAAAACCACAAATTTCCACCAAGTTTTTCTCAGGCAGGGGGCTTCCACCTCCTGCCTTCCGCCTACATGCAGACAAGCAAGCAAGCAATCATGCAGCAAGCAAGCAAGCATGCAACATGCAAACAAGCATGCTCCAAGCAAGCAAACATGCAGCAAGCATGTTGATGCTCCGCTCGCTTCGCTCGCTCCGCTTAGTGTCTTACATGTTCTAACCTAACCTAACCTACAATTTTAAAAACACCAGTTTGTTTTTCTCAGGCAGGGGGCTTCCGCCCCCCGCACCCCCCGAGCGGGGGGCGCAGCCCCCCTGCACCCCCCAACATGCAGACAAGCAAGCAAGCATGCAACAAGCAAGCAAGCATGCACCAAACAAGCAAACATGCATGCACGCATCCAGCAAGCAGGCAAGCATGCAGCATGCAAGCAAGCATGTAGATGTTCCGCTAGCTTCGCTTGCTCCGCTAAGCGTTATACATGTTCTAACCTAACCTAACCTAGAATTTTACAAGCACGAATTTGTTTTTCTCAGGCAGAGGGCTTCCGCCCCCCCACACCCCCTGTACCCCCCAACATGCAGACAAGCAAGCAAACATGCATGCACGCAAACTAAACGCCCTAATGCCACTGATCATTATGCTAAGCGAAATTATGCAAAACCGCGCTAATGCCACATGATTATTATGTTATGCAAAATTATTCAATATAACATTCGATTATGGTAGTAGTATGCCATATTAAATTCGCATAAATTAATATTCTGCCACTTATATGTTATACCAAATAAAGCTTTCTGCATTGTTAATATTCGCCCAAGAACAATTATGCCAAGTATGTTATGCTATATATGTTTCGGACAATGAAAGTTATGCCAGATAGACGGAACCCAGAATAGATTGTTATTTTTATAATAAAATTATGTAAAAACTATAGAAACTAGCAACATTATCGAAATTAAACATTTTAAAATACCTACTGGCTAAAATCCACGATATTTGCAATGCCAATTTCCGTACAAACGTTTATCCTGGTTTTCAAACCCTTTTAGTAGGTATGAATCTCCATACAAAATGATAACGGGAGATACATTCCATGATAAAGTTTGCATATGTGTATGTGTATTCTAAAAGATAATTTAATTTAGTATGTTTAATTTAGTAGTTATTTCAATAGGTTTGTGGGGACTTGCTATAGATGTCAACACCCACAAGTTATAGCAAAAGAAGCTAACAGATGGCGATACCGTCGCGCTCAGAAATATGCTCCATACAAAGACAACGTTCACCGTAAATACGTAACTCGTAACCTACTACAAATAAGGTTCACAATCGAATGCGAGACATAAATCGTGCAAGAGAAATAATCACAGAGATTCGATACAAGGTTCAACTAAGAACTGTTGGACCACGGCCGGCCCCAGGCTTCACACTAAGCCTGGTGGAAGATCTTCCCTTTTCAATGGAGGAACATTCCCATAGGTTTCTTGAGGGAAGTTGTTCAGTACCATGAGTACAATCACAATACAGTGATTAAACCGTCTAAAATCTCATCCTGTAGTGTTAGCTTCAGCACTAGTTGCAGTTAGTGGTATTAACCACGTCAGAGGCCGTAACGCGGTTTGAATATAAACTCTGACACCACAGGGATTGCCCACACGATAAGATGAAGAAGTGGTTATAAACTAATATTTTTTGCAGCGACCCCTATGATCCCTGGTTAACAATTTTCTACAAACTTGACTCAGACAAAAATGTTTGCTATAAAGCTTAATATTTCGCTAACGGATCCCTGAATCAAATATGGTTTCTCCATACCCACAATATTTTTGAACGACCTATCCAAAGACACCCATGTTGGGGAAGATTAAAAAAAAACTTTTTCAGAAAATGTTAATCAATATGTGTGCCAAATTACAGCTTTCTAGTACTAAAGCGTCTTTGAGATATGCCGCGGACAGACAAACGTACAGACGGACGGACATGGCGAAACTATTAGGGTTCCTTGTTGACTACGGAACCCTAAAAATTAAGAAATTAAAATCTCAAAAGTCCACATACTTGTACAGTCATGACTACTCATGACCTCTTGGTAAAGAGTAGTATATTCTTGGTAATGTCATTGCTATGGTTTATGTGACTTCTGATTTCTGAGATTAAAATGACATCAAATATTATACTAACGTTGTTTAGACATGCTGGAACTGGAAGCTTGTTTTGAAATAATAAAAATCCGTCAGCTGCTTTGGTACCTATAGGATCAAATACCCTTGCAAATACCCAAGTGCCCACCAAAAAGGTTATTATAAATGTCTATACCATGTCCATAGCTCCTTATAATACAGTTCCGTGATCGACTGACTGACTGACTGACAGAAAACGCACAGCCTAAACCATTGAAGATAGAAACATTACATATTCTCTACGAATAAAGAACATATTCTACAGGGCATGTAGGGGTGCTAAGGAAGGATTTTTCGAAAATTTTAAGGTCCACGCGGACGAAGACGCGGAAAAAAACTAGGTTTGATTTGATTTGTTTATCCTGAAGAAGGTGGCTCGTTCAAGAAGTTCGTTTTATTTTGAAATCATATTATGATAGATTTACGGATATGAGTACTCGTATTATGTTATCGGACGCCTCTTAATTTATTTCGATTTTCGATATAGCGCGACCGTTTCGGTCCGAACTTTATTTTAACAAAGTTGAAATTGGATCGAAAAAGTTCACGCAATTGCGAAGTTCAAAAGTCCGGGTAGGTAGACCCCTGAGTTCAAGGAATTATCAGCTGCTACTTTGTTACTCACAGTAGCAAGCAAACCTATGCACCGTTACCTAAACGGTAATAATTTTGAGCACATAATATTATCTATAAAATCACTAAATGACTCAATTCAATAACACCGATCCCTATTAATCACGCCCCGTTATCTCGTCACCCCAGCTCACCCATTTACATACAAATACATACAAATTTGTATGGAACCATAATCTGTTCCGGGTCACGTGTCTACCGTAAAGAATCGGTTAAAGAGACCGTTCGTTTACGCTTAATAAAGTCACAATCTTCTCACAATACAAAACAGGCTGGCTGTATGACTAAACACCCTTGCCTCGAAAAAAGAGGGTAACAGATTCCAAATTTGAATTTGATTATCGAAGTGTGCCGACTATTTATCATTTGTAATGACGACGCGGCGGAGGAAGGACGCGTTCGCTAATATTGTAATCTTGTAAATGCGTTCGAAAAATACATTATTTATTATTTTTCGTTTTCTGTAAGAGCTGTTTGAGCGGAAAATATTGAGCTTTTCATTGATTATGCATGACTCGTGTTTTGAACGTTAGCTGGTTTGGGTGATTTATGTTTTTCAGATATTTTGAAATTAAAAGCAAGTTTTTCATGTTTTTTGTGCTATTCTAGCAAACCCTTCCGTTCTTCTGAATTTAAAGTCATATAATTATCATCCATGCACTAACATCAACTTCTCAGTTACCTTCACAATTTTCCATAGAAAACGAGGCTACTAGACGTAAAGTTATGGAACAGCAGATTTTTGTCGATTTCAATATTGATCTCATTAGTACAATTTATTCAGTGTGATGGTCTGAAGCACCACCTAAAGTATGTAATGCATTTAAAGGAGTTGTTTCAAGCCGGAAAACTTTGTACGGTGTCTTGAAAAATCGGGAAAAATACGCACATCACATTAAAAGTATTCTAAAATTTTATTTGGCGATACACAAGATGGTACAAAATAAAATTTTTAGAAGTATTTCCTAATCTAAGTAAGCAACGTTTATCAGAATGACGAAAACATAATTTTATTAAAAAGTGGCGATATAACAATTTGGATTATTTTTTGTACCTTTAAAAGGAAACAATGAAAAAAAAACACAAAAAACTTAATCGGTAAACTTACTGTAAATAGTCTGAAAGTGTGAGTAATGAATAGGTGAAATATTGATAAAATTGTATGTCCCACATACCCACATAGGCATGGTCCAGTCTCCCCACACTTTTGAAAAATCACATTTACATCCTGTGTACTTGATTATTATACACATTGCAATCAGGAAGCTGGCATAGGCATTGTTATGATTCAAAATCAATGCATGCAATAAACAATTACGCTTTGTGCAATTTCTCTATGGATTCTTTCTCCTATCGACAATACTCTAAACCTTAAATCTATTACAAAATTATCTCAGTAAAATTCACCACCACCCTACGTCGCCAGTCGTGACTAAGCTCTATATCTTCAAGCAGTAGCAGCAGGGTACCGAGCAGTATTCAAATGTGGCTCGCAAGGCATTACGGGTCACATCCGTCATAAGGAGCTGGCGTCTGCAAACATGTTCCATTCACAGGGTGTTCGGAGTATGGGTGATAAAAACTCCATTACTGAATTTATACTTCTTTTGGAGAGTTAGTAGGCCTACCATAAGTTGACATTGAAGTAAACTACGGTAAAACTACCGTAGTAAACGACAGTTTTTGTATTGAAATTCGTACAACGCTCGTAGTGGTTACGTTGAGAACTAATTCTGTCATACAAAATTGGCGCCGCAACTACAGTAGCACAGATTATATAATACTATACAGTACAGATGCCCAACGTCAAACAATGAAACCCGACTGCCGTAACTCGGGCAGTCTTCGGGCAAAGTAAATTGCTTGATTTTCCGAGGCTCATGAGATTTTTTTGTAGTCAGATCATGTACTTTTAGTAACAATTTACACGTTTACGTAAGCATTAATTACAAATCGATACCATAACGCCATATATTGCAATTTTTAAACTAAAATTTCATTTGTATGGGATGGGACACCATGACAGTAGTAACTTACAGTGAACACTCATGGTAGGGCAAATTTTTGACGTCTTTTTTTTACTATAACACCTTTTGATACCACCCCATTTCTTCCCGTGTGTGTCATACAAGGTGACGAAAGGATACCTAAGGGTTTCATATGAATTATTATATGGGTGAAAGGCAACTAGCCTCCTATCACCACTTTACACGTCGTTCCACCTTGAATCCTTTTGTGCTAAAAGTGACCCTTGCTACAATAACTGCGTGCAAGAGTGTTTGTAGTTGTAGTAATGTTTCTGACCACCCTGAAAAGGAATACGTCCGTGAATTGTATGTATGTATAATTCCAATGGCTTATCAACCTGACTTTTTCTACCTGCGACACCCTACGCTCGTAGGGTTGCAATGAGGGATTTTCAGAAAGCCATTATAAAGAAAAAGTAGTTCCTAGTGGCTCGATAGATGGCGTTGACGAGACGGGGGTCAGCGACCTTGCAGAAAATAAAATAGACATATAAAATAGTAAGCATTTGTGTTTTTAAGTAAGCAGCAAAATTTGAGCATTATATTTCGTCTGACTCAGTGACATGCATTTTTGTTTACTTTTTACACTTTTTAGCCTAACATTTTCGTCTTCGGACCCCTCTCTGGTCAACGCCATCTATCGCCGGTATGATGAACTACGTTTTAGTAGCTGTTAGAAAACTCCTCCTATGTTGTTAAAAAAAACATCAATTTTTAAAGAAAACTTTTAAACGATATTGGATGTTTGATAGTTTCACATTGCCACTTCAAAGTTTGTACAAATTATAATAAGAAACAATCCGTAAATGAAATCCCAAAAAAGAAAAGCAAGCATCCTGTATAACGGGCGAGGGGCGCCGCTGACTGTCCCCAATATGAATATTTTCTATTGAATTACTCACGGTTCGGCGGACCAGCAAAAATATTGTTCTCCTCGCACTTATCGGGACACCCTGTGAAGTTTTCACATTTACCAGTGACGTACTATGTACGTTAGTGGCTGTTTCGAGAAAATATACAAGTTATTTTGTTCCTTTGTTGGCGTAAATGAGGTTTTTGTCAATTTGTTTTTATTTCAAGGTAATAATATCGTAGTTTAAAATTCTTAATAGTACATACCTATTTCAGTTTATGTGACTCTAGATGGCACTAAATCCTCCGTGTCAATGGACTCTATAATGGTTTTTTCGCAATTTAGATGTTGGTTCCATAGTGAAAGTTGTTAAGTTTGATGGTCTGGAGCAGCCAGTTTGATATGTAACACATTTTATTTTAAACCGTGTTTATTGCTTGATTTTCCGTCTGTTTTCGTCTTTACAAGACTTGCGTTTTCATCACCCATCTCATCAACTTCATAAACTCGTGATTTATATACAATTTGTCCCATAGAGAGTAATGAAATATATGGGGTCCTTCATAATATGCTGACACTATTTGAAGGGGATGATCAGACTGTCAAACTGAACAACTTTCTCTATGGCACCAACATCGAAATCGCGAAAAAAAAACAGCCGTTCTATACAAAACTGCAAACCTACTCGAGCCAAATGTATGGGACAGCTAAATTTTTTTAGCTATTTCGATGTTGGTCCCATGGAGAAAGTTGTTCAGTTTGATGGTCTGATCATCCTCTTAAAAAACGTCAGCATATTAAGTTGGACCATGTATAATTATAATCAAACGATAGATTCCATTTCGCCTATCAAGTTACTCTTCAAAACAATAATTTAAATCGACAATCTGCCAAACAACAAATTCCCATAGCGATTCACCATGGCCTTCCAACCAACGGTCCGTACTAACATACCATATTAGTAAATTAATAAAACCACCCACCCACGAACCAACTAACATGGGAACAGAAATGTTCGCAAGGATTTAGTAACGGGTCTTTCGATACGCTTTAGTTGCTAATGGGGAAGTGCCAAAAGTTCGTGAAGAGTTGATGGAAACGTTGACGCGGAACAAACGAAAAAATAGTACTGTTGTATTGGTGACGGTATAGGTCAGCAACATTAACTTCTCCTTCTTGAACTTAGGACCTTGATACCACCTGGTCTTCTATTTTTAAGACTGTGTATGGGCATACGCAAAGCTGTATGTTGCAACTTCTACTGCAAACATATTGTAGCTATTCGCGTAGGAAGAAGATTAGGTAGACTAGGAATTAGGAAAAGGAAAACAACAAACGCCCCTCACATATACAAAAAATTTATAAAGATTATAACATATTAAAAGAGCTGTTAATATCAAAATGTTTTTATAGTATAAATGAGTGTAATGATTGTTATACAAGAAAATAATTGTAAATAGAGTCTATAGCATAACTGTTTAATTAAGTTTTTCACTATTTTAATTTAACGTTATTAAACTTGAAGATTATCTTTTGTGTCCACTTAGCACGTAGTGTTAATATTGCTCTAAGAGAGCTCATGTCAGGAACATATTTCAAATGTAAGACCTTTTGTAATACACGAAGCAATAAAATATATGACCATGACTATGAAAGTTACGTTAAGAGTTTCAATCACTCAACCAATTATGCAACAGAAGATCCAACTGCTGGTTATCATCCAGCATCACCAACCCGACAGAAGTATTTCACCATTCCAATAAAGAAGCACCACGACTCGTTTGTACATAAGTGTACGCTAGATACCTTAGTGTAGAAGTTAAATGTTTTGACGCTTTCATTCATCATTCTGTAATGGAACTTATTTCTAAAAGGTAAGACCACGAAGTCAAACATTTTATTATTAAGGAATTCCTTGCCCCAACCAATTTTGCTGACTATCAACGTTAACTATTCTTCCATATCCACAACCTAACAATGATTGACAAAATACCATGGATCTTTTGCCATAAAGTCAAACTTGATAGCTTTATCATCCACCCTTATTTGTAACTTTAGTTACGCTATGCCTAGTTAGTGACATTACAACGGGGAAGCTATTAGCAGTTTTGTATTTTAATGCTCTGAATAGACACACGATATTATGGGGGATGAATGTAATCAAGATGAAACCCATTTAAATTGATGATGGAATGGATCTGGAGATGGGTACGAATCAGATACATCGTTCATATATCATAGTAAAGTCCCTTTTGTTCTCTGTTGCAATAATATAAAACATTTTTTGCATATCGTCATATGATAATATTCGGTTTGTATCGGAATGACCTATTGTGTATGTGAGTTTGATTCGTTCACTTTTTCTGTTTTAGTTTCCATTTTAGTTGTTATTGATTTTGGGGAAGGGATTTTCCATTTTAAGGCGTAATAGTAGGTGGAAATAAATAAATAAATAAATATCTTGGACAGTTTCACACAAATTATCTAGTCACATTTAAAGTTCCAGAATCTAGCTTGGACTTGTATTATGATAACTAGACAACGATAAATACATATATATAGATACAAACATCCATGACTCGGGTACAAATATTCATATTCGTCATACAAATATTTGTCCCTTACGGGATTCGAACCCGCGACCCCCGGCACAGCAGGCAGGTTCACTACAGACTGTGCTGTCGGGCCGTCTAACCAAGATGAAACCTCGGAGGTATTTTCGTCGGATTTTATTTTTCATTTTACGACTAGATTTATACCATTTACCGAAACTAAAGTCATACCTCAGTATTTTTGGATAGTTTATCTAGTGAAATCATAAACTGAATACCTACACGATTGGAATTAATTCACTCGATAGAAAATCGTCACAACGATGACGTATTTTCATGCATTTTTAAACATTTTTCTCGTTTTAGAAGAACTTAAAATAGTTTCGGATTATTTGCATTTATACTCACATATCTCACCATTAGTTTTACTAGTGAAATCATAAAAAAAAATCTAGAAAAGTACTTTGGTTAGTTCTTTTTAATCTAAAATACGGCTCACAGAATTGATTTAATTTTACTGAAGGTAGGTACCTAAATTTATGTTCCATCTAATAAGTAATGGTGTAGTCAGGATATTTCTAATAACCGGAATATTTTTCAGCAGGTAATCAGTATTAATCAGCGTATTCCCTAATTCTTCCCGTGGGTGTTATACGAGATTAAAGATTTTCTATGCAGTGTTCTGAGGTTTCAGAATATCTCTGACTACCCCCTCGGGGAACATAGTCGTGAGCATATGCCTCATCACCTGACACGTCATTCCTTCCATCCTCTAAGCACAAACATCGGCAAGCTGTTTTTTTGACGGCCCGACAGCGCAGTCTGTAGTGAACCTGCCTGCTGTGCCGAAGGTCGCGGGTTCGAATCCCGCAAGGGACAAATATTTGTATGATGAATATGAATATTTGTACCCCAGTCATGGATGTTTGTATCTGTATGCTATATCGTTTTCTAGTTATCATAATACTAGTCCAGGCTAGATTCTGGAACTTAAATGTGACAAGATAATTTGCGTGACAATGTCCAAGATATTTATTTTAAAAAAATCGGTGCGTGTTGTGTGAAACTTATATGAAATCTTCGATGATCTGAAGGATACAAGGATGCACCCTAGAGAATTGCACTCCTGAAACTGACATTGCTAAATGTTAGCAATGCTACAACTACATTCTTTAAACATAAAGTTGGTAATTGTAGCAATGTTTCTGACCATCCCCAAAGGGATTATGGTCGTCAGTTTATGTATATGTAGGTATGTAATCAGCGTAATCACCTGATCTGGAAAATCTGAAAAGTTATCAATATACCTAGTGTAGTCAAATTGACAGTCAGTTATTTTATTTAAAATTATATTAGAGCATCATAATAAAAATCTGAAAAAACGCTGACACCAGGGCCCCACAATAAGACGACGAATAAAAGTGAAACGATTCATTCTTAATTCATTTAATTATGATCACCAACTACTAAAACTACAATATTTACAGAATAAATTAATACTTAAAACTAATATTGCACATTGATATACTTTAACTAAATAACAACAACGATTAACCAAATATACAATTTATGACAGGCATTGCCTATTGACACAATTCGAAAAATTACCTAGTTATTGCTATTTGACATAGAATACACTGAATTAATTACAACTTTTGTCCGAACGTTCTAACTGTTAATTTTTGCATAATTTTCTCATTTGTGAATGTGCGAACCATTATTATGATAATACTGTTTTGATTTCTTACTGTAGTTTTGTGAAGGTGTGACATCGTCCATGTCACCTTCTTTATCCTGATGGGCTGTCATATGTCTTGTTAAATGATGCCTCTCCCTAAAACTCTCATTGCAAACTGGGCATTTCAATTTCTCTTCTCTTTTCCTCCTGTGCGGATCACTAGCTGTCTCACTCTTATGGTGGGTCCGCATGTGATACACTAAGTCTGAAGTCATTCGGAAACTGATGCTGCATTTGGCACAAACGTTTTGTGCCGGTAAAGAAAAAGCAGCTAAAGTGGGCGGCAATAATGTACTTAGAATAGCTGCAGCGGGATTCGCCATCAGTGGATTTACAGGCTCCCTTGATGGTACTGGGAACTTCATAAAATCTGGATTATGAGACTGAAAGTTTTGCACGGCGAAAGGGTAAGAGGACCCAGCTTGTAGATAAGGAATTTCTGGTCTAAACGGCAAAAAATTCAATTTGTTTGGCGTCACTTGTAACGGTTTTGGATCTGGCTTTTCCTGGCACTCCATACCTTTGTTGAAAGCAGCAGTTCTTTGTTGCGTTGGTGTCGATTCAGGATAATTTGGAGATGAAGATGGTGGACGTCCTTTGAAGAAATTGTTTCCATTCAGCAAATGAGCTGGTGTTAATAAAGTGTTGAACCCTGGTGCTTTATTGAAAGAACTTAAACGAGGACTTCCTGCTGATAATGGTGGACTTACAGAATTCTGATAAAGAAGATTATCTGGACTGACTGAAGGATTCGGCGACCTGAGGTTGAAGTTCGAAACTTTTGTGAAAGCACTTTTAGGAGACATATCTGGAAATTTTTCTGGATACCTTGCTTCGTATCTTGCTCTCGATTGCATGCTGATTAACGTCGGGTCATCAAAAATCTTGTTCTTGTATTCGGTAAGAAACTTCGGATGTCTAGCAGCACTTTCGTTGGAGTTCGGACGACTCCTTGATCTATCCGAATTTTCGGAATCACTGCAATACATCGATTTATTGGGATACTCATCTGTCCCAACGTCTATGTTTATGTCAGACCCAAAACTTGGAGACATGTTGTTTTCTCTAACTCTGTCATCTTCTTGATCTTTGAAGTCTAAAGTGTTTTCGTTGGAGGAGTAATCACTGTGTTTATAAACTTCTGGAATCCTTTTTGGTTGTTCGCACTCTTCGTTGTAAAACAGTTGCTTTGAGACCCTCAATTGTCTCTCTGGCGGCTTCTGGCGAAGTTTGTCATCCGGCATCATCAAGAAAGCCACGTCAAAAGACCTTTTGGAAGTCTTCCCTTGATTCAGCATTGTCGTCTGCAAATCGGATTTGGAAGATTTTGCACTTTCAATATCTAAACTAGTTTCCTTAGAATCAGGAGACGGCTCTTTATAATTTTGATAGTTATTTTGAACGTCCATTGTCATTGTTTTCTCATTTAATATACTTCACTCGAACTAAAACTTTTCACTACTTATATCGCGGGAAAACAGTAGAGACGCGTGCGTACTGCCCGACGGTTACTTTACGAATGCGAGCGTAACATAAGGGTGGAAATATATAAGTGGGGTTTTGAACTACCCTAAACAGAGCCTTTCAAGTTGAGTAGGCGTGGCGATAGCGACCAATCAGGGCACACCGTTAGGCGTGGTCCGTAGCCATTGACCAATCAGGTTTATCCGCGGTGATAGAGAGCAGGGGAGCTCAATCACGGGGTCAAGATAATAATAACTGCCGCGAATTGAGAGCGCATTGAGTCGTAGTAGGGTCAGCTCGACAATTACAGTATGATATTGAAAATTGTGGTTCGCTTTACGCTATTCAACGGTTACGGTTCGCAAAATAATAAGTATTCACTTTATTTTGTATTTGAAACCGATTCTTTTTTTGCATTTGATTCGAGATTGCATTCAGAATAATGAATTAAAAATATGATTATATCTAATAAAAGAGTGTGATTGCAGGTCAAACTCAATGACGCGACAAAAGAAGAGAATAAAAATGTGTTGGTAATCTGACTAAAAAAATAAAATTTTTGTATATTATAAATATAAATTAAATATTTTGGCCCAAATCAGAAAAATAAGGAAAAACTAACAAAAACTTTCTATCGCACAAGTTTTGAGCCATTATCTTCTATTTATCTCTCCCAAACATGGCCCTAGAAAAACTCAAACGATTATGATTGCAATAAATATGTTTTATATGTCGCATAAAAAATGATACTTCTCCCATAGACGGCCTTACCCTCGAGTGTATGGATGAGATTGCGAATAATGCTATTAACACAGACGCTTCTTCTCAAATTGATATCCTACTCAGAAACCTTGCAGACAAAACTGAACTTTAACCTTAACCAAATAACGTTAACAATTCTTTTCATACTACTGCAGCTAATACTGGGACAGATTTCAAAGAGAATTATGTTCTAGCTACTGTAGTAGAAAGTTCAGATTTGGATGGCAAAGGCAGTGAAAAGAAGACTGAAATGAGAATACTGTTCGGTAGTGGGTAACGATAATAAGATGGGCGCAGACGTTAAAGGAAAGCCATTTGTCAGATTTTAGCCATTTTTTTGGCCATTCGTTCGAGCTCAATGAAAATCTGTTCCATTTATTTTCTTGAGGTGTTAATGAGGTTTTTCGGGAAATGTTTTGAATTGCGACTTTGAACTTAGTCACGGTTTCATACTTTGAACTGAAAAAAAGCTACAGTCTTTAAAGTATGTGGTAGAGTAATTAAACTCTTTGTTGGTTATAGCATAAAAATATATTCGTCATTAATATTTTCAACATTACGTATGCTAATTTTAAAGTAAAAAAAAAATTTATAGAATCAGTCAGCACCTAGTTCGTATAAGTCTGCGCCTATGAAGTTGCGGGTATAACCATGTCATAATAAAATTGTCTCATCCGATACAATTTTGTTACTAATCACATGACTTTCCAAAGGATACTTTTGAAATAACGATAAAAATAGTGTGAATGTCAAAGTTAAGTTATCAACCAACTAAAGAACAATGTAATGTATTACCTATAGATATTGCTGATCCTGTTCTAAACATGTTACTCCAACACCAAATACGATCACACTATTCTGCCTTGAGACAGAATCAATCAATCAATCAGTAACAGGCAATCGCCATCCCTGACACGTTATTAACGACAAAATGCTCCTGAGAAAACATCAGTCGATGGACTATCGGGTTCTGCCTATTGATGGATAGGGTTGTTCCTCGAGAATTTGTTATTATGTTTTTCTTTGACTCTGTTCAGCTATAGATACAACATGGCGTATAATTATGTGCATTGACTATTGTCATTAGAAAAAATCTAGTCATATTGAAAGTAAAGCTAACCCGGACATGTATAATGATGACCAGAAAACGATCATAATATAATAAATAATAATATAGATAGAAACGTCCATGACTCGCGTCGAAATATCATCATAGTATACAGAGGTAGATAGGTGATTACCCTATATTTAATTTTCTTTTCTATTAATTTTAAGTTTTATTATGTTCTGTTGGTAAATAACACTTTAACATTGTTTAAATATTGACCCAATTAAGTAGGTACCTACTCAATGTTATCTGCTAATATTTTATAGAAATCTGGTTTTTTTCTTATAGGAAAAGCTAACTTTATCATTTTTCCTAAAAGACTCGATTTCGGCTTACGATTCCCTTTGTGCGACCGACAAGACAAATGACCGGCCTCGGGCGAAGAAAACTGATTTTCTCCGTTTATTTTATATTCTGCTATTGAATACATTTCTTTCATACTTTTTTGTGCCTATTGTAAATTTTTATTCTGTTGTTTAAAGTATTAGTTAAAATTTACTTGCTTCTGCTTCTGCTTCTGATTTTTCGTATATAGAACGAGTCGAAAGATGACTTACTCGTTCCGTATTAAAAAAAAAAAATGTTTGATGGTGGTTTGACGAAAGAATAGGTGGAACTCACAGAAGAGAGAACCCATCTCTACCTTAATGTGAGATGGCCGCTCACGAGATAAGACGTGTTTTAAATCTGTCATACATTATTAAGGTGTAGTGTAGGGCTGAACCATAGGCCAAGTATTTCGCTTACGCTGATAGACGGAACATCAGTGTAACCGCGTATGAGACAGCGATAGTCATAAAATCCTATACAATTTGTATGAAAATAGATGTCTGACTCCGGAGTCAGACAGCCGTCGTAGAACAAAAAAGTGGCTACGTCGATAAGGACAGCAATAAGTAGCGATCTCCTTTTTTAACTAGAGCGAATTTGCTATGTGCATCTCTTACTGATATATGACAAGACATGTGCTTCGTTCTAGTTCCTTCTCTTTCTACGGGCTGAACCATTTTTAGACTTTGATTTAAAATAAAATGTAGAAATAAGTACTGTATTATCTTTATCTCTTTTAATCATTACCTATTAAAAGTTTTTCAGTTTTATAATCCTCAACCGAGTGTTTTCCGTTTATAGTCAAATATTAAAACTTCATATAAATCTGACTTAGTTGGCGTTTAGCTTCTGATAAGTAATTGTCTGCGCGTGTAGAGTATTATCAGGCGCGTGGCAGTTTACGAGAAGGGAGGTGATAGATAAACAATTTCATTCAATAAACTTATTTGTAGGTTCAAGTTGGTGGTTTTTAACTTATAATGTTAGATATTTTTGTCAAGCCAATATACCTTTATTAGCTAGTGGCGTAATATCAAGTATTTTGTTTTTATCTTACTTTTTTCTCAACATTTCTGGGACATGGGATGTCTGGGAGTGTGAGATATTCTTATCAGATATTTCTAGCTTTTATCTAGGTTTATTTGAGGGCTCTTTAATCTCTAGCAATAGGTATTTATGAGTAGGCACCTATTTTATTTCTATGTACCTCATGTAATTGTCCTCATTTTTTCACATTGAAAGTATAATTAACATCTTTTACATCGTTTTTGAAAGTCATAGAAGTTCCAAAAATATAAATGAATGAATAAAAAATATCAAATATGTTAATTTGGTTTTAGCCTGTAGGATCTACATGGTAAAGAAACTCCATTGTAATTTTTGATTAAAAGAAAACTGATTATTTCATTTCATTGTATGTTGTAGCATTGTTTTTGTTCTCTTTGAAAACGAGACGCGCCGTAAGTATGCCGTAAGCATGAGTTTAACAAAATAGCTCCTACCAATAAGCCACTAAACAAACTGACGGAGACTGATGACCACCAGTCAGAGGTCACATCTGCAACTTTGATTGAAGAACTCCTAAGGGTAGACATCGACAGATTAGTTGGTGCAACTGTTAATATTCTTTGTGATAGTATTGTCTTTGTTGTTTTTACACTTGGGAATGGATTATTGATTGAGATTCTGCGAAACTCAATTGGAAATAGAAACATAAGATACAGTAAAAGATAAGCTAGTTATTGATATCTAGTAAGAAAAAAAATGATGAAAATGCGAACATTAATAAAGAATGATCAGATTTAAAAAAAAAACTTATAAATCATAGTCGAATCGTCTAAATGAAGTAATTATGGTTGTTGAGTTTCTATTTATTTTAAATCAACTATTTCTAAAGTAGAAAAAAACAGAATACACACAAAATGACGGGACAGAATGTACTGGAATCTGTAAATTATTGAATTTTAAGACATATTTGTTTGTATAGACGTTGACGCAAATAAATCAGCTCATTTCATTCCATTTCAATAATTTATACAAATTATTATTTTTTAATTTGTGCATCGTTGCATAACCATGCAGACGTCAAAAACAGCTGACCTAATAAATTAAAATGACACCTGTACCCGATATTTAAATATGTTTATCCGAATACTGAAGGATAAAGGACTAATACTGGCCTACCATATGGTGTTTCCACTGAACAATAGTGAATAATACAACTCCGCTTTGACTATAATCATCCCTTTACTTTCAATAGCTGCTTTGGATCATTCACCCTATTAATTGTCAAAATCTCTTATAAAACCATTCTCAAACCATTTTCAACTCTATTTTTGATACCATTTGATTAAGAATCGATTGTTATACCAGTTTGAATTACAAGTTCGTTTATAGTGGTTCACTCGCGTTTAAAAGTAGCACCAGTAGTTTTTACTTTTATATTGACTTGGTTTATATTCGCTATTTTGAAATCTATTTCTTTTTCATTAAGAGTTACTTTAGAACCCGTATCATATCATTGTTCACAATATCAGGATCAGTGGGATTGTGAGTTTTATCATTGATAGTACAGAGTTGAAAATTCAACGTCAGTGAGTTAGAAAGCCAATTCCAACGAATAATCGCAAAGCATTAAAGTGGGATTTAGAGCACACTTGTTTATGAATTTTTCGTCCATATGGTGTAAAAGCCGCTGAGGACAATGCACCCTCATGCTGGTGCCCCATTACCATATGGGACGCGTTAAATGCATTTTCAAGAGAATTGTATGGAGAGATGACCTCTAAAGCTGGTCGATCGATTATTTGAATTGTAATCTTTGTTGTGTTTGACATGTAAGAGGTATAAAACAACTACATGGTCTATTAAGTATAAGGTAAGACTCTGCCTGGGTCTTGTGCGATATCGTAGTAAATCTAAGGTAAGATTTATTTCTATCAGAACAGTAAGAAATTATCTTCATCTTAGCTATACAATTCTATCTTCAAAAAAGCCCAGACATATCATATGATTTGGTTTCTTCTCCAGGAAAAACTTTTTACAATTATTTATTACGAATTAATTATATTTTGTCATGATATTGCACCTTATAGAAGTAAGTAATGGAAAATATAATGTAATTTCTTGTGGATTATCAAAGTAAATCATAATTATTAATGTATTAAATAAGTAAAATTATGTAGCAATCTTAAGAAAACATTTATACAAACTGCAATAAATTGCAATAGAATAAATTTAGCAGATAGTGAACATACTCGACAAGTGGATTTGTAATGTTTTTACAGAGCGCATGCGTCAATAAACAACATTTTGCACAAAGCCATACTATAATGCATATTGTATTGTTGACAATGGCGCTGCTGGATGGAAGGGTCTTGATAGTTAGTTTTGTAGATAGATAGTTTTGTTCAAATAATGTTTTACAGTGCTGACTAGCACACTTTCGATTGGTATTGATGAAAACGAACGTGATTTCATATAAATTTTTTTTTGTTCATGATGAAACATTTGGGTGCGTCCACATCTGACAAAAGCGCCGCGAATGCGTAGCTCGATTTTTTGGGTCATGATGAAACGGTTTCGGGAAAAAGGAAAGCCTAAACAAAAAAGTTTTTATATCTAAACTTTAGAAGAATTCAAACTTACTCAGATAAATTTCATACTATACCCGCTGCAGTCATTGTTCCAAAAAATTTTCTACTATAAAAATATCAAATCAATCAAGTAAGAGAAATCAGTCACCGCATGCCGGTGTACAGGTCGGTTAACTCAAGCTGGTGTGTGCCACACATTTATGCAATGCTTTTTTCTCAATGCACACATAATAAACAATTCCATAATAACCAATAACTAATTCAATCTATATCAAGCACGGACGCGGACGCAGTGACAGGAAAAACGCATTTATCTGTTTCTGTGAACGCGCCAGCTTTAGTTAACCAACCTGTACTGTAGGTTGACACTTAGTTGATGTTGCATTTAATTAGGCAAAAGTAAGTAAATAACACTAAATTTAAGTAGATCATACATATCCAAAAGTACCTATTCAATCCCAAAACTCAGCAAATCATTATAAAGCAGATAAAAAATAAAAATTCTAATAATTTTTACAAGAATGTTAACCAAATTAAAAGTGTAAATCTGGATTATACTGGATCCACACCTAGTCAAACTGAGTTGAGATGAATCCAAACTCATACACTCAAGACTACTACATCCGTCCATTCGTCACAATCATACAACATATGCGCTAGTGGTATTATGCCATCTGATCACAATAACTATAATGGTCACTGCTCTACCCCCAGACGAACTGACAGATAATTATTTATATGTAATCAGAGTACTTTACTTTGATGTTCAAGTTGCGAATATTAATTTAATGATGACGTTGACGATTATGTTAACTCATTGGTTTCGATGAACGAAGAAGAAAATCAGTTTAAGAGGCAACTCGCCTACTAAGTAGCACGAATATATAAAAAAATAGGGATACATATTTTTAAGGTGTTATCTGGTGATGAGATGAGATAATTTTTCTGGTAGCAGTCTAGGCCTCCGCTCATTGCAGCGATATTATCGAGCGATATTATCGCTGCGATTTTGCGATAATTGTTCTCAGTACGTTTTGTATGGGGACGCGCTCGATCCCACACACTGCCGCGATATTATCGCAACCTGACGCAATCTCTTTCTACTACATTCAATGAAGGGCGCATGCGTGACGCGAATCGCGGAATCGCTGCAGTGTGTAAGGTGTCGCGATATCGCTGTCGATAATATCGCTCGATAATATCGCTGCAATGTGCGGAAGCCTCTATCTATTATATTCTTCGTTAAATCTCTGTATTAATGGAAATTCATTTTAAATTGTCTATGGCATCCTATAATTTATTTCAATTCAATTAGAAGGCCTCAAATACTGCAATCTTAAAATACTTTATGATTTTAAGTTATTCAATGTGTTACAAAAATACAAATAAACATTTAAGGGGGTGGTTTAGATTAGGCCATCAAATGGAAAAACTTTCACGATGGAGCCAATATCAAACCGCGACAAAAAAAAATGTGTTTCAAAATATAAAACCATCGTATCGATTAGACTTCTATGTATGAAACAGCAATTTTTTTCGCGATTTCGATATTGGTTCCATAGTGAAAGTTGTTCCGTTTGATTGTCTAAACCACCTTCTTAAATATTTATTTGCATTTTTGTATCACCTTGTATAATATATTTTTTCCAAAAACTCCTAACACGACAAACACTAAATACTCTCAAACTAAAATGAACCCCCACAAAATATCGTTATAAAAACCGCATCGATATTTAAAAACGTCAATAGTCCTAGTTAGGGTGCACCATGCAATACGATGGGCATTTACACGCCATATGTACCTTTGGGCTTAGAATACTCTGGGGACATCATCCCTCTGCTAATGAAAACTATGGGATGCTCAGGGACTATTGTCGAAGCAGATAGATGAAGATAGAAATAGAATTGGATTGGAAGAATAGGAATGTTTTGTATAAGAATACTTTTTTTTTGTACGAAGACAGTATACTTAGGTAGGACATATGATGACCCGACCCAGATCAATATATGTAATTTTATACAGTACGGGAGGGTTCGTCTTACAGTTTTTAAGGCGATGATAGGACCATCAAACAACAACTTTCTTTATGGGACTAACATCCAAATCGCGACAATTAAATCCGCTGTCCCATTCTGATGGGTCTTTTCATCCCCATAAAAACCATCACCGTTATGACCAAAGCTGGAGGAGGCCTATGTCCAGCAGCGAACGTTGATTGTCTGAGATACTGATGACATTGAAACGGAATCTGTATAATCAATTCTAAGTAAAAATTAATCTAATCTAAACTATTATAAAACTGTAACTGAAGTGTGTCTGTACATTAAAGATATTTACAAAAAAAAGATTATTATATGGTTTTTAGGTATCCCTGACTCGAAATCAACCTTTTTTAGAAATTTTGTCTGTCTGTTTGTTTGTGTGTTTGTTTGTTTGTTTATTTGTTTGTTTGTTTGTTTGTTCGCGCATCACGCAAAAACTACTGAACCGATTATGATGAAACTTTTTTTGTTTGATAGCTTATAATCTGACTTAAAATCAGGTATATAATTTGTGCGGACGAAGTCGCGGGAAAACACTAGTATTGACTAAAATATTACTGAATGACCAGACACTTTCTTCTAGCAAAATTAGCAGAGTTCAAAACAACCGTAATTTCAAAAGGATATTTAACACCGCATCAGCAACTTGTGAAACTTCAAAAAAACCGCACGCAGACACCCTAAAAAGCTTGCAAAGTAAAACGGCCATATGTCGCGAAAAATTCAGCTGTAATTGCATTAAGTTACCCCAAGTTGCCCCGGCTTTTAATTACGACGACCCACTTAGACATATGTGGTGCAAAATGTGGGGCCGGTGTTTGGAAAAGTGGTGATGGTGACGTCACAAACTTTGATGAAGCTATAACGTATGGTAACTTATAAAGTGTACATAATCAGATTGATGTAGTTACGACTACTAATATATTACGAGGCATATATTTTTTAAAATGGCCAAGATCCATGTTCGATACCAATCACAGGTGTGAAAAAAAACAAAATAATGCTTACCTAATATTTTATGTCGATGAAATATTTTCTGTTCACGATAGTAGATCCTTCTGATTGAAAAGTTCTTAGACATGTTGATCTAAAGAACATTTTTACTCGTATGATGCTATTTGTGTGTTTATATTTGTTTTCTGTGCAATCAGATCTGTCGGTTCTACCTTTCCCAATAGGAAACAGGTCCTTCAAACTAAAGTTAGAATCTGTTGAAAATTGTCCAATAATTTATCTTGGGTTAGTTTTGTTCAGTATAGAAATGTGCCGTAAAAAGACGAGAGAGGTTGAAAGATTCAAAAGATATCGATAGAGTGTCGGCAGCTTAATTTGATTTGATGAAAAGCATGTCCTGGAGTGCAATGTTGCGGGTTCAGTGCAAGTTCAATCCGATACTGACATTTTCCAACATAAGATTTAAATCTGCGCAATATCACAGTCCTCATATTTTTATTCCAAATAATACAATCAACTTCTTAAACAAATAAGCAACATTGAGGTGCTTTAAAGTTAAAATTACCCTGAAAACACTACAAAGAAAACCCCAACAAAAAGTTACACAAAAATAAAAATCCGGTTTCTAGATGCAAATTGCAGACAATATGAGCGTGAAATATGGGTTCAAGAAATCCTGGTTGAACAAAAAACGGGCAAAACAAATGAACAGAAAAGTTCTTGGTAAAAAAAACAATGTAGACAGAACACAGGGCAGGATACGTCGCGTGAATAAGTACCCCATTGTACCGGGAAAAGGAAGAGGGGTTTTTCTTTAATTCCTTTCCTGCTAATAAATATAGTGTTTTGTTTATTTAAGGTAGCTAATTTTCAATTGGGCAGGATTGAGCAAAGAAGTTTCCTACTAGCCAGTGTCTTTAAAGTTTTCTACCCTAACGTGCGACAAAACAATTGTCTGTTTGTTTGATGAAATATGCATCGCTTTTTGAGTGAAATTGCCGTATGGTGTCTGGTTTTGAATGGAAACAGCACAGTCAGTTCTCGTAAAAGCTGATTTTATTTATTTTGCTAATACAAGTTACAGACACAATTATACCTACTTTGACTTTTTTCTTTAGGCATCGTCATAATTTCTGATGCAATCACCGTGTGACTGTCAGTTATCTCTCCGGTAACAAACATCGTATCTGACTGTTTTTCTAATAAAGAGGTCGCTGAAGTCGAAATTGACCATGAAAATTCATTCATTCACAGCGTTTGCATCATTTCACCACTATCATTATATTATGTAATCCCAGGAACATTGTCTTTAAGAACATCTCTTCATCTCCCAACAAACACTGTGATCGTATTCGTCCAACATTAAGCAACTGTAACAAAACTTTTATAAAACTTGATCGTATAAATGTAGGGCTATACAAAAACAATTTTTGCTGGGCTTTACCGATAAGTTAAGAGACGAAAATAACAACAGGCATATTTCTCCAAATCGAAAATAATAAAGCATTCACCACAAAAATTACGTAAGCAAAGAAAATCTTTACGTAAAAAATTCTTAACCCTCAAATGAATAGTAAGCTCATTTCGTATTCAGGACCCAGTGGGCCCAGTCTGCCTTCTATGATTTATTAACTGTTTTTTTGTCGATCTCTCCCGCGGATTTCTCCCGCCAAGATTCCCGAGCCAAGTATGAAAGAGCATATTGATAAAAACAGAGTTAATTAATTCCGGAATTTTTTGGCTGGATTTCCTTTTTAGTTTTGCCAATATTTGGTGTCTTTTAAAACCGTATTATGGAGTACAAGACAAGAATGCTGGCATGGCATTTTGAAGGAAAGATAAGCAGTACATGTCTCAGTAGAATCTCTAATACAGATACGAGTATTACCTACACCATCATCATCATCATCATCATCAACCTCTCTCACTGCAGGGCACTGGCGAGAATTGAGGAATGGGTGGGATAGAGTCAGGTAATGTGATAGAAAGGACCCACTGGAATTACTTTAGAAGATACAGAACGACATAGGAAAAGTGATAGACAAGTGATCTCAATATTGTTTTAATTATAATTCAATCCAGTATGCCCTTGATTAAAAGAAAAACACTGGCAGCTTGTAACCACAAAGCTTTTTAAACATTAAAAAAAGACATTCGCAGGAACATTCCAATCTCAAACCATTAGAATAGCCACTCAATGTTAAACGTCTCTATTTAAAATCGACGGTCCCTACGTACATATTCCTAAGTGGTAGATACGTGATTTGCCTTTTATTGTTCCATGTCCTTCAGGTCACTCTATACTATCGATTAGTCAAAAAAAAATTAAACATTTTATGCAAATTGAACCTTAAATCCACACACACATTTCCCGTAACTACAAAATTAAGAAAAATTTCCGAAGTAAACTAACATCAGTGGTAGTTCAGTGATTCTACATTGGAACGTAATCCACGCCTGCCACGTAACTGCTACGCACTATGTTAGTTACGTTGTTTTACGTGGACAACTTTACATGCCTAAGCCAGGCCATGCCATGCAAGTGGTAGATAAGCATTCTTACGTCGGAAAATGAAAGTACTTTTTATCAATAACTACCATTTAAGGCTTTTTATGTCGGAAATATTTTGTAAATATGATAAGAAAGTTGTATTTATGTTATTAAACTTCTGTAACTTCGTCTGGTTTTGGAAAAAAATATTGATTAGCCAGCCAAATTAACATCTTACAACCATCATGTCAATTCCAAATTGACATTTTAGGTGAAAGTTGTTTATGACCAGGAAGCTGGCATACGTTTATGACTGTGCGCGTTTGTCATTATTTATAATAATTATAATGCTTTATGCAGAAAATAGTTTAAAAAAATTATGCGATGTAAAGAGGTCTATCAAAACCTCTTTATTTATTTATTTATTTCATTAATTGTACAAATTAAAACCATTTACCATGAGTTAACTAACGTGGCAATGTTTTTTAAGGCAATATGAACTAGAAAATTGGTTACGCCGATCACATGAGCGCTGATGTTTGTTGTGAAAGAGAGTAACAGTAGCTATAAGTAATATATGGGATGTTCAGATGGGAAGATGAATACCCCTCCATAATAGCCCTCTCCATTGCCCTTTGTGTGACTTTCAGGCTTTTTATGAGGCCAGGAGTGAGCTACTACGTCTCAATTTCGTATGTCAAGTACTTAATATTCTATCCTATTCTGTGTCGTCACTGGCAACACACACTGGTCAATGACTTTCGTTTTGAGACACTGCAGTGTTTGGCCGAGAAGATACTGCGCAGTCCATACGTCCTGAACGATGTCCAGCCCAGTTAGATTCGTCTATTGACCTCTATCTCGAAGTGGGACCATCCTAACTGGATAGTTTGTCCCTGGTTAACATAATCGTAGTAACTTCGAACTCAGAGTCTACGATCTTTACAGGAGTGGGTAGAACATGGACATTTGACATGATCTTCGTCTTGTCCATGGTAATTTTCAAACCAACTCGTTCGAAGGCTCTGCTAAGGTCATCAAGCATTCTACTGAGGTCCTCCATGCTCACCGTCATAATGACTATAATTACCTCACCCTGAGAGACTCAGCCCTTTCCAATCCAAAACCTTGAAAACATCTTCCAGTGCCACGGTGAACAGTTTCAGAGAAATAACGTCTCCATGCCTCACACCTCGCTGCGGTAGGTAGGATAGGTATATATTCTGGTCATGTAATCGGACTGACATAGTGGCAGTAGCATTTGAGCACTTCCAAGTACCTACCAGTAGTCAACTTTTCATCGCTGGAGAGACTGCAGTACAGCACATGTCCCATTCAAATCAAAAGCTTTTTCGTAGTCCACGAACGCCAAGCAAGGAGGCAGAGCGTATGTATGTGGTACGCGGTGCTAAAGTTTGTTCGGAACCCAGGTTACTCGGGAGGTTGGAATTCGTCCAAATGAGCGCGACACGGTTCGTATCAACTCTCGAAAACAGCTTATAGACATGGCTAAGAAGTGAGATGGGCTTATAGTTCTTCAGTAGGGCATTATCGTCCTTTTTAAAGAAGAGAACCATCAAATTTCTGTTCCATGTCTGCGGCGATTTCCCCTCAAGTATGACGAAGTCAAACAGCTTCTGAAGGGCTTAAAGACTGGTGTCAATAGTGACACCCACCACACCAATTATTTGTTTTGAATTAGATTGGTACTCATATCGTATGGTCAACAAGTCGCCTTATAATATTGTCAGTTTATCAAAATAGTAAAGTCTACTACTAGAGCACCGCCATAGCATTTATCGCTCTATTCCATCAAATGAATTTCTGGAAAAATAGCTTTACGAGATATGGCCGCCTTTGATACCCTTCTCGTCTATGTTGTAAATTGTATTTGTCTGTTTCTGACGAGTAAATATAGAACAATAATTATTTTATGTTATCAATATTGCTAAGTCTCAAATTAGTTACTTTGCTATTAACAATATACTATAACAATATAACAAAACAAACAATATACTAACATACTAAAGTATATGTAATTTTTTAAACCTTCGTACGTCCACGTTTCACTAGAAGTACCGAAACTCTGTCCAGTGTGACAGGTACACACGAGGTATGTGGGGACGGGGTTAAAATTTATTAATAATACTAAAAAAGTTTACTTTTTGTTGTAACAATACACTTCGTCCTTACCTACAAACCCCGTATCTCCATAATGTTTCCCATGTACAATGATCTATGTGACAGTTAAGATTTTGATCGATCTTGAGACTACCGCGTAATAATCAATATGTACCACATACGTTATTTGTAATTGGGGAGTTTCCGATGTAGAACTAAGTAAGTGACTAATAACACACTTCCAATTAACTTTTTCAGTTTTTTCTTTATTTTACATATAGTTTACCGTATATTAAACCTATATTCCAAATTTCGTCACTGTGTTACAAATAGGACGTGAAATACACATGTTTGAAACTTAAAAGTGCTCTCCTGTAAAATTTGACTTTTGCACTTACGGGAATGTACGTAGGGACCGTCGAAATAACAACCATGCTTTATTAATGTCTTAACCATGTAGCAAGACCTCTCTCAAAGATCTTATGCCAAAGATATAAAGACGACAATAACTTGATTATAGGACTTCAAACAGTCATGCCTTAACAAAGTCTGTCCTACATAGCAAACGTCTTGGCAGAATCCTTAACACCATAAGCAATGAAGTAAAAATGGCTTGGTTTGAGGGACATGTAAAGGGGAATACCGCCGTCAGTTTAGGGTTAATTCGATGGAAAGATTCTGGCGCGTTTAACCCCACAATACTAGGCTTGTAATGTCTTTGTTTAATGATTTTTGGTTAGGGGTGGTGGTTGATAGATTGTTGTGTTTTGCTGTATCAAATTGACAATGACACTGTGATACTATCTGCTTGCATACACTGCCGAGCTTCATCTCCGTCGGGGTGGTCAAAAAACAGAACTATCTTTTTAAACTTGCAGTAGTAGCAATTACGCGCCCTTCATGGGCAACTCATCCCACACACGACTCATCCCGCGGGCTCAGTTGACCGCTACTTTTTATGTTGGGGGCGACTCGGACCACTCGGTCAACTCATCCCGCGGTGGATTAGGTAAATAGTAGCAATTCGGTTCTGGCACTCGCCGGCCGCTACCGCGGCACCGCTCGCTCCGCTCGCTCGGCTCGTGCGCTGTGGTCACAAGAAACCTGACATGCTCGTCGCTTCGCTCCTCGCTAACCTAACCGTCTGAGTTGGAAAAGGGGGTTTCCCCATTCACTCCCGCCCCCATCCACCGCGGGATGAGTAGACCCCTTGGGAAATGAATGGGCCGAGTCACCCCCGACAAAATAAAAGGTGTCAACTGAGCCCGCGGGATGAGTCGTGTGTGGGATGAGTTGCCCATGAAGGTATTACGCGTAGCAATTACGCGCAATTTAGCGTATTATAATGATAACAGGCTTGAGTAACAGGTGAAGTGGTTTAACCAGGTCAGAGGTCTACAAAAAATACTCCGATAGCAAGTTGCCCACTAAATTGTATCCGTCTCTAATCGGCTCGAAATCGGCACGTAATGAAAAATGACCTGTTCTTACTTACACTCATTTGTTAGATCAAATTGGAAGAAGTCAGTTTCGACATCAGGTCCGAAACTTCAGGACGTAGGTAGGTAGGTATAAAATAAAATTCTTGTTCGCTCGTTTATGAGCATATTTCAATTTCGTTACTGTTTTTGACCACCGTTGGTATTGCAAATCGGACATAAGTTACTAAAAACTCATCGCTGTTGTATTCGCAGATTTTATATTTGGTTCATATAATACTTACAAACAACAAAAAAAACATTTATCGCAACCATGGGTAATATTAGATTAGGTTGATAGGGTTTCATCATCATCAACCTATCATCGTTCACTGCTGAATATGGCCTCTCCTAAGGCGCGCCACAAAACTCAATCCTCAGCATTCTTCATCCAGTCGCTCCCCGATACCTTTTTAGGTCGTCGGCCCAGCGGGCCGCAGGGCATCCCACATAATGCCTGCCAGTTTGTAGTCTCTTCTCAAACTTTGACTCTCCATCGATTGTTAGCTCTTCAGCAGATATGACCTGCTCATTGCCACTTCAGCTTGTCTTGTATCACCTCATTCTGATGTGATATCTCTGAGAAGCAGCATAAGTGATAGGGGGATGTGGGGACTATTGTAGCTATCACCTTTGACCTAAAGGTCTTTTTTGGGGCCCACTGATTTCATGAACGACATAATATGTCTTTTAATTCTGATGTGAAGTCTACTAATCTGCATTGGGCACGCGTGGTGGACTGACGCCTATACATCCTCCCTGAGGGTAAGCCTATGCCCTGCTGTGGGACGTATACAGGATGATGATGATATTACGCCTGGCCCCTCCAGGCGTCAAGTATCCTCCTATACATGTTGACTCCTGCTGTAATTGAGCACTTGCATTCTCTCCGTAGCATAGACCAAAACAAAGAGAGAGCACTAAATAACGAAATACCAACCCTTTCAGCAAACTGTACATTTGACTGACTATCTCAAACATAACGCTGCTAACAAATCACATCCTGTCCTCCACTAATTAAACGAAATGGTCTAGAAACAAGATTGCGATTATTGTTCTCTGTAAAGCTATACCTTTCTCCTTTCTACTTCAACAGTTTGTCATAGCCCCCTCTCGTTTCCCCTAAACGTAGCTACGATGTCACTCATTATGCTAAATATCCTTCCCCCCCTTTGTTCGGCAAGATTTGAGATAAGAAGTGGAGGTTTTCTTTTTTTTAGGACTTGACAGTTGGTATATGGAGGCAGATTAAGATAATTCGGTTGGTGGTTTTTATAAGTCACTTAATTGTTTTCGGAGTCTGGTTGGATACAATTTTCGTAAAGAAAAAATACTCCTTGAACTTGGTGTTGGCAACACAAACATAAAATGTAGTAATTAAAAAAGTTGTATTTCCGTTTCCGTCTTCCTTATTGGTTCGGTTTGTGCGTGTATCTAAAAATCCTTCCCTTCCCTTGTGTAAAAATCATTAAAACAAACCTCCAGTGCTGCAAACAAGACTTTCCTTTACATCGAACCACTCCTGCCACCAGAAGAAAACTAACCAGTCCACAAAAATCTCTCCAGCGGAGCGAATAAAAACCCTGTAGGCCACGTTGCCTACATTTGGAATTGTCTTTGCTTACTTTTCTTATATCCATAATTATGCTGCTGAAAACTGTTTTTGTAGCATCTTCAGTGAAACAAAAATTTTTATACTAAGGTTTATACCTAAAGTCGGGCCAAGTTAATAGATCACATTGTGAGTTTTAGCTTCATAGT
This sequence comes from Agonopterix heracliana, assembly GCA_963693445.1. Lineage (NCBI taxonomy): Eukaryota > Metazoa > Arthropoda > Insecta > Lepidoptera > Depressariidae > Agonopterix > Agonopterix heracliana. Next base: position 1,792,659 of record OY856310.1, read on the forward strand.
GAGGTGACCTGCTTAAAAACATCGATTAAAGTGAATGAATCGATACGGATTTCAAACATAAATGTGAATTGATTTATATGTGAATATTACGGTTTGTTGGAACTACGTTTAACATAGATTTTTTTGGGTAACATCCCTAATGTTAAAAAGAAAAAGGATTTACTGACGCAACATTGTAACGACCGACGTTCAGTTCTTTAGAACAGAAATCGTTTATTATGTTTAAAATGGTTTATTAGTGAAAGTAAATCGTAAAATTACATTCTTTGGTCATTGTTACAATAAATATTTGTAATAAAATAAAACTAAAAGTATTAAATTGGCTACGTCGATTCACAATTTTGTATACCTAAACATCGCGCACTCCAAAAAGCCTTGGCCCAGGAGTGAGATGAAATAAGGATGAAATAGGCTAAAAAAAACATTTTTATATGTTTTCGGGTTGTGTATTAATTTTTGTTGTACCTAATTTGCTTTCTTATAAAAAAGCTGAATCACCTCACCACGATACGATGGTAAAAGAGAATAACTAATTTTCAATTAAAATGTTTCTCTCAAAAAACAATCGTCCAAACGACGAACGTAAAAAGCTATTTTAATCTGAAAAGCAATGGCAATAAAGCAGCAGATTCAAATCGGCATCCCCGCATATTGGAAAACGAGCATTTTTTAATAAATCGCCTAGAACATTCGCCATTACGAACAAAAATACCTTATTTCATTACGCCAACCGTTCCATTAGTAAGATACGCCAAATTCTATTAAACGTTGTTCAGCAAAAGCAGCGCTTTTATCCGCTTTGTGTATTCTATTAATAAAAAATCGACTTTAACGTAAACGAATAGAGTTTTTAAACGTGTTTTAAGTTTAAAACAGCGCTGTGACGCTTAATTTTTTGCAATGCGAAGGGTTATGGTTTGAAAGGGTGTAGGATTCTAAATTTAAATTTATGTTTTGTTAGATTTGATCGCGCTTAGCAGCATGCGCCGGTGCTTTGATACACTTTTTTTTAAAGTGATTTATTTTGGCAAAGGGTTTTATAACGATTCAATTTGAATCGGAACAAATAGGTTTTTGTGTTTAAGTGGTTTGGCGCTTTGAGCTAATGATTCTTGTTTTTAACATTATCGAAGTGTTGCAGTACTTTAATTTGGAAATCGGTTTCGTGCTGGCAGTTACAATGAAATCCCTCTTTCGTTTTTCTTTTAGTTTTACTGCTGAATTCTATATCAGCATGGGTAGCATGCTACACGTGCTACGGCTGTATCAGGGTCATCGCGTCGTTCGTGCGCAAATAGAAAGAGAGCGAAGGTGTGATAGCGCTGTATCACGGTGGCATGCTACCCATGCACCCTCTATCTAGTCCTCAGGACAAAGATGGTGTCGAAGATGTCGCGAGCTTACCCAGAAGTGCACTGGCACTCCTGCACACTGACGGAACGCGGCAAGCTGCTTGGCGCCAGACTCCGGCAGGAGGGTGGACGCGAGCCAGGCGGCTCCTTGCGGAGCCTACCACACCGCTGTGGGGATCGTTCAGCCGCCACCACAAACTTGGTAGCTTGTGATGCCGTTGCCCGGGGTGGACCGCTAGGAGGTAGATCCCCAATCACCCCAATGCTGGTTGGTTCTGAACACACAATCACCACAACAGCTCTTATCATCTTCCTAGCAACTGTCCCGCGCTGGGTACCGAGGTTTGCTTTCCTTTTCTGTTTCCTCCACTTCACTCTATCTATACCATGGTCGGTGGAGAGCTCGCAACTATTTAGGGTTGCCAGATGTAGAAAATTTTTCCTGGTACAAAATCTCGTACTTTGCCTATTAAACCTCGTACATTAGTCTAAAGCATGAAAAAACGAAGAATAAGCAATCAGTTTGACGGTCTGATCATCCCCTTCAAATAGTGTCAGCATATTATTAAGAAGGAGCCTGTATTTAAAAAAAGTTTATTGAAAGAATAAAGTGAAGGGTAGTGCCATTATAATAAACTAACAACTTTATTTTTTTAATTTAGTTTTTTTTTTATTATTGATGGGTTTGCTCTTGGCCTCTATCTAGTCCTCAGGACAAAGATGGGGTCGAAGATGTATCAAGCTTACCCAAAAGTGCACAAGCACTCCTGCACACTGACGGAACGCAGCAAGCAGCTTGGCGCCAGACTCCGGCAGGAGGGTGATAATTCTCAAAAAAACGTTGTTAAATTTTTACAGTAAAATATACAATGATATTTATGGGAGTCGCGTTGTGGATCTGCTAGTGGGTGGTCGCGTGTCGCTCGTCGGTTGCCCCTCCCAGCTCGACAGCGGGGCTCCAGTGGTGGCTCAAGACAGTGTTCTTTTGTAAGAACAACCCTTGAAGTCACCAAAATATGTTCATAACCGTACAACGTCAAGCACTTTTGCTACAAAAACTCGACATTGGCAAAATCATCACAAACCAAGATGGCAGCCATATTTTAAAAATAGAATAGAATAGAATGATATTTATGACAGTTTCAACTTTTAAAATCCACAGTTGTTCCGCAAATAACTTCGTATAATATGACCATTACGATCACTCCATTGGACTTGATTCACAAAATTCAATATCGATTTATAATTCGATGGCACATTTCGTTGCGAGTTAACATACTTTAGAATCGCAATGAATGGCTTTTGGAATCGATTATGATTTTTGTGGGGTTATTGAAAACGTTTTTATGGTTTTGGTTTTGTAGTAATTTAATTACAAACCCACATTCATAGATTAATTTATACTTTTGGTAGTATGCTCTTTCGGGGGTGATCAGAAGAACCACTGCTAAAATATAAAACGGACCCCAATTTTTTATTTTGTGATTGTCTTAATTATTTATCCTGAAAATTTCTACGGCTTTGATATGTATTTAGTACCTACAGCACGGACCTGATAAAAAGACGGACGTAATGTGACACTAAAAAGATGTGAAGCATGCAAGGTCCTACATTTTCGTTTGTTCTACAAGGTACCTACACTTACACAGATTCCCTAGCTCTAAGCGCAGGTCCTACAACCCGCCACCATTATGAACCGCGTGACAGTTCGTCAGCACGCACACAAATATAAATGGGTGCTTCACTCGTGATTAGACGAGATTACGTCCGTTTTTTTTTAAGTCCGTGACCTACAGGTACATTTATGTATAGTAACCATTAATAAAAGTCTAAACTAGATTAGGCTCTTCGACATTTTATGTGACTTTAAGCTTGAGAAAAAAAAGGTAGTAACAAAGTTAAGGTAAAGCCCGACCAGAAAAATAAAAAACCTCGCCATGTGTTTTAGAAAATCATTGGAACTAATTTTTGTACTTTAAACATTAACATCAGGTCGCGTTGTAGGTCTGCTATAGGGTAGTCGCATCGCGAGTCGATTGTTGGTTGCCCCCTCCCCGGCCTACAACGAAGCTCCAGTGGTGGCTCAAGATAGTGTTCTTTTCGAAAAACAATCCTTGAAGTCACCAAAATACATAAGTTACCGTACAACATCAAGCACTCTTGCTACAAAAACTAGACATTGGCAAAATCATCACATACCCAAGATGGCAGCCATTTTTAGGGTTCCGAAGTCAACAAGGAACCCTTATAGTTTCGCCACGTCCGTCCGTCCGTCCGTCCGTCCGTCCGTCTGTCCGCGGCTTAGCTCAGAGACGCTTAGTACTAGAAAGCTGTAATTTGACATGGGTACACATATTAATCACGCCGAGAAAGTGGTAAAATAAAATTTTGAAAAATATTTTTTTTTAGGGTGCCTCCCCTACCCGTGAAGTGGGGATGCAATTTTTTTTTCTCGTCTATCCCATGGTGTGGGGTATCGTTGGATAGGTCTTTTAAAAATACGGTGGTGTGGGAAAACCATTTTTCGATTTAGGGATGCGTTAGCGAAATATTAAGCTTTAAGGTGCAAATTTTTGTTAGAGTCGAGTGTCCCCCCCCTCTGCCAGCTAAACGGTTGTTTCTAGATATGTGAAAAAATTCATGGCAGTAGTGTATATAATGAAATTAAAAGGAAAACTATCACCGCTAAGTTAGCTTTACAAGTTAACGAGTAATAGTCGACCAACTTAAAAAAAGTACTTTTTAGACTTTATTAGCCGTCAAACCGTAGTATAAAACAAAAAGCCCCCTTCTAAGTTCGTATATTGTGACGGGCAACTACGGAACCCTACCCTGCGCGTGGCCCGACACGCACTTGGCCAGTTTTTTTTTAAATATAGAATAGAATAATAGAAACATTAACATTAAAGGTAACAATCGATTGCAGCGCTCCCAAACCAGGTTTTTTATATTTCTGGTCAGGCTTTAGTAATCAATGACATTCATTGGTAGTCACATATTATTATTAACTATCTGAACTATGCAATCTCTTCGGCTTGGACTATTTGGTCCGAACAGTAAAACGGAACTATTGCAGCTATGCATGGACTTGAATATTGACGACACCACTTTCATTGCAGGAACACCTGCCCCTCTAGCATGCCACCGCCGAGAAAACGACAAAAATCGAGATCTTTATTATTTTACGTACGCCAAAAAGAGCGCGCCTGACGTTTTTCTCGTTTGAACGCTTTGTCGTGGGTGGTATGCTAGCCATGTGGCAAGACCGTCTAATACTTTCCACTGAAATATGTTTTCACCGTTTTCTACTCTTTCTGGCCAAATTATATGCCAATAATCAATAAGATTTAGTGTGAAAATGTAAAAAAATTTTGTTTTTTAAATTAATATTTCTTCTTAAGGGGCTTTATAATGTACCTACCTATTTATAATTTTCATCTCGTATCTAAATACATATAAACTATACATATCACAATACATATCCTATCTAACTAGAAACTAAATTGACATAGTTATAGTAATATGTCAAAGTTTATTAATCTTCATAGATTATACAGGATGGTTCGACCGTCAGGTGTGGAAGGACATGTGGCTCCCACCATCTTAGACGAGTTTACATAAACCCCATCTATACAGCCGGACCGAGTCTTGATACCTTACTGCTTGCACAGGGTGTTTTACAAATTCAATTGTAATTGAATTAAGGGTAGGTATATTACCGTTGGCGCGCTCCATACAAACGTACTATGGTGATATTTTCAATACTAACCAATTAAAGTCAATGAAATTTTGCAGAAACTATATAGAAACAAATCTCTAAGCTTGTATGGAGTCAGATTTGTGCATGGTTTTAAAGTTACAGTGACTCAAAGATTTTCATACAAATCATAAATTAACCTTAGAATTAAAACTGTATGATACAAGCATAGACATTCGTTTCTAGATTGTTTCTGACAAATTTCATTGACCTTTATTGGTTAATATTGAAAATATCACCATAGTACGTTTGTATGCAGCGCGCATTTGCGCTCTCGGAATAAACTCTTAAAATGCTTAAATACCATTTTTAGATTCTTTTGTTTGTTTGTAAGTCTGCTTATCAATTTGTGCTCGCAACACGAATGTCATTAGAATGTTACTCTAATGAATTTTTCAGCAGACAACTATTTTAAAATTAATTTTGAGTTATAAGTAACTCTACCAGAAGTTATAACAATTTCAATTTTAACAAAAAACATATATGATTTGTTAGCTATAATAGGTTCGAGTGGCATTGAATCGATTCAAATTAGAGTATGAATTGAGTTGTAATCTCAAGCAGAGCCATAGTTGTACCCTAAAGCTAATTGTGACTTTAGCATGTGCTAGGAAATTGACATGATTATCACGTCTATAATTAGGTATTATGTGTACGTATTCAGACTGTCGCATATAATTTGCATAGATAGGTTTTCGATTACTCTCTAAGAAGATTTGCAACACTATTGCTCATTCCTTCATTCGAATCGATTTGGGTTGTATCTACCTTCACCCCGTAGATATCTCAGCATGCATATGCGAGGGAGTTATGCAAGATCTAAGCTTCCACTACAACGCCCGCCGTAATTCAATCTTGGGATTAACACTACGAATATCAATAGAGGTTTATGCTTCGTATGTCTATTTATCGTGATATAGTTTTGTTTTGTTCTTCTTCTTATCGAGTGGGCTGCAAAGCCCTGGTGTCAGAGTTTATTCAAACCGCCTTACGGCCTCTGACGTGGTTTTTTTTTATGTAACGGCTACTACCACCAGTGATAGTAGCCGGGACCAACAGCTTAACGTGCCATCCGAAGCACGGAATCATCTTTCTTTTCAGACAATCATGTGACTCAGCCTGCAATGTCCTAACCAACTGGGTAAAAACGCACAAAGTGACATTTCACTAGGTGCCCCCCGTGGGAATCGAACCCACGACCTCCGTGTCAAGAGCCCAATGCTCTAACCATTAGACCACGGAGGCAGTCAAGGTAGGCAAGTTTTGTTTTGTTTATTTGTAACTAATACCTGCATGCCCGTCCAACGGGATCCGTCCGTTGGATGAGGGCAGCGCAGGACCGGTCGTTGTGGTGATCCTTGGGGAGCCTATGTCCAGCAGTGGACGTTTATCGGCTGAGATGATGATGATGACCTGAATGTGAAAGTGTCGTTATTTGTCTATTTTGTTTAACCACTGTGCTTAGTTTTCGTTTAGCAGATTTCCATAAAATTAGGTAGGTCATTTAAGATACTATTATTTCACAAAACAAGATTAGTTTTTCGCAGGAAATGACTTGTGAAACAGCGAGTTATTCTAATAGATTCATTTTCACGTACAATTGCATGGCGCATAGGTCTTTTCGGAAAAGTAAGGGGACACCACGTTTCGCCAACTACTAAGAGATAAGTTTCCTTATGCACTGGTTTTGTTTTCAAGAGGCTAGCCGCCTAATACCACTTGAAACATCATTATTTTGTAAAACCTTCGAATGTTAGAAGTCTATCTTGCAACTGCACCAAGGAATATACATATAAGAGTACAACTGCACGCCGAAGAATAGTTTGCAATAGAAAAATGTGTGACCACCTCTAAACGGATTATGTTCACGAGTTTATGTATGTAAAAGAAAGAGGTAATGTAAAAAATGCTCATAAAGCATTAGGTTCCGCAATAAATAATCAGCGTTGCGCTAATCCTGACTTTTGCGGACGTCCGGCACTATCTGTTCGCAGCACGCCGCAACCTTCCGCGCATCGCGCCGAATACGTGCCGCGACCGACGTGTTACGTACCGACAGCAGACAAATCTTAATAGGTATGCTCATGAGTACATTCTCCATAATATTTTTGATTTCAGAATGTCCCCATCTTTCTAGCCAATGCCCAAACCCAGTCGACACTATGCATGACTCGATATTGAACCGTGCAGGGTTTCTCAAGAGATCTGCTCAGATGGACGTGTAAGTATTACACCCGTACCAAGTGGCATTGCTGTACTGAAAATTGTCACACTTTTCATAAATCGTACATGTGAGAACTCTTTGAAATTGGCCTGGTGTCGCTTCCTGCATGGCAAGTCTTCTCTACTAATAGGGTTTGTATTAATCATTGTTGCTTGGACGTTACAACCTTCCCGAGTGACGTGACCCCCAATACTTACGTATATCACAGCCTGGGCAATAATCAACCTTACTTCTTCTTCTTGTGGTGCCATTTCCGGATATCATTATTCGATCTTTAAAGACTGTAGCCCTAAAAAGTGAGGTGCTGTTTATATTGAACCATTCACATAGAATCTTAAGCCAGAAAGTCCTTCATCAATTTCGCTTATTGGCAAATCTTTATACCACCATGGTAAGTTAAACTTAATGACATGCTATACCAAGTTGACAAGTGAAGAAGAACGTACAAAGAGTAGAAGACAGAAATAAGAGAGATGGCAATGTAGTGAGACAAATAGTTTCACAAAAGTCGTAAAATTCTTGTTTAGAATTTCATCATTTACTTCACGTTGTAATCGCTAAAATTTTCTCTTCACTGGAAGTAATTTGAGCTCCAGGCTTGAATTTGATTTCCAGGCTTAGATAAAAAGGCTCTTGTTTAACTAGGTAATATACCTATCTTCCTCGTTTTTTCCTAAAACTTCTGTCGTGTCTTAACAATGTAAAATGAGATAATATTAAGTTCAGATTTTGTTGCTGACGCTACAGTCCGTCGGTGCGACTATTAATCACGGTTTATCGAGTGCTAATCCAGGTTTAAATAGATAACTAGTTGAGTCGAGCCATTGTCACAATGAACAGTCGAATAGGGTTGCCACATAAAACCATGGTACCTACAGTTGATATTTAGTGTGGCATGAAATATTTGCCCACAGTGCCAATAACTAGTGGATCCCTCTATTAGTTCTTAATACCAATATGTATCTACTCACTGTAGGTATACTTTCCTAGTAACTTACGATAACGAAGCCGTAGCCAGTGTCAAGATAAGGAGTGCGATTTTTGAAACTCATTTGCTGAGCTCAGCAGTTGAAAATGTCAAAATTACTATGGAGATATGCAACTTCTACTGCTGATTTGACTTTCAAAAATCGCACTCCTGAAGTATCATTTTTGAGAGTCAAATCAGCAGTAAAAAAGATGCATATCTCCATAGTCTGTTTGACATTTAATACTGCTTAGTTTAACGTATGACTTTCAAAAATCGCTCTCCAGATGCTGTACTAAGATTCAAGTCATTTGAGATTATTTTTAATTTAAAATAAAAAACATGTAATGATTGGTAAACTAATTGATTGTCAATTTCTTGATTTTTTTTTCATCCCTAACGTTTTTTTTTTAAATTACGCACTCAAAATTTTTAATGGGTTTTGTCCTCATAGCGAGGCAAGAGATATTTTAAGCAGAAAAAAATTAAAAAGAGAAAATTCAACATTTTGCGATTGGGATCGTTCAGAAAAATGCCAGTGCCAGAAGGATCGGGTCTTAGTTTATTCTGCACATCACCGCACTCTTATCGCCATTAATTGCACAACCCTAATCTATTCTATTGACCGCCTCGACAAAAACCCATGATTGTTTTGCACCCTTACTTACCTTCTTGTAAATGTCTATGCATTCGATTCTACCTTGATTTTGTTTACTATTATTTCAGAGGATCTTAGTCCTTCTTCTGAGACTTTTATAGTCCACACTGCCGAAACGTTTAGAAGGGAACGATTTTTATAAATTGAACATTTTTTTGGCATAAGGCAACCCGTGAAGAAAGACTCTCAGTCTATCTTTGTATTAAAATTATGATTCTATCTTCTAGTGGGATACCACTGCATGCCACCCACGACAAAGGGTTTAAACGAGAAAATCGTCATGCGCGCTCTTTCTGGCATACGTAAAATAATAAGGATGGAGGCACATCTCGATTTTTATCGTTTACTCGGGGGTGGCATGCGAGACCTACAGGATAGCTACAATTGGCAAACAGACGAATCTTCAACAAGACCGAACGCACAATCCTTACCGTGAATATAACATTAGGGTCCGTAAGTCGTCAAACCCTCGCCATTCATGTTTATTCAGCTAATAATGCACTGACTATTCGTATTGTGGCAGCCCTGATGTTTCGCTTTTTGCGGTTGACACCTGTTTGTTTCTTTATGCGTTTTATGTAGGTTTGCAAAAAGTGATTTAGTTGTATTTAACTCTGACAGTGTTATGTATGGGGTTGGATAGAGCGATAGTGTTTATGAAAGATACATTAGCTACGATTATGAGTCTAAGGTGTTTTTCTCCAAAATTTCTGACCATATTTTTATTCAAGTTATAGTTTATAAACATAGTGGGTACTAATCGCAAAGAACTATCGATCTGACAGAACTGAACGACCGCATGCTTCAGTAGATAATACATTTCTAATTTTAAAAGTGTTACTTATCAATTAATTACCTATTTACGAGGGCTACTGAAAAAAAGTTTCTGTTAATAATGTTAACTACCTATAAAATCAAGGGGAAATTAAGGTTCAATAATGGGGTTTCAAAGTAATGCTTTTTTGGGCTTAATTTAATGGACTGCCACAATTTCCAACACAATAGAAAATCTATTGTCGCGTAGTACGGTCAGCATCATAGAAATCTAACCCCCTTGCGTTTATAAAGATTAAGATAGAGGGGTCAGATTTCTCTGAAGCTGACTGTACGTACGTACGTAGTACCTATACGTTCCAGCAGTTGAAACGTTAAATTAGCAAATATACTTCCCTAAAGAATTATTTTGTCAATTGCACCAGGTGCAAAAAGCGTCACGTTTTAGAATATTAACACCAAAAACACATTTCCGTCTCTAAGCTTCTTACCGTCGGCCATTTTGTCGACGCCTGTGACTACGACAAAATGGCGTCGGTCGCGTTCGTGGCCGTTCAATTTGAATATAGAACAGCATACGTCGCCCGCGCTCCACGACACTAACTCATCGGATTGTGTGAGATGGCGCGAAAATCGTAAAAATATATTCATTTATTAGAATAGGAATAAAATGGAGTCGACAACTTCTAAAATGACAAAACTCGTAAATGTTTGGCTTCTTTTGTGTCGTGCTAAGTAAGAGGTCACTAAGGACCAGAATTTTCTCTTGATTTGATTGATTTTCAAGCCGCGCCTGCAAAACACTTTAGAACATAAAACTAATCAAGAAAGAATAAAAAGCTTAGCTTAATGTAAGCGAAGCTGCTGGTGGAAACACAGGGTGAAAGCCCGCGTGAGTAGTAGATATAAAATCTAAAAAAAATTATCGCCACTCTCTAGGAATAATATTAATAACTCGTTTTTGCATTGTGCAAGACAGCACCTATAAGATTTCATTCTTTATCGACCTTGATACAAATCCTGGATGGACCACATGCAAACCAAGTAAGATACAGATACAGATTGATTGAATATTAAATTAAATTAAATTAAATTAAAAATTATTAATTTTTTATATTGTTATTGATTGATTATTTTAGATTCAAATAATTCCTGAATTGAATTGTGGCTCTATTTAATTTTGAAATGCGTTGATTCGACACAGAATATGTTATTCCTAGGGAGTGAAGAAATATACCCTGAAAAGATTAATATGAAAACGCAATGAAGAGCAAAATTTTAAAAAATTCATTTTGTTCTTTGTGAAATGGAGTGAACATTATTTATAAATAAATAATAATAGTTATAATAAGCTTCTTTCAAGGAAGACCATTGATCAACTCGACTCTATGGTTGCATTGTGCGAAAGTATAAAATCATAAGGCAGCGCTAAGAATATGTCGGTCAAAGCACGGCAGCGGGAGATAGCGAGAAAATCCTCAAAAAGGAAAATGGCGCCCAACATGGCGTCGTAAAAATATTAAGAAATAACCTTCCGTTACGTAATTTTCGTATCGGTAGGCTTAGAAGTTTAATTGAATTTTTATTTACTTTTGTAGCGATATTTGAAAGAATTTTTGTAAATACAATTCCTTTCATCTCATCACCCATTGACACACCTTCCTGAAACTAAATGGTAAGTATGTCTAAATTGGACCTCAAAAGATATTTATATAAAGGGAAATGTGTGGACGTTATGAGTATTAGTAGGTACCCAAATCGTGGAGGTTTGTATCTTCAACATAATATTGTATTCTACATAATACTGTTGTCTATAGTTATCATATTACTAGTCTGGACCAGGTACTATAGTACTTAAACTGGGACTAGATAATCTGTGTGATAATGTCTAATTATTATTTATTTATTACATAGTGTAGTAGCAGGGTTTTTCATTTGCTTTATTTTCTACTAGTGTTTTCCCGCGACTTCGTCCGCATAAATTATACACCAGATTTTAAGTCAAATTATAAGCTATCAAACAAAAAAAGTTTCATCAAACTCGGTTCAGTAGTTTTTGCGTGATGCGCGATACAAACGCGATACAAACAAACAAACAAACAAACACACAAACAAACAGAGAGACAAAATTTCTAAAAAAGGTTGATTTCGAGTCAGAGATACCTAAAAACCATATCGTAATCATTTTTTTGTAAATATCTTCAATGTACAGACACACTTCAGTTACAGTTTTATAATACTTAGTTTAGATTAGATAATGTTGTCGATCGTCTTCAATTGCGCATTTTCTCAAAACCACACAAGGTACTTATGTGGTCATTCCCAGAAGAATTGTCAAACAATAGACCAAAACCACTGAGTGGGAATCATACCATATTAATTTCAAAATCTACTCAACTCTGGACCAATATTTCAAGTGTCATCTGTACACCGCTTTTTATAAAGCCATTTATGTTTTCGATTGCCACTTACACCCCCTAGCAATCTTATATTTTCCACCCTTCAATTGGAATCTCACCCTTATTCTTGTATCATAAGGTTTATGTATTTAATTGTTGACTGCAAATTTGCGTTGGCATAAATTTCTCTGTGCTATACGATAGCCTCTTGACGTATTACGATCAAAATAATAAAGAAAATAATTTCAATTGTTCTAAAAGATAACGGCTCAGTGATTTTTGGAGAGTTTCCTTTTGTTTTCTCTGGTTTTTCATGGAATCCCTGTATGTGGGATGAAGTGGTCGGACTATTGTGGGTTTTTTCCTGTGAGAATATAAATCTCGGGCAAACTGTTAAATACTTTTGTGAAAAAAAAAACGATCCATGCAACATGGTCAATGCACTTAGTAATTACTATTGTAGTTTTAGTTCCATTTATCGACGAAATCTATAAAACAAATTAGATAGCCACGCCTTGCAAAACCGTTGGAGAAGAAGTTCTGGAGAACACGCTACTAGTTGGCGTTCAAAAGAGATTGCGCAAGACTGGTATGTAGCGGCACGGAATTTATAGGGTGTAAGTGACAGCCTAGCAAATACTGAACAGTGAATTCAGATCATCAAACTGAACAACTTTCACTATGGAGCCACCCTCAGGAAAAGTTAAAAAAAATCAACTGTTTCATACATTTGAGTCGAGTAGGTACAGCTGTTTTTTATACAGCAGCAGTTTTTTTCGTATTTCCTGAGAGTGGCTCGATAGTAAAAGTTGTTTAGTTTGATGGTCTGAATGCACCGTTTCGGTATTTGCTAGGTTGACACTTACACCCTGTATAAATAGCGGTGAAATAAAACTAAAGAATTTGGCTAAGGACTATGGAATGATGAGTGATGATAGACGAAAATTGTCTGAAAGAGTAGATTTTCTTAGCGTCATGCTAAGTCATCATAAATTTAAGTTATGACAAAAATATTATTGTTAACTAAATGTTAAATAAGGTTTTCGTTCCGATCTTAAGTCAATTCTACAGATATATAGAATAAGAATATAATTTAATACGAAGACTCTATCATAACAAAACGAAGTCATAAATAGGGTATCAATTTAATACCACTCTGAAAAAAATCTTCACGGCCCTAAATATAAAAGTACAGTTCAATCAAAAATCAATTGGCACCCACATTCACCGGCAAAAAGGTTCAGATCCAATATTTTCTGCTATCGGACGGCAGTGAGTACCGCGACCGCTAAAAACTCAATACAGTATTGCTTTCACAGCGAAGTGGTGACGTTGGCATAGTATGGACCTGCTAAGAGCGAGAGCAACAAAATAATCTGGCTTGAAGGACGAAAAACGACTCCAGTGCCTATAGTGGTCAGCCTGTCGTCTATAACAATAGGTAAGTTAAGATATAGCCTGTAGGATCCCACTGCAGGGCAAAGGCCTCCTCTCACGAATAAAGGTGAGAGGGAGTGGGCCATACTCCACCACGCGGGCCCAGTGCGGGTTGGAAGAGGCAGGTTAGTGGTATATAACAATCTTAAACATAAATTTTTTGTTGTTTTTTAAGGTTAAGAATTTGGTATGCATCGTGTTTAATATGTAATGTAATCGTGTTATAAATGGCTTCGTAACGACGGATTCCGGGACCCAAAAGCCAATAAGTTGATTAAAGAGCGGTCTCCACGAGACCACAGGTGACCGTGGCGCTTCCTTGGCTATCGAATTTTCTTGGCTAATGAAAGTGGAAACGCTGCCAATATGCTTGAGACTACTCGTGGCGATGCACCTAATGAGTTTTTTTAATGGTTAAGTTGTTCTTTTGTTTGCCTTTTTACTGAACGTTTAAAATTGTTAATTTTTCTATTCAATAATAATACTGTCAATTAATGCGAAATTGAAGATTTTTTTTCCAGTCGACTTGGGCGAGACGATAAGCAGCTGATTCTGATGTTTTTCTAAATGACAATGAAAGTAATATACTTATTTCAAATGTCGTATCCATACTATTTCACCAACTGCTAGGTCAGCGCGACAAGGCGTGGACACATAACGAGTTTAACAGAATATGATTTTCGCTCTCCGTAGAATGAGAGCGACGTTTTAGCGTCACTTTTTATATTTTCCCATGAGATTTGTTCTGCAGACTGTATTCAGTGGAGGGAATATGCGGCAAGGGTTGGCGTTGACTGTATCTATGTATGTAGGTTTGGGTTGTGAATTTTGTATAGTACTTGTAGTTAATAACATGAAACCATTTGTTAAGAAATATCATTATTAATGGATGAACAAGGATATACAGGGTGTAAGGAAAAGTATCATAAACCTTTTAAGTTTAACCACAGACTCTACCTATCAAATTAAACATATTTTTATATTGGGAGCAAAGCGATCAGAGCAAAAAAAAATCTGCTGTCCCATACAATTGCGTCAAATAGGTATTACAGTTTAGTATGGGAGAGCTGACTTTTTATTTTCTATGATCGTTTTGCTCCCATAGTATTAAAAGTTGTTTAGTTTGATGTGTAGAGTCTGTGGTTTAAAGGTTAATGATACTTTTCCTAACACCCTGTATAAAAGAATGGGTGTTGACTGTAGAAATGACAGGGAAAGTATGGTGAAATTATCCTCTTAAGCACACTGGATAATTTTTCTTCCAGCCTTATCTTTTTATATCAAATTCATCGTAGGATGAATACTACTCCTTCGATTTGAATCGAAGATAGTTTAAACTTTTATCGGCCTCGCTGAACTTCAATGTCTACTATAAAGAATGGTCGCCACTGTGTCAAGATTTTTTTATTAACTCAGACACACAATGCCAATTTAAATAAAACAGTTATACAATATTGGCCGCCGCGCCGGGTCAGTAGTACCATCGATTTACACCATTGATGGTACTATGGACACAGATTTATGTCGCTAGTAGTAGGTACCCATTAAAAATAATACTATAGTTTTTGACTTAAGTAAACGGGTGAGTATGTTGGTGTAATTTATGCTACTTGCCTCTAAACTGATGCTTATCCAGCATGAATGCAGTGGTGGATTGACCCAGATGTTAGACCTAAAGATAGGAACAGTTCTATTTTTAACCTGAAGTAAAGTTTATATTGCATGGAAACTAAATCCATCCAATCCAACATAAATCAAACATTAAAACAAAACAAAAATTTAAAATAACAAAAAACACCTGTTCCGAAACTCTTAATAAATCCCGTAAACCCGTCAACATACTTAAAGCGATCATCGCGCGACACCGCAAAATCATAACACGGAGATTTTGTTCTAAGCCGCGTTAATTTCCCCCCTCCCCTTCTCAACCCCTGCAGCGTCCGAGTGAACGTCGAATACAATTTTACGGCACGCTGGACTCTGAGCCGATTGTGGGAGACACGAGACAAGCCTGGCTGGGGAGATGATGTTGCAACACTTTTTGGAGAAGGTACAATTATTTACTGGGATTTTTGTCTCAGTAAGGCTGAAATCCGGAACAACGGCGATCTTTTTCCACTCTTTTGACTTCTATCGCATCTCAGGGATCTCCACGTCTCAATCTATGCTGCAGTCCCAGTAACGCTCTAAACGCACCTTGGATCCGTGGCTGTCATTTCATACAAATGGGAAAAACTGGCATGAAAAGGTAAGCATGTGTGATACTGAAGACAGGAATACACCGTTGCCAACTATTTTCGCCACACTTCCTGCAAGAGGGTCTTATTTAACAGGGAGAGACCGCACCATAGGTAGGTATGTAGTACCATATATTCTCTCTAATACTATGCCCTAAACCAAGGTTCACACCCAGACACCCAGATGGTGTCTTTGGCTTGCTTACTTAATTTTCTTTACTGGTTCAGTGACACTGACGGCCCTATGTGGTCTCTACTTATTTGCGGAAATGAGCAGTAGCAGTTCCTTGAGTTATGCGTACCTATGCACGTTCAATGTTCAAGTTTTAATTTAGAACGCGAATATTATAAACGTATATTTATCTTTAATCCAATCGTGGAACATAGTCTTAAGTTTTGTCTTGGGTTTCAGTTGCCAGATCCACATTTTCATGCATCGCTCCACATAATGCCAGTGGTCACGTATTGGTTAAAGGGTACGGTAGTGAATGTTCACAGATTATGTCGGTAGCTAATACTGTGCTATCTGATACTGTAGAGAGGCATGGATTAGCACCTTTAGTTAGTTAGGCTTTTTAAAATAGTGGCCTTTTTGAAATTGGTTTTAAGAACTAAAGTTGAATAGCTGAATAATTCTTCACTTTTCTTTTGAGAATGGCGAGGTGCATATTGTTTCAGAAATATTCAACTCACTCAATCCCGCCAAAAAAAAAAACTTTTTCCACTGCAGTCTTGATTAGCACGGCTACTGAAGCTCTCCTCAAAAAGCCTCATTAGATACATTTTCCCTTAGCTAAGTACAACGTTAATAAAATAAAATAAAATAAATTATACTTTAATAAAAATATGGATGAAGCAAATATTCACCATAATAATAATTGATTATCAAGCTAATAAAAAATAGCACTTCACAATACAAAACCATCGCACCGTAAAAACGCATCAGCTTACGCAACAAATAAATTATTTTATTTATTTAACACGACAAAAACCGATAAAAGATAATCAGATCAGAACGTTTTAATTCTGCGGTAAAAAATATTAATAAAATGGATGCTATTTTTGATGGGAAGAGTAACACTTGTGCCGTAGATGAAATAAGTTTCGATTTAATTAGTGATAGGTCAAGTGGAATTGATGGGACAATGACACGACTTAAAAAAGCTGTTAAGCCTTTGTCAGACTGAAAAGTTGGCACGTGCTATGGATTTGTAGAGGTGTTGAAAAAACCAAACATAAGCTATGGGATGAATAACAAAATTTAAATTTAAGAATGTAAATGTCTAATAAATGCGATGTGCGTGTGTATAATATATTTATTAGGTCGTTATAAATTTGTTAAAGGTAGTCATAAAATCTTCGATAGTACAAGAGTTTTTTTTTGGGTGAGCGCGTCCTCCTCCTACATCCTCGGCTACATCTACACTTTCCATAATTCAATTTAAAAAACAGTAATATCTCAAAAAGCAAACAATATTTTCGTTAATTCGCATAAGAATCATTCAAATTTGTCTAAAATCATTTGATTTGATATTTTTCACATTAGGTTTTATAGCCATCGATAGCGTTTTATTTGAGAAATATTTAAAGTTGTGTTTTTAAATCTTGTACCTACTTACGGTCCTTTGTTATTTTCGGACGGAAACATTTCTGAAAGTCTAGATGTTCTATACAAGAACATAAACCTGACAAGTAAAACTATGAAAATGTAGCTAACCCGTCAAGGACTTCTTAGGGATAAGTATTCGTAGCGTAATACTGACCTCTTCATAAAATCTGACCGAGGCTTCTGATTGCAAATAGCCAACTGACCAGCTTACAGGCAAGCTCAATACAATCCCTCGCTAATCACCCGAAAATAACGGGCGTATTTTGTAAGCGGTTTATCACTTGGCAACTAAAACCTAGTTGATCGAGTTAAGTCCCCAAGATTCGAACAATTGAGATAGAAGATTCGCGTTCGCCTCGCACTGCACTCGTTTGTGGTACGTGATGGGGTTATCGATGTGACACTTGAATAGGTACGTTTAGATATTACGATTTCTTTAATATTTCAGAAATTTTCAACTTAGACGAAGCTTTCAATTTGATACTTCACATGAGAATAAGGAATATTAATTGTTTTAGAGTAATTTAATAGAACAAATTGCACTGGTACCATCTTATTTTAAAAAAGCAGCGCTAGACTGAGATTAGAAATTACAATCAAACTGTTTTATGCGAATTTGAGAATGAGAGTGCCACAAGGTTCAATCTTGCGACGGAATTTTTTCTTCGGAAACTTCTTTACTATTATTTAATATAAATCTAAATATTCGGTCGTATCTTATAAATATCTCCATCTTCTCAGCCATTGGCTCAGAGCTCGGACAAACTTACCGTACTGGAGTGTCTCTAACAATCGCTCGCAGACTAACCCTCGCAAAATACGGATTTAGTTAAGTTTACCCATTTTGCTCCACTTTAAGTACGGTATAATGGTATAATTCGCTGCAGGTGTGGTTTTCGAGAATAAAATCTGAGAAGATACAAAAGAAGAACTATTGGAGAAATTCAGAATGTTAGTCCCTGGAGTGCGATTTTTGAAACTGATTCATCGAACTCAGCAATTGAAAATGTCAACATTACTATGGAGATATGCATCTTTCTATCATTTGACTTTCAAAAATCACAATCCCGGGAGTGCGATGTTTAATAAATAAATAAATATCTTGGACAGTGTCACACAAATTATCTAGTCACATTTAAAGTTCCAGAATCTAGCCTGGACTTGTGTTATGATAACTAGACAACGATATACTAGAATACATATATAGATACAAACATCCATGTCTGGAAACTGGTGAAACGTGGATGTTCTGAGGTTTCAGAATATCTCTGACTACCCCCTCGGGGAATATAGTCGTGAGCATATGCTATCCCAAGCAGCAAAACAGATCGTGACTAAATCAATTTTGCCTTAAATATACCTAAACTTCGCATTAACCAAGGCAAGCTTTGCTGAAGTCTGTATTAATAAATTCAAGTTGTCTTAGTTTTCAGAAATACCGACTTAAGGATTAGTTAAGTTTAGTAGTATTAACTTTGCCTTAAGTATGTCCACGCGAAATGCAAACTTAAGCATAAAGTTACTGAAAACAGAATTAACGGAGATATAGTTGAATTTAATAGTGTTTAGAAGTATTACTTAAGTTCTACTTAAGGCAAAATTACCTAAAGTTTGCCTTTAGTCTTCCTAAGGTTATCCAGGTCTAACGGTTGCTTTAAGTCGTTCCTTTGAAATTGCAATTTAAGTGATTGTTTACTTAGCTAATGCTTGTGTCAGTACCATCAGCCTTAAAGGGACGTTTTTAAGAAAAAGTAACAAGTTAGTGCTACAATTTGTGTTTATAGAAGTAACATGAGCATAATTAAAGTTAAGAAAATTAAGATAGCAGGAAATTTTCTACCTCGTGTAAGAAAATATGTGACAGCAAATTCTATTCATGCCAAAGATTGTGCAGTGAATGTTATTCCGAGTAGTCCGAGTACAGCCGGAGCCAGTGACTCCTTGTTAGATCCTTGTTAACAACGTTCAAAGCTTACAGTCTGTCTATAAAGTCGTGACCTAATAATTGTAGTAGCTTGATTTTGACGTTCTTGCGTGGAGACAGCGCCCAAATTTTTGTCAAGACTTTTTAGACAGACTGTATCATGTTTGCCAGCACATCCACCAGGCCCGCATCGGTTGATGAAATCATAGAAGACACGAACAGCGAACTTGAATACGTAACTTCAACAAAAGAAGAGCGTGATTCTAATTATAGATTTTTTTTTAAAGTGTGGTCTATCTCCCATAATATACCACAACGTACTCATCAGGAATATGAAACAAAAATAATCACAAAAAAAACCAACATAATAATACGCAAAATAGTAGATTCATATTCTGTATAAAAGATAAGATAAGATAAATATTCTTTATTTGCACACCAAAAATACAAAAAAACAACAACAATATACACGAACAAGAAGGGTAAAAAAGGCGGCCTTATCACTAAAAGTGATTTCTTCCAGACAACCAGTCAACTGTCTAAAAATGTCAACTGTTTCCTGTTACGGTTCAAAAGACACATTTCTTCAAAAGTAGGAAAGCCGTAACCGGAACGGAACCTTTGCGTACGGAACCCTAAAAAATACAACTCTTTACACGTTTATGTTGTGACTGAGATACATAAAGTAGATACAAATACGACGCGTTACGACAAAAGATTCAAGATTTAGAGTGTAGACCTGAGGTTACCTCAGTTTACAATTATTTATGTACATAAATGTCAAATTATAATTATCATTGTCCATAAGTAATACATAAGTAGTACTTACTTACTTTGAACCACTTGTTTTTCTTTAAACACAAAAACGAATTGTTCAATCTTGCATTGGCCTTTTGTTTGCAGAAATCACAACAACAATGACAGATGAGAAGAAAATAAAATATCCGTCGAATCAGTATTTATCAAGTACGAGTTAAGGATGACTTAAATCGACACGGTATTTACTTGTATTATTTGAAGTCACACTTCGGTATAAGTTAAGTATAACATTGCTTGAGTAAGTAAGCAATAATTATAAACACATTTAACTGATCCTTTACTATGATTTACCAATACTGTATTGCTTTTACTCGTACTTAGCACATGCAATATAGATTTAACGCCATTTTGAATGATCTGCAAATTTGAACATGTTTTTTATTAAGTTCTGTCTTTGTTATTTTAGGCATTCTCTTAATTTTACACAATTTTACATAGTTTTGCGTAACGAAATCAACATTGATATTTAATATTTAATTAATTTCGAAGAAAAAAGAAAAAAAAACAGTTTTTGTGGTTGAATTTTTTTAATTTTAAATACAATTACTTTGTAATTTTTGAAGCCCGCCTGTTTTCTAAGAATATTTGTCCATTTCACACGATAAACGAATGTGCGTTTGAATTTTTACTTTACTTGTCGACGAAATAATGCATTATAAAATAATAATAACTATCAGAGCCATTTTGTTTATCATTCATCATAGAATATTAAGTTGGAAAATGTTACCACCATAATTTATCTTTACTGTATCTACGTAAAGTATAATAATATATTATGAAGGTAGGATGAAATTTCAAACCAAAAATGTTTACTTAAGTTTATCTACGAGAAGTCAACTTTCCTCAAGTCGTACTTAAGTTTATCTTAGTTTATCTGTAAAGTAGTATGAAGTCTATCTTAACTCATTCAGTACTCCATATGCCCACTTTTGCCTAACTCTGCCTTCTAGTGTATCTACAAGATATCTTGAGGGACGGATGGTATTACCTAAGTCAATAACCGAGAATTTGGTTATTGAATGAGAGATATCTACAATTCAGACTTAAGGAAAGATTTTGCCGCTTGGGATGCTATGCTATGCTATGCTATGCATCCATGTCTCGGGTACAAATATTCATATAATAGTTACATCAACAGTAGAAAGATGCATATCTTCATAGTAATTTTGACATTTTTAAACGCTGAGTTTAACGTATGAGTATCAAAAATCGCACTCCTGGTAATCGTACCTACCCTTTATTTTCTAAAGAGTTATCGTGTGAATAGGTACCGATATACCTAAGTGACTCTTATGTACATCAAATATCTTATTATTCCGGTACAATAATATTAATATTTGGTGCGTTATGATAAGCAGAAGCAAATTTTATTATCACAAATGATGCGGTACTTACCAGGAAAAAAATACTGCCAAAAATATCACCCACCTTTGATATTTCTATTGATTGCTCAACCTTTAGTACCTCATTATACTTGAAAATCTACAGCGGAAAGGCGAGCCAACCCGTCAAATTTGAATTTCCGTACCGCAAATTACGAAGGAGACGAATAAACGCTAGTTTACACAGGAAAAAGTAAGATAGAAAATGTTATTCCGTATCTAAAAATGTGACTGAGAAATTCAGCTACTTACATATTTTGAACCTTCAAAAGGAATCGGTGGCTTTGGAATAATTTTGAATTGAGAATACGCTTTGGCGCGCAACGCCTTTTGTGCAATCAATATTCAATGTTGGCAACACTACTCGGAACGTTTGAATTTGGAATCAATCATTCGGAATTTCAAATTTCGAGACGTTCCATGTGTAAAGTGTATGCTAAAATGCATTGACTTACGCTAAATGATTTGGATGAAAAACAAAAAGTAACACCTTAACAAGGTACCTATAAGGCAGACCACCGACACGATGACATTGTATGGGTTGCGTGTCTGAAATGTATCTGATTAGCTGATTAGCAAAGGACCATGAGGAGTGGCCTGTGGGAATGGTTCAATAAAATTGAGGCCTGCGACCAGGGCCCCATTAATAAACGTGACGATTCAGAGTACATTGCTGATAATGCTAGGACACATGAAGTAGGTATTGCAAGTTTAGCGTCATTAGTAACCAGCAATGTAGGTACTCTGAATAAGTCATTGTCAATTGTTGCGTTTATTGAACAGGGACTGATTTGATTGATTGCTTAATTCGATACCTTGATTCCTCGACATGACAATTTTAATGCATCTAGACTTCAAAAAAGGTAGCAAGCTTTAATCTTAATTATATCAAAATTAAATATTTAACAAACCATCGCATAATTTGATTGGTTAAGAGGGTAACGAACGAGCCTATTGTGCTGCCCTCAATAAAAAAAATACGATTGCGGGCAGCAAAATAGGCTCGGTTCCCTCTTAAATTACTTGTAAAACTATTTTCAGGTTACCAAAATTATTTTCTACATCTACCGAGTAAAAAATAGAACTAAATGAACGACAAAGAGCATGAGCGACGACTATGAGCACGACAAAGAACGAATCAAATCATTCAATGTAATTCATGGTTGAAATCACAGATGGCAGAACTTTTTATCAAAGCGACATCTACTGCTTGATAGTATAACTAATAAGCAAGAATCTGTGCGAGCTTACGAAGCTTTCAAAGGTTTTGCGTTGGAGCAAAACTTTCTGAGCGAGGGGTGAATGCTCTGCGATGCTATGAGCTTTCATTCACTTTGACTAAACCACCAATAGATGGCGTTAGCAGTATTATTGTGAGAAGTATTTCGTCTTGTCTTATAGTTTTTCCATGCTACTATTTATCTAACATAGAAAAGTTATCCATTTTATAATTAAATCTTTGTAAGAGCTATTATGATGGAGCTTCGAGTTGCTATTCTAGCTTTCTTAGAAGCGTTTTCAATATAATTTCAATATTAACGAACCTACAATTTTAAAAGAAAACTAACTTACTGCATACAATTATGACAAATTATGACTTCTTAGTAAACAGTAATAATTGCTAAGTATACACTTACAAAACCATAAAAATAGATGCCATGGGAATACCAACAACATGCAATGTCCCTTCAGTGCAACGGGAGCGCCTGAGGGCCGCGCACGTGTTTTCATTCATTCGTTCTTTCAAAAACACGTGATTTCGATAAAAAAACACCTGTGTATCACCCAGAATGAATGAAACATTCATTGAAGATTTATTGAGTGAATGATTGTGAAATAAAGTGAATGAAAATAATTTTTAAATTTAAAGTTATTGATTTTGTATTTGAATTGAATAAGATTTGTATTAATAGTGATGTGTGTAAATAAGATTGAATTTGTGTTGTTTATTATAATAATGTCTACTGGAATGGTTAGGAATGGAGGTAAGAATGTAATCAACACTTGAATGAACAGCCTTTTAAAAATGCACCCGAAAATAGCGAGAGGAATTTTAAACAGCACGCTCGCTCGCAAAACAATAAAAAACTTTTAAAGGAGGGAATTTAATTAAAATATGACCATCTTGTAAGTGAAATAAAATAACACTAGGGAAGAATAATAATAAGTTTACTAAATCAGATATACGGAATTTATACTAATAATGACATGTACAACAAATTGTTAAAAACACGATAAGAGGCCTTTTTTTATTACGGTGAAGGTTTTTTAAGAGGATGATCAGACCATCAAACTGAACAACTTTATACAGGGTGTGAGAAAAAGTATCATTAACCTTTATACCACAAATAACAATAATCAATAATAATTAAATCAATAATAATTGTTGAACTTCCTTTCAGTATGGGAGCAAACCTATCAGAGCTAAAAAAAGTTAGCTTACTACTATAGTAATACTATAAGCCAAAAAGCCGTATCTCAAGAAAAATATTTTTTTTGTTTTTTGTTGCATCTGATAGCTTAAAAAATTGCGCACTAGATGAACTAAGCCAAATATCGATGTTGAGATTTAAACAACCTTAAAAATCACTAAGAAATTATTTCGTATCTCAATTTTACCCAAAATTTCTAAGACTCTTAGCGGTAAACTAAATTTACGAAGATAAATGGCCGTATATTTACATACGGCTATTAAACTTTACACAAATCACAAACTGTAGCAAAACATTTTCTAAAGCAATAGGCGGTAAATACATTTTTCGAAGGTATTTAGAGATAGTTACTGCTAAAGTGCTTCGTATATTTACGCATTAATAGATCGCAAATGTACTTGGACTATTGGAGTTACCGCTCTGTAACTGCGTATGAAATTGGACGTTAGGATCTAACTGCTATGGACTAATTTCAAAGGCAGTTAATCTCCAAGCATGTACGATCCGATGCACTTTTGTCATTACTTGTTTGTTTTACACAATAATTATAAAATATTTTGAAGCTAGTCACACATTTATGCCTGCGGACCCTTTTCACCACAGAGTTGAACTATCGATGAAGCGGATGGTAAATAAGATTTATAACTTTGAAGACTCTTGACCTACAAAACTGCATTTTATAATGATGCTATAACTGCGAGCGTTGTTGGAACCAAGTTTTAAAAACAAACATGCTTCCGTCCCCAAAGAAGAAAACCACCCCGCATTACACAGGATAAAAAAATATATCTTAAAATCACTTCAAGATACCAACCAACATGATGTATTTTTGGAGAGAACTCCCTGCTTTTGACTAATTTTATTTTATAGAAACGGTTAATTTACTAATATAGTTTTATTTCAAGATTGTGGTAATTATAATAAACATATTGAAAAAAAAAAACATTTCAAGATTTCCTTTTATTTTCTATGAATTTTGATCAATCACAAGTATTCACTGTTTTCTATGAAATCTTCTAAGAGTTGACTAAGGGTAAAAGCGTTAACTCAGTTTTCAATCGTATTTATTTGAAACGAAATGGCGGTATCTCGAATAAAGGGCTTTAAAATATAAATTATTGATATTTTGAACATATTACTAGTTAAAACAAATCAAACCATGTAAAAAATAGTTTTAACACTTAATAAAAAAGGTCTCGAAAGTGATTGAAAAACGAGATTTACAAAAAGTCAATTTTCTCGAAATCGTCTCTCACTGAGATCCCGCTTTTTGGCTTAGGAGGGCAGTATACTAATCCGTAAGATTTTTTTTTGCGCTGACACGTTGCTCTTATTGTAAAAGTTGTTCAGTTTGATGGGTAAAGTATGTGGTTTAAAGGTTAATGATACTTTTCCGGACATCCAAAGGGGGACACACAAAGAAATTGCGAAAAAAATATGCTGTCCTTTATGAAAAAATCGTGGCGAGTAGGTTTTCTATGGAACAGCAGGTTGTTTTTCGCGATCTCAAAGGACCCATATAGGTACAGGGTGTTAGGGTAAACATTACTTAAAGGGGTGATTGTACCTATGATGATACTCAACAACTTTCCCAAAGAAACCAATAGGACATTCGCAAAAAATGTCTATATATAAATAAATAATAAAATAATAAATAACGCTCACAGGCACATACATTGTAATGATCCCAAACTAGCACTAAAGGTTTTTATTATGGAAACCATACAATAACGGCACGAACATATAACATCCATGACCGAACCGGGATTCGAACCCAGGACCCTGGTTTGGCAGTCCGGCGTATCATACGAAAGTTCGATCAGCTGATTGAATTTAGAACGGAAAGTCCAATTTTTGGACGTACCTATAGGTTTCTTAAGGAAAGAACAGTTTTTCAGTATCATGGGAACAATCACCCCTTAAAGTAATGCAACTGTTTACCCTAACACCCTGTAGAATGTTGTTCAGTTTGATGATGATGGTCTGATCATTTCCTTAAAAACTGTCAGCATATTCACGATTCACGAATTGTCAACTGTTTTCTTCATGATTTCTAGTTTATCCCTTAAGGCTAGGTTATCCCAGTGCAAGCGTCTCTTTCTTGCAAGCATAAGTTTACAATTAGCCATCCCGCTCCAATTGAAAGCAGGATCTTTTTATTTGACTGGTTTTGGAAAGGGCTTTTCGAAAGCATTTTGTTCTTAATTATAACGTTTTGTAGCTAATCAAAATATTTAAATAAATGACTCACTGCGATGAAATGTTTCGTAATCTATGTTGATGCTTAAAATGGCCTTTTCAGCCGAAGCTACTGCATTCCTGTATGTTTACCTGCTCTATAAAAGTGAGTTTCACTATTGCGCGTTTATGATTATAATTTATTATATCATTCGTCTTAATGACAGTTGTTTAGTTTCAAACTCAAATTCATCCTCAACGTTTAACCATAGGTACATAGCGTCGCTTGAGAGTGAAAACCTCGTAAGTACAATATTTTACAGCGTAACCAAAAAACTGATTTCCGAGCATGTTCAGAGTTTTTCTTTCTTATTTAATCAAAATAAATTTTTCACTAGAATTGATCCTTACGAGGTTTTCACTCTCAAGCGACGATAGGTACTTCAAATTAACATGTAATGTAAGTCTATAAACTATCATTCGATTACATTACAATGCACACAAATTATAATGCCAGTCAGATAGAGGTTGACCTTTGAGTAATCTATTCTGCATCAATTAGCTAACACAGTGCATTCACATTTAGTTATCTTTACAGGCTAATAAACAATACGTTAAACTAACACTTATTCACAACCTTAAGTAGCTATATACCTTAATAAACAAAGCAACGAAGCATAACAATTTTTTTTTAAATCCTTGAGCCTTGCTTTTGTATTTTTATACAGAGTTTAAATCTATTTTAGGAATTCATTTTTATTAAATATGTTCACTACGATTCCGCTTACAAAATCATATATAATTTATTTTAAACAAGTAAATAAACAACTAAAAAAATGTCCGAATCTGCAACGTTCGGCATCGACAAATGAAAAAAAAAGTTTATCAATTAGAAATTGATATCATATGATTTTTTGCCTTAATGATAAAAAAGGACGTATGAACATTTAACACTATAAAGTAAAGAACCAATATTCTAAGAGCCCGTTACAAGTTTTCTCCACCCATAATGATAAGACAGTGATTCATATTCCAGTGAATATATGAATAAGGATTCTACAAAATAAAGTTGCCACACTTATCACAGCTACGCTCTTGTCGGTGGGGTATTCTCCAATCTAGTCTCTTTTTTTCGTTAGTTTCTTGAGTTACTGTAGCCGTAATATGGCAGTTTTGTTTTCTCCGGGACCTTTAGCACGAGACCGACTCACACTTGGCCGGTTTTTATTATTTTTTGTTATACTGTAGAGTTTGGTTTGCTCTATAATCACACCAAGTTTTGCGTTAGTATTGTATTACCGTTTTTACGTTAGAGCGAGAAGAAAAAACGTTGATAAAAATTAGTTTCTTGTATGAGGACCCCCCTTCATTTTGAACTTTTTGAAATTTGTATTACTTGTTAGCAAATCGGCCATAATCACGCACAATCTGTGAAAATTTCAACCGTCTAGCTATTACGGTTCAAAAGTTACAGCCCTAAATAGGTAGGACGGACGGACGGATGGCCAACGTAGGCTTAGTAACAGGGTCCCGTTTTCACCCCTTGGGTACGTTTGGCCCTAAAAACACACATGTCGCCCTACCAATAACAAAAATAAAAATAATCATTGTTTCAGATACAGAACACACAACAGAAAAAGAAACGAGACCAGAATACATACATCCAGATGGCTTGTTGAACTTTGACCCATACCTATCAGACTTCAAACCAGTCGAAGAAGAAGACGACTACATCCCACTACCAGAAAACGATGAAACGATCGACGGTCTACCAATATTCCTTTTAGAACCTAAGAACTCTTATGTCCTCAAAACTAAACCTGCCAGTCTTTTATGCAGAGCGGCTAATGCACTCCAAGTTTTCTTCAAATGCAATGATGTGAGGACAGATAAAACAATCCAATTGGAGCATGTAGATCCTCAAAATGGAGTGAGGGTTGTAGAAGCTGAACTGAATGTGACTAGAAATGAAGTAGATGAATATTTTGGAGGAAAATATAGCTGTGAATGTTTCGCTTGGAATAGTAAAGGGAAGATAAGAAGTCAAGCGGTTTTTGTTGAAGTTGCTTGTAAGTATTAGTTTTATTACTTTAACGTATGTTATATCTATGCTCTCCAACGGTAGAGGAAAACCTCGTAAGGAAACCTGCCTGCATACGCTGAAGAAGAAGTTCTGATGCGTATGTGAAGTCTATCAATCCGGGTAAGCGTATACTGTAGCGGTAGACTGACGCCCATATATCCTCCCTGAGGTTAGGCATGTTCCCTGCAGTGGGTCGTATACAGGGTCAAATTGATATCATTAGCATCCTTTTAAACAAAGAGTCTACCCATCAAACTGAACTACTTTTACTATGGGAGCAAACCGACCGGAGCAAAAAAATAATCAGGTGTTGCATACAAATGTATGCTAACTCAAAATCAAATGAGTCGAGTAAGCAGTGGCGTCTTTTTTTGCTTTGATCGTTTCGCTCCCATAGTAAAAGTTGTTCAGTTTAATGGGTAGACTCTTAGTTTAAAAGGATGCTAAGGATATCAATTTCACCCTGTATAGGCTGCTGATGATGGTGAATGATGTTTTATCGGATACAAAAAATGAAGGAACATTGCTTACTTGATTGCTTGCTTCATTATTCGTCATCAATATTAGAAAATATTCAAATGATGTTCTGTAATAATAAAACATACCTATCCGTACATCCCTTCGTACAAAAATAAAGACCTAAATGCCATAGCAACGGATGTGGTACCCCACACAGTAATTCAGTAACTAAAATCCACTCATAATATTCTAAAATGAACCTTATACACTCCTAGTTAGGTTCACAAGTAATTTGACACGTATGCCGGTGGCATACTGTATAGCAACGTCGTGATGAATAATTATGTAAATTTCATCATTAGGGGGCACCGCAAGCTCACCGCCGATGTCGATGTCTTTATAACGTACAGTCAGCTGCAGTTACTTGTATCAGATAATAAATTAATACTTAAATGCATATTTACGATCATAATGAAATAATTCCTGTCAGTGTGTCAGTTCAGGTGTCAGCCAAAAGGGTCCAGTGGGCAGATTCTGGTTTTTGATATACAGGGTCCTTCTTAATATGCTGACACTTTTTTAAGGGGATGTTCAGACCATCAAACTGAACAACTTTCTCTATGGGACCAACATCGAAATCGCGAAAAAAAATCAGCTGTCCCATACATTTGGCTCGAGAAGGTTTGCAGTTTTGTATGGAGGAGCTAATTTTTTTTCGCGATTTCGATGATGGTCCCATAGAGAAAGTTGTTCAGTTTGACGGTCTGATCAACCTCTTAAAAAAGTGTCAGCATATTAAGTTGTACCCTATATTTAATTACGAATTCATTTTTTTTTGTAAAGACAGGTGAATCGAATTAGAATGGTTTCCATTCACCTGTCTTCTAATAATAGAAAACCATTATAGTTTCCGACTTAACCGTCTTAACTCAATAACGCCCCACTTGACCCCAATGGCTTGGATGACTGATGATTACAGTTATGTTTCTGTGAAACATAACTAATAACCACAAATAATTTGCTGTGAAAGTGAGCCTTAGAAGCTCCTTAGCTATTTGCTAATGAAACACTAACAGGAACGAGGAGACTAAGGAGCAGTTTCCTTAGTACGACAGCAATGAACTCGAAAGAGATGAGGTCTCTTTTTCGAAGTCTGGTTTATAAACAATAATAATAAAATACAGCAATTTATTCTATTTACATTTCATTTAAATGGAAATGGAAAATGACAAAGATTTATTACATTTTATCCGTTCTTTCTGACATACCTACGGACACCGTCTCTACAATAGGGTTCTTCGTTAAAACATTTTTACGTCGTTGACTGTACAAATTAAATCTATCAAAACAATAAAAGTCGTTAATGTAGATGAGTGTATTTCAATTTGTTACTTTTAAAAGCCTCGGTATAATGACATGATTTATTTATTTATTCCTTTTTATTTGACTGGTTTTGGAAAGGGCTTTTCGAAAGCATTTTGTTCTTAATTATAACGTTTTGTAGCTAATCAAAATATTTAAATAAATGACTCACTGCGATGAAATGTTTCGAAATCAATGTTGATGCTTAAAATTGCCTTTTCAGTCGAAGCTACTGCATTCCTGTATGTTTACCTGCTCTATAAAAGTGAGTTTCACTATTGCGCGTTTATGATTATAATTTATTATATCATTAATTCATTATAATTGAACAGAACTTAAATGAGGAGTCCAACCCAGGCCATCATAATTGAAAATACTCGTCTCTATCGACCACCCAAACCAAAGCCATCAACTAAATAAAATGCGATATAGATTATGAATATAATAGGTTATTAAGTATACCTACTTAGATTTTAACTTACATGATTGGCATGCATAGAGAGTGAAGTACAAAACATTGTAATGTAATGTAGGTCATTCTGTTGGCGAGCCAAAGAAATAAAATGAAATAAAGAATTAAACGTATGCATCGGAGACCTCATAGTGTTCCTTTTTGGACAACGGAATCTCAATAACAAAGTAAAATTTGTTAATCTACAAAACAAAAATATTGAAAAAACAAAAAGTTTTTTAAATCTTAAAACAAAACACCAGCCAATTCACTTGTTAAAATACCTTTCTTTATAAAGAAAAGTTGACAAAAAGGAAACGACGAAGCGTTCAGCGAAAAATCTAAAGCAGGAAATTACTAAAAATCTAAAGTAGAAATAAATACATTGACGACGAAAATAAAGCGGAGTGGTGACAATTAACAGACAACCATTGTCTAGAAATAAACACCCCACGCTTCGGTAGTTAATACAGAATTGAAGTAGGTACGTTTTAATGAAGGTAGGATCACGATACGACTTGTCTTTTAATCTGGGTTCGTGAAAATCCTGTGTTGTTACATAATTATATACAGGGTGAAATTGATATCATTAGCATCCTTTGAAACCAAGAGTCTATCCATCAAACTGAACAACTTTTACTATGGGAGGAAACCAATTAATGCAAAAAAAAAATCTACTGTCCCATACTATAGGTATACTGCACCCGCCGCTTTTTTTTTGCTCCGATTGGTTTGCTCCCATAATAAAAGTTGTTCAGTTTGATTTGTAGACTCTTAGTTTAAAAGGATGCAAATGAAATCAATTTCACCCTGTATTTTGCATTTTCAAATTAAAGTGTCTTTTAATGTAAAAAAAATAATAATTTCGATTTATTGAACTTACAAGTATGAGTACTATTTATAAAAGATTAGGTACGTCTACGATGCACTTTCTTTTTAATTTATAAATAAATGGCTTATTGCTGAAGCACTCATTTCTGTAGATGACGAATTAGTTTTAAGAGTAGGATAGAAGGATAG
Source organism: Agonopterix heracliana (assembly GCA_963693445.1). NCBI lineage: Eukaryota > Metazoa > Arthropoda > Insecta > Lepidoptera > Depressariidae > Agonopterix > Agonopterix heracliana. The sequence continues at coordinate 1,824,183 of OY856310.1, forward strand.
TTTTATGAACAAAAGCAGAGCTATAATACAAAACGGTGGAGCCTTCTGGCCACCCAGAGAACACACGATCAACATGACTGTCGACGAACTTACTCACCACGCGAAGCCCAAAAAAAACTTAAAATATTGCTAAACGAAGTGTCATGTAAAGAGAAACAAACAGTTTCCATTCTTCATCATTATACACCCTGTGGTTAAGATAAGGGTTCTCTCACATGAGCGACTTCGTAAGGGGCCGTCACACACGATTACTAAAACTGTCGATATCTCGCTCTTCCCCGCCACATCGATCTTTGTAAAACAAAAACACGTGACTAAGTATTCTTAGAAATGGGACAACGGATCGGTTTTGGTCTAAACTTCTAAAAGTGTGAAGTGTTTTTGATGTGTTTATTTCTGTAGAGATTATTTGCATGTCTTCTTCCCAAAAATTCTCGAATGATAATTCGAGCCCTGTCTACATGATTTGAAGTCATAAATATATTTTCTGATCATCATCGTATCGACCTAATGTTTGTTTCAATTTTGGTCTTTATAACGCGGGCTTTTAGTTTATGACCTGCTTTGCATGATTTCTGATTAGATAACTTCATACTGGAGTAAGAAATCTTAAAATGGACAGCAATGTAGCTCTTAGCAAGTATGTTTAATGACAATTATAGCGTAAGCTGCAGCATCAGCGTCTTGAACGCAAATCAGAGCCAGAAAAAATACAATGGCTAGGGAACGCTATCGTGGGCGTATTCGACATGCTCTTGGCCTGTTTTGTTTCAAAGCTTTCTCTATCATCTTCAAATAAATAAAATTAACTTACATCAACTTCAAACAGTACCATCTTCTCATAAAACTCCAAAAATAAACCAACATCTTTGAACTAAAACCAAAAACCACCACCGAAAATCGTAATTTTTAATGAGAATTTTTTTCCCATCCCCTTGCCGGTCGGTTGGGAACTTGGGACCATTATACAGCGGATGCATTATTTCCGCTCGTTAAGTCGAGCACTTTACTATTTGATGAATGTTTCTACATTGGCTAGATTCTAGGGATATTCTTGGTTAAATGGGATAATGCTCTTTAACTAGATAATGCGATTAAGAGGTAATTTTGTGTGGGGTAGAAGAGCTATAGAGCGCACGCATCTCTTATGGCTCGAGGTGTCAATATACGAGTATTACATATTTCTTACGTATAAAGTACTCTAAGTTGGCAGTGGGGTAAAAGCTAGAACGATAGGGTAAAAGTAAATAGCTCTAAACTTACAACCGTAATCCGTTTTATAATGGTCGTAAACATTGTTAAAACTATTAACGGAAGGATCGTTTTTAGCATATTTAAGGTTTCAGGATGGTATAACGTGTCAATGATGATTGATGATCGATGATCATGACATAAATAACCTAAAACACTTCATATCAAATCTTATGTAGTCTTTTCGTATGGGGCTCATCGAAAGAAATGGGTTGGACCTTTCTTAGCCGGAACGACACAGCTAATAGACGAATGAAAAATCATACAATTTAGAAAAAAAATGGTGGGGTCTTTGACACAGATCGAGGAAAGGTCTTTTATGTGTCCTGAATCTCATTATATCATTAACTTTTTCTACCTAGACATAAAGAAACAATTCGCGCAGCAACCACAGTCAGCGACGGTCGAAGCTGGTCGTAGCGTCAGTTTTCGCTGCGTCCCTCCCCTCGCCGCTCCTCCCGCTACCCTCAAGTGGACAAGGAACGGTTTGACTATAGAACCGAGTGATGAGATCCTTGTACTACCTAGAGTTGGATTACAGGTAAGAATAGTAAAGAAATACGACAAGTTTGACTTAATCTGAAACTCATCAACGTCCTTGCACGAAGAGGGCCTTCCCGAATCACGCAATAATGAACCCCCGATATATCAGGCACACGTTGGGCAATGGCCCTTCATCTTAAGCTGGTTGACGTATGTCGTCACACTGTTGACAAAACATCGACTCGTTAGAAGAAGAAGAGATCAATATGGAAATGTAAAGTTGCTAATAAGTAAAAGCTACTTGAGCCTTTTCCAACACAGCGTCGCGATGGCACCACGGTGCTTTGTCTTTCTATATTAAATGTCAGAAATTTCTCAAAACCTTTTTCTCGTGACACTCTACGCGCTTAAAGCTTAATGTTCTCGAACAAAGTACCAAAATAACTCCAAAAAGCTTTTTCAATCGATAAAAGAATATTCTATATCCTCCAAGTCGAATGCGACGATTATATGACGATTTTTAGGCCTTCATATCTAACGAAAGGTCGTCGTAGATGTATATGTAAATTGTTCTTCCACATTAGATCCGCTGACGGCGTTAATAATAACATAAGCGGATCAACAGCGGCAACTACTGGCAACACCAAACAGATTAAAATCAAAATAAAATAAGATAGAAGGAGAGGAGAGAGATGTAGAAAAAAAAATCATTCTTCCCTCCGTTGCAAAATGGAGACAACAATAAGAAAAGCATGGCTGTTATTAAGCCAACTCCAGAGATAATTTATGCCAGAGTTGAAGACCCTAACTTAAAAGCACAACTTAAATAAAGCATTACAAAAACAAAGAGGAATATAAACCTATTATAACCACTAGAAAACTTGTACCTATGCTACTTTTATCTAATCTAGTGCCGTGCTTACTTCACGCCTCAGAGATGGAACTTCTTTCCAACTTCTGACAAGAACTTTGTTTCACAAACATTTTATACGTCCCGTGTAGTAGTTTTGTATTCATACGTATGCTCTAAACACAGGATATGGCGAACTACACGTGTATGGCAGAAAACATCGCCGGACGACGTGAGTCCGACGTGGCTGTTTTATCGGTCTACGGTAAGTTTACTGTAACATTTACTATTGAAGAAGTTTGTGTATTGTGCCTTTTATGAATGAAGTTAGCTCTTTCTGAAGTATTGTCCATCGTTGAAAGGAAGACTGTTTATTTCTGCGGGACTTTTGTCCTAGATTTTTTATGAAATATTCAGTAATAAATTATCGTGGTTTGGTACACCTACTTATATAAGTAAGAATTATGTGGCAGGAATTTCATCTAAGCTGTGATATTATAATTTTTCCTGAGATATTATAATTATCCAGATTATTATCAATCGACTCACTTTTAGTATGGTTACTGACTATTAAAAGTAGTCCGTAACCTAGTAGTACCTATCTTTCGACCATACGATAGGCAAAATCTTTCACGCTTGGCTTTTCTTTTTGGACCTGGTGAGGTAGATTTTAGAGATTTTAAGATACTTTATATTTTTTTTATTTGACATCATATTCGTGCTAGAGTAAGTACTTTCTTTGTTGCTAAGGCCTCCTCTCACCTTTTTTAAATTTATTTTGTCCCACTGCTGCCACGTAACGATTGATGCCTACCTCCCACTAATAAAAGTTTTTCAACTGTTCCAAATGTTTAAAATCTATCAAGATTTTAAAATCAGATGCCCTTTTGATTTTAAATATGTTTAATCAGCTTTAATTTATTAAAATTTGTTAGGTCTAATTATCAAAGCCAAGTCGAAGACAAATAACAACAATAGTAACATTCATGCTTCAGTAATATCCTTGTATCTTTATGGGTATTGTACGAGTAATTTAGAGGTCGCCTTCATTATGTAGTTTAATTATCATCCTGTTATAATTTGGTAATTAGTTGTTCTTTAATTTTTATTTGATTGGCGGTACTACTGCAAGAAATAGAAGTAATTCTTGCAGTATCTCCTTCACTCCAATTATAAGGAACTGAACCATAATTATTAAGATTATTCGGGGAGAATTATGATTAAGAGTATTTCGAGTTCTTTAAAGGAGGCATTTGCCTCTGCAGATTATTACTAACTAATAATAAACTATCTCCGTGGTCTAATGGTCAACATCATTGGCCTCTTGATACGGAGGTCGTGGGTTCGATCGATGGGGGACTCCAAGTGAAATGTCACTTTGTGCGTTTTTCCCCAGTGGTTAGGACATTGCAGGCTGAATCACCTGATTGTATAGAAAGAAAGATGATTCCGAGCTTCGGATGGCACGTTAAACCGTTGGTTCCGGCATCATTGGCCTCTTGATACGGAGGTCGTGGGTTCGATTCCCACGGGGGACTTCAAGTGAAATGTCACTATGAAATGTCATCTCCGGTTGTAGTAGTCGTTACATAAAAAACACGTCAGAGGCCGTAAGGCGGTTTGAAAGGAAACTCTCACACCACGATAAGAATAAGACATACTTATAATTACAATCAGATCTCACCTTCGCAGTGAACGGTGGTTGGTCTCCCTGGTCCTCTTGGGTGTCATGCAGATGTGGGTCGCAGACCAGCGGGAGAAGACGGACGAGAACTTGCACCGAACCAGCGCCAGCTAATGGTGGAGCTAATTGTAGAGGACAATCTTCACAAAGCGACGAGGATTGTGTTCGATGTCAAAGCGGTAAGAGAATCTAGGATGTGGTCTGCCTATTGTGATCTAAACTTATTAACAATGTGCATACAATACAAAACAATAGACGCTGGGCACATAATTTATTTATAAGATAAATAGACTCGATGAATCGCAAAAAAAAAAAGAAATTAATTTCTTAAAATGATGTCTATTATCTGTAAAAATATAAAATAAAAACAAAAAAAACTTGACATACCGAATTTTTTGTTTACCTACGGATGTCCTGATTTGATAACACAAGGGTAACCTTGTGCCGTTTTATGAGTCTCAATTAAACAATGTAAAACGTTTTTTTTTCTTGCTTTAGCTTTTATCCCTGAAAACTAGAACAATTTTTCTTTAGCAGGTTCTTGGTCAACGTGGGGAGCCTGGTCATCCTGCAGTGTAGACTGTGCCAGAGTTAGAATACGACAGTGTTCAGGATCATGTTCTGGATCTACACTACAACACGCTGCGTGTGTTGATGGACTTTGTTCTTCTGGAATGAGTAAGTTGAGCCTGGCTATTTAATTATTATCTGATTTCTTTAAATTTGAAACAACTATTAATGTTGATGTGGCTTCTGACTAAATTAGCTGAAACTGTTTTAAGGGGATGATCAGATCTTCAAACTGAACAACTTTCTCTATAGGCCAATATCGAAATCGCAAAAAAAACCTCAGCGGTCCCCATACATTTGAGTCGAGTTATGTTTGCAGTTTTGTTTGGGACAGCTAATGTTTTCTTTGCGATTTCGATAATTTTCCTACAGAGAAAGTTGTTCAGTTTGATGTTCGGATTATTAGCTTAAAATAGTTTCAGCTAATTTAGTTAGACCTTGTATTCCTCAGTATACATTTTTTATTTTATATGAAAAATTAAATTTATATTGAAAATTCTCTGACAGCAAGGTGATGACTAACTTGCCTCCACCAACACGCACTGGGCCCGCGTGGTGGAGTATGGCCCACTCCCTCTCACCCTTATTCGTGAGAGGAGGCCTTTGCCCTGCAGTGGGATTCTACAGGCTATAGCTTAGCTTTTTTTTTATTTTATATGAACATCGGCATACTAGCTTTCCTTCATAAAACATCCTTCAACAGGTCTAAATAGACAAGACACGGCCATGTATGTTGGTATTGGCATCACGATCGCGATGCTAGCAGCCGGAACAGCGATATTGTATGTTTGGTGCAAACATAGATCCAGGCCAGGCTATACTGCTGCCAGAATAGGTAATATTACACTTCGTATTGTATATTTACATTACAGTAGTATTAGTATTATGGTTTGAAATATATTTGTAACGAAAAAAAAAAATTTGATCCAGTAATATTTTTTTCTAAGTTAACTATCTTTTTTTATCTATCCGTTTACAATGTTTGTCGTTAAATTATACACTTTTATCTCCCTTTTATAAAAAAATATAGTTATTAATATGCTAACATTTTTTTTAAAAAGACAGTCAAACTGAACAACTTTATGGCACTAACATCGAAATCGCGGAAAAAAATCTGCTGTTACCTGTTACATACAAAACTGCAAACCTACTTAAGCCATAATTTTGGTATGGGACAGCAGATTTTAATTTCGAGATTTTATCTTGGTCGCATAGAGAAAGTTTATCCCCTTAACAAAGTGTCAGCATATTAAGAAGGACCATGAATGAAAAACGATTTGCGGGCAACGAATTGCATCACATTGCATTATTCATGTAACTGCAAAAAACCAAAAATTGTAACAGATAAATTCAACATTTATTTTTAACAGATCTGCTTCAGATTCTGAAATGCTTTAAGCCAAGTATGACACGTTCAGATACAATGTTTTTAATTGAAAAGTTTTTAAACAGCACCTAACACTGACCTAGGAATACCGAAGTCATACCCAGGAAGGGATAAAGACAACGCCGGACCGGACTTGACGCGCACGTGCAACGAATACTGGATGCAGCCTGACAACCACTACGATATGCCGCACCTTAGGGACAGGTAAATTGAAATAGGAACTATTTTAAATAAGAGGTGCTTTAGAGGATTATCTTTAGTCTTGTGATTCTGTTAAGAGATTTGATACAATTTTGATTTAGGTCTTGTAGATTTGCATTTCAGTTTTTCGTGGTAGGAACAGGCTGATAACTTCCCAGTGCTGTATTGATTCAAGAATCTTCAGATTTTGATTGCTTATGATTCTTTAAATAATTTGTTATTGTGCTTTGAGACAATTCGTTTTCTAATGTTTATGAAAGAGTCGAAATTCTGACCAATTCAAGAGGAAGGGATCCCTCCCGAGAGCGATAATGTTTTTGTATTTTGCACAGCTCAATGAAAATTGGTATATCGTACAGTCCCCAAATAATGATGCTATATTTACAATATAATATAATTAAATTATATAATTATTTATATAAAAACAACAAATTAGAAGCGAGAAGTAAATTATCGAACTTACATCGGTATATTCACAAATTAGGAGCGTTACGAGGCAGAGGCAGAGGCCGATCAGAAGATTTAACATTAATCATGGAGTTGAAACATTTATACCTATACAATAAGTGTGGGACCGACTATGTTGGCGCGGACCGCATACTACAAAAAGAAGACAGACAGCTACAACAAACATTCGATGACAACTTTATGGGAGTACGAGCTGAAATTAACATAGAATGGCACTTCAACACCTGGCAAGGCTTAACACAGTTAGAGGCGTGCTTAAACTTTAGGCCGCTGTGCGATCTAACCGAAGATATCGACGAATTTCTGTCGCCGGCCCACTTTCTAACCGGCCGCGCAGGAGTAACAATTATTAAAACAGCAGAAGATGGAAGAACAAGATGGCATTTAACAAAACATCAGATATGGATGAGGTGGAAAACTGAAATTAACGCAAGAAACAAATGGCTACAAGCACAGAAAAACATTCAAGTCGGAGAGTTAGTCATTGTACGAGATGAGAAGAACCTGCCGGCTGGGAAGTGGCCGATGGCTAGAGTGATTGAATTACACCCCGGCCAAGATGGATACGTACGTGTTACCTCGTTAAAAACAAAAATCGAGAACACCAAGCGACCAATAGTCAAACTGTGTCTATTACCTAACCAACCAGCAAAACATGAACCTGAAACAAATAACAACGAACCCGAGAAAGATGAAAAGGAGAAAAGAAACAAGCATGGCTGGTCGAAACTATCGTCAGTCATTATGGCTTTACTATTTTTTATAACACAAGTATCAAGTTCGCATGGAATGAGCAATATAACAGAGATAAATAACAACCAAACATTATATTTTGACCCGGTGGCGAAGATGCAGCTTCAGAGAGATCAATGGACTTTAGTAGCATACTACGATATGTTTCCGTACTGGGACGGAACAACAGCGCTTGAAAAATTACTAAATTACTTAGAGATAAAATGCGGTGAAATGGAAGAATACAATAAATGTAACATGATCGAGCCACAGCTACGTCACGAGTACACGGAGCTACAATACTATAATCAACTACTGCTAACGCAGCATTTTATCGGCGAGCACTCCAGACAGCGACGCGGCCTTATCGATGTCGTGGGTTCCCTCGCTAATAGCCTGTTCGGAGTATTAGATCAACAATTCGCAGAACAATACACACGAGACATCGAGCTGATTAAGCATAACCAAGCTCATTTAAAGAACCTGTGGCGCAATCAAACATCGGTAGTAGAGTCGGAACATAACATAATAAAAAGAACTGAAGAAATAATGACCAAACATCATAAGGTTATTAACAAACATTTAAACAGTTTAGATAAGGCTGTGAACACACTACAGACAGAAGTTAACAAAGTGAATAAGGAACAAGATTTTACCTTATCGGTAATTTCGGCAAACAGTATACTACAAAACTTAAAAGGCATTCAAACTATCATGTTGGACACGATATCAGACATTTATCAGGGAAAATTTAATGTACATCTATTGACGCCAAAACAATTGAAGGAACAGCTTAACATTATTTCTGGGCTTTTGACTGCAGATTTAACATTACCAATTGAAAATATTCACACAGAATTTCACAACATTTACAAGTTGTTGAAGATAAAAGCAAGAGTGACAGAGAAGTATTTTATTTTTGAGATCAAAATCCCACTTATCAGCAGAGGAACTTACGATTTATATCACGTTATCAGCATCCCGAAACAGTATGGAGAGAAGAGCGTGAACATTATAACAGCAGCAGCAGTTTCTGACTACGTGGCAATTAATTTGCAAAAGGACACCTTCATACCGATAACACAAGAAAACTTACAAAATTGCATCATACAAGACAGTTCAACATATATGTGCAAGCCACAACACCCGATTTATAAAATGAGATCTGATAAAGACCTTTGTATCCTAAATGAAAATAAAGAATGTGAAACAAGCATAACCACGTGCAAAAACAAGTGGAAGAGTCTAGTGAGAATAAATACATACTTTTATTTTTGTTGCGAGCGGTGTCTACTGCGAATAATATGCGGAGATCGGGTTACCGCTCACCAGATAGCACACGCTAATATTATAACAATAGGAGAGGACTGCGTCATCAAAACAAACGATTTTATGATTTATGGACAGAGACATCATCAAAGTAAATTGAATATTACGTACGAGATCGAAACAGCTTCTATAGCGCCAATCAACCACATTATCAATATTACCATAGATAACGGAGGGCGGACTACTTGAATGAAACAGAGCTGGAACGCATTGAGCTACACAAGGAGATAGAAGCGAAACTGAAACATATGAAGGAGAGTGAGGCCTATGAAGACGATGTGCGTGTTTCGTACCACGACATTCACCACTACGTTGTTATCTACTGCATAGTGGCACTCTTGGCACTAGTTGGAATAGTCTCATTTTGGCGTCGAATTCGCCGAACCTGGAAAACATCCCCCGTGGTGGAAGCGCCGCCTGCGCCGAAGCAACGCGCCGCACGAGCTATTCCCCACAACGACGCATCTCAAGATGCTGATCAAGAATATGAGATGAAAGAGTTTCAAAATAAGAAACCGTTTTTTCGTAAATTAGTGTTTGAAGATGATTCTGTATAAGATTTCTTTTTATTCTTTAACATTTTACATAACATTTTGTAACATTTGAATGCACCCCAGCCTCCCGTAACGCATTTTTCTGCCCGGGAATATGTTCGGTGTAACCGAACACCTTCTAACGCGTCACTCGAGGTCGCCTTATAATTTTACTAATCAGTGCATTTTCCGAGAGCGTCGGCATCGGGCGAGCATTCAATTGAACATTTTAACATAACGATTTTATAACATTTTTGGAACAATAAACTAAACTGAAGCAATCTCAACAAGTGGTTCTTCTTAACAAGCACACCTCCCGAAACACTTGTCTTGTTATGGGGCTGGCAAGCCAGCAACACTTGGTCTTGGACCCAATGATATCTTTGGATTCATTAGCTTGATTCTAATGGATGCTTACTAAAGACTAGGGTGACGACTTTGCACAGCAATCAAGTATTACAATGACCATTTGTATCTCTTTACCGGATTGTTTTATTCCTCTTCAGTATTTATAAGATTCGTTCGACAATTCTTCATTCTAAATAGTTTCTTTTATCATTAGCTACGCGTCTCCGTTTGGGAACAGAAGTAGACAGCAGTCATCGGTGGGAAGCAATCATTACGAGATGAAGCCTTACAGCCCTTCAGGAGACTCGGCGTCTAGCTGTTATACTAATTGTAAGTAATAATATGATACTCGAGCATAGTAATTAGTAAAGGCGAGCAGGAGTTTAACGAGATCAAGATAATTGATTTGGAATACTCTACAATAACTTCCGACGCAGTGGTAAAGTCACAAAACTTAAGAAAGTTGTCTTTATGATACGATTTTTTTTTTTAATAATTGATTTGATAGATTGATTAATGATCACACTTGGTTTGGTTCACGGAAAAACAATCAGAAAGAATGACAGCGACGAACGTATTGTCGTCACTATTCCTCTTGTAAATGCTTCTGTACAGCCAATGCAAGATGTTTCTGCCACTTTCGAGAGTTATATCAACTGCTTATTCAAAGCAGGAGTCACTATTGTGTTTACTTAAGGCACCTGCACAGCAAAGGTCCAATTACATACATACAAACGTACAAAGGTCCAATTCTATAAAATAAATGTGCCTTTCACATAAGATCTCTTGGGTTGCAGTGACTTCATTTTGACGGTAATTTTCTAAATCCTCATTTCACTTTTGTCTTGGTAAATTTGTGTCATCTTTTCTCTACATACTTGTTTCATCTCCAAATGAACTTTAGACCTCGCATTGATAGAGTTTAATTTCCTAATTAACTCTAATTAGGTTTCCTAATTATCTCTTCAACACTTTCGCAGCAATAACAATTACTTCACGATCGAGTGAGTGCTCCTCGTCACAACTAGCTGAACTCGTGACGTCATCACCTTCAGTGTCCAAAGTAGATGTAGCTGTTACATTACCTCCTGGACCTTTGGACACTAGTTATAGAGATCAAATTTGTTTAACTATTGTTAAGTAATGTTATTTTGTACATTGGTATTCTACATCTTAATTATGATCGAAGATTAGTCTAGAGGAAGTACGTTTACTATTGTATCGTCAGCTTATCGAATGCAATTACTTTCTAAATAATATTCGTAAATATAAATCATATCCTTTAAGATGTGAATCATGCAAAGAATTCCGTTGGTCGGATAGATAAGTACGATAGTGTCTGTCTTTTACCGTTAAAGTATCTAATTCCAGACACAAATCCCGGTTTGGCATTACAAAATTTATTTTACAATTAATAATTCATTTGTAACCGGAGACATTAATTCTTTCTATGGGAAATCAGAGTTCAGCATGTAAGTAAGTATGTAATTTTCACACGAATAATCGATTGTTTCAACGCAGTCTATACGTTGACGCTAATCGTATTGTACTCAAGCTCTGGTTTATATCATACCTTTGCTTGTTATTAACGTCATTGTAAAGCAAACAATGTAACTGTTACAAAAGTTTATCACATAAAAGATTGAAAAATTCAACCAGTATCGGACGGGATTCGAACCAGCAACCTGCCAATCCTTGTGCAAACCCCAAACCCTTAACACTTCATATGAATGGGCTGGCATTGACAAGGATAGGTAAGCACATAATTGTATGCTGAGACAGCGCAAGTGCGAGAGGAGTTTACCACCACTGTCCTGTCGTCCACCTCCAGGACCACCACGAGGGGGTGAGGTCAATATTGGTGGGGGCAAGAAGTGTCTCTACTGTACGTAAGTATTAAGAAAAGTTTATGCCGAGAGCCCAAATGCGCGCGCAAACGAAGTCTGGTGATATTATAATACTATCCAATTAAAGAAAATTAAATTTTTCAGAAACAATTTAGAAACTAATATCTATGTTTGTAAGAAGTCAGATTTTCGATTACATTACCCAACATTTCGGGTCGATTTCGGCATACCTATACAAGGTGTTACAAAACTACAAATAAACATTTAAGGGGGTGGTGTAGACCATCAAACTGAACAACTTTCACTATGGAACCAATATCTAAATCGCAAAAAAAAATATATATGTTCTATACTCTACAAATCGACTAGAGCTAAAATATGTATGATTTAAAATTATTTTTTTCTCGATTTCGATGTTGCTCCCATAGAGAAAGTTGTTCAGTTTGACGGTCTAAACAACCCCCTTATGAGTTTAAAAAATTTATTGTTACTTATGAAACATCCTGTATAGCTTGCTTTGGTCGTTACACTTTAAAATAGAGAGAACAAATTAGGCAATGTATGCCTAAATCTGCCTTGTTGGGTAATGTAATCGCTGCTTTAGTTCTTTTTCTTATACTGTGCTACCGAAACTCTGTCAATACTCAATACTTTCAAACTCTCATATTTAATGGACAATTCGTCCTAATTAATAATGACTATTAATGACTGACCCATTAGTAGTTTTTCAGTTGATTTTAATTGAAGCTAATTTTTAACATGTCTTTTTAATTGTCCAGAATGGTGTGGTGAGAATAAAAACGTTAATAAAGACTTTGTCACATTGGACTTGTAACTGTCAAATTGGTTTTGCTGTTTTTACCTGTATTAGGTACATAATACTAGAAGAACTGACAACCGATGGGGTGTCAGAGTTCTAGAGTGGAGACCGCGAACTGGTAGGCGTAGTGTGGGAAGCCCTGCTGCCCGCTGGACAGACGACCTAAAAAAAGTAGCGGGGAGCGACTGGATGAGGAAGGCCAAGGACAGAGTTTTGTGGCGCGCCTTGGGAGAGGCCTATGTTCAGCAGTGGACGATGATAGGCTGATGATGATGATGATGATGAGGTACATAATAATACGGTGTACTAACTATAATATGTATACTGTATAATTTATACCATGGTTATAAGTATGATTACGTTTGTATATTCGACATTTCAATTTCAAATTTAGGCGTTCGATATAGGAAGCAGAATCCAGGAGTGCGATTTTTGAACATCATTCGATCAACTCGGCAGTAGAAAGATGCATAATCTCCGTAGTAATTTCGACGTTTTCTGCCGCCGATTTGATCGTATGATGTTCAAATGAGTGTAAAAGTTGTGTCAACTGTACTTGGTTTGACAGTTGAATGTTTAAAATCAAATATTCATCAAGACGCGACTAAAGTGGCGAACAAAAGTGGTTTGTCTACATTGTCTTTTAAAAGGATAAACATGTTTTAAGTACTATTTAAATCGTTCACAAAGTTTGTCTTTATATTTCAAGATCCCATTTTAAGTTGTTTATCCCCATAATGCATATTCTTGTGGAATGATCATAGTTTAAAGATTCTAAAAATAGGTTTGTCATCCTCATCGCCATTTCAGCCGGGTGCAAAAATGTTGTTTCTGTTGATTAGTCTAATATATTATAAGCATAAGCATATGCTCACGACTATATTCCCCGAGGGGGTAGTCAGAGATATTCTGAAACCTCAGAACATCCACGTTTCACCAGTAGTACCGAAACTCTGTCCAGTGTGACGGGGGGTGAGCCCGTCGCCACTTGTAATGGACAGTGGGTACAATACATGCCTCGAAATTGAAGCATGCAGGTTTCCTCACGATGTTTTCCTTCACCGAAAAGCCAGTGGTGTTACAAATCGTACATAAATTCCGAAAAACTCATTGGTACGAGTCGGCATGGACGGGGATCGAACCATCGCCTCCTGCACGGCAGGCAAGGTTACTCGCCACTGGACCACCACGGCTTTTTAATATATTATGTATACGTATTAAAACTTTCCCAAAAGAGAGGAGACTTTATGTACTCATATTATTATTATTATGAAAGGATCATCAAAATCTGTCCAGTCGTTTTCGAGTAAATCTTCCCCATTTGCACGATTTAAATCTATAACGTGGCAAATCAGATAAATTTTGCTTCAATTTCGTTAAGAATATACTGTCTAAAGTTAATACAAAACATTGTTAATTTATTCTAGAAAATGCTTTCGACTATATTCCCCGAGGTGGTAGTCAGAGATATTCTGAAACCTCAGAACATCCACGTTTCACCAGTAGGACCGCAATTTATTCTACGCATATAAAACCAAAGAAACGCATAGAAAACCAATAGGAGCCACAATTTTTTACACCCGACTACCAGGGTGTAGAGACAAGCCTATTAGATATTATGATTACCAATTTGTTTAGGATCCATTCGACCTTATGGAAATTGTTGTAAGGGCTTGGTCAGTGACCAATAGCTACTGCGATCTTTATAGATCTATTGTAGCTTCCTTTCGACCTTTCTACAAACCTTGTCTAAACATATGGGGATGAAACATTTGTAACGGGATCTTAGTCTATTATGTTAATTTAGTGTAAAAAGACTGAATGTTTTATTTTGCCATAAGTAAGTTTTGATACCAATTCTTTTATACTCAAGCTTTGCATTTAATTTATTATGTAATTTAGTGTATTCAAGGCTCTTTATGTAATTGTAAATACTGTATACTAATAAACTGTGATATTTTCTATACAATAAAATGTGTTTAACAAATACCTATTTTGCTTTTATTCCAATATCTTCGATAACAGAAATAAGCTGTCTATCAGTCAGTCGCAGAAACACTCATTAAAGTTAATCCTCCATTAATTCTTGCTAATCAATCGATCGTTGATTTTTTTTGCCGCCTGGCTTGCGACCACCCTCCTGCCGGAGTCTGGTGCCAAGCAGCTTGATGCGTTCCGTCGGTGTGCAGAAATGAAAAAAAAAAGCGTTTAGTACGTCAACGTACGTACTTCGTACATCGTCGTCGTTGGTCCCGGCTACTATCTCTGGTAGTGATCGTTACATAAAAACCACGTCAAAGGCCGTAAGGTGGTTTGAATAAACTCTATGATACCAGGGCTTGCCCTCACGATAAGAAGAAGTACGTCAACAAGACAAAAAGTGACAGTAAGAGATTTAATGGAGGATTAACTTTAATGAGCGTTTTTGCAACTGAGTGTAGGTCTAGCTAATATGCGATAACTACCAGGCCACTGCAAATCGAAGAACTCGAAGTAACTCGATTGGGTATAGATTTTGCAGATAAGAGATGGTAACTACGCTGCTTCTTCTACGCGGCCCATTGACCTCTTATATATGATGTCTATGACGCGGCCCATCTGATGCACAAACGCAGCACTCATCTGGGTAGACAAGTTTTGGCAACACATGAGATGAAAGTTCTCTTATTCAAACATCTACTGAGATTCCGGAATGTCATAGGAATACATTGGTAACTGTATAAAAGGGGCGATCACAATAGATCAGCAATGGTTGCAGCGATATAGGCGCAAGGCATTCAATGCCCCCAAATCCCAATAATAAAACTCGTACATGCCATTGACTCGATAAAAAAGCACACTTGCAGAATTGTCCAAAAATGTGTAACTTACTTACTTAATACCTCTTATGCACTTGGTTCATTTTATGCTCTTTATGAATTTTTGTCTTTCATATTTTTTTTTTCTTAATTACTAAATCCTAACTGGTTAGGTTTTAATGGCTCAATATTTCTCCTTGGAAAACATCTTCTTATAATTTTGTTTGTACAGATTGCTTTTTGAGTTGTAAAGTACTTCAGTCATATTATGCGTATCATAAATACTCAGGAATTTCTAGCCTGGCATGGCAACAAATATGATATCATGTTTACATGGACTTAGTATTGCTTGTTCGGATTTCTCGTAGTTAGCTCCACCAGATTGCAGTAGCTATATCTATATGCATACATAACTTAACGACTAGGTACCAACTTGTAAAGAGTT
Source organism: Agonopterix heracliana (assembly GCA_963693445.1). Taxonomy (NCBI): domain Eukaryota; kingdom Metazoa; phylum Arthropoda; class Insecta; order Lepidoptera; family Depressariidae; genus Agonopterix; species Agonopterix heracliana. Next base: position 1,839,929 of record OY856310.1, read on the forward strand.
ATAGCTAGGTTCCTTTTTAGCATATTGCGGGTTGCAGGGGTGATAGATGGCTACTGGCTAACCTATCACCAACAAAAACACTGTATACACTGCTAAATAATAATAAATGTCTTGCTAGCTTTTACTACGTCAACAAGATAAAAAGTGACAGCAAGAGATTTAATAGAGGATTAACTTTAATGAGCGTTTCTGCAACAGAGTTTTAGCCTGACATTTTCTAACGACGTCCCCGATTCAGTCTAGCTATGTTTAAACGTCGTAACGAGTTATTTCGGTGTTTTTAAAATATTAGAGCTTGAATGAAGAATTTCAGCTATGTTTCCTAGATTTGCCTTCCATGCTTGCATCAATCCACGAGATAAAATAACTTCTGCTAATCTTTATATAACTCTTCAATATCCCGTAGTGCGCAACTTCAAAGGAAGTAAAGTATGAATACTAATTATAAACGGTCCAAGTCACAAATCAAAGTGTTATTCTTGTACTCATTTGTCAAGTTGTAAAATAAGTTCAGCATTTATCACTCCAACTCTAATTGGGGCCATTTTGTGATCTTTTAAATCCTTTGGGATTTGAAATTAGATTAGGATGGTTGGACGGATCTTCTATATGGCTCTTCAATTAATTTCTAAACAAATCTTTTACGTGAGTAGGTAAACACTACAACAAATCTTTTACGTTAAAAGAAAACCTGTATTTTGATGCCAAAATTCTAAACAATCTACACTATTTATTCTACATAATATAACATACATAAATATTCTTTATTTGCACACTAAAAACATACAGCAACAAAAACAGAATAAAAAGAACGTTAGGGTACAAATGGCGGTCTTATCACTAAAAGCGATTTCTTCCACACAACCATGGGATGGCAAAACTCTTAAGTAAAAAAAAACTACACCTCCCTATTAATCCGATTAAGTCTACTTTGCCTTATTTCCTCTGGTTTGGGGGCGCTGCAATCGACTATAACCTTTAATGTCAGTGTTCGGAGTGCAAAAATGAGTTCCAATGATTTTCCGCAACATGGCGAGGTTTTTTATTTTTCTGGTCGGGCTTTACTACAGCACTGTAGCTCAAATCGAATAGATAGCGTGTTTTCAGTTTGGACATAAACTGTTTGTCCGAGTAGACTTTAAAACAGTATCCTATGTGTTAATCCAGAACATATTCTTTTTGTGTGCCATTTAAATCCATTTAGCTGTGATTGCGTAACAAACATCTAAACAGCACAAACTCAAACATCTTTAATATTACTGGGATTCGCTTCCTTAAAAACAAAACGTATCTAGTTTGAATAGTAAACAAGGCAGTTTTATTAGCAAGCTTCCTGTTTTTCGTGAGTCATTCTGTAGGTATTGTTTTTTTCACTTTCGTTGCTTCGTCATCCTTCTTGGAATCGTGAACGAGTCCGTAGGTCAGAATATTTATGTGGACTGACGCATAGATAACCGCCTAAGTATTTGGGAAGAAATCTTTATACTTCAGTAGAGTGACATAATAATTTAGAACGAATGGGATTTATTATCCTTTTAGAATAGTCATTTCTATATCAAGCAAAGCTGATCCATAAAGGTATGGTATTCTAGTCTGCAACAAACTATCACCGAAAGCTTAGAAAGCCTACAATTTTTGCAGCGTACTTCGAGCTTTTCCTCATGGTTATACAGAAAAGAGAACCAGTAGAAATTGCATGATAAATATTTAGTTCGAGAACTAGCGTGACCAAAAAACAAAATGAACTAAGTAATCAAATTAAATTCAACCTTATCTTCATAACTCTTATGACTGAATCTTTATAAAATTGTCATAGTGACTTACTTATGTTATGTTATGATCTTTAGTTGAATGAAATTTATGAACAGATATGGTATATCGACCATATCAGTGGCATGCGTGCTGCATCTGCATGCTACTTTTATTAAGGAAAAGTCAAGCTATCTGTTTTTTGTTCAGCCCGATTTGACAACAGAGCTGAATATCAGTGGATATAGCAGTTACGGTAGGATTGTGCCAGCATTATGAGTTTTATCACGTTTCTCTACCAGAAGTCTACTCGTGGTTTGTGCGCTGTCAATTTTGATTAAACATCATTGATGATGGTCGTTTTGTGCATTTAGGACACAATTCAATAGAGTTACTTTATCTGACAGTCGTCGTTTGTGCGTATAGGATACATCGTCGTGGGCAGCCCGACCGTATCTTACCTACATGTAAGGGCTCTTACGGACGAGCGACACTTTGTTTGCGACCCTCCTCGGCGACCGCTCTCGCATCGGAAGCTGTCGCCGACGAATGTCGCAAGATGACAGCAAAGAGTACTTCGGACGACAGATTGCGACAACGATCGCCGAGAGTCGCGCGACGCACTGCGATCGCTGTCGAAAGCTGTCGCAAACAAAGTGCGGCTCGTCTGTAAGAGCTCTAACGCGAGCTCCTATCAAAATTCATACCGTGACCGATATCAAAATCAATTCTTGAATCGTAACGTGAGTCTACGAATGAACCATGACATAACATAATACATACATACAAACATATACTCCCGCCTGCGTCCCATTGGGGTAGGCAGAGACAATTGATCGCCATCGGCTATGATCCTGACATACCTCTTTTGCCTCTTCCACAGTCATAAGTCATTTCATACACGCTCGTCAGTATCGGGTACATTTGATCTGACCCTTCTTCTTCTTGTACCTATGCTGCCAATTTGGTCTGCATACTTACTTACCTAGGTCTAGGGCGACCCCTTCCGACTGTTCCATTCGTACTCGCTTTATATTTATAAAACAAAATACCTACTTACTTATTATCTCTCTATTCCTAAAAATCAGATATTAACAAAGAATTAAAACCTGAAAATTAAACCGCAACAAATCCAAAACCGTTTATTACACTCTCAATACACGTTCTAAAATCTCCTTTAATTCCGGGACTGCTCTTAAAAGATAATAAATCACGGGATACGATGCCGGGGGAAGTTTTCGCGTAAATTACCCGCGATGATCCTGAAACCGAGCAAACTTTTCAATTACCGCCTCCGCTGTGCTTTTTAACGTACCCTACTATCAAGTTAAAGCGGTTTGCGATCACTGTCTTTTTTTGTGTATAAACCGGTTAAGTGCGAGTGATACTCTCGCACCGAAGGTTCCGTATCAACACAATTTATGAAAATAATTACGCTATCATAGATTTTTAGCGCGAGCCCGTCTCACGCTTGGCCGGTTTTTATTTTTTGTTGTTTAACTTTAGAGTTTGTTATAATGACACCAAGTCTGACTTTTGTATCTATTACCGTTTTTTTACGATATGGCAAAAAACAAAAACACGTTGAATATAATTTCATGTACCTACGATTATTCCCCCTTCTTTCTTCAACGTTCTTTTAATATTATTTGTAAGGACAGTTGCTATAATAACACATAATTCTATAAAAATTTCAGCAGGCATACCTATTACGGTTCCTATATAGGAACCCTTGAAAAGTAGAACAGACAGATGGAGCGCGGCCTAGGCTTAGCCCTATGGCTACCCTATGGTCCTGTTGGCTTCTTTTCGGTTTAGAACCCGAGAAAGCAGAAATAACTATAAATACTGACAAATGGATATTTAGCTACGCTCGGTGTTTCACTGACAGATAACATCAGAAATTAGGTGGTATGTACGAAAAAGCTAACTAACTAACTTTAATTTTTAACTTTAATAATGTGTTAAGGCTTTTATTATTTGCAAAATAATTACCATACCCTAAACACCTAAGCTGAAAGTGAACTAATTAAAATAACATTTTACTAGACCAAACGAGAAAAAGACTCATTTGCCACTCTTCCTGGTATACTGTATACAGGGTGTAACAAAACACCATGCAACTGAACAACTTTCATAATGGAAAACTATAAAAGTCTGCTGTCCCATAATTTGAGTCGAGTCAAACTGTGGGAAACTGCAGTTTTGTAGAAAGCATAGCTGATTTTTTTTCGCAATTTTGAAGCTGTATCCATACTCGTGTTGTTAGTGGTTCATATTCTGTGGTTTGATAGTCTAAACCACCTTTTTAAATATTGCTATGGAGTTTTGTAAGACTCTGTAGATATAGGACCCAAAAAAAAATCTCCTATGTTCTTTAATTATTTAATTACCCAATCGTAGATTTTTGCACACAACACCTAGGTATCACTTCCCAGTTGCGTTTTTCCCGAGAGGACATGAATATTTATATCCATATTTACAGGCACATAATTTGGCACCAGCCGATAAAAAATATACAATTGAAAAACGAAAAACCTATTTACACTTCCTAATTGCGTTATCAACAAACAGGTTTTATTTTTGGTTTCCATTTGTAAACAGGTTTTTATAAATACTAAGTAATTTTGATAATTATGCTAAGTTTTTATAAACATTCTTAATTAAACTCACGACCTCGGCCTTCGAGGTGGTCTGAAACCTCGCTACAACCACCAACCACGTTGCAATTGTAGCATGGTACACTTTTGAACCGACTTAATAGATTTGGTTATTTTCAATCCATTATCATTTTTAGTTCGTATTCACCCACTGCAGAACATAAGCCTCCACATTTTGCCATCCTTCTTGATCCTGTTCCAATCGCATTCAGGTCTTACCGAAGCTTTTCCAGATATCGCCAACCCACCTAGCTGAGGGACGACCCATTCCTCTTTTGCCTAATCTCGGCCACCATATCGCACCTTTAAAGGCAAACCGTTACTAAACGAAATTTTTCAAGAATTGAGTTATCAATGCCATCTTTCTTATGATACCATAAACTACAAAATGAATTTGACACTTTCCGTTTTCGGAGAGAGATGGCGCTTTTTAGTGCGGTACTAAACTAAAAAAGAGTGAATAAAGATGAATGGCTAAATGCAAAACTGTGTCTAAACAAATTGTTACATGTCCGTTGAGGAATAATGACGGAAGTTTATAGGAATAGTGTGATTATTTGGATAAACACGCCTGCACATCACGTAAAGGGGATTTTGTCTACCCTTTTTAATTGGTAAAGTGTAACATTTTGTTTAGTCACAGTTTTCTTTTTACCAAATATGCAATTCACACCTATGGTTTTATCGGTAAAATGTTACACTTAGTATAACTACCCTTTACTTTTATGTTTTGGGATATTTATATTTACCACTAAAGAGTAATGATTGGGTTAGTCACCGTTTTTCTTATCTAGAGAGATAATAATTTTTGGTTAGTTGCAGTTTGCCACTTACATTTTATTTAAGTAGGTACTATTTTTGTAATTAAATATTGACTTGATAATAAAATCGAATAGTTAATCTTAGTTTAATGGCATTGAGTATCACTTTTATACAAATCGAAAACGAAATAAATATAATTGTTATAGTAGGTAGGTACCTTATTTAGTTTTAGGTGCAGTGTAGGTATTTGAAAATAAAATTTATATTTTTTAATAGGTTTTCATGGTAACAATTAAAAAAAAACGTTGATTCAGATAATTTCATTTTATTGGTTCTTCACTTTCGTGGCTGCTATGGAAACAAAAAGTTTTTTAAGAGGATAGTTCTTGCAGCAAGCTCCGTACAAACGAAGTAAAGCCTGACCAGAAATATAAAAAACCTGGTTTGGGGGCGCTGCAATCGACTATAACCTTTAATGTCAGGATTCCTAGTACAAAAATTAGTTCCAATGAATTTCCGCAATATGGCGGGGTTTTTTATTTTTCTGGTCAGGCTTTACCCACGATTATATTTTTTTACTAACCAATCAAAGGTAACAAGAGCGTAGCTCTTAAATAAGATGATGATGATGAATCAAAGGTAGGTAACAAAATTTTTAAACACGATTTATATCTTAATCTCTATGCATGTGGTCAAATTTCCGTTAAAATATAAAGTTAGAACTTTATATTTTAAAGTTAGAACTTTATATTTTAGGATTTTAGGAGATTAGGATCTAAATCGTGTTTAAAAATTTTGTTACCTACCTTTGATTGGTTAGTAGGATAAATTTAAGATTTGTTGGTATGGAAATCTGGAATCTTTGAGCCACTGTAAGTTTGAAACTATACATTTTAACGAAAATCTCACACACACCACAGAGATTAGTTTCTAAATCGTATTTAAAACATGTAACTGACTTTTATTGGTTAGTATTGAAAATATAATCAAAATTCGTTTGTTTGGAGCGCGTTTCAAGGACTATCCTTGAATGAAATGACTAAAGCCCCACAAAAATCGATCTGTGGGTGAGCTGAATCACATCCCCGATGCAGATTTAACTTTTTCGCTAAATCTAAGTAATCGAATCGCAACCACAAGCATCACTGTTACTTCGTGTTCTTTTTCTACGGATGGAGTAACTGTGGAAACTACCTAAGTCAGTAAGAAATAAAATCACCGAGCTCAAACAAAAGAGGAAGATCTAACTCATCTAGCTCAGAATCGTCTTAATTTCATCATCATACAACTTCATAATTTCCATTGAGTAAGTCTTCCTCGGACTTTCCCCCTTTGAAGTAGATCACGACATAAGAATATAGACATAATATTGGCTACCTAGCAATCTTAACAATCCCAAATTAACAATGCAAAATAAATGTAGGTATGGATCTCTCTTTGATTTTTAATAAAACATGATTTCGAAAATGTTATTTAATTTATCTTTCCAGGTATAGTTAGAAGGAACGCTAACTATATTATTTTCAATTTGATAGTAAAGTAATATCTTCGAATTATTCAGATTTTATGTAATTTTTTTGTATAATTACAAAATTTACACAGTGACTTCAAAGTTAATACTCATAATCGAAAAAAAAATTACCGGAAAAGTGTTACTATAAAAATTATAAACCTTAATTAATAATGTTCCAATTAAAAAAATAACTTTTCTGAATTATAATGTAATACAGTAAAGAAATATCTACACTATAACCTCAAAATACGGCTCAAAGAACAACGTACTTAAATTTTATGACGAAAAAGCCGCTCATATTTCTTTATATTTGCTCCTGTGTAAAATTTGATATTTTCGTTTAGTAACGGTTTGTTTTTAAAGGTGCGATATAATATATTGTAAGGCAAGGATTTTACTCCACCTGTTATCATTTCACCTAGCCACGTGTCCTGGACCTCATACTGAATTTTATATTCTTTTATGATGAATTGGGCATTATGCACATACTGTTAATTCTGCCGGACATTCCCCATCCAAAAATGATGTCTTACTTCGAATTGCCTGCTATGGCAAGAATATCTTGTTCAAATACGAGGACTTTGTCAGTCCGAGTGCAGATCTATTTTGCGACAATTATTAAATTACTTAGCTACACTACAGCCAATTACCTAACTATATTCTTTTCTTCATACACCGTGAAGTTATATTTAATTAACCAGTAAACATAATATTGTAACTAATTCTAAAAACGTGTATTTTAAAGCCTGGTGTACACTTAACGCAATCTGCCTTTATATTTTTCCTTATAGAACTACAAGAATGTACTTTTTAGAGTGAAAGTGAATTTATTTAAATGTACTTGTAATTAAGATTTTTGTTATTATTATTTTGCACCAGTGCCGTGTTTTGCGACTTCGTACGTAAATAAAATATGAAAATAAACTGAACTAAAAACATTAAGTATTTTAAACAATGTTTTTGTAAGTGGTTCTATACTTTAAAATATAAAATAGGAAGGTACTCTACTCATAAGATCCATAACTTATGATTGAGAGAGCCAGCAAGATTAAAATAAAATCGAAAAAGTAACTTCAAGATAAACTATAAACTTTTATATAAAACACATCCTGAATGGTTCAGTAGTTTTTAATTGATAGCATAACACAAACAAACAGATAAATAGACAAAATATCCAAGAAATATTTAAATACATTATCTATTTGTTGTTATATTTTGTTTTTGTACCTACCTACTCTGAAGAGAAATAAATAATTGTCATTTTGCATTTTTTTTTAAATTTTTTGTATCCTTATCCGATCCATCCTTATCCCCAATTATTATTTTACGTTTATAATAAGTTTACGATTTCTTTATTGTGTAGGTATAGACGAAGGAGTTTGACTATTGTACACGTAGCTTTAAATGAATTATTTTATCAAGGAAGGAAAAAAATATCCGTCAGGTTACCTTTATATTACTTAAGATAATTGTAACATTGAAGTAAATATATTCAAACGATAAGTACGTAAAGTTTAAAGTTGTAATTAATTCAGTTAAGTACTCCTATAAAGGTTATGTCGAAAGTTAAATTGTGTAACCAGTGGTTTTTGAAAGCAAATAAAGTGATACCTACCACATTTTACTTTTGATAAAACATCATAAAATTTTAGAAATAGTACCTACTAGAATGTTCCTGATATTTTTGTTCGTGATAAGTGCAGTGCTGGGAGCTGAAAAACACTATTATGATACTTTTAAAGGAAAACCTATCACGACTGAAGAACTGAGACGGCATGATAAGGAAAACAGCACTTTGTAAGTAGTCTTCGAAATTTTTATTGACTATGAGTAAAGGTACTGTCATTTTTTTTAAAAGTCGCGGCCACTAATGAAAATATTGTAAAACAATAGTACTATAAAAAACAAACATTTTACCACGAAAACTTATGGTCTAGCTCGCATCGAATGGGAAGGGTCAAGAAAATAAATGTCTAGAGGTAAACATAAAGTATCCATCAACACTTTGACCCCATTGGATTGCTGGCTGGCCAACCGCAACAATAAGATAAGGATAAGATATGTCCTTACATTCTCAGCAATGTACCCTGAATTGTCATTATTGTTGTTACCACAAAGCTAAACTCGATGATTATAATTGAATGACCAAAATGTCTGGTCTTGACAGTTTTACACTATGTAATTCAATATTGTATTTGTAATTGTACTTTGTATTATGTATATTTAAAAAAAAGTGTGTTGTAGAGTTTCTGACCGCATCTTCTCTGCAATGGAACATTTAGGCAGCGAATAGGCAGAGTTGTTTCTGGATACGTGAAAAAATTCACGGCAGTAGTGTTAAAAACGAAGTTAAAAGAAAAACTATCACCCAAGTACTAAGTATGCAATATAGTCGACCAAATTGTAAAATGGTAAAATGTACTTTACTACGGAACCCAATGGGGTTTTTATTTTTAATGCATGACTTTCCAAAACAGCTGGTGTGCCATAGAGATAGAGAACTGCGATCCTCACGAAGGCAGGCGTCTGGATGGATCGTGCAACAATCTGAAACATCCTACCAGAGGAGCCACTCATACTCCCTTCTACAGGGTGCTGACTGCTGTTTATGACAAAGGTAAACGTAATTCTGATGTAATAAATTGAATTACCAATTACGATTCGGTACCTGTATTTTTTTTTGCGATTAATAGAAATCACTTTAAGAAGCCTACTAGAGTACCTACTAGAGGCGACGACCAGACAAAAATTTTTGTAACTCTCGTTGAGGCGTATTAGCTCAATCTTACTTACTTCTAACTCTATGTTCGAAAGAGAAACGGCAAACACAAATATCAAATTTTGACATTGTTAATACTTTTTTATTTATTATTCTTAAAGATATTTTACGTTTACCATGGAGTTTACAACTGGCCGAGTGACGTAACTCGTTCTAATGAAAAATACGCTATTTTTTAAATCTCTAAAATAAGTAATTTTGTAAGTAAGACAATTATCTCGAAATAGTTTACGATACAGCCTTTAAAAAAAACGACACACCGAATTCAAATTGTATAGTACCTACAATAACACTTAAGCCCGATTAAATTTTATTCTTAGATTAAGTCGCCGGTTGCTATAGAGTAAACTGATTTTGCATTTTACCAACCCTAATCTAAATGAAATGTCAAAATAGAAATAGAAATAGAAATATTCTTTATTGTGAATCATAGGTATACATAATTGATGACATTATTACTTAAGGTACAGTTCAGCTATGTTCCGCCACATGGGCATACATTACATTAATTACTAATAATTGAACAAAATAAACAAAGTTAAACATAATTATTACTCAATGTAAAAACAGTCAAAACTAAAGTATGTCACATAATTAAAAAAAAAAAGTAACCTACCAAATTAAAACTGTATAACCTCACATTGCAATAAGTACGGATTAAGATCTCTTTCTTTAGGTGAATTACACATTCGTTTTTTTAGTACGGGGTGTGTAAACAGCAAAAGTAAAATTTATTGTTGGAGTCACGTTGCAGGGTTTGCCTCGAACACTTGTCTCTTGCGTGGTGTTCGCGCCGTTCGCGTCTCAGCCTGCCACGAGGCTCCTAAATCCTTCTCAGTTGTTCTTACTCAAAAACAATCCTCGAGATTGGATAGACACTCCCTCAAATAACTTGACACTGGCGAAATCTAACAAGGAAACGCCATTAAATAAAAATAGAATAGAATATAAAATTTATTGTTCCTTGTATGGTCGAATTCGGCCTTACTCGTATAAGAAGTATGAACACCGGAGGCACCTGAGATTTTAGCGTGATTACGAGTACGAATGTGTACTTTTACGCAAAACTGATAATACACGTGCCCCATTTTTTGCTTTAACACGTTTTATGTTAAACGAGCATTGTATACCAATTTCGAACCATGTAATTTATTCACATGCTTCAAGGAGGATCAATGAGGCTTTTTATATTGATTTTAGTACAAAATACATGGAAAATCATTAAAAATTTTGTGTAATAATTTTTTTCTACTACAAAAAATACATAATAAACATAATACGCAAATACATAAGCTACAATCAAATGCGAAAACCGTTGAGCTGCCACACGGGGTGGAGTGTTTGACTTCATGACTCCCTAGTTACTGCCATAGTTATAATAACGTACTTTAGTAAAATACCATATCTCGGCTATGGTATGTCCTACATTGAAAGTGTACTCGTAAGTACCAAAAAAGTTACCAAAGATGTATCCTTGAACGAGATCTACATGATGCGGAAATAAAAAATTCTGAAACCAACTATATTTTTTTTACTACTAGAGCCAATAATGGCTAAAGCTTAGAAAAAGTATATGTCTAGAATAAGCTTCACGGTTATACCGTATAAAACAAAAGTGGCCAAGTTTCATAGGTTGGTGTGCGTGAGGCGCCATACAAATTATGTATATGTGCGTGTATATACCTATATAGGGTTTTGGGGCCAGTACTGGTTCCAATTTTTTTCGACGCTTTCGTATCTTCGACTGTCAATCTTGACATATAACTTTATCAAAGGGCTAAAGTTAAGTATTCTGCGTCAAAAATAATACCTAATGATGAAGCATCAATTTATCGTCACAGATTTCGAACCCAGAAGAGCCAAGTCCGGCGCATCGTTGCCGCTCCCTCGCCACCTAAGAACATCGTTGCTCTCAGAGGGCCGAGTACCAGACCTTACGTTCACTCAACTCGCTACTCACTTCTGGGTATTCATGTCATCTGATGTAGCTGCTCTCCATGATACTGGTAAGGACGCGAAAATTATTTGATTTCACCAGGTTTTATAAAAATTTGAAAAATCTGCCTTTTCATTCATTTTGGAAGTAATAAAACTTACAGCTTCAGCTTCATGCGATATAATAAATGCTTAGATTGACAAGTTCAAACAGAATATAACATCAGTTTTTGTTGACTGGCACTTTCACGTTTGGACCAAAACTGTATGAAACGTGAATGATGTCGTTTTTAACGAAAAATTGTTGTCAAACACCTATCAAGATGTGTAAATAAAGGCATATACCCAGCAGTGAGGTTTACTTGGCTTATGATGATGATCTCTCAAAACAAGTAACTACTTTGTCAAAAGGAATACGAGGGATATTGGGGATACAATGTGTCCCCACATTGAGGTATTATCTATCCATTTAAAACGGTTCTGTGACTGTCAGGAAACACAAAACCTAAACCACTGAAGATAGAAAAATGAAATTTGGAAATCAGCATATTAGTCTATAAAAGATTATTCTACCGAATATGGAGGGGTGCACTAAGAAAATAGTTGTCTTAAATTTACCCTAAATGGGGTCCAATATCCAACACAACAGGGTGTTGAAGATTGCCGAAACGACGGGAATGAATCGGCATTTGGAACTCACAATTTTATATTTTTTAGTAAACTACATAGCATGGAAGCCATACTGCTGTCTCCCAAAAGGGAAAACCGATGACATGTGTACTCCAAACAAGGTGCCGGACGACGACCCCGTACATCGTTTCTCCGATATACGCTGCTTGAACATGACTAGACCAATCTCCTTCCAGACTTCTGGATGTGTTCCAAATAATACTACTCCTGAAAGGGTGGGTTTTTATTCTATTTTTATATTTACCACCTTTTTTCATTATTATCAGCTTCGTCCACACTAAGTACTGGGTACAGGGCTTCCGTTATTGTTATGGGCATGCGCAATGCGAATTGATGGAAAAGTCCACAAACGTTTGCAGGTTTCCTCGCGATATTTTCCTTCATCGAAGAACCAGTGATGTTAGAAATTATACTTAAGATCAGATAACTTTCAGAAAGAGAGAGTCACAAATTGTTTTTCAGCTAAACCAGCGCCTTCTACACAAAGTGCAGGTTTAAAACCTCTAGAGCACCACGGCACGTCATCATATTTGATTCGTCGTCATGATTTACAATAGTAAATCAATAAGTACGAGTATAATTAATTATTGCATACCAAAACATAAGTAATATCACAATATACACACGTCTTGTAACTTTTGCAGATCAATACTGCAACACCACTATTTGACCTATCGACTATGTATGGAAGCATACTGAACTCATCTTTAGAAAAAGGAAGATTGTTTAAAGGAGGACTACTGAAGTTTGAAGAGGAAAATGGCAAGATCTGGCCACCTAGTTCCAAATCTCCTGCCAATGTCTGTTTTTTGAACCAGAGACCTTATGAGACGAGATGTCATGATACGCGTTAGTATGCTTGAGTTTACAAAAAAAAAATGTTACATTTAGTCACATACAGCTGTATGCGAATCATGCGATATAGCTCATGCTGATGTGAAAGCTATAAAAGAAGAAGATTTGGTAAGATTTTCTGATGTCCTTTTACATGGATCATGCTGAAGCTACAACTTTTATTTTAACAGTATGCTTATTGCATACACGGATACATTTACACAAATAACCGTTAACCAAAATGCGAGCATATCAAATTAGAAGACATTGAGCAACTTGTTTCTTCTTTCAGCTGACGATGGCTCAAATACAGTAGCTGGGTTGAATCTGTTCTCAATTTGGTTTTGGAGACAACATAACAGCATTGCCACTGAACTAAGCAAACTAAATCCCTGTTGGGATGATGAAAAGCTCTTCTATACAGCGCGAGACATCAACATTGCTATAGCAGTTCAGATTTACTATTACGAATTTCTTCCATTTTTATTAGGTAAGTGTTTCTGTATCGTAATGTATTTTGCCGTGTAGTTATCGATTTAAGATATACCTCCCCATTTCTTCCCATGGATAATCTCGGCGAACAAGGTGTATTTTCTTGTGTTTTGTGGGCGATATGCTAGCCTATTATCAACTTCTGCCTACCTACTCTGAACTTGATTCATCCTGACACATCTTAAATAAATACTATTGTTGAAGCAATCATAGGTCCTGTATCTTTACTGAAAGTCTCTTATCTTCATCACGTATTGTATTCATGCATTCTTTATTTTGCGACACATAATGCCTGTTTTGTTTTACTATGAGTTTAATAAGGTGTACGTAGTCAATATTTCCTATATTAAACCTTGAAACAGTTGAGTTGAATATTACAACAATAAATCGTTTGAATATGTGCAGGTCGAGAAAACCTTATTAGAGACAACGTCATATCAGCGACTTCGGCAGCATTCAGAGATTTTTATGATGAAGAAAAAATACCGCAAATGTCTTTGGAATATCCTTTTGCATTGAGATGGGTGCACACTATGACAGAAGGAAAATTGAAGTAAGTATTAGTATCTACATTATTACATCCACAATACATTTTATGATTCAACTTGTAATTTGTTTGGTGATATAATTTTTCTTCAGTCTCTATCTTACATGTCATATTATAATGATGTTTGGTTAAAGAATACAATTATAGAATACATTATGATAATACGCAAAGTGTTAATGTCTAGTTTCTTCCTGATTTCAGATTATACGATCCTGAAGGAAATTACGTTAAGCTGTTTCCAATTGTCAACTTGACCTTAAGGACTGGATATTTGGCTGTTGATAACAATTTAGACTACATCACTCAGGGAAGCTTCAGACAACCTGGAGCTAAAATTGATTATATTGTTGACCCTGATGTGAGTAAAACATTCGATGAACCTAATATTGATCTGTTGAACAATCCCCGCTAGGTGTTATATAAATGCAGGGAACCAATGGATGCATGCTTTAGAAATTTTTAGAGTATTTAAAAAAAATTGAAGATTGGTTAAAATATTTCAGATTGCAGAAGTTGGTCTTGGTCCACATCAAAGAGCTACTGATATTTTGACTAACGATTTGGCAAAGAACCGTTACTTTGGATTCCCTCCTTACGTAAAATACAGAGAATTTTGTACTGGACATCCTCACCGGAGCTTTGAAGATTTGAAATATCTGATAGATCCAGAGGTAAGATAATTATCTCTAGTTCCTTTTCTTTTAGCACATATTCAAGTGAGAAAGACACATCTTTACAGTTTCTAGAATTACCCAAATTTGAACAAAATAGTTGAAATACAAAAGATAAACGTACAGATTCTTGTTGCTGTAGCATATCCGTTTACATAACAGAGACTGCGGTTGACAAGACAGATAAATAATAGTACATTATGTTATGGTACAAGTGTCTAATGTTGGTGATTACCGCTAAGGCGCCATTGAGACTCGAGCCCTTAGGCGAGGGTCTTAAGAGAGCCAATCAATCAATCACCTGGCTTGTTCCCTATTTGGGGTCAGCCCTCCTGATACTATTTCACCACTCTTGGAGATTTTTCGTCATTTCTGGCGTTAAGCCCATCGTCAACATATCCTTCGAGACGGTTCGCATCCAGGTGATTGGTGGGCGTCCTCTACCTCTTTTTCCCTCTTCTATGGCCATTACCTGTGTAGTCATATGGTTCTCGCGCATAACGTGTCCAAACCAGCGCAATTGATTTACATGCAAAATATATAAATATCCCAATCACTTTTTTTATTTTTTTACAAAAAACACTGAAGAATATAATTTCATTGTATGAAACTCACAATTTACATTAGTTTCTATTCATTACAGAGACTAGAAATTATCAGAGAAGTTTATGAACATATCGAGGATATTGACCTCATAGCTGGAATGTGGGTCGAAAAAAGGATAAAAGACGGTTTTGTCCCACCGACCTTCTACTGTCTGATTGTGGATCAACTAATTCGGAGTATGGTTACCGACAGACATTGGTATGAGAGACCTAACAGACCCAACGCTTTTACTTTCCGTAAGTTGTCATTTTTGTTAAATTACATCAGCTCTACTGAATCAAAATAGTGTAAAAATTATGGGTTGTAAAAGGAACTAGACTGGTCGTAAGTCAAACAGAGGCTTGACTAAATAATGCGTCCTTCAATCGATTAGTGGGTCGATTAATTACATTGCTATGAATACCTGAAGCATCCAGTATCATGGGATCCTAATAGCTGAAGACCCAGGAAAAATAAAATAAAGGCTTGAAGTTTTACCGGTTTAATTATAACCGCTCCTGATGCTTATATTGACACTAGCCTTATTAGCTGATGTCTTGTAAAATATATTTACTGTACCTTAAATGGAGTCAAATATGTGTCAATGTTTCGAAGTTCAAACTTTTATTTCAGACCAATTGCTAGAGATCAGAAAAGCTAGCATATCGCGATTCATGTGTGATGTAGGGGATACTGTCACTCGTATTCAACCGCATGGATTTTTGAGAGCTGGACATGGGTAAGATAACTGCTTATGTTTAAACAAATTGTACCCACGGTGGTATGAGTAAAATGTTTGGATTCTTGGAATTACATTTATACATAATTTTGTTTAATTACAGGAATCGAATGTGTAGCTGTGAACAAATTCCCAAAATCGACTTGGGAGCATGGGCGGACACGAAATGTAGACCAGCATACAACAATCCTTACTTGTGAAAAATCAATTTAAATTACAAAAATGTTATCGTTTCACTGATTAATTAATACATTTTATCATTTACCGCTTTTGTGAGTGATTTTATTTAAAAATAAAGCCATGCATGAACTGAACAGTAAATATACACACACCGTCACATATAGGGTCCAACTTAATATGCTGACACTTTTTTAAGAGGATGATCAGTCCATCAAACTTTCTCTTTGGGACCATGATCGAAATCGCAAAAAAAAAAATCAACTGTCCCCTATAGACCGGTGGCCAGCTACAGTCAACTATACCTTATAAAATTAACGAACTAACGCATTATGCACCTAAAGTAGACTAAAAATAAGTCCTAAAAAACTTGGTCTGCCAGGGCGCAGCTTGGCACGTTTTCCGGTGTGATGAAAAACGTGGACCCCAAAAACACCCCATTTTACCTCATCGAATTAAAGGATGGAACTTGTCTGTTGGTCTGGAGGCCGATTAGTAAAGCCTAAAAAACCTGGTCTGCCGCCGCCTATCCTGGCACGTTCATGGGTCCGACTGAATTTAGGGTGCCCCTCGGAGGGTGGATTTTACCTCATCGAATTAATGAATGAAATCAATGCCAATTTATAGTCCTATCAACTATGTTTACATATGCCTTGGTTTGCCTAGGCTCAGCCTGGCAGGTTTCCGGGTCCGACTGATTTTACTTTCAAAAAATTGTTTAGCCAAACTTTAAAAACCGGTATAAATCTACAGAATCTGCGGAAAATTTTACTGAAATTAGCTTGTATAAATTAACCAAGATATATGTACTCATACAAATATCCCTGAAGGTGGAATTTTAATAGAAAAGGTCAACATCCCGCGGAAACTAAAAGAGATAGGTATGTGGTCCCGAAGGAAAAAATGTTTAAAACCCTGGGCAATTGACGTCCCGATGAAAAAATCGAAAATAGGAGATCCAAGATGGTCGTCTTACATTTTCAAAGTTCTCATAACTTTGTAACCATTGACGGTCGGCGCGCTGTGTGTGTACAAATCAAATTAGTAGCAAAGCCCGGCTTACGATGTTTACCTTTCGGTTCTATCAGAAGGCATATTTTAGTATCGAAAAAAATGGTGGCGCAGAATTGTTAATCTATGTAAGAAATAAATTGATAGATAGATAGATAACTCATTTATTATTTCACCTGAACAATACAGGAAAAAACAGTGACTGACAAAGGTAGACAATTACCTACCTACACGATAAATTAAAATGCCTAATTAGGATATTCGGACATCGTAGGTATTTTTTTTATTAAGGGCTCTTTCTTGCTGCAAAAGTTGGAATCTCTCGGTATTCGAGACATACAGCTGAGGTTGTTCAAGAGCTACCTAACAAGCCGAACCCAGTGTGTCCAGATAGGCAAATTCGTTAGCACAGAGGTTTCTGTAACGCACGGTGTCCCGCAGGGGAGTGTTTTGGGCCCCACCTTATTCTTAGCGTATATAAATGATCTATGTCAACTCCAACTACATAATGGTAAAACAATTACATTTGCGGACGACACGGCTCTGGTTTTTGGCGCTGACTCTTGGACTGAAGTATATCGGATGGCACAGGATGGTCTTAATAGGGTCTCGAGGTGGCTACAAAGAAACGTGCTCACACTTAATGTCGACAAAACCAAATACATTACCTTCTCATTGAGAAAACCTAAAAGCGTTATCGCCACACAGTGTCAAATCATAGCTCATACTTGTTCAAACCCAGATACTGGGCGATCCTGCTCCTGCGGCCACCTGGAAAGATGTAAAGTTATCAAGTACCTGGGTGTATGGATCGACAGCGGATTGAGTTTCAAAAATCACATAGACGCACTCGCAAATAGATTACGTAAATTAATTTACATTTTCAAAAACCTAAGATATATAGCGGACTGCAAAATTATAAAGAATGTTTATCTTGCACTTTGCCAATCTGTATTGCTGTACTGTATTGTATCATGTGGTGGCACAACAAAGACACTTATGAAAAGGCTGGAGATAGCGCAAAGAACCCTACTGAAGGTGGCCTTCTGCCTGCCATACAGGTTTCCCACCAATGAACTTTACAAAATATGCAAAGTATTAACGGTGAGACAGCTTTTCATCCTTAACATTATTCTGAAACAACATTCCTCGTTGGTCTACGATTCTAGCATAAACACAAGGCGGCGTAAAGATATCGTCTGTCCCAGTGTGCAACATTCTACCTCCTTCTTCCAAAGATTTTTCGTTTACCTCGGTGGTTTCTTGTATAATAAAATCAATCTGGCATTGCCTATTTATCATCTGACAAAATTTAAATGTAAAAAGTCTGTAACAAATTGGTTGCAGGATCATGATTATCATGCCACAGAAAACCTAATTGTGCCACTTGTCTGAATCCTTAGTGGATGACGGTCCTCGCTGCAGCCGCCATCCGATCCCAAGATTTCACGCATATCGTAGGGCTATGGATACAAGCCGAACATCCGCTCACTACCACCCAAATGGTGTGCACTGTTTTATTAACTATGTACCTAACTATTCTTGGTTTGCACAACTTCCTCGTACCGTCTACCACACTCTTACTCGCTCTTTCCGCTCCGGTATACCCAGCATACACATATACTCTCATATACATACACTCCACACACACTCATAAACATACAACCACACACACGAACTATCGTAAATTCTTAAATCGTGCTCATGCAAACTGCATACTTAACTATCTCAATTGTAAACCTATAATTATTATTATCTCCAAACTCTGTATCTCTACTACTGTTTTGGTTACACATTGTATAAATTTGACGGTCTGTGGGTGGTGACCTGGTGTACTGTAGTACAGGGTCTGCTAAGCAGACCCTTCTCAACCACCAGTCCCCGCCACAAATGTATAACTACCATTCACCATGTAGCTATCACATAACACTGTAACATTTGTGTCTTGGGAGAAATAAATATCTTTTTCATTTTCATTTTCATTTCCTGATGTTTTACACTGCAATTCTGCCAATATCATGATGACTGGAAGTATCGAAATCTCAATCTCCAGGATTGTTTTATTAACAAAAACATATTTGAGGACACCAAATAGCGGAACTGCGTGGCAAGTCCAGAGACACCAACCGAGACGACCGCCCGTCAATAGACTCGCCAAGCGACTAAGCTAGTTTAAATAGTAAAAAACGAGTAAAACAATTAGTTCAACATGTCTCGATATAGTATGGCTGGCGTTGACATGAAATGGCTTCGAAACCGGTGATTAGGCCAAAATAGTAAAAAAATACGTGTCCATCAAGCTAGCGTACACATGACGGGAATCAAGATTAATCATTTAGTGCCATTTAATAATAGTGCCTCTGTAGTTTGCTAAATATTTATACATATTTTTCCCTGTTAGTGCTTTTGTGTTAGAGTGTAGTGTATCGAGCTAGAGTGTAGGCGTACACACGAATTCACACGATAGTTCAAAACTCTAGTATCAAAATAAATTGTTCCTGAAATAGAGACTCTGGAATTATGAAATTTTGAATTTCAGAGAGTAATAAACACAAAAGCACTAACAGGGAAAAATATACACTTATATGTTTCGCAAACTACAGAGGCACTATTTAGGAACTACTTATTTAATGGCACTAAATGATTAATCTTGATTCCCGTCATGTGTACGGTAGCTTGATTAGACACGTATTTTGGCCTAATCACCGGTTTCGAAGCCATGTCTTGTCAATGCCATATATGGCGTTATAATATATTATATCGAGACATGTTGAACTTAGTGTTTTACTTGTTTTTTTACGTGTCGCTTTAAGTTTAATTCGCGTGGCGAGTCTATTGACGGGCGGTCGTCTCGGTTGGTGTCTCTGGACTTGCCACGCAGTTCCGCTATTTGGTGTCCTCAAATGTGTCATGAAAAATAAAATAAGGAGATTGAGATTTCAATACTTCCAGTCATCATGATATTGGCAGAATTGCAGTGTAAAACATCAGGAATGAGCCCTTAATAAAAAAAAAATACCTACGATATCCGAATATCTTAATTAAGCATTTTAATTTATCGTGTAGGTAGGTAATTGTCTACCTTTGTCAGACACTGTTTTTCCTGTATTGTTCAAGTGAAATAAATGTGTTATCTAGCTCTCTATCAATTTATTTGTTACATAGATTAACGATTCTGGGCCACCATTTTTTTCGACACTAAAATATGCCTTCTGATAGAACCGAAAGGTAAACATCGTAAGCCGGGCTTTGCTACTAATTTGATTTGTACACACACAGCGCGCCGACCGTCAATGGTTACAAAGTTATGAGGACTTTGAAAATTTAAGACGACCATCTTGGATCTCCTATTTGGGATTTTTTCATCGGGACGTCAAATTGCCCAGGGTCTTTGACATTTTTTCCTTCGGGACCACATACCTATCTCTTTTAGTTTCCGCGGGCCGTTGACCTTTTCTATTAAAATTCCACCTTCAGGGATATTTGTATGAGTACATATATCTTGGTTAATTTATACAAGCTAATTTCAGTAAAATTTTCCGCAGATTCTGTAGATTTATACCGGTTTTTAAAGTTTGGCTAAACAATTTTTTGAAAGTAAAATCAGTCGGACCCGGAAACCTGCCAGGCTGAGCCTAGGCAAACCAAGGCATATGTAAACATAGTTGATAGGACTATAAATTGGCATTGCTTTCATTCATTAATTCGATGAGGTAAAATCCACCCTCCGAGGGGCACCCTAAATTCAGTCGGACCCATGAACGTGCCAGGATAGGCGGCGGCAGACCAGGTTTTTTAGGCTTTACTAATCGGCCTCCAGACCAACAGACAAGTTCCATCCTTTAATTCGATGAGGTAAAATGGGGTGTTTTTGGGGTCCACGTTTTTCATCACACCGGAAAACGTGCCAAGCTGCGCCCTGGCAGACCAAGTTTTTTAGGACTTATTTTTAGTCTACTTTAGGTGCATAATGCGTTAGTTCGTTAATTTTATAAGGTATAGTTGACTGTAGCTGGCCACCGGTCTACTACATTTGGCTCGAGTAGGTTTGCAATTTTGTATGGAAGAGCTCATTTCTTTTTCCCGATTTCGATGGTGGTTCCATAGAGAAAGTTGTTCAGTTTGATGGTCAGAACATCCTCTTAAAAAGTGTCAGCATATTAAGAAGGACCCTGTATAAACCTCCACATATATTAAAGTAATTATATATTTTAGTAGAATAGGTAAGAGTCACCATGGAGACCTAAAATACTAAATTTAGATAGTGCAGTCTGAACTTGGCGTGTTTGTTCGGAACCGACTACCCGCATATTCATTAGGCTAATTGTTCTGTCAGGGGCTTCTGTCGGTTCGATTAACTAATTTGTGAATTGTTGGTCGACAATGTCTGGGATTGGTTTGCTTTCAGCAACGATTACTTTGGAAACATTGGAATCGCGTCGAGATTTGGAGTTACATTCTTGCACTGCCTCAATCTTGAGGTCTGAATTCTAACCACAAGGACGACATTGTACGGTGTGTTTTTGAGGGTTTCGTACCCAAAGGGTGAAAACGGGACCCTATTACTAAGCCTATGTTGTCCGTCCGTCCGTCTGTCCGCCTGTCTGTATACAAGGTGTTTCATAAGTAAAAATAAATATTTAAAACTCTTAAGGGGGTTGTTTAGACCGTCAAACTGAACAACTTTCTCTATGGGATCAACATCGAAATCGCGAAAAAAAAAATCTGATATCCCATACATATTTTAGCTCTAGTCGATTTGTAGAGTATGGAACATAATTTTTTTTTCGCGATTTAGATGTAGGTCCTATAGTGAAAGTTGTTCAGTTTGATGGTCTAAACCACCCCCTTAAATGTTTATTTGTAGTTTTGTAACACCTTGTATACCT
The DNA here is from genome assembly GCA_963693445.1 of Agonopterix heracliana. Lineage (NCBI taxonomy): Eukaryota > Metazoa > Arthropoda > Insecta > Lepidoptera > Depressariidae > Agonopterix > Agonopterix heracliana. Next base: position 1,861,962 of record OY856310.1, read on the forward strand.
ATGTCCTAACTATTTAGGAGTGTTACTTTGGAACCGTAATAGTTAGACGGTTGAAATTTTCACAGAATGTGCGTTATTATGGCGAATTTGCTAACAAATAATAGAAATGTCAAACAGCCAAAAATTAAGGAGGCTCCTTATACAAGAAACTGGTTTTTATCAACGTTTTTTCTTCTCGCTCTATCGTAAAAACGGTAAGACATAATAATAATAATAATAATAATAACTTTATTTATTCTTCTTTCACACAAGAAAACAATTTAGTAGGTACTTAAACTAACAATGGAATTGCTATGGCGTAGAGTACAAAAAAAAAAAAAACTTTATAGTGTTCCTCTAACTGGTGTGTGAAAGACTGGTGCCTATGGCTGGTTTGTTAAAACCTGTGATACCGGGTCACCAGCACACCAGTACAATGATTATAGAGCAAACTCCAAAGTATAAGTTTATTCAAACCGCCTAACGGCCCCTGACGTGGTTTTTATGTAACGACTACTACCAATAGAGATAGTAGCCGGGACCAACAGCTTAACGTGCCATCCGAAGCACGGAATCATCTTTCTTTTCAGACAATCAGGTGACTCAGCCTGCAATGTCCTAACCAACTGGGGAAAAACGCACAAAGTGACATTTCACTAGGTGCCCCCCGTGGGAATCGAACCCACGACCTCCGTGTCAAGAGCCCAATGCTCTTAACCATAAGACCACGGAGGCAGTTCGTATGTGTAGTAAGAAAATGTCTAAATTACTCTGGAGATACGCATCTTTCTACTGCGGATTTTACTCTCAAAAATCTCTCTCCTGTAGTATGATTTTTGAATGTCAAATCAGGAGATATGCCTCCATAGTAATTTTGACATTTTCAACTGCTGAGCTCACGGAATTCAAAAATCGCACTTCAGATAGAACTTTTTTACGGTGTGACGAGTAGTTGCCGAAATCGAATAGGTCGGTGGAATCGCTTTTAGTGATAAGACCGCAATTTATACACTTACGTTCTTTTTATTCTGTTTTTGTTGCTGTATGTTTTTGGTGTGCAAATGAAGAATATTTATATAATGTTATGTTATAGGTCTCATAGGTAATTCTTCAGTTGAGCTTGAGACCCTATGGATACGGTAGGTACGATATAGTAATAAGTAGTAATTTATTTTGTGCCTATATTTTAAAACACTTTTCTGTTCAGTACGTATATAAAACATGATTTTGAAATATTTTGAAAAAGATAACGATCTGTATGGATACAAAGAAAATTATTCAGAAAATTTTAATAGTTTACTCAAGTGTCTTCAACGATTTTTTTTTCTTTTGCCCTTTTTCAGTTATTTTGGGTTCCGATGACAAACTGAAAAAAACATAACATAGGAAATACAACACACACCTTTTAGATTTTTACTTTTAAATAATACAATAGTGAGATTAGGAGCCCTATTGCGCTAAGATAAAGCATCGAAGTTCTTTTTTATCCAATTTCAGTTCTTAACACATTGCATTCCAATTACTATTCAACCCCCAAGAGTTTTAAATATTTATTTTTACTTATGAAACACCTTGTATAATTGACAGACCTTAACGTCTGAGCGATCTGTCAAAACGGCCCTAACGGCTGTCAAATGAATAGCACAATACATAATGTGTTACAAGTTGTGGTTCGCACGCGGTCCAATCATGGTTCAGTTTTGTTAGCCGTTAGTCTAACGGCTGTCAAGAGCATTACGGCGATTAGCGCAATACCAAATGTGTCAAAAGTTATGGTCCGTACTTAGTCCAATAACGGTTCAATCACCGAATATTTACCGCAATTGCAGCCCAGGGCAAGATTGGAACCTGACACCAGTCTGGGCATTTTAGAGATAGTCGTGGTCCTCCCGATCTGGTGTGAGGTTCAGGTAGATCGCAGAATACGATCTGAAACCAGCAAACGAGGCGAGCTCGAGATTTTGCTACATTTATAACTGGATTGTGGAATTTATGCCGAAATCGACTTGATTTCTGTTCCCTGTCCCCCAAGCGACAAGTCAGGAACTTTTAAAAAAAAATGGACTCCGACGCTTTAAGCACAATTATTTTTAAAAATTGTACTCCGCGCCCTTTGGGCAAGGCAGTGGATATCTATCGGCTAATACGAAAATTACTGTAGAACCCATAGAATATTACATAGCTTTATAATGTAAAATTCTTGTATTTTAATGTATTTCGCATTTTGGTTGCTTCATGTTTGAGCACAAATATCGATGTTATTAGAATAAGAATATTCTTTAAATTCTTTAAAAAATTGTTTAAACAACTGCAATGATTTCCATATGTAGATATATCTGAATTGCTAATAACTTGGAAACATTTTCTAATAGTTAAGGTACTGTGTGGCAAATTATGTATACATAATCTCACGGCCGTAATCTCTTTCGGGGTGGTTAGAAACTTTACTACAACTGCCAACATTCTGTTTATGAATATTGAATGTAGTAGTAGCAATGATCACATTTAGCAATAGAGGAGCGGACTGCATAATAGTACATTATGACAAAAGTGAGCAAAGTTGGTCATTACAGCGGAGGCGGGATTGCAACACGAGCCGCAGGCGAGTGTTGTATATTCTAGCAGAGACTGTCATGACCAATGCTCACGCGTTTCATACGACGTTTTTCAACATACTTGCGAGGAAAAACTACAAAAATTTCGTAAAATACAACAATTTTAGACACATTTTTGAGTAAAATGGCCATAGAAAATTATAGATACTTGAAAATGGAGCTAGACTTTTTTTTATATAAAGAGGCGATGACTGTAGCCGCCATTCAACCAACGTCATTTTGTTGCAAACAACCTGATATGAAAAACGTTACAAACTTAATATTAATGTATTTATATAACACAAATTAGTGTAAATTTGTAACTGAAATTAATTGTTTGATGAAATGAAGCGTTTATTCATCATATTTTAACTAAAAAAATTAATTAATAAGCTAAATAAAGCTTACGATCGTGACTGTGACCGTTTTTTATTAACAGTAATGTAGCTCTAAATATTTCTTTCATAAAATAAGTAGATTAGGTAATTATTTTCCACAGTATAATAAAGAATACCTATCTAGGTAATTCTAAGATGAATTCCATGTTACTTAAAAGCTCAATTTAAACCGAAACGGCGCGGCCCTGCTGGCGGTCCGGATGACAATGACGGCAGTCGCAGTTTGAACAGTCAAAGTGTAGGTAAGGTGCGTTGGGGTAAGTTCGGATGGTTTTAGCTGCATTCATAAGAAGTTGGCAATTTATTTTTTCCTCAAAATCTATATCAGCTAGCGTAATAAAATAAAGTAGAATCTGATAATCAATAAACAACCTATCAGAAAAATATGTTCATGTTTGCATAGATTTAACGACTGCTGTGTTACGGGAGTTTAAAGTATAGACATACATTAAAAAATACATGGGAAAGATCGGACGATGTTTGGTAAAGAACGGACTACCCTCTAAAATCTCTCATGTGGCTACGAACAGAAGGTTTATAAAAAGAAAACATTCGATCTTATAGCAACGTCGTTTTGTTTTATGCGTCCAATCTTACGCCCAGCCATAACAAACGATCGACACGACAAAATCACCGATGCAGACTGAAGGGAGTAGAAAAAAAAGGCGTCTCGCGCAGTATAAAAAATAAACAGAGAATCGGTAGGTAGATATTTAACATATACATTCTTACCCCATTCACGATTTTACCCCAACGCACCTTAACATTCATTCATTCATCGCTCTTGGCTTCTAGTTGATATCTATTCACATTATGACGCAGCCGCACCCCGCCTCGGTTCTTTTTCGAGCCCCCCAACTCAATCATCTCATCTTAGCCACTGCCATCTCAGTGTGAATTTAGCCTAATTTTATTACTATTCAAACTTTAAACAAGAAACATATGTTTTTTGAGAGTAGATAAAAATTGCGTGACTGCAAAGATTCGCTACGCAATCAAACTTCGTATAATTACGCATGTATATAAGTACTTATTTCAAAAATTTTGAGCGGTAGTTCAGTTGGTAGGCTGGGGCATATAAGCATCGTAGGTTTTGCTCGCAGTATTGTCATAATGTTGGGACCACTAATCTTAGTGGCCTTTCTGGGGTTCGCCAAGGCAGAAGTGAGGTCCTATGATACTTACACAGCCACCGAAATATCACAAGAAAAATGGAACGAACTGTTGGCTACTAATAAGACCTTGTAAGTATTTTTTTCTAACTTTTTCCCTCTAGAGTTAGCGGGAATTATTACCTTAGGGTGATAATTAATACGACGTATCCAGCTCAATCCATGATATCATAAGAGGCGACGAGTTGTCTATCTTCTTTGATTAATTTATTGCGGGTTCCAAGACGGATTAGATTCATCCCCCGGGCTCGCTGGACTTAATTGTCTAGTGTTTTGAATGGTCACCGCTGTTGATCCTGGTTCACAGGAGTTACAGCGGTGGGAATGTAATGTTGAACGTAAGTTGCCCGTTAAAAAAAATACTTACGGATTTGTTTGTTACCTTTGCAGTGATTTTTCACTCTGTCGAATTCTCACTGCATCGAATTGTCTCTGCAATGATTCTCTCTGCGGTGAGTCTCTTTGCAGTGATCCTCGTTACCGTGGTGAGTCTCGCTGCAGTGACTTTTGGTGCATACCACTTTGCTTTCCTCGGTCACCCCGTATAGTGGTGAAGCCATAATAGTAGCATTCCCAAAAAGTGTTAGGTTAGGCAACGCTGGATTTGGTTGCTTCCTGGGTAGAAAAAATAAAGCATGAATTCCTCGTTCCGACACAAATAGAATCGCTATGGAATTTCCGGCATATGACAATAATTTCATGTCGTGGCAAATTTGATGTTATCTTTTTCTTGGTCTTTGTAAATAGATTATCGATTTTGTAGTATTTATTGTAGATTTGCCTATCATCACTTGGTTTGGTAATTCATAACGAACCATTTGAAATCTTGGTTTTGATTTGACTTTGATAAAATCCTTTTTCAGACGCTATAAAATGTTGTGTAAAAAATTAAACATCCAGTAGTTTAAGCTAAGTGTAAATGATTCAGTTTATCATTTGCTACTATTTAGTGAAACTTTTTAATTCTTTACTACCCAAAGACAAGCAATTACTACGCCTTTTTTTATCAGGTACTGTGCAATCCAAGTAGAAGATTGCGATCCTGAAGAAGGCAGGCGATTGGATGGTTCTTGTAACAATCTTGATAAACCTACCAAAGGAACAGCTCATGCCCTTGTTCAAAGGCTGTTAGATCCTGTATTTGATAAAGGTATGTTATTATTATATCTTATAACGTATAATGAGATTGTGGTAGACAAAATAGAAATAACATACAGTAATGATTAAGACAGAAAGGTCGAAATAAACAGATTATGTTGATAAAAATTAGGAAGAATGCTTTGATAATTATAAAATTTTATAAGACAGAGATAGACTGGAACTATCGTGCTGCAAAAAATTTTTATGGAAATATTTGAAGAACGCCTCAATCAATAAAAAAAATCTACAAATCAATCTTTGAGTACAAATTATAATGATTTTCATGTCATAATGAATGTTTTAATCCCAAATTAAACAAAATGTCTCTTGCATAAATGTGTATTTTGTACATCGTGATAAAAACGTTTAGGTATGTGAAGTTCGCGAATCAGCATTGAACATCATGGTTGACTCATGTCATATACATACAAACCTTGAAACGATTGTAGGTTACCCGCTATAGGGACAATAAAGGTGGACGATAAAGGTTTATTTATTCTAGATTTCGAGCCAAGATTATCCAAAAAAGGAACCCCTCTACCTGGTAGTCGCAGAGCGCGTACCGGTGCGCTTGCTGAGGGAAAAGTACCAAACACCAAGTTTACGCAACTCGTCACCAACTTCTGGCTGTTCATGACTCTTGATTGCACTTTATCTGCTGACACATGTAAGTTAATTAGTTACTTATATTTGTTAACTTGGATTGTTTTTGTCCCACTAGAAGGCACATCTGACCGTGAACCGCGACTTGTGGAGGAAACATTTAGCGGAAGGAAGAGCCGAGCACGATAAGGCATGGTTTGTTTCCTTGGCTCAATAGAGGGAAAGGAGGCATGATCGACTTGCAAACCCAACTGACACAGCAAACTCTAATTTTACTTGCCGGATATGCGGCCGTACCTGTTGCTCTTGTATCCGGCGTTTTTTAGTCACGAGCGTAAGTGCCGCCAAGACGCTGTTTAAATCATCTTTTATAGATGGAAAGGCCAATGATGATGATGACGATATTTGTTAATGGTTCCCATCACGGTTATGGCTTAGAATTTAATATAGAAAAACCTCACCGGCGCGGCGGCGTACACCAGGCAGTTAAAAAATTAAATTCGCTGAAGCGCCTCTCTCCTCTTCCTTCTTCATTAATAGTATTATTCCTAAATCTTAGTTCTTGACAGCAAGTTGAGCTCCGATTGGGATCCACCAAACCGCGCATAGCCCGCGTGGTGACTTTGGACGCCTGAGCTGCAATCGCGGTAAATATTAGGTGATTGAACCGTGATTGGACTACCTGCGAACCATTACTTTTGACACATTTGGTACTGCGCTAATCGCGGTGCTGCTTTCGACAGCCGTTAGAGCCCTTTTTGACAGATCGCTCAAACGATAAGGGATATTAGCGCGATGCGGAATTCAGCACAGTTGAATAGTAATTGGATTGCAATGTGATTAGAACTGAAATTGGATAAGAATAGAACTTCCATGTTTTAACTTATCGCAAATTGGACCCCTGTGCTGGAACAAATGTATTCCAATTATTTGCAATGATCTAGGTATGTTTTTGTACATTTCCAGTAAACTATGTCATCAACATACCATATTGCTGCACTGCACAAAGAAAGGACTACCCCTTGTGCGCCCCGAATCCAGTACCAGATGACGACCCAGTCCATCGGTTTTCCGAAGTGCGTTGCATGAACATGACTAGACCAACGTCTTTCCAAAACCAGGGTTGTGTCAAGAATGATACTGCACCAGATCGGGTATGTATCGGAAAGGAATAAAAAAATTCGGGTATAAAATTATAATACATCCAAATAAATTATATTTCAAACTACCTACTTCCTAATTATTTTTCCAGCTCAACACAGCATCAGCACCCTTCGACTTATCCTTCCTTTACGGTACCTTCCTAAACAATTCTTTGAGTGCAAGATTAAATGAAAGCGGTTTGCTGCAATATGAAGTTGACGAAAATGGCAAGATTTGGCCTCCCAGTATCAAAGATAATCCTAGATCTGTCTGCAGAACGAATATAGAACCTGCTGAAACTCGTTGTAACAATGCACGTAAGTAACTTATTAATAAACAAGGCATGTGAATTTTCGAAGAAATTCGTAACTACAGCGGTGGTATTTTTGTTCGGTACAATAGTAAAAGCTAATTCAAATACATCATCGGCGTTTCATACATTTTTGGTCAATATGTGAAAGTGCCGGCCAACAAAAACGAATCCAATATTCCGTTAAAACTTGTCTATCGAAGCATTTATTATTATGGCACGAGTCTGTAGCTGTAAGTTTTATTTCATCAAAAACGTATGAAAATAAAAATTTTCAAACCTTAAAACCAAGTAATTAAAAAACCAAAACCAAGGAAAACGGCCCTACAGCTTTAGCGCCACACTAAAAAATGTTGAGACGGACTAGTTATAACAGAATTGTCTTAGCTAATTTCATCGAAAATGTGTACGAAAAGGTAGATTTTCGAACCCAAATAAATCCAAGGAACAATGGACACATACAGCTTTGGTGCTGTCATAATAAATGTTTAGACGGATAAGTCCTAACAGAATATCGTATAATATTTTTTTTTGGCCGGCACTTTCAAATTTTGAACCAAATCCGATGATGTCCTTTACAATTAATTTACAGTCACTTTCAGTGAACAATAAAAACTTAAATGTTATCCGGAGTTTCATTCTTGATTCTGTTTTACAGCTGTCCAAGTCACCAACACATTGCTCGGTGCTAATCTGTTTCTCATCTGGTTCTGGAGACAACACAACAAGATTGCTCAAGAACTGGCATCTATCAATCCAAGCTGGACTGACGAAAAACTATTCTACACTGCAAGAGATATCAACATCGCTATTGCCCTCCAAATATATTACTATGAATTGATGCCATTAATGATGGGTAAGATTTTATATTCGGATAAACATAGATTGGAAAAATTTTGCTACTAAATTAATACCATTAAAGAAAAGTTAAAAATGGGGAGGTGACTGCATTTTACAATTACGTTTTAGTTCTATCTTCTCAGTAAAAAGCACGTTTGAAAATGATGCTAAACTCACATTTTCAGTCACTTTTTGCTAAAACTATTAATTTTAATAACTGGACAAACTATAAAAAGTATAGAAAGTACATCGAAAAACAATGACGTCACTTAGAGTTGTTGATTTGACTAGTTGGGAACTTGCGGATTACAGTAAACTAAATAAGAAACAAAGTATAAGAATTTATGTATTTACAGGTAAAGAAAATTTGTTAAACGACAATGTCATATCGGCTGATTTAGGATTCAGAGATATTTACAATGACACGATGGCACCACAAATGACCCACGAGTTCCTATACGCACTCCGATGGGTGCACACAATTCAGGAGGGTACTGTCAAGTGAGTTCTCAGTTCTTGAACGCAAATATAAGGGCTGGTACCTATCATCTTCATCATATAAAAAGCATGATACAATTGATAAATCTCTTGATAGATAATGATAATGTTGTTCTTAATGTAACATAGTAAGAATATCTACAATATCAATCAATTATTATGTTGATTACAGGATGTACGATACAGATGGACACTATTTGAAACAGATTCCTTATGGTAACCTTACATTCAGGACCGGTTACTTGGCTGTTGACAATAATATCGATTACATAACCCAAGGAACATTCAGACAGCCTTGTGCCCAAAGAGACTACATTGTCGATTCTGATGTAAGTAGTTTTGAAAAAAAATTTTTAGTAGTTGTATGTGAGTTTAGTGGTAATACTGAATGCTATTCGACAATGACAAGACGACGACAGACAATTTGTCTATAGCAAAAGCATGATTAGTGTAAAATGACGTTCGCATCGTCGATGCAAACATCGATATCATCGATGCAGTAAAAACTGTGATGTGTGTTATGCAACTCACCCACAAACTAATAAGACAACTCACCTACATGATTGCTAAAATCCTTGACATCCTTTAGTTTATCTTCGTCATTGTAATGTACATTTTCAGGTAGCAGAAGTAAGTCTTGGTCCTCTTCAAAGGTCTTTAGATTTACTCGTGAACGATCACGCAAAAGCAAGATATTTAGGACTTCAACCTTACGTCAGATACAGGGAATATTGTACTGGCAAAAAATACAATAGCTTTGAAGATTTTGCTGATGTCATAGACCAGGAGGTAAGTTTTTTCCATAATCTTCGTACCTATATTAATTAGTACTGATCAAACTTCCAACCCTTATCATTATTATCTTTTTTTCTCATGGAAAGCGTAAACGAAACTAAAGATGTTGCTCAAATGGTTACTGACTGAAGGATGGTTTAGTAGAATAATCCTAGATTCTCCTTATTAGAAACTAAATAGACAGAGATAACCCAAGTCCATGCATTTTGAAAGCAGATACTAATTTATCTGATTGGTGCATGAAATATATTACTTACATAATTACAAAGGATCAATACCGGACAGAGATAGGAATCACAAGTCCATTATTTTTGAAAGCTAATACGAATTTCTCTGATTGGTCGATGTACTATCGATTACATAACTATGAGGGCAACTCCAGATGGACGTCTAGTTATGATTTGATAGAAGATGGAATTCTTTACCATGTTTCCATTATTTATCGGAAGATAGTCTATAGCATGCCAGCTTCCTGATCGGAAATAATTTCTCGTGGGCTTATTAGGGTTTTTTTAAATCTTTGTTTTCTGCAAACTACTTATTAAAATCCATAATGATTATTAAAAATTTAACAAAAAAATTACCAATATGTTAAAATTTCAGAGAATAGAGCAACTCAAATCAATATACGATGACTACGAAGACGTTGATCTGCTGGCTGGTATTTGGCTAGAAAGAGAAATAGATGGTGGTATTATGCCTCCGACAGCTTACTGCTTGGTGTCGCAACAGTTGGTTAGGAATGTAGTTTCTGATAGACATTGGTATGAGAGACCGAGCAGACCTCAAGCTTTCACTGCCGGTGAGTAAAGACGTACCAATCTGCCATGATATGGTAAAAAGCGACTGTGAAATTTTATAGCATTTTGACACTTTTTGCCGTCTCAAGGCAGCAATGAGTTTATTTAAGAAGAAGGTGTGTGAAGTCTATCAATCTACATAAAATCCGCATTATTTAATTTTTAATTTTATTTAAATATAAAGTACAATTAGATACGTTTCCTATTTGTTTGTGCCTTTGGCGGTGGAAACGGCAGGGTCTTTGGGGGCCGAAGCCAAGATTTTCGTCAAGGACTTGGGTCGTAGGATGAAGAAGAGGGGGTATGAACCCCGCTATGGGTCTTTTCTTGTGCAACGTGTTTCCTTGGCGATTCAACGTGGCAATGCGTCAATGGGAACGTTTGGTACGCGCTTAGCCCGGGGTGGGTTGTTTGGTTAGGTAGGTTTGCTAACTTGACGAAGCATGTTGTGGATGCCTATTGTTGGATTTGTTTATTTAGTCTTAGTTTGACGAAGCTTGCATGCGGATAATTTTTGCTTTATTAGAATAGTGCCTTTGACGAAGTATATTGCGGATGCTTTGATAATGTTCTACTGTTTTAACGAAGCCTACGTTACCGTTGCTGATCCGGATATTTTGTAATGTTCGTCGTATCTACTGAACACATAAATAAAAGATTCGATACGAATGTAATAATGAGCACACATAGTATGAGGTAGGCCTGTGCTTCAGTAGTATAAAATTCATGCTAGCTAGTAATGGGGACAACGGTTATGATAAGCTAGGAAACATCTTTACTCGCTAAAATGTAGTATTGAAGAACGTTTCTATACATTTAAATTATTATAATTTTCAGAGCAACTGCAACAAATAAGAAATGCTTCAATTGGAAGAATGATGTGTGATGTCGGTGATGCCGTAACTCAAATTCAACCCCAAGCATTTAGGAGAGAAGCACCCGGGTGAGACTTTCATAAATAATTATAATGATTTACTTTGAAAAGGACGAAAATTACATAATTATACAAGACCTTACGATGTGCTTTATATCATGTGTCATTATAATTATGAAGCCAAAAAATCGGCGCGGATACTTAAAGGTGTAAAATTTACACTATAAATTGTATTTTAATCACATCATGTACCTAATTTCATAATTATTTATTTGTGTTACTACCTATAGCTAACCTTTTTTTTTCTTTTTTCAGAAACGAGATCACGAGCTGTGAAAACATCCCCAAAGTGGACCTTAATGCTTGGAAAGATTGTTAATATTATAATGTAGTTCTTTCGACGTTATTAGTATTTATTCTGTGTTTCCCATATGCTGATACATTTAAGCATGTATCGTCCATCGTCTCAAAACTATTTTGTCATGCTATAATAACAATTTAGGTCCATCTTAGGACTAAACCAGCTTTGCTTGAATATACAAATTAGTCGCATGCTGTAGGTATGGTGACGATACGATAGTCAACTCGTGCTGGATCTTCTATTCCATATTTTTTGTGGTAATACTGTTTTCTATCATATCCAATTAAATTGAAATAAATAAGTACATATTTACAAAATCAATTATGTGTTATTTATAATGTTTTCCTTTATTAAACTCGTAATAGGCGGTGCAATTTAGGTTATTGGTAAATATTTGTGTGTGTATCTATACAGGGCATCAAATTGTATGCATTGTATATTAAACGGGGTGCAAGCCCTGTATAGATACAAACACCCATGAATTGAATACAAATATTCATATTCATCACACAAATATTTGCGCTTTTACCCTAAATTACATCGATACGAAGCAAATGTTTCAATCGCCTATAATAAGCTCTCAACTTTTGAGGAGTTCTATTGTGTTTCTTCAAAGCGCGACATCAGATCTTCACCAAATTAAAGTGAGACCATCTCGAGGGAACCCCTTCAGAACAAAAAAGAATCACCCAAATCACTCAAGAAATGCCGATGTTACCGCTTAACATAAATACAAACCACCCAACAACCTCCTCCTCCTTACAATTTCCTCTACCCTAAGGTTGTCTGGAAGAAATCGCTTTTTAGCGATAAGACCGCCTTATTTGTACCATTCAACATTTTTTTTTGTTTCTTTTTCCATGCTATACTCTTCGATCAAAATAAAATGAATGGATAGGCCTAAAGCACGGTAAGTTGAAGCAAACTACTGGTGCACTTGGTACATACAAACTAGCGCCATTATCTGTCAAATCTAGGGCACTTTCATACAAGTGACAAGTAAAAATTTCATTTGTTTTGCCTCATTTTTCTGGTTTGAAATGTTCGCTTAAGGCCTATCCATTCATTTTATTTTGATCGAAGGCTATACTTATCTGTGTTTTTGGTGTAAATAAAGTATATTTCATTCATTCATTCATTCAAACCATGCCGTCACACTTACACGTATTAGTCCATATCTTGAAAACTACTGAACTGATTTAGATGAAACTTGCATTGTTCCCTAGTTGAAGACAATTTATAAGCCAATAAAAAAAGAATGGTCGCAATCCAATGAATAGTTTCGGAGAATTGCGTAGACAAACTCATACATGCATACATACATATACAACATACATACATACATACATATACTCACGCCTGTGTCCCATTGGGGTAGGCAGAGACAATTGATCGCCATCGGCTACGATCCTGACATACCTCTTTTGCCTCTTCCACAGTCATAAGTCGTTTCATACACGCTCGTCGGTTTTGGGTACATTTGATCTGGCCCTTCTTAAGTATGCTGCCAATTTGGTCTGCATACGTACGTCTAGGGCGACCCCTTTCGACTTTTCCATTCACACTTGCTTTATATATTTCATACGTCAGTCTACTATCACTCATCCTTTCCACATGACCAAACCATCTCAGCATTCCCTTTTCAATCCTTGTCACTATATCCTCTTTCAGTCCACATTTTTCTCTAATTACACTGTTTCGTATTCTATCATTCAAAGTCAAACCACACATACTGCGCAAAGAACGCATTTCGACAGCATTTATCCTTATACAACATACATACATACATACACGTATTGGAATTTTGTATATTTGTTTGGCTTCCAAACAAATATTATAGTAAAAATGTTCACACTGATTATTTCTGGCATAGAAAGCCATTTTTTTTTATTAGATAACTGTTATATTGTGGTCGAAAAAATACTGAAATAATAATTTTCGAACACTTATAACAGAGCAGAGAATGACCCTACAGCTTTGGTGCCATAGTAACAAATGGACATAATTAAGTATTCTAAAGGAATATAACATTATTTTTGTTTGGCCGGCACTTTAGGATTTAGCCCAAAAATGTATGGACCCAGAATGATCTCCATAGAACGCGTTACAATTTTTTTGGTGCCACTTTTTGAGCTTCATTTATACTTCTATACATTCTCTTATTCGTAGAGTTCTGATAATATTACATACACACGTGTTGAATTGATTACCTCCTTTTAGCAATTTCGATGGTCGTGAATAACTATCAGCCGATATGTCTGATGCAAATAACATGAAATATATATACAAATTTATTGTTCACGTTTTATTTACCCGAAGCATATTAAAACGTTATCATTATCAGTAAACATTTGGTTTTATTTTTCTCTTTAATTGCGACACTATTATTTAAAAGTATTAAACAAATTTAAGGTTCTTTAAGTTAAAGGTAAACTTTTTTACAATAATGTATTAATTGGAGACAAAACATTTTAAGTAACAGTAAAATCACAGATTATTCAATAGTAACCAGATAACAGTAACCCAAAAAAGAAATGTAATAGTTATGAAGAAACCCATTTTTTAGACCCAACCATCGAAAGAGGGGTTGGAAAAAATTACTTAACTTTTAAAATACTAAAGTAAAAAATCTGAAAATGTTACAAAATATAGATTTCGGTCCTACTTTCAATGAAAATTATAACGGATGCTGTAGCCCAACTGGTTTCTGAAATAATCTATAACATAAATATAATATTTGCTAATACTAGATGGCGTTGAAGGAAAATAAATCGCGCTATCGTTAGGTTCCAAATTTTCCTTTAGGTAAGAAAATCGACATAACTACTATTTTCTTATTCTATGCAATGGCTGGGTCATTGTCATATAAGGGGTGCAAAGAAAGGAATGTGAAAAGATGTTAATTTTTACCACTTTTTCATTATTAACCGAAGTAAAATAGTAAATATAACATAAATAAATTAAAAATTTAGGTCGTTTTTCTTCCTTTATCAAATAATTACCAAAAAACGTTTTTTTCTGACCACCGAAAAGGTGCAGATGACCACCAAGAAGACATCAATTGCGCTTTATTCATAAAATAAAACAAAATTCAACATACATTAATCTCAATTAAAATTTCTCTGTTGTTACATTTTATTATACTTTGTCAGATATAGGGAATTGTTACGAATTTTTACCATAAAAATATAGTAAAATATGGACCACCAAAACGACATCTTTTCGGTTCTCGTTTTTTTCATTTGACAATATGAGTATCTTCCGTGGTTTCAGTTAACGTTTCTTGATAATTTTCATCCGGTTTATTAATCTTTCATTCTCTTCTATTTATGCTAACTTAATTTTGATTCTAACTCCATTAATAATAAATAAACCTTTCTGTTTTCAAATTCCCTTTCAAAGCTCTTAAAGTGTGTCTCGAAGCAGATGAAGGAGGAGGATTTAGGGGAAGATTATGCCTATCATCCATCATTATCATCAGTTTTCGTAAATTTCACGGCAGAGGGTTCAGGGCCTATCCTTAGGAAGGGTGTATGGGATTGTTCGCCAGTTCTATTTACCACATGCTGATTGGTAGAATCCAATCAGAATTTCATCTCAACCTTCAACTCTGCAACCTGCATCCTCACAATTTTGTACTTCACCGGTTGAGATATGTGTGTGAAACAATTGAAGAAGCCGGAGAAGTTGGTGGACTTCTACTACGACCTTATTTTTTTGACTAATGCGTTTCGACTTTTTTAGTATCTCTCGTCCCTGCTTCTTCTCTAAGTTTCGGTTGTTTATTAGGCATCCTCTCATAAATAAGGGTGGCAGCGAGTGGACCATATACCACCTAAGCGGGCTCAGTTCATATTGGTGGAGAAAAGTTAAAATAACGTTGTTCCTGAAGTCGATTTGTTGGTCAGTGGTCACCAATGACCACCAAAAAGATGACCACCGAACGGAAATTTCACATTCAAATTCAGCTATCCTGAAACTATAGCGGGCTGGCTAGCCAAATATGATGCGTTTGTAAACTAGACATTAGTATGTACTGCGCTATAACGAAAATTTCACTTATTCAATAATACTTACAAATTTAATGTAGTAACCGGAAAGACGCTATGAAGTTTGACAAAAAAGTATTTTTGGGTAAACGAAAAAGATTTTCCTCTTTTTTGATGAAATGTGGATCAGGGATGCATCAAGGGATATTGATGACTTTCCTTAGAAAGGAACTATTTGTTTTTGGGAACGTTTAAGCATAAAAATGTTGAAATGTTTGGATAAAAATATGGACCACCGAAAAGACATACAACTTGTGTAACATGTGACAATCGTATTTAAATAAAAAACCGACCCACTTTTAGGATTCATATCAATAGCACATGATTTTTGAGGATTGAGAGAACTAATTAAGCTGAACAGGGCGAACATTAAGTGCAGTTTACATTTACTTTTTGCATTGCAAACTTGCATACATCTGTTTTGAACGGACCACCGAAACGGACTTTTGAGTATAAAAAACAGCAAAAATTCAGTTTATCGAATTAATTCATTAAAAAGATTTTCTTGGGTAAAAAGTATAATATAATTGTTGATTCTTTTTGCAAAAAGAAATTAAATTAAAGCATTATTTAAGAATTTACGTGTCTTGAACAATTTTTTGTCACTATATGACAATGACCCGGCTATGGAATCCTATCATGAGCGAGTCCAAACCGTACTTGATTGACAAATCTTAAATTATTGTGATGAAGACGCTTCTGAACGGTAAAAGGCTTCTTAAAAATTATGTTGATACAATCATCAGTTGTAAAGAAAGTGATAACCAACATAATAGTCGAACGATCAGATTAACGAAAGAAATGAAAACTATTCTTGACCTACGGAATTCTAACAGCGACAATACAATTAAAGCATGTTATTATGAATTACAGATATAAGAAACCAGTTCATACCTACATTGCGATTCGAATTGTCTAAAGCCGTGGTCGTTCATTTTGCGAAAATGCAACGAGTACTTCCATTATGTTTCTTGGTTTTTTGTGGAGTGGCTGCAGCTGTTACCAATGTATATCATACATTTGATAGAGATATTTTGAGTGAAAAAGAATACCAGTATTTTGAAAACGAAGGCGTTGCACCGTATGTATGCAACGTTTGTTGTTGTGTAAAATGAATTATTTTATCCAATAAATGAATATGAATACAATTTTTTTTACCGGTATATTTGTGAGGAAATTTGCATATGCGTGATGGACTTACGCCTATACATCCTCATACATTTAGTTGCGTTACATATTGAAAGGGTGTTCCTATTCAGCATTTGGGTCAAATAGGTTTCCAGTTTTACGAGAATATGGAACAGCTGATTCTGTCTGTCTGGTCTGATCATCCCCTTAAAAACCATTAGAATAATATTTAGAAAGACATTTTTTGAGAAATAATTTTCTCAAAAAATGTCTTTCTAAATATTATTCTAATGGTTTTAAGTGTATCTTACAGTTTTTGTACAATTGAAGTAGAAGATTGTAATGCAACTGAAGGTAGACGACTTGATGGATCATGCAACAATCTTCGCAACCCTACAATGGGAGCTTCATACACTCCTCAACTGCGATTTTTACCTGCTGACTTTGCCGATGGACGTGAGTAATACGATTTTCTTTATGTTTTGGAAAAATTCATTAGTAGCTACAGAACTAAAGATCATTCTTCTGAAGTTCAATTAAATGTTTTAATTAAAAAAATTGTTTTATTAAAATCAAATTTATTTATTCAATCAATCAAATATTCTTTATTTTACACCAAAATATAAACAGTAAAATACAGAGAAAAATAAAACAAGAGGCACAAAATAAGGCCGTCTTATCGGTCTTAATTTAAAATTACTCACAAAATCCACTTCAGCAACATGCGTCGTCAACCATCAAAAAACAAAATATGCTTCAGCAACATGCGCCGTGAAAATAAAGTATATTTTGATTGATATACATTGGAAAAACTGGGACAGAATTATCTAGATTCTGATTCCGAAAAACTTTTGAAAAGTTAAGGGATGCAGGAGACATCAAGCCTCTGTTGTATGTCACTTACCCACCGCTTGGACCAGTACCTTATCAATTGTATGCCGCTAACTCCTCCTAAACCACGCAACAGATTTTGATGCGGCTTTCACCATCAGTTAGACTATTTTTCACGAAAAGTTTTTAGGTGTATATAAACATATTATACCCCAGGGCGAAGCTAGGGCGGATCGCTGGTACTTGCTAGTAATAAATCAATTTGATTGTTATGTTATGGATATCAATGGGGAGATTGGGCAGGCCTGTCCAGCAGTTGACAGCTGAATGAAACGGCTGAAATTATGAAGATGATTTTATTATAATATTTTTAGTTAAACAACCAAGAAAATCGATGTGCGGGATGCCATTAGCCGAAGCCAGGGATGCCCGTACGAAGTTCCTTTTCGAAGGCACAGTATCAGATCAAATGTTGACTCAACTAGCGTCTATAGTTTGGGTTTTTCTTGCTGCTGACACCAGTTTTGGAGCTGATACAAGTAAGTGTGAAAATTCAGAAGAATCAAAATCTAAAGCAAAACTGGAAAAAATCTGATGTAAACACAGCAAACAAAAATAAAAAAGTCATATTGTTCGTACGAGTATTCGATGACAAAAAAAGGTAAGTGGTAACCCTATTTAATAGGGATCTTGGAATATAACGGCAAGTAAGAGGGCTTCTGTTTTCAGGAAATTACCTTAAATCTTCGGTTTCTTGCTGTTCCCCGGGAGCCAATGAAAAAAACGAAAAATGTTTACAAGTAGAAATACCCTCAAAGGATCCAGTTCACAGATTTTCTGGTATTCGCTGCATGAACTTAACCCAGCCTCTTTCATATCAGAACACGGGCTGCATCCGAAACGGAACTTTACCAGAAGAGAGGGTACGGTGTTGAATTGTGTCTTTTTCTGATAATTTTTAGAGTCGCGAAGTCCAGCAAGGAATCATTATTAGATCATTTGGAGCCATATGGTTACTCGTCTTGTGGAAAAAGGAAGATCTTTCAGATAGACTGGGTCCCATGCCTGGAAATCTGATTTCAAAGTTGATAACGGTGGCGTAGCTGCACCGTATGAACTCAAAGTAAAATCGGCTAAATGCGTGTTAAAAGCTCGTATTTGTAATACTAAAGGATTGGTTTTCTTCTAAATTAACCAACATCTATGTTTTTGGTTAATGATGATAGCATGCCATGTCGCGCCTATGCGTTGTTTATGGAAAATAACGTTGACATTGTTTGTATGGGATTGACTTGGAATTATTTCGTGCTGCGTTCAATTCTACTCCCTCCGTCCAATTTAGCTTAGTATCCCAGAAAATACGACTGGACCGTTTTAAGATTTTCAGTATGCCTAAATTTTTTTTTTTTTTAGATAAATAATTTATAATTATAGTAATAATTACATGTGTTGGCAATCGATCACAGTACTGCTGGTTCATCATACTGTCTATCACTGGGCCTCGTTACTCCGGCCGTGTGTTTTAATAATATCAAGTACCTAACCGTCTTGCGTAGGTAGCGGCTCTCATCAACGGACCTGTGTGCGACTCGCATAGCTAGTTTTGTTTACTTATGGGATCGCGTTCACAGAGCGGACCTTTGAGTATTATTTCCTATGTTACTATTTCGGCGTAGTCCTAAGATATGCTTTGTTCTTTGTAATATGATCATTGTATTAATGTTATTTGGGGCCCGAGTCGTTGTATTTTAGATGGGCCAGGTTAGACTGTGTGTAACACTCAACACGATCGTACGTTAATGGAATATACGGTTTGAGTTCTATAAGTTTTGTGAATTCATTTAATCCACCTTCCGGAATAGATGCTACGTTAGCACAGAAATATTATAATAGCTTCCAGACATACATTATTGTTAATATCAGAAGTGTAGATCTGTACTCGCGCGCCATGGGCAAGCGTAAGCATAAACACAAGAGGGAAAAGTTTGCTAGCTCGTCTAGCAGCATCTAGCAGCAGCACCAGCAGCGCCGCGCCGTACGTAGTGGCCGCAGCGCAGCGGTAAACGCATTAAGGTACCAAAAACTAAGAATAGAAGAAATTAAACTGTGAGTACAAACACAATGACGTGCAAAATAAGATTCTAGAGTTTGATCCACTAACTTATAATTACTTATAATATAAGTTATAATTTAACTTATGACGTTAGTCATCATGGATGAACGTTATCGAATACTATTCGTAAACTTATCTTGGGTCGATAATATGATCGATCAGGCTCTAAACAAGCTTAAAGGCTCTGCCACAGACTTAAAAGAAGAACCAGACGTAATTTCTTCTAATCATGAGTGAAGCACCGATTTCTTTTGTGTACTTGCTATCACGCGGTGCATAAGGTGACGGGTTGTAGCACCTGCGCCTAGAGCTAGTGCATCGGTGTGAGTGTAGGTCCTTTGTGGAACAAGATTGTATTACCTTGCATGCTTCACATCTGTTTTGTGCAATATCCGGTCCGTATTTCTTTCAAGTCCGTGGGGTTTGCTATGATGATAAAATGGTGCGATGGACTCGTGGACCATAGGTTATAGAAAGATTGGAAATTTGGGTAAATAGAACATGTGTATAAGCTACTAAAGGTGATTGGTAACGATGGTTAATGTTAAAAATAAAACATATTTCCTTGAAATATCAATATTAGATTAGGTAATGAGAGTGAGAGTGCAATTGGGAAGTTGACTGAATGAAGTACCTACGTTTTGATTTTATCTTCTCAGTAAGTAACAGAATTTAATGCAAAACTTACATTTAAAGTAATTGAATATGATTTAGCTTGAATATATTTTAATAACGGGATGAACTATGGAGGGGTGACGAGACGGCGACGAGAAACAATGACGTCATCACGTCACTACGCATTACTTTGTATAGTTCTTTAGATGCATAGAGTTCTTCATACAAGGCACGCATTTTGAAATCCGATGGAGAGTTGCTGATTTGACAAGTTGTAAACTCACGGATTACTGTGTCAGTAGAAGCGAGTAATCTCAAATCGTTCGAAAGTTTTATAAGATGTATTTTTACAGAATTTACAAATCAAATTAAATAAACAATAATAAAAAACTGTTCCAAACAATAAATAAAATACGTGACAAAATACGCTTAAAGGTACAATCCACGTTAAGGGGCCATAGGTCCCGACGAATATTTTCTATGAGCAATGATTAAAAAGAACTAACCAAAGTACTTTTTCTAGATTTTTTTTTATGATTTCACTAGTTAAGTAAACTAATGGTTAATATGTGAGTATAAATAAAAAAAAAAAATCGGAAACTATTTTAAGTTCTTCTAAAACGATTTTTTTTTTAAAAATGCATGAAAATACGTCATCTTTGTGACGATTTTTTATCGAGTGAAGTAATTCCAATCATGTATTCAGTTTATGATTTCACTAGATAAACTATCCAAAAATACTGAGGTATGACTTTAGTTTCGGTAAATGGTATAAATCTAGTCGTAAAATGAAAAATAAAAGATGCCTCTGAGGTATTTCCACCTACTATTACGCCTTAACAGTTTTAGTTGCGAGGAAAATTTATAAAAGATTAGTTACCTGTGCAGTATGAATTTAGCGAAAAAAAAAATGGGCTCGCCTGAAAAGCAAAATACACAAGAAACAAAGTTTGTTGTTGGTTTTTATAGTAATTTTGTTCACCAAAAGTGCGTTTATTATCATTAATTTATTAGCGTGAACATAGGCACTGGAAGTAGTTGTTCTCCAATTTCAAATTCATTGGCGAAAAGCGGTTCTCTACAGACATATTGTATTTGCTCGTAATCGTAACATTACATGGATTTTCCAAGGACAGTTAAAAGTTTGTGTCGCATAAAGTACCTACAGGCGATTCGAAGATTTGCTAATGTTATTTATAGTTGTAACCTTTTATATAAGTTATTCGATGAAGTAGGCGAATACATCACTTATGAACACAACATGGGGTATAGAATACCATAAGATAAATTAATGAATGTAAAACAACAAAAAAAAAAAAAAAAAAATCCTCAAATAGAAAACAATTATTGCAAGCTAGCACTTGTTAACAAGGGGTTGGTTTTCATGACTTAGGATTTTAATTTTATGTATTGATATTAGGCACACTTGATAATTCCTGTGTGTAGAAATAAAGAAGTGTGCAATAAAGATTTCAATAGATCAATAAAATACCTGTCGATAAAATTAATTATATTCACATCGTAAGCCAGCGTAAAATTGTGATTTGGTGTAGATGTAAGGAGAGTACCTGAGTGGAAAAACGTTACGTTTAGTTTATGGATAAACTCACGACCGTAAATGACGCGAACTTAGGAGCACCATAGTGAACTGTTAGTACCTACGTATCGAATAGAACAATTAAAGTGGTGCCGAGCTAAGTACTTTTTAGCTATTGATGACAAATAGTTGCAGCTTAGCACCGATTGTAGGTTGATGATGGGAACGTACGTAACGAACAAAATGTGTCGATAAGAACATATGAGTTAGCGCGAAAACAACCAAAGATCGGATTGACAAGACCCGGCTCCCAGGCCGGCAATAGATTTGGTTTAGTAAACATTCAAAGGCAATACAGTGATGGGATGAGTAGAAGATTAATCATCATAATTATAATTTACTCGTAATATTCATTATTATTACCACGCTTCAGGGTACCAAACTAAAGTGTTAAGTCACAATCGCTACGATATAAACGATTAGTGAGGGAGCGATACAAGCTAACATTAGAGTGCAAAGAGGCGTGCCGCGGTGGAAAATATGAAATCGTGGATTATATAGAGTCAATGATTGGGACTTATTTATACAATTAATGTATGACCTATGACCGACGTTGGCAAGGTATTGTATTATTTATTAATGGTTTACATTTGAAAAATACCCTAAGACTAAAAGGTATCGTATTGTTTATTAAAGGTTTACATAATTATAAAACGTTACCTAAGACTAAAAGGTATCGTATTGTTTATTAAAGGTTTACATAATTATAAAACGTTACCTAAGACTAAAAGGTATCGTATTGTTTATTAATGGTATACATAATTATGAAAGGTACCTACCCTAAGACTAATGGGGGCGCTAGTTGAATTGTCTAGAGTCGCCTAAGGCTAAAGGGACTGCCGAACTTAAATTTCCTGGCCACAGGATTCACCTAAGACTAAAGGGAATACACTACATGCCACGGTCGTATAGCTATAAAATAAACGTCCGCAGTAGCTGCCTAAGCCTAAAGGAGCTAACTGATACAAACGTCCGCAGTAGCTGCCTAAGCCTAAAGGAGCTAACTGATACAAACGTCTGCAGTAGCTGCCTAAGCCTAAAGGAGCTAACTGATACAAACGTCCGCAGTAGCTGCCTAAGCCTAAAGGAGCTAACTGATACAAACGTCCGCAGTAGCTGCCTAAGCCTAAAGGAGCTAACTGATACAAACGTCCGCAGTAGCTGCCTAAGCCTAAAGGAGCTAACTGATACAAACGTTTGCAGTAGCTGCCTAAGCCTAAAGGAGCTAACTGATACAAACGTCTGCAGTAGCTGCCTAAGCCTAAAGGAGCTAACTGATACAAACGTCCGCAGTAGCTGCCTAAGCCTAAAGGAGCTAACTGATACAAACGTCCGCAGTAGCTGCCTAAGCCTAAAGGAGCTAACTGATACAAACGTTTGCAGTAGCTGCCTAAGCCTAAAGGAGCTAACTGATACAAACGTCTGCAGTAGCTGCCTAAGCCTAAAGGAGCTAACTGATACGAACGTCTGCAGTAGCTGCCTAAGCCTAAAGGAGCTAACTGATACAAACGTTTGCAGTAACTGCCTAAGCCTAAAGGAGCTAACTGATACAAACATTTGCAGTAGCTGCCTAAGCCTAAAGTATCGAACTGAGTCATCAAGTATCCGCACACGGGCTACCTAAGACTAAAGGACTGCCATGGGCGAGTTGAAAAGACGGGACTGACTATTCTGTTATTTAGAGTTTAGAGCATCCCAATGCGAAAGGAACGGCATTACTAAGGATACAATAAATAGTCAGTTTTGTGAAATTGTAACTTGAAGTCATGATAGACCGAGCTGATCTGGGGAATATTTTTGTGTAACTGCCCGACTCGATCGATATAATCGATATGCGGTTTTGGCAGTCCTTGGCGATTCTGATCATGATTAATATTTGGTTTATAAATTATGGTTTGGTTCATTGATGTTGGACAATGGAAATGATAACTAAATAATACTTACTTAAAAGTTGTCTAATACAGTCATAATACGTTGTTGATTTTGTACCTAAGCAATATAATCGGAAAATGTGCACAGTAGCTGTACTGTAAGGAAAGAATACTGGAAGAAATTACTGAAATGTCTAAACGATTGATAATATTTTGGCGATTCACATGTTTCAGAGTGTGATGGGAGTCTGCACTTTGGTGCAGCACTGAGTGCCTGAGGGCAGGCACGTTGCAGCATGGCCGTGTTGGCAATCGATCACAGTACTGCTGGTTCATCATACTGTCTATCACTGGGCCTCGTTACTCCGGCCGTGTGTTTTAATAATATCAAGTACCTAACCGTCTTGCGTAGGTAGCGGCTCTCATCAACGGACCTGTGTGCGACTCGCATAGCTAGTTTTGTTTACTTATGGGATCGCGTTCACAGAGCGGACCTTTGAGTATTATTTCCTATGTTACTATTTCGGCGTAGTCCTAAGATATGCTTTGTTCTTTGTAATATGATCATTGTATTAATGTTATTTGGGGCCCGAGTCGTTGTATTTTAGATGGGCCAGGTTAGACTGTGTGTAACACTCAACACGATCGTACGTTAATGGAATATACGGTTTGAGTTCTATAAGTTTTGTGAATTCATTTAATCCACCTTCCGGAATAGATGCTACGTTAGCACAGAAATATTATAATAGCTTCCAGACATACATTATTGTTAATACATGACAATAATAATTGCATATTTCTCAAAAACTTGCTGAAGAATTATTGCTCAGCAATGATTTTACAAATTTCAACTTTACGCCAACTCTGTTATTGACGTTTATTCTCTTTTAGAATTATAATGTTACTGCTAGTGCTAACCACCTACTTCCATATAATTCTAAATGTAAAACTTTCAATTTCCAGATTTAAATAGCTACACCTTTGATAGATCTATCCACAGTTTACGGTAATAACCAAGATACATTCTTAAAAAAACAAAGACTGGGTAAAGACGGTTTAATGGTATACGAAGTACTCAATGGTTATGAATGGCCTCCAAGTAATGAAGATTCTAACTTATGTTACAACAATAAATCACCATTTGAAACCAGGTGTCATAACACTGCTTGTAAGTTAAGAAATAAAAAACTCCTAATTCAACATTTTTACTTTAAGCCCTTAATACTGGATATAATATTTTAATTAACTTGATTTTTAGCTGAATTTTCATCAAATTCTATACTTGGAGTGAACTTAGAAGTCATATGGTTTAATAGACAGCATAACAGACTTGCTAGAGAGCTTAAGATGTATAACCCTTGTTGGGACGACGAAAAGGTTTTCTCCGCTGCAAGAGATCTTAATATCGCTCTTGCAACTCAAGTTTTCTACTATGAATTAATGCCTCTCTTACTGGGTAAGATAATAAATTACTTCCAAACAATGTGACAGAAGCCAGTCAGTACACTGCAGATTAAAAAGGTAACGATAGGAGTCTTAGTTACAAATCATGTTTCGGATTGTTTGTATATCTGTTTGTTTGTTTGTTTGAACATCACGCAAAAACAACTGGACCGATATTGGTGAAACTTTGTGTTTAAAAGGTTAAAACCTTCGATCAAAATAAAATTAATGGATAGGCCTTACGCGAACATTTCAAACCAGAAAAATGAGGCAAAACAAATGAAAGGTTTACTTGTCACTTGTATGCAAGTGCCCTAGATTTGACAGATAATGGCGCTAGTTTGTATGGACCAAGTGCACTAGTAGTGTGCTTCAACTTACCGCACTTCAGGCCTATCCATTCATTTTATTTTGATCTAAGGTTATAACTACATTTATTTTATCTCACTATGATGACAGGCCCATCTGTCAAAGCCACAGCTGACAGGCCACAGACTGGGTTCCCTAGGATGGACACCGGCGCGTGGTCGAGGTAGATCCAGAAAAAGTTGTAGAGACAACATGGATGCCTTTTTGGAGAGTTGGCCAGAAATTACACACAACATATAGGATTGGAGAGTAAAAGGGGAATCCCAGCAGTGGGATATTGAAAAAGCCACAAAAAAAATTATGACAGGAAACAGTGCCGAAAAATTCACGTGCAATTCTTATAAGTACTCGGTTTTAATACGGTGATGTAGGTATGTATGTATGTATGTCATGTTATGCTGTAGAGTTTCTGGCCGCATCTTCTCTACAGCGACAACACGTTCCGACGCGGTGGTAGCTTAAAAAAGAATTGACGTTTAATAATTGCTTCAGGCTCCTATATTGAATAAATTATTTTGAATTGTATTGAATTGAATTGAATGTACTACAATGCCTTATTATAATTATTGATTGCCAGGAAAAGAAAACATGATACGAGAGAATGTAATATCAACATCTTCTGGACACAGAGAAGTTTACGACGAAAGCGTTTTGCCACAAATAGTTGCAGAATATAACTACGTTTTACGTTGGGCACATACGATAATTGATGGAAATATGAAGTAAGTTGATAGAATTCCACTTTCATGTAAAGTAAAAATCTTTTAATTATTTTGTCATAACATTCTTTTTCTTCCGTCAAGTTCACTGGGTCCAACCAACGTTAGAGACTTTTTGATGGCGTCCTAATTCCGCCAAACATAATCCGAGGTTCAGTTCGTCGACAAGATACATTGAAGAATTGGGTGAAAATGATTCCAATTAGTGCAAGCTAGTTAGTATATCAGTACAGTAAAAACAATGTATGATCAATACCCATACCACTTTATTCTTACAGATTGTACAATACTGACGGTGACTATTACAAAAGCTTCCCGATGCTTAATGCTACATTCAGAACTGGATGGTTGGCCATCGATGATAATATAGGTGGTTTAACAAGAGGACTGTTTAGACAAGCTGCTGCCAAGGCTAACGATCTTATAGTAGACCCTGATGTAAGTAGGTAGTTTAAAAGATATCCCGTCATCCCGTGGTCTACCTAGAGTGACTGCTTACTGTAGTAGGTGTAAGCAAAATAATATTTTCTCCCCTCCGAACGGAAAGCGTCAGTAATTGTTAAAATTGAAATTTATTGGAAAATTTCACTGCGGCTAGCATGTTGTCAAGATAACTCAAGGGTTAAGAGCATCTTCCTGTAATTTCAAATTTAGTTCGCCATCCAGAATTTGTAATATTTATATCTTTGGCATGCAAAAATCCAAAATGTGGACCCAGTTTCCTTTTTCTTACTTTCATTATGCTTCGCCTAGACCATGTCCCAGGTGTGTCTATTTCATTGTTATTATTTATATTTCATTTTGTTTGGGTACAGATGGCAGAATTGGGATACCCTGGTGCATTACAAATGCATGATATAATAACAGCAGATCTTGCTAAAGGCAGATTATTTGGCTACAAACCTTATGTTGATTACTTAAAACATTGTACTGGAAAAACTATCACTACATTTGAAGAACTAAGTTTGGTTATGGATAAAGAGGTAGGTATGATTTTATTACGACTGTAACAAAATACTACTTAGATTGTCTTTTGTACGGCTCTGACAAAGAGGCCCTTGAGCAGAAAACCGGGAGTCGATGGATGCAAACAAATTTATCTGTCTAGAATCCATTAGTGGATTCAGAGTCTTTTCAGAAGTCGTACCGAAATGCGTTTTTATCCTTAGCATAGTGTAACAAAAACTACTAGTGGTGAAGCTCAGTGATCGCGGCGGGTCTAAACTCGCGCGTTGTGCGGGGAACGGCATTGGATTCGCAAAGTCGGTATAGCGCGCAGGCAAGTCGGTACCGGAACGCGCTCTCCACGGCCCCCGCAAAGCAAACCGTGCTGATTGACCTGTCGTGACCGCAGAGCTTCAAAAATTGTAGTTTTTATTGCACTATGCTAATAGCTTTTAATATTTCAGAGAATAGAACTTGTCCAATCAGTATACAAACACCCAAGAGACATGGACCTCTTGGCGGGAATATGGATGGAAAGATCTGTAAAAGGAGGCATAGTTCCAACAACAGTCTACTGCTTGGTTGTAGAACAGCTGAAACGCAATGTTGTATCTGACAGACATTGGTACGAGAGGAAAGACAGACCAAATGCTTATACTGAAAGTATGATTGTATTTAACTGTTATGTAGCTTAGTAATTAAAGTGTACCTGCAATAACTGACGAATTTAGATATGACGACGGTGGCGCCTTGCGGATAGGTATGGAAATTCAATCTTGAGGTCCGGGTTCGAATCCGCATGGACGACATGCTATGTACGATTGAGTTTTTCTAACTTATGTACGTAATTACCGACTGCTCTCAAACGGTGAAGGAAAACAGCATCGTAAAGAAGAAGAAATTCCGATGCTTTTGTGAAGTCTACCAATCCGAGACGTATAATATAAGCTGAGAATGAAACATAAAGGTAGAACAAAGTGAATCATAGGGGAAAAAATGGTTTAAGAGAAAATTGTTTTCTAATCCTGCGTCCTTGTGTCATGAACGGCAATGGACAAAGACTAAATTAGTGTGAAGTCCATTTAGTGCGGTCAAGGCAATCTGGCTATTGCCGTTCAGACTTGACACGCAGTGAACTTTATATACAGTCGTAAAAATACATTCTCAAACTAACGAGTCCATTGTCCCTGTTAGAGTGAAAAGAAATTGGAATACAACTACCGATTAGTTTATCTGTAGAGTTGTATTAAAATTTCTTCAAAATTCAGGCTTGTAATAAAAATACTAAAAGCAAATTTTAGAAAAGAAATTTTTATGAAAGTTAACAACAGATACTAATTTGTAAAACTGGTGTTTTAATTTCAGAACAACTTAAGGAGATCAGGAAGGCATCAATAGGCAGACTTCTGTGTAAAACTGGTGAAAACGTCACCCAGATTCAACCGAGGCCTTTTGAGAGACCTGGACCTGGGTAAGTTACCCCTGAAACCACGTTAAGAATAATAAAATAATATGTTTTAGTCCTCATGTTTTTTTTTAAATAGAGTTACCAAAGTCCGTACCATAATATAGTCACCGATTCGAATAACATTTTTTATCAGTGGGTACGAGTTAATGATACCAATTTTGCTATGTAGTTGATATTGATCGGCGGACAGATTTTAATTTAAATTGAGACATCATTTTAAAAATTTCTTTTGTTTACAGAAACGAAATTGATGATTGCGACAAGACAACGTTGAACATCAATATGAGTGCTTTTAAAGACGATTCCTGTTCTAGTCAAAGCAAAGTAATATAACCAACTAGAGAAGGACTCCGATGGGACGTAAAATTACTGTTTCTGTCCAGATTTACTATTAAATTAAAACTTTGTATGTCAATGCTAAAGTTTCATAAATAGTACACCCATAATTAAAACTGGACTGATTCATGCTGTGTACACCTTAGTAATATTTTAATGAGGTATATAGGTAGATCATCAAACTGAACAACATTCAGTATGGAGCCAGCTAATATTGAAATAAAATTAATAAATTATATAAAATCGGTCAAGTGCGAGGCGGGCTACTCGCGCACCGACACCACCACACAACATAATATTAACTTAGAAAAATGTTTTGTTTTCGCCGGGACCGACTCACATTTGGCCGATTTTTATTGTTTGTTGTTATACTGTAAAGTTTGTTCTATAATCACACCAAGTTTGACTTAGTTGAAATTGCATACAAAATCTTGCAACTAAGTGAAACAAAAACACGATTTCTCTTACATTTTTGCCATATCTCCATCCCTTTCCAGTATACGCACTCAGCGAATCTATAAAATACTCAATCAACGTTATGGGTTCATCAGTTGAAACATCAATATCAATTCGGTATGCGTTATGAAATCTTCGATGATCTGAAGGATGCAAGGAGGATGTTACCTTATAGAATTACACTCCTGTCTTTTGGACAAAGATTGGGTCGAAGATGTAGCGCGCTTACCCAGAAGAAGCCTATTCACTCGTACTTTAAGGCTGGATTTAGTGCACGACCGACGGTCAGCGCTGACGGCGGATTAACCAATTAGCGGCGTGCAATTCGTCAGCGCCGTACTAAAACCGCGTCCCTTGATTATATTATAAGAGATAAGTGTATTTTTTGCAACCATCACCAGCAAGGCTGATTCAGTGTTTATGGGGTGTAGAGCATCTCTGTGAAGCAAGATGGACCAGGTCTGCCTGCATAACGTCAGTCGGTTTAGGAGTAACGGACGTTTAGTAAAAAATTAACGATCAGCTGCAAGGCTGATCGGATGATATTATTGTAGTATGCACTGAAGCTATGTGAACGGTACAAAAACTGGCATGGTTCATCAGTCGGTTTAGGAGTTACAGCCGTTCACAGGTCCGACCTTTGAACGGCTGTAACTGTTGACAAAGTTACAGTGCATACTACAATAATATCATATGATCAGCCTTGCAGCTGATCGTTAATTTTTTACAGATCTTTAAACGTCTGTAACTCCGAAACCGACTGACGTTATGCAGGCAGATCCGGTCCACCCCCATCACAGAGATGCTCTACACCCCATAAACACTGAATCAGCCTTGCTGCTGATGGTACACTTATCTCTTATACTAATAATATACTAGGAATTTGGGTTGTAAGCGCTCGGAAATACTGACGCAGGCAGGGCATTCCACTTCTTGGCTGCGCACATGAAAATCTAAAAATTTCTATTTTCGTGAATCAGCCGATAGGTATTTGTGATACAAATAACATGAAAATAATATAAACTTTATTTCTTTAAATATTCGGTTAAATATGAACTATTTATTTTTCATATTTATTCACCTGAAGTATTTATAATCGTTATCACATGTGGTTTTATTTTTCTCTTCAAATGCGTCACTATTATTTTATGGTTGTATGGTTTATTAAACAAATTAGGGTTCTTCAAGTTAAAGATATTGAACTTAGGTAATATCTTTAGGTACTTCTTAATATGCTGACACTTTTTAAGGGGATGATCAGACCGTCAAACTGAACAACTTTTTGTATGGCACCAATATCTATATCGCGAAAAAAAATCACTTTTCCATAACAAATTTCAAACCTTCTTGAGCCAAATATACATGGGCTACTATACTATACTATACTATAGCTGTATGCACGCATCACTTAAAAACGACTTAACTGATTTAGATGAGGTGTCACAAAAGTATGGGGCTTAGTTTGAATTAACATAAATGCTTTATTTCATCGCAATCGGTTCATTAAAATCAAAAGTTATGAGTATTAACAATCAGTGGCCTGCGCGTACGTAGTCGCAGCGCCGCTCGTTTAACAGTATTTATCTAGATTCTAGATACATGACATTTTAAGTAAACGAAAAATAACGTAAGGTTGAGGCATATGACTAGATAACGGCTAGAAGTCAAGCTTCTTAAACCGTGCGCAACGGCGCTAGACTCGCGAAAAAGTAGTAATCCATTATGGATCAAAATGGCGTGTTTACGAGTCTAGCGGCGGTCTTCGGCGCGGCGCGGCGTCCCGCTTGTATGAAGCTTTCGATCTGTTCGGATATTTAATCGTGAGGGTCACATAATATGTACGAATTCACACACTATTCTTGTGGTAAAGTAGATCTGGCCTGCTCTCTCTCACGTAGGTACTCGCGTAACCACCGCACTTGACTTTGAATGGATTGCAATACAACTTTTTTTTAAAGTCGCCCTCCATCCTCGTACATGCCACAATTTTGTTCATCTGTTTCATTCATCATAATTCATAACTCTTTCATTCACCACTTTCGCAAACAGTTTGCCAACGACACTGAGAAGTCTGATGCTGCGGTAGTACCTACATTCATTGCTGTGAACCTTTGCCTTTCTAAAGTGGGACGATGATGGCTTTGCACCAGTCATGTAGTACTTGGCTTTCTCTCCAGCATATATTACAAAGCTTCCACAGCAAACTTGCTACAACACTCTTGCCACTTCTCAGCATTTTGAGGCTCAGTCTGTTATACCCTACAGCTTTACCCAGTTTCATAGTCTTTAACGCTTTCACCATCTCATTTCCCCTAAGGACCTGAGTAATACCAACAAGTATCCCTGGTGGACCTACTAGAACAAAATAGTATAGACGACATATTATTAACATCCTAAAAAATTCCGCCTAGCGATCTAGATAGGAATAACCCACCGAAAGCCGTGGCGCGAATAAAAGCGGCGGCGTGTCAAAACGGTGCCCGTAGCGCGAAGTAGCCGTAGCGCAAATTCCACATTTCTTCTTCAATTTCTGAGCATCATCTTCTGATGATGAATGGACTGCTGTCAAGAAGGCGATAACCAACATAATAGACAAACTATCAGTTGAATGGAACAAACGAAACATATTCCTGAACTACGGAATTCTAAAAACGACAATACAATTACATTACTTATATTAAAAGATGTTATTACGAATATAATAGCAGATACGAGAAACCAATTCATACTTACATTGCATATAGTATTGTCCAATGCGGAGGCAGTTCATTTTGTGACAATGCTACGAGTACTTCCATTATTTTTCTTGGCTTTTTGTGGAGTGGCTGTAGCCGATACCAATGTATATCATACATTTGATAGAGACATTTTGAGTGAAGAAGAATACCAATATTTTAAAGACGAAGGTGTAGCACCGTAAGTACGCAAAAATGTTTTTAACCATTCAATTCTTGAGGAAATTGGCATACGCTTAAGACTAACACGTGGTGGACTAATGCTCATACAACCTCCGTAAGGGTACTTGTGATCCATGTAATACTAATGCAATGGATCTTTGGCTCGCAAATAAACATTACTATTACTTATGTCTGTGCCCTGCTGTGTAACTTAGGTAATTTAGGTACCTATACAATACAAGGTAAAAAATTAATTGCGTTATATATTGAAAGAGTGTATTCAGTATTTGGGTCTAAATTTGTTTTACGGGAATATAGAACAGTATACATTTTTTTCGCGTTTTCCACTTTAGAGAAAGTGGTTTATTTTGATGGTCTTTTTTCCCCTAAAAACCATTATAGCATTTATGAAGACGGAACATTTATCTGAAAAATAATCTTACAGATTTTGTACAATTGACGTAAAAGATTGTAATTCAACCGAAGGAAGACGACTTGATGGATCATGCAACAATCTTCGCAACCCTACAATGGGAGCTTCTTACACCCCTCAAACTAGATTTTTACCAGCTGACTTTGCCGATGGACGTAAGTAATATAAGTTAAGTTTAATAATACGTTTTTTTCCAGGTTGAGGAATTAATTATTTATTTACAGCATAAGTATAAACATATGCTCACGACCGAGACTACCGGAGAGGGTGTGTGTTTGAGAAACACACAAAAAGCGGTAAGAGTCTTAAAAATGGTTAATTTTAGATTAAATCCTCCAGGTAAACTGGAAAGCTTTTGAAAGTTTCAGGACACAGATAGATGCGAACTGCTAAATTTAATGTCTAGGCTGAATTTACAACACAACACAACAACACAATTACACGGTATGCGTATTTATGAAGAATATGATTGTATAACTTTGTTTCAGTTAAGAAACCAAGAAAATCGATGTGCGGTATGCCGTTAGTCAATGCCAGGGATGCTCGTACAAAGTTCTTATTCGAAGGCACAGAATCAGATCAAACTTTGACTCAACTAGCGTCTTTGTTTTGGAATTTTTTTTCCGGTGATACCAACTATGCACAGGATACACGTAAGTGCGACAACTCAGGAAATTATAAACTTCAGGCACATTGCGAGCAGTTCATACAACGAGCTTGAACGGAACTTGTGCGAAACAGTCTAATGCTGCTGCAATTATTATCGTGGAACATCTCTACACCTAATGTTATCGATGCTTAAATAGAGACTGGCGTAAGCGAAATTTCTTAGTCTATGTATAGAAATTTTTTATTTTATTATTGCAATTTTCGTAAATAAACAGTCGTCAATTTAACTGGTCTATGAACGCACATTCAACATTCGTTTTAAATTTTGTCCTGGTACCTATTTTCTTTGTTTCGTAATCATACATTCTCTTCCAATCTTTACTATTGAACACATTTCGGACCAACCAGGTGAGGTCTATTGGTGAGGAGCAGGGACGGTCGTCCATACGTAGTACTCTTTCTCATACTGTTTTCTTCTTCAGGATGAGTTTGGCTTTAATTTAATTCGGTAAACACTTTGTTGCTCAAACGAAATAGCATTAGATAGTCATAAAGTTGCGATACTGGTGCGTGCTCCACCCCAATGGTGGCAGGCCTTTTTTAAGGATCATTAAACACGGTTGTAGAAATCATGTAACGAGATCTTGGAATATAACGCCAAGTTACAGGACAATTTTTGTTATTGCTGATATGTTTGCTTTTGACCTCAATCCAGTCCTCAGGACAAAGTTGATGCAGCGAGCTTACCCAGAAGAAGCCTATTCACTTTAAAGGAATTCGGATTGTAAGCGTTCGGAAATACTGACGCAGGCAGGGCATTCCGTTCTTTGGCTATGCGCATTATAAAAGATGCTTTTTTCAGATAATTACCGTAAATCTTCTGTTTCTTGCTGTTCGCCTGGAGCCAAAAAAGAAAACGACAAATGTTTACAAGTCGAAATACCCTCAAAGGATCCAGTTCACAGATTTTCTGGTATTCGCTGCATGAACTTAACCCAGCCTCTTTCATATCAGAACACGGGCTGCATCCGAAACGGAACTTTACCAGAAGAGAGGGTACGTTAATGAGTTCTGTCCTTCAAATTAAGGTCCCATCCAACAAGGACTATAATGTTTATTCTTCTTTTTTTTATTTTTATCTTATTATTTAAATCGGAGCTATGTGATACATGGACGTATTTGGTAAATGTTTATATACAACATAATTATCATGTCACGTCGCGTTGATCCGTTACTTTTGGAAAACCAGAGTTGCTAACCACCGTCCGACAGAGGTGACCGTCGTGGTTTACAACCGTGTAGACCAGCTATTTATTATCATTGTATGTCTTTTCCTTATCTCCTTCTGCATATTCTCTACGTTCATC
This sequence comes from Agonopterix heracliana, assembly GCA_963693445.1. Taxonomy (NCBI): domain Eukaryota; kingdom Metazoa; phylum Arthropoda; class Insecta; order Lepidoptera; family Depressariidae; genus Agonopterix; species Agonopterix heracliana. The sequence continues at coordinate 1,896,715 of OY856310.1, forward strand.
CAATGGTTATAGAGTATACAGCTGGATAGTTTTTGGATTTGCAATATTTATGACAAAATCTTACGCTTAGATACAAAATACGCTATATTACATGCTAATATTTATCGTTCTAATAATTATAAATGTAAACTCAAAAACTTACTGAAAAATTATTGCTCAACAATGATTATTGACTGATTTCATCCACGGGAATACCGTATACAATAGTGGAGTTGACGTATACCGTATACTTATACTGTATACGTCAACTCCTTTATTGACGTTTATGACATGTCCATGTCCTCTGACAAATGTAATTATGAATTTATGATATACACAACGCGTACATTCATTCTAATAGAAATGCCTTCTAATTCCAGATAAATGCTGCGACACCCTTGATAGACCTTTCCACAGTTTACGGTAGTAAGCAATTTGAATTCTTAAGAAAACAAAGACTGGGTAAAGACGGTTTAATGGTATACGAAGAACTCAATGGTTATGAATGGCCACCAAGTAATGAAGATTCTAACATCTGTTCTGCCAATGAGGCACCTTTTGAAACTAGGTGTCATGATACTGGTAAGTTTTCTAGAAGATAATAATTATCTTCATTTTTAATGCCGAAGTTAGGATGTGGATTTACATATTTTATTTAATGATAGACAAAGTTTTTGTGCAGAACATTATCGGTATTTCCCAGAACTTCATAATTAAAAAACTTTTAATTTCTTCTATGTATTTTTACAACATAGCATAGTATATAGAAACAGAATCATAAGAAAAAAACAGTAGCACCAGGTTATTTATTTTAATCAATCAAATAAGCCCACATCGACCCACTGCAGTGCTGGGCATAGGCCTTTGCGCCACTCCTTACGGTCCTGTGCAAATCTTATCCATGTCTGACCAGCAACCATGAGAAATTTTTATAGTACCTAATTATTATTAACTGAGGACACTTGTACCGACAAAAATTAAATAATTATTTTTATTACCTCTTAAATAATAATGATAATTTAATATATAACTAACATTATTCGCCATTTTTATTTAGCGATCAACTTATTTATAAAGCAATTAAGTATTCAATTTTATTTAACTTTAAAGCTAGTTTTTGTTCGCAACTTTATCCGCGTGGATTTAGGATTTCAAAAATCCTTGCTTAGTGCACATCTTCATCCTCTGTAGAATATAATTCGTTTATATTCAAAATTTCATGTTTTTATAGTCAGTCAGTCACGTAATGGTTTTACGTGTATAAATAGGCACTGAATAAAATACATGTTTAAAATTTTCAGCTGACTTTTCAACAAATGCCTTAATTGGGAAAAACTTAGGAGTCATATGGTTTTATAGACAGCATAACCGACTTGCTAGAGAGCTGAAGAAATACAATCCTTGTTGGGATGATGAAAAGGTTTTCTCCGCTGCCAGAGACCTTAATATTGCTCTAGCTTCTCAAGTTTTCTACTATGAATTAATGCCTCTCCTACTGGGTAAGATGATAATTTACTTCTTCAAATATTTTCATACTCTCGGTTCTAATACGGTGATTTATCTACTATTACAATACCTTGTTATTGATTATCAGGAAAAGAAAACTTGATACGAGACAATGTGATATCAGCATCTTCTGGACACAGAGAGGTATACAACGAAAGCGTTTTGCCGCAGCTATCTTCAGAATATCTCTACGCTTTACGTTGGGCACATACGATAATAGATGGAAATATGAAGTAAGTTGATAGAGTTTCAGCTTCATAAAAGACTTTTGCAGAGTATCGTATGTAACTCATAGTGTCGAAATAGATAAAGGACTAAGTTGAAAAATCTGCTCATCTTCCATCGAGTTCATGGCATCTCATTGAGTTTGACGCAGTCCGATCAGCATTAGAGGCTTTCTGATCGCATCCAGATTGCACTAAACATTATTCAGGGTTTAGTTGAAGAGGCTTTCTTCATTGAACTCACCGTGATAGACAAGATTCATTGAAAAATAGGGTGAAATTGATTCCAATTGGAGCAGTAAGACCGATAGCCCAGTACAATTACCGTTAAAAAAAATCCAAGGTCATACGATTCTGCTTCTTGTGGTAACATATCCTATCGGAGGTTGGCTATCATTAGGGCTATTCGGACCTTGACGATTGCTGCCCTGAATAGTGAGGTCGAGTTCATATTGAATCATTCACACAGGTTCTTAAGCTACGAAGTCCTTCTATCAGGCATTTGTCTTCCCAAAATTTTCCCCTGCAAAATAATCTGGAGAAGTTGGTATTTTTCTCTTCTCATATTAAATGACTGAGCTCACTCGAGGTACTGTAGTTTCTGATTATTAATGGTTTTCGTTGCTGATTCTGTCTAATGTCTATCTATGCTAACTTTAACACGTAAATGTACCAATATAAACCACTTTATTTTTACAGAATGTACAATACTGACGGTGACTATTACAAAAGCTTCCCGATGCTCAATGCTACATCCAGAACTGGATGGTTGGCCATCGATGATAATATAGGTGGTTTAACAAGAGGACTTTTTAGACAAGCTGCCTCCAAGGCTAACAATCTTATAGTAGACCCTGATGTAAGTTGTTTAACAGACACCATGACTACAAACAAGATGTTAGATGAAATGACTCTCACTGACTCTAATATTAAAAGTCAGGTAAATTCTCGAATAATTATGAAAGCACATTGAGATGGACAAAGAGCCGCCGCCCCACGCCTTCCGCAAAGCGCACGGGAAATTTTCGTATGACCGAAAATCAGTTTTAATTTCTTTAGCATAGAGATTTAGATTCAGATTCTGACCTACCAGCTCGCATCGCGCCGCGTCGGTACGGATTCGTACGCATACTGCGGAGGCCGTATGCATTAGGTAATTCGAATGTTCATCTCGCTGCTCCAGGATATTGAAACGTGTAAACAGGAATTACAGTTCATATTTGCATCCAACTTATGCATACTGAAACCAGGTCGTCTCCGTTCGCATTCCGCGATGTCCGAAAGGCTCCTAACGGCGGCCGACGGATTCCGCGACCTTCGCGTCCGTTCGGAGCCAGTCGGCCGCGCCTTCGCGGAATGGGAACGGAGACGACCGGGTTTCATTATGCATAAATTGCATGCAAATATGAACTGTAATTTCTGATTACACATTTCAATATCCTTTGCCGCATTACGAAATGCCGTCCGGCTCGGCCCGACGCGAGCCGGTAGGTCTGAGTCGTCCCTTAGTTGGTTCCTTGTAACTTCGTATAAAAAAGGTGTTTGGTGTTTTTTGATTCTTTTTAAAGGACTACGATCTAGTAGTGCAGCCGCTACTGTACACAAGACCTACGGCTAAAGAACTGCTTGTAACAAAAAATTTGTTATACGACATAAATTGCAGAATTTCACCATCGTAGCTAGCATGTCGTCGGGATAACACAGGGGATACGATATAATATACATATTACAAAAATTTCTATTTTATTCAGTATCCAGTATTTTGTATATTTTGTTAAATCATGAAAACGAATACCTAATTATTATTTATTTGCATTTAATCTTGGTATTGTGTTTGTTTATAGATGGCAGAATTAGGCTACCCCGGTGCATTACGAATGCATGACATACTAACAGCAGATCTTTTTAAAGGCAGATTATTTGGTTACAAGCCCTACGTTGACTACTTAAAGCAATGTACTGGAAAAACTATCAATACATTTGAAGACCTGATTTTGGTGATGGATAAAGAGGTATGATTTTATTATGACTGTAACAAAATATTTTGACTATCTTTTGTACGGCCCTGATAAACCAATGGTTTAAAAAAAATCTGTCTTTCTAGAAATCATTAATATATTTCTAGAATAGTACAAAATATAATTGTTAATTGCTTTTAATTATTTCAGAGAATAGAACTTGTCAAATCAGTATACAAACACCTAAGAAACATTGAACTCATGGCGGGAATATGGATGGAAAGATCTGTAAAAGGAGGCATAGTTCCTACAACTGTCTACTGCTTGGTTGTAGATCAGCTAAAACGCAACGTTGTATCTGACAGACATTGGTATGAGAGGAAAGACAGACCAAATGCTTATACTGAAAGTATGATCGTATTTTACTGTTGCATAGCTTAGTGTACCTGCAGTTATTGGCGAATTTGGATATTATGTTGTCGTTCTGAAGAAATATCTATGTCATTATACAGGGTATCCAGTAAATAATGGATAACCCGGTATAATGCTGATAGAGGACCTCAAACCCGTTCAGAAAATGGACTTTCATGTCCAGTAAAAGTGCCACGGTTTTCGAGATATTTAAATTTTTAAATATTTTTCTGGAATTTAGGACCTTTGTCACTCTTTTGACCGTCATGGCCACAAAAAAGGAGATTTTTGCAGTCGGTTTTCTCATAATATTCTCTAAAAGTGGTTCTATCAGACATGCATAAGAAAGTTAGTGTAGCTGGGTAGACTCTTAGTTTAAAAAGATGCTAATGATATCAATTTCACCCTGTATATCAAGTCCCTTACAAGTTTTAATTTGTAAAACTGGTGTTTAATTTCAGAACAACTTAAGGAGATCAGGAAGGCATAAATAGGCAGACTTCTGTGTAAAACTGGTGAAAATGTCACCCAGATTCAACCCAGGCCTTTTGAGAGACCTGGACCTGGGTAAGTTACACTTGCAACCTCGTTCATCATCATCATCACAGCTTATAAACCTCCTACTGCAGGGCACAGGCCTGCCCTCAGGGAGGGTGTATAGGCGTTAGTCCACCACGCGTGCACAATGCGGATTGGTAGACTTCACATACGCATCGGAATTTCATCTTCAACGTATGCAGGTTTCCTCACGATGTTTTTCTTCACTGTTTGAGAGCAGTCGGAGGGGTATTGCGTACATAATTTAGAAAAACTCATTGGTAAATGGCATGTCATCCGTGCGGATTCGAACCTGGACCTCAGGATTGAGTTTCCATAGCTCTCCGCAACGCGCCACCTTCATAAGATAACATGTCCTGGTACTCATGAGTCATGACCATTTTTGTTGACAGAGTTGACTTGTCACGGATTGGAATTTCATGATGTATCAGTACCTACCTATTATACCTGAGACTTTTGGTATGAAGGTTTGGTACTCTGTGGTATGAAGTTGATACGTACCTATTGATAGGAATGATTACAGTTTTGAATTAAAATTTTAAGCAATCATGGCATACATTATAATATTTACTTGAAAACAACTTTTAAGAATTCCTTTTGTTTACAGAAACGAAATCGATGATTGCGACAAGACAACGCTGAATATAAAAATGAGTGCTTTTAAAGACGATTCCTGTTCTTGTCAAAGCTAAATATTATGATACCAACTGGAGGATATCCTTGCGCGAATTTATTTCTCCAACTTAACTTTTTATATCAATAAAATGTTAGTGTGTCTATGCTGAGTTTCATTATAATTACGAGTATAACTGAACATTTATTCCGAAACGCTAATCCACAAAAAACCTCAGAGATGTGGGCAATACTTGTACTCTTAGATATCCCGGGGCAATACGGAAATATGTACTGCTATCTCATAAGTCATAGTATAGTAACGAGATAGTTCAATTGAAACTACTAACTATTCCAGTATAAACCAGTATTTACAAGCCAACAGTTAGCACTATAATGTCTAGAATGTTCCGAGGATGTGCAATAGCTTCTAAGCCGACGTTCCTGCAAGATTCATGAACTGGTCACCTAAAATGCTGCGTGATCTATTTAAGAATTACAATTGTTTTTCTAGCAAGTCGTGGAGAGTGTTTATTCCATTAGTTTCATGGTAGAAGTTTCCTCTTGGAACTTTAAAATCGTTTTTGTACTTTAAAATCGTTGCCGGGTGGCATTAAATTGATTACTGAGATATCACGAATGTAAAATAATAATTATTTTGATCCGAAACGTCTAATAGTTTATGAGTAAATCCATAGTTATCCAACAAGGTGTTTCTCATCTTAGCCCTCTCTCGGCACTTCAATGTTAGCGACATTGCATCTACCGAAATAAAATCTTTGGCATTTACATTTAAGTACTTATTGGAGTTTAATAGAGCCTCATAGAGAAAAAAAGCTTAAATGGAATGCACAAAATGATCACGAGAAGCACTCACTTATAGGCGAACTTGGCGGTGACAGACATATACCACTGCGATTTGTAATAAAGAAGTGTATATATCGTAACACAATTTGTATGAAGCTTTATCTTTGTCGGATATTGGTATCGATTCGGTATTGCCACCTCGTGGCAATACCGAATCGATACCATTACTCGTAACGGTTAAACAGTATAATGTTCTTGGACGTTGCTTGGGAGAAGTATTCTAGCGTCATTTTAGTATGACATAGTGTACGTTAGATTCCCCGACATGTCCGCGATATGCCAGAAGTGCAGTGAGCGAGACTGTCTGCTATTTGTCGGAGACATTTCATATGGCACTGTATTTGTCCATGGTTGGTATTTGATAGGAATCATGTTGATGTCAAGATATAGATGGAAAAAAGGTGTCTACAACATTTTTATCATCAACATTTCAGCCAATAGAAATACTCTGCTGTACGTTGGTCTCCCCCAATGGTCGTCAAAATGATAGGTCCTGTGCTGCCCTCAACCAAAGGGTTCCTGTCACCTTCACCAGGTCATTGGTCCACCTTGTGGGGTGTGGGGTGCCTATCCACGCTGCGCCTTCTGGTAGACTGTCGCCACTCAATAACTCTTCAGCCCCATCGGCAATCTGTTCTGCGAGCAATGTGGCCCGCCCATCGCCACTTGAGTTTAGCAATTCTTCGGGCTATGCATGGGCTATGTCCCTGGTTCTTCTACGAATCTTATCATTTCTGATTCAATCTCAGGAATCTCCGGCAATTTTATTTTAATTTTTTTTCATTTTTATTTCATGTTCGTTAGTACCAAATGGAATAACAATATCTATAAATTAGAAAAAAACACCTATTATTAACTGCTTTCGCTTCCTGCGCATTCGAATTCAATTAAATCTCTAAAACAAAGACCAAAAGCATACAGGAAACAATAATTGCTCTCATTAAGCATTCTAAATTCAATACTCAATGGTCTGTGCAAACAGCACTTTATCATTCGACGCGAGTTCAAATTTGGAACGTCGCGTCGGTAATACGTCATATCAATAGTAGCTAATGAGCTGCAGCTTGTTAATTAAACGTCATTTCACGCATCATGTTTTGGAGTATCCAATGCTATGATGGTACAGTGAATGGTACTTTTATCAATTTACTACAATAGAAATAGTCCGTATACTAGACTAGAGTCATAGACTTAAACTCTAGCGATAGACTTGCCCTTCCATAGAAGCAACATGTTCCACTTAAGTGAGGTGTACGCACCTGATTGATGTTCCCGAGTTCACTTCGTCACTATGGCAATGACAGACCGCAATGTGTTATTTTGTGTTGTTTTGTGTGACATGTTGTTTGTTTCAACGAGCTTGTCTATCGCTAGAGTAATATGTCTATGACTAGAGTAGATATAAGAGGCTTATACCAACAACTGCATCGCGGTGATTTTTAATGGGATATAATTGGGAGCGCGCTCTATACAAACGTACTATGGTGATATTTTCAATACTAACCAATTAAAGTTAATTACATTTTTTCATAAACAATCTAGAAACAAATTTCTGTGTTCGTATTAAGTCCGATTTTCATTTAAATATACAGTTTTAATGCTAGGATTAATTTACGACTGGTATGGAAATCTTTGAGGCACTGTAATTTTAAAACTATACATTTTTTTACCAAAATCTGACTTCATACAAACGTATAGATTATTTTATAGATTGTTTCTGAAAATGTTCATTGACTTTTATTGAAAGTATAACCATAAATAAGTACTTCGTTTGTATGGAGCGCGCCAACGGTAATATACCCTTAACTGCGATATCACCGCGATTCCGCCACGACACTTTCTTCGACTCCGAAATAATGTCGTGGCGATATCGCGACGATGCTTTTAAACTAAGGGTCTACCCATCAAACTAAACAACTTTTATTATGGGAGCAAACCGATCAGAGCTAAATAATTTTTTTTGATCCGATCGGTTTGCTCCCATAATAAAAGTTGTTCAATTTGATGGGTAGACTCTTAGTTTAAAAGTATGTTAATGCTATCAATTTCATCCTGTAGATTCAATTCACGTTTCCGATCTTACACTTAGCACTCTTGAAAACTGACTTGAAAGTAACAATGATTGTACAATCACGATCAAAACGTCAAGAGTCAAATGAATATTATGGACTACCGTCGATAGCAAATGATGTCGTTTGCTCTAACATCGATGTTTGCGTCTGTCCATTTTGTAACAGAGCACGTTTCAACTGTTATCTGTTACACAGTCATCAACATCAGTCTATACAGGGTGTAAGGAAAAGTATAATTAACCTTGAAACCACATAGTCTACCCATCAGACAGAACAACTTTTACTATGGGAGCAAACCTGTCAGAACAAAAAAAAATATCAGCTGTCCCATACAAAACTGCAATACCTAATCGAGTCACCAAAAAAGAAATAGCGAAAAAAAACTGCTGTCCCATACATTTGGGTCGAGTAGGTTTGCAGTTTTGTATGGAAGAGCTGATTTTTTTTACCGGTTTCGGTGTTGGTCCTATAGAGAAAGTTGTACAGTTTGATGGTCTGATCATCCGCTTAAAAACACTCTCAGCATTTTAAGTTAGACCCTTTATATGTCCCTCTACAGCCTACCCTCAAGGAGGGCTTAGTTAGAGGGTTAGCAACAACTGTTTTCTTTTACGCTGACAGGCTTGAAAGTCGTTCAGTTTGATGGGTAGAGTATGTGGTTTAAAGGTTAATAATACTTTTCCTAACAACCTGTAGATAACAATATTATAAAAACTCCCGTGAATTTAACTTCATTATTATCTTTAATCGATAAAAAAACCATTGTAATTTGATACCTGACGTTAATGTTCCAAGTTTAAATTAAGTCAGCATTTGCTAAATAAGTTCATAAAGGCTACAATAAAACGGTTAATTTATAGTAAACCGTTTATAGTAGAAACTAGGGATGGTGGGTGTGAGACATCGGATTCGGATATTACTTATTATTTGCTTAGGATCAGTTCATTTATGTGTTTTATTTATTGTTACATTTCACCGCCGACATATTCTGTCTATACAATCCATACTTAATTTATTCAGTAGTTTTTTTTGGTTGAATAATAATAGTGACTTGTTAAAATTTGTTAGATGCTTAGAAAATTCTCATCATAATGTATTGTTCAATGGTTGTACATCACGTGTAATAAAAGTTAGCATAAAACTAATGTACCAACCTAGTTTAAAAAAATTCGCAGTTATAGTAATTTGTAATTATTCTAACTACGTTTTGTTCTAATTGCTACAAGTGCACGATTAAAAATGTCTTTGGTAATTGAATCATAATGTATTGTTCAATCATCACGTGTAATAAAAGTTAGCAAAAAAACTAATGTACCAACCTAATTTAAAAAAATTCGCAGTTATAGTAATTTGTAATTATTCTAACTACTTTTTGTTCTAATTGCTACAAGTGCACGAGAAAAAATGTCTTTGGTAATTGAATCAAGGCTTCTGACCACCCCGAAAAGGATTGTTTGTGTGTGAGTTTATCGCTAAACACTATTTTAAATACTGGCACTGATCAGATACCATCTTTCAGTCTAAAAATGTTTGTACTATTTAGTTACTTTTAGAAAGCTCCTTTTGAACTTGTACACTGTCGGCCAGTGAAGTTTTCAAATATAGTCGATAGTTTCGGATACGGATACTCAGTATCACAACATCCTTACTAGAAATAAAACATGGCGTCGGCGGGAAGATGTGACGTTTACTGGGTCATAAACAATTTATGGTGGTCTTTGCAAGATTTACAATAGTGACACGTTGAATGGACAGTCGAATGTTGATTCTGCCGTTTTATGGGCTGCTTTTAAGATTTTGCGTTTGTATATAAACCCAGCAAGTGCAATATGACTACTTACTGTAGTGTTATTTTATCCGGTTTAAGGTGCCTACTCAGATGGGTGTCATCGTCATAAAGTGACGACTAATCTCAGCATCTTCAATATCTCAAATGCCGTCTCTGTCTTGTTTGGGTAGAGCTCTGTATCTGACCTTGTCTCTTTTTACAGGATGTAACAAATCACCCTAGTAATTCTTAGGTCCTTCAAGCCAAGAAACTGAACAACTTTCACTATGGAGCCAAAAGAAAAATCCGTTGTCCCATACATAACTGCAGTACCGACTCGACTAAAATGTATGAGACAGCTGATATTTTTTTCTTGATTTCGACTTTGGCTCCATAGTGAAAGTTGTTCAGTTTCATGGTCTGCAGCACCCCCTAAAGTATTACTAGGGTGTTTTGTTACACCCTATATTAGATTCAGGAGGGTTGAGTATGAAAGTAAATTTATGTTTAGCACAAATATAATACCCTATATCTAATGATCTTACAATGACATTATATGCAAAAGGTAGATGTAAGTCACATGAGCATATAATATGTAATACTTACCATATAAAATCATTGCCTATTATCTTGTAGGTATACCTAACTTTTCTTTAACTTTAGTTATCGTCATAATTTTAAATCAAATATTTTATTTAAAATTACTACTATTTAAACCAAAACATAAGCAGTAAAATACAAGAGGTACAAAATAATTGTTATCTGGTCTTATAGCTGAGAAACGATTTCTACCAATGTTTTATTCCCTCCAACATAATCCACGAGTTGTCTAACTCTGAAACGTAACTTATATTACTTATTACAAAGTTTTAATCCCCCATGAATAGACCAAAATTATCTACACGCTCTAATTACAGTAATGTAGAATCAAACCGCAAGATTATACGTATAAACTTCTTGTTCGGAACCCTTTAATCAGAGACCCCTGTGAATAATCCCCAGACGTCAATGGAGACTGATTGCTAGCCAACCTCTTCGTTGAAAACCGCAATTATTTTATGAGTTCATTCATATTTTGTACATCGATAAATAAAATTAAACACTTTTTAATGCTGAATATGAATGCAAAAAAATTTTTCACCTCACAAGCTCGGAAAGATTCTGTTTATCATTCGAAATCTGAGTGCAAAAGTGCATTTTATCCGCTAGCGTGCAAAGAGTTTTTAAAATTCGAATCCATTCGAGTCCAGATAAAAAGATAGTAAAACCATACGTGCGAGAAAGACAAAAAGATTATGTTGCTAACATAACGAACTATGCATATATTCGTGCATATTATTGTCTTCTCTTTTTCGCGTATAAGTTTGTCCTTCACTATAATTTATTTGAGTGTCAACAAAGAGATTATAACTAAATATAATCCCTTTGAGTAGCAATATCTCTTGTCTTCTCTTTTTCACGTATAGATTTGTCCTTATCTGCATTTGCATATAATTAATTCATCTTGTTTACCTATGAGAAGTTATTCCTTTACATTTCCTTACATTTCCTGAATTATTTGCGCAGTGTCTCAGTACACACTACACACCTGGAGAGCGATTTTTGAATCTCATTCGGTGAGCTCAGCTGTTGAAAATGTCAAAATTACTATGGAGATACGCATCTTTCTACTGCGGATTTGACTCTCAAAAATCTATCTCTTGTAGTATGATTTTTGAATGTCAAATCAGCAGTAGAAAGATGCGTATCTCCATAGTAATTTTGACATTTAACACTGCTGAGCTCACCGAATGAGATTCAAAAATCGCACTCCAGGACATTTTTTATGCTGATCAATTGGTTTTCAATCAAACTGCTACACGTGACCGCAGTGAGACAGTGACTAAATGCAAGAAGAAGCCGCAATAGAATGGGACAACGTCATAAAGCGCGATGTTCGCTCTATACATCTAAACTCAGTGCTTGCACCTTACATTTTCCTCGCTGTTGTGAGGTGAAAAGTTGTGTGTTTCGCTCGGCTGCAAAATTATTCCGCGTCTCGTACCTTTGAAACCTTCGCTACGCTCCGGATTCTATATTTGAACCACTCGCTTCGCTCGTGGTTCAATCCTAGAATCCTTCGCTTGCTCAGGTTTCAATATAAGTACTCGCGGCAAAAAACAACTTTGCAGCCTAGCATAACAAATAACTATTGTTTGTTTATAAATTGACCACTTTATTGTACACATAGATAACATTATACCTCAAATTAATTAGAATTATACAAAGGGAAAACTTATCTCTGAAAAGATTTCTTCCAGCAGACCCTACAATTGAGACAGATATTACTCACAAGGGAAACTGAAGAAATTTATACCATATCTTATTTATATTATTAACTGATTATAACGCTTAATTAATGGTAGGTATTAAAATTGGTTAAAACTTTACTTTATCGATCACGATATCGAAGGGACGTAAAAAAAGACAGAAAAAAGCCAAAAACCTAACCGTAATGGTTACCTTACCACATCCTGTTTGAAAAGTACTAGATTAAATACAAAAAATCATTAAGAGAAAATTTAAAGTTGAAAGAAAACTGATGGCGATTTAACGAAAGGAAGTCATGGTTCACTGCTTCCGAAATCACAATATTCGACAAACTTTTTAAATACGAGACTTTTTTCCCCATCCCTCCCACTACACCCCTACTCTGGTAAATAACGCCAGGACAAGCAACGGAACTGTTGGTACCAAATAAAATACTAATTCTTCCTTTTTAAGTTACCGCTATACGCAAAGCGCAGCGATATACTGAGTTAATTCATTCCGGGACATTTATCGCCTGTACATTTTAAAATGTCCCTTTTATGTTACAGATTCAAAGCTCTTTAGTGCTTTAACAAAGATTAGTGCTAGGTATATGGGAAATTTGGCATTGAAGTTTTGAATCTCTTGCCTCTCCAATATGCATAGGTCGTTCCCTAAGTCATAACGTTCGTCAGCTTAGGGGACATTTTCTTTGGCTTTTAGATTCTTAGATCCGTTATTATTTACAATAACATACGATTATCATGATTTATAAGACTCTTCTAATAAAACCTATATTTCAAATTAAATCAGTGTAAAACGCGTCTACAGCAACGCCTTTCAACTCTCCCGTTTCCACTTTTATCTCAATTCACTATAATAGAAATCAAACGTCCTTTCCTCATGTCCTATTTAGGGTTCAGTATTCTAAATTTGCTACTTTAACTTCTAACAATTCATTGATAAAGATTCATGTCGTTCTAGATAATTATATCAGTCCTTCACCAGCAAGCAATCCTATAGCCTTTCAGAAGCTCAGCTTGTCATAAAAAAAATATTCATAGCTTATAGCTTCAACTGCAAAACACACTGAACTGTCGACGACTGGACGAAACAGGAAATTAACTTTCTCCCTCTCGCGTGACAAGTTTATTAAGAATGCTTTTGTTATTTATCCTTTTTTATTTTCTTGTAATTTTAACTCGTGCCGTTTGCTTTAAATGGCTGATTTAGAATTTGCATTTAAGGTTCCGTACTAACTAGGTAAGAACCCTGTTACTTTTTTCGCCATTAGGTATGAAAATAAGAAAAGCTTTGGGTACAGGGTAACACAATTCTTAATTGAAACCTATGCGCATAGATATAGTCGGGGCAAAATACGGTTTGAGATTGCATTAAAGACACTTTAGTAAATTGGGTTTGAACGTATATCTGTATTAGTTTACAACACTTTTTTTCGAGATTTCGTGGTTATACAGGCTCAGGACCCTGAGAAATAACTAAAAATCGATATAAATGTATAAAGGGCAGGGTTATTTCTAAAGTTATTTCTTCCAGCATACCAGCAAAAGAGACAGTTAATTATCACTAGGCAAATGTAATGTGTACAAACGAACATTAAATAATTAAGTTTTGAGGTTATAATTTTTGAATACTTACAAAATATGAAATATCTACTCAAATTTACGATATTAACCGGGGATTATTATTGTTATAAGTAAAACGTATTGAGCGAAGCCGTCTTGTACAAAATCACCAGTTTTCTATTTTTTGTTCATACCTAAATTTAATGTTTTGTAAATGTCTTAATTATTCAATAATACTCAATAAAAAATCGGGGATTATTGAGAATTTATGTTTTTCAGGTATTTATCTACCTACCATGTTCCAAAAGAATCCCCTAAAGTGAAATTAATGCAACCGACTCCATACTTATACATAAGTAAGTAATAGGTATGTGATAATAATTAATTGTAATGTAATTTCAAGCTCTCTCTCAAATATTGCAGTGCCCCGACGGGGTGCGACATGTCTAAAGGACTATAAACAATGTATTTAGATCTAAGACAACCATGTGGCTATGCAATAAATGAATATGAATATGAATATGAATACTTCTTCTTATCGAGGGGGCTGCAAGTCCTGGTGTCAGAGTTTATTCAAACCATGGAGTAAGAGGAGATGGCATATCGGCTTGTTTCTATAGAAAATTATGTCGCCGACAAAGGGGGTGAGGGACGGGCGAGGGGAGACAAAAAGCTTAGGGGAGCGTGTCATTTCTCTATGGTCGCAGTACAAACTAGTGCACAATTGGTGGCTACAGTGCAACTTTGTTACACCATCTCTACCAAGGGGAGCGTGTAATTTCTCTATGATTCAAACCGCCTTACGGCCTCTGACGTGACGATAAATACAAAAAATCATTAAAAGAAAATTTAAAGTTAACAAAGAAAAAATGATTTTTATGTGACGACTACTACCACCAGAGATAGTAGCCGGGACCAACAGCTTAACGTGCCATTCGAAGCACGGAATCATCTTTCTTTTCAGACAATCAGGTGACTCAGCCTGCAATGTCCTAACCGACTGGGGGAAAACGCACAAAGTGACATTTCACTAGGTGCCCCCCGTGGGAATGGAACCCACGATCTCCGTGTCAAGAGCCCAATGCTCTTAACCATTAGACCACGGAGGCAGTGTACTCCATACAATAATGCTAGAAAGACGTGACAGACTGACTGAGAGACAACGCACAAACTTATCCACTGATAGAAATAAAGGGATGCATGAAGACAAGATTATTGATCTAGATTCTTGTATAAAAGAGGTTCGACCGGTTGTTTGAGTTTTCATAAATCCACGCGGACGAAATTTGTAAAAGAGCTAGAATTACATTTTGTGCAAGAAAAACCTTGAAGGTTATGCAAGAAATTAAAAAAAATCGTTAGAAATAAGGCATAAAGATAAAAAAAATAGCAGGAACCCTCTTTTTCAGAGTTCTACTCTCACTTCACGGTCTTATTAATTTTTCTTTGCACGTTTTCAGGCAATGTGTTCTTAGGTTGTTTTCTTTTCAATTAAAAGAAAAAATTTCTTGTATGAATTGCTCACGATTACGATTAAATGGATAACATACTTAAGAAGGTGCTTCAGACCATCAAACTGAACAACTTTTGTTACGGTAGGACCAATAATGCATTTCTGAAAACAAATGGTTTTGAGTTTATATGGAAGAAATGATTTTTTCTTCTCTCGACTTCAATGTTGGTCATTTTGGAACATTTTTAACCGACTTTAACAAAAGGAGGAGGTTCTCAATTCGACAAGTATGTTTTTTTGTATTTTTGTTACGCGATTACTCTGCCAAATTGTGCATTGATTTTGATGATTTCTGATTGATTCTTATTTTTCCAGTTCAACATCCAAATGTAAAAATTACATCAAACGCCTATTCAAGTACAAACGCGTATCTAAATGAAAGGAAATCGCAACAAAGCGAACATACGAGCATTTTAGTAGAAATGGTAGAAAATAGTAGAAACGTAAGTAGTAATCTTGGAAACGTAAGGCACAGCTTCCCGGTAACTCACAAAAAGAGACGTTAAACTGATTTATGATACGGAAGCGCGCCACTTCGCGAAATTCTGCCGAGAATTGCCAAAGAATAACTTTGGTGCAGAGCGGACTCATTTTCCGTAACTTGGCGTCTCTGGCAAAGGAGATTTTGTGTTCGGTGGAAAGTAAGCATAACTTTTATGGTGACCATATTTTTACTGGGAGGAAATACTTTGTACCTTTATCGTACTTTCTATAGGTCACTAGACTTGGTGGAAAAATGAAAATATTTTCCTCTAAATGTCAGAACGGCTTTCGGCTTCTATACCAATATTTTTTCCTCTAAGAAGTGTGTAAGCATTTTTATTCATTTTCAATACAAAATTATTATGCTAATTTTAATAGGCGCTGAAGTCGCGGCAGCTGAAGTTTACGATGTAGTGCTGTGCTCATATTCCACTTGCTGATTCTTAGAGCTATTCAGCAATTTCGTTTTGAATCTTCGTTTATATGTATACGTAGGCACCTATTTGTATAACTAAACGAAAAGAAGGCTTCCAAATCACAAGGAGTTAAATATCAAAATGTTGATCTGGCACCGATTCTCTATAAATATTGTTCAGGTAGGTACACCTGGGACACTTAATACAAATGGGCTCGCACTGACAAGAAGTTAGCACATGACATACTCTTATCGTGTGGGCAGCAAGCTCTGGTGTCAGATTTTTCAAACCGCCTCATGGCATAGTGAGTGAGTGCGTGTGGGCAAGGAAGAACACCACTGCTTACTGTCTGCCTTCTCCCGTACCACCTATAGGGGTTGAGGCCAAAATTGATGGGGGGCAGGGCGTGTCCTAAAGTCCTGTCCACTCTTTCCTAAAGTGTGGTTGGTTCGGGTTTTGTGGTCATTTGTCAATACCTTGTATAATCAAATTAAAGACATTGAGTAATTATGTACCTCAATGATTAAAAATTGAAAAATTTGTCTTGGGCGGGACTTGAATCCGCACTCTTCTGACCCGGGGAAGTGCGTTATCCAATTTCGCTACCGAGTCCACTAACCAGAGAACGAATCTTGTATAATGCCTATTTGCAAGTCTACCTTGCAAATAATCTTTGAAAAATTATAGATTTCACAGCAAAACGTTTACATTGACCAATAATATTCAGACGTGAATGTCAATACAACAATGTAAGCTAACTATCACAGGAAGATGAGCTTTATGACCAATAAATACGGTTTATTTGTGGTTTACACCCACACAAAGGGCATTGAATAGCTTGCAATATTGTAAATAAGGTACTTAGTTTTGAAACTTTACTGAAAGTCTGTTTTTATGGAACTTAGAGAACATCGATTTTAAATAAGAAAGTCTCAAAATATTCTATACTAGGTGAAATTGATATCATTAGCATCTTTTTAAACTAAGAGTCTACCTATCAAACTGAACAACTTTTACTATGGGAGCAAACCGATCGGAGCAAAAAAAAAATCTGCTGTCCCATACTAAACTGCAATGCCTACTCCACTCAAATGTTTGCAACATCAGATTTTTATTTTGCTCCGATCCCTTTGCTCCCATAGTAAAAGTTGTTCAGTTTGATGGGCGGACTCTTAGTTTTAAAGGATGCTAATGATATCAATTTCACCCTGTATAATTATACAATTGGACCATAACTCTACATGGTGTAATATTTTACTATCCACACAAAACGGCAATGTCTAAGTAACCTATTTTTTTCGCGTTTCTATATTTTGCTCCATAGTGAAAATTGTTTAGTTTGATGGTCTGAAAAACCATTGAGTTGTAACACTTTGTTGTTTTTTCTGGTTTGATGAGTTATCTTAGAAACGATTTTGGGTCAACAACGAACAGTGAAAAACATGAATGTACAATTTTTTTGTAAGAAATTAGAGTGCACTTCTGAAACGTGAACTAACAATTAACAATAAAACTTTCACATAATTTTAGCGTATACAGTTTAATAAACAAATCACGCTGCGTGCTAGATACAGGCATTTCTGCTCTACGTTTCCTAGTGCAGGCATGGATTACTAGTTACTAAGTGACAAATATACTTATAACTCCTTAGATAATGATAAATTCCAGAGCTTTAATTACTAAGCACTCTTACAGACGAGCGACACTTTGTGGTCGCAGATGGTCACGCAAACGGTTGCGCGACTCACGGCGACATTACAGTCTTCTTCTTATCGAGTGGACTGCAAGCCCTGGTGTCAGAGTTTATTCAAACCGCCTTACGGCCTCTGACATGGTTTTTATGTAACAACTACTACCACCAGAGATAGTAGCCGGGACCAACAGCTTAACCATCCGAAGTGCCATCCGAAGCACGGAATCATCTTTCTTTTTCAGACAATCAGGTGACTCAGCCTGCAATGTCCTAACCAACTGGGAAAAACGCACAAAGTGACATTTCACTAGGTGCCCCCCGTAGGAATCGAACCCACGACCTCCGTGTCAAGAGCCCAATGCTCTTAACCATTAGACCACGGAGGCAATAATTACAGTCTATGAGCGCGACCCTCTGCGATCCACGGCGACCGCAAACTGTCGCTCGTATGTAAGAGCTCTTACCGATTGCCAAACGATATGCTCAAGTCATTCCCCGGGCTCGCTGGATTTCATTGTCTAGTGTTGTGACTTGTCGCCACTGTTGATCCTGGTCTACAGGAGTTAAAGTGGTGGGAACGTAGGTATGTTGTGCATATGCCCGAAAAAAAAAGACGTGAAGCTTGATTCGTATTTCGTACAGCGATTACCGTCTAGCGCGAGTGGCAGAAATCAAACAAGCTCATCGCTTATGATGCGCCAAAATGTATGTGCTTATCTCGGTACCAAAAGCCAAGTGGCGGAGGCCTGGTGCAGGTTCTAATTAAGTATTGTAGTGTGCTTTATTACTTATCAGGCCTCCGATAAACACCTATACTTTGGCGCATTGTAAGCGATGCGCTTCCTTGCATTCTTACTTTTGATATTCAAATGAATGATTCAAAATAATTGTATCAGACGGGACTTGAACCCCCAAAATTTAGGGAAAATCGGTGGTAAAGGTAATGTATTACAACTTTTAAAAAAGAGATAAAAATAATTTGCGACGTGTTTTCCAAAACAAAGCACATCCAACGTAATACCCAAATTAATATCAGTGAGGTGGTAATAAGGATGGATTGCATTCATTTGTTTCACTCTTCTACGCAGCTGGGCGACAGACAGTGAGTCGATCGCCGAAAAAGATTCACAGGACGTGCTTGTTTGACTAGAATACAGACTTTTCGAGTCAAAATAGCAAGGAAAATTATCAATAACCTTTAAACCACATACTCTACCCATCAAACAGAACAACTTTTTGTATGGGAGCAAACCTGTCAGAACAAAATAAAATCTTCTGTCTCATACATTTT
The DNA here is from genome assembly GCA_963693445.1 of Agonopterix heracliana. NCBI lineage: Eukaryota > Metazoa > Arthropoda > Insecta > Lepidoptera > Depressariidae > Agonopterix > Agonopterix heracliana. Next base: position 1,915,941 of record OY856310.1, read on the forward strand.
AGTCGAGCACGCATTGCAGTTTAGTATGGAACAACATACTTACTTTTTTTTGCGCGGATTGTTTACTCCGATAGTAAAAGTTGTTTAGTTTGATGGGTTAAATATGTGGTTTAAAGGTTAACCCGGTTAGAAACTGATGACTGTTGTCTTTAATGATATAATTAGAAACTTTGTTGCAATGAGGGATTTACCAAAACCCATTAAAATAGAAAAAGTAGTTGGAGCAGAAGAGGTGAGGCCTATGCCCAGAAGTGGGACAAAAAACAGACTAAAGAAGAAAAAGAAGGTTTCAGGTTGGAATAACGTGATAAGATTTAATAATAACCTCGATTTCTCAGCCATTTCATACATACATTAGGTACATTAAACTCAGGCAATCCGTTCATTTGCCCACAAATACATTGAAGAAACAGTAAATCTTAGTTGCCTCATAACATCCACGGAAAATAATTTAGTTAGTAGGTTTTTTTTTTTTTATAAATAACGCTCACAGGCACATACATTGTAATGTTCCCAAACTAGCACTAAAGGCTTTTATTATGGAAATAACGAACGCACGAACATATAACATCCATGACCGAAACGGGATTCGAACCCATGACCCTGGTTTGGCAGTCCGGCGTGGTAACCATTACACCAACCGGGTCGTCAAAGATCGTAGGAGTCGAAGGTAACATTTAAAGTGGAAACAAAAAGTAATTTTAAATCAATTTAATCGTTACAAAGTGAAATTCAGTTGAAATGAAATCCTAATTCTGGGTATTCACAATTTAATTTGTATCCCAAATAATTATTATTTTCATGTTCCGCGAATATCGTTCTCTATAATTTCATGGCTTCCTCTATGTCGGGGTTCTCCCCTCTTACTGAATTGATAGAAGCTTTTATTGTACAACCTATAATTTAAAGTTGACGCATAATATCGTAGCAGGGGCTTTATTAACAATGCTATGAAATTGCACACTTTTATGTCTTCATGAATTCAAATGCAGTATAGTTATAATTTGTGGAAATTACCTTCGATCAAAATAAAATGAATGGATAGGCCTTACGCGAACATTTCAAACCAGAAAATTGAGGCAAAACAAATGAAAGGTATACTTCAAATTAGTATGCAAGTGCCCTAGATTTGACAGATAATGGCGCTAGTTTGTATGGACCAAGTGCACCAGTAGTGTGCTTCAACTTACCGCGCTTTAGGCCTATCCATTAATTTTATTTTGATCTAAGGAAATTACAACAAGAATTAAAATAATTTCGCAGCCTAGCAACAAATCGATATTTAATTACTTGGTTATTCTTCATTTGTTCAAATCAACGATATCGCATAAAATGATCGGTCGTATCTGGTGTGAATGCGGTTTCAAGATACAAGATAGGCCATAATCTGAGGACCACCATCTTCAGATTATGGCCCATCTTATATCCTGCCCTTCCTGCCCGGATACCTGCACGCGAACGAAACTTATGGACGATGCCGGTAGTGTTATCCGTGTAGCAAAACACTGGGCTGGAAAGAATTAGAATGACAGATTATTATATGCCATTGATTTAATAGAAGACAATCATAATAATCTGTGTAATAATGTTGGATATTGTCACACAGATTATCTAGGACAAATTTGGATTAGATAAATCCAAATCCCAGTTGAAGGACCAGAAATTAGTTTGTTTATACAGTGTGTAAGGAAAAGTATCATTAGCCTTTAAACTACATACTCTACCCACCAAACTGAACAACTTTTACTATGGGAGCAAACCTGTCAGCGGAAAAAAATTTGCTGTTCCATACTAAACTGCTATGCCTACTCAACTAAAATGTATAAGACAGCAGATTTGAAAAAAGAAAGTAGTTCAGTTTGATGGGTAGAGTTGGTTTAAAGGTTACTGATACTTTTCCTTACACCTTGTAGTCATTAATTAGACAAAGATAATAGAAAACTTTAATTTACGTCAGTCTTAGTTTGCCTTGACTTAGGTACCTACTTATCACAATACATCTCCCGTTTACTGCTGCAAGAGGGATGTCTGATATTTTATTTTCCAACTCCTCCTATCTTCTTCGATTAAAAAGTTCATACAAAGATTAGTCATACCTCGTGCTCGTTTGACTTCATTGTCCCGACTTGTTGCCACAGTTGATCCTGGTTTTCAGGCTCTCACTGCCAACAAGACAACGGTGGACCACTAATAAAATTTGGATATTCAGAACATGTTAAAATTTAGGATATCATTGACATCCTCGGAGTATATCGTGAGCTTAATGCCAACAAAATCACGCACTATCGATGAAAACATAATAGCACCAATCAATACGTTTTCAAATAAAGAGCAAGCATCGCCAATCAAAAAGGGAAAGGGGATGAAAGCAAATAGTGGGGAGCGCGGTGCGGGTAATTTAACAATTTACCCCGATAGTGCTGAGCTCGGGGTAAATATTGAATTTTAACGATTTTACGGCAGCTTTTAATGATGGTCAATTCATTGATGCAATTGCGAACAAAATTTGATTGGAAATAGCTAGATTACGGTAAGCTAATAATATGGGTAGGGAATAAACCGTAAAACCATCTAATATCTGAAATCTTTTTCATCAATAGTAGGTAAATTTTTTTTTGGCAGATTAACTCCAGTTGCCTACACATCAGGTATTTAATAGACTTTATAGCCGCCGTACCTTGTTCGGTGATAAGGTCGGTACAGAAATTTGAAAACTGTTTACAGGAACACTGCTGAAACTATCAAACTCCTTCTAAAGTGATATTTTTCAGGTCACACGTCGTTCTATCTAGAGACCTAAAGTAAATGAATGAATAAATCATAATTAATGCTAGAAATGTGGCGTGAACCTTGGTATTTTTAAATGTTATTGTTTATAAACATGTTACAGCCATGTTGTGCTATTTTGAATCAAACCCCCGCTTCCCCGGATTGGAAGAGTGCGGGTTTAAGGCTAGGTTATCCCAGTGCAAGCGTCTCTTTCTTGCAAGCATAAGTTTACAATTAGCCATCCCACTCCAATTGAAAGCAGGATCGCAAAAAAACGTGTTTTTCGTCAATATCTTTGCTCATGGGAGTTTCTAAGCTAAAAATTCTTCTGAGTTCACTAGAAATATTTAATGTTTACTATTTAGTTAAGTACAAGAATAAAAAGTTAAATATCAGCAGTTTAATTATAGTATTGAAAAAACATAACAAAAAGGGGTAACTTTGGGATTTTTTTCTATCGAGTAAACTTAATCTAATCGTGTAATTGAGAACAGTCGCCCATCCGCCCGATCCTTAAATAAGACATAATTTAATAGACTTTAAAAGACAGTTTAAAACACTTTCGTTCGTGTTCAAAAAACGGCCTCGACGGGATAACAGCGTCTTAAGTCTTGCCCGAGACACATTTTTCAATCTTTAATTTGAACCTTGGTATAATTGCAATTATACACATCTTCATTACCTATTAAGTAGGTATTTGTAGCTTAGCTTCTAACCACTTAAAATTTCTTCTACTTATTGCGATAATAATTATTGTAAAATTTTATTATCATAACGTTTAAAAGCATTCGCTAAAATCATAAAATAAATGTTTCCTACTCAAAATATTAAAACTCAAATTACAACGAAAAATGAAAATGTGAAAATCCCCTCTGAATGGGTATATCAATAGAAGTTTCGCACATAGCGTCATTTCCGTCGCATGGCGAACTTCCGGTCGAGCGGGCGGTCCACTATGTCATTAATGCATAGGAAATGTGGTTGCAATAAAACTGAGGATTGTCGGCAAGTGTTGACAGCTGTTAGATTGAGTTCAAAGTCTAGCTAGATTGTCATTGGAATTTTATTATTTTACATGTATGCCATGTTAGCTTAATCAAATTAAAGATTGAAAAAGTCGGGCGGCGAGCGGGATTCGAACCCACGACCTGCCTATCCGGGGCATGTTCTACTCCAACAGAGCTGTCGTCGCCCCGCAAGCTATATAGATTGAAAATTTCGTCGTGGCTTGCGGGGCGACGACAGCTCTGTTGGAGTAGAGCATGCCCCGGATAGGCAGATTGTCATTGGTATGGAAAAATCTTCGAATAACCATTTTCTGTTTATTTTACCCGACTGCGCCAGACGGAGGGTTTTATTTTTTAGCGTATGTATGTATTTCTATTTCTTTGGCACGCCATACCTACAGCCTAAACGGCTAGATGGATTTTAACATACGAGGTTTCGTTAGATTCGTAAAAATCGTGAGAGTGACATAGGGTAGGACATAGGCCATATTGTTTTAATATGGCGTCTGCGAATTAAAAAAAAGAGGGGGAATGAAAAATTTTTTTGTTGTTAAAAATTAAAATATTTAATTTATTTAAATGTTACATTCTCCACAAAATGAGAGAGAACAAAGCCCCTCAAAACTGTATATAAAGGGAAATAGTGGTTTTAATTAAGCGGCGAGGTAATTTTTCTTCCATAGCATGCAATGAACTCAACATTCTGAGCACCAGATGTTGTCGTTTTTGTTGCTACGATAAATGTACCTAGCTAATTATAAAAGACACTGAGTTTACTTTTACGTCCCTTTAGGTTTTAAATCTTGAGGAAACAACTGCGAATACAGATGATAAACCTAAAATTTAGGAGCACAGATATCTTTGGAGGGCCATGCTAGGCATAACTCTTCTAGTCAGTCTAGTTCAGATCTGACGTCAAATTAAGGTTCAGAATGATACGAACGAACGAATGATATAAACTTCGAAGATAGAAATTACTAGGCGGCAAATTGAGCAAAGCCTTGACGTGGAAGCCGAGATTATGCAAGAGTAGTGGTCTGATGACATCGTGAAGATAGTTGAAAAGACTTGGATGCTATTGGCACGGGTCCAGAAAAAGTGTTATAATGGAGAGGAGGCTATGCCCTGCAGAGCCTGGACAAAGGCTGATGTCGATGATTATGAAATATCTGGAAAAACCTTTAATAATTCAATAACTTTAATACAAAATAAACAAGATACCCTTATCTGCCGTTCTACTTTATAATCTCCGGAACGGTAGGCCTTTGTTTACGAGATAGACGAAGCAAAAATAAACAAAACGTTATTCAATCTACCCTCCTGTTGTAAGCAATCACTTTGGTAGGGAGGCGACTGATCGTGGGGCTATGAGATACGCGACCAATGTAGTAGTGGCAGTATAAATATTAAATTTGTTAGGGAAATATTAACTTTGTGCTTGAATTTCGTGGCGTGTTTTTTTTATACATGACGACGATGGGCACTAGCAGAGTTGGGCACTTCTAGAGCCTATAACAAATTAAAGTAGACTCTAAACAAGAAAATGATTATTCACATCAGCGATATCAATATATACTAAAGTACTTACCGGGATGACCCGTATAGTCATCCCGTGATCATGGCAGTTGTAACACTGCCAAAATATCGGGAACTCCAAAATAAATAAAAACGCGGTAAGAACCCGTTATAATGATTAACTTTAGCTTAATTAATAACCGCGTAACTCTCAAAAATTGTGTTGCTAAAGTACTGTCTATTATTCACATATAAGTTGACACAGAAAAGGCGATGACCGTTCACTAGTATTCCATTACAAATTCGGAATAAATTGTACTCTATAGGTAGGTAGGTAGGTAGGTTCCGTGGTAAAACCAAAATCTACTGTTTCGTATAAAACTGCAGTACCGTCTTCACTCAAATTTTGCATGCATTTAAGTCAAGAAGGTACCTACTGCAAATTTTTCTTTTTCGACAAGTTGACAAAATCTGACTAAGTTGTTCAGTTTGGTGGTCTAAACCCCTTTGAATATTACTATCATGTGTTGTTATATACTTTATGTAGTCACCACGTACCCTATAAGTCATTTCAGTCATCATGTGCCAATACGGGGCTAGTAAACTAACACTCTACCCAAAAAACTGAGCAACTTTTACTATGGGAGCAAACCAGTAATTACAAAAATCAATGTCATACTTTTGGGTCGAATAGGCATTCATCCTGTATGCTGTATCCTGTACGTTACACTGCAGAGGGTACAGGCCTACCCTCAAGGATGTTTAAAGCGTTACCCCACCACACATGTCCAGGTGCGAATTGGTGGACTTACACATAAACCTCAGAATTTCATCTTCAGCGTATGCATGTTTCACACACGTTTATGTATGTACTGTGACAAAATTATCTACGTAACAGAGATAGTTTGAAGAATAATTTTAATACTTAGTCTTTCGCATTTCTCCTAGCCCCAACCTCCCCTGTACTGCTTTCTACGTGACGTGACAGCTACCGCCGACATATCCGAAATCGCTGTGACATTCTTACTCTCTACCTCTCCTCTCTCCTCTCCAATGCATTGGGGTACAATAACGTAATACACTCCAATTTGATATTAAGGTAAATAGATTAGAGATGGTTTTAGAATAACATTGCTAGCTTTTTCTTCAGTTTTTGGAATTACAGTCTTAGGAAGAAGTCTTAAGGATAGTTTTTGAGGTTTGAAGTTGTGTTTGAGATTGGTATTTCGGTAAGTTTCAGTGGTTTGTGACGGATTTGATTTTAAATTGTTTATCGTTAGACAGCCTTGTTTGGAAAGGGGTTGGGTTTCAAGGCAGTCATGCGTATGTGTTAAAGAGATTCTCGTTTCAAGGGCATGTTGGGGATTCAGAGTTTTGATATTATTTTTATGATTATTTGCTTGGGCGTTTAAAAAAGAGTCTCTTATAGTCAAATGCCAAAATTCAGTGATTGTACAGATCTTCTTTCAGTTCATCATCATCTCAGCCGAAAAACGTCTACTGCTGGGCATAGGCATCCCCCAAGGATCGCCACAACGACCAATCCTGCGCTGCCCTCACGCAACGGGTTCCGCAACGACTTCACCAGGTTGTCGGTCCACCTTGTGGAGTTCTATTGTTTCACATTTCCAAATAGTTTCCAACTCTTTGACAAGCTTAAATTTGTTATAGCTAAACTAAATATTTAAACAATTAACTTGCTTCACTAGTCTCATTCTCTTTGCTAGCTACATTAAACTTAGCTTAGCTTTATTGGTATAGCTAGCCACAGCATGATAGTTCTAAAATAGCTTGTGAAGCTTGGCGTATGAAATCATAACTTGTATAGCTACGGCAAATGAATCGTTGCAAAATAGATAATGGTTATGGACAGGGTAGTGGGCTCGCTAGCGAAATTGGATAACGCGTTTCCCCGGTTTGGAAGAGTGCGGGTTCAAGTCCCGCCTGAGACAAAATTTTTCAATCTTTAATTTGAATGGATATGGATATGATCATTATCATCAGACTTCAAACGTCCCACTGCATTGCACGGGCCTACCCTCAGGGAGGGTGTTTGGGCATCAGTCCACAACGCATGCCCAATTGGTAGGTGAAGTCCTCCAATTGGTAGACTTCACAGTTTCGCTTCAGAATTTCTTCTTCAGCATTATGCAGATGTTATCCGTCACCATTTGATAGCAGTTGGCATTACGTCACAGAATAGGTAATATTATAAGTATTGTTCTACATAATAACGTCCATAGGAAAAACTCATTGGTACATAGTATTCGAACCTGCACCCTCATTATTAAGTGTTCATACCTTTCGCAACGCGCCGCCGCGCCGACGCAGATATTGATTGGGTTCATAATTTTTATCAAAATCAGCATTCATGAACTTTATGACTTTTGTTACGGTCTACAGAAATTACATACTGCAAAATTGATACCGTTCATACCTTAGTAGACATCTGTTCTAAAATCGCTCGAAAGACCCTTTCAAACCAGAAGGGGACAGGCCCCCCTCACTTCACTGTACACTTCAGTTTTCCTCTCAAATGCTACCCAACTGTTAAAGGGTGTTATAAGTACCCATAGGACTTAATTTTAAAAAATGTTTAGAAATATGACTTTTACCTTTAAACAGCGAGATATTTCAGAAACATAGAAGCTTTGACATTCAAAACTGTTCTGCTTGCATGAAAAAAGCATCACTGAGTGAGATCACAATGATCATCCGCTTCAGGTACATTCAATTCAAATACAGTATTTTGTTCTTTTTATGATATAGGTTCAGGGAAAGTCAACGGTAGACAAAAAGCCTAGCCCATTGAATATCGCCAAACAAAGGTCCTTGGAGTATGGCCCGTTACTTCTCAGCCTAATTCATGAAAACTGTTCATGGATAGGAACGTGCCTATAGAGCTGAGGATAGAGGCCACGGATGACTCGAGGGCTGGTAGTTTCTTTCGACAGCGTCTCACGATCATCATCACAGCCTATAAGCACACTGCAGGGTACATGCCTACCCTCAGGGAGGGTGTATGTATGGGCGTTAGTCCAACACGCGCGTCCAATGCAGATTGGTAGATTTCACATACGCATCGGAATTTCTTCTTCAGCATATGCAGGTTTTCTCACGATGTATTCTTTCACCGTTTGAGAGCAGTCGTTACGTACTTAAGCCAGAAACACCCATTGGTACCTGTGATGTCTTCCGTGCGGATTCGAACCAGGACCTCAAGATTGAGTTTCCATAGCTCTCCGCATCGCGCCACCAAGACGCGTCTGGCAATGCAGTGTGATAATGCTTCCAGCCTTCTAAGAACCGTTCTGCAGGACGTGTGTTTCGAAAAATATGTAGGTATATGTTTTGTTACAAGTTTACAAGATTTTAGAGTTAGTGATGTATTTTTCATGCAAGCATAATGACCGTATCTAATATCGTATAGCCTCAGTTCACTACGAAAAATTGTTTCCTGACAAACAAATGCCTTTTACAATAATTTCAGTGAAATCTTCACAATTCTCATTTCAGACGACATGAATGTTTATCATGAAATAGAAACCTATAAAGCAGCATACATTTAAACAGTTGTACTTGAGTGCAATGGAAATGGCACGCGTTTCCACCATTCAGCAAGATTGAATGGGAGGAAATGCATACAAATGCATGTGTTTACAGTCTCGAGCATTTAATGGATCTTTTTGTGAAGCTTTTGAGACTGAGACGACGTTTTGAGGGGGAATAGAAGCCTGTCAAAATAAGGGAAATTGTTGATATTCCTTGGTTTCTTTGTATATTTTCTTTACGAGTAGATGCCAGAAATACGATGGCGATTTTATGTTGTGTTTCGTTTTACCGTGTTATTTATTGTTTACAAAGTTATGCGAAATAAATAAATTAAATATTTTGGACATTGTCACACTGACTATCTATAGTTCCATTGACAGTACCAGAATCTATCCCGGACTTTTATAATGATGACTAGACAATGATAAAGAATATTTTACATTTATAAAGATAAGACATGACATTCATGACTCGAGTAAAATCATTCATATTCATCAGACAAATATTTGCCTGCTGATTATTTATTTATTTGAACACTTTTTTGTAAACACGGAAATACCTATAAATGAAAACAGCATAGAACTAAGTTAGGTAAGTATATTTCAGACTTTGAATGTTAAACGTATAATAAGCATACATTTACGAATAAACTGAAGAAGATTCTCATATTTGTTTTATAAATTACTACAAATTGACTTTATTTTATCGTACAGAAAAATGGCTTACTGACATGCAAACCAAGTTAAAATGACAGAACATGCAACCTAACTAACTAATAAAGGACAAAAACAAACACTTACAATTCACACTTCTTAAACAAACTCAAATGCTATATAATTAACTATAAAAAACACCCATCGGATAATTTGCTAGCTTCCAGGCAAACTGATCGGCTAGACTCAAACGCCGCCTTACAACATTACCAATTTGTGGCCAGCAAATTGCCGAGTACTGCTAATTAGCGTTTGCGATAGCAGTTTGGTTAGAGCTATGAAACCAGCGAGTTTTAGCGTAAAAGACTGATGAAATGGTTTCTTGTTTTACCCACGACGGAAAGGCGCATCGCATACAGAAGGAGTCGAGGCGGCGTCGAGGCGCGGGCGCGCGCCTTTGCTACCTTGACATACGGTCGGTAATTGTATATCTTACCAAACCGTGCGGCGCGCCGCTCGGATTCTTGGTATACAATTATCGACCGTATGTCAAGGTCGCCAAGGCGCGCCCGCGACTCGACGCCGCCTCGAATCCTTCTGTATGCGATGCGCTGGTAGTTGTTTATTTGTTTTTCTTCCCTCCGGACGGAAAGCGTCAATTCTCGTCCCGCTGCGCTAAATGAAGTTGTCGCTTTCCACCTACATCGAAAATTAAAATAGTTTACTAACCTCGGACAGTAAATTAGAAAGCCTCAGATCTCATGTAATTGTTGACAAGGCGTAGCCGAGGCGTAGCCTTACTTTCCTGTCCTCGGTGTGTAATCTAACGTGCAAACGAATTTTCCCATTAAACATAGTAGGCATAATTTGACGGTAAAATTCGCGACCCAGTCGAAAAGTCTAAATGTGAATTTTTAGCTTGGCTTGGTTTCATGTTCAATATTAAAGATACAAATGTAAAATAGATTGGTTACATTATTATTTTCTACTAAGCAGCTTTAAAGTCAGTTGTAATAAACCATAATATAACATTAATGCAATCTGTAACATTCATGCATGAAAAAAAAGTAAAACAATACTTTACATTATCCACTTTTCGCTAGCAGCGCCAAAGCGATGTCGAGTCTTAACTCAAAGGACAGACAAACAGTTGTAAGATCGGTTTTCACATACTTTAAAATTGCGATACTGTACTACAACTACAAATAAAACAGCTACAACTGAAGCCCAACCCTTACACCGACCGGTGTCACAGTAATTGATAGCTCCCGGTCGTTTCTCGTTGAGACGCATTCCTGCACTTTAACTGTGGCATGCTGTTATTTAGACACGACATACTGACAGTTAATGAAATGTCAGAGTTTTTAAAATAACTGTGTTTAGTCGCGTAGGAATGACATTAAATTGTTAGTTCACGGTTTCACACCATGTATTTTTGTATTTGTGTTGTTTGTATATTCTCACGACGTACTCCCCGAGGTGGTGTTTCGATATATTTTAAATATATTATATCTAAATTTCAATAACATAGATAACTTGAACTATAATACAATTACGATCTTACTAAAAGGACGTTGGTTCAATGTTTCTGCCCACCATAAAACCGTTTTCAGTCTTAAGATTATAGGGTATCACACACACAATTTTCGAGTGTAGATTGATGGAACGATATTTTTTACTAGCCTATAGCTGGGCCATATGTATCCTCCAACCATCTTTGTCCTGGGCATGCTCTGGCCACGCATCATCGAAAGCATCCAGATCGTCCCACCACCTCTCACTCACCTCAATTTTGTTGACATTGATTATGTTATATTTTATTTTTCTCTGCATATTTTATAACTATCGGAAATTTGTTATTTATGTTATCATTTTGACTACCTATAGCTGTAACCATTATTAATTTATTGAATGTAATTTTGACATTAATAATCTTAAATTTTTCTTTTATTTCTAATCTTTGACAATTTATTCTAACATATCAATGTACAGTCAGCGTCAGAGAAATCTGACCCCCTAAGTATTAAGAATTTGAGGCACAAGCTTCACGTTAGGTGAATCAAGTGCCATCTATTGGTAGACGTTTCCAAGCGATAAACCTGTTCTCGCACTTCCTTTGCATTTTAGATACTAGAGAATCATTCTGCATATTCTAAATTTTACAAACACAGTGAAAAATTTTATAAAATATATCTTTCCATCCATGACAGAGATTTGAACTCAGAACTCGCAAAATTCAACTCCATTAATTCAAGCGATCTTACCACTGAGCCAAGCGGTTACTTACTCAATCACGTGAAATTGTGAACTGCTTGGTATCAAACTACGATAATAGTTATAATTTTATTAAATATGTTTGAGGGTAATTCAGTATGGCTCGATCCAAGTTGTTGCAATCCAGTGCATACTTTCACATGACGTATCGGAGGAATCATGTTTAGTTTTTAGATTTTTAACTATTGATTAATTATTGGTGCGATTAAGTGGATTCTTAAAGGCTAAAATGATTGTTCTTTGGGAGCAATACGAAAGTATTAAGGAATTTCACGAAAATTGGGCGTGACGGTAAGTAAATCTGAATAACATATAACCGACGTAGAAAATCTATTGTTTTCTAATTTAATTTTTATTTACTGTTTATTAAACGTTTACAGACAACTGTTCGCGTATGGATACAAATACATCAGGAAATAAGCGATTGTAAAGTGTAACCGCCAAGGACCACGGCCAGTCGTTCGGACAGATTCGAACGCCACCAAAAGTAATCAATCAATCAATCAATCACTCGCTCAACTGCCGAATTGTATGGAATTTTGCTTAGAAGACACTTGCATGCCACAGGCATTCACATAACGTAGGTAACATATCATTATTTAGATATATAATATAAATTTATATACCTTATAACATAACATTATATATTTATAAAATTTATATACTTACTTATATTATATACTTATATATAACAGTTTAGACTCTATATATATATATATATATATATATATATATATATATATATATATAATTATTTAATACTTATAGCATATTATATACTATTTGTTTTGTGGACGTTATTTAGTTTACATTATGATTTATTTTTCAGATTTTCTACATAGGTGCAGCTTGAGAGCTTATTGAAGTATGAACCAGCTACAATATGGAGATATTGAAAGATTTGATAATACCAGGATAAGCTGGGACCAGATATATTTCGTTCAAGATAATTGCTCTGTTTAACCTTCACGACGCGTCACGCAGTCGCTTGCTTATATAACTATTGTAAATAAAATTGGCCATTCAAAAACCCCGATTTGAACCCAATCGAAAATGTGTGGGGTCAAATGGTTCTGAATTGCGATCCTAGTGAAGCCCAAACCAAATTTAGATCAAAAAGTTACAAGAATCTGAGAGTTAATGCGATATGATATTTGTTTCACTATGGTTTCGAATATAAACGAAACCATAGTGTCGATCAGATATTAGGATTTGAAGGTCACCCTATCCCTTATTTAGCTTTTCAGAATCGTTTGACTCCTCAATTATAAAGGGCTAATTGTGTAATTTATATCTTTTTCCTTAATGTTTCTGTTGTATCAGATTGCGTGCGAGAGATGTAAATTGTTATCATGTTAGTTATTTTGACTACAGTTAACATGTTGGTTCTCTCGCCAAAATCTAAACATCATTAGCTGTCACAAATTATATGCTTTTGTTTTTTTTCTCGAAAATACTTTTAATAAATGTTTAAAACTTATAATTGTTTTCTATTTCGTTGTTATCCCTTTTTAGTTTAATTTGTTCTTAGCCAAATGGTATGAAAAGTCAAGTTTAGTATTTTCACAAATTTAAAAATAAAATTCTCTTCACAGGTTTTGAACTCACGTCAAACTGTTCTCTTACCAAGCACCTTTAACAACTGAGCTACGACTGCCATATAATTACCGACGTAAATAGGCATATCCTCCGTCACGATGAGAATTTGGTTCATTTTATTATGGTTAAGTTTCTAGAGATGTCGCTTATTGTAAATCAACAAAGATAGCAGTTTTATGGTTCACATCTGCTTCGAGGAACTTAAAACCATTTGATTTTAGTTTTACAATTTGTCACAGATGGCGCTTAAAAGGTTTAGATGGGGGGGTCAGGTTTCTCTGAAGCTGACTGTACCTATTTAGAACTGGACTAATAAATTATAATGTAATAGGTATTTAAGTATAGGTACTATAGAATTGTAAATTGTATAATTATACAATTTATGAAGTAAATGCTCTGCATGCCCTCTCTCAAATTAAATATTGCATGCTCATGGGCAGATCACAGAGCTCTATCTAAAATACTGTTCACCACCTTTATATTACCTGTGTGTCGCAATAAAGTCTTTGAAGTTTGAAGTTTGAAGTTTGACCTCTTTCTATGACGACCTGGACGCCGATGACCGTTTTCTGGCATCTAGGGCGTGACAATTTTTGCCCACCTTTCCTGATGCATTCGACAGACATGGCCAGCCCAATCCCACTTCAATCTGGCGTTTTTTCCCCCACATCGGATATTCGTGTTTTAGTAGCGTGTATGTTTCTGACACGATCCGTTTTTTTAATTTAACACCCAGTATACTACGCTCCATTCATGATCATCATCATCTCAGCCGATGGACGTCCACTGCTAGACTAAGGCCTACCCCAAGGATCGCCATAACGACCGGTGCTGCGCTGCCCTCATCCAACGGGTTCCCGCTGCCTTCACCAGGTCGTCGGTCCACCATGTGGGGTGCCTACCCACGCTGCGCTTTCCAGTACGCGGTCACCACTCGAGAACTTTTCGGCCCCATCGGCCATCGGTTCTGCGAGTAATGTGCCCCGTCCACTGCCACTTTAGTTTAGCAATTATACCTATACATTGCCCTCTGGCAAACCTTGAGTTTGGACTTTTGCGACTCCGTGGTCCCGTAGGTTAGGCAGTTAGTTAGGATAGGCAGGATACACAAATGTCGATGAGACTTCATTTGAGGGATAGCGGGAGTTTACCCTTCATTAACTCCTTCATGGACCAGTAGCTCTTCCAGGGCGTTGTCCACACGACGTCTGACTTCTTTGTCTTGTCTGTTTTCGAAGGAAACTATCTGGCTTAAGTAATTAATGTTAGTAAATGTATCTTTGTGTTATCGCCGCGATATTTTTGAGATCAGTGTCCTGGCGGAATCGCGGTAATAAATACGGTATCAATCAACGCTGGTGCCTAAAACCTTAGATCAAAATAAAATTAATGGATAGGCCTAACGCGCGGTAAGTTGAAGCAAACTACTGGTGCACTTGGTCCATACAAACTAGCGCCATTATCTGTCAAATCTAGGGCACTTGCATACAAATTTGAAGTAAACCTTTCATTTGTTTTGCCTCATTTTTCTGGTTTGAAATGTTCGCGTAAGTCCTATCCATTCATTTTATTTTGATCTAAGCCTAAAATTCGGCGATTCTATTGCAACATTATTGCAGTATTCAACAAAATACAACATTCCAATAACATTTAAAATTGAAATAACAGAAATAAACTCAATTGTTGAAACGCAATGGTTTCGAATAAAACTAAGGGATCAGTATCGTATAATCGGCTAAAGCGCCGGTAATCCGTTAATTGATGCAATCACAATGAAAGCTATTGCAGTGGGCGTTGTTCCCACAGACGTTTAATGCTACGTGTAGAATAGATCATGGACACGCTATGCAATGGAAAACCTTTATTATTGTAAAGAACTTTAAGATACAAACTCTGCAAACAACAACTTTTTTATTGTACGCCATGAGACAAATCTTTGATGTTAATAGTAGATTACACACCGAGGGCAGAAAAGTAATTCGCCTCGGTCAACAAACATGTGATCTGAGGCTTTCTTATTTACTGTCCGAGGTTAGTATACTATTTTTCTCCTCGACGGAGGTGGAAAGCAGCAACTTCGTTCAGCGCAGCGGGACGTTGTATGTAACAGCAGATTTCTTTTTTCTTCGATCTGTTTGCTCCAATAAAAGTTGTTCAGTTTGATGGGTAGACTCTTAGTTTAAAATGATACTACTGATATCAATTTCACCTTTTTAAGAACGTTTGTCGCAACAAAATTTATAAAACAAATAAAATACGAAAACTGACCGACGCTTAGCTATTCACAACCGACGCCAAAATTCCTAAACCAACATAAAGGTGACACCACATAAATACACGACGTTAACACGACAAGACGTGCAAAATAATTGTTTACATTACTGTTGAACAAACGAGAGCATAGAAGGAAAACATTGCACAGGACTGGGACATCTTCACTTGAGGGATTTATTGCGGACCATAAGATAACGGAAACTGCAGAGAAAATATCAACTGCAGATATTTCATTGTAAAGGTTACGGTGCATTGGTTTATATCTGTTTCACGAGCTGATACCATACAAATACCAAATCTTATTCAAAGGGGGTTGCAGCCCACTTTATGCTTATATCACTGTGTCGGAATATGTTGTCGCTGTAGAAAAAATGCGATCAGAAACACTAACAGATTACACTTCTTAAACCTCGAGCCCAACTATATTTAAATTTCAAAACAATAATAAATCTCAATCGTCAAATCCTCTAGTTTCGTAACATGTAAAAATCCTTGATCGTAACAGGTTGCGAAGTTCGGTTGCGATGGTAACCGAAGGATTCTCTTCAGTGTGAAAGCAACTTAATCCAACATTGACTCTAGTGGGACGAGCACAATTCAGTTTGTTGTCTCGACCCGCGATTTATTCTCATAGCAGGAAATTCTGTACAAAAATAAACTGAGAAATATAGTGAACATACTTTGCAGGTGGTTATAATATAACTAAGCTTTGTTTTGTAGTATAGGATGGATTCAATTAAATGCTCTGTACATTAATACATGTACATAATGCGCACACGGACGACTTCTATGCTATAATGAGAAAACGGTGCGCCTCCATGTTGGGCAGGCTCCGAGCCAGCACCAGCGGTCTCCTGAGCGTGTTCAAAGACCGGTGGGACTCACCGCTGTTGCATCACTGGGTGAAGCTCCATGCCGGGTTTTTAAAATAAAATAAAATAAAACCTTGTTGTAAACTAACACTAGTTTTTAAGATAAATGTATACTAACCCTTATATGGACATCTCTGTCTGAAATAAATTATTTGAATTGAATTGAATTAAAGACACATATGTATCTACATACTTAGAACACCTATAGAAGATATTAATTTAGACTCCCAGCTAACTAAATTCTAACCCAACATCTAACCAGATGTAAGGGTGGCCTGAAAAATAGCGCTATAATCAGACCTTGTGTCTATTGTCAGTTATTATGCTGAGAAACATCCTATTGCCTAATTGTAATGTATGTCTGTTTAATTTTGGTAATCATAGTTTAGTAGGTTAGGTAGTCTTTGTTTTGTAATGTTTATAACGTCGTTACAATATTTTTTTTAATGTTTTATATTCTATTCTACTTAAATTGACAATCATAACAATGCATTTGGAAATTATGGGCCAAAATCATTACAGACTGGGACCCAAATCACCCCAGGTTGAGATAAACCCACAAATTTTTTTAGAGAAAACTTAGATGCCTTATTAATAGTTGGAAAAAAAATAGAAAGAAAACAGAGTGAAAAGGGAGGTCTTTGTCCAGCAGTAGGAGACTGAACAGGCTATATGCAATAACTATAATTTATTTAGAAACTTTTCTTTATTACGTTTAGAATATTTGAGGATGAAATAACGTGTTTAGTGTTGACTAGTTTTTTTCCACTGAAACTCCGATTAGATAGACAAGGCCAACAAATATGTTTCTATTCATCTGAGTTGTTCGAGCATCTCGTGGGAAACTACTAAACCGATATCAATGCGTTTTGACTATTTAATAGCATAATATGGTCCTTCCGTACTTTGTCCGACTTGAAAACTAAGATGGGTAATTATTTCCCGTACCTATATGTCCACGTTCGTAACCGTTGCCACTCTGACCAAGTCGCGGACAAAATGGTAAAGTAGTAATACAAACGATGACTAAATAATACTAAAGCCTTCCATTCACACAAGAATATTTTCCGAAAACATATATATTCTACATACCAAAATAAAACTACATCCAACAAAGCTCTTATTATCAAACTAATAACTACTAAATTCCTTTAAAATAACTTCATAAAAATTTCCTTCTAATATCCGTATCCATGGTTACGTCACGGACTGAAAACCAAATCAACCATGCCGATGTAACAATTCTTATTTCTATTAAATAGAGTTTAAATTTGAAAGTTGCAATTGAAGAATTAACGTTGGTTTTAAAATAACAATGTAGAGCGAAGTGGACAATGCTGTAAAACTGTTTGCTTCAATTTCGATGGGACTTAAGGGCTGTTAGAGATGTCTACGAGTCCGTTAGAGTCCCGTGAGTTCCATTCTTTTGAGTATCGGAATGACGATGTTTTTTTTCTTTGAGGTACCTATTTGCTATGAGAAAAATGATTTAAGAATTTGTCTTTATCATATCAGGATAAATTGTAAAACTCGTTTCGCAGTCAGGTTTTTTGTTTTTGGTAATAATTTGGATATACTTTTTAGTTTTGAAAAATATGACATCATCCATTTTTTCCATGGGTGTCGTACAAGGTGACTAAAGGATATGGTTCTTTTACAGGTAATTGTGTATACAAATCGCTAGCTCTATCGCTACTTGCTTGATACGTCTTTTGATCTCTGTGTTTGATCTTGAAACCATTACCACAGTAAGTTTAAGAAAAACTTTAAAACAAAGAATAGGTGTAATCCATATAAAAGACGAAAAAATTTACAAGAGTCATTCAAAATAAAACTCTTAAAAACATAAATAAACTCGACGAAACAAGATTTACCGAATCAATGTCAGAAATAATTCAGATTTGTCGTCTGCAGACTCCGCGCTGCCAAAACAGTTCAACTGAGAATTTCCTTTTTTTAAACGCCCGCTTTTAATTAGAGAGAGTAAAACCCGAAGTTTTAGAAACTTCCGAGAAAGATACGAATTTAATTAAAGTTAATTATTGTTTGGAACGAAAATAATTGGACACGATTTTGTTTCATACGTTTCTAGATTATTTCTGTGTCAGTTATGGTGTAATTTTTTAAATAGACACCAGCTTATTTTAAGTATAAGCACTCTTATAACTTTAGCACTTTAATATAACGTTTTGGTGTTTACACAATATTTTCCAAAACCAATACCCTATGTATCCGCGTGGAGAAGTATATAGCCCACTCATTCTCATCTTTATTTGCGAGGAGGCCTCTGCCCTGCAGTGGGATCCTACAGAATATAACATACTTAGTATTGATACATGGAAGAGTCTATTTAAATAAGGTACGACAGAACTTCACTATTAACTTGCCTCGACCAATCCGCAATGGGCCGAAAGGTGCGTAAAAATTTTCGATCGTAACTCATTACGAAACTCGATTGCTATGGTATTACGACATAAAATTTTCCACTAACTTGCCTCCACCAATTCACACTGGACCCAAGAGGTGGCACATGTACATCCCTCTTCCCTCCCTCTTGCCCTCTCACCCCTTCCTCTTGCCATCTCATCCTTACCTACTGCTGTTAATAGTTCTGACTTGCAGTGACATTTTCCTCAGCCCGTATTCACATGAATTACTTATTCTGTTTCATAAAGTCAAAACAATTTGAAATTCAATACTCTTCAACTAAACTCAAGTCAAAAATATCAATTTCAACAATTTCCTCTAAACCAACTTACAGTACGAATGCGCAGGAGCACACTACGTTTGCCAATTAGAGGGGAAGAGTGACAAATGTGTATGACACACGGAGCAACGTCGGGTGTAAAATTAGATTAAATGCGATTTGTAAGAGGAAGCTTCGAAAAGAATAAAAGGTATTGAAACAATTTGTCTTAGATATCGTGGTTTAGCGTACAAAATCTTTTGTGTAAGAGTTGCTAGTAGCTAAACAATTTTACAGACTATAGTTTAATAATTTACCAGATAAATTTTAAGGGTGTATTCAGATAATGTAAATAATAAATTTTCCCTAAGGAACATGGGTCGAAAAATGAGAAAAACGTTTGGACTTCCCTTTCTAACAAAAGTGCGGATCTACCGAACGATTTTCCATGGGAGGTCCAAAACAAATCTCGTTTTCGACCCATGTTCCTTAGATAATGTTGTTTAAGTTCATTATATCAATACACTCGTATAATATTTTCAGTAAGTAAAAACAAATTTATTAATAAAATCACGAGTTTTCATCTTACCAATGTAAGTATGTCTGGATTTTACCTACACGTCATGACACTGTAGTTAAAAATAAAATATAGTAAATTATTGGTTTCTCTGCATCCTTATATTTTTTAATCTACCTGTCAAATGTTTTGTGTAAGTATTTTATTTGTTTGTTTATAAAAAAAAACATAGTATTTTATAAACATTATTTAATTTTCATATAAATTGGTTACAATCATCGATTTTGGCATGGCATATTATGCTGACAAATATATTCCCCGAGGGGGTAGTTGGCGATATTCAGAAAACTCAGAACATCCACGATTCACCAGTAGTACCGAAATTCTGTCCAGTGTGACGGGGAGTGAGCCCGTCGCCACTTCATACCCAACGAAGCATGCAGGTTTCCTCACGATGTTTTCCTTCACCGAAAAGACAGTGGTGTCACAAATCGTTCATAAATTCAGAAAAACTCATTGGTATTCCTGCATGGCAGGCAAGGTTACTCGCCACTGGACCACAACGGGTCGATCATCGATTTTGTACGAGTTTATAAAAGAAATAATAGTGAAAGTCAAAGTGTAATCTATTGGAAAAGTTTATCATTCACCGTATCTGTATTTCAATGGTTCACACCCGAACAAATTTGTTCATCGAAATCTTTTAGCCACGGCTGTACCTACATTCAAATGATTCAAAGTAAGCACGCTACGTTTAATTTGACGAATGGGCAATTCTCCTTACTTTCACGTTTTGTTCCACAAATAATACTGAGACGGTAATGCGACATTTAGTTTTAATTTAACATGCTTCACTTTTGAAGATGTCTTAATGAATTGAAAGCGAATTCTGTTAAAAGGAAATTACAAAGGTCGGTTCGTTTACTAATTCGTTTTTTTATGATACATTCATACATAGATTCACAACACAACATGATAATTCTTTGAAGAGTTCGGAATCTTTGCTATAATTACGTACTTTTACGTAGGCCACTTTCAATTTTGACTTTCCTAGCCCTATTAGATAATTACAATCGTATTACTCAAAAACTTTTTTTTATCGATTATTTTATTTACACTTAAACACTAAACAATGTGTTATTTATGAGTGATCGCCATTGTGGATCATTATTTGTGACGACCCGGTTGGTGTAATGGTTACCACGCCGGACTGCCAAACCAGGGTCCTGGGTTCGAATCCCGGTTCGGTCATGGATGTTATATGTTCGTGCCGTTGTTGTATGGTTTCCATAATAAAAGCCTTTAGTGCTAGTTTGGGATCATTACAATGTATGTGCCTGTGAGCGTTATTTATTTACTAGTGTTTTCCCGCGACTTCGTCCGCACAAATTATATACCAGATTTTAAGTCAGATCATAAGCTATCAAACAATAAAAGTTTCATCTAAATCGGTTCAGTAGTTTTTGCGTGATGCGCGAACAAACAAACAAACACACTATTTTGTCAATAGATGGCGCTGCACGTCATTTAAATCGCGCTATCGAAAGTCATTTGAATTTGTATGAAGTGAACCGCTACTTTTTTGTTCCTTATGGTTTTACGGTTTTATAATAGTTAAGATTTATATTTTATTTTATTTACAGAAGTTACAGCATTGAGAATATTATATGGGCCTATGCCCGTTACCATTAAATACGGGTGTTTTAAATGTGGCAGTATGGGGCAGTTGATTTTCTTTTCGCGATTTCAATGTTGGTCCCATAGCGAAAGTTGTTCAGTATTATTACCTCCTAAAGTATATAGCAAATTTAAGTTTAAACCCTGTATAAACATTGCAACATTTATCCTAGCAAAATAAACATAAACCATTTCATTATGTTTAGTTGCTAGTTATAGCAGTGTTTCTGACCACCCCAAATGGGTTGTGTTTTTAGTACACATTTTCAATAAATTTCTAGTTGTTTTTGTTTTAACCTAAGGTTGTAACGTATTCGATACGCTGCGCGTTAAAAAAGGCATGCTAGGACATCAGCTCTCGTGAATTCTACGCATCTTTTTACGTTTTTCTCATCCATCCCTAAAACATTTTACAACGGAGTTCACAATTGAAAATCAAACACCGCTCTTGTTTGAAAAGTGACTAAAACGAAGCAGCCAAAAGCAGAAACGTGATATCTCTGAAATTCGAGAACGCACGTGTCCGACATGACGAACAAACGGACAACACCCGCATTCATAATAACCATCTATTTTACTATCCCAGAAAAATATTCACTCTTTAACCTAAAGTTTTAAGACTCAAAATTCCTCAGCTATGGTTTTCGTAAGAGTAAAATATTAAAAGTGTAGTTTTAGGCCTGTTAGCCTTTCCCACGTTGACTTATATTACATCAAACATTCTGCCACGCGTATTATGGTAATAGTAAAAGAAATTATCCATTGCTACTTTGCATAATCCACGAATGACAGCGTGACATTAAGTTGTCTTGTTATACTACAGATGTATAAAGAAGCTATAGTTTTGGAAAACTATCTTTGTGCCTACAAGAATAGGAGTGAAAGTGAGTGAATGACTAAAGTTGTAAGATATTAACGGTCACGCAATGTGATGTGACAGTGTAAAGCGGACGAATTTGTTTATTTTTACTTTTTATTGTAGTTAGAGTTACTGTGTTTTGGTTGCGGGTTTATAAGATGTTAAGGGGCATATTTTATAAAACTTTGCGACTTAATTGCAACTGCATATTATTTTCAAATAATTCTATAGATGGCGTTGACAGAATGTGAATATCTCGATTCTCTCAGAATGCATTTCAATTGAATTTAGTCCATAAACGTTGGTTAGGACATTGCAGGACTGATTGTCTGAAAAGAAAGATGATTCCTTGCTTCGGATGGCACGTTAAGCCGTTGGTCCCGGTTACTATCTCTGGTGGTAGTAGTCGTTACATAAAAAAAACTAATTACCTATTTGAGGAGATCAACACAGGGATGTAACCTTTTCTATTTCCCACGTCGACAATATTTACTTTTAATATTCATTCAGTGATTTACCTACCTACTATTTAAAAAAGCATAAGTAATTAAAAAAATTTAATATTGCGTTTGAGATGATATTGAATAATTATATTAAAATATTTAAAATTAACTATATTTCTGGGCTATATCTGTTCTATCTCTATGGTTAATTATTCCTCTAACATTATTTCTTCAGAATGACAATTTTATAAGCAAACAGTTTAAGACTATGAATGGCATGGCCTTAATACTTAATGTTGTTTTCAATGAGGAATCTTGAACTTTACTACGGCTTCTGTTTATTTTTCTTTGCTCTATCTTCACATACAGTTATTTGCATTATGATTTGCAGTGTTTTGACATCTCTCTAAATTTCATTGGTTGAAGTGTGTGTATAAACGCTTATTATTAAATAAGCGTTTATACACACACTTCAAAAAATTACACAAATTACACACAAATTATTGTGATCATAATCATCATTCGTCATTCATTTATTTGTTTTTTAACGATATAAAACTTCGTTTTCCAATATACCTACTTACACAGTTTGGGTTAAAGACAACTGTCAACATCCATGTTGCGTTTAAATTGGTTTAAAAATAATCAAACTTCGTCCAATGAATTAAAATCAAACGCACTGAACTTAGAATTTATTTGATAAATAATGTATAGGTAAGAAAAAATGTCTAGAATGAGCCTCACGAATATACCGTAAAAAACAATATGTGGCTTAAAAAGAAGGGATAGTTGCAGACCTCATTTCCAGAAACATAAAATATTAACATTATGTTCAATGTACATCTATGAAACAGCCTTGTTCATTAAACGCCACAGCAGTCTGTTTAGTTATGTAACCAGTGCCCGTCGCTGCGATCAGTTGTGTACCAAAGGAGGCAAGACATCCCTGTACATGCATGGTGTCTTTGCAATGGCCCCGAAAGTATACAATAAATTACCTCTTCAAATAAGGATGTGTGAAGATATAATTACATTTTAGAGGAAACTATTTGACTACCTTTCTGATAAGACATTTTACAATATTACTGATTTTTTTAATGATGTTTAATTGATTTACTTATGTGATTTATTATTGTATCGATTGACATTATGCCTATAAAAATGAAATTTAACAATGAGATGAAGACTATTGTATTGAATTAATTAATGTAATGCATCATGTATTTGTACCTACCTATTGTATGCCTTTTGGCGGATCACAGTGAACATTATATAAAACACCATGTCAACCCATTAACCTGTGTATCACAATAAAGAATTTATGATTTATGATTTATGACTTTTATTTAAAACTTATATCAATGAGCATCAATGCTTACAACACAAAAACATTTCGGCACTAAAAACAAAAGACCGAAAATAAATGACAATCGTAAAACTAAACCGTGAATTTGGAAGCGTTCAGTTTGTGTTTATTGTTTTTAAATGCATCTCTAATGGAACTAATGGCTTGTGCCGCGATAAACGCCAGCTAGAGTAGTCTAAGAATATTATTTATATTTATTTGAAAACCAAGGTATTTACTGTTATTCGAAAGATAGCTGAACTAGTTTTGTATTGTCTTTATTCTCTACGATGAAATATAAAATTGACGCGACACTCGGTTTCCACGCGTGTGCTTGTTACATTGCATACATGCCATATAATTATTATGTATACTCTTGCTACATTGATTCCTATGTATACCTCTTGCTAAATATAATTGTCATCAGCCTATCATCGTCCATTGCTGAGTCTGCTGACCATGGCTATCTTTCAAGGCATGCTACAAAGCTCTATCTTCGGCCTTTCTCATCCAGTCGCTACTAGATAGACCATTTAGTTTAGTTATATACACAGAGTTACACGCAATTAATCAAATCAGCCCTTCAACCGAGTTGTATAAGCTTGAATGAACTTCTTTTCTTATTGCGTCTCATTCCTCATGGTCCTGCTGTGATAATCTGCTCAATTTCTGACCCATGACCCTAAACCTTCTGGCGATCTGACCCTCTCTGTTCTCTTTTCTGATACTGCTATGTTCCACCGGCCTACTTCTCTTCTAACCAAATATCCCGCCAATCTTCTCTTTTACTTCGTGATCCGCTATGTTTTTGTGTCAAGCGTGTCGTGTTAGTCGGGTACCATAAAATTGGGGCCACTTGCCCATACCGACAATCCAAACATCGTGAAAAAATTTGCGTTTGAACTTACAACGAGGCTCTGCCGTCTCATCTCAATTGTGTTTATGAGTCAACTCATCTTTGAGAGTGGGATAGGTAGGCAAACTACTTGAAATTTGCAGAAATGTAGTGCTAGTCTTAGATCAAAATAAAATGAATGGATAGGCCTGAAGTGCGGTAAGTTGAAGCACACTACTGGTGCACTTGGTCCATACAAACTAGCGCCATTATCTGTCAAATCTAGGGCACTTGCATACAAGTGACAAGTAAACCTTTCATTTGTTTTGCCTCATTTTTCTGGTTTGAAATGTTCGCGTAAGGCCTATCCATTAATTTTATTTTGATCGAAGGTGCTAGTCACAAGCAAAATGCAATAAGTTTATATAAACAAAAACCTTCTTTTCAATAGACTAAAAAAAATATTCTGTAAATTTTAAATCATCTTGCCTTTAATAAATTCAAAGAATCAACATTTTATACACCTATCTTTACTCACAAATTTCTAAAGACACGAAAAAAACAAACTCAATTTTGTCATACAACGTCTTGTTTATTCTGGAACATCAAACGTCTCAAATTTAATAATGCATCGCTTTATTACAGCCGCTATTTATTATCTGTATAAAGAAAGTTTACTTAATGCGTCCGAGTGTACATTTCAAGGGGGATCAGAGCAATTTCCTTCGGAAAACAAGGGGTTGCAAAGAAACGGCATAAAATTTTAATGTTTCGTGTCTTTTATTGAAGGAAAACTTTTTCGGTTATTGATCTGTCTGAGCCGAGTCAAATGTTTGGCTTTAACGGCTGACGTAAGGTCTCGTAGGAATAAAATTTGGTACATACATTTTGAACTCTATTAAAACAATAAAATTTTGCAGAAACAATCTAGAAACAAATTTCTATGCTTGTATGGAGTCAGATTTTCGTTAAAATGTATAGTTTTAAAGTTGCAGTGCCTCAAAAATGTCCATACAAATTTTAAATTAATCCTAGCATTGAAACTGTATATTTTAAAGAAAATGAATATAGTCGTGAGCATAATTAGGTAACCTAGCAGCGCGACAGTATCTATGCATCAGAATTTAAAAATTATGATGATGATGTTAATTGTTGACCATATTCTGATGCATTTATACTGTATCCGGCCACATTTTTACTTATTCAAGCGTTCGTATTTTTGCATTAAACTGCAAGGCGTGATAATTATGTTAAAATTTCGTATAATTTAAATTCTTTCAGGTTTCTAATGTGATAATTTGTGTTGATAAAAGTAATTAATATAATTAACACGTATATTTTTGAATGCACGCAATACGATACAATTACATTTCTTATTAAATAAATTTCATTACGATTTGGAAAATACTAAACAAAATTCGCTTTCGATTTTGATCCCGTTGAGTTTCACTGTTGAGGTTGATGCTAGGGTTGGTGGTCTCCCACTGCACTGATCTATCAACTAAATTGGCAAATAAAGCCATTTTTTATCAATTAATATGACTCTCCAATCTGTACATATATTGGTGGTTGTTTATCAAATATGTTAAATACAAGACTATTAGCAACGCTAAGTGAAGTGAAGTGCCTGAAAAATACTAAATATGTAACGAATAATTTTATTTAAGGAAATTACGTCTTTTCCATATTGAGTATTTTGTTTTGTAATTGGGCAGAAGACTTGAACAAAGATGAAAGACGCTTCGTCAACATTTCCTAGAAAATAACCTCGTATTCTGACATTAAATTAAAATATTCCACAGTAATAAGAATTTCATTCCATTAATCTTTCATTCGCACCAAAGATATCGACGCTGGAAAGCGAAAACGCTGTAACTGACACCAGTGTCAAATTTTTTTTATTGCAGATTCGTAATCAGAAAAAAATTCTGCGTCGAATGGTCTGAGTCCCATAGCTCTACGGCCCATAGAAAATTTTGTACAGCGTTGAAATTGCCTGTTATTTTTGGTCGACATCGATTTTGGTAGGCTGTAAATAGCACAAAAACTCTAAATTTTTACCGATTTGCATTTACGTCAAAATCGAGTTCCGTAGAAAAAACCAACAAGCTAGTTACATCGTTCGTGATATACTATTCAATGTGGGTTACAGCGTTTTTGCGGGACAAAAAATTTTAGTGCACCACATTTATGACATTTTGTTATCCAATTGTTAGCAACGAATGTGGCTTATTACGTTTTAAAGTAACCAACATTATGGCTACATGACGTGTTACAACATTCATTTCAAATCTCTATTTCTAGATCAAATCAATTTACGCTTTTTTAAATGTAGTATTCGCGACAAAGTTATTGCTTTTACCACCATCGATTTGGCGCTCGAACCGCTATGGCCTAACATTTACTGCGTCCCAAATCAGTCCATGGCCGTCAAAAAGGTGTCTTACTTTTGTTGTTCGTATTTTTTGGCGCGTAATTGGTTTCGTTTGAATGGTAAGTCTATTTGTTAGATACTGTTATTTGACATTTTTATTAGTAAATGTGTTCCCTTATTTTTTACGTTATTTAAAAAAAGTGAACTGGATTGAATCATTTCCTTTATGAAATACAGGGTTCTGAAAAGCGCATCATCGTCACCCACTGCTCAATAATGCTCTCCCAAGATGCGCTACAAAACTTTATCCTCGCCCTTTCATATCTAAATGTTGCCTCAGGTTCTCGGTCCACTGGACTGGAGGGGAAAGTACTCCACCACTTTACGCCCTTCGTTGTCTCCGTCTGAGAACTCGGACTCCCCGTCGATTCATAGCCAGAAATGGCCAACACTTCACCACATTAACTTGCTTATTTTACAGCTGCTGTCTAAGATCTCTCGCATTCGCTCTCTTATCGACTATGAATCTATAGACGTTAGATCACGTTAACGTAAGGGTTTCTACGTCGTCTACTACTACTATTTTCGTCCACGTTTAAATACTAAAGGTGAATATTGGTAGGTTGAATAAGTTTTTCGTTCTAGGTATTCACTATTCGGATAGACAGAATATTATGTAATGAAGTTTCCCGAAAGCAGCTCATCTCAACTGAATGCGCATTACCAGCCTATTTGTCGAATTTGTTTCTGCCTATTCTAATGGCCGGAATGGCCCGCTGCCTGTGCGATACACTTTTGTACAACCTTCAGTGAAATTTGTTGTTTATATGAAAATTAAACATGACTTTCGTTTTATCCAAGTTTATGCCGAGACCGATACTTTAGGAAGCTTCGTTTAAGCTGATTAGCATCCCTCCATCGGAGCAGAGATTCCGCAATATCAGCATCGTAAGATTTTTTAATTTGAATCCTCGAAAAACAACTTGTGAACTTGGTTTAGGATTCACATCGGTCTTTAGTTTCTTGAAATGCGATTTTTCTTCCTTGCAGTGTAATTAGTAACGCCTTCTTATTTTGAGCAGCGGGAGTCTTCCTATACTGACTCAAATTAAGATCCAGGATGTCACCAATGTAGCGGTGTATTTGGCTTACTTTTTTCTTCTTCGGGTTTCTCTTCATTACTGGAGGTCGGCAGTCAGCTCTGTATATGCCTGGCTGTCTCTTGCCAAACGAAAAAGCTTTTTAAAGGTGGCGATGCCTGTCCACTGTTTGTTCAGGCTTGCGAGCCATGTCATTCGCGTAGTCTATCTACTTTTCTTTTGCCCATTATTGTAGTATGAAGCACCAGGAAGGTATCGCCCAGAAGTATCTCAACCCTCGTAGTATTCCTCACTTATACGATTCTGGGCTTTTCCGAAGCTACTGAACTGCCAAATCTGCTCATCGTCTTCTTTATGGGGCTTGTGTGTCGGACGTTGCATTTGTTACTATTTTTATTTTGTTATTATCGATAACCTTCAATACTTCACGTGTCTTTCTCTTAAACTCCAGTCTCGTTCGAGAGGTCGTGAGTAAATTTTGATCCCTACTATGTAATATTCAGCAGGTTTGTAGTCTGGTTCTCAGTGGTATTGCGAATTGCATCAGATTTAGAGGATAACTTGGAATTTTATCATTGTAATAATGATTTTCTTTCATGTTTGAAGTTGATATTACTGAGTTCCTCGTATAAGTACCTAACTTACAGACAGCTGACAGTTTTTTAAGAGGATGACCAGACCATCAAACTGAATAACTTTCTATATGGTTCCAAAATAAAAATCTCGAAAAAAACAGCTGTCTCATACATTGAGCTCTAGTAGGACTGCACTTTTGAATAAAACAACAGTAAAGTTTTTTTTTCGTTTTTGTTGTTGGCTCCATAGAGAAAGTTGTTCAGTTCGACGGTTCATTCATTCCCTTAAAAAGTGTTACTTAGAATATTGTTGAATCTATTGATTACTGATACATCTCCAAATATGTATAGTAATTTGTCAATTATGATAAATAATCAATCAGGTTTTGCATCCTACCTTGAGATGAATTCCTTGAGAAAAAAATTATCGAGAACGCTTCCGCGCTCCAGTTAATTCCAGTTTCGACTATTCGAATATTAAGAATTAAGCTTTTTGTGCTTTTTTGTAACCTAATATTATATTTTGAATTACTTTCTGATGTCTTTACTTTTTAATAACACAGTAAACATTTTTGACTTAATATTTACGTCATTTCAATTTAGCAAATTTTTTCGCTGTTCTTGTGGTTAAACCATTACATGACTATACAAATTAAAAAGGTTATATTGTTACATCAATATTATGGTACTGGGACATTACGGAATAGTGGGTTACAACGATTTCGATTTCCAAAATAAAGTATTATTTTATGAAATTCATACAATAATCGACTTCAGTTACAGCGTTCTTTGGGGTTGAAAAAAAAAGTCCATATGCTGTAACCCACAATAAAATTAAAAGCAGGAACATTTAACGGAATTGGGGAAATTCGTATCATAGCTTATCCTAAATTATATTATCTGTCCAAAAATGGCATATGTGGGACTAACATTAACGAAGTTATGAATTTTTTTCTGAAATCGCAAAAGTTTTTCGGGCCTGGTGTAAAGTTTGCCTTTTGTGGGTTACAGCGTTTCCGCTTTCCAGCGTCGATATTAATAATAGCGATTCCTCGGAAAATTACTCTGTAACAATTTGTGACTTTAGAGAATACGAACCTTATGGCGCTGACATAAAGTATATAATTTCAAATAGTAATTTTAATTAGTTCAGTACAAATGCTAGTTTGTACTTCGCTTTCATTTGTCATTGAATAATGGTCATGAAAAATTCGAAGAAGTTACTTCACCTTCTAAGAAAATGAAGATACAAAGAAGGTGCCCCGTATTAACTCTTTAAGGACTAATCAGTAACTATTGCGTATTATTTGGCATTCTTTAATGTTTCATACTGGGAAAATTTTATATCATTGCCGATAACTTCCTTACGGAGTGTTGGTCCTACCGCTTAGTTCCCCTAGAGGGTCCAGGTTCAAATCCTTATGGTCCCACTGCATGACGTGGGTGGAACTATCAGGATTTGTGAATCCTACTGGACTCACTCGTGCTGAAAAGACACGCTGGCCGCAAAAGTGCACAAGCTTCAGCATGTATTCTACTGAACAACTTTCACTATAGAGCCAACTTCGAAATAGCGAAAATAATATTAAAAAGCTATAACGACTACCCATCCAAAAAAGCATACACCAAGTAACCGCTCAGCTTCGACTATCGTTTTGAACACCGACGCTCCACTACCTCTACCGTGCACCTTACGACACAAATCAAATACCCAGTCAACTGGACTTCACAGGGCCATTACTTACGTACGCACATTGAAATCACGTGACGCATCCCATTTAGTGGCGGAACTTCGAGCCATGTAACACTCCTAGACATGGGTATGTTAATTTCCGTTTAGGAGATCTGATATGATTTAGGAACGTACATCTGTCTGACAGTTTTATCTATGTGGCTCTATGTGCGGATAGTCTTTTGGTAGACTGCAAGATCTTTTAGGAAAATATCCTAGATAGAAAGAAAGAAAGGAAGCGAGAAAGAAAAGGCACTACCATTGAAGGCAAAGGTAATCAGGTACACACTCAAACATGGTCTTTCGCGAATGATTAGAAAGGCTTTAAGATTTTGAGCTATTTGACGACACTTCCAAGCACAGTGTTCATGATCGTATCGGTTCCAAAGGGTTCAAAATAGTAAGGAGGAGACGGTAAATCCTGTATGTAGCATACACACTCATCTACTTCAAAAGATCCTATATACCATACTATTTTCTTAGATAATTATTTTAGTCAAAATTTAGTATACCTAAGAAATAATTGAGCGAAGCATCCTGGGCTTTAAATGGACTGAACTGATCAAAAATTTAAAGTCGCCGCTAAAACCGCAAATATGGGATTGGGCTGTCCAGTCTGTCGCATTTCAAATAACCTATGAGCCAATATCACTAGATATTATAATAGATTTAGAGAGAACCAGAAGAAAATCAGACAATGTATGACGAAATCGGGCCCGACCAACTGCAAGTGCAATCGCTGCTTATACGGAGACCTTTGTCTATCAGATGACAAGATCGTCTCTGAATAATTTATATAATAGTTATAAACTCGAATTCATTCTTTTGACATGTAGAAGGTGTTACAAAAATACAAATAAACATTTAAGGGGGCGGTTTAGACAATCAAACTGAAAAATGTTCACTATGGGTTCAATATCGAAGTCGCGAAAAAAAAATATTGATGTTCCATACTCTACAAATCGACTCGAACTTAAATAGTATGGGATATCAGATTTTTTTTCGCGATTTAGATGTTGGTCCCATAGAAAAATTTGTTCAGTTTGACGGTCTAAACAACCCCCTTAAGAGTTTTAAATATTTATTTTTACTTATGTAACACCCTGTATACGTGTACCAGAACCAAATCTTATAAAGCTTCAAAACTTACTTAAAACAAATTGACGTATCAACAAACACAATAATTCATGCGAGATCAATAGCAAAGTAGGGTAAACGTTCCCGTTATGGCACGAGTTACGAATTAATTCTCATAAACGGTAGCAGGTGCTTTCAAAAGCTTCTATGTAATCGAAGTTTTCTATTAGTTACCTTGCTTTGCTACGTTTATGTATGATTTATGGGAGAAAACGTTATTGGGGATTGGAATTTGAATGTTAAATTATTTATGTTAGTAACATACTATGAACAACTGTTTCTACAGGCTGTTGGACCTTATGTATGCGTATTTTTATTCGCTATTGCAGTGATTATGATTTTTATTCTTTTGATCTCTGGGATGATTTTAGTACCCCAACATTTACAGGTGGTCTAACTTACAAATGTCTCCAAACATCTTGCTATGTCAAAAAAAATTTAGTCTCAAATAAGCCAGATTAAAAGAATGAAGGATTTTTGAACAGGACACCCTAAATAGATGATTAGAAACCGCAGGGACTGCATGGCAGGCCAAGATATCGATGGACTGTGTCGACGAAGATCAGGTTATAGCATAGACGAAAAAAATTTGCTTACTCTAATAGACTACTGCCTACAAAAACAGATTTTGACAAGATGACGTCATGACGTCGGTACATGCGAAAATCGTACTTATTAGTTTCATGCAGTTAACTGCCGGGTAACCAGATAGGCAATAGAGGGGGTGAGGTACGAAATTGGTGGGAGGAAGGGACTGTCCACACTGTATGTAGTAATAGAAGATACTCTTTCTTATGCTGTGGTTATAGGCTAGTTTACCACCTGGAAACGGAAAATCTGGAACCGAAGCCGATGGCATTCAATTGTCGAGGAAACCGAGACCCAAAAGGATGTAATGCGGCTGAAAGTATTTTGGTACTGGTTGAGCGGGCTCATTTTCTGCAACTCGGTGACTTAGGCGTCATTTTGCATGAGGTGAAAATTACTACTCCTGCCATCCCAACTCCTCCAGGAAGCCCAACAGTTTGTTAATGCTGCCGAATTCTGGAAGAGACCCCGGTGATCCGAGGTGTTCTGCTCGATAGTGTGCTAACCCGTTGCATTCTAACAGCACGTGCGCAGCTTTTTCTTCAACCTCCATGCACACCCTGTACAGAAAACTGTCATTAACAACTACAGGGTGAAATTGATATCATTAGCAAGAGACTACCCATCAAACTGAACAACTTTTACTATGGGAGCAAACCAATCGGAGCAAAAAAAAAATCAGCTGTTCCATACATTTGAGTCATTTAGGCAGCGGCGGCGGGTGCAGTTTAGTATGGGACAGCAGTTTTTTTGTTTTGCTCCGATGGATTTGCTCCCATAGCAAAAGTTGTTCAGTTTGATGGGTAGACTCTTAGTTTAAAGGGATGCTAATGATATCAATTTCACCCTGTTTATTAAAAAGATGTTTGTTAATAAAAGGACTGTGACCAGTCAGGGCTCCAGTAACTAAGGTTAGATTCAATGTGAATTCAATGTGAATTCCAATTACCTAAATTAATTCTTTTATTTCTAACAAAATTATAAGAACACATATTTTTAGAATACATTACTTTGAATATTAAGAATCGAGCATTGCCATTCACAGCTACACTACCTGTTAGTGCTGGATAAAACTTCAAAAAACAATTTTATCTTCCTATGCACAAAGAGCAAGACCACAAATCCATAATGATATAGACGTCGATTAGAGGCAAGTTTGTGCCGATTCAGCCGCAAACAGAGTTCGCAAACTGCGTAGAATTAAGGGCATTCATACACGGGGGCTAGCGTTAGCAGTTGTTACGAGTTCGCATTGTGATATTGGATTAGTTTCGATGAGAACTCTTATGTCAGGTAATTTTATTGATCAATTCTCACTAGCTAAATTGTAAAGTGCGATGGAACCAGTGAGATTATTGTTTGTGTGAGTACCATATTTTTATATAGGTACATACATACATAAACTCTCGACCGTTATCCCTTTCGGGGTGGCTAGAAATATTGCTACAACTACCAACATTCTGTTTAAGAATGTAGTTGTAGCAATGATAGCTAAAGCTAATAAAAAATAAAGCTAATAGATAGGTAGCATTTAGCAATTTAAGTTTCAGGGTGAAATGACGTGTCAAGTAAAGATAGGTCAGATAGGTGACTAACCTTTCGCCCACATAAACACTGCATAAGATTAATATCCCGTACGACACCCACGGGGAGAGTTGTGGTGGTCCATTCTAAGCCGGAACTACAACAACGACCACGTATTTATACAGGATAAATCTTTAGTCAGTACAGAAACTTTCACAATGCATTATACTCGTCAAATCAGCTGTTTCATACAAAATTGCAGAACCTATTCCACCCAAATGTATGGAACAACAGTTAGTTTTTCGAGATTTCTATGTTGGCTCCACAGTAAAGTAATTGTCTACGTTATTTGTACATTTAACTGTTTACCGTTTTGTATTTATTTAATACCAGCAGCTTAGTCAGAACACGGACAAAGATGAAACCGTCATCAACACATTATTGAACTCTCCCTAACTTGAGTCTTGTGACTTCAAGCGAGTGTAATTTGATAAATTATTGACTTTTCAACTTGCTGGCTACACAAAACTTTGTTATGTTAAATACACATTTTCTGCTATACAAGAGTTTAATTTCAGTAGCATTTTACGATAAAAATTCAGCCCATTTTCTCTAAAGTACGCACCATTCAAAATTAACTGCTATGTTGTAGCCTGTAGGATCCCAATGTAGGGCAAATGCCTCCTCTCACGAATAAAGGTGAAAGGGAGTGGGCCATACTCCACCGCGTGGGCCCAGTGCGGATTGGTGGAGGCAAGTTGAGCTTTTCGATGATTCGAGCCGCCTTAATAGGCATCTGACCCTGCTTATTGAAAATAACATTACTAAAAGAAAAAATTTCTGCCTTGTGCTTCAAATAAGTATGCTTAAAATATACAGGGTGTAAGGAAAAGTATCATTAAATTTTACAAAAAAAATCAGCTGTTCTATACAAAACTGCAATGCCTACTCGACTCAAACGTATGGAACAGATGATTTTTTTTGTTCTGTCAGGTTTGCTTTTATAGTAAAAGTTGTTCAGTTTGAAGGGTAGAGTATGTGGATTAAAGGTTAATGATACTATTTCTTACACCCTATACAAGGTGTTTCATAAGTAACAATAAATTTTTAAAACTCTGAAGGGGGTTGTTTAGACCGTCAAACTGAACAACTTTCTCTATGGGACCGACATCGAAATCGCGAAAAAAATAATTTTATATCCCATACATATTTTAGCTCTAGTCGATTTGTAGAGTATAGAACATAATTTTTTTTTTCGCGATTTCGATATTGGTCCCATAGTGAAAGTTGTTCAGTTTGATAGTCTACACCACCCCCTTAAATGTTTATTTGTAGATTTGTAACACCTTGTATATTAAGTAAGCATTAAATCAACAATTTCTTTGCAAATAAGAGTATCAAATTGATAATTTTTTTATGATTATCATATCATTATCATATGCAGATATACTCTGAAGGCTTAGAACATCCACGTTTCATAAAAGTACAGAAACTCTGTCCAGTGTAATGGGGAGTAAGCCAGTGGCCAGTTGCCACTCATGCATGCGTGAGGCATGCAGGTTTCCTCACGTACGATGATTTCATTCACCGATAAACCAGTGGTGTACCTACATACAACGAGACCTCTGGTGATCGCAGAGCTGGCAGCTTCCATGCACAAAGAATCAGCCTCACCATCCAGAGGGGGAATGCTGCCAGCCTGTTGGGCACCATGTCTTGCGGCGACACTCTTGAATGCGTGTATTATTTGTAATTTTTGTGTTTTGTATTATTTTGCATAAGCATAAGCTCACGACTATATTCCTCGAGGGGGTAGTCAGAGATATTCTGAAACCTCAGAACATCCACGTTTCACCAGAAGTACCGAAACTCTGTCCTGTGTGACGGGGGGTGAGCCCGTCGCCACTTATAATGGAAAGTGGGTACAATAAACGCCTCGAAATTGAAGCATGCAGGTTTCCTCACGATGTTTTCCTGTTGTTTTTGATGTTTTGTTTTTGTTTTGTGTTTGTTTTGTATTATTTTGTTTTAATTATATTTAAGTTTTAGGTTATTTTAGTTTTAGTTTATTTTAGTTTTAGGCTTTTATGTTAATTGATAGTTTTTGTTATAAATTGTATTTGTCTACTCTACATACAACTATATTTCGAAATAGTCATTGGCACGAATCGACCTGCACGGGGATCGAACCATCGCCTCCTGCACGGCAGGCATGGTCGCTACAAGACCACCACGACTTTTCTTGTGACTACCACCGCTTGAAATGTTTCTGCTAATGCTGCTTGTACCTACTAGTATTGTATTGCAGTGTCACACAACACCCTAGTAATACTAAAGGAGGTGCTTTAGACCATCAAACTGAACAACTTTCACTATGGAGTCAACATCAAAATCGGGAAAAATAAACAGTTGTTTTACACAAAACTGCAGTACCTACCTACTGACTCGACTCAAATGCCCATGCATTTGTACTCCAGTTTTGTACTGTGTACTGAGTTTTTGTACTGTGTACTGAGTCGTGTCGTGATTCGTGATATTTTGTTACTAAATCTTAGTGTTTGTACTAGCAACACATTTAATATTCTATGACATTCAAATTAACTGAAAAATAACCAACGAATGGCTTAAAATGACTTGTATCCAGAGCCGTTCAAATTTGTGTCAGAATCGTTTAAATATATGCTTAAGGTGGCAATATTGACTTTTGTGCCGTTTGGTTGGTACAGCGCACTGAAAAATGGAGGGAAAACGGTGGAAGTGGTGCAAAAGGTATCGAACAGGCAGTTCTCCAGTTCTCGGCGGACACTCAAAGTGAATAGTTGTAATTCTAGAATAATTTTAATTAAATTCAGTGAAATTGTAAAAAGTAAAATTTAATAAATTACAAAAGTATTCTAAAGTCTTTCGGAGTTAAATTTCTTCACACTTCAGCAGCGGGAACCAGACCTTCAGCCCTCAAGGTATGTGAATTCGGTCAAAGTCCACTGATATTCTTTGGCTATTGAAAGATTATTATTTTCTTTAAAGTACCTACTGAGTTATTAATTTTTCTCGTGGATTTTATGGAATTTTTCGTGACGGTTAACGGTTAAACATTGGATTTATCATTTGGTCAGGCTACCCCATGACAATGTTAAGTCTGATTTTATTTCGGAGACCATTAGGTCAGGGCAACTCCCTGACATTGTGCTCCGAAGTATTCATAAACCGTTAACCACCGAATTTAAAATTGTAAGCATTTTATCATTCGCCAGACTAGCGTTCGGTCAGGGCTACTCCTTGACAGCGTCTATCTGGTATTGAAACGATGCTGTGTGATCGTATAATGACCATTTGGTCAAGGCTACTCCTTGATAATGATATTGTGCGATAAAACAGTATTCGAGCTAAATTGCTTACAACTATTTTATGATTTTGTTAATTGATATATTTTTCTACCTACATTGATCGGTATTTAAAGAAAATAAGTCTCAGATTTAATGATGTCATAATTTTTGAAATCACTAGCATAGTTAGTCATGTGGACAAATCGAATTCAAATTTTTTATATGCATGGTGGCCAAGTGTGTCACATAGTTTGGGCTAAGTATGTCCATCGTTTTATATGTATGGTGGCCAGGTGTGTCACGTAATTTGGACCAAGTGAGTCCATCGCTTTTGCATGTATGACCAGGCACTCTAGCATGATTTCTCTTCTTGCGCGCGACTGTGCTTTATTCCATACTACTTGTCGCGGAAAGCGCGACTTTCTCTCTCCCAAAAGCGTGGAAACTGTTTATTTTCTACGGAATAAAGACGCGTCGCGCGCGAGTGGCGGGTCATGCTAGACTTGCAGGTGTATCACATTATTCCGGCCATTTGTTCATAAATCAATATTCTTTTTGTTTTGGTATTTTTTACAAGGTTTAAAAGATCAGTTTTTAAGAAGTCAGATTTGCATTAATTAAAATCGTTGTTAGTACTGCATACCTGTGTATAGATTGTATAGGAGCAAACTTTTTCATATTGACATTATTTGTACCAAGAAATAGCTTTCATGAGTGGATGTTCTGAGGTTTCAGAGTATCTCTAACTACCCCCTCGGGAAACATAGTCGTGAGCATATGCTATGCAAATACACTTTATTGTGTCGAATGGTCGATAAATTGTGTCATCATCAGCACGGTCCGTGCAGCCTTTATTTACAGTCGTGTTCAGTGAATTTTATTTAACCTTAATACAAACTTACAAAATTAATGATACTAGTATTCCCAATTAAATCTAGGCGGCACACTGATAACATGCCGCTATTCGAAATATTACGTGAAAACTTGCCTTGTCTGTGACAATTTCTGGTACGTGATGTTCTGATATCTGGTATTAAGAAAAATTTACCTGTTTATAAATGACATAAAATAAAATCAGGTAAAGTCGACAATAAACAAGTGAGATATTAATATTTTGTGCTATTGTTAAAAATTGAGAAACTGCTTGAATATTTTGATACTGGGTGATTAAAGTCAATTTGGACTATTGTTTTATGAGAAAACTGGTACGCAAAATACATATATATATTTTTTCTCAAGTACATAAATAACTCTGTGCCCTCATAAATTGAAAGTTGTCTAGTAATACTCAAGTTTGAGATTGAAACTTACAAGAGGCCTTGTATTTTGTTTCATTGTCTTTAACAGAAACATTTTTTTAAGTACTGATAATATGTCTTCAAATATTATGAGAGACTTAATTTACTAATTCATATTTAGCGAGCTAATATTCCAAGCTTTAACGATTCGGAGAGATAGAATTACTTTCGCACATCTAGAGAAGTAATATTTTATTAAGTGTTCCGAGACATCAAATTTATTCTCGCACACCTAGCGGGCTAATATTCTGAGGTTTAATTATTATTTTTGAGATTATGTTGCGAGATATTGAGAGATGTTACGAGATATTGCGAGATGTTGAGAGATATTAAGAATTTATTGTCGCACATTGTAGCAATGTAATCTTCCAAGTTATCGTTAGTTTAATTACTTTTCTTAATGCATATTTTTATTCCGAGGTAATGGTGAATCTGATGGACGCGGACATCGCCTTCGCTGACAGAGATGTTACTACGTGCCGTCATAGGAGTCTGAGATCAGTCATGTTTATGCTAATTATCTTCCGAAATGTTCACTACAGAACTGCAGCAAATTTCGACTTCCATAAGATTTGTCTTAATTTCAAGATACTTATTTTATATTTGAAACACTTTATTTGTTCTGTCACACAGACAATAAAATTAAATCCTTAATAGTATTTCTAGATACTTGATAAGCAATTGTTGGATGGTAAAATAAATTATTAGACAATGTACTTGTAGGATATTATTGATGTTATTCTAATGAATCATAACAGATTCTTTATTTTACGAGTTTTATTAGACTATACGAGATTTCCTCCAGGAAACCGCTAGGTAAATTCAGTAGGTAGGTATATTAAATTTGTTGTTTATATAATGGCTGTAGATAGCTTTGTTTGTCGAATAATTGAATAAAATCAGAACATCAGTGTGCATTTATAGCTTTTAGAAGACAAGAGGTCGCCTTTTCATCTCTTTTAGATAGGTATTTTGCAATTTTAGACCCGGATTTTGTGAACTAAATAAACGCACCTGCATTTAGTTAGTTGTGCCTTATCGCGAGTACTGCTTGGTTTTTCACTGGTTGGGGCCCGGTTATCCGAGTGCAAGCGTCTTTGTCTTACAAGCATAAGTTTGCATTTAGCCATCCCGCTTCAAATGAAAGCAGGATCGCAAAAAAAAAAAAAAAAAAAAAAAAAAACGTATTTTTCATCATAATCTTTTTATCCGAGTGTATCTAAGCTCTAAAAACTTTTGCGATTTTGTCTAGAAATATTAAATGTATTTAATTAAGTACAAAAATAACAAGTTAAATATCAGCAGTTTAATCAGATTATTCAGTATTAAAAAAAAAAAAAAAGCGCGGATAACCTAGCCTTAACATTAACGATCAAGTAGGGCAAGCTTTCAAGGTACATATATGGTTTCCATTTCCATTATGACAAAAACCCAGTACTCTAGATGTTGAACCAAAATAAAAGGTAGAAGCATATTTTCTTCTAGTCAAATAAGTTGAGATACCTACATTCAATGAATCATTTATTTATTTAGTGTTAGGTATCTAGGATCGCTAAATTTCGACTTATTTCGCTAAAGACTTTTACTTAGGTTAGGCGTAGGTGTTATAATAAGTGGGCACTCATGAAATTAATTATCGTACTTCGTTCCATTTCACAATGTAC
Organism: Agonopterix heracliana; assembly: GCA_963693445.1. NCBI lineage: Eukaryota > Metazoa > Arthropoda > Insecta > Lepidoptera > Depressariidae > Agonopterix > Agonopterix heracliana. Next base: position 1,956,136 of record OY856310.1, read on the forward strand.
AGATGTTCCGTTTGTTCGTTATAGATTTTGTTCTAACGATGAGACTAGTCTATTTCCATGATTGTTTTGAGCAAAGTCGCTAGATGGGGTTGGTTGTAGTAGTCACCATAATAATTTTATAAGAATCTTAGAAGTTTTAGTATCGTAATTATTAATTCACTAGCGATAATAACTTAAAATTTTGGGTAATCGTAACAAATGCTTACTCGATGAGTTTGACAACGCCATCTAGTAAGTGCCGTTGATTTGTTTATTTTAAAAAGAACACTACCATGCAATTTACTTCACAATAATTATAATTATTTCATTACTTTAACGTTGGTAAAGCCGTTCTAAGAATTGAAATAGAATCTATTTTTGTCGTTCAAAATGGGGATAAAGCTCTAGTCTACTTTGTTTAGATTGTAATACTTACAAAATCAATTAAGTATAACAATCTATTTTTTAAATGCTGCTATTGTAGATATAGATTCGAGTTTTAATCAATTTTATTTCATTATCTTTATTATTGGTATATTTTCACAAATTACATAATATTTTGCAACTGTATACTTCAACTGTTTCATACTTGAGCTGGGCTGTGCGAAAGGCGTAAGGCATCGCAGTGGGCTTGCCATGAGTCTTCACTGTAGTTGCGGCGCCAATTTTGAATGACAGAATTAGTTCTCGAAACTAGTTTACGAAATTAAATACAAAAACTAGTAAACTACAGTAAATACTGCAGTACTGTAGTATACTTCAGTGTGGACTCGCGGTAGACCTACTGACAGTTAACTAGCTGATGGAAATTACAGTATATTACACTGAGCTCAAGACAAGATTCATTATCAGCTGTCTTACTGTGTGACTATCAGATTTAATCGATGGATATTTAATAATACAGTTCTTCTGATTAAGTAAATATAAATAAGCAAATACTCATGTTATCTGTCAATTTGTAAAAAAAAATGAATTTACGAAATATATAATTCAGTTAATAATTCATTTATTGCGTCATATGGTGTGGTATGGTATTGTAATGTTCATGTATTCAACTATGATAATACGCTATGCGCTTCCTGTTAAATGCTAAATATTTGTACACAATGACTGACCCGGCTATCGTACTTTTGTATTTAATAAACAACTGTTTTGATTGATTACTGGTTAATGATGGATATTGATTTAATTAAAAAAACAGTATAAACAGAACCGGTATGTTTTCGTGTGCAGATAGAGTATTTACTGTATAAACATAAGAAGCATCAAAATGTAGTAAAATTGAGAACGTTGTAGCAGCAAATAGAATTAAAATCAAGTGTTACCATTTATTATGTTTTAAGCGTTCAACTAAAACTTTGAATACCTTCTTAATTTTAAATACTAAACTTCTTCGTCTAAAATGGATGGGTTCAGAATGTACTATTTCCAAATAAATCATTAGACAAGGAAGATCTCACTTATAAGAGCTGCCTCTGTTAGAGCTGCAGCAACGTTCACAATCATTCAAGTTGATAAATATTGATATTAGTGTAAACTGCCAAATGTCGTGATTTGATCATGTAATTATTACATAATGTTAATTAAAATTTACATAAGATAACAGATTAACTAATGTAAGAGCCAGTAAGAAGATTTAAGAAATCATTCTCTAAAATAATCTCTAAAAACTAAACTTTCAAGTACCTACTTTTTGTGTACCAGCTGTCATTCTTAAATAATTAAGTTTACATAAGTCTGGTCGTGATCTTGTAACTGCATGTTTAAGTGTTAAACATTGTGTTGCTGTAGAGTTTCTGGCCGCATCTTCTCTGCAGTCATAACACATTACAACATTAAAAAAATAAACACACATTTGCAAGATTAAAAAAATAAATATTAGGTACTTTCAATGAGTGATTTTGAAAAACATGTTCTGAAATGATTTATATAAAGAAAAACTTTAGTTTTCCTCATGTTTTGGTGTTGGGATTGTGTGACTCAGGTCTACTATGCACTAATGGACTTGGGTTGTACGATCTCGGAATTGAAACATATTTTCATTTGTATGGATTATTTTGAATAATTTTGACTAAATGGTAATGTGAACTGGCTGTGCACCAGGAGGTTGCACAGAATCGGATGGCCGAATGTCGTGATTCGTGATATTTTGTTACTAAATCTTAGTGTTTGTACTAGCAACACATTTAATATTCTATGACATTCAAATTAACTGAAAAATAACCAACGAATGGCTTAAAATGACTTGTATCCAGAGCCGTTCAAATTTGTGTCAGAATCGTTTAAATATATGCTTAAGGTGGCAATATTGACTTTTGTGCCGTTTGGTTGGTACAGCGCACTGAAAAATGGAGGGAAAACGGTGGAAGTGGTGCAAAAGGTATCGAACAGGCAGTTCTCCAGTTCTCGGCGGACACTCAAAGTGAATAGTTGTAATTCTAGAATAATTTTAATTAAATTCAGTGAAATTGTAAAAAGTAAAATTTAATAAATTACAAAAGTATTCTAAAGTCTTTCGGAGTTTAATTTCTTCACAGTCGTTAGTATAAAACCTAAATATACCTCTAGCGTATAAAACAGACTCAAACACTAAACAAATCACAAATATTACCGTAAACATCTCAACACCGACTGTTAGCATAAAACAAAGTATTCCACTGTCATACTCCATCAGATGCATTCGTGCCGTTGCCGTGACAACAGCATCCCCCGACCTACCCTACCAAGGAAATCTAATAAAAATACTCCACTACCAACATAAGTTTTTCCTTTCTAACCAACTCTATTTCATTAGCTTTAGAGGCAGTATTCGTTTGGAAGGAAAGTACAAGTATTTTGGTAAGCATTTGAAACTAAACGTATGGATATTGTCACATAAACAGTTTTTCTCCCTTGCTTATTTAGTAATACAATGCTTTTCTTATTCAAAGGAAATGTGTGTGCTTATGTTTTATATCCAGGGATATAACGATGAAACAATAAAAGCTACTTTCATTTTAGTAGGATTGAATTTCGACCTACGTCACCATCGGAGCTTCGGTGTTTGAAAAATAATCTCAGTTAAATAATGCATTGTCTTTGAACCACTTTAGTGCAACTTTGGTAGGCACATTTTAACCGTGTGGTTTAGGCTTAGATTAGCCTCCCGCCCCTCCCCATAATCGCGGTTGTTGTACACTCGGCGATACATCAAGCTACGCAAAACCAAAATAAGCTGGCCGCGCGACTTTATACGTTATTCACCCTACGCGCGGTCAGCTTATATTGGTTTTTCGTAGCTTGATGTGTCGCCCTGTGTACTATACAATGTGACTGAGGAATATTGGTAATTATGCAGAGTTTTCGTAGGTGAAAGGCTTAAAAAAATCCTAAAATGTGAATGATGGTTGTAGCAGGGTTGGACCACCCCATAGCTTAATGTAGCGAAATGGGTGATGCCAAATTGGGGAAAGAAAATATAGAAAAGACTGGACAAAAACAGCGGAGATTATGGCTAAGATGGAGAAAATAGTAAGAATTTTATAAAGAGCTTGGCCGTAGGTAACCTTGAATGAATCGTCTGGAATTCTGGACAATATCTACTAATTACAAAATTAAGTAAGTGATAGCCTACAAGAACCCGCCGCCGTAATGCAAAGGCCTCTTACTCTTATAAAAGACGAGATACTACTTGAAAAAATAGTTCAATAAGAATGATAATAACAGATGCTTGCAATTAACATTTAATTGCAAAACTCGGCGACAAGATAAACAAATTGAACAAAAAGGTTTTAGTATCACTTCAGTTTATTCTGTACTGAACCGTAGCTTTATAGCTTTTAGTTCGATATTTAAAAATACATCCAACGAATATAAAAGAGTATACACATTGGCTCAAACACCTGCTCATAATTTGCATGTTCACAGAACACAAATTTTGATTCTGCGTTTTAAAAGTAGGCTTAATATTAATATGGTCGAAATCTTGCTACTACGATTCATCTGTTCACACAGACTTAATCTGTTTATTAATCGGTCTCATCGTATAAAAAAACAGCTGCGTGGTTCCTTCCTGCATAGAAAAAAACCGCACCCCGTACCTTATCTTGGATATCGTACAAGGCGAAATGATAGAGTTTCTTACGTAGCATAGTTCAGCTTTTACTTATTTCGATTTGATTTTTGGAAAGAACTATGAATTGCTGATAGATTATGGTCAGTCTAATGCCCACAAAAACAATGCAAAAGATACCGTATCTCCACCAACGTACTGTTCAATAAAGTCACAAACACTTCGGTGCCCTTGTAAGCGAATAATCGTCTCACTCAGAACACGTTCGCTTAAGTGTGAGCTCATCGTAAGAACGTGGAAGTAATTTTTGTCCGATGGAACAGCAAGATCTTAATGGCACAAAATTGGTACTAAACGACTGGTAATATTTATGAGGTAAAGTTGTTCTTCTGCTTATTTTTTAAAGGGTTCCGTCTGTCCTTTGACGTTTATTCTCATTATTATTTTCTTCGAAGGGTTTTTCGGAGTTTTTTCAGGATTTGAACATTATTTGAAGATAACACAATGTTGGTTGTTGTGGTGATCAACTCGATCAGGTGGTTATAACAAGACCCAAGTGATATCATCCAACTGATTTATATGGAATAAATTAATTCAAAATGTGCGTATTTTACTACCAGTAACAGTCAGTGTAGTCCAACGCCAATTTTTATGGTCATTATTATATCAGTGGACATAATTATAAAATATGCCCCGAAATAATAGAACTATGTACGTTTACATTTTGTTATTAATTAGAAAACAAGGAATGTGAACTATGCAGCCCGTATTTCCATTGAAATGTGTGTCGCTTCGTTTTGCAGAGAGTAACTAAATTCAATATATAAATATAAAATTTGAATGTATATTTTTTAAAACATAGAAGTCATTATAATCAGCCTGCCATCGTCTACTTTAGTAGAAGAATAATTAATTAGTTCCAAACTGAAAATAATAAATAGAGTAGAAATAAAGAACCTTTAAACTTCAGACTACGGATCTTCAAAAAAGGGCAAACTACAAAAACGGAGTGCTTCAAAAGCTGTTTTTAAACTTGCATTTTATTTTTAGGCTTCCTAGGTTATAAGTAATGAACATCTTGCCCTTTGCCGGCTATTTTCATAAGAATTTTATAGCGAATACACTATTTTATAGACAGAATGAAATAAAAGTTAGTAAAATGATTAAAGTGTTGATTTTTATTGTGATTTATGTTGTGATAAGGGACGTTGAAGGAAAAACTGTTTTCTATGATTCGTTTTATGGAACTACGTTGACTAGTGAAGAAGTTAAACGTCATGAAAAGGCTAATACCACATTGTAAGTTAAGGTCGTATTTAGTGGTTTACTCGCGGTTATTTCTGTACTGACATCGTCGGTTATAGTTATCAAATCATATCAATATAATTATAGAAATAAACTAAACGTAATAGACAGATAATTAAACTTTGCATTGATTTTTACTTGTACAGGGTGTAAAGATAAATGCGTAAGAGCTGTCACACACGATGACGCACTGACGGAGCAGCTGACGTCAGAGCGGATTGACGCACTGTGTGTGCTTCTACGTGCGGTTTCTTACAACTCCTAATGACGGACTAACTGACGTCTGCTGCTCCGTCAGTGCGCCATCGTGTGTGATCCCACTTAGATACTTTACAGGGTGTTTCAGACCATCGAACTAAACAACTCACACTATGGAAACAACATTGAAATCAGAAAAAAATTACGTAGCTGTTCATTTTCCATTTACATAATTTCTATGGAACAACCCTAAATTTTTTCGCCATATCAACATTGAGCCCATTGTGAAAGGTTCAGTTCGATGGTCGAATGAATTATCATCATAATGAGTCTTAAAAATATGTGTATAAATTTCTAATTTATGTAAATCCTTGAAATTCCAGTTGGTGTGTGAACGAGATTGAACCGTGTGACCCTAACGAAGGTAGACGTCTGGACGGATCGTGCAACAACCTAAAACACCCAACTAGAGGAGCTACTCACACTCCCTTCTACAGGGTTCTACCGGCTAATTATGATAAAGGTAATACGATAAATTTCAACAAGTTCCATCTTCTTCTATGTTGATTCTCTGCTGATTTATCTATTTATTTAATTCTTATCATAATTATTGTCAAAATCAAGATAGCTCTATTCTATTCTTAATTAATGGCGTTTCCTTGTAAGCTTTCGCCAGTGTCAAGTGTTGAGGATATACTCATTAGATATAGTACGGTAATAGGATATGGCGATCTCAAAGCCCCGTTTTTAAACAAAAACACACACTCAAAACCGCCATAAAACGGCGGAGCCACGTGGCTGTCAAAATTGCAAGCCGACGACACGTCTACTTGTCACCCCCTCAGCCACGCGACTCCCCTCAAGATAGCTCACTAACTACACCTCCTTCATTGATTGTATTTGTTTTAATATAAGATATTGTTACAGCTTCGAAGTTAAATAAAATCGCTTAGGATACATTTTAAAATTTTTATCTATACTTTATTATAAACCGGAAAGATTAGATTTTTTGTTTGCTTGTTTGTATTGAATAGGCTCCGAAACTACTTAACCGATCTGAAAAATTCTTTCACCATTAGAATGCTATATTGTCCGTGATGAATATAGGCCAAAAAAAAATGGCCAAGGTGTGTCGGGAAGATTCTAAGGTGGTACGAAGTTCGTCGCGGTCATCTTGTTTCTAATATTTGACCCACTGACCAATTCAACACATTGAAAACACTGTAGGTACCTAAAATCTACAAAAGTTCAAACATAAACTCAATAATGGAACATAAGGAAGGAGAGATAATAAGCTAGAAATATTTTTATAAATCATCGTTATGTCATTTTATAAAGTTAGATCAAAAGTCTCATAAACGTGTGCGCAAGTCGAGATATTCATAGTCAAATGTCAAAAAAACTAGTTTTTTTTGAAATAACTTGTTTCTTATGCTCTAACTAAGTGACTTTTCAAGTTATTATAAAAGTTATAAAGTTATCTCTCATTCCAAGGTTGACCCCATTTTTCATCAAATTTTAGTGAGGTAATATCACGGTAATATGCATTAAACATTTCTTCTGTCGGCAGATTTCGAACCAAGAAAGTCAAAATCCGGCAACGACCTGCCCCTCAGTAGGTTTTTGCGAACAAGTCTTCTATCAGTAGGACGAGTACCAAACAAGAGATACACTCATCTTGTAACAGCTTATTTGGTGTTTATGGCTTCTGATGTCACTGGTCCTCATGATACTGGTATGATAATTAGTTATTTTGAATCTTGACCTTAATGAACAATTTGAGTAAAATTTTGGAGCAAACTAGTTAACATTGATGATATATAAGATCATGAGGCATAGTGAAAAGTTTTAGAATTTTTTGTCAGAATTGACATCTGTTTACTGTAAGTGAGATGAATCCAGTGGAGTAATAAGTAAGCTACTATTACAGGGTCAAACTTAATATTTTGACAGTTTTTTAAGAAAATGATCAGGCGATCAAACTGAACAGATTTGTCTATGGGACCATCATCAGTTTGCAGTTTTGTATGGAACAGCAGATTTTTTTTTGCGATTTCGGTGTTGGTGTCATAGAGAAAGTTGTTCAGTTTGACGGTCTGGTCATCCCCTTAAAAAGTGTCAGCATATTAAGAATGGCCCTATATACGAACGAAGGAAAACACCGTGAGGAAACCTGCGTGCTTCGATTTCAAAGCATGCATTGTACCCACTGTCCATTACAAGTGGCGACACGGGCTCACTCCCCGTCACACTTGACAGAGTTTCAGTGCCTTTGTGTGTTTTTACCATAATTTTTTTACATTATTTTACATCGAAACATTTCATTGCTGCCAGATTAGGTTCTCGTTGTTAAATTTTTGTGATATAAATCATATATCTCTAAGATAACTTGCAATCTCTGTGAGAACTCTCATTTCAGTCAACTACATACATTGGACAACCACCTGCTGCACTCCTAAAGGTAAAACAGATCCTATGTGTGCTCCAAACTATATACCAGAAGATGATCCAGTCCACCGATTCTCAGGAATCCGCTGCATGAATATGACCAAGCCGATTTCTTTCCAATCTTCTGGATGCATCAAAAATAATACGGCTCCTGAAAGGGTATGTACAATTATTGACTTGACAATGATGTTTCCTTGATTCTACAGTAACAATTCTGTAGAATCAAGGAAACATCATTGTCAAGTCAATAATTTTTCATCGAAATGTTGTTCTAATTTTCGTTTTCCATTTAAATACTTAAGATCGAATACATTAATAGACCACCATATGATCTTCCATTGACTAATTTTGTTTTTAATTTTCTGTACATTATGATTTCTTTGGTTCGAAGCTTGACACTGCAACACCTACTCTCGACCTATCAACAGTGTATGGAAGAGACTATGACGCATCTAATAAAAAAGCAAGGCTTTTTAAAGGTGGATTGCTAAAATATGAAGAGGAAAATGGAAGGGTTTGGCCACCAAGTACCAAAGGGAATCTTGATATCTGTTTTGGAAATCAAAAACCTTTTGAAACTAGGTGTCATGCCACACGTAAGTATAGTTGAACTGAATTATTGGATACTTCTTCTAAAACGCTGCAGTATGGTCACTTTACAGTTTTTAAATAATATTTTCTTTTCGTTCATTTCCGTTGCAGCTGATGATGCCGCGAATTCCCTTCTTGGAATAAACATATTTTCCATTTGGTTTTGGAGAATGCATAATTACATTGCCACAGAATTCGGCAAAATAAATCCATGCTGGAGTGATGAGAAGATATTTAATACAGCAAGGGACATCAACATCGCGTATGCTATGCAAATTTACTACTATGAGCTCATGCCTGCTCTGATGGGTGGGTATATTTTTAATTTCCATACGTAATAATATTTTTTTTTTTCTTGACAAGCTTATTTATCATTATACGAGAACTACTTCTGGCTCTGTAATAATATCCTATATCGGATCTTTCTTAATAAACTGACAGTTTTGATCTTTGACTGGAGCTTCTCAATTTGATGGTCTGATCATGCCTTTAAAAGTCCTCATCATGTTATAAAGATCTTATTTAGTAGGGCTGGACTTTTTATTTATCTCTCCCAAGCCTTTTAACTTATAAGGTAATGAGAAATATTTTTCTTTATTTTCATATCTTTTTTCTGCAGGTCGAAAGAATCTTATAATAGATGGAGTGCTATCCCGAACACCTGGATTTAGAGATGTTTATAACGAAGCAGTAATACCACAAATCTCTTTGGAATACCCATTTGTATTGAGATGGGTTCACACGATACAAGATGGTATAGTCAAGTTAGTTTTGGTTTTATCTCGATATTTGCCAGAAGGCAGTGTGTGACTTGCAGATTGTCGATCAATTTGATCCCATATCACCACCAAGGTCATACATTTAGAATTGCTTAGAACTGTCGTAAACCACGATGCAGTCAAGCGATTATTACAAGTTTCATAATAGTTCATCTTTTTGCAGAATGTATGATACTCAAGGTAACTATCTCAAAAAGTTTCCGATAGCAAATATGACTGTGAGGACTGGATACTTAGCAGTTGATAATAATATAGACTACATAACTCAAGGCATGTTCAGGCAAGGATGTGCTAAAATTGATAATGTCGTTGATCCGGATGTGAGTATATTTTGTTTTATCACTTCAAGCTTTTTGATTATCTTTACTATTATGTAAGCTTAGATAAAAGTTTTAATCAGCTTTCAGAGCGTGCCCTCGGAATGTTCTTGAAACTTTTGGATGTAACAACATACGACCTTGCTAAAAATCGCTACTTTGGTTTTCAACCTTACGTCAAATATAGAGAGTTTTGTTTTGGAAAACATTATGAAAAGTTCGATGACCTGGTTGACGCTATGGATCCTGAGGTATTGAATAAATCTTTCTATTGTAATAAATGAATAAAATAGTATACCCCCCAAATATCGTTTCTATTTTTTCAGAGAATAGAACAACTCAAAGAAGCATACGAACATATAGAAGACATCGACTTATTAGCTGGTATATGGGTTGAAGATCCAATTAAAGGTGGTAGTGTTCCATCAACATTCTACTGCTTGGTTGTCGATCAGCTCATCCGAAATATGGTCTCCGATAGACATTGGTACGAAAGACAAAATAGACCGAACGCGTTTAGTGCTGGTAAGCATTTTAAAAAGCTACTAGCTACTTAAATATAGTTTTATTCATCAACATCTCAAGCTGCTTCGACATGACCCACATGTATAAGTCATGTTTCCCGATCAGTGCATACTCGTAGGTACCATGTCTTCACTGAGTATTCATCAGTCGGTTTAGGAGATACAGCCGTTCAAAGGTCGGACCTTTGAATGGCTGTATCTCCTAAACCGACTGGCAGTTCATTTCATTTTTTATACTGTTCACATAGCTACAGTGCATACTACAATAATATCATACGATCAGCCTTGCAGCTGGTCGTTAATTTTTTACTGACCTTTAAACGTCTGTAACTCCTAAACCGATTGAAGTTATACAGGCAGACCTGGTCCATCCCCATCACAGAGATGCTCTACACCCCATAAACACTGAATCAGCCTTGCTGCTGATAGTTGCAAAAAGTACACTTATCTCTTATACTAATCGGTTAAATTGGTACGATTATATTCCCTAATTAATCAAGCCCGATTCGGAGTGCGCTTTAGAAATAGAGAAAATAGATTAGACATTGAATCAGACCTGATTAATTAGGAAATGTAAACGCATCTTTATCATTTTACATTTTGTTGGTTTCATTTTAAACTGCATTTATTTGGAAACAACAATTATACATTTACGAAATGTGAATTATAATTACAGTTCAATTAAGCGAGATAAGGAAAGCGACCATAGCTCAAATGATGTGTTATGTCGGCGACTCAGTGACACACATACAACAACATTCTTTCTTTAGGCCCAGTGAAGAGTAAGTGTTAAATCATTCTTTTATAATTTACATTCTAGTTTTATTGCTGGCTGTTACTTGTGGACATTGTGAGCGGGACAGACAGAAAGGACGTGTGACGTCAAAATTTGTTGCGTCGTATCCGCGCCCTGTCTTTTCTATGTATTTTTCTTTGCGACGCTTCTATACATTTTTTATAAAAGGGACGCGGAAGAGACAAATTATGTCTGCACCCCGTCTGCGTCCTACGTCTTTTCTTTGTGTCCAGCGCCTTAATCTTTTATTTTTCAATAAACAATGTAAGTATATGATTTATTGTATCGTTGTATCCGGGCTAGATTAGATCCTGGACTACGTCTAAGATATTATGTGTCATTCATTGAGGTACTATGTTAACTAGAGAAGCTACCGAGAAGTAATCTTTTGTAACACGCGTAGGGTGCACGCGCTCTAACCCACTTAGCCTGTGCCAGGCGCTCGTCGCAGCCTGACACTCCCAGCACGCGCCCCGCACTGCTGATCATGGTGCACAGATTTTGTTCGCGTTGTCTGCTCTATACATAATTACTCAATGGTGTCATTATTATTAATTGTCATTTTCTTGTTTCAGGAACAGGATAGGGAGTTGCATAGAGTTGGACCCGATTGATTTCTGGGCTTGGGAAGACGATGGTTGCTTCGAGAAATGAAAATGATTAACTAATGAGACACAAATACAAGGAACTCCACATACAAGATTATTATTTTCGACGCACCTTGGACTTGTTATCGTGTCAAGATAGTCTTTCAATTCTCAAATAGGAATAAAGTTGTCAATGCAAACATTCGAGACAAGTGCTCTTTAAAATGAATTCTTCTTATTTAAGATAACCCTGTGATTATTGACGAATACATAGAATAACAATTAAAAAAAAAATGTGTAGTGTAAAAATTTAAGCACTCAATTACATTCGAAAACCAAAAACTACGCCCTCTGCGACCAAATGTTGCGGTAGGTACGTTAAATCTAAACTATTCTATTTTTTTAAATATGGCTGCCATCTTTGGTTCATGATGATTTTGCCAATGTCGAGTTTTTATAGCAAAAGTGTTTGACGTTGTACGGTTATATTGATATTTTGGTGACTTCAAGGGTTGTTCTTATAAAAGAACAATATCCTGAGCCACCACTGGAGTTCCGCTGTAGGCCGGGAATGGGGCAACCGACAAGCGACACGCGCACGTGACCGCCCAATAGCAGACCCACAACGCAACTCCTTAAATCTAAACGAGTATGTATAAATACCTCTACAATTCAGATATCTTAGATTACTCTTCCCACCTGTTTCCCATGCCGGATCAAATAATGTGAAGTCCAAACAATAAAAACGTTGGAAAAACCTCTTTTCAATTCGGTAAATTAAGTTTTTCCTATTTTCAAAACGAGCCCTCTCGTTTGAACAATTTGCTATCTTCAGTGTAGTTAAGGTACTTTCTGATCTTAATTTTTTTTTCAGCTTGCACTAGTAGGTAGGTACCTAAATCAAATGAAATTCCAGAACGTGGATACTACAGCAATACTTCCTTATGTCAACATAAAGTCCATCATTCGAAGTCATTAAAAATTAATTTCGTGAAAAACCTTTTTCAAAGGAAAATTCTAAAAAATCTCAGAATGATTTGGTTCCTTAATGAATTCCTTTCAATTTCACACGTGAATGATCAGACAGATTACTTCAACCTTGGGAATAAATTAATTCCTCTTCGGACCCATTTTAACCCTGTTTAGGGCCATCTCATTAAGGAGTTTTTAAAGTAAAGAAATTCTTTGAAATTTTTGTACAAAATGTTTAGTTTGAGGAAATTTTAAACTAATTTTAGTGTATTCTGGCTTGTTTATTCAAAAGTCTTTTTAGACGGTATTTATAACTGTTGCACACGTTGGTGACATCGCAGCCACAATTGCAAGTTAATTATCGTAACTTGTGAATCGAATTACATTTTTATACCTACGATTCGTGGCCGACCATATTGTCGTTGCAGTTATGGAGATTTAGGTTTCACACCACATCACCTTCGATCAACAATATACAACTAGATAACGGGTCGCATACAAAATCAAAGAGAAATTCTGTCCTCGTGAATATACAACATTTTTTGTTAACGAACCGAGAAAACAGTCCGAATACATTATAATTTCGACCTCAAAGCAACCATAATTCCTAGTAATTTAAAAAAGGAACACTGCGGCATTGCGAGACGTGCTTACGTTGGCTTTGTTCGAACGCAACTAATTCAAAATAAGACCTCACTCCAATAGTGAGGCGTTATTTGCCGGGACATGTTTTGAGCGCTGACGCGTTATCTAGTTGGATATTGTTGATCGAAGCACATCACATAAAATTCACTTTTAGAATTCTTATATCAATTAAAATATACCCAAAGGTAATGACGTGTCGTCTCAAGAGGGAAGCCTAACCATTGAACCTTAGTAAAGTTATGAATCTATGGACACCTCATTTAGCATTAAGGTGTTGTATAGTTATCAGCTAGTTAACAACATGAATACCAAAGTTCAAACTGAATAACAACACGAGCGAGGCTCGAGTCATCTTTGGAGTCCTCGCCGGGCACTACGCCACGGGCACGATGATGCACCATATACAGGGTGTCCCGTAAACCGACGTCAACCCGTCGGATGCTGGTAGGTTAGGTCATGACTGAGCAGAAAATCAAAAATTAACTTTTGTAAAAGTGTCTTAGTTTTCGAGATATTAACAGTTTAACACAGATACTGCATAGAACATTTGTAGCCATGGCACTCAAAATATTGACTAAGGTAAAGAGTTTCACGAATTTCATAAAACTGTCCTTATCTCGAAAACTAAGAACCTTTTCCTATAGTAAAATGTTGACTGATTGATTAATTAACTGTTTTTTTTTTTCTTATATTCTGGTTAGGCATAAACTAACCTATCAGCATCCAACGGGTCGACGTCGGTTTACGGGACACCCTGTATATAGCTAACCCTGGACCCCAACAGCTGAGCGTGCGGAAAGGAAGACGAAACCATGGAGTGTGCGGTTGAAATGCCTTGGCGGCTAAAGGCAAGCCTTGAGAATGGTTACCCAAAACCATTACAGTTTTCTTTTCCTGAACGGTATTGCTTCCCTCATTTACCATGTTTTTGAAGGGTGAAGAAAATATTATGTTTAGGGGTAATATTAATAGGTAGATACAACATATTCCATTGGGATGAAGTGTTGCTAGCTTACTAGCCCCCATAATAAGATTAGGTGTAGATAGTTACAGACATACGTACCCACATAAATAGTCACAAGCTTTTAAAATATACAAACATAGTTTCACTTTAGGGAAAAGACAATACCATTCAAATCATCTCCAGTTTTAAAATATGTTATGACGCATAAGAAATCTAAAAGCGTGAATATGGCGTATAAATTATAATACAATAATTATTACCATGCAAAAGCAATACAGACGGACGGATATGTTTTATGGCTAACGACTATTGCAGTTTGCATGTAACATGAATTTATAGCTGCAATATATGTAAATGCATCCGATAGGAAATTCGCCAGACAAAGAATGCAAAGATATGGTGTAAATCAGATAAAGCAATGGCACAGTGTCAAACTGTCTTTAATGTTTGTTGCAGACGAGCGTTTTGTTAGAACGTTTTCAACATTAAAGATAAAACTATAATAAACTACCAGATTTTCAGGATAGTGTACGCTCTCACACACAGAAGCTAGATCAAATTTAATTTTTAAATGTCATTCAGATAGTTGATGTTCGTTTATGTAAAACAGACTAATATTTCCGATGAAATTGCGTATTAATTGGTAATGAGAGTTTATCTACTGGCAACACCAGCAAATCCTAACGTCAGTCAAAAAACAAACCATAGACATACTTTTTAATCTTTAAAATAATGGGTATTATTGTCAAATTTACCACCGCTATCTGCAGATTTTATTCTAACTGTTCTTAGAAAACTTCTCAATGAAACCAAAAAGTAAAATGTGTACAGCGTCTAAAACCCGCGGCGTGTCAACAGCCCGTCTACTCACATCTATACTACGAGTGCCGCATCTGAAATGAGCCGTGATTGAGTCAGCATGTGCGTCGCGGAATGTTGAGCGATTCTGAAGATTCCTATCTTTATTGCGTTTAGATCCATGTGTCAATTCTCAAAGAAATCCGTTTCGATTTATTGATTTTGAAAGCGATGGATTAGATTTTGTTTTTGCTACGTAATGGGTACCGGTAAACACACGTAAACTTACGACTGTCTTTCGTAGTCGTCAGAAACTTTATTACAACTGTGCACAGACGTAATCTCGGCAATTTCTTTTGTGTGTGTGCTGTCACGCGGTACATAATGGTGACGGGTCTTCAAGTCATCTTTCAAGTCCGTGCAACTGTGGTACATATTCTGGGTAAAGCTATAGAAATTCTAAAATTTAGGTGATCTTTGAAATTGGCAATCTTCGTGCAATGTCTCTTTATCGGCAAATTATAAGGTTTCACGATAATGTAACACAATACAAGGCAGAGATTTTCACTGGAATAATATCATTATGTAATAATTATCGGGGTCTTAATCTATGCGCTTTCACACACGATGAAGCATTGACGGAGCTGCTTTCATACACGATGACGCCTTGACGGAGCGGCAGACGTCAGTCCTTCGTTTATAAAGCAAGGAGTTGAAAGAAGATCACACAAACGCAGTGATTAATTGTTCAGTGGCACACACAGTGACGGATTGATGCACCGTGGTAGTTCTACTTGCGGTTTCATACAACTTCTTGCTTCATAAATGACGGACTGACGTCTGCCGCTCCGCCAATGCGTCATCGTGTGTGAACCCACTAAGGCAGAATATAAAAGGCGGCTAGAATTTCGACCACGTCTAGAACACTGATAAAATCTCGACATCTCTTATTTCCCCCAAACAACTATCTAGGCATATAAACACACCATAAAACTAATAAACTATACAACTACTACTAAACATTCCTATTTCTATTCAATTTTTAAGGTTATGGCATCCATCTTGGTGTAGATGATTTTGCCAATGTCGAGTTTTTGTAGCAAAAGTGCTTGACGTTGTACGGTTATATAGATATTTTGGTGACTTCAAGGGTTGTTCTTATAAAAGAACAATATCCTGAGCCACCACTGGAATTCCGCTGTAGGCCGGGGATGTGACAACTGACAAGCGACCGCCCAATAGCAGACCCACAACACAACTCCTATTTCTATAAATTAATAAATTATAATCATCTATTAAACCTGACATTACCGCTTAATTGAATCTAACTGGGAACTAGAATCTAAGGTGTAATGTCGTCGTTGCAGGGAAGTAATTAGTGGCAAGCAATTAGAGGGAGCAGACCACAAATTGGAGTAGGTGAGACAGATACAGCCCGCAAGATTGGGGACCTGGAATGTTGTTTGTAGCACTTTGTATAGCTCTGTGGGTTACCTTATAGCACTTTAGTATCACATTCTGGTTACAATGGTTATGTGATTTGACAACTTCATTTAGCTGTCTCCAAAAAAAGGGAACGATGTTATCAATTCGAATGAAAAGCTTAAGAGGATAGACGAGTACGGTTTTTTCCATACAAACGTATTCCCCTGTTTTCTCCCTGGGTAATGACACTAATCTATGTTGCCTCTGCTATGTCCCTATGTTTTGCTTTTTTACATAAATTAATTACTGTAGGAACTAGGGACCTTTGAAAATGACCAATTTTACAGCCCGTTTTCAGACATCCAGCAAACAAATTTGACGAATATAAACAAAAAAAAACAAAACGTACATACGTACGTACGTACATACAACGGACACGTACGACATAGCCAAAGTCTTTCTAATATTATTCTTGAAAGAATTATTAAAATCGGTTTAGTTTTGGAGGAGAAAACAGGGGAATACGAAGTGCTGTAATTTTCGTCGATTTTATGTAGATAATATCGGTCCTAGCTGCAGTACTCTCTTTCACACTCTAGTTGGTGGGGTGTATATGTATAAGGTTGGAAAAGTAACCTATTCTCCAAATTAGCATTTCAGCCCGCCTATCCTCTTAAAAAGAAAAAAAACACAAATTTATTTGCCGTGGCAAAGGGCAAGTTGTTTTGTACCACAAAAGACGTCTAACACTCGTCTATCCATTAAGACGATGTTTTTAGTTACTGAACAACAAAAAAATTACAAAGCATTTATTGTGAGTTTGTCACCCAAATTTTTCTTGGATGTATGACAACTTCTATCCCTAAGATAGAAGTTATTTTTTTAAACCTATTTTGTCCCACTGCTGGGTAAAGGTCTCCCCTAAAGTCTTCCAATCTCTATCCAACGCGGTATCGCTCCATTCGTTGCAATAGGCATCCAACTCATCGCGCCACCTTTTTTAGGGTCTGCCTCGACCTGACCACCAACATGAGGCACCCATTGCGTGGTGATTGATGCCCACCGCTCGGCGTGCATTCGGCAAACATTCCCAGCACAGACCCACCTTAGTTTCGCAGATTTCTCACCTACATCAGCTATTTGAGTTTTCGAGCGCAGTGTTGTTTTCCGGATACGGTCCGTCCTTTTCACACCTAGTATACTACGCCCCATAGCTCTCTGACAAACCTGCAGTTTGGACTGGTGTTTAAATTAAAATGAAAAAAAATATCATCTCCCTCGCGGCACGTGACGCAATCATTAGAAACAGATGCTGGGGGGTCATTCCGCAGTCGTGTGTGAATAATATCCATTGGGGTTGACTAATTGACAGGTCGACGGGTTTTGACAGTTCCGGTGGTCCCTTGAAATGAGGCTGGCGGTGGTTACACAACGTGTAATTGAATTAAAGAAAAACCAAAAAAACTCAATTTTGAAAAAAATAAAAATTAATTAGTCGCTGTTTGTCTAGTATTGTTGTAATGAAATAAACAAGTTATCTTTCTTCTCTACAGGGTGTAACAAAACTCCCTAGTATTACTTAAGGAGTCCATCAGACCATCAAACTGAACAACTTTCACTATAGAGCCACAATCAGCCGTCACACACATTAGAGTCGAGTCGTTTTGTATGAAACAGGTGAATTTTTTCACAATTTAGAAGTTTGCACCGTAGTAATGTTGTTCAGTTTAATGGTCTGAAGCCCCCCTTAAGTATTACTATACTCTGAAATGGAATCAGAGATCAAAAATTGTTTGAAATTTTTGATCTCGGTTTCCATTTATAAAAAGTAAAATATCAGTAGTTTAATCATAGTATTGAAAAAACAGAACAAAAAGGGGTAACTTTGGGATGTTTTTCTATCTAGTAAACTTAATCTAATCGTGTAATTGAGAACAGTTTCCCATCCGCCCGATCCTTAAATAAGACATAATTTATTTTCAGACTTTAAAACACAGTTTAAAACACTTTCATTCGTGTTCAAAAAACGGCCTCGACGGGATAACAGCGTCTTAAATACTTTTCGCATTTTGACCTACTTATAAGGTTTTCCCACCGAAGCTGAAATAACGAAACTGGATTTTTTCCACGCTCACGGCCTTGCTACCTCAACACTGGTACCAATAGAAAGCCAGATAGCTCTTGAAAAGAAAACGTTAGCTTACAGGGGCACCCTGTGTAATGGGTTCAGGGCACCAGGGTCCACCACGCGTGCCCAATGCGGATTGGTAGACTTCACATACGCATCGGAATTTCTACTTCAGTGTATGCAGGTTTACTCACGATGTTTACCTTCACTGTTTGAGAGCCGTCGATAAGATAGAAAAATTTATTGGTACATGACATGTCGTCTGTGCGGATCCGAACCCGGTCCTCAAGATTGAGTTTCCATACGTCTCCGCAACGCACTACTGACCCTCTAACACTCAGTTGCAGAAACGCTCATTAAAGTTAATCCTCCATAAAATCACTTAGGGCCTGTTTCACCACTTCTGAGTAAGTTCTTGTTAGCTTATCCGACAGATAGTTTGACATAGGTATTTTGTATGAAATTATGTCAAAATATATGTCGGATAAGCTAACAAGGACTTATTCAGAAGTGAAACAGGCCCTTACTGTCACTTTTCGTCTTGTTAAATTGACGTAATAAAAGCTAGCAAGAGTTTTAATGGAGGATTAACTTTAATGAGCGTTTCTGCAACTGATGGTAAGTGGGTTAGAGACGAAAACTAATGCCCTAATTTTGATTTTGTGCGCAGATATCTCTACACAGAAGCATTATAACGTTTTAGTTCCTTCTTTGACTATGGAACCCTAAAAACAGGCACATGTTGATCATTGTAAAAGACATGAATTGCTGTTAAATATTATGCACCCGAAAGTTTTCGCCAATTAAGTATGCCAAAATAGAAACATTGATCAGCCATCAGGTTTAAAGAATAAGATGTGAGCGGATTTTAAAAATATGTTGTCATTTTTTACATACACACTTACGAACTCAATCCTTTTTGGGCTAGTCAGAAACATTGCTACAACCACCAGCTGAAAAATTAACTACCTATTAAAATAATTTAAAACTTATTCTTCGGTACAGTTTCATAGCTTCCCTACGCATCCTCGCACAGCTTATACAGTGTCCTTCTTAATATGCTGACACTTTTTAGGGTTCCCTACCCAAAGGGTGAAAACGGGACACTATTACTAAGCCTACGTTGTCCGTCCGTCCGTCCGTCCGTCCGTCCTACATATTTAGGGCTGTAACTTTTGAACCGTAATAGATATATTGTTCGAAAAACACTGCTTAAATCATCTGCCACAGATGAAAAGGCCTATGACATATCGACGGTCCCTACGTACATTCCCGTAAGTGCAAAAGTCAAATTTTACAGGAGAGCACTTTTAAGTTTCAAACATGTGTATTTCACGTCCTATTTGTAACACAGTGACGAAATTTGGAATATAGGTTTAATATACGGTAAACTATATGTAAAATAAAGAAAAAACTCGAAAAGTTAATTGGAAGTGTGTTATTAGTCACTTACTTAGTTCTACATCGGAAACTCTCCATTTACAAATAACGTATGTGGTACATATTGATTATTACGCGGTAGTCTCAAGATCGATCAAAATCTTAACTGTCACATAGATCATTGTACATGGGAAACATTATGGAGATACGGGGTTTGTAGGTAAGGACGAAGTGTATTGTTACTACAAAAAGTAAACTTTTTTAGTATTATTAATAAATTTTAACCCCGTCCCCACATACCTCGTGTGTACCTGTCACACTGGACAGAGTTTCGGTACTTCTAGTGAAACGTGGACGTACGAAGGTTTAAAAAATTACGTATACTTTAGTATGTGTAGTATATTGTTTGTTTTGTTATATTGTTTTAGTATATTGTTAATAGCAAAGTAACTAATTTGAGACTTAATGCAATATTGATAACATAAAATATATATTATTCTATATTTACTCGTCAGAAACAGCCAAATACAATTTACAACATAGACGAGAAGGGTATCAAAGGCGGCTATATCTCGTAAAGCTATTTTTCCAGAAATTCATTTGATGGAATAGAGCGATAAATGCTATGGCGGTGCTCTAGTAGTAAAAAAGTAAGTTATAGCCTGTAGAATCCCACTGCAGGGCAAAGGCCTCCTCTCACGAATAAGGGTGAGAGGGAGCGGGCCATACTCCAACCACGCCGGCCCAGTGCGTGTTGGTGGAGGCAAGGTAGTGGTCAACTTGCTGTCAGAGAATTTTCAAGCCGCCAATAGGCCCTAGTAGTAGACTTTACTATTTTGATAAACTGACAATATTATAAGGCGACTTGTTGACCATACGATATGAGTACCAATCTAATTCAAAACAAATAATTGGTGTGGTGGGTGTCACTATTGACACGGTCTTTAAGCCCTTCAGAAGCTGTTTGACTTCGTCATACTTGAGGGGAAATCGCCGCAGACATGGAACAGAAATTTGATGGTTCTCTTCTTTAAAAAGGACGATAATGCCCTACTGAAGAACTATAAGCCCATCTCACTTCTTAGCCATGTCTATAAGCTGTTTTCGAGAGTTGATACGAACCGTGTCGCGCTCATTTGGACGAATTCCAACCTCCCGAGTAACCTGGGTTCCGAACAAACTTTAGCACCGCGTACCACATACATACGCTCTGCCTCGTTGCTTGGCGTTCGTGGACTACGAAAAAGCTTTTGATTTGAATGGGACATGTGCTGTACTGCAGTCTCTCCAGCGATGAGAAGTTGACTACTGGTAGGTACTTGGAAGTGCTCAAATGCTACTGCCACTATGTCAGTCCGATTACATTACCAGAATAGATACCTATCCTACCTACAGCAGCGAGGTGTGAGGCATGGAGACGTTATTTCTCTGAAACTGTTCACCGTGGCACTGGAAGATGTTTTCAAAGTTTTGGATTGGAAAGGGCTGAGTCTCTCAGGGTGAGATAATTATAGTCATTATGACGATGAGCATGGAGGACCTCAGTAGAATGCTTGATGACCTTAGCAGAGCCTTCGAACGAGTTGGTTTGAAAATTACCATGGACAAGACGAAGATCATGTCAAATGTCCATGTTCACCCACTCCTGTAAAGATCGTAGACTCAGAGTTCGAAGTTACTACGATTATGTTAACAAGGGACAAACTATCCAGTTAGGATGGTCCCACTTCGAGATAGAGGTCAATAGACGAATCTAACTGGGCTGGACATCGTTCAGGACGTATGGACTGCGTAGTATCTTCTCGGCCAAACACTGCAGTGTCTCAAAACGAAAGTCATTGACCAGTGTGTGTTGCCAGTGACGACACAGAATAGGATAGAATATTAAGTACTTGACATACGAAATTGAGACGTAGTAGCTCACTCCTGGCCTCATAAAAAGCCTGAAAGTCACACAAAGGGCAATGGAGAGGGCTATTATGGAGGGGTATTCATCTTCCCATCTGAACATCCCATATATTACTTATAGCTACTGTTACTCTCTTTCACGACAAACATCAGCGCTCATGTGATCGGCGTAACCAATTTTCTAGTTCATATTGCCTTAAACAACATTGCCACGTTAGTTAACTCATGGTAAATGGTTTTAATTTGTACAATTAATGAAATAAATAAATAAATAAAGAGGTTTTGATAGACCTCTTTACATCGCATAATTTTTTTAAACTATTTTCTGCATAAAGCATTATAATTATTATAAATAATGACAAACGCGCACAGTCATAAACGTATGCCAGCTTCCTGGTCATAAACAACTTTCACCTAATATGTTAATTTAGAATTGACATGATGGTTGTAAGATGTTAATTTGGCTGGCTAATCAATATTTTTTTCCAAAACCAGACGAAGTTACAGAAGTTTAATAACATAAATACAACTTTCTTATCATAATTACAAAATATTTCCGACATAAAAAGCCTTAAATGGTAGTTATTGATAAAAAGTACCTACTTTTATTTTCCGACGTAAGAAAACTTATCTACCACTTACATGGCATGGCCTGGCTTAGGCATGTAAAGTTGTCCACGTAAAACAACGTAACTAACATAGTGCGTAGCAGTTACGCGGCAGGCGTGGATTACGTTCCAATGTAGAATCACTGAACTACCACTGATGTTAATTTACTTTGGAAATTTTTCTTAATTTTGTAGTTACGGGAAATGTGTGTGTGTGTTTAAGGTTCAATTTGCATAAAATGTTTAATTTTTTTTTGACTAATCGATAGTATAGAGTGACCTGAAGGACATGGAACAATAAAAGGCAAATCACGTATCTACCACTTAAGAATATGTACGTAGGGACCGTCGATATATTGTTGTAATTTTCACAGAATATGCGTTATTACGACGGATTTGTTATCAAGCACAATCAAGTAATAAAAATGACAAAAAGTAAATAATTAAGGGGGATTCTCAACAATAAACTAGTTTTTATCAACGTTTTTTTTTCTCGCTCTATTGTAAAAACGGTAATACTAACAAGCCTCAAACTTGATTTGATTATAGAGCAAACTCTACAGTATAACAACAAATAATAAAAACTGGCCAAGTGTGAGTTGGTCTTGCGCTAATGGTCCCTGACATTTCTTTCGCGATTTCGATGTTGATCCCATACAGAAAGTTACCCTTAAAAAGTGTCAGTAGGTATATTAAGAAGGACCCTGTTTGTATTGCACATTTCTGGTGTACAGCCAGCTTAAAACTATGACATTTCAATGTTGATCATGTATTATTAACTGATCATTAAGGGGCTACCTGCCGGTTTTGGGTAATTTTGTAACCATTTTATTCATGAACTATGGCACTTTTTGAGCTGAAATTTAAACTGAACCATCTACAGGATATGAGGAGTGATGTGGTTTTTCTAGAAATCGATTTTAATGAATAAAACCGAAGAAAAGGGACTCTATAGTCACCCCTTCTTTTTCCAGTTGTAACCATTTTACTCTTACATTTTTAATCGGAACAAAATGAAAATTTACTATATTGTTCACAATACAATTTAGAATGATGTGGTTTTTTTACTTTTTCGAAATTAATAAAAAATCATCGAATTTTTCAAAGAAAACAGCAAAATTCTGACCGGAGCCACGCGCTCTTTCTCATCGATTAGTATGGAGTGTGAGTGAGAGGAGAGTGGTCCACGGCTGGTACGCCTTAATGTTTGTAGAAAAAGGTATAATGCAATAATAGTTTATCAATACTTTATTGCTCTTTGTGCTTTATTTTCCTATTCTTTATCGCTATCTCCTGCAACTTAACGACCAATTTCACGGTCAAAATGAAGGGTCTGAAACTAACGAGGCACACGTGTCTAGCAAATAGTTAGCTGTAATTAACTGTTTGCACGTCAAACGCAATGTGTGGTCCGTGGCAGTGGTAGTGGCAGTAGCTGTGGCAGTGGTATGAGCAATTGGTGTGTATTGGTTGTATGCATGATGAAGTAGTACATACATGCGAAATGCGTGCAGGTCTAAAATGTTAATTAGTGGTTTACAGCATAAGGTAACCAAAATTAAATGTTGGTATGCTTCGTTGGTTTGGTCATGTGGAGAGGATGAGTGATAGCAGATGTACGGAAGAGATATAAGGAGCTAAAATGAGTGGAAGTATCGGCAGAGGGCGCCCTCGTAGGACGTATTCTGATCAAATCAGTTGCGTCCTACAAAAAGGGGAGGTGCAGAGTACTCGAAACCGACGGGCATGTATGAAGAGATGTATGGATGTGAATGAGGCAAAAGAGGTATGTAAGGATCGTAGTAGATGGCGCGCTCTGGTCTCTGCCTACCCCATTGGGAAAGAGGCTTGACGTTATAGATAGAGTAGAAGTTTAGAAGTTTTCTCCATTGAAAAGGGAAGATCTTCCGCCAGGCTGGGGACCGGCCGTGGTCAAACAGTTCTTAGCTTAATTACGCGCATATGCTCACAACTATATTCCGGGTAGTCAGTATATACAAGGTGTTTCATAAGTAAGAATAAATTTTTAAAACTTTAAAGGGGTTGTTTAGACCGTCAAACTGAACAACTTTCTCTATAGGACCAACATCGAATTCGCGCAAAAAAAAATTTGATATTCCATACATATTTTAGCTCTAGTCGATTTGTAGAGTATGGAGCATAATTTTTTTTTTTCGCGATTTCGATATTGGTCCCATAGTGAAAGATGTTCAGTTTGATGGTCTACACCACCCCCTTGAAGGTTTATTTGTATTTTTGTAACACCTTGTATACAACAATGAGTTTTCTTGTCTTATTTACCTAAGTAAGTAGTGCAATTCCAAAACACAAGAATGTCACATTGTAGTCATTGCTGGTTCACAATTTACCAAAACAATACTTGCTATAATGTTTTATGTTTTTAGTTCTTTAAAACCGCCGAAAGTGGTCAATCCACAAAGTCAAAGTCAATATCATTTATTCAATATAGGAGCTTGAAGCACACTTTTTAAACATCAAATCTTTCTATTTTTCATTACAAAAACAGAGATGTGAAACACTTACTCTCACTGGTACTAAAGCTGTTCTAAGGTTATGCCTTCGAACAGCTTTTGTACCATCCAAGATTTATGTCGGATAGTATTCTATCTAATTAATAAATAACATTTTGTATTAAGAATTGGCCAGAAACCTAAATAGGAATCGGAAAATATTGTCGTCCTTATTTGGAATGGTGTATAGCTACTTAGAGAACGAAACGCTTATATATTTCATCATGCAATAACATTTCTCTTGAAAAGTGCTTAGAATCACAATAGAAAGCAATATTGTGCCAGAGTCGCAATATCATGGAAATGAAGGCCACACTGCTTTTGAAACTGCATCGTTAAAGTTGAATTTCTGTCTTTCTTTGTACAGATGTTTTAAGAATATTGTTTTGCTCAAATAGGTCGCAGAACCGTCGCTCAAGAAGGTTTTGATAGAAACCTATAATATGCTTAAAAATTTGACTTGCTTTTTGGAGTCCAGTACCAACGCTACAGTATACAAATAATATTCAGGTTGGCCGGAGTAAAGACAATCTGTTCAAGTAGGGTTACACAGACGGGGCGGACCTTAGATGTGAATGCGGTGTTACTCCTCAGACTATGGCCCATCTCGTTTCGTGCCCTTTCTGCCCTGACACCAGCCCCTCTAGCATGCCACCGCCGAGAAAACGACAAAAATCGAGACGAGCCTCCATCTTTATTATTTTACATACGCCAAAAAGAGCGAGCATGACGTTTTTCTCGTTTAAACGCTTTGTCGTGGGTGGCATGCTAGCCGTGCTGCACGCGAACGGAGCTTATGGATGCTGCCGATTATGATGTCCGTGTTGGCTGGAAAGATTTAGAATGACATGCCATATTATCGACTCGATAGAAGAGGAGTACAAACATGTTTCAATCTATAATTTGAATTGCTTGTTGGCACATGTAGCAAGGTTTCTGGCCAACCCAAAATGGAAATTGTGGCCGTGATTTTATACGTTTTATGCACAACTTATTTAATAAGTATAAGTCCAGGTTCCTCTAAGTTCCCCGTCTTAGCAGAAAAAAACACCTCGTCGTTTAAACAAACTCAGAGTTTAAAATATCTTGTAGCAAGATAAGACGAAGCAAAACTTTAAACGGCGGTACTTCCAACAAGTTTTATTAGTTCACTTTAAATGCTAATGACTTTCGGGCAATTACAAAACGTTGAAGACAAAAAAACACTATCACTTTGAGAACGCTTTTGTTAATCGAATTTCGGTAACATCTCATCAGTTTTCGATGTATTCCTACTAATTACAAATGTGAAAGTTTGTGAGTATGTTTGTAAATCAAGCACGCATAAATAGCTGAACGGGTATTTGATATGGAACAAAGATAGAATGCGTTTTGATGCATATGCTCACGACTATATTCCCCGAGGGGGTAGTCAGAGATATTCAGAAATCTCGGAACATCCACGTTTCACTGGTAGTACCGAAACTCTGTCCAGAGTGACGGGTGAGGGCATCGCCACTTGTAATGGGCAGTAGGTACAATACACGCCTCGAAATTGAAAATAAATTGAAGTGCTCCACGTTGAACATCTATTTTTTAGAGCACCTTATTTAATTAAAATTACAATACCCAAAGTATTTTCAACTGAGTACCAGGATCCTTAGTTAATTGTGTTAGATTTTTGTCACTTAGATTATCTTCTTGATCTTGTTTGAATTATGGAATTATGATATCAAATATCAACTTAAATAAGGTTCAATTTAAATTGCCACTCCTATACCACAAATCAAACCAGACTGCTATGAACTAAGTCTTTGAGTAAACTTTATACACTTCAGTGCAAAATAAAGCATTGATCAAATACATCATTTATATTTATAATTGAAAAAGAGCCTTGGAAATGTTGTGGTGAATCAGTAAGTCAGATTTATGTATTGAATTAAAAAATTCAAGATATTTATTGTGAAGTGGCGTGGTAAAGAGATTTGTGTTGATATTTCTAATAATTTAAATAGTTTAAAATAATATTTAAAGGATAAGTAGCTTTAAAAGACCTAGCACACAAGCTACATTTGAACATAGACAACTGTACCGTAGCGACGCGATATCGTACGTAACGTAACTGCTCTGCAACGATGCCACAACTGAATTGCCGTGATTTTTAAGCACAGGCGTTGACTAAGCTTTATCAGCACGACATCGCTAGAGGCCACCGCGTACTGATTAATCTCAGAAATATCGCGGCGACAACGCGACGATATCGCTGAATGCCTACGCTTAAACATTGCTTGACGTGTGTCACAGGCCCTAAAATTTAAGACGCTATTATCCGGCCGAGGCCGTTTTTTGAATACGAACGAAAGTGTTTTAAACTGTGTTTTAAAGTCTGAAATGAAATTATGTCTTATTTAAGAATCTGGCGGATAGGCGATGGTTCTCAATAACACAATTAGATTAAGTTTACTCGATAGAAAAAAATCCCAAAGTTACCCCTTTTTATTATGTTTTTTCAATACTATGATTAAACTGATGACATTTAACTTTTTATTCTTGTAATTAACTAAATATATCAAATATTTCTAGTGAAATTCGTAGAATTTGGAGCTTAGAAACACCCATGAGCAAAGATATTGATGAAAAACACGTTTTTTTGCGATCCTGCCTTCAATTGGAGCGGGATGGCTAATTGCAAACTTATGCATGCAAGAAAGAGACGCTTGCACTCGGATAAGAGGGCCTTAGAAATCACAAATAAATACAGGGCATTAAAGTAAACAGTTGCATTAATTTAAGGGGTGATTGTACCCATGATACTGAACAATTCTCCCTAAGAAATTAATAGAATTGGGCTTTCCATACTAAATGTAATCAGGTTTATCGAAAGTTTGTATGAAAAGCCTATTCGTTTTTTATCGAATTTCCCTTTGTTTGTTTGGGAAAGTTGTTCAGTATCATGGGAACAACCATTCCTTAAAGTAATGCAACAGTTTACCCTAACACCCTGCTGCATAATGGTACTTAAAGTAATCGAAAACGCAGACACACCTAGATGCCCAGTTGAAACACCTTGCTGACAGGATAATCCTACCACTACAGCATGAGTTATTGTCATTCAATATAGCTCATGTTAACACGAAAGAAGAAGAGGGTGAAACACACTATTTTGACAAAATTAAATCAGCATTCTCTTTCTTTGATGTTTCAAGCGAATCACTACAATCGACAAAATAGTTGTGCCATGCCACTTCTATTGCAACCCACTGCATTCAGTGAAAACCGTCTGTGTTGACATCGACTTAATCCCTTGGCTACTGCGCAATATATTTCTTTGGACCAAGTTTAATATTTGGCCTCAACGTGGTTTTGAATACGGGACTTGCTTTAATAACTGCGTGTTTTGAGAACGGATTTAGAAGCAAATCTGACTTTTATTAACACGTTTCTACTTACTTATAGATTTACTTTGGCAGGTTGGAACTAGTTTGTTGATCCTAATAAGTATGACATTTCTTTGCTTACTTACGACACCGGCTAAGGGACCTGAAATTGATTTTTCTCAAACATGCTTGGAAATTTGAGCATTATTTTGACAACCTTCTTCGAGAAAAATCGAAATTGCTGTACTGGCCAAAT
Source organism: Agonopterix heracliana (assembly GCA_963693445.1). Taxonomy (NCBI): domain Eukaryota; kingdom Metazoa; phylum Arthropoda; class Insecta; order Lepidoptera; family Depressariidae; genus Agonopterix; species Agonopterix heracliana. The sequence goes on from OY856310.1 coordinate 1,984,682, forward strand.
ACATGCGAGCAGCGGCCGGTAAAGTTGAATGAAAATCCATATCTGTCGTGGTTTAGCGGCCAAATAAATTACATAGTAAACTAATATCTGTCGTGTAATATAAAAATGGAACGATCGTTTACTCCGAAACGAAGTGATATTTTTTTGTCTAATAATTCACCATAAACATAATAATTTATTCTCACCAATTGTTATTTATCTGTCTACCATGTAAAACAAGATTTATAATTCAAACCGCGACCGATAGAAATCGGTTCACATTTATGGAACGTAACATGTTGGTACGTGAGGGCGTTTCCAAACCATTGGACAAAATGTTACTCTAACCTTTGGCAAACTGTCGTAAGCTGCCTTATTCGGGATTAATCCGGTTTATTAAACTTATCCTTATTAATATTTGTGTGTCGGGGAGGAAGTTATCATCATGGGCCGGTACACCATGGGCGTTCATCGGTTACTTCTCTTCGTGGAATCTCACTGGTTTACGGCGAAAATTATGACCGGCGAAATTTATTATATTTAGACAAGCGTTTCCCAGTGGTAAAGCTTTCTCTAACTCACACTCATTATTATAAAGTGCTTACTGAGTTCTTCCTCTTGCTAGTGCGAGCTCGTATAATTATATAGAGTGTCAAGGATGTGGTGTGGGGCCTAGTACTGCTTGCCACATCGTACCATAAAGCCAGAATAAGGCTGTTCTCACATATACCTCAGCGGGCGTCCAGCGGCGCGACAGCGGGACACTCCATTTATCCTTATCATTATATCTTCTTAACGCTCGTGCAATATTTCAAATGTCATCACTTAGGACTATGTTGGCGTAAGGTAACGGTTTGATAACAACTGAAACGGTTCTGACTCAAACCCTTTATAGTGTAGATGTCTATTGTTAACCGTAGGTAGGTACTATAATAAGTTTGGGGTAGCTGGGGATGTACCTCCTAGCGGTCCACCCCGGGCAACGGCATCACAAGCTACCAAGTTGGTGGTGGCGGCTGAACGATCCCCCACAGCGGTGTGGTAGGCTCCGCAAGGAGCCGCCTAGCTCGCGACCACCCTCCTGCCGGAGTCTGGCGCCAAGTAGCTTGCTGCGTTCCGTCGGTGTGCAGTAGTGCCATTGCCCTTCTGGGTAAGCTCGCTCGTCTTCGACCCCATCTTTATCCTGAGGACTATAGATTGAGGTCAAGAGCAAACCCATATTATAGTAAAAACAAAGTTTTTGATTAAAATATGAAGTATTTTTATAATTATGAACCACTACTTCTACTAGACATAAACTAAAACTTAGTTTAGGACGGACGGACATACCTTGTCGCATGTATTATGGCTAGTATGGCAACGTGATATAGCGCTATCACGACTTCGTTCTCTTTCTATTTGTGCGCGAACGAACGAGATAAAAGGCGGCGCCGTATCACATGGAACATGCTAGGCCTTCAGGTTTTAGAGTTTCACTGAACTTATATATACAGGGTGTAACAAAAAGCCCTCGTAATAGTTTAAAGGGGTGGTTTATACCATCAAACTGAAAATTTTACTACGGAGCCAACTTTTACTACCTATGAGTTTGTCGTCTCGGATGATGAAAAGGTTACAGAACAAAAAACTAGAAACCTGAATTCAGTACAACTAATTCTAACAACAGTAAGAGATAAAGAGAGATTTAATATGAAACAGCGCATTGTAACAGCAAAGATAAGGCATCGCTCGTAATAACATAAACAAAACAGTACCACCGTGTCCGCACAGAATTTAGAAATATGCAAATCGACTGCAAATCCCTAATATCATAGAATAAAATCCCGATGAAAATCAGATACGTCAAAGCTATTTAGTCAATTGAAATTTTGTAAAAGGTTACCTAATATTTTTAGTATTTTCTGCATTATTTTCTTTTTAATTAGGTATGTTTTTTTAAGTCGATTATAAAGAATATTTTCAATAATTTTTAGTTTTTGTTCCTTTTTGTTATTGATTGTCCATAAGCTTAACTCAAGTGACGAAAAGCGAATTTGACGAAACAAGGACTTGACGAATGTAGTATTTGACGAAATAAGAATTTGACGAAACAAGAATTTGACGAATGTCGTGGCTACCTTTATTATTGTTAAGGTACTAATATACAAGATGTTGATTTGGAGCACGAACAACTTTTACTACGGAGTACGGGACCAACACCGAACACGAAATAATTTAACTTTATACATTTCGAGGCTGATGCAATGACCTACCCCGCATACAACCTATATAATTATTTACACTGCATTTGAATCAATTAATTTTAATTGTTACTTTTCTAACACGGACCTGAAAAAAAGGTGTGTACTACAACTACTCATGCCCTCTCGCTCGCACCACGCCGCGCACCATAGAAAATATAAGAGCGTTGCTCATATACCGCGCCTGCCCCGCCCATATCGCCGTTCTAACCTCTCTTTATATTATGTTCTGTGGTGACAGCGCTATGTCGCGCTGTCATAAGAACTAGAATTTGTATACCATATAAATATATCTAACTGCACGGCACAAGCTTTTCTCTCACAAATATCACAAATGAGAGGACCATAGTAATCAAGGGCCCAGTGGGGATAAGGTCCCGGTAGCCGGTCAACTTGCTATGGGAGTATTTTCATCAGGTTAAAAATTTTGTGCCACTATATTGGACAAACTATATGGTTATAGCAATTTATACGTTCAACCAAATGTAAGTAATGTCCCATCTAACTCATTTATCATATTAGTCTAAGCCCCCCCGTCCTCAGTTTTAATTAATATTTCTACTCAAAACGTATCTGCATTCGCTGAATTAATTCCAAATATAATACTTTGCGGGAAATATGCTAATGGTCCGAGGTTTATACGAGATGGTAATTTTGGGAACTGTTCGCAGTAAATTTTCTTAGTAAAGAGTTTTATGGGACAAGACAATAATTATTATTGCCGTGTGGTTCCAATATAAAAGCACGTTGTTTCTTCTTGTGACTGAGGTATTAGGTGACTAATGGATACGTTTTCTTACGATGTATTTTTAAACTTGTTCTTTCTATTAAGGAAACCTTGGTATTACTTTAATTTCGTGGCGTGTGTTGTACCCACTGTCCATTAAAATATGTGGTGTCGACACTGCTAGTAAAATGTTTGTGTATAATAAAATTCAGAATATTTTAAATATAAATCCTTTTTCTCCCCTCCGGACGGAAAGCGTCATTTTCGTACCGCTGCGCTAAACGAACTTGCCACTTTCCACCTCCGTCGAGGAGAAAAATAGTATACTAACCTCGGGTAGTAAATAAGAAAGCCTCAGATCACATGTTAGTTACATGAGTTCTGAGACCTTTCTTACTTAATCTCCTATTAAACTAAGACTCTACATATGCCGACAAAAATATATGCATAAAACTGATCAATTTTTCCTACGAGAGCAAAGATAAAAACCGGAAAAAAAAATTTGCTATTCTTTATATTCTAAAAGCAATCGAAAACCGGAGAGGTAAAATGATCGGACACTTGATACGAAACTACAATTTCTTTAAAACCATACTGGAAGGGAAGATAGAGGGGAAGAGAGGAGAACAGAGTTCGGAGGAACGGAGTTCAGAAATAAATGAATGATATATAACTGACCCGCTAACAATGACATTATAATAATTGACTAATTTTTTGCTTTATAATAATGACTTGTAAATTGTTAATTAATATTGCTGTGCCCTTTCAGGGTTCATGTACCCGCTTTAGCTCATAAGTAACACCTATGCTGTAATTGTACATGAATGCGAATAAATGAATATGAATATGAATATGAATATGTTATCTAGCCCAAATGAAGAAAAAGGTTCATGTCGTGTTGTATCAAGAACTCAAGACGAATGATGATGATGAAACTAAACTGCGACTCGACTCAAATGTATGGTGTTAGTAAAACCGCCGAAGTGCGTCAAGGCTTCTATATTTGGCCGTATTTTATTTTACCACGTTGTCGGCGAGAATATTATTAATACCCATGCCAAATTATAGCTTTCTAGTACTAAGAATCTCTGAGCTAAGCCGCGGACAGACAGACTGGTACTATCAAACAGGAATTGTTACTATCAAACTTACTATCAACAGGAACTGTTACTATCAAATGTTATCAGTGATTAGCTAGTACGTACTTTGTACACCAGTCATGTAACGTGTAAAAAATAGACTATTATAATTGCGCCTATGTAATGCGAGACTGTAATTTTCTGTTTCCTACAGCCAAACCATAAAACATGGTTTTGTAGGACTGTTTGTAAAAAATGTATTTCTAAACTTCTTATTAAATAAATTAATTTAAAAAAAAAAGACAGACAGATGGACATGGCGAAACTGTAAGGTTTCTTTGCTGACTACGGAACCCTTAAAAGTTGCCAATGTTTACAATTTCACCATTACAATCTTCTTATCGTGTGGGCAAGCCCTGGTGTCTGAGTTTATTCAAACCGCCTTACGGGTTATGACCTGGTTTTCTTATGTAACGACTTCTACCACCAGAGATAGTAGCCGGGACCAACGGCTTAACGTGCCATCCGAAGCACGGAATCATGTTCCTTTTCAGACAATCATGTGATTCAGTCTGCAATGTCCTAACTGGGGAAAAACGCACAAAGTGATATATCAATACAATTATTGGTTAGGTACATCTCAGGTATTATAGCCGAATCTGTAAAATTATAGTAAATTTTCCTAGTAGCATTACAATTGTCAATTGACTCCAGCTGTGTAAACAGATTTACAAGAATTTATCATGAAACAATGCTCACCTATTTAAAGTTCTTGAAATTAGCCTTGAAAATGCCAAGCTGTTACCTTATATCGCTTAACATAATTGCGATTTTATAACGTAGTGACTATGTAAAGAGGATAGTGTTTACAGCGCGGTCCATACAAAAGAAATTTGATTATATTTTCAATACTAACCATTACCGTCAACTATTTTTTTTAAACACGACCTAGAAACTAATCTGTGGTTTGTCTGATTTTACAGTGGGTCAAAGATTCCATACAAATTTTAAATTATTCCATTAAAACTGTTTATGTTAATCGAAATCGGACAAACCAAAGGCATATATAAGGTTAAATATTATTATCAACTTTCGTTTGTATGGAGCGCGCTGCAAGGATTAATTTATTACCATGTTAAAACTTGAAACAAAAAGAGTGACGTATATGTGACTCTAAAAAGATGTGAAGCATGCAAGGTCTTACATATTCGTTTGTTCTACATGGGACCTACACTCACACAGATGCACCAGTTCTAGGCGCAGGTCCTACAACCCACCACAATTTTGTACCGCGTGACAGTGCGTCAACACGTACACAAATATAAATGGTTAATGGGTCTACACTCGTGATTAGACGAGATTATGTCCGTCTTTTTTTCAGGTCCGTGACTTCTACTAAATTTATAAAGATTCGGTGGGGTTAAAACATTGAGCCAGTTCAATACGAATATCATATCCTTGTCACGTACACATGCGAGCGTGAAACAACGGGTGGTCGCTAGTCGCTGCCCACGTGACATTGGTCAGGTTTAGTTGGACTGTGTATGTGCACAGCTTTAACTAAACCATTGTAAGGCTATGTGGATTGCTTTGTGGGTCTGCTATTGGGCGGTCACGTGCGCGTCGGTTGCCCTATCCCCGGCCTACAGTGGAACTCCAGTGGTGGCTCAGGATATTGTTCTTTTATAAGAACAACCCTTGAAGTCACCAAAATATCAATATAACCGTACAACGTCAAGCACTTTTGCTATAAAAACTCGACATTGGCAAAATCATCATTCACCAAAGATGGCAGCCATATTTTTAAAAATATAATAGAATATTAAGGCTATGTGAATGAATTCATCATTTTGACATGTATTAATAGTAATGAGCTTAGATGATTTACCACTAGATTAAGCCATAACGTGGCCGCGCATGGAACAGCAAGTTTGACTTTTGCATACTAAAAAAAAAAAAAAAACATACGGGTCGAATTGAGAACCTCCTCCTTTTGTTGAAGTCGGTTAAAAAGACGATTTGTTTGTCAAATATTATATAGGATTGACATCTTGACAAACATAAAAACCGGCCACGATGACCGAAACAAAAATTTTGTTTTGTATTTTTTGTTTACATATGGTTTCATAACTAGCTATCTCGCTCTCGATTTCTTGGCTCCATCTTTCAGCGTAGAAAATTTTTAAATCGATGGTAGGGTGCGTTTTTCCTTCGCTTTTCTAGAGGATCGCTAGATGGTGCACAAAGGTCTTTAAAATAATACAGTGGGATTAAAAGGATTTTATTGGAATATTTTCATTATTTACCTACGAATCATTATAATTGAAAATTTGAAACTGTTCATGTTTATCATGGCGGTACGGGCTGGATCCCTTGGACTTAAAAAAGGCAGGCACAGTCTTGACATGATTTTGAAACAATTTGGCATAATAGGTGTAACATGGTTTTTAGGAAGAAAATTGAAAATTAAAATTAACTCATTACAAAATTAGCATCTTCATTGATGTAATCGCCGATAAATAGTTTATGGATGGAAATGTATGTGTACATTTGCATGTCTCGTCATTGAGGCGACTACGGTAATTACTGTACGGTAATTATGCTATCGGTAATTAGCATCACTACGGAGAATGGTAAATTAGCAGTATTATGTGGTTGCAGCCTAGGTTATACAGCACTCCATTTCTTACAGTGGGCGTCTGACTGCCTCGTGGTCTAATGGTTAAAAGCTTGGGCTCTTGGAGGTCGTGGGTTTGATTCCCACGGGGGACACCTAGTGATATGTCGCTTTTTGCGTTTTCCCCCAGTTGGTTAGGACATTCCAGGCGGAATCACCTGATTATCTTAAAAGAAAGATGATTCCGTGCTTCGGATGGCACGTTAAACCGTTGGTCTCGGCTACTATCCCTGAAAGTAGTGTTCGTTACATAAAAACCACGTTAGAGGCCGTAATGCGGTCTGAAAAAACTCTGACACCATTCTCACGCTGATTAATAAATAAATAAATAAATAACGCTCACAGGCACATATATTGTAATGATCCCAAGTAAAGTCTTATAGGCTTTTTGTTATGGGAACCATACAACAACGGCACAAATATGTAACATCCATGACCGAACCGGGATTAGAACCCAGGACCCTGGTTTGGCAGTCCGGCGTGGCAACCATTATTATTGCATTATTATTATTTTTTGCAACTGTAGACGTTTCGTGAAAAACGGTGTTATTATGAAAAAGAGTCATTTGGGGAAGTAGTCATTTTGGTAAAGTAAACACCTGATGTACCTGATTGATTGTGAATTTTATTGTTGACGACTATTGACTATTACTTCGCAATGACTATTGTTCACGACTGTCCAACATCTGCCCTAACGCGAATCTGCCATAACGCGAATCTGCCGTAACGCGAATCTGCCATAACGCGAATCTGCCTTAACGCGAATGAGCGAAATTTTAGTTATATCTGTGCTTTTTTGTCAGATTAGCGTTAAACTAATCGTGGCTCAAAGTTTTCCATACAAATCTTTAATTAATCCCAACATCGAAACTATTCAGGGTGTAAGTGACAGCCTAGCAAATACTGAAACGATGAAGTCAGACCATCAAACTGAACAACTTTCACTATGGAGCCTACCTCAGGATACCCGACTAAAATGTATGGGACATCTGATTTTTTTCGCGTTTCCTGAGATAGGATCCATAGTGAAAGTTTGATGGTCTGAGTTCACTGTTTCAGTATTTGCTAGGCTGTCACTTACACCGTGTATATGTATTTTAACGGAAATCTGACAAATGTGCAGAGCATATTATTTTCTAGATCATGTCTAAAAATTTCATTGACTTTAATTGGTTAATATTGAAACTTTGTTTACTTACTTGTATGCAGCGCACATGATCACTATAAAATCATCAACAATTATCATCATTATTCAAATCGGGATAATCAGACCATCAAACTGAACAACTTACTCTAAAGGATCAATATTGAAATCCCGAAAAAAAAACTGCTGTCCCAGGCATTATGATAGAGTAGGTTTGCCAGTTTTCATGATTTCGATGTTGCTCCAATAGATAAAGTTGTTCAGTTTGATAGTTTGATCACCCTTAAAAGCCATCAGCATTTAAGGCGGACCCTGTATTTATAATCGGTGCCACATTTTTTGAATAAACATCCATAAAATTCAAATTTAAATTTAAATAATGTTATTGTTCAAACAGAAAGGTGGTACAGTACAGAATGGTCATGACAGTATGACGGTTTTTTAAGGGGATTATGTGATCATCAAGCTGAACAACATTGACTAACAACAAAATTGAAACCGAAAATCAGCTGTCCCAAACATTTGAGTTGCGTGGGTTAGCAGTTTTATATACAACAGTTTTTTTTTGCGATTTCGAAGGACTCTATACTGACTAGACTCTATACTCTACCTATCAAACTGAACAACTTTCACTATGGGAGCACGGACTAGAAAGAAATACGGACCGAATATTGCACTAAAAAGATGTGAAGCATGCAAGGTAATACAATCTCGTTTGTTGTACAAGGGACCTACACTTACACAGATGCACTAGCTCTAGGCGCAGGTGCTACAACCCGTCACCTTATGTACCGCGTGACAGCACGCACACAAAAAAGAAATGGGTGCTGCACTCATGATTAGACGAGATTACGTCTGGTTCTTCTTTTAAGTCTGTGTATGGGAGCAAACAAATGATACTTTTCCTTACACCCTGAATACACATACATAAGGGTTAAACAATATCCTTCCTTTTATTAAGAATAAAACAACTTTGTGATAATTATTTGTGGCCCTAGAACTTTATCATTAATATCATCCACCTGTTGTCCACCGACCATATGTAAATAGGTAGACCACTGTCAACGCGCGCCACATCCTTGGCCTTCCTTACCACGTCGCTCCCCACCGCCTAATCGCCTTCCCTTTCCTTTTTTAGGGTTCCGTAGTCAAACCCTTGTACTTTTGTATGTCTGTCTGTCCCATCTCAATAGATCGCTAATTTTTGCACGAATCGAATTTTGGCATGAAGACAGATAACAGTAACCCAAAAACAGTAATTTAGTGTCCGGTACAACGAAAGGAAATTAAATCGCGCTATCTAGGTTGCAAATTTTCTTATAAGTAAGAGAATCGAAATTACTGCTATTTCCTTCCTAGAGCTGATTATGTACCATAATCTATTACATTTCCAGCCTTATATTTATAAGCATAACAACAAAATTGGTACTAATTTACATGGCTTCCTTACAACTGTCATTATGCAGTGCATTGCGTCAGGCGCCTTAGGATATCTTATTGACTATTCATAAGGCTTTTATCACCATTTTACTTTTACATCCGACAAGGGAAAATTTAACTTTTATACATTAGAAAATAAGACACACTTCTGTAATTTCAAAGTTACGTTCGCGCAAACATAAGATTGTGATAAAGATTGTTAGTGCAAAGATAATTTTTCTGATAGAAAATTTGTATTAGTGCAATTTTAATTTCTATTTCAAAACAAATAGAGATTGATTGAATGTGGTTAAGAACAATATTAAAGTAGCAGAATATGCGCTAATGGAACAAGAAGTGCTAAGTCGGCGCTAAGGCTTGTCATTACATACTATTTGTGATGGTATTCACTAGAATTTTAAACATATGTTATGAATATGTTAATAAATAATCGATTTACTAGATAGGCATCGTAGTAATGATGCATTGGCTTTATAACCGACTTTAAAAAAGATGATTTTGTGTTTGACGCGTATGTGTAATTCTGAATTTATGACCGCAATTTACTCAGAATGTTTCACACTAGGGTTTTCTCGAGGGTATACATACAGGGTATAAAATTAAATACTTACGTTACAATTATAACAGAGTTCTTCAGGCCATCAAACTGAATCATTCCTATTACGCCGATCTGTACCACTATCATTCATCATCATTTTTAAATGTCCATGTTGTACCCACCCACTCCTGTTATGATCGGAATCAATCAATCAATTATACTTTATTTTACACCAACATAATATACAGAGAGTAAACAAACAAGTTGAAGTTGTTGACGATTATGTTTTTCCTGGGACAAACTATTCAGTTAGGTAGGTCCAACTTCGAGAAAGAGATCAACCGTCGAATCCAACTCGGCTGGGCAGCGTTCGGGAAGCTACGTAGTATCTTCACGTCCCAAATACCGCAGTGCCTTAAAACGAAAGTCTTCGACCAGTGTGTGTTGCACGTGATAACTTATGGAACAGAGACATGGTCGCTCACTCAAGGGCTCATAAAAAGGCTGAAAGCCACCCAAAGGGCAATGGAGAGGGCTATGCTCGGAGTTTTCCTGCGAGATCGAATCAAAAATGAAGAGATCCGCAGAAAAACCAGAGTAATTGACATAGCCGGAAGAATGGATAAACTGAATTCATTATGGAACTAAAATTGAAACTGCAAAAATAATCAATAATAACGCTCATTCGCGTTAAGGCAGATTCGCGTTATGGCAGATTCGCGTTACGGCAGATTCGCGTTATGGCAGATTCGCGTTAGGGCAGATGTTGGACAGTCGTGAACAATAGTCATTGCGAAGTAATAGTCAATAGTCGTCAACAATAAAATTCACAATCAATCAGGTACATCAGGTGTTTACTTTACCAAAATGACTACTTCCCCAAATGACTCTTTTTCATAATAACACCGTTTTTCACGAAACGTCTACAGTTGCAAAAAATCAACGTGACAGGCACTATCAAAAGTGACAGCACCTGTCAAAAGTGACAGAAGCTATCAAAATTAAATTAAATTGAATTGAATTAAATCACGTTACGTTATATTACATTACATTAAATTAAAACAATTTAAAAAGTGACAGTATCTGTCAAAAGTGACAGGAGCTGTCAAAAGTAACAGGAGATGGTGACAGTAGCTGTCAAAAGTGACAGAAGATGGTGACAGTATCTGTCAAAAGTGACAGGAGCAGTCAAAAGTAACAGGAGATGGTGACAGTAGCTTTCAAAAGTGACAGAAGATGGTGACAGGATCTGTCAAAAGTGACAGGAGATGTCAAAAGTGACATTAGCTATCAAAAGTGACACGCGTGGCAATAGTTGGTATAGTTGTAATCAAAAGTTTAAAATAAACATTATCTTATCTTATCTTATCTTAATAATAAATAAAAAAAAAAACAAATAATATTAATTATAATTAGAAATTAAAATATCAAAATTAAAATAATTAAACTAATTAAAAAAAAAAACTAGACTTCAAAAATATCACTTGTGCACTATTGCGGCCAGCACTTTTGACAGATCCTGTCACTTGACAGCTACCTACTGTATTTTTTTGTAATTTTGGTAATTTGTTTGGTACGTTTGTTTAATAGATAAACATCCTACTCTGATTTGCAACCAACTTTTCTTCATGCTTTTACTTCTGCCCTAACGCGAATCTGCCATAACGCGAATCTGCCGTAACGCGAATCTGCCATAACGCGAATCTGCCATAACGCGAATGAGCGTAAAATTTGAGTATGGTGGTGTTGCCAGGTTATGCGTGATTTTGACGTTCTTGCGTGGAGTTTTTTGCCAAGCTGTACATGCGGCATGATTTTGCCAGGCAACCCGGCGGCGTTGTATAAATTTACCCCTTTATAAACTTTCCACTTAAATCACATTTCGTTCAACGGTTGAATCTTGGTCTGTCTAGTAATATTAGTTGTAGTCTTGGATGTACTTTCGCAAGTTCCTTGTATACCCACTTCATAATACTAATATGAAGAAAGAAACCACGAATTCAATAATAATAATATAATGAATAAAGTACCTACCTAGGTAACTAAAAATACACATAAGTAAATTACTAAACAAGAAACAATAAAACAAAAACAAAATGCTACCAAGAATCACCCGCCACTAATATGGGCTCTGCTATGACAGGTAAGGTGTGGATACCGTTCTTGGAGATCACCTTCACCAGGAAGCTTGGAAGGTTGATGACCAAGCGCTGGTGTATCTCTCTAACACAGCGCTTCAAGATATTGTACGCTTCTGATTGTGTTAAATCTGGAAACAGTATTCAAGCTCAATAATTTTGTTAGATGAATTTTATTCCGAATGCGTACTTAAGGGGGTTGCAGAGGGCAAGACACTAAACTAGATGGCGCTCGGGAGCATTATTCATGATTTTATCACATTTTATTTTATATCTCGTAATTGTGATGATTTCAATCAAAATTTTCAATTAAGCGCGCACTTGTGTTTATGTTTTACTGATCTAGCTACAAGTTAAAGTAATTTTATTGTTCATACGAATTTGATATACATTTTAATTTTAATCAATTTCATACAAAACTTTGACGTTGAACATTCGTAGACGGTATTAACAAAAGTAATATTTTATATATGGAAAAATAGTTTAGAAAATCTAGATTGCGCTTCTCAAATAACATTTGCAATTTATAACATAATTACGAAGATGTAAAATAAAATGTGACAAAATCATGAATAATGCTCCCAAGCGCCATCTAGTTGCCTGTGAACGTGCTCTGCAACCCCCTTAAATGCGCACTGCATAGAAACAAAGTTCGGTGATATTTTCAATACTAACCAATTAAAGTCAATACCAAGGTAGGGCTTGCCCACACGATTAGAAGAATAAAGTCAATGATATTTTTCACTAATAAACTCAAAAAAAATCTCTATGTCAAATCAAATCAAAAATTTTTATTCAAACTAATATCACATGGATAACTTTCTGACGTCATTTTTTATTCTAGTAATAGAGGGTCCCGTTTTCACCCTTTGGGTACGGAACCCTAAATTAATAAAAGCTAAGACTCCAACATTTAGTAATCATTTTGAATCTTACCGGGTCTATAATACTGATCCAGGATGCCAATAGTGAACAGGCCTCCGAAGCCATGAGTAGCAAACGGCACCTTCGCACAGGCCCCCAACGCGTCTATAAAGTAAAGTTCGGCACCTTCTGTCTCGTTGTAACCCCCCAACAGTAGGTTTACCATGCTTGGCTGCTATGGTGAAAGAAAAATTAACATTTTGCTAAAGGAAACACTTCAAAAGTAATTTGAAGCCGTAGACGATAGCATTTCTATCAAGAAATCTTCCGCATTTACATACAATTTTATATACCTTATCTATCAATGCGACAGCCTATAATTGCGGAACAATAACCAACAAGGAAATCATAAAGAATTCGCACCAAATTTTACAATTATCTAACTAACTCATTATACATTAGTCTTAAAAAAAATTACTTCATAGCACTTTTAGATCTTAATATTGTCTACACAATGGTGTACCTACATATGTCGCCAAAGCCGAGATGTTGAAGATCATTGCCATCATCATCATCATCGTCCGCCTATATACATCCCACTGCAGGGTACAGGCCTACCCTGTAGGAGGGTGTTTGGGCGCTAGTCCACCACGCGTGTCCAATGCGGATTGGTAGACTACACATACGCATCAGAATTTATTCTTCTGCATATGCAGGTTTCCTCACGATGTTTTCCTTTACCGTTTGAGAGCAGTCGGTAATACGTACATAAGTTAGAAAAACTAATTGGTACGTGGCATGTCTTGTTTTTGTAGTTTGATGTTTTTATAATTGCCATACTCTTCATTAATTGGTATGACTTTCAAATAAGGAGAAGTAAGGCGGTGCGGAGAAACGAAGAAATATTAACCAATCGAATTGCATAGAATATCCGCTTAGCTCCAGTGGACAGGGGTTTGCGAGCTAGTTTAAAAATTCATACATTTCAGAAGCGGCGGCATTTAAGGGTATTTTTTTCGGAGCGCGCTCCATACAAACGTACTATGGTGATATTTTCAATACTAACCAATTAAAGTCAATGAAATTTTGCAGAAACAATATAGAAACAAATTTCTATGCTTGTATGGAAACAGATTTTCGTTAAAATCTATAGTTTTCAAGTTACAGTGCCTCAAAGATTTCCATACAAATCTTAAATTAATCCTAGCATTGAAACTGTATATTTTAACGAAAATCGGACTCTATAGAAGCATAGAGATTTGTTTCTAGATTGTTTCTGCAAAATTTCATTGACTTTCATTGGTTAGTATTGAAAATATCACCATAGTACGTTTGTATGCAGCGCGCATTTTCGCTCTCGGAATAATATTCTCTTAAGCGGCGCGAAGTAGCGGTGCGAGGCAGCGGAGCGAGTTCGTGGTTAATATTACACAGTTTCTCCGCTCCGCAATACTCGCTCGCTCAGCTCCGCCGCCTAGCTCCGCGTCAATAGATACATGGACGGGCAGCCTTAAGAGAAGTTTATTCCGAGAACGCAAATGCGCGCTGCTGGTCCTAAAATCTGGTGATATTTTTAATATGAACCAATCAAAGTCAATGACATTTTTCAGAAACAATCTAGAAACGAATCTCTTTGCTTGTATAAAGTCAGATTTTCGTTAAAATATACAGTTTTAATGCTAGGATTAATTTGAGATTTGTATGAAAATCTTTGTGGCACTGTAACCTTAAAACTATAAATTTTAACGAAAATCTGACATCATGCAAGCATAGAAATTAATTTTTAGATTGTTTTTGTAAAATTTAATTGGCTTTAATTGGTTAGTATTGAAGATATGACGAAACTTCGTTTGTATGGAGCGCGCTTCGAATTATATCTCCTTAAGCTAATGTTATGTAGATCCTTACCTTAGATTTCCAAGAATCAGCCAAGGTCTTCCTTGTGAAGTGGGCAGTTGCAGACGTGCTGAGCTCATAGCCGTTCCTAATCTTGTAGAGCTGGTTGTTTCTGGCCACGAACTGTGACAATAGGTCGCTGTCCCCAGAGTCGCCATTCACTCCTAATATTAATTTGTCTGAGAGTTCGTGGAGTTTATCTTCATCTGCAATTTGAAAATTTTTATTATGCTGCTGCTGATTTTTTTATTCTGTGTGTCAAGTTTTTTTTGTCTTTATTTTATATTTTTACTGATAGAAGACATCATTTTAAGAAAGGATAATTTCCATTTCATTGGAAAATTGGGTTCTTTCGACGAACAGTGCTATCGGTAAAGAGTTATTTCGTCAAAGAGACCGTTAGCGAACGGTGCTTTCGACGAACCGTGCTATCGTTGAACAGTGCTTTCGTCGAACGAATCGGTTGAGAACCGTGATTTCGATGAAGGGAACTTCGTAAAACCGTTATGGACTCCAGCCGTTCAGCTTACCGTTTTTCATTATTGCAATGGACATTGTCTTAGTCCTGTCGGCCGCTAACATAGTAAAACCATTACATTGTATGCCGAGCAAACACTCGAAGTTCTGCATGGTTGATGAACAGATTTTCGTTGTGTTTATTATAAATTATTTTACTAAATGTTACTTATCTTTGTGAGTTGCGGGTGTCTTTTGTCTTTGGGGGTCTTGTAAACTCATAGGCCAAGTATTTCGCTTACGCTGATAGACGGAACATCAGTGTAACCGCGTATGAGACAGCGATAATTTCATCCAGTGATACCATAGGAAATCAAACTCCCATAAAAATGGGTAAATGAACTATGCTATATAATGTACACACGGCGTGTGTGTACACAAGTGCGATTTTTGAATCTCATTCGGTGAGCTCAGCAGCTGAAAATGTCAAAATTACTTTGGAGATATGCATCTTTCTACTGCTGATTTGACTTTCAAAAATCATTAATCATACATAGCGATTTTTGAAAGTCAAATCCACACTATAAAGACATTTACAACTGCTGAATTCACCGAATGAGATTCCCGCGCCGCTCGTAGGGTGAATACTTACAGTCCTTTGAGTCTAGTACGATTTCACTACATGTGCGCACCGCGCCTTTGGCTGCTTAGAAAATAACCAGGGCCTCTAGAAAAAGTACTTTCGATTAGCATTAACGACAGTAGAAAAAAAAAAATTAACGTATGGACTTGACGTATGGTGGAGAAAGAAAACGCCAAAATGTTTTGATCGCCAATGTCAAATCCATACATTCTGTCATTTCTACTAGCGTCTACGCCAAAAGAAATGTTACCTTGTCTATAGCCCCTGTAGTGCGATTTTTGAAAGACACCCGTAACTCGCTGTAAACAGCAGTAGAAAATGTTAAAATTACTATGGACATTATGCGTCTTTCTACTGCTGGTTTGAACGTGTGACTTTCAAAATTCGCACTGCTGTTCTCGCGCTTTTCAGAGCGTCGCGCTAGCTGCGACAAGTACTTAGTATGGAAAAAATAGAGTCGGCACGCTAGTAGAGAAATCATACTAGACGGGCTGGTACCCATTGAACATAATCCGCCTCCGTGGAACTGCCTCCGTGGTCTAATGGTTAAGAGCATTGGGCTCTTGACACGGAGGTCGTGGGTTCGATTCCCACGGGGGGCACCTAGTGAAATGTCACTTTGTGCGTTTTTCCCCAGTTGGTTAGGACATTGCAGGCTGAGTCACCTGATTGTCTGAAAAGAAAGATGATTCCGTGCTTCGGATCGCACGTTAAACTGTTGGTCCCAGCTACTATCTCTGGTGGTAGTAGTCGTTACATAAAAACCACGTCAGAGGCCGTAAGGCGGTTTGAATAAACTCTGACACCAGCACGGCTAGCATGCCACCCACGACAAAGCGTTAAAACGAGAAATGCGTCATGCGCGCTCTTTTTGGCGTACGTAAAATAATAAAGATGGAGGCACGTCTCGATTTTTGTCGTTTTCTCGGCGTTGGCATGCTAGAGGGGCAGGGCTTGCAGCCCACTCGATAAGAAGTAGAAGAACATAATAATAGCACATTATGCAATATGCAATTTTCAATTTATTGTTACCTGTTGTGTCATTATAATAACGAGAATACATTTTAATAAAGTTATTTATTTGTATCAAATCATAAATTATGTTGTTAACTTATAGAACATTATCATATTTTAATGTAAGATATGATACACACCTTTTCTGGTAAGCTATAGAGGCTCATATTCTGTACTATAATTTTATTGTAAGACCTTGCTAAAACCTACCTGTCAAAA
Organism: Agonopterix heracliana; assembly: GCA_963693445.1. Classification (NCBI taxonomy): domain Eukaryota; kingdom Metazoa; phylum Arthropoda; class Insecta; order Lepidoptera; family Depressariidae; genus Agonopterix; species Agonopterix heracliana. Next base: position 2,001,736 of record OY856310.1, read on the forward strand.
TCCATACATTTCGACCCTACTTAGCTCGAACTTAAGCATCAATTACATTGAACAATGTGCAGGGAGCCAACATTTAGTGTAGGTAAGGTAACCTAGTTTAAGGTGAACAGAATCAAATGAGATCGAAACCCGAACCTGATTTTTAGTAGGCTTAAGTAGGTAAACTGGTTTTCGCTTCTTGTATGAAAACAATCATCTCGAAAACATTACTAGAACTAAAAAAATAAAGCAATGCTACCTAACATTATTTAATAAAGAATCTAACCAGCTTTACCGACATTGCCCAATTAGGACAATGCCTTAGGGCCTGTTTCACCACTTCTGGGTAAGTTCTCGTTAGCTTATACGACAGATAGTTTGACATATTTTGTATGAAATAATGTCAAAATATCTGTCGGATAACCTAACAAGAACTTATTCAGAAGTGGCCTTAGTCTTCCAGTTTACAAATAATAAATGACCTATACTCTTTCCTAGCTAAACTAGATATACCTACTTTGACTATTATAATTATCTACTTGTGTAGGTACTATCTACACATATTGAATTTACCTTTATATACCGTGTTGGAGTGTCACTGTATTCCATTTCTCTTATACGTATATTTTCAATAAACAGATGTTCTTCAAATACGCGAATTTATAGTAGGTGACCAATTGAGTCTGCCAGTTGCGAAGACCCATATATTTTTAAAATATTCGTCGCTTGGAAAACTGAAGAAAAAATACATCACTTAAAAACGCAAAAAAGCTACAACTCCTCACCCTACCTATACGAAAAATTTGGTAAAGTAGTTTTTACGTGATGCTCGAACAAACAAACAAACACACAAACAATCAAACGAATAGACAAACAGACATAAAAAAAACCTCACTAACTATTCTTTATGATCCAACCTTAGACGATTTATATAGGGACCGCCTCGCCTTAGCATTTCCCCTCTGCCAACGTGCCAGATCAAACAATCTTACGCATTTACATACAATTTTATACCTTATCTATCACTAAACAGCCTTTAATTGCGGAACAATAATTTCGAAGCTATTGCGTTTGGGGTTCACACGACACAGTTTTTCATGAATTTTAACATTCAAAATTAAAATCTAAAGTAATGGAATAAAGTCCAAAGTTGCGGATTTCATGCTGCCTCAAACATACATACCTCATGCTACCAAAAAGTGGCAGATAAGTTTGTTAGTAGAATAAATAAATACTCTAAGGGCCTGTTTCACCACTTCTGAATAAGTTCTTGTTAGCGTATCCGACAGATATTTTGACATAATTTCATACAAAATATGTCAAACTATCCGTCGGATAAGCTAACAAGAACTTACCCAGAAGTGGTGAAACAGGCCCTAAGGATTCAACTCACGTCAACGACATCTATCATGGTATGTTTTACAGGTTAACCTAACTAAAGCTGCTGGCACGTTCACAGACACATACAAATGACTTCGATGAGACATTCTGCGTGCAGTGAGACAAAGGCATTGCGTAAATGTGTGGCACGCGCCAGCTTTAGTTAACCGACCTCTATTTTTAATGCTGTTTTTTGTTGGAGCTTTTAACCCTGAGGCAATGACAGCTATCCATGGTATGGTATGCTTAACTACGTTTAACTAGCGGTTACAAAATACCTCATGAAACCTCTTTCGGCTTACCCTTGGCACAGCCCTTGGTGTACCTTATTTTCAAGGTGGAAACAGGGTAATTTTAATATGACATCTGACCACCCTTATTGAGATTACATATCACAAAATTTAGCTTTAACTTTTAAATTATTGTCTTTAACACTTGCCCGATGAATGAAACTATTAAAATGCGTTTTATTATTAATGTTTCCTGCAATAAAACGTGAATTAATGTTAACATACCCGTGGAATGAAATATTTTCTTTGCAACGTTCAGTGCGGCTCTTGCATCCTAAAACGCTGCACGCTACCATGTTGTGAACTTAAAGTCACCCACTCGCACAAATTACAATGAATTAAATTATTACGAAATAACTATTCATCGAAATATAGAGCAACAAACATTTTTATGAAATTTTTGTTGTCTGACTCCGATGTCAGACCATAGAGGCTAGAGCAAAAATATGGCTACGTCAATAAGGACAGCAATAAGGTAGCGATCTCCTTTTTTAACTAGAGTGAATTTGTATTATGCATCCCTCAATGAGTAAATGAGACAAAACACGTTCTTCGTTCTATTACTTTGCTCTTTCTACGTGTAAACTTGATTGTCATTTGGACAGCCAAAGAGAATATAATCATTACATTGGACAGCAAAGTTGTGAAAGGAAATGGGAAATGAATTGCTGGCTGTATTGCTAGACTTTTTCATTACGAAGAGCCAAGAAGTTTGAATGGTATAAATTTTCGTTTGTTTCCCGTGGTCCTACTAAGTAGTACCCAAGAAGTTTGGAATCCTCTATAGTGGAGCACAGACTGCACAGACTGAAATCAGTGCTTGTAAGGAGGAGTGCTATCCTTTATGATTTAGATCCATGGCATAATCCTTCTCCGATAATTTGTTTTCTTTATCTCAATAAATTCCTCAAATTACTCGTTCGTCTCCAGCCAGTTCTGATATTCGGTCCTGGAGTGCGATTTTTGAAACTCATACATTGAACAGGTTGCAACCGAGACCCTATTACTGAGCGTACGCGTAAGTATAAGCGTAAGTATTTTTGTGTTTTCCGGTTGACATTTTCATATGATACGTTTAATTAATGTCATTTTATCGGATTTAGCATAGCATAAGCATTATGCTCACGACTATATTCCCCGAGGGGGTAGTCAGAGATATTCTGAAACCTCAGAACGACCACGTTTCACCAGTAGTACCGAAACTCTGTCCATGTGATGGGGGTTGAGCCCGAACACATATATGAGTATATATATCTGAACTAAGCAGTTGAAAATGTCAAAATAACTATTAATTAGCATCTTTCTACGGCAGATTTTCAAAAATCGCTCTCCTGGATTGTGATTTTTCGCTTAGATTAGTCGCATAGCCTAAACCGGACACCTAGGAAACCTTCAAAAACCTAGCCAAGACCGGAGTCGTGTTTAGGAAGCGAGGACAATAAACCCAACACTTATGTTATTAAATTGAGTTATATTGACGTGATAACGTCTTATAAATTAAAAAACACCGGCTGCCTGCACGGAAAAGAGTCGCGTTCCGCGTGACGTCAGATCTAGCAGAGTTCTCATCAATGTTTCTTTATGATGTTATCACGTAAAACTATCGTCCGTAAACCGACTTTACAGAAACCCATTTTTTTTAACGTATTTTATATTAAGGTATTTATAATATAGACCCGTGATGATATTACACTGTACTGTTGCCTGATTCAATAAAACAAATTAAATAAAATTAAACATGACATTTATAAAAAAATATTTCTTAGTGAACCCTTACTTCCTCTATAGAATATATGTATTCTAGTGTGTTGCCAGTGATGACATATGGAACAGAGACGTGGTCGCTCACTCAAGGCCTCATAAAAAGGCTGAAAGTCACCCAAAGGGCAATGGAGGGGCTATGCACGGAGTTTCCCTGCGAGATCGAATCATAAATGAAGAGATCCGCAGAAGAACCAGAGTAGCTGACATAGCCCGTAGCAGTGGCCGGGGCACATTTCTCGCAGAACCGATGGCCGATGGGGCTGAAAAAATCTCGAGTAGCGACCGCGTACCGGAAAGTACAGCGTGGGTAGTCCCTCCATAAGGTGGACCGATGACCTGGTAAAGGCGGTGGGAACCCGTTGGATGAGGGCAGCGCAGGACCAGTCGTTATTGGCTATGGCGATCCTTGGAGCAGGCGTATGTCCAGCAGTGGACGTCCATCGGCTGAGATGATGATGATGATGAGAGGATGTAAGGGTTCACTAAGAATGGACTTTTTGATAGTCCAATTTCACGCAGACGAAGTCGCAGGCAAAATGTATTGCTGTATAAAACGAGGGTTCGTATTACCAGACCGGACGTAAGACGGATCACGCAACATTTGACAATACACTCCATTACACACAAATGATCCGAGAAATGTTTCAATTCGCCTTCTGAAGCCAATGGTTGTTTTATTTGTTCACTTTATTATTTTATTTATCACGTCCTGTACATTGTGGGAATCGGCATTCCATCTTGAAACCGCAAATATTGAGTTGACGTTTAGTCCAATCATTTTAGGCTTTGACCCTAACAATAATTCATCTATCGCTGAAACTTTGCAGTTTGATAAAGTAAAGTATACAGATTACGGTTGACAAATAATCTAGGACCGGGAAAAATTAAACCTGAAACATGAAAGGGAAAAGTTGCGATAGGGAAGGACACTCACGACACGTGGACACGGCACCACAGTTATTCAGTCTTTAATAGTCTATATTTGGATGGTCAGAACCTTTGAAAAACTGACCATCCCACTTCTGACACCACTGTTACGGGGTTGACAAATAATCTAGGACCGGGAAAAATTAAACCTAGATTATTTGTCAACCGTAATCTGTACGTCTACCATTAGTTTTCACCGTACTTTACTGCTGTAGTTACGTCGCCAATATTGTATTGAATTTCGAACAGCGCTCCTAGTGGTTACGTTGAGAACTAATTTCTGTCATACGATTTGGCGACGTAAACTTGTGAAAACTCACGGTAAGTAGGCCCTCTTTATAATTACTTTATCACACTGCAATGTTTCAGCGATAGATGAATTTGTCCATACAAGGAAACTCTAAAATGACTGGACTAGTTTGTTTTCTTGTTAGAATTTCCTTGCTTTTAGTTTTGATGCTTTCATTCATTTCATTGGTTTAATTTTTTTCAGGTCTTGGGTTTTTGTTCTGTATCTACATTGTTCAAGGTTTTTAACAATGTAGGTACAGAACACGGACCTGAAGAAAATTAATCGAACGTTACTAGGTATACCACTTCTCAATATTGCAGATATAAGCATAAGCATAATCATATGCTCACGACTATATTCCCCGAGTGGGTAGTCAGAGATATTCTGACACAGGACACATCAGGACTCAGGACATCCACGTTTCACCAGTAGTACCGAAACTCTGTCCAGTGTGACGGGGGGTGAGCCCGTCGCCACTTATAATGGACAGTGGGTACAATACATGCCTACATAAATAGGGTCCAACTTAATATGCTGACACTTTTTTAAGAGGATGAACAGTCCGTCAAACTGAACAACTTTCTCTATGGGACTAAAACCGAAATCACGAAAAAAAAAACTGCTCTTCCATACAAAACTGCAAACCTAATCGATTAACACCATCTACAGAGTGTTAGGGTAAACAGTTGCATTACTTTAAGGGGTGATTGTATTCATGATACTGAACAACTTTGCCAAAGAAACCTATACGAACAATGCAAATTTATATCGACCGTTCATATAAAAGTTAGATCAGATAGTTGCATTTAGTATGGGAGGTACGACATTTTTTTTACGAATTTCATATTCGTTTCTTAGGAAAAGTTGTTCAGTATCATGGGTAAAATAACCCCTAAAAGTAGTGCAACTGTTTGCCCTAACACCCTGTAATGATATTTTTTCCAAATGAACCTTAGAAAGCGCCTATTTTATTTAGTATAAGAGATAAGTGTACTTTTTGCAACTATCAGGTCGGTTCAGGAGCTACAGACGTTTAAAGGTCGGCAAGGCTGATCGTATGATATTATTGTAGTATGCACGGTAGCTATGTGAACAGTATAAAAACTGACATGAACTGCCAGTCGGTTTAGGAGATACAGCCGTTCAAAGGTCGGACCTTTGAACGGCTGTAACTATATTTATTATGTACCTGTGTAACTGTAATAAGAGACAAATAAATACTTTTTAATTTAATTTAATTTAATTTAAACGGACTGGTGAACCATGTACCCATATGGGACCCATGTGTGTGTATGTGGTGCACCTTGCAGCTGATCGTAAATTTTTTACTGACCTTTAAACGTCTGTTACTCCTGAACCGACTGAAGTTATGCAGGCAGACCTGGTACATCCCCATCACAGAGATGCTCTACACCCCATAAACACTGAATCAGCCTTGCTGCTGATGGTTGCAAAAAGTACACTTATCTCTTATAACATTTGGAGAGGCTTAAATTATCAGGTAGGTATATTTGTTACTAGATGACCGTGGCGAACTTCGTACCGCTTTAGAATCTTCCCGACACACACTTGGCCGTTTTTTTACCCAATGTTAGTGACGGATAATGTATCATTCTAATGGTGAAAGAATTATTCTGATCGGTTTAGTAGTTTCGGAGCCTATTCAACAAACAAACAAACAAACATTAGTACCTACATAGATGAAATATTTCTGAATTTTTTTATATGTCCAATGGTAGTGTAATTTGATGGCTGTTTTGTTCTTTCAAATAATAAACAAATACATAATTTACAATTTAATTAAATTACAGTTTATTATACACAAATGAACATGTATTCTTTTCTTTATTCCAGTATAAAACGTTGTACTCTATCAACGAATTTCTCGGTATAACTGAAATGAACGCAATGACCACCCTCCGGATAAACGTACGATCTGAAACAATAGGTAAATATCTCGGTAAACTGCCTCCGTGGTCTAATGGCTCTAATGGTTAAGTGCATTGGGCTCTTGACACGGAGGTCGTGGGTTCGATCCCCACGGGGACACCTACCGAGTGTGATATATCACTTTATGCGTTTTTCCCCATTGCTTAGGACATTGCAGACTGAATCACCTGATTGTCGGAAAATAAAAATGCTTCCGTGCTTCGGATGGCACGTTAAGCCGCAGGTCCCGTTAGAGGCCGTAAGGCGGTTCGAATAAACTCTGACACCAGGGCTTGCCCACACGATAAGAAGAAGAATATCTCGGTCCTTTCATACAGATCATCTATTCCCAAGCGAAAAAAACACAATCTAGTCATGACTTGTAATATGATCATCTTCAACATTAGTCTTACATCCCACTGCAAGGCACAGGCATACCTTCAGTGCACATTACCGATTGATAGACTTCACACATGCAGGTTTCTTCACAATGTTTTCCTTCATCGTTTGAGAGCAATTTGGTTCTTCTTCTTTGGGTTATTTTCCATTGCTGGAGGTTGGCAGTCAGTTCTGCATATCCCTGTCTATCTCTCGCCAAATAGTAGAGATGCTAATAGCCAAGACCTTATTTTTCCATCACGGCCATAGCGCTGGACACCAATAGTCTTTGCACCTGACGGGGACCATCCCCGTGTGTATCATGTTGTGCGCTCGGAGATGGTATCCGCCATGTGTAATATGTGTATCCCTTACATTTAAGTTTACTTGTCTTTTGAACGGGCCTCTACATGTTGGCTTCGGCTCTATGCACGCCTTCCAAAGGTCCGGGACTTAATTGCCCGTGATTACGGAACGTAAGACATAATATCATAATACTTTAATAATACAATAGTGTTAGTAGGTCTTATATCAACTTCTTCTTATCGAGTGGGCTGCAAAGCCCCGGTGTCAGAGTTTATTCAAACCGCCTTACGGCCTCTGACGTGGTTTTATGTAACGACTACTACCACCAGTGATAGTAGCCAGGACCAACAGCTTAACGTGCCATCCGAAGCACGGAATCATCTTTCTTTTCAGACAATCAGGTGACTCAGCCTGCAATATCCTAACCAACTGGGGAAAAACGCACAAAGTGACATTTCACTAGGTGCCCCCCGTGGGAATCGAACCCACGACCTCCGTGTCAAGAGCCCAATGCTCTAACCATTAGACCACGGAGGCATTATATCAACTATGTTAGTAACATTACATTACAATTAAAATTAAAAGCAAATATAATAACATCTTTGAACTGTGCACCACGTGAAGCATGCAACAGTGGTTAACGTAGCGACAGTCCAACCAATAGGCTCAAAACATTGATAGTTGTGCAGTTCTAACACTGTGGAATGTTATACAATTTTGACTGAACGTGTGAGTCATGCGCACTGTGGCCCATTTATCGCTGACCTACGACGTAGTTCGTCAGCAGTTAAACAATTAAGAAACATTTACTTTGATTTACCTTGCATCTTTGATCCTGCTGTTCAAATAGTTAACATGACACTTGTCCATTAAGATATCTTTAGCGCCGTCTAAAATAAGTGTTTTACATTCGATCAAAGGCAGGATGTTGCTGCAAACATCATTATTTCTTTTCCGATACATGTTAACTACCGCATCAATCCGATTTCTTGCCAAAATCTGTAATTCTTCATAGCTCAGATTTAATAAATTCATTAATTTCTCATTAAATTTAGCTGGCCATGTTTGGATGTCCCTGTATTCTAAAAGGTGAAAAAAAAATGGGTAAAAATGTCACAGACTGAAAACAAAATTACGTGAATAAAAAACAATTTTCAAGTCAGAGAGAGCAGTTGAAACAAAAAAGCCTTTAAGCCAGCCTCACTTAATTTAAAAAAATCTAAATCTATAATTGTTTAGTAAATTGAAAAGTTCATAATCTACTTACTTGTAATAAAAACCGGAAAATGTTTAAGCCTTCTGCTATACCTACTACTTATATAAACTCGTACCTTCTAACTTATAAATATAAACTCATTTTCAGCGACGCGACGGAGGGATTTATCTTATCTTACAGTTTACCAATAGCATAATATACAAGGTGTTACAAAAATACAAATAAACATTTAAGGGGGTGGGTTAGACCATCAAACTGAACAACTTTCACTATGGGACCAATATCAAAATCGGGAAAAAAAACTGATGTTCGATACTCTACAAATCGACTAGAGCTAAAATATATATGGGATATAAGTTTTTTTTTCGCGATTTCGATGTTGGTCTCATAGAGAAAGTTGTTCAGTTTGATGGTCTAAACAACCCCCTTAAGAGTTTTAAATATTTATTTTTACTTATGAAACACCTTGTATAAATAGGCATTGGAATAGGTTATGGCTTAGAAGTTTTAAATGTTTTTGCATGGAAGCGTCCATACAAAGCTGAGGTCGTAAATGACGATTGCCCGTCAGGTACCATTTCAGGTCTAAGAGGATATAATTCGGAGGGCGCTCCATACAAACTTACTATGGTGATATTTTCAATAATAACCAATTAAATTTTACAGATACGATCAAGAAACAAATATATAATATATTATTATGCTTGTATATAGTCAGATTTTCGTTAAAACGTTTAGTTTTAAAGTTACAGTGACTCAAAGATTTCCATACAAATCTTAAATTAATCCTAGCATTGAAATTGTATATTTTAACGAAAATCTGATTTTATACAAGCATAGAGATTTGTTTCTAGATTGTTTCTGGAAAGGATCATGAACTTTAATTGGTTATTATTGAAAATATCACCATAGTACGTTTGTATGGAGCGCGCTCCGAATTATATCCTCTTAATGACTACAACTTAAAACTAGCTACTAAGCCACTTACCATCTTGTTCTAACTACCTATCCAACAAACAGAGCTGCAAAATAAAGAAAAAAAATCAAGTTGAAATAAATAAAACACATTTTTTTTAACAAAAAAAAAAATATATATTAAGTACAACAATACTTAATGTAATTTAATTTAAGTACTTTTTACCAGAATTATGTGATAGAAGTAAAATATATTTTACACTAAACAGTTAGGAAAGTGAACTGTTTTTATTCACAAAAACGGACTAGGAATGAATGTCTAACTTAGAATTTAATTAGATAAATAAATCAACAGCTGTGTAGTATTGACGTAAGTTGTAAACAAGTATAACAATTTCACAAAAGACCAACGTAAATTATTTAATTAGGTACGTTTCAAATACGTAAATAATAATAATAATAAGCCCGCAGGGCAGCTTGTGGCGAGCTGTTGGTGATTGGCGACACCACGGACCCGATTCTCCAGAGGGCCCGGATTGATTTGGCCCTCACCTCCTGTCTTGCCTTAATCGGCCGGCCAGGAGTGGAGTCGCAAGAGCGGAACCTATGCTCCAGGTTGGAAGTGTAAAATGTCATAACGCCGGGACCTGCTGACTGGTGCGCTTAGCACCGGGAACCGGCGCCCGCAGACTCACCTCTACAACCTTAGCCGCTCACTAGATGTTGCTGCCTTGTCGCTCCTTGCGAGCGGTCGTTTTGGGGGGCCCATCAAATGAGTTGGCAAGTCACCGTCTGCCATTTTTGACAAACTTAGAGACATTTGTTACGGCAGGCGTCCCGAGTCTCAGTCCACCCAGTTCACCCCCATAACCCGAGTAGTTTTTGTCCTTTCTACAATAGTCTCTGCACCGAACGTGGTATGTCTTCTGGTGCATTTGCATAATGCATTCATAGATAGATCACGGTTGGTGCATCCCATTGCATTTAGATAAAAGTGTCTCAAAGGGGCCTTTACGTGTTGGACCTGTGTCCCCATGCAAGCCTTCCAAAGGTCCGGGCTACGGCCCGTGAAATACCGTAAGAGATACAATAATATAATAATAATAAAAATTTATTTTTCTCACATTTTGGTTAACATTATAGGTACATCAACATATGAGATTAGGGTAGTGTGAGACTGGCTCCTGAATCAAGTTGATCTTGTTATTCTGGATACCAGGCCTCCACCCCTCAGACATTTTAGGCTTAGGTATAATTTGAGACGTTATGAGAATAACAACAAGATATTAAGAAATCAACTTGAGGGTATACAACTAAAACTTTGCTATTCCGCATTATAGGAGCAGACAATAACAATGAAATGTGAGTGTGTTTGTGTGGTGTGGATGTGTGGTGCGTGTTAAAGTGTTAGTAAACGAGTATATGTATGTAGATGTTTGTGTGAGTGAACGACTGATGTTAAACATCGATCAACAAAAGAGTAAGATGCACGGTTAGCAAAATAGTTTTTACATCGATCTACAAAATAGTTAGATACACGATTTACAGAATTCATAGGCAAGTTTTAATTGCGATTACTTTTTCTGTAAGCAAGGTGGAGCATTAGTAAGTCCAAGTAATTCTAAAAATACTTTTTAGTAGGGTGGTATTATTAGACGGGTCATTCAATTTGATGAAATTTAAAAGCTGAGGCGGCATGATGCGGATGAAGCCGTGCTTACTAGTTTTTTGAACACGATTAGATTAAGTTTACTAGATAGAAAAACATCCCGAAGTCAGCCCTTTTGTTAGGTATGTTTTTCAAATCGCACCTTTAAAGGCAAACCGTTACTAAACGAAATTTTTCAAGAATTGAGTTATCAATGCCATCTTTCTTATGATACCATAAACTACAAAATGAATTTGACACTTTCCGTTTTCGGAGAGAGATGGCGCTTTTTAGTGCGGTACTAAACTAAAAAAGAGTGAATAAAGATGAATGGCTTAATGCAAAACTGTGTCTAAACAAATTGTTACATGTCCGTTGAGGAATAATGACGGAAGTTTATAGGAATAGTGTGATTATTTGGATAAACACGCCTGCACATCACGTAAAGGGGATTTTGTCTACCCTTTTTAATTGGTAAAGTGTAACATTTTGTTTAGTCACAGTTATCTTTTTACCAAATATGCAATTCACACCTATGGTTTTATCGGTAAAATGTTACATTTAGTATAACTACCCTTTACTTTTATGTTTTGGGATATTTATGCAATTATATTTACCACTAAAGAGTAATGATTGGGTTAGTCACCGTTTTTCTTATCTAGAGAGATAATAATTTTTGGTTAGTTGCAGTTTGCCACTTACATTTTATTTAAGTAGGTACTATTTTTGTAATTAAATATTGACTTGATAATAAAATCGAATAGTTAATCTTAGTTTAATGGCATTGAGTATCACTTTTATACAAATCGAAAACGAAATAAATATAATTGTTATAGTAGGTAGGTACCTAATTTAGTTTTAGGTGCAGTGTAGGTATTTGAAAATAAAATTTATATTTTTTAATAGGTTTTCATGGTAACAATTAATAAAAACGTTGATTCAGATAATTTCATTATATTGGTTCTTCACTTTCGTGGCTGCTATGGAAACAAAAAGTTTTTAAGAGGATAGTTCTTGCAGCAAGCTCCGTACAAACGAAGTTAAGCCTGACCAGAAATATAAAAAACCTGGTTTGGGGGCGCTGCAATCGACTATAACCTTTAATGTCAGGATTCCTAGTACAAAAATTAGTTCCAATGAATTTCCGCAACATGTCGGGGTTTTTTATTTTTCTGGTCAGGCTTTACCTACGATTATATTTTTTTACTAACCAATCAAAGGTAGGTAACAAAATTTTTAAACACGATTTATATCTTAATATCTATGCATGTGGTCAAATTTCCGTTAAAATATAAAGTTAGAACTTTATATTTTAACGGAAATTTTACCACATGCATAGAGATTAAGATCTAAATCGTGTTTAAAAATTTTGTTACCTACCTTTGATTGGTTAGTAGGATAAATTTAAGATTTGTAGGTATGGAAATCTGGAATCTTTGAGCCACTGTAAGTTTGAAACTATACATTTTAACGAAAATCTCACACACACCACAGAGATTAGTTTCTAGATCGTATTCAAAACATGTAACTGACTTTTATTGGTTAGTATTGAAAATATAATCAAAATTCGTTTGTTTGGAGCACGTTTCAAGGACTATCCTCGAATGAAATGACTAAAGCCCCACAAAAATCGATCTGTGGGTGAGCTGAATCACATCCCCGATGCAGATTTAACTTTTTCGCTAAATCTAAGTAATCGAATCGCAACCACAAGCATCACTGTTACTTCGTGTTCTTTTTCTACGGATGGAGTAACTGTGGAAACTACCTAAGTCAGTAAGAAATAAGATCACCGAGCTCAAACAAAAGAGGAAGATCTAACTCATCTAGCTCAGAATCGTCTTCAATTTCATCATCATACAACTTCATAATTTCCATTGAGTAAGTCTTCCTCGGACTTTCCCCCGTTGAAGTAGATCACGACATAATAATATAGACATAATATTGGCTACCTATCAATCTTAACAATCCCAAATTAACAATGCAAAATAAATGTATGGATCTCTCTTTGATTTCTAATAAAACATGATTTCGAAAATGTTATTTAATTTATCTTTCCAGGTATAATTAGAAGGAACGCTAACTATATTATTTTCAATTTGATAGTAAAGTAATATCTTCGAATTATTCAGATTTTATATAGTTTTTTGTATAATTACAAAATTTACACAGTGACTTCAAAGTTAATACTCATAATCGAAAAAAAAATTACCGGAAAAGTGTTACTATAAAAATTATAAACCATAATTAATAATGTTACAATTAAAAAAATAACTTTTCTGAATTATAATGTAATACAGTAAAGAAATATCTACACTATAACCTCAAAATACGGCTCAAAGAACAACGTACTTAAATTTTATGACGAAAAAGCCGCTCATATTTCTTTATATTTGCTCCTGTGTAAAATTTGATATTTTCGTTTAGTAACGGTTTGTCTTTAAAGGTGCGAAATGTCATGATTAAACTGCGGATAACCTGGTCTTTACGAGGAGAAATAAGGAGAAGTTACGTTTGGTGATAATCAAGTTCTAGTAGGTACTGTTGTATGAATTTTTTGCAATTTGTTTTGGTATTAGAATAAAGGGAGAGAATCTTGTTCAATTTGTCATAGACAAAACCTCCGAGGAAGCCGAAAAATTTTTGTGCGAAACTTGTGGAGAAATGTTGCTGAGGGGAAACTAGATCTTTCCTACGACGGGTTTCTATGAACGCTGGTTCATATACCAACTGTTTGTGCTGCTTTAATAAGATTTGAAGAACATAGAGCTGACGAACGGTCAGGACTTTACTAATTTGATATAGTTGTTTGGTAGGTGTTCGGAAAGGTAGGAAAAGACAAACTTTTAAAATTGAGCGCTGGGCTCTTTCAAGTTTTAAAATATCTTGTTTAGCAGCACCACCCCAGGTGGTTATACAATATACAAGGATGGACTGGCATAGCGCGTAGTAGACCGTTTTGATTACTTCTATATCTGCAACTTGCCGTAGGTTTTTAAAAATAAAGATTAATCTACGTATCCTACCTGTGATCATATCTAAATGAGACTTGAAATTTAGGTTTTTATCTATTATGACGCCAAGATACTTTATCGTATCACATCTTTCGATCACGGCACACGTTGAGTTACAGTCGAGTCGGTTTTTACACGTATGAGCTACTACGGAGTAGGCTAACTGGTTTATGTTTGAGTTTCGCATTGAAAAAGACATCAACTTGGTTTTGCTTACATTTGAGGTGAGAACATTTTCCTGTAGCCATTCAGTGACTGTGTTAAAGCCTAGCTGGGCAAAAGAGTAGACCTCACTCCAAGTATGTCCACTAAAGAGGAGAGCCGTATCGTCAGCGAAGGTTATGATCTTACCGTTACGTAATTTAAGTTTACAAAGATCGTCAATGTAAACGAGAAATAGAGTGGGCCCCAATATGCTTCCCTGGGGCACACCGTATCTAACTGGAAGATCAGAACTAAGGAAAGTATCTATCTTAACACACTGTGACCTATTTGAAAGATAATCCTCGAAAAGTCGCAGCTGCAGTCCTCTTATACCCAGGCCTTCAAGTTTTTTAACGAGGATGGGTACAGAGACTGTGTCAAAAGCCTTCGCCAGGTCAAGGAAGATGGCTAAGGATTTCTTTTTTTTATCTAGGTGATTTACTACGTAGTCAGTTAGTTCGTGAACAGCGTCTGATGTAGATTTACCAGAACGAAATCCGAATTGAGCAGAGGAAAGAAGATTGTTTTTTTCTAGGTAGTTGATGAGTCTTTTATTCATAACGCGTTCAAGGATTTTGGAAATGGATGGCAACACAGATATGGGTCGATAGTTGTTGACACAGTCCCTGTCACCTGCTTTATGTATTGGATGAATAAGAGATTTTTTGAAAGCCTGGGGGAAAACCCCAGTAGTTAACGCGAGGTTGCAAATGTGAGTAATAGGAGGTACAAGACGATCTTTGTGCTGTTTGAGCAGGTTGGATGATATATTGTCGTAACCTACGGCACAGTCTGTCTTTAGGGAGGCTATTACTGTCGCAATTTCATTCTCATCGGTCGGGAGTAGAACCATAGATTGCACATTTGTGGCCATTTTTTGTGGTGACATAGTCCGCACTGTGATTTTCTCGGCGAGATTTTTTCCGACACTTGCAAAGAAATTATTAACTTTATTCACTGATAACTCTGGTGTAGACTCGCAGTTAATCAAACCAGTTGTAGGATCCCTCGTTTTGGATGTGTTTGTAATAGTTCTGATTGTTTCCCAAAGACGTTTGGGATTGGTTGCTGTTTTTTTTATTTCAGCCTTTTCGTGTTCTCTTTTGAGTCTTTTTAACAAGTTGTTGCAATAATTTCTGTATCTTTTGTAGGTTACCTTCAAAATTTCGTTATCTGGTAATTTTTTAACTTTCTTCTGGAGATTGTCCCTATTACGCATACAACGCAAAATACCCGGTGTAATCCACGGTTTTAGAATTCTTTTACGTCTTGGAATATTAATTTGGTGGGAGCTAGATTCTATTGCTTCTATTAGACAGTTGGTAAGGTAAGATGCCGCAAAATTTGCATCAGTGGTGTTAAAGATAGGAACGAAGTCAATTCCGTTGATGTCTTCAGATAAGGTCTTGTAGTTAAGGCGGACTTTTGTCTTCAGTGGAGGGGTAGATGGAGGACTTAGTTCGAGGAAAAATGTAACCATGTTATGATCGGTAATTGATGAATTGACAACTAGCGTGGTGGCAGGATGTTTAGTTTTTATTAATACGTGATCAAGGCAGGTGAGGTCATGCGTAGGAAAGGTGTGAGCAGGAAGAAGACCATGAGAAGCGGTAAGATTTAGGTAGGAAGAGGATCGAGAATCGTGGTTATTGTCTTTGATGTCAATATTTAAGTCTCCTGTTAGAATTATGTTTTTGAAAGAAGATAGTCCCATGAACACGTCATTCAAGGTTTGCAAAAAGTTATCTATGTTTTTGTGGGCTGGCGGTCTGTACACGGCTACAATAGCAACATCGTTCTTTAGTTTAATGACCAAGCAGTTAGAATCCAATATTGGAGGATCATCAACAACCGCAGCAAGGGTTGATTTAATATAAGTGACAACACCTTCATTTTGTGTTAAGTTTCTTGTAGTCGCGTAAGAGTTATAACCACTTAGGACCGGAATATGAGGTGTGCACTGTAACCAGCACTCCGTTAAAACGATTATATCCCAGTCTATTTTTGATCTAGCTAAAGAGGTCTCCAGTCCTGACATGTTACAATTGACGCTTCTAATATTCTGGTTTAGTATTTTTAGTCCTTTTTTATGGTTGGGAGCTAAGGAAGTGCATTGTTCAAGGTCACATACAAATGAATCAGAAACAGTTATAGAATCTATATCTTCGGCGATGTTGTTTAAAATATTGAATGTTGCCTACGAAGGACACATCGGAACAGCAAAATATGAAAAGTCCATAGTTTTTGGAGTTTGAGGATATTTTCAATGTTATAATGTACATAAGATGTGTATAGTAACCTTAATAATTTTGTAATTTTTTTATTTAAAACAAATATGTAATTCAATAACCCTTTAATTTTTCCAAAGTTGGTTAAAAAACACGTAGCATCATAATGTCTTGTTTGAGTGATTGGGTAAGTGTGCGTAGAGGAATTGTTTATGTTTTGTGTGTATTTATTGTGAATGTGGATGCGGGTGGGAGTGTAGTTTACATTACGTTTAACTAATACATTTGTTAAAGATATAAGTAGTAAAAAAAAGTTTAGTAAGACATGCGAACAAGTTAATACATTAAAAGATAACAATATAAGCGAATAGTGAAGTCGTAGTAGGAGTAGGTATAGTCATTTTTTTTCCTTCTTCAGTTGGGAGATATCATCTTCAGTATCGATACGGATTTGCATCGAACCTTCCTTTTCGCGTAGGTAAATTTTGCCGTAGTTCGTCCAACATTGGGCATAACCGTTTTCTTTAGCAAACAAGCGGGCTAGGTAATGCAGTCGTTTGGCTTTTGTTGAGAGATATTCCGAAATGTATATTGGTTGGTTATGTCCTTCAAACTGTAGTTTTCCATTTTTGTTTACCTTGTTGAATGTTCTTATTGATTTTAGCATATTTTCTTTAACTGTGGTGGTAGTAAAATCAACTATAATCGGAGGAATACCTTCGGTTTTGGTTTTCATGCGGAAAATTTCACGAATATCGGAAGGTTGAACGGAGCACCCGATATCATCGGCAATTTTATCAACAATTTGATTAAGTGTTTGTTTGGTTTCAGGTTGTTTTTTGGGGATATTTCGTATCTCAATCGCAGTCACGCGTGAATTTCTCTCTAGTTGTTCAATTTTATTCTCCAAAGATTTTATATACTTTTTATTTTCACTATTTTCGGACTGGAGTTGGTCCAGCTTGATCATGGCTTCGTCGTATTTCGATGACATAAATTCGATAGACAGTTTAATATCGGTATTTTGATCCTTTAGTGCGCACAAAGCTGATGTTATAGACTCAAGTTTTGAGTCTTGACAGAATTGCATCTTTGTTAGAGTTTTGGATATTTGTGCTATAGAGTTTCTCATTTGATCCAAACTTTCGTCTTCACGTTTTCTCTTTGATCTTGTGTTTCCTTCATCGCTTTCATTTAAGATAGGGTTGTATATATTCGGATCGGATGCTGTGCGAGGTGAGCCGAAAGACGCCGGAGGACTACGATGAAGCGACATCGTAATTTTATCGAGAAAGCGTGTTAGGTGGTTACTAGGGTAGCAGAAATCTCAGGTAGTTAATTAGTAGGTATATAGTTGGGTATCTTTTCCGCAACCTGTGTGCAACACTATTTTCTTTGCCGTGTGTACCAGGGCACCAGGTAGTTAAAAATGAAATCGATTGTTTACTATTTTTATATTGCGGTAAGTCAACTGCGTATGTGTATCCGATTCACTTGAGTAGGTGCGACGAGTGCAATTCGGACCGTAGTCCGCTTTGTAATGTTGGTATCACTGCGGATCTGTCAGTTGTCAGACTAGATATTTTAGCTTGGCTCGGCGGTAGATTGATAAAAAGTTGAAAAACTTGACTTTCACGAGAAGAAATCGGAATTGTTTTGAGATTATATCTTTCATCAACTCACGGTTAGAGATGTGTCTCCAATGAATGTTGAGGTTAAGTCACTGGGCTTCAAAACACAGCAGGCGGATTGCAGAAACAGTAAGTATTTTCGCCGGATTTCGAAAAAGTTTTGGAGCACTATTTTCTGACGTCTTTTACTGAGGGATGCGGAGGGAGGAAGGCAAAATAGGTACTGTAACAAATAGCCTTGCCATTAATTTTGTTATTTTTAAGTATCATTTATTATCTTGTAATTTTAATAATACCTACACAATTATTTGACATGGTGAAAAATAAATGACTCAATGTATTTGAATATGTAAATTGTTTTATTTTGAGACCTCTTTGTAACCTTCATACAAACTAAATTATTTAATTTCAATATTATGTAATAATTATTGCCCTCCGCATAGATTATGGGTTAAAAGTGATTTGCTTTAATTAGACTAAAAATCATGTATAATTTTATCAAAACACGAAGAATAAAATTTGTATGTGTGCTGTGCAGCCGGCGTTTTTTTATATCGCAATAAAATTTTAAAATCTACTGCTTGTACTTGATACTTACTCATGTTCTACAAATAGTCCAATCATTTTAGGGGTTTAACCTACGAATAAGAATGTATAGAAGTGTAAATGAAGCTCAAAAAGTGACACCAAAAAAAGTGTACCGTTTTCTAAATTTGTTCTTTCCAAACTGTACCTAGCCGCCAAAACTCATACAACATGTCATTTTTCATGGAGTGTCAAAAATTATTTCGATTTTGTTCAGAGTTACTCTTTGACAATTTCAGCCTTCGACACTCAAATCCTGATGCAGCAGGGGCTATCAAAACAGTGAAATTTGAGAATCTGCTGATTTTGAATTTTTATTGTCGCTGTCAAGCAGAGACTACGTCATAAAATTTAATTGGGATTCATTTGGGGGAATGAAATAGGAAGGTAATAACAGAAAAGATAATGTTTGATTTTTTAACATAGTTTTATTCTAGTATAAATCGTTGTATTCTATCGACGGCGTCCGCGGTGTAACTAAAGTGAACGCAATGACCACCCTCCTCATACACGTACAATCTGAAACAGAATAAAATGTCAAATCTTCTTAAGACGCTGTTGTCCCGTCGAGGCCGTTTTTTGAACACGAACGAAAGTGTTTAAAACTGTGTTTTAAAGTCTGAAAACCAATTATGTCTTATTTAAGGATCTGGCTGATAGGCGACCGTTCTCAATTACACGGTTAGATTAAGTTTAATAGATAGAAAAAAATCCCAAAGTTACCCCTTTTTGTTATGTTTTTTCCATACTATGATTAAACTGCTGATACCTATTTAACTTTTTTATATACATTATTTTTATATTACATTAAATTATTTCTAGTGAACTCCGTAGAATTTTGAGCTTAGAAACACCCATGAGCAAAGATATTGATGAAAAACACGTTTTTTTGCGATCCTGCTTTCAATTGGAGCGGGATGGCTAATTGCAAACTTATGCTTGCAAGAAAGAGATGCTTGCACTGGGATAACCTGGCCTTAATACTTTAGAAGATTATTTTATTTATTATTTATATTTTATTTATTAATTCTACTGTAGAAGAGTTCGGCTTTTCAGACCATAAAAGTACAATTCTGCACATTAAATTATATTCAAAAACAAATCAAATTATCTGGAGTATTGAAAAAAGGTTATATAAACCTTCAAATATAGATCGCTTCAAGGCAAAATTAAAAGAAATAAATTGGTATAAAATTATCTCACAAGCCAAAGATACTAATTATAACTATGACGCTTTCTGTAACACAATATTGGAAATCCTTAACACATGTATACCTAAACAATCAATTAAATTGCAAGTAAAACGTAAAAAATCATGGTTAACAAAAGGTATCAAAATATCCTGCCGCAACAAAAGACTATTGAAAATTCTAACCTCAAAATCACGGAACCAGATCTTACACGACAACTATAAAAACTATGAAAAAATACTTAAAAAAACTGTAAATATATCGAAAAAGCTACAATACAAAAATCAGATACGAATGTCAAGCAACGTAGTCAAAACTATGTGGAACATAATCAAAGAGCGTACTAACAAAAAATCTACAAAAGAAAATAAAAACATACAGCTACAAATTGAGAATACATTAACCTCAGACCCAAAATTAATCGCAAATAAGTTCAATACATTTTTTGCATCGATAGGAAAAACACAGCTTCGAACCTGCGACGGTAGCCGGCCGCGCGGCCGCCCTGTATTGCAACCAACAGAGAATACTATGTACCTAAGCCCGGTAGATTATCGCGAAGTAAACAAGATCATCCGTAGCCTAAAAAATAAAAGCAGTAGCGGAATAGACGAGTTACCACCAAAGTTATTTCGACAATGTGCTGATGAATTAACGTTACCATTTTACATGTTAATCAACCAGTCATTTCAAGAAGGCATATTTCCAGACTCATTAAAGAAATCAATAATTAAACCGATTCACAAGAAACAAACACAAACCGACCCGAATAATTACCGTCCTATCGCTCTTTTACCGACTGCATCAAAAATTTTTGAAAAAGCAATGTGCAATCGCGTCTATTCCTTCTGTGAGAAGTATAGGATATTTAATGAATGCCAAAACGGTTTTAGAAAACAACGATCAACGACATTAGCAGTATATAAATATGTACAAGAGATACTTAACGTACTAAATAATAAAAAATATGCGGTCGGTATCTTGTTAGATATGACAAAGGCGTATGATAAGGTACAATATGATATATTATTAGACAAATTATATGGTATTGGTATTCGTGGAATAGCCCACAAATGGTTTAAGTCATACCTGCAAAATCGTTTGCAGTACGTCGACATACAATACCACGACTATTCTTCGCGCCGAATTCAAAATGTACGATCTGACGTCGAGAGAATAAATGCCTCCATTCCACAGGGAAGCGTAACCGGATGCTTAATGTTTTTGATTTATATCAACGACCTTCCCAATATCATAGAAGAGTCATGCGTACTATTTGCGGACGACATATCGCTACTTACCTCGTGCTCAAACAGCGAAAACATCGGTCAAACGTTAACTTGCATATTGGACAAAGTAGTCCAATGGATGAACGATCACAACCTTGAAATTAATTTCTCTAAAACGAAACTGATGGTCTTTCACCCCTACCAAAAAGCACATTTAAACATAAATATGTTGTACAACAACACTAGATTAGAATTAGTCAATGAATTCTCACTCCTCGGGCTAAACATTGATTCCAATATAAATTGGAAGTCTCACATTCAAAAAGTTAGAACAAAGTTATCACGATTTACGTACGCACTAAAAGAGATCAAAAAGACTACTGACCTTCAAACTGCGCTCACAACCTATTATGCATTTGCATTCGCATGGTTGAGTTACGGTGTCGTCGTATGGGGGAGCAGTCCAGCAGCAACTAGGGATGGGTAATATCGAATTTTCGTAATATCAAATCGAAACCATATATTGATATTGAATATCTGATTCTGAAACTATATATTGGATATCGGTCGATATCCAGTAACGCTATATCAGTCAGTATAAACTTAAGGTTTGATATTGTACGAATGCATAATTATTGCTATTTCACTCTCTAGCAGGGTGTTGGTATACTTTTTTCACTCGGCTTTCCTCGGTTCAGATCGATATTTTTTTATGTGTTAGGTATTGGATAAAGGTGACAGGTTTCTAAAAACATAATTTATAAAATATCTCGATAACGGTGAATCCTAGCGAAAAAATAGCTAATTTTTCGAACCCCTGGGGTACCCAGAAACCCACCCTTCCGCATGCAAAAATAAAAAAAAAAAATGGATTTTTGAAAATTTTCCAAGTCTAGCCCCCCTACAAATTTCACCCGAAAAATCGTCTAAGTCGATGGCTCATACGAAATCGTTAAAAATTTTTCTAAGTCCAGCTCCATATAAAATTAGCGTAAAATTTTTTAAGTGTGGGACCGACACCCTAACTGGTAGCCGCTAGCCCGTATAGCGATGCGATACGGTTTGATATCCTATATCTATGAATCTCAGATATCTTGAAATCGAGGCGAATCGAGTTTGTGCGGCAATATAGTGTTTCACCAAATATATAGTTTCTGTACGCATCAATATCTGATTTTAAGATATTCATGTGATATACGTTTCAATAACTATATACGATATATATCGCCCATCCCTAGCAGCAACTGACCTCCTTATCTTACAAAAGAAACTTGTTCGAATCTTAGTCAACATTAAAAAAACCGACAGCTGCTTGCCTCACTTTAAGGACCTAAAGATTCTAACGTTACCTTCAATCTATATCCTTGAAATCTGTAAATTCGTAAGAAATCATCCTGAATATTATGAAAATCGTGAAAACCGACCGAGACTTCGCCCCAGACCCAATTATTTATTACTGCCGCCGTCAAATCTAAACCTACATTCAAATAGCCCTTTCTCAATGTCCGTTAAAATATATAATAAAATACCTGAAGGACTAAAAGATGAAAAAAATAACAACGTCTTTAAAAATAAGTTAAAAGAAATCTTGGTCGATAAAGCCTATTATTCCATATCTGATTATTTTAATGATAACGAACTATAGTGACAATTAATTCTTTGCCTACATATTATATACATAATAAACACAGGAACGTAACCCCTTTCGAGGTGATTAGAAACATTGCTACAATTATTTTCTTACTTTTAATTATTCCAATCCAATACTTATCTACATTATTATTATTATCCAATCGAATAAAACTGTGATGTGCCTTATTGTATGTTTCTAATTTAAAATTGCTTTTGTGTTAATATTTGAATTATTTGTTAATTGTTATTTATCTTATTGCATGACATCAGAATGTACCTTAATGTAAAATAATCCGTTTTTATGTTGGAATTGAATGATTTATTATTTTGTTAGTTACTATTGTACTGAACATCTCTCTCAAGCATTGCTGTGCCCAACCGGGTTCACATGTATTACCTACTTTCTATTTTAATGTTACACCTTTCATTACTATGTATACATGTGATATGCAATGAATAAATGAATTATGAATTATGAATTATGAATTAATATGCTGGCCGCCTCCGTGGTCTAATGGTTATGGTCTACGGCTAGTATCTCTGGTGGTAGTAGTCGTTACATAAAAACCACGTCAGAGGCCGTAAGGCGGTTTGAATAAACTCTGAGACCAGGGCTTGCCCACACGATAAGAAGAATATGCTGACGGTGTTTTTTAAGGGGATGATCAGACAATCGAACTGAACGTGAACTGATCACTGAACTTTTCTATGGGACCAAGGTCGAAAACGGGAAAAAATTCTGCTGTTCCATATAAAACTGCAATCCTACCCATAGAAAAAGTTATTCAGTTTGATGGTCTGAAGCATCTCGTAAAGTAGGATTTAAGAGGATAGGCGGGCTGAAATGCTAATTTGGAGAATAGGTTACTTTTCCAACCGTATACATATTTGTCCGATCCGCCCCACCCATACACCCCACCGACTCGAATGCGAAAGAGACTACTGCAGCTAGGACCGATTTTATCTACATAAAAAATATCGACGAAAACAGCATTTCGTATTCCCCTGTTTTCTCCTCCAAAACTAAACCGATTTTAATAATTCTTTCAAGAATAATATGAGAAAGACTTTGGCTATGTCTGCGTTTTGCTTTTTTTGTTTATATTTGTCAAATTTGTTTGATGGATGTCTGAAAACGGGCTGTAAAATTGGTAATTTTCAAAGGTCCTTAGTTCATACAGTAATTAATTTATGTAAAAAAGCAAAACATAGGGACGTAGCAGAGGTAACATAGATTGTTTGGTAAAAAAATGTTTGCTCTAGTGTCATTATCCAGGGAGAAAACAGGGGAATACGTTTGTATGGAAAAAACCGTACTCGTCTATCCTCTTAACGCATTTAATTTCACACTGTGTAAATATTAAAAATGTTTATTTCTTTAATCTTTTTCTTTGTATTTTCTTCCAAGACTCTTGCACCCACAGCACACATTCTGTGGCGTCGAAGTCCAAAACACATTTCATTTCCTTGAGTCAGTTTAGTAATTAAGAAAAAATCACGTTGTTTTTACCTTGTATTTTTGATCCTGGTGTTCAAATAATGAACATGACACTTGTCCATAATGTGGTCTTTAGCACCGCCTAAAATAAGTGTTTTGCATTCGATGAAAGGCAGGATTTGGTTGCATACATCGTTGTTTCTGTTCCGATACAAATTGAATACAGCATTGAACCGATGTGTTATTAACGTCTGAAGTTCTTCGTCGCTGAAATTATATAAACTTTTGAAGTTCTCCTTTGTTTTTAATGACCATATTTGAATATCGATGTATTCTGGAAAAAAAAGAGAAGTTTATTAAGGGGCTACCTCCCGGTTTTGGGTAACTTTGTAACCATTTTATTCATTAACTATGGTACTTTTTGAGCTGAAAAATAAACTGAACTATCTACACGATATGAGAAGTGACGTGGTTTTTCTAGAAATCGATTTTAATGAATAAAACCGAAGAAAATGGACTCTAAATTCACCCCTTTTTTTCCAGTTGTAACCATTTTACTCTTACATTTTTAATCGGAAGAAAATGAAAATTTACAATATTGTTCACAATACGATTAAGAATGATGCGGTTTTCTTACTTTTTATAAATTAATAAAATATCATCTAATTTTTTAAAGAAAACAGCTAAATTCTGACCAGAGCCGCGCGCTCGTTCGTATCGATTAGTATGGAAAGTCAAGGTCCAGGGTAGATACGCCTTAATAAAACCGGTCAAGTGCGAGTCGAGCTTCTCGGGTACCGAGTACCGACGGTTCCGTACCACACCACCACACAACATAAACCGTCAAAGTTCAATACCAAAAGGGTGAAAACGGGACCCTATTACTAAGCCTACGTTGTCCGTCTGTCCGTGCGTCTGTCCTACCTATTTAGAGCTGTAACTTTTGAACCGTAATAGCAAGACTGTTGAAATTTTTACAGAATATGTGTGTGTTATTTACGGCGGATTTGTCTTAAAAAATAATAAAATGACAAAAGATACAATTTAAGAGGGGTTTTCATACAAGAAACTAGTTTATAATCAACGTTTATAATTTACAATATCTGTAATGTAATGTAAAATACATAGAGTTGCTTTATGGGTCTGCTATTGGGCGGTCACGTGCGCGTCGGTTGCCCCATATCCCCGGCCTACAGTGGAACTCCAGTGGTGGCTCAGGATATTGTTCTTTTATAAGAACAACCCTTGAAGTCACCAAAATATCAATATAACCGTACAACGTCAAGCACTTTTGCTATAAAAACTCGACATTGGCAAAATCATCATTAACCAAAGATGGTAGCCATATTTTTAAAAATAGAATAGAATAGTAAAATACATACTCATTTGTTTCTCTATCTCATGAGGGAGGACATACGAAGAAGTATTGACAAGTATCAGACTCTCCACCAGGTCAGGATGTTGAGCTGCGAGGATCATAGCGACCCTGCCTCCACCGCAGTGGCCCATCACGGAATAACTCGCTATTTTCAAAGTCTGAAAAGAGGTACAAGTAGTGAGGAACCGATTACGATTTATCGTAATCGACGATAATCGGCATTTAATTTTAGCGATTAATAGAAATTGTCGATTATCCTTGCGTTTATTTAATAATCACCTGTTAGTTACATTTAATATTTAATATACATTTATCCGAATTCTAAACCGAATCATGTTAATGAAACGCACTTCAAAAACGTAAAAAAATTCACAAACCTTCATTCGTTGCCTCAGAGAGGTTATTTCGCAATAAGAGATAACTAACAAAATATACTATGTATGCATATTCGACAAAATCAGCATTACTTCAATTTCGATTATTTATAATTTTTTATAGATATTTATTAAACTATAAATCACTACCTTCATGAACTCGTAAGCGTAGTCTGCATCCTCTTCATAGAAACTATCGGACAAAACACGATCGGGCGGTCTGCTCAACCCATACCCCGGTGGATCCCAGGCAATGGTGGTAAACTTGTCCGGGTCAAATCCTTCTTGGACAGGTTTCATCGCCAATCCATCGCCTAAACCACCAGTAAGTATTAACACATGTTTACGACCACGTCCAAATTTTGTGTAATGTATATTCCATTCTTTCACTTTCACTTTGTTCTCCTGGAAATAATAATAAGACTTAAAAATACGACGTCACATTCGTAAAATAAGCAGAATAACATAACTAACATTAAATTAAAGATTGAAAATTTTTGTCTCGGGCGGGACTTGAACCCGCACTCTTCCAAACCGGGGAAACGTGCTAACCAATTACACCACCAAGCCCACTGCCCAGAGAACGTAATTTTCAATCTGTTACGTCTTAAGGGGGCGTGCGCGCCATCTACTGGATAAGTATTACAACCAACCAACTTGCAAGTCAAGCATTACAACTTGAATTCATACAATATAAACACCATTTCCACAACATACCACACACCATTACACATTACATCATAACATCATTTCATCATAGAGTCAGACACGATCCGTTCATTTATACTGGGTGTTAAAAGAACGGATCTGACTCTATGATGAAATTATGTTAGTTATGTTATGTCTGTCTGTCGAATGCATCAGAAAATTTGGGCAAGCATTGTCACGCCCTGGATCCCAGAAAACTGTCATCGGCGTCCAGGTCGTCCTAGGAAGAGGTGGCGGGACGATCTGGATGCTTTCGATGACGCTTGGCCAGAGCATGCCCAAGACAGACTAGAGATGGTTCTACGATTAAAGGGGTTTGCCTAGCAGTGGTCTATTTGGCCAAAAAAAAGTCTGACAGGAATTTGCTATAGCCTGTACGATCCTACTGCAGGGCAAAAGCCTGCTCTATCGAACAAGGATAAGGATAAGAGATACGAAATATATTTTTTAAAAGGCTGAGAATCGTTTTGCTTAGAAAATAACGTACCTCCATCGTAACTGCATCTACAGCTGCCTGTTCAATACCATATTTTTTTATTGACTCCAAACTATATAACGAGTAACTTAATTAAAAGATGCGAAAAAAAGAGAGAACCGATAGTAATCTCACCCGCACTTATACTATATTAGCACAAAATCGGTAATATAAATTAGTAAAATGAATTGTTAATCACATTTCCGGTTCATTAAAGACTGTTAATGTCTTGTAGAATGTCGACCAGCGATATCTTAATTGATAAGTCTATTAAATTTCTGTTTTTAATACACATTTAGGTATTAAAAAGTTTGGGATGGTTTCTACCACAATATTTAAACAAAGCTGATACAATGTTAAACGCCTGTAAAAACCAAAAATTTTTACAAATCACAATCCATGTTGTCACCCATATTCGCAAAAATAAATGATATTCTGTTAATTCCTTTGATGTATTTTGTATTCAGTAAATAGTTGCATAACTATGGTAATTTTAACCATGAAACTGAACAACGTTTCGTCTTGCAGTCCTACACCAATATTGGACCGTGAATGGTGTTATAGTCCTACAAGGCGTCCGATGACCTTGAGCATTATGTATGGGTAGTCCTACTTACAGGATAGTGTATGGGCTTGTAGTCCTGCATGTAGGACTAATGTGAATTGGCTCCTAAGGACACCTAAAGGAAATTAGCAAAAAATTTCAGACTTTCCATACTAAATGCAATAAGCTGATATTATGTTCGTATGAAAGGTCGTTTCTTTTTTCTTTGAATTTCCGGTAGGTTCTTAGGGAAAGTCGTTCCGTGTCATGGGTACAATCACCCTTAAAAGTTATGCAACTGTTGACCCTAACACTCTGTTTACGTACAAAAATGTTTTAAAATATGAATTAAATATGTTTTAAAAGCTCTTTTATCAAATCTGGATCAGTTATTGATTTGTGGGGACTTGCCATTGGATGATAACTGCCCACAGATTTATAAATATATTTTGCGTTTCGAACACATTGTATACCAAAAGAATACTTCAAATAAAAAAACATCAATATTCATATTATCCTTTGTTGTTATCGACTTACCACTTGTCACTTTCACCGTATATTAATTCATCCATCCAAGCGAACATGTACAAAAACTGTGTTCTCCCCCATTCGATTTTCACCCATAACTCTAAACGTTAAGGTACATAGTTCAATGGCAAAAACTGCGAATTTGTAGGGCAATAAGTGGTGATCAAATTGAGATACGATGCGACACGTGCAAGTTATTGGTTCCCAAGTGTTTGCACAAACTACGATATTGCTTATTTGGGCAGAAAATCTTTCTTTATGGGGGGAAATACGATATATGGGGCAAGTTGATAATGTTGGAATGACTAAGCGTTATTGACCGACTTCAACAAAAGTCTCAAAACTGCACCTATGGTCTTATTAGGGTTCCGTACCCAAAGGGTGCAACCGAGACCCTATTAGGTACTAAGCCAATCTATATAATGTTGGTATTCTATATCGTTGTCTAGTCATCAATCATCATAATACTAGTCCAGGCTAGATCCTGTTACTTTAAACGTGACTATAATATGTAATTTGTGTGACAATATAAAAAAAAAACTTTTTTTCAGAGTGTATATATTTATATTTACTATCGAAAACAAAATTACAATAATGTAGAACCGTTACTAAATAATAATTAATTATAAAATTGGCTACATGCCTCGTCTACAAGGATGTGCAGTCAAATATTCACGACAAGCTACGTCACTTATTTTAAGTTTGTTGTTGATGTGATTATACTGCCAACTCTATATTTTTGGAAACGAAGAATAAAATATTTTAAAAAAGTGCCCTGGAGAAAACACAATTTTGTTGGTAAATGGTTCCCAGCTACGAAATCCTCTGTGCGCGAGTCCGACTCGCTCTTTGCCGGTTTTTCATGTTTATTATATACTATCACATATATAGTATATCACATAAGTAAACAACCTACAACGACAAAGTTTCTATCATTATTGAAGTATATTTTGCCACTTTTATTATTAACTACTATGTAATTTTCTGAAATACGCTTTCAAAGGATACAATGATTCACAGTTGTCAACACACAAGTCGGTCACAGCCCATTGCTGGCCTTTGAAACTACGCCCAGTTTCAGTCAGTAATGAACTGAGAAATTGTTTCAAGACAGCCGACTTGAAATGTGCGTGATTATGTTTTCATAACGGATGTTTTTATAGACTTGGCACTTATTTTTATTAAATTTTTATAAACTGACATATCTCCTGTTTACATACAACCAATAGCGCGCTCCATACAAAAATTTTTTGATTATATTTGAAACAAAGAAAGAAAGAAAACTTATTTATTTATATTTAGGATATTACCCGAACTAAGTTAATGAAATTTTTCAAAAATGTCTAGTAAATAAAATGTAGGTATAGTCATATGAATAGATAATAGTAGGTAGGTACACTATAGAAACGAAACTATACAAAATGTCAAGAAACGTCTATTGTTCTTTTATAAGAACAACCCTTGAAGTCACCAAAATATCAATATAACCGTACAATGTCAAGCACTTTTGCTATAAAAACTCGACACTGGCAAAATCATCATAAACCAAAGATGGCAGCCATATTTAAAAAAATAGAATAGAATAGAAGAAACGTCTACCAAACTCGTGTTGGTTTAACCATAGTTTCGCTTTCTATACGGTACTATTATTATTTCTATTCATATCGTATATTTTAAAAGTTACAGTGGCTGAAAGATTTTCATATAAAGTCAAATTTTACATTAATCCTAGCTTTGAATCTGTATATTTTAACGGAAATATGAATCTAGATTGTGTTTAAAAAATGTAATTGAGTAATACACTTACACTAAACTATTTTGTATACTATTGTTACACTATTGTTACACTATTGTTAACTATTATTATGCTTTACAAACGTCCGCTTAAAAGTTAGGTATACATAATAGCGTCCTTAGGGGACGATCGGACCGTCAAACTGAACAACTTTATCTATGGCACAAACATCGAAATAGCGATAAAAAAATCTGCTGTTCTGTTCAAAACTGCAAACCTACTTGAGTCAAATGTATGGGACAGCTGATGTTTTTCTTCGCGATTTCGATGTTCGTCCCATAGAGAAAGTTGTTCAGCTTAATGGTCTGATCATCCTCTTAAAAAAGCATATTAAGTTTGACCCTGTGTATTATATCATAGTCGTTAAGTAAAAAGACGGTTCACGAGAGTTTCTCCCACCGAAATGACGCCAAAACATCTCATAAAACAAACCATCGAAATCACGCAAAAACCCCTAACGAAGCTTCCTAAAAGCGCGCAGTCAGAAAAAAAGTGGCGAATAATTACACACTGTGCAGCAAAGGGTGGAAAATGGAAACAAACGCGCTACAATGTGGGGAGGTGAACAATAGCGTTTTGTTTCACTTTAATATTTCACTCGTGTCATCGCTAAGATTCACTGTGATTAAAATGTTTTTGTTTTGTTACTTTTATGGAACCTTATGTACCTTCTTTACTACTTAGGTACCTACCATAAAGGTATTACACCTTACAGGAATAGATCAACAACATGAGTTGTCAAATGAAACCTTTTTTGGATGTTTTTTGGAGACTATTCGGGGGCAAAAATTCGAATATTGTCTATAATTCTGAGTATAACGTGAAATTGTGGATAAATTTATGATGTAGTGTCAGTATATTTCATAAAACTATCTACGATTTTACAATTCGCAATTATTCACGGAAACCGGTTCTATTGCCTCGCGTCACGTATCTCTTTCTATTATACAGTGGTGCCGCTAGGTACATCTCACTCACTCAGCTGTATGTTCCTCTATTCCTGGTATAATACCTTTATGGTACCTTCACTTCGTTTCCATCCGAAATGTGAAAGACGAAGTGAACAGCTCTACCAAGGGCTACAGAGATAGGATCACTGCACTTACAAATAAGCTTGCTTTGCCTCTAAGCAAACCTCTCAGCTTGAGACATCTAAACGACGGCCCATTTGGGATAATTTATGACTTGTAGTGACCAAATAAAGTCAGCCTGACAGTGGGAAGGCATGCCTGTAACCATCGATACATACAAAGGAACTTTTGATGATCTTCAAACCGATAACAGGTTTTAAATAAATCTCTTGCCTGCCGTGCAGGAGGCGATGGTTCGATCCCCGTCCAAGCCGACTCGTACCAATGAGTTTTTCGGAATTTATGTACGATTTGTTACACCACTGGCTTTTCGGTGAAGGAAAACATCGTGAGGAAACCTGCATGCTTCAATTTCGAGGCATGTATTGTACCCACTGTCCATAATAAGTGGCGACGCGCTCACCCCCCGTCGCACTGGACAGAGTTTCGGTACTACTGGTGAAACGTGGATGTTCTGAGGTTTCAGAATATCTCTGACTACCCCCTGGGGGAATATAGTCGTGAGCATATGCTATGCTATGCTATGCTATATCAAATAAAGACAATGAAAAATTTGGAAGGATACTTAGTATCCTCCTTAGTATCCTTTTTGTTGAGGATACTTATTATCCTTCCAAATTTTTCATTCCTTTACTATTTCTTGACTTTATAAGCATTTATAAGTCTTATAAATGCTTAAAATAGTAACATTTCCCCTCCCTATAAAACCCTTTGGTAACTTAGCAAAAACAACACTAATGTCTCGGTCAGCCAACGGCCGGTGACCTTTCAGTAATTAATGACCATTAATTAAATGGCTCTGAACAAAACTGAGACAAAGTTACGACCCGCGGGATTTACACAAAGGAATTGACTGAGACATAGGTAACCAAAGTAACAAGTACTTTGATAATATAAACAAGTAAACATAAAATATAAGGTCTGACTTTTCTGCTTTTCCTAAAACACTGATTAAATCATCTGCAACATGACTTAAACCAAAGTAAGCAAAAATTATCTCGTACAAAATGGTTAGTTCATCCAAAGATGAACAACAGTAAGTATGTTAGCCATCGTAATATTTATGTCTAACAATCGTAATATTCATATTTCTATTTGTTAAGTTTGGGTTAGCTTGGCTAAAATAATTATCGTAATGTTCCTTTCAAGAATCAATTTACTATCCCTTGACTATACGTATATATAAATAAAACATTCATCTTTAACATCAGTCAAAAAAGCCTGGATGAGAGGATTATGGTTATTAGCTTGAATGTCCTTTGACTGCAACGGATGCAGTCCGTACTATCACAAGGGTTCAATTCAATTCAATTCAATTCATTTATTGCTTTCATGTACAGTATTAAAGGTCTTATAATATAATTAGGTATGAGTACATGAACCCTGTTGATTAGGGCATTGCAAATTAAAGGCATGCAAAATAATTAAAAATAGTTTAACAATGAACGTTAAATAAATTGGAATTAATAATTATAACAGAAAACATTGAAATCATAAAATTGTGAATACGTTTAAAATAGAAAATAAAAATTGTTATAATCGACAATAATTTTAACGATGAACATAAAATAATTAGGTAATTATACAGAAAACATTGAATAAAGATATAATCATAAAATTTTTATACATTTAAAATATAAAATAAAAAATAAAAATAGTTATAAAACGACATTGCATTAATTTTAGACTATCACGCTATAGCTTATCACACATGAACTCATCAATCGTTTAATAGCATTTGTTGACTAATAGGGTCTTAAGTTGTCTGTAAAAAGGTTTGTCTCCGGATTCTGTTTTTATATATTGTGGAATTTTATTATAAATTTTTACCGCCATATAATGAGGGCCTTTTTTAAACAACTGCATGTTTCCTTTGGGTAGTTCCAAAAGGTAGTTTCTTCTCGCACTTTTAAATAATTCGAATTACAAACAGGGCCGCTTCAAGAATAAAGATGGAAGGAAATGGTAAAATTTGTTTGTCTACGAAGAATGGTCTACAGCTTTCTCTTGGCTTTATGTTAAATAAAATTCGAATGCATTTCTTTTGTAGCACAAAGACGTCGTGCGCATCGGTACTGTCTCCCCACAACAGCACACCGTATCGCATCCATGCGTAGGCATAAGCGTAGTATGCGGCTAATGAAGTAATGACGCTTCGGGATGTGTGTTTGTTTTGAGAATGGCCCGGGCATAAGTGAATTGCGATAATTTGGATTTTACAGTTTGCAGGTGATTTTCCCATGTTAAATGCGTATCGACAGTAAGTCCTAAAAGATTGTAACTTGTCACTTCCTCGATATTAAGTTTATCTAAGACGTTTTTTAAATTTAGTTTATTTTTTTGTCGGGGTCTGAATTGGATAACTTTCGTCTTTTTTAAGATTATTTCAAGGTTGTGTTCAAATGCGTTTACCGTTCGACGCTCTATTATATGTAACACTTCAACCGAAGGCCTTTTTCTAATTTATCACTTCGTCATTACCGTAATAGGTGATAAATTCCAAGTGAAGGAAATACGTAAAAAAAATAAGCACCCAATTCAAACCTAATGCACCTTAATTTATAAAGTCATCGCCATAAACAATCACATCAATGGGCAATATCTCACGGGTCACAAGTCACGGGTAAGGACTGAGCTAATCTTTGCTTGCTCACCCTGAATACGAAGTCACGTGAATCAAGCTAGTTTGTTTCTTATGTTGTTGGAATTAAGAGTGCTGTTAGGGAGCTTGTTAAGTGAAATGAACAAGGTAATGAGGTGGAAGGAGCAAACGTTGCGGGTTGGCCTTATAGAAGTGCATGACCCGGAATCTCTGTTTGGATGATTCGTGGTTTTGATGAAGAATGTGACTATGCTCTAAGTAAATTTAATAAAAAAGGATTTTTTGTACAACAAGGAGAAGAATTTTGTATGATTTTCAAATATTCAAAGCTGCACATTTGTATGAAAATGAGACTCAATCGGTCAAGTTTTGATTTTTGATATAAACATAATAAGAGACGCACAACCCTGGACGTTTCATACAAACGTTCTCGCTCTAACAAGAAGAGGTAAGCACGAGCATATCGCACGTTAAAACCAATACCGTCACTAAACGAAAAACCCGCATTTTTAGATTTTCGCACCATGTCTCCCACCAATCAGAGCTTTGTCCAATGCAAAAACACCTGTAACGAAATTCCATGTAATTCTTATAGATGTCAGTAGTATCGCAACGACTTTAAACAAAATTCGCCAGCCGACTAACCGCTTTACCGACACCATTTGGATAGTGACGTGAACGTCAGGCATACCAGAGTACTTTCTAAGCGCAAGAGTGTCATTTTTTGGATAAGAACGTTATTCCATTAAATAGAACAGCCAATTGAATGTACTTTGATGTGTGGAGTACCGTCATTTTTTGGTTAGTGTCATTTTCACGTTAATTGAATAGCGTAAATTCGGTACAAATAAACGCAATACTGTCCGTTTTTGCATAGAGCCATATTTGCTTTTACTTTAGGCTAAAAATCTGTTGCAGTTTCTGGGAATAGTGTATTTTTGACGATTAAAGTCGTACTTTTTGTTAGTTTTTGAGCGGAAAACGCATAGGGATTCAAACAAAACTGTCATTTTATGTTTTAAACCTATATTGCCTTTACTTAAGATAAAAGATCTGTAGATAATTTCAAGAAATATTGTCATTTTATGTAATTTCATACAGAAATGATTACATTTTTTTTAGAGTCAGTATTGTTTGTATCTTTTATAAGTAAACCGTGTCATGTTTCGTTTGGTGTCGATATTAACCAAAATTTATTGTAGACTGTGAATGTTAAAAATAAATTAGAACACATTTTAACTTTTTACTATTTAAGTTTTGTATTCTTTTACCAAAACCAAGAGCTCTCTTGCAAAAGAAGTCGGGTTGACTTCGGCTTTTAAAGATTCCCAAAACTTAAATAGCCCCGTGGTATAGAATTACGTAGTACTTTTTAGCTCATAAGCCGCAAAACAAAATCTATGCCGGACAAGTGCGTAGCACCCTCAATCGACGGAAGTGCATGAAGAGATGCATGAATGTGAATGAGGCTAAAGAGGTGTGTCAGAGTCGTAGCGTGTGGCGGTCCGTGGTCTCTGCCTACCCCCACGGGACAATTTCGTGAGCTTATGTATGTATGTATGTAGAATATGAGGTGTATTAGATTCTCGTAGTACAAAGTAGGTACCTAAGCTCCTCCCATTTCAGATCATGAAAACAGTATTTGATTTCAATCAAGACAACATCGTCCCCACCAGTTGTCTTGTCAAAACTTTCTACGGGAGTCAGGAAAATTGTAGTACCTAGGTACGAACCACCATACAATTTTACGACGGCCGTCTTTAAGATCTAAATAACATTTGCAAGATTATGCCAGTATCAAACCCAAAGTCCTTCGTCAGTCAAGAGCAAAATACCAAAGTCAAAAATCAAACTATTCTTCATCAGAATCCGATTTTGTTTTGGAAGATAATGCTATTGAAAAGCCATCGTTGGTCAAGCAAGAGTTAAATACCAAAATCTAAACTAAACGAGTGTTCAAAATGAAGCACGTCAGACCTTAAATTCAACTTTGAAAGAGGTGTCATGAAACAATGTTAGGGATAAACCAAAATGTAGCCCGATCCAGTCCTCTAGCTCTAGCTTGTCATCAAAATCAGATTAGGTTCCAGAACTCGTCTTTAAACTCTTACTATATAAAAGTGGAGTAGGACTACTTAGGAATTACTTTAGTGAAGTTTACTTTTACATCTACAAAGTTCCTTGTACATTTTCTTTATACCTATGATTCTGATGAATTTACAGCGTGTTTAAGTGCTATTTATTAGTGTACTTCATCCTTTGAACACGGTGTATAAGTGTGAGTATCTGAAATAGCCCGCATGGACATAGAAGTAGTAACGATGCGTACATGGAATAGCAAGAAGTATTCATATTTATGTATTAGTCCTATTGTAACACTTATTATACCTATTGTACCCCTCTTTTACGTCGGTGCTTAAGAACGGTCTATTGACAACTGTTTTTTATTATTTACACCAGTTAATTGCTCATACAATGCATGTTTTTTTTAGTTTTCTTAAGTTTTACTAGAATAGTGTCAGTCAATGTACCCTATTCTCCACGACAAATTAAGTAAAAAAGTTAGAGGAATAATGACACAAAAGTAGATATTTTTTAATAACTGCATGAAAATGGAATATACCCTGTACATCATTGAACTAATAGCAAGATTATTACCCAAACTATCATTTAAATTGATAAAATCATTAAAAACCACTAACGAAAAAATTTAATTAAATAATTCGTTTTGCAAAAACTTTGAACGCCATTTCCCGAAAGTTGCATTTTTTGCGTAGTGACGGTAATGGTTTTAACGTGCGATATTATACTCTTTCTTATACTGAGTGTGAGTGAGAGAGGATTACAACAACTGCACGTTGTCCACCTCCCGGCGGCGAAGTCAAAATTGGTGGAAGAGGTACGGAGTGTCCATACACTGAACAAAGTGCATGCAGTGCATAAGATTAATGAATTAATATTCTATGGCATAATTTAAACCTCATTGACGAAGCTACTGAAAAAAAAAATCTACAATTTTTAAAGGGGAATTAAGACTTATAATGTGTAGTTACAAAATGTTCCATATAAAATTCACCAATTAACATAAATGCAGACGTATGCAAACAACCACCCAATTCATGATATTGCCGATTGTCAATCAGAATTGAACAGTGATGTTTGATCTCCAATGTTTGCGAGCACATTGCTAATTATTGATTCGGATAATTGATTAAATATTAATGTGATTGCTGTTTCCAGTCCAGCTTGTATAAAGTGATAAAATATTCGCAATACGAATACAGTAATGAAGTCGGAATTTCGTAATTTTTGAAATGCAATACTATTGTTATCCCTATATTCTGTATTTATGAAACCAACTGTCTATTTTGTGGTGTAAACACAGAGTTACTGTTTTTCTAGATAATCTGGGTCTCTTCGAGGATTGTTTTCTTTTCTTTCTTTGTTTATTTTTTTCTTTTATTTTCTTAAATTCTCCAATCATTAGGTACTTTCTTTCTTATCTTGACAATAAATAAATACTTTAACGATTTTGTGAGCGAGCGCCCTAAATTTTTGGCGTTATGTGCACTTTCCACCAGGTGATACGAAGCTATCTTTCTTAAGAATCTTCGAAGATATTTAATGAAGACAAAACTCCATGAAGACGAAATTCTCCTAAATTCAGCCCCTACTAAGTTGGTGAATGAAACAAGCTAGTTTTATTTATTCGTAATGAGTTAATGACATATTACCATCAGCCCATTTCCACCTACTGCTAAACAATACTTTCTTGGCCCTTTCAAATACAACACGCTAGTAATTTGTTGCTTTCAAGAACATTTCTGACTTCTTGGTTCTATAAAAATACAGAGGAGATTATGTGTTGATATTGTGATTATAGGTGTTGCAGTAAACCTTGAACCCACACATACACATACCTACACACTAACAAAAAGCCATAGTTTGTCAAATACCCTTAAGTAATTTAAAGACACTATTAATTTAAGTATAATTTATAGTAATTAGGTAATAACCTACTTCAGCGTTCTTTTGAAAACCATTTTTTATTCAATCATTTTTAAATTGTTATTAATTTCCCATTTTGATAACTGTACTACAATATAATCCTCTGTGACTGTACCGCTCACTGTATTAACTTAATTTTAATGATAATTCAGTCAATTTCGTTTTGCCAGGCGATTCAGTTGCAGAATTCACTAAATCTCTTGCTGTCACTTTTTGTCTTGTTGACATAGTAAAAGCTAGCAAGAAATTTAATTAAGCATTAACTTTAATGAGCGTTTCTGGAACTGAGTGTTAGCCTAGTGTGGGGGTTAATTGTATTTATAGGGTCCTTCTTAATATGCTGACACTTTTCTAAGGGGCTGATCAGACCATCAAACTGAACAACTTTCTCTATGGGACCAACATCGAAAAAGCGAAAAAAAAATCAGCTCTTCCGTACAAAACTGCAAACCTACTCGAGCCAAATGTATGGGACAGCTGATTTTTTTACGCGATTTTGATGTTGGTCCCATACAGAGAGTTGTTCAGTTTGATGGTCTGATCATCCCCTTAAAAAAGTGTCAGCATATTAAGAAGGACCCTGTATATGATGTACTGTGATGTCAATGTGCAATACCTATTCTTTGTTTTATATGAACTAAAATAATGTAACCGTGCTCATTTAAATAAATATTTTTGTATGTTTGTATCATAGTTCTCAATATGGAGCTCTACTTTCCAATAGCGTAAGTGTGTTAAACGAGAACTATGATACAGTTCTAACGTTTAATATTATGTATAACGCAGAATGCCCTACATTTGCATGGTTGAATATTCATGGAGCTTACGAGTCCGGTAATGGTATCTGTCCTTTCATTAGCTATAACTTGTGATGTCCGAGCCAGTATACGGTCAGCATTGCCACTTCAACTTAGGTTTGTTAAAGCTACTCTAATAAATAAAGAGCGCTCGTTGGCGTAGTGGAGCTTCGGTATTGGAAACGATAACCGAAGTTAAGCAACGTCAGGTCCGGTCAGTCTTTGGATGGGTGACCGTTTAGTGGTATTTCATCTCGAGCGTTTCCGTGCTTCAAAAGGCACGTTAAGCAGTTGGTCTCGGATAGTTCCGACAGATGGCGTTTGTAACTATTCGTCAAGCCAGGTCAGAGGCGTTAATACGCCTTGAAAATTCTCTGACAGCAAGTTGACCACTAACTTGCCTCCACCAACACGCACTGGGCCCGCGTGGTGGAGTATGGCCCACTCCCTCTCACCATTATTCGTGAGAGGAGGCCTTTGCCCTGCAGTGGGATTCTACAGGCTATAACTTACTTACTTACTTACTCTAATAAATATAGGCATCTATAGATCGGCCACCTAGATAATTTTTTCGTACATATTTAAGTGAGTAAAAGATAGCAGACTGAAAGAAAATTGTTTAGACCTCCCATGTTGGCCGATCCGCCCGCCCTTTGCTGTATGGAAGTTTTTCGCATTTTTCGACCAATGTTCCTTCGGGAAAGTTGTTTAATTTTAATACCTGTCTGAATCACCCTTAACATTTTGTTGGTAATTAAAAAATAAGGGTAGGTATAATCAGGGCCCTCCACACGGTGGACCGACGACCTGGTGAAGACGACGGGAAACCGTTGGATGAGGGCAGCGCAGGACCGGTCGTTATGGCGATCCTTGGGGGAGGCCTGTGTCCAGCAGTGGACGTCCATCGGCTGAGATGATGATGATGATGATAATCATTATGATTGAAAAACGTATTTGAATCTGAACATAAGCGTTTTACTGCATTTTTTTATTTCGAAAATTTTAGTTCTGTGTGGAACGTTATGAAAATGACACCCGTATATAGACACGCGGTGGACTATCGCCATCTAGACTATCGCCCATATACACTCCCTGACGGTAGGACTGTGACCTACATTGGGACGTTTGTAGGGAGAGGGCAGGGAGGGGGAGAGAGAAGGTGGGAAGGGATGAGGTGACAAAATTTAATCGTTCTGTAATTAAACAAAACTAAAACATCTTTAACGTTCCTATTTTTTGTAAGTCAATTCAATACAAAATTTGTGGTAACACAGAGGACGCATAAATAAAGAAATTACGCCACAAAAATTTTCTTTGCGGCATTTTGCTGTATAAAACAGTTTGTAAATGTGTTTCTAGGTCGTATCTCGGATGTGAGGGAAATACGTGAACAAGTACGCAGTTGTTTGCCAAAGTATTAAGCGGTCCGCTAACTCAATTTTATGGGTGAAACGAGTTTAGTGAAGAAAAATAGGGGATTCGTGCTTTCGCAGAATCCAATGAGATTGGCTTTTCACTTCATAGGAAATGAGAGAGGTTTGTAACCATTGTCGGATGCGTGAATTGAATATTAGGTTCTATTTCCTGTTTGAGTTCAATTCGTTTGTTAAAAGCTATATCCTTCTGGATAGAAACTTCACTACTACGTTCGAGTATCTTTTCGAGTGGTAGGTACTTGTAGTATGGTTCAGTATTAGACATCATCAGCCCCAATCAACAAATGGGCTAGGCACTTTCTTTATAAAATTAAGATTTTTCACAAATATCACCATTGGCATGCTCTACTGTCGAGATAGTATTCATTCTAACAATATTAATGAACATTCTGATACTATTAAAATAGTTCTACCGATATAGCCTTATCGATGCTATTTATATTTTTAAAAGAAGGCTAGATAATACAAGTGCAGTTTAGTATAATTATAAATAAATAACACTCACAGGCACATACATTGTAATGATCCCAAGCAAGCACTAATAGCTTTTTATTATGGAAGCCATACAACAGCGGCACGATCATATAACATCCATGACCGAACCGGCATTCGAACCCAGGACCCTGGTTTGGCAGTCCGTCGTGGTAACCATTACACCACCGGGTCGTCGAATAATTGAAGAAGATGTTTTATGAAGATGTTTTCTTTGAGTTTTTTTAACTTATGTACGTAATTACCGACTGCTCTCAAACGGTGAAGGAAAACATCCCAAGGAAACCTACATTCGCTGAAGAAGAAATTCCGATGCGTATGTGAAGTCTACCCTACCAACCACCACCACGCGGATACCACTACCACCACTACCACCACTATGCGGATTACCGCATAGGGTCGTCCGCGTGGTGGACTAACGACATCATATACTCTCTTTGAGGGTAGGCCTGTGCCCTGCAGTGGGCTGATACGTGACGTATATAAGCTGATGATGATGATTGTATTTATGTGCCATAATTATTTGATTCAGGTCCCTTCAGCTATTGCTATGCATGCTATGCAGCTATGCGTGATTGACTCACAAACATCCAATCTTTCTCGTTTATGATAATTATCTTAGTAGGATATATCCTCTTCTCAAATTGTTTTCAGTTCTGACTCCCAAATCATCCCAGCAATTCAGTATCTTTTGATAACCTTTCTTCAAATATCAAAACAAACGAAATTTCCCTAAGAACCCTCGTTCAAGATAGAAGCACACTCCAGTATTTGATTGTGCTAACATGATTTTTACCAAAATAAAAGCAATTTTTTTCCTCGTACGTACTTTGGCCACTCAGCTATCGGAACTGAACTTGAAAGGAAGTACTCCAATCCTCGTATCCTTTGGAGCAACCTTTTGATGTTATACTCACATTCTTTATAAAGTTCCGTAGACAAACGGCAAAAAACGGTAAACAACATCGACATCTACACCATCCGTATGTCGCTGACAGTCAAGAGTGTTTAGTGGAAAAAGTGTCGATGGATAAATTATGATAAGTATTCTGAAAATAAAAAATGGGATATACTTTTTATCTTCAATCTTTCTATGTAGGATCGTATCTAGCCTGGTGATCAGTAGCACAGATTAAATTCTTGCTCGGTCACCTGTCTCATATAGCCAATATTTATTTTGTTAAAATGACTCATACTGTATTGCTCTCCTGTATATAACAGTTACACTGTGTTGTGTTGAGAACATAAAATTTTCACTCATTCATCAAAAATTTAACGTTCATCTATTTTATTTTTCAATATTTGATGATATTTCGCGTAAGAACTTAACGCGCTTGCGGTCAGGGCCAATATGATAGTCCACAGATTTAGGCATTGCTCAGCTCAAGTCAAAATAACACTGTTTAGAGCGTACTGCACATCTCTGTACACCTGTAGTCTGTGGACTGCATATCGCCAGGGATCTCTAAGGGCCCTGCGCACCCAATATAATAACGCATTCAGGATGCTGCTGGGGCTGCCGCGCTTCTGCAGTGTGTCTGGCATGTTTGCGGACGCTCATGTCGATGGGTTTCCCACCGCGCTACGCAAACGGTGTGCCGCCGCGCTGCAGAGGGTTCGCGCCAGCACCAACAGCATCCTGAACATGGTCTCCAGTAGATACTGTGACAGTAGTAGCTTTATAAAGCACTGGATTGGTATACACTTAAGTGTGTGTATTAACATAGACATTTAAGTGTGATACTAACAACATATGGATGTAATGTCTGAAATAAAGAATTTTTATTTTTATTTATTTATTTATAAGCCGGGCATGTTGGTACGCTATGAAAATGAAAGACAGAAGACTAGTTTCACCAATTTCGTTCCTTTTTTTTCGCATAATGGTGCACGAGAGACGACGAGACGTTACTGAGACGTTACTGAGACGGTACTGAGACGTTACTGAGACGTTACTGAGACGTTACTGAGACTTTACTAAACCTCCAGAACCTCCGGCATACCCTGGACAATCAACAAGCCTCTAAATGTAGATTGAAAAGCCTCTTCATTACGATGGTAAGTTAAACTCA
Organism: Agonopterix heracliana; assembly: GCA_963693445.1. Lineage (NCBI taxonomy): Eukaryota > Metazoa > Arthropoda > Insecta > Lepidoptera > Depressariidae > Agonopterix > Agonopterix heracliana. The sequence continues at coordinate 2,044,211 of OY856310.1, forward strand.
GTGACAATGCCATATCGACTAAACAGAAGAAAATTTATCACCTTTGGCCATCATACTCATAGTTAAAATTTTCCATGTCTCGTGGTCCAAATTTTATAAATAACGGAACAGAGTTGGAACGAATACTTTCACGCAATTGCGTAAATCGAATCCCTCTGGTATCTTCAAGACAAAATCACCGCTTGTTGGTCTAAGTTAGATATACACAATAGTTATTTGTTATGCTAGGCTGCAAAGTTGCTTTTTGGCGCGAGTACTTTTATTGAAACCTGAGCAAGCGAAGGATTCTAGGATTGAACCACGAGCGAAGCGAGTGGTTCAAATAATAGAATCCTGAGCGTTTAGCGAAGGTTTCAAAGGTACGAGACGCAGAATAACTTTGCAGCCGAGCGAAACACACAATTTTTCACCTCACAACAGCGAGGAAAAAAAGTGAATAGCTAAAAAGAACATTTCAAAAAGTTTTTTTTTTCGTGCTGGCCAGTGTCATGAAATAGTTATTAAGCATTTTCAGTGCATTGGCGGTATACAAAAATATTGAATAGACAAATTCGAATTTCAAAAACTCTTTGCACGCTAGCGGATAAAATACACTTTTGCACTCAGATTTCGAACGATAAACAGAATCTTTCCGAGCTTGTGAGGTGAAAACACATATTTTCACGCCTGCCTCTCACTAGGGTAGGCAGATACAACGAAATGTCATCCTGTTAGATCTCTCTAGCCTCCTCCACATTCATTTTTCCTTTCATGCATGCTCGTCAGTTTCGGGTAGATTCCGGACGGTAGATTCGGACCTTTTTTAAGATGTCTCCAATTTGGTCAGTGTATGTACATTTCGAAGCGCTCGTTGGCGTAGTGGAGCTTCGGTATTGGAAACGATCACCGAAGTTAAGCAACGTCAGGTCCGGTCAGTCTTTGGATGGGTGACCGTTTAGTGGTATTTCATCTCGAGCGTTTCCGTGCTTCAGAAGGCACGTTAAGCAGTTGGTCTCGGATAGTTCCGTCAGATGGCGATGTAACTATTCGTTAAGCCAGGTCAGAGGCCTATTGAGGCGGCTTGAAAATTCTCTGACAGCAAGTTGACCACTACCTTGCCTCCACCAACACGCACTGGGCCCGCGTGGTGGAGTATGGCCCGCTCCCTCTCACCCTTATTCGTGAGAGAAGGCCTTTGCCCTGCAGTGGGATTCTATAGGCTATAACTTACTTACTTACTTACTATGTACATTTAGGCCATCCCCTTTCGACATTTCCACTTTCTCTATGTTTGTTATTACATCCTCTTTCAGACCACAATGTTTTCTGATCAATATGTAAGAAAAATGTATGAGAACATTGCAAGTCGTACGTGCGGAATAGAACCCGGGCCACAGAGGATATCCTCTGTGCCCGGGCCGTCATGATGGAAAGACCGCTCCGCAAAGCTCAACCGAACATTAATTAAGTTAAATTTTCCTACCATTTGAAGTTCGAAAACTAGCGACCGCCACAAAGCGTCTAAAAGAATATGAATTTATAATAGAATGCTTTAAGCTTTGTTCTGCAAAAGGGTAGTAGGTATTCAAAGCGAATAGTTAAAAGTGTTCGCTTCACTGCTTCCAACTGAACTGTTCCAATAAACGAAGGTTTACTTCGGAACTGTCTTTTTGTACATTATTTACTTCGTGGACAATAGTTACTGAACTGGACGTGGAAGCTGAAAACGATGTTTTATTGATGAAACTATACGAAATATTATTCTATGCTAATACTGAATAACTGGATTTACCATTGATCACATAGTATAAGACGTTTGACTTCGCTTTAGCAATTTGTGCATTACAAATCGCTTTTAAAACCAAGCGTATGCTCATGACTATATTCCCCGAGGGGGTAGTCAGAGATATTCTGAAATCTCAGAACATCCACGTTTCACCAGAAGTACCGAAACTCTGTCCAGTGTGACGGGGGGTGAGCCCGTCGCCACCCGAAAGGGACAGTGGGTACAATACATGCAACGAAATTAATGCATGCATGTTTCCTCACGATGTTTTTCCTTCACCGAAAAGCCAGTGGTGTTACATATCGTACATAAATTCCGAAAAACTCATTGGTACGAGTCGGCATGGACGGGGATCGAACCATATCGCCTCCTTCACGGCAGGCAAGGTTACTCCCCACTGGACCACCACGGGCTTTTTAAAACCAACGTTTTATTAATTAACCTACACGAAATATTATTCTATGCTAATATCGAGCCAAAATCATACTCGTAAATACGTGGAATGACCATTAAAGAGATATAAGATATGACCCTTTAGCAATTTGTAACGAAATTTTGTAGTATAAAAATTTAATAACTATTTATTTTAGCAGACCTTACTAGAATTTAATTTATCTTTTCTATGTAATCAGCTTTCTTTAACTGCACTTTTTTTTAAATCAAGTTAGTCGTTAGTCATTTTTTCTCCGTTTTTCTGTCGGAGCGAGATGGAGCAATACAAAGTGCACTCAGATATGTGTTTAAAAAATGTCCAATCGATGTCAAATGAAAAATAAAATAACAATATTTTCTCTATACGAGCACTATATCAAACTTATGGACGAAAATAGACTGTTATATTTACTAATAGATGGGCAATACGATGTTTTGACCACCGATAACTTGCATTCCTATTCACTCATATCCTCTTGCGTTAAAGTTGGTTATCGAAAAACCGAGTCGTAAGTTATCATTGTATTTTTCAGTTCCAAGCTAGCCTTTGTTGGATACTTTAGAAACAAAGTGATGTTCTACAAAAGGCAGTCTCTTTTGACATTTTCTCGTTCGTTTAGATTTCAAAAGATATTGTTAGTGTCTGAAAAATGTTTCGAGCAGAATGGTAACGCTGCTTAAAGAGCCTTTTCAGACCGTTTTATTGGATGTTTATTAATAGTTTTCAGAAATGTAATTAAAGTTGATTAAAATATTTAAGGAACCATTAATTGTTTACTTAACTTCTGAGACGCCTGCTACGAATTGATTGACAGAATTTAAATTAAATTGATAATGATAATCTTTTTAATAATTCAATATCTTAGCCGATGGATATCCACTGCTGGACTTGGGACTCCCCCAAGGCTCACCACAACGTCTTGCGCCCTAATCCAACGGGTTTCCGCCGCCTTCAGCAGGCAATCAAATAAATAATAATTATTTGTTAAAATTTCAGCAAAGAATTTGGTTTTGTTAGAAAGTGCGTTCACACACGATGACGCATTGACGCGGCGGCGGCAGACGTCAGTCCGTCATTTGTGAAGCAAGGAGTTGTATGAAACCGCACGTAGAAGCACACACGGTGACGCATTGACGCACCGGGGATGGTTCTATGGACTGACATCTGCCGCTCCGTCAGTGCGTCATCGTGTGTGAACGCACTAAGTAGGGGTGCTAATAGGGTGCAAGGTGTGCTCGTGTGATGGGTTGACATCGAGTTCAGTAAATTGTTTAATTACCATTATCTACTCACTAATTATTTAATATTTTGAAGAAAATTATCCTATGTTGAAAATTTTATTACCACATTTTTTACGTGGCCTTTTCAGTGTCCCACTGTTGGGAAAACACATCCCCTTTTACTTTCTAATCCTCTCTGTTGTGTGCAACTACTGACCAACTCTCCAAGAAGGATTAAAAATTCATTAAAATAAAAAAATATATAGAAAAAAGAAAATAGGAATGAAATGTTCATTTCTAAACCACTGTTTCTATGAAAACTAGTAGTAGAATTAGTAAGTTCTACGAAACATTAATTTGCTGCGAGTCTTTTAAACCTGCCCTTTATAAATATTTAAGTGGAACGGTGTTATTTCAGGGGAAGGGGTGGTATTACCCGTAATTACGGGGATTCCCTCCCAGACTTTGCGGCGGCTCACGACTGGAACGGAAGTAAACCACAGGATAATTTCAAATTCTAAATTTCTATGTTTTACTATGAAAGTAAATTCTAAAATTTGCAGTTAGAACATTTTACTGACTACATTCTTGTTATTCAGTGTTTGTACTTGTCGTGACCACTATCCATCAGATTCGAAAAGGGCGATGTGCTCACTACCTGTCACAATGGACAGAGTTTGGTCCATAAAGTTATTATACCTTACAGGAGTAGAGGAACTGACATGAGTTGTCAAATGAAACCGTTTTTGGATGTTTTTAGGAAACTATCGGCAAGCAAAAATTCGAGCACTGTCTATAATTTTGAGTGTAAAGTGAAATCGTGGATAAATTTATGAAATAGTGTCAGTATTTTTCACAAAATTATCTACGATTTCACTTTCGATTCGCAATTATTCACGGAAATCGAATTTTTACCCTACGATAAAATCCTCAAAAACGGTTCTATTGCATCGCGTCTCTCTCTATTATACAGTGGTGCCGCTAGGTACATATTGCTCTCTCAGCTGTCAGTCTCTCTATTAGTAACTTTATGGTTTCGTCACTGCCAATGAATGGGTGTAGCAGCACAGTAGTAGCAACTTATTTGTATGTTGAATGCGAGCTTTGTGACCAACTCATGGATGATTTTGCTAACTTGTTTACTCCTAGGCTAGCAATGAACTCCAATTTTAGTTGGTAAGGCCCACTTGCGCCAAACACGGGTTAGCAATTAACTTCGGATAAAATGGCTCTTTCAGTTGTTTTTCTATACAAAATGTCATGGGTTACCACCAACTTAAACTAGAGTTTATTGCTAACCCAGGTTGGCGCAAGTGGGGCTTAGAGAGCTATTTTACCGGAGTTAGGGTTGGCGCAAGTGGGGCTTAGAGAGCTATTTTACCGGAGTTAGTTTGCTAACCCAGGTTGACGCAAGTTAGGTATCAATTTAGGCGCAAAAAATATCTTAAGGTTCCTTAAGTCAAATTTAATAATTTATTCGTTCTGTGGGTTACACAATTACAAGACTAAACTATAAAAATCGATTAGAAAAACATACAAATACATAACATACGTTATAATAACTGATTGATTATTTATTTATTTATTTATTTATTTATTAGGCACATAAACAGATCACAGTCATAAAGATTATAAAAAAACAGGAAAAGGTTTAAATTCTAGACGTGACCCAAAACAATGTGCACAGCATGATCGGTTACATTTTAGACAAAACTTATAGTAGGTGTAGTAATTAGTAACACAATATTATGTTGTTTTGAAATTTAGACGTTTTTAAACACAGGTACATTAAAAAGTGAATTTAACAAAATAGGCTACATAAAACCAAAAACAAAAAACAGTACTTACTTACAAAAGCAAACATAAAATAATTAAAATCTAGGACCATCTAGGGGGCGGTGGAGGATGTTCTTGAGGCATCTTTTGAAACGGTTGAATGAATTAAAAACATCAATGTTCGAGTCAACCAATTCATTGTACTGGCGGCACATTCGGGTGATAGGATTATAAAAGGAAGTGTTATTTTTGTAGACTTGTAGTGAAAAGTGATTAGATTTAGAATCCCAAAAAGAATCTTATCATGCGGTGTACAGTAAAAACAAATTTGTTTCTTTTCTTCCCTACCGAAAAGTTTCCGTTAGCAGTTGGCGTTGACAATATTTCTTGTAATTTACTCTTTTCTGGGACGGAATAAATTTGCTCCGAAAATTTTCTCCGATCGGCTGTCCGCGACAGATGTTAGGTTCACTTCTTTTTGGATGAACATTTTCCCCCGTAAAGGTTTATGGATGTGTCATGTGGCGAACGTGTTTTCGATGACTTGTCATGTAGTAAAATGTCCCCTTTCGAAGGCGATCATTGTGGATTCTTGGATACGTCATTTATCTTGTTGAAACCTTTACAAGGATACAACTGCAGTTCATTGTCTAAATGACTAATATACTAATGAGGTATAAGAAATCTTTACTACTGCATACAAACACACACACGCACATTCATCATGTTCTCTTTCTATTAAACATCAAAATAGTGTTCGTTTATTGTTAACTAGTTGTGCCCCGGCATGCGATCTAATTCCCCTTTTTTCCGACACACACTTGGTCGTTTTACCCTCAAAACCGAATTCGGACCATGTACGAACATGTTAAAAATAACAATTTGCGAAATCTGGCAAGTCGTTTGAAAGTGATGCGCTAACCAACAAACACCATTTATCAATCGTAGAGCATTCTTGGTTCTTTGCATTTTCGTTATGTTTCAATCTTCGAAATCTTGGGTTTTGTTAAGTGATACTTAGACGCTTAAAGTAGTTAAAAAAAATGCGAGCTGAAGTGACAAAGAACCGACAACCGAATGGGAAACTTCTAGAATGTAGACCACGACATGGCAGGCATAGTTTGACATGTCTGGACCAATAACCTGCCTCAACAGATTTCGGAGAGCGAGAAAGGCCTATGTTTAGTAATGGATTATAACAGGCAGATTATGATGACGAAAAACAACAAAACCGAAATAATTTCGAAGCTTGATCAGAGTGACACACCTAGAACTTCTCACTTCTATCCCATCTTAAAATCTCATAGAAAACCCTTTTTCCTAATATCTATCTTATACATCCACAATGTACTTTCATTCTGAAGCTCGTCTACGAAACACAATAGTCTCTTTGTGCGTCTCCATTTTAACAAGAAAGGGTCCTATCGAATGCCTCCGTTTGCTTTGTGAAACTTTAGCCAGCTTTCTGCAGGGAAATGACTAGATGCTTTTTAGCTTTCCTGTTAGACATGTTGAAGTTTTTTTTAAATATCTGATTCGACAAATAAAATAAATAAATAACAAATAACAATAATTTGTGATTCGTTTTTTAGGAATTTGTCATGTAGGTATTTAACTTTAACAAACGTAATTTTTTTAAATTACATTATTTGAATAAAATTTTACTTTAAATAGAGCTAAGGCCATAATGAGAAATTTTTTACAATGATAGGTACTTACTTCAAATTTTACCAAAAAATAAACGGTTTTCGTTATTAAGAAAATCTACCAGCATTATAAACTAATCAATATCAGGGTGCCTCCGTGGTCTAATGTTTAGAGCATTGGGCTCTTGACACTGAGGTCGTGGGTTCGATTCCCACGGGGGGCACCTAGTGAAATGTCACTTTGTGCGTTTTTCCCCAGTTGGTTAGGACATTGCAGGCTGAGTCACCTGATTGTCGGAAAAGAAAGATGATTCCGTGCTTCGGATGGCACGTTAAGCTGTTGGTCCCGGCTACTATCACTGGTGGTAGTAGTCGTTACATAAAAACCACGTCAGAGGCCGTAAGGCGGTTTGAATAAACTCCGACACCAGGGCTTTGCAGCCCACTCGATAAGAAGAAGAAGGGTGCCATATAAATTATTATCAGAAGAATTGGCGCTTACCTAAATTACAGTAAAGAAAGAGTACCGAGTACTTACTGCATACAGTAATGAGACTCCCTGCACCACAATTTTAACCTCACCCCCGCTTGGTAGGAAGCTTTGCGTAAAATGTAAGCAGTGTCGTATTCCTGTCTCGCTTGCCACTCAGTATCGCATATGCTTATCTCTCCTTGTCAGTTTTTCCCACTTGTATGAAATGCTTTGGATAAGTGTCCAAGGTATGCCTAGGAATAAGGGTGTTACCAGACAGATCGATCGTCGATCGACGGCATTGATCGATGGAAGAATGTCCAAAACAAGGTCCAATTCGGTACGTCAAGTTTTTTTTTGGAGGGCTGAATCGAAAACCATTTCGAGATAATTGTCTCAATAATCATATTTTCTATGTCAGAGATTTTAAAATGAAAGGATTACAGATATTTTTAATAAAATAACGTCGTTTTTCGGTCCGTGCAGTGACGTCACTGGCATACCTGCGAACTCCTTGGTAAACATAAAATCAACTTAAAATAACCGGCCATTAAGAAAAAAAAATTACTTTCACAATGTCAGAATTTGACATTTGATGTTGCCGTATCTTTTTCCAGCATAGAATTAGAAAGAGGAGGCAGGTTTTAATTTTTTTAAATACAGCTGTAGGTAGTTTTTCTCCACGGAGTTCGAATTATTTTCTCTCCACCATTTTTGCACTTAGAGATTACAGATCAAAATAATTTAAAAATTAAATTTATATTGATGAACTCGATGAATAGCAATAAGAATGAAATAGGTGTCTTAAAATTATGTCTTCTATCCGTAAAAAAATAGGTAAAAAAACTTTTTAAGTTAAACGATTTTATTTGAATGAAAACTGCACTAAACGGTAAAAAATAATTTTCTACATTTTCGTATTATGTTGTACACTACCGTTAGCTGGAAATTTGTGAGTATAACCTATGTCAACCTATCTTCAAAATAGTTATGACGAATAAAGGTATTACAATAGGCATTCATATTTTAGATTAATACTTTGTTAATTAATTTTGATTATAAAATCGTGGGCGCTTGCATAGTAATAGGTATAACTCAAATGTTACATACTATTTATCTTACAAAATAAAAAAAAATACATCAAAACATTTTGAAAGTAAGTAGTACGGCTAAGGTGATATCGATGTGGTTTTCATTGTTGTATGTCATCGAGCTATGAAGACCTGTACCTGCACTACCTACGGATGAAAGCATTTTTTTTAGGATAGTTTAATATTTTACTAGCAAGCGCCCACGATTTTATAATCAAAATTAATTAACAAAGTATTAATCTAAAATATGAATGCCTATTGTAATACCTTTATTCGTCATAACTATTTTGAAGATACGTTGACATAGGTTATACTCACAAATTTCCAGCTAACGGTAGTGTACAACATAATACGAAAATGTAGAAAATTATTTTTTACCGTTTAGTGCAGTTTTCATTCAAATAAAATCGTTTAACTTAAAAAGTTTTTTTACCTATTTTATTTTTTACTTTTTAGTTTCCCAGTCAAAGTAAAAACTGAAAACATTCATAGAAACGAATTAAATGAGATCGAATGCGAGTGATCTGCTACAATTCAATGAGACCCTTGACCACCTTCTGTCTCGATCATAAGACGCTCAATCTTACCGAGACTAAAAAGTATTAATCGAAACAAATAAAATGATACCAAACACGAATGTTCTGCTACAATTAGTTGTATATACCCCTTGAAAACCTTCCATCTCCAACATTAGATACTCAATCTTACCGGTACCTACCTACCGTAAAGTTCTCATACACAAATTATATGATACCAAACACGAGTGCTATGCTATAAATACATCGAGGAGATTCCTTTACCACCCGCTGTATTCATAATCAAGACCCTCAATCTTACTGATACCACAAAGTTCTTATCGAAACAAATGAAACGAGATCAAACACAAATGCTTTATAGAGGAGATCTCCATCATCAGACCCTTCAGTCTGACCGGGACTAAAAAGTCCTTATCATAACCAATTAAATGCGATCAAACACGAGTTTACTGCAACAATTTACTGAGGAGATCCCTTGAACACATTTCGCCTCCATTATCAGACCTTTAATTTTACCAAGACTATAGAATCCTCATCAAAATCAATTAAATGTGATCCGTCACGAGTGTTCTACTTCAATCAACTGAAGAAATCCCTTAACCACACTCAATCTCCATCATCAGACCCTCAATCTTACTGGTGCCACAAAGTTCTCATCGAGCAATTTAAATTATATACCAAACACGAGTGCTCTGCTATAATTCATCGAGAAGATCGCTTGACCACCTTCCGTCTCCATTATCAAACCCTCAATCTTAATGGTACCACAAAGTTTTCATCGCTACAATTGAAATGATATCTAAGGCGATTGAATTGCTATCTTAATCGAGGAGATCCCTTGACCACCTTCCGTCTCCATCATCAGACCCTCAATCTTACTGGTACCTCAAAGTTCTCATCGCAACAATTGGAATGAGACCAAACACGAGTGTTTTGCTATAATTCATCGAGGAGATCCCTTAACCACCTTCCGTCTCCATCTTCAGACCCTCAGTCTTACAAGTGCCACAAAATTCTCATTGAAACAATTTAAATTATACCAAACACGAGTGCTCTACTATGTGTCATCGAGTAGATCCCTTGACCACCTTCATTCTCCATCATCAGACCCTCAATCTTACCGGTACCATAAAGTTGTCATCGAAACAATTTAAATTATACCAAACACAAGTACTCTGCTATAATTCATAAAGGAAATCCCTCGACCACCTTCCGTTTCCATCATCAGACCCTCAATCTTACTGGTACCTCGAAGTTCTCATCGCAACAATTTGAATGAGATCAAACACGAGTGTATTGCTATAATTTATCGAGGATATCCCTTAACCACTTTCCATCTTCATCTTCAGACCCTCAATCTTACTGGTGCTATAAAGTTCTCATCGAAACAATTTAAATGATACCAAACACTAGTGCTCAGCTATAATTAATCGAGAAGATAGCTTGACCACCTTCCGTCTCCATCATCAGACCCTCAATCTTAATGGTACCACAAAGTTATCATCGCAACAATTGAAATGATATCAAACACGATTGTATTGCTATACTTAATCGACCTTCCGTCTCCATCATCAGACCCTCAATCTTACCGGTGCTATAAAGTTCTCATCAAAACATTTTAAATGACATGAAACACGAGTGCTCTGCTATATTTCATCGAGAAGATCCCTTGACCACCTTCCGTCTCCATCATGAGACCCTCAATCTTACGGTACCACAAAGTTCTCATCGCAACAATTGAAATGAGACCAAACACGAGTGTATTGCTGTAATTCATCAACGAGATCCTTTGACCACCTTCCGTCTCCAGCATCAGACCCTCAATCTTACTGGTACCTCAAAGATCTCATCGCTACAATTGAAATGAGACCAAACACGAGTGTATTGCTATAAGTCATCAACGAGATCCCTTGACCACCTTCCGTCTCCAGCATCAGACCCTCAATCTTACTGGTACCTCAAAGATCTCATCGCTACGATTGAAATGAGACCAAACACGAGTGTATTGCTGTAATTCATCAACGAGATCCCTTGACCACCTTCCGTCTCCAGCATCAGACCCTCAATCTTACTGGTACCACAAAGATCTCATCGCTACGATTGAAATGAGACCAAACACGAGTGTATTGCTATAAGTCATCGACGAGATCCCTTGACTGCCTTCCGTCTCCATCATCAGACCCTCAATCTTACCAGTACCATAAAGGTCTCATCAAAACAATTTATATAACACTAAACGCGAGTGCTCTGCTATAAGAAATCGAGGAGATCTCTTGACCACCTTCCCTCTCCATCATCAGATCACCTCCATGTTACCATAATATTGCATTGTCATCAGAACTATACTTGTGTGTAAAGTTTCAACTGAATCGGTTGACAGGAAGTGGGTGAAAATTCGATTACAAGAATCCATTGTTAGTTAGTTAGTTAGTTAGATAGATAGTTAGACCGGTTCGAAGTTAAATAAAATCGTTTAAAAATATAAAAATGAAGACCAAAAAAAACTTGACATCCCGAATTCTGAAACACTAACACTCAGTTGCAGAAACACTCATTAAAGTTAATCCTCTATTAAATCGCTTGCTGTCACGTTTTGTCTTGTTGACGTAGTAAAAGCCAGCAAGAGATTTAATCGAGGATTAAGTTTAAAGAGCGTTTCTGCAACTGTAGATTTCTCATTCAATTATTTTCTTTCTCATAAGTCAACATTATCTCGTTGCAATATCCCAGACTCCTCTGAGCTCTATATTGCAATAAACTCTCTTTGTCATGCGTAATGGAATGCTAAAATGCTTACTTCGATGCAGAATGGATAGCCTAGTGGCAGCTGCGTTCGCTTCTGGATTTTGGATGCAGGAAAATATCGTTTGGTCAATTTATTCGTGCATATGCCTTTGAAGGTAGGTATGAAGCTTCTTTTAAGAGTGAATTCCGTTTTGAGCAGCTCTTTAAACGAGGTGATTATTTAAGTTTTCATATTTTCAGGGGTGCATCATCAAACTAAACAACTTTTACAATGGGAGAAAACCTGAAATGGAAAAAACCAAAACAGCTATCATACATATTTGAGTTAAGTAGGCATTGCAATTTAGTATGGAACGATGTTTTTTGTTAACGATGTCAAGTTTATTGCCATGGTAAAAGTTGTTCAGTTTGATGGTCTGACAACCCCTGAAAATTTAGAAAGTGATTAGAAAATCGTCAAGTATTATGAAGTCGGTTTATTTACGGTTGGTGCATTTTATTAACCTATACTGCATTCCAAATAAGGACGACGAGGTTTTCCGATTCCTATTTAGCTTTCTGGACAATTCTGTTAAACAAATAAAATTTATTTAGCAGAATGATGTGCTATCCGACATAACGTTAAAACCATTACCGTCACTATGCAAAAAATGCAACTTTCGGGAAATGGCGTTCAAAGTTTTTGTAAAACTAATTATTTAATTATATTTTTTTGTTAGTGGTTTTTTATGATTTTATCAATTTAAATGATAGTTTGGGTAATAATCTTGCTATTAGTTCAATGATGTACAGGGTATATTCCATTTTCATGCAGTTATTAAAAAATATTTACTTTAGTGTCATTATTCCTCTAACTTTTTTACTTAGTATGTCGTGGAGAATAGGGTACATTGACTGACACTATTCTAGTAAAACTTAAGAAAACTTAAAAAACATGCATTTTATGAGCAATTAACTGGTGTAAATCATAAAAAACTGTTTTCAATAGACCGTTCTTAAACACCGGCGTAAAAAGAGGGGTACAATAGGTATAATAAGTGTTACAATAGGACTAATACATAAATATGAATACTTCTTGCTATTCCATGTACGCGTCGTTACTACTTCTATGTCCATGCGGGCTATTCTAGATACTCACACTTATACACCGTGTTCAAAGGAAGAAGTACACTAATAAATAGCACTTAAACACGCTGTTAATTCATCAGAAACAGGTATAAAGAAAATGTACAAGGAACTGTGTAGATGTAAAAGTAAACTACACTAAAGTAATTCCCCAAATAACTTTGTGTTAGGCACAAAGTAATTTTGGGTCCTACTCCACTTTTATATAGTAAGAGTTTAAAGACGAGTTCTGTAACCTAATCTGATTTTGATGACGAGCTAGAGCTAGAGGACTGGATCGGGCTACATTTTGGTTAAGCGCTAACATTGTTTCATGACACCTCTTTCAAAGTTGAATTTAAGGTCTGACGGGCTTCATTTTGAACACTCGTTTAGTTTGGATTTTGGTATTTAACTCTTGACCAACGATGGCTTTTCAATTGCATTTTCTTCCAAAACAAAATCGGATTCTGATGAAGAATAGTTTGATTTTTGACTTTGGTATTTTGCTCTTGACTGACGAAGGGCTTTGGGTTTGATACTGGCATAATCTTGCAAATGTTATTTAGATCTTAAAGACAGACGGCCGTCGTAAAATTTTATGGTGGTTCGTACTACAATTTTCCTGACTCCCGTAGAAAGTTTTGACAAGACAACTGGTGGGGATGTTGTTGTCTTGATTGAATTCAAATACTGTTTTCATGATCTGAAATGGGGTTTAGGTACTTTGTCCTACGAGAATCTAATACACCTCATATTCTACATACGTACATACATAAGCTCACACAACTGTCCCATGGGGGTAGGCAGAGACCACGGACCGCCACACGCTACGACTCTGACACACCTCTTTAGCCTCATTCACATTCATACATCTCTTCATGCACTTCCGTCGATTGAGGGTGCTACGCACTTGTCCGGCATAGATTTTGTTTTGCGGCTTATGAGCTGAAAAGTACTACGTAACTCTATACCACGGGGCTGATTAAGTTTTGGGAATCTCTAAAAGCCGAAGTCAACCCGACTTCTTTTGCAAGTAACAATTCACTTGAGTTTTTAATTAGCTTAATACCTATGAAATCAAGGTAAAAGAGCTCTTCGTTTTGGCAAAAGAATATAAAACTTTAATAGTAAAAAGTTAAAATGTGTTCTAATTTATTTTTAACATTCACAGTCTACAATAAAGGGTAATATCGACACCAAACGAAACATGACACGGTTTACTTATAAAAGATACAAACAATACTGACTCTAAGAAAATGTTATCATTTTTGTATGAATTTATATAAAATGACAATATTTCTTAAAATTATCAACAGATCTTTTATCTTAAGTAAAGGCAAAATAGGTTTAAAACATAAAATGACAGTCTTGTTTGAATCCCTATGCGTTTTACGCTCAAAAACTAACAAAAAGAACGACATTAATCGTCAAAAATACACTATTCCCAGAAACTGCAACAGATTTTTAGCCTAAAGTAAAAGCAAATATGGCTCTATGCAAAAACAGACAGTATTGCGTTTATTTGTACCGAATTTACGCTATTAAATTAACGTGAAAATGACACTAACCAAAAAATGACGGTACTCCACACATCAAAGTACATTCAATTGGCTGTTCTATTTAATGGAATAACGTTCTTATCCAAAAAATGTCACTCTTGCTCTTAGAAAGTGCTCTGGTATGTCTGACGTTCACGTCACTACCCAAATGGTGTCGGTAAAGCGGTTAGTCGGCGGGCGAATTTTGTTTAAAGTCGTTGCGATACTACTGACATCTATAAGAATTACGTGGAATTTCGTTACAGGTGTTTTTGCATTGGACAAAGCTCTGATTGGTGTGAGACGTGGTGCGAAAATCTAAAAATGTGGGTTTTTCGTTTAGTGACGGTATTGGTTTTAACGTGCGATATCTTGTTAGTGAGAGTAAGTGTTTCAAATCTCTGTTTCTATAATTTAAAATGGCCTTAAATTTTCGTTGCTATTTCGAATGGAGTATAGGTCAAAATAGAGCAGGACTTTGTATTTAATGCCCATAGGTGATTTCAGTACACTGGATTTAATCAAGCAGGTATATGATCTATCTACGGCAAATAAAAAAATGTGGAGCTGTAGTCAAAATCTCAAGCAAACTTTATTTTAGCTTCAAATATATGAGGAAAAATGTTATAAAAACAGAAGTTACGAGGAGAGTTATGAAAAATGCATCCAAGTGCAATAACAACTATAGAAAACTGTTCTCATAAAACAACCACATCTCAGAACCAATAAACTATCCAGACAAAACTTTAATTAAATTTTGTATTGTCTTTAATGGTGTGGTGTACTGTACAAGAGAAGGCGATGAGCAGAGAACAATACAAAGTATATCATGCCTTTGAGAAAAATGATGAAATTACATGGTCCAATACAAAACTAGACCGAACAAATTGTCCGGGTCCAGGTATAAAACTTTAATCAAGACTTTTTTGTTCAATAGGCTAATTTTTGCATAGGATAGTCTTTTCGGGTTGCTGTAGCAATACCGTTTTGTGATTTCTTTAGTTATTATAAAAATAAACACTGTAAAATCACTGAATATACAACTTTAAAATTTAACTAGTCTTCGGTTATAAGAGTTCAATGTTAGTCTGTTATTGCAGCATTGTGATGTGATGATACTTCGCATTTGGCTTGAGGCAGCTAAACTAAAATGAAACTAACACGAGAACAGCCTGATTTCGCAAACCTAATTTTTATACACAAAAGTTACACGAAAGTTAAATTTTTAAACATTACGTTATTCATTCATTGTCAGAATTGAATATTCTTTAAAGATATTGTAATCTCTTAAAACGCTTTTAACTTGAGACATAGTTAAAGTTATTGCTATACTTTGAGAACTTTGAGCAAACTCTTTGGCTTCAGCCCGCTTTAGCCAACTGGAAGCGTTAAAATTTAAATCGACGCCAACGTTTTCTGAATGATTCTGTCTTTCGTCATTTATAATTTTGATAAAAATGAATTAACCTAGGTTGGACTCACACCAACGAGTTTTAAAGTAGTTACTTATGTACGAATTGTAACACCACCAGAATTCTTCTTCTATGTGATTGAGTTTGACTTTCCACCGTGGAGCCTGAACTCCTGTCTCATCAATGCCTCTTTTGCTGGCCGCTGGAGTAATGTACTATTAAGTCAAACTCATTTGGCACTGCTAGTGTCAAGAATGCCTTTGACTACATACTATAAAAACTATCCAAGTTAGAGCCAGCGTGATAATTTTCCCACCGTCTACACCTTATTTCTAATGCTCATGATTTTTTTCAGATTTTACTTACCTAACTCTAGTTTTTGAATTATCGGTGAGGACAGCAGTTTTTCTGTGTTTGTAGAAACATTTTGTTCAACAAAGTTTCAAAGAGAAACTAATAAAAAATATTATAAGAATCGTATTTTTATAAGCTTTCATTTGATACCCCAATGACACCATGAACTTCACAATAACCCAATGAACCATACTATAGAATCATTTTTTTTCTTTTTATCTCTTTCTACCCCCCAAAACTCAATATAAACTTTTAGCTTTTTTGACTTTATTTGTGTTATTGGACCGTTAATTGCTATAACTTCAGCTCCCTGGGTCTTTCTCCGAGAAAAATGCCAATGACAGACGGACGGACGGACAGACGGACAGACACCGAGGTGATTCCATAAGTGTTCCGATTTGCCAATTTTGGTCCGGAACACTAAAAATATCTTTAGTTTAGAGATAAATTGGCTTATTTTGTTTTTCTTATCAATAAATTGAAATCTGTGCACAAAAAGAGTTCAAATAAATAAACAAAATCCATTTACAACGGCAACTCTAAAATTTATCAGACCCGTCCTAAGCCCTGCCATTTACTAACTATACATCTAATATAGGTTATGTCTCTGTTTACATCAGCATGGTGTCACTAAACCTTGTCTTATCTGTATTTATGGGGGCTTACCATCGCCCAAGGGTTTATGAGATCATCAAATATGCATTTGCTTTAATATAGTCCCTTCTGTTTTGCTTTTGGAACCTTTTCGGTCAGCTTGGGTGGACGTTGGTATTTTAGATGTGGTGGTGATTCTGACCTTTAGCCGACTTAGAAAAGAAAGTGGTTAATTTATTTAAAATATCAATACTGTTGGTTTGAAAATAGTATACGAATATCAACGAATAATTCCATTAATAACGCGGATGAACCTCGACACGTACACAATTTGCATTCTTTGCATTATTATTTTGATTCTTGAAATTTTGAAAAAAAAACAGCTTTTCTTTTTTTTGTACTTACTTTAAAATGTACATACGGCGACACATATAACTATGTACTTATATAAAACCAATATAAGCTGGCCGCGCGACGTTATACGTTACTCGACCTACGCGCGGCTAGCTTATTTTGGAATTTGGTTTTGTATAGTTTGATGTGTCATGTGTCGCCGTGTGTACTACATATTTATTTGTTGAGAAAAAGCTTGAGAGTAACTGGTTTAAATCTTGAGCCAACTGACTCACTATAACTGTAAGAACAGATTTTGTATTAGTACTGAGCGGAGAGAAAATTTTAATAGCGCGATGCAGGACTTTCTTTTTAATTTGCATCTTATTTCGTTTGGGTACGGTTTTATTTGCCATATTAACCAGTCAAGTCCTTATGTACTAGACACTTGTTATCGGGCACACGCGTTCTACTAAGGCCTGCGGCTGTAGCATAATGCGCGGGATATGGCTATATCAATTATCTTATCTTGTTCCTTAGCGCGCAAATAGAAAGAGAGCTAAGGCGCGATACCGCTATATTACGCTGCCATGCCTCTGTATCCCAGTCACCGTAGACATAGAAATCGCCTTAGATCGCAACTTATTGCACGGAGCTGAATTTTTCGGATGTTGTTAGGATAGATACCAGCAGTATAAAACCAATTGTGCAGCTTTGAAAAACCTGTGCTAACCGAACCTGTGCTCGAAAAACCTCGTAATTTTCAGATTTATTTCAGGTTTTGACTTATTACTTCTAAACGGTACATCTTGCATAAAAACTATGCACTACGGTTTTAAAGTAGACAAAATTTTCTTATCGGCAAAGTCATAATGACCCATGATTCAAATGGTTCGATTGAACATACCTATAGTTATATTCCATCCATTCCAATGACACTTCTGTATACTATAATTTATATGTTTGTGTACTTACCTTAATACCAGTACAATAACATTATTTTTAAGTCTATTTGAGGACCAATAATTGGCTTGTCATTATTTCGGGGCGGAAAGACAGAATAGTAAATGAACAGCTGTTTTCTGTAAGGAATTTCCCAGGGTTATTATTATGGAAATACAAGTCCTTTAAATGACTAAGTGTCTTCAATTACAAACGAATTAAATTGAATATCTTATTATTTGACATGAGACATTATATCAGAACAATTTACATGCGATATAATTCCTTGAGAAAGTTATTTTAATATAGCATTTCCTGAAAGGTAAGTGTACCTAATGAATCTTTTGAAATTGCAATTTTCATAACGGCCGATAGAGCAGTTGGTAAACCTGCTTGCTGATCTGAGGGTCGCGATTTTGAATCCCGTAATTGGCAATAATTGTGTAATGAAAATAAATATTTGTACTCGAGTCGCGCGCGTCGCGTCGAGTCGTCGATTGAAGCGCACGTTGGCGTAGTGGAGCTTCGGTATTGGAAACGATCACCGAAGTTAAGCAACGTCAGGTCCGGTCAGTCTTTGGATGGGTGACCGTTTAGTGGTATTTCATCTCGAGCGTTTCCGTGCTTCGGAAGGCACGTTAAGCAGTTGGTCTCGGATAGTTCCGTCAGATGGCGTTGTAACTATTCGTTAAGCCCGGTCAGAGGCACATTGGCGGCTTGAAAATTCTCTGACAGCAAGGTGACCACTAACTTGCCTCCACCAACACGCACCGGGCCGGCGTGGTGGAGTATGGCCCACTCCCTCTCACCCTTATTTGTGAGAGGAGGCCTTTGCCCTGCAGTTGGGTTTCTACAGGCTATAACTTAACTCGAGTCGCGATGTTTGTATTTTTATAATATTGTATATAGTCTTGTCATCATAACACAAGTGCAGGCTAGAATCTGATGGGATGGGAATAGATAATGTAAGTGGCACCGCACCGTCCAAGATATAATATGTTTTATTGAATGAATAAGAGATACCTATAAATACCGAAATTAAACCATATCGGTTTTCTTTACGGTGTTTGCCTTCAACGAAGAGCTGGCCCTGTATCCGGACTTTCGATAGTCGATATATCGCGACCGTTTCGGTCCGCACATCATTGTTATAGAATTGAGATTGCAACGAAAACGTTCACGCAATTGCGTAGTTCGAATATCCGGGTAGAGGCCCTGGTGACAAATTAGTTCTTGAAAAACTGTTGAAAAACTGGTACGAGATCGTATTCTACAATGTCATGATTGTGAAGATTTAGAAGAAGACAAAATTGGTTATTTATGACTTGCAGTGGATCTAGCATGCCTCCTGGGAAGAGACGAGAAAAATTTAGATGTATCTACCTGCTGTCTTTGTTTAACTTGTCAAAATGAGTGCGCACGATGATTTTCTCGTTTTTCGAGTCGTTGCCGTCGCTTTTTTATCATGTGTGGTAGCCGTGTGTTGATCCCAGTTGAATGGAAATAGTATGAATGTTGCTGACCATTTTCCAATACATGGTTGGTCGTCTCTTTCGACACCCAGGACTCCCAGAAGCATAGATGGGGACGCTCCGTTCTAGCCTACGAACATGCCATAATATTAAGGTGATACACTTAACCAAATTGTATCCAATTTTGTGAAAATAAAGTGTAATTTCATTCATTCATGCATTCACCCGTAAAAAGTAGCAATAAGCAGCGAACCACAAAACAGCAACAAAAGCCAAATGGCCACAACCTTATACAGAATTTAACGTAACACCGCTTCGTTGGTATTCTATGCCCGTACGAATCGTGACCCGAATTAATGACCGGACGTCGATGACTTTATCTGGTTTGAAGGAAAATACTGGCCTTGTTTTTCGCGATATAGCGTAGAAATTTGATGAAATCCGGGCAAATTTCCTATCTAGAAATTTAACATTCTAAGGCCCGATTCGACCATAAGCGAGAAAATTACTTAGATTAAGTCGCCGGTTACTCTAGAGTAAACTGATTTTGCGTTTTACCAACCCTAATCTATGAGACTAAGGAAATGTCAATGTCACGTAACTAAAAAAAATTTAATAAAAAGAAACCTAACAAATTAAAACTGTATAGATACATTGCAAAAAGTACGGATACGACGACCTCTTTCTTTAGGTGGATTATACATTCGTTCTTTTAGTATGAATGAAGTCAATTTCGGAACAAACGCTAAGAATAAAATTGTTCCTTGTATAGTTACTCTTCTATAAATCAAAATTTGTCTCTCTTCCAAAACAGTGAAAATCATAATCGGACTCTATCATCTACTACCGGATTTACCTTATTCTCATGCTTAGGGTGTTTTAATCCTTACTGACATTCATAAAAACGATCGAAATTTTTTATAAATTGGCATTCCTACATTTAGGCTCGCCAAGGTCAGCACATCTTCCATGCGACACACTACAATATTACAGTAGCCATCTAAGATACGCAGGGCATCTTCATCGGAAGAAATGTTTTTCAAAAAGGCTTACCATAACCAAATCCACAACAAAACGCTTTTTTAAAACAAGATTATAGGAATGACAAAATTGCTAGATTTTGACTTTGTTAATTCGTACATCCAATATATCTTTTCTATTTATCTTTGTAGTGTCTATTTTTGTAGTCTGTAATACTATTTTCGTAGAGTTTCTGACCCCATCTTCTTTGCAGCTATAACCTTACGAAGTCGTACAATACTCTTCATTTTACGTTTTTAAGAAGCTCTCTTTGTTGCAATATCAATCTAGTCAAAAATCTCAAGGGACATCGTATAACAAAACTGAATAATATCATCATACGAATAAAACAAAAAAACAATTCCCACAAAACTAAGTTTGGTTACAATCCATGCCCAACTTGCAACTAATTCAATCACGCCGGTGTGTGTTATCCCTAAGGACTGAAACTTGTGGGTAGCTTTATTTTCTTCTCTAGTTTCATATCAATTGATACAAATAGCTTGAGGGGATAAGTTTGTTGCAGACTTTAATGTGAGAGTGATATTATGAGGTTATTTGTGGTTAATGTTGGAGAAATATATCTAATCATGAAGGAATAACAGTACATATGAATGGTTTTTGTTTGCCAGACGGACAGATGGACACCGGGTGATTTCATAAGTGTCCGTTCCATGAGTCGAGAGGGTTCGAATTCCGTAAGGGGGCAATATTCGTATGATGAATATGAATACTTTTACCCCAGTCATAGATATTTGTATCTATACAACGTACAACTTAATATGCTGACAGTTTTTTAAGAGGATGATCAGACCATCATACCGAACATCTTTCTCTATGGGACTAACATCGAAATCGCGAAAAAAAACAGCTGTCCCATACGTTTGGCTCGAGCAGGATTGCAGTTTTGAATATGGAACAGCCTACGAATAAGAATAACTATAGAAGAGTAACTCTAAACAAAATCGAAATAATTTTTGGCACCCAATGAAAAATGACATTTTGTATGAGTTTTGGCGGCTAGGTACAGTTTTTAAAGAACAAATTTAGAACACGGTACACTTTTTTTGGTGCCACTTTTTGAGCTTCATTTACTCTTCTATACATTCTTATTCGTAGGGAACAGCAGATTTTTTTTCGCGATTTATATGATTGTGCTTTAGAGAAAGTTGTTGAGTTTGGGGCTGTCTGATTATTCCCTCAAAAATTGGCAGCATATTAAGAAGAACCCTGTATGTATATTTTTAGTATAGATACTTTTTATCGATTTTTATCTTGACGACCCGGTTGGTGTATAAGTGTAATAGTTGCCACACCGGACTGCCAAACCAGGGTCCTGGGTTCGAATCCCGGTACGGTCATGGATGTTACATGTTTGTGCCGTTGTTGTATGGTTCCCATAACCCAAAAGCCTATAAGGCTAACTTGGGATCATTACAATGTATGTGCGTGTGAGCATTATTTATTTATAGGCTAGATTCTGGTACCTACTTTTCATGGAACTATACTCCATTCCAAATAGCGACGAAAATTTAAGGCTATTTTCAATTACAGAAACGGAGATTTGAAACACCTATTCTCACTTTTTCTTAGCATAGCTTTAGTAACGTTCAAGATAATGTCGGATAGTATGTCTTTCTGATAAAGAAGCTGTTTTCATTCATATTTCCATTCTGTATATTAATTATCATATAATATGTGCATTCTGATAAATAAATCATATTTGCTTATCAGGATTGGCCAGAAAGCTAAATAGGAATCGGACAATCTCGTCGTCCTTATTTGGAATGAAGTATAGATAATAATTATGTATGACAATGTCCAAGATATTGAATAATTTATAATCAAACAAAGCCACATGCCAACCATTACCTATCATTATTAGGTATCACCATTTGGATTGCAGGTGAACTTTAACAAAGTCGTATAATACCCGGGTAGATCCCTTCGAAGGAGAAATATCCGGGTCAATTGCTCGGGGCCCGGTGAGTAAATAAATTAACCGGTATCGGATATCCGTACTTCCCTGGTTCTTTTTAAAAAGTTCTGGATATGTTTAAGTTAGAGCAGAAGCTTAAAGGTTCCGTAGTAAATGTGTAAGTATATTTTACTACAGCGTATACAATAAAATAGTTTACATATTGACAGACTGGACAACCTTAAGGGTATATATATTACCGTTGGCGCTCTCCATACAAACGAAGTCTGGTGATATTTTCAATACTATACAATTAAAGTAAAATATGACATTTTTCAGAAACAATCTAGAAACTAATTTCTATGTAGGTACGTATGAAGTCAGATTTTCGTTAAAATGTATAGTTTTAAAGTTACAGTGCCTCAAAGATTTTCATAAAAATCTTAAATTAATTCTGGCATTAAAACTGTATATTTTATCGAAAATCTGACTTCATACAAACATAGAGATTAGCTTTTTAATTGTTTCTGAAAAATGTCATTGACTTTAATTGGATAGTATTGAAAATATCACCAAACTACGTTTGTATGCAGCGCGCATTTGCGCTCTCGGAATAAACTTCTCTTAACTTACTACATATTATCATTTGGGTCAAGTAGGTAGCCATTGGCGATTTCAATGAAACAGCTGATTTTGTTTTCGTGATTTCGATGTTAGGTCCATAGTGAAAGTTGTCATCCATCCACAATGTAAAGCATTACATCCATAATGTAAAGCATTACATTTTACATATTATTTTTCTTCTATACACATACATATATATATTAGTAATCCTCTGTTTTGGACCATCGTACTACAGGCATTCCCTTGTACGGGTCCACAAGTAAACCGTATGTGTAAACTAATTTTAGTAAATAAATGATTTGTATTTGTATTTGTATTTGTATTTGTATTCTGTCGATGATACCATAAGTTTGACTTGGCATTATCTGCAATTTTTTTTTTATTCATAGTGAAATTTGAAATGCGTATGCTCACGACTGTATTCCCCTCGGGATCTCATTCCAGTCAGAGATAATCTGAAAACTCAGAACATCCACGTTTTACTAGTACCGAAAACCAGAAATATGTGGCATTCAACAATGATTTACACACATATTAATAATATCACGATACAAAAAAATATATGCGGTCGGTCCGCATTCCTTTTTGGGATAGACAAAAGCTTGCTACAACTATGAGCTAACTTTAAAGACTGCAATAAAATTATTAGCACGTTTTATTTGGAAACGATTCCAGGACTTAACAGACACAGTAAAATTCTAAAAGAAACCACCCACAACCCACAAATACGAAATTTTGGTTGCCAGATACACTTTTTCGTTCATTTGGTTGGTTTAAAAATGTTTACTAATGTGGAACCCTAAATAAGTTTGGTGGCTGACACAGCAATGTCTCGTGAAAAGGGTTACGAAGGATTCGGGTTCGATTGTTGTTTCGCTAAGGATATGTGTAAGTTGCTGTTCAAATTGAAAAGAAAAGGTTACAAATGTATAATGGGTAGGTAAAGTATCCAATTGTATAGTTTTGTATAACTGTGGCTGATATAGCTACAGTAAACAAAATCCCCCTTTCTTGAAATCATATTAAGCCTTCGTTCAATAGAGGAAGAGCAACGGCTAATACTTATAAATAATTGTATCCGAATTTTTGTATTTTTTTATAAAGTTCGTCTTATCATCTCAACCTTGTTTGCTGTGATCTGAGATATCAACTGAAAAACGTCCAATGGGACATGGCGCAAGGATTTACAAAGAACATTTAAATAAACGTATTTTTTCCAATCTTCTTTATTTCAGCCGGACAACGTCGAATGCTGGGACAGAATCTCCAAAAGGACAGGTCCTGCGGTGCCCAAATAAAGTAATGGGTTTCTGCCACCTTCACAAAATTAGTTACGACTTGTTTTCAAATTGTCGATTACTGTTTTCTGATTTTGCGTCACTATGTCGTCGTAGAAATGATGTTACATTGAATTTTGTCATTTCGAAATAGGTGTACTTACCTATAGGTACCATAGTACCAAAAATAATAATGTTCCGTTTAACATACATACCTACAGCTAATCTTCGAAAACGTAATCTTCTATTGTAACCAAGGTGACTCCCTAAAGGGGATGGAAAGGAAACTATTTATTTCCCCGGAGAGCGAGTCCAGAAAGAAATTCAATCAACCATTCATTCAATTAGTTGGTTGATTGACGTGGCATTGGCAGGGACCTAGCTATTATTAGCCATTGAAGATTTTTATTTGCAAGGTATTTTTCTTTTATGAAGATAGTTGTTTCTTACCACTTGTTGTTTTTCAAAGGTAGTTTTAGCATGGTTTATATCCACCAAACAATCGTGTATGGGTTTCAAGGAGAGCATAAAAAATCAGGCAATATGTCGGAGGACTAAAGTATTTGACACATAGCTTTAAAAATAATAATCTGAACTGGTAAAGGGCTGTTTATATCTGTAGAAGAACAGCCCCCCTAGACAAAGTGACATTCTATTGGCGTCGACGCTAGTAGAAAAGGACTAGATGTATGGATTTGACATTGGCCATATCGGAACATTTTTACGTTTGTTTTCGTCACCATACGTCAAGTCATAAATTTTTATGTTGTCGCTAATCGAAAGTACTTTGTCTTTGCCCATGCAGACTAACAACAGATGGGGAGTCAGAGTTCTAAAATTGATCCCACGAACTGGCAGGCGTAGTGTGGAATACTTTTCGTTGCTTATCCTGTAGGGCTCGCATGCCACCCCCGAGAAAACGATAAAAATCGAGAAGTGCCTCCATCCCTATTATTTTACGTATGCCAGAAAGAGCGCGCATTACGTTTTTCTCGTTTAAACGCTTTTTCGTGCGTGGCATGCTAGCTGTGCTGCAATAGGTAACGGGGAGCGAATGGATGAGAAAGATCGAAGATAGAGTTTTGTCGCGCGCCTTTGGAGAAGACTTTGGCCAACAATGGACAATGACAGGTTGATGATGATGGTTTATAATTACGTATATTATTCTACCACGCTACATAGGCTGGAAGTATGAAATATGAAAGATGATTCGTGCTTCGGATGGCACGTTAAGCCGTTGGTCCCGGCTACTATCTCTGGTGGTAGTATTCGTTACATAAAAACCACGTCAGAGGCCGTAAGGCGGTTTGGAAACACCACCACTGACACTAAGGCTTGCTGCCCACATGGTAAGAAAAAGAGCATAAAATATAGAGGTATATTTATACAAGGTGTAAGGAAAAATATCACTAACGTTTAAACCACTACTCTACCCATCAAACTGAACAACTTTTACTATGGGAGCAAACCTTTCAGAACAAATAAAATCTATATATCAGAATACTGCAGTTTAAAAAGCCGTGGTGGTCCAGTGGCGAGTAACCTTGCCTGCCGTGCAGGCGATGGTTCGATCCCCGTCCATGCCGACTCGTACCAATGAGTTTTTCGGAATTTATGTACGATTTGTAACACCACTGTCTTTTCGGTGAAGGAAAACATCGTGAGGAAACCTGCATGCTTCAATTTTGAGGCATGTATTGTACCCACTGTCCATTACAAGTGGCGACGGGCTCACCCCCCGTCACACTGGACAGAGTTTTGGTACTACTGGTGAAACGTGGATGTTCTTAGGTTTCAGAATATCTCTGACTACCCCCTCGGTGAATATAGTCATGAGCATATGCTATGAATGCTTAAAAATAATTAAAAAAAATAGCAAATTTAGATCTTAAAATTGTCTACACATAGATGTGTATCTCAAGTAAAAGTGACTTCAACATAAAAGTAGAAACACATACCTAATACAGATTTTTTCCAATATTTAGGCTTTCCTTTGAACACAGGTTTCATATATGCATTTTATAGAAAAATAAGAAATATGATCTATAGCAAATAAAGCCGAGATGTTGAACATCATTGCTACAGCTACACTTTTTAATAATTTGTATGTCTTTCAAATAACGTCGGGGAATATAGTCGTGAGCATATGCTTATGCTTATGCTGCAGTTTACAGTTTACGTTCTGACAGCATTGCACCCATACTAAAAGTTGTTCAGTTTGATGGGTAGAGTCTTAGATCAAAATTAAATTAATGGATAGGCCTAAAGCGCGGTAAGTTGAAGCACACTACTGGTGCACTTCTAAGGGTAGAGTACCAATATGGTTTTCTGAAAAAAAGACAAATTCTTAACAACTCTAAACGGCGAAAAAAAAACGTTGTTTCGTACAAAACCGCAATCCTGCTCGACCCAAAATGTATGGCACAGCTGATATTTTTTCCCATAGAGAAAGTTTCTTAGTTTCATGATCCGTTCATCCTCTTCAAAAACCGTCGGCATATTAAGTTGTACCGTATTATCAAGAAACCACAAATACCAATTTCACAAAACACGTCCAATAGCAACCGCTAATAAATAAAGTTAGCCGCGACAAACTGTAAGCCGCTGATCCCGGCAGACTAACTCTTTAACTCGGCGGCACCTAATTAAATGATTACCCGACTGTGCCCGGCTTACTGCGAGTTAACGGCATTGCCTTTTGTTCCGTGACTGTACTTTAGGACTAACATTTTTCTGTCAACTATTTTGCTGTAGAGTTTACATCGGTTTTGTTTCTTATTTATTTAGTTCTGTGTTCCACTGCTGGCTTCTACTTCAATTCAATTCATAAAACGCAACTTAGGACGTAATTCAAGTCATCACTTCATCCAGGCTGGTGCAACACTCTAACAATTTTTTTTTGTATGAAACGTGAACATTCGCGAACGTTTTAATTCTGAATATATCGGTCACGACCAGTTTTTAGTATGAATGTCCCGACTCTTATAACGTAGTGAGTTATATTATTTTTGGCTACATCGTCACCCGGGCCTTCCTCGACGTTGGCACCCATCTTGTGGAACCAATTTTGAAGCCATCTTGATCCACCTCTCAATGCATGCGGCGGTGGTGTTTAACAAGGATAATTTAAAAAATCGCATTGCAGCAGTGATTTCAGTATATGAATGTAAATTAAAGGTTTGGATGCATATGCTACCTTTCCATTTTAACAGACTTTAAAAGGAGGAGGTTATAATTCTTCCAAATGTTTTTTTTCTTACGCTTATTTTTATTTGCCATGCAATAACTTCGACTTTTCTGAAGCAGCGATTACATTACCCTACATTTTCTTATTTCGGCATACAGTGCTTGTTTTGATTGCTACACTTTAAAATAGAGAGAACGAATCAGGCAATGTATGCCGATATCGGCCCTGAAAGTTGGGTAATGTAATCGCTGCTTTAACAGATTCCTAGCATACCTCTCTGCCACCAGTACTTCATTAGTCTTCCAATATCTCCCAAGCCATTTAATAAAGGAATCGACTATACACAAATCACATTTAATCTAAATCCAATATTTTGAATCACCTTCTCAGAACGCGTTCCTAAATAATACATCTTTACATTTTTGTATCTTATTCCTTTGAGATTACCATCCAAAATGTACGATGGAAAAGATAAATGCCTCTCTGGTACAGAATTAGGGGTGCAATCGACTGCACGGAAGCGGTTGTTTTTCAAATCCGTACCTTTGGTAGGGTTGGTAAGTCTTGTGAATAAAAGTCAAGTGGGTGTACAGGGGGTAAACTCATCCCGAGCTTTTTCTTGAAACAAAAATGGAGTCTAGATGGTTTTGCTGTGGTTTAGGCCCTTTGATTCTGAACACTGAGTTGAATTTAAGATAATGAACTAGTTTTCTAACAACATAGGCGAGCGTATCATGCCATAAGAGGAAAGCTCCAAGCTCTTAACATCTGAAACCGCTAGCACTGCCCGAACCGAAGATGGCACGTGTCCTTGCCACATGATGTTAAGGGTTTCATCTGGTATTTTTTCGCGTGCTAAATCCCTCATGCGGCGAAGAAGCTGTGAAGGCTTCTGATCGCCAAGCTCCATTTAACTTAGTAATTTTTGGAATTGTCTCATATCTGACTCTTCATAAACTTCTAAAAGACGGGTCTTCAAGGTCTCGAATGTCTTTATTGCTGGCGGTTTTAATAATATCACTAACTTGCTGTACTACATCCTTGCCTAATTTTGTCACAACTAAGTTGTATTTTGCCACTAAGTTTTTGTGGCCCAAGAATGTTTTTATTTTTTCCATGTTTTTACATTTTACAGTTAAAAAAAGAGTCTCTCCGAAAAGCTAATCTTAAACGAATTCATAATTAGACTCAAAATGCGTATCCGATATTCGTATCTTAATAACCAACAAGGGACATCCTTACTGCCTAAAATACGGAGTTCGATGAATGGGAAATTGCTTTCGTAAGAACGGAGAGAGCGATATTATAATATAAGTACTTATAGACACGATTTTCTTCTACAAAATACAGGAATTGTTTTACTTTATCCTCTTTTGTATTTACAGATGAATGAACAGGGGAAGGAAGTTTTGTTTATTTTCCAATAGCTTTAAAATGTGTAAATTAAAATATTTGTGATCATCTAATGGACTTGTGTTTCCACGTATCCAATATAGATTTGATTGACCATTGGAGCGGGGAAAATGAGTACCTACCTATTAATTTCTGGAAAAATATTTTGATTTAAAGCCTACCGTTTCGTCCAGCCGTTTTTCTTTTTGTTATAGGGTTTATGTTAGTGTAAACAATTGCATTACTACTAGTGTCCGACCGAAACTAGTTTTTATAGCCGAAACCGAAACCGAATTTCGGTTTCTGTTCTAGTTTCGGCCGAATCCGAAACCGAAACCGAAACTTCCTTATGACATAATTCTTCCCTACTTTTTAGGTTTTGTTCAATGTAGCTAGTGGCCAATATGTGTTTTATGTTCACAGAAGCAGTTAATTTGATAAATTACTCAGTAGTTTTGTTGTTTTTAATTCAATTATGTCTACTGTAAATGTAGGTAGGTACAGCAGGTGTGTACATATCTACCTAAAGGGCGAGGTGAGGTATGTTTAACTCAGAAAAGTAATCAGTTAAATCAGTCTTTAAAACATCAAATAACGTAGGTAATTATAGACGTCACGTAGACCATCAGTCTTTTTGATATTTAAAATTATTTTAGCAAGAATTTGAGTAAACTGCTATTCATTTCTGAACATTTATAGACTTGAACAAAAACACTACCTGCAGGGTGTTAATTTAAAGGCATTACCGACAAATTAAAGGGGGTGCTTCAGTCCATCATATTGAACAACTTTTAGTATGGGGCCATCACCGAAAACGCAAAAAAAATCAGGTGTTCCATTGAAAACGTCATCGGCCACTTGGCCAAAATGTATGGAACGACAGATTTTTTTTCGCCATTCCAATGTTTGTCCCACAGTGAAAGTTGTAGGTACAGTTTGATAGACTAAAGACCCCATAAAGTATGTAACGAATTTAAGTTTACACACTGTACACTGCACTTGAATAATATAATTTTTACCTAAAAGTAACTGATTCCAATTTCATTTATTTGTACATACACATATAATTTTTACGGATGTCTTCCATTGGAGTAATAGAACAGCTAGACCAAAATCTGTTTGTAAAAACGTTATTTTAATCGAAAACAAAGTTTAGGTACTACGTAGAACAAGGTACTATAACTTTGCAAAAATACCAAACACGTTCCATAAAAATAGTTACAATAATTGAAATGAAATTGATTATTTATCAAAAAGATAGCTTAATAAATATTACCTGATTGGAAGTAATATAACACAAATTGAACATAACCTCTAAATTCACACCACAAAACAAACAGCGCAAGACATAAACAGGGGCGCGGGGAGTAAATTTGACGCTCCCCCCTACGCCGATCGCCACAGGCGATAACTCACGAACGTAGTTTCGGTTTCGGCCGTAGTTTCGGCCGTTTTTCTGCCGAAACCGAAACCAAACCGAAACTCCAAATTTGGGCCGAAACTGGCCGAATCCGAAACCGAAAACGAAACTTCGGTCGGACACTAATTACTACCCATGATACTGAACAACTTTCCTTGAGAAACCTATAGGAAATTCGCATAATCTTCTTTTAGACATTTCATAAAAACGTTCGATCAGGATCCAGGTGATTGTATTTAGTACGGGAAGTGCAAAAAATTTTTGCTAATTTCCAATAGGTTTCTTAGGGAAAGTTGTTTAGTAGCTTTCATGGATACAATCACCCCTTAAAGTAATGCAACTGTTTACCCTAACATCCTGTAGATTGCCTATACAGGGTAGGTATAAACTTATACGATGGATATTGATTGCTTTTAAATTATAAGTTATAGGTATGACTACGGAACCCTATCATGGGTGAGACCAACCCGCTCTTGGCTGATTTTATTAAGGTTTCAGAATGGTATGACGTGTCAAGCTTAGTTAGAACATAAATCACTTCTTAAGAAACATTACTACCCCTTAGTTGCCTCATGTAGACCTGGTAGTCCATTCTTAGCTGAAACTAAATTTACAAATTATTGAAACAATAACTGAAGTGTGTCTGTACATTGAAGATATTTACAAGAAAAAGATTACGATGTGGTTTTTAGGTATCCCTGACTCAAAATCAACCTTTTTTAGAAATTTTGTCCGTCTGTTTGTCTGTTTGTTTGTTTATTCGCACATCACGCAAAAACGACTGAACCGATATCGATGAAACTTTTTATTTTGATAGCTTATGATCTGACTTAAAATCTGGTACCTATATTATAATTTGTGCGGACGAATTCGCGGGTAAAAACTAGTATTTTATATTAGGTACTGATTAACCTCGTTCATTCAAGCAAAATTTCTCCAGGCACTCTTCTTAATAGATACTCGCAAAGAAATTCATTTCAATAAAAAGGATTACAAAAAAATACTCAAGAACATTATTTTTCATCGTGCCTGACCGAAAATGTTTCAATACGAAATATTCTAATATTCGATGCCCACTGAACTGTGTTACCCTTGAGATTGTAAAATATATTTTTAGGGTTCCGTACCCAAAGGGTGAAAACGGGGCTCTATTTATAAGCCAAGCCTAGCCTATCTTCAGAGGTCTGTATATCTTCTGAACCGTAATAAGTAGCCGGTTCAAATTGGCACAGGATATGTATCATTCATTATATCAGATTTGATGAAAAGTAATAAAAAGTACGAAAAGTACAAATTTACGGGGGCTCCTTAAACAAAAAACGTGTTTTTTTCAAGGTTTTTTGTTTTTGCTCTATCGTATAAATGGCAATACATAATACAAGAGTTAGTCTTGTTATTATCACAGTGTTTACTCTAAGGTAAAACAACAGATAATAGTAACCGGGCAAGTGTGTGCTGGCATGCGCAATGTTTTGGTAATATTGTATGGTGGTACGGAACCCTCCGTGCGCGAATCAGACTCGCACTTGGCCGGTTTTTATGTCTATTTCAAGCAATATGGAAAGATTAATATTTTACTCGGAGGATCATCGGTGGCGCGTTGCGGATACCATGTATGTCCTACTTAACTTCTTTCAATTCTGGCTCGGGTTTAAATCCACGCGCATTTTTATGTACCGATGTGTTTTTTATACACTAATTAAATGGAGGACCTGAGGTTGAGTCATTAATAGTAATGGTGAAATATTAAGTCGCTTCTTTCGTCTTAGCAAAAGTCAAATACATATTATAAGTAAAGCCTGACCAGGAAAATAAAAAACCTGGATTGGGGGCGCTGGAATCGACAGTCACCTTTAATATTAGTGTTGGCGACAGCCAACCTCTTTTTATATTTATTTGTATTTTTTATATTTTGGAATGCTTTTAAATTTTATTGTTTTGTTTTTAATATTATTTTGTTTCTTGTGTTATACAGATTTTCGTAACGAGAAGACGTATTTTCATTTAATTCTTCTCGTCTTTGCCCCTCGCAAGTCTGTTAATACCGTCCTCAACAGTTAGTGTTCCAAGTACAAAAATTAGTTCCAATGATTTTCCGCAACATGGCGAGGTTTTTTATTTTCCTGGTCAGGCTTTAAATACAAGACCGGTAGTGCTATCCGTGTGGCAAAATACTGGGCTGAAAAGATTTAAAATATATGGCATCGACTCGATAGAAAAAGAAGTAAATTCCATTATTTTACCGCTTAGATTTAAGAAAAATTAAGGGATCTGTCTTACGCGTAATTTTTTTTTTGGCATATCCATTAATTTTACTTTCATCGACATTTACGCGGGTGCCCTCTGCGTCGCATAAAGACTTCAGTCCTAATTTTGGAAGTCATAAAATGTTCAGCATAAAGTTTTTACGCATAAAAGTATCTTCCCATAGTTGTTTCTAAGCATACTGCTTTGATTGGCATAACTGTTATCTGCTCTAATGTTAACCAGAATAATTTAAGTAACCATAAATTGTAAAGTCATATTATTCAAACTCATAACTAACATTAAATCTAATTTATTAATCGCATAATAAGACGTATAAATTAATATTAATTAATAAAAATATAATGATATAAATTTTATTAAAAACAATTAATTAACTACTTAACTGTAGGTTAGGTTACGTATTGTGACCACTTATAGAGCGAGTGAAATCAAACGAATGCGAAAAACAAACTATTTTTTTTTTAATTTAAGTTTAGGTTAGATTAGAACAGTGAACATTACGTTTAGCAGAGCGTGCAAAGCGAACGGAGCATCAACATGCTTGCTTGTATGCTGCATGCTTGCATGTTGGGGGGTGCAGGGGGGCTGCGCCCCCCGCTCGGGGGGTGCGGGGGGCGGATGCCCCCTGCCTGGGAAAATAAACTGGTGTTTATAAAATTGAAAGTTAGGTTAGGTTAGAACATGTATACGCTTAGCGGAGCGAGCGAAGCGAGCGGAGCATCAACATGCTTGCTTGTATGCTGCATGCTTGTATGCTGCATGCTTGCTGAATGCTTGCTTGCTTGCTGCATGCTTTGCTTGCTTGCTGCATGCTTGCTTGCTTGCTGCATGCTTGCATGTTGGGGGGTGCAGGGGGGCTGAGCCCCCCGCTCGGGGGGTGCGGGGGGCGGAAGCCCCCTGCCTGAGAAAAACAAACTGATGTTTATAAAATTGTAGGTTAGGTTAGAACATGTATACGCTTAGCGGAGCGAGCGAAGCGAGCGAAGCATCACCATGCATGCTGCTTGCTTGCATGCTTGCTTGCTTGCTGCATGGATGCTTGTATGCTGCATGCTTGCTTGCTTGCTGCATGTTTGTTTACTTGCTGCATGCTTGCTTGTTTGCTGCATACTTGTTTGCTTGTTGCTTGGTTCGCCCAGCCAAGGTGACCTTTACTTAGTCCTTCGCTTACCACTTCCGACTCAGTAGGTTAGGTTATCGAGGAGCGAACGAAAATATTTTATTTAATTTCTATTTTTAGGGCACACAGGGTATCAACTATACTAATTAAATAAAACGACTAGGTACGAAATAATAAATTTGAATAATTATTAATATAAAATATAATAAAATATTATGCAAAATTAATGAGCGTTGCAATGTCGCTTAGAATCAATTATTAATTAGTTTTACTATTAAACCAATATTATAAAAATATAATAGTCATGAAAAATCTATAAGTTCATTACAATACTTAATTTTTTTTTAAATATGTAAATGTATGTTTTAATTAGTTACTTGTATAAATTATTTATGACGTTTTAGGTTTATGTCAACAAATATTATGCCTTAATATAATAATGCGTAAAACGTTTATGCGTTTAAGACTTACGGGAACTGACAATTATACCTTCAGAAATTAGGAAAACAGAAATTATGCATAACAATTTATTTCCCGTTAACGTTATGCGAAATGATGAATATGTCTAATTTAGTTATGCGACATTAAATTATGTCCTTGAATTTTATACGACCCAATATGGACCCCATTTACGCATCTCGAGGAGACTAGGTAGTAGGATGCGACCTAAAGGAAGTATGTCAGATACTTTCAGATTTTTGTCAGAAAACTTGAGTAATTTTTCGTCAACTTGCGGCGATTTTAAAAAACTACTGAGAATACGAGTGTTAGTGGTTAAATTGCTGTTATAGTCCTACTAGCGTCATTCTGGGTTAGAGGAGGTATGATCCGGTCGAGGTCGCGCTCACTAGTTTTTTGAACACGAACGAAACATGAAAAACAGTGTTGTAAAATCTGAAAACAAATAATGTCTTATTTAAGGATCTGGTAGATATGGGCAATCGCTCTCAATAGCTAGAATAGATAGAAAAACGTCCCAAAATTACCCGTTTCTGTTATGTTTTTTTCAATACTATTATTAAACATCTGATATTTAACATTTTATTTTGGCACTTCACTAATACAAGTCCAGGCTAGATCCTGGAACTTTAAATGTGACTAGATAATTTGTGTGACACTGTCCAAGATATTTATTTATTTATTTATTTATTTACTAAATACATTAAATATTTCTAGACAAATGCTGAATTTGGAGCTTATAGAAACACCAAAGAGAAAAGATATCGAGGATAAATACGCTTTTTTGCGATCTTGCTTTTGAAGCGGGATGTCTAATTGCAAACTTATGCTTGCAAGAAAGAGACGCTTGTACTCGGATAACCTAGTCTGAAGTTGGTTACCCATGATTTTTTATTATGTTATGAGAAACGAAAAAAAAAAGACGAAATGCTAATGAGAAATTTTATCCGGCCGCAACTACTTGTAGCCGGTAGGTTAGGTTAGATTAGTTTTTAGTTATAGCCGGCTGAAACAAGGTGCAACCCCACTCACACACAAAATATAAACAAACGACTGAGAGAGCTATTTTACCCTGAGTATTGCTAACCCAGGTTGACGCAAGTGGGGCGATTAACAAAAAAGTCTCAATAGGCATCTAAATTGAATTGATGCTCTTAGCCTCATGTACCCAAAATTTTTGTGTTTCATACATTTTTAAACGAGCCACACCAATCTGGGAAAAATAGACAACAGGAAAATTGCGAATCTGTCCAGCCGTCACGCGGCAAATGAAACAGACTGTATTGGACAACTGAGTGACGGTAGCCCTAGTTAACTAGATTACGTACCGATTTAGCTGTTATTTTAACAATTTTTCTTCGGTATTTTAGAACATTGACATTGCACACAAATTCTGGGTTGTTTTTTGTCATACTGACAAGTATCGCTCGTAAAAAATTACTGTGGGTCCACGGACTTGAAAGAAATACGGACCAAACACTAAAAAGATGTGAAGCATGCAAGGTAATACAATCTCGTTTGTTCTACAAGGGACCTACACTCACACAGATGCACTAGCTCTAGGCACAGGTCCTACAACCCGTCACCTTATGTACCGCGTGACAGCACGCACACAAAAGAAATGGGTGCTTCACTCATGATTAGACGAGATTACGTCTGGTTCTTCTTTTAAGTCTGTGTGTGGGTCACGAAATTTAGATTTTCTCAATTGCGTGAACGTTTCGTTCCAATGTCAACTCTATTCCAATAAAGTTCTGTCACGAAATATTGAAATCGAATAAGGCCAGAGTTCAGAATCGATGCAATATTATATTTTCTACGAGTTAGTACGTACGCTTCAAAGTAGAATCTTCTTTTCCTTATAAATCTGATATGAATAGCGATGGTGTATGCTCCAGCCATAAAGCCCTATCACCGATCCCCGCTACCTAATCCGCCGCGAAGCCCCAGCAACGTCCTATGCCGAGGTCCGTACCCATTTTGGGTACCCCTAAGTCGGTTGCAGATCGTAGTCCACTTATTAATTGCGTAAAAATGTCAGATTAGCGTTCTTTTGTGTTTCTCCAAGTTTATTAGCCTGAAAGTTTAATAATCTGCAGAAACTTTTGCATCAACAATATTTCTTACAATTAATAAACTCCCCCATTCGCAACGAAACATGCAAACATTTCGTACATTTGCATGATTCGTTGGGAATGAACATATTCTTGGAATGAACAAATTACTCAAGAAACAATCAAACGTCATTTCCAATACAAGTCAATTTACCTGAAAACTAGTTGGTGCTAGGGTTGTCGCGTCCTATGGCCACAGCACTGGTGTAGTGCTGGTATGAGTTGTAGTACTTTTTCATTTTATTTCATTTTCATGGTCGTACATTTTTGGCTTGTTACGGTTGTTTGTGGCAAAGTATTTACTAGGACCAGCCTGTCCGACTTTTATAAGATTCGACTTGCATGCAATTACGAAGCACAGAGCGAGTGAGGCATGGTCACAGTATTAAGAGTACTAACACCACCGTACTCATATTTTGGACACTCCTAGCCCCCCGACGATTTCAAAATTGTCACCTCCTCTCGGTGGCATGAGAGGCGGACGACAGTAAAAGTGGTGTATTTCTCTCTCGCTCGCAATCACTCAGCATACAATACGCTAGTCTCTTTGTAAATATGCGAGCCCTTTTATATAAGGTGTTCAGGATGTAGGATGGTGGAATGTAACAAATAGCGCGGCTCTATCGAATTTGATGAAATTAACAGGACATGAGTTATGGGTTTTAACAAGAGGCAAAAATTTGATACATTTAGTTTTAACAGCTCGAAAAATTCCGCAAAGTCATGTTCTGCAAAGATCTGTCCGGCTTTGGAACTCAAATGACCGCCATTTTCAGTAATGTCCGCTGAAAAATCATCTGGCAACCCTAGTTGTCGCACCTGTAATTGCCAGTTATTTACCACAAGCGAGTCGAGTCGAGAGAGTGCCTAATTCATTGGAATCGACGACGCGACAAATTCGAAGGCAGCTCAACGTATTTCCTTATTCTGTTACCAGAAAACATTTTTGATTAAAGAGTATTCCCTAATTAAATGTTCTGCAATAAATAATATTGAAGAGTGTCCACAAAAAACTTGCATTTATGTAAATAATAAAAAGTAGATAACCTATGCAAAGTTTCAATAATTGGAAGCTTTGCAGTTCACGCTGAATTGATTACAGATCAAAAATTTTGTGAGCAGTTTAGTAGCAGTTAGCAGAAAGAACGTTTAGTATTTCTAGTAAAAATTTCGTTCATTCATAGATTGCTGCCTTTAGATAAGTTTTTCAATGAAAACTAAACTTTTTAGAAGTCATGTACAGATGCGCACGGCGACAGATCAACCTACCCATATTATTAAATTTCAAATCCATAGAGTTAAATTGGGTTGATCAATCGCCGGTCGGTTGATTGTTACCTACATCTAACTCTGGGAAGATATCAATGGTAGGTCGATTCGGTCGTCAACATTTAGGTAATCCAAAAAATTATGATACATAAAAAACCTCAAGTGTCAGTGGAGTGACTCCGTCTTAAAGAGGTTCTTAATCACACAAAATTAAGCCACATCGAAACCACAAAGCTTTTAACAGAACTGAATAAGATAGAGAACGAGTGCTGTGTGAAATGCAGCAATTACCTCAAGAGCACCATGTCACACATCCTGCTAACACTCCAGCGAGCTAGTGTTGTGCTGTAATTAGAACATCGATAGTCGATACTTCGATATTTTAGGTAATTAGATAAAGAACGAGTGCCGTGTTAAATGCAGCAATTACCCTAAGAGCACCATGTCTACATCCTGCTAATACAAGAGCAAGATAGTGTTGTGCTGTAATTAGATTACACACCGAGGACAGGAAAGTAAGAAAGGTCTCAGATCTCATGTAATTGTTGACCGATGCAAAGCTAAAGTCAAAAAACATGTGATCTGAGGTTTTCTTATTTACTGTCCGAGGTTAGTATACTATTTTTCTCCTCGACGGAGGTGGAAAGCGACAACTTCGTTTAGCGCAGCGGGGCAACAATTGACGCTTTCCATCCGGAGGGGAGAAAAGATAATTATATAGAGAGCCACCCGGCTATGTAGGAAATATTGCACTGCAACTGCTGTCGATTCCAGGACAGAGACCAAGAGGACGTCCGAAGACTAGATGGATGAACAGTTTCCAGTGATTGACCTAGTGCAACGTCTCCAAAGACGACGCGACGTCAGAAATAAGGCAGGGTGGACGCGGAAGACTGATCCCACCACCATAATTATGGAATTAACAAGCGTAATTTGTACGATAAAGATTACTCAGTCTTTTATTAACTTTATCCTATAAATAACACTGACAGCCAACTCATACTGGACCAGCTTGGGGGGTTACGGTCCAAACCCCTCAAACTATGAACGTAAATAAAACTATCGATACCTAGAATAGTTACATCACTATAATATTTACTCCAGTGCTTCTGGAGGCCGTCTCAGTGCGACGTCCGTTCTCAAACACGCTGCGGTGTAATGACCCGAGAGCACTATGACGTACTGTGTGTTTGACAATGGTTAATTTCATATGAATTTACATAAAAGGTCCTGTAAATTCTAAGGGCTAACTTTTGAGTGCCGTTGTAGCTAAGTTGAGCTTTTCCACATTAAGGGTTTATACTAGGTGATTTTGTAAACACTTTTCAAATCGGGGGTAATTCAGACCATCAAAGTGGAGAACTTTTTTTATGAGAGCAAAACATGAACTCGCATAGTAAATCTGTGTGGTGGAGTACGGTTGTATGGTACACTCTCTCCCTTTTAGTCTTAATCGTGAGAGGAGGCCTTTGCCAACAAAACACCCAAGTATTACTTAAGGGGGTGTTTCAGACCATGAAACTGTCAACAAACAACTTTCACTTAAGAAGCCAAAGTCGAAAACGCGAAAAAAAATCTTCTGACCCATACATTAATTTAAGTTAAGTCGGTACTGCAGTTTTGTATGAAACAACTGATTTTATTTTCGCAATTTCAATGTTGGATAGTGAAAGTTGTTCAGTTTGATGGTCTGAAGCATATAATCTTCGATCAACAATATACAACTAGATAACGGGTCGCATACAATAGTGAGGCGTTATTTGCCGGGACATGTTTTGAGCGCTGACGCGTTATCTAGTTAGATATTGTTGATCGAAGCATATAATAGTTTGCGGTCTGAAACACACCCTTTAGTATTACTAGGGTGTTTTGTTACACCCTGTATAGAAACGTAACTGCTTTTAGATCCCGTGAAAAATGGAGGTAAAACTTCTTAATCTTAATTGATAAAAACATCAAGCCAGATAAAGCCCTATAAAATCGTCACACGCTTTTAAGACTATAAAATTGATAATGAAGCTTACATAGCGAGAGATAAGGACCTAATTAGGTTATTTATATTGGCTGATATTATCAAGTTTCAACACGTTTGGTACTTGGCTTGGCTGACAGAGACATATAGCTCCAAGGAGCGCAAAATGATTACGTCACGCGCTCGTTCATAGATTATCCCTTTTTTCAAGCATTTGCTTTATGCTGCGTACACACCGGCCCAACGAACGCCAACGAAGGTTATTCAGCGTTGGCTGCCGCACGATCGTTGGGCTTCGAAGGTACGTCCAAATACATTTATACTTCATTCCAAATAAGGACGATTGGATTCCTATTTAGCTTTCTGGCCAATACTGATAAGAAAATACAATTTATTTATCAGAAAGATCCGATATGTCCAAGATACATATATATATTTAAAGGATCGTTGGCATTGGCACTGACTCCGGCATTCGCAATTTGATCTCACTCTCTCTCCCTCTCTCTTCAACGCTCTTTCGCTTCAACTGAGCGTTCGTTCGTTGGCCTTCGGCGACTGTCCAAACTGAGTTGGATCGAATGGTTCAATTCCTTTTATGTTACCGCCACGCTTCGGATCGCTTCTATCGAACTATCGTTTGCGTTCGCTAAGCCGTCCAGACAGGACCAACGAATGCCGGCGAAACCCATTCGTTGGCGTTCTTTGGGCCGGTGTGCACGCAGCATTACAAAGAAGCTTTGAAAGGTATTGTGTATTACGTACTAGCTGTGCTCGGTATTCGTTTATAAATGCCCCTTTTTTTCAGACACACACTTTTGGCCGTTTTCAGTCATTTGAAACCTTCTTCGGCGTATGCACAACGCCCACCAGGAAACATTTTTAAGTTCAAAAAATTTTTTTGACATTTCATACAAACGTTCGATCAGCTGATTGCATTTAGTATGGAAAGTCTATTCATTTTTTTTTGCGAATTTCTTAAGGATTTTTTAGGAAAAGTTGTCCAGTATCATTAGTACAATCACCCTTAAAGTAATGCAAATGTTTACTCTAACATCCTGTAGAATTTCCGTAATAATTGTTACCGCTTAGTCAGCCATTACGTCAATATAATAATTATTGCAGGCATTTCATCAAGCAGAATATTATACTGTTAATGCTGATCTAGGTCAATCATCAGGTAATCTAACGCACTACACAATGAGAAAGCACTTAATGCATATAAGATGCATGAACAGTATTGTGATTAGGGCTGCCCTTCATTTGTATTTATAGTCTTACCATACCATAGTAAGTAAGTTATAGGAGTCACGTTGCAAGGTTTGCCCCGAACACTTGTCTCTCGCGTGGTGTTCGCGCGGTTCGCGTTTCAGCCTGCCACGAGGCTCCAAAATCCTTCTCAGTTGTTCTTACTCAAAAAAGATTGGATAGATACTCCCTCAAATCACTTGACATTGGCAGAAATGCGATGCTAACGCACAAAGAAGAAGTCTATTAATAAAAAAAAAAAAGGGAGTTATAGCCTGAGGGCACTGCATGAAAGGTTGGGCACTGTAAATGCCTCATCCAAATGAAGATAACAGGGAGTGGGCAATATTCCACCGTGCAGGCTCAGTGCGGATTAATGGAAACAAGTTAGTGGTAAGGTCATCTTGCTTTCAGATAATTTTAGGTAAAAATAGGGATAATTAATTTCGGTTTATGTTAATTGAAAAACGATGAAACATTAATAGCTGTAATCACTGTTCCATACAAATATTCGTATTTCGGGGGGACCTATCCCCCCCTGGATACATGCTTGGTGTAATGAGATCAACTCTCTAGATCTCACAATTCATTACAAAATGTCGGTTGCAACCATGGAGTAAGAGGAGATGGCATATCGGCTTGTTTCTATAGAAAATTATGTCGCCGACAAAGGGGGTGAGGGACGGGTGAGGGGAGACAAAAAGCTCAGGGGAGCGTGTAATTTCTCTATGGTCGCCGTACAAACTAGTGCTCAGTTGGTGGTTACTGTGCACACTTTGTTACACCATCTCTACCAAGGGGAGCGTGTAATTTCTCTATGGTTGCAACATTCACCAGCCCTAACTAAGCTAGTATGACATATTTCACGCTCGAGATAATTCCATTAGTTATGGAACTAACACGATTTGATATACCAGGTCAACTTAGTTGTTATATTTAAATATAGTTTACGTTTCGTACTATTAAAACCAGAGAAAACTTCGGTCTGATTTTGTATCAAATCGCGGAATCGCCGATTCGGTGGTCATCGGGTCATCATCGGCCTGTTATCGTCCACTGCTGGGCAAATTTACTCCCAAGGATGGCCACAGCAATGAGTTAGCAGCAGCGATTTGATATACCAGGTCAACTTAGTTTGTTATATTTAAATATAGTGTACGCTTTGTTCTATTAAAACCAGAGAAAACTTCGGTCAGATTTTTTATCAAATCGCGGAATCGCCGGTTCGGTGGTCATCGGGTCATCATCGGCCTGTTATGGTCCACTGCTGGGCATAGCGACTCCCAAGGATGACCACAGCAATGAGTCCTGCGTTGCCTTCATCCAACGGGTTTCCGCCACCTTCGCCAGATCGCCGGTTTACCTTGTTGGACTACAAACGCTACCCCTTTCGTCAAGTATACGCGGTGGCTACACGAGAACTTTTCAGTCCTATCAGAGGAGGAGTTACGTCGCCAATTTTGTATTGAATTTCGTACATCGCTTCTAGTGGTTACGTTGAGAACAAATTTCTGTCATACGAATTGGTGACGTATCTATAGTAGTAAAGTACAGGGAAAACTCATGGTAGGCCCCCAGTCATCCGTTCTGCGAGCAATGTGTCCCGCTCATTGTCACTTGGATGAGTATAGTAATTTTTCAATGCAATTGATAAAAAATAAAACATCCTGAACAAAAACATTTTCCGCTGTAGAACAAAATTGTTACATAATTTGATCTATGCAACGTTGGGTCTATTCTATTCTATTTTTATTTTTATTTAATGGCGTTTCCTTGTTAGATTTCGCCAGTGTCAAGTAGTTTGAGGGAGTGTATATCCAATCTCGAGGATTGTTTTTGAGTAAGAACAACTGAGAAGGATTTTGGAGCCTCGTGGCAGGTTGAGACGCGAACCGTGCGATCACCACGCGAGAGACAAGTGTTCGAGGTAAACCCTGTAACGTGACTCCCACCGTTGGGTCAAATTTACATTTTAAAGTTAGCAAGCTTCTACCGCTCGCTATTGGCTGGCGCTCGTCTTCTGAAGCGTCTCAGAAAATATACAAATAGGTACAGGTATAAAATAAGAATAATCTTCATATTCTGAGAAAACCATTAAATAGATCCTATTTCAAAATACTCACTGTACAAAATCGTAAGGATAATAATGATCCGGCCAGGACAATGCCCCTGGTAAATAATTTCATGCAACTTCTAGAGACTTTTACTTCATGAATATTTTTCAAACCGTAAACAACATGTATCCATGCCTTCAACAGTTATTTACCGCATCCTGCCCTTTCCAATAAACTTACTATTAAACGAAAACAAAAAACAATCGGAATTAAAAACGGCCTCCTTTGCATAGTTAACGGTTACATTAACACGGCCGTCGGCAGTATTCTGATTATAGGTTTACAATCTTAAAAATGCACCTAAAATAGTCTAATTGTAATGAGTTTAGAGTTTAGTTTTAAGTAAAATAATGTGGTTAGTAAATTTTTGTGGAGTAGTTAATGTTGCAGTAAAAGATAAAACAGTAGTGCACCTGAATTCTGCGCAACGAGAACATAAATCAGGACACCAGTTATCAGTTGTGATAAGAATATCTCTCTTCACTCATCCTTAAAATAATAGACAATTATCTCATGCAGAACTATCTGAAATCTGTCTACAACTGCATGTCTGTGTGCAGACAATGTAGGTAATGGTGTATTTCTGTCTCTCGCGCACTCACTCAGTATAGCACATGCTTACCTTCTTGTCAGTTATTCCCATTTGTATGAAGTGACAGCCAAGTATCCAAGATTTGGCGTAAGCGTCATTGTGCATATAGATATATTGTTGCATATTGGTGTATCTTTATCATAAAATGAAATAGAATAGAATAATTATTTGATTATTTATGTAGTCCAAAATAATGTAGAACTTTGTGTATGACATAACTATGAGAAGTTATTTTTTGTTTTATTCACAATCAATAGACTCTTGTGCGTTAGCACTGCATTTCCAACAGTGTCAAGTAGTTTACGGGAGTATCTATCCCAATCTCAGGGATTGTTTTTGATGAAGGATAAGAAGAGATTGAGGATTGTGGAGCCACGTGGCAGGCAAAAACGTGACGCGCGAAAACCACGCGAGACGTGTGCTCGGGTCAGAACATGCAAAGTGACTATTGAGAAG
The DNA here is from genome assembly GCA_963693445.1 of Agonopterix heracliana. Taxonomy (NCBI): domain Eukaryota; kingdom Metazoa; phylum Arthropoda; class Insecta; order Lepidoptera; family Depressariidae; genus Agonopterix; species Agonopterix heracliana. The sequence continues at coordinate 2,088,094 of OY856310.1, forward strand.
TTCTATAAATTAAAATATCAAGAGGCCGACTGTTCCTACTTCATAAATCTATACTGTGTAGATTTAGCATAAATTAGCATGTGCCGAGTGCGACGACGGCTGCCGACAAGCGGTATCAATCACGATAAAGGACCATTTTGTAGTGACACTACCCTCCGGCTGATACTGTGGTAAAACGCGTTTTGAGTTGCCTTACTGTAATTTTGCTTAACGATCGACGATTTACTTACTTTTTTTCGAGAAATGTGAAGGTTTATGGAGTCATGTTTTGCAATAAAGTTAGAAGGCTTTATAAAGGTCTGAGTGCTTAATAGTAAACCTTGTTTTGAGCAAATAAGGTCGTAGGAGATAAAAGATTACTAGCTGAACCACAGTTGGATTTTATCTCTAAACACTAATATTGAATTTAAGAAAATAATTAGTTAATGTATCCTGAGTTTGATTCGGCTTTAGTCCAGAAAATGGTCGTCGGTGTCTGGGTCACCTAAGGAAGAGATGGCGGGATGATCTGGATGCTTTCGATGACAAGTGGCCAGAGCTTGCCTAGAACAGAGATGGTTGGAAATTAAGGGGCCTCCCCTTTCTTAAGCTCGTAAACCTTTGCCCAGCAGTGGACTGATTTAGGTTAAAACAATAATTTCCTGTCCAAATTTCATATTTAATTTCATGCATGCTTCCGTCTTGATCTTCTTCATTCAGATGAAAAGGAGTGACTCTCACCTGTGGCCACACGGTATCGCCATCTCAGATGAACGATGATCAAATAACAGACAATTGTTTTATTGAAATGTCACTAACATACAATAATAATAACCAACCAACCAAACAACCAACCAACCATAATAATAAGGGTGCAGACTCATTGTCACACCATTTTGTCACACTGGTGCTGGTGTGACCACAAGGAATTTATTTTCCTTATCAAAAGAATCACGTTTTACTTCAATAAGAACTTTAATTTTGTTTTGATAAAGTTTAAATTATTAGTGTTTTGTACCAAAATAATCACTGGCACATGCTTAACTTATAAAAGCTTGTTTTTTTAGCATTGGTGGGTTTTTGAAAATTGTAATATAAATGAGTATGAACATAATAAATATGAATGTTTAACAAAAATCATCAAACCACAATTACCAAGCAGTTTAGCAAGACTTCTTTTTCCTGACTTTGTCATTGACAGAATCATGGAGCAATAATTTTAAATTAGAATTAGTTTTTTCCTCTCTTGCTTCATTATGCCTATCTAATAGAACTTCATGTCTAATGCCGTGATTAATTGGATAAAGGTTTAAAACTGCCCATCCCTTATTGCATTCCAATTTCCTATAGTCTCCGGTAGCATTACCACAAGAAAGTTACATCAAAAAGCATTAATTACTTAGCCTTCGACATCTTTGTGTGATGTAGTCCAAAAGATAAGCGGCAGAGATTAATTTACTTGCACTTGACTTGCGGACAGACCGTTTGCGTTTACCTCTAAATCTAAACCTAACTAAAAAAAACATAGGTCTTTATCTTTTTAAACTAATCATCTTGTTATTCAGATATTCGTTTTCTGTGCACCACCAAATTCATCCTCTTTTGAAAAAGGTCGGTAGTTTTTATACATCTCATAGATCTTACAAAATGAGACTAAGAATATTGTTTTCCAATACCTTTCTAGTGTTTACTTTACCATAACAGTGACTGGCTTTCAAACGGTGATGGGAAACCTCTTGAAAAAACCCGATTACCTTGAAGAACCGGTATGCTAGGTGAATTTTTATACACTTTCCAAATTTTCAGGGGTGGTTCAGACCATCAAACTGAACAACTTTCACTATTTGAGCAAATCTGAAATCGCAACAGCTATTTCACAGATGAGTCGAGTACACATTGCATATTTGATACCCCGCTCACCTGAGGTTTTAGAATATCCTCGACTACCCCCTCGGGGAACATATTCGTTTATGCTATGCGCCACCCAATTGTGAAATGGTGTTTTTTACCTAGTATTTTAAACCCTTTCGACTCTTCCAACTTCCACCACAACCCAAAAGGGGCAAGACCACAAATGGATGGAGTCCATTTAATCTCGTGGGATTTAATTGCTGCACCTTTCGATTCGCCAGCGGGGCGCACTGGCCATTTATTGCTGAAAAGATTTATTGAAGACGGCAGTTTCGCTGGACAATTTTTCTTTTTGACTTTTTTTGCCTCCAGTTGTAGAGAAAGTAACAACGGCTTGTAATTTTTTCTGCGAACAAATAAGTGTTTACTGTGACAGGTATAAAAGTGTACTACTTTCGTTTTTCGATTCATAATAGTATGACAAATTTTATGTAGATTGAAATGTTATTTATTGGAAGGCGACACGCTACATTTGAATTTAATAATGTGTTTTAGTACTATGGCTATAAAAACCAACTCCTTTGAACAGGTGCCCTGTTTCATAAATATGACTATAGTAACCAACATGTAACCTGAATTTTCATTGGAAATTACTAAGTGATAAGTTTATGAAATAGGCCCTATAGATGTATAAATGGTAGGTATCTAAAATGTGACAGAAAATATCTCTGTAAAGTGCATAAACTCCGAATTAAGAATTCGTGACTTTTAGAAGTAAAGCCTTCTGGGTAATCAATCAATCAAGTCTTTATTTGCAATCATCATCAGCTTGTGTAATTAGTAATGTCCCCACTACTGAAGCACTTTTGGCCCACAAGGCAACCCTACTGATTATTATAACTTTATTGCACACACACTTTGATTCAAAATTAGAAAACTCAGTGTGCAAAGGTTATATTCTTGTCTAAGTTAGGACATATTATTATTATCGTCTATGCTTATAGCCAAAATAAAGAAAAAGCATGACACATTTTCTAAATATTTCTTTTTTCAATTTGTGCTGCTTTGAGAAGGGTCCACCCAAAATTAGATCCAAATTATCGCAACCTGCCGCTTTTATTTATTAAAATAAGGGGACGAAATGTTGATTTTAACAGGTAGGGATTTTTTCAATTTAAAAATTTCGAGGGAAGTAACGAATATAAAATGCGAATATTTTATAAAGAAGTCAGTCACTTCGGTAAAAAGCTGTTATAGTTTCGTCATCCCTGTCTGTCTGTATATACCTCAAATACTCTCTCATTTTCAGGGAGTATCTCTTCATGATTTAACCATACAGGGTCCTTCTTAATATGCTGACACTTTTTTAAGGAGTTGTTCTGACCATCAAACTGAACAACTGTCTCTATGGGACGAACATCAAAATCACGAAAAAAAAATCGGCTGTCCCATACATTTGGCCCGAGTAGGTTTGCAGTTTTGTATGGAAGAGCTGATTTTTTTTTCGCGATTTCGATGTTGGTCCCATAGAGAAAGTTGTTCAGTTTGACGGTCTGATCATTCTCTTAAAAAAGTGTCAGCATATTAAGTTGGACCCTATATATTCCTCAGGTAATTGACTTCTAACTTGCCTCCACCAAGACGTCCGAGTAGTGGAGTATGACTCACTCCCTCAGGAAGGAGGAAAGGAGGCTTATGCTTTGGCCATAAGTCACTCTTTACAGGGTAAAATTGAAATCGTTGGCATCCTTTTAAACTGAGACTCTACATATCGAACAGAACAACTTTTACTATGGGTGCAAACTTGAAATCGCAAAACAAATGCCGCTGTTTCATAAAGAGTCGAGTAGGCATTGCAGTTTAGTATGGAACAGCTGATTGATTATTCTGTGGCAGTACTCAATGATTCGATTATTGGTGTCGGGTGACACCAATAACTGGGTTTTACACTACATAAAAGAACAAAAAGCAAAACTATTTAAAATTTTTGCCAAAAAACACACGACTCCCTGCAGGCAAACATCATAACTATGAGAGAAACTTCCCTAGTGACATTTTTAAAATGGACGCCCAATTTTTAGTTCTGCCCGCAATAGCTCTTTCAGTATCACGTTTGGTGAAAACTTTAGCCGAATGCACTTCTCGGAATTCGTTTTATGAAATTGGTATGTTAGTTCAGTCAAGTTAAACATGAAAAGGGGGCCGTGCTTGCAAAAGGTCAGGTCGTTCTAAATTTTTTATATGTTGTTAGGACCTAAACCAATATTAAATTGCCAGATTTGCAATTTCCAAAGTGCTGTGCGAGCGGCGGTGTAACCATAAAACCATGAATTTTTCGGACTTTTTTCAGTTTTTCGGTTTTTTCTCGAAATCTGTAAGTCGTATCGAATAGTGTTGTAGGTATACTTTAATTCTGATAACATTTCCTACAAAACAAGTAGTATGCACTTTCTTCATAGGACTTAACCTTTGAGGGCTAGAGGGACGAGAAAGTAACAGCATTTTAAAAGATATGAAATTTGTATGGCGTCCCTCTTGAAAGTTGAAGATAAAAACAAAATGATTCCATATTCTTAATCAGCGACCCCGAAAACCCCCGGATACAAATTTTCAGTCGGTTTGCTGAACCTTTAAAAGCTGCGTTGGCGTTTGAAATTTCCATGGCAGCCATCTTGGATTTCGCAATTTTGGATTTTTTTTCACCGCCAACAAAATCTGACCAGGGTCCACTATGACATTGTTCAAGGTCCATACCCCTATCTGTCATAGTGTCCGCGGGCCGTTGACCTCATCCGTCAGGATACGACCTTCTGAGGAAGTCGAAATATTCCTTTTAACACCAGAGCATCCTTATGATGATCTCCAAAATGATTTTAATATACGTTGGTTGGGGGAAACCCGGCGAACAATTATCCGGGCATCTATCTACTATCTATGAAAAGTGGTAGGGATCGACCAGATACCTCCAATTGATCTCCGGGTTCCCCTTATAGTACAAGGATAAAATTTAAAGATTATTATAACGATGCCCTGGTGTTAAAAGGAATATGTCGACTTCCTCCGAAGGTCGTATCCTGACGGATGAGGTCAACGGCCCGCGGACACTATGACATATAGGGGTATGGACCTTGAACAATGTCATAGTGGACCCTGGTCAGATTTTGTTGGCGGTGAAAAAAAAGCAAAAATTGCGAAATCCAAGATGGCTGCCATAGAAATTTCAAACGCCAACGCAGCTTTTAAAAGTTCAGCGAACCGACTGAAAATTTGTATCCGGGGGTTTTCGGGGTCGCTGATTAAGAATATGGAATCATTTTGTTTTTATCTTCAACTTTCAAGAGGGTCGCCATACAAATTTCATATCTTTTAAAATGCTGTTACTTTCTCGTCCCTCTAGCCCTCAAAGGTTAAGTCCTATGAAAAAAGTGCATACCATTTGTTTTGTAGGAAATGTTATCAGAATTAAAGTTTACCTACAACACTATTCGATACGACTTACAGATTTCGAGAAAAAAGCGAAAAACTGAAAAAAAGTCCGAAAATTTCATGGTTTTATGGTTACACCGCCGCTCGCACAGCACTTTGGAAATTGCAAATCTGGCAATTTAATATTGGTTTAGGTCCTAACAACATATAAAAAATTCAGAACGACCTGACCTTTTGCAAGCACGGATGTACATCTTGACTGAACTATGTCGATTTGCAAACGAATTTTGTTACTCTGCCACTGGCTGGCACTACTCATAATTGAGTTGGTATATTAGTACCCGCAAACTATAGTATAAAAAGTGACTTATTTTTAAACTATACAGGATGTAACAAAACACCCTAATAATATTTTAAAGGGGTGGTTTAAACCATCAAACTGAACTACTTTCACTACAGATCCAGCTTTGAAATCTCGAACAGAAATCAGCTGTTTATGCAGAACTGCAGTACTTACTCGACTGAAATGTATGGGACAGCAGTTTTATTTTCGATCTTGGCACCATGGAGAAAGTAGTTCAGTTTCGTGGTCTAATCTATCCCTTTAATATGAGGTATACTCGGGGATTATCTTACACCATGTACATATATCCCACTGCATGGCACAGGCCTACCCAAACCTACCCAAAAAGAGAGTGTTTGGGCATAGGTATTTATTGGTACACTTCAACAAGTTAAACATGAAAAGGGGGCCGTGCTTGCAAAAGGTCCGGTCGTTCTGAATTTTTTATATGTTGTTAGGACCTAAACCAGTATAAAATTGCCAGATTTGCAATTTCCAAAGTGCTGTGCGAGCGGCGGTGTAACCATAAAACCATGAAAATTTCGGACTTTTTTCAGTTTTTTGCTTTTTTCTCGAAATCTGTAAGTCGTATCGAATAGTATTGTAGGTATACTTTTATTCTGACAAAATTTCCTACAAAACAATTAGTGTGCACTTTCTTCATTGGACTTAACCTTTGAGGGCTAGAGGGACGAGAAAGTAACAGCATTTTAAAAGATATGAAATTTGTATGGCGACCCTCTTGAAAGTTGAAGATAAAAACAAAATTATTCCATATTCTTAATCAGCGACCCCGAAAACCCCCGGATACAAATTTTCAGTCGGTTCACTGAACCTTTAAAAGCTGCGTTGGCGTTTGAAATTTCCATGGCAGCCATCTTGGATTTCGCAATTTTGGATTTTTTTTCACCGCCAACAAAATCTGACCAGGGTCCACTATGACATTGTTCAAGGTCCATACCCCTATCTGTCATAGTGTCCGCGGGCCGTTGACCCCATCCGTCACGATACGACCTTCTGAGGAAGTCGAAATATTCCTTTTAACACCAGAGCATCCTTATGATGATCTCCAAAATAATTTTAATATACGTTGGTCGGGGGAAACCCGGCGAACAATTATCCGGGCATCTATCTACTATCTATGAAAAGTGGTGGGGATCGACCAGATACCTCCAATTGATCTCCGGGTTCCCCTCATAGTACAAGGATGAAATTTAGGGATCATTATAACGATGCCCTGATGTTAAAAGGAATATGTCGACTTCCTCCGAAGGTCTTATCCTGACGGATGACGTCAACGGCCCGCGGACACTATGACAGATAGGGGTATGGACCTTGAACAATGTCATAGTGGACCCTGGTCAGATTTTGGTGGCGGTGAAAAAAATCCAAAACTGCGAAATCCAAGATGGCTGCCATTGAAATTTCAAACGCCAACGAAGCTTTTAAAGGTTCAGTGAACCGACTGAAAATTTGTATCCGGGGGTTTTCGGGGTCGCTGATTTGCGCGGCGGCGCACGTCGACTGTTTTTACACGACCATGCGCAAGCGCGCCGCCTCCCTGGTGCGCAGGGTGCGGGCCAGCCCCAACAGCATCCTTAGCATGATAGCGGACAGACTGGACTGTCCCTACATAACGCACTGTAACAACCTTCATGTAAATACTAACACCTAGGTTTAAGATATTGTTACTAACACGCTATGAGTCCCATGTTGCTCGAAATAAATTATTTTTATTTATTTATTATTTATTAAGAATATGGAATCATTTTGTTTTTATCTTCAACTTTCAAGAAGGTCGCCATACAAATTTCATAACTTTTGAAATGATGTTACTTTCTCGTCCCTCTAGCCCTCAAAGGTTAAGTCCTATGAGGAAAGTGCACACTACTTTTTTTGTAGGAAATTTTGTCAGAATAAAATTATACTCACAAAAATATTCGATACGAATTACAGATTCCGAGAAATAAGCAAAAAACTGAAAAAAGTCCGAAAATTTAATGGTTTTTTGGTTACACTACCGCTCGCACATCACTTTGGAAATTGCAAATTTGGCAATTTAATATTGGTTTAGGTCCTAACAACATATAAAAAATTCAGAACGACCTGACCTTTTGCAAGCACGGATGTACATCTTGACTGAACTAAAATACGCACCAGAATTTTGAAGGTAGGTATCGGTACCTACATGGAATAACATCCAGTCGGATTTAAACCCGAACCCAAATGAATGAGTGTCCATACCTCTACGCAACGTGCCACCCATACTCGTACCTTCACAGGTAACATACCTGGTAACATAAAAAGTAACATATGGGGTCCAACTTAATATGCTGACACTTTTTTAAGAGAATGATCAGACCGTCAAACTGAACAACTTTCTCTATGGGACCAACATCAAAATTGCGAAAAAAAAATTAGCTCTTCCATACAAAACTGCAAACCTACTCGAGCCAAATGTATGGGTCAGCTGTTTTTTTTTGTGATTTCGTTGATGGTCCCATAGAGAAAGTTGTTCAGTTTGATGGTCTGAACATCACCTTAAAAAAGTGTCAGCATATAAAGAATGACCCTGTATACCTATTTCAATTTAAAAAAATTTCGATAAACCATAAAACAATCACAAAAGAACGACAGCTAAAAACCCGACTTTCTAACCGCCATAAATCATAATTGTATTCGTGTTTCACACGTGTACCCAATATATATTAATTAATAACACCGTAGGGCATATGCCATGGCATTGAGGCACAGTGGGGCATATTTCTTTCGTAATTAGGGCCAAAGCGGTGGATGCCATGTGTCTCCAATTACTCCTCATTTCTAATGACCGTGAGAAGTCGTTATAATTAATATTTTTGGTATTTAATTTCCGTTTGGTTTATTAGGAGGTAATGTTTACTTGGCAGGGCAGGGATATGGCATTTTAGGAAGCTCATCTTTTTTATTTAATTTTTAATAATCTCATCTCATCTTTTTTTTTTTTTTTTTTTTTTTAGGTTTTGTACTCATTGGTTGCCAACGGGACCCTATTACTAAGCCTACGCAGTCCGTTCGTCCTAACTCTAAACTCTACATAGATCCCGTATGTATCTTTTGAACTGTAATAGGTAGAGTTAAAATTTTCATAGAGTATGTGTAATTATTTTGGATTTCAAGAAATGTTTTTTCAAGGTTTTTTTGTTTTTGCTCTATCGGATAGGATAGAGCATATCCCATCTTACGATAGAGTCTATCGTAGAAACGGCAATGTGTTTGCCGTGTTGTATTGTATGTATTGAAGTGTATAAGAGTCAAACTTGGTGTGATTATTGAGCGTTGGTACTCTAAATCTTAAGCAAAACAATAAAAAATAAAAACCGGCCAAGTGTGTGTCGGCTTGCGCTAAGGATCCCGGTACTTAATGTTATTTGTTGTTGCTGTAAATATGGTGGTATGGAAACCTAAATGCATGCGTATGACTTACACTTGGCGGTTAGTTACTTATGCGGCAAATTTTTTAGATGACAAAAAAAATAGCGAGCCACTAAGACATTAAAGTGATGTTAAATGAGTAAGTCGTAGCAAGGCTTACGTATTTAACATTTCAGTAGAACGTACCTATATACAACACTGAGACCACCGTTTATTTTTAACCAGTTCAACCCACATCACCAATTTACCCCGAACACGGGAAGCTAACCCTTCCGTGACGTACGGGGTCAGAAATTAATCCATTTAAAATACATGCACAATCCACGGTATGTAACCGTATGAATAAATAAGTTGGAACACGCACGGCGCACGCCACCAAAAAGCGGTAAGTGATTTTGTAGCAACATTGTACATACCATATAAGCTTTCGACTGCATTTCCTCAGAGATTAGTCAGACACTAGGTATAGACGGAAGAATTTTTATAATGATAATGTTAAAATCAAACCTCTAAAATCTGTTAGTATTTCAGCATATAACAACCGTGTTTGTATGAAACAACATTAGAATTTGTAATGTTGTAATATTGCCCTTTTTTCATTACATTCGTTTAGTGTTATTTAACGCCCTTTTTAATTTTCTACAAAGTTATTTTTCTTCATAGACCAGTCACCATTAAGGCTCGCCGCACACAGACCACTGACCGGCCACATACTGCAAGCTGGGTATATCAGTTTTCTAACATTTTATATGGACTCGTCCCACACCTGAATCCGGTTACGGGCGGCCACACGATCTACGGTGGACGGCGAATGGCATCATGTCGCCGCAACATGGCTATTATGGTGGTTAGGTACACACGGCGACACGTCAAGCTACGCAAAACCAACATAAGCTGGTCGCGCGACGTCATACATTATTCTACCTACGCGCGGCCAGCTTATTTTTGTTTTGCGTAACTTGATGTGTCGCCGTGTGTACCTACACAAGACCATAGTGCAATCAAAACTATAGTGGTTAAGTTTTGCGGTCGCGGCGGGACTATGCCCGCGCGGTGTACGGCAGACGGGGCACCTGCAAAGTCGGTACCAAACCCAGGTAAGTCGGTACCTAGACGCGCCTCCCCGGCCCCCCCACACCGCGCACGATTGACCTAACCCGACCGCCGAATCAATTACTGAATCAATTACTTACCGAAAAAACTTTGGTTTAAAAAGTCGCGGCCACCGACGACCGCATGCTGTCACCAGTAGCCCATGTATGGCGAGGCTTATTCATGTTAAACAACCATTTAATTTTGCACTATAATCTCAAAAACATCGATATCTCAACGCCCACAATCGTATCTCATCAGGGATCAGCTTCCTCATCAGATAGTATTTAATATCTGGTTTGTTATCTACCTAGATGCAATCAACGCCTTCGGCTTCGTTTGCTTATCGAGCCTTTAGATTAGTATAGATAGGTAAGTTACTTGTGATTTTGCTAGAGAAAATAAATGGTTTGTGGTCTACGTTCTTAACTTTATGTAAAAAATATACAGGGTGTAAGGGACTGACCTACGAAAACGAAATGTTGAACTCAGACCATCAAACTGAACCACTTTCACTATGGAGCCTAATTCAAAAAACGCTAGAAAAACAGCTATTGCATAAAAAAGCATAAAACCAACCCGACTCGAATGCATAAAACAGCTGATTTTTTTTGGCGTTTCTTGATGTCCTGCCTGGTTTCTGGTTCCTGATCCTGAGGCCCGGCTTCGGCTTCGGCTACGGTGAAAGTTGTTCAGTTTGATGGTCTGAGTTCACCGTATCTTGGCTGTCCCTTAAACCCTGTATATTTGTGTCTGTCAGACCAAAACTGCTTTAATACGACCATAGAATAATAAATGCTGTGTCAGACCGGAGTTGAACCCACAAAAATAAAATCTAAATTAATTTGGCATACTGGGCTTGATCCCGCAACCTACGTAACTAAATACCTATTAATGCAACATATTTCAACAATTCGGTCAATATTACGATTGGATATCGGTCAAAGTTCTTCGTCAATTTGAGGTCTTTGGAAACGATAGGCCTATTCTCCATAGAACAATAGTTCGTCCCAGCAATGCAAAGCAGGGTATAGTAGGCCTAAAGCTACTGAAAGCAAAACAAGGCAAGCCACTGTGGTGGTTTTGGAGAGCCATGTTCCTTGAATGTCGATAAATCCCCAAAGTTGATTCATAATATCCACTTTTCAATAGTACCTAATACAACTCTGTCCAGCGCTACAAATATTTTGCCCGTCGCCACTTATCTTTTTCTTCTCGCTTTGCTATCTTCTATCGAAGGTTAGCTATTTAGTATAGGGCTAAGACTCTGGATACTGCTACCCCAAATGCGGGAGGTGTAGTATATAAATTGAATGTTGATAGATACGAATTGTTCCTTTTAAAATTGAATTACTACGATGAATTGTAATTCTAAAATACCTCTATGAATAAAAAGGATATTGATCATCATTCATAACTCAATCAAACTTACAAACAACCGCAATCCGATCCTAACATCCTACCTATTATTTTCTATTTAAACTCAAAAGCTGGACGGACAAAACGAAATTCAAAGAGCTCTTGAAACCCGAAACTCATCCACTTTATTAGAAAATGCAAAATTAAAAAAAGCTTGGGAACAAGAATAGTCAATAGTCACTTCATATTGTGTTTACTGAGTAAACCACATGAGTTTCCGTAGTATCAGGTTTCTTTGCTACCAATGTTACTACAAAACTACATGATACTATTAACAACACACAAATAAATACATCGAATGCTACTTAAGAAGCACTTAAACCTAAAGGGGTGGAAACAAAACCAGCAGTGGATGTACAAATAGAAGAAGCTATGGTTTTCGTTAGAAATGTTGAAGTTAAAATAGTAGGCAGTGAAGGGATTGAATATCCCGCAGGAGCGTAGTGGCAAGTTGAGTGAACTTCACTAACCTAAATTGCCTACAATGCAACCATTGTTTAACCGTTGAGAAATTTTCTTGACAGTGTCATATCTCTCGGAATATCAACAAAGATAAAAGTGACAAAGAAGCCTGGGAAAAGTTTCAGTTTTCCATCGTTGTTTTAATATTGAAAGTTTTAGACGAACGGTGCTATTGAGTTTTAAAAGTCACTTTAGTAAAAGGAAAGTTTAACAAAAACAAACAAAAACTTGCCTCTGCTTAACAGTTATAAAACAATATCAAAATGTTTACCCTCATGGTCATCTCATCGCCAACTCTTTGATCTTATAGAAAAGGAATTGTTTGGATAACGTCCTTGGCAAGTTGATGAAGCTGGCTAAAGATAGGAAAGCAGGATATTTTACTCAACAGTAGCAGAAAATTTTGAACATACATGTTGTTTCACCTTTGATATGGATCGTTTTTAAATAAATTGCCTAGTTGCGAAGTATTGAAATGTGATATACAGCTGACACTTTTTTAAGGGGATGTTGTGACCATCAAACTGAACAACTTTCTCTATGGGACAAACATCGAAATCGCGAAAAAAAAATCAGCTGTCCCATACATTTGGCTCGAGTAGGTTTGCAGTTTTGTATGGAAGAGCTGATTTTTTACGCGATATCGATGTTGGTCCCATAGAAAAAGTTGTTCCCCTTAAAAAAGTGTCAGCATATTAAGTTGGACCCTAATGATTTTGTTTTAAAAGATGCCGCAATAATCGGGTCGAAAAAGTATTCTCAGTGCACTTTAGATAGGTACAAATATTATAATTAGTCATCATTTTTTTATCAGAACTTAACATTCACTCTAAAAATTACTTTTTATTGTGAACAATGTTTATTGCTAGAGATTATCGACGAAAATTAAATACAATATCAAGACAGTGTTCCCTTCTGGTACTCAGAGTCCTTGCCACAACTGTCAGCTAGCATTCAGCATTTTAAAGGACAAAACGACGTGCCAACTGGTTACAGGTATTTAGCTAGCTAGACTAAACAATAAACCCTTAACTATATGCTTCGTAAATTCATTACAGCTATTTAAAAATGAGCTGTTAGCAAAAGCCCAAACATATTTAAACCATAATACGCTATACGTATGCAATCCTGTAACTATGCAGCTATAAAGCCAACTCGTTGAAATCCGTGTGCGCATCTAAGCACTTGTAATTAGGGGCGTCAGACTCGCAAATTGCTGTGCATCAATAAGCGCTCTTATCTAGATGTAGTTAATTAAATCTCTATCGAGGCTGGGATCTGAAAGCGCCACGTTAATGTTCGTGTGTTGGTGCTGTGCGGAGCGATTAGTTTTAAGGCCTCCGCACATTGCAGCGATATTCGTCACGCATGCGCCCCACCTAGGGCTGCCATCCGTCCGGGTTTCCCCGGATTTGTCCTAGTTTGAGGGGCGTCCGGGGGCGTCCGGGCGGGGTCGTCACGAAAGTGTCCGGGGGAAACCCGGACACTTACTGTGTCCGGGTAAGACCCGATTATTTTTATACATAATGGTAATAAAACGTTCGTTTTATCCACAAATCAACTCGATTTCGGCATAAACTGAACAATCAAGTTGTTATGTAGCACTTAGATCAAAATAAAATGAATGGATAGGTCTTATGCGAACATATCAAACCAGAAAAATGAGGCAAAACAAATGAAAGGTTTACTTCAAATTTGTATGCAAGTACCCTAGATTTGACAGATAATGGCGCTAGTTTGTATGGACCAAGTGCACCAGGAGTTTGCTCCAACTTACCGCGCTATAGGCCTATCCATTGATTTTATTTTGATCTAAGATGTAGCAAAATCATGAGTTCGTTTCGCTCGCTCCAGCTTTTATTCGACCTCGATTTCGGCATGACCTAGAAATGCGCTATAATATTTGAAAAAATGTCGAGCTCGCTTCGCTCGCTCCCGGTTTTATATTGTATTGATTTGATTAAGTCGTATTGCAAATCTCGAGCTCACTTCGCTCGTTCCTGGTTGTATAGCGTATTGATACGATCGTTTGTCATCCTATAGGCATACGAGTGAACAATCGAGTTGTTGTGTAGCAAAATCATGAGTTCGTTTCGCTCGCTCCAGCTTTTATTATAGACCTCGATTTTGACGGGACCTGGAAATGCGCTATAATATTTGGCAAAATCTCGAGCTCGCTTCGCTCGCTCTTGGTTTTATGCTGTATTAAATCGATTTAATCGTATTGCAAAATCTCGTTATAATAAGACAAAATCTTGAGCTCACTTCGAACAACTACCTACTAACTTAAATAAAAAATTTCGTGGTCGTCCGGGGAAAATTCCAGATTTTACTGAAATGTCCGGGGTTTTTGACGTCTTTGCCCGGCGACGACGATTTTGGCGATGGCAGCCCTCCCACCACTGAATGTAGTCGAAAGAGTTGCGATAATATCGCGGCAGTGTGTGGGATCGAGTGCGTCCCCATACAAAATGTACTGAGAACAATTATCGCAAAATCGCAGCGATATTATCGCTCGATAATATCGCGGCAGTGTGTAGGATCGCGCGCATCCCCATACAAAATGTACTGGAAACAAGTATCGCAAAATCGCAGCGATATTATCGCTCGATAAAATCGCTGCAATGAGCGGAGGCCTTTATGCTGGAACTGCGATCGCGTTGACAGTGAAATTTTCTATCCTCAGATAAAGTAGTCTAGATAGAACCTCACGCTTCTACCGTATAAAACAAAAATGGGAAATTTTCTTAGGTTGGTGTGCTTGAAGCGTCATACAAATTGTGCATATACACGGTTTATCAACCAAGAGTTCGTTGATATTTTTTCGACGCGTTTGTAGCTTTTATTATAAATCTGGACGAATAACTTATCATAGTTTCTATCTTTCGAAGCGAGATTTTTTAAGGCAGCTGTGGTAGGTTTGCTTACAGATGTTTAGTTGTTGGTATAATTCAAGCTGTTGATTTGAAACTTGTTCAAGCTTTAGTTAGATGATAGTAAGACTAGGTGAATAATTTACATTTTCAGACCAACACGAAAATTTAAAACTTTGTTGCCTAATCAGCACAGCAGATTAAACAAAAATGAAATTTTCGCTATGAAAATAGCATGAGTTTTTCTTATCCATAATTATTTCGCTTTTTAGTGGCAGGCAAACAAAGTGTGAGCACGGTTAGTAGGTATAATATAGATAATTATTCTAATTAAAAACCTGTTATAGTCTTTGAGAGTTTCGAAGTTTATTATATAAAAGAAAATAACCCCCTTGGGCCTTTTTATATATAAAAAAGTGTATGAGCTCGCTTCTTCTGTTTCAAACTCACACCTTTGGACTATCATTGCAATTCCAGTTGTTTAGTTTCCAACCATTTGAATGATTATTATCAGCGAATCGTGCCTTATACTGGACTCTATGTCTACTGACACAAAGTTTACCATTTCACATTGTTTACTATTCTGGTTATTAATTAAATTTTGCTTTAGCTTGTTCAATACACTGCAGTAATTTGTTTTCTCTGCCTACACAAGTTTGAGGATAAAATATTTTGCAAGTTCCATAAATTTATTGACTAATTTAATAAAGGATTATATTGTACCAGCACTGGAGAAGGATGACAAAATATATTATAACTAGCTTTTGTCCGTGACTGCGTCCGCGTGGATTTTGGAATACTTAAACATAAGGTTGCGCTGATTTTCGAAAAACCCTTCCTTAGTGCACCCTTACATGCTCTGTAAAATTATGTATTACAAATTTCATGGTTCTATCTTCAATGGTTTAGGTTGAACGTTGGCCTAATCTCACATGAATAGGATACACACTAAGCAATACCTAATACTTAACATTATATAGGCTCCAACTTAATATCCTGACACTTTTTTATGGGAATGATCAGACCATCAAACTGAACAACTTTCTTTATGGGACCAACATCGAAATCGCGAAAAAAAAAATTTGCTGTCCCATACATTTGGATCGAGTAGGTTTGCAGTGCAGTTTTGTATGGAGGGGCAGATTTTTTTTCGCGATTTCGATGTTGGTCTACTAGAGAAAGTTGTTCAGTGTGATGGTCTGATCATCCCCTTAAAAAAGTGTCAGCATATTTAGAAGGACCCTATAGATATAAATCGAGGCTTTTTGACCTCTGTTGAATTTTGCACGTCATCAAATCACCATCTAAAAATTTTAGTTGCCTTGGCTTCCATGCTATTTTTGAGTAAGCTATGTGCCTTTTTTAATGTTTGCCTTCACGTTGCTTCAAACAAAAATAGCCCCTTCATCCAAGCTTTTCAACTTTTCAATGCGTCATCAAAACCCTTCACACCTACCACTAGGGTTACCAGATGGGAAGACTAAAATGTCTGGGCAAAATATCAAAAAGTCGGGATTTTGGGATTATGGTCGGGACAAGTAAATATTACGAAATATAAATTACTCTTACTCAGAGCTATTTGTATGAGCGTAGCATTGATTTTTTCCCAGGGGAGGCCAGGTCCAGGTTAGGTCGTTGCAGTAAAATCTAAAACCTGGAGCGAGCGAAGCGAGTTCAAGTTTTGTACGACCGAAAATCCGGAACGGGCAAAGCAAGCTCGAGATTTCGCTTCACTATGAAAACTTATAGGATCCAAAACCTAGAGCGAGCGAAGCGAGCTCGAGATTTCACTTAATTCTGAAGCGTGCGAAGCTAAGTGAGCTCAAAATTTTACCGCATTGTGTATAGGTCCTTATGACTCAATCGTAGCGAGCGAAGCGAGCTCGACATTTTACTGTAATATATTGAGACCAGTGTATTAAGATTTAAATCCTGGAGTGAGCGAAGCGAGGGATTCTGGGGTGGCCCGTTTGTCGGGACATTTTATATTTTTTCGGGACTCTGGACATCACACGAAATGTCGGGACAATCCCGACGAATCCCGACCATCTGGCAACCCTACCTACCACCCTTTCACACATCGTTGCATTGAAATTTCAAGCTTGTTACTGAAACTTTACGGTCTTCAAAAAAGAATGAAACGGTTATGTAGCGACAGATGTCATGTCCACGACAGGCGCCAGTAGGTTGGCATGCTGCCAAAATTTGCAACAATTGACGCTTTTTATTTTTAGAAGCATCCTGTGAACGTACTGATTATGGCTATTGTGGCGGAGATATTGATGCTCCAGAGTATTCAGGAATAAACTGAGTTTTATTAACCAATAATATTGCATAAGCATAAGCATATGCTCACGACTATATTCCCCGAGGGGGTAATCTAAAACCTCAAAACATCCACCTTTCACTAAAGTACCGAAACGCTGTCCAGTGTGATGGGGAGTGAGCCCGTCGCCACATGTAATGGACAGTAGGTACAACACATGCCTCAAAATTGGAGCATGCAGGTTTCCTTACAATGTTTTCCTTCACCAAAAAGCCAGTGGTGTTACAAACTGTACATAAATTCCAAAAAACTTATTGATACGAGTCGGTCATTTAGCAAGTTTAAAAATGAAGTTTCTTGCTGCATGGCATTCATCATCATCATCAGCATTTGTCCACCCACTGTAGGTTAAAAGCCTCCTCCCTATTATGCCACTCCATCTTGTCCTATACCAGTCTCATCCAAGTCCTTCTAGATGCCTTCGCAAGAACCTCAGCCCACGTAGCAGCTGGACGACCCAAATAAGACATTGCAAACTTTTATTAAAAAAATAAAACATTTTTTGTCTCAATATTAAAGAAGGTAAAAATGAATAAGCCACAATCCACGACTCCTCCTTTCTTCTAAATGACTTTACTTACTTAAAAACACAAGGGTAAGAATTCGTTGTCGAACGAAGTCATGAGTCTTCATTGCTGGGAATGAAGCTGCGATTGCACGATTGGAAGGACTGCTTTGACTACAAGACCACCGCGTATTGTAAAAATACTACCCTAGTCGTGAGCATAATAATATGCTATGCTATGCTACTACCGTACAAATTAAGTATTTTGGGTGTTTGATAAAGTTTTTGAGATGTGAACCTACTTGTCTTCAATCGAACCCTATTTTAAACTTTTGCCGTCAAACTCCCAACAATATCACAGGGAAATATCTCAGCAAGTTTCCTATGAAGGCGACACTCCGCTTTATTCTGTTTTCAGCGAGTGACCGCATTATGCAAAGCGTGTCAGGGGATGCAACTCGAACAAAGTTTGTCGCCTTTATTTATTCTCGAGCGGATAAACTTGATATTGTTGTGGTCGGTGTTAGAAAGGATTTGAGATATGAGAGTGTTAAATATACGACATAATTTGATACAAATAGAGAAAAAAAGATAGGAACGTACTTAAATAATTAGATACTTACCTATAGGATGTATAAGCTACGGCCATTTGACAGAAAATAGGCGTATAATTACTGCCATATGGATTGTAGAACCCATAGAACATAAGAACTGATAGAATAGACAGTGCTTTCGTTTTATCGCATATTTGTCACACATTTTGAGGATGGCCCCATGATATTTGTATCAAACTCTGAATGAACCTTTTCAAATTTCTATCGTAAATACTTTTGTATAGAGAATTCTACTTGAGAATATAATATTCAATTTCGACTGTGTTGTATAAGGTACCTAGTAATAAAAATATAATTAATAATTATGTAATATTATTATCATTTATGTTTTGTTCCTTCTATTTCTTTTACTGTTCTGCTATGGAAACCTGTGTCACCCTAATTAGAAATGATTTAATGGAATATGATAGGTAAAGTAGTAACACATGGTGAAACATGTTCGAAAGTGATTTTATGGGACTGTTTGTAGGAATTGATATGGAACTTAATGGTTAATGACTTTTATGATGATTAATGCATGAACATAAGTAGGTATATACAAGCTCATTCAGAGCTGAATTATTATTAATAATAAAAATAATTGTTTAAATAATCATTTTAACTTGTTAAAACACAATAGTTGCGACAAGCGTAATTATTATTTCTTTCAAAATTTTAGATGCAGAAAAAAATCGTCTAACAAAGCGACAATAAAAGCTTTGTTAGAATTTTATTGTTACCGCACGTAAGTACATTGTCATTGCAAATATACGGCTATAATGCCAGTGACAACTTTTTTATTGTTGAAAAAAATTTAGTTACTTCAGCAAAATACACCTATTTAGTGTAACTATGTTAAAACATTTTAACGGGGTAGCAATGGCACGTTGTTAATTTATCAACGTTACGTAGTGATGTTACAGCAAAGTATAATCCATCAAAGTAACAATTGTTGGTGTAGCAATGGCACGTTGTTAATTTATGAACGTTACATATTGATGTTATAGCAAAGTATAATCTATCAAAATAACAGTTGTTAGTATGGTTAAGCGGTATTGTTAGTAAACCAACGTTTTAACTAACAAAATTCAAATTAAACATTTGGACAAAATAGCCTAGATACGATTACAATGGCGACACTGTCGGATGCACAACCTGTTTCACGCTGTCATTTAAATTGTGGGACGCGTTAAAGAGCAGTCGTGCATGCGGTCTTATATACTTGTTCGTTTCCTATGCTATAGCACGCGGTCATAGTGTTTGTGTTATTAAATAACTGTTCAGTGATTACACTACTACTTGTATACGTGATTTTAATTACGGAGGAACAAGAGACTTTTCTCGATAAGAACCACTTGGCACACTTAGTGCCGTCTATGATGGGTAAGTAATAGTGTCTTATTTACTTAAATTTTTATTCAGTGGTCGGATAATCGGATGTATATTTACATGATATTTACCTAAAGTCCAAGTGTTTACTAAATATGGAACCTTTAAATTAAAAATATTACGAGATTCCGATATTTAGGCAGAATTTGTTATATATCTTTGATGGAAAGAACCAACCATCCCGAGATTTACAAATAAATGATTTTAAGAATCCGTTTCCATATGTGCATAGCTATTAAGCATAGGTCCTAAATTTGCATCCGATTACGGTTTTTATTATTATAATTAAACGCAAAATTATGTGGGTGAAGTTAATGTCATTGCTTTGCCATAGGCAACACACCTATTCAGTTGAGTGAATTCAGATTACTTATGTATAATCTAATGAAGTCGGTAACAAACCGAAATTGGTCTGAAAATTTTAACTGAATAGAGAAGTATATATCATCATCATACTCGGCATATCGGCTTGGCCGACACTGAGCCTACTGAGAAATCTGCTGTCCTATATATTCATTTGTGTCGAGTAGGATTGCAGTTATGTATGAAACAGCTGCTTACTTTTTCGCGATTTCGGTGTTGGTCCCATAGAGATATAAGAATTTACAAGGCTAGTATCACATATATATAAATGTTTTCAGAAGTCACCCACTATCACAACGACTGCTGACAAAAGTTATCCCGAACCACACACACATCCACAAGAAGTGCAGGTAAATAAAAAAAAAACTTTAGAGTAGTAGTAGTAGATAATTATTATAGGATAAGTCATCATCATCACAGCCTATATACGTCCCACTGCAGGGCAAAGGCCTACCCTCTAGGAGGGTGTTTGGGCGTTAGTCCACCACGCGTGCCCAATGTGGATTGGTAGACATCACATATGTATGCATCATAATTTCTTCTTCTGCATATGCAGGTTTCCTCTCGATGTTTCCTTCACCGTTTGAGAGCAGTCGGTAATACGTACATAAGTTAGAAAAACTCATTGGTACGTGGCATGTTTTACGTGCGGATTCGAACCCGGACCTCATGATTGAGAGTCCATACCTCTCCGCAACGCGCCACCGAGCTCTTACAATGTAATTACTTGACTTTAATTGCAATTGGAGTCCATACTTATAGGATATAAATTAAAAGCATAGCATAGCATATGCTCATGACTATATTCCCCGAGGAGGTAGTCAGAGATATTCTGAAACCTCAGAACATCCACGTTTCACCAGTAGTACCGAAACTCTATCCAGTGTGACGGGGGGTGAGCCCGTCGCTACTTATAATGGACAGTGGGTATAATACACGCCTCGAAATTGAAGCATGCAGTTCTCACGATGTTTTCCTTCATCGAAAAGCCAGTGGTGTAACAAATCGTACATAAATTACGAAAAACTCATTGGTACGAGTCGGCTTGGACGGGGATCGAACCATCGCCTCCTGCACGGCAGGCAAGGTTACTCGCCACTGGACCACCACGGCTTTTTTAATTATAGGAATGTAATATATCGAACTGTAATAAAGAAATATCTTGGATATTTCATATAGCGTCATCTCATCCCACACTAGTTAGAGCTTGTACTACAGGTGCCAGACACTGACATACATAAGTAGGCAGATAAACATCCCAGTCACAGAACTAACATATATCATAACAATGTTTGCCAAGTCAGCTGATCTTATTGTTTATTCCAGGAATGGTCACTTATGCGGAACTGGATCTATTCAACAGCACATTTGATTTCAAGACATTAGAACCTGGAAAAGGTCTTCGCCGGATGCTATCTCTATTGGCAAGGTTCTACTTACAAAAGCGGACAAGCGTGACACCACAATAAAAGTTGTTAATTTATATTAGATTTATAATTCTAAGAGCATTAATAAATACCTACTGGTGATATCTTTTTTTTTTCATATACCTATCTCTTTCCTCTTTGTCGTATATCTTTTGCTACCCCAGCACAGTAGCATTGGCTGTCTCGCTCCCTGCTCTGCACTTTGTTAATGATACACTATGGAAATCCTGCACTGCCCTGGAGTGATAAGCAGGAAACAATTATATTTTCCAAAGTTTCTGCTTATAACTCCAGGGCAGTGATGGATTTCCATAGTGTATCATTAACAAAGTGCAGAGCAGGGAGCGAGACAGCCAATGCAACTTTGCTGGGGTAGCAAAAGATATAACGACAAAGTAACGTTGTTGGAGTGGCAACAGCGAATTTAATAAAGGCACAATGGAAGATTGCTATTGCAACTAAAGAAAAGTAGATCTAGCGACAATAAACTTTTGCCTTTTTCACAAAATCCTTTGTCAGCGGAACAAAGGTATATTGGTAGGCCACAAAGCACCTTTGATACTACAGCTAAGTAAAGTAGTTGTAGGGACAATTATGCTTTTGATAATGTAACTAAAGAAAATAGTCATGGGAACAAAGCTAAAGCAAAACTATAGCCTTAGAAACAATCTTAGCATTGTAACTGCATAAATTCTACGTAGCTTATCTGACAACATTTTTATTGCTGTAACATCAAGATTGACTGATGAAGAGTAACTTTGCTGCATTAGCAATTAAGAATGTAACAATAAAAACGTTGCTTTCATAACTATACAACTTAGACGGCTCTCCAGCATCAAAGTTTTTTTGTTGCGATGGCAATAATTTTCTCTCAGTGCACCTTTGGATGCATCAGCGACGAAACACCTGCAATACACCATTGTTTTTTAATCACTAGACAAAATTTAGGGTTGTACATTCAGATAAAACTAAACCACTTTCCCAGGCGCATGGGTTGAAAAACGAGATAAATTGTTGTACCTTTAAAACAAAAGTACGCAGCAGCCGACCGATTTTCTGCAACATGCATGAGCGTATTTTTCTTAGTGTCTTAGTACTGGATTCCAATGCAAGGCAAGCTTTTGTTAAAAATCAGCTATGTTTCTCACTCTTCCTAGACGCTTAAATATTTTACTACTTTAGTCCAACAAAATAAAGGCCATGTGTGTATTGTTTCAAGGGAAGATCTTTGACTATTTATTATAAGGACTCGCCTTGCGGTAGCATTTCCCCTCTGCCACGGTATAAGATCAATTGATCATGTGCATTTACATTCAATTTTATACCTTATCACTAAGCGAGACAGCCTATAATTGCGAAACAATAATTTCGAACTTTGAACGTTTGGGGTTCACACGAGACTATTTTTCATGATTTTTAACATTCAAAATTAGAATCTAAAGTTATGAGGAATAAAATCCAAAGTTGCGGATTGCATGTTACCTCGCCCCCCGCAAAAAGTGGCAGAAATGTTTGTTAGTAGAATTACACGCGTTACCAGTCCTCATATAAGTAGTCAAAGGGGAAGATCCGTTTTTTTCTGGGGGTGCTTCATCTTGGCTTCATGTGCACTTTCCAGGTGATTATAGCCTTATAATCAGCAAGGCTATCGGATAAAAAAAAATATTTCCCTGCAAACTTGAGCAGTGTTGTCACAAGAACCGTCCTTCATTCGTTAATAAGATATGCGTCTAGATCGTAATCTGTTAACTCAAGCGGCGATCGTTCTGAAATACGTTGAAATATTTGGAGTAAGGTATTTTGAGTTGCGACGTAAATTTAAGTTAACTAATTAAAATTAATTAGTGTTCTGTGTTAATTTATTACTGTGTCGAAAGCCAAAACTTTTTGATGTTTATAATAATATTTTTCTAGTATTATAAGAAAAAGTACGTAACGTATATAACAAATTTTTTGTAGCTACATTTGTAGCATATTACAGACACGCACGCTAAAATAATAATAATATAGTTAAGTGAACTTTCGTTCTTTATAACAGTTTATGACACCGCTATGAAATGTTGAGTTTTTTTTTTAAACAGACATAAATAATATTCGACGTATCATTTTTGTTGTTTTGCCACTAAAATTCACAAAAGACACAGTTAAAACTACATCCCCATAAGATCGTCATGTCGATTTGTCCATTAAAGTTTCCTTAGATTATATTATAATTAATATATAATATTATTATAAGTCCGTGTGGTGTCGGCTAAGAGTAGCACCATCCCATTTCCTCCCGTGGGTGTCGTAAAAGGCGACTAAGGGATCTACCGGAGGATGGGCAGCAGCATCCTCTGAGTACACACATTCAATCCAACTGCGATCGCCAACCCGCCTGCCAAGCGTGGCGATTATGGCAAATCCCCCCATTTTTGGGGAGGCCTATGTCCAGCAGTGGACGTTTATCGGCTGATATGATGATATAATATTATGAAAAACAAACTATGATTTATCGTTGTTGTACGAACCAACACTAAAGTTTTAAAATTCGCTTCGACTTGCCCAGTGTTTAACAATTTTATCCCGCGACACTGCCTACAAAAAAACAGAAATTGACAATATAACATCAGCACATGGGAAGCGGAGTCTAGGACTGCAATAACTTTAGCTGCGTCAAAGAAAATATATACGCTGCGTACAGGTACATGACTTTTCCGTAAATAAAACGCATTGACACCCGTCTATTCAAAAAGAGTTTTTATCCTTCATCCTGAGAAAATATAATATTTTCTTTGTTTCAAACTCAAACTCAAAATAATTTATTCATTATAGCAGCCTGAAGCACACTTATTGAACGTCAATTCTTTTTTAAGCTACCACCGCGTCGGAACGTGTTGTCGCTGTATAGAAGATGTGGCTAGAAACTCTACAGCATAACACGACTTAATGACTATTACAATATAAATTCTTAAGCTAAAGTTATGTATACAGTAATACATAGTCTATGTTAGTTTAATTAAATAATTGATACTATGCAGTAAACCAGTGACCGTGTGGTGTCGGCTAAGAGTAGCAACATCCCATTTCCTCCCGTGGGTGTCGTAAAAGCCGACTAAGGGATCTACCGGAGGATGGGCAGCAGCATCCTCTGAGTACACACATTCAATCCAACTGCGATCGCCAACCCGCCTGCCAAGCGTGGCGATTATGGCAAATCCCCCCATTTTTGGGGAGGCCTATGTCCAGCAGTGGACGTTTATCGGCTGATATGATGCAGTAAACTAATATATTAAGTTAGTGACACTCAGACCCAAGCATTTTGATCATCTCAAAAATATAAATTCTAGCGTGTCAATTGTGGTGTCAATCTAGGCTTGATCTAGGATACAGGTAACCACAAAGGTTGGTGGAAGGCAGGAGTGTCCATACTGTATGTAGTAACAGATACTCTTTCTTATACTGTGCCTAAACTCCGAATACGACTACTCCCTATCACATCGACATTCAAATGTCTGCAAACATCAATGACGTTGAGTGTACGACAAACAACCGATGCGTTTTACTTAATTGAATGCCTAATGACTACGAAACATAGGTTTACTTATATTTCGGGTACAGTCTGCCGCGTAAATAACATTGCATAATCTTGAAACTTTTATTCTGTCTTATACGTTATTGTTTTGAGGCCACGAGGAACATTTTTACTTTTAATTCGCTTTTGTTTAGTCTAGAAAATATTCTATCTAATGTGTGCCAAACATTTGACGGCCCGATAGCACAGTCTGTATAGTGAACCTGCCTGCTGTGCCGAGGGTTGCGGGTTCGAATCCCGTAAGGGACAAATATTTGTATGGTGAATATGAATATTTGTACCCGAGTCATGGATGTTTGTATCTATTTATGTATTCTATATCGTTGTCTAATCATCATAATACAAGTCCAGGCTAGATTCAGGTACTTTAAATGTGACTAGATAATTTGTGTAACAATGTCAAAAAAAGAACTTTCGAATGCCTGATCATATTTGCACCTATTAAATCTAAATTTGGCATGAAGATAGATATCATAACAGTTACCTAAAAAAATAAATGTAATGATGATGATGATGTGATGATGTAATGTAATGTAATGTAATGTGTGTCATGAAGAAATTTCTTTTTTTCGACGTTGCAGGAAATTAAACAGCGCAATGTTTCAAAATATTATTTTAGGTTAGATACTCAATTTTACTACTTTTCATACATACATGCATACATAAGTTCACGCCATTGTCCCATGGGGGTAGGCAGAGACCACGGACCGCCACACGCTACGACTCTGACACACCTCTTTAGCCTCATTTACATTCATACATCTCTTCATGCACTTCCGTCGATTGAGGGTGCTACGCACTTGTCCTTTTCGGAAAAGATCATTGATTTGATCATGGTATGTTTTCCTCGGACGGCCTCTCCCAACACTTCCGCTCACCTTTGCTTGATAAATTTCATTCGTTAGTCTTCTTTCATTCATTCTCTCTACGTGACCGAACCATCTAAGCATACCCCTTTACTTTACTACTTTTCTACTTTACTTTTCTATCTTATTATATTCATACAATGGCTTCGGAACCCTATTATGGGCTAGTTCGACATGCTCTTGGCCGGTTTTCGGTTAAAATATTATCTATCCGACAGTACAACGAAAAGCAAATATTGTGTTCGTTTAATTGGATTTTATATCGAGTCCTATTTAAGTTTCGCTCTCTTGAAATCTTCGTGTGTGCATGGAATAAAAACAAACGACAAAATGTTTAATTACTTTTGCTACCGAGTTCAAAGACACTCTTTGATTAATTTTTTTTTTTTTTTCAGAAACGAATGAAACATTGTAATTTTTCCCTTTTGAGCGAAGTACCTAAAATGCACCATGCCTATGAATTTCATCCCACGATGCGAAAGTCCTTAATATGCTGAAACTGTTTTAAAGAGATGATCAGATTGTCAAACTGAACACAACTTTCTCAATGGCACCACCATCGAAATTGCAAAAAAAAACATCATCCATTGCAAACCTACTCAAGCCAAAATGTATGTTAATGTGTAATTAAATTAAGGTTAGTCCCACCATAGAGAAAGCATATATAAAGTTGGACCCTGTAGAACCATGCTCAGTACTAACCATACAAACATATTTTTACCCCACCCACTGCTGGGTATAGGCCTCAATTTGATAATGCCACCCTCCTGTATCCCACAACAGGCTTCCGTTGGCCGATGTCTACACACCGAACCCGTTGGCAACACAGTCCGAAGATACAAATTGTATAGGTAAGTGTTGGCTCGTGGAGCTGGTGGGCCCCGGTGGTGATAAATAAGACGACGTGTGATCTTTGTTGAATACAGGTGTTTCCCGAATTAGAGGGAGTCAGTCGGTGGGACCAGACTCAAGTAGGTGGCGACCTCTGCAGATGTGCCCCGGTACTAAAGGGCGACATCTGCAAACGCCCCCCGAAAGACATAGGTAAGTGGTAGCGCTGTCTACATTTAAACAGTAAGGTTGTGTCGTCGGCTGTCGCAGACATGTCCGCGGGTTCAGTGTGTAGACACCAGTCTAACATGGTTGGCCTACCCCTATATTTAATAAACGCGACTATTGGCAATGACAATTTACACAGAGTAGGGTAAGCCATAGTAATCTTGGCCCTCCCCCAATCATTGGCCTCTTGAGTTTAAAATCTATTTATTAAGAGATTCCTTTGAGTAAGAGGTAGTAGAGAAAAAATACAATAATTATCTTTGTTGACTACACTATGAAGTGTAATTGGTAACAATGCTTTTGTAATGATGCGTAGGACTACCGTACTGTACCACCGGTCGGAAAAGTACACTGGCCCATGGGCTAGGTTCCTAGCCCGTTAAGAGTAGAGCCTATCATTATAAGTTTTACAAAAAGTAGATATGCCATAAAAACAAAAGTTAACAAAATATAACGTAGTAATTATAGTACCTACTCTGTGATAAACCATTTATTGTGAAAATCTTATATATTATGATTGATACAATACAACAGCTAAGAATTTCTATAACCCATGTGTGTTTCATTGATGAATTTACCAATATTTACATAATTATAAAAGTAGGTAAGTACCTTATACACACCATATAGTGTCATTTGTACCGATCATTCACGTATCATACATTTGAAATACTAGATTGCATGTCACCTCCTCAAATCTGTAATACTCTGTACATACTCTGTAATTAATCGAGCTAAATGATACATAAGGTCTAACCACGAAATTCTAATTACGCAATTGCGTGAAAGTTTTCATTCCAATATTAACTCTATTCCAATGAAGTTTAGACAGAAACGGTCAAAATTAAGATGCAAGTACGTTAAGCTAAAGGTGACTAGTGTATATATTTAGTCATAATTGGTCAAAGATTTAGGATCCTTTTCACATATAAATGGGAGCAGTTTTTCACACCACATGTCATTAAGCCGACCCGTACGCTCAACAGCGCCGCAAAATTGTCCTTCAGTCACATTATTTGGTTGTTGACTTCCCCATTTTTCGTAGCCCGCCTGCTTCAGTGGTTCTCCTGTGAAATTCAATAAAGTAATTAAAACAGTTGCAACAGGAAAAGGATTAAAAAAAGATCTATCTTGCCTTTATTACAAACGTCAGATGGGTAATGATAATACCGCTCAAAGTTTACTGGTTCGTAACCCAGTAAAATTTACCAGAAAAATGCCATTCAGGAGAAGTAATTCCCGGAGTATTGGAACTTGTTTAAACAACCCCCCCCCCCCCCGAAAATTAAATGTCCCCCACCGAAAAAAAAGTCTGTAAAATGTCACCTAGAGTTCCTAGAGCCCCCTCTAAAACGGTTGTCCGGTACAAAACTGCAGTACCAACTGAGCAGCGCACGGTTTCCTACTTTTGATACACCACCCTCCGTCCACTAACATCCCAACCTCCTAATAACTGCGGAACGGTACTGCACAAACACGTCTCACTAAAGTAGTGCACTACCTTCCATTGTCTTGAAAAGTACCTAACTCTATTTTTTTGTATTCTTTCTCAAGTATGAATATTTTTGAAGTCTTTACCCCGGTCTGCTTCTTAGTCACTTTCGTGGATCTGGTCATTACTTTGAATGTCGTACATACTTACATAATAATCAATACATACCTTCAATGGTCAAAAACTCTCCATGTTCACCCCAATCATGGTAGCCAATGTTTGCGTCATCCTTATAACCGTTGCCTGTAATAACGCTTGCAGGATTTTTAGCGAATAATTCTTTGAGGACATAGCTTTCAGTATCACTGTTTATTATCGCCAGGTAACCGCCTTCAGCTGCGCATGTCATGTATGCGCGGGACCATGTTCGAGTTAAACGATGGAATTTATAGCAGTGGCCTGTTCTATAGTCCAATTTGTATTCTGAAAATTATGGAGAGCCGACTAAATTGTTTTAATATATACAAGGTGTTACAAAAATACAAATAAACCTTTAAGGGGGTGGTGTAGACCATCAAACTGAACAACTTTCACTATGGGACCAATATCGAAATCGCGAAAAAAAAAAAATATGTTCTATAGGTACTCTACAAATCGACTAGAGCTAAAATATGTATGGGATTTAAAATTATTTTTTTCGCGATTTCGATGTTGGTCCCATAGAGAAAGTTGTTCAGTTTGACGGTCTAAACGACCCCCTTATGAGTTTCAAAAATTTATTGTTACTTATGGAACACCCTGTATATACTCATATTTATTAATTATTTACAATAGAGGAGATGCTTGAATCACCACCATCAGCCTATACAAGTCCCACTGCACAAGGCACAGGAATAGTTTAGTCCACCACGTGTGCCCAAGATGCTTGAATGTTATTATTGAAAGATCGAGGATAAAATACAATCACAGAAATGGGTAATTGAAGGCACAAGGAAATAATCATAAAAATTTGTTATTTTCGAATATTCGTGTTGAAAAAAAGTCCTATTCAAATTACAGCTTTCTTTTCAAGACATAAATTCGAATATTAAATAGTTTCCATCGCTAATTCCTCTCATCTTGTGGGCAGCAAGCATGCCCTACTGTAATTGCGATACTTTCGAGAAATATTTTAATCAAATCTTAAAGCATAGAGTTCCTGCTCAATTATAATTTTCAGATTTATATGTCAGGATTTATATAGTCCTTCTTTATATGCTGACACTTTTTTAAGGGGATGATCAGACTGTCAAACTGAACAACTTTCTCTATGGCACCACCATCGAAATCGAGAAAAAAAATCATCTGTTCCACCAAACCGCAAGCCTACTCGAGCCGAGTGTGTGGGACAGCGGTTTTTTTCGCGATTTCGATGTTGGTTCCATAAAGAAAGTTGTTCAGTTCGATGGTCTGATCATCCCATTAAAAAAGTGTCAGCATATTGAGAAGGACCCAGCATGTAGGTATATTGTTTTTAAAAATGCTTACCATAATCAATAGTTCCGCATTCATTTTGTCTAAAGTCTCCGGCTTTTTTGAAACAGACGTAAGGCAGTGGTTTCTCACAAGTGACAGTAGACATTTCTGGTACATCTGATAGTTTTATGCAGCTCTCTTGGTTTGAGGGATTATTAGGCTCATTATTAGCCCACGTGTGAGGAATATAAGCGAGGTTCACACCTTGTAATAATAAATATGAGAATGTTATTTGATTGCTCACTGAACACGCTCTATACAGGGTCCAACTTACATGCTGACACTTTTTTTAAGGGGATGATCCGACCATCAAACTGAACAAATTTCTCTATGGCACCAAAACCGAAATAGCAAAAATAAAAAATCTGCTGCTCCATACAAAACTGCAAACCTACTCCAGGCAAATGTACGGGACAGCTGATTTTATTTTTGCTTTTTCGATGTTGGTGCCATACAGAAAGTTGTTCAGTTTGATGGTCTGACCATCATCCCCTTAAGAAAGTGTCAGCATTATTAAGAAGGACCCTGTATACTTTACATGAATTTTATCTTAATAATAGAACAACTAATGACGCTCAATGAAGTGTAGTAACCCGATCTGTACTTTGTCAGGCCCACCTTAATTGATAATTATTATGAATTTTATACAGAGTGTAAGTGACGGCCTAGCAAATACTGAAATGGTGAACTCAGACCATCAAACTGAAAAACTTTCACTATGGAGCCTACCTCAGAAAACGAGAAAAATAAATCCGCTGTCCCATACAAAACTACTGTTTCAAACTGCTACCCGACTCAAATGTATGGGACAGCTGATTTTTTTTCGCGTTTCCTAAGATATGTTCTCTAGTGAAAGTTGTTTAGTTTGATGGTCTGAGTTCACCGTTTCAGTATTTGCTAGGCCGTCACTTATACAAAGTTGTATACAAAGGAAAAAGGAATGCAAATGTATGCGAAAGCTGTAGAATTTCTAATTTCTTAAAATCATTTTTTTTATTTGAATTGACTTTTATTTTATTATATTAGTTTCACACAGTTATAACAGCTAAACTACAACATTCGTTTGCTAGAAATGGTTTTGTAATTTATTAAGTAAAATTGAATTCCTAATATAACTCAAAAATTGTTTTTTTAAGCCATAAATTGAGCACAAACCTTCAACAGAAAAGTAGTCTCCTCTAGAGAAAGAAGCGTGTATACCGGTCAAAATACCCTTGGATGGCATCTTCTCTTCCATCAAATCAACAATTGCACTTTCTAGACTTTCGTCTAAGGGTGAAGCCAATGTTGCTCCTGTAAAAAGGGTTTTATAATTAATTTATATATATATACCTTGTGACTGTAATTATGGTCAAGGCATTAGCCCCCAAATTAGATCCAATTGGAGTTCATGCGGAAATAAAATCATTATTTTATAGAACCTAACCTAATTTAGTCGAAAAAAAAAATGCAAAGTGTGTATCCACGACAGGCTTCGTCAAAGGTAAATACATCACTCACATCCACCACACGCTTGACACCATCATTGACATGAGGTACTTGGTTTAATGTTTAAATAAATTGAAAAATATATCATTATTTGGCGAGAAATTTAAAATCTTTACCTTTTTGGTAGATAAAGGTACCAAAATTCAAAAAAACATTTGGAAATGTTTTATCGAAATGTTTTTCGAATTGTGGTAGGTACCTTAGCTAAAATCAAATGTTTATCTATTTATATTATGTAAGACAGAGCTAATATCAAAATTATCTGAATTTTCTATGATTTCTCGAGTTATTTAAAAATACAGAAAAATTAAAAGCTGTGCTGAATGGGATGCACGTCCTTTGCCTGAATCAGAATCTAATCATTGTAATTTTCCATCGAAATTTTCTTTATTAACTTTCATAATTATCTTCATCCAAGGTAACAATGGCCGAAGAATTTAAAAAAAATATAATATAAAAACTAGAAGTAACGAATGAAAATTAAATCGAATAAATTCGTCGTACTTATCGCTTATTTTTAAACATACATTTAGTTTACTAAATAAAAACATGTTATAAAAAATTAAGTGTGGTCCATTGTAAAGGTGTTAGAAATTAATGATGAGTTACCTATCTGGTTTTATGTTTAAAAGTCGGTTGTTATTTAGAGTATTTATGTCTATGGTTAATAAGCTTACCTTCAAGGTAACATCTGAGACGAGCCTCTCTAAAATTGGCGGGTATTTCTTGATACTTGAGGAAACCATTCGCTATATCATAGAAAATGTAGTCAGATCTAAACTTTGGATCTGAAAAAAAGTTCAACAATATCATAAGAAATGTAGAAGGTAATCTAGAGATGTCCATTAACATAAATTTTTAATTGACATTTCTATATTATCCGATGTTATCTGTACAATTAAACTAGTAACAGAATAAAGGGTTTCGTGTCAAAATGAATTTAGTAAATAAAAATGCAACAGAAGGCTTATAAACAACTATTATTTTCAATAGTTAAGATAAATCAAGATGAACATATTTTTATGTACCGATGATAATCACTATACGATAATATTAAAATTTAATTAGCCATGTGGTTCCGCAAACAGTACCATTAGATGTCTAATGTGCTTCATTAATAGGTCTTTAATAAAATAGGTTTAAGAAGAATAAGGGACCCAAAAAGCTACCCTGAGGCATGCTATGCCTTATTGTCCTAAAATGTGACCTGTGTTTCTTTTCCATTCCAGAAATACTACATATACGTTTTAATAACAATTAATTTAATTGCTTTCTTTTATCTAATAAACAGGATAGAATTTGTGTTCCAATCAGCTGTTAATGTCATCAAAATTATCGAAACAGTGTTACTATTGGTCAAATTTCTTGCTCTTTCTCTCTTTCTGTTAAAATTTCATGACTAATAAATATTTTGAAATATATTGTAATTAGTTTAATACATAATTATTATGCCACGGATACTTATATGAGGTTATGTTTTCGTATGTTTTACAGCAATTGTAAACACTTCACGATTTTATAATTTTTGTGTTATTATTATTGAGCAGCAGTTCTAATTCAAACGGATCTATCAATCAATCAAATATTATTTATATTACACCAAAAATAAACAGGAAAATACGGAGAAAAATATAACAAGTGGCACAAAATAAGGCGGTCTTATCGCTAAGAAGCGATTTCTTCCATACAACCTTAGGGTAGAGGAAACGGTGAACGAAGAATGGTAGGCTATCCCCATCAGTTATCAAATAAATTCTGTATCTGTCTCACTCTAGGGTATAAATGAGGTCGATATGAAGTGGGTCCATGCTTTACCATGCGCTCACGTTTTTTTTACGGTTCCACAAACATACTCGTATGCTAGAGAAATAGTGCTTTAATGACCTACTAGATTTTTCCCTCGACTTAATCTGCACTGTCTTTTGTTATTGTAGCTAGATAAAAATATATATATTAATTATCTAATCTAAACTATTATAAAACTGTAACTGAAGTGTGTCTGTACATTGAAGATATTTACAAAAAAAAGATTACGATATGGTTTTTAGGTATCCCTGACTCGAAATCAACCTTTTTTAAAAATGTTGTCTGTTTGTTTGTTTGTTTCTTTTTTCGCAATCACGCAAAAACTGCTGAACCGATTTTGATAAAACTTTTTTTGTTTGATAGCTTATGATCTGACTTAAAATGTGGTATATAATTTGAAACGTATACAGTTCGACACATGACGGCGATGTCTTTTATGACTACTTTAGATTAAATGCTTACCATTTTCATAGAGCTTGGCTTTTTCATCACCATCATCACCTTTGGAGACTGTAATCAGAACCAGAAGCGTCAGCACGTGTCCCAACATGTTGACGTTGAGGGTTCTATGTCAAGTGAAGTATTAGCAAATCCCGATCAGTTTTGTATTTATTTTGTTAGATAACAGTTGATAACGAGTTTGATAAGACAGTTCTTTGTTAAGTGGTTAGTGCGTTCACACACGATGACGCACTGACGGAGCAGCAAACGTCAGTCCGTCATTTGTGAAGCAAGGAGTTGTATGAAACCGCACGTAGAAGCACATACGGTGACGTATTGACGCTCCGGGTGTGGTTCTATGGACTGACATCTGCCGCTCCGTCAGTGCGTCATTGTGTGTGAACGCACTTAGACTTACATATTTATTAATAGTTGGTTTTGCTTTTACCTTCTAATTATAATTAAAATTACTGAAACCCTAACATAAGGCACTATTAGAAAAAAAATGTTAATTTAATAAATAGAGTAAATAAATCAAAATAAAGTACCACGTGTTAATAATTTTTTTACCCCACCCACTGCTGGCTATAGGCCTCTATTTGATAATGCCACCCTCCTGTATCCCACAACAGACTTCCGTTGGTCGATGTCTACACACTGAACCCGTTGGCAACACAGTCCGAAGACACAAATTGTATAGGTTGTTGTGTCGTCGGCTGTCGCAGACATGTCGGTGGGTTCCGTGTGTAGACACCAGCCTAACATGGTCGGCCTACCACCTATTTAATAAACGCGACAATTGGCAATGACAATTCAGATTAGGGAAAGCCATAGTAACTATAGGTACACTATAGTGTAAATTGGTAGCGATGCTTTTGTAACGATGCGTAAGACTACCGTACTGTACCACCGGTCGGAAAAGTACACTGGCCGATGGGCTAGGTTCCTAGCCCTTTAAGAGGATAGACGGTCTGAAATGCTAATTTGGAGAATACGTCACTTTTCCGACTGTATACATATTTGTCCGATTCGCTCACCCATACACCCCAACGACTAGAGTGCGAAAGAGACAACTGAAGCTCGAACCGATTTTATCTACATAAAATCGATGAAAACAGCATTTCGTATTCCCCTGTTTTCTCCTCCAAATCTAAACCGATTTTAATAATTCTTTCAAGAATAATATGAGAAAGACTTTGTCCATGTCTGTACGTTTTGCTTTTTTTGTTTATATTCGTCAAAGTTTGCTGGATGTCTGAAAATGGGCGGTAAAATTGGTCATTTTCGAAGGTTCCTAGTTCATATAGTAACTAATTAATGCAAAAAAGCAAAACATAGGGACATAACAGAGGCAACATAGATTGTATGATAAAAATTTTTTTGTCTAGTGTCATTATCCAGGGAGAAAACAGGGGAATACGTTTGTATGGAAAAAACCGTACTCGCCTATCCTCTTAAGAGTAGAGCCTATAATTATAAGTTTTACAAAAAGTAGGTATGCCATAAGAACAAAAGTTTACAAAATATAACGTAGTAATTATATTATAGTACTCTGTGAAAAAACATTTATTGTGCAAATTTTAAATACATTTGATACAATACAACAGCTAAGAATTTCAATAACCCATTGTGTTTATCTCTAAGCTATTTCATTGATTAATTTACCAATATTTACATAATTAAAAAAGTAGGTAAGTACCATAAAGTATCATTTTTACCGATCATTCCCGTATCAAACATTGTAAATACCAGACTTCATGTCACCTCATCAAATCTGTAATATTCTTGAAATACGTGGGAAAGTATTAATCGAGCTAAATGATACGAGTACATAGGGACTAACCACGAAATTCTAATTACGCAATTGCGTGAAAGTTTACATTCCAATATTAACTCAATTCCAATGAAGTTCGGACAGAAACGGTCAAGATGTATCGAAAATTGCAAGTTTGAGTATTGTTCCCGGTGTAAGTAATACGTTAAGCTAAGGGTGATAGTCATAATTGGTCAAAGATTTAGGATCCTTTTCACAGATAAATGGGTACAGTTTTTCACACCAAAGGTCGTTAAGCAGACCCGTACGCCCAACAGCGCCGCAAAATTGTCCTTCAGTCACATTGTTTGGTTGTTGGCTTCCCCATTTTTCGTAGCCCGCCTGCTTCAGTGGTTCTCCTATGAAATTAAATTAAATAAAACAGTTGCAACAGGAATAGGATTAAACAAAGATCTATCTTGACTCTATTCCAAACGTCTCAGATGGCTGTCAAAAATGACCCTGATAATATTGCCAATCAAATTTTACTTTCCTACGTAACCCTAATTCGTAACCCAGTAAAATTAAGCATGAAAAAATGCCACCAGGAGAAGTTATTCCCAGTTTTTTTTTAATTGACTTATACAGTTAGGTACTGCTTTTTACTGCGGACTATTGAAGGAACCACGAAGGGTCTACCGATCCAAATTAATGAACTTAAGCAACCGACCTAGTGGCACCCAGAGGGGTACGGACCTCGGCATAGGACGATGCTGGGGCTACGCGGCGGATTGGGTAGCGGGGATCGGTGAGAGTTATTCCCGGAGTATTGGAATTTGGTTTAAACATTCCTTTGGAACATAAGGTTGAAGAAAATGATAGCTCCTGGTGAGAAGAGATTTTTTTCGGTTTTTCGCATATTTCTCGGAATCTACATTGATGTTCCATACTCTACAAATCGACTAGAGCTAAAATATGTATGGGATATCAGTTTTTTTTTCGCGATTTCGATGTTGGTCCTATAGAGGTTCAGTTTGACGGTCTAAACAACCCCCTTAAGAGTTTTAAATATTTATTTTTACTTATGAAACATCCCTGTCTTATCGAAATGTTTTACAAGTAATACCAACAACAAAAAAAGTGGCTATGCACTTTGGTCATATGATATGACTTAACCTTTGAGGGCTACAGGGTTGAGAAATTAATAGCATTTCAAAAATTATGTTTGTACTGAAAGTTTGTATCCTGGGGCTGCAGGGGTCATTGATTAAGAATATGAAATCATTTTATTTTTCTCTTCAACTTTCATGAGGGTCACCATACTTATTCAATGACCCTTGCAGCCCCAGGATACAAATTTTCAGTCGGTTCTGTAAACCATTAAAAGCTGCAGTGGCGGCGGCGTTTTAAATTTCCATGACAGCCATCTTGAATTTCGTATTTTTGGATTTTTTTCACCGCCAACCAACAAACCATTTTGATTAGACATAAAAATTCCAAGAAATAAGCGAAAAACTGATAAAAGTCACCTGAAGAGTTGGTGCGTGTCTGTCGATCGCAGCGGGGCATCTAATAGACGTTGAGGCGGTAAGGTAGCACGTGCGACTGTCTTTGAATAGCGCGCACTTTCCTACTTTCGATACACCACCCGCACTCCACCAAAGAAAATACTCCACTATTAGAGTTAGTGTAGTTTGGTCACAGTGCAAAATCGTCACACTGTATAATGAGTGCAATTTAGTCACAACTGAATATTTAATTTATTTAGTAATAATAAATAGTGCAATTTGGTCACAGGCCTATTTGCTTTTAATTTTTTAGTGCAAATTCGTCATAAGAGTTATGGGTACCTACTAGCTACTGTATCACCTAACGAATATAGTTACATTAGGTACTATTACTTACCTAACTACTAGCTACTGTTTTACCTAACTAATATAGTTACATTAGGTACTAACACTTATCAGTGCTGCAATAACGCAAGATTACCTCGGGACCCTGTGGAACGGTAGTGCACAAACACGTCTCACTAAAGCAATGCACTACCTTCCATTGTCTTGAAAAGTAACTCTATTTTTTGTATTCTTTCTTAAGTTTGAATATATGGAGGTGCTACTTGGGAATGTTCCTCCATTGAAAAGGGAAGATCTTCCACCAGGCTTAGTGTGAAGCCTGGGGACCGGCCGTGGTCCAACAGTTCTTAGTTGGACCTTGTATATATATCGAATCTCTGTGATTATTTCTCTTGCGCGATTTATGTCTCGCTTTCGATTGTGAACCTAATTTGTAGTAGGTTACGAGTTACGTATTTACGGTGAACGTTTGTATGGCGCATATTTCTGAGAGCGAGACGGTATCGCCATCTGTTAGCTTCTAAGCTATAACTTGTGGGTGTTGACATCTATGACAAGTCCCCACAAATATATTTGAAGCTTTTACCCCGGTCTGCTTCTTAGTCGCTTTCGTGGATCTGGTCATTACTTTGAATTTCGTAGGTTTAAATAACAATCAATACATACCTTCAATGGTCAAAAACTCTCCATGTTCACCCCAATCATGGTAGCCAATGTTTGCTTCATCCTTAACACCGTTGCCTGTAATAACGCTTGCAGGATTTTTAGCGAATAATTCTTTGAGGACATAGCTTTCAGTATCACTGTTTATTATTGCCAGGTAACCGCCTTCAGCTGCGCATGTCATGTATGCGCGGGACCATGTTCGAATTAAACGATGGAATTTATAACAGTGGCCTGTTCTTTTGTCCAATTTGTATTCTGAAAATTATCGAGAGACGACTAAATTGTTGTGACTTTCTTATACACTTATTTATTGCTTATTTCCAATAGAAGAGATGATTGGATCACCATCATCAGTCTATATAAAGTCCCAATGCAGGGCACAGGAATACCCTCATGGAGTGTGTTTGAGCGTTAGTCCACCACGCACGTGTGCCCAAATGTTATTCTTAAAAGATCGAATATAAATAAAATAAAAACACAGGAACGGGTAAATGAAGGCACAAGGAAAGAATCGTAAAAATTTGATATTTTCGAATATTACCCAATTACCCATCCTCGTGTTGATTTACAAAGAAAAAAGAAGTCCAATCCAAATCACAAGCTTCTTTTCAAGACATAAATTCTAAAACTACAGAGCTTCCATCACTAATTCCTCTCATCGTGTGGGCAGCAAGAAAGTTCTTACAACTGTAATTGCTTTCGAGAAATTTATTAATCAAATACTAAAGCATAGAGTCACTGCTCCATGATTATTTTCAGATTTATAGGTCAGGATCTACAAGGTGTTACAAAAATACAAATAAACATTTAAGGGGGTGGTTTAGACCATCAAACTCAACAACTTTCACTATGGGACCAATATCGAAATCGCGAAAAACAAATTATGTGTTATACTCTACGAATCGACTCGAGCTACAATATGTATGGGATATCAGATTTTTTTTTTCGCGTTTTCGATTTTGGTCCCATAGAGAAAGTTGTTCAGTTTGACGGTCGAAACAACCCCCCTTAAGAGTTTTAAAAATTTATTCTTACTTATGTAACACCCTGTAAACAGGGTCCTTCTAAATATGCTGACACTTTTTTAAAGGGATTATCAGTCCGACAAACTGAACAACTTTCTCTATGGCACCAACATCGATACCGTGAAAAAAAAATCATCTCTTCCATACAAAACCGCAAGCCTACTCGAGCCAAATATATGGGACAGCTGTTTTTTTTCGCTATTTTGATGTTAGTCCCATAGAGAAATTTGTTCAGTTCAATGGTCTGATCATCCGATTAAAAAAGTGTCAGCATATTAAGAAGGACCCAGCATGTAGGTATATTGTTTTTAAAAATGCTTACCATTATCAATAGTTCCGCATTCATTTTGTCTAAAGTCGCCAGCTTTTTTGAAACAGACGTAAGGCAGTGGTTTCTCACAAGTGACGGTAGACATTTCTGTTATAGTTGATAGTTTAATGCAGCTCTCTTGGTTTGAGGGATTATTAGGCTCATTATGTGTGAGGAATATAAGCGAGGTTCACACCTTGTAATAATAAATATTAAAATGTTAGTTTATTGCACACTGAACACGCTCTATATAAATGAATTTTATCTTATTATAGAACAACTAATGACTCTCAATGAAGTGTAGTAACCCGATCTGTAGTTGGTCAGGTCCACGTTAAAGGCTTCCGCACATTGCAGCGATATTATCGAGCGATATTATCGACAGCGATATCGCGACACAGTGGGATCACACACGATGACGCATTGATGGAGCGGCAGACGTCAGTCATTTATGAAGCAAGGAGTTGTATGAAATCGCACATAGAAGCACACACGGTGACAGATTGATTGACGCACGATAGCACGCAGCGATGATCATAAAATTCTATACAATTTATATGAAGCTAGATGGAAGGTTACGTCGATAAGGACAGCAATAAGTAGCGATCTCCTTTTTTAACTAGAGCGAATTTGCTATGTGCATCTCTTATTGAGTGAATATGACAGGACACGTGTTTCCTTCTTGTTCCTTCTCTTTTTACAACGTGCGGTTTTCTGTCGGCGAACCGGCCCATGGCGAAACATCGTTTAGGTGAAACTTCCAAAAACGAATCGTTCTGTCGGCGAACCGTCCCACGGCGAAACGGCGTTCGGAGAACAGTCTTAACTTCGTTTCATACAACTCCTTGCTTCACAAATGACAGACTGACATCTGCCGCTCCGTCAATGCCAAATCAATGCGTCATCGTGTGTGAAAGCGCTAATTGATGAGTATAATAATTATCAATTTTATATACAAAGGAAAAAGGAACGCAAATTTATGCGGAAGGTTTAGAATTTTAAATTTCTTCAAATAATTTTTATTTACTTGAACTTTTATTTTATAATATTAGTTTCATTCGTTTTTTAGGCGGCTTGAAAATTCTCTGACAGCAAGATGACCACTAACTTGCCTCCACCAACACGCACTGGGCCCGCGTGGTGGAGTATGACCCACTCCCTCTCACCCTTATTCGTGAGAGGAGGCCTTTGCCCTGCAGTGGGATTCTATAGGCTCTAACTTACTTTTTTTATTAGTTTCATATAGTTATAACAGCTAAACTACAATATTCGTTTGCTAGAAATGCTTTTGTAATTTTTTTAGCATAGGTAATTGAATTTCTAATAATATCTCAAAAAAAATGTTTCATTAACCCACAAATTGCGCACAAACCTTCAACAGAAAAGTAGTCTCCTCTAGAGAAAGAAGCGTGGATACCGGTCAAAATACCCTTGGATGGCATCTTCTCTCCCATCAAATCAACAAGTGCACTTTCTAGTTTGTTGTTTAATGGTGTAAACAATGTTGCTCCTGTAAAAAAAGCATAAGCATAAGCATATGCTCACGACTATATTCCCCGAGGGGGTAGTCAGAGATATTCTGAAACCTCAGAACATCCACGTTTCACCAGTAGTACCGAAACTCTATCCAGTGTGACAGGGGGTGAGCCCGTCGCCTCTTATAATGGACAGTGGGTACAATACATGCCTCGAAAAAAAAAAGGTTTTATATTTACTTTGCATAACCCTGCAACTGTAATTAAGCCTCGTATCCAGTAGGCAACAATCTGGCAACAATCGACGGGCAACACGTGACGCTCAACATGTTCGGCAACGTTCTAGAACAACACACGTTGTTGCTTCTTTTACAAAAAGAAGAAACTTTGAAAACCCTGTTGCCTAGTGGATAAAAGATTTTATGGTAAAAGTATTAGACTCCAATTGGGGTTCATGAGGAACTTGGTTTTATGTTTTGCAAATATCATTATTTGGCGAGAAATGGAAAATCTTTACCAGGTGGGGGTTTATAGATTTAATTTTTTAAATATTTGCCCTTACTACCAATACGGGAAAATATTATTTGGGTCTATCTTTATCTCAAAGATTAATAAAATGGCTGAGCCTCGGGGCAAGTAATGCGGACGACACAAAAACACTCAAGAACAAACTTGCAACTTGACTTCTGTATGTTTATTACCCCTACGAATGGAAAACATGTAATTGCATTACAACCCGCTCTGTATAATTGTCTAAATATACTGACAAACCTGCAAGGCCTCCAAGACATTTAAATACAATACAAAATGTATGCCTAATTTTCGTGGACGGCTTACTCGTAGTAATTTTCGTGGCAGCAAAGATTTGAAAATTTAATTTTACTGAAAGTAACATCCTTTTTTAAGTGCGCAATAGATCAATCGATTTGTATTGTCACCTACACTCATATTTCGACCTTATTTATCAATAATCTTTAAAATAAAATGCGCTACGAAAATTACGCGGAGAATGCCAGAACGAAGAATTAAACATTAATTTAAATTATTAATTAAAATAAGGTTATTAAAAAATGTAATGTAAACTATTGTAAAGGTGTTTGAAATTAATGATGAGATACCTATCTGATTTATGTTAAAAAGGCTGTTAACTAGCTTACCTTCAAGGTAACATCTGAGACGGGCCTCTCTAAAATTAGCGGGTATTTCTTGATACTTGAGGAAACCATTCGCTATACCATAGAAAATATAGTCAGATCTAAACTTTGGATCTGCAAACAAAGTTTGATATCATAAGAAATCTTGAAATGTAGAAGATAATCTAGAGATTTTCATTAACTCAATTTAATTGACATTTCTATATTATCCAATGTTATTTGTAAAATTAAACTAGTAATTCTTCTTCTTATTCTTATCATGTGGGAAAAGCTTGGTGTCCGTTTTTTCAGACCGCCTTACGGCCTCTGACGTGGTTTTTATGTAACGACTACTACCGCCAGAGATAGTAGC
Organism: Agonopterix heracliana; assembly: GCA_963693445.1. Taxonomy (NCBI): domain Eukaryota; kingdom Metazoa; phylum Arthropoda; class Insecta; order Lepidoptera; family Depressariidae; genus Agonopterix; species Agonopterix heracliana. The sequence goes on from OY856310.1 coordinate 2,130,325, forward strand.
CGGGACCAGCGGCTTATAGTGCCATCCGAAGCACTGAAACATGTTTCCTTTCAGACAATCAGGTGATTCAGCCTGCAATGTCCTAACCAACTGGGGAAAAACGCACAAAGTGACATATCACTAGGTGTTCCCCGTAGGAATTGAACCCACGACCTCCGTGTCAAAAGCCCAATGCTCTTAACCATTAGAAAGGTAGGTAAAAAAACTAGTAACAAAATAAAGGGTTTCATGTCAAAATGAATTTAGTAAATAACAATGCAATAGAAGGCATATAAACTACTATTATTTTTGGGTCCATATTGGGTCGTATAAAATTCGAAGACATAATTTAATGTCGCATAACTAAATAAGACATATTCATCATTTCCCATAACGTTAACGGAAAATAAATTGTTCTTAGGCATAAATTCTGTTTTCCTAATTTCTGAAGGTATAATTATCTGTTCCCATAAGTTTTTCACGCATAAACGTTTTACACGTTATTATAAATGAAGGCATAATCATTTGTTGACATAAACCTAAAACGTCATAATTAATTGCTGTTTTATATTGTGTTAACGGCGCACTTATTGATTTTGCATAATCTATTGTTATATTTTTGGTTACCTACCTATCGTACTTTCGAAAAAGAGTTTTCCGAATTTTAGTTCTCCGAAATCGTTACACTTTTTATTGTACCTATCCCTTTATTTTTGTTTCCCCGATATATATTATTATTCGCCATATTTTAAAAATCCAGATTTTTTATTGTCCTTTTTTTCTTCTAACCAATGGATCAAAATTCTGTAACACCGTTTTCCGAAGTAATGTAATTTACTTTTTCGAACATTTTTTTTTCCGTACAGTCACTTTTCCACAGAAATATTTAACCTAACCTATCCTAGAAATTTAAAAATACCAGATAGTTTTTCTTAGGCAGAGGGCGTCCACCCCCCGCATCTTCAACATACATATAAGCAAACAAGCAAGCATGCAGCAAGGCCAGCAAGCAAGCAAGCAAGCATGCAGCAAGCATTTTGATGCTCCGCTCACTTCACTCACTCCACTAAGCCCCACTTGCGCCAACCACGGGTTAGCAATTAACTCCGGATAAAATGGCTCTTTCAGTTGTTTTTCTATACAAAAAATCATGGGTTACCAACTTAACCTGGAGTTTATTGCTAACCCGGGTAGGTGCAAGTGGGGCTTAGTGTTTTAAATGTTTTAACCTAACCTAACCTACAATTTTAAAACCACTAGTTTGTTTTTCTCAGGCAGGGGGCTTCCGCCCCCCTGCACCCCCGACATGCATACAAGCAAGCAAGCAACATGCAAGCAAACATGCAGCAAGCATGCAGCAAGCAAGCAAGCATGCAGCAAGCATTTTGATGTTCTGCTCGCTTCGCTCGCTCCGCTAAGCCCCACTTGCGCCAACCTGGGTTAGCAATAAACTCCAGGTTAAGTTGGTAACCCATGATTTTTTTGAATAGAAAAACAACTGAAAGAGCCATTTTATCCGGAGTTAATTGCTAACCCGTGGTTGGCGCAAGTGGTCCTTAGTGTTTTACATATTCTAACCTAACCTACGATTTTAAAACCACCAGTTTGTTTTTCTCAGGCAGGGGGCGGGGGGCTCGTCTGGCGGCTCGTGTTGCAATCCCGCCTCGGCTGTAATGACCAACTTTGCTCACTTGTATCATAATGTACAATAATGACTACTTTAGATTAAATGCTTACCATTTTCATAGAGCTTTGCTTTTTCACCAACATCACCATTTGCATCATCACCTTTGGAGATTGCAATAAGAACCAGAACCGTCAGCACGTGTCCCAACATGTTGACGTTGAGGGTTCTATGTCAAGTGAAGTATTAGCCAATCCAGATCAGTTTTGTATTTGTTTTGTTTGATAACAGTTGATAACAGACTTATTTATTAATAATTTGTTTTGCTTTTACCTTATAATTTAAATTCCTGAAACCCTAACATAAGGGACTATTAGACAAAGTTAATAATTTAATAAATAGAGTAAATAAATCAAAATAATGTACCTACACAACGTGTGTTAATGAATTAACTCAAAACTAGAAAGTAGTTTGTATCTAATTATCTAAACTATTATAAACTGTAACTAAAGTGTGCCTGTACATTGAAGATATTTACAAAAAAAAGATTAGGATATGGTTTTTAGGTATCCCTGACTAGAAATGAACCTTTATTTAGAAATTTTGTCTGTCTTTTTGTTTGTTTGTTTGTTCGTGCATCACGCAAAAACGACTGAACCGATTTTGATGAAACTTTTTTGTTTGATAGCTTATGATCTGACTTAAAATCTGGCGGGTACAACTAACACCTAACAACACCATCTACACCTAAAAACCATACATATCGTAATCTTTTTTTTGTAAATATCTTCAATGTAAAAGACACACTTCTGTTACAGTTTTATACTACTTAGTTTCGATTTTTTTGTTAATACGGGACAAGATATTTTTGGGGTCATCATAACTAAAGGACTTTAAGCAGGTAGTACATTAGTAGCTTTGTAAGCGGATAAATTTCAACATTCTCGTTAATTTTATTATGGAGGTACCCTCCCAGAAAGCCAAAGAACCTACCGGCCATGGTCGTAGACAGGGTGTAACAAAACACCCTAGTAATACTTAAGGGGGTGCTTCAGACCACCAAACTGAACAACTTTTTCTATGGAGCCAACGTCGAACAGCCGATTTTTTTTCCCGCGATTTCGAAGTTGGCTCCATAGTGAAAGTTGTTCAGTTTCATGGGTTGAAGCACCTCCTTAAGTATTACTAGGGTGTTCTGTTACACCCTGTATGTTTCAGCCGCTTGTTAAGTAGGGGGTGCTGTTTTAAAACAGTATTAAGAGCAAAGAGTTGCCGCACAGTAAGGACGTCAGACAGCATGTTAAGGTCTCTTGTAAGGAAACGAAATGGTTGAAAGAAGCTCACCTTCAACACGGCTCTTTGGACTCTTTCAAGATTCAACAATTTAGTCTTAGATGTTCCTCCCCTCTCACCCTTATTAGTGAGACGTAGGCCTTTGCCCTGCAGTGGGATTCTACAGGCTATAACTTACTTTTTTTTTAGTCTTGGATGTACCTCCCCACTCTGAGATACAATAACTAATGACGAATTGGCACAAGGCTAGGTAGACCATTTTAATTACATTTTTAATTAGATTTAAGATAACACATAATGCATAGCGTGCATAAATTAAGATTGTGGTTAAATACTAAAGTTTCACGTTTGACTGTATTTCAAACAATTAAATTGATTATAGCGTTTAGCGAAAACTGTGTTTATTTAGGAATTAATATTTTATTTATAAAAAAGTCTTGTACTTATAGCATAAAGTAAAAAAATAACGTATTTATCTCAGGCTTTAACGAGGAAATCGTCATTACATAATAGTGAAAAATATGGCTATAACTGATACAGATGTAGGAAAAAAAAAGAAAGTTATTCTTGTAGATTAGTTGACACGTCAACCATTTATGATCTTTTTCACAAATAAATGGGTTGAGTGTTTCACACCAGTTGTCGTTGAGCACGAGTAAACGCTCGACGGAGCTGCAAAATTGTCCATTTGTCCGATTTTTTGGCTCATCACCAGCCTTTATTCCATAATCGAATGACACAGTAGGTCAATTTACAACCAAAATAAACTCTCTTATTTTTCTAATTTATTACTTACATTCAAAGGTGCAACATATTTCTCCTGTCGAAATAATAACGGTACGATTCTTAATAACCAGTTAAACTGTGTTCGTAATAAATCATCGTAATCGTGTGGTGTAAAGGCTTAATGAACATAACACATAAGATCACGCACACATACATGCACAGAAACACACAATGATAACCTCCCATATGGTTAGAAATGTTGCTGCAATTAACTATATTTGAAGCTACTTGATTGTATATCAGTATTGGTACCTATTAGGTACCAAAAATGTTTCAAAATATATATTTTTTGAAAATGTTTAACCCTTTCTCAGTTTGTATCTGCGATTTGAACATTGGACCTATTTGACCCATCGTCGGTATTATTAATAACGATTGCAAAAGTAACTTTTTTGTTTCCATTCTGAAGGCCATCTGAATTGTTATTCAACCGCTACCACAAAACAACTTTGTGCACATTAAATATCGCCTTAATCATCTGACGGCATGATGAGTACTAGCCACTCATTAGCCACCGAGTCGTTACCGCTGTCAATTCAGCATAGCTGAAAGGACTGAACAGGCTTGCAATTGATTACAACTGAAATTAAATAAGGATTTGACACAGGGATTGAGATTTAGTGTTTTTAATTAGCACGATCATCTCCCTGACCTACGAGTCCTTTCTATTCCTTCCTATTTGATATTCCAATCGTAATCGTAATAGAAACAAAAATCCTCATAATTATCTAGCTCTTACTTCTTATCGCTGGGTGAATACAATAACGGCACAAGTCAAAATTTGGCAAATTCGAGTTAGATGCGGATTCATGCTCTGCGCCAACTGTTCCATTTATGCAATAATGACTTAACTTGCTACTTCACAGGGTTTCCCGATAGATGGCGCTAGTGTCACTTAAATCTGTTCGCGCGTAGTACATTCGACGCAACTTTAAACGCAATTTTCTCGAAATCGCTTTTTTTTAATTGTGTCGTTATTGTATTCACCCAGCGTTATATAGGGTCCTTCTTATAATATGCTGACACTTTTTTAAGGGGATGATCAGACCGTCAAACTGAACAACTTTCTCTATGGCACCAACATCAAAAACGCGAAAAAAAATCACCTGTTCCACACAAAACTGCAAATCTACTTGATCCAAATGTATGGGAGAGCGGTTTTTTTTTTTCGCGATATGGATGACGGTTCCATAGAGAAAGTTGTTGAGTTTATTGGTCTGATCATCAACTTAAAAAATTATCAGTATATTAAGAAGGACTCTGTATATCAAATTCAGGTCTACAGCATTTGTTTACAGGCAACGATATCTCAAAATAAACAAAATGTTCCTGATTTACCATATTGAACCCTAAAAAGATAAAACGTCTCACGAAAAACACCTGGGACATTAGGGCGGATCTTTTAGAGTTTGCCGATTTTGCACAAAACCTAGAACACAAGAATGCTATTCGCGTTTTGTCGTCAGACGTAAACTGTCTGCTGCCAAATAAGCAGTTTCACGAAGATTTTCTAGCTGGATTTAAGTTGCCTTGTATCTTTTACAGTGTGAATATTGTATTTCTTCGAGATAAAATGACTCTTATTATGATTATTTATCTTTGCAAATGTTTTATAATAAAAAGAAAAATATATATATTTGGGTATGTTCCTGGGCGATATAATCCAGAAATGTTGATGTAAATGGAAGAATCACTTTGGGAACAACATTAAAATTGCAATTATTAGTAAGGTAAACTTCAGTTTTGCATTTTTGCCCGTTTTATATACAGGGTGATAGGGCAAACAGAGTTCCATTACTTTAAGTTAAGGGGTAATTTTACCCATGATACTGAACAACTTTCCCTGCAACACTATGAAATTAGCAAAAAAATAATGTTGAACTTTCCATCATCATCATCATCATCAGCCTATATACGTCCCACTGCAGGGCACAGGGTGATTAGTCTACCGCGCGTGCCCAATGCAGATTGGTAGTCTTCACATACGCACCATAATTTCTTCTTCTGCGTATGCAGGTTTGCCTTTACGTACATAAGTTAGAAAAACTCATTGGTTCGTGGCATGTTGTCCGTGCGGATTCGAACCCGGACCTCATGATTGAGAGTCCATACCTCTCCGCAACGCGCGACCGAGCTCACCGAACTATCCATACTAAATGCATCGAACGAGAATCGAACGTTTGTATGAAAAGAACATTTTTGTAAATTATCTTATGTTAAATTGGTAACTGGGATTTGGGAAAGTTGTTCAGTATCATGAGAACAATCACCCATTAAAGTAATGCAACTGTGTTTTCTTACACCCTGTACAATTGTCTTTCTTCAGGAATGAACAACGAGTGAGGGGTATTCACTCTGTGACCACGGACTTGAAAGAAATACGGACCGAATATTGCACTAAAAAGATGTGAAGCATGCAAGGTACTTAATACAATCTCGTTTGTTCTACAATGGACCTACACTCACAAAGATGCACTAGCTCTAGGCGCAGGTCCTACAACCCGTCACCTTATGTACCGCGTAACAGCACGCACACAAAAAAATGGGTGCTTCACTCATGATTAGACGAGATTACGTCTGGTTCTTCTTTTAAGTCTGTGTCTGTGACCCCAAAGACTCGCAAACGCTATAAAAAAATATATTACTAAACCAATTTAATTCTATCAACAACTTTTCATATTAATATTGCTTAACCTACATTTCTAACACGTTATAAAAGAATCCTACTTATATTTATGTGTACACGTACACTTTTTGGGACATCTTTTATTTCCATTCAAAGGGGGCGCCACTTTTCATCTCTTCAGCCCTACGAAGGGCGCAGATGGTTCTTTGCGTCATTACTTCCCTGCTATTTGTGTTATTACCTTTTTTCCATTTAGATCAGAGCTTTTCGCTTTATTAGAATATATTGAAATTGTTATCAATGGGTGTTGAAAGATTGTATACGTTAATATTAGTCTACCGTTTTTTAAATACGAATATTATTGAGTTTAACATATTAGACATCTTTTTTATTATTAGCATATCATATATAATTTACTATGATTTGTGGGGTGTTCAGAAACCTTCCTGCAACTACCAATCAACCACTTTTAAGAGCGCTGAGTTGCAACTTGGACTTCACCATAGAACACTTTAAGAGGGGTTAGAAATGCAAAGTAGCGCTTTTGGTTCGGAGACGACTCTCGTCACTTGTCTTCCCCCTCACGCTGCTACAACTTCTCATGTCCTCTCGCTCGCACCACACCGCGCCACTTATGCAAATCATTGCATAACCCGTTGGGGCATGCGTTCCTTGCATACTTTGCACTTATAACCCCTCTTATAATGTTCTGTGGACTTCATAACACCTGAGTAAGAATTAAATGTTTTGAGTTTGATTTTGAATCACCGAAGTTAAGCAACGTCAGGTCCGGTCAGTCTATGGATGAACTGTTTTAATAGCGTAAATTTTGAGACCCTCCGTGCTTTAAAAAGCACACTAAGTATTTGGTCGGGGCACGGCTTGAAAGTTATATAAAAAATTAAACACTAACTTGTCTCTACCAATCCGCCTTTGGCCCGAATGGTGGAGTATGGCCCACTTCTCAGTCTTATTCGTGACAGGAGGACTTTGCCCTGCGTCCTAAGACTATAAGTCAGAATATACATAAGTCTCTAAAAACTCTTTGGTAGATGTTATTGTAGTTAACACCACGTTTGGTTGGTTTATCATCATCAACAGCGCACCAAATAAATGATGTTTGATATACATATGTCAAATTAAGTGCCTTATTTATCTTTCGGGCTGTTTCAGACCATCAAACTAAATAACTTTCAGTGTTTAAAAACTGCATCTGTTCCATGCATTTGTTTATTTATTTTTATTTATTTTTACACTTTATTGTACACACGGAAATATACATGAAAACACCATAATATACAATTACAAAGGGCGATTTTGTCTCCAAAGAGATTTCTTCCAGCAAATCCGTGAGATTTGGATCGAGTAGCCAATGTAGTTTTCTATGAAATAGCTGATTTTTTTTTTCTCGCCTTCTACTTTGGTCCCATAGAGAAAAATTGTCAGTTTGATGGTCGAACACTTAGTTGCATATTCCTTAGAGTTAATCCTCCATTAAATCTCTTGCTAGCTTTTACTACGTCAACGAGACAAAAGTAACAGCAAGAGATGGAAAGGAGGATTAACTTTAGTGGACGTTTCTACAACTGAGTGTAAAGCAACCTGTTTAATATGTAACGCATCTAGTTTTACACCCTGTATTTATGATCTGGGAAGAACATTTAATAGCCTAGCCAAACTGCACAGGTGCCTTTGAATAATGCTCCATATTAAACACATACTAATTTACATCTTAAACCATGTACAACCCTTAACATCATTGGTGTAAGTTATACCCAGTGATCGGAATGTCGGGGCATTTTTTGAGCATACAAGTTTGGATACGCCTGAATTTCCCGGAAGTATCCGGATTTAATAAATATGGATAAAAATTTCACGGGATTTATTGGGATTACCTATTTAGATGTCAAGAGACGTTTTTTTAAATCAAGAGTATTAGCAGCGCATACTAGAGGCCGCGACTTTGAAACACGCCGCCTGGTACTTTTGACATGTACCGCGCTTAGGTAAATATGTTGACCGTTATTAAACAATGATATTAAGTAACTAGATTAGTAGTTAGGGCACCAAAGCGTTGCCACTTCGAAGATGTCTGCAGGCTTCTTTGACTTCAGTTCAGGCGTTTATCTATAGTGAGCGGACATATCCGTGACGTATAAATTAAAAATGGGGAAATGCGCCGTAAAAGTTTGTAAATCAAAATCGTATTTACTTGCAACACTGATGGCAAAAACAATGCGTGAAAAATTTATTTAGTTTTTTAATTTTATTTTGACAAAATATAGTAAACTTACTTCTGAAAAGTAACACCACTTCCTTTATTATTCTTTTCCGACTGTGATTTACAAATTTTTACGGCGCATTTCCCCATTTTGGTAGCTTAATTTATACGTCACGGATATGTCCGCTCACTATAGATAAACGCCTGAACTGAAGTCAAAGAAGCCTGCAGACATCTTCGAAGTGGCAACGCTTTGGTGCCCTAACTACTAATCTAGTTACTTAATATCATTGTTTAATAACGGTCAACATATTTACCTAAGCGCGGTACATGTCAAAAGTACCAGGCGGCGTGTTTCAAAGTCGCGGCCTCTAGTATGCGCTGCTAATACTCTTGATTTAAAAAAACGTCTCTTGACATCTAAATAGGTAATCCCAATAAATCCCGTGAAATTTTTATCCATATTTATTAAATCCGGATACTTCCGGGAAATTCAGGCGTATCCAAACTTGTATGCTCAAAAAATGCCCCGACATTCCGATCACTGGTTATACCGTGTGGCCATATAGACCGGTACAAGTAGTATGGTGATTAAGCATCCATTATGCAGAATAGATACCTAGAGAGGCATTCGCTAGGAAAGGCATTCGCCCGGGGGAAGCTATTAGTTAATGACTTCTTAGCAAGTCTTGCATAGTTTGAATTAAATATATTGGACGTTATATCGTTGCAACATTCTTTTTAGGCCGAATTCAACCAAACTTAGATTTATAGAAGAGTAACTATACCAGGAACAATTTTACTTTTGGTGTTTACACACCCCGTACTAAAAGAACGAATGTATAATTCATCTAAAGAAAGAGGTCGTTGTATCCGTACTTATCGCAATGTGAGGTTATACAGTTTTAATTTGTTAGGTTTCTTTTTATTATAATTTTTTTAATTATGTGACATTGACATTTCATTTAGATTAGGGTTGGTAAAACGAAAAATCGGTTTACTCTAGAGTAACCGGCGACATAATCTAAGAATAAAATTTACTCGCGTTTGGTCGAATCGGGCCAGTCGTATAAACTGTTGTCCGAGTTGTCGTCGTTCTGTTGATGTTGGTGGGGGTATTGGCAGGACTCTTTGGGAGGATTCGGATGAGTGCTCTAGCTCTCGCAATGTTTCGCTGCCTTTGGTGGTTGATATGGCATCGCGTGCATACTGGACTAAAGTCTATTAGGTCACCGTTTTGATCAGGTCTGACCATCGGGTTGGTGATCTTATCGATCGTTCGCCTTCTACCTAACTTTGCGCCATAAGTTTCTGGAGATGTGACTGAAGTATTTCAGCATTAGTAGGTACACATACATGACCTCAAGGCCATAAGGGTTGGACCTTATCTAACAGCACCGCTTTGCATTATTCCGTCGCTCCATCCTTTTTTGTCACTCAGGAGGTCATTTGCTAGAGCAAATAAGATAGACGGAACGCGAACGCGCGCGACATCACGGCCGCAAAGGATGGAGCGATGGAAAAATGCGATGCTGCGCTGTTAGAAAAGGTTCAACCCAAATCCCTTTCGAGGTTGTCAGGAGATGTGTGGTCCTTTGTAAACCAGAATTCAGAAGAAGTATTGACAATCTGAACTGAATGTATTACAAAACATTGTACATAAAAAGACTTTAAGGCCAGGTGGAATATACTACTAAAAGTTACCCATCTAAAGACGAGCATTAAAATAAATAAAACATAAGAACAACAAAAAAAAAAAAATTGCTTCGCTGGTCGTTTCAGGCACCGAAGCGTCACAAGCCCCAATACAAGGGCATGGTTGGGGCAAGTCCCATGAAAACGGCCATAACTTCAATGAAAATAATACACAACCTCCGTAATAGTTTACGCATATTGCGCATCGGAATATTAATCCATCTAGGGCCGGTATTCCAATTACCTAAAAACGGTAGGTCATTCAATTTGGGGCCGAGCGAGCCTACAGATGGACGGGTAAATGTTTCATAAGTTACTTAGGTAGGTATGTATGTTGGTGTAGATATTTTGGCAGTCCTGTTGATGCCAGAGACATTGTTACTTTTCTACTGTTTAGGTTTACTTTAGGGCCATTCAATATGGGCACATAATTAAATATCCGATATTGGTCTACCTCTCAGTTGCAGAAACGCTCAGTAAAGTTAATCCTCCATAAAATCTCTTGCTAGCTTTTAATACGTCAACAAGACAAACATATTTTTTGTAAGTTACTATTATGTTGTGTGGTGGTGTGGTACGGAACCCTTTCTAATACTTACGTAGATTTTTAAATTTCTACGGAAAACGACTAAAAAAAATTAAGTAAGTAGGTTTTCTGCTATCAATTCTGAACAAAAGATTTATTTTACCTTTTGCGTTGATTTTTTATATTGTCATCATCAACCTCTATTGTTTATTATTAATTGTTGGCTGGGCTATTGCAAGCAAGGTTCTCTTCTTTTGTGTTCGCCCCAAGCTCACCCATATTTTACACATACATCCGAACTAATTTTTTATTGTTCTCGGGTATGCAGGTTTCCTTACGATGTTTTCCTTCACCGTCGAGCTAGTGATAATGTTAAATACAACCGTACATAAATTTTGTAGAACTTAGTGGTACAGGCCAGGAATCGAACCGCCGCCTCTTGATTGAGTCGCTAGCTCTCTTCCGTATGGACTATCATCGCTCTTCCTCTATTACTTAGGGCGTTAGTCCATCAGGCGAACCCAATGCGGAATATGGATCAGAAAACACAACAGTGGCAAATTCAATAGTATCTAACGAGAACAACATTGATATCACATTTTCATATCGCAAAGTACGCCGAGCTTCACTATCAAAACTTTAGAAGCCTTTCCATGTTGCGGATCCTGTAGGGTTTGCCAATTCTTTTTGCGCTTATTTCATTTGAAGTGTTTGACAGTGTGATGGGTTTGTTATTGCTAAAATATGGATGCTAAGAGCTGAATTTTTTGAGAAAACGTTTGTTAGATAGCTGTAAGTGTTTATCTAATAAAATTTAAGATAGAAAAATGTAGACAAGACAAGGTTGAGGGACCTGTAAATCCCGGGCCTGTGGGCTTTCGTCCAAATTAAACCTATCAATACTTCGGCCGATTCCTTCTAAAATTTTCAATCTCTGGTAGATCGTCGAATGTTATTTTAGCTTCACTGAACGCACTTCTAATCGTTCTGAGTGGAATATTTATTTTTAGAGGTTACCGATTTGATTACATCGTGGAATATCAATGAGATTGACGATTGAAAATGAAATGCTAATTGAATTAGTAATGATAGCCTAATAATGAAATAGGTGAGTTTTTTGAACCAATAACTGATTCAGACTTTTGCCTAGGTTAGCCCGTAATTGAAAATAGGCTTCCACCAAGGCGCGACACAAAGCTATCTTCGGCCTTCCTCATCCAATCGCTTTTAGACCATTTATTGAACAGTCAGCATCATTAAGTAGGTATAGGTGTGCGATATATTACTTGCTAGATATTCATTCCACCTAGCTTTTGCCAGCTAAAGTTAATCATTATAACGGGTTCTTACCGCGTTTTTATTCAATAACCGCGTAACTCTCAAAAATTTTGGTACCATAACTAAGTAAATATTTAGTTTAGTCAACAAAAATGCCAAAGCCCAAAACTAGATTACTGTCTCACTCATAATAAAAAGAAAAACACACTCAAAAACGTACTTACGTAAACAAAATAACAACGCAAAAGATATACCAGAGTGCATCCTGAATCCAATATTTCCGAAGCAATGCATTTCGGTCACGACAGTAGACCACTTTAGTATGCAAGCTCTAGTTCCCCGGACGAACAATAGTGCCCAATTAGTGGTACATTTAACCACCGGTGCACCAACGTAACAGACTACATTTTCATTTTCGTGTTGGTCTAGTTTGGAATGTAGGACAGATATTGAAGTGGGAATGAGGGATTGTCTGAAAAAATGTATTGTTCCAAATAAAATTATAGGTAACTGTACACTGTGTCATCCCGTGATCATGAGAGTTGTAACACTGCCGAAATATCGGGAACTCAAATATACGAAAACGCTGTAAGAACCTGTTAAATTTGTTCAATTCTAGATGAAACAATAACTCGCGTAACTCTCAAAAACTGTACACAATACTTAATATACAAAGACCTGCGTTAAAAAGATTCGGCGATGCTTTCCTTTCCCGAAAAGTCAAGTCACTAGTCGTTTTATTTTAAGTACGTACGTACTTGACTGTACAGGGTGTAAAGTTAAATGTTCTCTATATACAGGGCCCTTCTTATCTAACATGCAGACACTTTTTTATGAGGATGATCAGGCCATCAAACTGAACAACTTTCTTTACAGGACCAACATCGAAATCGTGAAAAATTTCAGCTGTCACATACATTTGGCTCAAGTGTGTTTGCAGTTTTGTATGAAACAGATGATTACTTTATCGGGATTCCGATGTTTGGTGCCATTAGAGAAAGTTATTAGGTTTGACGATCTGATCATCCCCTTAAAAAAGTGTCAGCATATTATTAAGAAATCGTAAAAATTAATCCCATTTGTGTCGAGTATAATTGCAATGCACTGCTTTTTTTCGCGATTTCGACGATGGCCCCTTCGACAAAGTTTGTTCAGTTTGATAGTCTGGATCATCTCTATAAAATGCATTCGACATATTAAGAACGACCCTATAAGTAGCTTATGAAGTTCAATTTATTTATCCTAATCTTGCATTTCGACATTAAAGTTTACATTGTAATTTGAATTCATTAGCCATTGTATTATCACTGTTGTTTTGTAATAGAGGTAATCGGTTCATCTGAATTTACCAAGTTTTATGTAACATTTTGCATTGTTATTTCAATGTTAGCCTCTCGTTGGCCTAGTTCAATACTTATTAGAACGTGACATACCTTTTGATTCAAAGATAGATACGAGCCCTATGCGTTTAAAAATATGTGCATACTTTTGAGTGAATGACTGAGAAATACTTGGTATAGTATTATAAAACGTCCAGTTTGAGAAAAAGCCATGGTGGTCCAGTAGCGAGTAACATTGCCTGCCGTGCAGGAGGCGATGGTTCGAACCCCGTTCAGGCCAACTCATTCCAATTAGTTTTTCGGAATGTTTTTACGATTTTAACTCCACTGGCTTTTAGGTGAAGGAAAACATCGCGAGGAAACCTGCATGCTTCAATTTCGAGGCATGTATTGTACCCACTGTACATTACAAGCGGCGACGGGCTTACCTTCCGTCTCACTGGACAGAGTTTCGGTACTACTAGTGAAACGTGGACGTTCAGAGGTTTCACAATATCTCTGACTACCCCGTCGTTGAATATAATCGTGAGTTTAAGAAAATTGAGTTTTGTTAACTCCTAACAGAATCAAAGTTATAACGACTTTTCTAGAAAGGTCTACAAAAAACAAAACCTATTTGTCACAATATAAGGGTCCTTTTTAGACGATTTTTAAACAAATGATCAGACCATCAAACTGAACAACTTAGTTACTTCACGTGACCACGTGGAAACCGCGACAAAAAATCTTAAATTTAAGAGTAAATTCACTCTTTAACAACCATTTTTATGTGTTTCGAGCGCACGTTACATGCAAATGGCCTATTTCCAGTTGGCATACTTTCCCATTCAAGCCTTTTGAGCCAAAAAATAATAAATCAAAATTAGTATTCCACCGTCCCGAACATCAAGATGCAAAGCTCGGACAACAATAACTTTGCCGTTCAATTTAGTCATAACAAAACCATCCCGAGATGCTCATCTTGCACTCTGGAGATTAATTAGAATTGTAAATGATAGCGTTTCGGCGTACAGACGTAAGCAGTAACCCTACTTAAGTAAGCATAAGTATTTTGCTTTGACAATATCCAGAAAAACATATTCAGAGTATCTCTGACTTTACAGTTCAGGTTTGTCTACATAGTCAGATAGAGTTTGAGCACTGCTGCAAGGAGAAAAATATGGATTAATATGTGAGAAAACAATATGCACACAATTCTTTACAAACAAATTTACTCTTTGACGTATAAAAATATTGAGAATTAATTCAGATTATGTTTATTTTAAATTTTTTATTTGGAATACCTACAGCGTTAAAATGTGATAATGGTAACTTACAGTGCCAACAGAATGGCAAACAGATTTTCACTTATAAATAATAAATACTGGGCTAATTATGAATGATAACATTATTTTTTATGTGTCTGTGTGGGTATATTATACAGGGTCCATCTCAATATGGACAAGATATGTAAAATTATTTTTAAGAAATAAATTTTTTTTTTAGGATGTTTTACGAATTTCATTTAAGATTCATAATATTTACAACATTATATACAACTTATCACTAAATATGGCTATGATTAAAAATAAAAACTGATACAAAAAAAAAGGAAAGAACAAAATGAGCCACTATATCGAGCACGACTTCCGTTCAACTTATACTAAACAGAAGACGTGCTCGAAATAAATGAATATGAATATCAATATTGTGCTGACACTTTTTTGAGGGGATGATCAGACCATCAAAACGAACATCTTTCTCTATGGGACCAACATCGAAATCGCCAAAAAAAGTCTGCTGTCCCTATTATATTTCGCTCGAGTAAGTTTGCAGTTTTGTACTGGAACAGATGATTTTTTTCGCGATTTCAATGTTGGTGTTGGTGTAAGAGAGAAAGTTATTCAGTTTAATGGTCTGATCATCCTCTTAAAAGTGTCAACATATTAAGAAGGACCTGTATACCTTTTGTATCGTGAGGTACACCAACAGAACATTGCTACTGTAATTTATTGTTCCCTCCATATACTGTGTTACAAGTAAGTCCCCCCAATCCTTCCAGTTAACTTCGAATCAAAATGTTTACTGTAAATAATCCTCTCGAAGATTAAGACGGAATTGGAACGCTAGCGGAATATTTATAAGGGTTAATATTTATAGGCAATTTCGTGACTTTTTGACTGGACAAAATTGTCTCTGTGTTGGGTATTGACCTAAAATTAGACCGGAGTTTGAGTTTAATGGTAAAGGTTGTTCATACACATTTAAAGGAGGTGGCTCGGACCATCAAACTAAACACCTTTTACTATCGGTGATCCCATTGTCATTCAGTTTGGTGGTATAAGCGTTACATAAAAACCACGGCAGAGGCCGTAAGGCGGTCTGAAAAAACTCTGACACCAGGACTTGCCCACACGATAAGAAGAAGAAGTCTTCGCGAAAATGTCCTGAATAGCGATCATACGGTAAATTATAATATTGTTATAATGCTTGTTTACGCAGATAATAATAATGATATCTAAAGTACCTATGTCTCAAGTGCCTAGTTTCATAGCTTTCCTTTAATTAAAGTACTATTTACCTATAGATAATAATCGATTGTTTACAGTCCTATAGAATCCATTTCCTTACCAGCATGCTACTTGTACACAACTATCTGAAATAACATTACTGTCTCCGAAGTACGTATTTGCAAATATTGAATATCGTCTGGAGAGTTAAGTCAACTTGTGCTAGCGTCGGTTAGACAGTAGGTTTATATGGGAATATAATTGTATATCAAATATACAACGTGTTAATGAATTAACGCAAAACTAGAAAGCAGTTTGTTTAGAATCTAGAGCAGAATCGAATTATCATGGTTTCAACACAGGTATTTTTTTTTCAAAATATTAAATAAGTAAGTACCTAAGTAATTAGTTTTTAAAATTTAAAATTTGCTGACCTCGATCTCAAACCGCCGCACTGGCACACTCCTATTAACAACCAAAACAATTTTTTTAAATGTATCCCAAACACGTTAGCGCTTTCATTCATTGCTGAAATGATAACAAATCATTTTTGCCTCAAAACTTAAAATGCGAATAACTTTAAATTTTAACAATCAAAATAATGAAATTATTGTTTCAATATGTATATTTTTTATAAATCAGTGCAAAACCTCATACACCCCGTATGAGGTTTTGCGCTTATTCATTAACACGTTGTATAGGAATAGAAGAAAGAATGAAGAAATTTCGATGCGTATGTGAAGTCTATCAATAGCAATAGGCACCGGACTAACGCCCATACAGGCCGGGAGAGTTCCCTGAGGCCTGTGCCATGTAAAGGAAAATATAGGCAGATGTATTAAGATGATGATAAATTATGACCTTATTCGCTTAAAAATCAACCCCATCTGAATCAGTTAAGTAGTTTTTGAGTGATGCTGGCAGTCTTAAATTAAAAATTAATCGTAATGCAGTCTAAAATTTAAAATTAACGCAATGCATTTTAACACTTATTCTTCACCACACAATATTTTTTTCTTTGCAATTCTTCTCACCAAGTGAGATAATGACATAATGTACTGAACTATGAACAGCTACGACAGAAGAACTGTAGGTACTCATGTAAACTAACGTTCTAAACAGCCGTAATGCGGTGTTATGCTGAGATATTGCTGTGTGCAATCGTATTGTTAGCTCTAAATCGATTTAGTAGATTGTTTAGTGTTGTTACTAAGATCTTGTAGTTTCATATTATGGAGATTAGCGTATAAGATAAAGGGTATACGTGTATGGGTAAGTTAAGAATATGCTGTATGGGAATAAATTATGTAGACTTACGACCCCTTTATATCCCTTTCGTGTTCTTCAGAAACTTTGCTACAAATATCAACTATCTTTCTAACCGTGCAGTTTTAGAAATCAATTCAATTCAATTCAATTCAATTATACTTGATTGCACACCAAAACAGAACATTACATTTGAACACAGATAAAGAATTACAAGTAGGTACAAATAAGGCGGTCTTATCGCTAAAAAGCGATTCTTTAGCTTATTCAAAAAAAAAGCCTTAGTCGCGTCACAGTCGCGTGGTTAGATTCCCACGGAAAACCAATATCATTAATGCCAACTTATCGTAATAACTCCTCAAAATAGTCTCAAAATACCGAAATAAAGACGTCATGTAGGTTTTAAAATGTGAACACAAAACCGGTCAAGAGCGTGCCGGACTCATCCATGATACGGTTCCGTACCCGTTATACAAGGTGTTACAAAATTACAAATAAACAGCATTTAAGGGGGTGGTTTAGACCATCAAACTCAACAACTTTCACTATGGGACCAATATCGAAATCGCGAAAAAAAAAATTATGTTCTATACTCTACAAATCGACTCGAGCTAAAATATGTATGGGATATCAGATTTTTTTTTCGCCATTTCGATGTTGGTCCCATAGAGAAAGTTGTTCAGTTTAACGGTCTAAACAACCCCCTTAAGAGTTTTAAAAATTTATTCTTACTTATGTAATACCCTGTATAAGAAAGTTTTTTTTCTGACACTTGATCGTGATACAACATCAAATATAATTTGTACACAAATATGTTTATTATGACTGTAAACTTTATGCTAATTCAACAAATTAAAGCAGTCATGGATTTCCCACGATCGCTTTCAGCGGCGTTGGCAATACAACGCTGAAACTGCTGGAAGCGCTGCATGCGAAATGGTTCATAGTAACAAATTCCAAACTAAATTGTTCTGCACGTATGTTTGTGTGCACAGCGGAGTGAGACAGGAACAATATTTGTTAACATCTTAGTGCAGACGTTCATAGCGTTAGTTTAGTTCTGCTGTTGTTTGGTCTTTAGTTGTTATGGTTCATCTATGTTGTTGGTAATTGTTTTGATGCAAAGCACTTTACTACCACAGTCTCTTTTAAGGTAAGCGCATATTACGACGGGTCGCATCGGGGCAGAGCGGACAATATCTCAGCGGAAAATGCGTACTTCACTATGCTGGGTCGCAACGCATTGACTGATTTTTAGTTTGATGTAATACTGCAGATGTTGTAAAAAGTGTTTTCTTTTTAGAACTGAAAAATACAGCATTACTCCTTTAGACGGGAGTGACGTGACGCTCACATCAGTGAGCATGGACTGCTTATTACTGCGAACTATGGCGGACCACACCACTGATGGCGAAGCGCCCTGGTAGGTCAACCGTACCAGTGAATTAGCTTTAGCAACCTGCCCAAGAGGCACCCCTAAGGGGTACGGACCTCGAAAATGGGCGTTGCTGGGACTACGCGGCGGATTGGGTAGTGGGGATCGGTGAGAGGTAGTGGAGATCGGTGATATTATGTAAAAAGTTCCACTTGTTATGACACACTACGACGGGCCGCATCGGGGCAGATCGGGCCACATAACACGGACGGAAATCCGTCAAGCAACAATGCGTTCCGCTCTAGCCACCATATACCTACAGGGTGAAATTGATATCATTAGCATCCTTTTAAACTAAAAGTCTACCCATCAAAATGAACCACTTTTACTATGGGAGCAAACAGATAGGAGGAAAAAAAATCAGCTGTTCCATACTAAACTGCAATGCCAACTCGACTCAAATGTATGCAACAGCAGATTTTTTTGCTCCAATCGATTTGCTATCGATATTTAGGAGGATTTTTACGCTACATTTATGATAGAGAGCGTTACGGGGAGAAATGAACACTCAATCATGGGAGTCTGGGTTTGAATTAACAAGAACAACATGCCCTAATGAGTTTTTCTAACTTATGTACGTAATACCGTTGCGTAATACCGACAGCTCTAAGTCGGTGAAGAAAAACATCATTATGAAACCTGCAAACGCTGAAGAAGAAATTCTGATGAAGATTATGAAGTCTACAAATCCGCATTAGGCACGCGTGGTGGACTAACGTCCAGACATCCTCCCCGAGGGTAGGCCTGGGCCCTGCAGTGGGAGCTGGATGTTTATAGGCTGATGATGATGATATTAAGATTAAGGAGGACCTTGTTTTAAGAATATGTCTGAGGAGGTCCTCAGATAATATAGCTAAGTCATCATGACTGAGGGTACAGGCCTACCCTCTAGGTGGGTGTTTGGGCGTTAGTCCACCACGCGTGCCGAATTTGGATTGGTAGACTTCACATTATGCATCAGAATTTCTTCTTCTGCATATGCAGGTTTCCTCACGATGTTTTCCTTCACCGTTTGGGAGCAGTCGGTAATACGTACATAAGTTAGAAAAACTCATTGGTACGTGGCATGTTGTCTGTGCGGATTCGAACCTGGACTCATGATTGAGAGTTTTACCTGTCCACAACGCGCCACCAAGCTATCCTAAGCTTATATAGCTTAATATAGCTAAGTACTTCGTAGTAAAATTTTTCCTATTTAGCACTTTATAAATAAGTTAACGCTATCATTAAACCCACTTATAATAATAACTCCAATCAGAATAATAACCCTTGAAATAATACCTACTGAAACAATATGTCTCGATATCAATTGACGTGAAATTGATAGATACAGTTAGTCATTATGCTAAATGTAGGTGTCTTATTGAAAAACCACATAGAGAACTAGCTTATTGCTTCGAAGAAATGCTTTCTACTGGTAACTATGGGGTGGTTTTTTATCAAAAAGTAGGATAATTTATCTTTTCTATTTGATTCGATGAGAATCTTGTTAGTTTGCGCTATGGTTGATCCTTGGAATCCTTATAGAATAGAAAATTCCATATTTAAAACGGTGAAAGAAAACATCGCAAGTAAATCTGCATACGCTGATGAAGAAAATTCTGATTGTGCATGTGAAGTCTAACAATCCGCATTGGGCACGCGTGGTGGACTAACGCCCATAGAAAGTATATGTTCCACAGTATAAGAAAGAATATATGGTAAATACATAAGATACATAGACGGATAATCCCTACCACAAATGTTAACTTCACCCGCTCTTGGCAGGAAGGGTGGCAGAAAATGTAGGCAATGGTTTATTCCTGTCTTGCATACAGCATGTATTGCACATCCTTACCCCTTGTCTTTTTCTCCCATTCGTATGAAGTGACAGCTAAATGTCCAAGGGTGTGCTTATGACCTATAGTAGGACGATGATGATGATGGTTTTATTTTTTATCGTCGCTGTACGAGGTGACTAAGGCATAAGGATTCTGATAAAAATATAATTCTTACTCTAGAAAAGATATTTCATAAGTAATAATCTGGGTTTTTCAGGGTAGTTTTTTCGTAGACAGGAACCACAGACAAAGTCGCAGATATAAAGTATTGTTCGCTGTGACTTCCCCCTGTTACCATAATGATACCCCAGTTTCATGTTATATTCAATAGAAAATGGCGAACGGAATCGATACTGTCTCCTTCCGTTGTTTGAAGACTTGATTGCTGCGTTTATTTTATTGTGTGATTGCATGGTTCATTCGTTTTTAAGGTTCTGGGGACGAAATAGCTAAACAGAATACTATACTGTGCTCTGCGAGTTCATACAACAATGAATTCAGGATCTCGTTACGTCGGGTCTGGGCTAGTGACAATATCATCCTGAAGGCCATTGTTAAAAGTAGCCAATGTATACTTCTGCGAAGAGTTCCGCATTTTTTATTTTTTTACTAACCATAGTTTCATCAGTTATATTGCTACTAACACTATTGGATCTTTGTTGTCCTTAAGCATAGCATAGCATAGCATAGCATGCATAGCATAGCATATGCTCACGACTATATTCCCCGAGGGGGTAGTCAGAGATATTCTGAAACCTCAGAACATCCACGTTTCACCAGTAGTACCGAAACGCTGTCCAGTGTGACGGGGGGTGAGCCCGTCGCCACTTGTAATGGACAGTGGGTACAATACATGCCTCGAAATTGAAGCATGTAGGTTTCCTCACGATGTTTTCCTTCACCGAAAAGCCAGTGGTGTTACAAATCGTACATAAATTCCGAAAAACTCATTGGTACGAGTCGACTTGGACGGGGATCGAACCATCGCCTCCTGCACGGCAGGCAAGGTTACTCGCCACTGGACCACCACGGCTATTGTCCTTAATAAACCGTTTTTTTATCCCTTTGTTACTAAGCTGTTACTTTTCCGCGCGTGCCAGTTCATGTGCACACGCAGATCCTTTTTAGATCATTATTGAGTAATAATGCTGACAAGTTAGTGGTCAACATGCTTTCAAAGCATTTTCAAAAGACTCTGGAAATGAAGAATAAAATTGAGTAAACTATCTTATCGTAATCTTGCTAGCGCTGCTTACACAATCAATAAACATAATAACAGTCAAGAATAACACCTACATGTTAACAATAAAGGTACACTTTACAATAACAAGTTGACAGAACTAAATAGAGCAGACCATTACTAGACAGAAGGTCGTGTTAATGAGACAGTGCTGACACACGTTCTTAGTTTCAACTTGCAAATTCGAAAGCTGTTAGAAGTTGTAACGACGGAAATAGGTGCTAAAGGTAATACATTTATAACTTCAAGTACAGTTGGAGTTAGTTTTGACAGAAATCTAGTTATTAGTGATATTGTTATGCAACATAATCTAACTTACTTACTAGGTAGGTACATAATCTAACTTTTTACTCTTAAGGCTGCGGCATTTATCTAAGATGGAACACTGTCCTTCCTCCAAAAGATTAATTACCGATACATATTCGTAATTTAGATTCGAGGCCAGAGGTCCTACAATTAATATGATTAGAAAAATTGAATCTTGCGCACAGGCAGTTTGTAAGGAAACTATTTTTTTTTTACTTACCACGGATTTTTTTTAACCGAGAAGTAATCATAATTTAATAAATTTTCATTCTGGAAACCAACAATCCATTACAAAAGGATGGTTAGAAACTATGAACTTCAAAATAGACTAATTACAGGAATCCGACAATGATAATTTAACATTAAATAAACAGTGCTTGAAAAGCTTGATGATATTATGATGAAATGATGATCTTTCTAAAGGTAGGCTGAATTAAATAATAACGAATTAAACTTAATTGAAACGAAATAACAGTAATACAACGTATTTTGACACAAATTTGCCTAATTACAAGTCAAATATTATAGATATTAAGTAGAAGAAAGTATGTTCATAACATAACATTTATATTACATACTTTTCTTAAACTGTGTAGGTAGGTATAGGTTCATCATACTCATGAACAAACAGTATACATAAATTTCGAAAAGTTAGTCTAATGATTTCAATGTCACCATCAACAGAAAATTACAGATCATATGAATTGAAAATGGACAAGTAAACAGAGAAATCGAAGTATTGAAATCAGAACAAAATAGATCGAGATAGTCACATGTCTAGACCTGAAATTAGTTTACATTGACCAACATTGTACATTGCACCTTATCAGTTTATAGCTGATTCCGTTGAAACGATCTAGATTCCCTACGATTCAATCTACGCACTCTATCTTGTTACTAATGCAACAAATATGATCTAAGTCTGACGCTAAGAGCGATTTTTATAGTAAATAATTTAAAGCCGGTTTGGTCCCACCTGTAGGCCAAAGGCACCATCGACACTCTATTGAACAGTCTCAGGATGCTTGAATAGTACTCCTACATACACAAGATGGCGTCGGGACACGCGCCGTCCCTCTCGCACGCACGCGCCTTCTTTATGTGCTTCTTGCTCGTCTTCCCCAAAATGCTAGCGGGTTGAGGTGCGGTATCTGAAGTCAGAGAGGGGCAGGGAGTGATGGCCGTTCTGTATGTAGAACTGGATGCTATTATCTATTCTGTGCCAAAGACCTCCTCTAACAATTAGGGGTGAGAAGGGGTAGACCCATACTCCACCACGCAGTCCCGGTAGGAATTCGTGGAGGCAAATTGATAGTCAGCATGTTGACAGATATTTTTCAAGACACCTTAATAGGCCTCTGCTCTGGGTAAATGATCTATCCGAGATCAACCTGCTTAGCGTACCTATCCTTCCAAATGAGCGATGATAGCCCATACGGAAGAGAGCTTGCGCCTCAATCATGAGGCGGCGGTTCGATTCCTGGCCTGTACCACTAAGTTCTTCGGAATTTATGTACGGTTGTATTTATCATTTACTAGCTCGGCAAACCTGCATTCCCGAGAATGAAAAGAAAATACCACAAGTTCGGAGGTATGCGTAAAATATGGGTGAGCTTGGGGCGAACACAAAGGACCAGCGATGGTCAAAGTGTTACATTAACGACCCTTGCTTGCAATAGCCCAAGACAAATAATAATAATCCTTCCAAAATGGATAACCGCAAAACCGGTCACCCTTCTAAAGAATAATTTGATTGAGGTGGTGCTTTGGTGATCGTTTCAAATACCAAAGCTCCACTGCGCTTCTGAGGTCTTATAATTACAACCAACCTTCATTTCATAAGTTATACCAAACGACAAATAATCATTACAAACGCCCACAGTACAAGCCTCTCTGGTAGTTAGGAGCGAAATGTCTTCTTTAAGGTCACACGAAAACCACGATCTCGTTCACTGCCTTTATGTTTCTGAGTGGGCTGCTGAGTATCTTTTATTTTGCGCCTGAGATCCTAATAATACTTACCAGCGCAATAGACGATGCAGGCAAAAGTAGTCTTGGCCACATTGTGTTCAATTTACAACTCATTGTACTTTCGAGTGTACCTATGCAGCAAGATGAGTCAAAATAGAAACAGATTGGCTTCCATATAGTGGCGTTACTACACTATGGTGGAACCTTAGCAAAATGTTGATGGTGAGGCCCTCGACCTAGTCACATAAAAATCCACCCAGGACTTAGTTTTTTTGCAATGTACATAACTAGGTCATTGCATAATAAATTGTCAAAAAGAACATACGCCGCGTGGGTTGGGCCAATCACCTTGCTAAAAAAGCTCATCTTTCTAAAGGTTAGGTTAGGTTAGGTTAGGTTCTCGGGGGCCTTCAGGGGACCCGTATTATGCTTGTCCTACTAGCCAGTAGCTACTTACGCCACTGCTTCCATAGTTATGTTTAAAGGTCGCTGAAGTTAAGACCTTACTTATCACAGAGGCACCTAATCAAGAATAATTTTGTCACTCGATATTTGAATATCAATAGTTTATCGTTCGATAGTCAATTCGGTTACACCTAAATCACAGAACAGAGAACTCAGCTTCCTATTGTGCTGCCCATAATCGTATTTTTTTTATTTCTTAACAAATAAACAATATTTCCAAAAAACACGAATGTCACATTGTAGTCCTGATTGGTTTTCAGTTTATCGAAACATTTCGGAATATTATATTTTATGCTTGTAGCTATTATCGTTAAAACCGCCAAAAGTGACCACTTTTGGCGGTTTTAAAGATAATAACTACAAGCATTATAAAAACAAATCAGCAGTGACCCGATAAATTGAAAATAAGCAATGACTACAATGTGACATTCTTCTTTTTTGGAAAAATTGTTTAATTGTTAAGAAATAAAAAAAATACGATTGGGGGCAGCACAATAGGCTCGGTGCAGCCTTAATAGAAGTAGCATGGATATGGGTTGCCCCCTAAGAATTATTAGTAGGTTGCCCCCCATATGTGATCTTACATTTCGTTCAACAAAAGGTCTCGCTATCGCTATGACAATTTAAAGAACAATCAGTTACGAAAATAAAAAAAATAAAAAAGTTTTTTACATTAAGTACACAAAAACAATATAAGAAATTAGTAGTTATAGCAGTAAAGGTAAGGTAAAATTGAATTCCTTTTGGTCACGCTCGTTCTCAAACTAAAATGTTTTCTTGCTATTTCTACCTATTCTCTGTTCTGTGACCTAACAGAGAGGAAATTAATACAGAAAATATGGTACAAAATACATTAAACTGCTAAATAAATTATACACTTGTCTATTATACTGTCTCGTATTCTCTGTTCTAAACTAGAATCATTTCAATTTGACGACATTGTACAACAGTGTCCAGTATCTGTGTTACTTTGAAATTATGTTGTTGTATCTATGTGGGTTGTGCATTGACATTTAGTGCAGTTGGTTGTTCTCACTATACAGTATTACTACCAGTTGTTTTGTAAACTATCTCAATACGTAATGTCGTGATATTATCCATCAACTTGTTTGGATCAGATGTAATCGCTTAGTGTATCCACTTACAAATATAATTCAGTGGTGACCCAATAGAATAAAACAATTTAGTTTTATTATTCAATTTAGTAAAAAAGTAAGTTATAGCTTGTAGAATCCCACTGCAGGGCAAAGGCCTCCTCTCACGAATAAGGGGGAGAGGCAGCGAGCCATACTCCATCA
The DNA here is from genome assembly GCA_963693445.1 of Agonopterix heracliana. Lineage (NCBI taxonomy): Eukaryota > Metazoa > Arthropoda > Insecta > Lepidoptera > Depressariidae > Agonopterix > Agonopterix heracliana. The sequence continues at coordinate 2,155,983 of OY856310.1, forward strand.
CGCGGGCCCAGTGCGTGTTGGTGGAGGCGAGTTCGTGGTAAATTTAGTAAAAAAAAAGCAAATACCTCCCTGCCTTCGTCATTGCAGCGCGTCTATACCTAAACGAAGATTCATCCTATTTTCAATATTAACCAATTACATACACTCAATACAATCTACGTTGCAGAGGCTCAAACATTTCCATACGTTGCATTGACTTTAGTTGGTTAATATTGAAAATAAGAAGAAACTTCGTTTGTATGCAACGCGTTCGCAGTTCTTTTTAAGACGTAATAGTAGGTGGAAATACCTCGGAGGCATCTTTTATTTTTCATCTTACGACTAGATTTATACCATTTACCGAAACTAAAGTCATACCTCAGTATTTTTGGATAGTTCATCTAGTGAAATAATCAACTGAATACACGATTGGAATTACTTCACTCGATAGAAAATCGTCACAAAGATGACGTATTTTCATGCATTTTTAAACATTTTTCTCGGTTTAGAAGAACTTAAAATAGTTTCCGATTGTTGGTATTTATACTCACATATTCACCATTAGTTTAACTGGTGCAATCATAAATAAAATCTAGAAAAAGTACTTTGGTTAGTTGTTTTTAATCGAAAATACGGCTCACGCACACACTTTTCGGAGCGCTCGGCAATCGCGTTTCTCATAGAAAATATTCGTCGGGACCTATGGCCCCTTAACTAAAACCACAAAAATTTTACGGTGTGGTTATCGTTCTATAAAGGACATTAAATTCAGAATATTTTCTATACTATCAATCTCGACTCATGACCTATCACACAACGTAGTTTACTATAGTACCGGAGTAATATTTAGTATTCTGTGATAGTACAGACTCTTTACTAATCCGAAGAGGATCAAGAAAAAGTCAATTTCGCGCTGTTTACTAATCAAGTAGATTAGCGTCAGAAAGAACTTCCAGGCCGAGATTCAGAGACGATTTGTAAGTCATAGTTCGAACTCCCGTATGTCAAAATCCATACATTTCGACCCTACTTAGCTCGAACTAAGACTAAAAAAATCGTCTCTGAATCTCGGCCCCAGTGTTGTGTTGATGTAATTGGTATGCAAATACTTAAGTTGTTAAGTCAACAAATGAATGTAAGAAATCAGAGGATTAAAACACAAGCGTACAGCGTTTTTTAAGTAGCCAATCAATCAAATCATCCCACATCAACCCACTGCTGGGCATAGGCCTCCCTTTTATTGCGCCATTTAAGTAACCATTTCCTGTGAATTTGTACGTTTCTGTTTTCAGGGTTTTTGAATTTATTATTTAAAGTCGGGTGTCATATAATAGTAGTTATCATTTTTCAGGTACTTAAATTAATATTTTAAGGTTGACAGTAGCTTTAAAGGTTAAAAGAAAAAGCTTGAAACTCCATTAACTTGTTAATGGAGTATCATTTTCCTTTAACCTTTCGGCTGCCAGTGACCCGATATTATATCAGATAAGCGAACTATGGGATTAGGGACCTATTTGTAGTGTTTTTAAATAAAACTCTAGCCATGTACTACTTAATTTTCTCCTCTTTCGTTCTATGATGTGAAACAAAAGTGTATGTTTTCGTTGCGGTCTATACCGAAAATGTTAACTATGCAGCAACTACATAAAAACTCGGAAACCGATGCCGACGCTTTGCAAATTCCAAAAAGTTAGATATGAACAATGACCCTGCATTAATCGATCCTGGAGACATGGTTTTCAAGCTTAGCGGCTTTGTGGAAATCGAACCAAATACCAAATTTGTGTTTGGTTCGATTGCCATTTTCAGTTCCTCTTATGACTTGCACCTGATTAATGCGATTTGTCGGGTTTTAAAAGCAGCACTTTACAATCGCGACGCAACAGAAACATTTATCGTTTTGACTTAAACCCCGACTCAGCCTTGACTCCGATCGAAGTGGTGTTTAGATTAAGCTAGTAAGCTGACTAGTAACTCGACTAAGTTGAATGCAAACTTAAAAATAAAATCGTTTATTAACAATTTAACTTTCAATTTGATCTACCACCGAATACAAACTCTTGGTGAAAAAAAAAACAGTTTTAAGTGAACGACTAGTTACTAATTTTAATTGTAATCCATTCTTATATTGTGTCCTATCACACTACCTACTACCTACTGCAATTTACGGTTTAATTAAATCAAACAAAATATTCCGTTAAAAAGGATCTAATACTACTGTTTTTTTCATTGCGTTTCTTTGTAGATGATCGAATTTTAAGTTTAGTTCAGTGATGGAATGAACGGAAAGGTTAGGGGTTCCGTTTACTTCGGTGTTATTTATGTATATAACAGTTAAAAGTACAGTATAGTTACAGTTAACTTTTTAAAAAGGAAGCGTTTGATAGACCCAGATATCTCGGCCAGAATACCTACCTATCTCGCTTTTGCAAATTATTTTTCTTCATCATATTGTTACTGTTTACTTACTTTGATACTTCTGTTGGATTAATTACCTCGTTTGAACGAGCCTTTAATCTGAGCTTAACTGGAGCTCGAATAAAACCTTTTAAAACCTTTTTACAAACACACCTACCTGTCAACGTATTTTTTATCACCATTCGCCTTGTAATTCCTGCATTGACTTTTAAATAGTCATTTTATATGCAATCAATATAAAAACAAGTACAACTAACTATGGTGATGCATTAATCGATCTTTCATACTAGTTTTATTTTACAAGTGTTTCGTTTAATGGATTTGTCAAGATGGGAATTTATCTTCACAATTTGCATGTTGTGTCAATTAGTTGCTCTTTACTAGTTCTCATCGGGTTATAGTTTGATAAATTTATCTGGCTTTTTGCTTTCGATTGGAAGTAATTAAGGGTTATTTTGCATAGTGGTGATCAAGACCGTGTAACGTAGACAGATGTGATAAAAAATATTTGTGGAGATGAGAGTTGTAGAACTTCAATAAAACTGTCTCCGTGGTCTAATGGTTAAGAGCATTGAGCTCTTAACACCGATGTCGTGGGTTCGATTCCCACGAAGGTCACTTTGTGCGTTTTCCCTCAGTTGGTTAGGAAATTGCAGACTGAATCTATCTACCTGATTGTCTGAAAAAAAAGGAGATTCCGTGCTTCGGATGGCACGCGTTAAGCCGTTGGTCCCGGCTAATATCTATGGTGATATCGTAGTTGTTAAATAAAAACCACGTCAGCGGCCGTAAGGCGGTTTGTATAAACTCTGACTCCAGGGCTTGCCCACACGACGAGAAGAAGAATAAATAGAGAGATTTTTCATCAGGTTTGATGTCTGAACCTGTTCCAATAAATATTATTCAGAATTATTGTTGTAAAGTTTCAGTGAAGATTGAAAAGATTGATAGCTCGATTTAGGTTGTCTTCTTTTTTGTAAAGTCGATAAGAAAACTCTTTCCTTTTATTTTGCTACACGGATAGCATAGGTCGTCTTTACATATTTGATTGGTGTAAACGTGTGTTCTTAGCTCATTTATTATTTCCTCACTTACGATTCTCATTAAACGAATTATCACGAAATAATTTAGAATCAGATGCTATACAATACCAGAATAAATTAGGAATCAACTATTTAATAAAATCGTTAATACAAACAGCTTTCAATACTTCAACTATCAATAATCTAAAATACCGAATAAGTAAGACAAGAATTTTATCAGTAATATTAAATAACGTTTGACTGACCGCATTCTTGCCACAGATTTGATGTAAGTAATACGATAAACGTTTAATCAATTTGCTAAATAACACTGCCTCACGAATGCAGCTGGTAGCAGTTAAATTTAAATTATGTTTTGAAAATATATGCTTTGATATAGTTAGCAGTGTTTCGATGTTTGGTATAAGTAAGATACTTTTCGGGTGATATGCTCAATGCTGTCACCGTCTGATCAGTGTAAGAGATAGAACTATCACTAAATTAATAACGTTTATAATTCTAAATACTTTTTGGTATTACAAGAAAATCTTAGCGTACTGTGTTCGCAGTTGGGACACTTAATTAAAAACTTGATTAAATAACAACTGAATAAACTATGAAAAGTAATAAAATGTAGATGACGCTACAATGCATTACAATAATTAATACATAGCGCGTGCTAATTCATTTGTTAAGAAGGAATTAGGTCCAATTATGATGGTCTTTCGTTGTGATACGTTAAATGTATCACAACGAAATACCATCATTATTGGACCTTCATCTCTCCGCTTCTTGCCATCCACATTCATATTTAACACTTTTCTTGTAATATTATTATGACACTCATCTCTCATCAGTGTCATAATATTACAAGAAAATTGTTAAATATGAATGTGGATGGCTGCATGAAGTAAGGACAACCAAAGGAAAGATGGATGGATTGTGTGAAAGATGGCATGTGTAGAAAAGGAGTGAACGCAGAAATAAGTCAATGGCTAAAAGAGATGAATGGATGAAGAATACATTAGAATTATAGCACTGACCACAAGTAATGGGATATTGGCATTAAGAAATTATAAATGCATGATAGGTAATGCTTAAATTGCTGATAAAAGAAAAACACCACCAAAAAAATAATACTTATAGTCGCCTCACAAGACGCCATATCGCGGAAAGGAATGGAGTGGTCCATTCAAAGCAGGGAACCTAAATTATTTATTAGAAACTTAGTCAAAACAATAACTCTGCCTCTCATAAATTGGATCAAAATAATAATCAAATACCGAGAGGTGATAATTTTATGCCAAGAATGGCGCCAGATTAACCTGTTTAGATTTCTGTGCATTTTTCTTAGTTATGTACACAATACATTTGATTGGGAAACTGCCATGATCAGCAGATGGTGTAGGCATCAGACATGTTGAGAATACCACCTCAAGGAACATAGTAGGTACCTAGTGAGTACATGAAAGACAGTTAAGTATGTAAATTATCTTTAAGTATATAAAATTATCTTTACAGTAAATAACTAAGTTGAAATGGTGCTATTATTTGGCAATTAACAAATACAGGGTGAGTGTAATGACGCTTTCAAAATACCGAATGTTTCTTTGGTGTTACCTACAATGTGTTGCATTTTGCAAATTTTTTAATAGATATAAAATTTGGAATGCAGCATGCAAATGTTAACAATAATGACATAAAAATATAAGTACCTACGTGTCAAACAATGATTATTAAATAAAAAGATATTAATATTCGACTACTCAATTACCTAAGAAAGAAAAAGATTACGAGGTACCTACAACATAATTTTGAATGGTTTTTTGCATTAATTTGATTTAAAAATATATAATATATTTTTCAATTTATTGTTTTGTCAATATATTGTTTTATTGTATCATTCATAATAATGTATTACATTCTAAAATAAATACTGTATATTAGGTACACTAATTAAAAAGGTGACACTAATGTTATAGTCATAAATTGGCTAGTTTGTAGGTGCCATTATTTGGCAATTAAATTAAATACTTCACTAATTAATTAATTTAGACATTACGAACAGGAAATACTCGAAATAAACTATCGAAATCGTGAGAATAATATTTGTCGATAATTTCTTTTCCCGTCAACACGATTAAAGTTTATAATCTGTTTAATTACGTAATGAAGTGACATGGTACCGCCTGTATAGAATCAGATTAAAAACAACTTACTGGTTTATTTATAATTATCTGTGGTATCGTAGAATGTTGTAATAACCTTGCTTATGGCAAAGAGCACAGCATCGCATAATTTTAATTATCTACTATACAGGGTGTAAGTGACAGCCTAGCAAATACTGAAACGGTGAACTCAGACCATCAAACTGAACAACTATCTCTAAGGGCTTTATCAGGAAACGCGAAAAAAATCTGCTGTCCCATACAAAACTGCTGTACCTATTCGACTCAAATGTATGGGACAGCTGATTTTTTTTTCGCGTTTCCTGAAAAAAGCATAGGCTCTCGATTAATAAACGCGCGTTTTTTATCGCTCTACAAAAAACACAGTTTGTACAGGGCCTACTTTGACTAGAAAGATGACTAGTCTAGTCTAGTCTAGTCTAGTGATATAACAATAGAGTGATAGTTGTTCAGTTTGATGGTCTGAGTTCACCGTTTCAGTATTTGCTAGGCTGTCACTTACACCCTCTATAGGTCGACTAAAATCTCATGACACAAAAAAAGTAAAAACATAGAGATTTTCTCAAGGTAGTGTCAAACTGTCATCTTTCTAGTCAAAGTAGGCCCTGTACAAACTGCGATTTTTGCAGAGCGATAAAAACGCGCGTTTATTAATCGAGTTAGGCGTTTGTATCGATTCAAAAGCATGAGTGTAGCGATGCACACACCATGTTTGTATCGATGCACACACGCGTCCACCTACTATCACAGATTATTTTATAGTTACCTGCTATATAGATATATTCATCATCATCATCATCATCACAGCCTATATACGTCCCACTGCAGGGCACAGGCCTACGCCTCAGGGAGGGTGTATTATATATTCCCCGAGTCAAATTCATTTTGAATGTTGCATATTTTTATCAATTACGATTTCTGAAAAAAAGTCTCAGATAGACCCTTTTTTTACGCCCTCAATTTCAATAAGGATGCCCTATATAATTTAAGTGAAAAATAAAAGGGCGCGGCGTTTCGAAATATTCTAATTTCGAAAAACAAAATAAATCCATCTATGTCCTTGATAACGACTGTCTTCACCCAATATCACAAAATCTAAATTTCACTGTTAACCCAATTAAAGTAATTTACTACCACAAAAACATAATTACCGTAACAATCTGACGCTTTATCGTTTTAATTACGTTCGCGTGAATAGCTCCCCTTGTACCACGATGTAATATAACTACTAACGACGTAATCGTTGTAATCACGTGTAATTAACGCAACTAAATCGCATCGTTTATCTGTGTAGAGCAATTTATTATTGGCGCCTTTTGAAATGATATGGGAATTTAAATAAATTGAAACGGAGATTAGATGCAATTTTTACCATGGAGTAATAACATAGGAGGGTTTAGAGGTGCCTTAATAGGTTGTAAAGGAAAATGGAATAACGCCATAAACGGCATTGTGTCTTTTATCAGCCTTGCATGTTTGATTTCTCGGACAATATGATTTGAATTAGTAACGTAGTAATTTTAACTGAGTTACAATAATTAACGTTACTTAATGCGTGTTGTTCGAAAACGAAGGTGTTCAATCAGTGCGTTCTGCCAGTGATGACCTATGGTGCGGAAACGTGGACCCTTACGATGGGACTAGTTCATCAATTCAAGGTCGCTCAGCGAACTATGGAGAGAGCTATGCTCGGTGTTTCTCTGAAAGATCACATCAGAAATGAAGTGATACGTCAAAGAACTAAAGTGGCTGACATAGCTCAGAAAATTAGCAAGCTGAAGTGGCAATGGGCTGGTCATATCTGCCGAAGAACTGACAACCGATGGGGTGTCAGAGTTCTAGAGTGGAGACCGCGAACTGGTAGGCGTAGTGTGGGACGCCCTGCTGCAAGCTGGACAGACGACCTAAAAAAAGTAGCGGGGAGCGACTGGATGGGGAGTTTCGTAGCGCGCCTTGGGAGAGGCCTATTTTCAGCAGTGGATGATGATAGGCTGATGATGATGATGATGATGCGTGTGGTACTGACTTAGAATAAGGGTTGAGACAAATTTTCTGACGGCGACCGACCGGCGGGCCCATACAAAAATGTAATTTAGTAAAGCCGCCCGCCGTCGTCGCCGCGTTCACGCCGGACAGCTTCCCATGCTAAATTACATTTTTGTATGGGCCCGCCGTCGCTCACCGTCTGTAAACGTTACCCCGTATCTGAGACTAGTAAAGGAGAAGGTCCTATCGTCGTCCAATGATGACGTTTCGTGAGAAAAAATGTTCGTTAATTGTATATAGGGTCCTTCTTAATATGCTGACACTTTTTTAAGAGGATGATCAGACCATCAAATTGAAAAAAAAATCGCGAAAAAAATATCTGCCCCTCCATACAAAACTGCAAACCTACTCGAGCCAAATGTATGGGACAGCTGATTGTTTTTCGCGATTTCGATGTTGGTCCCATAGAGAAAGTTGTTCAGTTTGATGGTCTGATCATTCCCTTAAAAAAGTGTCAGCATATTAAGTTGGACCCTGTATATTTTGGCACTTCTTGATGACCTCTATCGACTGTACTATATAACAACTTGTTACTCGATGAGGTAGTTTACACCAAAAATAATTACCACTTTTTTGGTCACTGTACAAAACGCTCCAGGTTACGCCCAGGAAACCCTGTACTTTTAGACTTACCTTTCTCATGTGCTAGAGGAATCAATATTAATTTAACATTATAATCCTCTTGAAGAAGTTATCTTGAGGTGCTGATGGTTTTAGCTTATCTTCGGGTGAGCAGAAAGCAACATACTTAGATGATTGGAGACGCTACTTTTCCAAAGAATGCTGGAAGTATCAGAGATCCAATTTATATCTGCTAGATATTGACATTCAGAACATAATATGTGTTTTGCATTATTCTCTGGTAAAACTTGTAACCGATCACCGATCATGTTAGGGGTTTCCCACAAGAAACAATCACATTGTAGGCTAAAACAATTTATATTTACCTGTTTCTTATGTATATAATTTGTATAGAATAGGCACTGGCCTGCAAAAAAGACGACGTAATGTGACACTAAAAAGATGTGAAGCGTGCAAGGTCCTACATTTTCATTTTTTCTACAAAGGATCTACACTCACACAGATGCACTAGCTCTAGGCGCATGCTTCACTCGTGATTAGACGAGATTACGTCCGTCTTTCTTTCAAGTCCGTGAGAATAGGATATAGTTTTTAGGTTATGTTTATTTCTGGTTCATTGCAGTAAGACTACTAAGGTTACTAAGTTCTTCTAAAAGGCGTCTAGGCGATCACATCTTCTGGCCAATTTTTAGTTTTATGTTTGGATAAATCGGTTATCTTGAATTCATCATCATCATCATCATCATATCAGCCGATAAACGTCCACTGCTGGACATAGGCCTCCACAAAAATGGGGGATTTGCCATAATCGCCACGCTTGGCAGGCGGGTTGGCGATCGCAGTTGGATTAAATGTGTATACTCAGAGGATGCTGCTGCCCATCCCCCGGTAGATCCCTTAGTTGCCTTTTACGAAACCCACGGGAGAAAATGGGATGGTGCTACTCTTAGCCGACACCACACGGACTTGAATCATAAATCTTGAATTATAAATTATTATTTAAATTAGAAAATTGGAATGATGTTTATAGTGTAGGATAGGTTAGGGTAATGCATAAAAATAGGCTAGTTAGGTAGTACCTATATAACGTGTACAATATAACAACGCATTCAGGATACTGATGGGGTTGGCGCGGCATTGTAGTGCGTCGGGAATGTTTGCGGAGGCGCACACGGACGACTTCTACGCTATAATGAGAAAACGGTGCGCCTCCATGTTGGGCAGGCTCCGAGCCAGCACCAGCAGTCTCCTGAGCGTGTTCAAAGACCGGTGGGACTCACCGCTGTTGCATCACTGGGTGAAGCTCCACGCCGGGTTTTTAAAATAAAATAAAATAAAACCTTGTTGTAAACTAACACTAGTTTTTAAGATAAATGTATACTAACCCTTATATGGACATCTCTGTCTGAAATAAATTATTTGAATTGAATTGAATTAGTTAGGCTAGGTAGGCTTCTTTACATAAATCTGTAGCTGGGTACCAATAAACGGCGAGCTTAAAGTTGTCAAACAAAATTTCAACACACTTTTCCAAAATTTTACAAACGACAGCCTGTTCAAGTTCTTCAATTTTTGCGTCTGTATACTTTTCTCTGAGTTCTGGATCTGCAAAGTTTACCATGAAATAAAAATTAATCAACGCAAGAAAATACTAAATATGTAAATATGCCGAGACCTTTTTAAAATATTGGTATATTCTAACTAATAATAACTACAAAACTTATCGCTTCCAAAACGTAAATATGAGAATAGTAAATATGCTGACAAATTGTATCCTTGAAAGAACTAACACCCGTATTCTATGTTGTTTTCTGACATTTCCTCACTCGAGTGGAGGACGTTTTTGACATGATTCGTATGACAAAAATGACAAAAACGACCTCGACTCGAGTGAGGAATCCTCAAGGAAATAACTAAGAATACGGCCGTAAGGCTCCTGAATTGACCTCTGATATTTTTATCTTCGTTAATTGTTGTTGATGTTATTTTTGGAAGTCAGTTCAGAGAAGACAAAAAAGAATGTTTCAAAAAATGAATTCATATCAATGACGATTCATAATACATATAGGGTCATGGATATGACTGAGTCCCACCATACCCCAGGGGAATGGTGGGTCCGTCGCGGGTCCTTCTTAATATGCTGAAACTTTTTTAAGAAAATCAACAGACCGTCAAACTAAAAACTTTCTCTATGGCACCAACATCGAAATACCGAAAAAAAAAAACTGTTCCATACAAAAATGGAAACCAATTCGAGCCAAATGTATGGGAAAGCAGTTTTTTTTCTGTTTTCATTGTTGGTCCCATAGAGAAAGTTGTTCAGTTCGATGGTTTGGTCATCCCCTTAAAAAGTGCCAGCACATTAAGAGGGCCCTGTTAAAAAAAATAACTATCGCTCACAGACGCATATCCCAAGTAGACTATCCCTAAACTAATTGGCTTTTTGCTATGGAAATCATACAACAACGATACAAACATTAACATCCATGACCGAACCGGGATTCGAACCCATGACCTAGTTTAGTAGCCCGGCATGGTACCCATTACACCAACTGGGTCGTACTAAAAAGTTATTTGTGTGTCTTGGCATCGCCAAATTAGGAGAGCCGTCCACACCTTGTGAGATGGAACAATGGGAAAGAAGAAGACTTAAGAGAAGTTTATTCCGAGAGTGCAAATGCAAGCTGCACACAAACGTACTATGGTGATATTTTCAATATTAACCAATTATAGTCAAGGAAATTTTTCAGAAACAATCTAGAAACGAATTTCTATGCTTGTATGAAGTCAGATTTTCGTTAAAACATACAGTTTTAATTCTAGAATTAATTTAATAATTAATTTAATTAATTTATTTGTATGGAAATCTTTGAGGCACTGTAACTTTAAAACTATACATTTTAACGAAAATTGGACTCCATAGTAAGCATGTAAGCCGTGGTGGTCCTGTGGCGAGTAACCTTGCCTGCCGTGCAGGAGGCGATGGTTCCATCCCCGTCCAGGCCGACTCGTACCAATGAGTTTTTCGGAATTTATGTACGATTTGTAACACCACTGGCTTTTCGGTGAAGGAAAACATCGTGAAGAAACCTGCATGCTTCAATTTCGAGGCATGTATTGTACCCACTGTCCATTATAAGTGGCGACGGGCTCACCCCCTGTCACACTGGACAGAGTTTCGGTACTACTGGTGAAACGTGGATGTTCTGAGGTTTCAGAATATCTCTAACAACCCCCTCGGGGAATATAGTCGTGAGCATATGCTTGCTTGCTTGGACTTCATACTAGCATAGATATTTGTTTCTAGATTGTTGACTTTAATTGGTTAGAATTGAAAATATCACTACAGTACGTTTGTATGGGGCGCACCAACGGTAATATACCCTTAAATGTTATTTATCTTACCATCATTGATGACCTTTTCCAACTCTTCATCACGAGTGGCGTTGATAAAAGTGGGTTCGCATCGGTCGAAAGTATTACTCAGAATGTGTGCATGTTCCAATCCCTTGTCATTAGTCTTAAGTACGTAGTTGTAAGTAGCGGTCAACAGAGCCTCTATAACAAAGCACAGTAATAATTTTATAACATCTTATAATGTTGACTAAGTATCAAAATATGTGGTAGAGTTCTTTAGTTAGGAAGGTGTAAGGGACAGCCCTCCGCAAACTGAAACGGTGAACTCAGACCATCAAACTGAAGAACTTTCGCTATGGAGTCTACCTCAGGAAACACGAAAAAAATCAGCTGTCCCATACATTTGAGTGTGGTAGTTTTGTATGGGACAGCAGATATTTTTTCGCGTTTCCTGAGTTAGGCTTCATAGTAAAAGTTGTTCAGTTTGATGGTCTGAGTTCACCGTTTCAGTTTTTGGAGGGCTGTCCCTTACACCCTGTATATTTTGACAAAAGTAAAAATAATTACTTTACAAACATAATAACATTTAAAACTTTTAAGATGGTTTTTTAGACTATCAAACTGATCAAATTTCACTGTAGGACCAACATCGAAATCGCGAAAAAAAAATCTGCAATCCCATACATTTAGCTCGCTCGAGTAGATTTGTAGTTTAATCTGGAACATCAGATATTTTAAGATCGCGATTTCGATATTGGCCTCGTAGTGAAAGTTGTTCAGTAACCACCCCCTTAAATGTTAATTTTTTATTTTTGTAACACCTTGTATATAATATTGTGTATTCAATATCTCACCAGTGGTAGCAGAGTGTTTGCCGTGGTACTTCCCAGATTTCTTGGGGAATGTTACGTCGTAGCCACCCTCAATTTTCACGTTCTCTTTAACGGTAATCTTCATAGTTTTGGCTGCCCTGTCCAATCTGACGGTAAAGTATATTAATGCTTAAGATGTCTAGTATCAAAATGTTATAATTGGCATTATGAGGACATCTGGAAAAAATGTTTAGTGACTTACTTAACATCGACGATTTCATCGTTCTTAAGACCAGTGACCATCAATATCGTGAAGTTAGCTGTAGCACCATCAATTGTCATATCAAACAAAGGAAATAGAGGACCGAGAGATTTCAAGCCATATCTGGGTACACATCCAGCAATATTTTCTAAGAACTCCTTGTTTATCTTGTTAAAGCATGGAATGTCTCCAGCGGCACATGTTCCTGGGAGTTTTTCTTTAAAACAATAAATATTTATTAGTCACCCCAAGTAGCAAAATCTTGCTTTAAGTCTGATTTGTAGATATCTCTCATTCAATAACCAAATTCTCGGTCATTGTCTTGGGTACCATATCGTCCCTCAAGATATCTTGTAGATACACTAGACTAGAAGGCAGCGTTAGGCAAAAGTGGGCATATGGAGTACTGAATAAGTTAAGATAGACTTCATTCTACTTTACAAATAAAGTAAGATAAACTTCAGTACGATTTAAGGGAAGTTTTTGACTTTAAGATTTCTTGAAGATAAACTAAAGTAAAAATTTTTGTATTTAAGATCTACAATACCAGGTTTGAAATTTCGCAAATCAACTGTAAAGAATTAATCAAGGTTTATAAAACCTTACTTCATTCTATATTTTCTTTACGTAGATACAATTTAGATAAATTATGGTGGTAACATTTTCCAACATAATATTCTATGATTAATGATAAACAAAATGGCTCCGGTAGTTATTATTATTTTATAATGCATTATAATGCATTATAATACGAATGCGGTTTATAAACCCGACACGTAAATCAAAATTCAAACGCGCATTCGTTTATCGTGAAATGGACAGATATTCTTAGAAAACTGACGGGCTTCTAAAATTACAAAGAAAGGAACGACTTAAAGCAACCGGTTGACCTGGATAACCTTAGGAAGACTTAAGGCGTACTTTAGGTAATTTTGTCTAAAGTAGAACTTAAGAGATACTTTTAAATCCTATTAAATTTAACTATATCTCCATTAATTCTGCTCTCAGTAAGTATACACTTGAGTTTGCATTTCGCGTGGCATTTTGTTATCCTAAATCAGCTTAACTAATCCATAAGTCCGTATTTCTGAAGACTTTCTTAGTCTTAGAATTTATTAATACAGACTTCAGCAAAGCTTGCTTTGGTTAAAGCGAAGTTAAGGTAGGAACATTTAAATAGAATTGATTTAGTCATGATCTGCTTTGCTGCTTGGGACGTAAAATTCGTTGCAAGGTTCCAAGACCGTATATAGATCCTCAGATCATTGTTTTTAAGTTATCATGAAATTCAAGTTCTAAAAAAATACAGGGTCCAACATAATAATTATGCTGAAACTCTTTTAAGGGGATGATCAGACCATCAAACTGAACAACTTACTCTATGGAACCAACATCGAAATCGCGAAAAAAAAATCTGCTGTTCCATACTAAACTGCAAACCTACTTGAGCCAAATGTATGGGACAGCATTTTTTTGGGATTTGATCATCCCCTTAAAAAAGTGTCAGCATATTAAGAAGGACCCTGTATAATTTTGACGAGACACGAAGAAAACATTATTTACCTTCTTCAGCAAAGGCATAGCCAATTACCAGGAGCACAGCAAATACTTTAAGGAAACCCATTTTTGAAGTAAAAATCTTTCTCCCTAGTCGGAGGTAGAGCTAAATGTATAATACATTAAAGCTCATTGTGCAGAGTTTATATAACCCACAAATCAGTATGGTTGTTATCAGACTAATTTCATAACATTCCGATAACATTCATTATCATGTTGTTCGATGATTTCTTAGGGTTCTATAAAAACAAGTAAGTTTTTTCGTATACAATAAAATTATATTTTGTATAACCTAAGTTAAACCTGCCTCTTTGTGAACTAAGAGAATGCTTTCGATTTAATATAGAGACCTAGGCTGTACTGCAGTCTCTCCAGCTTTGTTAGATTGTCTACCAGTAATCCAAAGTTCTGAAATTTTGTTCTACAAAAAGGGCACTAATGTCAGTCTGGTTCTGGTGTGGGAAAAGGAGATGCAATTTCTCTATAACTGTTCACCGATGCACTTTAAACTGCACTGAAAGATGTTTTCAAGGTTCTAGACTGGCAAGGGGGGCTAGGCGTCAACAGATTCGGTGAGTATCTCACTCACCTACGGCACAGATTATATAATACTTTACAGTACAGATGCCCAACGTCAAACAATGGAACGCGACTGCCGTAACGCGGGCAGTCTTCGGGCAAAGTAAATTGCTTGATTTTCCGAGGCTCATGAGATTTTTTTGTAGTCAGATCATGTATTTTTAGTAACAATTTACACTTTTACGTAAACATTAATTACGATTCGATACCATAACGCCATATATTGCAATTTTTTTAACAAAAATTTCATTTGTATGGGATGGGACACCATGCCTACGGTATGCCGCAGGCACATACGGTATATTTGTCAGTCACATTTTGTCTTGTTCTGTTCTGATGAAATAAATGAGTTATCTATCTATCTATCATGCAAAATGTGTGCCGCCCGCATGCGCGCCCGCGTAACTGCCTAAAATAATATACAGAACCGTCGACTCCACCTCCCATTTGACTGGTTTAAACTATTTGTTCTCGGAACTTATCTGGCATCTTCTTATAATAATAATTAGTAAGACAGTACATCTCTTCTCATTATATAACTTACTCCATGGGGTCATGCATTGATGACTAGGTCAAATGATTGGCTTTATCTCATGCTTTAAACTTTTGTGATAAACCGTGTTTGTAGTTGTGACAATATAATTTAGGTAAACATTAAAAATATATTTGTTTTAAGAAAGTCGAAGCCCAAAGAATTGCTTAACTCAAGTGGCGATGGGCGGCCGAAGAGTTCCGAGTGGCGACCGGGTAGCGAAAGGTGCAGTATGGGTACCTAACCCCTAACAAGGAGGACCGACGGACTGGTGAAGATGGGGTGACCACGTTTGATGAAGGCAGTGCAGGATTTGTTGTTGTGGTGATCCTTGCAAGAGGCTTATGTACCGTCTGTCAGTGGGATACTGGGGTGTAAACGACAGCCCTCTGAAACGGTGAACACAGCCCATCAAACTGAACAACTTTAACTATGAAGCCTACCTCAGGAAAAGCGGGAATAAAATCGACTATCAAATACATTTTAGTCAGGTAGGTAGCGCAGATTTGTATGAAACAGCAGATTTTTTTCGCGTTTCCTGAGGTAGGCTCTGAAGTGAAAGTTGTTCACTTTGATGTTCATCATAGATCACCGTTTTAGTCGGCGGAGGGCTGTCCCTTACACCAGTATACTTTAACGATTCGATAATAATAATATAATATACTAGAGTTTTCCCGACAGCACGAGTTCCCGTCATCGTAGCGATACAGATCTTAAGGGGCTACCTCCTGGTTTTACCATGAAATTGGGTAACTTTGTAACCATTTTATTCATTAACTATGGCACTTTTTGAGCTGAAAAATAAACTGAACCATCTACACGATATGAAAACTTATGTGGTTTTTCTATAAATCGATTTTAATGAATAAAACCGAAGAAAAGGGAATCTAAAGTCACCCCTTTTTTTCCAGGTGTAACCATTTCTCTCTTACATTTTTAATCGGAAGAAAATGAAAATTTACAATATTGTTCTTAACACAATTTAGAATGATATGGTGCAAAAATGAGCGAGACAGACAGAATAGACGAAAGTATAACTAAAGGGTTGAACATTACCAACCGCTGCGCCCCATGGACTATTTTGTCATGTTTCACCGCTTGCAAGGCAGTCTGTTCTACCAGGTATAGATAATACCTGTGATAACTCCCTGATTGTCCCTACCAATATAAAGACATTACAGAAAAGCAATTGCACCACCGACAAGAGCCGTGTACACGAAAAAGAATTTTATAAAAATTCACATCTAAATATTTCTCCATAATTAAAGCCCATTCACACACAGCGAGCAATAAATCCGAGCATCGGTACCCGCGATACATTTTGCCGGATCTATTCAATATTCAACGTATAACGAGGAACAGGTAAGAGGCGGTCCGGTGTATTCAATTTACTAACTTGCGGAGTGCCGCTTGCGTTGAGTGTATTGAAATCTTTTTGCTTTATCATTAAGGGGCTACCTGCCGGTTTTGGGCAATTTTGTAACCATTTTATTCATTAACTATGGCACTTTTTGAGCTGAAATTTAAACTGAACCATCTACAGGATATGAGAAGTGATGTGGTTTTTCTAGAAATCGATTTTAATGGATAAAACCGAAGAAAAGGGACTCTGAAGTCACCCCTTTTTTTCCAGTTGTAACCATTTTACTCTTACATTTTTAATCGGAACAAAATGAAAATTTACTATATTGTTCACAATACAATTTAGAATGATGTGGTTTTTTTACTTTTTCGATATTAATAAAAAATCATCGAATTTTTCAAAGAAAACAGCGAAATTCTGACCGGAGCCACGCGCTCTTTCTCATCGATTAGTATGGAGTGTGAGTGAGAGGAGAGTGGTCCACGGCTGATACGCCTTAATGCTATAGTGTGTGTGTGTATACTTCAAGTCAAGTCAAATTCTAAGAAATGACATGGATTTCTATTATTTTTTTAAGATAGATGTACACACAGCGACACATCATGTTACGCACCCTATATACCCATAACTACACAACTTACAAAACACAAAATAGTGCAGTACCATTGACTTACACTCTAGCGATAGACAGGCCCTTTCATAGAAGCAAAATGTTCCACTTGAATGCGGTGGGCGCACCGCATTGATGTACCGAGTTTACTTCGTCACTATGGCAATGACAGACCGCAATGTGTCATTTTGAGTTGTTTTGTGTTACATGTTGTTTGTTTGAATGAGCTTGTCTATCGCTATAATAGTTCAAAGTCCAAACAGGGTAACCTGACCTGTCGCCGTGTGTACCTTCATTTTGAGGTGGATGTTTCTAAGTTCAAAGGGCGCGATTGAAGCACCCATTGTTTATCTGCGAACGGTTTAAAGTGGGATAGTTGCATGTTCAGTAGCTACTTAATTACTATGCTTTACTCTCACCCTGGGATATGCTATACTGTGCATTTTGCGACTAATCTCTATGTTTAGTAATAAACAGCACTCCTTTGAAGCTCTTTTTCAGACATAATTTCTAAAAACTACATCTTGCTGACTACCCAATGTAATTTGTTCGTTATTCGTTGTCTTTATAATTATGAAGTATCAAAACCAAACACCGTAACCAGAATATAGCACAAGCTATCTACAACCGCCTACCGATATTAAGACTCCGAATGTGTTATATTAATGAACTGGCATCGCCCTTTCTGTGTTAACTTGCATGTGACGAAATATTCGCTTGTGATGAGTCTACTTTGATGACATTGTTATAAGTCACAGTTTTGCATCAATGTATAGATCATTCATTAGTCAACGCACACATTAACTCACGAGGATAATCCTTTCCGAAATAATTCGAAACATACAATAAACGGTGGAAAAACAATAAACGCAAAACTTTTGCTTATTGCGAAAATTTTTCATGATTTTGCTAATTAAACATAAAACATGTTTTTTTTTTTTTTCAGATTCTTACATCTAAGTTTACAAATTTTAATATCGCCAAACTGCTAAGCAGTTTGTAGGCGTCTTTGCACTCACACTCTTTGCACAGGCACTCTTTAATTACATTTTTTACTTCTAATTTTTAAGTATCTTATTAATACAATAAACAATAAAAATTACAATTTTACTTAAATACATATAGGTACATTACATATTTATATCAACACTTACATTTTTTACTTAAATACATATAGGTACATTACATATTTATATCAACATTATATTTCACAACGAACGCGAACTTTCCTTCCTAAGGATGGTGGAGCGTAACACGTGTAGAGTAGAAATTATTTGGTGGGCAGGTTGTATTGCATAACGTAATACACTTTGTCTACTTGGTATTTATAAGCGGAGGTCTCGATATAATCATGTAATCTACCTATTATTTATTTGACGGCTCAACAGCACAGTCTGTAGTGAACCTACCTGCTGTGCCGGGGGTCGCGGGTTCGAATCCCGTAAGGGACAAATATTTGTATGACGAATATGAATATTTGTACCCGAGTCATGGATGTTTGTATCTATATATGTATTCTATATCGTTGTCTAGTCATCATAATACAAGTCCAGGCTAGATTCTGGAACTTTAAATGTGACTAGATAATTTGTGTGACACTGTCCAAGATATTTAATTGTCATGAATTCCCGCAAAGTAACACCTGGTTCAATTAATTATATTTCACTTAATTAATTTCGAAAAATGCTATAATGTCTTCCTACAAAGAAAGAGAACAAGGGCGAGAGATAGCAAGATTGTATTGTAGCGGGCCTAATTTTTTTAAATAAGCTATTCCAATATGTTTTTAATTAAGAATTGTTCTACTAATAATACTTCGATACATTTACCGCCACACTCTTAAAAGTAAAAACTTCCAACGCATAATTAGTGTTCGTTCAAAAAACCTTTTAAAAATTTAAAAATAACTCGACCTGAACAATGGTTTGGGAAAGAAAAACCAAACCAAAGGCTACTTGGGTGGGTGTGAATTTTTTATGTTATAGGGTAGCTAGCACCCCTTAGGAAAACACCACTCCGTCGGCTAGGGAAAAGACTAATAAACGTCCGTGTCAATGAAGTTTTGAAAGGTGAATATTGGATATGGCAATATTCAATATCGCCTGAGGTTCCCCGACTTAGAATTAAACCGTATTTCTTCCCAAGGTAGTAAAACACTTCGTTCAGTAAGTACCTAGATCATTAGTGATCATCACTTTATTACTTAATAGTTCATTACTAAACTAAACAGAGACAAAAGTCTGCTTTACTGTCTTTTCCACATGCAATTTTTTTATTTTTCGTCCCATCGTGAAACTCTAAATATTTATGTGAATATTAAATCATACAATAACTGCAATATAAAGAAATTGATTAGTGGTCATAATTGAATTGTTGTTACATTTTGGTAATCCCAACACAGAAAAATTTTCGTGATTTTATACTGACAATTAGGTGTGAATTTATAATTTTTATACAACTTCAGCTCTGCTCATTTTAATCAATTTTGTTGTTGATTTTCACAAGCTCTAACCGAACAAACCAAACACGAATAAGTAGTAGTCAGAAAATTTGTTTTTATGATCGTTACTACAAAAACCTTGACACGGAGGTCGTGGGTTCGATTCCCTCAGGGGACACCTACCTAGTGGTATATCACTTCAAGCGTTTTCCCCAGTTGGTTAGGACATTGCAGGCTGAATCACCTGATTGTCTGAAAAGGAAAATAATTCCGTGCTTCGGATGGCAGGTTAAGCCGTTGGTCCCGGCTACTATCTCTGGTGGTAGTAGTCTTTACTAAAAAATCACGTCAGAGGCCGTTAGCCGGTTTGAATAAACTCTGACACCAGCAGTGCGATTTTTGAAAATCATACGAGCGGTTCGGCAGTAGAAAATGTCAGAATTGCTTTGGAGATTATGCATCTTTCTACTGCCGAACCGCACGTATGATTTTCAAAAATCGCACTGCAGGGCTTGCCCACACGATAAGAAGACTACAAAAACAACATACCTTCCGACTGCCCTGCCCGATTTGCCTCATCAACCAAATCTAGCCAATCATGACTCCAGCGACATCTGCTGGTTCTCAGGCGCAGAAGAGTAAACGTAACTGCATTTCTAGCAGACCGGTATTCGGTAAGCTAGAAAATACCCTCGGGCCTTTAATTTGTATGGTACAATGTTTTCATTATGCATGGAAATTTGAACCAGGTTCCAATGCTTGTTATTTTGTTTCGGTTGTGGAAAATTGTGCATGTGACACGTAATATGTTTCAGTAATTTAATATTTGTAAGGACGTTTAATGACACGAAGCAATATTAGAATACAATAGAATAGAAAACTGGGATCACAATTTTGTTAATATTGTTATTGTTTTTTCCTTTAAGTACTTATATGAACTTATGTACTGTACTGTACTGTACCTTATGTACTTTTTTTTGTTTGTTTCTTTTTAAATGCTGTAGTTATCTGTGTTTTTGGTGTAAATAAAGTATATTTCATTCATTCATTCATGAAATTAAAAAAAATTGAAAACCTTTTCGATTTTAATACAGTTTGATAAGCTAAACAGCTCATGACAATTTTCCAAGCTTTGTAAATAATATACTGTTCTTAGGGTTGTGACATTTTTATTTTTTTAATAAAAAATGAATTTTAATAACATAACATAACATAAATATTCTTTATTTTCACACCAAAAACATACAGCAACAAAAATTTAATCATTACGAATATACACAGATAAACATATAAAATAAAAAATGTACATACAACTCGATTACAATTGAATAAGGTGTTTACCCACTTTATTAAAGTGCAAGTGGAATTATAAACTAAGCAATTACTTTGACTGTTTAATTATACATGTGCTAAATCATGATCAACGTCATCTTCAGCATTTAGCATCGAATTTATTGATACCATTTCCAGCAATGCAAATGTTTTGATACAACGAAATCCACAACCAAACCACTTTGTTATGACCCTCGATTGTGCTACTAATCTTGGAAGCAAATACATATTAGCAGTCCAACTTATACCGGGGCAAGTAATATCTTGGATTCCCCGTGTGGTACATCATCCATCATGAATCTGGCACATCAATAGTAAGAGCAAATACTCCGTGTAACTGGTTCTAAGCTACAAATCGATTTTAATCCCAGATAGATTTATAGGCCACGTAATTTATAGTTCTTCGTATTCGATTTTCACATGATATATTTGTAATATTTGTCTCGAATCCGTATTTTTAAGATTACGACTATAAAATATTGGTTACCAGATTTATCGGATATAGTTTGATACTTCTTTTCTCTAATCATGTTAAAAAGTACTCATGTAGCCTGCCTGCTATCTATTTGTTACTCATTTTTTGTCCAAACTTTTAAAGGGGGATTTTACTCATGATACTCAATAAATTTCTCCAAGGAACTTCAGGAAAATTCGAAAAAAAAAACATTCTTCTTCTTCTTATTGAGTGGGCTGCAAAGCCCTGGTGTCAGAGTTTATTCAAACCGCCTTACGGCCTCTGACGTTAACATTAAATTTTTCATACAAACTTCAGCTTATTGCATTTAGTGTGGCAAGTCCACATATTTTTTTTTTACTTATATTCTATAGGTTGCTTGGGGAAAGTTGTTCAGTATGAGTACAATCACAAGTATAAATGGACCAACGCAACGTCTGAAATAAACTTTTTTTATCTGTCGAGTCTATGACATCACTTGCCATGGTGGTGAAAATACTGTTTCCAACCAGCATTCGATGCTTGCTTGAATAAATTTGTTAATAATAGAAGTTGAATAGAAGCTAAAATACAACAGCATGATAATGATAAAACATCCTTTCACTCCAATCTCCTTTCTTTTTTATTTTTAAACCGATAAAACTTCACCTTAATTGCAATATTACAACCTTCCCATCAGTGCACTTAATTCCCTTAATATCCATCAGTGTTTTCGCTTACATCATTGTCTTAGCAGATAAGGTCCGTCGCTCAATCTTCCTTAACGGACTTTAATTCCGTAAGTAGGACGCCGTCATCGTCATAATGGCACCTATGGTTTCAAACTAAAGAAGTCTCATAAACCAATCTATTTCCGTCTTTAAAACGTGCCCTATAAGAGTTCTCCCAAGGAGTTTCTTATGTTAAATGACTTGAGCATCAAAACCGATACAAGCCTTATTGATGTCTTCGTCTTCTTCGCTCTCGTCTGTAGTGATATTAGTGTGACAGGGATGGGAGAGCACGTGCGGTTCTGAGATTAAAATTGATTGTGCGGACGTATCCTCTATCTTTGCCCAAGCGATTGATTCTTCATCAATCTTTATTTCGCGGTATTAACAACTTTTTTTCTTATTTAGGTGCTTCGTTTAATGCTTGTCACGTTTTAGCGTCGTGGGTTTTAGGCTGTCTTTATTACTTCAACTTTGGTCCTTCGAGTCGGATTTTATAAGCATCTAGTAACAATGAATTTAATTTGAAAAGCGAGCAACAATTTAATAAAATGTTATCTTTAATATTACTAAAGGCAATCTTTAGGGTCACCATTAGTTATCCGTTATATTTGATATCCTTAGATCTTCCATTAGGGTTAGTAGCATAGACATATTAACCTAGCGATAGACAAGCTCGTTCAAACAACCAACATGTCACACATAACAACACAAAATGACACATTGCTGTCTGTCATTTCCATAGTGACGAAGTGAACTCGGGAACATCAATCAGGTGTGGACACCTCATTCAAGTGGAACATGTTGTTTCTATGAAAGGGCAAGTCTATCGTTAGAATTTAAGTCTATGGTTAGTAGATACAATAAATCATCACTTATTACGATCCTGACCGACTTTCCTCGTTTCTTTGACATTCATTAGTACACAGACATCATGAAGATATTCATGGGTGTTCGTTGGCTTTGCAAACATAAACGTTTTGCTAACCTAACCTTTCCGTAGGTAAATGGATACCCACCGCCTTGGGGATGGCAACGGGCTATGTCGCACGACTATCGGCTAAAACCCCACGGTGTTCCTCCTCTTCGCCTTTGTGCTGGGGACTCGAGAAACCCCCAAGGAAACTATCGCATTCCCGGCAGCAACCTAATCTAACAAATCTTGCTTCTACTCTATTCCCATATAAACCAGTCAACCAACGTAACCTTAAATTTTATATTCGAATCCAAGTACAAAGAGCAATTTGTCTCAACCCGCACTCACACCAAAACTTTACAATGTAAATTTAACAGCTACAGTAAATTACGAAACTAAACTTTGTCGCCTACCTGTATCAATTTACGTAAGAAGGCCACCATAGCATCAGTACTAAAACTGGATCAGATTTTATGGATCTATAAAGATTACTTAGTATGTTTGAGAGCGTCGGCGGTGCGATGCGGAGAAGCGTGTACTTTTAATCGTGAAGGTCCCAGTTCGAATTCATAGCACGAGAGGAGTATCTAAATAAGAGAGCCTTATGGAAGATCACAGGGACACTAAACAATGCATGTACCATCAAATAATTTGTACCTGTGTATCACAAATAAATTATTTTTGTATTTGTATTTTGTATAGAGTTTTATAGTTCGACCAACTGAACTAAGAACTGGAGTGCGATTTTTGAATTTCATTCGGTGAGCTCACCAGTTGAAAATCTCTAAATTACTATGGAGATACGCATCTTTCTACTGCTGATTTGACTTTCAAAAATCATACTACAGGAGAGCGATTTTTGAATTTCATTCGGTGAGCTCACCAGTTGAAAATCTCTAAATTACTATGGAGATACGCATCTTTCTACTGCTGATTTGACTTTCAAAAATCATACTACAGGAGAGCGATTTTTGAAAGAGTAAAAGCAAATCCGCAGTAGAAAGATGCGTATCTCCATAGTAATTTTGACATTTTCAATTGATGAGCTCACCGAATGAGATTCAAAAATAGCACTCCTTGACTGATAAAAATCTCATCATTATTCCAGACTTATTCTCATGTCAGTGGCGGATATCATCTCAGCCGATGCACGTCCACTGCTGGACACAGGCCTCACAATAGGCATGTACTTTAGTACATTGATATCGTTGGCCTCCCCTAAGGATCACCACAACGACCGGTCCTGTAATTCTACCGCCGTCCGATCTTTTTGAGATTTGGAATCCAAATAAATATAATTATTAATAGTACGGCCTGACTGAAACTGGTAGTCGGAAAAATATCTGAAATCATTGTAAACTTAAAATAGGTACACTGTAAAAACAATTTTCTTTTTCGCAGTACTCAGTAAATGTTTCATTAATTACTGTTCCCAAATCAAATTACCAAATACATAAACAAAATCCTATACATTTTGTTTACGTTAGTACGAAAATACTCAACCTAATTGCAATTATATTTAAACTCATAACAAACGGAACAAATACATGGACGTTACTAACCAAGAAATAGAGTGCAACAAAACGGAACAACTTCTAAGATGGATTAGGTTTCATATTCCTTTTTAATTGAAATAACGTATTGGATAATGGATGAAGCATTATATTTTTCTTTTGTCTACTGGAGACTGTAGAAAATTAGAAAAATTTTCTCTACAAACCTCGGTATTGCGATTGCGTTAGCATTATCATCATCAGCCTTTCGTCGTCCACTGCTGAACATATTATATGCTTTTACAAAGGCGCAAATAGGATGCGTACTGAAGAAGGGCCAAATAAAATGTACTCGGAACCGACGAGCATGTATGAAGAGACTTATGAATGTTGAGGAGGCGAAAGATGTGTGTCAGAATCGTAGCATGTGGCGATCTATTGTCTCTGCCTACCCCAGTAGTGGGACATAGGCGTGAGCATATGTATGTATGTATGTATGTACAAAGGCGCGTCACAAAACTCTATTCTCGGCCTTCCTCATCCAGTCGCTCCCCGCTACTTTATTTATGCCCTGCGGCCAACAGGGCGTTCCATACTACGCCTGCCAGTTTGTGGTCTCCACTCTAGAACTCTGACTCCCCATCGGCTGTCAGTTCTTCGGCAGATATGACCAGACCATTGCTACTTCAGGTTGCAAATTTTCTGAGCTATATCGACGACTTAAGTTCTCTGACGTAGGCATCTGGGGACAGCTACATTAGATCTGTTCAGATCGCAGTATTGGTCAACGAACAAACCCTAATAGGTTACCAAATAATCATAAAGTTGTACGTATCTTCTATACGAGGTGTAACAAAACACCCTAGAAATGCTATAAAGAGGTGGTTTGTTCTAAACCTTAAACTTCAGGAGGTCTAAACTTTAGACCATCAAAGTGAAAAACTTTCACTAAGGAGACCACGTTAAAAAAAAGAATCTGTCCCATATATTTGAGTCAAGTAGCTATTGTTTCTATAAATCAGCTGATTTAAAAGTTGTTCAGTTCGATAGTATGTAAGGCATTTGAGTTTTTCCTTTATGGGTACTGACAAGATGAAATTATAAGGGTTCAGTTTTATGCCATTATTCTACTCTACGGGACCCTAAATGGCTGTCTTAATTCGATATTGTTTACGTATTAAAAATGTGAAATAAAACAAATAAACAAATTACAGTTTTATTAACAAAAATATTAAAAAGTTGTAAAAAATATAACCGTGCGCGCAATAATAAAATCGTAAAATCATCGATAAGTATGTCGTATCGGTTTTATTGCAACTTCGGACACCTGCTGTTTTGGTACTGTTCTGTTTTAAGACTTGTTTTTATAGCATTACGGTTGAAGTATGAGGATTGTTTTAGTCATTTAAGTACTCTATTAACCTTGATAATTGTAAGGTTTAGAAAAGGCTACCATAATTTACAGTGGCTTTCGTACAAGGCCACCTTCAAACATCGTCGTTAGCATACAGGCTGTTTCATAAGTAAAAATACATTTTTAAAACTCTTACGGGGGTTGTTTAGATCGTCAAACTGAACAACATCTAAATCGCGAAAAAAGATATTTGATATCCCATACATATTTTAGCTCTAGTCGATTTGTAGGGTATGGAACATGAATTTTTTTTTCTGCGATTTAGATTTTGGTCCCATAGTGAAAGTTGTTCAGTTTGATGGTCTACACCACCCCATTAAAGGTTTATTTGTATTTTAGTAACTCCTTGTATATACCTAAACGTAAAAATGTAAGTAAATCTCCAACACGGTAGTGAAGAGAATCTGAGGTATACGTTACTAAATAATATAACGCGATAGCTCAGTAGTATCGTTCTCTGTCATCATTGTAGAAGTCTGAAATAGATTACAGTACTTTAAATGAGAATAGATAATTTGTGTTACAATGTACAACATGGTCTCGTCTGACAGCGTAGGACTATACAGGGTACAACTTAATATGCTGACACTTTTTTAAGGAGGTGATCAGACCATCAAATTGAAAAACTTTCTCTAGGGCACCAACATCGAAATCGTGAAAAAAAATTCTGCTGTCCCATACAAAACTACAAACCGACCGACAACCGACAGCTGATTTTTTTCGCGATTTCGATGTTGGTCCCATTTAGAAAGTTGTTCAGTTTGATGGTCTGGTCATCCCCTTAAAAAAGTGTCAGCATAATTTAAGAAGGAGCCTGTATTTTTTTCACAATACGTTATAACGTAATCATTTACAATTACTTACTTACTTCTACATCTAATAGAAGCAACCGACACGATGGCAGTTCGAGTAAAATATTTATCCTAAATTCAATTAGTGTCTTACACTAGCTCCAAAGTTATTCCCCACAGTATTGCCGTGTCGAGCAATTTACCTATTTCACACTAAAACATCAGGCGGTCTCTCTTTAAATTACCCTTATCCATAAAATCTCAAAAGCTCAACGCTTATAAAACTTTAAAGCCTTTTTGCTTCGGAATTTACGAAATTATTCACCTCCAATTTACGACGTATTCTAAAATTATACCGCCAGTAACTTTTCTTAATCAGGTGATCCAATAACAATAATTTTAGTTGAAGCAATAAACCTGTTGTCTCATTAAAGCTACAACTTTGGACAGAACTCGGCACATCATTGAAGTGATAATGTTTAAACGACTTTAATTTGACGATTTATTTGTTTCCTTCGTCAACTTACGTTTTAAGGTGTGATTAAGTTTTTTTTTAAGAACTGACATACGATACAGATTCGCCGAAAAAAGTCTTTTCTGTCTTCATATTGCTCAGTTACATTGACTTTTCCGCTTGATGCCGTTATGGGTTGCAAGAGTATGTTATGAAAACTTTTTTTATATTGTAATAGTCATTAAGTCGTGTTATGCTGTAGAGTTTCTGGCCGCATCTTCTCTACAGCGACAACACGTTCCGACGCGGTGGTAGCTTAAAAAAGAATTGACGTTTAATAAGTATGCTTCAGGCTCCTATATTGAATAAATGATTTTGAATTGAATTGAATTGAATATGTGTATCAAACAAAACGACCATGTTATAGTAGATTACACACCGAGGACAGGAAAGTAAGAAAGGTTCAACAAACATGTGATCTGAGGCTTTCTTATTTACTGTCCGAGGTTAGTATACTATTTTTCTTCTCGACGGAAGTGGAAAGCGACAACTTAGTTTCGCGCAGCGGGACGAGAATTGACGCTTTCCGTCCGTAGGGAAGAAAATTATTTTTTCTCCCCTCCGGCCGGAAAGCGTCAATTTTCATCCCGCTGCGCTAAACGAAGTTGCCGCTTTCCACCTCGGTCGAGGAGAAAAATAGTATACTAACCTCGGACAGTTAATAAGAAAGCCTCAGATCATAATGTTTGTTGACCTCGGCTTCGCCTCGATCAACAATTACATGAGATCTGAGACCTTTCTTACTATCCTGTCCTCGGTGTGTAATCTACTATACAAATATTTTTTTAATTTAATGTTTAATTTTAATAATGTTTATCGTAGAATGGACCCCCCTACCATTGATTTTTTCCTTTGGGTGTTCTTCTTAGAAGTGACTAAAGAATAAAGTTTCTTATGCTGTGTTTTTAGGAAAAACAATACAGTAGTAATACAGTAGTAATAATAGTAAGCAATTTCATATTGCTAAAGGTAAACCCTGGTGCAATTATAGCTTGAAAAGAGTTGGTACTTATAACAAAGTTGTTGACTAAAACCATTTTCAACAATAAATACTTTTTTTAATCAGGTGATCCAATAACAGTAATTTTAGTTGAAGCAATAAACCTGTTGGCTCATTAAAGTTACAACTTTCGACAGAACTCAGCACATCATTGAAGTGATAATGTTTAAATGGCTTTAATTTGACGATTTATTTGTTTCCTTCGTCAACTTACGAGGTGTGATTAAGATTTTTGAAGAACTGACAATCGATGTATATTAGTTGTTAAAAGTTGTTTTCTGCCTACATTAGTGAGATACTTAATCCTTGCCACTCTATCGCGTTTTGTTTTTCAAGTGATCTTTGAAATGAAAACTAATAAAAAAAATTGCATAGAATTAGCAACGTATACTCTTCATATAAGGCAAATGTCAAGCCAACCGAACTGTCTTATTTTCTTTCCATTTGTTCGTATATGTTATAAGGTAGGGTTGACTGTAACCGGCCACCGGTCTATTAACTTGCAGCGAGAAACGTCCGTCGATGCACCGTCTTTCGCTGCAAGTTAATTCGATGCTACGTCCCGTCGGATAATGGTGGTTCGGAAAAAACTCTTTCGGACTTCATGCATTCGGATAATCGTCTTTCGCTGCAAGTTAATTCGATGCTACGTCCTGTCGGATAATGGTGGGTCGGAAAAAAAAACTTTCGGACTTCATGCATTCGGATAGTGTAATTCGGACTTCCGTTACGGACTCCCATTTCACAAATCAAAAAGTTGCGGTAGGATATTTATTCGCTGTTAAATTAAACAATGTTGCATTTTATTAGGTACTACCTATAATCTATTTTATTTTACTACTAGCAATAACAGTTTACTACGTTATTTGAGTCCACCGTATTTTTCAATTTATCTCAGACAGCCACTAGTGTAATGTTGGATTTTTATTTGACCCGTCTGTTTTGCTATGGCTATTTTCTTTGTAATAGATTTGAAGTTGTAAAAACCAAGAAGTTTTATAACGAAAAGGATTTATCCAGACTTTGATGAGAGCCTCAAAGAAGTTTCGTAATATAACGTTTTTTTATACAGCTGCATGATTAAATTAAATGCAAGTGTCAGTTGTTTATTTATTGTAGTCCTTCATGAGTTTCTATGTAGACAACGGTCTACATAAAATAAAATTTGGTTCCTTTCTAAGACATAACATAACATTCATATCAACTTTTTATTCAGATAAAAAAATAGAAAAAAAAGCATAAAAAAATTATAATAATAAATAAATAAATAATAAATTAATAAATAAATTTTCAAAGCAGTCTCGATGTTTTCTCCATCAAACTGCCTTATCACTACCACGAAGCATCATGATTTGTTTGAAATTGTTTATTTAATAAATCAGTCAAGATCTTATAAATGAACTAAAAACTGTCCAAAACTAGAAACGAGTTACCGAAAATTACTTTTAAGCAATATTGCTTACTTCATTTTTTTTATTCTTCTTACGGTTCTAGACTAAAATAATTTGTCCCATCTTTTCCTCGTTTACTCTATGGCCAAAACTAAACCGTCCGCTACGACTACAGCTGATTGACGTTTTTAATTAACAAGCCCCGTTTTTGGACAAACCGATTTTGTTTAAAAGGCAGTAAGTATTTAAAAGTTCTTTTAATGGTTCAGTCGAATGATCGATCGTCCCACTTTCGTCCCCGATTTGGCAATTAAAGTCGAAAATATTTTCGTTAAAGCGACACGACACGTGTTATAAATAACGTGTATTCTTGGAAACTTTCTGGGTAATTATTGAAAAATTACGGTAATTAATGTGAAATTGGTTATCTTGTCGAAGTCAATCGTAGCTAATTTGGTGGTGATTTTGACTTTTTGTTTGTCGTATGTCAACTTATTGGAAGAAATAAAATGTGAATAAAAATTAGCTATAATTAAGAGCAGAGTTTCGGTACTATTGCTGAAACTTGGATATTCTGAGGTTTTAGAATATCTCTGACTATCCCCTCGGGGAATATAGTCGTGAGCATATGCTGTACTATGCTATGCTATTAGCCATATAATAAAAAGTTTTTTAAGTATAGCCAAAGAATGTTTAAGATTACAAGTAGGTATACCATCAACGTATCGAATGCTATAGGATAATTTATTTTCATTATTCAAAATGACACGTACATTTGATACGTTCTGAATGTTACACGTGCTTCCGACCAAAATCTGAGGAAGTTTAGTAGAGGGGTGCTATTTAAAAAATGTAAATGTTGTCTAGTCTTGATTTGCACAGAATTATGGAGGAGTGTAGAAGAATTGAGGCAAACTGTGAGCCACACTGAAAAAAGAACAGTACTTAATTTTATACACGTGACAATCTTTCATACCTAGTGAAACTGTGTCCAAGTGTAATAATAATAACTCAGGAGTCAGTATGCCATAACATAATTATTCTTATGGCCAAACCTCGACATTATTTTTCGTTCTCCTCCAATCTTCTCCAATTAAATTAGTTGCGCTTGTTGTGGGGGCAGGCAAAGCCGGCAATACTTCGACCCAGTAGTGGGATCTTTTTTGTTAGCCTTTAGTTGCGCTTGCGCTCCAAGTGAGACTAAAGTAATTCCCCTATATCGCTGGACTTCATTGTCTAGAGCTGTGAGTGGCCACTGCTGTTGATCCTGGTTTACACGAGTTACAGTAGTGGGGATATGAGCTGGCCCTATGCCCGATTAAAGAAGTCTTTTCTTTAACGTATACAGTCGCTGTCAGTGGTACATATTAGCAGACAAGGTGTTCAGATATCTCTGAGTTAACATTATTATCGAAATATCTATTTTAGTAGTTCTTGTTTATATCTCATATATTAATGGTAAGTTGGCTAAAGGCTGGCAATCATTGTCTTGTATGGACAATCACTGTATATTTAAGAGTTTTATTTTTAAGATACTAAAATTTTTAAGTTTGTCAGATTTAAGGGTAAAACAACACTGTGTAGTATTTAAGAATGTCTAATGTTGCAAAAATATGTCTTTTGATTACGATCTCATTAATAATAAAAAAAATACAGTGACTTTAAGTGTAATGTATCCTTTAGTAGACAATCACTGTCTGTCTGGGTTCCCTATTTGACATCATGTCTGCTAGGATCGATCTGATGGCGATTTGTACATTAATTCCCTTAACCCCAAAACTAACAGTACCTACAAATTAAAGTAGTTAAAACAAATAGTTACACGAAAAATAATCCAAAGTTCCGTGTTATGTTAATGAGTCCAGACAAACGGAAGGTCAGACCTTGTATATTCAAATGGTTCGACTAACCCATATCTCACATTGCCTTTCCCTTGT
Organism: Agonopterix heracliana; assembly: GCA_963693445.1. Classification (NCBI taxonomy): domain Eukaryota; kingdom Metazoa; phylum Arthropoda; class Insecta; order Lepidoptera; family Depressariidae; genus Agonopterix; species Agonopterix heracliana. The sequence goes on from OY856310.1 coordinate 2,187,683, forward strand.
ACTATTTTAATTCCCTCATACATATTTAGAGGTTTCTATGGCCTATGACGTTTGAAGTATAGGAACAATTACTTTTATTTAGAACTTTAGATTGTGTAATGGGTGGGGTTTTTATAGGTAACGATTTTCTCTACGACACAAAGATAGAGCCTTCCTGAATAACGTACAATACGACCACGTTTATTCGTCGTTCGTCAATCTTCGTTCGCACAGAGAGAGACAAACATTTCCCGATGATACTCGAAACCATTGATAATTGCCTCTCATTTATTATTTGTCACTGTTGCGGGTCTGCTGGAAGAAATCTCTTAAGAGATAAGCTCGCCCTATGTACATGTCTTTTCTATTGTTTGTATCAATATGTCTGTGTACAATAAAGTGTTAAATAAATAATCGAGTCACGTTGTGGTTCTGCTATTGGGCGGTCGCGTCGCCCGTCGATCGTTGGTTGCCCTCTCCCAGGTCTACAACGGGGCTCCAGTGGTGGCTCAAGATAGTGTTCTTTTCGAAAAACAATCCTTGAAGTCACCAAATACATAAATTACCGTACAACGTCAAGCACTTTTGCTACATAAACTAGACATTGGCAAATATTAGATTCAATGTATCTTAATTATTAGTTACTAGTGTAAACAAGCGCCGATACCAAAGAATTCTCCAATTATGAATTACCATAAAAATTAACAATATAACATGCTATTACTAGTATTACAATAGTTCTAAAACTATTATAGTACTCTTTGGTTATTCTTATCCTATAGAGGGTGTAAACTTAAATGCGTTACATACTTTAAGGGGTACATCAGACCATCAAACTAAACAACTTTTATTATGGGACCGACATCAAAATCTTAAAAAAAATTACCATAAAGAATATCATTGGCTACTCCCAAGTTTATGGAACAGTTTTCTTGGTCCCGTATTAGAAGTTGTTCAGTTTAAGGGTCGGCACTACCCTGATCGGGCAAAACAGGGTTCGGCGTTCCGACTTTTGAGGATAGTAAATAGCTATATTTCGATACAAAATTAATACCATCGCTTCTTTAAAAGATGAAGTACAAGATGAACAAAAAAAATTTCAGTAAAATTTTATAGTTACATCAGAAAGTAATCGAGAATTTCATGAAAAACTCTAGAATAGCACTGCCGCGTTCCGAGTCCTGTGATTTAGTTAAACAAAATGAAGCAACAAAATATATTTCAAATCAATGGAAAAACATCAAAGAACACTTTAAACAAATCAGTTTTTCGATATGACTTCTAGTTTTTTTGCAATTTGTTACCAAAAATCACATATTTTTTTTGGACGTTTTCTTCATACAAATTACTATGGGCCGTCAATCGTTCGAAATCATTGCGAATAGACCGGTGACCGGCAACACCCAACCCTGTCTTAGAACATTAATGAACATATCCATTTGTTAGCTACGGAAGCAAAGTAACTTATAAAAAACCGGGCAAGTGGGTGTCGGGCCAAACGCCAAGGTTCCGTAGTTGCCCGTCACGATGTATGTGGACTTAGAAGTACATTTTATACATTGGTCGACTATTACTCGTAAATTTTTGTCCCCATTATTATAACAGAATAATTATAAGTTTATTATTATTGGTAGGTACTAGCAAACTTACGATTGATAATCCGTTATCATCATCATCATCGTCAGATATGTTATACGGGGTTAATTTGATATCATTAGCATCCTTTTAAACTAAGAGTCTACCCATCAAACTGAACAACTTTTATTATAGGAGCAAACCGATCGGAGCAATAAAAAAATGCTGTTCCATAGTAAACTGTACTGTAACTGAGTAGGCACTCTACTCGATTCAAATGTATGCAACAGCAGATTTTTTTTGATCCGATCGGTTTGCTCCCGTAGTAAAAGTTGTTCAGTTTGATGGGTAGACTTTTAGTTTAAAAGGATGCTAATAATATCAATTTCACCCTGTACATAAGTATGGAATAAGAGTGAATTCTGTGCCGTAGTAGTAACTCAAACGATTGCCTTCAAAAGACATTTGCACGACAGAATTTTGCGCAAAAGGACATTACGCGACACAAGACAACACAAAGGAATTTCACAAAAGTTACTTTCCGGGCACTGTTTGGTAGTTTTTGGTTATTTTGGTAATTAGTGGCAGTTTTTGGTTCTTTCAGTAATTTTTGGTAAATTTTCGTAGTTTTTGGATGTTTTGGTAGATTTTCGTACTTTTTGGTAGATTATTGTTATTTCGGAAATTTTTCGTACTTTTTGGTAGTTTATGGTTATTTTGGTACTTTTTCGTACTTTTTGGTAGTTTATGGTTATTTTGGTAGGTACTTTTTGTTTTGCTTCATTTCATTTCATTTACTTACCTACCTTAAATTGTAGGTAGGTACCTACATAAGGTTACAGATGGTAAGTACAGAGTATTAGTCACACTGCAATATAATAAACATAAAGAAAAAAAACTGATTTAAACAATAGGTGCCAGACAATAACTACCACCTTTCACTACAACAATCAAATTAAACGTCGCATAAAATCAGTTAAATGTTATTAAAACACTGTTCGATTAATTATTCCTTCTTCATAAATCTCTTGTCGGGTAGTGCTTTAATGTCATCTGGTATTTTATTATACACTAAAACAGCATTCAACTTTGTAGTTCTTTGCATCGATGCTAGTCGGTAATTTGGTAACCTGTAGCTCATTTTTACGAGTTTGTCTTTTGCTACGGAAGGGGGTTTACTTGGGAATTTGTCGGGGTATCGTCTCACGATTTTGCACAGCTCGAAGATAATTATACAAAGCTGTCACAGTGAGCAATTTAAAGTCGGTGAACAAGGATCGGCATGACACCCTGTTGGACTGAATTCCGCTTACGATTAGAATGCACCTCTTTTGCAAAACAAAACTGTCAACAGACTCACCCCGTAGCCAAGCCGTAAACAACTCTTTTCTTTATTATGGTAATTTTTGGTAATTTTCATATATAAAAATCTACCAAAATAACCAAAAACAACGAAAAACTAAGAAAGTCTACCAAAAATTACTTAAATAACCAGAAACAACAGAAAACTACCAAAATCTACCAAAATAATCAAAAACTACGAATAATACTAAACTCTACCAAAAACTACCAATATCACCAAAACCTACCAAAAGAACCTAACTATTGACATTGTAATAATTATTTTCTTATCTTTAAAATACTTCTTGTTAATATTGCTGTGCCCTTTCAGGGTTCATGGGTACATGACTTTAGCTACTAAGTAACACCTATGCTGTAACTGTACATGAATGCGAATAAATTAATATGAATATGAACCAAAAACTACCAAACAGTGCCCTTTGTAAGTAACTTTTTAGTTTTTTAAATAACTTTGTGCATTTCTTTTGTGTGTTCTTTTGTCGCGCAATGTCCTTCAGCTTGACCACTTTTTTCAGAGAATCTACCAAAATCTAAGTACCAAGTCCTGTTTCAAAGTCTACCAAATAATAGTTATGTCGTTCCAGATGGTTAAAATTTAATATAAAACACGTTTTTGAACAACATATAATTATAAATTTTATTGAACGCTCATCATGTTATTTTCGCATTTTTGTATAATTTTTATTGGTTTTCATCACTTTGTAACATGGATGCTTCAATATTATGTATGAATGTGGAAAATCAAAACAAAATGATTTCATATTCTTAATCAGCGACCCCTAAAACCACCGGATACAAATTTTTTTGTCGGTTCGGTGAACCATTAAAAGCTGCTTTGGCGTTTGAAATTTCCATGGCAACCATCTTGGAATTCGATATTTTGGATTTTTTTACCGCCAACCAAATCTGACTAGGGTCCTCTATGTTATTTGTTTGAGGTCCATAACCATATCTGTCATAGTTTACGCGAGCCGTTGAATCCGTCAGGAGTCGATCTTCTGAGGAAGTCCAAATATTCTTTTTACCACCCGGGCATCCTTATTACGATCCACAGATCTCAGATCATAATTTTTGAAATGCCTTTTCTTTCTCGGCCCTGTAGCCCTCAAAGTCCTATGACAAAAGTGCACAGAACTTGTCGATAAAACTTATAAATTCTGAGAAATACGCGAAAAACTGAAAAAGTCACCTTTAGAGCCCCCCCCCCCCCCCTCCTTCCTTTAAATCCGTCTAAAAGTGAACCAGTCATTAAAGCTTTACTAGAAGTTCCGGAAAACTTGCAAACCCTGCAATGGTTTTTTTTGTTTAATTGTTGTACAGCCATTTGTATTGCCAGCTTAGATTTTTTTTAGCCTGAATCCTTGCATTTTTGATAAAATTTTCGAATACCGAATTTATATTCTACTAAAATCTACTAAAGAATTTCCCACTACCAAATTATCGTTCTCTTTGCCCTAGATCCACCAATAAAGTAGAAATCTACTAAAAATCGTTACACTTATGTCCTTTTGCGCTAATGTTTTTGAAGGCAAACGCTCCAGTTACTGCTGCAAAATTAACTTTTATTCCGTGCTAAAAACATATCTGACGATGATGATGATGATAAAAGATTACAAACCCTTAGTTTGCTAATACCAATAATATTAAACTTAGGCCCGATTCGACCAAACGCGAGTAAATTTAATTCTTAGATTAAGTCGCTTGTGACTATAGAGTAAACTGATTTTGCGTTTTGCCAACCCTAATCTAAATGAAATGTCTATGTCAAATAATTAAAAAAATTACAATAAAAAGAAACCTAACAAATTAAAACTGTATAACCTCACATTGCACATTTTTTTGCGATTTCGATGTTGGTCCCATAGAGAAAGTTGTTCAGTTTGACGGTCTAAACAACCCCCTTAAGAGTATTAAATATTTATTGTTACTTATGAAACACCCTGTATATATGGTTGGGACCCACCAGGGGTGATCTTTGATCAGTCACATTTTGGGTCTATCACGGTAGGTACTGTACTGTTACTGTAAAGCCCTCAAATCCAGATGCTGCATGTGCAGGAGTATTGCCACATACGACCAAACATTCCACATTAATTTAATGAGGTAAAATCTTCCTTCCGGGTAGTAGGTACCCTAAATTCGGTCGGACCTATGAACCTGCCAGGATAGGGTGCGGCCTACCAGATTTTAAGGCCTTACTAATTGGTCTCTAGACCAACAGACTAGATCCGTCCTTTAATTCAACGAGGTAAAATGTTGTGTCACCAGGGTTAACTTTTTCCTTCACACCAGTAAACATGCCATGTCAACCAAGCTGCGCCGCGGCCGACCAAGTTTTTTGCAAGTAACTTATTGCCAAATTTAGCTATAAAATTTATTTGTTCATTAATCTTATAAGATAGGGTTGAGTGTTGTCGGTCGCCGGTCTTTTTCTTTTGACAGATATGTCAAACGGGCCGTAGGTAGTGCCGACCCTTAATGGTCTGAAGTGGTTTGAAGCAACCCCTTAAGGTTACGTATGTAAGTTTACACCTTGTATATGTCACAGTCATGTGGTTCAATCTGCTATTTGATTGAATGACTAGCGCGTTCATGGAATGATGACATTTAATTGAATGACTAAAGGACAACTCGTCAAGTTGTTTAATGTAACGTTCAACGTCTTGACTGATTCAACCCAGACAACTCGAAACAAAATGGGAGAGGGGGATTGTTGCAAGTCGAAAAGTGTTTGCTCCGCTACGCTCCGCTTCGGTCCGCTTCGCTCCGCGATTCTATATTACACTACTTACTTCTGTCAAAAAGGGGCCGGGCCTCCGCCGCTCCGCTACGGCCCAGTGCCAATGCCAGTACAGAAAGGTTTTTTGGAGCATTTGAGGGACTCGGTACGGGGTCGAGTTGTCCGGGTCGAGTTGTCGGGGGTCGAGTTGTCCGGGTTGAGTTGTCGGGGTCGAGTTGTCTCGGGGTCCAATTGTCAGGGGTCGAGTTGTCGGGGACAACTAATTCAACGAATTCAACAATTTCAATCACCTGACTGATTTACGTCCGCTCTGTTGAATGGGCTATGTTACAATCCGCTAACTAGTTAGACGATGAGTGACGCTTGTTCAATCAACGTTCGGCCTAGTCATTCAATTAAATGTCGTCATTCCATGAACGCGCTAGTCATTCAATCAAATAGCAGATTCAACCAGATGACTGCGACATATATAATAGGTTTTAAAAATCTGAGATATTAAAACTGAATAGTCAGATATATCTACCAGGTATAATATTGTCCACAATAACCCGATTGAAATCGTCAATGCTTATGAATTATGGAGAATACCCACAAATCGTTGTCGTCCCGTGAGAATTAAGCCAGATTACTTTAATGTCAGATTCATTTAAAATAATGCCTTGTATAATTTTCTTATTTAATCTTCAATTTAAGATTGTAAGCCTTGATATTGCTCTATCATTTAAAGCACCTTTTCTCTTATAATGTCAATAAGTAAGATTTAAGTTATCTTTTTACAGTAATAACACTCAAAAATTATCTTCGGTCCTTGCTTTCTTTGTAATCTTAATATACTGGCAATGGAAAAGGCGTAATCAACATTTTTGAAGGGTTAAGCCGAGAATATTCAAAGAGAGCTGCTGACGAATAGCTATAGCAGTTGAGTCCCCGAAATGTTTTTTAACGTGTAAGGTCTCATTCTTAGGTAGTCTATACTCCATTCCAAATAACAACGAAAATTTAAGGCCATTTTGATTTACAGAAACAGAGATTTAAAACACTTCCTGTCACTTATTCTTAGAACAACTTTAGTAACGTCCAAGATACGTTGGATAGTATATATTTATCATAAATAAATCATATTTGCTAATCAGAATTGGCCAGAAAGCTATACAGGAATCGGAATATCTTTTCGTCCTTATTTGGAATGCAGTATAGTATTATGTAGTCGTTGATGTTCTGACATAGAATTAGGTTTACCACCAATACTTCTGCAGCTATTGCAACAAGATATAGCACTGTCGGGCCTTCGCTCTCTTTCTATTCGCACGCGAACGAACGAGATAAAAGGCGTGATATAGCCTTATCACGCGCATGATGCTACGGCCTCTGGTTGTTGTATGAAATAAATGACGCTGTTTTTTTATTTATGTCTGATAATGTCTTCTCACGGCCGATTTCGACAATGGGCTAAAAGAAATCACCATCAGATATCATTAAAATACAGCGAATACTTCTTTACAAGACCTGTAAAAGTTTATCAACTGTAATGCAGGAAATATTTTAGAGCATACGAGTGTAAGCTCTGTAAGGTCTAACCAAATTAGCTGAATCCATTTTAAGGGGATGACCAGACCATCAAACTGAACAACTTTCTCTATTGGACCAATATCGAAATCCCGAAAAAAAAAACTGCTGTTCCATACATTTGAGTCGAGTTATGTTTGCAGTTTTGGACGAGATAAAATAAATAAATATATAAATAAATAACGCTCACAGGCACTTACATTGTAATGATCCCAAGCAAGCACTAAAGGCTTTTTTATTATGGAAAGATGGAAACCATACAACAACGGCACGTACATATAACATCCATGACCGAACCGGGATTCAAACCCAGGACCCTGGTTTAGCAGTCCGGCGTGGTAACCATTACAAAAACCGGGTCGTCGGTAAGGCGTGATATAGTTACGTGCATCATGCTACGGCCGCAGGTTACTTCAACGTTATTTTTATCGGAACGGTCTTTGTCGGAATCAGAAGTTACACAAAAACATGCATAGTTAGGGAAATTGATTCGATACGGTTAATAATTTTATTATCTATCGCCCTAAAGCTATTGAACCGGCACTAACTGTTGCAGTCCCTTCTTTTTTTTAAATCCTCTAAATTTCACATCAAAGGTTCGATCAGTTTAAAAGTCAAAGGAATTTTAACAATGTCTGCAGCTAAGCAGAGTTCAAAATTGATTCAATGCCTTTATTGCTAGCTAGACGAAACGTTCAAGTTGACTTTGAATGAATTCCTGCTTTGTAAGTATAGAGTTAGAGTTCGACGTTGTTTGGATGCTTTCGTTGACTGCAGTTGAAAAAAAGTATTGCAATTTATGGAAGTGTCCAGTTTGGGAGACACGCCTCTTAAATATATTTTTGTTATTGTCACTTTGTCGGTATGCGGTTGCTTCTAATGTTTTTGCTAATACGTTGTTCTAACGCACATTTCAATTGTGTTAGGAGCCCACCCACTAGTAGGTTATAAAAAGACAATAAAAGCTTGGCAGTAATGTTGCTGCTAGTTGCAAAAGAAGCAAAAACGTAATTATTACATTACTCAATAATAATCATTATATAGGGTCCAACTTAATATGCTGACACTTTTTTAAGGGGATGATCAGACCGTCAAACTGAACAACTTTCTCTATGGGACCAACATCGAAATCGCAAAAAAAAAATCAGCTCTTCCATACAAAATTGCAAACCTACTCGAGCCAAATGTATGGGACAGCTGTTTTTTTTTTTCGCGATTTCGATGTTGGTCCCATAGAGAAAGTTGTTCAGTTTGATGGTCAGAACATCCCCTTAAAAAAGTGTCAGCATATTAAGAAGGACCCTGTATAAGTTGTTACTTTAACCCGCCAAGTACCAGACCAGACACATAATACATTGCCAATTATTGTTATCGCGGTACATACGTTTCACCGGTGCCTGACGGATAGGTAATCTGATTTAAATTGTTATTGATGTAACCGCAATAACCAAAAATAAAATAGGTACAGTAGTACCAGGTATAAGGCTTACCGATGTAGGTACCTGCGCAGTTGACAAATTTTAATAGCGCGCCAAATTATATTGACCAATCAGGATGTGCCACCTTCAATCCGTTTACGCTATTGCTTATTTGTTTTCCCGTCATTTTCGCTGCTATCCGACTTTGCACTCTTTGATTACTAAATGACTTCGGGTTTTGTCGGGGACACGGGCCTGCTCTGCCCAAACGAAGATTTAAGGCCTCCGCTCATTACAGCGATTTTATCGAGCGATAATATCGCTGCTATTTTGCGATAATTGTTTCCAGTACATTTTGTATGGGGACGCGCGCGATCCTACACACTGCCGCGATATTATCGCAACTCTTTCGACTACATTCAGTGGTGGGGCGCATGCGTGACGCGAATCGCGAAATCGCTGCAGTGTGTAAGGTGTCGCGATATCGCTGTCGATAATATCGCTCGATAATATCGCTGCAATGTGCGGAGGCCTTAACGAGCGGCCATATTTTCCTGGTCGTACTGTATGTAGGTACTTACTTACCTCCTTTTTCAAACAAAACCATTAGAACATACATTGTCAGATTAGATTAGCCCACTTATTACGACTTTTTGTATTCTTATATGTTAAACCGTATTATAGTACTCTGTGGTTAAACTACGAATATAAATAAAATAGAATTTGTATTGTACAGTAATCCAAAATTATTACCACGTTGTTTGAAATAAGTAATTTTTTTTATGTGTCGTGTTCGTAAGATGGATATAAAGTATGGTTAGTATCTGTAGTGAGGGTTAATCATTGTATTAACATACCTACTTTTAAATGAATGAATTACTCTTTTTTTATTCACTATTAATACAGGGTGTACTGTAAACTTAAATGCATTATAGATAAAACAGGGTTCTTCTGATCATCGAACTGAAAAATGTTTACTATTTGATCAACTTTGAAACTGAATGAAAAAAATCTGCTGTTTTATAAATTTTGGTCGACTAGCTATTGACTTTTTCTATGGAACAGCAGATTTTTTTTTTCGTTATTTCGATGTTGGCTCCATAGTGAAAGTTTGACGGTCTTAAGATCCGTGTTCACATTCTGCAAACATTTTATGTTTTTTGAAAACAAACACCATACCTTTTCTCATTTTTCACTGTCCAGCGTGAAAGATAGTGAGTCAAGTATTATTACCTACCTATATAAGTATTGAAATCGACTTTTACAGAAGATACATAAAATATCTTGGACAGTGTCACACAAATACATACATATATAGATACAAACATCCATGACTCGGGTACAAATAGGTATTCATATTCGTCATACAAATATTTGTCCCTTACGGGATTCGAACCCGCGACCCCCGGCACAGCAGGCAGGTTCACTACAGACTGTGCTGTCGGGCCGTCAAGACGATTTAGTTTTAAATTTGGTGTTTTGATTGTAGTACAACGTAGGTAATGAATAAATAATTTATCAATTTCCTCTCTCAGTCCCTCCTGAACCCCGAAGACAATATAAATCCAGTCGCAAAATTAACAACAAATATTATCCAACGGCAAACCTAAAGTTTGTTAACAAGACACAGTTCCAAACAATTACAGACAGACCCTAAGTCTTAACTCATTAATACATTAAACACACATTAAGATGCGATTCGGGGATATTTTGGGACAAAAGCACGTATTTACCGACCCACCGTCCTATGTAAACATAGGGGATAATTTTGACTGCATAGGGTTGTATCGTCTGTATACAGTATGCTTACCTGTATAGGTTGAGCGTCAAACGATATTAACCTTTATTGTTATTAAGGGAGAGATTTTTTAACCGTTTCTAATTACAAAATTATTAGCTACGGTGTTTTTCGCCATATTATGTAGTAATAAAGTTCATTTTCTAAAAAAGACAATGCTTTTGTAATTAAAATTAGGGTTGCCAACATTATACATGTTACTCTGGTATAAAACAGGTAATCTCAAGGGATTTGAACCGACAACCATGTTAACCTTTTAAATAATAATGCAAAACAGATTTTATATTTTCCTACCAAAAACAGGCTAGATGAATTTTTTTCGTGATATAATCAACAAACTCTAAATAATATAATCTGTTTTAATCTATTTGTATGTTGTTGTTATTAAGTTGTGTTAAGTCGTGTAGTAGTTCTGTTGTAGTTATTAAGTCGTGTTATGTTGTAGAGTTTCTGGCCACAGCTTCTCTACAGCGACAACACGTTCCGATGCAGATATAGAATTAAAAAAAAATACGTCTTAAAGTTCCTATATTGAATAAATTATTTTGTCTTTGAATTTATGTGTGTCTAAACGCATCACTTTAAAACTACTGAACCAAATTAGATTCGGGTTTTGACAAAAGTATGACTTAGCAAGTCATACTGATTACGAGCTGCCAGTGTTAAGTGTGCACCACAGAATATTATAAGAGGGGTTAGAAATGCAAAGTAGCACTTTTGCTTCGGAGACGGCTGTCACCACTTGTCTTCCCGCTCACGCTGCCACAATTACTCATGCCCTCTCGCTCGCACCACGCCGCGCGCCTTATGGTGTTATGCAAATCATTGCATAACCTGTGGCGACACGTTCCACGCCTATTTTGCACTTCGAACCCCACAATGTTCTGTGGTGTTCACGTTCGAAGTCGCGAGCTTTACTAGTTTTTCAATAAAACTCAACCAGCTAGCCTAGCCTCACAAATTAGCATTACACGTACACTGTACAGCTTTTGATTTAATAAGACTGTCATTTGACGTTTCCACAAAGCAGCGCATTTCAAATGTTTCTATGACGGGCTGACTTCCGTCACGATTATCACGACTTCGGTGGCCGAGGTATAGAGTAAGTTGCTTATAGATGTGACTCTCATAGGTTATGCCTACGTAGAAAATATAAAACTGTGTATAGAACAATATTATTACAGGAAGTAAATTTTAGTTTTCTCAAGGTAAGACATGCAGAAAACTAATGTGGTAAAATCTGCACGATTTTAACGCTGAAGAAGAAATTCGGCAACGAGGGTTCCGTACCACACCACCACATAACATAATTTATTAACTCAAAAAAAAAAATGTTTTCTCCGGGACCTTTAGCGCGAGACCGACTCACACTTGGCTGGTTTTTATGATTTGTTGTTATACTGTAGGTAGAGTTTCATCTATAATTACAAAGAGTTTGACACTTATAATCATTACCGTTTTTACGATAGAACGAGAAGAAAAACGTTGATAAAAATTAGTTTCTTGTATGAGGACCCTTAATTTTAATTTTTTGTAGTTTTTATTATTTGTTAACAGATCTGCCGTAGTAACGCATAATTCTAAAACAATCTCTACTGTCTAACTATCACGGTTCACAAGTTACAGCCCTAAATAGGTAGGACGGACGGACGGACGGACAACGTTAATAGGGTCCCGTTTTCACCTTTAGGGCACGGAACCCTAAAGACTATAACCGTAAACAATCGTTTATTCCAGTAGGTACTTACCTAGGTATACTCTTTGACACAGGCGTAGACGCAGGCTTGCCGTACATACCTATACGAGCTAGGTCTGATGTATATCGTCATACATTTTATTTTTAACTCAAAAAATACATTTTCATTCCTTAATGTTGATGAACGACCTATCTATCATTTCTCCTTCATTTATTTCACTTCTATGTCGTTGTCGCCATACAGCCACTGATGCATAGCGCCGGTTCTTTTGATGTTAAAACGGCGCGTGCGCATAAGAAACTATTACAAACCTCAACTGGTTTACGATAATTTGAATTTCGAATGTGTTTGAAACGTGTCGATTTTTGGATACAATGACGCCGTTAAGTGCATGTTGATTTTTCGTTTGAAGTTTTATTTTACCGGTTCTTTAAAATGTTACTTTTTAGGGTTCCTCCATACCCAAATGTTCAGTACCATATTCATAAACCTACGCTGTCCTTTCGTCCGTCCATCCTACCTATAAAGAACTGTATCTTTTGAACAATAATACATAGACGTTTGAAATTTTCACAAAATATAATGCGTTATTACAGCAGATTTGCTAACACGTAATAAAAAACGAAAAAAAATAAGGGGTCTCCGTATAAGAAACGTGTTTATTGTTAATTTTTTTCTATCGTAAAAATGATATTACATACAAGCGTCAAACTTGGTGCATTATTGCATAGTCTCTAAGGTGAAACAGTAAATAATAAAAACTGGTCAAGTGCATGTGTTGGTTTTGCACTAAGGATCCCTGAGAAAAATAAAATGTTTTGGTAATATTTTATGTTGATACGGAACCCACAGAGCGCGTGTCCGACTCTGTCTTGGCAAGGTTTTATCTATTTGCATGGTTACATCTGATAGTGATATGCGTAGAACATAAAATGTAAACTTATCTTAATCTAAATCGTAAATCTAACACTTTTCATCACCGATGTCTCGACATTTAATGCTGTAGCTGTATAGTTTATTTTAATGTCGTTGAATGTTACTTCTAGAATTGCATTATGTTCAAGTAGTTATTTATTCCATTGAAATAGATTATCATCACGATGTTGCGTTTAATTTGTTTACTCGCTAGAGTGTAAACAGATTTAACTGCAAATTCTATTATTCGATACATTTCCACTGTGAAAGCTGTCATGCACATCAGGAGTCGCCAACTAGTTAAGAAGGATGCATTGTTACTAAGTGACACCTGAATACGGCATAAATATATACGATTCCGCCATCATGTCTTTCTCAGGTGGAGGGATAGAATTTTGTTCGCTTTTCCGTAAGTTTTGAGCTTCCTACTGGTATGACTCGACACTGATTTTTTTCTTCCATGTTGCTAATTTTCCAAATATCTCGTATACTTTGAATGTTATCTTTTAAATAAGAATTGTATATTACATTACACAGGGTCTCTTTGTCAGGAAACCGAATCTTATCTAGTGACAACATGACTGTGATGGTATACAGGGTGAAATTGATATCATTAGCATCCTTTTAAACTAAGACTCTACCCATCAAACTGAACAACTTTTACTATGGGAGCAAACCCACCATAGTATAACTTGTATGATATTATTGTAGTATGCACTGTAGCTATGTGAACAGCACAAAAACTGACATGAACTGCCAATCGGTTAAGGAGATACAGCCGTTCTAAGGTCGCACCTTTGAACGACTGTAACTCCTAAACCGACTGATAAACCATGTCAGTTTTTGTACTGTTCACATAGCTACAGTGCATACAACAATAATATCATACGATCAGCCTTTCAGCTGATCGTAAATTTTTTACTGACCTTCAAACGTCTGTAACTCCTAAACCGACTGACGTTATGCAGGATGACCTGGTCCATCCCCATCACAGAGATGGTCTCCCCAGAGATGATACCCCATAAACACTGAATCAGCCTTGCTGCTGATGGTTGCAAAAAGTACACTTATCTCTTATAACACCAGAACAAAAAACAAAATTTGCTTGTCCATATTCAACTTGAATGCCTATTCGACTCAAATGTATGCGACAGCTGATTTGTTTTTTGCTCTGATCGGATTGCACCTAGTGTAGTAATAGTTGAAGGTAATACACGTGCGAAGCCGGGGCAGGCTGCTTGTTACTAATAAAGTGACCTATTTTATTCCCTCTTAATCAAGAGCTCAATACCTCTTAATCATTAAGTCAAGAGCCAATTCCCACCAATTCTCAAAACATTACGCCCTCCGCAATAAATTGGGCAACTTCATTCTTCATCGTTGTTAATTGTAGAAGCTCTAATAGCTGATGACATTGGTAATAGTTAAATAGCAGCACGCCCCCATGCGGGTCCAGTGTTGCTAGGTTTGAGAAAAATTGTACTAAATTTTTTGTCTAGTAGGAAATTAGTGATCCGGTTACGATGGTGTCACTAATAATTGCGGAAGGAAATGATCGTGTTTACTTCAATATCAATTAGCAGTGATTTAATGTAAATCTTTTTATTAAGTACTAGAGACCCGCCCCGGCTTCGTACGTGTGCAATGCACATATAAACCTTCTTCTTGAATCATTCTATCTATTAAAAAAAACCGCATCAAAATCCGTTGCGTAGTTTACGTTTGTATACATACTGACAGACATACAACGGGAAGCGACTTTGTTTTGTACTATGTAGTGATTTCCTAGCTCTTCTGAACGCTGAACGATTTGGTTCATACGGACTAGTTCCCGTCATCGTAGCGGAGTTAAAAAATAATTATACCAGTTTTATGATTTGATCAAAATAAAAAGTTTAAACGCAAAAAGCTTCTTCAAAATCGGTTAAGTAGTTTTGTGTGATACTTAATCAAACAAATAGATAAACAGATCGAAAATAGAAACTCTGATTTAGAGTCCAAAATGTCACTCTTCAGTGTACACTTCTGGTACAGTTTTGAAAAGAGGCGAAAGTATGTATGTCTCTCTATTATAATTTCACGGCTTAACTGCTCAACCCAAACACAGACAAAGTCATGAACAAAACCAAGAAACTAATAATTTTATTGAATTCTCGACTGGCAACACAAAATTACGCAGATTTAAAACTGTCATAATCATAACATGTTCATCTTATTATTACACGTCCCTTCAGAGGTTATCTATCATTACAACAATAAAGGCACTCAATTACTGTCACATTGTCGTTTTAACATGTTTTTATTTTTTATCTGTGGATTTATTAAGGGAGCGATACGCGTCAATTGATTGATGGATGCGTTTTAATGTTAAGGCTATAAGGTCGATTTTGTAATCGATCATGCGTGGCATTTGCTGGTTGGTTTTGCGGTTTTTGCAGGAACAACGACTTCATTTATTATGCACTTATGTATGTAGGTCGGTCGCATTATAAGAAGTAAAAAATACCAACTTCTCCAGATTATTCTGGAGGGGAAGATTGTAGGGAGACAAATGCCTGGAAGAAGAAGGATTTTCTGGCTTAAGACACAATATGAACAGTTCGACATGAACACCACCTCGCTATTCAGGGCTACAGTCGGGTTCGAATAGCCGTAACGATAGCCAACCTCCGATAGGAGATGGCACCATAAGAAGAAGAAGATAGTTTTGGTAGAGTCAAATTTAACTGAGATTCTTATTCTGTACAGCCGTGCGCATTTTTGGTCCTACATTAGTGCACAATCAATTATGGTTCCAGCTTACAATGGACCACCTTAGGAACCGCCCCAATTTATCCCGTGGGCGTCGTGCGAGGCGACTAAGGATATGGTTTGTTATGGCATAGGAAAAGACTTATGCAGTGTTTTTGTGGGCGAAACGCTCGCCATCACGCTATTTCCATTCTGAAACATTTAAATAATTATGATCAAAGTGTTGTATTTATAAAAAGTATTCTTCTTCTTATCGTGTGGGCAAGCTCGGTGTCAGAATTTTTTTTAGACCGGGTACGGCCTCTGACGTGGTTTTTATGTAACTACTACTACCACCAGAGATAGCCGGGACCAACGGCTTAATTTGCCATCTGAAGCACGGAATCATCTTTCTTTTCAGACAATCAGGTTATTCAACCTGCAATGTCCTAACCAACTGGGGGAAAACCGGGAAAACACACAAAGTGTCCCCCATGGGAATCGAACCATCCACCTCCGTGTTAAAAGCCTAATGATCTTAACCACGGATGTAGTTGATGAAAGTAAATGAAAAATATTGTAATACTTATTGTGATAGTGCGATTTGGGACTAGCTATATGACTGGTTACCTAACATTCTTCTGTATCGTCTTCGTCATCTCATTGGCTTATTTCTTGAGACGGGCTGCGTCGCGTTGAACAGATCGTCTTCTGATTGGCTGTCATAACGTGTGACGTGCTGTGTCGCATGCGCTGATCTATTTGTTTACTTTACATCGACTCGATCGATGCCTCGGCATTGTTGCTCAGTTAACTCTAGCTTTCGTAGCTCCGCTACATTATGCCTTAGCATTTTGTTTAGCAAGATCAGCGATGGTCGCAATGGCACAGGTGCAATAGTCTGTTAATTCACTCAATTAGACGCATCCCAAACGCAACAAACAGTCGAGCTAATTATAATAATAGCCCTCTATTCTTCTTCTTCGTGATTCGTGTGTGCAAATCCTGGTGTCAGAGTTTTTTTAAGACCAGCCCTCTATTTAAATAAATAACAATGCTAAAAACCTAGAGCTTTAAAATTCAAAGCTATCCCCAGTAATTGAATTTGATTTTTACGACTATCATTACATCAGTCACAACTGCATCAATATCTTAGATCATTCCCATCCAGCTCCCATACATTATAAACCGAACAAAAACAAATCATGACAAACCAAGATACAAGATAACAGGATCCGAACGCATCGTAAATCTGTTCGTGTTACAATTAAAATGAATGTTGAATTACAACGCGGTGACTATACAAGTACCTGTAAAGGTGTGTAGAGTTTTATAGCGGTTGCGTTTGTGTTGCGTTTTCGATGAAACGTTAAAAATTATGTCATTGGGGCTTATGCAAAGTCTCAAAGAATCTGATTAACTTTTATGAAAATGTTTAAATGTGCTTAATGCAGGTTTCATCATTTTTACAAAAAAAAAAAGAAAAGAATAAATAGTCAAATTATTCGTCCGATTTAAAAATCCGGTTAATCAAAAATTTACAAGCACGTTGTGCATTCAAATTTAAAACGCAACAGAAACGCATCCCAAACGCAACAAACAGACGAGCTCTATCCACAGCCTCACCTTGTAATTGGATTGTCAGTGAATATTGATTTGATCGGAATTTATCTCAGTGAACCGACAGTGAAATCAAAGAAGCATCCAGTTAAATTTATTTGTTAACAACTCGTATTACATAGGTAGTGAGTTCGAGAAGCGGATTAAATTTTAATTCCAATGAATCCATTACGTTCCATTTTAATTTATTAATAGAGTTAAAGGTAGCTTTTACTTTTATAATTATGTATTATGCTAGTCATTTATAAATTGACAGACATCGCGATTAAACTAACGAATTAGCCAAATTGATGTGGTAAGATCAGCTGCAGATTAAAAGGGGCACCGAGCCTCCAGTAGTACTGCAGTAAATCATATTTTTTTATTTCCTAACTTTATACGTTTCCAAAAAAACAAGAATTATTATTATTATTCGTATGGCTAGCCATTCCTGAGGAGATTACAAATTTAGGTCCATAGTTTTAAGGCATAGTTTGGCTCTCGGGGTCAGTTCGTTTAGATTCCGGGTTCCACTGTCAAATCTTCTGCCATGGCACTCGTCAACCATGTGCTCGATAGTCTGCTCCGGAGCACTACGTGCGTCGGGTGAACTTTTTATGCCCCACTAAAACACAAGAATGTCACATCGTATCGCAAAAGAGGTGTGCAAGGATCGTAGTATATGGCGCGCCCTGGTGTCTGCCTACCCTACTGGAAAAGAGGTGTGACGTTATAGAAGTCACATCGTTGTTTGCTGATTTTCAATTTATTGGGTTATTTATTACAGATTTGTCTGCCAAGAGAGACAACTATTGGAGGTTTGGTAGAGTCAAAAAATGACGTCAGAAAGCTATCCATGTGATAATAATATTATGTATCTTAATAACTATTATAAAACCGTAAAATCATGAGGAACAAAAAAGTAGTGGATATAAAGTCAAATAACACTCGATAGCGCGATTTAAATGACGTGCAGCGCATTCTATTGACAAAATTGTTAGTTTGTTTTTTTGTTCGCACGTCACGCAAAAACTACTGCACCGATTTTGATGAAACTTTTTTTGTTTAATAGCTTATGATCTGACTTAAAATCTGGTATATAATTTATGCGGACGAAGTCGCGGAAAAACACTAGTAATGAATAAAAGAAAAAGAGTGGTATATTTGAGTTAATTTTGAGTTATCTTAGGGTTGCCGCAATTATGTAGTACTTAATGTACTTTTAGAAACAGCTAGTTCTTAGTAAGAGTTATGAACTGATTTACCAGTTTCATCAACCAAAAAACCATTACCACATCTTCTGTATCATTATTCCTTTTCAAGTGTACATTACATTATTCGGCCTTGCGGTCACTAACTCGCAAGTCAACAAAAACACCTATAATAATGTTTTTTACTCTGCGGTTTCTATTTCTAACCAGATAGGCTTAGATGTTTTTTATATGGAAACCTTTTTTGTGTATTACGAAAGCTTTTCCATTATTATGACTGCTCACGGCGCTTATTGGCTTTTTAGAAAGCCTTCTTTTATGTATCGGAAAAATGCTATTCTACATTCCTAAAAAGTTTTTTGTGGAAATAATGTTCGTTTGAAACGTTTAACATTTTTTGTCAGTGTGCGCCAATAATTTAATTTATACTTTCAAATTCTCGGAATCGGTTTGTTACGAAACTATCTACCTATTTTGATATGGTAAAAAAACTGTTTCTGTTTTCCTTCTACTGGTCAGAAAATTATACAGTAAATAGAATTGAATGCGTTAGGTACTTACAAACATGATTCCATTTACGTGATTCCATTCTCTTTGGTTGTTACAGTTTGATTTTTTAAATTAAAGTTTTTACCTACCCTGTAAATGCAAGTGTAAACTTCAACAAAACATTTACATTGGGACAAATCAGCAATTCCATACATTTAATTGAGTTACATTGCCATTGACGTTTTCTATGAAACATCCATTTTTATCGCGAATTCAATGGTCGTCCCATTGATTTGTGAGAGTTGTCCAGTTTATTGGTCAGGAGTTCTCCCTAAAATATGTAGATAACTCATGTAAGTTTAGATACCTAACCACACGATTAAAAATATCTGAAACCTAACCTATTAGGTCGTTGTAGAAATGTAACTGAGGTTGTAGAAATAAATTTATCTGTGTTCCTCCATTTGAACCAAACGAAAAGCAATTTTTGCTTACAATTTTCTTTTAAATTCCTATTTTCCCATTCACCCTACTACGTTTTTCCCTTACCGTTCCCATGTTTTCACCTGCTCAGTCCCATAATGAGTTCAACGAGCATGAAAGAGAGAGCTAGCTTATCTACTTCAACCCTACTTACCTAGTAACATAAATGGCATCCTGCAGGTTCTCGTCTCTTTTGAGACCGGCCAAGCATTAAATAACTGCCGTTCTAAGGCTGCCTATTCAAAGACAGACTTATTGATCAATAATACTGCGTTTTTCTACAGGAAAATTTTCACCTTTAGATGGCTTCGAAAATAGGGAACCTTTGAGAAAATGTTTTTATTGTACTGTAGGCACAATTAAAACTCAAATTTTGACAAATATAATAAGTCATACATCCCAGGAAATCGCAGTGCCTACCATGTCCCTTTTATTATGATATATCACTACATATTATAAAACAAAGTCGCTTCCCTCTGTCTGTCTGTCCCTATGTATGCTTAGATCTTTAAAACTACGCAACTGATTTTGATGCGGTTTTTAAGTAGATAGAGTGATTCAAGAGGAAGGTTTATATGTGCATTGCACCCGTGCGAAGTCGGGGCGGGTCACTAGTTCTACATAATATAATACTGAATGAAATATTTTCACAACCCTATATAATAATATGTCCCACCACAAGACCCTCAGGGTCATCCCTGACCCTCCTCCCTCGCGGGTTGTATGGACGTTAGTCCACTACGCGTGCCCAATGCTGCTTGGCGGACTTCACATACGCATCAAAATTTCTCCTTCAGCTTAAGCAGGTTTCCTCACGTTACATATACATTTTCCTTCTCCGTTTGAGAGCAGTCGGTACTACATAAGTACAAATATCCAATCCAAAATCCAATTCAAAAGGTGTATTGCCATTACAATTGTATATTACTTTATTTGTCCTCTAGAGATAAGATAAGACTACGAAATCCGTAGAATAATTTATACACTAAATTATTAATTAAAGCCATTTGCATCCTCTCGGTACCAGATACCAGCGGTTTTATACATTTGATTAGCTAAGTCAGTCAGTTTTTTATGGAACAGCAGATTTATTTATCGGGATTCCTGTGTTGGCTCCATAGTGAAAGTCGTTCAGTTTTATGGTCTGAAGAACCCATGCCACAACCTGTACCTGAACTGAAATTCATATGGAATTCGAGGAGTAACTTTGACAGTTAATTTTGAATGGATCTAAAGGAGGAGTCACGTTGCAGGGTTTGCCCCGAACACTTGTCTCTCGCGTGGTGTTCGCGCGGTTCGCGTTTCAGCCTGCCACGAGGCTCCACGATCCTTCTCAGTTGTTCTTCAAAAACAATCCCCGAGATTGGATAGACACTCCCTCAAACCACTTGACATTGACGGAAATGCGGTGCTAACGCACAAGCAAGAAGTCCATTAATTATAAATTAAAAAAAAAAAGTTACCTCAAAGTTGGTCAATTTCTGTTTAGATACATACAATGTTGTAATACTATTGTGAATGGGACCTTTATCTTTCATACGTTCTTTAGTAAACATTGTAACGTCAACTGTTAGGTATATTCAACTCTATTTGCTTCATAATGCTGTTTATTCTTGGTGAGAGGTGTCAAGTATCTAGTTTGCACTTAGCTTAAAGACAAGTAAATAATGTTAAAATCGCGTTTAGTACTATTTCTTGAATATATTTGTGAAATACTGCTTAAAATGTAAAGTGATCTTGAAATTTACAAACTCATTTTTCTATTGATGTTTTTTACAGCGAGTTATTTAGATACATCAATACACGGCCATTTGTACCTGTAAAAAAATTAATAGGGTTGTCACAAATCTCATAAGATAGACGAAACCCTAAAGGAGTAAATTGGCAGCCGACCGCATGCAGCAGCAGCATACAGCAGCTGCAAACAGTGTTGCCGACTTAGGGTATTATTTGGGGTAAAGTGACACATTAAATTACGACCGTGCTCCCCTTTGGGATACTCAGAATCCTTGTTACAAACATCCGTGATCTTAGAAGCCTGGTTTATTTTCACCTTTTTAGGGTTCCGTGCCCAAAGAGTGGAACGGAAACTTTGTCCGTTCGTCCTACCTATTTAGGGCTGTAACTTTTGAACCGTAATAGCTAGAAATAATAAAAACGACAACATGTATCAAATTAAGGGGGATCCTCATACAAAAAACATTTTTTTTTTAAGTTTTTAGGGATCCGTAGTCTTAGTTACTTTACTTCTAAAATGCTGGAGTACAAAAATCTTAAAATGTTATAAGTAGTAGATTATATACCTAAGGCAGAAAAGATATTTATTTAGAAAATAGCTGTTTATAAGATCTTCGATCAATTTAATTAATTTAAAATAGGATAAACTTTGTTTGTATGCAGCGCGCTCGTGCGCGCTGGCAGGAATATAAACTTAAACTCAAAAATAGCTGTTTATAAGATCTTCGATCAATTTAATTCATTGAAATTAGGATGAAACTTCGTTTGTATGCAGCGTGCTCGGGCGCGCTGGCAGGAATATAACCTTAAACTCAAAAATAGCTGTTTATAAGGTCTTCGATCAATTTAATGCGAAACTATCGTGTTTATACAGGGTCAAACTTAATATGCTGAAACTTTTTTAAGGGGATGATCAAACCATCAAACTGAACAACTTTCTCTATGAGACCAACATAGAAATCGCGAAAAAAAAATCAGCTGTCCCATACATTTGGCTCGAGTAGGTTTGCACTTTTGTATGGGACAGCTGTTTTTTTTTCTCGCGATTTCGATGTTAGTGCCATAGAGAAAGTTGTTCAGTTTGATGGTCTGATCATTCCCTTAAAAAAGGGTTACCATATTAAGAAGGACCCTATATAATATTTGAACACTGTTTTACCCAATACCGAACGCCGTATGATGTACCTAGGTATCGTTGGAATTTAACGGAAAATGTGGTTGAAAATAGTGATTTCATTAAATTAAATATTATAGTGGATTTTGTATGAATTATCGTGCTTTACCCGACTTTTAATTTCTATCGCATGCCACAAAATAAATTCGTGAATTTAGGATAATTATCGCATGCCTGGCAGCACTCGACGACACTACTGGTGTGCGGTCGAGGCTCGACCGCATACAGCATGTCGCATGCTTCGTGTCGGATGCTTCGAAGGGTATTTCATAGAACTACATACAAACCAGTAGTGTCGGAGCGACACGTCGTATGCTGCTGCTGTATGCGGTCGGCTGTTAACCGGCACCTTAAGTCCCTGTATGAGTCTTTATTTTATTTAAGTTTTTATTTTATTTAAGAAGTTTGAGAGTAGTTCCTTGGCTATAGATCAATAAAATAGAATGTACCTATTGGTTTCTACAGAATGTAACAAAACCGCTTATTTTTTATTTTTTATTTTATTTTATCTTTAATAGTAGATTTATAATATTTAATAGTAGATTACACACCGAGGAAAGGAAAGTAAGAAAGGTATCAGGTAAGGATCTCACGTAATTGTCAACAAACATGTGATCTGAGGCTTTCGTATTTACTCTCCGAGGTTAGTATACTATTTTTCTCCTCGACGGAGGTGGAAAGCGACAACTTCGTTTTAATGGTCAAATCTAAACATAACCTCTTTAAATGATACTTTTTTGTTTACACCCTGTATACATGTCAAGTCAAGAACCAAGAAGTAAAAAGTAGGTACGTTTTAAAGTACTGGCAATAAACCAAGACCTCCCTTCTAATCAAAGCACTTAAAGCGCATGCGTGAACAAAGACAAAAACAAAACCAGACTTGTTTTCCTGCTACCGACACAGAAAACGCTGTCTGAGGAAGCTACAACTTTTTGCCATATTTTTATTGCGTGGGATAAAAGACAAATTTTTCACTGCAATTCAAACACACTAAAATATTTCGATACAGTAGATATGCAAAAATGAGCGACTTATTGAGGCGGGGCATATAAAGACAGGCAGAATGGATGAAAGTATAAGGGTTCATTGTTTGACTACGGAACCTTAAAAAACAGACACTATTACGATAATCCCGAACACACACAAACACCACTAGAATTTTGTTTTTAATAGAGTCAGTTTATTTTGAAGGCTTTCTTATTGTATATTAAAATACAAACTTTGAGTTACAATTATGTTGCAAGCGACTCGCCTCCTATGAATAAACCTAGGTACTTAGATAAAGTGTAAGTCTAGACAGCACCTCACGTTTCTACCGTATAAAACAAAAGTGACAAACTTTCTTAAATTGGTGTGCGTGAGGCGTCACAAAAATGATCTCTGTGTACGTGTATACCGACACGGTTTATCACCCAAGAGTTCGCTGATATTTTTTTCGACGCTTTCGTAGGTTCGACTGTCAAACTCGCTTGACATAATACTTATCAAAGGTTAACATTGAAGATATTTACAAAAGAAAGTTACGACATGGTTTTTAGTTGTCCCTGACTCCAAACCACCAATTTTAGGATTTTTCATCTGTTTGTTTGTGCACAAACATCATGCAAAAACTACTGGACCGACTTTGATGAAACTTACACAAACTTATTGATTTTCTTCTTCTTTCATCGCATGATAATCAAATCACTCATGCTGTGTTGGAAAAGATGAGGTACAGATACACTTCTGTTACTGTTTTATAATCCTTCGATTGAGATTTCGAATTACATTATTCCCAACTTTCAATAATAATAACTTCAATAATAAACTCTGTGTCAAGCACGAAAACCGTGTAAATACAAAACAAGTACTGGCCAACGACTAAACCGCCAGTCGCCTTTAAGCTTTTGTCGACAATACGCGTTCGAAATACGAATTTTGTATTCGTCATCGAAAACTTACGATCGACCAGTGATTTTTTGTTTTTTTATCGTGTTCGTGTAAAAAGTTTAGATTACATTTCATGGTATTTGATATTGTGAAGGTGTTAATTTTTTTTTTTGTGTTTGGTAAAAGTGGATAAGGATATCTTGTTTATGAATGTAAGTTGTTATCGTTTACTTTTTAATGTTGTTTTATGTAATGTTTATGTCGCAAAGATATGTTTTGCATAATCTTATTTTATGTTTTGTGTTCTTGTTGTATTTTGTGGGTGAAGTTTGGATATGTTAAGGTAACGGAATCAAAGATAAAGAGAGAACAAAAGAAACTCTCAATCTAAAATTACTGATTATTGACCAATAAAACCGTACATAAATTCCTTAGAAATTTGTGGTAAAGGCCAGGAATCAAACCGCCGCCTCATGATTGAGTCGCAAGCTCTCTTTCGTATGCGCCGCTTCCGCTCTACAGGGTGAAATTGATATCAGCATCCTTTTAAACTAAGAGTCTACCCATCAAACTGAACAACTTTTACTATGGGAGAAAAACCAATCGGAGCAACAACAAAAAATCTGCTGTCCCATACATTTGAGTCATGTAGGCAGCGGCGGGGGGTGCAGTTTAGTTTGGGACAGCAGATTTTTTTTTTGTTCCTATTGTTTTACTCCCATAGTAAAAGTTGTTCAGTTAGATGGGGAGACTCTTAGTTTAAAAGGATGCTAATTATATCAATTTCAACCTGTATAACCATAAGGTAGATTAGAACAGCAGATTTTAACTTGTTCAATAGATATGAACCGCATGCTAACATCAACTTACAAATACTATTACGGTAGAACACGAAGCGAGTTAAAATTAATTTCTCTCATTCATTACCAACCTCTAAAGTTAGTTAAAACTACTTCGGCGAAAATCGCACTGCTGTGGTACAATTCTAAACTCTATTACTAATTGAATAAGACTGATGTGCAATGTAGAACTTTAGTTGGAAACTGTAATGAATGCTCAAAATTAAAACAAATGCTCAATTCTATAATACGTGAATTTTGAAACCGGACGACTATCGTCAAATTTCAAACAATTAAAACGTTTCTAGTTAGTTTTTGGGTAGTTTAATAGTTTAATCAATTTAATTGAATTATTTCTGTGGAGTAAAGCCTTAACAGAGTGGTGGCGGAGATTAGGTAAAAGAGAAGTGGGTCGTCCGGCAGCCAGGTGGGTTGACGACATCTGGAAAAGTATAGGCAAGACCTGGATGCGACTGGCACAGGACCGAGAAGAATGGCAAAATATGGAGGAGGCTTATGCCCTGCAGTGGGTAGATACAGGCTGAAAATGATGATGATTTCTTACCTTAATCTTCATGCTAGTCAGGCCAGTCTCGTTCCACAGCTTAGGTACAATAGTGCCAGGTTTATAAGGCTGACCGATATACCTGCGCAGTTGACAAATTTTAATAGCGCGCGAAATTATATTGACCAATCAGGATGTGTGCTTGCTACCTTTAATCCGTTTACGGTATTGACTAATTTGTTTTCGCGCCCTTTTCGCTGCTATCCGACTTTGCACTCTTTGATTACTAAATTATTTCGGGTTTTTTCGGGGACTCGGGCCTGCTCTGCGCAAACGAAGAACGAACGGCCATATTTTCCTGCTCGTACTGTACGCTTGATGGCCGATCCCCACCGAGGGGTGAAGGGCGCTCATTGACATGAGGCGCATTTTAGTTTTCGTTCCTGAAGCGCACAGTTCGAAATTCGAAAAATCGGGTTCAGTGAAGTATCTGTCGTTAGAAACAATTAAATAATCTGTGACGCATCGTTTGAAGTGAACTATTGAAAGAATACCCAATTGGGTCTTTTTCGAGTCTTCACTTGGTGCGCGCTATTACAATATTGGTACCTATAATATTATTGATTCCATAACAATGTTTCTACAATGTTATGTTATGTTCTACATCTACACCAGTATCCAAGTAACACGGGATGTAATTAACATCGGTTAGAACAATGAACTATTGTACGTAGCCGCAGGAACACTATTGCGCTAATTTGTTACTCCACGGTCCTATGATGTATCATCCGAATGTTTATACACGGTGTAAACTTATTCTGAAAAACATATTATACTTTAGGACCTTAAAGTGCTTCAGACCATCAAATTGACCATAGTTTACTATGGAAACAACATCAAAATCGCTTAAAAAACTGTAATCGCTTAAAAAACTGTTCAATACATTAATTTAGTTTAGGTCGAGTCGCCATTGGCGATTTCTATGAAGCAGCAGATTTTTTTGTGATCTATAACTTAATATGATGACACTTTTTTAAGAGGATGATCAGACCATCAAACTGAGCAACTTTATCTATGGGACCAACATCGAAATCTCAAAAAAAAAACAGCTATCCCATACAAAACTGCAAACCGACTCGAGACAAATGTATGGTAGGTACAGCAGGTTTATTTTTCGCGATTTCAATGTTGGTCCCATAGATATAGAGTTGTTCAATTTAATGGTCTGATCATCCCCTTAAAAAAGTGTCAGCATATTAAGAAGGACAGGATACAGGGTGTTTCATAAGTAACAATAATTTTTTGAAACTCATAAGGGGGTTGTTTAGACCGCCAAACTGAACAACTTTCTCTATGGGACCAACATCGAAATCGCAAAAAAAATAATTTGATATCCCATACATATTTTAGCTCTAGTCGATTTGTAGAGTATAGCACATTTTTTTTTTTTGCGATTTCGATATTGGTCCCATGATAGTGAAAGTTGTTCAGTTTGATGGTCTACACCACCCCCTTAAATGTTTATTTGTAGTTTTGTAACACCTTGTATAATTTAGGTGTCATAGTTAAATTTGTTCGGTTTGCTCATATGCAGCACCGCCGTGCTGTTACCGTTAAGTTAACAACATATATTGTGTGCTTTATATAGGAAGCACGTGCTTTACAACAGGGTACCCTGTTGTATATGGCAGTAAAGATGTATTGGTTTCCACTAGTTGTACCACTGATATTATAAATCTTATTATTATAACGTACTTACCTGACATCAATTAAACAATTCACATGGTGCCTAGTTACAGAACAAACGAATATCATAAAAAAATTATAATAAAATTTTCTAATTTTACATCTCAATCTTTTCAATCTGAGTTGTCTAAACCATCAATAAACTAACGTCTCTATTGAAACCATATTATTATAATATGAAATCAATACCTATACTTAAAATTTTGTACAAAAAACCCGACACCAGACACCAATCGTCTCTATAATAAAAAATTCTGTATTACAATATAATATAGGTACCAAAAAAGCTTGTCTTCGAAGAAACAAAAGCCCAGAGGGTTTCCATTTCAACCGTTTATGCCTCCATTACCACTTTAATTTCCATTGCTTAAGATTGAAAATAGCATGGTTCGCGAGACTTGGAAAGGATTATAGAAGAAAAAACAAGAGTCATTAGCATGTACACCACAATGTTAGCAGGCATCGAACTCCGATCAATAAGCACTTCTCTAAGTATTCTAAAGACTAAACGTACCATAGAAGTGATAATTACTATTAACATTTCGAGTCTAATTGGTGAAAATGTAGGGCAATGTTGGAGGTTAAAAAGGGGAATCTAGAGTTCTTTTAACTGTGTTACTTTGAATCAATTGTTCCCATCTATCTTGTCGTATCAAAAACTTAAGATACTAGCGGAAAAGAGACAAGATTGGCGAATACTCCACCGACAAGAATTTACTCCTAAATAAGATGACGATGAGCTTTAAATAGACACTCCATGTTTTTCCATGGAAGTCGTTGTCGTATACGACAGTAAATGATGATGTATAATTTCGGGTTAGATAACTTTGTCTAGGTCTTCCTCTGCCTCTCGTGTCGTATCAAGAACTTAATATGCTGGTGGAAAAGAGACAGGATTACCGAATTCTCCACCGACAAGAGCGTAACTTCTAAATAAGATGATGATGAGCTTTGAATAGGACACTCCATGTTTTTCCATGGACGTCAATGTCGTATACGACCGTAAATGATGATGTATAATTTCGGGTTAGATAACTTTGTCTAGGTCTTCCTCTGCCTCTCGTGCGTCACGTGTCGTATCAAGAACTTAATATGCTGGTGGAAAAGAGACAGGATTACCGAATTCTCCACCGACAAGAGCGTAACTCTTAAATAAGATGATTATGATGAGCTTTGAATATAATACTCCATGTTTTTCCATGGACTAACTCCGCTGGCTTAGCGAACCGAATTGGGTCTAAAACGCAATTATATATTATATATTTATAACGTCAAGACTTAATAAAAAAAATAAACAAAAAAATCTTATTATTTATTTATCTTAGAATGGATGAGTATATTTTTAATAACATTAAAATCACGATCACTTCAAACAGAAACTAATCAATACTAAAGAAAGACATGAACTGAATCTAATCAAAGACTCGCCACAAATTCACTTCAACACATACATACTCGATATAGAAAACATAATTAATGATGTCTTTCATGTACCAAATGAATAGACTATTCAATATAGAATAATTTATATTGAGCGGGACTCAACTAGCTTTCTATGAGGTTTATTAGTAAATTGTGTTTTACCGGAACAAATTTATAACGGGATGTATGAAGGATTTACTAGCAAGGTTAATTTATGATACAGTGTACCCTAATTAGGTGGTGCTGAAGTAGAATTTAAGAGGATGAAGTTTATTTTTTAAGCTATTTTAATAAAAATGATTACAATAAAGATGAATACTATTGATACCCTATTCCAAAAAAGAACCTAAACCAGACTCTTAAAAAGCTTTGCAACTGATAATATACTTCGAGCGAAATAATATCGTGATTTCATTAGGAAAGTAGGTACGTAGATATTTTGTACTATCTACTATTCACTGTATTTAAAAAATGTACAGTTTTAATATAGTTTTACTTGCATAATACAGAAGTTGATGCAAACTACTTGGCATCTTATAAACATTCTTTAGGTCTGTCTATACAGGGTGTAAGGAAAATTATCATTAACCTTCACCCGTATTCTTAGTGGTTTTCTTGACATTTCCTCACTCGAGTGGAGGACGTTTTTGACATAACTTGTATGACAAAAATGTCAAAAACGTACTCGACTCGAGTGAGGAAGCCTCAAAAAACAACTAAGAATACGGGTGTTACTCTACCTATTACACTGAAAAACTTTTACTATGGGAGCAAAACGATCAGAACCAAAAAATAATCAGCTGTTCTACGTTTGCATCGAGTAGGTATTGCAGTTTAGTATGGGACAGCAGATTTTTTTTTTCGTTCTGACAGAGTTGCTCCCATGATAAAAGTTGTTCAGTTTGATGGGTTTTGTTTTGTTTGTTTGTAAAATATCTTTATTGTCAATAATAATTAACTTATAGTCTAGTGTACATTAGAGCCTAGGAATAAGTATCATAATTTTTATAGTAAACAGTTTAGCAGGCTATCTAGCCTATTTAAAACTTTTGTGCAATGGTTCTTAAGAAAATGATTATTAGTAAGGGTTAACAAAAATATTACAGGTTAAAAGTGCTGCAGAAATAAGTAATGAACTAAAGTATTATGTTCGCTTTGAGGAGCTTACATTTATGGCATATCGACTTAAAACTAACTATAACTAACTGTACTTACATACAAAATGATTTGTTATTACAATTCGTAACTAACAAAATATCAAGAAGTTAGAACATAATTCGGAACAAGAATTGACTCGAAAACAAGTACAACAATGTACACACAACAATGTAGGTAGGTTTGATGGGTAGAGTATGTGGTTTAAAAGCTAAATTATACTTTTCCTTACACTCTGTATACACTCTGTAGATACAATAATACAGTAGCGAACGATATAAACATGCATAAAAGGATTTACCTACCTACTAAGAGTATTTGTTTGCCAAGATTCTGATTCATCCTAAATGATTCAACTTGCAAATAAGGCATTGCACCTACATCTTTAACATAAAATAATTGTTCAGTGTCATTACCAAGACTGCAATACTAAACATAGTTTGATTAATAACTTTTGAAAAGCAGTCGGTATATTGCTGCTTAAAAGTTGAGTAAAACTATTTTGTGCTTTACATCAAAGTAAATAACTTTCGCTACATTTGTACGCTTGGTACCTGTACTTGTGGCTTCGTGATGTTCTGGATATTATGTGAATAACTTTTGAAGAAACTATCAGAGAGTTGCGCAAACTATATACGTATTTGCCTAAGATATACTATATAACTAACTAAGTATTTTTCATAAGCATAAGCATATATTAAGTATATTACGACTGTATTCCCCGAGGGGGTAGTCAGAGATATTCTGAAACCTCAGAACATCCACGTTTCGCCAGTAGTACCGAAACTCTGTCCAGTGTGACGGGTTGTGAGCCCTTCGCCACTTATAATGTACAGTGGGTACAATACATGCCTCCAAATTGAAGCATGCAGGTTTCCTCACGATGTTTTCCTTCTCCCAAAAACCAGTGGTGTTACAAATCGTACATGAATTCCTAAAAACTCATTGGTACGAGTCGGCCTGGACCGGGATCGAACCATCGCCTCCTGCACGGCAGGCAAGGTTACTCGCCACTGGACCACCACGGCTACCTCATGAGTATTATGCTCAAAACAATGTTTGCTATAGAAAAATTTCGACTCAGTAATTTTCACGTACCTATCTTGCTATATTTTGAGCTTATTTGAAAGGATCGAATCAAAATTTATTAAAAACACCTTAACATAATTTTTATCAAGGATATCAGAACAATCGCCGAGCAATGAACTCACAGGACGTGTGTGTAATAACTATGAACAACATAGACTGAACAATGTATTAGCCATTGAAAGAGGTTGCGACCAGTGTTAAGACCAGTAGCTTTCCCGTCACAATCCCTTATTTCCTCCAGATTTGAAGGATGAGAAGGGGGTGAGGTAGATCAAGATGTAGTGGTCGTTGAAATAGCCATAGAGGATTCGATTTATAACATTTCTGAGCGGTAATTCTGAGAAAGTAAATAGCTTTGGCTTCGATGTGTTCTCGGGAAGCCTTCAATTTATTTCAAGTTATGAATTTAAAGTGCGTACTCAGAAGAATTGACTTTTAATAATGGGTACTGTATAGTGGCTATCTACATAATCGTATAGTTACGATCATGAGTTTTGTCAGTAAAGTTGTCGGTATCATCTTCGTAACATTTTTTGCCAGCTCTTTCTCCTCGCTTATAATCAAGTTTTTGGAAGTGTAACTAAACAAATGTTTGAATATAGAAACACTTTATTATCTCATAAATGAAAATGTGTGGGATTTTTAAAATTTTTTTTTTTAAAGTATTATAAAATCGTACAAAAAGTGGAAACCGTGGAAATTTTATAGTTGGTGATTATTTTAATGTAGGTATCGAAATAATTCTGCGTCTTACATAATTTTTCGCATACAATTATGATAATGAAATATTGTTCTGTACATCGGAAGAAATATTTTCAGCTTTTAGATTGTGTGAAACATGCACACAATCTAAACGCTGAAAATATTTCTCAATATCCAAACACCGACGCTTTCCTAAATAATGTACTGTCATTATGCTAAGTACAAGATCTTCTCTTATACTCAAAAACAAATAAACGCATTATGCACTATGCCTACACACCGGAAAAAGATATCACCTTTATCACCACTCGACTTTTGACTTCTACTATCTCTTGAGAAGTGTCGTACACGCCATTTCTCTCTACGCTTTATCGATAAGAAATTGCAATTGTTCTTTCATTTATTATGAATGGTTTACTTCTGTTAGCATCGCCTTGTTTGATAGTAGATGTTATTGTCCTTTATATTTTACTACGTTTTTAACTAGAACTGAGAAAGATGTCATTCATATTTCTATTAAATTCAGGAAGGTAAGAGTATGAGAGTGTTTATGTATTAAGCGCACATACCTACACACTTAAAAACAACTTATCCTGCGCACCTAACAATTTTTGATAAGGAAATCGCTGTGCTCCAAATCTACTATGAGAACATCCATTCATTCATATTTAGAACACATCTGATAGGGACTAAACTTCATTGTGTTACATTAATAATTATTATAAGGGTGCTTCAGACCATTAAATTTAAACTGGACAACATTTAAAATGTAGACAAAATCGGAACAGCTATTTTTTCCCCTTAGAATTAACTTTAATGGCCACTCGACCCAATGTGTGATACAAAAGCCCAGGAATGGTTGCAGTAGCTAGACGCAAGTCTGTCAAGGCCTCCAACTTCCTATAATAAATGGTACAATTTTCGCGATATCTTATCTTATCTTATCTGGCAAGCCAGCAACACTTGGACCCAGTGGGATCGTTTGGGTTAGCCCCATACTTTTGCTTTCTTTACCCTTTAAATACATGGTGAATGAAGGAGGCAATACCATTGAGACACCTAAAATCTCCCGGTTTTGGACATCCATCTCCGAGGAGGCACATGCGTTTTGCCGCCAAGACATCACAGTCACAAAGAATATGTTCCATGGTCTCCTCATCCTCTCCGCATACTTTCGCGATATCAATAATGGTCATCCATTGAAAATTGTTCAGTTTGCTGATGTTATCAACTTACATTACATCTAATGTTTTACGAGGTGACACAGTGTCATTAATGTATGAAATGACATGATTAATTTGTGTTCTCTTTACGTCAGTACTAATTTAATTATTGATATAAATCTGTTCGTTTACGATTATTACTTTTTGATTTATCATAATAAAGACGTTAGTGTATCTAAATAACATTAGTATTCATTATTTTAGTGATAAACTTTAGTTATGTTTTGTTGCTGTCCATATGATTTACTTATTAGAACTGTTTTTCACTAACTTGAATCGATGTATTGTTGTTTTGTAAACTTGTTAACTGTAATATTATGTGTGTGTGCTAGTTATGCAAAAAAAGGGCTAATCTATAAAAATAAATCATTTATTTCAGGATACAAGGTCCCATGCAATATACAAGATTTCCATACAATGTTAATATTAATTATAGGATATCTCATTAAAATTTTCGTCAAAAATATAAAAATTGTCGTAAATCTATCTTATTATTGAGTTCGGAGACGCACGCCCGCGCTGCTCGAAGGAGGCTCTCGCGGTCCTCATCACTGCAAAGAAATCATTGACCCTGTTCTCGGCAAACATATCAGATGCGCTATCTATCTATCTATCTAACTTCTAGATTAATATACCAATCGGCTCCGAACTCAGGTCGGCCGGAGTAAACAAAACCTGTTCAAGTGGGGTCACATAGACGGGTCGGAAGTCAGGTGTGAATGCGTGTTTTTAGACTATAACCCATATTGTACCCTGCCTTGCAACGTGAATACCTACACTACACCACACCCTGCAAGTGATCGGATATATGCCATCTCGATATAAAAAGAAATACAATTGGCTCTTCAGCCCCTTGTAAGAATTGAGGTGGTCTATTTAATGCCAGACCATCTTTGGACGTACTTACATACGTTGTTTTTCTAGATTTCGTAAAAGACAATAAGGAGTCACGTAGCAGGTTCTGACGCGAGCAATTGTCTCGCGGTCGAGCGGTTTTCACGCGTCGCGTTTTTACCTGCCACGAGGCTCCGCAATCCTCAATCTCTTCTTGTTTTTTATCAAAAACAATCCCTGAGATTGGGATAGATACTCCCATAAACTACTTGACACTGGCGCGGCGGAAATGCAGTGCAAACTCACAAGCAGGAGAAAAAAAAAATGCAATAAGGAAATATCTGTTATCAAAACTCCAATTAAAATATCTTAACAATTGTCAAACCAATAGCTGTCGAGTCTTGAAAGCGTTTGGTTGTTGGATTCAAAAGCCAACGGAATGTTGGTCTCAACTTAGAAATAGTAAAGGTCATTAAACTGTTGAATTGTCAACAACTGTCAATGTTGGAAACTTCACTAACTGCAAGAAGTTGGGAGCTTAACGATTTGAACTTTGGAAAGATGAGTGCCTCGTTAGCTGCCGTATTTTATTGATTGATTCCTTCGGTTGGAAACTTTTTGCTCTCGAGCTGCAATTTCCAGTGAATGGTCTAGATTTCTTATCTTCGTTCATTGACCTTACAGTTACCGGTTACATATCAAAAAGTCAAAAGTTCATTGAACACATTTTAAAAGAACTACGAACGAAATACCTAATTTTAAAAGACCAAATGGTTATTTGATCAAAAGTACGAAAGGCCTAAAGTTGAAACATCAAAATTTAAAAGGTCAAAAAGACGATTGACCGAATCGTTCAAAGGCCAAATGGACGAAAGATCAAAAGGTTGAAATATCATGTTTTATTTCGTCAAAAATGTATGAAAACGCAGATTTTTCAAACTTTAATAAATTCAAAGAAAATGGCCCTACAGTAGTTTTAGACTCAGTCGGTTAAGTTAGCGAGGAGCGAAGCGAGGACGTAGACTTTCGCATCGGCTAGGTGCTCGGTTAATTCGCACCTGATTATACAGGGTGTAAAATTAAATGCGTTACATACTTTAAGAGGATCTTCACACTATCAAATTGAACAACTTATACTGTGGGATAGCGAAAAAAATCTGCTGTTTTTTTCGCGTTCACGAATTTGGTCTCATAGTAAAAGTTGTTCAGTTGGATGGTCTCAATCACCTCTTAAAGTAACGTATTTAAGTTAATATTCCACCCTGTATCACATCACAGCACATCATACGCATTATAAAGTTATGAGTATCCAGAATTCTGACACGCCTCCATTATTTGTAATTCGCTGCCTCCATGAATAGTTGAGAATATAGTCGTAACCATATTGCTTCCCTGTAAAAAAATAATCAAATAACCTCATTATTTCCACCAAAACAAAGCAGAAATCCCTTCTCTTAGACAATGCTAGTTTGCTACCTAGTTAAGGCGCTAAGGGAGGCACGTTAATCTGACAACCAACGGAGCACAATGCCTTGCGGCCTCCAGCGGACTTATTAACGGCCCCTGTCACTCTACCGAGTAACTTTCAATTAGGATCCCTTGAATTAGAACCACAATACGACGTTGATCTAAGATTGGGGTCGCTACACTACTCCTTTAATAAGAAATAAGGCGACTGTGTTGAGAGTGGAGGAAGTAATGGACGGTGAGCAAGCGACTTTGGATTTTATTGGGAGTAACATAGTGAAGAAAAGGTTCATAATTAGACAAAGCTGGAATTAGCAAATAGTGGTAAAGAGATTGTGTGGGAGGTAATTTGGAAAGATATCAGTAGTTTTTCATGGATGCCTATTTTAAGGATTCGACGCACTGAATTGACCGAAGCTGTTCTATAGCATAATCAGTGAGAATTTTTTTTCGTAGTATTTGAGAAATTCTTCCATTACATTTGCCATGAATTAAATACGCATAGTATAAAAGTAAGAAAGGAAATAAAACGAATTCTGTATTTACTCCCATTCAAACTAATACAATTCTAAGAACACCACTCCTTCAACCAATCGAGAGGAGTTCAAATAATCGTTTCTTTGACTGAGATCAATATTTGAACTACAAATAGTCGATTTAAAAAGAACCGATGAACCGAGTTGACAAGGATGTGATTTGAATAAGTATACACAATCTTAGGATCGGAATAGAATTCGACTAATTTTCTGTTGCGTTTTGGTGATCAACAACTAACGCAATTTTCCTTTTAAATTCTGCCACCAAGATGATAATTATGTTTAGATCTGAGTGTTCTAATATTTCAATTGAAAAGTGTAGGAATGAGGAAAGTGGTTTTATTCACGTACCTAATCTAAAGAATATCAAACCGATTATAGAAGTAATCTGAAGTATCTACGTTCTTTGAAATTGGAAATATTAGCTATTCAAGACAAGACTTCAGATAAAAGTATCTACCCATAAAATACTCTTCCTAATTCTACGCTTTTCCGACCAAACAAATCGTCTGAATGACCTACGACTGATCTTCTTGTTTTTGTCATCTCTAATGTTGTCTTATGTTATTCGCTTCCACATAAAGTCCAAATCTATATTTATTCAAATAGAAAAAAAAAGAGAATTCGTTCCCAAGCACAATGTAGTCCGTCAAACTGTTCTGATCCTTAGTTAACAGAAACGGTAGATCGTTATCACCATGTTCGAATCGACGTGTCGCATCCATCGATTGAAGCTAGATATCTTGGAAATAGCGTTTTTTGTCACCGTAGCGTAGGTTCTGAATTTGTTTAACAAAATAGTACATTACGATTGCAAATTGTTTCTAGAATCGTATACTCATGTTACAAACTTGCATGGAATGTTTCTTGTTTGAACGCAGAATGCTACTTAAAAGTGATATTTATTTCTCTGTCGGTTATGTTGAAAGTAAGATAGTCCTTTTTTCCTAGACCTTGCTACGTTATAATACCATTTGCGTAATATGGCTTTCTGTTTTTTGCTAATTTTCTCGTAAACTGGCAAACCGACGGATAGAAAGATGGCTTCAATATCTTGTGCCTTGATATCCTAATATTATTTATCCTTCTTTAGATTTTAGACACTGCTTATGTAGATAGTAACTATGTCTTCGGGTAATTTATGTATTCTGTAGATTATCCTTTACCAGCATTCTTCGAGATTAAGGGCCTGTTTCACCACTTCTGGGTAAGTTCTTGTTAGCTTATCTGACAGATAGTTTGACATATTTTGTATGAAATTATGTCAAAATATATGTCGGATAAGCTAACAAGAACTTATTCAGAAGTGGTGAAACAGGCCTTTAATGTTTTATAAATAATTCGCTTTCACCAAAACATCGACAAATAATACTGTTAAAGTATTCCAAGCTTAGCCGAACTGGTTGTAAAAGGCTATAATTTCCACCTGCAGATTGAGCTCCCATCATCTGGTTCTTTGCCTTTTCTTTTTTAGTTTTCGTATTGTTGTTATTTATTTTATAATTTAATAGTTGAGGCTTGTGTTTTTTTTTATAACCTGAAACAAAATTCTGGTAATATCAATAAATATTTCCTTCCCTGTAAATTAAAACATTCTCTAACCTAAACATTTCTCAAAATACCAAAAAGGTATCACTGTAACCTCAATCGACATTTAAATATTACAAAGCATCGGATATTTCATCATATTACAACCGTAAACAAATTCCGAAATTGTTTAGCTTCAGATCACGATCAAAGAGCAGGTGCCATGTTTTTCCTGTACGTTTGTATCTTTTTTAACTTTCATGCTTCTGTACGTGCTGGGCGGGAAAATAAATATTGTGATATCAGAGAGATGCGTGCGAATAATCCTTGTTCAAATTGGGAAACCGAATCACTCGTATTTGTGCTCCTTGTGTTTTTTGTAAAGCTGTTTGATGTCAAATACGTAAATAACAATTCAAGAAAGTAAAACGTGAAAGTATAAAGACACAACGGAATCTTCATTTGAACTCATTGGAAATATGTTTCTACAAAATCAGTATGTTAGCGTAAAATATAGCTCCTATACACAATGTTGACAAAAGTTTTTGAGTACTTATTTATAGCCAACATGATTGTTTGAATACAAAACGGACTAACATGTAAATGATAGAGAGGTTAGAAGAGAACTACGTAAAACTTCTTAATTCTTACAATTTTTTCATAAAGGAATGGAAAGAGATCATTGTCAGTCGCATGCCCTTACTATATACTTCTCTCACGATTGTTATTATGTGTATTTATTATTTAAATTAATGAAACATTGTTATTGCTCTGGCCAATCATGCTGTTACAACTAAATAGTAGAAGCGCCCAAATTGAATGACAGTTGTTAAGGAGCAGTACTTTCTGGTAACGGTGATTTCTAGTTTCTGGTCTCTTCAGTAAGAGCTAAGTTAGAAAGTGTTCACAACAGTGTTCTTTTTAAAGGATTATATCATATATTGTTCAGCGGACAGACATCCTCTGCTGGAAATTCCCAATGATTCCAAAAACATCCGATTTTCAGCTTATTGTCTTCGACTCCACGTGATCTCCATAAGGTTTTCATTCATCTAGTAGTTAAGATGTCTAACAGATCTTTCAAAGATTCGCGGTTCCAAGCCTAGAATCTGTATTGTCTATGGGATTATTTCTGCAATAAACTTCCACTTCAACCTATTATTATCTCAAGCAATCCTCCTTCTTGGACAACCGAAACCATTTACTGCTTTTAGGTTTCCAACCACGATCCTTTATTTTCCGTAAGTTATGTTTCTGTGACTATCACTTCAACTTTATGATCTTTTGGCTATATTGCTCAAAATGTTTGATCATTTCGACGTAAAAATCTTCTTCGAGAAACAAACAGTAGGGCATGGTAGAAGATAGATTTATCACGTTTGACGATTATCAATCGTGATACACCTGCTAAAAGATAATTAACCTGCTTTAATGGCTATACGGATCTTTTAAAGGCTGTATAATATTTTTGTTTCGTTTCCATCCGTTGTTGCATTCCGTCCCACTGCTGGGAAAAGATCTTCAAGAAAAGCTGATGCGCAGAGTACGACCTGCAGGTGGTTGCAAGATATCATGTAACAAAAAGGTGTAGAAGAATTTAGAAGATAATAATATTAAGGACGTCTTTTTATTAATAGATATGGTTTAGGTTATTTAAGGTTATGTCGATAGGGGAGGGTGTAATGGTGATTATCGTTGGATTTAACGACGTCATTAGTTTTTAAGCGATTATCACAAATCAATTTTATATGCCGAGGTGGGTTTAGTTCAATGTGTTTTTCCTCTTTAGGCAAGGTACTTACCTTGATATTAGTAACCGAATAGATACCTGAGAGCAACGAATAGTCTAGGTATATATTTTTACATATCTGCAATAATTTGATGCCGTTTTCAATAGATAGATTCGTTAGTCACAGGATACTTACAAATTAGAAACAGTCATATAAACTTTAGTCCATTGGATTTAGGTTTTTTATTTCCAATCTCAATCATTCTGCATATTACATTGTGCAACCTATCTATTCCAACGGTCGTCGATTCTGCGACGGAATCAGATGTCGACAGTCCACTACTTCACTTCTTTACTCCTTTAGTTTGATGACTCTAACTCTCTTTTACTACGTCAACAAGACAAAAAGTGACAGCAAGAGATTTAATGTGAGTTAGTTAGAAACCTATCTAAAGTAACGACTAGAAGCAGAAGTGACAGCCGCGGCTAGAAACGCGGTAAAAATTGCAATACGAAAATGGGAATGGGAATCAAACTACTGTAGATACTACAGAGTCCACTCGTGGAAGGCCAACAAAACGAAAAAAAAAATACTCATACCCTTAACCACATCAACGCAAGACAAATGATAACTGACATGACGGAATTAACTCGACGAGTTTATTTAGAGTTAAAGCAATTGTTAATTTCCTCCAATGAGCTAATGGACTAAATCCTCTTTGTGAAGTTTGTAATTGGTTGATTGGGCTACCTCGCTGGTAGAAAGCTTACGTGTCACCGTTATGAATGTTGCGTGCAGTTGTATTGGGTTCAAATGTTGTACACAGTAATTACGTAAGTAAATGATGCATTTGGAATTTTTAATAAATATTTCGCGGTGGTCACAAACT
Organism: Agonopterix heracliana; assembly: GCA_963693445.1. Classification (NCBI taxonomy): domain Eukaryota; kingdom Metazoa; phylum Arthropoda; class Insecta; order Lepidoptera; family Depressariidae; genus Agonopterix; species Agonopterix heracliana. The sequence continues at coordinate 2,227,692 of OY856310.1, forward strand.
CTGCTACAACTACTTTTGTTACAAAGGCAAAAGATAATGACGTTGACGTATCAAGATAAGCAATAATAATAATTTGGTCGGTTGGTTGCGTCCATTTCACCAAAATGGAAATAATTCCCTATTGTCCATTTTTTCGTGCGTCCATTTTTTCGTACGTCCATTTTTTCGAGCTTCTCTACGTTCTACTCTTCTCGTTTCTAGGTATGTGCTTACAGTCATTCCTTACATAATTAGTCCAAATTATGTCTCTAGATGTATAATGAATTGTTTCTCAGTCTCTTCTATTAAAAGATCGTCAGAGATATTCCAACATAGATAAATCGAAAATGTTGTCAAATACACAAAATATTAATACCACCTTCAACAGGCTGGCTCGACAATCCTTCAATACTATTTAACATTGGTTCAACATTCGAAACCGATAATTTGTTTATAATGAGATTTGAATCTTAACGAACATGAATTAATGAGCATTATTCCAAAACTGTGTGGGTGTTCTAAACTCAACTAAATAACTCAGTAATTGATAGAAATTATTACTTGAGAATCAACCGACCTTTCAATCTGTTTTCTAAGTTTGTAACCTGTTTCTATTTGGGATAGATAATTTATATGATACTGCTTCTAAAATAAGACTTTTATGTGCATGTTTATGACACAGATTATATAATACTATACAGTACAGATGCCCAACGTCAAACAATGGAACGTGACTGCCATAACGCGGGCAGTCTTCGGGCAACGTAAATTGCTCGATTTTCCGAGGCTCATGAGATTTTTTTGTAGTCAGATCATGTAATTTTAGTAACAATTTACACTTTTACGTAAACATTAATTACAAATGGATACCATAACGCCATATATTGCCATTTTTTTACCAAAAAATTCATTTGTATTGGATGGGACACCATGCTTATGATAAACATAACATTAGGTATCTAAACATTTATTCGCCTAGTCAGCTGAAAGTTCTCCGATAAAATGCTCCACATTTCACTAAAAATGTCCAAACGTGTTTTATGCACGATCAATAAATTGATAAATAACGATAAATAGTATGAGCTAGGTACTTATGTCTGCAAATGTATTTCGAATCATTATGTCATCCTACCAATGTATTCCCGTAAGATCTCAAGAGAAATCGATATTTTAAGTAAGTTTCGAGCAAGTATGCACTTGCGAGATTTCGAAAAACCGATTTTTAAAACGATCGGTCTGCAGATCTATCGATTTAAAAAGCTATTGAGCAAGAGTATTCGAGAACGCGTCATTCGATAATTTTTTAGTATGAAAAATTTTTTATTCTATATTCAGTCTGGCGGTGTATACGAATGTATATGTAAAGAATTTCTATTTCTATCACCGAATAACCTGTGTACCTACTAGTACTACAAATCAGAAGTTCCATTATATTGATACATTGACCGTAAATGTAAAAATAAAATATTTTATTGAGGTACCTATACTTTAGAAGCCTTTAAGTCGTAGGCTATAAATACTTCAGACGTCGATATTAAAGTTCAGAATGTTTGTTCAATCTCAAATATAGTAGATAAACTGTTGACTACCATTACATCGAAATCTTCTATCTTTTGACGGCGACTGCACTTAAGTTCAAAAGTGATCTCTGCTTTATATAAATTTATATAACTTTGAGCATATTAATGCTTATAGTCATTAGACTATAATTCTTTGATTATTTTCATCCCCTTAAAAGTGGCAGCATATTAAGAAGGACCTTATATTTGAAAACTGTTAAAAAAAACACGAATGTAAACTAGACGAAAATATTTGGTAAGGATTATGAAAGCGTTTAAAGGCCCAGAAGAAACACCCTCATACTTATAGATTTTTTTTTTTAGCCTTCCGAACATACCTCTAACTTCTAAAACCAAAATACCAGCCGTATACCTCAAGTGCCTCTATTTAATAAATTATTTTAATTTCACTCTTTTCCTTTCAAACCTTTTCACGATACTGTTTCTCATACCTTATATACCCCTTTAGTCTAAATAGTCTCTGTCAGTAACAGAAGTTGAAATGTTTTCAAACATTCAAAAATTTGTTATGTTATGACTCCTTAATTCGTAGTATTGCTTTGGCTTCCAATGAATGTTTTGTTAGATGATAGTTTCACATGATGTTTTGTCTGTAAACCTTACATGAAAGTATAGATTACAGTTTCTTAGTATGGGTTCTATCTGATAATTAACGTATCGAATGCCTCAAAACAAATGCTTGATCAATGTATGAAATTGCTGCATTCGCAATACTCAAGTAATACGTATGAAGCTATTGATTTTTGGTCTGTTTTATTTTGATCTTACAGCTATGTACTTGGGGTGGTTAATAACTTTGCTACGACGATGCTCGTTCACTTTCTCGAATCATAAAATATGTTTTTGTATTGGAAGGTACCTACTATTAAAAAGGAATTTAATATTATACTACTTATCTTTTCTCTAAATCGGTTGAATTCTCAAAGGTTCAGAAGACACCAACAACCTCATATGTATGCCCGTGCTTTCGAAAGGCATCTCTTACCTTTTCCATTCTCAGCGAAGAATATAAAATATTGCTACAACTACAATCTTTCAATTCATAAAAATTATGAAGAATATAAGCAAGCTACACAAAATACATAATAACGAAACATTACAACAATATTGTGGAAACCATCATCATTAGTTGTATGTCTCATTGATGTTCCAATGCCAAAGGCCTCATGAATAAAGAGAAGGAGTAGTGTACCATACTCCACCGCACAGTTCTAGTGTGGATTGGGAAGGTCTAAGAAATGACGGATGGTCACTAACTTGTAAACGAAGTCCTATTGAGAGATAACATACTATCAAGACATTTCAGGACATATCCCTTAAAACAAACATGATATAATTATATTCATAGAACATAATGAGCATAAATTGTTCATCCAACGATCAAAGAAAACGTTCCCAAGACTTGCTACTCTATGCATAACATACACCGTCTTACCACACATCTAACCGCATGTCATAAACTGCTGCTCATTACCATGCAAATCGGCGGGGTAGGCAGCAAGTACTGGGTAATGTCAAACCCTTCAAAACCCGCAGTGCTTATGTGGTACAATTGCTTCGGCCAGTGATGTTGAAATTGTCTTAGCTGGAAATGGTTTTTAAGGGTGTCAGCGTTAGATAAATAAATCGTTTGAGTTATAATTGTTCTACATTCAGAACGGCCACTCCACTCCCTGCCCCTCTCTGACTTCAAATACCGCACGTCATCCCGCACTTTCTAGGAATACTTTAGGGGGCTGAGCAAGAATCATATTATACAGAAGCGCGCATCATCTTGTTTTTGTTTAGCAGTAAGTTATGTCAGTGTTGCTCTAGTTTGTGACGTGATAACATGTAGCAAGGCTTTAGAAGGCACACTTGCCTTCCAAAGCACGATAAAATATCACTAAAATGGTGACCCATCTAAAGACTGGCAGGACCTGGCATTGGATAAGCAGCAGCTGTTAGACCCGGGTGGGTTACTTTAGCACCTATTCATTCATTAGGCCATTTCAGAGTCAGAGACCTATTATTACCTTTATGCCTGACCCAAAAATATCACTAAGAACAAAAGTCTCATCCAGTTACTGCTATTAATATTCCTCGGTCTCCAAGTCTTCACATATTCAGCGGCCGGCATGATCGTAAGGTCACATGCATTATGCATTCGAGTCGACCTGCGGATCCGAATCAATCCAGGGAATGTTTGGTATAATGCGGGACAAAAACAAAAAGTATACATAATGAGGGTGCGGATAAATCGTGTTTGTTTTCTTTTGATGTTTCCAAGACTGGGATCGGTTACGGCTTATTGTACGTTTTGTTGTTAGCGTTTTTTTGTTTAAACGGAAAATGTTTTTGTAGATGTCTTCTTCTAGAAGTGACTGTTGAAGATCTCGCCATACACACATACATTTGGTTTGACATCTACTTTGCTCTTACATAGGTAGCCATTTAGGACGAAAAAGATATGATTGATAATTATTTTTAGTTAGTATGAGTGCTAAGCATAGATGCACTTTCTCGTTCTTACCATCCTTATCCTAAAACTAATGGAATGGAAAAACCCTACGTCCAGAGGCGGGATCAGATACAGTAACTCTCACTGACAATAAGCACAAATCGTTTAGTTTAACAATCTACAGTCAAAAGTTTTTGTAATGTATTATTTATATGGGGTTTTTAATCTTTAGGCTATGTCAGCCTCATCGTGATTCAACTAAAACATTCTACATAATAATTAAAATTAAAACCTACTAACGCTCACTTTGATCAAATTTAACACTAGTAGTATATTAGATATAAAATGTTGACAAACGAGCCTACATCAAAAATATTTAATTTTTAATTATCGTACAGTAACAGCCTCTATGATTAATTCTGGGCACATTTCACTAGTAACGCCTTACTGCCTCTGACGTGGTTTTGGTGTAACAACTACCTACTACCACTAGAGATAGTAGCAGGGACCAACGGCTCAACGTGCCATCCGAAACACGGAATCATCTTTCTTTCGGACAATCCGGTGATTCAGCCTGCAATGTCCTAAACTCCTAACCAACTGGGGAAAACGCACAAAGTATCACTAGGTGTCCCCCGTGGTAATCGAACCCAAGAACAATCAAGAACCCAATGCTTATAACCATTAGACCACAGAGGCAGTAAATTCCTAATAATGCAAATACCACGTAACCTGGTAATCGAGATGGAGCTTCAAATCAACTGTTAATATAATTACAAGTATCTGGATAACCGTGGAACTTCACTTTACCTTATGAAGACAAAGGATAAACCTATATAGACACCGTTTCAAAACGTCACATTATTATTATTCCCACAACGACCCATTATAATCTACCTTTATCTAGACGCCAACATTAAAACCCTCACATTAAATTGGTGCACTGAACTCGAAGGCAACACAGTTGAATTCTTAACATAAACGTCATTATAAACAACAAGGTATTAAAAGCTAAGACGTCAAGACAAGGCTTGAAGCCAGTTATGAGTCAGTACTAAGCAAACGTCCAGTCATTGTTGCAAAGGACTTTAATAGGATTTGCATTAAGGAATGGAGGACAAGACATTCTCAGGGATAAGAATCAATTATTTATGAAGAAGGTTGATACATTTTATATTTGATAAAGAATTAGCTCAATCAGCTTTAGAAGTGATGAAACCAAGGAAAATTTTTGAAATAATATCTAGGTCCATTGCGCAAATTGAAGATAAATAAAAATTATGTCCATGAGGCTGATCTAATTTGGCTGCTGTATGATTTGAACTGTCAATCTCTTCAATGAGCCGGCGTCACCAAGTTTAGTGCTACAATTATGCGATATAGATTATACGTATTGTAACACTTGTTCTCGTTATTTTTGACGTGTCCTTAAACCATAAAGGCGTTCAAGGTGAAATTAAGTCCTAGAGAGTTATTTGTGGATCGTAGCAAGATTTTGTTCTGATTACCCCGATGAGGTATACATTTAAACCTTCTTCTTATGATTTTGATTTGTATGTCATCTTCTATCGAGTCATTGACAGTTATGTCATCGACTTTGACTTGCATTATAGGCTCGATAATTGCTCAGGGTGGGCAGGCCGTGTCGGGGGTTCAGCACGTCATGCAATCAATCAATACATAATATTTTTTATTCTATTTTACAGATAATCATCATTAGCTTATCATTGTCTACTGCTGAATATAGTCTCTCTCGAAGCCGGCCACAAACTCTTTGCTCTATCTTCCTCATCCAGTCGCTTCCTGCTATCTTCTTATTTAGTTCGTCGGTCCAGTGGCAGCGAGCCGCACGGTATCCCACAATACTTTTTACACACTACTCTACATTTTACTATAACCTACATAGTATGATACGTCTCTGCATTATTGTTACTCTTTCCAACACATTGTATATGGCCCCTATAGATAGATACGGCGATAAGAGCATTAGGGTTTATATCAGAATTTTGAAGGGAGACCAATTGAGATTAGAAGCAATTTGCCATACTGCTAAAATAAGATAGGTTTGGAAAGGGTGATATATTTTGAGGGGGCTATGTATCAATTGGCAGTTGATAATTTTGACGTGTTTATTATTTTGATGAATGTTTTATTTCTTTAGTAGAATCCAACATATTTCTACCGTTAGGTAGATTGCTGGTTTATACGACATTTACTACAATTAAATTTTGCGTTATACAATGTTTAAACACGTTATGATGAGCACTTCCAAATATAACTAGTAGGTACAATAGTACTTAGCGGCAAAGTATGTGATTTCCCTCAAAAGAGACAAGACTATGATTGATTTTCTATACGTATCAGTGCAGTAACCAGAATTTCACCAAAATCTATTCGTCAAAATTATGTCATGACAAGCCCCAATTTTATGACCGCTCCAAGCACCCTACAATGATACCAAAAGCGATTAGCAAATACGTTCAGCGGAGCGTATACGCAGTAGATAAGTTCCCGATAACACCTACTGTTAAATCTAAATACGAAGCCCCTTAAAACAACCCTTAGGGTTTACGCACAAGTGCGAATATTGTTAGATTTGCGCTGCTTTACGCGAGGAATACACTCTAATGCAGATGCTTGCCATCCCATGCCTCGCACTGTCTTTAAATTCAACACCGTCCACAATAAAATCGACTTGAACAACATTCATTGCAGTTTCACCTCCGATAACGCAGGCATGTAACAGTGTAAAAACATTAATGGACTTCCGTATTCGAAGAGCTGTTGTTAAAACCTGCCGCTATGGCCGGATCGCGTGTTTAAGCGATCTCTATGCAAATGCTATCGCGAATAATTATTTGTACACTTTTATTGCCTTTACTGACCTGGGTATAGCAGCTCTATGTTTTAGTGCAATAAAAAATTGGTTTGTATTTTGATTTAAAAACGAATCCCACTCGCTGTTAAATGAGATTTTTTTTTAAATTCCGTATGAAATCGAGAAAGCGTGCAATTTATTTTTCCATAAAACAGAAAATTATACGATATCCTATTGCACACAGAAATATTTAGAAATGAAGTGAAAAAAACTTGATATCGAATTTTAATATTCGAAGTCCGAAGTTGCATCGTTTGGTAAGTCAATGGTATCGATTCGGTAATGGCCATTACGACTAAACTTAACTAAAATTTAGTTAAAATGTGTCAAAATCATGTACGCTATTCGAAAAAACACAACTAAACTTAACTTAACTTATCTGACAGGATTAAACTTATTTCGAACTAAATTAGGTTAAAACGTCCTTTTGCTATTCGAAACGAACATATACCTGTCACTTTTAGATGTGTCAAACTTATTTTAGTCAAATTTTAATCTCGACTAAAACGGTGTCGACTAAAAACGACTTAGCGTGTTTTGTAGTGATTTTTATTTCAAATATAGTGGAAATGGCGCGGTACGTAGTTGCGGCTCTGGTAGATGCAGAAGAGAGGTAAATTATGAGGTTTTTGTTTCATAAATGTACCTCTAGGACACTGGTTATAACCTAAATTCATTTCACAGAAATCAGCAAGAAAGAGAAGGTTAAGAGGCCTACGAGATACTTCGAACACGTTTACACTGGCCGAGAGAAACTCTTCCATGTCCCAAACGGTTCTGCTGGATATCTCTGCCAGGTATTGCAAGACCATCCTGGTTTCAAATTTTCAACACATACGACAACATACCAAAGCACTTGAAGGTAGTTTTGTTTGCCCTACAAGATCACACAATGTTAAAAATATGAAGGCTGAGGCTTTGCCCCGGCCGCGGGCCTCCCCTTCTTCTTTGGAGGGTGCACTACCATGCATATAGCGCAACCCGATATAATATGCGCTGCAGGTTCTCTGCTGCAGTGCGGAAGAGACGTGCAGGTGCACTACCGGGCCACTCCGACCAGAGGCCAATTACTAGTATTACACTAATCACGTTATTGCTCATGATGGCCATTAGAGCCGTTTTGACGGATGGCTCAAACGTTATTGAACAATTCTGTTCTGGCTGGCCCACACAGAGTGCAGCTGCAGAACGAGTGCAGGCCGGCTGCAGTTGTAAACTGTGGAATCATATCCGAGGTGGCACACTGCGGCTATCGTTCTGCAGCCGCACCGGACTGCATCTACCGTTCCGCAGCCGCACCAGACTGCATCTATTGTGACACCTCGCTTATGATTCCATAGTTTACAACTGCTGCCGGTCTGCACCCGTTCTGCAGCTGCACTCTGTTTGGCCCAGCCTTAACTCACACCCTAGGTTGAGTAAAATCACTCGGGGTGGTGAGAACTATTGCTACTACCTGTAGTTTATTCACCCCCACACCTATTTCCCAGTTTTGGGATGGGCAGACAATTCACCTCATTTGGATCCAAATACCTATCTTTTCATACTGTACTTACCTACACTGCACTTGTTTCGAGTACTCCGCACCTAATTGATCTGTATACGATGTAACTGAGTACCTATCAGAGTATGTACATCTGCTGCATTCCTACACATGTTCCAACGAAAGAACCACTACATCACTTACAGGGCTGCGTTCAGGACCTTTGGGTGCGGTTGTTTTTCTCGCTCGCTCTTATGGGTAGAACGCTTTTCACCGAGCCTCGGAACGGCGTTAGTGCGAAAAGTTGCACTCGGGGTGCACTCTGGGCGTAGTTTCAGAACGCACCCCTGACATACATAAGTGTAGCATGCAATGACACTAAAATATTGCTTTTTGTTGTAGGTTTTGGGCGCATTGACTTTCTATGGAACCGAGTTCAATCAGATAATCATTAGGACAGATGATTGTCTTCTACAAGCCACAAGCCAGTGTACCTATCTGAAGCAGTTGAGCAAGATATTATAAGTGCATGATCAGATCACTGTGCACAAGTCATGGGGAACGGACGGCCTCTGATGGAGTAGTATATAATATATTCATAATTTCCACGTTTCACTAGCAGCGCCAGATTGTCTTTAAACAAGATTAAAATATGGTGCCGTGGTGAGTAACCTGCCATGCAGGAGCCGATGGTTCGATCCCAATCCATGCCGACTCGTACCAATGAGTTTTTCGGAATTTATGTAAGATTTGTAACACCACTGGCTTTTCGGTGAAGCAAAACATAGTGAGGAAACCTGCGTGCTTCTATTTCGAGGCATGTATTGTAACCTGCTGTCCATTATATGTGGCAACCGACATGCTCACACGTCACACTGGACAGAGTTTCGGTACTAGTGAAAGGTGGATGTTCTGACGTTTCAGAATATCTCTGACTACCCCCTCGGGGAATAAAGTCGAGAGCCATGCCATGCTATAATTCAGTGTGTGACGTGACCTCCTTGTTCTCATCCAGTTGGATCATGTTTTCTTACAGAGTTTGTGGGTAAATAAATAAAAAACTCATAAATTAAATGAAATTATTTTATTTTCATAGATTTAATTAAAAATAATAAATAAAAGATCTTCATTCACTGATCAACATCTTGAATCTAATCGAAATCTTAGCAAAATCACTTGAAAATCACTCATATCGTTACCCGTGGACCCGGTGGGTTGACCCATTGCATTAGGGATTGCTCCCTGGACTTATGACTAAATCGATAAAAAGAAACCCTCGTTTGGTTTGCTTCAGACCCACCACAGTACCCCAGGTGGTACGGTGGGTCTTTTAAAGTTAAACGGTACCACTGAGTGTATCTAGATTATCATGCAAGAGATCACCACTAGGGTCACTACACTCAGTGGTACCGTTTAACTTTAAAAGACCCACCATACCACCAGTGGTGTGGCCGGGTTACGGTGGGTCTGAAGCGAACCGAACGAGGGTTTCTATCGATATAGTCTTACGTCCAGAGAGCAATCCCTAATGCCATGGGTCCACGGGTAATTTTAATTACCCACGGGTCCACGGGCAACGACTCCATGCCACTATCTTTACTGAAATATTTTATACAGGGTGTAACAAAACACCCTACTAATACTTAAGGGGGTGTTTCAGACCATCAAACTGAACAACTTTCACTATGGAGCCAATAAACAAAAATCAGCTGTTCCATACACAAAACTGTAGTACCAACTTGACTAAAATGTATGCAAGTATGGGACTGCAGATTTTTGAAGTGAATTTTATGGGAGGGCTTTGAAATTCTGATCCGCAACCTTTTTGTGAGACGGAAGTTCGAAATTTAAATCGGGAGAAGTTTCACATCTGCTGGGCATCCCGTAACGGAAAACTTAATTTTTATTTTTCTCAATGTTGGTTCCATAGTGAAAGTTGTTCAGTTTGATGGTCTAACTAAACCACCCCGTATTATTAGGGTGTTTTGTTACGCCCTGGGGTGCGTTCAGAACTTACGCCCAGAGTGCACCCCGAGTGCCACTTTTCGCCCTAACGCCGTTCCGAGGCTCGGTGAAAAGTGTATTACCCATAAGAGCGAGCGAGAAGAACAACCGCACCCAAAGGTTCTGAACGCAGCCCTGTATGACAACTTGGTCAACTCGGACAACATGATCAAATCGGTAAACTCCGTCGTCCAAGTTGTATGTGTCATCAGAGTTGATCAGAATGTCCATGTTGATCATGCTTTACTAAATTATTCTGTTCTGTTATACTAAAGTACTTCAGAGACCATGAAAACAACTCGGACAACATGAACAACTCAGATGGACTTCAACATGGACAACTTTGTAAATATTGGCAACAGTTGACCGAGTTAGTTATGTTGTTCGAGTTTGCCACGTTGCCGGAGTCGTTCATGTTGTCCGCGTCTATGAAGTTATGCTGTGTGGCCGAGAGATGAGGAAATTATCTTCCATATGGTCCATCCATCTCCGCTTTGATTGTGCCATACAAATGTGAGAAATCTTCTTTACTCAGTTTGAACCGTTGTCTATGTGGTGTTACTGAAGCCGAGCGGAGACGAGATGGGTAAATAACATCCCGTTCACTAAACTTCTCTTGCCCTCAATACTTCTACATTCTAGTGTTCACTGTTTTTCTCCAGCCATTCTCCTGTTTGCTGAAACAAAATTATAATTATAAATTATAAATAACGCTCACAGGCACATACATTGTAATGATCCCAAGTAAGCTCAGGCTTTTTGTTATGGGAATCATACAACAACGGCACACACATAACATCCATGACCGAACCGGGATTCGAACCCAGGACCCTGGTTTGGCAGTCCGGCGTGGTAACCATCACACCAACCGGGCCGTCAAAATAGTAGTTTTATAAAATGTTAAATGTCACAGAGGTTATCTAGTCCCATTAGGCCCGGTCTCCACAGAAGAAGAGATGTGAGGAGCAGAAACGCTTAGCGGCTAGGTTGTATCCACTAAAGCTGTGGATGCGGTGGCTGCTCACCGTCCCACACCACGCTTGACGTTACTTCACAGACACACACTACAATAACCCTTACTTAGTCCAGACATGATGACAAGACAACTATGTATTATTTCTCCCCTCTGGACGGAAAGCGACAATTGTCGTCCCGCTGCGTTAAACGAAGTTGCCGCTTTCCACCTCCGTCGAGGAGAAAAATAGTATACTAACCTCAAGCAGTAAATATTAATAAGAAAGCCTCAAGCTTTGCTAATTTATGAACAGTACCTCTGAGGATGGGTTTTGGCTTTGGCTTGTACTATCACTTCATCATCATCAGTCCGGAAAACCCCACTGCTGGGTATAGGCCTCTTCCTTTTCACACCAACCAGAACGGTTGCCCGTTAGTCTTATCCACTATTTGCCGGCTACTCTACAAATGTTATCCGACCACCTGGCTGGTGGTCTGCCCACTGGACGTTCCCCCTCCCACTGCCACGACTCTGTCACTGCCCTCGTCCATCTGCCATCATTCGACCTGGCCAAGTGTCCATCCCACCTCCACTTTAGAGTCGAAAACCGCTTGCCGATATCAACCACCTTTGTTCGGAGTCTGATCTCGACATCTTACTTACCGACCTTTTTGATTGTATGGCTTATTTGCAGTCCGACCTTGCAACGTCACTTGATTTGGTTGTTACATCAAAAACGGCACCTGTGACTTCTTGTGTGTGACTTTTCTCTGCTTGGCTTTCTTTCAGGCGTTTATGTTTACCAAATTTTCTCTAATACAGCTCCTTTTCTCACTGTAAACCTGTAAATATTGTACCTAGTTTAAAACTCAAGTTTTATGTAATACTTTCGTATTTAACTGGCTATCTATATATACCGCCCACCTCCACTTTAGAGTCGAAATCCGCTTGCCGATATCAACCACCTTTGTTTGGCGTCTGATCTCGACATCTTACTTACCAAACTATTAATATTTTAGTAAAATCTCAAGCTCGCTTCCCTCGCTCTAGGTTTTGGATCATATTATCACATACACAACTACTACTGGTATATTGTTCCATCCTCAAACCAATCTGGCTCTATGGCATCCAACTGTGGTCAACTGCAAGCAAATCCTACGTCCAATGCCTGCAAAGGGTTCAGAACAACATACTCAGGACCATTTCAAATGCTCCCTGGTTCTCTCGCAACTCTGAAATCCACGAATACCTGGAAATGCCTACCGTTCTCCAAGAAATAGAGCGGCACAAACAAAAATACAAAGAGCGGTTAAGAAGTCACCCAAACAAGCTCGCCAACTCGCTGCTGACAGCCAGCAGCACTAAAAGACTAAAGAGGAGTCATGTGCTCTCGAACTAAAAGAGGGTAGGGCGCTGGCCCTGTCACTCTTAAAAGCATTCTCAAATCAACTCATCTGATTATAGTCTTTCGACTGATGGCAGATCAAAACACAGAAAAAAAAAAAAAAAAAAAAAAAAAAAAAAATATTATCACATCATCATCATCAGCGAGGTAAACCCCACTGTTGGGTATAGGCCTCTTCCTTTTCAAGCCAACCAGAATGGTCCCCCACCAGTCTCATCCACTGTTTGCCGGCTACTCTTCAAATGTTATCCGACCACCTGGCTGGTGGTCTGCCCACTGACCGTTCCCCCTCCCACTGCCACGACTCTGTCACTGCCCTCGTCCATCTGCCATCATTCGGCCTGGCCAAGTGCCCCGCCCACCTCCACTTCAGAGTCGAAATCTACTTGCCGATATCATCAGCCCGGTAAACCCCACTGCTGGGTATGGGCCACTTCCTTTTCACGCCAACCAGAACGGTCCCCCGCTAGTCTCATCCACTACTTGCCGGCTACTCTGCAAATGTCATCCGACCTACTGGCGACCCTCTGTCACTGCCCTAGTCCATCTGCCATCATTCCACCGGGCCAAGTGTCCATCCCACCTCCACTTCAGAGTCGAAAACCGCTTGCCGATATCAACCACCTTTGTTCGGAGTCTGATCTCGACATCTTACTTACCGACCTTTTTGATTGTATGGCTTATTTGCAGTCCGACCTTGCAACGTCACTTGATTTGGTTGTTACATCAAACACGGCACCTGTGACTTCTCGTGTGTGACTTTTCTCTGCTTGGCTTTCTTTCAGGCGTTTATGTTTACCAAATTTTCTCTAATACAGCTCCTTTTGTCACTGTAAACCTGAAAATATTGTCCCTAGTTTAAAACTCAAGTTTTATGTAATACTTTCGTATTTAACTGGCTATCTATATATACCGACCTTACACCATTCCTTCCGCCCTATATTATAAGAGGTATTTATGGAACAAACAAGACTTGTACGAAACATAAAACAAGAGTCAAGACTTACCCCTTGCGAAAGCCACATTGGCGTGGAGCCGCTCCACCAGCAGCTCCTTCTGCCGTTTGTTCGCCCTTCTTCTATCCATTATTATCACAAAAACGGTAGTTCTCTTATTATTTTGTGCTCAAAAACCACGAAAATACGAAAAACCATTGAACAAATAGAATTTAAACGCTAACGCCATTGAAAGACGTCAGTTTCTTTTTTTTTATGAATCTGTTTAATTTTCATATTGCAATGTAAATATTATTTGAACAACAGAGACAAAGCTATTTAAAATTACGTAATTCGAACTCTTTCTTACACTTTACTTACGCTTGGACAGGTCAACACTAAGCCACACCTAAGGCCACACCATAGACAATCCTTCGCCATTCGTTCATTTCATTCGTTCTTTTATTTATCTGTGATTTCAATTTAGTCCTGTCATAATCGATTTAGTCCTGTCAAACAAGACGACTTAATTTAGTTCGTGGCAAAAACCGAATTGCACACGAAAACGACTTAACTTATTTTAGATGAATTTAAGTTAAAATTAATTTAGTCGAGTGCTCATACCGAATCGATACCATTGTTCATCTTTTATATTATTAGAGACTTTATCCATCATAAAATTTGTGTTGCATAAGTAATAATGTAACATAATATAAACAAATTCTATACAAGTGCCATTTCTGATAGGATGTTATGTTATGTTTTAAATGTTTTGTGTTAGGATTGGGTTTAATAGTTTTGATCACAAACACTGGAAGCACAAAATAAAATATGTCAGTACAGAAGAATAGCTTCATGCAACGAGCAAAAAAGGCGCATGTACGCATAGACGCACAAGTATGGCCACAAATTGAATATACCTACAGGGTGTAAACTAAAATGCTTTAAAAACATGTCTATGATTAACGGGGTGCTTCAGAACATCAAACTAAACAACTATGGGACCAAAATTGAAAAAAAAAAGTTTTGTTCCATAGAAAATTTCAATAGCTACTTAACCCAAATGTATGGAACGGCTAATTATTTTTCGCGATTTCGATGTTGGTCCCACAGTGGAAGTTGTTCAGTTTGATGGTCTGAAGCCCCTCTAACGCATTCAATTTATAGTATATTTACTGTATAGTACTGACTAGGTACTGACATTCGTCCGACTTGACCCGAGATGAGATCGGCGTAGGTACACGTCTATGTGTGCGTGTAGGTGCGTGTGCCTGTTTCGCTCTTCGTATGGAGCTGTTCTTCTGTTTATTTGTCGTTTCAAGTAAGTGCAGATACGGAGAACATCGATACCTTTGATGTAAAAACATTTTATGCTCAATTCCAATATCGCACTTTACCGAAATTACCGCTTAAGTTTTAAGAGTATTTGTTCACTAAACAAGTTTAAACGAGACGATTTCTTTTTTTAAATTTACTACAAAACGGGTAATATTTGAGATTTCATATTTCTCGTTTCTTATTATTTGTAAATTGTAAAACGTTTGTCGCTAATATTTTTTGTTTACATGTGAAACTTTTTCGTAAGTGTGTTAAGTTTTTAAAGGCTTTTTACAAATAGTTACGAAGTCATCGTAAGCATTTACTATCTTAATATAATAAATAAATAAATAAATAATTTTAACATTTCATAAATTATGGAATATGGGTTACCTACTTACACCCATTGATTCACATATTTTGATAAATAAACAAAATTACAGGGTGTTTCATAAGTACAAATAAATTTCTAAACTCTTAAGGTGTTTAGACCGTCAAACTGAACAACTTTCTCTATGGGACCAACATCGAAATCGCGAAAAAAACGATCTGATATCCCATACATATTTTAGCTCTAGTCGATTTATAGAGTATAGAACATAATTTTTTTTTCGCGATTTCGGTATTGGTCCCATAGTGAAAGTTGTTCAGTTTGATGGTCTAAACCACCCCCTTAAATGTTTATTTGTATTTTTGTAACACCTTGTATACTTCTTCTTATAATTATGTCATCTTATATTATATGCTGAAGGTTTTTTTAAGGGGTTAAGGTTAAGGGGGATACGACAAAAAAAAATCAGCTATTCCATACAAAACTGCAATTCTTCTCGACCAAAATGTATGGGACTGCTGATTTTTTATTCGTAATTTCGATGTTGGTCCCAACAAGCTATTAAGTTTGATGGTCTGAACATCCCCTTAAAAAACTGTAATCATAAGTTGGACCCTGCATAATTCAGTTTGTTAATAATTATGGGTTAATTCAGACCATCAAACTGAACAACACACTGGGTGGACCGACCACCTGCTGAAGGCGGCGAGAACCTGATGGATGCCCCTCAACCTGTCGTTGTGGCGATCCTTGGAGGAGACAGCAGTGAACGGTTTTCGACTGAGATGATGAATGATGATACCATAGAGGTATTATACCAGGAATAGAGGAACATACAGCTGACAGAGCGAGATGTACCTAGCGGCACCACTGTATAATAGAAAGAGATACGTGACGCTAGGCAATAGGGCCGTTTTTTTAGTCTCCAATTAATTTTTACAATTCGGTTTCCGTGAATAATTGCGAATCTAAAGTGAAATCGTAGATAATTTTATGAAATATACTGACACTACTTCATTAATTTATCCACAACTTCACGTTAGACTCAGAATTATAGACAATATTCGAATTTTTGCCTGCGAATAGTCTCCAAAAAACATCCAAAAAAGGTTTTATTTGACAACTCATGTTTGTTGCTCTATTCCTGGTATAATACCTCTATGGATGATACTGTGATGTATTTTGAACAATGAAGCGACATCAAAGATGATTTCAAATCTCTGGCCTCCATTATTAAATGATCGCACCTAATCTTCCAGCACGCTTTATACATAATGAATACCGCTATAATTTAAATTAGCAACATCTGTGATTGTGCAGCCCATTCAGATTATATTAAATAATGCGCTCGAGTAATGATTGTGAACAGTTTTATTTTTATTTTTAGTGCACAAAGCAGAGAGTTGTTATGGCGATTTTCATTGTTGGTGTTTGGTACAATTTTTTAGCAAAGGCTGGATTTTAGAGGATACTCTAGAGCAAGGGTGCTCAACCCTATGCCCACTTTGTGGCCCGCGGACGATTTTAGAATGGCCCGCGCATGTTAGAAAATTTCCGCTAATTTTACCATTAATTTCACCAAAGTCGTATAAGTCTTATTCCAAGGACTTAACCTGTACACAAATAATCAAATTTTCATTTCACATTAATATCGCCATCATCGATTGCTCTAAGTACGAATGTAAAATTAGATGCTTATTGCAGTCGTTTGAGAGCAGATTTCAGGACTTTGAGACTAAAAAACAAGATATACAAATTTTTGTGAATCGCTTCACTCGCTCTAATTTTCTGTTTTAATTACTGAACCTGTACAAATAATCCTAAAGATTTCTGACCACAGCTAAGACGTGGTGCTAAAAATTTCGATGACTTTAATTGGTTAGTATTGAAAATATCAACATAGTACGTTTGTATGCAGCGCGCATTTTCGCTCTCGGAACGTCACGAACGTAACATTCTACTAAATATGCTTGTGACTTGTACCACATCGGCCGGATGCTTTGTTATAGCGATTTTCATTGTTAGCGATTCAATAAAAGTAGTTTTTTGAATCGATTCGTTTCGAAGTGTTGAATGTTTTGAATGATTTATTTTAAAGTTTTATGTGCTGGTTTTGAGTTTTATTATATTGACTGTTCGAAGTTAATTTGCTTAGTGTCAAAATGTTGATTTGATTGATGGTTACAATAATCATTTTGAGAATTTATGGATTGGGTTTGCCGTTCGAGAATTTTTTTGTAGCTAAATGACCTGTTTATTTTACACTTTGCTTAACTCAGATATACAACGTGATATAGAATAAGCGCAAAACCTCATACACCCCAGCTAATTTTTAACCAATTAGATAGGTACTGGATAGGTAGATAGATTTAAACAATAATTTAATTATTTTGATACTTAAAATTTAAAGTTATTCGCATTTAAAGTTTTGGGGCACAAACTATTTGTTATCATTTCAGCAATTAATGAAAGCTTTAACGTGCTCATGGATACATTTTAAGAATCTTATTTTGGTAATAAGTAGGGTGAGAGTGCCTGAGCGGTGGGTTGAGATCGAGTTCAGTAAATTTTAAATATTACAATCAAATTATTTTTATTTTGATAAAAATTACCTATGTTGAAACCATGTTATTTGCAATGCAAATGACATTCAATGAAACACAATCCTCCATTAAATCTCTTGCCGTCACTTTTTGTCTTCATCATCATATCGTATGGCATTTTTGTCTTCCTGCTTGGATCCGAGGGGGGGTTAAATTTTGAGGTCGAGGTGTTTCAGCCAGTCTTCCGCTGCCGGGGTTAGCCTGTGGAGTTCTTCGATTCCACCAGGGAAACGGCGTAGAGTGCACTGTTTACCACATGGGAGAGGGTCTGGTCAGGTGCCCCGCAGTCGCACGTTGGAGACTCCCTCAAACCCCACTTGTGGAGGTGATAGTTAGTCCTTCCGTGGTTGGTTCTGAACCGGTTAAGCTTAACCCAGGTCTTACGGTCCTTTTCAAAACCAGCCGGTTTGACAGTCGGGTCTCGCACGAGGCTTGCATGCGTATGGCCAAAAAGGCCCCAATCTGCCCGCAATGCGTTATTTACATCGTACTGGGACTGACTTTTTGTCTTGTTGACGTATTAAAAGATAGCAAGAGATTTAATGGAGGATTCGATATCTTAAAGCTAACTTTACCTATTATATTATGGTGCTGGTTGGGTCCTTGTAGTAAGGGTACCCATTCATGATGGGGACACTTCCTCGCTGAATAGCTATGCTGATTCGTTGAGTAACACGTATACCTATCATTAAGAGCTTCGGAAATTTTAACAACGACGCAACGAAACAGCTACCTTTGTGTTCATTTGACAAAAGCTGTTTGATCAATGGCAAAAAGTAGCAAAGTAATCCTTTTGCCATTGGGAGGGTTAACATGGGAACTTTATCAAGTGATCCGAGTGTAACCATAATACTTGTTTGTTGTCTATGGATATTGTCTATATACATAAAAAATTATGCCGTGTGGATCCTGGTTAAGAATTGAGTAGGTGTCAATTTTAAATAATGTTTTAGAGTTCAGAGCAGTGTTATGCAAACTTATTTGAATTTGAACCTTCGCAAGACTATCAAGTGGACACAAATCGCCGACGCTACGAACTTTATTTTAAAAATGGAGAGAAGGTTTACGACGAGGCACGGATTCCATCCGATCACGTACCCTAGAACGAAAACCTGGAGCGACCGAAGCGAGCTTAAAATTTTGCTGCACTGTGACTCTGCCACAGTCAGAACTCTTGGTTTATGCATGTGGAGCATTCACATACTGTAACTACAAAGAAAAAGATAGTTAATTCAATAGTCGTAGCTTGATTTCGGTCGACCACTACGCTACGCAGTTTATATTATTATTATTATGTGTCTTACCTTATTATTATTATTATTTATAATTATTGGACTTCTTGCTTGTGCGTTAGCACCGCATTTCTGCCCATGTCAAGTGGTTTGAGGGAGTATCTATCCATTCTCGAGGATTGTTTTTGAGTAAGAACACAACAGAGATGGATTGTGGAGCCTCGTGGCAGGCTGAAACGCGAACCGCGCAAACACCACCCAAAGACGAGTGTCCGGGGCAAACCCTACAACGTGACTCCAGTTTATATTATTATCTAAATTACGAAAAGAAAATGTGTTTATTACCTATTTAAATATTTGTTTCAATCATAATTATAATGCGCATCGAATAAAACGAAAGTTTTTTTATCAATAGGTATACCTTGAGGCATAATAATTTATAAAAACTCTAGCTTAATTCAAACATAATAGTCATGCAGAGATAGTAACCTTCCACGGTTCTACTTCTTATCTATCGAGCATTTTTTTACATAGACTTATCCTTTACTATTACTGATTTATGGACAACCTACATCCCATTATCGCACTACTAATAGATTTGAACCCCTCATTGTACTAGATCGGATCGTTCAACCATTTTATTTTATTGTACTAACCCACACTTTTGACCCCATGCTTTTTAAATAATGTTCTACTCTGTTTTACACCTTATCGCAACTTAATATAAAGGCTAAACTTAATTAAATTTTAAAGGGTAAAATTTAATGTTTGCTGAAGAACATTTTTAGTGACTGATTATGTCATGTTTGTTAATTTGGAAAATGGAGTCACGGTATTAAATGAAGATAGAAAAATTATGGGTATAGTTCCCATGAATTATGTGTGTATGTTAAATAGCTTATAGAAATTACTTCCGGGTTGAAAGTTAATTATATTTTATTGGATAACTGTTTTAATATAACATTTCGATGATTAATTTAATTAGAATTTATTTGGTTGCCTGGTTGAGTTCTTTACTGAAACTTTGATCCATATTGTAATATCTCATTCGAACGAGGTAGAAAGGGTAAGCAAGAATGCAGTAAGTATGGTAGATCCTTATATAGATCTTGTCACAAGGATTCCGAAAATATATGGAGCTCAATTTTGCCATAAAATATTGATAAGATTGGTATCAATCTTATCGTAAACAATCTAATGTTTGTGACGCTCTGTCAAATCGATGGCATTTCATTGAATTTTACTTGCCATCATGGTGTAGAGATTTACCAACCATCAAAAGATGCTTGCTGATTGCCTAGTATGCGGTGGAGGTATCAGGGGGTCTATACATCATTTGAGGAGGCATCACTTTTCGTGCACCTCATAATAAAAGGTGAAAGGATTTTGATGAATGATACACAAGATTTTGTAAAGTCAATACAGACCGAAGTTACAGGCAATAATTGGTCAATCAATCTAGTATTCTTTGAACTGAACTGGGAGTAAAAAGAAAGGAATGAACTTTTGATTAACAAGCGATTTCAGAAACAAAAAACCGTTTTTGAACGCATTTGGATGCCATGCAAATTTTTAACCGAACCAAAACACTGTCCAAACCCGCCACCCCCAGCTTAGGGGCAAAGACAAATAGGCAATCAACCGCACTCATTAACAAAAGAAAAATAACCCACCCCATTAAAACTCCCTACAAAGACTTAAACGCCAAACTAGCGCTATTATTTTTATTTCAATAAAGGCGGCGACGTCATCGCCAGGGAAAAAAAGCAAAAATCCGCCAATAATAAAATTATCGGGGAACCGCTGTGCTATTAAATGCAGACCGCCCGTGAAATATACGGGACAAGCCCCCAGCGGTCGGTGAGGCTGTGAATTAGTTGTCGAGAATAGCGAGTAGTCAATGAAAATCAAAATGTAATAATACTTGGTACGAAATCGTACACTCATTCGAATAAAGAAGCAAAGGCAAGAAAATAAAAAAAAAATTATTATGCATAACTCATAAACTCCAAAGAAAGCACAGAATAGGTTTGGTATATAGTTCTGTGGTAGTTAAAAGTATAAACGAGTACAGTTTTCTCCATACAAACGTATTCCCCTGTTTTCTCCCTGGATAATAACACTAGAGCAAATATTTTTTTACCATACTATCTATGTCACCTCTGCCATGTCCTTATGTTTTTTCTTTTTTGCATTAATTAATTACTGTAAGAACTAGGGACCTTCAAAAATGACCCATTTTACCGCCCGTTTTCAGACATCCAGCATATAACAGAGCAGAGAATGACCCTACAGCTTTGGTGCAATAGTAACAGATGAACATAATTACGTATTCTAAAGGAATATAACGTTATTTTTGTTTGGCCGGCACTTTTGAGATTTAGCCCAAATTGAATTTTATCCTTTGACGAATATAAACAAAAAAAACGCAAAAATACGGATATAGCCAAAGTCTGTCTCATATTATTTTTGAAAGAATTATTATTATAGGTTTAGTTTTGGAGGAGAAAACAGGGGAATACGAAATACAGATTTCGTCGATATTTTGGAATATAAAATCGGTCCGAGCTGCAGTTGTTTCTTTCGCACTCTAGTCGGCGGGGTGTATACCCATACAAAAAATATACGGATATAAATACGTATACAGTCGGAAAAGTGACCTATTCTACAAATTAGCATTTCAGCCCGCCTGTCCCTTAACACTTCTGCAAAAAAAAATATTACGTGGATGTGCCAATGTTAGTTAAATTAGATTATCAACTAATTGACGACCATAATCACATTCGGGGTAGTGAAAAGCTTTGCTACAACAGTCTAGCAACTATATTTTGAGTGTGTATAGCAATAAGGCTTACTTTTAATTTACTTATAAGGCTTAGTTCTCAGGACGGAATCATGCGTCAAGAGTTGATAAGTGACTGATATTATCCTGACCCGAACTAGACCCATGTAGTAGAGTATGGCCCACTCTACGTCACCCTTATTCGTAAGAGGAGGTTTTTGCTTAACAGTGGGATCACAGGCTTTAACCTTACTTATTTAATAATACTTTCCGCTACTCTTGTACAATAAATCCTATGTCATGTCGATAGAACGCGTGATATTTATGCTTACTTTATGCAGAGAGGCCGCGAAATATTCTCAGCAGCTGAATTTTCCGAGCTTAATTCATTTAGCAGCTCGGAACTAAGCTGGAGTATGGTTTATAGCTGTAATAGAGCAGACATAGTATTCATGTTAGTTCGATGTCGGTGTGAAAATTTGGATTTTGCTACGTCATCGACTAAAATAGAATTTTCGTTATTTCCGCAACTCATTTTTCTACCTGTGCTTAGTAGCATCTATATTATTAACATCAACGAATCACACATCAATTGACAGTCTTTCCTTGTGTATCATCATCATCATCACAGCCTATATAGGTATGTCCCACCACAGGGCACAGGCCTACCCTCAGGGAGGGTGTATGGGCGTTAGTCCACCACGCGTGTACAATGCAGATTGGTAGACTTCACATACGCATTTGAATTTCTTTTTCAGCGTATGCACGTTTCCTCACGATGTTTTCCTTCACCGTTTGAGAGCAGTCGGTATTACGTATATAAGTTAGAAAAACTCATTGGTACATGGCATGTGATCCGTGCAGATTCGAACCCGGACCTCAAGATTGAGTTTCATTAGCTCTCCGCAATGCGCCACCGACGCTCTTGTGTATGGATTGATAATATATTAAGCTTTAGCTGTACTATAAGCTACAGAGATATCTTTTCCTTGTTCGTTTCCTAAAACTAGAACCAGGAATTCAACATCTGTATTAACTATTTCATAGAAGCCGTTGTTAAGGACCATCCATTTAACTTTGAATCAAGTTACCGCCAATCGTTCAATTTCAAGCGCTAGTTGTCAAGGGAACCATTCGTCTAAGGCCAACTGCGATTAGATAAATAAGATCGATTCACGATGGATATTTCTGTAAGTTTGTCTGTTAGTCTGGATTTGAGCTGCTCTGAAATAGCTCTAATAGAGTTTGCACAGGGTAGCTAATTAAAAACTTACATTCAAATTTAAATATCCCGCATACATCTGTGACGTAACATCACGCATCCATATTTAAGTTCTAACTGGATGTACCTTAAAAATCGTTGAATGGACCATTATGTACTTTCAATAAGGCGATTAGTTATACAAATAATGTTTTCTATCGTAATTGATTCAATGATCTTGAAATGAACAATTACAAGGACTTCAAAAAGCTTCTATAATAATCTGTATAATCCAATCCAATCAATGTCGAGTAAGTACATTCGCAGAAGTTTAAAGGGGTTGCGTCATATACAAACCATTCGTAATATTGCATAATCAGAAAAGATAATACCACAAATTCCTCCAACTACTCCCTATAGCACAATAAAACCTCAATTACAGAAACTTGACCAACCCTGCATGATTCATAAAAACCCACGGCATCAAATTACTTTCGACCGAACGTCCGTAGGATTTTGGCCGCCGTTCACCCACCCAGTCCATTTTTGCCCCCAGACCAATCGACAAATGAAAAGTCGTCGTCAATTAATTAGCGACGGAACCCTTGCGGCGTTGGACCGTGAGAACCATTTGTTCTATTTACAAGGAAGGGGCGGAAAGCGATTTTGGGACCTGTCTACGCTTATGGACTGAAGAGTCTATCGAAGTCGAGTATCAGCGTTTCTGAAGTTCTTTAGAGACATTCTGGTGGAATGAAGGTATGCATAATTTTAACTTTCTGGAGTTTTTGAGGGAAATTAGTTGGGAAATTATTAATTTTAATGAAAGATTCTTTTAGAGCGCTTTAATAGATTGATACCATACACTTTGAGTCAATCATACAATGAGCCCAACGCAGAAGACATGACAGCGAAAAAATATAAATTTGCAACTAAGTACGACTTGGTATTGATACCTTTATCTAAACGCGTAAAAAGTAAGCAGCGTGTAGCTTCATAGAGATCCAAGAGGTTTATTTTTTAATGGACTAAAAGTATGCCACAAGATGCATCTCGTCTGCATTGGTCCTCTTTCTATAGCAGTACTCGTATCTTTACAACGACTCAAAAATATACATAATATGTTTTGGTATACAGTTCGTGAATTAAACCAAACACCACTACCGCCCTTACCAACTTTATAATGAGTTCATTAAGCCTGGAGTTCACTCTTTCTGAAGATAATGCTGATTGGAAAATTTTTGATTGGGCTTTGTGAAGTTTCGTCTCAATTCGGAGCGGTTTACGGATTTTCATGCCATCTTAAATCTGATAATTCTCCTACTTTATCAACGAATTTTCAACATCCAATGCCTGTTCGGCTTATTGCTGTTCTTTGTGGATACTAATGTTGAATATACGCTTACAGGCATGTCAATTTTGACAACGGTGACTTCTAATCATCACAGCAAGGCAAAAAGGTGTGCAGGATACTTTGAAATGCATAAGTGTTATTATACGCGCTAAACACAAATGGACTCTCTGGCCTTTACCCTCCTATGTCTGATGGAACGGGACACCAATACAATCAGAGGTGGGGTCAGATCCAGTGGCTATAACTGGCATCAGCCACACGGTTTGGGCGTCTAATATGTTGGGTCTCCTGAAGGAATTATTCGCCTCCTATGACACCCGACATGGTTGGTACTTTTCAAAGACACTAAACCTCTAATTTAGTCCTCAGGGAATATAGTTGGGATCATATACTGATGTGATTACTTATCTACAATATTAATTAAAACATTTTATTAATTTATTCACGTTTAGAGCTCATTATATCATTGACATATTGCATCTATCAGCGTTGAATTGTCAAAACATATACAAAACCTAGGCAAAACTCGAATTTCAATTTATCAATGTAAATGGGCAGCTACATTACTGTTCACTCTATTATTCACAACATCCAGGAGTTGCAGGTGTCACAGATTACCGACACGATACCCACTAGTTTGATTAATGATAAACTCGTATAGTGCTGCTCTTTGATTGCAAATATCGATATTATCGTTTCCACTGTGTTAGGGTAGACTTTGTTGTATATTCCGAGAGCGAAAATGCGCGCTGCATACAAACATACTATGGTGATATTTTCAATACTAACCAATTAAAGTCAATGAAATTTTGCAGAAATGATCTAGAAACAAATCTCTATGCTTCTATAGAGTCAGATTTTCGTTAAAATATACAGTTTCAATGCTAGGATTAATTTAAGATTTGTATGGAAATCTTTGAAGCACTATAACTTGAAAACTATACATTTTAACGAAAATCTGATTCCATACAAGCATAGAAATTTGTTTCTAGACTGTTTCGGCAAAATTTCATTGACTTTAATTGGTTAGTATTGAAAATATCAACATAGTACGTTTGTATGGAGCGCGCTCCGAATAATATACCCTTAAATGGGTGATTGAACTCATGAGACTGAATAACTTTCCCAAAGGAACAAAAATTCGTCATTGGCCACCGATTGGAGTCACTGCCACTTTCCCATCTCATCATATTAGAAGAGGGTCACGACAAAGTGCGTCTGTGTTTAACGTACATACTCCAGATGCCGTAGCATACTACACGTGATACGGCTGTATCACGTCTTTTATCTGTTTCGTTCGCGCACAAATAGAAAGAGAGCGAAGGTGTGGTAGCTCTATATCACGCTGCCTATGCAGGAGGGATATTTTAAATTTCACAAATCTTAATTCGAACACAAATAAAGCATAAATTCCACAGGTTTTTTGTCAATTTTTCGAATGAGAACAAGAATGTGTGAGATTTAAAAATAATACACATACAATTAAAAACATACTGCGTAGATACATACTCTTTTGTTACTAATCAGTCGATGAAATTGAAATAGGCTATTATATGTCGATCGTTTTTCCTTCTAATTATCGATGTTTATCGTACCATGCAAAAACAACACTAAGCTGAGCTTCTAAAAGATTATGTAGATAACAAAGTAACGTATTCATTTTGAGTATCGTTGTGATTTTGCAATTTAAGCTTTAAATACAGGTGGTGTTGAGTTGATTTAGAATTACTTATTGTGTTCAGGATGTTTTGTGAATCGAAGGTCATCAGTATTTCACGAATTTGTAATATTCACTTATTTCACGAATTTTTAAAAAAAGCTTCACTGATATGATATCATATCAGTTAGTCAAACTTTACGGGATCCGTTTTATAACCATTATATCGATGGACAATAATTGAGGCTATCGTCCGTGTATTGGAAATAACAAATTGCTTTGTTATATAAAATCTGTTTCAAATAACTAGGTAACTTAACATACAAACTTACAGTGATGATGTAATAATTTGCCTTTGTGCAAAGTTTTTTGAAAGTGTAGGTCATTAAAAGCTTACACGATAGATTTAATTATAATTTTAAAAAAACATAATTTTTCTAAATAAATATATAGTTTCAAACGTGTTCTACAGTAGGTTCTATAATTATGATGCCCCATCTACATATTAGTAATAAAGTAAATATTACCTTGAAGTGAAATAACATTTAATTTAGGAGTTAAGTCAATAGCATTAATAAAATAAATACGTGTTAAAAATTAGATGCTTCGTTCTTCTACTAAATTTTTAACATAGGTAATAGGATTAATTTACGCACCAATAATTTCTTGATCTGTAAGTAAACCAAAACAAAACTGCTATAATACTACTAATACTTTAGGCACTTATAAAATCCCTTAAGGGTGCACGGCACACTTTGTTAAGGCGCCTACCCGCCACGTGGCGCATGTAATCACACACGCGCCGCCGCGCGGACGTGACAATTTCGAGAGTGAAGTGTCACTTTTTTGACAACTTCGAGGGTGGTAATGACAATTATTTTGCATCGAGTTTTTTGCTGCAGAATATCGTTTTAAGCCTGCCTGTGACATTTTATGGCAGTTTTGTTAAGTGAACTGTTAAATGACTGACGTTGAAAATGATTTGTGATGATTACTTATCAGCCTACATAAATTATGGTACCTTATCATTGAATATGTACCATAATATATTTATGTGAAATACCTGTCATTTTCATTACTTCGGTGATGAATCAGGGTGGACATAAAAAAGTTGAGATTGTATTAACTAAATGCTAGTTTTAAAAAACAAAAATTCCGAAAGACGATTGTTTAAAAATAATCATTTTCAGAACTAATAACCAGAAGACGAAATTCTTATTAAAACGTCATGTCATAATCATGTTAGACGTCAAAAGCTTTCTCTCTTCAAAATAAGAAAAATTTCGAAAACTATGTAATATATATTTTTTGGATCATCGTATATTTTTAAGTTCCAGTTAAATTCTGATATTCCGAATTTGGCTACGTTGAAGAGCTAGACAGAGTTATCTAGCACCATGGGTTTGATTAGGTATACAGGGTGAAATTGATATCATTAGCATCAAATTGGCATTGCTTTTTAGTATGGAACAGCAGATTTTTTTTTTGCTCCGATCATATTGCTCCCATTGTAAAAGTTGTTCATTTTGATGGGTAGATTCTTAGTTTAAAAGGATGCTAATGATATCAATTTCACCCTATATATCTAGCACAGTGGAATGAAAAGATTGATGTCATTTCGTTTCTGCATTCCCTTGAACACTTGCCCAAAAGAGATAGGATTATGGCCAATGCTCTGCCTACTAAATAAACTACCTCATCGAAACAAAATAGTCATGAGCATAATTATTTATGCTATAATATTTACTGACTCTTATTTCGTATTACCAATGTAAGGTAATTAATATTCTAAGAACAATCGAAAACCGGAGAGAAAAAATGACCGGACACTTGAAACAAAAATTTCTTTAAAACCATATTGGAAGTTAAGACAGATGGGAAGCAAGGCAGAGGAAGACCTAGAAAGAGTTATCTAGCCCAAGTGAAGGAAAAGGTTGATGTCGTGTCGTATCAAGAACTCAAGTCACTAGCGGAAAAGTGACAAGATTGGCGAATATTCCACTGACAAGAGCGTTGAATGTAAGGGATATTTATGAAACGCATTTGATACCTTTAATAGTACGAGGCCTCGATTCGCCATTATGATTGGTACATATTTGTAACGGCACCGAGTCTTGAACCAGCTTGGCCTTACTCTCTCTGAAGAAAACACGCTTTCTTATTAAACAAAACACTGTCAAGAAAACTCGCCAGCTAGTTAGTAAAACGTCACGTCTAGATGACATGTCACGCGTCATATCCCGCGTCACGTCGCGCGACGTGGCAATTTGTGCGACATACGTTCATTCCGCTCCAAACGTCCCTTAACAAGACTCCTATGCCGAAAGTTTTGGTATCAAAATTGCCTGATTTAAGAGACTTTGGAAGCGGAGAAACCATACGTTACTTGGGGGGATTTTTCGCTGGAACTGACATTCCGTTTCGGTTATTGAAACGTTTTGGGTAATGGAGTCGGCTTAACCCTTTGGGTGGGGTAATGTTTTATGGTGCGAGTTTGTTGGTTTATGGATTCTGTGTTCGTGTTCCAAGCATAAAAACTTTTGTGGAATGTTTGGGCGTTGTGATTTATTCACAAAAATATCTTCATAGATTTCACTAGCTTTTAATATCCGAACACAAAATGCAAAGCTAAAAGATCTCTATGATACAAACACAATTACGAATGAAGCAACAAGAAATTAGTAACCTAAATATAATTGATAACATACTTTACTGGAATTTCACATAACATATTATATGTTCTATATTATAACATGATGATTATGAAAACCGAAGGGGTTGACTATCCATAAAGTTGGATAGAGTTTGGGTAATAGGTAGTAAAAATGGGATATTCTAATTAGGTATACCTGTTAATCATATCTCTGACTATCCAACCGGGAATACAGTCGTGAGCATTACAATAGTAAAAAATATATACCAAAGATTCGATGGTATGTAACATTTAAAAAAAGCTCGAGGCGGTTTACTTTCATAGTGATCGATCACATTATCAACTTATGTAGTTTAGTTACCTAATTACTCGTTTTAATGAGTATACAATTTTTGTTTCATTTAATGTTCACAGGATATAGTTAGGTAACAGATTTTTGGACCCAAATGTTGAAATTCCATATCGTATAAATAAATTAAAAGCGTCTAAATGTCAACATTACAGCATGACAGCTTATTTCAGAAGTGTCGCAGCATTTACGTTAGCCCGTGTTTCGTTAATTGGAAATTTTGGTTGTACAGACCTGATTTCATTATGTCGGAAAACATCACTGCACGAAACAATTTCATCCGGGGCTTTTAATTTTCAGTTTGTTTTAACTTTTATTTCTTCGTCGGCAGCTATTCATTTAGTTTTTAATTGTTTTTACAGCTTCTTTTAGAATATTATATTCTACTTTCGTGGTGACAGAATTGTAACATTCTGATTGTCACTTCATGTGGCTTCATTATCTGCTAGAAAGTTGAAGAACGATTTCCTTGAAACAAAAAAGTAAACAATAGATAAAGTTACTGTGTTATTCTAGTCATCCAACATTTTATGCTTTTTTAAAACTCGAACTTCTAGACGCTGAAAAGGTGGACTCAGATATGGTGTTAGTTTATGTTCTTGGTTTGGTTGTTAACCAGAAATGATAAACTGTAAAGGACAATGGATAGAGACGCATTATGAGGTAAAAGCAAGCACTAAATTATGTCCAAGCATTCTATGAGGCAGAAAAATCTGTTTCGCCTGCTGTGGTACTCTGTAAATAAACGTATATGCGTATAATACAAAATTGTTTACGAAATTACGAGGCTCAAAAGCGCCTTTAGTTGTGTTATTAGAAAATAATTATGTTTTCCATAAACATCTCTTTTTTCCGTTAAATAAAGAATAAATCACAATCGAGAATCATATAATTCACTGATCCTTTGTGTAACTTTAATTAGAGCTTACATTTTATTTATTTTAGTTCCCATTTAGTTCAATCCCTATGCAAGTATAGCACTCCCCCAATGTCACACATAAATCTAGACAAACTAAAGAGGCAGACATCCAAAACAAACAGTACACATTTTAAAAACAGGGGACACAAATTTGCATATGGAAACCCGACACATGTGACCGACGTATATGTTTGCAAAAATGCGCTTCACGATCGATGCGAGCAGCACTGACCACTCTGCCACACTCTGCATTATGCGTCTTGAATTACCATTTCATATTTGCATGTCAAAGTTTTTAGAACGTACTAGATAATGCTACATCTGTCAATATTATAATTGATGTTGAAGCTTACCGAAAATTGTTTCACATGAATTAGGTTTAATTAAGTATTCTATTTTTTTACTGTAAATGGGTTTTCTCTTGACCTCAATCTAGTCCACAGGACAAAGATGGGTCGAAGATGAAGCGAGCTTACCCAGAATGGCTATTCATTTGCAACTCCCTCGCTTCGGTCGCAATTGCTTGATAGATTTCGGTGCTCTTTTAAAATATGATCGTTGGATACCTTGTTCTTCTTCCGAATCAAACTCTTCAAAACCTTTGTCCATTTTACGTTCGTTCATGCTTTAGTATGACAATTGCAAAATCATAGTTCTGTTCTGACATAGTCTAGTTATTAGGTGGGATATATTGATAATTTTCCTCTTCATAATTGACAATTTCTACTTATGAGGCTGTCATATCCGCACACTGGCATGACGTTTCAATTGGCTATAATCTGATATTCAATATTATTTTTGTAGAGGAACAGAGCTATTTGAGTCTCATGCTTTGTTTCATCTTTTTTTTTTTCATTTTCATAAGAAACTTCTTATTATTATTATAGGGACATATCTTATCTTATCTTATCTTATCTTAATTATTAGAATTCCGTAAAATCATGAGGAATAAAGAAAGAGCGGTTCATCTTAACTATTTTGATGAAATTTTTTTTGTTTGATAGCTTATGATCTGACTTAAAATCTGGTATATAATTTGTGTGGACGAAGTCGCGGGAAAACACTTGTTATCTATATAATCGATGTGCATAAAGTGAGCCTCCCCATGTGTCGTACAGAACACCCGAAACGTCTGGTACATCTTGAGTAATCAGCAAGCCTTATTGTTGGTTGGTAAATTTCACCATCAAGTCAAACTAAATGGCATGCCAAAGACTCGACGGAATTCGAACAGAATATTACGGCAAGCCCTAAAGGGGAAAAGGCGTGAGTGTTAACCGAAATTTTATAATATATAGACACATAATTACTAAAAAACTATATCAAATAAAACCCCATTCGTTATACCAAAGTCAAAATCATCAAGGGAACGTACAAAGGCAACACTTCATATTTGTTATTACGAGCACCGCGCGGGAGGGTTCCATTCATATTCAAATTACTTTCAAATCTACAACTATTATTATCCCCAACGCATTGTGTTGCTCCTCAGGGACCTATATCATTATTCCGAAGCGTCCTTCAAATCATTCCCCATGTAAAAGTATTGTTGTGTTCGAAATCTCTGGACACCGCGTGGGCCAAATTATTGTCGCGAGGGTGATTCGGAATCGTTTTATATCACTTTACTACGTATTTACCGTCCTTTACCATTCAAGGTGCGACTATTCAAGTATATTTTACGGTTTTGTTAGCTTTTATAGTTGTCGTGAATGAATATTACTGTTTGTATCCTCGTAAGAATTTCAAGTAGTGATTTACTGGCGTTGAAAAAATTAAATTCAAATTATACATCGGTGGGATGGTTAATAAATTTGAAACTAAAATTATAGAGTCCAACGCCATCCATTAGCAATAAAACATTAAAGCTGTAGATCTAAGAATTTCATCGGCTCCTTTAGGTAATAATTTATGTGACGGTAAACTGTTTTTATGTTCCATTAATGTTGGATTCGATTCTGGTATCCGATTGTCTAATGTAAGTGGCGCCAAAATTCCGGATCGGTCGGCGGACGTCCTCGATCATAAAATTGTGTCCCAAACAAACATCAACTTTTAGCGCCCCATCCCTCCCGGCTTTGTTTTTTAAATAAGCATGTTCTGTTATGTCGGGATCAAGTTTGGTAGTTTCAAAATATTGACTCAGCCCGTCGCCGACTTGATGAAATTTGAAACCTATCGATAGCTGGATAATATTTACAGTAGCAACAGAAAATTTATAACAATCTTCTTTTGTGGTCTTATAACTGTGTCAAGAATCAGGATGAAATATTATTAAGTAATATAAATTGTAGTTATAGGAAAAAATAAGCATACCACCCCATTTTCTCTCCATTGATTAGTACTAGGTTTCTATGGAAAAATTCTCGTATAAGAAGTATTTCGTAGTAATATCCCCAGCCGTGTTATTTTGGGTTAGAATGCATCGCCCTATTTTGTACCGTAGCGACTAAGACTAAGAAAAAAGGTTTCTTAAGCAAAGTTTTCGTAAGCGTAAATCCATTCTAAAACCTTCAAAATACTAAAGCTTGTTGTAGCAACAACTGGAACCTAGAAAGAGGTTCAGGGTTGAACTACACATGGCCGCACGCGATCGCACTTTTCCGTCGCTCCATCCTTTTCTGACACTCAGGAACGTCATTTGCTAAAGCATATCAGGCGATCGCGTTCCGTCTATCTTATATGCTCTAGCAAATGAGATGCACGCGATCGCGTTCCGTCTATCTTATATGCTCTAGCAAATGACGTTCCTGAGTGACAGAAAAGGATGGAGCGACGAACAAAGTGCGATCGCGTGCGGCCATGTGTAGTTCAACCCTTAAGTTCCAGTAGAGTTTGTGATAATCTCGCAAGATGTTCGTGAGTTTATGAATGTGCCTGATAGCTTTATATTTAAATCAAATTACAAATTTGAAGTTAGAGTCGAATAAATCAGACATTTCATCCTCATCGCCGGACACAGGACTATGATCCTGTCGGTACCTGCCTCATAAAGAGAAATATGAATCACAGTCACATTAATCCATAACAGGATGAAGAGAAAGTTAAAGTCGATGCGATTGCAAGAGATAAGCTCATTAAGAATGCAACTCGTGTTGATAGTAAAAGATCGCTTACATCATTCCTATTGGCCATACAAACAGTTACAGAGCAAAAAGGCCATGTAGCCACATTATAAACTCATATCGCCTAGCGTTTCCGCTGATGGTTATAGAATTATAAAATCCGGATATGACAATTCCATAGCCATTGTTTTAAAGGCAACAATGATAGTAGAAGTACAAAAAATGGGAGGTCGTAGTCGTAGATGAATAAATCTGAATGAAATTTGTGTTAGAAACTGGTCTAAGGATTTTTAAGTTTTGGTCGTGGAATGTGGTTTAGGACAGGGCTTAAAAATATTAATACACCCGAAATTCGAATCTTCATTGTTTGAAAAATAGTTCCTTTTATCCTATTTCATGATAAAATAAATAAAAAAACTGGCCAGGTGCGAGTTAGACTCGCGCACGAAGGGTTCCGTAAAAACGAGCAAAAAAATCACGTTTGTTGTATGGGACTGGAGCCCCTTAAATATTTATTTTAGTCTGTTTTTTAGTAAGTAGTTGTTGTTATCGCGGCAACAGAAATACATCATCTGTGAAAATTTCAACTGTCTAACTATCACGGTTCATGAGATACAGCCTGGTGACAAACGGACAGACAGGGGAGTCTTAGTAATAGGGTCCCGTTTTACCCTTTGAGTACGGAACCCTAAAAATCGGTTTTTTCAATAATTTAAATATCAGTAAACATATGATTATGACTTATGTATGATACACTTAAATAAAATTATCCAAGAGTCACTGTTTCAACATAGAGATGGATAATAATTTCTAGGGATATTTAGATTTAACTTTAAAATATGGATATTCAAAATAATTGGAATTTCCTTTCCTTTGATATTTATAAATTCTCTTTTAATTCCCAAAAAAGCCAAAATGGGTTGATCAATGCAATAAAAATATTTATTGACGTCATCAGTTTGATAACAACCAACATTTTTGAACTGTTGATTGAATTCCAAACTTTATTGAAGTGTCAATTGAATTGGAATTTATTTGCCAATGGTTAAAACCCTTAACATGAGTGTCTGGTTACGGCGATATGTACTAAATGTTATGCCAGGATGTGTTACATAAAATTTAATTTGATCTTTTAGTTTCGCGTTTCCAATAAAACAATAAAAATAAATTTTGTACGCAGTCGTATCCTTTTATCTTTTTGTTGCTACAATGTTAGTGTGTACACTCTACAGGTCTTTCTTGAAGATGACAATTTAGATTATAAGCAAAAACTCACTACTAACATTCCCTGAAAGGGTAAGTAGTCAAAGATTCAGAACATCTTCATTTCACCACTCAGCCAAATCCTGTCCAGTGTAACGGATAGTGAGCTGATCGTCACTTATAATGGACTGTAGGTACAATAAATACATACCTACATACATACATATACTCACGCCTATGTCCAACTACTGGGGTAGGTAGAGACAATAGATCGCCACATGCTATGATTCTGACACACATCTTTCGTCTCCTTAACATTTATAAGTCTATTCACAAAAATACCTGGAAAAAATCATATTATGAATATTTTAGGTTGTCTTCAGTCAGTATTATATTGACTTGTTTTTGCTTCGGTAATCTTTTCCCTTTTGTGGTAAGTAATCAAATACCAATGTCCCTGCATATCTTATTATATCATCAGAATAAGACCTATCGCACTTGTCCGACCATGTGTGGAGACCCTGTTTGGAGCAATCCACGAATTCATTTTATATTATCATTTTCCAGTGACACAAAAGAACAACATCGAGATACATTTCATTAAACAACTGAAAATGTGCTAAATCATTATCATCAGTGACGTCACTCAATACTTCTATCTTTAATCCCCTTTTCATGTCACGAATGTTATCACTTATTCACTACGCATTTTCAATTAAATTCGTACAGCAAATTTGTGCTATTTTTAACACCCTTTCAAACCGAACGTGCCTTATCACAGGATGCTCCAAAATTGACGCTATCAGCTAAAAGCCATCGGCGCAAATGCGTCCAATTAAGCTTCGTAAAACATAAAGGCCTAAACCAACTTGGCGTTTTACTCAGGCCCTTTGGGATTCAAGGGCTAAATTGAACCTAGAACGGTTTTGGTAAAACTGAATTTGCTTTGTCTCCAGTAACCTTCTCTTGAAATGTGGTAGGAATCATATTTTCATTGGAACTATTTTGTTTAGTCCGAGTTGGTTCGTTATAATAATATCCACCAATCTAAATAGATCTAGTCACGTTTTCTATAAATTAATATACTAATGTATATATTGTTCATACATTATTGTGATTATTATGTATATTTTTACTATACCTTATAATTATGACACATTACACAGAAAACGCATAGCCTAAAACCACTGAAAACAAAAACTTGAAATGTTTAATAACAAATTTTATATCACTGCGGAAAACTTAAGCATCTACTCATCAAACTGAACAACTTTCACTATACAGCCAACTTCGAAAACGCGCAAAGAAATCATCTGTCTCATACAAAACTGCAGTACCTATTCGACTCAAAATATGTATGGGACAGGTGTTTTTTTTTTCTCGATTTCGACTTTGGCTCCATCCTAAAAGTTGTTCAGTTTTATGAGTAGAATACATGCTGAAGCTATCCGCAGTGATATAAAATTTACCCTACGTACCTATATTCTACAGAGGGGTAAAAAACGGGGTGTTGAAGTTTCCCGAAATCCACGGGAACGAAATCGAGGGCAAATGCTAGTTACACATATATATGAAAGTTTCTGACCACTCCAATAATGATTATGGTCGTGAGTTTATGTATGTCGAAGTGTTGATACCTCAAATACATCTCAAAGTTCTAAAACCATTAATAACATTGAAATGAAGTCGCAACTCCGTGTTCTTATCTCACCTCGTTTTCGACCTTTAACCTGAGATTTTCATTAGACACTGACTGATGTATCAATACATCATCTGGATACCTTAGATGCAGCGTAGGGAGTGTGTACACTATATTATTACTTACAGACAGTCATAATATTCTAACAAGTTTTAATCTTTTACCTTTTGGAGAATTTGGAGACAGGGACCAACATTTTATTTATAAATTTTTTCTTTTACAAAGTTTAAAAAAATCCATCGTACCGATTTAAATGTCGAACTTCCGCCACACAAAAAGGATGCCGATCATAATTTCAAAGCCATTATGAAGAATTACCTCAGAAAGATAATGTTCTGTAAGATAGTATCTGAATTATTGTTTAGTATAAGACCACCACATTTGACTTCTGAATGTACATGCGAATTCGGTGTTATTCTGGGAAAAAGCTAGTAGTAGTGGTAATAGAATAACATTTTTACTTCCTTTTCGGTTCGATCCCTAC
Source organism: Agonopterix heracliana (assembly GCA_963693445.1). NCBI lineage: Eukaryota > Metazoa > Arthropoda > Insecta > Lepidoptera > Depressariidae > Agonopterix > Agonopterix heracliana. The sequence continues at coordinate 2,264,200 of OY856310.1, forward strand.
CCAGGTCGACACGTAATAGTTTCAGCACTGGCTTTTCGGTGAAGTAAAACACTGTGAGGAAACCTAGGTACATGCTACAATTTCGGGCGTGTGTGTTTTCCACTGTGCATTAAAATGCCAACGGTTACACTAGATAACGTGGATATTCTGAATATGGAATATGCAAAATGTTTCTGGTCTTGAGGTGTCAGTGGCGCGTTGTGGAGAAGTATGGAAATTCAGTTACGACGGTTCGGGTTCGAATTTGCACGGACGACATGCCATGTATCAATGTGTTTTTCTGACTGGCTAGGTTATCCCAGTGCAAGCGTCTCTTTCTTGCAAGCATAAGTTTACAATTAGCCATCCCGCTCCAATTGAAAGCAGGATCGCAAAAAAACGTGTTTTTCGTCAATATCTTTGCTCATGGGAGTTTCTAAGCTAACAATTTTTTCACTAGAAATATTTAATGTATTTAGTAAAGAACAAGAATAAAAAGTTAAATATCAGCAGTTTAATCATAGTATTGAAAAAACATAACAAAAAGGGGTAACTTTGGGATTTTTTTCTATCGAGTAAACTTAATCTAATCGTGTAATTGAGAACAGTCGCCCATCCGCCCGATCCTTAAATAAGACATAATATAATTTCAGACTTTAAAACACAGTTTAAAACACTTTCGTTCGTGTTCAAAAAACGGCCTCGACGGGATAAGAGCGTCTTAAGTTTGTAACACAGACTGATACGCGCTGCTGCTTTTGACTCGGTGTCGCTTGGCTTCAGTAACAACTCTGTTTCGAACGTTCGTCGGTCTAACTCCTGAGGATGCTCATTGGTGAAGCGAAAAACGTATAGAGTAGAAATTATTTGGTGAGCAGGTTGTGTTGCATAACATAATACAACTTTTTCTACCAGGTATTTAGAAGCGGAGGTCTCGATAAAATCGTGTTATTTACCTATTAGTCATGGATTTCCGCAAAGTAACTCCTGATTCAATTAATTATAGACTGCTATCACACGGTGAATGAAAACGTCGTGTGGAAACCTGCAAACGCTGAAGAAGAAATTCTGACGAGGGTAGGCTTGTGCCCTGCAGTGGGACGTATAATAAGCTGACGAACTGACGATGATGATGATGAAAATGTTCTAACTTGAAACATCTTTATTTCCAGGCACATTTGAGCATAAATACGCCTATGCTTACGATTTTCTAATAACCAACCTAAAACTAAGATAGAAAGTAAAAATTTCTCCAGGGAACTTGTTTATCGGTGCATACATGCCCGCCGTTACAACCCTAATCAAACATGTAAACATGTAAGCTGTCTTGTCCGTAAATATATAGTGTAACACCTGACGCTTTATGAGGCTATTACTTCCGGGCTCGAGACACTCGTTAGGACTTCTTGGGATATGTGTACACTGTAATAATAGGGGGTTAGTGTCTTAGCATGTTTAGGTAGTAGGTTTATTAGCATGCATGCATGAATAAGCAGCCACATTTTTTGGTATTGAGGTTGTATATTTTGTCATCCTCTTTAGATACTGGATTGATCTGGTTATCATTGAAGCGACGGTCATGTATGAAGAGATGTATGGATGTGAATGAGGCAAAAGAGATATGTAAGGATCGTAGTAGATGGCGTGCTCTGGTCTCTGCCTACCTCACTGGGAAAGAGACGTGACGTATCCCCTTAAAAACGGCATAATTTAAAGTAAGGTAGGTATCATCATCATCAGCCTATCATCGTCCACTGCTGAACATAGGCCTCTCCCAAGGCGCGCCACAAAACTCTGTCCTTGGCCTTCCTCATCCAGTCGCTCCCCGCTACTTTTTTTAGGTCGTCTGTCCAGCGGGCAGCAGGGCGTCCCACACTACGCCTACCAGTTCGCGGTCTCCACTCTAGAACTCTGACACCCCATCGGTTGTCAGTTCTTCGGCAGATATGACCAGCCCACTGCCACTTCAGCTTGCTAATTTTCTGAGCTATGTCAGCCACTTTAGTTCTGTGACGAATCACTTCATTTCTGGTAGTAGGTTTCAAGGTAGGTATATAATATACTATTCTATTACCTATTCTGTGATAAGGTTTTAAGACCCTGTGTATGTGTAGGTAAGGTACGTATGTTATTATTGTGTGTCATCCTTTTTTGCATATTTTGAAGGTTTTAGAGAAAAGTCAGACAATGATGAATATATTTATTTACATGACAACATATAGGTTCATTATCATAAACACTATAAAAATAACCAGACACTTAATTGTACAGTCAGGTAATCAGCAACATACTTCGTCAAAATATTTAATTGTTAGTAAACATGCTACTCCAGATATCAGTTTGTTTTATTTTATAAACGATTCAAACTACTTATACATAAAAAATATACAGATAAAAATACTGGTAAGTGCGTCATAACGAGACATGTCTAGCAGCATTGATAAGGGTGAAGAATGAAACACGTACGAAATAGTGATAAGGAGCAAGTATTTAAAAAAGACAAAGATTCTACAAAAGAGACCTCATCCTAATACTATAGTCACCTTATACTTGCCTAAAGCGGGTTACCTAGTTTATAAGCCAATTACTCCAATAACCATGAATTTGGGAGCAATGATATTTGATTGAGAAGAGATTAAACACTCGAAATCTATTTTCAAACTTATCCATATCTATAATGAAATTCATTGTCTTTTATACTGCTTTACTTGAGTAGGTACCGTTCTATTTATTTATACTTATACGACATTTGCATTAGTTTAAGGACCGTCTGTGTTTTAAATCCGTCCATTTGTTTCAAGATTATTATCTTCATTCGAATGTTTTAATTTTATACGACTGTATTTATATTATACTTTGTTTTGTTATGTTGACATGTTTACTAATATCGTAGTCTGCTTATTTTGGTTTTTACAGCCTGATGTGTCACCGTGTGTACACTATGTTTCATTTTAATTAGGATATTATTTTGAAAAATGGGCGCCTCTTTATGAGGGTAGGCCTGTGTCCTCAGCATTGAAGCTGAAAATGGTGATTCTATATAGCGTAACCATCAAAAATCAATATCATCAACATCAACATAGCCCCTAGCTCCCTAGGCGCGCCACAAAACTCTGTCCTCGGCCTATCTCATCCAGGCGCTCCCCACTACTTGTTTTAGGAATCAATGCACTATATCTATATTAACACAAAAATACATCACAAACACACGTCATTTCATCAACGATTTCTCCAATCCATTCCACTCCCTTATAAAACTTTTTATCTTATCCTCTTTTAGCAACAATAAATGTGTTTCCGTCAAATAAAACATCAGTCATAATCCCCACGGACGCAGGGCGAGCAGTTAAGCTGAAAATATTATGATTTATTAAACAGCTGAAACAAAACTGTACCTTGTTTTACGTGAGGAAAATTCGCTTTTACAATTGTATTTTTTGTTAAGAATTTATGAATCTCCTTGTTTTATTTGGCAGAAGACTTAATCAAAGAATTATGTAGAAATCGTGGTAGCTGGAGACGATAAATCTTAAGAGGTGAAAGCATACTACTTATACTCTAAAGTATACAAGTAGAATTTACTACAAGTATATAGTACTTTGAACAGCTCCTGTTTTGGCATATTTTTATTCAATACGATAATTGTATAACGTATTCGATATTACGAAGACTCTATTAACAACGAGAGATATTGTTCTTCTTTTTCTTCTTCGTGTTCCATTTCATTATTGGAGGTTGGCTATACTGTTTCGTTTAGCGAGAGATAGGCGAGGATATGCAAAGCTGACTACCCACCTCCAAAGTTATTGTTATAACTAGTGTTTTCCCGCGACTTCGTCCGCACAAATTATATAAGTACCAGATTTTAAGTCAGATCATAAGCTATCAAACAAAAAAGTTTCATCTAAATCGGTTCAGTAGTTTTTGCGTGATGCGCGAACAAACAAACAAACACACTATTTTGTCAATAGATGGCGCTGCACGTCATTTAAATCGCGCTATCGAATGTCATTTGAATTTATATGAAGTGAACCGCTACTTTTTTGTTCCTTATGGTTTTACGGTTTTATAATAGTTAATCAATATTAGCTACTGTACGTCACAAAAATGCAGCAGCGCGGCGCGCAGTTTTGGTTTTAAATATTCTTCTTTAACCTTGAGTTTAAATTGACCCTTAGCCTTAGAACCATTTATATCGGGATTGCAAACCCGATAGAGTTGAGTCAAATTACCAAAGATGAGACTCCAAACCTTGACACCAAAATCACTTTGAATACCCAAGAGACAAAACCTATCTGCGATAGTAAATTTGACCCTGATTCAAACAAGATCATCGGGGCGTGACTTGACTGAGTGGCCTATTTCACGAAAAGGGAATATTACCAACACTGTCATGCCCTAAGGGACAAGAATAAGCGGCCAATGGATGTCACGTAGAAGGCCGTTATGTCCCTATTTTTCACTGTAAGCGAACATTTGTTATGTTTTTCCTTAAGTTAACAGGGTTTTTAAACGTATCCTATAAAAGAGGATTCAGTTATTTTCTTGAGAGCATCTGGACGGATTAGGTTAGAAGCTATTTCCTTATTTCTATTAGCTTATTAGCTTTTTAACTTACGTAAGTAATACCGACTGCTCTCAAACGGTGAAAGAAAAACATCGTGAGGAAATTTGCATACACTGAAAAAGCAATTCCGATGCGAATAGTCTACCAATTCACACTGCACGACACACGTGGTGGACTAACGCCCATACAAACTCCCTGAGGGTAATCCTGTGCCCTGCAGTGTGACGTATACAGGGTGAAATAGATATCATTTGCATCCTTTTAAACTAAGAGTCTACCCATAAAACTGAACTACTTTTATTATGGGAGCAAACCAATCGGAACAAAAAAAAAATCTGCTGTCCCATACTAAACTGCACCCGCAGCCCCGCTGCCTACGCGACTCAAATGTCCCATACATTTTTGCTCCGATTTTTTTTCTTCTGATTTTTTTTTTTGCTTCGATTGGTTTGCTCCCATAGTAAAAGTTTTTCAGTTTGACGGGTAGACTCTTAGTTTAAAAGGATGCTAATGATATCAATTTCACCCTGTATAAGCTGATGATGATGATTAGCTTATTGGGATTCTTTCTATACAAATTCTCATTTATTCTATGACTTTGATGATGGTAAAATAAATAATCCAAAATCAGGTTGTCGATGTTTATGCAGATAAGTCTAAAGCTTGAATAGTAATCATATTCTTGAAAATAATCTTACATCGCAATCAAAGAAGATTTTACAACCACGCTGGGTATTCCTTGGAAGCTAATACCTTCGGTTATTAACAAGTTTGCATAAGATGTCAAAGGTTTAATGTTTTACTGCAACTTCGCTCTCAACGTAAATAAGATAACTAAATGTTAGTTTCAGTGGCGTTTTGACAGTTTGCTTATAGTGTAGGATCCCACTGAAAGATTGTGTTAATTAATAATTTATCACAATTTTTTTCAAGGTATTGCGCTCGGCTTATAAAAATCTTTTGTTAAATTTAAGGAAGAACTTTTTTGAGATTGTCTTAATCCACAAAAAGCGTTGCTAAACCAAAAGTCACCTCTTAATTCTGGTTGCTCAAATAGGTAGATCAGGCCATACCTATTGTTCTCGATTTGACATTATTTTCTTCATGATCAGGCAAAGGCATTTTTGTGTATGTAGATAAAAATTCTCAAATTATTCTTAGCTGGATACCTAAACTGCACCCGCCGCCGCTGCCTACGTGACTCAAATGTATGGGAGAGCTGATTTTTTTTTGCTCCGATTGGTTTGCTCCCATAGTAAGAGTTGTTCAGTTTGATGGGTAGACTCATAGTTTAAAAGGATGGTAATGATATAAATTTCACTCTGTATTAAAAAAAAATACAAATAATGCATTTGTTCATTGACGTCACTTCACATTAAAAACGTAACTTGGCAGCATAAAAACATCGATAAAATTATAATATTTTATCGATGATAGAAATTACACGCTGGGATCTTATACTTCTAATCTAGCCCGGCATCTTTATAATCTTGTGAATTCCGGTTCTAGTAAAGCTAAGAGGTAATTGAAAGTAATATTTACATCTATGGAACCTGATGACTTTTGTTTACATTGATATTTACATTATAACTTGTTCCCTAATTGGTTTTTCGAGTATGCATGTCATGCAAGTAACAAGTCTTGTTTACACTAAGGCTTGAAAGCGCTTGATTAACAGTGAGTTGCTAGAATATAAGTTTTTTAGCTTAGCATCTACTTATATGAATGCAAGCAATCAAAGATATTGAATCGATGGAATAAATTGAGAAATAATTTAAAACATCAATGTGATATTGCTTGAGCTTTTTGCTTCAGCACCGAAAAAATATAAAAAAAACATGAACATGTCCAGAATTTTTGTAAAGCTATTCATACGCTGCGCTCAAAACTGGCGGAAAAAAGACTGGATAGGCAAATAGTTTACAGACAAGATCATGAATGATGATTCGCACGCCTAATACATCTGGGGTGTAAAAGGGAGAATTTATCAAGTTGAAGAACGAACTTTAGTAGAGACCGAACACGTAGTAGTCCAATCATTTTAGGGTTTGACCCTAACAATAATTCATCTATCGCTGAATTTTTGCAGTGTGATAAAGTAAAGTATACAGATTACGGTTGACAAATAATCTAGGTTTAATTTTTTCCAGTCCTAGATTATTTGTCAACCGTAATCTGTATACTTTACTTTATCACACTGCAAAGTTTCAGCGATAGATGAATTATTGTTAGGGTGTCCATACACGGAAACTCTAAAATGATTGGACTTTAGTGGCTTGAAATTGCATTGCATACTTTCCTACTTGTGAACAACTTTTTGTTTACATTTCCTACAACGTAAGCGCTATTGATTGTCGCAAGAAAATAATAACATTAAATTGCCGTAACGTGAATAAAGTCATAAAACACATAATAAATCTAAATGGAACTACGCTGAGAGGCTTTTCACACACAATGCATTCTGACAAAATAGGGTTAAAGATTATAAGGCAATTTCATGGCAATACACGGAAATCTAGCTAGACAGCTAGAGTATAGGAATAAAAGAACTTCAAAATACAACGAATTTATTTATAGAACAAATAGAATAAAACAACTATCGAATTCGATTTAAGCCTATAGCACAAAACACACCAAAGTTATTGAAACGAAACTTAAACCATTTTCTCAATACCAAACCTAACGTTTTACTCGTATCCATAAACAAAAATCTAAGACCCAGATATTGTCCAATAATATCGTAAAAGTTGGAATAGACTTTCCGAAGAAGGTTAGCCGAGAAACTTATTTATTTTTATCATGAATTCAGCTAGACTTGGGAATTGGGGCTATTTATTTATTCACTTGCCTCCAGCTCTATGCCCTCGTCTTGATGCTTGCTATCTTGATTTTGTTTGGTTTCTTTGACATTATCTGGATATAATTTGACAGTGGAATTGTAAAATAGAAAACGTGATACTGTATATTCTGAATAAAACTAAATGTTTAAAACAATGAACATAAAGTCATGACCAAAATCCCATGAGGGCAGGCACGTATCCAGGGGGGGATAGTTGGTTTATCCCCCCCCCCCCCTGAAATCCGAATATTTGTATGGAAAAGTGATTACAGCACCTACTTTTTCATTGTTTTTCTATGAATATCCCCCTTTGTTTCTTATGATTTTACGGTTTTATAATAGTTAAGATAAATAAGTAGGTAATCATGTAATGAATGTATGATCGTGTTTTTAATGTATGTGTTCATGTTTTCTGTCATTTTCTTACCAAAACTGAACGAATTTATTAGTAATTACGTATGTAGTGGTGTAGTGTAGTGACGTAAAGAGTACATTTGTGTGTCAGAGAATTTAAATGATTTTTCTTTCTCTCTTTCTTTGAAGTAACCGTGATGTCTCCGTTTCTGAATTTTGTTAATTTTGTCTTGTTTTGATTAGTTAATTTCCAAAATGATGAAATTTCGATTATATGGAGCTCGCTCGCAAAAGAAGTTGTTCTCTTAAAGCGATTTTATTTACGCGGTTTTGATTACCTATGTAAATTAAATCAATCTGTGATTCTTCAAAACCCATGAACGAATTAATTACGAACGGCTTTTAAAAATTCAATTCCTATCCAAACTTTCTCACTAACAAGCATTCATTGTTTCTTAAAACCGTTGACTAAAAGTTAACTTTTTCCAAAATTACGCTACAATGTTAAAAGTTCTTGAGAAAAATCTTAATTAACACAATTCTCATGAGTCTAATGTATTTTTATGGTCATTAAACTTCATTGAAATTTTAAGCAGGAGCGTTCATTTTATTTCCTTTAGAAAATTAAAGAACTCGTTTGAAATTAATACAATGTTAAATTGATAACATCTTTGGGGTAAAAATGTAATTGATGTTCCTATCCGTATTTACAGTACGAGGCGACTAAGGGATTAAGTTTCTTATGCAGTGTATTTTAGGTGAAATTCTATTAAAATATACCTACATAATTTTATATTCATGCTCTACACAAAATTTCCTGAACACTATTCTATATTTGTATTTCATATTATTATCTTTTCATATCCTATCATTCAAAAATAAGATTATCATATTGCAAGAATCTGATAGGAAAATGTAAAACAACATAACGTATAAATAACATGTAAAACACAAAAAAATATATTAAGATTAAAATTGATACAAAGACAAAACTAATTATCGAACAAAACCACAAAATATTTCATAAAGACAGTGATGAAAAGCAACAAACATTATCTAAATGGAGATACAATAAACGAAATAGATTTAAAACCAAAACCGAAAAGGTTTCAACAAAAAACAATACAAAGTTTCTCATAGATGTGCCATAAGGTTCAATCAATCAATGTCCCTAAAAATAAAAAAGGTGGGCACCAAACACGACCCACGTAAACTTGGGGGATTGAAAAAACGTTAGCTTGTATATTTTTTTGTTAGCCAACTGTATGGAGAATTGTTTTGGATGCTCTAGTAGGGATGGATCTTAAAAATTCTATTTTAGGGTTTGTTCTAATATAAAGCGTAATAATACTACTTAGTAGTAAAATATTTTTTTCATTCCTATATCAACTTCAAGACTGTAATAGATAACGCGACTCTTCATTAAAATATAATTTTATGCTGTATATACCTACCTAAGTTCTTAGGCAAAATTTACACCAAAGGGGTAGTGGCCAGGCAGCACAGTTTTAGTGGCGCTTTTTTAACTTTATCTGCATTGCTTGAGCAGAATATCGTTGGAGGGGCTCGATAACATTTAGCTTAGCGTCTCAAAGCCACCACCGCCGCGAACTGTCCATCTACCATACATATTGACTGTAAATTGCCAGCCGCTGAAAGCCGCTGCCTGCTTGAATTGAGCCTAAACTAAAATGCTACGTAAGTGCATTAACACACGACGACGCACTGACGGAGCACCAATCGTCAGTCCGTCATTTGTGACGCAAGGAGTTGTAACAAACCGCACGTAGAAGCGTACACGGTGACGTATTGACGCACCGCGTATGCTTCTATGGACTGACGTCTGCCACTCCGTCAATGCATGTATGACCCCACTAACTGAAATTGCGTTGCCGGCCGCTGCCATTGGGCTGTGAATAAAAACCTTAGATAGAAGGAATATGTCGTGATACAATACGCAAAACACTACAAAAAACTTAGACTTCGAAAAGAAATGCCGAGATGTATTAGTTATACAAATACTGTTTTATGTACCGAATTATTATTGAGATCCCTTTTCTCACGTGTTTTGGAAACTTTTCTTGTATTTTAAAACTTTTCTACAGATAACAATAGGAATATAGAGGATATTACAGTCCTGAATAGAAGCAGCAATATTCAACAAAATTTAGCGCATTATTTCACACAAAGTGATCTCATTCGTCTCCCCATTCATCAAGGCTCCCAATGTAAATGTGTCTGACACATACATTTCTACACGCAACGAATCTTCCACATAAAAATTATGATTACGCCCTCCTTTGACAAATCCCATATTTCTAGCACTTACCGTATGCCCCTGCACTCTGATCCTTGGAAAAGATGAATATTTATAACGGTCTGGGCACATTTTTATCGTTTTCCCCGCGAACGTTTTATACCTGCTTTAAGACTGGAATTTGATGAGCGATCTCGCGAACAAAAAAAGATCCATATAAGCGAGTTTCATTAGGAGGGATAAATTAGAATTCGTGTGTGGAAGCCGTCGCACCAAACTGGGATACGAGAAGAAAGACGAATCGTATTTTGGGAATTATACTTTCAAATCGTGAAATTCTTCAGTTTTTGAATCGAGATCATTATTCTGACGAGTTCTTGTTTGTGTCCCTTTCTTGACGTTAGTGAATTTTAATCGAAAAGTATGACTTATTATTAAGTTGGGTTTAAAAAAAAAACTTGCTCCCGCGGATTATAATGAAACTAAAAAGAACGAGTACCTATAATGGAAAAATTTTTTTTACAAATAATGTCCAGTTAAAGATTTTATTATGCGAATGTTTTTCAAGTTTTGCGTTAATGTAAGTATACCTACCATAAATTAAATGATAGTATTTAATTAAACTAAATCGTATCGTAAATTATAACAAGTAAATACTGCATTAAACTTATATACCTACGCATTTTGATCATTTCAATAATTATACAGCATTAAACTGTAAAATTTTAAGAGCCTATTAATTTTATAAGTACTCAAACTTTAATTGCAGAAGGTAGTCTTTACTACTATTGGTTAATTAATATTTTAAACTTCTGCCTTTCTTTAAAAGCTTTTAAGTTATTCTAAAATTTTATTACATAATCTAATCATTTTATCATACTTTTATTCCAATAGGGAAAACGATAAAAATGTGCCCAGACCGTTATAAATATTCATCTTTTCCAAGGATCAGAGTGCAGGGGCATACGGTAAGTGCTAGAAATATGGGATTTGTCAAAGGAGGGCGTAATCATAATTTTTATGTGGAAGATTCGTTGCGTGTAGAAATGTATGTGTCAGACACATTTACATTGGGAGCCTTGATGAATGGGGAGACGAATGAGATCACTTTGTGTGAAATAATGCGCTAAATTTTGTTGAATATTGCTGCTTCTATTCAGGACTGTAATATCCTCTATATTCCTATTGTTATCTGTAGAAAAGTTTTAAAATACAAGAAAAGTTTCCAAAACACGTGAGAAAAGGGATCTCAATAATAATTCGGTACATAAAACAGTATTTGTATAACTAATACATCTCGGCATTTCTTTTCGAAGTCTAAGTTTTTTGTAGTGTTTTGCGTATTGTATCACGACATATTCCTTCTATCTAAGGTTTTTATTCACAGCCCAATGGCAGCGGCCGGCAACGCAATTTCAGTTAGTGGGGTCATACATGCATTGACGGAGTGGCAGACGTCAGTCCATAGAAGCATACGCGGTGCGTCAATACGTCACCGTGTACGCTTCTACGTGCGGTTTGTTACAACTCCTTGCGTCACAAATGACGGACTGACGATTGGTGCTCCGTCAGTGCGTCGTCGTGTGTTAATGCACTTACGTAGCATTTTAGTTTAGGCTCAATTCAAGCAGGCAGCGGCTTTCAGCGGCTGGCAATTTACAGTCAATATGTATGGTAGATGGACAGTTCGCGGCGGTGGTGGCTTTGAGACGCTAAGCTAAATGTTATCGAGCCCCTCCAACGATATTCTGCTCAAGCAATGCAGATAAAGTTAAAAAAGCGCCACTAAAACTGTGCTGCCTGGCCACTACCCCTTTGGTGTAAATTTTGCCTAAGAACTTAGGTAGGTATATACAGCATAAAATTATATTTTAATGAAGAGTCGCGTTATCTATTACAGTCTTGAAGTTGATATAGGAATGAAAAAAATATTTTACTACTAAGTAGTATTATTACGCTTTATATTAGAACAAACCCTAAAATAGAATTTTTAAGATCCATCCCTACTAGAGCATCCAAAACAATTCTCCATACAGTTGGCTAACAAAAAAATATACAAGCTAACGTTTTTTCAATCCCCCAAGTTTACGTGGGTCGTGTTTGGTGCCCACCTTTTTTATTTTTAGGGACATTGATTGATTGAACCTTATGGCACATCTATGAGAAACTTTGTATTGTTTTTTGTTGAAACCTTTTCGGTTTTGGTTTTAAATCTATTTCGTTTATTGTATCTCCATTTAGATAATGTTTGTTGCTTTTCATCACTGTCTTTATGAAATATTTTGTGGTTTTGTTCGATAATTAGTTTTGTCTTTGTATCAATTTTAATCTTAATATATTTTTTTGTGTTTTACATGTTATTTATACGTTATGTTGTTTTACATTTTCCTATCAGATTCTTGCAATATGATAATCTTATTTTTGAATGATAGGATATGAAAAGATAATAATATGAAATACAAATATAGAATAGTGTTCAGGAAATTTTGTGTAGAGCATGAATATAAAATTATGTAGGTATATTTTAATAGAATTTCACCTAAAATACACTGCATAAGAAACTTAATCCCTTAGTCGCCTCGTACTGTAAATACGGATAGGAACATCAATTACATTTTTACCCCAAAGATGTTATCAATTTAACATTGTATTAATTTCAAACGAGTTCTTTAATTTTCTAAAGGAAATAAAATGAACGCTCCTGCTTAAAATTTCAATGAAGTTTAATGACCATAAAAATACATTAGACTCATGAGAATTGTGTTAATTAAGATTTTTCTCAAGAACTTTTAACATTGTAGCGTAATTTTGGAAAAAGTTAACTTTTAGTCAACGGTTTTAAGAAACAATGAATGCTTGTTAGTGAGAAAGTTTGGATAGGAATTGAATTTTTAAAAGCCGTTCGTAATTAATTCGTTCATGGGTTTTGAAGAATCACAGATTGATTTAATTTACATAGGTAATCAAAACCGCGTAAATAAAATCGCTTTAAGAGAACAACTTCTTTTGCGAGCGAGCTCCATATAATCGAAATTTCATCATTTTGGAAATTAACTAATCAAAACAAGACAAAATTAACAAAATTCAGAAACGGAGACATCACGGTTACTTCAAAGAAAGAGAGAAAGAAAAATCATTTAAATTCTCTGACACACAAATGTACTCTTTACGTCACTACACTACACCACTACATACGTAATTACTAATAAATTCGTTCAGTTTTGGTAAGAAAATGACAGAAAACATGAACACATACATTAAAAACACGATCATACATTCATTACATGATTACCTACTTATTTATCTTAACTATTATAAAACCGTAAAATCATAAGAAACAAAGGGGGATATTCATAGAAAAACAATGAAAAAGTAGGTGCTGTAATCACTTTTCCATACAAATATTCGGATTTCAGGGGGGGGGGGGGATAAACCAACTATCCCCCCCTGGATACGTGCCTGCCCTCATGGGATTTTGGTCATGACTTTATGTTCATTGTTTTAAACATTTAGTTTTATTCAGAATATACAGTATCACGTTTTCTATTTTACAATTCCACTGTCAAATTATATCCAGATAATGTCAAAGAAACCAAACAAAATCAAGATAGCAAGCATCAAGACGAGGGCATAGAGCTGGAGGCAAGTGAATAAATAAATAGCCCCAATTCCCAAGTCTAGCTGAATTCATGATAAAAATAAATAAGTTTCTCGGCTAACCTTCTTCGGAAAGTCTATTCCAACTTTTACGATATTATTGGACAATATCTGGGTCTTAGATTTTTGTTTATGGATACGAGTAAAACGTTAGGTTTGGTATTGAGAAAATGGTTTAAGTTTCGTTTCAATAACTTTGGTGTGTTTTGTGCTATAGGCTTAAATCGAATTCGATAGTTGTTTTATTCTATTTGTTCTATAAATAAATTCGTTGTATTTTGAAGTTCTTTTATTCCTATACTCTAGCTGTCTAGCTAGATTTCCGTGTATTGCCATGAAATTGCCTTATAATCTTTAACCCTATTTTGTCAGAATGCATTGTGTGTGAAAAGCCTCTCAGCGTAGTTCCATTTAGATTTATTATGTGTTTTATGACTTTATTCACGTTACGGCAATTTAATGTTATTATTTTCTTGCGACAATCAATAGCGCTTACGTTGTAGGAAATGTAAACAAAAAGTTGTTCACAAGTAGGAAAGTATGCAATGCAATTTCAAGCCACTAAAGTCCAATCATTTTAGAGTTTCCGTGTATGGACACCCTAACAATAATTCATCTATCGCTGAAACTTTGCAGTGTGATAAAGTAAAGTATACAGATTACGGTTGACAAATAATCTAGGACTGGAAAAAATTAAACCTAGATTATTTGTCAACCGTAATCTGTATACTTTACTTTATCACACTGCAAAAATTCAGCGATAGATGAATTATTGTTAGGGTCAAACCCTAAAATGATTGGACTACTACGTGTTCGGTCTCTACTAAAGTTCGTTCTTCAACTTGATAAATTCTCCCTTTTACACCCCAGATGTATTAGGCGTGCGAATCATCATTCATGATCTTGTCTGTAAACTATTTGCCTATCCAGTCTTTTTTCCGCCAGTTTTGAGCGCAGCGTATGAATAGCTTTACAAAAATTCTGGACATGTTCATGTTTTTTTTATATTTTTTCGGTGCTGAAGCAAAAAGCTCAAGCAATATCACATTGATGTTTTAAATTATTTCTCAATTTATTCCATCGATTCAATATCTTTGATTGCTTGCATTCATATAAGTAGATGCTAAGCTAAAAAACTTATATTCTAGCAACTCACTGTTAATCAAGCGCTTTCAAGCCTTAGTGTAAACAAGACTTGTTACTTGCATGACATGCATACTCGAAAAACCAATTAGGGAACAAGTTATAATGTAAATATCAATGTAAACAAAAGTCATCAGGTTCCATAGATGTAAATATTACTTTCAATTACCTCTTAGCTTTACTAGAACCGGAATTCACAAGATTATAAAGATGCCGGGCTAGATTAGAAGTATAAGATCCCAGCGTGTAATTTCTATCATCGATAAAATATTATAATTTTATCGATGTTTTTATGCTGCCAAGTTACGTTTTTAATGTGAAGTGACGTCAATGAACAAATGCATTATTTGTATTTTTTTTTAATACAGAGTGAAATTTATATCATTACCATCCTTTTAAACTATGAGTCTACCCATCAAACTGAACAACTCTTACTATGGGAGCAAACCAATCGGAGCAAAAAAAAATCAGCTCTCCCATACATTTGAGTCACGTAGGCAGCGGCGGCGGGTGCAGTTTAGGTATCCAGCTAAGAATAATTTGAGAATTTTTATCTACATACACAAAAATGCCTTTGCCTGATCATGAAGAAAATAATGTCAAATCGAGAACAATAGGTATGGCCTGATCTACCTATTTGAGCAACCAGAATTAAGAGGTGACTTTTGGTTTAGCAACGCTTTTTGTGGATTAAGACAATCTCAAAAAAGTTCTTCCTTAAATTTAACAAAAGATTTTTATAAGCCGAGCGCAATACCTTGAAAAAAATTGTGATAAATTATTAATTAACACAATCTTTCAGTGGGATCCTACACTATAAGCAAACTGTCAAAACGCCACTGAAACTAACATTTAGTTATCTTATTTACGTTGAGAGCGAAGTTGCAGTAAAACATTAAACCTTTGACATCTTATGCAAACTTGTTAATAACCGAAGGTATTAGCTTCCAAGGAATACCCAGCGTGGTTGTAAAATCTTCTTTGATTGCGATGTAAGATTATTTTCAAGAATATGATTACTATTCAAGCTTTAGACTTATCTGCATAAACATCGACAACCTGATTTTGGATTATTTATTTTACCATCATCAAAGTCATAGAATAAATGAGAATTTGTATAGAAAGAATCCCAATAAGCTAATCATCATCATCAGCTTATACAGGGTGAAATTGATATCATTAGCATCCTTTTAAACTAAGAGTCTACCCGTCAAACTGAAAAACTTTTACTATGGGAGCAAACCAATCGAAGCAAAAAAAAAAATCAGAAGAAAAAAAATCGGAGCAAAAATGTATGGGACATTTGAGTCGCGTAGGCAGCGGGGCTGCGGGTGCAGTTTAGTATGGGACAGCAGATTTTTTTTTTGTTCCGATTGGTTTGCTCCCATAATAAAAGTAGTTCAGTTTTATGGGTAGACTCTTAGTTTAAAAGGATGCAAATGATATCTATTTCACCCTGTATACGTCACACTGCAGGGCACAGGATTACCCTCAGGGAGTTTGTATGGGCGTTAGTCCACCACGTGTGTCGTGCAGTGTGAATTGGTAGACTATTCGCATCGGAATTGCTTTTTCAGTGTATGCAAATTTCCTCACGATGTTTTTCTTTCACCGTTTGAGAGCAGTCGGTATTACTTACGTAAGTTAAAAAGCTAATAAGCTAATAGAAATAAGGAAATAGCTTCTAACCTAATCCGTCCAGATGCTCTCAAGAAAATAACTGAATCCTCTTTTATAGGATACGTTTAAAAACCCTGTTAACTTAAGGAAAAACATAACAAATGTTCGCTTACAGTGAAAAATAGGGACATAACGGCCTTCTACGTGACATCCATTGGCCGCTTATTCTTGTCCCTTAGGGCATGACAGTGTTGGTAATATTCCCTTTTCGTGAAATAGGCCACTCAGTCAAGTCACGCCCCGATGATCTTGTTTGAATCAGGGTCAAATTTACTATCGCAGATAGGTTTTGTCTCTTGGGTATTCAAAGTGATTTTGGTGTCAAGGTTTGGAGTCTCATCTTTGGTAATTTGACTCAACTCTATCGGGTTTGCAATCCCGATATAAATGGTTCTAAGGCTAAGGGTCAATTTAAACTCAAGGTTAAAGAAGAATATTTAAAACCAAAACTGCGCGCCGCGCTGCTGCATTTTTGTGACGTACAGTAGCTAATATTGATTAACTATTATAAAACCGTAAAACCATAAGGAACAAAAAAGTAGCGGTTCACTTCATATAAATTCAAATGACATTCGATAGCGCGATTTAAATGACGTGCAGCGCCATCTATTGACAAAATAGTGTGTTTGTTTGTTTGTTCGCGCATCACGCAAAAACTACTGAACCGATTTAGATGAAACTTTTTTGTTTGATAGCTTATGATCTGACTTAAAATCTGGTACTTATATAATTTGTGCGGACGAAGTCGCGGGAAAACACTAGTTATAACAATAACTTTGGAGGTGGGTAGTCAGCTTTGCATATCCTCGCCTATCTCTCGCTAAACGAAACAGTATAGCCAACCTCCAATAATGAAATGGAACACGAAGAAGAAAAAGAAGAACAATATCTCTCGTTGTTAATAGAGTCTTCGTAATATCGAATACGTTATACAATTATCGTATTGAATAAAAATATGCCAAAACAGGAGCTGTTCAAAGTACTATATACTTGTAGTAAATTCTACTTGTATACTTTAGAGTATAAGTAGTATGCTTTCACCTCTTAAGATTTATCGTCTCCAGCTACCACGATTTCTACATAATTCTTTGATTAAGTCTTCTGCCAAATAAAACAAGGAGATTCATAAATTCTTAACAAAAAATACAATTGTAAAAGCGAATTTTCCTCACGTAAAACAAGGTACAGTTTTGTTTCAGCTGTTTAATAAATCATAATATTTTCAGCTTAACTGCTCGCCCTGCGTCCGTGGGGATTATGACTGATGTTTTATTTGACGGAAACACATTTATTGTTGCTAAAAGAGGATAAGATAAAAAGTTTTATAAGGGAGTGGAATGGATTGGAGAAATCGTTGATGAAATGACGTGTGTTTGTGATGTATTTTTGTGTTAATATAGATATAGTGCATTGATTCCTAAAACAAGTAGTGGGGAGCGCCTGGATGAGATAGGCCGAGGACAGAGTTTTGTGGCGCGCCTAGGGAGCTAGGGGCTATGTTGATGTTGATGATATTGATTTTTGATGGTTACGCTATATAGAATCACCATTTTCAGCTTCAATGCTGAGGACACAGGCCTACCCTCATAAAGAGGCGCCCATTTTTCAAAATAATATCCTAATTAAAATGAAACATAGTGTACACACGGTGACACATCAGGCTGTAAAAACCAAAATAAGCAGACTACGATATTAGTAAACATGTCAACATAACAAAACAAAGTATAATATAAATACAGTCGTATAAAATTAAAACATTCGAATGAAGATAATAATCTTGAAACAAATGGACGGATTTAAAACACAGACGGTCCTTAAACTAATGCAAATGTCGTATAAGTATAAATAAATAGAACGGTACCTACTCAAGTAAAGCAGTATAAAAGACAATGAATTTCATTATAGATATGGATAAGTTTGAAAATAGATTTCGAGTGTTTAATCTCTTCTCAATCAAATATCATTGCTCCCAAATTCATGGTTATTGGAGTAATTGGCTTATAAACTAGGTAACCCGCTTTAGGCAAGTATAAGGTGACTATAGTATTAGGATGAGGTCTCTTTTGTAGAATCTTTGTCTTTTTTAAATACTTGCTCCTTATCACTATTTCGTACGTGTTTCATTCTTCACCCTTATCAATGCTGCTAGACATGTCTCGTTATGACGCACTTACCAGTATTTTTATCTGTATATTTTTTATGTATAAGTAGTTTGAATCGTTTATAAAATAAAACAAACTGATATCTGGAGTAGCATGTTTACTAACAATTAAATATTTTGACGAAGTATGTTGCTGATTACCTGACTGTACAATTAAGTGTCTGGTTATTTTTATAGTGTTTATGATAATGAACCTATATGTTGTCATGTAAATAAATATATTCATCATTGTCTGACTTTTCTCTAAAACCTTCAAAATATGCAAAAAAGGATGACACACAATAATAACATACGTACCTTACCTACACATACACAGGGTCTTAAAACCTTATCACAGAATAGGTAATAGAATAGTATATTATATACCTACCTTGAAACCTACTACCAGAAATGAAGTGATTCGTCACAGAACTAAAGTGGCTGACATAGCTCAGAAAATTAGCAAGCTGAAGTGGCAGTGGGCTGGTCATATCTGCCGAAGAACTGACAACCGATGGGGTGTCAGAGTTCTAGAGTGGAGACCGCGAACTGGTAGGCGTAGTGTGGGACGCCCTGCTGCCCGCTGGACAGACGACCTAAAAAAAGTAGCGGGGAGCGACTGGATGAGGAAGGCCAAGGACAGAGTTTTGTGGCGCGCCTTGGGAGAGGCCTATGTTCAGCAGTGGACGATGATAGGCTGATGATGATGATACCTACCTTACTTTAAATTATGCCGTTTTTAAGGGGATGATTAGACCATCAAACTGAACAACGTTCTCTATAGGAGTAAAAATGAAATCACAAAATTTTATGAAAATAATTTTAATGCCAAAAATAAACTAAGTGAAAAATTTTTATGTTTCAAAATGAAACTAACGAAAAGTGTAAAGTTAAATTACACAAAAGCGCGAAATATTAAGGAGAAGCTAGCTAGTATTAAAGTTATTGCAAATTTTTATGTAAGCAACACTATTTGGTCGTGTTGCTGTGGAGTGGAGTCAATATATGGATAGAATATGGACAAGACAGACTGTCAATACTATAAAATCTGCATGTAACAAGAGAGGTAGATTTAAGGCTTCCGCACATTGCAGCGATATTATCGAGCGATATTATCGACAGCGATATCACGACACCTTACACACTGCAGCAATTCGGTATGTCAAGTTTTTTTTTGGAGGGCTGAATCGAAAACCATTTCGAGATAATTGTCTCAATAATCATATTTTCTATGTCAGAGATTTGAAAATGAAAGGATTACAGATATTTTTAATAACATAACGTCGTTTTTCGGTCCGTGCAGTGACGTCACTGGCATACCTGTGAACTCCTTGGTAAACATAAAATCAACTTAAAATAACCGGCCATTAAGAAAAAAAAACACTTTCTCAATGTCAGAATTTGACATTTGATGTTGCCGTATCTTTTTCCAGCATAGAGTTAGAAAGAGGAGGCAGGTTTTAATTTTTTTAAATATAGCTGTAGGTAGTTTTTCTACATGGAGTTCGAATTATTTTCTCTCCACCATTTTTGCACTTAGAGATTACAGATCAAAATAATTTAAAAATTAAATTTATATTGATAAACTTGATGAATCGCAATAAGAATGAAATAGGTATCTTAAAATTATGTCTTCTGTCCGTAAAAAATATAAAAATGAAGACCAAAAAAAACTTGACATACCGAATTCCGCGATTCGCGTCACGCATGCGCCCTTCACTGAATGTAGTAGAAAGAGATTGCGTCAGGTTGCGATAATATCGCGGCAGTGTGTGGGATCGAGCGCGTCCCCATACAAAATGTACTGAGAACAATTATCGCAAAATCGCAGCGATAATATCGCTCGATAATATCGCTGCAATGAGCGGAGGCCTTTAATAATGAGTTTCATTTCATAATTCTTCAGTATTGTACCTACAATGATCACCGAAGTAATGCCCGTCAGTATGTCAGGCAAAATCTGTGATCATAGGCTACGTTAGAGGCCAAAAAGGCATCTGGAAAATATATATGAAAGCACGTTGACCACTAACTTGCGTGATGTCATGTGACCCACTCCGTCTCACACAGAAGGTTTTTATATCGCAGTGTGGTTGCAGTGGCTTCCTAACAATCTACAATTTTTTTCAACAACGCAACGATTAAAATAAATAAATTTTTGTAAGATATTCCTGTTTTTCTAATGGTAAACGCAAGTTACGTTTTGTAACGTTCCTGTAATAACTGCAGTCACATTTTCTCACAACTTCTCAACCGCACAGTTCTAATGACTCTGAGAGACTAACTTTGCGAAGGCATAACCATTATTCCGCCTTCCTCATCCCACTATAAAAATTATTAATCTCTCATGAAACACAGTGGGCAGCCTCTGGTTGTACCAAGTGATGTTGTTACGACCGTGGTTCTACTAATAACTTATTTCTTTTAGAATAGGGTTTAAAATCGTAAAGCTCTTTTACGCAGTGGGCAGAGTCACGTCTGTAACCCATAATTAAGAGTTGATTACTCCGCATACTTTGATTCTGAGCCTATTTTATGATAATAGGAGAGTGTTAGCCGCTTGTCGGGTTTCAAGTACTGTAATTAGCATTTAGGTACACGAGGTGTATAATTGAATTTTATGCGCACATAAAAAATGCCGTTTGGCAATCGCTGTGTGGTAAACGTGGAGACATTCCAAGCATCGCCTACAATGATATTGTGAAATGTAATCAGATATTTGTATGAATGTATAGGCTCTCAACTATATTATCCTCAGAGGTAGTCGGAATTATTCTAAACTAGCTGTTACCCGTGAATTAGTCTAAGAGGAATTGTCATTTACCATCTTCAGGATGCAAGCTATCTACCTGCCAAATTTTATCAATATCGTTTCAGTTGTTAAGCCATGAGAAGGTAACAAACATACAGACAGATAGACAGACAATTTACATTTGTAATATTATTATCATTGTGAATGTGGATATAAAATTTTCAGAATATCCACATATCATGGCTGCGTATATATGTTGAGTGTTAAACTGGCTATCCATCTGAGCTAAGTGAGGAAGATGAGATGAGCGATGTGCTAGTTAAAATCTCAACAATAAAATCCCTCTAAAGCTACCAAAGCAGCTATCTTCTCGCTGGATTTATTCTAGAACACTTCGTAGAGAGATGAAACAAACTTTTGAACAATTCATGCTTCAAAAACATGGTGAAACAAATCGTCAACCGTAATTACTAACGTCAATTCCTAAAGGCGACCTGAAATCAGGAACGATGATAAATTTTAAAAATAATCCGGTCGAAGGTCTTAAGGACATAACCTATGTTCTCATTTCACAAACTATCAAGCAAAGTTTCAAAGAAAGAACAATAGTAGAGAAATGTAGTGTGGAAGCCAAGAGGCGTGGTTGTATGATGCAAATTGCACGGACCGCGCCCGCGGCCTTAGACAAATGGCGTCGTGAGTAGACCGCACCGGTAGCACACGATAGCCTCACTTGTGAGTTGCCAGGCTGCAACAAAATGCATCAACAGAACGCTACTGGGGCAATGTAGCCATAGAGAGCTAGTTAGAAAGAAATAAATCAAAAAAGAGCTGCTAAGATAGAAATGCACCAAGGAGAGCTTAGTTGCATAAGCATAAGCATAAAATAAGAGCTTAGTAAGAGTCCCATGCGTGACTGACTGACTGACTGACGGACTACACAGTCTAAGGCGCTGAAAGTAGAACCATGATTCTACAGAGGATGTAGGGGTGCACTAAGAAAAGATTTTTCGAAAATTGACCCTAATATCCACGCGGGCAAAGTCGCCGGTCAAAAACACGTGAAATATACGATGTTATGCATATTTAAACACTTTATTTATTGAACATTGAGACATATTTGTGAATACTCATTCAGCTGCAGGGAATGGGAAATGCTCTTTTTTATTGAAGTTTATTTTATTTAAGGAATTTTTTTTCACTACCTACCTAGGTATACATTTTTTCCAGAATGTACGCTAAGTCACATTTTAAATACGCATAAAAAGCTACTTTTGATTCAAATCATTCAAAATGTGAACCAGTTATTGATTCTGTTGCACATACATCGGTTGCGTTCTACTAAAAGTGGAGGTGCGGCGTACTCTAAACCGATGGGCATGTATGACGAGATGTATGGATGGGAATGAAGCAAAAGAAGAGGTATGTAAGGATCGTAGTAGGTTGCGCGCCCTGGTCTCTGCCTACCCCACTGGGAAAAAGGCGTGACGGCGGGTCCTCATGTTGGTCCCATAGAGAAAGTTGTTCAGTTTGATGGTCTGATCATCCCCTTAAAAAAGTGTCAGCATTTTTATTAAGTGGGACCCTGTATAGAAAGAACATTATTTTCAGGTTTTCTATACATTTATTATCTTCTCGAACACGAAAACCAACGAAATATAATCTACCGAACTGGCAAGACTTCGATGCTAACCTGCCTCGGGCCCTCGCCGTGTTTATAATTCAAACGGCTCCCGACAAAATGCTTGACCGTATGAATAGACCGTCTGCTAGGATTCTGTGGAATGACATGCATTTTTGATGGCACGATTAAAACATGGCTTCGTGAACTTTGCCTTTTATTTCACTACGTCAGGTCCTATATTAAATACTGAATATCTGAATCAAGTGTGAATCCAAATGTAGAGGGTAAATTTCGAATCACTGGTCAAATAAACTACCCATGAAAATTTTGCCAGTGAATCAAAAGTTATTTAGGCTTAAATATGTTTAAAATGATGATGTCACTTTCATTAGTATGAAAATTGTGAGACACATAACGTTCACTAAGCCCAAATACTTTTTGATGCTAGCCTAAATCAAGCCACTCTAAATCATATACTCGTATATTAAAGTATGATTCAAACGTTATTTTTGTATTTTCGATACTATAATGATAGGTACGCTAGAAAATGTTGAGCCTTTGTAGGATAAATAATAAAAAGCGAATTTATAAAATTGAAAAGCATAAAACCGTGTTACTTTTAATAACTTAAACAGATAAATGTGAAGAAAATAGCGAAAGATGATTAAAATTATAATGGACTTAATGTAAAAGGCAAATTGCGCAAACCGCAAGATAAATTAGATCGTGAGGTTACTAGAGAAGAATGTTATACTATATTATCTCTGTAAAACGCCTTTATAATTCAAGCAGCCGCTGTATCGAAGCTCAGGAGATTTTATTGGGTACAATAAAACCGCAAGCAACCGACTCGTGCCACTTTTATTTCCTTCCTGCGATCCCGAAAGGAAACCTCTTATTTAGTTGGGATTCAGTCTCTATTTGTTTGTACGTAACGATATAATGTATCAAGACGCAAGACCTGTTCTATCGATGACTTGTAAGCGATCCGGCTTAATAAAAAACTCCAACAAATTACTTTAGCTTTTTACTCATGTAACTTAACAACCAGTAGATTTCAATCTCGCATGTTTAGAATTTTAGTTATTGAAATGAAAAAAATTACGCGCGATGCAAGAAAAAGGGGAAAATCGTTACCGTTAACGATTTCACAACAACAATGGAAGGTGAGAAATGGAATGATGAAAAAAAAGATGGAAAGCTTAATGGAATCTTAAGAAGTCGTTCTATTATCGGAGAGCAGTCACGTAGAATATTAGACGCCCTTTGCTAGATATTTGATCCGAAACGCGATCATGGGTTTGAAGTGAGCGAGGATGATTGAAAAACAAACAAAACAGATGGTAGTTAACGAAGTAAACTGGGATTAATTTTGCCGGTGTTTGAGTTGAGCTATGAGCGATGGACTCGCCTCGGGGTGGAGTCAACCGGCGCCCGCGATATAATTTCAAACTTGCAATGTTATTACGGTGAATGTCTGGCGCGGTCACTTGTTTGCGAATATTTTAGCTGTTACAGTATTTTCTGGCGTAATTTAAATTTTCGTGAAGAGAGCATTCGTTTTTATTTGCCGTCTATTTTTAGCTGTTTTATTAAAGCTGTTGTTATTTCTTTTTAGAGACCAATATAGGTATCTGTTTTATCAATAAAAGTGCTCGTTTAATTTGCATTTCATTGACACGGTGGATAATTAAAATGCCTCGCTATTGTATTGTAATACGCATTCAATTGTTCCAGTGTTGCTTTATGTTTTGTTTACAATGTTGGTTGGCCTAAATATTCTATTTAAATTGCATTACATCATTTTATCAAAACATTTATCTTAGGTCACAGCCTTAGATAAGCAATCTCCAAAATACAAATCACTACAGAAAAGTCTTTCCGACAGCGAGCAGACATTATTTATTTGAATGTTGTTTTATGTTTGGCATGATAATTTTAACTATTCGACTCTACTGTTCTTTCCAATATTGGTCACACTTCTTAATTGTCTTCGGTTTCACCTGTGGGTATTAGTTTCCTAGTTAGGGTGATTATACTTAGTTAATTAAGGATTATTCAAAAAATTAAAAATATACCTACAACATATTATTTAGGTCGTATACAACTAAAATAAAATTACACTCAAATGAATTAAAATCGCTATCGTAAATTAGTACTTTGCCTATTTGGGCCTTAAGTAGAACGTATAAACATAATATACTACTCTACAATAAGTCACGAAACTAAAATTTCAGTATCACAACATTATCCTTGTGAAGTTGACATTACGAGGTCAAAGCAACGGGAAGCGGTACTAAAATCAAACTATTTTTCGAAAATAATCCAAAGAACTTTACTATCCACACTTCATTCCACATTCGAACTCTAGCGTAAATTGGCCATAAAGGAACTATACGCCAGTGCATAGCTCGACGTGATCGAGAAACTCCCGATAAGAATAAGAAAGTGCATCGACTTTACGACGGATGGACGAACGGAGCTCGAACGCTCTTTGAATAACAATATATCCTCGGAGGGGTGCGGTCTCAAGCAATCTGAAGTGGTTAGACCCTTGCCAACCATTTGTATTGCTTAATTAGTGAACTTGGTGAGGAAGTAATCAACGTAGATTTTAAATTATCTTTTAAGGAATTAAATAAATTAGGCGATTTGTACGTATAGCTTATCAAGGAAGGCGGGAAGAATCTCAATGGTGGTGATAAATTTGGGAATGCCATATGAGATGAGATTGCAATCTTTACTGGACGCATATGGTATGCAGTTGCGTTGGTTGTACAAATTATAAGCAATAGCTTTTTGGGTGAGCAAAAAAAATTTCCATATGTATTTTTTGGGCATGTTGATGGAATTTAATATTGAGGGAAATTTTAATTAATAAAATGTTGATGAAGAAATAAAGGTTGTCATTATTGTAAATGAATTATTATGCCTAGTAAAATTTCCGTTGATTCGAGTAAGATTTATCTTTGTCCCAGTTATTAAGCTTCTGAGTAATTGTGTTGTTTTTATGCAACCACAATTAATATGAAACTAGTTGACCGTGTGATTCCCAGTATAGATTACACCACCCTATTTCTTCCTGTGGGTGTTTAGGAGGCGATTCAATGTTTTTAGATTCCGTCGACTATCAAGTCAAGCAAGAGGATATATAGGTACATGATTTTGATCAGCCTTACGATCATAGAAATCGGGCAAAAAAAAATTTAGTTATCAGTTTCAGAATTTTTTATTGCGTTTGAATATTATACAGTTTATTATACAATTATCCAAAAGTATCATCATCATCATATCACAGAGGATGCTGCTGCCCGTCCTCCGGTATATCCCTCAGTTGCCTTTTACGACACCCACGGGAGGAACTGGGATGGTGCTACTCTTAGCCGACACCACACGGACTATCCAAAAGTACATACTAGCAATACTGCGGAGTAGCTAAGTCACGGAATATCTAAGAGTACAGTTAAGTGTTCGAGTTAACATAACCTGACGTACTTAGTAGTAACTAGCGTCCAAACAAATAGTGCAGATATTAAACAGTTTACTAAATCGCCTGACGTGAAGCTTCATTGCAACTGAAATATTTAGGGCAATGCATCAATTTTCTTTAGTAGGTACCCAAAGATAAAATAAAGTGTATTGTTTACACCATGTTTCACACTTACAAAATATACTTCGATTCTTGAAGCGAAGCGTCAAGTGTAACCGCGAAGCAACGTCGACGACAGATGACGGGTAAACTCTGGGGCGTCGTTGAGGAATGAATGCTCGTCCATTACTCATTACCGTCGGTGACTTGGCTTGTCTGAGGGGCTTTATTTCAACGGGCTACTGCTGTTCGGAATTATGCATCTCTCTGTTATTTGATGTTTTCGTTCAGTGGATTTATTTTCTGTTGTTATGGTGTTTAAGTTGTCGTTGTTGGAGTGTCTTTATTTATTTAGTGCTGAAAGGTCTCGGTTGACTGATCTTGTTAGCAAGAGATGCGGAAATATTATTGTTTCCACATTTCTGTAATGAAAGAATTAAAGTTCTTTTATACTGTCTGCAATGTCCAGAGCGTTTTTTTTAAGAAACGTTAATAACAAATATCTTGTTCTCAATCAGAAATAAGATTGTAAGTACATATTTTAATAAAGTTTTTCTGTTTCTTCAAGTTTCATTAAAAAATTATAAATAACGATAGATATTTTGTATCGGATAATGGACGAGTGGACATCTACAAATTGACTTTATGTTTTTGTAATATTGTGTCAAAAGCTGTTGGTCTTGTAAAGAAAATATAATTCAGTAAAAAAAATAGAAAACTCAAATAGGTAAGTAATATAGGTACCTAATAATACTTAGTTGCTTAACAAACAATTTTAGCATATCCTTGAACAAAAAAAATATATTTTCAACAATGCATATTCCTCAAAATTCATCTAAATAGGTAGATGAATAGTTTTCTATTCACAAATTTAGTGCATTTTATAAGAATACTTGAGATTAACAATATGATTATTTGTACCCTAGTTAACGGTACGCCTCCCAAACATCTGTACGAACGGTTTCACGCTATAAGAAATCCCCATCAATAATACTATCGTATTACTCTAAAAGTGAGAGAAATCATAGCCTGATAAACGATAAGGTAATAACAGAAGCCGATCCTATCTTTTGTGCTCTTTTGTTAAACCCAAAACACAATGCAGTTGTAAATTTTTGGGTTCTTAACTCCACAATGTTCCCGTCATTAATCTATGAGAAGACCGTTGTAACTTGAACCGGGGGCTCCTTTGTACCTGCTGCTTGGCCCTTTGTGCAGCCCCTGACATGTGCGGAGCAAAAACCGCCTTGCGCAATATTGTCTGTCCCAAGACGTCTCGGATGATGTGAAAATAATACGGCAGAATATAAAACGCAATATTCTTCCAGCCAGCTCACATTTCCAATTTCATTCGACGTCTAGCAAGATTCTAATCTAAAAATCTCCCAGCGATTTTCTCTTAGTTTTATTACCAATCAAGGCGGCAGTCTGTCTTTAACTTTATTGGTGGTTATTTTTAAATATGTCACCCGCAACTTTAACCTTACTTTTTCTAACACATCGTTTCTACTAAGCCCTTGACATGCATTAACACTTAGAAGTGACGTGCACTTTTTCAGTAGAATATCCACATCCAGATGTGACTGCATCATTAAAATCTTTGGCTCCAAAAAGATCAAAAGTTATCTCCTCGGTTGGAGAGGTTCCTTGCCCCCCGTACCCCGATGTCCCTTTCCCCCTGTTCCCTATTCCCCCTCTGTTTATAGCGGTTGTGGCAGTCTTGCCGCGGAGCTGGTGAGAGCCAGACGTGTTGTTCTGAGCTCCGCCTTTCGCGTACGCAACCGCGAATTTGTGGAAAACGGTTTTCGTTGGTGTCATTTGCATACGTGAAGTGAAACTTGTTTTCAATTTCGTAGTCGTGTGATGTGACATTCGTAGCTACGGGATTTTATGAAATTGGATGTACTGTGATTGTTATTCTAAAGTGCAACTTATGAATAGTGGATTAAAATTTTATGTTGTAAGTTGTATTGTTTATTCATTTGTTAATGTATTCTAGCATTTCATTAGTAATTTAATTTACTTTCAATCATTGTACAATCGTTAACTTTATGTTCGTCACAACTTTGAAATTCCGTAACTTAATTATGTTCTTGGGAACAATTTGGAATGCCTTAACGGTTTCGTAATTCTATAATCTATTCATTCAACTTCGAAAATTTTATTGAAAAGCTTAATTGTCTTATCTTAATACTATTGGGTGTTTTTATATCATCACAAACTTTAGACACAATTAATATAAAACCAATAAGAGCTTTTCCTTTTCCCGCTCCGTCACTTCTAAACAACTTTCTGTCACGAAA
The DNA here is from genome assembly GCA_963693445.1 of Agonopterix heracliana. Classification (NCBI taxonomy): domain Eukaryota; kingdom Metazoa; phylum Arthropoda; class Insecta; order Lepidoptera; family Depressariidae; genus Agonopterix; species Agonopterix heracliana. The sequence goes on from OY856310.1 coordinate 2,293,084, forward strand.
TTATCAGTATCTTTCTTTTCTTCTCCCAGTTATTTTTTATTTATTTTTTACGACTGAAGCAACGGTGAGGCGGCATTGTGATGGGAGAGGCTTAGATCTGATAAAACATATCATTATGCTCTTCAAAAATAGGCTAATGTCAGTCCCCATTACTGTGTTTTGTCACGTGTCAAAGATTTTGGAGATTATTGAAGAAATGACTCTTCGTTAGAAAAAGTTTTCGAGTGTATCAGTTTAATGATTTGTTTTGGTTTGTGAACCGCTAGTTATGGTACAACCGCTAACAAAGAGAACAGTAACACCATAAAACACGTCATTTTTGTTATGTAGTGATGTTGTTATTTAAAATGACACAAGCGCTATGAAAGTTGTATTTTCTGCTCTAAATGCTGTTATTAATTGCGAACGTTGACTTGCAGTAAAAAACTCTGACATGAAATACAATTTTCAGTATTATAAAAACTTATAGGTAGAAGACAATAAGTAGTAGTTGGTAGTTGAAGTGATGTTTCTGACCACCCCTAAAGGGATTGTGGTCGTGAGTTTATGCATATATGTATAAGTAGAAGTAGGTACCTACCTATAAAGTTTGAAAGCTTTTTTAACGATGACTTTTAACAAAACACATTTGATTCTTTTCAACATAATTTTTTTACCAACTCGAACCATAAATTAACACATTCGCAATAAAGACTCAATTTAAAACGTCTAACTCCAAATTATTAATATTTACAATAAAAAAGCTGGTCATCATTATTGCAAAAAACTTTAAAGAATTTAGCTCCTAATTAGGTACGCTTTATAACCATTTAATAGAAGTTACGAAAAAAACTACAAAAGCACATCGCAATAAGCAAGATAAATCTATTTTCATGACATGTATGACCTTTATTGTAGAGCCTTCAACATTTATCGCTTTAGATCAAACATACGTTCTCATAGAAATTAATAAAAGATACAATTGCCCTTATATCTTGGCCAAGCTAGTTATTAATTGAATTCTTTGTACAATGTGAACGGAATTTGTAATGAATTTTTATGTTGATCCAATGAATTGATGTATTTCGATAATTGGCATGTTAGTTACAGCTTAATTTTTATTTTCAAATCTTTATTATCCCAAAAAATTATCCTAACAAAAGAAATCGTAAACAAGTTGGAAAATTTAGTGAAAATTATAATAACGGAAGAGCAAGACAGTATAGGATATGTTTTCGTAATAATACCATGTTTCAATAATATTATGGGTAGGTACTGTTATTTTGTGAACATGAATAACAGTCTGTTATCATATAAAGCTTAAAACTATCACTAAACTGTACAATTATATACAGTAACAATGTTTGAGACGATGTTTGGATGTTTGTGGCTCTCGCATAAACGGCTGAAGAGATTTGGATGAAATTGGGCACATTGATAGAATATGTTCTGGATTTACACATAAAGTCCTTTTTAAAGTCCATGCAGACGGAGTAACTTCTAGTTAAGTATAATTTAAGAATATCCAGAAAAATGATCACGTAATGCTAAATGAGAGCGGCGTCGGTAGTGCGTTGCGGAGAGGTATGGCAACTCAATCTTGAGGACCGGGTTCGAATTCGCACGGACGGCATGCCATGTACCAATGAGTTTTTCTAACTTATGTACGTAATACCGACTGCTCTCAAACAGTGAAGGAAAACATTTTGAGGAAACCTGCATACGCTGAAGAAGTAATTCTGATGTGTATATGAAATCTATCAATCCGCATTGGGCACGCGTGGTGGATTTAACTTCCCTGACCCGTGCCCTGTAGTGGGACGTATACAGGGTCCAACTTAATATGCTGACACTTTTTTAAGGGAATGATCAGACCATCAAACTGAACAACTTTCTCTATGGGACCAACATCGAAAGCGCGAAAAACAATCAGCTGTCCCATACATTTGGCTCGAGTAGGTTTGCAGTTTTGTATGGAGAGGCAGATATTTTTTTCGCGATTTCGATGTTGGTCCCATAGAGAAAGTTGTTCAATTTGATGGTCTGATCATCCTCTTAAAAAAGTGTCAGCATATTAAGAAGGACCCTATATAATAAGCAGATGATTATGTAATAATGCAAAATATTAAAAAGTAACACGAAGTTTCTATAGGTACATAGAAAAAAAATTATTATGCATGTTTCATTTAAATATTTTTATTATTAATCAGATAGGTTGGAATAAAAACATTAATTAATTCCTAACTTTAACTTTTTATTATAACACAAACGGAACAATGCAATTATAACAAAAACCATCTAGCTAGTTTCTTCATATCTTTAATCAGATTAATTACGATGCAGTTATCTACAATCTTTAGATTGTGGTTTGGAATAAATTATTATTTCTTTCTCTTCGAAGAATGCTGGTATATTCTATAACTTGCCGATCATCGATTGATAATGATATTAGATCGATATATGTTTATACCTACATTGGTACCATGAGGAAACCGGATCATATGAGATAACCACAACCAGATGTACGAAATAAGCATATGCTCACGACTATATTCCCCGAGGGGGTAGTCAGAGATATTCTGAAACCTCAGAATGTCGACGTTTCACCAGTAGCACCGAAGCCCGTCGCGACTTCTAATGGACAGTGGGTACAATACATGCCTCGAAATCTCAATATTTTCGTAGAAAGATTACGGTATCAAACTCATAATTTAGGTGGATTCAGCATTTACCTTCCGCATTTCGTACAGGTTATCAGTGAGCTCGGTAGTGCGTTGCGGAGAGGTATGGACTCTCAATCATGAGGTCCGGGTTCGAATCCGCACGGACAACATGCCACGTGCAAGCATTCAAGACATTCTGATGCGTATGTGAAGTCTACCAATCCGTATTGGGCACGCGTGGTGGACTAACGCCCATATCACCGTCCTAAAGGGTAGGCCTGTGCCCTGCAGTGGGACCTATATAGGCTGATGATGATGATGATTTCGTACAGAGCGCATTAGTTTCTGTGAATTTATGTACGATTTGTAACACCTTCGGCGAAGGAAAACATCGTGAGGAAACCTGCATGCTTCAATTACGAGGCGTGTATTTTACCCACTGTTCATTAAAAGTGGCGACGGGCTCACCCCCCTCACACTGGACAGACTTACGGTACTGGTGATACGTGGATATTCTGAGGTTTCAGAATATCTCTGACTACCCCTTCGGGGAATATGGTCGTGAGATATTATGCTTTATGTTAACGAACTTCATAAACCTCCAAAAGATATTAGTTAACAGAATCGCCCCTTCGTGTATTTCTACTCATCATATGAAACATGATAGTATATTAAACATGCAAAAGCTTTATGTTTGTTCGCGATAAGCAACGACGGAAGCTGCCCTTATCTAAAGTAAAACAATGTGCTGTAACTGTGAGCAACGTAACTAGGAGACGATAAAGTCCAGCGCAGTCTTGCGATTGTGCTGATAGCGAATCTTGCTGGCTGCAGACTAAGGTATTAGTGTCATGATTATCTTGGAGATTGCTTAGTTGTGAATAACATTGTGTGTTTAGTGTTAGTGGTAAAATTAGCATTCCTTTTAGCTTCATCATTATTGTTAAGCTTTTTCTTTATTTATTCAGTACCTACTAGATTTTGTCCGCGAGTTCATCCACATATAATCATTCTCTATTCAATACAGGGATAAATTTTAGTGTTTAAGTTTGAGCAGCCTTTTAAAAGCTTATAAAAAAGGATTCTGTCGTTTTTTCATGCTTGAACAAATAGAACAAATCGAGAAAATACCCGTGTTGTTTGGCTTTGAAATGAGCCATCTCATTTCTTCCCATGAGCGCCATATTATGAGATGACTAAGGGATACCATTTTTGCAGTACTTTTGTGGTCGAAAGCTACCTGTAATGCTTGACACGCCATTCAATTCTGAAATCTTCAGAATGCCTGATCTTAGCCTTATTTTGATACATATTTATAAATTCATCATCTTTATCGTCTGAAATTACTTAACTAAATATTTAGAAGCAGAATCTCTAAGAGCTTTTAAAAAATACTATGTCAATTTGATACAGATTTGATCGGCTAGTTACACAATAGCACCCTTGATCGTGAGATCAATCGCACGTCTACACAAAACCTTCATTCTCCTAAGGCGTTGTGTAATGCAATACGGATTTACTTTGTAATTTGCTGGCGCACAAATTTGTGTACCCAAGTAATTTCATTGATGACTAAACGAAAGTTGAACAAAATTTTGTTGAGTTTACAGTTAATTACGAGTTTCTATTTAAGCGTTTGATTAATTCATTGTTCGATTCGTGGTTTTTGAAATTTTGTATTTGTCTTTTATGTTTGTTTTGTTGAATTGATTTGTAGTTGAGTAAACAAGTATGTTGTTTGGAACGGCCTCGCATAGTGGTGCTGAAATCGACATTGTTCGAAACGATCACCGAAGTAAAGTATTGCCTGGTCAGTCTTTTGGGTGACCAATTTTGTTACCTATACATCACCTTATTTCCATATGCTTTGGAAGGCAAGTTAAGCCATTGATCTCGGATAGTGCCGTTAGATGACGTGGCGATGATGGCGTATATAGGTTAATTTGCTGACAATTTTTTAATCAGACCGTCAAACTGGCACCAACATCGAAAACGCGAAAAAATATCAGCTGTTCCATACAAAACTGCAAACCTACTTGAGCCAAATGTATGGGACAGCTGATATTTTTTTCGTAATTTCGATGTTAGTCCCATAGAGAAAATTTTTCAGTTTTATGCTCCGATCATCCCCTTATGTCAGCATATTAAGAAGGATCCTGTATTTATTAACCTACATCAGAGACCAGTTTAGGCGGCTTGGTAATACTCTCACTAGCAGTAGGCAGATTACTATCCAGCTTAGACCCTATCACCCTTAAATGCGTAAACCTTCGCCCTGCAGCGGGATCCCATAAGCTATACTATAACCTTTTATTATATTTAGTCAACTATGTTTATTTTCAAGCTGCCTTACCAAATATAGCGACAACAATAAACTTATAGGAACTCGAAATAATTTCGAAAGCAGAACGAAGATAATACAGGGTGTAATAGAATATGTGTATCTACTGAAGTAGGTACACATATTCTATTACTTCCGACCATCAAACAAAAAAATATTCACCATAAATCAAACATCGAAATCGTAAAAAAACTGCTACCTATATCATGAATTTGGATAGAATAGTCATTGACATTTTCTATGAAACAATCAATTTTTTTTCGTTTTCTTCATCAGTCCCATGGTAAAAGTCGTTCAGTTTAATTGTATGAGCCCCTTCAGCATATAACGCATTTACACCCTGTATAGTCTAAAACTTAATAAAAATCCAGAGTTATTGGTATTGGTTAAACTATAAAGATCTTTACGATTATATACTAAACCACGATCATCTCTCCACCGATAATACGGTGACGTAATTAACTAATTACTTTATTAACGAACTACCTAAACACGTTTCATTGTGACGAACATAATTCATAAAACGTTATGAATCATACTTAATGGTGCTTTAAGTACACATTAGTTGTTATCTACATAATCCTAGATAATCTACGTTAGACAACTGATATCTGTCGTTTAATACATTCAGGTTTAACTACTGTATCTATCTTGAATGTTATCTTAATGGTTATTAATTTTATTGTGAGAATAATATTTAATTCGTTTATTTTGAAGACACTTTTTGTAATATTTCGCTTCGCTAAGTAACGGGTTTCTAATATGTTATCATTAAGAGAAGTTTATTCCGAAAGCGCTAATGCGAGCTACATACAAACAAAGTCTGGTAATATTTTCTTTACAAAACAATTAAAGTCAACGAAATTTATCAAAACAATCTAGAAACAAATCTCTATGATTGTATGAAATCAGATTTTCGATAAAATAAACAGTTTTAATTTAAGATTTGTATGGAAATCTTTGAGGCACTGTAACTTCAAAACTATAAATTTTTACGAAAATCGGACTTCATACAAGCATAGAGATTAGTTATATAATTGTTTCTGAAAAATCTTATTGTCTTTGATTGGTTAGTATTGAATATATCACCAGACTTCGTTTGTATGGAGCGCGCTCCAAATTATATTCACTTGATCGTATTCTTTGATATGCAAACCTTCATATTTATGGCAAAGTGATAGGTAGTTAGAATGACATTTTGTTTCGTCAAGAGACGCTTTCGAATTTTCACTTTAATCACATACTTTTACTCTGGCAATATGATAGTAAAATTGTACTTCTCCTATTACAATTTATTGATAAAGTCACATTGATTTTAATGTCATTGACTACACTCGCCAAAAACGGTTTAGTAGTTTTATTATTCTTAGATAACATTTGTCATAATACTATCTAAGAATGTTTTTTTAAATTCTTCTTTATAAATTTTTTTGATTTCACTGAACGCAACCGAATTTTGTTTCTTTTCTAGAAGTTATTACACCTCATCAATAACCATAACTAATTGTATACTTTTCCCACCTTTTTAACACCAGCATATGTTACAAACATAATTTATTCCCAACGCGTCACTCAACTATCAAAAAAGCTTACCCCAAGCCTGTAGTTACCCAAAATCCATAATGGGACCATTTATTTTTTCCCAAAAAGCTTCTAAAGGGACAAATTAGTTACGGTACGGTGCCGTACAAAAATGCTGCGTTCAAACAACCAGCCGACTAATGATGTGAGCTTTGAACTAGTCGAGTTATGGTTTGTAGAGAATGGACCTGTTAATGTTGGAATAAATAATTTTAATTATCATGCTCTTTAAAGTTTAGTTGTTTTAGCTACAAAATCTACAAATGTAATGTCAAGTCGTGAGTTAGTTCTGTAGTGAAATGCCAAGTCTGTTCTATGAAATATAGTAGGTATATCAGCATCTATACATATAAATCAGTTTTGCAACTGACTGACTCGAACGAAGTCGCAGGCAAAAAATATAATAATATAGGGTCCTTCTTAATAAACTGAAACTTTTTTAAGGGGATGATCAGACCGCCAAAATGAACAACTTTCTCTATGGCACCAACATAGAAATCACGAAAAAAATCTGCATTTCTCTACAAAACTGCAAATCTACTCGAACCAAATGAATGGGCCAGCAGATTTTTTTTTGTTATCGATGTGGGTCCCATATAAGATAGAGAAAGTGGTTCAGTTTGACTGTCTGATTATCCCCTTAAAAAATGTCAGCATTTAAGAAGGACCCGTATATGCAAAATCATAGGCCTCATGGCAAGGGTGTTTGAGCGTGCCCACTGCGGATTGGTGGTCAGTTATAAAAAACAGGGTGTAAGGAAAAGTATCATTAACCTTAAAACCAAACACTCTACCCATCAAACTGAACAACTTTTATTATGGAACAAACAAGTCAGCGCAAAAAAAAATCTGTTGTTTCTTACTAAACCCTGTCAGAATAAAAAAACAGCTGTTCCATACGTTTGAGTCGAGTAGGCATCGACTCAAACGTATGGAACAGTTGTTTTTTTATTCTGATAGGTTTGCTCCTTTTATATAATTATTTATTATACAGACGAGATACAAACCGTCCGTCAGGCCGGTGTCCAACAATGAGACAGCGAGAATAGAGAATACTTACTCATTATTTGTGTCAATCAAGAAATTTATTTCAAAACTATTATTATGTCCCACTGCTAGGGAATGATCTTCCTCCATTCCTCTGTATGTAACGCAAACTGACCTACCTCTTCAATATTTTTTATTTTATTCAGCTCATCTACTTTTTTACTCGACACAAATTCATACTACTCAATCCGCACTGTCCACTCCATAGCATTTCTATCCCTGCCCTCAAAATTGAACAAATATTGGTCAGCTTTCACGTACTCAAACATTGGTATTGTTTTAGGTGATGGTAACGCGGGTGTGAGACATGGCGCGAGGGGGGATTGTGCTCCTCGTGCTATGGGTGGTCGCTGTCACCGCGGACGGTAAACATGGTAAGTCTTTTTTTCTTTAAAAAAGGATTGGTAAATATATTACAGGACAGAAGGTAATGGGATGATAGAGTTTGAACAGGATAGTTCTGATTTTAATCGAGTGATTGACATACGATACGATACAGCTCATGCTATGTGAAAGAAAAAGAATTGGGAAACACCAGCTAAGTGCAAAGTCGTAGCCTTATCATTCTGCATTATTAAAAATTGTTTGCGATAAAAAATATTTTTAGCAGTAGAATTCTGACATGTGGAAATAAACATTTAAAATTTTTAAGCGGGTTGTTTAGTTAGAACATCAAACTGAACAACATTCACTGTGGCACCAACATCAAAATCGCGAAAAAAAATCTGCTGTCCCATACATTTTTTTCGCGATTTTGATATTGGTTAGGTTAGGTAGTCAAAGTTGTTCAGTTTGATGGTCTAAATTAACCACCCCCTTGTATGTTTATTGGTGTTTTTGTAACACCTTCTACATTTACCTATTGCACTCGTGATTATTTTTAGAAACTGAGTAGGTACAATTTTAATTTTATTTGTGTAATTTTCTGCCTAATTTGCAACATACAAAACTTCGACTTTTTATCTCACATACTATCAGAATAAGTTGTAGGTAATGTGACAGAGAAATAATCAGATACCGCTGATATTCTATTAATGTTCCGGTTTTTCAATTTCGGTACGGAACACCAAAAAACTAAGATAGATGGAAGTGATACTTTGAGGATGTCCCTATCTTCAGCACTCAAGACGCCAAAAAAATTCAAAGAAGATGATACAGAAAAATAACTAGTCTACTTCACACTTAATCTAAAACCAGATAACAGGCCACAAAAAATAACTGCCAGCATCCGAGACGCTTTAGAAACCCATCGCGTAGAAAAAAAAAAGTTGATAAAAAGGGCGATACAAGTAATGCCGAGCCAAAACTAGCAAAAAACCGTCACGATTTAAGTGCTGCTCCCGAACACGACTATACCATTAAAAGAGCTATACCTACTTACACCAATCCAAACAGCTGTCACTTTAGTGAAGGTGACAGTTTCAAAGACAAAACTATCAGAAGGACAGACAGAGCTAATCTAGACTAGATACGGGTACGTGGGATTTAGAGCAATTTCACCAACTGAATGCAAATTGTGGTACGAGAGTGACTGCAAAAAGTGTATCCTTTTGAGTTTATGTACGAAGGTATCGCTCTCTACGGGAGTTTCGAAAATTATACTTATCTTGCTTTATGTATATTTTACTTTGGATTGCATATTGATTTTAAAAGACATACTGCATGGTAAACTAAAAATAAATAACAGTACCTATCTTAAAGTTTTATTTTAAAAATATGAATTATGAGAAATCACATGGCACAAAACATGTGAATACTGTTTAGGTCGATAACATATTTTTGTACATAAACTTAAATAATTTAATTACATTGACTGTGTTTTGGTGTATTTTTTTGTGATCTATTCATTTCCTTTTTCATTGGTTTTTATTTGCTTTATTGCATAAAATGAGCACATCTCCCTGATTTCAACTGAAAACTGATAACAGTCATTCTATAAATAACGGATATTCTTCTTCTGTCGAGTCAACTGCAACTTGTGTTTTTTTTCTCGCAGAGACAGCTCTGCTATTGATTTACACTATTTATAGTAATAGTTAGTTAAATCATCAGCAACAGGTCTTACTTCCTTCAGATTAATAGTAAATATTGTCATAAACTGTCGTCGATTTTAGCCACTGTAATTTTTTTACTTACCGAGACGACGACGTATGCGCCCTCCTTAGCCTTCACTCGCAATATACTTCACTTCATTAAAAACTTAATCCCAAACCCCAAAGACCACAGTGAAGTAAAAAGTACAGACTACAGTAATTTTCGCTATACTGATAGATATTGAAATCCCATTAGCGTTGAAATAGGAAACGGCCTCTCGAACACACCTCGCAGCTGCCTCTATGAATGAAACGGAAAATAATGGCGAAAGACTCCCAGGAGACGCCATTATAACTCGACTAACAAAGGGATTATCTTGTTTGGGAACCTCTTGACTGGCACTCGACGACTCTTTGTATGTATCGTGTTACATTTCTGTAAAGGTAGCCATTCAAGTTTTTGTGGGTGTGGTCGGTTTTTGTGTTTCGCGTACAACAGGGGTGAGAATTTGTCGGTACGTTTGGTAGGTTTTCGTTTTTGGTTCTTGCACCTTGCTAATGTAAAGTTTACGTTGGATATCGAGTTTACAGTTGAACGATTATTTACAAAAGAGTTATTTTTATCCCTTTTTTTATATCTGTTTCTTGTTAGTTGAGATTGAAAAAGAAAACCTATAGAACTACTTCGGTATGTATGTCCTTCCATCCGGCCCATGTTGACTATTTTCTCTTAAATTGAATGATATAATGCCGCGGAATGTTAAAATTAAGCTCAAAGATATCTCACTCTAGTTTAACTGCAGTCGAGAGCTTCCAAAGTTGAATTTTATCTTTATGATATTTTGGGATAACTAATGGAAGCTGGTAGACGCAAGAGTCAGCACAAAAATATTATTAGGTAGTATGATAAAGTTTTCATGAATTTTTTCTAGCAATATTTTGACCAATTTTTTTGAAATACTAGCAATAAATAATTCGTAGTTGTAATGTAATCTCTAGTCCAAAATATTAATTCAAGACTTAGGTCTTGTTCTGTCTTATTTGTGTCAATATCTGTAACTTTTATCCTGTATTTCTGAAAGTACATATTCATCATTCATTCAAGTCTCTTTTGAATACCAAAGTTTCTACTCTCTCTCTCAGACGAACGCGTGCACAACTAGTGAATATTGCAGCGAGGGAGATATGTTGCAACCACAAAGCCGCATACTGCCTCCGTCAATCTCTTTAGCTATGAGATAAACCTCATTTAACATTTACTGCAGTTAGACTAACCCTTCATGTCCAGTCTGTGATGATCTCTTATAAAATTATACTATTCAGTTTTAGAGATAGCAGGTGTAAGTTAGAAAGTTTCATCACTTTAAAAGGTGATTGTACTCACGAGACTGAACAAACTCTACACTAGGAACATAGAAATTCGCAAGAAAAATCAGCTGATTGCATTTAGTTATGACAAGTTCAAATTAGGGAGTGGGATAGTTTTTCAGTATCACATTTGACTACACATTCTATTAGAACTGAATATCCAGATCAGAATGAAGACTTCATCCCAATGTAATAAGTTGAGATTGCAATAGGTAGTTTAAAACGTATATATTTTGCACAAAGTAGTAAAAATACAATCAACTTTTAAAGTGTCCGGTTTTTGGTCTACAATGGAAACCTGTAAGATTCCACTGGAGGGCAAAATTTCCATATACTACAAAGTCAAGATCAAGGAACATACAGGCTTAGTGCTTTTCGGTCGATGCATTTTAGTGGCATGGTACCTACTTATTTTGTAAACCCTAATAAACTTTTGAATGGTTCAATGAGAATCGCAATCTATCTTGTTATACATTTCCTTAATATTACGACACTATCAAATATCTTTCAGTATATGTTTCAGTTTATCGACCCTCAGTTTGCCTATTAAAACCTTACGCTGTTAAAACCATATGCTCAAAACAGATTTATCACAAAAACTGACACTGAACCTTGAAAGCCACATGTCTAACATTTGATTTACGAAACGTTTCAAGCGAATCGCTCCACCCACGTCCCCATTAACTAGATCGAGTGAATCTTTTTATGTCTCCCTTAGTGCTAAGTGCATTTACGAGTAGTGCACCTCCTTGGTGCGGCTCAACGGATGCGAATGCACCAGTCTTGAATGTTTTATTACGTCTTCCCCGAACAGATTTATCAGTGCACGAACTGTGCTCTCCTGATTTATTTATATAGGATTTACATGTCATAACAGAAACTTTTGTGTGATTGATAAAAATGTTGTGACGTTTCAATTAATGAATTGGCTTGGGTTCGCTTTTCGTTTCATTTGACTTCTTAACTTGCAATACATTAGGTTGCCTCTTTTTTACGTCGCCTTTTGAAGACTAGCTATCATTATATTTCGTCCCTGGAGACTGCAGTCATGTTGGGAATAGTGGGGAAGGGGATATTTATAATTACGTTTTTGAAACAGTAAATTGATCTTCTATGAAAACCTTTATATTCCCATCGTAAAATCACATGCTGAACTATTCTATTCTTAATTAATGGCGTTTCCTTGTTAGATTTCGCCAGTGTCAAGTGTTGAGGTTATACTCATTAGATATTGTACGGTAATAGGATATGGCGATCTCAAAGCCTCGTTTTTAAACAAAAACACACACTCGGAACCGCCATAAAACGGCGGAGTCACATGGCTGTCAAAATCGCAAGCCGACGAGACGTCCACTTGCCACCCTCTCAGCCACGCGACCTCATGCTGAACTAACATACTGTTTTAGTTCCCACATTATTATCTGATTTGTATGACTCAGAGGTTCCTCGCTCAGGGCTAGAAAAAATAATACAACATAGAAATTTGATGGCACAGACATCCCGATATGGGTAATATTTGAACTATTCCCTAGCTGTTTTACGATAAGCTAACATGGATCCTTGTTCGTATTACAATTAAATATAGTTTTAATAGTGTACTTGACTTTGTACCCAATACCATATCCAATACCCCCAAATATAAAAGCAATAAGTTAATAGAAGACCACCCTGCATAAATCTCCTCCAGGCTTTATCGCTTCAGATTTATTTATATAAAAGCTCTTATAAACGCATACAGCGTTTATCTCGGCACTCAAAAAACAGACGGGTGTAACGCCCGATATCTGTACCATTAGACGTTTCGAGTTTATTGGTTCCGTATTCGGGATCACTTAGTGGATGTTATTGCATCCAAGCGTTATGTTTTGGAGATATAAAATGTGTGAGTAGGCCGTTTAATCAATTTTTAACAGCCTTACGCGGCCCTTATCTCGTTTCCAAAGTACTTTCTCAAGAGTTACTTCTTTAATTATATCTCAACTATTTTTGTCCTGCATTCGTTACTACTTACCGACAAAAGTTTTCTAATCTGACCAATCAATTACTTACAAAACTGATTCCAGATTTTGTTTCTGGTTATCTACGCTATTTCTATCTTTAACAGCGTCTATACTCTAAAGTATTGTTTTCACTAGAATCCGTATTATTAACAGCGAACAAATGTAATTCGAGCTCCAGGAATCCATTCCGGACGTTGATAAAGCATCTCTCATCAATAAAGACCATCCCTATCTAGAATAGAATCGATTCTAACCTTAATTATTCGAATGCCGTCCGAAATGACAGGAGGCGGTCTCTTTTAAACTCCTAACGACGGGATGACGCCAATTCGATGAGTTTTCAGTTTGTTTTTAGATCTCGTTAGTTGTCGACTCAGGAATTCGAACATTCATCAGAACAAACATATTTTACTTCGTGTCGTGGCGATAAGGCATTTCTCCATTTACATTCATTTTCTGATTTCCCACTCTGTTTTGAATAGAAAAGTATTTTAAAACTAAAAGTAAACATTCATTTATTATTTCTTGTTGATGGGAATGCAAACTAATGATGCGATGAATTGAATTACGGTTCATCACTAAACGTGTTAACAATTCGAAAGCAAACGTCGATGCATTGATTGATCCCTTGAACTTTCTATGAGCTGTTCACACAAACGTTTACTTACAATTTACAATCACTTCGTGACTACAGCTGGTTTTAGATGCGCTTCTTGTAACAGTATCTCTAAATGGAGTTTCGTCACATACCGAGATAACACTTAACAGTCTTACAATGCGTGAACACTTCGATATAAAGGACGACCTAAATGACGAAATCAAAGTACCAGAGAAAGAAATAAATGAGACAGATGATACTCATATCTATAAAGTAATCGGTGAACGTTAATTAAAATTTAGGATAAAACCAGCTTGTTGGTATGGAAAGGTAGTAATTACGACAGAAGTAACAAACCAGTTATCAATCAAATGAGAGTGCTAAAAAGCAATTAAAATTGACGGTCCGTTGGTTACACAATCGAAGAGTGAGACACGAGGTACACAGTTTAATCAACCTTGTGGGTTTAGAATTAGTGATGTGATTATTTGGGGACGTTAATCCGTATTTGGTTTGGATAACGACGTACGTCGCACTGGATATAAATGGTAATTTGAAATGAAAATAGGAATACAAAACAACATAAAATCAATGGGCGCCTTTAGCACTAACTCTATTCTTGTAGTAATTGTTAGGGAAAAACTATAGTATCTTATAGTAACGCTAGTTTTTTTTTTATATTAAAATGATAATAGATAGATTAATTTAGTCATACCTTGATAATTTGATTATGTTAATGAAATCAACAAAGATTTTCATCAAACCAGACATTTAATTTATCATGAATAAACTTAATTTATGCATTTAATGCAGACTGAAATTACTGTCAATATTAAATCTGATATGATAAAATAAAATCCGGATATATCGGATACGGTGCATCATTATTTTGAGTATACTCCAATAATTGACGGAACCTTCATCAGAATAAATGAGTAGGCATGTGACACGATACGAGATTGTTTTATCGATCGGTGAGACATCGTAATTAAGTTGTCGGTACGTTTCTAAGCTGATGAATTTGTCAACATGATTATGGTGCTCCCAAAAATTATAAAAGCTTCCTACTAATTTTGGAAACCTGATCATTGGTGTACCTGATAATTATCGCCAGTCATAGATTGTCATACCAATAAAAATTTTCTGAACAACATACAGGGTCCTTTTTAATATGCTGACACTTTGTTAAGGGGATGATTAGACCATCAAACTGAACAACTTTCATAATGGGACCAACATCGAAATCGCAAAAAAAATCAGCTGTCATATACAAATACATTTGACTTAACAGTTTTGTATGGAACAGCTTATAAATTACTATTGTTTTTTTGCGATTTCGATGTTGGTGCCATAGAGAAAGTTGTTCAGTTTGACGGTCTGATCATCTCCTTAAAAAAGTGTCAGCATTTATTAAGAAGGACCCCATATTTAAAGTTCATCATCTCAACTGATATGATTTCACCAAATAAAGCAAAGGCTTCCCTCGACGAATTCCTCTAAAATTGACATTTCTTAGTTCCAACAGCTGCACATTTGCGTAGTAGTAGGTAGGTATGACATAATTTATTTGATCAAATTTATATTTAGCACAGATTTACGGAAAAAAAGTTGTTCTATCTCCTCCCAGTTTCAGTCCAGGTTCGTGACTCTATAATTGTCGATAATTTAATATTTTTTTCCCACAAATGTTTGCTACAATCTTAAACACCTTTCAAATGAGTACCTCTTCCATCTTTCCATCTGATGAATAATCATCACTTATCTCTCGCCTCAAAAGATTATTTAGACAAAGCGTAAATAAGACTAATAACTAAACAGATCTCCTAAACTCCTTCTAATAGCAGACCGTTAAATTTACTTCCAAAGTCAGTCCAAATATACGGCAACTGTCATAATAACATGTACCCTCCGCGCCATCGATTTCTCTTCACGCACCTGGTTTGACGCTTCGCTACTATTTACTGAAACATAGATATTCTACACCCTTATAAAATGAGCTACAAAGTAATTTACGCTGTCATTCTTACACTGTAGAGCTCGTTTTGCTCTGGCATTTGAATTTTAAGTTCGTATTTCGCTCAGAAATCGCTATCAGTATTAGACGTAGTGTTGACAGTGATACCTTTGCTATTATTTGAAACAACGTCGAAAATAGACTTTGTCGTGAGGAGGATAATATAATTAGTTTCACTTCCGCAGCTTACTTCTATTTTCAGGTTTGTTGGGGTGATTCCTTCTGAAATAAACAATGGAACGGAATGCAATTGTCACGCTTTTAATACAAAGAACGTTATTTATTTACCTCGAACACAACTATTATTAGGAGCAAAAAAATTGTGACAAAATAATGAAATTAGACAAATGAAAATTATTATTCTCAATTGCTTTTGATAATGACAACATAATTATGTATACGAGTAGGTGTTATGTTGTCGTTTGCCGGGCTCACTCCCCGTCACACTGCAGGACAGAGGTTCGGTGCTACTAGTGAAACGTGGATGTTCTGAGGTTTCAGAATATCTCTGACTACCCCCTCTGGGAATATAGTCATGAGCATATATTATGCTTATGCTTATTTGTTGTGATTATTCATTAAGTTGTCTTTTCTGCAATATCGTGAAAGTAATTTAATAAAATGTAATTTCAGTGTTAATTTTAGTTTCAAAATATAATTGGTAGTGTACGAGTACTCGTGTATTCCATACAATAAAGTAGGTATTTATGGAGATGAGTGTATGAATACTCATAGTTGATTACAAGAATGGCAACCCCTTTATTAGAAAAGCAGCTAGGCACGCAGAAAAAATAGAAATACATATTCATAATGCGAACATAATGAATATTCATTTGAGCAACACTTCTGTCCGTACATGGAACTTAAGGTTTTCACAGGTGTTGTTTTAATTTCTAGATTATTTATTAAACACAAAAACGCAAAAAATACAGAGTAAGGAAAGTACATATATTATATGCAGGAATCAATATGCTTTATGCACGCAGAGTAACTAGGAGGCCGGCCGCATTGCTTCTTTGAATGGCCAAACCTATTCTCTGGGCAAAATAGCTTCTAGCTAGACAGGAGTGTCTCCCGTGGCCTCAAACAGGCGCCTCGAGAGGCACTTTTTATTAATGGATGTGATATACACCGTGGAATCAGGGTTGTTATGAACAGGGTGCTTCAAACCATCAAACTGAAAATTTTCACTACGGGACCAACTTTGAAATCGCGTAAAAAAATCACCTACCTACTTCATTCTTCGAGAATCAAAAGATGTTGATATTTTCCATAGAAAAGCTGATTTCTTTGCAATTTCTATATTGGCGCCGCAGTGAAAGTTGTTCAGTTTGATGGACTGAAGGACCCTGTTCCGGCTTCAAAACGACTCCGATTCCACGGTGTATTATGTGATTGTGATATTTTTTAAATGATTGGTTCATAAGTTGACGCTACACAAAAAAATTCACGTGAAATAATGTTAATAAAATAAAATAAATACTGTAAACACTCAAAATTATGTCAACTCCTCAAAAACAACCTGTACATTCCCCTAATAGGATTTGTTTCGGCGTTTTCTCGCTCGACGGAAGACTTATTAAAATCGTTGAAATTCCAATTTCGTTCGGGACATCTCAGGTAGTGACCTATATTTGGAATAATTTATTTGTATTAATCCTCCTAAGGGCTCTTAAACGTGTCTCTAAAGGTCGCTTTATTACCTTTGTATTCCTATTACGAGGAAAAAATTTGAGTATTTGACTAAACCTAAAACATCAATAACATTTGGTACACCTATTGTTATTTATTTAAGGGTCGGCACTACCTACGGCCCGTTTGACATATCTGTCAAAAGAAAAAGACCGGTGGCCGACAACACTCAACCTTATCTTATAAGATTAATGAACAAATCAATTTGATAGCTTTTGGTAATACTTTTCTTGCAAAAAACTTGGTCGGCTGCAGCGCGCGGCAGCTTGGCTGGCATGTTTACTGGTGTGAAGGAAAAAGTGAACCCTACCTGGTGACACAACATTTTACCTCGTTGAATTAAAGGACGTAACTAGTCTGTTGGTCTAGAGTCCAATTAGTAAGGACTAAAAAGTCTGGTCGGCCGACCCTATCCTGGCAGGGTCGTAGGTCCGACCGAATTTAGGGTACTTACTACTCGGAAGGCAGATTTTACCACATTAAATTAATGATGAATGTTTGGTTGTGCGTGGCAATCATCCTGCAGCATCTGGATTTGAGAGCCGTAGGTCGAAATTGACATTTACAGCAACAGTACAGTACCGTGATGGACCTATAATGTGACTGATCAAAGATCACCCCTGGTGGTAGGATAGGATGGGTTCTAGCTAATTAGATCACAGTATTACTAAGGCTTAAAAAAACTTAAAATTATTTTAACAGAACAAATTAAAACTTTTAACAGAATAATGAAATTATTATAAGTTTAATATTATTGGTATTAGCAAACTAAGGGTTTGTAATCTTTTATCATCATAATCATCGTCAGATATAATATTTTAAGCACGGAATAAAAGTTAATTTTGCAGTAACTGGAACGATTGCCTTCAAAAACATTTGCGCAAAAGGACATCATCAGTGTGACGACTTTTAGTAGATTTCTTCTTTATTGGTATATTTAGGGCAAAATTGTTTAGTAGATTTTAGTAGAAATTGGGTAGGTATTCGAAAATGTTAATGTATTTAAAAATGCAAGGATTCAGGCTAATAAAATCTAAGCTGGCAATACAAATGGCTGAGAAAACGATTGCAGGGTTTGCAAGTTTTCCGGAACTTCTAGTACATCATCATCATAATCATCAGCCTATACAAGGTGTTACAAAAATACAAATAAACATTTAAGGGGGTGGTTAAGACCATCAAACTCAACAACTTTCACTATGGGACCAATATCGAAATCGCGAAAAATATAATTTATGTTCTATACTCTACAAATCGACTCGAGCTAAAAATCTATGGGATATCAGATTTTTTTTTCGCGATTTCGATGTTGGTCCCATAGAGAAAGTTGTTCAGTTTGACGGTCTAAACAACCCCCTTAAGAGTTTTAAAAATTTATTCTTACTTTTGTAACACCATGTATACGTCCCACTGCAAGGCACAGGCCTACCTTCTAGGAGGGTGTTTGGGCGTAAGTCCACCACGCATGCCCAAAGCGGATTGGTAGACTTCACATATACATCAGAATTTCTTCGTCTGCATTATGCAGGTTTCCTCGCGATGTTTTCGTTCACCCTTTGAAAGCAGTCGGTAATACGTACATAAGTTAGAAAAACTCATTGGTTCGTGGCATGTTGTCCGTGCGGATTCGAACGCGGACCTCTTGATTGAGAGTCCATACCTCTCCGCAATGCGCCACCGAACTCACTTCTAGTACATCAAATATTAATCATATCGCCTAATGTTATTTTTTTTACAAAAGAGGGTTTCTAAACAGAGTTGGAATTTTGGTACCTAGCACTTTTAATATGTCAAAGAGATTACATGTTTATCGACTTCCAATAATGTCGATATACGGGTATATTTTATATCACTGCGGATAACTTCAGCATGTATCGAACTTCAAAATAGCGAAAATAAATCAGCTGTTCCATACATTTGAGTCGAATATGTAGGTACTGCAGTTTTGTATACGACAGCTGATTTTTTTTTCGCTCTTTTGTAGTTGGCTCCATAGTGAAAGTTGTTCAGTTTGATGAGTAGAATACATGCTGGTGTTATCCGCAGTGATAAAAAATTACCCGTATATGGACACAATCGGAAGTCGATAAACGTGCAATCCCTTTGACATAATTAAAAGTGCTACCAAAATTTCTGACTCTGCTTATGAGACACAGAAAACTGTACTAAATTTAAACTTGCGTAGGGACGACCAAATTTAATATTTATTTGAAAATTGAAGCATCCATGTTACAAAGTGATGAAAACCAATAAAAATTATACAAAAATGCGAAAATAACATGTGTAATGATGAACGTTTAGATAAAATTGATAATATTTTGTTCAAAAACGTGTTTTATATTAAATTTTAACCATCTGTAACGACATTAATATTATTTGGTAGAATTTAAGTAGACTTTGAAACAGGGCTGGTAGATTTTGGTAAATTTCAGCAGTAATTTTCGTCTCGCTGAAGGACATTGTGCGACACAAGAACATATAAGTAGGTGTTACTTAGTAGCTAAAGTGGGTACATGAATCCTGAAAGGGCACAGCAATATTAACAAGAAGTAATTTTAAAGAAAAAAATTAGTACAATGTCAATAGTTCTTTAGGTTCTTTTGGTAGTTTTTGGTTCTTTTGGTAGGTTTTGGTAATTATTGGTAGTTTAGTAATTATTTTTTTGTTGTTTCTGGTTTTTTGGTAGTTTTTGGTTAGTTTGGTAGTTTTTCGTTGTTTCTGGTTATTTTGGTAGATTTTCGTAGTTTTTGGTTATTTTCGTAGATTTTTATACTTTTTGGAAATATTTTATAGAAGAATGGAAATTACCAAAAACTACCATAAAAACAAAAGAGTTCTTGACGGCTTGGCTACGGGGTGGGTTTGTTGACATAAATAAAATATATGTTTTGCAAAAGAGGTACCTACATTCGAATCGTAAGCGGAATTCAGTCAGTAAGGGTGTCATGCCGATCCTTGTTTACCGACTTTAAATTACTCACTGTGACAGCTTCGTATATCCTCGATCTGTGCGAAATCGTGAGACGATACCCCGTAGTATTCCGTAGAAAGAGATTAAATTTAACTCGCAAAAATGAGCTACTGGTACCAAATTACCGACTAGCATCGATGCTAAGGACTACAAAATAAAGTCGAATACTGTTCTTGTGTATAGTAAAATACCAGATGACATTAAAGCCGACAAGAAATTTCTGAAGAAGGTTAAAGAATTATTAATCGAACAGTCTCCCTATGACTTTAATTAGTTTCTTCAGTTTAAGTAAACAAACAGGCATCAATCTGAGTAGAAAAAATGTGTTGCAGACCGATTATTTGTACCTCAATAGGTTATTATAATTTTTAACTAATCACATTTAACTGATTTTATAACATTTAACTAATTTAATTGTAGTAAGTGAAAGGTGGTAGTTAAGTTATTGTCTGGCACCTATTGTTTAAATCTGTTTTTTTCTTAATGTTTATAAATTATATTGTAGTGTGACTAATAGGTACTCTGTACTTACCATCTGTAACTTATGTACCTACCTACAATTTAAGGTAAATAAATAAAATGAAATGAGATGAACCAAAAGTAACAAATTAACCATAAACTACCAAAAAGTACGAAAAATTACCAAAATAACAATAATCAACCAAAAAGTACGAAAATCTACCAAAATAACTTTTTGGTTACTTTTGTACAAAAATTTACCAAAAACTACCGAAAGACTCAAAACTACCATAAATTACCAAAATAACCAAAAACTACCAAACAGTGCCCGGAAAGTAACTTTTGTGAAATTCCTTTGTGTTGTCTTGTGTCGCGCAATGTCTTTTCGCGAAAAATTCTGTCGTGCAAATGACTTACAAAGTCAATCGTTTGAGTTACCTACTGCGGTACAGAATTCACTCTTATTTAAAACATATCTGACGATGATGATGATGATTTCAGATTATCAATCCTTAGTTTGCTAGTAACAATAGTAATAAACTTACAGTTATTCTGTTATAATAACGAGTAATAGTCGACCAATTTATAAAATGTACTTCTAAGTCCACATACGTGACGGGCAACTACGGAACCCTACACTGCATGTGGCCCGACACCCACTTGCCCGGTTTTTTATAAGTTACTTTGCCTACTTTAGCTAAAAATGGATTTGTTCATTAATCTTCTAAGACAGGGTTGGGTGTTGCCGGTCACCGGTCTATTTGCAATGATTTCGAACGATTGACGGCCCATAGTAATTTGTATGAAGAAAACGTCCAAAAAAATATGTGATTTTTGGTAAAAAATTGCAAAAAAACTAGAAGTCGTATCGAAAAACTGATTTGTTTAAAGTGTTCTTTGATGTTTTGCCATTGATTAGAAATATATTTTGTTGTTTTATTTTGTTTCACTAAATCACAGGACTCGGAACGCGGCAGTGCTATTCTGGAGTTTTTCATGAAATTCTCGATTACTTTCTGATGTAACTACACAATTTTACTGAAATTTTTTTTGTTCATCTTGTACTTCATCTTTTAAAGAAGCGATGGTATTAATTCTGTTTCTAAATATAGCTTTTTACTATCCTCAAAAGTCGGAACGCCGAACCCTGTTTTGCCCGATTAGGGTAGTGCCGACCCTTAAGAGCCTACCGAGCCCAATATGCTGCCGTCAATCGTAACATTTAACAATATTTCCGAAAAACAAGAATGTCACATAGTAGTTCTGATTGGCTTTAAATTTATCGAAACATACGGGTTTTTATGTTTTATGCTAAAAGCCAAAAGTGACCACTTTTGGCGGTTTTAACGATAATAACTACAAACATTGGAAAAACAAATACTATTTAAAATAATTGAAAATCAGCAAAGACTACATTCTTGTTTTTTTGGAAATATTGTTTAATATTAAGAAATAATAAAAATACGATTGGGGGCACCAATATTAAGAAATAATAAAAATACGATTGGGGGCACCACAATAGGCTCGGCGAAGCCTTAACAGACTATAATTATATAATACGAGTACTACATAATATTTAATGTCGACTCTTGATTTGTATCCACAGTCTACCTATATAAAAAGTGGTGACAGGCTGGTACGTAGTTTTTGCTCGGATAAAAATATTTCCTCTAGGAATTCTGATTTTATCTTATTGTTTTATTTTAATGATTATAATTATATAGGTACAATGAACTCATCTCATAATGAATGAGGAGATTAATTTACTGTTCTATTGTTTCAGAACCGTCAAGCACACCAGAACCAGAACATAGCACAGCAGCCCCAACACCACCAATACCATTAAGACCAGAATACGCCCATCCAGCAGGCGTAGAAGCACTAGACCCTTACAACTCAGAAAAAATCAATCAACCACTTCACAGAGACTATCTAGAAGAAGATTACGACCACGATCATAAAGAGGATGAACACGAAAACCGAGATGACGCCGATGAACTCCCATCTTTATCAGGAGACCATTTATTGCAAAGTTCCACGGACGATCTCCCAATGTTTCTCCTTGAGCCGCAACACGTGTTCGTAGTTCGGAATAAACCGGCCGTATTGAGATGTAGAGCCGCGAATGCTTTGCAAGTTTATTTCAAGTGCAACGATGTTCGGTCGGTTGCTAGTACTCAGTTTGAGTTTGTGGATCCACAAACTGGCGTGAGGATTGTCGAGGCGGAGTGTAACGTTACTAGGGATCAGTTGGAGGAGTATTTTGGTGAAGATCGATTCACGTGTACTTGTTACGCGTGGAGTAGCAGGGGTGACATTAAGAGTCAGCCGGCTGTCGTCGAATTGGCCTGTGAGTATATTTTTCATTTACAACTTTTCCGAGCTTTACTAACTTCTGTAATCTTATTCCTAAGCGTCATCATCATCATTATCAGCCTATAAAAGTCCCACTAGCATGCCTCAAATGGCAACACGAGTAAACTATCAGGCGCGGTCATTTTGACAAAGAAAGAGGCACATCGCGTTTTTTGTCGTTACCTCGGAGGCGGCATGCTATCAGGAGTGCGATTTTTGAATCTCATTCGGTGAGCTCAGCAGTTGAAAATATCAAAATTACTATGGAGATACTCATCTTTCTACTGCTGATTTGACATTCAAAAATCATACTACAGGAGAGAGATTTTTGAAAGTGAAATCAGCAATAGAAAGATGCGTATCTCCATAGTAATTTTGACATTTCCAATTGCCGAGCTCACCGAATGAGATTAAAAAATCGCACTCCTGGGCCCTAATGTCTCATCTAACTAATAAGCGGGCCTAGTATGGATCAGTAATAGTTGTCAACATGCTTTGGAACCCCAAATACTACACGGTAGATATCTTTTTAGCACATTCCGAGTTTTAGGATGCAATTACAAGTAAAGGGCTTACGCTCAAAATAAGTCATCAAAAAACATTATCATAATTTCATAATATGACAAATACTATACTAGAAGGTGGCGACCAGCTCACTACTTATCACACTGAACAGAGTTTTGGTACTACTAGTGATGTGGATGTTCTGAGTTTTCTGAATATTTCTGACTACCCCTTCGAAGAATATAGTCGTGAGCATATACATGCTAAACTAGAACGTTGATTATGTACGTTTTCTGATTAGATCTACAGCTGTAGTACTTTACTGTGTTATAAACGTATACATTATTTTGCATAGATGAATATCTGAATACATAATGTCTACCTATTATAATACTAATGTGACCAAAACTACATCGATTCGTTTTTTAAGCCGCATCCCAAAAATAATGATAATAAATCTGACCAACGCCATTACTTACAATAAACCCGTCAATGCATTCACGCTCTTTATTAAAAACAGGTTTCGAAAAACGATATTTCCGTTCTGGCATGGTGCAACATTTCATCAAAACTCATAATTCTGAGAGTTTCCGTAAGTAAATATAGTCTAACCTACTTTGGGAACGTGTTTCTACGCCCATCTCCGGTCCAGCAAAACTGAGTTCCTTCGTCACTAAGATAATTTGTTAATTGATATGATATTGGAGATGAAACTACTCAGCATCTGAATTTGAGACCAACAGCACGGTAATCACAAGATAAACAATTGTATGCTCTAAGGAACATCAACAGCAACAGGTTATTTTCGATGTGATATTAATAATACAATCAATTAATTTATTTTATCCAAAAGACATTACCGGTAGGATTGAAATTGAAACAGATTTATTGTCACAGCACAAAAAGCTCTACAACATAATTTTATCTAAATAAAAATGAATATAAGCTTAAATAAGAAAGTACTACGACAAAGGTGGGCTTCGGCGTTTGTTCTTAGTGATGGATGAAGGACCTCAGTTTTGCTGGACTGGAGATGGGCGAAGTATAAGACCGTATTCAAATTGAGTAACATTTTTAAATCAATTTGAATCTATCAATCAAATACCTTTGTTGCCCACCAAAACATTATAACATTTAAAATAGGTAACAAGAAAACAGTAAGGTACAAATATGGTCGTAGTCTGAGAATGTTCAAATGAAGTCACATTTCTTTCCATGGGTGTTGTACGAGGCGACTATGAGATTATCATTTTTATTTAGTGTTTTTATGGACTGTGTTTATTCTAGAATAGATTGATGCAGTTTTTTAGTATCGTTTACTTACATAATTACTTCCGGAAGCCTTGTGTTTGTGTGAAGGAATTAATCCCAACCGGGCGAGGCTCGGGGCGTTTCCACGCTAGCCACGTACCAACACGTCGTCATTGCACTCTAAAATCTTAAATATTCTAAAAGTAAGCCTTACTACAACTGAATTAATAAAATATAGTTGGTAGTTATAGCATAACATTGTTTGCATGCGATCAATCCGAAAATCTAGTAAAGAAAAATTTTTAAAAAGCCCTCTTGAAACCTAATCTCAACCCAATATCACTCGTATAAAAAAACAATTTCCCCCAACGATATTAATGTACAGTGTAAGTCAATGTTTCCACCAATCTACTTCCGACGGACGCAAGCAACAAAATATTTTACAACAAAATTTTATTACTAATAAAAGCCTTCTTAATATTCAATTTATATACAAATTTCTATACAAGAATCAATTTGGAGACCGAATAATAAATAATTATAATTCGACGCTTTTTGACAAGACGGATTGCTCTAAACGCGAGACGCCATCAAATTCTTGTATAACAAAGATGTATGGCTCCATTTATTATTGTTCATAAACTGTATTATGGCAGCCTCGATTAAATTCAATGCCTGCCGGAGGTAAATCTTCTGTACATATTAAATAAATGTCGGCTTGGTGCGACCGTTCGGGTTTAGGCTGAAATACACACGATACAACCTTATTTACAGTGATCTCTAACTGCCTTTACAAACCATTCACTAGAAATTGGACTGTATTTCGACAGACTGTGATACCATAACTTTGCCCAAGAAATAATAATTTCTTGAAAGTCAAACTTCAATCATTTCATTCAAAATGTTGCAATCATTCATTATTTGACATTATCTGGATCTACCATAGCGTCGTCGTAAGGTGATAAAGGTATATAAAACATTCCACGAGAAATTCTATAACACTACAGCTGTTTTAAAAAATAAAACAAAAACACTTACACATTAATGTCCAGAAATAAAAAAAAAATTACTAAGTAAGTAATAATTTTGGTCATCTAATCTATTCTATTCAAAATATCTAGTTTTAATAGCAAAAGTACTTGGCGTTGTACGGTAATAAATATTTGGTGATTGATTTTGCCTAAAAACACACGCCCAATACCACCACAAATTGGTAGAGCCATGTGGCCACTTAACCCGCGCGGAGAACGAAACACGCCCCTCCCCGTGAACCAACTAGCCACGCGAATCCGGTCGGTCCACAGGTGTTATTATTTTGGGTGCGTGCTTAAAGTCTATCACACGCAAAGCAAATACATTATAATTTTACCAGTGTATTTCCACCTTTACGATGTTGTGTAACTCGAAATACACGATTAGTTATTACGATCGGTTCGGACTCTGAAATATCGAGATTGGATCGAGAATGAATCGAGAATATATCGAATGGAGTTGAGTTCGCATAACCGTTCATCTCAAACCTTGTTTTGCGCTTGAACCCTCATATCCATTGGATATTAGGACGAAACATTTTATGCAAAGTGGTTTGTTGGATGGTTATTATTTTGGGAAATGTAAATAATATGGCATTGGTGCTGGATATAATCGTTTAAGGGTTTTTCAAATCAAAATTCAAATATACGATCTTGAAAAAGAAAAAAATAGTATAAGAGCGTTCGATAGATAACGATGGTAAACTATTTCGTAATAGAAAAAAACGTTTAATCTAATTTTCATATGATCTTTAATGGGTTTAGTTTCAAAACTTATTTTCTAAGCAAGCTTATGACCTGTTATGACAGAGTCATGATTGGTAAATTTTTCACATAAATGGTAAGTCAAATTAGCCGCTTTACCAGATGATTAAATATTCCTTCCCTAAAAATAAAAATGTTTAAGTCAGATTATCTTTTGTTTTTGAGAAAAAATGTGTCAGTTTGAAATAATTTATTGGTTAATCTAAAACGTAGTGATTCCATTCTCTCTGACAGAAAGTATACAAAATATATACAAAGCATTTAAAGGGTTTTAACTGACAAAGGAGAGCAAACAATTTGGTAGTTTTGTACTTTCGAGATAACTTCTTTTCCCAGTATAATGCTACAAGTCTAAATTTCCTTACACTCGCTTAGACATGCACTGTATTCTACAAACAACTAGCTGAAAATTCATCACAAAAGCACAAAATACAGACTCATAAATGTCTAAATTTACTCCGCACGCTTTCTCCTAATTGTGCTAGCAACCGTGTGTGTTACAAACGCTCTAAATTTCCTTCCTGACAGTTTTAATTGTTCCTCCAGAGCTTTAAATAAACACTCAAGTGGCATCTTCGTAGCTATTAATGATTATGTTACGGAGCGCTACGGAAAATGTTTACGGAAATTTAAGCTTAATTATTGTAGAATTGTTGAGTTTGTAGGTTAAGATGATATGTGATGTGCTAATGGTATGAGAAAGAAATTAGGTTTTGGTGTAAACTTATTGCGTTTTATTTTGCAATAATAATACACGTAACTATTTTAATCTAAGGGAAACCCTTAACTAAGGGTCTCTTAAGTAGTTCACATAAATGAACTATACTTATAATTTAGTAAATTAGTTTTTCGATCAACTACCACTATTAAGCTAGTTAGAGCAAATTTTTTACATACAGTGTGTTAATTAAATGTTTTACTTAATAAACTACTGGTCATATCTGCCGAAGAACTGACAACCGATGGGGTGTCAGAGTTCTAGAGTGGAGACCGCGAACTGGCAGGCGTAGTGTGGGACGCCCTGCTGCCCGCTGGACAGACGACCTAACAAAAGTAACGGGGAGCGACTGGATGAGGAAGGCCAAGGACAGTGTTTTGTGGCGCGCCTTGGGAGAGGCCTATGTTCAGCAGTGGACGATGATAGGCTGATGATGACTTAATAAACAAGGTGCTTCAGACTATCAAACTGAAAACAACATTCACTGTGGAACAATATTTAAATCGCAAAAAAAAGTATGCTGTTTCGTACATATGGGTTGAGTAGTGATTTTCGCAACTTCGATGTTGACTCCATAGTGAAATTTGTTCTGTTTGACGGTCTTGACCACCGCTTGAAGTTTGTTTCATAAATATTTAAGTTTACACCTTATATATCTTAACTATTATAAAACCGTAAAATCATGAGGAATAAAAAAGTAGCGGTTCTCTTCATATAAATGCAAATAACATTCGATAGCGCTATTTAAAAACGTGCAGCGCCATCTATTCATCGCAGCGCATCACGCAAAAACTACTGACCCGATTTTGATGAATCTTTTTTTGTTTGATAGCTTATGATCTGACTTAAAATCTGGTATATAATTTGTGTGGACGAAGTCGCGGGAAAACACAATTTTATCTAAATTCATCATAATTTATCAGGTATCAAGTTTAATGTTACTGGAATGACCAAGAGCTAAATAAAATTCGAGACAAAATGTTCACATCAATTTTTTTCAAGTAATGTTTAAAACTTTTCCTTCAGGATTTCATCCTGTACATCGTAAGTGTCATTCTTAAGTCTTCCAGTAGAAGATTAAGTGCTACTTGGATGTACTGTTGATATTTATCTTTCTACTTAATGTTTTAATGGATCAGTAATAGTTTTTGTGTCTAAATATACTGGTAGTTAATCTTGGACAACTGTTTTGTACGTGTACTCAGTAAATCAAGAAGTCGAACTTTGATATCAAGTAGTGTAAGCGGTAGTCCGTTTAGTACGTCAGAGATTTATGTTTATAACTTAAGAACGAATCTAAAATGTATGTTTGAATAACATAAACAACTTTTTCAGATATTATAGATAAAACCATCACCATTTTTTAAGTATTCTAATTTGTTTACCAATTATTTGAACCGTAATGTTGAAGACTATTCCGGATTAAATGTCCACATTTCTCATGATTAAAAGGTTTCTTAGCTACATACAGTTTTTTGTGAACAATAGTCTACTCTACGTAATCTAGCCTAACTCTGCTAAAATAACAATTTGCACCTTTAAGAGGTAGTTGTTGCAAGGTGTATGTTCACTTCCATAGAAGATATCTATGTTCACTTCAAAAGCAAATAGGGACACAACTTTTTGCATAATCATTATTCCCACGACTATATTCTCCGAGGGCGTAGTCAGAGATATCCTGAAACCTCAGAACATCCACGTTTCACTAATCAATAGTACCTAAACTTTGCCCAGTACAACGTGGAGTAAGCCTGTCGCCACTTTTTGTATCTCTGTAGTCCCATTTGTACAGGATGTTGGGTAGACAGTTGCATTACTTTAATGGGTGATTGTGCCCTTGATACTGAACAACTTTCCTAAAGGAACACAAGGGAAATTCGCATTTTCGACTTTTCATATGAAACGTTCGATCAGCTGATTTTATTTAGTATGGAAACCCCAAAATTTGTTTAGCAAATTTCCTATCGGCTTCTTAAGGAAAATATTTCATTATCATGGGTACAAATAATACAATCACCCCTTAAAATAATGCAACTTTTTAGCCTAACTTTATATCAATACTTATTGAGTGAATCACATACAACTATAGAATTTAGTTCAGTTATTGCTTCTGTACAAATTGTTTTTATATTTTGAGAAATACAGGAACATTTCAACATCAGAATAGCAAAACATTTTCCTAAATATATTTTAGCATTTCATAGTAAATTAGAATAATGAAATACAGCAGACAATCGTAAAAGTAAGCAGCTTTCAACTTAAACTAAGCTACTCTGCAGACGGAGAATACGACGCACCAAATTAAAACAAAGCATTCCTTGTATTATAAGATCCCGCTGAATGTTTTCTACACCCATTATGTTTAATTCTAGAGGAAATCTTATAGCTTAAAAATCTTTAAAAAATATGGATTCCACCCTAAAGGCTGTCTCAGCCTCCTGGCGGGTACAAACATTTTGCTCTCCTTGATTATTTATACACTCATTTATTTGTGTAGGCAATAAATATTATACCAAGTTGAAGCTAAACATATGAGTCACACGAAAAAAAGTCGCAACGCGTCGCAAAGTCAGGTTGCCACGTTATCTTCGGCACTGCAAATGGGAACGATTAACTCGAAAACTCTTAAACTGATTTTGACAAATCTTTCACATATTTATTGTGGTTCGGGAAGGTTTTAATATACTAAATACATAACATAACAGGAACAACATTTATACAAACGGCAGTCAAGTGGTTGCGGCACCCTAAACGTAGTAGGTAACCCTATTTCCTTTAGGATCCTTAACGATGACAT
This sequence comes from Agonopterix heracliana, assembly GCA_963693445.1. Taxonomy (NCBI): domain Eukaryota; kingdom Metazoa; phylum Arthropoda; class Insecta; order Lepidoptera; family Depressariidae; genus Agonopterix; species Agonopterix heracliana. The sequence goes on from OY856310.1 coordinate 2,323,251, forward strand.
TTCCACTGGAATTTGTACCTATCACTGCCTAATCAATATGGGTGTATAAAATTTGTGACGGGATCTCAGTCTATTAGAAATGTACAAAGGTGAAAACATTTTGTTTGTGTGTTCCGTTTAGTCAGAGTTCGCAAGTTTATGGGTAATATAATGGATTTATTTTATGTGTTAAACGTTAATGTTGTCATTAAATGCTACTTTAGGGGTACGGCGTTAATTATATTTTAGGATAGGTGACATTCCGAAACTTTTTAACACGCTTTTATTAGCTTCACTTGTAACATAACTAAACAAAGTATATAAACAATGTCGTTTTTGACCTACTTTTGATATTTTTTTATATATTTGAAACTTTGCAAGTGTTTATGATTCGGATGACAATAAAATAATTCTTTACAATCTCACACTCGTCAATAGCGTCTAGAAAACCCCTTTAAGAGGATATAATTCGGAGCGCGCTCTATACAAACGTACTATGGTGATATTTTCAATACTAACCAATTAAAGTTAATGAAATTTTGCAGAAACAATCTAGAAACAAATTTCTATGCTTGTATAGAGTCAGATTTTTGTTAAAATATATAGTTTTAAAGTTACAGCACCTCAAAGATTTCCATACAAATTTTAAATTAATCCTAGCATTGAAACTGTATATTTTAAATCTGACTCCATACCAGCATAGAGATTTGTTTCTAGATTCTTTCTGCAAAATTTTATTGACTTTAATTGGTCAGTATTGAAAATATCACCATAGTACCTACGTTTGTATGCAGCGCGCTTTTTCGCTCTCGGGATAAAATTCTCTTAATTTGAGCTCATTTTGTTTGTTTTGATGATTCGAATGCATTATGCTTGGTGACGAGGGTCGGATGATGGAGCTGGGAGGAGGATAGCAGAACTCTTCAATGGCTTCTAGTAAACCCCTCGAGTTTTGGCTCTTTTGGTTTTGTTTTAAGATCCCATACATTATACACATTTTAGGGTGGCCTTTTTTAAACCCCTTAACTATGACCTTTCCACTGGAAAATGTATCATTGCCTAAACAAATGGGTGTCGGAAACTAGCACCGGGATCTTTTAATACGAGTAGAAGTAATATTTGCTGCTTTCTCAACTCTTGAGAAAATGTGTGTTAATCTTAATCATAGTAAATTTCTTCAAACGTTTCAAACAGTCTTTACTATCACCGACATATCTGTATTATCTTATCTCTTCCTACTTTATCCAAAAAAGGAAAAGAGACCAAAGTTTCTATGATTCACAAAGCACAAAGATAGTACAAGAGCTAACAGGCTATAATAGGCTAGGAGCAAGCAGAGGCGAGTAAAATATAATTCAATGTTAACTGCCAGCAAATCCGTATTCTGCTATATGGGTTTTAGAGTTAGATTACTGGATAAGGCTTTGACCACATGTTTTGACCTCTTCAAAAGAAAACGGTTAGCATTTGGTACGTAAGTTAACGTACCGCCTAATTTGCAATTTTTGATTTTTTTATTGTTATTTTTTTATATTCATATTATTTCGTTATCATTAATCTTTGTAATTAAAAAAAAACATCTATTCTGTTGTGATAGAAAGTACCTATTGAATTTTTCTAAATTGTTTTTTTGGGCAAGAGACACTAGAAGTAGTTAAAAGTAGTTACAAAGTTATAAATAAGTACTTCCGCAAATTTAAGAACGTATACGCTTTGTAGGTAGTATGAAAATGTTCTTCAAATACCATACGAATCGTTTGTGTTTAAAAATATAACAAGGATTACGGAGTCACGTTGTGGATCTGCTATTGGGCAGTCGCGTCGCCCGTCGATCGTTGGTTCCCATGTCTACAACGGGGCTCCAGTGGTGGCTCAAGATAGTGTTCTTTTCGAAAAACAATCCTTGAAGTCACCAAATACATAAATTACCGTACAACGTCAAACACTTTTGCTACATAAACTAGACATTGGCAAAATCATCAAATACCCAAGATGGCAGCCATTTAAAAAAAAAAAGAATAGAATAGAACAAGGATTACTTTTAACTTATAAATATAGTTTTGTGCCTTTCGTTAACCAAACCAATGCTATGAAACCTTTATTTGTTAGTAAGGTTTGTCAATTTAGTAAACTGAAAATAAATGAAACGTTAACACTTATCTCATCCAGTAACTCTACACCATGACTACGTAGTACGAATTTCGTAGAGGAAATGAAACGTAGTCGGTAATTTATAGTCGAGCGGCTCGGGCTCCGCTACCGGCTTCACCTAACACTTATCATTTACGCCCATCGGACGGTTCTGTTTTAAAAAACATTTTTACTACGTTTTTTTTGTTTATGCAATGCAAAAGGTAACGAAAATTTGAATATGGTTTTGCAAAAAACATAACCGAGCTTTTGGCACAGTTGAGTAAAAAAATTTTAGATTTTTCTAAAAATAAATAACGAATACTTCGGTAGTCGTGCATATTGCACTGTTTCAAACTTGTCAAAATTCTATATCGGTTGTCAATCGTAAATTTATACAGGGAGTAAGAAAAGTATCATTAACCTTTAAACACCAGACTCTACCCATCAAACTGAACAACTTTTACGAGTCGAGTAGGTTTTGCTATAATATTGGACAGCTGACTCTTTATTGCTCTGATCGTTTTGCTCCCATATTAAAAGTTGTTCAGTTTGAAAGGTAGAGTAATGATACTTTTCCTAACACCCTGTATACTATACGTTCATTCTTCCCTTCACTAATAATTCTGATTTCAAATCTTCTGTCAAGATATTCTCAATTCTATTAGATTTATTGTATTTTCGATACTAAATAGCTAGTTAAAAATTAAGAGAAATGAGTTACCCCGATTTTTTCATCATCATCTAAGAATTCTAAGAGTTACGCTCATGTCGGTGGAGTATTCGCCAATCAAGCCATAAGCAAGTCTGAGAATATTACTCTTCTATTCTCAGCGACTATCATAAAACATCTAAAATTTACTACCAACTTTTAGAACTAGACTTGTAGTTCATTTCAAGTCCAATGCTAGCAGTAAAACGTATCGCTGCTCCAGACCGCGTCGCGTCGCAGGACGTGTGCAAGTAATGGAGCGTGCGACCGTCAGATTTATTGCCTCTCTCATACTGAGACGTCTATTGACGCTGATTTATTTTATTTGTCAAATAAAAGCTTGGAACAAACGAATAGGTTTAAAATAAACTTATTAGAATTAAAAGTTGAGAAGGAAGAATGAAAGCAAGCCTGTTGAAAAGACAGGCAGAGGAAGACCTACATTAAAGTTAATATTCCATTAAATCTCTTGCTAGCTTTTGCTACGACAACAAGACAAAAAGTGACAGCAAGAGATCTAAAGGAGGATTAACTTTAATGATCGTTTCTGCAACTGAGTGTTAGAATTATCTTGCACAGGTGACGGAAAAGGTTGATGTCGTGTAAACAAGAACTCAAGGCACTTGATATTAAAGACTGGCGAATACGAGTACTCCACCGACAAGAGCGTAGCTCAAAATTTGATCCATTTTCATCCCTCTTTTCATCATCATCATCATCATCATCTTATTACAACGTGTTAATGAATTAATGAGAAACTAGAAACCAATTTGTTTAGAATCGAGAGCAGAATCGAATTATCATGGTTTTAAGATATGTTTTTTTTTTAAAGTATTAAATAATTAGTTTGTATAATTTAATATTTACTGAACTCGATCTCAACCCACCGCACGGGCACACTCACCCAACAAACTACTACACTCACCCAACAAACTACTACACTCACCCAACAAACAAACTACTACCAAAACAAGATTCTTAAAATTTATATCCATGAGCACGTTAGCGCTTTCATTCATTGCTGAAATGGTAACAAATCATTTTTGCCTCAAAACATAAAATGCAAATAACTTTAAAATAATGAAAATATTGTTTCAATGTAATTATTTTGTTATAAATCAGTTGGGGTGTAAGAGGTTTTGCACTTATTCATTAACACGTTGTATAAGAATGGTGATGGTGATCAACTATTAAAAGGGACGAAGGTCTGTAAGCAGGTCATCAGCACGACATAGTCATGATGACAGGTTCACATTGGATCAGATAAGCACATGACAGTGATGAATGGCACATTAAAAAGGAGGCATATGCCCAACATTGCATTGGATTTAATTGATTGATTTGATAAGTGAGATCTGAATCTTGTTGAAGCAGCATACAAAAGTTGGCCAGTCATTTACTTGCAGCCACCAAACTGCGTCCTGTTTATTTTGGTATAGCACGCTCCCATTTACTCTTATTTGTTCGACACAGGCCTGCTTATGATTATTATAATTATGTCTACAAAGACATGAAGTAATTATTCACCTTATAAGAATCAATCTAGGTTCATGCTATTATAACCAGCCGGATTCTAAACGACTCCAACACTTTTATACTGAACTGTAGACAGGGTAAGGCGGATCACACACTGCTCCGTCATCCTGAAATCCGTACGGTCAACGTTTGCATTAAAAAACCGCACACCGAAGCGGATTGCAACGCAGTATGTGATCCCACATATGATTCCGTTTAGTACATATATACTCTAAAATCATCTACGTACGGTACAGCGAAACCATCACCATTTACAGAGAGAATCTGAATAACTAAGTTCGCTACACCATGCGCAGATGCCAGAAAGGCCGCAAGTCCCGTGTCCTTCAACCGACGGATACCCAGACCACCGAACCTAACCGGGAGAGACGCCTGACACCACTGCGCCTCACTGAGGCCCACATTGAGCACCTCCTCCGTGAACCCGTCATAAATCAGATAGAATGGAAATCTGCGACGATCTGAGAAGGGGTGGGATGCAAAGACTAATGGGTAGCAAGCAACATGGTGAGATCATCAGAAATGCCGTCGCTGCCTGAAGGAATGAGTCGCCTATTACGACTCCCGTCTGGATTATTCGAAATCGATATTGAAACAAAATTGAAAACTATATTTATCATCCAAACGCCATGTAAGCATTTCCTCAGCAAAAACATCAAACTGAACTTTCTTTTGTACCAAGACCAAAAGCATACATAGCAAGGCAGAAGTCAAGCGCAAACGTGTGCAAGTAATGGACCATGCACTAGATTTATTATGGCTCTCAGTTTAAACTACTCAACTGAGCGTTCATTTAGCAAGTAAGCGTTAGTTTGGAAAGGAAAAACCTTGGTGATTTGTTAGTTTTCGCGCTGTTTCAACAGCTATGTTTGTCACGTTTTTGTTTGAGAGAAACGTGGATGAAGAAGTGTTAGAAATGTTGGCAGTGATTCAGTTTCATAGGTTTGATTTATTATCAGTTTTAGTACTTTTTCTTTAAATGATCTAGGTAGTTTTATCTAAAACGATATTTTGACTAAATATCTGTAATAAAATTCTGTAGTGCAGTCACAACGCAGCGCTTTATTCAGTCAATAGAAGTGAAGTGGTTGTTAGAGTTTTATAGGGTCTGTACCATAAAGTTACTATACCCTACGGAATAGAGGGACTGACAGCTGAGAGAGCGAGATGTGCCTAGCGGCACCACTGTATAATAGAAAGAGATACGTGACGCGAGGCAATAGAACCGTTTTCTAATCTCTTACCAATGTTTACCAATTCGATTTCCGTTAATAATTGCGAATCTAAAGTGAAATCGTAGATAATTTTGTGAAATATACTGACACTACTTCATTAATTTATCCACAATTTCACGTTGGACTCTGAATTCAAATTTTTGCCTGCGAATAGTCTCCTGAAAACATCCAAAAATGGTTTCATTTGACAACTCATGTTAGTTATTAGATTCTTTATTGTACACAAAACAACATAATTATGAAAACTTACAATAAATCATGATGTACAAAGGCGAGCTTAACTCTAAAAGAGTTTCTAGAGAGAGCTGTATTCCTGTAAGGTATAACACTTTTATGGTCTGTACATAGACATCTTATATACAAACTAGACTCAAAAGAGCTCAGATAAGCTCTTTTTGTACTAGCTGACAGTTAACAAGCGAAATAATCTTTATGAATCAAATAAAACGTATTAGTGACAACCAGCAGCATGCATACTAATTTGTGCGGGTTTTTGCGTCAATGTGGACAAAAATTAATTTGCGAATTTTTAATTGGTTAATGGGTCTGTATTAATGTGCTTTAAAAAGGATGATTATACCTTCAAACTGAACAACTTTCTCGATGGGACTAACGACGAAATCACGAAAAACTGCTTTACAACTGATTTGCGTTGAGTAGGTTGGCTGTTTTGTATGGATTATTTCGATGTTAGTTCGATAGAAAAAGTTGTTTAGTTTGATAGTCCAGACTCCAGACAAATGTCAGTGACATTGCCAGCGACTTCATTTGTTGTGTAGTAAGTATACAAAATGACAAAATACTCAGTTGCATTTAAACTATAAATAATTCAAATAACCATTCAAATAAATTTCGCCCATCTCTAATCCCTTCACAATAAATCTCACATGATGTACGAGTTTGTTTGTTTAACGTCAAACAGATTGAAGTCGTGATTGCTACAGAACAGAATTCAACAATAACATCTTGTTAATTATTGATATTCTCGAAATGTTTAGATTCCATTAACTAAATCCATTGTAGTTTATACAAGTTTATCTTGTTGTTATTCTTAGTTATACAGAATTCCTTAGTAAACACAAAAACAATTACGTTTGTATGTACGCGAAGCCTAAAAACATTTTGTACAAAATATTTAGAAAAAGAAAATCTTTCACATTTCCAATTATAAATTCAGAAATCAAATATGTCTATTTCTACAAAAAAAAACTAAATACAAAAGCAGAGTGTTACAGAAAGGTGTGACCATAATATAAAGGGTGTAAAATTAAATGCTTTACATACTTCAGCCAGACCATCAAACTGAACACCTTTTACTACGGGACCAATATTGAAATCGCGGGAAATAAATTACTTATTCCAAAGAAAATTTAAATCGCACTCGACCTAAGGTGATTTAGAAATTATGATTTACCTAATGTACGGCCAGCCAATCTTCTCTTGATCATAAAATGTTTGTTCTTCATTCAGGAACCGAAATATCAAAACAATAATAAACTAGTTGACGACACAATCAGTAGACAAGCATGAAACTGTTAAATTGTTTAATTAACAACTGCTATGGCTCGTGGGATGAAACTTTACCAAATTATATAATCGACGAGCTTGTTACGTTTTTATTAAGAGTGACATGAGAAGACAGGACTTTGTTGTAGGGTTTAAATCGTGAGCATTGGCGATAATAAAAAAAAATATTCACTGTTGCTTGCTATAAGGTTATTGCTATCAGGATGATAGGGACAGCTATAATATCAATGAGCTTTTCCGGCTGGAAAACTAACGATAATTATATTTGTCTCAAAATATAGAAATCTGTTGAACTTGCCTAGTGCTAATAATGACGATTAGGAGGCACTAATTTTGTTGTTTAATTTAAAAATTTAAAATAATTCATAATTTTGTTTAATGATAGCTATGATAATTGTGATGTTCGCTGGATCCTGCTTTGACCCTAGTCTCTTCCTATTGTTATTGTATGAAACAACTAGCGTAATTGATTTCTTTTAAGCTAGCCATTGATGACGACTTAAAATGGTGTCCATCCTGAAATTCTAATAATCCAAATTATAACAATGTTTCTGGTAATCCCAAAAATAACAGTTATCAATCTGTATGTACTTACGCCATTTTTCAGTCTGCAAATAAGAAAAATGTTGTACCACGCTCTCCGTTGATATCTTAAACCAAACCCCAAAAAGTTGCACAACAACAAACCCAATGTCATTGTTGAAACAACAATTATTGAATTAGTCCAGAAACTTTTGGCCGTTTTGTTGGTCCGTCTCATGTGATAGATTGTTATTGGCGTTTGATGTTGGTCGATGTTTTGTTATGTTAATATTGCATTCAATGTTATTTTTAATAAAGATTGAGTTTAGCTGGTCTTTTTACATTCGAACGATTTGACAAAAGTGTAATTTTGGCCTTATAGAAGTTCCCATCGAAATTCAACTTGTAAATGATATGGGTACATACTTAGATATTAAACTAAGTTCAAGGTAGCTTTCCTATTTCAGGGTAGTTTCAGTACCAGGGTAGAAACCTAGCGAAAACTACAAAATATCTTGATAAGCATGCAGAAGCAAGGCAAGCAAACAACTTGCAAATAACATCGAATTTATAGACTACATTTTAGATAGCAATATTCCGACACAATTTTCAGGATTATATATTACAACAGCCGTTTCAGAATGCAACATTAGTTTAACAGTTTTATACCACAAGAATAGGACTGAACCAGTCATTTCATATAAGTTTTGCTTTGTTCGATAATTTTACCTGCTGCGACTTGAAATTACTAATTGAATATTGCCCTTTTCCTTTTATCTTTATTCGTGAGAAGGGCAGTGTCTTGACGTTGAACATTTTATATTATAGGCTGAAAATTATGCTGATGAAAATAATAGCGAAAATAATGATGATCGTGATTACGCTAATGATATTGTACATACATACACTACAAATACAACCTTTTCTCAACAGATCTCAAGAAGCAGTTCACAATGTCACCGTCTCCGTCGTCGGTGGAACTCGGATCAGCTGCGTCACTCCGCTGCTCTCCCCCCTCCGCCGCCCCCTCACCGAGGGTATCCTGGCTGAAGCATGGGACTCCACTGCAACAAGACCATAATGTTCTGATATCTGCTGAGGGGAATCTGCTGATTTCTCGAGCTACCTTGCAGGTGAGATACTCTCTTTTATATGTTAGAGAATATCCTAGTTTATTTATTTATATATAATATCTTCTCAAGAAGCAAACAAGTTTGACAGTAGCTACTGTATATTGTTTAGATACCTACTATAGAGCTGGTTCTCTACATGTTGGCTTTATAATTCTAGAACATTATGAGGTCTATGTATTATTATTATTTTATTGTAACCATTACGCCAGTGCAGTGTAATTAGCGGAGACAATAGTGAAGTAAGGTACCAGGTAAGGTAGCAGATAATTTTTTTGCCGTTTAAAACAATATCCTCCTTCTGGTGCAGTTGAGTAAAACAACTGGATGACTTCTGATGCAGGAGCCCTTAACCATTCAAATTTCTACCTTATTGGATAAGTTTTAATGAATTTTGGACATCATTTCGATTACCACTATGTCTCAAATCAAAGAAAAGTAAAGCAAAAGTTTCCAGGATATATTTATTTGTTAGTTCTGCAAATCATATTGAACCACTATCGTTAAAATTCCAAAAGAATAAAACAGAAAGCTTTTTCCAGGAAATGAAAGTGCTTATGAAGACTTACAAGATTTCAAAACAATTTCACTCATATTTAATAGCCCATAAATTACTTATTACATTGTTAAGACCACACTTAACACAACCGCAAATCCAAACAGCATTAAACGTTTCAATTTATTAAAAACACGTGCCCAAAACGGGTCAATACTTTGCCTCCCATAAAGAATCTTCTTAATTACAAACAAAGAAGTGCCCTTCATTAAGAATATACAATTTTAAAATCGAGAGTAAAGAGTCCAAAATTGAATGAAGATGTAAAAACCGTAAGACTTGCGGTTACATCCTGATTATGAGTCATTGAGAACACGTGGTGATGCCATGTGGTATCAAAAACGTACATCGTAATATTCGCAAACATCTTGTAAGGTGGCGGTTACACGGAAGCCGTTTCATGTTGTCTTATTTATCGGATCTTTGTTTTATTGTTTTACAATTTAACAGACAAATATAATATGGGTTTAACAAAGTACATTTCAAGTTATAGTGAAATAATTTATTTAGTAGCAGAGACCAACTTGCCATCCGAAGCACGGAATCATCTTTCTTTTCAGACAATTCAGGTGATTCAGTCTGCAAATGAATTGAAAGTAATGATAACCGAGAAAACTCGTATCTACGAGTACATGAGTGGCTACTGATTATTTTAGTAGGTGTGGGCATAACTTTAGTTTTGTTTGTTAGATGACCAACTTTGGGATTGTTGTTTCAAACCTTGTCTAATCAGACTTTAAACCACATTATCTTGTGTCAGGTAAGTTTGAATTTCAACGATACCTTTTAGTTCAAGTTTACCCCTAGTTTAAATTGTCAAACCTAACTTATTAGCCTTCTAAATTATAATATTACTTTCTGTGACCAATATTAAAATTCTACAGAAATAATTGTGAATAAATTAAATAATCTTGAATTTGTACTCTGCAACAATTCTGATAGCTATCACCAATTCAAGACTCACCTTTCGAATTTAGACCAACTAGATGACGTTTTTCGTTAACCAAAAAAGGCTAAATCTTCCCACTTCTGATAAATATTGAGGCTTGGTAACCACTGACTAAAAGCATTTTGACTTCTAATGCCTGAACCTGTACTCACTGTGCCAATCTAGTCTTCTTTAAGCTAAAAAGACACAAATCTGCCCTGTATTCGGATTCTAGTGGGAATGTGTGAAGTCCACTGTCTACTCTTTCATTGTAACCAAAGCCCAAGTTCATCGAACGAATCGAACACTCCATGTGATTCGTATTGCCATTCGCACGCCAGAGAGCTCTATAAAAGTTAATGTTTGCGAAGATAAGCATTCTACGGCTCTGAGAATATGTGATGTTAATGCAACTTGAAGTGTTTCGCTGTAGGTTTGGTTTTAGGATTTTGTAGAACTTACTGAATTTTGATAGAAAGCTTTTGGTATTTTAGATGACTAGAGAATATAAACATTACCTCATACCATTGTCTCATGTGGGTAAGCTAGGAGCTTTGATAGAGACGAACCTAGATAGGAAGGTTATCGACGTATGTTTGAAAGTAAAGTGCTCTCTTTTTAATATTTTATATTTTTAGAAAGCTACAATTAAATCACACACACATTTGAGTCAAGTAGACATTGCTCATTAATATGTTTTACTCACTTTGCTAAAGTTGTTTAGTTTGATGGTCTGAATTAAAAAAAACCTAGCAACACCTAGCATTTAAGACACTGCTATTTTTTTTTGGCTATACCAAAAGTGCAAGTTAACTCACGAAGTATCTTAGTCCCTATTTAAATAAAGATATTAATAAAGGTTTCTAGGTACCGTTTATACGTAGTTATGTCAAACAAACAAGCTAATTTCCTAGTAATGAGAATGCGTTAATTTAACAGTTAAACTTAACGCTCCAGCGCAACCAATCGCACCATCTCTTAGCACGATCGCAAATTATTTGCTTTATCTCGACCGACCCGCGAGTTGCGACTAATTAGTCGACCGCGACAGACATTTATTAATTGCGACACAAGTCGCTGTCTGCGTTTTGTCTTTTTGTCGTTCCGGTGTCCCGTTTCAAAGGACTCTGATAAAAGTGTAGTCTGGGTTAATTTCAGTCTATATTTTACGGAAAGAGTTGAATTTTGTCAGAAAAGTAATTAATGTCAGTGGTTTTGAGAGTCGTAAGTAGTGTCTTTTTGCATTTATTTTGAATTGTAATGATTTATAATTTGTGTTTTTTTGTCAGTTAAGAGTTATTTACTGGAAAATAAAATAAAATTTGTTTGGGTTTTCAATGAGATTCTTGGAATTAACTACATATTTGGTTTGATTCATTTCATTTAAAAATGCTCAGCCCCTACTACTTTGGAAACAAAATGTATGTTTTACGCTTCCAAAATATTTTATTTTTAAATCCTTTTTTATTTTCTATTTCCTCGCTCCATAAATTAACCCATGAAAAGCTTTCTAACTAAAAAGTGTTCTTAAGATTTTTTTTTTTTTTTTTTACTTTTTAAATAAACATAAAACCTACGCGAGCATATTAGGTAGGTGTTTCAAAATATGAAATAAGATGTTCCGAATTCGAATAATCACAGACACGGACAGTCGGACATACTGGGCAGAGTTTCGTTACTTACTAATGGTGAAACGTGGATGTTCTGACGTTTTAGAATATCTCTGACTACCCCCTCGGGGAATATAGTCGTAAGCATGTTCCAATAATATAAGAATCTAATTTTATGATGATTCTTTAATTCTTTATCGATGCTGATTATGTGATTTTCAGGTGTCACGTTTTTTTTTATATAAAGTTTTTTTATTATAATTTTTATATAAAGATACCTGACAAAATGAAAGGTAAAATTCGGACCAATCCTTTGAGTTCATTAACCTGACATTTAATATAACAAGATACATTACACATACTCTGGAAACAAGACCGATCAATCACACACAGCACATCAATAAAAGTCACAAGCTCAAATTCCACACCAAAAGACTTCTAAAAAAACTCTTATGCCTTACATCGTAAGTGTGAAAATCGTTCCATTCACGAGACCTGTTGATTGCAGCAAACAATCCAACTCTATGACGATGCCATCGCAAATAACACATTCCATCTCCGGTTTCCGCTACAAAGCTTTCACTAATTAGGCAGTGAGACCAGACATGGATTAATTACAGCCTGCACTGTAGTTCTCGTTACTGTGGTCTTGGTGAAGTCAGAAATACAACTCGAACGTGAAGTTCTGCCGTCAGATGTACAAAGTCTCTGTGAAACTTCTCCTTGTGTTTCGGTACATTTTTGGTATCGACAGTGTAGCAACGTCTATTATTTTCTTTAGAATAACTTTATAATTATCCTTGTGGCAGTAGGTGGTCTAGTGAATTGCTTTCCTTGCTGAAGCTGAAGATAGTGTGTAGTTTTTAATCAGATGCGACTCGTACTAATTCGTTTTAAGCATCAAAATTTTAACACTTTGTTTTTCCGTAATAAGTATTGAGAGAAAATCTATATACCTATAAAAGAGTGTATGTTTTTCACTATCCAAAATTTGTTCGAAAAAATAAACTATTCTTTTTCGCGAATTTAATGTAGGATGTAGGACCCATTGTAAAAGTTATTCAGTGTTTGAAGCGCCTCCTAAAGTATAAGTATAGGCTCGTTTTTTGCTGACATTTTTAAAAGGGATGAGCAGACCGTCAAACTAAACAACTTTCCCATGACACCAACATCCAAATCGTAAAAAAAATCTGTTCTTCCATACAAAACTGCAAGCCTACTCGAGCAAAATGTATGGGACAGCAAAATTTTTCCCCCGATTTCGATGTTGGTACCACCAAAAAAGTTGTTCAGTTTGATGGTCTGATCATCCGCTTAAAAGGTGTCAGCATATTAAGAAAGACTCTGAATAAAGTATTTCAGTTTATACTCTGAATTTCGTATTATTTTTCCTACTTCATAAATTACTCGTTATTCTTTACGCTATAATAATTTATGTTAAAAATATACATGAAGGAATTAAAACTATCCCAGCTATTCATATTAGTCATTTCAACTCTACAAAGGTGTCAACGCTGTCTTAATGAACATAATCGCAATTTGCATTGTACGTCATTTAAATTAATGTTATCCTTTGTAGAGAGTCGTATTTAGTTTAATTTGTCGCAGTTTCTGTATTATGAAAATGGAGTACGTTTGAAAGTTTAAATTAGTTTTAACTGTTACAAAAGGTTTTAATTTAAATATTTTACAATCCTTACAATTTTATAATAAATTGCGTTGAATACTGTTGAATAACATCCCAAACAATCAGACAATAACTAAAATCGGCGAAAGGTACAAAGCTAGACCAAAATGCTTGAAATAAGTTCCACTTTAGTGTTAAAATGCTTGAAATAACATAATTGAATAATTACAAAGACAGTATCTCTGGATTTCGTTGGATGTCCGTTACGCTAATTGAGTTTATGGCCGTCGTCGTTTTGTCGATATTATAATAAAGTAAGGAAATAGTTATGTACAGCCTGTTATGGTAAACAGTTTAAGGGGTGATTGTACCCATTATACTGAACAACTTTCCCTAAAAAAACCTATAGAAAATTCGCCTACTTTTTTTTACTTTTTATATAAAATTACTACCGTTGGATCAGCTGATTGCATTTAGTATGGAAAGTACAAACATTTCCTAAGGAAAGTAATAGAACACAAACATTTATCTGCATAGATTTTTTTTGGTCTGTCGAGTACTAAAAAAAAAATCTTTGCATATCTGATTCCACGACTCAGATATCTGAAAAGAAATATAATCAATTTATTGTCACATCATTAAAAGTCTATTATAAGCTCGTGCTTGCCATTGGTCTAACAAAATTAGGTGAAACTATTTTAAGGGGATGATCAGACCATCAAACTGAACAACTTTCTCTATGGGGCCAATATCGAAATCGCGAAAAAAAAACAGCTGTTCCATACAAACCTACTCAACCTAAATGTATGGGACCGCAGATTTTTTTTTCGCGATTTTGATATTGGTCCTATAGAGAAAGTTATTCAGTTTGATGGTCCGATCATCCCCTTAAAATAGTTTCAGCTAATTTTGTTAGACCTTATATATTATTGTATTTGCGATAAAATCAAATGATTGTTGTCTAAAATTGTAACAAAATAACAACGGGTACTAAATGAAAGTCTAACATCGATTTTATTCTAGTCTTTTATCGTACAATCGTTTTGAATCCAATGAGCTTGGAGACTAGTTTTATAAACCAATTTACAATGTTTATAAAAGTAAAAAGAACAAAAATGAAATAAATAAGACGGCCCGTCACCAAGATAAGCTCGACGTTGCTGGTTAAATGTCAAAATAGCCCACAAATAGCTGACATTTATGAGAGATCGTTGACAGCTGCTGGAGAAGCTTTCAGTCTGGTAACGTTGATTGTTACAGCATCTATGCAACCTTAGAAATATGTTAAAGGGGTTAGACCATAAAACTGAACAACATTATCTATGGAGACAACCACAGAAGAAAACGTTGTAAAAAATGATTTCGATGTTAGCCTCATAGAGAAAGTTGTTCAGTTTGGTGGCCTGATAATGCCGTTAAAAATCGTCAGCATATTTAGAAAGACCCTATATACAAGGTGTTAGAAAAATACAAATAAACCTTTAAGGGTGTGGTATAGACCATCAAACTGAACAACTTTCATTATGGGCCTAACCTTAGATTATCAAGATAGACAGTCAAAGCTACGAAAGCGTCGAAAAAAATAGGAACCAGTACTGGTTCCAAAACCCTATACATATACACGCACACATACATATTTTGTATGGCGCTTCACGCACACCAACCTAAGAAAGTTAGCCCCTTTTGTTTTATACGGAACAAGTGTGAGGCTCATTCTAGACATATACTTTTTCTAAGAGACCAACATCGAAATCGCGAAAAAAAAAATTGATGTTCCATGTATAGGTACTCTACAAATCGACTAGAGCTAAAATATGTATGGGATATGAATTTTTTTTTTGCGATTTCGATGTTGGTCCCATAAAGAAAGTTGTTCAGTTTGACGGTCTAAACAACCCCCTTACGAGTTTCAAATATTTATTGTTACTTATGAAACACCCTGTATAGGTAGAAAAATATTTTGACAGAATGCTAGGTTTAGACCAAACAAGTTCTTGAATTAGTTAAGACACAGATAAACAAGCTTTTGAGTCTGTCAGATAATACCTTTGCCAGCTTTTTGGTCAAATTAATCATCAATTACACGCAACCAAGGTAGGATGGTGTAGAGCGATAGACTATTTTCCATGCACGCAAAATCAACAAAAAAAGCGCGCAAAGCGCCGCAGTATTGCTTACGAGATGCTGGAACTGACTAAACTTGGCATAATAAAGCTCAGGCTGCAGATGCAACGATTGGTTTAATGTGGCAACCAGCCGCTGAATCACGGCAAGCAAGATAATAGCTGAGAAGGCTTCGTCACCGATGTTCTGGGTGGGCTCAAAAAAGGATTTACATGCATTAAGCGTTTCTCAATCTCTATCTGCCGTAAGATTAGTCATGGGTTTGCTATGGTTTAGACCACCTACTTACCAGCTTACGATAGAGGCATGATGTTAAAATTTTTAAAATTTTTGTTCACAGGATATGGCCAACTACAGTTGCGTGGCTGAAAACATTGCTGGGAAGAGAATATCAGAACCGGCTTTGCTGACAGTCTATGGTAAGTTTACTTCCCTATTCCTGAGTCATTCTTTATCTACCACGCTTACTTCGTAACTTATTACCGTAAATGCTTTAGACAATTTAATACGCCTAACAAGATTTCCATGTTTCATTATTTCATATATAATTTATCAGACAAGCAATGCTGTTTAACGCTCATTTCACCCTCACTTATATGTAATAACTATCTTTACTTCAACGAGATCAAAGGGCATGCGCCGATGGGTTGCAATTATTGCGCTCGCGCATGGGAGAGTCATTATGACGCGCCTACGCCATCTTGGAAATATGGCGCCTCGCTAACTGATTACAATCAGCACCTCTGACTTTGCACGTCCGAAATTCTTTGATTTTAGCTTATTTTGTGTCATTAAGTTGGAAGTTACCATCCGTATTATCACCTTATTCATCTTTGGAACTGGCTTCGACAATAATTATTCTCCTCTTCATTTCGCGTTACCTATTTTTGTTATTTAAGTACTTATATTAAATAGAAATTGATGATCTACTTATAATTTCGTGTCACCTCTTTCATGCTTGGTTAGAAACATTAACCTTTAACTATACACGGTGTACAAAACCTACCAGACTCAAATGATTTTGATGAGGTATGCTCCGTAGTGAAAGTTTATCAGTATGATGGTCTGAGTTCACCGCTTCAGTATTCGGAGGGCTGCCCCTAAACCCTACATTTAAGCTATCAGAGTGCAACATGTCAAATGTTAAAAATCCTCTTTAAGTAAAAAGTATTATTACTGCACTACTCAAGAAGCTGCTTCAAGAAGATAGTGTTTAAGGATATCGTTTCCAGTACATCCTTAAACATTTTCCTAAGATTAAATTCTCAAGCTTCATTGATATAGCGCAGTTCCTTTCTATGTTACAACACCACTGATTAAAATTACAGTCTCAACATTTTAAATGCCAAGAAATTATCTAAGAATCTCCTTCACTTCCTAATTGTTTTAATTTACAATCAACCATTTGCAGTAACCATGTGTGCCGCATAAATCTACTCTCAGCTTATCTTGCGTTTCTAATTGCTAATAGTTCGAACTACAAGCCGGGCCCAATTACGTTTATTACAGGGATAGAAACCCTTTGTATTTGTGCTATAGAAATTGTCGCAGTTAGGTGTAAATTGGGCAATATATCGTCGTTATAACGTCGTAGAATGATCACGGATAGTGTAGGAGTACTTTTTATCTCTTCACACGATTATAACAATGGTTTAGTTTTGTGTAGGTGTTCTTTGTTATCTTGTAGGACTTCTTTTTTCTTTTGAACTGTACTGCATTATTTTATAAGTATCTTCAATGTCAAATCTAAGTGACGGTATTAGCACTTATTGTTATTATATTTTATTCTGTAAATGAAACGTTTAGTATGTTATAATCATTTATTTTCGCTGCACTATCTCATTTGTGACCTGTTTTTATGTCTGTTTGGTACGTATTCATTTATTAATTTTGTTATTACGTGAATGTATTTGTCTTTTAAACGAAATTTTATTTTTTGTACTCTATTCTATGTAAATATTTGAGCACTCTGTCTTTGTTTTAAAACTTTATAGGTATAATTTTTTCACAGCATTGTTTCTTGCGAAAGAAATTATCTCATTACTAAATCAGAGTTAATGTTATTCATCCCATTCTCTCGTGTGGTCCAATCTCTTTCATTAGCAACAATATGTTTTATTTTGCATACATTATTATTTAATACCATTATTAATTTCTGCAACACAACCATTCTGACTATTATAAATTTATCAACAATTCTGAGTTATTGGTATTTCTATTAAAATAGAAGAGCATTTTATTAATATTAACAGTACTTTAATAGGTTAATAACAAACCCCGGCTTCTAATAGGGCAATCAATTTTTATTGGGCAGAAATTCCGAAATTACAAACCGCGGGTGGTCTTTCATTGGCCTTCTCATTGGAGTTTTAACGGCTTTTTGCATCTTAAAAGATTTATTGTTAATAGAAACTTTACTGGATCGAATTCGAAAATTATGACGGATTTAATTCTTGGATTAAAATGTTATTTTGTCTGTTTATTTTCTCGACATATTTTATATAAATTGTTGATTTAATTTTACATTATACTTTAAACAATTTTTATCGATGTAGTATCTAAATCTGATTTAGTGACTGACAGATATTATACTTAGTTTTACTGTAACATTTACTCAGAAATCCTTTGTCTTCATATTATAATTTTATTCGTTTATTTTTTTTAAGTTTAGTTAAATGTAAAAAAAGTAAGTTCTTGATTTATAAATCACGTTTCTTTCGGATTTGAATTTTGCTTTATGTCACCTGGTGGAACTTACACATGAAATCGAAAACAGAAAGCTCGGCTAAAAGTGCCTACCTCATTGTCATCACATCAGACCGGTAAATTCCACTACTGGGCATATATCTTCACTCTTCTCGTTTTTCGTTAACCTTATGACCTTCATCAATTTTACTTTCAAACCACCAGACTACCGCAAAACCCACTTTTAATAATAATTTCCTAACCTTGGGTCGTCAGTAACACAATTTGGAGAACATGTGGCTCCGAGTTCGAAACACCATTTATTTAGAACCGTGAAGTAATGATCCGTCATTAGGCGTAATTTTCAAAAGCTTCTCCGGTTACTCAGGAACGGTTTCCTGCTGTTTTATACTGTGAATATTTTCGTTCACTGTTTAGTTTATTCATTAATAATCTTAATACAAACAATTATACAAAAACTACCTAGTACATACTCAATTTAAAAAATATAACATTATGTATGTTGATGAGGATTGTAGAGACTACATTCTTTTTGGCCTGCTCTATTTCTTACTTCTGGGCTACAATCTTCAATTGTTTTCATCCACTCCTCCATATGCAAGTAAATTGTTAAGTTTTATTCAAGCCATTTTTATTTTAATCGAATAATTTGTTTAAATTTTTTTTTTCTTAAATTAATTAATTGCTGATGAAATAAAAAAAAAATCTGAAAATTATGATGTAGGTAGGTAGCCTTTAATTTCATGTAAATGGAATAGTTATAGAAGTTAAAATAGTCATATTTTTCTAAATATGGGCTCCGAATTATTGTCAACAAAAAGTTTTCCACCTAAAAATACTTCAGCTTCATTCTCGAATGATTACTGAGACGTGAAAAGAAAAGTTTATACTTCTTCTCAGCTAGACTTCTTGTGACTTTGTCTGTCTTTGACCTGAAAATACATAACAACTTACGCAGAACTTATTCATACATAAAAATAGATATAATTATAGATTCTTGAATCGATAGACTTTACTACTTCTACTTACCAACCACTATAAGTGTGAAGTTATGACATCATAAAATTTTAGCCAGGAGTGTAAATACACTCCGTTGCAGAAACAAGTTAATCCTTCATTAAATCTCTTGCTAGCTTTTACTACGTCAACAAGACAAAAAGTGACAGCAAGAGATTTAAACGAGGATTAACTCTAATGAGCGTTTCTGCAACTGAGTGTTAAAGTTTCAGACTGGAAAGATGCGTCACTTGCTGATAAGTGGAGAGTTAAAAAAATATTTGGATCGTAATCCAGGATCATGTTATTTTATCGAGCGTGTAGATATCGAATCTGTATCACACACAACACAATACAAAATCGCGCTGAATATCGAGCGTGTAGTATTTGCCTTAAAATTGCTTAGCCTTACATACTGCGCTGGCTCAGGGACCCGAATTGGGTCTTTGCCTCATGGCCTCCGACAACAAAACAAGCCATTCATCTCTTTTCTGTACCATCTGAGTCCATTTGGGCACCTCCAGCTCCTCGAAAAATGATTCAAGTCTATGTTTTCAAACGGACCAAGTTCAAACCCAAACCAACAATAGGATCATGTTTAAATTATAACATAATCACAAGCAACATTGTGCCTTATGATTTGTAACCTAAGGATTATTATTAGCACAATCGTACCGTGCATATTGGGAAATTCTCCAACTGGAATTTCCCCTGATTCCAATATCGCCAATTGATAGTCCGTGACGCAAGTTGGTCGCGTTGCATACCAAACTGCTGAGCGTCTTTGTTGCATTAACAATGTAAGTGTTGACTACCTTGCTGGTCTGCTGCTTTAAATTAGGAAGCAGAAAATGAAGATTCCTGGAATGTTTCTCTTTGAATCTAATATAATTTGGACTTGTCCACTTTTTATTACACCGCTTTAGTTAGTATCTACAAATAAAAACTTTTTAAATCTAAAAATGGAAGAGTGCGATAGTTCTATCGACATCAAAAGTTTGCCGTTTAAGAGCTTTTCTTCTACTTACCTACTTATAATATTTATTTCCAAAAAAAAATTATAAAACCATTGAACGGTATATTATGCAGGAATACAATAATATTGCCACTGTTTCACCCGAGGGAGTAATCTGAGAGATATAGCTGAGAGAAGTAGACATTTTACATATTATATTTTTATTTAATGGCGTTTCCTTGTTAGATTTCGCCAGTGTCAAGTTATTTGAGGGAGTGTCTATCCAATCTCGAGGATTGTTTTTGAGTAAGAACAACTGAGATGGATTTTGGAGCCTCGTGGCAGGCTGAGACGCGAACCGCGGGAACACCACGCGAGAGACAAGTGTTCGAGGCAAACCCTGCAACGTGACTCCGACATTTTACATAAAGCATATTGAGAATATAATATGACGGCTACCGACTAGTAAACAAATAAAAACGTTAATTTGCTTTCATAATCATACACTAGAAAAACAATAATCAAAACATTTATGATTTGTTTGTCAGCAGTCACGTGCTAATTTATAAAACGCTGTTTGTACTCAAAGGCATACATTACCCCTTTTGTAATAACATTTTAATATCAACCTGCACCATTATACTTACCATTAGAAATAGCAGTCATAAATTCACCCCACCTATCCCTTAAGACTGTAAACAGAATCGAGACCGATCATTACGTTCGCAAAGCACGCATGCTAACAGGGCCCCGTATAGAAAAGTAAATCCTAGATTGTTGGGTCAGTTAGGAAGTTAGTACCGACACGCGATTTTGCGTGCACTAACAACAGTACAAACCGTGATCTTTGCAAATGATAACTGTACGTAATACGTTCGGAGAATATGTTAAATTTGCGTGTAGAGTTATATTGTTTAGAGCTTTTTTAATTTTAGGGGACTTTTGCTAGGGCGATGTAACTACAGATGCCTGCAAAAATATATGCCAGTTTAAATAAATGATGCCAAGCCAAATCATACTTACATGGTACAAATCATGCCTAATTACATAGATTTCCCTATCACATTTGGGTCTTATTGAGACGACCACGCCGCATTAAACTAAACGTATTTGGTAATCTTCTATCCCATACTGTTGACAGTGAAAGATAATTAAGCCTAAATACTAAAACCGCAAATATGTAATATTTAAATGAAGATTATCAAATAGCATTTGCTTGCCTTTTGCTAGTAGGTAGTAGACGCTAGTGGAAAAGAGACTAGATGCGACCGACAAGAGCGTAATTCTTAAACAAGAAGATGATGATCCTTTTGCTAACAGAACACCTCTAATTCATATCATCCAAGTCGGCAAGTATCAACCTTACAAATTCCTCAAGAAACCAAAGCTGCAAGTCTCAAGATTATGCCACGTGCAGGCAATATCTTAGCTATTTCAATGACATCTTTTTTTATTGAAACCGGGACACAGGTGGCGCTCTTAAATCTAGTTTAACTTCTAAAAGTACTCATATGGGGCCCCCACTTGGTTACTGAACATGTTTTGAGATTATACGATCTTTATGGACACCGTGCGAGCTTGGTAGAAGCTTAAAAAGTAGTTGATAGAAATTTATGAGATGGGTTTCTAGCAGGAAATTTCAATAATAACAAAGAGAGTATTAAAATGTTAGTTATCGAATAAGAAAGTGAACTTTGTGTGTAAAAATAAATAAAACCAATGATTTTCCTTAAGTCACGATGAGGACTACGATTCAGCAACGTTATTTATTAACCGACTTCAACAAAAGGAGGAGGTTCTCAATTCGACCCGTATGTTTTTTTTTTTGTATGTTTTATTGAAGCAATCGTTTGTATGGATGAACTTGTACAGTATCGCGTACCAACACTGTTAAACAATCAAAATCAAAGCTTTACACAACTATAAGCAGTAATCGTTGGAGCTAAAGCTCATATTTAAACTTCATGAGTTTATCAAGGCTATGCAAAGCGATGCTACACTGCACTCCGTAGGATTTAGTCCTTATTGGATAAACAGAAACACTTCACACGCAATAAAATTAAACGACTAGCAATTTTATCCTTAGAAGCTAAAACGAGTTCGTCGTGGATCGCATATAACACTTTCATCGACAAAGAAAGAACATTTAACATTTCCATAAGACGGCAAACAGTGACATTACGAAGGAGGCATACAAAATTAAACCTAAATTGTATAATAAATGTGTAATTTGATATACACTTCAAATTACACATATATCACGTTTAGTTTACCGCATATGGTTAACAAACCAGACTGGACCAGATAATAAATAAATAAATACCGCTCACATACATTGTAATAATCCCAAACGTAAAGCTACTAGGCTTTTTAGTACTTATGGAAAACTTTTATGTCCGAACCGGGATTTGAACCCAGAACCTTGACTTGGCATTCCAGCGTAGTAACTATTACACCAGCAGAATACGTGAGATAATATTCAAGATATTTGACCAATAATCTTTCAAAAGCCTTTCGTTATTTATCACAAACTCAATGTCCAAGATATGCATGGTCAGTTACTTTTTCAACGCTCTAAACTCAACTATTTGTCCTCAGTAAACGGTGGCTGGAGTTCCTGGGGTCCATGGACTCAGTGCCGATGCAACGGTCGCGTGGCGTCCGGACAGCGGCGCACGCGCAGCTGTACAGAACCTCACCCGTTGAACGGAGGAGCTTCGTGCCAGGGTCAGCCTGTGCAGAGAACTGCGGATTGCGTACCATGCCAGAGTGGTAAGGTTACTTCATATATTTTGTACTTTAAGGGGATGGTAGTAGGACGTATTTTGCTTCACCAATCCAGAGTACCGAAAGTATAAATTTCAATAGATTTAGAAAATACCTGCGTCATAATTTCTGTTGAATTAAAGTACAACCCTAATGATTGGGACAAGGACAGAGAGATGGTGATTGAAGAAAGTAATAAGAAGTAATCATCCAAACGTGTCCAAGTCAATTTTGAATTTATGTCATTATATTTAAATCATTGTATCAATCAAACTTACTTGTGAAAAGTAACACCACTTCCTTTATTATTCTTTTCCGACTGTGATTTACAAACTTTTACGGCGCATTTCCCCATTTTGGTAGCTTAATTTATACGTCACGGATATGTCCACTCACTATAGATAAACGCCTGAACTGAAGTCAAAGAAGCCTGCAGACATCTTCGAAGTGGCAACGCTTTGGTGCCCTAACTACTAATCTAGTTACTTAATATCATTGTTTAATAACGGTCAACATATTTACCTAAGCGCGGTACATGTCAAAAGTACCAGGCGGCGTGTTTCAAAGGCGCGGCCTCTAGTATGCGCTGCTAATACTCTTGATTTAAAAAAACGTCTCTTGACATCTAAATAGGTAATCCCAATAAATCCCGTGAAATTTTTATCCATATTTATTAAATCCGGATACTTCCGGGAAATTCAGGCGTATCCAAACTTGTATGCTCAAAAAATGCCCCGACATTCCGATCACTGCTTATTAGACGTCAAAATTACTTCTTATTACTATTAGAGAACTCTCTTCAGCAAGAGATTATGACAAAGTTCAATAACATCAACATCGTAAGATACATACTCTTATATACATGTAGATCTATCTATCTATCTTGAAATTTTAAACAGATCACCTGTATCCCTTTGAAGTTCATAATCATAAAGAAGGTCCAAAATAGGATTAATCGTTTTAACAAAACAGTGTTTTAGGAATGTTATATCATTTCGATAGGAGGTTCAATTTCATCCATATTTCATCCACAAACTAACTAATGAGATCAGTGTTAAATATCTAACTGGCCGTCATAATTTATTTTTAATGGCTTCCATTTTCAAATTGTGTTTCATTATTATTTCGAATTCTGTATCATTAGGCTTGAACTGGAATAGATTTCTCTATTTTAATTTGGATTGTTTCATAATTTTATAACGGCGCATTATTTCTATCGGCCAGAATCTTCGAAGACAAGAATAAAAGATATTTAGTAAATTTTATGTCACCGCGGCAAGAATGAGCAATTTTCCGGAAATTCACATATTAAATAATGTTGCTTGGGTTTTGGAGCCATAATTTTCTGGCAAAATCTACCCCGTGAAGACTGCGTCTTTCTTCTTTTTTACACATTCTGAAAACCATTCCAATTGAGGCTTGATGATACTTAGATTTAATATAATTTGTACTTATACTTAAGAATTAAATGTCGGTTATTGAATTTAATTTTCTTTTCCTACTGCTTACTATGAAGACACGTATATGGACCTTCAGGCTTTCGATAATACCCAGCAATTGTTGGTTGGTAAGTAAAGGATCACCGGAATCAAATTAAAATAATAGATACCTACACACTTATTATAATTATAACTAAATAAATAAAATACTTAAATGTATTGTTTCCTCTTATGCAAATTTGTTTTTTTTTTGTCCTACAGTGAAATTTATAAAAACTGATGATTTCCCTTCATGATAGAACTTAGCTACAAATACCACTACACTACCTTAAAATATGACGTTTTTGCAAAGTGAATTATTACATTATAATATGAATAATACAGCAATTTTCAGAGTCTGTCGTAATATATTATTCAAATATTATTACAGAAAAAAAATTCATAATATACCTAATACCTAAGCAATTCATTGATGATAAGAAATCATTGAAAAATATGTATTGGTATGAGATCAATACACCAAAAAAAAAAGCTTCAAATTTAAAAAAGTCTCAAAAAATATGTTAACTGATTCCACGTAGATATGAACGATAACCTCAACGTACAAAGATTAAGCACTTAAAGATTTCAATCAAAAGCACAAAACAATAAAAACAAAAGAAATAAAAACTCTACCCATAAAGAACACGTGCCTAAACTTAACCGAGCTAAACTGACCTTTATGTACATATCTCTCTCCAAACTATTAAATCCCGCCGTTTAATTTTGAACTCACATAAAGTTGGTGTAGGTACTCAGAGCATCAAAGACCAAAGTATTTCATAGCGACTGTAAAATTACAAGCAAGTGTGGCCGACAACAAACTCCTTGGCATTTGTGATGCGACACATACGGTCTGGGAGAATGCCGAGCTTTGCCAAATGTGTTCAGTGTGGTGGACAAACACTTACAAGTTTAATAATGCTGTTAAATTTTGAGACATTTCCTGAATATGAAGACGATGTGATAAAAGATTTGTTGGTCGTTATACATATTTTTGTGAATATAACGTTGTGATTTCATCGTTAATTCGTAAAAATTGTGTCGGTCTCATTTCGGAGTTTTACGTTCTTGTCATTGTAGGAATCGCCGGTCCTAAAATTAGTTTAATGTTTCAGATATGCCTTGACAGTCGCTTTTCCTTTACTCATGATAAACCTTTTTTTTCTGTTTCTTCTTTAAACTCTATTTGGATCTATTGTCCTTCCAGCTTTAAAGACGATCGAGTCTTATCTACTGCCCCTAACATTATCCTTCTACACCGATGTGTGTGTTTACAAGGCTAGATAAAATCAGAAATGAGTATATCTGAGGAACCTTTAAAGTCGCTGAAGTACAGCATAAAATGAGGGAAAATAGATTGCGCTGGTTTGGACACGTTATGCGCCGAAGCGAGAACCATATGACTAGACAGGTGATGGCCATAGAAGAGGGAAAAAGAGGTAGAGGACGCCCACCGACCACCTGGATGAGAACCGTCTCAAAGGATATGTTGACGATGGGCTTAACGCCAGAAATGACGCAAAATCGCCAAGAGTGGCGCAATAGTATCAGGAGGGCTGACCCCAAATAGGGAACAAGCCAGGAGATTGATTGATTGATTGACCGATGTGTGTTGTTTGCAGAATACTCTTCTTTGTCTTATAAACTGTACTTATACATATAGCTACATTTCGTTTATTAATATGGGTTTATTCACTCCATCCCCCTTAATTTTTTAAATAGAATATTTCAAAAGCTTTCATATTTTCAAGAATTTTCCAATTTCGCTTATCAGCTGAGAGAAAAACGGTCTAATCAAGAATCGGTTTGAGACAAGAAAAAATCGATGCAGAAGGTTGCCTATGATGACACCCGCAACGGTGCGTTCACGTACCTACATCAGGGTCCAACTTAATAAGCTGACGGTTCTTAGGGTTCCGTAGTCAACCAAGGAAACCTCTGACTATCGAACTGAACAACTATCTCTATGGGACCTCAACATCGAAATCGCGAAGAAAGAATCAGCTGTCCCTTACATTTTGGTGGTTTTGGTGGTTGTGGGATTGCAGTTTTATTATGGAACATTTTTTTTTGCGATTTCGACCTTGGTTCCATGGATATAAAGTGTTCAGTTCGATGGTCTGATCGTCCCCTCAAAAAACTGACAGCAAATCATAAAGTTGGACCCTGTATACACCTTATGTGCACAATCTTTGCATTCATAGCAACTTTTGAACATGCTGATTTCGCCAGCAAAAGTCGGCTTTTTAATTTACCATTCATCAAGGATGTTTGTGTAAAGGTTTTAAGGTAGTAAACACCTTGGTCACTATCAAAGCTCTTATCATGCCCTACAAAGCGTTCACCGAACCAACCAACTATATGCCACAGATAAATAAACTAGACCAACCGGGTAGACAATAAAATGCAATCAAGAGCGGTTGTTTTAAACTTTAAACCGTTGTTGGAGTTATTGTTACTAATTAGTAACACATGTCGGGAGGACGAGCATGGATAATGGTTATTTATTGTGTTTGAGGTTAGAATTTTCAGTTTTGCGACAGTTCGTGTGATGAGACGAATTTTTGTACTAATTTGATGACAGATGCTTGTTAATGAATTGAGTTTAAGATGCGACGTGGTCCAGTAAAACGGTGTGGCGTAAAGATGTCGAATTTTGCCGCTCTTTTACTTTGAGAACCTCTTTTTCTATGCTTCCAATAACGGTAGAATTTAAAGGTTCAATACGAGAATAGTAGATACACACCGAGGGCAGGAAAGTAAGAAAGGCCTAAGATCTCATCTAATTGTGTAAAAAACAAACATGGTGATCTGAGGCTTTCTTATTTACTGCCCGAGGTTAGTATACTATTTTTCTCCTCGATGGAGGTGGAAAGTGGCAACTTCGTTTAGCGCAGCAGGGTGTAAATTGACGCTTTCCGTCCGGAGGGGAGAAAATATTATAAATGTAAAAATTTGTGACCATTGTCACAGAAAAAAATGCTACGTAACGTAGCCCGTCGCAGCTTCATAATGAAGTACGAGACAACTTAAATACTGATGCAACACTCGTAATCTGTATCGCGTCGTAAGCTACGTTGTACGTAAGCTGCGAAGGGCTACGTATTTCTACGTAGCATTTTTTTCTCAGTCTAATTACGATTTGAATAAAATTTTGCACAGAGATATAATATGATATGGATTAACTCATAGTATACTCTTTTAAAGTTAACACAGCTGGAAACGCGGGCAACATTTAGTAGGGAGTAAAATTTTATGCGTTATATAGGGTCCAACTTAATATGCTGACACTTTTTTAAGAGGATAATCAGACCGTCAAACTGAACAACTTTTTCTATATGACCAACATCGAAATCGGGAAAAAAAATCTGCTCTTCCATACAAAACTGCAAACCTGCTCGAGCTAAATGTATGGAACAGCTGATTTTTTTTTCGCGATTTCGATGTTGGTCCCATAGAGGAAGTTGTTCAGTTTGATGGTTTGAATATCCCCTTAAAAAGTGTCAGCATATTAAGAAGGACCCTGTATATCGAACAGGGTGCTAAAGACCATCAAACTGAGCATCTTTTACTATGGAACCAACATCGAAATAGGGAAAAATATCTGCTGTTTCATAAAATAATTTAATCCTTTTCATATACAAAGAAAATCTCAACATAATTCATTAACCGCACAAGAAATAGACAAATAGAAATAAGAAACAAATGCCGTCTCTAATCCCACGATAAACTATTGTTCCGGTTTAGTTACGGTAATCAATCATAATGTAACTCAAGCTGACAAAAAATAATTCCACGAACTCTAAAAGGTTATGGGAACCGCCAATGCAATTCTTTATTTTATTCACTCGCAAAATACACCATACATTGTCTCAAATACTCGCGTAAACGCCTCGTAAGTATCCAAAGAAGCATTAAAGTGATATAATTTACCGAATTTATCTCGAGAAATATCTTTCGTACGACTTCCGTAAAAGCATTTTTTTCTTTAAACATTTTTGGATGCGACACCAACGCAATTACATACAATTTATTTACGTACTTTAAAATAAAAATGTTGACAAAAAAAAGCTTGTATTTGAAAACGTGAAAGTCCTTTACGTTGTTCTCTAACGAACCTCGACTGATTTATGTGTGTGCACATTAATTAATAAGAAATGTTACACACGAGTGTAGTTAATATGCGTATGTTACACCCACACATCCGTACGAGGGGAGTGTAATTGGTGGGTCCAAGCTACAAGAAAGAGCGTGTTCAAACCAAAATAATCCATCTTAAGTTTTTTACATGTCTAAAGACAGTAGTACTATGTACCTACGTTTGATATTATTTAATAATCTAAACGATTATTTTACAAATAAACAAAAATTCAATAAAATTACAAAATAAGTAGGTAGTAAATTGCCAGAGCGCAGCGTAACATACTGAACTGTAGATGTCCTATGAATGACCTAGCTTTACTGATACATGCAACAAAAAGAAAATAATAAAACTACGTAAGTAGGTACCTTAAAAATTTACAAATTAAGTTTTTACTTAACAGTTTCTAGCATGTCCCAGGTCTAAGTTGCGTGTTCAATAAATATTAAATGAATAAAATAATAACCCTCTTCACTTGCACCACACCATAACTCAGTATGAACACCGACTCTCTATTATTTCTTTTGTAAAAAAAACTTGTGATTTATTCCCGACTCGCATGTAAGGGCAGTTACGGCCATCTCCCGTTTATTTTAATTTCAATTTATAGGGCGATACCTTATGAGTTAAAGCTCTGTTAGTTATTTGATGTGCTATTAATAATGCTAAATTGTCCTATAATTGGTGGTTTGAATTGACTTACTGGAGGATTAAGCGAGTTTATTGCTTAAGGCGTTTACACCTGTGATAATATCGTAACTAATACTCGACCTAATCTAGTACTACATTGTATGCAATATTAGAGAATTTATTTGATCCACTTTCACGCTTCAACTGTTCAAACAATTGCCATGAAATTTGGTATGCAGTTACGATAACGACATGGATATGAACATAAATTTGATCTGGAAAACGAAAAAAAAATTACATAAAAGCGTTCCGCAGATGTAAGGGCTCATTCAAATGAGCTCTTAGATTACCAAAAGAAAAATAAATACTTTCTTATCCTTAGTAACTTCAGTAAAATGCACAAGTATCTAGTATAATAAAAACCGTTAAATAATAATGCTTAAAGTGATTTACCAGATTTCCTTTTAGGAAATCTTTCTTTTTATCTTCAGAATTGAATGATCCGATTTTCCAGCACGTTGTGGGCTGATTTATTTTAATTTATATATATTATGGAATACACAACAGAATACATTCACGTTACTGCAATGCTAAATTAAAAAGCTAATCCAAAATAATGTCTAGAATGGATCCTAAAGTCTACAAAAAGATAAATTTAGAAACATT
Organism: Agonopterix heracliana; assembly: GCA_963693445.1. NCBI lineage: Eukaryota > Metazoa > Arthropoda > Insecta > Lepidoptera > Depressariidae > Agonopterix > Agonopterix heracliana. The sequence continues at coordinate 2,353,208 of OY856310.1, forward strand.
CGATTTAGAAACCGAAGGATTTGATTATTATGATAGGTTTTATCAGTCAGTTTTAGACGGCCTCGTCTAATTTCTTTCAAAATACTAAAGTCAATTTCCTTTCCAGCACTCCCCGGTCGCTGGAGCGCCTGGTCGGAGTGGTCTGTGTGCGGTACCGACTGCAGACAAAGCAGAAGGCGATCGTGTGCTGGCGAGACACCATGCGCCGGGGCACATACCCAGCACGCCGACTGCGTGGGAGACTACTGCGGCGTGAGAGGAGGTACGTGACGTCGGAGTTATTCTTTTTATTAGACCTATATAGATATTTCATACCACTGGATTTGCACCGACAAGAAAAGGTTACCAACACAACTAACTACACAACTACACAACCACTTACACTCGTATTCTTAGTTGTTTCTTCAAATTTCCTCACTCGAGTGGAGGATAGTTTTGACATAATTTGTATGACAAAAATGACAATAAAAACGTCCTCGACTCGAGTGAGGAAGCCTCAAGGAGGAAACAACTAAGAATACGGGTGCACCCATTAGACAACTGGGACAAGGGGGGTTGTGGGGGTCGAATCTTTAGAATCCATGTTAAATATAGGGTCCTTCTTAATATTATGCTGACTCTTTTTAAGGGGATAATCAGACCGTCAAACGGAGTAACTTTCTCAATGGCACCAAAACCGAAATCGCAAAAAAAAACTGCTGTTCCATACAAAACTGAAAAACGACTCGTAACACATGTTTGGGACAGCGGATTTTATTTCGCGATTTCGATGTTGGTCCCATATAGAATTCAGTTTGAAGGAGTTGTCATCCCCTTAAAAAAGTCTCAGCATATTAAGAAGGACCCTTTATAGTAGTTGATTTTAGTTGTTTTGTTCATGTGTGAGTTAATCTAGCCACCATGAAAACCCTATAATCCGCAGTCTCAACCCTCCTAACTGCATGCTTACAAAGGAAATTGATAGTCATAGCAAAATTTCTAATCAAGTTTCATGTCTTTATGTATGTGGAATAACCATCAACAATAAACGTACAAGAGGAACTAGTAAGCAAATCTTGCAATCTGAATTCCCAAAATGTTACATTCAAATCAACGGAGGCAATGATAAATCTTGTACTGGTCTATCGAAGCAGTTCGAATGGATCTGAATAGGAAACTGATTAGTGTGTTCTGATTCGGAAGACCTTCGCTAGGCTCCGATTTTGCCTTTTGATAATGTGGATTTTAGAAGCAAAAGTGGTTTTAGTTTATTCGTGATCAAGCAACAATCATTGCGGTATTCAATAGTTAAGTATAAGTTGTTGCAATTAAGAAGAAATTTTTAATTAACTTTGTGCATTGTCGCAATAAAAGTTTGTGACAACATTTATGTATTTAGTCCCAGTTATAGATAGGTCCTCCACCAATTGTGTTAATTTAGATTGAATGAAATAGATTTTATGTATGTTAGATTTTCATTTATCCTTGCTTTCGGTTACAATAGTATTAATAAATAAGCTGCCAGAATAATTACTAATAGTAATTATATTCGGTTAGCTAAGATATTTACTATTTAATAGACTTGATACATCTTCACATATCTCCTCAGATCTTCAAAAGTAACAGTTCCTTTAATGTAACTTCTTTTTCAACCGAATCTTGATAAATCGTTTTACGTCATGAGAGTTTCAAATTATGAAGCTTCTCCAGAGACTTGTTAATTAAGACAATTCTATGAAAGGCCCACGTTTTCGTCCGACCAGATGCCATACAACTAAAAATATACTTCCTTTTCCGCGCGCGCCCATAACTATGAAATGCTACACAAACTGGTCGCTTCATAACAGGCTATCGGTTGTTACTATGACCTACCACATTAAGAAGACCCGCCCACCCTTCCTTCGCTTCAGACAAACCGATAAACACAAAAGTGTCGAAAAGGGATATCACAGGTCATATTACACTGGACACGTTAAAAAGACTGGAGAGATACTAAAATCGAGCACCGTGACCATCTGGGTCGTATCATATCGTCTAATTTTAGACGACAACCTAAAATTTTATGGTTGGTCTTACAAAATGTTGACTTAAATTTTCATATCTCTTCCAAGTCTATGACAAAGATGGATAATGCAGTCATTGTTCTCCTTCCTTTCTGAGGCTTTAATTGCATTTCTTTTTGGTTTAATATTCATGGCGCTGCAAAACTGTTTGTTTTTATGATCATAGGCAATTTTTTAAACTTGACAATTTTGTTTACAATAGGGACATTATTTTTAAGTACGTAAATTCAGTAGCTCGCAGTAACTAATGTTTAGGAAAAACATAATGGTTCGGTATGTTAAAATTTATTGTTAACACTTTATTTTAGTTAATACGTGTACCTAATTGTAGTTAAAAAAATAGAGACTATTAAATAGATGGTGTAGCAATGGTTACCAAGCCCAACCAGATTTTCTGGGTTTGAATCCCTGTCCGGTCATGGATGTTATATTTGTGAAATCATTGTATCATCATCAACCCACTTTAGGTAAAAAGAAAAGAATTTAGCATTTTGAGATCATATAATAATGTGAATGCTTGTGAGCGATATTTATTTTATTTACTTTCGACCGTCACTTTCCATTTTGACAAAAATCATATCTCATTCAATCTAGTTGACGAGAAGCTTCTAGAGTCCAAATGAACAAAGAACGATAGGCTACTTTTCAACCCAAAAATAAAAATTGATTCTACGCAGACGAAGCTGCGGGCAACAGCTAGCTTAACATAGGTGAAAGCTAAATCAACGATCGAACCTCATAATCGACTCACTAAATAATATGGATTACAATATGAAACGTGACGTGAATAATGTTACAAAACGTTTAATCACATTCTCGATTTTCAAGTTCGCTCCCTCGGAGGTCGAAATCCAATATTCCAAATGGAAAATGATCAGTCTGCATTTTGTTTATAACAATAATAAATCATATCCCTGGGTCTCGTTGACTCGGTTTCAATTTCCTTACTGTTTATCGTGTATTTGATAAATAGCCTTGCTCAGTGTGTTTTGTTTACTTACATTTTCTTTGTACCACAAAACCTCTTTTGTTTTTCACGCTAAATAAATCTACAATCACGGACATATTTGGCTATAAATTGTTTTTGTTTATCTTTTTGTAGGGATTGATTGTTATTTATTGGGGTTCATCATTCAGTCTGGGTTTCGGTGCGAAATGTTTTACATGTGAACGATTTTCGATTATGAAGTTTATTGATTGAACGTTACCAGTTTTGTGTATCTAGGTTTTATACCAAGATAAATAATCTATGTAAAAATATTTTTCTACTTTATCGTTTTATATTTTTCGTTTTATCAGACAAATTTTATTGAAACCCTCCAAAGGGCTCACATGTGTACAATTTTATTGATTGTCGACGTTAGGGCATGCAGAGAAAAAATACTTAAAAAGAAAATGATATTTTTATCTTTTAAGTAATAATAAATATAACTAACTAATTCCGTTGGCTCAGAGACCTAAAGTGGGCCTAGAAAATAAACAAAAATATTGTTTCAGTTATCCTCTGAATATTTTGACCAGAGTTTTGCACAGTAGAGATGAAACTTTAACCAACAAAACTTGTATCATCGGTCACCATCAAATCATCATTACTAAACAAAACAAACTAGTCCTTCGTCACTGTCTTCTAAAACTTCAAAACCCAAAACTTTCTCACTATCTCTTAATTTAATTCCATTTACAATATTAGTTTAATAGTAGCTGCCTTATCTCTCAAACTAATTCAGTATGCTTAGTGCGAGTTTTTCAAACTACTCGAACGCGTTAAAGTAAACCGTGATTTGTATGGGATTGAAACAGAGCCATCTGATGGCATTCATGAGAAACTTAATTTGTGAGTGCGAGTTTTAATTCTCTCACCGGCGACCACCGGATACATTAGAAGTGTAACGTAAACATTGAATTTTATACAATGTCCTTGACGTAAACAGTATTGGTGACCGTTTTGCGAGTGTGAGTTGCGACTTTGACAGTTCGAAGAGTAAACTTTACGCTAACGCCATATTGAAGTTGTCACTGAAGTTTTTGTCGTGAGAACAATTATTTATTCAGTTTTTATCGTTAAAAGTGTTGTGTGAAGCGGATAAAATAATGGCAGTGTGTATTTTTTTCGCTTGTAGGTTGTTTGCGACAGCTAAGACACAAGATGAACGCAATTAAACGAATGAAATGAATCGAAAAATTAGGGGTGGTTCAGACCATCAAACTAAACAGCTGTAATCACAAAAAAATCAGCTTTTCCATACGAAACTGCAATGCCTACTCGACTCAAATGTATGAACAACAGATTTTTGCAATTATTGGTTTGCTCCAACAGTAAAAGTTGTTCAGTTTGGTGGTCCGAAGTACCTACCCCTAAAAATTTTTTGATTTATTTCTATTCCACACTTTAGACAACACGGAAAGCGAATGTATGAATAGATGTAAGTAGGTATTCCACAAGATTTTAATTTACGTTTAATAACTATAACTTCAAACAATTTAAATAACTAATATTCACTAAGTATGCTATTCCTGCAAACATCACAATTTTTTCGAATTGTGACGGGCTCGTCTTCATTTTCAATAAAAAGTCATAATTATTAGACCTCCATGAATATGCCAAAACACACAACACATTCCAATCAATGTACGTAGGTAAATAAAACTGAACAATGTGAACAACGCTAAATTCGAAATGATAACCCACCTTGTTTTGATTGCCACCTGTTTACGTTAAGAGCTTTATTTAAAACAATATTTTACATTTAGTCGGCTTATATCACACACTCCAAACGCGTTGATTGTTTGGCAAACAATAAACGCGATTCATGGTGAATAAACGTCGATCGAGAGTAGCAACTCACACTCGCGTCTTTCCGGTCATCACCACGTTTGACGTTTATTCGATTTACTTTGTAGTTAAGTCATTGGATTTGTTTTATGAAACTCGCACTAGGGGTACTGAAGGTAGAATTTGGACCATCAGTGAATTACCCACATGAAAGGTAAAACGTAGAACGTTGGGCCATTCATTCGCGAGGTTCTTCATTAGCCTAATTGCCACGTACAAAAGGGGGGAAACGGTGAAATTTTATAGCGGCTTTTCATCTTTTGTTGCCTAAACATCCGTGTAGTGTAAATTTGATGTTTATTGAAGTTGAAAGAGTTTATTATCGCGGTAATTTTGTTAGTAAATGGGAACTTTCCATTTTTACTGCTTCTATGAAGTACTTTTGTTATTTGATAACGTTTTTAAGTAAGTACATAATTCATGTTTTAGAAAAAAAAAATTATACTTGCAAGTATTTCTTGGTACAGTCAGCTTTAAAAGATGACCTAAAAAGCCTATCTTTAATTTCATGTTTATAGTGTATACTTCGTTTTGTGCAACAATACAACATTATATTGTTTGTATTGATACATAGTCCTCTAAATATAATAAATCATGACTTTATCAAATTACATTTCGGCGAAAGCTTTATCAAATTATCCAAGCATAAGCAAATAAACAAACAAATCGATTTATATGCCAAGCAATCATTGGAGGTGGGCTCTGTGAATGATTTGTTGTGATCTCACCGAGAGAGCGCAGCGGGTGACTGCAAAACTGCATCCACATATCCCAAAACAGTCCAAACAACAATAGTCTTTAAACACAAAATATTTAAGATCGGTATTCCAACATAACATTGCTGCGGAGAATTCAATTCCGCAAGGCCTCCTACCACGTTATGGGCAAAGCGACAAGGGTTTGTAAATTTCGATTGGATTTCCTATCTGGAATCTCGGTGCAACGGACACGAATATACGGCTGGCACTGACAAATGTTTACATAGCGTACAAATTTCGACATTAATCCGATGAACGTTTAATCTGAAATTAATTTTCGAAATGCGGTTTTAGTTAACGGCGATGGAAATGAAGTAGCGGATGTATGATTTATAGAAACTCAAACACGGGTTAGCAGTAAACCTTTAGAGTTGGAACTTGTTTATATCGAAGATTTATTGATACAACGCAGTTTACTGCAGTGTTGCGCCATTGCGTACAAAGCTGTGTATCCATTTACTGATTTAAAAGGTAAAATATCTTTTTAAAAACTTCTATAACTTTTCCTATATTTCGTGTTGATTTGTACGTGGTGCAATTCAATTCCGACACAATATGTCTTAAATTACATTTTCATTTCTGGTCTATACAGTTGCAATTTCAATAGCCTGTAAATCAAACCATAACTGTCAACTCGTAAATCCGTTTCTAATCTTATGTCCGGTTGCAAAATGAATTCTTTGATCAATTTATTTCTAGTTGTTCACACGGTCTAGTATCGTGTCTAAAATGACAAGATACCTAATAAAATATTTCATCAACGACACCTTTATTTATATCTAAGCATTCTGAATCTGTTACATTTCCTCCGTCATTTCTAAACCTCTGGAAAACATACTTACAATACTACTTAAAAGACAAAAGTGCTTACATTTTTAAACGTCCCTTCTAAATTTATATTATCTCTTTTGTATCATTTTCTTACAAAATGTATTGATACTCTCAAAACATTTATAAAGACGCTAGTGTAGTCCAATCATTTTAGAGTTTCCTTGTATGGACACCCTAACAATAATTCATCTATCGCTGAAACTTTGCAGTGTAAAGTAAAGTATACAGATTACGGTTGACAAATAATCTAGGACCGGAAAAAGTTAAACCTAGATTATTTGTCAACCGTAATCTGTATACTTTACTTTATCACACTGCAAAGTTTCAGCGATAGATGAATTATTGTTAGGGTCAAACCCTAAAATGATTGGACTAAGTGAAAAAAATGCATTATCTTCTTGTTTCGGTATTGAATTACTACAATGGATATTTTCAATTTTAAAATTCACTTCGTCTGTTGGACATACAGCCTAATCTCTAGGTATGCCCTAGTATGCCTTAGTTATAGGTCAAACGTGGCATGTATAACAATTACGGTACGCTATCGGCAATGAATCTAAATTAGCAATAACTCTTGCTATATTTCCATTGTAGAATTTATTATCATGGTTATCCCATATTAATTTTATGACAATCAATTTCTGTGCTTGTTTTGAGTTCGTGACAATTTTGAAATTACCAATTGGGTTTAAAAAGTCGAATGAGTGTCCAAAGTTAATTAATGTTTCAGAAAAACAGACAGTTTTAATTTTTGTAGCAGCATTAACAAGATAAGGAAATATTAAAGTGCAAATGTTATGTAAATTTGCAAGAGAAATTACAGGTTTTTAAATTAATTCAATTATTCTTCGACCCTTACTTATGATATAGTGTTAACTTACTTCTCGTATGCATTTGAATTTATGTTCCAAGAAATGCATTAATTTGTTTTTAATTAACTCGATTACCCTATAAGATTAATTTTTCACATTTTTAACTACCTTTTGATGAAAAACACCTTTTTCAATTACCAATATTTTATGGCGCAAAAACTCATTTTCAAGCATTTTTAAATGAACTGCCAATTGAACCCTCATTTCATTAACGACCAGGTGCAAAGAGATCTTTATCGGTCTCGAACCCCATGTTTGCAATGTTTGTTCCCTTTTTAACTTCACTGGATACTGCTGTAAAATATGTTTTTGACTTCATTTTGTAGTGCTGTTTTGTCGGATTTGTGTTTATCTAAGAAGCTCTATGCATATTTTCTATATAATGGTACATTCCCGTTTAAGAGGAGAAAGCGTTAATATTATTATTTTGTTTGCTAAGCAATGCTTCATTCACATTATGTGTCGTAACTAGGTACATACAGTGTCTACAGATGTTTATTTACACCAGTAAGCGAGGTCTCTGCCACAGCATGTAAGTTCCAATTCCAGGCTTTTATGATCAGATATTGGAGACCCTTATGAAATCAATCTTTTTTAACTCATCCACAGACATAGTGAAAATACTCTTTATAATACCTATAGGTACAGTGTACACAAATATCTTACTATCTTACTTTCAATGAATAAATAATAAATATTACAGTATTTATCTGTAGATACCTTTATTCATAGCATCATAAAACGATCTATAAGCTTAATACTCAAGTAGAAAATTTCAATTCATACCATCATACAATGACGATATAAAACATTAAGTTAAACCAGGACAACGTCTATTCGAATATATAATGCTACTTGCTACATTTTGTATCGCAACACTAGGCCGCGCCTCCAGTTATCGACTCCAAGCAGGGTTGGATAGTACAATCTGATTATACTCCGATACGAATCTTCGTTTAAGACCAAACAGTTTCCATTACATTATTAACAAAAAATTGCTTCCGCTTTTAGGTTTACTAAAGGTCTGTAAAGTGAAACACTATCTGGGAGGGCCACAACCTTGTTTTTAATTACGCGTGCAACGGTCGTGATAGTTATCGAGTTATCGAACGCGATGGCTTCATTGTGGCTCTCAGATTCTGTTCGAAATAATAAAACAGCTTCTGGGTTCACTGAAATGAGAAAGTAATTATTGTGTTCACGGGGTATAGTATTTTATTTCTGTTTTCAAGTATTGTTGTTGAACTTATTGATTCTTCTTTTAGTTTTGTTAATATTGACATAATGATTTGACATCTCTATTTTAATATGTTTTAGATTTGCCTGTCCTATCTGTCCATTACAAGTGGCGACGGGCTCACCCCCCGTCACACTGGACAGACTTACGGTACTACTGGTGAAACGTGGATATTCTGAATATCTCTGACTACCCCCTCGGGGAATATAGTCGTGAGCATATGCTATGGGCATATACTTAGGTCATTATGGTGAATTTAGATTTAGTTTTAGTTGGCATATAAGCAATTATATTTACGAAAATATTACATAAAATTAAACATTCTGTCCGTCAACTCAATTTGTATTGCTGTAAATATTGATTTGAGACTGTTGATTTTCTTTAAACAATAAAAAAAGTCCTTTCCCATCAGATAAATCAACTGGCTGTTTCGTCCACCACATAACTTTCAAACCGCTTACAGTTAAAAGCACTCATTCATCTCAACAAAACACGTCGAAAAAGGCGTCCTTAATTTGAGCCCTTTTCACGGCACGAAATTACACAAAAAATAATCGTTAAAATGCGCCTCCAGTACCTACTATCGTAAACTTGGCGACGCGATGACATAAATAATTTTAAGGCATGCTCCCAGAAACATGCAGCCTGCTACATATTGAAGATAAATAAATCCTCCAAATCAAAGTAAACACAAATTTGCGCCGTATTCCAAAAGCTGTAAAGGAAGATGTTAGTTTTACTAGCGGAAATATAAAAATTTGTAAAAGTATCCTTTACATTTATAGTAAGAAACTCGTAAAAATTTAAGAGCTCATCATACACAGGTGAAGTTAATTCCGTGGTTTATTTTATAGTTCTTCGACGAAGTTTTTTTCCAAAAAAATTTATACCAAAAAGCATCCGACAAAAAACTTTCTTGAATGGGAGAGACAAGGTAATATTTTCTCACGTAATAAAAGTTTTGCGGGACAGAAAGTGGGAGCCTAAACTTACTTTGTAATTTATGCCGCTTTGTTTAAATGTTTGTAACAACTGCTGAAGGATGTTAAAATGTTTGCGGTTTCTGAATAAAATGGTGTGCATTAAAGACGTCAGGTTTAACGGCCTGGGAAAAGGTTTGATTAAGACATTGTAATGGTTTGTGTCTCTTTGGATGTATTTATGGATCTTTAACTGTCTTAAGAAACAAGCCATGGACGTATTCTACTTGATGGTTATTTGATAGTTTCTCTGCAGTTTGCTGTTAGTTGATCTTTAAAGTCTGCTTATTATTCGTTTTTCCTACTGGCCCATTAATAAAAGTCTGATTTAATTCTCCTCTATCCCGTAGTCCTGATAATCTGCAAAGGCACGTATATTTACTTCTAGAGGTGCTGTAAATTGTTGCCACTGTTATGTATGATTTTTATAGATGGCCAATACAAGGCCAAAAGTATCGCATAATTCTCTATTGGTATTGGTACGCAAACAATTGAATTGTCAAATGTTTTCGTTCCATTTAATTATCATTTTTTTTAAATAAGCCCTGTTTAATAAGGTTTCCCATTATCAAAACATTAACAGTTACTTATGTATAAACTTTTTCAACAGTAGCAGCACATAGCGACATCCCTCTCTACATCGGCATCGCTGTCGCTGTTGTAGTGTTCTTAGCAGGCGCTGTTGTGGTCTACAAGTTGCTCCAGAGGAAAACTAGGGACCACTCTTTATACACCATGACTAGAACTGGTAAGTTTAATTTGACACTTATATTTTTATTGTACCGTGTTTTGAGTGCTTTCTTGCGGAACTCTCTATTATACCATCAAGTTATCAGCTTTTGATCGAATAGATACATACAAGGTCTATTGACATTATAGTTATAATTTTAGGATAAAACCCAGCACAATAAAACGAAATATCAGATCTTTGTTGATCAAATTTTCGATTCATAAGATTTACCCATAATATTTTCTGTACCATAGAATAAATAGCGAAGAAAAACATGGGACGAATTCGGCTTTAGACGAGATGGAAGCTTTCAGAAAACAAGACTATTACCCCTCCCAAATGTGAATAAGCCTTTATCATAAAATCGAATATCCCAAAAAAGATGCAATGAGGTCATGACCTTATGAACTCCCCTTCCACTTTTATTTATACGTGACACAATTTTCTCCTACTCTAAAAATGGCGCGCTGTACTCTTTATAATTTCTGGCTCAGAGTCAAGTCCTGTAATAAAAAACATTGCCATAATAATTCGTTGAATATAAGGTCATGCTGTATAGCTATAACACTGATCTATAATTCCAATGAAGTCTGGATTACCTATGTATAATGGATCCTCTTTCAATGATTTTTGTATATCAGAACGTTAATTTTAATCTTGAAATTTCTCTCCAAGCAGATTTCCAACCAGAAATGTACCCCACAGTGGAGAAGCAGTCACTCTCACTGGCACCAGATCTGATGCAGCATCGGCCTCCAAGATACGAGCATCCTCAACAAGATACTCGAGCTGAGCATCATTATGATGTACCTCACCTGACTAATAGGTTAGTTAGTTTAATTTTGTATCCTAAACACAGGAACAATAAGTTCTTAGACGATAAATTTATGTGCCTTAATTGGGTAAGTGAATCGTGAAACTTTGTCCCATAAGCTCAATGTGTTGGCTTCCCACCGACTAGGTGCAGAGTTTATCGTGCGGAATTCTGCTGTAAAACTTCCCTGGGTCTTTGGGTTTATAATATTATTACTTTTATTCTAGTTAATTAAATAAAAATGTACCTATACAGGATGTGAGGAACAGTATAATTAATCTTTAAACTACATACTCAACGCATCAAACTGAACAACTTTTGAGAGCAAACCAGTCAGAACAAAAAAAATCAGCTGTCTTATACTAAACTACAATACCTACTAGATTTAAACGTATGGGACAGCAGTTTTTTTTTCTGACAGGTTTGCTCCCATAGTAAAAGTTGTTCAGTTTGATGGGTAGAGTATGTGGTTTAAAGGTAAATGATACTTTTCCTTACACCCTATATACCTACTCGCTGCGCCTTTTAAAAGATAGTTGGTATATATAATGATGATGACCACCAGCATTAAAGAAGTACTTTTGTTACAGCTACGCCTCACCCGTAGACCATCAGATCACGCCGTGTGCTTCAAGCAAAGGACAAGCAAGCGACGATTATGATAGTAAGCCTTACAGCGAATCCGAACACTCAGTCTCTAGTTGTTTCACTAGTTGTAAGTATAAGTACATTGTCCAGTACAATAATTGGATGACTGTTGACTTTTAGCTCTCCCTCGCAAGCTAATGATTCATAAGTTCGATATACTTAGAGATAGAGACATCACCAGTCTTCATATGAAACTAATGAACGTTATGGTAGAATTTTTTACCCCCGACGCAAAAAGAGGGGTGTTATATGGCCGCATCTTCTCTACAGCGACAACACGTTCCGACGCGGTGGTAGCTTAAAAAAAATTGACGTTTAATAAGTGTGCTTCAGGCTCCTATATTGAATAACTTATTTTGAATTGAATTGAATTGAAAAGTTTGACGCCTATTTTCTTACATTGAATAATTATAATAGCAATAACGGTCACTTGCCCTAAGACAATTATTGTGACTATTGTTAAGGTTTCTAATAACCAGATAAAAAAAAATAGGTAAGGTGTTTAATTTGACCCTAGGTTTTGTACCTGATTCATCATGGGATTCGATGCCAAGCCAATAGTCTTATTCTGTTATTCTTGACCCTTAGTAATTAAGCAAAAAACAAAGATTATATCAATCTTTGCTCTTGATAATATCATACTAACTTAAACCTCTCCTTCTAGCTGGCTCGATGTACGACGCAGCGAATGAATCAGTGACACTCCAACTTGCGGAACTCGTTTCAAACTCACCTACATCACAATCACTGTCAGTTTCGAGTGCTGGTGCGAGATTAGCTTTGCCCGCCGCTGGTGTAGCGCTGTCCGTGCCAGAATCAGCTCTTAGTAGGGGCAGACGAGAACAAATGTACGTCGCAGTTGTGAAAGATGATCGATACAGACCCAGACTTGGAAAAGGTATGTAGCTAAAACAAGTTTCAATAAAATTCCCATCTTCTCTTATGCATAGATTTTTAATTACAGATATCATAAAAGTTTTTTGTTTAGATATTTTATTTATAATCATAAAGTATCGGAAACCAATAAAAATAAATTGTTTCGCAATTTTTAAAACGATAATTTATTTGCTATATAATTATGCTATCAAATCAGAGGTCCGTGATTATGCTAAGAAAAAACACGGGTTGCGCCTCTGGCGATACCAGCCTAATAATATACATAGCATTTTGTGCCGTAAACTATTTTATTAAGAGTAATTTTGCCCTGCAGGTATCACGCAACTGAGTCCAGTAGTTAAATGCGGACCACCGCGTCTTCAATTGAACAAATCGGTTATCCTTCAAATTCCTCACTGCGCTAGTCTGAAGCATGGCTTCTGGAATCTCTCCTTATACGCCATAGACCATAATACCAAATCTGATAATAACCAACCTCAGTGGAAGAGAGTGGTCGGTCTAGGCCAAGAAACTATAAATACTCCTGTCTTTACCCAACTTGACAACGAAAAAATTTACCTTGTAACAGATATGCTATCTACCTTTGTTCTGATTGGAGAAAGTTTTAATGGAAAAGCTGTCAAGTCTCTTCAACTAGCAGTATACGCTCCTGCAGTACCAAATGAGAGTTCCTCTGAGTATAGTATAAGACTATACGTTTTTGAAGACACGCCATGTGCGATGTACTATTGTCAAGAGCAAGAGAAAAAACTTGGTGGAGTTTTACTCGATCGGCCGAAGTCTTTACTATTCCAAGACGGGGGATCTAATCTGTGTATGACTTTAGAACATGTCAGCCCAGGATGGAAAGCAAAACCCGGAATAGGTTACCAGGAAATACCTTTCAATCACGTTTGGGGCTCTCACTACAACGCCCTCCATTGCAGCTTTGTTCTTGAAAGGACGCACGACTGCGACAATATTGACTTTACTGTTTCCGCTTGTCAACGTACAAACCCATCCTACAAGCAGACGTTCCGAATATCTCTAGAAGATGTCCGAAGTCGATCACCTAGAGGTCGCTCACCTCGCGCCGAATCTCAGCGTAGTTTTAACATTACCGAAAACCTTTTAGAGGCTCGAATGTGTCGCAGCGAAGAAGGCAGCGATGGAAGCGTTAAAAGGAATGTAACCGTAAGCGAAGCGGGAGTCAACGAATGCGCCGGCGAGGGGCCATTTAAATTAAGTGCACGGGTGAAGCGGCAGCTATGCAGTATATTGGATCCTCCGAACGCTCGCGGTAACGACTGGCGCGCTCTCGCATCTAGGCTCGGAGTAGATCGTTATACCACGTGGTTCGCCACAAAGAGCTCACCCACAGAGGCTATCCTAGAGTTATGGGAGTGCAGAGAGCGCGGGCCCGGGGCCACTGCGGCTCTGGCTGCCGCACTACGGCAGATGGACCGCCACGATGCGGCAGACCTACTCCACGGCCGACCATCTTGGTTATGAATACATAAACATTCGTATCTTGACTTTCATTAATTGGACTGTGTTAAAAAAAAGTTAGTGAAGGTAATATTGGCCTATATGATTGGCATAAATGGACGATTTGTTGGTTAATCTAATGAGTAGTTTAAATGTCATATTTAGAGAAAGTATAGTTTCGTAGGCCTATGGCCTAAGTTTGTAAAATCGTGGTAGTATATTTTGTATAGAATATTATTATCTATGCTGTAGATAAGCGATGGAAGAATAAATTATATTATAGTAGCAATAATAGTGCCTACAATGTCTTTTAAAGAATCACTGCCAACCTCAAATAGTTGGTCACAGTTAGTTATTTTGTTAATTTTTATAAGTGTTTGAGTGTTCATTGTGTCGAAAATTTATCGCTTAAGTTCATGTTTATTTGCTAACTATATTATTTTATGTTTGCCTTTTTTACATTTTCGAACTTTGTGCCAAATCTCGGATGCCACAGCACTATTTGGCAATAATTTTTATCTAAAATGTTAAACGCATTTAATCGGAGCTTATTGTTATGGAATATAATATAGCTTAGCAGTTCATTTGATACTGTAAGAAGACTTAAGCTGATGCATTTACTGTAAACTAAAAATATTTGATCTTAAAACATTTATCCCAATTTTCTATATAGATGACGTTTTCACATCTTTGTATATAAAGTATAGATTTGTAAATACATTGTATCGCAGTAACGCAAGTAGTTCGGACTAATAACCATGGTTTTGTAAATGGGGATACATCGCAACCGTAGACTATATATTTTTGTTAACGTGATGACTATTAAAATAAAATGAATCTGTGATACTTAAAATAATATGAAATAAATTATGTTTAACTGTGCAGTTTGTTGTTTTCTTTAACATGCACGACACGAAACACCTAACTATGGTAACGTCATTGTATCTACTTAATGTTGATTTAATGAGACAGTTTTTTTACTAGACAGTGTAAATTGTCAGCATACTGATAGATAGAGCAACAGGATCAGGGTATACCCTATATACTATCTCCTGGAGGGGATATCACAGTAACATCTAAGCCTCAATATCCTTTTTCTTCTTATCGTGTGGGCAAGCCCTGTTGTCAGAGTCTTTACAGACCACAATTCCAAGGAATATCCAGCAGCCACCACACATCAAAGTAATTAATGCGTTCATAATAATATAATTATGTAAGAAATCTTACATAATCTTAATCTTAATAATAACTATTATAAAATCATAAAATCAATAAATAAAAAAGTTGCGGTTCACTTCATATAAACTCAAATAACACTCAATAGCGCGATTTAAATGACGTGCAGCGCCATCTCAATAGATTTTGTCAATACAAAATTGTGTGTTTGTTTGTTTGTTCGCGCATCACGCAAAAACTACTGAACCGATTTTGTTGAAACTTTTTTTGTTTGATAGCTTATGATGTGACTTAAAATCAGACGATCTGAACACTAGTATTTTATAAATCATTCTCTCACCCCACACTTGTTGGAAGAGTTGAGAAAATAATAATAAAATTATGATTAGTACATTTTAATCTAATCAAAATTCTTAAACGCTAGTCGTTCAGTTGACTCATTATTTAAAATCTTCAACTGGCTAACTATCCTTCAACCAACATTCCCAAATGACAGTTCTCAAAAAGAAAAACCAACAAGAATGGTGCCTAAGAATCTACCAAAACTGACAGCCGAGGAAACTGTTAAAACAAATTGTATTTTGAACAAAGCTTTAGATACGGTAATATAACGTAATGCATGTAAATAAGGTAGTGTTTTGTAGTGGAGTCAGAGACGTGGGCAGGTGCGAGCTTACCTTTATGATGGGTTGTTTCACACGTGACGAACTATGACCAATTTGGGTGTATGGTGTCAGTGCTAGAGTGACTGATTGAGGTTGACAGTTGGCGTGTAAACGGAATATCTTCGCTTCGGCTTCATGGCAAGTATGAGCAATCGATTACGTAGGTACAGTCAACAAATTTTATAATGCAGGCCACTTTTGCACCATCCCACAATCACCTAATAATTAGGATGCTGTGACAATGATCTTAGGTTGCCTTCATTTCAAATTGATTTATGGCAGACCGAGACCTGCATGGAAAAAAATATCTAGTATCAAATCAAATCAAATATTCTTTATTTTACACCAAAATATAAACAGTAAAATACAGAGAAAAATTAAACAAGAGGCACAAAATAAGGCCGTCTTATCGCTAAGAAGCGATTTCTTCCAGACAACCTAGTACCTAGTACCTATCAGCTGATAACATTTAGTATGGAAAGACCAACATGTTTTTGCTAATTTCCTTTCGGTTTTTAAATCGGGATTTAAGTACATGGGTAGATTTTCGCCGGGCGGCTAAAGGCCATTTGCAGTACCTACACAGACTGGTTAGCTTGACATAAACTTGATACATAACAAACTCACGCAGCAATGTACTTCAAGTCGCACTTAGCCGCACGTCGAAAATCGACCTGTGTAAATCCCGCTTTAGTAAATGTATTTCAGTATTATGGGTGCAATCACCGCCTAAACTAATGCAAGTGTTTTCCCTAACACCCTGTATAGTCCAGTAACAAAGATTACCGAATGGTCGAAACAGACAAAAAGAGATAATAAACTATACACGACTGCACATCAGATAACAATTTCCGACATGTAAATAGTACATTTGTAATCGTACATCGCTAGCATCGACGCCGCGCCCTTACCTGCATTTTTCGGGCATACATTTAAATACATTATAACACCATTTTGGACAGAGGGGCCGTAAATAGGCAGGTGCAGTCATAAAATAAGAATTAACTGTATGGCTACTGTCAGCTTTTTATCGGCTATCTAATTTGTGAATAAAAGGTTTTCTTTTTTCTAGAAATTTCGGAATTTATTTGGTAGCCCGTGAGAACTTGTTATTTGAATACGACAGGTGATTTTGTACACAATAACATAGATCAAACGATATTGGAGAGTGAAATATAAACAAAAAACCAAATGATACTTGGACCGTATGATACTTGGACCGAATGATACATGGACAGAGTGATACTTGGACTAAATTTCACTTGGACGGAATGATACTTGGACCAAATTGCACTTGGACAGAATGCAAGTTTCATTGTTTTTCACGGTTGGACGCAATGAGACTTGGACTATTTGGTACCGTGACCGTATTTTCTCCAATATAAAGTAATATTCATACGTCCGCGTAATGGAATATTTCATTTCAATAGGTACCTATACAAGGTGTTACAAAAATACAAATAAACCTTTAAGGGGGTGGTGTAGACCATCAAACTGAACAACTTTCACTATGGGACCAATATCGAAATCGCGAAAAAAAAAATTGATGTTCCATACTCTACAAATCGACTAGAGCTAAAATATGTATGGGATATCAATTTTTATTTTTCGTGATTTCGATGTTGGTCCCATAGAGAAAGTTGTTCAGTTTGACGGTCTAAACAACCCCCTTAAGAGTTTTAAATATTTATTGTTACTTATGAAACACCCTGTATAGGAATAAAAAATATAAATGTATAATAATATATAGATAAATATAGTACTAAAAAGTTTTTACAGTATTTGAGAGTTACGCGGTTATTATTTAATCTAGAATTAAACATTTTAACGGGTTCTTACCGCATTTTAGTATATTTGAGTTCCCGATGTCAGTCAGTCATCCCGTGATCATGGCAGTTGTAACACTGCCGAAATATCGGGAACTCAAATATACTAAAACGCGGTAAGAACCCGTTAAAATGTTTAATTCTAGATTAAAAAGTTTTTAACCAGGTCAAATATATAGAATCATATATAAGTACTATAATAGTCATCACTACTCATCACCTTACAAGTGGTTTGTATAATGATGATTATTCTCATAACCGATTTCTACCACAAAGACTGCTTTTTTTCAAAAGCATTCAGGTGCGGAGGATATAGTGATTAGCGCTTGAGCATCCATTTTTGCTGATTATAATTTTGTGTGGACCAAGATTTTAAAGTAAACAAAAAGATAGATAACTCGTTTATTTCATCGAAAAAAGTAAAGTGCGCTAAAACACAAATACACTCTCCTTGAAATTAATTTGCGCCGTAATATTATTCAGCCATAGAACTCATTCTTTTATACAGAACAGACAAAATCCCAAAACCCAAGACAAAAGAAAGCCTCTCAAAGGAAATACAGTAATAATTAAACTTCAACTAACCTCAGTATTAACAAAATATCCCCTCAAAAGCCTAATTTCGGCGTCTAACCGCACCCTCGACTTTGTAACTAACAACGTGTATGGGTTCTTATGAGACGCCCTATGAGTACGAAACTGAAATGTCGGTGAACTAATCAATGGAAAAGGGCACGCGGACATGGCATGAAAGAAAAGGTGGTAACTTTATTATTTATTTATTGCACTAAAAAGGTACTCTCCATTCTTTGATATAAGAACTTAGTTTCAAGATTCAGGATTAGCAATATTAATGTATCATGATAGATAGATAACAAAGCGTGGATGTCGCGTTGCGGAGAGATGGACAGTCAATCATGAGGGTTTGGGTTCGAATCCGCACGGATGACATACCAAGTACCAAATGAGTTTTTCTTACTTATATACGTAATACCGATGCGATGTTTTCATTTACCTATGCTCGGATCGGTTTCGTAAGGAAACCTGTATACGCTGAAGAAGTAATTTTGATTGTGTAGTCCACCAATCCGCATTGGGCACTCGTAATGAAGGCTCATACATCCTCCTCGAGGGTAGGCCTGCGCCCTGCAATGGGACATATAATAGGCTGATGATGATACTGCTGAGTCGCAGTAGCACAAATATCAAGAGTACATGAGACTATACGAAGTACCAATAATATTTTGCTACCTACGATACATCTGTATAATGCGAGCAGGTCTCTCAGTATTCTCTGAAATGTATTTTTAGATAAATTTTGGGCTATATAAAACAGCCATTTCAACACTAGTTCCAACAATCAATATAAATGCACAAAACCGTAGTGATTATAGAAAATGAACGGTAAGTTCAACCTGTTGGTTAGGTGACCAATAGAGGACTTATTGCGGCATACGATGATCTTAATTTTCAAGCTACACAATAAGCTTACTTAGCATAACGAATACCGAAATCTAAAACAACAGAATCTGGACAACAAACTAAAGGATCATTCTATACCCATACCCTAATTCAAACAGAGTACTTCCAACATTCTGAGTTACAACATTATACCAAAGCCCTATTATCGCCAACTGCGACAAAGGGTTCGGAAGGGCATCGATTCATCAAGTGCCGATGTAAGGTCATCGCAGAAGGGTCCCCAACTATTTCCTTCCAAAGGTTTTTGTTAGGTGATAAATTAATTTCGGTATCGAATGTCGCGTCGTGACAAATGGTGCTGGTGATATTACAGGTCGTAGGTATCTTGGGGTTGAAATGAATAGACTTACAAAGGCCGCTGTCAATATTTTTAAATGTAATATCAAAACTACCTTTGTTGGATCCAAGGAGATTGATTGCGTTTATATTTAGGGAGCAAATGTAGAACTTTAAAGGCGTTTAGAATAAGCACGGAGAAAAATACCTATAGGTAGTAGTATATAATACCGCTAATAGTATATAGAGTCTTTCTTAATATGCTGACACTTTTTTAAGGGGATGATCAGACCATCAAACTGAACAACTATCTCTATGGGACCAACATCGAAATCGCGAAAAAAATCTGTCGTTCCGTACAAAACTGCAAACCTACTCGAGCGAAATGTATGGGACAGCAGATTTTTTTCGCTATTTCAATGTTAGTGCCATAGAGAAAGTTGTTCAGTTTGATGGTCTGATCATCCTGATCATCCCCTCAGAAAAGTGTCAGCATAATATTAAGAAGGACTCTGTGCGGGTGTCATCAAACGTAACCTTTTGCACCGACTTTTTCTTGTCTCAAACCGATGCTCGATTAGACAGTTTTTCTCTCAACTGATGAATATGATAGATACCCTTTGAATTTTGGTACACAATAGTTGCCTTAAAAATTTGAACTATTATCTGAAAGCTTTAGAAATTTTATGTAGGAAAAAATTTATCGAATGAACGTGTACTAAGAATAGTATATAAGACGAAGTGACAACTATTTATTTAGGAGTCATATTGTATAAAACGATGTAGGTATTCGAAGTTACAGTCAATAGTGTGACCCTGAGTTATATGACTTAGTAACACACCAGAGACAAAATGGTGTGACCATGAATTGAGTCTGCAGTATTTCTGTTCATGGGTAAAACTTTTTTTTAATGATAAGTATAATATAGAATTACAGTAATCAACTTCCAACATAGATTAGTTGGAACCGACAATTTGGTTTCCTGCTTTTCAACGTATTTGTCACGGTAAAATTGTTACAAAAGTAATAATTATAAAAGCAACACTGCCGACTGATTGGTTTCCAGTAAATGTCGATTTTATCAGTAATTAGAACGGCACTTTTGTTCAGAATAACATAATATATTTTCATCATAATAATTCATTGACACGAAAGCAAAATATCGACTTAAAATTAAATGTAGGTCGGTAAGATAAGGTACTACAATGGGTGATAATGTGGTTACGTCTAAGTACACATAGAGAGAAAATTCTAATTGCTTGACTAGACTTAATGGACAGATATTAATTTTGGTAGACCTTGCTAGAAAATTCTTTGCTTAGTCATTATTATTAATGGCTAAAATAATTTTAGTAAATGTGACTAAAATTTGTTTTCTAAAACTAGAATTACAACAGAGACAGAGAGCCTTTAATTTTCAAAATGATAATAATAATAACCTATGATATCGAAGAGAGCTTTTGTAACGTAATCACGAAGCGAGTTCAATTACTGGCCTGTAGAACTAAGTTCTACTAAACTTTTTTATGGTGGGTGGTACTTTCCATGCTTGACGGTGAAAGAAACCATACCCAAGCACATGACAAGAAAGATGACAGACATTATCTTCTCCCGCCGAAGAGAAAAGGAAAATCCCAACAGAGATGGATGAATTGGATGTCCACGTGAAATAGGAATATGCATGTGTTTTTGTAGGTAAATATAGTAGAGGTACTCTAACTTCATTCATTCAAGAAAAATGCATAATTGTCACCTGAGACAATCCAGAACAGAGCGTCTTGGAGAAAATGAACCCGACCCCACATAATAGAAATTTAAGGCCAGGTGGACGGAGAGAATGTCAAGTAAATACGTGGTAATTTGATTATCAATTATTCCTAGAAACTATCACACATCTAACATCACACAGAATGATCTCTATTGAGATATTTCCTTCAATATTTAGGTTAGCTGATAAAAACGTATGATCTGAACATAAAGATAAAATATCTGAATTACTCAAACTCAACAAGTCAATGGTAGGTGCAATAGCCAGGGGTCCAGTAGGGTCAAATGGAAAAGGGAACGATACTATCAAATGTCGCTTTTGGTTCGGTGGCCGGTCGTGACTTACCTTACACGTCCGCTGTGGGTAGCAAGTAACAGGCATTGGAGGGTATCAAAATAGGTAGTCGTTTAGGCGAACACGCACAGCAGGCGCACAGCGAAAATTTAAATATTTCTTCTCATCACATCACCCACAATGTTGATCAAGCAGCATATGTTTGCATTACACACGTACGTAGCTGAATGAGCCAAATCGGGAGAAACAAGTCTTTTGTGGCACAGTGTGTTTATGGCAATAAAATCGAGTCAAACTTTGTCATAAGTTGAACGACCGTCTACTAGTAGCCTTCCTCCACCCATTCCCATTGTTCGCAAGTCATTCGGTACTTGGAGTGGTAGTTTTAAAAGAACACAGGTTATGTGGTTTATACGAGTATCTTGGTCCATCTGGATGAACTATTAAGCTACGTATATTCGGAATAGATCAAGAATTCCAGCGTTCTTCTGGAAGCATAATATTCAGACCATACTATGTAATGAAAGGCAATAGCTAATTTCAAACGAATGCTTGTAAATGTTGTACCTCTGATCTCTCAAAACCAACACCACACACAATCAGCTTGGACAAAGGAGTGGGCGAAGCGGGAATGATGCGAATAGCTTTACAATTGTTTAATTTAAAGAATGGTCTCCCTTCTGTTTGTTTTTGAGTTAATGAGCACGAAGATATGGGTCTTGATTGGAAAGCAGCTTTCATTTCTTATGACTGGATATGTGAGACAACGATAGTATTGTATTTAATCCAACTACCCAATTGGTGTGATAGTTACTAAGCCAACTACCATACCAAAAGTATCTTTAGGTCTAAACCCTTTTATGTTAATGTGTTATTATCGTCTGGTGTCCATAATGAAAACACCTCACCTCACATTTAAAGAAAGATGATTCCGTACTTCGGATGGAACGTTAAGCCGTTGGTCCCGGCTACTATCACTGGTGGTAGTAGTCGTTACATAAAAACCACGTCAGAGGTCGTAAGGCTGTTTGAATAAACTCTGACAACAGGGCGTGCCCACACGATAAGAAGAATGAAAACACGATAGTAGCTTTAGTTTGAGAATCGAAAAATTATTTATTTATTTACTTTCGTTGACAAAACGGTATTGCCGATTGTCTTCATAATGATTTAATGCAAGTACTAATTGGGAACTTGGTTCCATTTCAAGTCACTGACTATGGTGTTGAAATCAAGAACAAGCTAGGTATATCTTATTTCGAATCATCTGATTATATTTAGGCACACGATTTTGACGACTACGGGTTTAAACAGCAGGTGACCTTTTCCATTCTAGATATAATTATGCTCACGACTATATTCCCCGAGGGGGTAGTCAGAGATATTCTAAAACCTCAGAACATCCACGTTTCACCAGACCCTTCTAGACCCTTACCTTAATGTAAAACTAATAAAAAGTTATAATAGTGCTGAAGCCTGTGACCACCACGAAAGGGTATTTGGTCGTGAGTAAATTCAATGTTATCTCCATCATCCTCAGCCCCAACATTTTTCCCACAAACCCCGCAGATCTCAAAGGCATGTTTACGATCACTATGTCCCTTGTCTCAAACCCTTTTTAGTCTATTAGATCGTATTACATAGATAAGACGAAGATTTTTACCACACGCCGTATAATCAGACATGGTGTAATTAATCAACCAACAGCGATCTAATCTGATAAAAGTGACCACCAACGGAGTTGTCTAAGATAAGATGATGTGCGTGAACAAATGTTGGGACCAATGTTTTGGTTTGACGGAGATCTTTGTTGATAGTTATCTTATCGATGTATTAATTTGTATGTAGGGAGTCACGTTGCAGGAATTGACCCGAGCACACGTCTCGCGTCGTTTTCGCGCGTCGCGTTTTTGCCTGCCACGAGGCTCCGCAATCCTCAATCTCTTCTTGTTCTTGAAAAAAAACAATCCCTGAGATTGGGATAGATACTCCCATAAATTACACTTGACACTGGCGGAAATGCGGTGCTACGAACAAGCAAAAAGCCATTAATTATAAATAAAAAAAATAAAAAAGTTGTATGTAGATTAACGTAGAAATTATATAAAATATCATGGCTTTTAAAAGTTATAAACAATCGTCATCTAGTTGCAAGCTTTTGAGGAACTTTAAAAGAATCGTTCCGAAAAGAATGAAAGTAGTCTGTTCTTCCAGATTACCCTTCACTACTGATATATCCTACTATAATATTAAAAATGAGCAAGTTGGATATTTGACCCAATCACGCATAAAAGTCTGAACGGATTTGGATTAAAATTTTCTGGACTAACCCAATAGATTAATAAAAAAAAACTTTTTTTAAACTCAACGCAGATGAATTAGTCTTTATGTAATGAAGAAGCCCTATTCTAGCATTCGAATAAAGTAAGCCATGAAGAAAATTCTCCTAGTTTTCCCATTAAATAAAGTATTTTTGCTCAAAGTAAGCTTCTAAAACTATCCCGAGATCATTAGTGTATGTATTTCCAATGAATAACGTAAAAAAGAAGGTAATCAATAAATGGTTTACCAAAAGCTCACATTATCTAAACTTAACTTGAATATCCAGTGATTAATATTCGGTTCGTCATGAAATCGATACTGAATTAGGTCAACATCGATAAGTCATAAGTCGCCAACGTAATTTGGAAGGCATACGCCAGTGTAGAATTACATCAATTAAGTAGGGGAAGAATGTCGGCGCCCAATGTCTGACTCAGAATGTCTGGCTGATCTTTGGTGGTCGATTGGTCGTGTTAATAAGGCAAAATGTCTATTAAGAATATGGTGCCGAAAGCAAAACTTCTTACATAATATTTTATTTATCCAATCAAATCTGGGGTCTCAATCGACTTGGTATTTTGGCAGCTCTTAGGAATTGTGCTCTTAATACTTATTTAGTTTAATAATTTTACACTCAGATGCGGAAACGCTCATTAGAGTCAATCCTCCATTAAATATCTTGCGGTCACTTTTTGTCTTGTTGACGTAGTAAAAGCTAGCAAGAGATTTAATGGAGGATTAACTCTAATGAGCGTTTCTGCAACTGAGCGTTAGTTTCAGACAAATTGACGGGGAGCAACTAGAAGAGGAAAGCCAAGGATTTATGTAGATTTTAAAAGTTTGGATTTTCTTTATAATAAAATTAATATTAAGTTGTGGGGACTTGCCATAGATGTCGACACCCACAAGTTATAGCAAAGAAGCTAACAGATGGCGATACCGTCGCGCTCAGAAATATGCTCCATACAAAGACAACGTTCACCGTAAATACGTAACTCGTAACCTACTACAAATAAGGTTCACAATCGATTGCGAGACATAAATCGCGCAAGTAATCACAGAGATTTGATATATTATATACAAGGTCAAACTAAGAACTTTTGGACCACGGCCGGTCCCCAGGCTTCACACTAAGCCTGGTGGAAGATCCCTTCTCAATGGAGGAACATTCCCAAGTAGCACCTCCACAAAATATCTATTTCGGCATATTACGTTTTCATCATCCACATTTATGATACCAATGACCCACCCCTGCCCCCCTGAAACCGCCCTTGCAAGTGTTCCATGGTCACCCACGAGATCCACCTACACACTGTTCCTACAGTGTGGTCCATTTTAAAGCGGAACCACTCGGCAGAATCTTCAGCCCACGAATCTTATTCTAAATCGTAGCCAATATTTCTGCTGACTGTCAACGTTAAAGTACCCCATCAATAGAAAATACGAAATCAGAATCTGTCAACCAACAAGATGTCGACAGTCGAAAGAGATAAGACAGGCGCCCTAAAAGCCGAAGTTACCTTATCAAAACGGATAATTTGGAGTTTTATTATGACGAGGGTTCGTCTTGATACTGATTTGTGTCCCCCTGAGGTTATTGGGAATGATTTAAGACTTGGCTCTTTGTTTGTTACCACTTGGTATTCGTAATCTTTTTTAGGCGTTTTGTAATAAGTAATTTGACGGGTCTCTCTGAACCTTATTAGTGACCTGGAATACGCAACTTAATACTAGTACTATACATACGATAAACTTATTGATTGGTCTTTCAACTTTCTTACTTCATTGGTCAATCAATCAATAATTCAAACCAATCAATGAATGTATTTTAAAAAATTAATACAATGATTGGTTTCAATATAACAGAAAGGGTACCTACCTTTATTATCATGGTATACATTTAGATAATAAAGACCTAGATTTTCCCCAATTACTGTGAAAAAAAGTATAACCAAAAGTACTAGGAGAAAATCCACTGGTGATATATTGGATTGGACCACACACAATTTTGATCTTTTTCGTAGCAATACAACAAAAATAGAACATTAAAATTTGTGTCCACTCTACACGGCAATGAAAAACGAAAACCTCTGTCGAGCTAAAGTACAATCAGTAGATTAATTTATTCACAGATGAAATCAAAACAAAAACAGAAATGCCATTAATTGAAGCAATTAAACTTCTATGTCGACATTGATGTTGGGCAATAAATATGGGAAGAAAAATACTCGAGCACACACTAATGGACCCTTATCTGAAACTAGATGAAGACGTAACTTACTTTTAACTATATAAAAAACAATAAGTCCGACTTATCTGTTTGTCCATTTGTAGAAATGGATTTTAGTTTTAAGCTCATAAATTTTCACGAAGTTAGATACAATTTTGTAAACATACAAAAGCAGCTCTATAGGAAAGTCGATAAGGTTAAAATTGTTTACTGTTTCTGCTCAAAATCGTTGACATCGTACAGTCAATAACATATTTGGTTATTTTATATGTTTACAGAAGATGATGTCAGATAGGCAAATTGTCTAGAAAGTTATTGTTACTTAGAACACCGTTATGTAAGTATATATTGGGTATTATTTTTACCATCATTATCATCAGCCCGTATACGCCTCACTATGGGCAAGACAGATTCGAGGCTTCGTTTGAGTCTTGCATTGCATAAAGATAACTTGCTTCATTTAAATTAAAATTGAGTAATGTCATGTCACGACAGATTAATGTAATCTTCATTTATTTTAAGTAAATAAAATAAATTACCTTTCCCTCCAAATTTGTTACTGCGAAGCTTAAACATTTTCTCAAAGTTATGACTCCAATAAAAAGCTTGCATTACAAAGATTTAAAATTCATAAACCAATTATGCGAGAAAACCCGCGCGTTCATCTGGTCAAAATTATAAAACGACCAAGCTGTAAAAACATCTAACATGTAATTAAAAGTGGATTTATGGAAATTGAAGACATTATTACTATCATAAATAAAAGTTGGGTACCATTTAAATTATACCATAGATAATAAAAGGAGTGGTTATCGATGATATATTAAATTTTATTGTTTTAAACTCTCTGGTATAATTGAGTCATGAAAATCGAAATGGTTATTATAACGGAGATAAAAATTACAAAAATGCTATAAAATACATTTTTATTGGAGTTGATGTTACTTTTATTGTGAATTTAATTCAATTTGTAACGAATTTAAGTGTTGTTCTAGCAGCTTACTGTTTTTATATCTGTGTGTCCGGTGAATAACGGTCCAACTCAAAAAATGCAACTTTACAGGAGAGCCTAAAAACATAATTTTTTGGTAAAAAAAAATATTTTCTCGAAAACCGTTTCATATTTTTTCAAGCAAATCACTGTGCCTTCTAGATATTTTTATGGTCTTTTATTATTATATGGTTTAGTCTATGAAATACTTACCGTGCTGGAGATATTTCGTTCAGAAGTTGAATTAAACCTTTTGACACTAATAAAAATACGTTACATTATGATTTAAATTGAGTTAGGGCCTTTTACACTTCACAATAACCTTGGTATAAAATGGTTTATGTTATATTTTAATTTCATTTTTATTCCATCCCTTTCTTAAATACACACCACCGGAAAACTTACTTTGTAAACTGAATCAAACGAATTGATAAAAGTAGTTTTATTTAGGTAAAACAAGCTCATCACAAAATTACAAAGTGTTTTTTGAGTTAAATTCTTTTTCACAAAGGTAACATTTTGTGCGTATGGATTTAAATCTAAGATTTAATAATATTTTTAAGGAAAAATATAACAAACACTTGCAAAATGTACTTTCTAAGCTCACTGTTTAAGCTTTTAATATCCACCATATTCAGCATTAAACTTAAGTGACACAAAAATTAGATATTTTCTAGAAAAAATATTCATTTCGTTATTAAGTAGGTAAGTAGTTTTATCATATATAGGTATATTTTTTTGATGGGTAACACTAGCTTATATGTAAATTTTATGACGTGGGTAACGCCACGTGGTATCAGTAATGCTGGAAAGTGAAATATTAAACAACAAACCAATATAAAAACAATACAAAAACAAATTCTAAAGCGACGCATGCTTAAAAACTTATCAAGTTAGAACTCACGATTCTGTGCCTCAAAATTGTATGACCAGTCTGATGTATTGTCATTCTTAAATACACGTTTGATATCTGGTTCGCTTTGCAGTGTTGTTATTATACAAAATACAAGATATTTTAGGAAAAAAATAGTTTAATTTCAAAGAATAAACAACACATTCTTTCTTGTACAAGCCTATGCTTGAAGTGCGGTTCAGCAATCCCTAACTAAAACAAGGCCTGACATTATCACTTAGTTCAATATAACAGTACCACCCTTAAAAAAATTCGCCAGATTGTATTCATACTAAGTGATTCTTATTCTCACTACATAAAAGAAAATATTTGGTGATTGACGGTTTAACTCACTTATTCGACATACATTTTTGGTGAGACGTATAGCGTTCTCCCCAGTCCAAGATGATGTCAGTTTCCGTACTTAGCCCGCTATCAAACGCGCATCATATTCATGAGCTACACTTGATTTTTTATGTAGGTATTAACTATTAAGGTTTTTGAAATTTGGTTTAACTCAGATAAATCATATTTCACAAAACAAAATAAATTGTGTCGAAGGATTTAAGTCGAAGTAAATCCATGTTCACCTAATTTTATATTGGTTTTATGATCTAACTCTATTTCAACCATTGTGCACGATAAAAAAATGGACTTAAATCGTTTTGTAATAAGTCTATCTCTGGAATTATTAAAGGTATGAATATTCCAGTAACACCATTTTGTAGAGAAAAAAAAATTGAGTATTATGGCATTAAAAACTCATTTTGGATCTAAGTTGAGTTAGACCGTTATTCACCGGACCCACAGATATAATGTCCGTCAGTTTAATGTTAGGTTAACTTGTAGGTATTTGATTAAGACAAATCATGTCTTACATTTTTTAACATGTTTTATTCAAAATCATTAAAACGATACGTGGTCTTTTTCGAAAGGGATGGATGATCAGATTATCAAACTAAAAGTTTTATCTAAGGGACTAACATTGAAATCGTGAAATCGTAATCGATCCTCTTGACCCAATTGTATGCCGACAGCTGAAATTTTTTCGCGATATCGATTATGTTTTCAAATAAATAGAAAGCTGGTTAATTTGATGGTATCCCTTGAAACAACCGTCATCATATATTAAAAAGACCTTGTAGTCTTCATAACTAAGTACCACATTTCTGTTTTTGGGTTACCACTGTTATGTGTCTTTATGTCAAACGATTCAATAGATGCAAAGATGAGATAGTAACTGAGGTGGGGCATACCTTACGTAGATCAAAATAAAATTAATGCATAGGCCTAAGTGCGTTCACACACGATGACGCACTGAAGCAGCGGCAGACGTCAGTCCGTCATTTGTGAAGCAAGGAGTTGTATGAAACCGCACGTAGAAGAACACACGGTGACGCATTGACGCACCGGGTGTGGTTCTATGGACTGACATCTGCCGCTCCGTCAGTGCGTCATCGTGTGTGAACGCACTTAAGCGCGGTAAGTTGAAGCACACTACTGGTACACATGGTCCATACAAGCTAGCTCCATCTGTCAAATCTAGTGCACTTGCATGTAAATTTAAAGTAAACCTTTCATTTGTTTTGCCTCATTTTTCTGGTTTGAAATGTTCGCGTAAGGCCTATCCATTAACTTTATTTTGATCCAAGGGGCATACAGATAGACAGAATGGACGAACGTCAAAAAGTTCCTTCTTTGACAAAGGTACCCTTAAAAGTGTAAATGTAACACACACACGAAGAACAACCGTCATAAAACGCAGGTTCGTTGTAGGTAACAGCATCTCACTTTTTATTATTATGTCCCAAATTTGTTTATACATAAAAGTGAAAATAAAAGATATCGTATCTGATACAGATTGCTAAAAGATAAAAACAGTTTCTTCCGTCTCAAATAAAAGTCAAAATGACTTTTTGATTGTAGATTAACATAAGCACGTTGCAAGAGCAATCAATTATTATTCTTATTTGTTTTAAATGTTTTATGATTTCAATTCATTTCACAAGGCTTCAGTTCCCAAACTATTTCACTTTACGGCGCATTACAGGAATAGCAATTTGTCACGGCGCCCTTGTCAAAATATGTGTGACATAAGGCATAGAAATTAAAATAACCTTTTCATAAGAATAATATAATTTTCTTCCCTCCGGACAGAAAGCGTCAATTTTCGTCCCGCTGCACTTAACGAAGTTGCCGCTTTTCACCTCGGTCGAGGAGAAAAATAGTATACCTACTAACCTCGGTCAGTAAATAAGAAAGCCTCAGATCACATGTTTGTTGACATCGGCTTCGCCTCGGTCAACAATTACATGAGATCTGAGACCTTTCATACTTTCCTGCCCTCGGTGTAATTGACAGAAAACTATGAAAATACAAAAGGTGAAAACTTTTAAGGGCAAAGTTAAGCAATGCGACGTGTGAGTTTGCTCATCTCCATTTTTTTTCCAAATCCCGCGGTAAACCTTGATACTATTTCTCTTATTTCTTACTCCAAATTTATTTTTGAGAGATTGTTGCTCTTTATTACAGCTACAGCTGAAAATCCTTGCATAAATAGGATGTCACAAAGGAAATGGGCTTTTGAACATAATGTTGGAATTCATTTTTGACCGTTATCCAAAAAACTGAAACACGTATTTTTTTTAGGACAATAGAGTTCAATGAGATTCTCTTCTTCTTGCGAAGTGAATTGTGGTGGAGCTTGAGCATGTATTGGAAATAGGATCGATGCAAATTTTTCAACATCTTCCTCTTTTTAGTTTTTTTGAGGAGTAAGCAGGAGCGCCTCGCGCCGCGCCTGCTTGCGCCCCAGGGCGCCGCGGCGCACACTTTGGGAACCCCTGCACTAGAATAAGGATGTGTGGGTCGAAGTGAGATGATGAAGGCCTGTACGGCCTGTAGCGATACCATAACTAAACATTTGTGTGCTTTATTCTTTTATATCCAAAACTCATGACCAATCACTAGCGTATTTCAATAATTTTTGTAAAGCCTGACCAGAAATATAAAAAACCTGGTTTGGGGCGCTGCAATCGACTGTCACCTTTAATGTTAGTGTTCCAAGTACAAAAATTAGTTCCAACGATTTTCTGCAACATGGCGAGGTTTTTTATATTTCTGGTCAGGCTTTAATGTGAACTTGAATTATCATAGCCAATTTTTACTACAGCGACAGCTTTACTAGAAAAAACAGTGTCACAAATACACTCTCTCGTCCTTACCCTTCTGAATCTAATAAATAAATAAATAAATAAATCACTTTTATTTCAGGTAAACACCCATATGTACACTTTTAATATACACAGTAGTATATTAAAGTAAAAATTAATTACAAATTAAATTAATTACTAATGAAATACGATCAGAGGGTTTCAGTGTGGTAAAATCGTTTTCGCATTTCATATCTTGTGCCATACTTCACAACAGCTATTGCGGTGTGGGTTACAGAGACCAGTGGGTCTACCATGAGTTTTTACCATTTTTTACTACTGTAGTTACGTCGCCAATTCGTATGACAGAAATTAGTTCTCAACGTAACCACTATGAGCGCTGTACGAAATTCAATACAAAATTGGTGACGTAACTACAGCAGTAAAGTACGGTGAAAACTCATGCTAGGCCCTCAGTTAGTAATATAGTACATAATATTCAAATTGAAGTGATACTTAAGTAAAACGAGGTGGTCGTAATATTGTTTTAAAAAATACGTTTTATCGAAAAAAAAGTTACAATTTATAACGATGCAATATCGAAAACTTGTCAATAAAGATAAGAATATTACAATCCGTTCCAAAACTTAACAGATCGACCTTAAGTCTTTGTACTAAGGCACACTATACCTTTAGTAGTTAAATTTACGTAGGCTGTCGAAAAACAAAGCCACCGCCGAATCCGACATCCGACAGTGAATTTTTAATATTTTATACGAAATTTTAAAATTCTTGAATCGTAAGTGGCAGTAATAAGATGTAACTACTTGTAGAAGCAATTTAAACGAAGTTGTCCCGTCTTATTATGCCAAAACTACCAACTATGATCATAAGATACTTATAGTAAAATTTGCGTAAACACCGAGTGATGTTTCATTCATTTACTTTAATAAACTTTGTGAGTTTGAGAAGATAATGGATAAACGGGTTCTTAGGTAGGTACTGTTTTCTTAATTATTTGCATAAGCATAAGCATAAGCATGCGCTCACGACTATATTCCCCGAGGGGTAGTCAGAGATCTTCTGAAACCTCAGAACATCCACGTTTCACCAGTAGTACCGAAACTCTGTCCAGTGTGGCGGGGGGTGAGCCCGTCGCCACTTATAATGGACAGTGGGTACAATACATGCCTCGAAACGAAATTGAAGCATGCAGGTTTCCTCACGATGTTTTCCTTCACCGAAAAGCCAATGGTGTTACAAATCGTACATAAATTCCGATAAACTCATTGGTACGAGTCGGCATGGACGGGGATCGAACCATCGCCTCCTGCACGGCAGGCAAGGTTACTCGCCACTGGACCACCACGGCTTTTTTAAAAACAACCCTGGCCCTGGCCTTAATTATTAGAGAACCCGTAAATATGTGCAGAATCGCTCATTAAAGTTAATCCTCCATTAAATCTCTTGCTGTCACTTTTTGTCTTGTTGATGCAGTGAAAGCTAGCAAGATATTGAATGGCGGATTAACTTTAATGAGCGTTTCTGCAACTGAGTGTAAGTGTTCGATTTGTAAACTTTCAAATAATCTCATCCCATCTCAAATTTATCATCATCATCAGCCTATAAACGTCCCACTGTAGGGCACAGGCCTGCCACTACGTGCCCAATGCGGGTTGGTAGGTTTCACATCAGCATCAGGATTTCTTCTTCTGTATAAGCAGATTTCCTCGTGATACTTTCCTTCACCGTTTGGGAGCAGTCGTGCATACGTTAGAAAAACATATCAAACTCTCAAATTGATAATCCGTTAAAAATACATTTTAGTTTAAGGTGCAACCACACCACGTTAACATAGTAGTAGGCCTTTGCCACAATATAAGGAAGAGTATAGTATTACCATAGCGTAAATACCATATAGTGTGCGTGCTCAGGGGTCGCGGCGGGTGTATGCTCGCGCTGCGGTGTGCGGGGGACGGGGCACCGGCAAGGTCGGTACCGCGCGCATAGATAAGTCGGTACTGGCACGGTGACACGCTCCCCCCGGCCCCCGCTCACCGCGCACGATTAGCCTGTCGTGACAGCCGAGCGCACTCACTAGTTTAATCACACTATGTAGAATTAGGTACACATACGGTACGGACAGTCCCTGCCCCCCACCAAATTTGACCTCAACCCCTCTCGGTGGTACCTGCGGGAGGAGGCGGTCAGTAAGCAGCAGTGTAAGTATTATTATAGTCCTATCTCACTGGCAGTATAAGATACTACCTCTTCTTGTCAGTTTGAGTCCGTTTGTATGAAGTATTTAGCTGTGCCTGTGCCATGCATGGATGATGAAGTGAAGTTTATAAGGTAAAACACGGTTAGAGTATGTCGAGAAAGATGAAGAAACGTGGTTTTTAAAATCGAACTTTCGTTGCCAAAAACTTTAAGTACAGGATAAGCATTTTTTTTTCATTTGTGTGAATAAATTTTACTAAGCAATATCATCATCTTCGTCTTAAATTATAAATTAATCGATTTGTAAAAACCCGTAAAAAGTATTTTACGGTTTCCTTCAACATAATTATCCCGGGCTTTGTTGCCATTTCTTTCTCTCTGAATCCAAATTTAAATTCTTAATTACACGTAGGTGGTTAAAACCTTTACAAAATGTATTTATTGGACTTTTAAAAGCAATCTAAATGAATGTGTTGTGACTCTTTATTGCGAACAAATGGGTCTTTAACAGTTAATGGCGAAGTTATTCGCGTTTTTGGGCCGATTTTAAGATAAGAATGGTGTGGCGGTACCTTTACTTTCGACAGAGTATTTTAAAAAGGTAATTAAACTCTTTTTCTCTTTTTCTGAAAGTTGTGTTTCAAAACAAAAATGTTTCCATTATTTCAGTTCGGGATCGTTAGTGCAAGCACTCACTCTTGGCCGGTTTTCATAACGTGTTCTTTCAGTTTAAAGTTTTCACTACATTAATACCTAGTTTGACTCTTTGATGTATCACAGTTTTTTGTATGTGGACCCTTAATTTTTACTTTTTAAATATTATTTAGGATATCCGCAATGATAATAAAAATACATACAAACATACATACATACATATGCTCACGCCAATGTCCCACTACTGGGGTAGGCAGAGACAACAGATGATACAATAGACATGCTACGATTCTGACACACATCTTTCGCCTCTTCAACATTCATAAGTCTCTTCATACAAGCTCATCGGTTCCGGGTACATTTTATTTGGCCCTTCTTCAGTACACATTCTATTTGGTCAGCTTACGTACGCCTAGGGCGACCCCTTTCAACCATTCCATTCACACTTGCCTTGTAAATTTCATACGTCAGCCTACTTTGGCTCATTCTTTCCACATGGCCAAACCACCTCAACATTCCTTTTTCAATCCTTGTCACTACATTTTCTTTCTTTAAAGTCACACCACACATACTGAGCAGGGAGCGCATTTCAACAGCATTTATTCTAGA
The DNA here is from genome assembly GCA_963693445.1 of Agonopterix heracliana. Classification (NCBI taxonomy): domain Eukaryota; kingdom Metazoa; phylum Arthropoda; class Insecta; order Lepidoptera; family Depressariidae; genus Agonopterix; species Agonopterix heracliana. The sequence continues at coordinate 2,387,875 of OY856310.1, forward strand.
TTCATGCTTCTTCTGCCATACCCAACTCTCACTTCCATACATTAAAGTTGGTTACTAATATGCATTGGGCACGCGTGGTGGACTAGTGCCCATAGATAGACCATCTCGGAGTGTAGGCTTGTGGACTGTGGTCCCTGCAGTGGAACGTATAAAGGGTGAAAGTGATATCATTGGCATTCTTTACTGAGTCTATCTATCAAACTGAACAACTTTTACTATGGTAGCAAATCGATCGTAGTAAAAAAAAATCAGCTGTTCCATACTAAGTGATCCCACTTAGATGGAACAGCAGTCCATACTAAGTGGGGTCTGGAGTTGGCAGCACACACGGTGACGGATTGACAAACCGTGTGTGCTTCATACATACGTGCGGTTTCATACAACTCCTTGCATCACAAATGACGGACTGACATCTGCCAGTGAAAGCGCTAAACTGCAGTGCCTACTCGACTCAAATGTATGCAACAGCAGATTTTTTTTTTTGCTACCGTCTTTTTGCTCCCATATTAAAAGTTGTTCAGTTTGTTGAGTAGACTCTTCGTTTAAAAGGATGCCAATGATGTAAATTTCATCCTGTTTAAGCTGATGATGATGATTTAAAAATACACGTATCCTCTGATTCTTAACACATTATTATTCAGAATATCCGCTGTTCACTAGCAGTGCCAAAATTCTGTCCAGTATGAAAGGTTTTGAACCAGGCCCAAAAGTAAATCGGGAAACAAAAGGGGACGAAACTGATTTAACGAACCATAATTTAATTTCAATAAAAGAATATTGGTCGTGGTCCATTGCATTGTCGATGTCGCCCCGATATTGGACCGAATCGAAAAATGCATATTAATTAGGTTTTAACGAATTTTCTGCGGGCGAAATTTCATCCGATGCTACATGATATTTTAATTTAAATGAAATCTGAGCTCGGAAATGAAAGCAAAAAATTTCAGATTTTTCAATTTTATCCTTTAACAAAAATGTTGTAGGGATGAATTATTAGTGCCCTTATCTTATACAGGGTGTAAACTTCAATTCTTAGGGTTCTTTAGGACATCAAACTCAACAAATTTATATTGGGACAAATTTCTATACGGCTAACTTGAAAAAAATATCTGTTGTTGTACATAGTCGACAAATGAACAAGAAAAGGGTTTTAAGAATTTTCTCGTAACTTCGTCATAACGTTATACCAAACGTATTACTAGAAGAAAAAATTATTCGACAAATCCCTTTTTACTTTTTACAAATCCTCACATTAGGACGGTTCTATCACAATTTTAGTCACGTTCGACTTTCATCGGCAAAAACATCGGTTTGACTTTTATCGGTCGGAATACAAAGGTAGAAATGTTTCTCGGATATAATAACGATGATGATATTGCAATAACATATTTGAATAAAAATCTGGTAATGGGTTGGTTTTGTTTGGATTGGCTTGATGTCTGCGAGTTTAATTTATTAACCGACTTTAAAAAAAGGAAGGTTCAATTATTTCTGTATCCACACAGTACTCTAAGCCGTGGTGGTCCAGTGGCGAGTAACCTTGCCTGCCGTGCAGGAAGCGATGGTTCGATCCCCGTCCAGGCCGACTCGTACCAATGAGTTTTTCGGAATTTATGTACGATTTGTAACACCACTGGTGAAGGAAAACATCGTGAGGAAACCTGCATGCTTCAATTTCGAGGCATGTATTGTACCCACTGTCCATTATAAGTGGCGACACGGGCTCACCCCACGTCACACTGGACACCATTTCGGTACAACTGGTGAAACGTGGATGTTCTGAGGTTTCAGAATATTTCTGACTGGAACGGGGAATATTGTCTCTCTCTTTCATATAGGGATTTCCATATTTCTGGGTATGTTTTATATGGTTTTACAAGAATTTATCTGCTGCATTGCTTGTGAAGTAATCGTTTTCAAATATCTTGCTATCTCAAAAGCAGCAGCACCTATTTTATAATTATTCTTTTCATTATTTTATTGAATGCCATTGACCAATGACTGACTGAACTGACTCTTAGCAGTACCTAATTGTACGAATATAAATTCGACATAGGTGAAGATAATTATGAATTTGATATTTAGCTTGGCTCCGTCGTCATACTGCATGGGTAAAGTAATAATAAAGTGCAAATAAAAACGTTTAAAATAATCCTTAGAGAATTTTTTTTCGCTCATTCCCATTGGTCATTCTATAAACTGTAGGTCTACCATGAGTTTTCACTGTACTTTACTACTATAGTTACCACACCAATTTTGTATTTAATTTCGTACAGCGCTCCTAGTAGTTACGTTGAGAACTAATTTCTGTCATACAAATCGGCGACGTAACTGCAGTACTAAAGAACAGGGAAAACTCATGGTAGGCCCTCTGGCTGCAATATTTTACGGTCAACGACGGAATATTTTGTTTGGTATCAACTACGCTGATTAAAAAATAAAGGAATTGGTTTTCAACCTGTTAGTAATTATTTTTTAAAGTCAGTTCTTTTTTTCTCATCTTAAAACAAAGCCCATTAAAATTAAAAGTATCGAAGTCTCAATCCATGGCCCCACACACTCCCCCAGAACAACAATATAATATGTTACGGCAATAAATCTGAGCGACCCTGTAATTACATGTCGGTATTCATTAATAATGCATAACTCGATCAAACGTGTGCTATGTTCGACTTGAAGTTAGATGACGTTTACATTGGCTGTGTGTGTCAGGGTACGTCAGATGTGTGTCAGAAATAAACTGCCTACAATTGAATTTATCGCTAATTGCTATTGTTATAGATCGTAAACTGGTTCGAATTGCTATGATATATAGTTTGACAAGGATTAAAATGTTGTTTTCTTATGAAACTTTAAGTTATACGTTTCGTTTCATTTGTAAATTCGCGTTAATTAGTTTACACTTGCTCTATGATTAAGTACAAATTATTTGAAGGTCAAAAAGTGTGAAAAAAATGTCGAACTTAATATCTAGCTTAACAATTATGATCATCGTTATTTTTCCTTGTGAATTGAATCGACTTCATTCAAAAAGAAACCGTCGAGATTTAGGTGGTAGTGAACTTTTGGTTTTTTGGGTGGCATCCCTTTGTAACAGCTTAACCTTTCACTGTAGCAGAAAGTCGACACCCTGAACTAGATGTTACGCGTTCAACAATATCGGACCATAAATCAGAAAACTATAAATTCGAGTGACTATAAAAGATACCGAAAACAAAATTAACACCTACTTTAATACCAATTAAAAGCATAATACCTAATTTGCCTCTTAAAAATTTACGCATTGTATTTAAACTTGTGATTTATTTACATACAAACATCATTCTTAATTTTATATTCGGTACGTACATTACAAATACAGCTACATAAATAAGTATACTCTTATTTACATTATGTTGTATTGATGTCAAATAATACATACATAATAATTATATACAATTCATGGTGTGCAAACTCCTTAACAAATCAAATACAAGGCTCGTGTTATTCTGTAAATTAAAACCCACCTTCACACGCATAATCGACTGAATAAATATTGTCATATTACCAACGGTTTTCGTACTCACCTTTAAATGAAAAGCACAAATGTAGCGAAAACCGACGAGCGTGTAATATTTAGTATGACAATGTATGTATATAAAGAACGGAGAACTGGTCCAAACTGGTTATATCTGATGATAGCTGAGTATTTTTTGTGTTACTGGAATCTGGATGATCACTGGCCGAATTTACTTTAGATTGATTAAAACAGGTGGTCCATACATTTAGATCACGTTCTAAGGAATAACAGATTTTCTTCGCGTTCTAATGTTGCTCCCATAGTAGGTAGAAGATATTCATTTTAATCATCTGATCCTACCTAAAAATTTGGCCAGTGCTCCAAAAATTAATCGTCTTTTAAAGACACAAAATGACATTGCCACAATTGTATTCTTAAATAAGTTCTAAAACAAATAATGTACCTAGTTCGGAAACCTTGTATTTAGAATAGCAACAGTCGTATCGATTAGGAATCGAACATTCGAATCGAGATGAATTATTGATGAACCCAAATCAATTATTGCTGAACGTTCGAGAATCGATGGTAACTCCACAAATTGATTCGAATTTAAAATGTTAATTAGATTCTTAACTTTGAATCGCGTTGGTTCTTTTTTTTTTGCAAACAATAGGGTTGTGACATGATGTTGATTTTATCTAAAGCATTGTTGGAATTTCGTGAGCGTGATATCGCATAAATTTAGAAATCGAATATTATATGGTTGTTGAAAGTTATTTGAAAGCACGATAAATATTTTAACTGTGGATTGTTGTCGTAATAACTGAATTAGTGAATTTATGCTAAAATAAACAGGGTGCAAACTTAAAGCGTTTTATACTTAAGAGGGTGCTTTAGACCATAAAACAGAACAACTTTTACTATGGAATTAGTGAAAAAAAATCTGCAATAGAAAAAGTCTATAGCTACTCGCACGAAATGTATGAAACAGCCGTTTTTTCGCTATTTCAAAATTGATCCCATAGTAAATGTTGTTCAGTTAGATGGACTGAAGCACCCCTGTGAGTATGTAGGTATCGCAATTATGTTTTCACCCTGTATAATATAAAAAATATATTTGGCGGTTGGTACTCCACCAACATGAGCGTGGCGAGGAATATAATACCTATGTATATAACAGGTTCTGGAAAGAAATGGATTACGTTTTTAGTCAGTCCATGTGACCTCTGCTTTTCAAAATATGTTATCTCTATATTTTGCACGACACAATAATAGCTTTGGTATTCACAACAATGTTCTTTTGCAATTCACTTTCAAAACAGAATTTTTGTAAATGTTTAAATATAATTTTGAACTCGCACACAAAATTTCCAGAAACACAGTTCTCTTGCACCAGTAGTGATTATGATAAAAGTTCACCCATCTGGATTTTCATCAATAAAGTTTTTGACGTTTTCTCTTTTAGTACTGCCGACCCTCGTAAAATAAACCCTTGAATGCTTAACTTTCTTAGACAATTCGGAAATATGGACGATACTAAATTTCAAAGTTTTCCCTTTTCGTATGGTGTTTTCAAGGTTTCGAGATTCCTCAAAAATAGTTTTCTTTTACCAGCCATTGTTAAGTCTTAATCTTTTAGATGATAGGACTAATGGACTAATCTATCTACACGAATTTTTTCAATGAGCTATAGCACAGACTTAAAAGAAGAACCAGACGTAATCTCGTCTAATTATGAGTGAAGCACCTATTTCTTTCTTTCACGCTGTACATAATGGTGACGGGTTGTAGCACCTGCGCCTAGAGCTAGTGCATATGTGTGAGTGTAAAATCCCTTGTAGAACAAACGAGATTGTATTACCTATCTTTTTAGTGCAATATTCGGTCAGTATTTCTTTCAAGTCCGTGTACTCTGGTATTTCTCTGAGATATCACTTGAGGAATCCGGTAATAGATACTACAGAGTGCTAAAGTAGTTAACATCGTTCTGAAAATGTTGTAAGTTGAACTGGCAATGAGCTGGTCAAAACTGCCGGAGAACTTCCATAGTCCAAGTTCTACAATGGAGACCACGAACTAGTCGGCTTAGTGTGGTAACTTGAATGCCTAGTGTGGTACGCTCTCTGGCGCTGGACTGACGACCTGAGGCGAGGAGCGACTGGATGAGGGAGGCAGATGATAGAGTTGTGGCGCCCCTTAGGAAAGGTCTTTGTTCAGCAGTGGACCATGACATGCTGATGATGATGAATCTTTTGTTCCCTGGCATTGGCTAGGCTAGAATGATACAATACAAACTCACTCGTCATTGCACCCTTCTTAGAAAGCAGGTTTTCTGCAGTAGGATCCTTTGCACGAAAGGCGAGTTTTAGCAGCCATTACACCACCTCAACTTTCACTATGTTGGTATAATCTTATTTTAATTTAAAAACACTCATATATTTACTTACCTAAATTTTACGCTTACAATTACATGGATGTATATTTTGTCTGAAAACCTTTTACCCAAACCTTGTCTGCCGTTGTTTTATCTAACACAAAACAAACGCGCCTGAAATTAACATTTTAAAGTCAAGACCAAAGGTTGGGTCAGGTGGGACGTAACTTACAACACTTCCAAGAACACCCAAAATAAAACCTTTATCCTAAACGCTTAGGTGCGAAAATGGGTTGTTTTACGAGACTTCAGGTGGATGTAACTTAATGTAGCGGATTAGGACGGGCCGATAATGGGCCGTTTTAATTGTGATGGTGTTGGCCCTGTATTGATCGGGGTTCAAGTCGTAATTAAATGCGGTTTTGATAGTTGAAAATGTCCATTGCAAAGTCCGCTTGATGAAAAGCTAAAGTAATTAATATAAGGCCACTATATAAAAGAATAAAATATTATATTATTTTATGTAAGCCGTGACATTGAACATAATTTTAAGAACATTAAGAAAGTTTACAGTTTGTACGATCTTTTCTTTTGATACAAATTGGTTGCGTCGGACTGGGACGTTTTTTTTGCGAATTTCCCTTATATTCCTTTCGGAAACTTTTTTGGTAAGTTGTTCAGTATGATGAGTACAATCATACAAGCAATGCAACTGTCTATCCTAACACCCTATAGACAAAAACTTTTGTGCTAAGTAATAATAACTTACGATAGATATTGTTGACTCCAACTATAATGTTTCAGAAGATTCAGCAACTAAATCCTAATAACAAATTAATCTTCTTACCTTTCCACATAGTTCTACCAATACAAAAATAAGATATAACATTCCGAACTATTCTTGTTGTGCCTCTCCCTCCCCTCTTATCGGAGGCTTTTGTGATAAAATTAATTGCATTTTCCCCGATGCACCCCAATGTATGTTCGCATTACAGTGCTGCCACAACCGACTTATTGGGATAAAATACATTTGTTAAAAAAAAGCCCGTTGATTTGATATTATAATGTAAAGACGACGTATGTTTCAGAGGCGGAGGAATATTACGTTCCAGTCCAACACACCGTACAGCTTAGCTTGTTTGTGTCAGCTCCTACCGCGATACAGTTTCATAGCACTTGGATCGCTAATTTAGTACTGTAAATTCAGTACATTTCGGACAATCAATCATTCAGCGTGTGCTTACAATCAACTATCAATACCAATCATTATATCAAATCTTGTAATCGTCATAGCAGTCATCAATAATTAATGCTGCCTATGTGTCTAATGGTTAAGAGCAATGGCATTGGGCTCCTGACATGGAGGTCGTGGGTTCGATTCCCACACCTAGTGATATGTCGCGTTTTCCCCCATTTGGTTAGGACATTGCAGGCTGAATTTTCTGACTGTCTGAAAAGAAAGATGATTCCGTGCTTCGGATGGAACTTTCAGCGGTTGGTACCGGCTACTAATCACTGATGGTAGTAGTCGTTACATAAAAACCACCTCAGAGGCCGTAAGGCGGTTTGAATAAACTCTGACACCAGGGCTTGCCCACACGATAAGAAGAAGAATTAATACCTTTAAGTTTTCTCCGTGTTATCAATAACTTTCATCAAACTATCAGCAGTAAAGGGTGTTGGCAGCAAACCCATCAACGGGGTCACTGCAAAGTTTAGGCTCTGCTAGTAAAGCATAGCTACTATGAATAACACCATATTTTATTTACAATATTTCTGGGTAGCCTACCGTGGAAAATAGTGCTGGACATTGTTATTCTTATAAAAATTAAATCTACGAATAGATACAACGCCAAAAATGTGCAACGACTGAGGCTGATCAATTCCAATAAGTATTGAAAGCTCCACTACATTATCGAGCTTAATTATATGTAGGTATATTTATCAAATCCAAACAATCTAAAAGCAAAGGAAAAGACGGTCTCAAATAATGTACAGTCACTTCAAATAGTAAGTATTACGACCAGACAATTTTTGTGAAGACATTCTTGCTAACTTGTGACCGTTTGTTGTCAGTTCCGACTACTTATAGAGCAAGTTATTTGTTGGAGATTAGTCGCATTATTTGAAATGAATGGAATGTTGGAACTTGAATAGGATAAAGTAAAATGGACGGTAAATATTACACACGCTTCGAAAAATTGAAGCATGTAGATAGGTCTGGGTTTTCTCGTAGAAGGAAATATCCAGGCTTTGTATTCTAAGCTGGCGACCACTAGATTGAGTTGAACCACTAAATACCCATATTTTATCATTGGGTCGTATAAGACGACTAAAGGATAAAGTTTTGTTCTGCACAGTGTTTTCGTAAGTCAATGGATAATCCATCACCACCTAACGCGTTGTTCCATTCTGAAACCTTGAATAGACTCGAAATAAACCTCCTAAAACTGTGTCAGTTATATATAGCAAAGTTTTTAATTACGTCGGAAGAAAATTTGGTCGCGAGCTTATGCAAAATACTTTGGCTATTATCACAAATCTTCATACAAAGTCATAAAGAGGGCGTCTAACAATTATATCTCAATAATTGTACCATACCAACAGCATGTGGTAAACATAATCCTAACAGCAACTTTAACCTACTATTAATATCACTTTTAACGTCGAAGCCTTAAAACACAAATTTCAATAACTTGGCTACGGTAATAAACTTGTAGATGCAGAAGTAACAGATGCTGTGATCGACCCCAAATATTTGAAGAGCACTCGAGAATTGATTACGTGTGGTAGAAGATAGAGTCCTGTATCGTTCTTCGTAATGAAGACTCATAAGTCAACGTATTATCATCCTTCGGTTATTGATAAAAGACCTTTGAGAGAAGACGTTTGTAAAAGACAGACTCGTAAGCGGATTTCTTTTGAATAGTTTCCCTTTGGCAAGGGATAAAGGAGTGGACACGGCGATATGATTATTTGTTGAAATTGATTCTGGTATTATGAGATTTATGTGTTACTTGATATTGACAGGTTTAAATAGTTTAATAAGCTACTTTTGGAAATAATTAAACAGGTGGAGTTGGTTATTATGGTGAATACAAATATTTTGACCACTGACCTGAGACAGTTCTTCTTCTTCTTATCGAGTGGGCTGCAGAGCCCTGGTGTCAGAGTTTATTCAAACCGCCTTACGGCCTCTGACGTGGTTTTTTTTTATGTAACGACTACTAGCACCAGTGATAGTAGCCGGGACCAACAGCTTAACGTGCCATCCGAAGCACGGAATCATCTTTCTTTTCAGACAATCAGGTGACTCAGCCTGCAATGTCCTAACCAACTGGGGAAAAACGCACAAAGTGAAATTTCACTAGGTGCCCCCCGTGGGAATCGAACCCACGACCTCCGTGTCAAGAGCCTAATGCTCTAACCATTAGACCACGGAGGCAGTTAATTGGTAGTGACTAGATGAGGAAGGCCGAAGATCAAGCGCGCCTTGTGTGAGGCCTAGGTTAATATGTTCAACAGTGGATCGTAGACTGATGAAGCGGAAGATTACGTCATTATAAAATGTGATGTAGTTACATACTGACATGGAACCCTAGTCACTTGTGGTGGTATTGTAGCGTAGGCTCGTTAAAATGGGTTTTTAGAAACTTAGGTATGTACTAACAGTTTGTATGTAACACCACTAGCTTTTCCGTAAAGAAACATATTCAATTCGAAATTGGTGTGTTTTGTATCCACTGTCCATTAAAAGTGGCAACGAGCTCACCATCTGTCACATTGGTCTTCGTTTTTTCCATGGTGTCCTACTCATACAAATGAAATTTTGGTTGAAAAAATGGCAATATATAGCGTTATGGTATCGATTTGTAATTAATGTTTACGTAAAGGTGTAAATTGTTACTAAAAATACATGATCTGACTACAAAAAAATCTCATGAGCCTCGGAAAATCAAGCAATTTACTTTGCCCGAAGACTGCCCGCGTTACGGCAGTCGCGTTCCATTGTTTGACGTTGGGCATCTGTACTGTATAGTATTATATAATCTGTGGTTTTTGCACTGCTAGTGAATAAATTTGGATAATCTGGGTATTTTATATTTAATATATATAGTCCTTCTTAATATGCTGATGGTATTTAAAGAGGATGATTAGAACATAAGACTGAACAACTTTCTCTATGGGACCAACACCGAAATCTTGAAAAAGAAATATTCTGTTTCATACAAAACTGCAATCCTAATCGACCCAAACGTATGGGACAGATGTTTTTTTTTTCGCAATTTCGATGTCGGTGCTGTAGAGATAGTTGTTCAGTGTCATGGTCTGATCATCCAGTAAAAAAACCGTCACCATATTAAGTTGGACCCTGTCATCATCATCATCATCATCAGCCTATCATCGTCCACTGCTGGACATAGGCCTCTCCCAAGGCGCGCCACAAAACTCTGTCCTCGGCCTTCCTCATCCAGTCGCTACCCGCTACTTTTTTTAGGTCGTCTGTCCAGCGGGCAGCAGGGCGTCCCACACTACGCCTACCAGTTCGCGGTCTCCACTCTAGAACTCTGACACCCCATCGGTTGTCAGTTCTTCGACAGATATGACCAGCCCATTGCCACTTCAGCTTGCTAATTTGGGTTGGACCCTGTATATATGACTATCCTCGTGGGGAATATAGTCTTGAGCATATTATGCTATGCTACATAAGACACCCTATAATTACAACACGAACATAAATTTTTTATTGCATCTAAATCGAAATAAGAACCTAAAACTAATAAGAACACACCACAAAATGTAAATAACATGGATTTAATAGTGTAATACTGTAACAACGGATGTGGTAACTGAACTAGGACAATTCGCAACGCTGCGGGTTTGTAGCCGTGACTAATTCACGTGTAGTTTGGATGTTGGTGTTGGTTGCTCTGGTTTGGATGTGGCATTATAAGTTGTGAAGTCAGATGTGATTTGAGTGGCTTGGAAAACGCAAAGTTTCCGAAAAGGGCAAGTTCGTAGCACCCTCAATCGACGGAAGTGCATGAAAAGATGTATGAATGTGAATAAGGCTAACGAAGTGTGTCAGTCGTAGCGTGTGGCGGTTTGTGGTCTATAAAAGCAGAGGAGTATAAAATGATGAAAAATTTTTCTTTTTTCGTGCCACCATCACAATATAATATTTAATTTCGTTTATAATATTTAAGCTGCATACTAGACTTTGGTATACTACGACTATAACTATAGTATTTTTGAGAGCCAATATTTTCTGTAGTTTTTTTACAACAACGTTGCCACATCTATAATATTTTAATGACTCTTTGTCTTTAACTTTATTTGTATGGACATTAATTAAGGACCAGCTCTACTCAACATAGCTTATGTTACAAGTATGGTGCCGGCATAAACATATGTAAATACTGCTTCGTTATTGTGAACCTGAAATGCATTCTCCAAATCAGAATAGAATGAGTCGAATAGAGAACTAAGGTGCTATAGATCTCTATTCGACTCATTTTATTCTGATTCGGAGATTGCTTAGACCTTAGACTTTTCTTACAAACACGTTCGCACTTAAAAGAAGAGGATTGCACTTGTATCTGAGTGAGTGCGAGTGGGAGAGGGCTAGAAAACTGCATAACTGCCATCCACCTCTCTGATATTGAATAAAATCGAAAAAAAGAATGAGACAGTTAGTTTTAAAAATAAATGTTAATTTATTCAAGCAAGTTACATTCTTGGCACGGACCTGGAAAAAAGACGGACGTAATGTGACACTAAAAAGATGTGAAGCATGCAAGGTCCTACAATTTCGTTTGTTCTACAAGGAACCTACACTCACACAGATGCACTAGCTCTAGGCGCAGGTCCGACACCCGTCACCATTATGTACCGCGTGACAGCACGCACACAAAAGAAATGGGTGCTTCACTCGTGATTAGACGAGATTACGTCCGTCTTTTTTTCAGGTCCGTGATTGTTGGTTAGTAACATTGTCAAACATAATTATTAATACAAAAAAAAAAAAAAAAAACATACGGGTCGAATTGAGAACCTCCTCCTTTTGTTGAAGTCGGTTAAAAAGTGACATATATTATTAATCATAAAAAACTTGTAAACAACATAAAAAATTAAACCGACTTAGTTATTGGTTTCATGTTGCGTACGTAAAGATTTAACACTATAGGTTAGTTATATTCCATACAATAATCCCATACGTGACAATAACCCACTGAAACATTCTTAAAAACGTATCAGCCGTCTTATTTCCATTCTAAGCAAAAAAACAATTCCTAAAAATCTTCCAAAAATAGACAACACAAATGTCACAATGTCATCGGACATGTCAAACTGTCAGCATTAAAACGTCTGACGGAAGACGCGCGTGCAACCCCTCCAAAGCTATTCCATTAATTTGTTATGGTTAAATGTTTAAAAATAAATTTCTTTGAGAATTATTAGTTACCTTCAGTCGATAATCATTGATGAAACAGATAAAGATTTTATCCGCCGCGCAAAAATGCAAGCCGCACCGCCCAAGCGTTTAAATTTATATACAGAGTGTATCAAAACACCCTAGTAATACTTAGGGGTGCTTCAAAACATCAAACTGAACAACATTAACTATAGCTATGGAGCCAACTGCAAAAATTTGAAGAAAAAAAACCGCCGTCGAATCGGTACCCACTGCAATTTCGTATGAAACAACTGATTATATTTTTACGATTTCGATGTTAGCTCTATAGTGAAAGTTGTTCAGTTTGATGGTCTGAAGCACCCCCTTGAGTATTAGTAGGGAGTTTTGTTACAGACTGTACGTAGAAGCGATTTGGGCGGGTTTTGGCGCTGCGGTCCGCCCTAAAATGCGCTTACCTTTATAAAACTAGCTTATATGCATCAATAATCTTCAGCAATGTTTCAACATAATACGAGTAAATTAACTAGGAATAACCATTTTAAAATCCTTCATCCTACCTAACAAATAGTAGACCAATATCTCCCTTCAAATGTTTATTCTCTTAATACATTTATTTTATCCCAAGCTATATTTATCTCGTTTGATGTGATGTGAGTGCGACTCAAATTCGTTTATATTATCGTAAAACTCTCTTGTTTACATTCGGAATAGAATTAAAACAAAAACATTTGGAAGCTAAAAGTAAATCAGGGCACAAGGTATCATAGGTCAAATTACTTACTAACTGCGCGGAAAGCGAAACTGAAAACATACGGGGATATTTTGCAAGCGTTTACGCATTGGGAAATATCGAATACACAGACACACAAACTCAAGACCATAATTCCTATCGAGATGCTTTGGTACAACTATCAATCATCTTTCGAAGCTTGTGGTTGTAGTAATGGTCACTTTTAGCGTAATGTTGAAGATTTCAGGTACGAATTACATGTCAAGTGGTAACAGAGGCGTTTCGCCCACTAAAACACTGCATAAGATACCTCATCCACAAAAGATACAGATACAGAAGAACGGCTTCTTACAAGCTAGTAAAACTGGCGCACGAAAACATAGACGCGCACGTTTGGCGATCTCGAATCAAGTCAGTCGAATGCCAATACTATCTATCTATTTATTTCGTACTTCTTACGTGCGAGTCTTTAGTGTGCGCCTTTTTCGCTCTTTGGCTTGGTGCCGCGAATTTGTACCTGTCTCTCTTGTGCCTCATAACTTTTGTCACAAACAAGTACACGCTTAGAACACAAGTGTGGCATGAAAGAGTGTTTAAGTAGTCTACGCCCACGTCTGTTTTTCCAGTCCCTATTTCCCCGCGGAAGGTGTTCCTAATCCCGCCAAATCCCAATTAATTCGTTTAAGTGACGTTCACTTAATTCCCCCCGACGTACTTAATGTGAACTTAATTAAGTTTTATAAATGAACTTCGCCCGAAGCGAAAATTTTAACCGTGGGAATATTTATGGAGATGGATTAATTTGGAATGCATTTCTGTCGTTCCGCTTTAAGTTTGACGCTAATTCTTTCAAAGCTTCGTTGAATGAGGATAATCTCTTTACAGTTTTTCTTTTAAGGCAGTTTTGCACTGCATGTGAGGAATCACGGTCAAGCATTAAGTTTTGGAGAAATTACATACGCCTAATCATAGGGTAGAGACAATACCAGTGCTCCGTCTCTCGCGTTTGACTGCTGCATAAGGACCTAGCTACGGCGCCTGTATCTCATAAGGTAGAGGCTGTAACGTATTGACATAAGGAGCATTTTAGTTTTCATTACTGAAGCGCAAAGTTCGAAATTTGAAAAAGCGCACGAATTTGGGATGAGTTCGGTTATGAAATTACACGACCAAGGACACTGGGCAAAAAATGTATGGCCTTTTCTCTCGAAAAGGTATTGGTGACGCATATAAAAAAATGTTTTATATTTAACCCCCTTTCAAAATTAGTATACCAATTATGGGGGGAGGACCACTCCTGCCCACTGTCCAAATTGGAGGCATTTTTTTAGAAATCGTCCACTGAATGTCGGCGTTGCAGGTCATTTAAAAAGTAAAATTAAGCATTGCATTTGTTTTGCTTAACCACGCCCAAGTTCGTTTCGATTTGAGTGTCACTACACTTATAAATAGTTATTTGTTATGCTAGGCTGCAAAGTTATTTTTTGGCGCGAGTACTTGTATTGAATCCTGAGCATTGCGAAGGTTTCAAAGGTACGAGACGCAGAATAATTTTGCAGCCGAGCGAAACACACAACTTTTCACCTCACAACAGCGAGGAAATTGTTAGGTGCAAGCACTGAGTTAGATGTTAGAACATCGCGCTTCATGACGTTGTCCCATTCTATTGATTGCATTACATTTAGTCACTATCTCACTGCGGTCACTGAGCAAGTAATCACTACGTTTTAACTGCGGTCACGTGTAGCTGTTTGATTGAAAAAAATTATCTGCATAAAAAATGCCGCGGTGTGTACTGAGATATTGCGCAAATAATTCAAGAAATTTGTAAGCAAATGAGGAATAACTTTTTATAGGTAAACAAGGTAAATTAATTATTAAAAGCATTTTAAATATTATTATTTTAAACGATATGTTTATCCCACCCTGGAAAAGTAATTGTATGCAAATGCAAATAGGGACAAACCTATACGTGAAAAAGAGAAGACAAGAGATATTGCCACTCTAAGAGATTATATTTAGGTATAATCTCTTTGTTGCCACTGAAATAAATTATAGTGAAGGACAACCCTATACGCGGAAAAGAGAACAATATTATGCACGTAAATAAATATGCAAAGTTCGCTAAGATAGCAACATACGCAACATAATTTTTTTGTCTTTCTCGCACGTATAGTTTTTACTATCTTTTTATCTGGACTGGCAGTATAGACAAATATTGAATAGAAAGATTCGAATTTTAAAAACTCTTTCCACGCTAGCGGATAAAATGCACTTTTGCACTCAGATTTCGAATGATAAACAGACTCTTTCCGAGCTTGTGAGGTGAAAAGAAAATTTCGCAAAGAAACCTAAGTGACTTATCTAAACTACCCCCGCACCAAGTTGTGGTCTAATAAGTTTGCATTATAACTATCTTGTCATATTATGCAGACACTGATTAATATTTTATTCATAGATTCGCAACAATGTTAGGTATAGATTATTTCTTAACTTTACGTAATATTTTACTTTTAAATCGTCTTTGTATCTATGTTTAATGCAAAATAAACATGTTAGATTAGTTGAGTGGGCAAACTCTAGGTAGTATCATACCATCAAATTGAACAACTTTCGCAATGCGTCCAAAACCCAAATCCCGAAAAAATAAATCTATTTGTTACAACCTTGTTACAACTGCCCATTTTATAAATCTTTGAGCATAGCGAGGTAGGCTTGCGTGTGAAGTCAATTAGCAAAAATCCTACATAAGTCGGTGAGTGTCTATAACATGATGACATTGGCCATTGAATTCTACACCAAATGCTTCTCCTTGCAAGTTGTCCGGTTCTGGAACTCATTGCCAGAGATGATAAGACGTAATCCTTGAGTGTTTTTAAGTCGAAAGTCAAAGATAAATTCGTTGACCTCTGACTTCTTTTCAACTTCACTTTTATTTCGTTTTCTCCTCTTGCAGTTGCTTCCGTGTTGTATGTAGTAATCACTTATGTATGTATATAGTTCAAAAGATATGTATGTATGTATTCAATATAGATTATTTTATTTGTAAGTAAATTTATACACTCTCTGCCACTTCTTTCTTTTGAGCTACACCGCCTACCCCCTATGGTTTCTGGAAGATATAGCTTATTAGTAATAAGACCGCCTTATTTGTACCTACTTGTAATACTCTATCTGTATTCAAATGTATTCTGTTCGCTCTGTCGCAGTATAGTTTTGGTGTGGAATAAAGTATCATTGAATTGAATTGTATTGATGACAAAATTATTACTAAAGCTATTATTCTGCAAACTGAGAAGAACATAAAACGTTATTACCGGAAGAAAACCACGCCTTCCAAAGCTACTATAGGTGCAATTTCATCTTGACTCATACAAGCCTTAGGCAAGCAAATCATCTTTGTAAAGGCGCTCTTTTGAAATATGGACACGAATATTATCTCAAAATGATAGCCAACGCACGCAGAGTTGCCTTGTATTTACTGCTCGGCTACCATTCGCAGTAGCGTGAATATATCGTGACAGTTTTCTGATATCCGGTAGCAGTGAGTCATCCATAGAGTTTAGTTTCTTACAGAAATGGTTTTCTTTAAGATGTATTTATCACAAACTATTTTACTTTCGTTCAGGACCATATTGCTGAAATCATCGACAACTTTTAAACGTGCTGTTTAATGGCTTTTTGCAAAGTTCAGTTTTAGCATTTTGATTTGATGTCCAGGATGGAACGGTTTTTCAGATTCATGTGAATAACCTATTAGTAGACCTTGGACACTTAACCACAGATTCTTCTATCGAGTCGATGACATGTCATTTTAAATTTTTCCAGACCAGTATTTTGCCACGCGGATAGCACTACCGGCTGCGTCCATAAGCTCCATTCGCGTGCAAGTTTGCGGGCAGGAAGGGCAAGATGTGAGGACGGCCATAGTCTGAGGAGTGAACTCCACATTCACACCTTAGGTCCGATTCATCGATAAAACCCCATTGGGACAGGTTCTCCATACTCCGGCCGACTTGAGTTCGGAGCCTATTTAAAGACCTCCAAATCGGCCTGGGCAGTTTATTCAGGTAGCCTGCTCTTTTCTCGCACCACAGATTAATAATAAGTTACTAACTTAAATGTCATTTTATACAAATAGAAAAAAATTACAAGAAGTAAGCATGTGCGATACTGAATGAGTGCGAGCGAGACAGGAGGATGCTCACGCTTGTACCATATAAAACAAAAGGGGCCAACTTTCTTAGGTTGGTGTGCGTGAGGCGTCATACAAATTATGTCTGTGTGTAGGATAGGGTTTAGAGGCCAGTTCTGGTAAAAAAAAAATTTACGCTTTCGTAGATTCGACTGTCTATTTTGACATTATGACTTATCCAAGGTCATTGCCTAGATTTTACACTAACTAACACGCTTCCAAGCGGAGGCTAGGATAAAATTGGTGGGGACAGGAACTTTGACTAACTGTAGGTACAAAGTGAGCCGTGGATGAGATGTACGACAATTATTCAGTCTCTAACGCTGATGGGGAAATCTCTTCAGTACGACAAGTCTAACTCAATAACATTCAACAGTTGATTATTTACGTTGTTTAAATCGTAAGAACTGCGCTATCTACTATATTCCTAGTACATAAAGTCACGATAGTCAATATAGAGCGAGTAGCGTGGGTGAAACTTCAACGGCAAAATGTCAAGTTGTTTAGCGAAATTTAACGAAGTGTTTATTTGTTATTGAATTTGTTCGTTTTGAGGAGCGGTTTCTACTCTGCGATAGCCACGCGGAACACCGCGCCTACAACAAGGCATCAGAGATGTTGACGGTGTTTGAAGAGTTCTCTACGCCCGTCTGGGTTGGTTTTCTCTAAGCCTCACGGCTATAAGTTATCGTCCTAAGCGCGTTCACACACGATGACGCACTGCCGCAGCGGCAGACGTCAGTCCGTCATTTGTGAAGCAAGGAGTTGTATGAGACCGCACGTAGAAGCACACACGGTGACGCATTGACGCAACAGGTGTGGTTCTATGGACTGACATCTGCCGCTCCGTCAGTGCGTCATCGTGTGTGAACGCACTAAGGTACCCCGATGCTACAGAGGACCCTCGTGATTCAATTTTATCATCATCAGCCTATAAACGTCCAACTGCAGGACACACACACAGGACCCACAAGGACTTCATATACACCACAGAATTATCTTCTTCTTATGCCCTGCAGTAGGACGTATACAGGGTCCTTCTTAATATGCTGACTTAATATGCTGACAGTTTTTTAAGGGGGTGAACAGAACATCATACTGAACAACTTTCTCTGTGGGACCAACATCGAAATCACAAAAAAAAACTGTTCATGCATTTGGCTCGAGTAGGTTTGCAGTTTTGTATGGAACAGCAGATTTTTTTTACGATTTCTATGTTGGTCCCATAGAGAAAGTTGTTCAGTTTGACGGTCTAATCCCCTTAAAAAGTATCAGCATATTAAGAAGGACTGATATTGATAATGATGATATTATTCTTTTTTCTCCTCCGGACGGAAAACGTCAATTTTCGTCCCGCTGCGCTGAACGAAGTTGCCGCTTTCCTCCTCCGTTGAGGAGAAAAATAGTATACTAACCTCGGGCAATAAATAAGAAAGCCTCAGTCACACATGTTTGACAATTTCATGAGATCTGAGGCCTTTCTTACATTCGTGCCCTCGGTGTGTAATCTACAATTTTGCCAACAAATATTATTCGCAAATGAAGCTGCGAGTAAAACCTGGTACCCTATATACCCCAGGAAGAAGAACATAACTACAAATAACATAGCATGACTGTTACGTTGTCAAAAAGGACCGGAACACTTTGACTGCGACATGCATTGTTGTCGAGACGATGCCTGGCAGTTGGTTACGGAATTTGAGCGGCAAAATGTTATATAGAAAGGTTATGTAACTAGGTACTTACTTATATATGTTAGGGTATAGGTAATGGGTTTATTGAGATCTTTATATATTTACAATGTTTAGCTATCATCAGCCATCAGATATATCGTGTTTCATTTTTCAAAAAATTCCGGACCGTGAAAGTTGTCATTAATATCTGATCATGAAGAACTAAAACAGAAGATCATATTAAAACTACTCAGAATTCTTTGAGTTGACCAACTTGTCTGCTTCGATTCATCTGATGGCGACTTTACAAGAAGAAACTGTTTCTATCGAATTTGATAACAAAATCGCTTAGAAATAGTACAAATGTTGGAAGATTTCACTTATTTCATGTTTTATTTTGATATACTTATGTGTATAAATTGAAATTGAAATTGAAATAGATTTATTGTCACAGCACAAAAAGTTTACAACATAATTACATCTAAATATAAATATTAAACCTTCCTTCCTTCCTTTTTTTCCTGTTTGTTTTCTCTCTGTATATTGTTTTTTTGGTGTAAAATAAAGTATAATTGATTGATTGATTGATTGATTAAATGAAAAACATTTATAAGCACTATGACAAAAGGATTAGGCTTCAGTGTTTGCTGGTAGTGTGATAAAACACACTTTTCGTTTTTCAGCATAACCCCTTCTTCACGTACCGGCAAAATAGTGTCGACACTGTCGCATTAAAAACACATTACAAAATGGTTGCACACAATACCTTAGCCGCTGATAAACTAGTTCGATAACTTGTCATTTAATTTTCGCTTTGATTAAACATGTGTAATGGACCATGAATGGAGATGCCGAGCATATGCTAAGTTACTTATTTATTTCCTCATATTTATCATTACCTAATTCGTTTCCTTCTCCTAGCTTCTTTTACATATTTCACATTAATATTTGTTTTCTGATTTTCTAATAACATTGATTTAAAAATTATTTTTATGCAGTATTTACTTTTTGAGTTACGGATAGGAGGCGGTATATTGTTCCATATTTTAGATGCGGCATACTTAAAACTCCCCTTAAACCCGTGAGATTTGTGTCTTGGTATGACCATAGCATTTTGCACAGTAGATCGTGTATTCTTATCGTGCAAGCTCTTATAAAAAATCAGCTTCTCGGAGAGGTACCCCGGTGTTTGTCCCTTTACCACTCGATGCGTAAGGCACGCCAGATGAAGGTCCCTGCGCGATTGCATATTTAACATATTATTATCATTTATGATAGGTGAGATATGTGACCGTTTTGGTATGCCGAAACAAAACCTGGCGCATGCGTTTTGAACCCTTTGTATTGCACCTGCGGTCTTTTTTCGTATTCTTGGTCCATATACGACGTCACAGTAATTAAAGAGTGACAGCACCAGTATATCGGACAACAATATTCGGACCCGGACTGAGAGAAACTGTCGTATTCCATACAGAACCTTCAGTCTGAAGAACGCGTTCCTGACATTGTTGTTAACGTGAGAGACGTATATCAGCTGCTCATCCATCAGAACTCCCAAGTTCCTTGCGATCAGCACCCTTTCGATCAATTCATTATTAATCGAAATAGAGACATTCCTCTCAGCTACTCTTTCAATTTGATGTGGTGTGCCCAAAATTAAAAACTTTGTCTTTGTTGCATTGAGCACGAGCGTGTTTTTTTGGGACCAGTCATGTATAGCATCAAGGTCAGTATTGATCTCATGTACTGCTTGATTTGTGGAGTCATTTACGAAGGATTTGTAGAGCTGTGTATCGTCCGCATACAGGTGAACTTTACAATATCTTAAAATGCCAACTATGTCAGCTGTAAAAGCTACAAATAACAATGGACTCAGAATGGAGCCTTGAGGAACACCCCGCGCCAAACGCCTAAGACTCGATTTCAATTTGTTTCCTCCCTCATCCTCTGTCACTACCTGTTGGTATCGATTTGTGAGGAATAACTTAAACCAATTACAACTTTTTTGTGTTACTCCGTAGTAGGATAGTTTTGCGAGAAGCAGTTCACTATTCAGACAATCGAAGGCCCGCGAGAAATCTAATAAGACAAGAATCGTGGTTTTTCTCTCGTCTGACGCCGATATAATATCATCAGTAACATTCGCAAGTGCAGTAGTTGTGCTATGTCCTGATCTGAACCCTGATTGCACAGAAGGAATGATACCACTATTTTCTAAAAACTTCTTAAGCTGCTTCTCTACAACCCTTTCCACCACCTTTGATAACACAGGGAGGATGCTTATCGGTCTAAGGTCCTTAAATTGCTCGATATTTTTAGTTATAGGTATTGGTATGCATGCATATTCTCACAACTAAATTCCTCAAGGAAGTAGTCAGGGATATTCTGAAAACTCAGAACATCCATGTTTCACCTAGTACCGAAACTATGTCCAGTCTTCCTCTTCTTATTGTCTGGGCAAGCCCTGGTGTCAGAGTTTATTCAAACCGCCATCCGCGAGTTTATACACTTTGTCCAATGTGAGGGGTAGTGAACCCGTCGAAGTCTATTGATATAATTCCAGGTTGAAACCTTCAAAATGTTATTACTGAGCATTTCTACAACTGTATGCTCAGTAGATAGTTGGCATAGTTCTAGCAATGCTTCTGGTCACTCCAATATGGAAACAACACAGGCACAAGCTCGTGAATTTAAGTAAACGTATAAATCTTTGAGGAAGTTTCAGTTGGAAACGTTAAATTTCAAATCAGAAAAGCTCATGAAGAAAACATGAAAAGTCACGCATTTAATTTGAGAGGCTTTGTAGTCTGATACCGACAAATTGAAAATATGCGAAAACAATTTCTTCGCAATTTCTTTATTCGAAGAGTACTTAATGTTTTCTTCATTTCTTTTAAAATCGAACCTGTATAATTTCTACGATTCGCACCCTCGACTTTTCCAGCAGAACATACATAATATGTTGGAAAATTAATCGTTTTACAGTATCTACCTAAGGTTTATTCAGTCATCTTATGTAAATTTCTGTGGTTATGGTGTCCGACTTCAAATAACACGAAAATTATGCAAACACGTTTCGTCTAAGTCATTTATCGTACGTCTCGTGATCTACTGGGTGAAATTGATATCATTAGCATCCTTTCAAACTAAGAGTCTACCTATTAAACTGAACAACTTTTACTATGGGAGCTAACCAATCGTAGCAAAAAAGAATCTGTTTTCCCATACTAAACTGCACCCACCGCCGCTGCGTAGACGACTTAAATGTATGGGAGAGCAGATTTGTTTTATTCTCTGATTGGTTTGCTCCCATAGTAAAAGTTGTTCAGTTTAATAGGTAGACTCTTTGTTTGAAAGGATGCTAATGATATCAATTTCACCCTGTATATGCTCGCAACTAAAACGGTCCAGCTATAACTCTTTCATAAGAAATAAAATAAATACACCATATTTCGAATATGCAGGCCTGTTATGGGCAGTGCCCAAGCTCTGTTCGATAAAATATGGATACAATATACGCTTTCGTTTACATAGCTCTATCATCATCATCATCATCAGCCTATATACGTCCCACTGCAGGGCACAGGCCTACCGGAGGGTGTTTGGGCGTTAGTCCACCACGCATGCCCAATGCGGATTGGTAGAATTCACATATGCATTAGAATTTCTTCTTCTACATATGCAGGTTTCCTCACGATGTTTTCCTTCACCGTTTGAGAGCAGTCGGTAATACGTACATAAGTTAGAAGTTAGTTAGTTACAGTCATATAGAAAACTTTATTTCGACTGAAACAATACGACAGAACATGACAAGAACAGTTTTGACCATTCGCCAAGCATTTCAAATACCCTTAAGCACCTATATCTGCGCCTAACTACCCGCACAGGGTCGTCAAAGGGCGCGTTAATCCAAAACTCTATTAGTGTTATCGTGGCAACGCTATCGAGTCTTCACGGGTCACTGGTTGACTCATTTTCGCGTCACTACATTTTGTGTCAGCGCCGCAAAGGTAGAGTGACGTCAAAACATTATTATTATTAGGGATATGATGAAAAGTTGTTATTTTTCTAGCTGTCCTCGGCATGTATTGCAATTCATCTTTCTTAGATTTGGCATTCCGGTGTGGTAACAGTTTAATAGTTTAATAGTTTAATAGTTTATTAGGTACACCAACGACACATTCACAAATTTGATTAAAGGTTTAAAAATACACGAGCATCAGGTCTTATGAATACATCACTTAAAGGTATACACAGCTTTCGTATGCATCAACAGTTAGCCAAATGAAATAAGGTATGCAATATAAATTTAAAAAAAGAAGGATTAAGTATGGTACAATATTAGATTAAATTACTTATTTGAATATCACTTTATCAATTTCATTTCACAACCTACATAATATTTAAACATTCCAAACAAAATTAACGTGATATAAATTAGTCAAATAACAGTTCAAACATAATAAAAACTCAAATCAATTTCAATTTAAAATACTGGTAAAAATATATCAGTTTATAATATCAAAATAAAATAAAATGTATCATATTAACTATTACACCACCCGGGTCGTCAACATAAATATGCAGGCATCAGCTGTAAAATGTAAGAATTTCATGAAGCAAATAATACTACAGTTTTCCTACAAAACTATGACACCGGAGAGGAAATTTTTACTACCTATACCATATTGCAAGCGCAAAATCAGCAATTCCAACGCCGTAAATAATTCAATATAAGCCGGACATTTCAAGACTGGATTCAAATTGCGATACTGGTAATACCGGAAATATCCGGGGAGAACTTCGTCCGGTTTCCGAACGCACGGAATGTACGGCTGGTCGCGAGTCCGTGCCGGATATAAGTGCCACAAATCTGTAGCCGCTACGAGAGTAAAATAGAAAATTAGAACGGAAAATTCGCTTATTACGTAATGGAATTTTAACCGACATTTTAAAAGGGAGTTTCGTGTATAATTGAATTGAGTTTCTGTACATGACCCATCTGTTCCGCAAATCTACTGAAAATGTATGGGAAAGCCTGAGGAAACCTGCATACGCTGAAGAAGAAAACACTGTATGTGAAGCCTACCAATCCGCATTGGGCACGCTTGGTGGACTCACGCTGATAGTAGGGGTACTGGAGGGTCCTGGGCCAGGGCCCAGCTCTGGGCACTGCAGGCAGTGGGACGTATATAGGCAGTGATGATGATGATGTATATGATGAAGAGATTACTTATATTTTAAACTGTCAAGTGATCCAGCTTGCGTTCTTGTAAAGATTATCATATCAGCTAATATACATCCACTGCTGGGCATCGGCAGTGGCACCCAAGGATCGCCACAACGACCAGTCCTGCATTGCCATCATCCAACCGGTAAGATAAGATAAGATTAATTTATTTACTATATAGAACATGATTACATAGTTACATGGTTCCCGCCGCCTTCACCAGGCCGTTGATCCATCCTTGTAAATATAATTAACCATTATTCAGAAAAACTCTTACAACATAAACTTTCATTTTAAACATCTTTGGACGTCAAGCCAATCACACAAACCATTTCAAAAGTAAGAAACAAACAACACATTCCTTCACATTACAATTCCATCGTCGACATGAGTACAGAATAACCAATACTCATACGTATGGCCATATCCCTTTGTCTGTACCAACGCTAAGAACTAACAAAATGAACAATTTGAAACGCGCCACGTTAAATAGAAATGAGAGATTCGTCACAGATAGATTGTGTAACTTATGTGACTAGGATCATTTTCGTTTGGAGAAAATAAATTATATTATTGAATTGTTTAAGATATTAGCTAAGAAAGGTAAAACGTATCCAAATCTTGAAGAAACTTAGCAATATAGTCTTGCCTAACTAAAGATATATATTTTCTTTGACTAAAGCCTCGTATCCACTTGGTAACACGTACTGACGCTCAACATATTTGGCAACGTTGTCAAATAACGCGAGACGTTGCTTCTGTCAAATTCTTGTTGTTGCTGTTTTTTTTTCCTTACGGAAAGGCAAAGGGAGCATAGCCCATGCAGCCCTGTCAAATTATTTTGCAAAAAGAAGAAACTGTGACATTTGAATAGCAACAATATTGATAGTGCTATCGATTGATACTATCGATAGTATTGAGTGATGTACATATACACTTACAGCTTGGCAAAAAAGTCGTTATAAAAAATGAGGGCGCTGCCTCCCCGCAAGAACGTCAAAATCACGCATAACCTGGCAACACAACCATACTAAAATTTTAGTTCCTCCTGTCACCACGATCATGACTTTTTTGCCAAGGTATACATTCTAAACAAACAAGATCAAGAAATCAACAGTGACATAAAGAATTTAACTCGAAAATTGACCAAATCCCAAGTTTTCGTGTCAAACAGTTTACACTACACAAACTCAACCATTTCCCTGATTGTTCTACGAATAGTTAAATGCAGTAAACCGCATGCGAAGTGCTTGACCGCTAATATTGAACTGTACTGTACAGTGGTACAGTGCACGTGCTATTATATCTACAGGTAGTGTGGAGTAGTATCACTTAAGTAAATACCCCACAGAGATAAAGCGTCGAACAATCGCGCTAGAGGATAATCTATGGGAGACATTGGGCGAGCGCACCACTTGATCATTTTGTGCGCTCATAAAAGCCCAGGAGGCCACAAGCGCTTATCCACTAATTAATATAAGTTAGAAATATTCCATAATATTTGTTTCTTCGCAAGTGTGTTGAAAAATTTATGAAACGCGTGAGCGTTGTTGGTCATTTCAGCCTCGGGAGTTTTACTACCCTCGTTTTCGGCTCGAGCTTGCAATCCAGCCTCGGCTGTAATGTACAATTTAGCACACTTGTATCATAATATAGGCACTAATAATAGCTCCTGCCGCTACTTAAATCAAAAACAAAACACGATCACTAAGAACAGCTGTCACCTCGCAGCACGCGTCAACTTTTTAATACGTATTTTTTCACTTTCTAAGGTTTCTGTAATCGATATGTTACTCGATTATTAGTATCGAGTTACGTCGAGTTAAGGAAAATAATATTCGACACTGGCCACAAGGTGTTGAGTAACGGGGATTAGGGAAAAAAATTGTTTGCTGTAATTTATATGGTATGAATTTTGGTTGTGGTGTAAGTTAAAAAACATGATTTGTTTAACAGCCACTGTTAGATTTCAGAATTATTTCTGTCTTTGTGATGTAATTATGTAATTTAGTTTTCGGTACCTACTAATATCAAATGAACCAAAACGTTTTGACGCATTTACCACATTGAAGCTTTGCCTTTAAAGTCATTATTGTAGTCTTAGAAAAAGTATATGTCTAGAATGAGCCTCACACTTGTTCCGGATAAAACAAAAGGGGCTAACTTTCTTAGGTTGGTGTGCGTGAGGCGCCATACTAATTATGTATGTGTGCGTGTATATGTATAGGGTTTTGGAACCAGTACTGGTTCCTATTTTTTTTCGACGCTTTCGTAGCTTTGACTGTCTATCTTGATAATCTAAGATTGTAGTATCAAATCTGAAATGAAGCGATTCGCAGAAGAACCGGAGTAGACGATATAGCCCAAATAATTGATCAACTCAAGTGACAATGAGTGGGGCACATTGCTCGCAGAACCGATAGCCGATGTGGTTGAAGAGTTTTTGAGTGGCGACGGGGCGTACTGGAAGGCGCAGCGTGAATAGGCCCGCAAAGACCAAGAAAAGGTGGTGAGAACCATTTGGGGGCAGTGCAGGAGCGGTCGTTGTGGCGATCCATGGGGGAAGCCTATGTCCAGTAGTGGGCATCTATCAGCTGAGATGATGAAGATAACCATGTGATCTCTAATCCTTTCTGGCATCGTCATATCTCTGATGCTCACGACACGAATGTTCACATCGTAAAGATGCAGTGACTCACAGTCACTGCGGATTCCTATTCTTTCAATTCGTAGAATATAAATCTACGTAACGAAACAAATATTGACCTTTCAATCGTTTATGTTTTAAACGCTATTCTCTGTACATTTATACCACGAATAAAAACTAAGTTTTTATCAAGACATATTCAGTTACAGTATCAAGTATCTGACAATTATATCGCCACTGAATTTAGCACGAGTCCTTTTTTTACTGAAATTATTGTTTAGGTGTGATTATTTTGTTTGAAAAAGTGTAGTGCTGCCCAGAATTGTTGATAGTAGAAAGTTGTAAAAAAGAGGAAAAAGAACGATTGTACTGTCAACATATTTTGTTTAATGTTTAAGTGCTTTTAATTTCATTATTAGGGATTTCGTTTAAAAAGTTACAGCATTTAGGTAACTGTTTAAAACCACCTTTTCCAGACCAAAGAAAAACTTAACAACAACCGTAAACCAAATTTCCAAACAAAAAGGAATTGAAAATGCACCGTGGTAAAGATTAAAACAGTTTAAAGCATTTAAATCAATGTTAGGGGTCCGCAACAATGCACGGGGTGACCGCAGCGACAGTCGAGGGTTCCGTAGGTAACGTTTATTGGAAAAGTTTGTCTTTTTGGTTGTGGGACAAGTTGTAAGCTTTCCGTCATAATGATTTTTGTAGACCTGAAATAAATTGTAATTGATAATCTCCAGTTTGTGAGGAATGCACATATATAATATGATATAATCGATTTTACTTGAGAACGAAAGTAGTCCAACACTGGGCTACTTTTTATCCTTCCCTGAATCAGAAGGAAAAGGCTACGATCCGAGGATCTAAGTCTCGTATCAATAAGTTTTCTGAAGCTTATTTTAGTCACGTGTCGTGGCGCTATTAGTTTCCAAAAAGTTTTGAAAATTCAAAAGTTATTTATTTTTACTGGATAGATAAATCGGTAATCTTCATTATAGGCATTTTAGACAAATTCGACGTATGCATTAGGTTAGGTATTGTAATTGTTACGCAACCGGCATTCGATGAAGAAAAACAAAACAATTTTATTTTAATAAAAACCATCCAATACTGTGCATCTTGTATCTAAATCTTAGTACTGAAACATCGCAAAATTGTTGTCGTGAAGACGGTTTATTGGAAGAGAGAGCGAATGCCAGTTCAATGACATTGAAATTATCCAAAAGTTTACCAGCAATTGCTTGTTTTCCAAACCGCCTATCACTCACACCCAACATAAAGGAATGCAATGAATGGTGTAACCAACAGCCATGTACCTGGTTAAGGGTGCCGCAGTTTGAATACTTATTATTTGACCGCTTTACGGCCAGAGTGCCTTTGTTGATGGCTTTGTGGAAAGTTGTATGGATGCTCCGTCCAAAAGTATGTTAGGGAACGCGGTTCTATAGGCTTGTAACTTATTAAAGCTTGAGAGTTGTTCTGTTGGAAAAAACCTTTGAGAAAAACAAACCATAAAGAAAACACAACAAAAAAAAGAACAATAAAAAAACCGAACAAGAAAAGCAGAAAAAAACAAACTAAAATGGTTTGCATCGTTAACATATCAAGAAAATTTACATCGATGCCTTCGGAACAAAAGATGGTTGACCTGATCATCGTCAAACTCTAAAGATATGGAATCTCCGCAATGTTACAAAATTCAATGTTTCTAAATGTGATTTTGGCTTATAATGTGTGCAGCTCATCCAGTCTTACACATCCACGATATAAATATTATGAGCAACAATACATGCTTCGACGAATATTCAATGAGATGATTTGTCGTACCGTTTTTCCCAGCATCATCATCATCAGCCTATAAACGGCTTCAAGGAAGGTGTAATAGGAGTTAAGTCCATTGGTACGCCACCAATGGGGATATTTTTTTTTTAAGTATACGTTGAAAAGTAAGTGATCACACTCGCATCGACTCAGTCGGTCTCATTATCGAAGTACACGTTGCAACTTCGTACGTTGAGTCTTTCACATTTTTGGTGGACGAGAATTGACGAGACAATTAAGAAATTATGCCTTTGCGTACATTTGCAATCTTGTAAAAAAAATTGGATCTCAATTGTTTTACTTAATTTTGCTTGCTTGTAGCTAATTTACCCTAAGGTAAGAGTATATAAAGGCCAGCTGGAAGAGTACTTCGCACACTAGAACGGGCCGGGTCGCAACGCATTGACGGATTTTTGTTTGACGTGATACTGGCAGAGACGTTGCAAAAATTCGCTTGGTATGACGACAGGCCGCATCGGGGCGAAGCGGGCCGCTTCGCACGGATTGAAATCCGTCGCGCAAAAGTGCAACCCGCTCCGCCCTGGCGTAGTGTGCGTAAGTTCATTTAAATTGTATAGAAGGTATTTGGACGAATTTCTATGCTGCGGCCCACTCCAATTTGGTCCCATAATTCCCATAAGATTCTTTGCATAATCAAAACGAAAAGCTTTCACGGAACTCACCTGAGAACAAAATAATTAGAACAGTAAATCAAGACTCGCTAATAAGGCATTTTAACTTTGCAAAATAAAAACTTCTATCAAACAATTTTCTCGGAAAGATATAACTTTAGCCGAGAACTTTATAATTACGTCGTCAACGCGTTTCGAAGTGAAGTTAATTTACTTGCTATATTGTCAAGAGAGTACAATATTATAATTGTGAGAGAGGAAGTAACTTCATTATTTAATTATACTTGTGTTAAGAACATTTTATGAAGACGGTTTTCATAAATATGCTACTAGAGTACTATTTTTGAATTTGATACATTAAAATTAGTATTCGAAAACGGTGGTATAGTTATTTGACAATTACGATTATAAATTAGAATAAGGCATAGGCGAAGTATTTTTCGCTTATGCTGATAGACGTAACATCAGTGTAACCGCGTATGAGACAGCGATAGTCATAAAATCCTATACAATTTGTATGAAAATAGATGTCTGACTCCGGAGTCAGACAGCCGTCGTAGAACAAAAAAGTGGCTATGTCGATAGAGCACTAAGTAGCGATCTCCTTTTTTAACTAGAGCTAATTTGCTATGTGCATCTCTTACTGAGTGATATGACAAGACACGTGCTTTCTTCTAAGTTCCTTCTCTTTTTACGGAATACGGGGAGATCAAAAGTTGATAAGTTAAATGTGGTAATCGCAGATGAATAAGAATAAGTGATAATTGATCTACGCAATTTTGTAGCCTGATTATACAAACAGTCAATCAATATCACGCATTTTACCTTTCATGGAGAGAATGGAGGGAGGCATTTGCTTAACAATGTGCCGACGGCTAACATAGGTAACAATATCTTGATAGCCTTTGTGCACAAAAAATACTGCATGAGAAATTATATCGCTTAATCACCTTGTACGTCACCTACGGGGTGGTTCCATACCGGAAGAGGAAGTAACGAGGTCCGTTCCAGTAATTACCACACGGATAAAGTAAAATTAAAACATTTCAAAACTGTTTGTAGTAAAATAAAAAACTAACTTCATAGGTACATAAAACTTTAAGCATTTGCCGAGTTTATTAAGTTAAGGTGCTCACAGCAGTGAGTCAAGCACTTCTTTGAAATTTCACAATAACGATGCCTATTGTTAATATTGTTAATTTGTTAATGAATCTAAATTAAATACAAAGTCATTTGTTACTGCGTAAAATATACATATTTTTAAATTTAACTATTATATCTTAAATTATAGGGTGTAAGTATAGACAGTTGCAGTTGGAGTTACTTTCAAGGGTGATTGTACTCATGATACTGAAAAGCTTTTCCGAAGAAACCTGAAGGAAATTCGCAAAAAAACGATGCAAATAAAAAATTTTCATGAAGAAAATAAAATTTTTGACGAGCCATACTAATTCAATTAATCAACGTTTGTATGAAAAGCTCTTTTTTTTTTTTGCGACTATGCTTTAGATTCCGTAAGGAATGTTGTTCAGTAACATGACTACAATCATCCTTCAGCTTGTGGGTGTTGACATCTATGGCAAGTCCCCACAGTTAGCACCTCCATAAGCTGTTGACACTTACATCCTGTAATTTACAAGTACCTAACACTATTGTAACAGATGTTAGAGCCTTAAACAAATAACACTAGTGAACTAAATGGTTACTTAAAACAAACTTAGGGCCATAATAATAACACAGTGACCTAGTTGGAAAGTATCCAAAGAAGGTTATTTTGAAACGTTTATATTACGAGCACGATAACAAAACGAGAAGTTGATGGGCAAAATTTTTACAATTTCTGAAGATTTTTAATAAATTAGTTTACATTGCAGTCATTTAGATTTAATGGCTCAGTACATAGATTGCTAAGAACGGTTTTCAATACATTTATTAGAATAAATGATTATTTTAACAAGACGTGTACCTACCTACCAGTAACATGAACATAGTAGACATAAATTGAGGAGACCGCTTTCTTTACAATAACGTCAAAATTACGCATAACCTGGCAAGACCTACCTAGAACTTGTACTAAAATATTTAGCTCCTGCTGTCAACGATTTCTACTCTTTTTGCCAAGCTGTATTTTATAAAGGGATCCGCTCATTGCAGCGATAATATCGAGCGATATTATCGCTGCGATTTTGCTATAATTGTTCTCAGTACTACATTCAGTGAAGGGCGCATGCGTGACGCGAATCGCGGAATCGCTGCAGTGTGTAAGGTGTCGCGATATCGCTGTCGATAATATCGCTTGATAAAATCGCTCGATAATATCGCTGCAATGTGCGGAAGCCTTAAAATATATATTATCGATGCAATATCGGCAGTCATACTCCCAGTCACCGTAACATTCTTAAAGTTCCTGAATCAATTAAAAATTAATTAAATGCGCTTGTTAGCGCACCAGTTCAGCAGTTTTGGCACTCATTGAGTATTCTTGGCACAACACCTGACTTACAGCTCAGGGAATATAAGTACCTACATACATACATATTCAAACTCTCGCCTTTTCCTCCCTCGGGGTGGTCAGAAACTTTGTTACACGCAACAACCTTTTTAATTAAAAGTTACAGTCAACGTCAAAAATAGCTGGGTTATTGTCGAATCAAAAGAAACTTTGTAAAATTATTAACAGTTTGTTGGCATCATGTGATTTCTAAACCGATTTTGATGCGGCTTTAACTATTCGAATAGCCTATAATCCATTCCAAATAGCAACGATTATTTAAGGCTGTTTTTAATTACAGAAACCGAGATTTGAAACACCTACTCTCACTTATTCTTAGAACAGCTTTAGTAACGTCCAAGATAAATGTCGGATAGAACATCTTTCTGCTAAATAAATTAGAATCGGAATTGACCAGAAAGCTACATAGGAACGACGATATTTATGTACGATTTGTTACACCACTGGCTTTTCGGTGAAGGAAAAACATCGTGAGGAAACCTGCATGCTTCAATTTCGAGGCGTGTATTGTACCCACTGTCCATTATAAGTGGCGACGGGCTCACCCCCTGTCACACTGGACAGAGTTTCGGTACTATTTGGTGAAACGTGGATTTTCTGAGGTTTCAGAATATCTCTGACTACCCCCTCGGGGAATATATATAGTCGTGAGCATATGCTTATATGCTTATGCTACATAGGAATCGGAAAATTTCGTCGTTCTTATTTGGAACGAAGTATAATAGGTAGGTACTTACTAACCCTAGAATTGAGTCAGTATAAAAAATTCAGTAGAGTAAGCTCTACAGAAATTATGTACGGTTGTGTTTATTATTATCACTAGGTAGGCAGTAAAGGAAAAATATTGTGAGAAAACCTGCATACCTAACCGAAAGCGAATAGAATAAACCATAAGAATGTAGATAGTGTAAAAGAATATGGGCGAGCAATAGACCTGGTGTTACATTACAAGCCAAGGCTTACAAACAATACTTTGCTCCCCTCCGGACGGAAAGCGTCAATTTTCATCCCGCTGCGCTAAACGAAGTTGCCGCTTTCCACCTCCGTCGAGGAGAAAAAGAGCATACTAACCTCGGGCAGTAAAAAAAAGCCTCAAACCACATGTTTATTGACTGAGGCGATTACAAAATCCTGCCCTCGCTGTGTAATCTACTATAATAATTACTTAATTTCGCTGCTAAAACCTGTCTCGTAGCAAATCCAAAAGAAAACATGTCAAAAATAACAATAACAAACACCATAATCCAGATTAATAACGAATTTCACAAAACCACAACCTAAACCCAACTTCATTTACACTAAAAGCCACTAAAACTATTATCACACAAAAATCTATGTAGTAAAACACACTCCCAACACTTCTCCTACACTGGGGTGCTATTACACGGGCTAGTGACGCCATTACGTGCAAGAATAGCCAGTTTTGTTGTCCCCGAGTGTACGGTCTCGCCATTCGAATGACAAATATGAAGGTGGAACGCATTTTCCTATGTTTCCCATTGTTTTATGGTTCGGTTATGACAAAAACATTGAGAGAAGGATTTGTTTTGCTTTTATATATTTTTGGATAAAAAGTTATTTAAAGGTTGAATATACGATGGTAAATCTGATTTAATTCTCATAGCCGACAATAGCCACAGATTATTTTAATAGCGAATACTTAATTAACAAAAGCAATCAGTTACGCAGGATATTTTTGTGTTTACAATGAACACAATGCATTCCTTGTATGCATTTCCTTACTAATACGGTACGATTAGAGGTGGGTGGTTGGGTGAGGTTTCGATGTGGGTGGGTGCTTTGTGACGGATATGGTGGCTACAGAAACACGCTGAGGTCACGCTGTGATCAACGATTTTGAAGTTGCCTGGCACCTCCAGGTTTCTTTAGCCACCATATCCGTCACAATGCACCCACCCACATCGAAACCTCACCCACCCACCTTCTTACGACACCCGTCTGGGTTGATGGTAATCGAAGCCTGACATCACACGGCAAGGACATCAATATAATTACAAGCTCAAGTACGTTTTGAAGTATTTGGAAAATTTATTAAAACTAATATTAAGCTCTGCAGGTGAAAACCCAAGCAATGTCTTCCCATAGTCCCAACGTCGCAAGGTTGAGGAAGATCTGACAACCATGGGTAACTTTACCATCTGGAGAAGATAAGCCAGGGGTCGTGGCAGACGGAATTTAATTCTAGAGGACCCTAAAATAACCATTGGTTGTAGCGCTGCAGAAAGTAAAGTAAAGTATGAGAAGTCTATCAATCGACACTGTGCATGCGTGGACTGATGCTCATAAACCCTCACCGTGATGAGATACCTGCAATAAAGATAAGTGTAAAATAAAAAGTATAAGTGTATAAAAACGTAATAAGCATAAAATTGGCCCGCGTTAATTCAGCCATCACGCTTCGAAATTATATTTAATCTCAAGGCAATTACAAAATACTCCGTATTCAACCAACTAGCACAAACAGAAGAAAACTGTTTTCAAACAACATAATTTTTTAAAACTAACAATAAAGTATTTTCAACTTTAACTCAACGCCGGAAGCGCATAGTTTTCCTACTTTTCATAACAAGCAACTACGCACGGAATCACGACGAAAAAGCGTTTTATTTCGCTGGAATGCATTAAGCCTGTGAAAACAAAGTGTGTTTCGAACACGCTATACACAAGAAAAGATTAAAATCTAGATACCACAGACTAGAAAATACCGAATTCAAATCAGCATTGAACAATTTAACTTTATTTTATACTAGTGTTTACCCGCGACATCGTCCGCACAAATTATATACCAGATTTTAAGTCAGATCATAAGCTATCAAACAAAAAAAGTTTAATCAAAATCGGTTCAGTAGTTTTTGCGTGATGCGCAAACAAACAAACACACAAAAAAACATACAAAATTTCTAAAAAAGGTTGATTTCGAGTCAGGGATACCTAAAAACCATATCGTAACCTTTCTTTTGTAAATATCTTCAATGTATAGACACACTTCAGTTACAGTTTTATAATAGTTTAGATTTTATTAAAATCCCAAATCCGTAGTGGCCAGGAGTGTAGTTTTTGTAAATCACCTACTCAAATTAGCAGTAGAAAATTTCAAATTACTATGAACATTCATTAGATCTTGATTTAATAGTGTGAGATTCAAAAATAGCACTTCAGATTGCTTGGTGCGTCGGTCCTCGAATGGACCGCCTCATATCTTCTCCTTGATGTCATACGACGCGACTAAGGGATGGGGAATATTGTGCAGTGATTTTCAGTTGAAGCTTCTAACTTCCATCAGTCCTGAAACGTCGTCCTATCTTGTTTCAACAACTTTGCTGCTCGAATAAAAAATATACAGGGTCCAACATAATATGCTGATAATTTTTAAGAGGATTATCAGACTACCAAATCAAACAACTTTCTCTATGGGACCAATATCGAAATCGCGAAAAAAAATTAACTGTCCCATGCATTCGGCTCGAGTGAGTTTGCAGTTTTGTATGGAACAGATGATTTATTTTTCGCGATTTCGATGTTGGTGTATACAAGGTATTACAAAAATACAAATAAACATTTAAGGGGGTGGTTTAGACCATCAAACTGAACAACTTTCACTATGGGACCAATATCGAAATCACGAAAAATAAAATTGATGTTCTATACTCTACAAATCGACTAGAGCTAAAATATGTATGGGATTTCAGATTTTTTTTTTCGCGATTTCGATGTTGGTCCCATAGAGAAAGTTGTTCAGTTTGACGGTCTAAACAACCCCCTTATGAGTTTTAAAAATTTATTCTTACTTATGAAACACCCGTAGAGAAAGTTGTTCAGTTTGACGGTTTGATCATCCCCTTAAAAAAGTGTCAGCATATTAAGAAGGACCCTATAATATGTTGCTGATTTTTCATATGATTTAGTTCAGTCTCACACGGCAGAAATTTTACAGGAAGCCACCAATCAAACAATATAGTTATAGGTACTTTATACTAAGTTCGAGCATCTAAGCTTCCCAATTTTCGTACTCTGTGACACGACATATGTGTCCTTATTTTCGTAAGAATAAACACGAAAATTGCTTAGCCCGAGTACTTATTTTATGCATGAAATGATCTCAGCTACACTGTTTTGCTTTTAGCTAATAATCTCGAAGGCGAAGAATTTTCGTAAGGAGCCAGTTTGTAAGGAGTTGTTTGGGTAAACGTGAATAGTTCTCGATAGGAATTTTGTATTAGCCTGTTCTTTCTGGTTGCCTATCTTGTTAGAGTATACTCGTGGAATCTTGCAGCAAATTGTTTCGGAAGAAATTCATATTCAGATTACTATCCTATTAATATCATAAATGTGAAATTTTGTGACGAAATTTAAATAATTGGGATGTTTGAGACTCAATCACGTATATAATATGATGACGGTGATGAACAAATAATTTTTAGTTTGAAAATTAAGCTTATATCTTATCTCTTCCTTACTCCCTATCCCTGGATCTACATAGAAATGATGCGTTTCTGTATTCTGGGAAACCGTTTTTCTATTAAATATATAATGTAAAGAAACTAAACAAAGATTATTGTGTAAGTATTAGGTTCAGGTATCAGGATAATGTTAAAGTCGATAAGAAAATGGATGTAAATTTGTTTAGGCACTCAATATTAGTGAGAAAATTGTTAGAAAGTGTTTTACCTTTGGATGAGCGTTACCAGGTTCTTTAGTCAACTTGGTCTCCGCTGAACACCTTATGGCCAAGATGACGAATTCAGTTTATTTATCTACCGGATCGAGTGGCGTTCTTAATTCAAGCATATGAAAATGTTTTTAATTAACTTTTTTTAATTTTCTTCCAGTCTCAGTCAACCAATTAAAATGCGATAGATCAACTTGGCCACTAACCAAGTCCCAAGGGAGAAGGCCAAGTGAACTAAATACCCTAAGAACATAAACATGTTTTTGATACGATGCCCTAAAGTATCAAAGCTATTAAATTTTATGAAGTTATTAAAGTGAAACTTATCGCGAAAATATAGATTATTTCTTAGACCGGTCAAAAACGTGTTTTCTATTTTCCCACCTCATTTGTAAATGTTCGTTCAACGATACTTCCAAACCCCATTCAATTAATGTCTAGAACTCGTCGAACAATAAAACAAGTTCCCTTTGAATGAAGTTACAATTTCTTGGAGTTTACATCGATTTATAACTTTCAAAAGGCGAAATGTGGAGCTAGGGCTAGATAGAAATAAGAGAAAGCTTTTTCTAATGATTACATATAATTTAATACTTAGACAATCTGATGTAAAAAACAATGGCAAACGTTGTTACAATTAAATAAGTATAATAATAATGTTTGTAAGTATCACTTTCTGTTATCAATAAATGACTAACATTTTTAACTTGGCGTTGATGTTCATAATATTGAAGATATTTGGAAGTATAATTAATTGGGGATGTTTAAGATACGTACTGGAATGCATTAAGACCATTTTTAGACTGAACCGATTTGGATGGGGTTTTCACAACAGCAGAGAACTTAGTTCGGATTAATATTCATGCTTTATTTTATCGCAATCGGTTTAGTCAATCAAAAGTTAATATGAGTGTTGAAAGTCTATAGTGTTTGTTGATTCTATTTGATGTTTTGAGTCATAGTTCAATTTCATAATTATAATTTTAAATGTAGATAGGTAGTTAGGTACTTATAAAATATTTGCTACACCGTTGGGTAAAATTGCATTGATTCTATTGTAACATTCCATCTTATGTATACATGCACTTTAAGGCAGTAAAGAACTGAAACTGAAACTGATCTATCTGCGCGTACGAAGTCGCGGTCACCGCTTGTTACAAATTATCAAATGAGGAATGAGCATGATATGAATAGCATTTTTTTTCATCTCTTTCAACAATGTCCGTCATTCTCGAATGCGGCGATAAATTATTTTTATTATTAATAAATATAACAGCCGTTAAACAACTTGGCAAAAACCTTGATTGTGCAGAACAACATTAGTAGGCGAAAACACAAATTCGCACCCATTTGGTCAAGTTGTTTGACTAGTAGTGTATTTTATGGTTTTATGCGCTCTATACTTTCTCGACCGACACCTAACTGGTCCCACTGGTGATGATTGTTGTAATTTAATTTGCTTGGTCCCATAACAGAGTAATAATTTCCCCAACCCCCAACGATTCTCGGTAAAGTTTTCAACAATACTAGATGATGGATGGAGGCGGCCAAAGGCTTTGTTTTAGAAAGGTTCACCTTTTGGTGCTAAAATTAATTATTGTTTAAAATTTAAATTCGTTTCTAAAGCGGGGCTGTGAAGAGGTAATTATACCTGCAAATGGCGTTGATGCCAGATTGCTGTAAGAAGCTTTGTAGACGATTTTTCGCCTTGAGACTTGAGACCAAATATCTGAGACAACAGATTTTTTTCGCCATTTCATTGTTGGTCCCATAGTGAAAGTTTTCAGTTTCATTGTCTTAAGCACCCTGTTTAATTTGTAACGCATTTAATTTTACACCCTGCATATGTTTTTGAAACAAATTTTTTTGAGGCTCACATATCCTCAATTTCCATATTGAAACCGGAAAAACACCTTCACATCGACCT
This sequence comes from Agonopterix heracliana, assembly GCA_963693445.1. NCBI lineage: Eukaryota > Metazoa > Arthropoda > Insecta > Lepidoptera > Depressariidae > Agonopterix > Agonopterix heracliana. The sequence continues at coordinate 2,426,229 of OY856310.1, forward strand.
AAGTGCGATCACACACGATGACGCATTGACAGAGCGGCAGACGTCAGAAGTACACACGATGCGTCAATCTGTCACCGTGTGTGCTTCTACGTGCGGTTTTATACAACTCCTTGCTTCACAATGACGGAGTGACTTCTGCCGCTCCGTCAATGCGTCATCGTGTGTGAAAGCGCTAAAGCAAAATATGAGTTTCACAAGAACAATCGCAAAGCCAAGCGTTCTCCGAAGATATAGCTACGCGATCCTATGAGTAATGTCGTCGGTGCACCGGGCTACGGCAGAATTAATGGCTTGTGAATAATAAATTAACATCTAGCTTTATCTAAATGTGCTTACTTCCTTGCTGATCTGCAAATTCTGGGAGATATGAATTAAGTCTGTTTTGGTACAGCTTGCTACCCCAATATCATCAGGTACAGGGTGTAACAAAATCGCCCAGTAATATTTAAAGGAATTGTTTAGATCATCAAACTGAACAACTTTCACTATGGAGAAAACGGCGCAATGAGAATGAATAAACGTTTGACGCAAAATAAAAATAAAATAAAATGAAAGTCGTTTAATTTTATGGTCTAATATGTTATGGCTCTCACTATAAATAGACAGATCGATTCTCCGACAGATAGGTAGGAGTCGCGTTGTGGATCCAGTACCGGATTAACCATAGATTCAAAGTAGGCACCAGCCTATGGGCCCAGCACTGCCAAGAGGCCCGGCGGCTCGGAAGAAAAATAAGTGAAAACTCAAAGATTTAGGCCCACCCCAAACATAAAAGGAATTATGAAAAACACAACTAAAATACACTTGTCTCTTATTTTTCATCACAGCGAAGCGAGCTGGAGATTTGACTTCAATTATTGCAGTAAATCTCGAGCTCGCTTCGCTCGTTCCAGAATTTAGATAGCATTACGAAACGCGACTTTATACATAATATTGTAGTATACCTCGCGCTCGCTTTGCGCTCGCTCCAATGTAAAGATTGCATTGCGTAACGATTTTATAATACTTACCTTTTAAAAGCTCGAGCTCGCTTCGATCGCTCCACATTTTAGTGTTTTTATTATGTTGTTTGATTGGTGGTTATTTTACTGCGACCATAGGAAAAATTGTGGCGACGCCCATGGATATAGGGGCCCCGGGACTTGCATTGCCTAGGGGCCTCTGCATGGCTTAATCCGGCCCTGTGTGGATCTGCTATTGGGTAGTAGCGTCGCTCTTCGATTGTTGGTTGCCCCCTCCCGGGTCTCCAACGGGGCTCCAGTAGTGGCTCAAGATAGTATTCTTTTCGAAAAACAATTCTTGAAGTCACCAAATACATAAATTACCGTACAACGTCAAGCACTTTTGCTGCATAAACTAGACGGCACCCATTTAAAAAAAAAAAAAATAGAATAGACAGATAGGTACCCAGAGGACGTCGGGAAACTTGATGTATGAATACAGTTTGCTTGTGGAGATCGAGTGAATTCGAAAGCATCGTCTCCGCCGAAGCACTCCGCAATAGTCCCGGGCATTCCAGAAGCCCTAAGAAGATGTAAACTTTTCCTACACACTTCTTAACTCACTTTTAGCGTATCTTAGGTTTCCGGTTCGAATTACGTTTGTTGAATGGTTTTGTAAGGTAGACTTTCAATGTCTATAATACTGTAAAATAATTAGGGTCAGGACACATTGACCGACGGGGACCGACGGCGGGCCCATACAAAGCAACTGTCCGCCGTCGACGCGGCAACGACGCAATGGTGCCGGACAACTTCCCATACTAAACTTGCTTTTTATATGGGCTGGCCGTCGGTCAATGTGTCTCAACCCTTATTAACCCTTCGTTAATTTGTACGACATCTTAAGCCAGAAACAACCTTGTAACACAAATATGGGTCCATAAGTTGTTACAATAGTTAATACGGCTTACTTAACTGAAAACCCCTCACTACCTCAAACAAATCACAAACAACTGTTACAAGTAACACAACTTGACCCGTCTCTGCTCACGTCCTCACTATTACACTTCCTACCTCTATAGACGTCTCTTGCTTCAGAGAATTTCCAACATTAAGTTGAAGACTTAAGGATATTGAGAGAGGACTTCGTAATTGGAGCAGAGTTTACGCGACCATTTCAAGAACACCCCTAACTTTGTTACTTTACTATATTTTTAGCGGAACTCTAAACTTGGCCCGTAATTCGTACCGCCACGTGCCCTTTAGGTCACGTACGGGGCCCTAAATTTAAAGGAAAACACTCAGATATAACTTTTGTAGCAAGTTGGCTGAAATGTAGGGATTGGTTTTGCGTTGCGTTGCATTTTCCGCCTGTTGTTATAATTATAAGCCTCGCAAATGAAGAATAATGGGATGAATAACAAAACTATAGTTGTCTTATTCACACTTTGACAAGTGTTACTCCGAGCAAGATGCGCAGCTACTTCATTCTAAGTTTCAGCTAGTACTTTGTTTGAGCAAGTAAAACTAAAGAATGAGAATACATTTTCGAACATAACACCGTTCCTTACCCGTGGTCCACCTGACAAGTCCACCTGGGTGGACTACGGGCACTTATACTGACCCGGGGTCCACCTGGGTGAACTATGGGCATTCACAATGACCCGGGGTCCACCTGGGTGAACTATGGGCACTCACAATGACCCGGGGTCCACCTGGGTGAACAACGGATACTTACGCAGACCCGGGGTCCCTACTGGGTGTATGAGTACCAAGTGGTACGGAGGGTCTTTTTAATTTTGTATAGCTGTAAGGTCCCCAACCTGACGAATGCATAAAAACCATTGTGTTATACACAAACTATCAAACTATATTTTCACATTACTTCAGCTACAAACTACTATCACCTGATGTAGAAACAGTAATCAGTCATTGTCCACTGCTGCACATATGCCTTACCCAAGGCATGTCACAAAATTGTATCTTCAACCACACCAGGAAACTGTCGTTTTAAAAAAGAATTGACGTTTAATAAGTGTGCTTCAGGCTCCTATATTGAATAAATTATTTTGAATTGAATTGAATTGAATTGTCTCAGATCGTCAGATCGTCGGTTCAGCGGGCAGCGTGGGAAGGGTAGCGTAGCGAGGGCGCTACGCCTGCCAATTGATGATCTCCATTCTAGATCTTGGACTACCCTGACATGCTTGTCAGTTCCTCGACAGATATGACCAGCGTGCTTCACCTTGCTTATTTCAAAGCTAAGTCAACTAATTTAGTTTTCTGACGTCGTCGTGCGCCTTACAGTGATTTTGATCCGTATGTTTACAAATTTCATACCTGTTCCTTTGAAGTACAAACATAATTGATGTAGATCGCTACCGTGTCGCAGACGTTTAATTTATTACTACACGCTGATAACGCTTGCCTAACTTTGAAGTTACTTAATTATGAGTCGTGGGAGAAATCCACGGGAACTTTAGGAATATGTAATTAAGATGAGATGTTCAGTTGGTGAGGACTTCTCACAGCAAATTCAGACTACAGCGAACAAAACTTGCTTATTTACAAAAGCAGTCAGGAGGCCGAACGCAGTAATTTAAGTCATTGGCATTCGGTACAGAGTCAGTTCAGATTCAATTTTGATTGTGATCCATTTTCAATTCAGGTGTACGGAATTTGATATTGCGCTAAACTTGACTTATTTACTATTCAATTGACAGCGAGCGGTATTGAATCAAAAAACTCTAACTCAAACCTCGGGATCGAAAGAACGACTTCACGATCCTGAGGTGAGCTCTCTTCCATCTGAGCTGTAGCTCATAATTAAGTAGATATGAGTTAGCTTAATAAAGAAGCGCGTAGATAAATGGAAATTGACTGAATTACTCTTGCCAACCTAAAGGTAAACCACATCGAACCACGAAACTGTACAAAAAAAGAGAGTCAGAAAGCAACTTGTAAATTTCAAAGGGCTCCCAATACTAACGGAAACAAAGCAAGCCCATAAATTTGAAATAATTCTACCTTTTACAGTGGTAAGTGTGGCCACAGCCCTTTGTGAAATTCGGGTCAAACGTTCTCTTGTTGTAAATAAATTCAGTTTTCTTTGCTTGCGGTTATTTTGATGGCAACTTTTAATGACTTTCAAGGTGGTTTTTGTTGGAAATTGAAAGCAGTTAATATATTTTAATATAGAAGACATTTCAGGTGATTACCATTTTTCATAATATATACCAGTCAAAAGTGGATTCAGACTCAAATTGGGATCTTACTTAGAAAAAAAACGAGACCACACGACTGAAGTAAAACGGGTTCGTATCGGAATGACCTATAAGCAAAATGTCCTACGTATCACAACGTCCTAAAAGCAAAACGACCCTACTACTATTTGTATCAAACAAATATTTGTCCCTTACAAGATTCGAACCCGCGGCCCTAGGCACAGCAGGCAGGTTCACTATAGACTGTGCTATCGGACCATCGAAGAATGATTTATTGGCAACGTCTTACCGGTGTTCTAAGGCACACTCGTTTTTAGGCACTTACAAGTTTTTGCATTTTTTCCCAACGGAACAATCTTGAGCCACGAGATTTAAACCGCGTGAGGTTCAATTTTAAAAAAATAATACTAAATTAGAATTCTTATAAAATATTTTGGTAATCACATGACAGCGAAAGTCATTTTTATACATTGTCGTTCGAAAACTCTATGCTATTAGCTAGGATGTAAGGTACTACATCACTTCCGTTCGCCTCGCCCGAATAATAAATAAATAAATATCTTGGACATTGTCACACAAATTATCTAGTCACATTTAAAGTTCCAGAATCTAGCCTGGACTTGTATTATGATAACTAGACAACGATATAGAATACATAATATATAGATACAAACATCCATGACTCAGGTACAAATATTCATCATACAAATATTTGTCCCGTATACTCCCCAAGTCAAGAGTGCGTAAAGAAGTTTTGACTTCAAAAACAAGCTAATGTGTACTTGAAAACGAAGATAGTGTAAGAAACAAAAGCAATGAATCAGATCTCGAAAGAAGCTTATAAACACCAAATTGTTTAGCTTCAGAATTATTTAAAATAAAAATTTTGCCTTCACAAACTTCACTTCTAATCAATCTCAAAGGAAGTTTCTTATTAATTCCTCTGCAAAATCACCTTTACAACGGGAGCAAAAAGATTTAGCCCATCAAGCAACGTTGCAATTTTTAAAAACCCCTACCACTTGTCTCGACGCAGCTTTCTCTCCATTTGTTGAAAACACAGATACATTACTTCCTTAAAGTTGCACACCAGACCACACGGTAGCGACAAGCACCAAGGCTCAGTGTATACAAGTAGTGTCTTCTTTGTTCGTGATTTTGGCGTTACTTTTGCGTAGTAGCAAACTGTGGATGAAAAGCATGCCACTGTGCAGCGGAAACGCTAATTTCAATGACGAAGTTTGGCACAACCTACACTACCTACATATTTTAATTTTTGTGTCCTCCTTGTATTGCATAGGAAAAGAAACGTTGTATAATAGTGTAACTGTCCCATAATGATTTTGTCTAGTTGTCGTGAATGTTGTGCCCACCTGTAACTGGGTTATGTATCAGATCTATACCTAACTGATGATGTAAAATTGATTGTTGCAATATGTAACCTGTTGGTGAGCCTAATAAATAAATAAATAAATAAATAAATATTTGCAGTGTCTGGTTGATTTTAATAAATGAATGGAGTGTACTTTATTTGCACAAAACCCATTTATTTTACTTATGTACTCATATCATGCTTTTTATAACGTAAAGGAAAAAGTGATTTTGAGATCATACTTATCATTTAGTTACAGAGTGTTGGAGCTCATTTTCTGTGAAACCCAAGTATGTTAGCCATCAGGGGGCCTAGCATGCTTAACTTGAGAAAACAACTAAAATAGAGACGTGCCTCTTTCTTTGTTACATTGCGTATGCGAAAGTGACCGCGCACGACGGATTTCTCGTTTTGTCGCTTTGCCGTGTGTGCCATGCTAGCCCTACTGAAAGCATGAAAACATCGCATTCACCTGTAAATATATGTTCCGGTTGTCTTATTTATGATTATGCAATGCAATTATCTACTCGATTATTTAATTCTTTGCAAACATTTTTTTTTAAATACTTACACCAATAAAGGATACAATTTAATTTCAAGTTCTTCGTGAGTTTATTTATTTAAAAGTGAGAACTAATAGTAGTGGCAGCTTAATCTCCCGTCAGCGGGCGGTCGGCTGGGAACTCATTAACGGCGAAATAAAAAGGTTTTATTACATATTTTTGTTTGATGTCGGAACTTGCGCACTTTAAACTAGATTTTAATCGTTTAAAAGTAACTAGAGAATATAACAGTTTTTTTTTTTAAATAAAATCGGCTCGCGTTTTCTGGTTTGAGTGCTTTTTATTATGAGTTAACGATCGTTTTAAATTATCACTTAAAACAATTTCAATTTTTATTTTCCAGGAATGTAGAATACTTCGTTTTGCTTTATAATAAAAACGTGCAATTATATGAAAATAACATTATCGACCACCTAATCGTTATCATTTAAAGAAAGTACCCAATTACCCATACATGCTAAAACGTCTACAACCTATTACTACTTTAAAAATATTATTAACTTGGAATCGAACTTACAACCTTACTTGTGAGACAAACTCTCTTCCGTAGGAGCTGTCTCATTCATTTGATGATTTATTTTATAACAAAGCCCTTGGTTACTCCTGTTCTTTCCCCCCTTTTCCGTAACTGGCTGTAACAATTTTATATACGAACCAGACTGTCACATGGATGAAGCCATAAAACCTTAGAATATTTTAAATTAGGAACAATTTGGCATCTCATGCCAATTAATTTTGCTCCTCCTACTTGTTTTTGCGTTAATGTCTGTCATTTTTGTTTGATTAAAAATTAATTGAAGAGATATATTGTTTTGGAATGAATTTGCTTCGGGTTTATATTACGGTTGTATTGTCGGTAAAGGGCTCAATTTTATTTTTTCATGGCATATTATAAACAAAGAGGAATGTATTTTTTTAAATTCCCATACTTATTTGAAACCTGAATTGAACAACATTTTGTGATTAGTAAATCAGATATCTTGCTAAATAACTAGTTTATAGGTAGGAATAACCAATACATGAAATAAAGTAAAAATAATCCATTATTTTGAGACTTCCTATTTTTTAAAACAATTTAAAAAATCCTGTTACTGAAATGCAGATGTTTTTACAATCCATTCCTGTCACACAAAAAAACTCAAACGTAAAAAAAACAATGTATGTATTTTATAAACTAAGTGCTATGCTACATGAAGCTATATGAAGAAGACACACAATTATTAATTTTAAAGTCAACATACATGAAGATGAAAATTAAATACACTTCACAGTGAACATAAACTAATATAATATGCAATAATGCACTTACATGCAAGTAATGTCAAAGTTACCCTGTTCTAAAGTGACGTCGACTTGCTAAAGTTAGGTTTTAGTTGAAATTGTTGTTACTATGTTGTGACGTACGTTTAAGGAGCTCACAACAATCAACTAGCGCTATACCAAATGTTATATTATATGTTGTATTTCTTCTTACTGTGATAGTTGGTTTAGATTACGACTAATGCTTTGTTGATGATAGAGATTCTTTGCTTAGATGAAAATCTAAGATTCCTTGTCGATTTTGAAGCAGCATAAGTGTACGCACTAAACACAGATGCACTCTGTCGTACTTACCCATAGACATATTACTCTAGCGATAGACAAGCTCGTTCAAACAAACAACATGTCACACAAAACAACACAAAATGACACATTGCGGTCTGTCATTGCCATAGTGACGAAGTGAACTCGGGAACATCAATCAGGTGCGTACACCTCATTCAAGTGGAACATGTTGCTTCTATGCAAGGGCAAGTCTATCGCTAGAGTTTAAGTCTATGTACTTACCCTTCTATGTCTGATGGAACGGGAGACCATTACAAACGGAGGTGGGATCCGATGCAATGGCTATAACCGGCAGCCACACTGTTAGGCGTCAAAGATGTGCATGAAACCTGAAGGAATTTGAAGCCTCTTACAGCTCCTGACTGGGATGGGATTCGAAGCCGGACATCACACGGCACAGCTTTATTACAGTAAAGTTAAATAGAAGGAAGCTTTTGCCATGTTTCTACTAATATTAACACTATTACCACTTTAATTTTAGTTTATTTTTGTTTTTCTTGTTTCGAATAATTTGTAACTGAGCTAGTAATATAATTTGTACTGTTTGTCTATTATAGAACCTGCAGAATTTTTTATGTCACCTAAAAATCACTTTAGGTTTATGTGATGCATTATTTAAGTCGTGTCAATTCATATCTGGTAAATAAATAAATACAAATACAAAAGCAGTCAACTAGATAAGCAGAACACATTTAAGATCATGAGTACCTATACATTGAAGCCAGTTAATAACCAATTGAAATTGTTCTTCTTTTTTTACTTCGTATCTAAGGCCGATATTGAAAGAAATTTTTAAGTTTGAGTTCAAACTCTGATATGACAAAAACCAAACATAATCGATGTTTGGTACTCAGGCCGAGTTTCAGAAACTTTTCTTGGATCTTAGTTCGAACTCCTATATTATGCCAAAATCCATACATTTTATAGACTCTATGTATGATGGAATACCATTTTTGGGGAGGTCTATGTCCAGCAGTGGACGTTTATCGGCTGATATGATGATGATGATGATGTATGATGGAATGAGGCAAGCAAAACTTGGCTCTATGTAGGCCCGAGCCACACATTTTCTTTCTGATCTAAAATACAGATGAGCTAGGATGACATCATAAACAAACACACATTCGATAAACTTTAATTATATTGACTTATAACGTCACACCTCTTTCCCATACATTTATAATTATTATCTACTGAAAGAAATACAAGCAAGTATCTACCTACAAAATGAGGCAATTTCATGACAACCAAAATTCAGAAGAGGAAACATTTAATTAAAACGAGAACCATTGTTTCCATAACATTTTCTTTATTTAAGGGACCAATAATTAATGTTAGCGCAAGACAATTAAGGTCACAGTGACTAACATCCGAAATTCCGATTATAAATTGTCCCTGACCGAGTCAGAATTATTTTAGGAATCCTAATAAATTGGAAGCAATTTTGGGTAAATGAGTTCGGTTCCACGACGCAGAATCAGTAGGCCTTTGCCTTTAATTTGGTTTGAGCTGTGTTTACAAAGGACAAGTAATATTTTCTCTGTGTTACAGTTTCATTTTTAAGACTTTATAGAGTATACTTATATGCTCACTACTAAAATCCCCGAGGGATATAGCGCAGAAATGGAATGAAATTAAATGTATATATTTATTGTGCAGAAAGATGATTCCATGCTTTGGATGGCACGTTAAGCTGTTGGTCCCGGCTACTATCATTGTAGTAGTCGTTACATAAAAACCACGTCAGAGGCCGTAAGGCGGTTTGAATAAACTCTGACACCAGGGCTTGCAGCCCACTCGATAAGAAGAAGATTGTGTATAAGTTTAGGTCGATGATTTTAGCCGGTCTGGCTGCTAATTTTATTAGTTCACTAAACTTTACTTTTTCAAGTGTATGTTATACCTACACTAATTCAAATAAAATGAATACAATAAATGTAAATTAGGGTACCACACTGTAAGCCAAAAGTATAGGGCTCTTCTCATAAAAATAAGGGCGAGAAAGAGTGCAGAGCAGTTTTCAAGATTAATAGGTATCTTGATGAGAACCTCGTTTATAATTGTTTTACCAAAAGTAAGTAAAAATATAAACCTAGTATAAAGAATATTCAAACAAATAAGACTACAATCGTTAACTTCTTCAAGGTTTTAGTCTAGTAAAGACATTTTCCCTTATTTTGTAGAGATTGCTAACTTTGGAACCTTTTGATAATCGATATAAGAGTATCAGTGGCTATCAAAATCATTATTTTGCTGTCTTAATTCCACCAGTTATAATTCCAGCATAGAGTGATTGGCCCCTTCTTTCAAAATGTGAAGTGCTTAACAATTTATTTACTCTATGGCATGGATCTTTCTTCTCAATCTAGCTCAATGTAACAATAAACAGGAATTTTCGAGTCGAACGACTGCGACGGGCAGAAGGTACAATTTAGAATCGTAATAATGATGTGTAATAGCTGATATGGCATGAGTATAATATGATTAATTACAACAAATATTTAATATTTTAAAAACAAATGTGTAAAACTTTCGTGAACTCCAAGCCTTATTCCCTTAATTTGGCTTTAATAAACATCTGGTGAGGTCGGAAAATTTTCGCATAACTACTGACCTTTCTAGAATTCTGTACAGGACGGTAAATTGAAACCTAGGTATTAGGAAGGTACGGCAAATACCGTTGATATAGGTAAATTCTGGTCAATGTTATATAATTCTGTTTTCCGTTTAATTTCGAAGCGTTTATTGTGTCCATTGTCGATTAAAAATTACTTCGGGCTCTCTACAAGTCACACTAGATTGAGTTTGGGCACTGTGTGTCATATTCGGAAGCCTCTAGTGCCTCTGACTGCATCCATGAGGAAAATGGTCTTGAGCATAATGATTATGCTTACTGTTTACTCTTAAGTAACTCTAAAGACATTTCGATCACAATCTTCTTCTTCTTATTTTTTATCGGAGAAAACCATTATTTACTTCCATGTTATATCAAACCTTGAATTAGGGTTCTGTAGTCCAACTAGGAACCCCATGACTGTTTCACCTAAATGACTCTCTCTTTTTTGTCTCTACCATTGAAATAACATTTGGCAAGAAGACGATAAACCAGAAATTTATATAATGATACGAATAAATAAAAAATACACATTTTGTTCCTTAACGAAGTATGCACTCTTCTTGTTTCGTGTTGATCCATCGTAGTGAAGAGATTTTCAACCGGCTTGATTATTGTCCAGGTTGCGCCGGCCCGCAGCATCTGGAAGCAAATTTTCCTTTAGCTCAATTGTATCCTAGCAAAGTGTCCCATAAATTTTCCTGGGTCACAAGCCTGACAATGCCTGAACAGGGCAATAACTTATTTTTCTTTTAACCATTGACCATATAAAATATCAATACTTTTTAACCAATAAAAGGTATTTCATAGCATCCTTGGAACCACCTTGTGTTTCGGTCTAGAATTGACCAACCTGTGGCGGACTCTTTGCTCACCGATAAAACTCTATGAGAGAAAATAACTTTGATATTTTATTCACTCGCAATCATGTTCAATTCGTTCGCCATTATAGTTGCATCATCCTAACTTATCTCTTCTTTACTTCAAACATCATCTCTTCCGGAGTTTCATTCATCTGCGCCCTATCTCCTCCTATCTGCCAGCAACCCCACAAACCCATTTCTTCTAGTGGGTATCGTGCGGACGAAAGGCTATCCACTTATCATCACTTGACGTGATCCATTCTAGAACATTGCTGAATCTAAGCTTTGCTAATGTTTCTGATCACCCGAAAAGGAAATATAGTCGTGAATTTACGTATGTGTGCATAATTTTGATTTTATTTCCTTCTATTATTCCCGTAGAACAGTATTCCTTAGGTAAACCTAAAGGTAATCCGGAATGAGGGCGCCGCCCGTCTTACAGGTAACAACGAAATAAGGCACTACACCATTAAAACTTGAGTACACGTATACAAACAAACTTCCTAGATGTTCTGAAACTGGTACTGAAGGTCTTGTTGAAAGGGGTGAAGGTAGAAATTTTAGTAAAAGTGGATGGAACGAGACGCAAATGTTTGGTGCTAGGGGTTTGGGAAAGTCTTAAATTTGGGAAAACATACGGTAAGGTATTCTGATGAGCATAATGGTAGATTTTTGAAATAACGCGTTTAAAACGGCAGTATATTATGGCGCAGAGATTTAAGATTTTTAGGATGAAATCACAGCCTCAGATTGAGAGGTAGCGTATTCAAATCCCGTCTGCCACAAAAAAACATCTTTTATTCGAATTCAAACAGCACAACATAGCTAAAACATATCAATAACCAATAATATATTTGGATATATTTTCTAGATTCATTATTAAGATGATGGTCTAGAAGAAATCACTTTAATAAGGCCGTAATTTTTACCCTTACTTTATTTTTATTCAGTTTTTGTTTCTGTATGTTTTTGGTGTGCAAATATAAAGAATATTTTAGGTACAAAAACTACTTGTTGTAAGTAGTCTAGTTCATTTGACCGTGTCGATCGTTCGACCGTTTCATTCGAGCGTTTTCGTTCGACCTCTTTCAAGCCCGTGTGTTATCGACCAAGACAAGCCTAATTTGGGTTTATGAGGCGAGCTTAAGGCTTGCTCCCGGATAATGTATGAGTAAACTAACCTTGCGCCAGAAACCGTACCGCCATCGCCTTGTTTATACTTGCGGTGCTTGTAAAAATAGTTTTTAGGGCTCATATTTCCTTGAATCTCCTTTCAGTTTGATGATGCTACTTTCATGCGGTTAGCAAAATGTTAATTAAGGAAAACCGTGGTCGTGGCTGCCGTGTGATAAACAGAAATCTGTGTGAAGCTTTAATTTGAAACAAGTGAATAGGACTAAAAGTCTGTGGCAAGTAAAAAGTTATATTTTTTTTATAATGGGTCTTTTAACCTTGATTTTATGTCAGCCACATCGTTTCTTATCCTTGAGACTCTAAACAACAATGAAATGAAATCCTCACGAATACTAGCACATACACACACCCACGCACCCAAGTCACGGTGGTCTAGTTGCGAGTAACAAGGAGAGGGTTCGAACCCTGTCCATGTCGGAATTTATGTACGGCCTGTAACACCACTGGCTTCTATTCTATTCTATTTTTATTTAATGACGTTTCCTCGTTAGATTTCGCCAGTATCAAGTAGGTTGAGGGAGTGTCTATCCAATCTCAAGGATTGTTTTTGAGTAAGAACAACTGCGAAGAATTTTGGAGCCTCGTGGCAGGCTGAGACGCGAACCGCGCGAACACCACGCGAGATAGTGTTCGAGGCAAACCCTGCAACGTGACTCCACCACTGGCTTATTGCTGAAGGAACATATTGAGAGCAAACCTACATGCTTCAATTTCGAGACATGACAATTGACAATGTACCCATTGTCTATTATAAAAGGCGTCGGGCGAACTACGCATCACACTGGACAGAGTTTTGGTACTACTACTAAAACGTAGATGTTCTGAGTTTTCAGAATATCTCTGACGGATAGTCAGAGATAATCCTCAGCAGTATTTTTGTTATGATAATTAAGAGTATCCTATACGTAACCACTCTAATATACTATTTAACATTAGTGATATAGCTTTAGTAGCTTTAGTGATCCAAATATATAATTTTTTAGTTTTTAGCTTTTGGTTGACGAGAAAATGGATCCTAAAAAGAAACAAATCTAGTAAGAATTTCGAAAAATCTTCTCCAGCCATAGAATTTTGATAGAAATTAAAAACTTTTACATCGAAAGATTCAATTATTCTAAAGCAATCGATTTGCCAGCCCAGCCAGTAGAAACGTAGTCTACAGCGCAGTTAGCAGACCATTCATTAATCTGTCTACTAAAATAGACAGAAAAATGGTTCTCTCTCTCCATAATTGTTCGTCTGGTAAAGAGTAGCTTGTCTATCTCGAAGTTGTTAATATTTTACGACAAAAACTGACGATGCTGTCTCGAGGCTTCCCTGCAATTTTAATTTGCATATTAATAGAGAGCTACAGTGCGATAGTGCCTTTATAATTGCTAGACTTTGTGAAATGGACTGACTAAGTGCTGACTTTGTAGTGTCTTTGTTGTACCTACTCGATGAAGAAAAATTTAAGAGCTTCAGGCTTCTTGTCCACCAGAATTAAATGAGAACAATTGAGTTCATTGGTGGATTCTTTCGTCGCCCAGTTTTAGTGAACCCTCGATGATTGTCAAATCTCTTGCCACGATAGCAAATCAAACACAATCAAGAAGAAGAACGTGTAGGTACTTTTCAAAGAAGCTGGGGTCACAATTAGTACAAAAGACACAAGTCTTTTGAACTAATTAACGCAGCCTTCAAACTGCTCAGCTGAAATTAGGCTGTAGGTATATTTTATACAGATGACTGCGGCGAACTTCGTACCGCCTTAGAATCTTCCCAACACACACTTGGCCATCTATGTTCATCACGGATAATGTAGCATTCTAATGGTAAAAGAATTATTCAGATCGGTCCAGAAGTTTCGGAGCCTATTCAATACAAACAAATAAAAATCTAATCTATTGTCTTTATAATATTATATATAGGGTCCTTCTTAATATGCTGACACTTTTTGAAGGCGATGATCAGACTGTCAAACTGAACAACTTTCTCTATGGGACCAACATCGAACTAACGAAAAAAAAATCTGTTGTATCAAATAAAACTGCCAACCTAACTCGACCCGAATGTATGGGACAGCTGTTTTTTTTCGCGATTTCGATATTGGTCCCGTAGAGAAAGTTGTTCAGTTTGAAGGTCTGCACATCGCCTTTAAAAAGTGTCAGCATATTAAGTTGGACCCTGTATGTATTAGATGTTGCATGTATACAAAGGAATAGACGAAGGTCCTACATAATTAATGCTGGATCCAAGAAACAACACCGATACGTTCAAAAAGACGCAAGTGCTGTATTTAGATGCTTTATTGGAAGGGTTGCCTTAGTTTGCATTACATACTTATGTTTGAGAATGAGATGGAAGTTCTTTGCTCTGCAAACACATGGGTCATGGAATAGGCTACACAAACTTTTATCCCACGATCCAATTCACATTGATAGTCAGATTTTATTTCAAAGCCACCATTCGCATTTGCAGTTTTCACAAAGCTATTTCCCGTTGTTATTTAGAATTAGTTCGTTTTTGTTCTAAAGCTCCGTGTAAACCTGTATTGGAAACATTTCACGTGAATAACTCTTTTTTGTATTCCCACTGAAACTGACAGCGCAACATACCGAAACAATTCACTGATAGCTTTAACCTCACGGCCATTATCGAAATGAAATATTTTAGTTGCATAAACACTTTGTTTTCAATCTATCAATCAAGTCTTTATTTGTGAAAATGCAGTGGGAAATACAGTTAAAAGAGTTTTACAAAGGCCATTTTCTTCTTAATCAGAGAGGCCAGGACTACAACTAAATAAAATAAATAAAAAATAAAAATAATTTATTTCGAGCAACATGGGACTCATAGCGTGTTAGTAACAAAATCTTAAACCTAAGTGTTAGTATTTACATGAAGGTTGTTACAGTGCGTTATGTAGGGACAGTCCAGTCTGTCCGCTATCATGCTCCGGATGCTGTTGGGGCTGGCCCGCACCCTGCGCACCAGGGAGGCGGCGCGCTTGCGCATGGTCGTGTAAAAACAGTCGAAGTGTGCCGCCGCGAACATTCCCGAGGCGCTGCAGTACCGGGGCAGCCCCATCAGCACCCTGAACGCGATATTATACTGGATACGAACGGCTCCATACGATTTCTTTGAATATGTCGCCCACAGACTGCACGTATAAAATGATGTACAGAAGGCTCTAAAAAGAGTTTTTTTAACTTCTGACGTACATCTTGCAAACCTGCGGGCGAACTAAGTACCATCTTTTATTATGAAAATAGTGGCGCCTACGACTTTGCACGCGCAGCAGACTACTGAGAAACGTGCTTGAAAATTTTGTCACAACTTTTGATTCAATAAGAGAATCACTCAGTTGAAGAATCCTCCATTAAATCTTTTGCTGTCACTTTTTGCCTTGTTGGCGTAGTAAAAACTAGCAAGAGATTTAATGGAGGAATAACTTTAATGACCGTTTCTGCAACTGAGTGTTAGTAACTTTGCTTTTTTAAAAATTTAATTTTGTTTGTTAATTCGTTTTAAGAAATACGTGTACAAATAAACGATAATCAGACAAAAAGGAATTACAAAATCTATCTTATTCCATTGTATTAGGTACGATAATACATTTTTCTGGATGAAACTACTAAAGCTAGAAGACATTTTCAATGTTTTTGTGCCAAATTGTATATTACTATTTACTGTTATGAAACTTAGTCATTAAAAGCTTTATGAACTGCATTTTCTTATAATTTTTTTTCAATTTCGTACAAACCCTGGATTTTAATGGGCATAGTCTGAGAATCCCACT
Source organism: Agonopterix heracliana (assembly GCA_963693445.1). Taxonomy (NCBI): domain Eukaryota; kingdom Metazoa; phylum Arthropoda; class Insecta; order Lepidoptera; family Depressariidae; genus Agonopterix; species Agonopterix heracliana. The sequence goes on from OY856310.1 coordinate 2,442,386, forward strand.
TACCTTACTTGATGCTACTTAACTTCGAAGATCATTACGAATGCCACCTACTTTTTCCCTCTAACAACAAAATGTCTCATTATTTCTATTTCAACAATCAACCGAACAAAAGTCAGGGCCCAGGGCTCAGGTAAAGGCGATAAGATGAGCACCCTCGTTTCGCTTTCCAGTAAATTATGACGTCTAATTATTATGGGCATTGTCAAATTTCAGCGCTGCATTTAATTTTGTTTGTACTTGTGGTTTTCAGGTGTGGTGCAAGCTCTGAGAGGAAGCGGAGGCTTTTTACGGGAAGAAGGATTTGGGTGTAAGACCGCTACGTTATGAGTTTGTTCATACATTTATATACACACAACAATCTTATTATGTTTACTATCCCCTAACGCCGCCCTAAGCGTTTCATAAAGCTTCGCTGTCTCGCCATGTCCGCCAGAGTGGGTTGCTTATCAGCTTTGACCTGCCGATCCTCGCCGAGTCAGTCTTCAAGTACAAAACCGGGGGCTTCCACTGTAAAGACCTATCCACCGAAGTGTGTAGATCCCCCTCAACCAGGTTTAGTCCACGAGCCATCCTGGTTTTCCGGGGTGTGGCCGCAGCGTGCACGCCAACTACTTGGAACCACTGGTGAGAGATTTGTGAGATGCCTGCGGACCAGTGTGGTTCACCGCCCACGATAGGCCGGCTGGCGAGACCTGAAAGGTACTACCACTAATAGACGCCCCACTACACCTCAGACTAAGGGACTAGTTAGACTATCGACTATTATGTATGATTGTAATGTAACACCAATAAAATTAAGCCTACAGCCTCTGTCACCCATAACTTACACCACACGTTAAATGTCGTTTAATTTAACACGAGAGCATTCAAGTGTGCGCTGATAATTTATCCCGTACCTGATAATAGACCTGCTGGGTTTTTGTGCTGAAATTAATTTTAAATCTTCTCCAAAGGTACTTTATCTGTCAGTTAATTATGTTGTAAGTGGGTTATTTTATGTAAATGGACCTATTACTTATAGTAGACTCTTTAACACCAAAACCAAAACCAGAAAACTGTTTGTAAAGAGTCGATAACGAACGTTACGATATATTGCGTCCACTACGCATCATGACTGGACGTCATAGCGTGAATATGTATATTATACTTTGTCTGGACACAACATTCCATTCCATTCAACATCCCTTTAGGGAAAGTTTAGGGGTAGATTTTCGAAAAATGTATTCTTAGTGCACCCTACATTATCTACTGTATGTAACAAACCACCCTATAGTATCTAATACTCAAGGGGGTGCTTCAGACCACCAAACTGAACAACTTTCACTATTGAGCCAACTTCAAAATCGCGACAAAAATCAGTTGTTTCATACAAAACAGCAGTACCGCTTCAACTCAAATGTATGGGACAGCTGATTTCTTTTTTGCGATTTCGAAGTTGGCTCCGTAATGAAAATTGATCAGTACTCTGATTATGATGGTCTGAAGCACCTCCTAAAGTATTACTAGGGTGTTTTGTTACACCCTGTATGTAATTTTGAAGATTTTTTTCCAAATTGGATGTTTACTATCTTCAGCAGTTTATGCTGTGCGTTGTCAGTCAGTCAGTCAATCACGGTACTGTTTCCTGTGTTTAAGACGCTGTTATCCCGTCAAGGCCGTTTTTTGACCACGAACGAAAGTGTTTTAAACTGTGTTTTAAAGTCTGAAATTAAATTATGTCTTATTTAAGGATCGGGCGGATAGGCGACTGTTCTCAATTACACGATTAGATTAAGTTTACTAGATAGAAAAACATCCCAAAGTTACCCCTTTTTGTTATGTTTTTTCAATACTATGATTAAACTGCTGATATTTAACTTTTTATTCTTGTACTTAACTAAATACATTAAGTATTTCTAGTGAACTCAGAAGAATTTTTAGCTTAGAAACTCCCATGAGCAAAGATATTGACGAATAATACGTTTTTTTGCGATCCTGCTTTCAATTGGAGCGGGATGGCTAATTGTAAACTTATGCTTGCAAGAAAGAGACGCTTGCACTGGGATAACCTAGCCTTAAGTATGATATTTCTGACTGGTGAATATTATTCAAGTTCTGATTGGCAAATCTCTTAAATCACAAAACAATTCAATATGAATGAGTAGGTAATTAAAGACATGGTAATAAAGTATCATTGATTGAAATGATATCGACTCGACAGGTTCTTAATTCTGAACTGCAGAATAATACACAGGCGTGGAATATGCGTAGGTATTTATGGACACAATATCGTTCTAAAATCCAAAGTCTTATACTTTTTACCTATTTATTTTCTGTTCCTTTTTTTCCTTTTAATAATTCAACGGTATTATAACAAGCTTCTAAGAAATGACTCTTAAGTCTCTCCCAATTAATTGAAAGAAAGTCAAGAAAGATAATTAAAATTTTGGCTTTAAGGATTACTCGAGCATTTTATATTTTACTTTGAAAATTTGTGCTTTAAAACGAATTCAGTGGAGTGGAGTGGACACTTTGTGAATCTAGACGAAATATTTTGTTTATATTACTACATAATTTGTAAAGGTTTATAACGATAATGAGCTTTTAAGGGTCCTAAGGGTTCTGTTCTAAATATGCAGACGGTTTTTAAGAGGATGATCAGACCAGCAATCTGAACAAATTTTTCTACGCAAGAAAAAAAAAAGATATTTATACAAAGCTGAAAACCTACTAGACCTAAATGTATCCTTTAATGTTAATACATTTTAAAATGCAGCATAAACAACTGAAACTGCGCTTCCGGCTGCTGCTATTTTGGTGTGAATTGAGCATTTTGCTGGCTGGTAAATAGAATAGAATAGAAAAATATTTTAGCATATCCTCATGACTATATTCCCAGAGGGGGTAGTTGGAGATATTATGAAACCTCAGAACATCTACGTTTCACTTAACGTTTCAATAGTAACACCGAAACTCTGTCCAGTGTGACTGAGCCCGTCGCCTCTTGTAATGGACAGTAGGAACAATACATGCCTCGAAGCATGCAGGTTTCCTCCCGATATTTTTCCTTTACCGAAAAGCCAGTGATGTTACAAATCGTAAATAAATTCTGAAATACTCATTGGTACGAGTCGGCCTGGACGGGGATCGAACCATCGCCTCCTGCACGGCAGGCAAGGCTACTCGCCACTGAACCACCACGGCTAGAAAAATATTTTAAACATTACAAAACAAAGACTGCTTATTCCACTAAACTAAGATTACCTAGCATGGAGTTAGTGACAATTAACAGCTTCAGTGTGTTGACCCAATTCAAGATGAGGCTCCTCAAGCTAGACGCGGTCTCTGGCGGGAAAACACCACTCTCCCTGACCCATTCGTCCATCTTATGGAGAGTCTCCCTCCAGGCCAAGAGCTGCCCAGGCCAATTTCGAGGTGCTTAAATAGACTCCGAACTCAGGTCGGCCGGAGTAAAGACAACCTGCTCAAGTGGGGTTACATAGACGGGTCTGATCTCCAGTGTGAATGCGGTGTTGCCCCACAGACTATGGCCCACCTCATATCCTGCCCTTCCTGCCCTGACACCCGCACGCGAACTGATCTTATGGACGCTGCCGCCTGTGCTATCCGTGTGGTAGGGATGGGTAATATCGAATTTTCGTAATATCAAATCGAAACTATATATTGATATTGAATATCTGATTCTGAAACTATATATTGGATATCGGTCGATATCCAGTAACGCTATATCAGTCAGTATACACTTAAGGTTTGATATTGTACGAATGCATAATTATTGCTATTTCACTCTCTAGCAGGGTGTTGGTATACTTTTTTCACTCGGCTTTCCTCGGTTCAGATCGGCATATTTTTTTATGTGTTATTTGATAAAGATAACAGATTTCTAAAAACATAATTTATAAAATATCTCGATAACGGTGAATCCTAGCGAAAAAATAGCGAATTTTTCGAACCCCTGGGGTACCCAGAAACCCACCCTTCCGCATGCAAAAATAAAAAAAAAATGATTTTTGAAAATTTTACAATCCAGCCCCCATACAAATTTCACCCGAAAAATCGTCTAAGTCGATGGCTCATACGAAACCGTTAAAAATTTTTCTATGTCCAGCTCCATATAAAATTAGCGTACAATTTTTCTAAGTGTGGGACCCTCGTTGGGACACCCTAACCGGTAGCCGCTAGCCCGTATATCGATGCGATACGGTTTGATATCCTATATCTATGAATCTCAGATATCTTGAAATCGAGGCGAATCGAGTTTGTGCGGCAATATAGTGTTTCACCAAATATATAGTTTCTGTACGCATCAATATCTGATTTTAAGATATTCATGTGATATACGTTTCAATAACTATATACGATATATATCGCCCATCCCTACCGTGTGGCGAAATACTGGGTTGGAAAGATTTAAAATGACTTGTCATCGACTCGATAGAAGAAGAACAGCTTCATAATAAAATATGAGAAAGTTGAAAATTAAACAAACATATTATATTAAATAAGAAGGCTTTCAGCATATTACTGACACAGCGCTGTTTTTCAGGCCAACTTGACTCTGGTTAGATCTCTCCACCATGAAGGCAAGTAAAAATAAGAAGAACAATAGGTGCTCATTTTTAATCTGGTAAAAATCACTGGTATCAAAATCTTGAAGGAAAGTTTAATTAATACCAGACTAGACGAGCTTCACAAAGCCCTTAAAGACTGGAGTCAAAAACAACTGCATTGTGCAAACACCTGCTCCTTGGAGATAATGAAACTAATTTAGTAGATTTAGTTCTTTAGCACAGAAGTGACGTGGAGTTATAAAGTTTGAGCCTTTTTAAGTTTATTAAGATTATCTGTTTTTACACCAGAAAAACCCCACGATGCCATTTTCCTGCTTTATAAAATATGTATGTATTTTTCAAACTCAAACTCAAATTGTTTTATTTAAAATAATATCACAAATATTCAACTTTCTGAAAAGATTATACGGACTCTACCACCGCGTCGGAAGGTGTTCCTTTGTAGTGAAAATGCGACCAGAAACTCTACAACACACGTCTTATAAACAAAACAAAATATACAAAGAACAAATACAATATCGAATTACAATAGTGTAAAATTGTCAAAACGAGACATTTTGGACATTCATATATTACTTTTCTCTTTTTGGAAACCCTTTAAAGCGAACGATGGTATTATATTTTAATTTCCCCATATTTGTCTACGAAACTAAGCAAATTACTGATTCGAACTTCTAGTCAAAAAGGCCTCATTAGTTCGATAAATGAATTAACAATCAAACTGAAAGATAAAAACAAATACTAGATATCTTGTCACACTAAAATAATGTCAGTTCTATATCTACTCAAATCGTTGAAATGAAATTTATTTATTTCGTTATAATAATACTATCATAATATATGTTTAAATATTCAGTGTGTTCGTAAATTGAACACCGAAGTCTACAACTGCCAATTGTTACACTCCGGCGGAATAGCATGATGCGACCGATAAGGCTGCATCACACCTTTTATCTCGTTTGTTCGCGCGCAAATAGAAAGATAGCGCTATATCACGCTGTCTTGCTACGGCCGCTGTTCAATTTTCGAAACAGCTGTTCAAGATTATATCACCATTGAATAAGAAGAATGTTAAGCTCTAAGTGGACACTAATAAACAATTTAATAACTAGTTTTCACTGTAATTTGTGACTGGAATACTATTTCATTCAATTTGCATACCAGTTTGAATATTCATAGCTCCATGTTCCAAGAAAGGTAACTTACAGTCGCGCTAGAATTAAATTCACCTTCAATGAATTAAGCTGCGAAATTTCAAACTGTTTTCATTGAACTACTTTTAATACTATTTAAGTTAGTTTTCAAGCAGGTTTCTTTTATTCTTAATTTACCATCTGACTTGCTGTAGTCAAGCCGTGTGATTGTAGTCAAAGTGTGGATCAAACCGTATCGTTCCCTGGGTATGGAACAGGGTGATTTACACTCAGTTGCAGAAAAGCTCATTAGAGTTAATCCTCCATTAAATCTCTTGCTAGCTTTTACTACTATTATATTCTATTTTTAAGGTTCTCTGTCTAGCCGTAGTCTCTGCCTACCCCAGTGGGATAGTGGCGTGAGTATATGTATGTATGTATGTTTAAGGTTACGGTGTCCATCTTGGTATAGATGATTTTGCCAATGTCGAGTTTATGTAGCAAAAAGTGCTTGACGTTGTACGGTTATTATAGGTATTTTGGTGACTTCAAGGGTCGTTCTTCGAAAAGAACACTATCTTGAGCCACCACTGGAGCAACGTTGTAGGCCGGGGAGGGGGCAACCGACGAGCGACACGCGACGCGACTACTCAATAGCAGACCCACAACGATATTACTCCTAGCTTTTACTACGTCAACAAGACAAAAAGTGACAGCAAGAGATTTAATGGAGGATTAACTTTAATGAGCGTTTCTGCACCGAGCGTGAGAGATGCGGTTTTTAGTGAGCAAAAGTAAGTCATAATATTAATTTTGACACGTTATAACCTCCTGAAATCTTAAAGATACTAAGGGTGGCTTGCACCAAAAATTATGTTATTAACAACAACACAGTTATGTTAATATTGATAGGTACCTATTTATTCTCCATGAAGCTGTAACAAAATTTCTGACCACTTCGAAAAATAATACGATCGTGAGTTTATGGTACGTAAATAAGGCTCAATTCAGACCAATCAGGCAACGGCCTGCAGCAGCGCAGTGTCAGTTGCGCCTTTTAAACTTTATCTGCATTGCTAAAATACGTAGTATTGTTTGAGGGGCTAGAAAAAATTAGTATTGGCGTCCCGCCGCACTGTGGGCAGAAGTACGCCGCCCATGAACCATCTAGCTATCACTGTCAAACTGCTGGCTCTGGTCACTGCCAGTAAGCCTAGTATGCCACCCCCAAGAAAACGATAAAAAACGAGATGTGCCTCCATCTTTGTTATTTTACGTACACCAAAAAAGCGCGTGTAATTTTTTTTCGCTTACTCGTGGGTGGCTAACCGTTCATCCGCTCCCTACCGCTGCCGGCTTCTGCCATTTTAGAGTGAATTGAGCCTATAAGTATTATTATCTGAGTGCGATTTAAAAGGCAATTCTAATTATAGTGCCAAACGAAAAGAGAACGTTGACGGAAAAGTGAAAAAGCATTTTCACGTACAATAGTTTGTGCATCCAACCGACCGTATAGACTGACTCGTGAAATTTTAACTAGCCGCAGTGTACAATTTTATTTGCTTGGACGTGTACGCTCCGATACGTTTTTGGCAGTTTCGTGTGTACTTGAATGCAAGGGTCGGTAAATGTTTTGCTAAAATTACACTCGTGGCAAAATAATTGATGCCTTTATTGATACCAATGTTTTTGTGTTTGGAATGTTGCAAATTGAATCTCAATTTTCTAATCGAAATGGTGCTTCATTTGAGAATACAAAAATTGTTTCCATCCATCCATCCATCCATCACCTGCGTCTGCAGAGTAATATATTTCATCGAAACACTTCACCCCCTTTCAATTGACCAAATGAATTTTGTCAAACGAAAGTATTACCATCGATAAAAAAACGGCACCTGTATGTTATAGACATTATAATATTAGTGCGTGCACACACGATGACGCACTGACGCTTGCGGCAGATGTCAGTCCATAGAACCACACCCGGTGCGTCAATGCGTCACCGTGTGTGCTTCTAGGTGCGGTTTCATACAAGTCCTTGTTTCACAAATGACGGACTGACGTTTGTGCTCCGTCAGTGCGTCATCGTGTGTGAACGCTCTTAATTTGTACGTCTTATAGCTATAGTTGTTGCAAATAAATAAAAATAAAAACAAAAAATAATAAATGAATAAACAAACTCATTTAAAAAAGTCCAATGCCTGGTTTACATTTCCTTTTTAGCGACAGTATTCAGGATTCCGCTGACAATGAGAGAGCGTAATAAATAGCTTTTTGTTTTAACATACCTATTGTTTAAAATAATCCGATCCAAAATACAACAAAATACTCGAAATAGTAACGGTCGAACGATTTCATACCCATTTTGAATAATTACAACGGGTGTTTGGTCAACGGGGTGTTATTTGTGTTATTTTCATATTTGTTTTATGTTATTAACGGTGGTAGTTCAAATATTGTTGTACGTATAATTTACTTAATATGCGGAACTTTTTAAAGGGGATGATCAGACCGTCCAATTGAACAACTTTCTCCACGGGACGAAATCGAAAATATCGAAAATAGCAAAAAAAATATCAACTGTCCCATACATTTGGGTCGAGAAGGTTTGCAGTTTTGTATGTGTAGCGGAGCTACGAGAGCTGACTAAGCAACAATGCCGAACACATCGATCGAGTCGATGTAAACAGAGATCTATCTAGGTCAACGCATGCGACCTAGCACGTCACACAGAAGACGGCCAATCACAATATGGATCTGTCCAACGCATCACAGCTCATTACGAATAACAACCAATCATATGGCGAGTCCTGAATCGCACTATCGAAGTTATCAAGAGACTTTGCATATATACAACATCCAACTAAGAACTGTTGGACCGCGGTCCCGGGCATTCCAACTAGCCCGTGGAAGATCTTCCCTTTTCCTCCAAACTGGTGACCACCGACAACTGAGCAATCAACCTTCTGGTACGTAGCAGTCACTGAAGATGGCAGCAACACGGAGCAGCAACGAGGTCCTGAACTAGCCTACAAAGCATAAAGGTCCCGCATCTCCACAGCAAAGGTTATCGGCTAACGCAACGGTACAGCAACCACGGGGTCACACCGTCACACGCCGAACACATGCCTTCATGAAAAATTGCCATACCTGGACTGAATGCGTACCAAGCAAGCTGAAGACAAGTTTCGACGCTCCGTCTGGAGGGGGAGTATTGTAGCGGAGCTACGAGAGCTGACTAAGCAACAATGCCGAACACATCGATCGAGTCGATGTAAACAGAGATCTATCTAGGTCAACGCATGCGACCTAGCACGTCACTCAGAAGACGGCCAATCACAATATGGATCTGTCCAACGCATCACAGCTCATTACGAATAACAACCAATCATATGGCGAGTCCTGAATCGCACTATCGAAGTTATCAAGAGACTTTGCATATATACAACATCCAACTAAGAACTGTTGGACCGCGGTCCCGGGCATTCCAACTAGCCCGTGGAAGATCTTCCCTTTTCCTCCAAATATGGAACAGCAGATTTTTATTTCGTGATTTGGATGTTGGTGCCATAGAGAAAGTAGTACAGTTTAATGGTCTGATTGTCCCCTTAAAAAGTGTCAGCATTTTAAGAAGGACCGTGTATACATACGGATGATGTCCAACGGATGGTGTTGATTTTACAATTGGACCAATGTTTAAAAATGTTCCATCCATAGAAAATCTCGATTGCTACTCAACCCAAATTTATAGCAGATATTTTTCACGTTTTTAATGCTTGTCCCATAGCAAAAGTTGTTCAGTTTGGTGGTCAGAACACCCTGTAAGTATAAGATAAATAGAAATAATGGAACACGTTTCGTCTATATTTTTTAACAACTAAATTTTTTTTCTAAAATTGAAACGTCACTGCGTTCAGAAACTTTCTAAAATGTTATCGCAGCCGTTCCGTTGTACACGACGTTAATTGTTTTCCCGCCAAAATTTAGTCGAAACACTCACAAAGCAATTCGATAACGTCACTCAAATTGATAGAGTTTTTAACAAAGCTGCGGGCTTTGGGGTCCACTTACTTTTACCGCCGGATTCACTCACCTGAAACTGAAAACGAAAAAAAATACGTACCTACTGATGATGATGATGCTGATGACAATGATTTCAAATTGTACCTAACTCGTATAACCAACAACCCAGAGCACAGCAACCTGTAAGCAACGCAACTCATTCTCTACTTAATTCAGCGCTACCCTTATACAGCTATCTCAAACGGTTAAATACAAGGTAACACAAAATCAATGTCATAGCATTCTTACAATCCCCGTAAGCCCCTCAGAGTCTCGCAACAATGCCTTTATTGCCTTCGCCCGTAATTTATGTTGCGGCCTTTTTCCACCTGCTTCGGGTTACAGAATAATTTATATTGGCAGTAGTACCACTGGCTGGAGATGTTCTATCATTAATTCATTAGATTATGACTGGTAAAAAGTAGCCGACGATAAAGAACATGGTGTATGTGTGTACAGAAAGTGAGAATAGTACATCAGGGCCACTAAACGTGCAGATCCATAGTTTCTACTATTGGGAAAAGGCGTGACTTATGTGTAATATGTGTACTTACTCGTATTTTGGGTAAGTAAGTCATTAAAAATTTTAAGTCTTAATTTAAAGGAACGGACAATATTTTAAAGACTTTGATATGATAAAGACCATAATATAATAATAAATGCTGTTCGTCGGTAAGCGTATCACACGAGAAAGGCTAGACCGAATTGGCTAATTTTAAAATGTTCGTGATACCCCGAGTAAGATTTTCAAACAGGACAACCTCTGTCGGGTCAGCTAGTTAAAATAAATATTCCTCTTGGTCAATCTTTCATAAATCTCTGTTGTAGCTCTTGTCCGCTCCAATTCACGACAGGGTCTTTTGAACCTGACCTACTGTTATAGTTTACTCTATGTCACGTCTAGTAAGAAGCATGCGTGAACCAACAATGCGTACCGGCTAGAGATTGATGCTTTAATTTCAGTAATGGCGGCTTATTAGGAGCTGAGATGTTGAGGGTTTCTACCATTGTTAAGTTTATGGTTTCTACTTGATAATTTGATTTGAAATGTGGTATAGAAACTCTTGTTTTTACGAGCTTTAACCTATTGTTAAAAATTATACTGTAAATAATGGAACACCTTTTTATTTTATTTGATACCCTATCATTCTTTTTCAGTTTTTGATGGTTTGACACCTTAAGCAGTCAATTTGTTAATTTACAGGGTGTAAAATTAAATGCGTTACAAATATTAAGAGGGGTGCTTCAGACCACCAGCAAAAAAAAGATTGTTCTATAGAAAGCGTCAATCGATCAAATGTATGGAGCAACAGATTTTACCTCCATAGTTCAGCTGTTCGGTCTGATGGTCTAGAAAGTACCCTTTAATTTATAACACATTTTTTACACCCTGTTTACTTAAATGTCAATACGATAGTCCTCACATTGAAAAGTCGCATGTAGCATGTCTTATTTTCTTTCTCACAATCGTAACTGCTTTTAAAAGACAAAACTTTTCAAATTCTCGAATTATTGTCACCCCATATTTATCCAGGCTATAAGTAAATGACAAACAAATCCCACAGTACGACTCAAGTTGGAACAACTCTGCTTTTTCCAACTTCCATACCTCGAAGTTTGGAATATGAAATATAGGACCTACTCGTAAGTTCAAATTCCCCCTCGCAATATCTGGTATTGTTGAATTACGATGGCTAAGTTGGGCTATATTGGGATATGTGGGGGTATTGGGGTATGTAGGTATTCGATGTAATCCTATCTGTATGGCTGTGGCGATGCCAACTTTTAGAGACATTAGAGCATACCTATCGATAAATTTCTCGTTTAGATTAAATGTTAAAGTAGGTATTTTGCGAATGAAGTTTCTTTTATGAACTGGATAATGGTCTCTTAAGTGAGGATTTAGATTTAGAAGACATTCTGATGGAAAGGTATTATTAAGAGTGAATTGTCTCGAGTAAATATTACTCCTCAATAATTATAACTATCTATGAATACCATGAGTTTATACTGTAGTAAATACTACAGTAGTTTTACTCCCATTTGTGTATTAAATTTCGTACAGCGCTTCTAGTGGTTACCTAACATAATTTTGCCATACAAAATTGGGGACATAACTACAGTATAGTAAAGTACAGTGCCACATCATGGTAGGCCTACTGAGTGGGTCAAACATGCGTAAGCGCATCGCGCATCGAGCACACAGAAAGTGATAACCATATCAGTACTGACAACTTCTGAGGGCAGCAAAAGGGAGCGATCCATATTGCTGCTGCAGTACAGAAGGGTCTGCCAAAAACATAATCTCTTAATAGTAGGTAGGCTGATAACTTTGTGAAGAACGCTGAGCTGGTGGAGCTGAGTGATGTACAGGCGTGAGGCGACACATCAAGCTATACAAAACCAAAATAAGCTGGCCGCGCGTTTGTAGAGTAACGAATAACTTCGCGCGTCTATCTTATGTTGGTTTTGTATAGCTTGATGTGTCGCCGTGTGTACACCAAATCAATAGTTATGGGTATAATTTGGGTGCCTATAATATTGGACAAAATAAGTAATTGTCCAGCCTCTAGTACGTATGGTTTCCCGACTCGCGCGCGACATGCCTTCGCAGCATAGAAAAAGACCTCTTCCCACTCTTTACAGAAAGCGACGCGCGACAAGTAGTATGGAAAAAAACAGTTGCACGCAAGTAGGGAAATTATGCTGGAGGGGCAGCAGTCGACGTCATTCATAAAATGATGATGTAAATGTATAAATTAAGTATACGGGTAATACTAGAAAGATTGCTCACATTTAACTTATTAATTTAGGACGAATATAGGTAGACGGGAGAGGCCTATGTCCAGCAGTGGACGTCCATCTGCTGAGATGGTGATGATATTAATGGTAGGTAGATTGTTAATGTTGTACCTCTCAAATGCATAAAGCAAGAGATCACCAAAGATCCTTATAAAAAGAATAAAGAAATCCTCTTGAAGTTTTCCTTTGCTTTGCCTACATACAACAAAACTATCGATACAGTCGATAACAATCTATCTCTACTAAAGATCGGAAGATGCATCGGATTTCCCGAAGGGACCGCGTTCGAGGTAAAGCGGAGACGGATTTAGTCTTAGATTTCTCTTTAAGATATTTCCCCTAAGTAATGATTTCAAATAGTGAAAGAAAATATGCTACTTCATTGGCTTTAATATTCTGACAAGAGTTTTGTACCCACCCAAATTTTACAGGGTGTAAACTTAAACGCTGAAGTGGATGCTTCAAACTGAACAACTTTCACTATGGCACCAACATTTCAAGCGCAAAAAAAAAGTATGTTACTCTAAGGTTGCTCCATAGAAAATTTAAGGCGTATCTGCCCTGGACCACGACTCTCCATACTAATCGATGCGAACGAGCGCGTGGCTCCGGTCAGAATTTAGCTGTTTTCTTTGAAAAATTAGATGATTTTTTATTAATTTCTAAAAAGTAAGAAAACCACATCATTGTATTGTGAACAATATTGTAAATTTTCATTTTGTTCCGATTCAAAATGTAAGAGTAAAATGGTTACAACTGGAAAAAAGGGGTGACCTTAGAGTCCTTTTTCTTCAGTTTTATTCATTAAAATCGATTTCTAGAAAAACTACATCACTTCTCATATCCTGTAGATGGTCCAGTTGATTTTTCAGCTCAAACAGTGCCATAGTTATTGAATGAAATGGTTACAAAGTTACCCAAAACCGGCAGCTAGCCCCTGAATTTCAATTGCTACTCGATTGAAATATTGTATGAAAGAGCAAATTTTTTCTGCTATGTATTTTGTTCCCATTGTGAAAGTTGTTCAATTTGATGGTTTGAAGAACTCCTTTAAGTAGGTACCTATTTAACATATTTATGTTTACGCTCTGTATCCGAGTATCACAGTTCTGACTCGGTGGTCTCGACAGTTCAATCGTGGGATTCTATCGATTCGTGGAATCTAGGGATTCACGGGTAGAAATTCAGAATTATAATTTACCTCGTTACCGCACTACTAGAAGGTAATCGTTTGGTGCGGATGAATTTAGTAAGGGACATCGAGTGGCCATTCTGTAGTCTACCATGAGTTGACACTGTACTTTACTACTGTAGTTACGGCGCGAATTTTGTATGGCAGAATTAGTTCTCAACATAACCACTGGGAGCGCTGTACGAAATTAAACACACAAATGGGAGCTAAACTACTGTAGTATACTACAGTGTACATTTTTGTACTAATAATATTCTATGCATCAAGTGAAACTTTGGCCATAAAGAAACATGTTTTCTTTTTCCGTATTCTAACACGAAATTCTCAAAAAAGACGTAATTGGCATAATCACTTTGCCCATCAAAGTAATTTACGAGGCAATTCATAATCCTTTAAAAGCAAAAAACTTTTTCTCGTCAAAATTTGCCGAAAGATAAACAGAACTGAATTGTTAGGTAGGGGATTGAGTAAACGTCAATTAGGCATTCTGCAAGCTAATGGTTCAAGTAAATGGTTTGTGTGCTTCGGCATACTTAACTGTTGGTCTTTTGTGTTTTGAACTATTTATATACAAGGTCTTACAAAATTAGAAATAAAGATTGAAGGGGGTGGTTTAGACGGGTAGTTGGGCGGTTGACACCGCGCTCGTTTCGGACCGCGGTGTCAATCGCCCAAGGGCTCTTTTTGAATAGGGTCTAGCTGTCCCATACAAAACTGCCGGACCAACTCGACTCAAATGTATGGGACAGCTGATTTTTTTTCGCGTTTCCTGAGGTAGGCTCCATAGTGAAAGTTGTTCAGTTTGATGGTCTGAGTTCAACGTTTCAGTTTGCGGAGGGCTGTCCCTTACTCCCTGTATAATATAAGTAGTAACATTTTTTCATTTTAATGAAATTGTTTAATTTTCTACACTAAACGTTTTTCTGCCCGTCAGTCCAAAATAACATTATATTATATTATTAAACTTTGGATAGCGGTCCGAAAGACCCTATTCAAAAAAATCACATGGGCGATTGACACCGCGGTCCATTAAAATGCATACCGTGGTGTACCCTATTCAAAAAGAGCCCTTGGGTGATTGACACCGCGGTCCTAAACGAGCGCGGTGTCAACCGCCCAACTACCCGTTTAGAGGGTCCATCAAACTCAACAACTTTCACTATGGGACCAATATCGAAATCGCGAAAAAAATAAATTATGTTCTATACTCTACAAAGCGACTCGAGCTAAAATATGTATGGGAATGGGATGTCAAATTTTTTTTTTCGCGATTTCGATGTTGGTCCCATAGAGAAAGTTGTTCAGTTTGACGGTCTAAACAACCACCTTAAGAGTTTTAAAAATTTATTCTTACTTATGTAACACCCTGTATATAATTTTATTTTGTATTTCATCCGTCATTCATCATCATCATCATCTCAGCCGATAGAATAAGATATTAACGTGCCTTACAAACGACTGATCCAATTGAGACAAAATACCACTAAAAGGGTCACCCATCCAAAGGTCGATCAGACCCGGTGTTGCTTAACTTTGGTGATCGTTTCCAATACCAAAAGCGTCGTTGCGCCAACTTACTTTAAAGGGTATAAAAAACGGAGTAAAGTGAATAAAACTACCGATGGTCAAACCCAGAACTCGTGTACTGCCTCACTCTACACAAACTCCATAAATCCTTCACTCCATCGGCCACACAAGCAAAAAGTTTAAACAAAAAGGTTGCACGTTAGATTTGCAATGTAAATGAGGGCACTCTACATATCCTGCACTCCATTAGACTAATGGTTGCAGTAGCTTTAATGAAAGCTTTTACTTACTTTAATCAATCAAACATTAAAATTATGTTGTATGGGGCCTGAAAAACCTCTCGCCTTTTGCTCAGTACACTGAGACTGTACTCTTCTACAGAAGCCTGTAGAATTCTACTTCAGGGCAAACGCCTCTTTTCAATATTAAAGGTGTACAGTATAGCCCGCAGTATAGCATTTGCACAAGGCCTGATTGGTAGAGTATAGCCTAAAGGTATACTCAGAGGTGCGATTTTGGAAAGTCACACGTTTAAATCAGCAGTAGAAAGATGCATAATCTGCATATACGAGTAAGTTTTGACATTTTCTACTGCTTCTTATTTGAACGTGTGACTTCGAAAATCGCACTTCTGGCCTCATGCGAGTTGATGGAGGTAAGTTAGTAACTCAGTGATGAATAAAAAAAATTCCTACATCAATGGCTACTTGTCCTAAATGTAAGGTATGAAACAGAATTATGTTTAATATTTTTTCGATTGTTCAAGTTTGATTTTTCTGTGAAAGTTAAAAGGGTGCTTTAATAACATGTAACGCAATTAAAACTACTCCCTGGATATTTGCTTTGGTTTTTTAAAGGGATAATCCGAACATCAAAGTAAACAACTTTCTATTCGGACTAACATCTAAATCGGGAAAAATATAGGTTCCTTTTTAATATGCTGACACTTTTTAAAGGGATGATCAGACCGTCAAACTGAACAACTTTCTCTATTGCACCAACATCGATATCGCGAAAATAGCATCAGCTTTTCCATACAAAACTGCAAACCACTCGAGCCAAATGTATGGGGGAAGGGGGACAGCAGATTTTTTTCGCGATTTCGATGTTGGTCCCATAGAGAAAGTTGTTCAGTTTGATGGTCTAAACATCCCACCAAAAAAGTGTCAGCATAGTATCCATTAGCCGTCCCATTTGCAGGTTTGCAGTTTAGTATGAATTTTGACTCTATTCCGATGTTAGAAGTTGTTTATTTTCATGGTCTGGTCATCCCCTTAAAATCCGTCAGCATTATTAATAAAGATCCTTTATTCGATCGGACTGCAGCAAGAATTGCAATCGAATATGTTACTTACTGCAGGTTGCAGGTCAACTGGCAATTACTTTAATGACTGCAGCCCACTGCGGGTTTAAGGTGGGTCGTTTCTCTTGCTATGCACAAACTTCAATGTAGATAATGGTACAATGGTAATATTAAGTAAAAGTGAAGTGCTATTAAATGTTGTGCCTGAACATAGAAGTGATTATTATTTCCACGAAAATTGATGTTTTGTGTTGTATTGTATTCGATCGTTCAAAACAGTTTCTACTAAGATTTTACAAAAACGACTTATTCCAGCCAAAAACGTCTCAGGTCGACTTTGGAGGTATCAAGGGATTGATAAGATTTTTCATAAATACAGGTACAGAATATGTAATAGTATATAGTTCTACATAACACAGGTCTAGTTTTTATCTATGTCAAATGTAAAAAAAACGTTTAGTTAGGAATAAGTTAGTTTCAATAAGTGACGAATCAAAATGTGGTTAAAATTTACATTACAAAAATTAATTACCCATAACTAGATATTTCCTGGCTATCTCCTCGGGAATAAAGTGGACAGCAAATGTTATGGTATAACTAAAAAAAAATCTAAACTATTTGTAAAGATTTTATGATTATTTACATAGAATGCGTGACGTTCGACCTTAAATTGAAGTAATAAGTAATAGAAAATGTTTTTATCTTTGTTAGTGAAACTGCAATGCCGCTGTATCCTTAGAAAAAAGTAAAATAAAAATTTAAGATTGTAGCAATTTTTCTTATCACCCCAAAAGAAGAAACGGTCGCAATCTTCCTTATCAATAATGTGCATACAAAATCGGTCCTTTTATCACAAAACCAACACAATTTCAATCTAAACACAATTACATTCGTACGATTCTCGAAACTCTGCACCAGATGCATCCGATGCAATCCCACTTTGAAGACATGTTATCGAAAATTTAATATAGCGCGTCATAGGTACAGATTCGATTCCGAACTGGGTAATCTTGTTTCACGGCTCTCGAGTCCGGGATGCGTTTCGATCGGATTTGTTCCGTATCAGTGTAACAGATTATTCGTATTAGTAGTAACGGTATCAGATATTCTTAATAGGATATTTATAGGCTAGTTCTTTTTCGGTGATGCAATTATACAAAGGTCTAGAAAAATTTGCTATTTAAAGGGGATGATCAGACCATCAAACTGAACCTCTTTCTTCCAAAATAAAAAATGTCGAAAAAAAAATCTGCTGAAAAAAAAAACCTATACATTTGGGTGGAGTAGGTTTGTATGAAACAGCTGATTTTTTTGGGCGTTTTCGATGTTGGTCCCTTAGAGAAAGTGTTCGGTTGATGGTCTGATCGTCCCCTTAAATAGTTTCACCTAATTTTGTTAGAAATTATAGTTTGACAAGGACAAAAATAATAGGAGAGAAACTTCGATCAACAATATCCAACTAGATAACGCGTCAGCGCTCAAAACATGTCCCGGCAAATAACGCCTCACTATTGGAGTGAGGTCTTATTTTGAATTAGTTGCGTTCGAACAAAGCCAACGTAAGCACGTCTCGCAATGCCGCAGTGTTCCTTTTTTAAATTACTAGGAATTGTGGTTGCTTTGAGGTCGAAATTATAATGTATTCGAACTGTTTTCTCGGTTCGTTAACAAAAAATTTTGTATATTCACGAGGACAGAATTTCTCTTTGATTTTGTATGCGACTCGTTATCTAGAAGTTGTATATTGTTGATCGAAGGAGAGAAAGCTAACCAAAGTGGTTTTGATCGTTATAGGTAACATTATAAATGGTGAGGGACAGAGATAGAAAGAGGTGGTCCAACTCCAAGTTTATTAAAACGTATTTTGTTTCATAAGGGTTAATTTTGGATGGTGAATTCAAGAATAAAAAAAAACTGATACTTTTCATATAAGGATGAAAATATATAAAGCGGTTTATATTTAGCGTTCCAGCCAATTCTGATTTATTTATCAGAAAGATATACTTACCATTACCATCCCACTTGTCTTGGACATTACTAAAAACTATTATTAGAATAAGTGAGAGTAATAGATACTAATTATTGTAAAATTAGTTTTGCTCATTAATTATAACTGAATGTGATTTTAATGAGCTCTAACCTGGTGTTTACCAACGACACGGTTACGGTCGATGCCTTACCCAGAAAATTCATGTTTATTTTTTTAAATTTTTGATACGAAACACTAAACACTTTGTAATAATACTATTGAAGTAAAACCCCATCTTGCTCTCCATAACTAATCTAAAACCTTTCTTTCCTTGTTTTCTTTCAAGCCTATTTTCTGTAAGTTATTGTGCAAGAGCAGCAACGAAAGTACCAGGGGAGCAAGAATAGATATTAATGTATAATATCACGTTATTTGCGTCACTTTTCATCTCTGTGGGGCCATGTGTTTCTGGTCCCTAATGATGTTATTTAGAGATTATCTCTTGATGGACTCGCAATACTTGGGCAATATACAAATGTCTTATTGTAAAATGATGAATACGTTTGATTTTTGTGCTTCACAATAATAATATTAACCAGAATGCAAAAAACTTTGGAAGACGTTTGCAGTGAGGGCTTTTTAAGGAAATGATGAGACTATCAAACTGAACAACTATCTCTAATGTTTGTCCAACAACATCGAAATTGGAAAATAAACAATCTGTTTTCTCGTACATTCAAGTCGAGCAGGATTGCAGTTTAGTGTGGAGTGAAACGACTGATTTTCTTTTCGTTAATTCCATTTAGTTCTTTAGAGAACGTTGTTTAGTTTGATGGTTTGATTTTAGAAAAAGCGTATGTCTAGAATGAGCCTCACTGTTATACCGTACAAAATTAAAGGTGCCAAGTTTCTTAGGTTGGTGTACAGTCACCATCAGATATATCGTAGCAAACAAGGTGGTCAAATATTTATAAGCAGTTCTAATTTTCAGGAATTTCTTTACACATAACCAATCAAAAATATTGGAACGCCTAGAATATCAAATATATCTACGCAGTTAAGGTGGTCATAAACATATGAACAGTTTGGGAAAAAAGACCTTACTCCGTTGTTTTACATTTTAATTTTAATAAAACAATTTTAAAGAAATTATTGAAAATTAGCTGTTCAGATATTTATGACCAAATACCATGTTTTATAATTGGTAAAATTTACTGTAAAGAATTTAATGAAAATTAACACTGCTCAGAAATATTTGAACACCTTGTATGCTACGATATATCACTGGCGACTGGCGACTGTACGTGAGGCGCCATAAAAATTATGTATTTGTTAGTGTATATGTATAATAGGGTTTTGGGGCCTGTACTGGTTACAATTTTTTTCGACGCTTTCGTATCGTCGACTGTCCATCTTGACACATAACTATATCAAAGCTTGACATATAACTTTATCAAAGGGTTTGATAATTCTCTTTAAAACCCATCCGCATAATTAAGAAGGAGCCTGTATAAACGAAGAATGTAGTGGTTACGATTTGGTTACGATCTATGCCGGCCAATGCTGGGCACCACACGGCAACGTCTGCATAATTCTATCTGAATCAAAATGTTTCTTCACATTGTATATAGCTCCACAATGTCCCCTAAGGAAAGCATCTTAAGACATTCGCATTATTAAAACGGAAACAGTACCGAAGTTCTTTATTCTTTCTTTATACGAGAAATAAAATCTTAGGGTGCATAAAATAACAATGTTATACGTCGATAGGAAAGTGTGTAACGAAATGTGTAGGTAAGTAAGAGACGACGTGTTTTATTTTATAGGTTTTAGATGAATAATTATTAGTCTGGAAGAAATAGTTTGTTATTGTTCAATACTTAAAATCCCCTTAAGACGCAACAGATTGAAAATTTCGTTCTCTGGGTTGTGGACTCGGTGGTGCAATTGGTTAGCACGTTTCCCCGGTTTGGAAGAGCGTGGGTTCAAGTCCCGCCCGAGACAAATTTTTCAATCTTTAATTTGATATGTTGACGGTTTTTTAAGGTTGTTGCAGAGTTATCAATTTCATACAAAACTATGTCATAGAACACTCGTAGACGGTATTAATAAAAGTAATGTTTTATATATGGAAAATTAGCTTAGGAAAAATATATTGCGCGTATCATATAATATATTTACAATATAATTACGAAGATACCAAGCTTTGAAATTATTCATACAATATTTCAAAGCCATATCTTTGTAATTATATCATAAATTGTAAATGTTATTTGAGACGCGCAATCTAGATTTTCTGAGCTATTTTTTATAAAACAGTACTTTTATTAAATACCGTCTACGAGTGTTCTACGACAAAGTTTTGTATGAAATTGACAACTCTGCAACCACCTATAAAATATTCGTCCGTGAAACAAACCAAAATCGCGAAAAAAAATTGCTCCCGACCTATTCGACCCTAATGACAGCAGATTTTATTTCGCGATTTTTATGTTGGTCCCGTAGAGAAAGTTGTTCACTTTGATGGTCTAAACAACACCTTTAAATATTACTATAGTGTTTTGTTGCACCTTGTGTATCCTTTCTGAAAATGCCTGTTCTACCTAATACGACATAATTCCAACAATTTCTTCCACATAAGTTAAATATATATTTCTAAGTCGTCCTCTACCTTTCTTCTCTTTCAGTAGAGTCTTCAAGAAAATTTAAACAACAATCTCAAAAATATATATTCCTATGTCTTTTCGTCCATCCTAATACCAATTGACGAAACAAAAAAGCCCCATTCATATTTTTACTAACAATAATCAGAAGATTAAATTACAGTCGTATTGATAAAAATATAATATTACTGAGAATGATGGATGATCTAACGAGTATTAAGATACTAATCGAATGAAAACATCATTAATCGTAGTTGTTCCAACGTATTTGTTTCCATTAAATTGATAAAAATTGGACATCATTAACTTGAATGGTGCCCATTACAAGACAAATGTTGTAAACATTAGATACACCCGTATTTAATTGAATCTGTGTATAAGATCAGCATACGTACTTTTTTTTTTAATTTCCATGTTTTTTCCATGTTGGAATGAAGTTTCTAGTAGGTATTAATATTATGTTGCAGTATTTTTGTGGACGATAGAATATAAGGCATCATCCTCGTTGCTTGCTAATTTAAATTTTTAAACTTCCAGATTTTAACAAAAATCTTTTTCACTTTATAAATACCCATACTGGCTGTTTTCCCAGAAAAAAATGTGACAAACACCTTACAATTTTATAAAGAAAACTTGATTTATTTTTAATTTACATGAAAATTTTTCTGTAAAATGTTTTCAATTAAATTTTTTTCACTAATTATTTCCAGTATTTTATTTAAACTGGTATTTAAAAAGCATTACAACCTCATGCTCACAGAATTTTTTTTAAATATCTTGCTGTTAACAAGAACATTATCTCGTCCTGCGGCTCGCTTGGCAGATTGACCCCGGAGACCAGGTCCACCAGGTTCCAGGGGGGCCGCTTCGGAGCTTCGCTCCTCCGCGTAGCTCGGCCTTCGGCCTCGCGCTCGAGGGCTGTTATGTGATTAGATGACCAAAGAGGTTTTATTCATATAATTATTTCATGATTGTACGAAAATCATTTTACTTAGTTTGGAGAAAATATATACTTAACTGTATAAAAGACGAACGTAATCTCGTCTAATCACGAGTGAAGCACCCATTTTTTATTTGTGTGCGTGCTGACGTACAGCTGTCGTGCAGTACATAATGGTAGCGGATTGTATGCGCCTAGAGCTGGTGCATCTGTGTGAGGGTAGGTTCCTTGTAGAACAAACGAAAATGTACCTTGCAAGCTTCACATCTTTTTAGTGTCACATTACGTCCGTCTTTTTTTCAGGTCCGTGACTTAACTAGGATGTATGTGTTTATAATAGTTGGTTATTTTAATTGTTTTCGAATAATAAATGAAAGCATTATTTTGAACATAACAAGCAACAACAAAAATAATCATTCTTTTTTAAATAAACATACCCAATATTATAATTATGCTTATTCAATAAATATAACATACTCGTAGACATCCAAAACAATTCAACACTGCTTCAGCTAAAACTTATTTACGTTTCAACTTTTAATTTCATCCAACTACAAACTAATACCTACCCATACAAGCCATACATTAAGCCTTTATTGTCCTCCCCTCCCACCCTCACATCCGGAGGGTTGTATACAATGGTTCAGATATTGGCATTCCTCTGCCGATAGCATTGTGGAGCTAATGACAAATCACTGAAACCTCAGAGCCATTGAATCGCCTTCAGTGTGCGTTATTGATTTTGAGGACATAGAGGTGGGAGATTAGCTTCTATAGAAATGGTAAACGTAAGTCTCTATCTCCGTGAAGTGCGTCGCTTATACAGGATACAGGGTGTAGAGTGTAGACTCTATCTTAACTATTATAAAACCGTAAAATCATGAGAAATAAAAAAGTAGCGGTTCACTTCAATAAACTCAAATAACACTTCGATAGCGCGATTTAAATGACGTGCAGCGCCATCTATTGACAAAATTGTTAGTTTGTTTGTTTGTTCGCGCATCACGCAAAAACTAATGAACCGATTTTGATGAAACTTTTTTTGTTTGATAGCTTATGATCTGACTTAAAATCTGGTACTTATATAATTTGTGGTTGTTTATAAGGATGGCAACGATATTTAATTTTACCCTGTATAATATCTAACAAAATCAGCTGAAACAATTTCAAGATGAGACCATCTCAGACGGCAGACTTTTAGGGTTCCGTTCAAAAACGGGACCCTATTCATAAACCTACGCTATCCGTCCGTCCGTCTGTCTGTTCTTCCTATAAAGGGCTGTATCTTTTGACCCATACTAGCTAAACGGTTGAAGTTTTAACAAAATAATAATATTAAGGCTAGGTTATCCCAGTGCAAGCGTCTCTTTCTTGCATGCATAAGTTTACAATTAGCCATCCCGCTCCAATTGAAAGCATGATCGCAAAAAAACGTGTTTTTCGTCAATATCTTTGCTCATGGGAGTTTCTAAGCTAAAACTTCTCCTGAGTTCACTAGAAATATTTAATGTATTTAGTTAAGTACAAGAATAAAAAGTTAAATATCAGCAGTTTAATCATAGTATTGAAAAAACATAACAAAAAGGGGTAACTTTGGGATTTTTTTCTATCTAGTAAACTTAATCTAATCGTGTAACTGAGAACAGTCGCCCATCCGCCCGATCCTTAAATAAGACATAATTTAATTTCAGACTTTAAAACACAGTTTAAAACACTTTCGTTCTTGTTCAAAAAACAGCCTCGACGGTATAACAGCGTCTTAAGGCGCATTTGCGAACAAATGAAAAAATCATCGGTGCGCGAGAAGTCCAACTTGCACTTGGCCGGCTTTTTTATTTTTTTCCTCCAGTGTCTCAATCACGCGCACGCGATGACGCTCGGATTGCGTCTAAGTCAGTTAGGCGACGAGGGCTCAATTTATGCAGTCCAAGTGTTGGGTGTTGTGGAAGTTGTTTAGTTTGATGATCTAATGTCAAGACAGTGCCGATACTTTGACCGTGCATTATACTTGTAGCAACTTGCCAACAGATGGCGCTAGCAGTCCTCTAGCAAAACGACATTAGACAATTTGCGATGGCACATGTGAAACCCGTAAGTTGCTGCACTAAGGTTCACAATCGCAAGCAAGATACAAATCGCGCAAGAATAATGATCACACAGACTCTGTATAATATGTATACTTATACAAGGTTCCGACAAACATCATCTTCCCTTTTCTATGGAGTAACCGTCCACCTCAGTTCTTCTATATACTCGTATTCTAGTTCAGTTTGACGAAAAGAATCCGTGGTCATATCCGCATTCCGCACTGACTAAAAATGTATTCTGTAGACTCTACAGAAGACTACTCGCTACAGTGTAGAGATGACTATAAAAGAGACACATATTTTACACATCACCAGCTAAATATAAAAAAAAACACAATCGATGATCAAGTGACCGTAAAAATGAGAACAAAACATTTTTATCACAGGATACCAGTTTTATAGTTTTTGCGGAGACTTATCATTTTTGCCATAAACCCAGTTTAATGCTTTTAGAGAGGCAGGTCTGAAGACAAGGGAACTTTTTTTATTACCTATTTGACTGGTACTAAAATACTGAATAAATAAATATTTTACATACTTACTTTGGAAAAAATTTTAATATACTTTTTATTGGCTTCCAGAATTGTAATGCTGGTACAGTCCCCATTTGTCCAAAAGTCTTCAAATAACGATTTTGGTGGGACTCAGCTCCGCCATACAGACTACTGGTATGTACTTGTTGGGTATGTTTTCCTGAACACAAAAAGTGCGGTAGTCACTTCCTAAGGGTATGGAGGGGGGAGCTGTGACGTAGTAAAGATGGCGGCCGACCCATTATATTAAGCGGTATTTCTAGATAACTACTAACCCGATTTACCTAAATAAGGTGTCAAATGAAAGGCCACGTAATGTACATTATTTGATTTCATACATGCGTTCATGTAAAGCTAATATCAAATGAAATAACTTAAAAAAACATCATTTAAAAAAAATATATAAATTTTAGTATGTAAATAGCTCGGTAACCGTAAGGATTGTGGAAATTTAGCTAATTATAAAACGTTTTGCTACTTTTATCAGCTTTTTAATAAACTTTAAATCATTACAATCGAGTAATAAATGACGAAGTAACAGTCGTTTTAGTGAGCGGAGTCCTGGTACGAAGAATCTCAAATTTATGTAACTGGACTGGTTTTCTATTAAATTACTAGTAAAAAGTATGATAATTATACGTACACGAATATGAAATTGTAATAATAATGTTTTATAAGAATTTAGGTAAGTACTGGGGCATCATCATCATCATCATTTCATCCTTTTTATAATTCCAATGATGATAACGCCCTAGTGGGGGACTAGGGCATGCTCCCGGGAAATCCTGGTACCAAAAATAACGGGAATTCCCGGGATTTCTGAGGCTATTTAGCACCGGTACTTCAGGAAATAAATCCCGGTTCTTTCAATACTTTCGGTACTCAACAATTTAATTAATAAATAATTAAAATGCTTTCTAAAATCCTCAGTAAATAGATTTAATTATACTATGGAAATTTTTAATTAATCTAATGAAATGATGATTCTCTCTTACTTATAACTTTTACAATTTTCATATTGATCATCATCATCACAACCGAAAAATGTCGATTGCTGGACAAAGGCCTCCCCCAAGGATCGCCACAACGACCGGTCCAGCACTGCCCTTATCCAATAATGAGATCCCGCCACCTTCACCTGGTCGTCGGTCGATCTTGTGAGGGACTGCGCGGTACGAGGTCGCCATTCAAGAACTATTCGGCCCCATCGGCCATCTGTTTTGCTAGCCATGTGCCCAGCCCATTGCCACTTGAGTTTAGCAATTGTTCTTGCTATATCGGCTACCTTGGTTCTTCTGCGAAGCTCATTTCTGATTTGGTCTCGCAGGGAAACTGTGAGCATAGCCGTCATAATTGCCCTTGGAATGAATTTCACCCTTTTCAAGAGTATCACGTCTAAATTCGGTATGGCATCATTGGCAGTAAGCACTGGTTAAAAACTTTCTTTTTGAGACAGAGAATGCGGTATTTGGGACTACAAGATATTACGTATCTTCTCGAACGCTGCCCAGTCGTGGTGAATTTGAAGGTTAGACCTACGGATCTACTAACTGGACAGTTTATCCCAGTTATACATAATCGTCAACAACTTTGAGCACAGAGTCTCTAATCTTCGCAGGAGTGGGTAGAACTCAATGTTTTCCTTATATGTACGTTCTACATAAGACATGATTTTCGTCTTGTCCATGTTTATTTTTAAACCGCCTAGTTTGGACGCTCTGCAAGGTCAAGGCATTCTACTGAAGTCCTCCAGTCTCAGCATTGGGCCAAGACAACTAAATTTTCGGCAACTAAAGGTTATTTATATTCTATTCCGTGACTGTTCCACGGTTTAAACAAGGCAAGAATGCCTTCCTGAAGCACTCCCAAGTAACACCAGCAAGTTGCTTTAAACCTTTATACACTATAAATTGCCTATTAGTGGTTAATATATAGACAACAGTGTTCTAAAGGTGATTTATAATAAGATGAAACATTCTAATAGAGTATAGTGTCTCAGATCCACGTTTTAGAACCTCCTTTAAACCAAAAGATTAATCTAGTGTAAATAAACTAGTTGCTATCTACACTTAGTTTGGAAAAAGTGTTTGTTTAGAGTAATAATTCTGAAAGGGACATATTTTACGACTTTCTGTAGGGTGATTTGACTATCATAAGCTAATTTGTTTTAGACGTGATCAATGTGGTTTAATACTGGTCTATAAATAAATGTTTATTAGAATGTTCTAGACGGACACAGTTTATATCTATTGTACAGAGTAAAATCTGAAGGCTTCCCGCTTAAATGTGTTTATAGAGGATAGTTTTGAAAAGATACGTTAATAAGTGTTTTTATTCTACTGCTGGACGGTGTTCAACTATCCAGCAATGGAAAAAGTAAAAAAAAACAAATATTCCGGGGGATTTCGGCGAAATGTTCGTAAATACATGGAAAATAATGAGATATTAGAACAAGATACAATAGTGGATTTGTCTCAGGAAAAAAATAGCAGCTGTCCCCCACTGGAGCCGACCGGGAAAATATGTTATCGTTGTCCCCCACTAAAATAGTATAAATGGATTTTAATGGAAACACTGTAAATGGTGTTATTGCAAAATCAACTTTTCGTTTTTGGAGTAAAATAGTGTGCTTTATACATTAATAATAAAATAATAATGTCATAAATTCGAAAACAACACTTATTAATTATTCATATGGTTATAGTCGAAGAGCGGACAGTTGGCAACCCTACCTGATGGAGTAGCAAAATGTGACCTACCTAGGGTGTAGCACATCAGAAAGGTACCTACGTCTAAAAGTACAGGGTAGACTGGAGGGTTTTGTACAGTGAGCAAAAAAGTGGTCATTTTTTTTGTGTAAATTATCTCATCGAGTAACAACTTGGCATATAGTACAGTCGATAGAGCTCATCGAGAAGTGCCAAAATATATAGGGTTGCCTCGCCTAGTCCTGGGACTTTCTTGAGTCGGCCTGATTTTATAGTGGCTAAAAAGGCAAAAAATTACCTCATCGAGTAACAAAATGAGACTTTGCCATTTGATAGCTCTAGTCTTCCTATTAATTATTAACATAGGTTGCCGGCCCTAAACCTGGAACTTTTCTTAGTCGGCCGAGTTTTATGTTCGAATGTAAAAACTGATTGATGCAACTACGTAGTGGAACTGTGTCCATGGATGATTGAAAGATTGGTGGCATGTAGTAATCAATTATAGGTATTTATTTGGAGGGACCCAACCTTAAAAATTGTGTACCGTTAGCAAAAAATATACAAAAAGTGGTGACACAGTCAGTATGCAACCAAACCTATGAAAGGCGTGTAAATACTGTATATTTTATTATAATTGTTACGGTCAGTGTAATAAATCTGGTCAGTCAGTTTTAAGAGGAAAAGTACATGAAATTTGAAGAATTGGTATTTCAGAGATCTATTACTGTCGGGGTGTAAGGGGTAAACGCAGTACACTATGGCGACAACCTAACTGCCAACCTCATCTGCTCGTGGTGCACCCTGCCGACTAACCAACGAAGCTCTGGCGACCGACTGTGATTCCGGTATATCCATCCAAAGCAGGCTATACCAAAATCCCTCGACCTATGATGGGCAGCAGCATCACCGGTGCAACTGGTATATCCCTGCGATCACCAACCCGCTCTGCCAAGCGTGGTGATTATGGCGTTTCTACCTCCCAAATATGGAATTTAGTCCCACATGGCCCCGGCCCCTAGTTCCCGGCAGCTCTACTATTCCAGGCTACGGCAGTGGTCTAGCTAACGGTAGGGCGGGGGGTGCTAAGAATACCCGGGTTACCAGAGGCTGCCAACATCAACGACTGTTATTGGCGACGTTAACGTATAACGGACGAACACTGATGGAGGACGAAAAGTTCACGAAACTCGAGATAGAACTAAAAAAGTTTGAGAGGCATATTCTTGGCTTGTCAGAGGTCCGAAGACAGGGTGAGGATAAGATGACCCTAGAATCTGGCCACTTGTTCTACTTCCGAGAAGGCGAAAGCCTGTCCCAGGGTGGCGTAGGATTTCTCATCAACAAAACCCTCATGAACAATGTAATGGAGATCAGCAGTGTGTCGAATCGGGTAGAATACCGCGTGCTAAAATTCTCCAAAAGGTGCAGCTTGAAGGTTGTACAGGTATACGCCTACTACGACGGGCTCTGACGAAGAAGTCGAATCGGTATACGAGGATATCTCTAGAGCTATCAACGATACTGCAAAGACTCATTTCACGGTTGTGATGGGGGATTTCAATACCAAAGTGAGTACAGGAGAACGATGAGTCGAAGGTGGGTCAGCACGGTATTGGTAACAGAAACCAGAGAGGGCATATGCTGCTTGGTTTCCTAGAGAGGCAAGGGCTATACTTGATGAACTCATTCTTCTAGAAGCAGCCCCAAAGGAGCTGGACCTGGCGAAGCCCTGACAGCCGGACGAAAAATAAGATCGACTTAATCATGACTTATAAACGGCACATATTCAGAGACGTATCAGTGATCAATAGGTTTAACAACGGAAGTGATCGCCGACTTGTCCGAGGCACTCTGAACATAATTACAAGCTCAAAAGAAGACGTCTGATGAAATCGACTCTCCGTTCCACACTTCTACACACAGCACCAAACTGTAGTTGGAAGTGACAGCTTCCAACTTGACCTTCATAACATAATTGATTCGTTGGAAACCACCGAAGACGCGGACGTTGGTGAGGCTACAAACCAACTAACCAACCAACTAGCTCTACGTGAAGTGGGCTACAGGCAGTTCAGCATGCAGCGTGTGGCAAAAGCTTCCAAGCTCTCATCTCAAGCGAGACTCTGGAGCTTATGAGGCATAGACGTGAAATCCTGTCTGAGCAAGAGTTTTCGGCAGAACATCGGGCTCTCAATCTAAATAATTATATAAAAGAAGAAAGTGACTGACTGACTGACATATCAACGCACAGCCCAAACCGCTTGGTCTAGAGATTCCAAATTTGGCACGTAGGTTCCTTTTAAAGTCAAGGGGTGCACTAAGAAAGGATTTTTCAAAATTTACCCCCTAAGGGGTTGAAACGGGGGTCCAAAGTTTGTATGGGGAAAAAGATTAGTTGGACTATTTTATTCAAAACTTCACAGGAGTACTCCTATTGATAAATGAGTAAACATTTGTGTTTCAGGTTTTTTCAGAATTCAACCCCTGAAAGGGGGAAATGGGGTGACAAAGTCTGAAAATCAAAATGGGTATCTTTTGTATGGTTTATCGGGTCGCTTATTACGAAAACAACAATGATTTTAAAATCCAACGTGGCGGATGTGAAATACCATCATCCCCTGTTGGGGTGCGATGGGGTTGAAATGTCTAAATTATCATTATGGGTGTTGTTTTTATGGGTTTTTTGGGACGTTAATTACTTAACCCTACCTACGCCCTACTCATCCCCTACTCTGCTATATAGGGGAATAGGGAATGAGAAGGGGGTGCGTAAGTGGTGGGTAAGGGATGCGTAGAGGGGGTGAGTAGGGGATACTTAGGGGATGAGTAAGGGTGTGTAGGGGGTGTGTGGGGGTGCGTGGGGGTGAGTAGGGGATGCGTAAGTGATGAGTAGGGCGTGAGTAGAGGAGGTGAGTAGGGGTGCATAGGGGTGTGTAGGGGTACGTAGAGGATGCGTAGAGGTGAGTAGGGGTGAGTTGCGAGGGTGAGTAGTGGGTACGTTGGGGATGAGTAGGTGTTTGTAGGAGTACGGAGGGGGTGCGTAGTGGTGAGGAGAAGGGGGTGTGAAAGTGGTGAGTAGGTGGTGCGTAGAAGGGGTGCGTGGGGGTGTGTAGGGGGTACGAAGGGCGTGCGTATGGGTGTGTACCTACTAAAGGAGAACCTAGTAGACTTTCCTAAAACCATAAAAGATCCTGAAAGCTTGGAACTGGCTGTACATAGATTAAATAACGTCATCATTGACGCCTACCACAAAAGCTGCCCCCTAAAAGAACCCAAGCAAAAGAGGAATGGTGGAATCGTAGGTTAGAAAAACTTCGAACCGAATCCCGTCAGCTTTTCAACAAAGCTAAATCCTATAGGTGTAGTTGGGACACCTACAGGTCCGCCCTATCAACTTACAAACGGGAAATCAAACAAGCAAAGAGGAGAAACTGGCGGAAGTTCTGTGAGGAAGTTAATCAAACTCCTCAAGGAGCTAGACTGCACAAGATCCTCGCGAAAGCACCAAAAAACCAATTAGGTCTTCTCAAAAGGCCTGATGGTAATTTCACACGTACCGAGAAGGAGACTCTGGAACTGCTCACAGCAGTCCACTTTCCTGGCTCCATCAGTGAAACAGACCCAAGCACTACCACAAGTACAAGGGGTAACAAAAGCGCTCACGCACAAAGGCCTCACTCAGAGGACTGGCGGAGAGCGTCAGCAATTTTCAGACCTAATCAGGTTAAAGTATGGGCACTAAGAACTTTTAAGCCCTTTAAATCAGCTGGAGATGATGGAATATTCCCAGGCCTACTACAACAAGGCGCGGAGATCCTAACTCCAATTCTAATAAAAATCTTTAGAACCAGCTTTGCGTGCAACGTCATACCAGAGCCATGGACCAAAGTCACAATTAAGTTCATACCAAAGACAGGCAAAAAGGACTATGCCCAACCAAAGTCCTATAGACCTATAAGTCTCACCTCTTTCATGCTGAAAGCCATGGAAAAGGTACTAGATCAAAACATACGGGAAAGTGCCTTATTGACACACCCGTTGCATAAAGATCAGCATGCCTACCTAAAGGGCAAATCAACAGAAACTGCCTTGGTTGATTTAGTCGACAAGATCGAGAAATCAATCGAGGACAGGCAAATTGCCCTTTGTGCATTCCTAGATATTGAAGGAGCCTTCGACAACACCCCAACAAATACCATAATTAGTGGACTAACTGCCAAAGAGGTAGATCGGACCACTACAGGTTGGATAGAGTCAATGCTCCGTAACAGGTCTGCAAAACTCACACTGAATGGTCAATTCCATACAGTCAAAACAACAAGAGGCTGCCCTCAGGGGGGGTACTATCCCCCCTCCTGTGGTCAGTCGCGGTTGACCAACTCTTGCACCTACTGGCCGAGGAGAGACTACCCACACAAGGGTATGCCGACGACCTTGTAGTAATCATTAGAGGACCTTGTCTAGACATAGTGTCCTCTCTTGTGCAAAGAGCTCTTCAGCTCACACACAGTGTGTTGAGAACAGCTTGTCCGTCAACGCAGACAAAACCGTTATATAGTACCATTCACGAACAAACGGGAAATCAGAAAATTAAGAGTGCCCAGACTCAATGGAAAAACTATAACCTACTCCAACACGGTTAAATACCTAGGCGTAACTTTAGACCAACGCCTTAACTGGAACTCACATATTGAAAACGTCATTCAGAGGGCCAAGACTTCGCTCGGCATCAGTTATCGCATGGCAGGGACTAGATGGGGAATAACCCCAAAATAGCCCTTTGGCTGTACACTGCCATAGTAAGGCCAATTGTATGCTATGCCGCAGCGGTCTGGTATAAAAAGACCCTCCAAAAATCCACAATAGACAAACTCAATAGCCTCCAAAGGACTGCGTGCCTAATAATAACAGGCGCGATGTCCACTAGCCCTGGGATAGCTCTTAATGCACTACTCAACATCCAACCGCTACACATCTTTGCACAAAGAGAAGCGAAGGCATGCATTCTTAGAGTTAACCCAAACAAGAACCGTAAGTGGCAGTCGAAGTGTTTGATTAACCTGCAGGAGGATGCCACGTGCCTCCCAGTGCTAAAGATGACCACAGACACCATGACACCAACTTACAATTTCACCAAAAACTACACAGTTAAATTTCCTTCGAGGGATGACTGGCTTAAGGGTCAAACGTCCATCAAAGACAACTGCCTAACTTGGTACACAGACGGATCCAAGAAGGGCAATGACGTTGGCAGCGGAATATACGGCGAAAACCCCCAGATTACGGCAAGCCCAAAATCTTGGCAACTACGCCTCCATATTCCAGGCTGAAGTCTACGCCATCACAGCCTGCGCTGGAATAAACCTGAGCAAGCGCTACGTCAACCAACATATCACAATCAATTCTGATAGCCAAGCAGCCTTGCTAGCCATAGACTCTCCGATCGTAAGGTCTAAGCTAGTACAGGACTGCGCGTCACAACTGAATGCCTTAGGCAAAAACAATCAGCTTGTGCTACAATGGGTGCCAGGACATTCAGACATAGAGGGGAACGAGAAAGCGGATGAGCTGGCCAGAAGAGGCACTAAAAACCACTTCACAGGCCCCGAACCCTTTCTTGGAGTCCCTAATAGTCTAACGCGAGATTCTTTGAATAGAGTCAGCTTTGGAGAAGCAATCAAGCTTTGGTGCAATACCCCAGGTATGTGCCACTCCAAAGCACTTAGAAAAGGTTACAATCGCAAATTTGCGAACGGACTCCTTGCTCTCAGTAAGGATCAAATTTGTACGTTAGCGAGGTCACTCACAGGTCACTGCAAATTAAATAAGCACATGCACACATTAAATCTAAGCGATACGACCGGCTGCAGATTCTGCGAGGAGGAGATGGAAACTCCTATGCACCTCCTATGTGACTGTGGCCCCCTGATGTACAAACGTAGTACTCGTCTAGGTAGGCAGGTTCTGACACCAGAAGAGATACAAACTGTCCCGATCAAGAATCTACTGCGATTTCTGGCCGCAGTGGGGATTGGTAAGGAACTTTAGAAAGGGCGTTCACAAAGGACCAGCGATGGTCTACGTGGCACAGGCTCAGCGAGCCTGTCAAGGCCCAACACCTTCAAATAATAAAATAAAAATAATAAATGGGTGTGTAGGGGGTGCGTAAGCGGTGAGCAGGGGGTGCATAGAGGGGGTGAAAGGAGGTGTTCTTTCAGAAGTCACAAAAACAAGTCAGAGACACAAAAAAAACATAAACAAGTCGCGGGCAACAGCTAGTATACAAATAAAAAAGCTGATACGGCGCGACCTCTGAACACACACGCTCCATAGAGAAGGCGATTGAGCAGAACCAGGGGTCGAAAGTGTTCGCTCAGCAGCTCGGGAGATGCCACCTGTCTAATCTCAAAACAGCGGACGGGAAGATCGTTGCCTCTAAGCCGAGCTCCTCGCTGAAATTAAGAAGTTCTATGGAAGTCTGTATGCAACACACGCTCCAAAGTCTGTAGCTCGCAACACCCGCTCCAAAGCCTGTAGCTTGCAACACCGACCCCAGATCAGGGACTGAATTACCGAAAAAATTTGGTATATTTATTTAACGGTATGACGTCATACCGATAAATTCTGGTTAAAGTAAAATTTCAATACCGAAATAAATTACGGTACCGGAAAATAAACGGTATTTTTAAATACCAGCACCTAACTAATCTTTGTCGACATTGTCGTCATGGCGGAATCGCTGCATGACCTCAGTGGGATGCTTAGCGACCTTAATGCCGCTTCCCGACGGGTCGGTCTCGGCATGAACTTAGACAAGACGAAAGTCATGCTTAATTCTCATGTCGAGCCAGAGGCGGTATACGTCGGTGAGGCGGCGATAGAAATTGTGCAAGACTATGTCTACCTTGGACAGACTATAAGACTAGGTAGAAACAACTTCGACAAGGAGGCCGCTGGGCGTATCCAGCTAGGATGGGCTGCTTTCGGGAAACTATGTCATATATTCTCCTCGGCCCTACCACAATGCCTCAAAACGAAGGTGTTCAATCAGTGCGTTCTGCCAATGATGACCTATGGTTCGGAAACGTGGACCCTGACGGCCCGACAGCACAGTCTGTAGTGAACCTGCCTGCTGTGCCGAGGGTCGCGGGTTCGAATCCCGTAAGGGACAAATATTTGTATGATGAATATGAATATTTGTACCCGAGTCATGGATATTTGTATCTATATATGTATGCTATATCGTTGTCTAGTTATCATAATACAAGTCCAGGCTAGAATCTGGAACTTTAAATGTGACTAGATAATTTGTGTGACAATGTCCAAGATATAAAAAAAAAAAGACCGCGAACTGGTAGGCGTAGTGTGGGACGCCCTGCTGCCCGCTGGACAGATGACCTAAAAAAAGTAGTGGGGAGCGACTGGATGAGGAAGGCCGAGGACAGAGTTTTGTGGCGCGCTTTGGGAGATGCCTATGTTCAGCAGTGGACGATGATAGGCTGATGATGAACTAATCTTTATGAATACAGGTTTTCTTTGATAAATTTCCATGCCGCGCTTCTACCATGCTTCAGTGCTTCAATTCGTTTCATTCGCTACGTGGCAGCAACAATGGCCAGCCGCGTTTTTCATTACGTACGTAATCCTTTATAAGATAACGGTACGGTACCTTTATAGCATTACGGTACCGTTACGTTTTTACGGTACGGTCATTAGGAAAACCCTCAAACAACAAAAAAATAACAAAGCTCCGGGTGAAGACGGAATAACAACAATGCTTCTGAAAGCTGGAGGTACTCAGGAAAGGCTTTTTATTAATTCCGTTATTCACAATGGCATAACACCGGAGTCGTGGACTTCGATCAAAATAAAATGAATGGATAGGCCTTAAGCGAATATTTCAAACCAGAAAAATGAGGCAAAACAAATGAAATTTTTACTTGTCACTTGTATGAAAGTGCCCTAGATTTGACAGATAATGGCGCTAGTTTGTATGTACCAAGTGTACCAGTAGTTTGCTTCAACTTACCGCGCTTTAGGCCTATCCATTCATTTTATTTTGACCGAAGGTCGTGGAGCGGAAGTATTGTGGTCTTGTTGTAAAAGACTACGTCTACCTTGGACAGACTATAAGACTAGGAAGAAACAACTTCAACAAGGAGGCCGTTTGGCGCATCCATCTAGGATGGGCTGCTTTCGGGAAACTTCATCATATATTTGCCTCGGCTCTACAACAACACCTTAAAACGAAGGTATTCAATCAGTGCGTCCTGCCAGTAATGACCTATGGTGCGAAAACATGGACCCTGACGATGGGACTACCTAGTTCATAAATTCCAGGTCCCTCAGCGAGCTATTTTTTTGGGCCGGCCATGTCTGTCGGATGCATCAGGAAAGGTGGGCAAGAATTGTCACGCCCTGGATCCCAGAAAACGGTCATCGGCGTCCAGGTCGTCCTAGGAAGAGGTGGCGGTACGATCTGGATGCTTTCTATGACGCGTGGCCAGAGCATGCGCAGGACAGAGATGGTTGGAGGATTAAAGGGAAGGCCTTTGCCCAGCAGTGGGATGAAATAGGCTAGAATTTTTTTTTTTTTATTTATCAGTACAATATTGTAACAGACCCATAGAATACATATCTTAATCTAGAATAAGCGTAGCATAAGCATAATGCTCACGAGTCACGACTGTATTCCCCGACGGGTAGTCAGAGATATTCTGAAACCTCAGAACATCCACGTTTCACGAGTAGTACCGGAACTCTGTCCCGTGTGAGCCCGTCGCCACTTATAATGGACAATGGGTACAATACATGACTCGAAATTGAAGCATGCCGGTTTGCTTACGATGTTTTTCGTCACCGAAAAGCCGGTGGTCTTACAAATCGTACATAAATTCAGCAAAACTCATTGGTACGAGTCGGCCTGGACGGGGATCGAACCATCGCCTCCTGCACGGCATGCAAGGTTACTCGCCACTAGACCACCACGGCTTATACTCTTCAGTTTTCTGTATAATCTGCCTTACAGTGCAGATGTGGTCTATGGTACCTACTACTGTACCCTTTTCGAAACCCGGCCTGCTCTGGGGACTGAAACTCGTCGAAATTTCGAGCGTGACGTTTCGTAATAAACACTCGAAAACTTATAGACATGGCTCAGAAGTGAGATCGGTCTGTAGTTCTTGAGGAGGGTTTTATCTCCTTTCTTGAAGAACAATACCACAACATTTCCGCTCCATACCTCCGGTGTTATACCATTGTGAATACCGGAATTAAAGAGTACACCTCAGGTACCAGAGTAACTCCAGCCTTCAGAAGCATTGTTGTATTCCGTCTTCACTCGGAGCACTGTTATTTTTCAGTTGTTTGAGGGCTTTCCTAATCTCACTCGAGTCAACGTCCGGGATATCGTCTGTGTAGTGGCTTATTATTGGGGACCTGGGGTCAGTGTTACGAGCTACAGGCTTTGGAGCGTATGATGCATACAGACTTCCATTATGGATTTCCTCTACGCCGGAGCTCCTCGCTGAAGTTGAGAAGTTCTATCAGATAGAACTTCTCAACTTCAGCGAGGAGCTCCGGCGTAGAGGAAACAATCTTGGCATCTCCCAAGCTGCTGAGCGAACACTTTCGCCCCTGGTTATCAGCTTTTTTATTTGTTTATTGAGAGCCCGATGTTCTGCCGAAAACTCTTGCTCAGACAGGATTTCACGTCTATGCCTCATAAGCTCCAGAGTCTCGCTTGAGATGAGAGCTTGGAAGCTTTTGCCACACGCTGCATGCTGAAATGCCTGTAGCCCACTTCACGTAGAGCTAGTTGGTTGGTTAGTTGGTTTGTAGCCTCGCCAACGTCCGCGTCTTCGGTGGTTTCCAACGAATCAATTATGTTATGAAGGTCAAGTTGGAAGCTGTCACTTCCAACTACAGTTTGGTGCTGTGTGTAGAAGTGTGGAACGGAGAGTCGATTTCATCAGACGTCTTCTTTTGAGCTTGTAATTATGTTCAGAGTGCCTCGGACAAGTCGGCGATCACTTCCGTTGTTAAACCTATTGATCACTGATACGTCTCTGAATATGTGCCGTTTATAAGTCATGATTAAGTCGATCTTATTTTTCGTCCGGCTGTCAGGGCTTCGCCAGGTCCAGCTCCTTTGGGGCTGCTTCTAGAAGAATGAGTTCATCAAGTATAGCCCTTGCCTCTCTAGGAAACCAAGCAGCATATGCCCTCTCTGGTTTCTGTTACCAATACCGTGCTGACCCACCTTCGACTCATCGTTCTCCTGTACTCACTTTGGTATTGAAATCCCCCATCACAACCGTGAAATGAGTCTTTGCAGTATCGTTGATAGCTCTAGAGATATCCTCGTATACCGATTCGACTTCTTCGTCAGAGCCCGTCGTAGTAGGCGTATACCTGTACAACCTTCAAGCTGCACCTTTTGGAGAATTTTAGCACGCGGTATTCTACCCGATTCGACACACTGCTGATCTGTTCTAAGCTTGCCATGAATTTATAATTAGTTTATAAGATATTGTAATGAGTTAATTTAATACACGAATTAGCATCTCGGACATTATCAAAATAATAATTTGTAACCCGTAAGGTAAGACATGAAGGACCTAATAATTATTGTAACACCTGCTTGTAAAACTACGCATGTCATACAAATAAATGCATCTTCTTTATCTTTATCTCCATTACATTGTTGATGAGGGTTTTGTTGACGAGAAATCCTACGCCACCCTGGGACAGCCTTTCGCCTTCTCGGAAGTAGAACAAGTGGCCAGATTCTAGGGTCATCGTATCCACCCCCTGTCTTCGGACCTCTGACAACCCAAGAATATACCTCTCAATCTTTTTTAGTTCTATCTCGAGTTTCGTGAACTTTTCGTCCTCCATCAGTGTTCGTCCGTTATACGTTAACGTTGCCAATAACAGTCGTTGATGTTGGCAGCCTCTAGTATAGTAACCCGGGTATTCTTATCTTAGCACCCCCCGCCCTACCGATAGCTAGACCACTGCCGTAGCCTGGAATAGTAGAGCTGCCGGGAACTAGGGGGCGGGGCCATGTGGGACTAAATGCCATAATCACCACGCTTGGCATAGCGGGTTGGTGATCGCAGGGATATACTAGTTGCACCGGTGATGTTGCTGCCCATCATAGGTCGAAGGATTTTGGTATAGCCTACTTTGGATGGATATACCGGAATCACAGTCGGTCGCCAGAGCCTCGTTGGTTAGTCGGCAGGGTGCACCACGAGCAGATGAGGTTGGCAGTTAGGTTGTCGCCATAGTGTCCTGCGTTTACCCCTTACACCCCGACAGTAATAGATCTCTGAAATACCAATTCTTCAAATTTCATGTACTTTTCCTCTTAATACTGACTGACCAGATTTATTACACTGACCGTAACAATTATAATAAAATATACAGTATTTACACGCCTTTCATAGGTTTGGTTGCATACTGACTGTGTCGCCACTTTTTTGATATTTTTTGATTACGGTACACAATTTTTAAGTTTGTGTCCCTCCAAATTAATACCTATAATTGATTACCACATGCCACCAATCTCTCAACCATCCATGGACACATTTCCACGACGTTGTTGCATCAATCAGTTTTTACATTCGAACATAAAACTCGGCCGACTAAGAAAAGTTCCAGGTTTAGGGCCGGCAACCTATGTTAATAATTAATAGGACGACTAGAGCTATCAAATGGCAAAGTCTCATTTTGTTACTCGATGAGGTATTTTTTTGCATTTTTAGCCACTATAAAATCAGGCCGACTCAGGAAAGTACCAGGACTAGGCGAGGCAACCCTATATAATTTGGCACTTGTCGATGAGCTCTATCGACTGTACTATATGCCAACTTGTTACTCAATGAGGTAATTTACACCAAAAAAAATGACCACTTTTTTGCTCACTGTACAAAACCCTCCAGGTTACGCCCAGGCAACCCTGTACTTTTAGACGTACCTTTCTGATGTGCTACACCGTAGGAAGGTCGCATCCTGTTACTCGATCAGGTAGGGTTGCCAACTGTCCGCTCTTCGGCTATTAGGGTGCCGCATAGAGGGTCGCACACTTAGAAAAATTTTATGATAATTTTATATGGAGCTGGGACTTAGAAAAATTTTGATCAAAATTGTATGAACCATCGACTTTCGGGTGAAATTAGTATGGGGGCTGGACTTGTAAAATTTAAAAAATTTTTTTTTTTAATTTTTTCATGCGGAAGGGTGGGTTTCCGTGTACCCCAGGGATTCAAAAATTTAGCTATTTTTTCGCTAGGATTCACCGTTATCTAGATATTTTAAAAATTATGTTTTATAAAGGGAACGATCGGGGCGCGATCTAACTCAGTCGGTTAGGTTAGCAAGGAGCGAAGCGACGAGCATGTTAGGTTTCTTGTGACCACCAGAACTGAATTGCTACTGTTTAGCTAGTCTACTCAAAAAAAAATTGGACTAAAAAAAGGGAGAGGGGGGTGGGGGGGTCATCCCCCGGATCCCGAATGTTATATTTGGCGATTGTGTTTTGTTGAAAATTTTCTGAGTCCTAATTTTGTATGGGACCCTCTTTGCGACATCTCGACCCCCTCACTGGGGGCGTAGCGTTGGGGAACAACGGGAATAACCCGGGACATGCGGGAACAGTGAGCATTTTTTTCCTGTCAGCCACACTAGGGGCGTAAAGTTTACTTAATAATTGCCTAATAGGTAGTGTGGCGGGTTGTGAGCCAGTGTAATATGCCTAGGGGGGGTCATAATAGACACCCACGTTATCGATCTTGTGAACGATTTAATCGGACACTTACATCAGTAATAACCCTCCAAGCACTCCCATTTAAATTAAACAATAAAGTCTAACAAACACTGGCTCACTACCCGTCACACTGGGCAGAGTTTAGGTACTATAGAAACGGGGATGTTATGAGTTTTCAGAATATTATATCTGACATACCCATGGGGAATATTGTCATGAGGATATGCTAAGTCTGACATCGCAAAGTCAATGAACATCGCTAACAAGGGCTGACCTGCCTGCTAGCATGGGCTGCCTCATAAAGGTGATATTAGATTAATATTTTATTTTCCTTTAACTCTAACAAGATGACTGATGTTCTTATATGATTGAAAAATCATTATTATTTTGGACTACTATCAAGATTTTTTGCTCATGTTCACATAATACTTAAGTAATAAATAAAAAGGTTTTAACTTTCCTACCTACCTGTTTTCTTGTTTAATTTTAAATATTGTATGAATCCTTCACACTTGCACTTCACATCTCAGAGCCTTGTAAACGTTTGGTACGACTATGACAAGAAATTACAGTATATAAACATTGCATTTTATAGACCACCATACAAGCTTCATAGGAGTAATTTACTATTTAACGGAATGAAATGTCAGTGACTAGTATTTTAATCTAGTGAAAGTCATATTGTGTTCTATAGCTTTCTCTATAGGATAAAAACTCTTGTCACGGTTCAAGGCGCAAAGCGTCGCCATTTTAAAAATTAAAATGGAACCTAAAAAGAGTTACACATATTTGATGTAGCTTTAAACACTTGTTTTGACCACTAAAAACTATAAATTACTTGAAATGGATACTTTTTATGATGAAGCATCATAAAAATATAATTTTTATTGAAATTAAATGAAAAACTAAAATGCATTATAATTTATGAAAATGTTAAAAATAATTTATTTTAGCTTAAATGTTATAATACAGCGAGCGCTTTAGTTTTATACAATCATCTCCATATTTCCCACGATACAATTAAATCCGCACTCTCATTCGCGCTGTCTATACGAAATACCAACGCGTGATAAATATGATGTTAATGTTAATAAAATGTAAACGCCATGT
The DNA here is from genome assembly GCA_963693445.1 of Agonopterix heracliana. NCBI lineage: Eukaryota > Metazoa > Arthropoda > Insecta > Lepidoptera > Depressariidae > Agonopterix > Agonopterix heracliana. Next base: position 2,483,758 of record OY856310.1, read on the forward strand.
TGAAATAAATATCATAAGTGTCAAACGTACGCCATTAGGAAATAAAATAATTTTAAGCGGTTTATTCTTGTATGATTCTTGTGATTATAAATTTTTAGCCGATCGGTTATAAAATGGTTTAAAGAACGTCTGTTTTACTATCCTAATATTATCATAAGGCTATCTACTACACTAAATGTGTGCTCTAGAAACTGTTTAAACGTATTCCGGTAAAGGTTACTCTTTAGAGTTGGCTCCGAAACTCGTTGTCTTATGACTATCCTGGTTTCGCACTATAAACGTTGCCCATTTTTCGGTAACTGTGTCTATATGAGCTCTAGGAGAGGTCTACACGGACATTTGCTCTTATGGTAGACAACGGAAGTAAATTCTAGTAGTTATCCTATATCCTCTTATTAGATATTGTTGTGCAGCTTGGGACTATGCTGTTGATTTCGCTTTTAAGCCATGAGCTGTCCAGAGTCGTTGCGAACTGTCTAGCGCGCAGGTTCGACGACTTCCGAAAAGGCTTCAGCACCGTAGACCACATACACACGCTCTAGCATATTATACAAAAGACCGGAAAGTATAACTTACCTCTTTTCTTAGCGTTTGTGGACTCGATGGAATCGAAAACTTTCTCGTAGAAATCCTTTGATTCAACGGAGACCTGGGCTGTACTGCAGCCTCTCCAGTGCCGCTCAGTTGACTGGTACATTGAAGTGCGCCTCTAAATCAGTTTAAATATAAGACCAGAACTCGAAACCTATCCTTCCGCAGCCAGATCTAGGACAGGGAGATGCAATTTCTCCAATACGGTTCACTCACCGTTGCACTAAGAGACGTTTTCTAGATTATGTTCTGGAAAGCGCTGGACATCAACAAACGGCTAGAACATAACTAACCTTTGGTTTGCCGCAAATTTAGTTGTCATTGCCCAATGCTGAGACTGTGGAAGACCTCGGTAGAATGCTCGATGACCTAAGCAGAGCGTCCAAACTAGTTGTTTTAAAAATGAACATGCCGAAAATCATGTCTAATGTAGAACGTAAAAGGTAGAACATTGAGTTCTACCCACTCTTGTGAAGATTGGAAACTTAGTGCTCAAAGTTGTTTACGATTATGTATAACTGGGATAAACTGTCCAGTTATAAGGTCCGCAGGTCTAAGCCTCAAATTGAACACGACTGGACAGCGTTCGGGAAGATACGTAATACCTTGTAGTCCCAAATACCGCGTTCTCTGTCTCAAAAAGAAAGTCTTTGACCAGTGCTTACTGCCAGTGATGACATACGGAACTAAGACGTGATCGCTCACTAAAGGCCTCATAAAAAGGCAAAAATTCACTCAAAGGGCAATTATGACGGCTATGCTCACAGACTCACAGTTTCCCTGCGAGACCAAATCAGAAATGAGCTTCGCAGTAGAACCAAGGTAGCCGATATAGCAAGAACAATTGCTAAACTCAAGTGGGAATGTACTGGGCACATGGCTAGCAAAACAGGTGGCCGATGGGGCAGTACACTTCTTGAATGGCGACCGCGTACCGGAAAGCGCAGTCCCTCACAAAATCGACATGATATGAAAATTATAAAAATTGTAACAGAGAATTATCATTAGGACATTGGATTATTTTAAAATTTCCATTTAAAGTATAATTAATTCTACTTACTGAGGATTTTAGAAAGCAATTTAATTAATTATTATCCGGTATTTTCGGTACCAGGATTTCCCGGGAGCATGCCCTAGTCCCCCACTAGGGCCCATATCCATCATTGGATTCATTGGACGTATAAAAAGGCTGAAATTATGATGATTATGATACCCTAGTACTTAGGTACCTAAATTCTTATAAAACATTATTATTACAATTTCATATTCGTGTATAATTATCATACTTTTTACTAGTAATTTAATAGAAAACCAGGACTCCGCTCACTAAAACGACTGTAACTTCGTCATTTATTACTCGATTGTAATGATTTAAAGTTTATTAAAAAGCTGATTAAAGTAGCAAAACGTTTTATAATTAGCTAAATTTCCACAATCCTAACGGTTACCAAGCTATTTACATAATAACATTTAGATTATTTTTTAAAATGATGTTTTTTTCAGTTATTTCATTTGATATTAGCTTTACATGAACGCATGTATGAAATCAAATAATGTACATTACGTGGCCTTTCATTTGACACCTTATTTAGGTAAATCGGTTTAGTAGTTATCTAGAAATTACCGCTTAATAGAAAGGGTCGGCCGCCATCTTTACTACGTCACAGCTCCCCCCTCCATACCCTTAGGAAGTGACTACCGCACTTTTTGTGTTCAGGAAAACATACCCAACAAGTACATACCAGTAGTCTGTATGGCGGAGCTGAGTCCCACGGAAGTTGTCTTGATGTCTATTGGGGACCGTACTATAAAAGTCTTTTGGCAATTGTCGTTATATCCGAATGCATACTCACATTGTACCATCATAACGCTGTCTTTCTGTTTGTCTGTGTCACGTTCTTTTGTCCCGTGGGTGTCATACGAAGCGACTAAGGGATTAAATTTTTAAAAGGGGGTTGTTATAAGTTTGATGGATATGTCTGTCTGTCTGTGTCATCATATCTCCCAAACGGGTGGACCGATTTCAATACTGTTTTTTGTACTAGAAAACTAATTTTTGCGAGCTCTATTTCATGAAAATCTGTTCAGCAGTTTTCAAGTACCTAACTTTAAAAATGATCTTATGCAGTATTTTGTGGGTCAAAAGGCTATACTAGCCCAAACGTCATTCTGTCGATCTTTTTTAATACCTACCTATTTTACAACTGCATTGACCAAAAAGGGTAGGTGTAATGTATGTTGTAATACTAAGGCCCGATTGGACGAAATGCGAGTAAATTTTATTCTTAGATTAAGTCACCGGTTACTATAGAGTAAACTGATTTTGCGTTTTACCCACCCTAATCTAAATGAAAAGTCAATGTAACATAATTTAAAAAATTCTAATAAAAAGAAACCTACCAAATTAAAACTGTATAACCTCACATTGCAATAAGTACGGATACAACGACCTCTTTCTTTAGGTGAATTATACATTCGATCTTTTAGTACGGGGTGTTGTTGTTCCTTGTATAGTTACTCTTCTATAAATCTAAGTTTGGTCGAATTCGGCCTAAAAGAACCTCTAACGAACTTTTCAAAATAAAACTTAAATATTCAAAATAATCATTTCTTGCCACAACCAAAACATAATATTTTATTACAAAACTTGTTCAACCTAATAAACGCAAGCACTCAATAATAAGTCTTAACTCTTAAAACTACAAGCCAAAGTTCCAACTACAAACATAAAAGCATTATTAACACCCAGTAAAGAACAATCAAAGCATCCGAAGTTGCGCTGCATCCAAAAGTTAATGGATGCAAATTCGGAGTAAGTAGAGTAAGTTTATGTTAAAGTTATTTAGTATGTGACTGCTACAACGCGAAGTAAGCCTTTCATGTCATTAACTAACTTTTACCCACTACTTCGTCTGCGTGGTATTTTTATGCTTATACAAGGTGTTGCAAAAATAACAATAAACATTTAAGGGGGTGGTTTAGACCATCAAACTGAATAACTTTCACTGTGGGAACAATATCGAAATCGCAAAAAAAATATCTGATACTAGACTACAAAATCTACTCGAGCTAAATTGTTATTTTAATTTAAACAGTCAATATTTAAGTGAAATGTAATATTTATATGTAATTTAATTTTAATGTCAATTTTAATTCTACTGTTACCATTGTAATAATTTCTTCTTATCTATATTGTAATGCCCTTACAGGGTGCTCCATTGTAAAATTACTAAGACCTATGTACGATTCCCTTACTGTGTACTACAATGTAGCAAAGCAATAAATATTTGATTGATTGATCGTATGGGATAGCAGAATTTTATCCGCGATTCCGATGTTGGTCCCATAGTGAAAGTTGTTCAGTTTTATGGTCTAAATAACCCCCTTATAAGTTTTAAATGTTCTTGATCTAATACCTACCCATACAATGGTCCTTCTTAATATGCTGCCTTTTTTATTGCTGCTGAAAATTTTCTCTATGGGACCAACATCGAAATCGCGAAAAGAAAAACTGCTGTAGCTGCGGTCGAGTAGGATTCCAGTTTTGTATGAAAATGCAGAATTTTTTTCGCATTTTCGACGTTGGTCCCATAGAAAAAGTTATACAGTTTGATGGTCTGAAGCACCCCTGAAAATATTTGTTGCATTTAAGTTAATACCCTGTTATAGGGTCCTTCTTAATAATTATATATGCTGATCCATACAAAACTGTTGGTTACGCCAAGTAAATTTTGTTACATTAGTTTAATTTTAAAATACTCTTGGCAGTTAATGACAATCTTTGGTTTGGATGCCTGTATATTTCGCGGGTTCATGTAAACCTTGCTCACCATTGGTCCGTTTCAATCTCGGACTTCTCTTCGACAACGTCATCGACCAATGAGCGCACGCGCACGCGCGCGATGATGCATTTCCTACATCGCTCTCGAAAATTTAATGTTTTTTCTGGAATTTACCACGTTGTAAATACCGTGTGTGACACACACCTGAGCTGCTGCAATTCCTGGAGAAGAGTACATGGCCGCAGGAGCATTCGCCTTCGGGATATCTAGGTACGTCTAAGCCTTAGTACATTGTCTTTTAACTGCCACGGGGAATACGAATCAGTCAGTGCCTAATACCTAGATTCAAAGAAAATACAGTCCACACCCTCGGGGTATCCACCAACCCCTTCCGCAATCGCAAATACAAACCAACTGTAAACCATACAATATCAGTTGTAGTCAAGAATAAAAATTAATATTAAATCCGCTGATCAATCGTTTCCATCGTCGCCTCCTAGCCCCGTCTCGTGTGGCCCTTATTGAAAATATTCAAGTTATTTAGACGTGAAGGCATCCCTTTTCACGTTGCTGGAGAAATGCGTCCGTATTCTGGGAGATTCACTAGTCGTTGGGTAGAGAGATGTGTTGTTCAGTATTTCAGTGAGCGAAAGGCTAGCCACTATCACTACTGGGCACATTATTCCATCCAGAAACCTTATATTTAAATCAATCAATCAAATCAGCCCACATCAACTCACTGCTGGGCATAGGCCTCCCTTTTATTGCACCATTCTTCACGGTCCTGTGCTAATCTGATCCAATGTGAACCCATCACTCTCACAATGTCACCAGACCGAGGTGCTGTTGGACTGCCTACTGACCTCCCTCCGTCCCTCTCTTGGCCACCATTATCTTTCTAAAATAAACATAAAAACTGAAGAATGCAGACAGTTGAAGCAAATTTGTTGACCACCCAAAAAGAAATACTGTAGTGAGTTTGTGTGTGTATTTTAGTTCAATCTTTGATATACTTTGAATGTTTGAAGTCAATGGACCCCTAAAGATTTATAAAAAAATAGATATTGTTCTTACGATTCAAAGTTTACCGTTCCTACGGTCTTATCAAACTTTAAACACAATTTCACACTGGCATTTTGGACACTATTACAGCTAAAAACGTGTAGTTTGAGTGGTTAAGACCAACTAGCTTTTCTCCAAAGTTCTTGGCCAGTTGTTCAACAGTGTAGTGTTCAAACAAATTAATTGTGTTCTTTCCGACATTTAGCAGAAAGACAATATCAACAATTCTAGTCTAGTCTCTGAGCTTCAATCTATTTAGACTACAGTCAACTCCCGAGTCAACCCCACTTCGTTACGTAACCATAATAAGTACACCGTACAAAAATTCGAGACCTCTCAAAGAATACGATGTAAATTGAAAATCTCTCTATTTGAAGATCAAACGGTCCCTTGGCCTTTGTGGATTTTCCATACGATCCTACATTTTGATGCCACATAACAATATCCGGCTATATTTTTGTCATATTACATACAGCTTTTTGTAGGATTTGGATTTAACGGTGGATTTAATGTCGATGCCATTATTTTATGTTAGGTACAATGGGTTTTGTGATGAACTAATGAAACAAAGGGTGGTAGATTATTTCCTGTAATGAGATATTTTATGGTTACTCAGGCATCCATTTTTTCTCGTTTTTTTGTTTTTAACTGATTTTGACTTGATTTTAGGATAGATTAGGACACTCAGGATGTCTTGCAGACTCTAGTCAGTTGCCCAAACGCTGGTTGCTTAGATTTAGACGGCCCGACAGCACAGTCTGTAGTAAACCTGCCTGCTGTGTCGAGGGTCGCGGGTTCGAATCCCGTAAGGGACAAATATTTGTATGACGAATATCAATATTTGTACCCGAGTCATGGATGTTTGTATCTATATATGTATATTGTATTCTATATCGTTGTCTAGTTATCATAATACAAGTCCAGGCTAGATTCTGGAACTTTAAATGTGTCTAGATAATTTGTGTGACAATGTCCAAGATATTTATTTATTATTTCCCCTCCTTTGGTTGATTCCGCCAGATACCTATTTCACCACCTTGACAGTTTGACCTTCCATTTGTCCGCAATAACAAGCAGGTAATAGCATTCGCCCATTATACCACTTTCACTATACTTTATTATCTTCTTATTTAATGTTAGTGGTTCTTTAGTGATATTTTTATATTTTACTGGCCAAGTATCTGGCGAGCTTGACAGCGTCAGGTGTCCTCTCTCGTTCAGGTGTTTTGTCACAAGATACATTCTAGCAGATGACCCATCGAAAGGATAGGCTCGCCACAATCACACTGTGTTAGGCTGGCCTAACCTAGGCCTAGTAGTAGATTCTGGGATTTACTACTACTACTTTATTTACAAAAGCATAAGTCTGATTTGCTAATCACCGATGCACTGTCTCGTCCCTTTTGAATCGCTGTTACCCTTCTGAATCGGATGGTACGGGAGACCGTTAATTGGAGGTGGAATCAGATGCAGTGATTTTAACTGGTAGCCACATTGTGTAGACATCAGAGATGTGGACGATGCCTGTTGAGATTAGTTGCCTCATGACACCCGTGTGTAGGGGTTTTTCGAAGCCGGGCACCAACGCTGAGTTAATATAAGTAAATAAATTAAAATTTAGAACTTTGTCCATTATAATTTGCAATAGGCTCGTCACGCTGGACAGTGTTTCTGTTCTACTAGTGAAACGTGGTTGTTCTGAGTTTTCATCGCTGACAACCCCTCATGAGTATTATATCGCACGTTAAAACCATTACCGTCACTATGCGAAAAATGCAACTTTCGGGAAATGGCGTTCAAAGTTTTTGTAAAACGAATTATTCAATTATATTTTTTTGTTAGTGGTTTTTTATGATTTTATCAATTAAAATTATAGTTTGGGTAATAATCTTGCTATTAGTTCAATGATGTACAGGGTATATTCCATTTTCATGCAGTTATTAAAAAATATTTACTTTTGTGTCATTATTCCTCTAACTTTTTTACTTAGTATGTCGTGGAGAATAGGGTACATTGACTGACACTATTCTATGAAAACTTAAGAATACTTAAAAAAACATGCATTTTATGAGCAATTAACTGGTGTAAACAATAAAAAACAGTTGTCAATAGACCGTTCTTAAACACCGACGTAAAAAGAGGGGTACAATAGGTATAATAAGTGTTACAATAGGACTAATACATAAATATGAATACTTCTTGCTATTCCATGTACGCATCGTTACTACTTCTATGTCCATGTGGGCTATTCTAGATACTCACACTTATACACCGTGTTCAAAGGAAGAAGTACACTAATAAATAGAACTTAAACACGCTGTTAATGCATCAGAAACAGGTATAAAGAAAATGTACAAGGAACTGTGTAGATGTAAAAGTAAACTACACTAAAGTAATTCCCCAAATTACTTTGTGTTAGGCACAAAGTAATTTTGGGTCCTACTCGATTTTTATATACATAGTAAGAGTTTAAAGACGAGTTCTGTAACCTTATCTGATTTTGATGACGAGCTAGAGCTAGAGGACTGGATCGGGCTACATTTTGGTTAAGCCCTAACATTGTTTCATGATACCTCTTTCAAAGTTGAATTTAAGGTCTGATGGGCTTCATTTTGAACACTCGTTTAGTTTAGATTTTGGTATTTAACTCTTGACCAACGATGGCTTTTCAATAGCATTTTCTTCCAAAACAAAATGGGATTCTGATGAAGAATAGTTTGATTTTTTGGTATTTTGCTCTTGACTGACGAAGGGCTTTGGGTTTGATACTGGCATAATCTTGCAAATGTTATTTAGATCTTAAAGACGGCCGTCGTAAAATTGTATGGTGGTTCGTACTACAATTTTCCTGACTCCCGTAGAAAGTTTTGACAAGACAACTGGTGGGGACGTTGTTGTCTTGATTGAAATCAAATACTGTTTTCATGATCTGAAATAGGGCTTAGGTACTTTGTCCTACGAGAATCTAATACACCTCATATTCTACATACGTACATACATAAGCTCACGCAATTGTTCCATGGGGGTAGGCAGAGACCACGGACTGCCACACGCTACGACTCTGACACACCTCTTTAGCCTCATTCACATTCATACATCTCTTCATGCACTTCCGTCGATTGAGGGTGCTACGCACTTGTCCGGTATAGATTTTGTTTGTCGGCTTATCAGCTAAAAAGTACTACGTAATTCTATACCACGGGGCTGATTAAGTTTTAGGAATCTCTAAAAGCCGAAGTCAACCCGACTTCATTTGCAAGTAACAATTCACTTGAGTTTTTAGTTAGCTTAATACCTATGAAATCAAGGTAAAAGAGCTCTTCGTTTTGGCAAAAGAATACAAAACTTTAATAGTAAAAAGTTAAAATGTGTTCTAATTTATTTTTAACATTCACAGTCTACAATAAAGGGTAATATCGACACCAAACGAAACATGACACGGTTTACGTATAAAAGATACAAACAATACTGACTCTAAGAAAATGTTATCATTTTTGTATGAATTTATACAAAATGACAATATTTCTTAAAATTATCTACAGATCTTTTATCTTAAGTAAAGGCAAAATAGGTTTAAAACATAAAATGACAGTCTTGTTTGAATCCCTATGCGTTTTACGCTCAAAAACTAACAAAAAGAACGACATTAATCGTCAAAAATACACTATTCCCAGAAACTGCAACAGATTTTTAGCCTAAAGTAAAAGCAAATATGGCTCTATGCAAAAACAGACAGTATTGCGTTTATTTGTACCGAATTTACGCTATTAAATTAACGTGAAAATGACACTAACCAAAAAATGACGGTACTCCACACATCAAAGTACATTCAATTGGCTGTTCTATTTAATGGAATAACGTTCTTATCCAAAAAATGACACTCTTGCGCTTAGACAGTACTCTGGTATGTCTGACGTTCACGTCACTACCCTAATGGTGTCAGTAAAGCGGTTAGTCGGCGGACGAATTTTGTTTAAAGTCGTTGCGATACTACTGACATCTATAAGAATTACATGGAATTTCGTTACAGGTGTTTTTGCATTGGACAAAGCTCTGATTGGTGGGAGACGTGGTGCGAAAATCTAAAAATGTGGGTTTTTCGTTTAGTGACGGTATTGGTTTTAACGTGCGATTATGCTGTGCATGCTAATCTACTACAAAACGCTAAAAGCTACCAAAAACCAATAAGAACAAAATCATTGACAACATATTGTTGTAACTAAATAACTTATTACTCATAACAAAATCCCTGTTGGCTGCTATTGACACATTGTTAGGCCGCGTCACACGATCGACGGTTGTCCGCTTAAAAAAACATATCGTAAACACGCACCTTATTTACCAATCAGCATTCACTGGGGCGGCTGATTGAATGAACTACGTAAAACAAATATAGGATACCTTCTACCACGATAACCGACCATTTTTTGATATCAACGTTTCCATCGTTTTCAATGCTCGATTTGATAGTTCGATCAAAAGCTAGAGTGGAATTAGAGCAATGGATAACGTGGTAAACGGTTTAATTGCAAGCTTAGAGTTTGTCACTTGTTTTATATTGGAAATGTCGATGTTTTTCCATAGTTGCACTATGCAGGAGTCTATTAAACTTGCATAGAACGGAAACAGGGTTGCAACAGTAATTTAAAGTTGCAGTTAAAAATAAAAGGTTGGTATGCTATCAGTTTGTTGATCGAATCGGCAGTTCGATATGCTATTGGGTTTCGTTAGATTTAGTTACAGTGAAAATTTAATTTATCCATTTATTTTGTTGAAAAATGTTTCTGGCTTAAAAGCAACGATTTTCACTTTATGGCGGTTAACTCAGTGGTAAATGTTTAATTTATTCGTGAGAGGATCAATGCCGAGTGGAGCTAAAACAAATTGTAAATTCTTGTTTTGTTTTGTCAAAAATCTCTTTGAGAAATGAAACAGTTCATATTATTTACATTATCAAAATACTAAAACAAATAAAAACACTTACCCTAAACTAAAATTAAACTTCTAAACAAATTCTTGAAAAACCCGCCCCTAGTCATATACCTGGCCCAAAAATGTCCATATTCTGTCAGTGTTTTTGGGTTGTACCATCAATGATACGCGTTGGATCAAATAAGACCCAACACATGAATCAATACACCTAGGTATATCTCTTAATCGTTTGTCCAGATCTCTCATCATAGTCTTTGCTCCATTGCCCCGCAGTGATAAAATTACAAAAACTCACATCACAACACAACAATGGTATGACGGATGGCGTGGATTGACCATAGATACATCACCATCATCAACCCATATATGTCCCTCAGTCCCACTGCAGAGCACAAGCTTACCCACAGGGAGGGTGTACGGGCGTTCGTTCACTACGCATGCCCAATGCGGATTGGTAGATTTCACATACGCATCAGAATATCTTCTTCAGCGTATGCAGGTTTCATCAAAACCGTAGAGCACAAATACACATCCACTTATAGAACAATCTTGCATTGAATTAGTTAAAAGATTTAGCTTACAAAGGCCTTTTACAATCTACTTTTTCACGCCTATAGCCTGTCAGTTCACATTAACATAATAATGTGAAACCCCGCCCCTTATTGTGAACTATAAACGTAGTGTCTTAATATGAACGTGGGTGGGTTATTTACTGTCAGATACGAGTAATACCAGTTAGATGAAGCCGTTGTATCGTCTTGGATGTTTCGTAATACGAGATTTGTTTACAATAGAATAGCATAAACGTATATACTCAAATACAAACACATAATTATTTATTCGTGAACACAACTACTATAAAATGTTGTTAAAGTTTTAACGGACTCTCTGCGGTCTGCCACAGTTTGCGAACGAATACAACATAAACCATTGGTTCAATATGACATGCTTGCAGATAATTTAATTTTTAAACTTGAAAAATAAAAATAAAAATATACCCGGCTGTATATCAGGGTGTAACACCCTGTATAATTACGTATTTTTTTATGATTCATTAAAAAAACAGGTCCATCTCCTTACGTGATTCTAAAACCTAAGACCTGACGACGCAATTCTTCCTATGATGCAATTACTTAGTTCCTCTACACCCACATAACTCTTTTTACGCTAACTTTAATTAAGAACCAGCTAAATAATTACATTAGAGAGTACAAAACGTCTTGTGAAAAAGAAAAATATATCACAGCTGTTTACAAGAGCAATTTCTCGCGTACAGTCGCGCAGGAAGTGAACTGCAGTGTGCTAGGCCAAGTTCGCTTCCATTTGCAATATTTCTCATGTATTTTAGATTGTGAAATTTAAATCATCTTCTGTCGAGATGATGGATGAATCGTTGATTTTGAATTGCCATCATCATCATCTTCCAGCCCTTATCCCATCGTGAAGAAATTTTCCAGTATTAGAGGATTGACATTATATTGAGTTCCATCCAACATTTGGAACTCTACATGAATCAAACACTTAAATCAAAAAATTCGTAGGTACTCTGAAAGTATTACATTGTTACCGCATCGAATATAAATCAAAAATATATAAAATACAATCGGAATAAAATTTAAATCTAGTACGTATAAAACAAATATAGAAAATTACAATACAGGTAAGCTGCGAAACAAACGTTCTTAGTTTTCATAATGATAATATCGTAAAAAGCAGAATTTTACCAGGTAATTCATTTGGAAGATAATCATTTTTGCATTGTGAACTTGGCTACTTTTTTACATTTTTGTTTTTGTTGAGATTTCTCTTAACAAGCCTTATTAAGAAACATCTGTTTCGAAAGGATTAAATTAAAAAAGGGAGAGGGATTCAGGGAAAAAATGTGGGATTGTATAACAAAGACGATGAGGGTTGATCTTGGATAATTTCTGTTAGTATTTAGGATTTAAATCCTTGACATTTTTAAATGTGTGTAGTATCTTGTAACTAATATACCCTGTATTGATGCAAATAATAAATAAACAATACTTAACTAAAATAATCTGCTCCACCTAAACTGCCTCCGTGGTCTAATGGTTAAGAGCATTGGGCTCTTGACACGGAGGTCGTGGGTTCGATTCCTACGGGGGACACCTAGTGATAGTCACTTTGTGCGTTTTTCCCCAGTTGGTTAGGACATTGCAGGCTGAATCCACCTTACTGTCTGAAAAGAAAGATGATTCCGTGCTTCGGATGGCACGTTAAGCGTTAAGTTGGTCCCGGCTACTATCTCTGGTAGTAGTCGTTAAATAAAAACCACGTCAGAGGCCGTAAGGTGGTTTGAATAAACTCTGACACCTGGGCTTGCCCACACGATAAGAATATTTATAGGATTTTAATTCAAATATTGTTTAATTAAACACAGTCTTTGAATATTTATTATAAGGACTCGCCTTGTGGTAGCATTTCCCCTCTGCCACGGTATAAGATCAATTGATCATGTGCATTTACATAAAATTTTATACCTTATCACCTGCTTATCACTAAACGAGAAACCTATATAATTTCGAACTTAGGACGTTTGGGGTTCACACGAGACTACTTTTCATGATTTTTTAGATTCAAAATTAGAATCTAAAGCTATGGGGAATAAAATCCAAAGTTGCGGAATGCATGTTACCTCGCCCCCCGCAAAAAGTGGCAGAAATAATTGTTAGTAGAATTACACGCGTTACGAGTCCTCATATAAGTAGTCAAAGAACACAGTCATGCTTAATTTTACGACACTGATCCCTTTCGGCGTGGCCAGAAACTTTGGCACAACCACCAACTTTTTGTACTTGATTTTATCGAATGTTTTAATGAGCAAGGTTACCCAAAAAACAAAATTCCAAAAACATACAACATGTCACCCCACCATTGCACCACAAATAGAATCTGACAGAAAATTTATGCTAATAACTATACATCACTCAACTCACAAAGTCCCGCGAATCAAGCAATTTACTCACCAATCACGTACCAATAAGGGTTCTGTCAGTGACATTCTTATGTGGAATAAACTGTCTGGTAGGCTGCTATGGGATTCGTTCCCATAGATTTATGGCTCTCGCGACTCTGTCGAGATTAAAACTTCACTTGGTAACTTACTGGAGTTTGATGAGCGTGTTTGGGGAGATGTGTTACTATTGAACAATCTGTGGAAATACGACGTTATTAACGTAGTGTATGCGTATGTAAGCATAGTGTGTAATCTCTATGCTTGTACGTTGTCAGATTTTCGTTAAAATATATAGGTTTCAAATTACAGTGCCCTAAATGATTTCCATACAAATCTTAAATTAACCCTAGCATCGGAACTGTATATTTTAACGAAAAACTGACAACAAAGAGATTAGTTTGTAAAAAAATTCATTGACTTTAATTAGTTAGTAGGTATTGAAAATATAACCAGATTTCGTTTGTATGGAGCGCGGTCCGAATTATCAGACATCAATGGGGCCAACATCGAATTCAATCGTAAGTAAAAATTTGCTGTCACATCATCCTTTTGAATAAGTCCCTACTAAAGAAAAAAAAATCATCAGTTTGAATCGAGTTTGCATTTCGATGTTGTTCTTATAGAAAAAGTCGTTCAGATTGATGATCTAACTTACCACTAAAAAGCGTCAGCTTAAGAAGGACCTATCAAACTGATCAACTTTCACTACGGGACTAACATTAAAATCGCGAAAAAAAACTGCTGTTTCATACTGTATTTCATATTAATATTTTGGTCGAAAAGCTAAGTTATCGACACGTTGTATGTAACAGCAGTTTTTTTTCGTGATTTCGATGTTAATGATAATGATAATTTATTTGCAAAAATATGGTACATAAGGTTTTATAAAAATACAATTTTCCAGCATATTCTACCATGAAGGCATGCAAATGTTAATTACAAGTATGATCATAACAAATCGAATAACAACAATATTTGGTAATTAGTCAAATTTAAGATGTCAGATAGGTATTAGATATTCAGATAAAATTTCATTGATTTAAAATAAAATAGAGCTAATAACCACATACAAATTGGTCCTACAGTAAAAGTTGTCTGGTTTGCTAGCCACAATTAAATGTAATTCGAATAAAAAAAAAGAAGTAGTATCGAATGTGTTTTAACTTCGGGATTGAAAAGAAATCAAAACAAAAACCTGATTTCATAACTGTAATAAAACTTCTGAACAATCCAACTTATTTCTACTCAATATTTGAGCAAAATTTTTAATCCTAGACTAAAAACTAGACAAACCTTAGTCTAAAAGTTAAACACAGTCTCGAGTTACTCGAAGGAAGACTTTGAGAGATTAATTACAAGCTTGCACCGACTCCTTTGAGATGTAACGAGCAACATTATACAACATTTCTAACTAAAATCCCCTGCAGTTTATTTCTATTTGAAGCACGTACGCTGCAAATTTTAATTCTGTAATTATGTTTTAGAGTTCATAAAAAGATAGAAAATATAGGACACAAGATTTAGAGCATACTTTAAAGTTTTTACTAGAACATTGCGCTGTTATGTGCTAGAGGCAACACGACAAACAAATGTCATGCGCCATGGTAGGAGGAGCGCGGGTGGATAACTTGTCAATCTTAGAGCAATATATCACAAGTAATTTTTGCATAAGCGTTGATGGGATGACGGTCATGACATCCGCGTGACGATATCGTCCGCAATTCCACTCTACATAGCTGTGGTATCGCCGCGATATCGCCGTGATACCGCCGCGATATTCCTGAGATCAATCAGTGTCGCGGCGATAACGCTTAGCAAAAATCGCGGCGATTCAGTTACGATGGCACGGCTCCGGCGGTGCTGTTGCAATATTATCGCTCGCTCAAAATCGCTTGTGTGATATGGCTATAACCAAAAGTTTCTATCCAACCCGAACGGAAAAATACACCCATACATGTATGCATGCACAAACTTTTTACTAAGTAGCAGGAAATGAAAAGTAAGCGAAACATAATTAAAACTCACACCCGATACTAAACTAAGCGAAAACAAACACACCGAGGCAACGGATAAATAAAAATAAAACTCTAAATGCAAAAGAACGAAAATGTGCCCGGAAATCTGAGGAAGATAAGCGAAATGGAAACGTGAGACGACAAGGACGACGAAGGGCATTTGGATGCGATATTTACTCATGACGTTTGCTTCATAGATTACATCCACCATCATCATTGTACCTGTACCTCTTCAGGTCATTGAGGTATACTGGAAATTTATTTGTGTTTATTACAACAAAAAGAAAATAAGATGTGTGTCTAATTTTCTTTCTGCAAAACACAGACCTTGCCAACTAAATTAAAGGACAAGTAAAAAACAAATTAAAGGAGAAAAGGAAATGCAAATCCACCAGCCTCTCAAGTACGATTTCTCTACATTTTTCGCGCGACTCGGCTTTTTTATATGGTTTCGTTCCCAAAGGGTGAAAACGGGACGCTAGACATAACGCTGTCCGCCAGTCCGTCAGTTCGTCTGTCTGTCTATCTGTCCTACATATTTAGGGCTGTAACTTTTGAACCGTGGTAGCACGAAGGTTGGAATTTTCACAGAATGTTTGTTATTATGGCAGATTTGCTGAAAAATAATAATATTGTCAAAAAGTTTAAAATTAATCTATTGGTCCTCATTACTCCTCCTACAAGAAACTAGTTCATATCAACGTTTTTTGTTCTCGCTCTATCTTAAAAACGATAATACACACATGCGTCAAACTTGGTGTGATTATAGAGCAACTCTACACTATAACAACAAATAATAAAAACTGGCCAAGTGTAAGTCATTCTCGCGCTAAAGGTCCAGGAGAAAATGTAATTTTTTTTGTATGTTAATATATTGTGTGGTATTGTGGTACGGAACCCTGAGTGCGCGAGTAGACCGACTCGAAATTGACCGGTTTTATTTCATTATAATTACTTGCCGCGGCAAGAGCGACATTCGCTATTTTTTAAAAGCTCAGGATGAGGTCATTTTCTATACAGGTGAAACACCGATCATAAACTGATGGTCACATAAAAAACCATCAAAGCTACTACCGTGGAAAAACAAGTAAGCTAGTGGATTTGCCTCTTTGAATGGCGGTCCGTGGTACGCCAGCTTTCCTAACACCAGTTACGTCGGACAGCCTGGAAGCAAGTTAATTTGTCATATTACTACCTTTTATTTTGTTACTTTTTTTGTACTCTCTTCAAAGTAGCACGCTCCTTGATACTCCAAGCAATAAATATCCTCACCTATTTTCGCATATCCACGTCACTACGTCCGATGGACGCCGCGGGGGACTAAAACTGTAGCAGTGCGACCTATTTTAACATTTTCCTCGCTTAAACTACCTATGCCTTATTTTCACTTTTAGTAGCTTAGCTATGTGGTGGCCATAGAACGACCACTGCTTTTTTTATAAGTGTCGTGCAAGGCAAACGAATGAATAAGATTTCTTTTAACTGACTCTAAAAAAGAAGGCTCATAGACCGGAAGTGGGTAATCGGATGATCGGATTTTATGTACCTATGTATAAAAAAATAGTTTGACACTAAAAAAAATTATCACATAACTTTTTTTCATACATACATAAAATCAGGACCGTGGATCGAAGCGACCCAGGCAGATTAAATGTGGTCAGAAACCTTTCCAAACCAACAACCTTTTTAGGTACTTAACAATTGTAGGTTTATTTTTAGCATTTTAAGGTACCTAATTAAATAATTATTATGGTAATTTAAGATAGGTAATTTATTTCTCAATTGAAAAGTGTGAACAAATAATAAAAAGTTCAAAATAATAATACAATTACAACCGATATGTTTTTTTTTACCACTTAGAGCATCACACAAGAAATTTTTGAGTGTAGGCGTTGCCAGGACGATATCGCCGAAATATCGCCGCAACATCGCCGTGACATCGCCTTGTTATTACCGCGATATATTTCTGAGACCAATCAGTGTCACGGCGACGCAGCAATTCAGTTGCGAAGTCGTGGCGGCGGCGGTGCGGTCGCGACATCGTTACGGTGGTGCCGTTACAAAATCGCCTATATGCTCAAAAATCGCTCGTGTGCTCTACGTTGGTGTTTTTTTATCTCTTAAGGTGGTTGCAGAGTTGTCAATTTCATCCAAAACTTTGTCGTAGAACACTCGTAGACGGTATTAATAAAATTAATAAATTAAGCTTAGAAATTGTTCATACAAAATTTATAATCTTCGTAATTATACAGGTTCCAACTTAATATGATGACACTTTTTTAAGGGGATGATCAGACCATCAAACTGAACAACTTTCTCTATGGGACCAACATCGAAATCGCGAAAAAAATATCTGCTGTCCCATACATTTGGCTCGAGTAGGTTTGCAGTTTTGTATGAAGGAGCTGATTTTTTTTTCGCGATTTCGATGTTGGTGCCATAGAGAAAGTTATTCAGGTTGATGGTCTGATCATCCCCTTAAAAAAGTGTCAGCATATTAAGAAGGACCCTATAATATAAATTGTAAATGTTATTTGAGACGCGCAATCAAGATTTTCTAAGCTATTTTTCCATATATAAAACATTACTTTTATTAATACCGTCTACGCGTGTTCTGCGTCAAAGTTTTGTATGGACTGAAACCACCTTATGTCTAAAATATATTCACTATATTTCCAATAACGCGAATGTTTGTAAGCTCTTGTTTACTCACTCAAGTCTAGATTATATTTCAGGACTCTGGAGAAATAAGTTTCTATTGACTTTTACTTGGATAAACATTGGCGTTTGTTTGCTCTCAAAATAGGTGGACGATTCGATATTGTGTTTGGTGGTATTGAATTATTGTTAAGGGTTTAGTATTGGATAGGGACAAATATTGACCACCAATTAAATTTCCTAAATCTTTGTTTGGTCAATGACAAACAGTTAACAAAAGTCATTTTCTTAAGTTTCTTTTGCGTTTCTGTTTTTAAGCGTGTTTTTAAAAACATGTTCTCTAAAAATTATTCGTTTTCCCAGACGAAAAATACCATTGTTACTACTTGATGCGTGTTATAGAATTTATTATTATTATTATAATCACAAACGCGGTTGAAACCAAGAGAAGAAACATGTTGAAAATTTACACATTTATTGTGATGCTACTTTCACCAAAACAATGACGCTCTATTAACCGTCTCTGTCCAACCAAAACCAGGTAGGCTTTAAAGAAGAAATGCATGAATATGACCAATTCCCTTTATTCGCTCGTGCACTGGATTGACCCAATTCCCATTCAGGTGCACTGCGAGCTTCCCTGCGGCGAACGTGATGCGAATAGCCTAGCAATTGGCTTTTATCCGGTTACCGCCGGTTCAAACTGGTAATTTAATAAGACTACGGTTTGGAGATTTTAGGGGATACTTTGCTATTCTATAATGAATAACTTGGTAAGTGTTGGATGACATAATGATAGCGTTTTTAGGGTTTCGTACCTTAAAAGGAAAAAAACGGAACCCTTATAGGATCACTTTGTTTTCCGTCTCTCTGTCTGTCCTTTTGCCAAGACCCTTTTTCTTAGGAATGGGTAAGGTATCAAACTAAAATTATACAAATACTAATTTGAATTTGATCTACGATTCCTCGAAGGTGACAAAATTCAAGCATTTTTTAAAGTAAATACGTATTGCATATCATAGCGCATCCTCGCTTTAGTCATGTAATTAGTACAAAAAAAAGTATGTTTCAGACCAACAAACACTTTGACTACTTATATGAGGACTGGTAACGCGTGTAATTGTACTAACAAACATTTCTGCCACTTTTTGCGGGGGGCGAGATAACATGCAATCCGCCACTATGGATTTGATTCCCCATAACTTTAAATTTTAATTATGAATGTTAAAAATCATGAAAAGTAGTCTCGTGTGAACCCCAAACGTTCTAAGTTCGAAATTATTGTTTCACAATTATAGGCTGTCTCGTTTAGTGATAAGGTATAAAATGTTATGTAAATGCACATGATCAATTGATCTTATACCGTGGCAGAGGAGGAATGCTACTGAAAGGCGAGTCCTTATAATAAATAGTCAAAGATCAAATAGAATAACTTTCATAATTGGACAAGCATCATCAAAAAATGAGCTGATAATTTTGTGACAATGTCGCGGTAGTAGTCCAAGGTATTATAAATATAGAGTATAAGTTTAGACAATTGAATTACTTTAAAGTGTTATTTTACTCATTATACTGAACAATTTTCCCCATGGACTACGGAACATGCAGGGAAAAGCGCCATAAAATCTTCAACTCTTCATTCAAAACGTTCGATCAGCTGATTGCATCCAGTATGGCAAGTCGAAAATAGTTTTGTTAATTTCCTATAGCTTCCATGGTGGAAGTTGTTCAGTATCACTAGTACAATCACCAAGATATATCATAATTTCATATCCAGTTTTCGAATATGTCGTCGAATCAAGTCGAAGCCGTGGTGGTCCAGTGGCGAGTAACCTTGCTTGCCGTGCAGGAGGCGATGGTTCGATCTCCGTCCAGGCCGACTCGTACCAATGATTTTTTCGGAATTTATGTACGATTTGTAACACCACTGGCTTTTCGGTGAATGAAAACATCGTGAAGAAACCTGCATGCTTCAATATCGAGGTATGTGTTGTGTACCCACTGTCCATTATAAGTGGCGACGGGCTCACCCCCCGTCACACTGGACAGAGTTTCGGTACTACTGGTGAAACGTGAATGTTCTAAGGTTTCAGAATATCTCTGACTACCCCCTCGGGAATATAGTCATGAGCATAATTATTATGCTCGTCGAATCAAATATACCGCAAGTATAGCGTAAACTTGTAATGTTTAAATTATTATACGGTAGGTACATTAACTTGAACTCGATATTAATTTTGAATCGTGATTGAAGTTATATAACTTACGGAATGTTCATTAGGAGAGCCAAGGTTTATCTCCTCTAAATTCTAAATTGAAATACTTCGAAACTGAATTTCTATTAATAACGATGGCTGGCGTTTATAGAAATATACTAGCGATATGAGATCTACTATCTAGGAATATAAGTAAGTATGCTTTACACATAAATCTTTTAGAAGAAATTATCTAAATGACATTGAAAACCGTATCAAAATACGTTGCGTGGTTTAGAAGAAGAAAGCGGAGAAAGAAATTCCGATGCGTATTCACATTTACGTGTCTACCAATCCACATTGGGCTAGTGGACTAACGCCCATACCCTCCATGAGGGTCATGTGCCCTGCAGTGGGACGTATATAGGCTATGATGATGATGATGAAGCGGAGAAACATAAATGATGAGGACAGAATTGATTTTTTATCTTCTTTAATCAATTGGTAACAAAACAATTTTCATTGATTCTGTCATTTTATTTCACTTGTATTAACTTTTATTTCATGTATAATTAATATAATTAGTATAGTTTTTTGGCTCAATAAAGTGTTAGGTATTGATTGAACAAATACTGTGAAAACAAGAATTTCTTGTTTTATAATAGTATATGACGTTAGATAGGTTTGATACCTACCAAACATTAATCCGCTGAAATTATCAATGAACAGAACAATACATCGTGAACCATTTGTCAGACCATCCCGCATACAGTTGAATTATAAATCATATCTCCGTCAATCGCAAATACACCGGTAAACAGCGACAAAACCGCTGTGAACAATCGAGAACGCAGCCACTCCCTCATTTGTATGGATGTCAAGTATTGTCGAGTACGTCGAGCGAACTGCGTTGCCGTGTGTACGGAGATAATTAGCAAATGGATTTACACAATGCAGCACCGAATCCCATATGGCATTACCGATAGTATCGATATGCGGGGTAATTGACGAGTTATTGGAGGTGACATTTTGACATTGACACGTAGTTATTTGGTAACTGAATATTGATTATAAAAACTACACAGCAAAATCTGTGTGATAAATATTGGCTAACTTGACTTGTCCAAGACTGCCTTTAACTAGCCGATGCTATGGCGTAACCACATCATAGTACGTTCTCCTAATTGACACAACCGTTGACGCTCTATGGCAGTGCGACATAGCAAAGACGCGCCTAATCTCTCTTTTGCCTTGCAAGTGATAGAGATGAGTGGAGGAAGGTACTAGCTGACGGTCGAACAGCCCACGATGAAGTCTGGTTCAAGTCTCTGGCTCGTTTGGTTACCACATTTTTTTAGCATATCGAATGTTCCAGATTATGGTGGTTTTCTCTTAGACGGGTACGTTCCGTCTTAAACTATACGTCCATTTTCTTCCTGTGGGTCATACAAGACGACCAATGGCTTCTTACGCTGAGTTTTTCCGGGAGAAAGACTAACCACCAATCATCCCTTGACAACACAACCTGTTATTCACAGAATTTCAATTTCCTATCCTACCTCTCAGTATGTGCGTTCAAATCCACCTATGTCAGCGTGATGAATGCTGGTCCATTGTTGTTCCGATCGGTGCCAATAGCAAACTTCACGAATCTATCTTACGATTTATAGGTTTTAAAGGTAAACAAATCTTCTTTCACAGGCTGTAGATCTTTACGCTATATTTGTTAGAATTTATTTGGTTTCTTTTTGTGTGGGGAGGGGGAGATTACGAACCTATTTTTTCTTTATCTGATCAAGTGTATCTTGACTAGACTTGAAACTCACTATCGTTTTTTCTTTCGGTTGGACAGAAAGTTTGCTGCAACTAACAACCTTTTTAGGGTGCAATTGTAAGCATGGTTCTTTTTTATTCTATCTCGTTTTCAGGATAAAACTTTTAATCCTCACAAAATAAATATTTGCATATTCATGTAGCTTGAATTTAAAAATCAAGTAGTCACTAAAGGTTTGCCAATGTGTAATTTGACTGAAAAGAAATATGAACACACGTACAAATTATAAATTATCTGTTTCAAAAATGATATTTTACTATTATGAAACATGAAAATTGTATTATGATGATCTCATCATTCTTTCCACTGTAGTTAAACTAGATTGAAATGCTCGAAAGAAAACGGAAAACTTGTCCCTTAGTTGCCTCTCATAAAACCCTAACGACAAATTAGGACTGATTATGGTACATATTAAATTGAGTTTGGGATCAAAATCGGTGAAAATTCCAGACACACTAGAAATTCAATACTGCCTGGAATTTTTACCTTATTTGATCCCAAACTTCAATTCCGATCCATTATTCAGATCCCATTATTCAAAAAATGCAGCAGTGCAGCAATAACAACAAAGTCTCATGCTAATCAATGAAATGCAAAATATTTTCAACCCAACAGCATCTAAAATAGCAACACATAGAAAAGCTTGTCGAAAGCGAGAGGAAATCCTCCGAGATCGTCGCGGCCGTAACTCACGAGCATGAATTATTGATGGCCCGCACAATGTCGGTGCGGCAAGCACAAACACCCCGGATATTAGATGATAAATAAATGGAGGGTTTGAAACTGACGGTTCTAAAAGTATGAGGAATATAGGTACGTTTAAAGGAATAAAGATAGGTTTAAATTTTCGACTTATGGAAAACCTTACATTTATCCATAATATTTCAGAAATGTATCGACAAGCAATACAGTCTTTGAAAGTCAATATTGTTAATATAAACGGGGTGCAAGAATGGAACCTGCCAGAAAAACCTTTTCCAGCGCAGCGCTTTTAAGCGTCACGTTTGAAAAAGCGGAGTAAGTACATAAACGCGACGCTTCGCCATTTGTACTGAATATACGAGGTTTTGAGTGACTCCACAGAATTAATGTAAGATGATAAAAGATCGCAGATGCTGCGTTGCCATCGGGACGCTGAAAAAGCTGCATTGGAAAAGGCTCAGGCCTGATTTTTTTTTTTATTGATGGGTTTACTCTTGACCTCTATCTAGTCCTCAGGACAAAGATGGGGTCGAAGATGTAGCGAGCTTACCCAGAAGTGCACTGGCACTCCTGCACACTGACGGAACGCAGCAAGCTACTTGGCGCCAGACTCCGGCAGTAGGGTGGTCGCGAGCCAGGCGGCTCCTAGCGGAGCCTACCACACCGCTGCGGGGGATCGTTCAGCCGCCACCACAAACGTGGTAGCATGTGATGCCGTTGCCCGGGGTGGACCGCTAGGAGGTAGATCCCAATCACCCCATTTGTCTCGCGCAACCTGAGCAACCTCGATACCACCGTTGTCATCATGTTGTGGATAGATAAGCTATCTTTCCACTACAGCATGAGTGATTATTATGCGATATGTATAATATAGCTCATGCTACGAAAGAGATTAATGAAACTAAAGGAATCTTGTCGTGTTCTTTAAATTATGTTTTGAGATCCCAAGATTAGTTACTCAGTAGTCGAACGAGCGTCGTCAGTGATGCGTTGCTATCAATCTCTAGATACTCTGCTTTACATAATTCAGAGCACATAGTTATGGGCAAACGCCACGATGCTGCGTTGCCATCGGGACGCTGAAAAAGCTGCATTGGAAAAGGCACAGGCCTGATTTTTTTTTTATTATTAATGGGTTTACTCTTGACCTCTATCTAGTCCTCAGGACAAAGATGGGGTCGAAGATGTAGCGAGCTTACCCAGAAGTGCACTGGCACTCCTGCACACTGACGGAACGCAGCAAGCTACTTGGCGCCAGACTCCGGCAGTAGGGTGGTTCAGCCGCCACCACAAACTTGGTAGCATGTGATGCCGTTGCCCGGGGTGGACCGCTAGGAGGTAGATCCCCAATCACCCCATTTGTCTCGCGCAACCTGAGCAACCTCGATACCACCGTTGTCATCATGTTGTGGATAGATAAGCTATCTTTCCACTACAGCATGAGTGATTATTATGCGATATGTATAATATAGCTCATGCTACGAAAGAGATTAATGAAACTAAAGGAATCTTGTCGTGTTCTTTAAATTATGTTTTGAGATCCCAAGATTAGTTACTCAGTAGTCGAACGAGCGTCGTCAGTGATGCGTTGCTATCAATCTCTAGATACTCTGCTTTACATAATTCAGAGCACGTAGTTATGGGCAAACGCCCAAAAACACCAAGCATGCTCGATCAGAATTTCTTATTCTGATTTTCCGCATATCTAGATATATTAAGAAATACATTTCTTATGCATTACTCACGAGGCTGGACCCTAATAATTGAATGTTCATACAGCTCCGAAACGCACCACTGACAATTTGACATTGTTACATAATCACAAACACAAACAATTGGTCAAAAAACAGACAAAATGGCCGTGGATTTACTGGCTTAGTAGGTACCTATTAATTTTGATTCAGGGTGAAAAGTAGCTTATAGCCAAATATTGAAATCGGTTATGCACTTTTTAGATACTTGCTTATAGAAGATAGTGTATGACTGATGTGGATAACATTCTAGAAAGCTTAAATTAGACAGGAGGCTATGGGAAAGCATCTACTGACAATTTTTTTATTAATTTCAGTAGTAAAACTAATAAAATATTATTTTACACTTTTTTCACACTATTTCTTAGCACTGCATACACCACTGACCATATTGGTGCTGTGCTTTTAAGGGGCCAGGAGAGGAGGGCCATTTTTTAAATGTCCTAATTCATATTTGAAAGTGACATAAATAGTATGGAGTTTATGCATTATTAAATCATAATTTTGAAAGTGTGAGATTTAAAGATAGCACTTCAGTTTTAGTTCAGATGTACCAAAAACCGAAGAGCATACAATGTATGCATATAAATAAATATATATATAAATATGTCATATTTATGTATGACACACATTTGTGAAGGAGGCGAAAGAATTCTATCAGGGTCGTTGCCGGTGGCGTTCAGTTGTATCTGCCTCCCTCAGTGAGAGACAGGCATGAAAATGTATGTTTATTTACTTTTCTTTCTCACTTGTCCAACATTTCAAATAATCTTCTAAAATAAGCGCCATTTATCTTTAACCGAACATTTGTAGATTTTTTAGGAGTTTTTTTAGAAATTGTTTCTAATGAGTCCAATTGCAAATTATCTCTGTATGGTTTTGAACGCTGGTTCAAATTGTACGTGTGGACTGTATGTATAAGTAGGTATAAAATAATGAAAGTAAGAGGTATGAAACAATCTCCACCATTCGAAAGCGAGTAAACCAAATATCCACTAACCTTGGTCTTCCACCCTCGTATGCGAGGACCAGCAGACACCGACTTCAGGAGGCGGCAACGTGGCAAAGTTGAGGTTAGGTTCTTGAATAGTATCAAATGGTGGCACCAAGGTGTTTCAAACAGTTTATTTTATCACAGCACGGCTGGAGATAAGTTCGAAGGGCACTAGCAACCGGAACGTCCAGAAAGCTCAGCACTCCCGATTTTTAAGGAATATTATTTAACCGCAGGCGCGCACGGCGTGGCAGCGGGATGGCGAAGGCTAGGTACCAACGCAAAACGAAGGTATCCGAACCAAAAGTTGAATGTGAATATTAATTTACCCACAATCATTTAATGGAGATTGAACATACCCCCCACCGAAATCAGTATGATGATTTCCTACATATGTGTAGAGTATGAAAAAATGTTATATTCAAATGAAAAATTAACTAAATGTAGAGTGTCACTACATGAAGTGTACTGTAGAGTGTAAAATGTAAGTGTAATACACATAAACTAGCCTAACCTTATCTATTTTAACTAAGATCTGCATATTTAATAGAAATACAAATTTAATTTGCATAAGGCAAAGGACAACATTTATTTACTAGTCGGTTTTAAAGACTCTTAGAGGTTCTAATAGTCACGACACGCAACATTATTTACAGTGGGATGAACAGCTTCAATCCTACCGAGAGGCCGTTGCAGAGGCCGCGCAAATTTTTGTATTAGATTAGCAACAGGTGTAAACCAGCGCTTCCAAAATGCTTGTGACGCCTTCTTTATAAATTGCCAACGTGACAATCTATTCAGAGGTACATCTTGAACGTCTAATAAACCTTGACCAACTAGAAAGTGGCCAGGAATTGATCTGAGTTCTTGCCAAACGCTTTTCCGCCTATTCGATATTCTACGCAATATGGATTCCGCACATCTGACATTGAACACATTCTCTATTCCACGCAGTCTTCAATTTGACACAATCGCGTTTCTTCCTATTCGCGATTCTACACAATATTCATTCCACGCAATTGCCTTTCACCACATTCGCTATTCCACGCATCTATTAATTTGTGTGTTTTAGGCATATATTAATATCATATGCAGTTGTGGGTATGTATGCAGTAATATGAACAACTTGGTCAACTCGAACAACATGAACAACTTTGTCAACTCAGACAACTTGGACAACTCCATCAACTTGGTCAACTCGAACAACTTGGTCAACTCGAACAACTCAGACAACAAAGTCAACTCGACCAACTTGGTCAACTCTGTCAACTCGAACTACTTGGTCAACTTGGACAACTCGAACAACTTGGTCAACTCAGACAACTTGGACAACTCCATCAACTTGGTCAACTCGAACAACTCAGACAACAAAGTCAACTCGAACAACTTGGTCAACTCGAACTTGGTTGACTTGGTCATGTTATCCCAGTTGTCCCATGTTATTCGAGTTTTCCTAGTTGACCAAGTTGACCAAGTTGTTCGAGTTGACCGAGTTGTTCGAGTTGACCGAGTTGATCGAGTTGACCAAGTTGACCAAGTTGTTCGAGTTAACTAATTTGTCTGAGTTGTTCGAGTTGACCGAGTTGTTCGAGTTGACCAAGTTGATGGAGTTGGCTAAGTTGTCTAAGTTGTTCCGAGTTATCCGAGTTGTTTATGTTGTCCAAGTTGTTGACCTGAGTTGTTCGTGTTGTTCGAGTTGTTTATGTTGTCTGAGTTGACAAAGTTGTTCATGTTGTTCGAGTTGGCCAAGTTGACCAAGTTGTTCATATTACTGCATACATACCCACAACTGCATATGATATGAATATATGCCTAAAACACACAAATTAATAGATGCGTGGAATAGCGAATGTGGTGAAAGGCAATTGCGTGGAATGAATATTGTGTAGAATCGCGAATAGGAAGAAACGCGATTGTGTCAAATTGAAGACTGCGTGGAATAGAGAATGTGTTCAATGTCAGATGTGCGGAATCCATATTGCGTAGAATATCGAATAGGCGGAAAAGCGTTTGGCAAGAACTCAGATCAATTCGTGGCCAGCAGTCATAACTTCAAACTCGTTAGGATTATCCGATAACGAGCTGAGTGGACGCGAATTAATTACCGCTTATTCGTGCACTTAGAAAGCACAGAACGTATGATGTTGCTACGAGCATTTTACTATCAAATAGTTTTTGCACAAAGTTCTGTAAAGTGTGAGGTTCAGAATGCAAAAACATTTTATGAAAATATTCAATCAATATTTTAGTAGTATGACATTTTTAGAAAGCAATAAATGATGCTTTGTATTATAGGGAAGGTCAGATTGCAAAATCCTACCCCCCACCCTGAGGAAACCGTCGGGATCAACGAAGGGTGATAGTTTACGTAGTGAAGCTACGTACCTACCTATTTAAACAATGGTTTTCAATCTCAGATTGAAAATAATTTGTTGCACAACCCTAGTTGTGGGCTGATTTTGATTCTGAAGTTTTCAGAGGCCCTGTAACGACATCTGATCGCTTCAGTTTGCATTTTAATTATGAATAAAACAGTGACACTAAGTCATAACCCGTTGAAGTTTATTAAATGAGGAAAATTTCTAAAATGTTTCTTCAAGGTCATTATTAAAACTTTGTTTTTGTCACAACTAGTTAAATTAAAGATTCTTCTTTAATATCAATTCACGAACGTCGTCAGAATTGTTCAAGAAGAAAGCACTTGTGAGAATTTTACTTAATCGATTTACGATATAAGGTTTTAATTTATAAGGCGGCGTTTGGAGCCACGAGAGAACGACGCTCGAATCGCTGAATGCGACTAACTTAAATTTTAAATTAGTTATATTTTGTAAGACAAAATTAACCAACTTGGAGAGAAGCACGGCAGCCTCCAATGGTCTTGGAATATACAATGGTTTAACAGGTGCAACTTTACTTTTACCTGTCAAAAAATTAACTTTTATATTCCCATTATTGTCTGAACTTCGCAAATACAAACAGACTGCGTAACCGCGTGATGACGCATCACAGAACGCAACTAGGTATACGTCTCCGGTGAACGCAGGAGCAAGAAGATGCCGTTTAATGCGCATGTTTGCTAGGGTTGGCAAATCGGAAATAAAATTATTCCAATTATCACAAATTTCCTTTTGGATAGGATCATCCCAGCCTAGACCTAACTTCCATAGATCTTGCATGATGCATTTGGCAACAAAAGTACAAGGTGATATAAACCGAACCGGATCGAAAATACTCGCTAGCAGCTTCAAAACAGAGCGTTTTGTATTTTTCGTATCAGACATGTAAAAATTGAATGAAAAACAGTCGCTAGATGGCAACCAAGTCAAGCCCAAAATCTTTAATGATGACAATAACGTATCATCCTCAAAATTCACTGATGAAACTTGATCTTCCTTCATTCTGGTAAGGAGCTGTGGGCAGTTGCTTGCCCATTTACGTAAGTCAAAACCGCCAGTATGCAATAGTGACATAAGGGCGTCCTGTAAAGAACATGCCTCTTCAATGGTTTGGCAAGACCCTAATAAATCGTCTACGAAAAATCGCTGCATTAAAACTTCAGCAGCTTTAATAGCATAGACGTTTGAGTCATCGTGTGACAACCCTACTGAGTTTCTTATCCGGGCTAACTCGTCAAGCGCTAGCTGCTGCAACGTGCGGACAGCTATGTAAGGTGCACTTCGATGGCCGTAGGTGTTCGGTTTTAATTCAAAAATACGTAAGGGTTCCGTCGGTGATTCACATCCAGTGGTGGTTTTAGTAGAACCATCAAAAACAACACGCAGCGGTGTCGTCGCGCTAGGCGGACGTACTACGCAATGATGCGAAATAAAATATTTCGACGGCTCGGTACCTTCGTATTCCATATATCCTAACAACTCATATTCAGCCATGAAGTCAAAATATGCCTGTTTAAAGTTTGGCGAGTAAGCTAACCGGTTTTCAACTTTAGATAATCCTTTCAACGCGATGTCACATGAGTCACCAAGGATCTCATGATTATTAGGATTAAATAAAAGCGGAGAAATGTATCTACCAGTTTTATAGCAATAATGTTTATGAATAAACATATTTACAGCGATTTCCTCAGCCGGACTAAGTTGAAACGAGCACGGCACGTTTTCAACCTTCCCAAAACGTTTGGGATTGTCGTTGAGAAAACAATTTTCCGCAGTGTACGACACTACAAAAGTAGACAAAGTCGCGTGAGTCACGACATTAATATTGTCAGTGATTTCCTCATCCAGACTAAGTTGAATCGAGCACGGCACGTCTTCAACCCTCTCAAAACGTTTGAGAGTGTCGTTGAGAAAATCCTTTTCCGTAGTGTACGACACTACAGGAATAAGAGAAGTTGTGGAAGACACAACATTAATATTACCAGTGATTTCCTCATTCGGACTAAATTGAATCGAGCACGGCCCGTCTTCAACCTCTCGAAAACGTTTCGGAGTGTCTCTGAGAAAATCATTTTCCGTAGTGTACGACACTACAGGAATAAGAGAAGTTGTGGAAGTCACAACATTAATAATTTCAGAGATTTTCTCATCTGGACTAAGTTGAATCGAGCACGGCACGTCTTCAACCCTCTCAAAACGTTTGAGAGTGTCGTTGAGAAAATCCTTTTCCGTAGTGTACGACACTACAGGAATAAGAGAAGTTGTGGAAGTCACAACATTAATAATTTCAGAGATTTTCTCATCTGGACTAAGTTGAATCGAGCACGGCACGTCTTCAACCCTCTCAAAACGTTTGAGAGTGTCGTTGAGAAAATCATCTTCAGTAGTGTACGACACTAAAGAAGTTATCGAATTCGTAGAAGTCACGACATTCATATTATTTGAAGACGGCACGGCCAGTCTTCCCGTTATTACGTAACCAAATACGCTGCTCAGTGCGGCAGGTATGTCGTAATTAAAAACAAATCTTTTCCCATCATAAAGGTGTGGGAATACGTCTCCTGATAAAATTAGATCGATCGGAGATGGTTTATAAAATTCGGGATCGGCCAAATTTATATTTTTATATTCATTAATCACTTTTTCCGGGATTAGAACGGTTGGTAAATCAGCAGTAATTTTTGTAAGAATTACTGCATCAATATTAAACATAGGTGCATTACTATGACGCGCCTTTATGACACATGACGTCATGCCATGATTTTTTAAGGATTCACCGCCGAGTCCGTGTATATTAAAAGTACATTTACGCTGAACTAAACCCAAACGCTGTAAACAATCAAGTGTAATAAAGTTTGATTGCGCGCCAGAATCTATCAGAACCCTGCACGGTTGATAGCAATTAAAACTATCTAGTACGTGTACAACAGCTGTTCCTAAGATAACGGTCGCGTTATCACACTTTGATGACGTATGACAAGTCATCGATGACGTGTTTTGTTCAGGCTGCGGCGGCGGCGGCGACAGCGCTAACAGGGGCGCGGGGGGAGTGAGCGCGAGAGGGGAACACGGTTCACCGTTAATAAGTGCGCCTGCACTCCGCGGACATACCGACGACGGCGGTATTATATTATTATCAGTCAAATCTACATGCAATAAAATGTTATGCAGTTTCTGACATATAAAACATTTAAAATTGCTTTTACACTCGCTCGCGCTATGATTAGATTTAAGACAATTCGCTATTGTGGCACAATTTAAGGGCATCAGCACGGCTGATACGCTGTGAATAGCTAAGTTTACGAAACTTATCACAACGGAAAATCATATGATTTTCTCCACAGTGCGCACAGGGTGTTTTCAAGCGCGACGTTGATGACGAAGCATGCGAATATTTTGTAGCTGATGTCTTGGATTTATTTGTAACTGATAGATTTTTTGATTCTTGTTTATCATAAGAATTTGTATGATTTAAAATTTTAACTTGTTTCTGAATAAAATCTGTAAGCATTTCAAAATCAGGTATTGTGTTTTGATTCAAGTTTTGTTCAAACAGTTTCCTAGTTTGTGGGTCTAAGGCCCTTAATGCAATATGACAAAACACATAGCTACTCAAGTTCTTTACATTGAGAGCTTGTATAGCTTTATATGAATGATCGAATGTTTCAAGAAACATATTTAAATGAACTGCAGACTCTTTCTGCAATGTTGAAAAACTTAGCATTTTATCAAGGTATCTGCCTACCAACATTCGATTATCCTGGTATTTATCAAGCAAACTTTTCCAAACTAAGTCATAATTAGACGCAGAAATCGGAACACTCTTTACAATGTTTAGTGCAGAACCTTTAGTGCAAGATAACAGATAGTGAAATTTATCTATCTTAGGAATGTTCTCGCGATTATGTACCAGTGAACAGAATGTCTCGTAAAACGTTATAAAATTTTCGATATCTCCGTCAAACGTAAACAGCTCTAATTTTGGAAGCCGAGGTAATGACTCAGTTTGCCTTGATTGGGGAATTTCGTTAGATTTAGGATCAAATCCTTTTACGTGCATTTTAATACGAAAATATAAGTCATCAAAGGACACTAATTCCTGAGTTCTCGCAGAAGCTTGCGGGTCTTGTTTTAATTCGCATTCGTAAATCTCGAATATCAATGTATTGAAGGTATTACGTAATTTGTCAATCTCAGTAGCACGTAATAAGAATAAATCTTTCGTTTCTGCTAACATCTGACCCTTTGTTAGGTCGTAAATTAATTGAATTTGCGCAAAAATACTTTCTTTGCGTTTAATCAAAGTATTTAGTTGTATCTCATCTTCCGTTAGACTATCAATAGGTATCGTTCCTTTAGGTTTAGTCATTTTGAACTATAAATTGAAATACTATCTTCTATAGAACGTCTATAGGTTAAGTTATTGTAGGTAAAACCTATCCTGGATCGATGGACCAAAAAATTGTATGGTTTTGAACGCTGGTTCAAATTGTACGTGTGGACTGTATGTATAAGTAGGTATAAAATAATGAAAGTAAGAGGTATGAAACAATCTCCACCATTCGAAAGCGAGTAAACCAAATATCCACTAACCTTGGTCTTCCACCCTCGTATGCGAGGACCAGCAGACACCGACTTCAGGAGGCGGCAACGTGGCAAAGTTGAGGTTAGGTTCTTGAATAGTATCAAATGGTGGCACCAAGGTGTTTCAAACAGTTTATTTTATCACAGCACGGCTGGAGATAAGTTCGAAGGGCACTAGCAACCGGAACGTCCAGAAAGCTCAGCACTCCCGATTTTTAAGGAATATTATTTAACCGCAGGCGCGCACGGCGTGGCAGCGGGATGGCGAAGGCTAGGTACCAACGCAAAACGAAGGTATCCGAACCAAAAGTTGAATGTGAATATTAATTTACCCACAATCATTTAATGGAGATTGAACAATCTCCATCCGGCGAAGGCGCCTGTAGTAGTTCAAATGCTACGTTTTCGGGTAGAATAGATTTTTGAACTTCACTTATAATTGTATTTTTTGGATCTCGTAACTGTTTTTCGCTATCACTTGGAATAAACGCTTCATTTTCTAAATGCCAATATTCTTCTTGTTCTCTTGATAAATCTTCTTTACTATTTGTTTTATCTTTTAAAGCAGTTGAAAACAAATTTTCGTTGTTATGTACTGGGTAGTAAGATTCTTTTGGTAAATAATATTTTTTTTTATTTTTCTTGATTTCTTTTGATGCATAATTTTCACGGTCACTTGTGTAATACCCTTTTTCATTCAACAATTTACCATAACTTTCGTTTACTCCATCAACTTCTCTAGTGTTTTCATTGTGCTTTTTTTTCTCAATTAATATAATATTTTAAATTTGTTTCATTCTCTATTGGTAGATACGGTTCTCTTTCATTTGATACGTTTAGTTCTGTTTCATACGATTGATAACTATCTTTTGCGTTCTGCTCCTCTGGTCTGTGATTTAATTGTGATGTAATTAGGACATTATTTTATACTTACGTGAAACATTGAGCTGCGTTGCTAAATTCGTTTTGTATTTAACGTTAGCTCTCACATGCAATTGTACGGTGTAACGAAGAATTATAATTGTATTTTGGTAGCACATTAAGCTCTACAATTCACGGCTACGAGCTAGAGTTAATATTTATCACGAGTTTACCGACACGACACATCCGAAGTTACACGTAAATAAAAATGTAAATTAGCTAAGAAAATTTAACGGGGATATAAAAATACAAAACGAATTTTGATGAAAATAAATAGACCTCGATTAAAATAAGTGTTAAAATCATTATACCTACTTCTTTGTTTTCCTCAGTTTTGGAAACTTTTGATTGTAAGGAAAATCGTAGTTTTGATTTTTCATCTCTTCAAGTATGTGTTCAGTTGCCTTTGACGCCACCTCTTCAGCGATTTGTCTCAGGTAGTGTGATGACATGACAGCTTTGAATGTGTCCACAAGCTGATCTGTATCAAGCTTTATTATTATCGGTTGGTCTTCACGTTTCTTGCTTAACACAGTTTTTGTCATACATAGCATAAATACAATTTTTATTTTTATCGACATCGTTTACAATTTTATTTTGGAATCACAATGTGTATTTAATTACACTTTAATTTACATTATTTGATTATCTTTGAAATGTATCTTAATAGTTGTTGCACTTATTATCATATTCTTTGGTCAAAATTGCAGAAATGGTTACTGAGAAATTATTTCGCAATATCCAGATCCCTGGTATAAAATCAAATCGATGCCAATACGGTGGCTGGTAGTTAAATCGAGATTTGATTGCATTTTTAATGGCTTATTAATGTGCAAGTTCAATTAACTGTGCGATTAGTTTTTTATTTAATATCTTAGCTATCGAATCAGTCACTGGTCAACTAGCGAAAACAAAATTCGTCACAAAAGATGGTTCTTGTAAAGTATGACGCGACTGATCCCGTTCAGAATTGACCAAATCTTTGATGCACATGCCGTGTGGGTACCAGCTATATTCACTTTATCCAACTCTTTTCTGATCGAAGCGGTTTCAAGTGTAATATACAACTTGTTAATGAATTAACGGAAAACTATAAAACAGTTTAAAAACTGCTTTATGAACCTAAAAGCTGTGCAATAAGAGCAACTGTACTCGCAAGCATGTTAAAAATTAGTTAATAAGCCCTAGACGATAGCATAATCTTTATTAACAATCGTCCCATAATAGGATAAATGGCCTAAAGAGGATAATCATCATCATCATATCAGCTGATAAACGTCCACTGCTGGACATAGGCCTCCCCAAAAATGGGGGGATTTGCCATAATCGCCACGCTTGGCAGGCGGGTTGGCGATCTCAATTGGATTGAATGTGTTTACTCAGAGGATGCTGCTGCCCATCCTCCGGTAGATCCCTTAGTCGCCTTTTACGACCTCCAGAGGAGGAAATGGGATGGTGCTACTCTTAACCACACGGACGTAAAGAGGATAATACCGTCAACATATCCTCCAAATAACAATGAATAATTCAATAACGAACTTATGAACCGCGTTCATCCATTTTAAATGAACTTGAATACCACAAATAGATCAAGTAGCTAAGTAGCTAACTAACGTTGTTATTATTACGCTCGATCCATCGATTTGTCCAATTAACATTTAATAAAAGCATCCTGTATCGCTACTACTTCAAATACGCTGCTCCTATTCATAATTAATTTAAATAAAACCGGTCAAGAGCGAGTCGGGCTACTCGCGCACCGAGGGTTCCGCAACAAAATTTATTTAGAAAAAGTTTTGTTTTATCCGGGATCTTTCTATTCTATTCTATTTTTAA
Source organism: Agonopterix heracliana (assembly GCA_963693445.1). NCBI lineage: Eukaryota > Metazoa > Arthropoda > Insecta > Lepidoptera > Depressariidae > Agonopterix > Agonopterix heracliana. Next base: position 2,518,994 of record OY856310.1, read on the forward strand.
AATATGGCTGCCATCTTGGTTTGTGATGATTTTGCCAATGTCGAGTTTTTGTAGCAAAAGTGCTTGACGTTGTACGGTTATGAAGATATTTTGGTGACTTCAAGGGTTGTTCTTACAAAAGAACACTATCTTGAGCCACCACTGGAGCCCCGCTGTCGAGCTGGGAGGGGGCAACCGACGAGCGACACGCGACACGCGACCACCCACTAGCAGATCCACAACGCGACTCTCCGGGATCTTTAGCGCAAGACCGACGCACACTTGGATGGTTTTTATTATTTGTTGTTTTACTGTGGAGTCTTCATTAATTTTTATCATAATAACGCAAATTCTGTGAAAACTTCAACTGCCTAGCTATTACGGTTCAAAAGTTACAGTCCTAAATAGGTAGACTGATCGACAGACGGACGGATGGTAAATGAACTGCAATGCCTACTCGACTCAAATGTATGAAACAGCTAATTTTATTTTTACGATTTCAGGTTTGCTCCCATAGTAAAAGTTTTTCAGTTTGGTGGTCCGAAACACCCCTGAACATTTTAAGAGTATTTAAAAAATCACCCAAAATAATAATCGTAGTTATCGAATTTTCGTATGGCCCCGGCACTAATAAACGCTTGAAAAAGGGTAATATTACACGTGATTGTTCTATTGATAACTCTTGTATTAACACCAAAAGACATATTTTGCATCAAAATCACGCCATAATGGTTTGTTTGTGTCAATCCATTGATTTTCCAATGGAAACTTTTAGTTAGGTACTTATTCAAAACAGTTAACCGCTCGAAATCAACCGACGGACGAGCTCTGTTTCAATCAGTCATGTAACACAGATCGATACAACCAACGTAGCTTCCCTCTTCAATTATTGATGGAGGAAGGTATTCTATAGTACTCATGTACGATGTGCATTATTAAACCCCTTGGGAAGCCCTTACGTTAGCTGGTTAACTGATTTCTGATATATGTTGTCTAATGTATGGTTTTTTGTTAATGTATTTAACTTCTAGTAGTATGTGGAAGGGTAGAGTTGCAAATCTCAACACATTCACTACTAACGACCTTCGTCGTAGGACCGCAATAACTTGGTGGTCATGCCCAAGAACCCGCCTAGCGGGACGGTTTCAATCGCATTCCGGCAGTGTAAGCACACCGAAGATATCATCGCCATCAATATCACCCGATAGATGTTCTCTGCTGGACATATGCCTCCCCTAAGGATCGCTACAACGACCGGTCTTGTACTGCCCTCATCTAACAGTTCCCGCTGCTTTCACCAGGTTGTCGGTCCACCTTGTGGGGTGGTGGTACACACGCTCCGGAATGTACGCGGGCAGCACTTGATAGATCTCTTCGACCTCATCGGTTAGGTATCTGTTCTCACTTTAATTTATAAATTCTATGGGCTATGTCCGCTACTTGGTTCTTCTGCTAATCTCTTGATTTCTGATTTGATCTCGCAGGGAAATTCGGAGCCTAGCCCTCTCCATTGTGCCTTTTGGGTCACTTTGAGCCTTTTTCAGAGGCCTAAAACGGTCACCGACCGAAGACATCGAAGTCTAAAAGTCTAAAATAGGTTCAGGATTCAAGGATATGCCTAGGAAAGCAATCTTATGAGTAATTATCATAATTCCTAGAAAAGTTTTGTAAAAGAATGATAATATTGATAATGCAGTCCTAAAACTCGTTCCCATAGACACCGACGCTTTATTCCAAACAATAAAATTAGAATACAATAATAGAAAAATTACAGATCAACATCTTAAATCAGCATACCTCGACATATTGCTATGAGTCATCTCCTAGTATTAGACTAAGATCCCAATGGAACACTACTACGGTCACCTGTTCATTTATTAAAAGATTCATTTTGATAGGGTTGCCTAAAAATTTTAGCAATTACTTTTAATTAACACAATAACTTTTTAACGATTTTACGTTCCAATGTTTAATCAGTAACCAATTTAATATGCCAATTGAAAAATAATAGTTTCAGAAACACAATAAATAACAGTCCCCACTATTATATGTGTAGCAACCCCTTAGCAGCGGGTGCAAGAATTGTGTTCATTGTTTTGTTTAGTAATTTTTAGGCAAGTCTATCAAAATGTTAATCTTTCATTCAAACTGAATTTGACCGGCATAAACAGATGAACGTAGAAATGTTACAGTGGGATCTTGGTCTATATGGTTATAAAAAAAGTGGAGTCATTAAAACAAAAGACAATCGACAGGGAACATCATATTAAATAAGAATGTCATATAAGAAGCAACATGTATGTGTGGAATTTGATTCGCCTATCAACGAACTCGTAAAATGTAATGCGTTGGCCGTAACATGGCCGGCGTAATTCGATATAGTGTGCTAATGGTTCGTCCGCATTGTCGTGTACGATACTGGAAGCGATGAAGGAGTTCAAGCGAGAACACATCATTATACTTGTACACAAAAACTCATAGGCATACACTGATTACATAACACTTTTGGGGTTATAATTTTGAATTTTTTGTAGGATGTTTATCGTCTTCATGGTCGACCTCGGAAGAGATAGCGGACGACCTAATTACCTTCGATGGTATGTTGATGAGACTGGCCCAAAACGAGATTTTTGACACTAATTGCGCTACTTTATGCATATTATGCTCACAACTATATTCCCCGATATAGTATTACATGACTACCCGTCAAAAATATTCGGAAACCTTAGAACATACGACACTATTAGTACCGAAACTCTGTCCAGGAGTGCGATTTTTTAACATTACACGTTCAAATCAGAAGTAGAAAACATCAAAATTACTATGGAGATTACGCATCTTTCTACTGCTGATTTCAACGTGTGAGTTTGAAAAATCGCACTCCAGTGTGACTGAGCGCGTCGCCACTTATAATGGACAGTGTGTAGAATACATGCTCCGAAATTGAAGCATACAGGTTTCGTCACGATCCAGGCCGACTCGTACCAATGAGTTTTTCAGAATTTATGTACGATTTGTAACACCACTGGCTTTTCGGTGAAGGGTTTTCCTTCACCCGGAAAAAGGAAAACCCTTCACCGAAACCCTTCTTCAAAAGGAAAACCCTTCACCGAAAAGCCAGTGGTGTTACAAATCGTACATAAATTCTGAAAAACTCATTGGTACGAGTCGGCCTGGATGGGGATCGAACCATCGCCTCCTGCACGGCAGGCAAGGTTACTCGCCTCGGCTTTTTTCCTTCTAATTTTATAACACTGATTCTGAATACAGTGATCGACACCGTGTCACAATGAAAACGTGCATCAAATAACATCAAGCCGTAGCACTACGGAGCTGGCTAGTGCCAATAAAAGTTAATGAGCCAGTCAGATTGTAAGGAATGTAACACTCGGTGTCTTGGACATGTGTCCGACGCACGTCCGCACGTTGTAGTAGTAGTCTAATGTGATAATATTGATTTTACATCGAACTGGTTTCATGAGACTTTCTTCGCAAGTTGTTTTTGCTACGTTCGTTAGTAAAAGTGGTTCAGTTTGATGGGTTGACTCTTAAAAGGATGCCAATGATATCAATTTCACCCTGTAGAAGATTAGAGAACAATAGGCATAAATAATCTAGATAGTATGGTCCGGACAGACCATAACTCGGTTGAGTAACAGACGAGCCGCTCCGCTGCCGAGCGTGGCGACATCCGACGTACGCTGTCGTCGGTTATAGACGTACTGAACAACATAGAGTCACGACGTAATTAAGGCATCTCGATACGTTATCTTTGAAAGAAGTTATCATCATGATACTTCTGATTGCCAGACTTTGCGGGCAAAGGTATATTCAAAGTGTAGTTGCCTCTTTAATTGATAATAACGGGTTAGCTCATATTTGAACACACTTTATGGCCATTAAAGTCAGGCGTTGCAGTTTCAATTCAAAAGAATTGACACTCAGTTGCAGAAACGTAAATAAATTGTAAGTCCATTAATTAATTATTTTTTTATCTTGATTGCGTTGAGGGATATTGTAAGCTACATAAATAAACTCACGACCAGAATCCATTTCGGGGTGGTCAAAAGCTAAGCTCTTGCTAGTTCTACTAACAAAATTACACACATTTACTCCGTTTACTCATGCTTTGTCCCATTAGGGTAGGCAGAGGCAATTCATGGAACCTGCAACGACCCTGAAATCCTCTTTTAACTATAATCATAAGTAGTTTCATATACACGCCCGTCCTCGATTTTGGGTTTTACGTGGGCCTTAATAAGTACATTCTGAAATTGGTCTACACACGAAAATATCCTTCCTGTATCCTGATTTTGAACTCTGCACCGTTCCACATCATTTAAATCCGACTGACCCTAAAGCACAGAATAGGTAGTAGTCTTAGAAAAAGTATATGACGTCTAGAATGAGCCTCACGGTAATACCGTATAAAACAAAAGGGGCCAAGATTCATAGGTTGGTGTGCGTGAGGCGCCATACAAAAAATATATATATGTATAGGGTTTTGGAGCCAGTACTGGTTCCAATTTTTTTCGACGCTTTCGTATCTTCGACTGTCAACCTTGACATATAATTTTCACAAATATATAGGTATGTATATAGGTAGTATATAGGTAGTTCTACACACAGAACGGCCACTCCCCGCCCCCCTCTGACTTCAGTTACCCCATCTCACCTCACACTTTCTGGGGACACTTTAGGTGAGCCGAGCAAGGGAATGCAGTCAGGCGCACCCGTTGGATTTGACTACATAAAATTGTGTCTTTTAAGTGCATAAAAAACTTTGAAAAATAAGGCTGTATTTCCATTTTCAGTAATTCTTTAGCTCAAATACAATTTTTAATAATAGAACGAACAATAAAAAGTATTGAAATGTAGATGACGTCAAATAAAAAGCGCGGCGTTCAACCCTACACGCAATGTCGTAGACAGTTTGTACAAAGTGCGCATGTGCAGACGCCATTTCGTAATTCAAAAACGTTCTATAGAGTGCCGGACCTGTGCCTAAAGAGTACCTATTTTAATCAAACGTTACAACATCAGTAATCAACTTGATACAATGTGGAGTGCCTGCCGAGTTCGACCACTCGCGTTATTACTAACTATTCAGATGCTTTTGAAAAGAACTTCATATTCTGCCACATCCAATATTCCATTTTCAAATCAACCACTGACAGCAACCTCGGGCTCAGACCAATAAAAGAGTAGATGTACCGGTTTATTTAGAGCAGACCATAGCATAAAATAGTGGGTGCCATACAATACTAAAAAGCTAAAAACCATTAAAAGTTACACAAGGACACAACCTAGGTAGGTGGGTGGGTAGGTTAGGTAGTGACACAATCGTGTCATCTACCTGTTCATTAAAAGTTATTGGCTCCTTTACACAACTTTTGAACGGGAAATATTTTAGATTTTGAATATCACTTCTTTCCGTTTACCACTTCTGAGCCTGCCCTGTCGTCACTTTTTATTAGACAGAGAAAGCTGTAATAATTATCTGAACAAAAAAGTTGAACTCAAATAGAGAACAAGCACTGACTGGTGGCTTGGCCTGGCCCCTCACCATAATAAATGGTGCCAAATGACATGCCGCCGAATCGATAGAAGAATGATTGCTTGAATTAATGAATTGTTAGTATTGGCATAGTGGAACTTCGGTACGTCAGGTTCGGTCAGTCTTTACATGGGGGTGACCGTTTGTTGTAGTTTCTTATCTCGAGCGTATCCACTTCGAAAGGCAAGCTAAGGAAATTAGTCCAGGACGGTTTCGTTAAACTAGGCCAGAGGGCTATTAAGGCGACTTGGAAATTCTCTGACAGCAAGTAGACTGGCCCCGCATGGTGGAATATGGCCCACTCCCTCTCACCCTTATTCATGAGAGGCCTTTGCCCTGCAGTGGCATCCTACAGGCTATAACATACTTTTAGTCCTGAATTAATATAATATCTATGACTACAATCGTAGCTCCTTGTCCTGCAACCCTCGCATACCAACTGCGTGCCGTTTGTCTCGTGCAATGCGGACGCCTCGACGCGCACCACGGCTCGTCGCCTCGCCTTCCAAATTCAAACGGTTAACGTTCAAATTTCGAATAGCTTTTCATTTTTCGACTGTTAAAAGTGTGGCCAGTGATTGCGCTTGGTACCAAAATGTAATTTGGTAAGGGTGTTTTAACTGGCGACGCGTATCATTTTTTTTAACGTCCCAATTAACGAAATTTTTACTGTATTTTTTGCAGACCACTGTCCTGACACTACTGTGCATAGGTAGGTACTATGGTTAGTATTTAGTTGCCTGTACCTACTGTGTTTTTATTTGAGTACCTATCTACTTTGTTTCTTAAGATTTTCTCTATGTGGTGGGTTATAAGGAAAACCAAAACTGAAACAACATTTGAAAATTATGAACATCAGGATGTTTCTTTTTCTTCATTCCTTTCAGCTAACTTAAAAGAAAAAAATTTCGATAGTTTTTTTAGGTGTACCTATCAATCGCGACATACTACCAAATAATTTATCAAACATTCATTGTTTCCTAGAAAAAATTTAAAGAATGTAGCGAATATACCTAAAGCGTCTACATTCTACATTGTAAAAGTACAAAATTAAAATACTTTTAGAAAATTAATTTTCAAATATTGTGTCTGCAGCCACACCGAAAAATACCTCTTTGCATTCGAATTACAAAATTAAATTCCAAATTTAATGTTATAACGTTTTCAGTGACTAAACGCATACCGCGGGGGATCGTTTAGAAATGTCGTTAAATGCTAAACGGTCCTTTAGAAGCATCTCTAGCGAATTGCATTATTTCGAAAATGAGTAAGTACCTAATAAAGTATTTTAATAAGAATTATCCAGTGTCTTAAAATCCGCACGCATGACAAGCTAATGGCTATACAGGGTGTAAACTTAAGACGCTCTTATCCCGTCGAGGCCGTTTTTTGAACACGAACGAAAGTGTTTTAAACTGTGTTTTAAAGTCTGAAATTAAATTATGTCTTATTTAAGGATCGGGCGGATGGGCGACTGTTATCAATTACACGATTAGATTAAGTTTACTAGATAGAAAAACATCCCGAAGTTACCCCTTTTTGTTATGTTTTTTCAATACTATGATTAAACTGCTGATATTTAACTTTTTATTCTTGTACTTAACTAAATACATTAAATATTTCTAGTGAACTCAGAAGAATTTTTAGCTTAGAAACTCCCATGAGCAAAGATATTAACGAAAAACACGTTTTTTTGCGATCCTGCTTTCAATTGGAGAGGGATGGCTAATTGTAAACTTATGCTTGCAAGAAAGAGACGCTTTCACTGGGATAACCTAGCCTTAAATGCGTTTCTTATCAAAAGGGGTGCTTTAGAACATAGAACTAACTTTCACTATAGAGCCAACATCGAAATCACGCAAAAAAAAACTGTTATTGCAAACATTTGGGTTCATAATTATTTATTTTATTATGTTTATAATCAGGTTTATATAAATAATAAATATACATTCATAAAATAATTGGTTACTTAAAAAAGTACCTGCTTAGCAATAATTATGCTTAAAAACAAAATGAACTTGCGTTTAATTTTAATCCAAAACTGGTGAAATGGTCTTTGAATATTAAATTGAAACGAGCCGAAGTAAATCACGTAATATTTTAATACGATAAGCTGCAAATCGTATTAAATATAGATCTTCCCGTTGTTTTACAAAGGTTTCCCATAATTGTATTATGAGGTGGAATTTTGAATTTAATTTTCATTGTGTTTCAATGTTTCATCTAAGCATGCCATAGCATAGCATAAAGCTTAAGAGCGGTATTTATTATATTCCAAAACTTGTATCGGCCTTTAAACGAAATTCAAAAATACTGTCGAAAATCAGTGACATCCGTGAGTTTACTTTTATAGTTTAGGTAGTTTAAAAATTAAGTATGAAAGAAAAAATGTTTTTTGTTGTTGTTGTTTTTGCAGGGCAGTTTTCTGCGCCGTCATTTTATTATAATAATAAATAACAAATATCAATTAGTACTATAATACCTATCATCATCATCATCTCAGCCGATGGACGTCCACTGCTGGACATAGGCCAAAGGATCGCCATAACGACCGGTCCTGCGCTGCCCTCATCCAACGGGTCCCCACGCCAACCCACGCTGTGCTTCCGGTACGTGATCGCCACTCAAGAGCGAGAGCTTTTCGGCCCCATCGGCCATAGGTTCTGCGAGCAATGTGCCCCGCCCACTCCCTCTTTAGTTTAGCAATTCTTTGGGCTACGTCAGCTACTCTGGTTCTTCTGCGGATTTCTTCATTTCTGATTTGATCTCGCAGGGAAACTCCGAGCATAGCCCTCTCCATTGCCCTTTGGGTGACTTTCAGCCTTTTTATTAGGCCTTGAGTGAGCGACCACGTCTCTGTTCCATATGTCATCTGATGACTCATCACTGGCAACACACACTGATCGAAGACTTTCGATCTAACTTCTTTCGATTTAAGACACTGAGGTAGCTTCCCGAACGTAGAATACCTATAGATACCTAAAAATATCCATGACTCGAGTACAACATATTTATTATAGCGCAGCAGGCAGGTGCACTACCGACTGAGCTATCAAGCCGTCTGCTATATTATATTCAGGGCAGTTTCTTGCACCGTCCTTTCATTATGATGTTGATGAGACGGCAAATAAGAAGTTTGAAGAAAAACTTATTGATTCACGACACTCTTTCCTTCCCAAAAAAACAATTTACAAGCGAATGCGATGGGGCGATGAATATCAAGATTTTATGTTAGTTATAGAACCAGACAGTAATAAAATTAAGATTAGGTACGCCAAAATATGTGCCTTTTATCATCGCCACTCAAATCACCCTTCAGGGGGGTGAGGTGCGATAACTAAAGTTAGTGAGGGGAAAGAGTATTATAGATTCTGTGGCTTGGCGGTAATTTGTTGATACCTTTTTATAATATTTTGTTTATCGGTTTCTTTAACGCTCATTTCTAATAACTTAAACCATGGCTTGTCAGTTGGGAAGAAAAATGTATCTCCACTGTTTAGGACATAAGAAAGCACTTCGTACAAGCCATTAAGACATTAATGGATGAATTTATTAACTTGACTTCGTTATTAACTGCTTTTTACTTTCCCTTCATCATAAAAGTTTCAACTTAGATGCTAAGTTGCAATGATTATGTAACTTAAAACACTTGAAAGATTTATTATTGCACAAGCTTTACCCATAATTTTGTCTAGAAAGGCAAAATGATAAAATTACCACGACGTGTTTGAAAAGCAAATTTTTATGTGTTTTAAAATGCAATTGTCTTCCAACGCGCTAAAGGTCCCGGAGTAAACAAGACTTTTTGGAATGTGAATATTATTGATGTGCTACTGAAACCACGAAAACGTAAAAAATAGGCCTTGCTACAATTTTATTGCACATTTTAAAAGATAGTTGGTCATTACCCCAAGGGGAATACAGTCGTAAGTTTATGTAGGTACCACGGACCTGAAAAAAAGACGGACGTAATGTGACACTAAAAAGATGTGAAGCATGGAAGGTCCAACATTTTCGTTTGTTCTACAAGGGACCTACACTCACACAGATGCACTAGCTCTAGGCGCATCTCCTACATCCGTCACCATTATGTACCGCGTGAAAGCACGCACACAAAAGAAATGGGTGCTTCACTCGTGATTAGACGAGATTACGTCCGTCTTTTTTTCAGGTCCGTGGTAGGTACATGAGTACTTCCAGCATAGTTCACTTCAACAGATTAAAACAATTTTCTAAAAACAAAATCCTGTTCGATTCCCCCTCTAACGTCAAGGCGTGTAACGGACAAACAAAAGAAGATCGCAACTGACGTCACACGTCACTGCCAGGCACATCTTGCTTACAATACAAAGCCTTTTCATACGTTTACTGTTGTAAAAATAATGCGCGACTGAAACAGACTTATTTGGTAAAGAAATAAGGTTGATATTAGTATAGTTATTTGTTTGAAGATAAATAAGCGAAGTCAATGAAGTGGAAATGAGGGGATAGTAGTAGGTTCTATAAAAAGATTAACGTATTTGCTATTTATTGATTTGTTTATTCAATTCTTAAGGGGCCATAGGTCCCGAAGAATATTTTCTATGAGAAACGCGATTGCCGAGTGCTCCGAAAAGAGCGTGAGCCGTATTTTCGATTAAAAACAACTAACCAAAGTACTTTTTCTAGATTTTATTTACGATTGCACTAGTTAAACTAATGGTGAATATGTGAGTATAATTACCAACAATCGGAAACTATTTTAAGTTCTTCTAAACCGAGAAAAATGTTTAAAAATGCATGAAAATACGTCATCTTTGTGACGATTTTCTATCGAGTGAAGTAATTCCAATCGTGTATTCAGTTGACGATTTCACTAGATGAACTATCCAAAAATACTGAGGTATGACTTTAGTTTCGGTAAATGGTATAAATCTAGTCGTAAAATGAAAAATAAAAGATGCCTCCGAGGTATTTCCACCTACAATTACGTCTTAACCAAAAAACACGATGTTTACCTTCACCTGTAGAAAGAGAAGGCACTAGAAGGAAGCACGTGTCTTGTCATATACACTCAGTAAGAGATACACATAGCAAATTCGCTCTAGTTAAAAAAGGAGATCGCTACCTTATTGCTGTCCTTATCGGCGTAACCACTTTTTTGTACTACGGCCACCTGACTCCAAAATGTCACTTCATATAAATTGTATGGGACGACCACTTGACTCCGAGATGTCACTTCATATAAATTTATGACTATCGCTATCTCATACCCGGTTACACTGATATTCCGTGTACCAGCGTAAGCGAAAAAAAAATCGTCTATGCCTTCACCGTTTGAGAGCAGTCGGTATTACGTACATTAGTGAATTCTCAGTTAGCATTTTATACAAGGTCGTGTAAAAAGCTGGCTAGTTTGTGAAACTTACAGACATAAACTCGACATCTTTACATCCACCTTTATGAGGCACTTTTATCAGAAGTACCAGTAGCCAATAAAGCCCGGCGCAGCCTTTATGACGTCACGAAGCAATTTGTCAGGCGAGCGCGCAAGTTGACGTTTACTGGTATCCATCCAGGTGGGATATTAACTCTTTGATATGCAACAGGTTACTTGTTTGTGAGTTGAGTAAATAAAGTCTAACAAAATTATCAGACCATCAAACTACACAACTTTCTCTATGGGAACAACATCGAAATCCCGAAAAAAAAAAACAGCTGTCCTATACAAAACTGCCAACCTATCTTGACCCAAATGTATGGGACAGCAGGTTTTTTTTTCATCGATTTTAACAATATAAATTAAATTTTTAAATTATTTTGATGTGTAGTCGCAAGGATTCTGCCATAGACGTAGACTCTAGCGATAGACTTGCTCGTTCTAACAAACAACATGTTCAAAAACTTTTCGGGAACATTAGTGCCATCTAGTTTATATAAACAGAAACTACTATAATTTGGTCAAAGAGCATCACTGACCAAGACAGATGCGACAGTTCATATGTATGTTAGGTATTATACCTACTATCTGTGAAACAATAATGTGTGTATGAATTTGTACAAAGTTGTTTAAATACTAGTGGTGCCCTCGACTACCTACGCGCAGGCTACTGAAATACGTACACACGGCGACACATCAAGCTACGCAAAACCAATATTAAGCTGGCCGCGCAAACAAGGTCAAACGCGCGACATTACTCTACCTACGCGCGGCCAGCTTATTTTGGCTTTGCGTAACTTGATGTGAGCCCGTGTGTACCTGAAACTTTAGAATTAAATACTTACTCATAACTTTTGATTGTGTGAACTGTGAACAGATTGCTATGAAACAAACATTAAAATGTTTCCCAAGCAAAGCCTTATACAGGGTGTAAAATTAAATGCGACACATACTTAAACTGGTGTATACATTTTAGTCAAGTTATGTTTGCAGTTTTGTATGGGACAGCAGATTTTTTTTCGCGTTTCGATATTGTGGTCCCTTAGTAGAGTAGTAGTAGTAGTTGTTCAGTTTGATGGTCTGACTGAAGAACCCCTTTAACTAAGTGTCGCATTTAATTTTACACCCTGTATACCTTCTTAATATGCTGACACTTTTTTAAGCGGATGATCAGACCGTCAAACTGAACTACTTTCTCTATGGCACCAACATCGAAATCGCGAAAAAAAAAATCGGCTGTCCCATACACTTGGCTCGAGTAGGCTTGCTTGTATGGAACAGCTGATTGTTTCATCTTGTTCATCTCAAGGTAAAAAATATATGTTTTCTCATAATTTATATCCCGTAAACAAGTGGTAAGTATAAAAATATAATCTCAAGTATCAAAGATCTTAGCGTCATTTTCAATGTTCGTCCGGCAACAGCGATAAGTTCAATAAATTGTGCCTATTTTGTGCCCTCTGATTTAAGTCTCTTGATTCATCTATGATCATTATACCTTGTCTCTTTTTCTTATATATCACTTTTTGGGTGCCGAAACGAGACAAAATGTAATGGACTTACCCAATCTTGAGGAAATTAATAGACTTTCCTATTTTCGCAAATTTAAATTAATAATTACATTTCCTTATAATTTTACATACTGACCTTATATTAGAATAGTAGTTTACCTTACAAAAGATTACAGGTGGTTTTCATTTATTAAAAATATTTAAATAAATTGTTATAAATTATTGTAAAAATGACAGATTGTCAAACAGATGGTCTGCCATTCTCATAAGTGCAAAGGAGACTAACATGAATCAGGTGCATACACCCCATTTAAGAGGAACATGCAGTTCCTACTGATCACCGTATCTAGTACTTTAGTACATTGATATCGTTGGATTCTGCTCAATTAATTGTAGCAGAACACAATTGATTGAGCTTAAACGTCTCAATGAGGACAACACTCTGGATATAAGAGGAAATAGCTCAAAAAGTATCCCATTTTATTATTATCGTAAAGATATATTCCTCGTGTATTCAGATAATGAAAAGAAACAACTTTCCATAAGGCACATAATTATATAAAAACGAGATAAATTTGTGGACCTTCCATACAAAAGTGCGGATCAGCAAATCGATTTTCTATGGGAGTTCAACATTCTCGTATTTCGACCCATGTTCCATTCCATAGGGCTGTACAGTTATTTAGTTTCATTATCCAAATAACATTTTTCTAGTAATTAAAAAACATGGGAGCATAGGTTGACATACCGACACGAAAAAGGAGAAGGGAAAGACATTTTTTAAATAAATAACAGTGATTTTCCAATAAGAAAATAAACCAAAACGTAAGTGTAAAGTTTTCGGCGCCCTCTTAAAACCTACTTTTCCGAAGTTTGAGCAAATCCGTTAATTTGGAATCGCTTAAACAACTTGAGCACTTCTTAAGTATTGTTTGTAAGCCGATTACCATATTCCAAGGAGTGGTACTAGGGTTAGTGTTGCTGATAGTCTATCGATATCGATAATAATTTGATGAACAAGAAATATCTAAATCTACAATTCTATCAAAAGGATAGATAGTATTGTGACTCACAGCTAAAGTACTTACTAGTATCAATAAACCACCACGGCCGTTGTAACACCATTGGCTTTTCGGTGAAGGAAAACATCGTGAGGAAACCTGCATGCTTCAATTTCGAGGCATGTATTGTACCCACTGTCCATTATAATTGGAGACGGGCTCACCCCCCGTCACACTGGACAGAGTTTCGGTACTACTGGTGAAACGTGGATGTTCTGAGGTTTCAGAATATCTCTGACTACCCCCTCGGGGAATATAGTCATGAGCATATGCTGTGCTATCGCACGCGATCGCGTTCCGTCTATCTTATATGCTCTAGCAAATGACGTTCCTGAGTGACAGAAAAGGATGGAGCAACGGAAAAGTGCGATCGCGTGCGGCAATGTGTAGTTCAACCCTTACCGTATCAATACCATATAAACCAGAGTCGATATTGGTAAACAGTATTGTACATTCCATTGTTAGGTATTGCTACTTTTAATTATCGATACAGTGTTTCTGACCAACTATCGACAGATACTATCGCTAGTCCTACAACACTATAGGCAGAGCAATACAAAGTTTTGTTCAATTTTGAACTTTGAAGGAGTGCTTTCAGGACAGTATCTCATGAAGCTGGTAATACTTTTCACTTTACATGAACTGTAAATAATGAGGTACGTCATTTTTGAAATGATTTTGCTGAGTGAAAATAACCAAAATTAACAGTATCAGGCCTAGCAGGCTCCTTGCTTGTGTGTACTACGAAGCGACTATGGGATAAGGATTCTTTGGTAGCTTAGCCATTTAAATAGGGACCAGCCTCGCGTCAGCATTCCCCTCTGCTAAGGTACAAGATTAACTGATCAAGAGCATTTACATACAATATTATACCTTATCACTTATCGAGACAGCCATTGCGGAACAATGGCGAGACTATTTTTCATAAATTTTTATCAAATCTAATGGTAATGGAATATAATCGGTTGCAGATTTCATGCTACTTCTTTCTCCGCAAAAAGTGACAGAAATGTTTGGAAGATAGCATAATTACACACGCAACTCGTCCTTAGTTAAATGGGTTAAGTTTAGCAGTCTCTTCAAGTCAAGGCCAAGGCCTTTGTTAATAAATAATCCGACTGCTAGGCATAGACCTCTTCTTTCTCATACCTATACCATACTATACTATAGGGTGAAATTGATATCATTAGCATCCTTTTAAACTAAGAGTCTACCCATCAAACTGAACACCTTTTACTATGGGAGCAAACCAAGCGGAGAAAAAAAAAATCTGCTATCATACTAAACTGCACCCGCCGCCGCTGCCTACATGACTCAAATGTATGGGAAGGCTGATATTTTTTTTGCTCCGTTTGGTTTGCTCGCATAGTAATAGTTATTTGTTATGCTAGGCTGCAAAGTTGTATTTTGGCGCGAGTACTTGTATAGAATCCTGAGCGTAGCGAAGGTTTCAAAGGTACGAGACGCAGAATAATTTTGCAGCCGAGCGAAACACACAACTTTTCACCTCACAACAGCGAGGAAAATGTTAGGTGCAAGCATTAACTTTAGATCATCATCAGAAACATCGCGCTTCATGACGTTGTCCCATTCTATTGCGGCGATATAGTACTCTTGCATTTAATCACTGTCTCATTGCGGTCACGTGTAGCAGTTTGATTGAAAAAAAATTAATCAGCATAAAAAATTTCCTGGTGTGTACTGAGACACTGCGCAAATAATTCAAGAAATGTAAGGAAATGTAAAGGAATAACTTCTCATAGGTAAACAAGATGAATTAATTATTAAAAAGCATTTTAAATATTATTTTAAACGATATTTTTATCCCACATTCTGGGAAAATAATTATATGCAAATGCAAATAAGGACAAACCCATAGGTACGTGAAAAAGAGAAGACAAGAGATATTGCTTTTCAAAGAGATTATGTTTAGGTATAATCTCTTTTTTTTCCACTCAAATAAATTATAGTGAAGGACAAACCTACCTATAATCTTTCCGAGCTTGTGAGGTGAAAAAGTTGTTTAGTTTGATGGGTAGACTCTTAGTGTAAAAGGATGCTAATGATATCAATTTCACCCTGTTCTTCTATTCTTATTAAAATTGTGGCCGATCGCGGTGTCGATGATTTTGCCAATGTTTAAATAACTTTTTTTTTTATATGCTTGACTTTGTTCGGTAATAGATATTTGAGTGATCTCAAGGATTATTTTTAACAAAAACACAAATTTGAACCACTACAGATAAAACAGCTGACCCACGTGGTCACCTAAGCCGCGCGCGGGTCACGCCCGTCCGTGAATCAACTAGCGACGCGACTCATTCTTTGTTGTCATTGTAACATTGCACCTTCATAATCATAAGCTTACGCTGACCATCTTATCTTAACTATTATAAAACCGTAAAATCATGAGGAATAAAAAAGTTGCGGTTCTCTTCATATAAATTCGAATAACATTCGATAGCGCGATTTAAAAACGTGCAGCGCCATCTTTTGACAAAATTGTTAGTTTGTTTGTTTGTTCGCGCATCACGCAAAAACTACTGAACCGATTTTGATGAAACTTGTTTTGTTTGATAGCTTATGATCTGACTTAAAATCTGGTATATAATTTGTGGGGACGAAGTCCCGGGAAAACACTAGTATTTTATAATGTTGCACGTCGTAAAGGGCAATCTGGTCTTGGCCCTATGATATATCACCCACCGCGCACCGTTTGTAACCACCACCTATGATTTATAGCAATTGAAAGATTCTGATTCTGATAATCCCTTTCGGAGTGACCAGAAACTTTGCTTCGATTACCACACGTCTCCACTGTATTTTTTTGTAAAATAATCACACAATTACGAATGAAAAAAGTAATCTTCAAAAATTTGCTCAAATTAAATTTCGGATTAGTATCTCATCAGATGCTAATAATTGTTGCTTTGGATTTAACATTTTATTTTTCCCTTAGGACCCTCTACCCTTTGAAGAGGTCTTTCTAATTGCTTCATCAAAAAAATAAAAGGAATATCGCTTATAGCGTGCGGTGTGACTGTCAGCGGATTACGATAAGCGGACACAAATCAACTACTGATTACTATCCATTCTTTTGTACTTCTTACTCACATGCCACTGAAATAAGACCAATGCAATATCGGCACTTTATTCGCATTATTATCATAGAGAAATTACACGCTCCTCTTGGATTATTATCTTGTGACTGATCGTCGATCGCCAAATCAGTTCTAAGAAACCATACAAAATTTGAAATTGGACGTTGAGTGCACCAGAATGGCGCTCAAAAGATGCAGAGTGCAAAATAATATGTAACTACTAAAAATAGTTTTATAAAATAATTACCTTTAAAATATTTTTTTAAGTCTTTCTTAAATTTCTCTATATAGAATAATTGTAGGCAGCAGACACATTAACTGGACTGCATATGGCAGACCAATAAAAAACAGCGTACGTATTAAATGCACATACTCGTATTATGTTCTGGCATTGGTTTTTGACAAACAATGTGGGCTTCAGCCTTATTGACCAAGCTTCAGCTGATACTGTCGAAACCCGTCTGGGTTACTGCTATTCTAAGCCGAACATCACAAGGCTACTCGCTGTAACTGGAGCCCCACAGTATCCTCAGAAGATAATGACTCTTCGGCTGCACTCGGCCTAACGACCTTTATATTATTTAGGACGAGCCCTTTCCTTGTTTAATTAATTGACGAAAACGCCTTTTTAATTTAGACTTTTAATTAATCCCTGTTTCGTTTTATTTCTGGTGATGTATTTGTGTATAACCACAGATAAGTAATATTAGAACTGTAGTATTAAACTACCTTTTTCTTTTTATTTAGCTTATAAGTATACAGGGTTAGAGTTAACTGTTGCAATTCTTTAAGGGGTGATTGTACCCATGATACTGAATATTTTCCCCTAAGAAACCTGTAGGAAATACGATTTTTTTATCTCGAATTTTCATACAAACGTGCGATCAGCTGATTGCATTTAGTATGGGAAATCCAAAAAAGGTTTTTACAATTTCCTATAGGTTTCTTAAGGAAAGTTGTTCAGTATCTTGGGTACACGGTACAATCACCCTTAAAGTAATGCAAACGTTTCCCCGAACACCCTTTATACCTAATAATATGTAATACCTATTGTTGATTTACGTTCAAAATATAATTACCACAATATTTCTTAAATCCTAGCTTAAAGTCTCTCTCATGAGCTCAAGCTTGGGCTTTCATTAAAAAGAAAATCTCCTTTAACTCTATTTATGTCACTAAATATCAACTACACAATTACAACCTCTATTATAAATAACCGAAAAGGATT
Source organism: Agonopterix heracliana (assembly GCA_963693445.1). Classification (NCBI taxonomy): domain Eukaryota; kingdom Metazoa; phylum Arthropoda; class Insecta; order Lepidoptera; family Depressariidae; genus Agonopterix; species Agonopterix heracliana. Next base: position 2,536,850 of record OY856310.1, read on the forward strand.
CCTAGCAAAGTCCGCATCAAAAGGGTTGTCCTCCGGGAATGTGGAGAATCCCGGGATTGTGGGACTCAAGGACGTCGCATATTCCCAAACATACCTGCCTAGGAGACGGTGGAAATTTTACATATTATAGTGAGGATACATTTATATCTATACTATTGTAAATCTGTAACAGAAGTGTCTGTACATTTTACTCTCCTATTAATATTATAAATGTCAAAGTTTGAATGTTTAGATGTTTCTTTGTCACTCAATCACGCATAAACGGCTGAACGGATTAGTGTGAAATTTGGTACATAAAGTCGGGCTAAGTTAATAGATCACATTTTACATTTGTCAGTTTTAGCTTCATAGTGAGGTGACCTGCTTAAAAACATAGATTAAAGTGAATGAATCGATACGGATTTCAAACATAATGTGAATTGATTTATATGTGAATATCGCGGTTTGTTGGAACTACGTTTAAAATTGGGTAACATCCCTAGTGTTAAAAAAGAAAAAGGGTTCACTGACGCAACATTGTAACGACGTTCAGTTCTTTAGAACAGAAATTGTTTATTATGTTTCAAATGGTTTATTAGTGAAAGTAAATCGTAAAAATACCTTCTACTTAATAAGGACTATTACAATAAATATGTAATCGTAATTCAAAAAAAGTAAAGCAATTGTGCAGTTATAACTTCGATAAAATTTACAATATTCTATGCCCGCCGTTACAAGGTTATGTTTGATGAAATATCAATAGGATGTCAAATGTGATCTATTAAATTGGCCCAACTTTAGAATACTTTCTAAGGTCCACGTAGACGCAGTTGCTGTTACCAGCTTGTTGAAGATATTGACGAAAAAACCCATAATAAAAAAAATTCGAAGTATTTTTTTTCAAATAAAAAATAAGTACAATATTTTTATCGTGCTACGATGACGGAAGCTGGTGCGGACGAAGTCGCGGTCAACGTCAGAGTTACGGACACCAAAATACTTCAGGGTGAAATTAATACCCACCCTTAGAACATCCTTTTCAACAAAGAGTCTACACGTATCAAACTGAACAACTTTTTCTATTGGAGCAAACCGATCGGAGCATAAAAAATCAGCTGTTCTGTACTAAACTGCAATGCCTACTCGACTCAAATGCAACTACTGTTTTTTTTTCTCAGATCTGTTTAAGAAGTAAAAGTTGTTCAGTTATGTGAACTGTTAGTTTAAAAGGATACTAATGATTGCAATTTCACCCTGTATAATCGTAATCTTATTTGTAAATATCTTTAACTAGTGTTTACCCGCGACATCGTCCGCACAAATTATATACCAGATTTTATGTCAGATCAACTGCTATCAAGCTATCAAACAAAAAAAGTTTCATCAAAATCGGTTCAGTAGTTTTTGCGTGATGCGCAAACAAACAACAAACAAACAGACCGACAAAATTTCTAAAAAAGGTTGATTTCGTGTCAGTAGGACTCGCATGCCACCCCCGAGAAAACGATAAAAATCGAGAAGTGCCTCCATCCTTATTATTTTACTTACTCGTATGTCAGAAAGAGCGCGCATGACGTTTTTCTCGTTTAAACCCTTTGTCGTGGGTGGCATGCTAGCCGTGCAGGGATACCTAAAAACCACATAACACGTCTTTCATGGGTCACTGTATACGTTGTTATAATAAAATCCCCGAGACCATTTTGAATCTTTCCGAAAACATAGGGATGGGCGATATATATCGTATATAGTTATTGAAACGTATATCACATGAATATCTTAAAATCAGATATTGATGCGTACAGAAACTATATATTTGGTGAAACACTATATTGCCGCACAAACTCGATTCGCCTCGATTTCAAGATATCAGAGATTCATAGATATAGAATATCAAACCGTATCGCATCGCTCTACGGGCTAGCGGCTTTTAACGATTTCGTATGAGCCATCGACTTAGACGATTTTTCGGGTGAAATTTGTATGGGGCTGGACTTGTAAAATTTTCAAAAATCAATTTTTTTTTTATTTTTGCATGCGGAAGGGTGGGTTTCTGGGTACCCCAGGGGTTCGAAAAATTAGCTATTTTTTCGCTAGGATTCACCGTTATCGAGATATTTTATAAATTATGTTTTTAGAAACCTGTTATCTTTATCCAATAACACATAAACAAATATGCCGATCTGAACCGAGGAAAGCCGAGTGAAAAAAGTATACCAACACCCTGCTAGAGAGTGAAATAGCAATAATTATGCATTCGTACAATATCAAACCTTAAGTGTATACTGACTGATATAGCGTTACTGGATATCGACCGATATCCAATATATAGTTTCAGAATCAGATATTCAATATCAATATATAGTTTCGATTTGATATTACGAAAATTCGATATTACCCATCCCTACGAAAACATGTTTAAAACTAAGATCAAAAATGTTATCTGTAAGAAAGCGTATTATAAACTGGATGATTATTTAAATGATCAAAATGCTTGGGTCTGAGGTCACTAACTTATAGTTTATTTACATTACTGTAAAGTATCAACTATTTTATTAGATAGACTATGTATTATTGTATACATAACAGTAGCTTAAGAATTTATATTGTAATAGTTTTAAGTCGTGTTATGTTGTAGAGTTTCTGGCCGCATCTTCTCTACAGCGACAACACGTTCCGACGCGGTGGTAGCTTAAAAAAGATTTGACGTTTAATAAGTGTGCTTCAAGCTCCTATATTGAATAAATTATATTGACTTTGACTTTGACTTTGATATTGTAATCTTTTATTTGTAAATATCTTCAATGTACCTACAGACACAATTCAGTTACAGTTTTATAATAGTTTAGATGTATACACACTTCTGTTAAAAAAAATGCAATCTTTAATTTGATTCGAAATAGCACAACATGGCTGTAACATGTATATAATCAATAACATTTAAAACTTCTGTTAAAGTTTTATAATAATGTAGACGCAGTGCTCCCAGAGAACTATATAAGCTAGTTATATACCACCGCAGCGAGTTTTGATGCATCGCAATCCTGCACAGTACAGTGCACTCCCTACGGAAATCCGGTATCTTTGATACGAACATCTAGTAGTTATATATGGGTGTATGTACTTATATGTACAGTGACTTTACGTTTGACGACACATTGTGTACTAGACCGTTATATTTGGTAATTGGTTTTGTTGTTAGTCAAGATCTATATACCTACTTTGCACATTATTTAAATTATTTGTATGAATTTATTAAATAAAATTGGGCAATGCACCTACCTAACCTACCACCCACCTACCTACCTACCTAATTAAAAAGTTTCTCCACTTCATTAGTTATTTCGAGTTTGTATTTATCTTTTGTATTTTAGTAACGCTTTTAAATCCTTACGTTTATGATTATAAAATTTTAAAGGAGCTGAGGCCTGTTCGATCTTGTAGGTTGCTAAATTCACCCCGATACAAGTATTTAATAAGTACTCTTTATTTATTTTATTTCATTTTTAATAAAATAGGATAGGATAGGTTTAGGATAACATCATATCATATTTTATTCCTTTTCATTTTTTTGGATACTACAGCAAGTAATGTTGTTTTGTTCTTTTGGGAGTTACTGGTTACTGCTATCTGTTTTAGGTACGCCACAACACATACGTATGTATGTGGTAGAAGAGAGTAATGTGATGTTTCTTTGAAAATTCTGAAGGAATTTTTAGTTTTTATGATTACGTTTTGTCTTGTAAATAAATGGAGTCTTGAAAAACGTATATCCTTCCTCATATTTTATAATTTGTATATTTGTTTGAACGTCATAATTATTCCGGCCGAACATCTCGTTTGTAATAAAAGATATACAATTTTATAGCGCTGTTATTAATTAGCTCTGTTGTTTCATACAAAACTGCAGTACCAACTCCACTCAAATGTATGGAATAGCAGACTTTTTTTTCTAGTTTGGTTCTATTCTATAATGAAAGTTGTTCAGTTTGATGGTCAAAACCACCACTTTAAATATTACTAGGGTGTATTGTTACACCCTGTATAAAATGCAATTAAGTTTACATCCTGTTGTAAGTAGGTCGTTTCCAACTAAATAAATAAAGAACCATCTCCGTAGTAGTGCTACGAAGTGCTACGTGATTCGCTACGCTAAAAGCTACGCGGTAAAATTCTATTAAATTACTTATAAAAGGGATATTAAAACTGTGAAATTATTTTGTAAGTGCACCGTTTTGATATGTAGAGTAAACCTATCAGAGCCATACAACCTTATTTCCTCATTCAGTATCCTCAGTCTTATCTCTGCACTCAGTAGAATTTTAAAAACTGGCCAAGTGCGAGTCGGATTTGCGCACCGAGGATTCCGTACTACACGTTATTTTTATGTTATTACTAGTGTTTTCCCGCGACTTCGTCCGCACAAATTATATACCAGATTTTAAGTCAGATCATAAGCTATCAAACAAAAAAAGTTTCATCAAAATCGGTTCAGTAGTTTTTGCGTGATGCGCGAACAAACAAACAAACAAACAAACAAATACACAAACAAACAGACAAACAGACAGACAAAATTTCTAAAAAAGGTTAATTTCGAGTCAGGGATACCTAAAAACCATATCGTAATCTTTTTTTTTGTAAATATCTTCAATGTACCTACAGACATATTTCAGTTACAGTTATATAATAGTTTAGATTTGAAAAAAGGGGTGGTGTAACGGAATCCTAAGGGTTGAACTACACCAGACAGCACAGCACGCCGAATGCGATCGCGTTCCGTCTATCTTATATGCTCTAGCAAATGACGTTCCTGAGTGACAGAAAAGGATGTAGCGACGGAAAAATGCGATGTGATGTGTGGTGTAGTTCAACCCTAAATACATCGCGTATCGCCAACAAAATGTTCTTCGTTTGGTGAATTTGTATTTTATTTATAGCAGTTGTAAAAATTAAGTTAAATAAATAAATAAATAAAAAGGTATATAAATGTGGTTCTTCTTAATATGCGGACGGTTTTTTAGCTGCAACAAAAGAAGCAAAACTACAAACTGATTCGACCTAAAAGTATGGGACAGTTGATTTTTTTTCGATTTAGATGTTGGTCCTGTAAAGAAATTTGTTCACTTTGGCAGCATGAACATCTTTTTTTTAACAAAAATTGTCATTAATAGGAAGGACCCTGTATACTGACATAAAAAAATGTTTTCTTTCGTTCAATTCGGAATCACTAGTGCAAGCCCGGTTCGAATTTATTATATTTTTATTATTTGTTGCATTATTATGAAACCAATTTGACGATTTAATATTCAAAATACATGTTTCCTGTATGAAAAATCGGAAATCCGCATAATAACATAATAACACAAATTCCGTGAAAATTTGAACCGGCTTCTTCTAAACACTTTCTAAAACAACAAAGCGACAAAGCCTTCAAACTTAATAACTCTTTATTTGATTGAAAAAAGTTTCAAGAATCTCCGGCCTGCATTGCGACAAACGACAAAAACAAAGGTCATTCACATTGAAAGCCTGACAACAAAATACACTGTTCAACTTTATTAGCATAAAAACGAAACAACCTCACCAACAAAGCTACAAAGCAAAAAGTATTTCCGCGTTGAAAATATTAAAAAATCTACAGAGCATCCACTACAAGCAATTTCATTCTCTATAGTGAAATAAAAAAATCTGGGTCAGGTAGGTAGGGGCCTGTTCATACAAGAGGATGTAAAACATATTACGTACTACTGGAAGTGGTAAGAGCGTTGAATTTTAAGAATTCCGAGCGTAGTTTGATTCGGTCATCATTTTTAGGGTTCCGTACCCAAAGCCTACGTTGTCCGTCCGTCTGTCTCTCTATCTGTCCTACCTATTTAGGACTGTAAATTTTGAAGCATTATAACTTATAGGAATACCGTTAGTGTTACGGCGGATTTGCTAAAAATTACAAAAATGTCAAAAAGATAAAAATTAAGGGGGCTCCTCATACAAGAAACTAGTTTTTATCATAGTTTTTTCTTCTCGCTCTATCGTAAAAACTGTCATACATGCAAGCGTTAATCTTGATGTGATTATACAAGGTGTTACAAAAATACAAATTAACCTTTAAGGGGGTGGTGTAGACCATCAAACTGAACAACTTTCACTATGGGACCAATATCGAAATCGCGAAAAAAAAAAATATGTTCTATACTCTACAAATCGACTAGAGCTAAAATATGTATGGGATACGAAATTATTTTTTTCGCGAGTCCCATAGGGAAAGTTGTTCAGTTTGACGGTCTAAACAACCCCCTTAAGAGTTTTAAAAATTTATTGTTACTTATGAAACACCTTGTAGAACAAACTCAAAAGTATAACAACGAATATTAAAAACCGGCCAAAAGTGAGTTGATCTGGAGCTAGTACTAATAATTTGGCGAACTGGCAGAAAATTTGCTTCGTAACTTATTTTATTTACTGCGGTAGACTAAAGCTTGTTTTGTTTCCTTATGTCTTCAAAACCTTTCAAGGTTGATTACTCTGATGTGTATTATAATCTTATCCGGCACTCCGTTATCTACTTTGATATTCTCTCAGTATTGTCATATCACATTACTTATCTCATGAAAGGATCAATATAATATTAAAATGTTCTCCTCATTTTTGAGACACCATCGAATAAATGTATAATATTAATTTGTCATCAATTTGTCAATTAATAGTTAATTAATTAACACACCCACCACGCTAAACAGAGTTTAGGCACTGCTAGTCAAAATGTAGATATTTAACTCGGGAATCGGAGATGCATAATGTAGAATCATAAACCCTTACCTTGCCTTGTAAACAACAAGGAAGAATTTTGCCCTGCTTAGTAGAGACTAGATGAGTCACTGATAGAGACTAGTGAATTAACATTCTTGCAGACTAAGATCCCACTGCAAGTTTTCTACAGCCACAGATTTAGGCAATGAGACATATTATACTAGCGGAAATGGCGTACTTTAAGGATCTTTCTTTTAGGTGGCAACCCCAAATTTTTAGGACTATGAAACTATAGCCTTTCCAATGGAATATGTATCATAGAAGCGCTCGTTGGCGTAGTGGAGCTTCGGTATTGGAAACGATCACCGAAGTTAAGCAACGTCAGGTCCGGTCAGTCTTTGGATGGGTGACCGTTTAGTGGTATTTCATCTAGAGCGTTTCCGTGCTTCGGAAGGCACGTTAAGCAGTTGGTCTCGGATAGCTCCGCCAGATGGCGTTTGTAACTATTCGTTAAGCCAGGTCAGAGGCCTATTAAGGCGGCTTGAAAATTCTCTGACAGCAAGTTGACCACTAACTTGCCTCCACCAACACGCACTGGGCCCGCGTGGTGGAGTATGGCCCACTCCCTCTCACCCTTATTCGTGAAAGGAGGCCTTTGCCCTGCAGTGGGATTCTACAGGCTATAACTTACTTACTTACTATGTATCATAGCCATTAAATGGAAAGGGAAAGGGGAGTGTAGAAAACATGCAGTGGGATCTTGGAGTACTGTACCTTCAGTGTTTTTGAGAGATTTAATGGGTCTCCGATCACTACATAATGTCATTCGAATCTGATATCCGAAATATGAATAGGAGTGCACACTTGCCACACACTTAAAAGTAGTTTGTTGAGTTTTATACATAAAGTTATTATACCTTACAGGAATAGAGTCAGTGACATGAGTTGTCAAATGACACAGTTTTTGGATTTTTTTTGGAGACTATTCGCAGGCAATAATTCTAATACTGTCTATAATTCTGAGTCTAACATAAAATCGTGGATAAATTAATGAAGTAGTGTCAGTATATTTCACAAAATTATCTACGATTTCACTTTAGATTCCCAATTATTCACGAAAACCGAATTGTAAAAATTGATTGGTGACTAAAAAACGGTCCTATTGATTCGCGTCACGTATCTCTTTTTATTATACAGTGGTGCCGCTAGGTACATCTCGCTCTCTCAGCTGTATGTTCCTCTATTCCTACCTCTATGGTTTTATACCACCCTGGGAATACGGTTGTTATAGTTTATGAACATTTTTATGTAAAACCTTAGCACTTCAAGTAACCCTACATCGACGAGGCAGAATGTAGGCTAGCGGTGGCCGGTGCAATTAGATGCGGCATCACGACTGCGCCCCAGATGCTGCGGCATCTAGTTACTGCGCACTGTTATTTAGATAGCTGTGTTACGTGCTGCCACAGGATCACCTTTATTGTGATGCTGTAAAGTTTAATTTTGCTAGGAATTATCAAAGACTCTTGAATAAATAAATAAATATATGTTACTCAGTTTCAAAGTCAGAACATTACGAGAAAAGAGCTTGCCCAGTGCAAGCCATGATCGGTCGCGTAATGAGAAGACCCGACAACCTATAAAAGGTGAAATTGATATCATTAGCATCCTTTTAAACTGAGAGTCTAGCCATCAAACTGAACAACTTTTACTATAGGAGCAAACAGATCGTAGCAAAAAAAATCTGATGTTGCATACATTTGAGTCGAGTAGGCATTGCAGTTTAGTATGGAACATCTTTTTTTGCTCCGATCGGTTTGTTCCCATAGTAAAGGTGGTTGAGTATAATGGGTAGACTCTTAGTTTGAAAAGATGCTTATCATATCAATTTCACTCTGTATAGGTATGTCAAAACGAATGCTAATCCTAGAATTGGGACTGAGACGTCGCGGCAGACCCTTATTGACATGGATGTCTCTCAAACTAGTACGAATCTAGCTACAGTAGACAAACTAAAAACAACGAAAGATTGCGAAATTCATAATACCTGCAACCAAATACACCACCTGCTTTTCTTTGAGAAGAAAAACATTGTCAGGGAACAGAAATATGAATCAATTTTGCGGAGGCGACGATGGGCTCACTACCTATCACACTGGTATAGTGAAAGTCACTGCACTTTATTGTCAAGTGTTACAACTGTGAGAGTAGCTCGTCATTGCTGTAGAGGAGTTGTTTTACAGAAGTTAAGGTGGTATCTGTCGTGGACTATCTTAATTCTTCTTATCGTGTGGGCAAGCCCTGGTGTCAGAGTTTATTCAAACCGCCTTACGGCCTCTGACGTGGTTTTAATGTAACGACTACTACCAGAGATAGTAGCCGGGACAAACGGCTTAACGTGCCATCCGAAGCACAAAATCATCTTTCTTGTCAGACAATCAGGTGGACTATAATAGACGTGAAAATGTCGCACTTTTGATATTTTTGATCAAAAGATAAATATGGTTATAATAAAACTGATGATAACAATAACATAGTGGTCACAAAAACCCAAAAGGCATGCAATAATTATTGTCATCATTATTAGTTACAAACTACACCTCCCTAATAAATCTACTGCACTGTGTGCGCATTACCACAAAATTCCAAAACTAAGCCACTTTAAAATTCCACCGTATATTTCAGCAATAATTAAACCTTTTCATGAGAGGCAAAAGAAAGGCCATTGTGGCTTTCTAAAGGATTTCAGGCGTGATATACAGGGTGGCTCGAGCGGTGGGGGTTTAGACTTATAAATAAGTTATGGCGAAGATTTACAGCGATGAGAGCAGTGAGCTGTTGCCTTTATATTAAATTCCGATACGATTTATGGGCGGCTGCGTCGAGGTAAAAAGTAAAAATGATAGATGAATTTGCAATAGTGGTTTTGGTTGTCTGTGGTTTGCAGTTTGCTGCGTTACCTACGCCATAATGACCAGTTTTATTAAACCTTTACTCCTATTCTACTACTGGTAGAAAGAAATTTGATATCTACATAATAAAGTGTCTTTGGACTGGTTTGGTTTATACCATAATCTTTAAAGTGAAATTAAAAATGTTAAGGAGTTTGGGAAAACGCTATAACGATTTAACTACTCTAGGTATACAGGATTTTTTTATATTTTATGATATTATCGGTCCTAAACGAAAACATTTGGGGACAGAGAAAACTAAAAATTCGTTAATCAGGGGAAAATAAATTTTCGGGAACAGTTTGAACTCATAAATTATTGTCTAGAATAAGGATTATTTTGAAAGTGACATTGATCATAGCAGAGGTACCAATTAATAAATGTGTTATTGTAATACAATTTCAAAGTACCATAATGGACGTAGTTTTGTAGAAAAGATCCAACCCACTATGGAGTCCACAGTGGGTTGGATCTTTTCTGCAAAACTACGTCCCATTATAATACAGATGTAAACTAAATGCGTTACATACTTAATGTAGTGCTAGGGGTGCTACAGGCCATTTAAGTAAACAACTTTTACTTTGAGGCTATAATATTTAAATCGCGAAGAAAAAAATGGTTGTTCCATAGAAGTTAGTTTTGGGGAAGTCAGAAACCCCAATAAACGAAATTATGCAGGAATCACTATTGTCGTATTTTCTAAATATGTTTTTTTTAAATAAAGGCAAATAAATACCTCCTACGTATATTCTCCAAATATGATACTTCAAAGTTTTTGAACGAAAAGATTTGTTTATCCGTATATCACTTTCAAAAATGTCAGCAATTCTGTACCGTTCCGTTCCATTACACTCGGGCACTTGGGGCAGGACGCAGGATTCAATATCACTCATCCCCTAACCTCTGCTGACAGCGGGTATCAACTAGGGGCAGCCCTGCGTCATTAGCTGGACACTAGTTTGTTGCAGTTTAAGATTGTAGTCTAGGAGGTTGGGATGAACTTTTTTAATGTATCTATACAAGTGCGTTAACTTATGACCATATCGTAGGTTTTGGGGAAAACAGAAACCACGCTACAATGAAATTTTGCAGTACGTAGTAGTCTTATTTATAATGACTAGTTACAAGACTAATTTAATTCTAATAACGATCGCTTAACTCTAAAAACAATTGTCTTTTAGATTTTTACAGTGTTTCTTTAAATAGACCACCTGGATCCATGGATTTAGAATGATAAAGGATACCAATCCTCCTTACAAGCATGGAAACATGAAAATTGGCCATAGCGGTCAGTAATGTTCAACCTTCTTTCGTACGTCGATGTTTCAAGCCTTAGGTTTGTCCTTTTCTGTCAGAAGAAAAATAAAAACTCTTTTTTTTCGTCATTGGATTAGAAAAGGACAAACCAACAACGACGATGAAAACGTACGAAAGAAGGTTTAACATACCGACCGCTATGGAGTATTTTCATGTTTCACCGCTTGTAAGGCAGTCTGTACTCCAGGTTTAGACAATACCTATGCCACCTTCCTGGATGCATCATTCCTGTTGATAACCTTATGGCGTATAGGATGAAAAAAAACCATTTAATTTCCAGTGCTTTAAAAACGCACTAGTCAACTATCACCACTTTCTCTTGCATCGTGATATTCGGAATCTAGTGTGTTCGTTTAATAGACACCGCGTTACAACCCCTTGTCTAAAATTGTTTTTCATGATTTATCAGGATGCCTCTTACCTCCAGTTTGTTTTACCTTTTTCTGTTTTTTAACTTGTTTCTTTTTCCCAATTCTAAACTCCTAAATATTCTAAAAACGAACTTTGCTCCAACAGTAGGCGTACGTTTAAATTTTAAACTTTAAAATAATAGTTTGTAATTGTAAAATGATGTGTTGTCGTTAAGGAAATAATATACCTTACTGTAAATATGTATAAGGTATACTTAACAAAATTAGCTGAAACTATTTTAAGAGACTTCAAACTGAACTCTTCAATGGGACCAATATCGAAACCGGAAAACGAAAATCTGCTGTTCCATTCATTCGGGTCGGGAAGTTTCGTCGTTTTGTATGGAACAACAAATTTACTATAACATTGTCGACATTGATCCAAAACAGAGTACGTTGTTAAGTTTGATAGTCGAATCATCCCTTTAAAATAGTTTCAGCTAATTTTGTCAGACCTTCGTATTACAACGTTAGCCACCAATACTTCTACTTCACTCAAACCTCTCACAGGCTCTTAGACTATAGCATCAACCGTCAACCCTCAAAGAGTCTCCCTCTCCCCAATGATTTGAGTTTAATATCCTCACTGAGTGCATTCTTTTGCAAGGGAAATGGCAAGTCAAAGTCGCGGGGTGTCAGGCAACGACGCGGGGCAAAGTTGTTGAGTGATGCACTGTAATGACTGGGAATGTTTTAGTGACAGGGGAATGTCTGTTGCTAAAGTACGAGTTTTGGGCACTGTTGTTGTAGTGGGAGATTTAGGAAAATTGTAAGAAAAACCCTTTTAAAAATGATAAGTAAAATACCTTTACAGCGGCAATGCTCAATGCTGTTTTAGTGGATATATAGGTAGCATGTCTGGATGAATTCTTATAAAAATGTATTGAAGATCCCAGTAAAATACTCGTAGATAAATAATTATAATTTTGTTACATTAATGAACATTTTCTTGCCTGCATAAAATATAAAAATTAATATTTTGGATATTTTCACACAGATTATCTGTTTTTAAGTACCTATTAGACTAAGGGCCTGTTTCACCACTTCTGAATAAGTTCTTGTTAGCTTATCCGACAGATATTTTGACATAATTTCATACAAAATATGTCAAACTATCTGTCGGATAAGCTAACAAGAACTTACCCAGAAGTGGTGAAACAGGCCCTAAGCCTGGACTTGTATATGATGCCTAAAAATACCCTAAAGCACAGATTAATAATAAGTTACGTACCTTAAGTGGCAAGACAGCCCAAACACTACATATGAAACTATTCGCGAGTCACCTCATACGACACCCACGGCTAGTCTGACCAAAAATCTGACCACCGGGAAACACTCGGAAGAAATGGGTAAACCCTCTCAAATATGGATCCACACAGCTGAAATTAATGGTAACAATAAATTAATCTTACGAAAAACCTTCCAATCAAAATTTAGTCTTTTGAAAAACCTTCCACACCCACATTTTTCAAAATCTAAAAGCTGACGTCATCGCTGCAACCCCTGTAATGTAGCCAGCACTCTGACGTCACGGGCTATTAGTTAAATGAAGCACCCTCGCTAATACGTTTACTATGACTTTGGATATTCTAACTACTCCGTGCGGGGCGATGAGCACTTATGTAAGACATAAAACTGGGGTCGATTTTATAGTTGTCTTAAACTATACTGTTTTGATGACGTAGTAAATTATAAGTGAAATTGTTTTCTGGATATTCCTTAAGCTCCATTCACACCAAAGTGGCAGCGGCAGTTTCAGTTTTGTAGTATTATTAGCAATACACATACAGAGTGTAACAAAACACTCTAATAATACTTATTAGCTTTTTATTGCTTCTGACCGTAAAACTGAAAAACTATCACTATGGATGGAGCCTACTTCTAAATAGCGAAAAAAGTATGCTATCGTTTGAGGGGCTCGAAAAAATTTGGCATTGGCGCACGACCGCAAACATGCGTTCGAGGCCGCCCGCAGTGATGCTGCCTTTTTGGTATGAATTGAGCCTTAGTTAGTTAGTATGATAGATACACAGGGTGTAAGAAAAAGTATAATTAACCTTTAAACCACATACTCTACCCATCAAACTGAACAACTTTTGCTATAGGAGCAAACCTGTTAGAACGAAAAAATTAGCTTAATTCCATACTAACCTACTCGACTCAAACGTATGGTACACAGCTGATTTATTTTTTATTCTGGCAGGTTTGCTCCCATAGTAACAGTTGTTCAGTTTTATGGGTAGAGTATGTGGTTTAAAGGTTAATGATACTTTTCCTTGCACCCCGTTTAATTAGACAGCTTCGATAAAAAGTTTAAAAAAATCATGAACTAACCAAAATTAAATGTTTCTGCTACGAAGCAAATGCAGGAGAACTGCTACGCGCTACGCCGTAGCACAGCTGCACTACGAAATGTTGCAACATTTTCTTGCATTTTATACAGCTTCAGAGGGTGACATTTTATAAACACATATTAAAGCAGCAAAAATACGACTTTCAGACGTTGCTGACAATCAGATGTAGCTACATAAAGTTCTCTGTAGTTTTACAATACAGGATGTTCACTTTAATGCCACCATCAAACTGAACATCTTTTACTATGGGACTAATATTGAAATCGCGAAAAAACATTAGTTGTTCCATAAAAAAATGTCAATAGCTTCTCGCCCCAAATGTATGGAACAGCATATTTTTTCCTGATTGCAATACAAAATAGTGTAGGGTACTATAGTATAGCTGTGCCCGGTATGTGTTGCATTGCTTCTTTCTTTTCCTAGGCATGTACTCAACAACCCATTAAAGTTTCATCGCAATCGGTCAAACGGTGTCGATGTTTATTAATCTCAGAGATAGCAACATTCATATTTATACTCATACAGGGTTATAATAAAATGTTTCGCTAAATTGTCAGGGTTGGTTACAGACCATCAAATTGAACAACTTTTATTATAGGAGAAGATTTTCCTTTTTGCGAATTCAGGTTTGCTCCTAGTAAAAGTTGTTCTCATTGATGGTTTGAACCATCCCTGAAAATTTTGCTATACATTTTATTATAGCCATGTATATTTAGGATATAGATTCATAATTTTTCAGTACGTACAACACTATTTTAAAGTGGAATGGGATATAATCATAAAGGTATTATACCAGAAATAGAGGAACAAACAGCTGAGTGAGCGAGATGTACGTGGCGGCACCACTGTACCTATATAATAGAAAGATACGTGACGCGAGACAATAGGACCGTTTTTCAGTCACTAATTAATTTTTACAATTCGGTTTCCGTGAATAATTGCGAATCTAAAGTGAAATCGTAAATGATTTTATGAAATATACTGACACTACTTCATAAATTTATCCACAATTTCACGTTAGACTCAGAATTATAGACAATATTCGAATTTTTGCTTGCGAATAGTCTCCAAAAAACATCAAAAAAGGTATCATTTGACAACTCATGTTTGTTGCTCTATTCCTGTAAGGTATAATACCTTTATGGATATAATATACCATACGAAATTGCAAGTTGCTTATTCCCAAAGCTGTTCTCAAACAACACTAACATTACTCTACAACAAAACATCGACGGTTTAAATCACGGCTCACATTCACAAACTGTCCAACTAACGATATTTATATTTACAATTTCCCCCCTCCATTCGTGGCCCTATTGCCTGCAATTTATGACGTCACGGGCTATTAGTGTAGGGGTGACACTGTCTGATATATTTTGTTATTTATTTGTTGCAGCTAAAATAAGAGATGGTCTTTGACATTTTCTGGCTTGTCTTTCTTAGAAAGGCCCTGTCTTGTAAACTAATAAATGTGTATTTTAGTGAGTATAAGTATAAGTTGTTTTCTTTTCTTACGACCTTATTCTAATAAAGATTGCACAAAATATGCTGCTAGATGATGTATACGATTTTTGTCCAGCTAATTTGAATTTTTTGATTGTGATAAAAAAATTATAGTTGGTTTTTTTTTACATTTATTTTGGGCTTTCTAAACATTGTGGTCTAAAGTAAACATTGTGGTCAGTGTGAAATATAAAACTCATATCAATTAAATGCAGTAATAAATTTATTTACTTGACTTATTATTTTATTCTACTGTTTAGACTCTAAACCACCCCTTAAAATGTTTATTTGTATTTTTGTAACACCTGGTAGAATAAAATAAGTCAATTAAACTTTAGACCACAATAACGAAATCGCGAAAAAAAATCTGATGTTCCACTACAAATAATAATATAATATAATACTTAATAAATTTATTTATTTTCTCCAAAAATTGTTAAATACAAGTACACATAGATACACAGGAATAATACACGCATTTTTATACAAACAACAATTTGAGGGAGACTGGAGCCTAACGTAGGTAAACCATAAGGTAAACCTGAGAATTGTAAGTCTCCAGGCACCCCCCACCCGCAATCTACTCTTGCTAAATGTATGGGACAGCAAATATTTTTTTTCGCGATATAGATATTGGTCCCATATGGAAAGTTGATCAGTTTGATGGTCTAAACAAACCCCTTCAAAGTTTTAAATGTTTATTTTTACTTTTATAACATCCTGTATGTTATATATCTTTTTTAAATAAAAAAACTAATAATGTAATAAAAACCAAACATCAATAAAACGCAACAAATCCTAACCACTGCATAATGCAAGAGGTAAGTTAAAAATCTCAATTTTGCCAAGACAAAGTAGCTTCTAGCTTTGTTCAACTCGAAACAAGTTAAGCTCGCCGACTTCGAATCCTAGTTTTAAATTGTTATCTGGAAACTTGCACTTCGCATAGAAACAGCTGGAAAGATTTTACTTTAGAACATTTGATTCCATTCCTAATGATTAGCCGAGTTTCTTGGGCTAAAGTTTTCAATTTGGCTTTAGTAAAAGTGTTCTTTATTTTCTTTTAAACTTAAATAGAAGCTTACAATAAGGATAAAGAAGAAATCTGAACTGTTCAAGCCTGAACCAAAGGGAAATATAAATATGAAACGATCATTGCTATGATTGCTATGTTTCCTTAGAAATCCTGCCATCTCATTCCATTCAGCCAAAATGCGAATACTCTTCGTATGCGGTTAAGCAGCATTACCTTTTTGGAAAAATTCTGTACAAAACCATGCAACAGTTATAAATTATTAGTTCGGATAGTTTTCAATGACAAAGGCACTCATTTCAGGGCGGATTTTCAAAAAATTAACAAAACAACATTTAAATCTATCTAAGAAGTAACTTTTTGAAACCAGTTTTTTTGTAATTGGTTTGAAAAAAGATTTTAAATTTTGTGGGGGAATCCACATGAGATGAGGGGCATAATATCCTAATAAATAAATACACCCTGAGACGCAAAAGCTTTCACTCCTCTGCCCTAACCATCGCTGTAAGTCCTGTAACCTCCTCGCACACGAGAGATCTCCAAAAATTTTAAGAAGATAAGTACGTCTACGGATTTAAATATTATAATAATTATAGTAATAAAACTGATACTGTACAAATAGCTTTTCAGGATCATATCATATTTGTAATAGCTATAGAACTCAAAACTTAAACTTTTATAAATTCTATTGAAAACCACGGATCCAGACAGCCACAAAACTCACTCAATAGTCGTTCACAAACTCGTACACATGGGTTTCATGAAACTTTCCTGTACCATTGAAGGAAAGAAGTTAGTTGGTAACGCTGCCTTTTGCCAACTCGCCTGTCTGAGGTAAACTGTGTCTGTCACAGTCAGAAAGGCTTTGTACACAACTGTTTCAAGAGGTAGAGGTTTCTTCACACTGTGGCTTAAGTTTAACAAACAGGGTGCAAACTAAAATGACTTAGGTACATATTTATATAACTTTTGAGAGAGTTCGGTGGCGCGTTGCGGGAAGGTATGGACTCTCAATCATGAGGTCCGGGTTCGAATCCGCACGGACAACATGTCACGTACCAATGAGTTTTTCTAACAATTTTCTAGGGATGATCAGACCATCAAAGTGAACAACTTTCTTTATGGGACAAATATCGAAATAGCAAAAAGAAAAATAGCTGTCCTATACATTTAGCTCGAGTAGATAGTAGTTTAGTATGGAACAACAGATTTTTTTTCGCGATTTCGTTGTTGGTCCCATAGTGAAAGTGAACACAATATGTGTCGAGTTTCTGCATAATAAGTTGGACCCTGTTATAACTACATCATCATCAAACTCTGTCCAGTGTGACAAGTAGGAAACAATCCATTTTCAGGACCACGACGCCATACATTTTCATCGTTTCTAATATTGGTCGACCGCCCGCGTCTGACGCATCGTACGCCATGAAATTAAAATTACTACATTACGTATGTAGTATACTACATATACTCACGCCTGTGTCCCATTGGGGTAGGCAGAGACAATTGATCGCCATCGGCTACGATCCTGACATACCTCTTCTGTCTCTTCCACAGTCATAAGTCGTTTCATACACGCTCGTCGATTTCAGGTTCATTTAATTGATCGGACCCTTCTTAAGTATGCTGCCAATTTGGTCTGCATACGTATGTCTAGGGCGACCCCTTTTGACTATATTAAAAATACTAATTTAAAAATAATAAAGTCAGTATGAACACAGCCGTACTAAGATCACCTGCAGCCTGCAGCCAACTTCACACTTTAACTAACTTCCATGAACACTAAACTAGTTGCTGTATCTTGTAAAACTCGTGTTCTATCTACGTCATATGTTTCAGAACTTGTGATCTAATGTGGTGTTCTAACTTCTACGTCCCGTAACGTGCTTCATATTTTGAATTTCAAAATGTAAAAGGTACAAGTTATCATTGGCAACTCACAGGTGTTAGATTCTTATTTTTTATTTTTACCAATTCATACCGTCTGTAGAGTAATTTGGGAGTATTGTTATTCTCAAGGATTGTTTAATTAACAACAACATATTTGAGGTAATACGAAATGATGGAGTCACGAGATCAGTCAGAAAGCGCACAACCGACACGACCATTCGCGAACTCACCTGGCACGCTTATTTATAACTATAGCTCTGTGTATTTGCAACTGTGTAAGTGCAGACCATTGAATACGCCCAATACAATAATTTCAACCACTTATATAGTTATATTTTCTGACTGCGTTTATTGCGATAACATAATTATACTAGGTATTCCAATTTAAGCTCTATTAAATCTTAAAACTCCATCCTAATCGGTTCACCAAATAATCTATTAAACAGACTCACAAACAAATTAACAAGATAAACAATCACGCAAAAATTCAGTCGAAGTAAACTATGGTGTTTTCACTATAGTTTACTCTCGCTAACTAATCTAATTTCTAAATAATCTAGGTGGGTACTCTATCGAATTAAAACTACCAACTCGACTCCAATGTATGGTACAGTAGATTTGGTGTTTCCATAGAGAAAGTGGTTCAGTTTGATGGTCTAAACTACCCGTTTAAATATTACTAGGGTGTTTTGTCACACCCTATTTATCCTAAATTAAGTCATACTGTATTTAGCAGAAGTGTAAATATTCAAATAAAAACTTCGACCGTCATCATATCCTAACCGGTCAGGACAAAGGGTTCAGCTGCCAAACTCTATTTGCCGTCCTTTCACACTGGTAAATACAAAACGAGATGAAGATAGGAGTTCATTCCTTCGGAAGGGTTTTTGTCCCAAATTCGTTTCGTCAAAGGGCGGGCGACAAACGGATTCCAACGATCCTGCCTCGGGCAAGGACTAAATAGCTGGAAACATACAGAACTGTTTTGTGTACGATAGCGCAGCGAATAAAGTGGCGATACAGTGATGGTAATGGTCTCCATCAACAGCGACCATCACTAGTTCCTGGTGTGAGCTCAGATTTGGCTGCAGAATCCGAATTTTGTTTTAAATATTCTGTCACACGTACATCTAGTTGGCCAGTACGGTGGCGGTAGTTGGTGTCCCGCCACAATACGTTGCTAACCGCAATCGGTGCTTGGTGAGAAGACGTTGATTGATGATTTGTTTGGCCATTCAGCTTGGAAATGCCCATGCTCCGGAAGACAATCGGTAGATCCCTGGTGATGATTGCTCAGTATTCGTTAAGCCAGGACACGAGGTCGATTGAGGCAGCTTGAAAACATTCTAAGATCTGACAGCAAGTTGAAAACTAAATTACCCACCAATCCGCATTGTTCCTGCGTGGTGGTACATGGCTCTTTCTCACGATGACGGGCGGCTAGAGTACCAAAACACAACCGTATGTTTTCGTTAGAAAGACTCTTAGGTATTTCTGGAACTTGCGGCCAAGAATGCTTTTTTGGCACATTGTTGGACATTATTTTAACCACTGACGAAAATTTATGACTTATTGGCATGGGAAAATTACCTTTATTATCAACATGAAAAGAATTTGTAGGATTTTACTCTGTACATAATACAATATAATGTGTCTTGGCTGAGATTAAGCAAAAGGGGAATTGGAATGGGTCGACGACCTGGATGCAGTTGGTATAGAACCGCGGATGATGACTTATGTACTGGAAGGATACATGATGAAGATGATCATCGTCATCATCATCATCATTGTCAGCCTCTAAAGCTCACTGCAATGGTCAGTGCGGAAGTCTTTTAATCGACTTCGCAGTCAAGTTGGCCACCGCAGACAAAATTTTGATCCATCCTTATTTAATTTGATTGCGGCAAACCCATGCAGTCGGAGTTCAACCAGCTAGAATGTCTGTTGTTCTCGAACACCTGCACGAGAGAGGATCTCAATATAGCTACACTGGAAGCTGTCAGGCTCTCCGAATATTCTTGCAAATAAAATATAAAAAGTCAATCGTAGAACAATTAACACGAAAAGAAAAAGTCCTCACTACTGGTTTCAGGCTACCCTCATGTTGAGGGTATAATAGATACACGCTGATAATGATGGCAAATCCTTAGCATCTGCTGCTGGGTAAAGGCCTCCCCTCTTCTTCTCCAACCCTCCCTCTGCTACGCAAACTCGGACGAACCGTTCAAGAAGGTTTCCAAGTCATAGCTCCATCTACTTTTCCGTCTTCACAAGTTCACATACGTATCAGAATATCTTCTACAGCTTAAAATAGACTAAAATAGAAACATTGACCAGCCCAAATACCTCCAAACCAAACACATACTCGTACTTACTAAAAACCTTCTCAAACTAATTCGCAACAAGTAAGCCCGATCCGTAAACTTGGCTAAACCCACCTAAGACGCAAACTAAGTTAACTAAGTACTGTTGTAAACAACTGTTTGGACATGTAACGTGTACGTAACACCTGTAAACCTTGGCACACTTTAATGAAAGGTCCCTAAGCTTTGGGTACACAGATTATGTACATAAACTGTAACTAAGTAAATAGTTACCTCGGATTATGTTGGTTACTGATTAAACTCATAAGGTATAGTTAAACTATTACGGGCTGCGATCGCACTGTCAACAGGTTGCTTCGCAAAAAGATAGATGTGTGACGCCTAATATCTGTGTGTGTCTGTCTGTAGCATTATATCTCCGAAAAAATATGTCGACCGATTACGATGCCGTTTTTTGGAATCGAAAGCAAATTTTTTTAACAGTGTTCTTATCTTAGCTATGTTTCATAAAAATCTACTTAACTTTAATACAGAGCTTTCACACTTAGAATCTTCGTTAGTTAGTTCCCTAGTTTGGGCTAAAATGTCTAGTAATAATGTTTTAAAACATAATTTAAGGGGTTGGTTTAGAGGTTAGACCATCAAACTGAACAACTCCGAGATGTGGAGCCAATATTTTTTTAAACATTTTTATTATTACATATGGGTTTGCTCATGACCTTAATCCAGTCCTGAGGACAAAGATGTAGTGAGCTTACGCTTAGCGAGAAGAAGCCTATTCACTCTACACTCCACACTTTAAAGGAATTCGGGTTGTAAGCGTTCGGAAATACTGACGCAACATCGAGAAAAAATAAAAAAAAGATCTGCTGTTTTATACAAAACTGCAGTACGGTAGGTTTACGCAACTCACAAAACATGTATTGAACTTTGTCTCTCTGATTTTTGCTTAGACGCGACGATGACGAGGACGGCGGCGATAATGGCGTTTGATGATTTTGCCAGGTGCCTCAAACGGTGTAGTGTAGTTACGCCGTCGTTTCTAGCACAACTATGCTATAAAGTTTCGTACTGTACATGGGTACAAGAATTTCATCGGACTGTACATTTCAACGGTCCAATTTTCCGAAGTAGCCCCGAACTACCTAGTAACGTTCGTATTTCTAGAATTTTCTACCATATCGATACTACAAGAATATCACGTCCGTTTTTTATTTCCAATCTAGTCGAGTCGTGCGCGAAGCTGTTAAAATATGAAACGGAACGGAATACAAATGTCTTGAACCTTCTTAATCAAAGTTACTGCTCTGAATTTTGATGTGTAACAAGATTTGGAGCAAAATAATTATTATGTAGACATGAGAAGCCTCAGAAAGGCGAAGATTATCACGTATGAATGAAGAGACATCGATGTTGAAGAGGCAAGAGATGTTTACCAGAGATAGGGTAACATCATCATCATCAGCCTATATACGTCCTACTGCAGGGCACAGGCCTACCCTCTAGGAGGGTGTTTGGGCTTTAGTCCGCATACCCAATACGGATTGGTAGACTTCACATACGCATCAGAATTTCTTCTTCTGCATATTATGCAGGTTTCCTCACGATGTTTTCCTTCACCGTTTGAGAGCAGTCGGTAATACGTACATACGTTAGAAAAACTCATTGATACGAGGCATGTTATCCGTGCGTATTCGAACCCGGACAGTAGGACATAGATATTAGGGTATGTGGTGATCTAATTGTTCCTGCATACCCCAGTGGGACATAGGCGCGAGCTTATTGTATGTGTGTAATGCCTCAGATCTTAAGTCTCTGCTTACTTATCCTTCAGGAAAGCTATGAGTTTATACATGTATGTATGTATGAGTAGCCTCAGATGACTGTGGCTAAACGTGGGCTAAACTCTACGAAACCTTATCCCTTAGTCGACTCATACGATAGCCATGAATAGGAGATAGAGTGGTCTAATGTAAGACAGGAACTAAATTGAAATAAAACAGAACTACATATGTATAGGGTCCTTCTTAATATGCAGACAATTTTTAAGGGGATGATCAGACCGTCAAACTGAACAACTTTCTATAAACAACATAGAAACCTTGAAAAAAAAACAGCTGTTCTATACAAAAGTGCAATCCTACTTGAGCCGAATGTATGGGACAGCTGTTTTTTTTCGCGATTTCGGTGTTGGTCTCATAGAGAATGTTGTTCAGTTTGATGGTCTGGTCATCGCCTTAAAAAAGTGTCAGCATATTAAAAAGGACCCTGTATAAGGGTACCCTCAACATAACAATAGCCTGACTGAAATGACAGGCCATTTCGCCCCATGACATGTCCTAGACATTTCCTTTATGACCTCGTACAGAGTAGGGTACCGTGACCAAGACGTACAGTGACGAAAGTGATATGGTCGATTACGACTATAGTGGCTGCTTGACTGTAAAAGCTGTCAGGTATGCAGGATATTATTTATGTGCGCATATACGAATATAGCCGCACACTCTCAGAGGGTCTGCAATGCAGTAAAACTAACCGGTAGTCATACTGTGGGGAATCAGATCAGAGATGCCTAAACACACCCCCAACTCTTCGTAGGTATAAGTGCGTTCACACACGATGAGCAGCAGACGTCATTCCGTCATTTGTGAAGCAAGGAGTTGTATGAAACCGCACGTAGAAGCACACACGGTGACGCATTGACGCACCGGGTGTGGTTCTATGGACTGACATCTGCCGCTCCGTCAGTGCGTCATCGTGTGTAAACGCACTTAAGCGAACCGATTTACTTACACTACTACACGAGTACGTACCAGTCTATCCGTACATGTTTTTTGTGTGAACTAAATTATGCAATAGTGCTAGGCGTCTGGCTAGGCGTATTAGGTACTGCTACATTGCAGTTAGGGTATATTTAATTTTACTTTGATCTAAGGGGTAAATTGGCGGGAGGAGGTAATTTTACATCTCATCTGTGGAACGAACGGCGCCGAACGTCCAGTAGATGTGTCTTAACACTTAAGTACATGAAACTGATCTGTTTTTTTTACTATGCAATGGTTTAGTCTAGTCGCTATAGCGGTATTCTGGAAGGACCGTCCTCTTGCGCTTTTGTAGACCAATTCTTCAAAAAACCATCGTTCTGTCCAGTTCCTGACCTATCCTGTCATGTTTTATAATTATTTCATTATATTCTGCGAGTTAACTATACCTGTCACACTGGACAGAGTTTGGGCAACTCTTTATGAAAACATTTGATAATCCTACTAACATTATAAATGTGAAAGTTTGTGACGATGTTTAGCTGTTTCTATTTGTCACCCAATCACGCACGCAAACGAAAACATAGGATATGTTCAGAACGTAGGATATCAACGTAGACGATGTCAATATTTGAAATAACTCTGAGTACCCTTGAGAAATATACAGGGTGAAATTGATATCATTAGCATCCTTTTAAACTAAGAGTCTACCCATCAAACTGGACAACTTTTACTATGGGAGCAAACCAATCTGAGCAAAAAAAAATCTGCTGTCCCCCATACTAAACTGCACCCGTCGCCGCTGCCTACACGACTCAAACGTCCCATACGTTTGTTTTTTTTTTTTTGCTCCGATTGGTTTGCTCCCAAAGTAAAAGTCAGTCAGTTTGATGGGTAGACTCTTAGTTTAAAAGGATGCTAATGATATCGATTTCACCCTGTAGTCTTGATAATAATGCTATGGCAAAAAGTCAATCGCAAAGTGTACTAATATGAACATCGGGTATCTTGAAAGGTAAAAGCACTTGGCGTGCTGTCGCGACAATGGAGGGGGCCGACAAAAGAAGTTCCCGACGTTTCCGATACAGGCCGCGTTCGGTTCGGATTCGAGTTCTATATCACATACTCGTATGCGCTAGTAATAGTAGACGGCGAGCTAGCAAGCGACAATGTTGACAGTTTTGAAAGTATGTTTTTGTTTGATTAATAATGGTAACGACACGCCTGAATTAGGATCTTCATATTTATTTGACGGCCCGGTATCAGTCAGTATACAGGGTGTAAGGGACAGCCCTCCGCAAACTGAAACGGTGAACTCAGACCATCAAACTGAACAATTTTCACTATGGAGCCTACCTCAGGAAACGCGAAAAAAAATCAGCTGTCACATACAAAACTGCCGTACCTACCCGACTCAAATGTATGGGACAGATGATTTTTTTTCGCGTTTCCTGAGGTAGGCTTCATAGTGAAAGTTGTTCAGTTTGATGGTCTGAGTTCACCGTTTCAGTTTGCGGAGGGCTGTCCCTTACATCCTGTATAAATAAACCTGTCTGGTATTAATATTATTTTAAATGATAGATATGAGTACCCGAGTTATAAATGTTTGTTTCAATAATTATGTTTTCTATATCGTGTTGTCTAGTCATCATAATAGGTACAAGTCCAAGCTAGATTCTGGTACTTTAAATGTCAAGGATGTCATATTTTTCATATCTTTAGGTACAGTCAGCATCAGAGAAACCTGACCCCTCTATCTTAATCTGTATAAGCGCAGGGGGGTCCGAGTTCTCTGATGCTGTCCGTAGTCACGGCGACACATCCAGCTACACAAAACAAACATAAGCTGGCCCCGCGACACTATACGTTATTCTACCTACGCGAGGCTAGCTTATTTTGGTTTTATATAGCTTGATTTGTCGCCGTGATTAAATGAACAGTTTTTATTTTATTAAAAAAATTTTCATTTTTTATTGTTTATGTCGTAATGAAATGAAATGTAATTCCAATATTATTGATTATAAATATGTTCAAGCCATGTTGTGCTATTTCGAATCAAATTCAAGTCAAGAGACAAATTTTTCAATCTTTGATTTGATTCGAAATGAAATTCGTTTATTATGAACTGCGAAATATCATAAACTTTTCTACCAAACTTTTGCCTTTTATTTTAAAAACGGAATATTCTACTATAGAAACAGCTAGAACGTTTACTGTTTTGCAACTGCAACCTTGCTGCGGCTTCTATCGGATTAGACAAGATAATAATATAGGTATAGTTTTTTCTACATAATCGATAAAAAATACAAAAGTATTTCCACTACAATCGCAACACGCAACCATAATTAAAATGAATCTTAACGTCGAGGCAATAAAAGCGGATTTTGTAAAGTAGGCTTAGTAACGATTAGCAAGTAGGTTATGTCTGTATTTGCACGCTTACCCACGAAGAGGATGGGCAGCGATGTACGGGGGATATACGAAGGGATGCGCACCCCTTATGTTTCATTAACGATGGTGATTGTAGAGCTAAGAACATTTTGGTTTTAGATAGGAATAAATAATAGGGTCATACAATTACATCACCAATTTTAAGAGGTAGGTAATAAAACTAAAGAACTTACCCCTATGGCTCGAAAAATAATGAGAAAATTGTTGGGCCTCCCAAAGAAAATTTATTGGATAACCGGCTCTTTTAATTTGTAAGTTCCGAAAAAAAAATCGTCTTCGACCCGCCCTGAACACACTCAAAATGTTTTGGGTTGTAAAATAAACCCTGGAAATAAGAATAAATTTAAATAAAATAATGTTCTTAGCATAATAGATGGTTCTCAGACACATAATATTTTGTTCTGATTCTAAAATGAAACTCCAAACGAAAAAAAAATATTTTTTTATGAAAACCATACCAGAACAACGTCACATAATTTAAAAAAACATTTGAACCTAAGAACCTTGGTTTTTTCGGATAGGTTGAGAAATTTGTATCTGATGTGACATGAGACTACCTATCCGGGGCCTTAAATTCGTCCAATTAAACTACCGTCGACACGGACGTTTCGGTCAAGACCTTCCAAATTCTTAAATCAGATTTTCTTTAAATTGACGTGACTGCCACCAAATCCCTGAATTACTAACTAATAATTTAAATCAAAACTTTCAATTCTTGGTTACATAGACTACTTAAGTAGTACGGTATATCAAGAGTCTTCTAGGCAACTCTATCAGTTTCCCAAGCCTTACGGATCCTAGACCAGGAGCCCGTCGACACAATGACCCCGCGTAAATCTCCAGTCCCTCGCAACGGACACCGGAATTCATAAATTATGATTCACTTGCTCACTGAAAACCTTTTTTATGGTAACGCTTATTCGGTGAAAAGCGGCCATTTTTATTTCACTCGTTTGTCGCTTAACGTTCTGTGTTTTTATATCGAGGGGGATTTAGCAGTCCTATGTCCTTGTTACACCATGTTATTTCGTTTATTTGAATTTATATTTCGGGAAAAATGTTTGTTTAAACCGTCTAAAATAGGTTTTTATTTCGTTCGGACTAATATATATTTTTTTTTGACTCGGACACTTCCCTCGCTTCATCATCCGCATCTACCGTCAACACTATGGTTGTTAGTTCACAACATAGGCATCAGAATTGTTAACTTCAGCGTATGCAGTTTCCCACCGTTTGAGAGCGACTGGTTGTATTTATGTAGGTACGGACCGGGTCTACCGATCATCACGTCATCAGTTTGACCCAGATTAGAACAATATTTATGACTTCCAAGCAAAATGTCAAGAAATGTAATAATAATAAAACACATCACTCGCACCAGGGCGCGACATGAATTTTACATCTCTCAACATACGCACAAATACTACTTGTAAATATGTACGCAAAATGACATAAAATTTACGAACTGTAAGGATATTCACGCCGAGTTTTTATATGACAACAGTTTATGGGTTTTCGTCTCCTGTTTCATGGTGAAAGGTAGAAAAAACGTGCGGGTTCTGCAAGTTACATCCTTGAAAAATAACCCTACGACGTATACAGGGTGTAACAAAACACCGGGTATATTACTGTTGGCGCGCTCCATACAAACGTAGTCTTGTAATATTTTCAATACTATCCAATTAAAGTCAATGACATTTCTCAGAAACACTCTAGAAACTAATCTCTATGTTCGTATGAACTCAGATTTTCGTAATAATTTGCTTGGCCTTACCCACTGTCCATTATAAGTGGCGACGGGCTCACCCCCTTCACACTGGACAGATTTTCGGTACTACTGATGAAACGTGGATGTTCTGAGGTTTCAGAATATCTCTGACTACCCCCTCGAGGAATATAGTCGTGAGCATATGCTTATGCTATGCTCATACTTTGCTTGAAAAACTCGCGCAATTACGGAGTTTCGCCTTCGACATCTTATTGGCTTATTACTTGAGACACGCTATTATGCGTTGGACAGATTCACCTTATGATTGGCTGTCACACGTGTGACGTGTTATGTAGCATGCGCTGGCTAATCCGTTGTTTTATAGCGACACGATCGATACATTGGCGTTCTTCAGCTCTCTCCCAGCTCCGCGACAATGCAAGTGTATTCGCTTTCGCTTATAACCTGAACGGAACAAATTATTTCGGTTCAAGAAACTAGTAGCGAATGACGAATTAACACAAATGTAGTCATCCTCATCTGACACGTGCACGACATAAACGCGAAGTGTATCGTTAAATATTATGCATCGTTACGATGACAACTCTGATCGCGAACTGAGTCATTGTCTGATTGTTTTACTGTGTTGTTTATTTAATTTATGTGAGTGTTAAGTTGATGGAGGTTGTCATCAGTTATCATCTGATACTATTGATTTATGACATATTATTTTATATTAGACAACATAATAACAAGAAAAAAGTGAAATTATTGGGTGTGTATTTTCTGAAGCTGGCAGTCTAAACAAAAAGCGAAACCGCTACGTAAGTTATGCTTTGGGTCTGATCAAGTTCTTAGGTTAGGTTTTTACTTACAAGTGAAACTATTCGTGAATTGAAATGCTCATTCTATAGGCACGTTCTCATTTTAGGTACTTAAAGTGTTTTTTTGGGCATTTATATGAATTAGAATCAAATACCCAATTACTATAATATATTAACTGTCCATACATCACATGTAGTGCACTGACAAGCTGGCTTGATACGTAAAATGAAACATTAGCGTGAATTGTGACAGGAGCGCAGCGTCCGTAGTCCGTGATCGGACATCCGTGCATTACATTTAATAATTTATTTTTTATTTGATATGCTACTTAGGAGTCTGCAGACGAAATTTAACTTACCTTAAATATTTCGCTGATAGTTTGCAGGTTGCGGGTTCAAGTCCCGTCTGAGACAAATTTTCCGTATTTTGTATGGATATTGTCAGCTGCGTATTCCTCTTAAGTCGGTTGTGAAACATGGGCCTTGCCCCAAAACTAAATCCTTGACGTACCATTGTCTGGATTATCTGAGTCTTTTCAGGTATTTAAGGCTATCAATAACCACCAAATGGTGTAAATTAAATTAACAAATTAAAAGCATGAATCACGAAACATTCGTTAGCTTGTTCCGATAAGGGTCTAAATGACAATTTAGTTACATGCCCACCCCTTCTAAATTTAGCGTAAAGATAATTTATTTTCGTTTTTATCGCAAATGTTACATATGAATCATTTTTAACAATGCTATGGTTAATTACGGTGAAGGGGTGCTTTGTGAGTCATTTGGATTTTTACGAATAAAACCGTAGGTACCTACTTGAAACTACGCGTGATGTGACCAATTTGCTTAAAAACGCAAAGACGAACTCAGTATAAATGTAAATTAAGCATAATTTAGTATAAACAAATACATAACAGTAATAAATCGAATTGAATAAAAATTCCGATCTGGTTAGGTATTATGAATGATTTTTGTAAAATGATTGAACATTTAAATTACCTACATAATACACAGGGTCTGTCTTAACATTCAGATTATTTATGAAGGGGATAATCAGACTGTCAAACTGAAAAATTGTCTCTATGGGGCCAACTTCGAAATCGTGGAAAAACAAACTGAAAAAAAAAAAAGGACCATAGAGAAAGTAGTTCAGTTTGACGGTCTGATCATCCACTTAAAAAGTGTAAGCATATTAAAAAGGATTCTGTATAGCTATTTGTTGTAGCCTTTTTCCCACAAAAACATTGCATATGTTTCTTGTCACCGTCATTGGATGATACTCGTCTCGTAGTTGCTAATATTTTGGCTTCAGGGCCAGGAGCATTTTCTTCAAAGATTTACTGTACTATTATTTAGCATTATTCTTCTTCAACAAAACATTGTAGCTACTCTACAATTTATCTTACAAAACCTTCTAATGCCCGCAACTTTTTTCTTTTCGTTCATCCCACTTTTTGTCAAGAACTTATTAAGGGAGCGGGTTGAATGGCCATAAACGATTTACGGAATTAAATTAGTCTCGGAAACTCGGTATTTCCCGACCACTTCCCTTTTCAGCAATTAAATTGAGATCAAAGTGGGGCCTCACTTGGGTCTTACAGTTTTATTTTTGTATATTTTTTTTCTAAAAGGAAAAAAAGCTATAAAAATAAATTATGGTTTTTAATTTCGCTGCCAGTGTTACGGTATCTCGCTTAATGACAGAGGTTGGAGATTTTATTTTTACTTTGTTTCAATTTTTTGGGGTTATTCTAAATTCTTTTTTTATTTTTACTTTGTTTCAATTTTTTGGGGTTATTCTAAATTCTTTGTTTTGTTACTTAATTGTTTTTCTATGAAAACTCTTCAACTGGGTCTTTTATGAAAAACTCTCTAGACTTCCCTTCCTTCCTTTAGCCTTCTTCAGTTAACCGCATAAATAAAACCTACCGACCAAAATTTACAAAGACTAAAATGTTGAGTATAGATAGAAGTTAGGGAGTCTGGAAGAAAAATTAGGATCTTCAAACCAACTCAAATTTGTCAGAACAATCAATAAATCTAATAAATAAACTTTTCACCACACAAGCTCGGAAAGATTCTGTTTATCACTCGAAATATGAGTGCAAAAGCGTATTTTATCCTCTAGCGTGGAAAGAGTTTTTGAAATTCGAATCTGTCTATTCAATATACCTATTCCTATACCGCCAATCCATCAATCAATTTCATGTCACTGGCCAGCACGAAATAAAAACATTTTAAAATGTTCTTTTTAGCAATTCACTTTTTTTCCTCGCTTTTGTGAGGTGAAAAGTTGTGTGTTGCGCTCGGCAGCAAAGTTATTCTGCGTCTCGTACCTTTGAAACCTTCGATGCGCTCAGGATTCTACATCTGAACACACTCGCTTCGCTCGTGGTTCAATCTTAGAATCCTTCGCTTGCTCAGGTTTCAATACAAGTACTCGCGCCAAAAATCAACTTTGCAGCCTAGCATAACAAATAACTATTGTTTCACACCAAACACACACATAACATTTTTTTAACAGATGGACAGAGGCAGACAAACAGGATCATATTATGTCGGACGACATTGCAGTGGAAAGGACGTTTAAATTGTTATTTGTAATTTTTTATGTTTATTTTACTTAACTTTCGTTAGGGTGAGTAAAAAGAGGCCTATGTCCAGTGATTTACCGCTGATGATGATAAGGTACTTAGAATTTGAATGAAGTTTCGTTAAATATTTCTTACAATTAGAATCTTGCTTGTTAGCACTGCATTTCCGCCAGTGTCAAGTGGTCTATCCCAATTCCCAATCTCAACGATTGTTTTTGATTAAAAACACAGCTAGGAAAGATTGTGGAGCCTCGTGGAAGGCTCAAACGTGAACCGCGCGAACACCACGCGAAAGACAAGTACTCGTGGCCGAGCCTACAACATGACTCCAAACTCCAAAACTCTAATAAAACAATAAATAAATATGAATATTATGCTGTCACTGTAATTAGTATGATCAGTCTGTGAGACCGTATTTTTACTAAATACGTTTAATCCTAAACACTTGTTGGTGGCCAGGCTTTGAATATGAATTCTAAACGATATCCGTATCAGTGATAAAACGATACAATTCCTCTCGTTTACGTTCTATTTATAAACGCTAAACTGAACACGGGCGCCATTGTCACGGCTCGTCAAAACCATCCGCAGATTGTATCACGAAGAATTCGCTCGAAAAAATATACCATGGAAATATTCGCACATTTCATACGTTCACTAGCATTTTAGTACTGGTTTGCTCGAAGAGTGTAATAAAAGAAATTTCGTCCGTGCGTATTAATTTTCCCTTCTTTGATTTAGTATTCAAAAAACAAAGGAAAATCTAACATATAAGTATATGCTCACGACTATATTCCCCGAGGGGGTTAGGTAGTCAGAGATATTCTGAAACCTCAGAACATCCACGTTTCACCAGTAGTACCGAAACTCTGTCCAGTGTGAAAGGAAAATATACTAATCCAAAATATTATCTAAATGTAAACGATATTTGAAGGCTATGGCTACCTACCAGTGTAAGAAGTACTTACTACAATTAAAACTTCACTAGTATAAAACAAAGTCGCTTTCTCTGTCCCTATATCCCTTTGTATGCTTAGATCTTTAAAACTACGCAACGGATTTTGATGCGGTTTTTTTTAATAGATAGAGTGATTCAAGAGGAAGGTTTATATGTGCATTGCATCCGTGCGAAGCCGGGGCGGGTCGCTAGTACCTAATATAATTTGTACCAAAATATCTGTGAACCCCAAAATGGGATCAAGTAGATAGTCGTCAGTTTATGTATTTTGTATTTCTGCAGCTCATAAAAGAAGAAATAGATTGTACAGCTTGTTTCTCGTTTATAAAATAATGTCCGTGGTAAGATAGAGTGATCGGATCACGTTCGAATTTAGGATAAGTAATGCATAAAACAATCAGGGAACTAATTTGGCTTAGGTAATCTATGACCTCGAAAGAATTTTGTAAATAAATGAACAAACAAGTAACAATTCTATAACTAGTGGATTTATTTACGTAGTTATGTATTGTATAGGAATTCAACCGCCATACGAGGGCGCTTCGTTCGAAAAATTCATAAATATCATTCAAGCGTTGGCACTCGCGCGAATTTATAAAATAACGGCGGTGAAAATGTGAATAAAGGCAGTCTTCACTGGTAGTATTATATCACACACTTTTTTTATTTTTCTCAGAGTTTCTATACTCTTTTTTATGCATGCTTAGGGAGCATCACTGGCCTGAGAAACGTCATGCAAAGTCGACTGAACCAGGGCAAAAAGTCACACTGTTAAGGCTTCCGCACATTGCCGCGATATTATCGAGCGATATTATCGAGCGATATGTCACGCATGCGCAGCACCACTAAATCGATTGCGTCGGAACAAAATAGCAGCGATATTATCGCTCGATAATATCACGGCAGTGTGTAGGATCGCGCGCGTCCCCATACAAAATGTACTGAGAACAATTATCGCAAAATCGCAGCGATAATATCGCTGCAATGAGCGGAGGCCTTTATTGAGAACCAAATTAAAAAACGGTGATTTCTCGTATGCGTATTCGATTCGTATACAGGATGTAAGTGGAAGCCTAGCAAATACTGAAACGGTGAACTCAGACCATCAAACTGAACAACTTTCACTATGGAGCCTACCTCAGGAAACGCGAAAAAAAATCAGCTATCCCATACAAAACTGCTGTACCAACCCGACTCAAATGTATGGGACAGCAGATTTTTTCTCGTTTCCTGAGGTAGGCTCCATAGTAAAAGTTGTTCAGTTTGATGGTCTGAGTTCACCGTTTCAGTATTTACTAGGCTGTCACTTACAAACCGTATTTTTTTTTTATTTAAAAAAAAAAAAATGCATTTGCGTTTTTTAGATAAGTACGCAAGCAAATTTTAGGTGAATTAGTTTGTGTGCTCTCTAATCCTATCTCTTCGCATAAAATTATTCCTCGTTGCCATACAGAGCTAACTGCCAACCTCCAGCAATGGAGAGAAACCCGAAGAAGAATGATGATGTAGATAATATCTTCTTAACTATTATAAAACCGTAAAATCATGAGGAATAAAAAAGTAGCGGTTCACTTCATATAAACTCAAATAACACTCGATAGCGCGATTTAAATGACGTGCAGCACCATCTATTGACAAAATTGTTTGTTTGTTTGTTCGCGCATCACGCAAAAACTACTGAACCAATATGGTGAAACTTTTTTTGTTTGATAGCTTATGATCTGACTTAAAATCTGGTATATAATTTGTGCGGACGAAGTCGCGGGAAGACACTAGTTCTGTATAAGTGTAGAGAACGGTGAGGAGTTGGGGATGGTAATTGTTGTACCTACTTTGTGCAAGTGTGCAACTGACCTAAGAATGGATGCATGCAAGCGTATTGTGACGTGACGTGCTTTGCATTGTCTTGTCTACGTTTTTGCTGAAATATTACATTTTGAATTCCTGTTTTGGCCTACTTTTGCTGTTGAATAATTTGTTTTGTAGTCCGCGTGGTTTTGATGAGAATTGTGTTCTGAAAGCTTCCAAAGTAAAGCAAAACGTAAGCAAGGTTTCTACTTATATTGCACTACCTCAAATGGATACCTGGTCTACTGATCTTTGATTATCAATAGTCTGTCATATGCGACCTTAGGAAAAGTATATTTGTCTAGAATGAGCCTCACTGTTTTACCGTATTAAAACAAAAGGGGCCAAGTTTCATAGGTTGGTGTGCGTGAGGCACCATACAAATTATGTATGTGTGCGTGGGTAAGTAATATTCGATATAAATACAAAGAATATATAGTTTAGGAAATATAACTTCTTTTGATATAATTTTGTTTGAAATACAGGACACTTGCTATAATAAACGTTAGATATAAATTTAAGACCTATAATTTGATAAAGTATAAAACGCATCGGATATAATGAACCTTAAATATAACCATCACATGTTATAAAATCTATAAAGCATAACATTTAATAAATATAGCATTGATGTCATCTAGTTTTAGAATGTCTACTAATCAATGCTCATAATATAATATTTAAAAACCGCATGTCGATGTCTAAAATATGACCGCTCTCTAAGTGGTAACACTACATACCGAACCTAACCTAACCTATAGTTTTGAAGCTACCTACCTTTCTGCCCAAGCAACAAGCAAGCAAGCATGCAGCGAGCAAACAATCATGCAGGGAGCAAACAAACATGCTGCAAGCAAGCATGCAGCCTGCAGGCAAGCATGTTGATGCTCCGCTCGCTTCGCTCGCTCCGCTAAGTGTGCAACATGTTCTAACCTAACCTAACCTAGAATTTTTAAAACTCCTGTTTGTTTTTCTCAGGCAGGGGGCATCCGCCCCCCGCACCCCCCTCGCGGGGGGCGCAGCCCCCCTGCACCCCCCAACATGCATTCAAGCAAACATGCAAGCAAGCACACATGCAAGCAAGCATGCAAGCAAGCACACATGCAAGCAAGCATGCACGCAAGCATGCCAGCAAACAAGCATGCATGCACGCACAAGTGCAGCATGCATGTGACACACGTTTCGCTTGACTCCACTTGCTCTATACGTGGTCAAACTACCTAAATTAACCTAACCTATAGTTTAGAAGGCAATTTACTAGTTATAAAAAAATATTTAATTGTATGTCTTTGGAGCAATACTTCAAGGGATCGTTATGTCTCATAAAATAACATCAAATGATTGATATATCAAGCAAGTTTTATATTAATTAATCGTTAGTAATAATCAACATTAGATATATTAAAATTATAGGATATAAGTATTCGATTAAATGTATGTTATGTTTTTTCAATATTATGCTCGTAGTTAGTATTTCTTGCGAGCATTATATCATTTGAACGTTATAAAAATTTTATTATACCAAATGTTATTATACGAAACGGGACGCACCCATGTGTGCGTGTAAAGCTTGACCAGAAATATAAAAAACCTCGCCATGTTGCGGAAAATTATTGGAACTAATTTTTGTACTTGGAACACTGTCATTAAAGGTTAATGTCGATTGCAGCGCCCCCAAGCCAGGTTTTTTATATTTCTGGTCAGGCTTTATATGAGGAGCCAGTACTGGTTCCAATTTTTTTCGACGCTTTCGTATCTTAATCTTGACATATAACTTTATCAAAGTATGCGACATAGCTCATGCTGATACGAAAGGAAGGCAAGAAGATTATGTTTTGGTGTACCAAAAATTAGTTTAACTGTTGGTAGTTTACTTTAATCCTATTCAGGTTTTATTCGGTGAAGGTAATCATAGTGAGGAAACCTGCATGCTCCAATTTCGAGGCGTGTAATTTACCCACTTTACAAGTGGCAACGGGCTCTCTCCCCGACACACTGGACATAGTTTCGGTACTGGTGAAACGGGGATGTTCAGGGGTTTCAGAATATCTCTGACTGCCCCTCGGGGAATATAGTCACGAGCATATGCCATGCTTATCGTAGACCTGGCGTATCAGGCTTGCCTCGTTTTTGGTATACCGTTTAATGTCATAGTTTTAATCAAAAGTTTAAATATAAAAATTATCTTATCTTATCTTGTAGAAATAAACTTAAAAAATGTCGTATGCTTCTAAAATCTTTTCATAACTTGAATTCTGCACTTTAACTTGTTAGTAAATAGAAAATACTTATTTACCATCATCATGTAAATCATCCAAACAAATAGTATACGAAACCAAACCACAGTCCGTCACATTACCCTGTTCAAACACAACCTCCACAAACATGCCACTACCTTTTCAACCTTAACTCTTTATTTCTCCGAACTTAGAGTCCACAATTGAGGATCGATACGGTTTCACAACAGCAAATACAGTTTGTTTTCCTAAACAGGCGAGACATTTTCTTACAAAGCACTGTCGAACCAAAAGGCCCACAAAACAGAGTGATTTGGGTTTGAATAATGGCCCTTGTATTTGTTTTTCTTTGGAGAAAATGGAAAATTAAGTGTTGTCTTTAATGGGACGCTTGGATTTTGACACGATGGGTAAGAGTTTTTTGCGACGATATCGTATCGAATGCGTCAATACTTTTTGATAAAGTTTGAAACAGACGATTACAATACATGAAGAAACAATAAATGTTGATTCTTTACATTTCAATAGGGGATGATCAGTCTGTGGTCTCTTCCTACCGCAATTTGGTACACTTATCTTATCTTATCTTGTTGTGGGGGCTGGCAGGCCAGCAACACTTCGACCCA
This sequence comes from Agonopterix heracliana, assembly GCA_963693445.1. NCBI lineage: Eukaryota > Metazoa > Arthropoda > Insecta > Lepidoptera > Depressariidae > Agonopterix > Agonopterix heracliana. The sequence goes on from OY856310.1 coordinate 2,573,363, forward strand.
GTGGGATCTTTTGTGTTATCCCTTAACATACCTTAAGGGGGTGTTTCAGACATCAAAACAAACAAAAAATCCATGCGTTTGTATACTCACTATGGACATTTTCTATGGAACAGTCAGCTTTTTTTTCGCTATTTCAGTGGCAGTCTCATAGAGCAACTTATTTAGTTTAATGGTCTGAAGCACTCCCAGTATGTAACGCACTTAATTTTACACCCTGTATATTTAAGTTTTTATATGATATCCATCGGGTTTCTGAAGTACAGAAGCCGATATATTTCATCACATTACAGTAGCGAGTACAAAGTCGTATTCACAGCTAGTCAAAAATATAGAATACCTAAGATTTTCACATCAGCATATCCATTATTCTACAGACCCCTTTCTTACAACTCCTATACAAGGTGTTACAAAAATACAAATAAACCTTTAAGGGGGTGGTGTAGACCATCAAACTGAACAACTTTCACTATGGGACCAATTTTGAAATCGCGAAAAAAAAATTGATGTTCCTTACTCTACAAATCGACTAGAGCTAAAATATGTATGGGATATCAATTTTTTTTTTGCGGTTTCGATGTTGGTCCCATAGAGAAAGTTGTTCAGTTTGACGGTCTAAACAACCCCTTTAAGAGTTTTAAAAATTGTATTCTTACTTATGTAACACCCTGTATGTGTATACCTACCTAAGATTTTCACATCAGCATATCCATTATTCTACAGACCCCTTTCTTACAACTCCTATATACATTTCCACAACCTATCATCATACAAAAACGGCATAACTTGGAACCCTTCAAGCGGTATAGCAATTTAACACGGCAACATAAAACCGAAACACTTACAAACCGCTGTTATCTACCCATCTACCATATTGTGCGTTTCAGTGAGCTTGTTACGATCAGTCTAGGAAGGTAACATACGGGCTGGTATTGCGATCGGGCAAGGCATGATTATTGTATGATTTTCAATAAAGGCCTCGGCTCATTGTAGCGATAATATCGAGCGATATTATCGCTGCGATTTTGCGATAATTGTTCTCAGTACATTTTGTATGGGGACGCGCACGATCCTACACACTGCCGCTATATTATCGCTGCGATTTTGCGGTAATTGTTCTCGGTACATTTTGAATGGGGACGCGCTCGATCCCACACACTGCCGCGATATTATCGCAACCTGACGCAATCTCTTTCTACTACATTCAGTGAAGGGCGCATGCGTGACGCGAATCGCGGAATCGCTGCAGTGTGTAAGGTGTCGCAATATCGCTGTCGATAATATCGCTCGATAAAATCGCTCGATAATATCGCTGCAATGTGCGGAAGCCTTAAGAGTTTCTGTGACAATTTTCGGGGAATCGCTAGATGGTGCCACAGAGCTGTGCCCTGTAAGGGCATCTATCATAATCATCACCAGCCCATATAAGGTCTAACAAAGTTAGCTGAAACTATTATAAGGGGATGACCAATATCGTCGCATACATTTAAATTGTTTGCAGTTTTGTATGGGAAAGCAGATTTTTTTATCGCGATTTCAATATTGGTCCCATAGAGAAAGTTGTTTAGTTTGGTGATCTGATAATAATCAATATTTTTAAATACCTATTGATTATTATCAGGAAAAATAACGTAAGCACCACTGCCATATTTAACTTTTTTTTTAAAGCTGTGTCATTTTCAATAAATACCAATTCTTTTATTAAAAAAAAGTACTAAGTTACCTATAGAATTTGAACGCACGGGTCAAGGATATAGCAAGTGCAATGTATCGCTAAATCTGTAGGTAAGATTAGTTAAAAATTTATAGTATTACTAATGTTTATTTCTGAAAATACTCGATATTGGAGGCTCGGTATCTTCTTTCAATAGATTATTTTAAGGCTTCCATCGAAATACATTCCCGTATGTATTACTAAGGCTTTTCCAGCAATAAAATTTGCATAACTACGCTCCTTGGCACGGGCGCAGCGTCTTATTAAATTTCACCCCTCCAAAAGTCATTAATGGTTTGTACTTAACCACCTAGCGGTGTTATTTTGCTATAAATCATAAGGTTTCTCGTAATAGGTCCGTGCGTGGTGGGAGATGACTTTTATTACCGTCTCAAGATGGAGGTTAAGCGGCGGGATTTCGAGAAATTCGATGATTCTTGGATTAAGGATAATCTTTTGTTTATTACGCAGTTTTTTTGTGAAACTGTACGTAGCTAGACCGATTTTAGTACATCGTTAAGGGTATCGTGGATAATTTAAGGTTTCATAATTTGCTGAAAGAAATGTGAGCTCGGAAAGATATAGCTTATAAGAAGAATGTTTCTAAGCCCCACTTGCGCCATCCTGGGTTAGCAATAAACTCTAGGTTAAGTTGGTAACCCATGATTTTTTGTATTGAAAAACAATTGAAAGAGCTATTTTATCCGGAGTTAATTGCTAACCCGTGGTTGGCGCAAGTGGGGCTAAGAAAATTAACGATATTTTTAACATGCGTGGCTAAAAGGCCAGTACGAAGGTCAGTAGGCAGACCACCAGATCGCTGTGGTCCGATGACGTTGTAAGGTGACGGCTTCGCATTGGATCAGATTAGCACAGTACCGTGAGAAATGGTGCAATAAAAGGGAAGCCTACGCCCAGCAATGAGTAGATGAGAGCTGACTGATTGATTGTAACAAACTAATGATAAAAATGGTTTCCATTGTTAATTTAAATGATACCAAGATAATCATAATGGTCCCTAGCTTGAGTAAATCCAACATAATAAAGCATATTTACCGTTTCTTTTTGTTTTAATTTACAAGTTTAATTAGCGCAGAGTAAATTCGTTTTCTCATAATGAAAGCCCATAAATGGGTCAGTATCATATTGCGTAAGTATTTGCTGTAAATTGGCATTCTTTAAGCAAGATTCTTTGCGATGTAACAATCCACAATGTATACCTGGAGTTTTTACGACTATTTTATAATAATGTAGACAAAATACAGCTGTCTGCGATGTATTTTTCTGTCCTTGAAATTGACACCACAGAACTCTCTGATGTAGCCGTAGCGCACAAATCCGAGACATTTTGTGCGCCAATTTCCATAAAACTGCGTTGCGTATTCAATGGTTGCGTATTACGATTATGAACTACATCTTTTCTCCTCTTACATTGAACAGTTTCGATAAATAATTAAAAAAATTGTAAACGATGTCAATTAAAATGCATGCATATGTAATAAAGCCATTCAGATAATGAACAATGAACCAGACATCGGTCAGTATCGAGTTACGTTTCGTTTTAACATCATTGTCATTCGTTGTCCAGCATTTATTTGATTAACATCAACGTTGGTACGATGTATCGATTCACAGTATTTATACTTTTTACAACAATTTCTATTTCATCAGCGGCTCTCGTAAAGTGGTCTGCAAGCAAAAGTTTAAACTTACCCATCAATTTTAAAGAAGGCAAGCTGCCTTGTTCAAAACAAATAGTCGTCTTCCCCGAAATTACATACGAATCTATCAGAATTCAGAATGATGTTTCTGTGAGTGGATTTATATTGCCGAAGAATGGTGAATTTACTATTCATGATGCTACCATTAATCTTGGATATGCTAATGACAATTGCACTGAAGAAGGAAACGTATTTTACTTGCCAAGGTCTAAGTCTGCTTGGGCGCAACCAGATGTATGGTCTTCATCAAAGATCAACGAAGCTACTCCAGACGCTGAAAGAATACCATGTTACAACGATGAAGTGGAATTCCCAGAAAATGCGGAAATATCCGTAGACCTGCCAGATGAGACCCAGTCCATTGTAGCACTAAAATTTTTAGGATACCATTTAACCACTGAAATATTCAGCCACTACGTCAAATTGGGCCTTTCCGACCAATTTAATCTGAACAGCTTTCAGGAAACAGGAGTTGTGATCGAGCAAAAGCAAAAGATTTGTTCCTCGAGAACTGGATGTCCATGTCAGATGAATACGCCGAAAATACAATGCAGTGCAAAGTTCTGTCCTGTGCCAAAATGCATAAATCCTATTCAGCCAATTGGACATTGTTGTAAAATCTGTGGAGGATATCTCACTCTTGATATTGATAACAGTTTTGACTTCATGGCTTTTGAAGAATCTGTAGCAAGTATAGTTGATTCTTACGGACAGAATGATCTCATCTATCACATTGGGAGACTTCCAGAAAACAAAGTGCAGGTTGTGGTGGTGGATAAAGGACAATATGTTGGTACTAGTGCAGAAGTGGTTCATGCAATCGGACTGATGACAGACGCGAATGGGATTCAAGGTTTGGCACAAATCAGTGGAAGTCCTCTAGACAAAGCTGGTTTAGGAGGCAAAATAGCATTGTCTATGTTCTTTGCTGTAATAATTGCAATGGGAGCTATATATGCTTACTACTACAAGATACCGGAATTGAGATTCCCGATCACGTATCGCAATAATAGGAGTATATTAGTATCACGGTTTGATAGAAGAACTGATAGTGTCGTATCGCTGACTAGCAGGAGAGACTCTGGTGTCTTAATTGGTCCTAGCACTGGAACGGCTTTTAGGAATCCCATGTATGACTCTAAAAGGGGGCGTGACCAAGTTTCTGAATCTACGGCTGATGACGCACTTACGTACTAACATTCCAACATGTTTATCGTATTTTATTTAATAAATCATGCATGATATACTCATATATACGTTTTTTGTAATGGTTTTGTGATTTAAATATCAGTGGGGTCTGCATGATGCGCGCGACGAGACACTATCGATATAGCGCGTTTTACCTCGTTTGTTCGTGCATAAAAAAATTCAGCTCAAGCGCGACAGCGCTATGGCGATGGCGCTGCCATGCAGCCATATTATCGAGTGATTATACAGGCATTGCATTCTTATTGTAACAAACATTATTACTTGGATTTCGAATTCAATTCATTCAATTATTTATTGCCATAAATTACATGTAGGTAAGTATAAATATACAGACAGGTACAGGATGATAACAGTACAGAATGTTGTGGATTTTGTGTGAATGTACAGGTAGCTACAAGAGTAACACGGAAAATAACAATATTAAGGATTTTGTAAATTGTTGAAGGAACTGTTACTATCAAATGTTATCAGTGATTAGCTAGTACGTACTTTGTACACCAGTCATGTAACGTGTAAAAAATAGACTATTATAATTGCGCCTATGTAATACGAGACTGTAATTTTCTGTTTCCTACAGCCAAACCATAAAACATGGTTTTGTAGGACTTTATGTAAAAAATGTATTTCGAAACTTCTTATTAAATAAATTAAAAAAAAGGGCCTGTTTCACCACTTTGGGATAAGTTCTTGTTAACTCATCTGAAAGCTCGTATGACATTTTGTATGAAATGTAGTGTTGAAACAGGCCCTAAATATTACATTGTTCTAATCTGGTATTGTATTATCACATACCTACTTATAAATTCTGGAGGAACACTTTTCAGGTTTGGGGTGAATTCGGTTATGTTTACACATTGCATGTATATGTCACCGTAAAATTGTAAAAACCGTTAGATTATAATTTAACGAGATATATGTCGCGAGATTGTAAACTGTCGAAAGATTGTGAACCGTAACTGCTGCTTACAATTTAACGCATTATTTTTCGATAGTTTACAATCTATCGAAGTGAGACCGTTAAATCACAAACACTGTTCAAAGTCTGTCCCTGATTGGTCAGTCTTACAGTAGGTAGCTCGTTCTGTGTCCATAGAGTTAGGAATTAAACACAAGTATCAGAGTAATAAAATAAATGCTTTTCGGGTGGACTAGGTAAACAGTAGCAATTTGGATCTGGCACTCGCCGGCCGCTGCCGCGGCACGCTCGCTGCGCTCGTTCGACTCGTGCGCAATTTGTGCACAAATTGGTCAGTATAAAATTACTTATATTACATTCTGCATCGGTGTAAAATCTGCAATGTGATAAAATAGTCGAAGTCAACAAGAAGATTAGACACATAGACGAAAAACAGCAGTCTGCGACGTACTTTTCTGTCCTTTAAAATTAACACAATAGAACTCTATACGACGATATTACGACCTACATCTTTTCTTTTCTTAAATTTAATAGTTTCGATAGATTATTATACTTTTTTTATATTCGAAGTCGATTAAAATACATGCATGTGTAATAAAGCCATTCAGATAAAAAAGATTGAACCAGACATCGGTTAGTATCGAGTTACGTTTCGTTTTAACATCATTGTCATTCGTTATCCGGCGTTCATTTGATTAACATCAACGTACGATGTATCGGTTCATAGTATTTATACTTTTTACAACAATTTCTGTCTCATCAGCGGCTCTCGTGAAGTGGTCTGCAAGCAAAAGTTTCAATTTACCCATAAATTTTAAAGAAGGTAAGCTACCTTGTTCAAAACAAATAGTCGTATTCCCCGCAATTACATACGAATCTATAAGAATTCAAAATGATGTTTCTGTGAGTGGATTCATATTGCCGAAAAATGGTGAATTAACTATTGATGATGCTAGCATTAATCTTGGATATGCTAATGACAATTGCACTGAAGAAGGAAACGTATTTTACTTGCCGAGGTCTAAGTCTGCTTGGGCGCAACCAGATGTATGGACTTCATCAAAGATCAACGAAGCTACTCCAGACGCTGAAAGGATACCGTGTTACAACGATGAAGTGGAATTCCCAAAAAATGCGGAAACATCCGTAGACCTGCCAGATGAGACCCAGTCCGTTGCAAAACTAAAAGTTTTAGGAATCAATTTTACCACTAAAATATTCAAAAACTTCGTCAAATTTGGCATTACCGATCAATTTAATCTGAACAGGTTTCAGGGAACAGGAGTAGTGATCGAGCAAAAGATTTGTTCCTCGAGAACTGGGTGTCCATGTCAGATGAATACGCCAAAAATACAATGCAGTGCAAAGTTCTGTCCTGTGCCAAAATGCATAAATCCTATTCAGCCAATTGGACATTGTTGTAAAATCTGCGGGGGATATCTCACTCTTGATATTGATAACAGTTTTGACTTCATGGCTTTTGAAGAATCTGTAGCAAGAATAGTTGACTCTTACGGACAGAATGATCTCATCTATCACATTGGGAGACTTCCAGAAAACAAAGTGCAGGTTGTGGTGGTGGATAAAGGACAATATGTTGGTACTAGTGCAGAGGTGGTTCACGCAATTGGACTGATGACAGACGCGAATGGGATTCAAGGTTTGGCACAAATCAGTGGAAGTCCTCTAGACAAAGCTGGTTTAGGAGGCAAAATAGCATTGTCTATGTTCTTTGCTGTAATAATTGCAATGGGAGCTATATATGCTTACTACTACAAGATACCGGAATTGAGATTCCCGATTACGTATCGCAATAATAGAGGTATAGTAACACGGTTTGATAGAAGAACTGATAGTGTCGTATCGTTGACTAGTAGGAGAGACTCTGGTGTCTTAATTGGTCCTAGCACTGGAACAGCTTTTAGGAATCCCATGTATGACTCTAAAAGGGGGCGTGACCAAGTGACTTCTGAATCTACGGTTGATGACGCACTTACGTACTAACATTCTAACATTTGTTTACCATATTTTATTTACTAAAATAATGCATGATATTCTCATAGAAATTGTTTGTAATTGTGTTATGATTTGAATATCCGGCTTAATCGATTCGATCGTGTATTTATAGAGGCATTGCATTCTTAATGTTATAAATGCCATTAGTTTGTTTGTTATTATTGTATTTAGATTTACATACCTAGCTACATAAAAAATTTTAATACACGTTTTTTTTTCTAATCCAACTTGTAATGTCGAATATAGAGTTAGCCATGAAAAAATATTAATATTCTTTATTAAAAAAATATTCTGTCTCACTCATTTGAGTACTGCAGTTTTGTATAAAACAGCAGATTTTTTATTTTCTCTCGCTTTTGGGGCAATATGGGGAACCATTGTGAAAGTTGTTCAGTTTGTGATGGTCTAAACCACCCCTTTACATATTTCTATGATGTTTTGTTACACCTTGTATTTTATTCGTATGGCTTTCTATTCCTGCGGAGATTACCTTGTTGGTATATGCGTGTTGTACGAAACTAGGTGTGACCATAATCAGATTTTAACTACCAAACTCCTACATACTAAATCCTAAACCGTTTCTAATTAAAACACAAATCACACATACAAACAGCGCGCGATGAATCATAGTAACTATTCTATTTCAGGACCGCCCACCGCGCGGGGCGTCCACTCTCTGTATAAATCAAATGCAAGCCACAGTTGTAGCATGCCAAATAATTTGATTTAGATGGAAAATTCTTTTAGTTTTAGTGGTCCTAAATTGCTTTTGTTCAATTCAGAATCGATTGCTGAATGTTGTTATTCGGTAATCCTCTATTTTTGTGTAAGGTTGATCCTTTTAGAATGTCCTAGGTAGAGAGATAAAGATCTGTATGCTCAATGATGTAACCCTTAACACAGGGTCAATAAAATACTTCGCAAAAAATATGTATTTTATCATTCTAATATTTTAGCAAACTTGACGAGGAATCAATCGAATACTGGTAGATTTCACTAAAATCGCACAACAAATTTTCAAGTTAAGTCTGCTAAAATATTGTTGTCACATGTACAGGATATAACAAAACACCCTTGTAATCACCATGCTATCAAACTGGACAAATTTCGAAATCCAACCAACCATTGGAGCCAACTTTGAAATCGCGAAAATAAAAGAAAGTGTTTCATCATCATCATCATCATCAGCCTGGTAAACCCCACTGCTGGGTATAGGCCTCTTCATTTTCACGCCAACCAGAACGGTCCCCCGCTAGTCTCATCCACTGTTTGCCGGCTACTTTACAAATGTCATCCGACCATCTGGCTGCTGGTCTGCCCACTGACCGTTCCCCCATAAAGTGTTTCATATAACACTTTATTCAGTACCGACTAGACTGTGTATGGGATAGCTTTTGCATATAAGATTTATTAACAACAAGATACACAATGATAATATACGTAATCTTAAAGTAATAAAGAGGAAGCAAAAAGAAAAAAAGGGGTTAGAAAAGGGTAAATGAGCCAGATGATGGGAGCTCAGTTTGCTGATGGAATGCAAATAGCTGATTTTTTTGTCGCGATTTTGATGTTGGGTCCATATAGTGACAGTTGTTCAGTTTGATGGTATGAAGCACCCCTTTAAGTATTACTAGGGTGGTTTGTTACATTATTTTGACGTTATTTTAGAGTAGGTATACAAGGTGTTACAAAAATACAAATAAACCTTTAAGGGGGTGGTGTAGACCATCAAACTCAACAACTTTCACTATGGGACCAATATCGTAATCACGAAAAAAAATATTTATGTTCTATACTCTACAAATCGACTAGAGCTAAAATATGTAGGTATAATATAAAGTTATTTTTTTCGCGATTTCGATGTTGGTCCCATAGACAAAGTTGTTCAGTTTGACGGTCTAAACAACCCCCTTAAGAGTTTTAAAAATTTATTGTTACTTATGAAACAACCTGTATATAATATTGTTTAAAATATTATGTTATCCACGAATTGGTCTGTTTGGAGTTTTTATACCTGCCTTCCTCTGGGCCGATCTATCTCTATACCAAATTTTCAGTTGTTTAGCCATGACAATGCAATAGAGAGAAACGGACAGACAAAAACACTTTTACATTCTATAATAATTAAATATACTGATAATTTTGTATGTATGATAGTGAAAATTTATTCAAAAAGGGTTAAGTATTCTGCTTTTTATCTCTGTGTTTTGGGACAGATTTTATAACTAAATAATTATTTAAAAAATCGTATTGAAATCGTCGGGCCAACCTACCTTCCTTAAACCTCAAAGGACTACGAAACCCAACACTTTTGAGACCGAAACATCTCGACTTAACACTTTTTGTCTTAAACCTATTCAAATAAAGTTGATTATTGTATGGATCTCTTTGTGTTCGAACCCCCTTCTGGGCTTTGAATGCCGACTCAATCAATAGTATTGGGTTTCTTGAAAAGTTCTCAAAAGACGCTGACTGTCATGGAGAGTCGTTAATCATCTTTCTTTGATATACGTACGAAGGATTTTAGTGCGATTTTGTGCTGAATAAACTTATGCAGGGTGTAACAGAAAAAGGTTATGTTAGACCACCAAACTGAAAAACTTTCACTTTAACAGGGTGTAAACTTAAATAAATTTGCATTAAGAGATTTAAAAAAAAAAATTAAAAAAAAAAATCTAGAAACAAATCTCTATGCTTCTATGGAGTCAGATTTTCGTTAAAATATACAGTTTCAATGCTAGGATTAATTTAAGATTTGTATTGAAATCTTTGAGGCACTGTAACTTGAAAACTATAGATTTTAACGAAAATCGGACTCCATACAAGCATAGAAATTTGTTTCTAGATTGTTTCTACAAAATTTCATTGACGTTAATTGGTTAGTATTGAAAATATTACCATAGTACGTTCGTATGGAGCGCGCTCCGAATAATATACCCTTAAGTCGAGTGGGTAGGTACAATTTTATATTATAGAACACCAGATTTCCCTCGCGATTTCGATGACGGCTTCTAAATAAAAGGTGTTTAGTTCTATGGTCTAAACTCTTAATATACGAATGCAATCGGTGTATTCAATCGCCCATAGATTGAGCGAATGAGTTGTAACATAAAAGGTTTCATCAAACTGTATCAGTAAAATATTAACAGTAGCATAACTAATGAAATAATAAATAGCATTGAATTTACGAAATGAAAACGCATAATTAATTAGAACGTACATAGGTTAATTAGAAGCCTTGGTGGTTCAGTGGTAACCTTGTTTACCGTGTTGGAGGCGATGGTTCGATCCCTGCCCAGGCCGACTCGTTCTAATTAGTTTTTCCAAATTTATATACGATTTGTAACACCACTGGCTTTTCGGCGAAGGAAAATATCGTGAGGAAACCTGCATGCTTCAATTTCGAGGCATGTATAGTAACTACTTTACAAGTGGCGACGTGTTCACTGTCCATCACACTAAAACAGAGTTTCAGTACTACTAGTGAAACAATGGATATTTAGAGTTTTTAGAATATCTCCGACTACCTCCACAAGAAATATAGCCGTGAGTATATTGCGGAAATGATTTTAATATTATTCAGCACATTGCCCTTTGTACAGTATTAAATTCGATCTTATTTGATGAAAGTAGTAACAGTAGTCTGTAATATTAATCAATTTCCTTTTATTTTTAATTTTTTTTTTAAATTTCCGTTATTTTAACTGTCTTATTCGTTGGCTAATAAAACACTAGATGCACGATCAGCGCTCAAAAAATGGCAGAACTAAAAGTGCACTCAAACTTAACTGACTGTGGTCATCGTAAAAATGTAACTTCTTCAAAAATAAAATGCTACGACTGCAGGAAAAAGGAGAAAAAGGAGAAGGCCTCTAAAGGAGATTGTGCATCTACTATTCATAAGTGTTCGAAGATGACAATATTCCCAAGTTTTTCATTCACGTATTCCGCCATCTTACAGTAAAATAAATTATTAAATAAATAAAAACTATTTGCCTAGATGACATGGAAGTGAAAAATCTAATAAAAAAAGATGTAGCAGTAATATTGTGTATCTTCAAGTGCGTTTCTCGAAAGTACAAAAACGATCCTATTTATTTTAATTTTAGTAAGTATAGAAAATATGGTCAGAAAGCACAACAAACAGAAACATCTGACCCCACATACTGGTCCTATGCATTATACTGTGTAACACAAAGCACCAACTCACGATCTCTCGTTGTGACGGACGGAACCATTGTTTTTATCAGCAACTCTGATTTATGCTTCTAAACCGTGTTACGCCTCCAAATGTCATTGACAACTCGTGTCGTTTGCATTCTGGTGACAAATTACTGCGTGCATGTTTTGTTTTGGTACATTTATGACAACTGACAAGTCTTTCTTACACTCCGTTTCAGAAATAATCATTAAAGTTAATCCTCCATTAAATATCTCGCCGTCACTTTTTGTCTTATTGACGTAGTAAAAGCTAGCAAGAGATTTAATGGAGCGTTTTTGCAACTGAGAGTAAGGCTGCGTTCCGCCAGAGATGTGCGATGTAGCGAGGCGGTGAGCGAGGAAAAAATCGGCCAATGAGAGTGCTTCAATTTCCCAATGACGTGATCGAGCGAGCGCGCTATTGGCGAATTGTTTCCTCGTTCACCGCCTCCGTACCTCGCACATCTCTGGTGGTAACGCAGCCTAAGACTAGTAGTAGTAGGTGTAAGGTCGAACAGCATCTCATGGCACAAAAAAAAGTAAAAAAGTAGAGATTTTCACATGGTAGTGTCAAACTATGATCTGTCTAGTAAAGGTAGGCCCTGTACAGACTGCAATTTTTTGCAGCGACAAAAATTCGCGTTTTTCAATCGAGGGACTTTATCGCTACACCAGCTATTAACAGGCGTTTGTATCGATTCAAACGCATGTTTGTATCGGTGCTCACACATGTTTGTATCGATGCTCACGCGCGTGGGCATTGTGACAAAGGCTGTCGACGCATAACTGATCAAATATTACGAAAGTTTTGCATCGTGGCTGTATCGCGTTTACATCTGTAAGCTTTATCGCGTTTTCATCGATGCTGCATCGCGACTCAATCGATGCTTTTTGCGGCTCTCCTGCACTGCAAAAAGTCGCAATGTGTAAAGGGCCCTAATCTAACTCTAATATTTGATTTCGCTATTTGCCATCAGATTCTGGTCCACCATAGTTACACAATAAGACTGTTGGACCCTTGTATGACAAGGACTGATTCACCCTATTTCATTCAAGAAGATGCCTTATTTCCAACTAACCCATAGCATTGTCACACGTAAAACATAAACTAGACACGTAAAAAGTAATAAAAGTAAATAACGCATAAACTAAAACTATTTCTAACGATTGCGCCCAGCGCAGCGGCGCATATATCAAAAGTGGGAGAAAGTCAGTGGCAGGGATGCCTGTGCTCGAACGCTATAAATCTGCAGGCACATTTGTCACATGCTTGTTAAGCTGGGGGCACACTGGATTGTTGAAGGCATGATCCGACTATAACCGAGAAATGATCCCCGGTATAAGGTAAGAACCTAGTAAGAACTGTATTATACAAGGTGTTATAAAAATAAAATAAACATTTAAGAGAATATTATTCCGAGAGCGAAAATGCGCGCTGCATACAAACGTACTATGGTGATATTTTCAATACTAACCAATTAAAGTCAATGAAATTTTGCAGAAACAATCTAGAAACAAATCTCTATGCTTCTATAGAGTCAGATTTTCGTTAAAATATTCAGTTTCAATGCTAGGAATAATTTAAGATTTGTATGGAAATCTTTGAGGCACTATAACTTGAAAACTATACATTTTAACGAAAATCTGACTCCATACAAGCATAGAAATTTGTTTCTAGATTGTTTCTGCAAAATTTCATTGACTTTAATTGGTTAGTATTGAAAATATCACCATAGTACGTTTGTATGGAGCGCGCTCCGAATAATATACCCTTAAGGGGGTGGTTTATGCCATCAAATGAACAACTTTCACTATGGGACCAACATCGAAATCGCGAAAAAAAAAATCAGCTGTTGTCCCAACATTTAGCTCGAGTAGATTCGACTTGCAGTTTAGTATTGAAGAGCTGATTTTTTTCGTCGCGATTTCGATATTGGTACCATAAAGAAAGTTGTTCAGTTTGACGGTCTAATCATCCCCTTAAATTAAGTGTCAGCATATTAGGAAGGACCCTGTATAAATTTATATCATACTAGAGTTTTCCCGCGACTTCGTCCGCACAAATTATATACCAGAATTTAAGTCAGATCATAAGCTATCAACCAAAAAAAATATCTTTTTTGTATATATCTTCAATGTACAGACAAACTTCAGTTACAGTTTTATAATAGTTTAGATTAGATCATAACACATTGATTGCAAGGAAATTCTATATTCTAGCATCATCAACCTAAAAGTTATGCTTTGAGTTGATGATGTTGACTTGACATTCAAAAAGATCATTATCAAAAACCATTAGAGTTTCATGCTGTTTTACAAAGAGTACTACTAACTCCACAGGAAAACAAGTTAGGAATGTTGAAATTGCCTAAAACTGTTAGTTGTCTCTTACAACACTATAGTAGTCTGAATTGGGGCTATTCGAAGACGGAAACCTTACATTTATAATTAGTATTATTTACCTATGCACTGCATCCGACACCATCTCTAATCTTAGCAGTTTGCATTTTGAATGCATCTATGTTCTTGTGCGGGTCTTCATGATCAGTGGCATGGTTAGTCCATTGCCCTATTTATTTTATTTATTTGTTACTATTCGTTAAGCCAACTCCGGCTTCAAAATTCTCTGACAGCAAGTTGACCACTAACTTGCCTCTACCAACACGCACTGGGCCCGCGTGGTGGAGTATGGCCCAATTGGCCCACTCCCTCTCACCCTTATTTGTGAGACCTTTGCCCTGAAGTGGGATTCTACGGGCTATAACTTACAATTTTTATAGATATTTATTAAGGCATACATAACAGAATAAATTAATTACAGTGCTAAATTACATGGCTAATAAAAAATAGTAACTTGAATGGGATCCATACGCGAATAGAAAATCATCATCAAATTTTAATGAATGTATATTTAATTCATTCATTCATTCATTCATGAGGCCAGTGTGTCCCCAACGTAAATCAGTAAAGCGTCGACTTGCACTTTTATGACGCCATAAAATGACGAAGAGCATCGCTGTGACGTCTCAAACATTTTTTGCGTGTTTTTGAACGAGCCATAAAATATGAGATTATTCGTAAATAGATAACGCGGTATGGGACGGCATTTCGAAGATTTAGGAATCATTAAGGAAGGCAGGTGTCTTTGCGCACCCCTTTTATTCACACGTGTGCTGTAGTCACGACCACGACAAGTATTGAACCAATACAGTAGTAGTAGTGTTGTAGTATAGTGGCGATGCGATGCTAGACCAAATATAGGCGTCGACAACATTCAATTTGCGAGGCCCTAGCCTAAAAATTGTTTATGACCTCAACGATAAAAAAGCACTACTGTGTATCAACATAGCTTCTTCTCAACTCAGTTGCAGTTGTGCACCCGAATACTGGAAGATCAATAAAAAAGCTTGAGCGATCGAAGCGATAAGCTATTTGATTTTGGCTTGAATTTTGTCTATTTAAAAGTTTAACAATATTATGGGCTTGAGTTTCGGGGCTCTGGGCTTAATTCCAGCAATGCAATTATTTGCTGCTGAGAAATTGCAGAGTAGGTTTTTTAACTGGAGACGGAGACGAGGCTGTTTCGGTGATCGCCGTTGCCTTCCGCCGCCACTGAACAAGTGTTTCTTACTTATGTATGTATGTAAGTAATAAAAATAATGAATGCAATAAAATACTGAATCCGTAATACCGACTTTTCTAAAATGGTAAAGGAAAACATCGTGAGGAAACCTGCATACGCTGAAGAGGAAATTCGGATGTGTTTGTGAAGTCCATCAATCCTCAGCCGCATAAGTGTCAAAACGGCATAACATTTACAAGTACATAAGGTATAATTCTGTGGGTCCGGTGAATAACGGTCTAACTCAACTTAGATCCAAAATGAGTTTTTAATGCCATAATACTCAAATTTTTTTTCTCTACAAAATGGTGTTACTGGAATATTCATACCTTTAAAATTACAGAGATAGACTTATTACAAAACGATTTAAGTCAATTTTTTTATCGTGCACAATGGTTGAAATAGAGTTAGATCAAAAAACAAATATAAAATTAGGTGAACATGGATTTACTTCGACTTAAATCCTTCGACACAATTTATTTTGTTTTGTGAAATATGATTTATCTGAGTTAAACCAAATTTCAAAAACCTTAATAGTTAATACCTTCATAAAAAATCAAGTGTAGCTCATGAATATGATGCGCGTTTGATAGCAGGCTAAGTACGGAAACTGACATCATCTGGGACTGGGGAGAACGCTATACATCTCACCAAAAATGTATGTCGAATAAGTGAGTTAAACCGTCTATCACCAAATATTTTCTTTTATGTAGTGAGAATAAGAATCACTTAGTATGAATACAATCTGGCGATTTTTTTAAGGATGGTACTGTTAGATTGAACTAAGTGAAAATGTCAGGCCTTGTTTTAGCTAGGGATTGCCGTACCGCACTTCAAGCATAGGCTTGTACATAGAGTGGTAAAGAAAGAATCTGTTGTTTTTTTTTTCTTTGAAATTAAAATATTTTGTTTCCTAAAATATCTTGTATTTTGTATAATAACAACACTGCAAAGCGAACCGGATATCAAACGTGTATTAAGAATGACAATACATCAGACTGGTCATACAATTTTGAGGCACAGAATCGTGATCTAACTTGATAAGTTTTTAAGCATGCGTCGCTTTAGAATTTGTTTTGGTATTGTTTTTATAATTATTTTTTGTTTAATATTTCACTTTCCAGCATTACTGATACCACGCGGCATTACCCACGTCACAAAATTTTGCATATAAGCTAGTGTTACCCATCAAAAAAATATACCTATACATGATAAAATTACTTACCTACTTAATAACAAAATGAATATTTTTTCTAGAAAATGTCTAATTTTTGTGTCATTTAAGTTTAATGCTGAATATGGTAGATATTAAAAGCTTAAACAGTGAGCTTAGAAAGTACATTTTGCAAGTGTTTGTTATATTTTTCCTTAAAAATAATATTAAATATTAGATTTAAATCCATACGCACAAAATGTTACCTTTGTGAAAAAGAATTTAACTCAAAAAACACTTTGTAATTTTGTGATGAGCTTGTTTTACCTAAATAAAACTACTTTCATCAATTCGTTTTGATTCAGTTTACAAAGTAAGTTTTCCGGTGGTGTGTATTTAAGAAAGGGATGGAATAAAAATGAAATTAAAAAATAACATAAATCATTTTACACCAAGGTTATTGTGAAGTGTAAAAGGCCCTAACTCAATTTAAATCAAATTTCCGGCTCCTTTTTGGTCCAAAGAATATCTTTGGCCATACAACGAGGGAACGCAGCTTCAATAATGGGCACATTTCCAACGGGGGACAACTCCCAGTAATGCTTAATTTATCATATTCATAACCCTGTTTTTTTTTTTTTTTTTTGTAGATGTATTATAATTTAGATTAGGTTTATAATTTTAATGTATTAGTACTTGTATATATTAGCTGTTTTCATGTTTATTTGTATATTAATTATCTTATCCCTCTGTGTATATGTTGTAAAATAAATTTAAATCATAATGTAACGTATTTTTATTAGTGTCAAAAGGTTTAATTCAACTTCTGAACGAAATATCTCCAGCACGGTAAGTATTTCATAGACTAAACCATATAATAATAAAAGAACATACAAATATCTAGAAGACACAGTGATTTGCTTCAAAAAATATGAAACGGTTTTCGAGAAAATAATTTTTTTTACAAAAAAAATATGTTTTTAGGCTCTCCTGTAAAGTTGCATTTTATGAGTTGGACCGTTATTCACCGGACACACAGAATTATTGTCTGTGTTTTTCTGTTGCACTAAACTCTTGTTTCTATTTCACAAATAAATTTAGATTTTACTGTTTTCCTCTGTAGCTAAAACAAAACAGAATGAAAATAAATCTACTAAACAATGCGAAGTTTCGGAACGAGAAAATGATGCTCCGAATCGTCGTGTTTCAAAAGTTTGCACCAACTTTTCCGTAACAAATGCATCCAACATGAAATACGTATCGCAGTTAGAGCTGCATTGTGTTGTGATACGTCTCTATAAGGCACAAGTTGCACGGGGAGTCATAAATCGTGTGTTTTTTGACAGATCAGCATGTTTAGAGTTAATTTTTTTTTTATTTGTATCATAATCATGCTTTTATAAATAGTTCCATTTACACGCTACAGCTACACACCATTATGTTGTATAGGTAATTGATAGATTGTTTTGAAATTGTTCATAATGTTTCATTGACATCTCATTATTATGCTGTTATTATGCTGCTTTGCTATCATAATAATATACTTTTTATTTTATTTAAATTAACATTAGCGGATTCCTGTAATTGGTCTATTCTGATTTCTGTGTTCATAGTTTGTATGTAACCTTTCATTTTGTAATTTGACGTTGGTTTCCCAAATTTTTATTTTTTAATTTCTTTTTATAACTTCTAAGCAGCACAAACACCAACTCATCTGACACGATTAGCGCGATACCGAATGTGTCATCATGGGCCTTATTTCATCTAAGTAGAATTGTGTAAAAAGTAGTTATTCGCATACGGTCCAATGACGTTTCAGTTGAGATTTTATTAGCGCGATCGGCCAGGATTAGTAACGTCGTTTCGAAAAGGAACGTACAGAATAAATCTGTATTATTTATTTATTTGTCTTGATTTTTAGGAAAACCTCAGAGACGATTTTTTTAGTTTTAGTTCGAACTAAGTAGGCTCGTATCAGGGATGTATGGATTTTTACATACGGGAGTTTGAACTAAGACTTAAAAAACGTCTCTGAATCTTGGCTTTAGAAGTAGCAAGTGTACTTTAGCTCTTAGACGCATTTCGTTCCCCACCGCAATTCTAAACTATCGCAAAGAGGGTGGTGATTCGATTATCGCTCGTCTCATTTCTCGCGATGTCGTGATTCGAGAATAAGGACCCATTTTCAAATTGAATTGAAGAATAGAGGGTAGTAAGTGAATTAAGATGGATGGCGGCGGTATTGTTTGGTTCTTTGACTTTGAGATTGCTATTAGAAATGGTGTTGTGAAAGTGCGGATTTACTAATGGTACATGTAGCAACGGTGGAGTCTGCGTAAAATGTAGTCAACAATACAACAAAACACAACACACAATACAATCAACACAATGTATACAATCAACTATTAAATTATGTACACACGGCGACACATCAAGCTATACAAAACCTACATAGCTGGCTAGGCCGCGCGACATTATACGTTACTCGACATATAATACGCGCGGCCAGCTTATGTTGGTTTTGTATAGCTTGATATTATGTCGCCGTGTGTACCTATGACTACCATATTCTTAATCACATAATTATTTTATTTGCACTGGGTAAAAAATGTTTATTGTTGTGCTTGCTTCCACTGACTGCAAAAATGGTTTATGGTATTTCAAGATAGTTATATAGGTTATACAAGGTGTTTCATAAGTAAAAATAAATATTTGAAACTCTTAAGGGGGTACTACGCCAGTCACGGTAGACATAGAAATCGCCTTAGGTCGCAATTGATTGCACGGAGCTGCATTTTTGGGATGTTGTTAGGATAGATACCAGCAGTATAAAACCAATTTTGCAGTTTCGAAAGACCTGTGCTAACCGAGGGGTGCTCGAAAAACCACGCATTTTTCGGTCATTTTTCAGGTTTTGACATATAACTTCTAAACGGTGTGTCTTGCATAAAAATTGTGCACTACGTTTTTAAAGAAGACAAAATTATCTATAATATAAATTTAATTGCAGTTCTGTAAATTAAGTAGGTCTTGAGACACAACACTTCAAACATTGGCCATTTTTCTCAAAAAGTTCAAAATTGTAGTTTTAGCCGTCTTCCGAACAGGATATCGGCTAAAATACTCATTCTACGAGGAAAATTATAAGAAGTGAATTTATAAAGCAGTTATGTAACTTTAATATAAACACAAGTTGAACTCTGTACTGTGATTGATTCCTTTGTTATCAGGAAAAAAACTAAATATAAGGGAAATCGGTTTTTCAAAAAATGGAGCTTGACTCATTGCAAGAATTTTGTAAAGGATAAAAAAGACATAACTCAGTGGAGAATGATTTATTTTATGCAAAATGAACTTGAGTATGATTAATAATGTATCTATACAATAACAAAACTGTAAATGTTTGTTTGGTTGTTAGTTCGCGCATCACGCGAAAACTACTGAACCGATATTAATGTAACTTATTGTATTTGAAAGCTTATGATTAGACGTATAAACTGATATATATTTGATCTCACTATCATGAAGAGTGCCGGTGCGGACGAAGTCGTAGGAAAATCTAGTACTGTTATTAAACCGTAAATGTTTGTTTGATTGTCCGCGCATCACGCAAAAACCACTAAACCGATTTTGATGAAATTTATTGCATTTAAAAGGTTATGATTAGACGTCAAATCTAGTATATAATTTATCTTGCTACAATGACGGGTACCCGTGCGGACGAAGCCGTAGGAAAACTCTCGTTTTTATATAATGGTGATAATTTTGTGATTACTAGTTCTCCCGCGACTTCGTCCACGCGGGTTCCCTTCATCATATCAAAATAAATGATATTCCAAATTTTAAGTCTGACCATAAGCTTGCAGACATCGAAAGTTTCATCAAAATCGGTTTAGTACTTTTCGCGTGAAGCGCCAACCAACAAACCAATATTTACGGTTTAATAATAGTACTAGATTTGCCCACATCTTCGTCCGCACCGGCACTCGTCATGGTAGTGAGATCAAATATATATCAGTTCATACGTCTAATCATAAGCTTTCAAATACAAAAAGTTACATTAATATCGGTTCAGTAGTTTTCGCGTGATGCGCGAACTAACAACCAAACAAACATTTACAGTTTTGTTATGGTATAGATACATTATTAATCATACTCAAGTTCGTTTTGCATAAAATAAATCATTTTTCACTGAGTTATGTCTTTTTTATCCTTTACAAAATTCTTGCAATGAGTCAAGCTCCATTTTTTGAAAAACCGATTTTACTTATATTTAGTTTTTTCCTGATAACAAAGGAATCAATCAGAGTACAGGGTTCAACTTGTGTTTATATTAAAGTTACATAACTGTTTTACAAATTCATTTCTTACAATTTTCCTCGTACAATGAGTAATTTAGCTGATATCCTGTTCGGAAGACGGCTAAAACTACAATTTTGAACTTTTTGGGAAAAATGGCCAATGTTTGAAGTGTTGTATCTCAAGACCTACTTAACTTTCAGAGCTGCAGTTAAATTCAAATTATAGATAATTTTGTCTTTTTTAAAAACGTAGTACGCAATTTTTATGCAAGATGCACCGTTTAGAAGTTATATGTCAAAACATGAAAAATGACCGAAAAATGCGCGGTTTTTCGAGCACCCCTCGGTTAGCACAGGTCTTTCGAAGCGGCAAAATTGGTTTTATACTGCTGGTATCTATCCTAACAACATCCCAAAAATGCAGCTCCGTGCAATCAATTGCGACCTATAATGTTTTATATGACTGGCGTATACTCTTTACTCTTAAACTCTTTTTGTTTAGTCCGTCAAACTGAACAACTTTCTCTATGGAACCAACATCGAAATCGAAAAAAATCTGATATCCCATACATATTTTAGCTCTAGTCGATTTGTAGAGTATGGAACATCATTTTTTTTTCGCGTTTTCGATATTGGTCCCATAGTGAAAGTTCTTCAGTTTGATGGTCTAAACCACCCCCTTAAATGTTTATTTGTATTTTTGTAACACCTTGTATAAGTTCGTACTTAATAATATTAAAATCATCCCAGATAGACAGTGTTAGAATTTACGAAAGAATCGTTTAGATCGACAAATACAGAGTACAGTTCAACATGTACAAACGCGGGAATCATGGAATCTTGCTTTTCAATGTTGGTTAATAATAAAACCTAAAATTGTATTTTTTTTTTACATATTTGTTGTAAGAAACATAATATATGAATAGATAATAATAGTACAGTGAAACTCCCGCGAAAATGTCAAAATACGTATATTCTATTCTATTTTTATTTAATGGCGTTTCCTTGTTAGATTTCGCCAGTGTCAAGTGTTGAAGATATATTTATTAGATACTAGTGTTTTCCCGCCACTTTGTCCGCACAAATTATACACCAGATTTTAAGTCAGATCATAAGCTATCAAACAAAAAAAGTTTCATCAAAATCGGTTCAGTAGTTTTTGCGTGATGCGCGAACAAACAAACAAACTAACAATTTTGTCAATAGATGGCGCTGCACGTCATTTAAATCGCGCTATCGAGTGTTATTTGATTTTATATTACGTGAACCGCAACTTTTTTGTTCCTCATGATTTTACGGTTTTATAATAGTTAAGATAAGATTGTACGGTAATAGGATATGGCGAACTCAAAGCCCCGTTTTTAAACAAAAACACACACTCGAAACCGCCATAAAACGGCGGAGCCACGTGGCGAATAAAATCGCAAGTCGACGAAACGTCTACTTGTTACCCCCTTAGCCACGCGACTCCAAAATACGTATACAAAATGTCAAGATATTCCTACCAATCTCGTGTTGGTTTAATCATAGTTTCGCTTCTATAGAGTACTATTATTGTCTATTCATGTGGTAAGAAATATTATGATAGTTGAGACAACTCTACTTCCATCATAGAGAAAGACGTGACTCCGGGACGTGTTTCTCTATGACTTCCATAAACCATCGGAGGTTTATCCGGAAGTGTAACAAAAACAGTACAGTTACATCAATCAGATGATAATAGGTAAGTTCTAACATCTTCAATACAAGGTTTCACTTAGTTAGTTAGGTAAGTACGGCATTTTTTTATGGGAATTATTGACGCCAATTCGAATATAACGTATAACATTTGAAAATAGAATGAAATACACGAAGCGTGCAGAAATGATGAATGTAATACATTCATAGACAATTTGGAATTCAATTTGAAGGTGTTTTCGATCCGTTGCTTGTTGGAAATAGTCCAATCGAATTTAAATTTCAATTTACAACCATAAAACCAAATGGCGACAACTTTCTGTTACAAGCTATACAAGGTGTTACAAAAATACAAATAAACCTTTAAGGGGGTGGTGTAGACCATCAAACTGAACAACTTTCACTATGGGACCAATATCGAAATCGCGAAAAAAAAAATTATGTTCTATACTCTACAAATCGACTAGAGCTAAAATATGTATGGGATATGAAATTATTTTTTTCGCGATTTCGATGTTGGTCCTATAGAGAAAGTTGTTCAGTTTGACGGTCTTAACAACCCCCTTAAGAGTTTCAAAAATGTATTCTTACTTATGAAACACCTTGTATACCTTTGACTACCTATTATTTCACAAAATTATTTTATGTATTTTTCTTTTCTATTCTTCCCCTTCTCAGTGTCTTATGAGACAATAATATTATGATCTATCACACCATCCATAATAATATCCATTAACATAACATAATATAAATATTCCTTCTTTATTTGCGCACCACGAATAAACATACAATTTATAACAAGAATGAGAAGGGTACAGTCAGCATCAAAAGTATCTAAGCATCTCCGGTGTTCAAAAACATCTGAACAATTACACGAAAATAAACCCTATTTCCTACTAGATACCATTTGTTTTTAACTTAACAAATAATAACATGACAGATAAATTAATTTGATTTCTTTGTGAGTTGAAATAAGGTTTGCTATCGTAAAGTTGTCCAGATATTTATGAACACTTAACATGCCTAGATAGTTTTGATGCTGACTGTACAAGGGGCGGTCCTATCACTTTTTTTTTCCAGACAACCATTTTGGATGGAAGAACTATTTAAAGAGACCTTATGCTATGGCGGTGCACTAGAAAGCATGTATCCATTATAACATACTAGGTGATTAATTTCTTTAACACATTAGAAATTTCCAGGGGCGGTTCAGACCATCAAATTTTCCTAGGTATGGGAGAAAACCATTAAGTATCTGTATAAGATTAATATATGAAAATATCGTAAAATACAAACAGACAGAAAAAAAGAAAAAAGAAAAGAAAGGTAAGAAAGAAATAAAGAAAGAATATTTATCTTTAACTCATCTTAGTTTAACAGGCAGACAGAGAAGGGGCACAAATAAACATTTTTTTTTTTTAACCTGTTACGTCCCACTCCTGGGCAAAGGTCTCCCCTGAACTCTTCCTACATACATTATCTGTTATGTTATAGCCTATAGAATCCCACTGCAGGGAAAAGGCCTCCACTCACGAATAAGGGTGAGAGGGAGTGGGCCATACTCCACCACGCGGGCCCAGTGCGTGTTGGTGGAGGCAAGGTAGTGGTCAACTTGATCTCAGAGAATTTTCAAGCCGCCTCAATAGGCCTCTGACCTGGCTTAACGAATAGTTACAACGCCATCTGACGGAACTATCCGAGACCAACTGCTTAACGTGCCTTCTGAAGCACGGAAACGCTCGAGATGAAATACCACTAAACGGTTACCCATCCAAAGACTGACCGGACCTGACGTTGCTTAACTTCGGTGATCGTTTCCAATACCCAAGCTCCACTACGCCAACAAGCACTCATACATTATCTAAAGAAAAAAAATCGTATTATACCGTGAACGTTTTCTTTCAAATGTCAACTCTATTCCAATGACGCTCCGACAAAAACGATCGCACCATAATTATATCGAAAATCAAAAGTCCGGGTGTAAGACCAGAGGTCTTAGCATGATGCGCGTGATAAGGCTGTGTCGCACCTTTTATCTCGTCCTTAAGCGCGCAAATAGAAAAAGAGCGAAGGCGCAATAGCACTATATCACGATGCCATACTACGGCCGCTGGTTTCGAAAGATCTTACTTTTACTAAGAATCAGAAGTGGGATCAACCACATCAACCTATCGACGCACTTCCATCTATTATAACCATCTCCAACACTATTTACTAACATGTATCAAGTCAATTCAAGTCCATTGTGCTTCGTTTTAATGAGGCAAGTGTGCTTTCCTATCCATATAAGGGGTGTTCTAACAAACGAGGTTAATTCACACGATCTCTCGCCTTCGGCGGCGTGTTATGGTTTAAAACGTGATATTTAACTAATGGTGTCATTAACAAGGCTTTCTTCTTCGTGTTCTTTGATTTTACTATCTACGAATACACTGTAACAAAACTTAACCAGAAGTGTTGAATTGAAGATGTTTACAAAAAAAGGTTTGTGGTGTTTAGTTTGGGTGTCAAAATGAACTGTTTTTGGATTTTTTTTCTGGTTTGCTCGAGCATTACGCAAAAACGACTCGGCCGATTTTGATGAAACTTAATGATTAGATTAGATTTATTTATTTCGCATTGCAGGATGTCACATACATAAATTAATATTTTACATAAATACAAAAATATCAATTCATAACCACACATGATCGTCATTTTATGCCATTAATCGTGTAATTTTTATATTTTTGTCCGTAATCCGCAATAACCATAATAACGCATATTCTGTGAAACTTTCAACCGTCTAGCTATTACGGTTCAAAAGATACAGCTCTTAATAGGTTGGACAGACGGACGGACAGATGGACAAGATAGGGTAAGTAATAGGGTCCCGTTTTCAACCTTTGGGTACGAAACCCTTAAAATGAATAACAACAATGTCAAAAGAATTGGTTTTAAAAGCTTATGATTGGGCTTGGACTTACAGGGTGAAATTGATATCATTAGTATCCTTTTAAACTAAGAGTATACCCATCAAACTGAACAACTTTTGCTATGGGTCTTAGTTTAAAAGGATGCTAATGATATCAATTTTATTCTGTACTAGTGTTTTCCCGCGACTTCGTCCGCACAAATTATATACCAGATTTTGAGTCAGATCATAAGCTATCAAACAAAAAAGTTTCATCAAAATCGGTTTAGTAGTTTTTGCGTGATGCACGAACAAATAAACAAACTAACAATTTTGTCAATAGATGGCGCTGCACGTTTTTAAATCGCGCTATCGAATGTTATTTGAATTTATATGAAGAGAACCGCTACTTTTTTATTCCGGTACGCAGTACGGTCCTTCTAAATATAAAGGGGAAGATCAGACTGTCAAACTGAACAACTTTCTCAATGGCACCAACAACAAAATGGCGGAAAAAAAAAAATGTTCCATATAAAACTGCAAACATACTCGAGCCAAATGTATGGGACAGCAGATTTTTTTTCCCCATAGAGAAAGTTGTTCAGTTTGATGGTCTGGTCATCCCCTTAAAAAACTGTCAGCATATTTATTTGGACCCTGTCTAATCTCGCTACGATAATCTGAAAAATGTAGCTTAGTAATCTATTCTGTTCTTAACTAGAACTATACTCTATGGACCATTTACGACTGTATTCTCTCTATAACAACATATTTTTAAAGCCTCCTCAGAATGCAATTCCACAACTATAATCAGCACAAAACCCGTATGAACCATACAGTGTCGACCGCAGTCGCTAAGGACCCTTCAGACGAGAGCACTCGAACAGCTGTCGTCGCGTGTGAAGGGGCTTAGTTTAAATGCTGCTGAAGAAGCCATTGTATGGTAGGTACCTATCTAAGATTGGAACGTGGGTGGGTCGGGAAATGGATGTTGGGGTCGGAAATTGTTATGGGTGTATAGAAATATTGTATAGAAACTGCAGTAACATCTCTTATTAAAACCCAAAGCTAAAGCATTATGTAGGACATCATAATTGACAACATTTCATTTTTTTAACCACCAGTTTGTAATGAAAAATATAAAAATAGGTTAAAAAATAAGAGATACGTATTTTTTCGATTAAATTTTTATCTGATATTTCTATTTTTAATTTACTTTTGAATTTTCTGAAATACGTAGGCTTTATGGCCAAGATACCTTGGCCTCAATGACATTAAAAATAAAAACTGTCAAATACAATAGAAAAGCCAAGCAGGCAAAGGAATAAAATCTCATTCAACCTATATTATATTTTTCAATATTTTTCAAATAACTCGAGAAATAATGGATAAAAAAATCGTATAATTTTGATATAGCTTATATCAAAATTATACGATTTTTTTATCCATTATTTCTCGAGTTATTTGAATTGAATCACATAATCTCCAAATGGTTTTCTTATTTTGGTACCTTTCTTAAAATGAAATGTTGTCAATTGCAGTTTCGACATACTACATCAAAATCAGGCGCACTGCACAATCTGGGCACCTGACACTACCGTGTTGGGATGCTGACGATGTCGGCCAAGCCCTATCTTTATTAGACCGAGAAGATGAACACTTACTCAAGACTTGGTTTAAAATGAGATCTCATAACTTTTTAAGAGTAAAAAAAAGGGTCGCTATCTTGGCTACTTTTTACATGAAATATTTTTGGTGGTATTATTGTCATTTAAATATTTTACATCTAATTTTCTCAAATTATAACAATAATGTGTAGATGACAATTTTAGCTCTACTTAATATTTTATAACATAGGAAATTATGTTTAATTATGTTAAATAAATAAACGAGAATCCATATTCCATCCATTCAGTAACATGTATGCGTCGTCTACCAACTTATAAATAAAATGAATAACATATTTTATTTAAGAATAATACCTAAACAGCTTTTGCCTGCGACTTCGTCCGCGTGGACTTCAATACCCCGTTGCACCCCTTCAGGGGTAGATTTTCGTAAAATTCTTTCTTTTAGCACCCTCACATACTCTGAAGAACATTGTATTCCACTAAGGCCCGATTCGACCAAACGCGAGTAAATTTTATTCTTAGATTAAGCCGCCGGTTACTATAGAGTAAACAGATTTTGCGTTTTACCAACTCTAATCTAAATGAAATGTCAATGTCACATAATTTAAAAAAAATTAATAAAAAGAAACCTAACAAATTAAAACCCTCACATTGCAATAAGTAGGGATACAACAAACTCTTTCTTTAGGTGAATTAAGGCTTCCGCACATTGCAGCGATATTATCGAGCGATATTATCGACAGCGATATCGCGACACCTTACACACTGCAGCGATTCCGCGATTCGCGTCACGCACTAGCACGAGCCCTTCACTGAATGTAGTAGAAAGACATTTCGTCAGGTTGCGATAATATCGCGGCAGTGTGTGGGATCGAGCGCGTCCCCATACAAAATGTATTGAGGACAATTATCGCAAAATCGCAGCGATATTATCGCTCGATAATATCGCGGCAGTGTGTAGGATCGCGCGCGTCCCCATACAAAATGTACTGAGAACAATTATCGCAAAATCGCTGCGATAATATCGCTGCAATGAGCGGAGGCCTTTATACATTCGTTCTTTTAGTACGGAGTGTGTAACCACCGAAAGTAAAATTTTTCCTTGTATAGTCTATTTACTCTTCTATAAATCTAAGTTTGGTCGAATCCGGCCTTATTAGTTAAGACTGTGCGTTGTCTGTCAATTAGTCAGTCAGTTAGTCATAGAACTATTTCATATGTTTATAAGATATTTTCACTTGAATGGGTAGGTAGTTATTCTAAATGGTGTTGCACGCACAGACATACAGTCATACATACACAAATTGTATTCTCTTAATTATTGATGGTGTTGGTACTCACCTAGGGGTCACTTCGAGAAATAGTCAAAAAGAGAAACAAAGGTACACTGATACACCGATTGCATCCAATTCTTTCCAGAACCCCGAAATCGATAAAGCATTCAATACTAGTCTTATTTATAACCCGGGCCACAAAGGTTGTGTCCGTCCAAATAAATTTAACAATAGTTTCTGTTAGTGACCGTAAACATTAGGGTTGTCGCTTTCAGATTATATTTAGATAAAAAGGCGGTTAGTCTATAAGATTCTACTGCTTTAGGCTTCCTCACTGCTTTCTCTTATAATAAAGATCACTTATTAAAATATTGTTCAAATATATTTTCGCTCAAAACACCGAAAACAAATTCTAAACTTACAACAACCATAAACCCTTTCGAAGTGCTTATAAATTATAACTTATAACTGAAAACTATAACTTTTAGCGTGCCGAACTATGATAATTATAACTAGGCAAGAGTAGAGCTAGGTATTTTTAAGCAGTACCAACTCATCTTCATCACATTGAAGGTTTGAGTATGGAATGAGGAGTCAAGTGATGACAAGTGCCTTTTGCCCACAAAACACTGCATGAGAGAAACGTTTTATCCCTTATTTGCCTCCGGCGGCAACTATGTGAAAAAATAAAGTGATCTATTCTAAAACAGAACCACGGTTTTAAACATAGCAAATTATGTGTGAAAATATTTGGCAACCCTAGAAAACACAAGCTCTTTGGTGCACAATAAAAATAAATTAGCTCACAGTTACTTGGAGTTAATGAAAAGAATAGTTTTATTTATGGTTTTCAGCGGGTTAATACATCTTTTGTAGTTTAGTATCCTTAAGTAATTGATACGATCTTTAGGAGCACCATTACTGTACCTACTGTAACGTAAGGAACTGCTCATTTCTTTTTTGTTCTGATAGTTTTGCTCCCATCGTTAAAGTTGTTCAGTTTGAGGGGTAGAGTATGTGGTTTACAGGTTAATGATACTTTTCCTTACAACCTGTATATTTTGATTTTGTTTAAAAAATGTTTTGCTGTAGAGTTTCTGGCCGCATCTTCTCTTCAGCTAAACACGTTTCGACCCGGTGGTAGAGTCACTAACATGAAGCCAAAAGCTATCTTTGCGCTTTTTCTTTGTATTTTTTTTTAAATAATGCAATTGTTTGTTATTAAATAAGAGTAACGGTGCTACAAAAGATCGTATCGTGAGTATGTGGTTTAAAGGTTAATGATACTTTTCCTAACACTCTGTATAATATACAAAACAAAGTACATCAAAATAAATACAACATTGAATTAAAAACATATCAAAACTAGGCTATATTCATAATTTATACATTCTTGTTGGTTCTTCGAGTCATGTTTTCCGGTCACACTAAATTTTTGTTGTCTAAATACGAGTAATCAATCTGAAAAAAATAGAAGTAGCTATAAATAGTTACTTTTTTTTTTCATTTTATCTAGTTCATATTCATATTCAAAAGAACTATAATAAAAATAATTTTATACAAACCGGTGCTAAACATTAATTTCAATAGCACTCGTGTTATGTGACACTCAACAGGCTTATGACACAAATTAACAGCATGTGTTATTACCGCTAATGCACGAGAATCACTGTAATTACGATATTAAACCACCCTCTAGTCGACCAAGTTGAATACCAACATAGAATAACATAGCACAGTAAACCAACTCCACATTATTACGCTACCTTTTACAGCGTTAAAGCAGCTTACAAACATTCCTCAATAAGACAACAAACAAATACAAAAAAATCAGGAGACAATTCATCAGTGTTGCCAGATCCAATTTTCAGAAATCCGTAGGTCTAAGTTGAAAAATCCGGAGAAATCCGTAGATGACCTCTTGAAAATTCGTAGATCGTTTGACTTTTTTAAATGCTTTTATCTGACTATTTTGAAGTGGACCAAAACAGCGCTCTAATTTGGCGAAGAAAATGGAAATAAAGACAAGTTTAAGCGAGAATAATGCCCAGACACCGTGAAAATCAGTCAGTGTCAGTCCTTTTGTCATACAGGTTACAGTTATAATATAGTAAATATATATTTCTGTCCTGTCTGTATAGCGACATAAAGTAAGGAGATGGAAAAGAGTAGAGACGAGCCATATTTTACGAAAAACAGTTCATACACAAAAAAAGTAAACATTTAGCTAGATTTATTTGCGGCTGGAAATCATTTTATGCAGCAAATTGATGTTTTAGGGAGGAATTTAGAAGATTTCTAAAAATCCGTCCATTCAGGAGTGCGATTTTTGAATCTCATTCGGTCAGCTCAGCAGATGAAAATGTTAAAATTACTATGGAGATATGCATCTTTCAACTGCTGATTGGACTCTCAAAAATCATACTTCAGGAGTGCGATTTTTGAATGTCAAATAAGCAGTAGAAAGATCACCATAGTAATTTTGACAGTTTCAACCGCCGAGCTCACCGAATGAGATTCAAAAATAGCACTCCAGGAAAGAGTCTCGCGTAACGAAACCTGAGTTTGTCTGGTGTTCCCCGGGTAGTCAGCCTAGATACCACCATTGCTGACTGGCTAATATTTCCACTACACCATGACGAGCGATTTCATGCGATATGTTATTGCTGACACGAAGGAAGAAGAAAAAGCATTAACATTAAATCGTTTTTCAATTCGTGAGACTCTGAAGACACTAGTTTTCAAATTACAGGTGAATTTTATGTATGGATTTAATTCTGTGGGTCTGTATAGGAGAGGTTGCTCAGGTTGCACCTGAAGAACTGTATTATATATACTCTGTGCACCAAGTAACGTTAACTGCAACTGAGGATGGTTACTGTGGCAATAAATGACGTAACTTAACCCGAGTTCCAACGTTCATTATCTTACCGAAACGCGAGAGTTATTAAATAAACTGTTCTTGTTGTTTCTACGATTCAAGTAGACTTGCACGCTACAAGTGCCAATAAGAGGACGAGCTTATTATTTTAGACCTTGTCTCTTAATGTTATAGGAGATAGACGTACGTTTTGTTATCATTTTGATCCGGCAAACTATAAGCCATAACAGGTGTAATTTATTCGAATTGCTAATTAGAACAAAACGAGAATTTGAACCAAATGATCATTTGCACAAATTGACAATTGTACGAATCGCAAATTGTACGAACAGCGAAAGTGAAAGAATTGAGAACTTTACAAACTGAGAAATTGTACCAACTGCTTATGATTCTTGCAAAAATGGTGTCATGTTTACTCTATAATTATGATCACATCCATGAAAGAAATTTAATATGTTAAACAGGTGTAGCAAAACACCCTAAGGGGTTGCTACAAACCATCAAACTTAACAACTTACTTTATGGAGCCAACATCGTATTCGCGAAAAATCTGCTGTTTCATACAAAACTGCAGTACCAACTCAAATGTATATGGGACAGCTAATTTTTCTTTCGCGATTTCAATGTTGGCTCCATAGTGAATGTTGGTCAGTTTGATGGTCTGAATGAAGCCTTTGAGTATTACTAGGTGTTTTCAATGCACCCGGTATAAAAGGTGTTACAAAAATACAAATAAACATTTAAGAGGGTGGTTTAGACCATCAAACTGACCAACTTTCACTATGGGACCAATATCGAAATCGCGAAAAAAATGTATGTTCCATACTCTACAAACCGACTAGAGCTAAAATATATAGGTATGGGATATCAGATTTTTTTTCGCGATTTCGATGTTGGTCCCATAGAGAAAGTTGTTCAGTTTGACGGTCTGAACAACCCCCTTAAGAGTTTTAAATATTTATTTTTACTTATGAAACACCTTGTAAAGAGCCGTCTTTATTTTAACTTCCTGTTTCTATTCATCGAAAGATTATCTCAATCGTAATTATATTTCCATCCAAAATGATAACAATTCCCACAGAGACATAGAGAAAGCCTCAAACAAAAACATCGGACACATTGTCATTAAATCTGTATAGAATATTGTGCATTAGTATCCATGGACTACGGGTTGATTGGACACACCAAATTAGGATTACCGATGGAGCGTCCAATGTTACGGGGCAAGGTCCAAATTAGTTATACGGCTGGTGTACCGGTTGAGACGTTTGATAAAATGTCATTCAGTTGGTGAAATAGGTATATTGTAGTACTTTTCCATGTATCTTTATCAGGCTAAGGGTGCTGCAACATTGGCGAATATGCCGCGAATGCACTGCACGCGTACACTTACTGCAGTTATTACTGTAAATGCGCCCAGAAAGATTATTAGGTACGCCTTTCAACTCTCGAAAGGCTTTTAGTCAATGAGGAGGCATCCTTATGAAAATCAAGATTAAAATTAAAATGTTGAGATGATTATGAAACTGCCAATCTTATATCTAGAAAGAAGAAGAAGAAGAGCGAAATCATTTTATCGTACCATGAAAAATTTATGAAAGTATTTCAATGATTTTTTAGTTATGTTATGCATGCATATGCATATGCTCACGACTAAATTCCCCTAGGGGGTAGTCAGAGATATTCTGACACCTCAGAACATCCACGTTTCACCAGTAGTACCGAAACTCTGTCCAGTGTGACGGGGGGTGAGCCCGTCGCCACTTATAATGGACAGTTATGTTATTGATATGACAAATAATGTAAGTATACCTAGTTGTTTGTAGCTTCCTATTGTTTCTAATTTCATGCTAAGCTTATTCATATTTCAATTTTATAGTGATCGTAAAATAATTTGTTTAAAAATAATGTTGATAGGTACTCGGAATCAAACTTTTGATTCTGTTGATCAGATGAGATCAAACCCATAAGATTTTAAAAGGTTTATTAGGGTAAAAACGCTTTCGCTTTTCGTATGAAGATTTTCAGTTTCTTCTTGCTTTACAGACCTCTCAACCCAAGTAACAATACACAATCGTGCATCAAGAAAATGTAAAAAGTAAATTGCTACTATCAATAATCACTTACTGAGATGTTGTGGAGTGGTCTACTTTACAATATCTTACATTATAACGGACTTATCCTACTCTACATGAAACATTTTGTCGCTTTTTTCCAATTAATATCTTCTATAAAAATATCAGTAATTTCAAACTTTACCCACGACACGGTGCCTAGAGAAAGTCCCCCCTTATACGGAGTGTCCGCTTTCTCAACCGTAATTTGTTCCATAATGGAGCATGGATGTAAGAGGATCAAATTATCAATGCCGCCTCTTTGATTGGATGCTTGGATTGTAATCGCGCACCAAATGTTGCTTGCCTATTTTGTAATGCAAGGTATTACTTGTCACTGTAATAATAGTATTTGTATTTGGGTTGATGTGTAGGTATGACGAAATAAAAGATAAAATTGAGTCGTACTCCTTTTTTTTTATTTAGAAATTTTTTGTCCTGATGGATGTAATCGTCAGTATACAGGTGAAACTTTCAAAGTGTGAAATATCTGTTGCTATGACGTATGATCATTTATTTAGCAAAGTATAGCATATGCTCACGACTGTATTCCCCGAGGAGGTAGTCAGAGAATTTATGAAACCTCAGAACATTCACGATTCAACAGTAGTACCGAAACTCTGTCCTGTGTGACGGGGGGTGAGCCCGTCGCCACTTATAATGGACAGAGGGTCAATACATGTTAATAAGGTAATAGGGTCATAATATTGTTATTTTATGTTTTTGGTGTGCAAATAAAGAGTATTGTATTGTATTGTATTGTATTGTATTGTACATGCCTCGAAATTGAAACATGCCGGTTTCATCACGATGGTTTCTTCACCGAAAAGCCAGAGGTGTTACAAATCGTAGATAAATTCCGAAAAACTTATCGGTACGAATCGGCCTGGACGTGGATCGAACCATATCGCCTGCTGCACGGAGGCAAGTTTACTCGCCACTGGACTACCACGGCTCTCATTTACCATTTAGTTATTACGAATAATTAATCAAAATCATGTTTCAAATTAAATTGATATTTTTCAACTTTTCTCTTTTTTCGACCCATGTTCCTTAGGGAAAGTTGTTTATTTTCATTATCAGAATGAACCCTTAAAATTTAGTTGATAATTCAAAAATAGGGATGTATTTTTGGAATTGAATACGTCTCGTTTTATAGAACAATATAATTAACAATGTCTGGGTCCTAATATTTACAAGCTAATATTTGTATTGGTTGTAAACGTAAAATATCAATAAAACATTTCATAGGCCTCTCTGAGAGCAAGCACTAAAATCAAAGCCGAGTTCCCTATTCATTTTATGTCACGAACTATTACAAGTTTGATGACCAAAACAAATGGATGTATTTCCTAGCAATTATTAACGCTAAATATAATTTTCTACTTTATTGAAAGTCTGGCGTCTATAGGGAATAAAATTTTATTGACTGTTCGTATTTCATTACTTACGTTATTAATAATTAAAGGTTCGTAATGGCGACAAACTGAAAGACTCTTCTTTAGACGGCCCACCCACAAAGTGGACTGACATCCTTGAGATGGTCGCGAAAAGCCGACAAATGCAAGCTTCAAATGTCTTTGTGGGTATTTTTTCTTGCAATGGGCGGGAATGTGTTGTCTTAAAAGGAATCTAGATGCTATTATTAACTATTCATATTTCTTTATCACCATCATCAGCCTATAAACGTGCCATTGCCATTGCAGTCCACAGGCTAGGCTTGCCCTGTGTGTGTGGGCTGTAGTCCACCACAATGCGGATTAGTTGACATCACATACGCCTCAGAATTTCTTCTGCAGCGTATGCAGGTTTCGTCAGGAAGTTGTCCTTCGCCGTTTGAGAGAACATATTCGTTACCCCAAATGTATAATATGAGACCATTACATTGGACATTGCGTTGCAATCTTCTTATCGAGTGGGCTGCAAGCTCTGGTGTCAGAGTTTATTCAAACCGCCTTACGGCCTCTGATGTGGTTTTTATGTAACGACTACTACCACCAGTGATAGTAGCCGGGACCAAAAGCTTAACGTGCCATCCGAAGCACGGAATCTTTTTTTTTTTCAGACAATCAGGTGACTCAGCCTGCAATGTCCTAACCAACTGGGGAAAAATGCACAAAGTGACATTTCACTGGTGCCCCCCGTGGGAATCGACCCCACGACCTCCGTGTCAAGAGCCCAATGCTCTTAACCATTAGACCACGGAGGCAGAGATTCTTGAGAACTAATCACCAGTACCGGCATATTGGTAGTGCAATTTATGGGTATCTGTAGTTCTTGAAGTGTACTCGAAACCGACGAGCATGTATGAAGAGATGTATGGATGTGTATGAAGCAAACGAGTTATGTAAGGATCGTAGTAGATGGCGCGACCTGGTCTCTATCTACCCCACTGGGAAAGAGGCGTGACGTTATAGATACATAGATTTAATAGAAACAATAGAGAAACAGGACCAGAACTGACAGAAATCGTTCAAGCAAATTTCCGGCTATTCAGTTCAGTGTAACAATTTACAGGACAACTTTGAAATCTCCAATTCAATTTCCAAAACCACGCTCATAAACACAACAAAATCGAAAACGAAAAATGTCCCCAATAAAAGCTTAATCGCGTTGTCCCTAACCAAATTAAATACAACCTCAATTTCTGAACGCAATCATCGAACTTTTTCAAACTTAATCTATACTGGCAACAAGCTGTTACCGTTCAGAAATTCAATTTGTAAACAAGTTAGCATCTTGTTAAAATTCTTCCGATGTAATAAGGCAAGTTGGCTCGGCAGGCATTTGTTGAATTTAGATCTTTCGCGGGCGGTTTTCGAACGAAACTCTGGCAAAAGGCTCGCAAAATTCTTGTTGAAGTTACGATGAGATAATAATAGTCAAATTATTTTCGTTGACTCCAATAACAGCATTTTCTAGACGTACCTTCATTTTCTTTTTTGACGTGGTTATCTTTCAGGACGTTTTCAGTATTATACACAAGATCAAGTAAGTACGTATCGTAGTCGGGATACTCGCGCATCGAGGGTTCCGTACCACACCACCACGGAACACAACAAAAAAATTCTTCGGGACCTTAAGCGTGCGACCGACTCTTGGCCAGTTTTTATTATTTGTTGTTATACTGTAGAGTTTTTTTTTTTTTTTTTATTTATAATTAATGGCTTTTTGTTTGTGCGTAGCACCGCATTTCCGCCAGTGTCAAGTGTAATTTATGGGAGTATCTATCCCAATCTCAGGGATTGTTTTTGTTCAAGAACAAGAAGAGATTGAGGATTGCGGAGCCTCGTGGCAGGCAAAAACGCGACGCGCGAAAACCACGCGAGACGTGTGCTCGGGTCAATTCTTGCAACGTGACTCCACTGTAGAGTTTGTTCTATAATCACACCAAGTTTGACACTTGTATGTATTACCGTTTTTACTATAGAGCGAGAAGAAAAAACGTCGATAAAATCTTGTTTCTTGTAGAGAACCCTCCTTAATTTTTTACTTTTTGTCATTTTTATTATTTGTCAACACATCCGCCGTAATAACGCATATTCTGTGAAAATGACAACTATCTAGCTATTAGGGTTCAAAAGTTACAGCCCTAAATAGGTAGGACGGACGGACGGACGAACAACGTAGGCTTAGTAATAGGGTCCCGTTTTCACCCGTTGGGTACACGAAACCCTAAAAAACATTGATAAGAACGATGAGAACTGCTAGCTCTGACGTCACGCGGAACGTGACACTTTTTCTTGCGTGCAGCCGGTCTTCATCAATTTATAAGACGTTATCACGTCAAAAAGCACAGGCAATTTTACTATAGTTTAGTTATGTTGGAATTTACTGGATCATATTATTGTGTGTTTGGGTACAGTGAAACTATTTTTGCTATTGACTCAATTATTAATTCGACGGTCCCTACGTACATATTCCTAAGTGGTAGATACGTGATTTGCCTTTTATTGTTCCATGTCCTTCAGGTCACTCTATACTATCGATTAGTCAAAAAAAAATTAAACATTTTATGCAAATTGAACCTTAAATCCACACACACATTTCCCGTAACTACAAAATTTAGAAAAATTTCCGAAGTAAACTAACATCAGTGGTAGTTCAGTGATTCTACATTGGAACGTAATCCACGCCTGCCGCGTAACTGCTACGCACTATGTTAGTTACGTTGTTTTACGTGAACAACTTTACATGCCTAAGCCAGGCCATGCCATGCAAGTGGTAGATAAGTTTTCTTACGTCGGAAAATAAAAGTACTTTTTATCAATAACTACCATTTAAGGCTTTTTATGTCGGAAATATTTTGTAAATACGATAAGAAAGTTGTATTTATGTCATTAAACTTCTGTAACTTCGTCTGGTTTTGGAAAAAATATTGATTAGCCAGCCAAATTAACATCTTACAACCATCATGTCAATTCCAAATTGACATATTAGGTGAAAGTTGTTTATGACCAGGAAGCTGGCATACTTTTATGACTGTGCGCGTTTGTCATTATTTATAATAATTATAATGCTTTATGCAGAAAAAAGTTTAAAAAAATTATGCGATGTAAAGAGGTCTATCAAAACCTCTTTATTTATTTATTTATTTATTTTATTAATTTGTACAAATTAAAACCATTTACCATGAGTTAACTAACGTGGCAATGTTTTTTAAGGCAATATGAACTAGAAAATTAGTTACGCCGATCACATGAGCGCTGATGTTTGTCTTGAAAGAGAGTAACAGTAGCTATAAGTAATATATGGGATGTTCAGATGGGAAGATGAATACCGCTCCATAATAGCCCTCTCCATTGCCCTTTGTGTGACTTTCAGGCTTTTTATGAGGCCAGAAGTGAGCTACTACGTCTCAATTTCGTATGTCAAGTACTTAATATTCTATCCTATTCTGTGTCGTCACTGGCAACACACACTGGTCAATGACTTTCGTTTTGAGACACTGCAGTGTTTGGCCGAGAAGATACTACGCAGTCCATACGTCCTGAACGATGTCCAGCCCAGTTAGATTCGTCTATTGACCTCTATCTCGAAGTGGGACCATCCTAACTGGATGGTTTGTCCCTGGTTAACATAATCGTAGTAACTTCGAACTATGACGATATACTATAACGATCTTTACAGGAGTGGGTAGAACATGGACATTTGACATGATCTTCGTCTTGTCCATGGTAATTTTCAAACCAACTCGTTCGAAGGCTCTGCTAAGGTCATCAAGCATTCTACTGAGGTCCTCCATGCTCGCTCACCGTCATAATGACTATAATTATCTCACCCTGAGAGACTCAGCCCTTTCCAATCCAAAACCTTGAAAACATCTTCCAGTGCCACGGTGAACAGTTTCAGAGAAATTACGTCTCCATGCCTCACACCTCGCTGCGGTAGGATAGGTATCTATTCTGGTCATGTAATCGGACTGACATAGTGGCAGTAGCATTTGAGCACTTCCAAGTACCTACCAGTAGTCAACTTTTCATCGCTGGAGAGACTGCAGTACAGCACATGTCCCATTCAAATCAAAAGCTTTTTCGTAGTCCACGAACTCCAAGCAACGAGGCAGAGCGTATGTATGTGGTACGCGGTGCTAAAGTTTGTTCGGAACCCAGGTTACTCGGGAGGTTGGAATTCGTTCAAATGAGCGCGACACGGTTCGTATCAACTCTCGAAAACAGCTTATAGACATGGCTAAGAAGTGAGATGGGCTTATAGTTCTTCAGTAGGGCATTATCGTCCTTTTTAAAGAAGAGAACCATCAAATTTCTGTTCCATGTCTGCGGCGATTTCCCCTCAAGTATGACGAAGTCAAACAGCTTCTGAAGGGCTTAAAGACCGGTGTCAATAGTGACACCCACCACACCAATTATTTATTTTGAATTAGATTGGTACTCATATCGTATGGTCTAACAAGTCGCCTTATAATATTGTCAGTTTATCAAAATAGTAAAGTCTAGAGCACCGCCATAGCATTTATCGCTCTATTCCATCAAATGAATTTCTGGAAAAATAGCTTTACGAGATAAGGCCGCCTTTGATACCCTTCTCGTCTATGTTGTAAATTGTATGTGTCTGTTTCTGACGAGTAAATATAGAACAATAATTATTTTATGTTATCAATATTGCTAAGTCTCAAATTAGTTACTTTGCTATTAACAATATACTAAAACAATATAACAAAACAAACAATATACTACACATATTAAAGTATGTTATGTAATTTTTTAAACCTTCGTACGTCCACGTTTCACTAGAAGTACCGAAACTCTGTCCACTGTGACAGGTACACACGAGGTATGTGGGGACGGGGTTAAAATTTATTAATAATACTAAAAAAGTTTACTTTTTGTTGTAACAATACACTTCGCCCTTACCTACAAACCCCGTATCTCCATAATGTTTCCCATGTACAATGATCTATGTGACAGTTAAGATTTTGATCGATCTTGAGACTACCGCGTAATAATCAATATGTACCACATACGTTATTTGTAATTGGAGAGTTTCCGATGTAGAACTAAGTAAGTGACTAATAACACACTTCCAATAAACTTTTTGAGTTTTTTCTTTATTTTTCATATAGTTTACCGTATATTAAACCTATATTCCAAATTTCGTCACTGTGTTACAAATAGGACGTGAAATACACATGTTTGAAACTTAAAAGTGCTCTCCTGTAAAATTTGACTTTTGCACTTACGGGAATGTACGTAGGGACCGTCGAATTGTACTCGCAAAAACAAATTAATATTAGTTTAGTGACTTATATGTCTATATCCAATTTGGGACCTACGTTAAAGTAGTAGACACGTTATATTTAAAATTATTTTAAAACAATATGTATTTTATTTATGTACACAAATACAGTTTATAACAGTTTTGAAATGATTATAAGTATTTTAATTTTATTTTAAATTTTCTGCGACTGACGTGGAAAGCGGCAACTTCGTTTAGAGCAGCGGGACGAGAATTGACGCTTTCCGTCCGGAAGGGAGAAAAAGTTAATAGTTTTAACAGCTTTGACCAACTAATATACTACAGGAGAACAAACCTGTACGCACACAGTTATGAGAGTGTGTAGGTATGGAACAATATTGTCTAGGTGTCGTAGGTCCTGCAGTCCTGCTACATATTCGGCTGTGGGGTAAATAGGTGGGTGTCGCTTCATTAGGTACGTATTTAAAGCTACGAATATAAAATTCTTATTCGTATTTAGTGAACATTTCGTTAACGTATTTAGGTACGGAACCCTCAAGAAAGAAAAATATGGTAACAGGAACTGGTTAAGATTTAGCGACCTTGTAATGTAAATTAATAATTAAAATCATTTGACAATATGATGAATCCTTACTTTAGTCTTGAACAAACAGCCCAAA
The DNA here is from genome assembly GCA_963693445.1 of Agonopterix heracliana. NCBI lineage: Eukaryota > Metazoa > Arthropoda > Insecta > Lepidoptera > Depressariidae > Agonopterix > Agonopterix heracliana. The sequence goes on from OY856310.1 coordinate 2,614,058, forward strand.
ACGTTAACGTGCTTTGAGTTACGAAATAACCGTCTTTACTTGAACTTTAAATGGTTGGACATATCTGGAGAGAAGTAAGTTTTTCATTATTTCTGACAATATTTTAACCGAAAGAACACCCTATACTGGACCGAAAGAAATGCGGATAAAATTTAAGAAATGCGGATTAAATAATTTAGCATTAGGAAGAAATGCGTGTTTTATATTTATACTAAAAACATTCCGAAGTTATGGTGATCCTTATTATGTGCATGAATTAGTAAAGTTTAGTGTAGTAGTTATACCTAGAGTAAATCGTGGAAATACGGAATTAATAAAGAATCTTCGTTGCATAGAAGATCATTTTATAAACAAGTCGTCCATCTAAAGACTGACTTGGCCGGGTTTTACTTTTTAATCATATCTTTAATAAAATATATTGTTATAAGAGGATAGGTGAGTACCGTTTTTTTTTCATACAAACATATTACCCTTTTGCATTAATTATTTACTGTATGAACTAGGGACCTTCAAAAATGAACCATTTTACCGCCCGTTTTCAGCCCTCCAGCAAACAAATTTGACGAATATAAACAAAAAAATCAAAACATACGACATAGCCAAAGTCTTTACAATATAATTTTTTAAAGAACTATTAAAATAGATTTAGTTTTGGAGGAGGAAACAGGGGAATACGAAATGCTGATTTCATTTCGACGATTCTATGTAGATAAAATCGGTCCGAGCCGCAGTTGTCTCTTTCGCACTCTAGTCGGCGGGGTGTTTGGATGGGGCCGATCGGACAAATACCATTACCAGTTACCTATTCTCCAAATTAGGATTTGTACCCGCCTATCCTCTTAAATACACTTCAAATAACCATTTAAATTTAATTTTCAGTGGAGCGTGGTAACATGTATGAACTTCCAACACTTCTCCACGGGCATCGCGTATGGTTTCCCCGCTATTCTGACTCCAGCCATCACTTCCAACAATAGTGATGCCAGTGAAATCTACGCGAGTAGGGAAGAGGCGTCTTGGATTGGTAAGTTGCTCGGTAGATCGTATACTTTTCTCGAACTTAGACTAAGTTCGTCTTTATATTTAGACAGGCTTCAAATTTTCCTCTCTTCTAAACTATTAGAAAACTGTAACTGAAGTGTGTCTGTACATTGAAAATATTTACAAAAAAAAGATTACGATATGGTTTTTAGGTATCCCCGACTCGAAATCAACCTTTTTTAGAAATGTTGTCTGTCTGTTTGTTTGTGTGTTTGTTTGTTTGTTTGTTCGAAGCATCAGGCAAAAACTACTGAACCGATTTTGATGAAACTTTTTTTGTTTGATAGCTTATGATCTGACTTAAAATCTGGTATATAATTTGTGCGGACGAAGTCGCGGGTAAACACTAGTTTGTAATAAAGTAATTCAGTACGGTACCTAAATATGATAAAACACACAATTCTGGAGAATTTATCAATTGACCTTATTTGCAGCGGCAATGTACGGCATAGTCGGACCAGTCAGCTACATAATCTTGCCATATGTTATGCAGACCTACGGCCGGAAGCTCAGTAATGTCCTGTGGAACGTGTTTCTTGTCCTCGGCTTCGTCATTATCGCATCAGCTCCTGACGTCACCACCCTGATTATAGGACGTAGTATCCAAGGTTTCTCTTACGGAGGATTTCTAATAACCAGCATTACCGGCGCTGAATACAGTCATCCAAAACGAAGATCTATTTTCATTGCAATAAAGCTCGTAATCATACTATTAGGCACATGTTTCTGTCACAGTCTGGGTATGGTATTGACATGGAGACAAGTGGCATGGATAGCCACAATCCCATCAGGTCTAGGATTATTGACCACATGGGCTTGGCCAGAAAGTCCATCATGGCTGGCATATATGGGACGATTCGATGAGAGCATAGCCACCTTTGAATGGTTGAGAGGAAACGATGCTGAATCAAGAAAAGAGATAAAGGAAATAATATTAGCACAAAAAGAACACAGAAATCGGGGTATCGATAGAAACATTCTCAGCAGAATAATAAAAATGTTCAAAAAGAAGAAATTTCTGCAGCCGTTGTACATATCAGTAATATTGTCGATTTTACTTCATTCCTCTGGAGCATATTACATGTTGGCATACATTATAGAAATAATGAAAGAATTAACTGAAGACCAGTACTCAGCTTACTGTTACACTATAGGTTATGATGTCATTAAAATAGTTGCTGCTTTGATACCAATTGGAATTATTAGTAGATTGAAAAGAAGAACTTTAATATTGTTTTCAGGCGGAGCAGCGTCTATATTGTTAGGTTTAGTGTGTGTATTTGATTATTTACATCATTCTGGACAGTTTTATGTTAGTTGGTTGATACCATTTCTCTTAATAACGTTTAATTTCTTTTGCTACGTGGGTATTGTACCCGTAATTATGCTTTTGAAAGGAGAAATATTTCCTTTAGAGTTTAAAGGGATAGCGTCATCGCTCTGTGGTATAATTCATTGTGTTGGAACTGCTCTGGTATCAAAATTAACGTCAAATATGTTAGACAGTTTAAAGATATATGGAACATTTGGAGTGTATCTAACTTTAGAAGTAATTTCTTTGTTAATTTTGTATTTTATTTTGCCTGAAACAAAAGACAGGACTTTACTAGATATCGAAACAGAATTTATAGATCACAAGTTGGAAGTAAGAAATGAGATTATTGATCCTGAGGTAGCGTCGATGAATCCAAATAAAACATGAATAAATATGATATTTGAAATATCTATTAAAAAAACACACTCATAAAAACTTATAAGGTTATCGGGAAACCCGTTTTTCTAGAAAGAAATATAAAATCTTGACATTTTAAGAATAGAAAGTGCAGACAGAGTAAGTAGTAGTTTTTGGTATTTTGATTCCATATTATTAGTTAGTTTAGTTAGTTATTGAAGATTTTTATTCATTTATGTTGTAATTTTGAAGTAAATAAATAAATAAACAAATATCTTGGACAGTGTCACACAAATTATCTAGTCACGTTTTAAGTACCAGAAACGAGCCCACTAAGTAGGTCCACCGTATTGTAATATTAAGTATAACTGTTTTTTTAAATTAATGTTTACACATTTACCTACCTTTACCTCTGCTATCTGAAACTTGTGTAAAACGTGAATCTTTCAATGAAATAAAAGTATAGTAAAAAAATGTTATCTTAAATGAGTAACATTCTCAACAGAGACCGAGGTAATTTCATTAGTGTTCCGTTTTGCAAAGTTTGGTACCATCATCATAATCACAGCCTATATTCGTGCAGGGCACAGCACAGCCTACCCTCATACACCCTGTATTGGCGTTAGACCACCACGCATGCCCAGTGCGGATTGGTAGACTTCACATACGCATCGTAATTTCTTCTTCAGCGTATGCAGGTTTCTTCACGATGTTTACCTTCACCGTTTGATAGCAGTCGGTATAACGTATATAAGTTAGACAAAGTCATTGGTACATGGCAGGACGTCCGTGCGAATTCGAACCCGGACCTCAAGATTGAGTCTCCGCAACGCGCCACCGACGCTCTCGTTTGGTACAGATTACCAAAATTTTTTATTACCATTTATGTATAGAAATAGAATAAGTGAGAAACCTGGTTTTAGATAAACTAGTTCTGGTATAGTGACCTTCTAACGTAAATAATTAAAAATGCTTTTATAAAATAGTAAATTCTTACTTTAGTCTATTGTAAGCCGTCATAAAAACTTTAACGTGCTCCGAGTTGTAACTGGCTTTACATGCACTTCAAATGGTTGGACACATCTGGAGAGAAGTAAGTTTTTTCATTATTTTATTGAAGTTTCAATCAAAAGAACCACTATCGGATATAAACATTGTTTATTTATAATTGAACGAACTTAAAAAAAATACGTAAAAGAAATCTTAACTATTATAAAACTGTAACAGAATTGTGTCTGTACAATAAACTCTACGAATAATTTCTTCATTTATTAAGATATAAAAAAGCCCTTATGAGCGAAGTACCTAAAATGCACCATGACTATGAAGCAAAATGCCTAAAGTCAATGTCTAAAAGCACAGGATGCCTATGAAGTTTTAATGTCTATAATGTTTTAATGTCTACGAAGCAAAATGCCTATGTTGTTTAATGTCTACAAAGTATAATGCCGGTGCTAGTTAAATGCCTACTACAAAGCATGATTCTTTTGGTAGTTTTTGGTATAATTTGGTGGTTTATAGATTTTGGTAGAATTTAGTAGATTTTGGTAGTTTTTTGGAATAAGTAATATGGTTGTTTTTGGTACTTTTATTTGGTTTTTAGGTGTCTCTAACTCTAATTGCAAATAAATTTTTTTTGGATGTCATCAGTCAGTCAAAATCCTACTAAGCTTATTATAATTTGAATATTTATCGTATCTTATTATCTTAAAATCTGGTATAAATAAGATGGGCGGACGAAGGGTAGTGTAGACATTAGTACCTATATCAATTCTTTTTTTTTTATATACGATTTGTAATTATTGTTCTAGATAATAAAAAGCCTTGGTGGTCTGATGGCGAGTAACCTTGCCTGCCGTGCAGGAGGCGATCCCGGCCAGGCCGACTCGTACCAATAAGTTTTCGGAATTTATGTATAATTTGTAACACCACTGGCTTTTCGGTGAAGGAAAACATGAAAGGTGAGGAAACCTGCATACTTCAATTTCGAGGTATGTATTGTACCCACTGTCTATTATAAGTGGCACTATACAGAGTTTCGGTATTACTAGTGAAACGTGGATGTTCTGAGGTTTCTGAATATCTCTGACTGACCCCCACAGGGAATAAAGTCGTGAGCATGTGCTATGCTATGTTCTTTGATAGTTAAATTGTTAATGTATTTCTAGTTCGAATAAATATATCATCTAAAACCGTTTCAGAAAACATTATGTTTATCCCATATGCGATAGAATCACTAAAGTTAGTTGGTGTAGTAGTTGTCAACTTATAAATGTTACTTTAGTCTAAGGTTGTCAAGTAAATCATGCACGTACGTTCAAATAAAGAGCTACCTGTAACAAAAGTTTATACAGGGTGTTTGGTAAAACGATGTAGATATTTTCTGAGCTGGTTGAGGGCTTAGATCAAAATAAAATTAATGGATAGGCCTTACGCGAACATTTTATCCAGAAAAATGAGGCAAAACAATTGAAAGGTTTACTTCAAATTTGTATGCAAGTGCCCTAGATTTGACATATAATGGCGCTAGTTTGTATGGACCAAGTGCACCAGTAGTGTGCTTCAACTTACCGCGCTTTAGGCCTATCCATTAATTTTATTTTGATCTAAAGTTGAGGGCACCTTCATGATCATTTTAAACCACACATAGTATTATGACAAGTGTCATCGTTTTTAAGTTATTGTCAAAAACTATGACACTTGTCATAATACTATGTGTGGTTTAAAATGATCATAAAGGTGCCCTCAATAAGCTCAGAAAATATATGACATCGTTCTACCAAACACCTGTATATAAACCGGTCACCCATCCAAAGACTGACTTGGGTTTTACTTTATAATGACAATTTGTAGTAATAGATTGTTTTAAATACATTTGTTGTAGCTTCTGCTAGCTGGAGCGCTTCAAATAATTACTTGAATTTAATTTTCAGTGGTGCGTGGTAACATGTATGAACTTCCAACACTTCTCCACGGGCATCGCGTATGGGTTCCCCGCTATTCTGACTCCAGTCATCACCTCTAACAGCAGTGATACCATTGACATCCACGCGACTAGAGAAGAGGCGTCTTGGATCGGTAAGTTGCTCGATCTAGATCCTGATACTTTACCCTCATTGATGCTTTAAGCGCGTTCACACACGATGACGCATTGACGGAGCGGCAGACGTTAGTTCGTAGAAGCACACACGGTGCGTCAATCCGTCACCGAGTGTACTTCTACGTGGGTTTCATACAACTCCTTGCTTCACAAATGACGGACTGACGTCTGCCGCTCCGTCGATGCGTCATCGTGTGTGATCACACTACCTCTAGATAGGCTTCAAAATTTTCTCTAGTAGTAATAAAGTCATATTATGACCTCTACTGTCACTAGACATTAAATTTATCGATTTACCTTATTTTCAGCGGCAATGTTCGGCATATTCGGACCAGTCAGTTACATAATCTTGCCTTATGTCATGCAGACCTACGGCCGGAAGCTCAGTAATGTCATGTGGAACGTGTTCCTCGTCCTCGGCTTCATCATCATCGCAGTAGCTCCTGACGTTACCACCTTGATTATAGGACGTAGTGTCCAAGGTTTCTCTTATGGGGGCGTTCTCATAACCAGCATCACCGTTGCTGAATACAGTCATCCAAAACGTAGACCAGTTTTCATTGCAATTAAACTTGTAATTATGATATTAGGCGTACTTTTCTGCCATAGTATGAGTATAGTATTAACATGGAGACATGTTGCATGGATAGGCACTATCCCTTCGGGTCTTGGATTGTTGACCACCTGGACTTGGCCAGAAAGTCCAGCTTGGCTGGCATTTATGGGACGATTCGATGAGAGCATAGCCACCTTTGAATGGTTACGAGGAATCGATGCTGAGTCAAGAAAAGAGATAAGGGAAATAATATTAGCACAAAAGGAACACAGAAATCGGGATATCGATAGAAATACCGTCAGAAGAATAATAAAAATGTTTAAAATGAAGAAATTTCAGAAGCCTTTGTACATATCTATAACGTTGACGGTTTTGCTTCATGCCTCAGGTGCACATTACATGCCGGTATACATTATAGAAATAATGAAGAAGGTATCTAGAGATAAGAACTCAGCATATTATTACACTATGGGCTATGATGCCATTAAAATTGTTGCTGCTTTGATACCAGTTGCAATTATTAGTATGTTTAAAAGAAGAACTTTAATTTTCTTTACTGGTGTAGTCGCATCTACAGTGTTAGGTTTAGTCTGCGTATTTGATTATTTGCAAGAGACTGGACAGTTTTATGTAAGTTGGTTGATACCATTTATGTTAATGACTTTTACTTTCTTTTGCTACTTGGGAATTTTACCTACGAGCATGGCTTTGAAAGGAGAAATATTTCCTTTAGAGTTTAAAGGGGTAGCGTCGTCGCTCTTTGGAATAATGCAATGTATAGGAAGTGCTTTGGTATCAAAATTAACGTCAAATATGTTAGACAGCTTGAAGATATATGGAACGTTTGGAGTGTATGTTATTTTAATAGTAATTTCTTTTATTATATTGTATTTTATCTTGCCTGAAACAAAAGACAGAACTTTGCAGGATATCGAAGTAGAATTTATAGATCACAAGTTAGAAGTAAATGAGATTGTTGATACTGAGGTGACGTCGATAAATCAAAATAAATAAAACCTGTCAAGTGCGAGTCGAGCTACTCGCGCACCGAGGGTTCCATACCACACCACCACACAACATATAAAAACATTTTTTTCTCCGGGACCTTTAGCGAGATACCGACTCACACTTGGCAAGTTATTATTATATTTTGTTATATTGTAGAGTTTACTCTACAATCACACCAACTTTGACGGTTGTATATATTACCGTTTCTACGATAGAACGATATGCTTATATTGTTACCTCGAAAACACAAAGTGCTAATGATTTTGTTAAATTAATCGATAAAGTAACAGATACTAACACATGAAGAAAAAAAGTTGATAAAAACTAGTTTCTTGTATGAGGACCGCCCTTAATTTTTAACTTTTTTTCCTTTTTTATCAAATCCGCCATAACAACTCATATTTTGTAAAAATTTCATCTATCTAGCTATTACGGTTCAAAACGTACAGCCCTAAATAGGACACACAGACGGATGGACGGACGGACAACTTAGGCTTAGTAGTATGTTTTCACCCTTTGGGTACGGAACCCTAAAAATGGAATGACAGCAATAGGTATAAATGTATTTCAAATATTCGAAACTAACACTCAGTTGCAGAAACGCTCATTAAAGTTAATCCTCCATTAAATCTCTCGTTGTCACTTTTTGTCTTGTTGAAGTAGTAAAAGCTAGCAAGAGATTTAATGGAGGATTAACTTAATGAATGTTTCTGCAACTGAGTATTTGGATTTTAAAATTTGAAGAAGAAGAAAAGAATTGAAAGCCAATAAAGTGCCAAGTAAAAAAGGCTAAATATTTTGAAGTATAGCAAGAGATTTAATGGAGGATTAGCTTTAATTAACGTTTCTGCAACTGAGTAATCGGTTTTTAAAATTTGAAGAAGAAAAGAATTGAAAGCCAATAAAGTGCCAAGTAAAAAAGGCGAAATATTTTGAAGTATATGCAGATGAAGTAAAAATGCGCTGCGGTGCTGCTAGACGAGACTCGACCCGTAGAATATAATAATTATAACACATTATAAATCGTACAAGTTTAAAATGAAGAATTTTCTACAGCCATATAAGAAAAAGGTCATTATTGTTGATAATCGTTTTTTTAATGTCAAAAAACGTCGTTGCTGACGGCTAACATGTGGTTTCATGTTCAAGATGAGACAATCGCTAAGAATACAAAAGTTTAGTTTCGGAAGTAACAATTTTATAGTTTTTGTCCGTTTAATCAAATCTTGTCTCTGTGTGTGTCTTGTAGACAAGACATAGAAAGGATACATTTATTACTATGCTTGCCAAAAACTTTCTCCTAAAAGGTTATATCTATCTATAATACACGAATAATTGTACCTACGAATAAACTTAGCGTGTCGGTATTGTATACATTGAACATTAATATTTCATAAATTATGTGAACTAGACATAGGTACACACGGCGACACATCAAGCTATACAAAACCAACATAAGCTGGACGTTATACCTACATTACTCGACCAACGCGCGTCCTTATGTTGGTTTAGTAGGTGTCGCCGTGTATACATATTATTTGAAACTTTGGGATCTTTTAAACGTAGTGTGAATCAATGTCTCAAGAATAATGTGTTGTAAGTTGTTGTTCATTTGCACTTTGTTTGTTTTATTTTTTTCTGTTCTGTTTAATAATAGCATTTTATTGTTGTCTAGTTTATATTGATGTACTTATCTATTTGGATGTGTTCCTATAATTTTAATGGCTTCTGTCTCTTTATACTTTTCATGTTTAAATGCTGTGCTTTCGTATAATTTAAGTATACATTTAATACGATATTTTGAATACGTAACATATATGTTTAGTCGGTTAACCGTAATAAATAAATAAAAAAATAAAGGATCAGTATTATTATTATAATAATAATAAGATAGTTTTTGGCATTGTGACAGTTTGTTTATGCACGCATCGGTTAAAAAAAAAAAAAATAATAAAAAAAATTAAAAAAAAAAATATTGCAGCCGATGACTTTTACGTTCGCATAGATAAGCACAATAATTTGTTTTATCGAAGTCTCTGTCAAGCTGGAACGATTCAACACTGGGCTAGCAGTAATTTTTTAGCTTTGAAACCTACTCCAATAAAATTAATTAATGTTCCTATAGATGCGAACGCAAAAGTCATCGGCTGCAATATTTTTATTTTTTCAGTGGTGAAATAATTAGGTAAGTATATTGGTTCGACTCTGATATCATAATTACAGCAAAGGGTTCATCGATACAAAGCAAATGTTTCGATCGCCGATAACTTGCTGTCAGCTTTTGAGGAGTTCTATTGTGTAGCTCCGAAGGGCGTCATCAAATCTTCACAAAATAAAAATTGGATTTTTTTTAAATCGGCCTACAATTGACGAAAATATGGTGAACATACATTAAAAAATGCATGCAGCCGATCTTTTTTTTGAAGTAGGTTTTGTTTGAAATAACATTCAAGTTTTTTTATCTCTATCGGAAGAATGCAGGGTAGCGAACGTCCCCAAAGCATTGCTTAACGAAAGTGGCAATGGGCAGGGCACATTGCAGAATGGATGGCCGAGGGGCAAAGAGTTCACAAGTGCAACCGCGTACCGTCCAGCTTGGGTAGGCCCCCCAGAAGGTGGACCGACGACCTGGGCCCTATTACATAAACGTGACAATTGTAATTTACAATGGCAATTTAGGGTACATTGCTGGTTGCTAATGACGCTAAATATGCAAAAGAACGAGTAACATGTATCCTAGCATTCTCAGCAATGTACACTGAATTGTCATTGTAAATTACAATTGTCACGTTTATTAAACAGGGCCCTAGTGAAGGCGGCGGGAACCTGTTGTATGAGGGCAGCGCAGGACCTGTCGCTGTGGCGATCCTTGTTGGGAGGCCTATGTCCAACAATGGACCTCTATCGGCAGAAATCATGATGGATCGGTTCATAAAATTGCAAAGTAGGTAAGTTAATGTTTTCAAGTACCTAAGCCGTGGTTGCCGTTAATTTAGGTGGCGTACACCTTTCATGTAATTGTTATATTATTATGTTTTCCTTGTCGGCGATCCTAAAGAAACAAAATAAGTTGGTATTTAATGTTCTATGCATACGAAGACGCAGGTGGCGTTAGTTTAAAATAAATTTATGACCGATTTTGAATGGAATCCTAAAAAAAGGAAGACCCTGATTTGCATACTGGTCCGATATTAGTGACCTTCTAACGTAAATAAATAATTCAAATTTTAAAAGCTTAATTTTTACCTTAGTCTAGAACAAACAGTCGTATAAACAAACGTGCATTAAGTTATTTTTAAAATAAATACCTACTTACGACTTTTAAATTCTAAATGGTTGGACATATCTGGAGAGAAGTAAGTTTTCATTACTTCATTCATATATTTAGCATCACTGCCTGATGGTTCAAAATGTTGTAATAAATAAATTCGAATTTAATTTGCAGTGGTGCGTGGTAACCTGCATGAACATCCAACACATGTCCACGGGCATCGCGTATGGTTTCCCTGCTATCCTGACTCCAGCCATCACTTCAAACAGCAGTGATGCCAGTGAAATCCACGCGACCAGGGAGGAAGCGTCTTGGATCGGTGAGTTATTGCAAATTATTGTGCAACATTTGGACTTGTCATATTTTTTTTTCTAAAAATCTGTCACGACTGTTACCTTCCGGTAAGTAAACATGGTAAAGCAAAATCGGATTCTCTTTTAAAATGTTCATAGTTATCATTCTCATATTTTATACATCCCACTGCAGGGCACAGGCATACCCTCACGGAGGATGTGTGAGTTACAGTCCGCCTTCCCAATGCTGATTGGTAGACTTCACATACGCATCAGAATATTTTCTTCTTCACCGAGAGTAGTCGGTACAAAAAGTGAGAAAATATCATTGGTATATAGGCATCCATACGACCGATGCGACGCTTTACCGATGTCTAGACCTAAAGTATTATTTTTGAAATTAAACATTTTCTGAATATATTAATCTTTACTCTTGACGAATTCGCCAGTTTCTTTAAAACCTGTACTAGCTTAACAGGTTTAGTATTTCGTAATGGTAATAGATAAAGCTATTTCCTCTCCCGTTAGCAGATTACAAGACCAGACAGTTGTGGAGAATTTATTTATTTCCATTATTTTCAGCGGCAACGTACGAGATACTAGGACCAGTCAGTTACATACTCCTGCCATATGTCATGCAGACCTACGGCCGAAGGCTCAGTAATGTTCTGTGGAACGTGTTCCTCGTCCTCGGCTTCGTCATTATCGCATTAGCTCCTGACGTCACCACCCTGATTATAGGACGCGGTGTCCAGGGTATCTCTTACGCAGGAATTTTCATAACAGGCATCACCAGTGCCGAATACAGTCATCCAAAACGGAGACCAATTTTCGTCGTTATAAAGCTCTTAGTCCTACTAATAGGCACATTTTTCTGTCATACTCTGAGTATGGTATTAACATGGAGACAGGTGGCATGGATAGCCACTATCCCATCAGGTCTTGGATTATTAACCACCTGGGTTTGGCCAGAAAGTCCGGAATGGCTGGCGTATATGGGACGATTTGATGAGAGCATAGCCACTTTTGAATGGTTGAGAGGAAACGATGCTGAATCAAGAAAAGAGATAAAGGAAATAATATTAGCACAAAAGGAACACAGAAATCGAGAAATCGATAGAAACACTATGAGAAGAATAGTACAAATGTTTAAAATGAAGAAATTTCTGCAGCCATTGTACATAGCTTTAGCTATGACAATGTTACTTCATGCCACAGGTGCACATTACATGCTGGTATACATCATAGAAATAATGAAAGATTTAACTGGAGAACAGTACTCAGCTTACTATTACACTATGGGTTATGATATCATTAAAATTGTTGCTGCTGTGATACCAATCGGAATTATAAGTGTATTGAAAAGAAGAACTATAATATTGTTTACTGGTATAGCAGCATGTATATTGTTGAGTTTAGTGTGTGTATTTGATTATTTGCATCAGACTGGACAGTTTTATGTAAGTTGGTTGATACCATTCCTATTAATAACGTTCAATTTCTTTTGCTACGTGGGTATTTTACCCATAACTATGGTTTTGAAAGGAGAAATATTTCCTTTAGAGTTTAAAGGGATAGCGTCATCGCTCTGTGGTATAATTCATTGTATTGGAAGTGCTCTGGTATCAAAATTAACGTCAAATATGTTAGACAGTTTGAAGATATATGGAACATTTGGAGTGTATCTTATTTTAGCAGTAATCTCTTTGATTATTTTGTATTTTATTTTACCTGAAACAAAAGACAGAACTTTGCAGGATATCGAAACAGAATTTATAGATCACAAGTTGAAAGATAATGAGATTGTTGATCTTGAGATAGCATCTATGAATCCAAATAAAAGTGAAGTGCCAAGTTAGGCATCACATTCTGAAAAGATATAGTCACAATTTTGGAACTATTTTAATTGCATATCTATAAAGTTTAGCTATACCTTTGCAGTCTTTTAGTTCAAAATGTTATTCAGTATCTAATCCTAGTGCTCAGAAGAACCTAGTCCAGATATTAACATTTGTTTTAGTCGCTAATAGCAAAGATGTTAATTATACTAATGTCATTGGCTAATAGAACATACTACATTAAACAACAAACCCTAAAAGAAGCCAATATTCTTGAACAACGTTATTGTCCGATTATAGTATTAATACTAATTAATAAATACTACTACAGACTCCACTATAACATCACTCTTCCGCCACTCTACACCACCACCACAACGAAATATATACCGTCGCTTGAGAGTGAAAACCTCGTAAAGATCAATTCTAGTGAAAAATTTATTTTGATTAAATAAGAAAGAAAAACTCGGAACATGCTCGGAAATCTGTTTTTGGTTACGCTGTAAAATTTTGTACTTACGAGGTTTTCACTCTCAAGCGACGATACATACTTTAGTAAATGAGGAAAACGTTTATCTGTTTTATTTTATGTAGGTACTTAAGTTAATTATTTTTTAAGAAATCCTAGTATTGGATGATGTAATTTTTGCATAAATTTTAAGATCCTCGTATTGTAACATAAATTAAAACTTTATCATTGTATAAACATTGTATTATATTTATTACTGGACTTCTACTTTGTGCCCACATTGAAAAAAATAAGAAAATAAAATGTTTGATCATCATTTGCATCTTGATCTATTTTTATTATAATAAAATCGTCAAAGACATCGTATCCTGCGACCGACTCAAATAAAATGATATGAATTTAAAAAACTTGAATGCGACCGTTTTGTGATGCAATTTGTTTAATCGGAATAAGGAGCCTGATTATGAAATATGACATAATTATCGTGCATTGTGAAAATTACTAGGAGAGGAGAGGACTAACGGCTGTTAAAACTTAACGGTTTGTCCATTAAAAAAACACGGCATATTTTAAATTTGTAAAGTACGAAGATTATGGCTGCCTTCATCACAAAAATATACTCACAGATTCCATATTTTATTATCTGGAGTGCGATTTTTGAATCTCATTCGGTGAGCTCAGCAGCTGTAAATGTCAAAATTACTATGGGGATACGCATCTTTCTACTGCCACAGAATAATAACTAGTAACTGGCGTTACAGAAGCTTTACTTCGCAATGGTTTTCAAAGAAATATGTACTCAATCTGATAAACAATATTATTTAATTTAGCTCGCGTTCCAGCCGAGCACGTGTTCATTTACATACCTACCAAATTTTTTTGAGGGAATATGGGCCTTAATTCACTGGACTACGGTTCATAATAAGTTATACGTGGTTATACGTATTGAAAGAGTTTATTGCGGCAGCCTACTAGATTGGCCCTTGCGCAATGGCCGCCGCCTGTAGGTATGTTTTTAATACCTACACGCGGAGTGACACAGGCCTGCTACTGCTGAGTTGACATTCAAAAATCATACTACAGGAGAGCGATTTTTTAAAGTTTTTTAAATTTTGGGGTGATTGGGGATCTACCTCCTAGCGGTCCACCCCGGGCAACGGCATCACAAGCTACCAAGTTTGTGGTGGCGGCTGAACGATCCCCCACGCGGTGTGGTAGGCTCCGCAAGGAGCCGCCTGGCTGGCTCCTGCCGGAGTCTGGCGCCAAGCAGCTTGCTGCGTTCCGTCAGTGTGCAGGAGTGCCAGTGCACTTCTGGGTAAGCTCGCTAAATCTTCGGCCCCATCTTTGTCCTGAGGACTAGATTGGGGTCAAGAGCAAACCCATCAATAATAAAAAAAAAAAAAAAAAAAAAAAAAAGTCAAATCAGCAGTAAAAAGATGCGTATCTCCGTAGTAATTTTGACATTTTTAACAGCTAAGCTCACAGAATGAGATTCAAAAATCGCAATCCTGATCTGCGATTTTTTGTAGCAGACAAGTGTAATCTAAAAATATATAATCGTATATTATACAGGGTGTAACAAAACACCCTAGTAATACTTAAGGGGTGCTTCAGATCATCAAACTGAACAACTCTCACTATGGAGCCAACATAATCGAAATCGTGAAAATCGAGAAATGTTTCATACAAAACTGTTCCGACTCGATTAAAATGTATTGGACGGTTGATTTTGTTTCGAGATTTCGAAGTTGTCTCTATAGTGAAAGTTGTTCAGTTTGATGGTCTGAAGCGCCCCCACAAGTATTACTAAGGGGTATTGTTACACCCTGTGTACATTAAGGAATGACTTGATGAATAATTTTGATGACAAGGCTAAGCTAATTCACTAAATACATACATAAAACCGGTCAAGAGGGTGTTGAACTTGCCTATGATAATTATGAGTCATCATATAAAATAGTATCCTGATACAGCTTAAATTACTAATGGAAATCTTCAAAAGCAATCGATAGCGCCTTCTAATTTTGTTTAACGCCGTCCAGTTTATTACAGATGTTTTAATTTTTTCCGACACATTTGTTGCGCTAAAAAATCCATTATAATTTCATTGAAAGTACTTACTAAGAGCTATAAGATGTTATGCTAGGCTGCAAAGTTGCTTTTTGGCGCGAGTACTTGTATTGAAACCTGAGCTCAGCGAAGGTTTCAAAAGTACGAGACGCAGAATAACTTTGTAGCCGAGCGAAACACACAACTTTTCACCTCACAACAGTGAGGAAAAAATGAGAACAACATTTTAAAAAGTGTTTTTTTTTTCGTGCTGGCCAGTTACATGAAATAGTTATTAAGCATTTTCAGTGGATTGGCGGTATAGAAAAATATTGAATAGACAAATTCGAATTTCAAAAACTCTTTCCACGCTAGCGGATAAAATGCACTTTTGCACTCAGTATTCGAATGATAAACAGAATATTTCCGAGCTTGTGAGATGAAAAAGATATTGTTTTTACCCTCCTTTTTTGGAAGGGGTCGAAAAAATGTGTTTGCACTTATAACTACCAGCATTCGAATACTTGATGCCCCACACTAATTTTGATATCACCCCGTCTCTGTGGTACGGAAGGTGACAGCAGCAGTAAGGCAATTTTATTATTTCTTGTCTTGTTAATAAAAAGGTAAAATTATTACAACAATTATCGAAAACATGTTCTCGAAATGTAAATTTTACTTTTATTTTATTTTTTATTTACTTACTATTAAGTAAGGAACCCTATAAAAAGGAAAATCCGGATTTGTAAACCAGTTCCGTTAAAATGACATTATAACGTAGGTACTGTTTAATAGGAAAATTTTCACGTTAGTCTTGAACAAACAGTTACAAAAACAAACGTGCACTAAGTTATATAATTAATTAATTAATATATTTATTTCAACTTGTGTCTCAGTCGGTGACGCTCAGCGATAAAAATTAATATGATCGTTTTGGAAATAATTTAGGAAAACTCATGACAAGCAGTGGATGAAAAGTTAAATAAAATCATGAAAACTTATTTCTCTCCAGATATGTCCAAATATTTAGTATTAAAATAAGCCGGTTAAATATTTGTTTAAATTTAAATTAAATTTAATTTAATTTTATAGATTTTTTTAGATTTTATTTAACTTTACATCCACTGCTTGTCATGAGTTTTCCTAAATTATTTCCAAAACGATCATATTAATTTTTATCGCTGAGCGTCACCGACTGAGACACAAGTTGAAATAAATATATTTTAATTAAAACAGTCTCAGTTTTCTCAGAAAAACTTCTTTAACCGATTTCGAAGCTTAGCACCTTACGTTAAGGATGGCTTTCAGATGAAGAAGTACTGAGACAAATTGAAGGTTACCAGTTGTCCAAATATAACTATTGTAATGACAGCCCAACTAAACAGCTACTATAACATGCCTCCAATTAAATATATCGAAAAGTTAATATAATAAGTACTGTTTAAAAATTTTCACGTCAGTCTCTACAAGCCGTTAGAAAAACAAACGTGCACTAAGTTTAATTTTAAATACATACTAACCGACTTATTTTAATATAAATGTTAGGACATATCTGGAGAGAAGTAAGTTTTCATGATTTTATTTTACTTATACGTGGATGTAAAGCTTGTCATGAGTCTCCACAAATTATTTCCAAAACGATCATAATTAATTATTATCGCATCACTGACTGACACACCAGTTGAAATAAAATGATTTTAATTAAAACAGTGGTGTGTGATAACCTGCATGAACATACAACACATGTCCACGGGCATCGCGTATGGTTTCCCTGCTATCCTGACTCCAGCCATCACTTCAAACAGCAGTGATGCCAGTGAAATCCACGCGACCAGGGAAGAGGCGTCTTGGATCGGTTAGCCCTTGCATATTCTTAAATCATTCAACTTAATATAGCACACTGTCAAACAAACTACATTAGCGCTTAAGATAATAGAGTTTAATGTTTTTCGTTATGAGCTTAGCTGGGATGAAAAACAATAAAGGCTTCCGCACATTGCAGCGATATTATCGAGCGATACTATCGACAGCGATATCGCGACACCTTACACACTGCAGCGATTCCGCGATTCGCGTCACGCATGCGCCCTTCACTGAATGTAGTAGAAAGAGATTGCGTCAGGTTGCGATAATATCGCGGCAGTGTGTGGGATCGAGCGCGTCCCCATACAAAATGTACTGAGAACAATTATGGCAAAATCGCAGTGATATTATCGCTCGATAATATCGCGGCAGTGTGTAGGATCGCGCGAGTCCCCATACAAAATGTACTGAGAACAATTATCGCAAAATCGCAGCGATAATATCGCTCGATAATATCGCTGCAATGAGCGGAGGCCTTAAACCAGACACGATAATGACCAAAATGTAAAAAGGTTGTTTAAACTGGTAATAGATAAAAGTTCTTTTATGACCTCTCTGTTGCACTAGACAGTTATAGAAAACATATTTAACAATTTAATTTATTTACAGCCGCAATTTTCGGGTCACTTGGACCGGTCAGTTACATACTGCTGCCATATGTCATGCAGACCTACGGCCGGAGGCTCAGTAATGTTCTGTGGAACGTGTTCCTCGTCCTCGGCTTCGTCATTATCGCTATAGCTCCTGATGTCACCACCTTGATGATAGGACGTGGTGTCCAAGGTGTCTCTTATGGAGGAATCCTCATAACAGGCATCACCAGCGCTGAATACAGTCATCCAAAAAGAAGACCTGTTTTCGTCGCAATAAAGCTCGTAGTCTTACTATTAGGCGTATTTTTATGTCATAGTTTGAGTATGGTGTTGACATGGAGACAGGTGGCATGGATAGCCATAATCCCATCATGTCTAGGATTATTGACCACCTGGGCCTGGCCAGAAAGTCCAGCATGGCTGGCATATATGGGACGATTCGATGAGAGCATAGCCAGCTTCGAATGGTTGAGAGGAAATGACGCTGAATCAAGAAAAGAGATAAAGGAAATAATATTAGCACAAAAAGAACACAGGAATCGAGAAATCGACAGAAACACTCTCAGAAGAATAGTACAAATGTTTAAAATGAAGAAATTTCTGCAGCCATTGTACATAGCTTTAGCGATCATAATATTGCTTCATGCCACAGGTGCACATTACATGCTGGTGTACATTATAGAAATAATGAAAGAGTTAACTGGAGACCAGAACTCGGCTTACTATTACACTATGGCTTATGATGTTATTAAAATAGTTGCTGCATTGTTACCAATTGGGATTATTAGTGTATTGAAAAGAAGAACTTTAATTTTCTTTACTGGCGTAGCAGCGTCTATATTGTTATGTTTAGTGTGTGTATTTGATTATTTGAATGAGACTGGACAGTTTTATGTAATTTGGTTGATACCATTTCTGTTAATAACGTTTAATTTCTTTTGTTACTTGGGTATTTTACCCATATCTATGGTTTTAAAAGGAGAAATATTGCCTTTAGAGTTTAGAGGGATAGCGTCATCTATCTGTGGTATGATGCATTGTATTGTAAGTGCATTAGTAACGAAATTAACGTCAAACATGTTAGACAGTTTGAAGATATATGGAACATTTGGAGTGTATCTTATTTTTGTATTAATATCTTTGATTATTTTGTATTTTATTTTGCCTGAAACAAAAGACAGAACTTTACAGGATATCGAAACAGAATTTATAGATCACAAGCTGAGAGTCAATGAAATTGTTGATCCTGAAGTGGCAGATTTGAATCCAAATAAAAAATGAATCATTCAGGAAACTGTTTCATCAAGAAACAGAAGACAATGCATTTCAAAAAACAATGAAGTGAAACAAACATATTTTTCTCGAAAAAACTTTAGGGTCTTCGTTGTTCACAAACAGAACCCAGAAAACAGATATGTATGAAACAAAACAATCTATCTACAAAGTGTTTCTGATTGGTGGAGGAGCAGATTTGATTTTACGCATGCAGCGAATGGGCAAACTGTGTGTTAATAATTAATAGGTAATTATTTACTGCAGCACCGCATATTATGATGTAATAATATTATGTTCATCCGAATGAGTTATCCTTCATTCCTCCATTCCTCGTCGACAAGACAAAAAGTGACAGCAAGAGATTTAATGGAGGATTAACTTTAATGAGCGTTTCTGCAACTGAGTGTTAGTGATGTTATTATTTTGTTAAGTGTCTTTGTCTCGTTCCATATCAATTGGACGACTTGTTTTTAATGCAAATTACTACAATTCTAGTTTCATCTCCATCCACTAAAATATTGGCTGTAGATAAATATTTTAACATATTGATGAGCTAGGTAGTAACTAAATTAATCATATTTAAATTAAGGAATAAGTGTTTTATTCTAATAGTTCCTACGCATTATTGCAATAAAATTATATTCCCTTACAACAGAAATCAGTTCTCAAAAACATAAATTTTTATCAAATATTTTTTAATTTGCTAAATATTCGGTTCGGTGATAAATCTCGTGCTCTTTAGTGTGACTTATACAGGTTGAGTATTTTTAAATAAATTCAATTTCAATTCAAATAGGTTTGTTCGTTAAGTCATCATTTGTTTACATTTGATGACTGTTGTATTTTAAAATGTACTAAATTATAACTTGAGGAATTAATATTATCAGTATTATAGTTTAGCTGTTTGTATAATGTTGGATGAAACCAATCTGACATCGGTTTTATCAATGTTTTTTGTTTGTGAATTCTATTAATACATTTTATTAAATCCTCGAAACGTTTTAATGTTTCTTTTATTAGTCTAACACCTAAGTAAAGTTTTTGATATTCATTTATAAATGACCTTTTTTATCTTCTTACATAGTTGTCGAAAAACATTATAACCGAAAATAAAATCCCTTTTTATATAATTCGTTATACTTATGTGTTTATTTACTACCTCTGTTACTACTACGCCAGTCATATAAAACATTATAGGTCGCAATTGATTGCACGGAGCTGCATTTTTGGGATGTTGTTAGGATAAATATCAGCAGTATAAACCAATTTTGCAGCTTTGAAAGACCTGTGCAAACCGTGCTCGAAAAACCACGTAATTATTGAATCTTTTTCAGGTTTTGACTTATTACTTCTAAACGGTGCATCTTGCATAAAAATATTACGAAATTCCTGCAATTCATCAGGCCCCATTATTTTAAAAACCAATTTCCCTAATATCGACGCTGGAAAGCGAAAACGCTGTAACTGACACCAGTGTCAAATTTTTTTATTGCAGATTCGTAATCAGAAAAAAATTCTGCGTCGAATGGTCTGAGTCCCATAGCTCTACGGCCCTTAGAAAATTTTGTACAGCGTTGAAATTGCCTGTCATTTTTGGTCGACATCGATTTTGGTAGGCTGTAAATAGCACAAAAACTCTAAATTTTTACCGATTTGCATTTACGTCAAAATCGAGTTCCGTAAAAAAAACCAACAAGCTAGTTACATCGTTCGTCATATACTATTCAATGTGGGTTACAGCGTTTTTGCGGGACAAAAATTTTTAGTGCACCACATTTATGACATTTTGTTGTCCAATTGTTAGCAACGAATGTGGCTTATTACTTTTTAACGTAACCAACATTATGGCTACATGACGTGTTACAACATTCATTTCAAATCTCTATTTCTAGATCAAATTAATTTACGCTTTTTTAAATGTAGTATTCGCGACAAAGTTATCGCTTTTACCACCATCGATTTGGCGCTCGAACCGCTATGGCCTACCATTTACTGCGTCGCAAATCAGTCGATGGCCGTCAAAAAGGTGTCTTACTTTTGTTGTTCGTATTTTTTGGTGCGTAATTGGTTTCGTTTGAATGGTAAGTCCTCTGGTTAGATACTGTTATTTGTCATTTTTATTAGTGTTCCCTTATTTTTTACGTTATTTAAAAAAAGTGAACTGGATTGCATCATTCCCTTTATAAAATACAGGGTTCTGAAAAAGCGCATCATCGTCACCCACTGTTCAATAATGCTCTCCCAAGATGCGCTACAAAACATTATCCTCGCCCCTTTCATATCTAAATGTTGCCTCAGGTTCTCGGTCCACTGGACTGGAGGGGAAAGTACTCAACCACTTTACGCCTATCTTGGTTGTCTCCGTCTGAGAACTCTGACTCTCCATCGATTCATAGCCAGAAATGACCAACAATTCACTACATTAACTTGCTTATTTTACAGCTGCTGTCTAAGATCGCTCGCACTCGCTCTCTAATCGACTATGAATCTATAGACGTTAGATCACGTTAACGTAAGGGTTTCTACGTCGTCTACTACTACTATTTTCGTCCACGTTTAATTACTAAAGGTAAATATAGGTAGGTTGAATAAAAGCAGAAGCAAAGTTGAAGAAAGAGTTTGACTGAATGCGCTTTACCAGCCTATTTGTCGAATTTGTTTCTGCCTATTCTAATGGCCCGCTGCCTGTGCGATACACTTTTGTACAACTTTCAGTGAAATTCGTTGTTTATATGAAAATTAAACATGACTTTCGTTTTATCCAAGTTCATGCCGAGACTGATACGTTCCGAAGCTTCGTTTAAGCTGATTAGCATCCCTCCATCGGAGCAGAGATTCCGCCATATCAGCATCGTAAGATTTTTTAATTTCAATCCTCGAAAAACAACTTGTGAATTTGGTTTAGGATTCACATCGGTCTTTAGATCTTGAAATGCGATTTTTCTTCTTTGCAGTTTAATTAGTAATTACAATACAAATTAAAAAATTTAAGAGCTCTTTTCACACCTTCCGGATAGGACTACCTCCGGTTACAGCACAGCCCTGGGTCCCTCGCAAGGGAAACCTGAGTGACAGGAAGGAGCCTTCATCCAACGCCTTCTTATTTTGAGCAGCGGGAGTCTTCCTAATCTGACTCAAATTAAGATCCAGGATGTCGCCAATGTAGTGGTGTATTTGGCTTACTTTTTTCTTCTTTGAGTTTCTCTTCATTACTGGAGGTCGGCAGTCAGCTCTGTATATGCCTGGATGTCTCTTGCCAAACGAAAAAGCTTTTTGAAGGTGGCGATGCCTGTCTACTGTTTGTTCAGGCTTGCGAGCCATGTCATTCGTAGCCTATCTACTTTTCTTTTGCCCATTATTGTAGTATGAAGCACCTGGAAGGTATCGCCTATACTTCAAGACCATCAAACTGAATAACTTTCTATATGGTTCCAAAATAAAAATTGCGAAAAAAACAGCTGTCCCATACATTTAGCTCTAGTAGGACTGCACTTTTGAATAAAACAACAGTTTTTTTTTTGCGTTTTTTTTGTTGGATCCATAGAGAAAGTTGTTCAGTTCGACGGTTCAATCATTCTCTTAAAAAGAGTTTCTTAGAATATTGTTGAATCTATTGATTTCTGATACATCTCCAAATATGTGATAGTAATTTGTCAATTATGATAAATAATCAATCATATTTTGCATCCTACCTTGAGATGAATTCCTTGAGAAATAAACAAAAAACCCGACTGCATAAAAAACTGAAAAGATAAAAACAAGCTCCTTATATCATAATAACTTTGTTAGAGCAAATTAATACAATTTGAATGTTATTACTTATTAGGTAGGTATCGCAAACGGGGACAAAGAAAAATTACGTATGGTTGGTTATGGTTTGTCCCCGCCTGCAATACCTACCTAATAAGTAATAACATTCAAATTGTATTAATTTGCTCTAACAAAGTTATTATGATATAAGGAGCTTGTTTTTATCTTTTCAGTTTTTTATGCAGTCGGGTTTTTTGTTTATCTTAATAATTTAGTTTATTTCATACTTTTTTGTCTTGTGTCAAAATGGTAGCATAAAAGTACTACAATATATATATATTTGGAATCTGCTCTTCACCAGCTTTCATTTGATACCCATATAGTATTTTTTTACGAAAAAAAAATTATTCTCCCCCCTCTCTTTTTTAATTAGCAGACGTCATATTAAAATAATGTACCCTATGTCACTCTCACGATTTTTACGAATCTAATGATACCTCATACGTTAAAATCCATCCAGCCGTTTAAGCTGTAGGGCGTGCCAAAGAAATAGACATACAAACATACATACATACATACATACATACATACATACATACATACATACGCTCGAAAAACATAATCCTCCTTCTGTCGCAGTCGGGTAAAAATTAATCGAGAACGCTTCCGCGTTCCAGTTAATTCCAGTTTCGACTATTCGAATATTAAGAATTAAGCTTTTTGTGCTTTTTTGTAACCTAATATTACATTTTGAATTACTTTCTGATGTCTTTACTTTTTAATAACACAGTAAACATTTTTGACTTAATATTTACGTCATTTCAATTTAGCAATTTTTTCGCTTTTCTTGTGGTTAAACCATTACATGACTATACAAATTAAAAAGGTTATATTGTTACATCAATATTATGGTACTGGGTACATTACGGAATAGTGGGTTACAACGATTTCGATTTCCAAAATAAAGTATTATTTTATGAAATCCATACAACAATCGACTTCAGTTACAGCGTTCTTTGGGGTTGAAAAAAAAAGTCCATATGCTGTAACCCACAATAAAATTAAAACCAGGAATATTTAACGGAATCGGGGAAATTCGTATCATAGCTAATCTTAAATTATATTTTCTATACAAAAGTGGCATATGTGGGACTAACATTAACGAAGTTATGAATTTTTTTCTGAAATACGCAAAAGTTTTTCGGGCCTGGTGTAAAGTTTGCCTTTTGTGGGTTACAGCGTTTCCGCTTTCCAGCGTCGATATATAGTTTTCTCCTGATAACAAAGGAACTGTTCCTTATACAGAGTTCAAATTGTGCTTAAGTTAAAGTTAAATAGCTGTTATACAATTTCATTTGTTATAATTTTCCTCGTAGAATGAATATTTTAGCCGATATCCTGTTCGAAAGACAGGTAAAACTACAATTTTGAACTTTTCGGGGAAAATGGCTAATGTTTGAAGTGGTTTATCTCAAGACTTACTTCATTTACAGAGCTAAAACTTTACTCTAATATTTAGCAAATTTTGTCTTCTTTAAAATCGTAGTTACGCAAGATGCACCGTTTAGAAGTAATAAGTCAAAACCTGAAAAAGTCCGAAAATTGCGAGGTTTTTCGAGCAGGAGCGGTTAGCACAGGTCTTTCAAAGCTTCAAAATTGGTTTTATACTGCTGGTATCTATCCTAACAACATCCCAAAAATGCAGTTCCGTGCAATTTATTGCGACCTAAGGCGATTTCTAAGTCTACGGTAACTGGCGTATACAATATGTTACTAATTAGTCCTGGGTTCGAATCCCAGTTCGGTCATGGATGTTATATGTTCGTGCCGTTGTTGTATGGTTTCCATAATAAAAGCCTTTAGTGCTAGTTTGGGATCATTACAATGTATGTGCCTGTGAGCGTTATTTATTTATTTATTTATTTATACGAATAATATTTCCAGCACAAAGTATAAGTATTTATATTAAACCCAATATTCACAAATATACATCAAAGTTATGCAAATGAGACATTTGAAACTGATCCCTCATTTACATAGCCTTATTTATTGCATCTGAAATGTATTGCTAGTTGTCAAAAGATTTATAACAACGTTTGTTTCTAAACTGAATATTTTGATGCTAAATACCCGTTTATACCTGTGTTGTTATAATTTGCTTTGAAGGTTCTTGAACGGCGACCTGACAACTGAAAACTGATGATCTCGCGAAGGTTTGAAGGAGCAGGAAATAACTAGAAGTTTATGTTCATGACGCAATCTGTCATGATTTCTAATAGTAACCATAGCCTTTTTCATTAGTTTCTGTGCAAATGTCACGATACCAACTTTTGGCATGGATTCTCGCTTTGTTCGAAAGTGATGTATTTGGCGGGTGACGAAAACACGTTCCGCTCCAAACGCTATAACTTCGATGCATTTTGCGATAAATAAATAAAACAGTAGCGTTCTTCAGAGGATGGAGGCTCGGTCCTCACGATAAATACAGGGTACAAATTATATTATTTTGAATTTTAGGTTTTATGCTCACAGCCTTCTTAAAAGATGTTTAGATAAAAAACGTTCTCTACGGATCTAACATAACTATAATAATAAAGTTTAGTATTCTGGTTTGATCATCCACTTAAAAACTAAGAAAATAATATCAAGAACGCCAACGATATAGGGTCCGTCGTCGGTTTTCAGACTTTAAAACACAGTTTTTCATGTTTCGTTTGTGTTCAAAAAACGAGTGAGTGCGGCTTCGACCGGATCATAGCGTCTTAAGCTACATAATGCTATCTTTACCATCCTTCACCCAGAGCCCAGACGGTAAAAAGAAATTAAACCCCTTACGTCCCGAGGCGAAAGTAAATTGATTGATAGATCATTCGCCTAGCCAAGTTGTAAATAATGGAATGTTAACCCTCGGCGAGCTGTCTGACAGTTCGGTGGGCAGAAGAATGGATGCAGTTTTGTTTACTTGTCAGCGTAGGTTAGATCGATGCATTGTCATTACCTTTCTTACCCGACTTTGCAGGACGGCAAAATAGGAGTAATGGTATATCGATCCATTTAAATATTGTAAAAACCAAACGTCGTGCGTGTCGTCGTTGTATCGTTGTTTCTGGCCGCATCTTCTCTACAGCGTTCCGAAGAAAAAAAAATTGACGTTTAAATAACTGTGCTTCAAATTCCTATGTTGAACAAATTATTTTGAGTTGAGTTGAATATACCACCAAAAACAACTATTTATTTATTTCTTTTTATTTAGCTAAACACACATTTTAAGCACACGCTTGTGTGCCTAAAAATAAACTGTTAAACCCACCAGCTTCGGTTTGCGTTTACATGGTTATTATACTATACAGGTTGAAATTGATATCATTAGCATCCTTTTAAACTAAGAGTCTACCCATCAAACTGAAAAACTTTTACTATGGGAGCAAACCAATCGGAACAAAAAAAAATCAGCTGTCCCATACATTTGAGTCGTGTAGGCAGCGGCGGCGGGTGCAGTTTGGTATGGGACAGCAGATTTTTTTTTTTGCTCCGATTGGTTTGCTCCCATAGTAAAAGTTGTTCAGTTTGATGGGTAGACTCTTAGTTTAAAAGGATGCTAATGATATCAATTTCACCCTGTATATCAACAGCAAATACATTCCACCTAAAAATAAAAAGACTAAACATCTTCATCAACTCAGCACTAACGACTAGGACCGCAAGAAGTCTTAATCACTTGTACTTCTTTCTTCGCCGAGATTAATGGGGATTTGATAAATTGCTGGGGTACCGCACACCGGGCGCGGCGCGGGCGTCATCGGGTTAATGGGGTGAATCTGCGAGATAAAGATGCAAGTTTGTTGTGAAGAGTAATGAATACTGTGACGTTTTTTAAATTAGCCGGGGTGTAAATATACTCTTACTCGAAATAAAAAAAAAGCAATTTTGCTTGCGTCTGTTGTGTGACCGTGATCAGGCTTCTTAAGGCGTATCAGCCGTGGACCACTCTCCTCTCACTCACACTCCATACTAATCGATGAGAAAGAGCGCCTGGCTCCGGTCAGAATTTTGCTGTTTTCTTTGAAAAATTCGATGATTTTTTATTAATTTCTAAAAAGTAAGAAAACCGCATCATTCTAAATTGTATTGTGAACAATAAAGTAAATTTTCATTTTGTTCCGATTAAAAATGTAAGAGTAAAATGGTTACAACTGGAAAAAAAGGGGTGACTTTAGAGTCCCTTTTCTTCGTTTTTATTCATTAAAATCGATTTCTAGAAAAACCACATCACTTCTCATATCCTGTAGATGGTTCAGTTTAAATTTCAGCTCAAAAAGTGCCATAGTTAATGAATAAAATGGTTACAAAATTACCCAAAACCGGCAGGTAGCCCCTTAAATTAGAAAAAGATTCATTTCAATTTCAACTGCGTTACCGATTACTATACTCCATTCCAAATAAGGACGACTAGAGTTTCCGATTCCTATTTAGCTTTCTGGCCAATACTGATAAGCAAATATAATTTATTTATCAGAAAGATGTAGCTTATTAACGTCCAAGATATATGTATTCTAGATATAAGAGTGGGAGTAAGTGTTTCAAATCTCTGTTTCTGTAATTTAAAATGGCCTTAAATTTTCGTTGCTATTTGGAATATAGGTCAGCAGAATTGAAAAAAGGCGCTTAAAACCATTTCGACACAAGTCGTCTCGGATACGGGTATTATAGTATCAATGCATTCAGTATGATCTACGAGATTACTTGACGCGCTCAGACTGTGGGGAGAAATTGTCACATCACAAAGATGGCTAGATAATTTATTTTTCGCATACCATATTGTAGACTCTACAATGTAGTGTAGAGTATCAAATGAAAGGACTTCTTGAAATGAAAAGGTTCTTAATGTTTAAATATAATATAACTATGAATAGCACACTATAATGTGTCGTATGCGGAAGTACTTTTCATCAGAGAAGCCCATCATACTGGCAACAAGCGCCGTAGCCGTATCGACATGGTAAAACTTCATCAAATTTTCAGTTAATAACTTTTTTGGTACGTTGTCTGGGTCATTCTCCATAGTAGAAGAGGCTTATGGGGTCCATATTATCCTGACTATAGAGGATCCGTCTTAATATGCTGACACTTTTTTAGGGAGATGATCAGACCGTCAAACTGAATAACCCTTCTCTATGGTACCAATATCGAAGTCGTGAAAAAAAAACTGTCTGTCAGGCTGTCAGGCTGTCCCATACATTTTGGCTCGAGTAGGTTTGCAGTTTTGTATGGAACATCAATTTTTTTTCGCGATATCTATGTTGGTTCCATACAGAAAGTTGTTAAGTTTGACGGTCTGATCATAATCTTAAAAAAAGTGTCAGCATAAAATTAAGAAGGACCCTGTATACAGGGTGTTACATAAGTAAAAATAAATATTTGAAACTCTTAAGGGGGTTGTTTAGACCATTAAACTGAACAACTTTCACAATGGGACCAACATAGAAATCGCGAAAAAAAAATCGGATATATCATACATATTTTAGCTCTAGTGGATTTGTAGAGTATGAAACATCAATTTTTTTTTTCGCGTATTCAACATTGGTCCCATAGTGAAAGTTGTTCAGTTTGATAGTCTAAACCGCCCCCTTAAATGTTTATTTGTACCTATTTTTGTAACACCTTGTATTACTCATATTGGATTCGTAGAATAGATTAAAAATACCCTACTGGACCTCAAAGGAATATAATTATTGGAAGGTATAATAAAGTTCACTCCCATTAGCTTTTAATATCACTGAAGTAGGAAATGGACAATAAGTTGTAAAATTTATGTTAAGGCTAAAAGGTTTCACATTTGTATGGCTCGGTTAAGGGATGGGCTGAGTGGATATTTGTTTTTTAATCGGTAGTCCACAACGTTGGCCGAATATCTGTAATCACTAATCAGCCAAATAGCTAAGTATACAATTTACTATGAGATGAGAGCATGACGCAAAACATGTTCTGATCAAAATAATAGGCGTGTGTTAGAACCGTTGTCGTAAAACATTTTTATGTAATGTTCATACACTTTAGACTTTTACCAGTCCAATACATTTCCATACTCAAAACTCGTTTCATTGTAACAAAACCCGTGTTTAAAATTTCAAATTGTCTACCGCAAGGAATAATTTCTATTATTGGGCATGATTAGGTAATCATTTATAATCAGTCATTGAAATTTTTGAAATCAAAGCGACTATCAATTTTAATAGAAAAGTAGGTACATCCACCTTGATGCTATTATTTATAATTTTTTATTTAAATAAGTACTTAATGCTATTAATATTATTTACCTAACAATTTTCTTATTCGGTCTAAGGTAAGACTGGTATTCGGTGCATCTCTAGTTGAGATACGTCCGATTGGCTGTAAATACTTTACGATTGAATCTCTTGATTCGTGTCCAAATTATTGGTGCTATAATAGGCGTTTAGTACGGAATTTGTTTATTGCCGCATTAGAGCTCGTGGGTTGAATTTATTGGTGTTATTCATTGTAACAATAGTTAGTGCTATGAGGGCTTTGAATAGCTTTTAGTGGCGGTTTTGTAGATAATAGAAATTGGTATTGCACTGTTGTATAAGCAGTTATTCACAACGTGTGAACAAATGAATGCAATAATTGAAATGATTTGTTATAATGGAAACTGAAATTGGCAAATAAAAATTAACATATATGATATATAATGAATTGATGCCCTATAATACCCCGATCCTGTTGCAAGAGAAGAATTCTGATATTATTAGTAACATTTAAACCATTATATTCGTTCCGATCTCCGGGAAATTTACCTGGTGCATTTTGTGAGTATCAAACATTGTTGCACTTGTCTTCTCCAATCTGTACACCTTTCCTCCAGCCAGTACTAAGTGTGTTACGATAGACCTATTGATTATTATTATTTGGGGCCTTGATAGGCTTACGCCTTGCCACTTAGACCATCGCTGGTCCTTTGTGAAGCCCTTTTCAAAGTTCCTTACCAATTCGTACTGCGGCCAGAAATCGAAGTACAGTCTATAAAATCTTGGCAAAAAATGAGGGCGCTGTCTCCACGCAAGAACGTCAAAATCAAGAATAACCTGGCAACACTACCATACTAAAATGATTAGTTCCTCTAACATTCATGCCACGACTTTATAGACAGACTATAGGTTTATGATCGGGACGGTTTGTATCTCATATGGTGTCAATAGACGTAAGCGTGGCAACACCAACATCCCAGGTCCCTCACTGCATACCTGCTGGTCATAGCCACTGCATTCTACTCCACCTCTGATGATATTGGTTTCCCGCTCCGTCAGATTCAGGAAGAGTAAGGACTAGAAGAGAGAGCACATGTTTAGCGCATACCTTCACTTATCCTGCGTACCTGAATGCTTTTCTAATAAAGTAGTCGCTGTTAAGAAATCAGCTACGAGGAGAATCCATACACCTAAGGGAGGAAATCCAGTTTTTATATTTCCACTGTTATATAAAGGGTCCAACATATGCTGACACTTTTTAAGAGGATGAAAAGAGCATGAAATGAGCCAAAGTAGGCTGACGTATGAAATCTACAAGGAAAGTGTGAATGGAATGGTTGAAAGGGGTCGCCCTAGGCGCACGTACGCAATAGGATGCGTACTGAAGAAGGGCCAAATAAAATGTAACCGGAACCGACGAGCATGTATGAAGAAACTTATGAATGTTGAGGAGGCGAAAGATGTGTGTCAGAATCGTAGCATGTGGCTATCTATTGTCTCTGCCTACCCCAGTAGTGGGACATAGGCGTGAGCATATGTATTTATGTATGTATGTATGCTTTTAAGAGGATGATCAGACCATTAAGCCGAACAACTTTCTCTATGGGACTAACATCGAAATCACAAAAAAAAAATCTGCTGTCCCATACTAAACTCCAATACCTACTCGACTCAAAGTACAACAGCAGATTTTTTTTTTTGCTCTGATGTAGAGTACCTAAGTGGTTTAAAGGTTAATGATACTTTTCCTTACACCCTGTATAGGTATCACTGCCTAAACATATGGGTGTAGAAATCTTACAGCGGGATTTTGGAATATAATAGAAGAGCAAATAACGTTAGCGTACAACATATAGCGAACTGATGTTGAAGTCCACTATTAAATTATAGCCGTCGCCCCATGCGGTGCAATTTAAATCGAATGTAAGAGAGAGACAATTCATCAGCGGTTCTGGTACAAGGATCGTTTGCTTAAAGCTTTGGTTACATTGACTCTAGCATATCTGCTGTCATCTTCACCGCTTGACAGCGGTTTTACAATTATTACGAATTCGTTTATATTTATGTACTCTGAAGTGCAGGTTGCCTCTCGGTGTTTTCCTTTATCGTTGGATTTTCAAGGAAATTAATGTTTTTTATTATTATTATTTTTTTTACGTAGCCTCTTCAATTTCCTACTGCTGGGCAAAGACCTCCCCTTTTACTCTCCAATCATCTATGTTGTGTGCAACTTCTGGCCAACTCTCCAAGAAGGCATCCATGTTATCTCTCCAACTTTTTCTCGGTCTACCTCGACGCCGGTGACCATCCTGGGGAACCCAGTCTGTGGTGATTTTGGCCCATCTTTCGGGCTGCATGCGACAGACATGTCCGGCCCAGTCCCACTTTTATTCATTAATTTACTATATTTTCGGCTTTATAGCTTGACTCGATCATGAGGCGGTGATTCGATTCCTGGCCTGCAGCACCACTAAGTTATATGGAATTTATGTACGGCTGAATTGATCATTATCACAAGCTTGACGGTGAAGGAAAACATCGTGAGGAAACCTGCATAACCGAGTCCGGTAAAAAAATAGTTCCGATGTATAAGTAAAAAATAAAATATGGGTGCATGACCTTGGGGTGAACACAATAGACCAGCAATTGTCTACGTTTACATAACGAACCATGCTTGCAATGGTCTAGCCAACAATAATACTAATTCTCAAGCTAAAATTATTGCTTCGTATTTGTTTTTATAAACTTAGACCATTTTAAGTTTAATTGATTCACGATTAAGTCGATCACAAGGCTAAAGTGGCGATGGGCGTGGAAGGAAAGATAGCCGGGTGGCCATGTCAGTATCAGAGTGGTGGCCAAAGGAAAGACGAGGTCAGTTCAGTATAGGCAGATCACCATCACGTTGGTTTGACGACATTTTGGAGGTCACAGACGGCATTGGATCAAATAAACACACGACCGTGACAAGCGCAGTAAAAAAGGAGGCCTACTCTCTTTAACATCAAACAATTAATTAAACACTTTTACAACATAATCAAACCCTAAAGAATAAGAGCACTAAACTTTTCTCATTAAAATAAACAACAATGTGTACGAACCCTTATAACATGATGATTTGTTATGATCACCTCGACTGCGCTCAGCGGGCGGCCAAAAACTGCATTTACTTTAAATAAACCACAACCAAACCAAACTACACTTTAACTACAGGCCTTTAAGCGTAAATTTGGATAACATTATCGACTACCGAAATCGCAAAACAAACGAAACTAAACGTTATAGCTGTAACAATTAAGGAGATGGTAATGAAATTCTGTAGCCACACGAATCTGAGTCTTACTGATAAGTTCCTAGATTCAAATTTGAATGTAGAAGTTAATTCAGTATTAAACGATGCTCAGTAACATCTCAGTTCGCTTAATAATAATTTTCGATGTTAAGACAAGCGTTGATAATTTATTCTTAAACTTTTGGTTTTGCATCTTTATTTTTAGTAGAGCTAAATGTTAACCGGCTATAAGTTTTTGATGGACACTATAATTTATTCTTGTGTTCGTGTTTGAGATGGTGATGGCATGGTGCACCTCATGCATAATTATTTGTTGTGGATAGATGCTAAGGGACTAAAAAATAAGGTTTCTTTTGCAGTGGTTTTGTGTGTCGGTGATAAAAATTCAAAAATTTATTTTACAATCAATAATTCAACTACTATATAATATTATATGCTGACACTATTTTAAGGGGATGATCAGAATATCAAACTGAACAACTTTCTCTACGGCACCAACATCGAAATCGCGAGAAAAAAATCTGCTCTTACATACAAAACTGCAAACCTACTCGAGCCAAATGTATGGGACAGCAGATTTTTTTTCGCGATTTCGATATTGGTCCCATAGAGAAAGTTGTTCAGTTTGATGGTCTGATCATCCCCTTAAAAAGTGTCAACATATTAAGAAGGACTCTGTATAGGTTGTAAGGAAAAGTATCAATAACCTTTAAACCGCATACTCTACACATCAAACTGAACAACTTTTACTATGGGAGCAAACCGATCGGAGCAAAAAAAAATCTGCTGTTGCACACATTTGAGTCGAGTAGGTATTGGAGTTTAGTATGGGACAGCAGATTTTTTTGCTCTGATCGGTTTGCTCCCATAGTAAAAGTTGTTCAGTTTGATGTGTAGAGTATGCGGTTTAAAGGTTAATGATACTTTTCCTTACAACCTATACAGAGAGATATATATGGGAGCACATAGTAAAAGTTGTTCAGATTGGTGGATAGAGGTTTAATGGTTAATGATACTTTTTCTTACACTCTTTGCATTGCATTTTTATATTGCAGAATGGTATATTGATTATGTCTAGTGGTGATTCGCCTAGTAAATCATTTCTTGAACCTTATCCCTTGGTCGATTCGTAAGAACTGAGGTGGACTATATAAAACTAAAACACTTTGTTTATTTAAAATAATATCACATAGGTAGGTTTCCGACGTAATTTTTTTGACTCTACCACCGCCTCGGAAGGTGTTCCGTCGTAAAGAAGATGCGGCCAGAAACTCTACAACACACATTTTTTTTAATTATACAAAATTTACAATGTACAATTACAAATACAATATTAAACTAGTGTAACATTGTCAAGACCAGACATTTTGGACATTCATATAATCATCGCTTCTAAGATTTCTAACCTAGAACCATACAGTGATTTTAATTTGGACTCACTCTACTACCAAACCAACTAGAGCATAAGATCACACAGATTAATACTTAATAGACATTGGTGTCTTTAAACATATTCGTCCGTATAACCAACGTATAAGAATGACTAGGTACTAACTTATACGAATCGATAGTAAGTTATTACCGAAAGTACTTTATTTTCTTAGCCGCTAAATAACAGCCACTACCGTGCCCTATTCCAGCTATTTCACGTCAAAGCCAATAGAGCCTACTGTTATAAAATAATCATTCCCCTAAGCGCTAGCGATGAAATGTCTTGTATCAATCGATCCAATTACAGTGGCGACGTTGTGTATTGGCCGTCTTGTCACTTGTAAGGATTTGATCGAGTTTCTCATTGAAGAGATTGGTTTGAAATTAAAGAAGCCTTCAAGGATAGAACAAACCATTCTGACGCTAAACATTCATATGTTAGAAAGGATCATTAATCATTAATGATCGAGAGACGTATTCAATTCCAATTAAAATCAGCTTCCTAGAATGCAAATTTTTGTATTGTGCCCTACAATGGGATCTATAATTATTTTCCCCATCTCTACACCATAGGTTATGGACTATGAAAATATACTTAATAAAGATTGGAAAGGAAAAAAGGAGGAAAAAAATTAAAATGGAACAAAAACTAGCTTCTTTTATTGTATCAATGTTTTTACGACTACTTTATTAATGCTTCTATGTTTTACTAATTAGGAATTTGGTTAGCTTAATAGCATCACATGGTTTAAAACAGTCTTCTCTCGGGCAGGGGTGCGTTCAGAACCTACGCCCAGAGTGCGCCCAGAGTGCACTCCGAGTGCAACTTTTCGCCCTAACGCCGTTCCGAGGCTCGGTGAAAAGCGTATTACCCATAAGAGCGAGCGAGAAGAACAACCGCACCCAAAGGTTCTGAACGCAGCCCAGGTGTACGAGCGCAAGGATTAGTCACTCTCTCGCTCACGATGGCTCACTCACTCACTCATACGCTCACTCACTCTCTCAATCATTCGCTCGCTCGCTCGCTCAATCACTCACCGACATACTCACTCATACGCTCACTTACTCTCTCAATCATTAGCTCGCTCACTCACTCACTCATTCACTTACTCACTCACTCACTCACTCACTCACTCACTTACTAACTCACGCACTCACTCACTCACTCATTCACTTACTCACTCATTTACACACACACAGTCACGCACTCATTCCTACTAGCTAGCTTTCAAAAAATCACTAGTGCACTTTTGCGGCCAGCGTGTCTTTTCAAGCAGTAGGACCACGAGAATTTTAAAATCCTACTGGTCCTACTAGGCGAACTAAGCGGTAGGACCAACAGTCCGTAAGGAATATTTCAGAGTTATAGGTACTTTATCTTTAGACAATTGACTAGTATATTCCTTGCAGTGCAGTTGACCAATCCACACAACGCCATATACACCACGGTTTCTCGCATCAAATGAGTTCGCTCGCACGGCGACAAAGGAATCAATTTATCACGAACGCGCCGCGCCGTAAGGTCAGGCCATTGTCGTTGGCTCCTGCCGCTTGCTATTGATTCCGCCTCTTTCACCTTCATCCCCAACAACCTTCATTGGAGGGATTAAAAATTTGATAAGTTTAAACGTGTAAGCCTATTAGGCCTGAGTTCGACAGATGACATGATTAGATCTAAAATGTGTAAAGTTTACACAATCCATTCTCGAAATCCATCCATCTTTCTTCGGTCTTCCTCTCCTAGTACCTACAGCCAATCGTACTCATGAAATTGAATATGCTAACTCGTCTCGTAATATGACACTCGTCTTCGTGGTGTTATCGTTCTAGTCTTCATGACGTCATGTTCATTCCACTTTATTATACCACCTACTAACAAGGGATTCCGTTAGTATTGAACGTTTCAGGATGCAGGTCGGTCGCAGTAAGGACAACATGTTCAGGTGGGGATTCTCGGATGCGCAAAATGTGAGTTGCTTATGTGGAGCTCCACAAACAATGGCCCATCTCACATCGTGCCCTGCGTGCCCTAACACCTGTACGCAGGAGGAGCTCATGACCGCTAGCGACGGCGCAGTATCGGTTGCCCACTTCTGGCAAGGTACTATTTAGCGACTTTGTTCAAAATTTGAAGTCGACACGATAAGAAGAAGAAGGATGGATTAAAGTGTCAAGTGGCTATAGCAGTAGTGGATGGTGGTAATGGTAGCTATTCTTTCTTACACTGTAAAGGAACTGAATGATGATATGTAAGAATATGGAGTGAGTCATCGTCATCGGTCTATATACGTACGTCCCACTGCAGGGCACAGGCCTACCCTCTAGGAGGGTGTTTGGGCGTTAGTCCACCACGCGTGCCCAATGCGGATTGGTAGACTTCACATACGCATCACAATTATGCAGAAGAAATTGTGATGATGCAGGTTTCCTCACGATGTTTTCCTTCACCGTTTGAGAGCAGTCGGTATTACGTAGGTACATAAGTTAGAAAAACTCATTGGTACGAGTACGTGGCATGTTGTCCGTGCTGATTTGAACCCGGACCTCATGATTGAGAGTCCATACCTCTCCGCAACGTGTCACCGGGCTCTTTTGGAGTAAGTGAGTACCTGAAATTACTGCTAAAAATAATGAAAGAGAGAAATAATGGATAAGACATATTTCGCCGTCCTCAAATAATGGGATAAGAGTAAAAGAATGATGATGTTAGTATAGCATAGTTGTTGTTTACTCCAAAATGTTCCCAATACCGATATGAATTTATTTTTTTCTCCCAACACAAATGTAAGGATTTACATCCTGTGTGCGAGCAATTATACGTAAATAGCGACAGAAATGTTATGTACTTGTCCAACAAAATACATGGGGCTGTAATAAATTGTAGCGCACACAAAATATTAGACAAGCAGGCAACATTAATCTCCTCGGCAACGCCACTGAAATAGCTTCACTTTTGTTTTAATTTTAATATAAGTTACATATTTTATGTTTCTCTTTGTGGTCAAATGATGAGAGTCGTACTAATTATGGTTTGCGTTCTGAGACTTAAACATTATTATTATCTTTCCCGAAAGCACATTACCTATTTATTGGTTCTAATATTGCGAGGACTACGAAGCTGGTAACTTACATACAAAAGGTGAAAAACAAATCCACCTTTAAAACCTAATAGAAATGAAGTCTGTGGTTTCGGTTTCTTTTGAATCAGTGCACTATAAAACTATTTTATTAACTGCCAGAAAACATTTTAGATTGTATCCAAATAGTGAAACTGAACAACTTTTCCTAAGGAACATGAATCGAAGAGAAAGAATGGTGGACCTCCCATAGAAAATCGATCGGCATTTTTGTATGAGACTTATGAGAGGTCCAAACATTTTTCTTGTTTTTCAACACATATTCCTAAAGGAATGTTGTTCAATTTCATTATTCGATATTCAGAATCGTAGCATGTGGCGATCTGTTGTCTCTGCCTACCCCAGTAGTGGGACATAGGCGTGAGCATATGTATGTATGTACGTACACTTAGATTTGTGATTGGTCTTCGCGGGGCGGAGCGCAGCGACCTAAATTAAATGTAGTGGTGGATACCTACTAACTTTGAAGGTATTAAATTTTTGTGAAACATTATGATTTTGATGAGAGAGAGCAGACCCGATGCTCCCCAGTCTCCCCAACACGTTTAAATTTCCTACACTTTAAGTTTTTTTCTCATTTCCACCCCGTTTCTTTTATAATGAACGAGCAACTTAATCTATTTAACGAGAGCTTTTCTCACAGAAAAATATAAAACCCACAGTTCATAAAGTTCTTTGTAAATTACATCTCTCATTTCTAAACCTAGTGAAAAAAACTGAAAAAAAAAACAATTCTCATAACCAAGAAAAGAAATTAGACGCAAAATTAAAGAGATAAGTCGAGAAAAAGCCAAGAAAGGCCCATTATCTTGGATTAATCTCGTCAAAAACATCCGTGTCAAGGGAAAAATAATTTAATTTCCACCTTTTAGCGAGTGCCACTCGAAAGAGTAAACCGTTTGAGTTTCTGTATGAAAAGCAATTAGAATAATGAAGTTGAAGGGCCTTTAAGAACCGAGGGACTATAACCAGTGTTAGTTGGCTCTTTCGTTAAGGAAATGTTGTTAGAAATGGGTGTCTGGTTATAGTTGGTGAGGAAAGAATGGTTTTCGGTACCCCGAGCTTTGTAGTGAGGGCTCACGTTTGGATGTTAAGGAGCCAGGTGATGTAGCTCTTTATTTTATTTCATCTTTATTAGGAAAATCAACAGCCCATATTCTATAAAATATATCAGATAATTATAAGGACAATTACAACACTCAATTCAATTCAATTCAAATCTCAATCGGAAACCAATCAAAAATCGGAACTCTTATGGATATCACCTCGTTGTCTGTCCGTCCGTCTGTCACAGGCATTATTTTCGGAGACCTTCAGACACAGGAAGCTGAAACTTGGTACAGTTATAGCAATTAATGGTCCAATTCTGGTAGTCGTGTGTCGTATAGTTGATTTCTTTTTCAGTTCGCGTTAGTTTTTTGTGTCCTCAAAAACCGCACCACTTTCTAACCTGTGCCCTTAACAATTCGCACCACGCAATCTGTTAAATGCGTTGAAGTACCTTTTGTAGAAGAAATCAATTGAAAAAAATATTTGCCACGTTTTTTGGACAGGTGATTGTTATTTTACAATCACATTGATAAAAAGGAAGTCAGTAAATTTTGATTAAAAAAATAATTTGTACTAACAGAAATTTGTGATGAGATTTTGCACTGAACATAGAAGATAATTTTTTATGGATGAGTTTAAAGGAGATCATTGTCCAACAATGGGTCCATTTACGTTAGTTTCTAAATTATTTGAACTTATTGCAACTGACGGGAACCCGTTGCATGAGGCATAGATTAATGAACATGAGGGCAGCGCAGGACCAGTCGTTGTGACGATTCTTGGGGGCGGCCTATGTCCATCAGTGGTCATAGTCAATCAATCGGCTGAGATGATGATGATGATTACAACACAAACCGTAGCTTGTAACTTGTAACACTGCATTATATTATAGCACGTAGGTATAGGTATATTCTTACCTACTAAAGAATTAAAGTAAAGTCTTAACTACAAAGTAAGTTTAAGAAATCCAACTCGACCATTCTGGATTCTCCACTGATAATTCGAGATCGTATCGCTCCCTCCTAATCACAGTAAAACGTCTAGACTTTTAACAACACGTTGTATAACTGTGCTTCTAGTGAAAAAGGATACGTGTACTGTACTTTTTCACTAGCTAGAGGTACAGTTTCATTTCACTAAAAGCCAATATAGAGCAACGTATTTTATCATTTCGGAAGCCTCGGAAGGCTAAGGAACACACCACTGAACAAATTATCTTGTACCTAGTACCTTTATTATGTGACAACTATTTATATTAGCAAATATTATGTTATATTTTAGTTAAATCTACCAGAACTCGATTTGTAACAAAACATTTTCTATTAAAATCTGCAAAAATTGTTGTAACTACAGGGTCTTACATAAGTAAGAATAAATTTTTAAAACTCTTAAGGGGGTTGTTTACACCGTCAAACTGAACAACTTTCTCTATGGGACCAATATTGAAATCGCGATAAAAAAAATCTGATTCCCATACATAAGTATTTTAGCTCGAGTCGATTTGTAGAGTATAGAACATAATTTTTTTTTTTTTCGCGATTTCGATATTGGTCCCATAGTGAAAGTTGTTGAGTTTGATGGTCTAAACCACCCCCTTAAATGTTTATTTGTAGTTTTGTATCACCTTGTATACTACTAGATCGATATTTTTTATGAAAAAAAAGAAAGAGTTAGGCCAACCACATACATAGGTACGGAATTGCGATCCGGAATTCCGAATCAGATTTTGTATAGGATTTGACAATGAGAAAATCACTGACAGGGCGAAAATCCATACGAAATCGTAATACTGATTCGGAATTCCGCATCGCAATTCCGTATGTGTGTGGTGGAACTGGTGGACCATAATCTACATGTCTACGTTGTAGTAGTAGTATTTTCGTTAGTAGTCTTTGTAGTTTTGGATATTTGAGTGTTTGTGAGTGTGCGGAATATTCAAGCAAATCTGACACAGTGTACAATGTTCTTGGACACAGGTTCGCCGAAAATAGTTCAAATTTCTGCCACAGCGTTCTCAGCGATTGACACGACTGTTTCTAACACCCACTTCACATTTACAGGGTGAATAATTGATATCATTAGCATCCTTTTAAACTAAGAGTCTACCCATCAAACTGAACATCTTTTACTATGGGAGCAAACAAATCGGAGCAAAAAAAATCTGCTGTCCCATACTAAACTGCACTCGCCGCCGCTGCCTACACGACTCAATTGTATGGGACAGCAGATTTTTTTTGCTCCGATTTGTTTGCTCCCATAGTAAACGTTGTTCAGTTTGATGGGTAGACTCTTAGTTTTAAAGGATGCTAATGATATCAATTTCACCCTGTATAGCCAAATAGTTCACAAACTCTCAATGCGTCATTTAAGACCGATTTAGTCTTAAAGTTTACAAATGCATTCCCCCTCCATACAACCTTCATTCCCTATCAAGATTCCCACTCCGTCCAAAACTCGTTGCGCCTTCGTTAAAATCTCGACGGTAACCCCACCAGATTGAGAAGGTCATAAATTGACACAATTGTTTCCTGAAGCTGGGGCCTCGCGAATTATTAGCATAAATACGCACTTACTAGGCTAAACGCAAACATGACGTGAGATCGCTATGAAAAGACCCTTTGGGCTTTTTTTCTTAGAATAAATAGGAAGGAATCGTTTTAATCTATATGATCATTTCAGTAAATATTTTGCTTTTGTATCTATCTATAACGTCACGCCTCTTTCCCAGTGGGGTAGGTAGAGACCAGGGCGCGCCACTTACTATAACGATTGTTACATACCCCATTCGCCTCACTCACATCCATACGTCTCTTCATACATGCCTGTCGTTTTCGAATACGCATCTCACCTTTTTCTAGGATGCAACTGATTTGATCAGAGTAAGTCCTACAAGGGCGCCCTCTGCCGACACTTCTTTACATCTCTTTCGTGTATTTGCTGTAATTCATGAAATTCGCCTTCTCCACATGACCAAACTAACATACTGTCAGAGTAAAGGCTTCCAGCGCACATTGCCGCGATTTTATCGAGCGATAATATCGCAGCGACTTTGCGATATTTATTTCCAGTACATTTTGTATGGGGTTGCTCGCGATCCTACACATTGCCGCGATATTATCGCAACCAGACGCAATCTCTTTAGAATACATTCAGAGGTGGGGCGCATGCGTGACGCGAATCGCGGAATCGCTCCAGTGTGTAAGTTGTCGCGACGAAGTCGCGAAGTCGCTCTCGATAATATCACTCGATAAAATCGCTCAATAATATCGCGGCAATGTGCGGAAGCCTTAATCGCTGTCGCGGCGGTGCAGTTGCGACATTGCCTACGGTAGAAATTTTTGCAGGTCTAGTAGGTATGTGCGCTGTCTCTTATGGTCTTTATCCACCTGAATCGGATGGAACGGGAGACCTAAGTATAATGCTTAATAAGACGACCAAGTCTGACCACACAACGCAATCAGCTTAAAGCGATCAAATCAGCTTAAAATATAGCTGAGTAATCAGAGAGCCGCTTACCGGTTACATCCGGATTTCGGCGGTGCGATTCGGCCGATATAAAACGTACGCTTCGATAATAAACGTTATGCTGATGAAATTTTACCGTGGGCTTTGCGGTTTTAGGGTTTTCGCTTTTCTACTTTTAAATTCAAAGTCAAGTCAAACGCGTTAAAAATTGTATCAAATTTGCCCTCAACCTGGTCTCTCAAAAATCCGAACTCAAGGTTTTTTAGGAGAGTAATGGAGCGCTTTATACTAGGCTTTAAAAGAATAGATCATGTCAGGAACACGACACTACGCTACAAATCGCCGACGTCTCGGGGAGAAAACAGTTAGACTAAAGTAGAAGTGGGCCGGCCATGTCTGTCGAATGCACCAGAAGAGTGGGCAAAAATTGATACGCACTGGATCCCAGAACATGGTCGTTGCCATCCAGGGTGTCCTATGAAGAGGTACAAGGAGGGATGATGTGGATGATTTCGATGACAAGTGTCCTGAGCTTGCCCAGAACAGAGATGGTTGGAGGATTAAAGGGGAGGCTTTTGCCCAGCAGTGAGATGATATAGGATAAATAAAAATAATGAAAAATATCGAGGACGTCATTTTTTTGACCCACTACTAAAATCTGTTACTCTAACTTAGCTACAATAATTATTTGTGATCGACGTTGTATGTAAACAAATAACACGCAATTTGTAGACCCAAAACGTCAACAATGCCCCGTATCGAAACTGCTTAAAAAACGTTGTATAAATATGTTTCCAGCGAGTTCCTGAGAACACCTTCCGCACCTTCGTCACGCTCGCTGGCTCATTTCCTGCGCCCTATCTCACACCTGGCCTCATCTGTTACCCTTACTACTTGAGCTTCTGAATTAAAAGCTTGGAAAACGTACGCTACTTCGGTCCCGTAGTCAAAAAAGGCAGACTATCATGGTTTCGTTATTTATGTATGTACTATCGCGGACTTTTCCGCCTGACCACCACTAGGCTCATTTTTGCATGCACACTCAAAATAAAAGCGCTGTCTAGTCCCGCCATATTATAAATAGACCAATGAATGAATAGTAAACAATAAATTATGCGCGAAATTAAAAAAAATGTTGTCAGGCGGAAAATTCCGCGATAGTACATATCCCCCACCTCATTAATTTATTATGAATTTTTACTCCTATTAAAAAAACATTTAGCATGAGGACAGATAATTATAATTTAAAACACAAGACAAAATTCCAAAGAAGGTCAAGGGTTGTCAATTATACAAAAACGTTGAGAGGATGAGCAGGTAGATAGAACAAACTAGTGCCATCGTCGGAGCCCTCACCGAGCACTACGCCACAGGCAAGATGAAGCTCGCCTTAAATCGGAGCTGCCGAGCATGAGGAGAGGAGGAGGAAACCACGAAGCATATTATTATCCTGTGTGACTGGCGTTTTCTTGACCGCTAAACTCATTTGCGTCCTACAATTACAGGTTTCTTTCCCTGAACAGTATTGTCAATCTCAATTACCACGTTTTTGAAGAGTGAAGAAAATAAAAATATAGGGGTCAACTCAAAACATCTCATTGGGTCGAAGTGTTTCTGCATGGCTATCCCGCCCCCATAATAAAATAAGATAAGAGATAAGAGATTTACTAGATGTTAAATTTGTATACGCTCAGATTGGCAAAGGGAGAGGATGTCAGATGAGTTTCCACTCTCTTCAAATCCTCTTTATTACTGTGAGATCAAAGTGAGATAACGAATCGTAGTAACTCTTGTTTTCACCTGTTTACACGCGAAACACCAATATTTTCATATCAAACAATTTTCTCAGAAAAACTTCTTTATCCTATTTCGAAGCTTAGCACCTCACAATAAGGATGGCTTTCATATGAAGAAGTACTTAGAAAAATTGAGGGTACAAGGTTACCAGTTGTCAAAATATAACTCTTGTAACACAGGCCTTAGTAAGGTGCTACTAGAACATGCCACCAATTTCAAAGGTAAATATAACGAGTACTTGACTTCCAATTAAATAAAATTGCAAGGAAAATTACACGAATACATTCATGCAACTCAACACGAACTTAAGAAAGAACGAATAAGCTGTAGCCGTAGCTGTTACCTAAATACAATACAAGAAATCACTTTCATTACGCAGTATTTTGTTTTAAATTATTTTATTTTATTTATTGACAAAGCCTACAAAACTATATAAAACAGCTGATTTCTTTTACGCGGTTTCAAAGTAGGTTCCATGGTAAATGTTATTAATTACTCTATGTACGTTTCGTCTGTTTATTTAAAATTTTATTATGTAATCGGGATTATATTCATGCAGTCCTTGGTCTAAAGATATATGCAAAATCCAGAGCATTGTTACGAAAGGCAAGA
Organism: Agonopterix heracliana; assembly: GCA_963693445.1. Taxonomy (NCBI): domain Eukaryota; kingdom Metazoa; phylum Arthropoda; class Insecta; order Lepidoptera; family Depressariidae; genus Agonopterix; species Agonopterix heracliana. Next base: position 2,657,886 of record OY856310.1, read on the forward strand.
CGCAAAATGTGTTAATTATGAACACGCACCACCAAACAAATGACGTCGATAACTTTAACAAATTGTCATAGTCCTACACCGTATCCCGTAACGACTCTATAGCGGTCATAATCGCCTGTCAATGTGTCACCGTCGCCAGTACAAATTGAATGCGTTAACTCGATGCAGTGTCACGCTATTCTAGCTCTAAAGTGCTGAACATTAGACTAATGCCCGTGCTCCATCCACGTCCACTGCGAATTCTCGAGTTGGCTGCACTAACAGCCAGTGGTAAACAACATTCCGCAACATTTAAAAATTTTAAATTATTGTCATATTCTTTTCTTGTTCATATATAATCTGTATCAGGATCTTTCTGTCTCCTCAGAGGCTTAGAGGAAGAAAACGATATAAAATTTTCGCCTTTTTCATTCACTAATTCTGTCGGGGAAGGATATTTTTCGTCCTAAATGTTAAGAAACTTTTTAAAACGGGCATAGGCGCACAGCACATTTCCAGCTCTATAACTTGTGTAAACGAGGATCAAAAGCAGCGACCACTCACAACACTAAACAAAGAAGTTCAGTGAGGCCGGTCGATAACCCTAATCTGTCTTGAAATCCGCAACGAATCTAATTAAAGAAGAGAGAAAGAGGGTAGGAGAAAGAAACATTCAACTTCTCTCCATTGCAAATGGGGAACAGAAATAGGCATGGATACGTGATAGATTATCGTGTCGAATGAGACTTTATTTTTTTAAATGTAAATTTTAGTAAATTCTCTCCTTTTGAACGTGATTGGGGCTAAAAGGTTTTGGCGCCACTCCACTTGAGCTCGGTCATCATAATTGGCTCTTGTACTATAGAGTTACGAAATTAATTAATGTTTAATATTGTTGCTTTTAAAATGTAGAAATAATTTTAATAAAAATTCAGAGGCCCTTATGTAACGTACTTTTTTATTAGAGATGGCCTTTACCTCCAGACGAATTAAATATTAATTACTTTACCAGGTTTCTGTAATGTAGGAAATATTGCATTGCAACTGTCGACTCAAGGACAGAGTCTAAGAGGACGTCTGTTCGAAAACTAGATGTATGAACACAGTTTGCAGTGAAATGTCTCCGAATGAGATTAATAAGCCAGGAAGAGAGCATTGAGATACTAGAGGCGACACCCAGAACGAGTTATTTGTAACACTCGTATAGGCCAATTGGTACAAGCTTACTTAGCCTGTGCCAGGTACGCGCCCAGCACTGCTGATTGTGGTGCACAATCTATTGTTCGTGATGTCTTTCTATAAATAATTATTCAATGAAAGAGAGATACTTTGCCGGGTTTCTCTTAAATTCCATTAATTTATCTTTAAAATTATTCCAAATGTTATCAACTCCTTCCTCGACTAGTTTTGTATGCAGAGCAGTAATTCCCGCCATCACAGGAGTCCGCGCCACGCGATCCGGAGTCACTTAATAAAGTTGCACTTTCTTATATTAACTCCCAACGATATAAAACATTGCGAAAAATGTCGCTATTTAGAATAAACAACATGTTGCTGCACAGCATTATGCAAATTCTGTGTTTTGCTGCAGTTGTTGGGGTCCGTCCGTACCACTGTATGGGAAAGGTAGGTGAACTAGCATCTACCCTTCCTTTCTACAGGATGTAAACTGAAATGCATTCCATACTTAAAAGGGTGCTTTATTATACTGCATGTTTCCAGCCTAGTTTTAACAAAAACAAGTATTTTATGAATTAATTGTTTATTAGTATTGTACAGTTTTATAATTTTAACAAAAGAAAGATATTCAAATATTGCTTCATTTTAACTTACTTTAATACTTAGCACCTTAAATTGTTAAATGTTAGTGCTGTGCCTACCTATAATTTAGACGCATATTAACATAGAATTCACCTAGTGATATAAGAAGTGTTTTGTATGTGCTTAGTTGGTAAGCCTTATTAAATAAATAAATAATAAAAATTAGACCATCACACTGAACAACTTTCATTATGGGACAAACACTGAAATCGCGAAAAAAAATCATCTGTTCCATAAAAAAACATCAACCCCTACTCGAACCAAACGTAAAGATGGAACAGCTGATTTTTTGGTTCACCCTGTTGTCGCATAACTTTTTTTTGCATAATTTTGTAATGCATCATCACTATAGGCATACATGACTAATGGCATACCTGGTTTAGCATCCATTCATAACGCATAGTCTTCTATGGCAGATCAGTCGTATTCCATAAAGTTTATATTCACAAGTATCGTATGGCATTATTGCCTTTTCGCAGAGTATTGTTACGGTTTTCACTATTGTCGCATAATTTTAAAATGCATAATATGATCACTATAGGCATAAATGAAGACAAGCAAGCAAGCAATCATGCACACAAGCAAACGTGCATGCACGCATCCAGCAAGCAAGCAAGCATGCAGCATGCAAGCAAGCATGATGATGCTCCGCTCGCTTCGCTCGCTCCGCTAAGCGTTATACATGTTCTAACCTAACCTAACCTAGAATTTTACTAGCACCAATTTGTTTTTCTCATGCAGGGGGCTTCCCTCCCCCGCATCCCCCTCGCGGGGGTACAGCCCCCCTGCACCCCCCAGCATGCAAGCAAGCATGATGATGCTCCGCTAAGCGTTATACATGTTCTAACCTAACCTAGAATTTTACAAGCACCAATTAGTTTTTCTCAGGCAGGCCAGCCCCCCTGCACCCCCCAACATGCAGACAAGCAAGCAAGCAATCATGCATACAAGCAAACATGCATGCACGCATCCAGCAAGCAAGCAAGCATGCAGTATGCCATATTAAATTCGCATAAATTAATATTCTGCCACTTAGTTGTTATACCAAATAAAGCGTTCTGTATTGTTAATAACAAGAAGAACAATTATGCAAATTTTGTTATGCTATACATGTTTCGGACAATGAAAGTTATGCCAGATAGACGGAACCCGATTTTTTTCGCTATTTCTTTGCTGGTATAGTAATTAATAAGAATGGAGTGATGATAATGATGATGATTCAACAACAATATTTGTAGTACCTACCTGCTTAGTTGTAGTGGAGTTTCTGATCACCCCAAAGGTTTTAAAAGGGTTAAGAGGACGCATTGGAAATTTTGATCTCTATTTTTGTCATTAATTACAAAATGAATGAAAATAAGACCTTAGTTAATACTTATAAATATATAATAATTATATAATAAGACCTTAGTTAATACTTATAAATATATAATATTAATAATACTTATAAAACTTATAAAGGAAAGACGTGCCGGGAAAATACATCGAGTTGATTCGTGCAATGTACAGCCGATCCAGTACTTGCGTCCGATCATCCGCTGGTACCACCGATAAGTTCAATGTGGCTGTAGGCTTGCACCAAGGGTCGGCTTTAAGTCCCTACCTCTTCCTGCTGATTATGGATGCTTTAACTTCGGACATACAGGAAGAGGCACCCTGGTGCATGCTGTTTGCCGACGACATTGTTCTTGTCGGTGAAGATGGACTCGAGGTTCAGAGCAGATTGGCAAAGTGGCAGCAAACACTGGAGAATGTTGGCTTGAAAATTAGCAGAACAAAAACTGAATGTTTGTTCTGCGATTTCGGCGGCCTCTCCAGTTGTGTGCCTATTGCCCTTGATGGCGTGCCCTTACCAGTCTGCTCCGACTTCCGGTACCTCGGGTCACTCATACAAGGCAACGGAGAAATAGATCGGGACGTGAAGCACCGAATCAACTCAGGATGGATGAAGTGGCGGCAGGTTACGGGAACGATCTGCGATCCCCGAATCCCCCTCAAATTGAAAGGCAAAATATACAAAACCGTAGTAAGACCTGTTGTCATGTACGGTTCAGAGTGTTGGGCCACAAAAGGGACGGATGAGAAACGACTACATGCAGCTGAGATGCGAATGTTGAGATGGATGTGTGGTGTAACTAGAATGGACAAGATAAGGAATGAGTATATTAGAGGAAGTTTGAAAGTAGCACCTATGACAGAAAAATTACAGGGTAATAGATTATCGTGGTACGGGCATGTGATGCGAAGAGACGAGTGTCATGTTACGAGACGAGTGTTAAGTATGAATGTGGATGGCTGTGGTAGGAGAGGAAGGCCGAAGAAAAGATGGATGAATTGTGTGAAGGATGATATGTGTAAGAAAGGAGTGAGTGCTGAAATGACGGCTAGGAGAGATGAATGGAAGAGGATGACATATTGCGCCGACCCCAGATAATGGGAAATGGGCAAGGGAATGATGATGAGTTACATCATCAATTTAGCCCTAGCTCCTGTACTGGAAATTGATATCATTAGCATCCTTTTAAACTAAGAGTCTACCCATCAAACTGAACAACTTTTACAATGGAAGCAAATAGATCAGAGCAACAAAAATATCTACTTTCCCATACTAAACTGCAAGGATTACTCGACTCAAATGTATGCAACAGTATGGGACAACAGATTTTTTTTTTGCTCCGATCGGTTTGCTCCCATAGTAAAAGTTGTTCAGTTTGATGGGTAGACTCTTAGTTTAAAAGGATGCTAATGATATCAATTTCACCCTGTACACAACTGTATATCCAGTAGGCCTCGCATGCCACCCCTGAAAAAACGATAAAAATCTAGATGTGGCTCCATCCTTATTATATTGCTTATGCCATCGAGAGCGCGCATGACGATTTACTCGTTTAAACGCTTTGTCGTGGGTGGCATGCTAGCCGTGCTGGACCTAGTTCCTTCCCTCTTTTGTGATACAATGCAATGGTTCTTATAATGATTAGTGACTAGCTGCCCGCCCCGGCTTCGAACGAGTAGATATAAAATATAGCCTATGTTCATCACGGATAATGTAGCATTCTAATGGTGAAAGAATTATTCAGATCGGTCCATTAGTTTCGGAGCCTATTCAATACAAACAAAACGAACAAAAAACAAATTTTTCCTCTTTATGATATTGGTGTAAATAACAATTCCTAAATAAAAAATATGATATTAGTTACTAAGAATGCCACAAAAAGAGTCCAATTAACCTCATGAAACAATTAATACCGGCACCATTCCGCCTCCAGCCCGTGTCCAGTGACGAGGACATACGTCATCCGTCACCCGAGCGCGTACGTCATACGTCACGTCGGGGGTGTGACGTCATTAGTCACTGACGCCTCCCCGCTTATGCGCGATAATTCAACTGTGACCTGAAAGAGGGGAGCAATGAAGGCATTTCTTTCTTTTTAGAGTGGCGTTTTTATGTCTTTATTTTTATTGTGATTTTTTAGGAATATAGAACGTATAACACATATCTTCTTTGTGGATAGGGAAATAAATATTATACAGGGTGTAAACCTAAATGCGCTACAGACTTCAAAGGGTGCTTCAGACCATATCAACATCAATCAAAAGATACGGCAATGGCCGTAGGTCACTCCTGAAAACCTATAGGGGACTTTCTGTTGATCTATACTGCATTCCAAATAAGGTATTCCGATTCCTGTATAGCTTTCTGGACAGTTCTGATTAGCAAATATGATTTATTTATGAAAAAGATATACTATCCAACGTATCTTTGACGTTACTAAAGCTGTTCTAAGAATAAGTGAGAGGAATTGTTTCAAATCTCTGTTTTTGTAATTCAAAATGGCCTTAAATTTTCGTTGCTATTTGGAATGGAGTATAGAATAATTAAATTTTGTCTAAAAACACAAATAAAGGAATTAATACGAAAATTACAAATTTATGGTTATATTAATTTAAAATTTGTTTATTTGTTTTGCGTTGTACAGTTGGTATCTACAAATTTGTACGGAACCCACCAGGGTACTTGTCCGGTTCTTGCTTATTTAAATGCAATAATTCATACAAACCGTCAATTTTTTCTTTTTGCTTCCGACACCAATCCTAATCGATCATATAAACCAAACAAAACCACATTTTTATATAAAACTACTTTCATCTTCGTAATCAGAAATAAACAAAGGCGCTGCTGACCAATTAAAATAAAAGATGGCGGTCGGACAGCACATCTTATCTCAGGATCATGCTGTCATCAAGCGAGGCGAGGATGGAAGCTCATTGTTGGTCTGGACACAACGTTGGAAATAGTGGGGAAATAATGTAACGCCGTAATTTTATTTATGAGCGTTCCACTGGAAAGACTTTACATTAAACAAAGCTTTTATTAAAATACTGTAAATGATTCAAACATACGGAAATTGTCTTTTTCTTTTCGTATAATTTGTTCTACGGTAGTCTTATAGTGTTTCTACTTTTATTAGCCAGGATTTCGGTGAGCCTGATAGCGTCCAATGTAGCTTTATTGAGGTCCTCTCTCGTGCAGGTGTTCGGGCACAAGGGACATTCCAGCAGGAGTACAACCTATCCAAGACTCGACGCTGCGTTAGGCCAGGATCCCTATATCCTCAATAGTAAAATTTTGTCTGCAACGCCCAACTTTAGTGCGAAGCCGATTAAAGGACTCCAACACCGGCCATTGCAGATTATGTACGGGAGGTAGATGTTCCTGTGGGTGCATGTAGAGAGCCTTACCGTGGGGCACCCTGAAAGTAGCTAGGGTCATAGTAACGCAGTGACCTAGGTTCTACAATACAACAGACCTGACTAACAGCACTTTTCTGAGCCACCTCTTTCAAAGCCAGGAGTGCGATTTTTAAATCTCATGCGGTGAGCTCAGCTGTTGTAAATATCAAAATTACTATGGACATACGCATCTTTCTACTGCGGATTTGACTCTTAAAAATCTCTCTCCTGTAGTATGATTTTTGAAAGTCAAATCAGCAGTAGAAAGATGCGTATGTCCATAGTCATTTTGACATTTACAACAGATGAGCTCACCGAATGGGATTCAAAAATCGCTCTCCAGTTCTGAAAGCAACCATAATTTAATGACATTTTTAACATTACATGAACCACCCCTAACAATTTGGAAAGTATTTAAAAATCACCCACAAGATTAGCTCAGTGGTAGGTATTTGATTTAATTTTCTCACAATTTAGAATATCTATTATTTTTCTACGCCAATCAAATCAGCGCAAACAAAGCCCTAAAACTTTTCTCATCAAATTCCTCTTGTACAAAAACTTTTAACCATTCGATAAAGCGAATCCTTCGATATCTTCGGATTCAATTTCTAACCAAAATTGATCGTAGCATAACATCTGGTGCAAGTTGTCTAATTGGCTAAGTTTGTAACAATATAACCGATACGAATTGTCGGTAAAACCGCAACAAACTGTTATTAGGGCCATTCCCGCTATTATCTTTGTGGGTATGGTATTTAGACAAGATTTAGACGTTATTAATATCTGTACGATAACATTGATAACAGATGGGGAGACGCGGACAACTAACTGGTAGACGTAGTATGGATCTCCCTTTGGGCTGGGGCTGGATCGACTGAGGACATAGATCCAAGCGTGCGTTGCGTCGCAGCACAACTCGCGTCACAGTATAAGAGTATGTACTAAATAGCTGCGTTCGGCCCAAGAGACATGACTCACAACACGATACCAATGCGTCGCGTCGTCACCATAACCGACGTCTCCGACAGCAGGGTCAGCCGTGACCTCTGTCTACTTAATTTTCTTCTGGCGTCTACGGACGCTGCCGGCATATCCCAGGCCGCTTCTCACCTATCCCCGCTACCCAATCCGCCGCGTAGCCCCAGCAATGTCCTTTGACAAGGTTTGTACCCGTTCTGGGTGCACCCAAGTCGGTTGCTTAAGTTCACTCTGGCTCGGTAGAATCTTCGTGGACCCTCTAATAGTCCGCAATAAACAGCGTGTGGCCTGGGGTTTGTCCCGTAACCGAAAGTACCGGGATAAGGTCGGTTGATGACATCGTGAAAAGCGTCGGTAACTGTGCAGGATCAGTTGGCACAGGACCAAGAAGTATGGCTAAATAGTGGAGAAGGTTTATGCCCTGTAGTGGATGGATTCGGGCTGATGATGATGATCGCTCTGATTACCAATCGTAAAGTTTACTTCTCGAGGGTTTAATAGTTACTGATTTCAAAAGGATCGTTATTGGCCGCGATCTAGAAGGTTATATATAGTGATGCAACGAATACCACTTTTACGAATACGAATACGAATACGAATATTGATTCTACTATTCGCCGAATACGAATACGAATACGAATAATGAAAAATAATTTAAAATTGTTTAAAATACACGTTATTCATCTTAAATGATTATTTTACAATAAAAAAAAAACAGCTGGTAAGTATGGTCATTTAAAAAACCCGATCGAGAGCGTGTCGGACAAGCACTTACATTTTGTCGTGAACTATTTTTGTTTAATTTTAAAAGACCTATTAAACGACACCTTTATGGGATCGATAACAGAAAAAGCCTCATTTTCGACCGCACATCAAAAAAATTGTTTTCACCTCACAATCTCGGAAAGATTCTGTTTATCATTCGAAATCTGAGTGCAAAAGTATATTTTATCCGCTAGCGTGGGAAGAGTTTTTGAAACTCGAATCTGTCTATTCAATATTTTTCTATGCCGCCAATCCACTGAAAATGCTTAATAACTATTTCATGTCACTGGCCAGCTCGAAAAAAAAAACATTTTAAAATGTTCTTTTTAGCAATTCACTTTTTTTCCTCGCTGTTGTGAGGTGAAAAGTTGTGTGTTTCGCTCGGCTGCAAAGTTATTCTGCGTCTCGTACCCTTGAATCCTTCGCTTGCTCAGGTTTCAATACTAGTACTCGCACCAAAAAGCAACTTTGCAGCCTAGTATAACAAATAACTATTTATTCTTTATCAGATTTTGGGTTATTATTATTCAGTAAAAAGTATAATGTTTTCTCAATTTTGCATTCATTGAAACAAAATTTGCCATTTGTTTCCACGGGTGCAAAAATTGTAAAATGGGACACAAAGACAGACCAATACACAAACTGAATGGAAAAAAACTATTTTCTTTAACTACGGAATCTTAAGAGGATATAGTCCTCCTTGCAGAGTGCCTGAACTCGCTACATACAAACAACCACAAGCACACAGATTAGTTTCTAAATTGTATTTAAAAAATCATTGGCTTTAATTGGTTGGTATTGAAAATAGGATCAAACTGCTGTTAATGCTTTTGAAAATATACTTTCTGCGGACAGTGGATTATTTCAAAGGATACTATTTCTGGAAAATTTCTTTAACGTAGGAAATTGTATGTCTTCATGACAGAAATTAAGTGGGATCTGCGAAAATACTTAAATGACGAATGTCTTCTTGATATTCGGCGAATACGAATATTCGGTAATAGGCTGCTATTCGGCGAATACGAATATTCGTATTCGTATTCGTTGCATCACTAGTTATATACGAATATAACCGATTTTTCCCGACAGCCGAATCCTATTCTAAGTGCTCACGGACTGTAACTACTTATTTGGAATACCAAAAGTAATAGCCAAAAATGAAATAAGACAGCTATTAGCTACGACAAAAACTAGTATAGAAAACTTAATCAAAAGTTTGCCAAGCCAAATGAGGATTCATCCATTAGTAATAGAGGCGAAACTAACAACTCAGATTAAGGGTGATTTGATAGCACAACTTCACCCCAACAAAACATTGATTGTATCTTTATTTATTGCTTATAAACGCTGCTATAAAACTATATGGGTAGGAATTAGATTGTGCGAACATACAAACACGGAGAGACATATTCTAGCCACTGTTACTAGAAGATACAATTACCTGTCTTCTAGATATTTATAATATTGCGAAAATCATTTTGTTTTCAATATTCTATTGGATAAAGTCTGTTTTCTTGAACTAGAAATTATCGTTTAATAATTTTGTTTCTGTTTTGAAATTAGGTATAGGTAAGTACTTAATCCGTTTCTTCGAACAACAAACGAAAACTACTTAACCGCTTTAAATGCGATTTTTACTGTTCCAAAGACAATTTCAAAGCCTTTGCACTTTTTTTAACTACTTGACGACCTTATGGGTTTGCGGTGTGGGACTTAAAGGTGTTGAACAGACAAACGAATAGTCTCAGGTTTAGACGTATAATGAGTCAATATACTCTTAAACAATAGCTTATATCTAACTTAAGGCTATGTGTGTGTGGGGGGCTATACACACACTACAGGTTTAATCACAGCATAACTTTAACTATACAGGGTGTAAGGGACAGCCCTCCGCAAACTGATACGGTGAACTCAGACCATCAAACTGAACAACTTTCACTATGGAGCCTACCTCAGGAAACGCGAAAAAAAATCAGCTGTCCCATACATTTGAGACGGGTAGGTTGCAGTTGACTTTTTGTCAGTATTAATATCTTTACTTATATTGTCTTGCACAATTATCTAGAATATTTTCGTTTTATATTATATTTAGTTTTATGATTTTTGGGCAAATAAATTACTTCGGAAAACTGTTCCATCCGTTTTTATTAATTTACAAGTTACAGTACACTCTAGTAAAACAGGGCTCATAAGAATCTAGAAAATTTCGCCCTTATTACATTTTTTTTAATAATTTTCGTCCCGCCCGTGCAAGGCCGCCATTTACGAGTGCCATTTACGATATTATTTGACCACAAGACAGATTGTGTGAAAACCTTTAATACGAGCCCAAACTCGGGTATATCCGACCAAAAACTCGGCATGAAAGACCATTTTAAAGATTTAGCCGACATTTTGTCCGCCATCTTGAAAAACGTAAACATTTCGTATCTTTTGAACGAAAGCTCCGATCAGCATAGCTAGCATGCCGCAGTGAACTGCGCTGCGCTGTGCGCTGTATCAACAGCGCTATCACATCTTAGCTCTCTTTCTATTTGCGTGCGAACGAACGAGATAAAAGACGTGATACAGCCGTATCACGTGTAGCATACTACGAGTGCAGGACGTGGTTTTTTGCATTAGGTGAAACGCGAATGGGCCTCTCTGACAGAGAACGTAAAATGTGCAAAAATGTAAAAAGTGAACGATATTATTTGACGACAAGACAGATTGTGTGAAGACCTTTAAAACGAGCCCAAACTCGGGTGTAATCAACAAAAACAACAAACAAAAAAACTGGGCATGTAAGACCATTTTAAAGATTTAGCCGCCGTTTTGTCCGCCATCTTGAAAAACTGCAGTTTTGTATGGGACAGCAGATTTTCTTACGCGTTTCCTGAGGTAGGCTCCACAGTGAAAGTTGTTCTGTTTGATGGCCTGAGTTCACCGTTTCAGTTTGCGGAGGGCTGTCTATTCTATTCTATTTTTATTTAAATGGCGTTTCCTTGTTGGCCAGATTTATTTCGCCAGTGTCAAGTTAATTGAGGGACTGTCTATCCAATCTCGAGGATCGTTTTTGAGTAAGAACAACTGAGAAGGATATTGGAGCCTCGTGGCAGGCTGAGACGCGAACCGCGCAAAAACCACGCGAGAGACAAGTGTTCGAGGCAAACCCTGCAACGTGACTCCGGAGGGCTGTCCCTTACACCCTGTAGAATTATGCTGTGGTTATCGGATTACAATTAATGACAGAGCGTTGTTTTATTTTACGTTTTTAAACACTACAACATCAAAGCGAAATAATTTTAAATACAACGATAAAACATTTTGTTATGAAAATAAATACTAAATCATTCAAGTCAATTATCCGTGACCATAAATATTCCAATTAAAACATCACTATTTAATTTAAACTTAATTTATTCACGTCCCGAGTCCCGAGTCCCGAGTGTCCCCGGGGACCAGTCCCGTTACACGCAAATCATTTACGCGTATAAATGTCCCGTAAAATTTTCATGAAACGGTTTTTAGTACCTATTGTCTGGGGAAGTGGTACGATGGAACTACTTTTCCAGATTTTAAATATTTTTTTGAGATTTAAGTAACTGTAACAGTTTACCTGTCAATTGCAGAAACGTTCATTAGAATTAATCCTCCATCAAATCTGTTGCTAGCTTATACAACGTCAATAAGCCAAAAAGTGACGGCAAGAGATTTAATGGAGGATTAACTTTAATGAGCGTTTCTGCAACTGAGCGTACGTGTTTTAACTAAAAATCTTTGTCGCTTCAATATTTTCTTTTGTTACAAAATCTATTCCATAACGTTTTATTAACGCAGTTGGAAGGAAAATCTATAGAAAATTATTATCTCCAACCTGACTGACATCTGGGGACATTTTTCGTCCTTAATTTTCGTGAAAAGAATAATTAGGTCGGTTAATTTCATTAATGAGCCCATTGTTCCAGCTCGAGGCTGGAGTCTTATTTGATTTCCGATGAATTTTATTCATTTTGAAGTCACCAGCGCGGAAAAGATACTCTTACATTTTAAAAATCTGCCTCGACGCTTTTTTAGGGGTTTGAAATTAAAATCAGGCACATGTAAACTCATGATCGTATTTTAGCCGTAGTGCGTCAACTGGATAAATTCGCCAAACTTGTAAGCGCAGAATGTGTAAAAAAGTGTAATACCTACCTCGATAAATTTAAAATATGCGAGTATCATTTTTGGTTTTTGAAAATGTTGTAAAATTAAAACAAGACGATTTAGGCCAGCATTGGAGGGTCGATAAACACGACTATCAAATCACTACCATTGGCTAGTGAAGCTTGCCTGCCGTGCAGGAGGCGATGGTTCGATCCCCGTCCAGGCCGACTCGTACCAATGAGTTTTTCGGAATGTATGTAAGATTTACACCACTGGCTTTTCAGTGAAGGAAAATATTGAGAGGAAACCTGTATGTTTGAATTTCGAGGCATGTATTGTACCTACTGTCCATTACAAGTGGCGACGGGCTCACTCCCCGTCACACTGGAGAGAGTTTCGGTACTACTAGTGAAACGTGTATGTTCTGAGGTTTCAGAATATCTCTGACTACTCCCTCGGGGAATATAGTTGTGAGTATATATGCTATTACCTATATTACCAGTATTACCTAGTTTATTTACCCACCTTATGAGATGTAATAATAGTCGTTACCACTAAGTAAATCAATAATTATCCCTCAATCGCCTCTTACGATTTCCACAAGAAGAAATTGGGTGGTCCATTCTAAGGTGAGTGGAAAGTATAAGAGACACAAAAACAATACGCCACTTTTCCATCTCGATAATGCAGTCCCACGATTATTCAGCGTCTCACAGGAGGATGATCGCAAATCGCTAAAGTTTTCTACTTCGTTATCGTGTCAATACCACAGAGCATAAAACATAACGTAATTTAGAATTTCGTGCTCATCCGCACTAAATTTACTACTACAACCAACGCCGACCGGACTTCGTGAGAAATCTGTACCTTAGTAGTAGCTTTGTAAGTGCTGTGATAGGTGTTAGTAATAGCACAGATTATATAATACTACACAATACAGTACAGATGCCCAACGTCAAACAATGGAACGCGAATGCCGTAACTGGGGCAGTCTTCGGGCAAAGTAAATTGCTTGATTTTCCGAGGCTCATGAGATTTTTTTGTAGTTAGATCATTTATTTTTAGTAACAATTTACACTTTTACGTAAACATTAATTACAAATCGATACCATAACGCCATACATTGCCATTTTTTAACAAAAATTTCATCACCATGGTAATAGTGACTATTGATGTAGGATAGGACCCTTTCGACCCGCGCGCCCGGCACATAACGCCGAGTTTCACAACTGTATTTATACATAAACTGTGTCAAATACTCTCGAAAGGAATATTATCACGAGATTCACGAGTTCCCTTAATTCCAAACGTTCTTTGTTTCTTTGAAGATTCTTACAAAGTTTGGAATTGAATGAAGGGAGTCTGTCACGTGTCTTTTTGCTTGTTCTACGTAAATTGAGTTGTTATAATAAGTTGCTTCTGGCTTCACTCGTGTGGGATTTTGATAATGGCAATTTATTTAAAACAGTTTCTTATAAGCTTTGTACAATGTACAGAGGCAATGGCCGAATGACTTATACCTACATGAAGACCTAGACTTTATTCAGCACTGTCCCGCTTTATCTAAAGATACTAAATAAAACGAGCACAACTTTAGAACAGATTATTTTATTTGAGTTATCTCAGGTCGGGTTGAAAGCCTAGGTCTAGGGTGGTCCGATTCGTTAGGCCTGGAAATACCGCACTCTCCTTGTCAGGGACGTAGTAGCATAGGACGTCCGACAGGGCTTCTGGACGCGGCGTAGACACGACGTCGCGTTGGGGACTTCGTCCTTTAGTTTAGTCTTCCCGGTTCTCAGTATGACAAATCCACTCGAAGAAGAGGGGGATGAGTACTGGCCACAAGTTAACCTCAGCCACTGATTCGCAGCCCCAAGGGTGTTCCTGTAACCATTTTCAGGGTTACAATCTAGTCTGTAGCGGACCAGGGCTGCCACGGATACTAACTACGCCCATCTAGGTAGAAGCTAGGCACTCCAGAAACTAATTAGCTAACTAAAATGACGTGGCAGTCTTGGTGGTGGGTAGATAAGTTAAAGAAAATCAGAAACGGTTACAATAGGTATTGGTGATAACTATGGCTAAAATTAAATTGCGCATAAGTTAATTTTAGGGAACTAACAACAGGATTCAATCATTAAGACGAGCAAATAGCCGCCGTAAGCGGTTTAATCTAATTACGACACTGAGACAAATCTAGGTACTTAAAACTAACATTATTTATTTAAATAAATGGTTGCACAACTTACCCAGTATGGGAAAATAACACGCACTAGAACTTAAGCTTGTTACGATGAAGGATCTAGGTCTCCAACGAGATTTGATTTGACTAAAATTAAACAGCAGTAGTAAGTTTTAAATTTTATCTAGAAAGTTCTATTCGAACCAGTTGCTAGGCTAGGAATGAATCCCCACGTACTCACCTACCCACCGAGCGACCGGCCGCAGTTAACAAAAGACTACATCACATAACGTCGCTATAACTATACGCGACGCATGCGCCTGCGCACTATATACAAAGTCGAGTCGGTCTGTCGGTCGGTTAGTAAGCTTGTTCCTTTTTCTATTATTTTTTTAAGTTATTATTTAAAATCAATATAAGCAGTTACAAGAATTGCTCACGTAAGGTAATAAGATTTAGAGTTTTGTAACGCTACGTTACAGCACAGATGAAGAAATAGATTGGAGTCGTTTCGTACATTCAGCTACTATGTAGGTACTTCGCACTAGAGGTGACGCGACACGCAAATGTCATGAGCCACATGTGGGTAAGAGAAAGCGCAGCGCCTGCGCGGGTAAAAGAAAATCTAGCTGTTTACTGAGGAAAAAGCGATGATATCGCTGCACTGGAATAGGATAGCAGAATGAAGTGCAATGTCTTCTCTATAGTCTCTACATAATATAATCAAGGATTTCGTATCGGGAAGTCAAGTTTAGTCACTTGCAGACTTTAGACAGGATTGGCGTTTACTCCACCAACAAGAGTGTAGCTGGAGTCACGTTGCAGGGTTTGCCCCGAACACTTGTCTTTCGCGTGGTGTTCGCGCGGTTCGCGTTTCAGCCTGCCACTGCCACGAGGCTCCGCAATCCTTCTCAGTTGTGTTATTAGTTATTACTCAAAAACAATCCTCGAGATTGGATAGATACCTACTTCCTCAAACCACTTGACACTGGCGGAAATGCTGTGATAACGCACAAGCAAGAAGTCCAATAAACATAACAAAAGCGTGTAGTTCTTTAATATGGCCATGTACCAATGAGTTCTTCTAACTTATGTACGTATTACCGAATGCTCTCAAACGGTAAAGATAACATCGTGAGGAATCTGGCATACGCTGAAGAAAAAATGCTGATGCGTATGTGAAGTCTACCAAACTGCATTGGGCACGCGTGGTGGACTAACGCATAGATACACCTTCCATAAGGGAATAGGCCTGTGCCTTGCAATTGACGTATACATAGGCTCATGATGATAATGGTGAAAATTAGCTTTTAGCATTTCTAAGGTTTCAGGTTAATATCGGCTTATCAAATCGATAGCCATACTATCCTGAATCTATCAAATATATATAGCCTTTCTCGTACTAAAACCCTCTTAAACACACGCGGGACGAAAAGGTGTCGTCTATTACGGTCTATTCTATGTTATTTATTTTAGTTTATAATATAAGCAAGCCTCTACACACTAACGGTTTACTCAACAACTTAAAGGAAACAAAGCCGTCTCAACTAACCCGGCACATTTAAGTTAGCGTTAAGTGTACTTCTCATTCACACGTCCATCTCAGTCGGTACTTATCTTTTAACTTGCCTGTTGGTTTCATGCTCAGTTTGGGAAACAATGGATCTATTATTTCTGTTATTTGATGAGGATTTGGCAGGTGTTGAAGTGAAGGCGTGTTTTATTTGGTAATTGGAGGTGTTCGCGTGTCAACAAAATGTTTGACGACCCGATAGCTCAGTAGCGTCGGTAGTGAACCTGCTGTGCCGAGGGTGGCGGGTTCGAATCCCGGCATAAGGGGCATTTGTGTAGGTGTGATGAATATGAATCTAATACAAGTCCAGGCTAGATTCTGGTACTTAAAATGTCTCAAGATATTTTTTGTGACTATGTCAAAGATAATTGTATATTTAGATACTTTTTATTTGATATTAGTTTTATATTGTTCGACCTATACCTAGGTACGCAAATTACCAACACTCTATTTAGCAAATTACTGGACACACAAATTGTAATGGAATAGAATGTACACTTTTAACAAGAAGGAAGCTTTCAAAAAACCAAACAAACAACAGCCTAATCTGCATAAACCTATAAACATAAAACCAAATTTAAAAACAACCTTCGTCCAGCCCTACTTTGGTCGTATAGCCAAACCCGTCCAGCATATAAACCGCCTTAAACATCTCCTTAGAATCCTTTTACACCGGCCCTCTGAAGCACATCATCTAATATACATTTCGGGATATTAAGTCTGCGGGGGACAACGCACGACTGTAAGGAAAACAGGACTTTGTCCTTGAATATGTATGAAATGTTTCCGGGTTAGATTAGGTTTGGATGTGGCATTCTTTATTGCTTCTTTCTTGTATCGAACCGATACACACACATTTAACTCATGTACAATCACTCATTTAACATGTAACTCGAACCGAGTTACACATGAAAACCGCTCATGCTGCGGACAAAGCGACTGTCTGACTTCAAATTTTGTCCAAAAAAGGTAAATAGCTAAAAGTGGTCTGAAGTAAAAGCCAACTCTTAACCGAAAATATTCGTTCTAGATGGCCAAAGATATGGATAAAACTTCTTCAGAATCTGCCCCGCCACTGATTTGACTTAACGACTTGAATAGTGGCATGGCTTGATTTGGCATCACTGATATCTGAGGTGGTACTCCATCGGCGGATCACCAGCAACTCAAAGACCCTTGGGTTCCCTATGTTCGATTGCTTCTAAATTGATTTGGAAATCATTGGAGGAAGCCTATGAACGTTTCGCTAAAGTGATGATGATTAAAGTCTCTGTCTTGCTCAAAAGGAATCTTGAAGCCTTATCCATTCCACATCACACGTTCCAGTTCGGAAGGGCAAACGTTTTTCCCTAATACTGCGGGTCCCCATTAATGATGCAAATGAGTGAGACATCTTCGCAGTCGGTAATCGAATCCCTCTCGTTATTTTGTTCGCCATTCGGTTGCGGATTATGACACTTTTTTAACAGGATTGGTTTTGGATGGTTTGCTGATATGTGGCTAGTTGAGGATCGAGACCACGTAACAAAAGGCCTCAGTATACCACTGAGGCCTACGAATATTAGAAACTAGCACCATAATAAAAACGGTCAAGTGCGACTCGGGCTACTCGCGCACCGAGGGTACCACACAACATAATTAACTTACAAAAAAATGTTGTTTTCTCAGGGACCTTTAGCGCGAAACCGACTCATACTTGGCCGGTTTTTTTTTCTTATGCGCTGTAGATTTGCTCTATAATCACACCATTACGCTTGTAGGTATTACGGTTTTTACGATAGAGCGAGAAGAAAAAACGTTGATTAAAACTAGTTTCTTGTATGAGGGCCCCTTCATTTGTAAGTTTTTGACATTTTTATTCTTTGTTAACAAATCCGCCATAATAACGCTTATTCTGTGAAAATTTCAACTGTTTACCTACCTATTACTACGGTTCAAAAGTTACAGCCCTAAATAGGTAAGACGGACGGACGGACGGACGGACGGACAACGTAGGCTTTTGGTATGGAACCCTAAAAAGTAAAGCCTAAAGAAGACATTATAATGCGTAGGTATGTAGACTTTGTCAAAATGTCAATGCTGGATTAATACCACCCTCATGTAGGGTAGGCCTGTGTGGTGTGCCTCATCGATCATGATGATAGAGGCCGACTCGTGATAATACCGAAAACACTATATCCTTGAACATTTAACGTACTTGTTTAACCGAGTCAAGATACGAATAATCGCAATAAATACTCTCTTGATATCGACAATTCATCACTTCCGAACTGTTTGACAATAAAAAAACAAAAGTTTTTTTTGTTAAACGTTTGTAACTCAAACGTAACTGGGTCAATATGCGGGCATCGGACGCAGACGTTTAAAGTTTTCCTTTATTGTGTTTCTTTATAAAACTTTCCCGGAAATGAGGGGGAGTTATGATCAGGCATTCATGGGCGTA
The DNA here is from genome assembly GCA_963693445.1 of Agonopterix heracliana. NCBI lineage: Eukaryota > Metazoa > Arthropoda > Insecta > Lepidoptera > Depressariidae > Agonopterix > Agonopterix heracliana. The sequence continues at coordinate 2,676,492 of OY856310.1, forward strand.
CCCAGGGGGGGCAGGGGGGGCAGCTGCCCCCCCCCCCCCTGGAATCGACCTAACCTGCCTTCCGTACGTGAGAATTCTGGTCAAAGCGACGTCATGTCACTGAAAAATTTCGAGCTCGCTTCGCTCGCTCTGATTTCTGTTCATTATGGCACTGTTATATCGGCCAAATTCTGGTCCAGTTATGTTGTATTATTCATAAATTTCGAACTCATTTCGCTCGCTCTTTTTTCTATTCTACTATAGCAGCATTGCTTGCTATAGATATGGTAGTCTGTGATGAGAAATTTTGAGATCTCTTCGCTCACTTTGCTCGCTCCAGAATTGGGTGAAAACTCGCTTCGCTCGCTCTAGGTTTTGGATCGTATATCTTTTCATAGTGTAGTTAAATCTTGAGCTTGCTTTTAGGTCGTAAAAAACTCGAGCTCGCTTCGCTCGCTCCAGGATTTAAAACTTATAATACTGATCTCACTATATTGCAGTAAAATCTCGAGCTCGCTTCGCTCGCTCCAGTATTTAAAACTTATTACACTGATCTCACTATATTGCCTTAAAATCTCGAGCTCGCTTCTGGCTAGACACATTGCAGTAAAATCTCGAGCTCACTTAGCTTCGCTCGCTCTAGAATTCAGCGAAATTTCGAACTCGCTTCGCTCGCTCTAGGTTTTGGATCCTATATGTTTTTATGGTGAAGTAAATTCTTGAGTTTGCTTTGCTCGTTCGAGCTTTTAGGTCATAAAAAACTCGAGCTCGCTTCGCTCGCTCCAGGATTTCAAACTTATTTCACAGATCTCACTATATTGCAGTAAAATTTCGAGCTCGCTTCGCTCGCTCCAGTACCTATTTAAAACTTATTAAACTGATCTCACTATATTGCCTTAAAATCTCGAGCTCGCTTCTGGCTAGACACATTGCAGTAAAATCTCGAGCTCACTTTGCTCGCTCCAGAATTTGGTGAATTGTCGAGCTCGCTTCACTCGCTCCTGGCTACGATTGTACCACAAAGACCTAGATGCATTGCAGTAAAATCTCGAGCTCACTTAGCTTCGCACACTCCAGAATTCAGTGAAATTTCGAGCTCGCTTCGCTCGCTCTAGGTTTTGATTCCTATATGTTTTTTATGGTGAAGTAAATTCTCGAGTTTGCTTTGCTCGTTCCAGATTTTAGGTCGTCAAAAACTGTAGCTCGCCCAGACTTGCCCCCCCCAAGACCGAAAGCTGGGTACGCCCATGGGCATTTTTGTGCCTTCGAATGACATCGATTTCGTCTGACTCCGGCATTTAGACGGCTATCGAATACATATTGGGATGCAACCACTTTGTTTTTAAAGTCAACTAATCAGATATCACCTGTGCAACTGCAGGTATCCGTAAGATCTGTAACATCAAGGAATAAAACCACATTCATACCTCAGATCCGATACCGGCCTGTCCTATCCGATCCGTACCTAGTATCGACACAAACCTAATAAGTTTAACGATGCTAAACGGAATTCTAAATTGTTATACTTAATACTTTTGATATAAAAATAAATAAATTGGTTTTTTTTTAAACTCGATAAAACCTGAATAGGTTTTATCAATACTTCGACAGACTCGAGTTGCCTTTGAATATTGTATACGGCATCAATCCTTATTGATTCCACTACGATCCTGACGAATTGTCCTCACAAAATTGGAGCTCAAAAAAGATTGAATCCAGCTAAAATGAATGCTCGCATACCGGCTTAAACATCATTTAAGCTGTTACAATGAATTCAATTAGCTGAGTAAACAAGGGTCTTTTTGTTGCCCCAGTCCCTTTTATGTTCCACGGAAATTTTGTTTACAGACTCAGACTACCTACACAGTTTGCTAACTCGGAGTTACATGTTGTTTAAGGCGTGTTTAAAGCACATGCGCGCAATTTTTTTACTAAAATTCTGATTCTGAGAACAAACGCGCTTTCATAAGTCTACGATATCGATTTGAAGCTATTTTGATGATCCTATTCTATGTACATGGTTGCCGAAAACATGAATGTTGTTCGGTCATAAATTTTATATAAGATTGTACCAACGAGTCTGCGAGGTGACTAAAGGTTTTGGTACTTTGAGCAGCGAAGCAAGAATTTCACTTGGCCAGCATACGCTTGGCACTGGACGGCACCGGGCACTGTCGCGGCTTGCTGGCTGACTCGTATGGAGTAGCCGCAACATAAATCCTGGGGTAAGCTGACCAAAGGAATTAAGTGGAATTTGACAATGTCCAACGAAGCTGTAGGTAGGTACTACTTTCGGTATTCAATGTTTTTTTCTAAAACGGGTTTAATTAATTAGCTCGCACACACAGTGTCTAAACCCAATTTTTGAGACTTAGGGCCTGTTTCACCACTTCTGAGTAAGTTCTTGCTAGCTTATACGACAGATAGTTTGACGTATTTTGTATGAGCATACGTCAAAATATCTGTCGGATAAGCTAACAAGAACTAACTCATAAGTGGTGAAACAGGCCCTTAATCTATTAAGTAGATAGTTACTAAAGTAAAACCTCGATTTCATATTATGTTTTGGCATGAGTGATTGTCATGCTCTCATGTTGCTGACATGAAAGAAGATAGAATTTGTATAGGAAAGTTGAGGTATTATCCTCTTCCGTACCTACTACGAACAAATAATACGTACCTACAGGTAAAAGACAGTAGGTATAAATAATATTTTAAAATGTTCACTCGTTCCTTTCCTTATTATCTTCGTTATTATTCAAGCTGAATATGCATCGCAACCAATTTTATTGTTATGCTAAAACCCACAGATGAAAACAATGTTACATAAAATTGATTTCACAGTTTTTAAACAATTTAGTCTCTTTGTCAAAAATTTGATAATGTTCCGTGACTTTAGAACAGACGTATGCAGTTAAATTAAAATAATTGCGAATTAATGGTACTAAAAAATTATGCAAAGACGTAACACACAGATGCGATGTTTTGAAATAATGTGAAGACGTATATTATAACAAGACATGTTACAATACTTCAACCTTACAGACCCTGAGGTTCTCTCCAATAGCTAGGTACAACATCAACTTAAAAGGTTTTTATTTTAATTGTTTGGTAGTCTTTCAAAAATTCTGTGACGACCCTCCTGCCTGCCGGATTAATTAGTTGACTTTACTAAAAAAAATTTCGAACTGAAATATAATTCTTAAAATTCATTTCATTCGTTCATTGCATATAATGCTTTTCGATATAGTTAACTGTAACTATATTTTAGTTATATCGACAAGAATTATAGAGATCAACAATTTTTTTTGAGTAACAAAAGAGGATCGTCACATTTTTTTTTCGTGTGGTTCATGAAGAGAAACAAGTTTTATACAATTTTAAGTTGTTGATTGAAATGAGGGCAAAAGGAGTCAATTTCTCCAGCTATGGGAAATAGGCCTCCAAAAAATGTTAGCTTTATTTAATTAATCTCTAGATTATTTACAGTGGTAATACATATAAGTAGCTCTATATATATATAGCTATACCTTATCTAAACGGAGTGTCGCGTAATCAAAATTAGCCCACATCTTGTTTTGGTAAAATATGTTAGTTTTCTATATTTTTTATTTCCGTATGAACATATAAAAGACGTCCCTATAAACGCATTGTTTTACATGTGCCGTTTTAACAGGAAAAAATAATCTTAGCAAAAAAGTCAAAACGGTGAATTTTTGCATGCATGCATGCACATGCTCACGACTATATTCCCCGAGGGGGTAGTCAGAGAGGGTTGGTATCGGAATGACCTATAATATTCTGAAACCTCAGAACATCCACGTTTCACCAGTAGTACCGAAACTCTATCCAGTGTGAGGGGGGTGAGCCCGTCACCACTTATAATGGACAGTGGGTACAATACATGCCTCGAAATTGAAGCTTGCAGGTTTACGGTTGCATTTTTCCCTAATCTTTCGTCCGATTACTAAAATAAATTAAGTTATGTTTTTATAGCGAAATACCATCAATAAACGTTACCGTTTGTGGGCTTAAAAGAAATTGACTACTTTGTAATTTGAAAAAACTTAAGGCCAGGTTATCCCAGTGCAAGCGTCTCTTTCTTGCAAGCATAAGTTTGCAATTAGCCATCCCGCTCCAATTGAAAGCAGGATCGCAAAAAAACGTGTTCTTCATCAATATCTTTGCTCATGGGTGTTTCTAAGCTCAAAATTCTACGGAGTTCACTAGAAATATTTAATGTATTTAGTTAAGTACAAGAATAAAAAGTTAAATATCAGCAGTTTAATCATAGTATTGAAAAAACATAACAAAAAGGGAGGACTTTGGGATTTTTTTCTATCTATTAAAATTAATCTAATCGTGTTATTGAGCACGTTCGCCTATCAGCCAGATCTTTAAATAAGATATAATTGGTTTTCAGACTTTAAAACACAGTTTAAAACACTTTCGTTCGTGTTCAAAAAACGGCCTCGACCGAATAACAGCGTCTTAATTCACTCACTGAATCTCCAGAAATCCTAATAAACCATGTACCTAACCTAGGTACCTAATTCGAAACGCAATGCATTTCTGACTTTCCCTCCTCAGACCACCGTGAGCTTATACGAAAGCTCTTTCAAGGAATCGTTTTTCTTGAAGAATAAGGGAAGGTATTCGTACTGATTCTTCAAGAAAAACGATACCTTGAAAGAGCTTTCGTATAAGACAAATATAATACATATCTATCTATAAATGTTTCTTGCTTTTAAAAAAGTTATTTACAGCCATGGATGCAGCTGCCACTTTGCAAAGTACGCATGCATTTCAAGGGCTGCTTCAAGCGCTGACTGCGCTGCAGATCACTGCACCCTTGTGGCCGCGACAGGCTCATGTAAAAGGTAAATAGATATAACATTATGTATTTGATTGACATTGACGTAAGTTTAAATTACCTAATATCCTTAATTTTTATCGATTGTTTTTGGTGAGAAAATCTTCAGCCCCTTTGTAAAGGAGTCATGTTGCAAGGTCTGACCCGAGCACTTGTCTCGCGTGGTTTTCGCGCGTCGCGTTTTTGCCTGCCACGGAGCACTGCAATCCTTAATCTCTTCTTATAAAAACAATCCCTGAGATTGGGATAGATAATCCCATAAACTACTTGAGTCTTGACTCTGGCGGAAATGCAGTGCTAACGCATAAGCAAGAGTCAATTCTCTAAAAATAAAAAAATAAAATATAAATGAGGGTAAACCTAGTAGGCTGTCTTCAATGCTGAGTTTATTATCAATGCTGGGTCCGAAATAATATTACCCTAGCTAGACTAGACAATTCATTAGGCCATAGGTCCCGACGAATATTTTGTATGAGAAACGCGATTGCCGAGCGCTCCGAAAAGTGTGTGCGTGAGCCGTATTTGCGATTAAAAACAACTAACCAAAGTACTTTTTCTAGATTTTATTTATGATTGCACTAGTTAAACTAATGGTGAATATGTGAGTATAAATACCAACAATCGGAAACTATTTTAAGTTCTTCTAAACCGAGAAAAATGTTTAAAAATGCATGAAAATACGTCATCTTTGTGACGATTTTCTATCGAGTGAAGTAATTCCAATCGTGTATTCAGTTGATGATATCACTAGATGAACTATCCAAAAATACTGAGGTATGACTTTAGTTTCGGTATATGGTATAAATCTAGTCGTAAAATGAAAAATAAAAGATGCCTCCGAGGTATTTCCACCTACTATTACGTCTTAACATCACATTTCACTATTTTAAGACGTAATAATAAGTAGAATGTGGTGGAAAAAGACATAGGTACCTATCAAATAGCAAGTCTTGATCAGAGCTTTATTCTAGACTAGATCTATCAAGTGGATGTTCCACTTGATCAACTTCAATCCATTTCTTTTTTAGGAGAAAAAGTACATTATTTACATTTATTGAGCATATCTTATATGAAAACTGCCTCCGTAGTCTAATGGTTATGAGCATTGGGCTCTTGACACGGCGGATGTCGTGGGTTCGATTCCCATTTTCACCTAGTGATATGTCACTTTGTGCGTTTTTCCCCAGTTGGTTAGGACATTGCAGGCTGAATCACCATCAGGTGGCAGACAATCATGTCTGAAAAAGAAAGATGATTCCGTGCTTCGGATGGCACGTTAGGCCGTTGGTCCCAGCTTCTATCTCTGGTGGTAGCAGTCGTTACATAAAAACCACGTCAGATGCCGTAAGGCGGGCTGAAAACCCTCTGACAAGCTGAATTAACACTTTGACTACAACGTATAGTAACCTCAAAAATCTTGTAGAAAAACAATATTGGTACCTAATTAGGTTTTTTCAGATTGCATTATTTTTGACATTTCAGACAAAGCTAAATACGACTTCATTGTAGTTGGTGGAGGGACCACCGGGGCTATAATTGCGAATAGACTTACAGAGATTGAAGACCTTCATGTTTTACTTATCGAGGCTGGAGGGGATCCTCCTTTAGAATCTATGGTTAGTAGCGAACAAAATACATCCAATTACTTGTAGCATTCAACAATTCATGTAAAGACAAGATGCCCGATGATTTATGAAACAATATGTTTTTCAGTTTGGCGGCATGTTCACGTACCTCCCGAATTCGCAATACGATTGGAACTACACCTATTCATGTAACGATGCCAAAAATCACAGAAACCATGTTATTGAGATGCCACAAGGAAGGATGCTTGGTGGCAGCAGTTCCTTATCCCATTTGCTTTACATGAGAGGTGGCCCTGAAGACTACGCTCCTTGGGCAGCTGCAGCGAATGACGACTCGTGGGGCTGGGATGGCATCTACCAATACTTGGTTAAATCTGAAAGATTGTTCGATGACGAAATTCTAGCATCTTCTGACAAAATCTACCATGGAATCAACGGTTATCAAATTATAAAAAGACAACCTAGTAATGAAACTTTGCCGGTGCTAAAGTCCTTCGAAGAAGTCGGCTGTAACAATATTTTGGATATTAATGCAAATGTATCTCTAGGTTACGCGCAAGCAATGTTTTCGAATGATTTCTTCCGATCAAGCGGGGCATACTCTTACCTGACACCTGTTAAAGATCGTTCCAATCTTCATGTTCTTAAGAATACGCTTGTTACTAAAATTCTCTTCGACGGTAAACAGGCGGTGGGTGTAGAAGCAACCAAAGAAGATGGTACAAAATTAACTCTTAGTGTTAGCAAAGAAGTCATATTAACAGCTGGCGCTTTCAACACTCCTAAACTGCTCATGCTTTCTGGAATAGGGCCCAAGGAACATCTTAACTCTTTAGGAATTGACGTCCTCTCGGATCTACCCGTTGGTCAAAACCTACAGGACCATGTCTGCTCATGCTTTCTGCACACAATGAATAAATCTGACACTGAAGCGCCCCCTGCAGACGTGTCTAAATTCCCAGCAACTACTACAATAGGTCTTAAAGCAATAAACCCAGCACAAACGTATCCAGACTACCAAGCAATCAATTTCCATATTCCACATGACTGTCAAGCATTACTAGCAATCTGCTTGATTGTGTTTACTTACAGCAACGAAATCTGTCAAAGTATGTTCGATGCGAGTAAAGGTACAAATGTTATGTATACTGTACACAACATACTTCGTCCGGAAGCCCGTGGCCAAGTTCTCTTGCGCAGTACCGACCCTGAAGATTCACCGATTATAGAACTTGGTGCTCTCTCCGTAGAGTCCGACATAGAACGCTCAGTGGATGCTATCAAAGATTTCGTTCAGGTTATAGAAACTCCTTACTTCAAGAGCGTCAATGCTAAGTTTGTAGACTTGGGTTTGGAGGATTGCGTAGGATTGGAGTTAGGTAGTAATGATTACTGGCGTTGCTATGTAAAGGCCACAATGGCGTCGATGTTCAACTACAGCAGCACCTGCTCCCTGGGCACCGTGGTGGACGAACGTCTGCGCGTGATAGGTATCTCGGGCTTGCGCGTTGCCGATGCCAGTGTGATGCCTACAAACACTATTGGAAAAATTAAGGCGCCGGTTATAGCGATCGCTGAAAAAGGAGCCGATATATTTAAGGCAGATTACGGATTGTTGGAGTATTAGTACTAGTTTGATTTGATATTACATTTGTTAATTATGGACTATTAAATGATGCCTTTAATACCAATCGTTATCATTTAATAACCGATCGAAGTGACGTCTCCTATCGAAATTAGCGCGATCTGTACTTGATCTACGGCTGCTTGGAACAATAATGAGTAATGACCAAATACCCATCGTGTCGTCATCACTATATTATTTCCTTCTCGCCCACTAAAACGCTGCTTAAAAGTATCCTTAAGCCATCAAAAGAATTGCATGTTACGAACCGCAGGAACAACCGTTTTGTGCAAAAAGCAAAACAAGATGTTGATAAAAATTTACGTCTCGCCGCGAATATTGCAGCCCAAGCACTTTTCAACCATGACGACACAAAATAAAGCCTCAACTCGTCAATCGTCCTCCACCCATTAATCATGCGAGTAATAAAATCCGTGAAAGCGTAAAGTTGTGAAGTATCTCGCACAAACTTCTGCACCCCGGATGTTATTATACCTACCTACCTACTCGTACATTTCATGCGTGAGCCTCCAGTTACCCAAGTTCCTGTCATTTGAAACTTTGAAAACGCGGGCGGATTTTGTTTACCTACTTCTTTATTATTACGAGTTCCATATTTTTAGACTGTTTGCGTTTCTCAAATATATACCACCAGCTTCATCGTGAGTTCGTTTGGAATCTAAAGTAATTAAGTACAATGCTCATGTGCTATTTCACCGCGACTTCTATCGCGTGGTGAAAATACTGTAATCTGAAGTATGTGCTGTTCCTGGATGAATTCCATCTCGGTGTGGACACTTTCTGCCCCCCGTCATTTTTTACCTCACCCCCTCGTAGAAGAAGTCAGGGATATCACACTCACAACCGCTCTTGCTTACCTCTTCATGTCAGTACAAGCCACTTGGCTTGGCTTGGCTTGGCAAGGTATAACAAAATTAGGTGAAACTATTTTAAGGGGATGATTACACCATTATTTTTTTAGACCTTATATACGAATTAGGATGTCTGACTTTCAAAAATAGCACTCCAGCGCCCGCGACATGGTGGTGCGATAAAGCACTATCGCGCCCTAGCTCTTTCTTTTTGCGCGCGAACGAACGAGTTAGCAGGCGCGATAAAACATTAATCGAGGCGCCGTGCCGCGGGCGCAGGGTATGTCTGAATTAGCTTAAGAATCTAGCACATTACTAGACATTAATATCATATAAACGTACAAGAAAAAACAGGCAGATAATTTTGGAATCGTTCGCAGCACTGAACAAACTCTCGAAGTAAACTTGTAAACTTCTCATCGGTCGGATGTCGCCCCTTCCTCGTTGTTTGTATAAGCAGGTGTTCTCGGAAGTTGGCAAGTGAGTTCGTTGAAAAGTTTAACCAATCCTCGAGGTTTAATGTGTTTGCTGAGAAAACGTGCTAGGTTTATAAGGTATCATAGTTCTTATACGTCAGATTTATGTAGTCAAAACATATTTCATTATGAGAGTTCGGGTTCGAATCCCTATCACAATCCGCATGCACGAAATATCATGGTAAGTATCACATAATTTTTCTAACTAATGCACTTTTACATACAGGAACTGTTTTTTATGAGGGCAGACCATAATCGAAAACGCGAAAAAAATCTACTGTCTCATACATTTGGGCAACCTACTCGAGGTTTGCCGTTTTTAATAGAACAGCAGATATTTTTTCATGTTTTCGTTATTGGTCTCATAGAAAAAGTTGTTCAGTTTGATGGTCTAACCATCTCCTTAAAAAACGTGAGGACGTTTTTTAAGGAGATTGTTATTAAGAAGGACCCTATATACTCATAGTTCGATCCACGAAGACGCGCCCCACTCCACCTATTTGTCATGATCGTTCACAGCAAAATCAAAATTATGCAATTTATATAGGTAGTGTGTGTTTTTTTGTCGGGCACAGGCCCACCTTTAATTCCCAACACTGTAACTCCTGTCAAGGAAAATAATACGCTAACCCGAACTCATGTAAAGCAGATTCAACAACAGCTTCCACTCGCAATACTAGACGAAGTAAATATGAAGTCCATCCATGACTCTAATATGTCTTGGAACCGCAATCTTAAGAGATTTCCTTTTAATAATTGAAGGGAAAAATCGTGACGAAAGCTGTGTGTGTATGCCGAAGAAGATGCGTATGGGAAGTCCGCCAATCCACATAGGGCACGGTTGTTGGACTAGTTCCCAGTCACTCTCACCAAGAAGGTATACCTATAACGCAGTAGTGGAGACAATAGACGCTGACATCCCTGATAAAAACAAAGAATAGGAATACAACCAAACCAACGACATTTCCTTTAGGTATCCTTTCAAGCGCTTACTTCGTCGAGTAACCTTTTCCGAAATAGCCTTTCATTATAACCGCATTATCATAAATCTACTTCAACTACCAGCAATCACACCTAGCATTAAATTCAAAGGCCACATACTTTCCAGGCTAAAACCAGGTACACTCAATCATTGTCCTAACCCTGAGGCTTGCGTGCAAGGCTCCTTGTTAGCTACTTGTTGACAGCTCCTTCACAAATATTTATATACTTCAATACACATAAAGAATTCCCTTTAAACGACTCTAAAGTTCTGGTACGAACAATTAAAATTACTTGAGGCGAGGGACTTCTGGTGTACTTTTGAAAACGTAATTTAGCCCTCAGGGAAAGAATCGCGTGGAGTATTGTGGAAGTTATGATAAATGTTGTATTGACACTTAAAGTAGACTAGAATGCTTTGCCTGTGGCTTTTTGTTGTTCTGTTCTAAAATTAGTAAAAACCAGTATTGTTAAGCTGATGTTAAAAGCAGTCATTACTTTCTTGTGTTAAAAATTCGTACCTAATTATAATAAAATTATTGTCATGTACATATGCTATAGATAGACTACGTTGTTTAAGACATGCCATACTAAATAAATTATCAAATAAAAATTTGCAAAATAATTCACTAGTATGGAATATAACTTTACCACAGGTTTAAGAAAGATTATCTAATAATTACTTTGCTGTGCTCGTGCCTACAAAAAAATTATAGCAATTTTATTTCTCCATATGCATCCATTGTCTCAATTTCATTTCCGTAATATAAGGCGCTTTTTCTTGTTTTTGGATTGTATACTGGACTGGAAGTTATCTTTTGATGAGTAATTACACACTGGTTGTATACTTATATGAATAGACACTAAGTTACGTGTGTAGTTTACGTGAAGTCTACGTGGCACTTCGTGGAAAATACTCTCATAGTCTGGTGTAAGAACTGCAGTGAAAAACGACCGGTGTCATCTTTCTAGCTAAAGCACTAGACCAAAAACTAGATGTAAATTTATCTAGATATTACCTTTACCAATAGTTACGTGACCGCATAACCGTGTAACAGGCGGGCTACGTGTTTGGCACTTGTTTCTATCATCCAGGAACATAGCTCCTTACTTCAATACCAATTTACTACTATCAACAGAAACCTACGATTCTAAACTTTACGAACTCGTAATAGGGAGAAAAGAGACGTAAGTAAAAGATGGTAGGTCCCAGAAAACCTTTGAAGTTGAAATCTTCTACGTCGAAAAATCAAGAGTTCGTGGATTTGGTCGTTGAAAATGTCGTCTGATTTTTAGTTGGACAGATTTGTGAAATTTTTAGTTTCAGCCGTTTCAGAGGATCGTTATGCTTTGAAAAGGAATCTGGGACGAAGTTATGTTGACTTGAAAAGGTTGAAGGAACTCTCTTTTTATCCGACTGTGGAGCAGCACATTTATATTAAAATTTAGGTAAGTAAGTATACACCACAAATTTTAAATTAGTAACGAAACTTTAAGGGTGTATTCAGACCGTGAATCTGAACAACTTTCCCAAAGGAACATGGGTCGAAAAACGAGAAAATTTTATGGAGCTCCCAAAGAAAATCGATCGGCCGATCCGCACTTTTGTATGGGAGTCCAAAACAATTTTTCGTTTTTCGACCCATGTTCCTTTGGGAAAGTTGTTCATATTCAAGTTCTGAATACACCCTTAAAGTCTCGTTACTAATTAAAAATTTGTGGCGTAAAATTGTACTATTTAAACAATTCTAATCAATTGCTAATCACATGGAAATGCTAACTCTAGTAAAATATTTTTTTGTAATTTTTGACGATACTTTTTATTTGATTTTGTTACGGGCTCAATAAAAATACGGAACTCTAAAAATCCTTTTTTTGAAGTCCGTTAAAAGAAATCAGGTTTGTACGAAGTTTATTTATTTAAAAAAATACACCATCTGGCCAAACCTCGACACTCATCTAAAAACTCTATCAAAAACTGCGCCGAATCGTGCATCAGCGTGGCAGCTGCTGCAACTGCAACGGACCTGGTTTTAGAAAAATATCTACAGCAACGCGTCAGAGCGAAGCTGTCACGTGCACTATACGTGCCCTCGCTCGGGCTGACACACGGACGAGCATGCTCGGCGAGCCACCGCGCGATACCGCGCGTGGTAACTACAGCAACGCGTCAGAGCAGTACCCCTAGTGCGAGTTTCATAAAACAAATCAAATGACTTAACTACAAAGTAAATCGAATAAACGTCAAACGTGGTGATGACCGGAAAGACGCGAGTGTGAGTTGCTACTCTCGATCGACGTTTATTCACCATGAATCGCGTTTATTGTTTGCCAAACAATCAACGCGCTTGGAGTGTGTGATATAAGCCGACTAAATGTAAAATATTGTTTTAAATAAAGCTCTTAACGTAAACAGGTGGCAATCAAAACAAGGCGGGTTATCATTTCGAATTTAGCGTTGTTCACATTGTTAAGTTTTATTTACCTACGTACATTGATTGGAATGTGTTGTGTGTTTTGGCATATTCATGGAGGTCTAATAATGATGACTTTTTATTGAAAATGAAGACGAGCCCGTCACAATTCGAAAAAATTGTGATGTTTGCAGGAACAAGTGAATATTAGTTATTTAAATTGATTGAAGTTCTAGTTATTAAACGTAAATTAAAATCTTGTGGAATACTTACCTACTTACATCTATTCATACATTCGCTTTCTGTGTTGTCTAAAGTGTGGAATAGAAATAAATCAACAAATTTTGGGTAGGTTTACTGTTGGAGCAAACCTATAATTGCAAAAATCTGTTATTCATACATTTGAGTCGAGTAGGCATTGCAGTGTCGTATGGAATAGCTGATTTTTTTGTGATTACAGGTGTTTAGTTTGATGGTCTGAACCACCTCTAATTTTTCGATTCATTTCATTCGTTTAATTGCGTTCATCTTGTGTCTTAGCTGTCGCAAACAACCTACAAGCGAAAAAAATACACACTGCCATTATTTTATCCGCTTCACACAACACTTTTAATGATAAAAACTGAATAAATAATTGTTCTCACGACAAAAACTTCAGTGACAACTTCAATATGGCGTTAGCGTAAAGTTTACTCTTCGAACTGTCAAAGTCGCAACTCACACTCGCAAAACGGTCACCAATACTGTTTACGTCACGGACATTGTATAAAATTCGATGTTTACGTTACAATTCTAATGTATCCGGTGGTCGCCGGTGACAGAATTAAAACTCGCACTCACAAATTATGTTTCTCATGAATGCCATCAGATGGCTCTGTTTCAATCCCATACAAATCACGGTTTACTTTTACGCGTTCGAGTCGTTTGAAAAACTCGCACTAAGCATACAGAGCGAAGCTGTCATGTAATTGCAAATTAAAAATTTAACTAAATAATCCACAGCGTGCATTAAACGTTCCTCCCACACACAAGCATGCTCGGCAAGCTTGTACGAGTGATATATTACAATACAGTCATAGTCATAGTCATAAAACTTTATTGCTAAATAAATACAAAAAACAGCACGCAGCAGCATACAGTATAAATACTATAGCAAGTATTTTTAAGCGTCCAGTTGTAGCAAGATTTACTTTAATTATAATAAAAATACTGTTCATTTCACCAAAATATACGACCATAGGTTCGTTCGGGCACTCGAACACTTGAATCATTAGAAAGCCTCAATTTGGGAAATCACACTCGATAACCCGAGTCGACCCAACAGAGGAGACACCAAATGTAAAGGTATGATAGACTGGTACCTATTTTGAAAGATGTACTGTTGTAGAGTTTATGACCGCTTCTTCTCTACAGTTGCAGCAGTTAGACCTTACTTCGCGATGGTAGATTCTCAAAATATGACGTTAAAAGATAAATAATTTGTCTGTGTTTGGCATTTGTTCGATCCGTGTGTATCCAGCACCCAGCAGCGCGTTTCCTACATCGGTCCGGCCGGCAGACAGTTTGACAAGCATGTTTTTCACTACTCCGACGTGGAATAGGTGTAACGAAACTTGCTTTGCGCTTTTAGCCTTCTGTTTGTTACATTAGAGTTCAAAGTTATTCGGCTACGAAATGTACTGAAAGAGCTACATGCTGTTTTACAGCTTCTTTTGCTATATATGATTAATTCATTTCTGCACTTGAAACTCTATTTTATGTCCAAGGATTAAGAGCAATTTTGGGTTTTTACCTTACGTTGTACACCTACTTATTATTTTTTCTCAAACATGCTTGGAAATTTGAGCATTATTTTGACAACCTTCTTCGAGATAAATAGAAATTTCTGTACTGCCAAACTACATGCGAGCAGCGGCCGTCAACAATTGTATGAAAATCCATATCTGTCGTGGTTTAGCGGCCAAATAAATTACATAGTAAACTCATATCTGTCGTGTTATTTAAAAATGGAACTATCTTTTACTCCGAAACATGGCAACCAAGGAGGTAACTTATCAAAGGTTTTACTTACTGGAACTGGCTTTATAATGAAAAAAAAAAACGAATGAACACTTCAACCACAGATAATAATTAGTTACTAGCTTTAACGCAGGAAAAATAATTAGTGTTCGTCATTGATTTTGAAAAAAAAAAAAAAAAAAAAAATTAAAAAAAAAAAAATTCTTTATTTCAGACATTACTTACATCCATATGTTGTTAGTATCACACTTAAATGACTATGTTAATACAAACACTTAAGTGTAGACCGATCCAGTGCTTTATAAAGCTACAGTCACAGTATCTACTGGAGACCATTTTCAGGATGCTGTTGGTGCTGGCGCGAACCCTCTGCAGCGTGGCGGCACACCGTTTGCGGAGCGTGGTGGGAAACCCATCGACATGAGCGTTGAATGCATGCAAGCATGGAGAAAAGTTTATTGATTTTAATTTCCGCGCATTGTTTGAGAAAATGAAAAGTTGATCATTGTTTGAGAAAAGCACTATAAAAGTCTTGGCCACAACTAGGCATTGATGGACTTACGTGTGTGCCTCGGCTTCGCCTCGGCCCACATTTACACGTTCGCCCATCAATGCCTTATTTGCTGGTCACTGCAGTAATGTACTATAGATACGTACCCACTAGAGCAGTAGCTCTCTTTTTTTTCTATTTTTTTTTTTAAATATCTTGGACATTGTCACACAAATTATATAGTCACATTTAAAGTTCCAGAATCTAGCCTGGACTTGTATTATGATAACTAGACAACGATATATAATATATAGATACAAACATCCATGACTCGGGTAAAAATATTCATATTCACCATACAAATATTTGTCCCTTACGGGATTCGAACCCGCGGCCCTCGACACAGCAGGCAGGTTCACTACAGACTGTGCTGTCGGGCCGAATTAATGTCACATAGATATCTTTCTGACGTATTTTTTAGGGTTCCGTACCCAAAGGGTGAAAACTTTATTGTGTGGTGGTGTGGTACGAGACCGACTCGCACTTGACCGGTTTAATTTATACACAGATTATACAGGGTCCTTCTTAATATGCTGACACTTTTTTAAGGGAATGCTCTGACCATCAAACTGAACATCTTTCTCTATGGCACCAACATCGAAATCGCGAAAAAAATATCAGCCCCTCCATACAAAACTGCAAACCTACTCGAGCCAAATGTATGGGACAGCTGATTTTTTTTTCGCGATTTCGATGTTGGTCCCATAGAGAAAGTTGTTCAGTTTGATGGTCTGAACATCCCCTTAAAAAAGTGTCAGCATATTAAGAAGGACCCTGTATAATACTACTAGTGTTTTCCCGCGACTTCGTCCGCACAAATTATATACCTACCAGATTTTAAGTCAGATCATAAGCTATCAAACAAAAAAAATTTCATCAAAATCGGTTCAGTAGTTTTTGCGTGATGCGCGAACAAACAAACAAACAAACAAATAAACAAACAAACAAACACACAAACAAACAGACAGACAAAATTTCTAAAAAAGGTTGATTTCGAGTCAGGGATACCTAAAAACCATATCGTAATCTTTTTTTTGTAAATATCTTCAATGTACAGACACACTTCAGTTACAGTTTTATAATAGTTTAGATCACTCTACCACCGCGTCGGAAGGTTGTTCGTCGTTGTAGAGAGGATGCGGCCAGAAACTCTACAACACACATCTTTTAAACAAAAGAAATATACTTAGATACAAATTACAATTACAAATACATTATTGAATTACATAGAGTAACATAGTCAAGACCAGAAAATTTTGGTTATCATCGAGTCAATTCGTACTAAGGTGTAAACAAGTACTACCATCATCTGCCTGAATTTCAATGTCTAACTCTTTGATAAAGTTATATGTCTAGATTGACAGTCGAAGATACGAAAGCATCGAAAAAAATTGGAACCAGTGCTGGCTCCTAAACCCTATACATATACACGCACACATACATATTTTGTATTGCGCCTCACGTACACTAACCTATGAAACTTGGCCCCTTTTGTTTTATACGGGATATTCGTGAGGCTCATTCTAGACATATAGGTACTTTTTCTAAGGTCTAACTAAATATCGACTCTTAAAAACACAAACACAATAACGTTAAAGATGCAGCAGATGCTTGCGTCATAAAAATCATACGAGAAAACGTAGAATACGACAAACAATAAAAACAGGTTATTAGGTATTGCACGTGAAAAGCAGTTAAATTCTTATCCAACTCAGTATTTTCTAAAAGTAATATTTCTTTTACGATATCATCAAGTTTATCGGACAACTTAACTCCAAAGAGAAGATATTTTCTCGTTACCTGCACAAAATAATCGGGTTTTTTTCTTAAGGTGGTTTCCGTCCATACAAAACGTTGTCGTATAACACTCGTAGACGGTGTTAATAAAAGTAATGTTTTATATATGGAAAAATAGCTTAGAAATCTAGTTTGCGCATATCAAATAATATTTACAATTTATAATATTATTACGAAGATATCACGCTAGGAAATTATTCATACAAAATTTCAAACCAAATTGTAAATATTATTTGATATGCGCAAACTAGATTTTCTAAGCTATTTTTCCATATATAAAACATTACTTTTATTAACACCGTCTACGAGTGTTATACGACAACGTTTTGTATGAAATTGACAGCTCTCCAACCACCTTAAGACTAAGCTGCCTTTGTTTGGTAGTTTAGCTTACCCAATAGTACTTATTTAAAAATTTACTAAAATTTAACTTTTTAATTCAAATAGTAAATGCTTAGAGAAGATTTTATTTAATCCAAATAGATGATAGACAAAGAGATTTCAAATGCATTACTTATTTTGATACTGGTACAAATTATTGAAATTAAATTAATAGGATGTCATAAAACAAATTAAGAAACATACTTTGTTTTCTTTTTTTTTACTTTATGGTATTTATACAATTTTCGCAGCGATTTCAACCAGCAAGCATTAATGCAATCTTCTTATTCCATCTCTTTTTATTACGATTTTTTACTAAGTATTTCCATAAAATCTCTTTGGTGACTTTAATGCAAGGATGGTAGGTGGATAGGATTTAGGATGCACTGAGTGCATTTTTTCAATGTCATCAACATTCCATAGGTTTGACATCTTGCCAAACACAAAAACTGGCCACGGTGACCGAAACAAAAAATAATATTTCTGTCTTTTTTGTTTACATAAGTTTTCATAACTGTCTATCTCGCTCTCTCATTTCTTGGCTCCCACTTTTAGCGTAAACGAAAAGTTTTTAATCTAAGGAACAGCTGATTCATTTTTCGCGATTTCGATCCTTAAGTATAGGTACTATAGGGTGTTTTGTTACACCCTGTATGTTTTCAGGTTTAGCATACATTTTTGAAGTCCTTAAATGTTATCTACCTCTCGTGAGTAAGGATCAAAGTGGAAATTGATATTTATAAATAAATGGTGGCGTATAAAGTACCTACCTACATAAAACTGTTAAAATCTCCAGTTCCACCAATACATTCTAACTTACAAACGGAACTAGGTACCTATCTATTAGTACGTCGTCTTTTGGCAGCCGCTTCCGACTCGAGCCCATAAAGCTCTAAGCACCAGCATTTGCAATAGATTTCTGTTAATTTATTGACACTGCAACGCTTTTAACTTCCACAAAACGATGGGTGCTGGGAGCTTGCTAAAACTACAACTTATTTACGTGTTCAGATACTGCTCTGATACGAAAACTCATTTTATGATGGTTTATTTTAAAACTTTCAGTAGGTACTTACTCTCGGTCGGTTTTTTCTCAATAAATTATATCAATCCATCCATCCATGTCCATTATAAGTGGCGACGGGCTCACCCCCTGTCACATTGGACAGAATTTCGGTATTACTGGTGAAAAGTGGATGTTCTGAGGTGTCAGGATATCTCTGACTATCCCCTCGGGGAATATAGTCGTGAGTATATGCTTATGATGCTAAATTATATCAATTATACAAACGGGCGAAACAAACTACAGCTAAGAAACTTCTTCCATTCTTTTCCTCGAATAAATCCTTGCAGTAATTATTTTTCCAGTAAATAAATGGACGTCATCCAACCTGATTGGGCACAATCAATCCCAAAACGGAAATGTTTGCGAGAGGAGGCCGGGGCAAAAAATTAATGATGGGAAATCGTGGAAGATAAGGGTAAGTGATCAGTCTCCAGTCACTGGGGAGGATCGGGTAATATTGATACTAAATTCAGGGTAACGGTACAAGGAAGAACGGTTGAGCTTTTTTTGGAAATAATTGGGAGAGTAGGATAATGTAGGAACATTACCTATTGTTTCAAGCAAAATTTAAGTGGGTATAAATGATTTTGATTTCACACTTGTATAAAAGCACAGAATAAATACTAACCTAATTCTACCCGTAATAAAAGTGTTGGAATGTCAAAAGTGTTAAAAACCTAAAACCTAATCTATTTTGTGACGTTGCTCGAAACGAAATACTTACAACTGTTTTACGAATTCTTACGACCGCATTTCGTTTCTGGAAGGTCAGAGACTAAATGAGAGCTACAACAATTATCATAGAATCCAATTCATCACATAAGACATAAGTTCTTTTAATTATGTTTTTGTTGCTGTATGTTTTTGGTGTGCAAATAAAGAATATTTATGTTATTTATGTTATGTTAAGACATCTTCAAACCCTGACTAGATCATAATGGTAGGATTAAACGAACTTACCTGAAGTGAAGTTCTATCCTAATTATATGAAGTACTTAGTCCGAGATATAATTACGTGTAGTATCGCTCATCTTGCTCGTATCCGCGTCCTTTAAATCATAGAAAAAAAAACAAAAAATGTTTCCATCACCCGCCACCCACCTGTCAATGTCAGTAGTTTAGAGCTAACACTGGGTATGCGGGGGGTGGGAAGTAGGTATATATCTCGGACTAAGTACTTCATATAATTAGGATAGAACTTCACTTCAGGTAAGTTCGTTTAATCCTACCATTATATTCGTACTTAGTCCGAGATATAATTACGTGTAGATGTTTAGAGGAAACAACATCTTAAATTAAAATAACTGTTCTGTTGTGAACTTGAGTCACAACTAATAACAAAACCTTGTAAGATATTAGGACTAATATCTCAACCATATCCCTATAACGATTGTTACAATTAGTCAGTAAGAATATCTTGTTAAGCATTCTAAATTCTAACTGACATTAATTATAATTATATGAGTACCTCAAACTGCTTCTCCCAACTTAATCTGATCACTGTCAGACTCCATATTGTTGAGGTTATAGTAGACCGACCAACATTGGTGTCGCTTTTAAAAATACTATCCACGTTAAGACTTTTTGCGGACCTACGTTGCAGCAAATATAGTGGATGTGAAAAGAAAACACAGGTCTCCACTACAATGTCTCAGGACTTGACTAAACCACCGGCTCATACATTCAGACAAGAGGCTTTCTGATGTCGTCTACCAATTGTCAGGGCCATGTATTCTTTTACTGGTCTAAGTTGACTAGTGACTTTTAAGTAGGTATTTATTGTAAGAGCCTTTTATTTAACGGGGCACATTTCAGGTTGATTGACTAAAACTTTCTAAACTAATATGTGTACCAAGAGCAGACGTCTTTCAGTCTGTTATAATTATAACATTTCTCTATCAGTTTCATGGCTAATATTAAATATACATAATTAGTTGCAGGTATACTAAATATCATTTTTAATAAAAAAATTAAGTAAAAGGTATACTTAACTAACTTCATGGATAAGTTTTCCTTTACCTAAATCTAAGTTATTGAATGGGTACAACTATTAAACATAAGAATCAGACATGATGTGAGTCCCACATACTATCATATTTTTGTTTAGAAGGTCGTATTTTGAATAACCTTTAAAACCGCGTTTTATCTAAATTGATCTATCATCAAATCATTGTCGATATAAGTGTTATTATCCATTATGAGATATAGAATAGGTGATGCATTTGTTCAGAATCACCTTTAGGTATCAGTATCAATAACAGAAGTATGTAAAATACAATAACACAAATAGAAACCTCTAAAAATACCTAATTTAACTAACAAAACTGCTTGCACTTTCGCAAACTATAGAAATTTATTAGTGTTTTATATAAATTTGCACGGCATCTTTTTAAAATTTAACCCAGTAAGAAAGAGTTGCCTGCGATCTGAATAGAATGTAGAAGATAGACAGAGTTAAAACATAACTATTTCTGAGACTTTCAAGTGCTTTCAGCAGTTAGTACCAAGGCTGAGAGTATGAAATTGGAACACTAAAGAACATGCTTAGAAGAAAAAATGAGGGTGAAAATGTCAACCTAACCCTCTACATTCCATGCGAGAGTGTCTCTATGCATGAAACCTATTTTTCACATGAACCAAACTTAGAATGTAACATCCAAAAATTTCTGAGAAAACTCATTCAGTAAGTATTTACCTATACTTAATTAGGCTAGTTAGGATTATCTCCTTTATCTCTCCAGGGGCAAGGCCTTCTTATGAAAATAAGTGTTATGTGGGCTGAATTTATCCACACGCTGTCAACTTTGTACCACTGACAGATCTACACTGAACGGAACTTTGAAGTAAACATATTCAAAACTTGCTGGGAAAACTCTCCTTCTGCTGTAGCTCCTTCGTTGTTGCTATTTGCCTGTATTTAGTTAGATACTTATGTGATATACTCCTTTATCAGTCTAGGGATAATGTCCCCTTAAGAATTTAAGTGCAATGTAGGTTGCAATGATCCACATGCTGTGAGCTTCGTACCCTCTTAAATTTATACTAAATAATTTATTATACATCTTTGATTAAACCGAAAACCTCTGACTTTTAACCCATTTAACATAGTTTTTATATTTCTGGACATGTAGGTAACATAGGTACGTATTAATATCCAGATTATTTGTGTAAACAAAGCTCTATCAAACTGCCAAACAACAGATATCAAATAATAATAATATAACCACTTAATAAAATCTTTAATTGCTCATGACCCTAAGTTCAGATATAGGTTAATTAGATTGAGCAGTGAATGTTAAAAATTATTTTATGTTTAATAGAACCGACAGATTCTAAAATATCTTTAGTCTTATGTTGTAAAACTTTCTGTGCTGTGACAATAGATCTGTTTCAATCAATCATTCATTAAACCATTATTTTAAACATTATTAGTAAGTCCTACGTACCAATGAGGTATCGATAGGTACATCTTCAGGTCCTTAAGTACAGGACTAAACATTCCTTAAATTTTTTAAGGGTTTTAACAGTTTTGTGAACATTGACCGCGCAGGCCGGGCCTAGCCAGCTAAGCTAGTCTATTGGGTAGGCCATCCATTTTAAATAATGAACCATTATTAATTGAAATCTTAAAATACTATTTATGATCCATATGTATTGTTACTAAACAGTTTTCAATTTTCCAAGGTACCACCCACACAATGAAATCCCTTGCAACCAAAGTTTACCCAAAACTCTGATATTCCATCTATTTGAAAAGTTTATTAAAAAACAAAAACCTACATCCTACATAGGTACTTAATTATTGGGAGGTTCTAAATTTAAAGTCTATGGCGTGTACTGTGGTACATCATCATTTGTGAATAAGTTATAACATAATTAACCTTAAATTGTTTGCCTGAGACTCAATATTCAGTTTTAATTATTTTCATTTCAGACATCTTTAACTTGTTATTAACATGAAAGTTATGTTGTTGCTACTATACAGGAGTACCAACATACCCAAACAAGGGTATTATTAGTTTTATTATTGATATATTACTCAATTATAAAACTCTTTTAATTCAGCAGCAAACGCTACCTCAAAAGGTATTTTATTAGATCATTAGTGATATTGCCCAAATTGAAAAGTAAGGTATTTGTGACTAGCGATAAGCTTTATCACAAAGGGATATCATCTGATGGATGCTGAAGGGTAACTGTAGACGGTTCGGTTTGAAGCCAAGGTTTGTGTCCTCTGCGCCTTCCTGTCTTATGTGACGAGGAGTTTGAGGCTGGACTTAGTTTGTGGTTCATACTGTTTATTATAAGACTTCACACTGTGGAGCAAAGGAATTCAGTTCACTAATTTCCTTATAAGGCCAAGGTATATTTTTGTAAACGAAAGGTGCAATAACCTTGTATCTTAACTCAATGTACTAGAAATGCAGAATGCTTAGCTTGGAGAGTCTGTAAGCATCCTTACTTGGTGCTAATTTATTGAAATCTCTTGAGAGAAAGAATATTGTATTGTAGGCTGTGGCCTTTAGCCTTACCAGATTGTTTCAAACTGCCAGGTGTTTCCAAATTTATATTAGGGGCATCTATATGTGTGCAGTTTTATGGTACCTAACCTAATTATTTATTAATAAATCTTTTAGAAACTGCATCTTTCTCTCTTTGTGTTCTTACTATTGACTGAACATTTTCAAATTGAGAGTAGATTGACTCTGCCACATTTCTGATTTGTTTTCTAACCTCACCTTAACTTAAGGTGAGTAGCATGCCTGAGGCTAATCGAATCCTGGGAGTGTGACTTATGTGCAGTTATTAAACGTTTACTGAATATTCGAAGTATGAATTTGATATCTACCGGGATTTAGCTCAACGTCTCTCTTAGTAACTATGTCAAAATCAACACTAAGAGCTATAATGTACTTACAGAGTAAAAGCTTTTTACACTAGCCTCATACATGTTAGTAGGTAGCTGGAACATAGGTATAGGTAACCCCCACTG
The DNA here is from genome assembly GCA_963693445.1 of Agonopterix heracliana. Lineage (NCBI taxonomy): Eukaryota > Metazoa > Arthropoda > Insecta > Lepidoptera > Depressariidae > Agonopterix > Agonopterix heracliana. The sequence goes on from OY856310.1 coordinate 2,700,103, forward strand.
TTCGGAGTTATGTTTTCCCACCGGGAAATCCCATGAATAGGTAAATGAGGCATCAATGCCTAATTTATTATGAGGCAAACAAAGAAACAAAAACAAACCCACTTTCCAACGGAAAGATGCATAAGTATTACACGATCACACAGATAGAACCATATGTATGAAAATAAGGACAATAACATAAATATGATAATTCCCAATGGGAATTGGTGGGTGGTCCAAGTGGAAAAACCATAGATCAGATAAGTCACTTAGTCCAGACAAATCAAACTCAGCGAGTATGTCAATCAGAACACAAAAGCTGTGTTAGTACATTATGTCACAGGGCACCGGAGACGGCGGCAGTTGACTTCCCAGCGGGAAAGCCATCATTTCAAGGCCTAAGGGCTCAGGAGCTGGCAATGGGAGAGTGCTTGGTGGCAACTCCAAAATGGTGGGTAATAATAGGTACCCAACGGGAATGTGTCTGTTCGAAACTCAAACGTGTGTGGGCATTGGGCACTAGTACTGGTATAGTTTTCCCAACGGGTAAACAAGTGCATGGTCGAAACTCGAACATGCATTGTGCTATGAGCACAGGAGCTTTGATCGTGGGCCGCGATTGGTACGCTATTGTACCTACATTTCCCAACGGGAAATCGCATGTTCGAAACTCGAAAATGCATTGTGCTATGAGCACAGGAGCTTTGATCGGCGTCAGTTATCCTTCCCCAACGGGGAAGCGCAAGAAACATAACACGTTCATGCGTGGGCCGCGATTGGTACGCTATTGTACCTACATTTCCCAACGGGAAATCGCATGTTCGAAACTCGAAAATGCGTGGACACAAAGTGTCAGGCCGGCCGGGGATATTATTCCCTCACTAGTAGCAAGTTAACTTCATTTATAATAAAATTTTCTTTGTGTAAACCTTTGTAAATTGTGTATATACTTACAGTCTACATAATAATATATTACTTTGTCATTCAATCCTCCTACTTATGTTTCCTTTACTTCCACCTTTCCTGCATGTCTTCAAACTTCCTTCATATCCATAATATGCACAAAATAACATTTTATATCAATATAATAATTAACAATTTGTTTCAACACAGGAGCGCGATTTGAGCGCGACAAAACGACTGACATTGACAGGTGGGTGGCGGGTGATGGAAACATTTTTTGTTTTTTTTTCTATGATTTAAAGGACGCGGATACGAGCAAGATGAGCGATACTACACGTAATTATATCTCGGACTAAGTACGAATATAATTCTATTCAAGTTTTTTACTGCACTTTATGCATTGTATATTATCAATAAACCCGCACTTAGATTTAATCCTTCAACGTTTCGCTACGAAACCAAATTACAAGTTATTCAAGAACCACTATCCTCTGCAGCAAACACCGCGCGTCAGCCGGATATCCGGTCTGCGTCCCTCTCCCCGCATCCGGGCCCCTTTCCCGCGCGACTTAACTTCCGCCGGTGACGTGACAATTAATCTTGCGACCATCTTCCGGCGCGATGAGCGTTTTTCTACTTTTTCTGTGCAAGGACGAAGGTGCAGTCGCTTTAATAGGGTTCAAAACTTAGTTTCCACTTTAGTTTGAAATCTTTATCTCAGGTAAATCGTATTTTTTCACGAGTGCTTCAAATACCAAAAGCCAGAAGCTCAAGCATAAGTGCTTGTGCTTACGCTTGATAAACTAAGGGTTATTTGCATACGAGTATATTATCTTCTTCATACTACACCATCACTGTTCGACCCGACGCGAATGCCTCCATTTTATCGATCAATAGATACTAGGCTTCAGTATTTCAATAAAACGAGCTAAAGCTCATAACAAAAAACGAAAATGAGACAATCAAAGCTATTATACTATTCGCTTATAAGCTAAACAAAACACTAACAAAAAAAGTTGTCTCGATTTAAAAAAAAAAGAAAATTAACATATTTGAAATGCGAATATAACTTTTACTATAGAGAAACATGTGTGAGAGACATTTTAACAAATGTAGCACCATTTTAGATAAAACTATGGGTAAGTTCTGAACGACATAGGAAAGTTTTCAGACAACTTTCAGCTTGTCACACCTGGCTGCAACGTTATCAAGTTTCTGCTTCGACGGAATACTTGTAACTTTTACTGTTACCTAAATTAACTGAACTGTTATGGGTTTTGTTTCGTTCAACCATGTGAACAAAATGTCTTAAACGTTCAGTGATGGTGTTAAGGACTAAAATGTTTGTCTAATTAGTTATTAAAGGGTTTAAAATTAAAAACTTAATTACTAACTGCTACTTCTCTATGGACCCAAAATCAAAATCGCAAAATTTACGTAGAGTAGGTAGTCTAGCCGCTGACGTTTCCTATGTCTTTGTCTACTTATATCGGCTGTAGTTTTAAAAAGCATATTAATTTATTTTCTTAAATGTGTCCAGTTTTCCCGATACTTCTCCAACTCAATTCAATTAAACTGTATTGCACACCAAAACAGAACATACATTATCATTATCCTCAACAATAATATCATCTTCTTATAATTAGGTACCTACCTAATTTACCTTCTATAGGTATAACCATTCTGTACTGTACCACCTGTCTGTTTGCACAATAAAACTTTTTCAATTTCAATCTATTTGGTTTATTCCTTTGCCTGGATAAACGACTCATTGGCATATATATTTTGCTTTATCATTGGTGTCCCATGATCACCAGGTGTTTAAATGACTTCCACGTAGTTAAAATGAAGAGTAATTTCATAAAAAATAACGTTTACATGCACATATTACTTTGTAATAATTTTTTTATCGAGTTGTAATGATTGAGAGATTAGACTTTCATCGAATCGGTTCTGTAACTCATTTCAATCCACAAATGTAAATCCTGGCTATTATTTATCCTGGCCGAAGAACCCAGGGTATTCCACTCCTCACTTCCATAATATATCCTAGTTACTAATCATAAAAATAAATGTAACTCATTCTCAACGTCAAACACAGTGTAATAAAGCAACTAGGTACATAATGATCTCTCATTCACATACAGAAGGCAGCCGACAAAACTCATAAAAGCCCCTACGTGTAACTCTCTACTTTAAAATTACAAACAGTCGGCTAAGTTTTAGAAAACTCATCCCGCGCTGTAGAGTGGAACGTAGATATAGGTTTTCTGGATCGGGTTTGGCAGAATGAATAAGCATCTAGAACCTAGATGCTTATGCCTAGATTCTGGGTAATCATAATGTAGTGGAGCTACAAGAGAGCTGACTAGCAACAATGCCCAGGCATTGATAGAGTCGAGACGCAGCATGTCACAAGTACCTATGTATCAGAAAATCAGAAAATTAATCTGTCCAACGCATCATACCGTCTCAAGTAATAAGCTAATCAGATGACGAAGACACAGCACGATCATAACCAATCATATGACGACTCATAATACACACTTTCAAAGTTATCAAGACTACATTGCATGAATACAACATCCACATGGACCGCGGTGCGCCGGGCGGGCATTCCAACAGCCCGTGGAAGATCTTCCATTTTACTCCACTATAATGCATACTTACAACACACAACTGTATTCTCTGATAGTCCTATATTTATAAGTAGGTACCTATTTCTAAATTGCTACCCAAACTCTGTCCAGTGCTAAAATCCTGAATCAATGTTCTTGGTCCAGTGTGATAGGTAGCATGAGCATATCGTAAACAATGACAGTCTGATGATGATGAAATGGTCGCGAACTGTGACATCGTCCCAAATTAGGTGAAGATCTGATGCGTTATTAAAAAGTGAAAAAACATAAATTCACCCACAGCTCGCAGACAGACCCCATCCAGATATTCTAGATCCAGTGTATTAGCATTTTGTAGTACTTCGCTCACATAGAACTAAAGTTTAGCGAGTTAGAATGAAATGGAAGATGAGGAAATAATGCACGGCATGGACATGTGCATTGTGCATTGCATATTATGAGATGATATTGGGAATGTTATTTTTAGGTAGTACTTTATTCTGTACAAATAAGCAATATGGCAGCCAATTGCAAAAAAATCACAGACCTCGTGTCTTCCATGACCTTTGGATACATTGGAAATGAATCTGCCAAATGAAATGAATTAAATTTATTCTCCACGTCACAAAGGTACTTCTGAAGGAATAACCCATCAGTGATACGCATTTAAATTTTTTTTTTTAAATAATGATAGCCCAAGTGTTTTTTTTTATTATTTCGATATCTCATTTCGTTTTAGAGATATGATTTTTTTTCTGACCGAAACCGGGCGAAAAACCACCACATTTTACACTTTCATCGATTTTTAAAAAAAAATTTTTCTTAAAATTTTCTCATCTCTTTTGAGATGAGGTATTCAAAAATTTTATTCGCTTTTTGTATAGCCCTCGTCAATACGCGTGTTTTTACACCCCCATCAGCCACGTAGTCCCAAAACCAGACACCAGGGCGATGTCGCACTTTCGCAGACAATCTGACCTAGACCGAAGCGATAATTTTTTTTTTTTTTTCAATAAAAATAACAACAATTTTGCACCAACTTCGCGACAGGTCTAACAAGGCTGGAAACCCTATTTTTTGGATTCTTAAAGTATTGCATTTCCACTGGAACATGGGGCGTAGGTAACTCGCAACGAAATAGTACCTACCTAATGCTCTACTATATCACTATAGCTGTCTCGTTGGTGAAACAAACGACATTTTACCAGCTGAAGGCATGATGAATGCTTATATATTGTTGATTTTGACTACAGCGTGTCTCGCGTCTGCTAGACGTATCTCGCTCGACAGATACGCCGAAAAGTATTGACATGCATAACTATGTTGTATTATAATATCTGTGAATATGTGCACTAAACACAGATGCACTCTTGTCCTTACCTTTCTGAATCTGATGGAACGGGAATGAATGGAGGAGATTAGCGTGGGACCACCGTTCTAGTTGTCGTGAAAATTAAGAGGCCTAGGTATACCCCCTTTAGGTTTACCAGGTTGATGATGAGGTGCTATTCTAAGCCGGATATCATAACGGCATGTGGTGTGTGGTGTGGTGGTGGTGGTGGTGTGGTGGTGGCATTCTCATGTCGAGCCAGAGGCGGTATACGTCGGTGAGGCGAACTATGTCTACCTTGGACAGACTATAAAACTAGGTAGAAACAACTTCGACAAGGAGGCTGCTAGGCGTATCCAACTAGGATGGGCTGCTTTCGGGAAACTACGTCATATGTTCTCCTCGGCCCTACCACAACGCCACAGTGCCATCGCTTTTAGTGATAAGACCGCCATTTGTACCCTTACTTTCTTTTTATTCTGTTTCGTTGCTGTATGTTTTTGGTGGACAGACGACCTAAAAAAAGTAGCGGGTAGCGTCTGGATGAGATGAGGAAGGCCGAGGACAGAGTTTTGTGGCGCGCCTTGGGAGAGGCGTATGATCAGCAGTGGACGATGATAGGCTGATGATGATGTGGTGACAGCAAGACTGAAGGCGTGCCTACTGCAACTGAAGCACCTATATTATTGCCCTTAGAATACTTAATGCCCAACCTTGTGAAACTTTGTCTATCATTATTTCATTTCAAACATTCAACTTCAAAAGTTCAACTAGCAAACTTACAGTAAAAGTATGGGATAAATTGAAAAAACATGCCATAAAAACGGCATACCTCGTTGCCTGTCTTCATTTCCATTTATATGGAGGAACTTTGCAGAAATAACTTATAAGGCAACTTGCTTGCTTCATGCCTAGGCATACAATTTAAAGTCGGTAAATATGTGCATAATCATTGGATTTCTTGTGGTCTGGTTTTCACAACGGTGATATCGGTTTACTTTTTGCACGTTAAGGGTATATTATTCGGAGCACGCTCCATACAAACGTACTATGGTGATATTTTCAATATTAACCAATAAAAGTCCATGAAATTTTGCAGACACAATCTAGAAATAAATGTCTATGCTTGTATGGAGTCAGATTTTCGTTAAAATGTATAGTTTTTAAGTTACAGTGCCTCAAAGATTTCCATACAAATCTTAAATTAATCCTAGCATTGAAACTGTATGTTTTAACGAAAATCTGACTCTATAGAAGCATAGAGATTTGTTTCTAGATTGTTTCTGCAAAATTTCATTGACTTTAATTGGTTAGTATTGAAAATATCACCATAGTACGTTTGTATGCAGCGCGCATTTTCGCTCTCGGAATAATATTCTCTTAATCTTAACCGTTGCGATGCAAAAGTTCCACGCCTATTTGAAAAAAATTTTTTTAATAATATCAGGTCAATAGTAAGTATTAGGTACGAAACCAACAATCTAGATTAGGTATATAAGCAAGAGATGTAGGTACCTACGTCAGGACCGCATTAAAGTGTAGATTTATAGTCACTGCCGACCCCTCCGGGAGAAAAGTGTGAGTTTATGAATTATTTTACAATAGGTACCTATTTTATTTATTAGTAGCAAACCTACAAAGTGACGACCGACAAAAAGCTTCCTTCTCTAGATAATGTATACCTTACGTAGCCGTAGGTATTGCGAGTAGAGTAGGTAGGTACCCAAATTAGTAACAAGTTGGCCTTTATAAATATTGGAATACAACTCAAGAAACTTCAGTGGCTGGATGTTAATATAATTAATTATGTTTTGCATCCTGCAGTGCTAGCATGATTAGTCGCTTGACGCGCGCCTGCGAGTTTGAAAACCATACCCGCACCTGTCATTTATCCCGCGATGGTGAGCATGATTTGACAGCTCGTCAGCCACTCTACCAAGAGAAAGCAAAGTCGCGGCCCGGGTTCCCTGGGTTATCATACGGTTAAATCGATCAATTTGAATAGGGTATCACCGAATCGGTGATTAGAGCTGCCCCAAAATCATTCGTTCTTTTACCTATTTCGTTGCGTAAACGTAGAGCCACAAACTCTACCGAACGGTAATCATGCTCGCATTTGTAGACTAGAGTCTACGAATGACAGTTGAGAGCTCGCGTCATCGTAAGTCGCGGGCATCATGTTAGCTACTGTAGAGACAGAGGCGAAGACGCGCTGAAATAGAGATATGGTATAGAGAGACTCGAAGTCGCGGGGTATCATGCTAGCACTGCTGAAGCAGGCAGCCGGTTAGAATGAAAATTAAGCCGTAATGGAAACTGTGCAGAAACTGTGAATAGTTTCTAATTGAAAATTAGAAAAAAACTTAACGAATTTCCATTTATTTTTCCATATAGAGTTTGTCTTCTTTATCATTCTATATTTTTGCAAAGCTATACTACTCACGGTTAGCGCTACCGGCAACTCAGCAGCAGCAACAGAGTCCATGAATTCGCGTGTAATTTTCTGGGCAGGAAGCGATATCAGATGAGCCATAATTGTCTTTACACAGAGTTTGTGAAATATCTAAAGCTGATTCCTATTGTTTCAACGAACAAAACCCGTAGTTTTTATTGGTTGGACAAAGTTGTGCATAAGACTAAATTCGAAACTCTCAACTAATTTATTAATGTACCTACCTCCAAACATCCGTCCGTGCTGTATAGTATACGCAAAACGCGAACATTTCTCAAAGGCGCTTCGTTTAACCATTATCACCTCGGAATGGAAATGCGAATGCTGTCTCTATTTCAACACTGATCGCGTGTCGCACGCTACATCGCGTGCTAAGGGTTAAACAGGGATGAACGATGGAATTTAGGCGGTCATCTTCTCGAAAATTTAAGATTCTGTATTGTAAGTATCTAAAGTACTTGTGGATCCTCGATAGATATGGTATCGATTTGAGCGTTTTGAGTAGAAGAGATATAATAAGTAAGTCTAAGAAAATGTTAGCAGGGCAAGGGCAATTACTCTCCCTCACCGGGCACTACACCACCCACAGGCACGATACTGCACAAGATGAAGCTTATTCTGGATCCCAGCAGGGCTAGCATGCCACCCACGACAAAGGGTTTAAACGAGAAAATCGTCATGTGCGCTCTTTCTGGCATACGTAAAATAATAAGGATGGAGGCACATCTCGATTTTTATCGTTTACTCGGGGGTGGCATGCGAGCCCTACAGCTGCAGAGTATGCCGAGACGAGCATGAAACCATTGAACATTGTCACAACATCTGTGACTGTTGAATGTCTGTGCGGCTAAACGCATGTGCCTCCTGGGAGATGATTATCCAAAACCGGGAGATTTCAGGTTTCTTCCCCTGACCTCATTTACCACGTTTCCGAAGGGTGAAGAAATAAAAACGTAGGCGCCAACACAAAAGATCCCATCTGGTCGAACAGCCCTCAAAATAAGATAAGATAAGGGCTTTTACAATCGAACAAATTGAAACTAAAAACCGCTGAATGTACGTCCTTGAGTAACCTCTGTTCTGTGCCTAAGTCCGCTCCTGCATAAAATGTACGTCAGGTTTCCAGCTACGACCACAATTGCCACCGTGTTGCTTCGTAACATTGCGTTGTTCGAATGGGCTGGGACGGGACATGTCATTGGTTATCTGAGTCTCCAGATGTTCGGTGAGGTACTTGCAGGATTTATGGCAGATATAATTTGAATAAAACATCCTGATTCTGCACAAAGCATGGTTGTTAGTTTTAGTAAAGTTCCTGACCACATTGTAAATTAATTACAACGCTGGATTTTTGTCTGTGTTTGAAGTCGGTTTTTACATTTTATACAAAAATATGCCCAGTTTTAGCCTCCTTTGTCAAAAGATCCGAAAATGCATGTGACAGACGGACGGACGGATGGACAGACGGAAACCGAGGTGATTCCATAGTCTTGGCTGGCCTGTTTCTCTCACACTCGTATTTATGACGACAGTGACAGCATCATAAAATAATCTTCGATGCAAGCCACCCTTAGAATAGGCATCTCTGACTAGTTACGACCTCGGGTAATACAGTTCTGAAGGTAACAACTTTCCTTATCGAAGTCTGTTTTGTGGTTTGATATGGCCATGGCCAATAGGAATAGACACTTATTTTTCCGTTCATCTGTAGGTACACGAGTTATCTAACATCATACGACACCGACATTTTAGCGTAAGTATCCGGTGTGCTGGACCCCACGCAACCAAGCAAGCTTTTAATAAACACGATAAAGCCCTCTTCATTTACACCTTGGAAACATTTGCCTTCCACCGCAATATATTTAGTGATATTACGAACAAACGTAAGTCATATCTAGTTCCTGGACACGACACCCGCTGGTGGCGAGCTGTTTTAATAACCCTGCATTACGAGATAGCCTTCTGATTTATAGTTTTATACTACGTCCTGGCCTGGGGGTGTTGTCGAAAGTGATAGTGTAATTTAAATGTATGTATGTGTGTGTATACGGTTTACTTTTCTTTGCTTTAAAAAAGGATGATGGTACGCAAAATTATGGGTGAATCCGTGAATATCATAGAATGGGTTCTAAAAAAACGCTATCGTCAAAACATATACTACAACTTGGATGCCGCCTTTCTAGAGAGTTGGATGTACAAATACATCTTAATTATGGTTACTTAACTATAATAATTGCACAATAGGCCTCTCAAAGGGTCAACTATAAAAGTCTATCCTCAGCCTTCCTCATCCAGTCTCTACCAGCTAGGCACCTGTATCATAGCATCTGTTTCATGAGTGCTACAAATATTGTTGAATTTCACGCATCCTATCAATTTTTTCCAATTGTTATAGTACCAAAATATACAGGTATAAATAGGTATGTAGGCACCTACCTAACTCCAGGTCGTCGGCCCAGCAACTCCGACGCCAGCGGGCCTATGTTCAGATAGTCCAGCAGTGGACGATGACAGGCCTACGAATGAATCTTTATTCGTAGTGACAGGCTGATGATGATAAACGGTGACCGCGTACAGGAAATCACAGCAGCGTGGGTATATAGGCATACAAGGTGGGTATACAAAGTGGACCGACGACCTGGTGAAGGCGGCGGGAACCCGTTGGATGAGGGCAGTGCAGGACCGGTCGTTATCGGCGATCCTTGGCCTATGTCCAGCAGTGAACGTCCATCGGCTGAGATGATGATGATGATGATGATGCTTAGTTAAACACTACCTACAAGTAATGGGTATATTGTTTGCCACCGCACCGAAACAAAGAAGTCCTCATCACTGTTCAAGACAATAGTGTTGGTTTAAAATCGTACACATACTCGTACCTATCAGTACAATGTTAGTTGAAAGACTTGAAAGTCTGAACTCCGTCGGTTCAAGTATAATAATATTCCCAGGAGAATATTCCATTATTGTTAGTTTCTACAGAATTCTTACTACTGACGAAATTGTTGTTAAACTTCTTCGTAACCAGCCTGCATGGCGACGTCGCTTTGGATTTACCTAGTTGAATAAGGACTGGCAGAATTTTATTTTAACAATAAAAACCATTATCCTGCCTGTTTTTTCCTAAATATCACAGTTATTATTGTTTTCTTCCCTCCGGACGGAAAGCGTTAATTCTCGTCCCGCTGCGCTAAACGAAGTTGTCGCTTTCCACTTCCGATTCCGTCGAGAAGAAAAATAGTATACTAACCTCGGACAGTAAATAAGAAAGCCTCAGATCACATGTTTGTTGACCTCGGTTTCGCCTCGGTCAACAATTACATGATATCTGAGACCTTTCTTACTTTCCTGTCCTCGGTGTGTAATCTACTATTGTATGTGAGTGGGGATCATTCCCAGCTTGTTGCCATTTTGCAAAAATCTAATTTGCTACCTACCATTTGTAACAGGTTCTTACCGTGACTATCCTATATTTGTAAACTATATGTATTTGTTTCACCGAACACGTTTCATCTAACTAAATAACTGTTGTAGTTACGAAGTTTAAGTTTACATCTAAGTACCAAATTTTTCATAGGTACTTTACTATTATGTAACATTACATCTAATTTTACGTTTGACTTCAAATGGTGTTCAATTTATAAATTTTACTAGGTAAGTACCAATTCTTTCCAATGCTAGGATTGGAGTTTTGTCATTGTTAAATATTGCAACGAGCAACAAATTTTACACAGAGAAAAATATCTAGTAGTGTTAGTAAGTAGTCCATTAAATCTGTTGCTAGCTTTTACTACGTCAACAAGACAAAAAATTTTATTTAATAAAACACATACTTAGGTAGAGGTACTAGTAGTACCTCTAAGTTTTTTTTTACAGGCACATAGGTACATTGTAATGATCCCAAGTAAGCCTCAGGCTTTTTGTTATGGGAACCACACAACAACGGCAGTCGGCACACACATATAACATCCATGACCGAACCGGGATTCGAACCCAGGACCCTGGTTTGGCAGTCCAGCGTGGTAACCACCATATCAACCGGGTCGCCGTCGATTGACTCTAATGAGCGTTTCTGCAACTGAAAGGATACTTATAGGTGGTAGTTGTCACAAATTCTATCGAAGCCTACCTTATGCGACGACAGCTTCGGTGGTGCGGTCACGTGTCACGAATGGCGGAGGAATCGAGTGGCGAAGCACATATTTTATTCCGAGCTTGAGGAGGGCAAGCGCAAGCAAGGTGGGCAACTTCTCCGATACAAAGATGTGCTGAAACGCCACATGAAACGGTGTAAAATTGATCCCGCGCAATGGGAAAATCTCGCATCACAACGCCAGGAGTGGAGGTCCCTTGTCAGAGACAAAGTTTTTGACTTCGAGGCACTCCGGCGTTCTGAGCTTGATGCCAAGCGCGATGAATTGAAGGCCCGACCACCAGCGACCATCAATTATAATTATGAGAATGATGTCCTGACGTGCTCTCTTTGCTCGCGTACCTACTTTCTCCCAAAAAATCTGCTATATAAGCCACTTTAGGGCGCACGAGTGCCAACAACGAAGGGATCAGAGGCAGTCGCCGTAGCCGAAATCGGCTAGGAGTAGCATCATTTTTCTCCGTGTAAGTAGGTAAGTACATAAACTGCAAAAAGTCATCGCAAACTTCGCAAACAGCAGAGAAGTTTTCCACATTATTCTTATAAATAAATAAACACTAAATGTGATAATAACGAGATAAGTTAGCGGGAGGCGTAGCTCCTAGTTTTCGGCATAAATGGACGCAAATTGACAACCACGATACAAACGAGAATATAATGCGGATCCCTGCCAAGTTTACAACTCTCGAACTTTAAAGTTTATTTCGTAGGTCGCGGTCGGTCGTTGAGAACCTGCAATATTCGTTGTTCATTTATTTAGCTGTAATGTAAGGTATTTAGTAAACACTAGCTGTGCCCGCGACTTCGTACGCGCAGAGAAGCTCTTAATAATCTAATCTAACTAATCTAATCTAAACTATTATAAAACTGTAACTGAAGTGTGTCTGTACAATGAAGATTTTTACAAAAAAAACATTACGATATGGTTTTTAGGTATCCCTGACTCGAAATCAACCTTTTTTAGAAATTTTGTCTGTCTGTTTGTCTGTTTGTTTGTGTGTTTGTTTGTTTGTTTGTTTGTTTGTTTGTTTGTTTGTTCGCGCATCACGCAAAAACTACTGAACGGATTTTGATGAAACTTTTTTTGTTTGATAGCTTATGATCTGACTTAAAATCTGGTACTTATATAATTTGTGCGGACGAAGTCGCGGGAAAACACTAGTAAGTACCACCTAAATAGGTAAAAAGTATGTCTGTCTCTAAACTTTAAAGTTTATTTCGTAGATCGCCCGGTCGTTAGAACCTTAGACAATTTTTTAGAACTTGCTTTATATTCGTTATTTTTTGCATTATATTTAGTAAACATGTATTGAAGACTTTTAATATTTTTAAGAGGATAGGCGACTACCGTTTTTACATACAAACGTATTCCCGTTTCCTCCCTGGACACTAGAGCAAAAACAATTTTACCATACAATCTATGTTAAGTACCTCTGCTATGTCCCTATGTTTTGCTTTTTTACATTAGTTAATTACTGTACCTATGGACTAGGGAGTAGGGTCCTTCGAAAATTACCAATTTTACCGGCCTTTTTCCGAATTCCAGCAAACTTTGATGAATATAAACAGAAAAAGCAAAACATACAGACATAGCCAACCAAAGACTTTCTCGTATTATACTTGAACGAATTATTAAAATCGGTTTAGTTTTGGAGGAGGAAACAACAGGGGAATACGAAATGCTGATTTCGTTGATTTTATGTAGATAAAATCGGTCCGTGCTACAGATGTTTCTTTCGCACTCTAGTCGGCGGGGTTTATTGGTGGGGCCGATCGGATGAAATACAGTACATTAGCATTTCAGCCCGCCCCTATCCTCTCTCGCTACAATTGCTCTAAATAGGTATTAGCATCTATACCTAAAAGGTATATCTACCACAGGTAACCAAAAATCTATCCAATAGCCTATTGCCAATAGGTAAGTTTATGATCCTTACATTTCCATCCATCCACGGACCAACACGGACGATAATATTTTTTTTAATTCATTCATGCGCCATCTATTATCATCTTGTAAAACTACGATCAGAAAAGGTAAGCATCCAGACAAAAAGCTACAAGTACGTACATTCATTATACAGTCATTATGTAAGATGGCGCTGTCATGGAACAAAAAGGCGAGGGAGAGCTTAATTTTATTTTGATTTGATCTAAGGGGAGAGCAGAGGTAAAAAGCTTGACAAATCAAATCGAATTAAATTACTTACCCCAAATAAGTATGATTATTATCATATCCCGCATCGCATAATGCAACTGTCTATAAAGTCGTGGTATGAATGTTTGAGGAACTAATCATTTTAGTATGGTGGTGTTGCCAGGTTATGCTAGATTTTGACGTTCTTGCGTGGAGACAGCGCCCTCATTTTTTGCCAAGACTTTATAGTCAGACTGTACCTGTGCTAGTAGGGTACCTTTACCTACGACCTAGTATGATCGGAAACTGCCGAAAAGTTATCGATTGGCGATCGCGTAGGTACCGGAAAGCGCAGCGTGGGCAGGCCAAGGTGGAACGACGACCTGGTGAGTGAAGGCAGCCGGAATCCGTTGGATTTAGGGCACCGCAGGAATCGTTGTGGGAATCCTTGGGATGGAGGAATCCTCCGCCTACGTCCAGCAGTGGACGTCCATCTTCGGCTGAGATGATGATGATGACCTAACCCTACCTAATACATATTATATTCGCTTTGGGAAGTATACTTAGGGTTACTATTGCCCGCGATTTTAACAATTTTTGAAATGTACTTACCAAAATATTTAATTTATTTTTCACCTGACAAGCTCGGAAAGAATCTGTTTATAATTCGAAATCTGAGTGCAAAGTGCGTTTTATCCGCTAGCGTGGAAAGAGTTTTTATATCCGCCTTATTGTGCCAAACTGTTTTTTTTTATTATTTTTTTTCTCGCATCGTATCCAGCCAGCATTTTCCTCGCCGTTCGTTGTGAGGTGAAAAGTTGTGTGTTGCGCTCGGCATCAATGTTATTCAGCGTCTCGTACCTTTGAAACCTTCGCTGCGCTCAGGATTCTTATATTTGAACCACTCGCTTCGCTCGTGGTTCAATCTTAGGGTCCTTCGCTTGCTCAGGTTTCAATACAAGTACCGCCGCGTTTAGGTTTGAGATGACTTTGCCGATGAATTTGCCGCCCTCATCTTCCTGCCGCCGCCGCCGTATTTAAATAGTGAAACAAGATTGCATTTAATCGATATTAATTATGATTTAACTTACAATCTGCATAGGTCGCATGCCGCAGTGATACAGCGCTATCACACCTTCGCTCTCTTTCTATTTGCGTGCGAACGAACGAGATAAAAGACGTGATACAGTCGTATCACGTGTTGCATGCTACCAGTGCTGGTCTATAATTTTTGTGGACGAAGACGCGGATAAAATCGCGTTTAGGTATTACCTATATTTGTCAAGTTAATAAAAATCCAACCCAACGGAAGATAACGAACATCATCAAACAAAATGTATCATTAAAATCAATTTGTTGAAGAGTCTTCGGGACACATACTGCATCCGGCAAGAAGGATGCGGTGAATAATCTTTATATTAGTAGTATAAAATGATGTGAAGCAAAATAATACTGTATGTTTGTCGATTTTTCTGCAAAACGTAGGTAAGCGCTTTTAGAATTTTTCAGTGCTACTCAGGAAGTTAGGTACTGTGGAAAAAGTGGATCAGGTCAGTTACGTCCTTTTCCCCGAACGTCCACTTTAGACCCGAACGTCCACTTTAGACCCGAACGTCCATTTCCCGGTTTCGTCCTTTTCCCCGAACGGCCATTTCCCCGAACGGGCATTTACCCGAACGGCCATTTCCCAGAACGGACATTTCCCGAACGGCCATTTCCCCGAACGGGCATTATTCCGAACTTCCGTGTCCTTAAAATAAAAAACTCTTTTTTTTATTTTTGACGTTGGATTAGAAAAGGACAAAGCTGGGACAAAGTTAACGTCACTAAAAACAACTACGGAGAAGAACGATCATTACCGACCTCCAAGGAGTATTATCATGTTTCATGTCTTGTTAGGCAGTCTGCACTCCACAAGAAGTTTTGAATCCTCTATAGTATATTATCTACCAAATTCTCTAAATCTACCAAAAGAACCAAAAGAACCAATACTACCAAAAGAACCAGAACTACCAAATTCTACCAAAAGAACCAAAAACTTTCAAAATCTACAAAATTCTTTTAAAAAACTACCAAAAAAACCAAACACTACCAAAAAAAAAAAAAAACTACCAAAAAAACCAAAAACTACCAAAAGAACCAAAAAACCTTCAAAATCTATCAAAAACTACCAAAAAACCCAAAAACTACCAAAAGAACCAAACACTACCAAAAGAACCAAAAAACCTTCAAAATCTATCAAAAACTACCAAAAAACCCAAAAACTACCAAAAACTACAAAAAAAAACCAAAACTACCAACAACTACCAAAAATATCCAAAATCTACCGAATTCTACCAAAAAATACAAAAACTACCAAAAGAACCAAAAACTATCAAAATCTACCGTATTCTACCAAATACCACCAAATTCTACCAAAAAAACCAAAAACTACCAAAATTATATCAAATAACAAATTCTACCAAAAACTATCAAATTCTATCAAATCATTCGTCACCTTATTAAATGACACCCTGAAAACAATCTGTTTGGGGAGGGAATAAATTTGGGACACGGAAGTTCTGAATAATGCCCGTTCGGGGAAATGGCCGTTCGGGTATTGTCCGTTCGGGGAAATGGCCGTTCGGGTAAATGCCCGTTCGGGGAAATGTCCGTTCAGGGAAGTGGTCGTACAAGGAATTCCAGCGATGGACGTTCGGGGAAAAGGACGTAACTGACCTGATCCGAAAAAGTTACTTGTTAGGTACCTACTGAGGAAAATAGCGTTGTTGGCTGGATTACAACAAGGCATATCTCTAATGAAGAAGATGAAGCTGAAAAAGATCGGTTCGATAGATTTGACGAAAAAAAATAAACGTCTCTAAACGGTGGCTCGGAGACCTGGAGAGCGATTTTTGAATCTCATTCGGTGAGCTCGGCAGTTGAAAATGTCAAAATAACCATGGAGATATACATCTTTCTACTGATATACGACTTTCAAAAATCATACTAAAGGAGTGCAATTTTTGAAAGACAAATCCGCAGTAGAAAGATGCGTAGGTTCATAGTAATTTTGACATTTTCAACTGCTGAGCTCACCGAATGAGATTCAAAAATCGCACTCCTGGTCTTCTTGATCGTTTTCAGGTTCCAATGCAATGACACGTTGGAAACATTAGGACATAGCATAAGCATATTATGCTCGCGACTGTATTCCCCGAGGAGGTAGTCAGAGATATTCTGAAACCTCAGAACTTCCACGTTAGGACATATTATAATAAAACAAAGCCACCGGTCGTTGCTATGCCGATGCATTATTCAATTAGGCAGATAACACTTAAGATGATTACTGGTAATAAAATTGTAATGCCTTGTTTCCGAGACGGGCGCGTGGGCACAGAGCATGCTCGAGAAATGGCCGGTCTGACCTGTTCAGCCAGGTTAGGTCAATCTGGAAAATGGATGTGCTTCTGTTCCCTGAATCCCATCCTAAATGATTGAAGTAATCATTCTGTACTTTAACTCTTCTAGCCAGCTCGGTAAAGAGGTAGGCTCTTTGGACCAGTGTTTGCCACCCCGAAATTTAAGATCATTAGTTTAATGCATTTATTCTACCTCTGACTTCCATCTGTAATAGTCTGTCATATAGTTTTCGAGCTCATATAACACAGCAGTGCTTTTGTGCCATTCCATCGTAACAACTTGATTATATTGCATACTCTAACGCTAACGGAATATAACATTATTTTGGTTTGTAATGTGTAAACCCTGAATGATGTCCTTTTAAAAACAACATCAAAATCTCTCAGTATGCCTATGCTACAAAAAGTACATTTTAATTTCATGGTTTAGCAGATCTACAAAGTTGGTCTAAAGCAGTCTAAGACTTAGACTGCCTTATAGTCTAAGGCCGAGATTCAGAGACGATTTGTAAGTCATAGTTCGAACTCCCGTATGTCAAAATCCATACATTTCGACCCTACTTAGCTCGAACTAATAGGTACTTAAAAAATCGTCTCTGAATCTCAGATAAGCAGTCATTAATCATATTAGGCAAAAGCCTAATATATAGCCATATTACAAAAGCCCTCTTTTTTGCAAAAGCTTTGGTCCAATTAAAGGCAGGTCATCCTCGACCGTCACTTAAATTGAAGCAATTTTTCAATGGTTCGCTGGTTGTAAATCATGTCCGTAGTAATAAAACTATCTGATAAAGCTCAAATGGAGAAACTTCGCGGAATAATCTCAGTTCGAAAGGATGTTTGTCTCCGTATTATCTCTTGACAAAATTGGATGACACATTTTGTGCGTAATCCGGCACCTTTAACCCTTCATTTGCTGCATTGGGCTCTTCTAATTGAACAGAAAATAGACCATTCCATTTCTTCGTGCGGATACGTTTTTTTTTATTTTTTTTGTATGTTATGTAAACTGTAATGTAACTACTTAGATAGGTATTCCAACATGTTCGTGGTCTTATGTTCCTTCATGACTCCAAAATAGCGTAGGTATTATGCGTTCTATAATGAAATAAAATAAAGTAAAGCCCCGTTAAAAAGCTAATATAATGATGTAGGTACCCCATGACTTTATGGTTTTGAAATGCCCTTAGTAAAAAATTTATCTTAAGTTGATTCTCTCTCATTTAATTACAGTGGTAACATAATTTACAACCCCTAGCAAAACCAATTTGTCTATTAATTAAAATCGACGAAAAAATTTAGTGTCATTCCAGGAGGGATCCGTTCAACGGTTAAGTGTGAGTTTAATACGGCTTAATTAAGAGCCAGTTGAGTCGGGAGTCAGAGGGCGCAGTGCGATGCGCGCGCGCGTCCCGGCATCATGCTAAAGCTCGTGTTGTTCATCCTCGCGTGCTCTGCAGCGCGTGCTCGGCCTTTCAACATCACCCACCTCATAGTACCAGAAGTAGTGCCTCCAAATCAAAATGAAGTGGAAATCGAATGCCGTTACGACGCTAACTTCACCGTCCTCAACTGGTTCAAAGGCCCCAATGAGTTCTTCCGCTACAGGCCAGGTGCAGCTCCAAGCACTCGCTCGTTCCCTATTCTTGGAGTCGGAAGAATCGAAATGATAGTCTGTGGACCGACAGCCTGCCGCCTACGACTCGGCGCTTTGACCGAAGAAGCAACAGGACTCTACAGATGTGATATAGAACGTGATATTCCGCCGTACAAGTTTGAAACTCGCACTGCTTATTTGCAAGTTCACGGTCATGAGCACAGAAGGCCCTTGCTTGAAGGTCTGGCTGAGGAATACGGTGACGGAGATGAAATGCAGGCGTATTGCCGTGGAGCGCAGGACTCGGAACTTCGGTGGTACATCAATGGGCGTGAAATGGAAGATATGAGAGGTGCCCCCACGTTGAAAAGAAGAAGTTCTAGATTTATATTTTTGGGAATACCACCTATGGTGACAGTTCAATGTGCTGAATTTCGGTATGGAAAGTTGTCAGGATCTAAGGAAGTAAAGGCTAGATGGAAGGATCATGGCCATAGAGATGAAACAGCACAGGAACAGAGAAATGCTGCAAGTGGGATCGATAAATGTTTTGTTTTAGTATTTAGTTTATCTTTCTTCATCTGGTTAATATAGCTTTGCGTAATTTATATTTTAGACTAAAAAACGATGTTCCTCTGTATATTACATCTGCTATGAAATGTAAATTGCATCTTTATTTACTAAACTCGTGCTGAACCCAAAGATATATAGTTAGGTACCTCTCGCTATTTGCATTTTCTAGTTTTTATAAATTTTATTTCTAAGACTGAACTGCTGTTTCATTTAAATCACTATTGTATACAACGTGTTAATGAATTAACGCAAAACTACAAAGTACCTAGGTAGTTTGTTTAGAATCGAGAGCAGAATCTAATTATTATCATGGTTTCAACATAGGTAGGTAAGCAATTTTTTTCAAAATACTTACCTAGGTTATTAAATCATTTATTTTTAAAATTTAAAATTTACCTGCCTACTGAACTCGATCACACGTTGTATATTATAGCAGTGTTGGGCAAAATGTTATTATTTACTTACTACTTAATTACAAATCGTAATTGTCTACCTATTCAATTACTTTTTTTGTTACGGTTATAAATGTATGCTTTCGAAAGTAAATAATGACGATACCAGTAGGGCAAAATTTAATTAGTAATTAATTACATAAATTAATAATACTTAATTATAAGTATTTTATATAAATGTAACATGCTAAATAAAATATGATGATTGTTTTCCAAGCAGTTTGTCATAACTATTATAAGAGCTAATTACATTTTCACATCACAAGCTCGGAAAGAATATGTTTGTCATTCGAAATCTGAGTGCAAAAGTTCATTTTATCCGCTAGCGTGGAAAGAGTTTTTAAAATTTGAATATTTCTATTAAATATTTTTCTATACCGCCAGATGCCGCCAGTCCACTGTTATTTCGCCAAAATGTATTTTTTAAATTTTTTTTTCTTTCATCTAGCCAGCGGCGCATTTTCCTCGCTGTAGTGAGGTGAAAAGTTGTGTGTTGCGCTCGGCTGAAAAGTTATTGTGCGTCTCGTACCCTTGAAACCCTCGCGGCGGCGCGGCGCTCAGGATTATATGTTTGAACCCATATCGCTCGTGGTTCAATCCTAGAATCCTTCGCTTGCTCAGGTTTCAATACAAGTAGGTACATACATACATACATACCGTCGTATCCTAAGAATAAAGGCGCAACTGCAAACTGACAACTTTTCAGGAGGAAGTTTTTTGTATTTTATTTCAATACTAACTGATATTTTTGAGATGTTAGCTTTTAAAACAATGTTAAACTACTCTGGGATTCTAACGAAACTGTAACTAAGACTATTATTTCATGATTTCTGGTAAATTTGTCCCTTATGTCCTTATTCGCTGGAGTAAAATGTGTTCTCTTAGACATAAGTAACGTTATGCCTTTCTTCTCCGGAATATGCCAGGTCGTAAGAGCATTGGGGCTATTTGTTTTCATCTGAAAAATATGTTAATGAATCTTTATTTTTTGCGTATCTACAACCACATGGCAATTAGTCAAGAAATGAAAAATTGTGAAGAAAAAAATAAAAAGCACTAATATCAATTAAATCACAGACATATTATTATAAATTAGTACAATACTTTAAACTAAAACAACTAGAATCCATAATCATATTCAGAATTACCCTTGACCGATATAATTTTAAATAGAAATCATTGTTCATCTATTATCGGTAGAACTAAAAATTTCTTAACCGATACATTTTTATATAGACAGCACGGTTCGCCGAAAGATCTTTAGAAATTGTACATACTTGACCGATACTAGTATGTATAGATAATTTAGTTCGCCGAAAGTTTGGTTAATTAAATTAGCCTTTCAGCGAAAGGTGGTATCGCAGATAGGGGTGCGTGCACAACTCATATGACAAAGAAGCTAAAATAAATTGCCGCTAGACTACAGTTGCGAAATTAGGCTGTACTATCTTGGTAAACATAAAAATACTAACACAACATTCATTTTATACTTTGAAAATATCTGCTATACCTACATATTATAATAATAGTAAAAATAAAAATTATGAAAGACGCTGATTTATAGTTGCAGGAGTTTTAAGTCGTTAATGAAGGCAAGCGGCTTGCTTCTAAAAACCTTTATTTTTGTAATTTTGTAATGATATCTTAATAAGATAATACCTAAACACTTCGAGAGTCAATACAATTTGGTTGATTTTCTAATAAAAAGATTGGTTTTCTAATAAAAGAAAATAACATGACATTTTTGACAGACTACAAAAATCAACAAAAAACATAAAAAAGAACAATCATTTTGGTTTCCCAATTACAAAATAAGAATTGTATGAAACCCACTCAATCAACAAAAATACAACAATCAACAAATATATTATGAGGTAGGTACATAAATTGTTAGCGAGTTTTTTATTTAAAAAAAAAAACAACAAAATCCCTTTGCTGGGTTACAAAATAAACAACCAAAGTGATTGTTCTTTTTTATGTTTTTTGTAGATTTTTGTAGTCTGTCAAAAATGTTATGTGTATGAAATCAAACAGAACGTTTGTTTATGTTCCTATTCTGTTTATTTTTTTTGTTTATTTTGTAACCCAGCAAAGGCAACAAAATTGTATTGACTCTCGAAATGTTTAGGTATTATCTTGTTAAGATATCATTACAACATTACAAAAATAAAAGTTTTTTAGAAGCAAGCTTCTTGCCTTCATTAACGACTTAAAACTCCTGCAACTATAAATCAGCGTCTTTCATCATTTTTATTTTTACTATTATTATACAGGGTGTAAGTGACAGCCTAGCAAATACTGAAACGGTGAACTGAGACCATCAAACTGAACGACTTCCACTATGGGCGTTCCTCAGGAGACGCGAAAAAAATCAGCTGTCCCATACATTTGAGTCGGGTAGGTACCAGTTTTGTATGGGACAGCTGATTTTTTTCACGTTTCTCGAGGTAGGCTCCATAGTTGTTCAGTTTGATGGTCTGAGTTCACCGCTTCAGTATTTGCTAGGCTGTCACTTACACCCTGTATGTATAGCAGATATTTTCAAATTATAAAATGAATGTTGTGTCATGACTCATGAGGTAGGTATAGGTAGTTAGTATTTTTATGTTTACCAAGATAGTACAGCCTAATTTCGCAACTGTAGTCTAGCGGCAATTTACTTTAGCTTCTTTGTCATATGAATTGTGCACGCACCCCTATCTACGATACCACCTTTCGCTGAAAGGCTAATTTGATTAACCAAACTTTCGGTGAACTAAATTATCTATACATAATAGTATCGGTCAAGTATGTACAATTTCTAAAGATCTTTCGGCGAACCGTGCTGTCTATATAAAAATGTATCGGTTAAGAAATTTTTAGTTCTACCGATAATAGATGATCAATGATTTCTATTTAAAATTATAGGGTAATTCTGAATATGATTATGGACCGAACCGATTATACCTTTGGTACCGGGGACTTT
Source organism: Agonopterix heracliana (assembly GCA_963693445.1). Lineage (NCBI taxonomy): Eukaryota > Metazoa > Arthropoda > Insecta > Lepidoptera > Depressariidae > Agonopterix > Agonopterix heracliana. The sequence continues at coordinate 2,722,660 of OY856310.1, forward strand.
TTTCGCATGCGAGTATCTAAAATCCAAAAAAATGCATTCGAATTTGTTAGTAAAGCTAAAAGAAAAATATGCAGCACACACTATTCCTAATGGTAAAAAGCCCCAACCACCACAAAGGCTTCTCAAAAAAATCATTAACAAAGCTATAAAATATGTGTTATCTTGTATTTTATATTATTTTCAATTGTAAAATGTTAGTTAAACTAGTAAATTCATACATACAAACTGCATAATGTGCAAAAAACATACAAAATAAAATTAGTACGTAGAATAAGGCCACAAAAGCGATTAGGGCTGAAAACTCTTCATACTAATTATTTAACCACTTTATTAGACAATTCCGTGGAATAAAACCACTGATGTAATAGCGCCTTTTTTCTACGGAGTTCCTAAAATTACATTGAAAACGATGAATACATTTCTTAACATCAAGCGAGCTCAAAATAAATTACTATACAACCTAATAAATACCCTTAAAATGTTTCGGTTATCATTTAGGTATCGCGAAGTAATTATTGTTACAAAACAACAGCGACGACAACGCAAACGCGCGGGAAACCAGCCAGGGAGTGAGTGCGCGGAGAAATGGCGGAGTGGCACGTGCGTCCGCCCCGCCCCCCGCACGTCGTCATGCTCCCGGGGAGAAAAAAGTCACTAGCACTGTTGTGGCCATTTTCGTCGGATAATTCCAGAGATAGCAATAGTGGCTTTTTTTAAACCTTGATTTTCTTGTTGATAAATTTGATTTTTAGGTGATTTATTGAATGAAGTTGATATAAAAAGGGTAGCTGATTTTAAATAAGCAATAAAAATAAAAAGGCACAACGGCGAGAGTGCCTTTATTCGTAGGATACGACGATACATACATACATACATATACTCACGCCTGTGTCCCATTGGGGTAGGCAGAGACAATTGATCGCCATCGGCTACGATCCTGACATACCTCTTTTGCCTCTTCCACAGTCATAAGTCGTTTCATACACGCTCGTCGGTTTTGGGTACATTTGATCTGGCCCTTCTTAAGTATGCTGCCAATTTGGTCTGCATACGTACGTCTAGGGCGACCCCTTTCGACTTTTCCATTCACACTTGCTTTATATATTTCATACGTCAGTCTACTATCACTCATCCTTTCCACATGACCAAACCATCTCAGCATTCCCTTTTCAATCCTTGTCACTATATCCTCTTTCAGTCCACATTTTTCTCTAATTACACTGTTTCGTATTCTATCATTCAAAGTCAAACCACACATACTGCGCAATGAACGCATTTCGACAGCATTTATCCTTGATTCATTCCTCTTCTGCCATACCCAACATTCGCTGCCATACATCAAAGTTGGTGCCAGCACACCGTCGTGAACTGCCAAACGTGCCTTTTTGGACACATTATGACTTTTCATGAATGTGTGCATCGCTCCATTAATCCTATTTCCCGCTTTCACTCTCCTCTCTATGTCTCCATCACACGTACCATCTCTGGTAAACATACTTCCCAAATATACAAATTCTTCTACCTGCTCCACTTTCTCATCGCCTATCATAATTTTACATTCAGTCACTATTTCATCCCGTTCGAGAACCATAACTTTCGTCTTATTTACATTCACTTTCATTCCTTTCTTCATAAATGACACATTCATGCATGTTACCATCTCCTGTAAGTCGTCTGCCGATGATGCAAGTAAAACTTGATCATCAGCATATAACAAACATTTGACGAGCAACCCATTCATCCTTAAACCACACTCTCTTTCTTTCAGTTCACTCAAACAGCTGTCCATGAATAAGTTGAACAACCACGGTGATGCTACACATCCTTGTCTGACACCCATGGAGATGTCAAGTAGGTACTCGCGCCAAAAAAAAACTTTGCAGCCTTGCATAACAAATAACTATTTCAAACATGTTATTTGTTTCACGACTCACGACCGTAATACCTACCGGGGTGTTCAGAAACTTTGCCACCTACCTACCAATAAACTTTTGAAGCATGCAGTTGTAGCAATGCTCACTTTTAGCATGTTGAAGGTTTCAGGCTGGAAATTACGTGTCAAGTCGTGATAGTGGGACGTAGCCTTTCGGCAAATGTCAATAGAAACACTGCACAAGACCCTTATCCCTTAGTCACCTCACACGATACCCACGTATATAATGAAATGGGTGAAATGGGGTAGTTTATTTTATACCTATACCGGAACTTTACAGAAGAGTACAATTTATCGAGAATAAGTAGAAAAAAAGACAACTTCATTCTTTATTTAGGTACAGGATGAGTGTGAGTGGAATACCTAGTCAAATATTATGAGTTTAAAAATTACAAAATAAAATTATTCCAACGGAGAGAGTATAGTCACACTCATTTCCCAATAATAACTACTTAACACAATGTTTTTTTACGTTTATTTCACCATGTTATTTAATTTCACCACCTTATTTAGTTACCACTATGTTACACCACTTTAAAACATTACAATCGATGATTCCATTATTTGTTTCCTCGATTTTAACATGCGTCACTATCACTATTCAATCTCCCTATTTCAACCAAATGTTACCAATTTTTTTCAGTTACCCATTATAAGGGTATCGTTGTATTGTAGTTGAAATGAAGTCTACGAGTTAAGCACCTATTACGGGCAATCGATTGTGTGCTTCCTGCCAAGGCTGAATCGCGAAGCAGCAAAATTGCTCGTCTAAAGGCCGATCGCACGATCGCAAAACCGTCTCAGCCGTTAGGGGGAGGGAGCGCACGCTGCACCCCTCCAAACATTTTTGCTATTTAGCCTTGACCGAAAGCAGCGATCAGTTGCCCGTCTAAAGCCTGCTTTACCTGAAGGTGAGGCACAAATACCTAGTTCTTTGGCTAAAACTACGTCACCTTTTTGGTAAACTTGCGGATCTGTTTTTTTTTATTTCACGGGAGAGTCAAATAACAAACGAGAAACCAAATATTCGTGTTTTCTTTAGTTAATAACTAAGACTTATTTTAATATATATGTAAAAGATAAAATGGTAGGTATGCTTATACAGGGTCCTTCTTAATATGCTGACACTTTTTTAAGGACATGTTCAAACCATCAAACTGAACAACTTTCTCTATGGGACCAACATCGAAATCGCGAAAAAAAAATCTGCTGTCCCATACATTTGGCTCGAGTAAGTTTGCAGTTTTGTATGAAAGAGCTGATTTTTTTTTTCCGATTTCGATAGTGGTCCCATAGAGAAAGTTGTTCAGTTTGACGGTCTGATCATCCTCTTAAAAAAGTGTCAGCATATTAAGTTGGACCCTATATTTTAGCCCAGTCATTTTACGGAGTTTTGTTAGAAGGGGTGGGGAGGACTTTTAATCTGTAACAGGTACCATAATTAGTGACAAAAAGACTATCTAAAAACTTATTTAAAAAAAAAAACACTACTTACGCAACATAGAAATCCAAATTGTACCTTCCAGAAGGCTTTTAATTTAATAATATTAATACCGATAAACTCATTTTAATTAGACTCAACCATATAAATAAGTGTTAATTTGATTAGTTATTCATTAGAAAATACAAATGTATTTTTCAAAACCTGCCATCTAGACGTTCCACGTACAGTCTCTCTATAAAGTCTTGGCAAAAAATGAGGGCGCTGTCTCCACGCAAGAACGTCAAAATCAAGCATAACCTGGAAACACCACCATACTAAAATGATTAGTTCCTCAAACATTCATGCCACGACTTTATAGACAGACTATAGAAACACGAATTATTTACACTGTTGAAGTGTGTATAATGGTAAAGCCTATAAATTGTGAAAAAAAAATTACCGTCAGTTTTTTTTAGAACGAGATAACAAAATACAAATTTTTAAAGGGGTTGTTGGTGACGCAATTTTAATTTTTATTTTTGTATAGGTATTCCTATGCTTAAATTGGCTCTTAAATTATATACCTACCGAAAAAAATATAAATTCTTTATTAGTTCCGGCTCAGACCGTAAAATGACTGGGCTATTTGTAGTACTTCCTACATTAAGTAGTTACCTAAAACAGTGCCTAATTTTCGCGATTTTGACACGAGATATTTTTAGAGTTTACATTTTTAAGTAAAGGTGATTCTCACCTACTTCTTGCAGCGCGTAAAGGAGTAGTCCTACATGCAGGACTGTAAGCCCACACTCTGTCCTGCAAGTAGGACTACAGACACAATTTCATACATTATGCTCAAAGTCATCCGACGCCTTGTACGATTGCAACACCATTTACGATCCGATATTGGAGTAGGACTGCAAGACGGACTATATTGAATGGGCCCTTGTAGGAGAAACAGATCAGGCGTGCAATTTTTGAATCTCATTCGGTGAGCTCAGCTGTTGTAAATGTCAAAATAACTATGGAGATATGCATCTTTCTACTGCTGATTAGGCTTTAAAAATCGCACTCCTGAAGTATGATTTTTGAGAGTCAAATCAGCAGTAGAAAGATGCATATCTCCATAGTAATTTTGACATTTTCAACTGCTGACCTCAGTGAATGAGATTCAAAAATCGCACTCCAGAAGTGCTACTTTTGAATCGTGAGATTCAAAATCGGGGCCGAATGACGCATAATCTCCATAGCAATTTTGACATATTTTACTGCTGATTTGAACGTGTGACTTTCAAAAATCACACTTTACAGACAGTGAAGTGTATTTTCAGTATATGTGATAAAAGTTCGCTCAAAAGAGAAAAAAACAGTTCCAAACTTATAGTTACGGGTAAATGTTATTATTAATCTGGCAACTCCGAAATTCAAAATGGCGTCACAAAACTCCCCCTCCCTGACAGCGCATGCGCATTACGCAAAAAAGCGAAGTTGAGTGTGCATGTTACACGGTTAAACATGTTAAAAAGCTTTTCGGAAATTTTAGTTTTATGTTACATTCGGTGCGAAAATCGTTCTATAGGAACTGATATATCGAACTGTTCTCCGTCTTGATTAAGTGGGAATCTTAGTTAATACCTAGTGAATATTATATTTTCATCGTTTTTAGTAAGTCAGTTCTTGGTTCTCATCCACCATGCCGAAAGGAAAGAAAAATAAAGGAAAATTCGGTAAGTCGTTATGTATTCTTTGTGTGAAAACGTGAAATATTTGGTTTTGTGACGCGCGCACACCTGGAATTTGCCAAGAATGAGATCACGCGGCGACCTTGTGGCGCGGACTTTCCGCGGGCTTGTCCACGTATTTATTATTTTCACGGTCATTATTCAGTGCTAGCACCCTAGAAATGGCAAACATATGTTAGTAGTTTGCTATGAAAGCCACGCAGTCAGCTGTTCCTGATTTCGCAAGCGCTGATACCTTCGAGCAGCCTTTACTTTCACGATTTCATAACATTATTAAATCCCATGTGGTGTTTTCCCTTGTAATGGTTGTGGCGGAAGACCAATGAAACCACAATTAAACTATGTAGTCCTAGTACCTAATCTAACTAGCTGATAAAAACATATAGACAATGTTAGGCCTTGAAATTTCGTTACATATTTCCTTATGTAAGACTTATCTTTCACAATATTGTATCAAACACTAGAGGACCGCGGCGAACTTCGTAACGCCTTAGAATCTTCCCGACACACACTTGGCCGTTTTTATAGCCTATGTTAATCACTGATAATGTAGCATTCTAATGGTGAAATAATTATTCAGATCGGTCCAGTAGTTTCGGAGCCTATTCATTACAAACAAACAAAAAATCAATTCTTTCCTCTTTATAATATTAGTATAGATAAAGGTTGTAAACTTCGGGTCTGCTGTTGTCATTGTAGGACTAATCAAGGGACTTTAAGCAGGTACATAGCCGTAGTAACTAAATAATTGACTGTTAGCTTCAAACTGGGAAACAAAAGTGAAAGCCAGCCTTTTGTTCCAGAGCAAAAAGCAAAACAGTACCTCTCAAATGTTTTCAATAGAAAACAAAGATACAGCGTTACCTAGTTGCTCCACAATCTTTACTCCCTTTATCCTAAGCCTATGACAATAGGATAAACCCTTTAGTGGATAAACTCAATTATGTCTGCTCATATTCTTTGACTTGGTTACTTAAGATTACCTTTTTATTACCTCTATCTTGACAGTAACTGGTCTACCTTGAGGCAAGTAATTTCCCTTTCCTGAAGCCACAGAAAATTTAAGAAAAACCCCACTTCCAAGTTATAACAAGTACCTATATAGAACTGATCATAATTATGATAAGTTCAGAATTAAATGTTACTTTTTCCTCAATACAGACTCTTCTACATTAAATTGGAATTGTTTAGGAACTTTAGATAGTGAGATGTAACAGATAGACAGACAGACAACAACTTTTTGGTGGCAAAAATGTAGAAATATCCTCCGAAAGAAGTGCATGAAAAGATCTATTTTAAACATGTGGATGAGGCAGAAGAAATATGTTTTATACATACTATGTACGTACAATGTGGCAATGCAATCAATATTTGAATTTTATTTGATCAAAGCTCGGTCTTAGGGGACAATGTTCAGGAATGTGAAAACAGAAAATTTATTAGCTGAAATATTTACCATATCCAAGATCATTGGAGTTAAATAAAAATAAAGTCTACACATGATGTGAGAATTATCATGTGCTATAATAAAATTGATGATAGACAATTTCAACAAGAAATCATTGACATCCTAAATCCACCCGCACACATCTATCTCCTTTTTATATGCCATCATCCTGTTCCGAGTAACTCATATCCATGTAGCTCCTACTCTTCTGTCAAATTCACAATGACAAATATACTCTTTCTAGTATAATTTACCTATGATCCACGATAAATACATTTCAATTTCTTAGCAAGAAAAGGTCTTGAAGATGTTTAAGACAAATTGACACCCATTTTGTCCTTGATAAGTCTTACGCCAAGATGACTCATGGTAAATTACACACTAATTAATAATTGTACACAATTTTCTAACTATTCTATGATGGCAAAAAGTAGTTTTTTCTTTGAAATGTTGTTTCTAGATTTTCATCAGCAGTTGTTACAATATTGACCTAGACATTGACTAAGTTTATTGACTGCAGAACATTGACCTAACGTTTGCATTCAATATGTTTTTGGACAATGACCTACAATGTCGCACAATAACTTGCTAAATATACATTTACGGTGAAAAGTATAAGTGTAAGTGTATTATTCATCCTTAGGATTAGGCATGTGCCTGCCAGTGGGATGTGTTGCTCAATCTTATTTTTATAATTATGTATTATAAAAGCATTATTAAATACTTCTATACTACAAGTAGGTACCTATTTTTATTTAGCAGTCAAATGATGTTACAAATTAGCAAGTTCACTGCCAAGTTTTAGAACGGCAGCAAATGACACTAAAAGAAACTTCTTAAAATAAAAAAGTATGTACCTACAAGCTATATACAAACAACTGAGAATCAAATATCATGTTTTACATGGTTGGCAGAGGGGCACAACATGGGTTTTATTTTATTTTAATTCTTCTATCAGATTGGTGGCAAATCATTCTAATATTCATTATGTATCTCATAGGTATTTGGTAATTTTACTATAATGTTGTTAAAATAAATAGAATATGTTTCAAAGATTATTATGTAGTCCCTATTTAAGTACCATAATGTACTCCCAACTCTTTTTATGATTAGAAATACAAACATCTATTGGACTTGGGTACAAGATATTAACCGGAGTCACGTTGCAGGGTTTGCCCCGAACACTTGTCTCTCGCGGTTCGCGCAGTTCGCGTTTCAGCCTGCCACGAGGCTCCGAAATCCTTCTCAGTTGTTCTTACTCAAAAACAATCCTCGAGATTGGATAGATACTCCCTCAAACCACTTGACATTGGCGGAAATGCGGTGCTAACGCACAAGCAAGAAGTCCATTAATTATAAAAAAAAAAGAAGATAAACCAGACAAAAATATATCCCTTACAGGATTTGATACTGCCACCCTCTTCTCAACAGGCAGCTTCCCTATCAACTGAACTATTACGCCTCCAGTTCATTTTTTAATCTTTGACTTTCGAAATCATGATAGAGTGTGACTTAAACATTATGGAGTTTATCCATTATTCAATCAAGATTTTGAAAGAGTGAAGAATAAAAAATGACACTTCAGACTTTATAAACACAAATAGTCTCTAAAGCTGTAGCTGTTAGAACATTTCAAGTATGCTACACATATATGACCTCATTTTATATGTTTATTATAGAGCACAGAAGAACGGAGCAACCATACTCATCCGACGAAGACGCCGGAATAGATATGACCATAGACAACTGTTCAGAGACCTCCGGGCAATCTGACCTCAAGAGCATCCACGATGACACAGGTAAGACCATCATTATTAATCAGATACCAAGTATTTTCTGAAATAATTTTTAGTATTAACGACACATCATGCCTAATTATTTCGGTAGAATCGAAGGGTATCGTTGATAAAACGTTCGCAAAAGTTCGCGAACGCGCGTTCCTAATTTTGGTAACCAAAAGGTTGCAACTTGATAACAGGTTCTAACAACATAGTAATAATCCTAGACACTTATTATGACCAAGAAATAGTTTTAAAGTGACCCATTCCATTGGATATTTTTAAAACAAGAATGTGTGGAATCCAGACTCAATTGGATAAAAAATAAGTTCACAAAAAGCTGACTAGTGTCCATAAAGAGTGTTTATTAGAATTATCCTAAACAGGCCTTTGCCTTAATTATTCAATATGCTGAATTAAAAAAAACCCTTGAGGAAAAATCTGTCTTTTATTTCTGCATGTTGTGTAATCGAAAGAAACAAAATAAGCCAGTATATTATGTTTATTTCTGGGTAACAAGAATGATTGATTACCCAAATGTGTCACTATTACTCTGCAATAACTATCTGTATAAACTTGCATAACACAAGCAGAGGTCAAGAGAGCTTGATTAGAATTAAATAAATAAACAGGAAATTCGCTAATTAGATCTCGTCTAGTTATCGACTTTAAATTATGTTACTTACAACCTCTAGATTCATTGCTAATTTGTAGAACTGACAATCCACACTGAAAATGTATCTAATGGCGTTTTTAGATCATCTGTAAAGGATTAGCAGTTTAAAATGATAATTCCATAACCGGTGTACGCTACAAGGTTAACTTTCTGTCCAATAGGGGAGGTGGTTCTGTGTTTATGAAGACAGATGCAATCATAATAATAAACTGCATAAAAGTTATATGGAACTACGACTATAGTAATAGTGAGTGAGGAACGTCCTAAGAAATCGTGCGTGCATGCGTTCGTGGACATTTATCCGCGGCGAACGAGCCAAAGGAGGCGAATGAAACTAATTTTAGAATTCTTCTGTATGAAATTCTATGACACCTCGCACACTTATCCGCGGCGAATAGGAGGAATCGTCAGAAGAATTAAAAGTAAATTCGTTTCTTTCGCCTCCTTCGCTGCGGATAGATATGCGTCCGCCTTTATACTGACGAGGCGGTAATAAGGATCATAATGGATTGGCATTGTATGGGTTGTCTAACAAGACAGATAGGCAATGAGGTAAAATTACACTATGACCAGCAACCCCTCTAGTACGGTTTCTCTACTAGCGCGCGACGTGCCTTCTCTGCACAGAAAAGGATCTCTTTCCACACTTTACGGAAATCGAAAGACGCGACTCATAGTTTGGAAAGAGCAAGTCTCGCGCAAGTAGAGAAGTCATACTAGAGAGGCGCGCCGTCGCGACCACCGAATTTCACAACCGTACGAGTAAATAAACTGACTATACTATGACTGATGCTCATCATTCTGTGGAATATTTCTGATCTAGCAACAATTTGCATATAGATTTCCCGCAAACCAAATTTAGCCTTGACAAGGTTATCGTGGCTTGGTAATAAAGAATGATAGGCTAATTATAAACATAAACACCTCTTTATTTGTACGACCTTGATTTTTTGTAACCACGGTAGCGAATAAAATAGTTTGATGACATTAAAACTGGTATAGATTTTGAGTTTAACAAAGTTAAAATAAAGATGTCTATTGGTATCGATTCGGTATTACCACGACTTAACTTAACTAAATTTATTCCTGTCATTTTCTAACATTCGACTAAGAAAAGAGACAGAAAACCAACAACTGACTTTAGTGCTGTCAAAGTGACGCTACACTCCCAAAATAAGATGGCATCATAATGCACGCCATCTTATTTAAGTCGTTTTTAGGCGTGTAGCGTCACTTTGACAGCACTAAAGTCAGTTGTTGGTTTTCTGTCTCTTTTCTTAGTCGAATGTTAGAAAATGACAGGAATAAATTTAGTTAAGTTAAGTCGTGGCAATACCGAATCGATACCATTGAATACTTCTTAAATCTTATACAAAGTAATAAAAATTAAATGAATAATTTAAGAGCCTCCTGGAGTGACTTACCTATTGTGACATAAATCATCCTTCGTTTAAAAAATCTTGGTTATATAACTATAACTAGTTTTCGAGTTTTTAACATCACCAGAATGTAGCACCTTATCTCAAATGTCATTGTCAGTATTATTTATTATGTCAGTGGTATCAGTCAAGTTCGTACACAAATTGAACCTTATCTCCGGTCATTTCAATGCTTTTTTTTAATTCGATTTTAACGACGTAATTTATTTATCTAAAGATTGCAGGCGGGACAGGTCTTTGAGATGTTTTGAAACAGAAACATAGGTCAAATGTCACATATTTTTTTAGAAAAAGCCGTTTCAATTGTATAGATGGATTGCGATGGGAATCTATTTGGTCTATTCGTTTAAACGTCTGAGATTCGCCTAAGAGTTACGGGGTCACCTCTCACTCACTTAAATACCGTATCTAAGTTTATTTAAATGTACACAAAACATAATAAAGATAGAGTAATAGTAATTTGTATACATTTCTAAAACACCTCAAACAGGATTAACAAGGGTTTCCACCACTCACCGCCAGGCCTGGAGTGTGTGGAATCCAATACGGTACCTCTACTAATCAACCGTATTATCTACTAAACAGAAAAAGACAACGAAATCCAGGAGAAGTTCGAAGAGAAAGTAATGGAGGTGATAGACGCACTGAGCGCGCGATCCAACGCCGCGCGCGCCACCGCCCTCGTGTCCCTGCGCAGCGCGCTGCAGCGGCGCCCCCTCGCGGCGCTGCTGTGCAACCACCGCGCCACGCTCGCCGACCACGTGTCCAGGATGCTGCGCCGCGGCAAGGACGGCGAGAGGCGAGCCGCCGCCGGCGTGACACCCCTACTGGCACTGCAGGTCTGTATTGACATCTGACTTCCTAGTGGTGTCGCGTGGCTAGAGGATTCACGAGCGTACGTGTTTTCCGCGCGCTGTGTAGGCATCCTCTCGCTGCGCCATTTTGTACTCAAAATGTGTTTTAGTGCATAAAACAATCCTTCCTCCGATACTCCCAAAACTCACTCAACATTGGCAGAAATGCAGTGCTAGGCTAGATACAAGAAAACGGACAGTAACAAAATGTTTCGTTTTAGTCTAAAGGGTTTTTTTAGGTGGGGTTTTTCCCACTTAACCCAGTGGGTTCTTTCTGGTCGGGGAAAACCATGCGACACCTCTCACGCCTAATAGTGAGTGGGCTATACTCAACCACACGGGCCCAGTGCGGATTGGTGAAGGCAAGTTGGTGCTCAACTATCAGAATTTTCAAGCCAACTTTAATAGGCTGCTTAGGAATAGTTATACCGCCGTCTGAGATAAATCAGGGAACCAACTGTTTAACATGCCTTCCGAAGCACAGAGACGCTCGAGATGAAATACCACAAAACGGTCACCCATCCATAGACTGACCGGGCCTGACGTTGCTTAACTTCGGTGATAATTTCCAATACGGAAGCTCCACTGCGCCAACGAGCGGGTATGTAATGGTAAATAATGAAGTGCTGTATTCCGCAGATCGGTGACGAAGGTGCAGAGGAGTTCGTGCGGGAACTGCGGCCGGCGCTGGCCGCCGCCGCCATCGACAAGTCCGCCTCGCTCGAAACACGCACTGAGGTATTATGCTGTTTTGTATTAAAACGGGTCCTTGATAATATATTATAGTTGATGACCGAGGACAGGAAAGTAAGCAAGGTCTCAGATCTCATGTAATGAAAACATGTGATCTGAGGCTTTCTTATTTACTGTCCGAGGTTAGTATACTATTTTTCTCCTCGACGGAGGTGGAAAGCGACAACTTCGTTTAGACGAGCGGGACGACAATTGACGCTTTCCGTCCGGAGGGGAGAAAAGTTACTAACTGATGTGACGCTGCTATTATTTTGCCTGGATTGTTATGCTCATGTCCTTCCTCAGGCTTCAAGCTTTCTTTACCTTTATTTAGCCGTGAAAACGTAACTTTGACAGACACTTGTATTGCTATGGACACTTATGGATATTATGAATCATAGGTAGATGAAACGATTGTATCGAGACCTCCGCTTCTAAATACCTAGTAGACAAAGTTGTATCACGTTATGCAATACAGTCAGCCCACCAAATAACTTCTACTCCTTTTTTTTTAAATTAACAAATGGGTTTGCTCTTGACCTCATTCTAGTCTTGGGGACAAAGATGGGGTCGAAGATGTAGCGAGCTAACCCAGAAGAAGCCTATTCACTCGTACTTTAAAGTAATTCGGGTAGTAATTGCTCGGAAATACTGACGCAGGCAGGGCATTCCAACTCCTTGGCTGTGCGCATTATAAAAGAATCAGAAAGGCGCTTAGTGCGGATACGTGGGATATCAACCAAGAAGGGGTGGTATCCAAATACTCTACACGTGTTTCGCTCCCCCAAAGAGCATCCTCAGGCGGAGGGTTGCATAACGTAATACAACTTTGTCTACTAGGTATTTAGAAGCGGAGGTCTCGATACAATCGTGTTATCTACCTATTAGTCATGGATTTCTGCAAAGTGACGCTTGATTCAATTAATAGGTATTATGAATACGCAAGTGTGTTGCATAATGTATTAAGTCTTCACATATTTTAATGAAACTTGTCAGAGATAGTATGTGGGATGACAAATAGTTAAAGTATTATCTAATTTTATAATACGAGATAGGACTTAAACTACTTGAAACGAAATGAATACTTCTATGGCGAATCTTTATTATCTCAAAGATGGTTCTTTTGTATCATTGATCATATGAATCATTGTCTTTTTGCAGTGCTGTTCATCGCTGGCCGTGCTGTGCTACTTGCTGGAAGAAGACCTGACAGAGATCTTGGAGGTGATGCGAATGTACGAGACTATATTCAGTGGCAGCTATCTCAAGGTTTGTTATACTCACTGAATTACACTCTAGGGATAGACAGGCCCTTTCATAGAAGCAACATGTTCCACTTGAATGCGGTGCCCGCATCTGATTGATGTTCCCGAGTTCACATCATCACTATGGCAATGACAGACCGCAATATGTCATTTTGTGTTGTTTTTTTGTGTGACATGTTGTTTGTTTGAACGAGCTTGTCTATCGCTAGAGTATATGTCAGTGGTTATACTCATTTTGATACTGTAACACCCGTATTATCAGTTGTTTCATAGAAAAATGTCTCCATGCTGCAGAAGCGAAAAACACAAGAATCAAATTAAAACTGTAATATACAACCTTTTCCCAGCCCAATATGTTTCCTGCTGAAAAATTTAAACCCAACGGTAAAAAAATAACTGTAACGTGTAATCGGCAGGGTGACGGGAGTGTGAAAGTGTCGGGCTCGGTGGTGGAGGAGGGGGGGTGGCACGCGGCGGCGCTGGACGGCTGGGCGCTGCTGCTGACGCTGCTGTCGCCGCAGCACGCGCACACGCTGCTCCACAACCAGCCGCCCACCTTCACCAAGCTCGCCGAGCTACTGGAGGCCTGCAGCCTTGAGGTAGGCCCTTTCTGATGCTTTTAGGTTAATTACACGTATTTACAAAAGAACCAGTGAAGCCGACAGCACAAAGAATTGCTACGAGGCACATTGCTCTCAGAACCGATGGCCGATGGGGCCGAATACTTTTCGAGTAGCGATCGCGTACCGGAAAGCGCAGCGCGGTTAGACAAGTCCACAAGGTGGACCGACGACCTCGTGAAGGACGCGGGAACCCGTAGGCTGAGAGCAGCGCAAGACCGGTCGTTGTGGCGATCCTAAGGGAGGTCTATGTCCGGCAGTGGACGTCTATTGGCTGATATGGTGATTGTACCCACTGTCTATTTAAAGTGGCGTGGTCACACTGGACAGAGATCTGGTACTATGGTGGACCAGAATCTGATGGCAAATAGGAAAATCAAATGTTAGAGTAAGCAAGACTGGGGTAATTAGATTAGGGCCCAGCCCAGAAGTGCTGCAAAGAACATCAATTGAGTGTAATATTTGATCAGTTATTAGTCGACAGCCTTTGCGTTTTTATCGCTGCAAAAAAATCTCAGTCTGTACATAGCCTACTTTGATAAGACAGACGACAGTTTGACTAAACCGTCGGAAAATCTCTATTTTTTTATTTTTTTTGTGCCATGAGATTTTGCTCGACTACTAGTGAAATGTGGATGTTTTGAGTTTTCAGAATATCTCTGAGTATCCTAGGGAAATATTCGTGAACGTATGGTAACATAGTGTAACGTTGGTACCGATCAGGTTCGCATGGCGGCCGGGACAGCGCTGGCCATAGCGCACGAGCGCATCTCGGACGAGGAGGCGCAGGGCAGCGAGGAGTGGCCGCACGTGGCGCTGGTGCTGCCGCGCCTGCAGCTGCTCGCGCGCGACGGACACAAGTACCGCGCCAAGCGCGACCGCAAGCTGCAGCGCGCCACCTTCAGGGACATACTCAAGTACTTCGAGGTACGTTACGTACTCTCTTTAGAGGCTGTCACAAACTGCATCAACTAACTATCTTTTTAAACGTTTTTCTAAGAAGGCTCAGTTATAAGTTGAAGGGTGGAATAACTAGTCTATACCTAGACCAGATACGGGGCGTCATTAAAATGCCAGGTTATAAGTAGCCAAATTCGACGGGAATGTATGACAATGTGTATGGACCTAGAGGAAGCAAAGCAAGAGAGGTGTGTCAGAACCGCCCAAAATGGAGATCCATAGTCTCATGAGTTTATGTATGAAATAACTTATGAAAGCTAATCTTCGTTGGTTTGGTCATGTGGAAAGGATGAACGACAGCAGATGCAGCAAAAAGATGTATGCCTCCTCATGCAAAAGATGTATACACTTTAGTACTACGCGTAGTACTAAAGTGTATACATCTTTATACTACGACGTAGTAAAAGTGCATCCATCTTTTTGCTGCTGACTGTGTACAAAAGAGATTTATTGTGCGAATTTGGATGGAAGTTGTTAGAGAGCGCCCTCGTAGAACGTACTCTGATCAAATCTATTACGTTCATTACGGGCATGTATAGGCGATAGAAGTATGTAAGGATAGTAGTAAGTGGCGCGACCCAGTCTCTGCCTAACCCTATGGGAAAGAGGCGTAGCATTATACATAGGCAAATCTTTTATGGTTTTCCAAATCCACTAACAGTGATACTAACTTGTAACGTTATCAACAGGAGGACGAGGTGCCGTCGCTGACAGTGCGCGTGGGCACTGAGTCTGTGGAGTGCGAGTCGTGGGGTTCGTGCGCCGCCTACGGGTCCCTGGCGGCGTCCCTCGGCGCCGGCCTGCAGACCCTCGCGCCGCTCTGCGAGCCCCTCCGCGCCGCGCTCGGCCTCAGCTCCACCCCGCCCCTCGCCGCGCCGCTACACAAGCCCAACAAGCTGCAGCGGGTACGTACGTCACACTGTAGTCGCTGCCTGTAGACCTACTGCCACGTTACGACTAGACGAAAAGCTGTCTGGTACATAATCGGGATAGATATAGGCTCCATGCAGACAACGAACAAAAAGATTGTGAGACATATTTATTATGCCGCGGGCAAGAAACCGTCATACGCTGAAGGCCATTAGTGTCCTCGCTAAACACATGTACTTTCCCGTCCCAACCGAACTCCCCGTTCCCATCTGAACTCTGATGGAACGGGAAACCAATACGTTCAGAGATTCTAACCGATAACCGCACAGTGTAGGTATTCTCTATCTCTCTTACAAATAAGGGGGAGAGAGAATGGGCCATGCCTCACAGAACCAATACGAAATGATGGAGGCAAGTAGTGGTCAACTTACTTTGTGTTTTTCAAAACGCCTCAAAGGATCTATGACTTGGTTTAACTAAAATGTCGCTATTTAAGGGTATATTTTCGTTTGTGACGTCATCACTTGCTGTCAATTTTCAATAAAAAATGTTGATAATGTTTTGTAAGTTTTCCGTGACCTTTTGTTTGAGCTCCCACCATCGATAAGAAAAGTGTTAAGTATTTTTTGTGAAGAATACCTAGTTAGTAGGTAGGTTTTTTTTTCACACAATAAGAAATTCATTACTTAACTAAAACATTTTAAATTAACCAAAGTGGGAAGTTTCAGTTAATTTAAATTGTAACCTACATACATACCACTTTTTTCAAACTAAATACGATCATCACTGTAAGCAAAAAAATTGTGTATAGAGATACAAAAATTATGATTTCACAATATGTAGAGTAACGGAATATGCCTACATAACTAATTAAATTTATTAAACACTTATTTTTTAAATATTTTTATAGTTTCAAAATTACACATGTGATATTTTTTACTAACAGACAAGGAGGAGATTCTATGATATATATACCGCCGGTATTCTAATTTTGAACATACTGAAAAAAAAAAATCACCGACATTTTCGTCAATTCGGTATGTCAAGTTTTTTTTTGGGAGGACAAAATAGAAAACCATTTCGAGATAATTGTCTCAATAACAATATTTTATATGTCAGAATATTTAAAATGAAAGGATTAAACTAAATATCAACTTAAAATAACTGGTCATTCAGAAAAAATATGTTCAATGTGTCAGAATTTGACATTTCATGTTGCCGTTTCTGTTTCCAACATGGAGTAAGAAAGAGAAGACAGGTAATTTTTATTTTTTAAATTAAATTTTTAAACAACAAAATTAACAACGTGGAGTTCGAATAATTTTTTCGAGCCACTTTTGCCATTTATAGATAAACTTCATGAATTGAAAAAAAAAATGTTTCTTATAATGATATCTTCTATCCGTAAAAAATATAAAATAAAGACAAAAAAATGCTTGACATACCGAATAATTGTGTGAATAATATAGTAGATTACACACCGAGGGCAGGAAAGTAAGAAAGGTCTCAGATGTCATTTGATTGCTGACCGAGGTGAAGCCGAGGTCAACAAACATGTGATCTGAGGCTTTCTTATTTACTGCCCGAGGTTAGTTTACTATTTTTCTCCTCGACGGAGGTGGAAAGCGGCAACTTCGTTTAGCGCAGCGGGAAGAAAATTTACGCTTTTCGTCCGGAGGGGAGAAAACAACATTTTCTATGTTAGAGATTTTAAAATGAAAGGATTACGGATATTAAAAAAAATATATAAGGTCGTTTTCGACCAGGAGTGCGATTTTTGAATCTCATTCGGTGAGCTCAGCAGTTGAAAATGTCAAAATTACTATGGAGATTTGCATCTTCTTACTGCTGATGCGACTTTCAAAAATCATACTTCAGCAGTGCTATTTTTGAAAGTCAAATCAGCAGTAGGAAGATGCATATCTCCATAGTAATTTTGACATTTTCAACTGCTGAGCTCAGCGAATGAGATTCAAAAATCGCACTCCAGGGCCCTATTCAATAAACGCGACAGGTGAAAGGTGACAGGCGAAAATTCGACAATTATTTACAGTTCAATAAAAATGTACATTGACAAAATTGTCAAGAGCATTGAGTTCTGCTTACGTAGGTCGTGGGTTCGATTCCCACGGGGGACACCTAGTGTAGTGACATGTCACTTTGTGACTTTTTCCCCAGTTTGTTAGGATATTACAGGCTGAATCACATGATTCCATGCTTCGGATGGCACGTTAGGCCGTTGATCCCGGCTACTATCTTTGGTTAGGTACATAAAAACCACGTCAGAGGCCCGTAAGGCGGTCTGAAAAAAACTCTGATACCAGGGCTTGCTGCCCACACGATAAGAAGAAGTGTTTAATAAAACAAATACTTATGTCAAGTTTTTCAGGACAAATTGTCATTATGTCTATTCTATTTTTATTAAATGGCGTTTCCTTGTTAGATTTCGCCAGTGTCAAGTGTTGAAGATATATTTATTAGATATTATACGGTAATAGGATATGGCGATCTCAAAACCCCGTTTTTAAACAAAAACACACACTTGAAACCACCATAAAACGGCGGAGCCACTTGGGCAATCAAATCGCAAGCCGACGACACGTCTACTTGTTACCTCCTTAGCCACGCGACTCCTCTGTCACATGTCACCTGTCAGGAGAAAAATTATTGAACAGAAATATGTCAAATTGTCGCTACAATCCGACAAATTTCTTTTCTCAAACATGCTTGGAAATTTGAGCATTATGTTGACAACTTTCTTTGAAATAAATCGAAATTGCTGTACTATGCGAGCAGTGGCCGGCAATAGTTGTATGAAAATCTATATCTGTCGTAGTTTAACGGCCAAATAAATTACATAGTAAACTTATATTATGTCGTGTAATTTAAAAATGGAACGATCTTTTACTCCGAAACATGGCAACCAAGGAGGTAACTTATCAAAGGTTTGGTTTAAATTTTGAACTGGCTTGCAAATAAAAAGCTTTATAATGAAAAAAAAAACGAATGGACACTTTAACCACAGATAAGTTATAAGTTACTAGCTTTATCGCAGGAAAAATTATTGTTGTTCGTCATTGATTTTGAAAAGTTGATTAATTTTCATTTCCGCGCATTCATAATTCATAATATTTATTGCATAATCATAATAATAACATAATAGCATTGTTTGAGAAAAGCACTATACAAGCCTTGGCCACAACTAGGCATTGATGGACTTACGTATGTGTGCCTTGGCTTCGCCTCGGCCCACATTTACACGTTCGTCCATCGATGCGTCTTTTGCTGGCCACTGCAGTAATGTACTATAATTTTCCACCATGACATTTTGACGAAATTATCAGATTTTCCACCTGTAATTGTCACGCTTATTGTCATGTTTATTAAACCGGGCCCTGTAAACTCCTCGGTAAATGTGAAAAGTACATAAAATAACTGGCCGATAAGAAAAACAAAATTATAATGTCATAATTTGACATTTTATGTTGCCGTTTCTGTTTCCAGCATCGAAGTAGAAAAAGAAGGAAGGTGTCTTTTTTAGATTAGCAAAGTTTTTTCTACATGAGTTCGAATGATTTTCTTGTGACCACTTTTGCATTTAGAGATTACCGTTCAAATTCATTTAAAAATGTATTTGTATTGATAAACTAGCTAGCTTTTACGGTTCGCTTTCATTGCAACAAACTATCTTTCATAAAAAATACTTATTTTATAACTATATCTCCCATAATTTGTATATTCTTCTGTCTAGCCCCACACCAGGAAATGGTGATTGGGCAAAAAATCTCGAGAGAAATATATCTCAAGACAATAATTATATTACTACTATTGTATTGTATGGCTAAGGGACCCTCCGTACGTGAGTCCGACTCACATTTGGCCGGTTTTCTTTAAATACCTATAGTAGTTTACTTAACAAAATTTTAAAAATATTGCTTTTATGACTAGTGGAGAAAAATTAGCCGTGGAATTTAAATATTCCCATTGTTTTGGCAGACGTGCCTAAACCACTGAACCGATTTTGATGGTTGAGATGTCATTCGACTGCAATTTAAGTCTGTGATTGAGTCATAATTGCAAACATGACGTGGATGTACATTGAAGATATTTATAAAAATGTTAATTGGCGGTGTTTGGAATAGGTACCTACGTAATGGAATACATTGAGACCATTTTTAGAATTTTTGTCTGTTTGTTTGTGCACACGTTATTTTAAAACTACTGAACAGATTTGGATTTCACGAAAGCATAGGGCTTAGTTTGGATTGGCATCAAACTAGTACCTACCTAAGTAATTAAATCTTTTCTGTTCAATTATTCATTGAAATTGGTAGGAAGCAAGTTTTTAGTTGTTTTGATATTATTTGCAGTGATTTAATTTCAGAAGTAAATAAAAATTTCATGATTTTCTTATCAAGAATTTTATACTACGTAGGTAATTTAATCTTCTTGCTTAGAATTTATTTGAAACTGTGCGCGACTGTATTGGTAATTGTATATTGAAAAGCCGACCAAAGAGAATGGTCATAGATTTGGTATACGCTACTTAGACGACACTGACATAATTGAAGTCATTTCAATTTGATTGAACAATATGACAAAAATCGTCCTAGAATTCGTTAAATTTTTTTGGAATACAACATAATTTTAGCTTTAGAAAAATACAAATAATGAATTATTCCATTCAATTACCTTTGTGTTTCAGTCATCCACAGACGGATCGAGAAAAAAATTGTCGCAAATTATTTTTAAAACATTTGACGCGGACGTGCTCCAGTAACGGCATTTCGCCGTACAATGAAAAAAATCAGAAACAAGGATAATTTTGCAGTTGTCACAGTATGTCAAAAGCTTGAATTTGTTCGCCATTTTGTATGGTAATCACAATATTTGATTTTAAATAATATGTTTTCAAAAATATTAGTGTTTCAGACTGGTATTTCAAAAAATCGATTCATTATGTTTTTTAAATTTATATAAACTTTCTTTTTACGTAAACTGTAAATTCAACCGTGTAACGTAACCCTTCTAAAAATGTTCCTAAAGTAACCCCATTTTTAGCAATATTTCGACGAACAGTGTCCGGATTTTATGCGATTACTAAAATAAATTATATGAAACATACAAAAAAACGATTCATTACATTTTTAAGTAAAGGCAGTTCTTTCATAATAAATATAAAACACTGGATATGCAATAGCATATCACTGAAAACAATGTTCCTAAAAGTAGGGGTTTTAGAAAATATACCCTTAAAGGCAAACCCTTTGAATTTGCATAAAAGAAAAGAAAATAAACTTTCGCTTATTCTCCGCAGAGATTTATAACAACCCATGTTTATTAAACAACAATAATTAACAAAACATTTAATTCCGCAGCATCTACAGAACACGGCGGCGTGCAAAGCTAGAACATTGGCCCGGAACAAGAACAGAGACAAGCGATCCGCCGCCCTGGCCCTCTGAACAACCTACAACCATGTCCTGTATATTGTTAGTCTATGGTTAGTCATCCTGGCATTACTGTATTACTACCAGCGAGTCCTACAATTTAAAGTCTTAAAAACCAAAAAAATATTGTCTCAAATTCATGGACAGTTCCTACGAATGATTTAGATAGATCTGTACTTTTAGTGACCAATGGTAGGAATACATACAGTGCTATTTAGTGAAGCCCGTAGCAAAGCCTTGCTTGCGATGAGAGTGGCCGATGTATTGGATATGATGTCCGTATGCCCAGCGGGGCCCTCGGCCCTAGGGCTTTGAAGCCTAGCTAATCATTTAGTGCTCATTTAGTGCTCTCTGAATATGTATTGCTTATATTTAGTGCTTCAAAGATAACGGAGTTATATCAAATCTAAGCTAGCGTCCGCCCAGCGGGGCCCTCCTTTATTATGGACAAAAATGATTAAAATGTTACATCAATATTTAGTGCTCTGAATTCCTATTAAAACTGTATCAAAAGATTTGATCTTGCTGGTTTGGTTTAAAAGTTATAGCATTTTTAAGTTTTTAATTTCCAGCGGGGCCCTCTCTTGTTTGACTATATAAGTCGCTGAAATTAATGTCGCCATTTAGTGCTTGATGCCAGGTATCGGTCTGTATAGTTAATTTACACATTCTGCTTCTAATAAACCTGGAAAATGCAATAATATATCGCAATTTTGATTCATATTAATTGACATTTCGTGGACAGTCGGCAACAGAAGTATACGAGAGCTTTACTATTTTTACTAGTCCGCCTAAAATTGTGTACTTACCCGTATTGTCTACATCTACGTCGTATTTTAGTCCTGGTGACTCTTGATCGCTGCCGTATGACTTCTACTAGTACCAACACGTTCATGAAAGTGCGCGTGTGTGTAGGTAAGTACTTATTATCTATCTATTATTATAATATAATACCTACTACAAAGGTTTGTCTGATTGTTGGCGTATCACACTATGTCTAAATGTAAGTGTATGGACACACCTGCGGAACGTTCGGCGTCGAACGTTCGGTTGAATACGCGTGCAACGGTTTTCCCTATACCTGCGACTATTACGCACCATATTTCCTTGTAGACACGTATTCAACCGAATGTTCGGCACGGAACGTTCCGCAGGTGTGTCCCTACACTTAAACTAAGTATAAGCCATACATATTCAGAGAGCACTAAATGAGCACTAAATGATTAGCTAGGTTTCAAAACCCTAGGGCCGAGGGCCCCGCTGGGCATACGGACATTTGGATATGTTCAATGAAGCGATGTTAATCCAACATCGTTAGAATATTATATTTCAGGTTGTTAATAGGTTATTTTTATGTACATAGCTGTAAGAATTTTTTCTTTTTCTGTCAAAAAACCTGCTAACTATAAATCTTTGTCGATTGTAATTATTGCTTCAGCATAAATATCGTCTACTCTCATATCAGGCCTAGCGCTCATAATGAGCTCAATAGCTTGCTACAGGGCCTAATTTCACAACAAGAACAGTCAATATGCCAATCAGACCTTATTTCTTAGCTAACATAGAGGCGAATTGACACAAGACTGTTCTTGTATATTTTTGTTAAGGTTGTTATGCTGTTAGCTCATTTTCCCTACGGATATCATTGGATTGATCGGATGACAACGGGTTTTCGGTTCCGATGATAAAAAAAATCGATTGAAGGATAGATTTAGATGTAAGCCTAGGTTAACACTAGCAGGTTTCTAGAGTATGTTCTATATGCTAGTTGTCGAACCAAAGAAATTTGTTGTTTTGTATAAAAAGTGTAAAATTATCGGAACCGCCTACGTTGTTATCGTTTTAAACTTAGCTCTCGAAGATTTTAGAAATGATCATTATATTTTTACACCACTTTCCTCTAATCATTTTTAGAAAACATAAAATGAAATGACAAGTTCATTATCCATTCCTTTTTATTCAACGGTGTTCAAGTATTGAAATATTAATGTTTGATACTGTATTCTGTAGTTTTTGTAATATACATTTGACTTACTCCATGATCTTGGGCGCTTTTTATCGAATGTAACGTTAATTTTAGTTGTTACTGCCATAAATGGTAAGCTGTTACAATTTTTTAGTGAAATATTTTACTTGTAATCTATGTTATATTTTATTATATTTTTTGTATTAAATTGACGGTTGAGGTTTTGATGTTATGGATTTATCACAATTATTAATAATAGCCCAATTTTAACCGTAACTATTGTCGTTACTTTCAATTTTATTGCAAAATGATCCAGTTGTGGAGTAAGAGAGTACATTCTATATTTTAACGTTTGATATTTTATGACTTGTACTGTACTGTTCTATCTATCACCTACCCATGGACAAATAAG
Source organism: Agonopterix heracliana (assembly GCA_963693445.1). NCBI lineage: Eukaryota > Metazoa > Arthropoda > Insecta > Lepidoptera > Depressariidae > Agonopterix > Agonopterix heracliana. Next base: position 2,746,227 of record OY856310.1, read on the forward strand.
CCATAAAGACGCCGCTTTCAACGACTGCTGTACAAACAAATTAAAACTTCAAAAAGTTGTGAGGTGCGGGGAATAATTACCTACCTACTTATCTAATTTGATAACTTTTATTTGACATTTATATCCAGTAGTAGTGCATAAGCTCGGCGACCGAGCTAGGGTGCCCGGCTGTACGTCGTCTTTGTGACTTAATTGTCTGCGCTTCTACCTATCGAAGATCTTTGACAAAGTTGGGTAATTTGTCTACGAATATTATAATTATTGAATAGTGTAATAAATACCCTATGCTTACCTATTGTAAATTATGTATAGGATGTGACAGTGCGACTCATATTATAAAACTTTCTCTGTAAATATTATTTTAATTAGTGTACGTTACCGGAACCGCCTCCATTGTACATTAATTAGGCTAGACGGAATGTTGAAATAATATTTATTACGAGAATCTAGTTGTTTCATTTATTTATACCCATCTTTTAGATTAGAACACGTTATTTTTTTATCATAATAAAGATTAGGTACAACATTATTTTGGTTGTTTGTATGAAATATGAACAAACGAATAATGTGATTCATTAAAATTAGAAACTTTTTCTTACTAATAAATTAACTAATTCTTTTTCGTAATTTGAGGGCGTTATTAGATCCTAAATAAAATTATTTATCATATTACAATATGATAATGATAACTAATATAAATGTGCAATATGATCAAATGGTAAATAAAAAACTAATATAAACACATGACTAGCTTTATTCTCAGACATATATCTCCAGCTCCCTGCATCACATCCAATCGAATCATGTACAACAATTAAGTATATAACTTATGCTAACAGTTACTCCAGGCACATCGACTGCGCTCCTGCGCCTTATGACTAGCACAAATTGCATTAAACAACATAACAGAAAGGGTAGATTTAAGATAATTATGCAACCAACCCACTTACGACGCAACATATTGATCGACGGCGATCACCGGCTTGTTCATACGAATTGACACGATTAGTATGGGACGCTCGTTCGCCGGCCATCCATAATTTACCTCAAATCATTATAGTGCTCTAATGGGTACTGCACACTTGCAGCCGGTGCGGTGGGTATCCCCGGCATGCTGGTAATGGTAATTTGGAATTGATGCCCGCATGATGGAAGCGGCGGTATGTGTGAAACATAGTAGTTTCTAAATAGTGCAGTATTTAAAATTTCTCTCCTAATTCGATATTAAATCATGTGCCTGTCTACCAGGCCGCAAGATGCTGCAGTTTGGCAGTCATACTAAATCAACCCTTTCTGTTAACTCCACAAAAAGTGACAAGATCCTTTCGGGTTAGCTTAATCATAGATTTAGCGTCACAACCTCAAAGTGAAACAGATTTTTGAAGATACTTGCGATTAAATAATTATTATGTGAAAAGAAATTGTTATAAGATTTGAGAAAGTCTCGTGAATTAATTGACCAAACAGCGTTATCTTGGGAGTATTTTTAATTTTTATATAATTTTCGACCATCAAACTGAACTGCTTTCTCTATGGGACCAACAATATAACACTTTTTTAAGGGGATGATCAGACCGTCAAACTGAAAGACTTTCTTTATGGGACCAACATCGAAATCGCGAAAAAAAATCAGCTGTCCCATACATTCGGGTCGAGTTAGGTTGGCATTTGTGTATGGGACAACTGATTTTTTTTCGCGATTTCTATGTTGGTCCCATAGAGAAAGTAGTTCAGTTTGACGGTCTGATCATCCCCTTAAAAAAGTGTCAGCATTATTAAGAAGGACCCTGTATTATTTTATAAACGAATGATGATGATGATTGATTATGACCTTTTGTGTTATTTGGTGCTAAAGAAAATTTCGGATGTCATTACATTACCATTGTAGCCAAAAATGTCACTGTCAACAATTTCAATGAAAATGCTCCTGACAACGATGTTTGGTAAACAAAACGTAACAATTTATCTTCATAGGTATCGCATAAAATGAACGTGGCAACAGGAGGGCAGTCCAAACAATTCGTTGCTCATTTTAAACATCTGATAGTGAAACAAATCAATACACACTTAGTGTCTAAACACACTATACCGAAAGTACGCGACCGAAGATCCGCGGCTGAGTTTACGTTCCGACCATGTTCCGACGTATTCGGGTAATATGACACACCATAAGCGCCGAACTTACGCGGCAGAAATTCAGTTGCGTAAACTTGCGTAACTTTGTTCAGTCCCCGCCCCCGGATTTTAGACACTTAGTGTCTAAACACACTATACCGAAAGTACGCGACCGAAGATCCGCGGCTGAGTTTACGTTCCGACCATGTTCCGACGTATTCGGGTAATATGACACACCATAAGCGCCGAACTTACGCGGCAGAAATTCAGTTGCGTAAACTTGCGTAACTTTGTTCAGTCCCCGCCCCCGGATTTTCGTCGGCAATCGAACCGAACTTCGGTCGCGTAAACTCGCGTATAATGTGTGCACTACAGACTAAGTTGCCGCTGAACTTACGCCCGACCGAAGTTCGGCTGTACGCTATAACGCAACGTAATTTCGGCATAATGTGTCGTCGTTCATTCAAATAGCATTGCTGGCGTAATCGTGCCGAACTTCGGTCGCGTACTTTCGGCATAATGTGTTTAGACACTTACCTTACTTGGTACAAAAGTTATAAGCTCGTTTGGGTACTGTAGCTAAACGCAAACTATTTACCAACATTGTTTTAAATAATAGAAACCAAAATAGTTAGATAGTAATTTAGTGATAAAATAACTTCACTTGTTTACAGATTTATTCATATAATTATAATTTAAATATAAGTTTTTTGAATAAGGGTTGAACTACATCAGGAAGCACGGCATCGCATTTTTCCGTCGCTCCGGTCTTTTCTGTCACTTAGCCTTAGGTACGTCATTTGCTAGAGCATATAAGATAGACGGAACGGAACAGCACGCCGCGTGCGATCGCGTTCCGTCTATCTTATATGCTCTGACAAATGCTACGGGAAAATGCGATGCTGTGCTACGTGGTGTAGTTCAACCCTAAATGGTGACCTTAGCAAACGAACGCAAAACCTTGTTTTATACAGAATCAACTTACGTTCTATTTTATTATGAACGTAAATTTTTAAGAATTGTTTCATTGTCTCATTGGAAACTCTCTAAACAAACGGTTTAAAGATATTGCGTGTATTTTTTAACACGATTATTTGAATTAATTTGATTGCTAAATTTTTAACCTTTGAATCGGAATCGGTACGTCCATTAATATAAAAACAGAGTTTCTTTTAGGTTTCTTTGAATATACTTACCCAACATTGAAAGAAAACTACCATTACTACAGCAACCATAAGCCTATACAAATTGCATTGTTAACATCTGAGATTGCATAGAGCTGCTCAATCCTGACAGGTCCGATGGACGACATTATTACCTGGAGTGCGCTTTTTAATCTCATTCGGTGAGCTCAGCAGTTGAAAATGTCAAAATTACTATGGAGATATGCATATTTCTAAAGCTGATTTGACATTAAAAAATCATACTACAGGAGAGAGATTTTTGAGAGTCAAATCAGCAGTAGAAAGATGCATGCAATCTCCATAGTAATTTTGACATTTTCAACTGCTGAGCTCACCGACTCATTGAATGAGATTCAAAAATCACTCTCCTGGGCATTTTTGTAGATATGTGACTAACCTACTGTCTATCGGTTTTCATAAAAAGTGAACTTAAAGTTTAGCTACAGCTCGCCCGTGAATCAAGACAATAAGACACTAATCTTATCTAAATACAGTTACAAGGTCCTGCGAATACGAACATCAAATGGAATTTCACTCATCGGAGTAACATTCATAATTTACATGACATTTAATTTTAGGCAAATCTAGAGAAAGAATTCGCAACAGAATTTCGGAATTTCCACCCATTGTGGCAAGTTGCAATGTAAGGGTTGAACTACACATGGCCGCACGCGATCGCACTTTTCCGTCGCTCCATCCTTTTCTGTCACTCAGGAACGTCATTTGCTGGAGCATATAAGATAGACGGAACGCGATGGCGTGCGATCGCACGCCGCAGGCGATCGCGTTCCGTCTATCTTATATGCTACAGTAGGTTACAGTAGGTTAGTTCCTGACCTGAGTGACAGAAAAGGATGGAGCGACGGAAAAGTGCGATCGCGTGCGGCCATGTGTAGTTCAACCCTAATGCAGACAAATCCAATTCCGCCGCGATTTTTCCTCTAGATCTGTACCTAGTTTTATATGCTACCTGATTATCTTCGACACATACATGATGGAAAAATATAAATATAAAATAAACATTTCCGATACATAATAATATAACAAAAATAATTTTGAATGCAATATTTTTCTAATCGATGAAGGCATTTTTTGATGAGTATATATTGTTATGAATAATTCTATTTTTTTATCGTAGGCACTAATGAGAACAGACTCTGGGATGTTTACAGATATTTGTGGATGTTACATAAAGTAGCGTGCGAGGAGGTAAATCGATAGAAAACCAATAAAGCATTGCAATTTCAACCTTAACAATTAATGTTACGCCAGGTAACAGACAATCCGTGACCGGATTTATACACATAACGCCTTCCTTAGAGGCTCCTTGCAGACTATTTTGAAATGTTCTTAAATAGCATAAGCATTTACTTTACCAAAAAGGATTATATAATAATACTAAACGGTCCATTTGCGTGCGTTTTATACTCATTTCATAGCTCTTCATATCTGGTATATTTTCAAATGTTTAGCTAAGAAACAAATAAATAGTTTGGGCCGTTTTCTTGAGATGAATCTTGTATGAAACGCACCACTTTCTATATCTCCATGTAGAGCTAGCATGCCACGCACGACAAAACGAGAAAAAACTCGTACGCGCTCGTTTTGGCATGTTGATTTTTCTTGTTTTCTCGGGGACGGCATGTTAGGCCCTCTGCAAAAATAGTCTTGAAAACCATTAGCTTGGCAAACAAGATTTTGGAATAAATGAGAGTGCCAGTTTCTTTGCAAGAACGTAAAAATCACGCATAACATAGCAAGATCCAAAATTTTCAACTAAAATAATTATTTCCACCTTTTTTGCCAAGCTGTACGAGACCTGTTCAGTGTTTACTAGAACGAAATCGTTCTAGAGTGTTTATGACAATTTATTAGTAAAATATGAATCCCAGAGAGCGTGAAACTATTGTCAATAATCAATATTTACTTCCCGGCTACCTAGCATCGAAAGTGGACAGATTCAAAATTATCGAATATGAATATAATCACAACTTTCGGGTAATATTTATCTAGCTTTACCAAATAACGTAGCAATCAGAGGTATTATGTTTAAGGCAACGATGAAGGCAGTTTTTTTCTGCTTTTTAAAACCGAAAATTGCTACTGGACTATAATAATAAGATAAGATTTATGGCTTTTTACGCTTAAAAGATTTATTGGCTATTGTCATCAAGTCAAAACTCTGATCGTAAGATCCATGCCACACGATGATCTTATGGCTTAGTAGTGATTTATTATCTAATTCAGGTCTAGCATGCTTCATCAAGTGAGAAACTACTAAAACTAAAATTATTGTGATAAAATAAAGATGTTTTATCTTAATGCAGAAAAAGTTTACCTCGTAATTGAACTACGCATGCTAGGTCTGCAGCAAATAGCCAATAATCTATTTTCGTGAATTATTATTGTGACTACAGACTTAAATTGCAACGTCCTTTGGTAATTAAGCAATTATCAAACGACAATATTAACATGTCTACTAAATGTTAATCACTAGGTACTTAATATTTAAGTTAACGACTTAAACAACATCCTAAGAGTAACTTATTGACTTAGGCCATCAATAGGGTAACATCGAAATACAATACGAATGGACAGAAATGCGAATGTTTTAATGATAATAAATTTAATAATAAATAGTTATGTTACTAAAATAATAATCTTTATGCTGCCACGGATTACAGTAGCATAAGATGCTGCCTATAAATGGTATAATTAAATTCGACTCTTAATTCATATTGGAATCATACAACAAACAAAACTTATATCAAGTTGTTTTAACACTGTTTTACCATCTCCTGACATTTATAGCAAAACAGTCAAGCTGTTAACGGCTTGCAACAAAGTGAGTTATGCCGAGATGCGACTCGAGAAATGTAACTAACCCTTTAGCGCCAGCATGCCACGCACGACAAAGCGACAAAATCATCATTCGCATTTCTCGATTTTTGTCGTTTTCTCGGGGGTATCATGCTAAGCCCACTTAGGGCTAGCATACGGCGCATGACAAAACGAGGAAATCGTCATGGGCACTCATTTTTCCATGCGCAAAGTAACAAGGACAGAGGTACATATCAATCTTTCCCGTTTCTCGAATAACGTGTGCTTGCACGCCTACTGAGCTTATCTCGATCTTTATCACGCGAAGTGTGCTTTGCTTAGTTAAGCATAATCGGAAAACAAATTGCAGACACTACACGCACGACAACGTGGTTTGTCGATTTTCATTATCAAGAGTCAACTAAAATTCTGGCTTAAAAAATAACTAATGCAAATAACCATTTACATAATTAAATATTAATTTGAAAATGACTAACTAAAAGCGACTGATATGACGGTAATTTACTAAAAATATCTTATTTTTAATCTTCTCATCTATTTCTATACACGAACAGAGCAAATGTGTTCACAAATGCGTCACTCTTTGGTTTAATTATTAAATATATTCAGGTGCTATGAAAAAATAAATATAATTGCCTGACTACGGTGCTCTATATACAAATTTTAACCCTTTTTCCATACTATAGAGTAGACTTTACTCTGGCAATAATGAACTTTGGTTCCGTTGTTTACCAAATGCTTATTTCTAACACACATATTTTTTTCTTTTTACATTTATAAACATATAAGCTACACTACGGGGCATAGGTTTACATTTAAAATATTTAAATATATTTTATTTTTTGTCACTTATTCAAAAAATTTCATTCACCTTTATTGGTCGTGAAAGTGAATAAGAAATCGAGAAATTTGTAATTTGAAATTAAAAAACGATATAGTCAAGGGTCTTTCAGAATGAAAGGAAAAGAAACGCATGCGAAATTTGTGTCTTTTTATGAAAAAAAAAGTGTTGATGGTGGTCAATATCATACATTAAAATAATATTTATTGATTTGATATTTTGTAAACGAATTATTAGTATAAGTATGTAAATCAGTATTCGGATGAGAAAACGGTGTTTACTTCGAATAATTTCAATCCCTTTCATTTGTTTGCTTCAAATAAAATTACAGTAATGTGACCATAGAGAAATTACACGCTCCCCTTGGTAGAGATGGTGTAACAAAGTTGCACTGTAGCCACCAATTGTGCACTAGTTTGTACTGCGACCATAGAGAAATGACACGCTCCCCTAAGCTTTTTGTCTCCCCTCGCCCGTCCCTCACCCCCTTTGTCGGCGACATAATTTTCTATAGAAACAAGCCGATATGCCATCTCCTCTTACTCCATGAATGTGACTGATAAAATTTTCTGAGAAAGATGAAGAATTGTAGTAAGTCAGCGTGTTTTTATCAAATATGTAGATTTATTTAAATACTGACTTTTCATTCGGTAAGACAATTTTCATTCTAGAATAGGAAATATCAACATCATCATTAATTTTGTTCACGATTATTTTTATAAGATTCCATTCAAGTTTTCATATTCATCTAGGTGCTCCACGCACATGAAAGTAATTCTTTGTACCTGTTGTGAGCTTCGATCAAAGTAAAATTAATGGATAGGCCCAAAGCGCGTCAAGTGGAAGCACACTAATGGTGCACTTGGTCCATACAAACTGGCACACTTGGTCTGTCATTTCGGTTCATATTTGAAGTATACCTGTCATTGTTTTGCCTTATTTTTCTGGTTTGAAACTTAGATTAAAAACTTTTCGCTTACGCTGAAAGATGGAGCAAAGAAATGATAGAGCGAGATAGCCAGTTATGAAAACATATGTAAATAAAAAAGACAGAAATATTATTTTTTGTTTCGGTCACCGTGGCCAGTTTTTGTGTTTGGCAAGATGTCAAACCTATGAAATGTTGATGACATCTTGCCAAACAAATAGTATTTTAGTATGCAAAAGTCACACTATTGCTGTTTCATGTGCGGCCACGTTATGGTGTCATCTAGTTACTATCTCTATGGTTTGAAATGTTCACGTAAGGCCTATCAATAAATTTTACTTTGATCGAAGGTTGTGAGCACACCTCAATCTGATAACATTTATTTTTCGATGCAACATAAAACCTTATGTTATATTGTTACACAACATCAACTATTTAACATTGAGTTGGCTACACAATCAGATCCACACCGAGGCTCTATATCGATATCGGTTGTCGCGGTAGATATAAAATAAGTCTAATTTAATAATGCATTATGCTCTAGACTATATTCTCCAATAGTCAAATATACACTCCTAGTTGATAATTACTAACAAAATGAGGAAATGAATGAATGAATGGGTGTGTTCAGACAATGAAAGTAAAGAACTTTGCCTAAAAAACATGTGTCGAAAAACGAAAAAAAAAAATGTTAGGACCTCCCATAGAAAATCGATCGACTGATCCGCAGTTTTGTATGGAAATCCAAATCAATGACGTACCTCCCAACGCCTGCGTCCCCCTATACTTACACTTTAGTATGGGTTAGAGGTGACTTAATAGCCCGCAGGCGGACCGAGTTCAGAGGGCCTACCATGAGTTTTCTCTGTTACTTTACTACTGTAGTTACGTCGCCAATTCGTATGACAAAAATTAGTTCTCAACGTAACCACTAGGAGCGCTGTACGAAATTCAATACAAAATTGGTGACGTAACTACAATAGTAAAGTACGGTGAAAACTCATGGTAGACCCCCTGTTTATTAATACGGTCCTAAGCAGAGGAGGAGGGGGGGGACGATTTGTCCGCGGCACCAGCGGTTACGTACGCCGCCTCATATGGGATTTTCTACGAATGTGCGTTATCCACACACGCACCCTTAGATTTTCATAGTGCGAGGTGGTCAACGAGGTGCCAGCGGGCTGCAACGCCAATTCCGCCAACTAGTGAACTAAATGTCATCGTCACAAACGGTTTGTTCTATACATTTCTGTTACGTTAAGGTTAGGCTAAGTCAATTCAGAGGACCTAGCATGATACTTTAGATACCAAACACTAAGAGAAAAGTTCGTGGCTCCTCGCGTCTGAACTAACGGTGAATACGCCATCTTGTTTGTTTAGTAATGGCCGATTATCATGATGGTTCGTTGGCCTTGGCGTGCAGAATGTGATTGTCATCGATTATCATTAAAAGAACTAGATGCAGTCTCAAGTAAAATATTAGCAATTTTGTATGTTTATTGTCAGTGAGATGGCGCTATGCTAAGACCAAAGTGTCCTCATTATTATTATTATTTAACACATATTTGTACACACAAAGATATTGATACAAACAATAGAGAAGACGTACAAAGGGCGATATCTCTAAAGATGCCTATGCGTTGCGATGCGGCTTTTTTATCAGAAACCTTCGCGGGCATACACACAACAACCTACCAAAGATTCATCGCAATCTGACGAATATATACAAAGTAACGTTGATTTATTACAATGTGAGGACACTTTTAGTCCTGCCATTTCTGGAGAGTTGATTGTGCGTCTAGTTTTTTTATTAATGATCGGAAGGTCCTGTGTAGAAAACCGTCACCATATATAATACCATATAAGAAGAGTGTTAGCGGCTCACAGGTGTCTTCACTTCACACTCGGCCGCGACTCTTACTGCAGCTTGATCTTCTTGCACTCTATCTCGTCGTCTTCCTCGTCGTCGTCCCACTCCCAGTCCGGGTCGTCGGGGTCCGGCTCCTCTTCCACTCGAGAATCCTCCGGGATCTCTTCTTCTTCCTCCTGTCAATTTGATTTTGAGTTAAGTGATATGATTTAGACCTTAGCCGACGATTTGCCGATTTAAATTGTTTTATTTTATTCCCTTTACGTGAGATTAGGGCCGGTTGTTTTTTCCTCGAGGCCTCGTTCAAGGAGACGCGTCAGGCGCCGCGAAACACAAACATACGCGGGCCTTACAGTTTTGGCAATTTCGTGTTGAGTTAGTGTGTGGGTTTGAATAGATTCAAGCATATTTGGCACAGCTTGCCGAAATTTCTGCCACCCACTTAGCACATGGCCAATAATGTAAAGTACCTGGGCGCGTTGCATGACGGCGATGGGAGGCGCGTGGCAGTGCGCGGCGACGCGGCGCTCGATGAGGTACGACACGTACTCGTCGTACAGCAGCCGGATCAGGTGGAACGAGCCGAACGACGCCGCCGACCTGACGGACATACGTATTGTTAGAGCCAAGACACACCGCAACGATTTCGCCGCAGAGGATAAGGCTGCTTTTCCACCAGAGATGTGCGAGGCAGCGTGGCGGTGAGCGAAGAAAAAATCGGCCAATCTCGTGGAAACGCAGCTTTACACGGGCGGTGCAAAGCCGCAAAGCAACGCGTCGGTCCCACGGCCTTCTAGGACTTTTCTAAATGGTTCCCTTTTAACCCAAAAACAACAGCGGTGCCACTCCGGCGTCGCATCCCTTGTCACCCCTCCCCACCTCGTGTCATGGGTTTTACAACGGCAAGTCCGGTGTGCGCGTACCGTGTGGCATACCACTGATTGATAATAAGTCCCTTCATAATAGCACCTTAGGTTATTACAGAATTTTCGAATACATAGAAACTGGACTTTGGTCTCGCGCTTAACTGAGTAGATTCCTACAGTAGCGGAGGGGTGTGGTAGGTGGTGAAACATGACGTATCAGCATTGTTACGTCATACCGCGAGATATCTACATAGTTGAGCGCTAGACACGTAATTACCTTCTTCCAAGTCTAACCGAACGAAGCTTTGTTTAATCGAACTGGGGATAAAAAGTGGGGATTAATGTGAGGAGTAAAAGGACCAGTCGGGCCTGCGCTCGTGGGCCGCCAGCGCGGTCCGCACGCAGTTCTCCAGCCACGCCGCCCGCTGCCTAGTGTCGCCTGGAGCTGGAGCTGGAGCTGGAGAGTGCCACGTTACAGTACCTGAGTGTCAGCTCTCTGATGACGAGCGAGGAGTAGAAGGACCAGTCGAGCAGCAGCCTGCGCGCGCGGGCCGTGTAGTCGGGCCTGCGCTCGTGGGCCGCCAGCGCGGTCCGCACGCAGTTCTCCAGCCACGCGGCCCACTGCTCCAGCGTGGCCCCCCGACCTAGCGTCGCCTGCAGAGTGCAACGTGCAAAATGTTATAAAGACATTGCTTCCAAGCAAGCCGAAACCAAAGTTGATCAGAAGGCTGGCGCGTTCCGCGGACAGCGAATAAGCCATTTAAAGAGGAAACGCTTGAGGAAATATACGATAGGTTCCAGATTTACGCTTTACAAGGACAAGCCAGAGAATACGAGTAGTCTACAATGCTATGAGGTCACTCAATGTTACAGTTTGAAGCACCACAGAGTGTGGTTTTCCTGATTGTCTAATTGCATTGTTTGTCCAATCTCGTCAGAAAAAATCAACGGGTAAAGTAGTTATGGAAAATGTAAATATGTCGTCTCCATACAGATTTCGCCTTTCAGGAATTTTTTCGACTTCTTCGAAATGCCTAAACGTCACGGAAATAATAATTAAACAGACCTTGAAGTCAGCCTCCAGCCTATGGGCCGTGGGTGCACTGCCGCACGAGCAGGCCCACGCGGCTTGCTCGCGGACCACGCGGAAGTCCACGCGGTTCAGATCCGCTAGCATCTGCGTTGAAGAAATTTACATTTATTAAGAGACAATCATTTGCTAGCTGAAGTGGACGTGAGCTGGCCATTTCTGTCGAATGTAGCAGGAGAGGGCAAATATTTTGACGCACTGGATGCCAGAAAATGATTATCTATCTCCAGGTCATCCTAGGAAAAGGTGGCACAACGATCAGGAGTGCAATTCTCTAACTAAGGTAAGATCCTTCTTGCATCCTTCAGATCGTCGAAGATTTCATATTAAGTCGACACAACTCATACCGAATTGACAGCTCGCCGATGTTTCAATCGATGTTTGCGCTTAGAGAATTGCACTCCATGATTTCTAAGTTACCAGTGCTTGCTCTGAACAGAGATGATTGGAGAATTAAAGAAGAGGCATTTGCTCAGCAGTGGGATATCATCCCGTCTGGCTAGCTAACAAAAAAAACATCATTTAAATTAAAGTAATTAACGTATGAACTTTAAATTAATTTCAGAGTTGCGTTTTGTATCTAATCCAATCTAATCTAAACTATTATAAAACTGTAACTGAAGTGTGTCTGTACATTGAAGATATATACAAAAAAAAAGATTACGATATGGTTTTTAGGTATCCCTGACTCGAAATCAACCTTTTTTAGAAATTTTGTCTGTCTGTCTGTTTGTTTGTGTGTTTGTTTGTTTGTTTGTTCGCGCATCACGCAAAAACTACTGAACCGATTTTGATGAAACTTTTTTTGTTTGATAGCTTATGATCTGACTTAAAATCTCGTATATAATTTGTGCGGACGAAGTCGCGGGTAAACACTAGTGTAATATGTTTTTGGACAATAAAATTTATCTCGTATCTTTATCTATCTATTATGTCGCAGGATGGTTAGTGTAATGTATTGTAGTATTATAAGGTATGTGATCTGCTGTATCTGGTGGTGGTTGGTCAGCACGGCGCGGGCCGCCTGCGCGAGGTGGTTGAGGGAGGTGTAGCGGCGCAGGGCGGCTGCTAGTGTGTATTGTAATGTATGTGACCTGCTGTATCTGGTGGTGGTTGGTCAGCACGGCGCGGGCCGCCTGCGCGAGGTGGTTGAGGGAGGTGTAGCGGCGCAGGGCGGCTGCTAGTGCGGCGGCGGCGGAGGCCTGCGCTCGCGCGGCCAGCGCGGGGGCTCCCCCGGCGCCCGCGGCCAGCGCTGACTCCAGGCTCTTGGCGAAGTTGCGGATCGACTGTCAGATAGATACAAGGAGAAGGTAAAGTAGTTATTATCGTGTCCAAATCGAAGTACAGTCAAGAGAACGTCAAGCTAGACACCTTGGACTTCGTACTGTCCTTATGGCGTTCGTATTAAGAAACAATATCGCACTTCTATTGTCAAGGTTGATGTGCTCTTGACTGTACAAGAGTCTAGAACAGACTTTCATTATGTCGTAACTCATAATACAAGACTACATAATAATTATGGGAACTAAATATAAGAAGTTAGTTTCGGTGATTGATTTTGGAGAAACAGTTTTAAGTTCACTTGTTAACTGGTTATGTTATTTTTTAATGGTCATATATTTAATGGCTCACCTGAGTTAACTGCGGAGGAATGGGCCTCAGTACATCAGGCAGCAGTAGCTCGACGGCTTTCTGATACAACTCCAGTTCCGCCTTCCTCAGCCAGTCAGCCACCTGTTCCATTCAATCAAGGATTAGCTGGGAATACGCTGACTATATATTCACATGGACAGACTAAGTCTGGTATAGAGAAGTCTGGTGCCAGCACCAGAATCTGACCCCGCGCTTTCCATAGAGCGTATTTACTACTCACTTACTTAGATCAAAATAAAATTAATGGATAGGCCTAAAGCGCGGTAAGTTGAAGCAAACTACTGGTGCACAAACTAGCGCCATTATCTATCTAGGGCACTTGCATACAAATTTGAAGTAAACCTTTCATTTGTTTTGCCTCATTTTTCTGGATTGAAATGTTCGCGTAAGGCCTATCCATTCATTTTATTTTGATCGAATCTCACTTATACCATCTTGTTGTGTAATACTTGAATAGTACTAATACAAAAACAAGACGGTAGACGCCGACTCGCCATCCCGCTCAGACTCGACAGCTGCTGTCATAGGTTTCTTTCTAGGTCTAAAACCTCCACTAAAGAGGTGAGGTGAGCTAAAGTTAGTTAGTAAATAAACTATGAGTAATTAGAATGAAGAGCACGCAGGTAGAACATCCACTTTGTAAAATGTCTTTTTCTGACAACGTTCCTCCCGCAAAATGTCCTTCGGTCTCTTGTATAAAATGTGCTTCTGAGCAGACTATTGTACTAAACGTACCTCCTTCTTGGCGGTGAGCTTGCAGAGCACGCGGCGGCACAGTTCGGGCGGGGGGCTCTCCACGGTGACTACTGCACACTACGCGCAACTATATGCTACTACATCACACGCACCTCCTTCTTGGCGGTGAGCTTGCAGAGCACGCGGCGGCACAGTTCGGGCGGGGGGCTCTCCACGGTGACTACTGCACACTACGCGCAACTATATGCTACTACATCACACGCACCTCCTTCTTGGCGGTGAGCTTGCAGAGCACGCGGCGGCACAGTTCGGGCGGGGGGCTCTCCACGGTGACTACTGCACACTACGCGCAACTATATGCTACTACATCACACGCACCTCCTTCTTGGCGGTGAGCTTGCAGAGCACGCGGCGGCACAGTTCGGGCGGGGGGCTCTCCACGGTGACTACTGCACACTACGCGCAACTATATGCTACTACATCACACGCACCTCCTTCTTGGCGGTGAGCTTGCAGAGCACGCGGCGGCACAGTTCGGGCGGGGGGCTCTCCACGGTGACTACTGCACACTACGCGCAACTATATGCTACTACATCACACGCACCTCCTTCTTGGCGGTGAGCTTGCAGAGCACGCGGCGGCACAGTTCGGGCGGGGGGCGGCGCCAGAAGGCGCGACGAGCCCTCTCCACCCCCGCGGTGTCCAGCGCCGCCACCGCCTCCAGGAACTCCACTCCGTGCTCTCTGCGGACAGTGACGTCACAGTAGAGATTGGGAAACTGTAAGGGAACTAGGCTGTGTTCTTGAAATTAATGCCTTATCTCTGTCAGAGCGCTGTGGTCGCCACTGGCCGGTACGCCACGGCTTCGATCAAAATAAAATTAATGGATAGGCCTAATGCGCGGTAAGTTGAAGCAAACTACTGGTGCACTTGGTCCATACAAACTAGCGCCATTATCTGTCAAATCTAGGGCACTTGCATACAAAATTACAAATTTGAAGTAAACCTTTCATTTGTTTTGCCTCACTTTTCTGGTTTGAAATGTTCGCGTAAGGCCTATCCATTCATTTTATTTTGATCTAAGCGCCACGGTGCATAAAATATACTCGTAAAGGCTGGCTATTCAACAGAGCTATGCAAGGTAGCCTCTCGCTACTTCCGGTTCTCGCTAGGTTCAGTTTATGCTGAAAACATAACTTTATAAAAGAAACTAGTGTTTTCCCGCGACTTCGTCCGCACAAATTATATACCAGATTTTAAGTCAGATCATAAGCTATCAAACAAAAAAGTTTCATCAAAATCGATTCAGTAGTTTTTGCGTGATGCGCGAACAAACAAACAAACAAACAAACAGACAAACAGACAGACAAAATTTCTAAAAAAGGTTGATTTCGAGTCAGGGATACCTAAAAACCATATCGTCATCTTTTTTTTGTAAATATCTTCAATGTACAGACACACTTCAGTTACAGTTTTATAATAGTTTAGATAAAAATCAAAGTAACACACACTACATGGCATATAAATGAATAAGTTACCGGTGGTGGTTCCTCAGAGCGAGCAGCGCGCCGGGCGGCACCTCGGGCGGCAACTCGTCCAGCACCAGCTCCGGCGGGTCGGGCGCGGTCACAGTGCCCAGGTACTGGCGGTGCGCCACGTTGGACGTGCCCACAGGACTCTGCTCAGTCTCGCGCTCACGGGGTTCCTGCTGCAAACACTAGTCTATTAATAAATACATAAGGACACGTCGGTGATCAATGTCGGTAGTCAGAAATATTTATACAACTATCGTATTAACCAACTTTTTGTTCCACTAAGCCCCAATTGCGCCAACCACGGGTTAGCAATGAACTCCGGATAAAATAGCTCTTTCAGTTGTTTTTCTATACAAAAAATTATGGGTTACCAACTTCGCTCATTCGCGTTATGGCAGATTCGCGTTATGGCAGATTCGCGTTAGGGCAGAAGTAAAAGCATGAAGAAAAGTTGGTTGCAAATCAGAGTAGGATGTTTATCTATAAAACAAACGTACCAAACAAATTACCAAAATTACAATAAATTACAGTAGGTAGCTGTCAAGTGACAGGATCTGTCAAAAGTGACAGGATCTGTCATAAGTGACAGGATCTATCAAAAGTGACAGGATCTGTCAAAAGTGACAGGATCTGTCAAAAGTGCTGGCCGCAATAGTGAAGCAAGTGATATTTTTGAAGGCTAGTTGTTTTTTAATTAAAAAAAATTTTTTTTTTATTAATTCTTCTTTTTTTATTAATTCAATTATATTACTTATTTTAATTAATTTAATTTTTATATTTTAATTTCTATTTATAATTAATTTTTTTTTGTTTTTTTTATTTATTATTGCCACGAGTGTCACTTTTGACAGCTAATGTCACTTTTGACATATACTGTCACTTTTGACAGATCCTGTCACCATCTTCTGTCACTTTTGACAGCTACTGTCACCTACTCCTGTTACTTTTGACAGCTCCTGTCGCTTTTGACAGCTACTGTCACTTTTAAATTGTTTTAATGTAATGTAATGTATGTAACGTAACGTAATTTAATTCAATTAAATTCAATTCAATTCAATTTAATTTAATTTAATAAAATTTTGATAGCTTCTGTTACTTTTGACAGGTGCTGTCACTTTTTAAATTGATTTAATTTAATGTAATGTAACGTAACTTAATTCAATTCAATTCAATTTAATTTAATTTAATTTTGATAGCTTCTGTCACTTTTGATAGCTCCTGTCACGTTGATTTTTTGCAACTGACGTTTCGTGAAAAACGGTGTCATTATGAAAAAGAGTCATTTGGGGAAGTAGTCATTTTGGTAAAGTAAACTGATGTAGGTACCTGATCGATTGTGAATTTTATTGTTGACGACTATTGACTATTACTTCGCTATGACTATTGTTCACGACTGTCCAACTTCTGCCCTAACGCGAATCTGCCATAACGCGAATCTGCCATAACGCGAATCTGCCTTAACGCGAATGAGCGACCAACTTAACCTAGAGTTTATTGCTAACTAGAGTTTAGTGCCGTGGTGGTCCAGTGGCGAGTAACCTTGCCTGCTGTGCAGAAGGCGATGGTTAGATCCCCGTCCAAGCCGACTCGTACCAATGAGTTTTTCGGAATTTATGTACGATTTGTAACACCACTGGCTTTTCGGTGAAGGAAAACATCGTGAGGAAACCTGCATGCTTCAATTTCGAGGCGTGTATTGTACCCACTGTCCATTATAAGTGGCGACGGGCTCACCCCCCGTCACACTGGACAGAGTTTCGGTACTACTGGTGAAACGTGGATGTTCTGAGGTTTCAGAATATCTCTGACTACCCCCTCGGGGAATATAGTCGTGAGCATATGCTTTATTGCTAACCCAGGTTGGCGCAAGTGGGGCTAAGGGTCGTATAACACAAACCATTTTTGAGCGTAGGCGTTGACGGATCGATATTATCGTAGCAATATCACCGCGATTCCACCACGTTATCGCCCCGATATAGGTATTAATGAGATCAAAGTGTCGAAGCGGAATCGCAGCGATAACTCAATCAACGCCTGTGTTTAAAAGTCGTAGCGATTCGTGGTGCAGTTGCGACATCGCCTCCGTTCAAAAATCACTTGTGTGATAGGTTTCGATCACCACACTAGGTACTGTGAACCTTTTTCAAGTCAACAAGACCACGTTTTCTTGAATATCAGAGTTCGAGATAGTCTGGTTAGGACGTTGGTATACTCTAAAAAGTATGAAACAATGTTGCTATCCACGTCTGTCTGTCCGTTTTTCCGCTTACTTCTTCTAAACCACGCAACGGATTTTGATAAAGTTTTCACTGTCATTTAGATAATTTCTTCCGGAAGATCTATGTGTACTCTTCTCATATTATACAGAGTAAAATTTATATCATTAGCATACTTTTAAACTAAGAGTCTACCCACCAAACTGATCAACTTTTACTATGGGAGCAAACGGATCGTAGCATAAATAAAATCCCCAAGTTTGCTCCCATAGTAAAAGTTGTTCAGTTTGGTAGGTAGACTCTTAGTTTAACACTTTCGCTGCTAAACTCAAAACAATGAACCTCGCGCAGTACTGACACTGTGAAATGCTATACAATTCTGAATCAACGTTTGAGTCATGCGCACTGCGGCCCATTAGTCGCTGACCTACGACGTAGGTCGTCAGCAGTTAAAGTGTTAAAAGGATGCTAATGATATCAATTTTACCCTGTATATCCCACCACCCGGCGAAGCTGGGGCGCGGGTCGCTAGTTTAAAATAACGCACGTACCTGCTGGTCGAGCTCAGTCTTGTCGTCGACAGAGTCGTGCCGGGGCGGGGAGTGGCCGGCACTGGCCTTGGCGCGGATGCCGTAGTAGTGGTACTTGGAGTTGCCGCGCGTGCCGAGCCGCCGCGTGCGCAGGCCGATGAACACGGAGCGGATCAGCTTGCCGAAGGACGCGGCGTTCACCGGGTCCAGCCGGTGCGCCGTGCAGTGCCGCAGGTAGTGCGAGTACAGCGTCGAGCGCGGCAGTGACACACCTGACATTCAATAATTTGTTAACAAGGCCGTTTAGTCCATACAAACGTATTCCCCTGTTTTCTCCCTGGAAAATGACACTAGAGCAATAAAATGTTTACTATTGTAATCTACATTACCATTGCCATGTCTATATGTTTGCTTTTTTGTATGATCTATTTTCTGTAAGAATTAAGAATTAATATAGATATAAGAATTAATTCAGACATCCAGCAAACAAATGTGACGTAAACTGTAAAAGGAAAACATACAGACAGACATAGCCAAAGGCTGTCTCATAGTTTCTTGAATTCATTTTTTATTCGGTCTAATTTTGACGGCCTAAAAACAGCTCTGCTTAAGTAGGATTGGGCAGGACATATCTGCCGAATGCACCCGGAGAGGTGGACTAAGATAGCCACAGAATGGGTTCCACAAGACGGTTGCCGACGTCGAGGAAGACCCAAGAGAAGATGGAGTGACGACTTGAATGCCTTCCTGAACGGATGGCCTGATTTCGCGTTGCATAGGGAAGATTGGAGGAAAAGAGGGGAGGCCTTTGCCCAGCAGTGGGACACAAAATAAGCTATAAAAAAAAATAAAAACAAAATTTTGAAGTAAGAAATAGGGGGATACGAGATTGTGATTTCGTCCATTTTATGTCCGAGTTGCAGTTGTCACTTTCGCACTCTAGTCGGCGGTGTTTGTGAGAGCGCGACAGTAATAGATCTGTTTTAGAAGATTATACACCGAGGGCAGTTAAGTAAGGTCTCTTGTAATTGTTGGCCGAGGCGAAGCCGACGGAAGCGGTTAGCAGTGTGTTAGAGAGGGGCAGGTTGACAGTAATCGCTCACCCTCAGCAGTCTCGTAGTTGTCGAGGAGCCACTGCACGGTGGCGGGCGGCATGCGGGGGGGCGCGGGGGTGGCTGTTAGCAGTGTGTTAGAGAGGGGCAGGTTGACAGTAATCGCTCACCCTCAGCAGTCTCGTAGTTGTCGAGGAGCCACTGCACGGTGGCGGGCGGCATGCGCGGGGGCGCGGGGGTGGCTGTTAGCAGTGTGTTAGAGAGGGGCAGGTTGACAGTAATCGCTCACCCTCAGCAGTCTCGTAGTTGTCGAGGAGCCACTGCACGGTGGCGGGCGGCATGCGGGGGGGCGCGGGGGTGGCTGTTAGCAGTGTGTTAGAGAGGGGCAGGTTGACAGTAATCGCTCACCCTCAGCAGTCTCGTAGTTGTCGAGGAGCCACTGCACGGTGGCGGGCGGCATGCGGGGGGGCGCGCCGGGCGCGGGGGTCGCAGGCGAGGCCGGCGCCTCCGCGTCGTCGCCTGCCACCTGCGTCAATGTGCTACTATCTACAACATGCCTATGTAATGGAGCGTCTTCCCTATCCTCTATGGGCTCTATGGTATAGATAGTCTATTCTGATAATTAACAGCTGCCGTATGTTGCAGCATATAGAGGATAAGTGTTACTCCATAATTCTAAACCGATTTGGATGTTTTTTTTTATTAAGGAGGGAATATTCCGGCGAAAAATATGATCTCTCAATTATTATTTTAATAAATAATGTCATTGAATGCACAATAAAACTTCTCAACGGATAAACAGAAAAATCATAGGCTTATAGCAAGCCATTATAGATACAATATCTGTGGGAATAACTGATATAATTGTCAGAATAAGCACTTACAACGACGCCGTAAGCTGTGTAGTCTGCAGAAGCGGCGCCGCCCCACGTGTTGTCGGTGCCGGAGGTCTCCGTGCTGGTCGCGCCGACCGTGGCCACCCCGTACACCGGGTACGAGCGCAGCGTGTCCCTGATACCATACTAACTATTAAGAGAAGTTTATTCCGAGAGCGAAAATGCGCTCTGCATACAAACGTACTATGGTGATATTTTCAATACTAACCAATTAAAGTCAATGAAGTTTTGCAGAAACAATCTAGAAACAAATCACTATGCTTGTATGGAGTCAGATGTTCGTTCAAATGTATATTTTTAAAGAAAAAAAAAGTTATAGAGTTTGGTTGGGACACATTTACCGAAACGGTGACCAGCGGCGTCGTCGGTAAATGTGTCTCAACCGAACTATAAATTTTCAAAAGTGTACTAAAAAGTTTTAAATTGAACCAAAATTTAAAATAATATTTAATCAAAAACATCTATATATATCACAATAAAGTACGCAGTGTTCGTGAAGCCATATTGCTTTCGGATACGACCACCATTTCTGTTACTCTTGTGGGGCTTGACAAATTGTAAGGAAAAGTTTGTATTCAGTCAAACAAGCTTCTATTGTTATGTTGATATTGTTTAGTAAGCTTCGACCCGTGACTTTGATCACGTTGTTCCAGAGTACATGTGATCGGAGTACAGATATCATCAGAAAGAGATGAGCAACTCAGATACCCTAATTAATTTACACATAACACAATAATTATTATCAAGTACACGACACATCAAGCTACGCAAAACTAATATAAGTTGGTCGCGCGACGTTATACATTACTCTACCTATGTGCGGTTTTGCGTAGCTTGATGTGTCGCCGTGTGTACATCATCAGCCTATATTCTCATACGTCCCGCTGCAGGGCATAGGCATAGCTATTTTTGTACTATATTACTTTTCAGGATATGCCGGAAACAATTCGCAATGACGAAGTATTGGACCGTATTTCACTTAATATTAAAAGTTGACTTGTATATAATACTAGTGTTTTCCCGCGACTTCGTCCGCACAAATTATATAATATACCAGATTTTAAGTCAGATCATAAGCTATCAAACAAAAAAAGTTTCATCAAAATCGGTTCAGTAGTTTTTGCGTGATGCGCGAACAAACAAACAAACAAACAAACAGACAAACAGACAGACAAAATTTCTAAAAAAGGTTGATTTCGAGTCAGGGATACCTAAACACCATAACGTAGTCTTTTTTTTGTAAATATCTTCAATGTACAGACACACTTCAGTTACAGTTTTATAATAGTTTAGATGACAGGAATGTTTTATACTGATTGCAGATTTAGGCTGGCTTACACCAAAAAGTATTTAGGCATAAACATATTTAAATAATGCTTTCACATGAACAGTGTGAGCAACAGGGCGATCACTAAATACGTATACTTCAATCCTAAATACTTGTTGGTGCAAGCCACCTTATTTGAAAAGTATAGTTTGCTCACATATGGCCCTGGTGACCTTGGGTGTAAATCTCCTGTGGCTCCACATACTGTACATGGTAGTTGACTCCATTCCCACCCTCACCTGTAAACATTAAGACCACATTAACTATTTTGTACTTGCAGTCTCACTATTGAAAATACAAATAAACACATTAAGGTGGTTGCAGAGTTGTCAATTTCATACAAAACTTTGTCGTAGAACAGTCGTAGAAGGTATTAATAAAAGTAATGTTTTATGTATGGAAAAATAGCTTAGAAAATCTAGATTGCGCGTATCAAATAATATTTACAATTTATAATATAATTACGAAGATATAAGGCTTTGAAATTTTGTATGAATAATATTATTTGATGCGCGCAATCTAGATTTTCTAAGCTATTTTTCCATAATTATATAAAACATTACTTTTATTAATACCGTCTACGGTGTTCTACGACAAAGTTTTGTATGGACTGAAAC
The DNA here is from genome assembly GCA_963693445.1 of Agonopterix heracliana. Taxonomy (NCBI): domain Eukaryota; kingdom Metazoa; phylum Arthropoda; class Insecta; order Lepidoptera; family Depressariidae; genus Agonopterix; species Agonopterix heracliana. The sequence continues at coordinate 2,768,484 of OY856310.1, forward strand.
CACCTTAACGGGTTTTCGTATTAACGAGAACTCCAATTTTGAACGTAGAACCCGTTAAAATGTATTGCATGTTGAAATTAGTCATTACATATAATTATATACATTCAGAAATTTTATATTCCTAGCCGGGAACAACATAATTTTGTTAGTTATTATTATGATTGTGGTTGGTGGTATGGTTATGATTAGACCTATTGCCGCAAACACAATCACACAATGTCTATGGGTTACAATTGGTTAAAATTATGATGTGTTAATATTTATGATGACTTGGGAAGTAATGACTGTTTTTTTAACACAAGCTTAATGTCACATTAGACACTGAACGAATATTAAGATTAAAAAAAAACACGTTTTTTGTACCTATTTACATCTTATAGTCTTGTTTTTTTGTCCATTGTGGTAGACAGCAAATTGTTTATTTATTATAAGAAAATTTTAAATTCTATACTTCTTTTTTGTCTTATTGAAATCGTAGAAAAACGACCTCTAACAATCAACCGCACAAAAAGAAGGTACATCCCACCCCCCATCTCCAAAACGGAAAACCACACTACCACATTTCAGAGAAACTCAGAATTAACACTCGGATAGCAACGCTTGACTCTAGGATGTGAGCTGGTCTATAAACAATTGAACTCTGTCTAGGGCGTGTGCTGAAGTCCTAGAGACAATTGAACGCTGTCGCTAGGCACTAGGCAGGGAGGGGTTCACTCACAGGGGTAATACGACCGGTAGCGAGGCACCTCCATGTCGCTAGAGATCTCCCAGGCAACTCGTCTCCGGACCAACACTTCCCAATCATTTCTATATAGCCACCCTGCTCTAGCGTGTAGCGCTATCGCAGACACCACCCCCACCTGTTATTTTGATTGTTGAGAGATGTAAGCGATATAATTGCAAACTTTCCCTTTGTACATTTATTGGGCAGTCTAGTGCTTGCACAGGTTGTTGACAATATGAAAAGTTGTTGCTTTTTTGCAAACTATAACATTGATATTGCAAAACTAAATGACGACCAATTTCAGCAGCCCTTTTGGACAATACTTTGACTTAACATGAAATTTGCGTAATTTTCATCATATCTAGAAGCTCAGCTCGTGCCTTTAGCAAAGATTTATTATCTTTAGATTTATTTTCTTTAGAATAATAAACATACATATTATTTTTAAATAACTTAGACTATTCTTAGGAATGTTTGTTACTTCTTACTTTGAATTTTATCATCATAATAAAAACATCGATAAAAGTATGTTTATGGTCTAAAAGACATCTCACAGAAGAGGCTTGTAAGGGAGAGTGAGAGGGAATTAGCAAACACACACGGTAACAGACCAGTGGAACTTAACAGTCATAATTGTTATAAAAATAAAATAATCAAAAAATTTAGTATGTTAAATAAAATGTATCTTTCCTTCACTAGCGTTATCCTTGAAATATACCCGCCCCCAAACTACTCTCCCAACACCCTGTACATCTATATAAATGGTGGAAAAATCCGGCGCGCGCTTGGCACGCGTCGCATCAAACGTAACCAAGCAGGTGCACTATCATATGACAATAGACTAAAGATGGACCCCTGAGTATGACCCCATTCATTAAAATCATTCAGGTAGATAATCCGATGGGGCACCGGCAATTATCTGGCATTATTAAATCTTTTTTTTTCTAGCTATTATTTGAATTTATAGTTTAGTGCGAAGAAATAAAGTTCATATTCAATAACCATAGGGTGTTTTTGTTATTAACTTATTTTCTTTAAATAAAACTAGTCGATAATAAATTGTAGTGCATAAGAAATAGAGATCATTTTCGGTTTTTATTGTGTGTTTTAATATGGTATCAGTTAGACAGGTATGAGATAATCAGATTGAGATGTAAGAGGGTGATATTTGAGCTGTTTGTTTGCAGTTCATGAAAGGTTTCCCCATGTACCATAAAGCTTTGAAGGAACATGAAAAAGATTAGTTGTGATTTATTCTTACTTGCCAGTGATATTAAAAGTAAAGATGGTAAAACTAATGCTGATCGGCACCGATCAGGCCTTGATTCTAGTGTGGGATCATCATCATCATCAGACTATCATCGTCCACTGCTGAACATACGCCTCTCCCAAGGCACGCCAACTTTGTCCTCGGTCTTCCTCATCCAGTCGCCCCCGATCCCTTTTTTAGGTCGTCTGCCCAGCGGGCCGCAGGGCGTCCCACACTACGCCTGCCAGTTCGTGGTCTTCACTCCAGAACTCTGATACCCATTCGGTTGTCAGTTCTTCTAAATGTTTGTCTTTCTGTCTTTGCCAAATTACGTTAGACTGTACGTACGTACGTACGTGGTAAGAGTTTTTTAGAATCTAATCAGAAATGAAGAGATTCGCAGAAGAACCAAGGTAGCCGGATATAGTCCGAAGAATTGCTAAACTCAAGTGGCGAGGAGCGGGGCACATTGATCGTAGAACAGATGGCCGATGTTGCTGAATAGTTTTCAAGTGGCCACCGCTTACCGGAAGGCACAGCGTGGCGTGGATAGGCGTAGGTAGGTGGATCAACGACCTGGTGCAGGTGTCGGGAACCCTTTAGACGAGGGCAGCGCAGGACCGGTCATTGTGGCAATCCTTAGCCTCCCGGCTACGTCCAGCAGTAGACGATCAACTGAGATGATGTTGTTTTTTCACAATATTTGATGATCTGCGTAACCTAAACCCTTTAGCTAAGAATGATGCGATGTTGCAATAATATAAAGTGTAAGCACACGAAATGAATTTTGTATGTGGCGATTGGGGCAAACAGCAAGACAGAGCGAAGAAAAGAAAGAGAACTGAGTAGATTTGGAGTGGTTCTTAAACATTGTTTACGTCAGAATGTGAATGTCATCCTATAGTATAGTAGAAGATTATTTTATTTATTAGTTGTTATTATTTAAAAGCCACACCAGAAAAAATACTTCGCCATGCTGCGGAATATCACCGGAACTGGTTTTGTCTATTTACTACATCAATCAGCGCCCGCAAAACAGTCTTGTTATTTCTCTCATTTGCTTAACTTATTACTTCTACAAGTTCGAAGTGTAAAAAAATACATTTCAAACTTTAAAATTAGTACTGTAGTAATCATAACATAAACCAAACAATAATCACACATGCCAAACCACTAAAATAAAAGCGAAAATAAAAAACAAAATCTACTTGCTTTCTTGGTCACTAAGGATCTCATCCTTGACGGGAGATAGCTTCATGTCTTGATTCCATGACTCCGTCACTGCACCAGCCACACAAATACGATACATAAATAACAAAATAATGTGCAAATAATACTAAAGTGCTAAACGAAACTGATTACAGACCAAAAATAAGAAAATCCCTCGCCATGTTGCGGAAAAAAATTGTACTATTTTCGCCCATAGCTGCTAACAACCAGCCTATTTACCGAAAATTCTTATGTTTTTACTCTATTTTGCAATTATGTATGTGTATCTTCAAAAATACGTGTAACTATTAAATAAATCAATAATAAGAACGAGACTAATTTCTGAGGGTTTTTGACATATTTCTGGTCTGTCTTTGCATGCCGAATATTATTATAATGAATAACCCACGCAGTTAATAATAGGAATTGGCTGAAATCAAAAATCGGATAGTATCTTTCAACAATAAACACTGTGTAAAGAAAAATCGCGGAAAAAAATCAGCTGTTTCATACAAAACTGCAAATCTACTTGAGCCAAATGTATGAGACAGCCGATTTTTTCGCGATTTCGATGTTTGTCCCCAGTTTGTCCCATAGAGGAAGTTGTTCAGTTAGACCTTCTCCTTAAAAAGTGTCAGCATATTCTTCTTCTATCGAGCATATTAAGAAGGACTCTGTATAACCGAGACAACTATAGTTTCCTTGATTCCAGCCATTCGTTATCTGAGTAGGTTATTCCTATTGGATTGTCACTAATATTTTTCTGTCGTGTCAATGACATATTATTGAATTTGACTTGCTTGGGAATTTGAATCATCACCCATTTGTGATATCAATAGATATGTTACTAGTAAAAACCCATTAGAATTATGTATTATGCTACGTAATTTTACAATATCATGTCATTATAGTCATAAATGACAACTTGAAGACGACGTATGTTGCCATATTCATTATTTTTGTCCTTACTTTCCCAGCATTCCAAACTAATTACTTATTTCATATTCACTCAGTTGCAGAAACGCTCAATACAGTTAGTAAGATATTTAATGGAGGATTAACTATAATGAGCGTTTCTGCACCTGAGTGATATTGAGATCACATATCTCCAGATACTAGAGCCGGGAAAACGGCAGACATCCATGCCATTAGCTGCCATTTATTGCTATGTCATATTAATAGTAAAACATGTTGCGGTATCTGAAAAAAACTCACCTGACGTCGGAGCCCCTATACAAAGTATTTTTCGATTAGCGTTAACGACAGTTGAAAGCATAAAAATGTATGGACTTGACGTATGGTGACGAAAGCAAACGTCAAAATGTTTCGATCGCTAATGTCAAATTCATACATTCTGCCATTTTCTACTAGCGTCAACGTCAGTACAATGTCCCTTATTTAGGGGCCCAGTTGTTTGTCGCTATCAAATCAACCGTCAAACAAACAACAAATCAAAAACGTTTTCTGCAGTGAAATAATGAAATTGGCAACTTCAAAATCTCCAAAAACACTGCCAAACTACAACTACGTAAATTCACAATCTTATTCTCTTTCGGAATGGTCAGAAACTTTGCTACAAAGAACAACTTTTGAAAATTGCAGTTGTGGCAAGGTCTCTTTTAGCATTTGCAACTTAGATCAAAATAAAATGAATGGATAGGCCTAAAGCGCGGTAAGTTGAAGCAAACTACTGGTGCACTTGGTACGTACAAACTAGCGCCATTATCTGTCAAATCTAGGGCACTTGCATACAAATTTGAAGTAAACCCTTCATTTGTTTTGCCTCATTTTTCTGGTTTGAAATGTTCGTTTAAGGCCTATCCATTCATTTTATTTTGATCGAAGATTTGCAAATACAAGATAATTTTTGGATCACTCCCATTGAACACACATCTGCGCAACAAAAATAACAGAACTGATTATTCAGGATTTTAATGTTGCTATGAATAATAAAAGTGGTTTAGTTTGATCATTAACCAGCACTGAAAATTAAACCAATGATCCAAAAATTAGCCGGTTTTAAGACTGCATAAACTGGCATGCAAAATAACTATAGTGCGATGGGAATACAGGTACAGATAAAAACATAGTACTTTTAATTAAATTTCAAGCTTTTGGAAGAAAATTACCGCAAATTTTTTTACTGGTCGAGTCTCAAGAAATTGCTTCTTAAAATAAAGTGAATGACAGTACGAAATCCAGAAACAACTTATGCAGCAGAAATTCTCGAATAAAAACAAAACGAATCTAATTAAAGATTGAAAAATGTGTCTCTGGCGGGACTTGAACCCACGCTCTTCCAAACCGGGGAAACGTGCTAACCAATTACACCACCGAGCCCACAACCCAGAGAACGAAATTTTCAATCTGTTACGTCTTAAGGGGGTGGGGCGTGGGTTCAAGTCCCGCCCGAGACAAATTTTTCAATCTTTAATTTGATTCGAAATAGCACAACATGGCTGTAACATGTTTATAATCAATAATGTTAAAAACGAAACGGTTCCAAAGCATGAACTGTAATTTACAGTACTTACTGGACCAATGATCCCGCGCTAATGGGTCATCCATCACAGTATGAAATAAAATAAAGCGACAATACTCACTTGCGACGGTTATGTAAGCGTGCTGGGCCTCAGTAGTGGGGCTGGACTGCCCTGAGCTGTCGCCGTTCACCTCCACCACCGTGCTGGAAACCTGGGAAGACGAAGCCTTTTAATGTTCTGGGCTCACTTCTAGTCCATGACATCACATTTTAACAGACATTTACCATCTTTCTACATGCAATTCTTTAAGGATGTGAAACGAGGCTGGGGAGAAAGGATATCGTGAATCAAATTCCAATCAATGGTTAAGGTCATAATCTTATTTAAGAGCTACACTCTTGTCGGTATATGTATTTGCTATTGTCTTTTTTTGCAATTGCCTTGAGTTGTCAACCTTTTCTTCACCTGTGTTATATAACTCTGTCTGTCTAAGGCTTATTTCTTGTCGAATACGTAGACCTTAGACTCTAAGGTCTAGATAGACCTTAACAATTATCTGGCCACAGTTCTATTGAGGGATAGCTGTTAAGTACTTACGTAGAGCCTAAACCCTACTTCCGAACTTCTGGATGACCAGGAATCAATAGCCGCAACCATTCACAACTTGAAGCTAGAAGCCCAACGTATGAAAGATTAAGGGCCTGTTTCACCACTTCTGGTTAAGTTCTTGTTAGCTTATCCGACAGATATTTTGACATAATTTCATACAAAATATGTCAAACTATCTGTCGGATAAGCTAACAAGAACTTACCCAGAAGTGGTGAAACAGGCCCTAAGAGATGTCTCGGAACCGGCGATGATTTAATCAAAGAAGATAATTATAGGAGTAGGAAAACCATGTGCGTATCAAGAGGAAGATTAACAAGTTTATGTCGTATTAGAGACAGATCACTATCCAGTAGAGCCACTACTGAAGCGTTTAATATCCCATTGCCAGGTAGATTGTAAACTCTATTACCTCTTGATAAAGCTTAATAAGCAATAATCCACGACATCGCTTATCATCACCATCTTCAATAAAATCCTGTAAACACCCACACATATCAAGGATCCCATCCTTTGCGGTTCTGTACCAATCGAAAACGATGGAGGAAAATCGGGAGGAAACCTGCAAACGCTGACAAAAAAATGCTGACGCGTATGTGAAATCCGCCAATGCCCATCGGAAATGAGTGGTGGATTAACGCCCATATATTCTCACCACGAGGGCAGGCCTGTGCCCGAGTATTGAATAATGATAGAAGCTGATAACGTCTTATCTTATCGAAGTTCTATTTAATTTCGGCACCAGCCATTGAAGTACTATGTACTACATAGTAGAACTAACACGACAAACAAACGTCGTGCGCCAAATGAGCACGACGAACGCAGGCGGATGAATGAGATGTCATTTACTATGAAACTGTGGTATTATTGCCTCAAAGAATGAGACAGCGTTGAGACGTGCAATGTTAAAGTACGTAGTGTATAATAGTTCTACGTCAACAGCCAGGAGAGCTGGCAGATCCACTGATTGATCAACAAAAATAAGTTACCTGTTGAATGGCATGCTGCAGATGTATAGAGGTCGGTATCTCCGGTATGACGATCAGCTCCCGGACAGCGCTCGGCGACGCCCCGCCGCCCGCGCCCGCTGCCTACAACCCCAACGTTTTTATAATGTACACGACTCGACTAGGGGTGAAGAGTCACGGTTCGACGAGCATGACACATACATAGTAGTCGTCACGTCGACACTATATATATCAAATTGATATGGCCTGAAAGTTGGTGTCAATCAAATCAGCAAACATCCGTAGTTCTTCTAACTTATGTACGTAATACTGGCGCTCGGAGTAGAAAAACATCATCGTTAGGAAACCTGTATACCTTGACGAAGAAATTCTGACGCGAATCTAAAGTCTAAATCTGCATAGGGCACGCACGTGTGATGGTCTAATGCCTCAACACCCTCATTGAGTGTAGACCTGGGCCTGTGGTCCAGCCCGCATTGGGTACTTAGATGAACCCACTGTTGGAGATAGGACTTCTTTTTACTGCGCCATTTATCGAGGACCTATGCTGGTCTGATCTTAGACTGTGATTTCTGATTTATGACGGTTACAGTGTCGTCCGACTAACGTGTTGATGTTCTGCCTACTGACCTACGTCCCTCCCTCGGCCACCTGAGATTAGTGTAGTGTGAAATATAGACAATCAGTGAATCACACTAAAGTTGACTCTGGCCGATCAAGAAATAAGAAGATAGGATTTGCTGGTAAGCAGTTAACAAAAATGTATTTCTAATCGTAACTGAAAAAAACGTATCGTATCGTATTGTAAAATACTTTTTACTTTGTTTATTGTTAAGGATACCCAATCGTAGACCACGCGTATCAGGCTTGCCTCGTTTTTGGTCTACCGTTTAATGTAATAGTTGTAATCAAAAGTTTAAAAATAAACATTATCTTATCTTATCTTATCTTAACTTCACAAAAAACTTAAAAAAAAAGGAGAAGAACAGTATGACAGAAATTTATGTAACATCGAATATTCAGGCAACTAACAGAAGTTCCTAAGTTCAAGAGCTATTATTGCTTTGACGACTCTTTTCTCTTTCCAGACTGAAGACAATGTATTCTATAAGTCTGCTCAGTAACTATTTAACCTTTAACTTCTGACACTAAAGGACGGGCCTCTTCTCGGAAATGGTCTATACATTATTACCTAATTACCATACAATTGTGACAGGATACGAAGCCATCTGTCCGCTTCGCTTGGATTGAGCCGGACAACAACAAAATATACCAAGATCCGACCACAAAGTTATGCACATACTATTTGTTTAGTGAACGAAATGTGATTTAAGTAAAAGTTTATACATGGGTTCATACAATGCCGCCGGGTTGCCTAGCTAAATCTTGCCACAAGTACCTTTACCATGATAATTAATGGTATCATTATTTCCACCTATCTATTTGGGAAGTAATTGAGGTGCCTTCTGAAGGAGACCGATGAAAAGAACTGGAAAAACTAGGGTTGTCACCTCTTAGTCTGCCGCAGCTCTAGGGTTGCCAGGTTCAAAGAAGTCATTTTTAACCCTAGAGTTGCGAAGTTGTGGCAGACTGAGAGGTGGCAGAGGTGACCCTAGATTTTCCAGTTTTTTAGATTGGTCTCCTTCAGATGGCATCTCATTTACTTCCCAAACAGATCGGTGGAAAAAATGGTACCATAAATCATCATGGTAAAGGTACTTGCGGCAAGATTTTACTAGGCAGCCCGGCGGCGTTGTAACCCCTGTATAAGCTTTCACTTAAATCACATTTCGTTCACCAAACAAGCAGGTGCATCAATTTACGGTCGGATCTTGGGCTATACGGGCAGTATTTGACAAGTAGGTATAACAGAAATGTTTCAGATAGAGAAAACCCGTAGGTACGCCGATGTGGGCAGGTTGGGGGTGTAGAGTACCTGTGTAGGCTGTGCGAGCCGCGCCGCCATGTCAGGCGAGGCGGGCGGCGACGACTCCACTAGCACCTCGTCGCCCGCGCACTCAAAGTCTGCAACAAACATTACCATCATCTGTTTATGCACGAACAAAACATAGCATAAGCGCACCCTCCATAGAACGATGAATAGTACTGCTACGGAAACAAGATGCGTCAACACATGCGCCGTACAACTTGCACGCATTCGCCGGCTCTGTGTTCTTGCTTCGGACCTCTAAAATCGCCCCTGAAGCGCGGGATGGGGCGGGCAGGGAGCGGCCATTCTGTATGTAGTCCTATTACTATTAATAAAAATTTTTGACATTTTCACACAAATTATCTAGTCACATTTAAAGTTCCAGAATCTAGCCTGGACTTGTATTATGATAACTAGACAACGATATAGAATACATATATAGATACAAACATCCATGACTCGGGTACAAATATTCATAATTCATATTCACCATACAAATATTTGTCCCTTACGGGATTCGAACCCGCGACCCTCGGCACAGCAGGCAGGTTCACTACAGACTGTGATGTCGGGCCGTCAATGACGGGACTATTATATTATTATGTGACATAAGCATACATAGTTACAGTTTAAAATGTTCAGTTTTTGCCTACAATATTTTGTCTAGGTAAAAAGTTAGATTTCTCAAAAAGGTATCATAATCATCTCAACTATCCCCACTACAGGAGTGCGGGCATACCCAGAAGGGTACTGAATGGGCCTTGGGCAAAACCCTAGGCAAAACCACATTAAATATATACTAGTGTGCCACAAAGGAACAAACTTACATGCATTGGCTGACAAACACATTACCCTTCCTTGCAGTCTGGTAAAAATTTACACTTAGGGCCTGTTTCACCACTTCTGGGTATGTTCTTGTTAGCTTATCCGACAGATAGTTTGACATATTTTGATTATGTCAAAATATCTGTCGGATAAGCTAACAAGAACTTATTCAGAAGTGGTGAAACAGGCCCTTAAAGTGGTAAATTATTTTAATTCTAACTTTGTATGTTTATAAACACCCAAAAGGGTAATTGATGATATTTTACAAATATTAGCCATAAGAATAAAAAATTGCTACTGAGTGTGGAAGCAGATTTTAGTATAAAATGGCCTTTTTGGTGATAAAAGCTTGGCTTGGTCTAAGGCTTAGACTCTAAGCTTTGGTAAGCTGAAAAATCGTTGAAGTTTTAAAAATTTGTTAAACTATGGGACATCCATTTTGAATTGTTAAGAGAATTTTTTAAATTTTACTCAGTCTAACTCAAACCTAAAATGTTCACTTGCACCCTTGTTTCTGTAACAGCACAGCTAGCATGCCACCCACGACAAAGCGTTTAAACGAGAAAACCGTCATGCGCGCTCTTTCTGGCATACGTAACATAATAAGGATGGAGGCACATCTCGATTTTTATCGTTTTCTCGGGGTTGGCATGCGAGGCCTGCAGGACATGTATGGATGTTGTGTAGTTGCAAGAGATGGGCGTAAAAAAAACTTAGTCACTATTTGCAGCACCCTGTATAATAGGGAAAATAAATACATTTTTCCTAATATGCAATGGAAAATCATCTAGTTACATGATACCAATTTTCTACCTTAATGGCTTACTACCCTTTCAAATCATTCAACAAATTAATTAGAATAGGGGAAATCAGCCCCTGCTCTAAATGTACCTGTATGCTTTTAATGATTTTAATAATGAGAGCTTATCTCTTGGAGGTAAAATAGAACACAATTATTATGGTACTGGTTCAAAAAATATTAAAATATTTAAACAAATGAAAAAAAGTAGATTTGTTTTAAAGTTATTCACTCAGTTGCGCTTCAGAAACGCTCATTAGAGCTAAACCTCCATTAAATCACTTGCTAGCTTTTACTACGTCAAAAAGGCAAAAAGTGACAGCAAGAGATTTAATGGAGGATTAACTTTGTAATTTTTAACGGTAGTAAACTCTAATGAGCGTTTCTGCAACTGAGTGATTGTCTCAATAATTTTGCGTTTAATTTAATTATCTTCTAATATTAAGTACTTATTCAAAGATTTAAGCTTTACAAACATAAGATGTGAAAATACGAAAATTGTAAATGCAAAGAATATTATTTAACAGATTATCATTAGTTATAAAATTGAACTAGAGCAAAAACCAGAAATTTTACATAATAACAGAATCCCTGAAAAGGATAAACAAGAATGGCACATAAAATAATTGCATAACGCCATCCCAGGTGATAGAGATGTTATTGATCTGCCGGGAGCTCGGAGCGGAGAGTATCCACGGAGTGTATCCTGGCAACACCTCATCCATCCCTCCGCACCTCGACAAACAACTATATAATACACTCACTCTCTAGGTAGAACACGTTCTCAAACCCCATCTCAGACATTTTTAAAAACATTTAATCAAATTTTTATTTTAAAAACAACACGATACACAACATTTTGTGCCAGTAGTATATTTTCACTGATAGATAGATACTTGTATTGATCAAACAACGGTTTCTATGTTATTGTGGCCATGTTGAATAGCCTTGCCATCTAGTACCGTACTGGTTTAGATGCTTTTTACTAAGTTGTGTAATATTTGATAGTGTGGAGTAAAAGAGGGGGTGCGTGCAGGTGTTTTGTTGTCACGCTTGGGTGACACCACCTGCCCGGTGCAATATGCATGGGTAGATACCCTATTGGTGATAGATAATTTCATGGTATTGTTTATGTGTTCTGTGTCATTAATGGCGGGAATTATTTAAGCTATTGTGATAGTGTTAAACAATGTGATTGGAATTGTGTGACGATAAATATGATTTTGATTTTACTAAAACATTTTTCAAGGAAATGTTGGTAGTGTAATTTTAATACAGGTCATTCACACTATACACTTTGATTGTTTACTTGTTATATCATTTTATCCTTATCTATAGATACCTAGTACCTAAGTACATAGCTTTTTCAATTTTATGTTTTGCCCTCTATATAATGCTACTATAATTTGTTCAAAAACATGTTCCCTAGTATTTTACAGGTAATTCGGGAGCGTGCCGTTCCTGGCACCGCCGGGTCGCCCTACCGCTTCGATAACTATGATAAAAATTGATACGCAATCGGTCGTCCGGGTTATAAGCAGAGGCAATTAGGGGGACTAGCGACTCACGAAGCATTCGCCCGCCAGGACGCACGCACCGCTCTCCGGACGACCTTTAGCGTCCTTTATAATACCTACTCGTAAGCTTATTTAGATTGTAATCTAATAAAAATACACCAAAACCCACCTGCCAGCCATTCTTTGAACTGTCAAAATAATCATTTCTTCAGGCACAAGTTCAGCACAGACTTTAGTTTTGTAAACGATTTTATTGTAGATGTTGAGTTGCTAAAGGATTAAAGTGATCTTTTTATCAAAATTTTATGTAACACTGCTAGAAAATGACTTATCAATGTTGTTGTCTAGTAGCTACACCCGTTTCCTTGGCTACGGGCGAGTCGAAAAACGTGAAGAGTGGCGATTACGGATGACAGATAGACAATAGGGGGCGTTAGTAGTACCGATTAGTTTTTGAGCGCGTTCTTTTAAAAAATACAAACCATTACCCAGAACTGAAATAAAGTTAGTGAATAAATCAGCAATAAAGATGCAGTGGATCATAAAAATACTTTCTGAAAAACACAATAACGGGTTTGATAGTTACAAATTGGTTACAAAACACGAACAGTATAGGTAGCATGACACCGTGATAAAGCGCTATCACACCTTCGCTCTCTTTCTATTTGCACGTGAACGAACGAGATAAAAGGCGTGATAAAACCGTATCAAGTGTAACATGCTACGAGTGCAGCTCAAAAGAACAACTCGAATCAAAGATATAAATTATAACGCAACTCAATAGCAATGTTACACGTGATACGGCTTTATCACGTCTTTTATCTCGTTCGTTCACGTGCAAATAGAAAGAGAGCGAAGGTGTGATAGCGCTTTATTACGGTGTCATGCTACGGTAGCTAATATTTAAGGTAAAGGTGAGTAATTTCCTAAGTAACTAAAGTATTTTGTTTGTAATTCGCTTTAAAGTTAGTAACTAGCACTGAAAGCTAAGTTTAGTAAAAAAGATACTTAAGCATAAGCATAATATGCTCACGATTGTATTCCCCGAGGGGGTAGTCAGAGATATTCTGAAATCTCAGAAAATCCACATTTCTCACCAGTATTAGTACCGAAACTCTGTAGTCTGTCTAGTGTGAAAAAAGATACATTTACAAAATTTGGTAGAGGTACTTTAGGTACCATATTGTAACGTTAAATGATGTAAGGTTAAATGATGCATGCACGTATAATGCTCACGACTACATTCCCCGAGGGAGTAATCAGAGATATTCTGAAAACTCATTTCAACTAAATAGCACCGACAAACGTCTGTCCGGACTCCAAGCGTGAAGGGTAGTGAAGTTATCCCTTCGCCACGTAAAAAACTAAATTCTTTTAATATAGGTAACTGCGTCCTAAAACTACTCTCACCTTCGAAACTTTCGAAAATGTATATTGATTTGCAATCATCGTTATCATCTGCGCTCATTTCTGCTATTATTACAAATCGTAAATTTTTTGAAGCAGATATTTTTTTTAAACCACTATATATCCATTAGTTAACTTCAAGAGCATTTTGATGTGGTTATCTCCAAGGTAATTAATTTATTTATCACTTCCTAAATATTTTAAGACAATGACATTTGTTTCATTTAATTTTTATTTTGTCAAGATTCGATTAAATCCATCAAATCTAGATGGCCAGATTGCTATTGGCAGTTTCTGGAATAAAACATTTAGGTAGTCTTTCTTTGGACTAAAAACAGAAAACGAATTTTAGGATCTTGGTTTTGGCCTGTTCCCGTGCTTTCCGTTCCTGTTGCTTGATTCAAAAACAAAGACAAGACATAATGCAAGGTGAACCTTAGATTGCTTTCTCACGACTATATTCCCCGAGGGGGTAGCCAGATATATGAAAACTCCGAACATTATCGTTTCACTAGTAGTAACTAAGTACCTACCTACCAAAAATATGTCCAGCTAGTATAACGGGTAGTGAGCCCGTAGCTATTTATACCTAAATTAATTTCTAACATATTAGTCTGACCTAACCACACGCCTCAAATTTGAAGCATATAAATCCATCCTATTCACCTTCTAGTATTCACCCCCCTGGATACGTGCCTGAATAAATACATGTATTATAAATAATATGTAGTATGTAGCATGCCACCGTGATACAGCGCTATCAGTATCACACCTTCGCTCTCTTTCTATTTGCGCGTGAACGAGCGAAATAAATGACGTGATACAGCCGTATCACGTGTAGCATGCTACGGCTGCAGCAGTGGATATCCATCGGCTGATATTAAGGCTGAGATTCAGAGACGATTTGTAAGTCATAGTTCGAACTCCCGTATGTCAAAATCCATACATTTCTACCCTACTTAGCTCGAACTAAGACCAAAAAAATCGTCTCTGAATCTCGGCCTAAAAGGTGCAATGCAGGCGCCACGCGTGCCAGGGTAAGCATACGCAGCATGGCACCGTGATACAGCGCTATCACACCTTCGCTCTCTTTGTATTTGCGTCTGTTCGCACGACATAAAAGACTTGATACAGCCATCTCACGTGTAGCATGCTACCCATGCTGGAAGCTGACTAAAGTATGAGGTATGGCGCGGGGCCCAATACGCATGTCCATGACTCCAAACGCCCTAACATGATAGCTCAAAATACCTGTGTGAGAAGCCGTAAACACTGAAGAAAAAAAAATATTGATTGGGCATGCGCAAAATTCTTGGTCAATGTTGGGCATGTTTGTTTCCAGCAGCTACACGTGATACGGCTGTATCACGTCTTTTATCTCGTTCGTTCGCGCGCATATAGAAAGAGAGCGAAGGTGTGATAGCGCTATATCACGGTGTCATGCTCTAAGAACAAGAACCTAACCTATGCAGCATAGGAGAATTTCATCAAAGACATCGGCTGTATGGGAAATATAACCCTATGCCTGAAATGAACCAAAAAAAAATAATGGAAAAAAAAGGAACCTGTCAACTCTGTCACTGTCAGTCAGACAGATTTACATCTGTCAGATCCTCATGCCGGTTTACATGCGCGCCGTGCAGCCCGGCAAGCAGAGGCAATTCGCTTTACATCGACTCGTCTGTAAAGTGATTGTTACTACTTAACTTTATAGAAGCCTCAATGTACAACGAATTGCCTAAGCTTGCCGGGCTGCGCGGCACGCGTATGAACGCACCTTTAGATTATGTCAGATCAGTGAAGTGTCAAAAACACTTGAGGCCGTTTCATAGCGTGTAAAAATCACGCGGGCAGATTATCTATCTCACTCTAGCACAAATTAATCTTTTAATGCTTTGTCTCTTTCGTGTCGGCATCAAGAGTGATTTTCACCCGTTATGAAACGTAGTCCAAGATTTTACTTCGTGTCGTTCATACATAATATTTGTTTTTGTGAGCTAAAATATAGGTTTTTAGCTCAAATCTGATCCATGATGAAAATTATAGTGAAGCAGTTGAAAGGAGGCGAATGTAATTTAGAGGTAAATAACACACCTAACTTAATAATGCACCTGTTGACGACTTGCAACTGCGTCGTTCTCATGCACTATCGATCCATCGATAATTCGTAATTTCTTTCTAGGTCCTTCCATCTACAACCATATTGGAAATCAAGAATAAAATATCAGAGCAACTAGGTATCGGAGTTGATGAACAAAAGTTGCTACTTTTAGGCAGAACGTTGACCGATGACCAAACCGTCGAATCCTACCCGTCGATCAAAGAAGGAACAAAACTAAATTTAGTTGTTAAAAAACCAGAATCGTTGTACGATGCAGCGCTAAAGTATTTCAAGCAAGGGGGCATGACGGAGGCTGATGCCGTGGCGTGTTCTACTAGGTTACTTAAAGTAGTTCAGGAGAAATTTGATAGAATGTCTTGGGATGATATTGACAAGTTGTGTTACGATGCGATGCTGGATGAGAGCGGGCAGAGCCAGCCCCCGGTCGAAGCGGAGAACGAGAATGACGACATGTTCACGTTGTGACCCTACTGGAGTCTCATGATGTTCTTCTGTTTGGAATAAACATGAATTTGAGCTTGTGATTTTAAATCATATGCGAACAGACAATTTTAAATGTGATCAGTTCTGAAATAGAGAATTTGCACTCTTATGTCAATTATTGAAAGTCTACAATTTTTTATTCATGTTTTATGTTTGCAAACTATCAAATACCTATCCGATTACTACGAAACCAAACAGTTTAGAAAATGTAAATAACCAGGGCTATAAACATTTTAATTGTATTGGGTACAATTTAAAAGTTGATACAAAAACTATACTCCATTCCAAATAGCAACGAAATTTTAAGGCTATTTTCAAATTCAGAAACAGAGATTTGAAACACTACCTCTCATTCTTAAAACAGCTTTAGTAACGTCCAAGATATGTCGGATAGTATATCTTTTTGATAAATAAATTATATTTGCTAGTCGGAATTGGCCAGAAAGGATAGGAATCAGTAAATCCTTTCACCCTTATTTGGAATGAAGTATAGTACAGAAATAATCAATGTTATTTGGGTTAGTTAGCTTATTCCACTCGGCTCCAAAACCCATTGTTCTCAAAACTGAAAAATCCATACATCTATTCCACTCGGGCACCAAAACGATTTAAAATTTGATTAGTAAGAAAAATATTTTAGAGCTCTGAGATACAATTTCATGGAGCCCAGTGGATTAAGCCTGGTTACATAATTCGGTATGTCAAGTTTTTTTTTGTCTTCATTTTTATATTTTTTACGGACAGAAGACATAATTTTAAGATACCTATTTCATTCTTATTGCGATTCATCGAGTTTATCAATATAAATTTAATTTTTAAATTATTTTGATCTGTAATCTCTAAGTGCAAAAATGGTGGAGAGAAAATAATTCGAACTCCATGGAGAAAAAGGACATACAGCTGTATTTAAAAAAATTAAAACCTGCCTCCTCTTTCTAACTCTATGCTGGAAAAAGATACGGCAACATCAAATGTCAAATTCTGACATTGTGAAAGTATTTTTTTTTCTTAATGGCCGGTTATTTTAAGTTGATTTTATGTTAACCAAGGAGTTCACAGGTATGCCAGTGACGTCACTGCACGGACCGAAAAACGACGTTATTTTATTAAAAATATCTGTAATCCTTTCATTTTAAAATCTCTGACATAGAAAATATGATTATTGAGACAATTATCTCGAAATGGTTTTCAATTCAGCCCTCCAAAAAAAAACTTGACATACCTACCAGCACTATCAAGAAAATCACAAATTTATTGCAGCATTAACAAATTACGAAGATTCATAAGCAAGCAGAGGCCATAGCATGATTCACGCGATAGATCTAAATCACGCCTTTTATTTCATTTGTTCCTGGTTCGTGCGCAAATAGAAAGAGAGCTAAGGTGCGGTAGCGCTATACCATGCTGCCATGCTACTATGCTACAGCCACTGAAGCATATGCTCACGAGTATTCACGACTATATTCCCCGAGGGTGTAGTCAGAGATAATAATCTGAAAATTCTGAACATCCATGACAACGATTTATGAACAGCTACTATGAAAAAGTGGGTGCCCGCTTGATTCTTTTTGATTTGGAAGGTTACAATATTATTAAACTTTCAATAGTTAATGTAGGGACAGTTTGTACTTATTAAATTATGTGTCATTTATCTCAAAATAAATAATAAAACTGTGTTTAACCCTCTTATACAGGGTGAAATTAATATCATTAGCATCCTTTCAAACTAAGAGTCTACCCATCAAACTAAACAACTTTTACCATGTGAGCTAACCAATCGGAGCAAAAAAAAAATCTGCTGTCCCATACTAAACTGCACCTGCCGCCGCTGCCTACACTACACGACTCAAATGTATGAGATAGCAGATTTTTTTTTTGCTCCGATTGGCTTGCTCCCATAGTAAAAGTTGTTCAGTTTGATGGGTTAGACTCTTAGTTTAAAAGGATGATAATGATATCAATTTCACCCTGCATCAAATATAAGTGTTTGGTGTCTAAGTTATCAGCAAAATAAATGAATACAACAATAATTTAAATTTTTCTTTATTACCTACTTACGTCATGCATCATTTTATTTTCATAATATCTATCTTCATAAAGTACATTCTCATGGCAAGTTACACTTCTAGTGTATGTATTATTCAAGAATATTTCCATATTGCTTTGCCTTCTTACCATACATGCTACATTGGAATGGAAGTAAAATAGTCCGGCAGCGGGTATAAGATTCAGAAACCAACTGATCATAGATAATAAGGGTCCTTCTTTAGAAATTGCGAAAAAAATCGCATTCTGGTCATCTCATTAGAAAACCGTCAGCATATTTAAGGACCCTGTTTATAAAATTTTTTTTTTTTTTTAAATAAGCCTGAACATTATTAAAGGCATTTTTGTAGTTAAATATTGACAAGCAATTTAGTCTCTACTACCTTAATATAAGGTTAAGGGCTTGTTTCACCACTTCTGGATAAGTTCTTAATAGCTTATTCGACAGATTGTCTGACAAATTTTTCAAACAAAATATGTCAAATAAACTGCTAGATAAGCTAACAAGAATTCATCCGGAGATTGGGATAGATACTCCCATAAATTACACTTGACACTGGCGGAAATGCGGTGCTACGCACAAGCAAAAAGCCATTCATTATAAATAAAAAAAAAAAAAGAATTCATCCAAAAGTGGTGAAATAGGCCCTAATACTGACATTATTCAAATGAATGGTAAATGTGGTAACATTCTGATATAATTGATTATAAACATGTTACAGCCATGTTGTGCTATTTTCCAGTAGATGGCGCGCACGTCCCCGCGACGGACGTAACAGATTGAAAATTTTCGTTCTCTGGGTAGTGGGCTCGGTGGTGTAATTGGTTAGCACGTTTCCCCGGTTTGGAAGAGCGTGGGTTCAAGTCCCGCCCGAGACAAATTTTTCAATCTTTAATTTGATTCTGATATAAATGTCATACATAACACCATGCAATAGAGGTTAAATTTGCTTGTTACCTTTAAACGTTGAAAGTTGCCTTTGTGTGTGTGGGATCAGTACAGCTTGATTAGTTTTTGTTATAAAGGGGGAATGATTCTTGGTTTTACTTGACAACTCTCTGATAAAATCGTTTGTTTATAGTTTCTAGACAATTTATAGATAGGTAGGTATTCAAAGTGCAGTTATGGGCAATGTTACAGACTTTAATTTCTACACATTAGAGGGCAATATCGCCATATATTACGTATTGTAACAATATAACGTTAGCCAGTAACGAAAAATTGTAAAATAAGAAATAATACCATTCAAAAAATCACTAAGTATAAGAGAAGAGATAGCCGAGGCACTTCCCCACAATCTTACATTCATACAATCACAACCTTTCATGAGCTTAACAATTTTTCAAAAAGTAATTATGAGATTAATTTGTGAGGGCTACTACCTTTCCATGTTTTCCTTTAATTTGGTATTAAACGAACTACCCCGACAGAGACAAAGCTTCATACAATCGCGATACGATCCCCCCCCCCCCCCCCCGAAATCCGAATATTTGTATGGAAAAGTGGTTACATACAGCACTTACTTTTTATTGTTTTTCTATTAATATGCATCTTATAATGCATCAGGGGGCACGAATATGTTAGTTATACGATCAGCTTCAAAAATTTCCCTCGATAGTATTTTATGTCATTTCGTCAACTATCTCTAATTTGGACATTTCATGTTTTGATTTGTGAAGACAATTTTTAGGTAAATTTTACATTAAGGCTTAATTCACACCAATATGGCAGCGGTCGGCAGCGCAGTTTTCCTTGTACACTTTATTAACATTGCCATAATACATTAGCATCGTAGCCGCGCCATTGCAGCCGCTTGCTGTTTCGCTCCATACATTTGACTGTCAAACTAGCTGCCAATTTGGTGTGAATTGATCCTAAAAGAATTATTTTGGAATATAATAATATACAAATGTTTGCCCGCAGTACAGCACACATAAAATTTCCTGGTCATACTTAACAAAAACAATTTTATTTATATCATCGTTGATTAGATTACTTAATATCAATATCGATTATTGCGATCCTATCAAACACATTTAATACATACATTACGTTTAGTCACAAATTTAAATGCTTAAAATAGCTTTTTTGCAAACAATTACATCGTTTTCAGAAAGGCTATTGACTTAAAATATAACAGTCTCTTAAAACTGTATTGAGGTAAATGTACAATAGTGAAACTTATTTTATTATGATTTATTACGTTTTCAGTTTCATAACGATAGTTTATCCTTATAAAAGAAGTTACCATAGGAATATAAAAAAATACAAATCAAACACAGAAATAATAACATAAAGTATTAGCGATGAAGCATTTTATCCTTTTTTGCGCTTCTTAAAAAACGTTTAATCAAACAAAAACATTTGAAAAAAATACGAATACAATACCGAATATTTCAAAGGTCGCGATTTAAAATTTATAATGAAAGCGAGAACGAGAGGGTAATCCATTTTACGAGTAGCGATACACTAAAAATGAGAAGACTAGATATTCGTCAAACTAATTTGTGACGTGAGACACGAAGTAAATGAACTTATGTATTATTAGGGATCAGACAATAGAACAAATCAAATATTTTTGTATGAAAAGTAGTTGCGAATCTTGGGTGCCTTTGCGCTGAAGTGGAACGGGAATTAACCAATTGCATTGGAAAATTTTCTTCCTCCTTGACAGAACCAAGCAATTTTTTTATTGGTGGAATTTACGTATATACACATCTGCACATAATTTATTACCTACCAGATTTTTGTCCAATCCCTATTTTATTATACATGACGTGCATATAACTTATTGGAAAATATACTTTACATTACAGTAAAATCTGTTTATTTGTATATACTGTACTTTCAAATGTCTTCGTTCATTTCTCCACACTTCATCGATTATTGTAATGTTGACTTATTTGGTAAAGTATATTTTCCAACAAGCATAGTAACGTTTCGTTTAGCTTGAATGTATGTAAACATTTGAACAACAGTACATAGGTATACATAGTACTTAATACATTTGTGTATCTTTATGCACCTAGACTTACTAATAGTATGTGACTTATAAAGTTTTTAAAGTTTTAATAACCTAACTTTGTATGAACTTCGTTACCTATCTCAGATTTTAAGTCTCTGAATAAACCCTTCTCATGATCTTTTTACTTGTTTACTTTCACTATTATATAAACTTTCACAAAAGTGTGTCTGTACAGTGTACACATTGAAGTTAGAAACCAAGAAAAATTACGATAAGATGTTTAGATGTCTCAGAGTCCAAAAATAGTATAGCGCAAAAGCGACTGCATCAATTTTGATGAAATTTATAAATAAAAACTATCTTGTGTACCCCACTGCTTTTGTAAATGACCAGTCGATATACTAGAAATCGGCTAACTGGCTACGAGAACACAAAAAGGTATCACATATTTTTTTTGTAACAACTCAATATAAATCATCATTATGTAGCATATTGGTGAAACGTGGATGTTCTGAGGTTTCAGAATATCTCTGACTACCCCCTCGGGGAATATAGTCGTGAGCATATGCTTATGCTTATGTAGCATATTGTTAAAATTGTAAAATACAAATTTTTATAAATTTACCCGTTTTTCGCATTCCCATATAACAAACCGTCCCTTAACCCAATACAAAATAACATGTTGGTTTCAAAAGTAACAGTTACGAGTACAATACAAATCACATGCTATTAGCTGTTGCATAAGGTGTAAATTAGTAAAATCAGTCGGAATCACTGTCTTCCTCGGCCTCCGACTCAGACTCGGAGCTGTCGGGGTGGTTCTTGGTGATCTCTATACAGTTGTCTACGTCGGTCAGTCTTCTTAGTGATCGCCCTGTCAATAAATATACTGTATTAGAATATAAGACAAACTATGCAAGTCGCTAGTAAAATGTACGAAATGGTTTCTAGTAGTTTCTATAGGATATGTGAAAAAATTCTTCAAATCATCATATATCATGACATGAAGTACTAACAGTAGGAGTATGATTTGCGGATATGTGTAATTTGAACATATTATTGAAGGTTAGATTGGAGCCAAACACGATAAAGACACATTTTCTCGATAGAAAAACAAGCCAAAGTAGCCTCCGTCTTTATCGATAAACGCTTGGAACTGCTAAACGGTAAATAATAGAAACACGAGACTAGATTAAAAAAAAAAAAGTAATTGTAATTTTGTATTTTTTTTATTTTTTTTTTAATAAACGAATTATTAATTTAAAAAAAGAGATTGATACTTTATAAAGTTTGATTAGAGCAGAATTGAACTTACATACCTAAATAGTACAATCACAATTAAATAAAGTTTGTTTTGGCGCATGCATCGTTTCAGGCTCGAGCGCCGCCCCATCTCTTTCTCTCGCATCAGGCAGTAATATAAGCTATCACACGCCCCTTTCGTTTCAATTATTTTTCGACATAGGCCCTTACTAATATCAACAAAATGGCGGAGCCTCGTGCAAGCCCGAGAGAAGAAGATACTTGGCCGCCCACCTTCAGACTTGCAGCGCGACTCCCTATTAGACGGTTAATATTTGTTCAAACCATAATTTAATATAACTATTTTATGGTAATAAAGACATAATGAAATGGCAACATTCTCGAGCTGTGAATATAGTTATTGAGTTGGGCAACCCTCTTCTTTCTTCCATTATTAGTAAATTGTGCTCTGTATAAAATACGTTTTTTTATTAATAAATATTTTAACTATTCAATTTCCTTGAGTAACAATATTCGTTGTCTCCATAGATTGACTTTATGTCGTCTCCTAAAAATGTGTTTGTTTTATGCGATTGATCTAAATTATTATTAAAAAAAACAGTGTGTCTGTACATTTAAGATATTTAGAAAAAATAAATTACGATATGGTGTTTTACGCACTATTTTTAGGTATCCCTGACTCCAAATCAACCTTTTACTAGAATTTTTGTCTGTGTGTTTCTAGCAGCATCACGCATAAACTACTGAACCGATTTTGATGAAACAATTTTTGTTTGATAAAGATAATGATTTGACATAAAATCTGGTAAGTATATAATTTGTGCGGACGAAGTCACTGGTAAACTCTAGTAAATAAATAAAAGTTGGTAAGTATCATGTATTACGCACCATGTGAAATGGATTAGTGCAATATTTTTCCATACCTGTAACAGTCGTAAGGAGTCTGTTCTCATTTCCGGGCGGCATGTTGATGGGTCCCAGCTTCTTCGCGAGCTCCCGAGCCCTGTCCGCTCCCGACACTGTAAGTTGTGCTTTACTTTACATTTATTTTAAGTTAAAAGTCGTTTAGCAGTTTCCGAAAATCACAATACGTTTGTTGCGGCCATGCACGCAAATAGAATAGGCAAAACATCACACAAAAATGTTTTATAAGGCGCCTGTTGAAAAAAGCAATTGAAATATAAATGGATATTGAACAACTCTTCGGTTCAGCTATTTCTTATATCGACTCTAGATAATAACATTGTATTTTAACATGGTAAATTACCTCTGGAACCTTCTTGGCAGGAATCTTCAGTCATGGAGACTCTCTCGGTTCTATACACGCCGCTAACCAGGTCCCACACGAATAGGCACTGCAGATAATAAAGTATTGTCAATAAGGGTTCCATTAAAGGTGATGAACACACACTTTTCTAAGATCTAAGTAACATTACTTAGAAAAAAACAAATCGCTTTTTTTACAAATATTCTTTATTGATCAATTACTGGTATAATAGGTCAAAGAGAATCGTTCTATTGTACAGAAATCTTATCGTACAGAATTAGCCTACGTCCTCGCACGTCCGCGTACTGTCTGCGGTGCAGCAGGCAGCCCGCGCTGACGTCCTCGCACGGTCGCTCTGTTGTCTAGTACAAGTGAGAGGCTCACCTCGGCCGCGTACTGTCTACGGTGCAGCAGGCAGCCCGCGCTGACGTCCTCGCACGGTCGGTCTGTTGTCTAGTACAAGTGAGAGGCTCACCTCGGCCGCGTACTGTCTGCGGTGCAGCAGGCAGCCCGCGCTGACGTCCTCGCACGGTCGCTCTGTTGTCTAGTACAAGTGAGAGGCTCACCTCGGCCGCGTACTGTCTGCGGTGCAGCAGGCAGCCCGCGCTGACGTCCTCGCACGGTCGCTCTGTTGTCTAGTACAAGTGAGAGGCTCACCTCGGCCGCGTACTGTCTACGGTGCAGCAGGCAGCCCGCGCTGACTTCCTCGCACGGTCGGTCTGTTGTCTAGTACAAGTGAGAGGCTCACCTCGGCCGCGTACTGTCTGCGGTGCAGCAGGCAGCCTGCGCTGACGTCCTCGCAAGGTTCGCACTCTGTAGCGGTCCCAAGGTCGTCGCTCGCCCACAGCCACATCGCACACAACTACGCATACATAGACAAAGGTGATTAGGCAATGTTCTCGGCTCACTCCAATTAAATCACGCGCCGGCCTTGGCATCAAAACGAACCGAATGTCATAAAGTTCCGTAGTTTCACAACAATAAAATATGCATTTATTTAAATGCATTTAAAGACGACAATAAGTGGCCCCTACCTGTCCTCTTATACAATATACTAGTAGATAACATAACATACATTCTTTAATAGCTTGCCAAAAAAATACAACTCAAATATAATAAGATGAACATTAATAATTATGGATAATCCATACCAACAAATAAATTATTATCCATGATGGTTAACTACCAAATGTACTGGGAGTAAAGTAGTAATCCAAGCATTGCCTTGCAAAATAGCAAGAATTGTTTCTTATTTAATTATACCATATACAATGATGACCATCCTCGTTGAAATAAACTTTTAATGACTCAAGTCACTCACCCCAGACAAGCACCCGCTGCTCTGACAAACGTCAATAACATGGCAGCCCCAATCGAAGCAGTAGATGAACTTCTTGCCATTAATCTTGCACAACCTCCCGCAGACTTCGTTACAGAGCAGCTCGGTGTCGAGTGATCGTTGTTGGGCTCTCAATGTGAAGGGCGGCGGGGAGCCGAGGTTGGAACAGATGCGTTCCCAGGCGCCTGAACCTACGGCCTGGAGTGGGGCGTAGCCTGCCCCGTGGGCTTGTAGGTGAAGGGCCACGTGGTACCCTGATATACAGTCGTCTGGAATTGGAGGTTTTAGATTTCATTTTGGGATAGTATTCATGAAAGATTCTTCGTCATTCATCATGCATGAAAAACTATGTTTAGACTCTTCTATCTTATTTCTATCTTTGGAGTAAATATAAATTAATTTGGAGTAAAGTAGAAAAAATACGATTTTTGCAGGCGCCGACAAGCAATGTTTCTTGCTTTAGTGAATGATGTTTCCAGGTAATTGAAAGGGAAAGAGATACTGAAAAATCATTATGCGTGCAGACAAGTCGGGCTCAACCCAAAAATCAGCATCATCATTAAATAAAATTGAGTAGTATTTTAGGCATACCTAAGTCTGTAATTTGGGACACTTTACACAGAAAAAAAAAATTTAATCTTACCTTCAGAATCCGTGATGATAGAAGTTATTTCGTCATCACTATCAACGAAATATCTTGTGAAGAATTTACTGCACTTAGAGTTCTCTGAGTGCACCAAATAAGGGTCTTGAGGGCTCACAGGGCAATCTGAGAGAGTTTTTGATGTATTATCGTGGACCGCTATAGTTTTCATAGAACCATCATCCAACATTTCCGTAACCCTATATTCTGATTCACTATTATGGTCACACTCTAGTGGAGATCCAGGATTCTTAAGATCACAGCTTGTTGTAGGAGACGGAGGCCTACTAATTTGATTATGAGCCCGTAAAACTACATTTTCACCCGTAGGCGATTTCGCTCGCCTCATTTGACTTTTATTTACTGAACCTATGAAATATTTCCTATTACTCCTTAATACTCTAAAGGGGACTATATTCTCGTTGTTGTCTTCAGAAAATTCGTATTTTTTATCGGCTAGCCGACGTTTTCTAAACATGCTCAACTTCTCACATTTCGTTTCAGTCTCTTCTACGAATTCGTAAGCTTTTTCTGCTATAATTCTGTGCGTTTCGTTGAATCGTGACATGCTTTCTGCTGGTCGCCGCCTTGGAGATCTTAGTGGGGGACTTATTAATGTTCTTATGGATGGGGATGGCCCTTCCCATTCTTCAACCAGGTTGTGAGATATAGAAGATGCTTGGATGCACAATTCTTGTCCCATTACGTCTAACTGTTGTACAGGTTTGGATAATTGGTACGGTTCAAATTCCAAGTCAGAGAAATCAGCTAGAATGTTTTGGACAACATTGTTCTGATACTTCGGTGATTGAAAAGCAGCGGAGACATCTGAGGCAGGGGTGCACGGGTTCATATCTATAGAATTGATTTCCTCTCTATCTAAAGTTGATTTGTTATCCTCGGGTTCATTTCTTTCTTGATCAGGTTTTACAAAGTCTATTTCTAGAATGTGAATGAAATCAGTGTAGATGATGATTTGATTTGAGTAAGCTAGTTGGACGACCGGTTCGTACATGCTTGAATCAGACGTGCAGAAGAATTTTGTGTGAATAGCAAAGTTGTGTTCTAGACATCTTTTACCAATCGATAGGTCATCTGAAAACAATGATGATAGTTGAGAATTTTTTGGAAAATTTGGGATTTTTTGGGAAATATAATATTTTATTTAATTAGGAAATTTTCTTTTTCAACCAAATAATCTAAACTACATCAATATCACACCCTACAAGACAAGTATTCTACGCACGGCGACAGATCAACCTACCCATAGTTAAACTTTACTCTATGTTCATGGACATAAGGTCCAAATATGGGTAGGTTGATAGGCACATCAAGCTGTACAAAACCAGAATAAACTCGCCGCGCAACGTTATACGTTATTCAGGCCGTGTGTACAGTACACACTGGAAGGGAAGTTTGATCTTACCTTCACTCCTAGAATAAGCGGCGCATTTCTTGCACCCTAACTGAGGTACTCCAATAACACTGAGGCAGGATCTTTCCGAACATGAATCACTGAAATAAGACATCAATTTATGAGAACTAAAATAATATGAAAGGAGAAGAAATCTGTCAGTGGCAGATATATCGGGGCTAAGAGGCTGAAGTCTCCTGTCCCCCCCACCCCAAACCATAAGTGAAGAACAACAGAATCTGGTATTTACTCATCTTCTTCTTGTAGATCTCCTATCAGCGGTTGGCTATCATTTGGGCAATACGAGCCTGGAGACTGCAGCACTGAATAGTGAGGTGGTGTTCATATATCGACCCATTCACACAGGTTCTTAGGCCATCGAGTCTTTTGACTCAATCAACAACAGGCATTTGACTCTCTAAACTGTTCCTCTGCTGAATAATCTGAAGAAGTTGGTATTTTTCTTACAGTTGGGCTTATACTTACGCAATGCCTTATAGTTGCAGAAACGCTCATTAAAGTCAATTTTACTACGTCAACAAGACAAAAAGTGACAGCAAGAGATTTAATGGAGGATTAACTTTAATGAGCGTTTCTGCAACTGAGTGTAAGTCATTCAAATAAGGCCTTAAACTAAAAGCAAAGCCATACAGCTATACATAAGAGGTCCACTAAGGATTTCTTCGGGTTCAATCTTGAAAGGATAAATTGAAAAGTTTTGGCTGTTAGAAAACAGAATAAGTTTCTGTTAATTATCATGTAACAACAATGATTTCAATTAATGCTAACAGTGTTATCAAGACTATTTTAAATATAGCCTGAATAAGTTTTCTTTTTTTATCTATCATTTTATATCTGACTAGTGTTTACCCGCGACTTCGTCCGCACAAATTATATACCAGATTTTAAGTCAGATCATAAGCTATCAAACAAAAAAAGTTTTATCAAAATCGGTTCAGTAGTTTTTGCGTGATGCGCGAACAAACAAACAAACAAACACACAAACACACAAACAAACAGACAAACAGACGGACAAAATTTCTAAAAAAGGTTGATTTCGAGTCAGTCATCTAAAAACCATGTCGTAATCTTTTTTTTGTAAATATCTTAAATGTACAGACACACTTCAGTTACAGTTTTATAATAGTATAGATTAGATCATTTTATCTGTGACACATTTCTTTATTTTTTAATTTAGTACACACAAAAATATAGTAGTAGTGTGACTAAATGATGGCAGTCTGATAGTGTGAGGGTATACTCATAACTACCATTGCACACAAGGAACTGATCATGGTCTTGTAACCAATAGCATGCTAAATGAATGTTTAAAAATTACATAACATACGCTGAAACCTTGCTACAACTATCAACCATCTTTTAAAGCATGCAGTTGTAGCTAGGCACACTTTAAAAATATTTGAGGTTTCGGGAAGGGATGAAATGTCAAGTTGTGATAGGTGGCTGGCCTTTCATACACAAAAACACTGCATAAGGAACCTTATTTCTTAGTCGACACGTACAACACCCACGGATAGAAGTGAGGTGGTCCATTCTAAGCCAAAACCACATAGCTACAAATTAATAAGTAGTAATACTTACGCAATGCCATACACAACCAGTACACCAGGGTTGTGCTTCCACTGAGCCATGGAGATGGTGACCTTGCTGTCAACGGAGTCGTCACCGAACAGTGGCACGCTGTGCACCTTCCTCACCTTGCGACCCGGGACCCACGACAGAAAGTGCACTCTGCAACATTAAACACATCATTTGTTAGCGATTCACAGGTTAAAAGGGGGTTACAATTTTTTCAATTCAATTTTTGTTTAATGGCATCCGATGTGTTATCACTATTTAGCCAACTTCTCGTTATGTGGAGAGTATACGTATGAAAATGATCAGTATTATTAATTAAGTAGAATGGCAGTTTTGCCAATGTAAAAAAAAGTAAATTAAAGAGTTCACAAAATGGCGGAGTCGCGTGGCCAATTAAATCGCAAGCCGACCGAACAGACACGTCTACTTGAGGGTCCCTTAGCCACGCGACTCGTTACAATTTATAGGATTCTGATTAAAATTTTATAAGATACCAAAATAGTCCCATAAGTTGGTTACAATGATTGATAATTTACTATCATATTACATTATCATATCATTAAGTAAAAATTGTTTCATAGAATAGAATCTATTATGCAGGAGATGGATCCTCCTCTGCACCTTCTCTGTGATTGTGGCCCTCCGATTTACAAACATAGGACTCATAAAGGCAGACAAATATTGACACCTGGAGTGTGATTTTTGAATCTCATTCAGAGGGCTCAGCAGGTGAAAATGACAAAATTACTATGGAGATACGCATCTTTCTACTGCTGATTTGACGTTCAAAAATCGCACTCCTGAAGCATGATTTTTGAGAGTCAAATCAGCAGTTGAAAGATGCATATCTCCATAGTAATTTTGACATTTTCAACTGCTGAGCTGACCGAATGAGATTCAAAAATCGCACTCCAGATGAGATACAAACCATCCCGATCAAAACCTACTACGATTTTGAGTGCAGCAGGGCTTAGTATGGACCTGTATGGGTGTTCATAAAAGTGCCACAAGTACAATCCTATCAAGGCCCCCAAATAATGATAAATGTTTATGTAAGAGCCAGGTGCATGCAGGTGTTAAGACAAGTAATGATCAAAGAATAAAACTTACGTGAACTTGGAGCTCTCTCTAAAGTACACCTGAGTATTGCAACTGTATGTGAAGCTGAGTAAATACTGCCCGCACTGCGACAGGCCCATGAACACGTGCCCGCGCAGGTACGACCGGGGCACGATGTCCATCAGGCAGAACCTTAGGCGAGGCGGGATGCGCTCAAACATCTTACGGCTCTTGTCACTAGGCTTTCTGGACGTTTGGCCATAGATCTAGAAAAAGTTGTTTTTTGTTCCATACCACCATACACTATTACACCATACAAAAACTCCCGCATTAAATATCAAGATAACAAAAAAGCCTACCGGCTCGAGTTGGTTTAACCATTTTTTCGCTTCTACATAGCGTATTATAAATATTTGTATACCTTAGCCTTAAAGTATGCAATGCACTATAAACACACCACGTTTGCCGCTTGTATGTATTGCCGTTTTTACAATAGACTAAAACAAGAAATAAAAAATAAAATCTTTCTTGTATGGGGCTGGTAAGGTTTTTTTAATAGTCAAAGGCCTATGAGGTGGAGGCCTATATAGTGAGGTGGCTTGAAAATACTATGACAGTAAGGAAGCTTCCACCAACAGCACTGGGCTTGCGTGGTGGACTATAGCCCAATCTATCTCACCCTTATTCATGAGAGGAGGCCTTTGCTCTGCATCAGTAGTGTAGCGAGGGGGGGCAAATTCCCCGGGCAGCACTTTACTAGTAGCAAATTCGGGAAATATATAGATTGATTGAGCTCAGTCTAAAGGGGCTATTACACCTTCCTAAATTCAGATTCTAATTGAGGGACAGAGCTAAAGATTAGAACAGGATGTTGAAAGTATGTCCTTTTTTAATCTATAGCTCTGTCCCTCAATTAGAATCTGAATTTAGGAAGGTGATTACATCTTTATAACTAATTCGAAAAGCAGAGAAAAGTCGAGCTCACTATGCTCACTCACAAAGAGTTCTGACCACAGCTAAGAAGTGGTGCTAACAATTTCGAGCTTGCTTTGCTCGATCCATAGCTTTTACTTAGGCTACTTTGCCTGTATTATGAAATGTAAAAAGCTCTGGCCCTAATCGATTTTTATAAAGGACAAAAGTCGAGCTCGCTTCACTCGTACTTTTATTTTTTGTATGGTTAGATAAGGGGCAGCAAAATTGGTCTTTGCCCTGGTCGGCAGAAACCGACGCTATGCCACTGCTCTGCATTGGTATCCTACAGGCCTTAAAAAGTTTTAAATCTATGCTGCAGGCTATACCATACTATAATTTGTAAATAAATACTTTTTTTAGTTTAAATTGAGCAGGTATGTATGTATGTATGGTTAAGATTTTTGTTGGGTAAAGTTCGCAACATTTCATTCGGATATTTTGTCCATGAGGACTACACTCTACGAGGTCTATCAGTGGAATGTAAAAAATGTGAATGCCAAATATCTGAACTCAAAAATCATTTCGGAAAGAATGGCAGTTCCTTCGATTTGTAGTTTCTTGTTACAAGCATTATCAATGATACCGACACATAAATGTAACACATTTACATCTCGTTGAATCAAATGTATTTTTTCTACGAGTTCAAGGTGAGAAATAAAAAAAATAATAACGCTAAGCTCAGGACCAAGCTTACGATACAAGTTTACAGTTCATACTCACCTCTCTGTTAAACAATTTATGCACAATATTACTGCTGTTAATTGATGTGTACGTTGAATTATTGGAAACCGACATATTGTAGTCATTTTTACTAAAAGAATTAGATTTTTCGGGCTCATCGCCCAAAGAATCCATGTTCGTTTACGTTTGTTTGACTGATTTTTGACAAAACAAACCCACAATGTTGCCGCAATAAACAACATTTGGCGAATCGAGATCTTTTTATTTGTGTCTGAATCGATCGAGGTAATCGAGAAAGATATTTTAAAATTGAATCCAAACGTGTATCCGAACCAAAAGTCTAATTTGTCTATGGAATTTTTTTCGACAGTGTGACCATTTGTGGCAGATTTCTGCCATTTTGGTAGATGTTGTTGAACAAATTACAAAAGTGGCAGGATTTGTCAGATTTAGGAACGTTTAGCTACCTAACTCTTTATAATTTTTGGAGAGGAAATAGAATGCTGCACCGCTGCCACCGAGTTTGTGTGGCGGTCCGTGGTCTCTGCCTAAACCCAGGGGACAATGGCGTGAGCTTATTTATGTAGGTATGTATACAAGGTGTTACAAAAATACAAATAAACCTTTAAGGGGGTGGTGTAGACCATCAAACTGAACAACTTTCACTATGGGACCAATATCGAAATCGCGAAAAAAAAAAAATTATGTTCTATACTCTACAAATCGACTTGAGCTAAAATATGTATGGGATACAAAATTCTTTTTTTCGCGATTTCAATGTTGGTCCCACAGAGAAAGTTGTTCAGTTTGACGGTCTAAACAACCCCCTTAAGAGTTTTAAAAATTTATTGTTACTTATGAAACATCCTGTATATGAATGAAATAGAAAATTTGTTATTAAACACCAGTCAATTCCAGTCCCAAGGCAGTCTCTACAAGAAGACGATGGAGATTTAATTTTTATTTTATTACCAATTTCTTTTCGCAAAGGAAATGATTAAATAGTTGCAACCAAAATTGATATTAGGTATACGAACGACAAAAAAAATAAAATGTTAAGCAAATGTGGTGTGGACGTACGAAAAGATTTTAAATAACTTAAGTTTTAAGATTAAACCTGCACAAAGTCTTTAAAATAAGTGTTTGGACACACTAAAATATAGGGTCCTTCTTAATATGCTGACAGTTTTTTAAGGGGATGATCAGACCATCAAACTGAACAACTTTCTCTGTGGGACCAACATCAAAATAAGCCCCTACATACAAAACTGCAAACCTACTCGAGCCATATGAGACAGCTGTTTTTTTTTCGCGATTTCGATGTTGGTCCCATAGATAAAAGTATATGCCATGTTTTTGGCATTTTTCTTTACGATTTGGCAGATTTTTAGCTAGGTGCGTGGCAGATTCTCTATTTTCCAGATGGTCATACTGTTTTTTGAATTCTAGCTGTCATTTTCAGCCGTGCGGTTCGTCGTTTGGTGGAAAAAGTGATAAAAACAACATTTTAACGGCTATATAGTATTCAAATCAAGTTATTCATACAACGAAAGCATATAGAACAATATCAATATGGAGCCAATGACTCTGGGCAGCCCTACACACTCTCCATCAGGAAGTCCAAATGTTGGATACTTGCCTCCTTTCCTTTTGGGAGAAATTAATCCACCAACGACGCCTCGGACTAACAGTTTATCGCCTACAAAAGGCCGGAATCTTGCCTTTGGTAAGTCACACAAAGTTCCCCATAAAATCATCTTGTTCTTTACAAAAAGACAACTTTTTACTACAGCTTTTATTTCAAATGTTTTATGCAGGATCTCCCACCAGCCCAACGCAGACCTCGACGCCGGAGCAGAAAATGTACCGACAGAGCGTTTCTATGCACCAACAAGCTATATACAACCAACAACAAAACATGTATGCGAATATGCCAGCCTCACCCAACATTTCTTATTCCAAACCGAATGGACCACCCATAGACGACTTGTTCGACACTTTAAAGAGTAATGACCCTTCTATAAACAAATCAGCCTACCAGGATCATAGTTTCCTCGGTTACGGCAACAATAATTCATTGCTACAGAACTCGTATGCAAATAATGTAAATGCATCGGTAAATCAGTCTTTAGCTTCGCCGTGGCAAGACGGATGTCAGGAGCAGGACGAATACTGGGTGACTGTGTTTGGTTTTCCTCCGAATGCTGCAAACACAGTTTTGGCGAGATTTAGTAACTGCGGTGCTATTCTTGGTGAGAATTTTTCCATTGATTTTATTTGTTGATATAAGTATTCTTTGCCTATACTAAGGCCACAGAGCATGGAATCTGTGCTCTGTGATTAAGGTTGAGATTCAGAGGTGTATTTTGAGCGGGAGTTGATCTAGCTAAGGTTGAAAACAAATTGACTTTGAAGAAACATAGTACTAATGAACAAACTCAAATGTCTTGAATCTCAACCTAGGATTGTAGAAGTTCTAGCATGTTATATCCACATTAAATAAAATATATTGTGTTTTTATTCATATTAATTTATTTATAGCATGTGAGATAGCTACATTTTCATTTTCAGGTTCATTATCTGTTGTTATAGATATTTGTTTTATAAATGTAGCTATCTCAATGTCTCTAAAATTACTGAGAACAAACTATTTGTACACCAGATTCAGCCCCTCTAGCATGCCACCGCCGAGAAAACGACAAAAATCGAGACGTGCCTTCATCTTTATTATTTTACGTACGCCAAAAAGAGCGCGCATGACGTTTTTCTCGTTTAAACGCTTTGTCGTGAGTGGCATGCTAGCCGTGCTGATCCATACTTACATAGGAATAGAATTGTTTTCATCATATTCAAATATAATTTTTTATTTGCTGACTCAGTAAGAGATCTATCACACAAGTGATTTTTGTACATAGGTGATGTCACAAATGCACTGCAATGATGTCGCAAATGCACAACCGCGACGTCGCAACTAAATCGCCGCGATTTTTAAGCACAGGAGTTGACAGAGCATTATCACTGGGATTCCGATAGATCTCCGAAATATCAATACAATATCATTCCGTCAACACCTATGCTCAAGAATTGTTTGTTTGACTAACTATGGATCAGCTAGTATGTCTTGGATCTGGGTGGAAAATTATCCTTTTGGCATTTTACTCCATTCTCAAGTTTATTCTTGAAAGACTAATAGTTGACATCCTCTTAACATAAAACAAAACATCTACAGACAAACAGTACCCGACACAAGGGAACTGGGCACACATACGATACGCAACTCGAGCGGAGAAGGAACGAGCCATGGCACTGAGCGGACGGCAAGTGCTGCCCGGTGTCATGGTCGGCGTCGTGGAGTGCAGAGAAATACCACGCATGACCGCCACATCTGGCATCACATCTCCTGAAAGGTGAGGGGTTTTTGAAATATGACATTTATTTACGATTACAAAGTTATTCGTGATTTATGCTGCATTACATGCAACATGCAAACATGTTACATGCAAACATGTTACATGCAAACATGTTACATGCAAGAATATAACATTAAGACACTTTTTGAGAACTGAAATATACCAAAATGTGGTAAGAACCCATTTTAAATATTTAAAAAAAATTAGGACGGTTGCGAGTTCATTTATGTTATTTATCAGCTGAAATGCCGAAAAACCGTTAGTGGCATATTGACTGCTCATCAAAAGGCCATGACCCCATTTTATCAAAACAGTTGTAATCAGCAAAATATGCTTAGCTATTTTACAGTAGATCAACTCATTTCTTTCAGTAGGTATTGAAGAATATTAATGAACAAGGTTTCTTGATGAAACGCCAATATTCCAAAATCTAGTCTTACATCAATAAGAAACAACTTTTTTGCCAAATGATATTGTTGAATGGTATCCAAGAGAGGGAGGTAAAAGAAATGAGAATATATTGCAGGTGAGATGATGATGTTAGGGTGAGGAGCATGGATGCAGAAGATGAAGGATAATCGGCATGGAAGTCCCCATAAGAGACATGTTGGACGACAAGATGAAGAGTGATAATAAATGTGTAATCCAACCTTACTTCTTAAGAATAAAGGTTATAATAATAATAAAAACTTTTATCTTTGCAGACACACAACGGGTGCCAGATCGCTCTGCCCGACTCCTATACCTTCAGCCCCTGTTCCCCAGCGCTCCAACGGCATCATCTCCAAAGCACTAGACTATGTACTCGGCTGGTGACAGGCATGACAGTACTCTGCCACTAGACACGAACTGTGCATGCATTGCAAGTAATCATGTATGACTGACGGAATAGTGTAAATATCATTGACATTGTGTAATTTGTGCAGAAGATAGGGTTCGATAGAAGATACTTGAGAATGCGATAGAAAGGCTGTTAGTGGGGAGTTATGAATGTTCTGTGTTAGAATAAGTTGCTACTTTCATCGTCCGATAATCATAAGTGGTAAAACGGACAAAGAGACAGTCCAGAGTAATATTGCATACGAGATAATGTAGTTTTTGTACATCAAAACGTCATACACTCAAAAATATCACAAGCTATTTTTGAGTGTAGGCGATGTCGCTCACAACTGCACCGCGATGACGTCGTAACTGAATCGCTGGTGATTTTAAAGCACAGGCGTTGACTGAGCGTTATCGCCGCGACGCTGATTAATCTCAGAAATATCGCGATGATATTGTTCCATCAATGCCTATGCTCTAAAATGGCTTGTACAATATGGCCCTTAGTCTACAGCAGATCGTAAAAGTTTGGGTTTTTGCAACAGAGACTCGGTTAGTCACCTAACCTGCTGTCACCAGCAGCCATTTTAAAGTACAAATTTAATTCTCTCATGTGAACTGGTTTCACGATAAAATTATAAATGTATCTTTCTATTTCGCCCTGTCCTGTGATAGGTAATTCATTGATATTTTTAAATAATTATAAGGAACATGAAAATAAGACGGGAATTAAATAAAAGTTATTATCACATTAATTTTTATCTTATGGTTTAATCTTACTTTATTATTATGTACCCTAATTCTTTATACTTTACATATAAAACTCTTACATCTAGAGAGATTTTCAATACTTTTTACAGTTTGTCGCACATTAAAATTCTATTAGATAGATATTAAGCAAAAATCATCACGTTATTTTTGTGATTATTGGTAATCTCTTACAATTCGGTGAATAAAAAAAGAGATTAATGAATGTTGCATAAGAAAAACCATCAGGGTTTGTTTCAGTTATATAATTCTGTCCTTAGCTTTCCAAATGTAGTCTTTGCTTCTACAGTTATTGTTTTGAGACTTGGATATGAATCTCTATTTTTTTAAGGTGAAATAAATAACGAAAGTTAAATAATCCTATAAAGATTGAATGGATTTAATAACATCTAAACAAATTTATTCTAAAGCTACATCTACTTTGGTTGCTCTATAGTAGCATTAGCGAGGTCTGTCATCTTTGGGTACTTGATGTTGTGTTTGTCAAGCTCGTTCTGCGACCAGAGGATCATTCGGAGAAGGCTGCACAGTTTGGGGTTTGTGTACTCTTGGTTTTCCATCTTAAGTATTGCTGCGTTTAGTTCACTTGCGATCTGGAAACAATGATTCAAAACCAGTTATTATAGTAACTAAGTTTGAGGCATCCGTTGACATCC
The DNA here is from genome assembly GCA_963693445.1 of Agonopterix heracliana. Lineage (NCBI taxonomy): Eukaryota > Metazoa > Arthropoda > Insecta > Lepidoptera > Depressariidae > Agonopterix > Agonopterix heracliana. The sequence goes on from OY856310.1 coordinate 2,805,715, forward strand.
ATGCTGTCTATCAAGTCATTTGGAACTCTTTTTACCAACTTAAAAAAAAGGAGGTTATCAATTTGATACAGCCGGTACCTGAGCATTTTTTTTCAAACAGCTACCTTGTGTTTTTGGCATGTCCGGACACTTTAAAAATTCATATCTCAATTAATTACTCAGCAAACATCGTTTTAATGTATTGAGGTGGTGACAAATTTAATATTTTATATAAAATAATTTTTAAAAGTATATTGATTGATAGTAAAATCAATCAGAAAGCTAACTTTTGTCATGCGGGATACCCACATTTCTTAGCGTCCAGGCAAGAAAATGAAAAAACATTGGTCTTTTTCATGTTATTATATATGTTTTTCTGAATTGGAAACACTTGTTCTAGATCAATATATGCATTAACTTGTATAAAATATCCTTATCAGGCACTGCGTAGTACAAAAAATAAGAAATAAACATGTTTTAATTGTGTCCGAGAAATTTGAAAAAAGGGACATCCCATATTCCGTTACCACGATTTTACCATGATCCGATTAAAATTTCGAACAAATAAGGTGTTTTTTTACATCAAGCAACATTTAATTTTATATGGAAACCTCAAAACTTGCCCTACATTCTTCAGTTTTGGCAGAAATTGCCAGTAAAGTGAACCGGGCGCGTGGTTTACGTCGGGTCCGTAAATTGTCCCCCAGATACGTTACCAGGACAAGTCAAGGTAAATTTTCGACTAAGTTGCTACTTTTTTGCTTTGAAATTACATTTTAAATGTTTATTGGTTCATAACCAAGACTCATTGAACAAAATATAACCTTAATTGATAGCGAAAACATTTAAATTATTTTTTTAAAGATTTTCTAGCGTTAGGACCGTTACTTCCCCTCCGTTGCCATCTTGGCGGTAATGTATTATGGGGACCCCGAAAAGTAACGGAAGATAAGCATAAAGTATTGGGCACAATGAGAACATTACAATAATAATTTTATTAATATTTTTTTTTAATTCAATTTAATTATGAGAGATAATAAGCTACAAACTTGTAAAAATAATCGTTATGAAAATTTTAAAGTTATGTCAAAAGGCACATTAAATATCGACTACGCAAATCAAGATATTCAAGGACTAATGTCAAAAAACAGGTTTTTTGAAAATATCTTCTTTCCTATGCTTTAAATGACATTTAAGGTTAAGTAAAAATTTTAGAGCTTAAAATTGTCTAAAAATGCGATCTTTTGTAATATTTTGTATAACTGACCGTTCTTGAGATAGAGCGCGAAGAGTTGGAAGCGCTTCGTTATTATGTATGATACCTGTATCTTTTGAACCGTAATGGGTAGATGGTTGACATTTTCACTGAATTGATTACGTATTTATTATACACAGAAGTTAGTGTAGTACATTTTTAATAAATAATAAACAAACGAAAGGTTACAATTTATGAGGGGTCACCATTACAAGAAACGTGTTTTCTTATCTGTCCCATACATATTGGGTTGAGTAGAATAGCTGTTTTGTATGGAACAGTTTATTTTGTTTTTCGCGATTTCGACAGTGGTCCCATAGAGAAAGTTGATTAGTTTGATGGTCTGAACGAGTTTGTTCTTGTATTTTGATTTCGTATTCTTCCCTTTTTCTTTATTATGAATTTGAATTAATTTTTAATTATTCGATATTTTTGTACCTTTATGCCACCAGCCTTATGATTCCGTTACCGTCTTTTCCGTTACTGTCCGTTTTTGAAACACTATAAATTATGTGAAAAAGTACATAATTATTCGATTATTCTATTATTTTAGTGAATAATAATATAAAATCAATAGAGGACTTCCATTTCATATACGAAACTTATAGATATTCCTACCGATCTGATCGTTAAAGAGAAAAATACACTGCCATCTTGACCATGTGGTAACGGATAGTACAAAGAAATGCCTAAAACTAAACAATTGTAATGTTTTCGTTAAAAACGGTGTCGTTTTCCGATACGTCATGTATAAAATATCATACTAAACGGTTTTTTAATCTTCTATAATGCTTCTTTTAGGATTTATTCACAAAATTCTATGGTAACGGAAGGGAAAGAAAATCTCCGCCAGGTCTCCTTAAAATCGATCTGTAAGCGAAAATAGCTAATATTTTACCATTTCAGTGCTAATATTAGATACTTAATTATATTACGAAACATATTATAGCTTTAAATCATTCATATAATGATATTTTTTAAAAAGTTAACATTTTGAACAAGGTAGCTGTTTGAAAAAAAATGCTCACCTACGATACGCGACAGGGCTTGTTTTTTGGCTTGGCTTGACACCAACTACAATAAAACAAATTAATGTTCTTATGATACGAACGAAAAAGTCATCGGCTGTAATATAATTGTTTAACTTTTATGTTTTTTAAGGCAGTTTTAATTTTTGGTTAAAAATTCATTAGTTTGACTCAAATATCAGTTATACACGCAAAGGGTACATTGATACGAAGAAAATGTTTCAATCGCCGATGATGGTCAACTTTTGAGGAGTTCTATTGTGTAGCTCCGTTTTTTTGAAGGCGGTTTTAATTTTTAGTTAATATTTTTCTAAATAAAGAACTGTTTACATAAAAATTAATATGTCTATTGAATATTCCAACCAACAATAATAGCATAATTAGAAAAATAAAGCTTAGCCTACTTGCAATAATTGACAGGTTAGTCAATAATGCAGCAGGCAGCAGGTTTCGTTTTTATTTTGCTGATCAAGCTTACAATCAAAATGTTCAGTTATTGATTCTGTTTCTATAGAACCATTTTGTTTAAATTTATTACACTTTAAATATATAATTACCTTCTGACTATGTGATGGCAGCAACAGGTCGGCAAACGGTGATGCGTGAGGGTCGGGGAAAGCCAAGAGTGCGAGAGACCGCTCCAGCTCAGTCAGGGCATTCCTGTCATTAGCACCGGCCTCTGCCAGGGTCGCGCTGGCGAACGCTAGAGCTTCCTCCGCTCTGCCCGCTCGGATCAGTTCTAAGAGTTGTAGTTGCTGTAATATTATGATTAACTTTAGCCTGATAGGAAATCAGAATATTTGTGTATCATTTTTTTTGCTGAAAAACCACACTAAACCATTTTGGTTTTCTTTTTCAAAAGCATCGTTTTTCTTTTTCTTAAGGCTTCTGGGTGACCAAACGATAGGTTTTAATTTGAACAATTTGTACATTTAGTCTAGGGCAAGTTAATTTTATTTTACTTTGATCTAATAGGGCAAGGGAAAGTCCCACTATGTATGTATAGGCTATGCTCTGCTTGCTTGACAGAGGGTCAGCGGATTCGATTTCAGAGTATAGATCTGAATTCCGTACACATTCCAGCGTAATATGAATGAGGTCTTTCATCCACCTTATTGCAAACTGTGCTTAATAGGGAGGATGAATACCCATCCAAAGATAAAACTTCTTCTTATCGTGTGGGCAAGCCCTGGTGTCAAGAGTTTTTTCAGACTGCCTTCATATTCATATTCATTTATTTCCATGTCAAATGTCTTCAACCTCTGATGTGGTTTTTATGTAACAACTAATACCACCAGAGATAGAAGCCGGGACCAACGGCTTAACGTGCCATCCGAAGCGACAATCAGGTGATTCAGCCTGCAATGTCCTAACCAACTGGGCAAAAAGGCACAAAGTGACATATCACTAGGTGTCCCCCGTGGGAATCAAACCCACGATCTCCGTGTCAAGAGCCCAAGCTCTTAATCATTAGACCACGGAGGCATGATAAAACTTATTTACTGTATTAGTAGTATTGTTGAAGCTGTATAAAATAAAGTAATTTCACATGCCATATCATTCAGAATTTCCACATATCCACTAGCAATGCCTGAACTGTCTAGTTTGATAAATAGTGAGCCAGTTGTAAACTCACAAGTCATAGGGTCAGAAACCTAATATCAGGTAAATTTCATACATATTTACAGTTTCCTTTGTGTTCATATAAAAATTACCTGCAAATGAAAATATAAGTATCGATCATTGTCCAGCAGCTCAGGGTGCAGTGCGTTGACCATGGCGATGGCGTCTGGGATCCTGCCGTTCTGAACGGCCTCCCTGATCATGATACGTTCGTCCAGGGAGCTACACAGCGCTGGCTCCTGCAGTCCTGCCTCTTGTTGAAACTTTAACGCCGCCTCTTTGAAACCCTCTACAACAATTTGGAGTATTATAGTCGCAGTCTAAGATAGGGTTAGATAGGTATGTATGAGGATAAGAACAAATTACCTGTGACCAAATAATTCATTATCAACATATTCATGTCGGTCCTCGAAATTTGTAAGTCATCGGATTTGTTGCGGTCGTGATATTTTCGCTCCTCTTTATTTGAGTTATTGGTGGACGTGTCGAAGCTCATGTTTTTTTTTATTTGAGCTAAATGATATTGTACACGAATAAATAAAAATATTTGGCAAATACACAATGAATGACAGCAAACTTCGTGATTTTGAGCAAAAATTGACGTGACTTGACGTGAGTGAATGGTTTAGTTTGAAAGAAAACAAAAAGAATGAATGAAAACGTTCCACCAGACAGGGGTACCAACTCACAGCACTGGGCTGCGTTCAGAACCTTTGGATGCGGTTGTTCTTCTCGCTCGCTCTTATGGTTAGAACGCTTTTCACCGAGTCTCGGAACGGCGTTAGTGCGAAAAGTTGAACTCGGTCGGGGTCATTCAGGGTGCACTCTGGGCGCACTCTGGGCGTAGGTTCTGAACGCACCCCAGATAAAAGTTTTATAGTCTATGACTCGATTGCTGGGGTGCGTTCAGAACCTACGCCCAGAGTGCGCCCAGAGTGCACTCCGAGTGCAACTTTTCACCCTAACGCCGTTCCGAGGCTCGGTGAAAAGCGTTCTACCCATAAGAGCGAGCGAGAAGAACAACCGCACCCAAAGGTTCTGAACGCAGCCCTGGATGAACCTCAGGGGTGCGTTCAGAACCTACGCCCAGAGTGCACCCCGAGTGCAACTTTTCGCACTAACCCCGTTCCGAGGCTCGGTGAAAAGCGTTCTACCCATAAGAGCGAGCGAGAAGTCAGAATTACTATGGAGATTATGCATCTTTCTACTGCCGAACCGCTCATATGATTTTCAAAAATCGCACTGCAGCGGGCTAGTACGCCAACCCGCGATAGCGTCTTCGATCAAAATAAAATGAATGGATAGGCCTTAAGCGAACATTTCAAACCAGAAAAATGAGGCAAAACAAATGAAATTTTTACTTGTCACTTGTATGAAAGTGCCCTAGATTTGACAGATAATGGCGCTAGTTTGTATGTACCAAGTGCACCAGCATAGCTAGCATGCCGCAGTGATATAGCGCTATCACATCTTAGCTCTCTTTCTATTTGCGTGCGAAAGAACGAGATAAAACACGTGATACAGCCGTATCACGTGTAGCATACTACGAGGGCAGTAGTTTGCTTCAACTTACCGCGCTTTAGGCCTATCCATTCATTTTATTTTGATCGAAGGATAGCGTGATATAGCGCTATCACGCTTCCTCTCTCTTTCTATTTGCACGCGACAGAACGAGACAGAAGACTAAATTTGACAGATGGATGTGTTAAATGTGGTTGGCGTACTAGCCCCGCAGATCATGAACAAACAAAACAGCAATAGGATAGGAGGGCAGTGACTAGCATGCCATCCCCGACAAATCGATATATGCCTCCATCTTTGTTATTTAACGTATGCCAAAAAGAGCGCGCATGAAGATAGAAAATCTTCGTTTTGACGTGGGTGGCATGCTAGCTGTGTAGGAGGGAGAGGTAAAGTAAAACATGAATATAAAAAACCTGGTTTGGGGGCGCTGCAATCGACTATTATACAACCTTTAATGCCTGAGTTTTAATGTATATGTGTGTGTTGTGTGTATGTGCATGTGTGTTTTATTCCAAGTACTTTTGTATTAAATTGATCTGAGAAGTACTTACAAAAATTAGTTCTAATGATTTTCCGCAACATGGCGAGGTTTATGAAAGTAATACTTTGTTACTCCGCTCATTGCAGCGATAATACCGATACCGAGCGATATTATCGCTGCGATTTTGCGATAATGGTTCTCAGTACATTTTGTATGGGGACGCATTGGGGGACGCGCTCGATCCCACTCACTGCCGTAGCTTATCTATGCTATGCGCGATATTATCGCAATCTCTTTCTACTACATTCAGTGAAGGGCGCATGCGTGACGCGAATCGCGGAATCGCTGCACCTGCAGTGTGTAAGGTGTCGCGATATCGCTGCAATGTGCGGAAGCCTTTTTATGGTCTCAGCGCCCGTAGCATGACAGCGTGTTATAGTGCTATCGCGACTTAGCACTCTTTCTATTTGCGAGCGAACGAACGAGATAAAAGCTACGAGAAATACTAGTTCGCTGGATAAAAGGGATAGTCTTACTCTTACCGCGCCGCGCGCATTCTGCTACGAAAAAAGTACTCTGTGATGCTACGGCTGCTGATCTCAGCTTTATAACCCTTTGACTATTGCCTATATTATATAAATTATATTACAGGTCCCACAGAAATCAGTGGTGGATCTTACAAAACTCCCAGAATTAAATTCGATCCACTGGTGGAGCCTATTAATACATTCAAGTATCATAGGATCCACTGAGCCTAATGGTGGATCACAGTGAACTTCAGCGTCCTATTCAATCCACTGGTGGATCGAGATAGTGGAGCCTACAGGACAGAGGGCAAAAAGTACCCAAGTAGTACCTAGTCAAAGTTATAACCGGACCGCTTATCTACCTAATCTATATCTAGGTACTTACATACACTAAACTCACGACCGTAATCCCTTTGAAGGTGGTCCGAAACATTGAATACTATCTTGAGACGTCTACCTCATTTGAGATTATCTCTTGTTAATCCTTGATGCCTTAGGAACGATATGTACAGTACCTTCAAGGAAAATAATGGGCATCGACCACAGACTTAGGTATTACATCGACTATAACTTCGTGTTCCCGAAGGGCATGTTTATGAGGCAGTATTGTATAATGATTAATGATATAGAGCTGAATTTACGATTATTTCCGATGCCCATTATTTTCCTTGAAGTTGAGAAATATTAACTAAAATGTCGTGGCTACCCACAGAACTTTATAAGAGGGGTTAGAAGTGCAAAGTAGGCGTGGAACGTGTCGCCACAGGTTATGCAATGATTTGCATAACACCATGGGCGTACCCAGCTTTTGGTCTTGGGGGGGGGCAAGTCTGGGCGAGCTCCAGTTTTTGACGACCTAAAATCTGGAACGAGCAAAGCAAACTCGAGAATTTACTTCACCATAAAAACATATAGGAACCAAAACCTAAAGCGAGCTCGAAATTTCACTGAATTCTGGAGTGTGCGAAGCTAAGTGAGCTCGAGATTTTACTGCAATGGATCTAGGTCTTTGTGGTACAATTGTAGCCAGGAGCGAGCGAAGCGAGCTCGACAATTCACCAAATTCTGGAGCGAGCAAAGTGAGCTCGAGATTTTACTGCAATGTGTCTGGCCAGAAGCGAGCTAGAGATTTAAAGGCAATATAGTGAGATCAGTGTAATAAGTTTTAAATACTGGAGCGAGCGAAGCGAGCTCGAAATTTTACTGCAATATAGTGAGATCAGTGAAATAAGTTTTAAATCCTGGAGCGAGCGAAGCGAGCTCGAGTTTTTTACGACCTAAAAGCTCGAACGAGCAAAGCAAACTCGAGAATTTTATTTACTTCACCATAAAAACATTTAGGATCCAAAACATAGAGCGAGCGAAGCGAGTTCGAAATTTCGCTGAATTCTAGAGCGAGCGAAGCTAAGTGAGCTAGAGATTTTACTGCAATGCATCTAGGTCTTTGTGATACAATCATAGCCAGGAGCGAGCGAAGCGAGCTCGACAATCCAACGAATTCTGGAGTGTCTAGTCAAAAGCGAGCGAAGTGAGCTCGAGATTTTACTGCAATATAGTGAGATCAGTATTATAAGTTTTAAATCTTGGAGCGAGCGAAGCGAGCTCGAGTTTTTTACGACCTAAAAGCAAGCTCAAGATTTAACTACACTAAAAAGATATACGATATAAAAAGATATACTGAAAAGATATACGATCCAAAACCTAGAGCGAGCGAAGCGAGTTTTCACCCAATTCTGAATCGAGCAAAGTGAGCAAAGAGATCTCAAAATTTCTCATCACAGACTACCATGTCTATAGCAAGCAATGCTGCTATAGTAGAATAGAAACCAGAGCGAGCGAAATGAGTTCGAAATTTATGAATAATACAACGTAACTGGACCAGAATTTGGCCGACATAACAGTGCCATAATGACAGAAATCAGAGCGAGCGAAGCGAGCTCGAAATCTTTCAGTGACATGACGTCGCTTTGACCAGAATTCTCACGTAAGGAAGGCAGGTTAGGCCGATTCCAGGGGGGGGCAGCTGCCCCCCCCCTGGGTACGCCCATGCATAACACCATAAGGCGCGCGGCATGGTGCGAGCGAGAGGGCATGAGTAATTGTAGAAGCGTGAGCGGGAAGACAATTGGCGATAGCTTTTTCCGAAGCAAAGTCCTACTATGCATTTCTAACCCCTCTTATGTTCTGTGTGGCTACCAATAAATAAAAAATTCAATTTATGGGTGTTTAGCTAATTTATTTTCAGTTCTTAAACGCCAATAACCTACTAATAATGAGCTGATAATACAATTTAAAAAAAGACCTAACCTAATTTTTATTGAATAATGCTTGGTAACAAATTATAATCCTTTTTTGTATTCAATAAAAAGTTACGAACTAAACAATAATATAGAACAAAACTCCAATAAAATGCTCTTCTATGTGCATCTCTTAGTATTCGTAGTAACGTCGCGTCGCCGCGCCGCATCTCTCCACACTAGAGAAGTGTAGATTGCAGTAGTCTTCATTATTGAAAATATTGAAAAAAATAACTTAAAAATTTAAATAAAGCTACATTATTATTTTCTAAATAAGCCGTGTATGTATCAGTATAGTGAGTAATTTAGATAAAAAGTATTAGGACTAAGAGCGTCGTAAATATAAATACATCGTATAAGAAGTAATTGAGAAAGTTGTCGAACTGTCTGATACATTGAGGCCATCTCGTCATAAGATATTACGCGTACATAACATGTACTAAAAAGACAAAAGAAAAAAATATAAATTATAACTACAACTATAATTCGACGAGACTAAAAGAAGTACAATAAAATTATACCAATCGAAATTATGGCTAACTAATTCGCACACTTGAGGACAATGAATTTTCTTTAAACAGGCACTCTGCGTGAATTTTATTATTCGTGTTAGATAATATACTAAGTTCCTACAGGTTCTTCCATTAGAAAATATACAAAATACAAGTCAACATTGGCTTCGATGTCTCAGACGAGACATCAATTGTTAACCGCTGGGGGCTGCATCCAGGCACTAGTCTCGCGGTACCTTATCGACCTCCGTACATCGTGTTGCTATGTTGGCACAGCCGCGACAACCTAGCTCATGGCCACAACCCCTCACATAGCATGGCTAAAACAGTATAGCAACAAGTTTCCGCCACACTCACACCAGCTCTATCAATCCTCAGTCTATGAACACAATTATATCCAACGAACCTTATCTAAAGCATTAAAAGCTAATTTATGTGTATGTGGCATGAACAAAACTGTGGAATTCAGCCCGGACAATATTATGAAATGTTATAATCAATGTTATTCATAATTGTCAATCAAAGGAGGCAGAAAAAATAATTGTACCAAATATAAACTGTTTGTATTTCACAATATTAGCCAAAGGTTAAATTCCACTGGCAATCACAATGTCTTGATCATTAGTTAGGATACTCTATTCCCGCATATAATATTCACATATACCAAAATATGTTTGTCTTGATATATTGCAGTACATATTACACCACACCTCCGCAGACTCCTTTGTTATTAGGACAGATCTGGAAAAATTTATTACAATTACTACAAAGAATTATAAGATGGTATTTCGTTCTTGAATTTATACAGATTGCAGAGTTTATGACTGAAAATCAGTGTTGTGCGGCAGACTTTATCGAAGGTCTTGCCGGTGGGTATAGTTCTCAGCCCATTGCAAATATCATTGTCATCTATCGTTATCATTATTTGGAAGGGTTTTTGCAAGCAGAAGGTTATAACACTGCGACCATTGCTGGTCTTTTGTGTTCGCCCCATGCTTGTCCATATTTTAAACATAATGGTATTTCATTCGCGGGTATACATATTTCTTCACAATGATTTTTCCTTCACACGACGGTGCAGTATCGGTTGCCCAATTCTGGCAAGGTACTATTTAGCGACTTTGTTCAGAATTTGAAGTCAACACGATAAGAAGAAGAAGACCGTACATAAATTCCATAGAGCTTAGTGGTACAGGCTAGGAATCGAACCACCGCCTCATGATTGAGTCGCTAACTCTCTTCTGTATGGACTACCATCGCTTACCCCTATCGTTAGTTGCTCTAATAAGTTTGAATTCCGGCCAAAGTAAATAATATTACCACTATAAGGAAGGGAGGGATTACGGTCCTGAGTTAATGTGTATGTTGTGTGTAAGCAAATAATACATATATGTACCTAGTAGATAAACCCCTTGGTAACTTCAGATACCGCCCCTTACCTCGAGGGTAACTTTAGAGTCAAGCAAGGAGCACATACAGCCGGCTCGCTCGTGCGAGCGGAAGGCGCGTGTGCGGACCCATCTTGTTTATGTGACAGTACTGTTCAAGCATCGTGAGTTCGTTACATGGAGTGCCAGGGTCAGAGTCAAATTTACCTACTTCACTTCACTAGATTTTTCAGAGAGTTACCTGAAAAACAATGACAGTAAGATAAATATTTAGAGGACAATACTTACAGCTTGGCACGAGGTCCTGGTGCATGTGATGCTCCGCGTCCATCCCGATGGGCATGCAGGTCGAGGGAGGGGGCCGGCGTTGAACCTGCGACACACATTGTATTAAGTGAATGAAAGTTTCAAGACTGGCTCCAATCCAACATACAGTACAGTATACCCACAGTATAAGAAAGAGTATTTATTATATTACTACATACAGTATGGACACTCCATGCCTCCCACCAACTTTTTACCTTACCCCCTCTATTGCCCGCTGGCTACCTCGGCAGTTACCAGTAGCATAAATTGGCGCCTCACGCACACCAACCTATGAAACTTGTTTTATATGGTATATTCGTGAGGCTCATTCTAGACATATACTTTTTCTAATCGGTCGGATCTAAGCGCAGCTCATTGCAGCCCTAGACACCATTTCGCATGTTCTGATGTCATCTTGTCAATTTCTGCTTTTTGTATGCAGTGTCCGGGGTGTGGCATAACCACAGAATAGTTCTACAACAACCCCTATAACATTCTGCAACACCCTGCATTTTCTGGAGGTACTTTAGGTTCCCAGAAAGTAGCGGTCGCGATTTAACAACATGTCGCAGCAACATGCTTTTGACAGTGGTTGGTAATTGGATATTGCCTGGCTGGTCTAGTTTGCAACAGTCACTGCTATGAGAGTCATTAACAGCATGTCATCCGCGTCCACTGCTGAACATAGGCCTCTCCAACGGCGCGCCACATAATATCCTCGGCCTTCCACATCCTGTTGTTTCCCGCCGCCTGTCTAATGTCGTCTGTCCAGCGGGCCGCACTACGCCTGCAGTCGCAATCTCCTTCCCTTCTTGTCACCCCTCGGATAATAGCTCCCCACCGGTTGCAATCTTTGGCAGCACTGTAGACATCCTCCCAGGCCATGTTAAGACCGTTGGCCTGTACTTTCACAGGGCTGCCCCTCTCGCAGTCGCAATCGGTTACGAGTAATAAACAGCACGTACCTGATCTAAGTTGAAGCGCACGAAAGCCTCGTACTGCTCGGCGAGCTTGCTGCTCAGCGCGGACTCGTACTCAGCACGCAGCGCCGCCTCCTGCTCGCGCAGCATTCGCTCGCAGATCATGCGCACCTGCCGGATACCACGCATTACATATTGTATCAACTAACGCTCCAGAGATTCTCTCATTATTAGCACCCAAAACTTATCTGTCTATACTACCCAGTCCCAGGTATGTAAATTTATGTCCAATAGTAGTAACGGTATAGATGCTAGACGTATGTAAAGCTGTGGGGTAGTATCGGAAGTCGACTGTGGAGGATAATGTTCTTTGTACTGTTATAAAAAAATCCATGAGACCATTTCTAATATTACAGAAACCAAGTTTGAATCTCAAATGAAAAAGGCCTTTGCATAAGAGCTTACTATAAACTGCATGCTAAGAAGGGTTTTGTTGTAGTTTTTGGCATCTTCCCTATAGTAACAGCACGTTCCGACGCACTGGGAGCTTCAAAAATGAATTGACATTTAATAAAACGGCTTGACGCCCCCTTACATAATAAATTAGAGTTAGATTTTGGTGATTACCTGTTTGAAGGTGAAGAGCGCGCGGTTGTGTACTTTCTGTGAGTTGTGCGAGGAGCGGTGCGGCGGCGAGCAGTCGCCCTCGCTGCCGCTGGACGAAGAGCAGGAGGCCGCGGCGCCGGTCGCCAGCCGCAGCTGCCGGCGGCGCTGCAGCCGCGTTATCTCGTCGCAGATCTCTTGTGCCATGCGCTCTGACGAAACAAGTTTCATTATCATTTTATTGTGTTATAAACTCATATGTATGTTTCGTTTAAGTGATTTTGTGGGTAAAAGGCCAGCTATCACCACTTCGACATGTAATTCCATCCTGAAACCGTCAATATGCTAAAGGTGCGCCTAAAACTCGATGCTTAACTAACTCCAAAATAGTTGTAGTTGTGTCCTGAAGATGAAGTATGTATTTTCACAAAAAAACATTGCTACATACAACTGATGGCAATAACTGAAGTTAGAAATTGTAGCAATTTTGTAACAACCTCGAAAGTGTGGTTGTGACCTTATCAATGTTCAATGGGAAATACTTGAAAAGGAGACTATAACCGGACAATGTTCCCAGAACTAGTAACAGGATTTGTGGACAATTAATGTATTGCAGCATCACCACACCAACAAAATACGTATTGTTGTAGAAATGTATTTTTTGCTTCAATTTGTAACTTTGTACATATATGAGATAGGAGAATTTTAATCCCTTGTTATTAAAATAATTAGCACTTTTATCCTGCAATGTTTTAAGATTATTATAATCTTGAAACAGAGTCCTAACATTGCCTTTTATCTCAGGTTTCATGCAATTTAATTTTAACAAAGAACAACATTGGAATGCATCCAAACATACAAACAAAATTAAATTACCAATTCATTGTGCAACAATTATTTATACAATGGAATTCTTCTCTCTTAGACTAGAATGTATAATATTATATTCACTCTTTAACATAGTTCACTTTATTATATTAGAGACGATATTCTGTTGACGCCTGAACCTGAACAGTGGCGGATACAGGGGGGGGGCCCAGGGGGCCATGGCCCCCCCCACGAACCTCTGAATTTTGAGGCCGAGTAAAGAAATGAGCTCTCTTAATTTCTTTTAATCTTAATACGTGGCCCGAGTTGGCCGATGGGCCCCCCCCAACATGAAATCCTGGATCCGCCCCTGAACCTGAAGCTCTGGTTATATCTCCAAATAACTAAAAAATTATGACATGTAGACGGCCCGACAGCACAGTCTGTAGCGAACCTGCCTGCTGTGTCGAGGGTCGCGGGTTCGAATCCCGTAAGGGACAAATATTTGTATGATGAATATGAATATTTGTACCCGAGTCATGGATGTTTGTATCTATATATGTATTCTATATCATTGTCTAGTTATTATCATAATACAAGTACATATTTATTTACATGTCGAAAGTTCTTAAACGGGAAGGACTAAAACTGGTGGGAGTAGTCACTACTCAGTAGTGTTAGATACCCTCTGGCCGCCAGTAGAAAGATGCCTAATCTCCATAGTAATTTTGACATTTTCTAGTGCTGAGTTGATTGTATGATGTTCAAAAATCGCACTGCTAAGACAGATGGTTGGTAGAACTGGATGAGGAAGGTGGAAGATAAGAGATTTGTGGCGTGCTTTGACTGAGGCCTAACAGTGGATGATAATGGCAGGGCTAATAATGATGTACCTACACAGAGAGAACAAGAGCAAAGCTATCACACAAGGCCATGATAAAACATTAGGTTGTAGTTCATGCTGAACATTGATTAGATTAGAGTTCTTCTGGCCACATGTTAATAAAATAAGCATATGCTCACAACTATACGGTAGTCTGAGATATTCTGAAACCTCAGAACATCCATGTTTCACCAGTTGTACCGAAACTCTGTCCAGCACGTCTTCAATGTACAGACACACTTCAGTTACAGTTTTATAATAGTTTAGATAAGTATTAACAAAAATATAAACTGTTTTCCTCTGAATGTAACATGTCATTTAGTGATCTCTTGGAAAAATTTTATGCTAATTTTATATGGATAGTTAGGTTAGCGAGGAGCATGTTAGGTTTCTTGCGACCACAGCGCACGAGCCGAGCGAGCGGTGCCGCGTCAGCGGCCGGCGAGTGCCAGAACCGAATTGCTACTGTTTATAGCTAGTCTACTCAAAAAAAATTTGGAGTAATATAAAAAGGGGGCATCCCCCGGATCCCGAATGCTACATTTGGCGATTGTTTTTTGTTGAAAATTTGCTAAGTCCTAATGTAAGACCCTCTTTGCGACACCACAACCATTTCTCGCATTAAGGTGAGGAAAGAAACATGCAACATAATGAATTCATTCAACCCATTTTCAATTACTGTCAACCATGTTCTTTTTTCAGCAGACAGTCATTTTACTTCACTTGTTATTGCTGAATAGGCAAAAAAGGCAGGTAGCAACTGAGACGTGTCTCCGACTACATAAACCCAAACATAATGCAACCATTACGAATGAAATATGTGGATTCGTGGGCAAAAAAGAAGCAAAAAATCGACAAAAGGACAGGCAGGAATCCGCCCAACCGTCTCTAAGCATCTTCTATCTCCCTCTAGCACGATAAAAATATTCACGAAACAATGGCGATAAATAATACAGCTGACTAATATTTATTGATTCAATTAACACAAATTATACAATTCAAGTGTAAAAATGATAATTGTATTATCATGCTACCTCTGCAATAATTCAGTAATGATATACAAAAATAAACAAACCTGGGGTCATTTTCACGGGTGCACTAACGGATTCTCCAAATGTTGAAGGTTTATTCTCAGCCACTTTTATTCCTTGACTTGGGCTGGATCCTGTGGCGAATGGAGCACATCTTCGTCTCTTCGCAGGCAGCTGGGCCATTGACTCCCAATCTAAATTTCTTTTCAGAGTAGCGCACGCCATTTTCTCTAACGCCCAAGGAAGGTCCTCAGATTCGATCTAACTATTTCGAAATTCGAATTTAGTCACAAAACTTGTAATAGTGCAAAATAATATTAAAACTTAACGTAGATTAACACTACAATTTTAATGTAGATGTAAGCAAACTATTTTTAAAAGGGATCCCTATGAATATTGAAGATTATTGTAGCTTTTCCCGATTCCAAAAATTCAGCTGCAAGTTATTCACTCACTCACTTTACACTTCATTCAATTTTGTGAATTTTGACATCTGTTTTTGCAGTTCTGCCAACATCACAACACGAAATCGGGAGTTGCTCTGTGGCTCTGCTATTGGGTGGTCGTGTCGGTTGCCCCATCCCCGGTCCACAGTGGAACTCCAGTGGTGGCTCAGGATATTGTTCTTTTATAAGAGCAACCCTTGAAGTCACCAAAATATCAATATAACCGTACAACGTCAAGCACTTTTGCTATAAAAACTCGACATTGGCAAAATCATCACATACCCAAGATGGCAGCCATTTTTTAAAATATAGAATAGAACACGAAATCGAATGGAGATCGATCATAGACAATGGGAAAATTCGGATAGGTTGTAGGTACTTCTTGATGAGTAAAAGGTACTTTTCTCGTAGTTACATTATATTACATATTTTTTCTGACTTTACAGGAACTCAGCCACCGCGCCGCGCCACTTAATAATATTTGAAGCTAGCATGCCGCAGTGATACAGCGCTATCTCACCTTCGCTCTCTTTCTATTTGCACGTGAACGAACGAGATAAAAGACGTGATACAGCCGTATCACGTGTAGTCTACGAGTGCTGAAAATAGTGTTTTGCGTTGGGGCGCGTATCCGATATCAAACTCTGTCTACCGTAGAAAGAGAAGGAACTAGAAGAAAGCACGTGTCTTGTCATATCACTCAGTAAGGCCCGGGTCCCACGGCCTGTGTATAGACAAGCCGCGCCACGACGCGCCTCGCCTGTACTCGCCTGTAACACCACGCGCCGACCCGTTCCCACGGCGCCTGTGGCTAGCCATGCCAGTCAGTGTTACCATTGCTACGCAAGGGAATGAGCCATTTATTTCTTTTATTTCAAAGCCAAATTATTACATAATATTATAATGTCTAAATTGTTACATATTTCATTTCTTGTTGTTTTAATAACTGAAAAACAATCTTTCTTTTCTGAATTATTCTGCAAGAACATAGATTATAAGGAGACCGGAATAAGTAAAAAAAAAGAAATACGATAATTGTCGCGTCTTACGTAATCACCGCGGCACACGAAAACTGCATTGGAAAAGATTTGCATGTAATGTATAGAAACAAAACGAACTTTCACGACAAACCGTGCTCTGTAATTTGTCCGTAATAAGAAAATGTAAAATTACGGCTAATTTATATAAACACAACTGAAATATAAACTACTAAGTTAGTAAATATGGCGCAGCGCTAGTCGAGAGAAAAAAAGAGCTAATCTAGTTCCGAAAAGCCGAACTTGGCAACACTGTCGCTACAATCCACGAACCAACTGTAGCTAGCTTGTAGATAGGGTCCCACGGCATGTGTGTTGTCAATCCACACGCCACGCGCCACGCCGTGGGAACAGAGCGCCTGTCGCGGCCTGCGGTGCATATTGCTATATATCGAAAGTCGGTAACTTCAAAGGAAACGCCTGTCGCCGCCTGTACAAGCGCGTGGATTGCCGAGCCAGTCAGGAATAAATCTACCCGATGGGGAGTTTTCTGACAGCTAGTAAAACATAGTTCCTACAAACCGCGATAGATGGCGTTGACGCCAGATGGAGGAGAACAACTTGGACAACATGAACAACTCGGACAACATGGTCAACTCTGACAACATGGTCAACTCGGACAACATGGTCAACTCAGTCAACATGGACAACATGAACAACTCTTGACAACTCAATTAACTTCGACAAAATCCACCGTTGATCATGTTGACTGAGCTGACCATGCTATTAAGGTTATTCACGTTGTTCAAGTTAACCATGTTGACCAAGTTTGCCATGTTGTCAGAGTTGACATTGTTGACCATGTTGTCCGAGTTGACCATGTCCGAGTTGACCATGTAGTCCGAGTTGACCATGTGGTCCGAGTTGACCATGTTGACCGAGTTGACCATGTTGTCCGAGTTGACCATGTTGTCCGAGTTGACCATGTTATCCGATTTGTTCATGTTGTCCGAGTTGACCATGCTATCAGAGTTGTTCTATTTTTTTTTGTTCTGACAGTTTAAAGTTGTTCAGTTTGATGAGTCGAGTATGTGGTTTAAATCAGTGCGGGCCCAAAGTTAATTTTGATTAAAATTAAAAATAATTAACTATTATTAACAATTTTAATCTAAAAAGTTGATTAAAAATGAACTAATCTTACACTCAGTTGCAGAAACGCTCCTTAAAGTTAACCCTCAATTAATTTTCTTGCTAGCTTTTACTACGTCAACAAGACAAAAAGTGACAGCAAGAGAATTAATGGAGGATCAACTTTAATGACAGTTCCTGCAACTAACACTCAGTTGCAGAAAAGCTCATTAAAGTTAATCCTCAATTAAATCTCTTGCTAGCTTTTACTAAGTCCACAAGACAAAACATTACTGCAAGAGATTTAATGGAAGATTAACTTTAATGACTGTTCCTGCAACTAACTCAGTTGCAGAAACGCTCATTAAAGTTAATCCTCAATTAAATCTCTTGCTAGGTTTTACTACGTCCACAAGACAAAAAATTACAGCAAGAAATTTAATGGAGGATTAACTTTAATGACCGTTCCTGCAACTAACTCAGTTGCAGAAGTTAATCCTCAATTAAATCTCTTGCTAGGTTTTACTACGTCCACAAGACAAAAAATTACAGCTAGAGATTTAATGGAGGATTAACTTTAATGACCGTTCCTGCAACTAAAACTCAGTTGCAGAATCGCTCATTAAAGTTAATCCTCAATTAAATCTCTTGCTAGCTTTTACTACGTCCACAAGACAAAAAATTACTGCAAAAGATTTAATGGAAGATTAACTTTAATGACCGTTCCTGCAACTAACTCAGTTGCAGAAACGCTCATTAAAGTTAATCCTCAATTAAATCTCTTGCTAGGTTTTACTACGTCCACAAGACAAAAAATTACAGCAAGAGATTTAATGGAGGATTAACTTTAACGAGGTGTCTGCAACTGAGAGTGAGTGTTAATCATTTTCATTTCAATTAAAAATGCAAAAATCTTAACATAGGCGTAGCAAGGGGGGGGGGGGGGTATATCTATAAATCTAGTCATAGTTTTAACCTTGACACTGACACTGATAGGGTAGTACTGTAGCCGGGGGACTTTTTAATTACAAAAAAGATTATCGATTGCCGTTTACAAATTATTGTATGGTACTATAATATTAAAACCTAAGTCTTACAGATCACAACCCGGCGTAGAAAAAAAATAAAAAGATTTAGTCTTAAATTTTTAAATTTCGAGGTTTTCTTTTATTTCTATACTGACATTTTCAAACTAAGGTGAAGAATATGGCAGTATAGAAAATAGCCTCGAAATTTGAAACGTTTCAGACTTATTTTTATTTTTTTTTCTACGGCGGGTTGTGATCTGTAAGACTTAGGTTTTTATTATATTAGTCATTTAGGCCGAGATTCAGAGACGATTTGTAAGTCATAGTTCGAACTCCCGTATGTCAAAATCCATACATTTCGACCCTACTTAGCTAGAGCTAAGACGGAAAAAATCGTCTCTGAATCTCGGCCTTAGTACCTTACAACAATTTCAAAACGGCAATCGGTAATCTTTTTGGTAATTAATAAGTCCCCTGGCTAGTAGTACTATGTCAATGGCTCGGCAATCCACGCGCTTGCACAGGCGCGGCGACAGGCGCCCCTTTGAAGTTACCGACAGCGATCCGGACACAATACACACCACAGGCGTCCACAGGCGTCTACAGGCCAAGACAGGCGACACCGTTCCCACGGCGTGTGGCTTGGCGCGATTTGCGTATATACAGGCCGTGGGACCCGAGCCTAAGAGATGCACATAGCAAATTCGCTCTAGTTAAAAAAGGAGATCGCTACTTATTGCTGTCCTTATCGACGTAGCGACTTTTTTGTTCTACGACGGCTGTCTGACTCCGGAGTCAGACATCTATTTTCATACAAATTGTATAGGATTTTATGACTATCGCTGTCTCATACGCGGTTACACTGATGTTACGTCTATCAGCGTAAGCGAAAAATACTTCGCCTATGCTGTCTACGCAATTTGGTGAGTTTTTTTTTTTTTTATAAGTTTATCCTTTCGGATAGGCTATGGGAACTGGCCCTTACTGCCTGGTCATTAGGCCGAGATTCAGAGACGATTTTTTTTGTCTTAGCTCGAGCTAAGTAGGGTAGAAATGTATGGATTTTGACATACGGGAGTTCGAACTATGACTTACAAATCGTCTCTGAATCTCGGCCTCAGTGTCTTTTTTCTTTGTACGAATGAGTGACAGTGTGACCATTTATGGAAGATTATGCCATTTTTGTAGATTTCGCTAGGTAGGTAGTCTGTCTATAAAGTCGTGGCATCGAATTGGTAAGGTAAGGTAAGGTATCGAATTCTGACTTTGGCAGTTTATATTGACGAATGACGAGTTTTCTGACCGTTTGTTTCCCGTGGTCCTACCGAGATAGTTCTACTAGTAGTACCAAGGGCGATTCTTTTGCCCGTAGTTCTACCAGTCGAACCACGGACAATTAATAGACTAAGAGATAAGTGTACTTTTTGCAACCATCAGCAGCAAGGCTGATTAAGTGTTTATGTGGTGTAGAGCATCTGTGTGATGGGGATGGACCAGGTCTGCCTGCATAACTTCAGTCGGTTTAGGAGTTACAGACGTTTAAAGGTCTGGAAAAAAATTACGATCCACAGCAAGGCTGATCGTATGATATTATTGTAGTATGCACTGTAGCTATGCGAAAAGTACAAAAACTGACATGAACTGCCAGTCGGTTTAGGAGATACAGCCGTTCAAAGGTCAGACCTTTGAACGTCAGTAACTACGAAACCGACTGATGAACCATGTCAGTTTTTGTACTGTTCACATGGCTACAGTGCATACTACAATAATATCATACGATCAGCCCTGCAGCTGTTCGTAATTTTTTTCCAGATTTTTAAACGTCTGTAACTCCTAAACCGACTGAAGTTATGCAGGCAGACTTGGTCCACCCCCATCACAGAGATACTCTACACCACATAAACACTGAATCAGCCTTGCTGCTGATGGTTGCAAAAAGTACACTTATCTCTTATAATATAACGTTAGATGTGGTTCGACTGGTAGTACTAGCGGCAAATTTTTTTGTCCGTGGTTTTACTATGGTATAAACCTCTTTGATTGTAAACTTAATGCTACAGTCGTCAAACGAATTAATTAAAAATAGTGTGTGTTGGTGTGAGTGTGTGTGTGTGTGTGTGTGCGTGTGTGTGTGTGTGTGTGTGCTACAATCACTAAATATAACTGTAGACCTCAATCAATACTTACACGTAATTACATTTAATTATAAATGTTGAAGTCTGCAATAACATTTGGTCGCTCGCCCCTGTCTCGTCAACGCCATCTATCGAGTCACACACACACACAGACACACACACACAAACACACACACACACACACACACACACACACAGGATGAAACCATTACCTATCCTTTCTGTAGAACCATGGAAAAAATATTTCCCGTGGTACTATTTTGTCAGTTGGTCCAGGGGCGATACAATTTAATTCTTTTTTGTTTAATGGTTCGACTGGTAGAACTAAGGGCAAAAAGAATTGCCCTTGGTACTACTAGTAGAATTATCTCGGTAGGACCACGGGAAACAAACGGAATCTCGTTTCAGTTGTCTCGTTGCTAGCACCGTAGCAAAGTGAATATAATAATAATAGTGAGGGCGCTCTCGGGTCGCGACAGGTCTATCGTGCGGGGGGTGCGGGTGGCGGGGAGAGCGGTCCCAGTACCCCATCTCCTAAGCGCTATACCCCAACTGCCGCCACTGCCGGTGCCTCACCCCTCCACACACCGCCCGAGCCCCCCCGCACCCGCACTCTGCGCGAGCATAAACTCGCCGCGACCACTAAGCGCACCCACTTTATTATATTTACGATCTTTTGATCGTGTGATTCGTGTGGCAGATTTTATATTTTCCAGATAGTCACACTGGTGACTGGTGAGTGAATGAGGAGTTTTTGGCGGGCTTTGGTAGCTGACGTTTGGAGTCCTCATATTTCATCGAATTTTTATTGTTTATAGTGAGTTTTGGTTCGTAAAATTGGTGTTGTTTTGCGTAACAAAGTGTCGTGCAAGTGAACAATATATAGTTCAGTGAAATATGATGGTGCATGGGTCGTAAACAGGAAAAGTGATCCGTGATTTTAGCACGGCAAAGCGGTCGGTTCACCTCTTTCTTGTGGACTTCTCTGCTTTTCCTGCGTCTTTCGATTGTCTCCAAAAACTCCAAAGAACCATCAAAACGTCGAATACCAACGTTTTAATGTGAAAACAGAAGAAATATAAAAATAAAATAAGATTTAGCCAAAAGGTCTAGTAACCAGGCTAGTAAATAAATTAAAAAAAAAAAAAAAAAAAAAAAAAAGGGATTGAATGAATTATTTTTGACAGCCAGCCAGGGCTGCCAGATTGTATAATTGGATACAAAAACTGTATAATTGGGTAGCTGTTTGTATCCTCTATGTATCCTGGACCCTCATGTATAATTGGATACATAATAAATATTTTCAACTGAAAAGTTCTGCTTAAGTCGGTAAATAGCAGAAGAGAAAGATAAAAGCTACTATAATCAGTCACATTACAATTCAATCGAGCAAAAACATCATGTTTCGTTCAAGTTTTGTAAAACGTTGTCTCTCTCGATTCAACCGAGGCCCAAAAAATGCTGTAAAGTTGATAAAAAATACCTGTTGGGAATGAAAATATCGATCTGAGTTCAAATTAGGTAAGTGGTGAATAATCAGAAAAAACATTATTTTATTGGTTTCGGAGGTTTTACACCTGTATGTATCCTGCGAGTAAATTTTGTATAATTTAGGGAACCTGGCTGAATAATTATAAAAAATCTACTGGCAGCCCTGCAGCCAGCTGTCGGCCGAGCAAAGTGACGAAACAAACACGAAATTCAGAAAATTGTTTTGACTTCTGAGTCATCTTGTTGAGTTAGAAACTCCCTGGGAATTTCTTTGATTTTCTTGCATTTTGATAGGTTTCAGTGCCTATCACTTTTTTGTGTAAAAACAGTTTTTTAAAGCCGTCAAACTGGGGAACGAAATGTCATCATCCGCAATGGAAAGTATCCTTTTATAATAATTCGCAAGTTATCTTTTGTGTATTTAATGAATTCAGGTAAGTAAGTATTACTAAGTAATTAAACTCTATGTTGTCAGTCATCCACTGTGCTATCACAACTACTGCTTTAAATCAATTCAAGGTCATGGACCAAAATTGGCTCGCAATGAAGTATGATAAATAACATACGCCTATGTTATAATCTGACTCAGCTATATTAGACTAGTTTCTGAACCACAGTCATCTTTAATTTTAGTTGCATCATTGGATTATAGCTCCTGTAGGACACAGGCTGCTTCTCACGAATAGGTGTGGTGCCAACCACGGACCTGAAAGAAATACGGACCGAGTATTGCACTAAAAAGATGTGAAGCATGCAAGGTAATACAATCTCGTTTGTTCTAAAAGGGACCTACACTCGCACAGATGCACTAGCAGCTCTAGGCGCAGGTCCGACAACCCGTCACCATATGTACCGCGTGACAGCACGCACACAAAAGAAATGGGTGCTTCACTCATGATTAGATGACATTCCGTCTGGTTCTTCTTTTATGTCTGTGGTGCCAACATAGTAGTACAATATAAGAAAGAGTACTACATACATTCTCACCGATCCCCGCTACCCAATCCGCCGCATAGCCCCAGCAACAGGGCCCAGGGCGTCTTATGCTGAGGTCCGTACACCTCTGGGTGCCCCTAGGTCGGTTGCGTAAGCTTCGTGGTCCCTCCAATAGTCTGCAGTAAAAAGCAGTAACTGCTCCCTGAGCAATGCTGTATTAATCATTTAAAAAAAAAAACTACATACATAGAGTACTACATACATACAGTATGGACGCTCCTTGCCCCCCCCCCCCCCATAAATTTTATCTCAACCCTCTGGTAGGAAGCGTGGCAGAAATAAGTAGGGTCGTTCTTGCTCGGTGACTGAAAAGAGTGCTACGAACTAGTACAATTGTGCATAATGAACTAGTTCGGTCTTTTAGTTCTATTAGTAGAGCAGTACAGTACAGACACATTACAGATTATTACGACAATACAGTACAGATTTTTACGACAATAACATAGTACAGTGTAGGTTCTTAGTCGCACACAGGTATGGTGCGAATAATTTTTGTTTTGTGTTAATACAAAATGGTCCTTATTCCTTTCACTTAGGGCATTTGATTGCAATAAAAAAGACATTATTGATAGGACACGAGTTGGCAACAGAACGTAATGTGTGTATCTCACTTACTTGCTCGTGGGGCGTCCTTCATAGGATAGAGAGAGTGAAAGCTATCTTAGTAGTACGTTAGAACTAGATCACATAATATGTGCGAGTGCATCATACTATCTCACTCACTCGCTCCTGTTCGTCTTTCGAAGGATAGAGAGAGTGAAAGCTATCTTAGCAGTTTGTTCGAACTAGATCAGTAGCGGCAGTAGCGACGACCGCGTCGCGCGCGGTGCGGCCTCGTCTGCATTCACCTATAGTAGGCAATGTTGGATTCCTGTTTCATTTGCACTTACTCAGTATGGCACATGCATGCTTGCCTTTGCTTGTCAGTTTTTCCCATTTGTACGAAGTGAAAGTAAAGTGTCTAAGGTGTGATAGTAGTCAACTTGCTCTTAGAGTGTCTTCAGGCCTCCTACCTGGCTTAACAAATTGGTACACTCCAATATATTGTTCAGCGATAAGAATGTACAATAAATTACCTTCTACTTTACGAAGTGAATCCAAATTTAATCTTTTCCGCAACCAAGTCAAACGGATCCTATTATTATTATGTGTCTTACGATCCGTAATCACGGGCAATTAAGTCCCGGACCTTTGGAAGGCGTGCATGGAGCCGAAGCCAACATGTAGAGGCCCGTTCAGAAGACAAGTTAATCTAAATGTAAGGGATACACATGGCGGATACCATCTCCGAGCGCACAATATGATACACACGGGGATGGTCCCCGCCAGGTGTAAAGACTATTGGAGTCCGGCGCTATGGCCGTGATGGAAAAATAAGGTCTTGGGCTATAGAGGTGAAAGTTGGATGGATGGATACTGGGCTATGGGAGGAGACTAACGGACGCCTGCCATGACAACTAGTCTCAAAATTGTAAATAGGGCAGGCGGTGACTCGCCAACTCGTCGAGTGGGCCCCATAAAACGGCCGCACGCACAAAGTGCGACAATGGGGCAACATCCCATTGAGCGGCTAAAGGTTGTCGAGAGGTGCGGCACCGGTTTCACCATCGCGGGGTTTACCCCCGTGAGCGGGTTTCCCCGTTATTACGCCATTACGTGCAATACACTTCCAACCTGGAGCATAGGTTCTTTGCTCTTGCGATTCCACTCTGGCCGGCCAATGAAGGCAAGCCAGAGGTAGGGGGGTGTGTTACTGTCTGTGGGGGTGTGTGTGTAAGCGCATGTCTGTATGGTCCCCCTGGATAGGGGTTCGCGGTGTCGCCACTCACCGTCAGCTCGCCACAAGCTGCCCCCGCGGGGTTATTATTATTATTATTAAGTCTTTATTTTCATCATCTTATAAAAATTATTACAATTCATTTATTTGCTAAATTCCAGTAAAAATAAAATATAATACATTTCTATATTTGGCATGCATTAATTACCTATGTTAATATTAGATTATATGTATATTAAATTATTTGGATCAAGTATAGATAATAATTAAAATTACTAAATTCATGAATATTATTTGTTTCATTTTTTACGGATCCTATTAGAAAAATGTTATTATTCTGTAGAAGAATTTTTAGACGATAAAAATATTGTTTAAAATTATGTAACCTATGTAGTTACCTACCTTCCTATATAATATAAAGTAACTCAATAAATATTAAATTCAAATCACCTCTATCACTATCTCCAAAATCGCCAATGTTAAATGCTGTAAGTAGTAATATTTTGTATTGTATTGTTTTTTAATTGAATGTAATGTACTATAATGTAATGGAATGAATTGTAATATAATGTACTTAATGTAATTTAGTGACATGAATTGTAATTAAATATAATTTCTATTGCGGTGCCCTTACAGGGTATCATATGAGTGCATGTTTTGTATGTAACAATGTATGTATTTGTGTGATGGCAATAAATAAAATATAAATATAAATATATAATGGTGTCAACCTAAACCAACAGCTAATCATGCTTTTGAAATATGGAGATATACACTGGTTCGGTAGACCCTTCGAGGTCCCGCCAATAGACCGCAGTAAAAAGCAGTAAATGCTCCCTGAGCAATGCTGTATTTAGTCAGACAAAAAAAAAATGTAGATATACAGGGTAAATTATATACATACCAAGACATCGACCACATTCAACCCAGTCGCCCGCGGTCGACTTTAATGATAGTCTCGCAAAGAGATTAATATCTAAATTAAAGACGAAACAAGATTACAGTATGTTTATCAAAAAATCAGGCTATTTATTTACATTCATTGCTAAACCTGTTGTGGTTGAAGGTAGTCTACCAGGTAAGTTTATCTAAAATTTTAATGTAGACCGCGCAATGTATGAAGTTTGGCCACCCCTGCACTACACCAACAAGTGTTGTCTTACCAAGCAGTTGAAACATTTTGGTAGTGCACATAATGTAATTCTTACCAATGTACCTGTGCAGTTGACAAATTTTGATAGTGCAGTGTAATTACCAATCAGGATGTGCCACATTCGTCCGCCTAAAATCCCCTGCCGTTATTTGCTACTAGTTTACGCGCTCTTGTCGCTGGCAACATTTAGTAGCACCTGATTTTGCACCCGCGACTACGGCTATGATTGATTTTTAATTACTAAATGACTTCGGGATCGGGACTTTGGTCTGATCAGCACATTGAACTCTGACACCAGGGCTTGCCCACACGAAAAGAAGAAGCACATTGAAGATTGCCAAGTGGACTAACTTTCTTGGTTGTACCACAGATTATATAATACTATACAGTGTTGTACTAACAATTCCTTAAATCGAAACACTTACTCATAGACTAGATAACTATTAACTAACTAAAATCAAGTACAAGTATAATTTATTTCATCTCTACAAATCTACAATACTTCTACTAAAATACTTGGTCTCTTGAGTTTTCTTATATAGAGTTTAGTCTAGTTCTTAATCATTTTCATCCAATTACCGACACATATCCTTAATTCACTGTCCCAGAGCACCTGTTTAATTTAAAATTTGCTGTAAAAGAGTTAGAGAGAAATTCTAAAAAATGTGAAAAAGAAGAAAAGCAGGAGAAGGAGAAAGCAAAGAAGGCAATACAGAAGGGCAATATGGAGGGAGCGAGGATACACGCAGAGAACGCTATCAGACAGAAGAACCAGGCTCTTAACTACTTGCGGATGTCGGCGAGAGTCGACGCTGTCTCCAGTAGGGTACAAACTGCTCTTACAACTAGAAAGGTAATTTATAATGCTGTTACAGTATTTATTGAACACTACCCGAAAATAAATGAGGGCGCTGCCTCCACGCAAGAACGTAAAAATCACGCATAAGCTGGCAAGACCGACTTACAATTTGTACTAAAATATTGAGTTCCTGCTGTCACTGTTTTCTACTCTTTTATGTCGCACTGTACCAGCAGGCCTCGCATGCCACCCCCGAGAAAACGATAAAAATCGAGAAATGTCTCCATCTTTATAATCTTACGTATGCCAGAAAGAGCGCGTGTTCACCACTCACCGTTGCACTTGTTACCTTTTACTTGTATGAATCAAACACTGCACTAGACTCTCAAAACTTTATTTTCTAGAAAAACGTTTGATATTAGAAGTAAATTTACGAACACACCTATAGCGCGATTTAAAATACTACTAGCGCCATCTATCGGTTTGCTAGGAAACTAAATTAACTCAGCCGTTTGAACATTCCGGCCCCCAAGGACGAATAGTCCTTTAAACAAACAAAAACTATAAAATATAACAAAAAGTGTCATACGACTATAAAAATATAAGAAAAAGTGTCTTAAGACAGTTTAAAAAAAACTTAAATTAACATAACATAAACTAAGAGTCTATAGGTAGAGGACATATCTTCGTTATGGGGCGTTTAAAGACATTGTTTTTAAACTTCAAGGTAACCACCCTGGTCAGACCATCCTTGCCAGGGTGTTTATCCAGAATGCGACCCAAGAGCCACTTTCCAGGAGGAAGTCTTTCATCTTTGACTAAAACAACTGTCCCGATTTCTGGTTCTGGTCTTTTTTCCGACCATTTGTAGCGATTCTGTAGAGTCGTCAAATATTCCGAACTCCAACGATTCCACAAGTCTTGGACCATTCTTTGGATCAGTTGCCACCGATCTAAACGCGATAATGAGATATGTTCAAGACTTTCTTCTGGAACAACAATAGGGGCTTCACCTATTAGGAAATGTCCAGGGGTTATTGGAGAAACATCATCAATTGAACTGCTGACTCGAGTCAAAGGTCGCGAATTTACGCAGGACTCAACCTGAGTCAACAGAGTAGCATATTCTTCAAAGGTCATAAGAGTTTGACCGATGACACGTTTGAGGTGGCCCTTGATGGACTTAACGCCTGCCTCCCACAATCCACCAAAGTGTGGGGAGCCTGGTGGTATAAAGTGCCAGGTTGTATTATCATTCGCGAGGAGCTCAGCAATTTCTCCAACAACCCGGGATCGTCTATTTTTGAACATACAATCAAGTTCATTTGAAGCGCCGGTAAAATTAGTTGCACAGTCACTCCATAAATTACTACAGTGACCCCGCCTTGAAGTAAAGCGTCGAAATGAAGCTAGAAAGGCAGCTGTCGATAGATCGCTAACTAATTCTAAGTGAATGGCTTTAGTGACTGTGCAAATAAATAAACAAATGTAGGCCTTGCAAGTGCGTTTACATCTGCCAGGATACAATTTCAACATAACCGGACCTGCGTAGTCCACTCCACTGGAGCGGAACGGTTTACCAGGGTTTACTCGTGAAGGTGGCAACTGGCCCATCAATTGATTGATCGGTGCAGAAGCGTATCGGAAACAAGTAACACATTGACCGATAGCCCTCTTGATAAGGTTTTTTGCGCCAATTATCCAATATTTATGTCGGACAACATTCAATGTAAGTTGAGGCCCACCATGTAATGCTTGCATGTGTGCATCTTTAACAATTAGTAAAGCTAAATGACATTTAGATGAGAGAACTATAGGCGACTTTGTGTCGAAACTAATGTCAGCATTACGTAAGCGTCCTGATACGCGCAAAATATCATTTTGGTCAAGATAAGGTGTAAGAGGAATCAACTGACTTGATCTTGGTAGTCTACCTCCTCGTCTCAGTATCTGCATTTCATGGTTGAATGAAATCATTTGAGAAAGACGGACACAAACATTAAAAGAATATTTTAATTCTTCAACTGTCAAATACTGAGTGAAAGAAACAGGCTCCAATTGATTCTTCTTAATGTCAATTTTACTTTTACATATTTTCACAAATTTTAACATGTAAGCAGTCACACGTATCAATTTTTGTAATTTTGAATATTTTGTGAGATGAGATAGCATTTCTTCGTTGTGATCTAATACGCCAGGCAGGCTGGTATGTGTTAATTCTTTATTTTTGGGAATCTTAATTTCCACATTGGTATCTGGTATCTCTGTCGGTAAACATGAAATGCTTTCTGTCTCACGTAAGAATTTGGGTCCGTGCCACCATAGATCGAAGTCCTTTAGTAGTTCTGGGCTAATGCCACGTGACGCACAATCTGCAGGATTGTCAGCTGACTTGATATGGTGCCACTGACTGCTACTTACTACATTAAGGATCTCGGTAGTGCGATTAGCAACGTACGTCTTCCATACATTGGGGTTTTTTCTTAACCAAGACAAGACAATCATGGAATCAGTCCATGCAAATACTGATTCATCCGTAACTTTAAGGCTATTTTTTACATCATTTAGCAGCTTGGACAAAAGAACTGCCCCGCAAAGCTCTAATCGTGGCAAGGACACTTGTTTGACTGGGGCTACTTTCGTTTTTGCTATCACCAAGGAAACATGAATTGTATTTGTGGTTATTACTCTCAGGTACACCGCAGCTGAGTAAGCTAAACAAGACGCGTCGCTGAATCCATGAACCTCAAGTCGCGTTGTACCATCTGATAAAGTATGCAGCCAACGATTCAAGTGAATGATATCCATGTGCAACAACTGATCTCTGTAGCTAGACCATTCGGAGGCCAATTCGAGTGGAAGTTCATCGGTCCATCCTACACCACACAACCAAAGCTTTTGCAAAAAGATTTTTGATGTGATAATGACAGGTCCCAAAAATCCTAAGGGATCAAATGCCTTGGCTATATCTGACAGTACCGTAGTTTTGGTAAAGGGTTTGGTCTGACTAGAGATATCGAATTTAAGCTCAAATACATCCTGAAGTGAATTCCACCGTATTCCTAAAGCCTTAATCGTATCATCCATAGTAATATCAACACTTTCTTTAGCAATTTTATTCGAATTAGGAATCTCTTCCAAAACTAAGTGACTGTTAGAGGCCCATTTGTGCATTTCGAATTGACCTTTAGCCATAATCTCTGTGACTCGTTTTTGTAAATTAGTGGCCGCATTCTCGTCATTCGCACCAGTTAACAAATCATCCATGTAGAAGTCATTGTTAACTACATCAAACGTTTCAGGATAGTTTAGTTTTTCATCTTGGGCTAGTTGTTTAAGTGTGCGAATGGCGAGAAACGGTGCACATGATGTACCATAAGTTACAGTGAGCAACCGCTTCTCAACAACATCATCTAAAGGGGAAGGGCGCCAGAGAATGCGTTGGTAATCAACATCGTCTTTCGAAACTAGAATCTGACGGTACATTTGCTTAACGTCAGCCAGAAGACAAATTTTGTGTGTACGCCAACGAATAATAAGATCTCTCAAATCCCGTTGTAGTGTTGGCCCAACCAGTAACTCTTGGTTGAGTGCGGATCCATCAGATGGTTGAGCAGTCCCGTCGAAAACCACTCGAAGTTTTGTCGTTGTGCTAGACTCTCGAACTACTGCATGATGAGGTAGATAGTAAACTTTGTGCGATGGTCTTTCGTTTGGTTTTATATCTTCCATATGATTTCGGGTCTGATACTCAGTCATAAATTGTATATAATCTTGTTGATATTTAGGCTTGTGTGTAAATCTTTTCTCCATGTGATGTAATCTGTTGAGTGCTATCTGTCTGGAATCACCTAAATTTTCTTCATGATTATCCTTGAAGGGGAGGCGTACGATATAACGTCCATCTTCCTGTCTTGTGTGTGTTTGTTTGTAGTGTTCTTCGCATTGTTGATCTAATAGTGTTAAGGGTTTTTCATTTGGTTTGTATTCTTCAGTCTCCCAAAACTTGCGCAACAGTTGATCAACCTCTACTAGAGTTGTGGATACCGTAAGATTGTGTGATGATTGCTCAACCTTTGAATGGATAGCGCCAGACAGCAACCATCCCAAGCGTGAGTTCTGTGCAATGAGAGAGCCGTTTCGTTGCAACCCTTCAAGTAGTATCATAGCGTATACATCTGCTCCCAACAAGAGGTCAATAGGCCCAGGATTATGCATGTGAGGGTCCGCCAATTTCATCTGTGTGAGACCGGGCCAATTTGTGATATCTATTTCCTTGGAAGGTAGCAGCGGTGTGAGTTTGGAAAGTACATGAGCATTTACTTGCGTCACATATTCTGCATTTAAAAGTGAGTGAATGTCTATGTTTACAATGTGCCGTGCTTTAATGGAATTATTTCCTATTCCAGTAACATTTGCTTCCAACCGAGATCTTTTTAATCCCAGAAGTTGAACTGTAGTTTCAGTGATGAAAGTTGCCTGTGAACCTTGATCAACTAGAGCACGTAGGGGTATCAGAGTGCCAGTTCTATCTTTGACACCTACTAGAGCAGTAGCCAGTACAACTTGTGTATTACTGTGCATTGCGATCTTCATACTGGTAATTGCTTTTATGCTAGGATCTGGTTCATCGGTATCTGATTCGCCTGTAGGGATTGGTGATTCGCCTGTGAGGATTGGTTTAGCAACTATAGTATCATCATGTAGAAAGGTATGATGTTTACGATTACATTTCCTGCACGAGGTATCCTGTCTACAGAACTTGATGGAATGTCCCTTCACTAAGCAGTTGAAGCAAAGCCCATTGTTCTTAACGAATTCCCTGCGTTTTTCAACGTCTAGTTGAGTGAATTCAGTGCAGTGACAAATGTAGTGACTTTTTTGACAGTAACTGCATTCTGTTTTCAATTCCCCGGTGAATGTTTTAATGCTTTTCGGTTTAGGTGGGTTGGTTTGTGATGTTTCTTTTTTCTCTCTTTTCTGTATTGTTTGTACCATCTCCATAGCTCGGAATCGACCTTCCAAATAAGATTTTAATTGTGAGAATAGTGGCAACTCACTGGTTGAGCCCAATGATTGTTCCCAACATTTATGTGTTTCAGGGTCAAGTTTTGATACCAAAGTGTGCACAATCATCGGATCCCAAGTCTCGGTCTTAATTTCTAAATTACCGAGGTTATTGAGGCATTCGTTTGTAGTATCCAGGAGTTCCCTTAAACCCTTAGGACATTCGTATGTGAGTTTCTTTTGACAGAAAAACCGATTAAGCACATTATTTACTAATATCCTTTTGTTGCTGTATCTATTCACCAAAACGCCCCAGGCTTTCTCATAATTAGCAGCTGTGATATCCAAATGACGAAGGAGTTGATCCGCTTCACCTTTTAAACTAGATCTCAGGTAGTGATGTTTCTGAATATCGCTCAATCTCTTTTCATCGTCAATGAGTGAAACGAATAATTCCTTAAAGTTGAGCCAATCATGATAATTGCCGGAAAACGTTGGTAGATTTATAGGTGGCAATTTAATTTGAGCTATAGGAGCAGAAGGACTCGTAGATGCAACAACTGTAAATGAAGCGAGATGTTCCTTTATAGCTGTTTTAAAGTCTAGGTATAAGTCCTCTGTCTTGTCATACAAATCTTTAAGTTTCTTCCTCTCTTCCTTGCTGGTGTCTATTTCTTTGATTACTTCTCTATACTCGTCAGCATATTTCTGCCAGTATTCGTCCAATAACTCTTTTCTTGTTTCCAAATAACTCGCTGTAAATCGAGATGTTGAAGTCTTCTTATAGTTAGAATAAAGTTTTTGTATCTGTTCGAAAAGTTCCATTTGAAGTTCCGTACTCGACATTTTTAATATATATATTTTTTTAATTCGAACAATAAACAAGAAATGAATAAGTTGAAGTTAATGTTTAAATTCACTGAAGTTAAATTTGATCGAAATTTTCTAAGACCGAAATACGTCGAAAATTTTCTAAGTCCAGTAAAAAGTTAAAGTCCAAAAAATTTGAAAATTATTTTAAGTGTTTTAAACTCTGCAAAATTTTGCAAGTGTTCACAATTCACAAGAGTTCAAATGACTAAGTCTTTTTACCACTTGATTTTTCTAAGTCTTTTTAACACTTCACTTTTTTCTATAAGTCACTGTACTCACTTTACTATCCAGGCACGAAGGACCACTTGGTTCACCACTCACCGTTGCACTTGTTACCTTTTACTTGTATGAATCAAACACTGCACTAGACTCTCAAAACTTTATTTTCTAGAAAAACGTTTGATATTAGAAGTAAATTTACGAACACACCTATAGCGCGATTTAAAATACTACTAGCGCCATCTATCGGTTTGCTAGGAAACTAAATTAACTCAGCCGTTTGAACAGCGCGCATGACGTTTTTCTCGTTTAAACCCTTTGTCGTGGGTGGCATGCTAGCTGTGCTGGTGTTTAATTAATTGATATTTCATCATCCACTCAATAAAATATTCCAGGTCACAAACTCAATGGCGGGCGTAGTCAAAGCGATGGACGCCGCAATGAAATCCATGAACTTAGAGAAGATATCAACCCTTATGGACAAGTTTGAGAGTCAGTTCGAAGACTTGGACGTGCAGTCCTCGTACATGGAGAATGCGATGTCACAGACCACCACAACAACTGTGCCTCAAGGGGACGTTGATAATCTATTGCAGCAAGTCGCCGACGAAGCTGGGTATGTTTTGATTTTACATATTGGTGTGAACATAGCTAGCAAGGGAGTCGCGCTGCAAGTCTGACGGTAGACGGACGCGAGCGTCGTGTATCGCCTTCTATCCGGCGGAGTTGCTCTGTGGCTCTGCTATTGGGTGGTCGTGTCGGTTGCCCCATCCCCGGTCCACAGTGGAACTCCAGTGGTGGCTCAGGATATTGTTCTTTTATAAGAACAACCCTTGAAGTCACCAAAATATCAATATAACCGTACAACGTCAAGCACTTTTGCTATAAAAACTCGACATTGGCAAAATCATCACATACCCAAGATGGCAGCCATTTTTTTAAAATATAGAATTCTATCCGGCTTGCTCATGGCTCTGCTATTTGGTGAATTTCACAACAAAACTTGAGATTATACTGGACTATTTACTTGAAATTGGCAGAATTGCTGCGCTAGACGCAAGCAAATAAATAAATTAATTAAAAAAAAACTGACCATTAATGAAGAATAAAAAAAACTAGCAAGGGCCTGAGCGACATCTCAACTATTATAAAACCGTAAAACCATAACGAACAAAAAAGTAGCGGTTCACTTCATATAAATTCAAATGACATTCGATAGCGCGATTTAAATGACGTGCAGCGCCATCTATTGACAAAATAGTGTGTTTTGTTTGTTCGCGCATCACGCAAAAACTACTGAACCGATTTAGATGAAACTTTTTTTGTTTGATAGGTTATGATCTGACTTAAAATCTGGTATATAATTTGTGCGGACGAAGTCGCGGGAAAACACTAGTAGTATTATAATTTTATAATTCAGAGAGCGTGTATATTTGTTCCATCTTCACAAACTGTATGTGCTGTGATGTGACAGTATGGTAGATCATTCTGTTCATTCTAAACATTTTCCTATATTCTCTTTGTGAAAATGTTTGTATTATTTGTATTTGTTTATTAACTAGTACATCAGTGGAGACTTTAGATACTATTCGACTCTTTAAACATTTATGACTGTTCTTTCATACTGGGACAGTCTTTTGTATATTCTCTTATCTGTCATTCGCTTTATCTCTCTATTTATAGAGACTTGAGTTAAGACTAAGACGAAACCGTTTTTTTTCGAAACGTAATAGTAAAGATACTATCAATTGAAGTGTGCAGCTGTAACAATTCTAATTAGGATATGGGAATTAAATTATGTGTCAAGTATTGCTAGCACTACATACATACCTACTGCAAAAGATACTTATTATCTCTTTGTCATGATCATGAGGTAGCTAAGGGAGTACTGTTGACAATTCTGTGGCAATGGGATGGGATATGATATCTTAAAAAGTTAATATTATTATACACTAGCCCAGAATTACGAGTTGGTACGGATTATACTAACAGTAAATAATTTTTCAAACTCACTGAGAATCTAATTTTTTCGACGATTAATTATTGTATGAACAAATGTGTTCAGCCCCATTTTGAGTATGATGCCCCAGATACTACGCAACATGAACCAACTATACCAACTATTAAAATGAATTGAGTGCCTAATTAAAAACGTAAATTCTTTCCAGCCTGGAACTGAACATGGAACTACCGACCGGTGTGCCCAGCACCTCCGTCGGGGCGTCCACAGTCGTGTCACAAGAACAGGACGAGCTAACGACACGACTAGCGAGATTACGGCAAGCCGAGTAACATTCGTATCGTGATATGTGTACAGTACAGAGATAAAATAGTTTTATTAATATGATGTGTTAACATTGACTTAACACATTCGTGCCATCTAAATCTATCATAGATAACTTTTTGACGTCTTTCTTTTGACTCTACAACCGCGTCGAAAGATGTTTGTTATGGAGAAGGTATAATTATTATAATAGCTTATACAATACCCTTGACGCCAATGCGCGTCCAACTCGCATAATTATCTTATATGCATCCATCCAAATATGGGCGAAAAACGTATGAAAATCTCAAATAAAAGGAAGGTGGTGCTTTTTTGGGGGGCTATCGAATGTGTTAAGTGGTAAAGCTACACAATAAAATTAATAAAACCTATTCAGTATATAATTATGTTATACTTAGTACGGGTGGCGTTAAACTGTATAGTTTCAATCACAGAATAAAAATAAGGAGAAATGGCAAGTGAGCAGAACAAGTAGATTATCAAAACAGTTATTTAGCTCTACAGGGTTCACCTTAATATTATGACAGTTTTTAAGTAGTAAAAGGGGCATAGACGAAAAATTGTTCGCTTACGCTAGTAGACCGAATCAGTGTAACCGGGTATGAGTCAGGTGGTTGTTCCATACAATTTATATGAAGTGACATTTTGGAGTCAGATGGCCGAAGTACAAAAAAGTGGATACGTCGATAAGGACAGCAATAAGTAGCGATCTCCTTTTTTAACTAGAGCGAATTTGTTATGTGCATCTCTTACTGAGTGATATGACAAGACACGTGCTTCCTTCTAGTGCCTTCTCTTTCTACGAAAAGGGGATACTCAGACCATCAAAACCATCAAACTGTACGATGTACTTTCTCTACGGGGCCAACATCGAAATCGCGAAAGAAAATTGGCTCGACTAGGTTTGCAGTTTTTTTTTCGCGATTTCTATGTTGGTTCCATAGAGAAAGTACATCGTTCAGTTTGATGGTCTGAGTATCCCCTTTTACTAGGTACTTAAAAACTGTCATCATATTAAGGTGAACCCTGTTCAGTTTGATCATCTTATTAAATCGTCAGCATATTAAGAAGGACCCTGTATAGCTTAGCTCGTCAGTAATTAGTAAGATTTATGATTATTCTCGGCTGTTTCGTTCAATATGTTAGGAAGACATGATCTCTGCGTAATGTTGCGATATGCAAAGTGCTTAATATCGGCGCTTCTCGGTGTCGTTTGTGGTGTCGTTGCGGAGCCAACTGTTGCAGGATCTCTCGCTCACTTGCCCCTGTCTCTCGTGGTTTTAATATTGCAAATACTTATAATTTTTCAATGATACCAATAATGTCAAAAATGTCTGTATCGCTTATTACGATTCCAATATAATTGTATCTAGTTATTGTTGGATTTCAGATAGGTAACATTATTGTCGATTTTTGTCCATAACACGAAATTTATCATCTGGATACAGATTTTCGTGCTGTCAGTCATCCAGCAAAAACAGACCCCTACTATCGCATTTTTTTAATTACATAGAAAAGCCAGGAGATAATGTCAACCTCTTCTATTTTATTTATGAATGCTCTTGACTTGTTGGACGCTGCTCTGGATAATGAATTTCGTGCTTATAAAATTGTTAGTTAACATTCATTCAATATTGTGAT
The DNA here is from genome assembly GCA_963693445.1 of Agonopterix heracliana. NCBI lineage: Eukaryota > Metazoa > Arthropoda > Insecta > Lepidoptera > Depressariidae > Agonopterix > Agonopterix heracliana. The sequence continues at coordinate 2,842,833 of OY856310.1, forward strand.
TATGTAAATTAACATTTAAGTTTAAATTTTAGCAATCTGATTTATTCATTGTAAATGGTCTTTTGTACTATGGAAATGTTAGTTTTTGTACAATCTGTAATAAAAAACTGATTCTTTAAGATAATATCTAAATAAAATAGGTAAATTTGTGAGCTCAGCTGTGGAAATTCGTGGATGAAGCAAGATCTAAAGTGTATGATCCAAAACTGCTTACTATTGTAACGAATATGGACTTTAAGATCACAAACTAATTTTGTTAATTTCGTTTTTATTTTTGTAAAATATTTCTATTATTACATTTATTATTATAGTAAGATTAACTTTTGTTTTATTAAATCGGTCTAAATTCTAAGAAAAGAAAAAAAATATAAATTCACATTCTTTATAGTTCAGTGTGGCCAAAAACGGTTTTAACAACATTTTAACAACTAGCATAACTGACATTTAGCTATTTAGCATAGCATATGCTCACGACTATATCCCCGAAGTGGTAGTCAGAGTATTCTAAAACCTCAGAACATCCACGTTTCACCAGTAGTACCGAAACTCTGTCCAGTGTTAGCACTTATAATGGACAGTGGGTACAAATACATGCCTCGAAATTAAAGCATCCAGGTTTCCTCATGATGTTTTCCTTCACCGAAAAGCAAGTGGGGTTACAAATCGTAGGTACATAAATTCCAAAAAACATCTATCATTGGTACGAGTCTGCCTGGACGGGGATCGAACCATCGCCTCCTGCACGACAGGCAACGTTACTCTCCACTGGACCACCACGGCATTTAGCTATTTATAACTTTTATTTATTTAAAGAAACCATTTTCTTGGTTATATTTTTGTGGATCATACCCAACAAACAAACAAGAAGAAATAGAGCTGTTTACATACTAATACAGTGTAGAGAAAGATGTTGTCTGAAAGAAGATGTAGTGTCAAGGAAAAATATGAAATGATTTGGCTGTGGAAAGAATGAGTGTAAGTAGAAGTAATGTGAATGAAGGGAATAGTTGAAAGGGGGCACGTACGCTGATAAAATCGAATCGAGATTTTTAGAATCAAAAGTCAAAGACAAGTTTCAAAATACTTTTATTAATAATAAAACAATTAAAGAAACAAGCGCGAGTTAATAATAATAGGACTAATATTAATTCAACTAGATCAAGTAATACGAAATTTGTAGCGTCACTACATTTATCCTTACAACCTATAGATCTTAAACATGTTAAATTAGCTTTTATATCTAAATACTTTGGGTTTATAGTAACTCGTGTGATATTAGGATGCACCCGTAGATTCGTCAAAAACCACCGAACCGAGGAATTAATCTGCTCACAAAATGTATTACACTCGGTAATTGAACTATAATGAACAGACTTATTCCGTGTTTCGATGGATATAATACTATCTAAATAAATGGCATTGTTATGATGACTTAGTAAAATTGTGAATACTGTAAAGCGACTTATGTCTTTGGTGTCAGGGTGTTGTTAGGCGTCCCCATTGTCTGTGGTTTTGAAGGATATTTGGTAGAAGATCCAGTCCTCGAGGAAGGAAGGAACGAAAGCTTTGCTCTTGGTGTATTTGACCGCGGGCTTAAGTTTGATCAGCTCCTGTTCGTAGAGCTCCAGTGATTTGGGTGAGGTAGCACCATTTCCCTGTAAATGAAGATGTAAAATAACAAATCTATTTTAGTCATCCAAAAATAGACACTAGGTCCTAGTGATAACGTTGAAATCAGCTCGCATGTAATAGAGCGCTTATGACGTTCGCCCTATACAAGGTGTAACAAAACACGCTAGTAAAACTTAAAGGGGTACTTCAGACCATCAAACTGAACGCATTTTACTATGGACTATGGCCAACGTCAATATCGCGAAAAAAATCGGCTGTTTCATACAAACTGCAGCGCCAACTCGACTCAAATGTATGGGACAGCTGATATTTTTTTCGCGATTTCTATGTTGGCTCCATAGTGAAAGTTGTTCAGTTTGATGGTCTGAAGCAGCCCTTTAACTAGGGTGTTTTGTTACACCCTGTATAAGGTCGTAACAAAATTAGCTGAAACTATTTTTAAGGACATTATCAGACAATCAAACTGAACCACATTTTCTATGGGACAAATGTCAAAATCGCAAATTCCATACTAAACTGCAATACTAGTCGACCTAAATGTATGGGACAGCAGATTTTTTCCCCGGTTTTGATGTTGGTCCTTTTGAAAATGTTGTTCAGTTTGATGTTCTGACCATCTATATGATTTGAAATGAATCATTGGCATTTTATTACCTGGGTGGCTCAAAACATTGTTGTAGCAAAGTTTTTGACAACCACGAAATGAAATACGGTCGCAAGCTTATGCATGTTATGTAAGTCAGTTGGGGCAAGTGTGTCTAAGTCTACGGGGCAAGTGCGTATGCCTTCCTTTCAATATCTAGGTAAAGAATAAAGTTATTAAAAAGACCATATTATGAGTAGGTATCAAGATAATATTATGTCAAGAAGTTCTAAAGCAAGTGGTATTTTCAATATTCAATAGCTGAAATTGAAAGGTATACGCACTTGCCTCAACCAGGCCCCAATTGACGTAAGAATAAGAGAGGTGCTTTACTTACATGAGTCATAAACTTTCCATTCGGCTTCAGAATCTTGAATGCCGACTGTAGGATAGTGATCATGAACTCCCACAGTTCACCACAAGCAGACTCAGAGATAGGTATATCCGTCAGATCGCCGAATATGTAGTCAACCTTTTTGCCGTCCTTTATGAATTTGTTCACAGTCAACATGCAGTCTTCTACAATAATCTGGAAGTTTTAAGTAAATATAGTATGGGGTTGAATGAATGAATAGGGCTTTTGAATGTAATGTTTGTGGGTAAAAGGGATGAAGAGTATCAGGACGATCCTTAAAATTGTTATACTTTTTTAATGATACGTTTCATTAGGATAAAAATCAGGGATCGGGTAAAATCTAACTAAATATAACACGAAATGTTGTTTTTTAGTAGACCAACTCAAAGAAACAACAGAAAACGGCACGCAACTCGGCAAGGAGGGTGCGGCGGCACTTCTTAAGTATTTTTAGTTATAGTGAACAATAAAGTATCTTAGATTTTAGTAGGTTTTTTTTTCTAAGGGTCTCCGCTACATTTGAATTTTTGTGCCATCGCTATTTATAACTTTGTGGAACACGCGTTGCATGCGACTATTTTGCCATTCAATGTTATGTTCATTTTACATGCCATGGATTATTATTATGTAGGTGTGTGAATGTTAATGGATACGGTACAAAATTAATGATTAAATAAGAACATGATATGGAGCGAAAAACCCTAAATATGTTTCCCAAAAGAACAAATCTGACAAACAAAAAGAGAAGAAAGGTCACAAACAAAGGATCTAAATTTTAAATGAATTACTTCGTAATTTGGACCCTTTCGTCTCTCGAGAACGTCCCCGCAAATAGAGCTCAAGTGTTTGTTGCAAGCGTTCATCACAATCTCGTCTATTTCCAACATCCAAACGAATTTCGGTTTCTCCTTCAATAGTTCGTACAAAAGAGCACCATCGCCGCCACCTTGAAAGAAATTATTAGTCGTGAAGTTGTTGGTAAACTAGGGATCAAATATCCAAGTCATCATAGGTATCCTATTCCAGTAGAACGGTTTGATCAGACGCTGAAAGTAATATTCTCAAAAATAAATTAAATTTTCACAAGTCAAGTCCTCAAAATGTCATATTCGCAAACAATCCAGTTCTTAACATGTCATATTCGAATACAGTCGAGTTCTCAAATTGTCATATTTGCATACAGTCCAGAAGTGCTATTTCTGAACCTCACATTTTCAAATTAGGGTACGAATTGAAATGTGTGAAATTAAAAATCTGCACTCCATTTCTAAAGTTGAAATGTCGTATTATTGGTAGATACAGCGATACCCGTTCACCCCAATTGTTGGCAAGATTTCGGTCGTGAGTTCATTTTATGTAAAGAGATTTAAGCTTAGAATATTCTTGTTTACGTTTTATAACTGTCCTACTGGAATAAAATTGCGACGCTATTATTGCCAGGCTGTGATGTGAGTGTTATTATTACAGTGCCCAATATTATATCCATGTTTTATTATATTCCAATATCCCCATTTCCATTCCTCTTAGCATGGTAAGTTTAACTTACCCAAAATGACGATTTCTTTTCCTTCGTAGTTTTCTACGCCTCGTCGCATCAAAGTTTCAGTGTAAATAAGATCTGCTTCTGAAATATCTGTAATGAAAAATACAATTTTCTAGTCCGTAGAGTAAACAAAAATCTTGTTGACGACTAGCTGTCGTTTTTAGCCTCGCAAGCAGAAATAAATTAAAAAAAAAACCAACTTACTCTGTAAATCATCTAGCACCAACATATTGCCAAGTGACTTAGAGTGCACAATCTGCACTCTTTGGAAAGGCGACTGTTCGTCGAACAAGACCTCATCGATATCATATTCAAGTAGTCTTTCATCTGAAAATCATCGCAATTGCTTCGGTTACTGACATGTCTTCAAATAAAGCGGTACACAGACAGTGGGACAATACAATATAGAAAACTAACTACGTGTCTATAAGAAGCAATGGTTTATCGTGCAATGTTGAAAACAATAGCTAAGGGCTTGTAATCTAAAGGAGCTAAAATGTCAGATTGTGTAGGAAGAAATCACATGTTTCATACTAGTCCTAGAACATGGTGGAGAGTTATTGTGTTTCATGTAAAACACATTTGTTACATACATTACTAGGGTCTAGCTATATTGAAACATCGAACAAGTAGGGCAGTATATTCTTGTCAACAAAAGATTTTGTTACAGAATCTGACTTTTAAGCATGCCCACATCAACTGTGTCAAAGGCTGATGAGATCTGAAGAATGTCTCCCTTTACATAACCGTTTATAGTAATCTAATGACTGAGCTCATGAAAGAAAGTGAATTAGCTTTTCTTTTTAAAAATTTTGTTTAGACTTTTGATTGCCAGCTCTGAAGTTTTCGACTGGCTCTGACGACAACTAGAGAAGAATTCGCTATCAACTTTAGTAACTGTGTTGTGAATTTTCGACATTGTTGAATCTAGTTTACAGGTGGTGGGCCCATTACATGCACGATATAAAAATCATTAGTAACGAAGAGGCACTGGGCTTATCGATGCCCAAGGAGACATCAGAAGAAAAAAGCTTTTGGTAGCAATTTAACGAGCTCTTGAAACCAGTGTATGTGTAAAGAGACAATCACCTGACACATTTAGAGATACTAGACATCTTTTCAATCGTTAACATCCACTTACCTGATGTAGGATAGTACCTGCCGAACAGGCATCGTTTTAGCGGAGGATAAGCTTGACTTTTTATGACTGTCACGTATTTTTTCATCTGACTTTCCAATACTCTCGCCGACTATTGAAAAAATTATTGATAAAAAAAAGAAAAAACAAACTTAGTAAAAATGCGGGAGAGAAGAGAGCATGCGTTATGTTTATTGGCTTAGAATATAAATCTTATAGAACCCGCGTATTTTTATCACCGACAGATTAAACTGCTTTGAAATAATTATTAATGACTATATCAGTCTTTGAATCTTTACGTTTATGATTAATATGAGAACATTTTGTTGGCGGTTGGATTTATATTCAATGTTTTTAGGTTTATTTGTAATTTTTAAGGATATAGAGAAAGGTTGAGCGTCTTCACAGGTACTGGAAGATTCGACAGAAGTGTCTTGTTAATGAATAGTGATGAATGTGCAGCGAGTTTTAAACTAGGACAATGTAGAACAACAGCCTTGAAAATAGTTAATTTATAGGCGGTGGGATCCCACTGTGAGGTAAATGCCTCCTCCCACGAACAAGGGTGAGGGAGAGCCCTTTGCGGATTAGTGAACGCGAGTTAGTGGTCTACTTGCGGAGAATTTTCAAACAGTCTTATAAAGGGTCTATTGCTGACGGTTTTTTAATGGAATGATCAGAGCATCAGACTGGAGATTACCAGAGAACAGATTTTGTTTTTAAAAACCGTGACCATATTAAGAAAGACCATATCCTACATACAACTACGTATTCCACCACCTGAATGGTAGAAAAATATGGTGAAAAACCTATTTGTTAGGCCTTATAAGTAAGGAAGAATGAAAATAGTAATTTAGTAAAATTCTGTAGGTAATTAATACAACGGGAGCGTCCCGTCCCTTCTCTGTCCGCCCGTGTCACCTGGCTGTCACGAGATCAATCGAGCCTCATTAAACATTTACAAAATATCGTAGTTAAAAACTCGCCAAATTAACACGTTTCTTGTTAGCATTTTAATAATATCATTAGGGTAAAATTAAGATATTATTTTAAACAATCATGCTTAAGTATAAACAAAATGTGATAATAGAGGAAGCAAGACTGTGTTTCATAAACATTATTGGCAGGTTTGATCTTATATTTAATGAATATTTCATGAAAACAATGACCTACTTAAAGAAATGGATTCTATTATAAACTTGTTTTAAGGTAGATCGTCACATGAGCGACATTGAGGATCCATCTTAAAATCTGTTAATAGAAGTTCTGAAGACTGTGAACTAAAGTCAAATGTAATTATTTCGTTTTTGAACAGTAATTGGGTGCAAAAATCTATGTTGTACCTATAATATCTAAGAGCATTGAATTGAACAATTTTACCAAACAATAAAATTGATATTATGCTCTAGAAGCCTCGTCCGGGAAGAAGATGAGAGAGCGTCGTTATTTTAATGTTTTTACTGCATTTTCATCCTATTTCTGTCCTTTTCTCTCCTCATAATAATTCTCACTGCGTTTTTAAGTATTTGTTATGACCATATTTTGACATTTAGAATTATCGAACATCACCTAGACAGTTTGCGCGGGAAAGCGTTCCTATAAATACGGGGGTATGCGTGCAATTATTTCAATAGCTCATCTTCACCAGGCAGCTTTGAAATATCCCGGACGAGGCTTCTAGAGCATAATATCAATTTTATTGTTTGGTAAAATTGTTCAATTATGCTCTCTTCGCCTCGTCCGGGAAGAAGATGAGATCTGTCTGTTTTCGTCTGGTGATGGTAGTGTATGTAATGCACAGACTAGTTATGTTATAAGCTAATGTAGCAAAATATATGTATGTTTTAAGCAGATGCAACCAGTGTAAGTATACAAGCCTTAATGAATGTTAGGTAAAGAATAAGCATAATAAATTAAATAAGTATCATATTTTTATTAGAAACCAAATCAGCACAAGTAGGTAATTAACACTCATGAAAACATTAGGAAGGTAACTTACTTCCAAACAAAAAACAAACCGAAAATTAATTAAATAGGTAAATACTTAAGTATAAGTATTATCAATTTTACCTATAAATGATCAAACTGCATTAAACAATCTTGAAAGTGATTCATTATTACAATGCTTTACTTCTTTCTTATAGAATTTCAAAAAAGTATTTGGTTGTTTCCAATTTCCTTGACTCAAAATCTGATCAAGAGGCATATTCTGAATCCAGTTTAGCGAAGCTACCGCTGCTCTTGAGCTCCCTGGGGTAGCCTGAATATTAGCACTCGACAGTACAGTTTTTATCCATGAGGCAATAACTGTTCTTGAAGCTGGTTTGACAGGTCCAGTTATAGCAAGAAAAAATTCTTTTAAATTACCTCTTCTTTCTTCATTCAATAGTAACAATTGCCGTATCCAGAAAACAGGACAAATATTCTGAGATCCTGGGCATTCCAATAATTTCCATCCAGATTGTTGGTGATCAGCTGAATCGGTTTTCGAACCAAACTTTGGCCAAAATATGATATTGTCTCCATTATCTATGTAATTATCTTGATCAACACACAGGAGAGTCAGATCATGGACGCGTCGTCCCGATGCCAGTAAAAGTATGGTGGCACACCGCCTACTGGCTTCAAATAAGGTGATATCTGACACCTCGCTTTTCAACAGCCAGTCTGACAATAAACGAGGATCCCACGTGGGACATTTCACTTTGGCAGGGTTTTCTAGTTTTATAGATTTAAGGACTCGTCTGATAATTACATCTGAACTCAATTTTTGTTTCAAATGAGGTTCACAGAAAGTGGATATGACAGATTTCTGTACCATGATAGTTCTGTAAGCTAACTTCAAGTCTAAATGTAAATAAGCGAGATACTTCGCAACATCTGAACTGTCTGGTTTATGTGGAACAATATTATGCGTTGTAGCCCAATCGAACCACCTCTTCCACGCTGGCTTATAAACGGACAGCGTAGAAGGCCGCCAACTTTTTGTTAAAAGTTTTAATTCATTTTGTGACCAACCTTTTAACAAGTCACCCCACCCTGCACTAGCCAAACTTCCAATGTTAAGTCCTCTATGTGTTGCGGATGATTGTTCGTAGTCGTGTCCACTAACACGTGGTGCAGATTGGGGATTATTATTGGGTCTATCAACGCCCTCTTCATCAAGTCCGCTCGCCAATAGGTCTTTTTCCACATTGGTACCACCAAAATGTATTTTCCTACCGCGTTGTTGAGGTGACATAAAACTCGCGGGACTAGACAGGGCGGAGGGAACAGCCATGCTAGAGGGAAATTCCAAATGCGGCTGAACGCATTGTGGAATTCTGCTCTTTTGTCCAGGATATCTAGAGAGCAATACCTCCTCGTTACATGTGCCCTTCGAGAGGCAAACAGGTCTATCATTGGATACCCCAGGCTTAAGAATATATTTTCTGTTGCCTCGGGGAGGAGTTGCCACTCTGGAGGACAACGTCCTCTTGACAAACGGTCTGCAATTCCATTCAGAAAGCCTGGCAGGTGTTGAGTCACCAAGGTCACATTGTGGATTTGTGTCAATTCCAATATTGCACGAGCCTCGTGCAAAAGAGCTAGAGATCTTGTCCCCCCTTGGTTTTTTAAATAAGACAATGCTGTCAGGTTGTCTGATTGTACCAGTAAGGTCTTGTTCTTTAGGACTCGAATATTTTGCAATATGGCTCTGTAAATTGCATGTAGCTCCTTTCTGTTGCAATGCCATTTCGATTGAATCAGTGTCCATCTTCCTGACAAAGTGAGGTCGTTTAAGATTGCTCCCCAACCGTAATCGGCAGCATCTGTTACTAGAAAGTCCGTCACTTTGGGGATGTGTACAGGAGTGTTTCCGTATATCGCATCCTTCCACCACAACATTTCTTGGAGGATCATCGGAGGTACGGTTATTTGTTTCCTCGGATTTCTGCGCAGCTCCCGGTTGCAATGAATTTGTATCAGCCGGCAATGTAGTCGCCCCAACGGGATGACAAAACACGCAAAGTTTAGGCAACCTAATAATACTTGTGCTTGGCGTAACGTCCATTTTTTCCTTTCGAGTATTTGACATAGAAGTGAAAGTATCTTGTCTACTTTTATGTGTGGGAGATATTTCAGGTTGTTGTTCAGGTCCCATGTTATTCCCAAAAACTCTAGGCGTTTGCAAGGAGTTGTAACTGATTTTTTCCAGTTGACCGACCAACCCAGTTCCTTTAGCAATTCCAGGGTTGTTTGCACTTGGCTTGCCAGTGTTGATGATGACTGGGCAGCTAACATGAAATCGTCTAGATATACTACTATGCGAATACCTTTCTTCCTCAATTGTTCCGCCACCCAGTTGGTCAGTGAGGAAAAAATTTTTGGTGCGCAAGACAGGCCGAAAGGAAGGCAAGTCATTTGGTACATTGACCCCCGGAACACTATTCTTAGGAATCTCCTGTGGACTCGGGCGATAGGGACATGGAAATACGCCTGAGATAGATCCACTTTCGCAACCCAGTCCCCAGGTTGCAAAAAGTTTGGAATTGCTGCGTGTGACATCAACCGGAACCGCATGGGAGTCACAAATTGATTTAGTCGTTTCAGATTTAAAATTGGTCTTGGGGTCCCATCTGTCTTCGGTACCAGAAAGAATGGAGAAAGAAAGCTCGCCGAGCTGTTGACTTTTTCCAGGACCTGAAGATCTATCATTTTTTCGATTTCGGCAGTCATTTCTGGTGATGTTGGTGTGATCCATTTTGATGTCTGTATTTGTCTTTGACTGATCATAAAAAGTGGAGGTTTTCTGCAAAAGGGAATCTTCATTCCGCTTATAATCTTCAGGCAGTACTCGGGTGCATCTAGAGATTTCCATGCTTGGAAATGATTCTCCAGACAACCTCCACGGAACACACTTTGTGAGTCATTTGTAACGCTTCTGTTTTGGCTCGTAGGTAGGACGTTGACCTGATCTTTGATCGGTGTTGTCAAACTTCCTCTTTCTAGAACCACTGTAGCCCGCCGGGCCGTCAGGCTTTCTTCGTTGGTAGCTTTCGTTACGAAAGAACTGCTGATTTGCGTAGTGAGGCTTGTAATTCCCACTGTTGCGATTATTAACTTTACTATTGTTAGAGCGGTATCGGTCATGTTCTTTGTAATTTGATTGCTTGGCAGGTTTATGAAAATTTTTTGATGTACCGCCATTATCAACAAGAATCTTTTCTAACTGAGCATTTTCAAACAGATGTAGATTTGACGGAGGAATATCCCTTAACTTCTCGGCAACAATAGAATTTGAACATTGTTTAAGTATATTATTTCTTCTGTGCTGAATTATACTTGCTCGTCTGCCACATGTTATTTGCAATATATCGTCATTTGCTTTAGCAAATTGGATATCTTCCATAAACAAGGCCTTGACTTTATTAGTTACTGCATCTGCAGTTAGTTCCTTAGATAAATACGCCCAGTCCACTAAAGCCTGTAGGCGTTGTTGCATATCCGTTCTTTGTACAATAACGGCGTGTGTTATCGCAGAAAGCGTATGTTCAAACTCCGTTTGAGCTTTTGCTGTATTATCAACTGGTTTTAACTCATGATTAGTCTTGAGTGCACAAAAACCAGGCGTAAATAAATGCATTTTTTGTGTGTCAAAAAATGGGATATTCATCCAATCGTGACAACCAAATTTTTGTAAACTTGAAATTATTTCTAGTTCCGCAGGTACCACTGGTCTGATTTTAGGCTCTTTTTCATTCAAGGTAGGCAAGACCTTGGGAAAACCGAATTTTTGTGTGTTGGGTGTGTGCTCGGTTAATGTCACATTCTCAGTCCGTGTGTCTTCAACCACGGGCTCAACCTGAGCCGAGATGTTATGAGATACCGGCTGTTCAGTCTGAACAGTAATAAAGTTGTACATTGGAACACTAGACTGAATGCCCGTTGGACAGGTTTCATCACCTAAGCCATAAGCCTGCTGCGCCGCAACAGGAATAATATTGTATTCCTGATCAATAGTTTCAAAAGCTCCAACAAACTGCTGGTTATGTTCTTGCACTGGTCCAGGCAAGGAATTCAAAACTTGGTTACTGGTTACTGTCTGCGTTACCTCTCTTTGAGGTGGTTTCGACGCCGAATTTAAGTGATTATTTAATGAGCTAATTTGGGTTAGAATCGCATTTAAAGTGGAAGCATTGTCGTGTCTACGACTACGACGACGGCGCCGCCGTCTATTGTACTTAAATTGAGGCGGCGAACAAGAATTGTCCGAAGTCAAGGAAGAATCCGATATTTTATTATTAGAGTTACAATTCGGAAAACTACTCACATTTGGCGCTAAATCAATCCTTTCGTTATCCTCAACGTCCACAGCATCCGAATCGTTAGAATCACTCATTATAACTTTTATCTTTCAGTTCTTCTTCGACAAGAGTAACGACGCAATTGAAATAATTGCACGCATACCCCCGTATTTATAGGAACGCTTTCCCGCGCAAACTGTCTAGGTGATGTTCGATAATTCTAAATGTCAAAATATGGTCATAACAAATACTTAAAAACGCAGTGAGAATTATTATGAGGAGAGAAAAGGACAGAAATAGGATGAAAATGCAGTAAAAACATTAAAATAACGACGCTCTCTCATCTTCTTCCCGGACGAGGCGAAGAGAGCATAATGAAGAATTTTACTATGTGCAAGATGGTATAGTTTCATGACGGCACATAAATATTAATGTTTTTAATGAAATATGTAATAATAGTCTAATTTCAGGGAAATAAATATGTGAAGAGCTATATTATGGAAAGCTCTATAAATAATAGTAGAATTTTATATACCATTTTTAAAAATATCGGTAGGTATATATAAAGTGCTAGGAATTTCAGCTAAAATAATTAAGCTAAACAAAATATACTTAAAATAAAATTTTGAAAATATGGTATTAATTTTGAAAAAAAAGGATTTATGCCAAAATAGCCAGGGCTCATTGATATATTGAATATAATGGATAAGTATAATATATTTGTATGTACAATTATGAAAAAAAAAATACAAAACCTGAAAAAAACATCTCCAAAACTAATCAAATTTTTATAATAAATTTGTAATTAAACTTTTCGTACAGAAAATGTTGATGAAAGAGTTGAGTAGATCAAAGAAGAAAGAAGTTCAAATCATCTGGTAGGTATGATTTAAATGGTTTTCAAGTTCTGTATATTATATCATCTCTCTGTTAAGTTTTATATTTGTGAAAGTATAAGAATAAAATATGTACAGGGTATAACAAAACACCCTAGTAATATTTAAGGGGGTGCTTCAGCCTATGAAACTGAAAAATTTTCACTATAAAGCCAATTTCGAAATCGCGAGAAAAAAATCTGCTGTCCCATTCGAAACTGCTGTACCGACTTAACTAAAATTTATATTGGCCAGTTAATTTTCGCGATTTCGAAGTCGGCTCCATAGTGAAAGTTGTTCAGTTTGATGGTCTGAAGCACCCCCTTAAGTATTACTATGGTGTTTTGTTACACCCTGTATATGAATCAACAAAATATCAAATATTTTTGAACCCTGGACAAAATCTGGTCTCAAGACAACATCGTAAAAATTTTGTTCTGTTAGAAAGAAAAAAGGTAATGCCAAACAAAGGTGTAACTTCTGCGGTAAATTAAAAAAGGTAAATATCAGGTTGTATCTAACCTGTACTAGTTAAGTAAACATCGATTTTATAGCCTCGCTGGATCGTTGGAAACAATTTAAGTCTATTGCAGGCCAGTGACATTTTTACCGAACTTTCCAGCTGCTTAGAACACTAGAAACAAATGTTACGCTCAACCTTCAACTACTTTTAAATTACTAGATAGACTTGGTCAGTTGGGGCAAGTGCATCTATGGGGTAAGTATGTCTACGGGCAAGCCCGTCTACTTTTCATTATCTCGTAAAACAATTAACAATATTAAAAAGAAATAATTTGAGCATCAGGAAAATTCTGAAAAGTAGTTCCAAAAAGTAAAGGCTCCTATTAATATTCGACAGTTGCCATAATATTGGAAGTAACAAACTTACCCCAGTAATGCACTTGCCCCAAATTATCTTATTGGAAATTATCCATAAGTAAATGAGTTGTTTGGTATCAAAAACAAACGGACATAAAATCCAGACAAAATGGATAATCAATTGCTTGACATTTTTATGTCCGTTTTTGATACCAAAAAACTCAAATGTTATACATAACTCTAACTCAATTTTATAACTACATAATAAGCATGTAGGCCTTTATAATGAAATTATTACTAGCTTTTGCCTGTAACTTCGTTCACATAGTATTAAAATAAAATATAGCCTGTTACGCAGGAATAGTGTAGTTCTCTATTAGTAAAATAATTTTTACAATCCATTCAGTAGTTCCAGAGATTATCCCCTACAAACAAATTTTACCGCTAAATAATGGGAATAAGAAGTAATCCTTTTACAATCCAGGCACCTCAAAATATCCATGGGAAATGGTCCGTCTACATTAAGCTGGAAACGACTCAGCATCCGATTTATTGACAACTTATTTTTACGCTTCAATTAAAAGTAATTGTTACAAAAGCTGTTGTAAAGCAATAAGATGTAAGCTTCGATATTTTCCAAGCTGTAATAATACTTCACACCTTAAGTTATAGATAGATTGAAAATAATATTCCCTTCAACCAACATCTTCCTAGAAATATCATCTAATGGAAACTTTTGTCACAAATTGTGCCTAGTTAAATAGGCTCATATAGCTAACTGCTATATTTACTCAAGGATATAGTTGCATAGTGCTGTATAATAAATTGCTATATCATATTAGGGCGGGCTCACCTTGAAGTTTATTAATGGTTCCTCATTCTCCTCCTTATAATACTCAATGTTTACAGTGACGAGGCCACGGTCGAACAACCGAACTGACACCGTCGACCCTTTCTTACCCGTCAGCACCTTCAAAGACCCACCTTCCACTTTAATTTCCGCTGCTATAATAAGATTTGGGATATATTCTTTTAGCACGTTTTCCAGCTGACCGAAAACCGCCTTTTGCCCGCTCTCGTCACCCAAACGGGCAGGGTCTATGGAGAAATCTAAAAGCAATGTTTGGACCGACATTTTACAATTTGAACGGGTTGTTGTACTTTTGTTATATTTACGGAAAATAGCTGGACGGGGAAAAGCGGAATAAGAATAACCTATTTCCGTTATCGGAAAATTATACAGACAGATTTGACATTTGATTTGGCAATGTTGCCATGAGCAAATTAGCAAAACATATAGTGTTTGGATACACGTACCTGCATCATTATCGACATAATAAATTATCGAATTAACAAAATCGATACCTATTTTTGATAACTACTAGGCTGATCAGCCGCTGATCTATTATTCCGAGATTCATTATTATTATCATGTTATGATCATAATAAAAAACAAGACTTGTTTGAAAATTATGAGATATTTTTTATTTCTAGTGTGTAAAGATTCAAAAGTAGTAAATAAATAATCAGTGATGCTGGCAACACCGCCTCCATCTGTCTTTTTGTAAAAAATCGGGATCGAGAGGTTTTTGTAATATGGCTGGAAATACGGCTGAAGAAGTGGAGGTGGGTAGAATTAGATAGATCGTATTATAAATCAACGTTCCTACCCTTTATCGGCATTACTTATAAAGTACTTCCTCAACTTTTGGCTGGTTTTGCTGATGTGGCTTGACTAACTTTCACTGTAGCATTTGTTTCATGTTCTCCCGATATTTCATTAAAAAACAGCTTCCGTATACGTAAAACATTGTTAATATCGTGTAGGAGACGTGAAACATTGAATAATTAAAGTGTTCGACAAGTTTCTAGTAAGTTTTCTAGGTTAGGTTTTTATAAAAAATGACTTGTATATTCAAGGGGTCTACCACCACCACTGAGATCAAAACCAACAACGCCGAAGTGCCGCCCGAGTTCCTGATCAAGCACCCGCTGCAGAACACCTGGAGCCTCTGGTTCTATGACAACGACAGGAACAAAACTTGGGAAGAAAATCTTATTGAGCTGACCACATTTGACACAGTTGAAGATTTCTGGAGGTAGGTGTGAAATATCTTGGAATTAGTGGCATGGTTTTAATTGTGTACTTTGTAATTGAACATTTTATGATTAAGTTAAACATGTTTACACTTTGTAAACAAAATAATCAACTGTTTAAAAGGTAAATATAAAAATACTTTTATTTGTAATTTGACTGTACAGTTATTACATTACTTAGTATAATGTTGCCTTATCTTGAGTATTAATAATATTAATTTACGAACATTGAGCTATTATGTACATACTAGAGGTGACAAGACCAGTGCTCCATCCCTTACGTTCGACAACTGTGATAAGTATCTATGCTGCCGCTTATATAGATAGATACAGCTTGGCAAAAAATAATTAGGAAAAAATTAGGGCACCGTTTTGTATTTCACGCGTTGCCTGGTAAGACTTAGAAGACCATTGTACTACACGATTCAAACTATCATTAACCCCTCATAGGTACGTGTTTGTAACGGATCCGTCCCAAAGACAATAATAATTTCATTGTGCCTGGAATGTCCAGGTACCTATTATAATTTTTAGTAAAATTAGTTAAGGATTGTAACAGTCTCGTAGGTCAGCTATTGGGTGGTCATGTTGCGTGTCGGTTTTCGGTTGCCCCCTCCCTGGCCTACTACGAAGCTCCAGTGGGCCACCACTATTCTGAGCCATCAGGAGTGTTCTTTTCTAAAAGCAACCCTGGAAGTCACTAAAATTAATTTATAACCATACAACGTCAAACATTTTTGCTTCATAAACTAGACATTGGCTAAATCATCTAAAACCAAGATGGATGCCATTATTTTAAAGCTGGAATAGAATGGATTGTAACGTTTTGTCAGTTTCAATTCATTCAAGTAAAATCAATCAATTAAATTCAAGTGGTATTATCATTCTACGATCAAAGCTTTACAGTGGTCATTATTATATACTTATACTAATTACTAGGTAAATGTATGATGATTTCACTTCTGTTTAATGATACTACACTATGAATAAAGATAGATACTGCAAGGCTAAACAAACACTGATAAGAAATCTCATCAACTTGCTTTTGCATGAAACTTGATCTATGCTACATAACATAAGAATTGAAATATTTAAACTTTTTCATATCTACTGGAAGAAATATATTTGAAGCACATCATTGCCTCTATGACATTCATGAGTCTTATAAAGCAGGGACTATGCTCTTGTGAGAACTTATATAGACAATTTCTATGGCTCATGATGCTACGAGAACAGTAAAATGCATCCACACTCTCCTTCTCGGCTATTCTCGTCTGTTCTCGCCAAGAATGTAGAGCTGGCAGTTCTAGGTTCTGGATCATTCCATGAATGTAAAAATTCCAAACGGGACGGTATGCTATGTTGTTCTTTTTTCAATATTACTGAAAACATTCTAAACTCAAGCCCTCTTCCTTTAGGTTTAGGATTTCCTTTATCCTTTCTTCCTTCCTTTCCTTTTCCTTTATGGATAGTCAGACAGTATTACAATTTGCATTAGACCTAGCTTATATTTGTGACATCTTCATCATCATCCACTGCTGAACACAGGCCTCTCACAAGGCCTGCTACTAAACTCTATCCTCTGCCTTACTCGTTCAGTTGCTCCCTACTACCTTTCTCACTTCGTCCCACACATCACCTGCTAGTTCGTGGCCTACATTCTAGAACTCAGACTCCTCATCAGTTCTTGGGCAGATATGACCAGCCCATAGCCGAAGTGGCAATAGGCTGGTTGCTTGCAAATGTATATCAACTACTTTATTTCTCTGATGTATAATCCCATTCCTGATGTGATCTTGCAGAGAAACACATATGATTGATCACATCAGAATAATCACAAAAATAGCAGTCAGCACAAGCATCGTAATAAAAATGATACACAAACAGACAAAAATCAGCAACACGCTTCGTCAAAACAATGCAATACAAGCTCAGTCAAATAACCCGTCCCTTGTCGTTCCCGGCGCAAAGGAGCCCATAACGCTAGCAGCGTTGCCACGTTGGTCACATTATATGCACCTCACTGGAATGTGATGCCCCACTTGCTTTCCCCTTCGCCTCAGTACGGATTTAATAATCGCGTCAGTAAGATTAGCATATTCGTTCCTGATATGAGTATCGATAATTTGGTACACTCGGTTTTACACTGTACCAGAGTGCAGATATAATGTCATTGATGCCAGATAATTTGACCAAGTTGATGATATTTTTGACTTAAAAAGTAATTGTGTGATTGAATACGTTACAAAATTGTCATCTTCCTTCCTAATTATAATTCTTTCCTCGTTACAGACTGTACCACCACATCAAGCTACCCTCTGAGCTCCGTCAAGGCCACGACTATGCGGTGTTCAAGCAAGGGATCCGCCCCATGTGGGAGGACGACGCTAACAAAATGGGTGGCCGTTGGCTCGTGAGTCTTGAGAAGAAGCAGCGCAATTCTGACCTTGATCGATTTTGGCTGGATGTGGTAAGATTCAACATTTTATTTAAGCTTAAAATTTATTTTTATTTTTAATATTAACTCTTGAATCTCGTATTAAAAAGTTGCTCAATGAGTATCTGAACTTATTCTAACATAGTTAGTACGGTTGCTAAGGCGAAAGTGAGCATTTTTTTGATACAAGCAAGCCACTTGGCATGGGTGTTCCTTAGGTCAATAGACGCCGATTAAGATCGGTAGGCCACGGGAGTCCCCCCTCTGGTCCGGTAGGGGGGGGGGGTTAAAAGATGCACTCCGACCGGCCTCATTCCATAATTAATAATAGAATTAGTTTCGATAGTAAGTCAAGTTTGGTATCATTTTCGGATAAATTGAGGGTGTACTATTCGTTTCTGATATAAAAAATTGTAATATGTTTAGTAGTTTTTGAGATATTTAACAAAGTTGCGGAATAGCAAGTCAAAATTTTTTCTTCAAGTCATCGTAATTATTAAAGGGGCTTCATTTTTGGCACACAAAAAATACTCAAAGATAGCCCGTTTAATACAAATTATGAAAAATATAACTTATTGGCATCTCTTCTTTAAAGAAATTGTAGAAAAAAAATGTTGAAGGTCGCGCGCCGATTGACTCGCTATGTTGTGACGAGCACACGACGTTCCTATTGTGAACGTAAATTAAGCTTAAAATTGGTTAGAATAGTGGATTTGGATCGGTTAAGCAAAATAAGCCTTGGTTTTTATCCCCTAGGGGTTAAATTTGGGGAAATACATTCTCTGTAAACCTGTAAAATCATAACATACTCGGTTTCTTTACAGCCTGCAAGTTGAGCTACTAGGTCAAGTATGATATTATTTTTGAGTAATTTTAGGACAAAGAATTCATTTTTGATGTTAAAAATAGTACTTGGTGAAGCAGTTTTTGAGTAATTTTTATAAATATAAAAATTTCTCGTTTCTTTTTCCTTTGAGTCTTCTTAATTTTTAAAGAAGCCGAAATTGTACACAGCTATAACAATACTTGAAGAATGCTTGTTTAATACAGATTTAATAAAAATAAAACTTTTAAGAACCATTTTTATCAAGATATTGTAGAAAAATAAATGTTAACACCGCGCAAGTTTTATATTCACCCCTTACAATCACTTCAACGTCATTATGAATGTAAGATCTGCTTAAAGGGGTATGTAGAATTGGCGTCGTTTTAATAGTTGCGCGGCCACTGATGGAAGTACTGTTTATCATAATAGTGGACCAGGAGGAAGCTTTTTCTCTTTATAGACCTCATTTTTGTTTTTTGTCAGTGGTTTATTTTGTAGAAATCACCGACAAACTTACGACCGAATATTTTCTGTTTATCAGTTAAACTTCTTCAACATGATACAAACTTGTGTTTAAATAGTTACATGTTTTTTTTTTATTTCCGATTTATTCGAACTAGTATTATGGTATAGTATGTCTGTATAAAGGTATAAAGTATGTCTATGGTATAAAGTCGTGGAATGAATGTTTGAGGAACTAATAATTTTTGTATGGTGATGTTGCCCAGGTTATGCTTGATTTTGACGTTCTTGCGTGGAGACAGCGCCCTCATTTTTTGCCAAGACTTTATAGACAGACTGTATCTAAGCTTATTACTATGAAATTATGAAAGCTAGTTTGACTAAATCTGAAATCAAATTGTAAAATAAACATAAAGTATTTCCAAAAAACACATACAAACATTCTTCATTCACCCACCACACCTAAAGTCAATAAATGGTAACATCTAACGTATACCCATGTTTAACGAATTAACTAAATTCTGTTATGATTACATCTTAGGTTGTACTTCTTCTTTGATGAAGGTAAGTAGTGTTGGTATGGTACCTATTCAATTTTCGGTTGAGATACTTTTATGTCACAAAAACAAACGCCAGAGTACTAAGTAATTTGCTCCCATTGTGTTGCCCAGTTTTGAGTAGTAAGATAATACCTTGAGGACGACTCTAAGAGAAAGGATCTCTAATAAAGAGATCCTTCCTCTGAGGGACGACCTGTGTAGACAATAGTTACTAAGACTGACATATTGGACAGATATCATCGAAAAGTACAAGACAGTACTTAACTATCTAACTACAAGTTTGTACGTCTTGAAGACATCCTAACTGATCGGCCTGACTAAAGGATAATAACGAGTTCATCATCGTCATCATATAAGCCGATAAACGTCCACTGCTGGACATAGGCCTCACCAAAAATGGGGGGATTTGCCATAATCGCCACGCTTGGCAGGCGGGTTGGCGATCGCAGTTGGATTGAATGTGTGTACTCAGAGGATGCTGCTGCCCATCCTCCGGTAGATCCCTTAGTCGCCTTTTACGACACTCACGGGAGGAAATGGGATGGTGCTACTCTTAGCCGACACCACACGGCCAAAAACGAGTTATAAAGAGAAAAAGGTTCCTCCTGCCCACTATTATGATAAATTTAAGCAGATTTTAGATTCATAATAAGTTTAATAGGTATGGATCGGCGATTGTAAGGGGTGAATATTAAAACTTGCGCGGTGTTAACATTTATTTTTCTACAATAGCTTGATAAAAATTGTTCTTAAAAGTTTTATTTTTATTAAATCTGTATAAAACAAGCATTCTTCAAGTATTGTTATAGCTGTGTACAATTTCGGCTTCTTTAAAAGTTAAGAAGACTCAAAGGAAAAAGAAACGAGAAATTTTTATATTATAAAAATAACTCAAAAACTGCTTCACCAAGTACTATTTTTAACATCAAAAATGAATTCTTTGTCCTGAAATTACTCAAAAATAATATCAAACTTGACCTAGTAGGTCAACTTGCAGGCTGGAAAGAAACCGAGTATGTTATGATTTTACAGGTTTACAGAGAAGGTATTTCCCCAAATTTAACCCCTAGGGGATAAAAACCAAGGCTTATTTTGCTTAACCGATCCAAATCCACTATTCTAACCAATTTTAAGCTTAATTTACGTTCACAATAGGAACGTCGTGTGCTCGTCACAACATAGCGAGTCAATCGGCGCGCGACCTTCAACATTTTTTTTCTACAATTTCTTTAAAGAAGAGATGCCAATAAGTTATATTTTTCATAATTTGTATTAAACGGGCTATCTTTGAGTATTTTTTGTGTGCCAAAAATGAAGCCCCTTTAATAATTACGATGACTTGAAGAAAAAATTTTGACTTGCTATTCCGCAACTTTGTTAAATATCTCAAAAACTACTAAACATATTACAATTTTTTATATCAGAAACGAATAGTACACCCTCAATTTATCCGAAAATGATACCAAACTTGACTTACTATCGAAACTAATTCTATTATTAATTATGGAATGAGGCCGGTCGGAGTGCATCTTTGAACCCCCCCCCCCCCCCCACCGGACCAGAGGGGGGACTCCCGTGGCCTACCGATCTTAATCGGCGTCTATTGACCTAAGGAACACCCATGCCAAGTGGCTTGCTTGTATCAAAAAAATGCTCACTTAGGCCATTTTTCGCTCTTACGATCCGTACTAAGTGTAGCGTAGGGTCTTACAATGTTTGTGTTTTTTAGTTTCACATTACAGTTTTTACCTTTTCTCCCCTCCGGACGGAAAGCGTCAATTTTCGTCCCGCTGCGCTAAACGAAGTTGTCGCTTTCCACCGCCGTTGAGGAGAAAAATAGGGCAGTAAATAAGAGAGCCTCAGATCACATGTTTGCATTTGCAATTCCATGAGATCTGAGAACTTTCTTACTTTCCTACCCTCGGTGTGTAATCTACTATTTTGTATTGCCATAATCTGAAAAAAAGTGAATGTGGATGTTCTGGGGTTTCAGATTGTCTCTGACTACCCCCTCGGGGAATATAGTCGTGACCATATGCTTATGCTTATAATCCGAAAAAAAAAACAATTAGTTAGTTAGAAACTCAATTCTACATTTATTTTGAAAGCTTTATCTTACGGATTTTTTCGATGTCTAATTAAATCTTTCCAACCATTCTAATTTGAGTGACGAGGCTTTAGTCATTTTGAAAGATTAACCTGGTGTATCCTGTGATATAGATTTATAGGTTGATGTTGATTAACATACAGGGTGTAAGGGACAGCCCTCCGCAGACTGAAACGGTGAACTCAGACCATCAAAATGAACAACTTTCACTACGGTTCCTACCTCAGGAAACGCGAAAAAAATCAGCTGTCCCATACATTTGAGTCGGGTAGGTACGGCAGTTTTGTATGAGACTGCCGATTTTTTTTCGCATTTCCTGAGGTCGGCTCCAAGTGAAAGTTTTTCATTTTGATGGTCTAAGGCACCGTTTCAGTCGGGCTGTCCCTTACACCCTGTATAAAGGTTTCTATCAAGAATTGTTGATTTGACGATGTTCATGTTACTTCAGACAAATACATTGTTATTTTCTTTCAAATTGCAGGTTCTTCTCCTCATTGGTGAGAACTTCGAACATTCAGATGAGATCTGTGGCGCAGTAGTGAACGTTAGAGCAAAGATTGATAAGATTGGTATGTTATAAGCTTATTACTAATGCTCCTTGGTCATCTGAACCAATGATCTTTTATATTGGAACAGCATTTTTTTTCGCGATTTCGGTATTGGTCCCATAGAGAAAGTTGTTCAGTTTGATGGTCTGTCCCCTTAATCCCCCTTAAAATAGTTTCAGCTAATTTTGTTAGACCTTATACAACACTAATTTTTTATTAGTAACGAAACTATAAGCACAGAGGATTGTACAGAGTAACAGCTTCATAGGAGCTTCGATTACATTAGCCTATTCTTGTAGGGCTGTCTAAAAGGAAATCAATTTGATTGAAGTATGAAGGATAATGTTTTACAATATGTAGTAGGTATATTGTTTTTCTTTTTTGTTGTTGTTGTTTGTTGTGTTATTTATTATTTGTTATTTAGTTGAATAAAATGAGTTTAAATTAAAAAACCGTTGCCGCCCGATCCGTCGCTTTACGCGGGTGACTCAAAAATTGTATGTACTTACCTGTCACGATCTTTGGGGAAGGTATATGATGAAGGAGATGTTTGTGTTCCTCCTCGTATTATTAAAGCACACAGTTCAATAATTAACCATTTTGTTTAATATTATTAAACTACTTTTAAACGTGCTCGAGTAAAATGAACGATAGGTATCTCACACATTAAATTCACATGACGTTCTACAATGACAGTGACGATCAAACAGAAAATAATCCATAGACATCTTGATATTAACAGAGGTCAGTGGCTCCAATCTCTTTCCGAAAGGAAGAATGGACAATATCTCACACATTAAATTCACACCCTCGTTACGCCGTAACCACCCGAAGCACAGCCAAAGTGTCCCCTCGGCCTCGTTCGTGAGCCCCGTAGGTGAACGCGCACACAATCATACTGCGCATGTAGTAATGCGCCGCTTTTGCGAGCTTGTTTGAAGCTGTAACTCTGTACAATATAATCCTCTGTGCTATAAGGGTGCATTCAGACCGTGAATATGAACAACTTTCCCCGAGGAGCATGGGTCGAAAAACGACAAAAGTGTTTGGACCTCCCAAAGAAAATCGATCGGCCGATTCGCACTTTTGTATGAGACGTCCAAAAAAAATTATCGTTTTTCGATCCATGGTCCTTGGGGAAAGTGGTTCCGTATCACGGTATGAATACACCCTTAAGTTTCGTTACTAATTATACAGGAAACTGAAGCATGTACCTAGATGACTAATGTCCAGTACCAAAGTGGACCAGAGCGAATATGTGTAAAATCCTCTGCATCAAATAAACACTAAGCTATTTTATTCGTTGAGTTGACCCATCTCCGCTCAGTGGTGCACGCCAAAAGCATTCTAGTTTTCCTGTCCAAAATGTCTCAAACTCAAACTAAAAATAATTTATTCAATATAATAGACAATTTTTTTCTTACATATAAAATGTTTTCATAAATAAACTGTTTATTTAACATCTTCTTTACCCCTCTTTTTCAGGTATCTGGACAGCCGACGCAGCAAAGCAGCACGCTAGCATTGAAATCGGCAGGAAACTAAAAGAGCAGCTCGGCATCCACGGCAAGATTGGCTTCCAAGTGCACCGCGACACCATGGTCAAGCACAGTTCCGCTACCAAGAATCTATACACTGTTTAGTCATCCTAACTTATACTGTAACATTGAACGCAGAGCTCAAAGACTTATATTTTGTCAATGAATTGAGAACTTATATTTATAATTGAGGCATTTTCGAGTGTATGGTCACATTGATCAGTGTCTAAACGTTCTGATTGCACTTATGTCGTCAGTTTTTGAACAATATTTGATAGTTACTATGTCATTTTGCTCTGTGTTCCTACACAACGGTAGTTTGAGATAGCTACTAATAAGAAATAAGGGTTGTGCAGACTTGTGATAATTAAAATAAATATTGTAGTCGCTGACTTTTATTTTTAATCTCAGTGGACTATGAATAAGTCTGTATGATTCTTAAAAGTTATCGTGCAAGCTACCGTTGCTTAAAATAGTTATAAAAAAAGTTTTATTTAACAGAAGTAGTATTCTTTAGGTTGAAGTTTTGATTGTTCGTCTCGGAAGAGCTTTATATACCATCTCTCGTATTTACTACGGGCTATAAATTATTAAGTCTGATTTTTATACTAAAGCTGTGCTCGAGTATGTTTGTTGATATGGTCACATAGTTGTAAGTTTGTGTTTACTCATATTGCCTTAAGCCCACGGTCCTTTGAATGAAACTGATAAACTGGTGTAAATCAATGTATAAGTGTTTACATTATAATATAACAGTTCGGTATCATAATATCTACACGCTTTAGGTTTACTTTACATTAACAAGTTGCATATAATTTTAAAAGTTTAATCTGTTGCTCGTGAAATATGCATAAATTTTGGTATTTGTGTCTGTTAGTAAAGAATATTTTGGTATTTTATAAAACAAAAGTACTGAAATAAAAATGTCTTTTTATTTATACCTACTGCTTTAGGCGCGGGTTTAGGGTTGAACTACACATGATCGCACGCGATCGCGTTCCGTCTATCTTATATGCTCTAGCAAATGACGTTCCTGAGTGACAGAAAAGGATGGAGCGACGGAAAAGGGCGATCGCGTGCGGCCATGTGTAGTTCAACCCTTATACAGAAGAGTCGTGTGGCGGTTGCGGATAGTCAAAGTAAGGGTTGAACTACACATGGCCGCACGCGATCGCACTTTTCCGTCGCTCCATCCTTTTCTGTCACTCAGGAACGTCATTTGCTAGAGTATATAAGATAGACGGAACGCGACCGATGCCCTTAGGCATCGGTCAAAACCAACCTGCCTGATTTTTGTAGTCAAAAGTGGTTTTGACCGGTTATGAGTTTTGACTGTAACATACAAATACAGTAAGTGCAAAACCGATTTTGAGTTACTACGCATTATTTGGAGCAACTCTTTGGAGAAATTATCATAATTATCTATTTATAACGTCACGCCTCTGTCCCAGTGGGGTAGGCAGAGACCAGGGCGCGCCATTTTGCATCTTATGCTCATTCATTCAAAGTTGTTCAGTTTGATGGTCTGATCATCCCCTTAAAAAAAGTGTCAGCATATTAAGTTGGACCCTGTATAGGAATACAGGGTGATATTGATATAATTAGCATCCTTTTAAACTACGAGTCTACCCATCAAACTGAAAAACGTTTACTATGGGAGCAGGCTAATCTAGCAAAAGAAATCTACTGTTGTTAGGTACATACATTTGAGTCGAGTAGGCACTGCAGTTTAGTTTAGTATGGAACAGTTTTGCTCCCATAGTAAAAGTTGTTCAGTTTGATGGGTAGGTAGACTCTTAGTTTAAAAGGATGCTTATTAAATCAAAATTATAAAATTCACCCTGTATATCTCTCGTTCATCCTGCCGTCTGTCATGGGCGTAGCAATAATTTTTTCCCAGGGTGGGCCAGGCCCCGGTTCGTTCGGTGCAATAAAACCTAAAACCTGGAGCGAGCGAAGCGAGCTCGAGATTTCACTGAATTCTGGAGCGAGCGAAGCTATGTGAGCTCGAGATTTTACTGCAATGTGTCTAGGTCCTTGTGATACAATTGTAGCCAGGAGCGAGCGAAGCGAGCTCGAGATTTCACTGAATTCTGGAGCGAGTGAAGCTAAGTGTGCTCGAGATTTTACTGCAATGTGTCTAGGTCCTTATGATACAATTGTAGCCAGGAGCGAGCGAAGCGAGCTCGAGATTTCACTGAATTTTGGAGCGAGTGAAGCTAAGTGTGCTCGAGATTTTACTGCAATGTGTCTAGGTCCTTGTGATACAACCGTAGCCAGGAGCTAGCGAAGAGAGCTCGAGATTTTACTTTATTATAGCTCGACTTTTCTAGCTCATGCCAAAATCAAGCCAATTCATGCATTAAACAAATAGCTGAAACGAGCTTATGCTTATGATTTCGCTACATAATAACTCGATTGTAGAGGTCTTGAAATAGAGTAGGTAGGTAAGTATATTTGTGTATAAAATAAAACCAGAGCGAACAAACACTACCAAGATTATGACTCGGTTGTAGCAAGAACTCAGTTTCAAGGCATAGAATGCTACCAAAAAAGCCGAGCGAGTGCAGCGAGCTCGAATTTTCGAAGTACATTCTGACCACATTGATTTTTCAAGAAAGCTTAGTGGACATGAGAAATGAAACACAAGAAATTGTGTTTATTCATTATTATAGATGTCTCTTATTGTTAGTAAGTGATTCATTTGATTTCTGGGGTGGGCCAGAAGGATTCTGGGGTGGGCCGGGCCCACCCGGCTCCCCCCCTTGCTACGCCTATGCCGTCTGTCCTCTCCACATGACCAAATCAAGGAAGCATACTTTATTCTTTTCTTGTCACATCTTCTTTTAATTTACATTGGTCACTTATCATATCAGTTATTACACAATTTCTAACACTCTGCTTATTATAGCTAAGTTCATTACCTACAGCATGGTGTCCCATCTCATACAAATGAATTTTTTGTTAAAGAAATGGTAATATATGGCGTTATGGTATCGATTTGTAATTAATGTTTACGTAAAAGTGTAAATTGTTACTAAAAATACATGATCTGACTACAAAAAAATCTCGTGAGCCTCGGAAAATCAAGCAATTTACTTTGCCCGAAGACTGCCCGCGTTACGGCAGTCGCGTTCCATTGTTTGACGTTGGGCATCTGTACAGCTTGGCAAAAAAGTCGTGATAAAAAATGAGGGCGCTGCCTCCACGCAACAACGTCAAAATCACGCATAACCTGGCAACACCACCATACTAAAATTTTAGTTCCACCTGTCACCACGATCATGACTTTTTTGCCAAGCTATACTGTATTGTATAGTATTATATAATCTGTGCCTACAGCAAAGTCTGGCAACATTTACCATATAATATTTACGCTTGCAACATTAGACTGCTAAACAGGGGGACTTCTCATCTTGGTTAATGGGATTCCTCCGTCCTTCGTCGTAGGACTCGTAGGTAAGTATATAAGTACGTTTTTATCAACGTAATGTTTAGTACCTAGACAACCTAGTAATGCAATACAATTTGCATTTGGTGCTACGTGTTAAATTAATATAATCGATTTAGAAAAAAATCAACAAAATGTCTGGAAATAAGAAAAAGAATATTGAGGTAAGAAGTTACGCAGTGTGACCATTTTTAAATTGATGATCATGCTAGGCTCTTGGTCAAAAACTGCTAAATCCTGCTAAACATTTTTATAAAAATGCTAAAATCATGCTAAAAGTTTAATCATATTTTAATGCAAATAAAGTAATAAATATGGCGATCCTTGGGGGAGGCCTATGTCCAGCAGTGGACGTCCATCGGCTGAGATGATGATGATGATGATGAAAGTAATAAATTGAGTTGATAAATTATATTTGTTTATTTATTATTTCGTAAATCAATCAAAGATACCATACTTAACCAATGAAAAATGGGTCCAGAAGTGTGATTTTTGAACATTATACGAGCGATTCGGCAGTAGAAAGATGCATAATCTCCATAGTAATTTTGACACTTTCTACTGCCGCCGATTCGCTCGTATGATGTTCAAAAATCACACTTCAGTTCTGCGGTGACCGTGGATTCAATCAGGGAATTCATCTAGAACGATACTAAAGAGTTGTCAGTATAAAAACATTTATTACAAATGGTAGGTACCTAAATATTGGTATGCGTGTCTCGAGTAAATAACCCAGTTTACTGGGTAAATGCTGAATCATGCTAAATTCTTGCTAAGGTTTTAGGCGATCCTGCTAAAAACTGCTAAATTTTTCAATCCTGCGACAATATCTGCTAAGCCCTAATTTAGGGGCCCAATCCTGCTAAAATCGCAGGATCCTGCTAAAAATGGTCACACTGAAGTTACGTTTTCATCCTCCTAGTGTCTAAACACACTATACCGAAAGTACGCGACCGAAGATCCGCGGCTGAGTTTACGTTCCGACCATGTTCCGACGTATTCGGGTAATATGACACACCATAAGCGCCGAACTTACGCGGCAGAAATTCAGTTGCGTAAACTTGCGTAACTTTGTTCAGTCCCCGCCCCCGGATTTTCGTCGGCAATCGAACCGAACTTCGGTCGCGTAAACTCGCGTATAATGTGTGCACTACAGACTAAGTTGCCGCTGAACTTACGCCCGACCGAAGTTCGGCTGTACGCTATAACGCAACGTAATTTCGGCATAATGTGTCGTCGTTCATTCAAATAGCATTGCTGGCGTAATCGTGCCGAACTTCGGTCGCGTACTTTCGGCATAATGTGTTTAGACACTTACACAAACATCCTAAGCACTGTAACGCAGTTAAGTTTGCAGCCTGTGTACAGGGTCCTTCTTAATATGCTGTTTGACACTTGTTTAAGGGAACCGAACCATCAAACTGATCAACATCGAAATCGAGAAAAAAAATCGGCTGTCCCCAGTCCCCATTGATATAATTTTCTAGATATACTTAATTAAATGCTGTCCCTATTGACGTAGAATAATATGGACGCCGGGTCTAGTACAAAATTCTCGAAAAAAGTGTCCGAGTAGGTATAAACTACATATAAACCTAACCATATAGGATTAGAACCATAACGATTATTTTTGTATTTTTGGCGGTGGTTTGATCCTAGTCTGTAGTACATTAGGTGCTAAATTGTCGATCACAAACGCTAGAGGTAAAGTCAATGAACAATGATCATTATAAGTCAGTGGTCAGGTACCTATTATTTTTTATTAATTTATTTCAAGTTTGATGTCATTTATAAACATTATGCAATTACATGGCAATTACTGACCTTCTTATCACAAAGTGAACAATATTGAACACTATGGAACACTATTGATCACATAATTATTACAACTATTACATCAGTAAGTTACTAACTACTTAATTATTACAGTTTGTAACATTAAAGTGTGGTCGTACTTATTTAACCCAGGGCGGTTTTGCAGACAAATTGGAAGACTACAATAATAGCAAAAGAGATATCGCGAAAAAGAAATCAGCCGTTCCATACAAAATTGCAATACCTACTCGATAGCTCGATCCAAGTGTATGGAAGAGTCGATTTTATGTACCGTGTACGTGTGCGAAAAAGATAAGATAGCTCCTGTTTTGCTACAGTGACAATGTAACTATAATTTTTATTATGATTACGATTGGATTGATAAAATTATTGCACAAACTGTTACAAGTTACAACTGGCTGACGGGCTCACCCCCCGTCACACTGGACAGAGTTTCGGTACTACTGGTGAAACGTGGATGTTCTGAGGTTTCAGAATATCTCTGACTACCCTTCTACCCTACTTCCCCATGGGGAATATAGTCGGTATAGCATATGGCTATGCTTACTGTTACAACTTCCTGACTAACCTCACCCTATCCTTCCATACCATGACTATTATTTTACCAGTGTAATCTATAATAGGTAGGTATAGGTATTGTGGTGACGCGATTCCTCACCAATGAGCATGACTCATTTAATTGTATGCCATCAAAATATGTACCTACCTACTTAGTTATCACTAATCATAATTAACATTCTCTGATAGCAAGATGACTATTAACTTGCCCACTCCACCACTCAAGCCCACTGTGGATTGGTGGAATCGACAGTGGGATGGAGTTTGGCCTGCTCACTTTCACCCTTTTTGTGAGTTGATATTTGTCCAGTGGGGTCCTATTATTATAGGGTATTACAAACCTAGACTTAGGCTGACTTGCACCAAGAAGACGTTTTCTAAGATTCGTGATGAATTCCTCTTAATGAATAAAAAACAGGCTTAAACGTATTTAGTGATCACTATGTCTCTCACACTGCTCATACTAACAACAGTGACAGCATCATAAATTTAAACATGTTTAAGCCTAAACACTTTTTGGTGCAAGCCAGCCTTAGGAAGGGCCAATTACAGTGGCATATTATAGTCGTGAAAATAATAGAACTAAGAAACTTAATTGGTATCTGTTTTTGCGTTTAAGAATCCCATATCCACTAAAATAACTGCAAAGTCTTCAAGTAGTACAGAGGTACCGGAGGAGGCTAAGGGAATCAAACACCCGCTGGAGTACGCCTGGAGCTTCTGGATGAATACCAACATTACCAACAATAAGAACAAGTGGGAGTCCAACCTCGTTGAGATGACGACCTTTGACACAGTCGAGGACTATTGGTGGTAAGATTGCGTAGAGATAGCTATGTAGATTTGGTGTTTCCGGTTTATAATATAGATAAAAAGTAATATCTTTGATTTGGTTTGCCCAAATCACCGAGCGTCGGCGTCGTCGCCATGCAGTGAAAAGCACGTTAAAGCTAAAACTTACGTGTTTTTCGTTTGTGTTTATTTCTTTGAGAGAAAAAAAATGCATGAGGTTTATCCGAAACTTGCATAGCCACCTAAGCCAACATTACACCAATCAAGGTTGGACAACAACTCTATATCTCGGTGCTTTGAGACATTCGTCAACAACATTTGTGAATGCCTTTTAATCACCTGGAATTCAGTGGCGTAGCGTGGGTTTCTGCCCCTCTTGCCCCCCTCGCTACGATACTGCTGGAGTTTACAGGTGATTTGTTTCGGGATACAAACAAAAATTGTTTGGAAGTCGATTTGATTTTAATCACCTAGGTAGCCTAGGTAGGTGATCATAGGAAACGAATGAGTCGCCTGTATGATCGATCACCCAGGTGATTAAATTTGAATGATCAGAAACCGCTTAAAATCGGGTCAGAAATTTTTCGCGTGATGCTCGAGCAAGACGGGGAGAAAGCATATTCTTCCCGGTTTTCCTCACTGGGACTGGAGCGACGTATCCTGCTGGTCGCCCACTTTTCCGAAACCTTTTACTTTTTGTTGTAGAATAAAATTTTTAGTTAAGTAAGTAAGTAAGTGCCTCATAAAAAAACTTTACTTTAAATCTTTATAGTTTGTACCACCACATGAAACAACCGTCAGAATTGAACCTAGGTCAAGATTACGCGATATTCAAGAAGGGCATACGGCCTATGTGGGAAGACAAGGCGAACAGGAATGGTGGAAGATGGCTCATCATGTTCGAGAAGAGGCGCAGCGATGTCGACTGGGTCTGGTTAGATGTGGTAAGAGCATATAGCATAGCATAGCATAAGCATATGCTCACGACTATATTCCCCGAGGGGGTAGTCAGAGATATTCTGAAACCTCAGAACATCCACGTTTCACCAGTAATACCGAAACTCTGTCCAGTGTGACGGGGGGTGAGCCCGTCGCCACTTATAATGGACAGTGGGTACAATACACGCCTCGAAATTGAAGCATGCAGGTTTCCTCACGATGTTTTCCTTCACCGAAAAGCCAGTGGTGTAACAAATCGTACATAAATTCCGAAAAACTCATTGGTACGAGTCGGCTTGGACGGGGATCGAACCATCGCCTTTTGCACAGCAGGCAAGGTTACTCGCCACTGGACCACCACGGCACCACGGCACGGTGGTAAGAATACCTACTTATTGTACACACGGCGACACTTTGCGGCCGCAGAGGGTAAAATCGCGACCCACGGCGACCGCAAAGTGTCGCTCGTCTGTAAGAGCCATAGAGGTAAGTACGAGTATGTAAGAGCCCTAAGCTGGCCGCGCGACGTTATTCATTGCTCTACCTACGCTGGGCGAGCTTATTTTGATTTTGCGTAACTTGATGTGTCGCCGTGTGTACTCAAGTTTATGATGATGCGTTTGGGAAACTTCGTAACTTAACTAGTATCTTCTAGTCCCAAATACCGCAACGTCTTAAGACGAAAGACTTTGGCCAGTGTAGTTAGACCAAGGTTCTACTGCCAGTGATGACGTACAAAAATTACTATGGCGATACGCATCTTTCTACTGCTGATTTGACTATCAAAAATCGCTCTCATATGTAGTATGATTTTTGAAATTCAACTCGGCAGTAGAAAGATGCATATCTCCATAGTTATTTTGACATTTTCAACTGCTGAATTCATCGAATGAGATTCAAAAATCGCACTCCAGATCTGCATACTCAGATCTGCAAACAAAGGTGTCCAAATGATTTCGTAGGTTTGACCTACTATTAAAAGCTTTTTGCTTTGGACGTTGTTTTTTTGCAGAGAGTTAAACCTAAGTGGAGGGACACACCTGCGGAGATTTTCCGCGCCAAACGTTCGGTTGAATACTCTTTACTCTTTTGAATACTTACCTCTTTGGGATCCTCTTTATTCACTCAGTGCCTGGGTAAATTATCGCTTCTGAATATTTGTGCTTTGCTTCCATTCACAGATTCTCCTTATGATTGGTGAGAATTTCGAAAATTCCGAACTAATCTGTGGTATCTTCGTGAATGTAAGGGGTAAATGTAAAATCGGTAAGTTCTTAAGTTTTTTTCCCTATTTAACATCAACACATAACTAGCATAGCTAGCATGGGCTGGTCATATCTGCCGAAGAACTGACAACCGATGGGGTGTCAGAGTTCTAGAGTGGAGACCGCGAACTGGTAGGCATAGTGTGGGACGCCCTGCTGCCCGCTGGACAGACGACCTAAAAAAAGTAGCGGGGAGTGACTGGATGAGGAAGGCCAAGGACAGAGTTTTGTGGCGCGTTTTGGGAGAGGCCTATGTTCAGCAGTGGACTATGATAAGCTGATGATGATGATGACATATCTAGCATATGCTCACGACTATATTCCCCGAGGGGGTAGTCAGAGATATTCTGCAACCTCCGATCATCCACGTTTCACCAGTAGTATCGAAACTCTGTCCAGTGTGACGAGGGGTGAGCCCGTCGCCACTTATAATGGACAGTGAGTACAATACATGCCTCGAAACTGAAGCATGCAGGTTTCCTCACGATGTTTTCCTTCACCGAAAAGCCAGTGGTGTTACAAATCGTACATAAATTCCGAAAAACTTATTGGTATGAGTCGGCCTGGACGGGGATCGAACCATTGCCTCCTGCACGGCAGGCAGGGCTACTCGTCACTGGACCACCACGGCTTAACTAGTTAAGTAGAAATGACGAATTAAAACACCCGTTCCTTTCGTTGCAGTAGTAATTAGTTAGTTCCACCAAAAAGGAACGGGTTAGGGAGTTTAACTAAGTTTTGTATGTAAGCACCTATACCTACCTAAAGTTGTTCAGGGTGATGATCTGAACCACTTTCAAGCTTGACCAGGCTCCAATGAACGCTGTTAATAAACCTTTTTGTTTCCAGCGATATGGACAGCAGATGCGACCAATGAGGAGGCGAATTTAAGTATCGGAAGAAAATTAAGGGAACATTTTGGGACCAAATTTGGAAAATACTACTTCCAAATCCACGATACGACTAAGAACCTTTATATTGTTTAATTTTATAATTATATCATTTTTTAGTTTTGTAAAATGTGTAAATTACGACTGCCATAAATTAAAATACGTACCAAAGTACCTACACTTAAATTATGAAGTGAATTTTGATTGGCCCTGGCCAAAATTTTCCTTGTTAAGTATAATAAATATTACTCAAAAAGTTACCTAATAGATATTTAAGCTTGATTATGTAATAAGTAAATCCTATTTGGCCCTTCTTAAATTTATGATTAGGTATTCGATATCGCCCTCCTCTAAATATATTTCCCCAGCCCTAACGCAAAGCAAAGCTACAACGCTACGCTACGTAGCTACGTGGCTACGTGTAAGTGACAGCAAGAGATTTAATGGAAGATTAAATTTAATGAACGTATGTGAAACAGGCAGTATACCTATCTTTAAAAATTCACTTTAAATTTTAGTAAGAAAGTTTCTAAACGCTCTGAAAGGAAATAAGTACGGTCGGTGGCGTTGAATGTAAAACAAGCATTACCTTTGTCATATACTCGTACTACCTACCAAACATGGGTTTGAGCGTATAGAACGTTGGTATAATAAAAAAAAATGATCGTAAAAATACGAGGGACTGGGAAATAAACCTAAAAATAATAGTAATAATAAAAACTTTATTGATAAGACTAAACATTGAAGACGAAAACTGTTAACTTCTTATAATATGGTGCACGTTCGCGAGTTGGTTTGGTTTCTGATCTCTGTTTCCACCGTCTCTTCTATTTTATGAACTGTATCCTCCGTACCTTCTATCCCTTTGTGGACTGTTTCTGAAATAGGTAATACCTAACATGAGACTGGAATGGTAGACATATCTCCGCCCAGCGCCCAGCATGTGTTCAGAACCTTTCAATATTCGCGTTAGAAATTACTTCCTCACCACGGCTCAAAATTATAGACGGAGAGCTGGGTACGAGATTTCGAAATGATAAGGTGCAGTGAAAATTGTTATGTAATAATAACCTTCCTTACTAGCTGACAAGTACATTGCACTGAAGGGGCTGAAGTCTTTCCCGGGGAGGGATAGATAAGCATAGCATGTGTGGTTGAGTATGTATGGCCCCCTGCCCGTCACCCTTATTTTTATTTGTGAGACGAGGCCGTTGCTCTGCAGTGCGGTCCTACAGGCTATACTTACTAAATTAAAATCAACGAAAGATGGAAAATTAAGAAACCTTTAGGTAAGTATTACGTTTTTCACGCGTTCAGCAAGATCATAATGTAGGCGACAAGGAAGGAAGGGTCCAGCTGTCGGCATTTTAACCCACATGTGACTGTAAACTAACATTAACTCAAAACCCGACAACTAAACCCTTTTTGCGTCGTCCCCCCCATTAGAACTAGCACCTTTTAGTGCAAAGAAACAAACAAATGCTTACCAACAACATGTTCTTCAATAACCTTTCCTCTACTCATACAAGAGTTTTCTTTCTCCTTCAATGACTGGAACATTCGAGCGAATCGCCCTTTCTCTTCTAATTTATTCACCACTACGTCCTCACAATTTTCTGGATCGATGTGACCATCGATAGAATCCTCACTTCTTACTATAGGCATTACTGCTTGGGTCTTCGTTTTTCCAGCTAGAGGACTAGATTTATCCGAACCACAGGGTATAGTTTCATTCTCGGACTGTCCATTTTCACTTTTCTGCCCGTCATCACTGTTTTTGCTAATGTCTTCACTGATTTGGGATATATCTGGTACGTGGAGAAGTTCTTGAAGTATAGGGGTCTTTGGAGGCGGTGAGTTAGCTATCTCTGCAATCTTATCTGGTATTGCTAGGACTTTCTTGTCGATATGAATACCAGGGTCAATGGCTGCAGTTTTCTTCAACATTTCTTCTACGACTTCCACTTTCTTATCGACAGCATCTGTGACATCTTTGACTGTGTCGTCGATTTTGGTTTCAGCTTCTTTTACTAAATCTTGCATAGAATCAATTGCATTCTTAACTTCAGCTTCAAGTGGAGCAGACGGTGTCGTGTCATCTTTATTTATATCGGGGACGTCGTGCGTGCTTCCGTTTTCAGCTTCAAGGTCATTTATGTTTACGATATGCGAGCCGCTGACGTTTGCCTCTAACGAGTCTATCGATCCGTCCTCTTCGTTCGTGTTCCCATTTACGTTGTCTGTATTGAGGTGTTCCACGTTTGAATTCGTGACGTCATCTGTTGTGGGTGGCTCCTCGGGTTTATTCATCCCTGGTACTTTTTGAAGCGGTGGCAGCTCAGTTAAGGAGATCGGCCTTGTTTCTTCGGAGACTATGTTAAAATCGTTATTGGTGAAGTCAGCGTTTGATCCTTTGGTTGCAGTTAGTAAAGTGTGACAGCCGCCGCAAGCTACGTTGTCGACGATGAATCCATTCATAGCAGTGACCCGCT
This sequence comes from Agonopterix heracliana, assembly GCA_963693445.1. Taxonomy (NCBI): domain Eukaryota; kingdom Metazoa; phylum Arthropoda; class Insecta; order Lepidoptera; family Depressariidae; genus Agonopterix; species Agonopterix heracliana. The sequence continues at coordinate 2,878,923 of OY856310.1, forward strand.
TAGGAGCGTATTGATTGGGCACTGCCTCGTTGGAATTATCGGCGTCGTCGATTTCTTCCAAACACAGTTTGTTGTTCCTCGACTCGCCACACGTGTAAAGTAAACCGTTGTCTGGAAATGATTAAAGTTTGTTAGTTTTGTTGCGATAACCACCACTCATGGCGAGTGAGAGTCCGTTACTGATCATTAGTGCTCGCCGAAAGTCATTTACTGTAGTTCTCGTGACGTAAACAATCAAAAATTCGAAACATACGAATTATGTCAAATCGATTTATTGTGGAGCGTTAATGGTTACAAAAGTGGACAAGGTCTTAACGATTTGAATACATTCCACTGATTACTAGCTTTTGCCTGTGACTATGTTTGCTTTTAAAATAAAATCACCGTAACATAAGGAATAACGTATTTCGGTTTTTTATGACTAAGACCTACTTTATCAAAGAACCGGACTTGGTAACTTTTTTGTTAATCATATATTATAAATGGATAAACATAAACATTTATGTATCCGTTTTCAAAATAACCTAACTTAACGGATTCGGTGTTATTTTATTGTACTAAAATACGAACTTTTTAAGATTTTTATTTATTTTCTAGACCCTCTTTTACGATGACTCGTCATTTAATAAAGCTCAATTAAACCTTTATCGCTACATCGTGACGTGACTCACCGGTAACAAAAGCAGTATGCATAGCGCCACACGCAACCAACTTCAACTGAAACCCTTCAAACATCTTCTCCATATCGATTTCAGTCGGTTCAGAAACATTCTCAACGTCTTTAGGCATTCCCAGTTGACCTTTTTCATTAGATCCGAATGCTAGGATCTTGGATTCGTCCATGGACAGCAGGAACGTGTGGGAAGCACCGCAGCAAGCGCTTTTGATTGGTATTGTTATAGGCAGGACTTCAGGAACGTAGACTGTGGTAGCTGTATTTGAAATACCCAGTTTCTGATTCTCGTTGTCACCGGTAACGAAGACTGCTCCTTGTGCTGTTTGGAATATGAGTGATTATTGGATGGACGTTAGGTTCGCTAAGTAATAAAATAAATGTGTTTCAGTTAGACTCTACCTGTTAGAGCAATAAAGAAAATATTAGTTTGGTTAAAAATGGTGCAAAATAGCGTTAAAATTTACATGGACGTTTTCTATGGAACAGTTGACTTTTTTGCGTTTTTGACCATCGAATGTTTGACCACGCTTAAAATAAATAAATAAATTGAGTTATGTTGGTAGCGAATAGATTAGGGGCTTTGTTCATTTAATAATCGTAGTGGTGGTATAGTTTTGGAACTTTATTCAGTGGATTTGGCACAAGTTTGGCACGTAGATACTTATAAGCCAGATGGCGGGTGCTTACATAGTCTTAAACTTTGTTAAGGATTTAGTCCCTGAAAACTTCAATTTGTCTAGGAAACAACTTTCATGACTGAACAAAGTATATACATGAGACAAAGTACAAACACAAAGTCACGACCGTATTCCCCTTTCAGTGTAATCGGATACTTTGGTATTTTAGCGTGATGGTGGAGCTTGTTACTTAAAGGCTCGCTCTTACCTATAATATTCATTGTTTCAGGATGGAATAACAAGTCAAGTGGTGACCTAATCGTTCTAAGAAATATTGCAAACAAACAATCTCTTAATCGTCACGTGCGACATCCACGCGAAAGAATGAGGTGTTCTTATCGTAGTGCGCAGCCCCAGTAGGTCTTTGGCTATCCAAACCTAGCCAACACCCATAACTTGTTTTTTCATAGTTCTGTCTATCTTCTATGATTAAATTCAGGTTTCAAGACAGATAAGAGTGATCTCCCGGTCCCGCTGGACTTCATGGTCTGGCTGGTGTTGTGAGTGGTCGCCTCTGTTGATCCTGGTTTACACGAGTAACAAGTGCTGGGATAGAGTTGCAGGCCTACGACCGAAAATAAATGCTTCTAATTTTGTTAATTCAAAAAATAACTCTACTTACATGTAATAAATACGGTGTGATAATACCCGCATTCTACGAAAGCTATCTTCTCCATGAATTTGAGTTCAGTGAACTTGACACTGGATCTTGTGTCTTCTCCTAAACCGAGCTGTCCTTCCGTGTTAGACCCGCATACGAAAACGCGACCTTCGTCTGAGGAAATAAGAAATGGTTTAGAAGAGCACTGGATGGAAAAGTGTATAATAAAGGATATTTATAACAGAATACTGCGGAGACAAATTATACTAATATAATAGCTATCAATTAATAGGCTAGATATTACCATTCTTCACCACGTTACAAATGTCGAGATCCGACGCTGAACTAAAGTTCAGGACATTGCTTGCTTAAAGTGGCATGGCGGTGGGCACGACACGTAGCTTAGAAAAGTGATGATATGAGGAGTTAAGCCTTGACAGTGTGGTGGCTAAGATGAGGCAATAGTGGTGTGGGTCATCTGGCAGCCAAGTTAGTTGATCACATCAAAAGAAGCTGTGCGAATCGCATTCAGGTGTGAGACCTTTCATTTTGGCATAGGACTGAAAAGAAAGGGCAAAATGGAGGCATTTGCCCTGAAGTGCTGATGATAACGTGTATTGCGTGGGATTCCACTGCTGAGAGCAAAGTGTTCACACCAAGTGGTACTAACATCTTTTCTACACCGCGGAACCCACTCTCTGCTTCTGTGTTCACGCATACATGCAACCTCGTTGTCATCAAAGCATTGCGTTTCCCCAGAAAATACCTTTTAATCTTGCCTTTGTGTTCTATATCCTCGGTCCCATCATCTTTTAACATCACACGTGGCAACTCGAACTCAAGCACACTTAACTGAGTAGGTACCTAGGAAAAAGTAAGTATTTCGAAAACAATGAACAAACAACTGATAATTTGTTTACCGGTAAGTATAGCAGTGTGATTGCTGCCCGCAGACACTTGTCGAATCGGACCCGGCTCGCCCTCCAACTCCACATACTGAGGAACTGTGTGGTGCTCCATATCACCCGTGCCTAGTTGACCCTCGTCGTTGCAGCCCACTGTGTAGATGGAGTTTGTGTCTGCGGGGTAAAGATGATTTTAATTTAATTGTTGTTTCATTTGTTTAGGCTGTACTGTACGAATAGTGACGTACTGAACTCCTCATACTATGTACCCTTTTAGGCAATTAGGGAAGCTTTGACGTAGCTCGTGTAGTCTTTGCGGTCAAGGCCGAGTTGACTCCACGCTACTCTCATTCTCAATATCAACAAACTTGTGCCAAAAACAGTGTAATGGCCACGCTGATAATCCCAGCGCGTATGCATATAGTTGTAACGCGTCTGCCACCCCATCATTGTGGCCAAGGCCCAGTTGACACCACGTTATGCTGTTACACTCATAATGTTACATAAAGAAAGTAATAACACACCTGTGACGAAGACAGTGTGAGCTCGTCCACAGGCGACGAACATGGCGCGGTGTGGCTTCAGCCACTTGACGCAGCTCGGCCTCGTCGCCTCGTCCTTGTGTCCGAGGCCGAGTTGACCCCACGAATTGCTGCTACTTTCATATTATCTAAATATAAACACACCAGTGACGAAGACAGTGTGAGCTCGTCCACAGGCGACGAACATGGCGCGGTGTGGCTTCAGCCACTTGACGCAGCTCGGCCTCGTCGCCTCGTCCTTGTGTCCGAGGCCGAGTTGACCCCACGCGTTGCCGCCGAATACGAAGACTCTGCCGTTCTCTGTGCAGAATATACAGAAAGTAAGGTGAGTCAAAGTGCAAAGGGTAAATTTCTAATTAGTGCGTTCACACACGATGACGCACTGACGGAGCGGCAGATGTCAGTCCATAGAACCGCACCCGGTGCGTCAATGCGTCACCGTGTGTGCTTCTACGTGCGGTTTCATACAACTCCTTGCTTCACAAATGACCGACTGACGTTTGCTGCTCCGTCAGTGCGTCATCGTGTGTGAACGCACTTAGTTCACCTTAATATTGATAATTTTTAAAATTCTGATTTGCTTTCAAATGTCGTAGTGAAGACTGTCATAATACGGAAAAGCAAGATGTCGATCCGCGATTACAAAAGTTAAGACCTTCCACCTTCTACCAGGCAAATGACCATAGAAAATATGATGCCTTGTTCCAAGTTCCTGTTCCATAATTTGATTGGGTATAAATACTGATGGTATTCCTTAATCTGTCTATCTATACTGTAACGTCACGCCTCTTGTCCAGTGGGGTAGGCAGAGACCAGGGCGGGCGTCTACAACGATCCTCACATACCTATCTCATTCCCGTCCATACATCTCTTTATGGTACATACATTTTAAGTACTCCGTACCGCACCTTTTTGTAGGACGGAACCAATTTGATTAGAGTATGTACGTACCATCCTACGAGGGCTCCCTCTACCGACACTTCCATTCAAATTAGCACTATAATATTATTTCTTTCGTATACATGACCCAACCAACTAACCCTCTTGTCACTACATCTTTCAATTTAAATCGATCTCTAATCAGTAATCAATCACACAATCAAACTCATACACTCAGTTGCAGTTAATCCTCCATTAAATCTCATGCTAGCTTTTACTACGTCAACAAGACATATATTAGAGTTTAATCCTTCATTAAATATCTTGCTAGCTTTTTTTTTATTTATAATTAAGTAATGGCTTTTTGCTTGTGCGTAGCACCGCATTTCCGCCAGTGTCAAGTGTAATTTATGGGAGTATCTATCCCAATCTCAGGGATTGTTTTTGTTCAAGAACAAGAAGAGATTGTGTTGTGGATTGCGGAGCCTCGTGGCAGGCAAAAACGCGACGCGCGAAAACCACGCGAGACGTGTGCTCGGGTCAATTCCTGCAACATGACTCCTTGCTAGCTTTTACTACGTCAAGTCAACTAGACAAAATGTGACAGCAAGAGATTTAATGGTGGATTATCTTTAACGAGCGTTTCTACAACTGCAAATATAAGTTTGTAAACGTGTTAGAATTTAAAGACGTTATGATTTTGTTCTCTGCTAGGTTTAGTGCATATGTCTCCAGACAACTTACGGCATATAACAGCGCTGTGCTCATCGCCGCAGGAGATGGCGACGATCGGGTCATGCTTGATGAAGAAGTGGCTCGGCTCGTTCTCAGCGAAGTGCGACTTGCCGAATGTGAATACGGCCCCCGTATCTGTAAGATAATTATATTACTTGACATTAATTAAGTAACTATATCAAATTAATCGGGAACCATCTTCGTTTTTGGTAAGGTTTTCTATTCTATTTTTGCGTGAGTTAGCACTGCATTTCCGCCAGTGTCAAGTAGTTTGTGGGAGTATCTATCCTAATGTCAGGGATTGTTTTAGATCAAGAAAAGAAAGAAATTATGGGTTGCAGCGCCTCGTGGCAGGCAAAAACGCGACGCGCGAACATCACGCGAGACAAGAGTTCGGGTCAGAACCTACAACGTGACTCCTGGTAAGGTTTTAGTGGATCCTGTTAGAGTACCTACCTATGAACTACATATTAGGTGATCTAGTAAAGGCACAGTATAATAAAATATAGTATCTAGTTCGCATTTGTATGAAATAACGGCTAAGTGTCCAAGGTGTGGCAGTGGCGGTTTGATCTCAGCCTGGTACAGGCTCTTAGGAATCAGTAACTTAATGCACGATTTGGATAAATCTTTAGTGTTGTAAATCTGCATACTGATGAGGACATTGATATGAAATCCGACAACCCACATTTGGCATACGTGGTGGACTAATGCTATGCGTGGTCCGGCACGCACTTGACTAAGTTTCTAATTTACCATTCTTTTCACACTTTAATGACGACGTCAACAATATTAACAGGCAGGTAAGAACATTAAAAGGTATTTTTTCCAAGAGAAAACACCATGCGTCAAAGAAATTACCATATTCATCATATATTTCAAAAAGCTTTTCTCGCCCTTACGTCAGAGGTGGTCAACCTAAATTAAGAATACAAAAACTTTTTCACAGTTAAAGTGTTAGGTAAAGCTATAATTTGATACGCACGTAACTTCCGTTTGACCTTGCCTTTAGGTGCCTGAAGGTTGGCTAACCCTTAATCTGATGTCAGGAGATGGTATCATGTCTAAAATTAATAGTTTTCATTGTTCACACGAATTCGGAGCGGTCATTTGGTGAAGTAGCTACACGAAAAGGTGGTTATTTATACAGGGAGTAAGGAAAAGTATAATTTAACTCTACCCATCAAACTGAACAACTTTTACTATGGGAGCAAACCTGTCAGAACCAAAAAAAATCTGCTGTTCCTTACGTATGAGTTGAGTAGACATTGAAGTTTAGTATGGAACAGCACCTAGTTTGGTCAAACAAAAGGTAGGTATACACCTACGTAACGTACCTAGACTGTAGATATTTCTAGTATATGTGTTTGAATATAATGTAGTTACCTAATTGCTAAGCTAATTTTGACCTTTTTACTCAAACAATTTTATCAGATTCTAGGATATTGCTAGCACTTATAAAACATGGCCTAGGCCTAGAATTTGTACTTATGAAACTATGAGAATTATGTCTCACGAACTTACTATTCTATTTTAATTTTAAAATAATGGCTCCTAACCCTGAGGAATCTTAAAGTGATGTAGAAAGTTAATTTTTGAAAATTTCTTGTTCGAATCACCTCAGCTGCAAAACCTACGACCGATATAAACAAAGCCTACGTCGAGAGGTTAGCGAGTAACACCTAGCATGCAATACCAACATTAGCATTCCATTACATGCATTTTACTATTTTTATGGTAATTGGATAGAGCAGCGTGAAAAATATATCCGCAGTTTGGCTGTCATGACAGGAATGTTGTGGGGGTAAATATAGTTAAAACTGCATTATGTTAGGGTCTTTAGGTACAACTCTGTGTACCTACCTAGTAGCACTTGGTTTGGTCCAATGCACAATACGTTGAATAAGCAGTTCGTCAATCTACAACATTTGATCGAACACGTATAATATTGTCCAACAATATGTACACAGGTCAAAAAGCTGTTTGCTTATGTGCGTATGGATTGAGGAGCCACATTTGCTATTGAAAAAAGAATTCTATGGCCATTTTGTAGGAAATTTGTAGATTTTGTAGGCCCAATTCTGGAATTTGTAGGAAAAGTATAGAGAAGTTACATGGACATAAATGTGGCTCCTCAATCCATACGCACATGTTTGCTTAGCTGTTTTCACCCAAACAAATTAGTTTTCCTCTTACTCAACGGTTTGACGGAAGTAAACTCTTTTTTAGAGTTAAGCTCGCCTTGGTAAATCATGATTTATTGAAATTTTTCATAATTATGTTGTTTATTGTGTACAATAAAGAATCTAAGGATCTAAGCTAAGTATTAAAGAAAAGATCTTAAATCGACTTATCTACGAGTATGTCAGAGTTACTGCCCTGGGTCCAAAACGCATTTCGTCAAATACGCAGTTCATTTACACGAATTTGATCAAATCTTCCATCAACACACACATTAAAAAAAAATCTTAGCTTCAAAGAACTGATATTCGAGATACTGTTGATAGTCTGCACCAGAGGATACGCTGCTGGGTAGACCCAACTGAGGATTAGACACATCCAAATAGGTACTAGACAGACTCTAGAAAAATAAATAAATAATGTAGGCTAATAATTTAAGTAAACGCCATCAGTTTTAATAATAAGTACCCACTGTTAGTAGGTACATTTCAATTAAAATGTAAGTAGGTACCTATGTAGCGTTTCAGAATCACACATGCAGGAACCCTTCCATCACTTGACCACTATTGCTAATGCCTTATAAAATATGACCTGAATTTCTGACCTAAGTTGAAGAAAATTGTAAAATCGATAGTCACATAAACATGTCACAGAGCTACGATCCTTAAACTAATGGTTCTAAACTTGTTCTAAACTAAAGTTACTACGTTTCTCTACTGAGTAGCTTTTATTTGTCATCACTACCGGGTATAGAAGCTAAAAATAAGTACTTAACTAATTCAATCGGTGATGGAAAAATGATACATTGATGTAAGATAAAGATAAGATAAATATTCTTTATTTGCACACCAAAATACACAAAAAAACAACAACAATATACATGAACAAGAAGGGTACAAAAGGCGGCCTTATCACTAAAAGTGATTTCTTCCAGACAACCAGACAACCAGTGATGTAATTATAAAGTACTTACCAATTCATTTCATGTATATTATTGCTACCGTTTTTAGAAAAAAATCAACACAGAGTGTTAGGGTAAACAGTAGCATTACTTTAAGGGGTGATTGTACCCATGATACTGAACAACTTTCCCAAAGAAAACTTGGAAATTCTATAAAAAAAAAATTCTTTTCATACAAGTTCGATCGGCTGATTGCATTTAGTAGGTATGGGAAGTCCAAAATGTTGTTTACGAATTTCCTATAGGTTTTTTAGAAAATGTTGTGGTACATGGGTACAATCACCCCTTAAAGTAATGCAACTGTTTAGCCTAAAACCCTGTAGATAGGTAGGTTAGGTATCTTCTATAGCTTTTGGAGTGCTTTTAGCCAGATCAAAATAAAATTAATGGATAGGCCTAAAGCGTGGTAAGTTGAAGCACCTACTTGTGCACTTGGTCCATACAAACTAGCGCCATTAGCTGTCAAATCAAGGGAAGTGCCCATGAAATTTGAAATAAACCTTTCATTTGTTTTGGCTCATTTTTCTGGTTTGAAATGTTCGCGTAAGGCCTATCCATTAATTTTATTTTGATCTAAGCTTTTAGCCCCAGCTACACTGTTACCAATTGACACGTTACGGACAAAACAAGAACATACATAAACACACGACCGTATGGTATGACAACACCACAGTATAAAAAAAGAGTATCTAGGACGACGCTATCCCACCCCACCTCATCAACATCATCATCACAGCCTATATACGTCCCACTGCAGGGCACACGCCTACCCTCAGTGAGGATGTGTGGGCGTATCCCACATGATAAAAGGGGTTGTGCAATGTATCTGGCCACCCTGTAAGGGGTTAAGACTGTGATTTTTTATACGTATACGTGTAGTTTAGGTATTGTGTATTAAAATTGTCAGGAATGACTGACAAAACCCAACCTAAACTAGTTTTAACAACAATTTTGAACAGGAAGTTCTTTTTGTGAATGGTCTTTTTGCCGTGTGGTGTCCAAACCATCGTCTCACGTTAAGACACCCTCTTGCACGTCAACTACATCATTATTACGTACTATTCATTGAATCCTTTTCTATGATCGCAGCGATGAAATGTACCTAAGGGCAAGAGAGTGCACCTGAGTTGTAGATGTCTATTACACTTTCTTGTACTGTGATTTAAGTATGAAATTCTGCTTTGTTTACTTTTTACACATTATCGTAATGGGACATGTTTTGTCCCAGTGCTGGGCAAAGGTCTCCCCTAAACTCTTCCACGTGGAAGAGTTCAAAATAATTAAGTTTAAAAATTCATAGGCTCCTAAAGTTCATAGATAAAGTAACATTATTTGAAATGACTGCTCAATAATTATTTTGTCGGTATAGAACTTATTTTTGGCTATAGGGGCTATAGGCTTATAGATAGGTACACACATTTCTATTCAGTCAATTATTCAAAACTTCAGTAGGGAATTTTTAACTCCTTACCTGATGTAACATAAAAATTTCTCACAAAGTGCATGTGCTAAATGTTGAAGAATGTAAAATCGCTTAAATAGACGAGCCATAACAAGAAATGTATTACATTTTGTTGCGAGCGGCATACTAGGTAGGTAGGTAGTTTCATCGGAAAACTTTTACAATAGGTAAGTATGTCATTTATAAACGTACTTCCAACTCATACATTGTAAAAGCATTTAAATTTTTCAAAACCTCCGACCGCTGCAACATCGCATCCATTATTTTTAACTTTCCAAACCACACTTTTTAAAACTTTCGCGCAAATAAAAAAAATACAATTTGAATTTAGAACACTTCACCTGGTATGTCGTCAGTCATGGTGGATGTTATTAAAACTCTTTGGTACGTAACTCTATGTTGAATCCATGGCGGATAGACCGCTCGGCCGCGGGGCGTCGACTGACCGCTGTCCATCGGCCACCCTTGGCCAACAGTGCTTACGTGGACATAGGGCACGCTGGAATAGACCGGGGTACTAACTATTTACGTCTACGTCTATGTAGGTAGTTTTTGGTAATTATATGTTGTACTGTAAGTAATGGTGTGAATAAGTTATAGTTGTAGCCATGAATAATTTTTTTCTTTGACAAGTAATATAATAAGTGAAAGTAGAGCTAATAAACAAGTTAGTGAACATATAAAGTGTACCTTCTCTTTTATAAATTGTTCGAGAAAATGTTAAAAAGAAAGTTAGGGGAGAATAACTATTGGAGATGCTCAAAGCATTGACACAGGGCCTGTTTCACTACTTTTGAATAGGTTCTTGTTCCAAAGTCAGATAAAGGTAGAACGTCGTATTCTTCTCGGATATTTTCGAAGTTTACTAAAGAGGCAAATAAAATGAAGCAACAGTTAGATTATCTATTTATTGAGTTGGTTAAAAATACTCTGAAAGCAGGGTGACTAACTTTCTACTTTGCCTGTGGACCACTCTTTTTTTGGTATTTGGTTGATAAAATCTTATTTATTAATCTTTGATGTTTCAAAGATGTTTTATGTTTTTCCTGTTTCTTCATTTTAAAATGCCAAAGGGTCAAATAATGCCGAAAGATTCATGGCATACATTACTTGTTTTGATCTCTCTATTTTAAAGTGTAGCGATCAAAGCAAGCAATGTATGCCAAATCGGGCCTGACGAATTGGCAGTGTATTCTGTGCTTTAGAAATAAGTGCCGTTATTTCTAATAATAACGTTTTTTAATAAATATTGATTAATTGATTGAGAGGACCTCTACAATGGGATTGTACAGGCTATAACTTACTAAACAAATAGACTAAGAGATAAGTGTACTTTTTGCAACCATCAGCAGCAAGGCTGATTCAGTGTTTATATGGTGTAGAGCATCTGTGTGATGGGGATGGACCAGGTCTGCCTGCATAACTTCAGTCGGTTTAGGAGTTACAGACGTTTAATGGTCTGGAAAAAAATTACGATCCACAGCAAGGCTGATCGTATGATATTATTGTAGTATGCACTGTAGCTATGCGAAAAGTACAAAAACTGGCATGAACTGCCAGTCGGTTTAGGAGATACAGCCGTTCAAAGGTCAGACCTTTGAACGTCAGTAACTCCGAAACCGACTGATGAACCATGTCAGTTTTTGTACTGTTCACATGGCTACAGTGCATACTACAATAATATCATACGATCAGCCCTGCAGCTGTTCGTAATTTTTTTCCAGACCTTTAAACGTCTGTAACTCCTAAACCGACTGAAGTTATGCAGGCAGACCTGGTCCATCCCCATCACACAGATGCTCTACACCACATAAACACTGAATCAGCCTTGCTGCTGATGGTTGCAAAAAGTACACTTATCTCTTATAATAAAAGACAGTTAACTAATACCATATGAATAGATAATAATAGTACACTATTATCTATTCATATATCTATGCTATAATACCTATATAATGAATTGGTATATTTTTTAACTTAATTCTACTTCCATGTTCCCATGTTATAGTACAATTAACGTTGACCAATGTCAAAAGGTCTCCCACCCTTTTACCATCGTTAACAAGTTGTAAGTAAACGAAGGACATGGGTACACTATCTCCGGGTCTGTATAAACTGGACAGTGGTCAGGCAAGCTATCCCGTGCGTTGTTTTTCACTTTACTTAGTTGGTTGAAATTGATTGGTTTGTTTTGACATCGATATTTTGTACAGCTTATTGAGAACTCTATCCGTAAATCCTTGTTTCTAGTGATAAATTACTGCCTGTTTTTAGTTTTCCGTAGTCGGACAAGAAAAGCTTTTATAAGATCGTTTAGGTCTTCGTTTGTAACAGTCTGTTACAGTGGCATGACGTCTACAGAAAGTTGTAAACCGAAATGCATTAAAGGTAGTAAGTATAGGGAATCTTTCGATGTACATAGATATTTAAATTTTCATAATATAACGTACGCCTTCCAAAGGTCCGGGCCTATAATATCCCGTGATAAATAAAATATTTGATATTATGTCAATAGTAATTAAACAATTTAAACATCATTATTATAATTCTGGGCCATACTCCACCACGCGGGCCCAGGGCGTGTTGGTGGAGGCAAGTTAGTGGTCACCTTGCTGTCAGAGAATTTTCAAGCCGCCAATAGGCCTCTGACTTGTCTTAACGAGTAGTTACAACGCCATCTGACGGAACTATCCGAGACCAACTGCTTAACGTGCCTTCCGAAGCACGGAAACGCTCGAGATGAAATACCACTAAACGGACACCCATCTTTGAATCCAGTCTTTGACTGACCGGACCTGACGTTGCTTAACTTCGGTGATCGTTTCCAATACCGAAGCTCCACTACGCCAACGAGCGCTTCACTCCCTCTCACCCTTATTCCTGCAGTGGGATTCTACAGGCTATAACTTTTTTTTTTTAATTATAATTCTAGTATTCCTAAGACTACTTTATTTTCTTTAGGACCAAACTTTGTTGAAAGAGAGGTGCTTTTTAATGAATTTGACTCGATTTTTTTAGGCTTTAGGGTATAATATCGTCAAGAAAATGATAAAACAAAATGTGCAGTCTTAAACATGTGTATTCTGTTTACCTACAAATCAATAACAACAAGGAACCTTGTGAGTCACTAAGGAAATTGCATACCCATTCATTTAAAGGGACATAAATAAATATGTCCTTCGTGCCAGTTGCAAATAACTCGTGTATTTCATTCATTGATTACGTATTCACCTTGACTCTTCAATCGATTGACAATTTTTCTTTCGTTAAGGTGAATCGTCACTGGTCGTTCTCAAAACTAATAGAACGGAATGAATGTTAAGCATTATATAGTTACTACTAACTACTTTTAAGTAAGTGTCATCAATACAGCCGATAGGCGTCCATTGCTGGACAGACGCCTCCCCCAAGGATCGCCACAAAAACCGGTCCTGCGCTGCCCTCATCGAAAGTGTTCCCAACGCCTTTACCAGGTCGTCGATCCACCTTTTGGGGGCTTACTGCCTACCCACGCTGCGCTTTCCGGTTCGCGGTCACCACCCGAGAAGTCTTCGGCCCCACCGACAATCGGTTCGTAAATTTCGTTCGCAAGTATCTACATACCCATGAATATTCATGATATTATGAATACTATCTATATCTATTTATCTGTCTCTTTCCCATTGGGATAGGCAGAGACTAGGACGGGCCACTTAGTAGGTACGATCTTTACACACCTACGAATAGCTTTCGCCTCATTCACATTCAGACAATACATATTTACACACATACCCGCCGGTTTCGTGTACTAAGCTATGCACCTCAACTTTCTGTAGGATTTCTGCGGAATAACAATTTAATCTATACATATAATAAAATTCTAAACTTGGTGATGATGTACATTGAAGATATTTGCAAAAAAAATAATTGGGGGTGTTTAGGATACGTAATGGAATACATTAAGACCATCTATATCTTCTATCTATATCTATACATATAATAAAATTCTAAACTTGGCGATGATGTACATTGAAGATATTTGCAAAAAAAATAATTGGGGGTGTTTAGGATACGTAATGGAATACATTAAGACCATTTTTAGAATTTTTGTCTGTTTGTCTGTTTGTCTGTTTGTCTGTTTGTTTGTTCGCGCATCACTTAAAAACTACTGAACCGATTTGGATGGGGTTTTCACTAAAGTGTAGGGCATGGTTTAGATTAAAATATAGGCTATGTTTCATCGCAATCGGTTTATTCAATCAAAAGTTATGAGTAATTAAAGAAAAAGTCGCGAGGGCTACTGAATTTAATGCACGCATAACTTAAAAACTGCTGAACCGATTTGAATGGCGTTTTCACAAAAAATATAGGGCTTAGGTTGGATTAACGTGTAAGCTTTATTTCATCGCAATCAGTTCATGCAATCAAAAGTTATAAGTATTTAAAGTCAGTGGTCTGCGCGTTTATACAATTGGGTAGATTCAGTATGGTAAATACTAATTCGCTTTTTCAACGCTTTCTTCAGAAAGCTCAGTAGCGTAATTGGTAAATGGTCAGACTTTCAATCACGAGTTGATGGTTCGAATCTTGGTGCGGAACTTTTTGTTTTTATTTTTTACTCATTATACATACATACATATTCTCACGCCTGTCTCCCACTGGGGTAGGCAGAGACAACGGAACGCCACTTGCTACGATCCTGACATGAAAATATCACATTTTCATCAGCAAGTGCATACATAGGAGAATCTGATTTATGGATGAAGTTTGGATTAACATATATTAGGCTTTATTTCATCGGAATCGGTTAACACAATCTTCTTATCGTGTCGACTTCAAATTTTGAACAAAGTCGCTAAATAGTACCTTGCCAGAAGTGGGCAACCGATACTGCACCGTCGCTAGCGGTCATGAGCTCCTCCTGCGTACAGGTGTTAAGGCACGCAGGGCACGATGTGAGATGGGCCATCGTTTGTGGAGCTCCACACAAGCAACTCACATTTTGCGCATCCGAGAATCCCCACCTGAACATGTTGTCCTTACTGCGACTGACCTTGGTTCGAAGTCGGTTTAACGACTTCCAGGTCGCCCACAACTGGTTAGCACAATCAAAAGTTATGAATATTTAAAAATTTACTCACAGTGGTAGAGTAAATGAAAGTTAGTACTCCAACTGCTCCAAGTGTACAAATTACACAAATCGAACTGTACTTATCATACTTTATGTGCCTATTCTGTGTATGTGTGTTTCAAAAGACCGACGGCCTACGGCCTAGCTTTAGTGTCCTGGCAGAAAAGCAAGTGCCTCCTGTGGCATACTACATGCGTAAGCACATTCCTCTCCATACCTCAATCGCACGACAACAGGAGCAGCCGCAGAACTTACTGCCACAAAAAAGAGAGATCGTTCCGGGCTAGGGTTGCCACCGCCAAATCGCCGTTGCCGGACAAATACGTCAAAAACCCTGGACATTTCAGTAAAATCTGAAATTTTCCCAGGACAACCACGATAAATTGTATTTTGACAATAAAATTCAGCTTAGGTCGATACTGCAAAATCTAAAATCTTCTTTTAAATTTACAACGATATGCATGTTGTTGAAATATGAGCTGATAACTGACTGGAGTGAGTGCAACATGGTCTAAAAAAACAAATAGAGCAACCGAAGCGAGCTCGAAATTTTGCAATATACGACTAAATTGATTCAAAAACCAGGAGCGAGCTCGAGATTTTCATAACATATCGAGATTTTGCAATACGACTCAATCGATTCAATATGTACGAATAAAACCAGGAGTGAGCGAAGCGAGCTCGAGATTTTGCCAAATACTATAGCTCATTTCCAGGTCATGCCAAAATCGAGGCCTTCTATGTATGAAATAAGAGCTGAAGCGAGTGAAACGAACTCACGATTTTGCCTAGCATCCGGCGCTGTATCGACGGCCTGGCGACGGGACAGGGCGAACTGCAGCGCAAAAAGCTATTTTTCAATTCGCCTACGCGACGGACACAACACTCAGTGTATTGAAAAATCGGTTTTCGCGCCGCAGTTCGCCCTGTCCCATGGCCATTGGCCAGTCCGTAAGGCGTGGAGTACTATATACCATGGTAGTTTCTCAGAGGGGGGGAGGGGGTCAGAAACAAAGCAATAACTGAGAATGCTGTCTGGTAACGTACCTACATAAAACATACCGGAAATACTTTTTTGTTAACACTAATTAACATGACAAAAAAAAACATTGGGTTCCAGCTCTTCAGTGTTGATGCTGCAGGGGTCCTGACTGTCTAAGCCATGAGACTTGAGGATTTGCCGATTTTTAATTAGATTATTAGGATCAAGCAGAGTTCTCTTCATGACTACCTACTCCGTAGGGTATTGTCAACATAAACTAAGAATGAGTAACTGTGTAGGGGTGTGTGTGTGTGCTTTAAGAATCTACAGATTTCTAATAATTGTTAATTTGTTGGGTTAAGAAGAAACATTGCTTTTTCGGGTTCCTATTACTCAGTCCTGATGCTGCAGGTGTACTGCCTGCATGTTCTGAGTTAAATTTGTAAGTACTTATCAAACAATTTACTTAGATGTAGTTTTGAGAAATGTATGGAGATTATACTTTATGTTTTAATTTGATGGCAATGATGGCAATATATTGCGAAAATTTTTTTCTTTATTTCTTTCTTTACTTTTTTCAAAATTTCTATTTATTTCTCTTTCTTTGCATTTCTTATTATTTTTTTTCTTTCTCTTAATATTATTAAGAACTTCTCTGCGCGTACGAAGTCGAGGGCACAGCTAGTTCCATAATAAAATTATAAGAAAATTGGTCAGACTCAAAAAAATGCCTGGACTGAGAGACCAAACCAAGACTAAATAATTAATTAGTTGGTTGTTTGAGGCTAGAATATCACGTTTTCATTCTGATACTTGTGTCTATGACGTAAAATACCTTCGTTTGTTTTAGTTTATATGGAACAAGGCCCATGACGATGCACCTTAAGGTGGTTTCAGTCCATACAAAACTTTGTCGTTGAACACTCGTAGAGGTATTAATAAAAGTAATGTTTAATATATGGAAAAATAGCTTAGAAAATCTAGATTGCGCGTATCAAATAACATTTACAAAATTTATAATATAATTACGAAGATATATTGTATGAATAACTTTGAAATTTTGTATGAATAAATTCAAACTTTACTTTATAAATTGTACCACAAAATTTTGTATGAAATTGACAACTTTGTACTGGCAAGTCTTAATTGATCATTAATTGGTACAACCATCCAGTAAAGATGAGGATGAGGATCCAGTTTGGTAAGTTGACGAAGCATGTTGTGGATCTCTAACTGTTTATTTAAGGTTTTAACGAAGCATGTTGCTGATTACCGGCTGTTGCACTCGTATAATGCTTGAAGAAGCTTGTGCTAACTGCTTATTTTATTATTATGCGGTAAACGGTGAGATCAATGTTGTACCTAATTAGAAAATTTGCTACGCCGCGTAGGCATGCGCTACGAAGAGATTTTAGTGGACTATAAAAGTACGCTGTTAAGGAATTTTATGGAGGTAACTAGTTCAGTAGGTTATAGTTTTCGTGCAACAATCGATTAGTTTACTATAAAAATGTAACCTTGACAAAATTTTTGAAGCCTTTAAATTTGGACTACGCCGTAGTATGGCAAAATAAAAAGTTTTTAATTTGTTTATTTTTAAGAATAAATTAATTATCCTCAACATATATTATGTCCGATCACGTCGGCTGAGTATGATCATGGTCTGGAGTCTAGTCTGGGGTGCTAATGTACGATACGATTTGATCGGTTTTTTTTGATAATTCTAGGCGATTTTGCATCTTAATATTTAGTTACCTACCTAATCAATTTAACACATTCACTGCCACCGTCAGCTAATAGGGATTTATGTATGTTTAATCGGAAGCCCCCGACACAAATAGTTAAGAGAATATTATTCCGAGAGCGAAAATGCGCGCTGCATACAAACGTACTATAGTGATATTTTCAATACTAACCAATTAAAGTCAATGAAATTTTGCAGCAACAATCTAGAAACAAATTTCTATGCTTCTATAGAGTCAGATTTTCGTTAAAATATACAGTTTCAATGCTAGGATTAATTTAAGATTTGTATGGAAATCTTTGAGGCACTGTAACTTGAAAACTATACATTTTAACGAAAATCGGACTCCATACAAGCATAGAAATTTGTTTCTAGATTGTTTCTGCAAAATTTCATTGACTTTAATTGGGTAGTATTGAAAATATCACCATAGTACGTTTGTATGGAGCGCGCCAACGGTAATATACCCTTAAACATATGGCTTACATCTATTATACTGCCAGTGCCTCTGACCACTCTGCGTGTACATTTTTTTATTGGGAATACAAGTATATTCCTATTAGAACTTCATGGTTTGTCCAACAAAAGACATAAGTACTAACGTTGGTGCTGAGTGGAATAAACCGGATAATCCTGCGTGTCGAGCGGCACCCAGCATAAGAATTATATGGTGCAGCATAAGTGTTCAAGGGCATTAAATATTGCAGTTTTTTGAACAACTATACACGGGGCTAACTGTACACAACTGTTCGGGGCACACAGCTTTCTATGTTTCGAAGTAGGATCTAGGTTATTTAGGCTTTTAGGTGAGGCAGTGAATGCATAGGCATGATGTTGATCGGAGAAACACTATATTAATTAAGAATTGCCCAGTCCTATTACAGTCATTAATACTATGCGATATGGCTTCATGCTGACACGAAAGAAGAATGTATCTTATATCGATCGAAGATTGGAATGTTTAGTGTACGCATCAATAACTCTACACAAATATTTAGTTCTAAAAACGAAATTTCAACGAAGACGAAGGTGCGCGTAAAATGGTATCTTATAGAACATGAAGAAACAATAGAAATTAGTATTTCTTCATCATTAAATATTCAATCTTCGTAAACGCGAAATCCAAGTTCATAAACCTCAAATTACCTAAGTTCATTACCACGAGGTAAACGGCTCTTTCTTGTTTCTTATAATAAATTGGAGGCAACGTCTCGGATTGGCCACTTGCCGCCGATATCGTGAACAACCCCTATGCATAATTTAAATGTTGCGTGAAACACAAATGCCAATGAACTACCTAACATAAGTGATTCTTTCTTAGGTATACTTACCTTCTTGGATTTATACTTAGTTTTAGTTGGAACAAAGAAAGAAAATTCGAGGCACGAAAATGATGAAGCATTTCCAAGGTTCCTAAATAATTTTTTGTTATCGTTTACCTACCTAAAGCTAGTTACCTAAGCTTTTATTTAGTGTTGAGATTTTTGTCAAACACGATTTAGTGCGTTCACACACGATGACGCACTGACGCATCGGCAGACGTCAGTCCGTCGTTTGTGAAGCAAGGAGTTGTATGAAACCGCACGTAGAAGCACACACGGTGAGGTGACGCATTGACGCACCGGGTGTGGTTCTATGGACTGAAAAAAAAATGAGAGCAAATAAATGATTTATGATTTATGACATCAGCCGCTCCGTCAGTGCGTCATCGTGTGTGAACGCACTAATAGTTTGCATTTTTTTTTCTACTATTTAATATATTTGATTAGCACCGGAGATTTATATGATTATGTTATAGGTATACCATACCTATGTTATTTTCTATCGATATTAAGTGCATGCTATGCTGTACTGTAAGAAATTAATATAAAATAACTAATAAGTAGCGATCGACGAAAATGTAAAAATAAATCCACTCAGATTCCACTTAGTCCTCGTGAGGGGATGACATTGTATGGATTTTTGGAAAACATATAATTATCCAAACTCATAAGTAATAGTTTGTCGGCACTCATTAGTGCACCACCTGGATAAAACGAACTTGCCTAACAAAATATAGGTAAGTACCTAGAACAAACTAGACCTCTTAGTACCAGATCACAATTAGATTCTATATAAGTATACCTGCGAACCTATGGGAGCCTGAGTTTTTTTTGTCATGATAGTATTCTTTACTTTTTAATACTTTAAATAAATAATACTACTTTTTAAGCCCCGACGCAAAAAGAGGGGTGTTATAAGTTTGACTCCTATGTCGGTCTGTCTGTCTGTGGCATCGTAGCTCCCAAACGGGTGGACCGATTTCAATGCGGTTTTTTCAAATATAAAGCTAATTTTTGCGAGAGTGTTTTTAGCTTTGTTTCATGAAAATCGGTTCAGCAGTTTTGAAGTAACTTTATTAATCCTTTTAAACATGAGGTGTCCTAAAAGTATTTCTCTTCTAACTACGAGTATCATGAGTATATAAGTATATATTACGTGTAAGTAAGTATATATAAGTCTCCCCTTTTGAAGAGCTACTTCATTTTTTTTAATTCATGCACGTAGGTGATTCTGATTCGGCGTTCCCCTCTATGACATCATAATAAAGTAATAACAATTCCAAGCATCAATAACTTATCATAAATAACATTCATATGAATAAAAAAGATCGATCCAGGGCATCGGTATCGTACCTAGCCTAGGTCCTAAACCGGCCGACATCACGCGAGATCACTATCTATGACACGTTATAGTGTTTTTTTCAAAGCTGTGCGCTATGAACAAACGATATTGTTATAGCCACGGTTATCTTCGGGTCAAACGATATTTTAGTATAATAGTTTGGGGGAAGGATTATTTATTAACCGAATTAAGATAGCGAAGAATCTGCTATTAATATCTGCCACTTTAGAGGTGAAGTACATAAATGGGATCTACTAAGCGGAGGATTGTACCATTTGTACCATTTGTACCCTACGAATAAGAATAACTTTAGAAGAGTAACTCTAAACAAAATCGAAATAATTTTGTGGCACTCAATGAAAAATGACATGTTGTATGAGTTTTGGCGGCTAGGTACAGTTTAGAACACGGGACACTTTTTTTGGTGGCACTTTTTGAGCTTCATTTACACTTCTATTCATTCTTATTCGTCGTTTGTACCACCCACGTAGTTTCGATGGGCGACCGCGCAAAGTCGTGGGTTCGATATTCTTCGAATATAATTTAAAGTAGAATCATATGGTAGGAAACGTGCGTGGAGGTTGCAGACACTACTGATGCCAGCATAAAGAAGGTTTGAGAATCTGAAATGCTAAGCGTAACGAGAGCAGGACCTCAGGGATCCACGCTGGGACCAATCTAAAGTGAAATCGAAGATAATTTTGTGAAATATACTGACACTACTTCATTATTTTTTCCACGATTTCACGTTAGACTCAGAAATAAAGACAGTACTTATTCGCATTTTTGCCTGCGAATAGTCTCCTATTCTATTCTATATTTTAAAAAATGGCTGCCATCTTGGGTATGTGATGATTTTGCCAATGTCGAGTTTTTATAGCAAAAGTGCTTGACGTTGTACGGTTATATTGATGTTTTGGTGACTTCAAGGGTTGTTCTTATAAAAGAACAATATCCTGAGCCACCACTGGAGTTCCACTGTGGACCGGGGATGGGGCAACCGACACGACCACCCAATAGCAGAGCCACAGAGCAACTCGAATAGTCTCCTGAAAACATCCAAAAACCGTTTTATTTGACATCTCATGTCAGTTGCTCGTTGCTCTATTCCTGTAAGGTATAATACCTTTATGGTACCTACTGCAGTTTTGTATGAAACAGCCAATTTAAATCCACGGAAACAGCTGATTTTTATTTCGCGATTACGAAGTTGGCTCCAATGTGAAAGTTTGATGCTCTGAAGCACCCCGTTAAGTATTACTAGGGTGTTTTGTTACACCCTGTATATCATCACGCCTCTTTCCCAGTGGGGTAGGCAGAGACCAGGGGGCGCCATTCACTACGATCCTTACATCCTCCTTTCCCTCAAGCACATCCATACATCTCTTGATACAATATGCTCGTCGGTTTTGAGTTCTCCGCTCCTCCCCTTTTTAACCGACTGCGTGACGCAAAGGAAGGGTACATAATTGTAGAACGCAACCGATTTGATCAGAATACATAGGTACATGAATAATGCGTTCCCTTGGACTCAGTTGGTGGTTTTCAAAGGCTATAGGATACTTAGTTATAAATAAATAAAGTCCCTACACAAGACTATATACAGTAAGTACCTAGGATTAGCCTACACCGACATTACCATACACCGCATGACTGGGCTCCTATTGAAATGTCAAAGCTTCAAAGCATATAGTGACCTTGAATTGTCTGCTAGATTCTAGGTACACTTCTTCCATATAAAATTAGAAACATAGTCCGATTAGTCGCCGTAATCAATGCCAGAAAGCTCACCATAGTTTATTTTTCAGTCAGATATCCTTAGCATTAACTAAATCGTTCTTAGAACAGTTCAGAGTAAGGATTCCAAATATCGTTTCGTGTATGATTCAAAATTGCCATATCTGGAACTAAGTAGGTAGGTACAACAAGTAGACATTTGCGTCGCGATTCTATTTTATTTGTGACTTAGCTAAGTTTGCACAAGTCTCGAGGCATATCTTGGTTGTTTATCGCATTATTTGTCATGCTGAGGACTATTTTTGTAACTTGACATTTACTCGAACTCTTATTTCTGAATAGTTATGTATTTAGCTATTATTATATGATTATACTAGCTTTTGCCAGCGACATCGTCCGCGTGAATTTCAGATTTTCGAAAAATCCTCCTTAGCCTTAGGATCCCTTAGGACCTAAGGGGTGGTTTAGTTTAGATCAACAAACTAAACAACATTCACAATGGAGACCAAAAATAAAAAAATGCTGCCCATTAATTGAGTCGAGTTCGAGGTAGGTAGGTACTACAGTTTTGTGTGAAACAGCATATCTTTTTTTTCTCATTTTCAGAGTTGGCTCTATAGTTAATATTTTTCAGTTTGTTACCATTATGTTTGGTATCTTTTTAAACTAAAAGTCTACCTATCATTCATACAGTTGAGTCGAGTAGACATGGCAGTTTAGTATGGACTAACAACAGTTTTTTTTTGCTACGATTGGGTTGCTCCCATACTAAAAGCTGTTCAGTTTGATGGGTAGACTCTTAGTTTAAAAGAATGCTATGATTTCAATGTCACCCTGTACTAAAAGCAAATCTACGTTTCACTATTAGACTGTACTAGTCTAAGGTACTAGTTGACACTAACAGTGCTCAAACTCTGTACGATAATGAGCCCTCACCAGTTATTAGTAAACTAAAATTTAAAATGAAATAAAAGCTTAACAGGTAGATGACACGATTGTGTCGCGACCTCCGCTTCTAAATACCTAGTAGACAAAGTTGTAACGTTATGCAATACAACCTGCCCACCAAATAATTTCTTCTCTACACGTGTTTCGCTCCACCAAGGAGCATCCTCAGGAGTTAGACTGACGAACGTTCGAAACAGAGTTGTTACCCCGCCGAGCGTCCGACACCGAGTAACCGATAAAAGCTTAGTTTCCACCAGGTTTCCTTCACCGAAGGTTGGCTGGTTTGAGTCTAATTGTGGCTGGGAACAGCCGCTCTTTAGGTAGAGCTAAGTTGTGACTCACTAGGTAATAGACTTACTGTAATAATCTGCTAAACAATGTCCCCATGACAATGATGGTAAGGTTTGGAACTCTCTCCCTGCGACTGTATTTCCAAGCAAAACGATTAGGATATTTTTAAAAGATGAATCACATCACACCACACACCCCGGGACACACCACACCACACCACACCATCGGGAACCTACTGACAATTGGACTGATCACCCAAGAGTTGTAGAGATGCTCAGATTACCAAAGAATTATTATGAACTTACAATTGTTGATGAAAAAGAATGGATAAAGGTAAATAAAGATGTGACGGAAGAAACAGAATATTTAGCTTATTCACACTCGGAAAGAACAATTTATGTGAAACCTTGTCCTCGATCGCAACGTACACGAGCTGTCTTTGCGAGGGATTTGGAATTCATATGCAAAAAATTAAACATAGACACCTTGTATTTCATAAAAAATGAAACTAACGGAAAATTTATAGAAGAGATATCAAAATATATTAATGAAATAAAAATATGGTCCGGACCAAGAATATGTGTAATTAAAGGTGTAAAAAAGATAAGTGACAATGATACGAGACGCGTAATTTTGAATGACTATCACATGCTGCCTACCGGTGGTCATGTGGGAATCAGGCGCATGCTGAATAATATTAGACGCAGTTATTTCTGGTCAGGATTAGAAAATGACGTCGAAAGATTTGTGGAAAGGTGTGACAAATGTCAACGCCACAAATATCTCAAAAACATAAAAGAGCCCATGGTAATAACCAGCACGGGTGGCTCAGCTTTTGATAGGTTATTTTTAGATTTAATGGGGCCCTTAAGTAAGGATAATTTTAATAATAGTTATATTCTGACGCTTCAATGCGATTTAACAAAGTATGTAGAAGCGTATCCAATAACATCCAAGGACGCGACAACTGTGGCGCATGCATTGGTAAGCAATTTTATATTACGCTACGGAATACCGCATCAAATTATCACCGACCGGGGAACCGAGTTTGTCAACGCTACAATGCAAGAGGTATGTAAAATTCTAAAAATAGAACATACGACTTCAACAGCATATCATCATCAAACAATAGGATCACTTGAAAACACCCATAAACATCTTACAGCTTACCTAAGAATGCAGGTTAATAGTCAATCCCAACAATGGAGTTCATGGTTACCCTACTGGTGTTTTTCATTCAATACTACAGTACATACAGAAACTAATTTTACCCCATATGAACTTGTATTTGGCAAACTATGTAACATACCTACAAATTTAACAACAACAATAGATCCTGTATATAATTATTATAGCTATCCCCTAGAGTTAAAGTACAGAATTCAAAAATCGCAAATGGAAGCTAAAGAAAATTTATGTAAGAGTAAGCAATTAAGAAAGCTACGATATGACACTTATGTTAATCCTATTAGTTATAAGTCTGGAGATTTAATTTTGATTAAAAATGAGAATTGTACCAAATTAGAACCATTATATTTAGGCCCATTTACTGTCGTAAAAGATTTAGAACCAAATGTTATCATCTTAAAAAATAGCAAAGAACTGTTAGTGCATAAAAATAGAACACGACCGTACCATAAATAAAATAAATTAAAAATTGTTTGTTGCAAATTTATTAGTAATTAAGAACAATGTACTTTTAGATTAAGACACATAATTTTAAGGTCTAATGTATAAGACCAAACATTTTTTTTTCTCTATTTTTTTTTATTTTTCGGTAGGCATGTGACGTGGTGACCTACCATCATTATATATGTAATAAACTTAGGTTATTTGATTCATTATTAAATGAGACTTGACTCGAAAGCACTCGTTTTCTTTAACGACAACTCCCGTCTTCACAATAGGCCTTTTCTGTGTGAGCACGTTATATCCCGGCTTCATCTACAATTTCCACCAGGAGTGCGATTTTTGAATCTCATTCGGTGAGCTCAGCAGTTGAAAATGTCAAAATTACTATGGAGATACACATCTTTTTACTGCTGATTTGGCTTCAAAAAATCGCACTCCTGCAGTGCGATTTTTGAAAATCATAGGAGCGGTTCGGCAGTAGAAAATGTCAGAATTACTATGGAGATTATGCTTCTTTCTACTGCCGAACCGCTCGTATGATTTTCAAAAATCGCACTGCAGGAGTGCGATTTTTTGAAGCCAAATCAGCAGTAAAAAGATGTGTATCTCCATAGTAATTTTGACATTTTCAACTGCTGAGCTCACCGAATGAGATTCAAAAATCGCACTCCAGGTGAGCTCAAGCCAAGCCCATTTTGAATAAAAAAAAGGACAGCTAAAAGCACAGATTAAATGATAAGTTACGGGTAAAGTTTAATTACCATTGGAAAAGTAATTTCTCATGATGACTAAAGCTTCCAATAAATCGGTCAGATGCGCAATTGCTGTTTATTACCATTTTGTTGTCAAGACTAACTGCGTGACCTTAATACTGGCTGCAATCTAGGTTAAATTTCTGCTATTAAACTGGAACCTATTACCTTAACATTAGGTTTATGTAAACACAAACACCCTTCCGACATGTGCACTAACGTGAATTGCTGATTTTAATTTAGAGCCCCTGTAATGGTTTGTCAAGGTTATAACTTGGCTTGGTACTACCGTAGCTGAGCTAAATTGTAAATTAAGTTTAAAAATGAGGTGATCCTGGCATCTCTTTAAAATATTTAGCCACCCTTCGATAGAAAATTAGACCGCAAAACGAAGATATTTCTTTCGCTTCTTCAACAAACGTAATGGTTTTATGCATACTCATCGATTTATCGTTTCATCCGTGGATAAGTTATATGTCAAGATAGACAGTCGAAGCTACGAAAGCGTCGAAAAAAATTGGAACCAGCACTGGCCTCTAAACCCTATTCATATACCTACACAGACATAATTTTAATGACGCCTCACGCACACCTACCAAAGAGAGTTGGCCCCTTTTGTTTTATACGGTAGAAGCGTGAGCCTCATTATCTTTTTCTAAGGTTTCATCATCAGTATCTCAACCGGAAAACGTTTACTGCTGAACATAGGCCTCCACCAAGGATCGCCACAACGACCGTTCCTGCTTCCCTCATCCAAAGTGTTTCCGCCACCCACCATCATGTCGTTAGTCCACCGATGGTACACTTATACGCGATTTCGTTTGCCTTAATAAAAATATTAAAACACAAAAGGTACATTTACCTATTTAAGTATAAGTAGGTACCAACTAAAAATTTGACGACACTACTGGTGGTGCTATTCAAATACGACGCGACATCGACTCTGTAGAGAAGAAGACAAATATGGTTATGAAATGGTGGTTTTCATGAAGCAGTCATATGTATTTTTTGTACAGGGTGGATGGCCCGATACTCAGGCACTGGACGTCAATTCATGTTGTGCCAACTAGCCGCGCCTCTAAATAAGACAATTATAATTTTGAATATTTATACTAACATAGTTATAATAAATGAAACTTGTTACTAACACATTATGGACAAAAAGTCTGAAATAAATGTTTTTTTTCTCTCCAAATTTTGCAATCTTCATTGATTGGTACTGCCATGTCTGATAATAATCAAAAAAGGTTTTTGATAATAGGACCGACTTATTGGTCTTAATTTAACGACTTTTATTGTTAGATTATCGTATCACATATACTAGGTACAATACAATGTAGTAGCAAAAACCTTTAAAACGAAATAGAGTTGTAAATAGCAATAATCCACTTTGCCATAAAGATATTTCTGTATTTCAGCGTCGAAAGTGCGTCCGCTCCGTAAACCCATTTTTGCCTGACACGCATCGTAGCTCATAAATCTATGGAAATAACGGTTATAATGGTTTATTTTTTGTGTCGGGAGAACTGGATAGAGTATCATGAGGGAGTTGATTGTTTGTTTGTGGTTGCCACGGTGACCATATCGTCACATCTTGCGAGCTTCGCCTGAAATATCGCTGATTCGTTCGGTCATTAGGTCGTTGATCCTTACCTGTTTAACAAGACTTTAGTGCTTTCTTTTGTTTCAATTTCTTTGTCCATTTTAGACCTCGAAATGCTAAGAGCTAAGGAGCTATTGTTTAAATTCACACCTTTTTCTTGTACGATTCTTAGTTGTATAAATTCTGTGATGTTTCGATGTCTTTGTGTAGGTACGAATTAGAATAGATGGAATTATAGATACTTAAGCACTCCAGTTTTTAAAACAATGAACGACCCGGTTGGTGTAATGGTTACGACACCGGACTGCCAAACCAGGGTCCTTGGTTCGAATCCCGGTTCGGTCATGGATGTTATATGTTCGAGCCGTTGTTGTATGGTTTCCATAACAAGAGCCTTTAGTGCTAGTTTGGGATCATTGTTAAAATAAAAAATAAAAAACGAATCGTTCTCATCTTGCCCTGTCCATACTGGATCTGCCCCTACGCTACGTCTTTTTTGATTTCATGGACCAAGTTGATATTATTTTGTAGATTTGATTACCTAAATAAATTGAATCAAAGATTTTTAGCGAAATAATGATCAACCGAATCCCAATACAGGGTGTAAGGAAAAATATCGTTAACCTTTAAACCACAATATAAAATTGAACAACTTTTACTATGGGAGCAAACCTGTCTAGTATGTAGCTAAATGATTAGGGATCTGATTTTGCTGATAGCTGAAAATACTAGTCGTGTTCTTGGACGAAAGCAAATGAAACGTACGAAAAAAAATGCGATTCCGGCCTTTAAATATTTAGTTACGCTACTCGATAATAGGTAGCGCCACAGGTAACAATTTAACAACGAAATTATCTATGTTTTGTTTTTCTCAGTTAGGTACTACTACTACTTAAAGCCCGACCAGGAATATAAAAAAACCTCGCCATGTTGCGGAAAATCATTAGAACTAATTTTTGTACTTGGAACACTGGCATTAAAGTAGTACATTGATATCGTTGCATTAAAGGTTATAGTCGATTGCAGCGCCCCCAAACCAGGTTTTTTATATTTTAGGTCAGGCTTTACTTATCCTAAGAAGGAAGAAGCTTTGATAAAGTTATATGTCAAGATTGACAGTCGAAGATACGAAAGCGTCGAAAAAAATTGGAACCAGTACCTGTGCCAGTACTGGCAACAAAACCCTATATACTTACCTCTATGCCTATACATTATACACGCACACATACATAATTTGTATGGCGCCTCACGCACACCAACCTATGAAACTTGGCCCCTTTTGTTTTATACTGAGGCTCATTCTAGACATATACTTTTTCTAAGGGAAGAAGTTTAAAAAATAAATAATGTTACGTTCAAATGATTGTTTATTTGCTTAATATTACAATGATAGGTGAACATTAATAATTATAAAATACAATAAAAAATATTTTTGTTCCTATAAATACGAGTTCTTTTCATTATAATAATCTATGTACGTACTAAATATTATTTAAATGGATTCACAGAAGCTTCTTATTTTATATTAAATTAAATTACAGTGTAACTATGTAATATTATTTACAGGTATTATAACATTTCTTCCACGCTGATAGAAAAGAAAAACGTAGAATAAATCAGAATCATTTATCTTATCCCACGCAGTCGTCAATGTCGACTGGGCCATATAGGCCAAAATGTTTTAAATTAACATAGACGACAAGCTGACACCTTTGTCACTATAATGGTACATTCATGACAACTTGCCTTCGTTGATTTTGTCCAGATTTTATCGAGGCTGTCTTGTTATGCGGCCAAAAATAAAAACGGTTTGGTTTACATCTTTCAGTGGGACTAGCAATAGCATGCCACCTAGCATGCCACGCAAGACAAAGTAACAATACGAGAAAACGCGAAAAAGACATGCGCGTTCGATTTCGCATACGCAAAGTACAACAAAGAAAGAGGCACGTCTTGATTCTTGTCGTTTTCTTTATGATGACATGCTAGACCAACTGCTCTCCTCATTAGAGATAATCTTGCGTAGGTATACGTATGTATGGATTGAAATAAATTGAATGAATTTGTAAATGAAAAAATAAAACCAAAAACCTAAATTATCTTACAAAGAGGTAAGAAAATAATACTATTTTTATTTTATATGCATTTTGTTACCTAGTAGACTAGTTTTTACACCTTTTATAATCTTACAAGTTAGTTTAAAAATAAGTCAAATAACTTATATCAGGATTAAGATATATTTTCACGGGTCATAATTTTTGTCGAGTGATTAATTACTTATTGAGTCGAATATAACGTGATAAATCGTTCAAGAACGGCATTTTTATAAACATCGTAGAAATAAATGGATTAATAAAAAAATACTCAATAGGTAAGTACTCGGTGTTTTTTTATTCGTCTGTCATAGGTAATCCATTGCCTGCATAAAGCTTAACTTACAAATAACTATATAAAATATAATTTTATTTTTAGTAATTATTTTATTTTATAACATAAAATCATCATGAATGTAACGTAACGTACTATCCTGTTGGTGTACGGTGGGGAGTGTAGGGGGATGATAGGTACCCTTAACTAACACGAAGGTTAGGTACGCACACGGCGACAGATCAACCTACCCATAGTTGGACCTTATGTCCATGAACATAGAGCTCAACTATGGGTAGGTTGATCTTTCGCCGTGTGTACATGATTATTTTTAGTAAAGTAAAACAAAATAATACTAATCAAAATAAAATAATACTGCGACAGATACATTAACTGGACTGCCCATAGCAGACAAATAATAAAAAAACAGCGTGTATAACTACTTGAAATATAAAAAGGTAGAAATGACTATTAGAATGAATTGAAAGTAAAATAAAATAGCCTGAGTGAAATTAGTCATAAATAAAATTACTGCAGAGTTGCATACAACTACACTATACTTATACGAAATCATATTCAGATTTAGAGAAAAATAAATGTCTAAAAATGATTTCGTTGTATAAATGCGAGGACTATGATATTGGCAGTAAATGTACACTATTAATTCTTATTTATAAAACATATTCATATTTTAACAGAATCAAACGTTTCGAGCGATAATATTTTAAACTGTTGACCGCCCCGACAAAGTGTTATAAAGTCAAAAAAACTATTTTACAACTTACTATTTAGAGATACAACGAAACTTAAAACAAGTGCAAAAATGAAATGGTTTGATACAATATTAATTAATTGATATGTATGTACGCTGAAAATGGCGAAGCAAATCGTCACAGTGTCGTTAAATGACGTCGTTGGTGCTCAATAGGTTAAAAAAGGCTACTATTTTTCTATAGGTAGTGACAAAATATCACCTGCAGAAAACGTTTGATTACTAAAATAAGTGCTTAACCTAATTATAAAACATAAAAATCTAAAAGAATGAAATGCCAATACGAAGTAGGTACGGTACGACATTTTTTTTTCTATAAGTAATCAATTTTATTTGATGAATAAATAGAATATGAAGTTGAGAAATTGTTAAATTAAAAGCATAATGCGACAACAATACTCTTGGTTTTTTATGTTTATTTTAATATTTTTAGGAAAACAATTATAAAGATATGAAAAGTATTTTTAAATTAATTTTTGTATCTTTAATAATTAACTGTTGAAATAATCTTACTGACTAGTTTTATAAATACAAAAAGTTAACATTTGCAATGGAAACAGACATTATTATTAAAATACAATCCAGTGTAGTTAAAATTATTTGAAACTAACTCATTTATATAATTTAGGTGGTGATTTAGCTAAGTCATGTATCCCTTAGTTGGTCGTTTAATTTAAACAAAACAATAGCTACAGTATGCGCACGAGTTGATTGCCATCGGGGTCTCATTAAGAAGTGCGTAGGCAAAGAAAATAAGGCACATCCCTCGCCTCCCGCGCCTCCTTTAGTAAAGTGCTGAGCTTGACGCCTTGAAGGTCTATCCACATTAAGACGGGCGGGCACGGGCGAGCGCAGCAACAAAAATGTAAAATAATACCTATTTTATTAGCAATAGACTCGAATGTTAAAGCTTGACTCATTATAGCGAGTTCTTCAGAATGGTAATCAACTCGTGTGTGTACAGCTTAGCAAAAAAAAGGTCGGAAAAAATGATGGCGCCACTTTCTTTGCATAAGAACGTCAAAATCACGCATAAAAAAACTTGTTCGACCACTTTACTCTTTTTGCAAAGCTGTACAACTCATCAATATTCATTCACTTCATGAAGTTAGTTACTAACATAGATACTATCCTAAGGAACTAATTGTTATACCTAGATGCCTATTATACCTACTAAAATAATACAAAAAAAAAAACAATGATCGTGAGAAGGGGAATGATACGGTAACTAAAGTTTGTACAAAATAAACATTTGCGTCAAACATTTTTCGTCACGTTCTGGCCACTCTAGAGGGAAAGAGAAGAAGAACACTAAGAGATTTTCGTACTTAACCAGACTTCATAAAGACGTCTGTAAGCCACTAAATTAAGTAAAAAAAAAAGATTACCTACATTTAAATGACAAAGTGGTACAGGGATCATATCATACACGTAAAAATATTCTGACGTTTACCGACAGTTTCCGAAATAACCCGAGCGTAACTGGATTTATCCGGTTCCACGGAGGCCGCGGTTGGGTCTAGCGAGTGCTATGGGGGGAGGGGGCGGCATCATGTCGAACTCCTCGACGATGGTCTTGGGGTGCAGCGCGCTGATGTTGTTGTCCACCGTGTAGGTCCTCGCGTGCGTCTGCGTAAACCCAGGCCTTGGGCTGTCGTTAACGAGCCAGTCACTCCTGCAAATTGATACACGAAAATCAGTTAAAATTATTTCATAAGGTTTAAATTTCAAAGGCTCCCAGTTGACAATCGATCACATCCAATCATGTGGTATGGGCAGATGCCTGAATCCAAAAAGCCCAGATATTGGCACACATTCCATCATAGAAAAGGTACAATGACCACAACATCATGTTCCCTTACAAATTCAACATAATTATCAGCCATATGCCCCAAAGCAATCCAGAGACAGACTCGTCCCATGAATAAACTTGTTAGGTACAAAACACACTCAACCATTTACTCAGGTACACTACGGATTGGCTTACTGCTGGTCAAAGGCCTCCCCTTTTACTCTCCAATCCTCCCTATCGTGTGCAACTACTGACCAACTCTCCATGAAGGTATTCAGGATATCTCTCCACTATTACAGGGCCTACTTCGACGCCGGCGACTATCCTGAGGAACCAAGTCTGTGGTGATTTGGCCCATGAAATAAGGAAGCCTTCATACGCTGAAGTGGAAATTGTAAAACATACGAGGTAACACCATAGCATATTTTAACCATGAGGCTACGCCTTTGCTCCAATATTGGGGACCAGAATGAGAATGAAGTATTTCAAACTTCATCCTACATAACAACTGTTCCAGACTATAATCATGGGAAAAGTAGAGGGCAAAAGAAGCGTCGGTAGGCCACGAATATCTTGGCTCGTGAGCCTGAAAGAGTAGACAAGACAGGCATCGCTAGCGTCGAAGAACTCCTGAAAATATACAGAGCTGACTGCCAACCGAAACTGGAAAAGAACCTGAAGAAGAAGCTTCACCCTACCTGTCTCGCAGTCTCTTTCGCCTGGCCACCTGGTTGTCTCGCATGTGCTGCAGGCGGGCGAGGTGGCCGTTGATCTGCTGCGGGCTCTGCCCGGTGCGGCCGGAGCGGAGGAGGTCCGCGTTGTAGCGATATGAACTCTCTGGGTCGCGCCGGTTCCATTGGTAACTGGAAGTAGATGGAGCATTCAGTTAGATTCTAATTGCATTTAGTGTTTTAATGAAGGCCAGTGTTCTAGTGCTTTGATTGATAGTTGGTTGGAGATAGATTGTATTCTAATACTCGGATGATTTCATAGCAAAAGTGGATATTAAAGGTAAGGTGGCGTTCTTTTATTGAGCAAAAAAGGACTGTTATTTTTATTTAGTTTGTTTGTTAATTCCAGTTTGTTTAGTCTTTAACAAAGTACGCGGTGTAAACAATACAAAAATACCAATATCTTGATGTTGGTTATGGTATAAGTTTGCAACTTCTGCACATAATGAAGAGATATTGAGCCATTATTTTCGTACTTCACCGATAAATTCGGCTTAAATGGTCTATTATATTTTCCTGATATTATAACTGAAAGAGCCATTTCATTTTATGAGGAAAACCAAAGCGGCAATGCTTTTAAAAGTTATGTTGCTGAATTGCATTGGAACTACGGCTTGTTTATGCAAATATCTCTCATAAAACTGACGGAGAAGTAAGGGTGATATTTCCTATCAGTTTCACATAAGTCTACTTTTTTAAATTGATACACTACCGAATTCCTTTTCCTGGAGCGCGCGTTAGCATTTACATAATCTAGGATGTCAGAATGGAAATCGACGACTGTCGGGATTATTGAGTGTAGTAAGATATAAACATAATTCAGTAGATTTACTAGAAACGAGTTGTTACTCACTGATGGTACGCGAAAGATGTATTGTAAAATTGAGTTCTTAAAGTAAAAGCTGCCCGTCCCAAATCCATTACAAAAATATGTGTGCCAGAGCCAACTCGTGGAAGGCCTATTGTGATAAGTTACTTTGGCAGCTGTAGAGTTTAACACTTACCCTGGGAATGGTCTCTTCAGCCTCCGTTGCGCAGTTGGTCTATTCCTCTTCCTCAATTCATTGCGTCTCACATAATACTGCTTCGGATTACTTCGGATCGCGTTTCTGGGCCTTATCTTGGGACCCAGTCGGAGCGGACTCGGTCGAAGATCGAAGGACTTCGGGTTCTGGACAGGGTTGACGGTGACGTCATTGCTCCTCGGGTCATTGACTTCACGGCTGATGCTAGGTACTGTGATTTCGTTGATTTTGCCCATTCGTTGCCACCGGCGACGGAAGTCTTTGAGTCTGGATTTTGGTACTTTGCGTAGTTTTGTTTGGCAGATGTATTGGCGGGGTTCTACGCAGCTTCGGGGTGCCCATCTGTAATAAGAAGTGTTTGTTTTGGCTGAAGCAAACTTGTTCAACGTATATATCAATTTAGACGTCTATGTCTCTCGGGGATTGAAAGCTGGGAGTAGCATAGTGACCTAATACCTACATATAAGTAAGTACATAAACATTAATGATAAAGCATAATACATACTACATAGTCTCCATGCTGTGTCCCATGGGGTAGTTAGAGACAATTGAACGCCATTGCTACCTGCTACATACAATCCTAATGAACTGCTCTGGCTTGTTCCACAATCATCAGTCTCTTCATACATGATCGAAGCCAATAAGTACTAAATACAACTATTTTAGTTTTGTCTTTTGACGACCCGGTTGGTGTAATGGTTACCACGCCGGACTACAAAACCAGAGTCCTGCAGTGCGATTTTTGAAAATCATACGAGCGGTTCGGCGGCAGTAGAAAATGTCAGAATTACTATGGAGATTATGCATCTTTCTACTGCCGAACCGCTCGTATGATTTTCAAAAATCGCACTGCTGGGTTCGAATCCCGGTTCGGTCATGGATGTTATATGTTTGTGCCGTTGTTGTATGGTTCCCATAACAAAAAGCCTAAGGTTTACTTGGGATCATTACAATCTATGTGACTTTGAGCGTCACTTTATTCCTTGTACTTATTTGAAACAAGCCACGTCCAAAAGGATGTATTTTATTATTATCTATGCATTATGTCACTCACTAGCGTAATGTATTAAGTATATTATTATGATTTGTAAGCTTTTACAAACATGAGCAAAATAAATAGTTTCATTCATCCAAAATAGAACCATAAAATATAGTTAATATTATTTCTACGCATTAAAATTAAATGCTTGACCATAGTTTCGTCATCAAAAATAAACAGCCATATAATCCCAAAATTTATTTATGGTTTCACATTACGCCATCTGCTCTCAGCTTAGGGATTTTAATACAATGGACCATTGGGCCAATACAATTCGTTTGCAGCGTCAAAACCGCAAATCATAAAACTTTTATATCGGCTTCGTGGTATGGGGTTTTGTTTAGCAATCATGGTTTTGGGTCGGAGTGCCGAGTGTTATGGCGTCGAATATTGATTTGTTTATGATAGAATGGGATTAATTTTATGAGATATAGCGGAGCAGCAGCCAGGTGGGCTGGGGTATCAAGCTGTAAGGATTGTTAGCGAAGATAGGGAAGAATGGTATAATGGAGGAGGTTTCTAGACAGTACTGCGTGGATACTTGGATCAATTGTGAAGGGTCTGCATGCTTCTTGGGCTTTATTGGTCCAAATACATTTTTACTATAGCGAACGCTATCACTCATCACTTGCATACCCATATTTTTAGAATGAATTTGCTGTTAGGGTCTGATTTCTTATCACGCTTGGCCCCCTTTTGTCGCCCTTGAAGCTCCATTCAATGTTTCCGACAAGCTTGCTATTTGATTAGTTAGGGATGTTATTGTTTTTAGAACCAGGCATTCGTATATAAACTATTTAATACGATTCGTATTGGAACCGAACAAACGGGGGGTTTGGCATGGCGGAGCAATGCTGCCTCTGTCTTAGCCACAAGACAGCAACCTCGAAACATCAAACCTAATTCAGGAAGAACTTCGTAAGCACCATTGGCATATTTTTAAAGAGAAATGCATGTATGTATGTATATTAAAATTTTCGAGCGTTGTGTAATTTACTAAACCACTTGTGGCACTTGTCATTTTGGGCATAACTTAATCCGTTCTACGAACATATTATTTCAAATCTATGTTTCTGTGATTATAGATAGCCAAAAAATTAAATTACTATCTGGAACAAAGTATAGGTACCTGTAAAGTAACTCGGGCATCATAGCGATGCAATGCCACTCCAGCTCATCCGGTGACAACTTCTTCATCTTGGAGAAGGACTGGTAGTGCATCTGACGCAGCTCTCCGCCCCACTTCCAGGCTCGGGACGCGTGGTCGTATATACCGCCGATCCATCGGCTTGTCCTCTCTGAAATCATTATAAGTTATGTTAAAATTTACGTCATAACAATATAAAGCAAAGTTTTATGAGTGTTGGTAGACATAATGACCCTAATCTAGACAGAAGCACTTCAATAAGATGATGAGGCATTTAGCTGTCAAAAATGACGTCAAAAAGTTATCTATGTGATATTATTTTGAATAAAAATTTTGACTTGACTTGACTCAGTGATGTGACCACACAAATTAATTAATTTTTTTTTCATCTTCCTCTCCCTGTGCAGTCATCTACGTAAATACTTAAGGTGGTTTCCGTCCATACAAAACGTTGTCGTATAACACTCGTAGACGGTGTTAATAAAAGTAATGTTTTATATATGGAAAAATAGCTTAGAAAATCTAGTTTGCGCATATCAAATAATATTTACAATTTATAATACTATTACGAAGATATCACGCTTTGAAATTATTCATACAAAATTTCAAACCCTTATATCTTCGTAATTATATTACAAATTGTAAATATTATTTGATATGCGCAAACTAGATTTTCTAAGCTATTTTTCCATGTATAAAATATTACTTTTATTAACACCGTCTACGAGTGTTATACGACAACGTTTTTTATGAAATTGACAGCTCTCCAACCACCTTAATAATCTTATAATATGACACTCATCTCATCTAAAACGTTGTATTCATTCAAAGGCTTTACGTGTTTGTTGCATGCCATGCACGCATGCTGCATTATTCAAAATATCAGTTCCATCCATGGAGTAAGAGGAGATGGCATATCGGCTTGTTTCTATAGAAAATTATGTCGCCGACAAAGGGGGTGAGGGACGGGTGAGGGGAGATAAAAAGCTTAGGGGAGCGTGTAATTTCTCTATGGTATACAATAACCGCAGTACAAACTAGTGCACAATTGGTGGTTACTGTGCACACTTTGTTACACCATCTCTACCGAGAGGAGCGTGTAATTTCTCTATGGTTCCATCTGTATTTGGAAATGCATGTAGCTGTCTCTAACTGATTTGGCGCAGGTATCTGTTCGGCATTTATGACAAATGCCGAATATTCCACCATTTTGCAAATGCATTCTGAACAATGGCGTACGATTTGTGCAATCTTGAGATAGGATTTCCAAAAATGTATAGATCTCCGCACTTGACGTTCAATATAATATAAAACACATTTATTTCTATCATTAAATGCGTGATTAATGAGTGCTTTAGTCACAGGGTTTTTGCGCAGGTAATAGATATACCTACATGTAATAAGACATTAATTTGTGCAGAGAAGACCATAAACCTAGCGCTAGTCTTGAAACTGGACACTTTACGATTCTAGAAATGACCGGTTTAGTTATAAACATAGATTTTATTTATATTTGGTCTAAGAAACCGTAAGAACTTTAAGGTAGTAGAAGCACCACGTTTCCTATAGTGCGTCGTATAAACAGATAATATTTTTGATATTATTATTATATTCTTGTATTTGTACCTACCTATTTGAGTAGGAGAGGTCGAGGTCGATTCAAAATATCATGATTTGATCTAGGATGATAATAAAACATAATAAATGTACATGCGCACTACGCAATATCGATCAACACTTTAGGTATGCTAATTCAATAATGGCGATAACAATGAGAGATACAGAGAGAAAGAAAAGGAGAGACAGAAAGTACTCTCCATATAATCATGTCCCCCGCAGATGAACGAGACATAGCAGATCGATTAACCCCGTCTGCTTTTTTTTCTGACATAATTATTTTAACGGGTTCTTACCGCGTTTTGGTATATTTGAGTTCCCGATATTTCGGCAGTGTTACAACTGCCATGATCACGGGATGACTGAGGAACTGCAGGTAGATTGTTAAGAGCATACAAATCTGTCTACCCTCACTCTTCTTCGTTTCACTTCGTTGTAACACTGCCGAAATATTGGGAACTCAAATATACCAAAACGCGGTAAGAACCCGTTAAAATGTTTAATTCTAGATTAAATAATAACCGTGTAACTCTCAAAAACTGTATTAATTATATCTTAATAGGCAACAATTGACGCGCAACACGTGACGCTCAACATGTTCGGCTACGTTTTAAAACAACTCGCGACGTTGCTTCTTTCAAAGTTTCTTCTTTTTGCAAAAGAAGCAACGTCCCGCGTTGTTTTGCAACGTTGCCGAACATGTTGAGCGTCACGTGTTGCGCGTCAATTGTTGCCTAGTGGATACGAGGCTGGTGTTACTGTGCTATAGCTACATACCAGCAAGATCAGGCTTGTTGAGGTACTTGCGGAGATTCCTGTCCTCCCAACGCGCGGGCACCGACAAGTTGCTGTCACGGTCCTGGGAACAAACAAAACTGATGTTGTAATAAGGCTATTGTTATGCACTACATCGTCGATTACCACCACAAAATGCAAGAAAAAGGCTTCTTTATATTTAACCTTTTGACCGCTATGTTTGGGTACGCAATATGCGTCTACGTTATGGTCGTTTAGGGAAGTGGACAAATTTGAAATTCAAAAGACGTTCAGGATGTCTTGGTAGCTTCTATGTTTGCTGGCTTTGAATAACACGCGGTGTTTAACATTTGTGTACTTTAGATGTAGGTATTTGGAAACAAAATTTGAATCGAATCCGAATCTTGAGATGCCTAAGAAAGCCATCAAACTTGACTTTCGCATCATCATCATCTCAGCCGATAGAAGTCCACTGCTGAACATAGGCTTCCCAAGGATCACTATAACGACCTTTCGCGTTCCTGCGCTGACTTTCGCATACTTTGACAACAATGCAAAATATCTTTTGTATAGGCAAGAATGCCAAAAAAACATGAAATTTCTTATAATAGTAGGTATTCATTTTTTTCTAACTTCGTGGTCTCTACTAGATTATGTGTAAGGTATTTGGGACATTTGAATCTTGTAGTGAAATCAATGTTAAACACAACGTCTGATTGAGTGAGAGACAAAAGTGATAAATCCGCTATGAGGTCATTGTTAAGAGCAGCATTAATTTTATCATAAAACTATGACACTTTACGAGCATTTCGCCGAAAATCTGCTGTGGAAATAAATTACTCTGAGCATAAAGTCACCAAACACCTTGACATGTCAAAAAGTTTGATCAGCATGACTGATTCGCTTGGCGTTGACCTACATGTAGTAAATATTAATAAAAGTTATTTTCAGAACAACGTCAACGTTTGTGCACTATAATTTTAGTCGTGTAAGTTATTGTTTGTTTAGTGCCGATGGCGTCTGCGCCATGACGGATTTCCTATGCAAAAATAACATAGAAATAGTAAATAGGTATACGCGAATACTCTTTTCATGGTACTCAGGAGATCGCAGGAGGCAAAGATAGAAGCAAAAAATTAACGTATAAGACGAAAAAAATTATATGGAAAATTTAAACTAACAGCCTGGTAAAAAAAAAGAGTTTAACGTGGTGAGAGATAGAACTAGTGGTTTTTTTGTTTGTTAATTTTGCAAAGCGCATACCTAAAATATGTTGTCTGATCAAGATGATTGCAGAAATTATCATATTGAGTACCTAGCTAAAAGCACTCCTAAAAGAAAAAAAGCTAAATAAGAAGAAAAATAAAAGAAAGAAGAAGAAAAAAAGCAGCAAAGCAAAGCAGCTTTAAG
Source organism: Agonopterix heracliana (assembly GCA_963693445.1). Classification (NCBI taxonomy): domain Eukaryota; kingdom Metazoa; phylum Arthropoda; class Insecta; order Lepidoptera; family Depressariidae; genus Agonopterix; species Agonopterix heracliana. The sequence continues at coordinate 2,918,661 of OY856310.1, forward strand.
AAGTTAAATAGCTTGAGCGTGATTGTAGCTCCCACAGACAAACCGAGCAATTGGTTTTGTGGGATTCATTGTCATTGTTTTCATTGTAACCTATGTAATAATAATAAATAAAATAAAATATAAATAATAATAAGCTCTATTTTGCCAAGCTGTGCATAAATAATATTGGATATAATTTTAACAAATAATTTATTAGGTTCATAATAACAATAGGCATATTTAGGTACATACATTTTTAAGCTTTTTAGATAGTGTATGGTTGGCGCGCTGGTATCTATGCAGACAGAGTCTGAAGTACTAATACCAGCGCCCCTCTCCAGGCTGTGGTACCAAAGGAATTATAAAAAATTTCCTATTTTATCAGTAGGTGCATTACTATACTAATCGAGAAACAAGAGAAAAAGAAACAGAAAAGAACATAAAATAAAAATAAAGAAAAATACTTACTTTCACAACTTACTTGACAATAGGCAACAATTACAAATTAATGTTAAGTGTTCTGTTCAACATAAAAAATTACTGAGTTAATGCTCAGTCTTCAGTCTGAGTATAATCAAATTTTAATAGAAAATTATGTATTAAGTACTTCTTTTTACAAGCAAATATTTTTAAAGTGTGTGCTTGTTAAATTGTCCAACGTCCGTCCAAACAATCACCCTGGAATTGGGAATGCAGATATTGGGGATGATTGATAAAAAATTTGTATAGTTCGCTGAAAAAAATGTAATGCTAAAATATGACGAACCGATTTTAACAAATTTTGACCGATGTGCTACAAAATAGTTTGCTAATATAATGTAATAAAATAGAATACTTTATTTTCGACCAACCGAGATCACAATTTTGTTAGGAAAACACAGCCTATTGTTAGTTTATAGGTACATACACAACAATATATAACTCCATCAATCACGAAGTTTGGTTATAGTTTACAAAACATTTTTGTGTCTAATATTTCTCTAAATATCTTTAAAGTATCCATGTTGCATTTAAGGCAAGTTGATTGACATCTAATTTTGAAAACTAGAGTTCAGGAAACATCGCAGCTTGCTAAAAATAATTATCCATTTCTGTTTTATCTTCGCCGTAATCAGGTTAGAAAAAGATTTATGAAAAGTTAATTTGGTGCCAGATGTCTCAGTAGCACCACAGAACGTTAATTAATAGTTAGAAGTGGTCTTATTTACCAATAATATTAATACTATAGTATCGCCGAATTATTACAAACATTGTACCTACCTACCTACCTACCTATAAGCATTGCATTAATTCCTATAGGATTTCTTAATTATTAACACAACGAGTGATGGTGTTTCCAACAAGGTTTTGTTGTTCATAAACGGTTTTTAGGTTTTGTGTATCCATGTAGTAGCATGTAATAGGTACATATTTAGCATGGTTATTATTCGTTGGCAAAAAAGAAACACGCACGGCATCTCGAATAACAAAAACATGAACATAAAATGTATGACTTACAACAATGTATACTTTTTACGATCCTTCCTTGTTTGTACCTATGTCTGGGGATATAATATAATATTACATGTAAGAACTATGTAAAAACATTAAAACAATGGGATGTATTGAGATGTTTTGTTAAAAAAAGATGTCACGTCTACAATTACGATTGTTTATTGTGTTTGTGGCGTTTTTTTCCTTTGAAACACCTTTGAAACTTTGAAAGTTGGTGTCTTTCTGATGTTTTGTTTTAATGCAGTCTTTGGTAATAAAAATTATTTTATCAATGTCTGATTAGGTATTCAGAAACTGGGTTATTGTACGTTTTCTAAGTGCAAAATTTCAATTTGTAACTTTTCTTAACTTTTCATAGGTACAAACTACAAGGAAATTTCATAATAGATTCTAAGTTCTGGTGCAAATAAATGACTTTTTTAATGTTATGTATTTATTTCATTAATCACAATCAAAAATTCATAAAAGGGTCCCATTGTTGGCTGGCACCCTTTAAGCATGGAAATGGAACCCTAAAAAGGACCAAAGATGCAGTATCTCACCATCATTTTTAATTTTGTGTTTGCTATTTAATGCTATTTCTCACGGTTTTCATGACGTAATAACTTAATAGGCATAATTATGCCCAGTCTCATACCTTATGTGTATAATTAAATAAGCGATCTCTTCCGAGAATATAAATCAGTATGTCAACATAGCCCTATATTTCATTTTGTTTCTAGCAAATGAAGTCATTATGAAAATCATGTTCGCTTCATTGCCAATTGTCCCACTTTGGTCTTGAGCTAATATTTACAATTTCTACTCGCTTTGTCCATTTTGATACCATGAACTGTCGCTCTAAGAAAAACAAATCAATTGTCGTGGGAATGTATACATTAGCTCTTTGGTTTTTAAACTGTTTTGGTAAATAAGATGTTTTTGATGTTGTTCTTGTGGTGTTTAAGAAATATTATAGGAAATGCTTACTACCTGGGTCTAACAATTTACCTTACAAAGTATTTTACGGTATGAAACTGTTAAACTAACTAATTAGTTAAATATTGTAGTTTGTAGGTGCAAAGACTTATAGTTAAATTAAATTGATGCCTGGTAATGGGCTATTGTATGGTTATTGTGCTCAATGACTGATTTTAGTGTAAATTTGCCATCGTACCTCAGATTGTCTTCTATGTGTAGTTGTTTGTTGGGAATTTGGGATCAATTCGTGAATTTCGAAATCTATGATAAATGTAATTTATATCAATAGGTAGACCCGGTATCGATAAGTTACTTACTTATTGTATACCTATTATAGTACCTACTTATATCTTTATCGTCTAGCTTTTCTTCCAGACTGATTCGAAGACTGATAGGTAGTCGGCCCGAATGCCAAAAATAAACCTTTTATTGTCACAAATTGTATAGGTACAGCTACTTTTGTTTAGTAAATATAGTCAGTCTAGTTACGTTCTATCTATGCATTCAAGGCTCCCTTACATCACGGACTGACGTAAGCTTGTAACATTGTGTAGTAATTCATTCAGTAATATGATAATATACGAGTAAATATTTAGTTACAAGTATTGGATCGGAATGTAGAGCTAATAACAACATCGCTGTGTGCTGTTGGTGTCAATCTTTTTTTTTCATAGTTCAGGAGTGCTATTTTTGAATCTCATTCACTGAGCTCAGCAGTTGAATATGTCAAAATTACTATGAAGATACGCATATTTCTACTGCTGATTTGACTTTTAAAAATCATACTTCAGGAGTGCGATTTTTTAAAGTCAAATCAGCAATAGAAAGATGCACATGTCCGTAGTTATTTTGACTGTTGATTTTCAACTACTGAGCTCAGCGAATGAGTTTCAAAAATCGCACTCCAGTTCCTAAACAGAACTGTTATTTGCAACTTATAAACTGTTGGTCAATTACACTAAAATGCAAAACCTGAAAAATCTTTGCACAGAATCAATATTCCTACTGATTTGTTTAATTTCGCAAATATTTTTGTAAAAACAATTTGACTGAGCTTGTTGCGTAAAGACAATTTTTTTGTTTTCTTTACACCAAAATTTTAGTTGACATCAGTACGAAAAGCGATAATTTGTGACGAGTCAAACACGCACTGATCAATTAATTAATCTGCTTCCAAGATTGTGCCAAGCCTGGACAACTTCACAGAAACGGTTACAACGACGGGAACTAATATTTTGAGTATTTTCAGGGCATTTCACAGTTTATCAAGAACTCTCGCTGTGACATAATGCAGAGATATCACAACATATCAATCTAGGGATATACCTTATTTATCGAATTGGCTTATGCCTGTCGCTGCACCCTCATGTACAATCCGTTTTGGTAGCAGAACATGATCTATGTCCTTTCTCAGACTTCTCACTCTACTATCCTCTGCCAAATTCCATTGAAATCGGTAGGCAGACGAGAAAAATTAATGAATGGATGAGAACACTTCCTGATTTATAATTTTGCTATAATCGAGCGAGATAGTCGATATGTTGCTAAGGAAGCTCCATCGGTATTTCCAATTGAACCGCCTGGAATATTTCAGACGTAAGTTTTGATTCATTTATTTTAGGAGTCAAGGTCTCAGACGTAGGATCTTCCAGACTTCTAAATTACTGCGTTTAGCATGCTCAACAACGCATGGAGCAAATAATAATATAGTACTGCTAATACATGAAATTATTTATCTAGTCATTTATGCCGATGTTTTCAAATTGAGGTGCATAGACAATAATACAAAGTCAATTAATGCAATCCAATACTGGTATTAGACAGTAATGTAATTGGGATAGCAAGTGAGTCAATGTCATAAATTTTTGATGTGAGAATTTAATGCGATTTTTTGTCATATGCGATTGGCGTAGGACTGATAATAATTATCATGGAATTATTATGATGATGATTGTCCAATTCCAAAAATATTTCTACTGATAGATGTTTTTGGAAGTTTTTTTTTTGTGGAAGGTGTTCCGTTGCAGAGATGATGCGAACAATATTTCATACACGATTTGTGTAAGAAAATGACGTAGGGCGTGATCACTGAAAACATTACCAATTTTTTTTTTTTTACTGTTGAAATAAGTTTGCGAGATTCAAAGTAAGGAAAAATGTACAACTGTTTTTCCTGGCTGATCATTGATCAAACAGTACTATTCAATAACTACGACATTCCATCTGGCTATCCGTCTAGACACGTCTCATGTTTCATACATCGTGTTTGAACTAAACAGGCTGCACTGAATTCGTACGACCACTGATTAGAAGCACCTGCCCGACCACATGGATGGTGGATGTTTATTTGTGCCATGTACCTTCTTGTTGGTGCGATGGAATGTGAAAAGAGATTACTTTAAACAGTCTTGCGGTGTCGTAAATAACGTTCAAGGTTTCAAGGTTCAAGTGGGGGAAAGTATTACTATTTTAAAGTTTTTAAGGCTGAGATTGTTCTTACTGGATTTATGTACATTTAGCTCGAGCAGATTTGTATAGTTTAGTATGGGACATCCGATTTTATTTCGTTATTTTTGTATTGGTTCCATAGTGAAAGTTGTTCAGTTTGATGGCCTAAACCACCCCCTCAAATGTGTATTTGTATTTTGAATAATCTGTGGTAAGAATAGATTTTTATAAAGTTATTAGTTTTTTTCTGTTTTAATCTGGAATTATCTGCCATCGCTAGACAAGCATAAGCAGGTACTAAATATTGTTCTTGACTGTTTATATTCTTAGTTATATTTCTTTAAAGAATGAGGTTGTCTGAAATAACGAAAACTATAGTTGACTTAACATCGTTCATTAGAGTAAGATACCTACGTACTGACTATTCCATTATGTCATTATGGCTTTGTTCGGGGAACGAATGAACGAACGTGGAAGAATGGGGTTCTTTACGTGCACCTTGAATATTATGTGGTATTGTGTAGGTAATTTTTTATTTTACGATTAGGATATGAAGAGTGGGACAAACCAATCACAAAGGCTTGGCCAAGAGTGAATTAGAACATTGGTTCCAGTGAACTAAAACTATTTTAGCACCCTAATTCTGAACTGTGTTAAGTGCCTTTTTATTGATCTCCTAATAAATGTTCTCCGCACCTATTTCATTCTTCGTCACATTCATGTGTGTTACCATAATATACAACGTGTTAATGAATAAGCGCAAAACCTCATACACCCGAACTGATTTACAAAAAAATTATTAGATTGTAAAAATAATTTCATAATTTTGATAAGTAAGTAAGTAAAGTAGTTAAAATTAAAAGTTATTCGCATTTTAAGTTTTATGGCAAAAATGATTTTTTATCATTTCAGCAATGAATGAAAGCGCTAACATGCTCATGGATACATTTTAAGAATCTTGTTTTAGTAGTAAGTAGGGTGAGTTTGCCCGTGCGCTGGTTTGAGATCGAGATCAGAAAATTTTAAATTTTAATTACAAATTATTTAAATTTTGAAAAAAAAAATCCTATGTTGAAACCATGATAATTCGACTAAACAGTTAAAAAGTTAGATTGTAAAGCACAAAGACAAGAAGCGAAATGTTTTAATTAACCATAGGTAATTCTATCTCAAAGAAACCGCATTTTCACAAGGGACAAGCGTATCATGTCCCCATTCAGTTAAAAACTCGTCGTGACCCACCTCAATAGTTGGCCCCAGTGGTTGGCCTACTGAACTTCATTCCACAAAAGAAATCTCTCAAAAAAGTCCAAATGCATACGGAATAAGCATTAAAATCGCCTGAATCGTGAGACTTTCTGAAAAACTTTAGCGGTCAGGAATAGCTTTCTTGAAGTTTACGTTTACGACCACATTCGTTCCAACGATCTGAGATGAAATTAAACGAGGAAGATGCGGTATTTATCTCATGTTGGTGCTAAGCTGTGTCCTTACTTACTTACTTTGTTTAGTGTCATTACAGTCGTACAATGAAATAGCTCGCATGCGATTTACACTTCCAAAAGTAGTACAGTATTAGCGAGTTCAGATTAATGATTGGTCTTCGCTGGTCGGAGCGCACTTAAGACCGTCATTAATCTTAGGGTCACAAGGCAGAAGTCAGAACCCGTCGTTTTGATGACGGTTACTACTTAACGCCATACTCACAAGTAGTCATCAAACTATGTTCTTAATCCTAACAAATTTTTAATACAGCTATGAGAATTTAGTCCGGCCCTGGGGCGTATTTGTTCTTGATGGTTCTGCATCTTCCCTTTTATGGCTTTATCTAAGATAACGTGTAAACATTTTAATTTGACTTATAAATCGTTGTGGTGAATCGGTGATTAATTTAATGAAGACTATACTGGATTAGGGTGGTTGTTAATGTCAAATAAATAAAAAGCTTTAAGATTGATTAAGTGTTAAATCCTGAGATTTCGTTTATGGTTGTTACAAATTAACTATAAGCTATAATCTTATATTAAAAATAGATCCATATGTATTATGAGCAACAAGTTAAATATGTAAACATTAAAGTATTAACATAACTTAAATCCGTTGCACCAGAATAGATAAAAGATCAGATTTAAGATTTAATCTTTGTAGATTTTTCTTTTAGGTTAGGTTAGGTAGGTACTTTTCCTAACACTCAATTTGTGTCCGGTTCGCACTTTAATACACTTAGGCTGGCTTGCACCAAAAAGTGTTTAGGCAACTCTATCTTTATATCTATACAAGGTGTTTCATAAGTAAGAATACATTTTTAAAACTCTTAAGGGGGTTGTTTAGACCGTCAAACTGAACAACTTTCTCTATGGGACCAACATCGAAATCGCGAAAAAAAATATTTTAAGCTCTAGTCGATTTGAGTGTGGAACAACAATTTTTTTTTTCTCGATTTCGATATTGGTCCCATAGCGAAAGTTGTTCAGTTTGATGGTCTACACCACCTCCTTAAAGGTTTATTTGTATTTTTGTAACACCTTTTATACCAAAACGCGGTAAGAACCCTTTAAAATGTTGAATTCTAGATTGAATCTATCTCTCTCACTGCATTATTTAAACATGTTTTAGCCTAAGTACTGTTTGGTGCATGCAAGCTTTAGTGTGACTTGGCTAGAACCAAAATGTATTTATACTTAGGGTGACTTAGGTATACGTATTTAGTGAACGATATAATATCTCTCACACTGCTCATACCGATGGTAGTGACATCATCATATTTAGACATGTTTTAATAAATCTAAATGCCTTTTGATCAAGCTATCCCTACATTATATCCTGCGTAAGGTCTTGAATCAGTCTTGAATGTCCTGATGATTTATAGTTACCTTTAAGTCGCTATAGTTGAAATCGAATACGGGCTTATCAGGTTCAATATTGTTATAATATAAGATATCACAGAATGTATTTCGGTAGATACCTAGGTAAAAAAGTTTATTTTTTAATTAATAATTAATGACTTCTTGCTTGTGCGTTAGGTCGGCGTAGGTCAAGTGGTTTGAGGAAGTATCTATCCAATCTCGAGGATTGTTTTTCAGTAAGGAAACAACTGAGAAGGGTTGCGGAGCCTCGTGGCAGGCTGAAACACGAACCGCGCGAACACCACGTGAAAGACAAGTATTCGGGCAAACCCTGCAACGTGTCTCGTAAAAAAGTTAACGGCTAAATCTAAATAAATTATTCTAAGCGACGAAAGTCAATTTATACCTGTCGTATATTTTCTCAGAACATTGTAGTGAAATAGAAAGTGTGAAAATAATTTCTGGAATTTGAAATAAGCTGCTGACGGTAAAAAAAATATTTGTAAAAATACGATTATTTTTATTTGATGGAGATATGATTCTTTCAGTGTTTTTGTGGTCGAATGGCTGTTTTCAATAAATTATGTTTATGTCTGAGTCTAAAAAAGAAGATTTTTATCGACCATAAGTTTCTATCCGTGTCCAATCAGAAACTAGATTTCTAAGACAACCAATAAGTAAAAGGACACGCAAATTTTAATACCTACGCTTTTTGATCGATAAGAGCGTTGCTGCAGCTGCTTCTGTGCATATGAAAGAACTTCAAAGTACCTACTTATTCAAAATCTAATCAAACATCACAGACAAAATCTAAAGTCAATATTCATTGGCATTTCTCAAAGCGAATTCCGTCACGCACCAATAGAAAACAGCAATCAACTGCGGTGGCTATAAACTAAAAGACCTGGCTAGATATACTGGCTAGCTCACACACACTTGGCCTCCATCCAGACACTTTCATATGTCTTTAGTTTAAAAACTTGATATTTTTTTAGTTGGACTCTTATAATATTTTTCAGGAAGACGTTCGAATTAGATTTGGAATTTAGATGGTCTACAATTTTATTGAACAGGTTAATGAGTAGGTTATTTTAGCCACCAGAGGCCTACGAAGCTTGATAAAGCTGTGTCGCGCATTTTATCTCATTCATAATATGTGCGCAAAGAGAAAGGGCTATGGCGCGACAGCCCTGTCTAATCTGATGGCCGTCTACATCTGACGATCTTATCGTATGTGCTGATGAATAAATCGCACAAAATAGAGTTCTGCGGAATTCGTAGGGGAAGACCCGCTATTTTCAGCGGTAGACGTCATATTATGAATTTAGGGATGGAAATTACAAGAAATATGATAAAACAAGAATATCAAATTGATACACACGAAACAACACTTAGGTATAAATTCCACGATAAGCCTATATAGGGTCCTTCTTAATATGCTGACACTTTTTTAAGGGAATGATTAGACCATCAAACTGAACAACTTTCTCTATGGCACCAACATCGAAATCGCGAAAAAAAAATCAGCTGTCCCATACAATTTGCTCGAGTAGGTTTGCAGTTTTGTATGGAGCATCTGATTTTTTTTTCGCGATTTTGGTGTTGGTCCCATAGAGAAAGTTGTTCAGGTTGATGGTCTGATCATCCCCTTAAAAAAGTGTCAGCATATTAAGTTGGACCCTGTATATCTGTAGCCAATGATTCTTCTCAGAGTACAAGAAATGGTGTGAATAAAAACGCAAATGATTTCATAGAGATGCCACTGTTTACATTATCTTCATCGTCAGCCATAAACTATGTGATTATAAACGTGACACATCTCCGTACATCCTTGCCAACTGGGTTACATTACACCACATTACGTAGTTTTACACCAACGCTTTTGTTTCTGGCAAAGAGCATTATTCACGGAGTAAAAAAACAACTTGATTTCTATCTTCATAGAAATTGCATGAACTGAAATGTGTCATTGACCATTTCCCATGTAAAACTGCAATGGCGAATATGTATACGCTAAGCTACGCTACAGTAGAGTGTACATATTCATCATTAGAGATCCAAAATAGAATTATCAAAAGATGCACCTGTGTCACAACAGTCCCACAAAGTATGGGTTCTGTTTCTTCACAAACAATAACATCTTTGGAATTTCATGTTATTATTCTTTGTGATCAACAATATGTATATTTAAAACAAGCATACAAGCATTATGATCAGGCTAACGGTTTTCAGAAAATCCTTCTATTATTCAAATGTGGACATACCAAGGTGTAAAGATCATTGACATAATGACAGGATATTATGTAAAATGTTACTGGACAATGTATTGCTTTAAATTCCTTTTAGTCAAAAATATATTACCCAATTGTCTTTAAGACAAACATAATATTTCCATAGTCTTTGAATTAACATAACTAGAGAATGTTTTGCCATCCTCAATAGCACAATCCATGGACTCCATGGAGTGACTCAAACGGGTCATACAATATTTCGTCTGTGGGTGTTATTTATCTAGAGCTATTCCTGAAAAGGTGTGTCATGATTTTACGTAGCAAGGTGCCAATCGGCTATTTCTGCCTACCCCAATCTAACATAGTTCTGAGTAGTTTGTAACTAACTACTTAGGTATTGCAATACCTTAGAGTATTATCTTTTATATTCCACATTCTTTGGATTTGAATTAGTCTCAAAGGTCGTGGACGTGGTAATCAACGCCGGAAGAGGAAATGGGCAGGTCATGTTGCACATATGGATGCTGAGCATTGGACTAGAAGAACACTGGAGTGGAAGCGCAGAGAAACCACGCGGTTTAGAGGCCAATCATAAATATGGAGGAAAAATGAAGGAAAGATGGGTCAATGATATACGTCGGCGACACGCGGGTCTCAACTGGATACCGAGAGTGACAGAACGTCATGCATGGAGGTCGCAGTAAGGACAACATGTTCAGGTGGGGATTCTCGGATGCGCAAAATGTGAGTTGCTTGTGTGGAGCTCCACAAACGATGGCCCATCTTACATCGTGCCCTGCGTGCCCTAACACCTGTACGTAGGAGGAGCTCATGACTGCTAGCGACGGTGCAGTATCGGTTGCCCACTTCTGGCAAGGTACTATTTAGCGACTTTGTTCTAAATTTGAAGTCGATACGATAAGAAGAAGATGCATGGAGGAAGCCCTAGACCGAAGACAGACTGATGCATGCTATGATGCATGGATTCCGAATAAAAACAACTATGAAACTAAAAGGTTTTCTGGTGTGACTTTACATCATCTACTTTTGGATTCCGTTTCTAGAAATGAACATTTTAATCTCTTGTGATAATTAAACTAGAACTTAATTATATTTTGAAATTGCTAAGAGAATAAATTATGCGATACGGGTGTAGCTTTGATGTTTATTTAAATGGATTTCCGTTTGGAATTGCAAATCCCTCTTAAGTTTTATGTGAGACTAGTTAAGCCAGGTGAGTGTGGTCGTTTCTGAGAAGTCTTGGATTATTACAGAAGCCATAATATTTCACTCATCTTAATTCTAAAGTAACAATATTAAGCTCTTGAACTATCGCTATCGCCTAATCGCTCTAGTCTTACAAGTTTGAACAATTGAGATTGGTACTCGTAGGTCATCCCATTCATTCATTCATAATCATAATTGTGATGAAGGTATTGTAAAGATCGCCGCTAATGTACCCATTTCTCTTGTTACTAATTGTTGAGAAATGTTGGATTAAATAAGGTGATATGATGATTATGTATTATGTGTTGGATATTTATACACAATACGCATTATAATGTCTTCTTCTTCATCCGCATTGGGCACGCGTGGTGGACTAACAACCAATAAACCACCCTTAAGAGTAGGCCTGTGCCTGCTGTGGGACGTTTAAAGGTTGATAATTAATATAATTTTGCGTACAATAGCGATGGAAATTTCAGCCCAGATTTAATCTCTTTCTATTTTCAGATGTTGTTAAACCTTCTCCCCAAACAAAAGGCAAAACCACATCACCTAATAAGAATGTGACCCATTTCAAGGACATTCTATTTTAAGTAAAGAATGTGTACAAAACCACAAACATAGCGATCGTGCCGCGCAATGTGTGGAATTGCATTCTTCGAATCGTGCGCCGGTCGCTAAGAGAGATTTACTGCCTGTCCGTTTGATGGTTTGAGCTGATAATTTGCTTTAGTCTCTGAAAGGGTATTTGGGATCGGAGAGGTTTTATCATTTTTATGAGCTGCACCTTTGATAAATATAAATGGATATTGTCTGTTTACGAGAAAGGCAAGTAAGCGTTAAAAGAATTTATTTTGCGAAAAAGAGCGTGTTTTCATGTTTACGTAATACATTGTATAGGCTACCTACATAGATCATACATCCATTCTAGGCTATTATATCTAAAATATAAGTAGAACCGATAGCTATAACTACTTACTGTAGAATAACTTTTTCGCCAAGCAGCTTATGGAGAGTGGAAAAAAATGGTCGCGGACTTGTGAAACTTCAAGTGGAGAGACAACGTTCGAAGACCATCATAGATTAAACTTACAATAAAATAACTAATTGCAGACAGAGGCCTGACTGATCGAGTCTACAGAGCACAAAAAGAAAGAAATCTGATGGGCGGTTTAGACGAATCCAGTAACTTGGATCCAGTGCAGTTAACAAAAGTGAAGAAGAAAATTGTCAACCTTTAAAGATTCTTTTCAATTTTCTAGATCTTATGAACTGAAAGAAGTTATAAATATTGTGATCAATATTTTTTAAGCAGGTTGCAGGTTCGTGCAAGTTGAGAGAAAGGAACGATGAAAATTTTTTTCGACAGTCGTTTTTGAACGGCACTGGCTGGATGCAGTCACTGGATTCATCTAAACCGCCCTGATGCACAAAAGTCTACCTACGCCTGTGACTGCACGCCAGTATAATAGAGCTCCATGCAGTCTATTTTCAAGGACTAAAAAGTCCTTAGAAGACCGTCCGTCGTCGTGCACTAGACTTTGATAATACTAATTAGGCAGGCAATACCTCCAGTCTACGATATCGACATCACTAACAACTTGCAATAATGGCTCATGCTGTCATGAAAGAAAATTAAGATAACTTAAAACGTTATTCACCACAACATCTTTGTCTGCTTTAGATCTCGTCTAAACTGAGAGATAGACGGGACTTTTGGATAGAAGGGTAGACAACTGGTTGACTAGGCATAGAGGTCAATAGGCAAAAACCAGCGCACGTTTGGTCCGACGACGATTTGCAATTTTACATTGGAGCAGATTAGCACAGGAGCAATTTCGGATTTAGAAGGAGACCATGCCCAGCATTGGATGGATGCGCTGAATCAATTGATTGATGAAAGGATAGACTAGATTCTTAGGCTGCGTTTCCACCAGAGATGTGCGTGGTAGCGAGGCGGTGAGCGAGGAAACAATCCGCCAATAGCGCGCTCGCTCGATCACGTCATTGGGAAATTGAAGCACTCTCATTGGCCTATTTTTTCCTCGCTCACTGCCTCGCTACCTCGCATATATACGGTAGATCGCAGCCTAAGGGTTGAACTACACCACACAGCACAGCATCGAATTTTTCCGTCGCTCCATCCTTTTCTGTCACTCAGGAACGACATTTGCTGGAGCATATATATAAGATAGACGGAACGCGATCGCGCGCGACGGAAAAATGCAATGCTGTGCTGTGTGGTGTAGTTCAACCCTTATACTTGAACTGTCACGAAATAATCTGTGTGACAATGCCTAGTTATTTTAAATTAGTGCATTACTAGGCCTTGAGAATAAACGAGTCCACAAATACTCTTGCACAGGAAAAATTAGCAGACTTTTTGCTGATGCCAATAAGGTGTCACGAAACACACTGATAATATCTATGTACCCATACTAAACCTAGCAATACTAAACCTAGCCCACACCTACGCTCTATCGTAAGATATCATTGCTATTAATAAATTTTTGCTCAGTACAGTACCCTGGGAACCAGAGGTCTCACCTTTTATAGCGTACGTTAATAGAGAAGCATCATTCAGGCAATTATTTGACTTGACCTGTTTAACGTTATTATCACAGTAGTATATATAGTAGTATACATTTTTGTGAGGCCGATGGCGTCAACTATGGCGCCAGGGTGACGCTATGGAAATATAGGTTGCGTTATGGTTTAATTTTAGAGCGACAGCGGGTATTAAATATAAATAAATAAATAAATGGCATGGACAATCGTACAAAATTAAGCTGTACCATCAGTATCAAAAGTGCGTATTCCCAATAAATGAACACACAACCTGAAAATAACGTCAAATTGCTTGTATGGAACCAGAAATTGAAACACTAATAAACTGATTAAAAGAACTGAAGAGCTGAAGACACTGGAAGCAGAAGAAGCGAAAATATAGTTTGACTGGGAGAAATGACTTTGATCTCAAGACTTGATCCAAAAAGTCAATACAGTTTCTTGAATCAACCTTAGCCATCAGAAAGAATAGTTCTAAATAGTAAAAGCAAACGTCAAACTAGAACGTGCTATTAGCTCATAACACAAACCACGTTTTGTTTGACATTACGTGTGTCTAGCGAATCCATTCATCTAGTCGCCTATTACACGGTTGAGTTGCGTTTACTAAGTGACGTAAGCTTTGACTTTATCATCATTATCACGCTTTAACTACAATATAATTAGTAATTTTTGTTAGATAGTATATACTACTTAATCTGAGGTGGTCAAATCCCATCATAAGTCAAGCATGAGTGTAGCATTAATGCTTCCACTATTATTAATGAAACATTTTACTAGGTAGGTACCAGTACGACTTTTTGGAATAGACATTTTAGTTTAAGCCATAGTTAAGCTTATTTTAGTATTTGACCCTCATTATAAGCTCGGATTTTGTGAGTGACATCACACGGTGACGTTTGTTTGACAATGATGACATTTCTATACAGTGATGATCTCATCATTTTGGGATTTTCGAAGGCCTGCCAGATTTTGTTACGAAATTGACAAACTACAGTACAATTTAAAAATCAATGTAGTTTTTTTCTTCAAATAGTTTCGCTCTGCCAGATTTGAAATTTAAATTGAAGCTGTCATAATTTAAATTTTTGTCCTAACTTCAAGTTAAATTTCAAATCTGGCAGATCGAAACCGTTGGAGAAGATCAAAAGGAAAATAAAGTATTGTGTATTAAAAATAATACAAAATCTACAACAACAATTTCTATTATTAAAATCTTGATTGAGATTGACAAAAAATGCCCTAGAAATGAAGTATAGCCACCAGCAGGATCGTTCCAGTGAATGAACAGTTAAGGCTTAGAGCAAAGAAATGAGGCCAGAGTAATGAGTTAGCAGAATGACAAATGACAGTTTAATGTCCACGTCAGAGCGGATTGATGTTAATTGATTCAACATTCATGATCTGACAACTGATTTTCGTCCTATATTCTACATGCGATTTGCATAAAACTTGTACACAAAAAAACTTGTAGAATCGATTTTAGGACAATACTGACTTGTGTTTAAGTTGCATTCTCTTTCTCAGGTTTAACGACGAATATTTTAACAGGTATTTATCACCTGTGCACTCCAACAAATTATTGCAAACTCAAACTCAAAAATTTTTATTCAAAATAATATCACATACTTAGATAACTTTCTGACGTCATTTTTGATTCTACCATTGCAATATCAATACGGAATATATCTAATCTACACTAATATAAAACTGTAACATAAGTGTGTCTGTACATTGAAGGTATTTGCATGAAAAAGATTACGATATGGTTTTTAGGTATGCCTGACTGCAAATCAACCTTTTTTAGAATTTTAGTCTGTCTTTTTGTCTGTTTGTTTGTTTGTATGTTTGTAACAGCATCACGCAAAAACTACTGAACCGATTTAGATGAAACTTTTTTGTTTGATAGCTGATCTGATTTAAAATCTGGTATATAATTTGTGCGGACAAAGTCGCGGGTTAAGTCTAAGTGTAATATAAAATGAGTCGATAAATATCAAACACCGGCAAGTCCTACCTCAAGGAAGTCCCATTCAAAAAATATATTTTTTTTTAAATATGTTTGATGGGACTGATCTGAGTAGGGACATATCTACTCTGGTAGGTCCATTCCAAATTAATAAACATTATTTTAATTGAGTTTAAAGGGTGAGGAGGGACTTACCGGTGTTTGATATTTATCGGCTCAAATAGAGTAAGGGATGCTAAAGTGTTTTTGTGGGTGAAGGAAGGCCGATCACCTCTACACGTAGTACCACACCACTTTCTTCTCCAAACCTAACCTAACCTTATCATAACAAGGTACTTACTAGTTGGTAACTTAAGAAAAGTTTTTGATGGGGTGAGTAACTTTGCTAAAGGGAAATACGGAATTACGTATTAAAATTGATGAAAATAAATATTAATTATCTGAGTTCCGTCCAAAAAAGTATCAAAGAATATCATATTGTATTACGTTAACTAAGCTTTTATGTTACGTAGATAAAATGGAATTTGAATAATGATGTCTAATAAAATAACGTGCATTATTATGTTCTTAGATAAGACAACGAAGGTGCGGCAGGCATGCTCAAACGATCCATTATGGATATTGTTAACTGCGGTAACTATTTTGAATGTAGGTCATATTTATCTCGTCCTTTCTTAATAGGTATAGCTCTCGTTAGTTATCTCAGTTTTGTTCTCTCTCAAAGAAGAAGATTCAGGGAGTAGAAAAGTGGATATTTCCGGTAAAGGTAGTTTTTAGAAGTAAATTTTGAGAAAAGCAAAGTAAATATTCTGGCAAAAATGCTTTATGGGATTGGGCATTTAGAGAAGCGGACGTTTTAGGAAATACACGTTTTGGGTTACCTTTCTGAACTAAAACGGTTGCCTGGTTGGTGAATGAAAACTTCAAGAGGAAACATGCATTCTTATTCGAGGAAGCAAACAATTGGATCTAACATCCATCTATGTAAAAACAAACGGGGAGTTCAATAGATCAGTAAATGGTTAGTGTAATAAGCTGGTAAGTATTGTTATTGTTTTCCTTATTGTTTCCATGTTGTAAGATCGGTAGGTATGTTAAAATATCAGTCAATTTGACATTTATTTTTCATACATACTGCTATTTTACATAACAAGTGATTCGTTTTAAATAATTTTACACATCATTGCACTTGTATTCTTTAAAGGCAGGAAGTTTACAAGGTTGACATTAGCACAGATTTATGATAAACCGAGTTTTTTCTAGTAAAAAGGTACTAGATATGTATCGAAAACACATGTATACTTCTAGATTTCTGGATTTCGCCTATAAATAAGTAACAAACGTTTTGTGGTGCATTGAGTCACAACTTACTTATTGAATGCAATATTTGATTGCTTTTCCCATGGACCTGAAAGAAATACGGACCGAGTATTGCACTAAAAAGATGTGAAGCATGCAAGGTAATACAATCTCGTTTGTTCTACAAGGGACCTACACTCACACAGATGCACTAGCTCTAGACGCAGGTCCTACAACTCGTCACCTTATGTACCGCGTGACAGCACGCACACAAAAGAAATGGGTGCTTCACTCATGATTAGATGACATTCCGTCTGTTCTTCTTTTAAGTCTGTGGCTTTTCCGTTGAAAAATAATTCTTTGCCACTTCGTTTTTTATTTTCTGTTCTTTAATCGTTCATTGTGTTGAGAAATAAATTGAAAATAATTTAGGTTTGATCCCAATTAGTAAAATTATTCTTTAGATCTAGGACATCTAGGTAAGGTACCTATACAAGTAATAATGCTCATATTTATGAGTGAACTGAAAATGTTTATATGCCCTCAGATTTCGTTTGAATCTGTAAAATTACATTTTCAGTTCAAACAAAAATTTCAATGATTTCATGGAGTCACGTTGCAGGGTTTGCCTCGAACACTTGTCTCTCGCGTGGTGTTCGCGCGGTTCGCGTCTCAGCCTGCCACGAGGCTCCAAAATCCTTCTCAGTTGTTCTTACTCAAAAACAATCCTCGAGATTGGATAGACACTCCCTCAAACTACTTGACACTGGCGAAATCTAACAAGGAAACGCCATTAAATAATAAATAGAATAGAATAGAATGATTTCATATGAAAATGTGCATCTAGTTTTATTTATATGATCGATGAGTTTATTGTATTTCTTTTCTTATTGTTATTCTATAATCTTTTTGCTCCCTGCATAGATCGCAATTAAGTAAGTAGTTGCTGTCGTTGCCGTTGTCCTGTAGACAGAATATCGGAGTTCGATATCTGCATTTACTTTGCATTCTTCGTGGATCCTTAAAGTCAAGCTACATGTTAAGGTAAATCAAAGCGAGGCCAGGACACCGAATCACACAAGACCATCTGGACGCGGACGGTCCATTGCCTCGATAATGCAGAATTGATTAGTTCGTGCGAAACACTTGCGCGTGAGTTTGAATCAATTTGTTGTAAATAGAAACTGGAATTGAAATGTCACATCTGTCCACTTACCACGGTCATTAATAACGTTATGCTTATTTTAGAGCCATGCTTTAGATAGATGAACAAGTTCCTTCTTCAAATTGATACATTAAACTAGTTTATACTTGAGTTTAGTACTAACATTAATTTAATATTAATAACACACGATATTGTCTTTAAAAAAACACAGTCGAATTGAGAACCTCCTCCTTTTTTTGAAGTCGGTTAAAAACAAGCAACCAGTCATACTTCGTTAATCAAATATACAATACAGAAGCCTGTAAGAAGCAACTTGCTTCGACAAACCCTTAAATAAACAGTTAAGAGATCTGCGACATGCTTTGTAAACTTACTACATTTAAATCCAAAACAAGCTTCGACAGTAATAAAAACATAAAACAACGGCTTCCGGCTCAAAGGAACCACCACACTGCTGCTAGCATTGCCACGTTGAACGGCTGCAGAGAAATCCTTTAGACCAGATACTATCCGGAGCGGGGATGGTTTCAGCTCTTAACAAGCATCGTGCCCAGCTCCCAATTTAGTACTTAGGTATATCCGGCTATCCTCTAGTGCTGCCACTTTACCGCTTCCGGCGCTAGATCTAGCGCTTTTTGCCGAATCTGAGAATTTAGCGCCTAGCGGAAAATCAAGCGCTTTTTCGACTTTAAGAGAAGTTTATTCCGAGAGGGTAAATGTGCGCTGCATACAAACGTAGTCTGGTGATATTTTCAATACTATCCAATTTTTGTGATTGAAAATATGGAAATATAGGTTAAAACCGAATTGATACCTAGTGTGAAGCTAAAGTCAATAAACTCATTACTACAAACGTATTCAAAACATGCAATTGGCATTGACAGTGTAATCGAACACTAACTGGATCAAGATCATGGTCAAACGCGCCGGTTACGTAACTAGAGTTATTTGTGGTTCAAGTTATAAGCTAACGGAGCGGAGGCAGTTATTAGGACTTAGGACCACTCCACGCCGCTCCTCCGCTCCTCGTCGTTATTCACTAGGTTGGCTTTCCGAAGATTATAAATTAAAAGTAGGTGTGTGAAAGCAAAGAAATACTGTTATTCCTTTAAGGGAAAGGACGATTTCTATCGCAACTTAAACGCCATGTGGTTCTGCATAAGAATAGAGATCATGTCACACTTTAGACAAGCTGTCATTTCATACAAATGGGAAAAACGCGAGCGAGACAGGAATACGCAACTGCTTAAATTTTCCGCCACGATGTTAAAATTTGTGGGGCGCAGAGAGTCTCCATACTGTAGGAATGAAGTCATAACGCCCCACATGTCGATGCCATAGTCAAAGTTAATTCCCATAAGTCCATAACTTAGGCCACTCTTAACGAATTACTTCTTCCTTTAACATCTCCATCAATTACTTTAAAACCACGTTAATTCTTTCAAATATTTTCTAATTTTGGGCTCTATTGTTAAACAAATAGGAACGTATAGAATGCATATTGGAAGATTGAACAATTTTATAGAAGGTATAAACATTGTTAGGAAATCGATGTATTGGACTGTTTGTCATAGCGATGGAGTGATTTGTCAACCGTGCGCTAAGCCATTGTGTCGAAACTCTTATTATAAGCGGATTTTAAAGGTGTTACTGTCAATGTAAACCGATTGGAATGTGTCCTTCGAATAAAATCACTTAAAGATGTTGGTGAAGTTTTGACAATTATTCAGGCGCCATGGCATCGGCGACACGGCGCCATTTGAATTTACATTTATTTATTAGTTGGTCTACTTATATCGTAATCGTTTCAGCTTAGAAAAAGTATATGTCTAGAATGAGCCTCACACTTGTTCCGTATAAAACAAAAGGGGCTAACTTTCTTAGGTTAGTGTGCGTGAGGCACCATACAAATTATGCATGTGTGCGTGTATATGTTTTTTTTTTTTTTAGTATTATTTTTCGACGCTTTCGTAGCTTTGACTGTCTATCTTGATAATCTAAGCGTTTCAGTATAAAAGGGTTTTTGATTCTTTATTGTTTCGCCTGCTACATACAACAATCATACAACTACATATACTACGTACATACAATGATCTGCCTACTTATATATTAGAAGATTTGTTTGAATTGCATGAGCAAAGAAAAGCCCTAAAGTAAAAAAAAAATGTATGATAGAGATTTTAAAATGAAAATAATTATTACAGAGATATTTAAATCAAATACCTAATGTCGTTTTTCGTTAAATAAAACGAGTGACGTCATTCGAAAACCTGTAAACTCCGTGGTTAACATAAAATAACAGAAAACAAAAAAATCTACATTTAATGTTGCAGTTTCTGTTTCCAGCATAGAGTTAGAGAGAGAAAAGTTAGTAAAATTCATTCAATCTAGGACCAGAAATTGTTTTTATTTCCTGTGCTATCCAAGCACGCTTCATAAATAACCACGAAATTATTTAAAATAAAACGCCCAACTCCTCAACGGATGCAAGATAAAAGTAACATGATAATTAAGTGACATGTGTCCATTTAGGCTTTAATTAATTTACCGCTGGATTTTATTAAGTTAATTACATATTAATTTTATTAAGATGGATCACTTACACAGTCTTTGTTACAAGTTAGATGCTCGTTGAAATGTGTATAATTTAAAATGTTTTATGAATGTTAGAGTTTTAATTATTTTAATAAGTTGTAAAAGTAATCTTGTATCTTTATAAATCATATCTGTCCGTAAATTAGCCTTTCGAAGATGAAAGTATGAGTAGGTATTCTAAAAACTATAAGAGCTGCTCCAATAAATTCATAGGTAATGCAAGGAAAAATCCCAAGGAAGCAGAAAACACGGCTGATGCAGCAAATCCTGTCTCAAAAATACCTGAGAAAATAGCTGACCTATAAAGTCTGAAACAGATCCATTTTCGAGGCCGTAGAGAAAGATGAATATATAGCCAACGTCCTGTAGAGAGCTTAGACTACAAGAAGGGTTACCTAGCATAGGTACCTATCATAAAAGTATTTTTTATGGTAAGCCTCGATTCTTTAAAACTAAATCAACCAGGTGAATGAACTTAAGAGACCAGGGGAATGAAAGCAATCATTAAATTATTATATTTAGACAGAACAAATAACGATAATAATATTCTACTAATGGGCCTTCTGTACCAGGAATTATGCTTTAGATTTATGGCTTTACGTTATGAAATTAAGTATTTAATTACTGGCGGTTATTATGATTCATCCGTACTTATTTATGAGCAGGTATATTCCTCAAAATAGATTGCCCGAATAGATATAAAGACTGCTAAAGATAATTATTTACATTGAACACAAATTCTCCTACAAAAGTCTGTGCTAATTAAAATATGCGAAGAATCCACACACATACCTTATTAATATGGAAAAAACTGCTACCCAACACTGAAGTCCAACGAACGCTATAAGAGAGATGTTTCAGAAAGTCTGGAGTCAGGACCATCGCAGATCGCTATGAATTATTGAACTTTTCAATTTAGTGCGTTCACACACGATGACGCACTGACGGAGCGGCAGATGTCAGTCCATAGAACCACACCCGGTGCGTCAGTGCGTCACCGTGTGTGCTTCTACGTGCGGTTTCATACAACTCCTTGCTTCACAAATGACGGACTGACGGTACGTTTGCTGCTCCGTCAGTGCGTCATCGCGTGTGCACTTACCCTATTGGAGATTGGCACGATTATAAACGAATGTAATGAAAAAGAGCCTATCTATGTGATCTATCAGAGTTTTTCTGGCGAACCTACCCTAGCCTGCTGGATAGGCAGCCTTGATACGACTGTTTGCTGACTGGCTTAGTAGCATTTTGTCATGAGCGGTTTTCATGAGATATTTATTATCTCGCTTCATAATCTTATGATATTTGCTTCTTCTTTTCCGTCAGTTAATAGATATTAATGAACTAATGCAAGAATCTCCTCCCTAGTATTAACGCCGTGCAATTAACAAAAGGAATGTTGATAGTGTAAAAATAACGCAATAGTAACGATCAAAATCCTCTATTAAATCACTAGAGCAATTCAGACATCTCAAGTAAGGCGTGCCAAAGCCATTGGTCATCCAGTGATATGCTGGCAGCGTACTACGAAGTTCTCGGAACTCCCGAGGTACACGGCAGGAGTGACAGCGTTTTAAAGGGGTGAAGGAAAGTCCGCGTCGGCCGTCGTCGTTTAGAAATGCCAATGTAATTTATTAAATGTGTAATGTTTTGGCGCTGCGCCTTTGGTTTCGATTGAATTCTTGGGATATTGCTTATACTTTGTGTTAGTGGTAATCTTTTTTTAAGAGCTACGCTTTTGTCGGTGTAGTATTCGTCAATACAGTCTCTTTTCTCCAAGTGCCTTGACTTCCTGATACGACACGACATCACCCTTTTCTTTCACCTGTGCTAGATAAATCTGTCTAGGTCTTCTTTTGCCTCTCTCCTCCTCTATTTTCCCTTCCAATATAGTCAATGTTATGTCGTATCAAGTGTCTTGATCATTTTATCTCTCCGATTGTCTATTGCTTCCATTCTTAACACTTCGAGTGATGTGGCTAGCCTAGCAGAGCTATCTAAAAGAATACTGATTGTTACTTGTTATAAGTAATGACACCTGTGCCGGTGTAAGCGACTAAAGCACACTGATAACTTGATAAGTAGCGGTGACTTGCATCACTTGGACCACGCGTACAAGTCGTCAATCTGTCTATAACTCTCGTTTTTTAGAGAAAGGCGTGTGGTCTATTATTGAATTACATTTGTCACATAAATTTGTCAGTTTCCTCAGATTTGTTTAAAATTCGTATTCTTTCATATTACTGTTATTGTAAGCGTGTTACAGAATAATATCTAAAAATGTTGAAGCATTCTTTTTACACCACAACGCCATTGTTTCAAATTCTTCAACATTGTATAATTATGATGATACGAATTTTTACCATTTACATACAAAAATGATTGCTAGAAGGTCGCTTTAAGCATTAAAAACATTTCAAGAAAGAAAGGCGTTGCTTCATGAAGAAATGACCACTAAGTATGGCAACTCTTCATGTAGACGTAAGCCTAGCGGAGCCATACATCCCAGGGCTTTGAAAGCCTAACTTATACTTTCATTCGATGCAATTAGAAGTGTTTCAAATTGCATCAAATGAGAGTATTAGCTAGGTTTTTTCAGATCAATTAAGAAAATTACACGTGTCCAGTGTTACTCGTTTTCTATTTTCTTACAATTGTCTATCAACTCAAGCGCAGCGTGGATAGGTCCACCAGGTAGACCGACGACATGGTGAAGGTAGCGGGCACCCGTTGGATGAGGGCAGCGCAACAGAGCAGTTGCTTCATGGCAGCGCAGGACCGGGCGTTGGGTCGATCCTTGAGGGAGGCCTATGTCTAGCAGCCATCGTGTGTCTATCGGCTGAGATGATAGTGATGATAAGGACCCATCGATCAAAAAAGAACTAGATGACAATGACAATGTCAGTGGTAAGCGAGATGGAGCAATACTAAGGCAAAAGTGCTCTCAGATTAAGGCCACTCTGCCATTTTTGAAGCGTTGATTGTGTACCTAGTTTATTTGAGCTCGAAGTAGTAACTTGTTATTAATCTGTGCTCAAAGTACTTCTAACTTTTCCATTTATCCTACAATTCCTACTCTCCTACTTCCTAATCTATCAGCTTAACGGACTGAAACAATTTTAGCTAACTGACTCACTGGGCGATCTTGGTAAATAGAGAAAATAGTATCAGTTGCTATTGTTAGCGATACAAATAAAGTAAGAAGCGAGTAGCGACACGTGATCGAGATGCGGCTGGAGATACGTTGGGACAGATTGGTTTAGTGTTGTGTATAGACTTGATAGTGACTTAGAAATGGCGAGAGCTTTCAAGTATTTAATGCTATCGTCATACAGGCTGGTCCAGACCAGAAGGATGTATTTTTTTTAGATTTCTGACTTAGGGCCCTACAAGGTCCCGTCAAGAAAAACTCTATTTGTTTAAATTAATTAAAAATTTTGTGGACTTAAAATCAACGAATCGGACAGTTTTTTTGTTAAGAGAGGAACGGTACAGTTAATTAAGTAAACACATTAAAAAAAAAGTCACGGAACAAATTAAAAAAAAATTTAATGGTCCTCAAGATATAAAAAAAATGTGCAGTCGGAGATTTCTTTAATATGCCATTTTCAAAATAAGATTTCACTACAAAATGAGTTCGTCATTACCACTACCTACAAAATAATGCCAAAGGTATAGTTTTATCGACAATCGACTATCCAGCAGCATCGCAACGTCCTTCCTAACAACAAATGTAACTCTACAATAGAAGAACAACTATAACAGATACAAACACTGTCTATATGTGTGGTCTCACAATTTGCAATTTAATCAGATTACAGAACAATTCACGTACGTCTCAAACTTAAACACGTTTCGATTGTGAGTGACAATCGTGGCCATTTCCATTCCGTCTGGGAGAATGATAAACAGCCTTGATGCCTTATGATTTTATTAGCTTTAATTCGGCCATTGGTTAAGTTTAAATTTGGTCTGATTCGAACTGTCAGTGTGCCGAAAATGGATCGGCCAATGTAAACAATTATGCTGTAAACGAGTTTTATTTCTTTATTGGATACCAAATGTATACTCAGATATGTTATGATATGAGGTACGAAATTAAATGTAATGTGCCCGTGGTCCACAATTTTATTATTTATCTTTACCAAGATATTTATTGTTTATACTGTAGCCCTTCGTCTTCGTTGATTTAAAAAAAGTTTCCTGTGTGTATCCAGAATATATTTTATACGTGTACGTTTCATCCAAATCCGTTCAGCCATATTTGCGTGATTGAGTCACAAACATCAAAAAATCATCACAATAACTTTTACAATATTAGTCAACCTATGAAACCTGTTGTTATGAAACCTTTGTAACTATCGAAATAAATTTCCTAAAAAAAACAGCCATTTCTGATTCCCAAAAATACTTTTCAATTTTAGCAAATTAACATAGCTGCAGAAAATACAAAATTTGAGACAAAATTGTTATTTTACAGTATCAAAAGGAACATTCAGATCCAACTGGTCCAAGAATCTCGTTCAGCGTCGGTCGCGGGCACTTGACCCCAATAATTGGACGAAAATAATCACCAATTAATTTTATTGGCCACCAATGGTGTTCCATCGATGAGCCGATATCGAAAACAAAACCCATCACCCGACAGAAAGAGATGAAGGATACATCCTTCAGAAGAGTAAGCGAGGTAAAAGATAAGGAGTGTTATGATTGAGGTAATTATGAGGTTACAGGTTTTGATGATATAACAGAACAGAATGTGGTTGTATAAATACCACTTAAGAGGTCGATGAACGTAGGTTTTTAGAGGTAGTTGTTGATATGCAAATTTTGACGTTGAACGACACCACAATACAGGCAAAAAACTTTGATAAAAGGTAAATGAATCTATAAACAAGAAAAAATCCTTTGATGTATGATTCATCAAGTCTGGACGAGTTAACTTTGGGTTCATAAAGTAGAAGATAGGTATAATGATCATAATCATCATGAACTGTAGGTATACGAGGTGTTACAAAAATACAAATAAACATTTAAGGGGGTGGCTTAGACCATCAAACTGAACAACTTTCACTATGGGACTAATATCGAAATCGCGGACAAAATTTATGTTCGGTACTCTACAAATCGACTAGAGCTAAAATATGTATGGGATATTCGATTTTTTTTTTCGCGATTTCGATGTTGGTCCCATAGAGAAAGTTGTTCAGTTTGACGGTCTAAACAACCTTCTTAAGAGTTTTAAATATTTATTTTACTTATGAAACACCTTGTATGTCCCAACTAGTGGCAACTACAGGGCATAGAGCTCTTATAGGATGAGAATGTGAGCGCCCCACCACGAGATTTTCTTGAGCGGCAACAAAAACTTGAGGTGGAAACAAAAAACAAATATTTTATTCATAATATTGAAATCTCACATGATATAAAGCTCGATGGTCGAAATCGAAACCTATCATAGGCGCCACCTTAGTGGGATGTAAATTTTATGAAAAGTGACACGTTTCTTTTCTAGCATTTTACGAGAAGAAAAATTATCTATCTAAATAAATACAATGAAGTGCCTTGATATCACATTATCATTTTGATCGCTGCTTCATACATGGGCAACTATGTATGTAGAATGGAATCAGAACGTTGGTTTAGATATGAAAACATAGTACGTAATTATATAGACAGATTATAAAAATAACAACAAAGGACATTTCTTGTATGTTAATTTCCTATTAAGAAATCAATAGTGTGACTAAAGTCATTTAAACTCAGATCAGGGATGCAAGTTTTGAATGTCATTCGTGAGTTTGAATGGTTTTTAAATCTCATACAAAAGCCTTTTCATGCATCTTTCTATTGCTGATTTGACTTTCAAAAATCGCACTCCTGAAGCATGATTTTTGAAAGTCAAATCAGCAGTAAAAAGATGCGTATCTCCATGGTAATTTTGACATTTTCAACTGCTGAGCTCACCGAATGAGTTTCAAAAATCGCACTCCTGAGCAAACAAGGTGATCTGATAATTTAAACATAATAATGACCTTAACAGTGCAATGTCAATAATGATTTCCACGGTTGTTACCTCTTCAATTCGACATATTCACTCGATAAGTCCAATGTCGATTGCTATAAAGTGGGTTATGTTTGTTTCGTTACCATCTGTGCATACATTACCGTAATCGACCTTACATAGTGTAACTCTATCTCTCTTGCTAACGTTATCGAAGGCGATAATTAAATTACTAATTGTGGTCGTTTTTTTAACTGTCCTGTTTCACCCTACTGCTGGGCAATCGGGCAACCCCATTGTGGTTGTTAATAATAGACTTTTAATTTTCTTCTCACAAATATATTCGCGCAGCGTGGGTAGGCCCCCCACACGGTGGACCGACGACCAGGAGTGCGATTTTTGAATCTCATTCTGTGAGCTCAGCAGTTGTAAATGTCAAAATTACTATGGAGATATGCATATTTCTACTGCTGATTTGACTTCCAAAAATCATACTACAGGAGAGCGATTTTTGAAAGTCAAATCCACGGTATAAAGATGCTTAACTCCATAGTAATTTTGACATTTTCAACTGCTGAGCTCACCGAATGAGATTCAAAAATCGCACTCCTGGTGAAGGCGGCGGGAAACCGTTGGATGAGGGCGGCGCAGGACCGGTCGTTATGGCGATCCTTGGGGGAGGCCTATATCCAGCAGTGGACGTCCATCGGCTGAGATGATGATGATGATGAAATATATTCTCTGCACTAATAAATTCTTAGCAACTACAACAAATAAGCTAGGATTTACAAAATGTCTTTCAGTAAATTCCGTCAGCTTCCGCAATTTGAAAGCGATTTAGTGTTTTGTATTCCAAGTATGAGTCAAGTAAGTTTGGCATTGGCGTTTCATAGAACTATTTGCATTTTATGTGTAGGACATTCATTTAGAATGTACCCGGCGTAACAAATTGTGTCATTAGAGTCTCGACTGACCCATTTCCATTTAAATCTACTGTTTCTTAGGAATTGCTTATGGATGGCTTAAGTACATGGACACTTCGTCAGAAATATGACCTAATGGAGAATAGCGATGTTTATTTGGAGCAAGTGGAAATCTGTTAACTGGAGTCAGGCTACGAACAATGATTATGAAACAAGATCTTCATTATCTGTAAATGTTGTGTAGTACGTTAAGTAAAAAATAATATTTTAACATAAAAACTCCAGCACTATCTTAGTTAACACAATAGACTCAATAAATATCAAGGACTGGCGCTTTTCTCACTCAACGGATATATTCTATAGAGGAAACGCTGCATCTCTTAAACGCTGCAGAAATCTTAGTTACATCCTCACACAAAAACTTATTTTAGGTTAAGTTAGTTTTAAGTTATTACTTCTTTTTGTTTTTGTAAGTAACTAAATATTTTTACACTGAAATCGTAAAGTGAACCTGCAGCCAAAAGTAGACAGCTTCGTGGTGAGAGCTATAACATTATATCTAGGTTTTTTTAGCGAATCTAGTATTTCAACAGGTGATATAATTGACTTTCAGAAGTGTAATTTCAAAACTATATGTGCGGGTTAGAAATACAAAACGTCCGTATAGTCAACCAGTTTTGCCTCACCTCTTTACTCCAGCATTTATCTATATTAGCATACAAATCATTCAAGCGATTACTTATTCAATAAAGATGATATCATCGAATCGGAAAAGCAATTGTAGTACTAATAGTTGTTGTGCAAGCTCCTTGATGTAGATGATGTCAACACTCCTTAGAATTGATCTCAATCTGTTAAAGAATGTGACACATTTATAGGCTCGGGCGCAAGTGATATACCGAATTTTGACACC
Organism: Agonopterix heracliana; assembly: GCA_963693445.1. NCBI lineage: Eukaryota > Metazoa > Arthropoda > Insecta > Lepidoptera > Depressariidae > Agonopterix > Agonopterix heracliana. Next base: position 2,947,282 of record OY856310.1, read on the forward strand.
AATACTTACTGAAAATACAATGAAATATAGTGTCTGTCTGTAGAATGCTTTTTTAGTTATAGAAAGGACTATAAACACTGACTTTTGAGAGCTTTACGACTTTTTTGTAGCAAATAATTTGTTTGTTTGATAATAATGTTGTACATTTCGAAGAAGTTGGCATTTAAAGACCCAATAATTTTTCAACAAGGCATCATAAACATTTGAACAGAAATCATGAAAAGGATCGGACATTTCATAAACTGAATATGAAACAACTAATAAGGTCTAACCAACAACAACTAATAAGGTGTTTCCTACAGCCAAACCATAAAACATGGTTTTGTAGGACTTTATGTAAAAAATGTTGACGACCCGGTTAGTGTAATGGTTACCACGCCGGACTGCCAAACCAGGGTCCTGGGTTCGAATCCCGGTTCGGTCATGGATGTTATATGTTCGTGCCGTTGTTGTATGGTTTCTATAATAAAAGCCTTTAGTGCTTAGTTTGGGATCATTACAATGTATGTGCCTGTGAGCGTTATTTATTTATTTATTTATTTATTTATGTATTTCGAAACTTCTTATTAAATAAATAAAAAAAAAAAAAAAAAAAAGGATCAAACTGAACTACTTTCTCTACAAATACCTTTTTTACCCAGGCAAAGTAGGGGACAAAAGCAAGCGTACAATAAAATTGTCAAATTATGAATGGGCAGGCATGGCAGGCATGGGATTGCGAATGAGAAATGGGATCATAAATTAATAAACTGTGAACTTTGAAATTGACATCGCCGTCGCCTTTATTTGAGAGATAGAGAAATAGAAAGAATGGAAGGCCTTTGCTCGAATCGATAGCTTTGAGAACCTTCAAGTTTTCTAGCGAAGTGTTACCGTCTGATCGAATGGTGCCATTTGGGGACAGATAGCGCTGTTTTTATCGTATTTTTAAAAGTAATACAGAACACAGACAACGTGTGTTTTATGCAAAATATGAAGGATTCTGGAAAAGATGACTTTTGTAAAAGAGTAAGCACGATATGTACAAGGAAGGTGAAACATTTTGAGACGATACATTGAGTATTGAGATGATGCCAGAAGGATAATGATGTAAGTATTTATATAATTATTATGCTCATGGTAGTAAAGACACATTATAAATACTTACGTAACCAGACTTAGAATACCCTCATAATGACGAGATTTTAATAGGAGTAATTCCGTTTGATTTCCGTTTGGTTTCCATACTGTAAATGTCTGTGACTTGCACCACGAAGTAATTCTTTATTGAGAAGTTGAATTGTAATGTTTATTTCAATTAGATTCGCGAAGGCCGTTCTCTAATGAAATGGCCGTGGAAATAAATAAATACAGTTGCTAAGTGACGCCACTCTTGTGTAGGAAGTGATGTGGAGTAGAATTGGAACATAGATTTTGCATTACCTACTTACTGTTATTTTTAGGTTTGACCTCATTTTAAATTAACACTTTTAAGAGTTTGAAATACCTACGTACGAGTATATAAAGATTTATTTCGTACCTATTTTTACTCACGCGTAATTTCTTGAAACAGTTCCTGGATTGAGACAATCTACTCATTGAAGGAAAAACTAGAAAAGCTCAGTATTTGTGAACACAATCGAAAAACCAACATCTGGATATCTTCCTTGTCAGATTTCCGTCAAAATGTATAGTTTCAAAGTTATCGTGGCTCAAAGATTTCCATATAAATTTTAAATTGACCCGACAGGGTTTCGACACAGATATTGCTGGTTTCTAGATCGTGTTTAAAAAATGCAATTGACTTTAATGGGTAATATTGAAAATAAGACAGAACTTCGATTGTATGCAGCGCGCTCGAACGCCCTGACGGGTACTTCACTCTCAGAAACTATACCTACTAGGAACGCTATATGAGATTCGATCCAAAAATGAGTTATGTGAGTAAAACTAATGAGTACTTAAGACCAATAAGTAACCGCTGGGAAAATTTTTAATGTAACCAAAAATAAAACGACAAAAACGATAATAATTGCAGTCAAATAGTAAGCATAAGTCTGAATCACAAACATTAACATCATAAACTAGACTCGTCTGCAGTTTGTTTAAACAAATGTCCCAGTTTCATAGACTCCATTCAATGCTGTACAGTCAGAACCGATTGTATATTATTCTATATTGTGCTTCGTTACGCTTTTTTGAAAAGAACCAGTTGCATCTCACCCACTCCTGTTCATAGCGGGTTTTCCGTTTTATCAGATTAAAAAGAGACAGTCGATGTGGTCCACTATGGGCATTTGTATTGGCATTGTACTGTCAAGCAAATAAATAAAAATAAAAATAAATAAAGCTCACAGGCACATACGTTGCAATGATCCCAAGAAACCACTAAAGGCTTTTTATTATGGAAACCATACAGCGGCACGAACATATAAAATCCATGACCGAACAGGGATTCGAACCCAGGACCCTGGTTTGGCAGTCCGGCGTGGTAACCATTACACCAACCAGGTCGTCAAAAGCAAAGACTAGAATTTAAAAATCATAAGCATGTGAGCAATGAGAGCGAGAGAGTCGATGGCGGGTTGCAGAGGGATAAGGACACTAAATTATGATGATCCAGGCTTATCTTCCTAATACCGACTGCTCTCAAACGGTGAAGGAAAACATCGTGAGGAAACCTGCATACGCTGACGAAGAAATTCTGATGCGTATGGGAAGTCTGCAGATAGGAGTGACTGCTGAAATGACGGCTAAGAGAGATAAATGGAAGAGGATGACATATTGCGCCGACCCCAGATAATGGGAAATGGGCAAGGGAATGATGATGATGGGAAGTCTATCAATCTGCATTAAGGCATGCTTTGGAGGTCTGTGCCCTGCAGTGGGACGTGTACTTGTATAGGGTGATGATGATGATGATAAAATAGGTGTAGATTGTTGTAATGTAGTTGTAGAACCTTATGTTTTCGTAGTGACAGGTCTTTTTAACGTTCTTAATCTCATGTGAATAGCGATTAATTGCGTGTTTATTGAGCGTAGAATAATTAGGTACCTAAGTCTACGTTTTGAGTTACTTTATGCTTGTCTCTAAGAATTACGGCGTCGATTACAGAAAAGCGACCTTATTAGAGCGATTAAAGTCTGAATGGTGAAATGAAACTAACATTCGTGATAGAAACAGCCAATTGTTTTGCCATATTCTAAAATATGAAGATTTATTGTTAGCAAAGGAACTGTCTTGTCTTGCTTCCTCGAAGACCTAATGAAGGCTTCCCCTCGAGGAATAGAGGTGGTCAACTATTGGAAAGACAACGTGTTCACCTTCACATGAGAAAGAAGAAGTAAGAAGGATCTCAAAATACGTAGTAAGGGATTCTGGAGCAGTAAATAATTCTAACGGAACCTCACTTTTAGTTTCCAGTATTACTTCCAGTAAACACGAGTGTTTTCTTACTATTGAGAAAAAGTTTCCTGTTTCCGAATGCTTTTAGATGCCAGACTTTCAATTTATTATTTTACGAGGATGCGTTGCAAGTTATATTACCTATAGTTTTTATACTGCGATCATTGACTACTTTGTTTTCTATTGTGCTCCGAACATATTTTTACACGGCCCTCTGGATCTTTCTACCTAACTTCAAATCTTCAGTTTGAAATAGTAATTATATAGTATTCTGTGGTATGAATTTATTCTTTGCATGGCTGAGGTATTGATTGAATGACAATTTCAACCGTACATTTTAGGAACTTGATTCTTGAAAATGTCAAAATAGAGGTGGTAGATTTTATGGAAATTTCCCAGCTAAATTTCGCGGCTGACTTTACAGTAAATCGAGTCCCCATCTGTACCTGCACTGGTAGCATGCAACACGTGATACGGCTGTATCACGTCTTTTATATCGTTCGTTCGCACGCAAATAGAAAGAGAGCGAAGGTGTGATAGCGCTGTATCACTGCGGCATGCTAGCTGTGCTGGAATTATAAAACGTCGCGAGTTTTGGCACGTTCAGATGCCAAATGAACTGGAATATCGATAAAACTTTACTGCCCTTCCTGTTGTGTCGGTTAAACCGCGTTAAACCAGATCTTGTGTTTTACGTCTTGTAATTAGAACTAGAGCTATGAGTTTTGTAAATAGTATATTTTATCTTTTTCAGTCACCGTATCGGATGTCAAGTTTTCGGATACGATTTAATAAATCCTCAAGATCAACGCCATGGTAATGTTTTAGTAGACGTACTGGGGTCAGAAAGAAAGATGATGACATGCAAAGTATAGTTTTGTGGCAGTACTAAACTAAAAGTTATACTTAGCACGTAAGTCTATGCCGACCTACATCCATAATCATTTTGGGAGATTAGCCATCATTGAGCCAATTGCCCAACACAGTATCAGACAAATTTGGCTGAAATTATGAAAATGTTCTATTACCCACATTATGTATATTTCGGTTATGGACACGACTAGTTCATAACATCCCTAGTTGGAGAAAACTAGCGGTTAGCGGTGTGATGATAATGGAGGTTCACGTGGTTTTCGTTGAGAGTGATTTTCGCTTCGTTGCTCATATCGATACATTTTAACAATAGATTCCCAATATTTATATGGATAGACCAAAACGGTTGTACAGAGGGGACTTGCATTCAATCTATTTATATTATATTACTTATTGATTCCCCAACAGTAGTTACACTAATACAAACCCAACAATACATACCTCATGAAATATTTAAGCTAAATGTACACCTACATTAATCTATCTTGGTACCTATCAAAGAAGTAACCCCTTTTAATCAAGTATTTAGTTATGCTGGACGGTACGTTTATTTGGCGCTATATCTTGTGCTGACTGATTAAAAATATCAAATTAAGAACTGAAAGTAAATCATGCATGATGCTACAAAATTAGTACGTTTGGTAGCCCTCAACCAAGGGCACATTTTCTTAAAACGATTTAAAGTAAACCATTGGATACTTGAACTAATGTGCGTGTGAACAATTAGAAAAACATTTGAGTATAACAAGAAAGAGTTTCACTTCCACATTCCACATGTATCTTTCATGGAGAAGTAAGACAAAGCTTCGTAAGTTTATTATTGCAAAAACTGGGGCGAGCTCCTGATCGAAGTTGTGCACCTGTTTCTGTTGCAGTAGGGAAAACTAAAAGAAACATTTTATTAATTTCAATTTCAAGGTACAGTTAAAAAGTTGTTTATGTAATGGGTGAAGACAAAACGAATAACGATGCAAAAACATGTGAATACTTACATAGATTTTCGTATAATGTGTGTTAACTTTATGTTTTTTTTTCTTTTTTCTATTTCAATCCATCTATTTTTTTAACCTGTTTTGTCCCATATTGTCCCAAAAAAGTAAGCGTATCAGTTGAGAACAGCTTGACCGATTTGGTTTTTTTTTAAAAGTATACCTATACATCATCGTCCGAATAAGGTTTTTAGACAGGACAACGTCTGTCGGGTCGGCTAGTTTAATATAAGTACACACGGCGTCTGCTCAGGCTACCCTGTTTGGACTTTGAACTATTAGAAGTTGAACGCTGCGAACCGTGCGAGAGGGTGCGGTATGTTGTTGTTGTTTCGTCTCTATTTTGTGTTTTGTACGTAGCGTGGTTATGGGTATATAGGGTGTGTAACCTGATGTGTCGCCGTGTGTACCTAAATAAAGTAGGAGGTATCCATATGTTTATTTCTTAGCTTTCCTCTGTGGCTTGGCCATGGTTCGACAATTACAGAAGTCATTCTAAACAATCATCGCTGATTTTGAGCGTGTAGGTTGCAGGAAGAGTTTTAGCAGTGTTTATCGACACCTCGTCCTTTTATTCTACTATCATACAAATATGCCAGTAAAGGCTTGCATTTTAAAATTCTTCGTCACAGAAATTAGGCAGTGGCGCCAAGTCTGGTAATCTTCTTTATTAATATCTCCTTAATTGTATTATAATAAAATTAGGCTAAATATTCCCGTCCCATATCCGTGACCTTATTAAAATATTTGACGAACGTCTTTACAAAGAATAACACGTGTTTCTAAAGATTAATTCATCGCCTTCCACAGATGTGTATCATCTCTAAAATAAAATAACAGTTAGATAATGTAAACATTCTAGCAATGAGGATTGTTGTATTTGTATCCCACGCTCTTCTACGGTGGTCTTCAGGGCAGGTTATGTTAGGGCCGTAGTTTGTAAACATAAATTCAGGGCTGCAATGGAAGGATTGAAGTCTGAGTCTAATAAGACTGGATTTAATAGCTCTAAGTACCTATGAGTATGTAGCGTATCAATTATCGTACCAACTAAATGTTAAAAAAATCACCTAATCTAAAATATTTTTGTCCTATCTTACAGACAAAAGAGATACCATTTATCCTTACTTTAGCAAAATATTGCTTCCCAGAGGAATAGGCTGCAATGAAAAATTGTCTGCAGTAGGTTCAAAATCGACGTTAAGTTTTAGCTTGTTGAATATAATGCCTTCAGATAAATTATAGGAGTTGCGTTGAAGACCACAAATGAGACGGGGTGAACCATATGGAGGATGTCAAACATGATTTTAGAATACCATGCAACCGATCAGTATTTTCTCTAGATCTAGTAAAACTATGGGCCTAGTAATCTGTATGCGGGCCATAGTTTGAACAACCATGATGTAACTATTTATCAGTATCTATTTTAAAAAGTTCAATGGTAATGGATGGACGGACGTACAGCGATCTATATTGGACAAGCGTATTATAAATCTTTTTATAAGTGAGAATGATCCGTAGTTATTGAAATAGTGAATGAAAAATAAGAATAAAAATGAATTTCCATAGTACAAAACAAAATATTTCTTTGAAGCTGTCTGTTGTAACAAGGTTTAACTTTTCTACTACACGCTCTATTATTTCCTGCTAGGGCACATGCCTACCTTCATGGGGAAGGTGTATGTGTGTTGTTGCATTTGTCAGTGTGTGCGGATCTTGTTAATTACGGTGGTAGCTGTACTTAAATACGTAAAATAATTCGGTGCAAAAAATACAAATAAAGCATTAAGCTCATTCCACCCACTGAATACCTACACTATTAACAAATCTAAACCAAACACAAGCTCATTAAAATTCGTCTGCTACTCCTAACTTGTACTAGTTCCTAGAACCGTGAAACGAGATAGATTTGCATCACATCACATTAAGTATTCGAGTATTATGTCGCTTCTGTATTATATATTCTAAAGGCTCTACACTACACAGTCGGCATTTATTGTATGAACCAAGCTAAACATGTCAACTGGTCAATTGAAGTCAGTTGCTCTAAAGTTGGAACAACCGCGTAAAAGTATTAATAGGTACTTTTGTCAGCGTCGCAAGTAGCTTGAGTGGTACTGGATAAGGTCATAAAAATATACGGGTCATCGGCACACGTGCTGACGAGCTACCACTGAAGATCCAGGGGCTCTAATCTACTATCTACTCTCTCTATACTATCGCCCTAATCTGAGGTCCACCTCCTGAATACCTTATTGCAGATGGTCCAACTTTTCATAGATGAATGAAATGATTTTGAGATTCTGTACCAAAAAAGTTATGAGAAAGCTGTCTAAGCAACAATGCCGAGAGGCAAGGTGAACACCGTACGAGTCAGTTAATCAGATAAGTCCTAAAACAGGCCATACCTTACAAGCTTCTTGCCTTCTTCTTCTTCTTATCGTGTGGGCAAGCCCTGGTGTCAGATTTTTTTTCAGACTGCCTTACGGCCTCCGACGTGGTTTTTATATAACCCCCAGAGATACTAGCCTAAAACACACTAAAGAAGTTTGCAAAATAGTTTGCATACATACAGGTGCTACTAAGAGTAGTTGGACTGCAACCGAAGTGTTGATATTCACCGGGTTGATGGACTAACCGGGTATTCCAACAACATGTGGAAGATCAACCCTTTTCGCTCTGACACTTCCCCGTACGAAGAGTAAGTCAATTGTTTGTAGTGATAAGCAGTCGATGGTCCTTGTGCAACAGTGCAAAGTCCTTTAACAAACCATTCATCATCATCATCATATCAGCCGATAAACGTCCACTGCTGGACATAGGCCTCCCCAAAAATGGGGGGATTTGCCATAATCACCACGCTTGGCAGGCGGGTTGGCGATCGCAGTTGGATTGAATGTTTGTACTCAGAGGATGCTGCTGCCCATCCTCCGGTAGATCCCTTAGTCGCCTTTTACGACAACCACGGGAGGAAATGGTATGGTGCTACTCTTGGCCGACACCACACGGACAAACCATTGCATGGTACAAACGGTCTGAGTGCCTTGTACTTACCAAAATTGTCAGATCAACCCAGGATTAGGTTACAGCATATTAAATACTGTCGCCGATTAGGCCTTCCAGAGGCCCATAAGCTTAATAGGTGCGTCAGACCATTTGGCGAGATCGTAATGTTAAGGCCGATCCACTTGAGTGTGTAGGCAATAAATTAGAATCAAACTGATGGTATTAAATTAATTATGATTGTTATCTCCTTGCTCTTCTATTATCATTATTAGCTCCAAATATTTATTTATTACGCTGATTGTTTTAAGAAGTTTGGCTGTCAAGGTCGACGACTTAGTTACTTAACTTTTTTTGAAGTGGTAAAAGATAATAATGTTAATTTATTGAGATTTCTAGACCGCTCCAACATTCCGTAGCCATTATTTATAGTGTGTAAATATGTAATACCTAAGTTAAATAGTTTTTAAAAGAAACCATTTTTAAAATATGGCTTAATTTCAAGATTGAAAACTTATTACAACTCATTAGTAGGTAATAATATTGTTGACAGATCAGAAGAACACTGGACTGGAGTGGAGGCCCAGAAAACGACAAGCTGTGGACCCAAGTAGTCTCAAATGGAAGCAGAGGGTGAGGTGAGGGAACAAAACGTCATGGAGGAATATGGAAGAGGCTTAAGGTGCCGGTTAACAGCCGACCGCATACAGCAGCAGCATACGACGTGTCGCTCCGACACTACTGGTTTGTATGTAGTTCTATGAAATACCCTGCGAAGCATCCAACACGAAGCATGCGACGTGCTGTATGCGGTCGAGCCTCGACCGCACACCAGTAGTGTCGTCGAGTGCTGCCAGGCATGCGATAATTATCCTAAATTCACGAATTTATTTTGTGGCATGCGATAGAAAATAAAAGTCGGATAAAGCACGATAATTCATACAAATTCCACTATAATATTTAATTTAATGAAATCTTTATTTTCAACCACATTTTCCGTTAAATTCCAACGATAACGGTACATCATACGGGCGTTCGGTATTGGGTGAAACAGTGTTCAAATATTATATAGGGTCCTTCTTAATATGCTAACACTTTTTTAAGGGAATGATCAGACCATCAAACTGAACAACTTTCTCTAAACACTAACATTGAAATCACGAAAAAAAAAACAGCTGTCCCATACAAAAGTGCCAACCTACTCGAGCCAAATGTATGGGACAGCTGATTTTTTTTTCGCGATTTCTATGTTGGTCCCATAGAGATTGTTCAGTTTGATGGTCTGATCATCCCCTTAAAAAGTTTCAGCATATTAAGTTTGACCCTGTATAAACACGATAGTTTCGCAATAAATTGATCGAAGATCTTATAAACAGCTATTTTTGAGTTTAAGATGATATTCCTGCCAGCGCGCACGAGCGCGATGTATACAAACGAAGTTTCATCCTAATTTCAATGAATTAAATTGATCGAAGATCTTATAAACAGCTATTTTTGAGTTTAAGATGATATTCCTGCCAGCGCGCCCGAGCGCGCTTTGATACAAACGAAGTTTAATCCTATTTTCAATGAATTAAATTGATCGAAGATCTTATAAACAGCTATTTTTGAGTTTAAGATGATATTCCTGCCAGCGCGCACGAGCGCGCTGCATACAAACAAAGTTTATCCTATTTTCAATGAATTAAATTGATCGAAGATCTTATAAACAGCTATTTTCTAAATAAATATCTTTTCTGCCTTCGGTATGTAATCTACCACTTATAACATTTTAAGATTTTTTTACTCCAGCATTTTAGAAGTAAAGTAACTAAGACCCTAAAATCTTTAAAAAAAAAATGTTTTTTGTATGAGGATCCCCCTTAATTTGATACATTTTGTAATTTTTATTATTTCTAGCTATTACGGTTCAAAAGTTACAGCCCTAAATAGGTAGGACGGACGGACAAAGTTTCCGTTTTCACTCTTTGGGCACAGAACCCTAAAAAGGTGAAAAGGAACCAGGCTACTAAGATCACTGATGTTTGTAACAAGGATTCTGAGTATCCCAAAGGGGAGCACGGTCGTAATTTAATGTGTCACTTTACCCCAAAAAATACCCTAAGTCGGCAACACTGTTTGCAGCTGCTGTATGCTGCTGCTGCGTGCGGTCGGGTTCGAATTCATACCCCTCCGACGTGTCGGAGCGACGCGTCGCTCCGACGTGTCGGATCCGACACGTCGTATGCTGCTGCTGCATGCGGTCGGCTGCCAATTCGGGATGTCAAGTTTTTTTTGGTCTTCATTTTTATATTTTTTACAGATAGAAGACATAATTTTAAGACACCTATTTCATTCTTATTGCTATTCATCGAGTTCATCAATATAAATTTAATTTTTAAATTATTTTGATCTGTAATCTCTAAGTGCAAAAATGGTGGTGAGAAAATAATTCGAACTCCGTGGAGAAAAACTACCTACAGCTGTATTTAAAAAAATTAAAACCTGCCTCCTCTTTCTAACTCTATGCTGGAAAAAGATACGGCAACATCAAATGTCAAATTTTGACATTGTGAAAGTATTTTTTTTTCTTAATGGCCGGTTATTTTAAGTTGATTTTATGTTTACCAAGGAGTTCACAGGTATGCCAGTGACGTCACTGCACGGACCGAAAAACGACGTTATTTTATTAAAAATATCTGTAATCCTTTCATTTTAAAATCTCTGACATAGAAAATATGATTAGTGAGACAATTATCTCGAAATGGTTTTCGATTCAGCCCTCCAAAAAAAAACTTGACATACCGAATTTACTCCTTTATGTCCGAATGCGGACTGATCAAGGACTGTAAGTTTTCTAGCTGGATGAATTCCTATTTGGCACTCAACCACTTTTAGCGGGATGAATAAGCGAGATGAATTAATATTGAGCGAACCTTATGAAGGCTATATCCGAATTATATCGATTGGTACGTTTAACTTAGAGTATGGGATATAAGTTTAGTCAAACAAAAATAAAACTTACCTTGCAGGCAAAAAGCGCATTCTGCCACGTCGCCTTTGTCTCGCTGAAGAAGTAGCAACTATGACCTAGTCTGATGAACTGTGGCGGACACACGTACGACATCTTCGTTCCGTTTTTGTGCCCTTCTACGCCTTTACCTGTGAAAAAGTTTATTTTAGCGTAAAAGATATATCAGCTTTTCATTGATGAAGGCATATAAGCTTTTCATTGATGAAGGCATATAGCTTTTGATTGATGAAGGCATTATAAGATTTTCTTTGATAGAGATTAGGGGACAATCCATGCACTACCTTGTTAGAGATGTTTGAAAGTGGTTCTTTTCTGATTTCCCTCCCTCCTACAAGGTAGTTACAAGAGAGATTTTTTTTTGAGAATTTCTTACCGCGTAACAAATTAACCAAAAACAAACGTTTGTATAGAAACGGTAGGTACCTAATAATGTCGATATTTTTCATCTCACTTCTGAGCAAATGACTATATTAATTACAGTAACGTTGTGTTTTTCGACTTTTTATATACAATCGAAACTGCGCAATCAATTGGTATATAAGACTAGGTATAAGAAGATTAAGAAGGCTTTTGTTTTTTTTTCGAATTTTAACATTAAGGGTCGGCACTACCTACGGCCCGTTTGACATATCTGTCAAAAGAAATAGACCGGTGGCCGACAACACTCAACCCTATCTTATAAGATTAATGAACAAATCAATTTGATAGCTTTTGGTAATGAATTTCTTGCAAAAAACTTGGTCGGCTGCAGCGCGCGGCGCAGCTTGGCTGGCATGTTTACTGGTGTGAAGGAAAAAGTGAACCCAACCTGGTAACACAACATTTTACCTCGTTGAATTAAAGGACGTAACTAGTCTGTTGGTCTAGAGGCCAATTAGTAAGGACTAAAAAGTCTGGTCGGCCGACCCTATCCTGGCAGGTTCGTAGGTCCGACCGAATTTAGGGTACCTACTACCCGGAAGGCAGAATTTACCACATTAAATTAATGTTGAATGTTTGGTTGTGCGTGGCAATACTCCTGCAGCATCTGGATTTGAGAGCCGTAGGTCAAAATTAATATTTACAGCAACAGTACAGTACCGTGCGTGATGGACCTATAATGTGACTCATCAAAGATCACCCCTGGTGGTAGGATAGGATGGGTTCCAACTAATTGGATCACAGTATTACTAAGGCTTAAAAAAAACTTAAAATTATTATAACAGAACAAATTAAAACTTTTAACAAAATAAAGAAATTAATAAGTTTAGGTATTAGCAAACTAAGGGTTTGTAATCTTTTATCATCATAATCATCGTCAGATATAATATTTTAAGCACGGAATAAAAGTAAATTTTGCAGTAGGTAACTGGAACGATTGCCTTCAAAAACATTTGCGCAAAAGGACATCAGTGTGACCACTTTTAGTAGATTTCTTCTTTATTGGTAGATTTAGGGCAAAATTGTTTAGTAGATTTTAGTAGAAATTGGGTATTCGAAAATTTTATGTATTTAAAAATGCAAGAATTCCGTCTAATAAAATCTAAGCTGGCAATACAAATGGCTGAGAAAACGATTGCAGGGTTTGCAAGTTTTCCGGAACTTCTAGTACATCATCATCATAATCATCAGCCTATATACGTCCCACTGCAGGGCACAGGCCTACCTTCTAGGAGGGTGTTTGGGCATTAGTCCACCACGCGTGCCCGATGCGGATTGGTAGACTTCACATAATATACATCAGAATTTCTTCGTCTGCATATGCAGGTTTCCTCACGATGTTTTCGTTCACCATTTGAGAGCAGTCGGTAATACGGAGGTCGGAGGGTCGGTCGGGCGGTAAGTTAGAAAAACTCATTGGTACGTGGCATGTTGTCCGTGCGGATTCGAACTCGGACCTCTTGATTGAGAGTCCTCTCCGCAACGCGCCACCGAACTCACTTCTAGTACAGCAAATATTAATCATATCGCCTAATGTTGTTTTTTTTACAAAAGAGGGCTTCTGAGCAGAGTTGAAATTTTGGTACCTAGCACTTTTAATATGTCAAAGGCATTGCATGCATGTTTATTGACTTCCAATAATTTCGATATACGGGTATATTTCATATCACAGCGGATAACTTCAGCATGTATCGAACTTCAAAATAGCGAAAATAAATCAGCTGTCCCATACATTTGAGTCGAATATGTAGGTACTGCAGTTTTGTATAGGACAGCAGATTTTTTTTTTCGCTCTTTTGAAATTGGCTCCATAGTGAAAGTTGTTCAGTTTGATGAGTAGAATACATGCTGGAGTTATCCGCAGTGATAAAAAACTACCCGTATATCGACACAATCGGAAGTCGATAAACGTGCAATCCGTTTGACATTATTAAAAGTGCTACCAAAATTTCGGATTCTGCTTATGAGACACAGAAAACTGTACTAAATTTAAACTTGCATAGGGACGACCTAATTTAATATTTATTTGAAAATTGAAGCATCCATGTTACAAAGTGATAAAAACCAATGAAAATTATACAAAAATGCGAAAATAACATGTGTAATGATGAGCGTTTAGATAAAATTAATAATATTTTGTACAAAAACGTGTTTCATATTAAATTTTGACCATCTGTAACGACTAACGACATAAATATTATTTGGTAGAATTTAAGTAGAATTTGAAACAGGACTGGTAGATTTTGGTAGATTTCAGCAGTAATTTTAGTCACGCTGAAGGACATTGTGCGACACAAGAACATATAGGTGTTACTTAGTAGCTAAAGTGGGTACATGAATTCAGAAAGGGCACAGCAATATTAACAAGAAGTAATTTTAAAGATTTTTTTTTTATTATTTTCATGTATGCCATGTTAGCTTAATCAAATTAAAGATTGAAAAAGTCGGGCGGCGAGCGGGATTCGAACCCACGACCTGCCTATCCGGGGCATGCTCTACTCCAACAGAGCTGTCGTCGCCCCGCAAGCCACGGCGAAATTTTCAATCTATATATTTTATCGTCTTAAAGGGACGTCAGCGCCATCTACCAGAGTTATACAAACTACTGACCCACACATCTAATGTTGCAATTAGATTCATGCGATATAGATGTCTCACCTTATTCCAATAGAATTTTATTATTTTACATGGTATGCCATGTTAGCTTAATCAAATTAAAGATTGAAAAAGTCAGGCGGCGAGCGGGATTCGAACCCACGACCTGCCTATCCGGGGCATGCTCTACTCCAACAGAGCTGTCGTCGCCCCGCAAGCCACGGTGAAATTTTCAATCTATATATTTTATCGTCTTAAAGGGACGTCAGCGCCATCTACCAGAGTTATACAAACTACTGCTTACCAAAAACTACCATAAAAACAAAAGAGTTATTGACGGCTTGGCTACGGGGTGGGTCTGTTGACATAAATAAAATATTTGTTTTGCAAAAGAGGTGCATTCGAATCGTAAGCGGAATTCAGTCAGTAAGAGTGTCATGCCGATCCTTGTTTACCGACTTTAAATTACTCACTGTGACAGCTTTGTATATCCTCGATCTGTGCAAAATCGTGAGACGATACCCCGTAGTATTCCGTAGCAAGAGATTAAAATGTAACTCGCAAAAATGAGTTACTGGTACCAAATTACCGACTAGCATCGATGCAAAGGACTACAAAATAAAGTCGAATACTGCGCCCGCGGCATGATCGCGCGATAAAACGCTATCGCGCCCTAGCTCCCTTTCTTTTTGCGCGCGAACGAACGAGTTAGCAGGCGCGATAAAACGTTTATCGATGTATCATGCCGCGGGCGCTGTTCTTGTGTATAGTAAAACACCAGATAACATTAAAGCCGACAAGAAATTTCTGAATTATTAATCGAACAGTGTCCCTATGACTTTAATTAGTTTCTTCAGTATAAGTAAACAAACATCTGAGTAGAAAAAAATGTGTTGCAGGTTGCAGATCGATTATTTGTACCTCAATAAGGTTATTATAATTTTTAACTAATCACATTGAACTGACTTTATAACATTTAACTAATTTAATTGAAGTACTGAAAGGTGGTAGTTAAGTTATTGTCTGGCACCTATTGTTTAAATCTGTTTTTTTCTTAATGTTTATAAATTATGTTGTAGTGTGACTAATAGGTACTCTGTAGGTACTTACCATCTGTAACTTATGTACCTACCTACAATTTAAGGTAAATAAATGAAATGAAATGAGATGAACCAAAAAGTACCAAATTAACCATAAACTACCAAAAAGTACGAAAAATTACAAAAATAACAATAATCTACCAAAAAGTACGAAAATCTACCAAAATAACTTTTTGGTTACTTTTGTACGAAAATTTACCAAAAACTACCGAAAGACTCAAAAACTACCATAAATTACCAAAATAACCAAAAACTACCAAACAGTGACCGGACAGTAACTTTTGTGAAATTCCTTTGTGTTTTCTAGTATCGCGTAATGTCTTTTCGCGCAAAATTCTGTCGTACAAATGACTTTCGAAGTCAATCGTTTGAGTCACCTACTACGGTACAGAATTCACTCTTATTCCATTCTTATTTAAAACATATCTGACGATGATGATGATGATTTCAGATTATCAATCCTTAGTTTGCTAGTAACAATAGTAATAAACTTACAGTTATTCTAAAATAATAAAGGAGACAAAAATTTACCGTAATAGTCGACCAATTTATAAAATGCACTTCTAAGTCCACATATCGTGACGGGCAACTACGGAACCCTACACTGCATGTGGCCCGACACCCACTTGCCCGGTTTTTTAAAAGTTACTTTGACTACTTTAGCTAAAAATGGAATTGTTCATTAATCTTCTAAGACTGGGTTGGGTGTTGCCGGTCACCGGACTATTCGCAATGATTTCGAACGATTGACGGCCCATAGTAATTTGTATGAAGAAAACGTCCAAAAAAATATGTGATTTTTGGTAACAAATTGCAAAAAAACTAGAAGTCGTATCGAAAAACTGATTTGTTTAAAGTGTTCTTTGATGTTTTGCCATTGATTATAAATATATTTTGTTGTTTTATTTTGTTTCACTAAATCACAGGACTCGGAACGCGGCAGTGCTATTCTAGAGTTTTTCATGAAATTCTCGATTACTTTCTGATGTAACTACATAATTTTACTGAAATTTTTTTTGTTCATCTTGTACTTCATCTTTTAGAGAAGCGATGGTATTAATTTTGTTTCTAAATATAGCTATTTACTATCCTCAAAAGTCGGAACGCCGAACCCTGTTTTGCCCGATTAGGGTAGTGCCGACCCTTAAAGGCCTCCGCTCATTGCAGCGATTTTATCGAGCAATAATCGCTGCGATTTTGCGATAATTGTTTCCAGTACATTTTGTATGGGAACGCGCGCGATCCTACACACTGCCGCGATATTATCGAGCGATAATATCGCTGCGATTTTGCGATAATTGTTCTCAGTACATTTTGTATGGGGACGCGCTCGCGACACACTGCCGTGATATTATCGAGCGATAATATCGCTGCGATTTTGCGATAATTGTTCTCAGTACATTTTGTATGGGGACGCGCTCGATCCCACACATCCCGCGATATTATCGCAACCTGACGCAATCTCTTTCTACTACATTCAGCGTTGTGCGCATGCGTGACGCGAATCGCGGAGTCGCTGCAGTGTGTAAGGTGTCGCGATATCGCTGTCGATAATATCGCTCGATAAAATCGCTCGATTTTATGGCCTTTATTCTAAAAGTAAGTATTTCAGGTTATTCGTTCATTTGAGCTTTGGCTCAATAAGTACCTACGTGTTAAATTGAGAACTTAATTAATACTTACATTGAGACCAAAATACGATGAACAGGATAGCAGCAATCGCCACCATCTTCCCTCGCCTTTCTAAAGCTTCCATTTTGTTTATTATTTTAAATTGTCACTAAAAACTGATATCACTAAATAAATTAAATTATGTTACGCACTTGTTCACAACCACTGTCACTATCTATTTAATAAATACATTTTGCATTTATTGTGAGAATATGATTTCTTTTTAAACTTTAGAACTACACTTTGAATTGTAAAGGGTGCTTGATTTTGTTTTAATTTGATATTATTCGCTGCCAGCTGTTAAATCTGCAACAATAAAAAAAAAACATTAGAAATGTTTGCTCAGCGATATAATTTAGCTTCTAAATTGAGAAACAAATTAAATTAGGTAAAAACACGACTTTTAAAATTATATACTGTTTACATTTGATTGATTGATTGATTTGACCTGATTCGTCGCTCTATCTGTAAAAACCCTAAATACTTATTTGCACTACAATAATAGTTACTGCACGCTTTAAAATATAATACTTAGCAAAAGCCCTGTGGGATATTTACTGGTTTTAGTACGTATAAATTCTTCTTTAATGTCAGCGTGAGCAGTATCGTACAATGTATAGAGCAGACAACGGGAACAAAATTCGTGCACCACATCCGCAGTGCGGGGCGCGTGCTGGAGGCGTCGCGATGTAGCGACCGCCTGGCACAGCTAAGTAATGTTGTATCAATTGGCCTAAACGAGTGTTACAAAAAATTCAGTCTGGGTGTCACCTATAGTTCCTCAATGGTATCGTATGACAATCACTGATGCTGTAGTGTAAAGATTAGCCAGTCAACAATCGTCCTATTGAGCCTGGCTGACGAACACAGGTTTCGTCATTCGAGTAGCCTCTTTCCATGCCCATCACTTGCACCCTAGAACGATTTAACCACTTGCACCACACACCGTATAGCATAGACCTATCGATCTCTCGAATCGATCGATCAAACTCGATCAAGCAAAGTCTGACCATCCCGAAGGAAATTCCTTTAATGAGATTATGTATAAAAAAACAATTTATAATATAGAAGAAATGAAAACAACAAGAGTATAGAAATAAAAACAAACTTAAAGATAAATAAGGTCGTCAGGTGCATCTCTGCGAGACACCATGTCTCGCTTGCATGCATGCTGGCAGCGTTCCCCCTTTGGATATGCGTTGGCCAATATTAGGAATCAAGGTTTCGCGAAGACGCATCGACAGCTCTTTAAATAAAATATACTTTAAAATTATGCAGTCATAAAGTCATAAAACCAAAATGATTTCCTTTGTATTAATAACACCGTAAAACTGAACAGAACAAAGAACATAGGTATTCCCATAAAACCCGCATTAATGACAGTTTTGTGCCTCAAATCTAGATTTCACCTCGCGGCTAGACTTTCAGACTTTCTATCCTAACCTAAATACGTGTTTAGATATAGTAAATTATTGTTATGTCTATCAACTTTCAAATTACAGGGTTTGAGTTTGCCGACTAAGTACAAGCGGGAACATAATAATAAAATATGGAAAATGTACATCTCATCTCCCTGGTATAGAAATATTGCGGTTTTATAAGAAACATTGTTTATTTAACATGCATGAATTCACGACGGATTCCAGATTATGCTGTAGGGGAAAAGTTTATGAAGCGAAACCCAGGTGGAAGAAGGACTTCCTGAAGTAAGAACCTGTGTGAATGGTTCGATATGAACACCACCTCTATCCTCCATTATTCAGAGCTTAGTCTCAGGGTCTGAATCAGAATAGCCCTAATGATAGCCAGTTTCCGATAGGAGATGGCACGACAAGAACGAGAAGATAAATAGAGAATACAGTCACGAATTCGGGGTAGTAGGTGAATTTGCAGCAAGGCTCATTTTTCAGGACTAACAAACGACTGAATTGGAAGTGCTCTACATATTACCTAAAATGTTAACAATTTAGAAGTTGACAAATTTTTTTCCCCTTACCACAAATGAATGAAGTTGACTGTACTACAAGTTATTAATGGAACCATGGAAATACCTGTTTTATAAACGAATTGATGGCTTATGGTAACTTATGTGGTATTTTGTACAGTATATTTACACGATGTCACGTTCATATCAGGTGTCAGGTGAAAATTGCATTCAATTAAACTACTTTAGGCACAGACTTAAAATTTCTTTCAGGTTCGTGACTTTAGGATATTTTTTCGGGCATATAGGCCCACCACAGCTTTCCCAACTCCTGTAAATCAGGATCAATAGAAGGTAAAGGACTGATTTATGATTCTCATATGAGTCGATGCCAAGTAAATGTACCGTCACATTCATGTACAATATTGCTAAGCACCGACTAGACTTCATAGTAAAATAAATGAGTAGGTAAAGTATTTTTGAGAGATTTTTTAATAACTTTTTTTTTACAGATTTTTTAATGAATTCTTATTTGTTTTCTAATCTCCAATAACCATCGCTTGTTCTCCTGTCCTGTTCTGCATCGTTAGGTGCTCGTCTAGGTTTTGGCACCAGATGAGATACAAAACCTTTACTGTTAAAAACCTACTATGATTCCTGACTGCAGTGGTGATTCATAGGGAACTTTAAAAGAGAGCGTTCAGAATAGTCTTGCGATGTGGCACAGGTGCAAATCTGTCAAAGCCTCTGACAGGGGCTTTGGCGTTATTGGGAGTTAGTAGCAAGAGGTCACGGACCTGAAAAAAAGGGTGAAGCACCCATTTCTTTTGTGTGCTGTCGATACATAATGGTGACGGATGTAGGACCTGCGCCTAGAGCTAGTGCATCTGTGTGAGTGTAGGTCCCTTGTAGAACAAACGAAAATGTTAAAATTAAAATTAAAATTAAATTAAAAAGTCATTTATTGCCTCAATTTTTCTTACAGTCTAAGTACACAAAAAAGTATTATTACACAATTGAGACAAAAGGTCGAGGCTCAGCCTGTGCTGGCACGGGGTTGAACCCGCGCAGCGCTGATTTTCAGCCCCTCCCTTTTCCCTAAGATCTTGAGTGGGAGATGAGTAAATGATGTTGGACGTTGAATGTTGAATGTTGGACGTTGCATGATTCACATCTTTTTAGTGTCACATTTCGTCCGTCTTTTTTTCAGGTCCGTGCAAGAGGTTTGGAATACCTATAATGGAGGACAAACTGCCTAACAAACATGATAATACTCCTTGGTGGTCGGTAATGAATTAATGATCGTTCTTTTCAGTCGCGTCGTTGTCTTTTGTGATGTTAACTTTGACCCGTTCTCATCCAACGTCAAAAATGTTAGCTCCTCTTCTTTCATTTCCGTAAATCGTCATTGTCATTAGATAGAAAGGGACACACCTAAAATTTGAAATATCGACGACGCCATTGCCAATTTTCTTGTTTCAATGCATTTTCAATGCTTGTATCCTTTCCTGATTATATCCTGATTATATGCTTGTATCCTTTCCTGATATCCTTTATGATTAGTAGATAAATAAAAAAAATTTTGTAGGTATATCACCTATGTTTCACTTTAAAGGCCTACCATTTTTAATTATAATCGTAGTAATGTAATCTTAAAATAACAATGATCTTTCGTTGCTTGTATGAAATCGGATCGACCAGGGTTCGAAGTTAAAAAATAAACGAAGCATATCATAGAGACGATGCACACAAAACCGCATACTATTTTAGAACCATCTAAATATACTAGTAATACGCGCGGCTGCACCTGTGGTTGGTTCCTCAAGTTACACGAGGACGAGTCAGAGTGGTATGGGATCTCAGGTCAAATGCACTAAACACAGTGCACTCGGCATTTATTGTGCGGTTAGCTTATTGTGTAGGTTTACTTTCGAACGAGAAAGCGAAGGTTATGACATTTCTTCAATAGAGAGCTCCATGTGCAGGGTGGTCTATGTGTTTTCCTAACTCATGTACTTTAATATCGACTGCTCTCAAACGGTGAAGGAAAACATACAGAGGAAAGCTACACACGCTGAAGAAGAAATTTGGATGCATACCTATGTGAAGTCTACCAATCCGCATTGGTCACGCGTGGTGGACAGGTGGACTAACGCCCATACACCTTCCTTAAGGATAGCCTACTATGGGTAGGCATGTGCCCTGCAGTAGGACATAAATAGGCTAATCCTGATGATGATCACGTGAATCGTTTTGAGTTCTAATTTTAATGCCCATTGCTCCTGGGCATTCAAACACGCTTGTTGAAGTTCTTCCCTGTGTACCATCTTTGCTTGAGCCTTCCTCGCCTTTATAACTGGGGATAGGCCCACCACTCGTTCTTACCACTGTGACTACTTACTAACTGTGTCACTTACTCTCTTGGAACCGCAAAGAAAAGAAATTAGGTGGAGTAAGGAAAACACATATCTGACTTCCTTTCATTCCAAAAATGAGACAGCTATAAGAAAGCTAAGGCTATTAGTAAACTCCAGGGGTTATCTATGGCAGTTTTGCTCCGTCAATAAGCATTCCATTAATATAAAACAGGTAAGTAATACATTAAATATCCATCCATTGCCTTCATGATAATCACATTAAGCTAATACATCTCTATTATATTTTCCTTTGACTACCTAATATTACAGACATAAATAGTAATAAAATAGAAATACACGATAGATGACGTACAGTCACGCGAATAGTAATCAAGAGAAATGATATTGTCTGATCCATCGAAGTCTCACAAATCAAGCCATTTTAATCTTTACGCTATTGACATAATGACTTATGTCTGGGGATTTCTTAGTAATCGAACATAATGGTTATCGATGATTTATTATCGAAGTCGACTACTAAATAGTGTTGTACCGCCTATTTATTCGCACCATTCAAACGTGTCTGCGAATACATATCGATAAATCTCGTCTAAAGATCTAAGGGAAATCGATTTAGCACTGGAGTCAGAAATGAAAGTTTGCCGATAGCATCTTGTATGTACTTTCAGAAATGGTACAAAAGGAAATTGATGGGGTTTTCACCAAGCATGTGATATAACATTATTATGAATACGTGCATTTGAATTTGAAATAAATATTCACTATAACTGTACAAGGAAATTGTTGGGTTTTATAGTCCACCATTCCATCTTGTGCGGCTTGGTGGAGCAAATCAGTGGCATGCGATCTTCTTCTTATCGTTTGGGAAAGCCCTGGTGTAAGAGTTTATTCAAACCGCCTTACGGCCTCTGACGTGGTTTTTATGTAACGACTACTACCAGAGATAGTAGCCGGGACCAACGGCTTAACGTACCATCTGAAGCACGGAATCATCTTTCTTTTCAGACAATCAGGTGGATTCAGACTGCAATGTCCTAAACAACTGGTGGGGAAAAACACACAAAGTGACATATCACTAGGTGTCCCCCGTGGAAATCGAACCCACGACCTCCGTGTCAAGAGCCCAATGATCTTATGCATTAGACCACGGAGGCAGTTATGCGGTCTTGAAGACATGTAGGGTCTGCATTATGCGCACGATAACGCTCTATAGCGCTTTTTATCTCGTTCATCCGCTCGCAAATAGAAAGAGAGCTAAGGCGCGATAACGCTCTCTATTGCGCCTTTTATCTTGTTCGTTCGCTCGTAAACGGAAAGATATCTAAGGCGCAATAACGCTCTATCGCGCCTTTTATCTCGTCCGTTCGCTCGCAAATAGAAAGAGAGCTAAGGCGCGATAACCGATAACCGTGATAAAGCGCTATCACACCTTCGCTCTCTTTCTTTTTGCGTGCGAACGAAAGATATAAAAGACGTGATACAGCTGTATCACGTGTAGCATTCTACGAGTGTGTACAAGTGAATAGGAGTTGTAACGAAGTCTCAGACCACCCCGGGAATATGGTCGGTTTTTTAATGGTGGTTGTGTAATACAAAGGTAACGGTTATTTTAAGGTAGTCCTATCCTATTGGAATAGTATTATATTAAAGTGGTGGTATCATTTGCACTTACCACAACATTGTAAATATAAATGTTATCTTATCTAGATAAAGTTAAGCCTAACATGTAAAGCTTAATGCACTTAAACATAGTATGGAATTAGTAGGTTATGCAAACCCAGTTAGTGACCTGATTTTGGAAGTTCCGATCTTTTTTACAGAAAACACAAATTGACTAAATATTAATTTACAGCGAAAAATATATTTGACAAAGTAACATGGTTGTATTATTGTAATAAATTCTAGTTTAAGAAATCAAAATATTTGTCACATTTTCAAGAACTATTATAGCAACAGATGAGAAGAGGATATTTTTTGCTTCGCGCTCCATACAAACGAAGTCTGGTTACATTTTCAGTACTTACACAAACATTTTTAGACACGATCGAGAAACCAATAACTGTGATATAAAGTCAGATTTTCTTTAAAATGCTTAAGTATATAGTTACAATGCTACGGTTTATTTAAGAAATGTATGGAAAAAGTTTGAGCCACGATAACTTTGCCGCAATGTAGTACGTAGTTCCTTTTTTTAAAAGGAACGTACAGTGCGGCAAAAAATTACAGCAGTCTTCCTTAATTCTCTACATGATCACTTTTGATGTTGACTGTACACTTCAAGTAGATGTCTCGAGTGGCGCGCAAGAGTTTCGAGTGTTCTCAGAACTTATAGTTATTTGAACCCGATGCAGTTTGAAGTGCAACAGTGCACTATTGCTCATTGTTTAGCAGCTGAGGTATTCGTTCTTTCAAACTGTTGGCTTTAGCTTTCGTTAAAAATTAACGTAAGGCAATTAAATACTTTCTATTATAAGTAAACTTAGACATACAAGTACGAAAATTGTAGAGTTCTTGTTGAGAGATCTTTCTTTCATACACCACCACAATATACCCAATTATTTTTATTTCCAAGCAAAAGAAGTTTAGAATTAATAAGAAAGCAAAAGTTTCCATACCTACTGAGAAGATGTAAAAAGTCGTAATAACAAAACAATTTAAATTTCGAAAATCAATTTGCGAATACAAACTCTTTGCCTGCCATCTCATTTACTTTTCTCATTAACCAGCCTGTGGTAACGGGACGCATCCTCTGCTCGGCCAGCCAAGTTAATGAATTGAAAATATTTTCTTGTAACTACAGACTATAAATCTCGAGAACACGACTTCATCAAAGTGGAATTTACATAATGCAACTAGTAAACGGCTTCGATGAAAAATGCCTAATTCGCAAATTGGCTAGTCGTAAAGAAACCAATTCGACCAAAGCATAAATAATAATGTAAAATCTTTCAAAGAATGTTGGTCATTCATACTAAAGCAAAAGTTTTTAAATTGAAAATTTTTAGTGAACTTTTAAGTAATCTACTAAGGCTGGCTTGCACCAAAAAGTATTTAAGTTTAAAAATGTTTACATATGATGCTGTCACTGTCATTAGTATGAGCAGTGTGAAAGACAGAGCGATCCACAGACTTCTGTATTACATTAGGAGCGATCACTAAATACGTTTAAGCCTAAATACTTGTTGGTGCAAGAAAGGCTTAGTTTTATTCCGTTTTCTATTCTATGTATACTATACACGTACCCTACGTGTAAGGAAAAGTATCATTGTTCTTTAAACCACATACTCTGCCCATCAAACTGACAAACTTTGACTATAGGAGCAAACCTGTCAGAGCAAAAAAACAAATCAGCTGCTCCATACTAAACTGCAATACCCTACCTACACGACTGAAATGTATGAGTCCAACAGATTTTTTTTGTTCTTACAGGTTTACTCCCATAGTAAAAGTTGTTCAGTTGGATGGGTAGAGAATGAATCCTATCGAAACCTACTTATAGCTTCAAACTTTAATAAAATTATGCGGTTCAATTTTAGAATAACGACGAATTTTATAGCTTTACGGTCATAAATCATAACATTATTACACAATTAATTCTGAATATGTTATTTTTGACTTAAAATTCTCGCTAAAACAATAATTAGTAGGGTTGCCAACATCCCTGGAATTATTTCATTGGTTCCTCGGTAAAATTATCAGTATCACGCTCAAGTGGAAGTGTATAAGTAAGTCATACATAATAAATACTGAAAGGAGGACGGAAGATGGGGTAAGAAGTTGCTTGACTAGAGTAGAGACCATAAAAGGTCGCTGAAACTAAAGGAGAAAGGAGAAAACTGACATTGCAAAAGAAGCAGGCCAGATGTGGAAACCGACTGTGCAACACCGTAGCGACTGGCCTGTATTGGACAAAATATGCTGAAAATGAAGAACACTTATTTTGACGTGAAACGTCTTTTATTTCGGTCACTTGCAAAACCCATAACATGTAACGAAATATGTGGGTTGGGCGTCACAAAAAATTGAAAATTCCCAAGGGCCAGTTCCCAAGGGCAGGTTTCCAGTAATAATAAGTTTGGGAAGCTCTGATTTAGAGAATAGAGAATCCATTACTCGGGACATGACGTTTCACGTAGGTAGGTACTGCATTGTGGCTGCGCTGCGTCCCTGATAGAGCTGGCATACCTTCCCGATTTAATTTTTGAATCACGACCGTCAAGGTTTCGAGAGACGAAACATCGACATTCTGTGATCCAGTAACTGAGCAGCGACAACCCTGGTAATCCATCCGGATATTAGGCGGCCTTCAAGGGCTGCGGACATGAACGCATTTACGAATCACGTTACAGCGGTTAATTTTGTCAGTCGTAAATTTATTCAGCTCGTACGAAGGTTCGTCAACGTTGCGTCATCGTAATGCAGCATTATTCGTAAACGACTCGATTTGTCGAAGGTGTCGGCTTACACCTGCTTTGATTCTACAGCTCTAAAATTAGCATTTTTGTTTTGATTCCGATGCAGTGACGCGGTTCAATGAGTCAGTGAATGAACTGTTAAATTCGTCCGGTATTATAAGTGACGTAGGTTTTAATGAATGAACTCTTGCAATTATTTTGGATGCGATTATTTCAGGATTTTTACGTAGGTAATGGAAGTTTTTGTCAATTCCCTAATCAGCCATCTTCTGATCTTGATTTTTATTGCCATTATCATCGTCCCTATATTATTATGACACAGCCTATAGATACCCTTATGTTTCCTATGTTTTATATTCCCTAAATGCGATACATATCAAAGGGGGTGCTTCAGACCATCAAACTGAACAAGTTTCACAATGGAGCCAACTAAGAAAACGCAAAAAAAAAAACACCAGTTCCATAGAAAACGTCAATGGCTATTCGAACCAAATGTATGGGAGAGCTGATTTTTGTTAGTTTGCTTTTGCTGAATTTTACACCCTGTTTAGGTTCATTTCTGATATGCTGACGCTTTTTGATAAGTGTAAGGTTTTATTAATTTGTATAAGGTTTTATTGATATCTTGGACTGGCCACACTGGCGGCAGGGGTTGCGGGACGAGGTTTTGGGGGAATTAGCAGGCATTCTCGGACTGTAGAGCCGCACAGACGCGACGATTGTAAATTAAAATAATAAGTTTTGAACAACAGTTGGCTAATTTGGTTGATGTTGGATTGTTATAAATAATTAATAAATTAAGATAATAAGTTTTAATGTTGGATAATAAGTTTTATGTAATTATAATAGAAGATGGACAATATAAGTTTTGAAAAGGATATTGTGTTGGTCATTTCTGAGATAATCCTACATCTCAGAAGTGGGATGAACTTTTCTGGTAAGTGCACGCCTACAATGATATGATACAAAATATTGCTAGATTATATTTTTGGAAATACATTTTATTTCGAAATTAAAGTTATTGAGGATATTGAAGGTATCAAGTTGAACACAAATTCACTGCATAAGAGACCCTTATCCCTTAGTTGCATTATTTCGAGTTCATAAATCATGAAGTAACCTTGTAATTTCCGTACCTCTTGTTGGAGCGGTACTGTTCGTTGATAACAAAACAAATGTATCAAGTTGCAGTTTCTTTATAAGCTACGCTAGTGCTTCGATTGTTTATATTTTGTTATACTTGGGTAACGTGATAAACTTATGATGATTTTGAGTTGTTCCCATTGTGTTATTAAGTTTTGATTCCTGTAAATAGGTATATTAACATTTCACTTTTTGCCGTAAAAAATATATATACGGCGAGTTTCAGCAACTGATGAAAACAATGGATCCCGTTGGAGTCTGGAAACTTCTGAGCGGAAACGGTTTCGCTTCGAGCGCAAACAGCACGCGCCAGGGTAGCTGTAGCCGCGGCCACAACCGCCATCTGCTAGAGCGATGACAAACATTGAGGGCAGCCGCAATTGCAGCAGGGTGCTCGATGCTGAGACGAGCAACGTGTGAGGCTCGCAAACGGAGCAGACTACCTGATGGGTGCAATAGGAAGGAACGAGAATCTGCGAGTGGTGGTCGACTCACAAAAAGGTCATGTAATTCCTCTTTTTCTTCTAGGGTTGAGGATAATTCAAATAATGAAATCCATTAATACTGTGGCCAGCACAGCCGTCAAACCAGATCGCAATATCGATTAATAGAGATTTATTCCAAAATTCAATCAATCAGAAAATAACTAAACATAACTCTAACGTAGGGATAAAAAAAAAAAAACGAATTTACAAAGGGGATGCGAAGACTATAAAATTATAGTGATTCTCACCTTACTAAGCAAAACCTTTCACTGCTAGCTAAAACCTGGTACCTGGATACTCATTATTATTTGAGACGGATAATGGACAGAATAATGGGATGAGAACAAAGGTTAAACAAATTAAACTCTTTATAAAATTGTCATAATAACTTGTGACCTTTTTATTTCTATTCGAAGGATAAAAATACGAATAATTTATTTGTGAATCACGAGTATACATAACAGTATAGTGCAGGTCAGGCTTAGTGCGATGAACTAGGTTTACAAGTGGTGCGCGGGCTCCACCTACACACTATTTCTAATAAGGCGGAGCCGGGTTTTCTCTCTTTGAGCCTCAAACCTTTGATCAAGTAATAGAATACAAACCAAGGTCCTATTCATAGATTAAAACAATACAGGACCAACGAAGGCTTAGCCATGATCACGCTTGACCCACAATGAAGGGATTGGCAATAATTTAGTACGTTCCGTGGGCTCTGCGAATGATGGGTTGACCGCTACGTAAATGATAGTTTGTTAGAAAAACTCATGCTGGTTATTTAGACTTGTTCCAAGCAGTCACAGCAGAGGCAGAAGTTCACATAATAATTATCTATAACCTGGTTGACCTCGTGCATCAATATGAAAAGAGACCTTATTATAACCTGAAATATGGTTTAAGTTCAAATGACAGAATGTTCCTCGTGTGGCACGCTCCTGCTCATGTGATTTAAAGGTTAAGCAAAAAAACAAGGCAGGTTTAAATACAATTCCTACACATTGTTACAAGTACTGGTATCTAACGTACAAAATACAGATGAAAGCCTGGAACGCCAGTCACTGTAATATAGTTTAGAGTAAAATTTTGGTTGTTGCGAATATTAGGGTTGCTACGGGGACGCAACAGTTACTGGTAGCGTGTTGTTGAAATACAAAATTGTATAGGGGGCCAAATAGGACAATACGTATGTAACGAACCATACAATGAAAACTGGATCTTCGATAATTTGTTTAGTATTTGAATAATTTCAATGTTGCATATTATGTATTGCTGAACGCGTAAAAACAGTCGGTCCTCAGAAATTCAGAATGCTACGCTACTTGAGTTAGGTATTTAAAATGCTTACCTATAACCAATGTTGTTATTCGATACAAAAATAGATGGATAGAGATAGATATGAGGTAGGTATAATATTCTAGATATGTGGTGCTTGTGGACGAGATGTTTGCAAAGCGTATAGTGTGTTTACAAGGTTCCACGTGGCTCAGTTTTGTAACAATAACACCGTGAGGTGCTTAGTACAGCCGCTATCAAAAGTAAAAGATGGCGAAAGTACCTTTTAAAAATGATTAGATGATATTATATTCGTGTTAGTAATTTTAATGGTAGCATTAAAATCAAAGTTAATTTAACATTATACACGTTACATCTATAACTTAGTTAGAAGATTATATTTAATTGTGTAAGATTAATTTCATTTTGAATTGCGCCCAAGTTAATTGGTTTTAGTGGATGACTGTAGCATAGCGCCTTCGAGAAAATGTCGTATCTTTGCGTTCTGAAAGAGTGCGAGTACCTAGTTAATAGGCTAGTAGATGATGATACCCCGTTGTGTCGAACCAACCAACTGATGATATTCTCTCGAACGGTTTAGTTAAAATCACCATAACTTTAGAGGTGACATGGTATGTGATAGTGACAAAGCAATACAAGGCTCAGACAGGCTGGAACTCCTTTGGCGTCACAAGGAGTGTTTTTCACACGATTAAAAGAGTAAGGCTACACAAATACTACCTAGATAAAAATCGAGTTACAAATAGCCAACGTCCTATGTTTTAATAGACCCGAACAATGATCAATGAAATGCTGCAGGCAAAAGAGAAAATGACATCTAACTATGTATCTATCCCAATTATTGTTGTACATAAACACGATGGCGTACTCCGTTATACTCTAATTAGGTAGTTACCCATACTACTTTATTCAATCACTTTAAAAGAAAAAAATATATCCAATTAAGAATTATAATTTATGACCAATGGTACTTTGAGAAGAACCTATTTTGATCATCTTTCAGGCCCAGTATTTTGGGTGAGCATTTGAATGTTGTGAGCGATGCAACCTACTCATAATGGAAAGAAACCACAAAAATAATAATAATATAATGAATGCTAGTCTCTTCTTATTTCATGTCAGCATGAGCTATATCGCAAGAAAGTCACTCATGCTGGTGCTAGTTTCTGATTTTTCAATTTTATTTGTTTTCAAAAGTCTTAATTTCAAAAGGTGAAACTAGACTCCAGAAATGTACCTATACCATTATTTTCCTAGGTACATATTGAAGTTTCTCGTATGTACCGAGTATCAAGAAGTGATTAGAGTTTTAATACCTATTTTATTTTGTCATTTTAGATGTTCTTCCGGCCTAAAGAAAGTAATAATTTAAAATTTTATTGGTAATGGTTTTCGAAAGGTAACAAGAAAGTATTTAAAATATAAATATTGGTCAAAATAAAGCAATGAAATAAAAGATTTACCTATACTTACCTATGCTATATGGATATAATCGTCTTGTTGAAATAAATTACATTGGATTGACCTATCATTTTGTTTAGATAACTGAATATAAAGCTAAGATCATAAGATGGTTAGATGGATTATAATAAAGTAGGACACGGATACACTTTTCTAGGGCTTCCTAATGGTTGGTTCGGTTAATAGAGTTGTTGTTTTATGTTGTTCTTGGTTACTACCTATACGTCATGTTAGTGATGTATATTATATCGTCAATGGTCTTGGACTGTTTATACATGGACTAGTTACGCGTGTAATTTTACTAACAAACTTATCTGCCACTTTTTACGGAGGGCAAGGTAGCATGAAATCCGTAACTTTTGTCTTTATTCCATTACTATAGATTCTAATTTTGAATGTTAAAAAAATAGAGACGTGTGAACCCCAAACGAGAAAAGTCCGAAGTTCGATGTTCCGCAATTATAGGCTGTCTCATTTAGTGATAAGGCATAAAATTGTATGTAAATGCATAAGATTTCTTGATCTTGTACGTTGGCAGAGGGGAAATGCTAACGCGAGGCGGGTCCTTGTATAAATTGTATAATTGGTAAGAATATAATTTTAGTTAGAAAAAAAAAGAACCTTTGTGTTAATAAAATAAACTAAAGTCCTTGTATAAATTGTATAATTGGTAAGAATATAATTTTAGTTAGAAAAAAAAAGAACCTTTGTGTTAATAAAATAAACTAAAGTCGAGAAAATTGTTTAACTAACGTAACATACTTACTAACAACTATATCTACTCTTATGACTATCAGTCTGTAGGAAATGACTATAATCATGAGATTATAGAATACACGTTTTAGGACAGTTTGATATTGAAGTCTAGTGTTGATAAGTCAATACTTGACACAACATTTTAATAGACAAATTAGTCAGTGGTCTTGTAGTTATATTTCCGGTGTTAATGCTTAAGTGCCTGTACAAATTGTCAGGAGGGGATACTCACAAAAAAAAAATGTTATTTCACAAGATCAGACGGTCTTAAAAGGACATGATAACTGAGGATGACTTTGAAATTGGAACCTTTCTTGAGTCTAAGAGAGGACATGATGCACTCACATAAGGACGATGGCTGTAGATTCTTTTACAAAGCTCTTATTCATCAAATGACAAAAATGCAAACGGTGGTTATAACTTATAGTGTCAGAATCTTGCAGAATGATAAATTTTTAATTGACAGTTACGTTAGCATATTGTGACTACAAAATTGGTTGTTGTTTGTTTTTCAGTTCAGGTGCGACAAGAGCATGGAAAACGTTCATGACTTGCTTAACCTGAATCGGATACTGTATAATGATGGTAGATTTGTTAAACTGACACCATTAAAAGAGAGGTTCAGTTTACGGATTTATTAAGTTTGGATACCTGCTGAATATGGTTGATCTGTTAAACCGAAACCAATAAAAGAGAGGTTTGGTTTACGGATTTATTATGGTTGGATAAAATGATAGATATTAGCTAGTTAAAGGGTTACACTATTGTAACCATTCATAATTCATTTATTCATTGTTGATTCGACATGTTACATAAAGTGTATAATTAATTTGTGGTACAGCAATCTGGCTCTTTATAGAACTTAATGTCATATTTTTTTTTTTTTTATGTTACAATGTCAAAATGTTCCATATTATGTTCCTAAGTTATGTTCCATTATTAGAATTATTGACAGAGTGGTAATAATGTATTAATTTGTTATTTATTGGATGGATAATGGTTATATCATTGGTTGGATGCCTATACATAATATATAAGTATAAGCCTATGTATAAGGACATATGATTATTAGAGTTGCCATATAATTTTACCGGGCATTGATGTTATGTATACCTAATTATTTTGTTAGTTATTTCAAAGAATTAAGACAAAGAGATACCTAGTTACAATATATTGTAGTGGATGCCAGAAATAATAAATTACTTATATGAAATCAGTAAAATCCCTTGAGTTTATTTATGAATATGGCATTGGTTTTATTTTGTTATCATTAGTATTTTATCATTATTATAACTGTTTGTTAAACTTTATATTTTTTTTTACTTATGAAGTATAATAAGAAACACTAGGTAATCAAATTAATAGTTTGTTTTGTTTCGTTGGTTTATATAAAAAAAAATTATATATATTACCTATCGTTTATCATTAAACATTTATATTAAAATTAAATTAATTTAACGATCACAAACAGACACAAAATATTTAATTAATAATAATTATTATGTAAATTATTTGTTTGGTCAATCAACCAATTAATATAATGATTATTTTGTATACTTAGTGTAGTAGTTAGTATGTTTTAATATTCTTTATGTCAAAGGATAATAATTATAATTAACTGTTTAGTAATCTTGTAATAATATGTACCTTTTTGCCGAGTGTAAGGTTCCACCAGGTGCGTGTATGGGGACATACACGTCATCAGGATGGTCGAGTGTAAGGTTTTATTAATTTGTATAAGGTTTTATTGATATCTTGGACTGGCCACACTGGCGGCAGGGGTTGCGGGACGAGGTTTTGGGGGAATTAGCAGGCATTCTCGGACTGTAGAGCCGCACAGACGCGACGATTGTAAATTAAAATAATAAGTTTTGAACAACAGTTGGCTAATTTGGTTGATGTTGGATTGTTATAAATAATTAATAAATTAAGATAATAAGTTTTAATGTTGGATAATAAGTTTTATGTAATTATAATAGAAGATGGACAATATAAGTTTTGAAAAGGATATTGTGTTGGTCATTTCTGAGATAATCCTACATAAGTAACATCGAAATCGCGAAAAAATCTGCTGTTTCATAAAAAAACTGCAAACTAACTCGATCCAAATGTATGGGACAGCTAATTTTTTTCGCATTTTCGTTGTTAGCTCCATAGATTTATTTTTAGTTTGATGGTCTGGCCATCCCCTAAAAATCGTCAGCATATTAAGAGTGAGCCCTGTATTAAAAAACGAGTAAGAACAAACAAAGTAATCGCAAATTAGAAATTAACAAGTCGAGAGACTGCCAGAGGAAATGTGAGTAAACTCGGTAATGAGGCCGTTCTCATGGACATGTCACATCGTTAACTAAACAAATAAGGGACAGTCTTGTATACACGCTCGTGAGGCACATAAATACAATGTATACGTGGTCTACCTCCACCGTCGTTATGGTAATTGTCTTCTTTTGAGACAAGCCATTTTTCATTCTTTTAAATGGCTCCATTTTGTTAATTTTGTTTGGTTTTGGATCTGCAGATACTTAAACATACTCGTATAATTTATAATATTGTACGAGGACGCTGCGCTGGGTCCTTGGGACCCAGAGGTCAAAGAGTGTATATTTATCGTAACAGACTTCACGGGGCGTCTCAATTAGTCCTCCGGTGACCAGCACAGAGCTGGCAGCTTCCTGGCACAAAGAATTAGTCTCGCCATCCAGAGGATTGCTGGCCTATTGGGCACCATGTCTTGCTACGAGATGCTCTGGAGTGTGTGTACTAATTGTATTTGTCTGTTTTATTGTGTTGTTAAATTTTTTTGCTTTTGTTTTTTAATGAATAAAAAATTACATGCGTTACATAATTTAGGGGGCGGTTCAGATCATCAATGTGAACAAGTTTTACTATGAAACCAACTAAGAAATCGCGACAAAAATCCGCTATTTTATAGAAAATGTCAATAACTACTCTACCAAAATGTATAAGAGAGCAGATTTAATTTTCACGATTTCATTGTTGGTCCCATAGTAAAAGTTAAAAGTTTTTCAGTTTGAAAGTCTGAAGCTAAGTTAATAAAAACCCCCTAAAGTTTTCCACCCTGGGTATTATTGTACAATTTTACCCTGTATAATATAGATATTGTGTTTTATAATTATGTTTTCTGTCAACAACTGCAACGTTGTGCTATTGATTTAAAATCTTATTAAGCTTGTCAAAGAAATAATTGTTAAGTTCCGTAATAAAAACTCAACTTTATTTTCATATTTCATTCTTTACTCGTGAGAGAACTCATTTGGAAAGTAACAATTACGTAAACATTTGTAATTTTATTTTACGATGACTTTTATGTCACTTTCTATAGCTTGTGGTGAACGTTTTGTTGATATTTTACGATTATTTACTTAATTTTGAGTAATATTTGGAATTTTTTGCGGTGGCTGACTACTTGTTTCAGATTTTAGTACCTACTACGTTAATATTATAAAAATTATTGGAAGCTGCTATGGAAGAACACGATTCCTATTTATTATAGGACAAATGAACACAATCGTTGATTTTCTGGTTTTTATCAAAAGTTAAATAATATCAAAAGTCTAATAAGTAATTTCTTTAGCTGTAGCACACAATACAAATACAATGACAAACTATAAAGGACTGAAAAACATTACACGATAATTATGTGAGGATGCTGTTGCTGACTCCCAATATAGGTACCTCGGTCTGTATAAACGGTATGGGTTTGGGTCAAATAAACCCAATATAAATTCAAAGAATTATTTGTCATAATAAGTCGCAATCTTTAACATAATTGGGGATTAAATGTTAAAAAGTCAATAAGTAATTGATCTTAAAAGAGAAATTTCTGTACCGACCCACCTGCCGTCGTTTACAATAACTTGCCTTGAAATTTATGATTACACGTAATTTTGGTCGAAGCTATAAAATTATGCACAAACATGTCCATTTGTCAGTCATTTGGGCGGAATTAACGAGACGAAACCGGCTTGTCATTATGGGTCAAAGTGTAACCCCACTTCGTCTTGGGCTGACAGCCTGACAGCTGACGATTGGAGAAATAAAATACATTTACTGACAATGTTTTCTTTTGTAATGTTGACGAGAATAAGATGAGAGTATGGATGAAAATACTTTGTTCACAGCAAATACAAAAAAATTAGCTAATAAAATAGCAGAAGATCTAACAGGAGGATGGGATGGTGAAGTACAAAGTCTTCAGTTTCTAACATTTTATTAAACGTTCAGGTAAATAATCGATAAAAAAAAGATTTCACACAGCTTTCCATGAGCTTTCTTGTAACCTTAACTTACTAGCAAAGGGGCTTACTTTTCAGGGTTCGGGTTCTGAAAGCTACCAACTGAAACATTATGGCGAACTAGGTCTTTTTCTCTGCACGTCATTTTAGAGAAACCCCTATTACCCCTACATTGTCCGTCCGTACTGTACATCTTTTGAACCGTTGTTGTAGGTACAGAAATGAAGTATTTTGTTTTTGCTCTATCGTTTAAATGGCAATACATACAAGCATCAAATTCTATGATTATAGAACATATTCTAAAGTGACACAACAACTAATAAAAACCGGTCAGGTGTGTGTCGGGCTAGCACTAAAGATCCCAGAGGACAGTTTTTTTAATAACCATATACTATTGGTACGGAACGCTCGGTGCTAGAGTCCGACTCGCAGTTGGCCGGTCTTCCACATTGTCATATACTTGAGGCCTATCAATTCGTAAATAAATCTTATCTTTACTAGTAAATACATGACAGTGGAAAGAGGGACACATACAATCGTTAACTTGTATAAAGAATGCAGCTGTTAGGCCAAGGCAATCGATCAGACTAGATATTTCTCTATTGTATTTATTTACAACAGCATTTGCAGTAAAAATAGTAAAGACCATAGGAATTCGAATTTTAACTCTTCGAGATAAGATCTAATGGAAATGGGTTGTGAGAAAAATAAATGTGGTTTGGTGAAGAGTGGGTGTGCGTACTAAAATATAGCTATAAAACATATTTAATAGTACGCAAATGTCAAACATGTTTTAAAAATAATTGCAAGCGTTTAACAGAAATTGTGTTGGGAAAAATATCTAAGAGGCCGGATATAGGAGAAGTAATAAAAAGAAACTGAATAGGATATACTTGTATAAAAGTAGAACCTACACTGTGTTTCTGTTCTCTAGGAAACGATGAAACATTTCAATAATTTACATAATTCAGGATGTGCTTCACACCCTCAAACACTCTATACCGTTTTTTTCGCGATTTACTTATTTGTTGGTCATCTTTAGGTCCCCTGTATTTATTCACATTGATGGTTTGAAGTCAAGCATCCCCTAAAATATGTAACTAAGGCATTTTTTAAGTTAACAGCCTATACAAGGTGTTACAAAAATAAAAATAAACATTTAAGGGGGTGGTTTAGACCATCAAACTCAACAACTTTCACTATGGGTCCAATATCTAAATCGCGAAAAAAAAAATGTATTTGTAGAGTACAAATCGACTCGAGCTAAAATATGTATGGGATATGAGATTTTTTTTTTCGTGATTTCGATGTTGGTACCTTATAGAAAGTTGTTCAGTTTGACGGTCTAAACAACCCCCTTAAGAGTTTTAAAAATTTATTCTTACTTATGTCTATATTTTAGTCTTTTTCGGGAACTGTATTTGGTTAATTTCACATTTAAGAGGATAGGCGGGCTGAAATGCTAATTTGGACAATAGGCCACTTTTATGTATACATATTTGTCCGATCCGCCCCACTCATACACCCCACCGACTAGAGTGCGAAAGAGAAAACTGCAGCTCGGACCAATTTTATCTACATAAACTCTTCGAAAACAGCATTTCGTAATCTCCTGTTTCCTCCTCCAAAACTGAACCGATTTTAATAATTCTTTCAAGAATAATATGAAAAAGACTTTAGCTAAGTATTTGTTTTTCTTTTTTGTCGGAAAAAGGGCGGTAAAATTGGTAGTTTTAACTAATGCAAAAAAGCAAAAGGACATAGCAGAGGTTTTTGGCTATTGTGTAATTATCCAGGGATGAAACAGAAGAAAACGTTTGTATGGAAAAAACGGTACTCGCCTATCCTCTTAAAGGTTCTACTCTTATTACAGGCAATGTTTTATAAGTCGAATTTTATGGTTTTGAGAAGAAAGCGGCTAAAGTATTTGAAATCAATACCTAACTGGATTGATGACCAATCAAACAATTTCTCAACTCTTTCAAAATCAAACAACATTGTTTATAAAACCGTTCGTATCGTAACACTTATGATATGTTATAATTTTTTTATTGTTCATTCTGTTATTTTATTTGGCGCATAAAACATGTGTCTCACGATGACAGCTTTTACGAGGTTTTGCAATGTTTCGTCGTGGGCCGCGGCTTCGCTTGTAATCTTTGTCATAAAGTTATCTAATAGTGTGGGAGGTTATGTGTTTATAAATCGTAAGTACTAACTCCTGGTTCATTTACACTCAGTTGCAGAAACGCTCATTAGAGTTAATCCTCCATTAAATATGTTGCTAGCTTTTACAACGTCAACGAGATAAAAAGTGACGGCAAGAGATTTAATGGAGGATTAACTTTAATGAGCGTTTGTGCAACTGAGTGTTAGACTAATATTGCTTAGATTTTATGTACCATAAGTGAATTTTCAACGTTTTTATTTTTATCATTTCAATAACGGTCCCCTCATTTCTACGACCAATGAATGACTGACGGAATTATGAATGAATCCATTCATAAGTTATGTTAAAAGTCGTCGAATTATGAATCAGAGTTTACGGTCGGACCAAAAAAGGATTTTGCCAATTTATTTAGATAGTTTTGGTTTTAGTAGGGTTCGTGGAGATGGCTACCAGCTTCCAGTAATGTATAACTGTACAAATTCAAGACCGCACCTTTCGAGGTTGGCAGAAACATTTGCTACATTCAGCTACCAATCACTAAATGTGTCTACCAACCAACTAAATTGCTAAAGACCAAACACAGCAACCCATTTCACGTATAATTTCTAAATTGATTCTATTTATAGAGAGATTTGGTTACCTACTTTTTATTACGATGAAACAAGGAGAACCATTTCGATTAAAATTGAAGTAAGAAAACGTTTTTATTTCGAGGATCTTGGTTTACACAGACCAAATATTTTTGTTAAAGCCGCGACCAGAAATATAAAAAACCTCGCCATGTTGCGGAAAATCATTGAAACTAATTTTTGTACTTGGAACACTGACATTAAAGGTTACAGTCGATTGCAGCGCCCCCAAACCAGGTTTTTTATATTCCTGGTCAGGCTTTAAATAAATGATGATGACGCATTGATGACGCATCTTTAGCCTGGTTTTGGGCATTGTTCTTTGCGTACAGTGCGATATAAAAGAGTAGAAAACGGTGACAGCAGGAACTAAATATTTTAGTACAAATTGTAGGTCGGTCTTGCCAGCTTATGCGTGATTTTGACGTTCTTGCGTGGAGGCAGCGCCCTCATTTATTTCCTACTCTTTTATGTCGCCCTGTATCTAAATACTTCAGCAAAATTGTGTTCATCGCCAAATAAATAACATAATCCTGAATACAGCTCTTAACATCAAAGCCGAGTCACGTTGCAGGGTTTGCCTCGAACACTTGTCTCACGCGTGGTGTTCGCGCGGTTCGCGTCTCAGCCTGCCACGAGGCTCTAAAATCCTTCTCAGTTGTTCTTACTCAAAAACAATCCTCGAGATTGGATAGACACTCCCTCAAACTACTTGACACTGGCGAAATCTAACAAGGAAACGCCATTAAATAAAAATAGAATAGAACATCAAAGACATAAATCGTTACTGTTTTGGGACCACCCACAATGCAAATGAGTCTATTAGTCTTTAGTGGTAAACTCACCCATTTAATGAGATACTATGTCATTAACTATAGCAAACGTTTAGTTGGTCAAATTGTTGGCGCCACGTTCATTGCTACAGTAAATACGGCAATAATAGAAGGGTGACAATACTATAAACAATATCTCGGAAATTCCTGTTTGATAGCTGCATAAACCAGGGACAATTTTTTTTTCGTTAGCAGTACATGGTCTTTACACTGTCTGATGCAAAATATACTTGATCTGATTATATCCGATTATCTCTTTCCGTAAGTTATTTGAATTAATAGGTATTAATAGGAAGTACTGCTTATTAGTAATTATATTCTTTTGCTAGCTGATTTAAAAACCTATTTTTGTCTTGAAATCCGGTGCTGCTTATTCACAAATACACAAGTATCTTGATGCCTTTGTTCGATGCAAGATGTATTTAATCAATAAAGTCCTAGTTTTATCTTAACGCGTGGTCGTATTACACTAAAACACTTGTTATCATTCAATTAATACGGAAATAGTTGGTCTATATCACGAGATTCAACCTTGGCGGAAATTAGCGGAACTTTCTGTTGATTCGCTTTTATTTCTAGTTTCTCTCTAGCAGGCCTAGGTCATTGAGAAAATACGAGTGTTTGTAAACTGAGTGAAAAGTGGGAACGAACTCAGTAGCTGGCTTAAAAAAAATTCGGCACTGCCAGTATAATTGGGATATTTATTTAATTATACAGGGTGTAAAATTTAATGTGTTACATAATAAACAGGTTGCTCCAGACCATCAAACTAAACAAAAAGCGAAAAATAAATCTGCTGTTCCATAGAAAATGTCGACCGAAATGTATGTAAGTATTAAAATGTATTTTTAGTAAAATAGTAAAAGTTGTTCAGTTTGTTGGACAGTAAAGTGTGTAACGTATTTAAGTTTTCAACCTGTATTATCATATCTGAGTACACTTTCATACCAACTGTCATGCCTCTGAAAGTAAACGAAATAAATCCACACAGATAGTAATCTGTGAAAGTCTTACGATGCGATGTTGGGAAAGGTCAGGGGTCTTGTGGATGTTTTATTTATATAGGTATTGGAATTGGAAACTTGCTTTATTGATATTTGAAAATAGATTAGATGTAAGACCATTTTATACGGAACAACATTTAGACTGATAGGGGTCGATCGCGCTAATTTAAAACATCAAAGTTCAGTCCTTATTCAATTTCAGTTACTATAGCTTTGCTGAATTCCGTATCGCGCTAAATTTGTCTTATTTACTATGCGATTGACGATTGAGTTAAGACAAATAAATGATTATGATTATGATTTATTGAATGTGTGTCGGAGACCCAAATAAATATTTTTTCTTTCTTTCTTTCTTTCTTTAAGCTGATCTTTATTCGCGATTTAAATATTGGTCCCATTATAAAAAAATATTCAGTATCCCCTCTTAAGGCGTATCATCCCGGGACCACAATCGATGCGAACGAGCGCGTGGCTCAGGTCAGAATTTAGCCGTTTTCTATGAAAAAAGAAATGATGTTTTATTAATTTCGAAAAAGTAAGAAAGCCACATCATTGTAAATTGTGATAAGACAATATTGTAAATTTTCATTTTCTTCCGATTGAAAATGTAAGAGTAAAATGGTTACAACTGGGAAAAGGGGTGACTTGAAAAACCACATCACTTCTTATATCGTTCAGTTAGTTTTTCTGATCAAAAAGTGCCATAGTTCATGAATAAAATGGTTACAAAGTTACCCTATTTCATGGTAAAACCAGGAGGTAGCCCCTTAAGTAAGTAACACATAACATTTTACATCCTGTATTTTGTTAGATTAGCATCGTTATATCTGTATATCCGGTGATAATAATCATAAAGTTATTGATTGAACGCAAATATGGTTGCATAAAATTAAACACAACCGCGAAATCATAAATGCAACCAATGCCAGACGGCTCGTGAATTATGTCAGTCCATATAATAATATGCATAAATAATTGAACCGAAAAGGTCGCGATTCCGGCCCGGTGACGTAACGATCGATTAAAGTTA
Organism: Agonopterix heracliana; assembly: GCA_963693445.1. Lineage (NCBI taxonomy): Eukaryota > Metazoa > Arthropoda > Insecta > Lepidoptera > Depressariidae > Agonopterix > Agonopterix heracliana. The sequence goes on from OY856310.1 coordinate 2,988,111, forward strand.
ATTTTAATGTTTTTATTAATGGCTCCTCGTAGAAAAGCGTTCGATTATGGGTCAATAATAACGATTGTTTATTAATGACAGTATTTACATTATTAAGTACCGATATTTGGATAAATTTGTGTGATGAGTGCGAAGTGAGACTGCTGAAGCGCAGATGGTAAATAAAACAGGATAAATGCGCTCCTTAAGAAGTTTGTGTGGTATTACTTTGGTTGATCGAATCAAGAACTGTGAGATAAGGGATTGGTGTAAGTTGAAGGATGATATAGTAACAAGGATTGAAAGGGGTATGCTTAGATGGTTCGGTCACGTATAGAGAGAATGAATGAAAGAAGACTAACGAATGAAATTTATCAAGCAAAGGTGAGCGGAAGTGTTGGGAGAGGCCGTCCGAGGAAAACATACCATGATCAAATTATCTTTGCCGAAAAGGACAAGTGCGTAGCACCCTCAATCGACGGAAGTGCATGAAGAGATGTATGAATGTGAATGAGGCTAAAGAGGTGTGTCAGGATCGTAGCGTGTGGCGGTCCGTGGTCTCTGCCTACCCCCATTATGATCATGTCTGAATTATGGACATGAAAAAAGAAGATGGATAGTTGCGAGTTTTCTATACAGGGTCCAACTGAATATGCTGACAGTTTTTTAAGAGGATGATCAGACCATCGAACTGAATAACTTTCTCTATAGGACCAACATCGAAATCGCGAAAAAAAAACATCAGCTGTTGTTGAATGTCGATGTTAGTCCCATAGAGAAAGTTCTTCAGTTTGACGGTCTGATCATCCTTGCTTTTTATTCCCATTTGACTAATACAGCATTGCTCAGGGAGCAGTTACTGCGTTTTACTGCGGGCTATTGGAGCTGGAGGGACCACGATGGGTCTACCGATACATCCATTTTGCAGCGCGGGCAACGCATCTACACATAAAACATCTTAGCCCACAACACGGTATTATAACTGGCAAGATGACGTTGAGATAATGATGTGTATGTAATACACATACGACATTTTTGTACTTCTTAAGTTTCAATTTTTTTCAATCAATGCCAATGGCCTTAACCACGAAATAGCAATAGTTAAAGTTCTAACTAAGTAATAGTTGGACTAAGTACAACAGCCTATGGAAGATGCACCTTTATCCTCCAAAAGTAATTGTAAAAATAATGTATTGTTGATGTAATATACGTTCGTTTCCAAATGTGACCGAATTAAAACTGCCGATCATTGCCGATTTTATTGATCCAGTTAGAAGCAATAAAAGCTTTTATTGGTCACTAAAATGCTTGGAATTGCCGCACGTTTGTCTGGTCTTCAATCGACCGAGTCTGACCCTAAACCGATTTATCTAATTCGTCTGGTTTACAAGATGACATAACTGTCGTTTACTCAGTAGGGGAAGAATGAGTGCAAATATGTATACACTTTTTTAAGAGGATGATCTGACCATCAAATTGAACAACTTTCTCTATGGGACCAACATTGAAATCGCGAAAAGAATATCAGCTGTCCCATATACATTTGGCTCGAGTAGGTTTGCAGTGTTGTATGGAAGAATGATGGAAGAGCAGATTTTTTTTTCGTGATTTCGATGTTTGTCTCATAGAAATAGTTGTTCAGTTTGATGGTCTGATCATCCCCTTAAAAAAGTGTCAGCATATTAATAACGACTCTATATTGCTATTGCTATTAAAGTTACAAAGAATAAAATCATCATCATCACCATCAGTTTCCAGGCACATCCTTCAAGCAAATGGGCTAGCATTGACAAGAAAAGATAAGCACGTGCTAAGCACTGAGTGAGAGCGAGAGGACCAGATTATTTCCTACTGTCTTCCACGAGGGAGTGAGGTTAAAATTGGTGGGAGTAGGGTGGGGGTAGGGTGAGGGCAGGAAGTGTCCGTGCTGCATTTAGTGCCACACTCTTTCTTATACTGTGCTAGGTACTAACTATTAATTTATTTGTGGCTATAGGTATACGTCCCACTGTAGGGCACAGACCTCTCACGAATAAGGATGAGAAAGAGACACTCAGTACGACCAGAAAAGACGGAGCTTTCTCTGTAAACTCTATCGGTATTAAAATAGGTATTATTTTATATTGCAACCCCCGCACCTTATTGATAAACCTGGTAATTCTACAAAAAGTTAAAATTAAGTAGCCTGTAGGATCCCACTGCATGGCAAAAGGCCGTTACTCACGAATAATGTCGAAAAGCATTTAGTCATTAGATACTCCACCTAGCGGGCCCAGTGCGAATTGGTGGAGGTAAGTAAGTGGTATACTTGCTGACAGATAATTTATTAGCCAGTTACACGGTCAAACAAAATCTAGTTTTTTTGTTGTTAGAAAACGAAATATTATATTCATTTGCCATCCTTGAAAGCAGAATGCAGCTCAAAATAAAGTCACTAATCTCAAATAGATACAGTTGCGATCGTAAATTAGCATCAAACAATGGCGTTTCATAATATTTGCCTTTGAAGTTGCGAGAGTAAACTGCGAGCAGTAAAATTAATTAGACTTGTTAAAAGCCTGCGAGGCTCGAATAATCCTAATTTAATGTTCGATGACCTGGTTTTTTCACGGTATAATAAACAGGAGGCAAGCCTATAACGTGGTTCTAGTTTTTCGACATTGCTTAAGAGTCCTTTTACAGTTCAGTGGCGCCCTTATCACAATATAAAAGATTTCTTATAAAGCTTTTCTGTACAAAACTTTTACAGGTCGAAACTTAGATCAAAGTAAAATTAACGGATATGCCCAAAGCGCGTTTAGTAGAAGCCCATAGTACACTTGGTCCATAAAAACTTAGCACATTTGTCTGTCATCTCGGTACATATTTGAAGTATACATGTCATTTGTTTTGAATTATTTTTCTGGTTTGAAATTTTCCCGTAAGGCCGATCCCCTAATTTTACTTTGATCTTCGAAACATAAACTTTGAAAATAGTAAAAACAATGTCACTTTTACATTTACATATTTCGGTATTCTTTAAAGTGGCTATGTTTAGAACCTACTCGTTTAATAAGAATTAATAATAAAAATAACGTTAAGAGTTTTGTGGTTTATTAGAGTAGCCATTTTTTTAAACTAATTTAGGCTTTCTTTATTGAGAAATCTTTAATTATTGTGATTAGGGTGCCACGTGCCACTGAACGGTAAAAGGTGCCTGAACTTAGATAATTAAATTTAAAGTACGCTTATCTTATCGTGTTAGTTGTTTTTTTTCCTATTATTTTATTATTTATCAATTTTTGTGTAGGCACCTTGTTCGTAACGTACGTTTCTAGTTTTTAATTGGGTAAGTACATAGTTCTTATCGTTTTCACTCATCCATAGCAACATGATTAAATAATAGTAGCAGTAATAATCATTAGAGAATGCCAGATCAAAAACACCCGAAACCGACAAGAATATAATATCTACAGAGTGTTATTGAAATAATTCGACAATTTTTAGAAGTGGTTTAGAGTCGAAATTATGTTTGGTCTAATCTAAACATAAGACCATCAAACTGAACAACTTTTAATATGAGAGCAAATATCAAAGTACAAAAAAAAATTGCTGTTCCATACTAAACTGCAGTGCCTACTCGACTCAAATGTAGGCGGCGCGGCGTTCCGTATGTTTAGCCTTTCAGATTAAGGGTACAATTGCTCAAGTCTGATGGCAGGGACCAACTTAATATGCTGACTCTTTTTTAAGGGGATGATCAGACCATCAAACTTAATAACTTTCTCTATGGGACCAACAACGAAATCGCGAAAAAAAACTGCAAACCTACTTTAGCCGAATGCATGGGACAGCTGATTTTTTTTGGGGTCTGACCATCCCCATAAAAAAGTGTGCATATTTAGAAGGACCCTGTATACACGGTGAAATTGATATCATTAGCATCCTTTTAAACTAAGAGTCTACCCATCAAATTGAACAACGTTTACTATGGGAGCAAACCAATCGGAGCAAAAAAAAAATCTACTGTCCCATACATTTGAGTCGTGTAGGCAGCGGCGGCGGGTGCAGTTTATTATGGGACAGCTGATTTCTTTTTAGCTCCGATTGGTTTGCTCCCATAGTAAAAGTTGTTCAGTTTGATGGGTAGACTCTTAGTTTAAAAGGATATGCTAATGATATCAATTTCATCCTGTATATAAGTTAAATTTTATCCTAATCCGGTCAACGCTTCGCATGATCGAGTCATTGACACTCAGTTGCTGAAACGCTCATTATAGTTAATTCTCCATTAAAGGTCTTGCTAGCTTTTACTACGTCAACAAGACAAAAAGTGACAGCAAGAGATTTAATGGAGGATTAACTCTAATGAGCGTTTCTGCAAATGAGTGTAAGTCACAAACATAAAAACATCAAATCTTCGATCAACAATCTGATCAAAGCATCAAATGCCTAAACATCGTCATAAACATTCATAAATTAGTATGATATAAACCTTCGTTAAGATTCTACACCCCATGAAATAATCTAAACATGGTGTTATCGCATTTTAAATTTATTTTTGCCAAACTTTTGTTCAACAGAGAGGACGAAGCTCAAAATTCACAAGCCAGTGTTCAAGGTCGTCATGGCCATATAATTTTTAGGGTCCCTTATCTTACCAGAAAATAATAAAAGCTCTTTACGGAGCTCCGAATTAGTTTGATGGTTCCGTTTGCAAAACACATAACTAATTTCGAAATTAGTTTCTGTACGACTGGACGGTTGAATATAGATTTCTAATTGAGTACCTTATAGTTAGTAAGTTAACACAAAGTTAGGTAATAAGGTAGGAACTAGATGTGTGATGTAGAGTTTCTGGCCGCATCTTCTCTACAATAAAAGAAAAATAATAATAATATCACATACAGGGTGTAAGGGACGGCCCTCCGCAAACTGAAACGGTGAACTCAGACCACCAAACTGAACAACTTTCACTATGGAGCCTACCTCAGGAAACGCGAAAAAAAATCAGCTGTCCCATACATTTGAGTCGGGTAGGAACGGCAGGTTTGTATGGGACAGATGATTTTTTTTCGCGTTTCCTGAGGTATTTTATTTATTATTATTTGAAGGTGTTGGGCCTTGACAGGCTTGCTGAGCCTGTGCCACGTAGACCATCGCTGGTCCTTTGTGAACGCCCTTTCTAAAGTTCCTTACCAATCCCCACTGCGGCCAGAAATCGTTTTTTTCTGAGGTAGGCTCCATAGTGAAAGTTGTTCAGTTTGATGGTCTGAGTTCACCGTTTCAGTTTGCGGAGGGCTGTCCCTTACACCCTGGATAAATAGCTTTAGGTATGTAACCTTCTGACGCGGAGATAGAGTCAAAAAAATTACGTCAGAAAGCTATTTATATGTGATATTATTATTATTTTTCTTTTTAAAATGAAGGAATATTTTTTAAATTCCATCCCCCAGAACGAATTTCTAACCCCGGACCCAAACTACGTCTCTTGTGACTCGCACTTGACTTTTTTTCGACTTGACTTGAATGATGTATGGCCTTAGGTTATGTTATGGCTTTCGCGAAAACAGAGATTTTAATTATGGACCCCATATAGTTGGCATATTAAAACCACTGTCGACTAAGGTATGAGCTTTGGAGATTGAAATCTGCATATTGCTTAGTTTTGTTTCCGATTTATTTTATTTGTAAGGAATGCTGTGGGTTTTTTTAATTTATTTCTTTAGGGCTGTTCACAAGGTTGATATCATCACAATTACAAGAAAATATCACTGGGCAGAGTACGACAATTTCGATTAATATGGATATTCTGTAAAACTTAGCTGAACTATCTATCCACACTTTTTTTTACCAAATAAAAATGTTCTTAGTACTGTGAAAAGTGATCCCAGAATGCAAATAGAAAGGTATTTTGTATGCATACGGTTCATTTTAGTTTTAATGGAATTCTTTGAAGTAAATGGAGACGTAATAAGATCCTAATGAAACGCATTACCCTGCCATATCAAATTAAACGCTTACGGCTTCCGCGTTCGTTTATTTTGATAATTTTTATGTATGAAACTGCAGTTAGACATTGCCTAGATACAAAATGGGTCCTTTTTAATATGCTGACGGTTTTTAAAGGGATGATCAGACCAACAAAATTGGGCCACGATAAGAACAACAGGGTATACAGAGTGTAAGTGACAGCCTAGCAAATACTGAAACGGTGAACTCAGACCATCAAACTGAACAACTTTGACTATGGGCTTTCCTCAGGAAAAGCGAAAAAAAATCAGCTCTACCTTACATTTAAGTAGGGTTGAGGTTTGTAGCAGTTTTGTATGTAGGCTCCATAGTGAAAGTTGTTCAGTTTGATGGTTTGAGTTCACCGTTTCAGTATTTGCTAGGCTGTCACTTACACCCTGTATAGAGGACCCTGTTGTTCTTATCGTGAGCCAATTCGCATTCGGGGAAACCTGCTGCAGCTCTTATAGTAATGATGAAAGCGTGCAGTTATCGCAAAATTGGGTTTTATTTGTAGGTATGTGGTGACGCGAAAGGCCAACTTTCACTCAAAAAACACTGCAATATAAACCACAACTCTTAGTTGCCTCTTAAAACACCCACGGGAAATGACGCGGTGGTCTGTTTCCTACGGGGAACCAAACATCAAATAATTATTATTAAAATCAATCATTCTGTGCTTTTCCTTTTATCTTGCAGGTACTATCTTCATGTAACCGACTTCAAGAAAGGAATCTTGTATGTTTTGCTATTTTGGGCCCTGACGACAGAAGCTTTGAATAAGGAGGTTAGTTTGAATAATAGTCGGTAAGCTAAAATTGGCTTGTCTTATACAGTGCTTGTGTTCAGTAAGCGTGACAAATCGCATTCAATAAGTCTTATTACAGAACGACACTCAAGTGGAGATCTCTTCTTAAGTAAAGATAGACAAGGATGCATGTATGCGTTGTATGTATTTGCATCTTTTTCTATCTATACTCAAGAAGAGATCTGCACTTGAGTGTCGTTCTGTAATACCTTTAGCCACAGATTATTCAATAGTTAGGTACTACTGTAACAGATACCGCGCACTGCCCGATTTCGCGAACTTCTTCGAATTTCAAACGTTACACTTCAGACGAACTAAATGCGTGACAGCCTATATCGCGTGCGTGCGATACTTGGCACCGTACCGTAGGTACTTACTTATCGCAGCTGTTAATCGTGCACTGTCTTTGCTGCTTAAAAAGTAAAGAAAGTGTGTATATTTTCTCGTTGTGGTATCCTCAGTTCAAGGCGTCACACTATTTCTTTATTTAGCATGAACCACAATTCAAAAATGGAATCGCGAATGACTCACTCAATGCGTTTTAAAACCAGTTTCAAGGTTAAGGTTGCCTGCATGCAAACATTTCTTGTTGCTGGGTTCTAAATTTGAATATCTTGATGCAGTCAGTTGTTTCTTTTGGTGTAACTCTGTGGTGTAACTCATGAATGACGTATAGCTTGGCAAAAAAGTCATGATCGTGGTGACAGGTGGAACTAAAATTTTAGTATGGTGGTGTTGCCAGGTTATGCGTGATTTTGACGTTCTTGCGTGGAGGCAGCGCCCTCATGTTTTATCACGACTTTTTTGCCAAGCTGTACCTACCTAATCGTTTGAAGTGTTGTTGAGTAGGTAGGTATTACATTATTTCGTAGTACCAATGAGTACCAACGTGTTATTCTTGCATAATAATGTAGTAGTCTGAAAGTCTAGAAGTTCTATTTAAGTTAAAAGATGTAGCGGTTGCTGTAAATATAAAGTTTAAGATGAACCAATGTCCAGGACTGGAATAATACGGACTGACGAGGAAAAGGGGCAGAAGATCTAGACAGAGTTATCTAGCACAAGTAGTGAAGGAAAAGGCAGATTTCGTGTCGTATCAGGAATACAAGATACTTGCGGAAAAGAGACGGGATTGATAAATACTGTATCAACAAGGCGTAGTTTTTAAATAAGATAATGATGATGACTATAACGATGTAAAAGTAATGAACCATGCAATTTGCAACAGTTACAAAAAAAACTGCCTACTTTGACAAATAAAGATTAAGTATATCTTTTGCTAATATCACACTAATATATTCAAGTTTTTTTTTCGAAGCGCCATTTTGGATATTATTTGAATTATTTTTGAATTGAATGAAGTCTAATTTATTGAACCAATTGATTCGTAACGGATTCACACCCTTTTTCCCCTATTTTTACCCTAACGTCTTGAAGTTTGGTCTCCGTTTGTTTGGTGTCTACATCAGAAAATGACTAGGTTAGGTAGGTACTCTTTAAAATTTTGTTATTCTTTATTTATTTCACTACAAGCAATTTATTACTGTTTTGTCATATTTAAGACGATGCCAGTATTGCCGATAAGCAAAAATAATAAGTACTTATATTCATTGAATCATCGTAGTCTAACGTCACACGAAATAGCTATTTGCATTCATAAACATATTTTAAGAACTATAAAAATAAAACTGCGGAGAAATGCCATTGTAACTCTGAAGAAAATGTAAGCAATGAGAAAAAAAGTAAAAGTGGTATGTATGGCTTACGTAAACATTTTCTATTCGTAACGGCTTTTCTTGACACTCTTTGTTGATACTTCACGTATGAATAATATAATGTATATATGTATTATTTCACACGGTTACGAAAGAAAATGAAAATCCGGTCATGTGCGAGTCGGACAATTCGTGCACCGAGCGTTCATTTACAAACAAAAAATATGTCTTCTCCCCTCCGGACGGAAAGCGTCAATTCTCGTCCCGCTGCGCTAAACGCTGTCGCTTTCCACCTCCGTCGAGGAGAAAAATAGTATACTAACCTCGGGCAGTAAATCAGAAAGCCTCAGATCCCATGTTTACATGAGATCTGAGACCTTTCTTACTTTCCTGCCCTCGGCCTCGGTGTGTAATCTACTATTCCTCCGGTATTCTGATGTGAACGCGAGCCCGACTCAAACTTGGCCTGTTTTTGCGATTTGATATTTAACTATAAGGAGATTTCTACTTGCCCAGTAGGCCAATAAGATTAATTTCCCACGCCGTCCTTTCCAGTTGTACCTATTACAAAGTTAGTTTCCCAACTACCCCGGCCATATCACGACGATCTGGCAATAAGTTAAACCGATTGCTCTATCGACTAACCCACGGCTATAAACGCAAGCTTATCATGTAATACAAGCCCACGTCAACTAGGTACTTAACACTAACAAACAAGCGGTTAGTTAGGTAAAGTGATCCACGGTGTTTTCCACCGGCACCGGCCGGTACGACCCACGCTATTGTTTGCGTAATGTTATACAGCCATTCTTGATATCACTAGCCGCTGATTTAGTGTTGCTAGCTTCGAATACCATTACCATATACCATTACCTATTTTACCATTGCATGGTTGCATACATACATGCATGCATATGCTCATGCGTATACGTATACGTATATATACGTTGTTATAATAAAATCCCCGAGACCATTTTGAATCTTTCCGAAAACATGTTTAAAACTAAGATCAAAAATGTTATCTGTAAGAAAGCGTATTATAAACTGTATGATTATTTAAATGATCAAAATGCTTGGGTCTGAGGTCACTAACTTATAGTTTATTTACATTACTGTAAAGTATCAACTATTTTATTAGATAGACTATGTATTATTGTATACATAACAGTAGCTTAAGAATTTATATTGTAATAGTTTTAAGTCGTGTTATGTTGTAGAGTTTCTGGCCGCATCTTCTCTACAGCGACAACACGTTCCGACGCGGTGGTAGCTTAAAAAAGATTTGACGTTTAATAAGTGTGCTTCAAGCTCCTATATTGAATAAATTATATTGACTTTGACTTTGACATGACTATATTCCCCGAGGGGGAAATTGAGGTTGATTTCGAGTCCGGGATGCCAAAAACCCATATCGTAATCTTTTTTTTGTAAATATCTTCAATGTACAGACACACTTCAGTTACAGTTTTATAATAGTTTAGATTAGATGTCAAAGGTTGGAGATTTAGATGATTGTAAAACAAGCATACCTACACATTTTCTGGATTAGAAGACAAGCACAAGTCGCGGAGCAGCTAGTAAGTAGGTATAGACATTCGCCAAAATACCTCTACACGGCTTCAGCTATTAGATATTGTGTTAAACTGCGTATATAGGTATTTAGGTATATTGGCAGCACTGACCATTTCAATACCGCATTTTGTTTATTCACTGGTATATGTAGAGCATATAATTTTCATTTCACTTTTTATTTAATTCCTGATTTTAAAATATTGCAAGTAATCAGCCAACTGTCATAGCCCATCATCTTACTCGCTGTTTCATTGAAACTTTTGAAAAATGGGACAGTGTGAGTAGGATTATAAATTGTATTCTGTATAATGTAGTTTCCTGACAATATGTTATGTGCGAAATTTTCTGAAAACTCGCAGTTTGCTCCAGAATGAATAAATTTTCAGAATATTTAAATAATGACTGAAACAAAGTGAGAAAATAATATGTTTTTGGAGCAAAGTGTGATGATGGGCTATGTCAAGGGGTGGTTTTTAAAGTGATTTCGAAGGCACAGAGTCACTCCTTGTTTGTATATTTTTAAATTAAACAGTAATTTCTATTATTAATGCTCTAACTCGGTATTCTATACTCCAGATCTCTACAGATATCATATACAGCGTACAAGATAATTTATCTCTGCAAATACTGTAAGTTGCCGGTGAAAGGTCTACGTGAATATAGGACACGATGGAGCAGATAGTAACTACAACGGGGCTTTGTTGTGGAAACATAGGCACCGGCTTTACGTTATCGGAGCTTGGAATTGGACAGGATACCGTTTAAACGAGAGCTAGCGAACTAGCGTACAATGGGAGGACAAACATAGTTATAGACACGAAGGATTTGGTAACAATTTATACGGAGTCCACGGTTTTTTAAGGCGATGATCAGAGCATCAAACTAAACAATATCCTGGATATTACTTAAAATCAGACGGATGATAATATTGATAGTCGTCCACTTTTAGATAGTTACAAAGTAGACAATTGCGAATAAGTATTTAATATATACTAGTATGTTATAGCACTTGAAATGTAATAGGTACAGTACACGGAAAGAAGATTCTTGTAATTATAATATTCGTAGATATAATCTAAAAGAAAAATGAACGTCAAAGAACTAAAGTGGTGACATATCTAGGAATGTGCTGATCATATCTGCCAAAGAACTGACAACTAATGGATTGTGGCGAGGCCTATGTTCAGCAGTGGACGAAGATAGGCTGATTATGATGATATGATGTAAAAAATTATAAGACTACACTATATTAGATTTAAGCTCGTCTTTGTAAATTACGTATTATTGTAATATTTATAATTATGTAATGTTATTACGTCTAAAATACCTGCTGGGGAAAAATTAAAAACAGTTGTATACCTACAAAGAAAAATGTTATTGAACTAACGCATAGTATATTGTACACAAAACAATATCGTATGTTGCTGCACCCAAAGGCAACGTCCCGTAGTTCCTAGCTTAGGTTTAAACCTGGTTTAAATTACGTTTAATTGCCTTTCACCTTCGCTGATTCTATCGCGTTCATTCATTGGTTAAAACTGGGCGAAGAAAATTATGTAGGTGGATTTAAAATTAGTTGCATGAATTTTGTTTAATTTATACATAAATATTGAAGTTTATTCTTTAGTGTATACATTTTCTTATCAAGTTATCACAGAAAAACAAACATTTTTGCTAAAAATTTCTTGTTACTAACGTCTATGTTGATAAATAACCACATTATCAACTATACAGTAGGTAATATAGTATAGATAGAGCTATAGTTTATTTTATCGATTTAACGGTTTACTCGACTCAAGTACAACCGTGACCGCTTCTGATAAATAAACTAATGCGTTAGGTACTAATACTATGTAATAGTAGATTATTAACCAAGGGGATAAAGCAGTGTCTTCTGTCGCGGGTGGGGTTTTAAATCGCGAGCGTGATGAAGGACTCGAGGTTTACTCCCGAGCGTAGCGAGGGTGTTAAAAACTTAAATCACGAGCGAAGCGAGGGATTTAAGACGAGTCCTGAGTTTAGCGAGGGATTTAAACTCACCCAAGACTAAGACAGCTTTATCACCGAGGAAAATACTCTACTTTTCGTACCATTTGCGAAAAAATTAACACAATAATAATATGAGATAAGCATTTATTAAAAATAATGACAATTAAAAGTAAAAGTTAACATTCGAAACATTGGTCCAATTATTGATAGAGAGAGTTATATTTTTGTTTGCAAAGGCATCAAGCTCATACGGCCTCGTCGGTTTTCGTAATTTTATGATTTTTTTTTGACATAAGTAAATGATTTTTTTTATTATTTTTGCATGCGGAAGGGTCGGTTTATGGCTAACCTAGCGATTTCACCGTTATCGAGATATTTCATAAAAATAAATGCGTATTCCTTTTACAAAAGAAGTATAATGCTTTATATACAAACTCAATGGTGTAAACACAGATGTAGTTCAGTTCCAAATTTAAATCACATTCTCTCCCTAGGGGATGAATGAAATTCAGTACAACTTTCTTTCCCTGTTTTTAACAGGTTAATAATGACTAATTGTTATGTTCGCTTTTTGTGGCATAGAATGTCACTTTTTTGAGCAAGTGGTACGAAAAATAATAATATGTCGGTGCATTCATATTGCATACGAGTAGATAGGTAATTAAACTCACGACTATACACGGTTTAAGAAAAAGCATCATTAACCTTTAAACCACATACTCTACCCATCAAACTGAACAACTTTTAATATGGGAGTAAACTAATCAGAGAAAAAAAATCTGTAGTCCCATACTAAAATCCAATACATACTCGACTCAAAAGTATGCAACAGCTGATTTTTTTGTTGCTCCGATCGGTTTGCACCCGTAGAAAGTTGTTCAGTTTGATGGGTAGAGTATGTGGTAAGGTTAATGATGCTTTTCCTTACACCTGTATAGTAATTCCCTGAGGGGGATAGTTGACTCTGAATGTCGATCGTCATCTTTTTAGAGATCAATCCCTTTTATTTTAGACATAGACATCAACACAACAGCCTTTTATTTTCCGTGCTATACTGCAGTGGCCAGTAAAAGAGGCATTGATGGACGAACGTGTAAAGTCCATTAAGAGAATATTATTCCGAGGGCGAAAATGCGCGCTGCATACAAACGTACTATGGTGATATTTTCAATACTAACCAATTAAACTCAATGCAATTTTGCAGAAACAATCTAGAAACAAATTTCTATGCTTCTTGAGAGTCAGATTTGCGTTAAAATATACAGTTTCAATGCTAGGATTAATTTAAGATTTGTATGGAAATCTTTGAGGCACTGTAACTTGAAAACTATACATTTTAACGAAAATCTGACTCCATACAAGCATAGGAATTTGTTTCTAGATTGTTTCTGCAAAATTTAATTGACTTAAATTGGTTAGTATTGAAAATATCACCATAGTACGTTTGTATGGAGCGCGCTCCGAATAATAGGTATACCCTTAATGCCTAGTTGTGGCCAAAGCTTGTATAGTACTTTTCTCAAACAATGCGATTCAATATTAAAATCAAACAACTTTTCAAAATCATTGACGAACAACAATATTTTTTCCTGCGTTGAAGCTAGTAAAGTGTCCATTTCTGTTTTTTTTTCAGTAAAAAGCTTTCTATTTGCAAACCAGTTCGAAATTTAAATAAAACCTTTGATAAGTTACCTCCTTGGTTGCCATGTTTCGGAGTAAAAGATCGTTCCATTTTTAAATAACACGACAGATATGAGTTTACTATGTTATTTATTTGGCCGCTAAACCACGACAGATATGGATTTTCATACAACTTTTGCCGGCCGCTGCGCTGCTCGCATAGTACAGCAATTTCGATTTATCTCGAAGTAGGTGTTCAAAATAATGCTCAAATTTCCAAGCATGTTTGAGAAAAATACCTAACTAAACTACATCATATTTCTTATAATACGTAATTATTAATATACATACCTACACAAAAGGAGACAAACTATAGTGATTGCCCAATCAGTGCCCACTGAGTCATGACATTTTTAAACTATTCTTATAATCTAGAAAATATAATACCAATTGAAATAGGATATCGGTCAAAAGTGGGATCAAAAACCTTTTTAAAAAACATAAATAATATAACTTACCTATATACGAGTACCTACATAAGAAAAGATCGTTCTCGACGTAACAGAAATTAGGTGACAAAAAATAAGAATTTTGTTATCTTATCATGTGCAAATAGTGCAATTAGATTAAAACAAATTGCATTTTAACAACTTTATTTGCTTTATACAATACCGCGATGGTAGTTCTTATCTTATTTATGTTTTTAAAGATTAAGAATACTGTGCATAATTGAATTAAGTAAATGATATAATTAGAATAAAATAATGTACTCGCGAATTAAAGATTTTCAAGGTTTGGTGGATAACTTTTTTGTAGGTATCCGAGAAATGAACTGTAGGTATGTGAAAATGCTAGGAAATAAACATTAGTACGAAATGATCATAATTATTACAATAGAAAACTGGTGCTCTCACTGCAATTCTATTTTTGGACAGTACAAGGTGTTACTAAAATACAAATAAACATTTAAGGGGGTGGTTTAGACCAACAAACTGAACAGCTTTCACTATGGGACCAATATCGAAATCGCGAAAAAAAAATGATGTTCCATACTCTACAAATCGACGAGAGCTAAAATATGTATGGGAGATCAGATTTTTTTTTCGCGATTTCGATGTTGGTCCCATAGAGAATGTTGTTCAGTTTGACGGTCTGAACAAAATACTTATTTTTACTTATGAAACACCTTGTATACATTATTAGGTAAATAGGTAACATAGTAATTTTCAAAATAATTAACTACTTACTACCACAGGCAAAACGGTATGCAGCTATATTTATTATGATGAGACGATTTTTATTTACGTTACACGAAAAAAAAATGTTTCTACTAAGTATCTAAGTAAAATACGTACCTTTTCTATCTACCTTTGTAAATGTATTCCTAAAGATTTAATTGTACCTATATTGATAATGTATAGTTTGTATAAAATAAAGTAAACCTTGGCATTCTGTTTGAATACTGCCATCTTTAATTAGTATAGTAATATCATAAATCTATCAATCTTACGCAACGAGAAATACGATTCGCTTCATTACGATAAATAAGTAAATCCTCTTTTTTTAAATTAATTATGGTAACCTTAGTATACTTGACAGTTTATATGAGTTATTGCGAATATCAAATAAATAACGAAAAGAACTACTTACTTTATCTATTGGTTACAGCTATTAAACAGAAGCTACGTTTACAGTAAAAATTAAATATTCAAACTGGCGGAGTATTCGAAAAAAACCGGCCAAGTGCGAGTCGGACTCGCGCACGATTGGTTCCGTACCATTATCTATAAAAAAACGAGCAAAAAAATCACGTTTGTTGCATGGGAGCCACCTAACATATTTATTTTAATTCTGTTTTTTAGTATTTGTTGTTATAGTAAGTTACCCAAGAAACACGGGAAGCATTATAACAAACGAATAGTAAACTTATGTAGAACCTAAGGTCCGTATGAACACTTATATAAGTTCACCAAGCATCTTGATGCTTTATATTGGCATTTCAAAACCATTATGATGCTTTACACTGTAGAACGGTTGGGTACTGGCATATCAATTTGCTTTTGTGAAGCCTTTAGTTTTAGTGCAGCAAACCACAACGCAGCTGTACAACCATCAGCTGTTTTTAGTGCATTTGGATCTACAATAGCATTTTAAAGTAGTAAACAATTGCTTGATGCTGTTTAATAGCACAAACATGAACCATTATAATGCCACATAAATCCGCTGTACAGCTAACAGCTGTTTTTAGTGCTCTAGGGTCTACAATAGCATTTTTAAGTAGCAAGAATATGCCTAATGCTGCTTAATAGCATAAACTTGTGCCGTTATAATGCACCGTAAATCCGTTATACAGCGTTGAGCTGTTTTCAGTGCCCTTTGTTGTTTAATAGCACTTTTAAGTGGTAAGTAAAAGCCTAGTGCTGCTTAACAGCATAAACGTGAATCAATGTAATGCTTGCATTTTTAAAGGTCAACTGAGTTCTGTTGTACAGCTAACAGCTCTTTTATCAAATACACGTGAGTTATTATAATGCGTAAAGCTGTATATGCATTCATTTTACTATATTCCTAAAACCATTTGTCGGCCATTAAACCATCTATCGAGATATTTTGTAATAAAGTTTTCCTTTTTAAATTAGCTCGAAGAAAATCCCGATAATCCAAGATAATGCGTCCAGAAAGCCTATTTATCAACTCTTGGTAAACGGATTCAAGTAGTATGAAAATTCTGAAATGGGTTTTATTGTTTTGCCCAAGAATCCCTAAAATTGCGTTCAAGTAATGGCACTATTTCAGTCTACATCAAGTCTACTGGTATACCGGTGAACCCCTATAGAACTACTTTATAGACAATGGCACTACAGTAGTTATCAAAGGCCTTCTCTATGGCCTCTGGCTTAATAATTGCTCACGTGTGAGTATTTATACTGCTGGCGGCATTAATTAGCCTTTTTAAAGGCTCACCGACCTGCTATAGACCGACACCATTTTGTAAATATTTTATAACCAAAAAATATTATCATTCGGACCTATTTATAAAAGCCATAGACCTATAATAATAATGATATAACTGAATTTAATACTGCCCAACCAATACTATTATGTTAATTATACAAAATTCGTTCTATACTAGGAATACACAATTGTTTTGGTTATTTCACACATATCTTTATGTAACATTTTATGTCAAAACCTCAAAATATCGAAGGCGCGTGAAAATTTTCAATGAAACTCATATAGACATTTACAGTAAACTACATTGCGCAGTAATATTTGAAGGTATGAAGTAACAAAATGAGTCAAAAAAGTATTATAATATAAATATTATGGTATCATTCACTCAGTTTCGACCGTCTTCGTCCATATTATATTGCGAGACAAAGTACTTAGTTAAATTACAACGTTAATTGAATTATAACATTTTGTACCGTGGTATTAGAGATGTTTTTGCAATGATGTAGGGTTTATTTAAGTTCTAACTGTGAACACTTAAACAGCTCCAATCATTCTTTTGGTACATTCTAATGCTAGTCTAATGCTTTTCTAATGCAATTAACATCTTCATTATCAATAACATTGCTTGTATATTGCTTCTGTAATGCGATTGGCACCTTCATTGACCGTAATAATGCTTCTTTAATGCGATTGGCAACATCGTTGACCACAATAATGCTAATATAATGCGCCTGTAATGCAATTAAACAACTATTTGTGAACCTATTTAGGATCTAAAGCCGTATAATTTGTGCCCAAATAAGCATTACAGTAGCCGTATATACGATTGTAATGCTACTATAGAACTGACTCAAAATGCGTAAACGATACATAAATGCTGCAAGTCGGCCGTTATACTGCTTTGATGTGTTACTTGGGTAGTAAGTTATAGCCTGTAGAATCCCACTGCAGGGCAAAGGCCTCCTCTCACGAATAAGGGTGAGAGGGAGTGGGGCTATACTCCACCACGCGGGCCCAGTGCGTGTTGGTGGAGGCAAGTTAGTGGTCACCTTGCTGTCAGAGAATTTTCAAGCCGCCAATAGGCCTCTGACTTGGCTTAACGAATAGTTACAACGCCATCTGACGGAACTATCCGAGACCAACTGCTTAACGTGCCTTCCGAAGCACGGAAACGCTCGAGATGAAATACCACTAAACGGTCACCCATCCAAAGACTGACCGGACCTGACGTTGCTTAACTTCGGTGATCGTTTCCAATACCGAAGCTCCACTACGCCAACGAGCGCTTGTTGTTATAGCGGCAACAGAAATACATCATCTGGTAAAATTCAACTGTCTAACTATCACGGTTCATGAGATACAGCCTGGTGGCAGACGGACAGACAGACAGTCTTAGTAATAGGGTCCCGTTTTACCCTTTGGGTACGGAACCCTAAAAACCTGTTGACACTGTCAGACCCAGCAATATTTAACTATCATCAAGACCAAAGGTTATCACATCAAACAATACTTAAATCACAATTTCTTGTTCTAAAAGGCACATGAGTAGGCGTCTAATGACTCTGGCAACATTTGGGTTCACCTTTCATAACAGATTACTTTAGGCAATCAAACCGAATTGGTATATAAACATAATTTGTCATTTGCATATTCTTTTGGACTAAATCACCCACGCGGATGAAGTGTCACTTTCATTGAATTTGACTTTTGTTTATTCTGTTTTTCTAATTCTAAACTATTATAAAGAGTTGCGTTGTGGGTCTGCTATTGGGCGGTCGCTTGTCGGTTGTCCCATCCCCGGCCCTACAGCGGAATTCCAGTGGTGGCTCAGGATATTGTTCTTTTATAAGAACAACCCTTGAAGTCACCAAAATATCAATATAACCGTACAACGTCAAGCACTTTTGCTACAAAAACTCGACATTGGCAAAATCATCTACACCAAGATGGATGCCATAACCTTAAAAATAGAAACTATTATAAAACTGTAACTGAAGTGTGTCTGTACATTGAAGATATTTACAAAAAAACTATTACGATATGGTGTTTAGGTATCCCTGACTCGAAATCAACCTTTTTTAGAAATTTTGTCTGTCTGTTTGTCTGTTTGTTTGTGTGTTTGTTTATTTGTTTGTTTGTTTGTTTGTTTGTTCGCACATCACGCAAAAACTACTGAACCGATTTTGATGAAACATTTTTGTTTGGTAGCTTGTGATCTGACTTAAAATCTGGTATATAATTTGTGCGGACAAAGTCGCGGGTAAACACTAGTTGTTTATAAAATTCGTTTAGCCTCGATATTTTGAAGATAATTAGTTCATTTCTGTGCCCTTCTGCTTCTTTTCATTGCATTCATTTCACTGGTGAGAAGCTAGGATCTTGTCTGTAAAAGTCCTCTTTAAGGGTTTATTCAGACCGTGAATCTGAACTACTTTCCCTAAGGAACATGGGTCGAAAAACGATAAAAATTGTTGGACCTCCCATACAAAAGTGCCTATCGGCCGATCGATTTTCTATGGGAGGTCCAAATTTTTTTCTTGTTTTTCGACCCATGTTCCTTAGGGAATGTAGTTCAGATTTACGGTCTAAATACACCCTTAAAGTTTCGTTACTAATTAAAAATTAGTGGTGTCTAATATTGTTTATAAATCGTCAATGGATACTGGACTCAAATACATGGAAATAGCTGTTTTTTCCAGCTTATATTGTTGGCTCCATAGTGAAATTTGCTCGTTTTGATGGCCTGAAGCACCCTCTTAAGTATTACACCCTGTATAATTATCATAGCATCCTAATTTTCTATGTGAATCAAAAGGTACAGAAAAATTATGCAATACGTATTTCACGTGGACAAGAGATAGTTGCCCTATCAACAAAGTTTTATCGCCTTATCAGGGATCTAGTAGTACTTGGTGATAAGCCCTTATCAGACCTACATTGTCTGCTGTACCTACTGATAAAATACGAATCTATTTTAACATTGTGTAGTCTTTATTCCGTGATTCTTTCTTAATCAAGCAAGCAAGATTATGCATATTTTATGATTTAAAGCTGTTGTGATTCGTGTAAGTGCGTTCACACACGATGACGCATTGACGGAGCAGCAGACGTCAACCCGTCATTTGTGAAGCAAGGAGTTGTATGAAACCGCACGTAGAAGCACACACGGTGACACATTGACGCACCGTGTGATTCTATGGACTGACATCTACCGCTCCGTCAGTGCGTCATCGTGTGTGAACGCACTAACTCTGCCATGTTTATCAAAATTGCAGTAATAATTTGTTTTGTATGTGTTTCCTTGTGACTAGCTCTGTTACTGAGACTTTGATCCTCGTTGTAATATCTCATTCGGAAGAGGTAAAAATGGTAAACAAGAGTGTAGTAATTATGGTCGATCTTTATTAGAGCTCGTCACAAGGATTTTAAAAATGATGTGGCTTAATTTTACCAAAATATACTTACTGCAGTCTTGATAAACCAAATAGCGTATTAACCATAGAGGTCTATAGGTAGAGGAATAGAGGAACATACAGGGGTCTTTGGCTGACTGGGCCTCAAAGGAACTCGGCCCGGTGGCCAAGTTGACCAATCACATTTTTGAATTGGCCGACTGGGCCTATAGAAAATTATATAACAATGTACAGTCGCGTAAGAAAGTTAACTTTAAGTATTCCTACCGTACCTTCGAACTATACAAAATTTACAATCATTCAAAAAAAAACATGAAATTATTACATATTTAGGTACTTGGATGCAGTTGCATAGTCAAATTAAGTAGGTACCTACTATGAGTCATACAGTTCTGGTATCACTAAAGATTATGTAATAAAATATCAATCGGGCCAATCACAGACAAAAATCCAACGAGCAAATTAGTCATATAAAATTGAGTTTATTCAGCTTTTAAGTCGTATAAAAGTCATATAAACATGAATTATACCGCATATTTCAAATAAAACCAGCATTTTAGCATTTTAATTACTCAGCTTACAGCTTGCTTATATAATAAACGTTTACTCAGCATTTCAGGCATACAAGAGGCGTTCACTCAGCTTCCTTATATGACAATAGTGCCAAGCTGCTGAATAAGTCACGTCTATACGACGCGTGTCGTGTGTATTTGGTCGAGTAATAGCATCTTATATTATAACTTTCTTACGACAAGCCAGACGCAGTCGAGTAAAAGCAACGTCGTTTTTATTATACGACTATTTTGTTTTTATTTGATGCATTTATATGACTATTACAGTGCTAAAACGTCATATAATGGCATGAAAATTTAACTGTTATGGTATCAATAGCGCTAAAGCTGCTAAATTTGCTGAATAAGAAGCTATTATATTGTTTATTAGTGGTGGCAAAAAGATTCATATTATTTCAAAAATTTATAATAAATAGTTTTGAGCAAAACACTCTTTTAATCAAACATTTTTTAACGTGACTGTACTGGAATTTGAATAACACAATATATTTTTTGCTACTTATGAGAGTGTGCCCAGTCGGTCAAAGGAAAATAATAAAAATAATAGTATTCATCGACTCGGCCACCGGGCCGAGTTCCTTTGAGGCCCAGTCAGCCAAAGACCCACAGCTGAGAGAGCGAGATGTACCTAGCGGCACCACTGTATAATAGAAAGAGATACGTGACGCGAAGCAATAGAACCGTTTTTTAATCACCAATCAATTTTTACAATTCGGTTTTCGTGAATAATTGGAAATTTATAGTGAAATCGTAGATAATTTTGTGAAATACACTGACACTACTTCATTAATTTATCCACGATTTTACGTTAGACTCAGAATTATAGACAGTATTAGAATTTTTGCCTGCGAATAGTCTCCAAAAAACATCCAAAAACTGTTTCATTTGACAACTCATGTCACTGACTCTATTCCTGTAAGGTATAATAACTTTATGGTATTAACATAATAATGATACCTAACTGAACTGCAGTTTTTGTCACCTTCTGAGTTATAATAGTTTTTACTGACAACAAAAATTAATGTCACATATCATACTTAAAAATAATACGTTATGGTCGCCTCCTAACAAGGCTACCATTATAGGGAAATGGCCAGTGGAACTCCTTAACGGGTCAGAGAAAAATCATCGGTATTTATCTGTAATTATTGTTTAGTAACACCACTGGCTTTTCGGTGACGGAAAACATCGCGAGGAAACCTACATGCTTCAATTTCGAGGCATGTATTGTACCCACTGTCCATTACAAGTGACGATCTCACCCCCGTCACACTGGACAGTTTCGGTACTACTGGTGAAACGTGGATGTTCTGAGGTTTCAGAATAATCTCTGACTACCCCCTCGGGGAATATAGTCGTGAGCATATGCTTATTGTTTAGTTGACTTCATCTCCATTACTGAAGGTTGACTGACTAGGTTAAGTAGTCATTTTAATACCTTAGGCCCTTCAGCACTTTAAAGCTATAGAATTAATCACGTCTACAAAATACCTTTTATAAAGGTCTAAATCAAAATATTAAATGCACTATTAATCATTATTTATCTTGTCCTTTGACAGTTACCCAGTAAAGTGCGATAATCCCATTAAGTACCTTACTTTCCTTTCCGCATTCTAGATTCAGAAGGTGATAAGAACTTTACCTAAATATTCAGAGGAACTTAAACTCTATCACCTTCAGTTTTAAATTGAATTTAGAATGTAGATTATAAAAAGATAAAATGAGTGCACATCAACCGATTATCTTTTATCAGAATTACATGTGCCAAAGTATGCCAAAATGATAACACGAAACGTCTACGGAATAATCGTTTCCTTTTCCACCGGGGAAACAGTGTAGCTGTAGAGAGTACTCATTTACCACAAGGGTGAGGTTCTGGTCAGGTGCCCCACAGTCGCACATTGGTGAATCCGTCCGACCCCACTTGTAGAGGTGATAATTGGTCCTTCCATGGTTAACCCCAGCAGCGGAAGACTGGCTGGTATGTATACAAGGTGTTACAAAAGAACAAATAAACATTTAAGGGGGTTGTTTAGACCATCAAACTGAACAACTTTCACTATAGGTCCAATATCGAAATCGCGAAAAAAAAAAATTATGTTCTCTATACTCTACAAATCGACTCGAGCTAAAATATGTATGGGATATAAGTTTTTATTTTCGCTATTTCGATGTTGGTCCCATAGAGAAAGTTGTTCAGTTTGACGGTCTAAACAACCCCCTTAAGAGTTTTAAAAATGTATTCTTACTTATGAAACACCCTGTCTGTGTACAAAACATGCGATACGATTATAATTTTTCTTATTTTCCCGGTTTTGTTAATAACTTCATTTATCAAGGTAAGTGCAGTCGGCATTGTTTACAAATGTTAATTGTGCTGTATTTGGTTAGGCCTAACTCAATATTTACTGTATGCGTAATTGCAGAGGCGCACACTCATTTGTATTTCTGTATTTTCAACACCTTGACTAATTACTCAGATCTCTTGGCAATGATAGGTAGGTACCTACAGCAATTTTAAATTTGGACAATGCTTTTGAACAGTGAAAACCGCTTCAAAATATGGAGATGCATTTAGTTATCGCGTGATGCTCAAATAGTTATCTTATTATAACAATTTTAACTAGTTGGAGACAGTCAATTTATACAAATTAAATCACTCAGTGAATTTTCGTTAAAATGTTATAGTTTCAAACGTAGGTTTCAAATTAACAGTGGCTCAAAGAGTTCCATACAAATCTTTAATTAAATCTAGTATTGGAACTGTATATTTCAACTGAAATCTGACGATCCACATGTACAGGGATTATTATCTAGATTCTAGACCGTGTTTAAAGAATTTCATCGACATTATTTGGTAGTCAACTATTTTACAGAACACTATCATACTTAACTGGTAACTTGAAATAGTGTGTTTTGCATCATCTAAACATAGCTAAGGAGACTATTAGCAGGCAGTTAGCGCGGTGAAGTCACGTCGGCGTGCCACTCGTGACCAAAACACGGCAGGTGAACCGACTGACCCACTTGCAGTGATAACGCCTGATATAGGGTCTTTATTATGTGGGACACTGCGTGGGACGTTGTTGCCGGCTAGTCTTCAGCTGTATAAAAGTAACTTTCTTTTGGATAATTAGCGGTTAGAGATTTTTTTTAGAAAAACAGTTGACTGTTTTAACGTATTCGTCACGATGACTTGAAAGGGATTGATTTAATTTGAATTTAGAGAAACTACAGACCGTGAAGAAATGTATGTTCGACCGTTTCCTGCGCTGCCTTCACCAGGTCGTCGGTCCACCTTGGGGTACCCACGCTACGTTTTCCAGTGCGCGGAGTTTTAAGAATGTGACCAATGATATAATGTACCAGTGCTAGATAAGCGATCAGTACGAACTGCATGTTACTCTGGAATACGGTTCCCGCACCGCATTGACGTTACCAAGTTAAATTCGTACTAATGGCGATGACAGACCACAATGTGTCATTTTGTGTGACATGTTGTTTCTATGAACGTGCTTGTCTATTGTTAGAGTGTAAGTCAATGGATGTGACCGTCAAAATCCATACATTTTCAACACAAATTAGACTCAATACACGCCCAAAAAAATATATGTTTCTGAATCTAGGCCTCAGTGTTATGTGTGTTCTCGGTTTATTATCAAAGCAAAGACTAAAGTTTAGACACATAAAAAAAATTATGTTATAACTAAAAGTCTTTGGATCAAAGACTGAGCAAAAGGGTTTACATTTCGCAATGGATTTCAATGTCATCTGCTATGGCGAGTCGTGTTTCACAGTTTAACATTACTCTACAGTTCTCCATGCATATTTTATTTTACTACATTCAAATAACGCTATTTTACCTTGTTAAAATTGTGCTGCATCGCGTAATTCATGTAAGAAATTATTTACCTGAAAAAAGAAAAGAGAAATCATTAATATATCACCTAACTTGATATAACAATCAACATTACATTCTTTCAACGCACGCAAAGTAAACATTTTTAATGATAAATTATGAAAGTAACGAGTCAATAGTAACTTATATGTATACTTACACGAAGAATTAAAATTACGGAATATATCGGATAAATAGCTCTACGGCATTCATTGTCGAAAAACTCGAAAACTATCTATTTTTGCAGGAATGTGTTCTGAACTTGGATAGGCCTAAAGCGCGGTAAGTTGAAGCAAACTACTGGTGCACTTGGTACATACAAACTAGCGCCATTATCTGTCAAATCTAGGGCACTTGCATACAAATTTGAAGTAAACCTTTCATTTGTTTTGCCTCATTTTTCTTGTTTGAAATGTTCTAGTAAGGCCTATCCATTCATTTTATTTTGATCTAAGGTTCTGAAACGTAAACTACTGTGATCAATTATGTAACTGTCCACTCATCATCATCATCATCAGCCTATAAACGACCCAGAGTATGGCATTGACCTAACCTCAAGGAGGTTGTAGTTAGTCCACCACGCGTGCCCATGGTGGATTTTCACATACGCATCAGAATTTCTTCTTCAGCGTTCCTTCCTTCACAATATTTTCCTTTAAATAACATAAAAATATTATTGTCTTTCCTCGTGCTTCAATAGTATTTCCCCCTCCCCACTCCCGCTAAACGACCCGAATTTGATTTCGGCGCATTTAATATGACATCGCTCTTGCTTAGTTGCGCGATCTGTACAGTCAGCAGAAAAAGTTTGTTCTACGACATGGTACTAAAGTTTATATAACTTATTACTGCTGACTGTACCTGGCCATCCTCTAGCTAGCTAAAGGACTAACTGAAAGCTGATGGCTAGTTAAATGAAGATAACCACATAATTGACAGCTAAACACAGGTGGTACGAGTACATGCGTCGATTAACAAGCCTATTTCAAACCGCTTTGATCACCGACAAGGAATGGGGAAGACTTAACAAGTAGCCGTTATACTAATTGTCGATCCCCTATGTTGTTTCTACTACTAGTCCTAACAAGGGTACCTTACTGCTTTGTGATAAAGTTTACTTTAGAATGGTTTGGTGGTTTTAAGTGTAGTTGCTTTTACATTAGATCGGTCACGCAAACGTAACAGCTTGTAATATTCCAAGACCCCACTGCATGTTTTCTACAGTATCTGTTTAGGCAATAATATAGTCCAGTGGAAAGGACATCATTTAAGAGTCCTAAAAATTTGATGCCACCCTAAAGCCTGTGGCATCGCAACCCTCTAGCAGCCGAATGCAAAAATTTTTATCCTGTTGATTTTCTATACCCTCATATATTTTGTTTAGGCAATAAAGCTAAAAATATCAGCTACACGCAAGAATAAGAATGCCTGCATAATAATAATTTTTGACAACCTTAGTTGTCGACTATTTTTGGTCTTACAAATGGGGAAGATTTACTCTAAAACTATTGAACTGATTTTGATAATTCTTTCACATACTGAAATCACCTTTTTTTAGACAGGATGGTACATCAGGAACAACATTTTTGCAATCGGCAATATAAAGGGTTACTTCAGGCTGCGGATTGGCAGCACTATGTTTTTAGGATCCTTGTAGTACGACATTTTCACTGGTAAGATATCATTTATGTTTTTTTGTCTATGCACAAACTGTTTTAAACTTGCAGTGGGATCTTAGTCTATAAGTGATTAGTGCATTCTTACGTTAGTTGGATTGTTTAATTAGTTGGTCTATCTTGGCAGATGTTGAATTTTTTTGCGAGAGATAGAGTGATTTTCCAGAAGAACTAAATTGTTACCTATACCTTTGACTGGCATGATCGTCAATAAATCTGCCTCCGTGGTCTAATGGTTAAGAGCATTGGGCTCTTGACACGGAGGTCGTGGGTTCGATTCCCACGGGGGGCACCTAGTAAAATGTCACTTTGTGCGTTTTTCCCCAGTTGGTTAGGACATTGCAGGCTGAGTCACCTGATTGTCTGAAAAGAAAGATGATTCCGTGCTTCGGATGGCACGTTAAGCTGTTGGTCCCGGCTACTATCTCTGGTGGTAGTAGTCGTTACATAAAAACCACGTCAGAGGCCGTAAGGCGGTTTGAATAAACACCAGGGCTTGCAGCCCACTCGATAAGAAGAAGTCAATAAACAATGTTGCATTCGATACATTTTAGTTATAAATTATAAGCGAGAGAGGTAGATTACATACGATAGAAAAACATTTGTCTTATTTCATTCTCCAAACAAATGCGAAAGTGTCTCGTTTTTAGCAATAGAGGGATAAACTTCTTTCAGCACATTTTTTAAATAGATACCAACTTGAGAAACTTGCTATCCATTGCACTTAAAATTATGTTTCATCCAAAGATACTTTCTCCCCTCCGGACGAAAAGCGTCAATTCTCGTCCCGCCGCGCTAAACGAAGTTGAGGTGAAAAATAGTATATTAACCTCGGGCAGTAAATAAGAAAGCCTCCGATCACATTTTTGTCGACTTCAGCTTCGCCTCGGTCAACAATTACATGTGATCTGAAACTTTTCTTACTTTCCTGCCCTCGGTGTGTAACTGTCTACTATTTTTTGTCTTCGCTGGTTTCCTCTTTTATTTTGTTTCTAAATTAGTTAGGAAATTTAAGGAGACCGTCTCGATTTCTTTAAAAGTATATACACCTAATAAATTAGAAGATCATTATTAGAAATTCAGAATTCAGCCACGGTCATTGCCCTCTCTCGCGTATCTAATGCGTAAAATAACGTACTTCTATATAAGCGTGTATGTAAGTACAATAAAGGGTAAAGTAAAGGCTAGTCTAGCCTAACTATTTCTAAGGACGATTTGTACAGCATCACGGATAGAAGGAATCCATTGGACACGCGTGGTTTACGTTCGTTACATTACGATTATTACGTAAAGGCTACGGATAATGTACTCTATGGGCCTCAGTCGCGGCTGTAGTCAAAGGAAATTAGATTTAATGGTGTGAATTGTTTTTCTTTTGTAAATTGTTAAGTTTCAAATGGGAAATAAATAAAGGAGTGAGAAAATTAAGCTTCTTTATCCCCTCAACGTGGAATATAGTTAAGCTAAAAGGACTGCAAAGGTACTTTGGATTAAATTTATTAAGAAAAATTCATTAGATACTTTAATCAGGTGAAAAGCAACCAACCAAGAACTGGCAGGTGTGTAGTGTATACGCCCTCCAACCAGATGGAAAGGTGAAGAACTGACGTGAGACAGGTAGAGCGACAAGATAAGGAAGGTCAAGGAGTTCTTCAGGAGGAGAAGGAGGGTTGTAAGGAAGATTCAGGAGCAGGGTTGTGAGGAGTAGGTTTTTTGGCGTGCCTTGGGAAAGGTTCAATAGTAGACTGACAGGCTGAAGAAGGCAAACATTTCGCTTAGAGGATAATTGACGCTTTTTAGACCTTGACTGTTAAAAACGAAAGTTTCGTTTCCCCACTACACACTAATCGCATCCAGAAACATTGCCATAGCAAGGTCCTTCATGAATGGAAATAAGTGACACGAATACTTAAATAAAGGAATTTTAATGAGTAACGAGCATTATTACAACGACACGTAAGTATAGGCCATTATCCGGGACATGTTTCTGGAGTTTAGAGGTAAAAGCGGCTATGTGGCGTGGCTGCGGGCGGTGTAGTCTGAATGATGCGCAAGCGACGCCCGCCCCTTCCGCGTTCGAGCCCCGGGCCAACATACCGTTAGCTTGTGCGATTAAATAAGGAAATCCTCTAAGGGTTAAGAAATATCTTGTTTCTTTTCTTTTCGCACCAAAGAAGAAAAAAAGAAATCTTTTATTTTCAAACAACCTCATAAACAAAATCTATAACGTCACGCCTCTTTCCCAGTGGGGTAGGCACTATATGATCCGTGCATACCTCTTTTTCCTTATTTACATCCATATGTAGTTACATCTCTTCATACATGCCCGTCGGTTTCGAATTTAATACAAACAGTAGACAAAATATAAGAGATAAATATAACCTACCCAGATAAGTACAAAGTATTTTAATTTTGCAGTACTAAGACAACCTTATTAGGATAGTATATACTATACTTCATTTATAATTGCGTACATAAATTAAAATGTTCTATCAATTTAACGATGTTATTCAAATCACATTCCAATAAAATATCTCAGTCATTTCCTTCGCACAGCACCTGAAGATGCATACTCAAGTACCTACTTGTTGCAAGTAAGTACACTTATTCAGCTTAACTGTACACTGAACTCAAGCCGGTCGGAGATAAGTGCGCATTATCAATCAAATTAATTTATTGCCGGCCGGCAACGCATCGACTTCATAAAGGGCAGGGCGCTTAATTATTTCAGAAATCGAACTCAAGTGACAGTATTTAAAGCTGCGTACACAATGAGAAATTATGAGAATATGCGTATAAATTATATTTTTAGTCTGAGATATAACCTTAATATATTATAATCTACTTTAATGGGCAGCCCCAACAGTCAACACCCTCAAGCCCATTGCAGAGCAGTTCCAGTGTTCTTCAGTTCTTGAGCATTGGAACGGCCTGCACATGGATTCATAGCCCAAATTTACAATTTTAGACACTAATATAAAAGTCATTGTCATTGTTCCTAACAACTTCCATGGATCTATCATCATAATCATCATCATCGCATCAGCCGATAGACGTCTACTGCTGGACATAGGCCTCCCCCAAGGACCACCATAACGACCGGTCCTCCGCTGCCCTCATCTAACAGGTTCCTGCCACCTTGACCAGGTCGTCGGTTCCACCATGGATCTATGATCTGACATTGAATTAAATTTAATATTTACATTTTACAAGTACCTACCATCCAACGCAATCAGGTCTTTAAGATGCTGGTAGGCTGGCTAATCAAGAAATTAGCAGCAGCGGGCTTGCAAATGCAAGTTGCTCAATGGAATGCCATCGACAAAAGACCAGCACTGTCTAAATTTTGCATGAAGAGTATTGAGCATCGACACAGAATGCATCCGAAGCGGATGAAGCATGTTGAAGAAAAAGGTTACAATAGGAAATTAATTCATCTTATATTGCGGTTTGTTGGCCTGTAACCAGCCCAACCCAGCCTAGCCGAATTCATCAGTTCTAATTCATTGTAGTAATATGGTATCCTTAAATATTTTGTAGGTTTTTCCAAGTTATAAAATCTTATAAAGTGGCTAACTCTGAACCTAAAAGATGCTCTGTTGACAAACCCCTACATGGATGGACAGACGATCTTTTAAAGCTTGCTTTCTTTACAAGGAGCTTGCTTGCTCTCGAGCCTATGAACACCAAGCTGCTAAAATTGATAGGTAGTGGTGGAAATAATGGGGGAACCCTATGTCAGCAGTGAATGTCTTCCTGTTTAAAATAATGATGAAATACCAATCTGCAAAATACTGTCAAGAACTTTAATTGAGAATAACGCACCTTTAAAGGCAAACCGTTACTAAATGAAATTTTTCAAGAATTGAGTTATCAATGCCATCTTTCTTATGATGCCATAAACTACAAAATGAATTTGACACTTTCCGTTTTAGGAGAGAGATGGCGCTTTTTAGTGCGGTACTAAACTAAAAAAGAGTGAAAAAATATGGCTTGCTAAATGCAAAACTGTGTCTAAACCAATTGTTACATGTCCGTTGAGGAATACTGACGGAAGTTTATAGGAATAGTGTGATTATTTGGATAAACACGCCTGCACATCACGTAAAGGGCATTTTGTCTACCCTTTTTAATTGGTAAAGTGTAACATTTTGGTTAGTCACAGTTTTCTTTTTATCAAATTATGCAATTCACACCCATGGTTTTATCGGTAAAATGTTACATTTAGTATAACTACCCTTTACTTTTATGTTTTGGGATATTTATGCAATTATATTTACCACCAAAGAGTAATGATTGGGTTAGTCACCGTTTTTCTTATCTAGAGAGATAATAATTTTTGGTTAGTTGCAGTTTGCCACTTACATTTTATTTATGTTGGTACTATTTTTGTAATTAAATATTGACTTGATAATAAAATCGAATAGTTAATCTTAGTTTAATGGCATTGAGTATCAGTTTTATACAAATCGAAAACGAAATAAATGTTGTTTTAGGTGCAGTGTGTAGGTTTGAAAATAAAATATATATTTCTTAATAGGTTTTCATAGTAACAATTTAAAAAAAAAACGTTGATTCAGATAATTTCATTTTATTGGTTCTTCACTTTCGTGGCTGCTATTTCTTGCAGCAAGCTCCGTACAAACGAAGTACCTACGATTATAATATTTTTTACTAACCAATCAAAGGTAATATTTTTTTTAAATTAAACACGATCTAAATCTTAATCTCTATGCCTGTGGTCAAATTTTCGTTAAAATATAAAGTTCTAATGCTATGATTAATTTAAGATTTGTAGGTATGGAAATCTTTGAGCCACTGTAAGTTTGAAACTATACATTTTAACGAAAATCTCACACAACACAGAGATTAGTTTATAACTTACTTATTCAAAACATGTATTTGACTTTAACTGACTTTTAATGGTTAGTATTGAAAATATAATCAAACTTCGTTTGTTTGGAGCGCGTTTGAAGGACTATCCTCGAATGAAATGACTGCAGCCCCACAAAAATCAATCTGTGGGTGAGCTGAATCACATCCCCGATGCAGATTTAACTTTTTCGCTAAATCTAAGTAATCGAATCGCAACCACAAGCATCACTGTTACTTCATGTTCTTTTTCTACGGATGAAGAAATTGCGCAAACTACCTAAGTCGGTAAGAAATAAGATCACCGAGCTCAAACAAAAGAGGAAGATCTAACTCATCTAGCTCAAAATCGTCTTCAATTTCATCATCATACAACTTCATAATTTTCAATGAGTAAGTCTACCTCGGACTTTCCCCGTTGAAGTAGATCACGACATAATAATATAGACATAATATTGGCTACCTAGCAATCTTAACAATCCTAAATTAACAATGCAAAATAAATGTATGGATCTCTCTTTGATTTCTAATAAAACATGATTTCGAAAATGTTATTTAAAGTATCTTTCCAGGTATAATTAGAAGGAACGCTAACTATATTATTTTCAATTTGATAGTAAAGTAATATCTTCGAATTATTCTGATTTTATATAGTGTTTTGTATAATTACAAAATTTACACAGTGACTTCATAGTTAATAATCATTATCGAAAAAAAATTAACGGAAAAGTGTTACTATAAAAGTTATAAACCATAATTAATAATGTTCCAATTAAAAAAATAACTTTTCTGAATTATAATGTAATAAAGTAAAGAAATATCTACACTATAACCTCAAAATACGGTTCAAAGTACAACGTATATAAATTTTATGACGAAAAAACCGCTCATATTTCTTTATATATGCTCCTGTGTAAAATTTGATATTTTCGTTTAGTAACGGTTTGTTTTTAAAGGTGCGATAAGTTCACACCCTTACAGAGAAAGTGACCGAATTTTTATCGTTCGATCGTTCACGTTTCGTAATGCAATCCTTGGAACAATTCCTCGGACGCCGTATTTAAATATTATTTACACTTCTTCATGCAGAATACGTGTGACTTTCGTAATTTACAGATTAAAGCTTTCGATGCGAGATGTTTTATTTTAAATTGGTACAGAGTTACGAAACGTTGATTTTTCACATTGGTAAATAATTTCGGTCCGTAAAAAAGGAAGGTTAAAGAAATAAGATCATAAATGCCTACAATTGTAACCTATCTTCTTATCGCGGGTGCAAGTCCTGGTCTCAGAGTTTTTTCAGACCACCTCACGGCCTCTGACGTGGTTTTTATGTAACGACCACTAACATCAGAGATAGTAGCCGGGTCCAACGACTTAGAGAGCCATCCGAAGCAAGGAATCATCTTTCTTTGTAGACAATCAGGTGATTCAGTCTGCAGTGACCTAACCAACTGGGGAAAAACGCACAAAGTGATATATCACTAGGTGTAGGGTGTATTGTTACCTATAGTCTAAAGATATTTATAAACAATTTTGATTTTTTTATTTTATTTTTCTTTATTCAAGGAGCTTTTTCTTTGCAGAAGATGCCGCTCCATACGTCTACAATTCTTTACACCCTTAAACCACATGCTGTGACACAATACCTACTCTGATACATTTTGTATAGTGGCTGTATCCGAAGAGGGCGCAGCCAGAACACTGTTACATATACCTATTTGACTTAAATTTCTAAGGATCCGTCTTCTAAGAGTATCGTTCCGAGCACATTCCATCAGCACGTGGTGCACATCTTCGACCACGCCACAAACGTCGCAGTTTGGGGAGGGAACTTTGCCCATCATAAACGCGAATTTGTTCATCGGAATGTGCCCGGTGCGAAGTCTCAGAGCTGTTACAATTAGATTCCTAGACATGGAACAGTTATTTACCCAAGGAATTTGTAGGGGTTCTGGCTGGATGGTTCTATACCATATACCTTTCTCTTTACTTCTCTCGTCAAAAAACTCTTTCCAGAGTTTATTACAACTGTTGTTATTGCTCATTTGCATTTGGCAATTCAAGCCATTTAATGCATATTTGCATAGTATAACCAGTCGATTCTAATACTCAAGCCCAGAGAATAAGTATTAATAAAAGATAGAAGTGCCGCTTTTTAGTGGATTATGCACGCTATCGCCACTACTATGCCTACTATAAATACTATCTACAACTTACATTCACACAACCATTCATTCTGTGCCATTAACCAAGTGATATAATATACATAGTAGAAGTAAACGCGATCCAACGCATGCAAAAAGATTGAAATACATTGTTTAGCATTGCATTATTGCCTTTTTATACCCCTTTTCAATTCGTGTAAGATTTAGTGACAATTTGACGACGTTGGTTTTCATCATATACCTACAACTACATACAGGGTCCAACTTATTGTGCTGACACTTTTTTTAGGGGATGAACAGACCATCAATCTGAACAACTTTCTCTATGGGACCAACATTGAAATCGCTCCATACAAAACTGCAAACCTACCCAATCCAAATGTATGGGACCGCAGTTTTTTTTTCGTGATTTCGATGTTGGTCCCGAGAAAGTTGTTCAATTTGATGGCCTGACCATCCTCTTAAAAAGTGTCAGCATATTAAGTTGAACCCTGTATAATAGGGTGTTAGGGTAATTCACAAAAAAAAATTACTTTTCATACAAAAGTTCGATCAGCTGATTGCATTTAGTATGGGAAGTCCACATTTTTTTAATGAATTTCCTATTTGTTTCTTAGGGAAAGTTGTTCAGTATCATGGGTAGAATCACCCCTTAAAGTAATGCAACTGTTTACCCTAACACCCTGTAGAAGTGCATTAGACAGCTTGCTCTGTGGTTATAAACCGTTAGGTAGTTTATTAAAAATATGTTGCATGCAACCTTTATTTCGCTGCACATTTCAAAGAAGCGGTCGTGAAAATGAAGTGAATCCATTAACGCAACGCAACCCAAAATAACTGTACGAATTCTTGACGTAAACAAACGCAGTTGTAGACAAAATTTAGTAGTTCTCTTCAGAGTTTACTGCAATAATTTTCAAACGCAAGGCCGCTTCGAAAATTAAACAAACTTTTAGAAATATTAACGAAAATTCGCGCTGGAATTTAAACATGCGTAGGTAATTATCGCGCGCTTGGTTTCCGTCGGAATAATACTCACCAGTCGATATTTAGGTATTCTTTAAGTGTTTTTATACACCTACTTAGTGCGTTCACACACGATGACGCACTGACGGAGCGGCAGATGTCAGTCCATAGAACCACACCCGGTGCGTCAATTCGTCACCGTGTGTGCTTCTACGTGCGGTTTCATACAACTCCTTGCTTCACAAATGACGGACTGACGTCTGCCGCTGCGTCAATGCGTCATCGTGTGTGAACGCACTTAACCGATATGATTGCATCGCTTTTGCTTTTGGCAGACAGGTAACTTTTTATGAATTGTTTTCATAGTACAAACTGGCAAAGCCAAATTATGCAAAATTCTCCATAAGATATTAAATTCGTATACTTTTATTTTAAAACTAGTGTTTTCCCGCGACTTCGTCCGCACAAATTATATACCAGATTTTAAGTTAAAAAAAGTTTCATCAAAATCGGTTCAGTAGTTTTTGCGTGATGCGCGAACAAACAAACAAACTAACAATTTTGTCAATAGATGGCGCTGCACGTTTTTAAATCGCGCTATCGAATGTTATTTGAATGTATATGAAGAGAACCGCTACTTTTTTAATCCTTATGAATTTACTGTTTTATAATAGTTAAGATAAGATAAGATAAAATTAGCAGGAACGAAATAAATTATTATTTATTTCCAGTAGGGATGGGTAATATCGAATTTTCGTAACATCAAATCGAAACTATATATTGATATTGAATATCTGATTCTGAAACTATATATTAGATATCGGTCGATATCCAGTAACGCTGTATCAGTCAGTATACACATAAGGTTTGATATTGTACGAATGCATAACTTTTGCTATTTCACTCTCTAGCAGGGTGTTGGTATACTTTTTTCACTCGGGTTTCCTTGGTTCAGATCGGCATAGTTTTTTATGTGTTATTGGATAAAGATAACACAATACTAAGATATTCTAAGATAACACAGTTAGATCGCGCCCCCTTCCCTTTCTAAAAACATAAATTATAAAATATCTTGATAACGGTGAATCCTAGCGAAAAAATAGCTAATTTTTCGAACCCAGAAACCCACCCTTCCGCATGCAAAAATAAAAAAAAAATTTGATTTTTGTACTTTTTACAAGTCCAGCCCCCATACAAATTTCACCCGAAAAATCGTCTAAGTCGATGGCTCATACGAAATCGTTCAAAATTTTTCTAAGTCCAGCTCCATATAAAATTTGCGTAAAATTTTTCTAAGTGTGGGACCCTCGTTGCGACACCCTAACCGGTAGCCGCTAGCCTGTATAGCGATGCGATACGGTTTGATATCCTATATCTATGAATCTCAGATATCTTGAAATCGAGGCGAATCGAGTTTGTGCGGCAATATAGAGTTTCACCAAATATATAGTTTCTGTACGCATCAATATCTGATTTTAAGATATTCATGTGATATACGTTTCAATAACTATATACGATATATATCGCCCATCCCTAATTTCCAGTCCAGACAACATACATAACCCATGAATGCCCATGTTATTTTATTTTAAACCGGGGAACGAAATGGCAAAGAAAAACAAAACCTTCTTAGGAACTAACTACAGTGATTTAGGGTACAATTGATCAAGTTTGATGTCAGTTCCAATTCCTACCTATCCCACCCACGTTTAAAATATTGTAAAACCGTTATGGACTCTATGTCGTGACTAGTGACAATATACAAAAATCCGATAAAAGATAAGATACCAAACATTCGCTGTTAAGTTTAATATAGTTCGTGCGTATGCGATAAATGATAATAATGAACAAGCCGAATCAAAATGTTTATAGAAATTAAAATGACATAGAAATACACAAAGTAATAGGTGGTGATTCACCATCAAACTGAACAACTTTCACTATGGAACCAAATTCAAAATCGCGAAAAAAAAAACACTTGTTCCACACAAAACTGTTCCATAGTGTAAGTT
Organism: Agonopterix heracliana; assembly: GCA_963693445.1. Lineage (NCBI taxonomy): Eukaryota > Metazoa > Arthropoda > Insecta > Lepidoptera > Depressariidae > Agonopterix > Agonopterix heracliana. The sequence goes on from OY856310.1 coordinate 3,024,317, forward strand.
GTTCAGTTTGATGGTCTGAATCACCACCTATTAGTTTGTGTATTTCTATGTAATTTTAATTTCTATAAACATTTTGATTGGTCTAAAGACCCCCATGTGTATTACTAGTGTGTTTTGTTAGTATAATAACAATAATTAGCAAGGTAGTTGAAGGATGATAAAGTAACAAGGATTGAAAGGGGTATGCTTAGATGGTTCGGTCACGTAGAGAGAAAGAATGAAAGAAGACTAACGAATGAAATTTATCAAGCAAAGGTGAGCGGAAGTGTTGGGAGAGACCGTCCGTGGAAAACATACCATGATCAAATCAATGATCTTTTCCGAAAAGGACAAGTGCGTAGCACCCTCAATCGACGGAAGTGCATGAAGAGATGTATGAATGTGAATGAGGCTAAAGAGGTGTGTCAGGATCGTAGCGTGTGGCGGTCCGTGGTCTCTGCCTACCCCCATGGGACAAAGGCGTGAGCTTATGTATGTATGTAATTAGCAAGGTTCACGAAATATTAAACAAAATTATGTTCACAAAACTCTAAGCTTAATTGAATCTGGTAAATCCTTTATGATGTACAATAAATGTCAAATGTCCATCAATCATTATGACGATGAATTGAATGACTTAATCGTTCAGATCATCAGGGACCATTCAGTTTAAATGAATGAACTGCCATAGACTCATTCACTCGAGTGATAAGCATGTGACATCATTATGTCTTTATTTTAGATTAGAGTGATTTATTAGTTTACGTGTTCTGTTTAAAATTTGGTTAGTGATTTTTAAGGTATACCTATTGTATAAATCGTCACTGTTACTTTAATCGTCATTTTTAGTACAAGTATCTACAAGTTATACAAAATGATATAAAAACGGTTACACTGTACTACGAGATCCGTTAAAATTTTCATTTTCAATTCAAGGATGTGTGATAGCAGATGTACGAAAGAGATATATGGAGCTAAAATGAGTGGATGTGTCGGCAGAGGGCGCCCTCGTAGGACGTATTCTGATCAAATCAGTTGCGTCCTACAAAAAGGGGAGGTGCGGAGTACTCGAAACAGACGGGCATGTATGAAGAGATGTATGGATGTGAATGAGGCAAAAGATGTATGTAAGGATCGTAGTAGATGGCGCGCTCTGGTCTCTGCCTACCCCAATGGGAAAGAGGCGTGACGTTATAGATAGATAGATAGATTCAATAAAAAGAAAAATCATTGATTTGGTTCTTCGACATTATATTTAAATAATAGAAGGATTTCGGGGCAGTCATAAGACTCATAAGAATAGTTAGTAATCGTACCTAATACATACCGCAGCATTGACAAAAAATGTACCAACTTTCAATAAAACTAGCCCTGTAAAATGAATTAGGGTTTGGAAATGTGTGTACAAATTTAAAGGAAACAAGAGAGTACGTCATGCACAAAGAATCTTTCTATTGTGTCCATAGCAAAAGAAGTAGGTAAGTATGCCTAATGCCAGGCCAAGACCGCCCAAAGAGCAGATCCGAAGGCCTCTCGGAAGTCACCTCCACTTTGGGAGGCACGAGTTTGAGAATATTAATCAAAGGATTTTGTACCTTAAAGTATATTAATTTAGACCACCAACAATTATTTATTACCGGCTTATGTTCGCCGAAATGCCACTTCGTTTTTTTATTTTTTTAGTAATACCCGTAATTTAAACTTAGTAGCATTTGAACAAATCCAGACGCACATTCGATTGAAGAACACTAGGAAGCACAAAATGCACTCCTGCGCACGGATTGCATCATCCGGTGAAATAATGCACCCACACACCAGATATAGGTCAAGTAATTATTTATAAAACACATCATATACTGCAGGAAATACTATTGATGGTTTATTAATATTGTATTGAGTATTTTGAGTTGCCGTGTCGGTGTACGATTGAAATAGGTTTGTGATTGTAATGAACGGGTTAGTTTAGTTATATAGTTACATTGACGGAGACCGGAGCTTTCTTTGACATGGCCATTAACTGGTGAAGTCTGTCTAAACAATGAAAAGTAGGTAAATATAATATTTTGAGTGCAGCGACATAATACCGCTCCAACGTATCACCTAAGAAATCTGCAATAAAGAAATCTAATCAGATTAGATTAGATTTCTTTATTGCATTCATGTACAGCTTAAGGTGGCAAAGAATTACAAGCAAAGTATTTACATGAACCCTGGTAGGGCGCAGCAACGCAGAGAGCGAGCATTACAAAACTATTACAAAACAAACAATTACAAAAATATTTACAAAGTTGAAAGTAAACAAGAAAGAATAAGTAGATGTACATAATAGTTGTTCACAAATTTACACTCATGTAGGTATGTAAGCCGCATAAAATCGGCAGATGTAGCAATCGCTCTTATTTCTTAGGTATCCGTCTGCTATCACGCATTATCTATACCTACCTAGCCTACCCTAGAATATTCTACAAATGTTTATGACACAATCTTTGTTATGATTCACACCGAGCTATGTGATTCACATCGTCACCTATCTATTCTCTTAATATCTCTTATCTACTGTGACTGCCAAAGACCTAGAATGTGAAAAGTAAATAAACGCGAAGGTTAGCCAACATGTCGTAAACAATTTTGTCAGCAATTTTTTTTAAACTGCGTTTATACAGGGTATTTCCTTACGTTATGCTGAATTTTTTTAAGATGGTGATTAAGATAAGATCATAAAACTAAGCAACTTTCTTTATGGGAATATAAACGAAATCGCGAAAAAAATCTGCTGTTCGAGACTGCACACCGACATTTGGGTCGAATAAGTTCTAGCAGTTTAGATTTATTTTTCATGTAATAACATAACGGATAGAAAAAACAAAACAAAAATCACCTAACCTAGGTAGGTATAGCTAAAAAATGATAGGAGGCTGGCAGCGTTGCCTCTTTGGATTGCTAGACTGATCCTGTGTGCAAAATAGCTGCCAGCCTTCTTGTCGCCTGTATCTTCGAATAGGCAGCTTGAGAGGCTTTTGAGGAACATTGTCCTCTCAGGACCCCAGCAACTAGAGTCTCCACGGCAAGAAAATTTAGAGCTGTCACCCATCCCTGGTACGCCCTGTTTTCTGACTCTGAAAGGAATTTCCTAGTTTCAATATTAAAGTTTCCGAGATATTGGATGGTAATCGGAGTTTTCCCTGTAGAGACCAACTTGAATAATGTAGGTACTTGTACTTCCTTTATAATCGAAAGAATTTCCCAAAGCTATGAATTCCCAGTAAATACAACACAAACTATTTCGCGGAATCTTGAGGCGACTACCATGCATCTAACTCCATTACTATTTGTCAAATCGAGTCACATTCTATCAACGGTCTGTTATTTCGGATGTTTGCGGAATATTAAGTTTAAAATCCGCTTTTAGACAAAGGCTCTTTTTTAGTGCTATTCCAGTACCTATACAATATTAGGAAGGGAGAAGAATACCAATTTCTTGGCGCCATTTATTCTCACCTGGAATTTCGGATACATATGAGAGCGATAGATGAACGGAAAAAATAACAATCAAATTATTTTCATTTTTTAAATTCCGAAATGTTACGGGAGCAGTTTGACAAAAAAGGCATTGTTCTGATATAAGAAATAACAATAATAATAAATAGACATAAGAAATACAGAGCGAATATTGCACTAAAAAGATATGTAGCATGCAAGTTAATATAATCTCGTTTGATCTACAAGGGACCTACACTCACACAGATGCACTAGCTCTAGGGCAGGTCCTACAACCCGCCACCATTATGTACCGCGTGACAGCACGCACACAAAAGAAATGGGTGCTGCACTCATGATTAGACGAGATTACGTCAGGTTCTTCTTTTAAGTCTCATACGCGTACATACAAACGTAAAATTAATAGATAGATATAGGTCCGACCGACTTGATCCGAGACCGCCGAACGTGCGCGTCTGTGTGCATGCGCCTGTTTCGTTCGTTTGTGTGAATCCACCCTTCTGTACCTGCCTCTTTAACGTTTATAACATATTATTGTCATTAAGATAGTTGTTTAACCAAATAAGGAAAGATCCATTGTTTTTTCAACACGGTGAATACATCATCAAGAATTTGTCCACTCTACATAGCTATTTCCCGCGTAATTTACGCTAAGTGAACGATGTACGAGTGACGACATTTTCTTACCATTTTCGTAGTAACAAGTATGTCATGCCTACTTTATATTCTGTTTGTATTAAGTTTAGTCACTAAATAAATACCTAGGCTAGATGTTCATGTACAGGGTGTATCAAAAACGTTACTAGATCATTGATTATAAATTAAGGTCTCCCGTGGTAATTTAAACTATGGGGCAATTTGCAACCTCACGATTGCAGTTCTTGTCTAATTATCCAACAACAACAAAATTCGTTATTCATGGTGTTAAAAAAGACAAATAACTTGAAAATACATGAGCCTACCCATGAATGTTACAGGGTTTGAGAAAATGTTTTAAAACAGCGCTCTAAAAAGAAAAAAATGAACTTTAAAAAAAACGTTTTCAAAACCAAGCTTTTATTGCAATTCACGCGATCTACATATTATGCATGCAAAATTTCTGCTCAATCGGAAACCGGGAAGTGGGTCAAAAACTTGTAAGATTTCATTACAGACGCCGGGACAGGTGAAAGTAAATAAAAGCTTGTAACTTGTAAAAATCTAAGTTCAACAGGAGCCAATTTTAAAAAGTTCGTAAACGAAAAATGAATAAGCTATCTTACTTTTATTGACATTTTCGTATACGAATTATATTGAGTGGAATTGAAAAATTAGCACTCCTCTGCGTGTTGATAGTCATGTTAGTAATCATCTTGCTGTAGAGTATTTTCGAGCCGCCTCAACAGTCAGAGCTTCCGATACATCCTGTATGTTAAAGTTGCGGTACTTTGGGTGAGTAATACTGGTTTATTACTATATACCTTACTCGATGGAGTCAGAACCTGATGGTGGTTTTATGGTAATAAAGAACGTGAAGTAAATAAATTGTTTTTCTTGATAGATTCCACAATATTATGTAATAGTTTACTGGAGGAATCGTTAAACTATGGAAAGGAATGAGAAAAAGCAAATGCAGTAGGAATAAGCAAGGGGGATAAAAAATTACACCCAAATGACCTCCACCTGAAGTTTTTAGCAAATCAGTGCAACATATGCAGCAGGAAAAAATGGTGTTATTTTCGACCGTATTAAAACTTTGTAAGTTGTAAAATGTGAAAAAAAGACTGACTGTTGGACTGACGGACTGTTAAAAACGAATACAGAGGTAAAACCCTTTTAATTTTACTTTCATCTTAGGGTAAAACCATACTACGTCTATTTTTGTCAATAATGAAAGTTTCCGCTCAATGGCGCCCACAACAGCGAGATAGTGCATAGAAGGTGATTCATCAAGCTATACAAAACCAACATAGGCTGGCCTCGCGTAGGTTGTATAAAGTATAAGTCGGCCGGCCAGCTTATCTTGGTTTTGTTTAGCTTGATGTGTCGTCATGTGTACATGACCCTATTTGTCAAGAAACACTTTTTAGCGAATCTGTCCATTTGAGAATTTGTCAAGTTGCTCCGAAGCGAAGCCTACAACCTACATACAATACAACTGCCAACTATCTAATGCTACTTTGATAAATTTTATTGGTAAGTCAAATAATTTGAATTTGAATTTTATATATTTGTTTACCGTAATTAAAAGTGTTTTTCTATAAGTACGTACCTCTAATTGGAATTTCCAGAAAGAGGGAAAACGCACAAAATTCACCATTTTGTGGTAAAGATTAACATAAATAAGGTATTATTCTTATTTATGTTAATCTTTACCACAAAATGACTTTGAAAGGGTATGAAAAGACAAAATAGGTACACGTATTTACTGATGACTAATTTGACCGTACCCATAGTGACTGTTTACTAAAGATGTCAGGTTCGCACGATAATTTAAGTGCACGCTAAACACAGATGCAAGCACAGAACATAATAAGAGGGGTTAGAAGTTAGAAGTGCAAAGTAGGCGTGGAACGTGTCGCCACGGGCTATGCAATGATTTGCATAACACCATAAGGCGCGCGGCGTGGTGCGAGCGAGAGGGCATGAGTAATTGTAGCAGCGTGAGCGGGAAGATAAGTGGAGACAGCCGTCTCCGAAGCAAAAGCGCTACTTTGCATTTCTAACCCCTCTTATAATGTTCTGTGGATGCAAGCATCGGTCCCGTCCTTTCTTACCCTTCAGAATCTCATGGAACGGAAACACGCTACGATCAGAGAAAGTGTCGGATGCATTATCCAAAGCGTGGCCGTGGGCATAGGAGTGATAGGAGGGAGGCGTAACACAGTGTGGGCATTGGACATATTATTATTGACGATCCCTCTGGGAATTTGTCGCGTATTAGGATACCCATCTAGGTTGGTGTTATCCTAAATAAAACACAGTATAGCATATTATGTCGAATGCGACAATTATTAATGTCTATGCGTAGACACAGCTCTGAAGAATACTGGACGAGGATTGTAGGCCCCTGTAAACAAGGCAGCTGCTTTTGACTGGTAAAGCGAAGGTATAATTGACGACCCGGTTGGTGTAATGGTTACCATGCCGGACTGCCAAACCAGGGTCCTGGGTTCGAATCCCGGTTCGGTCATGGATGTTATATGTTCGTGCCGTTGTTGTATGGTTTCCATAATAAAAGCCTTAAGTGCTTAGTTTGGGATCATTACAATGTATGTGCCTGTGAGCGTTATTTATTTATTTATTTATAATAAAAAGACTAAAAGTACAAAAGTTCTTAATTTTAGAAACTTTCTTCGTGACATAATAATGATGCTGTCACTGTCATCAGTCTGAGCAGTGGAGTCACTAAAACATGTTTTTAAGCCTCTACGTTTTCGTGCAAGCCACCCTTAGAAAAGAGCTTGTCATTTCCGTAAATGGAAAGAACAATTCTTAAATAAATCATAATTAATACATAAACTCACGTAAATGGAAAGAACAATTCCTAAATAAATCATAATTAATCAATCAATCAATCAATTATACTTTATTGCATAATTAATACATAAACTCAAATAAAAAAAAACTCAAAATTTGTTATTCAAAATAATATTGTAACATTATAAACAAGAAGACAACACCTATGAAGTTCCGGCGGTTCCTCACTAGATGGCGCCACCTGTATTTTAAAACGCGCTATCGGTGCATGTCGCCCGATTAGTGATGTCGGATGGACTGCCGTTCATATTTAATTAATTATTCCTTCAGAATCAATACTACTGCATACACTCTGGACTCCCAGAGATAATCACTAGTGTTCGAATAGTTAGTTACCGTTGTAAGTGGCGCATATACACTCGTGGACCCCTCCCGAGTGAGAATCGCTACTAGACCTGTGTCAATCGATCATTTTTCGTAACCCGGGTCGATCATGACCCACTTGTATAGTGATCGGGTTAAAATGACTCGATCTTTTCGATCATTTGGGTCACAGTTCATTTGTACGACTGACAGAGTGACGAATGCTATGCTGAGCAGGTTATTGCTATACTAATTGAACCTGAAAAAAAGCACGACGATCTTAAACGCGCGTCACGGGTGCAAGCAATTATTCGAAAAATTTAAAAATCACCCGATCGACAGGTCGCGAGCCGCCGCGCGCGGGTCACGACGCAAACAACCCGGTTTATTTCACTCACGACAAAGAGTGCGTGCGAACGAACGCGGTTTGTAAGGAAACGAAAGAGATAGACACGTTTTGTTTGTTACGTCTTATTCGATTGACAACGAAGACTCGATCATTTTGTAAGCAAGCAATAAGTTACGGTAACAATATAAGAATAAAGTGCAATTTGGTTTGTTTTGTAATCGGGTTAAATGATCGAATCTTTTAAAGACCCGTGATTCGATGACTCATTTACAGGTTGCGATCGAATCAAAACGATTCGATCAATCGCGATCGACACAGGTCTAATCGCTACCATCCAGATCTTTAGATACTGTAAAATCGTACGTTACAAAACCGTACCTAGGAAAAACCGTACACTGTAAAACCGTACGTTTCTTTAATAAATCTATTACGTATCGTACCAGCTGCGTTTCAACTGTGACGTCGACCCACATCCCTCCGTGACGAAGGTACCCTGTTACAATATCACATAATCGCTTTCTGACGTAATTTATTTGACTCTACCATCGCGTCGGTATGTGTTCCGTCGTACAGAAGATGCATACACAGCCTGATTATTATAACTGTTGACTCATTCAATACTATAATCATCATCGTCATCCACAGCCTGAAACCACCCACTGCTGATGGGTATACCATAATGATTGAAGTAAACTCGAATCATATGCCTCTAGCATAGTTACATTACAACTCCTACTTGAAAACCAACGACCTTAAAATCTATATAAACACCACAAAAAACAAACGTATGTTTTGAAAATATAGTTCCTAATGGATTTAGTTAGTCACGTAGGTAACAGCACAAAAAGGCTTTTGTTAACTCCACGAATAGAGCATCTGAGTTACGCGAATAGACTTCAATAGGTGTTTAACCCAACGTTGCACAAAAAAGGGTACCTTTTTGTCGCGCTGTGCACGTGCGGTGTTGTGAAGAATTCATTTTTACACCGAACTGTATGGTGTTGATTTTTTTATATTGCTTCCTTCATGTTTGATAATAATTTATGTTTCCTACAATACATTATATTGTGGCGTGTGTCTCTTTTATGAATGAATTTCTCATCGATTATTTCGACTACAGGACTGCAAGTAAAAACATCACCCTCCTTCTCGCGCAGCGCAGTCGAGTAAAATCAGTCAGGCATAAGGATATTTATAAGTTCGTAAGTGATTCCGCTAAAAACAGGTGGACTCTCATTTCCTTACCCACATGTTTCTGATGGGTCAAGAAACCAGATACCAGAGGTAAAATAACACGCCACAAACTGGATAGAAGAAGAAGATAGAGGACAAGAAGAAGAAAGAAAAGAAGAAACGGTTGGGTCTAGAATATGTGCACTGTAATGTTATTATAGAACCTGATTTCTCGACAATCAAAACATTTAACATGTAACTTGAAAAGGTCAAATCCATAATCATCCCAAGAATCAATCTTTGCAATCCACTACCAAATCACTACTTTATAATTTACTTCGGTGATCTTCAAAGCATGTAAATAATATATCATTGTCTCAAGCTATAAACACTTAATAATTAACGTGACTAATACTGAGTTATGGCTGAGCACACCTACTAATTAGTTTGTGTTTACTGACATTTTTCCACGTTAATAATAGCATTTGAATTGAATTCGTTATTTATGGTATAACCAGTAGTTTAATAACAGTAGTAGATACTAGATACGATTAAATTCGTCTAGTCAATCTAGAAAACTGAATCCACACTCACTCCACTCTCCGGTTCGTTCGGTTGAATGATTGTTGTGACAGGGTCCTTCTTAATATGCTGACACTTTTTTAAGGGGATGATCAGACCATCAACCTGAACAACTTTTTCTATGGCACCAACATCGAAATCGCGAAATAAAAATCACCCTTCCATACAAAACTGCAAACCTACTCGAGCCAAATGTATGGGACAGCTGTTTTTTTTTCGCGATTTTGATCATTGTCCCATAGAGAAAGTTCTTCAGTTTGATGGTCTGATCATCCCCTTAAAAAAGTGTCAGCATATTAAGTTGGACCCTGTATACAGCTTATGCTGGCACGAAATAAGAAGAAAAAGACGGATTCCTTGCTGAATTAGATTACGGCGACTGCTAATATTAATAGAAAAGCAGTAGGTATAGTCAAAGTATATAATAATATTATACTGCGGGTATCTTCTTTTATATCTATATAAACACAGATTAAGTCTCTCCTGAGTCTCTTTGAGGTTTCAGAATATCTCTGACTACCCCCTCGGGGAATATAGTCGTGAGAATTATGCTTATGAAGTCTCTCCTCGTTTTATATAGATATATAGATAGACTTAGATATAAAAGAAGATACTCGTAGATACAGATAATAACACATAACATGTCTGCAATCATATATGGGACCTAAAATTATTATAGTACGGTGTAACAGACGTCCAATAAAGTAATTCAGCGCACGCACTCACGTATAACTTGTCGGTCCCGATTGTGAATTAAACGGTCTTTTGTAATGCAATTATCAGATAGAATTTAGATAAAACATAATTTGCAGTTTAGATACTGGTTACTGGGATTACTTAAAGCACTTTGTATTGCGTTTTATACTCAGAGACGAAACATGAAGTGAGCATTTTCCTCAAAAAACGTCCAATATTGATCGGCCTCTATCAATGATTTCCACAACGATTCATTTTGTGCATATTGCAACCATATTATCGGCTCACTGCAACTCTTACAAGGTCTTGGGGTAGTTAAAGCGTCTAAGGAATTGACATTGCCACTCAAGTACCTCTAGTCTCTCCTTTTTTGCCTTCATGGCTATTTGAGAGAGAAGATAAGATGCCTATTCAAACATCTTCTGGATCAGCTTCTTCATCGCTTGGGCACCATCTGGAGAAACAGACTAACACATGGCGCATTCCACATATAAGAAGAAGAAGGTAACAAGAGTTATCATCGGACGTATTAGCAACATCGATGTGTTACCCTCAGGAAATTTAACCATACGAACCGTTGGGCTATATCAATATTATCAATGACTCTTTTTCTTCGAGAATCTTATTCTGAGGATTTCCTCCCTGATTTGAATTACTCGACAAATGGCAAATTCGTTTAATGGCCAAAACAGCTAAAAAAGAGGTCCAATTCTCAAGAACAAATAGCCTATTTTTTAAAAGACCCATTCGCCGTATGGCCCAATTCTTCAAATGGCCAATTCTTAAAAATGACGATTCTGTTACTATCTTCTAATTGTTTTCTAAATGTTGCTTGATTGTTGGATTGCCATGGCTTTGACTGCTCGAGCAAAGGTCGAGTGAAGGTTCTCACCTTCTAGAAAAGGAGAAGAAGCCTATGCTCTGTATTAGAATTCACGAAGTTTTACACAGATTACGCCAAGCTCTCATACTCGAATGAGACTGCCTACCAAACTAGCAAGTGACCTTAAACTTAAAGCTTACTCGTCGATTGTCTAGACCGTATGTAGCACATTCATACAAGTCCAGCTTGTGTGACGTCATCGTTTTGTGGGTCACGGTGACATGTAGGTGCAGGCAATCTTTCTGCTTCGACGGTTAAAGTTACCGTTAATAAATCTAATTTAATTATACTGATTCGAAGTTTAACCTCAATTATATTTTGCTACAAATATATTTTGCTTGAAGATACATCGAATGATCTATTTCAGAAAACAAATTGTTCCAAAGAACTCTATAGATATCTAGTGACGAAAACTTTTATTTTATGTCAAGGTGAACTAAATTACTGTAAGTATCCTGTCAAGGCCTAAACAAGAACAAGTTGTTAGAAAAACACATTTTTACAGACTGAAACATGAAGTGAATGAATGTTCGACTATGGCCATAAAAAGCAAAGATGGTGTGTAGGTACGTATTACATCTTACTTCTATGTTCGTAGCTTCTGTGATAACAAGTTTTTATCATAAGTTTTTCGTGAGAGTATAGACAGTTGCATTAGGTACTTTAATAGATGATTGTACTCATGATACGGAACTACTTTTCCAGCGGAAGACAAGGGAAATTGGCAAAAAGAAAATCTGCTTTTCATACAAAAGTTCGATAAGCTGATTGCATTTAGTGAAGTCCTAAATTATTTTGGGAATTTTCTACAGGTTTCTTAAGAAAAGTAATGCAACTGTGTACCACCCTGTAGTCGTGAGTAGAGAGCGGTATGGCACAGAATATTTAATAGTTACTACCGTAACAGATATAGTTCATTAAGGCTAGGTTATCCCAGTGCAAGCGTCTCTTTCTTGCAAGCATAAGTTTACAATTAGCCATCCCGCTCCAATTGAAAGCAGGATCGCAAAAAAACGTGTTTTTCGTCAATATCTTTGCTCATGGTAGTTTCTAAGCTAAAAATTCTTCTGAGTTCACTAGAAATATTTAATGTATTTAGTTAAGTACAAGAATAAAAAGTTAAATATCAGCAGTTTAATCATAGTATTGAAAAAACATAACCTAATCGTGTAATTGAGAACAGTCGCCCATCCGCCCGATCCTTAAATAATAGCATCTTTTTACTGCTGATTTGCACAGCAGTAGAACAGTGACAGCAGTAGAAAGATGCATATCTCCATAGTTATTTTGACATTTTCAACTGCTGAGCTCACCAAATGAGATTCGAAAATCGCACTCCTGGTTATCAAGCACGTAACCAGGCTTTTGTTTCGGGGGGGGGGGGGGGGGGGGACATTTAAATTTCGGGGGGGGGGGGATATTCATAGAAAAACAATTAAAAAGTAAGTGCTCCCATACAAATATTCGGATTTCGGGGGGGGGTTAAATCCCACCTATCCCCCCCCCCCCCCCCCCCTGGATACGTGCCTGCTGGTTATGCTACGCCATGCTACACTTTCTTTTTCGTGCTCGAACGATCAAAATGAGTTTATTAATGAACACTAAAGTAAACATTTCGAAACATCTTAACTGATGTAAATTATGCAATAAAATGCATCAGAGATTCTTTGTTTGTTTTACCTCATTAACGAGTAAGCTGTACGGCTTTGCATTTTTATTTTTAAAAGAAGGTAATTTATATTCCCCCCATTCTGTGCGCGTGCGACTGTCAGTTGTCACTTGTCACGCGTTAGCTGCTGATGGCGGATGACAAGGCTGGTGACTAATGTGATGACAAATTTTTTAAAAGAAAGTTATGAGATAGTTTGTTGTGCTCATGATTGATTTATGGCTTTTTTTTAGGTTAATAAATTCTTGTTTGCAATTTACGGTCAAGGTAATTTAACGGTTTGCTTTATGAACACGGAGAAAAATATTGAAATTATTGAATAAAACGGAGATTGTAGTTAAAATGTGACATAATTTCCTCACTGTAAATGTTCTAAAATAACATCTCAAAACAAAAAGAAACAAAAGACTATACGAATTAAAAAAAAATATTCATGCGGCCGCGGCCGCACCGTTTCGCCCAAGATGAAACATTTATGCAAATCTCACCCATCCTCACTCGCTAAATTTGAATAACGCGATGACGTGTCCCATAATAAAAGTGACATAATGCCAAAAACACCGTCTTGTCACCTGTCACGTATCAAAATTGACAAGTGAGTCAGTAAACTGACACAAAATTGTGAAATAATGACACAACAATGTTTGTTAATTCATTTAACGGGATTATGTTAATAAATATTATAGGCCTGGGATTAATTGAATCGACAGTCAAGTTTATCTAAAGGTTAACAAGGTTTTAGTATTTACAATGTTGACTGATTTTATTTTGTTATCGTCACTTTGTATACATTGTAACACGGACTTGAATTTAAGTCTGTGCATTGTAACAAAACTTGCTAGTAATATATGAAGGTGGTTTTATACCATCAAACTGATCTCAAACTTTCACTACGGAGCCTACGTAGAGAAGAAAAATTCGCTGTTTCGTACAAAAACCTCTTCATTATTTTTTCGATATTGACTCCCAAGTGAAAATTGTTCAGTTTGATAGTATCAAAAAGAATAACTTTCTGAAGTAATTTTTAATAGTTCTACCATCTCGTCAGGTGTTATTGTCTATTGTAAAGAACATGTTACCAGGAACTCTATATCTCTACCATAAAATGATCTCTACTCTTATCCTTGTCTTTTTCTTGCCTCCATACTGCATGAAGCCGTCCTAATTATAATTTCTCAGCCTCCAAAGTCTAATCTCCTTGGAAGGTGTAAAAAGGTGTTTATTTGAGTAGTGCCGTTTTAAACGGATACCTTTTAAAGGTTATACGTAGGTAGGTATTGTTTACCCATGTTTGGGTAAACGTGGGTTCCGAAGACAATGTTTGATCATCCCAATCGTCTTCATTTTGTAAAACCTTATTTGTTGACATTTGATTTTAGTGCTGAGACCTACGCTCTAGGTTATTTTTATTGTTTTCATTTTGTCTTATGGCATATAATAGTAAAAAAAAGGTTTGCCGTCCCTGTACCTACTATACAGGGTGAACAATTAAATGCGTTACAAAACGAACAGATCATCTTCACACCATCAAATTGAATAACTTCCACTATGGAGCCAACTTCGAAATCACGAAAAGAACCTGATTTTCCAAAGAAAACGTAAATGGCTGCCAAATGTATGGGACAGGTGTTTTTTTTTCGATTTCGATGTTGGCTCCATAGTGAAAGTTGTTTAGTTTGATGGTCTGAAGCTCCCCCTAACGAATTTAATTTTACACCCTGTATAATAATATTACTATGGCCAAATGGCCATATTGCCCATACACTTCGATGCCGGTTATCCAGCGCTGGCTATCGGTAACGTATGAAAACGCACTTTGCAATTCTTTCAAATGTTGTCGAAATTAGAACTTAATGGTTTTTAAACATTTTAAATGTCTGGCTCATTAGGAGATTGAACATAACATAACCCTGTAATTCCCAATATTCCTACATGTTGACACATGGGCATACTCATTGTTTGCCATAGACCAGAAATATGCATAGAAGATAATGTTGACACAGATGCATCCAACGTTTTTGTCATTTAAAGAAGTCAAATAATAATGTTACGGTTTTACTTTGACTAACGACAATAGAATGTTTCAATATTCATTACCGTCATTTTCACTGATGTAGGAAACTGTAGACATGCCTAAGAGAAATAGATACTCGTACCTATGTTAAAATATTATTATCATGTTAATTATCTAAATTTTCTGTCTAATCCAATGATCTTATCGTGATTAGTAGTAAATTTATTTGATTTTTTAAAGCTGGTTCAAGAATTTTAATTTTTAATTACAGACCAAAGAGGTCACAAAAGCAGTTAACGCAACCTGTGACTGTATTGGTGAGATAAGAAAGTAATTCACCTGAAGTCCTGAACTCTTTTCAACAGAAATTACTTTAGAGTACGCTTTATAATATAATTTGGCTTATCTAACCAAGTTTTACGATAGATCAAAAACAAAAAAAAAACAATTCTTGTATCGGGCAGGACCCCCCTTATTTTTTTTACTTTTTATGTATTTGTTAGCAAATCCAAAATAATAGCACGATTAGGTACTAAGACTCGCTTCCTAAAACAGTTCAAGGTAATAGGGTCCCGTTGGCACTATTTGGGGACAGAACACTAAAAAACGTTTGTAATTTTGGACGTAACCCTCTTGATTTTATGTAAAA
Organism: Agonopterix heracliana; assembly: GCA_963693445.1. Classification (NCBI taxonomy): domain Eukaryota; kingdom Metazoa; phylum Arthropoda; class Insecta; order Lepidoptera; family Depressariidae; genus Agonopterix; species Agonopterix heracliana. Next base: position 3,039,631 of record OY856310.1, read on the forward strand.
CGGTTCCATTTGCCTTATAAGTCGATAATACACTAATAATCTGTGCTAAATATATCTGCTACTGCTACTATAGTAATAGCCTCAGCAACTCCTGCGCTGAATTACTGACACGAACGACGCGACGATGCCGTTGAATTTGAAATTGAAAGACAAACATTGAAGCCGTATTTTCGATGAGGTTCAACATGCCGTGTCTAATAGTTCATCTTTTCTGTGGGTTTTTGTGACGAGCGTTAAGAATTCGGAATTTACAGATAGAGCAAGATGGTTTTGAACTTGAAAATAAGTACGAGTAGGAGGTACCTAAATGTTTGGATTGATTCGTCAAATGTAGTCGTCCAAGCCTTGTCCAGGTATTGAGTTAAGACTGGATTCGGAAACTATAATAGTTGCTTATTTACTTATTTAAAAAAAATAGTAGGTACCTAAAGATGACAAAAGTTTGCTATGCTATGCTATCCCATACTAAATCCATTCACCTGTCTTCACAAAACTTGGTCCAACTTAATAATAATATGCTGATGTTTTTTAAGGGTATGATCAGACCATTACACTGAACTCCGTTCTCTATTGGACCAACATCGAAATCGCTAAAAAAACCAACCATCCCATGATCCCATACATTTTTTGCCGAGTATCTACACTATAGATAGACCTCCTTAATACGCTGACGGTTTTTAGGGTATAGTCAGACCATCAAACTGAACATTTCTCTATGGGACCAAATATTGACATCGTGAAAAAAAATCTGCCGTTCAAATCATACTCGGCAAAAAATGGAGTACCTACAACAAGTAGATTCTATACAATATACTCTATCTCGGAAACTAAAAATTGCCCGCTTGGACGCCTACAAAAAAGGTTTCTACTTTTACCCCACTACTTACATGCCGATTTATTAGTACTTATAGAATTTTAAAAGACATAAAATATATAGCCTCTATCACAAAATAATAAAAACTGCGACATAGAATCTTAATTGATGACTGGGAACCTAATAACACTCACTAAGGGAACCATCGAGCACGAGTAAACCCCATACAAAATGGAATTACATCCACAACACGAGGACAAAAAGCAATAATTGTCACGACATAAACCCACATTGCCAAGAGACATAAACGTCCCCTATAAAACGAGAGCATCGAGTGCTATCATAAATCTGCCAGTTGACACCGATCGTACTTACGTGACTTGGATGTTAGGGGTTAAGTTGTGAGCAGAAGCGATCTCGCTTTTACTAACCATCTAGCTAGGCAGTCAATCGGTCTACCTAGTTAGTAAGATTCGCGCTTTTGTTTGTTTCCATCAGTCTTGATTACTAAATGATATTTTCTTTATCTTACCTGAAACAAGACAGAAAGGATTTTTGTAAATAAATAAAGTAAAAATTAACAGCAATAAAAGAAAAAAAAGTAGGTTAATTTGTGACAAGAGTTTGGTTTGGTGTTTCTACAATCAGTCAATTACAACAAATTTTTTGAAAGAATTTATTGGCATCGTACAATTTTAAGATTCACGTTTCTAATGTTGTCAATAATAATTAGTCATTATCCCCGTAAAAACCTCAAACCGCAGTGAGAATAGAATAATAACACTCAGTTGCAGAATCCTCCATTAAATCTCTTGCTGTCACTTTTTTACTTGTTGACGTTGTAAAAGCTAGTAAGAGATTTAATGGAGGGTTAACTTTAATGAGCATTTCTGCAACTGAGTAACAGTGAGTTATTTTGACGTTATCATACATCACTAAAAATTTGTGTCCGAGGCTCGAACTCTTGTAAAATAAAGTTCGAGAAATCGTAGAATCGCTAGTCTCTCGTACACTAAATACACGCGACTTTCACGAATTATTTTCGCAGTGATCTCATGCAACCTTGGGGGTGCATCCTTCATTGCGCGTGTGTAATAAAACACAACCATTTTCGTGTGTCAGAATTATTTGTACGTGGACAATGACATTCTGCAACAACTGCAGGATCGGACCACCTGTAGCTCTGCATCATAATTAAGTACATAGTTTCTCCGTATGTGACAACCCTATTTTTATTATACAGGGTCCTTCCTTATATGCTGACGATTTTTTAAGGCAATGAGCAGACCATCAAACTGAACCACATTCTCTATTGGACCAACATCGAAATCGCGAAAAAGATATCTGCCGTCCATACATTTGGCTTGAGCAGGTTTTGCAGTTTTTGACGTTTTTTTTTTGCGATTTTAGATGTCGGACCCATAGAGAAATTTGTTTGGTCTGATGGTGTGATAAGGACCGATATTTAGTAATTCAATCTGGAAAACATAGTGAGGAAACCGTGCTTCAATTTCGAACTGGAAGTCATTCAAGAAAACCTATAGTCCTATACAGTATACGTGCATCTATTTTGCTTTTATGAGGCGTGTCCACTGGCCATTAAAAGTGGCAAAAGGCTTTAAGTAGTTCAATCGGAGACTTCAGGAGGAAAGCTTGCTTCAATTTCGAGGCGTGTGTTGTATCTACTCACTGTCCATCTGAAGTGGTGAGCGATGGACTCACCACCTACTGTCACAAAGTTTGGGGTCTGTTAGTGAAATGTACATATTATTCCGAAATCCTACTTCGGGGAATAGAGGTATATTAATTGTGATCGTACTGATATACGTAATTTGATGACGATTTATTTGAATTTCAAATATATTTTGAACTTTTTTCAATCAATGTTGGTCATTATAGGTTTCATTATGGGTTTATAAATAAGTGTTTAGCCAAAATTAATCGTATTATGTAAAATGCTTCTTATTTTTATGGCTAAATGAATATTTACGTGTTCCAGTAAATGTCAGGTAGCCTACTATAATACTAGCTGTAACCCAGTATGTTATTATCACATAATTTATAGTTCAAGTTTATGTTAATCGTACCTACATATAACGTTAGAGTCAATCTACTGCGGAAAACTCGAGAGTTGTCAAGTTTTACATAACTCGTAATTCTCCTTGATAATTCAAATATTTTTGTGGATTTTATTATTATCTAGATTCTAGTGCAAAATGAACAAGTAAAGTTGCTATCAAAACAAAAATACTGGCCTCTAAACCCTATCCGTATATGCACACAGACATAATTTGTGTGACGCCTCACGCACATCAACCGAAGTTGGCCCCTTTTTGTTTTATAGTGTAGAAGCGTGAGGTTCATTCTAGACATACTTTTTCTAAGGTTTATAATATATTTTTTATTTGAAAATTGAGAATGACTGAATAGAAGAATATTTATCTATCGAGTCGATATGGCAGTCTTCTAAATCTTTCCAGTCCATTATTGCCACTATAGCACTACCGGCAGCTTCAATAAGCTCCGTTCGCATGCAGATGTCTTGGCAGGAAGGGCAGGATACAACAAGATGGGTTATAGTCTGAGGAGTAACACCGCATTCACACTGGAGGTCCGACCCGTCTATGTAATCCCACTAGACCAGGTCATCTTTACTCCGGCCGACCTAAGTTCGTAGTTTATTTTAAGCACCTCCAAATCGGCATGGACAGCTTCTGTCCTGGATGAGGCTTTCCATGAGAGGAACAAACGGGTCAGGAAGTGTGATGCTTTCCCACCAGAGACAGAATTAATCAATCATCAATTATTTCAAAATAAATAAATATAAGAACTGAATCACCAATCAATGGTGGAAATTTCACATGTACAGTAGGTAGGAAAAGTAATTGGAACAGATGTTGGAACTTCTTAAAGTAAACGAAACACATTGAAATTATTTTCGCTTATGTTTCGTCTCATGAGAATTAGATAGATAGTTACTGTCAATGTCAACCAGTCAATACGCCAGCTCTTAGCTCGTAGGTACACACGGCGACATATCAAGCTATACAAAACCAACATAAGCTGGCCGAGCGACGTAATACGTTACTCGACATAACATAACAAAACATAACATAACATAACATAACATAACATAACATAACATAACATAACATAACATAACATAACATAACATAAATATTCTTTATTCGCACACCAAAAAATAGACCAATACAATTTATAACAAGAATGAGAAGGGTACAAATGGCGGTCTTATATTGGTTTTGTATAGCTTGATGTGTCGCCATGTGTACATATTCAATCGATGGTTGATATAATTCAATCTTTCTCGCAAAATCTAAGTGAGCTAATATTTTTGTAGCTCACTGTACAATATTATAAGAATAACTCAGTATGTGTCAGTATCAAAGATCAAAGTCGTTCCAGTAACATATTTAGATCAGATCTCTTCCAAAATATGAATGGACGAAGTAGGTATTACGGTTAGTACAGCTTTTATTCGGAAATTGTTATTTTTAATGTTGAGATTATTTTGCAACCTGTAAATTATTTGCAGAATTCGCAGTTGCCTGCCTACGCGATGATTTAGACGGAAATATCTACTAAAAAAACTCATTAAAAAACTAGCTTTATAGTGTGCTACACTTACACGCACGAATATTATCTTTTATACGTCTGTATCGTTATGATTTCTTCCCTATCCGCACCGTGTACGTGCGGTTTCATACAACTCCTTCCTTCACAAATGGCGGACTGACATTCAGTCTACACAAGTGCTGTACCTACCCGACTAAAATGTATGGGCAGCTGATTTTATTTCGCGTTTCCTGATGTAGGCTCCATAGTGAATGTTGTTCAGTTTGATGGTCTGAGTTCACCGTTTCAGTTTGCAAAGGGCTGTCCCTTACACCCTGTATACCTTTTGGAATACAAACCAACATTATTTACTAAACTAAAGCCGCAGACGACTGTTCTACCGATTGCTGTTTTGTCGTAGTTAGTATCAAGCATTTACAATGTTATACAAGCAGGATTATAATCAACTAAGCGTTTCCGCTTCCTGTTAAACTCTCCACTGTCAAGTTCAGATTTAGATAGTCCATCTTTGTTTAAAGCTTTAAACATGAAAAACCCAAAATACTTGCATAGAGTTGTTCATCAGACTATTAAATTGAAAAACATTGTCTATGGGACCAATATCGAAAAAGATTGGTCCACAGACAGACGGACGGACGGATAACCTTTGGCGACGTTTGGGTACGGAACCCTAATAATTAACTATAGGTAAGGATAGTAGGTTATTTTCTAGTAGGGAAGTAAGTTTCCTTCCCAAATCAAAGCGTACTTCAGTCACAGTATAAGTAAAAGTATCTATTACTACGCAGGTACTTCAGTCGCAGTTCGTTACTTCAAACTCTACACAATACTATCCCGTTTCTCCTAAGTATTGTCCGAGTCGCAAGCGCAAGTATCACGTTGAATATCCATGTCTCTCGCGGAAGCGATGTATACCCCTGATACCTCTGGGTAAACATAAGTGCACTGTACCGTTACCATTCCGTTTTGAACTGGTGAATTTGCTCCTAGCACTAGGGAATAGAGCGAATTATGTATAATACCTACATTTTAGATTTGTATAGTATACGGCATATAACAAGGAAGTATAGGAACAGTCACCATCAGATATATCGTAGCAAACAAGGTGGTCAAATATTTCTAAGCAGTTCTAATTTTCAATAATTTCTTTAACATAACCAATCAAATATATTATTATTGGAACGGCTAGAACATCAAACCAAACGCGTCAGGGTGGTCATAAATATCTGTACAGTTTAGGAAAAAAGACCTTACTCCGTTGTTTTACATCTAAATTTTAAATACGATTTTAAAGAAATTATTGTAAATTAGATATTTTTGACAAAATAAATGTTTAGATATAATTGGTAACATTTACTGTAAAGAATTAAATGAAAATTAGCACTGCTCAGAAATATTTGAACACTATAAATGCTACGATATATCTGATGGCGACTGAACAAAAAAAAGAGAGAAATACTTAGACAGTAATTTGACCACTAACGCGTAGTGTCCGACCGAAGGTCAGTTTTTGGCCGAAGACGAAGTGGATGCCGATTGTTCTGCTTTTGCCATATACTTAATCTTCCGAAACCGAAGCCGAAGGTTCGCAGTTTCGATGTTGCTCCCATAGAGAAAGTTGTTTAGTTTGATGGTCTGATCACCCCCTTAAAAAGTATCAGCATATTATGAAGGACCCTAAGGCTGATGACACAAATGCAAAAAAAAAAAAAACGCAAAAAAGTCTTCAACTTTTTTATAGACATGTTTTAAGCTGTTCATGTCGAAGTTCCTCAAAAAATCGGAAAATGAGTCATATCTGGAAAACTATAAAATATCGCGGAACATACATGGGGGTGATTCGGATACCCCACGACATGCCGGACCTAAATTTTTGTTTATGACGTCAATTGACCGGCCACCCTGTATAAAGGAAGGATAGGGACTAGAGGTGGGCGCCGACCCGAAATTTGCCGGCGGCGGCGCGCCGGGGGAAATTGGTCGGCGCGGCGGCGCCGCGCCGCGGCGCGGGTGTTTTTTTTAAATATTCACACTACAGGTGTTAAATGTATTATCTAGAAGCTCCAGAAGCCGGAAATATTAAAATAAGACATGAAAAAAAAATTTGCACATGTTAATGGTTTTTACAACTACAAACGCGATCTCTCAGTATTCAAAACAAATCCGAGTATAGAAAAAACAATGGGATTCGGATTAGCAGGAATCGCTAGACTAATCCCGGCAAGTGTAGTCCTGAGAACACATTCTTCTTATCTCGCCAATAGGCAAGCACATCTCTCAAAATCGCCAACTCCTTGGCATCGAACTAAAGCTTGTTATCTCCAGCATCATTTCGAGAAATCTGATTCTGGAGACTGCTGCCGGTACTGGCAACCAAAAATAACGTCATTGGGAACCGGCGGCACTGATATGGATAACCAACGCCGGCAATCAAATGAACGATTGGCGTCGTCAACAGAGAGCCCATATAAATTACAGTTTAGCACAGTAACTAGTGCTGGCAGTGCTGGCAGTCAACTTGGCTGGGCAGGCTTGGCTGACTGGCGCTATCAGCGGGAAGCCTATGTAAAGTAGGTACAGTTTAACCCGGTAACAAGCGCCCGCGCCGGCAGCCAACTTGGCTGTCGGCACTGGCAGCTAGCTCGGCAACCGGCGGCGCCGGCATATAACTAGGAAAACGGGGTGCTGTCGGCAGCTAGCTTGGCAACCAGCGCCAGCACTGTTATGGATAACCAGTGCCGGAAAACAAATGAGCGACTGGCGCCGTCAGCGGAGAGTATCCCTTGTAAAGTACAGTTTAGGCCTGTAACTAGCGCCAGCAGCCAACTTGGCTGTCAGCGATGGCGTCGTCAACAGAGAGCCCATGTAAAGTACAGAGTTTAGCCCGTCAACTAGCGCCGGAAGACGGCACGCACACTGCAACCACGGCAACCGGCGCCGCCGGCGCCTAACTCGGCGGCGGCGGCGGCACGGGTGACTCGGCGCGGCGGCGCCGCGCCGGCGCGGCGCCCACCTCTAATAGGGACAACAAAAAAGAGAGAAATGTTCAGACAGTAATTTGACCACTAAGTAGTGTTTGACTGAAGGTCAATTTTTGGCCGAAGACGAAGCGGATGCCGATTGTTCTGCTTTTGCCATATATCTTCCGAAACCGAAGCCGAAGATTCGCAATTTCGATTTTAGTCCCATAGAGAAAGTTGTTTAGTTTGATGGTCTGATCACCCCCTTAAAAACTATCAGCATATTATGAAGGACCCTAAGGCTGATGACGATAATGTTTCCCCAAATTCAATTACCTACTGAGTTAAATTGAAAAACGTTTAATTCGCCTTCTAAAAAGCAATAGGGACAAGAATTAAACCCAGACGCTTTATTTTTATAATTGACTTTTAAGGAAGCAATCTCAAAGGCCCTCAGGGAACCCAGCTGTCTCGAGTAACTCTTTATTCCTTTGATGTTTTATCGCCAAAGGAAACAATGGGATGAAGTCGTGACCGTACGATGGTATTTCAAGGTATTATAGTGGTTCAAAGTCGTTATTTTAGCTATTTTTGGTTCCAAACTTTGGTTTTTTGCCACCACTTTATGGTTTGTTGGTAAGAATGAATATATATGTGGTTTGAAACTTTAAATTGCAGCCTCATAGTTATAGTATAGTCGAAAAAATATACTACACTATCAAAACTAAACTATTATAAAACTGTAACAGAAGTCTGTCTACATTGAAGATATTTACAAGAAAAAAAATACGAAAAGGTTTTTAGGTGTCCTTGACTCAAAATCAAACTTTTTTAGTAAGTTTGTCCGTCTGTTTGTTTGTTCGAGCATCATGCAAAAACTACGGTCCTTCTTAATATGCTGACACTTTTTAAGGGGATGATCAGACCATCAAACTGAACAACTTTCTCTATGGCACCAACAACGAAATCGCAAAAAAAAACAGCTGTGTTTTGTATGGAACAGGTGATTTTTTTTTCGCTATTTCCATGTTGGTCCCATAGAGATGGTTGTTCAGTTTGATGGTCTGATCATTCCCTTAAAAAAGTGTCAGCATATTAAGAAGGACCCAGCATATTATTTAAAAAAAGGGTACAATTCGGTGTTTGGGTGTCCCAGACTCCAAATCACCGATTTCCAAGATATTTATTCATTTAACAAAAATGTGACTAATAACAAAATTTTACTAGTAAAGTCTACAGAATTTGTAGTAAGTATATTTTTCTCCCTGTAAATTTAGTTTGTCATTCAGTCGATGTATCACCGATTCATGACGACCTCGAAAAATTCAATCTTTATTAAATTTCATGAAGAATCGTCTGTCCGTACGTAAATTATCATTATGAAATATTGTCCGAAGATCAAATGGGTATATAAATAAACATTAAATAATATTAGCCAATGAAGGATGATTACACTGTATTAACTACAAACAAAGTTTTACGATCGGCCCTTAATATTAATAACTTTTAGTAATGATTGGTCAAGGATGCTTTATTATAAAGTTCATCTCGTTATTCTGATATTTTATAAACTGTTCTAAATGGTATAATAACCGACATGATAAGAAGCAGAATGGTATAATTGAATATCTAAACTATTCTGAAGTGTGTCTGTACATTGAAGATATTTACAAAAAAAAGATTACGATATGGTTTTTAGGTATCCCCGATTCGAAATCAACCTTTTTTAGAAATTTGGTCTATCTGTTTGTCTGTTTGTTTGTGTGTTTGTTTGTTTGTTTGTTTATTTGTTTGTTCGCGCATCAAGCAAAAACTACTGAACCGATTTTGATGAAACTTTTTTTGTTTGATAGCTTATGATCTGACTTAAAATCTGGTATATAATTTGTGCGGACGAAGTCGCGGGTAAACACTAGTGTAATAATTAAAAGTATATTAGGAATGCAGCATATTAGGATCGTGTCAGTCAGCAGTGCAGCATATTAGAACGCAAATTCATCTATCGCTGAAACTTTGCAGTGTGATAAAGTAAAGTATACAGATTACGGTTGACAAATAATCTAGGTTAAATTTTTTCGAGTCCTAGATTATTTGTCAACCGTAACCTGTGTACTTTACTTTATGACTCTGCAAAGTTTCAGCGATACAGGAATTATTGTTAGGGTGTCCATACAAGGAAACTCTAAAATGACTGGACTAAAATCCATGAATGACGTTGGGGAACAAACAGCTAAGTATAGACTAAAAACTTCGTAGCTAAAAACCGAACTACGAGTAGTTCGGTAGCAGTTTTAGGCCCGAACTACTGGGACAAAAATGTCGCAAAAGTTAGAAGAAATTACTTACCGAATATCTGAAAATCCTTAGATTATCAAGATAGACAGTCAAAGCTACGAAAGCGTCGAAAAAAATAGGAACCAGTACTGGTTCCAAAACCCTATACATATACACGCACACATACATAATTAGTATGGCGCCTCACGCACACCAACCTAAGAAAGTTAGCCCCTTTTGTTTTATACGGAACAAGTGTGAGGCTCATTCTAGACATATACTTTTTCTAAGTGAAAATCACAGAATAACCTAAAAAGTAACCGACAAAAGTACAGAAAATATTACCAATGAATTTAGTGTACAGCGGATCTAACCAATTTTCATACTAGCGCCGTTTCTGACGCATTTTTTGTTTCAAAATTCGTACTGTAACTAACAATGTATTACATTGTACTAAATAGCAATAAAATTTGTTCACAACCTTTACATTTTTTAGCACAACATCTGAGTATTGCGAAACATTTCACATCCAATTTATTTGACCCTAATTTGCATGTAAAATGATATTTTGCTTTATTGAAAGACAGCTTTTGAAATCAGACTGCCGATCCGAACGAGATTTTTATTCAATCAAGTTTAAGTATTTTAGTGACTCATGCCTGTGGGTTCGAATTGTATAATCTACTTATTATCGAACGGACCTTTTCAGGAATAACGTCATAATCATAAAAGCGCTAAAAACGGCCTAACTAAATTTTCATCTAAACCAACAGCGACAATGATGTTTACTTAATTTGACTGTAAATTTTCATTTTCGTGAAAATGAGCCTTTTGTTTTCTTATTATTTGTTCTGTTGTGTTTTACATTATTAGAATAAAACTGTAAAACAAGCCAAGGTTACGGTGTTCTTTATTAAAAAACTCGATATAAGATAGACAGATAAACAATTTATTTATTAGACGACCCGGTTGGTGTAATGGTTACCACGCCGGACTGCCAAACCAGGGTCCTGGGTTCGAATCCCGGTTCGGTCATGGATGTTATATGTTCGTGCCGTTGTTGTATGGTTTCCATAATAAAAGCCTTTAGTGCTAGTTTGGGATCATTACAATGTGAGCGTTATTTATTTATTTATTATTATTTATTATTTACACATTATCAAATACGCTCAACATGGGATGAGGATGTCGGACAAGCCTTAGGTATAACTTTATCTGACAGATATGAACACTTACTCACCACTTCGCTTAAAGTAATAATTAGATCTTATGACTTTTTAAGGGTTGTTGTGATTCTTAGCTACTTTTTTACATGAAATATTTTTGATGGGATAATTATTACAATTTAGGTAGATATTATCTATCTCTGATAACAAAAAGATGTTAATTAAACTTATAATCTGATAACCCTAACGAAAATCGCTAAATTCAAAATTATATGTAGTTTCTTTTTGTTGGATTTTTCTTCTAGTGTACCTTTACAACACATTTGTCCACACAACAATTCATATTACATTACAATAAGCTTTTTTTGTGCCAAATCGTGCACCTATCTAGTTTCCAGACCCTTCGTAATATAAAACCATTAGTCAACAAACAGATCGACACGTTCCACTAAGTATCCGACACTCCGCACCGCACCCCCCATCATCCCTAGTGCAATAATGACAGATGTGCGTCCGTTTGTCACGAATCTCGTAAATTATAGCCCCCAGTAAATAATATAGAACGCAAACTTAATAAAATTGTGTTTCTTATTTATGAGAGTTTTTCAAACTGCTTGCTAGCTCAATATTTATTATTTCTCAGTAAATTTACGAGGTTTTCTTAGGGTGGGAAGTAATTATATGGGACTTTTAAACTGTAACCGGCACGTAACCATTAAGAGACAAAAAGACCATCAAAAATAAATTTAAAAAAATTCCCTCGCGACACAGAAATCAAAATTGTATCTCCCGGTAGGCTTGTATAACTAATAATAATACTAATGTACTCATTTTAATACAAAACAAATAAATTAGGGTTACAGTAAAAATTAATGAAAAATGTCATGGACTTATAACTAACTAGTGTTTTCCCGCGACTTCGTCCGCACAAATTATGTACCAGATTTTAAGTCAGATCATAAGCTATCAAACAAAAAAGTTTCATCAAAATCGGTTCAGTAGTTTTTGCGTGATGCGCGAACAAACAAATAAACAAACAAACAAACAGACAAACAGACAGACAAAATTTCTAAAAAAGGTTGATTTCTAGTCAGGGATACCTAAAAACCATATCGTAATCTTTTTTTTGTAAATACCTATCTTCAATGTACAGACACACTTCAGTTACAGTTTTATAATAGTTTAGATTAAAAATATGAAAGACTTATAAGTCTTAGTTATAACTAACTCATTTTAATTAGATTTAACAATAAAATGTAATCTCAATATATAATCCTCCTTTAGGTACACCAGCAGCTACCTACACGAAAACTTGTAATCTTAATATTAGATGTGTTATCTGCGCTTACGTCACGACACATTAGTAATGTTACTTATCGCGATAATCCTGTTTCTAAAGATAACTACGTAAATACGTTTTTTAAGAATTTTTTTCTAATAGTTCGGGCGGCGGTGACGAAGTCATATACCCATCGAGCTCATGAATAATTCAGTTTTCATGCAATAGTTTACTATTAGGAGATGCAAAAAAACTTGGTCGGCCGACCCCTATCCTGGTGGGTTTTGCGCAGGAGGGTGACTAGTAACCTCTCTGAGACGACACTAATTACCCATCGAGCTCATGGACAAAATTATGCTTATCCGATTGGTTTTAGTTAGTGTAACGAAGTACACTCGGTCGTCCGCCGGATATCCTGGCAGGTGGTGCTGGCCAACCAAAAATGGTGGTCAAATTTTGGAGTACTTCTCACCCATCGAGCTCATGGATGAAATGTATGCCAAATCAGAGCTAAGACCTTCACCTTCAATATTTCATCGGTCGTCCTGGCCAAAGCCTGGTGGTTTCTGGCGGCCAACCAGATTTATCTGTCAAAGTAAGATCATGCGTTTCCACGTTCATACAAATAAATACATTATTAACCTGATATATGCAGTTCCTTTAGCATGAACGTGAACGGTTCTATGGTTTAAAAGTACTTATTACAAAAAAAACATAAAAATATTAAAATGTGTCGATACGCGGCGATTTAAAAAAAAGTTTTTTTTTTCGTCATAATTCCGTCATTTCTATACTGGTTTGGTTGATCGCTTTATCGATCAAAAGAGCGTATTGCAGAGTTCATTCTACCAAAATTTGGTGAGGATCTGAAGAAGCGTTTCGAAGATGTACAAGTTTTAAGTGGGTCACATTTTACTACAAGAAATACCAAACATATTTTATTCTATTACGAAAATAACCTTCGAGTTCTATTAATTTTTCTTTCTGAAATAAAATCTGTTCTTTTAAGAGGTGCCTATATAGGAAAATAAACTAGTAATCACCGCGGCGTTGCTTTCGAAAATTGTAGTTGTAAAAAAATGTTTCGTCAAGTCAAAGCTAGCTATGTTTATGTGGATGATCTAATTTAGTACATATCAGAGTTTTAACATAATAAGCTGAAACTGTTTCAAAAGATGATCACACCACCAAATTGATCAAAATTTTCTATGGGACCAACATTGAAATAGCGTAAAAAAACAGTTGTCCTATACAAAACTGCAAACCTAACTCGACTGGAATCTGAATTATGAGAGAGCTGGTTTTTTTTAGCGATTTCGATATTGAACCCATAATAAGAGTTGTTCAGTTTGGTCGTGTGATCATCCCTTTAATATAGTTTCAGCGAATAATGTTAGAACTGATGTATGTACTAAAATAGATCATCCACATAAACAAAGCTAGCTTTGACTTGACAAAACATTTTTTTACAAATACAATTTTCGAAAGCAACGCCGCGGTGATTACTAGTTTATTTTCTTATATAGGCACCTCTTAAGAGAACAGATTTTATTTCAGAAAGAAAAATTAATAGAACTCGAAGGTTATTTTCGTAAAAGAATAAAATTCGTTTGGTATTTTTTGTAGTAAAATCTGACCCACTTAAAACTTGTACATCTTCGAAACGCTTCTTCAGATCCTCACCAAATTTTGATAGGATGAACTCTGCAATACACTCTTTTGATCGATAAAGAAATCAACCAAACCAGTTTAGAAATGACGGAGTAATCACGAAAAAAAAAATTTTTTTTTAAATCGCCGCGTATCGACACATTTTTTTATTTTTAAGTTTTTTTTTGTAATAAGTACTTTTAAACCATAGAACCGTTCACGTTCATGCTAAAAGAACTGCATATATCAGGTTAATAATGTATTTATTTGGATGAACGTGGAAACGCATGATCTTACTTTGACAGATAAATCTGGTTGGCCGCCAGAAACCACCAGGCTTTGGCCAGGACGACCGATGAAATATTGAAGGTGAAGGTCTTAGCTCTGATTTGGCATACATTTCATCCATGAGCTCGATGGGTGAGAAGTACTCCAAAATTTGACCACCATTTTTGGTTGGCCAGCACCACCTGCCAGGATATCCGGCGGACGACCGACTGTACTTCGTTACACTAACTAAAACCAATCGGATAAGCATAATTTTGTCCATGAGCTCGATGGGTAATTAGTGTCGCCTCAGAGAGGTTACTAGTCACCCTCCTGCGCAAAACCCACCAGGATTGGGGTCGGCCGACCAAGTTTTTTCGCATCTCCTAATAGTAAACTATTGCATGAAAACTGAATTATTCATGAGCTCGATGGGTATATGACTTCGTCACCGCCGCCCGAACTATAAGACAATAATAAAAAAAATATTTTATGATATTATGTGAATGACAGATTTTTTCCCAATTTAATTTAATAAGAACGTATTTCTTCGGAAGGATGGTAATAATGCTAAAATTTTGTGAGCCATTGAAAATTGTGTAGCTATAGCAAAGTTATGTTATGTTATGTTGTGACTAGAATAGCTATAGCAGATTGTTAGGGTAAACGTTGCTTTACTTTAAAGGGTGACTGTACTCGTGATACTGAACAACTTTCCTTAACAAACATAGAGGAAAACTTTTTCGACTTTCCATACTATTTATTTGTAGTTAGGAAGGCTTAGGATTACACACATTTTATAAGTTGTAAATAGCAAATACTTGGGACAACTTTTGGGACTATGTGAGCAAACATCTGAGGCGATTATATAAATTTCACCCTGTATACAAAGAATAGTATCCTAAAAGCGTAGACTGATTTATAAGATGTTTGTGCAAAACATTTGTAAATATTGATCCCACTCGAATTCTAAACAAAAACTATTTAAAAGGAACCATAAATAATTGTACTTCATGGATACAACAATAAAACACTATAAATCAATTTCACACTCGCGACAACAGTGACTCTAGTGTCCAGTTGTCGGAGTCTTATAAGACGACGACGATTGTCGACAGTATTGAAAGATTTATGGCACTGTGACTAGTAGTTTTGGGAAATTGAAATCAATTTAGTTATATTGAGGCTGAATTATTTAGGCTGGCTTGCATCAAAAAGTGTTTAGGCTTAAACGTATTTAGTGATCGCTCTGTTTTTCACACTGCTCATCTTCTAATCGTGTGGGCAAGCCCTGGTGTCAGAGTTTGTTCAAACCGCCTCACAGCCTCTGACGTGGTTTTTTATGTAACGACTACTACCAGAGATAGTAGCCGAGACCAACGGCTTATCGTGCTATCCAAAGCACGGAATCACTTTCTTTTTCAGACAATTAGGTGATTCAGCCTGCAATGTCCTAACCAACTGGGGAAAAACACACAAAGTGATATATCACTAGGTAGGTGTCCCCCGTGGGATTCGAACCCACGACCTCCGTGTTAAGAGCCCAATGCTCTTAACCATTAGACCACGGAGGCAGTCATACTAATGACAGAGGAGAATGATCAGGATGGTGACCCAGACTTACTCGTCAAATCAAAATCCAAAACGACGAAGACTTCGTTAAGTAAGAACATTTTGCATAATTAATCTCCCAGTTAGAAGTATTGTAATACACAAAAATTTCAGTACATAGTCAAAAAAATTACAGTTTCTCTCTAAAACTTTACAGGAATCCACGGAAAAAAACATCATCTGTTCCAATTAGAGTGGAGTTTTAAATTGAGTGGCAATGTTTTTTTGCGATTTCAAACGAAAATTTTAAACGATGTTTTAAATAGATGTTTCAATTAGCACAAATTATAGAAGCACGGATATTAACTAGTACCTATAACACTTAGCAGATCAATGATCTCTTCATAAAAAAAGTTCATCAACTTAAATTAACGGTTGCACGTGTACGCATGCGCGGTGCATCACAGTGCAAACAATCGCATTGAACACTTTCTCTTGTTGTACATATAAGGATACGGCCATCATAGTGATAATAATTCTGTAGACATACACATGCATATTCTCACGCCTGTCTCTCACTGGGGTAGGCAGAGACAACGGACGCCACTGTTACGATCCTGATTAATTTCTCCAGCTTCCTTCCTTTCATGCATGCTCGTCGGTTTCGGGTAGATCTGACCCGGTAGAGTAATAAGTATTTAGCAGTAAAGTTGAGATCAATAGTGACATATCTCGAAAAAGAAACGAGAATTTTTTTTAGACCACCCATACAAAAGTGCAGATCAGCCGATCGACTTTCTATGAGAGGTCCAAAAAAATTCTCGTTTTCTGACCCATGTTCCTTAAGGAAAGTTGTTTAATTTCATTGTCTGACATCACCCTTAAAATTATAAAGCTGATTATGGTGAATTTGAACCATTCATTTATCTACAGCTGCAGATGTTATTAGCCTTCGCTAGTAAATATGTACGATGCATGTGCAATGTGACTGCACCGTTACAGATGCATCACTTCACGCCAATTTAAACCCAATTGTAGTCATTACGTGTTATTAATGCAATAAATTATATTGTCATTGACATGGAATTATTATACAATTGAATGCAATCCATTGATCGGTGAACTAATTTTATTGTTGAGATAGGCTGGATTCCATTGCGTGTTTAGACAGTTTGGCATCGGAATGTTTATCAATATCTCTATGTTATATTGTGAATTACGTGTTTTAGTAGTTGTCTGTGTTGTTGATGTTGTTATGGTTAATAAATTCATTATGGTTGAAAACTATATGTTTTTTCTACTTCCTACTTAAATTAGTGTCATTATCAATCCATAAAATATGTTTTAAATTACGTGTTTTAGTAGTATTGTATAAAATGGTGTATAATTTATGGTTGAATATGTTATCTGTACTTAAAGCAAGTTATGTTAGCAAACATTATTTATTTTCACTTATTTTTAAACCAATCCGTTTTGGTTTGGAAGATAAATTTAATACTACGTCGAGTATAAAATGTGGTCACATTTTTATTTCTAGCTCATTAATTGGCTAAATATATGTAAATAGCTTCTACATTTAGATCTAAGTTCAAGGTGAAAAAACTTGATTCTAGACATTTCGTTTAAAAAAAATTATTAGCTAGCTTATTTCCATACAAAATAATATCTCCAAACGATCGACGCTGTGCTCTCTGCAGTTTCATCAGCTATTAATAATTTGTATGGAATTAGGTATATTGATGTATGAACCCCACTCTCGTCCAAGTAATTTATAAAAAAAATTAATTTATAAAAAGAATGATCTTTACAGTTTAAAAGAAAAAAAATCGGAAATACTTAGATATAATAAAGGGTCCAACCATAGACGTAGACTCTAGCGATAGACTTGCTCGTTCATACAAACAACATGTTAAAAAACTCTTCGGGAACATTAGTGCCATCTAGTTTATATAAACAGAAACTACTATAATTTGTTCAAAGAGCATCACTGACCAAGACAGATGCGACAGTTCATATGTATGTTAGGTATTATACCGACTATCTGTGAAACAATAATGTGTGTATGAATTTGTACAAAGTTGTTTAAATACTAGTGGTGCCCTCGACTACCTACGCGCAGACTACTGAAATACGTACACACGGCGACACATCAAGCTACGCAAAACCAATATTAAGCTGGCCGCGCGACGTTATACATTACTCTACCTACGCGCGGCCAGCTTATTTTGGTTTTGCGTAACTTGATGTGTCGCCGTGTGTACCTGAAACTTTAGAATTAAATACTTACTCATAACTTTTGATTGTGTGAACTGTGAACAGATTGCTATGAAACAAACATAAAAATGTTTCCCAAGCAAAGCCTTATATAGGGTGTAAAATTAAATGCGACACATACCTACTTAAACTGGTGTATACATTTGAGTCAAGTTATGTTTGCAGTTTTGTATGGGAAAGCAGATTTTTTTTCGCGTTTCGATATTGTGGTCCTTTAGTAGAGTAGTATTAGTAGTTGTTCAGTTTGATGGTCTGACTGAAGCACCCCTTTAACTAAGTGTCGCATTTAATTTTAAACCCTGTATACCTTCTTAATATGCTGACACTTTTTTAAGCGGATGATCAGACCGTCAAACTGAACTACTTTCTCTATGGCAACAACATCGAAATCGCGAAAAAAAAATCGGCTGTCCCATACATTTGGCTCGAGTAGGCTTGCTTGTATGGAACAGCTGATTTCTTCATCTTGTTCATCTCAAGGTAAAAAATATATGTTTTCTCATAATTCGGTATGTCAAGTTTTTTTTAGTCATCATTTTTATATTTTTTACGGATAGAAGACATAATTTTAAGACACCTATTTCATTCTTATTGCGATTCATCGAGTTTATCAATATAAATTTAATTTTTAAATTATTTTGATCTGTAATCTCCAAGTGCAAAAATGGTGGAGAGAAAATAATTCGAACTCCATGGAGAAAAACTACCTACTGCTATATTTAAAAAAATTTAAACCTGCCTCCTCTTTCTAACTCTATGCTGGAAACAGATACGGCAACATCAAATGTCAAATTCTGACATTACAAATGTATTTTTTTTTCTTAATGGTCAGTTATTATAAGTAAGTAAGTATTATAAGTTAATTTTATGTTTACCAAGGAGTTCACAGGTATGCCAGTGACGTCACTGGACGGACCGAAAAACGACGTTATTTTATTAAAAATATCTGTAATCCTTTCATTTTAAAATCTCTGACATAGAAAATATGATTATTGAGACAATTATCTTGAAATGGTTTTCGATTCAGCCCTCCAAAAAAAAACTTGACATACCGAATTTCTATCCCGTAAACAAGTGGTAAGTACATAAAAATATAATCTCAAGTATCAACGATCTTAGCGTGATTTTCAATGTTCGTCCGGCAACCGCGATAAGTTCAATAAATTGTGCCTATTTTGTGCCCTCTGATTTAAGTCTCTTGATTCATCTATGATCATTATACCTTGTCTCTTTTTCTTATATATCACTTTTTGGGTGCCGAAATGAGACAAAATGTAATGGACTTACCCAATCTAAAGGAAATTATTAGACTTTCCTATTTTCGCAAATTTAAAATAATAATTACATTTCCTTATAATTTTACATACTGACCTTATATTAGAATAGTAGTTTACCTTACAAAAGATTACAGGTGGTTTTTATTTATTAAAAATATTTAAATAAATTGTTATAAATTATTGTAAAAAATGACAGATTGTCAAACAGATGGTCTGCCATTCTCATTAGTGCAAAGGAGACTAACATCAATCAGGTGCATACACCCCATTTAAGAGTAACATGCAGTTCCTACTGATCACCGTATCTGGTACTTTAGTACATTGATATCGTTGGGTCCAACTTAATATGCTGTCAGTTTTTAAGATGATCAGAACATCGATCGAGCTGTTTTTTTTTCTGAGGGACCTATACCGAAATAGCGAAAAAAATATGAGCATCCCCTTACATTTGGGTTGAGTAGGTTTGTAGTTTAGTATGGAACAGCTTTTTTCGCGGTTTCATAGAGAAACATGTTTAGTTTGATGTTTTCATCATCCTCTTAAAATACCGTAGATGTTAATTAGATGCTATTATTAAAACATATTTTTAAACCAAGAATCGGTAAAGTGTTTTTATTTTTCGTATTGTAAAAAAGACTAGTAAAGTAGACATAATAGTGATAATATTCAAGTCATAAACTATTTTTTACAACGTTTAATTAAAAACGCAAAAGTAACATAATACGTTAGCACTCAAATAACAAATATAAGATCAAAGAACTAAATCGTATTAGTGTTGCCGACGTCCACGGTCTGGATTACCCAAAAACCTAACTGAAAATCCCCAATTTTGGGGAAAGTCAAATAGATAATCCCCACATGTTTTTAGCAAAGAATTTTAGGTTCCCTGGCATTCTTCTTAATACCTTCTCGAGTGGCCACAAGCTCTACTATTGTCATCGTGCAGGCGATTAGGATTCTTTGTTTTTAAATTCTTCAGAACGCTAAATTTTCTTTCGATAGATGCGTTTGAGAAAGGCAGAACGAGCAATAGGCTTATTGCCTAGGTATTTCAAATTTTTATTGTACTTTGTTTTGATGGACATAAATTTTGCCATAAAATAAACTCTACAACCTTCCTGCCGGATAAGTTGAGTTAAATATAATTATATCTTTATATAATTTATAAACAAAATAAGAAATAAATTAGCAGAATAAAATATATCACATTTCATATTGATATTTTATAAATATATAGGGTCCAACTTAATATGCTGACACTTTTTTAAGAGGATGATCAGACCGTCAAACTGAACAACTTTCGCTATTGGACCAACATCGAAATCGCGAAAAAAAAATCTTCTGTTCCATACTAAACTGCAAACCTACTCGAGCCAAATGTATGGGACAGCTGATTTTTTTTTCGCGATTTCGATGTTGGTCCCATAGAGAAAGTTGTTCAGTTTGATGGTCTGAGCATCCCCTTAAAAAAGTGTCAGCATATTAAGAAGGACCCTGTATACCATATTTATAAATACTTACTTCTTATACTACTTTTATTACTTCTAAGTTCAGTTCCGTGTAAATATCTAAATTCCCCGCATTTTCCCCACATAAACGCTCTCCCCACAAATTACCCAATCGGACTGAAAATCCCCGAAGTTTGTGGAATTCCCCACAGATTGGCAACGCTATTAGCAGTCTAAATTCTCAGAAACTGGTCGCGGAATTTAAAAATAAAAAAGTGTCGATATAACTTGAGACATGGCGGAATGTAAAAAAAAAACAATTCTTGGTTGCATAACAGGTACATGCGTAGGTAAGTATATATGTTATTCTTGAAATGTTAATTGACAACGATTGTATAAGAAAATGTATTTAATGTGTTTCTAATTTGGAAACTGGATGAGGAAGTATTTGAAACAGCATTTGTTCAACACAAGCATCTTAGATGGCTAAGATTGAATTATTGCCATTATTGAACGTCGTCCAAAATTTATAACAAAATTCCAAAACTAATAAAAGAATTGATTTCCATAATAATTTTAAGACGAAATAATATTATTACCTAAATTAAGCAATTTCTAGAGAAATGAATTCATAATCCTCCAAGTCATTATTGACCTATTTTTTGTTTAATTTAATTTCATAACTGTGACAATTTTGTTTCTTTGTTTTTTTAAATTGTATATTTGTTTTTTTTTTTTTTATTATGTATGGAATCTTAAATTAACAATAATGATATGTAGAAATGTAGGTATTTAATTATTATGATTAGTGTGACATTGAAAAAATTTTACTAGATAATTTGTGTGACACTACACTGTCCAAGATATTTATTTATTTATTTATTATTTATTGATTTTAGGTACAATTTTGATTTTATATAGGTACTTACATAGTTAATTTATTGATTTCATAAAAGTAAATTTATTAAAATCTCATAAGATTTTTTCAGGTATAACAATTACCTATATTTTGAATGCCTTTTGATAGGCCACAGAGATAGATACATTTTACTACTGTAACATAATATTTTTACCTGTGTAACAATTTTGTATTTGTATACTATAAAGAGTTAGATTTGATTTTTTGTTTGTTTGTTTGTATTGGATAAGCTCCGAAACTACTAGACTGATCTGAATAATTCTTTCACCATTAGAATGCTATATTATCCGTGATGAACATAGGCTAAAAAACGGCCAATTGTGTGTCGGAAAGATTCTAAGGCTTTACGAAGTTCGCCGCGGTAACCCAGTATTTTATATGTTCAACGGAGAACGAGAAGATAACCTGAAAATTGCGTAGGTACGAAAAGACCTCATCCATTTTGGTCCAAATGAGAAAGTGCGGGCCAACGAAAATGAGTAAATGGTAGCAAAGTTTCTAACCCCAGCCGGCCCCGCGATAAAGATTAAAGTCGTGAATATAATTGTTTTAATGTGTGTGTTACACTTCGATTGTTTTTATCTGGTAATTGTAAATTGATGACTTTTGAAAAATATTTGTTATATTTCCAGGTGACTGCGAAACTTGGCCAAACAGGTGGCAAAATGTTAAATAATTGTTTTCATAATGTTATGCTTTATTTTCAGCTGTAGGTAGGTACCACTTGCGAAAACAACATTCAAATTTGAGATACCTACTTTATATAAATTTTTTGCTGTTTAACTTTGCGTTTGATTCACTGGTAACAGTTTGGGCACTATAGTGAAATAAGTAGTTGATTTTCTGAAAATATTGAGTAGCATATTGAGAATATCTCGGGGAATATAATCGTGAGTGTTGGATTAAAAGATACTTCGATAGATATAAACCGAAAAGAAGTTCTATTGAACTTCATGTGTAAAACTGAATTATGCGATTGTAAAATGTTATTACATTCATAATATTTACTGCATTGGTAACACAATTTTTAAGAGTTACGCGGTGCATTGGTAACTTATATACAGGGTGTTACATAAGTAGGAATACATTTTTAAAACTCTTAAGGGGGTTATTTAGACCGTCAAACTGAACAACTTTCTCTATGGGACCAAAATCGAAATAGCGAAAAAAATATCTGATATCCCATACATATTTTAGCTCGAGTCGATTTGGGGAGTATAGAACATAATTTTTTTTTTCGCGATTTCGGTATTGGTCCCATAGTGAAAGTTGTTGAGTTTGATGGTCTTAACCACCCCCTTAAATGTTTATTTGTGTTTATGTAACACCTTGTAGACAGGAATATAATAATAGGGTCCAACTTAATATGCTGACACTTTTTTAAGAGTATGATCAAACCATCAAACTGAACAACTTTCTCTATGGGGCCAAGATCGATATAGCGAAAAAAAAATCAGCTGTCCCATACAAAACTGCAAACCGACTCGAGCTAAATGTATGGGACAGCAGATTTTTTTCGTCCACGCAAGAAGGGTCCAGTTGTCGGCATTTTGACCAAAAAATTTTTATTATTCCATAATATGATCATGTGACTGACCTAGATGCCGAATTCGTGAATAGGTAGTTCTGCGACTCTTTTACTTACTTGCGACTTTTTAGGACTCTTTTTGCGTGGACGCCACGACATAATCGTCATGAGAATTTGTTAGGCCAATCCTTTATTTTTTTAAAACTTTTTTTTTACTTTATTTAACAATAAAACATAAGCAGCAAATAATATAGAGAGTAAATACCTAAACGAGGTACTATAGGTATAGGTACAGGGTTTTTCTTATTATCCTGACGGTTTCTTAAAAAGGTGATCAGACCATCAAACTGAACAACTTTCTGTATGTTGTATGTTTGCAGTTTCATACGGCTGATATTATTCTGGTATTGGTCCCAAATAGAAAAGTTGTTCAGTTTGATGGTCTGTAGGTAAATATCCTTACAAAACCGTTAGCATATTACGAAGGACCCTGGTGTTTGCATGTAGAGCTAATTTGAACTAACTTGTGCTAACTTTTGAATTTATTTTAAACAAATTTTCACACGTTTTTCTATTCAATACACATTTTAAAGGTCAAGTTACAAACACCTTAACATTACAATAAGCTAACAGCTACATATGGCTACATCCCACCTTACCGATAAGAAATTCGCTTCACCGGCTTATTTACCTTGCAATCACGTGGCGACCACCACTGTTATTACAATGTGGAACACTATGGCAACACTGTCAACTACAACAACAATTCTTAAAAAGTTATTTAGAACAAATTTTGATTTAAATTTCGAATGTTTTAATTCAGGTTTTCCGAAGCGAGCATTACCGGTCGCACCGCGCGTCTTCACGCCACGAACGTTTGTCCAAGACTGAGAACGTAATGTAAAATATGTCACGAACGCAAACTTGTGCGTTACCGCTTTGTTTATTTCGATTCGCTAGGAAAAACAATTTGCGTGAATTTTTGCAACAGTGCGCTGAAAGGCCTGAAACTAGGTCTTTAAACAAAGAATTTAATTTAGGCCGTGCAAGGTGAGAATGCACTAGAAATGTAAGTAGGTGGATGTTAAAATGTCGGTTTCGTTACGATGCAGACCGATACCACGTAATCTTGTCAAATTAAAAGATAGTAATTTTAATTTTCTTGATTATTCAGTTACTTGAAACATGTACCTGAAACAGTTATTTTTACCCGACTGCGCCAGGAGGGTAATGTTTTTCGAGTGTTTGTAATTTCCATATCGTAGCCTAAACAGAAATGGATTTTATGAGGTTTCATTAGAATAGGGTATATTTTGATGTGAAACATCTATTTCCTGCGAATCAAAAAAGCGAGGGGAACAAAACAATATGGCTATCAAATGAAAGTTAGTAGGTTAGTAGGTACTTTGTTAAATCTTTTACGGTGATGGTAACAAGTGAGAAAATATTTTCCCATGCGTCACCAGTGGTGACAATCGAGACTTTTTATTCCCATTTGTCGCCTGTGATGATAAAGCAGTGGTGATGACTGGGACTTTATTTCCCATTTGTCACCAGTGGTGATGACTGGGACTTTTTTTCTCATTTGTCCGCAGTGGCGATGGAGGTCGTGGCGACAACTGGGAATACACGATAAATAGCAGATTCCAAAAATTTATTCAGGCTGTCTTAAAACTTAACGTCAAGCCTAAAACAGGAGATAGGCAAGTTTTGCTGCTCAGAGAAAAGTACCAAAGAAAATCAAAGTTTGATAGGTTACAAGATCTTGTAAAAATTGCTAACCTTGCATTGGGAAAATCGCTACCCTGCGCCGAACTTTTTGATGTAGTTACTACTGTAATTCTATTCATGAAAATATGTTATTCTGAATAAGCTTTTCAGTGGACCCCATTTAAGTGCGTTCACATACGATGACGCACTGACCACAGACTTAAAAGAAAAACCCAGACGTAATCTCGTCTAATCATGAGTGAAGCACCCATTTCTTTTGTGTGCGTGCTGTCACGCAGTACATAAGGTGACGGGTTGTAGGACCTGCGCCTAGAGCTAGTGCATCCGTGTGAGTATAGGTCCCTTGTAGAACTAACGAGATTGTATTACCTTGCATGCTTCACATCTTTTTATACAACTCCTTGCTTCACAAATGACGGACTGACGTTTGCTGCTCCGTCAGTGCGTCATCGTGTGTGAACGCACTAAGAAAAACTAGGATTAGTGTCTTACTTTTTAAAGAGTTAGTTAAAAAAGTTATAGCCTATAGAATCCCACTGCAGGGCAAAGGCCTCCTCTCACGAATAAGGGTGAGAGGGAGTGGGCCATACTCCACCACGCGGGCCCAGTGCGTGTTGGTGGAGGCAAGGTAGTGGTCAACTTGCTGTCAGAGAATTTTAAAGCCGCCTCAATAGGCCTCTGACCTGGCTTAACGAATAGTTACAACGCCATCTGACGGAACTATCCGAGACCAACTGCTTAACGTGCCTTCTGAAGCACGGAAACGCTCGAGATGAAATACCACTAAACGGTCACCCATCCAAAGACTGACCGGACCTGATGTTGCTTAACTTCGGTGATCTTTTCCAATACCGAAGCTCCACTACGCCAACGAGCGCTTCTTACTTTTTAAAGAAATCTTTAATAAAAGAAACGTTGGCCCATATAATCATGTTTTCAAAATTGTGTTACACTTGGAAATTCATGAAATTGCACATCAAGTATTTCATTAAAAAATATAGTGGTATTCAGTTTGTAGTCACTACATATAAAAATTAAGCCCAGGAGTGCGATTTTTGAATCTCACTCGATGAGCTCCGCAGTTGAAAATGTCAAAATTACTATGGAGATACGCATCTTTCTACTGCTTATTTGACTTTCAAAAATAGCACTCCTGAAGTATGATTTTTGAAAGTCAAGTAAGCAGTAGAAAGATATCCATAGTAATTTTGACATTTTCAACTGCTGAGCTCACCGAATGAGATTCAAAAATCGCACTCCAGGGTGCTGATTTTCACAACGAAAAAAAAAGACGATATAATATACAGGGTGTAACAAAACACCCAATACTTAAAGGGTTGCTTCAGACCATGAAACTGAAACTCTTTCACTATGGAGCCAACTTCGACATCGCGAAATAAAAATCAGCTGTCCCGCTGTGACATTTTAGTCGATTCGGTACTGCAGTTTTGTATGGGACAGTAATTAATTGAAAAGGGCGCGACTTGCTATACACAATGGTGTGTTGGTGCCTACACTTATGTATGGCAGTCAGTGTTGGGTATGGCAGAAGAAGCATGAAAGTAAAATTAATGCTGTTGAAATGCGTTCCTTGCGAAGCATCTGTGGAGTTACGCTGAAAGATAGAGTGAGAAATTGTGTGATTAGAGATCGATGTAAATTGAAAGAAGATGTTGTGACAAGAATAGAGAAGGGTATGCTTCGTTGGTTTGGTCATGTGGAGAGGATGAGTGATAGCAGATGTACGAAAGAGATATATGGAGCTAAAATGTGATGTGTCGGCAGAGGGCGCCCTCGTAGGACGTATTCTGATCAAATCAGTTGCGTCCTACAAAAAGGGGAGGTGTGGAGTACTCGAAACCGACGGGCATGTATGAAGAGATATGAGTATGGATGTGAATGAGGCAAAAGATGTATGTAAGGATCGTAGTAGATGGCGCGCTCTGGTCTCTGCCTACCCCAATGGGAAAGAGGCGTGACGTTATAGATAGATAGATAGATAGACAGTGGTGGACTCAGCCTGTCGGAGGCCCCGCGCCCCTGGTCTTCCCAGAAATTGATATCTAAGATTTCTCGAGCCGGTGCAAAAACTAGGACTATGAAAACCTAAACTTAAAAAAACAATGAGAAATTAGCATAGCATAGCATAGCATATGCTCACGACTATATTCCCCGAGGGGGTAGTCGGAGATATTCTGAAAACTCAGAATATCCACGTTTCACCAGAAGTACCGAAACTCTGTCCGGTGCGACGGGGGGTGAGCCCGTCGCCACTTGTAATAGACAGTGGGTACAATACATGCCTCGAAATTGAAGCATGCAGGTTCACGATGTTTTCCTTCACCAAAAAGCCAGTGGTGTTACAAATCGTACTTAAATTCCGAAAACTCATTGGTAACCCTGGACGGGGATCAAAACATCGCCTCCTGCACGGAGGCAAGGTTACTCGCCACAGGACCACCACGGCTTCGGATGTTCCATACCTACTTGGGCCTTCCATGCGTGCGGATCAGCCAATCGATTTTCTATGGGAGGTCTACCTAAATAAAATTCTCTTTTTTCGACCCATGTTCCTGCGGGAAAGATTTTTAGCTTCATTTTCAGAATGCACCTTAAAGATGTTACTAGTAATTTAAAAACATTTGTTGTATTTTGTATGGGACACGCCAAACTATGTTATAAAATAGATGATCGAAATAGTTGATAGCGAAGAAGATCAGAGAAGATCATGACCTCGAAAGCTGGTAATTAAAAAAATGGGGTGTGTGAGTGTGTGCTTTGAATAAATTAATATAAATGGGTGTGTGGGTATAGTCACGATATCCTACTATACTTGTTATTTTTTAATTATCGAATAACAATGATCCGAACGGTTCCAAAGCCTGAAGTGCGATTTTTGAAACTCATTCGCTGAGCTCAGCAGTTGAAAATGTCATTAATTTAAAAAAGTAAATTTCTTTTAATTTCATTTCATACAATATTTCATTTCCTTTCTTTTTAATTTCTTTTTTTTTCAAAAGTGATGTTCTTTTGAACAGGAGTTAGAATTTTGACATTTTAACGTTGAATTCAGCAGTTGAAAATGTCAAAATTACTGCATCACTATAAATACTGCATATGCATCTTTCTACTGCTGATTTGACTTTCAAATATCGCACTAGAAAGATGCATATCCCAATAGTAATTTAGACAATTTTCAACTACAGAGTTCAGTGAATGAGTTTCATAAATCGCACTCCAGGAGAGCGATTTTTGAATCTCATTCGGTAAGCTCAGCAGTTGAAAATGTCAAAATTACGATGGAGATACGCATCTTTCTACTGCTGATTTGACTTCCAAAAATCATAATTCAGGAGTGCGATTTATAAATTCAAATAAGCAGTTGAAAGATGCATGAGAACGCTTTAGTATGAAATTTAAAAACCGTTCAAGCTCACCGATGACATTCAAAAATCGCACCCCTGAACTTTAATAAACCTAGTACAGTAAACTTCAGAGAAACCTGACCCCTCTATCTAAATCCAGGAGGTTAGATATCTCCGATGCTGATCGTACAATACTTACTGTACATCTATCGACAACCTACGGAAGCTCTTTTGCAGTCAGATAAGATGTAATCTTGACTTTAGAACAGTTACTTAGATAATATGATTACCTGGTGTAATGGTAATTGGTAATCACAAGAACGTAATAACGTTAAACCAATTTCCCTTGATGAAATTAATGGGTCAATGGCTAGTTAAATTACAGTGCTCCTTTCTCTAGAATAGTTCTTAATCTTCAGTTGCAATTTCAGGTAATGACTATCGGGAAATTGAAACAGCACTTCAAAATCGCCAAGGCATGTTAAAAACATTTAGTTGGTACACCTATCAAATATAGATCGATCAGAAAATTAGGACACAATGTAAATTATAAGATGTTCGAGTATAGCGTTATTTCGTTTTCTTTTGAAAGAAATGAAAATTAAAGGAAATGAATTATTTTATGAAATGAAACTTAATTTTTGAAATGAAATTAATACAAAGAAAAGAAATTTAGGAATTTTTTTGAATTAGTAGATTACACACCGAGGGCAGGAAAGTAAGAAAGGTCTCAGATCTCATGTATTGTCTTCGGTCAACAAACATCACATGTTTCTGAGGCTTTCTTATTTACCGTTCGAGGTTAGTATGTATACCTACTATTTTTATCCTCAACGGAGGTGGAAAGCGGCAACTTCGTTTAGCGCAGCGGGACGAAAATTGACGCTTTCCGTCCGAAGGGGAGAAAAATAGATTTGTGCCACGGGCGGCAGAAACCCGTGTAACTTTCAAAATCCTAGAGAAGGTTTGGCTGTCTTTTCTAAGTAGGTACCTTTTCTACCTACTTACCTATCATATCAACTTTAGGCATAGAATTAATTAATTGCCTGCAAAAACACAAACCATTTCTTGTGCTCACAAGTTCATATCATAATAAATAGATTATTAAAATAACACAAAATTTAATTTTTTAATTTCGTTTTTGTACTATATAAAAGTTTATAACTTTTGCCTCGCCACCTGTTATCGAGTAGTAGAACTTGTATTAGAATTATTAAAAATAACGATAGCGTTCACCGAGGTTATAACTTTTGTAGTTCTGCTATTCCCCGCTAGATGTCTTTGTAATGTATTTTTTCATGTTCTTCACCAATGAGCAAAGAAAATCATGTTTTCTACCTCTAAAAAAGCAAGCAGTCAGCACAAGCTTCGTCAATCTTATTATAATATAACAGCCGGTAATCAGCAACATGCTTCGTCAAAACAGTTAGAGATCCGCAATACAAGAGTCCTTTGGACCAGGAGTGCGATTTTTGAATCTCTTTCGGTGAGCTCAGCAGTTAAAAATGTCAAAATTACTATGGAGATACGCATCTTTCTACTGCGGATTTGTCTCTCAAAAATCTCTCTCCTGTAGTATGATTTTTTAAAGTCAAATCAGCAGTGAAAAGATGCGTATCTCCGTAGTTATTTTGACATTTTCAACTGCTGAGCTCACCGAATGAGATTCAAAAATCGCACTCCAGATACGAATCCGAGCGGGGATCGTTCCCGCTCTCAACAAGCCTCTTGCCCAGCTCTCGCACAAAAGCCTTGGCCTCACATCCCCAAACATCAGACGTTTCCACTGCTAACGGCACAAAGATGTAAAGGGACTCTAACTCTGAGTACCTGACATGCTTGAGCGAAGCCGCCTTTTCAGCCGCTGACCCAGCCTCGCGCATTGTACCCGCTAAATGTGATGCCGCGTAAGTACTCACGCACGTAGCGTCCCATAAAAGACAACGGCCTCTCTGCCACGGTATCAGAGTGAGCCCATCAGGCCTCTTCCCGTCCGTGCGGCTTAAACCAGGCGGCTCCAGCACACGTGAAACATTGGCGGCAACAAGGGACCTACGAACAACGTCATTAAGCGCATGGTGGCGTGGCAACCTTCCGACGCAACTTCCACAGCTCAGAACGTGGTGACCATTCGCCTCCACCAACGCACCACAAACACAACGATGTGGAACGCATACGTCGCAACCCAACCTTAAGGCGACTGCGATACGCAACGAGTCGTTGTCCAAGTGAGTACCCAGCTGCGGCGAAGGTAAAGCATGCAGCCACGCCCCTGACTCTGGCTTGGAAACGGCCCTAAGACGTGCCAGATCGGCCCCGGACGCGTTGATCAAAAGCTCCCCCCAAAAGCTCTAGCCCCTCTACAAACAATCTCATCCCAATCCCTCTGCACTCCAGGTTTATCAGGAACAGCTTGATTTGGAAGACAGAACCTAACCTCTTAGATGGTTTAACTTAATTATTTTTCTCCATTAAAGAAAATTAAAATTTATTGGCTTTATTTAAATGCAAACTCTGCAGGAACAATACTTTTTTGTTTGTGTGTGGGTGTTTAAAGTTATGAAACTGACCTTTGACCTCAGGCCGAACCAAGACTATTTTTGCGTCTGTACCTACACGTTTATTGCCACGTGTCCTTTTCCATTAAAAGTTTGGAGAGAGCAAGAAGGAACCTCTAGTGAAAGTTTTGTGAAACCGGGAGACATAAGGGTTGCTTAGGTAGGTAAGCGTAAGTCTCTATTGTTTCCTTGCTTATCTTTTCATCATGCAGGTTTGCAAGCACTCGTATTCTTTTTATTTATCCCTCTGGTCAGGACCTCCGTGCATTTTTATATTCATTCTACCTATATTCCTTATGGAAAGTTTACTTTCATTCATCTGTGGAGGACCTATAATCAGAAAAAATTCTGTCACTCCGTCAAGGTCTAAAGAGCTCGTTGTGTGACGTGACGTTTCACCTTAAAATACTGTAAAAACGGCACCAAAATCAGTTAAATTTTTACTGATAAAAGTAGGTAGGAAGTTGATAGTAGTGAGCTTTTTGACAACCCTGTGTTTGAATGTAAAATCTCGAGTAAAACTTCGTCACCTCAATCTTATAGCAATCCTTAAATGTAATCAAAAAACCCACAAGCCATCATCGTCCATTAACCAAGTCAGACTAGTCAGGTCAGAGTAGGGCCTATGCAACGAGATGGTTCTGTACCATGGAAAATGTGTGTATAATTACGAGAGGTTCGTGTGGTACTTCACTCAGAAAAGAGAACAATCAGTTTTATGTAAAAAAAAACATCTGCCAGACGGACAGACGTACACAGTTCGGTCGAAGCCTTCATACGGAACCCTAAAAACAGTCTTATATTCACGCTCGGTCGCCCAACTAGCGAGAGACCGGTGAGCAGAGCACCTAGCGGTCAACATAACGGCTTCAAAATAACATGCTTTATTGGCTGAGTACATCGCTCTAATTACACAGAGATACAAACTTATGTTGTAAACTACAGATCCCATGATACCCAGCATCATTTGAAGTTTCATTTTGCTTAGAAGACTTTAAAATACAGTAAAAGTTTACAAGACAATTAAGACATTATTTAGTGTAGGTATAGTAAATAATATCATTGGTATATCCTATCAAAATCATTTCATTCATCCAAAATCTTTGTCGATATAAATGCGACGTACAGTCAGCAGCAAAAAGATGTATGCACTTTTACAACGTCGAAGTATAAAGATGTATACATGTTTTGCATGAGGAGGCATACATCTTTTTGCTGCGGACTGTACCTAATAAATACGTCTTGGGCAAATAACATCCTTATCTCGTCAGTATGCATATGCTCACGACTTATATTCCCCGAGGGGGCTGTCAGAGATATTGTGAATACTCAGAACATCAACGTTTCACTGGTAGTACCGAAACTCTGTCCAGTGTGACGAGAAGTGAGCCCATCGCCACTTAAGTATACAGGGTGTAAGGAAAAGTATAATTAACCTTTAAACCACATACTCTCTACCCATCAAACTGAACAACTTTTACTATGGGAGCAAACCTGTAAGAACAAACAAAAATCAGCCGTCCCATACGTTTGCATCGAGTAGATATTGCAGTTTAGTATGGGACAGCTGTTTTTTTTAGTAAAAGTTGATCAGTTTGATGGTTAGAGTAGGTATGTGGTTTAAAGATTAATTATTATTTTCCTTACACCCTGTATTATAGTAGACAGTGGGCACAATACATGCATCGAAATTGAATCTTGCAGGTTTCATTACGATGTTTTCCTTCACCGAAAAGCCAGTGGTGTTACAAATAAATAAATAAATAAATAACGCTCACAGGCACATACATTGTAATGATCCCAATCTAGCACTAAAGGCTTTTATTATGGAAACCATACAACAACGGCACGAACATATAACATCCATGACCGAACCGGGATTCGAACCCAGGAGTGGACCCTGGTTTGGCAGTCCGGCGTGGTAACCATTACGTACACCAACCGGGTCGTCAACAAATCGCACATAAACTGCGAAAAACTCATCGGTGGAGGAAAAGAGGGGAGGCCTTTGCCCGGGAGTGGGACACAAAACAGGAAAAATAAAAAAGAAAATGATAGAGTTCTTCCTCGGTCACCGCCTCGCTACTTCGCACAGCTCTGGAAAGTCAGCCTTATCTCGGACCAATATTGTCGACTGTGGCCTTATAATCCAGAGCTGTTTCGTCCACCTAAACTTGGGGTAAAGCCGAAGTCCGTACTTTTTTAGCCTGTTCAGTGTCACACTACTGGGCAAAGGCTCCCCTCACTTTTTCAATCCTCTCGATTATGTGCAAAACTTTGGCAAAAAATCTCCAAGAAAGAATCCAGGAAATCTTTATATCTTTTTCTGGGTCTACCTGGACGCTGACGACCGACCTGCAGGACCAAGTCTGTAGTGATTTTGGCCCATCTCTTTAAATGCGTGTGAACGCTCAATGCCCAGGTCCGTACCACCGCTTATTTAATACTTTGTTATTAACGTAACGTGTCCGTACTCCGTACCCCTTCTGGTTACCCATAATCCGGTTGCATAAATTTATTCACTGGTTTCGTTGATGCCGTGGTGGTCCAGTGGCGAGTAACCTTGCCTGCCGTGCAAGCAGGCAAGGTTATGTACGGTTTGTAACACCACTGGCTTTTCGATGAAGGAAAACACCGTGAGAAAACCTGCATGCTTCAATTTCGAGGCATGTATTGTACCCACTGTCCATTACAAGTGGCGACGGGCTCACCCCCCGACACACTGGACAGAGTTTCGGTACTACTGGTGAAACGTGGATGTTCTGAGGTTTCAGAATATCTCTGACTACCCCCTCGGGGAATATAGTCGTGAGCATATGCTATTATGCTTATGCTTATGCTTTCGTTGACCATTTTTGGTATTTGGCCGTAAAAAGCAGCAAGTTCTTTTGCTCCCTGAGCAGCGCTGTATTTGTCAGTTCAAGTATAACTAACTACTGTGGCACAGATTACTTAATCTGTGTATTAACACTAAACTGTTGAAAAACAAACAGTTTGAGAGCCACTGCTTCGGCGGCCGGTGTTTACTGCGGTTCGGTTTTCTCATTTCGCAACGCCATCTGTGCATATTTACTTCATGCGTTTCCGTTTCCGTTCCCGTCTGGAAAATATATTTTTGTAGACAGGTAGGTTTATTTACTTCTGAAGGACCTAACGAGATAAGACAAATAATTATAAATCTTAAAGAAGCCGAAAAGATTCAGAGGCGATTGTTGCTAAACCTACTCCATCAGGACTCAATGTGTCAACTTGCCGTCAGATAGTTTTGAAGCCGCTATAGTAGGCCTCTGACCTGGCTCAACGAATAGTAAAGTTACACCGCCGCCTGCCAAAACCCCCTAAAATAGGTAGGTACATTCGATACTAAAGGATGTCTTTTTATTTTAATCTATTAACCCCACTATCGCTAACTTGGATTCGCAAGAACCTCCTTAAGTTGGTAACCCACGATTTTTATTACACAGGGTGTTCAGTATCATTAACCTTTAAATCACGTACTCTGCCCATCAAAATGAACAACTTTTACTATGGGAGCAAACATAATATCAGAACAAAAAAATATCAGCTGTCTAGTACTGAACTGCAATATCTACTCGATTAAAACTATGGGAAAGCAGATTTTTTATGTTCTGACAGGTTTGCACCCAAAGTAAAAGTTGTTCAGTTTGATGTGATACTTTATTCCTATTGTTTATTATACCATAAAGAGTTTACCCACTGAAAGAGCTATTTTACCCGGAGTTAACTAACTAAACCAGGTTGACGCAAGTGAACATAAAGGTGAAAAAAACAATGTTTACCTTAGGGTCAACGCACACCTAGCGGAGAACTGCTCGTACACTCATCATCATAGGCATTTACATCTGTGGCAGATGATTTAAGCAGTGTTTTTGGAGAAGCACTTTTTCTCATGGCTGTACAGTCCTATACGTGAGCCGCATACATGTCCGCAGCCTCCACAACAGAACTGTACGCCGGTGGATGACGACGGGATTGTGACAGCGTTATGCCTTTTGTATCGTTTCTCTGCCAGTTGTGCGAACCAGGCTTCGTCATGGAAACTGTTCTCCGCTAGGTGTGCGTTGACCCTAAGAGTAAAAGATGGTTTTTCACGCGTAAGCACGTGTGGGCAGATCGCCAGATATTTGATAGTACCGAAAATTTGCAAAGAAATAATCAAAGGCAACTGTGACAGCCTACATTAAACAGATTAATTTTGGAATTCTCGTGAGGACTATAGATAAATAAATAAATAAGTAAAACATTTTTTTTTTGTGGGAGGAAATCTACAGTTTACTTATGAATAAAGTAAATTATTTTTGCTTTTGAATAACAAACAATTTGGGCGTTTGTCAGTGACTTCTCTTTGGGATATCACAAAACCCTGACCTGGGGGCGGGCGTTCTTCGCGTACCCTTTGATTAGATACGGTACAGTGGAGAAACAATTTTGTACGATAATATCATATGATTACTGAACAATTGGCAAAGCAATAGAGCTTTTTCTTTACAAGACATTTGCAGAATATCAGCAATAATACGATGGATGGAGCCATAATTTTGAATGAGAATTTGGAATTGCGTTTCTTAAAAATAAATATAGCACTTAAGAGGATAGACGAGTACAGTTTTCTCCATACAAACGTATTCCCCTGTTTTCTCCCTGGATAATTACACGAGAGCAAACATTTTTTTACCATACAATCTATGTTACCTCTGCTATGTCCCTATGTTTTGTTTTTTTTGCATAAATTAATTACTGTATGAACTATAGGGACCTTCGAAATGAGCAATTTTACAGCCCGTTTTCAGACATCCAGGAAACAAATTTGACGAATATAAACAAAAAAAGCAAAACGTACAGACATAGCCAAAGTCTTTCTCATATTATTCATGAAAGAATTATTAAAATCGGTTTTGTTTTGGAGGAGAAAACAGGGGAATACGAAATGCTGTTTTCGTCGATTTTATGTAGATAAAATCGGTCCTAGCTGCAGTTGTCTATTTCGCACTCTAGTCGGTGGGGTGTATGGGTGGGGCGGATCGGACAAATATGTATACGGTTGGAAAAGTGACCTATTCTCCAAATTAGCATTTCAGCCCGCCTATCCTCTTAACTACTTACTTATAATAGTGTTCTGATATGCTGATGTTTTTTTAAGGAGATGATCTGACCATCAAACTGAACAACTTTCTCAATGGGAAAAAATCTAAATCGCGAAAAAAAACAGCTGTTCCATGTAAAATTGCAATGCAATTCGATCAAAATGTTCCTATGGGACAGCTACATTTCTTTTTGCGATCTCGATATTGGTCCCATAGAGAAAGATATTCAGTATGATGGTGTGAATAACATCAACTTAATATGCCGACGGTTTTTTAAGAGGATGAGATTCAGGATTTTGAGTTGGGCTCTGTATAATTTTACTACGCTCTATATAGAAGAAAGTAAACCTATCCGCACGTACAATAGGCTGACGATGATGATTATGATATAATTTTAATTTAAATTCAATCTTCTTCTTATCGTGTGGGGAAATGAAACAACAGAGAACTTGGTAATGTTTTTCGAAAGCTTATTAATCTTGATATTATCAAGTTGAGTTACCTATACATTGTTTTACTTATTTGCAGCAATGAATGTCTGGTGGAACTGTTGGAAAGTACCAACATTACTATCTCAACTTTCACCATTGGAACTTGTTTCACTCCGCGACTGACAACTTTACTCCGTTTTGTTCTAATATCGTTTTCTGTAAATAGGCAACTGTATTGTTTAATTAATACAGCCTAGTGGAGCTTTAGACCAGAAGAACACTGGAAGAGACACCAAAGATGGGTCAATGATATTAGGAGACACGCGGGACCCAACTGGATACAGAGGGTGAGGCAGGGACAGAACTTCATGGAGAAATATGGAGGGGGACATTGTGTACGAAGACGGACTGGCAGTGATGGATGGTTGGAGAGCTTAGAGGAAGCCCTAGTTTACTGTCATATAGTTAACGAGTCAACATCGTGAGGAAACCTGCATGCTTCAATTTCTTCAATGTATTGTACCCACTGTCCATTATAAGTGGCGACGGGCTCATCCCCCGTCACACTGGACAGAGTTTCGGTACTACTGGTGAAACGTGGAAGTTCTGAGGTTTCAGAATATCTCTGACTACCCCCTCGGGGAGTATAGTCGTGAGCATTTGCTTATGCTTATGCTTGGTCAACGAGTGTGAGTTCCAGATGGCTTCATACAACGAGCGATACAGACGCATCGCTTCTTGCATGGACATTTGTCCTTCTGAAACACATACCTATTTTGACAAAAGTGTGTGTTGTTCCACTTGGTGGAAGGTTCTGTGTTCCATATTGTCTCTTTCCTCCACTGCGCTAGTAGGATTGCAATTCTGCATTAATTAGACGCTGAGCTTAATCTTGAAATCAGACGACGAAAACAATTTTTTAGGGAATAATTTTGTAATTTTATAATTATTTTGTAATTATATATATATATTTATATGTATATATTATTATTACTTGGTATATATTTACACCGCCTTACCACATATTTTTTATTAAAGAGTTCTTCCATCCTATGGTTGTCTGGAAGAAATCGCTTTTAGTGATAAGACCGCCATTTGTACCCTTTTGTTTGCTTATAATATTGTTATTTTATGTTTTTGGTGTGCAAATAAAGAGTATTGTATTGTATTGTATTGTAATTTTCGTCGTTCTTGTGCGTGGAATTTATTGGACATGGGCAAAATTATTCCCCAAAAAAAGAGATCAGCTGAAATCCTCAAGATCCTTCATGATCTCTATCTATAACATTCAACTGATTTGAAAACGTAACATACAGACACTCATTTTCGCATTTCACTTAGTATGGATGTTTTGTTTTGTAATTTGGAATTCAACGACACAAAATAGCTTTAAATTTAACAGTAGGTACAAATTTGCAGCAATCCGACTAATTGAAGCGACTATCACACGTCCTCGTATCAAGTTTTACTATAACATTACAAGCATGCGCAGACACGCAAGTTGTGGTCGAAACACATGCATGCGGCACATTTGCATGCCAATGTCAGCTGCCCAGTCT
The DNA here is from genome assembly GCA_963693445.1 of Agonopterix heracliana. NCBI lineage: Eukaryota > Metazoa > Arthropoda > Insecta > Lepidoptera > Depressariidae > Agonopterix > Agonopterix heracliana. The sequence goes on from OY856310.1 coordinate 3,077,384, forward strand.
TTGTTGGTATTTTGTATCTGGAGAACAATTTGTCAGTTCTAGAACATGCTTTTCTTGTATGAAAATAATTTTAACGGGTTCTTACCGCGTTTTTAATTGTTTGAAGTTCCCGTTAAGAACCCAATAAAATGATTAACTTAGTTTAACCGCGTAACTCTCAAAAAAGCGTTGATGTATTTGAACACCTACTTTTGAAGTTTTAGTTGCATCACAGAATAATAACTAGTAACTAGCGTTATTGTATGCCAACTCGCTCGTTTTGGCCACTGGCTGGCACGTTTCGCCAACTTGAGCCATTCGCCTACTGCGTATACCGTTTCCTTGTACAGGATACGTTTTGTTTGGATAATATGTCAGCGACCCAGATAAAGTATGGAACAGAACAGTATTTAAAAATTGGACCTCTATAAATGGACCTGTATAATCTGCAATGTGTTAGTTACTTTATCTTCTAGTGGTCGGTAAGTCGGTCTACCCCTTATTTACCTCGCGCAATCCCAGATTGCCCCATAACCATAAAATGTCACACGACAACTGTAATTTTCGTCCCGAACTTGACACAGATCCCTTATTGAGCAAATTAGTCCGTTGTCAGGCGATCCCTCGTATAAAATGACATGTTCCAACTGAATGAGTCAACTCTTTTGAATAGGTTCACTATTTTGTCCCATGTCGTATGCAAATTTATTATGGGTTCTGCAGGGGAGTGTACTTGGGCCAGGCATGTTCAAAGTTTATGATATCTATAAAATTTCGCATTCGGGACACTCACCGTGAGGGCAAGCCTGTATCCCGGTAGCGAGGACATATTAGAATTATAATAAAAATGTTCGGAGAGGACATTGAGTAGATTGACGTATGAAATTTACAAGACAAAGTTTTTTAATAAGTCTACTAAAATAAATAGTTGTCGCATTAGAGCTCTTACAGACGAGCGAAACTTTGCGGTCGCCGTGGGTCGCAGCGGGTCGCGCTCATAGACCTCTGCGACCGCAAAGTGTCGCTCGTCTGTAAGAGCGCTAAAATTAATAAGTTCTAGCAAGGCGATCCGAATTCGAGAAAAACAGGCATGTGGGTGACTCTAAATAGACCTACGACTAATCTTAAGATCGATCGGAACAAGGTACATATAATAACTTTTGCAACTATTTAGACTCTACCCACGTTTTATGTCTTTGTCAATATTTTTATGACGAATATGAATATTTGTACCCGAGTCATGGATGTTTGTATCTATATATGTATGCTATATCGTTGTCTAGTTATCATAATACAAGTCCAGGCTAGATTCTGGAACTTTAAATGTGACTAGATAATTTGTGTGACAATGTCCAAGATATTTATGTCCAAGATATTTATGTCCAAGATATTTATGTCCAAGATATTTATATTGTCTGGCATAGAATCAGATCTGAAATAAAGACGACACGACGGACGACATGCCACGTACCAATGATTTTTTCTAACTTAATATTCTTATTACTAACGATTGCTCGTCGAAGGAAAACATCGTTAGGAAACCTATATGAGCTAGAGAAGAAATTCTGAAGCGTGTGTGAAGTCTACCAATCCGCATTGTCAACGCGTGGTGGGAGGCCGTGCCCTGCAGTGCATAAACATGATTATGATTATACAGGTAAGGGCCCAAGAAGATGAAGATGTTTTGGGCAAAGCTTGTTGTCAGACAGCCCTTAGAGGGCATAAATTTGAGTAACATGTAGTTAAAGCAAAGTTTCTGTCAGAAAGATACGAGTATTTGTGGTATACTATTAACATTCTCATACATTCTTTGTTTCTCATATCTTATCTAATCCTGTCTTATTGTGGGGGCTGGCAAGCAAGCAACACTTCGATCCAATAGGATCTTGTGCCGAACCCTAGACATTTATTTTCTTCAGCCTTCAAAAACATGGTAAACGTTAGGCAAAACCGTTCAGGGGAAGAAACCCGAAATCTCCCGGATTTTGGTATCCATCTCCCAAGAGGCACATGCATTAAGCCGCCAAGACATCGCAGTCACACCACACAGGATATGTTCCATTCCATGGTTTCCTCCTCCTCTCCGCACATCCAATCGTTGTTAGGAGTGTATTCATCAGACCTTAGCACACATATTCCTTGTTAGGTTTCATCTAAGGTAATTAGTCGTACAATATGCCCGTAGAGGTGTAGGTAACAACAAAGCATTCCGTACTGCATTAGGTACCTTTATGCTATAAGCTAATTTGCTTAATGGAGTGGCTTAAATTATGCTATGCAAGGCTCATTTTAAGCAGTTAGGTTTAAGGGAAACGTTTCAAAGGTTAAAGGCAGCACTGTTTAAAAAAAATACAGTTTTTAATGTTTTTAGGATTCTGTTCCTCAATAGGAAGTAACTGTCCGTCTACCTGTCCGTCTGTCTGCCCGTCTGTCAAAACCCTTTGTCTCAGGAACGGGAAGAGATATTAAGTTGAAATTAATATCAAACACTAAGGTCTACGGTGTCTTGGAGGTGTAAAATTGGAAGCTTGTAAGTCAACGTAATCAAAAGATACCGTCATTACATACGTCACATATTTTGATACTCGCAAATTCACTCACATTCACACTCGCAAAACCCGTAGGGTACTACTTCCCTTATGTTCTGTAGGCCTACCATAAGTTTTCACCGCACTTTACTACTTTAGTTACGTCACCACTTTTGCATTTAATTTCGTACAGCCCTCCTTGTGGTTACGTTGAGAACTTATTTCTGCCATACGAATTGGCGACGTAACTACAGTAGTCAAGAACATTGAAAACTCATGGTTGGCCCTCTGGCTTTGCCATGCCTTTTCAAAGGATAAAGCATATAACATTCTGACACTCATCGTTCTAACATTTACTCGCTGTAACAATTAGTACATTGTGAAATTTGCTCATTCTGACAATTGAACTATATGACTAGTAATGCATTTAACAATCGTTCTTTCTATCAATCGTATTATATGTCTGTTATGCATTTTGACCCTCGTATTATTTAGCACATAGGCAATCGAACCCCTTTGGACGTTCAGACATGTGAACAGCCATGTTCCGGAACGTGTAAATGGCACTGACATGACAACTTGAAAAGCGCTTCACAATATCCAGTATGAAACACCCTATACTGCGAATTCATCGATCCACCCTTTGACCTGTAAGGACATTTTCTACTAATAGCCATCGACCCTTTATCCTATTGTATAGTATCCATGGTAACTGCTTGATTCTTAAATATCACTTATATAAGGTCAAACTATAATAGATTCAGAAATTATATTATAAAGATTACGGGGTGAGGTGAGGTATTTATGTCTGCGATCCAACAGGCATTGGTTGGAATTTGTATATTATGTTTGTTCTTGTACCTTTATTAAAATAAACAATCCAACTAGCATGTTACAATTTTGTTAAAACAATCTTTATTATTAAATAGTTACACAGATACCTACCTATAATAGACATACTTACAAGGCGATTTTTTTAATACTTTCCCAATTTTCAGGGGTGGTTGTGGCATTGGAAAAACTAATTTCTCTTTTTTATTTCAGGTTTTCTACCCATCTTAGAGTATCTTACTACTGTAATAGATACTCTGAGGCTCCCATAGTAAAAGTTGTTAAGTTTGGTGGTCTGAACCACACAGAAAGAGAAAAAGTGATTAATAATCGCCAGGGACAACTAGGTATACATACACCTACAGAACAGACTACTAGATTTTTTTTTTGGGTAAGTATAAATCGAATTCTGATAGATCGAACTGAAATAGACTTATTACAAATAAATTCTAGTAGGTAAAGTCTGCAAATACAAATAGTTGTCACATTTATTACAATATATATTTATCTCTCCGTGTACTGGTATTATTGTGATATTATGTTATTGGCTCTGTTTTTGCAATATTATCTACCACTTGCTTGTTAATATTTATACTTGTGTTATGGAATATGTGCTGTTGGATTTCCTAACAAAAAATAACTTTAAACAAAATTACAATCTGTAGGTACCTAATTAATAATAGGTACCTCCGATTATTCCCATAAAAAACCAGTCAACATATTTAGAAGGGCCCTGTATTAAAATATACGAGTACAACAGCAAAATAACAAGCGAATATGTTAATACGAGTAGTTGGTACTTAGGTACCGTCATAGAAGGACCCGAGAAAGGATCCGTTAGAAATTGCAGCGATTCCACGTTGTTTTACAGCTTCTCCTATGCCCTTAGAAACTGGTTAGGTGTAGGTACTATAGGTACAGTCGGCCGCAGATATAAAGGGTTATCGACAGTTTGTCAAGAAGCACTAATTGTATAGTAGGTACGCCGTACGCATCCTTTCGCATCGACACGTGGCGAACGGCGTCCCATACTAATCGTCATTTATGTGTCGATCGCCGTCGATTAATGTGTCGTTACCTAAGCATAAAGACTTTCAAAAGGATTCTCACGGGCTCGTCCGCATAGCGATTTTTATTCGCGCGAATGATGTGAATATGATAACATAGGATGACTTCTGACAGGACACTTATGTCAAGACATTAAGTACGAAAATTGCTTGTTACACGCGTCTTCCTATGTGAAAGTAGGGTGTGGGAGGTCGTTTTAGCGGTAAACAGCATAGGAAGACGCGTGAAACAAACAATTTTCGTACTTAGTGTCTTGACATAAGAGTCTTGTCAGAAGTCATCCTATGTTATCACATTCAATTCACATCATTCGCGCGATTAAAAATTGCTGTGCGGACGAGCCCTAAATATCCATGCATGGCGGTATACTTAAAGCTGCAGCCGACCATACATATTGATCCCCGTGAACCTAGGCGTTTAGTTTACATAAAGAGTAGACACATGAAGAGAAGATAGGTACCTTAAAGTGGTGACTCTCCTCGTAAAAATAAATAATAATTGTTCCCCACTGCGCCCTCTGCTAATCGGAGAGATACGTAGGCCGTACGTAAGCCAGTGAGATATCCCACGAGGAAAGTCACTGACAAATGCCCAGGGTACATCGACCCATACCTACTGCAATTCCATCCGGACTAGGGTTTTCCAATTCCCGGGAATTTCCGGGTACCCGGGAATTCCCGGGAATTCAAAAACCCTAATCCGGACTCATCAGACCTAGCACCCCAATGTGTATTGTTACTTAACCCTGAAGATCTAAGTTCTAATACAATTTTCCAGTAGGTACTAAGATGCAATTTCGAATGTGTAGAGTGATTAGAATAACGCGAACTGGTTTGTGAACGGTCGCCCGCGCAGCCGGCATCATTCTCGAGACATTCACCTTAGTCCTGCATCGTGGCATGTTTCAAATGCCTTGCTAATTTAGGTGGCGGGCAGGGAGTTTGACAAAAAGACGAATTTCCGTCTTTACTGTTTTGCTTTCTGTAGGCCTGCCACAAGCAATGAAGTTTAGGTAGTAGGTACTACAGGCGTTTTACTCCCATTTTTGTATTGAATGTCCTCAGCGCTCCGTTACTTTGAGCAACTAATGTTGACATAGCAGTGTCTTTCTATTAGAAGACTCAATGTCGCTTATTCAGGAATTATTTATTTATGTTTAGTTAGATGTGTATAACCATGCATTCTACTCTAGAAATTCTACTTGTCAAACTGAACAACTTTCACTATGCTGGAGCAAAAATCGAAAACGCAAAAATATCTGCTGTAGACTTAAACTCTGGCGAGTAGAGTAATATGTCTATGGCTGTTTGATACATTTCATTCGAGTATGTTATGAAATGTAGTTTTGTGGGAGATGGACAGACTAAAAATGTATTTACATTAGAAACGACCAATTATACTTATCTAAGGATTCAGTGGCGTCAGGTGGTAACAGAATAATGGTAGCAATTGTTATAAAAACATATAGAAAACTAATCAAAAAGCGACCCATTCTTCTTCTTCATATCGTGTGGGCAAGCCCTGGTGTCAGGGTTTATTCAGATCGCCTTACGGCCTCTGATGTGGTTTTTATGTAACGACTATACTACCACCAGAGATAGTAGCTGGTACCAACGACTTAAAGTGCCATCCGAAGCTCGAAATCCTCTTTCTTTTCAGACAATCAGCTGATTCAGCCTGCAATGTCCTATCCAACTGGGGGAAAACGCACAAAGTGACATATCACTAGGTGTCCCCCGTGGGAATCGGCCCATTTCGATGGCCGAATTAGAAAAGAAAAACATTGGATCGATTACAGGAATTTTTAATTTGAAGGAAATAAGATAAATTAGAGTTTTCAATCACAGGATGTTTCAGATCTTCTGCTAATTTCATTAGCGAGTAATGCAAGGGGAGGGAGAAATGTCTAATTCAGTGGCAGTTAATATTAGAACTAATGCGTTGTCTTCTGAGAAAGATAATTTAGTAAGGAATTGTGGATTCTAAACTAAATGATAGATGCCCAGTAGCGATGATGATGGACATAATGATAAGTGTAATAAAACTAAAATCAGAATAGGTACTTTTTTTATCGACTAAGCATTTTGCAGACAGAGTTGTTCTTTTTTAAACATTTTATATTACACAATTTTAATACATATTAACGAAACAGATAATCATTATTACAAGATGAGAAAAAAAAAGACTGGTTATTTATAAACTAAATTATGGTTAGTTACTATGGAGATTCCACCAGACAACGCAATATTACCTGAGTACATAAATAACAATTACCTACATTACTTGCTTACTTATTAAGAACGTTTATCAATATCTTATCATTATCAATTACGTATAGAGCATAATCATTAGTAAAGTACAAAGCCCACACACTTGAGATTCTCAATAATTGCTATCGTTTATCTGGGAGATAAAAATGTCGTCGTCCATCCGATGACGTCACTACGCACAGATACAGCACAAGATCAACCAAGCGACCAACTAAATATAGAATGTAAACAACTCTTAAGTGAATCATGTGCGCTTCAGACGTAATAAGTAAACATTGTGTGGTAATTCTCTAGCCATAGAGTCCAAAGTAATGCGATAAAACGACAATTACTTTTAAAAAGAATGAGGAATCCGTGACAAATCGGCGATCATCGCTCTTTTGGAGCGTGCATTCTAAACATAACCTCTAAAAAGTTAACCTATTGTCCGGCGTCGTGTAAAAAATGCAGGTTTGGCGTGCGGGCGGACCGCACCGCGTACCTCTCGAGAGAGCGGACTCGGCGGTCTGGTCCTACGACCGCCAGTCACAATTCTACCGCCGAGCAGACTCCTCGCTCCGAACGCCGGCAACTTTCCACACACTTCGATAACTTATCAACTAAATAATAACTGCATGAAGTCATCGATTGAATTAAGTGCTTGCTATTTTGCTCCAGTTTAGATCAGAGAACGCTGCACGCTGCTCTTCTAAGTCACAGTTTTGAAGTTTGACAGTTGACTCAACAAGTGTCCGTGAAAAAGTTTTGTGCGACCGGATTGGTCGGTTGTTTTTGTTGTTTTTTTTTATTTTGTGAAAAGGAGTGCCAAAGATGAATGGGACTCCAGCAAGAAGACCTAAGAGTGCATTCTCTGAAACGGTAAGTTTTATCCGATACTCTCACCGTTAAAACATTTCAGACACTTTCCAAGAAGAAACTTGACCACTTTACGAAGAAAAGAGATGGAAAGCGTATCAAATAAACGTGTGTAAACAAGATAGATATAAAAATGTAGTATTTTACCAAGACCGGCTCTTTTCGGTCATCAAATTCTCACCATTGATTGTTTAAAATTGCGTTCAGTTAGTTTACTAAAGTGTTCTAGTCTAGTTGATTGTTTGTGTTCGATATATGGTCTCAATTGACTGTTTACTCAGAAATGGTTCTTAGTACCTTTAGCTTAAAGGCTATTGAATAACAATTCGCTTCGGTCTTCATTATTGGTATCGACTGCTCCAATTTATAATCTAGATAGCCTAGACTGTGATCTACATAAATGTTTATCTATAAATTATCTTTGATCTTGACTTTATTTGTTATGTCGTTTGAATTTACTTTTACTTCGAGGTATTTATTTACTTTTAACATTCACTGGTTCGTTTTCTTTTGCGTTCACTTATCTTTTGATGTTTTCAATTTAGTAAATAGGTATGATGATATACCTATTTGTTTTGTCTACTACATAATTATTTGATTGGTATTATTTAATACGACAGTTAGGTAAACTATAAATGTCTTCAACACGATTATGTCATTTGCTTATAATAATTTATTGTTTATCGTTACGTCTTATGGCCAAAGACCTTGTATAGTCAACCCCACAGCTGATCACACCATCTGTTCATATAAAACTGTCTGTAACAGGTTAAAAATATAACACTATTGCCCACGATTATGTTGACCTCTGTACGTACAACTTTTTAATTAATGTAAATTTCACCGCAGCTAAAATGTGTTTATAATTATTAATCTGACGCTGGTCAATTTATTGAAATGTTTGGTCAAATTTGAATATCAATTTGACCTTTTCTGATGCAGAATGGTCACAAAAAGTAAAGTTTTGTTAATCTGCACATAAAGTAAGGTAATCTCGTTGTTGATAAGTAATAAATTATTTTTTTCGAAGAACATAAGGCAGCTTAATACAAATGATGAAGTATAAAATCAGTTTTGAATAATATTATTTAACAATATTCTAGAAATTTTGATATCATCGATGTGATCATCAAACGATTCTTCTAGTAAAGCTCTATGTTCTTCTTAAAACTCCATCTAAATTGGTAAAGTAGTTAATTACGTAGCTAATGCGTGCGCAATCAAAGAAATATACAAATAAACAGGTAATTACACAAAACTTGGGATGCATGTTTACCAGAGTATGAACCAGAGTGTCACACTTACCGTAAGTGTGCGGGTGATATTGAGAGAAGAGTGAAAGCAGGAAATAGGGTAAACGGAGCTCTGCATTCTTTTGTGAAAAGTCATCACGTGTCCAAAAAGGCACGGATGGCAGTTCATAATGGGGTGTTAGTCCCGACATTGATTGAGGTATGGTAGTGAATCTTGTGTATGGCAGAGAGGAACGAAAGTAGGATTAACGCGGTGAAAATGCGCTCATTGGAAGTATGTGTGGTGTAACTGTGATGGAAAAATTGAAAAATAGTTTAATTAAAAAACGTTGTGGACTGAAAGAGGATGTAGTGACAAAGATAGAGAAAGGTATGTTGAGATGGTTTGGTCATGTGGAAAGAATGGATGAAAGCAGACTGACAAGTGCAATCTATAAGGCAAGCGTAAGTGGAAATGTTGGAAGGGGACGGCCTAGACGTACATATACAGACCAAATTGGCGGCAGAAAAAGGGCCAGGTCAGATATCTACCCGAAATCGACGAGCATGCATGAAAGGACTAATGAATGTGGAGGAAGTTAGGAAGGTTTGTCAGGATCGTAGCAGGTGGCGTTCCGTTGTCTCTGCCTACCCCAGTGGGAGACAGGGGTGAGAATATGTATGTATGTATTATATATTAAACAAAAGTTCCGAAAATTGTCTCATCATGATGATGATGATGCCTATCTTTATCAACTGCTGAACATGGTCTATGTTCGATGATGATCTCCCAAGGAGCGCCACAAAATTCGTCCTTCCTCATACAGTCGCTCTTTACTTATAGGTTAAATGGTGTCGCATGCATCTCCATACTTAACTTATTATTCTTTATATTTATTCAAATGTATGTTCTGTTTTGGTGTGCAATAAAATATAATTGATTGATTGAATTAATTTGGTAGGTTAAGGTTCAAAGGATATTTTTTTAGTCAGCGCGGAAATTTAAACATGCAGTATGAGTTTGTACTTCAGTGTTACTGCAGTGTGGTTTGAAACAGAGGCTTTTTTTTCGATTTCGAAGTGGTCAATTTGAAGAGTAGACTACTGACTACAAAATTGTCCTGTAGTCGCCAATTTTATTATACCTACCTAGGTAAATCATAAATAAACAAAAAACTAAAATAACAAGACCGTGACTTAAAAGTAAGACGTTTTTTTTAGTAATAATCATAAAACAATAATTAAGCAGAAATACAGCCAACCTTATAATTATAATTTTGTAACCTAATCATAAATTAAGCAGCAAATAAAAAAACAAAGGAATCCCCACCGGATTTTTTTCGCTACTTGAATTAGAATGTTATATTCATACGTGCCATTAACCCCGCGACGCCCGCCGGATTCCGGACCACCTGCCGGCCTCGTCCTTGACCTTGGTAACGTTGGGGAGTCACGCTTGAGGGGTTAACTTGAAGACACCCCACGAAACTCGTTTATTAGACTTACTGTAATGTTACTTAGCGCATTATCTTGTGTAATTGTAATTGCCAAGTGGAACGCAATCATGTTGTCCCCGATTCTGTTATGTTCGCATTCTTGTTCGGTTGAACACATTTGCAGAGATAGGTACAGTCATATTCATTTATATGTGGTTAAATTTGTTTACTTCTAAAATTAGCTTTACCTACATGAATGCCTGTTTCTACTTAGACTTTACATTACTTTTAAGAAAAACATTTTTACTTGTAGGTACTTGCCAATTACAATTTGCATTTAGGAATACGAATAGAGATGATGTATAAGAAATAAAACTAAATACAAATAATGTTTTTATAGGCTATGCACCATCGTCACGACAAAAAAAAACCTAATGTGTCAATAATATGACCTCGTCGGTCAAGTCGTTGAGAAGTAAAACGATTATAAAACAATAATTATACTAAGTGATACTTTTAACATTTTCAGAAAATTTCAGACGATCACCATCATCAGCAACTTTTACTATGGGAGCAAATCAGATATCGCAAAAAATTCTGATGTTTGATCCATTTGGCGAGGCATTGCAGTTTACAACAGCAGGTTTTTATGATTTCGGGTTTGCTCCCATAGTAAAAGTTATTCAAGTTTGATTGACCTGAACATTAAGTGGAAAAGTGTTTAGAAAATCACCCATAGTATTAAAGGTATAACTTAACCTAACACAATCTCAGATACTCAGATTACTATGTTGTGATACTTACTTAGAATTTCGCTTTAGTTGTAGCTAAGTTTCTGACCATCCCGAAAGGAAAATAGTTTTAGAAACTGCAGAAAGGACCGCTAGAACTGCACAGTACTGAGCAACGAGTTCCCATTTCCTTGGCGGATATGAATTATGAATCTCCATTGACTGCAGACCCGTAGTTTCACATAGGAAGTGTGATAAATTATTCCGTATGAACCGATTCTACTTCAGCATCAAAGTCTTGGTTCAGGCATTACTGATTAAACAGCGCAAGACAAATTCAGTCTGGAAGAACAAGACGAGAATTGTGAATAGAAGTGTAATTTCGGTGGCACACCGACTACGACTTCATGGATATAATGTCATTCAGTTTGAAGTAAAACTTGGCATGATGCGTATGTTCATGATAATTAAAACTCGTACCTACCAATAAGTTTTTAGGATCCTTACGATTTTGAAACTAAAATTTAACAAGCGACTCAAAAAATACGTTGATTGCAGAGCTATTTATCAAAAAATCCTAAATAGTTAACTTTTGGGAAAATTTTGTATAAACAACAATGCCAGGGCCCTATTTAATAAACGTGACAATTGACAATGACAATCCTGAGTGCATTACTGAGAATGCCAGTCGAATGTTAGTTTAGCGTCATTAGTAACCAGCAATATACTCTGAATTGTCATTTTATTTATTAAATAGGGCCCATAGCGAATTTTTTTACTATTCTTTTTAAGAATTAGTACCGAAAACATAAATCTCATCTCACTTATATTATAAAAGCAAAAGTTTGTGACGATGTTTGTATGTTTATGGCTCAATCAGGCATAAACGGCTGAACGGATTTGGATGAAATTCGGCACACAGATACAATATTTCTGGATTAACACATACGATACTTTTTTAAAGTCCACACAGACGGAGTCGCGGGCAACAGATAGTATAAAATAAAAATTTCAAAATTAAGCGATCAAAACTTAACTTTTTTGAAATATTCTTTAATTTCGAGGTGATGATGAACGATTCTGAATAAGCAAGATGCTATATGACAAATTCAAAATTGTATAATATCTCTAATTACTCCTTCGGGGAATGTAGTCGTGAGCATATCGATGGTCCCTACGTACATATTCCTAAGTGGTAGATACGTGATTTGCCTTTTATTGTTCCATGTCCTTCAGGTCACTCTATACTATCGATTAGTCAAAAAAAAAGTAAACATTTTATGCAAATTGAACCTTAAATCCACACACACATTTCCCGTAACTACAAAATTAAGAAAAATTTCCGAAGTAAACTAACATCAGTGGTAGTTCAGTGATTCTACATTGGAACGTAATCCACGCCTGCCGCGTAACTGCTACGCACTATGTTAGTTACGTTGTTTTACGTGGACAACTTTACATGCCTAAGCCAGGCCATGCCATGCAAGTGGTAGATAAGTTTTCTTACGTCGGAAAATAAAAGTACTTTTTATCAATAACTACCATTTAAGGCTTTTTATGTCGGAAATATTTTGTAAATATGATAAGAAAGTTGTATTTATGTTATTAAACTTCTGTAACTTCGTCTGGTTTTGGAAAAAAATATTGATTAGCCAGCCAAATTAACATCTTACAACCATCATGTCAATTCCAAATTGACATTTATTAGGTGAAAGTTGTTTATGACCAGGAAGCTGGCATACGTTTATGACTGTGCGCGTTTGTCATTATTTATAATAATTATAATGCTTTATGCAGAAAATAGTTTAAAAAATTATGCGATGTAAAGAGGTCTATCAAAACCTCTTTATTTATTTCATTAATTGTACAAATTAAAACCATTTACCATGAGTTAACTAACGTGGCAATGTTTTTTGAGGCAATAATATGAACTAGAAAATTGGTTACGCCGATCACATGAGCGCTGATGTTTGTCGTGAAAGAGAGTAACAGTAGCTATAAGTAATATATGGGATGTTCAGATGGGAAGATGAATACCCCTCCATAATAGCCCTCTCCATTGCCCTTTGTGTGACTTTCAGGCTTTTTATGAGGCCAGGAGTGAGCTACTACGTCTCAATTTCGTATGTCAAGTACTTAATATTCTATCCTATTCTGTGTCGTCACTGGCAACACACACTGGTCAATGACTTTCGTTTTGAGACACTGCAGTGTTTGGCCGAGAAGATACTACGCAGTCCATACGCCCTGAACGATGTCCAGCCCAGTTAGATTCGTCTATTGACCTCTATCTCGAAGTGGGACCATCCTAACTGGATAGTTTGTCCCTGGTTAACATAATCGTAGTAACTTCGAACTCAGAGTCTACGATATTTACAGGAGTGGGTAGAACATGGACATTTGACATGATCTTCGTCTTGTCCATGGTAATTTTCAAACCAACTCTCTACTGAGGTCCTCCATGCTCACCGTCATAATGACTATAATTATCTCACCCTGAGAGACTCAGCCCTTTCCAATCCAAAACCTTGAAAACATCTTCCAGTGCCACGGTGAACAGTTTCAGAGAAATAACGTCTCCATGCCTCACACCTTGCTGCGGTAGGTAGGATAGGTATCTATTCTGGTCATGTAATCGGACTGACATAGTGGCAGTAGCATTAGAGCACTTCCAAGTACCTACCAGTAGTCAACTTTTCATCGCTGGAGAGACTGCAGAACAGCACATGTCCCATTCAAATCAAAAGCTTTTTCGTAGTCCACGAACGCCAAGCAACGAGGCAGAGCGTATGTATGTGGTACGCGGTGCTAAAGTTTGTTCGGAACCCAGGTTACTCGGGAGGTTGGAATTCGTCCAAATGAGCGCGACACGGTTCGTATCAACTCTCGAAAACAGCTTATAGACATGGCTAAGAAGTGAGATGGGCTTATAGTTCTTCAGTAGGGCATTATCGTCCTTTTTAAAGAAGAGAACCATCAAATTTCTATTCCATGTCTGCGGCGATTTCCCCTCAAGTATGACGAAGTCAAACAGCTTCTGAAGGGCTTAAAGACCGGTGTCAATAGTGACACCCACCACACCAATTATTTGTTTTGAATTAGATTGGTACTCATATCGTATGGTCAACAAGTCGCCTTATAAATTGTCAGTTTATCAAAATAGTAAAGTCTACTACTAGAGCACCGCCATAGCATTTATCGCTCTATTCCATCAAATGAATTTCTGGAAAAATGGCTTTACGAGATATGGCCGCCATTGATACCCTTCTCGTCTATGTTGTAAATTGTATTTGTCTGTTTCTGACGAGTAAATATAGAACAATAATTATTTTATGTTATCAATATTGCTAAGTCTCAAATTAGTTACTTTGCTATTAACAATATACTAAAACAATATAACAAAACAAACAATATACTACACATACTAAAGTATTCTTATAGTCCACGTTTCACTAGACTAGAAGTACCGAAACTCTGTCCAGTGTGACAGGTACACACGAGGTATGTGGGGACGGGGTTAAAATTTATTAATAATACTAAAAAAGTTTACTTTTTGTTGTAACAATACACTTCGTCCTTACCTACAAACCCCGTATCTCCATAATGTTTCCCATGTACAATGATCTATGTGACAGTTAAGATTTTGATCGATCTTGAGACTACCGCGTAATAATCAATATGTACCACATACGTTATTTGTAATTGGGGAGTTTCCGATGTAGAACAAAGTAAGTGACTAATAACACACTTCCAATTAACTTTTTGAGTTTTTTCTTTATTTTACATATCGCACGTTAAAACCAATACCGTCACTAAACGAAAAACCCGCATTTTGAGATTTTCGCACCACGTCTCCAACCAATCAGAGCTTTGTCCAATGCAAAAACACCTGTAACGAAATTCCATGTAATTCTTATAGATGGCAGTAGTATCGCAGTGACTTTAAACAAAATTCGCCCGCCGACTAACCGCTTTACCGACACCATTTGGGTAGTGACGTGAACGTCAGACATATCAGAGTACTTTATAAGCGCAAGAGTGTCATTTTTTGGATAAGAACGTTATTCCATTAAATAGAACAGCCAATTGAATGTACTTTGATGTGTGGAGTACCGTCATTTTTTGGTTAGTGTCATTTTCACGTTAATTTAATAGCGTAAATTCGGTACAAATAAACGCAATACTGTCCGTTTTTGCATAGAGCCATATTTGCTTTTACTTTAGGCTAAAAATCTGTTGCAGTTTCTGGGAATAGTGTATTTTTGACGATTAAAGTCGTTCTTTTTGTTAGTTTTTGAGCGTAAAACGCATAGGGATTCAAACAAGACTGTCATTTTATGTTTTAAACCTATTTTGCCTTTACTTAAGATAAAGATCTGTAGATAATTTCAAGAAATATTGTCATTTTATATAAATTCATACAAAAATGATAAAATTTTCTTAGAGTCAGTATTGTTTGTATCTTTTATAAGTAAACCGTGTCATGTTTCGTTTGGTGTCAATATTACCCAAAATTTTATGTAGACTGTGAATGTTAAAAATAAATTAGAACACATTTAAACTTTTTTCTATTAAAGTTTTGTATTCTTTTGCCAAAACCAAGAGCTCTTTTACCTTGATTTCATAGGTATTAAGCTAACTAAAAACTCAAGTGAATTGTTACTTGCAAAAGAAATCGGGTTGACTTCGGCTTTTAGAGATTCCCAAAACTTAATCAGCCCCGTGGTATAGAATTACGTAGTACTTTTTAGCTCATAAGCCGCAAAACAAAATCTATGCCGGACAAGTGCGTAGCACCCTCAATCGACGGAAGTGCATGAAGAGATGTATGAATGTGAATGAGGCTAAAGAGGTGTGTCAGAGTCGTAGCGTGTGGCGGTCCGTGGTCTCTGCCTACCCTCATGGGACAATTGCGTGAGCTTATGTATGTATGTATGTAGAATATGAGGTGTATTAGATTCTCGTAGGACAAAGTACCTAAGCCCCATTTCAGATCATGAAAACAGTATTTGATTTCAATCAAGACAACAACGTCCCCAGCAGTGTTGTCTTGTCAAAACTTTCTACGGGAGTCAAGAAAATTGTAGTACGAACCACCATACAATTTTACGACGGCCGTCTTTAAGATCTAAATAACATTTGCAAGATTATGCCAGTACCAAACCCAAAGCCCTTCGTCAGTCAAGAGCAAAATACCAAAGTAAAAAATCAAACTATTCTTCATCAGAATCCGATTTTGTTTTGGAAGAAAATGCTATTGAAAAACCATCGTTGGTCAAGAGTTAAATACCAAAATCTAAACTAAACGAGGGTTCAAAATAAAGCCCGTCAGACCTTAAATTCAACTTTGAAAGAGGTGTCATGAAACAATGTTAGCGCTAAACCAAAATGTAGCCAGATCCAGTCCTCTAGCTCTAGCTCGTCATCAAAATCTGATTAGGTTACAGAACTCGTCTTTAAACTCTTACTATATAAAAGTGGAGTAGGACCCAAAATTACTTTGTGCCTAACACAAAATTATTTGGGGAATTACTTTAGTGTAGTTTACTTTTACGTCTACACAGTTCCTTGTACATTTTCTTTATACCTATGTTTCTGATGAATTAACAGCGTGTTTAAGTGCTATTTATTAGTGTACTTCTTCCTTTGAACACGGTGTATAAGTGTGAGTATCTAGAATAGCCCGCATGGACATAGAAGTAGTAACGATGCGTACATGGAATAGCAAGAAGTATTCATATTTCTGTATTAGTCCTATTGTGACACTTATTATACCTATTGTACCCCTGTTTTTACGTCGGTGCTTAAGAACGGTCTATTGACAACTGTTTTTTATTATTTACACCAGTTAATTGCTCATACAATGCATGTTTTTTAAGTTTTCTTAAGTTTTACTAGAATAGTGTCAGTCAATGTACCTTATTCTCCACGACATACTAAGTAAAAAAGTTAGAGGAATAATGACACAAAAGTAGATATTTTTTAATAACTACATGAAAATGTAATATACCCTGTACATCATTGAACTAATAGCAAGATTAGTACCCAAACTATCATTTAAATTGATAAAATCATAAAAAACCACTAACAAAAAAATATAATTAAATAATTCGTTTTGCAAAAACTTTGAACGCCATTTCCCGAAAGTTGCATTTTTTGCATAGTGACGGTAATGGTTTTAACGTGCGATATAGTTTACCGTATATTAAACCTATATTCCAAATTTCGTCACTGTGTTACAAATAGGACGTGAAATACACATGTTTGAAACTTAAAAGTGCTCTCCTGTAAAATTTGACTTTTGCACTTACGGGAATGTACGTAGGGACCGTCGATATTATAGTTATTACCGCTTACACTGTTGTATTGGCACGTCTGCGTGATAATTGGTTTGCAACGAGAGAAACAAAATGATGGACCCGGTACAGGTAATAATTAGGTAGTGGGTGGATGACTGATGTGACGAGAAACAGAAGCAACTGTTGATGAGTTTGTCTAGTTGGAGTTTGTTAACTAGGACAGTAAGTTCGAAGGTTACATATATGAAGGAAACCGATAAATAGACCAAGGACCTTGCACTTTCTAAAAGGGAGCATAGCATATGCTCACAACTAGTCACAACTATACAGGGTCCAACTTAATATGCTGACACTTTTTTAAGGGGATCATTAGACCACCAAACTGAACAACTTTCTCTATGGGACAAACATCGAAATCGCGAAAAAAATATCAGCTGTATTTGGCTCATGTAGGATAGCAGTTTTGTATAGAACAGCTGTTTTTTTTTTTCGCGATTTCAATGTTGGTGCCATACAGAAAGTTGTTCAGTTTGATGGTCTGATCATCCTCTTAAAAAAGTGTCAGTATTTTAATAAGGACCCTATACAAGGTGTTACAAAAATAAAAATAAACATTTAAGGGGGTGCTTTAGACCATCAAACTGAACAACTTTCACAACTTTCACTATGGGACCAATATCGAAAACACGAAAAAAAAAATTGATGTTCTATACTCTACAAATCGACTAGAGCTAAAATATGTATGGGATTTCAGATATATTTTTTTCGCGATTTCGATGTTGGTCCCATAGAGAAAGTTGTTCAGTTTGACGGTCTAAACAACCCCCTTATGAGTTTTAAAATTTTATTCTTACTTATGAAACACCCTGTATACAGGTCGGAGATATTCCGAAAACTCAGAACATCCACGTTTCACCAGTAGTAACGAAACTCTGTCCAGCCCGTCGCCACTTGTAATGGACAGTGGGTACAATACATGCCTCGAAATTGAAGCATGCAGAATCACGATGTTTTCCTTCTCAGAAAAGCCAGTGGTGTTACAAATCGTACATTAATTCCAAAAACTCATTGGTACGAGTCGGCCTGGACGGGGATCGAACATCGCCTCCTGCACGGCAGGCAAGGTTACTCGCCCTTGGAACACCACGGCTTCCAAATAAAAGGGTTTGATAAATCGCTGATTGATTCAAATTAAAGATTGAAAAATTTGTCTCGGGCGGGACTTGAACCCACGCTCTTCCAAACCGGGGAAACGTGCTAACCAATTACACCACCGAGCCCACTACACAGAGAACGAAATTTTCAATCTGTTACGTCTTAAGGGGACGTGATTCGCTGATTGATATTATAAATATATGTAATTAGGTAGGTAATAGGTAACTACTTAAAAACGCAGTTACATGTTTAAATATTATATAGGGTGTAACAAAAGACCCTATAGTAATATATATTGGGGTGGATAAGACCACCAAACTGAAAAAGTTTTACTGAGAAGAGAAAATTCGAAAAAAAAATTTGCTATCGCATTTGAGCGGAGTAGGTAGTAGTCGCAACAGAATTTTATCCGGGGATCTGCACATTTCTCCAAATCGCATTCAAGATAAACCGAGTCATCACGATTTGATTAGTCATTCAGTGATGATTCATTTGTTTTTTTCTGGGAATGTCAGTGCGAATGGTCAATCAACATGGGCGGAGGACCCTTGACCATTTTCAATTGATCATTATGTTGCATTTTAATACAAAATATGCAATACATACATAAACTCACGACCGTAATCCCTTTCGGGGTGGTCAGAAATATTACCAACTTTCTGTTTAAGAATGTAGTTGTAGCACATTTACCAATTTAAGTTGATAATTTTAGTAGTGGTGGGTGAGAGGTGGCTACTTGGCTAGCCTTACGCTTCGCCCACATAAACACTGCTTAAGAAACCATTAAACCCTTAGTCGCCTCGTACGACAACCACGGGCAGAATTGGGGTGGTCCATTCTAAGCCTGAAACACACGGAATACACAATATTATACAGCAGTGTACATCATCATCAGCATACAGGATACATTTTTAGTCAGTGAGGAATCTTTAACCATACATTCTACTCATCAACTTTCACAATGGAGCCAAATACTAAATTGTTAATGTGTTACAAAATATTCAAAGTTAATATTAAGACAACTTGAAGTAATTACAAAAAGCACAGTTACGATACAAAAAAAAAACGATATCCTTCCACTAAATCGGATCAAATTTTTCCGCTATTTTTGCACAGAATATCCATCATGAATTTTAAGAAATTTTCACAGTGGCAGGCAGGTACTACTACACTGCCATCATAGGTAAAATTAATTATTTTAATTATTTACCTTTATCATTCTAGATGGTCAATATCAGTTAATAGCATAGACTTAAACTCTAGCGATAGACTTGCCCTTCCATAGAAGCAACATGTTCCACTTGAATGAGGTGTACGCACCTGATTGATGTTCCCGAGTTCACTTCGTCACTATGGCAATGACAGACCGCAATGTGTCATTTTGTGTTGTTTTGTGTGACATGTTGTTTGTTTGAACGAGCTTGTCTATCGCTAGAGTAATATGTCTATGGTTAATAGCTCGTTAATATTAAACAAGTCACATGTTAATCACAATTAATTAATTTGGAAGCTGAGTTAATTAGTCACATGTCAGGTAGAGCTTTAAATCAACTACTGAAACGTCATGGATTGACACAGAGCGTTTTGATTTCAATTCCAATTATTATAATATTAAATTAATTTTGGTACTGAGCCAATTCGTATATCAAAATATACGAACCAGTCTCACGCAGTTTGACAAGAAAATACAGAATGTAAAATTCTAGCCACACTTCGGTAACTATGGTCATGTTTTTTTTTTGTATTTATTTATTGATATCATTTTAAGAATTAATTTTTTTTTGCTATCTCCTAGTTTATCATTATGATATAAATTTTTTAATTTATATTATTGTGATCTGTGATCTCAAAATGCAAAAATGTGCGCGTGAAAATCATTTGAACTCCTACTTACGTGGAGAAAACATTTGCTTAATTAAAAAATAAATATCACCTGCCTTCTCTTTCTAACTCTATGCTGGAATCAGAAAAGGTAACATAAATGTCAATTTTTGACACTGAATATACAGGGTGTAAGTAAAAGTATCATTAACTTTTACACCACATGCTCTACTCGTCAAACTGAACAACTTTTACAATGGGAGCAAACCAGTCAGAGCAATAAAAATCTGCTGTTCTGTACAAAACTGCAATGCTTACTTGACTCTAACATATGGAACAGCTGAATTTGTTTTGTTCTGACAGGTGTGCTCCAATAGTAAAAGATTTTCAGTTCGATGGGAAGAGTATATTATGGTTTAAAGGTAATTGATACTTTTCCTTTACACCCTGTATATTTTTTCTCAAATATCGACAACGTCTTAACAAGGATAAATGCAAAACGAGTAGAAACAGAACAACATTATATTATTATAATATTTGTAACTTTTCGAAAATTCGCTAAAACATTCTTACCTACGCTTTCCTAAATTCCTAGACAACAATATTTTTGCGATCTGAAAAAGTTACAATAATTGCGTCTTGTCAATAGTAATTTAAATACTGGGTGAGAAACGTATAGTTTGGCCATAAAGTCATGAACGTGGTGACAGTTGGAACTAAAATTTGAGTATGGTGGTGTTGCCAGGTTATGCGTGATTTTGACGTTCTTGCGTGGAGGCAGCGCCCTCATTTAATTTCTACTCTTTTTGGCCATCTGTAATCCTCACTATAAATAAATATCTTGGACATAGTCACACAAATTATCTAGTCACACTTAAAGTTCCAGAATCTAGCCTGGACTTGTATTATGATAACTAGTCTGCTGGTTAGTATGGAACAGCAGATTTTTTTGTTACTCCGATCGGTTTGCTCCCATAGAATTTTTTTCAGTTTGAGACTCTTAGTTTAAAAGGATGCTAATGATATCAATTTCACCCTGTATAACTGCAGAATAATAACTCAAAATAGTCTCGTTTGGGGTTCTCACTAGACTTTTTTTTTAAGAACCCCACCATCAAATTGAACAACTTTTGCGGTTTCAAAATAGTCAAAGTTGTTCAGCTTGATGGTCTGAGAAAAGAGTTTAAAAAGTCACGAGGTATAATGTTTCGAGTGTGATATTTTGTGAAAGTAACCTTTTCTTTACGATGTAACTTTTTGAGAATGTGTATTAATTATTCATTTTTCGAACGTGACATTGTGCGCCTTATCCATTTCAAATTGGTTGACTGAATTTTACATACAAACGTACAAGGTATGTACCTACACACCTTGTTTCCTAATACATTAGTACTTACCATTCGCCCACGATCTTACGACTGCGAAGTGCGGAGACCCTAAAATAAAAGTGGGGGTTGAACACTAAAACAAAATTGAATTTGAAAATTTAATGTCACTTTATTCCATTTTCTTCATAGTTGTTGAGATGGTTCGTTCGTATCTCTCTACAATATTGAAGACTTCATGCATAGAATTGGCTTTATAGGGGTAGTGAAAATAGACAAGGTTCTGGTTTTAGGATTAGTAGGTACTCTGTCCACTGAAGTAACTTATTATTAATCTGTGACTGAAGTTCCCTTTGTGTGCGAGTAAATTCTGCAAAATTCAATGATTTTCGACTTCGAATAATGTTTGACAATCATAGAGAACTCTAAATGCTCTAAGTTCGTTATATCAATCTTAAAAAAAACAAAAATTCAATTTCTTTCTTTTTTTTCTTTTTCTCGCACGGGACTTGAATCTGCAACCTGCGAAACCTGCACCGGGACGTCACGTCGGCACGTCTGATCGGCTCCGGCAATAAGTTCCAGAGCCGAACGGCATGAACGGAGAAGGAATGGGTGTAGAAGTTAGTGGAGTGAGTGGGCATAAGGAGGGAAAGGTTTTCAGAGGAACGCAATTTATGACCAGTGCTGGAGGAACAGAAAGTCAGGCGTTCCTTAAGGTACTGAGGAGTCAAAGGATCGAAGAGAATGGAATATAGAAGGGAAAGGATGTGAGCTTCCCGACGACGTTTGACCGTATCGTATACGATCTCTTGTTCGTAAATGGAACTAAAAAGAAGTTTCGCGGACGGCCATGTAATTCGAGACCCAGACTTAGAGGTCCCGTACATAATACGTGTAGAGTGAAACAAAACTAACAAAAAAGTATCTTTGTATCAAGTGTGTGAAACTCATAATCTTTCTTATTAGATAGTCCACTCAATCTTCTACGCATTCATCGTGTTTATTTTAATGAAATATCACGATAACCGTACAATATTATGATAATTGAAGTAAACGAAATCACATACCTACTACACTATCAGTTCAACCAAGCCAAATATGCCGTAACGACCAAAAAATACCTCAATGATAATATTAGATGAAAATAGCTGTCGTGTTTGCGTTTTGCTACTGCTTTTTGGATGATTTGTCTATTTTACTAGTAATTTCTACTTTCGAATCCGGACTTCTAGAGATGTGGAAGTTTCTTTAAAAATGCCTTTATTTTTTCTGTTTAAAATAATCATTATGACCGGCGTCCTGAACGGCTTTTACTTTTCGTAAAAAATGGCTGGGTCTAAATTTGCCATGGTTCTTTTCATACTAACTGCTAAAAGTATTGATTTTGCGTTTACGCGGATCAGAGAACAAACTGTGAAATAGAATATACGATTCCCACTGGAAAAAGAATAACCACAATTAGCTGACTCATTCAACTATATACGTATAGCTATTGACAAAACGAGTCTCCAAACGTGAACCGTAAAATTTTCAATATCATAAAAATGTTTTCCGGCTTTATTTTATGAAAACGACATTTGGGACCTCGGGGCATTCATGCTACATGTGCGCAATAGAGCGAACATTGACGAAGATACGGGTAAGCGACAGATTTAGGTAAAAATATACAAAAAACCTAAAATAACATTTTTTTATTAGAATTGCAAAAACAGTTTTATACGGAGTGTTAGGGTAAACAGTTGCATCACTTTAAGGGGTGATACAATCACCCCGTGATACGGAACAACTCTCCCTAAGAAGCGTATAGGAAATAAGTATGGTATAATTTTCTTCAAATGATCAAACGTTTGTATGAAAAGTATTTTTTTTCCCGCATTTACTTTTCTTCCGTTAGGAAATTTGTACTCATGAGTACAATCACCCATTAAAGAACAAGAAAAGTAAGTGCAACTGTCTATCATAATACCCAGGAGATTGCCTGCATATATTTTAAAGGTTTTTAGTTAATGCAAAATTAGGTAGGCACTTACGTAAAAATTAGTGCCCAAGCTTTAGGCGCCTATAGGTAATAGTAGGTAAAGCCCGACCAGAAATAAAAAACCTCGCCATGTTGCGGAAAATCATTGAAACTAATTATTGTACTTGGAACACTAACATTAAAGGTGACAGTCGATTGCAGCGCCCCCAAACCAGGTTTTTATATTCCTGGTCAGGCTTTACGTGATTTATCTCATTATATCGGGTATAACACAACACCCTAGTAATAATCAAGGAGGAGCTTCAGACCATGAAACTGAACTAACTTTTACTAATGGAGCCAACTTCGAAATCGCGAAAAAAAATCAACTGTTCCATACATTTTAGTCGAGTTCGTAGTTGGTACTGCAGTTTTGTATGGGACAGCAATTTTTTGTTGGCTCCATAGTGAAAGTTGTTCAGTTTCATGGTCTGAAGCACCCCTTTGAGTATTACTAGGTTGTTTTGTTACACCCTGTACAATCATGTAAATACTAACAATTTTATCATAATATTTTCATTGCATATCATAAAATCATGTTTAAGACGCTGTTATACCATCGAGGCCGTTTTTTGAACAAGAACGAAAGTGTTTTAAACTGTGTTTTAAAGTCTGAAATTAAATTATGTCTTATTTAAGGATCGGGCGGATGGGCGACTGTTCTCAATTACACGATTAGATTAAGTTTACTAGATAGAAAAAAATCCCAAAGTTACCCCTTTTTGTTATGTTTTTTCAATACTATGATTAAACTGCTGATATTTAACTTTTTATTCTTGTACTTAACTAAATAACGAAACGCCTGAAAATTTTAGATAGATGCTGAATTCTCCTAGGTGAAGCGACGATGAAAAGGTACTATTTTAATTTACAACTAAGTATGGAGTGCTTACGTGCCCACTATGCGCGAGGATCTTCACAAATATATTGGCCAAGTTAGCTACAAAAAAGTTTACAACGCCGACAGAACTGAAAGAAGAAATCGGTCACAAGCACATCATTATATAGCTTCATATTCCAACTACAGTACAGGAGTGCGATTTTTTAATCTCATTCGGTGAGCTCAGCAGTTGAAAATGTCAAAATTACTATGGAGATACGCATCTTTCTACTGCTGTTTTGACTGTCGAAAATCGCTCTCCTTGAGTATGATTTTTGAAAGGCTAATCAGCAGTAGAAAGATGCGTATCTCCATAGTAATTTTGATTTTCAACAGCTGAGCTCACCGAATGAGATTCAAAAATCGCACTCCAGGTCGCATACTGTGAATGATTATTTCTTAATGTTTTTATTGTACTCTTTCTTGTTTTGTTCACTTATGTATTGTGTACTGTTTTGTATGAATAAAGTATTATCTTATCTTATCTTATTGACTTATCTTATTGACGACCCGTTTGGTGTGATGGTTACCACGCCGGACTGCCAAACCAGGGTCCTGGGTTCGAATCCCGGTTCGGTCATGGATGTTATATGTGTGTACCGTTGTTGTATGGTTCCCATAGCAAAAAGCCTGAGGCTTACTTGGGATCATTACAATGTATGTGCCTGTGAGCGTTATTTATTTATTTTATTTTATCTTAACTATGTTGATGGTTTTTAAGTTCACAGTCAATTTCCAAATTCAATAGGTACACCTCATCAGCTAAAATCAATCGCAATACAAGTTTGCAATCTGGCTTTAATTGATTTAGCAGCAATCTTGACTGTATCCTGCTGCCCCTATTAAATTATATCCGAGTAGAAACCCTGGCAAATATAACTTGTGTTCTGAGTTTATGGATCCGAGATTACGGTCAATTCATGGAGCTTCTAGTTCTAGGAAGCTTTCACGTCTAGACAAGGTTTCACTTTAAAACTTTCCAACTTTTTAATGTCTTAGTTAGACAGCTGTTAAACATTACAAAATCATTTAAATTAATAAAAAACTGGCCAAGTGCGAGTGGGACTCGCGCATGTAGGGTTCCGTACCGTACCATCATATAATTTGATCAAAAAATTTGTTCTTTGGGATCCTTGGCACAAGCCCGACACACACTTGACCGGTTCTTATTATTTGTTATTTTACCTTAGCGTGGCAAGTTTCCCGCTTAATGCTCTAGAAGTCTACACGATGGAGCAAAAAAACAACAAAACATTCATTTATATTTAAAAAACATAATATTTCTTGTATGGATACCCCTCTTAATTTTTTTTTTGTAATATAAATCCGCTGTAATGAAATTCGTATGCTTTAAAACTGTTAACCATCTAGCTAGTTCAAAAGATACAGCCCTTTATAGGTGGGAAAGAAAGACAAACGGACAGCGTATATTTAGATTAGATATTTAGATTAGACTTTGGTTACTGAACCGTAAAAATACGTGTTACACAGCATAAGCATATGCTCACGACTATATTCCCCGAGGGGGTAGTCAGAGATATTCTGAAACCTCAGAACATCCACGTTTCACCAGTAGTACCGAAACTCTGTCCAGTGTGACGGGGGGTGAGCCCGTCGCCACAAAAAACGAAAAATACGTGTTACACGTGCCTTTAAAATAGTGTGTAAAGAGACAAAAACATGACCTAGATATACTCGTACCTAACCTAACACCCCAGTGGGGTGTCCCCACTGGCCACTCAATCAAACAGGACTAATATTGACATCTGGGAACAAATTCCAGGTCCATTTCATTCGAGTACGCTATGTCCTTCCATCCGTTCTGGCTAATTGGTTAAATATGACAAAGGTTTCATATTATAACCTGAGTCCAGGTGATTTACGTGTAGAAAATTATTTGCAGCCTTTTTGATAATGAAACATCTATTGACGCACCTTGGCAGTAAAACCGACTTTTCATGTATCCCGTGACGGAAATCGGGAGAGTGCAGTATTTCGTTGTTTCGCATCTGCCGGGCTTCCCGCGACGGGCACTTTTTTGTATTTGTCGATTCAGTCAGTCAAATAGTCGACGAATAGCGACTTCGACAGTGTGACCATATGTGGCAGGATCCTGCCTTTTTGGCAGTTTTAGCCCTTTATTTTACTCTCTGGCACTATAGTGTGACTTTTTAGAAATTTGGCAGTATTTGGCAGTATTTAGCAATATAAGCTGGCAGATTTGGCAGTATTATAAAAGGAGGAGGGTGCAATACCCAAAATTGGAAAAAAACAGTACTTAAGTATGAATTTTAAAATGCCTATGGCAACACTGGCAACGCAAAGACCGTTGGTTCGGGAATTTCCCGTAACATCTATGGCTGAATTTGTAGTTCATTCCATTGTAAACCGTATAGTACTGAGCATAATGTTCATTATCACAGAGTACTATTACTATATAATAATATCTTTGTTTGTCAGTTGTTTGTTTTTCTAATTAGTCTGTGATTAGTGCATGCATGCATATGCTCACGACTATATTCCCCGACGGGGTAGTCAGAGATATTCTGAAACCTCAGAACATCCACGTTTCACCAGTAGTACCGAAACTCTGTCCAGTGTGACGGGGGGTGAGCCCGTCGCCACTGTGATTAGTCTGACTAGAAAAACTTCGGAGACACATTTATTGTTTCTAATTTCGTGCGGTGTGAGTGTATTCCATTCGTGATTTATAATTAAACGTAAATATGAACGATTATATCGTGTAGAGTGGGAGCAGGATCTTTTCTAATAATTTGGCATTTTTTCGGCATTTTGTGCTTTAGAGTTTGGCAGGATTTGTCAGTTTTCTTGCCCAAGTGGGGCAGGATCTCTAATTTGAAGTTGGTCACACTGGACTTCGATAAAACAAATTAATGTTCTGATAGATGCGAACGTAAAAGTCATCGGCTGCAATATAATTTTTTTCTCCCCTCCGTCAATTTTCGTCCCGCTGCGATAAACGAAGTTGCCGCTTTCCACCTCGGTCGAGGAGAAAAATAGTGTACTAACCTCGGACAGTAAATAAGAAAGCCTCAGATCACATGTTTGTTGCTCTCACAATTACATGAGATCTGAGACCTTCTTACTTTTCTGTGCTCGGTGTGTAATCTACTATTTCAACACACTTTCTCATACAATGGCTCTAATTTCACCGCAATTAGGCACATAATGACACCTGTAATCAAACTGTGACTTTTCATTACTTGAGTTGCTTTGTTTTAAAAAAAGTTTGGATACAAAAAATATCGTGTTCAAAAGTACGAAATAAACTTTTTATCTACTGAATAAAATGATTTTTAGTATTATTTTCTTCACAAGTGTGTTGAAAAACGTCTTATGATACACGTGTGTATTGATGATTACCGTCCTCGGCTCTCTTAAGATCCTCGCCTAACGGCTCTGGTCTCAATAGCGCCTCAGCGGTAATCGTAATCACTAATGTTTAGGGATTGCAATCCGGTTTTCCGGATCCGGTAATCCGGCGGATCCGGCACCATTTACGGCCTACCGGATCCGGCACCAGCCAGCCGGATCCGGCCCGGATCCGGTAAATGTCTTGAAAATTGCAAAAAAACGCATAGAAATGACAGCAGAGAAGTATTATTTTGTTATCCTGTTAAAAGTAAGTATACAAATTAACAGTAGGTATAGTAGTACATACCTGTCTCAGTCTGACAAAAGAAAAATAACCATAAATGCGAAAAGTGTGGATGTAAGGCGGTCTCTCTCTATGTTAGTCAATGCTTTGAGGACTGACTTAAGTATCTTTTCACGTGAAGTTGAATAGTAGGTAACAACGCTTAATTTCAAATCAAAGATTGCAAATTCTTTTCAATTAAGCTACTGGTAACATACCTATAGGTACTGATAGGCCCTAAAATCGATCTATTTTTTAATTTTGTTTCTTCTTTAACAATGTTCTCTATAATAATATAATGAAAAGAAAATGATTTTTTCACATAATTCGGGATGTCAAGTTTTTTTTTGGTCTTCATTTTTATATTTTTTACGGATAGAAGACATAATTTTAAGACACCTATTTCATTCTTATTGCTATTCATCGAGTTCATCAATATAAATTTAATTTTTAAATTATTTTGATCTGTAATCTCTAAGTGCAAAAATGGTGGAGAGAAAATAATTCGAACTCCGTGGAGAAAAACTACCTACAGCTGTATTTAAAAAAAATAAAACCTGCCTCCTCTTTCTAACTCTATGCTGGAAAAAGATACGGCAACATCAAATGTCAAATTCTGACATTGTGAAAGTATTTTTTTTTCTTAATGGCCGGTTATTTTAAGTTGATTTTATGTTTACCAAGGAGATCACAGGTATGCCAGTGACGTCACTGCACGGACCGAAAAACGACGTTATTTTATTAAAAATATCTGTAATCCTTTCATTTTAAAATCTCTGACATAGAAAATATGATTAGTGAGACAATTATCTCGAAATGGTTTTCGATTCAGCCCTCCAAAAAAAAACTTGACATACCGAATTAATACGATAGAAACTGTCACTTCGTAACAATAATAATTTTTTCACAGTTGCTAGAAACACCTTTATTGTTTTACAGTTGATTTTAAAATGAAAACGCAAATGATTATGGATATTACAAATCCGGTCGGATCCGGCGGATCCGGCCGGATCGGTGAAAATCCGGTCGGATCCGGCCGGATTGAAAATTGCACCGGATTGCAATCCCTACTAATGTTACACACTTGAACCATGTAAGTAATTACTTTTTTTTTAGTTTTTGCTATTTCAATATTGGTCTCTAAGAGAAAGTTGTTCAGTTTGATGGTCTGATCATCCCTTTAAAAAAAACATCAGAATATTAAGAAGGATCCTGTATTACTCCCACAAAATTTAGTCACCCTATAACAAGTCGGTTATTGTACGCAGAAGTGATAGATCATGTAAGTGATCTAATGGGTGGCTATGAGTTGCCCGCAAATTACATTGTGAATCGGACCGTTATATTTGCATGGCATGTAATCTGACTCTATTCATGACTGCACTAGAATTAGGGTTGCTAATTTGCCATCTGTACAATTACAACATACATGAATGAATGAATCCTCAAACCCAATTTTGATTTCGCTTTGTTAGAAAAGCAGTCAGTTAGGCCCACCACATACATCCTGAATTCTGTATTGGAATTCTCATTCGGAATTGTGATTTTGTATGGGTTTGATACCTCCGTAATTCCGAACGGAATTCAGTCACGGAATCATCGTATATTTGTGGCAGGCCTTAGACGGGACATTTCAAAGCGCATAATCTGTGCAACTCGTAACATACAGGGTTTTTAGGGGATGATCAGACCATCAAACTGAACAACTTTCTTTATGGGATCCACATTAAAAAGAAGGTTAGCACCAAAAATGTATAGGACAGCAGCTTTTTTTCTCGTTTTAGATGCTGGTCGCGTTAGTGTTTCAGTTTGAAAGTCTGTTTATAATTATGTTTGTGTTACTAGAAATAAAATAAATCATATTTGGCCTGTCTTAATGTGGATAAGGCCCTCAGCTTCTAAATCTATTTCCCCATCCCTGTCCCAGGAGCTTCCTTACTAATATTTTATGCACTTATTAAAATCTGTGTTATTATTCTTTGCCCACCGGAAGGCAACTCCAATTCCCAAGCCAGGAACCAATCATTAGGTATGTTTAGTATAAAAGCTTGAGATGTAGAGTGACCTGTACAAAATCCAGTTCACAGGATGTAAAATTAAATGCGTTACTTACTACATATTACAAAAGGTGCTTCATCTGAATTACTTTCACACACGAAACAGACACATGAAACCGCACGTAGAAGCACACACGGCACGTCAATCCGTCACCGTGTGTGCTTCTACATGCGGTTTCTTACAACTCCTTTGCTTCACAAATGAAGGACTGACGTCTACCGCTCCGTCAATGCGTCATCAAATCAAATCAAATCAAAATAGTTTATTCAATATAGGAGCCTGAAGCACACTCATCAAACGCTACCACCGCGTCGGAACGTGTTGTCGCTGTAGAGAAGATGCGGCCAGAAACTCTAGAGCATAACACCACTTAAGGGTATATTATTCGGAGCGTGCTCCATACAAACGTACTATGGTGATATTTTCAATACTAACCGATCAAAGTCAATGAAATTTTGCAGAAACAATCTAGAAACAAATTTCTATGCTTGTATGGAGTCAGATTTTCGTTAAAATGTATAGTTTTCAAGTTACAGTGCCTCAAAGATTTCCATACAAATCTTAAATTAATCCTAGCATTGAAACTGTATATTTTAACGAAAATCTGACTCTATAGAAGCATAGAGATTTGTTTCTAGATTGTTTCTGCAAAATTTCATTGACTTTAATTGGTTATAGTATTGAAAATATCACCATAGTACGTTTGTATGCTGCGCGCATTTTCGCTCTCGGAATAATAAAATTTTCTTAATGACTATTACAAGATAAATTCTTTAGCAAAGGATTATTTATGTATACATATTTATTATTAATACATAGTGCATAGTGCCTCTGCGAAGAGCAAAAAGAGGCGCCTATATGCAGCCCTGGGCGAGGGCTACATATTTGCACCATTCGGGGTGGAGACCCTGGGACCCTGGGGCCCGGAAGCACGACAACTGTTTAAGGAGTTGTCATCTCGCCTGGTAGAGGTCTCGGGGGACAACAGGGCTGGCGCTTACCTCGGGCGACGTATCAGCATTGCCATACAGCGAGGTAACGCCGCCAGCGTCCTGGGCACGCTCCCGCATGATATTCTGTATATACTTTTTACATTACAAACTAATTGAGGTAGATTTAGTTAAGGTTTAGTCAATAGTTTAAATAATTAATACATAGTCTATTTTAATTAAATAATTGATACTATACAGTAAACTATAAGTTAGTGACACTCAGACCCAAGTATTTTGAATCATCATCGTGTGTGATCCTATTTATATGGAGTCAAAAGCGAAGTCAAGAAGCCTTGTCGTTTTATAGCAGATTTTTTTTTGCTAATCGATGTTCGCTCGCCTGTATTGAAAGTTGTTGTGTTTGATGGTCTGCAGCACCTCCTTCGATTCAATTTAATAATTAATAAAAAAAATGATGCAATTTAATTTAATAATGAATGTAAGACAATTGTTACTAACATAATATGGATGAATAATCTGAAATATATATATTTTTTTAATTTAATTTGATATGTAACACATTTAGTTGTACACCCTGTATACTGCAAAGGTATTTAGGGCCCTTCTTAATATGCTGACACTTTTTTAAGGGGCTGATCAGACCGTCAAACCGAACAAATTTCTTTATGGGACCAACATCAAAATCGCGAAAAAAAAATGTGCTGCTCCATACAAAACTGCAAACCTACTTGAGCCGAATGCAGAATTTTTTTCTTCGCGATTTCCCATATAGAAAGTCCTATAGAGAAAGTTGTTCGGTTTGACGGTCTGATCATCCCCTTAAAAAAGTGTCAGCATATTAAGAAGGACCCTGGATGTATGAAGTTACGTAAAACTCTTCTCGAATATTTGACATTTTTATAAAGTTTAATTGAATGCAACGACATTATTTTAGCGGCAGGATCCGAAGGTTGCGGTTGTCGCAATACCGCATACAGCCTTGCTGAATCATTTATGATTGAGCATGAGTTTAATGCACTGATATTTACACTGTATGCTCTTTTATTATTAAACTGTGTTACTTTAAAAAAAAGGGTGTTATTAGCTCAATGAATCAAAACTGGACTAGAACCCACATCTTGACAATTATAAGTCCCACTGCAGGGCACAGGTCTACCCTCAGGGAGGCCGTATGGGCGTCAGTCTACAACGCTTGCACTGGGACTGTACTTTCGTCCAATTAGGCTTAACAAACACAACACAATAATAGCTGTAGACATGCTATTAATCTTCTAAAATGAGCAACTGTATAGCAATTTCATTGGTTATCATCGTCAACTGTTAAATCTTCCTTCCCCAAGCTTCCCCGAGGCGCACCACAAAACTCTGCCCTGGGCCTTCCTCATCCAGTCGCTCCCTGCTACCTACTTGTCTCAGGTCGTCCCAGCGGGCCGGAGCGAGGGTGTCCCACACTTCTGCTCTTCATGGTCTCTTTCTAGAACTTAGATTTCAATCGATTGTCAGTTCTTTGGCATATGACCATAATTACTTCAGGATAAAGCGTTGGAAGTTGTGGTAAAGTTTTCAGCACCTGTAAAGGAATTACGGTCGTATACATGTTTGTAAAGTGTTGCGTGGTAAACATCGTTCGTCACTTCTTGTTTTGTTTATAATGGGTAATGTCTGCTTTTCAAACGCAGCAGGGGACACAGAAAGAACGTGTCTGCTGCTAGTGTTGGCGTTTGATAGGCGACAATCGATAGTATATCAATTTATATCCGTTAGTCCGATAGCAAAACTATCTAATGGCCTATCGATAGTATACCTAATGCGGCCCATAAATTGCAAATACTATCGAAGTTGTGAAAAAACAATAGTACCTATCAAAAATTTAGATACTTTCGTCAGTCCAAAACATATAAGTCCAAAGCAGTCAAAATACATTAACTACATGAAGCTTTTTTGGGACTAAAGCCATTTATTAGAATTGAACGCAGTAGTGCGTGGTGCTCTATCATTAGCTTAAATATTATGTACCTACGTGTCAAGTTAATTGGATGTTTGCTCCAATTGTACACATTAGAACTTATTATCGTATACATAACTTTGAGATAACGGTAGACCTTTGCGCCCCTACTTATTATCGAAAAAGCACAAAAGAAATATCTTAACAAAAATCGCTTTAACAAACTAAATAAAATAAAACTAAATATCTCGTAAATCGCTTTTGAAGTTTATAAAACTATTTAAAGTGTGAACAAAGTCGAAGGAACGTGACGACTAGGTGAGAGTCGTGTGCAGGGAAGAAAAGAAGACTCCACAGTTTCTTGTGGATCATTGGAGGAAGTATTTAGAACTTTAAACTACAGTATCGGATCTCATAGCTGGTCAAATAGAGCGGCGGGACCCAGGGTAGTAGAGGTAGGTATACAGGGTGTAACACCCTAGTAATACTTAAAGGGGTGCTTCAGACCATCAAACTGAACAACATTCAATATGGAGCCAACATCGAGAAAATATAAAATAAAAAATCAGCTGCAGTACCAACTCGACTCAATGTATGTGGGACAACATATTTTTTTTTCGCGATTTCGATTTCGGCTCCATAGTGAAAGTTGTTCAGTTTGATAGTCTGAAGCTAGCGTGTTTTGTTACAATCTGTACATGGTAGGGTAGAAACTGTGAAGATATACTCATGATACTGAACAACTTTCCATAGGAACGTTTAAGGGAAATTCGCAAAAAATATATTTTTCATACAAACGTTCGATAAGATTGCATTTAGTTTGTAAAGTCCAAAATTTATTTTTTTAATTTCCCTTTTGGGAAGTTGTTCGGTATCATGGTTAGTGGGTACAATCAACTCTTAAAGTAATACATCTTGCTTACCCGACACTCTGTACACCACTATTCTTGACGACCCGGTTGGTGTAATGGTTACCACGCCGGACTGCCAAACCAGGGTCCTGGATTCGAATCCCGGTTCGGTCATGGATGTTATAATATGTTCGTGCCGTTGTTGTTTGGTTTCCATAATAAAAGCCTTTAGTGCTTAGTTTGGGATCATTACAATGTATGTGCCTGTGAGCGTTATTTATTATTCTTCAATTACTAGAAAAATTTCAAGGGTGTATTCAGAATCAGATAATAAAGCTAAACAACTTTCACTAAAGAATATGAGTCGAAAAACGAGAAAATTTCCCTAAAAAAGTGCGGATCAGACGACGAACAACTTTAGACAGTCCCTCTTGAATGGGTATTGAACTAAGGTGAAGAAACATGGCTGTATATAAAATCTGAACCTTAAGATATCGCGAGAAAGAAATTAGCTGTTGAATAGAAAACGTCGATGGCGACTCGACCCAAATGTATCGAACAGGAGTGCGATTTTTGAATCTCATTCGGTGAGCTCAGCAGTTGAAAATGTCAAAATTAGGTACTATGGAGATATATATGCATCTTTCTACTGCTGATTTGACTTTAAAAAATCGCATTCCTGAATTATTATTTTTGAGAGTCAAATCAGCAGTAGAAAGATGCATATCTCCATAGTAATTTTGACATTTTCAACTGCTGAGCTCACCGAATGAGATTCAAAAATCGCACTCCAGCTAGTTTTTCGTCGCGATTTCTAGCCTGAAGCACCACCTCAGTTGTTCGATGAAGTGACAATCTAAGTGTTGACTTTCGCAGTATAACGCGTAGGGAACCACCTAAAGTAGGTACCATGTTTTGTAATCGTTGTAACTTATAACTGAACTCACTGAAGCTTACGTCATGTTTTCAATTAACAGTTTTGTTTTAATTTTCCTCATAATGCAGCAAGATGTTCTCTCAATAATACTTCTAATAACCATTGAATCATCATAACCTTTGATATTTGCTTAAAAACATGTTTCTATTTATATTTTGTGTTAGGTGGGTAGATCAACTATTTTTTGTCCTCACGGTACTGTATAAAAAAAAGTTTTTATTCCTTTTTTCTTGACATTCATTAATTTCGTAAGATAGATATTGTATCTAATGATATGATTCTGCTACACACATGTGCATTCCACCATCTGTGTTGAACTACTAGAAGTTTTTAGCGGTTGTCCGATAGACCAAAAAACGTGGGGACAACGAAATAAAGCGTCCATCGGACAACCGCCAAAATTCAAGTAAAATTCAAGTAATTTTGCAAAACCGTGTGTGTGTTTAATAAATGCAATCCTTAGTTATTCAACAAACATTAAATTTTGGGGCAAGCAAAACCTGAGCTTGAGCCTAAGCCTGAACATTGAGAAAAATTTATGCAGATGACTGGGACTAGGTATGGACAAAAAATAGTTGATCTACCCAGTGTACCTATTATTATTATTTGTGACCTCAATGCGATCAAATTATAGGATTGTATCCATTAAAATTGGCCATGGGCTCTAGTCTCTACCCATCCCTCCGAGAATAATATAAATATTCTACAGAATTATATATCTCATACAAATGTGTTGCTATAATACAGTACCTAGTATTGATATAATGAAAAAAAAAACAAAAGGTCCAACAAAATTAGTTAAAACTATTTTAAGGGGATGATCAGACCATCAAACTGAACAACTTTTTCTATGGGACCAATATCTAAATCGAGAAAACAAGAAATTAACTGTTCCATACAAAACTGGAATCCTAGACCTACTCGATCAAAATGTATAACTACTGGATTTCTTTTTGGCCCATTCTATGTTGGCCCCAATAGAGAATGTTGTTGTTTGATGGTCTGGTCATCCCCTTCAAATAGTTTCAGCTAATTTTGTTGGACCTTATTCTGAGCTTGTTGCCCATGCAATTCAACTATCTTGCCTCCACCAACACCAAAACGTACACATGGCGACACATCAAGCTACGCAAAACCAATATATAAGCTGGCCGCGCGCGCGACGTTATACATTACTCTACCTACGCGCGGCGAGCTTATTTTGATTTTGTGTAGCTTGGTGTCGCCGTGTGTACACACGGCGTAGGCTCAGGCTACCCTGTTTGGACTTTGAACTATTAGAAGTTGAACGCTGCGAATCGTGCGAGGGGGTGCGGTACCAATGTTGTTGTTGTTTCGTCTCACTGCACGCTGCGCCCGCGCCGGCAGCCGCGTTTATGCAGGCTCTCTACTGCACTATTTTGTGTTTTATACGTAGTGTAGTTGTGGGTATACAGGGTGCGTAACCTGATGTGTCGCCGTGTGTACCTAATGGAAGCTGGCTAGAGAAGGCCTATGCTCTGCAGTGGTACAACAAAGGCTGATAATGATGATGTAAGATCAAAGTACCTACATCAATTAAGATTAGAACCCAATGGATATAATCTTTGAACCGAACGCATTTCAATAGTTGTCAATAGCCTGACCGTAGACCCCTATCCGACACCTGCTTCATTACATTGTACCTTTTATGTAACAAACTGTCTGCTACTAACTATTCTCGAAGTCAAGCTCGATTACTAGTACGTAATCGTGAAACTTTTGATACTTACATAAACAATTAATAGCCATAGTAGTCCACCATAGCGGACGGACGCGTATTATACTCTTATAATATACTTACTAGTGTTTACCCGCGACTTCGTCCGCATAAATTATATACCAAATTTTAAGTCAGATCACAAGCTATCAAACAAAAAAAGTTTCATCAAAATCGGTTCAGTAGTTTTTGCGTGATGCGCGAACAAACAAACAAATAAACAAACACACAAACAAACAGACAGACAACATTTCTAAAAAAGGTTGATTTCGAGTCAGGGATACCTAAAAACCATATCGTAATCTTTTTTTTGTTATTATCTTCAATGTACAGACACACTTCAGTTACAGTTTTATTACCCGACTGCGACAGAAGGAGGGTTATATTTTTCGAGCGTATGTATGTATGTATGTAAGTATGTATGTATGTATTTATGTACCTATGTATATTTGTATGTCTATTTCTTTGGCACGCCCTACAGCTTAAACGGCTTGATGGATTTTAACGAATGAGGTGTCCTTAGATTCGAAAAAATCGTGAGAGTGTCATAGGATACATTATTTTAATATGGCGTCTGCGAATTAAAAAAGAGAGGGTGGAGAATCAAATTTTTTTCGTAAAAAAATTCAATATGGGTATGAAATGAAAGCTGGTGAAGAGCAGATTCCAAATATATATGTATTATAGTACTTTTGTGCAACCATTTTGACACAAGACTAAAAAGTATGAAATAAACTATACAAGGTGTTACAAAAATACAAATAAACCTTTAAGGGGGTGGTGTAGACCATCAAACTGAACAACTTTCACTATGGGACCAATATCGAAATCGCGAAAAAAAATATTTATGTTCTATACTATACAAATCGACTAGAGCTAAAATATGTATGGGATATGAAATCATTTTTTTCGCGTTTTCGATGTTGGTCCCATAGAGAAAGTTGTTCAGTTTGACGGTCTTAACAACCCCCTTAAGAGTTTCAAAAATTTATTCTTACTTATGAAACACCTTGTATTATTAAGAAAAACAAAAAACCCGACTGCATAAAAACTATTAACTGAAAAGATAAAAACAAGCTCCTTTAATCAGCTTAATAACTTTGTTTGAGCAAATTAATAAAATTTGAATGTTATTAGGTAGGTACTTATTAGGTAGGTATTGCAGGCGGGGACAAAGCAATAATAAAAAATAGGTAGATATGTTTTGTAATTTTTCTTTGTCCCCGTTTGCGATACCTACCTAATAAGTACCTAATAACATTCAAATTGTATTAATTTGCTCAAACAAAGTTATTAAGCTGATTAAAGGAGCTTGTTTTTATCTTTTCAGTTAATAATAGTTTAGATTCCGTGCCCGTACCACAATAGATAATCTATTGTACTCATACCCTACGACACATCTGGTTTCTTTAGGAGAAATCTTTAGATACCTACATTGGAACTTAAATATATTAAATCATGTCTATTATCTCTTTTGGGGTAATCAGAAACTTTGCTTGAACTACCAACACAACACCAAGCAAGAGCAACGCCCCCTTTTCAGCGAAGTGAACGTTTTAGGATGGAATGACGTGTGAAGGAAGTGGTGATACAATAGGGTGGCTAATGTGGGTATAGCCTTTCACTTTATACAGGGTGTAAGGAAAAGTATCATTAACCTTTAAACCACATACTCTACCCATCAAACTGAACAACTTTTATGGGAGCAAACCTGTCAGAACAAAAAATAATCAGCTGTCTCATACATTGTAGTCGAGTAGGCAATGCAGTTTAGTATGGAAAAGCTGTTTTTTTTTTTTTGCTGAGAGCTTTGCTCCAATAGTAAAAGTTGTTCAGTTTGATGGTTGAAACTTTTCCTTACACCCTGTATAATACACGCTGCATTAGAAACCTTAATCATAATTGGTAGGGGCCAAAGTATTGAATACAATACATTTTAACAACATCCATCAGTATTCATCATTATTTGGAATCTAACAAAGGGCAACAGACCGACCGACGATGTACGTTTCTGGAATTTCATCGGTTACTTTGAATTTCGTCGACGAAAATGAGATTTAAACGAGGTGGTTACGTTTTTACGCAGTAACCGAAGAACGAGTAAACGCAGAAACTGAAAACAGTTTCTTTAAGATTTATAAGTTATAAATTATAACTTATAATTTCTTGTTTACGTAACAAAAAGCTTGTATACAATTGGGTACTTTATAAAAGAAAGCCATCTTTTAGCGACCTTCGCAAATAATGTAAATGGCCAAAAAGCCCATAAACGTCAGCAAACAACACAAATATGGTGAACTCGAATCAATATTGACACACCAATTGGCCTTGGACATAATGGTGTTACACCCACACGCATTTTTGTACGTATAAAAGTTTGTACCGAAAACGTATGCCCATCCAAATAAGTAATAATTTATTCTTGTTATACCATCACGGATGTGCGTTGCTTACAGAATATTGAAAACAAAACTGTCAAGTAAATGCAAGTCTTTGACCTAAGATTCTTAAGAGAAGTTTATTCCGAGAGCGCAAATGCGCGCTGCATACAAACGTAGTCTGGTGATATTTTCAATACTATCCAATTAAAGTCAATGAAATTTTTCAGAAACAATCTAGAAACTAATCTCTATGTTCGTATGAAGTCAGATTTCCGTAAAATATACAGTTTTAATGCTAGGATTAATTTAAGATTTGTATGGAAAACTTTGAGGCACTGTAACTTTAAAACTATACATTTTAACGAAAATCGGACTTCATACAAACATAGAGGTTAGTTTCTAGATTGTTTCTGAAAATTTTTATTGACTTTAATTGGATAGTATTGAAAATATAACCAGACTACGTTTGTATGGAGCGCGCCAACGGTAATATACAAAATGTATATCTAGTATGCTCGTTGATGGATTTTATTATAGTCTATGGCACCACCGATGTGAGCGTCCTAGGCGCGTTTCGGAGAGGTAATTGGCACCAGATGGACACTAAATTATGAGGTTCCGGGTTCGAATCCACAAGGACGATAGCCATTTACCAATGAGTTTTTCTAACTTATACAAGGTGTTACAAAAATACAAATAAACATTTAAGGGGGTGGTTAAGACCATCAAACTGAACAACTTTCACTATGGGACCAATATAGAAATCGCGAAAAAAGAAATTGATGTTCTATACTCTACAAATCGACTAGAGCTAAAATATGTATGCGATATCAGATTTTTTTTTCGCGATTTCGAAGTTGGTCCCATAGAAAAAGTTGTTCAGTTTGACGGTCTAAACAACGCCCTTAAGAGTTTTAAAAATTTATTTTTACTTATGAAACATCCTGTATACGTAATACCGACTGGTCTCAAACAGAGCAGGAAAACATCGTGAGGAAACCTGCATACGCTGAGGACTAATGAATTTAATCAAAGGCTGAAGAAGAAATTCAATGCGTATGTGAAGTCTACTAATCCGCATTGGGCACGCGTGGTGGACTCACGCCCATAGTATTACATCCCCTCTACTCAACAAAAGATGTTTTTTTTTATCTCAAAGCACCTAAATAAGTATAGAGAAAATTAAAACAACAAATTGAGTGCTAACAAAGATAATTCGTTTATGTAGGTACCTACCTACTTATTATTGTTTTAATACAGATGAGGTCACAGACGTAAAAGCATGTCGGATGGATTCATCATACAATTCTGGCGATCCTTTTATTCGCACCGTTTTTAGTCAGACGAAAGGTTTGGGGTCAAGTTATAAGAAGGTAGCGGTAATGAATCAATGTTCTAGTTTTCATAATTCGGTATGTTACGTTTTTTTTTTATTTTATATTTTTTATGGATAGTAGACACAATTTTAAGAAACTAACTTTATTATGTTGCCATTAATAGAATTTATCAATATAAATTTAATTTTTAAAATAGTTTAATCTGCTATCTCTAAATAAGAAAAAAGATTGACTGTGTATCTCAAATTATGTGCAAAAAAACTATTATTAGCTCTCCTGTATTTGTTCATTTTGAGGTTATCCCCTTTAGGCCGGATTCGACCAAACTTTGATTTATAGAAGAGTAAATATACAAGGAACAATTTTAATCTTAGCGTTTGTTCCGAAATAACTTCATTCATACTAAAAGAACGAATGTATAATCCACCTAAAGAAAGAGGTTCTACAAAAAAAAACTAGACAGTATATCGAATTGTATTATTTGTATTGTGTGTGGCCACATATTTCCAGGCACTCCAGTTACTCCAGGCAGTATTTTTTCATTTCAATTGTGCTTTTACCCCATAAAACAAACAAAAACGCATCGCTCATGAGTTAATTTTTCATTTCGATAGCAAACATTTTTCCTCATCAAACAAACAAAAAAACGCGTCGCTCATGAGTTCATGAGTTTATGACATCAAATAAACATAAATGAATCAGTTTGTACCTACTACTCAATTCATTACTAACTACACTTGTTTGCAAATTAGTCTTTGTGCAGACGAATAATACGCCCTCCGTTTCACAGCTTGCATATTAAATCATGATTTAATGAGAAATTGTAATAATATTGTAGGTACCGTAGTTTGTTAAGAAAGCTATCTCATCCCCAGTTTGTTTTCTTTGAGTGCATCAGAACTGCTATAATTACATTACTTAGTATCTACTTGTTCGTAAAGGAGTAACCGACATAAATAAACTCACGACCGTAATCCCTTTCGGGGTGGTTAGAAACATTGCTACAACTAACAACATTCTGTTTAAGAATGTAGTTGTAGCATGCTTACATTTAGCAATTTAAGTCTCAAGCACAGACTTAAAAGAAGAACCAGACGTAATCTCGTCTAATCATGAGTGAAGCACCCATTTCTTTAGTGTGCGTGCTGTCACGCGGTACATAATGGTGACGGGTTGTAGGACCTGCGCCTAGAGCTAGTGCATCGTGTGAGTGTAGGTCCCTTGTAGAACAAACGAGATTGTATTGCCTTGCATGCTTCACATCTTTTTAGTGCAATATTCGGTCCGTATTTCTTTCAAGTCCGTGGTCTCAAGATGGAATGACGTGTCAAGTGTAGTGGTAACAACAGGTTGTTAGCCTATCGCCCACATAAACACTTCATAAGAAACCTTTAATCCCCTGGTCGCCTCGCACGCATGACACCCACGATGAGAATTTTTTTCCGATTATGATGTTCTTAGTCCCATAGTGAAACTTGTTCAGTTTGATGGTCTGAAGTACCCCCTAAACTTAGTAAAGTATTTAAGTTAACACAATTTGTAAGTTTTTGACCTTCGAGGTAACATAAGGAACCCTAAAAATTACATGCACAAGAATTACGTCTTAGAGCGGTTTCGCACTAGGTGCGATCCGAATCCAGTCCGTCAAAAAAAGTATGGATTTTGATGGATTTTGACAGTCACATTCACAATTAAGGCCTCCGCTCATTGCAGCGATATTATCGAGCGATATTATCGCAGCGATTTTGCGATAATTGTTCTCAGTACATTTTATATGGGGACGCGCGATCCTACACACTGCCGCGATATTATCGAGCGATAATATCGCTGCGATTTTGCGATAATTGTTCTCAGTACATTTTGTATGGGGACGCGCTCGATCCCACACACTGCCGCGATATTATCGCAACCTGACGCAATCTCTTTCTACTACATTCAGTGAAGGGCGCATGCGTGACGCGAATGGCGGAATCGCTGCAGTGTGTAAGGTGTCGCGATATCGCTGTCGATAATATCGCTGCAATGTGCGGAAGCCTTAATTCTGTCTCGTATGGAATATACATACCTTTGTACATACATAAATACATAAATAAATATGGCCAATGGCCAAAATCCATCAAAATACATACTTTTTTGACGGACCCGATTCGGATCGGACGTATATAGTGCGAAACCGCTCGCTCTTAGGAAAAATATTTATGTTTTCTATTTTCATAACTGTCGCAAGAGTTGAATATCGTTAATTATTTGATAACTTTAGCCTTTGGCCGCATCTCGTAAACATTCGTATAATTTATAAGACCTTCGGATATTATAAGCCGAGTCTTTTAAAATGCATCCGGCGACATGCTAGGATCAAATCTTAGTGGTCGTGCGTCATTTTATTTCTATTGTAAATAGTTACGATTGTACGGTGCGTTCAATAGCAGTAGAAATCTGTAGGAATGATCGGTACATTCCTAATATTATATTCACGCCAATATCCGATTGGGGAAGGCATATATATGCAAATTATGAAACAAAAATGAAATTTAATAATACTCATTGATAGAGTACCTACCTATTCTACTTCCTGGAATAGCATACATATTTCTATTTATTATTTATTTAGACTTTAGACTTCCGGAAAATTTCGTCAATACTGACGAAGTATCTAGCGGGTAAATAAAATTTCGATATTCGAGCAAACGATAAACTCTGTCATTAAATTCTCTTCGGCCCTACCACAATGTCCACAATGCCTCAAAACGAAGGTGCTCAATCAGTGCGTCCTGCCAGTGATGAGCTATGGTGCGGAAACGTGGACCCTGACGATAGGACTAGTTCATCAATTCAAGGTCGCTCAGCGAGGAGTTTCTCCGAGAGATCACATCAAAAATTAAATGATACGTCACAGAACTAAAGTGGGTGACGTAGCTCAGAAAATTAGCAAGCTGAAGTGGCAATGAGCTGGTCATATCTGCCTATGACCCGACAACCGAGATGGAGTGTCAGAATTTTAGAGTGGAGACCGCGAACTGGTAGGCGTAGCGTAGCCTGCTGCCCGCTGGACAGACGACCTAAACAAGGTAGCGGGGAGTGACTGGATGAGGAAGGCCTAGGACAGAGTTTTGTGGAGCGCCTTGGAGAGGACTATGTTCAGCAGTGAACGATGATAGGCTGATGATGATGAGAACAAATAAATAATGTATTGAATATTATTATTAATGGAATAAAATGCTTATTCAACAAATAAAGAGATATAAACTTCCTAGGATGTAGGAGTGCAGATTCGGTGCATTATTGATTGATTATTCAAGATTATTCCTGATTCTAATTTTTGTTATTGTCACGATCTTTGAAATACTTACCTTGATTCGACACAGTTAGAAAATTGGTTACCATAATTATGTTATTCCTTGGGAATGTCAAATTGTTCGTGGTCGGCTGGAAAAAGCCGAAGATAACCGAAAAAATACATCGACAATCCTATTCCATCGCCGTCTAACAACGCCCAAAGGTTCTAACCGCACATCCGTGTCAGTGCCATGTCCAGTCAGGATAAAAAAAGTTGTTAACATGTTGTTTGACCGCGCCGCGTCCGCACTTGCCCGTTGTCAATGACACGCATGCTGCGGACGTATGTGGTTAAATCCTAAATCTGAGCCAATGTTCCCGTGATTTATTATCGGAATCTATTCATGTAATAAAATTGTAAAAATTTGATTGTACACTCCTCCAAATTAAAATATCAAAACTTGGTTCGACCTATTTAATATTGGCAGTTGTGCTTTTTGGTAATTTCAATAATCTTATAAAAGATTTTAACAGTTTTCAGTTTACCTAACGTACGTATATTTGTTAAAACGGCTGTATTTTATCAACACCTATCTAATTAATTACGCAATTAAATCACAAGTAATATGAATTGAAAACGTATGCGAAATGTATTGAACTGGGTTATCATTATCAATGTGGGTCAGATAATTTGTTTGTTTAGCTGCAAGACGATTAGTGTTCTAAAACTCTTTCAGACAGACGCGACATAAGTCATAGGAGGAGGTTATCGACACGTCACGTGCATTTTTTTTCTGTTTTGGTTAAGTAGCCGATTTTGATATTTGGTATAAAAATTAGCTTAGACCTTAAGGCCTACCACATACATACGGAATTGCGATCCGGAATTCCGAATCATATAATTGTGATTTTGTATAGGATTTGATACTTCCGAAATTCCGAACGCAATTGTGGAAA
This sequence comes from Agonopterix heracliana, assembly GCA_963693445.1. Classification (NCBI taxonomy): domain Eukaryota; kingdom Metazoa; phylum Arthropoda; class Insecta; order Lepidoptera; family Depressariidae; genus Agonopterix; species Agonopterix heracliana. The sequence goes on from OY856310.1 coordinate 3,121,905, forward strand.
TCCATACGAAATCGTAATCCTGATTCGGAATTCCGGATCTCAATTCCATGTACATGTGTGTGGAGGACCAAAAGGAAGCGCGTGGGCATACAAATTTCAAGCCTAGTCGTGGGACAACCAGTGTATAATTAATGTCTCACTCAGGATATTTATTACCAAACCGTGTCAATGTCTCACCGGTCCTTATACAGAGAAATAGAACTAAACGTTAACTGTACTAACGTGGAGAGTTGCTGAATTATCGATAGTTTAATTGTCGATGTCCCATCCATTTAGGTCTAGGTTTGTGCAATGATGTAATGGAGCTGCCGCCGATTATTTTTTCGCTATTTCGATGTTGGTCTCATAGAGAACATTTTTTGGTTTGATCGTCCCCTTAGGAAACCGACAGCATAGTTAAGAAGGACCCTGTACAGTGTGAAATTGATATCATTAGCATCCTTTTAAACTAAGAGTCTACCCATCAAACTGAGCAAACCAATTGGAGCAAAAAACAAATCTGCTGTCCCATACATTTGAGTCGTTTAGGCAGCGGCGGCGTTTAGTATGGGACAGATGATTTTTTTTTTTGCTCCGATTGGTTTGCTCCCATAGTACAATTTGTTCAGTTTGATGGGTAGACTCTTAGTTTAAAAGGATGCTAATGATATCACCCTGTATATGGGACACGAAAAGTGACTTTGCTATTGAATTGATAGCATCATCAATAATATCAGCCGATAGCCACATCTCCTTGATCTACCTATTAAAATCGCAGGTGCTCAAGTTGGAAAAGCAAAAATACGAATTATGAAATTTCACATAAAGCGCTAATCCTAATAAAATTCTTGAAGCTTCTTGGTTGTAGTAAAAAAAATTTGGACCAATCTATCGATCGATCTATCTATCTTAGTATCGATGCTATTATCGATTATGATGTTATAGACCGGTGGCCAGCTACAGTCAACTATACCTTATAAAATTAACGAACTAACGCATTATGCACCTAAAGTAGACTAAAAATAAGTCATAAAAAACTTGGTCTGCCAGGGCGCAGCTTGGCACGTTTTCCGGTGTGATGAAAAACGTGGACCCCAAAAACACCCCATTTTACCTCATCGAATTAAAGCATGGAACTTGTCTGTTGGTCTGGAGGCCGATTAGTAAAGCCTAAAAAACCTGGTCTGCCGCCGCCTATCCTGGCACGTTCATGGGTCCGACTGAATTTAGGGTGCCCCTCGGAGGGTGGATTTTACCTCATCGAATTAATGAATGAAATCAATGCCAATTTATAGTCCTATCAACTATGTTTACATATGCCTTGGTTTGCCTAGGCTCAGCCTGGCAGGTTTCCGGGTGCGACTGATTTTACTTTCAAAAAATTGTTTAGCCAAACTTTAAAAACCGGTATAAATCTACAGATTCTGCGGAAAATTTTACTGAAATTCGCTTGTATAAATTAACCAAGATATATGTACTCATACAAATATCCCTGAAGGTGGAATTTTAATAGAAAAGGTCAACGGCCCGCGGAAACTAAAAGAGATAGGTATGTGGTCCCGAAGGAAAAAATGTCAAAAACCCTGGGCAATTTGACGTCCCGATGAAAAAATCCAAAATAGGAGATCCAAGATGGTCGTCTTACATTTTCAAAGTCCTCATAACTTTGTAACCATTGACGGTCGGCGCGCTGTGTGAGTACAAATCAAATTAGTAGCAAAGCCCGGCTTACGATGTTTACCTTTCGGTTCTCTCAGAAGGCATATTTTAGTGTCGAAAAAAATGGTGGCCCAGAATTGTTAATCTATGTAACAAATAAATTGATAGATAGATAGATAACTCATTTATTATTTCACCTGAACAATACAGGAAAAAACAGTGACTGACAAAGGTAGACAATTACCTACCTACACGATAAATTAAAATGCCTAATTAGGATATTCGGACATCGTAAGTTTTTTTTTTATTAAGGGCTCTTTCCTTATGTTTTACACTGCAATTCTGCCAATATCATGATGACTGGAAGTATCGCAATCTCAATCTCCAGGATTGTTTTATTAACAAAAACATATTTGAGGACACCAAATAGCGGAACTGCGTGGCAAGTCCAGAGACACCAACCGAGACGACCGCCCGTCAATAGACCCGCCAAGCGACTAAGCTAGTTTAAATAGTTAAAAACGAGTAAAACACTTAGTTCAACATGTCTCGATATAATATGGCGTTGACATGAAATGGCTTCGAAAACGGTGGTTAGGCCAAAATAGTAAAAAAATACGTGTCCATCAAGCTAGCGTACACATGACGGGAATCAAGATTAATCATTTAGTGCCATTTAATAATAGTGCCTCTGTAGTTTGCTAAATATTCATTCATATTTTTCCCTGTTAGTGCTTTTGTGTTTATTACTCTCTGACATCCAAAATCTCATAATGACAGGCCTTCAATAAAATAACATAGAAACATGGATCTAAATCATAAAGGATACCACTCCTCCTTACAAGCATTAATACAAGAAAATTGGCGATGGCGTCGTCGATATTTCAAATTTTAGGTGTATCCCTTTCTATCCAATGACGTAGTTACGAAATGACAGGAGAGGAGCTACAATTTTGTACGTTGGATTAGAAAGGGACAAAGTTAACGTCACAAAAAACAACGACGCGATGGAAAAGAACGATCATTACCGACCACAAACGAGTATTATCATGTTTCACGTCTTGTTAGGCAGTCTGCACTCCACTATAGAGGATTCCAAACTTCTTGCATGGAAATAAACAAGTTTTTTTCGTCTTTCATATATTAGAATATCGAGCTAGAGTATAGGCGTACACACGAATTCACACGATAGTTCAAAACTCTAGTATCAAAATAAATTGTTCCTGAAATAGAGACTCTGGAATTATGAAATTTTGAATTTCAGAGAGTAATAAACACAAAAGCACTAACAGGGAAAAATATATGTTTCGCAAACTACAGAGGCACTATTTAGGAACTACTTATTTAATGGCACTAAATGATTAATCTTGATTCCCGTCATGTGTACGGAGGCTTGATTGGACACGACGTATTCTTACTATTAAATAAAATAAGGAGATTGAGATTTCGATACTTCCAGTCATCATGATATTAGCAGAATTGCAGTGTAAAACATCAGGAATGAACCCTTAATAAAAAAAAAAAACCTACGATGTCCGAATATCTTAATTAAGCATTTTAATTTATCGTGTAGGTAGGTAATTGTCTGTCTACCTTTGTCAGACACTGTTTTTCCTGTATTGTTCAAGTGAAATAAATGAGTTATCTATCTATCTATAAATTTTATTTGTGACATAGATTAACGATTCTGTGCCACCATTTTTTTCGACACTAAAATATGCCTTCTGATTCTGATAGAACCGAATAGTAAACATCGTAAGCCGGGCTTTGCTACTAATTTGATTTGTACTCACACAGCGCGCCGACCGTCATTGGTTACAAAGTTATGAGGACTTTGAAAATGTAAGACGACCATCTTGGATCTCCTATTTTGGATTTTTTCATCGGGACGTCAAATTGCCCAGGGTTTTTGACATTTTTTCCTTCGGGACCACATACCTATCTCTTTTAGTTTCCGCGGGCCGTTGACCTTTTCTATTAAAATTCCACCTTCAGGGATATTTGTATGAGTACATATATCTTGGTTAATTTATACAAGCGAATTTCAGTAAAATTTTCCGCAGAATCTGTAGATTTATACCGGTTTTTAAAGTTTGGCTAAACAATTTTTTGAAAGTAAAATCAGTCGCACCCGGAAACCTGCCAGGCTGAGCCTAGGCAAACCAAGGCATATGTAAACATAGTTGATAGGACTATAAATTGGCATTGATTTCATTCATTAATTCGATGAGGTAAAATCCACCCTCCGAGGGGCACCCTAAATTCAGCCGGACCCATGAACGTGCCAGGATAGGCGGCGGCAGACCAGGTTTTTTAGGCTTTACTAATCGGCCTCCAGACCAACAGACAAGTTCCATGCTTTAATTCGATGAGGTAAAATGGGGTGTTTTTGGGGTCCACGTTTTTCATCACACCGGAAAACGTGCCAAGCTGCGCCCTGGCAGACCAAGTTTTTTATGACTTATTTTTAGTCTACTTTAGGTGCATAATGCGTTAGTTCGTTAATTTTATAAGGTATAGTTGACTGTAGCTGGCCACCGGTCTATTAGACATAACCTTACTATTGATACCATTAAAAGTTCTTAACTATCGATATTCGATCTACTACCAACTTTTCCGTCCTATCGACCGGCAATACTAGAAACACTAGTGTGAACTATGAAGGAATGCAGTCAAACAATGACTTTCCGTATGCCTTGTTTGGTCACGGCGTCACACTGAGGTCGTTTATCGGCGACGCAAAGCCTGCATGGGCTTAGAATAATAGCCGATTATAATATACTAGTCTGGAATTTGTAATTTGTGGTTAACATTCATTGGAATTGAAACAATATCAAACTGAAAGAAACTCGATGGCGATTTGCTGAAGTTAGGCTTGAAATACGAATAAACAGTATCACTTTCACATTTCGTAATACTGGATAATTCGGGCCAACAGACACGACTCGCAATCGCAAACTCACAAAACACGACCGGTAACAGGATAACAATGCATCGTCACTGTAATCGACGGCCGCGACATCTGCCCACTCCTTATTCTTCTGGCGCCTTCAAACGCTACTGCATATCTCAGGCTGCTTCTCACCGATCCACAGCCCAATCCGCTGCGTAGCGTCAGCAACTTCCTTTGCCGAAGTACCTACTTGCATTCTGGGTGCCTCTTGGTCGGTTGCTAACTTCATTCACTGGCTCAGTAGACCCTTCGTGGTCCCTCCAGTTATTTGTAGTCGCTGCTCCCTGAGCAATGCTGTAACCTGTAACCTCCTATGTCTGATAGAACGGGAGACCGATACGATCAGAGGTTCCGTCAGATGCAGTAGCTATAACCTGCAGCCACACTGTTTAGGCGTCAGAGATGTACATGACGCCTGAATTTCGCCTGAAAGAATTAGTCACCTATTACGACGCCCAACTGGTTTGGTGCTAAGGTGCTATTCAAAGTCGGACACCACAATAACCCGTATAAATTCCTGTAGATTATCGTCGAAGGCTGCATCGATTCACATAGTGAACAACGAAGAATACAGAACTAAGAGATGCAAGTACGAACTGTATTCTAAACAGCTTCTTAACGTAATGGCGTCATTTGCGATTCGATTGCGAGAAAGGTGATACTAACTGTTTATTGAGTCACGAGATAGTTGTGTTTATGTTAATTGTTACAAATTACAATGCATGCTCGTTTTACACCTACACTTTATGAGATAATGTATTTAAATAATACATACCTACTTATGTGCAAATGGTTTCGTTCAACTCAAACTCGATATGCTTATTTTATTAGCAAACTCTGTGTATCTGATTGAAAATTCTGTACAATCTTCACCAGCCTTAACATCACCATCATATCAGCCGATAGACGACCACTGCTGGACATAGTCCTCCCCCAAGGATCGCCACAACGACGGGTCTTGCGATGTCCTCATCCAACGGGGTCCCGCCGCCTTCACCAGGTCGTCGGTTCACCTTGCGGGCCTACCCACGTTGCGCTTTTCTGTACGCGGTCGCTACTTGATAACTCCGCGGCCCCGTCGGCCATCTATAGCATATTATCGTCCACTACTATACATGAGGGTTACCTATCGTACTTTCGAAAAATAGTTTTCCGAATTTTAGTTCTCCGAAATCGTTATACTTTTTATTGTTTCCCTTTTTTTTTGTTTCCCCGAAATATTATTCGCCATATTTTAAAAAGCCAGATTTTTTATTGTCCTTTTTTTCTTTTAACCAATGGATCAAAATTCTGTAACACAGTTTTCCGAAGTAATGTAAGTCAGATAATTTACTTTTTCGAATATTTGTTTTTCCGTACAGTCACATTTCCTCAGAAATATTTAACCTAACCTATCCTAGAATTTTAAAAACTCCAGATGGTTTTTTTCAGGCAGGGGGCGTCCACCTCTCGCACCTTCAACATACATTATAAGCAAACAAGCAAGCATGCAGCAAGCAAGCTAGCATGCAGCAAGCAAGCAAGCATGCAGCAAGCAAGCAAACATGCAGCAAGCAAGCAAGCATGCAGCAAGCATTTTGATGCTCCGCTCGCTTCGCTCGCTCCGCTAAGTGTTTTACATGTTCTAACCTAACCTAACCTACAATTTTAAATCCACCAGGTTGTTTTTCTCAGGCAGGGGGCTTACGCCCCCCGCACCCCCCTAGCGGGGGGCGCAGCCCCCCTGCACCCCCCAACATGCATACAAGCAAGCAAGCAACATGCAAGCAAACATGCAGCAAACATGCAGCATGCATGCAGCAAGCAAGCAAGCATACAGCAAGCATTTTGATGCTCTGCTCGCTTCGCTCGCTCCGCTAAGTGTTTTACATGTTCTAACCTAACCTAACCTACATTTTTAAAACCACCGGTTTGTTTTTCTCAGGCAGGGGGCTTCCCCCCGCACCGGCCCCCCTTACATGCATACAAGCAAGCAAGCAGCATGCTAGCAAGCATGTTGGTGCTATAATCCTGGTATCATGTATCTACTAGGTTATTATTACAGAAAACTTTACTGTGTTGTGTCAGTGTCCTAGTCATACTTTGGAAGAAGTTGCTTCTACATTTTAAAACTTCGAACCCAGAAGACCGTTGTCAAAAGAAAAAAAATGATTATAAAATTCTGATTTTAAATTTTCTGGAAAATGATACTTCTGTCAAGTCTTTATAAGGAGTAACAAATGTATGTGTAACAAAATATCTGTCACTAGAAAATTCTATAAACCGTTTTCGAACAACTGAAATTCGGTCAGTGAAATTTCGAAAGTAAGATAGGTTACCATACATGAGGCCTATTTCTCCACAAAACTATATCCTCGACCTTCCTCATCCAGTCGCTTCCTGCTAGTTCCCGGACTTCCCGGTCGTAGGTTCAGCGGGCCGGATGAACTTTACAACCACAATTATTAAAATCATACTAAAATCCTAGTAAAGATTATCAATAATGAGCAAGGCAGGGTTTGATTGGCAGGGGCGATCCGCGCTTTGGGCATTCTGTATTTTGGTCATTCTGCGAATTTGATATTTTGGACATAAATGAATGATTGGTGCCAATTACCCCCGTCTATTTTTTTCACCTGTTAACTGGCAGATTTCATTTCATTTTATTACACTCGTGAAAGATTTTCCTTACAGCCTTAGATTATCAAGATAGACAGTAAAAGCTACGAAAGCGTCGAAAAAAATAGGAACCAGTACTGGTTCCAAAACCCTATACATATACACGCACACATACATAATTTGTACGGCGCCTCACGCACAACCTAAGAAAGTTAGCCCCTTTTGTTTTATACGGAACAAGTGTGAGGCTCATTCTAGACATATACTTTTTCTAAGGTTCCAGCATACCTACCACTTTCATAGCAATTTCCCGAAGTAGTAATCTCGCATGCGGTTTGCATTTAGTTACGAAAAAGCGGGAAAAACAAAAAAAAATGACTGAAAACTGGGGAAAAATCAGCCTGCCTGTAAATCGAGTGATTTAGTTTCGAGTGCATAGATAAACAATGAGTGGTTATCACGTGTGATACACCAGGGTTTTAGGGGTATATTGAAGGAGCCTGTCTGCCTAAATAAACACAAAGCAAGCGATATGTTAGGTTTAGTTCTACAATTATTTAATAGCTTCGTCCGATAACCGGGCATCCGTGGGGATGCATAATTCTAGCATAGGTTCCTTTAATATTTAATTATCTGGTTTGAGCTGGTAAATTAAACCAGTAAAATAATATAACGGGCATGATGTTGTTTAATTAACAACAGGTTGATGATGGTTGAGGTTGGTTGTTGGTGGTTGATGGTGTTAAAAAAAAATTAAAATTAAAAAGTCATTTATTGCCTCAATTTTTCTTACAGTCTAAGTGTTGATGTTGTTTAATTAAAGGTGACGGTTTCTCGTCCATACCACAGCGAATCGTTGTTCAGATTGATGGTCTAACACTAGGGTGTTTATTACAACCACACCCTGTTTAATGTTTTTTTTTTTTTTTTTTTTTTAACTCTCACAGGCACATACATTGTAATGATCCCAAACTAGCGCTAAAGGCTTTTATTATGGAAACCATACAACAACGGCACGAACATATAACATCCATGACCGAACCGGGATTCGAACCCAGGACCCTGGTTTGGCAGTCCGGCGCGGTAACCATTACACCAACCGGGTCGTCGAATCTCATGAGATGTGCCTAAGCAAAATTTACAAGCACAGCATGATGAGGATGACTAACACTCAGTTGCAGAAACGCTCATTAAAGTTAATCCTCCATTAAATCTCTTGTTAGCTTTTACTACGTCAATAAGGCAAAAAGTGCCAGCAGTAGATTTAATGGAGGATTGCAACTCAGTGTTATTGAAATACATAGGTATGGTTCATGCTGACACGAAAGAAGAAAATGAGCTTTTATGTAAAGCATATTATGTAGGTACATTACAGAATTCTTTGTTTGTAATTCTTTACCACCTTTACTGACGGATCCGTTACAAAGATAGTAACAATTCTATTGTGTCTGGAATGTCCACATACGAGTAGTTAAACTGTACATTAATACAATAATGAAATCTAACCTATAATAGTGTAGATTTGATGAGCTTGACAAAAATGAAAATATCTTGACATAGGTATGTAAAGAATACATTACAGAATTCTTTCCTCGTGTGACCCATCCATTAATGGGCCACTAGTCGTGTGGAGATAACTAAGCGCCTCTGACGTCTATAAATAGCACATAATTTATCTACAGACACTGTCGGTATCATGTGTCACCCTGTGAAGGATCGCCTTCGCCAATCCTCAGTGCATGGTCAAGCAGTGGAATGTCACAGAAAAGTGGTTGTTATCACCAATATGTGATGAGTCAAACAAACTTGAGGGATATTTCAGGAAATCTTCTTAACTTCTTTTTGAAATTATTTTAATTGATTTCGTCTATTCATGTTTGTAAATATTTTGTATATAACGTGTTTATAATATTAATTTTAGTACCGTAAATAAGATGTTTAATTGAAAAATTTAAGACAAGAAAAACGGAATAATTTGAATTTGATTTGATGTTTTAAATTCGCTATCTGAGCCCGGAATTGAATGAAATCAAAAGCGAAATAGTTCAATCATTTTAGGGTTTGACCCTAACAATAATTCATCTATCGCTGAAACTTTGCAGTGTGATAAAGTAAAGTATACAGATTACGGTTGACAAATAATCTAGGACCGGAAAAAATTAAACCTTAATTATTTGTCAACGGTTCACTAATGTTTAACACAAAATCAATAAGCAAAATATCACTTCTCAAGCAACGTTTAACAATGTTTCATTTCACAAACTAGTGATTTAACAAAGGTGTTAATACACATATTTACTTATCGAAAGTAGTCATTTAGCAAATGCATTGAATTATATTATGTTTCTAGTTAAAACAACATTTCAACATCAGTTATGCGACAACAATCTTATTTACCAAATGAATTATTTAGCAAACAACGATAAATCATTTTTTATATCACAATTTGCCATTTTTCAAATTCATCTACTAAACTTGCTGCAACTTCATTTTAAACTTTAATTTCAAAAAATTTATTAATGTTCGTCAGTCTGACGATCATTCTAGGTCTGACGTGACTAGATTGATGGACCAGACTGACGCGAGAATGAGCGTGTAACACCCGTCTTTCATGGTGCTTCATGCATAAAACATACATGCACGCTAAACCAAGCATACATAATACGCAAAAATGCAGCATGGCATACTAACTAACTTAACCTAGTCTAACCATAACCTACAGTTTTGATGTTACCAATCTGCCCCCTAAGCAACAAGCAAATAAGCATGCACTCAAGCAATGATGCAAGCAAGCATGCACACAAGCATGCAGACACACAAGCATGCAGCAATCAAGCAAGCATGCAGCATGCCAGCAGGCATGCACATGCAAGCAAGCATGTTGATGCTCCGCTCGCTTCGCTCGGTCCGCTAAGTGTTATACATGTTCTAACCTAACCTAACCTAGAATTCGACAAGCTCCAATATGTTTTTCTCAGGCAGGGGGCTTCCGCCCCCCGCACCCCCCGAGCGGGGGGCGCAGCCCCCCTGCACCCCCTAACATGCAGACAAGCAAACAAGCAAGCAAGCACACATGCAAAGATGCAAGCAATCATGCACACAGGCATGCAGCAAGCAAGCAAGCATGCAACATGCAAGCAAGCATGCACATGCATGTACAGACAAGACTGCGTGGAAGAGGGGTGTTCTGGTTCGGTTTTGTGAAATGAAATAATGTGATCATCGATATTTGTAAAACGTTGTTATAATATTTAGTAATTTGCTGATCAAACAATAAAATATAAAACGAGTTTCTAACAAAAGATAAATGTTTAAATAACACAGTTTCATATCGAAGTGTCTTGAGAATGAAATTTTGCAATGTGACAATTTGACAACCTGATCACAAAATTAAATAAATGGTTTGTGAAACCTATTCCTACTAAATGATGATTTGTGAAACGACTCATTTTTAGAACGTTGTGTATTTTTTTTAAAATTGCTAAACAACTGTCGTTCAAACGGCAGTGACCCTTTGTCAACCGTAATCTGTGCTGGTAGCATGCAACACGTGATACGGCTGTATCACCTCTTTTATCTCGTTCTTTCGCACGCAAATAGAAAGAGAGCGAAGGTGTGATAGCGCTGTATCACTGCGGCATGCTAGCTATGCTGTATACTTTACTTTATCACACTGCAAAGTTTCAGCGATAGATGAATTATTGTTAGGGTGTCCATACAAGGAAACTCTAAAATGACTGGACTAAAAATAGTGTTGCAAGTACAAATGACAAAAAGGTAAAAAAAATCTTACATTTTTCTGTCAGAATTACCAACCTGTCGTAGGCTATGAAAGAATTATTAATTAAACACTACACAACAACACAAACAACACGGCTGTAACATGTTAATAATCAATAATAGTTGAAATTATTAATTAATTTAAACGAAAATGCCCACAAGCAGTCAGCACATGCTTCGTCTATAAAAATATACATAACATAACAGTCAGTAATCAGCAACAGCTTCGTCAATACCACGGATTATATAAGAGTACAAACAATACCTTAACTAAACAGATGCAACATGCTTTGTGAAAGTCCTTACTAAAACTAAGCTTAGTTTAGGAATTCTGGGCCAAATGCTTAAATCCCACCCAAAGTGTGGTGATTCTCACTTAGTGCCTCTGAATCCTGAATTCGGGGCTGGACTCCCATCCTGGCTGGACTCCGTTAAAGATATACTACTGCTTATTCCGATGTTACGTCTCCAAACGTAGATATCGCTAGCAAACATTAGATAAACACAACATCGTATTCACGTCACGTACACGTCCTCGACACAAACGTGTCGAATTTACTTGCTAATGCAAGACTCAACTTTAATCTGTGAAAAAAAAGGTAATAAAATCCAGGTGAATTATGCAATTGTGAGTTGAATGAGTAATGTTTAGATGTGAGAGTTCTCTTTATTTATATTACTCGCAAAGGTATTAGGTACTTGCTACTTCATTTGCGTTGTACGTTGTACTCTATCTTAGTTTAAAATATCATTTTGGGTACTGGACTAGGTTAGACTATGTTATCGCACCTTTCAGTAGCAAATCCCATTCAGTAGCAAAGTGAAAAACCTTGGTATATATATTGACTCCACACTGTCCTGGGTACCGCAATTAGAAATCATAAACAGGAAAATGTTTGCGTCGGGGGGAGCGTTGAGAAGGCTCCGTAATTTTCTTCCTACTGCCACCAAAACCGCGCTTGCCCAGACTCTCTTGCTGCCGGTCCTCGACTATGCTGATGTTGCTTTTATTGATCTCAATGAGGAGCAACTAAACAAACTAGAGCGTCTCCAAAATTTCGCTATCAGATTCATATTTGGTCTCCGAAAATACGATCATGTTTCCGAATTTCGTATCAAGCTCAAGTGGTTGCCGATTCGTTCTCGTAGAAATTTCCACATACTTTCTCTTCTCTACTCTGTACTATTCCTTCCCTTAACCCCATCATATCTCAAGGACCGGTTCACTTTTCTCCACGCCACCCATGATCGGGTATTGCGATCAGCCCAGAATCTACAACTAGCTATGCCTTCACACACATCTTCCTTCTATGACAAGTCCTTTACAGTTCAGTCTGTACGCTTATGGAGTGAACTACCTCTGTCTATTAGAAAAGCTCCTTCCCTACCTGTATTTAAAAGATTGCTCAAAGAACACTATCTCTCTCTTTGACAAGAATTTGTCCTTTTGACTATGATATTCCTATTTTTATATTAACAGCATAATTATATTTGTATGTATATATTTATGTATTTATATATGTATTTATGTATGTATACATTATATTTACTCTATATAAATGTAGATGGGTATATAGATACCTACTAGTGCACCGCCGCAGCATTTGTCTCTGTAAACAGTTCTTCCATTCAATGGTTGTCTGGAAGAAATCGCTTTTAGTGATAAGACCGCCCTTTGTACCCTTCTTATTCTTGTTTTAAATTGTATTTTTTTCTACTCTTGGTGTGCAAATAAAGAATATTTATCTTATCTTATCTTATCTTTCATCAATATTCGTTCCGCCGTTTGTGCGTGATTAAGTTGCAAATAATAACAACGTTTTTGTAGGAAAGTAGTAAGTATTAATACGATTATGATGGCTCCATAGTCTTAGTTGGCTAGATAGGTTGGTTAGATTGGGACTATGCTAAGTACTCCATGAAAATTTTCCTAATGTTTAGTAGAATAAAATATAATTCCAGCGACCCCGGGGGTAGCTCTTAAAACCTAGATCCATCTTAAAAGTCTCAAAACCCACAACTTTAAACTTAAGGAGATAGGAGGAGTAGGAAAATACTGCAGTGAACCGCAGTCATACTGCAGTGGCGGCGAAAATCGCTTATGCACGTATGCGTGTATATAAAAAATAGTCTTTGGTAGACCGCATGGACATTTATGCGAGAAAAGCCGCCGCTGCTAGCGCTACATTCCTTGATCTCGCCATTGGCTCTGACCATTGACCGCAGCTCTCAGCTATAATGCCATTGCCATTCCATAAAACATTCGGTGTCGGGTGTCGGTAAAATGGCGACATACGACTTTACTACCGCAAGTATTGCAACTGCTCTCAAACTGTGAAGGAAAACATAATTGTCCAGTCATAGAATAAAGCCAGTCCAGTGCCAGTGCCAAAAAAATAGTTGAACGGGGAAAAATAAGAAAATGTATACAGTGTTTTTCGGATATAGTAGATTAAACACCGAGGACAGGAAAGTAAGAAAGGTCTCAGCTCTCATGTAATTGTTCACCGAGGCGAAGCCGGGTCAACAAACATGTGATCTGAGGCTTTCTTATTTACTGTCCGAGGTTAGTATACTATTTTTCTCCTCGACGGAGGTGGAAAGCGACAACTTCGTTTAGCGTACCGGGACGCTTTCCGTCCGGAGGTGAGAAAAATGAAATTTTTAAAAAGCAATTTTTTGCTACTTTTAGGTTCAAATATTTATCAAGTTTTTATACTTGCTTCACGAAAGCTTCATAAGTTCACTGAAATTTTTGCACTCTACATTTAAGGTACAAAATACTAATAACTGATATAATATAAACTTTCAAAAGTGCGAATCAACCGATCTATTTTCTATGGGAAGTCCAAATATTTTTCTCGTTTTTCGACCCATCATGTCCCTTAGGGAAAGTTCTGAAATCTGAATACACCCCTAAAATGTTGGTAATTAAAACATAGGGGTGTATCACTAAGGAATGTTGAGATGGTATGATCTTGTGTAAAGGACGAGTACATTGACCTATGAAAAACAGGACAAGTGTGACAGTGTGAGTGAAATAGATGAATAAATAGGAGGGCTGGCAGCTATTTTGCGCAAAGGATCAGTCTTGCGATCCAAAGAGGCAACGCTGCCAGCCTCCTGGGCACTCTGCCCCGAGTCGGCGCCTTAGAGGACATTTTTTACCTTTAAGTAGCCTAGGTGTTTTCATTCATTTTTTGTTAGGTACTTATAGTTATATTTTTAGTTGTAATTGTTATTTATCCTAACCTTTGTGAAATAGATAGCCCTTGATCTACGTATAGTCAATCTTACACAATTAGTTAGTTACTTTCAGGTGAAGCCATTAAACGAGTGGTTATAAAAAGGGGTGAAAACGTACCTACCTTCGATGAGCATGTAAGAAGCGGCAGATCTAAGAAACTCGTGCTAAAACTTCTAATAATCGGACCTGCTATGTTACACGAGGATGAAACTTACTAAAGTGCATGAACTTTATCATGATTCTCTTTGAAATCAATACCTACACCTTAGAAAAAAGTTCTTTATACTTTGTACTTCATAAATTGTTGAAGATCCCACTGCAAGATTTATGCACTTCTTTTTAGTTTATAATTTTGTAACATCGTTTTGTTTTATTCGTAAATAACGAAAAAAAAGAAAATGTGCCTAGATTTTGGCAACCAGACCGCGATTTGTTCTTCTCTACTCTATTATAATTTTAAATCTTAACGGCATAAACAAACTTTATGTGTCACATATTAATTACTTTATTGTGTTTTTATTATAGAAACCGTTTCTCCGGAATCTAGTAGGTATAGATAACTATAAACATTTCACAGTTTGATGGGTAGACTCTTAGTTTAAAAGGAAGTTATATACAGGGTGTTTCATAAGTAACAATAAATATTTAAAACTCTTAAGGGGGTTCTTTAGACCGTCAAACTGAACAACTTTCTCTATGGGACCAACATCGAAATCGCAAAAAAAAAATTGATATCCCATACATATTTTAGCTCTAGTCGATTTTGTAGAGTAATATGGAACATCAATTTTTTTTTCGCGATTTCGATATTGGTCCCATAGTGAAAGTTGTTCAGTTTGATGGTCTAAACCAAAAAGGTTCAACCTTAAAGGTTTATTTGTATTTTTGTAACACCTTGTATATCAATATCAATTTCACCCTGTAGAGTATGTACCTGGACGTAGACCGTAGGCACAACAAAGAGAGAGAGATTGTGCTGTAGGTATTGCAGTTTTGTATGGGACTGCAGATTATTTTTTTCCTTTTCAGCATTGTTACCATTATAAAGATATTCAGTTTGACTCCCATTGCCACCTTATTGTTCCCCGGCTATTATTATAGATGGGATCTTACACTATAGGTACTATAGGTACCTTCCCTCATGGACAATGTTTACAGATAAAGGACTAAATTAATAACTTTGGACTTAAAAGCCTCGCCTTTGAGTTCTAATTACAGCAAAATATTGTGTTACTTTGTTAAAACTTTAATAAACTTTTGTTTCGTTAATATTGTTTTACAAATACCGTTAATTTTAAACTGGATAGAAAAGACCACTCCATTTCTTCCCGTTGTTTTAGTACGAGGTGACTAAGGCCTAAATACGTCAACAAACTCCAAACTAGGTAAACTCCTATTCAGTGTGTGCGTCATAAATTATTTACCTATCTATTTTAAAACTTTGTACATGGAAATAAGTAGGTACACTATAAATACAATCATACTTGTGTTTTCCCGCGACTTCGTCCTCACAAATTATATACCAGATTTTAAGTCAGATCATAAGCTATCAAACAAAAAAGTTTCATCAAAATAGGTTCAGTAGTTTTGGCGTGATGCGCGAACAAACCAACAAACTAATAAACTTGTCAATACATGGCGCTACACGTCATTTAAATCGCGCTATCGAGTGTTATTTGAGTTTATATGAAGTGAACCGCTTCTTTTTTATTACTCACGATTTTTACGTTTTTATAATAGTTAAAAGATAAGATTTGTATAATATACTTAATTACGTAGATAAAAGGCTTTGAAATATTGTATTAATAATTTCAAAGCCTTCATTCTTCTCTTTCTAATCATAAATAAATCTTTGTAATTATATTATAATAAATTGTAAATCTAAATAAATGTAAATGTTATGTGTATGTTATTATGCTCTACTTCAAAGTTTTGTATGGACTGAAACCACTTTAAACGAACGCATCTATTTACTAAACACCCTATGTAAGAACAACACAGTCACATAATCGTATCATTTCTTTCTACTTGCAATAGTGATATTATACTATATCATTAAAATACGATACGATATTATTAAGATATTTCAAACTAGAACCCCTAGTTAAAAGAAGACGACCCAGGGGCCACATATTTCTGCACAAAATTGTGAACTCAGTACTGGACTGCCCTGAACTGCTGTCAAGACTGCGCATCTATGCTCCGGGAAGGATGCCGAGGAGATCTCGTTATGTACCATTCTGTGAAACATTGTCAAGAACTAATCTAGGCTTTTTCTCCCCGTTAAACAAGCTTGTTAAAGCATTCAATACACTGTATAAGGAGGCAGATCTCGATATTGATATTTTTTCTAATAGCGTCCATAAGTTTAAACGCATTGCGTATCATGCATTGGAGAATGGCTCATAGCTCTCTCTTTGATATTATTGTACCTTATAATTATATAAAGACTCTAAATTTGGAAGGGGAAGAGGAATACTGTTTAATTACCCATTCGAATCTGGAATAATTGATTGATTGTTTTTTTTGTTTTTTTTTGTATTGTAACTAAACTCAAACCTGCTTATGCCTATTGCATGCCGTGGTTGCCTTTAATTGAGGTGGCACACGCCTTTTGTCAATCTATGTAATTGTTATAATATTGTGTTCACCTTGTTGGCGATCCTAAAGAAAATAAATAAATATACATGTAAAAATTGTGTATTTTTTTAATATCAAGATTATTTTGTCCTAAAATTAATTCTGTTCTTAAACGTTCATTACTAATTTGCAAAATGTGAAAGCCTACAAAATTTTAATTGGTCTCTGATTCCCACATTTCCATAATTTGATTGTAAAGCTAATTGGCACTATTATGTTGATTCCAATTGCCAATTTGGGCTTTGAGCCTCACATGTCGCCAAAGAGCTAGGAGTCGAGCTTGAGGTCTTCCCCATATTTACATTATTCACTTATATCACGAAATAAAGCGAGTAAAAATAGGAATTATTCGTTTAAAATGCTGTACCTTCATCATCGTCATCATCAGCCTGTCATCGTCCACTGCTGAACATAGGCCTCTCCTAAGGCGCGCCACAAAACTCTGTCCTCGGCCTTCCTCATCCAGTCGCTCCCCGCTACTTTTTTTAGGTCGTCTGTCCAGCGGGCAGCCTTAGGGCGGGTACCTTACGGCAGTCTTAACATTGTTTTATGATTTGATGTGGGTTGGTACCTACAAATGGGTACTTACATCTTCAACAAGGGACTTAATAGGGATAATTAGTACAGTAGATTTCTACTACGATAACATGGGCCGCGGTCATACTGATAATGCTAAAGCAGCGATTACATTGCCCCACATCTAGGGCCAATTGTCTGATTTGTTCTATCTATTAGTGTAGATCAAAGCAAGCAATGTATTCCGAAATCGGCCCTAGATATAGTGTAATATAGTGACGCGCCGCTAGACGAGCAACAAATCCGTTGTATTACACACGCATGCGTAATTAACACTTGTAAACACTTTGGAACCGCAGGTTATCGTAATAGAACTCTACTAGACAAACGATCACAAACATATACCTACTCTCTAGAAACTTGCTTTTATAACTTCAAGTAGAATTCCTATACCAAATCATGAACAAAATCTCACCGTAAAGGATTCAACTAAGGTCAGGTGGGGTTGAGACAAACATACTTTATTTTATATTGAATATAACGAGATCCAACATGTTCAGCCAACAATCTACATTAATAATTATCCAATCAAGTAATTATCACATTCTTTGCTTTTCCATGGTTTTACAACAAAACTTCTATTATCGATGGCTTCTGAAATTAATGCACAATATATTATTTACTTAGTGTTCTTGTTTGTCTTACCCCATAACTCGGGGTAAGACAAACACTTTTACTAGCTCTGTAAATATCCTACATATAGGAGTGTTATGGGGACATATAAAAGAAACAATTTGTTTAATTCAATATGAGTCTGATTTAGTTAATTCTTCCTGTTTTTGATCAAACCATAGAGTTTGAGTCAGTATTTTACTAGTTATGGTAGTTTGTTTGCCTTGCCCCGGTGTTTGCCTTATCCTAAGCTTATCTCATTCGAAAGCAAAGTTTTTGCCCTATCTCCTTCGTAAATTTTAATTAAATTAAATACTTATTTTATCCTTTTTTCAGTGAAGACTAAACAAGGTTACTGTAAACAGACACAGTAGTCACGCCTAGGTTCCGGAGCTTAGCGTGACGAAAATCGTTTAGTTAATTACAATGAGAGGTGCGGCTCATTTTTCACTGCCCCGTCTCTTCGTTCATACCCGCTGTTGATCTAATTTGTTCAGATTTATAGGAAATTCATGGTCTTTGAAACGTGACCACCCCATCTTTTCACAAATAAGAATTATCAAGGTGAATAAGCGATTCTTATTCTATTCCACCGCGAACGCTTACCAGAAAATAAAACGTGGGCAGGCCCCCACACGCGTTGGACCAACGACCTGGTGAAGGCGGCGGGAACCCGTTGGATGAGGGCAGCGCCGGACAGCGGTCGTTATGGCGATCCTTGGGGGAGGCCTATGTGCAGCAGTGGACGTCCATCGGCTGAGATGATGATTCTATTCCACCAGAGCTGTGCCAGGTAGCAAGACAGTGAGTGAGAAAAAAATCCACCAATTGAATCCTTATGACGCGATCGAGCGAGCTAGCTATTGGTGGATATTTTCCTCGCTCATATCCTCGCTACCACGCTACTTTGCACAGCTCTTCAGTAGAAAGCCATCCTTACAGTTTAGGAATTTTGCAGTGTTTTTGCAACTATTACACACAACATAGTCCATCATCTGCCTGCCGAGAAAAGGAGCAAACCATGGAACATATCCTTTGTGACCGCAATGTCTTGGCGGCGAAATGTGCATCCTTGGAAATGGATATCCAAAACTTGAAGATTACAGGTTTTTTCCCTTACCATGTTATGGAAGGGTGAAGAAATGAAATGAAATGTCTAGAGGTAAACACAAATGATCCCATTGGGTAGAAGTATTGCTGGATTGCCAGATAATAATAAGATAAGATTATCACATTATATTTACAGAAAATCGTACAATATTTATAGCTACTGCGACTGTAGTTCAAGCAACTATTTATAGCAATAAGCTGATACCTACGTGCCATCTACTTGCGTACAATAACAACGCCCACCATCAGTCCTCTCTGGAAGGAGTCAAGGGGTATAAGCTAGGTAGGATAACGTCAGAGCTTGGGTACTGTTTTCCAACTTAAAAGCGGCTTTCTAGGGGAAAATTTAAAATGAGTAATAGACGAACTTTTTGTTATCATCGGCTGCAAGGCTGATTCAGATTCATAGGGTGAAGACTATAGAGTAGAGCATCTCAGGGATGGGGATGGACCAGCTCTGCCTGCATAACGTTAGTCGGTTTAGGAGTTCAGCCGTTCAAAGGTCAGTAAAAAACGAACGATCAGCTGCAAGGCTGATCATAGGATATTATTGTAATACGCACTGTAGTTTTGTGAAACGAACGTCTATCTCTTATACTAAAAGCATGTCAAAAAAAGCCAATCTACATAAGGACATTAATTCCATCTTGTATGGAGTATTGCTGCCACCTGTGGGATGTCTCAGCCAAGTATCAACTAGCCACTCTAGACTCGGAACACATACCTACAAGAAACAAGACAATGCAATTTTTCTTTTCATAAAACAAATATAATCCGGCGTTTCCGTAATTGAGTAAAATTTTCAGTTACTTAAATATTTTATCAATCACAACAAAATTACGTAAGTAGGATTTCCATCGAATCAATAAAAATTTGCAACGAGATTTTGTTATTCGCTATAACATTAATTTTTAACCTCCAGTTGCATAACTGCATAACAAGAGGAAATTGTCGGGACGCACTATGAAAGGAATATTAATAGAATTGAATTGAAACGATATCGTACCTTGAGAATAAGTGGCATTTAGCGCCATAACACTTATAAGTGCCGTACATTTGCTGGTTTATTCATAACTATGATACGATTTTAGATGGCGAAGCCAGTCTTTGTACTGTAGGTAGTACCTAGTTAGTAACAAAGTAGAATTTCTTGTGCAGTATTTTTGTGGACAAAAGGCTAGGCATCTCTACGTGATACATAGGTACAGTACGATCAGGAAAATATCGTCGGTCGGAGTCATTACTGGAACATCTCCAAAATTTATGTGTTTTGGACCAAGTATGTAGAATGTGAGATCGAAAGCTCTTTCCGAATCACTACTGGAACTAAAAACTGCATAATTTTGAGTAGTACCGGTAATGATTCCGACCGACGATATGGCCGTTCGTTAATGTTCATTTGCGCAGAGCAGGCCCGAGTCCCCGATAAAACCCGAAGTCATTTAGTAATGAAAGAGTGCAAAGTCGGATAGCAGCGAAAAGGGCGCGAAAACAAATTAGCCAATAGCGTAAACGGATTGAAGATGGCCATCCTGATTGGTCAATATAATTTCACGCGCTATTAAAATTTGTCAACTGCGCAGGTACAGTCAGCATCAAAAGTATCTAGGCATGTTAAGTGTTCATAAATATCTGGAAAACTTTACGATAGCAAACCTTATTTCAACTCACAAAGAAATCAAATTAATTTATCTGTCATGTTATTATTTATTAAGTTAAAAACAAATGGTATCTAGTAGGAAATAGGGTTTATTTTCGTGTAATTGTTCAGATGTTTTTGAACACCGGAGATGCTTAGATACTTTTGATGCTGACTGTACCTACATCGGTCAGCCTTATAAACCTGGTACTACTGTAATTCCGTCCTGGAGTGCGATTTTTGAATCTCATTCGGTGAGCTAGCAGTTGAAAATGTCAAAATTACTATGGAGATATGCATCTTTCTACTGCTTATTTGACTCTCAAAAATCATGAAGATGTAGAAAGATGCGTATCTCCATAGTAATTTTGACATTTTCAACTGCTGAGCTCACCGAATGAAATTCAAAAAACTCCTGACCTTTAAGTATGAAGTTTTGGTTTTGCGCATGCCAAAATGAGCTCGGATAACATCGTGTGTGATCCACCTACGTTCGACGTGTGCGACGGCCGCGAGGTAACATTACGCGAAGAATGCAATATCCATCATCCGACTTCCCGCACGCATGGCATGCGGGGCGGGAGCCGCATGACCCTAAAATCGCCATTAAAGAACTTTTTAGCCGACTGCGCGACGCAAAGGATGGGTAATGTGTGTGTTTATTAAGATAATGATCAGACCATTACACTGAACAATTTTCTGCACGGAATTAACATAGAAATCACGAAAAAATATCTGTTGTCCCATACATCGATATAATATTTGGGTTGAGTAGGTTTGCAGTTTTGTATGGAACAACAGTTTTGTCGGGATCTTTATATTTACTTTTATAGAGAAATTTGCTCTGTTTGATGGTCTGAAACATCTCCCTAAAAATCGTCGGAATATAAAGAAAGACCCTATAACTTATAAGGTATACGTACTTGATCGATATGCTTATTAATATACTTAAACATACTGCCGTGTGTTAGATATAACATAACACATAATTTCAGTACCGTAATAATAATAAACAAGCATTCTCTCAGTATAAAATGAGTCATCATTGAGTAAACTGTCTCACTATACCGTAATCTGAAGACCTGTGTGTATAAAACATATGTTTCCTCCATCCAATACGTTTGTGTAAACAGAATAAACAAAAAAATTACACGTATCAATGCGTGTGTAACTCGGTAATGTCTGGGCTGGTTGGTGTGAGCTAAAACCTTTAGCGGAGACGATTTGAAAGAGATTTTGAGGATAGAAGTTTGTGGGCCCGGACATGTTTGTCGTATGCATACCTACATAGGTAGACAGCGATTGTTAACCAAAGGGGGCAGATAACGGTGGTGCGATTATCTGGACGCTTACCACCAAGCATATACGAGAACCAACGATATCAATGTACTTTACTAGAACATGATAGATATGGGTGGAAAAGCTTGGTAGAGCAGAAGTAAGTGCCGTGGAATGGGGTTTAAATCCCATTGCTAGACATAAAGCTCTGCTCAACGTTTATTCGCTATCGTACAATAAAATAATAATTCATTCTTTTATACAAATGTGGTGAGAAAAGGTGTTTTTGTCTTTGATAAATATGTTTTCATTAGTTTTTTCTTAAGATGGAAAAAATCTATCCTGAAAACTGAGATTTGATAGTGTTTTCTCTTGTTTGTTACCTTTCCGATTTTTTGATGGTTCATGGTTTGCTTTACGTCACGTAATTTTAAAATCGCGCTTCCCCTTTATATCATGGAATGGAGGTCGGCAGGTCCCTGGTACGTGGTGCAGGCGAAAATTTGCAAATTTTGTGTAACATAATTTGCGTACGCCTAAGATTAAATTACAGATATGCTTAGTCAGAATAGTACACGCATCTGACGTGTTTTTATTTATACCTTAAACGACAATAGCTTTACACTTGAACCACAACCATGTCTCTATGCCCCATATTTGGATTTCATGGTCATAACGTGGCGTAATAGGATATTTCGAGGAGTGATCAGATGATGACGGAGATGTTTAGGCGTATCAATTGACATAGTCTATGCTCTGTGGCAGATGATTTATTTATAATACTAAGTTTATTTTTTGTTACAAAGTTTTTGTTGACAATCATTAAGCTGCCTTTTTATGACTTAATGATTTGTATTCTATAATAACGTTAGACATCAATCACAGTGTAGCCAATTAGTGATGTTTACAACACCTAGGTACAAAGAAATCTGTCTGGAAAAAAATTTGGTGAGGTGGCAGGTAGAAAATGTCCGTATGTACTAGGTACTATTCAGGGTTCAAGAAGACCCTATGGTATGCCCAATCATCAATGATAAAAGCCCCGAAAAAAAACAGAAAAAAGAGCTCTGCCAAAACTCAAAGGGGTGTACCCATCAATAAGGAAAAGTATCATTAAATCTCCATCAAACTGAACAACTTTCACTATGGGAGCAAACCTGGCAGAACAATACACCATACGGTGTTCCATACTAATTGCACCGTATACTAAACATCAATGCTAAACACCCATGTACTCTTCAAAAATATCTTCAAGAAAACTGTAAGTGCGTTCACACACGATGACGCACTGACGGAGCGGCAGATGTTAGTTCATAGAACCACACCCGGTGCGTCAATGCGTCACCGTGTGTGCTTCTACGTGCGGTTTCATACAACTCCTTGCTTCACAAATGACGGACTGACGTTTGCTGCTCCGTCAGTGCGTCATCGTGTGTGAACGCGCTAAGTCACTGGCTTCAGAGTCTGTCTTATGACGACACTGAGGACCTTCTCCAAAAGTCGTTCAGTTTTATGGGTGGGTAGAGTATGTGGTTTAAAGGTTAATGATACTTTTCCTAACAACCTGTATATTTATAAGCAACTTTTACTATGAGATCTATATCAAAAAGCAGATTTTTAATGAGTTCTCAGAAGTTGGTCGCAAGTTGTTCATATTCATGGGCTATTTCCACCACATACAATTTTCTAGTGAGGTCTTACACCTTGGATGTAATAAATACGCATTCTTATACTACCTATGGCTGTATACAGCTGTACAGCAGTACGATAGCTTAATAATGCTAGGACAAAGTTACGATAAGTTTCCTAACATTTAGGCGGCTAGTCCTAGCCAAGCACACTTGTGAACTTATAAATGCATAGCTTATAATAGTTCACGAAGCGCGCTCGATACATATAATCATAGGTACCACTTGTGAACATTATACAATACAAGTGTTTTCCCGCGACATCGTCCGCACAAATTATATACCAGATTTTAAGTCAGATCATAAGTTAACAAACAAAAAAAGTTTCATCAAAATCGGTTCAGTAGTTTTTGCGTGATGCGCGAACAAACAAACAAACAAACTATTTTGTCAATAGATAGCGCTGCACGTCATTTAAATCGCGCTATCGAGTGTTGATTGAGTTTATATGAAGTGAACCGCTACTTTTTTATTCCAAAACCAAAGAGTACTTTTGTACAATCGGAAACATAAAACTGCTGTGAAACATTATCCCTGAGTCGCCTCGTACGACACCCACGGGACGAAATGGGGTGGTCCAAAAACTACACACAAAACGTTAGAATCGTACCGTAATGAATACAGGTAGTGTTGTTATACTAAGACTAATAATTAATAAAAATTTACGTTTTACCAGACATCCTTGAAGTCTCTGGAACAAACAAGGACCTCGTGCCTAAGATCAAATTGAAAGAGGAAGACGCAAATTCGTCATTAAAAAAACAGCGTACACGGAGAAAATTATATGTGACCACTATTTATTATAGCAGATGCTGCTACAACAACTATCTAGTAAAGTCCGATAAAATAAATATTTATTCAATATAGGAGCTTGAAGCACACTTTTTTGAAGCTGCCACCGTGTCGGAATGTGTTGTCGCTGTAGAGAAAATGCGGCCAGAAACTCTACAACATGACACTACTTAAGATGCTGTTATCCCGTCGAGGCCGTTTTTTAAACACGAACGAAAGTGTTTTAAACTGTGTTTTAAAGTCTGAAATTAAATTATATCTTATTTAAGGATCGGGCGGATGGGCGACTGTTCTCAGTTACACGATTAAATTAAGTTTACTACATAGAAAAACATCCCAAAGTTACCCCTTTTTGTTATGTTTTTTCAATACTATGATTAAACTGCTGATATTTAACTTTTTATTCTTGTACTTAACTAAATACATTAAATATTTCTAGTGAACTCAGAAGAATTTTTAGCTTAGAAACTCCCATGAGCAAAGATATTGACGAAAAACACGTTTTTTTTGCGATCCTGCTTTCCATTGGAGCGGGATGGCTAATTGTAAACTTATGCTTGCAAGAAAGAGACGCTTGCACTGGGATAACCTAGCCTTAATGACTATTACAATATAAATTCTGATATACAGTAAGCACATAGTCTATTTAGTTAAATAATTTATTCTATACAGTAAACTATAAGTTAGTGACATTCAGACCCAAGCATTTTGATAATTTAATAATTTTGTAAAAACGGCATCTTCTTCGTTTTGATTTAATCTCAGACTAACACAAACAATCCTTGTTTGACCGGCAATAATATCGTGTTTTGATTCGATGATACGTTTACCTTATTAGCCTTTGTTACAGAACATTATTTATTTTAATATTGCTCGCATCAATAAATATTGGTTCTACAAAGTAAACTGTATGTAGGTAATTCCTTTGAGTCAAAGGCCGAATCTTTGAACACATTTTGCTAGCCCCGGTTAACAAGTTGAAATTTTTTTTAACGTGCGAAGCGCGAGTCGGTCTCGCTTATCGAGGGTTCCGTACCACCATACAGAATTACGTATGTTTTAAAAGAATCTCAGCGCATGCGGTAAACGTTTTATCGCGCCTGCTAACTCGTTCGTTCGCGCACAAAAAGAAAGAGAGCTAGGGCGCGATAGCGCTATATCGCGCTACGCCGCCATTTTGCGGGCGCAGATGCCGCGGCATGATCGCGCGATAAAGCCCTATCGCACCTTAGCTCCGTTTCTTTTTGCGCGCGTACGAACGAGTTAGCAGGCGCGATAAACCGTTTATCGAGGCACCATGCCGCGGGCGCTGGTATCCTTAGCGCGAGACCGACACACTCTTGGCCGGCTCTTATTATTTGTTGTTTTAATTACTTTAATCACACAAAGTTTGACGATGCTGTTTTTACGATAGAGCAAAACCCCCCTCAATTTTGTAGGTATAATGTATTTTGTTTTTTAATTATTTTTATAGGTCCATATTATTAAATTAAAATACAGTCGCGATGCAGTCTGTTACTAGGCGGTCGCGTGTCTGCTGCCTGCTCTCCGGCCTTCCAGGAGGCTCCACCTACAAAATTTGGTGGTGGCTCAAGTGTATGTTTTGTAAGTAGCTATAGAAAATTCTTGAGATCACCCAAAATATTTACTAACGCGCATTTTCTATTTAATACTAGATTATTGGCTTCTTCAGTTCTTTTTTCTTATAGTGTGGGCAACAAGCACTGGTGTCAGAGTTTTTGCAGACCGCCTTACGGCATCTGACGTGGTTTTTATGTAACGCTAACCACCTGAGATATTAGCCGGGACCAACGGCTTAATGTGCCAACCGAAGCACGGAATCATCTTAGACAATCAGGTGATTCAGCCTGTGAATGTCTTAGCAAACTTGGGAAAAACGCACAAAGTGATAAGTAATCACTAGGTATCCCCTGTGGGAATCGAACCCACGACCTCCGAGTCAGGAGCCCAATACTCAGAAAGATGTTAGCTAAATCATCTACACCTCAATTTTAAGATTCGAATTAAGTAGGTAGACCTAGGTAGTAGATTTTTTTGTGACGTTCCTATTGATAAATATAAAAAATTGACAGTTTGTTGCCCGTGGTTCTATACGGCACGGGCAACCAACGTAAATAAAATCGGTAGGTATACCTACCTAGCTACCTATTACTGCCTGCCTGAATGCCTATAGTGAATTCGGTCATCACTCATTCATCAATCAATCCTTAAAATGGAATGAACGCCCATTTAATATATTTTCCTGTTTGTGATAAAAAGATTGCGTCGTTTGTCTTTTTGATCACACGTCAAAATTAATTTAGCGATACCTATCAATAAAATTGTGATACCTACCTACGTACTACCTACCAACTTTATAGGATTTTTAATGTTATAAACCGTTAACTATTTATAGCGGTTGTATCCACTAAGTGCAGAAGATCTGAAAACAAAATTAGACTCTAGAAATTTAACTTTCTATGAAAGCTTGTACGAAATTAGGTAGGCCTAAACCCTAAACCTGCCTCTCTAGGGTAATAAGTTTGTTAAATAGACAAACTATTTTTAGGTTTTTTTATCAAAGAGAAACTATTCAAACAAGTACTATATCGACGACGATGTTCGAATACCTCCTAACTGACACCCACTACCTTTGGTAACTAGGAGGTATTCGAACATCGTCGTCGATATAATATGGTCCTTCTTTTAATATGCTGACACTTTTTTAAGAGGATAGCCAGACCGTCAAACTGAACAACTCTCTCTATGGGACCAACATAGAAATCGCAAAAAAAAACAGTTGTCCCATACAAAACTGCCAACCTACTCGAGCCAAATGTTGACAGCAGTTTTTTTTTTCGTGATTTTGTTATTGGTCCCATAGTGAAAGTGGTTCAGTTTGATGGTCTGATTATTCCCTTAAAAAAGTGTCAGCATATTAAGTTGGACCGTATACCTATATTTATAAACCCCGTGATAAAAAACAAAGTGTGCAGATTTGCGAACTATACCGAAGCTAACATATTGAAATAGTTCCGCTACTCCACAATAGATGGCGCTGTCAGTGAATGTGTAATATCGTACTTGAAAGCACTTGCATTAGCTAGAATCTTAGTACTTCGATAGATAACTAGATGGCGCCACTATGCACAAATCACAAAAAATCCTTCATTTATTTAATTTGATATTATGCGTCTCTACAAGTTTTTGTTTGTTTACCTTTTGTTGTATTTGGATTCGTCATTTGGCAAAACAAAGACTAAACAACAAGCACTGATATTCAATGAAGACACAAATAAATGGATGCTTATGTACTATGTAGGCACCATCATTTAGGCACGTTAAATTAAGACGCTCTATCTATTTTTAGACGTAAACCGAGTCAGTAACCCCGCGCACTCAATATACCTAATAGGGGTACAATTTACTGGCAATTCGACACAACGGTGTCGAGATTTGTCGAGCCATTTGCTATGAACACATTTAGCTGTTTGCATGACCGTAAAGAGTCCACACCCTTAGAACTGCCCATAACCACCCACCTTCATCACCACTTAACATAGACCTTCACCCATTGAATTCTGCTTTGGTAAATGTGTAACAATAAAAGGTCATATTAAACTGGTTCAGGTAAACCCCCATAGCAGTTGACCATCACGTCATCGTCCCGAATGAGTCGTACCAGTAAAAAGAGAACTAGTATCCCTTTGTCTGTACAACAGAAAACTACCTTCGTGCGATTCAATTTAGACTCAAATTTGAAAGATTTGGAACAAAAATGAAAGTTCTTTGAAATGAACTGGTCGATAATAAAGATCCTGATTGTTACAAAGAGATTTTTTCTCAGAAACTTAAGAAGGAAGAAGATGAACAATATGCGAAAGAGAAGAGAATCTGTTGCTTCCGTCTACAGAAAGACGACCAAATTTTTGACTTCAAACACAGCTAATTTACTAAAGAAAATGCCTAATAATAGA
The DNA here is from genome assembly GCA_963693445.1 of Agonopterix heracliana. Classification (NCBI taxonomy): domain Eukaryota; kingdom Metazoa; phylum Arthropoda; class Insecta; order Lepidoptera; family Depressariidae; genus Agonopterix; species Agonopterix heracliana. The sequence goes on from OY856310.1 coordinate 3,150,433, forward strand.
AAATATCGTTTACTAGCTAAAGTGATGGAAGAATATGAGTCAGCTGATGATTTTAAATCCGATAAAGATTGTGTTATCATTGATGACGATGATGACCTTGGAGAAAGGGATTTGGACTACTACTTAGGTGTCAGAAATAAAGAGATATACTGGCGTGATCCTGTAGGCAAAGAACAAATAAGAAAAGATTATCTTGTCTATCACTGCGGTATCAGTGAAGAAGATTATAACAAAAATTACAAAACTACAAACATTAAAGTATCATATAAAACACAACCAAAATTAAAACAAGTGCCGTTTAAAATACATAAGAAAGGAAGAAGTGTGAATGTCAGAGATGAATCTTGGTGCGAGAAAACGGGTATATTCAAAATCTTTGCGAATAAAAGAGAGAGCGAGTCTTCTGATAGTTATAGCGAGTGTTCTAATGAAGATGTCAGGATTTCTGATATTGCCAATATTGACAATGATCTGCAAAGTGATAATATTCGAAACATACTTGAGCATTTCAATGATTTTACTATTCATGATACTTTGGATGACATGAACGTAGAGGTCGGTTGAAAGCGATTACACATTCAAAATGTTCAATGAATTCTTTCCATTTCGTTAAAATCAAGTTATCCCCACAGACTTAGAAGAAACCGACGACCGAAAGAACCAGACGTAAACTCGTCTAATCATGAGTGAAGCACCCATTTCTTTTGTGTGCGTGCTGTCACGCGGTACATAAGGTGACGGGTTGTAGCACCTGCGCCTAGAGCTAGTGCATCTGTGTGAGTGTAGGTCCCTTGTAGAACAAACAAGATTGTATTACCTTGCATGCTTCACATCTTTTTAGTGCAATATTCGGTCCGTCTTTCTTTCAAGTCCGTGGTTATCCCATAAACGTTATCGAAACAATTTATTCATGTTGTTTCTTTTTTTGTCCGCAGGGAGTTCGAATAAAAGAAGTGTCAGAAGGTAGACCCTGCGATAACTGCCCGGAGCTTTGTCCTGGATTCATTCCACATGCATGGAGGTAAGTTAATATATATTACATATATATAGACCACCAACTGCAATATTCACTTCAAGTTCAAGCCTTGGACGTTCGTCCAAGCTTCAAGCATATTGTCAAAGGGTGATTAAAACGTATAAGGAAATGTGTAGCAACTGAAGATTTTTTATACTTTATAGGAAGTAAGTAGGCAATATATCTAATAACCTTAGCCGCCCAATCGTCCTAGACCCAGAAACTCATGTTAATTGTTACGTCTAGACGCATACAAAGTAGTTACAGTTACAAACCACTGACAATACTATAAAGACTTCAATCTTGACAAATATTCAATACTAATAACAAAACTCATTCTTCGTTATCTCCAAGACGATTATACTAGGTCAGGCGATAACGTATCGAAGACCACTTAACTTTCATTCACTCCACAATCATCCTTTTAAACCATCGTGTTTAAAAATCGTCTTGAATAAACTTTGAGCCTTGCGGTGCGAACACAAAAGGCGTGAGGTCGCACGCGCATACATAACAAAAGCGAAAACATTGCCACTGTCAACTGTGCAATCGAGTCGAGCGGACGTGTACGACTCGTGAACCGTTCCAATCATGTGTTTATCATTGAAGCAATTAGAGTGGGCGGAAGTGTACCGTTGCATCTCTGGCAATGAGGAAGAACCAGTTACAGAAAGAAAGATACAAAAATTCCCTTCAAGGCAGAGGAATTACGCTGTGCGAAGAAAGAACAATAACAACAACATGCGATCACATATCAATTGTCAGAGTTGTGCCAGGGCACAACAAGAAACTAGGTGATCTGAGTAATAGTGTTATGAAGTGCCTGTGTAGCTGCCAAAAGGTGCAAGTGGCGAGGAGAGAAACTGTGAAATTTGAAACGTATTTACAAGGTGTTTACAGCGAAAATGTAATGGACAGTGATATTATCTAGATATACTAGACTAGTAAAGAGTGATTTAACATCATTTGACCTTTCGACAAAGACACTTTGTAAAGATATTATTGAACAAAAACATAACTTGTTATCAATTTTGTTATTGTAATGCCATGACGTATCGCTGTTCCCGGATGTTCTGATACCAATATCAATGAGCATTTGTCAACTAGAATTATGAATCCTATAACATGGACATAAAGCTCTCGCTAGTTATAAGGTAAAGTTTGTTTTGAAGACCAGTTTTGTTTGTAATTTGTAAACCTGATTTATGGTTAACCGCAAAAAATTCTGCAATTTGAGACCAATCAATGCCATCTATGTGATATGATAGCTGTAGTTAATATGGGTGTAGGTAGGTATATGGACGGTTTAGTAAGATAATAATTATCTCGGAATATCGGTAGGTACAGTCTGTCTATAAAGTTGTGGCATGAATGTTTGAGGCACTAATCATTTTAGTATGGTGGTGTTGTCAGGTTATGCTTGATTTTGACGTTCTTGCGTGGAGACAGCGCCCTCATTTTTTGCCAAGACTTTATAGACCGACATGTAGATCAAATTCAGATTTAATATACTGAACGAACTGTAATGAATAATACAAAAACTGTCTCATAATAGCGATAGTAGTCTCGTAATTCTGCTACAGACTGCAAATCATTGACTCTCTAACACTCATCATCATCATCTTATTTAAGAGCTACGCTCTTGTCGGTGGAGTATTCGCCACTCTTGTTTGTTTTCCGCTAGTGTCTTGAGTTCCTCGTACGACACGACATCAACCTTTTCCTTCACTTGGGCTAGATAACTCTGTCTGGGTCTTCCTCTGCCTCTTTTCCCCTCTATCTTCCCTTCCAGTATGGTTTTAACACTAAAGACGCAAAAATTCGCACTTCATGTAAGTATCTACAATTTTATTTTAGAAATCCATATAATTATTTGTAATGTGATTTAAATAAGATGTTTACATAGATTATGACGACTGCATTATAAACCGAAATAGATTTAGGTGCCAAATATATTTAGTTACATAATATACTCTATGTAAGTTATTCCAATAAACGATAATCATTATCTCGTGATTGTATGTCACGCTTTTTTATTTATATTCTTTTATATTCCATATACGTCATATCTTTTTTTGATAAATTGCGATATGAAAATTTTACGCAATATTTTTATACATAGTAACCATATATTAATATGTATATTGGCTAATAAATGGTTCGTGAACACACACAATCACACTGAAATTTTTTTTAAATAAAACCAAACATTAGTGGCTTCGAAACAATTTTGCAAGTCACTAAAGTTTGATTATATTTAACAAAATATTGTTTTCAGTGCATTTAGGCTGGCTCGCACCAAAAAGGATATAATGGATCGCTCATCTAAATAATATGTTAACGCCAGCCTTAAAATGTGTGTTCTATGGCAATGCGATGGTAATCTTCGTCAAGAACACATTTAGGGCCGGATCTGGAGTGCGATTTTTGAATCTCATTCGGTGAGCTCAGCAGTTGAAAATTTCAAAATTACTATGGAGATACGCATCTATCTGCTGCTGTTTTGACTTTCAAAAATCGCTCTCCTTGAGTATAATTTTTGAAAGGCAAATCAGCAGTAAAAAGATGCGTATCTCCATAGTAATTTTGACGTTATCAACTGCTAAGCTCACCGAATGAGATTCAAAAATCGCACTCCAGATATTTGTAGATGTTTGTGTAATGAATAATGACAACAGAAATATTTTGCACTCTGTCATATTATAAATTCCTATTTCAAAACGACCTGCTTCGCTAGACCAATTGACACCAATTAAATTCTTTGTTTTGCGCGATTCTTGTATGCAACCTACACCAAGCAATGAAGAAATATGTCACGCTCTAAAAACTTACTCAAAATATGGTCAGAAGGCTAAATAAATGATCAAACATAGTAAATTGGTCGGTACCGCATTCGCTGACGGTTTTTTAAGTCGAAGATCAGACCATACAAATAACTTTCAAAGCGAAATCGCGAAAAAAAAAATGCTGTTCCATAAAAAACAGCAAACTGAATCTATATAAATTTTTTGTTGGTCCCATAGTGGTTCAGTTTGATGGTCTAAGCATCCTCTAAAAAACCGTATGCCTACATACATTAAGGACCATAATATAGCAATGATGACCAACTATTGGGGTGGTCAGAAGCTTTAGGCACAACACTATCAATTACCTACTTCTTTGATAAAGTTATATGTCAAGATTGACAGTCGAAGATACGAAAGCGTCGAAAAAAATTGGAACCTGGAGTGCGATTTTTGAATCTCATTCGGTGAGGTCAGCATTTGAATATGTCTAAATTACTATGGAGTTACGAATCTTTTTACTGCTGATTTGAATTTCAAAAACCATAGTACAGGAGAGAGATTTTTGAGAGTCAAATCCGCAGTAGAAAGATGCGTATCTCCAAAGTAATTTTGACATTTTCAACTGCTGAGCTCACCGAATGAGATTCAAAAATCGCACTCCAGTACTGGATCCTAAACCCTATAAATATACACGCACACATACATAATTTGTAAGGCGCCTCACGCACACCAACCTATGAAACTTGGCCCCTTTTTGTTTTATACGGTAAAACAGTGAGGCTCATTCTAGACATATACTTTTTCTAAGACCTACTTATCTTTTGAAGCGTGCAGTTGTAGTATAGCAATTGAACCTTGCTCATTCTGACATTTGAACTATATGACTATAGTAATGCATTTAACAATTATCGTTCTTTCTATCAATCGTATTAGTGCGTTCACACACGATGACGTACTGACGGAGCGGCAGATGTCAGTCCATAGAACCACACCCGGTGCGTCAATGCGTCACCGTGTGTGCTTGTGTGCGGTTTCATACAACTCCTTGCTTCACAAATGACGGACTGACGTTTGCTGCTCCGTCAGTGCGTCATCGTGTGTGAACGCGCTTATTGTCTGTTATGCATTTTGACCCTCGTATTATTTAGCACATTGGCAATCGAACCCTTTGGACGTTCAGACATGGGAACAGTCACTTCCCAGAACGGTTATTTTTTACCATATTGATGGTTTCAGGCTTGAATGACGTTAAGTGGTGATAGCCTTTTGCGTACAGAAACTGCAAAGATACCTTATACCTTAGTCACCTCCATTTTTGTCCGTAAGTGTCGTTTATGTCTATCTCATAGTACTGTGTCGTCGAGAACTCAAGATCTTACATAATGTTTTCAATTGGTCTGAAAAAAGATATAGACCAGTCTCAGATGGTGTATTTTATTTATAAGCTTATTACCCTAATTGGGTGTAAATGCGAGACGTAGGTACCTTGGGGAGGCCGAAGGGTACCCCGTGTGTGTCATGTGAATTTATTGGCACTCGTAAAACCGTTCGTCGAACAATTTAAGGGTCCAAATAATGACGGCCGCTATTTTATTTATGACTGATTTTATTGTACGATAATGATTTGATGTTCGCCTTTTCGAAGTATTAAGGCCTCCGCACATTGCAGCGATTTTATCGAGCGATAATATCGCTGCGATTTTGCGATAATTGTTTCCAGTACATTTTGTATGGGGGGACGCGCGCGATCCTACACACTGCCGCGATATTATCGCAACCTGACGCAATCTCTTTCGACTGCATTCAGTACTGCGCGCATGCGTGACGCTACTGTATAGTATTATATAATCTGTGGTGACGCGAATCGCGGAATCGCTGCAGTGTGTAATGTGTCGCGATATCGCTGTCGATAATATCGCTCGATAAAATCGCTCGGTAATATCGCTGCAATGTGCGGAGGCCAACACTTAGATCACGATATAAAGCTTGTGAACGATTCACAGAAAAACCACATTGCACTAATGGCTATTTAGACCAAAAAAATTTACGATGGCCTAACTGCGGCACAAATTTAAAACGCAGTATGGCAAAATTTATTACGGTAGTACTTAATACCCTGTGTTGCCACCTCGATTAGATTTCTATCATCATCATCATCTCAGCCGATGGACGTCCACTGCTGGACATAGGCCTCCCCCAAGGATCGCCACAACGACCGGTCCTGCGCCGCCCTCATCCAACGGTTTCCCGCCGCCTTCACCAGGTCGTCGGTCCACCGTGTGGGGGGCCTACCCACGCTGCGCTTTCCGGTACGCGGCCGCCACTCGAGAACCTTCCGGCCCCATCGGCCATCGGTTCTGCGAGCAATGTGCCCCGCCCACTGCCACTTTAGTTTAGCAATTCTTTGGGCTATGTCAGCTACTCTGGTTCTTCTGCGGATTTCTTCATTTCTGATCCGATCTCGCAGGGAAACTCCGAGCATAGCCCTCTCCATTGCCCTTTGGGTGACTTTCAGCCTTTTTATGAGGCCTTGAGTGAGCGACCACGTCTCTGTTCCATATGTCATCACTGGCAACACACACTGATCGAAGACTTTCGTTTTAAGACACTGCGGTATTAGATTTCTATATGAATCCAAAACCCCTATTTGCTCGGTAGTCGTGTAGGTAAGTGGCAAATCTGATAAGAATTAAAAAGCAGTGCTAGTTACGTAGTAACTTATTATTAGTCTTAGGTACGCCTTACTAGCTCGGTTGCGTAATTTCAAGCGCGTTTTTCTCGAAAGTGCAAAAACAGTCTTGCGTTTTTAATTTTTGCGGTAGTTAGTTGAAGTTATTATAATCTGCTAATCTCAATCAAGTCTAGAAAACTCAACTCATCAAGGAATATGGAGCGTTAAGTACCATATTCCTTTGAGTAGAATTCTTTCGTATGAAACGGATATGTAATATACACGAATATTTTGTACAAAGGATGTTTAATATAGAGTGAAATTGAAATCGTGGCATCCATTGAAACTAACACCCGTATTCTTAGTTGTTTTCTTGAGGCTTCCTCACTCGAGGACGTTTTTGCCATGTTTGTCAGACAAACTATGTCAAAAACGTCCTCCACTCGAGTGAGGAAATGTCAAGAAAACAACTAAGAATACGGGTGTTAGGTGTAGAGTCTTCTACATATAAAACTGAACAACTTTTACTTTAGCCGTAAAACTGAAATTGTAAAAATGAAGCTTTTTCCATACAAAACTGCAATGTCAGACAGAACTTCAGAAGGTATTGCAAACTCAAATTTAAAATTTGGTTAGTTTGAAGTGTAGAGTCTTATTTTAATGGATGCCAACTACTGGAATTTCACCCTGTAATTATTTATTAAGTTTTTGAAATTATTATCTAATCTAATCACCAGGATACAAGTCGGTTTTAAACTTCGATCGGGACTAGATACATTTTCAAGTCTATAGTTCGTTATTTATTTATTTTATAGTTTTATTCTTAGTCTTTAGTTTAATATTGAATATTAGGTATGTGTAATGTAATTTATATTTGAAGAATTAAAAGAAACAATAACTATAGTTCCGGGCTGGCTACACTAAATACATCGTTTCAAACAAAATCTTAGAACTCTACACAATTTTGTGCCAGCTCATTTTTATTATCATTCCGTTTTCTTTTGATTCTATTCGTTGCTGTCTCCAAGAAACGTTATTAAGTTTAATGTGGGCTTTATTATCTGATAATGGATAAATGTTAATTTAACAGTTCCACCAACTGTTGTAATGCAACATATACAACGCAGGTCGGAACTGGAGACGATCCAGCCTGTATAGATGCTAATTTAGTCCCCGTAACCTCATTATTCGATTGATTTGGTTCTTGTGTGGTTAGGTAACTATAACTACCTACTATTATCAAACAGTTTATTGGATTAACATAATTATTATCAACATTTCCATAGGTACACAAGCTTAGTTTACTGCATCCATAATTATTTTAGGTATATTTGAGTGTTTCTATATGTGGTATAGTGACTAATATTAAAAGTGCTATTGTGTTTTCCCAGTCACCTCTACGGATGAATCAGATTACTAAAACCTTCAAAAACGTGACCCAAATCGATCCGTTATAGATCGATAATACATTTTCCTGTAAGACCAATAAACTCGTAGCAGACGTCCTTTATTGGAAAACAAAGGGGTCTTCCCAGGTATGTTTAGGGTTCCGTATTCAAAGGGTGCTAACGGGCCCCAATTCATAAGCCTACGCTCGCTGTACGATCGTCCGCCTGGCTGTCTTTTTTCTGCCTATAAAAGGTCTTTCGAACTATAATAGACGGTTGAAATGTTCACAGAATATGAGTCAATACGAAAAATTTGCTAACAAATAATACAAAAAATAAAAAGTATACAAGGTGTTAGAAAAATACAAATAAGTAAACGGGGAGTGGTTTAGACCATCAAACTGAACAACTTTCACTATAGGATAATGGGACCAATATCGAAATCGCAAAAAAAAATTTGATGTTCCATACTCTACAAATCGACTCGAGCTAAAATATGTATGGGAGATATCCCATAAAATCTGATAAGATTTTTTTTTCGTGATTTCGATGTTGGTCCCATAGAGAAAGTTGTTCAGTTTGACGGTCTAAACAACCCCCTTAAGAGTTTTAAATAATTATTTTTACTTATGTAACACCCTGTATATTAAGGGATCCCATACCAATACAAGAAACGTGTGTTTTCTACGTACCTATTTTGTTTTTGCTCTATCGTAAAAAACAGTAATACATAAAAGCGTACTTGTACATACTTGGTACGATTATAATTAATAATTAGGTACTCTATCTAAGGTATACAAAAAATAATACCTAAAACCTGGTCAAGCGTCTGTCGGGCTTGCGCTAAGGATCCCGGAGAAACAACAAGTTTTTGTTTATATAAGGTCTAACAAAATTAGCTGAAACTATTTTAAGGGTTTGATCAGACCATCAAACTGAACAACTTTCTCTATGAGACCAATATCGAAATCGCGAAAAAAATAAACAGCCGTTCCATACAAACCTACTCGACCTAAATATATGGGACCGCAGATATTTTTTTCGCGATTTCGATATTGGTCCCTTAGAGAAAGTAGTTCAGTTTGATGGTCTGATCATCCCCTTAAAATAGTTTCATCTAATTTTGTTAGACCTTATATTGTATGATGGAACGGAACCCTCCGTGCGCGAGTCCGACACGCACTTGGTCGGTTTTTTATTTTATTTATAGCATAGTTCATGTATTTCCACCAACAGCCATAAAGATTTCCTCGGGTTAAGATTGTCTGCCGTTAATAGTTCTGTTCATTGAATTTTGTGTCCTTCCTAGAAGAATATTGAGGAAAATCATGGGCATGCCGTAATCCGACTCTAGTTTGACGGGCCCTTTTTATTATAAGGATAATCGCAGGATATAGTAAGTAAGTAAGTTATAGCCTATAGAATCCCACTGCAGGGCAAAGGCCTCCTGTCACGAATAAGGGTGAGAGGGAATGGGCCATACTCCACCACGCGGGCCCAGTGCGTGTTGGTGGAGGCAAGGTAGTGGTCAACTTGCTGTCAGAGAATTTTCAAGCCGCCTCAATAGGCCTCTGACCTGGCTTAACGAATAGTTACAACGCCATCAGACGGAACTATCCGAGACCAACTGCTTAACGTGCCTTCTGAAGCACGGAAACGCTCGAGATGAAATACCACTAAACGGTCACCCATCCAAAGACTGACCGGACCGGACACTACGCCAACGAGCGCTTCGCATCGCAGGATATACAGGGTGAAATTGATATCATTAGCATCCTTTTAAACTAAGAGTCTACCCATCAAACTGAACAACTTTTACTATGGGAGCAAACCAATCGGAGTAAAAAAAAATCTGCTGTCCCATACTAAACTGCACCCGCCGCCGCTGCCGGCGACAAAAGAGGCTCTTTTGTTTGAAATTTTTGATCTCGGATTCCATTTAAGGCGTATCAGGAGTGCGATTTTTGAATCTCATTCGGTGAGCTCAGCAGTTGAAAATGTCAAAATTACTCTGGAGATATGCATCTTTCTACTGATGATTTGACTTCCAAAAATCATAATTCAGGAGTACATTTTTTTAAAGTCAAATAAGCAGTAGAAAGATGCATGATAACGCTTTTGTATGAGATTTAAAACCCGTTCAAGCTCACCGATAACATTCAAAAATCGCACTCCTGGACCACGACTCTCCATACTAATCGATGCGAACAAGCGCATGGCTCCGTGAAGAATTTAGCTGTTTTCTTTGAAAAAATAGATGATTTTTTATTCATTTCTAAAAAGTAAGAAAACCACATCATTCTAAATTGTATTGTGAACAATATTGTAAATTATCATTTTCTTCCGATTCAAAATGTAAGAGTAAAATGGTTACAACTGGAAAAAAAGGGTTGACTTTAGAGTCCCTTTTCTTCGGTTTTATTTATTTAAATCGATTTCTAGAAAAACCACATCACTTCTCATATCCTGTAGATAGTTCAGTTTATTTTTCAGCTCAAAAAGTGCCATAGTTAATGAATAAAATGGTTACAAAGTTACCCAAAACCGGCAGGTAGCCCCTTAAGATTATAGACGTAGTATTACATTATAATGTTGTTGTTCCTTTATTACTCTATTCTATTCTATTTTTATTTAATGGCGTTTCCTTGTTCTATTTCGCCAGTGTCCAGTTATTTGAGGGAGTGTCTATCCGATCTCGAGGATTGTTTTTGAGTAAGAACAACTGAGAAGGATTTTGGAGCCTCGTGGCAGGCTGAGACGCGAACCGCGCGAACACCACGCGAGAGACAAGTGTTCGAGGCAAACCCTGCAACGTGACTCCCTTTATTACTCGCATAATTGACAAACAATGCAAACGACACAAAGAGTACGTAATGACAAGAAGTTTTCAGTGATAAGTATTTCTCAGAATTCCTTCTGCTCCTTTAATTTGGTGACAAACAAATTAATGTCTTTAATTTACTTGACTTTTTTTCCATGTCTTCGGTCGCTTTTCCCTAATTCATCATCATCATCATCATCTTATTATTATTTAATAGCAACTCTTGTTCGTGAACTAACCATCATCGCTTCTCTAGTAAATTGGTACCTACCTACCTACCTAGCTTTAGATCATTGATAGGTAGTCACGTATTAATACAAGGTGTACCTAACAAAACACCCTATTTTATTAAGTAATCTTTAAAGTGTGTAGTCAGGGCCGGATTAAGACATGCCGAGGCCCCTAGGCAATGCAAGGCCCGGGGCCCCTATCTCCATGGGCGAAGCAATGATTTTTTCCTATGGTCGCAGTAAAATAACCACCAGCCAAACAACACAATAAAAACACTAAAATGTGGAGCGCTTAAAGTGAGCTCGAGCTTTTAATATCATAAAGTCGTTGCGCAATTCGATCTAAATCCTGGACCGAGCAAAGCGATCTCGAATTTTTCATCATTGCAACAACCGTCTCAAACCAAGAGCGAGCAAAGCGAGCTCGAGGTTTTAATACAATATTATAAAGTCACGTTTCGTAATGCGACAAAAATTCTGGAACGAGCGAAGCGAGCACGAGATTTTACTGCAATCATCTGAAATACAGTTGTCTCTTACTTTTCATATTTCCTTTGTCTGGGGTGGGCCTAAATCTTTGAGTTTTCGCTTACTTTTCTCCCGAGCCGCGGGATCTACTGATGAGATCATTGCAACACCATCTAAAACCAAGAGCGAGCGAAGCGAGCTCAAGATTTTTAACTGCAATATTATAAAATCGTTGCGCAATGTGATCTGAACCTTGGAGCAAGCGAAGCACGCTCGAGGTTTTAATACCATATTAGAAAAGTCGTTGCGTAATGCAATCTTAATCCTGGAACGAGAGAAGCAAGCTCAAGATTTTACTGCAATTATTGCAGTGTCTCCAGCTCGCTTCGCTATTATGAAAAATGAGAGTCAACTAAAATACAGTTGTCTCTTATTTTTCGTAATTCTTTTTAAGTCTGGGGTGGGCCTAAATCTTTGAGTTTTCACTTATTTTTCTCCCGAGCCGCGGGGCCCCTTGGCAGCTGTGGGCCCATAGGCTGCAGCCTACTTTGTCTCTATGGTTAATCCGGCACTGTGTGTAGTGGTTTAGCTAGATTATAAAAAAAACAACTTTTACTAGGTATGGAAAAGAGCCAACATCGAGAAGATTTAAAAAAATATGTCGTCCCATACATTTCAGTCCAGTAGGTATCTAACTACTGCAGTTTTGTAAGAAACAGCAGATTTTTTTTTAATTTCTCCATATTGGTTCCATAGCGGAAATTGTTATTCAGTTTGATTGATGGTGGTACACAGTCTCTTAGTTGCAGAAACGCTGATTAAAGTTAATCCCTCTTGCTGTCACTTTTTGTGTTGTTATTTTTATTTTATTTATTTTTAATTTACTTAAATGGAAGATAACTACCCCCTCGTGGAATATAGTCATGAGCATGAGCATGCATGCATATAATAATAGGTACACATTAAATTATCCTTAACAATCTTACGCACTGCCATCTATTGTCGAGTAGCGGATGCTTTTACCGTGCCATCTGTATTGATTCTTCTAAACAATTGATATTGACTACGCCACCTGTTAATAGATGGCGCTGAGCTGACTGATCATTCCATTGCGCAGCTTATTTTGTTTCAGAAAGGGGTCAATTTAATTCATAGTAGATTTAACACCGAGGGCAGGAAAGTAAGAAAGGTCTCAGATCTAATCAATAAAACATTTGTCGTCTGAGGCTTTCTTATTTACTGCCCGAGGTTAGTACCTATACTATTTTTCTCCTCGACGGAGGTGGAAAGCGGCAACTTCGTTTAGCGCAGCGGGACGAAAATTCACGCTTTCCGTCCGGAGGGGATTAAAAGATTTTAGTAGCCCGCCAACTTCATTCTTTCCAAATTCGCTGTCGCACCTTGAAATAGTTATAAATCGGTATAAAACTCAGATGATCACAAAATACGATCGTAAAAACGACAACGTATGAAACAGCCGATTTTCTTTTTATTCTGACAGGTTTGCTCCCATAGTACCTACCTACCTAAAAGTTGTACAGTTTGATGGGTAGAAAGAGTATAATGGTTTAAAGGTTAATTATACTTTTCCTTACACTCTGCATAGCTACAACTACAACTAAAAAGCATAATCTAAACGACACAGACGAATAGTGAAGCTCTAAAGATCTCAACATTACTGTAATTTATCGAACTTTACTTATCCGTTTCGCATAATTCGTTCGTCGCCTTTTACATCTAATAGAAGGAAAGATAACGTTATTTATTTTACCGTTAAACATTAATATTGTGATAATGTCCAGATAAGATAGTCATGCATGGCCTAATTTTACTGCTACTGCCTGTATTTTCTACTCAATTAGTAATGCCATGGGATGTAAATAGGAAACTAATGGGCTGGAAAAAAAAAGTTTATCCGTAAAGTGTCATTCATGTCTACCTGTGTTTTTTGCATAATTAAATCAAAACATTTTGATCTCGGATTCGCATAAGCATATGTGTGAGCATATTCTCCAAGGGGGTAATCAGAGATATTCTGAAACCTCAGAACATCCACGTTTCACCAGTAGTAGGTACCGAAACTCTGTCCATAGTGTGACGGGAGGTGAGCCCGTCCGTCGTGATGCCTCGAAATTGAAGCATACAGGTTTCCTCACGACGTTTTCCTTCACCGAAAAGCCAGTGGTGTTACAAAACTTACAAATCATACATAAATCTAGGATTCGATTTCAGAGTAGGTATAATGTAGGTAATGTGTAGTTCAATGTCTTATTAAAAAAATCGTTCATGTTACAAGGTAATGAATCTATGATATCTATTTATTCGGTCATCATTTTATGTAAGTATATGGTGTTGAAGATATATTTATTAGATTTTGTACGGTAATAGGATATGGCGATCTCAAAGCCCCGTTTTTAAACAAAAGACTCCGGCAGGAGGGTGGTCGCGAGCCAGGCGGCTCTTCGCGGAGCCTACCACACCGCTGTGGGGGATCGTTCAGCCGCCACCACAGACTTGGTAACTTGTGATGCCGTTGCCCGGGGTGGCCCGCTAGGAGGTAGATCCCCAATGACCCCAATTAATTTTGTACTCGTAGTCGAGTGATTAGCCAGTCAGCAATACTAGTATCGAGGCTGACTGCCCAGGGTGCACCAGACGAACTCGGGTTTCGTCACTCGGGGAGGTTCTTTCTTTGCACGCTACCTCTGATCATAACGGTTTCCCGCTCTATCAGATCAAAAAATTCCTAGAACCGACTCTGTATGATCAGCCCTGGATCTAGGGGGGGTATACGCTCGCTCCTGGTTTTTTATTATGTTTAGACTATATCATACACAGACTTAAAAGAAGAACCAGACGTAATTTCGTCTAATCATGAGTGAAGCACCCATTTCTTTTGAGTGCGTGCTGTCACGCGGTACATAAGGTGACGGGTTGTAGCACCTGCGCCTAGAGCTAGTGCATCTGTGTGAGTGTAGGTCCCTTGTAGAACAAACAAGATTGTATCACCTTGCATGCTTCACATCTTTTTAGTGCAATATTGGGTCCGTATTTCTTTCAAGTCCGTGGTGTCGTACCTAATACAGAAGTCGTTTCAGGTTTTAGATAAAATTGTACAGGTTTTCGATTTTATTGTACCCCTGCGAAAAAATGCCCCACTGAACATGAACCCCTTCAAAAAACTGCATGTTACGGGAGGCAAACTCAAGGTTTTGCCTCGGCTGTGTATGATACCTTATGCAGTTAAACAGGTATCTTAAATAAACATTATGGTCTGCATTATTTTAATTTGTATTCAAATCAAAGTAGAAGTGTATAGAGTACCAATGACTTCGGTCAGACGTAGACGTCTCGTAACCTTGGTAAACATTTAAAACATATAGATAGTTGATAATTGGTAGCTCATTGATCAAGTATTTTTAAATAATATTTAGAACGATGTTGTAATTGTTATAACCCTCTCCCTGGGGTTATGTCCTGAAATGGATAACAATGATGATGCTGATGTTTTAAGAGATTTTTATTCCGAGAGCGTTACTAAATGCGTATAGTAGATTACACACCGAGGACAGCAAAATGTGATCTGAGGCTTTCTTATTTACTGTCCGAGGTTAGTATACTATTTTTCTTCTCGACGGAGGTGGAAAGCGACAACTTCGTTTAGCGCAGCGGGACGAGAATTGACACTTTCCGCGATTGAACCTTATCCACATAATATTATACCTAATTTATACGTCCTTGTTATGTCTCGTACAAAAAAGGGAGGATAACGACAAAGGAAGCACGGAGGGAGTAGGTAGGTACATAACCGGCAAAAAATTCTGTAGATAATGCGACAGACAGACACCCTTAACAGACACCTGAATAATTATCGACCGTGTTCGCTCATCCATGCTAAGCGATCTAATCCTAAGCAGTCCTAAGTATTATCATGGCCCAATACAATAACAGGAGTGCGATTTTTGAATCTCATTCGGTAAGCTCAGCAGTTGAAAATGGCAAAATTACTAAGTAAATTACTCTGGAGATACGCATCTTTCTACTGCTGATTTGACTTTCAAAAATCGATTTTTGAAAGTCAAATCAGCAGTAGACAGATGCATATCTATCTCCAGAGTAATTTTGACATTTTCAACTGCTGAGCTCACCGAATGAGATTCAAAAATCGCACTCCTGCTACGAATTTAATAGCTTACTAGTGTTTACCCGCGACTTCGACCGCACAAGTTATATACCAGATTTTAAGTCAGATCATAAGCTATCAAACAAAAAAAAATCATCAAAATCAGTTCAGTAGTTTTTGCGTGATGCGCGAACAAACAAACAAACAAACAAACAAACAAACAGACAAATAGACAGACAATATTTCGAAAAAGGTTGATTTCGAGTCAGGGATACCTAAAAACCATATCGTAATCTTTTTTTTGTAAATATCTTCAATGTACAGACACACTTCAGTTACAGTTTTATAATAGTTTAGATTTAGATTATTAGCCTATTCGGTAAGGGCGGTTAACGGCTAACGCTCAGATGCAGAAACGCTCATTAGAGTTAATCCTCCATTAAATCTCTTGCTGTAACTTTTTGTCTTGTTCTTGTTTTTGCTCGAACGAAAGAGTTGGCAGGCACGATAAAAATTTTATCGAGGCACCATGCCGCAGGCGCCGATTTTTATTTGACAAGGTTTTATCTACCATAAGAGTACCTACCTAGTTACCGTACCTTTTGTTTTCATTAGCCAAGATAACTCAATAGTTATCATTATCAACTTAGCTACCTACTTATTTCTAAAAAGTGTGAATGACCTTTTACGATGACTGTACCCAACGAAATAGACAAAAAACTAAAAATTCAAAACAGCTACTTAAAATAGCTAGATAACACTTCGGTTTACTTTATATTATCAATGTATTATCACAAGAATGACATCATTCTACTCGGTCCATTACATATTATAGTGACGACTCACGCACAGAAAAGTAAGTCGCCAACAAAGTAAGATACTAAATCCACTCTAGATTTCTTTTAAAAGTAAAACAAAAGAGGTTGGACGATGAGGTCACGCTACGCTGGACGTTCCACACGTTCCTTCGCCTAATCCCTTGAACTTGAAGCGTTGAGCGAGCGAATCCGCGGAGGTAAACAAAGCGCTCGCGTCTCGGTCTCGGGCAATCCGTTGACGCGCATTTGTCATTCGGAACGCACCAGCGCAGGAACGTAGCGCGCTCCGCGAATTTCTGAACGCGATCGCTTCTGTCAAGCGAAAAAAAATAAAAACATTCGAATTTTCAAATTGAATCTATTGAAAAGTGAATCTGAAAGTGGTAAAAGGTTCTTTACAGTTTACAGTGTTTTTTTTTGTGTTCGTGATTTTTTTTTGTTATTTTTAGTCAGTGGTGTTCGTTCATGAAGGAAGTGACGGCAAATTGACCGATAAGCGGGCGTCGATACCTACTGCGAGTTTACAAACAAATTGGTTTGCTAAACTGTTATTTTTTTTATAAATTACTTATCTTGTAAGTATTTAAATATTTTGGACTATTTTATATTAACACAATAAGTACAATTTCTTAGTTAGTAGGGTTACCTTTAAAAAAATATAAGCTTAGTTACCTATGATGAATTAAGTTTCTGCATTTACTTACTTGTAAAACACCCAAATCGAACACGTTCGATTTTTTTTTTATTTTTAGTTTTGGATTTGAGAATGAGATAATTTTGATTTTTTAAATGCATGGTTAGTCATTCATTCCATTCTCTATTGCGTTAGTCGACTTAGTAGTTAGTCGTCAATGAGATGACTTAAGGCCTAATGGTAGGACGAAATACCTTGGAGGCCTTTTATTTTTCATTTTACGAATTTACGACTAGATTTACCGAAACTTAAGTCATAGGTACCTCAGTATTTTTGGATAGTTTATCTAGTGAAATCATAAACTGAATAGGTACACGCTTAGGGTACACGATTGGAATTACTTACTTCACTCGATAGAAAATCGTCACAAAGATGACGTATTTTCATGCATTTTTAAACATTTTTCTCGTTTTAGAAGAACTTAAAATAGTTTACGATTGTTGGTATTTATACTCACATATTCACCATTAGTTTATCTAGTGAAATCATAAAAAAATCTTTAAATAGTGCTTTTGTTCATTCTTTTTAATCGAAATTACGGCACATGCACGCAATTTTCGGAGGGCCGGGCAATCGCGTTTCTCATAGAAAATCTTCGTCGGAACCCATGGCCCCTTAAAAGGAAGCTAACTATTTCTTTCTTTTACTTGTTCTTTCTATAGCGATAATTTAAAAGACTTAGGTGGTAGGTAAATAAAAGAGTTCTATTCTATTTTTATTTAATGGCGTTTCCTTGTTAGATTTCGCCAGTGTCAAGTAGTTTGAGGGAGTGTCTATCGAATCTCGAGGATTGTTTTTGAGTAAGAACAACTGAGAAGGATTTTAGAGCCACGTGGCAGGCTTAGACGCGAACCGCGCGAACACCACGCGAGAGACAAGTGTTCGAGGCAAACCCTGCAACGTGACTCAAATAAAAGAGTTCCCACTTTCTATTACTTACCCATTTAGGTATTAGGGTTATATCAAAAGATCCCGACATCAATTAATAAATTAGGTAGGTAAGTACCTAACTAATGAGTTCTGAGATAACTGGGATATTCATTGGCTGGTTAATTAGATGCATTTAGATACAATTGAATTGTAATTGAGACAAATTGCCTTAATGATCGCAGTCTAATGCAAATTCGATCAAAAGATAATTCAAAAAGTTTTGAATTATTTGTGTAAATGTCTACGAATCAAACACTATCACAAATGACAAACAAAACAAACACAGTTTTAGTTTTAAACGCATATGCTCACGACTATATTCCCCGAGGACTAATCAAAGATATTCTGAAACCTCGGAACATCCACGTTTCACCAGTAATACCGAAACTCTGTACAGTGTGACGGACGGGGGGTGAGCCCGTCGCCACTTATAATGGACAGTGGGTACAATACAATATGCCTCGAAATTGAAGCATGCAGGTTTCATCGCGATGTTTTCCTTCACCGAAAAGCCAGTGGTGTTACAAATCGTACATAACTTCCGAAAAACTCATTGGTACGAGTCGGCTTGGACGGGGATCGAACCACCGCCTCCTGCACGGCAGGCAATGTTACTCGCCACTGGACCACCACGGGTTTTAGTTTACCATTAGTTTATCTAGTGAAAAAGCACGATTAGTAGGTATATATAGGACGCCGCGCCGCCCGGCGCCCGCCGTACGCATCCTTTCGCATCGACGACACGCCCTGGCGAACGGCGGCGTCCCATAATAATCGTGCTTTTTGTATGGAAAAACCGTCCATCAATGTGTCGTAAGGTCGTAAGTCGTAACGTCTTTATCATCATGCCTAACAGGACGCGCCTATACTATACCGCATAAAATTTACGAGCTGTTACATAGAGATGTTCTTGTTCATCTTTGACGGTTTCTTGATGTTTAACACAGTTATATGGATAGATTACACATATAGCGCCTTAACCTAATGAATGCAGCGAGACCGCTTATCTCAGCCTCCTGGCTTCACGCTCAGACTCGAGCAGGGTCAGGATGTCCCCATCACGCACGGCACGGGTCCCTTCACGTTCCTGATTATCTGACGACTGGTCTCCCCGATGAACTCGACCTTCACCTGGGTATATTGGTATCGATTCGGTATTGCCACGACTTAACTTAACTAAATTTATTCCTGTCGTTTTCTAACATTCGACTAAGAAAAGAGACAGAAAACCAACAACTGACTTTAGTGCTGTCAAAGTGACGCTATCCGCCCAAAATAAGATGGCATCATAATGCACGCCCAAAAATTTTGTATATATAATATTCTTGTGCACGCCATCTTATTTAAGTCGTTTTTGGGCGTGTAGCATCACTTTGACAGCACTAAAGTCAGTTGTTGGTTTTCTGTCTCTTTTCTTAGTCGAATGTTAGAAAATGACAGGAATAAATTTAGTTAAGTTAAGTCGTGGCAATACCAGGACCTTCACCATCACCACGCGAGCCAGAACGTTGGGCTTATCCATTTTAGCTTAGTTATCGAGCTAAACGAGATAAATACACGTGCACCAAACCTGGCGTGTGTCGAAAAAAAGGACCTAACCTAAATAACGAAAATTGCTTTTTTCACGTATGGGGACTTGGATATTCTACAATTTTAAAGTAAAATATCTTGAAAAAACCTAGATCCTAGAGTCCTAGGTAGGTACTACCTACCTACATGATTCAATTTCGAGTTGGGCAATCTTACTGAAATGTGGGTATTCTTTATGTATTGTATATATATATATCCCACTTATATTATACCTACTTGTTCTATACTCATCTCATATGCTCACGACTATATTCCCCGAGGGGGTAGTCAGAGATATTCTGAAACCTCAGAACATCCACGTCTCACCAGTAGTACCGAAACTCTGTCCAGTGTGACGGGGGGTGAGCCCGTCGCCACTTGTAATGGACAGTGGGTACAATACATGCCTCGAAATTGAAGCATGCAGGTTTCCTCACGATGTTTTCCTTCACCGAAAAGCCAGTGGTGTTACAAATCGTACATAAATTCCGAAAAACTCATTGGTACGAGTCGGCATGGACGGGGATCGAACCATCGCCTCCTGCACTGCACGGCAGGCAAGGTTACTCGCCCCTGGACCACCACGGCTTATCCTATACTTGTTTATAATATTTCAGACCTCAAAGAACTAATAGGTAGTCGTTACAATAAATTCCGAGTCTACCTATCTGAAGTACCTACCTACCTATCTATTGACATTTTCATTAAGTAAGGAGAGATTGTTTTACATTGTAATTTTACTAAATGTCCGCTAAACACGCATCATTAAAGACTTAATTATAGTTAATTACAATTCGAACAGACGATTACTGAGAAAAATAATGGTAACTACAAATTACAATACCATTGTATAGGCAGTCATATTATTGCAGGTAATTTGTTTATATTATTTTCCTTGTTTTATTCAGCAAAGTTGTGTTTTGTTATGATTAGGCCATATAGGCCATAATAGCATTACTCGTCATTAACAATACGACAAACTTTTCTGTCTACAATAAGGGAAGCACATCGATAACATAATAAATAATAATAAAATAATTTATGTACAATGGAAAATTATACGAAAATTAATTTATACTTACCCCACTACTTAATTTTTATTATTAACGAAACTCTAAGGGTGTATTCAGACCATGAATCTGAACAACTTTCCCTAAGGAACATGGGTCGAAAAACGAGAAAAATGTTTGGACCTCCCATAGAAAATCGATCGGCCGATCCGCACTTTTGTATAGGTGGGAATTGGGAGGTCCAAAAATTTTTATCGTTTTTCGACCCATGTTTTTTTGGAGAAAGTTGTTCAGATTCACGGTCTGAATACGCCCTTAAAGTTTCGTTACTAATTAAAAACTAGTGGTGTGTATTAAAAATGCACGTTTATTAATTTATGAATGAGAAAACTGTTTCGACAAATAACACTGACCTATTATCGTGCACTACGTACTAGAATAGAAGAGACACAGCACTTCATTGCGCTAGCTGTCCCATTCAAATGCGGCGATATCGCCGTACCTACTGCAATGTAAGAATGTATCTACATTAGGTATAATTGTAATAGTTATTAAGTCTTGTTATGTCGTAGAGTTTTTGGCCGCATCTTCTCTACAGCGACAATACGTTCCGATCCGACGCGGTGGTAGCTTTAAAAAACTGGCCAACATCGCATCGTGTCGGACTAGCCCAAGGTAGGGTAGGGTAGGTTCCAGTCATTCCATAAAAAGCTTCTCCTAACATAGCTTAGCAATTTCACGAAGCTGTACTCTTATGTAATCCGTGACGATTTGACGAAGCTAACAATTGTGCGATAAACAAATTTTTTTAATTTCTCCCTGGGTTGGGCTACAGCTTCAGATTTATTAAAATATTTTTTTTTTCAATCACCTTTTCATTGTATGGGAGGGGTGTCGAAAAACATTATTTGCTTAATGACTACCTCATTTCTGTTTTTGGCTTACTATTATCTGTTTTCATCATTTTCGTACCAAATTTTGATTCGATACGTGCAATAATGAGTGAGTTATTGAGGTGGGGCATACAGACAAACAGACAGAATGGACGAAGATTTGACGTTTAATAAGTGGGCTTCAAGCTGCTATATTATTGAATAAATTATTTTGAAAACTCAACAAAGTTTAAATTATCAGTCACTCGCTAGGCGCTCGCTGTGTGGGTGTGTGGTCATGTGTAGAACTGTAAAAAATAGGTAGGTAGTTTATCTGCGTAAATCATGCCGTGCTGTGTGAGTGTGAGATGTTGCACAAGTAACTCAAGTTACTCAAGGAAAGTAAGCAACAGAGGAATAACTTTTCTTAAGTGAGTAAAATAAACTAGTCAGTAATTTATAAAAAACATTTTAGATTCATGCTACAATTTAAAAAATTAGGTAATTATTTGGACTTATTGCGTCATCATGTGGCAATAGATAATGAATTTCAGATACGGAGTTTCTGTATGAATGTGTAGGTGAAAATCGAAAAATAATATCTAAATTTCTAATTAATATTATTTCAAAAAACATTGAAGCAGGTACCTACCTATGAATTTTTTTATACTTACATTGAATTATTTTTTTGGAGTTACAGTAATAATGTAATCAAACAGAACTATTCCCCTCGTACGTCCTGTGTGTAGGCAAATTGGTAATTATAGTAAAATTGTCGCATCTGTTCTACTCTTATTCTCTTCTCTTCCCTGTAGAGCGTGCGTGTGTGTGACGTTTGCTTCTCGTCGCGTTACCTCTAGTAGGTACGTAGTACAAGTTCATAATAGCTGACTGTCAAGGATCATTCATTACAAAATATTTTATTTTGCCAGAATCTCCCCCAACATAAGGAACTGCAGAAAATACAATGTAATCGATGACTTTCGATTTTATTTCGCCAATGCTCTTTTCTAGAGTTCCGTAATCCGAAAAGATCAAGTTCAAGTTCAAGTTCATCCACCGAAGATGAAATTCAGTAGAAATAAAGTGTACTACAGTCATACACTTACTTATATAGGGTCCTTCTTAATATGCTGACATTTTTTCAAGGGGATGATCCAGATCATCAAACTGAACAACTTTCAGTAGGTGCCTACATGGCACCAACATGGCACAAAAAAATCAGGCTGTCCTTTACAAATCTGCAAACCTACTCGAGCCACATGTATGGGACAGCTGATATTTTTTTTCGCAATTTCGATGTTGGTCCCATAGAGAAAGTTGTTCAATTTGATGGTCTGATCATCCTCTTAAAAAAGTGTCAGCATATTAAGTTGGACCCTGTATAGTATACTTAATAGGTACTTATCAGAAAAATTAAAGGGTGTATTCAGTCGGATAACGAAGCCAACTAAATACGTGGGTCAAAAAAAATATTATTCTAGACCTCCCGTTGAAAATCGATCGGCACTTTAGTAGGTAGGTAAAGCAGGTCCAACAATTTTTCTCGTTTTTCGACCCAAGTTCTTTAGATAAAGTTCTTTAGTTTAATTTTCTGAATACCTACAAGTAGGTATACAACCTTAAAATTTTTCTGGCGTAAGTATATCAAATAGTGATGTACCACGTAACGTGTATAAAATTCCACAACTCTACAGTAAATCTCTTTGAATTCGCTGTACCAAACTGAGTCACAGGCACTCAGTTAGCAAAATGTTTTGCAACGTCGTCCTTATTTGTAAGAAATAGAGTTCATTACTTGTTTATCTGTCACCTCGCCTCACGTCTGTCTGACTCAGCATTTGTTTTGGTATTATTTTTCACGGAATGCAAACTCAGTCACTTGCTCAGTAGGTGTACCTATGTTTTCATGAAATTAAGAATTCATAAATGACACGCGTGTATTAAAAAAAAAAGTAGGTAAGTACTTAATTTCCTCCCGTGGGTGTCGTAAAAGGCGACTAAGGGATCTACCGGAAGATGGGCAGCAGCATCCTCTGAGTACACACATTCAATCCAACTGCGATCGCCAACCCGCCTGCCAAGCGTGGCGATATGGCAAATCTCCCCATTTTTGGGGAGGTCTATGTCCAGCAGTGGACGTTTATCGGCTGATATGATGAAGTACTTAATTTTACTTTTTTTGTTTGTTCTTTCTTAATAATATGTAAAATATGGAGGTAAGTAACCTGTCTACATATAGGGATGATCAGACCATGAAACTGAACTATTTTCTCTATGGGACCATCATCGAAATCTATCCCACGAATCTCGCGCTATCTTTGCCAATCTGCTTTGTGCATCTTGTTCTTGTTGCATCCAGAAACTATGAAACTATGTATTAAGTACATATTTAAATTGCCGTAAAATAGCACATCGACCTCACCTTAATGACTAGGTAGGTAGGTACTTGCAAAGATAATACAGAAGCTAAACAGAAACGTCAGTATAAATGTAAAATGCAAACATTCCAATGTTGATTTCTCCACTCCACTTCACTTAATTGGTATCCGTGTAAAATAGTGTAAATTGCTCTGAGAACCAATTCATTTGTTGAACTAATAACGTAAACGTATAACTCTTTTACGCCTCGTTAGTGTAGTGAGGTAGGTCCGCGATTCAATTAGATCGCGTTTGAATATGTAATTTTTCATACGAGTACGTCGTCACATGAGTAAATTAAATACCCCACAGAGCTTTAAGCTATTACACTACTACACGCATGAAGCGGTTGTATGCACAGAACGTTATAAGAGGGGTTAGAAGTGCAAAGTAGGCGTGGAACGTGTCGCCACAGGTTATGCAATGATTTGCATAACACCATAAGGCGCGCGGCGTGGTGCGAGCTAGAAGGCATGAGTAATTGAAGCAGAGTGAGCGGGAAGAGAAGTGGCGACAGAAGTCTCCGAAGCAAAAGCACTACTTTGCATTTCTAACCCCTCTTATAATGTTCTGAGGTTGTATGTGCTGTGCGTGAAAAGTCGAAGTGGTCGAAGCTCGGGCAGCACTAGAAAACGCTCGACGATATGGATGCTCACTGAGCAGAATGTCAAAATCATAGCACGGGATAGCACTTGTTCGGCTTGGAAGAAAACAGAGAGGGATAGCCCAGAAAGAGAGCTCTATCACAACTAAGTTCGTGTGAAATTTCGAGCTCACTTCGCTCGCTCACTCCTAGTTTTTAAACTAAAAGAATTCTTGTTACCACTACATTAAGTCACTCACATTGCTGTGAAATTTGGAGCTCGTTTCGATCGCTCCAATGGTAACCTAATGGAACTCTTACCACCACACTGATTTCAGTTTAAGTGTAATCAATCGAAAGCTTTCTAGTTCTTCAAGGGCCCACAAGTTATGCTCTTGTTGTACCACAAGGGCAAAATATAAATTAGAAGCCCCAATAAGCTGTAGCATTTTCCTTCCGCCCTACTTTGATCTTCCTGTCCTACCTAAAATTAAGTTCTAGACCCATGGATACACCCCCCTAAAAATAATCTTGCAGAAACCCATGTTAGGTTAGTGCGTTCACACACGATGACGCACTGACGGAGCGGCAGATGTCAGTCCATAAAACCACACCCAGTGCGTCAATGCGTCACCGTGTGTGCTTCTACGTGCGGTTTCATACAACTCCTTGCTTCACAAATGACGGACTGACGTTTGCTGCTCCGTCAGTGCGTCATCGTGTGTGAACGCACTTAGGTTTTCATAAAAGCAGTATCAGTGGCCTTTCAGTCCCGTACGTAATCTAATTTTATAATCAGCTACAGATGATTTTTCAGGTGAATAAGGTGAATTTTACGGTTAATGTAATCATAGAGAAATTACACGCTCCCCTAGATTGTAATGAATTTATGATGTGACGGATGATGAACGCCGGCGCACGGATCAGAAAAAAAAACAAAACAAATTATAAAGCGTCTACGAAAAATATTTACGTTGTGAATATAGTGAGGAGAATGTACAAAGATTTCAAACAATATTGCAACTAATTTTATGACTGTGCCTGCCAAACATTGGTAAACAAATAATACTAAAAAGGCGAGATTAAAATAAAATTACATTTTGTTACTGGGTTGAAAAGATGTAAAGTCAGCTACATAAACCACTTTTTTATTTGTAGACTAGAAAAAAGTTTTTCTTCAGGCTAAGAAACGAAGTCAGTATTCAATACGTAGTTTCAAAAAGTCACTTTAAATTTCGTTTACTGGAAAATGTGTTATTTTATTAATAATTAAAATTAATTTAGCTAATCTGTTACTGACCTTTGCTGTCCTAAAATAAACGGGGATTTGGTGACAGACAGGAACTTTTAAAAGCTTTCCACCGTACATTAGTCGTAATTCGTAATGAAATAATATGACGGTTGTATTCCGGTTTGTTACGATTATTTACGAGTCAAGGCCGGCCCCTCCCGTTCGTAAAAAATATTTTATTTTTATATTTACTGTCAGTAATTAAATGCATTACTTGTGTAGTTCTTCCATTTACTTCCACTAGCTACATTCGACTAGTTATATTATCATATTTAGGCTATCCACATTTTACATTCAGTAGGGAGGTATCCAAATCACATTATAAGGTCCGTATCACACAAGCGTTTTTGAGCGTAAGCGATGACGGAACGATATCGCCGTGAGTCCGTGACATCGCCGCGATATTTCTGAGATCACTGTGTGTCGCGGCGGCATAACGGCGATGTCGGATAACTCAGTCAACGCCTGTGTTAAAAAAATCGTTGCGATGTCGCGGCGCACAGTGTTTTAAGAACTGGGTTTTGGTGACGTCCACGTTTTATTCAAGAAATCGATAGTTTTTCTAATTCTGAGTGCAAGAGTAAAACTCCGGCTTCGATATGACTTATAGTTTTTTTTATAATAAATGACAAAAAACCCGCAATCCGGATTCCGGAAAACATATAACGTATTATTAAAAAAGAACTGAAATACTTTTTTTTTGTTTTGATTAAATCTTATAATTGTGTACAAGACAATACACCTTTCCACAAATTTTGGACATTTTACTGCGAATAGGTAACGAAATATGACCATTTTTCGTATTTCAGTTTTCATGTTTTTACTCGACCATAACACCGTATTAGGATGAGATTTCTACACCGAAAAATTGTTTATACCCTCCTTTATAGGTTCTAATAAAATCACAGCCCAGTTCCGTTTTATGTAGAAGTTATTAATAATTTTCTATTTTCTTCAGGGTTGTCACTTACTCATATCCGGTAATACGTTATATTTTTGAATACCCAAGTCGTTTATATTTTTATCCGGATAAATAATTGCGAGTTACAAAAACCAATTTTGTGGTATATCATCGCCATTGACACGTAGTCTAGGAAAAATACGGTTTGAGATTGCATTATAGACACTTTATTACATTGTGTTTGAACTAGTATTGCTGTTAATTTATAATACTTTGTCTACTCTTTACTATCTTCTTCTTATCGTGTGGGCAAGCCCTGGTGTCAGAGTTTTTTCATACCGCCTTACGGCCTCTTAATTAACGATATTAACCGGGGATTATTATTTTTATACGTAAAACGAATTGAACAAAGCAGTCCTGTACAAAATCACCAGTTACAATATTTTTGTTCATACCAAAATTTAATGTTTTGTAAATGTCTTAATTATCTAATAATACACAATACAAAATCAGGGATATATTCTTATTCCTAGCTATATTCCAAATAAAGTAAATAAAGTATACATACAGGGTCCTTCTTAATATGCTGACACTTTTTTAAGGGGATGTTCAGACCATCAAACTGAACAACTTTCTCTATGGGACCAACATGGAAATCGCGAAAAAAAAAATCAGCTGTCCCATACATTTGGCTCGAGTAGGTTTGCAGTTTAGTATGGAAGAGCTGATTTTTTTTTCGCAATTTCGATATTGGTCCCATAGAAAAAGTTGTTCAGTTTGACGGCCTGATCATCCTCTTCAAAAAGTGTCAGCATATTTAGTTGGACCCTATATATCTAAAGTGCCATTAATGCAACCTACTCCATACAAAAATCCGTAGATTTCCCCGACTAACGCTTATGTAAAGATTTAGCAGATATTTGTTGCTAGCTCAAAATCAATCATTTTTACGCCCAAAAATTTTGTGTAGATTTAAATCATCATAATCATAATAATTTATTGCCGTTAATCGTGTCTATCGTACTCTCGAAAATTTAATATCTATGAACTAGAATATTATTAACTATTAATGTCGATAGGTACCGAGACTTGTAGTAACCGCAGAAGCAGAACGACGACCCTTGAACATAACTATTATTAAGACTTCGTTATTAAAAATTAGTTTAATAACTTGTGACCATCAATTTGTCTTTGTTGAAATCTAACTGTTATTTAGCTGTTAGTTCTCCAAAGAGGAAATAAACAAATAATAAATAACTAAAACCCGACTACTGAAAAATCACGCTCTTCTTCTTATCGAGTGGGCTGCAAAGCCCTCGTATCAGAGTTTATTCAAACCGCCTTACGGCCTCTGACGCTCTAAAAAGTATGAAACAAGAAAATATAATCATCTGAAATTTTGTTGTGTAGTTTGTATACCTACCTACATATTATTATTATAACAATTTCAGATCAGAATGTTTTCATGTTTCATACTTTTTAGAGCGATATTTTTCAGTATTCGAGTTTTAGTTTTTGATCTTACTTTTTATTTAAATTATTTTGGGTATTTTGGTTTATTACATTACAATATACATCTTTGAAAGTCACATAATAATATCCTATAACCAGTGGACGTTCAAGACGCTTCCAACAATACCTCATTTTTCAAATTATGATAAGGAGTTTAGAAGTTATGAGGAAACCGATGGATATACATACATACATAAACATTGTCTGTTTTTAAGGCACTAACAGAGTATAATCTGCTTTATGTAGAATACAGCTGTTAATAAAAATGTTTAAAAAAAAAGAAGTAGAAATTACAACATAAACTTATAGAAAAGATGTTTAAAATATTATATAATCAGACACTTCTAAGAAGCAAGCAAGAATGTTTAATTAGTGTTTCATACAAAACCTAAAAATTTTTATATTTAATTTAAAGTCACATGACAACCCTAAGCCCGGAAATTCCGGACAAACCTAAAATTATTAATAACTTCTACATAAAACGGAACTGGGCTGTGATTTTATTAGAACCTATAAAGGAGTGTATAAACAATTTTTCGGTGTAGAAATCTCATCCTAATACGGTGTTATGGTCGAGTAAAAACATGAAAACTGAAATACGAAAAATGGTCATATTTCGTTACCTATTCGCAGTAAAATGTCCAAAATTTGTGGAAAGGTGTATTGTCTTGTACACAATTATAAGATCTAATCAAAACAAAAAAAAGTATTTCAGTTCTTTTTTTATGAATTTTTTCCTCTATTTATGACCCTGATTTTGGGAAACTTTGACATTTATTGTAAAAAAAACTATAAGTCGTATCGAAGCCGGAGTTTTACTCTTGCACTCAGAATTAGAAAAACTATCGATTTCTTGAATAAAACGTGGACGTCACCAAAACCCAGTTCTTAAAACACTGTGCGGCGGCGGTACTGTAACGACGTCGTTACGGTGCAGTAGTATACGTGATAAGAAAAAGTAAAAAAAGGGTATATTACTACGTAGGTACCTACCCAAAGTCTGTTCTTCCATTGCATATCATGACATGACAGGCAGTAAACTGCCTGCCTGGAACGGTATGCCTACACACCTCAAAATTCAAGTAGGTAGGTATTTAGGTTTCCTCAGGATGTTTTCCCAATAATAAAAACACAATTCTAAACGTTTGATGAGAAGCAATCTAGAAATGTTTATGTTGACCAGCTGTTCGATCTCATTTTATAAAGAAAATCGGTTTGTGTAAGTTTAATATGCAAAAATATTATAAAGCTAGAAAGAAATGTAAAATCGAGATTTAAAGTCAGATTTGGAAATATTGGCACTCGCCAGAAAGCAGTAGTTTGAGAACTAGTTGGGTAACGAACTATCATTATCGATATTATTGATTATAAACATGTTATAAAATATTTATTTAACAGAAACCATACCTATAAACGTTAAGCAAATGAATGAACATAATATCCTAAAACTAAAATATAACTAACTATAAGACTATACAAAATGTTATGTTAAAGACATGTTATAGCCATGTTGTACCATTTCGAATCAAATAAAAGATTGAAAAATTTGAATTTGAATTTATCATTATCGTATCTATCCAATTCAGCAAACCTAATTGCATATTTCCTCATATCGATTGACTAATCAACAACAGGTTGGTAGTTGTAGCAATATTTTTGACCAGCCCGAAATGGCCCAAGCCGCAAAATCTTTCCTTAAGTCTGAATTGTAGATATCTCTCATTCAATAACCAAATTCTCGGTTATTGACTTAGGTAATACCATCCGTCCCTCAAGATAACTTGTAGATACACTAGAAGGCAGAGTTAGGCAAAAGTGGGCATATGGAGTACTGAATGAGTTAAGATAGACTTCATACTACTTTACAGATAAACTAAGATAAACTTAGGTACGACTTAAGGAAAGTTGACTTCTCGTAGATAAACTTTAATAAAAAATTTTGGTTTGAAATTTCATCCTACCTTCATAACATATTATTATACTTTACGTAGATACCGTAAAGATAAATTATGGTGGTAACATTTTCCAACTTAATATTCTATGATGAATGATAAACAAAATGGCTCTGATAGTTATTATTATTTTGTAATGCATTATTTCGTCGACACGTAAAGTAAAAATTTAAACGCACATTCGTTTATCGTGTGAAATGGACAAATATTCTTAGAAAACAGGCGGGCTTCAAAAATTACAAAGTAATTGTATTAAAAATTCAAAAAATTAAACCATAAAAACTGTTTTTTTTTCCTTTTTCTTCGAAATTTAATTAAATATTAAATATCAATGATGATTTCGTTACGCAAAACAATGTAAAATTGTGTAAAATTAAGAGAGTGCCAAAAATAACAAAGACTAAACTTAATAAAAAACATGTTCAAATTTGCAGATCATTCAAAATGGCGTTAAATCTATATTGCATGTGCTAAGTACGAGTAAAAGCAATACAGTATTGGTAAATCATAGTAAAGGATCAGTTAAATGTGTTTATAATTATTGCTTACTTACTCAAGTAATGTTATACTTAACTTATACCGAAGTGTGACTTCAAATAATACAAGTAAATACCGTGTCGATTTAAGTCATCCTTAACTCGTACTTGATAAATACTGATTCGACGGATATTTTATTTTCTTCTCATCTGTCATTGTTGTTGTGATTTCTGAAACCAAAAGGCCAATGCAAGATTGAACAATTCGTTTTTTGTTTAAAGAAAAACAAGTGATTCAAAGTAAGTAAGTAGGTACTACTTATGTATTACCTAAGGACAATGATAATTATAATTTGGCATTTATGTATATAAATAATTGTAAACTGAGGTAACCTCAGGCCTACACTCTAAATCTTGAATCTTTTGACGTAACGCGTCGTATTTGTATCTACTTTATGTATCTCAGTCACAACATAAACATGTAAAGAGTTGTATTTTTTAGGGTTCCGTACGCAAAGGTTCCGTTCCGGTTATGGCCTTCCTACTTTTGAAGAAATGTGTCTTTTGAACCGTAACGTAACAGGAAACAGTTGACATTTTTATACAGAATATGAATCTACTATTTTGCGTATTATTCTGTTGGTTTTTTCGTGATTATTTTTGTTTCATATTCCTGATTAATTGTACGTTGTGGTATATTATGGGAGATAGACCACACTTTAAATAACTGGCCAAGAGCGAGGTGTGTACTCGCACATAGAGGGTTCCAAACCTAATGATACCGTAAGAAAAGATGAGAACAGTCTTAACGAAAACGCCGTTGTTGGGAAGGTACAAAGTTGTATAGCGAGCACAACATAAAAAAAGTGCAACGATATAATAGAGAAATTATGTCATGATAATTTGATAGCTTACAGCCGTTTTAAAGTTTTAATGTTTAAAGAACATGATGTATTGTGACCATGCTCAAAGAAGTGGCAATGGTCTCGCTACATGAACACTTACATCGGACAAGTTTGAGTACCTACTGCACGAAAAATTTTACGTAAATTTTGGAATTCAATATGATTACTAAGAAAATCCCTGAATATCCCAATTAGAGAAAAGGTAGGGAGTCTTAATGCTAATGTAGGTAAGACATAAATATTACATATATATACATAAATATTTTTCAAGCGTCTGCGTGGGTCATGAATTGTTTCCAGTGAAAGAAAGTGGATGGATAATAGCCAAGTATTTTTGTTAACAAATGGGTGGGTAGGTACAGTCAGCATCAAAAGTATCTAGGCATGTTAAGTGTTCATAAATATCTGGACAACTTTACGATAGCAAACCTTATTTCAACTCACAAAGAAATCAAATTAATTTATCTGTCATGTTATTATTTGTTAAGTTAAAAACAAATGGTATCTAGTAGGAAATAGGGTTTATTTTCGTGTAATTGTTCAGATGTTTTTGAACACCGGAGATGCTTAGATACTTTTGATGCTGACTGTACACCTAACACGGTAGAGAGTAGTATATTCTTTGCCTCTAATGGTACCACCTGTATTTTAAGTTCACCAAGAAGTTTATGCGTTGCAATCTCATTCAATCATTAGCAATCTTTTTGAACTATGATTCTAGAACATGGATATAAACCATGGATTTAGAACGTAGAAAGAGAAGGTATAGAAGGAAGCACGTGTCTTGTATATTCACTCAAAAAGAGACGCACATAGCACATTCGCTCTAGTTAAAAAAGGAGCTACTTATTACAATCCTTATCGACGTAAACACTTTTTGTACTACAAAGGCTGTCTAACTCCAGAATCAAGTTATCTAGCTTCATATAAATTGAAAAGTCATTTTCACCGCCTGTACGGAAGTTTGCTCTCCTCGTGCTTATAGACAATGCTTTCTTTCTGTTCTAGAAGTTAAAATGTATTGTAATGAGGCGGGTTATTGACGAACAGAAGAACTAGGTTTATCATTTTCTCACATTAGTACTAGCACCCGAGTTGGATAGAAATACATTACTCCAGTTTGTCTTCTCAGTATGAAAGCCTAAAACCAAGAATTGTGCAAATCAATCCTCATGCCTAAAACACTAAAAGGTGCATAAGCTAGCGTAAGCGAAAGTTCATGATCAAGAAGGTTGTAATGTAAGGCACTGTCTCTAATTTCATTGCATGTTAATGATCAAGAAGCTTGGAAAGCGTTGATTGAGTATTTTATAGATTCGCAGACTGGAATGGTCATACTGGAAAGGGAAGGAGATATGAAACAAAATGTATTAAATCTCGTGCCTTAGCCCGACTAAGTTGTATGATTTTGATAGCAATTTCAACTTCATCAGCATCAGCATAGCGTATACGTGTGTCTCGTTTTCGCGATTACTATTATTTTAATGCCTTTTCGAGTCATTGTTTTTCTACGTTGGAAAGGTATTGTCCATGATCAGGAAAGTGGCATTGGTATTGTCTATACATTGGTTTATATCCATGTCTCGCAGCTCACAAGAAGGATCTCTTAATTCTAAAGCATAAAGTCCGCATCAATTTAAGATTGTAGTTAGTCTTTTCTCTCTTATGACATACCTTTAATAGTAGAAAGAGATGGAACTTTAGATATTTTTTTTATGCGGCTGTTCACTTTCCACGTTTTTTGATACTTTTTGACATGCTAGTGTATGTAAAGTTGTGTAAAGTAGTAACTTTTTGTGCCTTTTGTCCTACCACATGACATAAAACATAAAAAAACAAACTTCAAAAAAAGTGGACCGCCTTGCAAAAGTTATCCTCCCTCTATGCAAGTATAATCTCTTTGATCCATGTCCATGATTCACTACTGACGTATGACTGACGTGTAAAGATTTTATTCCGATTTGTCCTAATCATTATGATGATAAATATTTCATTTGTGAAAATCATTATTTCAATCCATCTTAGTAACGTAGCTGTTGATATGGCTTAATATTTTGTTACTTTCCGTAATTCTCTTATATTATGTTAGTATTTTTTCAATATTTTTTCAATATTTTTTCAATAATTAAATACGGTTTGCTATAAAGTTATAATTTTTAAGTTTCCTGCTTTGTGAATCGGACCTCACATCCTGTCATTCAAGCAAAGTTCAAATGTTCAAATTACTGTTACCTTCTCGAAAATATTTAAATAAAGTTTATTCCCAATGAAATAGTGATTTTTTACAAAAATCTTTAGCACCTACCTTTTATGCTATCTCTGGATATCGGTACTCTAACTAGCTGTTTACCAAGTTTCACCGATACCGTGTTCTTGCATGAAACCATACAAATCACAATTCAAAATATTGAAACTATTATTCATTTTGTACTTTTTTTAATGAGTAGGAATAATTGTAGGGTGTTATAGAATAGATTTAGTGGAATTTAACAGATTTACCGTCTTTTAAAAATTGTTTAAGCAAAAAACAGTGACGAAATATGGCTAACAACAAAACTTCACAACGGAGTTGGTAATTCATCGGAAAACTAGCATTTTTGTTATCTTTGTTCATTTTTATGACTTAAACTGGTGATAGTTTATTGGATTTTATTTAAAATATAATATAAAAAGTTCGTGTCTATGCTCATCGACGAAAAACATCAACTGCAACCGTAAGTTTGTTTGTACTGTATTTTTTCAAATTTCTCAAAAACTATTATCAATACAGACATCGCTATAATTTTCCTACAAAATTCAATAGTTCATCGACATGTAAGAATTATTTCAGATTTTTTGGCTTTATATGTTCGGAGATCAGGGGGGGGGAACCAAAATTTTTCGTGCAGTCGGGCTTATAAATGAATAACTACGCATCACTTAGTAAAACGAACTACCAATACGAAATCTACGTTTAAAGCCCTTTCAAATGATACCAAACTCGGCTAGATTGGAAAACTTTTTTTTTAAAAGTCATCACTTTTTGGACCTTAAAAATTTGTAGAAAAATTATTTTCAAATTTTTTTGTCTCGCTTTACGTTTGGGTTAGCATGATTGACTACTATGCCGAATTTCAAGTCGCTAGCTTCTATAGTTGCTGAGAAAAGTGGCTGTGACAGACGGACGGACGGACACGAGAGTGATCTTATAAGGGTTCCGTTTTTCCTCTTTGAGGTTCGGAACCCTAAAAATTATAATCACGCTCTTCTTTTGTTGAAGTTACGTATTCAAGTTCGCTGTTCGTGTCTTCTATGATTTCATCAACCGATGCGGGCCTGGTGGATGTGCTGGCAAACATGATACAGTCTGTCTAAAAAGTCTTGACAAAA
The DNA here is from genome assembly GCA_963693445.1 of Agonopterix heracliana. NCBI lineage: Eukaryota > Metazoa > Arthropoda > Insecta > Lepidoptera > Depressariidae > Agonopterix > Agonopterix heracliana. The sequence continues at coordinate 3,185,238 of OY856310.1, forward strand.
ATTTGGGCGCTGTCTCCACGCAAGAACGTCAAAATCAAGCATAACCTGGCAACACCACGATACTACAATTATTAGGTCACGACTTTATAGACAGACTGTAAACTTTGAACGCTGTTAACAAGGATCTATTAACAAGGAGTCACTTGCACCGGCTGTACTCGGACTACTCGGATTAACATTTACTGCACAATCTTCGGCATGAATAGAATTTGCGGTCACATATTTTCTTACACGACGTAGAAAATTTCTTAATTTTCTTAACTTTAATTATGCTAATGTTACTTCTATAAACACAAATTGTAGCACTAATTGTTACTTTTTATTAAAAACGTCCCTTTAAGGCTGATGGTACTGACACAAGCATTAGCTAAGTAAACAACCACTTAAATTGCAATTTCAAAGGAATGAATTAAAGAAACCGGTTGACCTGGATAACCTTAGGAAGACTTAAGGCGAACTTTAGGTAATTTTGCCTTAAGTAGAACTTAAGTAATACTTCTAAACACTATTAAATTTAACTATATCTCCGTTAATTCTGTTTTCAGTAACTTTATGCTTAAGTTTGCATTTCGCGTGGACATACTTAAGGCAAAGTTAATACTACTTAACTTAACTAATCCTTAAGTCGGTATTTCTGAAAACTAAGACAACTTGAATTTATTAATACAGACTTCAGCAAAGCTTGCCTTGGTTAATGCGAAGTTTAGGTATATTTAAGGCAAAATTGATTTAGTCACGATCTGTTTTGCTGCTTGGGGGATTACGGTCGTGAGTTTATGTAGGTATTTGTATGTAATCAACAATAAGCCAATACGAAGATCTGAAAATTGGGGTTGGGTTAATTAATAGTCAGATAGTGGTCTTATCATTTTTAAGTACTTACCTATTTTTGATTATGTTAAACCCTCTGCATATTCTTGTTAAAGATGGATGGGGGGGATCTACCATCGACAATTAGGATAACTAAGGCTGGCTTGGACCAAAAAGGGTTTAGTTAGGCTTAAAAAAACTAATTTATGAACACTCTGTCTCTCCCGCTGCTCATACTGCAGACATATTTAAACATGTTTAAAACCTAAATACTTTTTGGTGAAAGCCAGCCTAAGTCTACTGTCTCCGCGTTATTATAAATTTTCGATTCTTCGAATTAAATGAAGGTGCCAAGATATCACGCACAGACTTTAAAAAATGCGGACACATTTTCGTCTGTCCTACGTAAATACGAAATGAAATGTAGGTCAACTCAATTATTTTAGACGAAAAAAAAATGTTGAATTTTTTAATGATTGATGAATCTCATAAATTGTATCTCTATGAGTAGGTAGGTCGGTAGTAAATAATGTGTAATTTTGCTGTTATGTGTTACGTTTATCCTCTAGATTCTAAACTTTATAAAAGAGGAACATAATATTATAATATGTAATAAAAATCGCGATCTATCGGGCATGTTTGCAGAATGCACACCGAGCGGTGGGCATCAATCGTTACGCAATGGGTGCCTCACGACGGGAGTCGAGGCAGACCCCGAAAAGGGTGGCGAGACGAGCTAGATGCCTACTGCAATGAGTGGCGGAATGTAGCACCAAATAGAGATACGTGGAAGAGTTTAGGGGAGACCTTTGCCCAGCAGTGGGACAAAACAGGTTAAAAAAAATAAAATCGTCGTGCAAAGTTTTATCAGTTCGCATCACACGTAAATAAAAACAGTTTTTTCTTCTGCTGCATCATCAAATTCTTTCGTTCGCCTCCATCAGCTTCTTAGTAGATCGGCGAACCGACAAAAAGTCGCTTAAATAAGATTCTGGCACAAGTCATCTCCTTTATAGTGTTATCTGGTATCGATGCATTCAGTATGACTTCCTGATTACAAATATATGAGATGACAAGCGCTCAGACTGTGGGGGTAGAAACTGTGACGTCATAAAGGTGGCCATACAAAGTAAAATTTTGTTTTTGTTTATTCATGCCGTGTGGGGTATCAAATGAAAGGGCTTTATGAGTACATTACAAATACATAACATAGTATACATTTTCACTATTTGGTTTAACAAATTATTCGAAAAAGTAAAAAAAATCCACAATTCTGAGTTGACTTTGAACTGCTATAGATTATAAAAAACTAAATGGATTTTTGTAGATTATATATCAAATGACTCAGGATATTCTCTATATTGCGTCCAAAAATAATTAACTACATTTATAACAAAATAAAAAATGTACATCCATTTGAAAAACATTGTAAATTTCTGGACGCCTTCTAATAATTTCTTAGACCAAATAGTAAAAATGGTATAGTATGATATATATTTGTAATCTACTCATAAAGCCCTTTCATTTGATACCCCACACGATAAGTTTAATTTAAATAAAAACTGTGACGTCATGAAGAAGGCCATACAAGGTAAAAACAAAATCATTTTAATAATGTCGTGTAGGGTATCAAATGAAAGAGCTTTATGAGTACGTTACAAATATATATCATAATATAACATTTTTACAACTTGGTCTAAGAAATTATTAGAAAGCGTCCAAAAATTTACAATGTTATTTAAATTTATGTACATTCTTTATTTTGTAATTTATCTGATTAATTATTTTTTGACGCAATATAGAGGATATCCTGAGTCATTTTATATATAATTTACAAAAATCCATTCAGTCGTTTATAATCTATAGCAGTTCAAAGTCAACTCAGAATTGTGGATTTTTTTTACTTTTTCGAATAATTTGTTAAACCAAATAGAGAAAATGTTATACTATGCTATATATTTGTAATGTACTCATAGAGCCCTTTCATTTGATACCCCACACGGCATGAATAAACAAATATTTTTTTTTGCTTTGTATGGCCACCTTTATGACGTCACAGTTTCTACCCCCACAGTCTGAGCGCTTGTCATCTTATATATTTGTAATCAAGAGGTCATACTGAAGCCATTGATACTAGATAACACTATAAAAGAGATGACTTGAACGGAAAGTTCCGAAATATCCTTTTTCCAACCCTCTATCTTCGCCGCGGATAGAATTTGCGGTCCCCCTTAGAGTATTCACCACTAGATTTTAATTAGTAACGAAACAGTAAGGGTATATTCAGACCGTGAATCAAAACAACTTTCCCTAAGGAACATGGGTCGAAAAACGAAATTTTTTTTTGGACCTCCCATAGAAAATCGATCGGCAGATCCGCACTTTTGTATGGGAGGTCCAAAAAATTTCATCGTTTTTCGACCCATGTTCCTCAGGGAAAGTTCTTCAGATTCACGGTCTGAACACATCACGGTCTTATACTCTAATCTAAGGTCGGTGGAGTATTCCAGCCTCTTTTCCGCTAGTGTCTTGTGTTGTGTTCCTGATACGACACGATATCAACCTTTTCCTTCACCTGTGGTAGAACTCTGTCTTTCTTCTGCTATAAGATGAGAATTATAGTAGGTAACTTACTTACCTACCTAATCAAGCAAAGAAAAATCTATGGTACCAGGACAATATCAACCTGTCTTATTTTTCCATAAATATGGAAGTACCTAATTTAGGGATTATCAGATTATCATTACACAGACTTCTGTATACCTAAGTCTGTGTCATTACATTAGGTCATGTGCGTCCTGCGTTAGGTTTTTGCTGTTGAGTGTACTTCTAAGTAGGTAACAAAACATTCACTTGCAGTCACTTAGCCTTGGCTCAGACCCATTCAGCTTTGACAAACAATCCAGAGGTCATAGGGTCTCATGTTACATACATGACAACCTACATGAATTTTTAATGGACGCGGTGTACCGAAAAAATATTTAGTATTTTTAAAGCAAGCGTAGGTTAGGTGGTTACTTTGTAAACTGGAGTTGAGGGATCTTTTGGCAATACCTAAACAAATTATACACGATTTTTCGTTTGCATTTCTTTTCAAAGTTTAGTTTTTGGAGTAGTTCATTTAGGCATCATCGGACATGGCCTCCTCCATATTTATCTATCTCGTTCTTTCCTCTGCATCCCTTTTTATTACACTTTGCCAGCGTGTCGTAGCGAGCGAGCAATACTAGGTAGGTATGCTTTTGAATCTGCCTTATTGATTGTTTACCTAGTTTTCTATCGAAACAGGCGTTACTGTGCGGAAATCCATGATTAACAGGTAGATGACACGATTGTGTCGAGACCTCAGCTTTTACATACCTAGTAGACAAAGTTTACACCAAATAATTTGGTGGGCAGGTTGTATTGGATAACGTAATACAACTTTGACTACTAGGTATTTAAAAGCGGAGATCTCGACACAATCGTGTCATCTACCTGTTTACCTAGTTTTCTTTTTATCTCTCTTCAAGGGAGGGCAGAGAGGTGATTGTTGGCTTTAAATGTTTTAGAGGTCCTAATCCCAAAGCAATTCGAAATCCTGTTCAAATGTCACATTCACACTACAATTTTTACTCTACCGGAAAAACTCTTCCTTAAGTCTTCGCAAGTAACAAATCTATGTCAGTACACGACCTATTTTTTTTGCAATATTGTTAGAAACCTTACGTTATTAGCCTCTTAGCCTCTGTACTGACCTACTACTTACTACGGTTGGTTGATCTGGTGGTTACCAGCTACTATACGCTGGACTACCAAACCGAATGTTGGACTTCGAAGTTGCAACTCTGTTACTGGCGTGGACGTCTGCTCTTCGGCTTGCTACGAAGCTCCACCATTTTGTGGAGGCTCAAGTGTGTGCTTTTGTGTACAAAACAATCCTTGAGGTCACCAAATATTTAATACCAACCGATGTCAATTTATGCTGGAGATTGGCAAAATCATCAACACTACGATACTGACCCAATTTTAAGATTAGAATAGATATTGTCATAGTCATGTCCTCGTCCTCTTCTCACTCTTCCGCTCAAATTTCTACGGAAACACTAACGCGCCGGCGGCGTCTTAATTCCGGTCGATATTTATATTAGGTACCTACCTATAGTAAAATATACCTATAGCATATCAAATCAATGCAATGAAAATACTAACATTTTTTTTTTTTATTATTTAATATAAGACTCTCAGTTGTATTTCACGGCTGTAGCTCGTAGGATGCAACAATCGTGAATCTATGCCTGAATGCATTATGCAAATACACTCATAGACAGGGTAGTCAGGGATATTCTGAAACCTCAGAACATCCACGTTTTACCAGTAGCACCGAAACTCGGGCGTGTAATATTATTATTAAAAGTTATTATATTATAGCTAATGCCCGGGCATTAGCTAGTCGAAAATAATTTGAAAGTCGATTTATTAGGATAGGAAGACACGCTATCACCCGACTGCGTGCGCCAGAAGGAGGGTAATGTTTTTTTAGTCGCATAGTTTTCAAAACCATGTTATTTTTAAAATGTCTACCTATAAACTTTTTAACTGACGTAGTGCATTGACACATTTATTGGCTTTGCGTCAAATATACTTCGGCTTTTTGTGAGCGGAGAGCACATCAAAGGCTTTCCAGCCACTTTAAAATGGCTGGATGAAGTGTTCATAGAGAAAAAACATTTTAATCGGTATTGTCTGTGTCTGATGGTTTAAAATGCAACGCACACCTTGTATTTGTGTCTTTGACTGTAATGTAGTACCTACGACCTTGCACACTCCTAAAATTCTTGATTAAAAGTTCGGTGCCTATCTAAATTAGTGTTGCCACTTAATAGTCTATCGATAGTCAATCAATTTCAATGGATCGATAGGACTACTATCGATACTTCTTGTAGTTAAGAATGTAATAATTTAATTAGGTATAACACTGTTATTCTATCCAGAATATTTCTGAAACCCTGATTTGTTAAAAGCTGCACGCTCAGGTCTTTCTGACTACACCAAAAAGTAAAATTATGTCTGTGAGGAACTATAACAATATTATTAGCTAAATGAATTATGTTATGATTTTAATTTATGTCTACAGCAAAAGTGTTAATTTGACGACTGTACCTACCGTTTGACATTGTGACTATGTATAATGTAATTATGATAACAATGATAATTATATGCTCTTATTCTTTAGTAAGTTAACTAAGTTATAGCCTGTAGAATCCCACTGCAGGGCAAAGGCCTCCTTTCACGAATAAGGGTGAAAGGGAGTAGGCCATACTCCACTACGCGGGCCCAGTGCGTGTTGGTGGAGGCAAGTTAGTGGTCAACTTGCTGACAGAGAATTTTCAAGCCGCCTTAATACCTAGGACTCTCAGTCCTCTGACCTGGCTTAACGAATAGTTACAAACGCCATGTAGCGAAACTATCCGAGACCAACTGCTTAACGTGCCTTCCGAAGCACGGAAACGCTCGAGATGAAATACCACTAAACGTTCACCCATCCAAATTCCAAAGACTGACCGGACCTGACGTTGCTTAACTTCGGTGATCGTTTCCAATACCGAAGCTCCACTACGCCAACAAGCGCTTCATTCTTTAGTAGACTACAGCAAATGAAGAATGATGATTGATGATTCACATTTAAATACTGATGCAACACTCTTAATCAGAATCGTTAGTGTCATTCAGCAAGATGCCACGTCATCATTAGCCTATCATTGTCCACTGCTGAACTCTTCCAAGGCGCGCAACAAAACTCTAACCTCGGCTTCCTCTTCCACGCTCTTCGCTAACAACTAACAACCCTTTTAGGTCGTCGTCGGACATCACTCGGCAACCTAATCTATTATTACACTACATATTTTTTTATTATAATGAGATAAATTATGTCACTGCATTTTTAATTACATGTAACGCTTATTTAGTGAATGTTAATGTAACAATGGCTTGCATTTAGGCTATATTAGATCATCATTGTCTAGACTAGACATTTATAAGACAAATTCATTAAAAAAAATGTATTGTAGCCAGGTTTTTGTTTATAGTCACACAACATAAACTCACGTCCGTATTCCTTTTCGAGGTGGACGAAAACTTTGCCAAAACTAACATTTTATTGCATCAACCTCCGCAGTGCAACAAAACAAATATACTTCTGGCTTATTTGGAAAATAACTAAGTTACTGCATAAATAGTAGTTTAACATACCAAAAAAGCATACATTTTCCCTGTTTGTGGATTTCCTATTAAAGATAAAATGCCGTGTCGGTTTTGCCTTTTGCATAAATAAATCATTATTCATTAATTTGTGTGTCATTTCATGTTTCTAACCCTTAAAGGGATATTGTATGTGTAATGTGGTATTTGAAGGTACCTGGTCAGAGAAATTCTAAATACATAACACCCGTATGTATGTATAACTAGTATGGTCAGACCATGAAACTGAACATCTTTCTCTACGGAGTTGATGTCGAAATTGCGAAAAAACAGCTGGTCCATACATAATAGGTCGAGTGAGATCGAAGTTCTGTACGGAACAGCAGATTTTTTTCGCGATTTCGATATTGGTCCCACAGTTAAAATTGTTCAGTTTGATAGCCTGATCATCCTCTTAAAAAACCACCAGCATTTTAAGTTGAACCCTGTCTAATAGGTAGGTATGCAAAAAAATTTTAAAAGCTCTCATTGAAGGATTGATCATTCTCGCACTGTCTGAATTTTTGCTACCGAACATTCTACTCTATCTAATAAGTATATCTAGGAATGTAAGAAAAAAACCAAATAAAGATAAAAGTAAGTAAGTATTTACATAAACTGGTGTGTTTTTAGCTAGCTTTTTAGAGACACCTGACGTAATCCTTGTTATTATCTAAATTAAGAATGGCTTAGGTGTAATTCACATAAATACGTAATGCGGATTCATGGTTTTGTTGCGTTTTTGGCTATAACGCGAACTGTAAGAGAAGGCAACAAATCATTTTCTTGCAAATTCTTAACCATTTCAGTTATTTTCTCCCTTTCGGACGGAAAGCGTCAATTTTCGGCCCACTGCGCTAAACGAAGTTGCCGCTTTCCACCTCCTTCGAGGAGAAAAATAGTATGCTAACCTCGGACAGTAAAAAAGAAAGTCTCAGATCAAATGTTTGTTGACCTCGGCTTCGCCTCGGTCAACAATTACATGAGATCTGAGACCTTTCTTACTTTCCTGCCCTCTGTGTGTAATCTACTATTACTTGTGTGCTCAAATTAAATGAGTTACATATCCTTCAGACCATCAAACTGAACAACTTTCACTCATAGATATCGCCTGTAGTACCTACTCTGTGATATCGTACTTCATATCTCTATGCTTTCACTATGAAGCCAACATTGAAATCGCGAATAAAATTTATGAAATGACTACTCAACCAAAATGTATGAAATGAAAAAACAGAATCTATTCGAAGTTGGTCCCATAGTAAAAGTTGTTCACTTTGATGGTCGGAACTCTGAAGCACCCCATGAATAATGTAACGCATTTAAGTTTACACCATGTAAGTACTTCTTCTTCTTCTTATCGTGTGGGCAGCAAGCCAGAGTGGTGTCAGAGTTTTTTTCAGACCTTACGGCCTCTGACGTGACTATATCAATAAGTTCAAATTAATGTTTTAGACTACGAATAACTAATAATTGTTCGTAGGTTATAGAAAACATAGTAATGCTGCTGTCCTTCAATCACCTCCATCAGGCTTGATTAATTGATTATGTTCCACTACTGGGCATATTTTTGCCCAGCCCATGCCTGTATTTGTAAGGATGCCTATCTATGGCACAGACATCCTCTTACAATTTTCTATACAGAAATCTTGTCCGCCGTGCATGTTTAGTTTACATCTGAAACTTTCGAATGGAATAGACTATACTTTGTAGTCCAATCGTGTTTCCCAATCGGCCAGACGGACAGCTAAAACATTATCTATCAACTTGTAAATACCGGCCTTTAATATGTCGCCAAAAGTAGTAAAAGCTAGTTGATGAATTCGCATTAAAAGTATATTTAATTGCCCTCTCTTCGTTTATGGGTGCGCAGTTTATTTTTATGGTGTTGCCAGATAAATGCAACTTTGGGTTTAATAGTTCGTAATGAGCATTGATACGTCAACGGTAAATAAATTATTTCACAGCGGTAGATATTTTGTTGTTTTTGGTGTACTTACCAATTTATGGTCTGTCGAATTACTAGGTAACAACATCATATTTTATCTCATGATAAAACACAAGATACAGTAAACGTTCACATTGAAGTTGCACAGGACAAAAAACAAAAAGTATTTTTTTATTTACAATGAGTTTTGCAGAACAGAACAGAGAGCGTTGTATTGTAATTTACGATATACTTACGATTTAGGAGACGAAGAAAAAAGAGACAAGTTATAATTAAAATACTTAGAACACACATTTAAATAGGCATTTTTTTAACGCACTTATTTTTATATATTTTTTGTTTTTATTCCTACATTCTATGACCTTGTCTTCTATCAAAGAATAAGTTATAGAGTATATTTCTTAATTCTAGCTATTTTATGCAAATAATAGAGCTCAAAACATAATCTAAAGCACATACTTACCATATTTGTATTTCAAATCCAAAATGAAAAGCTATTTTACATTTTGTATTTAAATTAAATACTTACATTTTATAAACTATTTTGCACATCTCTGATCCTAAGTCCTAACTCAAAAATGTGCAGATTAAAATAAAAAACTCGAGAGGTCAGGAGTGCGATTTTTGAATCTCATTCGGTGAGCTCAGCAGTTGAAAATGTCCAAATTACTATGGAGATCTGCATCTTTCTACTGCTGATTTGACTTTCAAAAATCATACTTCAGGAGTGCGATTTTTGAAAGTCAAATCAGCAGTAGACAGATTCGTATCTCAGAGTAATTTTTACATTTTCAACAGCTGAGCTTACCAAATGAGATTCAAAAATCGCACTCCAGAACTGTAACTTACAATTCTAACCTCTCGAACTATTAGTGTCTATTAAAAATAAAAAAATGGATGACAATAACTAATTATCTTCCCACATTTTCTGAGAGTTTTATTACTAGTGTCCAAGAATTGCAGATTTAATAGCCCAATTCATACAAGGCAACGTCTTGTCTCGTCTATGTAAATTCCCATGGTATAAAACGACTCAAACAGCGATAAGCGTAGAACAAAGCTTATTTAGACACGGAGACAATGGACACCAGTGAATTGTTTAAATTGGAACTTCCTATGCCAAAGACGCAGTATATTTCGACGTAATCAGTAGAACTTCTTCATACTAAAGGGCCGAATGAGCCTTACCGTAAGGCATACTAAGGTATGAAAAATGAAAATAAGATCAAATGAAAGATTCGTAAGGACCTTGCCTTCATAATTATATTTAAATTAAACACTTTCACTGCGAAGTTTGAAAATTGCGCTTTTCTCAATGGAAAATTACACGCCGGGCGTATTTTTCGAACTGAAAGTGACGCGGACGCAGCGCAAACTGCCACAGCATTAGTTAGAGGTTTACTATTGCCCAGGGTACGCAGGAAATAAATGCGAATTTGAATTTGTTATCTAACTGACATTTGCTGATCGTACTTTTGCCCTGCAGTGGGTAGATACGGGCTGAAAATGATGAGGATGATCATACTATACAATAATATGAGGGGTGTATCTCTCAGAGGTCTGCTCTGCTCTCTTCTTAGACGTTGTACTTCTTGACTAAACAGTACGGTAACAAAGAGGTCGTCCAACAAACACTTTCCTTATTGCTTTATTGGACTTGTTACATGATTCCGTTTGTTACGTTAATATTTGTGTTAAGATTAGCCCGCAACAGGCGGGGACGTGATTGTAAACACGAGATGTTTGTTTGGTGAGACGTGACATTTTTGTATGATAAAGTGCATTTCTTTCGACCTTGAGCTTTGTTTGAGTTGTAATTACGAGAAAAACCGGCCAAGAGCGTGTCCGATACGCCAATCATAGGGTTCTGTACTTCCGTAGCCATTGTAGAGTTGCTGCTATTTTTGCACAAACTTTGCGCAGAAGGTTTATTTCTGACACTGATTGCGCTATAGCATCCGTTATAATTGTCATTGAGATATATATATATCTTCCTATATAAGAGCTTTATTGTTGAATATTTGAGATTTTTTTTACTCCTGTTTTGACAGATAGTAAATTTTTTTTAACCCTCTTTTCGTTGTATAAGTATGAGATGGCTTATACAAAGAAAAGGGGTTTATAGAAAATAACAATATTTATTTTTTCTTAAACTATCACATTTTTTTGATCGTCTTCCTTCATGAACAACCCCATTAACAACTTCAAAAAATCTAGCAAAAGTGACAAGTGAAACTACCAAAACAAAACCAACAAAAGTTACCAATTTAAACCTTACCAAACAAAAGACCAAAGACTAAATGATAAACAGAAGTTCAACTCCACACCAAAGAATAAAACTTTAAATGCCTCCAACGGAGACGCCACGCGACGGCATGCTTTGCCTATCGCGCCACGAGGGCTGCCCCTGGGACCAGGCCCTCAAGTCCGCTGAAATATCCTGGACAGGCCTGCAGTACACCTGCTTGAAGATATTACATCTCTACTGTAAGGTGTTTGAGAACGAAGATGTGCTGGATATGGTTATTAGGTAAGTGGTCATGATAATGAACAACTTTCGCAAAGAAACAAAGAGAAAGTCGAAAAAAAAACATTCACACAAACTTTGATAAAGTTAATATGTCAAGATTGACAGTCGAAGATATAGTACTGGCTCCTAAACCTTATACATATACACGCACACATACATATTTTGTATGGCGCCTCACGCACACCAACCCATGAAACTTGGCCCCTTTTGTTTTATACGGAATATTCGTGAGGCTCATTCTAGACATATACTTTTTCTAAGCACACAAATGTTTGATCAGCTGATTGCATTTAGTAAGGAAAGTCAAAAAATTTGTTTGTTAACTAACTTCCTATTTTCTTAGGGAAAGTTGTTCAATATCATAAAACTAAAAGTACAATTCAACCTTTAAAATATTGCAACTGTTAACTCCAACACCCTGTAGTTTGTTTCAGTCCTCGCGTTGGGCAAAATTCGTCTGTTTGTTTTTCACGCATCACTAGAAAACTAGTTAACCTATTTGGATGAAATTTTCAGAAAAAAACGTAGGTCTCATATTGAAGATACATTTAGTTTTTATTTCATCGCAATCTCAATCAATGCTTATGATATGTGTATGTGACGTGGCTAAAAATTTTACGAAACTGTTTTTTTCGGGATTTTATTGTTGGCTTCATAGTCCTGCACCACCCGCATCCCCCGTAAGATATGTGACGGCATTTGAGTTAACGTCCTGTTTAACTGTAGATGTACCAAACCAAACTATCAATACACCCCAGAAATCAGCGTTCACCGCTCATTAGCCAAGCCATTAACCCCGTAACGACCCGCAATTCCAGTTTAAATGCCCACAAAAACATTTAGTGTTGCCATCATAGCCATTCCAATAAACTTGAGGAAAACCTGCCGCAATAAAAACTATTATTAAACACATCGGCGCTGACGTTAAAACAGATTGAACTGTGTATTGTCTTTAGGCTTACATACATGAGAATAGCTTCTAGCCGTTCAGTTATCTCCTATGATGTTTGCATGTTATAATTCTTTATACCTAATATTCTTTTAAGCTGTGGCGTTGTCATATGTTAGAACGGACCATACATTATTACAAAGGCAAGAGAGGAGTGGGTCGTTCAGCAGCCTGCAACTAATAACATTACGAAGGCAGCTGGAAAGACTTGGATGCAACGGCACAAGAAAGAAAAGAGTGACATTATAAGCCTCCGCCCATTATGTCCAGCTTTTGTTTACCTACTGCAGGGTTCAGGGTTTAAACCCTGCAGATGATGAGTTTGGTGGTGGTAGCCTCTCACCCACAAAAAGATTCATTTGGAATCTTATCACTTAGTCAACTGCGACACCCGAAGCAAGAAATGGAGCGGTCTATTTTAAAACGAAACCACACGATATTATGCCTTTCAATATTTTCATATAGTTTTGAATGTCAAGGCAATAACGCGCCCTATCGTTACGAATATTGTTTGTTCTGCAACTGATGCAAAGCAAATGGGTCTGGGCTTGGCAATGGGGCTCCATTAGCCTGCCTGGAGGTCGAAGGAATATGATATTCGACAATTAATAGTTCGCCGAGATTTTCTGTTCCATTAGAGAAACGTCATTTTGTAGACTGATCAGATCACATAGCACCGCTAAGTAGACACTGCTTTTCCATCCAATTAAGCTACCGGGCCTATGTTACAGAACTAAATTCTTTAACCTATTCCGTCTTAGGGATGTGGCGTCATCTACAGGAGTGGCACAGCCCCGATTTGGCCGGTTGTGGGTTCAAATCCCGTCCAAGACTAAATTTTTTCTTTAATTTGATTTGAAATAAGTAATAAATAACTCAACATGGCGTATATATTTTCTTTGACATGGCTGTACTGCAAACATGTTAATGATAAATGTAATTTGAAATTGAGTCACAAATGTACCTACAAACATCAAAACATAGTCTCAAAATTTCACAGTTACATATTAAACTCACGACCATAATCCCTTTCGGGGTGGTTAGAAACCTTGCCACTATCAGGTTCCAACCATCCCTTGCCACCTTCGCAAGGCACGCCTTACTACCATCACTTGTAATTAACCTTTAAACCACATCTCTACCCATTAAACTGAACAATGTTTACTATGGGAGTAAACCTGTCAGACTAAAACAAATCTGCTGTTCCATACCTACGTTTGAGTCGAGTAGGCATTGAAGTTTAGTATGTAGTATGGAACAACTGTTTTTTTTTGCGTTAACACTAGGTTTGCTCCCATTCCCATGGTAAAAGTTAGTTGTTCAGTTTGATGGGTTTAAAGGTAGGTATGTGGTTTAAAATTTAATGTTACTTTTCCTTAAATATTCCATCGATTAGGTTCAGCTGTTGGACATTTGATTGATGCAACATTAACTTGTCTAAGAACATTACTCAGTTTGATTAACTAAAATATAAATACGTTTGTGTTATTTTAGTAAAACATGTGTTTATGCTTGTGCAGACATATATAGACTAAAACAATCAATGAAAGCGTGAATCACGGCGTGCTGCAAGACTATGAGTTTATGACTATTCCAACAAAGAAATTGTTTAGTAAATGAACGACACAAGTTTATAAACATTCTCTATTTTCCAACATCGGTATGTCACATTGTTGTTTACGCTGTCAATCAATGACAAGGTTTATAGAATTAATTGTTAATTGTTAATTCTACAGGATGTAAGTAACTGAAATGTGTAGACAAATTTTTAGGGGTGGTCCAGACCATCAAACTGAACAACTTTTACTATGGGAGCAAACCTGAAATAGCCAAAAAATACAGCTGTTCATACACTTGAGTCCAGTACCCATTGCAGTTTAGTATGGAACATCAATTTTTTTTCTTTTCTTGTTTGCTCCCTAGAAAAAGTTGTTCAGTTTGATGGTCTGAACCACCCCTTGTCGACTCATTTTAATTAAACCCTTTAGTATTTTTTTAGATGTATATGGTTAGGTAGGTAGGTACCTATTATTGTTACACGGTCGGAGGATTAAACAAATTATGAATGTGAAATTAATGTTTAAATCTTTTTTTCATTATTAGTACTCTGTTAGATTACACTTGCATCGTGAGGAAACCTCACGTGATTCAATTTCTAGGAGTTGTATTGAGTCCACTGTCCATTCAAAGAGGTTGAGTACTGCCAGTGGAATTTAGTTATTCTGAATAAGGTAAGTATATCCAGAATATCTCTGGTACCTACACCTCCTATTCCGAAATAGGCAGGTACAAGACCGTTTATAATAAATTTATTTTGATTTTTAGTCGCCTATAGTACCTAATTTCTAGTCGCATCTCTTCAGTCAAACAAAATACCTTCGGAATCGATGGTGAATTCATAAACAATGAAGTCAGAAACATTATGTAATATAACTAGGTACCTACTAATAATAAATTATTTTGATTGACTTGCATTCAGTATAATTGCACGCCAATCAATATTTTGATAAACAAACTATTATACAATTATATAAGTTTCAAGCGTTCTTGGCAAGGATAGGAGAAACGATTGACAAGCGAAGGTTGTCTGGACTTCTGAACGTTGGAACTTTACAGTTTGCCGCCAAAACTGACAATTTGACGTTATTTAATAACGTTCCGGATACGTCTATCAAGATCAAAGGGATAAAATTAAACTCGATTTATAAAAAACTAATCTTATTTTTTGCCGCCTCATATCTTACAGGTAGGGTAAATTTTATATCACTGCGAATAACTTCATCATGTATTCTAGTCAAAAACAGCTGTCATAGCTGTAAACAGCTTCAGATACATTTGAGTCGAATGGTACCTAAAGCCTGACCAGAAATATAAAAAACCTGGTTTGGGGGCGCTACAATCGTCTAAAACCTTTAATAGTCCAGTCATTTTAGAGTTTCCTTGTATGGACACCCTAACAATAATTCATCTATCGCTGAAACTTTGCAGTGTGATAAAGTAAAGTATACAGATTATGGTTGACAAATAATCTAGGACCGGAAAAAATTAAACCAAGATTATTTGTCAACCGTAATCTGCATACTTTACTTTATCACACTGCAAAGTTTTAGCGATAGATGAATTTATTGTTAGGGTCAAACCCTAAAATGATTGGACTATAATGTCAGTGTTCCTAGTACAAAAATTAGTTCCAATGGAGCGGTTTTCTATTTTTCTGGTCGGGCTTTACCTACTGCAGTTTTGTATGGGTCAACTGTTATTTTTTTCGCGATTTCGATGTTGGCTCCATAGTGAAAGTTGTTCAGTTTTAACAACTTAACATGACAACAGAATACATGCTGAAGTTATGCGCAGTGATTTAAATTTACCCTGTAGATTTAAACATTTTATGAAAACAAATTTCATTCCCGAAAGCAGAGCCTGTTGAATAAAATATATGAGTTTTAATAGAACTACATCGATATGGTAGGTTAGGTACTCGATACATATAAGGCCCGTCACAGTCACGCGCTATAATATGTTGCTGTACTCTTCTTACGCACGAAAAATTACATAAGCACGTCTCTTTCCTGCGTGCGAGTGAGAGGAAGCGATTAGCAACCTGCATGCGTTAGACGAGTACAGCAACATATTATAGCGGCCGTGTGTTGCGCGCTTAAAGTACCTATCGATTTCGATACTATCAAAGCATAGATAAATTAAAGAGAGCTTCTCCATTTGACGTACTGAACCCCAGATATTGAACCCCGATACTTCCAGCACATCCTGGGCAATCAGCAAACCACAAACGCTGGTTTGGAAAACCTCTTTACTTCGAGAAGAAGTCAAAGTAGGTATATTATGTCTAGACTCTAGATGGACAGCCGAGCTGCTAACACGTCAAAATAATATCAGCCAACTGTTGGCTGATAAATGACGCTGAGTTGTATGACGCTGTCACGCACACCAACATAAGAAAGCTGGCCGTGGCCGGAGGCTCAATCTAGACATTAATACCTTTATCTAAGAAGTATAATAAGAACAGAACCAAATACCTAGAAGGTATCACATCATCACATGTTTTTTTCAATTCACAGTAGGAACTACCTTCTCATATTGTTCATTTGGTACGATTATTAAATTGACCGCAGTAGGTAAACGTATCGAATCATACGGGTAATGCAATAATACGGTTAGTGACCACAACTTTACTGTAACATGTTGCTAAACTAACGCCAAACGGACATTGTGTCATTATTTATAATTTTGTTTAGGAAACTTGTGTTAATAATTCATTTTATAAATACATTTCCTTAGTGCTTCAGCACATACTGTGATAGATTTTAATAAAATCATATTGCAAGGCTACATAATTGTATCTAATTTTAAAATAAAACAAGGTTTTTGTTGATTTGTTCTTCGTTGATTTTTAAAAAAAATAAACCTTACTGCGCATATAAGTAGATGGTCCACTAAATATCAATCAGGCTCGGTAAATGCTAAGATTTTGGGCTATTTTAGGTTGATGCTATTCTTAACCAGGTCCTGTTACCGGTTAGCTGCATGAATGCTTAAATTTAATAAAGAGCGGGATTTTAGGCCAAAAAGAAAATACAAATTAAAAATCCCACCACCTACGTTTTTACATCTGCCTCAAGATCAATTCCATTACCGAGCTTCAAACCCCCAATGTTTATTTTACCAACGAAACGTGTTGACTGCAGACTTCATACGAACCATCTTTTTCCATTCAATATGTCAAAATATTGAAAGTGTACGAGCCGTAAAACCCCTTCAGTCTTGATAAGTCTGGATAGGTACTACGAACTCGGAAAATAAACTGAATTCTTTACTATTTTTAGGGGAATGTTTCTTCTTCCGAAACCATCATCAGGTTTATTCCAAATCACCTGTAGCGATCGAAGAGTCATAATCATCATCACATAGCCTATATACGTCCCACTGCAGGGACAGGTCTACCCTCAGGGAGGTATGGGCGTTAGTACACCACGCGTGCCCAATGCGGATTGGTAGACTTCACATACGCATCGGAATTTCTTCTTCAGCGTATACAGATTTCCTCATGATGTTTTCCTTCACCGTTTGAGAGCAGTGGGTATTACGTACATAAGTTAGAAAAACTCATTGGTACATGGCATGTGGTCCGTGCGGATTCGAACCCAGACCTCAAGATTGAGATGAGATGAGATGAGATTGAGATGATGATGATGATGCTGATGCTCTTGAGATTCCATAGCTCTCCGCAACGCGCCACCGACGCTCGAAGAGTGCAATATAAAATTCTTTATCTGTTTTCAAATGTACGTTCTGTTTTGGTGTGCAATAAAGTATAATTTAATTGAATTGAAAAATTAAAAAGGCTTATCATATTCCGGTAAAACAACCGACCTATTCGAAACAAGGGATATGACATGATGACATCGGCACATGTTTGGAATGTCGCCAAATTTTTGGCAAACGTACAGGCACCTACCATATTGGTTTGAACATCAAAATAAACCTTGTTTAGAACATTCTTTTTGTATATTTTGCCTTAGACGTTTACCGACTTTATTGATGTAGGTAACCGTTTCTGCCCGATCGTACTCTTTCTGGGTGCACTTAGGCCGATTGCCTAAGTTCTTTCACTAGATCACCTTTCAGGGTGCTTCATCGCCACGGTATGGTCCCTCCATTACCAGCAGTAATAAGCAGCGTGCTATCCTTTTTTTTAAGTCAAAAAAATTAAAGCGTAGCCGTAAGCTTTTGGATACTCTTTCTAATCTTTTGATCCTACCATGCCACTCCTGAAAGAATGAGAAAAATCGAGATATATGCCTCTGAATTTGAGGCATGGCAAAATGAGCGCGCTTATATTAACGATTCTCTCATTTTGTCGCTATGTCGTGTGTGGCTTTCTAGCCCTCGGCTATGAGCTATGAGCAATCATCCTATAAAATGTACCCGAAACCGACAAGCATAACAAATACAACTATTTTAAAGAGGAAAGAGAAGTGCATAAGAATCGCAGAAGGGGGCGACAAATTGGTTCTGGGCCTATTTCAATGGGACATTAGCGTGGGAATGTAAGAGTAGATAATTAATAGCTGTTTATGCGGCAGCTCCCATATATAACTGTTAACTAACAATGTTTATGACCACTTTATGACTGCTTTATGACTTCAAGGTTTATGGTGTACCCTTATCTTTACTAATGCAGGTTTCAATGTCACCCCGTGACCTATGTAGATTACATTCAGATAATTTTCTTGATTTTTTTGGTTTGGAAAAGGCAATCCGATTTTTCCCGTTGGATTATAGGAGGCTACTGGGATGAGGTAATTTTTTGAGTTTTTTTGTGGACGAAAGGCTTACCACCCCTGGAACCTGGTGGACCTTGAGTGCGATTTTTGAATCTCACTCTCTTAGCTCAGCAGTTGAAAATGTCAAAATTACCATGGAGATGCGCATCTTTCTGCTGCTGATTTGACATTCAAAAATCGCACTCCTGAAGTATGATTTATGAGAGTCAAATTAGTAGTAGAAAGATGCAAATCTCCATAGTAATTTTGACATTTTCAACTGCTGAGCTCACCGAATGAGATTCAAAATTCGCACTCCTGGTCTCCCGTCACATACAAGCAACAAGCATTTTTAAAACAAACGAGTTATCCCCACACAACTATTGCACTTGGTCCATAAAATCACTGTTTACCTGTACCCTGTCATTTGTTTTGCCTCATTTTTCTGGTTTTAAATGTTCGCGTAAGGCCCATCCCTTGATTTACTTTGATCTAAGGTTATCCCACGGTATCACTGTTCATACAAACAATCATATTCAGGATGCAGTGATTCAGATACACGGGAAAAGAAAAATCGTAGTAACGCCTACAGTTAGTGCAGACGTGTATCGATCTATTCCTGGACTATGAATGGATCGAGTGTATCTATCTACGAGTAATAGCAAATAAAACTAAAAGGGTCAAGTCAAAGGTTTATAAAAACTTCTGGTTGTTTCGTTTTATGGGATTGAGCTGTTAGGTAAAGTGTATGGTTATTTTGTGTTTCGACGGTACTTTTATTATGTAGAGTTGTTTTTGGGAGTTTATGTTACAACATTATTATTAGGGGAAAAAAGCATGGGAGTGTGTTACCTTGAGATTGCGTTATTATACGGTACCCGTGGATTGCACCTATTACCTAACGATACCAGATAATGAAGTCCTGACACGACACGACACGTGACACTTTTTTAAGGGGATGATCAGACCGTCAAACTGAACAACTTTCTGTATGGGACCAACATTGAAATCGCAAAAAGAAATCTTCTGTTCCATACTAAACTGAAAATCTACTCGAGCCATGTATGGGACAGCAGTTTTTTTTATTGTGATTTCAATGTTAGTCCCATAGAGAAAGTTGTTCAGTTTGATGGTCTGATCACCTCCTTAAAAAAGTGTCAGCATATTAAGTTGGACCGTGTATAGCTAGAGCTTGGTACACTTATCGTAGAATTTCGATACGTAACCAATTTCTTTCACCCTATCACATATTGTAGCATCCTCGTGTCCAATAAGTGAAAGTGAGGCGCACCTCCCGACCTTCACCTTCACCATGACACCGGCATGGCATCGTGGCCACGACGGACGGGGCGCTAAATTTAGAAGTTTTACTAATCCAACTTATTTTAGAAGGTTGGCCCGTATTCCACGGATAGTAATGCTTTCTTTCTGGTTCTTGGTAATTTGGGAATTATTTTGTTAATTTTTTTCACTGTCACCTGTCTGGCGGCCGTACCCTCACGCCTTTTATCTCGTTCGTTCGCGTGCAAATAGATAGAGGTAAGGCGTAAAGCTCTACACCACAAATTTTTTAATTAGTAACGAAACTTTAAGAGTGTATTCATACCGTGAATCTGAACAACTTTCCCTGAGAAACATGGGTCGAAAAACGAGAAAAAAATCGGCCAATGAGCGTGCTTCAATTTCCTAATGACGTGATCAAGCAAGCTCGATATTAGCGGATTGTTTTCCTCACTCACCGCCTCGCTACCTCGCACATCTCTGGTGGAAAGGCAGCCTAAAAATGGCATGACCAAAAGTGCGCAATGCCATAATTATGCTATGTGCTAGTATAACGCCATTCGATTTTAGGCAATTTCATATGATTTAATACGTGAGTGACATACAAAACCATGTCTACATAAACTTTTCATCAATTATTACCATGCATGACATCACTAACTCATTACTTAGTTAAATCTTCAAACAACAAAAGATATGACAAGTTAGGACATTTCCCATGGCATGGCTAATTGGTATGCGCGATGACAATGCGCCGGCGCCGGGTCAACGGCTTCTAATACTTTGTTTACAACGTATTCCTCTTAATCCTGGCTTAAGTTTTCACATGTCTTGTTAGCATGTAACTTGTACTATTCATTCGTGTCGTTAACTTTATCAAGCAGTACATCGGTACTGCTTGATAAAGTTAAGGACACGAATGAATAGTTTAGTATCGACTAAAGCCTGCATTACAAATTATGAGCTCAATCACCCTGTTTGATACAAAAACATAACATAAACATTAAAGTTAAATAATAAGGTAATTATAAGTATTAAATTGGCAACATTTTTTATGTCAATTAGATTTAGCCAAAAGGTCTAGTAACCAGGCTAGTAAATATATTTAAAAAAAAAAAAAAAAAAATTTTTATTATTGCGTATGGCAATATTCGCTCTTCTACCTTTTGCTTTTCTCTGTTCGAGTCAGTGAAATTTACAATCTTAAAATAAACTATCTAAATTCGTTTTAGCTTGTTTTACTTAACAGCTAAGTGGTCCTTCGAGCCGGATCGTCCTATCTAAACTATCTAAATTCGTTTTAGCTTGTTTTACTTAACACACCCTGAGAACTACCCTTCTAGCACAGAACCCCAACCCTCTAGCATGGTGCCTCTTATCACGCGCAACGCGCCTCCGCATGGAAAATGATTCCGCGCTTTCTCAGTCGCGGGCAAGTTGAGAAATTATACTAGAAATTATACTGTTCCAGTAGCTGGCTCCTTGATGTTCTTATGGGTATATTATTCGGAGCGCGCTCCATACAAACGTACTATAGTGATATTTTCAATACTAACCAATTAAAGTCGATGAAATTTTGCAGAAAAAATCTAGAAACAAATTTATATGCTTGTATGGAGTCAGATTTTCGTTAAAATGTATAGTTTTCAAGTTACAGTGCCTCAAAGATTTCCATACAAATCTTAAATTAATCCTAGCATTGAACCTGTATATTTTAACGAAAATCTGACTCCATAGAAGCATAGAGATTTGTTTCTAGATTGTTTCTGCAAAATTTCATTCTTTAATTGGTTAGTATTGAAAATATCACCATAGTACGTTTGTATGCAGCGCGCATTTTCGCTTCCGGAATAAAATTCTCTTAAGGATCGAGAGACTCGGACAGTTACTCTGTCCTTTACTTTCCACCAGCTTGTCGCGCACTGTCTGTAGGCTAAAACCGAAATCATTGACTGTGTTTGGTTTATCGAGATGTGACTCATGCCAAAATGAGCATGACGGTTTTCTCGCTTTTTCGCTTTGTCGTGCAAAGCATGCTAGCCTTACTGCTTGATAATTGTATTGCGTTGCGCCAGTGTCAAATTATACTAAAAGTATAAAGACTGTCAGTCAAGTTGTGTCATTGACTGTACTGTGATTTTATGTCAACTATTCAGTTTTTACGTGAACCAACCCGTTGCTAAAATTGTAATTATAACTTCTACGGGCGTCAGATCTATTAGTTCTGGGTCAGCTATTTAGTTTCAGTACTTCATGCTTCTGTCGACGTCTCGTAAAGCTTATGCCATTGTCATAAAATATATTTTGGGATGATTTATTACTGGCAATAAGGTCGCGTTTAGATTTACTCAAGGCAAATGATTGATTTTGTTTTAAAAGTTCGTCTTCCGTTAGTTTACTTTGTCGTTGGTTCTTATGTACCTAACACGGACCTGAAAAAAAGACGGACGTAATGTGACACTAAAAAGATGTGAAGCATGCAAGCTCCTACATTCTTCGTTTGTTCTACAAGGTACCTACACTCACACAGATGCACCAACTCTAGGCACAGGTCCTACAACCCGCCACCATTATGTACTGCGCGACAGTACGTCAGCACTCACACAAATATAAATGGGTTCTTCACTCGTGATTAGACGAGATTACGTCCGTTTTTATTTCAGGTCCGTGGTACCTAAGTCATATTTCCTTTTGGAAGTGAATCGCATACAGGGTTTTAGTATAGGATTATATTATCTGTTCATTTTCTATAGCGTCGATGGCATGTCATTCGTGGTTACATTGGATTTATACCACTTGAACAGGATAGGATATGTCTTTACTCCCGTCGACCTGGGTTCGAAGTCTCGAAGTTCATAGACCGAAAAGGTAAGTATACCTATTGCCTTTAAAATAAAATTTCCCATTAATCGTCATAGGATAAAGACAAGGTAATTGGTAGAAAAATTTTCTTCATGAAAATTTTACGAATAAACTATAAAAGAATTATATCTATCAATGTTTCATCACAGACTTAAAAGAAGAACCAGACGTAATCTCGTCTAATCATGCATGAAGCACCCATTTCTTTTGTTTGCGTGCTGTCACGCGGTACATAAGGTGACGGGTTGTAGCACCTGCGCCTAGAGCGAGTGCATCTGTGTGAGTGTAGGTCCCTTGTAGATTGTAGAACAAACAAGATTGTATTATCTTGCATGCTTCACATCTTTTTAGTGCAATATTCGGTCCGTATTTCTTTCAAGTCCGTGTGTTTCATTAATAAACGATAGTTTCGCCAACATTTATTCGAGTGATAAACATTCAAATGATAAAATAAATCTGATAAATTCAACAGCCGTTAATTAGTTTTATGTAGAGTTCAAGACATTATTCTGACAGTAGTATCAGTTCATAATAATTGAATTCTAGTGTAATTTGCGTAGTAGCATTTATTGGTCAGTTTTGTTATGTTTAATTCCACTTTAAGACAGTCCAGCCTATTTTTGTACCTTCTGTATTTCTTGTTTGTTTACTCTCTGTATGCTATGTTTTTTTGGTGTAAAATAAAGTATTGATGGATTGACAGTCCTATCAAGAATATGACAGGTACAGATGCCGGCAAACTCCTCCAGCAAATCTATGGCAGCGCAGAATAAAATTTGTACGTGAAACAGCTACTGCGCATACCCCTCACCCTCGCCCGTTTTCGATTATGTTAGCCGGGTACAGTATTTACCTATATCTATCGGTGTATATTATGGTTAGCATCGGTATTGCTTCATTGATTAGTTGCAGTTTTAATCTCCAGTAAGACTAATCATAAAACTGCTAATTCTGGATCACATCCAAACTCAATGCGCGGCAATAATTAATCTGTGACCGCCGCGCATTTTCCGAAGCTAAATAAAATAAATAAATACGCGAGATTTATTTCTCGAACGTTACTGGCGACTAACATAACGTCTTGCAATTAGGGTTGCCATGTCGAAAAAATGCTACAAAAACAGTATATTGCTTTGAAGCATTCGATACTTTGCCCAATACTTTGACGATACGAAAGAAAACTCACCAGCGGCCGTAGTATGGCAGCATGATACAGCCAGCGCTATCGCGCCTTAATTCTCTGTCTGTCAGTTTTGTGACGCATTTGGATAACAAACCCGGACACTTACAAAAAAGGATTCAAAAAATACATAACAGAGCTTTGAAAATTTTCGCCTATTTATTCAATCGCCTCAATATAATTTCAAATTCAGGGTGCTGTAGTATTCCGCCACGCACGCATGCCTATAGTACCCCTACCAACTGATGGAGGCAAGTAAGTGGTCAACTAGCTGTCAAATTAGTTTTAAGCTTCAACAGACTCGACTGCGAATGTGCCTATTTGCGAAACGTTCTCAGTATCCATCCGCGTCCGCGTCGTAAAATGATGTCTCATTATCCGGACAGGACCGAGGACGACCTAATTTGCCCGGAAGAAAGGACGAAAAGCCAAACTATGTCCTGGCAACCCTAAGCGATAAATGAAGATTGTAATTTAAGAATAGATTTATGTGTTTTGTTTGGGCCTCGTTTGAATTGGTTTTCTGGATTAGTCAGTGTTTTGCGGTTTGGCCCTTATACTGGAGTTGTTACCTGTCAGTTTATATTTATTGATGAAAATACAACAAGAAGTTGTGAAAATCTTTAAACATACCTAAAAATCACGGGTGGTTGCCCCTCTTCCCATATTTCTGTAATTTTCGGTCCAGGAGTGCGATTTTTGAATCTCATTCGGCGAGCTCAGCAATTGAATATGTCAAAATTACTATGCAGATACGCATCTTTCTACTGCTGATTCGACTTTCAAAAATCGCACTCTTGAAGCATGATTTTGAAAGTCAAATCTGCAGTAGAAAGATGCATATCTCCATAGTAATTTTGACATATTCAATTGCTGAGCTCGCCGAATGAGATTCAAAAATCGCACTCCTGCGCCAATCCCACCCAGGTCTTACCGATGCTTCTATTAGTGATGGTAGTGGCAAGAGTGTGGCCCTCAAAAGCACTGCATAAGAAATTTACAGAATTAAATGTGCGAAAGAGGTGTGACGGAGAGGTGGACCAATGTTGATCACTTGATCCTATCCTTCTTTCAAGATCCTAGCTATGGAATGAATACACAGAATGGATAATCTTGGCAGGTTTGCTGAGATGGTTTGCCAATGCCTCCCTCATATAATGTTCATCTCAGATTTACGTACTTTACATATTTTAAGCGACAGCCACAACAATTATCAACTATTCTAGCGGTTGTAACAAGGCTCGATGTACTCTTTAATTTAATAGCAATTTTATAATACTGATTTCTTCCCCTCTAAATTGAAAACGTATTCAACAGACTGTATGAATAACAAGTTAAATAAAGATGCAAGTACGTAGTTAATCATTTCTGTGTCATAACTGCACATTCATAGAATTCTCATTCACTGAATTATTTGGAACGGTTCCACCAGGAATTTGCTCCTCATCAGTTATATATCAAAGCAGGTGCATTTTAGGTCTAGAAGATCGCTCCTAAAATCTTATCCATAATAATCGACATGTTTTTAAATTCCATACCATCATCATCATAGATAATAGTCCGTTTTCTATTGGGCAAAAGTGTTACAATTTTGAGTAGAGCAATGCCACTTGGTACAGGTGTAATACACGTCAAACTAAGCCCAAAAAGCCTGGTAGGCAGATATAACTCCGTGTCTGGTAGGGGGGAGGGGGGGTTAAAGTACCGGACTGCCAGTATGAGTACTGGCAGAACAAAAATTCTAGCGGATGTATTTGAACTCTTGGGTCAAGTTTGGTATCGTTTTCAGGTAAATCGTGGATGGCCAATTCATTCCTCATACCAGTTTTTTAGGGACCCGTAGCAAAAAATTTAGTAATCCCTAAAATAATAAATTTTCGGTACTTAAATTTTGCACATAAACCCTGATATTTTCAGATTTTTGTATGAAGCTTAATATTAAAAAAAATATTTTCTGAAAGCCCATTTAATGTAGATTATAACAACATAAACAAATAATATCCGATTTTCAATTTTCAATTTAAAAAAAATTATTGAAAGTACTGCGGCGTTTGGCAGCGGTTTGAAAAAAGACCTGAAAAACGCAATGTAACCGGTGGTGCGATTAAGATTAACAAAAAATAACGTACTTGTAGCCTTTACAGCTATAAATTTTAATGTAAGTACTTATTTATTTAATGTTTCGTCATCATCATCATCAGCCCCATTGCAGTGCACAGGCCTACCCTTAAGAAGAGTGTATGGGCGATAGTGCGTGCACAATACGGATTGGTTAATTTTATGTAAGTACAGCTTGGCACCAAAATTGCACAGCTCGGTACATTTGAGCTGATGTTTATAACAATTGCACTTTGTTCTACACGATTTCATGCACCGACATCTAATGAGCTCTAGGCACGCTTGTGCAGCCATCGGAAGCTACAATAGATCTATAAAGGTCGCAGTAGCTATTGGTCGCTGACCAAGCCCTTACAACCAAAAAACGTACTTGTAGCCTTTACAGCTATAAATTTTAATGTAAGTACTTATTTATTTAATGTTTCGTCATCATCATCATCAGCCCCATTGCAGTGCACAGGCGTATGGGCGATAGTGCGTGCACAATGCGGATTGGTTAACTTTATATGTACAGCTTGGCACCACAATTGCACAGCTCGGTACATTTGAGCTGACGTTTATAACAATTGCACTTTGTGCTACACGATTTCATGCACCGACATCTAAAGACCTCGGGTATGCATTCGGATAGGCCTTCCTTGCCTCAAACGCGGTTTTTTTGCCCCTTCCGTAAACGAATATGTAGTATCACATCCTGTAAATGAATGAAATAAGGGCAAAACCAGTGTGTTCTTTCAGGGCCTGAAATAAAAACGATCAGAATTAAATTTGTTTGTAACAGTTGTGTACAAATTAATTTAGGTATTAGTCAGTTACCTAAACTGAAGCTATAGTATGACACGACAGATATTGGTGATATCTTCCAGTTCCGATGTGCTCCCACAGTTTTTCCAGACCTCGTAGTTATTGGGAACACAAGATATCGCTAATACAACAACATATGTGTCTACAGTTCCGTGTATCGTCACATGTGCACATCGGGACTAGAAGAAATCACCAATATCTGACGTGTCATACTGTGTAATACCTAATTCCTAATTCAATTTGTACACAATGTTTACAAAAAAAAATTTGATCGTTTTTATTTCAGGCCCTGAAAGCACACATGTGTTATTTATATAGCCCTTATTTATAGGATACTAAGTACATCTTCGTTAAACGGAAGGGGCAAAAAACCGCGTTTAAGGCATGGAACTAGGTCTATCCGAATGCAACACGAGGGTTTAAATCACTCTATGAAGGGATTATGACAGAGCGGATCCTAATATTCAAAAATATATAAGAAAACGGAAAAAGAAGATAGGTAAGAAAACTATATACTTATAAGTAGCTATTTCAAACATACTTCGGACCAAACAACAATTTTAGTTTTTAAATACTTCCTGGTTTTTCAGATCATGCCCATCAGAAACGGTATAAGTCGCAAACACATTTTTACAAAAAAAGACAGACAAAATTATCTTCCCCATTCAGACGGGCAAGGAAAATTTTGCGTTCTAATAAAGAGCTGGCAGAAAGACGAAGAAACTTGGGTGCCAATATGGACCCAAATTCCGATGGCTGCTCAAGCGTGCCTAGAGCTCATTAGATGTCGGTGCATGAAATCGTGTAGAACAAAGTGCAATTGTTATAAACATCAGCTCAAATGTACCGAGCTGTGCAATTTTGGTGCCAAGCTGTACTTACATAAAATTAACCAATCCGTATTGTGCACGCACTATCGCCCATACACTCTTCTTAAGGGTAGGCCTGTGCACTGCAATGGGGCTGATGATGATGATGACGAAACATTAAATAAATAAGTACTTACATTAAAATTTATAGCTGTAAAGGCTACAAGTACGTTATTTTTTGTTAATCTTAATCGCACCACCGGTTACATTGCGTTTTTCAGGTCTTTTTTCAAACCGCTGCCAAACGCCGCAGTACTTTCAATAATTTTTTTTAAATTGAAAATTGAAAATCGGATATTATTTGTTTATGTTGTTATAATCTACATTAAATGGGCTTTCAGAAAATATTTTTTTTAATATTAAGCTTCATACAAAAATCTGAAAATATCAGGGTTTATGTGTAAAATTTTAGTACCGAAAATTTATTATTTTAGGGATTACTAAATTTTTTGCTACGGGACCCTAAAAAACTGGTATGAGGAATGAATTGGCCATCCACGATTTACCCGAAAACGATACCAAACTTACCCAAGAGTTCAAATACATCCGCTAGAATTTTTGTTCTTAGTACTGGCAGTCCGGTACTTTAACCCCCCCTCCCCCCTACCAGACACGGAGTTATATCTGCCTACCAGGCTCTTTGGGCTTAGTTTGACGTGTATTACACCTGTACCAAGTGGCATTGCTCTACTCAAAATTGTAAACCTCTCCATACAACGGATCCCAATAGAAAACGGACTATAAAAGCTACACTCTTGTCGGTGAGGGAGGGTCTGAAGCACCCGCTAAGGTATGTAACGCATTTAAGTTTGCACCCTGTATACGTCCCACCGCAGGGCACAGGCCCATCCTCAAGGAGAATGGGCGTAAGTCTTCCACGCGCGCCCAATGCGTAGCTGTTAAAATGTTGACAACCATGAAACATGTTAACCGCTTTCAAAATGTTGATCTGCCATATAAATGTTGAATCACTGTACAATTTTTGAATCATTATAAACATTTTGAACCACCATAAAAATTAATGAATCACTATTAAAATTTTGAACCGTCATAATTATGCTCTTTTGTTTTTGTGTGTGATGCGTATAGATTTATTGTTTAACCTCTCGTATGTTGACATTCCAGCATTCAGATTTTTATTGTTCTTTGTAAAAGAGCTATACCTAATCCTCATACGTCTTTATATCAGAAAGGAGGTCAAAACAAATGACAGGAGGTAAAGCATCAAGTGATGAAATGACCCGAGACACAAAGGAAGCCGTCAGGCGGGGCTGATTGAAATTCTAAGCGATGTGGACGAGATGTGATTCAATCACGATATAGTTATGAAGACTAACAACGGAACCTGTTGCTAGGGTTACCTGATCCAAAAATGAGATTTCCTTATGATGCATTTGCCAAAACCCTGATTGTCTACCACCAGGCATACATTTAATTTTTGCAATAAGGAAGTAAACAGAAAAAGAAACTGTTTTTTAACAAAGTTTTCTGGAGATCAGCACACAGCTTACAATCTCATCAGGGAACATCTATCGGTAGTCATCTTTTGATGAAAAACTGATCTTATTTTCCTATTTACAATGTCACTTATCCTACAATATCACGTCATATCTTCATTGAGATATTATGTTCTGCGTACTAGAGGAGACACAACAAATAAACGACATGCGTCAAAAGGAGTAGCGCGGGCGGCCGAAAGAGAATCTAGCGATTTCGCTGCACTTGAATGAAACAGCGTAATGAAGTGCAGTGCCCCCAGTTGCGTGGGTCCAAAAGACACGCTACCGTAAATTCAAACAACATGGTAAATGCGTCTTCGCCATAATCGACGTCCCCGGTGCGGGTGTCTGCCCTGCCCACTTCTTCTTCTGGCGTCCACTCGCTACCGGCACATCCCAGGCCGCTTCTCACCAATCCCCGCTACCCAATCCGCGGCATACGCAACAACGTCTGTGCGCTCCTAGGTCGGTTGCTTAAGTTCATTGCTGGCTTGGTAGCTCCTTCGTGGTCCGTTCAATTTTCCGCAGTAAATGTGCGCAAAACTTACAAAAAAAAACATTGTCGTCTCTAGTACGTACGTAGTAAATAATACCAGCTCAATGCATATCATTGTCTTCAGAGGGATAAGCTATAAGCTTCTCGTCACGATGTTGTATTCTTGTATTCAACTCTTACGAGTATTTTTAGAACTGCTTATGCATGTTAATGGAATATGAACGGTCATGTTTATGGAGAACTCTTGCATTTATTATTTAGTACCTTTCTTTAGTGATTTACATTTATTTATGAGAAAAATATCTTAAGCGACATTGATTATTTTTGTTATGTTAAAGGCTTGGGTTTCGTTAATTTTTTTTCTATACTTACATTTTGAGCCTAAACCGCTGAAGATATAAACATGAAAATTGGAATATAGATTCTACGGCGGATGCACTAAGAAAGGATTTTTCGATATTATATTTCACGCGGACGAAGCCGCGAGCTATACTAGCTAGTAGTAGGTACGTCCGATTGTCCGCTCCGCCATTTAAAGTAAGTAGGTACGTATAATGTGATATTCCAGGATCCAGGAGGTTGTTATCTATCTCTCTGGTCTCTATTGGGGGTACTATGCGTGCGGCTGGGTCAGCGGCGGAGTGGCCGGCTTCGCAAAAGCATGTGTGTTACGCGATTTTGAGTCCCAGTACATTTTTGTGCTGCTGGCAGTGGAGACGTCTGGAACTTGGGGGGTGGAGGCTATTAGCGTTTGTGAGAGATCTGGGCAGGAGGATGGTGGAAAATGGCAACGACGTCCGCTCAGGTTCATATCTGGTGCAGAGGATTTCATTGGTCATCCAGCGCGGGAACGTGATGGAATGTGATGGGATCCTTTGTGCCGGGTACGATTCATGAGGAAAGGGCCGATTAATGTGCGTAATTTTTTTTTATGCTGACGAAACGTGTTGTGATATATATGTATACCTTCTTGTGACGAAACTTGTCGTGGATATTTGACTGTACCTACATCCTTTGGGACGAGGCATCTTGCCAATTTTATAATTAATTATTAAGTAGGTAATATGGTTCTATTTTATGTAATTTTGTTTCTGAAATAAATGTTTTATCGCTCTGGTAGTGTAGAAATGATTTCCTTTACGCTACCTGTAAAGAAGGGTTATATTTTCATATAACGACTGTCTTGTCGAACCATCCCTGTCCATCATAGTATTATGTATACCTACCTATACCTATAGTGAAAAAAGTCAGTAAATTAAATTGTAGGATATCCAAGGTGTGTTGGATAAACAGGTGCTGCTTGCAAACACCTGTAGAAGGTTTATGAACTTTACAGTTCCTCGATAAACCAGACGGTAATGAGACAGATGCCACTTTGTTTTTATTGTACCCGTTGTGAAGTATTAACAGGTAGGTACATAAGAAACTTGTAGTAGGTACGCTTGGAAATGGGTCACAGACGCATTCACATTATTTTCGATACAAAAGGCAAAATAAAAAAAAGACGAGGAGTGCGATTTTTGAATCTCATTCGATGAATTCAGCAGTTGAAAATATCAAAATTTCTATGGAGATATGCATCTTTCTACTGCTGATTTGACTTCCAAAAATCATACTCCTGGTAATTTAAATGTTATAAAAATAAAAATTTTTAGCATAAGCAAAAAAAAATTAAATTGTGTTATTTATATAAAAATTTTTATTTTTATATAAATAACACAATCAGCTGCTTGCTATTTCCAAGCGTAGGTAGATACCTGCTGCTTGTTTCTTATGTACCCATTAATACTTAACGTGGTGAAAACATAATGTCAATCAGCCTAAGAGAAAGCTCTGGGTGGAAAGCCTTCCTAAACGCGTTTCTATCATTACTCACAAGTACTCTAACAAAATGTTTCCATCTCTGCAGGAAGACGTGCAAGTCATGCGGCTGCGACCGGCTGACGCACTCGGTGTACCACGAGGAGCTGGGCTCAGTGCGGGACAGGCTCGGCCTGCGGGACACCAGGCCCAACCACCACGGCTACGACAGCCCGCCCGGGCTTACTGCCAAGCAGGTGAGGGACTGAGGTCTGACGTGTCCATCTCTGCAGGAAGCGTGCAAGTCATGCGGCTGCAACCGGCTGACGCACTCGGTGTACCACGAGGAGCTGGGCTCAGTGCGGGACAGGCTCGGCCTGCGGGACACCAGGCCCAACCACCACGGCTACGACAGCCCGCCCGGGCTTACTGCCAAGCAGGTGAGGGACTGAGGTCTGACGTGTCCATCTCTGCAGGAAGCGTGCAAGTCATGCGGCTGCGACCGGCTGACGCACTCGGTGTACCACGAGGAGCTGGGCTCAGTGCGGGACAGGCTCGGCCTGCGGGACACCAGGCCCAACCACCACGGCTACGACAGCCCGCCCGGGCTTACTGCCAAGCAGGTGAGGGACTGAGGTCTGACGTGTCCATCTCTGCAGGAAGCGTGCAAGTCATGCGGCTGCGACCGGCTGACGCACTCGGTGTACCACGAGGACCTGGGCTCAGTGCGGGACAGGCTCGGCCTGCGGGACACCAGGCCCAACCACCACGGCTACGACAGCCCGCCCGGGCTTACTGCCAAGCAGGTGAGGGACTGAGGTCTGACGTGTCCATCTCTGCAGGAAGACGTGCAAGTCATGCGGCTGCGACCGGCTGACGCACTCGGTGTACCACGAGGAGCTGGGCTCAGTGCGGGACAGGCTCGGCCTGCGGGACACCAGGCCCAACCACCACGGCTACGACAGCCCGCCCGGGCTTACTGCCAAGCAGGTGAGGGACTGAGGTCTGACGTGTCCATCTCTGCAGGAAGCGTGCAAGTCATGCGGCTGCAACCGGCTGACGCACTCGGTGTACCACGAGGAGCTGGGCTCAGTGCGGGACAGGCTCGGCCTGCGGGACACCAGGCCCAACCACCACGGCTACGACAGCCCGCCCGGGCTTACTGCCAAGCAGGTGAGGGACTGAGGTCTGACGTGTCCATCTCTGCAGGAAGCGTGCAAGTCATGCGGCTGCGACCGGCTGACGCACTCGGTGTACCACGAGGAGCTGGGCTCAGTGCGGGACAGGCTCGGCCTGCGGGACACCAGGCCCAACCACCACGGCTACGACAGCCCGCCCGGGCTTACTGCCAAGCAGGTGAGGGACTGAGGTCTGACGTGTCCATCTCTGCAGGAAGCGTGCAAGTCATGCGGCTGCGACCGGCTGACGCACTCGGTGTACCACGAGGACCTGGGCTCAGTGCGGGACAGGCTCGGCCTGCGGGACACCAGGCCCAACCACCACGGCTACGACAGCCCGCCCGGGCTTACTGCCAAGCAGGTGAGGGACTGAGGTCTGACGTGTCCATCTCTGCAGGAAGCGTGCAAGTCATGCGGCTGCGACCGGCTGACGCACTCGGTGTACCACGAGGAGCTGGGCTCAGTGCGGGACAGGCTCGGCCTGCGGGACACCAGGCCCAACCACCACGGCTACGACAGCCCGCCCGGGCTTACTGCCAAGCAGGTGAGGGACTGAGGTCTGACGTGTCCATCTCTGCAGGAAGCGTGCAAGTCATGCGGCTGCGACCGGCTGACGCACTCGGTGTACCACGAGGAGCTGGGCTCAGTGCGGGACAGGCTCGGCCTGCGGGACACCAGGCCCAACCACCATGGCTACGACAGCCCGCCCGGGCTCACTGCCAAGCAGGTGAGGGACTGAGGTCTGACGTGTTCATCTCTGCAGGAGATGACGTGTGTGAAGTAACGCATTTAAGGGTATATTATTCGGAGCGCGCTCCATACAAACGTACTATGGTGATATTTTCAATGCTAACCAATTAAAGTCAATGAAATTTTGCAGAAACAATCTAGAAACAAATTTCTATGCTTGTATGGAGTCTGATTTTCGTTAAATTGTATAGTTTTCAAGTTACAGTGCCTCAAAGATTTCCATACAAATCTTAAATTAATCCTAGCATTGAAACTGTATATTTTAACGAAAATCGGACTCTATAGAAGCATAGAAATTTGTTTCTAGATTGTTTCTGCAAAATTTCATTGACTTTAATTGGTTAGTATTGAAAATATCACCATAGTACGTTTGTATGCAGCGCGCATTTTCGCTCTCGGAATAATATTATCTTAATGTTACAACCTGTACAATTTCGGTCAAAAGTTAATGATGAGTCTGTAGATTAGATAATAATGCATAACTGTTACCTATTATGAATGTAAAAAGTGAAGCTTGTACCCAATATACATATTAATCTATGGCTTGTAAAGCCTGACCAGCATAGCTAGCATGCCGCAGTGATACAGCGCTATCACACCTTAGCTCTCTTTCTATTTGCGTGCGAACGAACGAGATAAAAGATGTGATACAGCCGTATCACGTGTAGCATACTACGAGTGCTGGAATATAAAAAACCTCGCCATGTTGCGGAAAATCATTGGAACTAATTTTTGTACTTGGAACACTAACATTAAAGGTGACAGTCGATTGCAGCGCCCCCAAACCAGGTTTTTTATATTCCTGGTCAGGCTTTAATAGTTTTAAAGTTAGATATTGTCAATGTGAGAGACGAACATACCTTGACCGAGTGGTGGCCGCGTACAGGCAAGAGAGAAGTGAGTCGTCACTCGTCCAGTGGCCAGGTGGGCTGATGACATTCTAAAAATGGTAGGAAAGACTTGGATGCGATTGGCACGGAGCCGAGAAAAGTAATAGACTAGAGAGGAGTGTTATACCCTGCGGTGGGTGGTCAAGGCTGATGACGATGATGATGAATTGACATCTTGATGAAGATGTCACGTTTCCTTTTCCTTTCCTCAACATTTTGGAGCCTGTCATAGATAATCGTTCGGCTGATTCACGTTTTTGATGGACCACAAATATCTCGTTTTTCGATCCATGTTCCTCAGGGAAAGTTGTTTAGTTTCACTACCCGAATACAAGCTTAACATTTTTCTAGGGTCTAATTGATAACCTCCTCCTTTTTTCGTCGGTTAAAAAGTAGAGTTATTTTATTGGTGACATTTAAACAATCGACTAAACATAAACCTTGAATCGTTGATAATCGACGCCCGTGACCAACAATCAATTCAAGGAAGTTGATTTATAAATAACATCTGAGTAAGTATTTCTTATCAATCAATTCGTCATATCCGTTTTTTTTCAGACCGAGCTCTACTGGTCCGCTCTCGCAGAGCGAGCGCCGACCGGTGTAGGTGGCGCCACTGGCGCGGCAGCATGGCGAGCGTGGAGAACCAGGGCTTTAGCTAGTCAATTACCTAAACAGGACCTCTCCTTGGCCCACTGTCGGCATATAGATGAAGAACATCGCAAACAATATGAAGACTTCGTTGCGGCCCGCAATGAAATCGCACTTGATATTGGTGAGTGGAGTCGCAGCGCCATCTATTGCTGAGTAGACGAACTAGATAAGTTACTTTGAATTTCTTTCTTTTCAGGAGTTGCATGCCAACATCACGGTGCGTCCACAGAATGCATGGGATGCAATAAGCCTATTCGGAGTGGTAGCATTGTCGTGCAAGCTCCTCGGATAGGTGAAGAGGTAATAAAAGGATTATATTTAAAAATTTAGATTTAGTTAGCGCCATCTATAATTTTCCGTCCAAACTACTCTGCCAGTTTGTGACTGCTAGCGCTCGTTTAATTATATTTTAGTTCAGCTATTCGACAAAAGATGGCGCTGTAAAAAATTCAGCTAATATTAATATTGTCTTCTGTTTCTAAATCAGGTGAATTTCCACCCATCATGTTTCACATGTTCTGAATGCGACGAGCTGCTCGTCGAGCTCTCATATTGCGCTCTGGACGGCAGACTGTACTGCGTGCGGCATTATGCGGAACGTTTGAAGCCAAGGTGTCATGCGTGCGATGAGGTAAGTGTATAGGTAGACTTCATATAATTACTTACCTATGCACCAGAATTTATTTTTCAGCGTCTTTTGTAGTTATTCCAAATTAGGTACGTTTACTTCAGAAATTAGTCTCGATTTTATTCCTAATTATTTTGGCAACTTCGATATTTTATAGTCACTTTGGTTGGAACAAAACCAAATTAGGTAACACCAAATTAATTTTTATGTTTATTAATTATTACAGCTGTTACATATAATAACATGTACTATTATTAGTTATTACTCTAGTTGACATCAAATAGATTGATAATTGACATGATGTCGATTGTAGACTAACAAAATTATTCTTACAATGGACAATTTGTTACTGTTAAATATAATTACAATTTCTCACGGCCGATTTTGACTACCTTGCTTACAAATGCAGTCAGGTACTCAGGATATCTTTAAGTGTTTGAGTATTTGCACTAAACACCTACTCTCTCGTTCTTACTAATCGGTCACTTCATACTTAGTACTTATATAAAATATAACGGACTCAAGTAAGCGAGATCAAATATTCAAATCTATGTATGTTGTTTGTCTCTTTCTGCGTATATTTGCCGTATATTTTTGTACTAAATTGGAATATACACTGACATGGAAAATATTGTTAACGTGACACAATTATCTTGAAATGGTTTTCGATTTAGCCCTCCCAAAAAAAACTAAACACACCGAATTGCTTACAAATCTTTAATTTTAGACAGAAACCTTTCCAGCATAAACCTGACCAGAAATATAAAAAACCTGGTTTGGGGGCGCTGCAATCGACTATAAACCTTTAATGACAGAGTTCCAAGTACAAAAATTAGTTCCAATGATTTTCCGCAACATGGCGAGGTTTTTTATTTTCCTGGTCGGGCTTTTAATTAGACTATTTTCTTCTTCTTTTTACAATAATGGCCGGTTGTCTATGCTTTGTCTATTTCAAGAAACCATACCTATGCGAGCTTCCTGCAAGAAACTTTGATGGAATTGACTTTTCTATGACATATTTTGAAATATTCGAGTGTCATGTTTGGCAGTTTCCATTGAAAATGACATTTGTTTTGACATGATAAGCGCCGCACTCGGGCGCGGTGGCACGGTGCCCCGGCGGGCGGCGCCAAAAAAAAAACATTTTTAAATGAAATGAATAATGTCGAGTGTTCGATCGGTCTAAAATATTCTATGAGTTACTCCTGTCCAAATCGTTTGTATGTAAAAACGTTTTTCTAAATCCAAAGATTTAGTCTATGCTAACCCTGTAAACCGAAATGGACTTGCAAAAATATGCTCTCTAGTGATTGAATGGTTCCCAACTCGCTCGATTTAGAAACAAATTGTAGTATTCCAAACAAAATGATACGAATGGTACAACGCGCGCTATTCTCGTACACTCGGAGAGAGATTCTGACAGCTTGACATTTAACAGTACCTGCGTCTGATAGTGATAATTATCTTAGGTCTGATGCAAGTCGAAATGTAGATCATCAATTTACGAAATCAAAAATTTGCTAGGAAAAAGGATGTATGGATAGGTAGGTACTAAATAATAATATATTTTTAAATCTTTAAGTTAGCAATAGAGCTAAAAGTAGCTTGTTTAAATAGTTAAATATATAAGTAGCCCAGTCATTATACGGAGTTTTGTTAGAAGGGGTAGGGAGTAATTAAGAATGGTACTTTTAATCTGTAACCGGTACCATTTAGTGACAAAAAGACTAAGTATCTTAAAACTTTTTTAAAAAATCACTACGCAACATAAAAATCCAAATTGTACCTCCCAGAAGGCTTTTAATTTATTAATATTAATATCGATGCACTCATTTTAATTAGACTCAACAATATTGATGAGTTTTGACCAATAAAAAATCATTTAATTATAAAAAAATAGTTATTCATTAGAAAATACAAAGGCATTTTTCAAGACTTTCCAAGAAGACGAAAATATTTACACGGTGTTTGAAGTGTGTATAATGGTAAAGCCTTAAAGTCAGTTTTTTTTAGAACGAGATAAATATTTTTTTTAAATTTAGGGTTGTTGCTGACGCGACTTCTTTTTCGTTTTTGTATATTTCTATGCTCAAATTGGCTCAAATTTTTTATCATTTAGATATACTGAAAAAAATATCAATTCTTTATATTAGTCCCGGCTCAAACCGTAAAATGACTGGGCTAATAATAGTTCTTAAAAAAATACAACAGCTTACCTATAGGTAGTATAATTGACACGCATGTCAATCAATTTCCCTGTGGCCTACTAAGCGGGTTCTAAAATAAATCAATACTAAGAATTATTAGTTAGTTACTCCTCTATCACCGACCAACTAAATTTAACCGAGTAACATTATAATAAGCGGTGAAACTGTGTCACAGTGCAGTGCAGTTTTTTTCAACAACTTTTTCTTTTCTGTCGGTGACGCTAGTTTCGTCTTTACAATCTCACGACCGTATTCCCGGATCGGAGTGATTAGATACTTTTGCTACTATGTAAGTGTATTTTAAGCTTACTAGCAAGGTTCACTTTTAGAAACACTACAAATTAAGGCGATATTAGTCAGCACGCTCCATAACGGAAATTTGACAAACCACCGACAGAATAGTTTCTAAATCGTGTTTAAAATTTTCATTGAGCTAATTTGGTTACTATTGAAAACAGAATCAAAGTAAGGAATAAAATGAAACTGAATTTAATTCAGGAGTGCGATTTTTGAATCTCATTCGGTGAGCTCAGCAGTTGAAAATGTCAAAATTACAATGGAGATCGCATCTTTCAACTGCTGATTTGACTCTCAAAAATCGTACTCCTGAAGTACCTACCTATGATTTTTGAGAGTCAAATCAGCAGCAAAAAGATGCGTATCTCCATAGTAATTTTGACATTTTCAACTGCTGAGCTCACCGAATGAGATTCAAAAATCGCACTCCAGAGAAATAAAACATTTATTTCAGAAACAAAATGACATAAAATAGAACCATTACCTACATAATAAGTTATTAAATATGTTATCAAAAATCGCACTCCTGGGCACAAAAACATAGGTGGTACCTACACTATAGGTGCACGAACTTACACAACATGATACATTAAATCTACACTAATATTCGTTACTAATCATTTTCAGATGGTAAACTCTAGGGTAAACTCTGAAACTACTGAACCGATTGTAAGTTTCGGGGTCGTCAGAATCATTGCTACTACTGCCAACTATCTTTTTTATCTATTTTTCTCTCCTCAGGAGGGAAAGCGTCAATTTTCGTCCCGCTGCGCTAAACGAAGGTGCCGCTTTCCACCTCCGTCGAGGAGAAAATTAGTATACTAACCTCGGGCAGTAAATAAGAAAGCCTCAGATCACATTACATGAGATCTGAGGCCTTTCTTACTTTCCTGCCCTCGGTGTGTAATCTAGTTACTATAGTTCAAAATTTCGACACCAGCAAAACTAAGATGGCTGATCGAACAGCCGACAGCATAATAATTTATGCATTGCAACTGTTCGCATTCATTCATGTGTTACGGGAGGTGACGTAACGAGTGCACTTCACTAAATTATTACACAGTTGTAAACTCGCTTGCATCGTTAATTCCTTGGCCTTACATAATTTTTTATAGTTTACTAGTCTTTGCCTGCTGGTGTGCCCGCTTAGAAATCAATTAATAAGCAGTGTTGTACAACTGCTCTCGTAGTGTGAATTGACCCTAATGTGACCGTAGGGTCAATTCACACTACGAGAGCATCGGCCGCGTCCGGAGGAGGATCTTCTACAGCAATCTTATTGCTAATGAATAAAGTTTAAATTTATTTGTACGTCGGCGCCACGAGCAGCCGCGAACTCACGCTTTACCAAAAATTTACTATGCCATAATTTTGTTTACAAAAAAATACCAAATGTTTCCTACGACAGTTTCCCTGTATCTCCTATATGGTTTTACACTTCCCCACACTGTTCTTGTTTAAAAAACACTCCATACCTATTAGTCCAATCATTTTAGGGTTTGACCCTAACAATAATTCATCTATCGCTGAAACTTTGCAGTGTGATAAAGTAAAGTATACAGATTACGCTTGACAAATAATCTAGGTTTAATTTTTTCCAGTCCTAGATTATTTGTCAACCGTAATCTGTATACTTTACTTTATGACACTGCAAAGTTTTAGCGATAGATGAATTATTGTTAGGGTGTCCATACAAGGAAACTCTAAAATGACTGGACTACCTATATTGTATTGTGGTACGAGAAGGAAGGTTTCAAAAGTTTACTCAAAGTAATTGGGTTCTGAGGTTAAACCCTTAGGGGACTCCACTACTTCCTCTGGGGTTTATTAAGAATTCAAATTGTCTTTACCAAATTAATTTAAACGTTAGCTAACCCTAACCCAAATTAGTAGTCAATATGAAAATATGTGCGGTATGTGGTTACAGAACGAAAATAACCTGTAAAACTAGCAACAGTGTAAGGTTGAATGTTGATTCACACCTTACCCTACCCTGCCCACTTCGCCGGTTTAGTTGTAATAGGCACATCGAGATATTTGCTCGCCTTATTGAAAATCTAATTCCGCCGAATCAAATCGAAGTGCGATCGAAAAGAACCTAATTTCTTAAAAACATTATAGTTACTTATTTAAAAAAAAGGTGATTGGCTGGTTTCTAAAAAGGTGAGATAGGAACCAAAGAGTTTATGATTCATTAACGGTTTCAAATTATTCCATGTTTGCGTTGGCGTGTGAAATGTGTTCACCTGGCTAATTTTAATGTTTAAACTTGTTAATTTTAGTTATTATAGCTAGGTATTGGGGTTGATTAGTCTTCAATTGGTTACTCATCATCATCAGAGCTTAGTATTTCAGGAATTTATTAGTTACCTCATTTCAGTGCGGTTTGCGCTACATTATATTTTCTTCGACCTGAGCCGTCCTAATTTTATTACAATGCCTTTTTCTTTAGTTTTCTCCAAAGAGAAAAAGTTTTACTTAGGTGGGTTGGGTACATATTTTATAAAGAATTTGACCAGAAAATTTCAAAATTTTTCGATACCTCTTTTTCTTAATAGAAAAGTCTCGTT
Source organism: Agonopterix heracliana (assembly GCA_963693445.1). NCBI lineage: Eukaryota > Metazoa > Arthropoda > Insecta > Lepidoptera > Depressariidae > Agonopterix > Agonopterix heracliana. The sequence continues at coordinate 3,226,058 of OY856310.1, forward strand.
CCCAGTCAAGGTATGCGTTCATCGATCTCTTAAATAGTGATCGATCTCTTTGAAGTCTCTGTCGTCTGGGGCTTGTTTATAGTTCGCTAGTTCGATGTAATAAATATAATTGACGCACACACGACAAGGAACACTTCGGATAGCGGTAGCCAATGTGGACTCAATCCTCTTTCGACTTCAACCGAGGACGTATCTCTTCCAGCCCTTACCTCCAGTTTATTAAAAAATTTATAATTAAAAAGTTATTTCGGAAGTTTCGGCCGCGGAGTGCGTTCACCTTCGATTTTTAAATTTCCGCGCGAAAGGCTTTCCCGCTCTTGTGAATTTGTGTTCGTTCGAATCGAAAATAATTGCAGAGGAAAAACGATTTTGTGAGTGAATTGTGTAAAATGAATGTTGTTTTTGTTTCAACTAAATGTTTTCCCTCGACTGTATTTTACTCATTATTTTCCCTCTAATCACAAATGTTTTTTATTTATTCCAAACTAACAAACTTTTTACAAGGTTTGCGAGTGTAATAAATTATGTAGATTTCAGTCTTGTCTAAGTACCTACGTGAAAAATAAAATATACTTACCGTAATAAAATATAGGTAGGTAACATATACCTGCATATATGTAGTATCTACATAGATTTAAAATAAAACAAAAGGATACTTACAAAAAATTCCAGTTTTACTTACTTACTTACAAATAACTATCAATCCTGAATTTTTTAAATAATAATTTTTTCTCCCCTCCGGACGAAAAGCGTCAATTTTCGTCCCGCTGCGCTAAACAAAGTTGTCGCTTTCCACCTCCGTCGAGGAGAAATCTAGTATACTAACCTCGGACAGTAAATAAGAAAGCCTCAGATTACATGAGATCTGAGACCTTTCTTACTTTCCTGTCCTCGGTGTGTAATAATATAGTTAATTGGTACCTATAACTACCTATGCCTTAATTTATTAATGGCTAAATATAATCGATGATAAAACATTAGACCTGTAACAAGGATCTAAAACTAAAACGAATGAAAACAGCCTTTACATTTTCAGGACTACTTTAAATAGACGGAAGTCTGAAAGCGTTGTTTGATTGAACCGCATTTCATGAGCTTTTCCGGTAGTTCATCTACTCGATACTAGATGGCGCTACTAAAAGCTTTTTCCTGTAGACTAGGAAGCGTTTCGTTTCAATTATTTACAATTTACGAGTTTTTTCATGTGGAACTTCCAGATGAAACATAAGCAATTTATGATTAATAAAAATAAATAACTTTTAATATAAACGATCCATCAGCTGATTAGCAAGTGTACTTTTTTTTGAGAATTTCCTCTAAGTAGGTAGCTTTCTTAGGGAAAGTTGATCAGTCAGTATCATGGGTACAATCTTGGTACAATCACCCCTTAAAGTAATGCAACGGTTAACCCTAACATCCTGTATAAGAATATACATAGGATCGAATGGTGGTCTTATCAATTACGGCGATTTCTTTCCGCTATACCAATACCAACCAATACGCACAACCACCATCATAGGAATTATAGGAAAACTTAGAGGAACTCTCTAATATAAAATATAAGCCATATATAAAATATAATAAAATTAACAAATTTTGTAAATAAAAAAGTGTAATGTACCCATTGAGTAATTATGTATAGAGCAGACAACGCGAACAAAATCTGTGCACCATGATCAGCAGTGTGGGGCGCGTGCTGGGAGCGTCAGGCTGCGACGAGCGCCTGGCACAGGCTAAGTGGGTTAGAGCGCGTGCACCCTAACGCGTGTTACAAAACATTACTTCTCGGTAGCTTCTCTAGTTAACATAGTACCTCAATGAGTACCTAATTAATTAGGTAGGTACCACACTAATTATTTAGTTTTGCTTTGTCTGTCAATGTCACTGCATTTCTGCCAATGCCGAGTAAGTTTTAGGAGTATCGTAATCTCAACGATTGTTTTATGTACAAAAACCATCCTGCCGGAGTCTGGCGCCAAGCAGCTTGCTGCGTTCCGTCAGTGTGCAGGAGTGTCAGTGCACTTCTGGGTAAGCTCGCTACATCTTCGACCCCATCTTTGTCCTGAGGACTAGATAGAGGTCAAGAGCAAACCCATCAATAAAAAAAAATACAAAATGGCGGAGCCTCGTTACAAGCCGGAAAGTAGACGGTACTTGATACGTGACCACCTAATAACAAACTTACAACGAGTCTCCTATATAACTCTTAGGTATTAGGTAGGTAGGTATTACACTTCAGATAATTCTGTCAATCGTTCAATTTTCAACAAAACTTGGCGCAAACAGCCTCGTAATCGCGCTTTATGTTCTGTCTCCAGTCTCCACCCACTTCTGTATGTTAACTAATTGGTAATTAGCCCTTTTTCTGTCATGTCTGTCTTTCATACATGTTTGTTAAATATTTAAGTTTTTTATGTACCTACGCGCAGGTAATCGGTTTGTCTGTGACTTCTGTGAGTAATTTTTTTCGTAACAAACTAATTTTGAACATTATTAAATTATTATGGTACACACTAGTCTATCTACAAAATTCGCCATGTGGACTTAAGAGGTTAGGCGGTCTGAAATGCTAATTTGGAGAATAGGTCACTTTTACGACTGTACCTATACATATTTTTCAGATCCGCCCCACCCATACGGGGTGCATGGGCGACTAGTGTGCGAAAGAGACAACTGCAACTCGGACCAATGTTTTGCTTTTTTTGTTTATATTCGTCAAATTTGTTTGCTGGATGTCTGAAAACGGGCGGTAAAATTTGTCATTTTTTGTTCATACAGTAATTAATTAATGCAAAAAAGCAAAACAGGGACATAGCAGAGGTAACATAGATTGTATGGTAAACAAATTTTTGCTCTATTATAGTGTCATTATCCAGGGAGGAAACGGGAATACGTTTGTATGAAAAAAAAACGGTACTCGCCTATCCTCTTAACCATCCCATGTGTCGTTGAGTTTGGTACTAAGTAAGTATGTCACATTTTTATTTAAAAGTAAAATAAGTAGGTGGTAAGTCTAACAAAATTAGCTAAAAACTATTAACCATCAAACTGAAGAACTTTTACCATGGGACCAATGCCGAAATCAGGAAAATGTTGATGTTCGTCCCATAGAAAAAGTTGTTCAGTTTGATGGTCTGAGCATCCTCTTAAAATTTTAAATTGTGTTAGCTTATTTTCTTTCACCTTATAGGAACAAAACAAGTTCGTTTCTTTCGCTTAAAAAGATAGAATAGAAGAAATAGAAATAGCTACAAATCATTGAACGGATGGAAGATGTAGCAAATTTTCTGACGATCCGTAAGGGGATTATGGTTGTATATTTGTATGTATGTGTGTGTGTGAAACTGATCGGGACAAGTTTCAGTACAATGCACCTACCTACAGACAAACTTAGTTCCTTTTCACTACTAATTTTGTGTATTTTCTTTCTAATCCTTCTGACCAGCACTGCCCAAAGGCAGCCCTGGCAGGGTCGCCATGCGGTGTGGGACTTAAATATGTTGAACAAACAAACGATTAGTCTCAGCTTTAGACGTATAATGTATGAATATACTCTTAAACAATAGCTTATATCTAACTTAAGGCTATGCATACACTACAATATGCAACTAAGAACTACTACTACTTGCAAAATTATCTTAGATGTCATGTTTGAGGCACAATCTACATGTTTAAGTAAACCTAAGTTAACTTAGGTTAGGTTAACCTAGAGTCACAATCTGTAGGTAAGTAATCGAATAGTAGTACCATGCGATGCCAACAAATTGCTTTTAAAATTCTTTTCATTTTTGTAATATTGTCTAAGTCTTCAATGTCTTTTTTAACTAATAATATAAAACATAATCGTAAGCACAAGCGCACACATTTCATCGAAATCAAGACATAGTAAAATAAAAGTGTAAATTAGTATAAATTACGATCTACTAAGAATTAACGTAAAGGCATAGTTAATAACACGATCTGTTGTGTGAGCGCCAACATTACTATGCGATGAAAAAACTGAACGACATCATACCAAAAGAACGAAAAACTATTTAAAAAACAGAGTTAAAAGTTAAAAACTCAATTAAAAACAAAACTAATTTAAAAATAAAAACAACCGACCAAAAAGAAAGTCAGCTGTTCCAAATTTAAAATGATTGAATCGCATTTTCAGAATTCGAACAAAGATTAAACAAAAACAGATAGTGACATTGTCCGATTCACCGGTTATTACCTACCTACGCGAATTCTTTCGTTACAACTTTCTTATTCTACAATACTACAGCCAGCACGCGACCTCGCTCGCGTAAATAGCTTCTTGGCCAAGTAAACATAGACAAAACTATTATACTCGTAAATGTTTCAGCTCAGAAAGTTTATTTCATTCAAATTTAATAAACATACACAATAGTTTGTAGACAGCATGACTGTCCCCAGTGACTTGGCAATGTGCCTGGTAGTGTACAGTTTTGTTCCGGGTTCGATACTCGGTTGAAAGCCTTGGTACATCGAAGTATCTTTTTTGTTGATTGGAAACATCGTTTAAATGAATAAACATTGAGAAATGGACACAAGAAAACAGCATTAAACAAAATAGATTTTACTTGGGGCAAATATTTTAATCGTTAGATAAAGCCTTAACCCTAGTTTAGATGGAAAAATAATGTCCATACTTTTGATATGTATGTACCTACGCCTTAAACTACTTAGACCCTCAAAAGTATAAATCATGTTCATGAGTTACATGTAATAACGTCTGCTCCTAACCGGTGAAGAAAAACATCGTGAGGAAACCTGCATTGGCTGAAGAATAAATCCTGATGCGTATGTGAAGTCTACCAATCCGTATGCACTCATAAAAAAAATCTTTAAAAAGTGCTTTTGTTCATTCTTTTTAATCGAAAATACGGCACACGCACGAACTTTTCGGAGGGCCGGGCAATCGCGTTCCTCATAGAAAATCTTCGTCGGAACCCATGGCCCCTTAAGCAACCGTCCATAAGGCACCTGAGGGAACAAAATAACAAATCAAACCAAAGCTTTATTTGCAAAGAATAGGTTTAAGATCTTACAGAAAGTACAGTAGGCATATGAACCGCCCGGCCCGTATAGTGGTTGGTTGGGTTTTCTGTCTCCTGTTAGTTCTTTGTCTTCATTTCAGGACTCTTATTTTTTTTTAAACTTTTGAATCCATTCGATGCTTCCTTATTTCGGTTTATACATGGCCAGAGAGGAGAAAAGTCAGGATAGGTCTTACTTGATGCCAAGTCGGGTTTTTTCTTACCATTTGGAATAATAATAAAAAAACCGCCCGCCCGCCCTTAGCTAGGTCTGGCGCTTAGGGGTTAGTTCGCCCTATCTACAATGCATTCTCAATTATGTACGAGTATCTATATCATTTTGTCTGAACAAAAAGTATACAAAAAAGTGTTTAAATTATATTAAAGTAACGACAATGTTCTTAGAGGTCCCTGTAGAGCAGTCTAAATTGTTCCTTCACACTTGCATATTCACAAAGTACACCCAAAACGACCGGTAACACAATCGTCTCCATGTTGCGTCGCCGTAATAATCGAAGTCCCCGTCGCCGTCCGTTCGTCGCCGCGGGGGCAAAGAAAATATATACTGCGGGGGACAGTCGCGATCTCTGCCCACTCCTTTTCCTTCTGGCGTCTAAAGACGGTACCGGCACGTCTCTGGCCCTCACCAGCTCACATCACCGATCCCCGCTACCCAATTCGCCGCGTAGTCCCAGCAATGCCCTTTTTTTTACGGGGATGGGCCCACCACACATTCCCACCACTGTAACTCCTGTGAACCAAGATCAACAGCGGCGACCATTCACAACACTAGAAAATGAAGTCCAGCGTGCCGGGGGGATGACTCTAATCTGTCTTGGAACCCGCAAAAAATCAATCAATCTATTAATTAATCAAAGAAGATAGGAGGAGTAGGAAAAAGAAAAGCCCATTGCCGAGGTCCGTACCACGTACAGGTGCCCTTGAGTAGGTTGCTTTAGTTCATTCACTGGTTCATTTGACCTACCAGGGCGCTTCGCCGTCACTGGTGTGGTCCCCCAAAAGTCCGCAGTAATAAGCAGTGACCGCTCCCTGAGCTATGCTGTGTTTGTCAGTTTAAAAAAAAACACAAACCCTTAATCCGATATGTTAATGGTTCATTACCGCGCACAGCACTCCGCGGTGCGCACGGCCCGCGCGTGACGTCACGCGGTGTCGGGTTGCGACGCGCTCCCATCCCGGCAGCTCCCAACTCGGTCTAACTTTCACTCACGACCTTGCCTTTGACATGGTTTGCGATATTTACGCTTATACGGTCGCTGTAAGGTTCAATTTTGATTTAGAAAACTTGGTAGATTTTGGGCTAATATCTTGACTGTGAAACGTCAGTGAACGTCATCACATCGTCGTCACCTATAGAAAGCGGAATAAGTTCTTTCGCATAAGAAAATAGATATCAACAAAATTAACTAGGTAGTATAGGTTCGTCTGTCTTATGTAGAAAGGGCGTAGGTATCCGCCCGGGGCGAAAGAGGGTAAGTACGTAAAAAATTTCATATTCGCCCTTTCTATTAATTTATTAAATCAACGACTGGGGTTTGTGTCTGACCCCTGAATTATCTAGTGGCCCTAGGATATTGGGTTGCCAACCCAAAGTTCTAAAGGCCATTGCTTTTCAGGGGCCAGGAGCCCAGGACCCCCTGGATGATAACCCTAGGTAGTCAAAGTAAAAATAAAGTGTAAGTATATAGGAACTTGAAGGCTTTGAAGCCCATTTATTAGATGTCAAGTCTCTTTTTTAAGCTACCACCGACCACGCCTACCAGGACTAAGGGATGAGATATATTAATGCTTGTTGCTTATCCATTAGTCGCCTCGTACGATACCCACGCCACGGGAAAATATGTTCCAATTCTAAGCCACATGCGGCCGTAAATATTCGCTCTCTTTCTATTTGCGCGCGAACGAACGTGATAAAAGGCGTGATATAGCCGTAGCCGTATCACGCGTAACATGCTACGGAGTCTTGTAAGAAAAAGCACAGAAAAACTTCTTCTCGATTTAAAAAAATAACGTATAAATTTAAAGATTGAAACCCTTTTTCAGCAATAGCAAAATTTTCTAATTTATCATCATTAGCCTATATACAAACCCTACTGCAGGGCACAGGCCTACCCTCTAGGAGGGTGTTTGGGCGTTAGTCCACCACGCGTGCCCAATGCGGATTGGTAGACTTCACATACGCATCAGAATTTCTTCTTCTGCATTATGCAGGTTTCCTCACGATGTTTTCCTTCACCGTTCTAATTTTAAAACGAAAGAAAAGAATGTTAAGGGGGTTGCAGAGGGAGTTGCACTACACTAGATGGCGCTCGGGAGCATTATTCCTGATTTTATCACATTTTATTTTATATCTCGTAATTGTGATGATTTCAATCAAAATTTTCAATTATGCGGGCACTTGTGTTTATGTTTTACTGATCTAGCTACAAGTTATAGTAATTTTATTGTTCATACGAATTTGATATACATTTTAATTTTAATCAATTTCATACAAAACTTTGACGTATAACATTCAAATCAAATCAAATCAAATATACTTTATTTTACACCAAAATACAAACAGTAAAATACAGAAAGAAAAAACAGTAGGCACAAAAATAAGGCGGTCTTATCGCTAAGAAGCGATTTCTTCCATACAACCTTAGGGTCTAACATTCGTAGACGGTATTAACAAAAGTAATATTTTATATATGGAAAAATAGTTAAGAAAATCAAGATTACGCATCTCAAATAACATTTGCAATTTATAACATAATTACGAAGATATAAAATAAAATGTGATAAAATCAGGAATGATGCTCCCGAGCGCCATCTAGTTGCCTGTAAACGTCTCTGCAACCCCCTTAATTGAGAATATATTTAGGTCGGAATGCAAAACGTAATAAATCAGAATACAAAAATATCCCGTATACGAACTCTTGGTTAATTGGAAGAATCCTAAAAGTCCGCCTACGCGAGACGAAAACGTAGAGTATCGAATTTAGGGTTACCACTTTCCAGAAATATTTTGAAAACGATGATAATGATTTGCTGCTAATCGGTGTCATCCTTTCGCCCACAACAACTCAGCAAATAAGACTTATCCCTTCGTCAACTAGAACGATATCCACGACAAGAAATTGAGTGGTAGACTATATTAGCTGCAAACCAAAATTTCCTTTTTATTAGAATAATGTTAATAGGTACCAAAATGCTTGTTACTTTCGGACTTTTTTATTTATTTATATTTCGACTCTTGCTTGTGCGATAGCACTACATTTCCGCTAGTGTCAAGTAGTTTGTGGGAGTGTCTATCCCAGTCTCAGGGATTGTTTTTGATCAAGAACAAGAAGAGATTGAGGATTGCGGAGCCTCGTGGCAGGCAAAAACGCGACGCGCGAACACCACGCGAGACAAGTGCTCGGGTCAGAACCTTCAACGTGACTCCCTTTTTGTTGTAGCTGCTGACCATTTTCAAAATTTCATTAATGTCATTGGACTCCTACGAATAGGTCTGAGCGCCCTGTCCAATAATGGCAAATTAAATTATGTTAAGAATGAATCGTTAAGCCAGGGAATGATTGACGGGTACTCCTTGTCCCCGTCAACCATGCCCTGGTCCCATAGGCCCCAGGTTAAACCCTGCTTTTTGAATTGAATATTAAAACCGCAGTGTGGCAACCCTACGAGCGCTTCACACGGACCTCTCCTCACGTCATCGTGACGTCATAACTCACAACACCCGTAATTAGATCACCATCAATGTGTGTTTCTGTGTCTATGCAACAGTATCTATTTACTTCGTTAATCCTGTTGGAATGATGAGCATTTTTACGATTGAATTGTTTAAAAGCCGTGTGCACTATATTGTGTAGTGTGCATTAATTCTAGGTTTGCCAAATCTTTTCTTGCAGTAATGATGGACTTTATTTTACGTTAGTTTTGAAGCATAAATTGTGATTACTGCGTTTTAAATTGCACCTGGGGTGCGATTTTTGAATCTCATTCGGTGAGCTCAGCTGTTCAAAATGACAAAATTACTATAGAAATAAGCATCTTTCTACTGCGGATTTGACTCTCAAAAATCGAACTCCAGAAGTATGATTTTTGAAAGTCAACTCAGCAGTAGAAAGATGCACAACTCCATAGTTATTTTGACATTTTCAACAGCTGAGCCACCGAATGAGATTCAAAAATCGCACTCCTGTTCAAAATGGAAATTTGCTTATAATATTATGAATCTGAAAGTTGAGGATGAACGGATTTGAATGAAATTTAGTACTTACACAGATATAATATGTTCTCAACGAACAAATAGGACATTTTTTTTAAATCAATGCAGACGAAGTCTTGGGCAAAAAATAGGATCGAAATAAAGATTTGATGAAAATGTCTTATTCACTGAAAAAATATTTAACCGAATAAAGAAATATGCAAAATTTTACCAAATGTTTTGTTAAAATTAATCGGGTGTTTTCTTAAAAATTTTCCTTTTACTTAAACAAATTTTGAATAGGTTAGGTTAGGTTACAATTAAACATTCGGTAATTTTTAACATAAGTAAGCTTGTTTCGTTAAAACATTTGGTTAAATTTAACAAAACACTTGTTTAATTCGGGTAATATTTTTTTTCTGTTTTGTCTCATTATTCTTGACATTATATGAGCACGTGCTAAGAAGAACAATATCGTTTAGAATTTTGCACACAGATCTCTTATCAAAATTGTCTTTTGGCATATTGACAAAAAGAAAATGGCTGTTTTTCATCTAAAGTAATGTCGTAAGAAAGACCGAAGCTTCACGGTACGTGTGCAACTTTTTTTTCATATTCCCGGAATCCAAGAGGTCGATGACTCAAATGATCGTTTAAAAAAAAGTTATTTTCAGCTTTCAGCGGAGATTCAATGTCAAGTTCCAGTAGGTAGTATAAATTGCTTGAAATCTGTTTGTCATCAGAATTAATGAAATTAGAAAAACATTTGGAGATTAATAATGTGATTCAAAGCTGTATAACTAATACATGGTGTAACAAAACACCCTAGTAATACTTAAGGGGCAAGAAACGGAAACTCTTTCACTATGGACCCAACTTCGAAATCGCGAAATAAAAATCAGCTGTCCCATACATTTTAGTCGATTCGGTACCTACTGCAGTTTTGTATGGGACAGCAGATTTTTTTTTTCGCGATTTCGAAATTGGCTCTATAATGAATGTTGTTCAGTTTCTTAGTCTGAAGCACCCCTTTAAGTATTACTAGGGTGTTTTGTTATACCCTGTACCAATACAAATGTTAATTTTTCTATAGTTATTTGAAATACCTACCTACTGAAAAATTCAAAGTTAGGATGAATGTGATGGTTTCCTTTGCCTGGCTGCCATTTCTATTGACTTTGAAAGTTTTTTTTAATCTCTACAAAATTAGCCATTATACAGCCATGAATCTAAAATTTTTAGTAAATTTCAAATTTAATCAAACGTAGAAATATCGATCACAAATGAAATCGGAAAAATCGTAGGTATCTGTATTGTATTTTTTTGTTGATACGCATGTATCTCTTATTTTTATACCCATTTATAAAACTGGTTAAAAAAATAAGAGATTAAAATACAAACTACAATTTAATGTTGTCCTATATCTATCTACGTATTGATGAAGTCATAAGAGTTTAAAGGATTAGCTAAGAAAAACGAGAGAAGAATTCCTATCACACGCTTTACACACTTCGATCAACATTTTACACAGACAAGAAATTGTAGATTAGGCGAAAAGAGTTTATCAGAATAGCGTGTGACGAGCCGTAGTTATTGGTTAAATTAATTAAGTAAACGTCGTGTTGAATACAAATTAGCAAGACTGGTCTTATGCAGTGCTAGGCAGAGACTCTAACCTAACCGTCTAAAACACCATGCAAGGGACGCAGTTCTGTTGTTGCATAGCGTTTTATTTTCGAGTTATTGTTAATACCTACTTCATAATATTTATTAAATAAAATTCTGAGCTGTCTTTGATTAAGTAGTAATTACTATTAATTTTGTATGTCATGAGTAGGTATATTATAATTGTGTATTTGCTTAACTTTATACCATACCTTGTTATACTCAATTACCTCAATAAATCTCTCCAGCACAAGGTTTGACTGACATGACAGCCAATCATTCCCACGCTCATAAAGCAAACGACCGTAAACTGCAATATTTCACCTCTGCCTATATGCTAAACAATCATATTTATTAGTTAAACAGAAATCAATCAGCACACACATCTTGTTCATTGTCTAGGCCGCGACCTTGGAGATCAAGATTAAACGTAATGATGTCTGGCCCAAGCCAAGCTCAAATCTAAATTGGATACAAAACTTTGGCAACTATTACGCTTTAATTTTCAGTTGTTCAATTCTTGTCCCAGCGTACACTGCATCCTCCCCTACCAACCCTCGTCTCGCTAACCCTTCCAGCCCTTTCGAGTAAACAAACGCGAGTTTAAACGTGTGTGCAAAATGGGACTTTTTCTCTCCGTCGTGATATCGTACGCCGGGGTACAAGAGGCCTTAGAATGTATGAAGCACATACTCAGTGGAATGCTACCGGACACCGACCCAGATTTCCAAGACCTCGTCGAGTACTACACGAGACTCCTACAGAAGTCGAGCAGCCAATCCAACCCACATGCCACCGCCGACTGGACGAAGGATTGCGGCCAAGGATACTTATGCTTGTCCGAGGATGACAATGGAAAACTAAAATCTGCCTCAATCAAATATTACGACGGACAACCCAACTCGACAGCGATACTCTTCTCCACGAAAATCTCCAGCTTCGGTCAGGAATCTGTCGAAGATAACTCACACTCTAACGGTGACTACAGGAATGAAAGGTACACGCCGTCAAAAACGAAAACAATCATATCGAACACATCAGAATCGTTCAGTATCGGATACAGAAACAGGTCACCTACTTCTGAAAACGTTTCAGATCCTCCTTTTTCGGCAAATTCTTTCGAGCATGAAGATCGTGATGAAGATCGTGAAGCCTCAGAGAAACTGACTTGGCATTACCGCCCTAAAAGCCCTATCCAACTCCAACCAACACTGCCCGAAATACAATTCCAATCATTCGACGAGGACAAGAGAGGAGTAAATGTTTACAGCGAAGAATTCTTAAGGTTATTATTCATTGATATTGGCTACGCATCATGTATAGCGCCCTTACCCAGTAGTGACATAGCCACCCCCATCATGAGTGACGGCACAATCATAAATGCACGAGTAGAAAGCTACTTCAAATCATGGTTTTGCTTCACCTGTAAAATAACCGACTCATATGTTGTAAATTTGTTTAAGATCACTTGACGGAATAAAGTTCCGACCGTTGCAACGAAGCGACCCGAGTGGCAGGCGCAGGAGTTTCAAAAAGCGCCACTCTTCGTCGTCGACCTCGTCTAGAGAGTCGCGGGCGTCGCGTGAAGAAGAACTTAAGTTGTTCACGTCACTCGAGGAAGCTGAGTTCGAACGGATGAGTAATGAAAACGTCGGTGTCGCGAGTGCCCCTAATCTAGCGGCGCGTTCTTATTCCAGAAGTCGATCGCGAGAAAATTCTAAGGAACGGAGAAACGAAACGAGCACGGACGTTGTGTACTACGCCGCCAATGACGTCACAGAATTAAAGCCCCTAGTTAAGGACACGAAACTCGACTCCTTCGAAGAAGAGAAAGAAGAAGCTAAAGAGAAAGAGGTAACGGAAGAAGAGGAAGTAGATGATTTCTGGGGTAACTCCGGAGATTAGACGCTTGGACATTAATATAGCACGTACGCGGTATGAAAGCTTCGAATATGAGCATGACTGAATTTCAAATTAAACACAATGATTCCCCCTTTTTGGTTTGTTTTCTTTACCAGACAGTTATTTTTATCCACATTTAACTGTGAACCTTCCTTTATGACAGGATTAATTGGTTGGTTAGGCTCTAATTTGTTTGGCTTATTTAGAAATTATTTTGAAACCCAAAATTCCACGAAACAAACTGTGAATTTTGTATATTGACAAATTGAATCTCGAATTATTTCTTGTTGTTTCGTGTGTGTCCTGTTGTGTCTTTAAGTCCCAAAAGGATTATCTCAAGTGCCTTAATATTAAGACAAAATTATCTCAACACATTACTTTAAAACCACTCAGTACCTACATTACACAGAAACAACACTATAAATTGGCTTTACAAGTGAATATCTGTCTCTAGAAAATCAAAACAGTTGCACAATAATGTCCAAAAATAAACGCGTATGGTGTACATCTCGCCTCGACCTACTTGTGTCTTAATAAAGATGACGCGAGTTCATTTGCGACCTTTTGACATAAAGGTACTAGAGATATAAATAATGTGACATTTAGAGATGAGCCGGGGGTCTGAAGGGGATGGGGGGAAAGGGAACATGAAAGGGAAAGTTGTTTTGGCAAGTGTTAAGACAGGACTTATTGAAACAGGGACTTTTCCTGCTGTGTATAAATAATAATGGTCAAAATTCAGAAGATTATTATAAATGTAGAGCCGAATAAAAGAAATGTACAGGGTCCTTAATATGCTGACTCTTTTTTAAGGGGATGACCAGACCATCAAACTGAATAATTTTCTCTATAGCACCAACATTGAAATCGCGAACAAAAAATCTGCTGTTCTATACAAAACTGCAAACCTTCTGGAGATTTCCGAGTGTATGGGCCACCAGATATTTATATATATATAATAGATATAGCAATTTCGATGTTGGCCCCATAGAGACAGTTGTTCACTTTGATGGTCTGATCATCTCCTTAAAAAAGCGTCGGCGACGGTTTTTTTGAGAAGATAATCAGACCATTAAAGTGAACTACTTTGTTTATGGGACCAACATAGAAATAGGGGAAAAAAATTGCTGTCTTAATACTATTCGACACAAATGTATAGGAAAGCTGATTTTTTTTCTCGGCATTTCGATGTTGGTCCTATAGAGAAGTTTGTACAGAGGTCTGATCATCCTCAAAGCATATTAAGTTGGACCTGCTGAAAATTATATCCCCGAAACCCGAAAGTATTGTTCAACATAAAAGGCTGAATTCAGTGCGATAATTAAAAGCATTTCACTACTACAGGGTGGGTAAACAGTTGCATTACTTTAATGGGTGATTTGTACCTATGATACTGAACAACTTTCCAGAAGTAACTTAAGGGAAATTCGCAAAAAAAAACTACTTTTCATACTAACATTCGATCGATTAATGATTGCATTTAGTATGAAGAGGTCAACATTTTTTTTACGAATTTCCTATAGGTTTCTTAAGGAAAGTTTTTCAGTATCTGTCATGGATACAATAACCTCTTAAAGTAATGTAACTGTTTACCCTAACACCGTGTATAAAAAGAGATGAGAAGATTATAAAAAATTATAGGTACGTGTGCCAAACTACAATGTGAACTTGGTTGTGAGTCGCAACTCGCAACCGCCATTATTCTTTATTCTTTTAGTGTACCTAATTTATCTTTTACAAAATAGACACTTGATTAATTGAGACACTATAATAAGCAACGATGACCTACGAGTCTTTGGAAAACCAAAAGTAAATAAAGCACAAAAGAATGACAACCAGACATGACAGATATTATAATTGTTTGATCTTAAAAAATCAATCGCGTAACAAACATCCAAAAAAAAAAACATACGGGTCGAATTGAGAACCTCCTCCTTTTGTTGAAGTTGGTTAAAAACTACCATCAATGCCAAAAAAAGATACAGTAGAATTCGGGTATATTGACTCCGTTTATAATGATGAATCGTTTATTATGATATTATACTAGTTAATTAGGTTTCCATATATGACACCGGATCATTTGGCATACCGCTCTAAAATTAACGATATTTGGAATGATTTGGATATTTGGAATGATTTGGAATATGTGTTTTTCGCCCAAGGCCTATTTTTCAGTTTGTCTTCTTCTTATAGTGTGGGCAAGCCCTGGTGTCAGAGTTTTTTCAGACCGCCTTACGGCCTTTCAGTCTGTGTATTGATATTTATTTTAGGTAATCAATTTTCCTTACAATAATGTTAGGTTCTACAACACTAGTTTTTAATTACTAAAAAATCCTTTAACAACATTCTCTAAGCAACATGGGACGAAAAACGAAAAAATATGTTGGACCTCCCATACAAAATCGATCGGCTGATCCGCACTTTTGTATGGAAGGTCAACAATTTTTTTTAAACGACCCATGTTCCTTAGGGAAAGTTGTTCAGTTTCATTGTATGAGGGTGTATTCATACAATGAAACTGAACAACTTTCCCTAAGGAACATGGGTCGTTTCAAATTTTTTCGTTTTTCGTCCCATGTTGCTTAGAGAAAGTTGTTAAAGGTATAAATTGTAGGGGTTTTTATTTTTAATCTGCGTGCTGCGGTTTAATAATAAAAAGCATTTACTCATAATTTGTTTTATGAGGTCGCTCAGTATGACCTGATCACAGTTTCTCTTCAATGTCAAACGGATTCTAAAAGAGAAATTGCTTTTCAAAAAAATTGCCTTCCTTCAAAAGGTCCTAACGAAGGCACTGCAATATCACAGAGGATTATATTGTACAGAGTGACAGCTTCATACAAGCTCGCAAAAGCGGCGCATCACTACATGCGCAGCGCGTTTGTGTGCGCGCATTCACCTACGAGGTTCACCAACGAGACCGAGGGTGACATCGGGCGAAACGAAGGTGTGACTGTGAGGGGTGACACATCGTTGATTTTACCCGCGCGCCCGTCACCGCTCCGTGTAGTACGCTCGATATTTTTATTTTATTAGTTTATAGGTAGTAAAAGTCGAATAAAAAAATGGTAAATTATTTTGCACTGTGTGCATGAACGATTGGAAGAGTAATGTAAACATTTATAAAGAAATACTACATTGAAATAAAACTTGGCATCATTTTAACAATGTTTTCATTATTTTTTATTTTTATTTTAATGAAATAAATAGTTTAAACTACAACTAAATATGTCTAAGAACTACCAAAGATAAGTAAATTGTTTTAATATTTTCATGCCTAAAACGAATTAATAACAAATAATAACTAACAAAATAATCAAAAACAATTTACAATTGAGTCATAAAACATTTACCTACGCTTCATACTTACTCCAATTAAATTTATTTCCTTTAAGGCAGCCCTACAAGAATAGGCTAATAAAATTGACGCTCCTTAGTAGCTGTTACTCTGTACAATCCTCTGTGGCAATATTAAGAGTCTCATTGAGTTGAATGACGTGGTGGTTAGTACGTTTGTACAGAGGGAATAAGATGAAAGGGCTTAATGTGCATGTAGGTAGTTACAGACTACACATAATTCATAATATTATTTGAACATTTTCTTTATTACTGTCCATTGAAAACGCAAAAATGATGTGCTTCTAGGTCTAGAAGCAATGAAAGCTATTTTGAAAAAGGAATTTATTGAGTTTTACAAGATGTAAAATTAAATGCGTTACAGGGTAATTTACACTCGGATACAGAAACGCTCATTAAAGTTAATCCTCCATTAAATCTCTTTCTGACACTTTTTGTCTTGTTGACGTAGTAAAAGCTAGCAAGAGATTTAATAGAGGAATGACGATTAACTTTAATGAGCGTTTCTGTATCCGAGTGTTAGACCATCAAACTGAACAACTTTCACTAATTTACCAACATTGAAATCGCGAAATAAAAAGCAGCTGTTTCATACATCGAGTGTCAATTGAGGTTTTCTGTGAAATGAAATGAAGAAATGAAGAAGACTAAACCAGAAACTACACGACTCAAATCCATATATTTTAAACATTGTTAATTAAGTTATAATAAAAGTTAGGTAGGTACTTAATTACATTTACTCCGGTTTATATTTATTTTTAGATTCAATGCCATAATACTGATGTCAAATTCTGGCAAGAAGTTAGTTTTGGCTACGTTAAGGTTGACCTTTTAATAAAAATAGTTAACTCTTAAGGGATTATGATTATGAGTTATGACAAAATTTACTAATATACCTAGGTAGTATTTACTAAACTAACCTTGGATGTTTGCATCTGCGTTTCATTGAAGATGTGGTTTAGACCCGAAACCACCCCTTTAAATCAAATAAGTAAATTAATGAATCTTTTTTTATGTTTTTAATTGGTACTTTTTTTAAACTCTACCTAGCGTTCGTTAAAGCCCGCCCGACCAGAAAAATATAAAACCTCTCCATGTTGTGGAAAATAATTTGGAACTAATTTTTTTACTTGGAACCAGCGTTGCCAGGTCTACGGATTTATCCGTAAATCTACGGATTTTTGGCCTGGCCTACGGATCTATACGGTTTTCTATGGCAAATCTACGGATTTTAGAAATCTTCTAAATTCCTCCCAAAAATTTCAATTTGCTGCATAAAAAGATAATATACAAAAAAGTAAGCATTAATTCTATGTTTATGCCTCAAATAGTCAGTCAACAGTGTCAGTGTTTCGTAAAATATGACTCGTCACTACTCTTTTCCATCTCATTCCTTCTACTTTCTGCCGCTATACAGACACGGCAGAAATATTTAACTGTAAGATGTATGACAAAAGGACTGGCACAGATAGATTTTCACGTTGTCATGCCCAGACGCTTAAACTTATCTAAGCTTCCAATTTCATCGCCAAATTAGAGCGATGTTTTGGGTCTGTCCACTGAGGTCAGTTCAAAATGCTTCAAAAGGATTTCTCCGAATTTTTCTACCTTGACCTCTATCGAATTTCTATAATTTTTTTCTGGCAACACTGCTTGGAACACTGACATTATCGACTGCAGCGCCCCTAAACCAGGTTTTTTATATTTATTTCTACAAATACAGAGTATGAGAGACACACGGGATTTGTATAGCTGATGGTTGTGTCGCCGTGTACCTATACATAATTAATTTAATATTTTGGCCGGTATATTCCAATTGAATGGGATCTGGAGGTGTAGATCGTGCTTAATACATAGCATCACTAGGTACATCATATACCTAGATGTGATGATATAGGCACTAACAGATATTTAGTTACTTGCGGTGACCGTAGGAACAATAAGGTGACCGCTATAACCGCACTCGGAATTATTTACAGACCAGATTCCTGTTCATTATTAAACTTTGCCTCTGTTTTATGAGAGGAAACATTTTATTGTTCAAGTCTTTTTGTATCCTTTGATGTAATTACAGAAATAATTTTATATTGTTTGTCTAGTTGGCTAAACGCACACAAGGTTTTTGCGGATTGTGTGAATTTTTAATGTACCTATACCACATGTTAAATCGCAAATTCGAAAGTGTTGAAGAGTCGTGTGACCGACCTTTTTTGTAAAGGGACGTCTGAAATCCTACAAAATGATATGACAGATAAAATCCATAACACCACACACATATCCACACATATTTTCTGAAAATGTCAACCCTCTACCTATTAGGACGGACGGAAAGCGTAGGTTTATTAATCCCATTGGCACCCTTTGGGTACGGTACCCCAAAAGCAAAACATACCTACCATATTTTTTCGGGTCCGGTTTTTATCGATAACAGTTTTTTCTGCATGAAACGAAACACTTTTAGTACCTGTTGAATTATTGTCGGTAGTTAAAAAAATACTAATAGACAATAATTACTTATAAATAGTATATTGACTTTTTGGAATTAAATAAGCGTGTGAGATAAGTTACCAGTGAAATTAAAAATTATCTCTCCAGGATCAAACTATTATAAACTTCTACTCATTCGTAGGATGACCTAATTCGCTGCTCCATTTATTTTCTAGTCTAGAAATATTAGACGTGCAGTCTCAAGTGTTTTTTTTGTTCCGCAAACAAAATATGAGTACCCACTAACTATTTGAAAACGGAATAACCGTCCCCTTTCTATTCTATTTTTGAACGGGCTGGGTGTAACGTTCGTCAGGCGTTTAAATTTAGAACAACTGAAAATGATGCCATGCCAAAGTCAATAGGTAAAGAAAAAAGCGTTTCCTAAAATCTGCTAAATTTTTGCAAAACTATCGACATAGACTTAAACTCTAGCGATAGACTTGCCCTTTCATAGAAGTAACATGTTCCACTTGAATGAGGTGTCCGCACCTGATTGATGTTCCCGAGTTCACTTCGTCACTATGGCAATGACAGAGCGCAATGTGTCATTTTGTGTTGTTTTGTGTGACATGTTGTTTGTTTGAACGAGCTTGTCTATCGCTAGAGTAATATGTCTATGACTATCGAAGAAAACAACAAATTAGTAGGTAATGAAGTAAATGAAGCAAATGATCATTGATCATCAGACTTTTTTTAAATAAAAAAAATCAAAATAATAGGTACTTTATACTTTATCAGACAACCATAAAATTTTACAAAGGGACTAGACGTTTTATGGAACAGCAGAGGTTTATTACCGATTTCAATGTTTGTCCCTAGTAGAGAAAGTTGTTTAATTTTATTGTCTGATCATTCCCTGAAAATATTGTGCATTGCATACATATAGGGAGACCTA
Organism: Agonopterix heracliana; assembly: GCA_963693445.1. Lineage (NCBI taxonomy): Eukaryota > Metazoa > Arthropoda > Insecta > Lepidoptera > Depressariidae > Agonopterix > Agonopterix heracliana. Next base: position 3,245,622 of record OY856310.1, read on the forward strand.
TTTCAAGAAGTTTTCACAAACAATCAAGAAAACACACGGCCTGTGCCCTTCAGTAAAATCAGCCCACATGAAGCCATTCCTCACGGTCCTGTGCTAATCTGATCCATTTCTCACCCGTGACCCTCGCGATGACGTCCGTGCAACGTGCTGGTTGTCTACCTACTGACCTTCTTCCCTCCCTTGGCCATCATTCTGTGCCCGTCAGTAGAACGTATTTAGACTGAAAAAGATGATAATATAATAATGTAAGTAGGTAATAATTGCACGTGTTAAATCTAATGATCAAAAATTATCATTCAACGTCAAAATAGCTATTCGTTCACATCGTAGGCGTCCCCCGATACTCTTGAAAACGTGTATATTTTCTGGAATTCTGACACACCAGTTTAAAATCAACCCAGTTTGTTATGAAACCAACTTCAACGGAAAGATTTTCTAATGACGACTTTATTTAACATTCCAAATAAAACACATCAGGAGAGCGATTTTTGAATCTCATTCGGTGAGCTCAGCAGTTGTAAATGTCAAGATTACTATGGAGATATGCATCTTTTTACAGCTGATTTGACTTTCAAAAATCATGCTTCAGGAGTGCGATTTTCGAAAGTCAAATCAGTAGTAGAAAGATGCGTATCTCCATAGTAATTTTGACATTTACAACTGCTGAGCTCACCGAATGAGATTCAAAAATCGCTTGGAAATGTCTTAATTGCTATGAAGATACGCATCTTTCTACTGCTGATTTGACTCTCAAAAATCATACTTCAGGAGTGCGATTTTTTGAAGTCAAATCAGTAGTAGAAAGATGCGTATCTTCATAGTAATTTTGACATTTTCAACTGCTCTGAGCTCAGCGAATGAGATTCAAAAATCGCACTTTAGTGCCAGACTAAAGTTTTGCCAAAACATGTGGTCACCCTCGCCAGCCTATACAAAGTGTAAGGAAAAGTATCATTAACCTTTAAACCACATAATCTATCAAACTGAACAACTTTTACTATGGGAGCAAACTTGTCGGAACAAAAAAAACAGCTGTCTCATACATTTGAGTCGAGTAGGCGCTGCAGTTTAGTATGGAGCAGCTGATTTGTTTTGTTCTGACAGGTTTGCTCCCAATAGTAATAGTTCTTCAGTTTGATTTTTTTTTTTTTTATTTTATTATTCTTAGGAAGATTTACAGCTTTGATTATAGAATAAACACACCCTTAAATAACTGTACGCTAATTACAAATCTCCGATGGGTAGAGTATGTGGTTTAAAGATTTTCCTTTTACTGTATACCTCTTGGTGAGGTGGTATGGACCTTGGTTCAGCCCCATGCTAAACCCGTGCTACCCACGAATTGACAGACATCCTCTTCTTTCGTGTCAGCATGAGCTGACAATCACACAAGCTATACAAGTATACAAGGTGTTACAAATATACAAATAAACCTTGGGCACCCCCTAAGACCATCAAACTGAACAACTTTCACTATAGGACCAGTATCGAAATCGCCAAAAAAAAATTGATGTTCCATACTCTACAAATCGACTAGAGCTAAAATATGTATGGGAAATGAGATTTTTTTTTTTCGCGATTTCGATGTTGGTCCCATAGAAAAAGTTGTTCAGTTTGACGGTCTAAACAACCCCCGAAGAGAAGTTAAGAGTTTTAAATATTTATTTTTACTTATGAAACACCCTGTATAGGGTCAGGGTCCAACTTAATATGCTGACACTTTTTAAGGGGATCATCAGACCGTCAAACTGAACGACTTTCTCTATGGGACCAACATTAAAATTGCGAAAAAAAAACCCTTCCATACAAAACTGCAAACCTACTTTTAACAGAAAACATACACGTTTTCAAGAGTATCGGGGGACGCCTACGATGTGAACGAATAGCTATTTTGACGTTGAATGATAATTTTTGATCATAAGATTTTACACGTGCAATTATTACCTACTTACATTATTATATTATCATCTTTTAGCCAAATGTATGGAACGCAATTTTTTTTTTTCGTTTGCGATGTTGGTCCCATAGAGAAAGTTGTTCTGTTTGATGGTCTGAACACCCCCTTCAAAAAGTGTCAGCATATTAAGAAGGACCCTGTATAGTGTAAAGAATACCCATTCAGCAATAGTCGTATCGAGGCTGACTGCCCACCAGGGTGCACCACACGAACTCAGGTTTCGTCACTCGGGGAAGCTCCTTCCTTGCACTCCAGCACACTGAGAAGTCAATTATGCATATAAGAATATCCACGCAACATTACCTGTGCAGCGTATGCCAGTTTCCCCATGGTGCTAGGTTCCTAGGAAGGGGTGCTATTGCGTGTTAATAAATGCCACTGCAACGTAAAGCGCACTAATGTTGATGTAGAGTAGACTAAATGCCACCAGGGTAGCGAAAACCGCCAAAACAAGGTGCTCTTCATGGAAAAGCTCGTTGCTCTAATTCAGGCTTTAGTGCTCTAATTCAGGTGCAATTCAAAATCGGTGCTCTTAGTAAAATACATTAGTTATGGCCAAAAACGCCTGACTTAAAATCTTTTTCTCCCCTGCGGACGGAAAGCGTAAATTTTCGTCCCACTGCGCTAAACGAAGTTGCCGCTTTCCACCTCGGTCGAGGAGAAAAAAAGTATACTTACTAACCTCGGACAGTAAATAAGAAAGTCTCAGATCAGCCTGAGACCTTTCTTACTTTCCTGTCCTCTGTGTGTAGTGTAATCTACTATAAAAACTCAGCCATCTATCATCGTTAGAAGATATTTACAAAAAAAAGATTACGATATGGTTTTTAGGTGTCTCTGACTCCAAATCAACCTTTTTTTTAGAATTTTACTCTGTCTAAGCTAATGTTAACATTAGCAAAATGTAGGGATGGGTAATATCGAATTTTCGTAATATCAAATCGAAACTATATATTGATATTGAATATCTGATTCTGAAACTATATATTGGATATCGGTCGATATCCAGTAACGCTATATCAGTCAGTATACACTTAAGGTTTGATATTGTACGAATGCATAATTATTGCTAGGTATTTCACTCTCTAGCAGGGTGTTGGTATACTTTTTTCACTCGGCTTTCCTCGGTTCAGATCGGCATATTTTTTTATGTGTTATTGGATAAAGATAACACAATACTAAGATATTCTAAGATAACACAGTAGATCGCGCCCCCTTCCCTTTCTAAAAACATAATTTATAAAATATCTCGATAACGGTGAATCCTAGCGAAAAAATAGCTAATTTTTCGAACCCCTGGGGTACCCGGAAACCCACCCTTCCGCATACAAAAACAAAAAAACAAAAATTGAGTTTTGAAAATTTTACAAGTCCAGCCCCCATACAAATTTCACCCGAAAAATCGTCTAAGTCGATGGCTCATACGAAATCGTTCAAAATTTTTCCAAGTCCAGCTCCATATAAAATTTGCGTAAAATTTTTCTAAGTGTGGGACCCTCGTTGCGACACCCTAACCGGTAGCCGCTAGCCCGTATAGCGATGCGATAGGTACGGTTTGATATCCTATATCTATGAATCTCAGATATCTTGAAATCGAGGCGAATCGAGTTTGTGCGGCAATATAGTGTTTCACCAAATATATAGTTTCCGTACGCATCAATATCTGATTTTAAGATATTCATGTGATATACGTTTCAATAACTATATACGATATATATCGCCCATCCCTAGCAAAATGTTGTTCGGGTGTGAACCGTTATAATGATTCACATTATTAGCTTAATTAATAACCGCGTTACTCTAAAAAAATGTGTTTACTCTGTCTGTTTGTTTGATCGAGCATCACTCAAAGACTACTGAACCGATTTTAATCAAACTTTTTTTGTTTGATTTAATACCTATATAATTTGACATAAAAAGCATATGCATAAGCATATGCTCACGACTATCGAGGGGGGTAGTCAGAGATATTCTGAAACTTCAGAACATCAACGTTTCACCAGTAGTACCGAAACTGACAACTGTCGAGTGTGACGGGGGGTGAGCCCGTCGCCACTTATAATGGACAGTGGGTACAACACATTAATGCCTCGTAATTGAAGCATCCAGGTTTCCTCACGATGTTTTCCTTCACCGAAAAGCTAGTGGTGTTATAAATCGTACATAAATTCTGAAAAACTTATTGGTACGAATCGGTCTGGACGGGGATCGAACCATCGCTTCCTGCACGGCAGGCAAGGTTACTCGGCACAAAAAACCATGACATAAAATCTGGTATATATTATAAGGACGAAGTCACGGGTAAACGATCTTCTAAATAAAAAAGTAAAATATTACCTAATGTTCTAATAAAACAGGTGTTTCCCCTCGCGTAATGTAAACGGTAATGTTACGGAAATGTAAAAATAAACCAATGGATGCTGACCAAGACCTTGTACGAGGTCTTGTAGATCGACCGGTGTCTAGCTGGACGAAGGCTGTTTACCTACTGTCTAGTAGTTCATGGATCTCGATAATATTGTTATGCCACATAGAAAAAAAAATTACACTTTTCTTCTAATAAAAATTACACACCGAGGACAGGAAAGTAAGAAAGGTCTCTTTCTTATTTACTGTCCGAGGTTAGTATATCTACTTACTATTTTTCTTCTCGACGGAAGTGGAAAGCGACAACTTCGTTTAACGCAGCGGGACGAGAATTGACGCTTTCCGTCCGGAGGTATGAAAAATATTTTTCCTGTAATGGTCAGAGTAAAAGCGTCAAGCAGGTTCAGAATGCGGCAGCTTTTTTGCTTATTTCAACAAACACAATTTTAGTCTGTCATCGATCTTAAACAGTCTTTTTTCTGTTTTCGTGTCGTTGAAACTATTTATATCTTATAGCAGTTTTATTACGAAACAACTAAACATTCAAATACTTACTTTTATATTTTCTTCTCTCGTAATCGTTTGACCCCGATACTTTTTCTGCAAAGTTATTTTTGAAGGATCAGTTAAAATACTTTTTTGAAGTTTGTTTAGGTAGGTAATTTAGCTTAGTTACTGAAAAACATCTAACATGTCATTTTACGAAATTAGAAAGATGTAGAAAAAAAATGGTGGTGATGGATGTGCAAATCGAAAATTTATGCGACAGATCGGTTGGAAAAATATGATTACCTTATTACTATTAAATATTCACCAGTTTACATAAAAAAAAATGTTTTTGAGTACCTACAACACTGTCTGGAAGTTTTCCGATAATTTCTTCACATGTTGTGTAATTTGTAATTGTATAGTACTTAGATGCTTAAAACCTTATTAGGTAACTAATATAATATTACTCTAGATTTATTTGAATTAGTCTTAATTTATCAGATATCGGGCACGGGATAGATACAGCACTATTAGGTACATTGGGTAGGTATGTACCCAATGCTCTTTTTGCTAGAAATGTTTAAAACTTTTATTGCTCAAAAGATTCTTTTGTTAAAACCTAAAAACGTTCATACCTTGTTACAATTCATTTCATTCATTCAAAAGCTTACACTAAAAGCAAACAGTTATAAATACAATCAATCACTTCATTCATTCTTTAAAACTCGTTTAGGTTTGGGCAAAAGTAAACGTTTTGGTTCAAAGAATCTCAAATAAACATTCTTTGATGCTTAGGTATCATTGCTCAAATCTGCGTATTGTTCGTGGAAATGAAGCTTTGCTATTTGCACATCCTCATTCTAGTTTAAAAAATCCAAATGACCGTAAGCCAAGCCGTAAGCAAAGTTGATGCAAGAGTTCAAAAAAAATAAAATTAAAAAAACATTATGTTCCAAGATCTTTGGGCAATGATTAAAATCCAGAGAAAAAATTATAATTGAAGGTCGAAATTCAGATATGTTTTAAGTCTTATTTCGTACAGTAAATAAGTATGTCAAAATCCATTTTCGACCCTACTAGCTCGCGCTCAAAAGAATATCTCTCTCTAAAGAAGAGGAGTCTCTAAATCTCGGTCTACGAAACCTAAAAAATAGGGTTGCCACCTCATGCCTGTCGCAACCCTCTGGCAGCCAGGTACAATTATGGTATTCCTGTTGATTATCTACAGGTAAAACCGATAATAGGTAGGTACTATATCAAGAGGGGCCTATTTCGACAGACATTAACTTTCGGTTCCCGAGTCCAGACTGGTGGTTGTACCAGATACTTTAACTTTACAACCAACTTTCCTAAGTAGCTGAGTTCACTAAAAAAACTAGAATTTTTAAATTCAACGTGAATTAGTGTTGATACTAAAAGAAACCTTGCGTTTTTACCATTATTAATGTAGGAGACTATCCTACTGTGTCAGCATCATAGCTGGTGTAGATTTTACTTTTATTCTTATCACCTGACGTAAATCATTGTTCACCAATAATATCTGACTGGTTGAATCCTTGCCAACCGATAAGACACAGATTACATTCACAATTGCTGTAACATAACGTCTGAAATCGTTTGTCCTATTTAACAAGTGTTAGCGCCAGGGCGGCGTCTGAACGCCTCAAGTGGCTTTACTGCAGGGATTGCTTAGGGTTGCCAATGTTGCCACAAACTGATCCAAGGGCATCGAGTTAAAATAAGACTTGTCTAATTTTGGCTTTGAAGAAGCTCTGATATTTGTGAGATGCCAAATGTGTAGTGATTATTGTTAGAGCAATATTGTTAGATTTATTTAGTCCGAAGTCAGGTTCGCAAGTCAGGGCGGATGTGCTTCGGGAAAAGCCGGACATTGGCAGCCCTAACACTGGATCACGGATGGGATATGTGAGGAAACGCGCGATTCTCGGGTCGGTTCGCTCGGAAACGCCGCCTGCGCACCTGCGCTCTCCGTCACTCTTCCAAATTTAAATCCCAAACTCCCCCCTCCGACGCGATCGTGCGTCGCTAAACATTCTGGAATAATTCCTCCGATTCAGCCACCGGTGCTCGCCATTCGAATTCGGGTCGCGACCGCGTCCGGTGATATCGTATTTGTATCCAATACTTGAAAACCGTCAGCACCGACTTCTGAAATGGCTGACGTAGACGTACAAGTCCAGTTCACCACCACGGAGCGTAAGACCAGGAAGGTCAAGAAGACGTCCAAGCGTAGGGAGTCCAAGGATGGCGAGGTCACCGTCACCGAAGTCGAGCAGACAAACACAACTACCAACGCCGACGATGGGTATGTGTAGCGGTGGCCAAACCCCCTTGACCCTCGCGAGTGCGTGTCGCCGGTGTGTCTGTGTCAGCTGTCAGCCAAGTGTCGATTACCGATCGCGTTCGACCTCCAGTGACATGACGTTAAGCTTCTGCATCTGCAATATGTTTATATCTGTTAGACGTTGTTTTTTGGCCACCCTCACATACCCGACCTAATTTAAGGTATTTATAGGATATTATGCGTGTTGTGCCATTGAAATAAGTTGTAACTTTGTCATTTTGATGAATGGGAATGGTGACTAAACCTCATGACAATCATAAGAAATCAAAATTGTAGTGATAACAATATGGATGCAAAATGGAAATAAGAGGACAATTATATTTACCATAATTCATAAAAGCCACAATTTAAAAATCCCGCGTTCAGCTAAAAATATTCGACACCCACATTATAATTATTTATGTCTTCATACCATGAAAGACTAACAATTCTGCATTATCAAAGCACCTCTCCAGATGTATTACTAAAATCCTCAAAAACCATAAACTTTTGTCCAACTAAGACCCAACCAAAATTACCATAAATTGCATGATGTCTCATATCCTCGTAAACCTACAACATCGCCATTTGTCCACAGCTTATTTTCAGCGGCGAATACACCAAGGCCATGAACAAGGACTGGCATAGCGGACACTTCTGCTGCTGGCAGTGCGACGAATCGCTGACTGGCCAGCGATATGTCCTGAGAGATGAGCACCCTTACTGCATCAAGTGCTACGAGAGCGTCTTCGCCAACGGATGTGAGGAGTGCAGCAAGACCATCGGCATTGACTCTAAGGTGAGAAACTTCATTGAAACTCTCAGAATGGTCGTTTTTGAATTCATCTAGGCCAGTGAGTTCTTGTAGCATACCTACTTAGATGATTTTTTATTTTCGTTTTTGCTTTTTGTGAAAATTTCGTGTTGGCTTCTTGTATGTCTTCTGAATCAAATTTTTGGAGTCTGTCTTTGAGATACAGAAAATTAGTGAAATGATCACGTAGTTTCTATTACGTCGTTGGCAGAGTAATAAATTTCCTCATTACAAACTGTCTTCGGTAATTCGAACGCTACCTCCACCAGTAATTTATAAGATGGATTAAATATGTTTGATGCCAGTATGCAAAACAATGTCTTCTCTATTAATGTTGTTCAACAAATATAGATTAACATTTTAAGAGCATCGATCGTTAACCCAAAATCCTACATCAGTGTCATCCAGAATAGCATTAGCATCCGAAGCATCCGCAGCTTTGTTACACTGATCAAATTTAGTTATGTCATTCCAGTCGGCCCAGATTCTTGAGGCGTACCTCTGCACACGGCCCCAGAACGATCGCTGCCAACACAACGTGGCTACGTGGTCACGCCAAACTATACATTTATCTCTAACTAACGAATGACTTTTCCTGTCCAACAAAACAGCTGCAAATAATCGCTTTTAACTATTGTTCCCCTAGCTGTCTACACTCAAATCTCAGATAATCTCACAGATTAGCGTATTGGCTTCAATGTCACTAAACATATTGGTTCATACGATTCTAATAAGAATAACATTGTTATTACAGTAACATATGTTTTAGAAAACTTTAACTGCGTGTTTACAGAAATCAACAATTCTTGCATTACATGTAATGCTGTTAATGTTATTTTGAAATTGTTTACTTTCTAGTCTGGACTTGAACAAATTGGCGAGCTTTAGAAAACAAATCGCCTCATGCTAGAAGCGAAACTATTTTTGGGTCGGATACAGTATTATTTGATGTTTTCGTTTAACAACCTTGAGATGGCATGGGTGGATCTGTCGGCCGATTCTTTTAAGATTTATGCTACGTTATTCAAGACTAAGCATTTCGTAATCGGCTAAAATAAACTTTTATTTGATTACGACATTTTACCTACCTCTAAAATGTAAGTTCATAAGCATTTCTCATAGTGACGCCGGGAATAGACCTGGAATGAGGGGAGATTTATTTTGGAACTAAACATATTAGTCAACCAAGATTTATTCGAATTTCTGTTAACGCCGTGTTGTTTTCGCCTGACCTAAAAAAAAACACCTGAAATTTACTCTGCCAGAAAATTATTTAATATTGGTTGGAACTCGGTCAGTGAACTTCAAATGATATTTGTGTTTAAATATCCGAACCGTCAATCTGAAATCGTAAAATTTAGTGAATCATGTATGGACGATTCAGATTATATTAAATGCAATAAAGTAGAAACCCAAATTGATGTAAGCACTTCAAAAGTTTATACATCTCGATGGATGAAATTGAATGAATCATACACTATGGTTGTAAAATCTAACGATAAATTACTTGAACGTCCTAATGATCCCGGTCATCCAAATATGTAAGAATAAGATACCATTTAATTGAATTTTTGCATCATTTAATCAAGACAGAGGTTATAATTACCGCCTATGTTGTTCTTTTTACGACTGCCTTCTTCGGAAAATTGTTTTTGCACTGGGATTTCCATTGTAATTGTATCGACAAAGCTATAAACCTACGCTTAAAATTCAGTGGATTTGCCAAGAATTGGACAAGACAACTTTTGTGTAGTGTATAAGATGTGATTCTGTTTAGGCGCAATAATTATGTTGTAATTATGTATGTACGGGGCACATTCGTAGATATTGGTGCGACATATTTCGTTTCGGGGTAATCTTAGGTAACCTTTGGCCGTAATTCAGGGTAGGTATTCATAGGTTTTCCCATTGGCTGACATGATTAAGATAAATAAGACGATGTAGAGGCTAGTTTATGCCTAATACTGAAGATTTTACTTTCGCTCAGGAATAATTCTATTTGGGGTATGTTGTTGTATCAACGTTGGATCTGCGGTACTCACTGACATGTTAAACTATATTTACAAAATATTATGTGGTTTTAAGCGTCAAAATATTAGAAGGTTTCTTAAGTGTATATATTTACGATCAATGTTAAATGTGGCTAGAAGCGAGAAGTAGGAACAAGATCGAGTGCAGTATGGCATCTATTGGGTTGGGAGAAGCAATGTCTAGCAAAGGAATATTAGGCTGGCTTTCACTAAACAGTATTGAGGCTTAAAAATGTTTAAATATGATGCTGTCACTGTCATTAGTGTGAACAGTGTCAGAGACAGCGATAACTAAATAATAAGCCCGAACACTTTTTGGTGCACGCCAGCCTAGTCTTCTTCTGTTGAGTTTGATTTGTGCGCCCAGTATTGCAGCAGCATTAGCTTGCTGATATCCTAGAGTGCGCCGGGCGTATCGACAGTTCAGCACGTTACTCGTAGAGGACTAGTAGTTCGATGTTGACGTTCCATACTGAACCCAATGTTTGTCCCCAGGATCTGTCGTACAAGGACAAGCACTGGCACGAAGCCTGCTTCCTCTGCGCCAAGTGCCGCGTGTCTCTCGTCGACAAGCAGTTCGGCTCCAAGCTCGACAAAATCTACTGCGGCAACTGCTACGATGCCCAGTTCGCCAGCCGCTGCGATGGCTGCGGCGAGGTGTTCCGTGCTGGTAAGTGTTTTGTTACTTTAGAGGGTTGGTTTTTGAATGGATAGGTTCTCTGGATGATAAATGATAGTAGGGTCACAATTTTAAGGTGATGTTTATGCCGCTAACTGCAGTGGGATCCTGCATAATAATATTTAAGTTTAACGATTAGTAAGTCTTGTACTTTATTGAAGAAGGTACTCGTATTTTCCAGACGGTGAGTTTTCAGTATTTTCACGACAATGTTCACGTGTCCCGTTTTCAGTGATGCCAACTTAGCAACTTTATAGCTAGATTTAGCAATTTTCGGAGGTCTGGCAGCTACAAATTTGTAAATCTTGTAGCTAAACTTTTTAGCTACTTTTTCTAGCAACTATTGGGATTGAGAGTTTTTCAAAGCCAGAGCCATTAAATGAACGAAAATGGAGAGAGAAATAAGGGCAAACCATGAAAATAGCTAAATATTTGATTTTCTTTTCCTTTGTACTATATTTCACTCTCATTCTTACTTGTTTTTCTGTTCTGGAAGCAGTCGGAAACACTGTCGGTTTTGTCTTTACATCTGTTTTTACGTCCGATACATACATTTTTCAATCTTAACTGTATAGAATGAGCAAAAACATGGCTATAACATGATAATAACCCATAATATTTTGAGAAATTAAAATAAATTTCAAAGTTTGGCGTTGTTTTAATCGATTTTGATGTTTAGCTACTTCTAGCAACTTTTATAGGAAAGAAAATTGGGCAATCTAGCAACTTTTCGTGAACTACCTAGCTACAGCCCTAACGTACCAGTTGGCAACACTGCCCGTTTTTTATACTCTGAATTTGGTATTAAATAAAAACGCATCGATACGCAATTAACATTCAACGATTAACTCTATCAAAGAAGGTACAAAAATGCACAACAAATAAAACCTATCTAAGTAAAACGGAGTTTAAATTCAATGGTTCAATTATAAACGGTAACAAAAATGGGCAGGTGGCTAGCCAGGAAGACAGTCCATACCTGCAGGGTGTTGAATAATGTAATACTAGCGATTGTTTCACTATAAAAGCCCCGGAGCACCTTTCACATTCTTTTTGTGTAACAAAACAAAGTTTAGCAACTCGCCAACAGATGGCGCTGTTCGGCAGAGTTAAAATTCCTACATCGCGCTGTTAAGATTCGCCCTGTTTTGATGACTCGTTTCGTGTTCTCTTTAACCGGTATCGCTTCTCGGCCTTTTGGCTAAGATCAAAGTGTAGTATCTGTTCTTTTCAGCTTAATATCTGAAAGTTCCCTCACTGAGGGACCAGTATATTAAACTGATTTTTGAGATCAGACGGGATGTTCGGGGCTCGCTCCACTCCCGTCACGGGTCGGCCCGGCATTGCAGTGCCGCCGGGATCGGCCCACCAAAATACCTTTAAAATAAAACACCACTATAATATCGGAACGGAATTGTTTTCCGTCTCAAATCGATACGGATGTTTCCTTCCGCAGAAGAAAGGGGCAGGCATCCCATCCAAAGAAAAGACTATCTGAAATCTCACCCGATTTGGAAGATAGTGCATTGCGTAGTATGCATGCTAATGCTGTCAATAAACAGACAGATAAATTATTGAGTTCTCAACATTTCCTACTTGTAGCCTAAGGGCCAATTTCACCACTTTTCAATTCTATCTATTGATGAATAGATAGACCAATAGAATGAATAGTTTCCAAACAATTCATGTAAGTAAGTAGTATTTATAGTAATGTGTGTGCAATAAAGTGTTAAATAAATAAAAAAATATGCGCGAAATTATGCGATAAATATTTAAAGTGATCAGGCGGAAAAGTCCGCGATAGTACGTCTCCCAAATAGTAAAAAAGTCTTTATTACTTACTTACTCACTATTTTATCAACAACCTCATCAAAAAATCTCACATACCAACAGATTCACGGCCGATTTTCTTCATTAAAATATTCGTATCTTGCGCATTGCCATAATAGTTCGCTACAAAGTCGAAGCCATATAAAGTCAGTCAATACTGCATATGGGAGCTTAAGGTGACAGCCTCCGAGTAAAAAAGCTACCATTGTCATTGCCACGACCTCGTGCAATGGGCACAACTTTTGACTTTTAAATTCTTCAGTATTATGGTAATGCACTTGTTTTTTATTGGAATCGTAACAAATATGCGTTATGGATTTTAATGTAATTTTAAATGTCATGAGTCGAACTTATAGGGTTAATTTACTTGAGAAAATGCAGGTCAATCGCGAATGTTGAGTTTGTTTGTAATTTCGTTGGCGTTTTTTTTTTCTTTAATTGCGTTCGTCAGTCGGCTTGGTTTCTTTGCGGAATCACTATAAAACAGTCTGTACTTATGTAGGTCCACTGCTGGACATAGCTATGACATGAAAATAAATAAGTAGGTAGGCACCAAACAAATAATGTCCCACCTTATATTAATGTTATTACATTAACATTATAAATCCCACCTACACAGGGTGTAAACATAAATGCGTTTACAAACCATCAAACCGGACATCTTTCAACGATGGGAGTATGAAATCGCGAAAATTGCATTTAAACCCACCTAAGATGAAATAACACAACCAAAACAGTACAAACTCAATCATTCGGAAAATAATTAACCTAAAGCAAAACATCGTAATTTGAACACGAACTACCAATTAGTCGCCGAATGTGAACGAGTAATTCAATCACAACACACGTACCACGTAAGACGTCCCCTTATGTAGTCCTTATACGTACAGAATACGTACGTAAATAGCTTGAATAGCAGGTCTTTGTTATGTGCAACTAAGACTTATATGGTTTCTGGGTTCAAGTAATTGAATTGAAAATGAATTGAAGACAAATGGATTGAATTGTACATTGATAGATAGTTATCTCTATCATATTGTATTGTATTCTTACAATAATATTATGGATAATGGAATCGATAGTTAGGACTTGTGTTTGTTTGTAAACTTCTTCTCACTAACTAACCCAATGAATGAAATACGTATACCTACATATAAATACGTTACAGAACAGGAAACAAAACTAATGCACTATAGCTGCAGCATTGTAGATCAAAGATCCAAAGGAACATCAAGGCAAATACTGAAAGAGTGAATTCAGATGGAGCCAAGATAATAAGATCAAGTTTGTCAGTAATATCGATTGGGCAATAAATGGACATTATACTTAGGTGTATAATGTATAATTTTAATGAAACCGCAAATTGACCTGAAACTGCTTGTCAGAATTAAAAATTTTGATTCATTTAAGTACATCAAAGGACTGACACGTTATTAATCATTGTATTACTTACGTACTGGTTTTTATATTTCGGAAAATATTATTTTAACTATTTCATATTTAGGTACCCTACCTATATTATAAGTTATAACACTACACTTTATTGTACTTACTCTTGCTGTTGTCCGCGAATTCATCTCCGTTACATGGTTTAGGTACTTTTAAAAAGCCTATGTGTTTATCCATTCAAACATCACAATCTCTTAAACCATTTCTGTGGGTCCGGTGAATAACGGTCTAACTCAACTTAGATCCAAAATGAGTTTTTAATGCCATAATACTCAAATTTTTTTTCTCTACAAAATGGTGTAACTGGAATATTCATACCTTTAATAATTCCAGAGATAGGCTTATTACAAAACGATTTAAGTCCATTTTTTTAACGTGCACAATGGTTGAAATAGAGTTAGATCATAAAAACAATATAAAATTAGGTGAACATGGATTTATTTCGACTTAAATCCTTCGACACAATTTATTTTGTTTTGTGAAATATGATTTTATCTGAGTTAAACCAAATTTCAAATACCTTAATAGTTAATACCTACATAAAAAATCAAGTGTAGCTTATGAATATGATGCGCGTTTGATAGCGGGCTAAGTACGGAAACTGGCATCATCTGGGACTAGGGAGAACGCTATACATCTCACCAAAAATGTATGTCGAATAAGTGAGTTAAACCGTCTATCACCAAATATTTTCTTTTATGCAGTGAGAATAAGAATCACTTAGTATGAATACTATCTAGCGATTTTTTTTAAGGATGGTACTGTTAGATTGAACTAAGTGATAATGTCAGGTCTTGTTTTAGATAGGGATTGCCGAACCGCATTTCAAGCATAGGCTTGTACTGTACATAGAGTGGTAAAGAAAGAATCTGTTATTTATTCTTTGAAATTAAACTATTTTTTTCCTAAAATATCTTGTATTTTGTATAATAACAACACTGCAAAGCGAACCGGATATCAAACGTATATTAAGTATGACAATACTAGACTAGACTGGTTTTAACGCACGTTGAGCAGTGCGTTATATGCCGACAGGATCGGGGGCCTCGGAGAGATGATTAATACGCCAGTGAAGTAGTTGTGTAAATGGAACGTCTTTATTAGGGCCAGTGTAGTTTATATAGTAATAAGTACGTGCTATAAATACATGCGTCATTACTTATTAAGCTACGTGAGAGACGTGCAAGACGTGACTATATAAAACTACACTGCTTGCATAAATATCCCTAACAGTACTCCCCCCCTTTGAAAAAGAAAGGAGACCATAATATTTAACAATCGTAAAACTAAAAATCATCAAAAATGTTATACGCTAGGAGTGTAAATATTTAAAAATAAAGTATATAGCAGAATGGAATAAAAACAAAGACATAACAAACATTTTGTAAACTTATGAGCTAAACCGTAAAACTGGACGAACGACCCGACCCGATCGTGTGACTGTAGTCGGTCCATTTGGTGTGCTGGCAGGTTGGCCCCGAGGAAGGGGCGCCTCGTCTGCTGCTTCTGCGGCAGGCAACAGGAATGCTGGCTTCAACCGGTCCACGGAGACGACTGTAGTACGGCCTGGTAGCTGGATAGTAAAGCATTTGCCCTCTCGTTTCAGGACTCTGAACGGGCCATCGTAAGGAGCTGTCAAGGATTTCTTAATCATGTCTCTTCTGAGGAATACATGATCGCAGCTCTGGAGATCTTTATGAACAAAACACTTTCGGTTCTGCTGGGTAGTCGTGTTGGTATTCCAATTCTTCATTGAGTCAGATAGTTTCCTGACGTAACTATCATCGTTCAATGCCCTCGTCGTCGGAATGTTGCTGACAAAGAAATCACCTGGCAGTCGTAGCGTCGCGCCGTAGGTCATTTGAGCCGCGCTGACGCCGCACTCTTCTCTTATAGCCGCGCGCAAACCGAGTAGAACAATAGGTAACTCGTTGACCCAGTTTGTTGTATTGCATCGAGCTATTATGGCTGATTTCAAACAACGGTGCCACCTCTCAATTTGACCATTTGCTTGCGGGTGATACGGAGTGGTGTGAATTTTGTTGATTCCCAATATCTTGCTGAGCTTGCTAAAAAGGTACTGTTAGGGATATTTATGCAAGCAGTGTAGTTTTATATAGTCACGTCTTGCACGTCTAAACCAAGCTTAGCGACCACAAAATGAAACTTCGCTTCATCAGATTGCTTCTGTGGTGCCATGACCGCCTCGAATTGAATAAACCACAATCGTGGATGCGCAACCCAAAAATCGGGAACCCGTGATTGCACGGTTAGCGTCTGAACGGTCCCCACTTGCGCTGGCGAATCTCCAGGGTGTTGGACTCCACGGCTTTCGTACATCGCGGCAAGTTGCAGTGCTCACTCCAGTGACTATATTGCCTCTTGAAATTTCAATCGGTGGGACCCGCTTGTGGGAAGCCGAAAGAAATTGTGCAAATCACCAAAGCGAGAAATCTTCCACACGATGCAGCTGTTCCTTGTCGGGGTCACCAGTTTAACGCACGTTGAGCAGTGCGTTATATGCCGACAGGATCGGGGGCCTCGGAGAGATGATTAATACGCCAGTGAAGTAGTTGTGTAAATGGAACGTCTTTATTAGGGCCAGTGTAGTTTATATAGTAATAAGTACGTGCTATAAATACATGCGTCATTACTTATTAAGCTACGTGAGAGACGTGCAAGACGTGACTATATAAAACTACACTGCTTGCATAAATATCCCTAACACTGGTCATAAAAATTTGAGGCACAGAATCGTGAGTTCTAACTTGATAAGTTTTTAAGCTTGCGTCGCTTTAGAATTTGTTTTTGTAATGTTGTTATAATGGTTTTTTGTTTAATATTTCACTTTCCAGCATAACTGATACCACGCGGCGTTACCCACGTCGCAAAATTTGCATCTAAGCTAGTGTTACCCATCAAAAAAATATAACTATATAATTGATAAAATTACTTACCTACTTAATAACGAAATCAATATTTTTTCTAGAAAATGTCTAATTTTTGTGTCACTTAAGTTTAATGCTGAATATGGTGGATATTAAAAGCTTAAACAGTGAGCTTAGAAAGTACATTTTGAAAGTGTATGTTATATTTTTCCACAAAAATAATATTAAATATTAGATTTAAATCCATACGCACAAAATGTTACCTTTGTGAAAAAGAATTTAACTCAAAAAACACTTTGTAATTTTGTGATGTGCTTGTTGTACCTAAATAAAACTTCTTTTATCAATTCGTTTTGATTCAGTTAACAAAGTAAGTTTTCCGGTGGTGTGTATTTAAGAAAGGATTGGAATTAAAATGAAATTAAAAATAACATAAACCATTTTACACCAAAGTTATTTTGAAGTGTAAAAGGCCCTAACTCAATTTAAATCATAATGTAACGTATTTTTATTAGTGTCAAAAGGTTTAATTCAACTTCTGAACGAAATATCTCAAGCACGGTAAGTATTTCATAGACTAAACCATATAATAATAAAAGACCATAAAAATATCTAGAAGACACAGTGATTTGCTTGAAAAAATATGAAACGGTATTCGAGAAAATAATTTTTTTTACCAAAAAATTATGTTTTTAGGCTCTCCTGTAAAGTTGCATTTTTTGAGTTGGACCGTTATTCACCGGACACACAGATTTATTCATCATGAAGTCACAAACATCCAAATTACAAAAAAAAAACTGAATATTATCATGTTTTTTTTTTCAAGAGTAAAATAGTAACTTTGATTCAAACTAAATAGGTCCAGATGATTATTCCGACTCCCACGCTATTTCCAAAACAAATACGATGATGACACTTAAAAAAAACATCGCGGAAGTTTCCCAAAACGTGATTCATAGATAACAGATTTAAGGTGTGATTACTGTAATTTTAACACCAAAATGTAATATAATCTATGATTGAGTTGAGGCGTGATTATGAACCGTTATGGGTAAAAATATTAATGATCGTTGCCTATGTATGACTATAGATTTAAAAAAACTGTCTGTGGTTATAGTTACCTACCTATAGGTAGGTAATGCTAATACTTCCATAGACAGTTTTCTTTTTCTTTTCATATCTTGGCCACAAACTTTAATTACTTATTGCTTTTTTATTGTCACAACAAATGATAGAGTCTTTAGAATAGTTTATTTTTATTTTATTGTACAACACATTAAGAAATAACTAAATTAGAGTACCTACTTTACTTAGTCCTTATCTATCAGAAACCTCTAGGTAAGGTACTTCTAGGGTAGACACAGCTTTCGATTTGTTCTTTTGTGAGTTTTGTACATGAACAATATTTAGTTCTAATAGTATTAAATGCTACCTACCTACGCTAATTAAAATTCTTACTATTTATAGGTAAAGTACCTACCGCAAATACGACACTTTAAAATAAAATTAAGTACAGTTAAAATTCTTAAGTATGTTTATGTACCTACACAACCATGATTAAGTATAATACATTAATGACACATACTATAGACAAATAATGTATGTATGTAGGTACTTATTGAGGTGACATTAATACAATACTACTTGAATCACCGTGTGTAGGATGATCACCACATAGCAGATACTCTTTCTTATACTTTAACATCGCAAAATACATGCAGCTTACTTAGAAAAAGTATATGTCTAGAATGAGCCTCACACTTGTTCCGTATAAAACAAAAGGGGCTAACTTTCTTAGATTGGTGTGCGTGAGGCGCCATACAAAATATGTATGTGTGCGTGTATATGTATAGGGTTTTGGAACCAGTACTGGTTCCTATTTTTTTCGACGCTTTCGTAGCTTTGACTGTCTATCTTGATAATCTAAGGCAGCTTACTGTTTTATTGATAACTGTATTGCTTGGTATTGGTGTAAAACAATTGAACGCACAAGCTAAAAAAAAATACAGTATGTAAACTAACATGCGTTACGTCAAACCATCAAACTGAACAACTTTTACTGTGGGACCAACATTAAAATCGCGACATGAAAATCTGCAGTCCCCTTTTTTCTGGAACAGCCGATTTATTTTTAGCGATATTAACGTTGGTTGGTCCCGTAGTGAAAGTTATTAAGTTTGATGGTCTGAAGCACCCATTAAGTTTCATCCTCATCTTCTGCCTTTATACGTCCCAACTGTACAGTACAGGCCTTGTCTCACGAATAAGGGTGAAGGGGAGTAGAGTAGTGTACCACACGACCAATTACGTGGTTTGATTTGGTGGACGTATTTTTAGTTGTCTTTAGAACTGACAACCGATGGGGTGTCAGAGTTCTAGAGTGGAGACCGCGAACTGGTAGGCGTAGTGTGGGACGCCCTGCTGCCCGCTGGACAGACGACCTAAAAAAAGTAGCGGGGAGCGACTGGATGAGGAAGGCCAAGGACAGAGTTTTGTGGCGCGCCTTGGGAGAGGCCTATGTTCAACAGTGGACGATGATGGGCTGATGATGATGATGATTTTTAGTTGTCAACTCGATATTGGAATATTTTAAGCCGTCTGAATAATAGTCTCTACCACCGCTTTAATTTGTATTTCAATAAACGATCTCTTAAATATTATATACCACCGCAACACCGCAATCTAAAGGTAAAGGGGAATACCTTTCAGGTCTAAGGGTATTCAATTCAGTAGGACGTATATTCCATAGACAGTAACTCCAATTCTGCAGTGCGATTTTTGAAAATCATACGAGCGGTTCGGCAGTAGAAAGTGTCAAAATTACTATGGAGATTATGCATCTTTCTACTGCCGAACCGCTCGTATGATGTTCAAAAATCGCACTACAAGTGTAAATATGTCTTGTAATCAAGCGACTATAACATTGTAGACATAACTTGTCGTACGAGTATAAAAGACATCAATAAACTGCCGGATATCTATTGTTGTCCTAGTAGATGACCTTACCACGGCCATATGCCCTTATTGGTTCTATGTTAGTTTTATATCTTGTAGTAGCTTTAGTGATGTGCCGGATTACTTCTTCTTTTATGTTGATTACTAATTGAAATTTAAGAATTGTATGTATTCATAATATTATGAATTTTACAGTTTTCAAGTTCGTATTTCCTCTTCATTTCGATAACAGAACATCAATTAGATATGTGGATATGCTATTTGACATTAATTTGTTGCAAAATAATGCTGCTTTTCAGGCCAACATAAAAATGGGTCAATTTGTATGAAATGTTCCGTTGATTGATCAATCTTTGGTGAGAGGTACTTTCAGAATTTCCATATTTAATTCCTAATGAAATTATGTACCTACCTATTGTTCATTAATCTGATTGGATAAAACAGAGGTTCCTATGGATTTGTGTCACATTGAATAATCCGTTTTTATTCAGAACGTCACTATTCTGTTCGATATAATATTTTGATAGAATGACTCACATAAACACATAAAAGAAATCGTGATTATAAGACAGACAGATTGATAGACACCACCTGGTTTATTTCACGACATGTTTTGTCTCTACAATTAGTTGTGTAAACGTATTATGTAGGTACTGAATAAGGCATATATAAAAACTATAATACCTACATACAACATATTTTATTATTATTAGATTATCTGTACTGTATACCTATTTTTGTACTTTGTTTAAAAGTTATGTTGTTGTAGAGTTTATGGCCTCGTCTTCTCTAAAACGTTACCACCTTCCGAATCGGTGGAATAGTCAAAAAAAATTACGTCCTAAAGCTATATGTGATACTATTTTGTATTGAATATTCACTTTCAGAATGGTCAAAAACTTGGATTGGATCAATATCTCTAATCTCTAAGTATAAAACAAAGTCGCTTTTCGCGCCTATCCTCAACATTTTCGTTTCTCAGCTTATTTCTTCTAAACCACGCAACGGATTTGATATGATTTTCAATGAAGGATCTTCAGGAAGGATTGTGTAGGGTAGGTGTAAAATTGTTTAAGTATACCTACCTTTCTTGAAATTGCAATTATGCAAATGATTCACCTGACTATCACTGGGGTGGACAGAAGCGACATGTTTTCAGCTGTTACGATCTTGACACACTTTTATAACGCAGTCTTAATTAAATTCACGTTTTCCTTAATAATTTTTTTGCAGTAAGTAAATAAGATATGTTTTTTAACTGTAATTATAAGTAATGAATACATTTCGAGGTTTAACCTACATTTAAATAGAAGATTTAAAAGTAGGTAGGTTCTTAATAATGCTGGCAGTTTTTAAGGGGATGACCAGACCATAAAACTGAACAATTTTCTCGATGGGACCAACATCGAAATCATCGAAGGTTTGCAGTTTTTCTGATTTTTTTTCGCGATTTCGATGTTGGTTGGTGCCATAGGGAAAGTTGTTCAGTTTGACGGTTTGATCATCCCCTTAAAAAAGAGTCAGCATATTAAGAAGGACTCTGTATAATCAAGGTAGGCACCGATTTACTAGGCACTTTTTTACCATTCATTATGTCATGTTCTTCACCATAATTTTGTTCATCTCAATATTCGTACAATGTGAATAAGAGTAAGCTTAATAAAAGTATTACCATACAAAAACAAAGGCGTGTTTGCTGTGGGTGACCATCATTAATAATTACGACTATCATTACCATCCATAAAACGCCCGTTCACTCTTAAGTGTTAACGCTTTAGGTTCATAATTAAAATTTTGATCGTCAATTTTAAAGTTGTTTAGGATTGTCAGTGGTGTCGGTAAGCCACGTTAAATTATTCAATATTGTCATCCGCCAGATTTGATCAGTCCATTATAATGATGTATGGGGAACGATAAATATGAGGACGTGATTTGACTTTTGAATTTAAATTTTGGATTACATTAATGTAATTTGTGAAGAATACATCCTACATATAGATACTACTTAGTATAATAGTAGGTATTAGGTAGATTTACATAGGTATATATATGATATGTAGGTATTTACTCGGTTTCAGGCTCTTATCGTTAACTAAGTATGAAGTTTATAATGTTCATAAAATTGCAAAAAAGTCGTAAGAATGTTAATTATCAATTCTGTATTAGATGTTTAGATTGAAAAGTAGATGAATCCTGGAAAGTTCGGAATAATTTGCTCTTAATTTTACTTTTAAATTTCTTACGGTACCTATTAATTTTATGCAAAATGAAACTCTTGCATACTAAATATGCGACAATTTTGCTTTTGACCACTTGTATGAAAAGTCGATCACAGTGATTTAAAAATTAAACTCAACATATAATGTTGTTTAGTTTTTTATTCTGTACTTACGAGTTATTTATTAGCTTATAGGTGGGCCTGTATTTTAATGTTTTTTTGCTTTGTGCAAGTCTGGAGACCAATATATGGTATACTTAACTACAATTTGACGAAACAAGGACTTGACGAATTTAGTATTTGACGAAATAAGAATTTGACGAAACAAGAATTTGACGAATGTCGTGGCTACCATATATAGTATATTACGTTTATGGGAAATACAGGGTTTGGTGAGCCATACTACTTTATATTGCAATGTGAACAACAAAATGTACCTGAATTCCATACACAATAAATGATTTTGATTTGAATAACTGGTACAGAATCAAAAACTAAACACCATTCGATTGAATAGGTAAGAGATAGGTACTAATAATAACGTTTGTACATAGGTAACCAATATACCTACCCTTAGTTATAATAAATAAAGACATCTACGGTAATTATCAAACTATCAATTCTATTGAGTACCTAATTTGTACGTCATTTTCTAATCTAGTATCTAGTCTTAAATCACCATTAGGTACTTACATAAACACTTAGGCCATTTAAATTACGTAGGTAGCCTGAATGTTAGAAATGTCCTAGAAACTGCTTATTGCAATAAATTGACAGTTACATTATATTTGATGCCAAGACCATCGTAGCTATTAATTTAGCTAAGATCTGATATTTATTACTGAGAACTTTAAATAGGAACCATATGGAGGATTCCAAGGAATCCTTTAGTGTAGAAGAACCTTTGAAGAGATTACTGAGAAATTGTTACAGAGGATTTTTACATGGAAATTACTTAATTAGAATCAGATTTGTTAGTAGCTACATAGGTACCCGAGTAGACGAGAGTGCCGAAGCGAAAGGCATGCACACAAGCGCATTCACCTACATACGACCCAGAACAGTAGTAGTTAGAGTAGTTAGTAAGTATAGGACTTACACCTATATACGAGTTATTTTTTCTGTGTGCTAATGTAGATGAATACCGGGATTGCGTCAGTGCGTCCCTTTGGGATCGTTTGAAGTTTCTCTACTCTCGTTCACTCTGATAGTAGTTACTTACACTGAGATCAACTTCTATGCACTTTAAGTGAAAAAGCACACATAAATGGAAATAATAAGCATGCTAAATGAAATAACACTTATTGCAAATACAATTGGAAAACGTGTCTTTGGTTCGTTAGCTTAGAACGTGTAGGTACTTATTTTGTGATAACGTTATCAGTAAAGGTCAGTACGTGTTCTAGACCTTTGTTGTGACTGGAAATCTAAACAAAACCTGTATAATTATTGTAGGTATACACACATACACACTGCTACTAAATTACCTTTTATAACAAAGGTAAATTGATTGATGAATACAAGTCATATAATCATATACTTAGGTGCTAAAATTTGTATCACTGATCCTTTTTACCCGACTGCCCGAGAACTCCGAGAAGGAGGGTTATTCATAGTGTTTTTAACACAATATACTTACATTGTTATCTACTTAGCTAAATATTTTACCAGGTAGGTACCACCTTACTAGTCTAGTCGTGTTGTTCCAACTGAGAACCGACATTACATTTTCATCCCCATTCGATAGTACGAGGCGACTAAGGGATTAGGTTTCTCATGCAGAATTTTAGAACCCGACACACCACCTTAAAACGTGTTTGGTTGGTCAAAAATCGAAAAGAGAAAAATCAACTTCCCTACTTAAACCATTCGTTCATCCAGCTCCACCAAATTAATGAATCAATCATGAATTCCTCCCTCAATCGAGATCTCCCCAGACCCCATAGGAGTTCATTTCTTCGTATCCAATCAATTGTGTCAATCTTGTATTCAACAGCCTACACTCTGTCCCCCCACGTCCACAAGGCAAGGCATTCGGACCATTCAGTACCGCACCGTATGCCGCGAAGCCTACACCTCGCGACGCGCTTAAAAAAAAAAACGTCAGAAATTGCCGCGCTTTTTTAATTTTTTTTATTATAAAGACAACAGTCTTTAACGTTATACGACCATGTCAGCGGACGTGTTGAGTGACGATTTCAAATCCCGCCTCCATTTAACCACGAAAACAGTGGGACAGGATAGAATAAGGAGAGCGAGGGAAAATAATGAAGATGTGGCCATATTGTCAATGTTTCTCCCAAACGCAACTGCTGAAAGGGAAAACAAGAAGTTTTGTTGTGCTTCGAGAGATGAGTGCCTGCTTGGGGACCCGAGGAAGACAATTGCAGGTGTTTTTTTAAACCATTTTTGTTTTATAAACCGTGTTGCCATTGTATCGCAGTTGATAAAGATTAAGTGAAATTTTTTATCTAGACTTTTAAGCGATGAGAAATTAAACGGTGTACAGTCGTCGATAAAAGTAAAACAAGTTTTTATTTTACTTTCTCTGGAGACTGAATAAATTAGCTCGGAAACCAATCTTGTCTGACTAGGTACCGATTGATAGGAAACATTAATACGACGATTAATTAGGTAGTTATTGTTGTTTAATATAATTTCATTAACTCTATTAATACAGGACAATATTTTATGTTATTAATAGATTATAGAAATAGTCGTAAACCATTAGATCTCAGCACACGCGCACAGCAAACATTAGATCTCAGCAAGATGTTTGTTTCTTAAAACAGTTTCTGAGAGTTAAGTGGTTAGTATTTAAACCGGGATCATAAATTTATATCAAAAACGCAATAAGCATCCGTTAAAAATGTTCGATTTTATTGCATATATTAGATGTTTCGTTTACAATCTCTTCAGTGACATATAGTGTTAAAATACTTATTTTAAAAGGTCAAGTCGCCCCTGACCATGTCCGGTCTAAAGTCGCCGATATTGTTTGCCGCATTGATACTGAGACCTATTTAACTATATTTTGAATTTAATAACTCTATTATAATGGAGGTACACTGCGTTTTCTCCGATTAGACATACCCAAAGGTCAAAAACGGTAAAGTTCGCCAATTAATTGTACCATTCAGATGTCTGACTCTTTTCTTAGTCAGTGTACCTACCTACCCATTAATTTACATTTGCACAAAGTTCTTAATTTAAACCGACACCATTAATTCATTCAAACGTAATTGAATGAACTTCGCGTATCTTTTCATTCAATTAAGCTTCATTCTTTTAGAGGCCAGTTTTTTAATAAGTTCATCAGTAATTCAAACAGTGTAGGTTTTCCGCGTACCTACTATTTTTAGAATATTTTGCTTAATATTCATTGTTGTACTTGTTGGTCTTTATTGTTGTAGGTACAAGGGGCGTATTTAAATTATATCGTACCTAATACCTTAGATCAAAATAAAATTAATGGATAGGCCTAAAGCGCGGTAAGTTGAAGCAAACTACTGGTGCACTTGGTCCATACAAACTAGCGCCATTATCTGTCAAATCTAGGGCACTTGCATACAAATTTGAAGTAAACCTTGCATTTGTTTTGCCTCATTTTTCTGGTTTGAAATGTTCGCGTAAGGCCTATCCATTCATTTTATTTTGATCTAAGCCTATGAAAACAAAACTTTGTTGAATTATCGCTGGTCCGAATCGAGGTGTGATGCTAACAGGAAAAACAAATATTTCTGAACTAGGTGCGAACTTCGAATAAGCACAAAGTTATGTTTGCATTTCTAAAAACTGTCGTCAAAACAAATTAATCTGTTGTAGGCGTTTCGTCAAAAACGAAGCATTATTTACCTACTGTTGTGAACATTTAAAAGTTACCTAACTGCAAATTTATTTTTCACCTCACAAGCTCGGAAAGATTCTGTTTATCGTTCGAAATCTGAGTGCAAAAGTGTATTTTATCCACTAACGTGCAAAGAGTTTTTGAAATTCGAATTTGTCTATTCAATATTTTTGTATACCGCCAATGCACTGAAAATGCTTAATAACTATTTCATGACACTGGCCAGCACGAAAATAAAAACTTTTTTTGAAATGTTCTTTTTAGCAATTCACTTTTTTCCTCGCTGTTGTGAGGTAAAAATTGTGTGTTTCGCTCGGCTGCAAAGTTATTCTGCGTCTCGTAATAAAAGTACTCGCGCCAAAAAGCAACTTTGCAGCCTAGCATAACAAATAACTATTTCCTTCACCTAATTTTTGTGATTACATAAAAGCACAAACTTCGTAGGTACTTCAGCTACAATATTAAAAATAGCTCAAAGTGAATCTTCAAACCGATCTAATACTTTGTAGTAAAAGCAATAAAATTAATGAAGGAAGGTAACTAATCGTAAAGATTTAAATATCTTTTTATAG
This sequence comes from Agonopterix heracliana, assembly GCA_963693445.1. Taxonomy (NCBI): domain Eukaryota; kingdom Metazoa; phylum Arthropoda; class Insecta; order Lepidoptera; family Depressariidae; genus Agonopterix; species Agonopterix heracliana. The sequence goes on from OY856310.1 coordinate 3,272,061, forward strand.
ATGACCGGGCTTAGTACCGATTTTATAGCTTAGTCTAAACTAAACTTTATTGCTTGCGTATATAAATAAGTATTTAGGTACTATTATGCTTCGATCAAAATAAAATTAATGGCCTTACGCGAACATTTCAAACCAGAAAAATGAGGCAAAACAAATGAAAGGTTTACTTGTCACTTGTATGCAAGTGCCCTAGATTTGACAGATAATGGCGCTAGTTTGTATGGACCAAGTGCACCAGTAGTGTGCTTCAACTTACCGCACTTCAGGCCTATCCATTCATTTTATTTTGATCTAAGCTATTATGTGATCTTGCCATGCATCCTGCCTTCTCGGCAATCTTCTGTCGAGTTGATGGCATGACAGTGCTATATTCATTATGTTTTGTAACAGTTAAGAGACAAATAAATACTTTTTAATTTAATTTTAATTTAATTATTGAACCAGTTTGTTTTGCCCTCCTGGTATCTACCTATAGGTACAAGGTGTAACAAAACACCCTGTTTAAAAGGGTTGTTTTCACTATGGAAACAACGTAGAGAAAAATAAAAAAACTATGTTTTGTAAAATAGACTAAAATGGAACAGCAGCTGATTTTTTAAATTCCTTTTCGACTTATTCATAGTGAGAGATATTAACGGTCTAAACTACCCCTTTAAATATTACTTAGGTCTTAGGTGTTTTATTTATACCTTGTACCTTTAGAATAAATTATCTGACCGTCCGTCGGGGCGCATTAAAATTAGGAAGAAAAAGGAAGAGTAACCAGGAAAACCTTTGCCTGAAATAATGTGACTGATAAATAAAAAACAATTCTTGATAAAAACATTGTAGTATTAAGTAACTTAAGTGTTAACAAACACTAAAATGTTTCAAGCATAACGATTATTCGGAACATAAAGTAATTTCTCAAATATTGCTCCATTAACAATAAACGCAACATTAAACGTCAGTTAAATAACTCGGAAACGTCGACGTTTTGTATAATTTCGTAATTTCCGATTGTGGAAATGGCGGCGGCTCTTGGCGTCTTGCAACTGTGCCTTTGCCTGTTGTTTCTATTTTTTTATTTCTATAATAGCGGAAGAACTTGGTTTTTTGGTTCGGTTTACCTTTACCGGGCATTTTTTTAAATAAGTGCTAATGGAAAATTGTTGAAATATCGTTTATTATTTAAGAATATTTACGTTTCGATCAATATAATGTATGTAACAGTTTAAAATATATGCTAATTGACATAGTCTGACTCATCAAAAATTACGTCAATCGATTTGAAACAAAACTGTGACATGGTAGAGCCACTTGTTCAATTATTACTTTTTGTAATAATTTGATCAGAAACTGTTTATTTTGCAAATTTAGAATTACATTTTGTTCACAAAATCTTTTCAGACCATTGAATTAAGAGTAAATCAAGCGTACAGACATTTACAAACAACTAAAAGAAAAATGCAAAACAATACAAGTAAAAGCAGCTGAAATTTTCACTTAAATAAATAGCGCCATTTTGAATGAATTACCACAAAACTTGAACAGAATTTCAGGAAAGTGAAATTTATTCTACTAGACTCTACATGACTTAAGTCTGTCTTGTTTAGATTTCAGAACGTTCTTATTATTTTTTTAAATATCCACTATCCCTTATTCGCCGCCAATATATATAACCCACAAGAAGAAATGGGGTGGTATACCTACCTTTTTTTAAACTAAGAACGAAATTTAGAGTCTTAAATAGTTTAATCTCGGTTTAAATAAATAAAAAATAGAGAAAGTAGCTTTATAACTTTAATGACATCAAGTGAAATCAAGGTTATCAACAAACGAAATCAAGATTAGCAATCATCAATAATTTTAATGACAAGTAAACTTAACGTAGGTGGGTCATTGTCATATAAGGGGTGCAAAGAAAGGAATGTGAGAAGATGTTAATTTTTACCACTTTTTCATTATTAACCGAAGTAAAATAGTAAATATAACATAAATAAATTAAAAATTTAGGTCGTTTTTCTTCCTTTATCAAATAATTACCAAAAAACGTTTTTTTCTGACCACCGAAAAGGTGCAGATGACCACCAAGAAGACATCAATTGCGCTTTATTCATAAAATAAAACAAAATTCAACATACATTAATCTCAATTAAAATTTCTCTGTTGTTACATTTTATTATACTTTGTCAGATATAGGGAATTGTTACGAATTTTTACCATAAAAATATAGTAAAATATGGACCACCAAAACGACATCTTTTCGGTTCTCGTTTTTTTCATTTGACAATATGAGTATCTTCCGTGGTTTCAGTTAACGTTTCTTGATAATTTTCATCCGGTTTATTAATCTTTCATTCTCTTCTATTTATGCTAACTTAATTTTGATTCTAACTCCATTAATAATAAATAAACCTTTCTGTTTTCAAATTCCCTTTCAAAGCTCTTAAAGTGTGTCTCGAAGCAGATGAAGGAGGAGGATTTAGGGGAAGATTATGCCTATCATCCATCATTATCATCAGTTTTCGTAAATTTCACGGCAGAGGGTTCAGGGCCTATCCTTAGGAAGGGTGTATGGGATTGTTCGCCAGTTCTATTTACCACATGCTGATTGGTAGAATCCAATCAGAATTTCATCTCAACCTTCAACTCTGCAACCTGCATCCTCACAATTTTGTACTTCACCGGTTGAGATATGTGTGTGAAACAATTGAAGAAGCCGGAGAAGTTGGTGGACTTCTACTACGACCTTATTTTTTTGACTAATGCGTTTCGACTTTTTTAGTATCTCTCGTCCCTGCTTCTTCTCTAAGTTTCGGTTGTTTATTAGGCATCCTCTCATAAATAAGGGTGGCAGCGAGTGGACCATATACCACCTAAGCGGGCTCAGTTCATATTGGTGGAGAAAAGTTAAAATAACGTTGTTCCTGAAGTCGATTTGTTGGTCAGTGGTCACCAATGACCACCAAAAAGATGACCACCGAACGGAAATTTCACATTCAAATTCAGCTATCCTGAAACTATAGCGGGCTGGCTAGCCAAATATGATGCGTTTGTAAACTAGACATTAGTATGTACTGCGCTATAACGAAAATTTCACTTATTCAATAATACTTACAAATTTAATGTAGTAACCGGAAAGACGCTATGAAGTTTGACAAAAAAGTATTTTTGGGTAAACGAAAAAGATTTTCCTCTTTTTTGATGAAATGTGGATCAGGGATGCATCAAGGGATATTGATGACTTTCCTTAGAAAGGAACTATTTGTTTTTGGGAACGTTTAAGCATAAAAATGTTGAAATGTTTGGATAAAAATATGGACCACCGAAAAGACATACAACTTGTGTAACATGTGACAATCGTATTTAAATAAAAAACCGACCCACTTTTAGGATTCATATCAATAGCACATGATTTTTGAGGATTGAGAGAACTAATTAAGCTGAACAGGGCGAACATTAAGTGCAGTTTACATTTACTTTTTGCATTGCAAACTTGCATACATCTGTTTTGAACGGACCACCGAAACGGACTTTTGAGTATAAAAAACAGCAAAAATTCAGTTTATCGAATTAATTCATTAAAAAGATTTTCTTGGGTAAAAAGTATAATATAATTGTTGATTCTTTTTGCAAAAAGAAATTAAATTAAAGCATTATTTAAGAATTTACGTGTCTTGAACAATTTTTTGTCACTATATGACAATGACCCAGGTGGCCCTAGATCCGATCGGATATTCAAATAACGAAAGTTAGTGGGTGATAAAAAAAATCCATTACACTTCGACATGTATGGGAACGTGCAGATTGCATGGTTGCAAATTAAAAATATTTTTTAACTTTGAAATCAGTAAGTGTATATAAGGGATTAATTTTTTAACTTTTAGTATATTTAAGTAGATATTTTCTTTTTAGTCACACTTTGGCTCAATAATAATTGGCAAAGGCAAATACACAGTAACTCGCTTTAAGCGAAGGTATTGAACGTAATTGAACTCTATTGTTTTTATCGATCCAATTATCGTGCCTTTTCAGGTAGAGCTTCGTAAACGAAATCGAATTGTTCGGATTTCATTGATAGGTACATTTGTATAAAATAATTGTATTATTTTTTAAATAACGAAAATAAAGTAGTATTTTCGCGGGTTTTTCGATGTTCGTCCTGAATGGTTCGATTCGATATATTCTTGATCAAACTCAAAGATTGTTTTTCATGTTAAGTGTCTATCTATAACATACTTTAAAAAAAACTCACGATCAACCAAGCGCGCAAAAACTATTGCTGCGAGATGAGTCTCGCTAATGGTGAGCCATTAACTTAGCATACAAAGTTTCAGGATGCAAATTATGTCATGATTGTCATGTGTCGATACGATAGTAGCCTTTCGCCCACAAATATCTTTTCTTTTTTTTCACCTCCTATGGGAAAAAAAGGGTTGGCAATCTTTATCCACAAAGTTAGCCTTACTCGACATTTACCTGGCATTTCCCTAATAGGCTATCTAGGAATAGGTTACTTTCCTTCGTCTAGCTATAAAAATATATTGTCAGCCCGCATTACTCTATAAACCTTGATCTTGGTACCAAGCTTTTATTGAGTTATTTTTATGATTATGCCAGGGGTACACAACATTTACTTGAGTCATTACTTATTATTAATTTCGGTAGAGTCACTTAAGGCTTAAGGTAGAGTCGCGATATTATAGTTAAAAATTTCCTACAGGTGGTCCAACGCACCTTGGGCAATCTCTTAGCAATTCTCTTCACCATATGGGAAGTCAATCTCAATGACAATCATCGATACAAGCTAAGATTATTTTTCTTTTGTCTGTCAAAGATTTTCCCGTGTTTATTATGTTTAATTTTCTTTTACGATGTTGCCGGTTCGGAAATACATGTAATATGTTGACCACCCCTTAGTTTATATTGCTAGGTTTATGTGCATCGAATATAGGCGCGACTTGTCGTCAAATACAGTTCGATTGACGAGGCCGATGTAATGTGTTTATTTAGGATAGAGAACTATGCGAATGTATAGGTAGGTAATATAGGGGGGTGGTTGAAACGTGCTCAAGTTTGAAATTAACCTGACAAGCTTATCTTAATTATTCAGTTAGTTGTGTGGAACAGAAAGTAGAACTTTTAGTTTTTGCTTAATTAACATTTGGAAGAGTCTCTAATAAACACATTGGCTATGATAGCAATGCCTTAAAGCCCAACCCAGCCAAAACTCAATCATGCGTGTTTCATCTCCGGAATAGACAGGCTGATCATAAACTCACCATCTCGTGGCGAGGCGTGCCGATTACTCACTGCAGCCACCCCAAGTACCTCGGTGTTGTATTGGACAGAGCGCTGACGTTCAAAAAGAATTGCGAGAGCGTCAAACAGAAGGTGTTTGCGCGTAACAACCTCCTACAAAAACTAACGACTACCAAATGGGGAGCTTCGCCTCAAGTCCTGCGAACTACTGGTCTAGCTCTATGCTTCTCTGCAGGTGAATACGCGTGCCCCATTTGGAGTCGTTCCGCCCATTCAAAGCTTGTAGATACGGCTCTGAATGAAACATGTCGGATCATCACTGGCTGTATCAAACCGACACCGGTGAAGATGCTGTACCCACTGGCAGGAATTGCGCCACCAGACGTCCGCAGGGCCGTTGCAAGCTCAATAGAGAGAGCCAAAATGAAAGCCGACACACGGCACCCGATGTACGAGTATCCTACTGTTCCCCAAAGGCTCAAGAGCCGTAAGAACTTCTTGAAGTGTGTTGACCCAATTCAAGGTGAGGCTCCTCAAGCTAGACGCGGTCTCTGGCGGGAAAACACCACTCTCCCTGAACCATTCGTCCCTCTTACGGAGAGCCTCCCTCCAGGCCAAGAGCTGCCCTGGCCAATTTGGAGGTGCTTAAATAGACTCCGAACTCAGGTCGGCCGGAGTAAAGACAACCTGTTCAAGTGGGGTTACATAGACGTGTCTGATCTCCAGTGTGAATGCGGTGTTGCCCCACAGACTATGGCCCACCTCATATCCTGCCCTTCCTGCCCTAACACCTGCACGCGAACGGAGCTTATGGACGCTGCCGCCAGTGCTATCCGTGTGGCGAAATACTGGGCTGGAAAGATTTAAAATGACTTGTCATCGACTCGATAGAAGAAGATTGGCTAGTGGTATTTTATGTGTTTTACTCATATCATAACTTGTAAATGTTATAAAGTATAATGGTAGGTATTATAATCCAATCCCAATATTCAGTCTCATCCCAAATCCCAGCCAGTTGTACTTACAGACAGCCCTAGGCAATTATTTGAATGAAACAATTTTGAAAGAAGTACTACATTTTTCAAATTATGCATAAGCAGGTGTAGGTGCGATACTATACGCTAGAAAACTCGTCTAACTAATGTAGGTAAAATATTATTAGCGACCTAGACATTTATTAACTACCTCCTTGATCTAATTCGTTCAATTCTTCTAAAACCATTTTCAAATAAATACATAAATTGTATTTTGTAGGTTAATAGCGTACGAGTTTTACAATACATCCTTACATTAGTATTTTGTTGGTGCCGACAAAGTAACCATTAAAATTACATTAGAACACCGATTTGGCATAATTTAGACCAAGAAAAAACGTTTGAATAAACGTGAATTTCTGGGTGAAAAATGTAGTGAACTAGTCAATTCTTTGAGAATAACATGGTCTCACTATTATAATTCCTATTATATTACTTATAATACCTATTATAGTTGGGTATTAAAGGGGTTGTTGCCGCTTTGTCATAGCAGTGTATTAACTGGATGACACACCAATATCATCAATACATAAAAAATATATATTAACAAACACGGTAAGAACCCGTTACAATGTTTTTAGTTATTTCGGCAAAGTTTAGCTAAAATTGTAACGTTAATTCAACGAGACAAGCAATTTCCAAATCGTTTTATTGCTTCAATTCGAATATCACATCAACTTTCACACAACCTTAAAATCATAAAGGCAAAAGTTGAAGGAATTTTTTTGCAATTTAATTTATAAACGATTCACTCGTATCCCGTCGTGGTAAGAACCAAAATGAAATGTAAAAGCTTTTGATAGCGTTCTACTGTATATGGTTATGGATACCATATGGCAAGCGGTTTCCCTTGGCCTTCAGAACCCTTGTGAGTTATCCTTTGACCTCCACGGGCTGGTCATCGCCTATTAAAGACAGGAAATTGGATCATCAATCAATTCATTTTACTTGCTATTTGACAGGTCAGATTAATAAGACTAATTGAGAATCTGTGATGAATCAGAATCTTAGCTGTGTTCCTTATTTGTTCTCTGTAATTTGATGCGTTCAAAGGCACTCAGGCGGTTTTTTAAAACCGGTAAAACCCATTGAGTACCTTATTATTACCTACTGCTTAATAAAGTTAACACCGCGCTTAATTACGCCGTCCCATTCAATTGTAGCGATGTAGCCACACTTACTTAGTAAATAGCTACTGCTACCGTTATCTCTTTCACCCGCCCGTCACGTGGTGCATGACGTTTGTTTGTTGTTTTAGTTCTATCGTAGTCTATACGTAGTCCCTAAGCACAGAGGATTATACAATATAATCCTCTGTGACCTAAGTACCTACATAATGTTCATGGAAAACATTTAACAATTTCCTTAGCGAACAAATTTAGTACTAAATATTTATTTAGATTTGGAAATACTTAAGGGGAACGTAAAAATTCAATTTTCTTCTGAAATTGTTCCTTCATCTTTTACGCTTCTTTAATGAAATATTTGATTAAAATTTCCATAGATGACTAATATACTACTACGTATTTCAATAAATGCATGAAAATATTGATAAAGAGAACAATGCGATGCAAAATGCTTGACACAAATGTAGGTGAACATGAAAAATCATGAGGTTTTTATCAACATTTAAGCAAAATGGCCGCTGCAGGTTCGGAAACTAATACCAAATCGAAATAGCAGAATCGCGTGATTGAGTTTTTCTGATGTTCGGTCTAAAAAAAAGATTTTACCTATTGGAGATTGATGTAAAAAGTAATAAAATTGGAAATGTAGAAGATGTTATCAGTTAAAAATTAGAGGGAATGAAATTTAATTAAGTATTAGGTAGGTCTATACCATTGTACTATACTCTACTATGCCTACCTACGGTACAGTACGACCAAAACCCACATCGTCAATTTCGCATTAGTTCAAATCGATCAATTCTTAAAATGTCTTAGGCCCAGAAAGACTGAAATCCGAAATGCCCTAGTCTCAAATTGACTGAAGGTCGATGATTACCTAAACTGACTGACTAGAAAAATAAAGATTAAAATTTCCCATTTTCTATTACGTAATACGTAGGTAAAAGCAATCTAGCAAAAAACAATTTACGCGGATATAAAATGTTTGTTTAGGTATTAAAATTACATATAATGTTTTATATACTAAGTAGGTAGGTACAAAGGTTTGTTTGAAACGCATTTTCATTATAATGGACCAATGTGTCCCCATAGCTAAACAAATTATCTTAATCCATTCGTGTCTTCGCTAAGTCAATTTTCGTTGACAACCGTGATTAATTACCATAAACACATGAGTTTAAAGTTGAAAATCGAATGGTTTTTGCTTGCCATGTGTAAAATGGAGCTGATGAATTGCCTATAGTGGTCAGCCTTAACCTTGTTATTACATCATTGCTTAAAATATTTGTAGAGGATTACGTGTTTTTTTAAATCATTGGATGCCGACAACATACAACGCTATGGGTAGGTACCTACGCGGCAAAACAGCAAAGGATCTACTTTTTATGTGCTGCCTAATTTTCTTACTCGCATAAGGCCCGTCGCAAACGAGCCACCAGCCACAGCCACCAGTAAGCAGTTTACACGCCTTTTCATACATTTTGTAGGGACTTGCTGTTGCCGCACACCTACGTGTGGCCGTTGGCGTGGTGTCCACGACCGCGACAGCCACCTCGTTAGCGCCGAGCCTTATGTGTAGAATGATCCATTCTAATATTTCTATTTTTTATTCTTAATTAATGGCCGGTTGCTTGCGTCTAGCGCGGAAATTCTGCCAATGTCAAGTAGTTTATAATCTCAAGTGATTGTTTTAAGGTTAAAACACAAAAGAGTTCACAAAATGGTGGAGCCACGTGCAGGCCTAACGCGCCGATATGCACGCGACCGTACTCCTCGACCTGCAGCGCGACTCCCATTCTAATATTATAAATGCGAAAATTGATTTCTCAATTTGTTATCCTTCATCTTTCATTGAACCATAATATATGGTAGGTAATTGTGGTTTGTAAATAAAATAAAAATTGTCAGAATTTGGGCAGAATACTAGGTAGGTACTACGTCTAACTAAATGAACGTATGCAGCCCAGTTACGCTCATAAACCTGCTAAGAAGTTTTAACAATGTTTCTGACTTAGGTACCTAGGTACCACTTGTTTACATGTAGTAACTAATAGAAAATGAGTTAACTTTCACCAGGTTATGGGTAGGCCCCCTAAAGGTGGACTTATAGGACAGCGTAGGACCGGTCGTTGTGGCCATCCTTGGGCGAGGCCTATGTCCAGCAGGGAACGTCTTTCGACTACGACGATACTATTTGATGCCCATTTTTGTATTTAATTATTTACAGAGTTCCTAGCACTCTGAGAACTAATTTTGATAAGTGTCAACACGAGGTAGTCCTACCTAAGTACTGTATTGACTAGTGGGTGTGAACTATGTTTCCAATAGGTATAGCTAGGTACATGCAAATCTCAAGTGTTTGCATTTTACCTGCCCACACTTAGCTATCTGACATCACCGGCTGTAAGCGGCCTTCGGACGGTAAATATCGGCTCTATCGATAATTCTTTTCATGCTAGAAGATGCAGCAGATATTTTGAATTTTTCTACTGATAAGCTTATATATACCTTGGTACAATTAACATAGTCCCTATGGTTATAAATCTCAATAAGGACTTGAAAGCCATATCACACAAGCGCACGGCGATATCTTGACGGCATCGGCAGCGTTTCGTCAACGCCTACGCTCAAAAATCGCTTATGTGACACGGCTCTTATATTACCCTGACTGACATTGACATGTAAAGGCTTAACATCTAGATCCGATAAAACACCGGATCATGCCATATCATATCAATATCGTTTGAAAATAGTTACCTTCCTTTTGTCTCCTCCAGACTGCCCCAGTCTGGTAAAAAGGGCAATACACTGTCCTTCTTATGCTGACACTTTTTTAAGGGGATGATCAGACCATCAAACTGAACAACTTTCTCTCAGCATATTAAGACGCTGTTATACCGTCGCGGCCGTTTTTTGAACACAAACGAAAGTGTTTTAAACTGTGTTTTAAAGTCTGAAATTAAATTATGTCTTATTTAAGGATCGGGCGGATGGGCGACTGTTCTCAATAACACGATTAGATTAGGTTTACTCGATAGAAAAAAATCCCAAAGTTACCCCTTTTTGTTGTGTTTTTTCAATACTATGATTAAACTGCTGTTATTTAACTTTTTATTCTTGTACTTAACTAAATACATTAAATATTTCTAGTGAACTCAGGAGAAGTTTTAGCTTAGAAACTCCCATGAGCAAAGATATTAACGAAAAACACGTTTTTTTGCGATCCTGCTTTCAATTGGAGCGGGATGGATAATTGTAAACTTATGCTTGCAAGAAAGAGACGCTTGCAGTGGGATAACCTAGCCTTAAGAAGGATCCCATATTTTGTGTTCGCTTTAACTAGTGATTAAAAAAAAGCAATTTAAAGACTTTTATACTGACCTAATCTTTACCAATAGGTACCTATCTAATAATAACAACTTCCAAACAACAATCCTGACTCATCATAGGTTTATATTTTAAACAATTTATAGCTTTACAATATGACTAATAGATGTATTATGATAATAAAAACCTTAAATGGCAAAATTGATTTAAAAACATGGTAATTTTCCTCATAACCTACCTACCTATGATATACTATCTTAACTATTATAAAACCGTAAAATCATGAGGAACAAAAAAGTAGCGGTTTACTTCATATGAAATCAAATAAAAAACGATAGCGCGATTTAAATGACGTGCAGCGCCATCTATTGACAAAATTGTTAGTTTGTTTGTTTGTTCGCGCATCACGCAAAAACTACTGAACCGATTTTGATGAAACATTTTTTGTTTGATAGCTTATGATCTGACTTAAAATCTGGTATATAATTTGTGCGGACGAAGTCGCGGGAAAACACTATAATTATACTATAAGGGTGTAAGTATACTCCAAACATTCGTGACAAGGCTTAGGATGTAATATAACGTATTCATTCATAAAAATATCGTTAAATGTCGTAGGGGCATACTACCTACGTTACAAATCATCTGCAATCACGAAATTGTATCAGTCATATTCAGTTTAAATTATTTTCAAAACTTTTTATAAGTGATGCGTTTTAGCCACGAACTATTTTAGCATTTTAGTTCAATAACATGCTTTATTACTTAGGTAGGTACGGTGATTTCATCTGTTCAATCTTTTACTAAGAAGATAAATCGATAGAATTGCTCCGAATGAAAGATTTTTGTCAATGTCACCATACAATTTATCGAGCTTTATTATTTTACTATGGATAGCTTTTGGAATAAAAAAGGAAAACTTGACTTAGCTAGTAACTATTGAAACAATTTGAAAGAGTTGACAATTTTCTTTAAGAATTACCTACCTACCTACCTACTTAGAGGGATCAGCATGACAATAATGGATTGAATTTTTATTGGCCCCAAGTCCAAACCGACCTATACTGTCGTTGTAAACTAAAATAACATGCAATTTTAATCAACCCAACATGCATTATAATTTAAAACAAGTTTGTCACGTCAATTTTTAATTATACAGTACACCGTTAGCAACTCCCACGTGGTATGCTAATATTGGGTCCACTTAGCGAAGTTAGTCACCGGGTCCCCGGAGATAGCTGAGGACACTTTAGCACAGACAAAATGGGGTGGGGACAAAACTGTCTGCGGTTGTGCAAAAAGATTCGTGCAACATTTTTGCGAAATGCTTGTGATGTTTTTACATGAAAAACTTTAGCATTTGAATTGTTTTACCTCTTTTACCTTTCTATTTTATGTTTCGCTGACGGAGAATTCGTTTTTCTTTCAGAACTAAATGTTAGCGAATTTAAGTAGGTAGGTATATCACTTTTAGCCACTGGCTTTTCGGTGAAGGAAAACAGCGTGAGGAAACCTGCAAGCTTCAATTTAGAGGCATGTAGGTATTGTCCCACTGTCCATTATAAGTGGCGACGGGCTCACCCCCCGTCATACTGGACAAAGTTTCGGTACTAGGGTGCGTAGTCGAACAGTGAACCAGCCAGATACACTGAGCCACCGCCATATTTCTAAATATGCGACATTGCCAGTTTTACCTCACTAACTAATACTTGCCTCGTGGGCACCCTTCCCCTTTCCCGAAGTGAGCCGGCAGCCGCGGTGTGAGCGTTATGTGCTACAGCGATTTGTTTGTTTTCGGCCAAAAAAAGATTGTTTTCTCACGTAACTGTCTCGATTTTTGTACATTTTGTTAATTATACTAAGAATAAAACTTGTGTGGAGTCAGAATTGTTGTAGTTTTAGTCGTTTTATGAGCATATTGTTTTGTGACAATTGTCCGTCTAACCTTTATTTTTGGGTAATTATAAGTGGAATAGTGTGTGTATTGAACAGTGAACCAGGTTTGCATAGTGGACAGTGAACCGGTTCTCTACCTAACTTTAAAAAAGCTAAATTTTTAATTGAAGTTGTTCATGATAATTTTGATTATTTTTTATTTTTCTGTGGTTCTTTGAATGAAGACTGTTTATTAAACCATCAAAAAGGTTTGTTGTTAATTACCTAAAAAGGTTTATATGAAAAGTTTAAGTAGTTTTTGTTAGAAGAAGTTTTTTTTTCATTGTATTTTGTATGGTAAAAATAAAAGGAGATTTATCAAAATTATGTGTTTTTTTTTCCAGAAATAAGCATTTTTACTAGTAATTAAATGTATGGTTCACTGTTGAAATTCGGGTGGTTCAGTGTAAACTACCCATAGTACACAGTGAGCCAAATTTTATTTTTGATAAAAACTTTCTTTACGGGTTTAGTTTGTTCCTTGGGCTTTATATAACTTAAAACTAAGAAACCTTATGAAATTACCTACCCGATGACACCAAAACGAAAGTATTAGCTTTATTTTTCAGCACGCTACGTATCTTGGAAAAAAGGGTGGTTCACTGTTCAACTACGCACCCTACTGGTGAAACGTGGATATTCTGAGGTATAGAATATATATATATGACTACCCCCTCGGGGAATATAGTCGTGAGCGTTTGCTTATGCTATGTACTCGTATATCACTTTTATATTTATTTATCTATACTGCGTAACATAAATATCCTGGTTTACATGTCTTCTGGTTTATGTACTTACGCGTAGATCATTATTAAAAAACTTTTAAGACCAATATTTTTCTAAACCTTTATAAATTCTAAATGCAAATGAAGCATACCTAACTGTCACATTTGCAAATCAAATTACTGTACCTAGTTATGATAACTCTATGCTTTATTGAAACTATGTTATTATGTCGGTCACTGTGGGAGTTAATTATAAAAATTCAAAGGATCCTTTCTCTACCAATCTATAGGTAACAATGGGTAAAAGTAGAACGGTATAGGTAACGGTTGTGAAGACCTTTACAATGACTAGATATGTATTTTTACCTATACTCCATTCCAAATAACAACGAAAATTTAAGGCAATTTTGAATTACAGAAAAAGAGATTTGAAACACTTCCTCTCATTTATTCTTAGAACAGGTTTAGTTACGTCCAGGATACGTTGGATACCCAAGCCGCAAAATCTTTCCTTAAGTCTGAATTGTAGATATCTCTCATTCAATAACCAAATTCTCGGTTATTGACTTAGGTAATACCATCCGTCCCTCAAGATATCTTGTAGATACACTAGAAGGCAGAGTTAGGCAAAAGTGGGCATATGGAGTACTGAATGAGTTAAGTTAGACTTCATACTACTTTAAAGATAAACTAAGATAAACTTAGGTACGACTTAAGGAAAGTTGACTTCTCGTAGATAAACTTAAGTAAACATTTTTGGTTTGAAATTTCATCCTACCTTCATAATATATTATTATACTTTACGTAGATACAGTAAAGATAAATTATGGTGGTAACATTTTCCAACTTAATATTCTATGATGAATGATAAACAAAATGGCTCTGATAGTTATTATTATTTTGTAATGCATTATTTCGTCGATACGTAAAGTAAAAATTTAAACGCACATTCGTTTATCGTGTGAAATGGACAAATATTCTTAGAAAACAGGCGGGCTTCAAAAATTACAAAGTAATTGTATTAAAAATTCAAAAAATTAAACCATAAAAACAGTTTTTTTTTTCCTTTTTCTTCGAAATTTAATTAAATATTAAATATCAATGATGATTTCGTTACGCAAAACAATGTAAAATTGTGTAAAATTAAGAGAGTGCCAAAAATAACAAAGACTAAACTTAATAAAAAACATGTTCAAATTTGCAGATCATTCAAAATGGCGTTAAATCTATATTGCATGTGCTAAGTACGAGTAAAAGCAATACAGTATTGGTAAATCATAGTAAAGGATCAGTTAAATGTGTTTATAATTATTGCTTACTTACTCAAGTAATGTTATACTTAACTTATACCGAAGTGTGACTTCAAATAATACAAGTAAATACCGTGTCGATTTAAGTCATCCTTAACTAGTACTTGATAAATACTGATTCGACGGATATTTTATTTTCTTCTCATCTGTCATTGTTGTTGTGATTTCTGAAAACAAAAGGCCAATGCAAGATTGAACAATTCGTTTTTTGTTTAAAGAAAAACAAGTGATTCAAAGTAAGTAAGTAGGTACTACTTATGTATTACCTAAGGACAATGATAATTATAATTTGGCATTTATGTATATAAATAATTGTAAACTGAGGTAACCTCAGGCCTACACTCTAAATCTTGAATCTTTTGACGTAACGCGTCGTATTTGTATCTACTTTATGTATCTCAGTCACAACATAAACATGTAAAGAGTTGTATTTTTTAGGGTTCCGTACGCAAAGGTTCCGTTCCGGTTATGGCCTTCCTACTTTTGAAGAAATGTGTCTTTTGAACCGTAACGTAACAGGAAACAGTTGACATTTTTATACAGAATATGAATCTACTATTTTGCGTATTATTCTGTTGGTTTTTTCGTGATTATTTTTGTTTCATATTCCTGATGAATTGTACGTTGTGGTATATTATGGGAGATAGACCACACTTTAAAAAATTATAATCACGCTCTTCTTTTGATGAAGTTACGTATTCAAGTTCGCTGTTCGTGTCTTCTATGATTTCATCAACCGATGCGGGCCTGGTGGATGTGCTGGCAAACATGATACAGTCTGTCTAAAAAGTCTTGACAAAAATTTGGGCGCTGTCTCCACGCAAGAACGTCAAAATCAAGCATAACCTGGCAACACCACGATACTACAATTATTAGGTCACGACTTTATAGACAGACTGTAAACTTTGAACGCTGTTAACAAGGATCTATTAACAAGGAGTCACTTGCACCGGCTGTACTCGGACTACTCGGATTAACATTTACTGCACAATCTTCGGCATTAATAGAATTTGCGGTCACATTTTTCTTACACGACGTAGAAAATTTCTTAATTTTCTTAACTTTAATTATGCTAATGTTACTTCTATAAACACAAATTGTAGCACTAACTTGTTACTTTTTATTAAAAACGTCCCTTTAAGGCTGATGGTACTGACACAAGCATTAGCTAAGTAAACAACCACTTAAATTGCAATTTCAAAGGAACGACTTAAAGAAACCGGTTGACCTGGATAACCTTAGGAAGACTTAAGGCGAACTTTAGGAAATTTTGCCTTAAGTAGAACTTAAGTAATACTTCTAAACACTATTAAATTTAACTATATCTCCGTTAATTCTGTTTTCAGTAACTTTATGCTTAAGTTTGCATTTCGCGTGGACATACTTAAGGCAAAGTTAATACAACTTAACTTAACTAATCCTTAAGTCGGTATTTCTGAAAACTAAGACAACTTGAATTTATTAATACAGACTTCAGCAAAGCTTGCCTTGGTTAATGCGAAGTTTAGGTATATTTAAGGCAAAATTGATTTAGTCACGATCTGTTTTGCTGCTTGGGTAGTATATCTTTCTCATAAATAAATCTTATTTGCTAATCAGAATTGGCCAGACAGCTATACAGGAATCGGAGTATCTTTTCGTCCTTATTTTGAATGCAGTAATATGTATTAAGTATCATTGCACAAATATTAAAGATACCATTAAACTGCACAAGTAACTTGAACACGCGAAGGGATTTAAAATAAATCCAGTTTAGTTTGATGATCTGTAGGTTCACCTATAATGTACGTAGGTACCTACCTAATCTTAAATCATGAAAATCAGAATAAGTAAGTACTTACTTACCTATCTAAATAAATTAGACACCTGAAAAATGACAGAAATGATTATGATGATAACCTAAGACAGACAGGCACTCGTTGGAAATTGGAAAATATCCTTTTATATTAAACTCGCAATCAAACAAATATTACTTTCAACATTTTATCTTGTTAAAAATAATGAGCTTATTAGTAGTTAAGTTGTTTTGCAACTAAGTTCAGGGACCTCAAAACACACGTATATTGAAGAAAACAATAGTGGATAGCAGTCACGAAACCCAATACTCATATCCGTAGTTTGTCACGCCACGTTTCAAGCAACATTTTATCTAACATCTAAACGAAAAAGTTACTTTTCCATTAAAGTTTGCGACGACATCGTCATAATGATTGAGATAGATACAAGCAAAGTTTTCTTGTTCTTTAAAGATGGGGCGGTTAAAGTCCCTGATCAATTTTAGTACGAAGTTTGAAGATTTACTAATAGCTCACATCAAAACTTTCTAGGCGGAAAAAGCAAGAGGTTACAGCCTATTATTATTCAAGATAGTGAAGATTTATTCATTTCACCATTCACCTATTCAAAAATTTTACAAACAAGTACCTACACAGACACACACAAACATTTTTGAAAAAAATTTGTCTCACAGAGTAAGTATCGTTCTTCTGTGGCCCAATCCTGTAAATGCGCTTCTGAAAAGCACTTAAGACCGGTGGGACCTTTCTCGTGGCAGGCATCCATCAAGTTGGTCAGTTTTATGGTCTGAAGCACTACACCTCTAAATATGACTTTTCATCTTATGAGCATCCTGTATAATAATAATTCCATTAGCAATGACATAAAATGTAAACAAAATTACAGAAAAACTACCGAATATGAGAAAAACAATTAGGAGGATTTTTTTTTATTTTTCAGCTTAGATTTTTGTTACCTACATCTTATAATTACTTATAACAGCATAATATTGTCTAGGCTTCAACCTTAAAAACCATCTTCGAGTTTAAAATTCCAATTACCAAAATTAGAATCGTACCCTTAGATTATCAAGATAGACAGTCAAAGCTACGAAAGCGTCGAAAAAAATAGGAACCAGTACTGGTTCCAAAACAATATACATATACACGCACACATACATAATTAGTATGGCGCCTCACGCACACCAACCTAAGAAAGTTAGCCCCTTTTGTTTTATACGGAACAAGTGTGAGGCTCATTCTAGACATATACTTTTTCTAAGGCTTCAACCTTAAAAACCATAATCGAGTTTAAAATTCCAATTACCAAAATTAGAATCGTACCTACCTTTGCCAAACTTTCGCACGTCAAAACTGCACCTTGCAGACAAATCCATCCAAACCTTGAAACATTGCATTGATTCGCGTGCATCATTCAAATATCTGGATCCAATGGCGCATGCAATCAAAACCGAACCTAGGCTCAAGGACACAAAATACATTTTGATGTATCGGCGGCACGCTAGCAATGCAATTTACGATGTCGTAAACATCAACGTTGTTTGAATAGGTTGGTTATCGTTTAGTATGACGAATTCTAAGTTCTTGAAGTTTGCCTTCCGCTTGTCGAGAATTCTGCTTTATTAATATTGGCGTAGTTTGGTCTTACAAAGTGGTTTCATATTATGTTTGGAATGGTTATGAAGATTACCCAGATTACCAATGTTTATTGAACGAGTCTTTTTCTTTAAAAAACAATAAATTGGTAGGTAACCCTAAGACAGAACCCAAAAACAGAAAAGCATTTTTTTCAGTCCAAAAGCAGAAACAAGAGAACCTAAACAAAAAATTCAAACTAATTTTTTTTATTCAGATAGCTTTCTGACGTCCTTTTGACTCTACTGCACCGCGTCGGAAGGTCTTCCGTTGTAGAGAAGATGTGGCCAGAAACTCTACCAATAAAACAGAATACCTACCTAAATAGTTTACCAAAGTAGGTACCGGATACGAAAATGTTAAAGAGGTCATTGCTTGATTCCTTAGGTAGTTTTTATTTCTAAGAAAAAACCTCGAAGAGCATCTTCTTAGAATTTTGTAAGTATATTTACTTAATTATTCTAAGATAATTTAGACTAAGCGACTTTGCTTCTTGATAATCGCAAAGGAAAAGGTACGAATGTATTGTAAAAAAAATTTGCTACATTGCAAAATCTAAAAGGTAGAGATACCTAGTGGTAGGTACGACAATCGCACTAAAGAGCAACCGACTCCAGTATAATAATTTATAAGTAAACAAATGCATAGGTTATTTTACCAAGTCATTGCACCTAGATTATGAGTTCATAGTTATACAAACAATATTGTAAATGCATATGAACGTTCGAATGCTAGTTTTATCGTTTCTACATGCTAATAAAATGCACTAAGATTTCCTAAATTAAATCGTAAGTTTCACAATAAAAAGTAAAATAACGTCTACTTTATATCTATAGCATTTAGGAATACTAATAAGAGTCATTGATCCCTACGAATGTCTTATTTATACTAGCTTTTATCAACTATGCTTTTGCAATGCAATTTTACATAGATACTTAGGTCATAAATAATAATTCACGCGATTGGGAACACTTTGCTGATTAAATTCGGTAGGGTAGACCCGGGTTAATTGTATCGCGGGTTAATAGTAACATTGACAATATTTTGGTAAAGAAGCAACCCAAGGATGAGTATGTGAAAAGAGGTGATGGCTCCTGCATCAGTGGCGGATACAGGGGGGGGGCCCAGGGGGCCATGGCCCCCCCCACGAACCTCTGAATTTTGAGGCCGAGTAAAGAAATGAGCTCTCTTAATTTCTTTTAATCTTAATACGTGGCCCGAGTTGGCCGATGGGCCCCCCCCAACATGAAATCCTGGATCCGCCCCTGTCCTGCATGTCCGGACCTACTCGTCATATCGCTGCACGCGCATCTTGGAATGATCGTGTGTTATGGAGAAGTGAATTTTATGGGCGGTCGCTGTAATTATTTTCGGTCAATTCAACATGTTGTAACTTCAGAAATAATGCATCTTTTGTGCAGATATTACTAGAAGTAGAGAATGCTATGCTATGATTATGGACATTATTTTCGTTTGTATCATAGCCTTTATTGTGATTTATTCTAAAATGGACACGAAGGGATAATTGTAACACTTTTGTTGGGATTGATTGTAACGTTACAATTAACCTTCTGTTACAATTATCGTAAAGAAGTTGCTTGTAGGATCCCACTTCAGGGCAAAGGTTTCTAACGAAGTGTGAGAGGAAGGGGACCGTACTTAGTCGTAAATCTCATCTTTTTTGACCCAACACTTATCCGCAACATTAAATTGTCAACAGGCACCAAGAAGATGGAGTACAAGACCAGGCAGTGGCACGAGAAGTGCTTCTGCTGCGTGGTCTGCAAGAACCCGATCGGCACCAAGAGCTTCATCCCGAGGGAGCAGGAGATCTACTGCGCTGGATGCTATGAGGACAAGTTCGCTACCCGCTGCGTTAAGTGCAACAAGGTGAGTTGTCGATCTTTGATATCGAAGACGCCGCATTGTCGGGCAACCGCGGTCGTCGAGCTTATACTAACTCATCTCAGCCGATGGACGTCCACTGCTGGACATAGGCCTGACCTAAGGATCGCCATAACTAACGGTCCTGCGCTGCAGTCATCCATCGGGATCCAGCCGCCTTCACCAGGTGGTCGGTCCACCTTGTGGGGGCCTAACCATGCTGCGCTTTCCGGTACGCGGTCGCCACTCGATAACTTTTCGGCCCCATCGGCCATCGGTTCTGCGAGCAATGTGCCCCGCCCACTGGCACTTTAGTTTAGCAATTCATTGGGCTATGTCAGCTACTCTAGTTCTTCTGCGGATCTCTTCATTTCTGTAGTTCATCTCGTAGGGAAACTCCGATCATAGCCCTCTCCATTGCCCTTTGGGTGACTTTCAGCCTTTTTATGAGGCCTTGAGCGAGCGACCACGTCTCTGTTCCATATCTCACTGGCAACACCCTTTTACTACTACTGATAAATGTTAAATGAATATTATTTATTGATCCGTTCAAGGACATGCCATTGATAGATTTAAATAAAGCTCGATAATCCTTCCCCGCACTCTATCACCTTTTGACGCTCTCAATTTCGCACAGCAATCGTTGAAAGCTATCGAATCAAATTTTGTCATCACGGTGAAATGTAGTTGGAACTTCTCTATCGAATAGAAAAGTCTGGTCACCACTATAGGATGCCTGGCCATCGGCCGTGATCATCAAACACTTGAAATATAATAATAACATTGTGAAAATGAGTTGGTTTGTACCTACTAATTTCACGTCTCCATAGTCTCATCCATTCAATCGATCACCATGAAACTGTAGATTGGCTGCGCCATTGAGACTAAGGGAGATCCTGTTTATCCGCAAAACTAAACAAATCATAGGTACTCAGGGAAAATTCAGAATAGCGAGTCTTAAATTTTAGGAATCGCTGGTCCAGTCCATGAACCAGTCTCATCTTTAACCAATTACCCCTAAACCCCTCAGATCATCACACAAGGCGGTGTGACGTACAAGAACGAGCCGTGGCACCGCGAGTGCTTCACGTGCACCAACTGCAACACGTCGCTGGCCGGCCAGCGGTTCACGTCGCGCGACGAGAAGCCCTACTGCGCCGACTGCTTCGGGGAACTCTTCGCTAAGAGGTGCACTTCTTGCACCAAGCCTATTACCGGTAAGTGAGGATTTAGCTGCTTCATATTTTCCTTTGAGACTGTCTTTTAGCCTCGATAGCGCGTGACAGTAGAGCACTGTTGAGTCTTCTATCTCAACAGTGCATTGTCCAAGAAGTGACCAAGCCTTGCAAGACTATCTGTATGTATGCCTCGCAACACGCATGCCCTCCCCGAGAAAACGATTAAATCGAGATGTGCTTCCATCCTTATTATTTTACGTATGCCAGTAAAAGCGCGCATGACGTTTTGCTCGTTTAAACGCTTTATCGTGGGTGGCATGCTAGCTGTGCTGGTTGAAAGTTGTCTCTTAATTTGTACCTTGGCAAGGCAAGTCTTGCTTCTTTAGCAGAACTCTGACTTGAAATAAGATGGTTAATCAAAACTTTTCTTTCAAACAAAAATCACTCCTAGCTCCTAGTTGTGCGAGACAAAACAAAACGATATCAACATTCATTGATTCAGAAAAATTCCGTTTAACCCAGCCAGCCCACCGCCAATATAACACTATTTCGAACCTCTCCAATTTGCAGGCATCGGCGGCACCCGTTTCATCTCGTTCGAGGACCGCCACTGGCACAACGACTGCTTCATCTGCGCCCAGTGCAAGACCTCCCTGGTGGGTAAGGGCTTCATCACCGACGGCCAGGACATCATCTGCCCCGAGTGCGCCAAGCAGAAGCTCATGTAAATACTCCCCAACAGCTGCCTGCATTAACGCTTCTCTCGGCTTCAAGCACTTGATTACTTAGTTCCATTTCTGTCATTGATTGATTTTGGATTAAGTTGTCTTACTGCATTCTACTTTTTTCCTAATCGATAGCAATTGTATTTTTTTTTAATAAATTGTTCAATTGCTTTTGATGGAAATTAGCAGAATGGAATACAGCACGATTGTATTTTAATCAATGTTTAAATACGAAAGTGACTGATATTAAAATGTTTGTGCTTCAGCGATACGATCCTTCCGTTAGTCGCTAACGCCAGAGATTGGTGCACATCCAAAACGCAGGAAACACCCAAGGATGAGCTATTCGATCTTGCTGACAAAACCAATTTTCGCAAGGGCAACCTTTAGTTAACTTGTTACTTAGAAGCGTTGTTAACTGTTGTTAACGATATTTTTATACAAAAAATAATTGAAAAAAAAAAATCACAAAAAAAGAAAGTGGATGCACAAAACATGTAAAGTATTTAATTTGCTTTTTTTCTATTGAAATTTTGTTTTAAGGTGTTTATATATTTTGACTGTTTTAGCTAGAGATTTACCGCTCTATACCTAGTGATTTCATCCACAAAATATTATTTATTGAAAATATATCCTGTATTTATTTATGTATACGCTAATTGCCATATAATTTTGCTTTGGCTGTTGTATTAGTCCTTTAGATATTATGTCAATTTCCCTAGTGCGATTCACACGATGCCTTAGTAACATATCTAAGTCAATTTCAAGGGTAATTTATGTTGTAATATATATTTGATTATATAATTTTACAACATAATCTAAAGATGACATTCATTGGCAAACTTATGATTTAAACTTAATAATAAATTAACCAGTATAAAAAACATTTTTGACTAAAAAGAACTTAAGTTTAATTCATAATATACCCTCTGAATGCCAACTACAATCTGGTGCTGCCTACCAGACGTTTTAAATTTTAATTAATACTTCCAAACGGATTGTATTTCCTACGTGCTTGTCATTGTCTAAAATAGTAACATAGTTATTAAGAAATCTATTGACAGAGTAATGTATGTTAATATTTAAGTATTTATTTATATGGGAGTACGCACTTATTAAAAGGGGATACCGATGGTGACCATGTCACATAATACTTTGAGATTCTTTTTTTAATGTCTGCTCGGATACAAGCTCGGAGCTTATAGCTTGTGTTGCCATATGCCATCGGTAGGAACCTACCTAACACTTATAATATAAGTGACGCGAAGTCATCTAGTTTTTACTAATAAAAAAAAATTAATTAATAAAATATTTTTGTTCTCGAATAAGCATCACTCGTTACAATATGTAATTGAATGTTATTGATATTTTTACATTATTAAAAGTAATTTTTAGCTTAGTTTTTAAGAATTAACATCTGTGTAAACATCGCTGGAGCGAAACGACCACGATAGATTGGGGATCACTTTATAAGGGTTACTTGTTAAGGGTTAAATTATTCGAATGTTGAATATAAATATTTAATTTATAAATTAATGTGTACACTTTTAAAACTGCTTAGCTGTGTGATCTGATCTAATTACATCTTTGTATCTATCTATAGATTGTATAAACTATGAAACTGAAATAAATGAATTAAAAGATGTTTTGGTGTTTTTTGTTATTGTTTTACCCCTTTATCTTAATTAAGTATTTAAAATAAAAGTAAATACAATTATTTGGGGGCAGAGCAAGAACATAGATAGGCATACCAATTCCATGCATACGAAGTCGCGGGTAACAACTAAGTACATAGTTATTTATAAAATAATTAACCATTATAATAATAAGCTCACGACTATATCCCTCGAGAGGGTAGTCACAAACTTATCTTAAATAAAGAGTCCTTAACTTCTCAGATCACATACCTATACTCCATTCCAAATAGCAACGAAATTTAAGGCTATTTTTTAATTACAGAAAGCCAAATAGGAACTGGTAAATCTCGTCGTCCTTATTTGGAATGCATTATAGTTAAGAAGAATATAAATATTTTGTTTATCTGACGAGATATAGGATCGCTGGGACCGGAAAGGTTAATTTGCTGATGGTTTTTGAAAATTAGTTAATGAAAATTGTGAAACAGACCCTTAATAACCATCTTTCTAGAACGATTTAACCACTCGTTCTAGCCATCTTCGCATCCAGGTCACGTCAACGCCATCTATTCTATTCTATTTTTTTATTTAATGGCTTTTCCTTGTTAGATTTCGCCAGTGTCAAGTAGTTTGAGGGAGTGTCTATCCAATCTCGAGGATTGTTTTTGAGTAAGAACAACAGCTGAGAAGGATTTTGGAGCCTCGTGGCAGGCTGAGACGCGAACCGCGCGAACACCACGCGAGACACAAGTGTTCGAGGCAAACCCTGCAACGTGACTCCCAACGCCATCTATCGAGGCATTTTGAACTATGTTTAAATTAGCTGTCAGAAAACTTCCCATTCTCTTTAGCGTGAAATGTAGTGAGTGAGCCCGTCGTCACTTTATAATAGATGTGGGTACCTATCTAATAATATAGACCTGCGTGCACACTTCCTCACTCTTATTCATGCACGCTTTTGCCCTGCAGCGGGATCCTACAGGCTTAACATAAAAAAATATTATAGCTGTCATTATAAATATCACTTTATTAATATACTATTTCATTTCATTCTTTTACCATAACAACATTTTGAGGATCAAAAGAATTAATAAAAGCTTACAGTGATATCACATAGTTATACAATAAATAGCATGGACATAAGTACAAAATTCATTATACTACACTTACTAGATTAATACTACGATTGTCACGAGATTTGACTCCAAAATCTACGCCACGCCTGGTTTTATAGTCGTCACATACTAATTATAATTATGTTCTGAATTGCCCACTTGACGCTTATCGCTTGAAAATGATTGTGAGTACCTACTTTTAATGTAATTCAGTACCCAAAATATTCATAGAATGAGCGATTTTCTTTTCTTTTTTAAATTTAGTTCCTAAAAATTCCACAGATGGCATGTTTATCGCTCCATAGAGCCGTCCGCGAGATGATGTCAAAATCTTGTCAAAAATGTGCCTGCCTTTTTTTTGGAACGCCAAGGGATCGAGCCCATACAGCCAAGTCAGGCGTAAAAGTTTCGAATTTTCGATTAAAATGATTAGTAAATAATGAAATATGTCTTGAAAAACGCTCATTGTTTTTGAAATCTGATAAATAGTCCTAGCGTCATACGTACGAGCAATGCATTTTCAGCTATTTGACGCTAGATGGCGTTATATGTTGATTAAAAAATACCGAATACGGGTACACACTCGTTCTTATCATTTGATTAAAATCGTTTTATTGTATTGCCGTCAAAAAATTTGTTACAATCATAATTAAATACATACTTACTTCATTTTATCGATCAGTTTGAAAATAAAAAGAACTAAAATATTCTAAAATAAATTGCATATCGTAATTTTAGTTTATGTCTGTAGACTAGAAATTTCACATACTTATAAGAATTTTTTTACAATGCAAACGAAAGAAGTGTTAGGATTGTATCAAGTAATGATCTATTGTCTCTGCCTACCCCAAAGTTTGCTTGGGGCTATTACTTGGTCAATTGGCTAAAATGACTCAAACCTTTAGGGCCGTGTCACATAAGCGATTTTTGAATGTAGGCTTTGACTGAACGATATCGTTCTCGATATCGCCGGGTACCGCCGCGATATTTCTAACATCAATCAGTGTCTCGGCGCAAACAAGGCGATAAAGCTCAGTCAACGCCTGTGTTGAAAAATCGTGGCGATACAGTGGCGACGTTGCGGCGGTGCAAGTGCAATATCGCCTACGCCATAAAATCTTAAAAAACAAAAATTAAAAATTATTACTTAACCATCATAAATATCTTCATATCAGTCTGTCCCGAAATATTTCATGCCGAAATGATTTGGAGCCACGGGATGTAGTTCGGAGGTCAATATCTTCATCTTTGGTACGTAGTCGACTACGGCCTGCACCCCTGCGGGTGTGCAGAACAGGTTGGAGAGGATGATGCGCTCTTCTTTTACACCGTGCTGGGTTAGGACGTTCACTGCCTGGAATAATATGTAAAGATAGTATAAATATGTACAATTACAGAGTGCGATAATGAGGAATTTTTGAAGGTCGGTATGGAAAAAATATTTAAAGAGAAATTCTGTTTTTCAAATATCAATTCAGAATGTAGGTAATCTAAAAAAAAAGTAAGTTATAGCCTATAGAATCCCACTGCAGGGCAAAGGCCTCCTCTCACGAAAAAGGGTGAGAGGGAGTGGGCCATACTCCACCACGCGGGCCCAGTGCGTGTTGGTGGAGGCAAGGTAGTGGTCAACTTGCTGTCAGAGAATTTTCAAGCCGCCTCAATAGGCCTCTGACCTGGCTTAACGAATAGTAAGACAAGGTAGTAGTAGTAGGTAAAATTCCGAACGTGTTGGTATCCGATAATGATGTTAAGATAAACTCCGCCGAATTTCTGGAGTTTTGTTCTAATAATGGTATCACGTACATGACATCACCTGTGTATCATCCATGCAGTAACGGCCAAGCCGAGAATTCTGTTAAATGCTGTAAAAAAATGATCAAATGTATTGTAAAGGACAATGATTCGTTTTTGGTGTGTCATGGAAAACTTTTAGAATATTTGTTTGTGTATAGAAACACTGTGCACTGTTCTACTGGTCAGACACCAGCTAGTTTGATGTTCGGTAGGAATTTAAGATCAAGGTTGGACTTAATATTACCTCCTGATAAAACTAAACCACAACTAAATAATGCGTGTCCTTGTAATCGACACTTTAAAGTCGGTGACAGTGTCTGGGTCCGGTGGTACAGTGCCAGAAAGGAATGTTGGAAATTAGGGGTAATTAAAGAGCTAGTGGGCCAAAGGATGTTCAAGGTATTTATTACAGAGTATGATGTTTATTGTATTCGACATGTAGACCAAATACTGAGGGATAAATTATCAGCTGATGATGGAAATGATACAACTGAGGCACAGCCATTAGGCGGCCCCAGCGCTTCCTTTTCTCCGCCTTTTCTCTCTCCTCCACCTATCCAAGGTGATGTTTGTAGTCCTAGATGTTCTCCTACTACTACTAGAGGCGATCAATCGGAAGCTGAAAATGTGGAGGGAAGAGAAGATGAAAATGTTGAGCGAGGGACCGCGTCAAATATAAGGGCTGATTTAACGCCCCGCGCTGTCCCTGCGGCTGCGTCGCCCTCGCGACAGTTTCGGCCCAGGAAAAATATCAATTATAAGATTTGATTCATTTTAATAATATTTTCCTCTTCAGTGTTTAGTTGTTAGCAGTGTGTTTTCTATAAAGTGTTTAGTTATGTTTAGCAGTAGTGTTCGTTTCTTTTGTTACCCGGTCTTATAATTAATTCGGAGGAATTATATGTATTAGTACCGATCTCCTTGCGAGAAGCATAGAGCTACGACGATGTATAAATGACTTTGTCTGACAAGCGATTAAAAACCAACTTTAATGGTTCTGTGTTTATTTTCCTGCTCGTAAAATACTTCAGATACCCAATCGTAGACCACGCGTATCAGGCTTGCCTTGTTTTTGGTCTACCGTTTAAATGTAATAGTTGTAATCAAAAGTTTAAAATAAACATTATCTTATCTTATCTTATTTAGAGATCTGCACAAAATATTCCATTGGGTCGAAGTGTTGCTGGCTTGCCAGTTATAAAAGCTCACCTGTTTAACGGTATTGCCAGTTGACATGATCGGGTACATCAGAAGGACCTGCCTATGTGCGATATCCTCCGGGAACTTGGCATAGACGACGTGGGCCTCATGGGTGTCCGTGTCGCTCTCCACCAGGATCTTACCTATGCGGATGGAGCGGCAACAGTCTCGGAGACCCTGGAATTAGAAAGTTTAATTTAGAATTATTGCCGCAAAAAAAGGTAAAATAGAGTGAACCACAAAAGGGCAACTCAGTATTGTAACTATTCAACTATTGCCTATTTTCAAACAAAAAAGTGAGTTTGTTTGTGCAAAACTCAACCAGGAGTGCGATTTTTGAATCTCATTCGGTGAGCTCAGCAGTTGAAAATGTCAAAATTACTATGAAGATAAGCATCTTTCAACTACTGATTTGACTTTCAAAAATCGCTCTCCTGTAGTATGATTTTTGAAAGTCAACTCAGCAGTAGAAAGATGCATATCTCCGTAGTTATTTTGACATTTTCAACTGCTGAGCTCACCGAATGAGATTAAAAAATCGCACTCCTGGGCACTTGTTAATGATAACAGATTGCATATCAATGTTTATAATTGGTATTGATGGTTAACAAAATTATTATTATCGTGCATAAAGTACGCGCAGTGTGTGCAGTACGCGGGCGCGAGCGGACATTGACCTCAGAATCATATGTTCGGGCGGCGGGTCATGACCCTGCAATTGTAATTAGTAACAAATACCAAATGCGTTTCTTAAGTTTCGCTAACTAATTAATTTTAACCTTATTGCAAAAAAAGCTACCTAGTTTTTTTTTATTCAAATAAAGATGACCGAAGCTACTTTACAATGTGCCTCCAAACACTCCTTTTTTTGTCATAAACACTGACTGGTACCTATCTCTTCTCTAGTTGTTAGTCAAGTGGTTGATCACTATTCAAAGAATTATTAGCTTAGGTTGATACTGGAATTGTTCTGAACAACATGTCACTGATGTTACAATAAGAAGCAAACAAATATAGTCTATTCAATCTTATAGTTTTAATCCAATGTCTGGACTGCAATGAGTGCACATTGGCACATTGCTTGTTAAACAGATGGCCAATGCGGCCGTAGTTTTCAAGTGCCCAACTGGAGGTGCCCAACTGGACTGAGATGGCACAGAAAAGAGATGAATGGCGTGTTTTGTTGTCGGAGGCCAAGACCCACTTCGGGTCCCTGAGCCGGCGTAGTAAAGGGTGCAATGTGGCGATGACCTGGTGAAGGTGACATCAATCCATTGGATTAGGGCAGTGCAAGACCTTTCCATGACCAGTGTAAGAAGATTCAGCTTGATGATGATTATTCATGTCAGTTTTCAAGAATGCTTTTCCCTTTGTAGTGTGCATTAAAACTGACCTGTTCCATGGCCTCCCCGGAGCGAACAATAGACACCCCACAGTTTCCGGCCCCATACTTCAGACCCTTATACAGTGCTCCGGTCGGAGTTACCACCTCACAGTCTGTGAACGGCAGCTTGTTCAGGCTCTCTTCTATGACGAGACGGATCAGACGGTCTGCGTAGAATTTGAAGTCACTTCGTGATGTGTTTCTGGAAATTTTAAGTGTTGTAGATGCATTTTATTTTGTGTTTTTGGATGTGTAAGTAATGAAACAAAAAATGCCTTCATATAGGATAATTCTCACATTTTTAGTACCTACCTCCGAATGGTACGGGCAAAAATGTACCTAGTGAAGCTTGACCTAGTGTTATTATTACTTCGTACAGTGGCGGAAATCAAGCAAGCGAATCGTTTACGATCCGCCAAAATGTAGGTACTTATCTAGGGACCTAACAGCCGACTGACGGAGGCCTGCCTAAACCCTAACCACAGGCCTGGCACTCAATAGATACTTTTTGATTTTCGAAATGACGTCTGCACATGCGCACTTTGTGCAAACTGGCCATGACATTGTGTATAGGGCTGAAATACAGCTCTTTGCATTTAATGTCATCTATATTTTGATACCTTTATTGTTACTGAAAGAATTACTGAAAATGTGAATGTAGCGTTATTTTTCTATGTTTTTTTAGCACTAAAAAGATACAATTTTATGTACTTAGTCAAATACTACGGGTGCGCGCGCCTGACTGCATTCCCTTGCTCAGCTCCCCTAAAGTGTCCCCAGAAAGTGTGAGGTGAGGTGGGGTATATGAAGTCAGTGAGGGGCCGAGTGGCCGTAGCTAGAACTGGATTAAAGGTAGGGCATAGGAGGTTTAAGGTAGGGCGGAAGTAAAAGGCTTGTTTTTTGGAGGGGTAACATAATTCAGTGTCTGTGAAATCTTCTCTTCAGAAATGAAAAAAAAGAACACACCAAGACTCAAAACTTATATGGTGATATTGAGTTCCATTTGCCTGCCTACCCTCAAAACACCATTAGCTGGAGCGGGCAAAGACTCAAAATGGTGTTGGTGTGAGTTCCATTAGCCTACCTACACTCATATTAACACAGGCTGGAGCTAGCGAAGCGAGCTCGCGCAATTTCACACTCCAAGACTCAAAATTTTACTAAAGTCGGAGTTAGAGTGAGAGAGTATAAGCAGTAGGCCTCGCATGCCACCCCCGAGTAAACGATAAAAATCGAGATGTGCCTCCATCCTTACTATTTGACGTACGCCAGAGAGAGCGCGCATGACGATTTTCTCGTTTAAACCCTTTGTCGTGGGTGGCATGCTAGCCCTGCAGGAGGAAGTGAAGAGAAGAAACTTGACATTTCCTTCCGTTCCGTGCGTGATTGCGGCTAGAGTAACTTTTTGTAAGGGAATTTGCCCCACTTACTTGCCCATATTGTAAAGACTATAATAATGGTTGGGTGATTTTTAAATTTTTAAGGGCATTGCCCCACGATGCCCCCCCCCCTAGCTACGGCCCCTGGGGGCGAGGAGTGGCCGTTCTGTATGTAGAACTATATACTATTTATTCTGTGCCCTAACCAAAGCAATGAGATGGCATCAAGTGTAAAATGATCTCGCAAAGTAACCTCACTTACTTGTCTCTCAAAATGGTCTGCAGTTCAGTAATGTTGTCATTCGATGGAAGGAGCGTCAGGCTGTCTCCGAATTGTTCCTTCACATCGTTAGCGTCCCACTGGCGGATGTCGTTGTCGATTATATCCATGTTTATTTCAATAACACAAACGTGAAATTGCAAGGAAATCGTGTATTGAATGAAATGTCAGTGTCAGAGGTGTCTGATTCAGTTGTCAATGTCAGTTGTCAGCTGGTTTTATCGTTCGGAAATTGATTTTTTTTTCTGTTGTTGCTTTCGTTTGTTCCCGTGGTTCTACTAGTAGTACCAAGCTATAGGTACCAAGGGGCAATCTACTACTGCTGATTTGACTTTCAAAAATTATACTACAGGAGAGCGATTTTTGAAAATCAAATCCACGGTATAAAAATTCACATCTCCATAGTAATTTTGACATTTTCAACTGCAAGCATTTCATTTTCTCAGCAGTATAATTTGACTTTCAAAAATCATAGTCCTGCCCCTCTAGCATGCCACTGCCGAGAAAACGACAAAAATCGAAAAGTGCCTCCATCTTTATTATTTTACGTACGCCAAAAAGAGCGCGCATGTCGTTTTTCTCGTTTAAACGCTTTGTCGTGGTTGGCATGCTAGCCGTGCTGGAGTGCGATTTTTGAATCTCATTCGGTGAGCTCAACTGTTGACAATGTTAAAATTACTATGGAGATAAGCATCTTTCTACTACGGATTTGGCTTTCAAATATCGCTCTCCTGTGGTATGATTTTTGAGAGCCAAATCAGCAGCTAGAAAGATGCGTATGTCCTGAGTAATTTTGACATTTTCAACAGCTGAGCTCACCGAATGTGATTCAAAAATCGCACCCCTGGAGAGCGATTTTTGAATCTCATTCGCAGTGTTCCCAAACCTCCCGATTTTACGGGAGATCTACTGATTTTGTACTCCATCTCCCGATCTCCCGATATGCAATGATTTTCTCCCGATATAATGTGATTTAGCGCAACCCAGGTAAAATTAACGGAGCTTGAACGCACCCTAATCGCCTTAGTAATCTTTGGTCGGGGATTTCCCCTGTAAAATGTGATCCCATCAGTCATCTGTGTCTAGCAAGTTGTATTAACACCTTTAATATGCTATTATTAAGGTAAGTTTTTGTTTGGCATTTACTTCCCATTCCATAGATTTACAAACTTTCTCGCTCTTCTGTTGGTCCAAACCGGTTTTTCTGTGCTAACTGTGGTTTCACGATCGCGAAGTGATTTTGTTTGCATTTTGAAGTTTTTTTTGCACATAAAAACATACAATGAGTTCAAGTGACAGTGAATATAACACGGACAATGAACCAAGTACAAGTGCAGGTGCTAATATGTTTGTCTTTTTCTCCCTTATTCTCCCGATTTTCGAACACAAGCTTTGTTCCCGATTTCTCCCGATTTTCAAAGCGTATTTCTACCGTATTTTAATTTTTACGATCGGTAACACTGCTCATTCGGTGAGCTCAGCTCAATGAGTATTATTTATGAAAGTCAAAATCAGCAGTAGAAAGATGCATTCTCGAATTTCTCCAGCACTCGTAGTATGCTGCACGTGATACTGCTGTATCACGTCTTTTATCTCGTTCGTTCGCACGCAAATAGAAAGAGAGCTAAGGTGTGATAGCTTGGTGATAGCGATGTATCACTGCGGCATGCTATATGCAGAGTAATTTTGACATTTGCTACTGCTGAGTTCGTCGTATGACATTCAAAAATCGCTGGCAGAGATACTATTTCAGGAACTGATAAAGTTAAATATGAAAAAACGTCGCTTTCTGTAAAAAACTATATTATTTATGTAAATTCGTGCGTACATTAGCGCCACGCCAGCCGTTGCTGGGGCTGGGTTGGCTACGCGGCGGATTGGGTAGCGGCATAAGAATAGTTAATTAACTATTCTTATGGTAGCGGGCTAGCGGGGATCGGTGAGAAGCGGCGGCTGGGATGTGCCTGTAGCGTCTGTAGACGCCAGACAGAAGAGAAGAAAGAGGTCGCGACTGTACCCGCCCCGGCGGCAGGGACGTTGATTACGCTGTCTACGCATTGATATGTTGTTGTCGTGTGTTGTGAGTTTGCGACATAGACGAATTTTTTTTCGCTTACTAGCTCTTTCTACGGTTTGCGATCAAACGGCCGCAATGCCTTCAGCTGGGGGCGTTTCGTATCACCACGCAGATTGCGGCAGGATGTCTTCCAGCGACCAGGCTGTGTGGTCGCTGATGTAGTCCAATCATTTTAGGGTTTGACCCTAACAATAGGTAATTCATCTATCGCTGAAACTTTGCAGTGTGATAAAGTAAAGTATACAGATTACGGATTACGGATCTAGGTTGCTTTTTTTCTGGTCCTAGATTATTTGTCAACCGTAATCTGTATACTTAACTTTATCACACTGCAAAGTTTCAGCGATAGATGAATTATTGTTAGGGTGTCCATACAAGGAGACTCTAAAATGATTGGACTAATGTCTTCAGTAGTTCGAACGATCTCCTCGTTTCCATTCGAGTCCTGGGCTTTAAAACCAAGTACCTACTCCAATCCTTATATGGGAATTCCGTGACGGGGGGGGGGTTTATACCCCCCAATATGGAACATAGCCCAATTAAATTTATAAGGATTCGACATCGGAATGCGAGAGAGCAATCGTAAAAATCGTGAGGAATAAAAAAGTAGCGGTTCACTTCATATAAAGTCAAATAACAGTCGATAGCGCGATTTAAATGACATGTAGCGCCATCTATTGACAAGTCTGATTGTTCGCGCACTAGAACGAGCACTGAGGATTATATCTGTGGAACGAGTTCGCGCATCACGCTAAAACTACTGAACTGATTTTGATAAAACTTTTTTTGTTTGATAGCTTATGATCTGACTAAAAATCTGGTATATAATTTGTGCGGACGAAGTCGCGGGTAAACACTAGTAAAGATAAACAAGGAGTTACTATACTTAAATTTAAATTTTCTTCAAATCAACAATGTGAGAAGAGTAAAATGGTTACAACTGAAAAAAGGGGTAAGTAGCTACCTTTAGATTCCTTCCTTTTTCTTCAGTTTTATTAATTAAAATAAATTTCGAGAAAAACCAAATCACTTCTCATGTTATGTCCTATTGTTCAGTTTGATTTCTGCTTAAAGTGTCATAGTTAATGCATAAAATCGTTACAAAGTTACCCAATTTCACGGTAAAACCGGGCAGTATAGCGCATTGAGGCCTAAATATTTACCTACTAATTGCGAAAGGTAGAAGGTAGCTATAACCTCTCACAGTAACAGTAACTTTTATATTTGATGATTTGAGAAACCCATGAGAAACGTTTTAATAATTGGTCATCTTCGTTTTGGGTACCTATTATAAACTCAAATAGGTAAAGGTCAATTGGGGCAAGTACGTATAACTAAGTACCTACCTACCTATAGTTTTAGTAGGTACCTAACTATTATTACGGAAACTATAGAAACTACCATTTTCATGATATACTTACAGATTGTCTTTTTAATTATTTTTCGAAATATTTAAATGTAGATATGTATTTTATACCTACACACATAGGTACCCTGTAGACGAACTTACCCCAATCCAACTGACGTTATCAATTAATGAAACAAGTAAACTAATATACGCATTATCGCTTTATTTGCCCAGAAAATACAAATTAGGTAATGATTGCAAGAATAATTCCACTTTCTTGTAGTTTACAATGAATATCTGACGCTATAATAATATCTCCATTTTGTTCTGGATTTACTGTAACCACAAAACTTCGTTCACAAAAATATATTTTTACAAATATTTTTTTATGAATATGGAACTGTAACCGCTAACTTGCTCTAGGCAGAACAACAGTTTCTTTTA
Source organism: Agonopterix heracliana (assembly GCA_963693445.1). Taxonomy (NCBI): domain Eukaryota; kingdom Metazoa; phylum Arthropoda; class Insecta; order Lepidoptera; family Depressariidae; genus Agonopterix; species Agonopterix heracliana. Next base: position 3,306,639 of record OY856310.1, read on the forward strand.
AATGCAAAAAAACACATTAAATAAATGCTAGCAATGTATTGATGTACTGTTTTCGTTTAGCCAATGCTTTTCCTCTTTCGGAAACTTATAGCCAAAGGCATCTTCAATATCGTGCTTTTTACAATAAATTACAAAACATGGGTACAATAATAATCTTAACTCTGTTAAAATATCCTTTAAAATACTTGTACATTACCAGACTTAGAAAATTCGAAATAAAACATGTCGAAGACATTTTTGATAATAAGTGTTTAAAAAATGTAGGTAAGTATTTCAAAAACTCTATAAAAACATGATTGCAAAAAATAATAATTTCGACTCGTTCTTAAACGTACAAAAAACTAAACAACTGGTGTAAAAAAATTACACAAAAATAATTGTAAAAAACATTGGTAAAATTTAAATAGACCTACGATAACATAGCCCCCAGTGAATTCCCATCCAGATGAAAACATTTTTACCTACCTAAGTAATGAAATTTCCAAACCTCGTGATGATGAATTCTGAAGATAAATTAATAATTACAAATCAAACTATCGAAACGATACAATACCGTATACACAAGAAAAAGAAATTAGGTAAGTTTTAATAAGGACCCTTCAGTTTTTATGTAAAGGTCACTAGAAATGTCAAAACTTTGTACTAAAATCATGATTTTTACCACATTAGTAAGCATACTGTACAAACAGCATAACGACTTATCACAGTTATAAATTAAATGCGGAAAACCAATTCTTCTCTAGCTAGATTCTTTTACATTATCAACTTGTACTATGTGAAAAACATTTCAATAAATGATATTTAAACAGCGACATCTAAAAAAAAAATGAAGAACCCTTATTTTGGACAATATCTTTCTCCTAGCGTCCTAATTCTAAGTTCACCTTGTATTAAAAAGCGATGGACTGGACAATAATAACTTTAACAGCCTAAATTTGAACATCCTACCTTATCTTGTGATTTTTCTATAAATGTTACTAGACGAAATTGACCTGGGCTACTAAGCTAGACACTAGCATTACTAGTAAAATGTTATTTATCTTGTAAAGGCTTTATAGCCTGCATATTTATATATGCATGTAGGATCCGACTGTAAAGGCCTCTTACGCATATATGGACACAGTGCGGATTGGTGATTGTCATGAATCAGATAATAATATTAGAACGTTTGTCTTATATTAAACTTGTAACAACAGTGTTGATTTTGATGAAACTCTACAGAATTAATGGAAGAAGAGGTAAGAAAAGAAAAAAGAATCAGCTCAGATTGATAAGTGACACCTTAAGGGGGTTGCAGAGGGCAAGACACTAAGCTAGATGGCGCTCGGGAGCATTATTCCTGATTTTGTCACATTTTATTTTATATCTTCGTAATTATGTTATAAATTGCAAATGTTATTTGAGAAGCGCAATCTAGATTTTCTAAACTATTTTTCCATATATCAAATATTACTTTTGTTAATACCGTCTACGAATGTTTAACGTCAAAGTTTTGTATGAAATTGATCAAAATTAAAATGTATATCAAATTCGTACGAACAATAAAATTACTTTAACTTGTAGCTAGATCAGTAAAACATAAACACAAGTGCGCGCTTAATTGAAAATTTTGATTGAAATCATCACAATTACGAGATATAAAATAAAATGTGATAAAATCATGAATAATGCTCCCGAGCGCCATCTAGTTTAGTGTCTTGCCCTCTGCAACCCCCTTAAAGAAAAAAAAAATTTGGCAACTTTACAACAATTGTGATTATTGATTATTGTCCTGTCATTCCTTATCGGGATCTATTGCATTTAAGAGAACTTTATCGGGCAGATATATAGTAGATTACACACCGAGGGCAGGAAAGTAAGAAAGGTCTCAGGATCTCGTTTAATATGTGACCTGAGGCTTTCTTATTTACTGCCCGAGGTTAGTACACTATTTTTCTCCTCGACGGAGGTGGAAAGCGGAAACTTCCTTTAGCACAGCGGGACGAAAATTGACGCTTTCCGTCCGGGGGGGAGAAAAGTACTTAACAAAAACTTTTAAAATATAAGGTATAAGAAAAATAAGGTAAACCTTTTAATAAGAAATGCAATAGGTATTTTTGCTACGTCCGTGTCGTTTTAAAAACAATAATTACAAGGTTTTAAGCCCGTGTAATTTTAAATCTCAAAAACTTAAGGGAAACTGGCAACAGGTACAGATATCAGTTTCTAAATAGTGATTAAAATGCTATTGAGTTTGATTGGTTAATATCCAAAATAGAATCGAACTTGGTTTGTACAGCGCGACAACGACAAAGTTCTCTGAAACGCATATTGCCAGGCGGTTGCAAAGCGTCTGCTTCTCAAAATGCCTCTTAAACAAGTAGAAATATTCTCTTATCAAATATTGATATGAAATAACAAAATAATAAATATCATTTTACCAGTAAGCTTCCTCAGTTAGCGGACAGAAACAGGACAATTCTATTCTATATTTGTTAATAGAAATCATTCAATCAGGTTTATTCGACAACTTTCGCATATTCACTATTATGTGGCAGACTCTCAGAATTGCATTGATTATAAAAAGGCCCTGAAACCTAATTTAATATTAAAGGATTAATCGAACAATATTTCTAAAATCACAAACTTTGACACGTTAAAATATAATATCAATTATTATATTTTGACGTTTTTGGACATTGCAAGTGCGGTCCAGCGAGGGCCACCACCAGCTACTAAGTGACGCCACTCACACACCACTTCTTGATTCAACAAGTTCAAAGAGGTTTTAGAGATATCAAGCCACTTCTCAGTGGCGCCAACTATTGACATGTAATGGCAACCCTAATCCTAGATAGCACTAAATGGATTTGTGACTAACTATAGTAGAGCAATACGACCGTTACAAAACTATACATCGGTCGGTTAGACGTTAGCTCACACTTCTCTCGACCGAAACTTGGTCAACTTTCACATTCGACATCATCTCAAGTTATCTTTAATTTGAACTCTCGTGTCTCCCTAACCGGGGGATTATTTAAAACTTACATAATTTTAGTCTAAAATGAATGTCCTAAGTAGATAGATACAGAGAAATTTTAAGTAAGTCCACCAGCCCCAATTATTCCACACTTATGAGGTAAGTTTCAACTGTCAATTTCACAGTAGGTATATAAGTGTCATATAAATCAGCATAAAAAGTCGTTGACCCAGACTTCGATTGTCCTTGCACCACGTTACTACGAAAAGATGGCATAGCGGCATGATGCGTAAGTTACAACGATACTCGTAGTCGGTCGAAGGAGAACATGGTACAAGGACGGCCATGACTTTTTATGCAGATTTATATGGCACCCGATAATTATTGCTTATTGCAGTATCAGGAATTACACGTGTCACACTTTGTGCGCCTGTCTTACAAGCAGTTCAAAGTAACTAAGTCTACGATCGGGTCAAACGATCAAGCAAAACCAGGGGTGCTATTGAGTAACATGCCGACGACAGATCAGTTCATAATTTTAAACAGTTCTATGTGAATCTGATTCTAAATATTTAAGTGACAATTACGGAGGTAATAGGTCACTGGAACAGTTATAACTTATAAACATATATTTTATCGATCGGCAAGTAACACAATAATATCCCTAGATACATATCTACGAACTGTACAGGTAAAAACTACCTTTTTAAAATAAATTACTTCAAAAATCACTCATATTCTTTAAGTAATAAATACGATAAACAACAACAAGGTTACTTTTGCTTTTACATAGGTAGTTGTGTTAACTATGTGCAATTTAGGAGGTTAAAACAAGCTTTTAGAACAACACTAGCTAAATACAAGACATTCGCGCCAAATGTCTTTGCAGTTTTGGAATGTGCAAAAAAGAACATAACTAACAAAGACATTTGGCAAAATTTGTACCTAAATGAAGTCAAGATCAAGGTTTCCTCAAGCCGGGACAGGCGATACTCCACCGTCCTGAACCAGTGCAAATTGGTGGTTAATTCTTTGTAAAAACCCAGAAAATCTGATTTGGTTAAAAATGACATAATTATCTTGAACAAACCACAAATTAGTTAATATTTTATATTATATAAAAAGATTGAATATGATGACTTGTACCTATCCTCCATTTAGGTTGTCCTAATTTTCTACTAAATACTAAACTAACCTACTCTACATATAACTTAGAGTTTACGTTTTCGAACCGAAACGTTTTCTGAGTGTCTTTTCATTACTGGACCCTTAACTTCTCCTAATTTCTTGGATAAGTTTAAAAGATTGCAATTCATTCTATCGATATGCATCGACATAATAGTCTGATGTTCTTTCAATAGGCATCCATAAGATACAGCATTAAAAATCGATGACTACAAAAATTATGAAAGCTTCCATTTAATTTTGGAGGTGATTATTTTTAATTTTAAGTTCTTTAGATACCAATTTAATAAATGCTGTACTTTATTTCTCATTTGATACGTTTCCTTGATGATCATCTACTTTTACTGTTCAATGTTGAAGTCTTACCAATCATTGATCATTATGGGGTCAAAATCTATTGTCTATAAATCTAGGCGAGTCCCTCGTAACCAAAACAATTAACAATTTTAGTAAACGTTGTTTGTTAATTTTCAATATAGCAAACAATATTGACCAGTGATCGGCAAGACGTATATTTCCCATTCATATCCAACTCTATTCAATTACTTTCGATTCTCCACCAAAAAATGAAGAAGACTCAACGACATACCCTCCTAAATCGTAGAATCCACATAAACCCATATAAAAGCAACAGAATCATTACGGAACGATGTCACTAACGAAGCACAATCAAGCCTTCAAGCTTTGAAATGTAAAACATTTTCCAGCATGGAATGTATGCGTGACATGCGCTCTTAGAGTCCATATTACTAGGGGTGCTTGCCAATAAGATATACAGAATCATTGCTACCTTTTACCCCATCTTGTTAAAACAACAGGACTGTACCTACTGTAAAACTTGTCATAGACATCCATATAAATGGACATGGATAATATCTATAAATTACCCTGTGTCATGCATTTTAATTATGTGTATTAGTACTTGTCACTTAGGTAAAGTATAGTAGATAGACATTAGTGTCGGTGACATTGAATATGTTAAAGAAATACGAAAGCGACCATTAAAATAAATACCTACTGAATGCAATCATTTAGTATTACAGTGCATTAATTTCCGTTCGTTACTAGTGCTAGTTTATATTATTACCATGTTATTTTTGCATTGCTCTCAAACAAAAAGTCGAAAAGGAAAACCAACAAATCTGCGTAGAATCTTCTTGGCAAGCCCCCAATAACTTAACAGCCATAATCTGTACAATATACCTAAAACATATCACAAGCTGACATCGACTAGTGGGCCACAATGCCGTTCCTTTGTCTTGGGTATCCATTGTAATTCACCTTCTTGTCTATTTCTTGAATATCTGGTAGAGGTTCTGTTTTGGCTTTCTTGATGCCTTTGGGTGCGAGGTAGGCTTTGTAGAAGAATCTTGCGAAGAGAACGAAGTATGAGAAATACATTGCCATAGATAGTTTGATGTTGATTTGACTGATGTGGCACGAGTGGGCGGCGTTTGTCATGTAGTTGTGCGCCCAGATGTTGATGGCGCAGCCGACTATCATCTGGGTGAGCTGGAGGAATGTAATGGTCATCGCGAGGATCTTCGGCGGGTATTTACCCATGCTCACCAGGGCGAAGTACGAGTACATTACACTGAAAAAGAAAGAGAAAAAAATGTTAGCATTCGCGATTCAGATTATGTGACATGGATATGATTTTTCTCTACTTGCGCGCGACTCGGTTTTGTTCCATACTACATATCGCTCTCTGAAAAGCGCAGGAAGAGATATTTCTATGCAGCGAAGGCGCGTCGCGCGCTGGCAGAAAATTATACAAGACGATCTCGAATAAGGCCATCGCCTCAATATTCTTGGGTAACCTTCAGCATTAACTTGTTTCTACCTAACTACGATCGCTAACCCAACAGCCAAGCGTTGCGATTATGGAAAATCCCCTTTTTATGATCAGTGAACTTGTTTTCACCAAAACGCATTGCGTCTGCTCATCTGCTGTCGTTGCGTGCTGCCGTCGCATTGTGTTTAGGTGTACCTTTGCACGCGCATTCGATTTGATTTGCATTCGATTTGATTTGACACAGATTAAAAAAAGAATTACCTAGAAATTATTATACGTGGTGACATAAGCTCAAAGATGTTGGTTATGTATAATACAAACTTATGACGTAATAGGACCTCGTAATATCAAAATAACGGCATATACCTACTAGACTTGTTTTATTATTCTATATAGGTACATTTTGGTAAAAAAATACTGGTTAGCTGTAAAAGTCTATCAAAAACTGGTTTGCTAAAAATCAAAATTCTGTATAACTTGACTCGCATAAAATTCTAACAAAAACAAAACATTATAATAAGTAGGGTAAGTACGTATATCATTAAATATCTCGGAAAATAATACAATTAAATGCGTTACAGATTGAAGGGTGCATCAGATCAGACTATCAAACTGAACAGCTTTTTAACCGACTTCAACAAAAGGAGGAGGGGTTCTCAATTCAACCCGTATGTTTTTTTTTCAATATTCAAGTTTACGAATTTCCCAGATGACGTTAACTCGCCCCACGTAGCACACACACACTCACATTATTGGAGTCTACTAAGGCGACACAAATCGCACACTAACGCCCGTTAAAATACATAAAAAATAATTACTCCTTTGACCCCAATTCTTACGACACACCACATTCAAATAATAAAGCATAAGACAATTAGCAAAAAAGAGAAAGCCGAGACTTTTTAAAACATAAAAGTTTCCATTACGACCTACGATAAACGAGTTAAAATTATACACTAGGTATTGCAAAATTTAATGAGCTATAAAATTTGAAGCATAATCATAATCGAATTATTGCTTGGTAAAACATGGTTACAACTTCATAATGTACGTCTTAATAACAATAGATACCAATAATACTAAAACCAGCATTAAAGAACCTGCCATGACGGGACTTTAATTGTCAACAAACCATAATAATTAAGAAAAAAATACTTATATCATCATCACGCAAGGATAAATATCTTTGCAAACAAGTTTTTCATACATTCAATTCAATTCTAATTACTTATTAGTAATTACAAAGTATCGAGATATGTTTAAAACCAGCAGCAGGGCTATTGTGCAAGTTTCCTATTATATCGTTTCTGAAACGTATTATGTATGACTGTACCAGGCAATGTTTCAGTTTAATCTGGTTTTAGTAATCATCATATCAATGCAGAATCGATAAGAACTGCGATAAAATACAATAACGATTGAAACATCAATTGATGGTAGTTACAAAAAGAAAAGGGTGTCAGTTGCCTCAAGGTGGACCAGTTGCTGTCAAGCTGGCCTAATTTTACAGTCAGTCAGATGTGCCCTCTAGTGGGGCAAAACAAACAAGCCAAGTTAAACCCCTGCATGGGTAGCATGCCATCATGATGGCGCTGTTCATGATACAGCGCTATCACACCTTCTTCGCTCTTTCTATTTGCGCACGAACGAACGAGATAAAAGACGTGATACAGCCGTATCACGTGTAGCATGCTACGGCTTCTGGTTGGACTATAAATAAATAGGCTGGATTCGCAACAGTGATTGCCTCATTCATTTATCTCCTTACTTCACTACAACGATATCAATGTACTAAAGCGTCTATGCTTCACTATAAAATCTTAAAAATTTTCCCCTAGCTTTCATTTCCAAAAATATTTTCACGATGTAGGAATTTTTACAATATATTATAAAGGGAATGGAAGGCAACGAAGCAACATTGAATCGAAGTAGCTACTTAACTAAAATTAAAGGCATAAAACACACGAAATATTCCTCAAGAATATTTGGTGAAGAAACATGAATCACTGAGTTTTAAAATAATTCAAGGTTATTCATTTTTATGTAAAAATCCTTGGCCTTTACGAGTATGCCGATGAGGAGCCTACCATTATCGCCAAATTACTCCTTTTTGGGGACATATCATTAAACGAGTGATAAATTATTAACAGGAAAAAGGACCGAAGGCAGACCACCTGTTCATTAACAGAGATGCAATTTTTCTGCTATGGAAGCTATGAAATCCTGAGAATCAATTAATTAAATCATCCCACATCAACAACAGGCAGCAACCCATTACTGCTCCTTTTGCAATCTAATCCGTACCTAACTCTTACGATGTCGTCTGATCTATTAAACCTGCTATGGATACCACACACACACACACTGACACGTTTCATCCACATTTATACATTTTTACATGCAGATCTCTTCCGAAAATATAATTAATTTTATCATGATACATTCTCCTCAGACGACCTTCCAGAAGTATTACGATGATGAATGTAAGAATCTGAATAGTTTGCTGGACGACATAATACTCGGTAATAATGGAAATGGACAAATAAATTAAGGCAATTAAAAATAAACTGTCATTCCTAAGGCAATTACGGGAAAACTTTGTAAACTAGATATCAAAATACAACGGAAGATGCAATGTTTTTACTCTGCAACGTAATAGCGATAAGAATAGAACAATTTTCATTGCCGAGTAGTATAGGCGTTGGGCACAATTATTTACAATTAGCTTCGCTGGATCACAGTTTACAGCAACATTAGTACGATTTATATCACCGCTTTTAGGTGAAGGTGAAGAAAACATAGTGCGAAAACCTGTTATAATGAGAGCCAACTTTGAGCGTGATTTAGAACAATATCGAAGGGTTCTCACATGATAAGTCAGAACTCCTCTCTGAACTATGCCGTAGTATACGCTGCGACATCCTATGTGTACAAAGGGACCCATCGGGATACCAGCCTAAGCAGACCACATGTTCCTAGACCTAGAGTATGATTTGACATCCCAAGTACAGTACGGCACAACACAGTTCACTGGCAACAACAATTTGCTCTAGCTTGGATCTTCTGAGAAGTACACTTTTTGCGAGAACAATAATGTGACCTTTTGCGTCTAATCCAACCAATCTACAATTTATACACCTCTTCACTTTTATTAAATCATTCAATAATTCTCAACTAGCTAGGCCAAGGCAACGTTTCATTTACATAATAAACAAGCTATTTCCGACAAATTATTATTCAATAATGGAATAAGTATAAACCGGTCTGCGAAATAGACCGATCGGTCAGTACCGAATCGCACGAGTAAATTGAATCAATCAATCTGAATATAAGCCCAAGCCCAGCTTTGAAATACGCAAACAAAGTTAGTGTTATAACAGACTACGCTATAGCAAGAGAGAGTTTATATTGGGAGACTCTACCCATAAAACTGAACAACTTTTACTACCTGAGCAAACCTGAAATCGCAAAAAAATCATGTGCTGTTTCATACATTTGAGACGAGTAGGCATTGCAGTTTAGTACTTAGTATGGAACATCCGATTTTTCTTTTGCTACTTCTGTTTTCTGTTGCGAATGATTTGAACTTCACCCTGTACACTTTAGACGCCTAAATCCGATGAAATTCTCTGAACCTTTTTAAGTACATGAAATATTATGACTGGGATCCTTATCTTCCAGCCAATCTTGCTCAAAAATTTTCATAATTTACCGAAAAAAAAGGGTCCGATAAGACGAGCTCTCATAAACACTCGACTACTACTAAAGAGGGTGAAAAATAACGAAGAAAAAACAAAAGGATCATACAAAAGAAAATAATCAAGTTCTTTACAATACACACTTCAGCAAAGTCGTTATGTTGTCAGCAGTTTAGTGAATGAATTATGCTGAGTTTGTTAAAAGTTTGGAGGGTGAAACACTTGCCAAGGTCGTGTTATAAACCACATTAAATAAATAATAGATAGAAGTGCTTCGTGAGCGCAAACTGAAAACTATTTTCACCAAAAGCGACATCACTAAGAATGTAACTTTTTGAAATTCGTAAAAAAGAGTTGGTATAAAAATGTTGTTTTTCTTCCCTCCAAACGGAAAGCGTCAATTCTCGTCCCGCTGCGCTAAACGAAGTTGTCGCTTTCCACCTCCGTCGAGAAGAAAAATAGTATACTAACCTCGGACAGTAAATAAGAAAGCCTCAGATCACATGTTTGTTGACCGAGGCGACGCCTCAACGGTCGGCAACAATTCGGTCAACAATTACATGAGCGACAACACGTTCCGACGCGGTGGTAGCTTAAAAAAGAATTGACGTTTAATAAGTGTGCTTCAGGCTCCTATATTGAATAAATGATTTTGAATTGAATTGAATTGAATCTGAGACCTTTCTTACTTTCCTGTCCTCGGTGTGTAATCTACTTATCTCTAACATTCTATACAAACAGTTTCCAGGTTTTGAGTTTATTCGTAAAACCTTGGTCCTTGTAAACCTTGGTCTAGTCTACTATAGCTGAATATCCTCAATCCTCATGCTTCGCTAAATATTTTCCAGTACAAAATTGAACCATCGTTTTCAAAAAACTTGGTGTGGAGTTTTGAAAAAATCCGTTCTTTAGCGAGCAACAAAAAGCCAGCTTTATAGTTTTGGAGATTTTTGATAAATGACCAGACAGTGTACGAGTGACAGGATTTTAGCTTTATCACCTTAGTGCTGGCTGGGTTCCTAAGTTATAATTAGAGAACATAAAAGTTAACTGTTTCGGAGGGTGCTATGGACTCGTTTAATGTTTCGTACCTACAAAGTTCGTTAACATTTTCGTTTTAATATGCCATAAGTTAGGCATGAAACAATGTTTGCGGAATTACTAGAATTTTGATATCAGTATTTAATTAAAATTACTTGAGGTATTAATTTCAGCGTCGCCGAGTCCTGATAAAGTATAAATTTTAGGATATTTGAATAAAAGTAATTATTAGTTGTTTGGAAATTTTGAATACATACATAAACATTATTTCGACAGACATACCTACAGTAAGTTCAACTTTTATTTTAACAATTAAATTAATTCACCTATTCAAAACAACATTAGTCATTTACTCATTAGGTAGTACATATATTTATCATTAGATAGGTACTAGCTTTTACCCGCGACTTTGGCCGTGTGGATGTGGGATTTTCGAAAAATCCTTTCTTAGAGCACCCCTGCATGCTGTAGAATATAAGCATATGCTCACGACTATATTCTCCGAAGGGGTAGTCAGAGATATTCTGAAACCTCAGAACATCCACATTTCACCAGTAGTACCGAAACTCTGTCCAGTGTGACGGGGGGGCGAGCCCGTCGCCACTTATAATGGACAGTGGGTACAATACATGCCTCGAAATTGAAGCACTCAGGTTTCCTCACGATTTTTTCCTTCCCCGAAAAGCCAGTGGTGTCGTACATACATTCCGAAAAACTCATTGGCCTGGAGTGGAATCGAACCATCGCCTCCTGCACGGCAGGCAAGGTTACTCGCCACTGGAACACCACGGCTCTGTAGAATATGACTGTATTCCAAATTTAATGTTTCTATCTTTAGTGTAGGCTGTGCCTTGTCTGTCAGTCAGTTACGGAACTATTTTATAAGTTTATAAGTATATATTACACTGTATAAAGATAATTAGGGTGGTTTGGGTGGTGCTGTCTGAAGCCTATTCATATTGATGTAGGATACCCAGATGATAAAAAAAATGTAATTTTGTCATAACATCGCGTGTTATAAAGAATCTAGGAGAACACGTTATTTAAAAACTGTATCCGAGGGTCTACTGAACGAAATATCTTCAGAGATAAGCGTTTTCCTTTCTACGTGTCTCCTCTATTATTTGCATCAATGTGTCGGTGAGCAATATGGTGGGCCATTTCATAGGTTAAAATGCTAATATATAACGTCCAACATCGGCTAGAACTTAAAGCTAGATTGGCAAAGTTCAGACAAAGGCCGATGTTATCAAAGTTAGCGAGCCCTTGACTGTAAGGGCTTTTGTGTCTATCCTTATCTTTTAGCTTAGATGAGAGTAGGCATATTATACCGAATTACCGACTAAAGTAACCATAATATGTAACGTTTAAAAGATAACGGCGTAATTTTACGTACGTTTACAAAATGCTTGCTCAGAAACGTCTTTACTAGAGAACAAAAATGTCTCTTGCATTTTCTATTACTTTTGTTAACTACAATCGACAGCACTGAAAACGGGTCATCAACATACCTTAATATCTCGGAAACTAAGAACGATAGCTTATTCAAATAATAGATTACACACCGAGGACAGGAATACCTACTATTTTTCCCCTCGAAGGAGGTGGAAAGCGACCACTTCGTTTAGCGCAGCGGGACGAAAATTGACGCTTTCCGTCCGGAGGGGTGAAAAAAGTATTTTATAGACTATTTAATACTTCTTAAATTAATTAATAACATTTTTAGTTTTCATTTGTTTGATTTAAATGAAATACATAAATACAAATGCGTCAATTCTACCGCAGACAAATAATTGATAATACTAACCATTTCCCCATATTTTAGTGTGTTTGAGTGATAAAATTAGCATATGAATAAAACAAGTTAAACGTTAAAATTAAATTTTCAAAAAATCTGTTGTTTAGTTTATAGACTTTTTTATTTGCATTACTTTACAACAACCAACTATTTTATTAATTTAAGTAGTAGATTGTCTATAAAATACTTTTTATTTGAATAAGCTATCATTCTTAGTTTCCCAGATATTAAGGTTTGTGTTTTAGGTGACTCGTATTCATTGCTCTTTACACCCTGTATAAACAACTTTCGAGATTTTTAGAAGTAATTTGAAATAGAACTAACGTATTAGTTTCGTCATATTGTTTCAGTAAACATTTTCTTATCATGTCAGAACTATTTTGGATGGTGACTTTATGTTAACTTAGAAGTCTTTGTTCAGTCTTTCTGTGTTCACCTTCAAAATTAAATAAATCCTATCTGTATAAGAAATAAGGTCAGATTTTGGATCAAGTGATCATTACATTTTATGCTAGGTACGAAAATAAAGCGACCTAGACTGTGATCTTAAAATTGGCAAGAGCACTAAAGTTGAGACGTCAATGAAGTAGTTGAGATAACACGTATTACTTTTTAGAAGAGATAGGAGGGTGAAAAACGTTTGACTGGCTAATAATAACGGGAGATAGAAGGAATAGTCCGTAAACTTATATTCAAAATGCGATAAGGTCGGAGGACAACCAGCTAGTATCATTTATTATTTGAGTGCGCTATTGCAGGCAAGGTTCGTCTCTAACACTGCGACCATTGATGGTCTATTGTGTTCGCCCCACCTCGCCCATATTTTTACACATATCTCCGAACATTCTGTACTGTACCACCTGTCTGTTTGCACAATAAAAACTTTTTCATATTCAATTTCAATTTCAACTTATGGCATTTTCTTTTCATTCTCGGGTATGCAGGTTTTTTATTTTATTTTTATTTTATATTATTCGGGATGCTAACAGCCTCTTTTACAAAATAATACATCAGCCATTTACAAGCCATTTACCATTACCATACCATTTAACATTTACAAGTTTCCTAGCGATGTGTTTTCTTCACCGCCAAGCTAGTGACAATGACAAATAAAGCACTTGGTCCAATACGCAGATCGTCCTTATCCATTTCGCCATTTTATTTCGATGTAAATTACAACATCGGAGTAATTACAACTTTGGGGCAATTGTAACTTTGAGCCTGTAACATTGAGGCAAAATGAAATAAGCAATTTTAAATTTAGGGCAAGTGATTAACTAGCAACTTTACAGCTTTTAAGAAACCTGTAGCTAACGGCAAATCCTAGGTTTTAAAGCTATTTTCAGGAACACTTGATTTGCATAAATTTAATTAGCGTAGCTTATTATTTTTCTAGGGTATATTAAAAAGAATGACGATATAGTTATATATAAATAATATTTCAGACTTTTATAGGCTGGTTGTGAACTTGAATTAAGTTTATCGCATGCAAGGGGCATTGAACTTTAACGTGGCGGAATTGAAAACATGCGTATGCGATGACCTTAGTTGACTAGACAAAACAAAAGTATTGTTGATTAAAAAATACCTAATGTTCTTTTATGCCTATTTAAAAAAAATTGTTTCTTTTCAGTGTCTCACTGTCTGGGAACAGATCCCCCCTGTCTCTCTCCCTCTCCAATGTGGTTTTTAGGTCCTTACGGACCAACTCTTCGGAAAGGCATTCAGGTTATCTTATCTATCCATCTTATTTTACTTCATCATCCATCATCATCAACCTACACAACGTCACACTGCAGGGGCACAGGCCTTCCCCCAAAGAGGGTGTATCGGCGTTAGTCCACCACGCGTGGCCAATGTTGCTTAAGTGTAAACACACAAAACATTATTGCAACTTGCAATAAGCTGCCCAAATGAAAATTTAGAATTTCACCATAATTGGTAGAACATTTACAGCTTGCTGGCCGCATATGCAAATGGCATTCAAATAGCTAATTGTGAGGCCGTTTTAAAGGCCCCAGAGTCAAGTGCAGGGTCGAACTTAATGTACCAATGATTGCTGCTTATTACTTCCCATAAAATACCATTAGGACTAGCTGCGTGACATTAACAACTTTATTATTTGTGTGCTAAGAGCTATTTTGAGATGAGGAGGTAGAATTAGTTTAAAATATTTTGCTGACAAGTTATGTCAACAGAATGTATATCTTGACGGCCTTGCAAATCTTTGCCGCTAGGTTCAAAAGGTTATACATACATCATCACGAAAAATAATATGCAAATTACAACACGGTTACAGTTTTTATCAGAGCAAAACACGCACACAATTCTGAATAGTACCGGTAGCTTAATTGGATAAAATCACAGCCCTGGATTGGCAGGTGGAGGATTCAAGTCCCGACTCATCGAAAAAAAACTTATTAAATTTAAGTTGCAGCTTGCCAAGAACAGAGACGCAAGATGAGACTTTGCCCAGCATTGGAAGGCTTTGATAGTAAAAAACTGATTGTCTTTTCCGCATAAGAACCATCTCGCAAAAACTAGCATTGGAATATACAAATACCACATAGAAATTGGCCCACCAGTGTCGGCGTTAGGTAGACACAGATAAGACACGCTGTAAACTAAACACTCAACGAAAAAGGGGGTAAAATTAAAACTCAAAGAAAGGGGTTAAAAAAGCTCAAAGACTAACCTGTGCACACAATAGTTCATGACGACGAACCAGCGCGCGGAGGACGTGTACTCAGTGAACGAGTACCAGGTGTACAGGAGGACTGTGATGTGGTGGTACCAGTGGAGGAAGATCAGCGGCTTCTTGCGCAGCACTATGAACACCGTGTCCCCGAGCTCGGGTAGCTTCGACAGCACGAACATCCACGTCCAGAACCCGGACACTTTGTCTTGCTCGATGAAGCTGGAAAAAGGAAAATAAGTTTTTTAGGATCATATCATCATGAGCCTATTATACGTCCCAGACCCCAGTCCCACTGCAGGGCACAGGCCTATGCGCATTCGTCCACCACGCGTGCCCAATGCGGATTGGTAGACTTCACATACGCATCGGAATTTCTTCTTCAGCTTATGCAGGTTTCCTTACGATGTTTTCTTTAACCCGTCAGTTTATGTATTGTGGTATATAAGGGCTTGACGGGTGTTAGAAAAACCCATTGGTAAAAGGGTATGTCTTCTGTTCGGATTCAACGCCGGACCTCAAGATCAAGATTGAGATTCCATACCTCTACGCAACGCGCCACCAATCTTCAAAATTCAACCAAAAATGAGTCACGTCATTTATGGACAGTCTCTTAATTGAATTAAGTTACCCGGAAATCGATTTTAAACGATGTATTTACATCAACAAAACCACAAACGGTAATTATTGAATGCATTGTGGTGAACTAATACACTAAATTGACGCAAATGCTAATGCCAACAACAATGTCCAGTTAATGTAATCCAAACGGAACATTTCCGAAAATAAGGTATAATAATATAATAATAGTGTGAGAATACCCTTTATCATGTCGTTTGAAATAATAAATTAATTAGTCATGTAATTGATTTCATGGTCATAAAACAGACATTAAGTTATTCTTATGTATTCTTAACTAATAATAACATATTAAGGTGGTTTCAGTCCATACAAAACTTTGTCGTAGAACACTCGTAGACGGTATTAATAAAAGTAATGTTTTATAAATGGAAGAATAGCTTAGATTAGCATTAATTTTATTAATATATATACCGTCTACGAGTGTTCTACAACAAAGTTTTGTATGAAATTTACAGCTGTGTAACCACCTTAAGTATATTTATTTATGTTAGAGAACAAGTGCACAAAGTCGATAATATGAGCCTTGCTACAAGTGCTACATTTGCAAATATCATCATCATCATCAGCCTATACAGAGCGTAAAATTAAATGCGTTACAAATTTTAAACAGACCTTCAGACTGAACAACTTTAACTATGGATCAAACATAGAAATCGTTGTTCAGTTTGATGGTCTGAAGCACTCCCTTTCATCTGCTGCGCCTTCGATCAACAATATCCAACTAGATAACGCGTCAGCGCTCAAAACATGTCCCGGCAAATAACGCCTCACTATTGGAGTGAGGTCTTATTTTGAAT
The DNA here is from genome assembly GCA_963693445.1 of Agonopterix heracliana. Taxonomy (NCBI): domain Eukaryota; kingdom Metazoa; phylum Arthropoda; class Insecta; order Lepidoptera; family Depressariidae; genus Agonopterix; species Agonopterix heracliana. Next base: position 3,323,249 of record OY856310.1, read on the forward strand.
TAGTTGCGTTCGAACAAAGCCAACGTAAGCACGTCTCGCAATGCAGCAGTGTTCCTTTTTTAAAATTACTAGGAATTATGGTTGTTTTGAGGTCGAAATTATAATGCATTCGGACTGTTTTCTCAGTTCGTTTACAAAAAATGTTGTATAATCACGAGGACAGAATTTCTCATTGATTCTGTATGTGACCCGTTATCTAGTTTTATATTTTTGATCGAAGTGCTGCGCATTTAATTTTATTATTTTACTAGTGTTTACCCGCGATTTCGTCCCCACAAGTTATATACCAGATTTTAAGTCAGATCATAAGCTATCAATCAAAAAAAGTTTCATCAAAATCGGTTCAGTAGTTTTTGCGTGATGCGCGAACAAACAAACAAACAAACACACAAACAAACAGACAGAAAATTTCTAAAAAAAGGTTGATTTCGAGTCATGGATACCTAAAAACCATATCATAATCTTTTTTTTGTAAATATTTTCAATGTACAGACACACTTCAATTACAAATTTATAATAGTTTAGATTAGATACATGTTATGTTATGTCCCAGTCCCACTGCAAGGCCTGTGCCTTGCAGTGGGACCGTGGGACAGGTTCCAGGCCTGTGCCTGGAACCCTCGAGGAGGGTTACGGGCGTCATGTCAGTCATATATTAATATGTATAATGCGAATTGGTAGACTTTCTTCTTTAGGGTACGCAACACAAGTTCACCTTTTGAGAGTAGTCAAAAGATTGATGGAAATTGATTATGATCGTTACACAATACATAAAGTCACAGATTCTTTCTAATGTTTTCAAACGATGTCTAAGTGGAAAATTAATTTATGCACATCCATAATAAACCTTGAAACTACTGAACCGATTTTAGTAATTCTGTTACTATAACTCAACAACATGTCCAGAGTTTATTTAGACTTCTTTTTCGTCACGTAACACTGAGGTAAATACGAAAAACACGCATAGGCACAACACAATACCTACCGTAACACCAGTAAATAAATATTTTATTTGCCCAACTCCGCCTAAACTTTGTTTTTATCAAAAGATTTTCCTAGAACTACTAAAATGTAGTTTCTGAGGTATTGGCAGAAAGCGTTGTTGTTCCATACGTTGGCAAGCGTTTTGTGGGCGTATGTATGGGTCACACAGGGGCTAACTTCCCTTGGAATTCGGGTCTTATTGGCTGCAGGAAACATGGTTTATAGTAGATTACACACAGAGGGCAGGAAAGTAAGAAAGGTCTCAGATCTCATGTAGTTGTTAACCTGGGCAAAGCCGAGGTCAACAAACATGTGATCTGAGGCTTTCTTATTTACTGCCCGAGGTTAGTATACTATTTTTCTCCTCGATGGAGGTAGAAAGCGGCAACTTCGTTTAGCGCAGCAGCGGCGGGACGAAAATTTACGCTTTCCGTCCGGAGGGGAGAAAAGAATATTACTTGAATGGAGAACAATGTAAGTATTGAAAAAAAAAATTACCAAAACTGTGAAATAATTAAAACATGTTAATTGAAAGGGTTATTCTTTAATGACATTATTATCCAATATTTTGTGATTTGAGGTTATTTGTAGTGATGACATGAGGATTGAAAAATTCTGACCACAAACAACATTCAGATTAAAAAAAAATCCAAACCACAATTGCAGAACCATTAAGAAAACGCCTTGAATCAGTGTTTTGCAACTAAGAATAAATACTTTGCAGGTTTTTGTCTGTGTCTTGTTTCCCTACATTATTCATTACGACCACTTTAACATCAATTCATTCCCATAGGAAAACAAAAGAATTGCTAAAACTGTGATTAATCCATGTTAATTTTTAATTTATTGACTATTTATTCATTCATTACGCCGCCCTACGAATAAGAGAATAAATATGGAAGAATAACTCCAAACAAAATCGAAATCATTTTTGGCACCCCATGAAAAATGTCATTTTGTATGAGTTTTGGCGGAGAGTTACAATTTTTAAAGAACAAATTTAGAACGCGTTACAATTTTTTTGGTGCCACTTTTTGTATACATTCTCTTATTCGTAGACGCCGCCCGTAGCGTATGATTAAACTATTGATACATAGATTTTAAATTAAAGTTTTCGAAAATGTATGGAGCTTGGGCCATGACGTTGTTGCATGTAAATTTTTGTAAAATCTACCAGCTCTAGATTTATAACACCAAACTTTCGAATAAAGTAAAATAGTTTTCACAGATATTTTTTTCTGGGCAATAAAGCAAAATGAACAAATTCATCTAAATTGTGCTTAAATCTGTTTAAAACGTTTCAGCGCTCTCACAATTTTTTATAAAAGTGGACCTTAAGTGGACCTTAACATGTAGCAAGGTTCACTTTATTCGTATTTAAGCATGTTCACGTTCGCAGTGCCTATATGGAATGAAAGTGCGGCGATAGATTGGTATTCCGTCAACAAAATCGAACAAGTAACCTCGTACAGACTAAAGATAGCCACCACGGGATACAATTTTGTAAACTATAATCGCTTATTCAATACGGTAGACGCGAGTCAAAATATCTCAAATCGATAGTTTTAGTAAATCACAGGGGCGCGTGCTAAACCACGATTTTGTTAAAAGTATGTTAAATTTGCTAGGTTTTATGGCAAACAATAAAACATTAGCCTCATGCCATGCAAACCGAGACGGATAAATGGAGCATAACCTTAGACCTTCTGAAAAAAACAGACGTAGACCAAAAACATTGTCTGTGCCAAAATAGATTCCGATAGCAACTGGAGAAAAACAAACAAGTTAATATGGTAGAATACTCTGTAATATGAAATATTTAGTAAATTACCTCTCTTGTGAAATACGAGCTTTTGTCCGTGACTTCGTTAAGTAAGTAAAATAATTGAGCCCTAGGTTTTAATTTAAGTCTCAAACAATCTCCATGCTCAGTTTATTTGAATCGAGTCGAAAATTTTGCTCTTAGCAACGATGAACTCAAAATCATTAAATAGTAGGTAACTAGTAAGTCAAACCAATGACCTTCTAAGTACCTACAAGACAAGTTAACAGACATCATTTCAATGTCGATTTTACCGGTCATTGTCATCCAGGTCTAGGGTAGTGACCCATTATTATAATTATAACATTGTCACTGGAATCTTAGCAGGGCCCTATTTAATAAGCATGACAATTGTAATTTACAATGACAGTTCAGGGTACATTGCTGGTTACTAATCACGCTACAATAGCATAGCATATGCTCACGACTATATTCCCCGAGGGGGTAGTCAGAGATATTCTGAAACCTCAGAACATCTACGTTTCACCAGTAGTACCGAAACTCTGTCCAGTGTGACAGGGGGTGAGCCCGTCGCCCAAAATACAATACAATATGGACAAAAAAATTTTGTTTCTTAGAAAATATTAATGCCTGTCTGCTCGACTCAAATAGGTATCGAGCAGATTTTTTTTGCGGTTTTTGTTCAGTTTGATGGTCTGAAGCAGCCCCTATAGTCTATAACGCCCTGTCTGCTTCGTAACGAGTGCAGTTGTGAGCATATAGGTACCATGCTCATATATTATCTGGCTATGCTACAAGATTTGCAATAGTATCGACTTCGAACTTCCTTTGATAATGAAGAGATATTGTAGACAGTATACAAAGTTAGCGCACCTATAATGGCATAAATTTATCATCAATTAGTATGATGTACGGGTCTACGAACTGCGAGCACGTTCACACTTTATTAACTGCCCGTAGCATCGCATAAATAACTACATTGTAGAGCAGTTAGATCGTTATCAAGTTTAATCTGCAGTTAGTGCGATAAAATATAGGTCAGTAATATTGCTATCATTATTATTTATATTTCATAATAAGAATGTTATAATTATAGATGCAGACCGCATGGCAGTGCGACATAGCAACTGTCCCGCCTTAGCTCTATCTCTTTGCGCATAATAATGATGAGCGAGATATAAAAAAGCGGGTAACTTCTCAAAATTACAGATTTCAAGTTTTGTAGTTAATTTCATTTTCCCAAATACATATTGGGTAAGTCAGTAACAGTACTAACAGTCTCTTTGAAAAGTTGTCCTTATGAGCCTAACTTTGTCGAACATCATACTAACTTTTCTACAGAGATAGGGATATAAGAATTAGTTTTCGAATTAAAAACTAGTCATGTACTTTCTCTCTCCAGGCAACCTTCTTTACCAATTTATATTGAAATCGGTTCAGTTTAGATGTGACGTAACAGTAACAGACAGATATCCAAAATTGATCTGATTTTCAAAAGGCACCATACGGTGCTGATTTCGGTTCACAATTGCACATTGAATGATTGATTGATTACTTCTTCAAGAACTGATTAATATAACATTTTGACTCGACATTAAATCTCCATATCTCAAATTATACCAGAACCAGATCAGAGTATCGATTAGGGTTGCTAATCTATTATTAATTAATCGATTGGATTTTGTACTGGTTCTTATTGTGTAAGAAAAAGACGAACAGGAAATTTGCCACCCGGATATGAAGATCAACGTGGACAAATAATCGATATAAAAATTTATTCATTAAATTGTTATCGAATTATATTATACGTGCTTTTGTCCGCGACTTCGTCTGCGTGGATTACCTACCCTTTTAAGGGTGGATTTTCGGAAAATCCTTTCTTAGTTTTATTTAATAAGTGTAGATTAAACATCCTTAGGTCAAAATTTTTTAACACATTTATTCGGTTCGTGGTCACTGTTTTTGATTTATCCATGTAAAAATATAAACTTAGAAAGAGCGAAGCGAGCTCGACTTTTCTAGGAATTGGTTATGGACAGAGCTCAATCAATCTGTATTTTTCCCGAATTTGCCACTACTATTAAAGTGCCACTCGGGGCATTTGTCCCCCCTGGCCCCCTCGCTACGCTATTGCGCCGCGCCGTGTGTGTGTAGTGTGTACCTAATATCCATGAAAGGCGCACAATTTTGTGTAAACATAGCATGGTTTTAATTTATGCAAATATTGTAAATGGAACTAATGTGTGTTCGAGAACATATTACAATGCATGTTTGCCGAGCAAAGATGTAGACTACAATCTAGAATTATAGAATATGTCAAAAGTAATGTTATCAACGCTTTATGTTTCAGAAAACGGATTTCTGTATATGTTCAGTACAAATATTTTGTGTTCGTATATTAGCGACCAGGCCTGGCTATGGGTTAATAAATATTATTTGTGAATCAGTCTATCTATTATAGTGAAAACCGTATTAAAATATCTACTGTAATTGCTGAGATTAATAGAGACAGCAGACAGGACGACAGAAAAACGCGGCGGGGACTTTAATTTATAATATACAAGGTGTAATATTAAATGCATATACTTCAGGTCATCAAGCTGAAAAACTTACCTACTGCGGGACCAACATTTAAATCGCAATAAAAACTGTTGTTTTTTTTTAATTTGTGAAAGGAGTTCATATTTTTTATAGTCTGAATCACTCCCTAAAATACACATTTAAGTTTACACCATGTATAGTGTCATGTAGAGATAGTAATGTATGTCAATTGAACTAAACTGCAGAGTCCATAGATTTAACTAAAAACAACTCCCCTCCTAAATGTCTTAGTTTAAATAATGTTGTCGAAAGTACTATTAACACTTTCATGACTTTAGTGTATAAAGAGTGCACAAAGCAATGTCATAAGAGTATAAATAAACATATAACATAAGACGTTACGTCACAAGTGGTCCGGTGGCCGACTGCGACTAGGGACGACTCGGTGAGAAAGTGGGCCATTACGTAACGATGGAAAACCTACGGAATACGACATCGGCATCCGCACCGTGACGGTTTGCCGATTCATTGTTCAAAGCATCGCTTAATCGCTTTTCTAACACAATGATAAGACGTAGGTTAAACTTGTTAACGAGACAATAAATAACGCTCACAGGCTCATCACCATCATCATCCGGCTATACAGGAGATAAGGAAAAGTATAATTAAAACCTCATATTCTACCCATCAAACTGAACAATTTTTAGTATGGGAGAAAACCTGTCAGAACAAAAAAAGTATAGCGTAAACGATGGTAGTAGATTACGTGGATACTTTTCCTTACACCTTGTAAACATCCCACTGCAGAGCACAGGCCTACATTTTAAGAGTGAGTAAGGATATTAGTCCACCACCCATGCCCATTGCGGATTGATAGACTTTACATACGCATTAAAATTTCTTCTTCAGCATAAGCAGGTTTCCTTACGTTGAAATCAGCAGTGTAAAAATTACATTTTTCTACTGCTGATTTGAACGTATGAGTTTCAAAAATCGCACTACAGTCCTCATTACGTACATAAGTTCGGAAAAACTCATTGGTACATGGCATGTCGTCCGTGCGGATTCGAACCCGGACACCCATAACACATTACAGGCTCATACATACATATAAAGGTAATGATCCCAAACGTAAGCTACATAGATTTTTATTATGGAAACCCAACCATACACCATTCAACAACGAACGGCACAAACAAACATAATTATAACATCCATGACCGATTTGAACCCAGGACCCTGGTGGCGTGGTAACTATTACACCAACCGGGAAGACAACATTTAAAAAAAATATATATTTGAATACGTGATTTTACTGATGATTTGACTCTTATTCTTAGGTATATATTATTTATGTCATCAAATGTCGAAGAAAGATGATCGCTTATGTACAAAAGCAGGTACATATACATACAGTTGAAAAGTGGCATCATGAGTCATGCATGACTCTAACTAAGCACCCCGAAGTCTAATTTCGTACTGGCATATTTCGGGGCGTTGACACCCCCGTGGAATATAGTCATAGAAAGAATCAAATAGTCAAATAAATTTGGGTTTATAAGTATTTACAGTGAATCTGTCATCGAAGTTAGATAATCGTTAAGTCAAGTAACCCGAAAAGACAAGTTTGTCGTGCGACGTTCTTTAGAAGGTAAACAACTGATGTAATCAGCCGATTACAGAATAGCCATTCGGGTGTTCAGATCAATGGGTTTCGAAGTAACCGATAAGCAGTAATAGAGGATCTATGCGGCCGTAGTATCACAGCCGCTTCGCTCTCTTATTTTTTATTTATAATTAATGGACTTCTTGCTTGTGCGTTAGCACCGCATTTCCGCCAGTATCAAGTGGGTATCTATCCAATCTCGAGGATTGTTTTTGAGTAAGAACACAACTGAGAAGGATTGCGGAGCCTCGTGGCAGGCGGAAACGCGAACCGCGCGAACACCACGCGATAGACAAGTGTTCGGGGCAAACCGTGCAATACAACGTGACTCCTTCACTCTCTTTCTAGTGCCGTGATATAGCAGTATCACGCGCAACATGCTACGGCTTATGATCCTAGATGGGTATAATATCAAAAGCTGCCAGCCGTTTGACATTGGCCGTGACCGCACATGTGTCTGCAAACAGTCGACGAATCAATAGTCGACCTTCTTCCAGTGTCTATTACATTTGAGTGCCATTACGTTATTCATTACCGTTTCGATCTCCTTATTTGTTTATCGTTAGTGAGTTTAAAACTCAGGGTGTAACATATAACATACTTTAGGGGGTGCTTCAGACTATCAAACTGACCAACATTTACTATAGGACCAATATTGACATAAAGAAAATTAATTACAAGTTTTCAGGTTTTGCTTTTGTCTGAACTGAACGAAATGTCTAGAGGTTTGAATGTGACATTGTCAAAATGTCAAACCAAACTGAATCGGTGGGTAGGTAAAGTTATACGCGTTACTGGGACTGAATACTAAATAAAAGACCCTGTTGTTAGGGTGGATCTATAAAATCCAACCTTACGTCTACCTAGCCGTTATAACTTGATCTTTATTTGGTAAGAGCGAAGGTTCGCAATGATTGGCTACGAAGATTTCAAGAAATTGTTGGCTTTTTATCTTTGTGTTATGGCTATAATACTGATAATGTCGATGTGAATCATGGATGTAATACCAAATAATATCTACGCAATTGGAGAAATAATAATGAAATAAATAATAATGACGAAGATTTTTTTTGTGAATTTATCGACCATATTCTCCAAGATGGTTAGAGAACATCAGAATTTCTTCTTCAGCGTAAGCAGGTTTCCTCAAGATGCCTTCCTTCGCCGTTTGGGCTCAGATTAATGTTACTACCGTGTTTGGGAGCAGTGGTAGTACGCACATAAGTTAGAAAAACTCATTTGTACATGGCATGTCGTCTCTCTTTGGTACCTTCACGATTGAGTGTATATACCCCTCCACAACGCGCCACTGACCACTGACACTCTTAAATATGAGCATAAGATAACGTAAACATGGATCAAGAAAATGATACGCGTATGTATTGATAATTACCGTTCTCGTCTCTCTTAATGGCGCCTCAGCGGTAATCAACATCATTTTGTACCATAATGTACTATATAACACTATTTATTAACGAAAACTCAAAAACACAAAATACAGAACAGTGCAAAAAAAAAAAAAAAAAAAAAAAAAAGGAAAAAGAAAAGAAAACCAAGACAAAAAAAGAAAAAGAAAAAAGGAAAAAAAAAGATCAAGAAAATTGCACCCTACTGTTATTTCCAATATAGTTGTACTTACGGAAACCCCTTGACGTGACCATTAACATTAATAACAAATCACATATTGATCCAGCACTTGCACATATTCATTCAATTATTTGCTTTGGACCTTCTTGTATATTAATGTTGTATCAAACAAGTGGTAGAAGCAACATAGCACATCGTTAAACGATCAAAGAGTGAGTTTTTTTGCGTCGATTTAACATTATGCGTTTCTGGCAGTCTGCATGTCTGACATTTTGTGTATTTAGCATTTTGCATATTTGGCACTGTGTTATTTACGGCGTGCAAAACCAAATTCAACCGTAATATACGTTATCGTAGAACCTAAAACACATCATACTTCTCTCACATCCATCGTTATCATCATCAGCCTATCATCGTCCACTGCTGAACATAGGCCTCTCCCATGGCGCGCCACAAAACTCTGTCCTCGGCCTTCCTCATCCAGTCGCTCCCCGCTACTTTTTTTAGGTCGTCTGTCCAGCGGGCAGCGTACCACACTGCGCCTACCAGTTCGCGGTCTCCACTCTAGAACTCTGACACCCCATTGGTTGTCAGTTCTTCGGCAGATATGACCGGCCCATTGCCACTTCAGCTTGCTAATTTTCAGAGCTATGTCAGCTACATTTCTCGAATTAAGATTCAAAACAGCTTAAATTAAAGACTACTACAAGAGCATAAGCAATTGAAGGATTTACGCACATAAATGTTTACAAACGTCGATCTTTGAATTACTTTATAAATATGTGCTTTAACGAAATTAAAGCTAATGTGGTGTTGTGGCCGTAACCTGATTTGCGTAAACAAACACACACAAGTGGGCGAAGGTACGAGAAAATTTAAAGACAAAAATGTTTATAAAAAATAAAAATAGAGTGCTATGTTTAGAAATGGCAGTGGAAAGCCCATCGGCAATTATTCATTCATTACTATTCGTTCATTCCCAATCGAAGGAGGACTAATTTCAATGTCTACTTTTGTTCAGTAAATAGAACGTATAACCAGAAGGTTTGAATCATGTCATATCCAGGGCCTAAATGGAATAGCACAGGGGTTAGGGGGTGATGAGAGTCTACTGAAAAAGTTTCAGATAGGAGCTCCGGGGGCTTTGAAGTTCCATGGAAAAAAAATCCGGAAATGTTTTTATAAGATAGAGATAAATATGAGATAAGTAAACTCATACTCCTATCTCATAGATTTGATTCTGTAAGTCGTGGTTTTTTGATATGACGATACGATATCAAACTCATGAATCATGAATATGATGATTCATAACTACTCGTTAAGCTCTTGCCTAATCTGTCAGGACAAACTATTTACATAATTAGCGGTTAGACCTAGAAACTTTGGAATAAACATTAGTTTAAGACCTAGGCATCCAAACAAGAAAGGCATTGTAAATACCACGGTGACAATTCAATGATACGCAATCGACTCAAACGGCTTCAGTCGGTTACGGCCTTTTCAACGCATGACCATTTCCCTATTCGCCAATATCCCCAAACGTCTATTTCCCCAAAAGATCAAAAATAAAAAAAAATAAAAAAAAACGATCACCATATATAACTTTTATCTAAAAATGTATCAACCTACAAGTCTAACAAACAGGCTATTCTAGGTAATAATGAATGAGTCAACATAAACGATTACGTCAGAAGTGAATAGAGAATTTCCCACAATGTACCTACTGTATTGATGAATACAGATGCTATTTAAAGTGTTGACAGTAATTAGAAGTAACCGGTATTGCAACCGGATAAGAATATAACAAATGTTTCGTAATTGATAAACAAACATTAGTAATTTTGTTGCTAATGCCATTTTCAACTACAGGAAAGAAAATATAGATTTTAGTGTATGATATTGATAATCCACTGTAATATCGTTTCAGTACTTATAAATGAAACGATTTGGGATAAATTTACTGAGAGGTTTCATATCATAGCGCCATCGCCAGGACCATATACAGGGTGAAATTGATATCATAAGCATCCTTTAAACTAAGAGTCTACCCATCAAACTCAACAACTTTTACTATGGAAGCAAACAGAACGGAGCAAATAAAAATCTGCTGTTGCATACATTTCAGTTGAGTAGGCACTGCAGTTTAGTATGGAAGAGCAGATTTTTTTTTTTGCTCTGATATCGGTTTGCTCTCATAGTAAAAGTTGTTCAGCTTGATGGGTAGACTCTTAGTTTAAAAGAATGCTATTGGTATCAATTTCACCCTGGAGTTTGCTGGTGCAGATCAAAAATATGGTTACTTCAATAAAGACGGCAATATAACAATATCCTTTTCACCTCACAAGCTCGGAAAGATTCTGTTATGATTCGAAATCTGAGTGCAACAGTGCATTTTATCCGCTAGCGTGGAAAGAGTTTTTAAAATTCGAATCTGTCTATTCAATATTTTTCTATGCCGCCAATCCACTGAAAATGCTTAATAACTATTTCATGTCACTGGCCAGCACGAAAAAAAAGACTTTTTAAAATGATCTTTTTAGCAATTCACTTTTTTTCCTCGCTGTTGTGAGGTAAAAAGTTGTGTGTTTCGCTCGGCTGCAAAGTTATTCTGCGTCTCGTACACCTTTGAAACTTTCGCTAAGCTCAGGATTAATTAGTCAAAAATGCGTGTAAGGAAAGAATATTTTGTGAAAACCAATTATCTAATTGGTTGGACGAAAAGATTGTATTATGTAACGTTTACTTCCACCGCGTTGCATACCAAAACTCATACATGGCGCAGAGGGAACGACAATTTAGTGAAAGAGAAAGCGAGCCGGTAAAAAACTTTTGTGAAACGACTGTAGAACGTACAACATACAGGAGTGTCATTTTTCAAAGTCACACGTCGGTTATCTTTATACAGGGTCCAACTTAATATGCTGACGGTTTTGTAACAGGATGATTAGACCATGAAACTGAACAACTTCCTCCATGGGACCAACATCGACATCGCGAAAAAAAAATTACGCTGATGACCGTCTGATGATCCCAAAGGATCCAGGGAGTGAAAATTCATGCCCACCTTTCTTAGTACATTCAACAGACACCAAGACTGTCGAATGCACCATAAGAATGCACGAATTCGATTATTACACTAAAAATATGTTTACAATCTACAAATAATGAAAATATGTATCAAGTATAAACTACCCTAGTCTTGCTAGCACAGCTACTGATACTATTTGTAAACTTTTGTTTATGATTCAGGATCATAATATTTCCATAAATTCAGTTCCAGTAGGCAATTAGTTCAGTTGGTTTTAGAACATACCGACTCGCCCTACCTTTGCATGGCAAAATGAAATAAAAAGCCTTTATGATTACATGCTTTCATAAACTTTCAACACCGTAATCCCATTCGATGTGGCCAGAAACGTGGCTTCAACAATCAGCTAATTTATGTTTTAGCGCGCAGATCTAGCAAAGTTCACTCGTAGCGTGATATTTAGAACTGATGGCCAATGGGGCAGATTGGCGACGCGCACTGGAAGGCTCTACGTGGGTGGACCGACGACCTGCGCCCGCGGCATGGTACCTCGATAAACATTTTATCGCGCCTGCTAACTCGTTCGTTCGCGTGCAAAAAGAAAGGGAGCTAGGGCGCGATAGCGCTTTATCGTGCTATCATGCCGCAGGCGCTGATGAAGGTAGCGGGCTCCCGTTGGATGGAGGGCAGCGCAAAAGGGGTCATTGTGGCGATTAGGGGAGTCCTATGTCCAGCAGTGGACGTCTTCCGGATGAGAGGATGAAATTTAGAGTTTCAAAATATAATTATCACTTGGCAGACATTACCGTGCTCCCCAGATGTGGTGATAGGTGTTACTTAGGGTTGTGGTTTTACGTCTGTACCTACTGTGCTTTTTACCCATAATAGTAAGCAAAAGAAACCTTTTCTCTTAGTCGCCTCCTACGACCAAGTGAAGATGTATTGTAGTCTATTTTAAGACAGACCCGCATGCACGCGGTTTTCTGATTCAATTCGCAAAAAAGAAACTGCTGTTCCATACATTTGGGTCGAGCAGCCATTGACGTTTTTTATGTTGGCTCTATAGTGAAAGTTGTTAAGTTTGATGGTCTGAAGAACCCTGCTCAGTATGTAACGCATTTAATTTTACATCCTGTATAGGTACCTATTGTTTTAGATATGCATATTGGTTTAGCATACTTACTGCGTAAGCCAACCAAACTGACGCTGACGCATTCCCATTTCATTTGCTTCATTGAAAATTGGCACTATTTCAATCCCAGCTTCATGCCCGTAAATCATGTTCTATCATTGCCCTGAGCTACGAGAAATGAGAAGCTCATACAATTTATCTTTTGGAGAGAGTCGATGCTGATACGTTAAAACCGTGAGAAGCTACTACGGTCATCCATGAAAACAATAAGTACAATAAGGACATATTTCGTATGAAAGATATGCCAAACGAGCTGTCGGATAACCTATTCAGAACATACTTACTTTGCACTTCTATATAACCCATCCTCTTATAATGTTTTGTGATTTTACTGTATTAAAAACATTTATTTACTGGGAATAAGTTACAAGGTCGACGACAGATAAATAACCTTCGACAAACTCTCCCACGATTGAGGAATTGGGTAAAATTAATCCATTGTCTTCATTCATACCCGATGCATAAGAATAATTTATTTGTTATTCTAATGCCCGATGTAAGAAATATCCTTATAAATCTTAATTTTATGCATTTAATTTTAATAATATTTATAATGCAGTTTTTTGTTAGCACAATACAGCGATTTCCATTTTTACCCACGTTTTTAAATAAGGACAAAAATAATATAATTACGTTATGGAGAGCTACGCGGTAATTAATTAAGCTAGTAACAACAAAAATCGGTTTGTTTATTAAAAAATTAAATTTGATAAAATTGACTTTAAAATAATAAACATGATACAACTTCATACAAGGATAATGTAATACCTACTTAGTGTTTTGTCTGTCTGGTTTTTATTAAGATTGTATGAAATATTAAATAGTTTGATACATTGTTTGCTTTTTGTGCACTTCGAAGCTAGGTATTACTTATACTAACTAAATATTATGTTTCTACGAACTAAGCAAAATTTTAATTAGACCATCGTATTGGTTACCTATATTGAATCTATAACTATTAATGGATGCCAGATTATTTTCGAAGCAACGCCAGAGACCAATTAAGGCGACTTGCAAATGGTCTGAAAGCAAGATGAGATCGATTTGCTTCCAACAATCCGCATTGGTCCCCCACCGCATGGTGGAGATCGCCCACTCTCACTAGGACAAAATTAACGTTTGATACCGGTACTAGGTCTCATAGTCACTTCGGCAGTCTCCTTTCACCGATGAGAGGATAAAATAAAACGCAGTCAAACGTATCCTAAACTTAGTATCCAGCATACTGTCACAGGGTCTAATATGGCGTCTGAAAATCAGGTCATGTAGCAGAGTCAAAGCTAGGGACCTAGAAGGGGGTGGGGGGTTGCCACCCATGAATGAAGCGCCTCAATGGAACCGATCGATCTTACTATAGAGCTAATATAGAGCTATGGACTCATGCCAGAAAACTTTCAAGTCTATAGCTGCTGTCTCGGTCGTGCTTAGGAATTGATTTGAATGTTGGAAAGGGTGGGGTTGTGTGTGATATACATAGTAAAAGGCAGTAAAGCTTTTTGAACGGATTTGAAGGTGACCGTTGTTCAGATTTGTTAAGATGAAAGCTTTGTAGAGCGAAAAGCTGGAGAGCTTTCCAACAATCTCTTATGCAACGTTTTAACAAATGAACGCTATAGAGAATTGTATATTATACTTCATGCTTCGTCCTCGAGATTAGCAAGAAGACAACATGTAGTAACGCGTAGCACATACCATTCCACACTCCTTTGAGAATTTAAAATTTATTTTTCTTACGAGGGCACTACTGTCACGTAGCCCTTGCGCTCGCCATCTTAAATCATTCGCTTCATAGTGCTTCGCCGTTCCACCACGTGCTCGCGACTATTACGCATAAAAATTTGTTTTTCAGGTTGAATTGTGTTATTGTGAATATGCCTAAACGCAAAAGGGACGATTGCGACCGTATTAAACATAAAATTAGAAGGCTCGAGAAGAAATTACGACGCAAGGAGCGTCGAACTCGTAGTCGGTTTAATTTGGATGATTCTGAATCTTCGTTCGCATCACGTTCATCCCACGGTTTGCCGATTTATCAAGGTACATATCTACTTGAAATTTATGCTGTTCATAATGATTCAACGGAAAATAGATGCAACAACATTTCTTCGGTGCTTCGATGCTGTTTATAATGATTCAACGGAAAATAGATGCAACAACATTTCATCGGTACTTCGATGGGTTCTATTAGTCTACTCGAGAAATTAGTGTTACGGACAGTACAACGGGACTGTTTTTTCACTAATACGAGTTAGACAAGATCATAAGTAGGTACCTATTCTAAGGAGAATACCTACACAGTTTGTGGACAGTACTTGCTTTGCATTGGGACTGTTTCATACTGTTAATTTTATAATAATTCATCATAGTAATGACTAAACTAGATGCGTTGTTAAATAACGCAGTTACCTATATTCTGGCCCGCCGATCAGTACAATGGGACTGTTTCATGGTGCTATTTGTTTGCGGACAGTACGTGTTATCATAACTTGGGACTGTCTCTTACAATGAAAATATTGAATTGCTTTACCTGAGGGCTCGCTAAATTTGTTTGCGGACAGTACGTTTTATCGTAAATTGGGACTGTCTCTTACAATAAAATATTGAATTGCTTTGCCGGCTACATGGGACATTACATCTCCTTTTCATGCAACGATAATATGGATTTCATGGAATTAACAATGACTAACCTAGATACTTTACGTTGTTAAATATGAATGCAGTTATATTCTGGCCCGCCGATCAGTACAATGGGACTGTTTCATGGTGCTCGCTAAATTTGTTTGCGGACAGTACGTGTTATCACAACTAGGGACTGTCTCTTACAATAAAATATTGATTTGCTTTACCTGGCTAAATGGAAAATTACGTCACCTTCGTTTTCATGGAATTAACTGACAATGAAGAGGTCATTTTAAAACTAGAACCACCGTCTCCTGAGTCACAAGGAGATAGGGACTGGGCAGAGCCAACCGGAGATACTATTCCGCCAGTGAAGCTTGTTCCGCCGTCAGACCGTGTTCCGCCAACAGACCCGGTAATAACACCTGTATCAGAAGACTTCGGACTTAACAACGAGTTGTTAGATATACGAGGTTCAGATCCTACGACAGAAAAGAAACATGGGAAAGGTTTACGGAAAGAGTTTTAAGAAAAATACTTAACGCTGAGATTAAAGCAGCAGTTTTTGATACTGTCGTGTGTAAATAGAAGCATCTGACCTCAGCTAAAGAAAGAAGTCAGAGAACAGTTACAAAACCACAAATACTTATATGCTCTCATTCGGCGAAAACCTAGCCGTAACATTAAAATCAGCGAAAGCCATCAATAAATCTGGTACTGATCTTATACCACCGGCACCTAAAGGTGAAAATAAGAAGCAGGTGCAGAATACTGCACATTTGTCAATAGATTCAAACTGGAAGAATCCGGGTCCAATTCGCAGACATACGGGCCCTCCGCGGATGAAGGAGTCTGCGATGACCTCGAAGCGCAGTCGGCCACCCAACTCTTCGAAGCAGTTTCAGCATCCGCAGCGACCGGGATACAACCGATGATATTACCGGTAAAGCCTGCTGGTCGATTATCATTATTTCATAGAGAATGGTCAATTAATACTTTCATACATACATACAGGGTTATAAAACTCCTTTTTAACGAAAACCAATTGAATTAGTTCATCCTAGCATTCGAAAATATTCAGTCTCGGAAAGAGCACATTTTGTTGATGCTATTGATATTTTGTTATCTTTAGGAGCTATTTCAGACAGTTTATCCCGACCAATATTTGTTAAATATTTTTCTAATACATAAGCCGAATCTTTAAATAAAACATTTATTGTGATATTTTGTCACTTTAAATTGGAGGTTTTGAGAACTGTGCTGAAGCTGATATCAAAAGATTGTGCACGTGTGCACATATGATTTAAAGGATGCTTATTTTTTAATAAAGATGCAATGATAGAAAATATTTTAGTTTTCAGTTTGAAGATTCAATTTATGAATTTCATATTTTACCTTTTTGCTTGATGCTGCTCTTTTTGAACTCACAAGGGTGATGAAACCGGTAGTTAAATTGACGAGAACATGTGGATACTTTTCTAAGATCAGATTAGACTATGATCATCAATCATGTTCTGAAAACTTGCAAGACGCCAGAAAACTTCTAACGGGCCTTGGTTTTATCATCAATAATGAAAAAGTAGCTTTAATCCTTCCGAAACTAGCAGGGTTTTAGGAAATGTTTTAGACACAAAAAAAAAAAAAAAAACAGTCAACCAGGTTACATTACCGAAAGAAAAGATAGACCGAATCAAATTTGAAATTACCAAATTTTCTACCACGAAAAGATGCAAAACAAGAGCATTTGCCGGTTTTGTTGGTCTCCTGGCGTCTGCCTGTCCAGCGGTAGAGTAGGGTTGGCTATACACAAAATCATTTGAGAGATATAAATTCTACCTTACTTAATTAAAATAAAAAATGAAAATTTCATGAACATTCCAAATTTATTAAAATCAGATTTTGAATGGTGGAGTCGTACTATCGAACATTAATTTTGTAATATCAAAATTGATATTTTTATGACCTGGAGATTTTCTCTGATGCCTCAACTACGGGGTGGGGGATTAGAGAGCCATGGAGTGAAGATGAATGTGGTCGACATATAAATTATTTAGAAATTTTGGCTGCGTTCATTGGTCTTAAAATGTTTGCTAAAGATCTGTCTTACTCCCAATCCTTCTTCGTATTGACAACACCACCGCTATTTCCTACGTCAAACATATTCATGCATTCAGTTCCTACATTTTACAGACGTTACAAAGCAACTTTGGCAATGGTGCGAATATATAGACATCTGTATGTATTCGCGTCATACATTCGATCTTCAGATAACTTTGACGCCGATCAAGATTCAAGACGAACCTACGCATCCAGATATTGAGTGGCAACTTGCAGACTATGCCTATATCTACAAATTGTAATGAGGTTTGGTTACATGGACTTATTTGCTAGTCGTACAAATAATAAATGTACAAGATACGTATCCTGGCATAGAGATCCGGATGCGTACGCTGTAAATGCTTTTACAATTTCATGGTTCAATTTAAGTTTCTACGCGTTTCCTCCGTTTAAAATAATATTAAAATCTTTACGTAAAATTATTTCGGATAGCGCCAAGGGTATAATGGTTGTTCCATGTTGGCCTACACAGCCATGATACCCATTATTCAAGTATCTGTTAGTTTCAGAACCCACTTAATTTTGTCAACTAATTACAGCTACAGCCACATCCAGGGCTCAATAACCCTGGTGGCAGGAATCTTATCCGGGAGGCGATGATAAGAAGAGGTATTCCACTTTCATCTATGGGCATTGACTTGACTCTCTTTCGGAGAACTCCTACAAGCAATATGATCGGTGCTATAAAGGTGGTTCATTTATTTTAATGATAACAAATTTAATTTGTATGATGTATCAGCTCCCGATTTTATGACCTTCTTAACTATTGCATATATTTTAATGACGGTGCTCCATATGGGACTTTAAACTCTTATCGGTCGGCTCTATTTTTAATTTCAAAAGAAAAAAATGAGGAAACGATAATATTCAAAGATTTTTTAGTGTTATGTTTCGTTCTAGGCCCCTCAGGCCTAGATATACCGAAACTTGGGACACATCTATTGTGTTAAATGATCTCTATTGTCGCTAATTACTCTTTTATAGCACTTGTTACTACACAAAGGGTGCAGACTTTATCAGAGATAAAGGTTTCCAACATTGATTGATCTTCATCTTCCTGATCGTATTAAAACCTCTAGGGTTAGAGAAAATCAACCCTTGTTAATTATTCGGTTTTTTATTGAAAAACCAGAGATTTGTCCGTGAAAAGCTCTTATTACTTACCTCGAGTTGACAAAGAAAATTTTATTTATACGTTTCAGAAGGCCTCATAGGCCGACTGACTTGGTACACAAACATTATCTAGATGGATAAATAATACCCCAGGTTTAAGTGGAATTGATACTTCAACGTTCACTGCGCATAGCACCCGGCATGCTGCCTCGTCAGCTGCGCAGAGGTTAGGTTAGATCATCGATCAAATTACGAAAATTGCTGGTAGGAGCTCTGGCTCCCACACATTCGCCAAATTCTATAAATAGACCAGTTATTAATGTCTAATGTTTCTTTAAGTTTGGCTATTATGAATGATTCAGTTAGAATACAAAACTTTGTTGTTAATTACTTGTTCGGATTAAGTAACTTTTTTGTTTGATTACTACAGTAAATAGAATTGGATCGTTGGCTACTTGCAACTTCATTCAATTATTTTTATATTTTACGAATCATGTCTCTAAATGTCTACATGTTGTCTTCTTGCTAATCTCGAGGACGAAGCATGAAGTATAATTAGAGATTAAACGAACTTACCTGTTAGTGAAGTTCTATCCTAATTATACGAAGGCTTCGTCCGAAGAGATTAGCATCCCTCCCACCCACTCGTTCACTCTCTACCCATATTCATCGTAAAATATGACATGATTAAATATAATTCTAGACTCTAAACGAAATGATTTAAGATGGCGAGCGCAAGGGCTACGTGACAGTAGTGCCCTCGTAAGAAAAATAAATTTTAAATTCTCAAAGGAGTGTGGAATGGTATGTGCTACGCGTTACTACATGTTGTCTTCTTGCTAATCTCTTCGGACGAAGCCTTCGTATAATTAGGATAGAACTTCACTAACAGGTAAGTTCGTTTAATCTCTAAGAATCAATAGCTAAATTGCTTTATTTATACGGAAACTTTTTACTATTGATGATCTTACTAAGATTATTATGATTTTACTGACTGTGCCTACTAATTATAATATTACGAAACTAGTCCGTAATATTGTGAGAACTATAGTCGATTGACAATAATCCGGACGATTATAATGTTACTAGGAATATTAAAATGTTACGGGTGATGACAATATCCTGCGACATACTTACACAACACATTATGTCTGAAGGAGAAACCCAGACATTAACCTCAAGAATACTAAAGATACAGTGAAATATGGACATGACGTCAAATCAAAGCATGAAAATGATGAACAAAAAAACTTAAAAAGGTTTTTGCAAAGTTAATAACCGAAGCAATTTTATTTCATTTTGGCATCAATTTAAAGATAATGTTCGGCAGGCTTTTTCAAGAATGACGTAAGCAAAAAGATAATATTTGTCCGCCAATTCGGCAAACAGCGTAAAAACGAGGGATACTTTTCCGATGTTTACTTTATTTATACGTAAACTAAACAGGTAGACAGATATAAACGACAAATTAACATGCGACTAAAAGTTCCTTCACAATATTGACTATGATAATTAACAGACAGTAGATAAGACTCAAATTGCGATTGCTTATTATTATTGTGTAGATAATTTGAGACAAAAGAATCGACTCATACAAGGTGTTACTTCGTGAATACCATAGACATCTTTGAATACATACCTACACAAACATACGTTCGTATTTCTTCCGGGGTTGACTGAAATTTTCACAATTTTGTAAGTACCAAAACCAACTACTATTAAAGGTGAAATAGTGAGAAAAAAATCCGTTTTAACAGAGGTAGGTCACGTTAGGTTTTAGAATGTTACGTTTCAAGTGGTGATAGAGTGGCTAGCCTTTAGTCAATAAAACACAAAGCCTGTATTATTTATCCTGCAAGGCAAAGGTCTCTTATGAATAAGGATGAGAGGAAATGAGCTATACTCCAACAAGCAGCCCCAGCCAGAGCGGCCTAGTGAAATAAAGAAAGAAAGAAGATAGCAAGCAAACAAGTTAGTGGTCAATTAGCTGTCAAAATTTTCAAGTCGCCTTAATTATCTAACCCGTCTAACAAATCTATCCCAAGTAGGCGCTCGTGACTAAATACAGCTGACAAATACCTGAAGAAAGATCGGACCGGACCTAACAGATTGCGACTGATCCAAGCATCGGTGATCGTTTCCAAAACGCCGAAGCACCACTAGAAGGCCAACGAGCGAGGAAGACAAGAAACTTAAATACTGCTCCGTCCGGGAAGAAATGGGTTGGTGTATTCAAAGCTGGAACCAGACTAGCGAATGAAAACACCCTTTTACATCTCTGTCGTTATTTGAGCAAAACAATGAAAATGTACCACGAGAAGCGCAATAAACATTTGTTTTACCAAAACAAAGCTTTATTATTTTGTGTACTGTTGTAATAAACATGATTTACGGATGCAAATGTTGTACGACAACTCTGTTCGCCATACAATTAACACTAGAAATAAATGACACATTTGATGACAGCATTTAAGTATGATTTCCGTCTTTATAAGTACTTTTTGCAGGTAAACATTTATTTTGTAAACAAGAATACAGTCAAAGTGAAAATGTAATCATGTTTGGAGGTAAGAGCATATGATATCATATGATCATATCACACAACCGATTTTCCAGCGTAGGTGATTTCTCAACTACACCACATTTTTTGGGGTTATAGAACAAGAATGATACATTTTGTTTGAAATATCGTATTGCGTCAATACTTACGACCCGGTTGGTGTAATGGTTACCACGCCGGACTGCCAAACCAGGGTCCTGGGTTCGAATCCCGGTTCGGTCATGGATGTTATATGTTCGTGCCGTTGTTGTATGGTTTCCATAATAAAAGCCTTTAGTGCTAGTTTGGGATCATTACAATGTATGTGCCTGTGAGCGTTATTTATTTTTATTATTTATTACTTACGTACTTTACTGTCCAATAATTGGTGTGCGAAGACTGCGAAGACCTTTTATTATGAATGACGTCAACAACATTAAGTTTTCGTCATAATCACAGGTAAAGGGCCGCATTTTTCCGTCGCTCCATCCTTTTCTGTCACTCAGGATTCAGGAACGTCATTTGCTAGAGCAAATAAGATAGACGGACGGAACGCGACCGCACGCGCGGTGCTGTTCCGCGCGTTCGCGTTGCGTTGCGGAAAAATGCGATGCGGTGCTGTCAGATGAGGTTCAACCCTTATTGGACTACGTACGAACCATAATAAGTTATGACACATTTGGTATTGCGCTAATACTGCACATTTGGTATTGCGATAATACGGTACTGCTCTTGAAAGCCGTTAGAGCCGTTTTTACAGATCGCTCAGACGTTTAAGGCTGTCAGTTACATAGAGTTTAGCGCGAATAGTATACTTAGTAAAGTTGAATAGTAATTGGATTGCAATGTGATTCTTTTAGGTTTTCATTGTTTTGTAAAGTTCTAAGGTTAAGGCACGATGGGGCTGACATAGCCTCAGGGTTAAAAGCCCGCATATAAATAAAAATGAATAAAAAAAATATATAACTTCGATGTTTTAACTTAGCGCAATCAGGCTCCAGGTAAGGATTCTAATCACAGGTCTTAGCTGAGATTTTAATTTATTCAATATGGTTTTTCATCTAGATAATTATGTCAGATAACATACACGTTCGAGTTCGAATTTTTCTACTTTATCAAATTCAGGACATCAGGATGGAATGATGTTACATCCCACTGTTGGAATAATTTGACAGTGACGATTCGGAGGTCGTTATGGAACAACGGACATTTTTCTCGCGATTCTGGCGTTGTCCCTTAGTCGAAGCTCAGTTAGATGGTTAAATAATCCCACCTCGTAATTTTTTGATATTAAATTCAAAGGCGGATGTCATTATGGAAACATACTGTTCTTGTGTTTGTCTAAGTTAGGTACAATAAAGAATGTTCATAGTATAATAATATCCAAATGTTTTTGTTCTTTATAATATTATGTTTCGTTTTAACATTCTTAATGTCAAAGAAGAAAATACTTGGGCTGAATAGCGATGTAAAACTTTTTTCTTAAACAAACCTGCGAGATGTTTCATATTTTTAGGGTTCTGTACCCAAAGGGTTAAAACGGGACCCTATTACTAAGCCTACGTTGTCCATCCGTCCGTCCTACCTATTTTTAGGGCTGTAACTTTTCAACCGTAATAGCTAGATTGTTGAAATTTTCATAGAATATGCGTTATTACGGCGGAGTTGTTAACAAATAATAAAAAATTTCAAAAAGTTAAATATTAAGGGGGGTTCTCAACAAGAAACTAGTTTTTATCGGCGTTTTTTCTTCTCGCTATATTGTAAAAACGGTAATACTTACAAGCGTCAAACTTGGTGTGATTATAGAGCAAACTCTACAGTATAACAACAAATAATAAAAACTGGCCAAGTGTGAGTCGGTCTTGCGCTAATGGTCCCGGAGAAAAAAAAGTTTTTTTTGTAAGTTACTATGTTGTGTTGTGTGGTTACGGAACCCTCGGTGCGCAAGTAGCCCGACTCGCACTTGACCGGTTTTATTTTAATTTTACAAAGAGATTCTTAAAAGAAAACAAAATTCTTTTGTAACTCTCGGTGCTCTCGGAGCGGGAAATTGTGTTGTTAAGGGGCCATAGGTCCTGGGCGTTTTCACTTTTTTGTCCACCCCCCTGTTTTTGCGTGTCCCTCGCATTCATCACTACTTTTTTCAACCTACAGAGCGTTTTTAATATTAATTATTGAAAGGAATACAAAAAGCATATTCTTAACTTACTTTCTATATAAACATATTTAGCGTAAATCTGCTGAAGATTAAAAAACAAATTTTTTAATCTCAAAAATACCCTGTTTTTCCTATGTCCCCACCGCATATTGACAACTTTAAGTTGATCTTGCTCATTTTTCTACTATAGAAACCTATTGTTATTTAATATTCTATAATTAGGGAATGTGTTAAAGTATTCGTGCTAATGAAGTATATTTATTAAATAACTACAGAATTAACAAAAAACAATAAATAAGACAAAGACGTAATTTGATCCTTTTCCGTGAGTCCTTGATGTTACCACTATTAATCAGCTAATAAATCTACTATTTTGTTTCTTTTATTTAATAATGGCAACACAGCATCATATTTTTTGAGCCAGGCAAGTTTTACCCTGTCTTGTCAGAGTGACATCGATGCTATTCACGAGATTGCACGCTCCTCTCCATTAGGAACCAAAACCAGTCTAGGTATGTTACCAATTTTTCTAATAACCTAGTGGTGTTCGATTATATTTAAGTTAGTTAATTAATTTGAATGGCATAATGCATGCATTTTGTATGGTCATTTTGTGCTTCAGCTCAATAGCAAATTTTTAATCAATTATTTTAGTTTTGAAAGTAACTGTCCGTCGCGTCCCTTTCGATACTTTTATAAAGTAACTTATAGGCCGGACTCAAAAAGTAACGAAAAGGACGCGTAAAGCAAAGGGCACACCAGGGAACTTTGTAAATTTGATTCATTGTATTTTTTAATTAAAAATAATAATAAAGTCTGGTGGAAGTTCACATAAAAATAAAAAAGCCTTTTATTCCATACAAAATGTTAATTTCATTTACAAATATAAAAAAGATATAATTAATATAATATTTGGTAGGTTCATGCAATTTGATAAAGATAATAATTTCACATTTATACAAAGAATTAGTGTTAGAACTGTATGTCATGTATGAATGTCATATAAAAATAGTCTGATTAAAAATATAATAAATAGCACTAAGTGTGACCCCAGCCTAGTGAAATGTTACTGGTCCACTTCGTTACTGTCCCCTAAATAAAATGTTTAATTTAATTTATTTTGGACAAATCTTAACGAATTACTTCATGTAATAAATGTCATAAGATCATATTATCAAAATGATTTCAAATTTGTTAAGTCAATACGTAAAATCCCTATTAGTATAAAAAAAAACGAAAAATTCCAGTACTCTTTGGCTCACATAGTAACGAAACCTTTTTTATAACGTTAACACTGTTTTATTTTTTGCTTTTTTGTCACCGAATCCTTTTTTATTGTGAAGTTCTTACTGTAAGATACCTAAATAAAATAAAAAATAAAATATTAAGTAAGCAGTTAATATTATATTAGTATTTGAAAAAGTAACGAAACAGACGTCAAATATTGCGACATGCGTCTTGTTTTATCATTTTTAGAGCATAATTAATCAGATTTTGATGGTTCCTTTGATTTAAAAATAATCTTGACAAAATTCTTAATCTTGTCATAAATCAAAACATGCAAAAAATTTAAATTTATAAAAATTGGCATTTAAGAAAATGGGGTGGACAAAAAAGTGAAAACGCCCTCCTGACGAATATTTTCTATGAGAAACGCGATTGCCGAGCACTCCGAAAAGTGTGTGCGTGAGCCGTATTTTCGATTAAAAACAACTAACCAAAGCACTTTTTCTAGATTTTATT
Source organism: Agonopterix heracliana (assembly GCA_963693445.1). Lineage (NCBI taxonomy): Eukaryota > Metazoa > Arthropoda > Insecta > Lepidoptera > Depressariidae > Agonopterix > Agonopterix heracliana. The sequence goes on from OY856310.1 coordinate 3,348,323, forward strand.
TATGATTGCACTAGTTAAACTAATGGTGAATATGTGAGTATAAATACCAACAATCGGAAACTATTTTAAGTTCTTCTAAACCGAGAAAAATGTTTAAAAATGCATGAAAATACATCATCTTTGTGACAATTTTCTATCGAGTGAAGTAATTCCAATCGTGTATTCAGTTGATGATTGCACTAGATGAAATATCCAAAAATACTGAGATATGACTTTAGTTTCGGTAAATGGTATAAATCTAGTCGTAAAATGAAAAATAAAAGATGCCTCCGAGGTATTTCCACCTACTATTACGTCTTAATATAATAATACTGGTTCTTTCCTAACATGCTGACAGTTTTTAGGTTGATCATCAGACTCATACTAAACATCTTCCTCTATGGGACTAATATCGAAATGGCGAAAAGAATCAGCTGTTTCAAAACTGCAAACTTACTAGACCGAAATGGACGGACCGTTTTTTTCCGAGATTTCGTCATAATTCCCATGGAGAAAGTGGTTTAGTTTGATGGACCATTGCCGATATAGCAAAAAATTTCGTTATTGTATACATAAAGAACTTCTTTCAGTTTTATAGTATACATTTTAACAATCTTCAAATAGGTATTAAATGTAATAAGTATAATACCAATTCTGAAATTACATAAATGAAAAAATTTTTTTTACTAGGATTTCATAAAAAAAAATGTGTTAAATTTCAAGTAAATAAAAAACGTTTGATTGATTATGATCGTGAAATTCGTCATTTTAGCTTTTCTGAATATCCCTAACTGATTCATCATCATCATCATCAGCCTATCATCGTCCACTGCTGAACATAGGCCTCTCCCAAGGCGCGCCACAAAACTCTGTCCTTGGCCTTCCTCATCCAGTCGCTCCCCGCTACTTTTTTTAGGTCGTCTGTCCAGCGGGCAGCAGGGCGTCCCACACTACGCCTACCAGTTCGCGGTCTCCACTCTAGAACTCTGACACCCCATCGGTTGTCAGTTCTAAAGACAACTAAAAATACGTCCACCAAATCAAACCACGTAATTGGTCGTGTGGTACACTACTCTAACCTAACTGATTATAGTCGTGAAATTATGCATTTCTATATGAACACCACCTCACTGTTCAGGGCTGCAATCTCCAGGGTCAGAGTAGCCCTAATGAGAGCACCACAAGAAAAAGAAGTCATTTATAGAATAGGCTACACCATTCCTTTCATTCAGATGCTAAATTATTAGTTATGTAAACGTAAACATATAATTTGTATAGAGTTGGTGGTAGTGAATAATTATAAAAGGATATTATGCAAAGACAATAGATAATAAATAATTATTGGATACAACAGCAGCAAGAGAATACAATAACAATAAGTACCTACTATCTTATTCACCGCATGCAAAGTAAAGATAAACGTTACTTAGTTAATTACTGATATTTGCGGTAAAGTAAAAAAAATACTTCTAAGGTATTTTCCTGTGTTTAAAGAAAATTCTTTGTCAGTTCTAATTAACATTGAAACAGGAAACTTTAGTCGCGCGAAGATGAATACGACATTTTGATCTTTGATTTTAGGAAAAAAGGAAACAATGTTTTGATCTGGTCCTTTATTAAAGGGTTTTAGTTGACTCGGCGCGGCCGGGCCGTGACTGGGTCCAATGGCCGAGATGAGCAATTTTCAAACCGTCTTTTTTATGTGTAAATTCCACAATCTATTCCAACTTGACTGGACTGCAATTTAAATTGTACAACCTATTTTTATTTGTTAATATTTTATGTGTCCAATCGACCAATTAAAAATAATTAAAGTACGCCACGCGTACTGCAGGGTTCGTAATAAATTATCTTTAAGTTATTTATGGAAAAAACTGTAATTTGATAATAGGTCTTCAACCCCGACAATGCCTTCTTCTTCATCGAGTTCCTCTTCATTACTGAAGGTGGGCAGTCAGCTCTGCATATCCCTGTCTATCTCTCGACAGCCGAAACAGCTCTTCGACGCTGGCGATGTCTGTCTACTGATTCAGGTTAGCGAGGCACGACATTCGTGGCCTACAGACGACGCCTCTTTTGCCCTCTCCTTTGCCCATTATTATAGTCTGGAGCAGTTGGCTCATATCCCAAAACCATATCTATCACATAACTTTAAGGCGTACCTCTATAAACGCTGCTGTTTTTTCTTATAATTAATATCTACATCTAATTGATTGATTTGTGGTTGGGCTATTGCAATCAAGGGTCGTTATGTAACACTGCGACCATCGCTGGTCTATTGTGTTCGCCCCAAGCTCACCCATATTTACGCATACCTCCGAACTTATGGTATTTTCTTTTCATTCTCGGGAATGCAGGTTTCTAGTGGTACAGGCCAGGAATCGAACCGCGGCCTCATGATTGAGGCGCTAGCTCTCTTCCGTATGGGCTATCATCGCTTTTATCTACATCTAAAGTATCTATCTGTAATATCTATGGTATCTATGTACATCTAAAGTTACTACGAATGCGGAAATACTATACCTACTGTTACCTATGACGACGCAAAACCGTCAACTTTCGCTCAAACACATCAATAGAATATGTTAGATAGCCACGTACATACCTACACGCTATTAGAATATCTACGTGATATAACGTTATCATGCATGTGATGACGGCTTCGGAACGTGATGGTTTCGATATTAGAATGATAATTAAACTCTGTTACATATGTGAATGTAGATCGGTGAATTATCTGTATTCCGGTGATCGTGTGTTATGCATAATATTATGAGGCGTTGTGACGTTGATAGCTTCGTTATTCGAGACTTTGAAATGGCTGTTGCAATCCGTAGGTTGTAACTGCGAGAAAATATTCAATCAATAGTGCTAGCTTATTTTTTTTTTACTAATTCGCAGGTACCACGCTAGTGAACCGCATACCTAACGTAGAAATTCGTCGCAGAACAAAAGGGTGACCGGATCACCAAGTTAGATTCGAGATCGGTGTGACACTTGGCTAGAAGGGAAGACGGCAGACCAAGGCAGTATCGGAAATTAGGAATGATGGCCAAGGGAGGGAAGGAGATCAGTAAGCAGACCACTAACAAAGATCTCTCAAGAATAAGGATGGGCCATCTACCACGTGGGCCCAGTTAAGTTTGATGGGGGCAAGTTAGTAGTAAACATTCTGTCAGAGAATTTTCAAGCTGCCTTAATGGACATTAAAGCAGAATTCTGACCTGGCTTACCAAATAGTTACACGGCCATCTGATGGAACTATCCAGGGCTGCAATCGCGGTATATATTCGGTGATTGAACCGTGATTGGACTACGTACGAACCATAACTTTTGACTCATTTGGTATTGCGCTATAATGCGTAATAGCGGTACAGCTCTTGACATTCGTTAGAGCCGTTTTGACGGATCGCTCAGACGTTATGGGCTGTCAGTAATATAGATTTTAGCGCGATGCGGAATCTGCACAGTTGGATAGTAATAGGATTGCAATTCGATTACAACTGAAATTGGATAAGAATAGAACTTCGATGTTTTAACTTAGCACAATCGGGCTCCAGGACCACTTACATGCCTTATGAAGGAGACGGAGACGCTCGAGATGAAATATGACTAAACAGTCACCCATCCAAAGATTGTCCGGACCAAACATTGCTTAACTTCGATTATCGTTTCCAATACCAAACAATACAGAACGTGTAAATAAATAAAGCCTACACATTTGTTGTACCAGTGCATTAAGTGCAATGTAGTACATTATAATGTTATGTTTATCTTTGACAGTTCACAGCGTTTACATAGCATTGCGTGTGACTTGTTTATGAAAACTAGGTTTTATTACATTATTATGTATTTTCTATTAATGGTTTGACCTACAAGTAACTATCTAATGATATTGGTGTTGATACGTGTGTTACAATGTTTAACTAGTTTAGCAACATATTATTATTTAAAGGGTATATTTTCTGTTGTGATTTGTAACAAACATAGAGAGATTATATCTTACTGTTTATTTTCTATTGGTTTGACGTACATGATAGCAGTATTATGGTAATGATGCAGATAGTTACTATCTCAAGAAAAATGTTGGATGCTAATTTAAATGCGTTACATACAGAGTTCTTTCTTCTTAATATGCTGACAGTTTTTTTAAGGGGATGAAAAGACCATCAAACTGAACAACTTTCTCTATGGAACTAACACCAAATAGCGTAAAAAAATCTGCTGTCCCATAATTTGGCTCGAGTACGTTTGCAGTTTTGTATGGAAGGTTTTTTTTCGCGATTTCAATGTTTGTGCCGTAGACAGAGTTGTTCAGTTTGAGGGTCTGATTATCCCCTTTAAAATTGTCGGTATATTAAGAAGGACCATATATTATATTCTTAGCCGTGCTTCAGCCCATCAAACAGAACTTTCACTATAGATATGTAAAACTGTATACTATATTCTTTGCTATAGAGCCAACATCCAAATCGTAAAAAAATACCAGCTTTTCAATACATAATGGGACGCGTAGGAATTGTCATTTTTTATGAAAGAACAAAAACTTTTTTGCTATTTGCATATTGGCTCTATTGTGGAAGTTATTCAATTTGATGGTCTGAAGCATTTAAGTTTAAACCCCTGTATAATAAAAATTATTAAAATATTATAAGAAAGATAGTGACATAGTGACTTTGACTACTTATATGAGGACTGGTAACGCGTGTAATTCTACTAACAAACATTTCTGCCACTTTTTGCGGGGGGCAAGGTAACATGCAATCCGCAACTTTTGATTTTATTCCTCATAACTTTAGATTCTAATTTTGAATGTTAAAAATCATGAAAAGTAGTCTCGTGTGAACCCCAAACGTTCTAAGTTCGAAATTATTGTTTCGCAATTATAGGCTGTCTCGTTTAGTGATAAGGTATAAAATTTTATGTAAATGTACATGATCAATTGATCTTATACCGTGGCAGAGGGGAAATGCTACCGCAAGGCGAGTCCTTATAATAAATAGTCAAAGGATAGCGATTTTACTTCCATTGTCAAAATTATTTAAAAGTCGACGGTGAATTAAAAAACTCGCATACCTATTATGTAATCAGCAAGATACGAGTACCTACACAATAGCACTAAAATGTTGGCCGAAATATAATATACAATGTCATTTAATATACAATACTACTTTCAATTTATACACACGTATGAAAGTCTTGACACGACGTTATCTTTCACTGATCTAGTGATTGTCTAGTGACAGTGACCTTTCAACGACACATACTGTTATTTTTTACCGTGGTCTAGATCCGAACCTACGACCTAAACAATGAGGATGCAAGCTCTTAACGAACTAGGTCATCAGACTACAGCTAAATCTAGATAGAAACACAGGTACTTTTTTTATATACCATAATGCCAAGAGAATGTTTAAGAGAAAGTCGTATCGAACGAGTCATTCTTGCACAATCGATTAGGTGTTATTTTTATTAATGCCGTAGCAGTTTCAGTTTGTATCTTTTAAGGGGATATAATTCGGAGCGCGCTCCATACAAACGTACTATGGTGATATTTTCAATACAAACCAATTAAAGTCAATGAAATTTTGCAGACACAATCTAGTAACAAATTTCTATGCTTGTATGGAGTCAGATTTTCGTTAGAATGTATAGTTTTAAAGTTACAGTGCCTCAACGATTTCCATACAAAACTTAAATTAATCCTAGCACTGAAACTGTATAGTTTAACGAAAATCTGACTCCATACAAGCATAGAAATTTGTTACTAGATTGTGTCTGCAAAATTTCATTGACTTTAATTGGTTTGTATTGAAAATATCACCATAGTACGTTTGTATGCAGCGCGCATTTTCGCTCTCGGAATAAAATTCTCTTTAGTTGCTAAATTCACAGGTCGATAGGGCGGGACATGCGGGTTGAGGGGTATATGCACTGCAGTTTATCTTTGTATCGATGATGACTCATCTATAAATAGTAAGAAACAATGCATTGCGATCACAATGCACGTGAAAGGTAAACAAACTTTCATAATCAATTCAATAAATGTTACTAAAAATAGTCGGCGACCCGATTACGATGACGGTTGAAAACATTGGCCTCACCTCAATGAAGAATCAGTTGTACAAGGTCGGTTTATAATAGGTATATTTACTAACAACATGATTCAGTAATTTTTCATTATCAGTTTATTTTTACCCACACGTTACTACGTCGCCCTTTTGCAATCTATAGGGTCCAACTTAATATGCTGACACTTTTTAAGAGGATGATCAGACCGTCAAATTGAATAACTTTCTCTATGGCACCAAAATCGAAAACGCGAAAAAAAAATCAGCCGTTCCATACTAATCTGCAAACCTACTTGAGCGAAATGTATGGGATAGCTGATATTTTTTTCGCGAGTTCGATATTGGTCCCATAGAGAAAGTTGTTCAGTTTGATGGTCTGATCATCCTCTTAAAAAAGTGTCAGCATATTAAGAAGGACCTTGTATTCTCATTAGGATCCGCGTTTTATTAAATAGCCCGAGACTGATTTCATAATTTTGTATACTCAATTTAATTATGTAGGTCATAGTGCTCTAACAAGGAGTCTAGACTCGAGTACACAGCGATTTGACCTTAAAGTATTAGATAAGGACTCGATGCCTAAATCTAAGCCTATAAAATTCCTTCTTGAATCTAATAGAACTTAACAAATGTTTATGTTGAGTTGAAAGGGGTAACTTTTGGTTAGACTTACCGAATCAGAGGCATACTAGAGGCCAAAATGTAACCGAGACCGGTAAGCAACTAAGCTATGAGATCAGTATCGTAGGAAATGGCTATCAATTGTCCCTACCTACCTCAATGTTTTGGCATCACTCATTGGCACACCTCATATCCATTCATAATCATAACACTAAAAGAAGTATACGAAGAGAGCATCCCCGAATGACCTATTGAAACCCAGATTATGTCAGGCGCAACCTTTGTTGCGTAGTAACTATTTATTAATCATTGAGTTACTATCAGTTCATAATAATTCGGTGTGCATTGGACAGTCAGCAAGCCGTTTAGAATTAGGCGGCCCCGTCCAATCTCCCGATAGCGAATTCGCTTGATCACGTCATAAGAAAATGGAAGAGCTCTCATTGGTGGATCATTTCTTTCAGGCCGCTTCGCTGCCTCAAACGTCTCTAGTAGACAGTCTAAATGCTGGCGAAAAACTTTACAACGATAACAAGTTCAACCGTCGACTGAAGAAGACTGTTAATAATGTCTTTTCTCCCCTCCGGACGGAAAGCGTCAATTTTCGTCCCGCTGCGCTAAACGAAGATGCTGATTTCTACCTCCGTCGAGGAGAAAAATAGCATACTAACCTCGGGCAGTAAATAAGAAAGCCTCAGATCACATGTTTGTTGACATTTACATGAGATCTGAGACCTTTCTTACTTTCCTGTCCTCGGTGTGTAATCTACTATATCTTTCGTATTATTCGAACGAAGTCAGGTTCTGGCAGAATAACAGCGACGCTGCAGGAACATAAGCCAGGACCCACTCATTGGTCGCATACTGCGAATGATCTTATGTTTGTGTTGTGTTGTACCCTTTCTGTTGTTCACTTATGTTATATTGTACTGTTGAATGAATACACGTGTTATCTAAGTAATGTACCTGGGCACGCAGATGGAGTGGTAGAGCCCGTGGTTCCTCAGCACATGTATGAACTCTGGCAGCGTCCTGCAGGCTCCCATGATGCTGAACATGGCCAGTGCGGTGTTCCATACCATCAGTGTGCGCCGCAACTCGAATCTGCAGGCAAGAGGGGTTAAGTTATAAAGGGTTATCCATACAGAGCATCCTAATTGTTTGTAGCTATACTCGTTAAAACCGCCAACAGTGGCCACTTTAAGAAGATAGTAACTACAAACAATATGAAACATATCCGTAATGAATCGATAAAATAAAAATCAGCAGTGACTACAATGTGACATTCTAGATTTTTGGAAATGTATACCTAATTGTTAAGAAATAGAAAACATACGATTGAGGACAGCGCTGGGGTGCCCCCTTAAGAAAAACCACACAAAATGTGACCATTATCTTACTATATATTAATTGTATATTTAAGTCATTAATTGGTTGACGACCCGGTTGGTGTAATGGCCGGACTGCCAAACCAGGGTCCTGGGTTCGAATCCCGGTTCGGTCATGGATGTTACATGTTTGTGCCGTTGTTGTATGGTTCCCATAACAAAAAGCCTAAGGCGTACTTGGGATCATTACGATGTATGTGCCTGTGAGCGTTATTTATTTATTTTATTAATTATGGAAAATTATGGCAGGCAAATGGCCGCCTTTATTCTGCAGCAGTTGATTCGTTCAAGGTGATTTTCGATGACTTTTCGTAGGTTTCGGGGATTGTAATCAGATAGAACTTGGCGGATGTTATTTTTTAGGGGCTCCAACGTTGAGGTTTCTTTGTACAGACGCGACTCGTAAGAAAACCCAAAAAAATCCAGATGTGCGAATGTGTGAATAGCATGATCTTGGTGGCCAGTTGACGTCATCGTATCGTGAAATAATGCGACCTCTGAACATTTCATGCAAGACATTTAACGTTTGATCAGCTGACTGAAAATGATTGTGTCAAGTGCCAATTGATATAAAACCTTTACTATAAAGGCTTCTGAGAAAATAACAATCGAATGGTAAGTTGCTATGGCCGCATCTTAGGTGTGGCCATGACGCCGTGGTGGGAAGCTGTGGCAGGCTTCACGTAAAAAAATCACATAAGAAAGATAATGTAATATTAATATTTTGAATAAAATTATGTTGTTGTTTTGCAACATCATTCCTATAGATTAAAACGCCAACAATAGGTATTTTTATTCGCTCATTATCAATAAAAACTATTGCGTCTTTTCAATATAATATGTAGTTAGAAGATGATTTGTGGAAGTATACTTATAGCTAACATAATTTTCTAAGAAAAAGATAAACACATCTGCAAGTTTTTAAAACGATGCAATTTGTTAGAGCATTATAATTATTGGTTAGCAAATCTCTTTATACCACCATTATTTATTATTTACAGAACATTCCTAATGGTAGACTTAGGGCCTGTTTCACCACTTCTGAATAAGTTCTTGTTAGCTTATCCGACAGATATTTTGACGTATTTTGTATGAAAATATGTCAAAATATCTGTCGGATAAGCTAACAAGAACTTACCTAGAAGTGGTGAAACAGGCCCTTAATACTGTAAAATTAAATATCAGGTGTAACAAAAATACAAATAAATATTTAAGGAGGTGGTTTAGACCATCAAACTGAACCACTTTCACTATGGGACCAATATCGAAATTGCGAAGAAAAAATCGGATGTTCCATACTAAACTACAAATCTACTCGAGCTAAAGGTATGGGATAGCAGATATTTTTTTTCGCGATTTTGATGTTGGTCCCATACATAGTGAAAGTTGTTCTGTTTGATGATCTAAAGTTTAGACTCTAAACCACCCCCTTAAAAGTTTTAAATGATTATTTTTACTTTTGTTACATCGTGTATAGATCAACATCCTGTATACTGTATAGATCAATCTCAAGATCAAGGTAAAACAAATTTAATAACGAGTAATTACATCAAATCATTATCTCATTGTTATTCAATTACCTACACCTTGCTCCTGATAAAATATTGTAATTAAATCGAACACTAATCACCTACTTTGTCATTGATTTAATTACAATCTATAAAACATTTATAAAAAGAATCAACATAAATAGACAATTCAATCGATTCGACGTGGCGACGGGCTCATCCCCCGTCACACTGGACAGAGTTTCGGTACTACTGGTGAAACGTGGATGTTCTGAGGTTTCAGAATATCTCTGACTACCCCATCGGGGAATATAGTCGTGAGCATATGCTTATGCTTATGCTGCTTATGCTCAATCGATTTGCATATGTTTTAGATTTTAATTAGGTCATGCAAACTTTATCTTCTCGTCTCAAATACCGCAGTGTATCACGATGAAAGGCTTTGACTAGTGGGTAGTGGATTTTTCTAGACTATTATAAAACTGTAACTGAAGTGTGTCTGTACATTGAAGATATTTACAAAAAAAATATTACGATATGGTTTTTAGGTATCCCTGACTCGAAATCTACCTTTTTTAGAATTTTTGTCTGTCTGTTTGTCTGTTTCTTTGTGTGTTTGTTTGTTTGTTGGTTTATTTGTTCGCGCATCACACAAAAACTACTGAACCGATTTCGATGAAACTTTTTTTGTTTGATAGCTTATGATCTGACTTAAAATCTGATACATAATTTGTGCGGACGAAGTCGCGGGAAAACACTAGTTTCATATAAAATTGTTGTAAACTACTTTACTCATTTAACAATGACGATGCGATAGTAAGTGGTCATATTATTCACTCTTCTCTGGGGCAAAATAGCGGAAATTACGATGATTTACTACTATTACCTACAGGTAAACTGGACTCTTTATTTAGATAACAAAATTACTTGCTTATTTATCTATTATTCATGATCACAAAAATTATGAGATGAATTATGATGTTTTTTTTTATTATTATTGATGTGTTTGCTCTTGACCTCTATCTAGTCCTCAGGACAAAGATGGGGTCGAATTATGATGTTAACAAAAAACATTTTGCTACAACCTTTTCCGATTATGTAAAAAATATTGCTATTAAACTGCTGTTAAACTTAGCAATGGTGGGCAATTGGGCATTGCATTCCACGCCTATTGAAAAGGAATTAATGAAACATTTTTTTTAACAGGGTGTTTCATAAGTAACAATAAATTTTTAAAACTCATAAGGGGGTTGTTCAGACCGTCAAACTGAACAACTTTCTCTATTGGCCAACATCGAAATCGCGAAAAAAAAAATGTTATATTATATCCCATACATATTTTAGCTCTGGTCGATTTGTAGAGTATAAACATAATTTTTTTTTTCGCGATTTCGATATTGGTCCCATAGTGAAAGTTGTTCAGTTTGATGGTCTACACCACCCCCTTAAATGTTTATTTGTAGTTTTGTAACACCTTATAGACTAGAGTTTACCCACCCAAATTATATAGAGATTTTAAGTCAAATAAAGTAAAAAAGTTACATCAAAATCGGTTCAGTAGTTTTGTCGTGATGCTGTTACAAACTGCTAGCGATTCCCAACATTTTCCTAAATCTATTTTTTTTTATTTTTTTTTTATTTCGCTTAAAACATTTGCAATATCGAAGAGGCAAATTCCCTAATTAATGACTTACTGAACCGACGATATGTTCGCACTCCGGACAATCAGAAAGCCCTTCAAGCTGATTGGTAAATCTCTTCATCACGTTACGATGAAAAGTCGTCAATGACATGCCATCGACACGACAAAATAAACCCTAGAACGTTGTTCTAGAAGAAACCACTTTTAAAATAAATTGCAAATAAAATTATCTAAATTATCTTGTCTTATGAAATTCTCATTAAAGTTAATCCTCCATTAAATCTCTTGCTAGCTTTTCTACGGCAACAAGACAAAAAGAGACAGCAAGAGATTTAATGGAGGATTAACTTTAATAAGCGTTTCTGCAACTGAGTGTAAGAATGTCTTGTTACTGTGTATATTTTTAGCCCCTTTTTTCAATCTTTAATTTTTTTGGAGGATCCCTGCAGTCAGGCACGTATCCAGGGGGGGGGGGGGGGATAGGTGGGATCCCCCCCCCCCCCCCGAAATCCGAAAATTTGTATGGAAAAGTGATTACCGTACTGTCTTTTTCATAGTTTTTCTATGAAAATCCCCCCCCCGAAACAAAAGTCTGAATAGCACAACATGACTGCAACATGTTTATAATCAACAATATTTAAATTTAGAAAACACTCGGTAAAGAAATTAAATAAATATGATCTTATCTTTATGTCTTATCTAAATTTTTACAAGATAAGCCGTATTACTATAGTAGATTACACACCGAGGACCGGAAAGTAAGAAAGGTCTCAGATCTCATGTCAACAAACATGTGATCTGAGGCTTTCTTATTTACTGTCCGAGGTTAGTATACTATTTTCTCCTCGACGGAGATGGAAAGCTACAACTTCGTTTAGCGCAGCGGGAATTGACGCATTCCGTCCGTAGGGGAGAAAAATGTAATATTCGGTTGACGTCATTAGAAACATCTGACGCTGAATGTCTAGGTTACTGTGTACATTTTTCTGCTTGCATTCGTAATGAGGAATCCACTTGCACACGATTCTCGCGATGAATAGAGATGCGTTGTGAGTATTATACGATACTAAGCTGTATTACAGCTAGTATTAAAATTGTATCTAATAACCATCCACGTAGCTATACTGGACTGGCATGCCATCGACTTGAAACAAAAAGGTCAGATAGTTGATCATTTTGTACCTAAGTTTCGTTCGTACTAAGTGATTTTTTTTCGCAAATTTACAACAGTTGGTTGTATAAATGAAATCATCGTATCTATTTAGATTAAGAAAATGTATTAGACCACTCCGAGATAATGTAGGTAACCGAGGTAACCTGAATCCTTAGATAAAGTATCTATATTGAGCCGCTAGCCCGCTATCTAGTGTCTCATTCCAAATCCTTTAATTTTTAAATTTTAACTTTTGTCATAAAATATGTCGCCCGATTGATCGTCGAGTATAGTTTCGGTATCAATATTCATTATGAAAGGAAATCTATTAAAATAATCAGTGGCACTAGTTGGCTGCCTATTACGTAAAAACGTACTTTTTAACGTTACCTTATACTTAAAGAAATCAAGTATCAACCATGTAACAGATATCGAATCGATACTAGTTACTAATAGGAACAGAAAGTCAAGACTCTATAAAATCAATTCCGTTCGATTACGCTTGTTACAGTAACATGACATCAGGCGGTGCTTAACCGACCGCGCTAAAAGTTGCGTAATAATACGCAAGCTGTTAACCGTGAACCATATGGATGGTTTATTTATAGCCAAACATCGTTATGAAAGGTATTTTCATTTAAAGGTTAGGGTTGACATTATTTAACTTTACTTACGTGTACAGATTGTAAGAAAACATCCTAGTAATATTTAGGGGGGCTATGGTTCAGGAGAATATTTTCTACGAGAAACGCGATTGCCCAGCCCTCCGAAAAGTGCGTGCTTTTGCCGTATTTTCTAATAAGAATTAATAAAAGTACTTTTTATAGATTTTTTTATGATTTCAATAGATAAACTAAGTGATTTTTTTATCATCCTATTTTATCCCACTGCTGGGCAAAAGCCTCCTCTTTAATTGTGAACTATGTGAGTAAAATTTCAGTAAATATAAACGGTTGCAAGTAATTCTAGTTTGAGAAAATAATGCTTAACTTTTCGAGAAGTAATTCTATCGAGTGTAGTAATATAAATCGTGTAAGAATACTGTATATTTTGTTCGTTCAGTAACTTGTATAAATCTTGTAGAAAAACAAAAAATAAGAGACCCTACCCAGGTTACTCCGGGACGTATGCCCGGATATTACATATTTTTTTATTTTTTCTCTATGTTGGCTCCATAGCGAAAGTTGTTCAGTTTCATGGTCTAAATCTAAACCACCCCTTTAAATATTAGTAGGGTGTTTTGTTACACCCACCCTGTAAAACCTGAAAAGTTAAACAACGCACGGTCAGGTCAGTCTTTGGATGGGTGACCGTTTAAGTTATACTTCGCGATTCGTGGCTTCCGGCAAATATAGGCTTTTGGCCACCATAATCAATGAGAACAATTCCAAGAAACAATAATACCTACTGTTTCTTCAGATAAATAATTGTACAGTCTAAAGGTCGTCTTCTATCGAGTCAATGTCATGCCATTGTATATTTTTCTAGACCAGTATTTTGCCTCGCGTATAGCACACTGGTAGGGTATCATAAGCTCCGTTCGCGTGCAGGTGTCCGGGAGGGCAGGATATGAGACGGGGCTTAGTCTGAGGAGCAACACAAACCAGCATGGGTAGCATGCCTCTGAGGTCTAATCCGTTGATAAAACCCCATTTGGACAGGTTTTGTTTACTCCGGCCGACTAGGGTTAGAAGCCTATTTAAAAGAAGGCCAGGTACCTAATTATGCAAAATTTCGCCCAAAGCTTCACTCGTGCAGATTTCGATGCAGTTTTCGCTGTTACCTTGACCTCGAGGGGGGAAGATTCTCGTGCATCTACTTCTAGAAGGTCGTTGCCTTGATTGCCACGAGGCAAGTATTATTGAATGAATCATTTATGCCATGCGAGTTATTACTATGACAATATTTGTTTAAGAGGTGTATACATATACACACACACGCACGCACAAGCACGCTAGCACACACACACACAAAGTCATACATTAATTCACGACCATAATCCCATTCGGGGTAGTCAAAAACATAGATACCTACAACTAACCTACTACAGCGTCATTCCTCAAAATCCTCAAATATAACATCTCAGTTCTATTGTGAGTAAAAACACACAAACAAAATGCAGAATCTATTAAAAATTTGAACATTTACCACAGTATACGAAAGAGTACTAATACCTAACCTACGTACGTAATCATTCCTCCCTCTTATACATAGGCCAAGTATTTCGCCTCTTATATGAACCTTCCACCTCATTCTTCCATATAAACTTGTAATAGATGTTATAATAACAGTAGGAAGTCATAAGAATTAAAATTTAATGTTAAAGGTTGCAGATGGAGTCCTGGTCACTCCTGAATTATATGGAAGTCTAACTAAAAGATAAAACAGTTGGCAACATTTTCCAGAGAATATCAATTGAAGAGTGGAAAAATAGGGCAATTTGTGCAAGTTACAGCATACACCCACTGCATTCAACGGTCGCAGGAAACTGTTAAACATTTTACTTTGTTTATTACTAACGCTAAATATTTTGTGAAGGACGTCATTCTAGAATATATTGGTTCAAACACGTGAAAAACTATGAAGTAATGCAGATAACTCATAAATTTATCGCTACCGACGGCACAGAAGAGGACACAATCGATCTACAGTTCTACACTATTACAAAACTGTAACAGTGTGTTCCTGGACATTGAAGATATTTTTTACTAAAAGGAAAATAAGGTTACGAAAAAAGATTAATCAAACTATAGGTAGTGCAAGTGTCCCTGGCTCCAAAAGACAGATTATTAGATTTTTTCCCGTCTGTTTGTTAGAACGTTAGTAACGCAAGAACTATTGGACCTTTTGATGAAAGTTGAAAAGAAAGAAAGTTTTTTTGTTTAAAAGTTTATGATTAGACTCAAAAACTGCCGTAGCAGCCATGGCAGCTGGATATAGCGCCATCACGCCTAAGTTCTCTTTCTTTTTATGCACGAACGAACGTGATAAAAGGACTCGATATAGCCTTAACGCGCGCATCATGTTGCGGCCGCTGCGCTGGTATACTTCAATGTATTTTATCTCGCTACAATAACGGGCAAGTCGCGAGCAAAAGCTTGTATAATATACATAAAACTGTAGGTAATAAATCATAAGAATGCGCTCACGACTATATATTCCCTGAGGAGCCAGAGATATGGTAAATATACCATAATAATATTCATAATTACCACATTTCATTAGCAGAGCCCAAACTAATTCAAGAGTAACAATTAATTTCAATTTCGAAGGTGCGACGGTCAGTTTGGTAAATTACACACATTTTTCGGTGCGTCTATCAAACGTTATGGATTTTACGTAGGAAAAAACTTTGGTCGGTCGGTACCCAACGTATAACACGGAATGTAATTTAACTTGTTTTTCCAATATGCTTGATGGGCCATTTTTTTTTATTCAAAAAAATATTTTTAATTTATCTTACGTCACTGAGTGCTGGTTCCGGCTTAGGAACGACTACCCCAGTGCCGTGGGTTGGGTGTCGTAGGTACGGCGAAAACATTTATTTTTGACAAAATAAACGTCTACACTAACATTATTAAATGAATTATTTAAACGTTTTTTATAGAAATCCCTGATGGCTTATTTAATGGCCCTGTATTGGAGGGCAGGAAAATGGTTTGGATAAATGAACAGACTTTCTATGTACAATTCATTACCCGACTGTTAAAATTTTGCAAAGATCGTAGGAACATTTTGGCAAAAGATTCCCAAACGTATTTTTAAGACTCTTGCTAAATTTCTAGATTTAGAAGACTAGAGAAACTAAATTATCTTACAATATTACTCAAATTATGACGGGTTCGCAAAAAAACTGTTTACTACAGCGCATGCGAACAAAATTACAAACAGCCCATAACGTTTTTTTCCAAACACTGACTTTGCCAAACGCGGTAATAAAAAGGGTAAATGGCACATTAGTGGTCACTCTCAGTGCCTCGGCCGACCACCAAGCTTGGAGGGAATTGAAAAACAATCTATTTCACGACTTCGATCAACATAAATTTCATTTCTACTTTAATAAAACTCTGAAAGGTTTAGGTTGGAGAATAAGTTTTAAGCAAAATAGATGAATTTGGAAAAAATCGAATCAGTCAAAGCTCAATAAATTATTTAAACAGTAGAGAGGGGCGCTAAACTGCAAAGTCAGGTAGCCTTCACGTTTTTAGCAATATGACATATTGCTTCAAGTCCCATTGGATGAGACCGGAGAGGGAACAGTAGTGGGTATGGGCACGTGCTCTCTGGTTGTTTGTCAGTGATTGGTCCTTGTGGTATCTCACAGCCTTACGCCGTAGAACCTGACACGGGGGTTGGGCTGGTCTCCACGCTTTCCTCCGATTGGTACAGGGCAATTTATATTAAAGGTACTACATAATTTCGAACTATAATTTAATGCTTCAGACTTCAGACCATCAAACTAAACAACTTTCACTATAGAGCCAATCTGCTGTTCCATAGAAAATTTCAATAGCTGCCTACATAGACCAAAATGTATGAAACAGTTGAATTGTTTTTTGCGATTTCGAAGTTTTTCCCGTAGTAAAAGTTCTTTCGTTTGATGGTCTGACTGAACAACCCCATAAAGTAAGTAACGCATTTAATTTTACACCTATCTATGTGTCACGAATGTATTAGACGGCCGCTTGGGAGGAGGCTTTAACTACGCTTGTGACCACAACGTCGAAAGAGAATATAGTCGTGACGTTACGTACCAATGCCATTATTTCCCAGAAATTGATTTGGCCTTGTATCGAGATCGTGTAAGTCGCTAAATGACTATTTATTTTTTATCACAAATTATCTTCTATTATGAGAATTATATCACGTCATTCTAATTACAATAATCAAATTGTTGATAAAACTTGTAATTGCAGCTTATCTTCAAATTATTAATAATGTATTTAATATTTTATCTGTTGTCTGCAAATCAGTCTAGTCTATTAATAGATTTAATTGAACAATTTACCAGATCTTCTATCATTAATTAGGTTCTGAATTACGAAAATTTCTCGTGTAAAAATTCTAACTTTAAGTAAAAAAATTCGAAGTCATCGGAGTTAAGTGGATGAAAGCGTTTGAAAATGAATTTAAGCGTGAGATTTTGAGATTTAAAAGAGTAAAAGGCCAAAGATGATGAAATTCGTAAAATCGTTCAATCTAGAGTTTCTAAGGTATTTTTCCAAATATAAAACATTAATTTTATTAATACCGTCTACGAGTGTTCTACGACAAAGTTTTGTATGAAATTGACAACTCTGCAACCACCTTGAGTTAAGGTAGCTTCTTTTTACCCGACTGCCCCAGGAGAAGGGTTATTAATTAATTGGAATTCGTGACGAGTTGTTGCCGAAATCGAAAGTCCGACGGGGACGAAGATAGCGGCATGAAAAGTATATCAAGCAGTTTTTATTTTGGACCACCGAGTTTTTAACAATGAAATCCGCGTAAAACAAATAAATAAACATGTTCCATCAAACAGATAGAAAGACAAACCAAAAAATAAATTCTGGATTCTGATGTCCCAACTAGTCCCAAGTCCAATTACCATAACCCGAGTATTTCTTTCTGTAATAACCTTTAATGCACAGCCATAGTTATATTGAAGTTTAGTAAACCTAATGTATTATTGAAGGATATCATACTCATTAACAACTCTCATTATCTCTATATTAAATTGCGTTTAGAAGATTCTCACAAAAAATGTGGAGCAAATACGTAAGTCTGTAATTTGCGTCATATCTCGAATATCTTTGTGACGCTGGTCATTAGACCGGTTCTGTTATAAAAGACCACTTGGTGACATCACAGCTTATATCTGCTAATGATAGGTCATTTGATGCACTTCCTATCCTATTACACCTACGTTTAATAGACTGTGGCGTTTAATGGTGCGTTTTGAGTCTTCCTATCTTCTTTGATTACAATCATTGTGGGTACAAAGACCAATCTCTCGGCCTCTCTGGACTTCATTGTCTAGAATAGTAAATTAAAATCAGTCATGTTATATTGCATTGCAGCGATGGAAACTATACCGGTTGATTTTTTTACCGTTCCGTAACATTTACGGGTGGTTCAGACCATGAAATGAAACTGAACCACTTTTAAATAAACAAAAAAAATTTGCTGTTTTATACTAAACACCAATGCCTACTCGAGTCAAATGCAGATTTTTTTTGTGAATTCATGTTTGCTCCCATGGTAAAGTTGTTCAGTTTAATGGTCTGAACCACCCTCTGAACCACCCAAGTTTCGGAACGGTAAAAAGAATCATACGTTATATTTATGGCACAGTTTATGGCCCAAAATAGAATTTGAATAATTCTTGTAATGTTTCAATCATATTGTATTTTTATCGGAAGTTGAGACCGTATTGTATTACAGGGAAAATAACTTCATGGTTACGTTCTCTATATACCTAGAATCTAGCTATATACCTAACTAAATCGACGTATTTATTTGCCAACCGCAAACAATCGTTATTTATACACTGGAATCACTGATTAAAACACTCGTTAAACAACTAACAAACATCCATTAATTAATCTACAGTGTAGATTCTATATACTATTATAAAACTGTAACAAAATTGTGTCTGTACATAGAAGACATTAACAAAAAAGGGTTATGTGTCCCTGACTCCAAATCACCGATTTTTGGTCTGCCTGTTTGTTTGTTTGTTCGAGCATCACGTAAAAACGACTGGACCCGATTTTGATGAATTTTTATTATATATTTAAAAGTTTATAATTAGACTTAAAAATTAGTTAAGTAGGTATATACTTTATCACGCTATGAAGACGGGAGCCAGCGCGGACGAAGACGCGGGCAAGATCTAGTAGGTTCATAAAATAGGAAAAAATACTGTTCATACAGAGCTAGAGTAGAAATATAAATTGCCTGATAAATATAATACCTAAGTCGACCTCAATCTAGATGCGAAGAGGAAAAAACCACAACAAGAAGTTGTTTAATTGACATAATAACAGTTTGGTCTGAACTCGACATTTGAACTAAATCTTAGAACGTAGATGTAAATCTAAAAACATTGTATTGTTTGTACAGTCTTTCTAATTATAATGCTACCGTTCCGGTGTTCGCATACTTGAAAAGCATAAACATAGTTATTCTAAATAACTAACATATTCACTGTATTAGAAGGTTATCACGGCGGCTTGCAATTAAGGCAACCCCCTTGAGGAATATAGTCGTGAGTATATGCATACATACATGCATGCATTTAATTAAGGCAGTTGCAGAATCTAAGGGGGCAGTTGCAGCAACTAGCGGGGCAGCCGCAGCAACTAAGGGGGCAGTTGCAGTAAGCAAGGGGGCAGTTGCTGCAACTAAGGGGGCAGTCGCTGCAACTAAGGGGGCAGTTGCTGCAACTAAGGGGGCAGTTGCAGTAAGTAAGGGGGCAGTTGTAGTAAGAGGACGGTCGCAGCAACTAAGGGGGCAGTTGCAGTAAGTAAAGGGGTAGTTATAGTAAGGGGACAGTCGCAGCAACTAAGGGGGCAGTTGCAGTAAGTAAGGGGGTAGTTATAGTAAGGGGACAGTCGCAGCAACTTAGGGGGCAGTTGCAGTAAGTAAGGGGGTAGTTATAGTAAGGGGACAGTCGCAGCAACTAAGGGGGCAGTTGCAGTAAGTAAGGGGGCAGTTGCAGTAAGTAAGGGGGCAGTTGCAGTAAGCAAGGGGTCAGTTGCAGCAACTAAGGGGGCAATTACAACTAGGAGCCAGTTGCAAATAAAGAGGGTCAATAAAATTGTAATTATTAACTGACCAAGAAAAGCAGTCAAAAAAAATCATAAAATCCTTTCATAAAAAAAGACTGAATAAACTAGACATTTAGATCGTTATGGAGTTATCTTTTTAGTGTTCTGTACCAGAAATGGCTAAACGGAACACTTAAAGCGTCACCCCGGTGTCTGTCCGACCGTCTATCACGCGCATTTTTCTCAGACTCCGTTGGACATTGAATGCTGACAATTGGCATAGTTATAGCGATTATTTAACTTGCTAAATGTTATGACAGTGACCTCACGCCTACGAATAAAGAAACTCACGCACGATAACATAGAGGCGATGTAGATATAAGGGATAGAAAGTCATAATTACCAAAACCAAGCCCAGAAGAGTAAATTCGTCTAATAAAATACATATAGCAAATCATTGAACATAACAATGCACGTGTATTTTATTATCACCTGTCGTCTTATCAGTGCTTATCATCGCTCGCACCACTACCATACATAATGTTGATAACAGTTGAGGATGTCATAAAAAATGTCTAATCCACCTTGTATATTAAATAAAATATTGTCGAAAATCCATTTTTGTTGGGTTTTTCTACAATTTTATTACAACACCGACCTGTTTTATTTTTGCTTTATTTTCGTTAACCTAAGGTACCTAGTGAAAGAAATATCTTTTCAGGAATAAAAAAATAAAACATGTTATCATTTTTTTTAATTCTGTGTTACTGCATTGTTGTCTTTGGTGTAAATTAAATATGTTATATTATGTTCATCCATCATTCATCATCATCAATGAACAAATGTCGTTTTTATCATAGATGTCATTAGTTAAAATTATAGTACTCTGTGGTTTAAAGAACAAATTACTTACTCTTTTTTGTAGTTGATTGAAAATGAAAGGTGCTTTAAAAAGATCAAACTGCGTTTTTCTCTCATTCAACTTTGTCATTTCGATCTTAGCTATTCGAGAAATCTACTTTATTTTATACTAATTATTAATTCAATATTCTTAGTTCTTATTTTTCTTTACATTGAGAATGGTGTCTTGTGATAACCTCAATTACTATGATCATAATAACAAATGGCGCTAGAGTATTTTTTCTCTTGGAGGTGACGATATAAGTAAGTAGGTACATCACCAAAAATATCTCAATTAAAATACATAGGTAACATAAAATTAAAATAAATCGCACTAGGAAAAATAATCGAAACTGCATCGAATATCGAAATCGCGGCATGCATAGCATATGCTCACGACTATATTCCCCGAGGGGCTAGTCAGATATCCTGAAACCTCAAAACATCCACGTTTCACCAGTAGTACCGAAACTGTCCAGTGTGACGGGGGGTGAGCCCGTCGCCACTTATAATGGACAGTTGGTACAATACATGCCTCAAAATTTAAGCATGCAGGTTTCCTCACGATGTTTTCCTTCACCGAAAAGCCAGTGGTGTTACAAATCGTACATAAATTCCGAAAAACTCATTAGTACAAGTCGGCCTGGACGGAGATCGAACCATCGCCTCCTGCACGGCAGGCAAGGTTACTCGCCACTGGACCACCACGCCACTGGTAGCATTATTTCTGTTCACCCCAATTTACGACCATTAGATCATAGGATTGTTTATGTTCTGTTACAGGTTATTAAAAGCCTATGTTATTGCTGTTGAAATATAATTAGTAGTAACATTATAGCCTTTGTAATCCGTAGAGGAAGGCGCTAAGCGGATTGTGCGGTGTCAGTGTCGCACGGAAACAGCTGGATACGTTACCCTATTACATAAGCAATCTATGCCTGTACTCCATTCCAAATGGCAACGAAAGTTTAAGGCTATTTTGAATTACAGAAACAGAGATTTTAAACACTCACTCTCACTTATTCTTAGAATAGCTTTAATAACGATATACAGGGTGTAACCAACTTAGAAATCTCAAAAAAGAAAACTGCTGTCCCATAAATTTGAGTCTGTTTGTATTATATTAAATTTTTGTATGAAAGAGCGGATCTTTTTCGCATTTTCGATGTTTGCTCCATAGTGAAAGTTGTTCAGTTTGATGGTCTGAAGCATCCCCTTAAGTATTACTATGGTGTTGTGTTACACCCTGTACCTATGTCGGATTCCTAATCAGAATTAGCCAGAAAGCTAACTAAGAAATGGAAAAACCTTATATGGGTCGTCCTTATATGGAATTAAGTATAGTTCTACATGCAGGACTATACACAGTTTCAAATGGTTTCAAAAATCTATACATTTGGTACGATCAGATCAGATTGAAAAGGACTAATGAATGCTACTATGTAAACCTATACCTACATTATTTAAAATACATCAGATACTGATGTTGTAACGATGGTTGTGACTGCCCCAAACTGAAATACCGTAGGTACTAAGTTTCTGTATAATTTATACCTAGTTTTAAAGTAGAGATAAATTTGGGCACGACCTAGTTTT
Organism: Agonopterix heracliana; assembly: GCA_963693445.1. Lineage (NCBI taxonomy): Eukaryota > Metazoa > Arthropoda > Insecta > Lepidoptera > Depressariidae > Agonopterix > Agonopterix heracliana. The sequence continues at coordinate 3,370,932 of OY856310.1, forward strand.
ATCAAACGTGCCAGTTTAACGAAAATAATTTAATTAAAAAGTTTTTGTCACGGACGCTCAAAGGGTCACCTTCAGAGACCTTAATGTTTGTCGAATTAAACTAACGTTTTTTGACTCTTGATAAAATTAGCATCCGATTTTAATCTCTTGAATGTATTTTCTGTTTTTGTATATTTTTAAGTCCAGGCTAGATTCTGGTACATTAAATGTGACTAGATAATTTGTGTTACAATGTCCAACATATTTATTTATTTATTAAACTTTAAACCGATTTTTTGCACTTTTCTTGCCTTAAGGTCCTTCTTAATTACCTGAAGACATTTACACACGAACCCTGTAAGGAGAAAAACCACCTTGCAGGGTTCGAAATTATCAAGATAATAACGAGTCGTGATAATTATCCGATAATTATCACCATTATTAAAATATCATTTGTTTAATTGTTTCATAAGAAATATCGATGGTTTATTGTCTCAAAACAAACAAAAAATATATGTTTAATTTTTTTATATAACATAATACAATACAAATCAGCATTAATGTCATTAATTAAAGGTGAAATCGGTGTTCGTCAGATTTGACAGATTAACATTCGAGTTCACTTGGCTTTACGTAACACCAACTGACATTTTTTACGAATTGGGGGAATTCCCGTGTCGCGGCTAGACGTGCGTTCGGATACACGCAACAAGTGCGGAAATACACGTTTGGATACTTAGAAAATAGTTCTATTTCACGGGCGCAATTTTTTGTTATTATCAATTGATAATTATCAACCTGTTATTATCATGATAATTATCGTGATAATTATCGTGATAATTATCATTGATAATTATCCTTTCGAACCCTGCCACCTTGGCATAAAATAAATAATAATCACGTCCTTATCACGCCATTTTTTTTATTCGGGAAATGAGATTATCTTTTGCATAACAATTTAAGCGTTTTATGTTTTTATCGTACTCAGAATTATTTTATAGTACTCAAACATTTTTTTAAAAAGAGTTACAGTGTTTTTACATAATTTTCCATTAAGTTTTAATTCGATATGTCCCAGGATTATTTGGCAAAGCCGTGTAGTTAATTATAATCTTCCTAGAAGCATTAACATCGACCGGATTATATTATTATTACCTCCTAAGCATATTACCATTATCATTGATATTATACCCTCAACACCCTCGATCAGTTCATTAATAATCTTATTAGGATTTTTATGATTTTACTGCAAAAGACCTCTAATGCCTACTAGGTGACAGTAAACATAGCAAATACGATAATAAATCAAATACAACGTAATTATTAGTGCCACCCATTTGTGTGGGTTATTGTGTCGTTCGGTCAAAAATTTGCTAAGATTTTATATGAGACTTGGAGTCTATAGTATTTAAGTTCAATGGTCGATTGAAAATAATCCGGACGATAATAATGTTTCTAGGAAGATTATAATGTTATGGTAGTACCATAATACGACAGATAAATAAATATACAATAACCTTGTACAGGTACCTAATGTAATGACTATTTACATACTATGGTCGGAAACTATGTTATCGAGTACAGTGTGAAACAGTTTTACGATAACATTTTTAAATCCATTTACAAAAAAGAATTCTCGATGACAGTTATCTTCTATGCTCGGTCTATTACCAAATCGAATCAAATTAACTACAAAAATAATTTTAGAAAATTGGTTTAGTACTTGCATTCATTTAAGTGGCATACACAACAGATTTATCATTTTATGTGACCCACTGCCTAGGCCCCCAGCCTAGCATGCCACCCTCGACAAGACGAGAAAATTTAGATGAGTCTCTGTCTCTGTTACTTTCATCATCATCATTGTATTTAAGAGCTAGTCTTGAGTTCTTGATACGACACAAAATCAACATCAGACATACTGGTCATAAGCCTCTTCCAGCAGTCAATAAAAACATGGGAAATAAATTCATAGCCTTTTTGCCTTAACCCAATTCGGAGACAACTTTCCATAATGTAATGTCCATGTAAGGCGCTGGACTCAATGTCAAATCTTAAACCCGTTCCATGGCAGTGGCCGTGACGAGGGAAAGAGTGAGCAATACAGCGAAAGTAATTTCACTATCGCAAGTAGAGATGTATGGAAAGTAAATGTAACGTCCGAAATATGTTTTTTTTTTTATTTGATAGTGCCTTGCTTCAGCAGGATGTAATGAGCTCACCCGCACACCCAAAAAAAAAATCCTCAGACAAGTTTTCCATGTATTTTAATATTATTTATTTTTCTATACCTACGTAAGTTTGTACGATAGTACTACTGGATTGGACATAATGTCAGTCTTCACAAACTGCTTACGCTGATTACATGTATTAAGGTAAACCTGTTATATCAACATTTCTGACCTGGCTTTGGCTTCTAAATATACTGCCTTTCAAAGGCCACCAGCACAAGTAGCATGCTAACACGTGATACGGCTTTATGACGCCTTTTATCTCGTTCGTTCACGTCCAAATAGAAAAAGAGCGAAGGTGTGATAGCGCTTCATCGAGGTGTCATGCTACCTATGCTGCGGTTATAGCGAGTCTTTTATCTCGCTCGGATGTGCGCAAATAGAAAGAGAGCATGTGTATTATCTTTCTGACGCGTAAAAAAAAGCTATAAGCATAAGCATATGCTCACGACTATATTCCCCGAGGGGGTAGTCAGAGATATTCTGAAACCTCAGAACATCCACGTTTCACCAGTAGTACCGAAACTCTGTCCAGTGTGACGGGGGGTGAGCCCGTCGCCACTTATAAAAAAAAAGTTATAAAGGCGTGTAATAACCTTGTTGCAAGCATAATGCTAGGCTAACTTCTGAATCCGTAGCATGTGGCGCGATAGCGCTGTATCACGCTGCCATAGATATGGCTGCTGCATGGGTAGCATGCCACCGTGATACAGCGCTATCACAACTTCGCTCGTGGTATCACGTGTAGCATGCTACGGCTTCTGATGGCCTTAAATCAAAATAGCCCTCGTTACGCTGTGACACAACTGTCTTCTGCCGCACCTTGCTTTTCCAACGCGTTACGCACATTGCCTCGACTCGTTACGCCACATGCAAAGAAAATAACGTGACGTCCGGAAAATGTCCATAAGTCAAACTAGGCAGTGTGCCAGACCAGCCGAAACTATTACATAATATTGCAGATCAGATGCGGAGGTCCATTCATAAGTGTCCTCCCCCTACCCTAGCTCTTGCTCCCGTGTTTATCTCCCTCCCCCTCGGCCGCCCGCCCCCACGCGGGAAACTTTTTAACAATTTTAAAGGCCCAACCAAGGGTTATCACTTGTCATACTTTTTTAATTAAACTTTTCTTTGTTGAATACCTATTACTATCCAGTAAATATTATAATTACAGAGTGAACAAAACACCCTACTAATATTTAAAGGGGTGGTTCAAACTTACGCGTCGAACTGAACAACAGTGACTATTAAAAGCACAGATACAATACAATATTCTTTATTTGCACACCAAAAACATAAAATAGCAATAATAAAAGCAAACAGAACCGTATCGACTATAGGTATTATATTTCATTTGTTACCCGACTGCGCCAGAATGAGGTTAATCATGTTTTAATGTTATTTAATCACTAACAGTTGATAGCCCTGACTTTGCACGGATATTAAAACTTAGGTCAAAGATAAAGTTGGTCTTTTATGTCATTATTAGATAATCAAATTAACAGGTACTATTCATTATCAAATACACTTTGATAACATACATTTTACTTATGTCATCATCATCATTATCATGTCTATATAATTATATTGTCTCACTGTAGGGGCACAGGCCATACCTCGTGTATGGGCGTAAGTCCACCGCGCCAATGCAGATTTGTATACTTCACATAGTATCAGAATATTTATACTTTTCAGCGTTTGCAAGTTCCCTCACAATAGTTTCCTACACAGTTTGAGAGCAGTTGGTAAGTTATGATATGAGTTTTTGGTAATGTGGTTGGTTTCAAGTAAAAATCTAAACATACCCACGGAACATACCTAGTCTATTCTATTCTATTTTTATTAAATGGCGTTTCCTTGTTAGATTTCGCCAGTGTCAAGTGTTGAAGATATATTTATTAGATATTGTACGGTAATAGGATATGGCGATCTCAAAGCCCCGTTTTTACACAAAAACACACACTCGAAACCACCATAAAACGTCGGAGCCAGCCGACGAAACGTCTTCTTGTTACCCCCCTTAGCCACGAGACTCCCAACATACCTAGTGAATATCGTATAAAAAACAAATCCAAGGTATAAATATTTTATTAATTTATATGACCTACGAAGGTTGCCCGAAACGACAACGAGTGGAAGAAACGGGAGGCCTTTGCCCAGCAGTGGATTAAAACTAGGCGAAAAAACGACCTACCTATAATATCAATATTACAAGCTCACCACAATTATAATCCTCGAGGGGTTTATCGAATGGACTCAACTTGTAAAATTTCTCTGACCACCCACTTGGAGAATACAGTTGTGAGAATATTCTATGCAAAGAAGAATGCAAAATAATGAAATGAATGTTAAAAAATTCGTCAAAATTAAGTCAAGACTCAATCAATTAAAAATAATTGATTCAGTACTTTGAATATGACATCTAAATCGCTGTGGTGACATTTGTATTATTTTGTTTCCTATTTACATAAATACATATAAAACCACTATACTTATACAGGGTGTTTCATAAGTAACAATAAATATTTAAAACTCTTAAGGGGGTTGTTTAGACCGTCAAACTGAACAATTTTCTCTATGGGACCTACAACAAAATCGCAAAAAAAAAATTCATATCCCATACATATTTTAGCTCGAGTCGATTTGTAGAGAGTATGGAACATAATTTTTTTTTTTCGCGATTTCGATATTGGTCTCATAGTGAAAGTTGTTCAGTTTGATGGTCTATACCACCCCCTTAAAGGTTTATTTGTATTTTTGTAACACCTTGTATACAGGATGATTACAAACTTTGCTTAGCCATCAACAACTTTTTTGGCATTGCACATGTTATGCTAGGCTGTTTTAAGAGCCAACTTTATTCTTCTTAATGGACTTCCTGATTTTATTAATTTTACCTTTTTGGTTGTGCCACTTCTTACTTTATGACTGACATTTTTTATTTTTAATAGAGAATTATGGTCTTCTTCTTATCGAGTGGGCTGCAAGCCCTGGTGTCAGAGTTTATTCAAACCGCCTTATGGCCTCTGACGTGGTTTTTATGTAACGACTACTACCACCAGAGATAGTAGCCGGGACCAACAGCTTAACGTGCCATCCGAAGCACGGAATCATCTTTCTTTTCAGACAATCAGGTGACTCAGCCTGCAATGTCCTAACCAACTGGGGAAAAACGCACAAAGTGACATTTCACTAGTTGACCCCCGTGGGAATCGAACCCACGACCTCCGTGTCAAGAGCCCAATGCTCTTAACCATTAGACCACGGAGGCAGTTAGAGATAGAGAATATGGTGAGCTCATGAGATGAAAATAAAAATTTGCAAACATTCTCCATTGTTTCACTAAATAACTACACAATGTTTATTTTATAATTATTTTGGTACCTCCACATAGGTGATATAGAGGGTAAGTGCTTTAGGTCATAGTGTCAAGTTAACCTTTTTAAACCCCTAAAATAGCAAAAAAATTCAGTAAATACCACAAGATGATTTAATATTTTTTTTACACTTGAATATAATTTTAAATAACTTTATTCAGTAAAAGGATGTTTCGTCTTATTTTTTGCACTGATTGTGACCTTCCTTGCACCTAAATGCGACCCCCTGGTTGAAAGATGATGCTCTAGGAAGTATTGGGGTTGAGACACATTGACCGAAGGCGAACAACGGCGGGCCCATACAAAAAACCATGATAAGTATGGGAACGCATATGGCGCGCCGTTCGCCGCGTCGACGGCAGAGGTTGCGGACGATGTCCCATACTAATCATGCTTTTTGTATGGGCCCACCGTCGTTCGCCGTCGGTGAATGTGATTCGACCCTTTGTATTATTTATTATATGACAAATTATATACTTTTGCTGACATCGGCATTGTAAGTGCATGAACAATAATTTTAAGATTGTTTTGAAACATAAACATTATAATATATTGTTTTTTTTTTAAATAAAATAGAGTAACTGTTTAGTCTTGTCGTGAATATTATACTGTAACAGTAATTATAAAAGGCCAACCTGTATTTTTGTATGGAGCTTGGCTTACTAAATGTTTACTATAAGTATTAGTAAAATATGAGTACAATTTTGTGATTTTGCAGCCATTATCCAAACCTGAATAAATTGATAGAAGGCATGAAAACAAACCTAAAACCAACTTTGTTGCGTGTATTGTATCAATCTTCAAGTTATACTTTGACCATGAATATCTCGGAATCGGGTCTCGGGTTTCAGTACTACCTCTTGTGAAAAAATTGATGTTCAGAGTTTTCAGGTTGTTGACATTTTAGGAGATGATACCAAAGACCATTTTAGTTTTATTTTCTGTCTATTTTTCAGGTTCAGATGGATCATGAAAAATACGAATTCCAGAAAATTTACTATGCCACTTCCTTCTGTCTTATGGCCTTAAAATTGTAGTCCTATCGTTACCGTTATAACGTTTAGGAAACATGCAACATGTGTTTCAGGAATTATAGACAAAAACTCAGAGGAAAACATTTGCTTTTCTATACTAATATTATAAAGAGGAAAGATTTGATTTTTGTTTGTTTGTTTGTATTGAATAGGCTCCGAAACTACTGGACCGATCTTAAAAATTCTTTCACCATTAGAATGCTACATTATCAGTAATTCATAGGCTATAAAAAACGGCCAAGTGTGTGTCGGAAAGATTCAAAGGCAGTACGAAGTTCGCCGCAGTCCTTTAGACATGAAATTCAATTGTATTTTTATTGAAATGGAAACTTTTGAACCCTTTTGAAACTTTCCATTAATTTGTACTTATTTGTTGTGTGCAAATTAAAAGAATAGTTTAAAAATTGTAAATTCATGTAGGTATTGTATGCAAATTAAAGACTAACAATTTCAAAATAAATTGACTCATTTGACCTTAATTTAAACAAACTTTCTCTGATGTTAAAATAGGTATTAAAATAGCAATGTTTTTGTTATTTTTTTGTAATATTTAACTTAATTACAAATTCGTTTTTAAATTTATGCAAGCAGGAGGAACAAAACAACTTTCACATTTACAGTAATTTGATGCACCAAGTGTAAGCATCATATTCATTTCTCCTACATGTAAATTTCTCAGCAACTTATAATTTATTACCTTCAAGTGAAAGTTCTATTACATTCATTGAAACAGTCTGAATAATCAACTCTATAACGGGAATTCACTCTAAATAACCATGAGGAAATTGGTACAAAATATAACCAAAAAAACTTACCTAGGTCGATTCTGCATATAAGCCTGGCCGAAGAAAATAAAAGCCATATACACCCCAACATAGTAGAACGCCACAGTCCAGTTCTCAGTCATCCACTTCCTATAATCATGATGAATAAACTCATTTTCAAACTCGAAAATGTATGAATAGTTGGGCGTTATGTCCAGGTTATAAGTCATGGACGCCTCCATGGTCAATGTATCACTAGCACAGATAGTTTATTGAGACGTTGCACTACACCGGTTGTAGATTTTAACCTAAAAATTAACGAGAGGACCGTAACGTTATATCACAGATGGAAATGTCAATATTCCGAATGGGCGGCGAGGCGTATCGCCTTCGAGCGACTGGTTCCTGCAATGGGCGCGAAGTGACTCCGCGTTGACCATTTATCGCGGTGACGAGTCTGCCGCGGCCCGAACTTATTTGACTCGTCACAGCGGCAGCAGGAAAAGATGAATGAACTCGTATCACGCTACACCGCGCCGAGTCTCGCCTTCATTTTCGCTTCGATCTGACATTGTGACAGGCAGCAGAGTTGACAGGTCACAGCTGCTGTGTTGCCATTTTGTCATTTTAATTTCACTGACAAAAATAAAGGTTGACGCGATCGCACGCGGCGTGCTATTCCGTCCCGTCTATCTTATATGCTCTAGCAAATGACGTTCCTGAGTGACAGAAAAGGACGGAGCGACAGAAAAATGCGATGCCGTGCTTCCTGAATCCTGATGTAGTTCAACCCTAAATATTCATGCAGCTAATATTGATTGCACCATAGATTTAAAAATTTTCGCTGAAAGATGGAGCCAAGAAGTTTCGAATCCTCTATAGTGGAGCACAGACTGCCTAACAAGCGATGAAACATGATAATACTCCATAGGCCAAGTATTTCGCTTACGCTGATAGACGGAACATCAGTGTAACCGCGTATGAGACAGCGATAATTTCATCCAGTGATACCATAGGAAATCAAACCCCCATAAAAATGGGTAAATGAACTATGATATATTATGTACACACGGCGTGTGTGTACACAAGTGCGATTTTTGAATCTCATTCGGTGAGCTCAGCAGTTGAAAATGTCAAAATTACTTTGGAGATATGCATCTTTCTACTGCTGATTTGACTTTCAAAAATCATTAATCATACATAGCGATTTTTGAAAGTCAAATCCACAGTATAAAGATGCACATCTCCATAGTTATTTTGACATTTACAATTGCTGAATTCACCGAATGAGATTCCCGCGCCGCTCGTAGGGTGAATACTTACAGTCCTTTGAGTCTAGTACGATTTCACTTCATGTGCGCACCGCGCCTTCGGCTGCTTAGAAAATAACCAGGGCCTCTAGAAAAAGTACTTTCGATTAGCATTAACGACAGTAGAAAAAAAAAATAACGTATGGACTTGACGTATGGTGGAGAAAGAAAACGTCAAAATGTTTCGATCGCCAATGTCAAATCCATACATTCTGTCATTTCTACTAGCGTCTACGCCAATAGAAATGTTACCTTGTCTATAGCCCCTGTAGTGCGATTTTTGAAAGACACCCGTAACGTAAAATGTTAAAATTACAATGGAGATTATGCGTCTTTCTACTGCTGATTTGAACGTGTGACTTTCAAAATTCGCACTGCTGTTCTCACGCTTTTCAGAGCGTCGCGCTAGCTGCGACGAGTACTTAGTATGGAAAAAATAGAGTCGGCACGCTAGTAGAGAAATCATACTAGACGGGCTGGTACCCATTGAACATAATCCGCCTCCGTGGAACTGCCTCCGTGGTCTAATGGTTAAGAGCTTGGGCTCTTGACACGGAGGTCGTGGGTTCGATTCCCACGGGGGGCATATGCTCACGACTATATTCCCCGAGGGGGTAGTCAGAGATATTATAAAATCTCAAAACATCCACGTTTCACCAGTAGTACCGAAACTCTGTCCAGTGTGACGGGGGGTGAGCCCGTCGCCACTTATAATGGACAGTGGGTACTATACATGCCTCGAAATTGAAGCATGCAGGTTTCCTCACGATGTTTTCCTTCACCGAAAAGCCAGTGGTGTTACAAATCGTACATAAATTCCGAAAAACTCATTGGTACGAGTCGGCTTGGACGGGGATCGAACCATCGCTTCCTGCACGGCAGGCAAGGTTACTCGCCACTGGACCACCACGGCCATTCCCACGGGGGGCACCTAGTGAAATGTCACTTTGTGCGTTTTTCCCCAGTTGGTTAGGACATTGCAGGCTGAGTCACCTGATTGTCTGAAAAGAAAGATGATTCCGTGCTTTGGATGGCACGTTAAACTGTTGGTCACGGCTACTATCTCTGGTGGTAGTAGTCGTTACATAAAAACCACGTCAAAGGCCGTAAGGCGGTTTGAATAAACTCTGACACCAGGGCTTGCAGCCCACTCGATAAGAAGTAGAAGAACATAATAATAGCACATTATGCAATATGCAATTATCAATTTATGTCACCTGTTGTGTCATTATAATAACGAGAATACATTTTAATAAAGTTATTTATTTGTATCAAATCATAAATTATGTTGTTAACTTATAGAACATTATCATATTTTAATGTAAGATATGATACACACCTTTTCTGGTAAGCTATAGAGGCTCGTATTCTGTACTATAATTGTAAGACCTTGCTAAAACCTACAGTTAAATGTCAAAATCCATACATTTCGACCCTACTTAGCTCGAACTTAATTACATCATCAATTACATTGAACAATTTGCAGGGAGCCAACATTTAGTGTATTGGTAGGTAACCTAGTTTAAGGGGTACAGAATCAAATGAGATCGAAACCCGAACCTGATTTTTAGTAGGCTTAAGTAGGTAAACTGGTTTTCGCTTCTTGTATGAAAACAATCATCTCGAAAACATTACTAGAACTAAAAAAAGAAAGCAATGCTACCTAACATTATTTAATAAAGAATCTAACCAGCTTATTGCCCAATTAGGACAATGCCTTAGGGCCTGTTTCACCACTTCTGCGGGTAAGTTCTCGTTAGCTTATACGACAGATAGTTTGACATATTTTGTATGAAATAATGTCAAAATATCTGTCGGATAACGTAACAAGAACTTATTCAGAAGTGGCGAAACAGGCCCTTAGTCTTCCAGTTTACAAATAATAAATGACCTATACTCTTTCCTACCTAAACTAGATATACCTACTTTGACTATTATAATTATCTACTTGTACTATCTACCGACATATTGAATTTACCTTTATATACCGTGTTGGAGTGTCACTGTATTCCATTTCTCTTATACGTATATTTTCAATAAACAGATGGTCTTCAAATACGCGAATTTATAGTAGGTGACCAATTGAGTCTGCCAGTTGCGAAGACCCATATATTTTTAAAATATTCGTCGCTTGGAAAACTGAAGAAAAAATACATCACTTAAAAACGCAAAAAAGCTACAACTCCCTACCTATACGAAAAAATTGGTAAGTATAGTAGTTTTTACGTGATGCTCGAACAAACAAACAAACACACAAAAAATCAAACGAATAGACAAACAGACATAAAAAAAACCTCACTAACTATTCTTTATGATCAAACCTTACACGATTTATATAGGGACCGCCTCGCCTTAGCATTTCCCTTCTGCCAACGTGCCAGATCAAACAATCTTACGCATTTACATACAATTTTATACCTTGTCTATCACTAAACAGCCTTTAATTGCGGAACAATAATTTCGAAACTATCGCGTTTGGGGTTCACACGACACAGTTTTTCATGAATTTTAACATTTAAATTAAAATCTAAAGTAATGGAATAAAGTCCAAAGTTGCGGATTTCATGCTGCCTCAAACATACATACCTCCAAAAAGTGGCAGAAAAGTTTGTTAGTAGAATAAATAAATACTCTAAGGGCCTGTTTCACCACTTCTGAATAAGTTCTTGTTAGCTTATCCGACAGATATTTTGACATAATTTCATACAAAATAGTATGTCAAACTATCTGTCGGATAAGCTAACAAGAACTTACCCAGAAGTGGTGAAACAGGCCCAAGGATTCAACTCACGTCAACGACATCTATCATGGTATGTTTTACAGGTTAACCTAACTAAAGATGCTGGCACGTTCACAGACACATATATAAATGAGTTCGATGAGACATTCTGCGTGCAGTGAGACAAAGGCATTGCGTAAATGTGTGGCACGCGCCAGCTTTAGTTAACCGACCTCTATTTTTAATGCTGTTTTTTGTTGGAGCTTTTAACCCTGAGGCAATGACAGCTATCCATGGTATGGTATGCTTAACTACGTTTAACTAGCGGTTACAAAACACCTCATGAAACCTCTTCCGGCTTACCCTTGGCACAGCCCTTGGTGTACCTTATTTTCAAGGTGGAAACAGGGTAATTTTAATTTGACATCTGACCACCCTTATTGAGATTACAAATCACAAAATTTAGCTTTAACTTTTAAATTATTGTCTTTAACACTTGCCCGATGAATGAAACTATTAAAATGCGTTTTATTATTAATGTTTCCTGCAATAAAACGTGAATTAATGTATTAACATACCCGTGGAATGAAATATTTTCTTTGCAACGTTCAGTGCGGCTCTTGCATCCTAAAACGCTGCACGCTACCATGTTGTTAACTTAAAGACACCCACTCGCAACAAATTACAACGAATTAAATTATTACGAAATAACTATTCATCGAAATATAGAGCAACAAACATTTTTATGAAATTTTTGTTGACTGACTCCGGCGTCAGACCATAGAGGATAGAGCAAAAATATGGCTACGTCAATAAGGACAGCAATAAGGTAGCGATCTCCTTTTTTAACTAGAGTGAATTTGTATTATGCATCCCTCATTGAGTAAATGAGACAAAACACGTTCTTCGTTCTATTACTTGCTCTTTCTACGTAATACTCCTTAGTAGTTGGTAATGATCGTTCTTCTCCGTAGTTGATTTAGTGACGTTAACTTTGTCCCTTTCTAATGTATGTCTTGGCATGACGTCACTCATTTGTCGTTCATGTCGTTGTGACGTTATTGGAATAGAAAGGGACACACGTAAAATTGGAAATATTGACGACGAACGTCAATTTTCTTGTATCAATGCTTTGTAAGGAGGAGTGCTATCATTTATGATTTAAATCCATGGATGGAGCCAAGAAATCGAGAACGAGATAGCCAGTTATGAAACCTTCTGTAAACAAAAAAGACAAAACATTATTTTTTGTTTCGGTCACCGTGGCCGGTTTTTGTGTTTGTCACAATGTTAAAATCCTATAGACATTATGACAAACAAATCGTCTTTTAGTATAGAAAAGTGATACTACTGCTGTTCCATGTGCGGCCGGTCATGTTATGGCTTCATCTTGTGGTTAATCATTTAAGGCTTGTATTGTACACAAACTAAAAAGAAATACTAGAAAATACATTAAAATATTAACATTCGCGAAAACGAGACAGGCTTGAGGAATGAGGTATTTAGCGACATCATAATAAATAAAGCGGCTTTTACATTACTCTACCTACGAGCGGCTACCTTATTTTGGTTTTTGATGTGTCGCCGTGTGTACACTAGTATACAATACAATACAAGTGTAGTCACTTGAAGCTCTGCTGTTCTCATAAAGGATAATAAGTACGTTGCGGCAGGCCTGTCTCACTCCACAGCTCAGCGTTCCTGAAGCGTAAAGATCTAAATTCGGCAGCAGGCAAGCAGGCAGGTTCACTACAGACTGTTCGCCACGCCCGATCACACTTTTCGTAAACCTCTCGTCACGTATTCACCACCAGCTTACTCAAGCACAAGTCAAGCGTGCGTAAAGAAGTTTTAAGTAGGTACTTCAAAAAAATCTTTTTAGGCCGTTGTTTGAGTATTTTATAGATTCGCTGAGCGCGTATAGATACTGGAAAATGATGGAGATATGACAAAAATTTATGAGAAATCGTGCCTTTGCTTGACTTTGTTGCAAGATTTATGCAATTTCAACTAAGTCAAACAAAAATATCGCATACACGGAAAGGGACAAACAACATAGATTTTCTCTCGCTCATTCTGTGTAATTAGCGTATGAGCCTGCCTCGTTTTGCGACAATTATTGCCCGTTCTAGTTATTCTCTTTCTATGTTTCAGGCGTACAGTCTGTCTATAAAGTCTTGGCAAAAAATGAGGGCGCTGTCTCCACGCAAGAACGTCAAAATCAAGAATAACCTGACAACACCTAACACCACCATACTAAAATGATTAGTTCCTCAAACATTCATGCCACGACTTTATAGACAGACTATAGTTACATCGAAAATAAATAATTAATAAAAATCTTTTAACTTCTGTGACAACTCTTTATTCTGGCAACTCAAGCGTGACAGGCTCCCCGCACCCCGCACTCACCCCCGTGACTGGGTGTTTTATTATAGCCTGACAAAAATATGATCAAGGTTTCAAATAGGACTTAAGCAATAATGATATTTTGGTATTATATCAGGCTTTTAATAAACGAAATTAATTTCTGATTGTAATAGACAAGACAGTTTATTTAAAAAAAATCCTGAAAAAAATCAAGAATAATTAGAGAATAATGCTTTAAAAGACCCGAAACGTTCTGAAATCATAATCAGTTTTTTTTTTAATATTCCGTGTTTTGAGTATATAAATCAAGAAGATTCGAATGCTCTTTATATCCATGGTAATAAATAAATGTATAAATCTTAGGGTGCGTCCACATCTGACGAAAGCGCCGCGAACGCGCAGCGCGCGCGCGCGAGCCGCTCGTGAGCGGTTTGCGAACGGCGCGCGAGCTGCTCGTTCTTCATTTCTCACGATCTTGTCTTGCGTGGTCACAGGTACCTAATCATAATCATTTATTACTCACCCAAAAATTTCTATTTAACGGTAGGGAAAACGGAGGAAACAGATAGAAGGTATGTAGTAAATTGGTCTAGGTAGATTAAGAAGTGCGCTTTAGTCTCTGCCAACCATCTGCCAACCCCTTCTTTCGAAAAAAGGCGTGACTAGATTGATAGGTAACAACCAAGAAGTTTGGAATGTACACACGGCGACAGGTCCGGTTACCCTGTTTGGACTTTGAACTATTAAAAGTTTAACGCTGCGAATCGTGCGAGTAGTTGCGGTATGTTATTGTTGTTTCGTCTAACGAAACGCTGCGTCCACGCCGGCAGCCGCGTCTATGCAAGCTCTCTACCGCACTATTTTGTGATTTGTACGTAGTGTAGTTATGGGTATATAGAGTGCGTAACATGATGTGTCGCCGTGTGTACGTAATAGTACTCTGTGGAGGTACTTAATATAAGTAATAGGTAGGTAGGTAGGTCCGAAACGTATATTTTCTTTATGGTAGGTACCTACATTTAAGACTAGAATTTTTTAAATTAAACTTTCAATAAAAATTTCGGCAAATACACAAATAGGGGTCCTTCTTTATATGCTGGTTGTTTTTAAGGGGGTGATCAGACCATCAAACGGAAAAACTCATCGTAGGGGCCAACCTAAGGGGCCAATGTTGAAATAGCGGAAAAAATCAGCTTTTCCATAGAAAATTGCAATAAGCATACTCGACCAAAACCTATTCGACCTATTGAAAAACATTTTTTTTTTGCTTCGTTCGATGTTGGTCCCATTTAAAAAGTTGTTCAGTTTGATGGTCTGATCATTGTCTTAAAAAACCTTCAGCAAATTAAGATGGATACACCTAGTTACCTATTGCACGTTACTTTAAATGGCGGCTAAAACTACTGCTTAAACTTTACTGACACCAAAAACAAATCTTAAACAGATTCCGATACACCAACTCAGTGAATCTTAGCATCTTATTAAACCTAATGAACAATTCTTTCCCAATAGGTAATTTCGGCTTGACACTTATATCCTCCATAGTCAAAGTACTGTTAACAAAAGTGTACATATAATACGCAGGTTGATCTCCAATATTGAGAACTTTGTGGAAAAGTCCTGAATCCGGTTTGATGTGGTTTCCACTGGTAAGACGGTAGGACTGGCCTGGGTGATGTTTTGTCGCTTCTGTTTCGTAGACCACAACGCCCTCTAGGATGGTTAGGGTAACGTTTGTTAGTTCTATCGGTATGTATTTCTCCTGATCGTATCCTGCAATAAAATAAGTACTTAGTTATAAATTACCTAAGCCACAAACCTCTTCCAATATCAACAGTTTTAATGAAAATGGCCTCACACATTTGACTGAAAATTATATTCGGTTCGACTTAGATTGCTTATACTCCTGACCCTCAGTTAAACTCCAGTAAAATTCATGCATTGCAGAACCAATCGAAATATCGTTATGGTCCGTCTACACGCTCCTTCTTGCATGCGCAGTTAAAACCGCACAGTTTTATTTGAATGCAAGACGGAACATGGAGCCTTGTCCATTCGGTACAAGACATCTATTCGGTGGTACAAGCCTTCGCGTAAGCCCGCGAAAACTTGTATTCATGGCAAAGTAAAGTCTTTCTGCATCGCCAGCCATGGCGGAAGATTTATTTTTGCGTGTCGATTGAAAAACAACAGACATTTAAGAGATGGAAAGAGGATGTTGTGACAAGAATAGAAATGTATGCTTCATTGGTTTGGTCATGTGGACAGGATGAGTGGCAGCCGATGTAAGAATTAAATATATTTGGTGCTAATGTGCGTGGAAGTGTCGGCAGAGGGCGCCCTCGTAGGACGTATTCTGATCAAATCGGCTGCGTCCTACAAAAAGGGGAGGTGCGGAGTACTCGAAACCGACGGGCATTTATGAAGAGATGTATGGATGTGAATGAGGCAAAAGAGGCATGTAAGGATCATAGTATATGGCGCGCTCTAGTCTCTGCTTAACCCACTGGGAAAGAGGCGTGACGTTATAGAGATAGATTTAAGACATGCTGGCCGTAGACATTTATTTTATTTATCGGACCACAGGGAACCGCATTTCTTACACAGCAAAATGGCCATTAAAATTTACAAAACAATATTTAAATTATTGAAACAACTAACCCGGAAAGTCTGCGAGAAAAATAACATCACCAAACTCGCTCCAAGAAAGAACATCTTTCCTCAGCTCTTGCAAAGTGTTTCTCCATACCAAGGCTTCGTCAATCAACGGCATCAAATACGATACCCTTTCGAATGGTGACCATGATGCTTCTAGTAAGTCAGTTTTTGGGTCAAAAAGCCTTTGAGTGAATCTGCCGTTCATGGAACACCAGACGTCTACATAAATTGAGATGTTTTGCGAAATCTGTAAATTTAATAGATTTTGCTATTAATTTATCGTTGGTCTCTAATCGAAGCTAAAACCGTTTTTGAAAGTTCACACCGTCACCATTAAAATAATGTGATGGCTTCTAAATGCGTTAGATACCTATGAGGTGGTTCAGATATGACCGCAATAAAAAAAACAGTTCTTCCATACAAAACTGCAATCCTATACTCGATATATTCGGGCAGAGTATCCATTGACATTTAGGTACTTGGGTAATATTCAATGGGACCACCCAGGAACGTATCCACGGGGGGGGGATAGGTGGGATTTACCCCACCTTTCCCCCCTATTATGCTAGACCTACTGGCTGCCGGAAGACCCACTCCTCTTTTGCCTAGTCTCAGCCACCGCTCTGTCAAGACTTTACCTCCCCTACCATCATTTCGCCAAGCGTCGCATAAAAAATTACCTTTAATCCATTCTCACGTTCCCTCATCAACTTATCCTTCAAGCAATTTGCGTATTGATAGACCATGTCACCGTGTCTCGTCCACCTATCGTTGGGAGTATACATCGATGGGTCCATGTAGAACTCTTTGTTGTTGACATTGTCTATGACTTTGACGATGACAGTGTGAGTGTCCCACGTGTGGACCATCATGTCCCAAGAATAGCCGTAGAGGCCATTGGTCCAGTTGTTGTAGCCCTAGAAAGAGTCTGTTAGTATTAGATAAGCATTGGCAGAAACTTAACAAGTTTTTTTTAGTAATTTTAAATAATACACAATATGTAATTTAGGTAGGGGCTGCATTGGTTGGTTACTGTTGTATGTTTATAATAATAATGAAACTATCCAATATTATAAGACCATTTTAATAAAGCTAGCAACGTAACAATGACAGTCAGATAAACAATACAATTGACAGACAGCCATTCCTTAGAGCATAGCTTATTCTTACAACATCTTCCCCTTAACAAACAAAGACAAACAAAACTTAACTAAACAAAATTTAACTTTCTATTTATATTTAACCAAACAAAACATCAATGATTTCTTCCTAACTACCAATCAGTTACAAATTAATTAAGTACCGAAATATTTAATATTACATCTACTCAAACCTAACAGGTTTCCTAATCAGACGGCCCGACCTAGTATATATTCTGGTTGTAGGAGAGCTAGATTCTGACAACACTCCAGGAGCATCTGTAACCGGTTCAGAAACTGTAGGGTCAACATGAGTGGTGGTTAATGGTGGTTGAAACAAAGGAAAGGGTGGGCTTTGACTTGACCTTTCGGTGGGACGAATACAAATTTCGTTCCTTCTATATCGCCTACCATCATCAGTTTCCACTATGTATGACCTAGGTTGTCCGGATTTCTGAAGAACCTTTCCCGGCACCCATACCGGCTCTTTGGGAATTTTTTTGAAGTACACAGGCTGCCCCTTCTCCAAATCTTGCCTTTCCTTTGCAGTTCTATCATACCAGGTCTTTATATCTTCTTTAGACTTCTTAAGAACCTTTATGTCTTCCTTATAAGTAACCTTAGGCACTAATGTTTTAAACGAGCAAGGTATGTTTGTTCTTAGCTGACGGCCCATTAGGTTTGACGCCGGAGAATGTACGTTAGCCCTTGGTGTATTCCTATGATTAAGAAGTGCCAACAATGGGTCTTCATTTCTTTCAGAACATTTCTTAAACATTTTTTTTACTGTTTTAACCGCACTTTCCGCCAAACCATTTGATTTTGGGTAGTGCGGACTTGACCGGATGTGTACAAAACACCATTCTTTCTCAAATTTCTTAAATAGGTCCGAGTCAAAACAAAGTCCACCATCTGAATATAAAATCACCGGAATTCCGTGGCGTGCAAATATTGCTTTCAACTTATCTATAACTGTGATACTCCTCAAATCTTTCAGGCTGCATACTTCAATGTAGTTTGACAGAGCATCCACAGCAACTAGGTAATGTTTTTGATCCAACTCAAAAATGTCACATCCAACCTCCTGCCACAGAAGCATTGGAACCTGTTTGTACTTTAATAAAGTTTTCTGTTTGTTATCCTGGTACTTTAAACAGACTTGACAGGATTTAACAAATCTCTTTATGTCCTGATTTATTCCTGGCCAATACATAGTAATATCAGCCCTACTGGTCATTCTAGATACCCCTGGATGGCCTGTATGCAGCTTTGTCAGCATTTCTTGCTGTAATCCTTGTGGAATAATTATTCTATGTCCTTTGAATAACAAATTACTCATTATTACCACCTCATCTTTGAACTGAAAATATGGTTTTATAGAGTTATCCACATCTTTGTAATCGTCCCAACCATTCAGTACTGCTTCCTTAAGTTTCTTCATTATAGGGTCTTTATCTGCTGCCTGACTAATCTGGTTCCAGACTTCCTGAGTAACCGGTAAGTTCTCCAATAACAATGAAATCTGCAATTCCAAATCACTATCAAATTCAGTATCTGTGTCGCAACCAGCTTCTGAGAAGTCCCGTGACAGTGTATCAGCAATGTATAAAAACTTTCCAGGAGTGTAAACTACATTCAACCTGAATGGTTGCAAGCGCATCATCATTTTTTGCAGTCTAACGGGAACCTTACAAAGAGGTTTATTAAATACACCAAGAATAGGTTTATGGTCTGTTTCTACTTTAACCTGGTCTCGTCCAACTATATATTGCTTGAATTTTTCAACCCCAAAACAAATAGCCAACAGCTCTTTCTCGATTTGTGAGTACCTGGTTTGTACCTCCGTCAAGGCCCGTGAGGAATACGCGACCGGACGACCCTCCTGCATTAGGACTGCTCCCAATCCTATCGAGCTGGCATCTACACTAAGTTTAAGTTCTTTTTCTGGATCATAAAAAGTCAACACTGGTGCATTAGTTATCGCACATTTCAATCTATTAAAATATTCATCATGAACTTCACCCCACTGGAATTCAACATCATTTCTCAATAACTCTCGTAGTGGTGCAGTTAATTCAGTATAACTTGGAATGAACTTGGAAACATAATTGCACATTCCAAGTATCCTTTGCAAAGCTTTCTTCTCTTTAGGAGGCTGTAGTTCTGTTATCGCCTTAACCTTTTCACTATCAACGCTCACTCCATCTGGTCCAAACACATGTCCTAAAAACGTTACACGATCAACAAAAAATTGGCACTTGTTTGGATTAAACTTAACTTTCTTACTTTGGGCTTTCATCAATACTTTAATCAGCACATCTTGTAATTCTTCTTTAGAATTTCCCCAACAAATCACATCATCTTGAAATGTTGCAACATTATCCAATCCTTGAAATATATCGAATATCACCTTATGAAAAATTTCTGGAGCCGGGCTTATGCCAAATGGTAAGCGTAAATAACTATACCTTCCCCAAGCTGTTTGGAAAGTACACAACCTAGAGCTCTCATAATCTAATGGCAGCATCCAAAAACCTGATTGAGCATCTAATTTGCAAAAATATTTAGCCCCGGCCATACGCACTGCTATATCCTCAATTGTGGGAAAAGGACAATGTGCTCTTTTCAACGCTTTATTCAAGGGACGTGGATCAATACAAATTCTAAGCGACCCATTTTTCTTTTGCACAACAACCATTTGGCTTACCCAGTCTGTAGGCTCAGTCACTGGCTCAATTATGCCCATTTTGACCATGTTATCCAGTTCTTCCTTTACCTTAGGCTGTAAAGCATAAGGCAGTCTTCGGGCAGGGGACACTACAGGTGTCACACTTTCATCAACCTGCAACTTTACTGTATACGGGACACATCCTACTTGTCCATTAAACAACTCTGAGAATTTACTAGGAACAGTATACCCATTCATTCCAACCACATCAACCCTTTTTATCAATCCTAGTGCTTCTGAACTAGCCAGCCCTAGAATGCTGAAACAATTGCCATCCACAACAAAAAAATCAATAGGATACAATTGTGAATTGTACCGACAATTTAGTTTGCACTTACCAATCACCGCTACTTTGTCATTGGTAAAAGAAGTAATAACAACTTTAGTGGACTTTAAATCATTCAAACTTAAACCCAAAGATAAAAACTCTCCCTTACCAAGAACATTACACTGGGCTCCAGAGTCCACCTTAAGTTTAATAGATTGTCCATTCACCTCCAAATCTGCAGTATACCACGATTCATTTATATTCTTACCACTTAACGATAAAACGGACACCTTGTACTCTTCATCGCTCTCCTCTTCGCTATCATTCCCATCCAAGAAATTGACAGACTTTTTATTCCGACATTTCTTAGCAAAATGATTCTTTTTATTGCATATGGCACACAACTTTCCATATGCAGGACAACGTCCTTTGGCATGCAAGAAACCACAGTAATCGCATTCCTTTTTATTTCCTGTGTTATCCATTTTCTTCCTTTGTAGCATATCAATCTCAGGTTCCTGTTTCACAGTACTTTTCATTTTTTCTCTTTCCATCTGTAATACCTGTTCACCTACAACAGCATGTGTTCTGCAAATATCAAGCACACCCTGCAAACTTACCCCAGAGCACGTCAACAGCTGTTTTCTCACATTGGGATCTTTAACTCCACATATGAACAGGTCCCTTATTAATTCATCGTTTAAAGATCCAAATTCACAAGACCTGCTGAGCTTCTTCAATACTGTCCCGTACTGTTCATACGATTCACCATCTAGCTGTTTTCGTGTAAAGAATAAGTACCTTTCATACGTCACATTCCTTTTGGGTATGAAATGATCGTTAAATTTTTTTAAAACAACGTCAAATTTCTCTTTGTCCTCTTCAGAAGTGAAGTTTATGTTTTCAAAAACATCCTGACAATAATCACCGCCGTGATGTAACAGAATTCCTATCTTCTGCTTCTCTTCAGCTTTGCTGTAGTATGCATCTATATACGACAACAATTGTCTTCTGAACCTGCTCCAGTTAGCCAGCATATCACCCTCCATAACCAAAGATTGCAAGCCGCCTCTAGCTTCCATCATGGCTGCCGAATAACTTAACTCCAAATGGCTTTCCAATCTTCGATCTTCTATTAGCTTTTTTTTCTATACCGCTGTCACCATGTTGTATGTTTATAATAATAATGAAACTATCCAATATTATAAGACCATTTTAATAAAGCTAGCAACGTAACAATGACAGTCAGATAAACAATACAATTGACAGACAGCCATTCCTTAGAGCATAGCTTATTCTTACAACAGTTACGACCCGGTTGGTGTAATGGTTACCACGCCGGACGGCCAAACCAGGGTCCTGGGTTCGAATCCCGGTTCGGTCATGGATGTTATATGTTCGTGCCGTTGTTGTATGGTTTCCGTAATAAAAGCCTTTAGTGCTAGTTTGGGATCATTAAAATGTATGTGCCTGTGAGCGTTATTTATTTATCCGGAATCATAGCAAGAACCGACTGTTCTTAATGGCGTATTTTTAAATATATCATCATCATCAGCTTATCATCGTCCACTGCTGAACATAGTAAGCTCCCAAGACGCGCCATAAAACTCAACCCTCGGCCTTCAATCCAGTCGCTCCCCGCTACCTTTAGGTCATCGGTCTAGCGGGCCACATGGCGTTCCTCACTACCTACGCCTGCCAGTTCGTGGTCTCCATTCTAGAACTCTTACTCCCCATCGGTTTTCATGTCAGTTCTTCGACAGATGTGCATGCTTGATGTGAATGCAGCCCATTGTAACTGCCTCCGTGGTCTAATGGTTAGAGCATTGGGCTCTTGACACGGAGGTCGTGGGTTCGATTCCCACGGGGGGCACCTAGTGAAATGTCACTTTGTGCGTTTTTCCCCAGTTGGTTAGGACATTGCAGGCTGAGTCACCTGATTGTCTGAAAAGAAAGATGATTCCGTGCTTCGGATGGCACGTTAATCTGTTGGTCCCGGCTACTATCACTGGTGGTAGTAGTCGTTACATAAAAAAACCACGTCAGAGGCCGTAAGGCGGTTTGAATAAACTCTGACACCAGCGCTTTGCAGCCGAAAGAACGCAGCGATAAGAAGAAGAAGAAGTCACGTTGGCTTGCATATTTAAATATCTAATAGTGTTTATTTATTAACTTACCTCAGTTATGAAATGCGAATACGGCAAAAAAGCTTGAGTCAATACATAAATCAAAATAACGCACGTTGTAAATTTTTCTCTTGGCTTAGCATCCTTAATATTTTGATCGATTTCATCGCAAGCTTTCCCTTCGTGAGTTGCTTTTTGTTCATTTATTTGTTCCTTTTTTTTATCGCAATCTTCTTCTATAGTCTCTATTGTCATATCATCGTAATCATTTTCATCGTTTAATTCATGGTCGTAATCGTTCAAAATGTGATCTTCTCTTATACGTAATATTTTGTTATCATGACTTATTTTGTATTCTCGAAATATTTTATCTTTTTCATTATCACTTGTTTCGCTTTTGTTAATTTTAGTGCAATTATTGGCAAGATAAAAGCACGTTATTTTCTGTTTCCAAGACGTCAGTTGACTTCTTATGATAGTGTAATGATCTTTTACAAAACAAATTAATGTTTTCGGCCAATCGAATGGGTAAAATAGTGGCATTGTTGCTAAGCAAACCCATGGGAACATACCTGAAAAAAAAAACATAATATGATGAGTTTTCGATATTTCGCCTAGGTACCAGAGTAACTTTCAGACTGAATAATTTTATGGTAAATTGAACCTTATTCAATAAAAATAGAGCTTAACAATACGCACCAATAGTAAAAAGTCTGCTGTTCATAAGGTTGAACGTGGCACAAAAGAACATAGCGACATGCCTGGTGGGCGCCCACATCATCCACATGGAGACGGTCAGGTCGAAAGCGAAGACAAACCAGTGGACTATCAGGTAATCCGTCTGTTCCACTGTGAGGAATAGTCTGGGGGTTGAACACGTTCACAGCTATTTTAATTTATGACATTGATTGTACAAGTCGGTCTAAGGTGCAAGACAGACACAAGAAGCGTGGCGAAGTTGCCAAGAGGTGCACATTGGCTTCGCCTCGCCCTCGTAATGTTTCTGTTATCGTCTTGTGCCTAATGTAAGTCCCATTGAAGATGTCTTTTGGGATTGTTCTTCCAAATAGTCCTGATAAAGATTCATGTCGTATCGTTGTATTGTATAAGAAACTCATGGCCGAGATGAAAAATCCACGGACACGACGTCTTATAAAGGGTGTCCCGTAAACCGACGTCAACCCGTCGGATGCTATTAGGTTAGGTCATGACTAAGCAGAAAATCAAAAATTAACTTTAGTAAAAGTGTCTTAGTTTTATATGTTTTCGTGGAATTAAATTTTATCTCAAAGAACTATTCTCAAGCTGAGCCAGCCTTCTTAATACTCACAAAATAAGTAATAACAACCATTATTATAATAAAATCAATCGTATAGTGTATAATTTTAGCAAGATTATATAATCTTCTAAAATACCGTACTTAATCTCATACACCCGAGAACAGGATCATCTTGCCCCAATTTCAACTTTTTTAGTCTTTGTTCGATAACATAACTTTTATGCTTTCTGTTGTTGCCATACCATTCAAAATACTAAATAGGGGCATTATATAAAGCCACTTACACAACAATCTTTGTAATTGACTGCCTAGATCAAAAGTTACCTAAGCTTAAAATCAACCCTACCTTAGATCGAAGTCACAAAATTTATGTTTTTTTCCATAAAAATTTACTCGTCTGTCACATCGCCATGACGAATTCACTGATGCGAGGGGGTATCGGGGGCTACGTTTTACCAAACAAAACAACCAGATAGGGTTTATAGTTTCGCTGCAATTAAGAGGGATCATCTTACCTCAAGGGATCATCTCGTACACCTTTCCCCTATGTTACTAACAAAGTTGTGATCCCAGTTGGTCGAAAAATTAAGTTTCTATTCTATTCTATTCTATTCTATTCTATTGGCGTTTTCTATGAAATTACTTATTTTCTTGCGCTCCATGGTGAATGGTGCGGTCAATCATACTGAGATGGAATTAAATAATTGCGAATGGGAGGTAGGTATAATATGTAGGATATCAAAATATATTCTGATGAAAAAATATTTCCTTCTAAACTTTCTTAATTTCCTTCTATAAAACAAGAATCTTTTCTCACCTGAAAGGTTCAAAAACCCAATGGCTGCTGAGATTCTGCACCGAGTACCCAGTCAACCACTCAGCGGTACCTTTCTTGACCCCAGCCATAAAGTAGAGAATGAAGAACTGGTATTTAAGTACGAAGTAGTTCCAGTATGGCACCGTGCTCTTCAAGCTGGCTGGGTTTAGGTAGGCGTCCAGAGACCTACAACATAATTGTTAAACAAAATATGATTTCATTTGAAACTTGTATGGTAAGCTACAGCTTTAAATACTGAAGCATGTACCTAAGTGAGCAATATTGTATTTTTGCCTGTACTTATACTTATACGTAAATGTGGGCTTTACCCCTTATTCGGACAGGACAGAGGCTTTTTATCGACCACATAAAAGTAGTTGATATAATTCTTAAAACTTTATAAATAGGGTTCATTATTGAATGTAAATGTGGTGCCTCTATCCAGATAAGGGTTACTCCGCTGATCCGCTAATCAAAAGCCAGTATTTGACTGAATATATATAAAACTCTATTCCAACATAAGCCGAAGAAAACCCAGAGTTTTGATCAAATTCAGACAATAACTCGCCAATAACAATAAGCCTGGCTAAACGTGAATAGCAATGCGAACAAACCGAACAGATATAGTTATGGTTGTTCCAGTAACTCTTCTCTATGAGCAGCAGGTACCTGTAGCACGTTGTGAACACGGTGGAACTGACGCAGAACTAGTAGCCGAGGGTTAAAATAATAATATAACTCACCAATAACAATTGGCCTGGCTGACCGTGAACAGCAAACCGAACAGATAGCTATGGTTGTTCCAGTAGCTCTTCTCTATCAGCAGGAGGTACCAGTAGCACGTGCACGGTGGAACTGACGCGGAACTTGTAGACGAGGGTTAAAATAATAATATAACTCACCAATAACAATTGGCCTGGCTGACTGTGAACAGCAAACCAAACAAACCGAACAGGTAGCTGTGGTTGTTCCAGTAACTCTTCTCTATGAGCAGGAGGTACCAGTAGCACGTTGTGAACACGGTGGAACTGACGCGGAACTTGTAGCCGAGGGTTAGACCTAGAGCTCCTGCACAATGATCCAAGATAGAAGTAAGAAAAAAAAGCGAATTCATCTGCGTGTGCGAGTTTGTATCTAGATAATGAGCCTTGTACATTCAAATTCTTTAATTGCTCTTTAGCTGTCAGTTCTTATGATTTCTCTGCATTAAATGCTAAAAGTTAAGTTTTTATGGTAGCTCAGCTTCGGAGCTTCGGAGTAGGTACCTACCATAAAAAAACAAAGACTTGAGTCTCAGTGTCACGTATCCTACGTTACCGAAATTCAGCGGATAATAATTCGAGATGTATGAATGTGAAATGAGGCAAAAGAGGTACCTATGTAAGAATCGCTAGAGAATACCACACCCTGGTCTCTGCCTACCACACTGGGACAAAGGCGTGACGTTATAAGTTGATGTAGAAAATGTCATTGAAATTGCAGCCTGGTGTGTTGTGTTGCATTGCAGGCGTAATCAATCACGCTGACAGTTCGGCCGAATAATTTCGGGATGGTGTGTTTCTACACTGAGAGTTATTGTGTTGTGTGTAAACCTCAGCAACACTTAGTTCACACTTGTATAGTAACTGTGAAATAAACCCCTTTAAAAGTTTTTATATTGTGAGATATTTTATAAAATTAAAAAATCGTTACCGTACCAATCCACATAGCACCGTAGATGATCGCCATGTAGGGTACTGGCAAAGGCCTCAAGAAGGGTAATAGGGGGAACTGGCACGTGTTGGGGTCCCAGCGCTTGTCGAGCGAGGCTCCTCCTCTCTCGTCCGGAATGTCGAGCAGCATAGCTAGACCTGCCGACATTCAGCATGCTGCTTTATTAAGTCTACAGCTACGAATAAGAATGTATAGAAGTGTAAATGAAGCTCAAAAAGTGGCACCAAAAAAAGTATACCGTGTTCTAAATTTGTTCTTTAAAAACTGTACCTAGCCGCCAAAACTCATACAACATGTAATTTTTCATTGGGTGCCAAAAATTATTTCGATTTTGTTTAGAGTTACTCTTCTATAGTTATTATTATTCGTAGGTCCACAGTAATATAGTGCAGTCATCACGTTCCACTGCAGGGCACATGCCTATTCAGGGAGGGTGTATGGGCGTTAGTCCACCACGCGTGCCCAATGCTTCACATACGCATCGGAATTTCTTCTTCAGCGTAAGCAGGTATCCTCACGATGTTTCGTGAAGTTTGAGAGCAGTCAGTATCGGAAAAACTCATTGGTACATGGCATGTCATTGTGGTCCGTGTGGATTCAAACCCGGACCTCAAGATTGAGTTTCGCCACAGACGCTCATATTAGTGCAGTAAGTAATCCAAAATAAAAGGGACCTGAAGGCGGGCTTAACTAAAGATACCAACCACGTACACCAAGACCAAGCTCGGCGATCAACTTCAAAAATTGCACGAAGCACGTCAAATAATTTTTTTTAAAGCATAATTTTATTGTTTACAAAAGAGGAGTTAGAACTTCAATCGCGTGGCTAGAGGTCTACCGAGAGGACACGTCTGCGTCGGCTCGTAAATTTTTCGGGCAATGCGGCTCGGCCATTTTGTGAACTCTTTTGTGTTTTAACCTTAAAACAATCACTTGAGAGTCTAAACTACTTACATTGCCAAAACTGCAATTCTACTTAATTAATTAATACTGATCATTTTCATACGTATACTCTCCACATAACGAGACGTTGGCTGAATTGTGATAACATATCGGATGCCATTAAACAAAAATTGAATTGAATTGAGTTAGAACTTACCAAATAAGATCCTAGTGAGGGCCAAACTTGAAGAATCCTTCGGCGCGTGCAAATAGTTAACTATCTTGATGAATGTAACATCTTGAATTCGGAAACCGAATTGCTCCAAGCATTTAGCGTCAATTACTTTATACAAGTTGATGATCAAATCTTTCACGTTCATTTCTGAAACATTATTTAATACATTCACATAATTAACATTTAAATAAAATAAAGCTTTTGTACTCCAGGAGTGCGATTTTTGAATCTCATTCGGTGAGCTCAGCTGTTGAAAATGTCAACATTTTTATGGAGATATCCATCTTTTTACTGCTGATTTGACTTTCAAAAATCATGCTACAGGAGAGCGATTTTTGAAAGTCAAATCAGCAGTTTAAAGATGCGTATCTCCGTAGTAATTTTGACATTTTCAACTGCTGAGCTCACCGAATGAGATTCAAAAATCGCTCTCCTGCATTTTAAAATTTAGAAATGGGAATACCACGTCCTATTTTTGACTTTGAGCACAAATATCTCGAGATAGAAGCATTACTTAGTCTATGAGGGCTTTTTCCATTTTAAAAGACATATCCAACGAATACAGTCGATGGAGTAGGTACTCGAATGGAGTAGGGGAAAAAAGGACAGTCAGTCAAACAAATGTTTAATTTAAATCATCATCAGCCTGTAACGTCAAGAACACAGACCTCTTGTGAAAAAGCGTGACTGGATAATCTTGGATAACTTGTGCCTATTCAAGTCCCCCTCTTTTCCAAAATTGCTGTGCCCTAACAGGGTTCATAATGTTGTACTATTATACGATTACACCACCTATTTCATACCATTGTGAAACGCAATAAGGTATTGAGTATTGACTATTGGAGTGGGCAATACTCAACCACTCCATAATCTTTTATTTGAAAAAAGCTAAAGTTAAGCTTTTGCAATTACTGAAACATAAAATCTCAGAACTTACCTACTTGCTGAAATGAGAGCTATCTCCACGAAGCCTCCTCTAGGACTGCTATAAAACATGAGAACGAACGAAGCAGATAAATTGACAATTGTAATTTATTCAACCCATGCGTCCAATTAATTATGTGTTTATCACACGTTAACACAAGTGATTTTCTGTTTTCCATGTCACTGAATTTATAATTTATACACAATATCTTATGTTAAACATATTCAATGAATAATTAATGGAAGGTGATCTAAATGTTAACATCTAACTATGTATTTGAAAAATAATTTAAATTCTAATTTATAAGTTCAGTTAGTTCACCGGCTAGTTCAATTCAATTCAATTCAATTCAAAATCATTTATTCAATATAGGAGCCTGAAACACACCTTATTAAACGTCAATTCTTTTTTAAGCTACCACCGCGTCGGAACGTGTGGTCGCTGTAGAGAAGATGCGGCCAGAAACTCTACAGCATATAGGTATATACGAGTAGGTAGTAAGCATCAATTTGATGAACTGAACTAGTGGGATCTTGATATAAGGGGCGGCGCATACCTGGCGAAGTGCAGGGTAGAGCATTTTTCACTGCCAGACCATGGGAATAGTAGTTGTGTTGTGCGCCGCGCGCCGGGTCCAAGATGGAATTTTTACTCGGTGTTACATTACATTAACATTGTTGATTAACATTTGTCACCTTTATTTTTATGTCCATAAGAATCTGATGTGGTCATTAACTTTCTTTGCCAAACATACAGACAATTTGAAGAGAACATTACATATAAAACTATTCGTGAATTGCATTTTGTCGCTTTTATAAACTTGTAAATATTTTGTATGGAGAATAATGGAGATATGGAAATAATAAAACGTATTGTGCTGAAATATTTATTTCTCCAGTTACTATAATATTCGATACAGGTTTTAGCTACGAATAGACATATAATTATTGTCAATAATTTCAAAACGATCATAATTTCAACAGTAATTTCACTAAAATCTATTCTAAATATTTTGTCAACATTTTTTTTCTATACAAAGCGAGAATATATTTTTATATTTTCTACTTTATTTCTTCGTAGCTTAAAGTTGCAATTTGATAGATAGAAAAGTCGTGATGTTTTTTTTATCTACTTTAATTGACTTTAGATAAATCTATAAAAAATTACTTGGCCGTGTTTCCTACATCCGAAAAAATAAAATAAAAATAGATTGATCAATTCTTTCAATCAATTTATTGAAACATCAGAATAAGCTCTAAGAAGTAGTTTGAAAATGCTTTTATCTAATCTCTTATAATTATATCGGTTAACTTAATTCAATCATACATTTATAAATAACACATACCACAAACTTAAAATAATAAATAGGGCCTTGAATTAAATTAGTTACAACTGTTACAAGTGGTGATCACCATTTACTATTATAGTCTATTCCATTAGGAAAGATTCGAGTCCTAAATAAGAAATCGTAGTCAATAATAATTACTTTGCAAATTGGAAGTTCTATTGCTTTCCTAGCAGTTTAAAAAATAACTGAACCCCTAAAATTATATTACTGTAGAGCGAAACGATTAACAGTGATCGTGCAACATCCATCTCAGTTGTCTCATAGGATATAAGGAAAGGAAATATTGGCGGCGTCTCCCTCCCTCCATTTTTGGCAAAATGAGACAGATGGAATGCCTTAGGATCGCAATTAAATGTCGTTTCGTGTCTCGGAGAAAATAGTTATGAGAAACACAGACGTTTTACAAAAAATGTTTTAGTATAGACAATTTCATTTCTTTCTTAGAACACGCATTTGTTAAGAATAGACCATAGTAAAGTAAATTATAATAAAAAGCATTACCACTTCAGAATTTAATTGATACAATGGGGAAAAAACCATTTCGTGCCAAGATTTTTCTTTACACATAGGAAGGATTGCACCAACTAGTATTTATGCTTAAACATGTTTCAATATGATGCTGTCGCTGTCTTTAGTATGCCCAGTGAGAGAGACAGTACGTTCACTAAATGTAGCTTTTTGGCGCAAGCCAGCTTGGTTTTTTTTTCGGAATTCAAGTAGAATTTCATTGATAACCGATTATTTGCTTTAAGTTGAACCACAACAACCATAAGTTTCGATTCCCCTTTTGTTGAACTTTGTTTTTGCAAATATCATAAGCAGCTGAAGAGACAAACTAATTCATACATAGGAACTCGCATATCATGATAAAAATAGGTGTATTAATATACACAATAAACTGTAAAATAAACTTTAAATCACAGGCTTACAGTTCAAAATAACATGTTTTATAAACTATTTATTCTCACTAATAAAAGGTTACATTTTAGTGATTATTTATACAACATCAACACTTTTATAAACAATGATAAGGTCAACATTTATATTGGGTCCTTAGGCTGACGATTTTTTCATAGTAAGTAATTCTATAGAAAATATGGACCTGCTATATGATACACTGAGGTTAATGTCTACATATTACAAGGAAAATAATTCGCGATGTCGCGATTCAGAGAAGTTATAAAACAGCATAAAATACATAGTTTTGTTAACATTTTAAGCAGAAGAAAATATTGGGTGAATTTAATTTTTTCTTTAAAGTCGAGGTGTTTCAAAAGACAAACTACTAGATCTAGAAAAAAATTATTTAGACAGGAGCTGCGAGTAACATGACTATGTTACCATATAAATGAAACATCCTAAAATTAAAACGTTTACTGGAAATCATAATAAGACTAATTTTAACGTAATGATGAATGAAATATGAAAGAATCCATTCATATTTTAAGTTAAAATTGGTCGTTTAATTATGGTTTCCAGTATATTTGTAAATAAACACTAATTGACGATTTCTTAGTGAGAAAGTGCGATTTGTTTTTAATTTAATATAAATAAGTAAGTAAGCAAATATTATTCTACAAAAAATATTCTGTAAATAATGAAAATGCAACAAGCTAGTTATGGATATAGTAACTACGAATACATTATTTATTCGTAGTTTAGAAATAATGAGAAAATGATCGATAATTTTTTTAATCATTTAACTTAACATCGGTAATAAAATACTGACTATTACGTTAACTTATCTAAAATAAAGTGTAATAACATTAACAACAATTAAATTTTACTTACAATGCAACCAAATTACAATTTTATATGACACTTGGGAGATCACTAAAGTACCAAAAATGATTTGGTTCAGAGCCTGACCACTGAAATTACAAAGTCAAAGCAGCGCATTCACTAGGGGATGTTGCGCGACACGAGTTGCCTGCGACGTAAAGATATCTGTTGAGTTGCCTGCGAAATCAACAATTGTCGGCGAAGTTGTCGGCGGCCTACCGCGGAAGCTATCCGGCGACATGTAGGCGACCTTAATGTGATGTCCCTGTCACTCATGACATCATGCCCCGCGAACTTATACACATAAAAGTCGTTCGATGATCTCACATATGTTGCGCTAAGCCTATGGACGTCGCACATCTCTGGCGACTCGTGTTCCGTGACATTTGACGTAAATACGCTGCTTTATTTCATCAATTAATTAATCCGAACTTCTAGGTTTCAAGTTTTAGAAACAAGATTTGATGCAAATAAATGTTAATTCAAGAAATTCGGTAACTAATCATTTATTACAAAATATGTTCCGGCATCGAAAAAATCTCATTCAAAAACAAACTGAATGTACAAACGGAATGTGATCCAAAATATTAAATATAAAACGGTTAAATATTTATTACAAATAAGAGATGATAATAAAAATATTAGCTATCCAAAAACATTTGGCTTAGTTTAAAAATCCGAGATTTTTTCTCATTTTTAACGTTGAAATACATCCATGCCTGCATACATCTCTGCCTACCCATTAGGGAAAAGCCGCGAGTTTAAAAATTGTAGTAGGTAAATTGGTAAATAGCATACTCGTATGTAAACTAATATTCATAAATCGACAATCATTATTGACGTAACTTAAGGCTGCACCGAGCCTATTGTGCTGCCCCCAATCGTATTTTTTTTATTTCTTAACAATTATACAATATTTCCAAAAGAAAAGAAAAGAAAAGAATGTCACATTGTAGTCATTACTGATTTTCGATTTATCGGGTCACTGCGGATTTGTTTTTATAATGTTTGTAGTTATTATCTTTAAAACCTTCGATCAAAATAAAATGAATGGATAGGCCTTAAGCGAACATTTCAAACCAGAAAAATGAGGCAAAACAAATGAAATTTTTACTTGTCACTTGTATGAAAGTGCCCTAGATTTGACAGATAATGGCGCTAGTTTGTATGTACCAAGTGCACCAGTAGTTTGCTTCAACTTACCGCGCTTTAGGCCTATCCATTCATTTTATTTTGATCGAAGTTTAAAACCGCCAAAAATGGACACTTTTGGCGGTTTTAACGATAATAGCTAACAAGCATAAAACATAATAAATCCGTAATGTTTCGATAAATTGAAAGCCAATCAGGACTACAATGTGACATTCTTGTTTTTTGGAAATGTTGTTTAATTGTATAGAAATAAACAAAATACAATTGGAGGCAGCACAATAGGCTCGGTAGGCTCTTAAGTCAAAATCATTCATAAGTTACGTCAAAATTGGTTGCCGAAATACAAATCCGAGTTTAGGGAGACATGATAGATAACTTTTAAATAAAATTATTCAACTAGTGATCGAATAAAATTGTTTGTTACTTAATTATAATTACTATTAACAAGTTATAAACGCCAAAATTCTGTGTTGCATTATTATTAAAACTTGATTACATTACATAAATTAAATATCTTTGGATATTATATTACATTCACAGTTTTCAAGATCACAAATACTAATTTCGACTTATTGCTAAGTCTTACATGATATTTTAATGTGATTTGTTGCTAAAATAAATAAAGCATCAACAATTTGATTACTACTATAATTCTAATAACATTCTTAAACCTGGCAAAGGCTGATTGATCCATCTTCTATAAAGCGTTTAAAAATGCATTATTAAGAACTTTAAGAGTTTGTGTCTTAAAGTTGAAGATTCGTTTCAAAACGACTTTTCCTTTATTATCCTGCTCTAAATGCGTCCGAAAGAAAGTGCGCTGCGGGCATACCATTTACTTATTGTCTCTTTTCTTTTATCCTATCTACCACAACATCAAAAGAGAAAAATAGTGCCATCTTTTGTCATATTTAGATTCATAATTCAGAAGAGTACTACTACTGCTTGGTTCTGCATTAATAAAGAATTTTGAAGTTTGTATTGACTAATTAAGTTTTCAGACATTCAAATTACAATATATTACTATATCAGATGTGGTTTCTAGAACTTTAACATCGGCATCGTCTTCATCGCATATTCCACTTGAAACTAATTAGGTGAATCAACACTCGTTTCACATCGCACCTTTCATTCTATGCGTTAATCAATAAAAATATGTTTTTATTCTACTTCAGAAACACCAGCCCCTCTAGTAAACACACTGATTCCTCTGCACGCGCGCGACGCGCCTTCGCTGCATCGAAAAGACCCTCTTACCGAGCTTTTCGAAGAGCTAAAGCTACAGAGAAATTATTCGCTACCCTAGGGCGAAGGGCCACCCTAGCCGCGACAAAATAGTATGGAAAAAAACAGTGTCGCGCGCAAGTAGTAAAAATCATACTAAAGACGCTGGGCAACTCATTCGTGCGCACATATACGCGCTTTGCGGACTTTAAAATGCCCAGACCGCATATACCTTCCATTCAGATATGGGCATAAATAGAATTAATTTAAAATGGGCATTGAGAGAAAATCTCAAATAAGAGGGGGTAAAAAATGTGTAATGCCCCGTCTTTAGATAAAGCAACCGATCACGTGCAATTGCCGTACACGTTGGCAAAAAAGAATTTGGAATAAATAAGGGCTCCAGTTTTTTTGCAAGAACGTAAATATCCGGCATAACCTGGCAAGACCATCCTAAAATTATAAACTAAAAATAATTAGTTCCTGTCACCACGTCAAACTCTTTTTTACCAAGCTTCACATTGCCCAATTGTTTGACATAAACATGAAACAACACGATCACGCAGCTGTACTTCAAATTGAATGCTTTCGGTCGCACAAAAGTAAAGCGGGCTATAAACCAATACGCGATTTCATTTCACATACATCACAGTTCATTCTATGCGTTGACTCTTAACTCCTATTGAACCTTTGCCAGGTTACTACAGTCTACATCTAGGCCGTTAGGCAACGAATCTGTTCTGGCACGTACCCCGTTGGCTCAGTGGTCGTAGATGACGCCCCCGGGTCCCGGGAGCGCGGACTGACCCTGTAGGAAGGTGTCGACCGCTCTCGCCGCCTGTCTGCCCTCTGAGATAGCCCATACAACTAGGGATTGACCGCGGCGGCAATCTGTTAAAGAGTGGTAACGTTAGGATAAGTAGGTGAGTAAGGGTTGTAATTGTAGATCTGAGAAAGGCAGCTGGGAGCGATTGAATGAGGAAGCCCGAATATCAGGCACACCCATAAAAATTAATGACGTAAATGAGAATTTTTTGCCTTTTTAAAATTTTCGGAGGACTTTTTTGACATAATTTGTATGGCAAAAAATGACAAAAATGTCAAAAACGTCCTTGACGTGAGTAAGCCGTGTTAAGGAAATAACTAAGAATACGGGTGTCAGATTGACTACCTCAAAATCCCCTATTTGCAAAATATCGACTGCCTCAAAATAATTACCTCCAGCAGCGAAGACGTTGTTAGCAGGCGTCTTGTAGATGTTGGTCTTATTCGTCTCGAAGTTACTGCGGGCGTCCAGGGGCAGGTCTGTGAACAATAACAACACAATGAAGGGTCAAATTGTGGTGAGGAGGAAATTTCACTAATCTCTCGCTTACATCTCATGAGTAAATCACAGACGAATCTTCTAAGGAGCGCACAAAATGATATCGTGACGCACTACGCCAATAGATTGTTCACTGGCAGAGCCGGTTTGTCCTGGTCACGGGTGGGGTGTAAACTCGTCGGCAAGAAGTACACACCGTCGCGCCGCGCTGGTAGTGTACCTATCGTAGCGTGATTGTATGAAGATTGGTCTCTTTGGGTAATGATGAGTGCAACTCACCTAGTTGATTAGCTACGTATCGCTCCGGGCCCAAGAAGCCCATGGCGAGCAGCACCAGCTCGGCCTTGTAGATCTTCTCAGTGCCGGGGATCTCCTTCATGTCCCACCGGCCGCCGGCAGCGCGGGTCCACTCTACTTCTACTGCTGATACGCCGCATACGTTGCCTTCGCCTGGTAGAAAACATATGACGTTTCTATAATCGATGTTCGACATTGGATGATATCAAGAAAACTATAGCAGTGTCATACGCCGATTAAAACTTAATTTCAAAAAAGGCAGCGTTTATTAGAGAAAGATGCAAAACTCTTATTTCTTTTTTGTATACTGAAAGTTTGACTATGGAGAAGTCACCTAAGACTATTATTGTATCATAACGTCATCATCGTATCGTCAGCATCATCGTATATTTGACCATGTTTAAAAAGCAACAAAATCATACCATCATCTAAGAACTCTTTGGTGAGCGTGGAGAATTTCCTAGGGTCATGTCCGAACTTGACCTTTACTTCTTCGTGTCCGTAGTCGACCCTGTAATAAAAATTAAACTCAATATTTACGCTCGAAGCAGAAACGGAAAGTCAGCAACGAATGCAGCGCTCATTTTTGTACGTTGACAATCGTACGATATGAGGTGAGAACACAGCGCTGGCTTTTGTGTTTTTCGTCGCGAAATACGGACCGGGCCGGGCGTGATTCACATGAATAAATATCCCTACAGAACGAAAGCTTCATCAGCCGCTGTCGGTTCACTCACACGTAGCGCGCGTTAGAGG
Source organism: Agonopterix heracliana (assembly GCA_963693445.1). NCBI lineage: Eukaryota > Metazoa > Arthropoda > Insecta > Lepidoptera > Depressariidae > Agonopterix > Agonopterix heracliana. Next base: position 3,407,369 of record OY856310.1, read on the forward strand.
ACGTACGAATAAGTTCTTCTTCTTGTCGTGTGGGCAAGCCCTAGTGTCAGAGTTTATTCAAACCACCTTACGGCCTCTGACGTGGTTTTTATGTAACGACTACTAGCACCAGAGATAGTCGCAGGGACCAGTGCACACAGTCGAAGTGTGTACCTATTAGGTACGCACCTACTAGAATTCAATGTTCTCTGACGTGGCCTGTTCAATGTCTTTGCTATGCTGCGAGATTCTTTCTGCATCTTACTTACAATAAACTATTAGATGGATCCTAATGAACAGAAATAAGTTACCTGAACACTCTAGGCCACTGCGGCCATGGATTGTCCTGTCCTCTGAGAGGTTTCGGCTCGGGAAGGATCTCGAATGTGGTGATAGTCTTCGCGCCTTGTCGCAGAGACGTCCCTATGCAGTCACAGCTGCCGAACAAATATACAGTGTGAAAAAGATATCATTTGCATTCTTTTTAACTAAGAGTCTACCCATCGAATTCTAAAAGGTTACATTGTTGTAGATTTTTTCTTTTTGTTAATAAAGATATTTGTATTTGTACATAAGGTTGTTGTTGTAAATTGCAGCATAAGCGTCAGCGCAGCGGAGAATTGTTGGGGCAGTTTTCATTAATCAATTGATAATGAACTCAATACTTATAGAAATAGAGTTGAAAATAGCGTGCAAGAAATAATGCGAACACGTCACAGGGATCTCTTTCACGCTATTTTCAACTCTATTTCAATTTTTCATTGAGTTCATTATCATGATTATTGATTAATGAAAACTGTTCGAACAGTTTTCCGCTAGGTGTGCGCTGACCCTAAAGTAACAAAGATAGAGGCACACTAGATTTTTCTGGTTTTGTCGGGGGTGGCATGCAGCAAGAACAGAATGGCCGGCAAGCACAAATAACTTCAGCTTACCCAGTGTCACCACCGCCGATGACGAGAACATTTTTGTCCTTCGCATTGAGTTCGGGGTTGTCCTTGATCTGGTGATGCTGCGTGGGCCCCATCTGCTTCTTCTGCCAGCTCTCGAGGAACTCCATGGCGAAGTGGATGCCGTTGAGCTGGCGACCTTTGAGCGGCAGGTCGCGGGGCCAGGTTGCCCCCATGCAGAGCACTAGGGCGTTGTATCTGTGGAAGGAAATATGTGTTGGTGATTTTGCTGAAAAGGGGGTCCATATTGGGTCGTATAAAATTCAAAGACATAATTTAATGTCGCATAACTAAATTAGACATATTCATCATTTCGCATAACGTTAACTGGAACTAAATTGTTAGGCATAATTTCTGTTTTACTAATTTCTGAAGGTATAATTGTCAGTTCCCATAAGTCTTAAACGCATAAACGTTTTACGCATTATTATATTAAGGCATAACATTTGTTGACATAAACCTAAAACGTCATAATTAATTCATACAAGACGTAACTAATTAAAACATATTATGTATGTTAAATGTAATGAACTTATAGATTTTACATGATTATTATAATTTTATAATATTGGTTTAATAGTTAAATTAAATAACTGATTCTAAGCGACATTGTCGACCCGGTTGGTGTTATGGTTACCACGCCGGACTGCCAAACCAGGGTCCTGCCTGGGTTCGAATCCCGGTTCGGTCATGGATGTTATATGTTCGTGCCATTGTTGTATGGTTTCCATAATAAAAGCCTTTAGTGCTAGTTTGGGATCATTACAATGTATGTGCCTGTGAGCGTTATTTTTATTATATTTTTTATTGTAACGCTCATAAATTTTGCATGATATTTTATTATATTTTATAATAATAATAATTTAAATTAATTATTTCGTACAAAGTCGTTTTATTTAATTAGTTTATCTGTTGATACCCTGTGTGCCCTAAAAATGGAAATTAAATAAAATATTTTCGGTCTCTCCTCGATAACCTAACCTAATGAGTCGGAAGTGGTAAGCGAAGGACTAAGTAAGGTCACCTTGGCTTGGCGAACCAAGCAACAAGCAAACAAGCATGCAGCAAGCAAGCAAGCATGCAGCAAGTAAGCAAACATGCAGCAAGCAAGCAAGCATGCAGCATACAAGCAACCATGCAGCAAGCAAGCAAGCATGCAAGCAAGCAGCATGCATGGTGATGCTTCGCTCGCTTCGCTCGCTCCGCTAAGCATATACATGTTCTAACCTAACCTACAATTTTATAAACATCAGTTTGTTTTTCTCAGGCAGGGGGCTTCCGCCCTCCGCACCCCCTGAGCGGGGGGCGCAGCCCCCCTGCACCCCCCAACATGCAAGCATGCAGCAAGCAAGCAATCATGCAGCAAGCAAGCAAAGCATGCAGCAAGCAAGCAAGCATTCAGCAAGCATGCAGCATATAAGCAAGCATGTTGATGCTCCGCTCGCTCCGCTAAGCGTATACATGTTCTAACCTAACCTAACCTACAATTTTATAAACACCCGTTTGTTTTGTGGGGCGCAGCCCCCCACCCCCCAACATGCAAGCATGCAGTAAGCAAGCAAGCATGCAGCATACAAGCTTGCATGTTGATGCTCCGCTCGCTTTGCACGCTCTGCTAAACGTAATACATGTTCTAACCTAACCTAAACATAAATTTAAAAAAAAATTAGTCTGTTTTTCGCAAGCTTCGCTTGATTTCACTCGCTCTATAAGTGGTCACAATACGTAACCTAACCTACAGTTGAGTAGTTAATTAATTGTTTGTAATAAAATTTATATCATTAAGTATATTTTTATTATGAATATTAATTTATACGTCTTATTATGCGATTAATAAATTAGATTTAATGTTAGTTATGAGTTTGAATAATATGACTTGACAATTTATGGTTACTTAAATTATTCTGGTTAACATTAGAACAGATAACAGTTATGCCAATCAAAGCAGTATGCCCAGAAACAACTATGGGAAGATACTTTTATGCGTAAAAACTTTATGCTGAACATTTTATGACTTCCAAAATTATGACTGAAGTCTTTATGCGACGCAGAGGGCACCCCTGAAAAGGGTTGACATTGACAAAAAAATAATGTTTACTTATATTTGATCAAAGATAATCACTATACGCATAGGCGTATACCCACAGAGTATTAATACCTTTCCTATTTCTTTAAAAACTATACTGAAAAAAGGATTTAAGCGAAGAAATGATTATGATAACGATTATGGTTTAGGATCCTATATAGGGTGTGTAGTGTGTACACGTAGTGTATGTACATGTAGTGTATAGGGTGTGTAGTGTGTACACACGGCGTAACATCAAGCTAATACGCAAAACCAATATAAGCTGGCCGCGCGACGTTATACATTACTCTACCTACGCGCGGCCAGCTTATTTCGGTTTTGCGTAGCTTGATGTGTCGCCGTGTGTACAGCAATAAAGTCTAGTTATTGCGGAAAGCGACGGTAGCGCCATCTATCTTTAGGTATCGTTTTCAACGTCAAAACACAATAAAAAAAGGTTGACCGTTGTTTATATCGCTTCAAGCATAGTGATTTCGATATTACTTCTAGTCCAAAATTTCATTATACTCACTCGCTGGCCAGTTCTCCGGCGGAGATGTCCTTGCCGACGTCGATGTTGCACTTGAAGGAGATGCCCTCGGCCGTCATCAGCTTCACCCTGCGCTGCACGACATCCTTGCTGAGCTTCATGGTCGGTATGCCGTACTGGAGCAGGCCGCCTGCCCGGTCGTTGCGCTCGAATACTGTTACTGTGTACCCGGCCTGCGAGAAACCATAGGGTTTTAAAAAAATAATTAGATCCACCCAAAACAAGATAATATGTAGACCATTAAATTTAACAACTTTCTTTACGGGAATAACATCGAAATAGGGAAAGTTGTTAGTTTGATATAGTACTCTGTGGTTTGATGGTCATCGCCCTAAAAACCGTCATCATATAAAGACAGGCCCAATATAAACACTTCACTAGTAGTACACAAATTATTCAGTGCGACAGGTAGTGAACTCGTCGCCATTTTTATTGGATTAAGAGGATAGACGAGTACAGTTTTCTCCATACAAACGTATTCCCCTGTTTTCTCCCTGGATAATAACACTAGAGCAAATATTTTTTTACCATACAATCTACGTCACCTCTGCCATGTCCCTATGTTTTGCTTTTTTGCATTAATTAATTACTGTAAGAGCTAGGGACCTTCGAAAAAGACCAATTTTACCGCCCGTTTTCAGATATCCAGTAAACAAATTTGAATAATATAAACAAAAAAAGCAAAACGTACAGACATAGCCTAAGTCATTCTCATATTATTTTTGAAAGAATTATTAAATTCGGTTTAGTTTTGGAGGAGAAAACAAATCAGTGGCCTATTCTCCAAATTAGCATTTCAGCCCACCTATCCTCTTAAAATGAAAATAAAATATGTTCTTACCTTGTTCAACTGATGAGCGCAAGCCAAACCAGCCGGTCCCGAGCCGACAATAGCAACAGTCTTGCCGTTACGTACTTCTGGTACCTACGAAACGGACAACAAAATATATAAATGTTCATGTGAGGATTTACTATTAATATGAATCTTTTTTAGCGGTTAATTAGGTTTTTACATGGATCTAAATCATAAAGGATGCCACTCCTCCTTACAAGCATTGATACAAGAAAATTTGCTATGACGGTCGGTAATATTCAACCTTCTTTCGTACGACTCCATCGTCGATATTTCCAATTTTAGGTGTGTCCCTTTCTAACGGAACAAAAATTAAATAAAAACTCTTTTTTTTCTTTTTAACGTTGGATTAGAAAGGGACAAAGCTGGGACAAAGTTAACGTCACCAAAAACCACTACGGAGAAGAACGATCATTACCGACCTCCAAGGAGTATTATCATGTTTCACGTCTTGTTAGGCAGTCTGCACTCCACTATAGAGCATTCGAATCTTCTTGGGTTTTTATTTGTTTGGTTACATATTCTTTGTAGGCAATCACTCAGTCTATAAAAGAGCATCGGTGGTGCGTCTGGAACATTGTGAGGAAACCCAACTAAGAAAAATTCAGATGTGAATGTGAATCCACCATTCTTATATTGTAAACTGATATTGAATTTTTAACATAAATAGAATCATCAATTATTTACAGTATAAAATCGTATATCCGTCCTTTGCTTGTATTCAACAATGCCTAATCAAGTTATCAGGTATACAAGTACATTGTGCTACAATACCTCGGGTTGTATCCATCCGCTCTCGAAGGCGTTGTCGATGATGGCGCACTCAATGTTCTTGATGGTGACGGGAGGTTCGGAGATGCCGAGCACGCAGGCGCCTTCGCACGGAGCCGGGCATACTCTTCCCGTAAACTCTGTTGGGTAATAAATGTTATGTATAGGCCATCTGACTTGTGGGAGTCGTACGAGGAGACTATGGGAAAAAGTACTCAAGAAACTCTCGTGGAAGTCTCCGTCACTGGATGAAGTAGAAACTCTCAACTACTGAGATTTCTGGAAGTAATAAGCTCTGTTGAATAGGGCATAGATACGGAACTATAAGAGACAATTGTCATAGATCAGCGATAGTCAGTCATCCAACAGAGCGCTCATTAGACCTGCTCATTCTATAATAACTCCAGTATTTTTAATTCAAATTTTTTGATTATTTTGCCTTTGATTAGTCTGATGTTCATAAGAATTATTGCCTAGTCACCGCGTCTCCAGTACTGAGAACCATATGTCCTCAGTCTCTTCTACTTAAATCAGCCAGCAGTCATGAGAATTTGTCGACGAATTATTCTCAGCGAGAATCGCCAAACAATGATTCAATTCAATTCAATTCAAATCATTTATTCAATATAGGAGCCTGAAGCACACTTATTAAACGTCAATACTTTTTTAAGCTACCACCGCGTCGGAACGTGTTGTCGCTGTAGAGAAGATGCGGCCAGAAACTCTACAGCATAACACGACTTAATGACTATTACAATATAAATTCTTATGCTAAGGTTATGTATACAGTAATACATAGTCTATTTAATTAAATAATTGATACTATACAGTAAACTATATGTTAGTGACACTCAGACCCAAGCATTTTGATCATTTAAATAATCATCCAGTTTATAGTATGCTTTTTTACAGAGGACTTTTTTGATCTGAGTTTTAAACATGTTTTCGGAAAGATTCAAAATGGTCTCGGGGATTTTATTATAACAGCGTATACAGTGACCCATGAAAGATGTGTTGACCCTACTAAGCCGAAAGTGTGGAAATATCAGTTTATTTTTATTTCGTGTGTTATAATTATGAACATCACAATTTCGTGGAAACAAAGACAAATTTTTTCTTACATATAAAATGTTTTCATAAATAAACTGTCCATAAACGGTTAAAATATTAATTTCCTTAAAGATTTCGCGAAGCGAATCACGACAACGCAGGCCATATATAGCTCGAATTGCTCGTTTCTGTAGGATAAAGATCGTCTCAATGTCTGCAGCACGACCCCACAATAAAATACCATAGGACATGATACTATGAAAGTAACTGAAATACACGAGTCTGGCAGTTTCAATATCTGTTAGTTGTTTAATTTTTCTGACTGCATATGCTGCAGAACTTAGCCTACCAGCCAGAGTTTCAATGTGGGAGCCCCATTGCAGCCTAGAGTCAATCGTTATTCCCAAAAACACGGTATTATCAACAAAATCTAGAATATCTCTGTTTAAAGTAACTTGATTATCTACAAAAGGTACATTCGGCAAAACAAATTTTATACATTTAGTTTTTTTGGCATTAAGTGCGAGATTATTTGCGTTAAACCAGTTCAAAACTTGTTGAAGGGCATCATTTACGTCGTCAAGTTCTTGGTCCTTCCTGTTTACTTTAAAAATCAGAGAAGTATCGTCAGCAAATAATACTATGTTCGACAAGTTTTGTACCATATGCGGCATAATGAAGGGCACCAACTCCCGTTTTCGGCCTATCCCGCCTGTTCGAGGGCGAGAATATAGTTTAAGCTTTAGAGATACCTATATCGTTGATGAATATACTTTCTAAACTAAACAAACCTGGGAAATTATTAGTCTGCAGCAGCTGTGCGAGAGCCTGCTTCCAGTCTCCTTTGAAAATGAGGTCGTTCCACTTTGGTATGATGTTGCCGAGTGGACAGCCGTGCCCCGACTGGCAGAAGGGCACGCCGCACTCCATGCAGCGCGCCGCCTGCACGCGCAGGCCGCGGCGCACGTGGTTGAAGTTGTAGATCTCGTCCCAGTCGCGGAGACGCTTCTCCGCTGGACGGTACATTGACGTTTCACGAGGGTATTTTATGAAGCCCCTGTTGGATGATTGTGGTTAGTAGATGGTGTTTTGTACAGATTATATATATGTACAGATTTATAAATTGAGGTTACTAATACCACATCCAGAACGTTGGTGGCGCGTTGCGGAGAAGTTGTGGACACTCGATAATGAAGGGTAGATTCCGCACGAAAGACATGCTCTTGGACCAGTGGCCATAAATTTTTGCCCAGTGTCCAAATTTGTGGAGTAAGAAGCTCCCGTTCTATATGATAGATAATTCGATGAAAGAGAGAATTTTTTCGGGATGAACACGGTACTACAAATAGGTAAACAGTGCCTAGAACATTGTTCTTTGATCGCTTCTGCAAGACTATTAAAATCCAGAGACGGGATTAAAGAAAATATTGTTGATATAAGAGTTCAAGTTTTTGTGTCAATGCTTACAGGTCAAAAAAGAAAAATAATTTTCTCCTACTCTTAAACTTACCTAGTCTTATCAAGAACCTTTTCCAGATTCTTCTTATCAAGCTCCAGATCCCTGACGGTTTCTTCGATGTCTTGTATGCCGTTCTCTTTGCCGTTAGTTTCTACTTTAGCGGGGGTCGGTTGGGCCAGGGCCATCTGCTTGAGAGCCCGCTGATACTCGTAGGGGAAGACCTTGATGAACATCTTCGCTGGTTCAGGCCACGTCTTGAGGAACTCTTGGGCTATAAGGGAGCTGCAAGTTAAGGTCACATTAGCTTACTTTCACCTCGCAATTCATTTAATCTAACTGGTCAGTCAGCCTAGCACTCGACATGTGCTTCCGTATTTGGGCCATCACCCACGGAGACTTTTCGATACAGTATCGACACTAATGCGATGCCGTCGCTGGCTGACTGGCTGTCTACTCTTAGCCCACGCAGACACGATTCTATACAGGGTGTAAGTGACAGCCTAGAAAATACTGAAACGGTGAACTCAGACCATCAAAGTGAACAACTTTTACTATGCAGCCTACCTCAGGAAACGCGAAAAAAAATCAGCTGTCCCATACATTTGAGTTGGGTAGGTATTGTCCCATACATTTGAGTTGGGTAGGTATTGTCCCATACATTTGAGTTGGGTAGGTAGGTACAGCAGTTTTGTATGGGACAACTGATTTCGCGATGCAGACGCTGATGTACGATGCAGAATCCACATAAAAAAGCCTTTGCGTGCATAAAAAGTTCTGAACCACTCCATTTTTATTATCTGTGCGATAAGTCAGTGATCTGATGGCGCAGTCCGAGTGCCACGGAACGCCTTCGCGGTTCCCTTTCCCCCAATGTCACACGTTTACATCGATACAGTCGCCCGTTTATACCGATACAGCGCCGATACGGCATCGCTTTTGTCGCACGTTGCAAATACGACAAACTCGTTGCAGTCCCACGTTCACGAAAGGTGCGACTGCATCGCTGCAAGTCGTCGTTGGCGATGCACCTTTGCACACATACCAAAATGAGCGAAAGGTCGCTTTGTCGTGCGCTGTATGATTGCATTACGGCTTCTAAAGAGTAAATAGTAAATCTTACCCGGTATATTCGTAGAACTCCTCCAGCAGTAATTTGACGTGATCCAGGTCCTCCTTCTGTTCGAGAGGCAGCAGTTCGACCGTCTCGTGGTTGCACTTGCCCTTGAACGACCCGTCGATGTCGTAGACGTACGCGATACCACCTGCGTGTCAACATCATGAGATTAAGCTTTAAGAAGGATGCAGAGGTTCTTGAATAAAACCCTGAGATCAATCTGGTGAGAACAGTTAACAAGGAATAAGAAAAAATACGTAAATATCAAGAAATCCAAAGTCAAATAAAAGATACGTGCCCCCTGACGCATATAAGCGTTTTACGGACTTTATAGCGGTGCCAGGAAGTACTATTTGAAACTCTCGAAAGTGACTTAACCCGTGGAATGTCGGCCGGACACCCGGGTGTCCGGGAGATTTTTTGGTCTAACGTGTCAGCCGGACACCCGGGTGGTCGGGAGACGACCGCTCCTATTGGCTAGTGATTTATGGCGTGGCGTTTCGTTTCACTGTACTTTTTATATTTTCATTAGATTTATTGGTTTTCATTGGTTCGTTTGAATACAATTCTGTGAAAAACGGAACAAATTTCATCTCAAACAAAGAAGAACTAGTGAACCATAGTGAATTCGGGTTGCCAAGATGGCGAAAGTCGCGTGTGTTTTGTGTCGGACTTTTTCAATGTTTACCAAGTTATTTAATTGTTTTTAAACAAAGTGTTGTTCATAAATAGCTCGTAATATTGTCAGCTTTTAGATTATCATATTGGTTTTGTGCGTTGTGAAGTGTAACAATGTGTAAAAAGGTAACATCGTGAAAGCGGACTCCAGTTTTTTTCGAAAGGTAGGTAATTAACAAATAGCACGGAACATTTTTTTTATTGTTTAAGAATGTAAATAATGTCCATTGTGAGATGTATTAAGAAAGACAGGAAATTTGATTTACTTCACGTAGATATATATTTTATTGCCATAATTTCATAGCATAACATCGAAAAATAATTTTTTCTAAAAGGTGGTAAAAAAAATTTGCATTGTATAAAACATAGCGACACGCGAGCGTTTTTTGTTTGGCAGAGCCCCGACACGGGACGGGATAAGCAGACTGAAGTTTTAGCTTTATTTATAAGTGTACGGATTAGCATAATTATGTGACTTTCAGAAATAGCACTCCAGAACGGAAACGGAACGTTCCTATGCAGTGTTTTTGATATTCTGGCGACCACTTTGCTATCACTACTCGATCCTTCCATCCTGAAACTTACGCTAACTAAAGAGAGCATTGCTACAAAACTTGGTAGTAGTAGCAATGTTTCAGACTTGAAGGGATAATTATCGTGGGGTTATGTATAAATGTGCAACTTACCGCTCATACCAGCAGCGAAGTTCCTGCCGGTGAGTCCGAGGATGAGCACAGTGCCGGCCGTCATGTACTCGCACCCGTGGTCACCCACACCCTCGACCACGGCCGTGCATCCGGAGTTGCGCACGCAGAAACGCTCCGACGCTATACCCCTGTCAGCAACAACATTTTGATTTGAATCATTTATTTAACAACAGTTACTCAACATGTATGTGAAGTCTACCGTGTGGTGGACTATCGCCCATACGGGTGTATGGAGGGAGGGTTCCCTGAAGCACAGATTATATAATACTATACAGTACAGATGCCCAATGTCAAACAATGAAACGCGACTGCTGTAACGCGGGCAGTCTTCGGGCAAAGTAAATTGCTTGATTTCCCGAGGCTCATGAGATTTTTTTGTAGTCAGATCATGTACTTTTAGTAACAATTTACACGTTTACGTAAACATTAATTACAAATCGATACCATAACGCCAAATATCGCAATTTTTTAACTAAAATTTCGTTTGTATGGGATGGGACACCATGCCTGAAGGTAGGCCTGTGCCCTGCAGTGGGACGTATATAGGCTGTGATGATGATAAACTCAACTTTCTTATGTAACGTGTGCAATCAACAATGAATAAATGAATTACGAACTTTGCAGCGTAATCTATCTATATAATACAGTAAAACATAAAAATTTAAACAAACAGGTTGCGTATTATTCTGTATGATAAGAAGGTAAAGTACTGCTAATGGTAACTAAGTGCTGCTATTGGTAGCCTATTTCTACCATCACTACATGACGGCATCCGTCTAAGTAGGTAGGTTGTGGTTGGAGGAGTCAGAGGTTGAGTGAGGCTAAAAAACCTTTGATGGTAAGTAGACTATAAGTTGCCACCACCAAACCAGATATTTGCCAGATCATTTACAACGAGATGTAGTAAAAATTATGAGTTATTTTTTAAATGATTAGCACTAGTCGGTGATACTGAATGATTGACATGGGTTTTCTCTGGCTACGGGCTCCCCCTTCATTTCGCTATCGTTCGTTAGTGTAAATAAAGTAAATTACCTGAAGTAGGCTCTTCCAGACGTGGCTCCGTACAAGCACACGTTGCCAACGATAACGTTGAGGTGCGACTCGTACGGCGCCGTCTTGGGCGGGTAGATGATCACTTTGCCGCCCGACAGCCCTTTACCTGTACACAAGATGAGATGTCTTTAAATAATGATATATAGGCTATGATATAAGTAAAAGTCTAAATTGCGCACTTACTGTTACCAGAGAGTACTTTAAAGCTAATCGCGAAACGTTTACTTTCCATGTTTTTAAGTGGGAAGAGAGACCACGATATGTTTTTGTTGCGTAAGGTGCTAAGCAGACGACGGACAATTTTTATTGTTTAGTAAGGGTTGAACTACACATGGCCGCACGCGATCGTATTTTTCCGTCGCTCCATCCTTTTCTGTCACCCAGGAACGTCATTTGCTGCGGCGTGCGATCGCGTTCCGTCTATCTTATATGCTCTAGCAAATGACGTTCCTGAGTGACAGAAAAGGATGGAGCGATCGCGTGCGGCCATGTGTAGTTCAACCCTAATTAGATGTATGGAAATAGGTTCGTCCTTAACTTACCAACGTAATCGTTGGAGTCACCCTCGAGTGTGACCGTGATGCCCTTGGACAGGAAAGCGCAGAAACTCTGTCCGGCTGATCCTTTGAGAGTTATGTTGACGGTTGTGTCGTCCGGCAGACCATGTTCACCGTATTTCCTACAAAACAATAAACTATTAGAATAATTCTTCATTTGTATTATCAATAACAAGTCTTTTTATTATAGGAATAGATTGTATGGTTCTACAAGTTTATAATCGGAGAGAATTCTAGGCAAGAACTTCCAAGCAAAATAACTACGTCGCTGCGAGAACAATGAAGGACATGGATACTATCGTTCTCGTCTGGTCATGGCGAGAATGTAGTGCAGGCATACAACTTACATGGCGATATGGTAAGAGAGGGTGGAAGTGAACGTCCTGTCCTCGTTGGTGATCTTCATGGCGATGTCGACGTGTTTCTGAGTGGCGTCCAGGATGCCGGCGCACTGCTCGATCAGCTGGTTGTCCAGCCGCTTCTCCAGCTGGAAGTCCTGCAGGAACATGATTAATTATTAACATATTTACTAATGCTTAGCTGCATGTGTCAGAATACAATATTATTTCAATGAAAGTATGTGAAATAAAATTGATTGAAAAATGTTTTCTTCTAAAAAGATGTCTTCATTTCTGTTCCTGTTTGAAGCACAAATGCGTTGTACTCATAGATAAATTACACGCTCCCCTTGGTAGAGATGGTGTAACAAAGTTGCACTGTAGCCACCAATTGTGCACTAGTTTGTACTGCGACCATAGAGAAATGACACGCTCCCCTAAGCTTTTTGTCTCCCCTCGCCCGTCCCTCACCCCCTTTGTCGGCGACATAATTTTCTATAGAAACAAGCCGATATGCCATCTCCTCTTACTCCATGGTTGTACTACTGGAGCTCTATTCACATTACGACGGGCGGGCGCGGAGGGTGGGTGCATTACCGATAAAGTTCACAGAGAAAGCTCCGTCCTCCGCCCGTGGCGCCCCGTATGTGCTTTCTCTCCGTCAACTCTATTGGTATTGCACCCTCCACGCCAGTCCGCGCCTGCCCGTCGTAATGTGAATAGAGTTTTTTAGTGCTAGGAAGTTGTTGTCTCCTATTGCTGCACTATTTTGATACCAAAAGCTGAGGTTGAGCAGCCTCGCCTTGGGGTTGTCGTTGTTCTCCCTCACTTTGAGCACCTCCTTCTAGGAACCTACGGGATGCTATACCTTACCTGTGACTTGGATCCCCCGATGATATTGACGCCGGGCCTCATGTGGAGCGCGTTCTTCAGTATCAGACTGAGGTTGAGCAGCCTCGCCTTGGGGTTGTCGTTGTTCTCCCTCACTTTGAGCACCTCCTTCTAGGAACCTACGGGATGCTATACCTTACCTGTGACTTGGATCCCCCGATGATATTGACGCCGGGCCTCATGTGGAGCGCGTTCTTCAGTATCAGACTGAGGTTGAGCAGCCTCGCCTTGGGGTTGTCGTTGTTCTCCCTCACTTTGAGCAGCTCCTAGGAACCTACGGGAAGCTATACTTTACCTGTGACTTGGATCCCCCGATGATATTGACGCCGGGCCTCATGTGGAGCGCGTTCTTCAGTATCAGACTGAGGTTGAGCAGCCTCGCCTTGGGGTTGTCGTTGTTTTCCCTCACTTTGAGCACCTCCTTCTAGGAACCTACGGGATGCTATACTTTACCTGTGACTTGGATCCCCCGATGATATTGACGCCGGGCCTCATGTGGAGCGCGTTCTTCAGTATCAGACTGAGGTTGAGCAGCCTCGCCTTGGGGTTGTCGTTGTTTTCCCTCACTTTGAGCAGCTCCTAGGAACCTACGGGAAGCTATACTTTACCTGTGACTTGGATCCCCCGATGATATTGACGCCGGGCCTCATGTGGAGCGCGTTCTTCAGTATCAGACTGAGGTTGAGCAGCCTCGCCTTGGGGTTGTCGTTGTTCTCCCTCACTTTGAGCAGCTCCTAGGAACCTACGGGAAGCTATACTTTACCTGTGACTTGGATCCCCCGATGATATTGACGCCGGGCCTCATGTGGAGCGCGTTCTTCAGTATCAGACTGAGGTTGAGCAGCCTCGCCTTGGGGTTGTCGTTGTTTTCCCTCACTTTGAGCAGCTCCTAGGAACCTACGGGAAGCTATACTTTACCTGTGACTTGGATCCCCCGATGATATTGACGCCGGGCCTCATGTGGAGCGCGTTCTTCAGTATCAGACTGAGGTTGAGCAGCCTCGCCTTGGGGTTGTCGTTGTTTTCCCTCACTTTGAGCAGCTCCTAGGAACCTACGGGAAGCTATACTTTACCTGTGACTTGGATCCCCCGATGATATTGACGCCGGGCCTCATGTGGAGCGCGTTCTTCAGTATCAGACTGAGGTTGAGCAGCCTCGCCTTGGGGTTGTCGTTGTTTTCCCTCACTTTGAGCAGCTCCTTGGAACCTACGGGAAGCTATACTTTACCTGTGACTTGGATCCCCCGATGATATTGACGCCGGGCCTCATGTGGAGCGCGTTCTTCAGTATCAGACTGAGGTTGAGCAGCCTCGCCTTGGGGTTGTCGTTGTTCTCCCTCACTTTGAGCAGGTCCGTGCGACCGATCAGGTCTTGGAACCGTCGAACTCCAACATCGGCCATGTGTTGCCGGACCTGAAAGTGTAGGATGCTGGATGATGATCGAAAATAACAATGAGTACTTATTATACGCCACTAGTTTTTAATTAATTTTCTCCCCTCCGGACGGAAAGCGTCAATTTTCGACCCGCTGCGCTAAACGAAGTTGCCGCTTTCCACCTCCGTTGAGGAGAAAAATTAGCTTCGCCTCGGTCATGAGTCATGGTCAATTACATGAGCTCTGAGACCTTTTTTACTTTCCTGCCCGCTCGGCGTGTAATCTACTAAACATAACTTTTAGGGTGTGTTCAGACCATGAATCTAAACAGCGTTCTCTAAGGAACATGGGTCGAAAAACGAGAAAATTTTTTGGACCTCCCATAGAAAATCGATCGGCCGATCTTGATGCCGCACTTTTCTATGGGAGGTCAAACATTTTTTTTGTTTTTGTAATTTCGATGTGGATTTGGAATTTCATCGCAACAATATAGAGAGGTATTTGATAGTCTTGCCATATTATTTGTATTAACCAAACCGTCGGACTATCAAGAAAGTGAATTTTTGCTAGGGTGATATAAAAGTAAAGATGGATTTCTGTGTGTGGATTATGGCCTCAAATAAAACAAGACATCTTAGTTTTTCAAACCTAAATTAGTCTGGGTGATCCTTAGTGTTAATGTCAAAGACATGAAACGATAAAAAATTACCTCTTCGGCGAGCATGAATAGATAGTTGATGACGTGTTCGGGCTTCCCGGCGAACTTCGCTCGCAGCACAGGATCCTGCGTGGCGATACCGACTGGACACGTGTTGAGGTGACACTTCCTCATCATTGTACAACCTGGCAAGTAAAGCAGGTTAATATTAATATACATACATACATATGCCCCACTACTGGGGTAGGCAGAGGCAACAGATCGCCACATGCTACGATTCTGACATACATCTCTTGCCTCCTCAACATCCATAAGTCTCTTCATACAAGCTCGTCGGTTCCGGGTACATTTTATTTGGCCTTTCTTCAGTACGCATCCGATTTGGTCAGCGTACGTGCGCCTAGGGCGACGCCTTTCAACCATTCCACTCACACTTACCTTGTAAATTTCATACGTCAAGTATCAGTAGGCATCCAAATAATCTCGTTACCTTTTCCGGGGTCAGCCTTGACCCTAGATTTCCGTGGTGAAGCACCCATTGCGTGACGATTGATGCCCACAGTTCGGTGTGCATTCGGCAAACATGCCCAGCTCAGTCCCACCTTAGTTCTGCCGACTTTTCCCCTACTTCAGCTGTTAGATTTTTGGTGTGCAGTTATGCTTATGTTAGACTTGAATATTAACAAGTGTATTACCCAGAGCAATAAGTGGAGCGGTACTGAATCCAAACTCGTCAGCGCCGAGCAATGCGGCTACCATCACGTCAAAACCTGTTCTAATCTGTCCGTCGGCTTGAACCACGACTCTGCAACATTGAAGTTTAATGTCAGATGTAGATTTAGATCTAGACCCGTAAATTTTTACCATTTTTATAAGGCCCATCACATACATGCGGAATTGCGATTCGGAATTCCGAATGCAAACCGGTTTTCGTATGGAGGTTCCCCCTCCAGATTTGCATTCAGTAGGTCTACCATGAGTTTTCACCGTATTTTACTATTGTAGTTACGTCACCAATTTTGTATTGAATTTCGTACAGCGCTCTTAGTGGTTACGTTGAGAACTAATTTCTGTCATACTAATTGGCGACGTAACTAAAGTAGAAAAGTACAGGGAAAACTCATGGTAGGCCCTCGGAATTCCGAATCGCAATTCCGCATGTATGTGATGGGCCTGGCTTACGGATGTACCTGCGCAGTTGAATATTTTTAAAACCGCGCGAACCAATCAAGACTACCATTACCATCATCATCGGTACTATCATTAGTTTTCATTGGAAAATGTTTGCCCCTGTATGCGCGAATGAAAATTGAAGACACGCAAAATTAATAAGGTCGTACTGTACCACGAATCATATGTTATGTTGAAGAGACACAATAATAAAAAAAAATAAGATTAAATTGACGGCTAAGTCGAGATCAGAGTTAAGAAGATCAAACCACAAAATAGGTCCCAGAAGGTGAGCTTCATACACACGAGCGAAACAGTCACACGCACACATAGACGCGCACGTTCGGCTACAAAATGAATAGATAGTATGGAGCAGTGCTGCCAAGTTAGGCGATTTATCGCCTTTTAGGCTACATCGGGGGGTCTATCGGCGACCGAAAAATTCGATTGGCGACCGGTCGCCATTTAGGCTATATTCAAAAATAAAATAGGCGATTTTAGGCTATAGAAAAATAGGCTATTTTGGGTAATTTTAGGCTATTTGAAGAAAAATCTCAATAATAATACTTATTATAAGTAAAATGATATGATATATTTATAGTAGACTGTATAAACTGTACACTGTAGTAACACACTTAACGTAAGTGTATGTTATGCGGTAGAGATGTGAGTAGAGATTGCAGTTGTAAAAAAAATATATTTTTCTGTCACGAGCAGCCAATATAGCATTTATTTTGGCCAACTTGCGGTATTTTTAGGCGAATTTAGGCTATATTACACGGGGAAAAAAATAGGCGACTTTAGGCTACTTGGCCCGAGATGTTTGGCGATTCAGACTGGCTGGGACTTGGCAACACATGGAGCGTGCGACTGACTTTTGGGAGATCGCCTGTTTCGCTCTTCGCGTGAAGCCGCCGCCCGCCGCATTTCGTTCTGGGACTTATTTTGTGTTGAAACGTAGCCAATAATAACCTGGAGCGCAGGTCGTTCAGCACGAGGACCTGGTGTGTCTCCGCGACGCCGAGCTCCCACGGCAGGCCGGCGCTCTTGATGCCGGTCCACGAGCTGGCGCCCGTGCCGCCGTCGTGACCCGATATCACTATGTGCTCCGCTTTACCCTACAATATGTTCAGACACTTAAGGGTGCGTCCACATCTGGCGAATGCGCCGCTCGCGAGCGGTTCGCGAACTGCGCGGGTGCATTTTATGCTGCACATTCACCGCGCGTTCGCCAAATGTGGACGCACCCTAAGACATTTCATTCATTTATAATGTTAAAGACATGTTTTTCTTTATATCTATACTCCATTCAGGAATTAGAGCGACAAAATGTAAACAACGATGATACCAGTGTAGAAAATACCATCTCGAGATGGAAGAAAACTTATCTCCGGAATGAATAACAGTTAATTATCTACTCTACTCGCCAAGGATTACGACAAATGATATGTGAATTTAAGATGGAATATAATTAAAAAATACGCAAGCTATAATTTATTTTAAATTAAAAGAAAGCGTGACTGTAAATATTTTATTTCGTGGTCTGGCAACAATCAGATATTTGAGACCTTTGGTTCGTTTTAACAAAGTTCTTAATGAAAAAGATTTTATATTTTGTAAACGCATCTCTTGATTGTTTAATACCTTCGTCTGAGTCCGTACGCTATGCGCGGATGCTACGCATAGCACAAAAAGCCCACACAGACAGAGTAGCGGGCTACATAACATAATATAAAAATCTCATTCAAATTGTCACGATTGTTTATATTATTTATAGATAGACGATAAATTTTTAATGCCAACGCAATTTATTAAATGCCGTGCCGACATAATTGTATTCTTAAAAAATGTACCAAAGGTTTCTGACCACGTAATGTCACTTTGACAGTGACGTTTCTTTGTTTACATTTTGTCGCTCTAATTCCTGAACGGAGTATAATTAAAAATTGGATAAATTCTAAAACTGCAAGCATAAGGGTGCCTGTCCACAGATGCGGAGCGAGCTGGCGGAGCGGAGAAACTGAGTTTTATCAACCAATAAGATTGCATGAAATCTCGGAGCTGAGATTTTATGCAATCTTATTGGTTAATAAAACTCCGTTTCCCCCCTCCATCAGCTAGTTCCGCATAAGTGGACAGGCAGGTAATAGGTTAAAAATTTTAAGTAAAGAATGGCCAGTAGCTCTACCATACCATGATGCGCGACAGCGAACGTTAACCCGCGCTTTTACTCTAACTCTGTTATGCGCTAAGTGTTAGAGAGATAAGGCGCGACTTTGCTATTTCGCGCTGACATTATGGACCTCCGGGTTACTCAGGGTTCACGAGTTCAAACCTCGCTCATCCAAAATCAGTTTAGTCATACAAATTACAGAAGAGCTAGTTTTAATTTACCAAAACAGAAGACAACTTTATGTTGTATGCACTAGTTCAAATTGGCCAAAAAGAGTAGAGAACGGCGAGGGAAAAAATGTTGATCGATCTTGCCAGTTTATGCGTGATTTTGAAGTTCGTTCTTGGGCGCTGCGCTGGCGTCCTAAATTTTTGTCAGTTCTCGATCTGTACATGGTCTGTTATTCTTTCGTCGGTCCGCTACGATATATAAATAAATAAAAATAAAAAACTTACCTTAGCAACACCGGAAGCAACAACCCCCACGCCGACTTCCGACACCAATTTGACGGATATCCTAGCCCTGGGGTTGGCGCACTTCAGGTCGTAGATGAGCTCCGCCAGGTCCTCGATGGAGTAGATGTCGTGGTGCGGCGGCGGAGAGATGAGACCCACTCCGGGGACCGAGCAACGCGTCTTTGCGATGTCCACTGTTACTTTGTAACCTGGAAAGATTGGATATTTGTTAGTTTATCGGCTTAAAATGTTCAGGATTAGTAGTGCCGATGGATTTTACCGTAAGACGATAACATTTTTCATATATTTTTATTACAGACTAGGTTTGCTCCGATGCTAGTACAATGTTAATTTTTGAGTTATATAATTTTGAACGTTTCAAAGACTAAAAGTTTCGTGTAAATGGCGTTTTAGAATCAAGCCCATAATTTACAGGCGATGTCTCATTATTTTGTAATTTTGCAATGCATGGATAAATTACTATTTCTATTAAAAGTTGCTCCCATGTTCGTTTTCCCGTAGCTCTATCACTTTCTGTCACGCAAGAAACAACTTGCCGGCAGCAACAACAGGCAGAGGTCAAGACGTGTCAGTAGTAGTGGTCAAGAATATGCCTCAAATGCCACTCTAAGTTATATAATAACGACACTTACCAGGCAATTCGCCACCTTCCCCAGGCTTAGCCCCCTGCGCCATCTTGATCTGTAAGTCGTCTGCGTGCGCCAGGTACGAGGCTGTCACACCAAATCGACCCGACGCTACTTGCTTGATTGCCGAACGCTTGTTGAATTCGGGGTCCTGACAAATATAAATTTCATTAGATAACACCGTTGGCTCAGAGATCCAAAGTGAATGTTTGGCTCTGAAACGAGAGAACCCCACTTTTCCCGATCCTGCGCGTCATCTCGCCAGTATGTCGGACCAGATGTCCATTCCTGACATGCAGATCTTCACACATTCTTACTATGTGGCCACGGCAATCACTGGGCAGACCACTACTACGTTCGTCCGATGACATTGTGAGTTTTGGATCAGATTTGCAAGAACCTAGACAAGTGGTGCAATAAAAAGGAGATATATGCCCAATAGTGTGTGAATATGGGCTGATTTGATTCATCATCATCATCATATTTATTTATTCATAAACAAATTACATTGTGTTTGAAATTAAAGCTAAAGAAAAACCTAATAATTTACATATAAAAGATAAAATAATATTTAGTACTTATCTATAAATTAAATGAACACTGCAGGTCGCGAAAAAACAACGTGTTTGTTATCAAAACTAAAATGTTACCTGATTAAGATACCGGTCAGCATTTTCTCCTCCCTCCCCGGTGTTCGACTTGCCACCGATCCTGTTCATTGCGATGGCAAGCGTCGTGTGCGCCTCCAGAGATATAGAGCCGAACGACATCGCACCTGCGTACAATAATAATTAATGAAAACATAACATTAGGTGAAAAGGTGAATTACTATAAATATGAGGATGGCGGGCCAGTGGAACATTTTCAAAAACTCAAAGTAATTTGGGACAATACATTTTTATTGTTTGGGCCCGATGACGATTATATCACTAAATTATTAAAAGTTCCCCGCCGCGTTTTTTTGTCGTTCTGTCCGTCTTTATAGGCTTATCTCAGAATCTGCTGTAGAGATTCCATACTCTCTGAAGTGATGATAGATAATGTATGTAACGAACCTGTGGCGAATCGCTTGACGATCTCGGCGGCGGGCTCCACCTCGGCGATGGGTATCGGCTCGTCCAGCCTCACGAGCTCCAGCTGACCGCGCAGGGTGCACGCTCGCACTGACTCTAGTGCGCTCTCTCTACGGATGACAACGTTTAAACTTGGTTTAATTTTAGTTTGCATTTAATAGAGAAATGGATATGGCTGAAAAATTTAGTCTTGTTAGAAGATTTGGATCTTCATAATCATTCTATATGTCCCATGACCACTTCCATACTTAATTATAAAAATGAGGAAGTATTACGTATCTCACTCAGTCTGTTACGATTTCACGGCCAAACCATTGAATCGATTTTGATTTTTGGTATGAATATTTGAACCATCAGGAAGGATATACAGTTATAGGCATTATCTATTTTCAACTTCAACTATCATAAAAACGAATGAAATTTTTATGAAATGTAGCATACTTTTTTTAAATGTTTGATCAGATAAAGATTCTGTACAAAAATGTGTTTGCATTGATTTGTTAAAAATTTGTATTGATCAGTTTATCTCACAAATAATACTGGCCACATAAATCGCAGTATCCGAGTATGCTACCTTCGGAAGCACGGAATAGGTTAATACTTACTTGAACCTATCATAAGCGGAACTACCCTTGTTCAGGGCAGCCTCCTGAAGGTTCGCGATGGACATGGGGTCGTTGATGTGCTTCTCACCGCCGGCGCGCCAGTGGTAGCTGCCTGGGTTCCTGCATACGAATTAACATCTTATGTCAACAGAAACAATGTTCTTTTTTCTTTACAACTTACCATGAGCATCCAGGACGGTGGAAAACATCTGAACATATTACGAAAATGGACTTAATTTGAAACTAAAGATATTTGAGTTCTTTGAAAATTTCTTTGAGTTCTTTAACTTTTATTCCGTGTACAAAGGTTCTAGTTTCTATTTGTATTTCTAGTCAAATAGTTAAAGATAATTCCATTTGAATGAAACACCGTCGTAGAACAATTGACACGAAAAAAAGAAGAATGCAAAGCTTTTGTCAGCATTTCTGATGGATAGTTCAATGCTCACCTCAAAATAAGCGCATCTCGTAAATCTCCATACGCCAGACCGTGCCTGTCGAATATTTCCTTTGATAGGACCTCGAAGTTTGCACCACCTGCAGAATAGACAAACATTTGTTTTTGTAAACAGCTTGGTAAATGCCTTACTGTTCTGAGTAAACACTCGTCTACTTGTCTTCGAAAGCATCCAGATCGTTTCGCTAACTGTTTCTAGGGCAACCTGGACGCCGACGACCATTTTCTGGGATAGTTATAAGTAGATAGGAATTGTGGTTTCTGGACCACTCAATAGCCGCTCTAAGAAGTCCCGGGGGTGAGGAAGGGTGGGGAGTTCAAGGTTAAAAATATGTGGCAAATATAATGTGTGTACGAATATAAAAACTTACTGATTCTCGACTGAGTTCCCTTGAAGCACTTGTCAATGACTTCTTCATTGAGACCCACGGCCTCAAAGATCTGAGCGCTCTTGTAGGACTGAAGCATGCTGATGCCCATCTTGGCCATGACCTTGGCCAGGCCGGTCTCGATGGCCTTCTGGTAGGCCTTGTAGATGTCATCGTCCGTGAGGCTAGGCTCTATAATGTTGTCGTTGCGGAGAGAGAACGCTAGCTCGAAGGCGAGGTAGGGGCAGATAGCATCGGCACCGTAGCCTGGAAAAAATAATATTTGTTGTAAGTTTAGTTGATCTTTTTGTACTGGTGAGAATTAATATTTAAATCGACATTCCCTAGGAACATTGTAACTCACTTTCTAGCTGTGTCGAATTAACGTATTTCAAAGTTAAATAGAGTCACAATTCGATTTGGGAATAATCAATCAATTAGAATTTATCAATCAATCATTTACTTGGTTTACGTGGTTCATTCAGAATAGTTACAGGTCGGTAAATAAATAAGGAATCTTTGATGTGCTCTCCTACAAAATACAAAAGTCTGTTAACAATGTAATTCAAAGGGAATGTCGAAATATAGTTGATAACTTCAGTCGAGCCATTATGGTTCTGTGGGGCTATTTGTAAAACCAGAAAAGTAGTAACTCACCAAGCAAAACGCACATGTGATGGACCTCCCTGGCCTCGGCGGTTTCGACGATGATACCGACCTTCATGCGCTGACGAGTCTCTATCATATGGTGGTGGACGGCGCCTGAAATATACAAGTTGTATTTAAAAACAATCCGCATTGGGCCAGCGTGGTCGACCACTGACAATGCTGTAGAGTGGCCATTGAACGTAGATCTGTGTTGATTATTAAAACACCGAGTTTCATGTACAGATCGGCGAATGTTTAGGAATTTATGAATTTTGTAAAACAATTGGATCTTCGATGAAGGAAAACACCGTGAGGAAACCTGCGGTACGTTCCGAATTACGCCGACATCGCTGTGAGCGCGATAAATGTCGTCCCGATTAGACGTGAGCGCGTCCACAATCGAAAACGTGACGTCATTCATGTCACTACCGACGCCATCTTGCAATAACAGTGCTCAGGCACAGAGGATTGTACAGAGTAACAGCTTCATAGGAGCTTCGATTACATTAGCCTATTCTTGTAGGGCTGTCTAAAAGGAAATAAATTTGATTGAAGTTTGAAGGATAATGTTTTACAATATGTAGTAGGTACATTGTTTTTCTTTTTTGTTGTTGTTGTTTGTTGTGTTATTTATTATTTGTTATTTAGTTGAATAAAATGAGTTTAAATTAAAAAACCGTTGCCGCCCGATCCGTCGCTTTACGCGGGTGAATCAAAAATTGTATGTATTTACCTGTCACGATCTTTGGGGAAGGTATATGATGAAGGAGATGTTTGTGTTCCTCCTCGTATTATTAAAGCACACAGTGCAATAATTAACCATTTCGTTTAATATTATTAAACTACTTTTAAACGTGCTCGAGTAAAATGAACGATAGGTATCTCACACATTAAATTCACATGACGTTCTACAATGACAGTGACAATCAAACAGAAAATAATCCAATAGACATCTTGATATTAACAGAGGTCAGTGGCTCCAATCTCTTTCCGAAAGGAAGAATGGACAATATCTCACACATTAAATTCACACCCTCGTTACGCCGTAACCACCCGAAGCACAGCCAAAGTGTCCCCTCGGCCTCGTTCGTGAGCCCCGTAGGTGAACGCGCACACAATCATACTGCGCATGTAGTGATGCGCCGCTTTTGCGAGCTTGTTTGAAGCTGTAACTCTGTACAATATAATCCTCTGTGGCTCAGGGCTCGGGGCGTTATCACTGTGAGCGAGTTGTCAAAAATGACGTTTGTTGTAGTTAATATTTGAGGGAATTTTCAAAAGTGGCTCTGCATAAGCTAGAGAAGAAATTTCGATTCGTAGTGAAGGCGTTCAGAAGCTACTTTCTTCTGTCGAGTCTAATTTATTCATCTAATAATTATTTGTATTAGATGCTAACGATTTGTGCGTAGTCCCGATGCAAGCATGCCATTAAGTTTGCCATTCGCTAATGAGGAAGACTTATGAACAGTGATCGGAATGACGGGGAAAACATTATCAATTTCTCCCCATATTACATAATATACAAATCCCGAGAATGCCGTGTTTCTCGGGTCGTATCCATATTCATTACAATCAAAAATGTTCCTAGATTCCGATCATTTGGTTATGAGTTGGATGATATTTACCGAGCGCTAGTATAGAGCTGACGGGCACACGGTCGGGCCCGGCGGCGCGGTCGGACAGCACTATGAGCTGGTAGCCGGCCTGCGCGGCGTCGTAGGCCTCCGTGGCCACGCGGGTCAGCGCCGGCTCCAGGCCTAGCGGACCGTCCGTGTGCGCGAACGTCGTGTCTATTACTTTCGTCTGGAAAACAACGATTTGTTATGTTATTTTATTCAGGATTGACATGTCAAGAAAATCTTCATTGATGCTGTTGGAACCATCTATTTTAACTGGTCGACATCAGACCTTGAAAATTGAAGATATGGAAGTCCCGCAACGTTATTAGACATTTGACCGCAAACTCAATATTTCGAAGTGTGATTTTGGCTGAGATAACATCAAAGTTCTCAATAAACGCTTATTATCTTGTAGAACTATCTATGCTAGAAATTCTTGTCTATTCGATTCTAATGAAAACAAAAAAATTCTAAAAAATGACGTAGGGTAGATACCTTCCAGCCGCGATGTTTAGTACGTTTCAACGCGTCTAGATCGGGGAGCGACAGTATGGGCTGCGGCAGGAATATGCGGTGAACGAACTCGGCGCTCGGGTTGAGGATGTTGGCGGCTGGACCGATCGGGGAGAGTAGGGACATTACTATCTTCTCCCTGAAAATGTACATAAGAGTCATAAATAACTAAATGGGTATAAAGTTGGTACTTTGGTTTTACGGGACCAAAACTATTTTTGCAGAATGGATAATTGCATATTTTTTTCGACTTTTCACATACATACATTCATACATACTCTCACGCCTGTCACCCACTGGGGTAGGCAGAGACAACGTAATTACTACGATCGTGACTTTTCACACTACCAAGAAAGCTGACGTGTCAATATTGTACGAAAGGAAATTTAATTTTTTGCTAATTTTAAAATGTTATCGTGATGGACTAAATCTTCATATTGCTGTCTCAACAAATTGCCAGTATTAAAATAAGATTTTGCAGTCATAGTTCTGTCAACTGTTAATATCAAACATACCTGAAAGGGTCAATAGGTGGGTTGGTGACCTGAGCGAACAGCTGTTTGAAGTATTCGTATGGCAGAGGCTGGAACCGCGAGAGGCAAGCCAGCGGGGCGTCGTTACCCATACTGCCGAGGGCTTCTTTTCTGTGAAATTGTTTAGATTAAGAGACGTTCCCCAATCATGGAGCATATACAGGGTTGAAAATTAAATACCGTCACATTTCAAAAGAGGAGCAATTAGACCATCAAACTGAACAACTTTCACTATGGACCGGGATCACAGGTTCAATGGCGCGACCCAAATGTATGGACACCTGCCCCTTTAGTATGTCTTCATCACTGCGTGGAAAATGATATCTTCCCGCGCTTTTCAATGAGCGAACGTACAAGTAGTATGGAAAAAAGCCGAGTCGCGCGAGTTATGGATGCTGGCTGACCCAACATCCGACATCCAGTTCAGGTAAATTAGATCACTACGGAACTGCTGATGCACACGACGCACTTTGCACCTTTGCCTATTAATCTGGGCCAGCGTCGATGCTTAGTTAACATTTATGTAGTTTCTAATTAGTATATAAGCCATTGTAATCAATTATTTAAGATCTCTTACTCTTGGCGGACGATCTCCGACCCACAAAAAACATATATACACCCGTAAGTCTGAATTCGCGCAAGTAGATAAATCATTCTAGGGGGGGAAGCTTTATTTGTTGCGGTTTCGATGTTGCTTCCATTAAAGTTGTTTAGTTTGATGGTCTGAGGCATCCTAGGCAATCTAGTACCGCAGCTGCAACTTCGATTAGGACTCAATAGTTTAAAAAACATGTTTAATCATACTAACTTGTTCTGAATCATGGGCAGGAGCAGCATGTTGATTTGTTCGATGGTGTATCCGAACAAAGCTAGCCTTTTGTCTGCAAGTCCCGAGATAGGGTTGCTGTTTAATCCTAACCCGTTGGTAGTCCCGTTGTCAACGGCCACCGATTTGTGGATTTCCTCCATTGTAATCTGAAAACAATTATACGGTCTATAGTTCTATGAAAGGCAACGTTTTGAAGGTTGATTTGCTGAATACAAAAGCGTAGTTTGCTGCGCAGGAAAATTTACTTTATCGTCCTATTCGGTGTTAATTCACGGTGATAATTTTAGTTTCTAAAAGAGCAGAACTACATTTGACGGTATAATCTCAGTAGTCCTGTTAAAGTTTTCTGTGACGAGATTTTAGGGATTTTACTTCCCAGTGGTTCTATTTATTTAATTCCACGCATTTTAATTTGTATACCAAAGTAGCATAAACTCCATGGAATTGATATGAATTAGGATGTGTGAGATTAAAAAAATATCACTCCTGGAGTCTTGTCAACATGATTATTGGGAAGTAAAATCGAATAGTCGTGTCACGTGGGATTAGTCTATTGACTATTGCAGTTAAAGACATTGTAACAATAACCATCAGGGAATACAACATACATGAGGGGCATAATGCTTTTTAAGTATGAGATATAATGCCAATTGGTCAAACATTCCCATAATAATAGTAACGCTGCAGTATATTTGCTATATGCCAAGACCGAAACCGCTAACCGCATAATCCAGATGTGTGTTACATTATCTTGCCCTTATCTAATTTTTATTTTATTTAACACTTTATTGTACACATAACATTAAAGAAAAAACGAAAGTAAATTAGAAAGGAAATTAACGTAGACATATACAGGTCTCGGACTAAGACTACCAGCGCGCGCTCACCCTAAATTTTGTTATATTCCGTGATAGCCACACATTGAACACGAGAAAGCTAAAAAATATACGTAAAATTAAGTACTAATAGTAATGAATGCACCAATCCCTTTGCGCGGTTTCAAACGACAGAAACAAACAAAAAAATCGCCGCGTGTGAAACCAATTGTAGTATTTTAAAGAATTGGTGCATATCAATAAAACTGCACTAAAAATCATCTAAGTAAGCCAAAAACTAGCTTTTGTCAGCTTTTATTTTCTCCACAACAATAGCAATTTCTAAAACCAATATTTATTCCAAACAGCAATTTAGTAAAACCAATCCAACAAATCGCCATGCTTCTCTGAAACCTTAACTCACCATCTGATAAAGTTTCATATTTTATATCCCAGCGTACCAAGGCGGCATAGAAAACAGAAAATATTTTTACCATCCTTCATAATGCTTAATCGTATAGGCACGTTGCATGTTTAAGTACAGACTACCATTAATTTGATTTATGGGAAAACAGAAAGTTATAAATAATAAGCCATAGACTTAAACTGTAGCGATAGACTTGCCCTTCTATAGAAGCAACATGTTCCACTTGAATGAGGTGTACGCACCTGATTGATGTTCCCGAGTTCACTTCGTCACTATGGCAATGACAGACAGCAATGTGTCATTTTGTCTTGTTTTGTGTGACATTTTGTTTGTTTGAACGAGCTTGTCTATCGCTAGAGTAATATGTCTATGTAATAAGATAATTTCCATCTTTGATCATGATCACTAATAAAAATTAGATGGATCTCTTTTAAAATCTTAGCCTTTTGCCTCCCTACTCCACAGAGTACGAGCAGCATTCTGGAAACTGTTCTGGAAAGCTGGGATAGCC
Organism: Agonopterix heracliana; assembly: GCA_963693445.1. Taxonomy (NCBI): domain Eukaryota; kingdom Metazoa; phylum Arthropoda; class Insecta; order Lepidoptera; family Depressariidae; genus Agonopterix; species Agonopterix heracliana. The sequence goes on from OY856310.1 coordinate 3,435,264, forward strand.
CCATAATAAAACGGTGGGTGCAGCCAACCAGCCTGTAGACCTTCCCAATGTTGGGTAAGTCCCATAGGTATTTAAAATGACCTTTTTTACTACCAATAGGGTAAGATTATTTTACTAACACTTTTATGGAACAAAAATAAATGAAATAATGCATTATTTAATTTAGCAAATTCTTGTTCGAATTTAAATATTTTTATTAGCGATCAAAGATCTGAACTGAACACACAATGGACGGACTATTGTGATAGTAACAACATAATCACCTGTTCCTTGAGCCACTGGGAGTGCGGGCGGCTGCGAGCTATGTGCATCTTCAGCTCAACGTCCTGGATGATCTTCTTCTCCTCCGTGTCCACGAGCAACATACGACCCGGTTTCAGACGGCTCTGTTAACGTACGCAATTCAATTACACATCAGTAAGCATCGCGACTGCTCTCAAACGGTGAAGGAAAATATTGTCTTGAGGAAACCTACATACGCTGAAGAAATTCAGATGCGTATGTGAAGTATAACAATCCGGATTGTGCACGCCTGGTGGACTGACGTTCATACTCCTTGAGGGTAGGCCTGTGCCCTGAAGATGGACGTATACAGGGTCCTACTTATATGCTGACACTTTTTTAAGGGGATGATTAGACCATCAAACTGAACAACTTTCTCTATGGGACCAACATCGAAATCGCGAAAAAAAAAACAGCTGTCCCATACGTTTGGCTCGAGTAGTACATTTGCAGTTTTGTATGGAAGAGCAGATTTTTTTTTCGCGCTTTCGATATTGGTCCCATAGAGAAAGTTGTTCAGTTTGATGGTCTGATCATAATAGATCTTAAAAAAGTGTCAGCATATTAAGTTGGACCCTATATAGGCTTATTAATATGATGATAACTCGTAGCAAATGGCTCAGCGCTGATCAGGCTAAAACTGCTCCAGTCTTTTCCCACTGATTATTAAATTTCTTCCTTATCCAATTTAAATAAGAGTTGTACTTGCGCACGCTATTTACAACTCTATTTTAACTGGATAAGGACCAAATGGCCCTAAACTCACCTTTCGATGTTCAATATACCTTGATCGATTTTGTTTGGAACTTCATTGGATTGGAATAGAGTTGACATTTGAACGAAAATGTTAGATCCGAGTAGATCCTAATAATACCAACCTTGTGTATAACCTTCTCGGGGTCGACATCGTAGACGCCGACCTCAGAAGCCATGACGAGTATATTCTCGCTCGTCACGTAGAAGCGGGACGGTCGTAGGCCGTTCCTGTCCAGTATGGCACCTGGAAACACGAAGTTGACAATTTTAATCTAACATTTTCCATAAAAGGGGAAAGTTGATGCTTTGGGATAAAGGAGCGATAAGTTTATATTGGTTGAATTATTATCATAAATTCAGCCAAAAGTCGGCGACTCATTACGCACTCCAAGTTGGGGTTGTGTAGTTTCTGTGGGGCGTAGCGGGGGCACTTGCTTGCCAGCCACCACCGACGCCGAGTGCGGAGTCTGTCTGTCTTTATGTATGTTACCTTTTCACGGCTAAACAACCGAACCGATGTTGATGAAAATGTCGCAGGGAGAGCTTGCTTGAAGACGGACATAGGTATACATGTTCAACACTGAGAAAAGTTACCAATATAGCGTCCGTCAGTGAAGGATATCAACGCAGGGCCGTCCCACGGCTCCATGGCGCAGGAGGCCCACTGGTAATAGTCCCTCTTCTCTTGCGGCATGGTGACGTCGTTGTGCCACGCCTCCGGGACCATCGTCATGACGGCTTCGGGCAGGGTCCGCTGACCGCAGTGCGTGAGGAACTCGAGGACGCAGTCCGCGGAGCCGGAGTCGGAGAGATTCGGCTCCACGACTGGGTAGAGTTTCTTTAGTTCTGTGGGAGAGGAGATACGGCTTTTTAAAGTTTTGTTATCCTTACTTATAATTAACAAACCAATAGGAGAAGGATAAGATAAGTCATCAAGTATAATTAGCAATTTTTCAATTTATCCCAATTTCTTAAAACATCAGTCAATTAGGTATGTCTCATTGAAAAAAATTAAAAAATGTTACTACTGATTTAGCGGCCGCGCGACAGCAGCGCTATCGCGCCGTAGCTCTCATTCAGATTGCGCACATCCGGGCGAAGCAAAAGGAGAGGCAAAGCTTTCTCACGCGAATGAAGCCAGAACCTCTGCAGTCGAATACCTACTACAAACTATTTAAATACTTTTTAACTATATTTGGGTAACAAAATGATCTTACCGGAATCCTCGAACAGATCGCTCTTCATGACGCCCTCGCGGGCCTTCATCAGGTTCACGTTACCTCGTAACGTATTTATTTCTCCATTGTGGGCAAGAACTCTGCAATAATTAAAATTTACGATTTTAAACTACAAACAAACAATGGTCATGTCAATCAATACAAAACAATGAACAAATTGACTATCATCATTTATCTACAAGTCTTACAGTAAGGCACATGCTCCTTGAATTTTTCTCTCTCTTTGCTCTCATGAATAATGAGAAAAGGAAGTGGGCAACAGTTCACCACGCGGGCCCAGAAACAACAAATTTCAAGTCACGAATATCAAACGATGAAGGAAACCTGCTTACGCTGAAACAGGCATTCTGATGCGTATGTGAAGTTCTGGCTGATGAAGGCCGAAGATAGTTTTGTTGCGTGCCTTGGGAGATGCTGCAAGACTCAGGGTGGGTGAAGGCTTCCGCACATTGCAGCGATATTATCGACAGCGATATCGCGACACCTTACACACTGCAGCGATTACGCGATTCGCGTCACGCATGCGCCCTTCACTGAATGTAGTAGATAGAGATTGCGTCAGGTTGCGATAATATCGCGGCAGTGTGTGGGATCGAGCGCGTCCCCATACAAAATGTACTAAGAACAATTATCGCAAAATCGCTGCGATATTATCGCTCGATAATATCGCGGCAGTGTGTAGGATCGCGCGCGTCCCCATACAAAATGTACTGAGAACAATTATCGCAAAATCGCAGCGATAATATCGCTCGATAATATCGCTGCAATTAGCGGAGGCCTTTAACTGTACTATGAACATGCACAGGGTGAATTAAGAATATCTTAATCGAATATGTAATTAAATGAATGAAATAAATAGAAGTTACCTCAAAGGGTGTGCTCTTTCCCAGCTGGGGAACGTGTTGGTGGAGAACCTGGTGTGCACCAGCGCCAGGTAGGTCGTGAACGCGGGGTTGCTCAGGTCTTTGAAGTACTCCTGTAATTTAAGATCGAGGTTACATTCTCTATAATGCTACCTTGCTATAACAGCACGCAAAATAATTAGACAAGTGTCAAATGTGATACAAAAGAATAGGACAAAGCTCAAATAGTGGCTGTCGTAAGAGTTCAAAATAAGGAAGAGGCAGAAATTTCCCCGTGACCTAGGCGCGAATTGCAATATGAATTCTAGAATGCCCATAAAAATTAAATAATTTATCAAATTACGGGAATCAAAAAATTTACAGTTTTTAACTTGTTTCGGTAGCTTTTGAAAGTGTAATGAGCTTTTGTGTAGAAAATAAACAGTAATAAACTCACCCATAGCTGATTAGAAGTCAACAGGCCTTTGTAGACGACAGTCTTCAACGAAAGACTGCATATGTAGAACCTGGCTCCAGGCACCACCAGCTCATGGGACGCCCGCTTCCTCAGCACGAACACCTGCAAACACGCATATATCCACATACTGGCCACAAGGTAAACAATAATCAGAAAAAAATCTTTACGTATTCGACGACTCTGGAACTACTGCTCCCAGCGCGATCTGAAAAAAATCTTCTAAAAGAACTTTTTCTTCATAGTGTACAGAGTTTGAAATCGCAACGATCGTTATTCGAATTGCAAGTTCATACTCTTTTATAACCTTTGTGTTTAACCTTTAGTTGTAGTGTTTATTATCTCCCGCTTGGTTTTCAGTCTTACCTGACGGGCAAGATGTTTTTCGTCGCTGATATCTCCGGTAACAAACACTTGACGCATATACGGCTCGGAGTTACGAGCCACCTGACCTGAAAGCCACCCAAAATCGGCCATTACTATATTTACCAAGGGGTCTCTTATTGCTAAGGCTTTAAGTGCTATTTTATGCTAATTGAGCTATAAAAGTCGGTATTGTAGTACTTTTTTCAACAGAGCTCATATTATGATGGAAAAGTTTGCTTTAGAAATTAGTTATTTCGATTTACTAGGCATACACAAAGCAAATAATGATAAATAATGATTACAAATGAACCTAGATTTTACCAACATAATAAGAAGCCCAGTTGACTGGTATAGAAAAACTTATTTCATAATTAACACTTAATTGAAGACACGGTAAACAAAATTTTAGAACACTTTGATGGTATTTTATGAACAATGTATTTTAAAATGGAAAATGTCATAAATGAGCGACACGAAAACAATGACAAATTTTAAAACAATTGCTAACAATGGCAACATTTATGACAGTCAAAAGCATGATTGATACAAAGTTATATTGTTTTTTTTTAACCATCTAAGCGTTACTGCACTAAATCATTCTTACTGCTGGATAATCAGCATGAGATTTATAACAGGAAAATTGTGAAGTAAAAATATATATAGGTAAACAATAATTATACATGAATAACTTAGCTAATAACAAATGTATAATGAATTACTCTCATGCAAATTATGCGCGCAACAACATTCCTATTATAATCATATTTTAATTATTTCAAGTATCTTTATTCTTACTGTGGTATCAAGTCCTCCAAAATCACTCTTTTGTCATTCTACAGCAATTTTCAAAGCGAGATTAGAATGAGTTTGGCGCACACGATACCTTAATGAGATAATAATGCGATCAAATCTTTTTGGCACATCTGAAGTTGTGTTAGGCGTATGTTCATTATAACTTATTGATAATCATTTGTAAAAGCTTACAAGTGTTTACTTTATAGATAACTGATATAGAACATTGGCCTGTCACTGCAGCTTCAATAAAGCAATTGAACTAGAAACAATGAAGCCTTATTACCAGCTAGACAAACATTTGACCTCATATCATGTGATGTAAAAACATCGATTTACATCCATATACAGGATATATTAGAAAAGTTTACTTAAAAGATATACTTATAAGAGCTTAAACTTCCAATGAGCCAAAAAGTTTTGCACGGCCTATAAAATTGAACAAACCAGATGGTCAGACATGGTATGACCGCATCGGCCATCGCCGTACAAAACCCACTTTACTACGAATGACCTGTAATGACAGTTGCAAACAAATTCGCAACAACGTAGAAAGCAAGACATTGGCATGTACGAAATGTTATCTTATTGTAATATTTCAGTAAAAACACAAATTTTGAAAATATAAAGCCCTTTTCAAGATAATGACAAAATAAATACTGTAAAATGTAAAATTTTTAATATAGGTACCAACATAACAGAATTAAATTGAGAAGAGCTTTTTTGTTGTAAGATGACACAAACATGAAAACAATAATGTCCATCAAAATATAATACTCATTTATATTTTCCAGTTAAATCACTGATCCAAATCCATTGTATAGTTAATAAACATGCGTTTTAGAATGCCCATTTAATATATTTTCCAAAAGCTGATAAAATCATCACATTTACCAAACTATATGATGTTTATGAATTTAGGTGTAAATTATATCATGCATCAAACTATTTGGATTTAAACTAATCGATACCTAATCATATGGTTAAATTATTGACATTGATTTCATGATGTAAGTATAGTATGACAGACACAAAACAAATATTTTTTCAGGTCATTGAAATTTTCTCAAGGCGAAAACGTGGCACTCTAAATTTTAATTGATTAAATTTTCAATTATTATTGAGAGATTTATTGAGGCAAGCATTCAAACGGACAGACAGAATGGACGAAACTACAAGGGTTCCTTGTTTGACTACGAACCCTAAAAAATAACGAAATAAATCAAATTTAGAGAGCCGGGTTTACCGCCTTAACAAAACCATAACATTACTAAGTTTGAACTTGAACTCTTGCCTTTAATTTATTTCCCAATATTTGACAGTTTTTTAAATTTATATTAGGCACTTGACCACAAACTCACCTAATTGAAAGTGTTGATGTGGTCAAATGTAGACCGCGCCTGCCATACACGACTTAAATATCGTCTAGGCTATAACTTGCTGACTTACACATTATGTGATTTGACGCAGATGTTCCCAACTAATTCAAAAGTAAAATGAATAAACATAAAATATATCCTCACCGATGGTAGCGTTGTTTGTGGGTACAGTCCTCCAGCAGAGCACCTTGAGTCCGATGCTCTCCGCAAGACCGTGGAACTTCTTCTCTATGTCCTGGTGGTGGAGCTTGTCCAGGAAGAAGATGCCGGTGGCGTAGTGACCGAAGTCCGGCAGGTCGATCTGGTGAGTGTCTCTGTGGAAGAGAAAACATTTTTAGTATTTTATAAAAATAATTCACCTTTTTAGAATAGAATAGAATGGTTTATTTGCATTGAGACAGGTAAATTAAAAAGATCTTAATATTACACAAGTTTCTTCTGGTCATTTGTATATCTAAACAACAAGCAAATGTATTTGACAGTATAAAGTTAGCTCTATGTGGCTACAGACATGTTCCTTACACATTAGGACACTAAACTTTTTATAATTTTACATTTTAAAGACTTAATTACATTTACATTTTTATTTATTATTTATTATTTTTATTTTATTATTTAGTTTTTTTTTTCATTTGTTTGCCATACATAGGCAGCCCAATCAATGTACCCATTGCCTACAATGCACACTTAAGACTAACTTAAAAACCAAAATTTAAAAATGTTGTTTTATTAACTAAAATAAATAATAAAATAAGTTTTTAATTTTACTTCCTACCCTAATCTAGCCTACGGTAATTTAGGGGATTTCCCCAATTCACATAGATGTAGCTCCCCGTCCCCCAGCCTAAACGAATACTACTGGATGAAAGCCTGAACTTCAGTACTATACCATCCTGAACCCGTAAAAATAATTAAAATGAACTTTGCTACACCCACAACGGGTAGTAGTTTCTGCCCAACCTGAATCCTGGGGAATACGCTCGTGGTTGTATGGATGAAGGTTCCTAACAAAATGTGAAATCAAACATTCTAAATGTCACCCCGTACGCACTACGCCATCTATCAATCAATCCTGTGGAATCCATTACGAGAGCAGAGTTTCAAACTTTCAAACAAACATTCTAATGCAGCTGCTGAAACTTATACAACTTGAAGCTATTCACAACCTTATTTCCTTGTAATGGATCTGATATTTAAACGAACCATGCGTGACGTCAGCAAGGAAAGACAATTTGTAAGATAGATCTAACGCCCCATTTTACGAGTGATATTTCCGTTTAGAATTTTTTTCCGTCGCCACACAACTTGCTTTAAGTTTTACTGGCGATAAAATGAAAAAAAAATCCCAGGTAACAATGCTATTTATTTTAGCACTAGTAAAATAAGATCCAATCCTTCCGATTTTATTTCCACGTACATACTTACGTACTTACTAAATATACCACAGATCTATGGGAGACGGATTTCTTTGGTAAAGTCGAATTTCACGTTACATTCTTTAAATATCGTTGGTTACATTAAAATTTAAATAATAAACGCATAATCTGAAATAAATTATTTGTATTGTGTATTGTATTTGTGATAAATAAAATGAAATAAGCCTGTACTTATATTGTGATCCGTACCTACGTAAAGGTCATATGATCACGGAGAATGCGCGCGCATCCGTGACGTCACATGCTGAAACTTTGTGATATTGACCAATAGACCGTCTCCGTCGTTACCACGTCATCTGTTCGGCAAACACTGATATGAAACTTATTGTTTACACTGTTTTTGGGAAAATTTCTTTGCTACAGTTAAACTACCTACTAAGAATACAAATTTCACTAGTTCAATCGTAGAATTAGTCAATGGAACTACTGGATCTGAAACCACGCAAGTTGTGGTTAGTGTAAAGATAGGTTTAGCCCATTAAATCCACAGAAATAAGAATGTTATTGCAATTTAGGTATGACTCTTCACCAGCTCGCACGGCATGGAAACATGCCTTTTGGTATTACAGATAATTCCATAAAATAAAATCCCTAAAGCAAACGTTAAGCGAAACTAATCAAGTTCAAATCTTCCTAATTTAAAGGACATTCTGCTAAATGTTGGTATAATTAAGCCACAGAATGTTTAAGAGTACAAGAGGCGGTAGATAGGGTCCACTTACTGGAAGGTTCTTTACTCTACTTTCTACTTAATTTATTACCATGGAACTGACCGAACCCTTCATTGAGACGTAAGACGACATTGGATACTGTGGCACTCAACTCACTTAAGTGAAATTTGACACGTTTCAAACATCTACAGGGTCGTAGGTAGGTTAGGATCTTTTTACAAGGACGCTGTCATTAAAGATAGAAACTAGATCGGGGTTACAGAGGCGGCCGTGTGGAATCTTTTCAATTTCTTACTAATCCTGATAGATAGTTCGATTAACTTTGCGATGAAATGGGTCGTGTGAAAAGGCTTTTAGAAACGACAAATTCAAATTAGTCTTCAATCTCTTTTACATCATCATTCAGAGTTTGCAGAACTTTCTTGCTAGCTGAAAGTATATTAGAGTAATTAAGCTTGTGTCTTAGTTTTCGTTTTTTAAGCAGCATGGCTACACTAACTTATAGAGTCTTTTGTTATTCGAAAATTTCTGTAAAATTACAAGTTTTTCAACTTCGAATGATTTTTCACAGAATTCCACGGAATAAATTATCCGAATTTTGCGGTAATAGTTAAATAGCAACAAAACCCGAATGATTAATAATCTTTAACTTTAATGACCAGTAGTAACTTTACCAGTTCTATCAATTTCGACCATGAATGTTTTTGGTTTTCAATAAAAGATTAAGGTATAGCATCATTTTAGGATCTGAACAGGATTTGCCTGTGAGCATTGTCTATTTAGGGTGGAATAATCTACAGGGTGAAATGATATCATTAGCATCCTTTTAAACTAAGGGTCTACCCATCAAACTAAACATCTTTTACTATGGGAGCAAACCGATAAGAGCAAAAAAAAAATCTGCTGTCCCATACTAAACTCCAATGCCTACTCGACTCAAATGTATACAACAGCAGATTTTTGTTTTGCTTCGATCGGTTTGCTCCCATAGTAAAAGTTGTTCAATTTGATGGGTAAACTCTTAGTTTAAAAGGATGCTAATGATATCATTTTGACCCTGTATATTTCTATCTCATTATCAACAGCTCTGTACATGCTGCTGCAGGGGTCAGGCCTCCTCTCCAATAAGGGTGTGACTAACAAGTTAAGAATCCAATAACGTCAGCGTTTAGATTCGTTGTGTAGACTGCTATCCTATCTCGGAATTGCTTGCATTCTTCTTCAAGGGGCCATAAGAAATAGAATGCAAGCAATTCCGACTATTTTTATGTATTTCTTAACAATTAGTATCCTAAAAAAATTACAATAATTTACGGGACAAAAAATCCATGTCAAAATTAATCAAAAATCTGCAATGACTTCAAACTCAAACTCAACTCAACTTCTTGTTTTTTATTTAGAAATGTATAAAATTAAGATATTGAGGGCAGCACTGGACCCTCTTAAAGCTGTGACAGTTCAGAATTTCGAATGATTTGTTTCAAAGTATTATTTGATATGATTTGTTCCGGATTCGTCGTGTTCCGGACTCGCCGTGTTCCGAACTCGTCGTATTCCTGATTCGTCGTATTCCAGTTTGGTCGTAATACGTACAGTCAGCTTCAGAGAAACGTGACCCCCTATCTAAATCGGTCAAGCCGTTTTGGAGATAAATGGGAACATTGGATATGCACAAACAAACAACCTCTCACCCTAAACGCATACACGTTTTCCGTTCCGTCGTGGGTAAATAATATGGCATCGACTGTATACGAAACTGGAATACGACAAATCTGGAATACGACGAATCTGGAACACGACGAGTCCGGAACGCGGCGAATCCGGAACAAATCTTTGATATTTTCATGTCAAGTCATGTTATGGTGTTTCAATTCAAACATTGATTTTTCATTCTGTCCAGTTCGATACTAAAAATGGATGTTTTATTTGAATGTATTATTTGTTTATTGATTTTTTTAAATCTAAGTCTATGTCTAAACAAATCATGTTTTACTTTAAAACGCAACGTTAAATGATATCATAATCAACCAAACATCATCCACTGATGCAATGTTATAATAAAACAATGTTATCAAGAATTTTAAACAAGAGGGGTTTCCACTGAATCATCTTTAGAAAAAAAATAAGGAAAAGTACTTATAATAGATAGAGAATTGAATGACGTCAATTGACTGATAACCTTACGTTATTTTCGTTCAAGTGTAACCCCGAATTAGGTAATATCTTCATTGCAACAAGAAAATTCCAGTCGTGTATCAGCTTATATTTGCGTGATTCTACGCTTCTTTCAGATAGTGAAACTCCAGATAATAAATGTATTTAATTATAATCAAGAAAAGGTTTTACCTACTTATAGTAAGTAAGTAAGTTATAGCCTATAGAATCCCACTGCAGGGCAAAGGCCTCCTCTCACGAACCATGAAAACATTATGAAAACATTTTATATGTAAGAAAAAATTTGTCTTTGTTTCCAAAAAATTGTGATGTCCATAATTACAACACTCGAAACAAAAATAAACTGATATCTCCGCACTTTCGGCTTAGTAGGGTCAACACGTCTTTCATGGGTCACTGTATACGTTGTTATAATAAAATCCCCGAGACCATTTTGAATCTTTCCGAAAACATGTTTAAAACTAAGATCAAAAATGTTATCTGTAAGAAAGCGTATTATAAACTGGATGATTATTTAAATGATCAAAATGCTTGGGTCTGAGGTCACTAACTTATAGTTTATTTACATTACTGTAAGTAAAGTATCAACTATTTTATTAGATAGACTATGTATTATTGTATAACAGTAGCTTAAGAATTTATATTGTAATAGTTTTAAGTCGTGTTATGTTGTAGAGTTTCTGGCCGCATCTTCTCTACAGCGACAACACGTTCCGACGCGGTGGTAGCTTAAAAAAGATTTGACGTTTAATAAGTGTGCTTCAAGCTCCTATATTGAATAAATTATATTGACTTTGACTTTGACTTTGAGCTAAAATGACAACAAATAAAATAGAAACGAACGGTCATACACGTATGACATTTCATTCTTATAATCTTTAAAAATAAACACTAGATTGTTTCTAGTTAAAGTAACTAAAGACCACAAAACACAAGACGAAAAGTTTGACCATTTTACAGAATATGCAAAATTATAGATATCGAACGTTATTGATTTCATTATCGCTCGACTATCTAGATTCTCTTCATTCGCACAAAACATTGTGTAGTCGGTAAGCTACCATGTTCACACAATTCAAGGTTTCTTCATATTCCCAAGTCACTGCATTCAATCTATGTGTAAATTAGGTCACGTGCGCCGGTGTAGGGAAAAATATAGAATACGAAGTGTGGGTCATAGCCCTAAGATATTGTTTGATATAATACTTAATAATGCACATTAGTTTGCCGTGGTGGTCCAGTGGCGAGTAACCTTGCCTGCCTTGCAGGAGGCGATGGTTTGATCCCCGTCCAGACCGAACTCGTACCAATTAGTTTTTCGGATGTATTCGGATTATGTACGATTTGTAACACCTCTGGCTTTTCGGTGCCGAAAAACATGGTGAGGAAACCTGCATGCTTCAATTTCGAGGCATGTATTGTACTCACTGTCCACTATATGTGGCGACGGGCTCAACCCCCTTCACACTGGACAGAGTTTCGGTACTACTGGTGAAATGTGGATGTTCTGAGATTTCAGAATATCTCTGACTACCCACTCGGGGAATATAGTAGTGAGCTTAAACACATTATTAATTTATGAAAAATAACTTGAAACTACTCATTATTCTCAAAATTTCCTCACGGGAGGGATCGTTTGTTTTTTCCAAATCCCAAACTACATAGTAAGGGTTCCCGAAAAACAATCTTTTAGGTAATCCCCAGCTATTTTAGGTAGGTATAGGTAACGTTTACTTCAATATTTAGGGTCAAGTGAATCGCGAAAAAAAAACGATCATTTTGTCATCGATCATCTGGTCGATACATCTGGGGTTTTCTAAAGAATCTAAACTATTATAAAACTGTAACTGAAGTGTGTCTGTACATTGAAGATATTTACAATAAAAAGATTACGATATGGTTTTTAGGTATCCCTGACTCGGAATCAACCTTTTTAGAAATTTTGTCTGTCTGTTTGTTTGTGTGTTTGTTTGTTTATTTGTTTGTTTGTTTGTTTGTTTGTTCGCGCATCACGCAAAAACTACTGAACCGATTTTGATGAAACTTTTTTTGTTTGATACCTTATGATCTGACTTAAAATCTGGTACATAATTTGTGCGGACGAAGTCGCGGGAAAACACTAGTAGCTGATATTTTTTCTAATTTTGATGTTGGTCCTATAATACATGTTTTTCAGTTTGATGATCTAATCCGAATTAACCCAGAACCAAACACAGAACCTTTGGAAGACTGGGAATTAATCGTACTATCCAAGTTTATTCTTGAAAATCTAACATGATAATCTCAATTCAAGAATTTGCTCTTGAAATCTTCCAAAATGTATCTTTGCAGCCTTGACCTGGTTAAGGCGTGAGGATAAATGGTTACAAGTACGAAAAATATAAAGCTTGGTTGAGAAGGGAGGGTTACAAATGATACTCTAGGACAAAGTCAGGTCACAGACAATGGAATATTAATCAAAAATTTAAGTAATAGTAAAGCTAATTAAAAGTGGCGGTTTTCATAATATGGTAATCGAAAATAAAGTGTTATTGGTTTTACAACATAGTAAAATTCTCGTTATCAGCACGTTATATAGATTTTAAGATCCCTTACCTGTCATCCCTAGTTTGAAATCATCATTATTTTAGAATCCAATTGATTTATTTTGCTAAGGTTCCACCACCTTCAACAGATAAACAGACCAGAATCATATTATTTATTGGCCATATATATATATATATCTGTTAGATAGGCTATCCGAAACTTATCAGAAAGTTGTAACATAGGCCCTAAGTCTTATTTATCGTTTATATGGATTGCCAAAACTACAAATACCTAAAGCTGAGGAAAACAAAAATAACTTCTTTAGGATTCCATTATCCTCCATTTTGAATCTCACATAAAACAAAATGGACAGTATTCTAAGTTTGCACGCCACTTTCCGTTAATGTGTTCAATAGTCAATACGAGAGAGTTTCGAGAAAAGCAATAAACATGCACTACTCGGAATTATTGTCGACAAGAGAAATGTTTACTAAAATGCATTTACTAAGCTTAGATTTATCAAATGCATGTAATGATGTGTCAACAAACATCCGATGATGATTATACAAGATAGAGAGAGTAGACGCAGATAGACAATCGCTAGCAGGATATTTAGATATTTTTAATGGGACTTCTGTTTATCTGTACACTGATAACTCGCAAACGTATTTTGGTATAACATTCACAGAACTATTTGAGCATGGTAAGCCATTGCGCTATGAGAAAAGGAAGCTAAGCTAGATATCAGAAAGGGGGCTAAATATAATTATGACCAGCCAAATAGCTTCGAAACATCCAAGGAAATTTAAATCGTTCGAGAAGGAAATACATCAATACATCCTTGGAAATACCCAAGGTTTCTTTCCTTAGTAGATACTCTGTGGTTTCCGATTTCCCTGACACTTCGTCACATATCAAACTAAAACTAGCAAAACGGTGCACAACTTTACTTCGACCTTTACATTTTTAGCCTGACTTTGACCAGTCGCTAAGAAATTTCTGTAATTTGGTCAGATCTCCATCTTCATCAGACAATCGGACAACGTGTCACGCCGGCAGCACATGGCGTGATCTATGTTTACCATGTGGCGACGCTAAACAGAATGACACTTTCTGGCGAGTCGCCAAACCGGCAGACACATCGGGATATTTACAATGCTTTCGCTTCGGACGGTGAACCTCTCGACGATTAGGGTTGTCTTTTAACGTTGATAAGCATTGAGCATTCATCCTATCTATCATCGAGTCGAAGTCAGAAGGATAAGTTATGTAAGAATGATGACTTAGAAGAGAACAAGAGATATATTGAGAAATCTCTTCACAAAAGGTGCAAACATGGAATGGCATTTTTTCTCGCAACGCTCTTGCGGTTAGCTACAAGATCAAAAGAAATTAAAAAGGAACGAAGGTAGGTGTCTTTACCATGTCACATTCAATGTTTTAACCACAGTGTTTGTATCAGATTTGACCTATTTTTCTTGTTACCAGAGGTCATGATGGGTTCGAATCCCGGATCAGTCATGGATGTTATGTTTATGTCGTTGTTGTATGGTTTCCACTGAGTTTCCATAATAAGAAGCCAAGCTTGCATTTGGGTTCATTACAATATTTACAATGTATTGTATGTGCCGTGCCTGTGAGCGTTATTACTTTTTACTTACGATCGTATACCCAGTACGTTGTTACAACTATCAAAATACCCTTTTACAATACAGTTTCAGGTATCGCGCTGACTCCTAATAATGGGATAAGAGTTAGAGCAAGAAAAGTTTTTAGGATGAATTGACGCCTACGAAAACACTGAAGTACACCTAATATACATAACATAATAACACCCATATTTTTAGTGGTTTCCTTGAGATTTTCTCAGTCGAGTCGAGGAAGTATTTGTATAAGAAAAATCTCAAAAACGTCCTCGACTCGAGTGAGAAACCTCAAGAAAATAACTATTAATACGGAAGAGTATTTAAACCTATTCTGTGGTTATGTTAATACAGATTAGGTACGTGTTAGTCATTTTGTAAGACACCAAGGAGAAGCAAGGTCTAATCGAAGCCGTGGACTATGAATCGAAACATTTTTGAATTTTGTATTATCTACATCGACACATACGAAGCTTCGTTATTTGAGTTTCATATCGTAGAATGGGTTCACAAATTCACGATCCTCAATAATAAAATTTCGCTGCGCACGTCAGTCACTTTTATTTATCTATATTTATCCTCACCTGTTTCGGTGCATAAGCTAATTTTGTCGCAGTAAATCATTATGATAAAGTACATAATGTAATGCCAAGAAGCTATTAAATCATAATCACAAACAACAATCTTAGAAGATGGATTAGACACGTCGTGTTTCGTGTTTTTTATGAAATGGCAGAAATGCGCATAAAATTACTCTTGCATCTTCAGTTTGAGACTAGAGGGTAAATTCACACTGAAAGAGCCGTGGACGGCAAACATTTATCTACTGTGAGATAAGGTAAAATATCAGTTGAGGTGACAGAAGGGGTAGCGGGGCGGTTGAACTGTAATTCTATTCCGTCAATTAGAATTTTCTCTTATCTCGCTGTAGCTAAAGTTCAGTATGTTAGGTAAAATGACACCCGCTGCAGGCCACTGCTCTTTCAGTGGGAACCGACCCTAATGATAAAACTATGCATACTGGGCTGGGATACAGATTGAAACTAGAACGATTTAACCACTGGACCAGTAATGCTGCCCGCTCTCGCCTTCACCCCGCTGTCGCGAACCACATAATTTTGTGTATGCTGCCCGCTCTCGCCTTCACCCCGCTGTCGCGAACCACATAATTTTGTGTATGCTGCCCGCTCTCGCCTTCACCCCGCTGTCGCGAACCACATAATTTTGTGTGGTCGGGGTCGTTCTAGGATTGAAATCTCTATTCTCTACTGATTAAATGGGGTAAAACAAAAACACATAGTCTCAAATAATACTTCCTAGAATGGAGAAACATTCAATTTACGAAAGTATAATTATTATTCTCGATAGTTTACAAACTATAAATAACCAACTAGGTTAACTAAGTTAAAAGTTCACACACAGTCAAGGTGTAACATTAAATACAATTTTATCGCGCTATAAACAAGACGGAAAACAATGTAATCGTAGACATTATTGATTCAAGTGCTAAATAATTTAACTTGTTTTCGATCTCTTATACAGCGCGTGCCTATCCAGGGTGGTTATCCACGATTTAAGGGTTCCGTATCCGGGTGCCAACGGGACCATAGTCATAAGCCTACGCTGTCCGTCTGTACGTCTATCTGTCCTACCTATCAAGGGCTGTCTTTTTATCTATAATGGGTTGAAGTTTTCCAAGAATATGCGTTATTAAGTATAATAAAAAAACAAAATGTAAAAAATCCCCATCCTGCATCATGGGCTCATACGAAACGTATTTTTTTACGTTTTTTGTTTTTACCAACGATATCTTAAAAACGGAAATACATACAATGATCAAGCGTCAAAGGTAAAACAACAAATAATAAAAACTAGTCAAGTGTGTGTCGGTCTTGCACTTCGAATCCCAGAGTTTTTTTTTTTATAATATAATAATGCATGATGGAATGGAACCTTACTATGTGCGCGAGACCAGCTCGCACTTGGCCGGTTTTAAGGGGATGATCAGACTGAACCATCAAACTGAACAACTTTCTCTACAGGACTTACAACGAAATCCAGAAAAAATAAATCTGCTGGTCCATACAAAACAGCAAAGCTCGGCCCAAACGTAGGTACGAGACTTTTTTACATTACCAATATTCAATATCGAAACATTCAATATTCAAAACGAAGGTAATGGTAATGGAGAGGGATGAATGTGTGACTGATTGTTGTATAAAGATTGAGAATGAAAAAGTGCAACAAGTTAATGAGTTTGTGTATTTGGGATGTATGTTTACTAGAGACGGGAAATCTGAGGGTGATGTGCATAGGCGAGTAACAGCGGGAAATAAAGTGAACGGTACTTTGCATACCATTGTGGCTAGCCAATTGGTGTCCAAAAGGGCGCGACTTGCTATACACAATGGTGTGTTGGTGCCTACACTTATGTATGGCAGTGAGTGTTGGGTATGGCAGAAGAAGCTTCTTCTTCTTCTGCCTCGCCTTGTCCCGTTACACGGGGTCGGCTTTCCCAATCATGCGACGCCATTCAGGCCTTTGGTAGACATCTTGTTGGCGGAGTCCTAACGCTTTCATGTCTCTCTGGACATTTGTCAACCAGGTGGTTTGAGGTCTCCCTCTTCCCCTTTTCTTTGTAGCAATGGAAAGGCACTTTTTAACGACGTGATCGTCTGGTCTTCTCATCACGTGACCGTACCATCTCAGCCTCGCTTCACCTATTTTGTCGGTTATGGGTGCGATCTTAAAGCTCCCTCTTACATATTCGTTGCGCACCTTATCCTTAAGAGTTACTCCACCCGACCACCGTAGCATACGCATCTCCGTTGTGTGGAGTTTCTGTTCATGCATCTTTGTGGTCGGCCAGGACTCGCTACCATAGAGTAGTGCTGGTCTCACTGCTGTTTTATAGATTTTTCCCTTTGTTTTTATTGGGATTTTCGTATCACACAGAACTCCGGTCAGCGAGCGCCACTTGTTCCACCCAGATGTTGTCCTATGAGTAATGTCTGCTTCAATTGACCCATTTTCTGAGATAACCGATCCCAGGTATTTGAAGGTTTTTACTCGTGGGAGGGCTATGTCGCCGAGCTTGATAGTTGCGCTGATGGCAGTGTCAGGGTCGAAGTTACAGATCATACACTCAGTCTTAGTTCTACTGATTCGTAAACCATTTGACTCTAGTGACTCTCTCCATTTTTCCAGGTTTTCTTGTGTTTCGATCAGGTTTTCGGAAATCAAGGCCACATCATCCGCATATAAGAGATTCCAAGGTGTCGGTTTTGGCATGGCAGAAGAAGCATGAAAGTAAAATTAATGCTGTTGAAATGCGTTCCTTGCGAAGCATCTGTGGAGTTACGCTGAGAGATAGAGTGAGAAATTGTGTGATTAGAGATCGATGTAAATTGAAAGAAGATGTTGTGACAAGAATAGAGAAGGGTATGCTTCGTTGGTTTGGTCATGTGGAGAGGATGAGTGATAGCAGATGTACGAAAGAGATATATGGAGCTAAAATGAGTGGATGTGTCGGCAGAGGGCGCCCTCGTAGGACGTATTCTGATCAAATCAGTTGCGTCCTACAAAAAGGGGAGGTGCGGAGTACTCGAAACCGACGGGCATGTATGAAGAGATGTATGGATGTGAATGAGGCAAAAGATGTATGTAAGGATCGTAGTAGATGGCGCGCTCTGGTCTCTGCCTACCCCAATGGGAAAGAGGCGTGACGTAATAGATAGATAGATATTCAATATCAAACACGAGGTAGATAAATAAATAAAAGATAACAAATACTATTGTAAAACAGAGTAGAGAGTAATTCGTAGCAACTGAGGCACTCGATACAATAAGAGGTAGACAGGGAGCTTGGAATTGTAATTACTAATTTATCCGTTGACCTCTGACCCAGATAGTTTGATGTGGCGGATACTAAATATAGTTGTAACCATGGAGTAAGTTGTAACAATATCCCTTAATATATCGATCGTATTCTACGTCAAGACTCTTTTTTTTAGGTTCTCCGAATTTCCTTTTGACCCGACTGCCCCAAGAGGGTAATGATTTTGAAATACATAACACTATGTGGGTATGTTAGCTATAGAAATTCGGTATGTCAAGTAATTTTTTTGGAGGGCTGCTGAATTGAATCGAAAATCATTTCGAGAAAATTGTTTCAATAATATATTCGTAGAAACGCAAAAAAAAATCGTTTCGTTAAATAATGTCTTCTATCAGTAAAAAATATAAAATACTAGTGTTTTCCCGCGACTTCGTCCGCACAAATTATATACCAGATTTTAAGTCAGATCATAAGCTATCAAACAAAAAAAGTTTCATCAAAATCGGTTCAGTAGTTTTGGCGTGATGCGCGAACAAACAAACAAATAAACAAACAAACACACAAACAAACAGACAAACAGACAGACACAATTTCTAAAAAAGGTTGATTTCGAGTCAGGGATATCTAAAAACCATATCGTAATCTTTTTTTTGTAAATATCTTCAATGTACAGACACACTTCAGTTACAGTTTTATAATAGTTTAGATATTAGATATACTTACCAAAAAAAACTTTACATTTCGAATTGTAGGAAGTTGATTCATCATCAATAAGTAAATATTGACTATATTTATTATTTGATCACGACAGTCGTTATGAGCGAATTACACAAAATACATGATGTCTATAAGCAGTTTGCCTTGTTACAATTTAATTTGAGACATTTTCGAAATAGATTTTCTAAAAAGATTTTTCACACAGCTAATAGATGGATGGTTGGGTGGACAATTTTAATTGTTTTGAGATGAAAAAAGAACATTAAGGCTAGGTTATCCCAGTGCAAGCGTCTCTTTCTTGCAAGCATAAGTTTACAATTAGCCATCCCGCTCCAATTGAAAGCAGGATCGCAAAAAACGTGTTTTTCGTCAATATCTTTGCTCATGGGAGTTTCTAAGCTAAAACTTCTCCTGAGTTCACTAGAAATATTTAATGTATTTAGTTAAGTACAAGAATAAAAAGTTAAATATCAGCACTTTAATCATAGTATTGAAAAAACATAACAAAAAGGGGTAACTTTGGGATTTTTTTCTAACTAGTAAACTTAATCTAATCGTGTAATTGAGAACAGTCGCCCATCCGCCCGATCCTTAAATAAGGCATAATTTAATTTCAGACTTTAAAACACAGTTTAAAACACTTTCGTTCTTGTTCAAAAAACGGCCTCGACGGTATAACAGCGTCTTAATTAAAAGAAAACAAGTTCCTTAAGGGGGTTGCAGTGGGCAAGACACTAAACTAGATGGCGCTCGGGAGCACTATTCCTGATTTTGTCACATTTTATTTTATATCTCGTAATTGTGATGATTTCAATCAAAATTTTCAATTATGCGCGCACTTGTGTTTATGTTTTACTGATCTAGCTACAAGTTATAGTAATTTTATTGTTCATACGAATTTAATTTTAATTTAATTTTAATTTAATTTTAATTTAATTACATTTTAATTTTGATCAATTTCATACAAAACTTTGACGTATAACATTCGTAGACGGTATTAACAATATTAATATTTTATGTATGGAAAATTAGTTTAGAAAATCTAGATTGCGCATCTCAAATAACATTTGCAATTTATAACATAATTACGAAGATATAAAATAAAATGTGACAAAATCAGGAATAATGCTCCCGAGCGCCATCTAGTTTATTGTCTTGCCCTCTGCAACCCCCTTAAAAGAAAATGATTCGCCTAGCCTGTGAAATTATGAAAAGCTTAAAAAAAAAGAAACAATTTCTATACTATTCTTAACTTTCAGACGTATCGTGATACTAAAGTAACGTCTCTCTCTCTCTCTCTTCCTGGCTTTTAATCCCATATGGTGGTGGGGTCAGCCTTCCGTGTCTGTTCTCTCCACCTTGCCCTATTTCTGACGTCGTCTTCGGAGACATTGCACTCGGTCATATCACTGCGAACTGTGTTCATCCATCTAGTTTTCGGACGTCCCCTTGGTCTCTGTCCTATACTAAAGTAACGTCTAATAAGTTCAAATGGGCTATGAACCGTGACTAATGTAAGAACTAGGTAGCATCACTTGCCAACTAGATCTGGCGCCTCCGTTCGACTACCAATCATTTTCGTCTATCAATCAGTAAATCATTGCATCGTATGTTTTATTTTATCTCAATCTGTTGTGATGTATTTTAGATTCATTGCAAATGGACGAAAGTATTGACGGAATGGCGGCAGTGGGTGAGTGAGACGGTCAGCAGGCATCAGACCATCTGGATGCTGGTCACATCATTAGAGTGGCTGGCAAACAGTGAATGAGATTAGCGTGGAACCGTTCTACTTGGCGTGAAAATAAAGAGGGTTATAACCAGCAGTGGGGTTGATAATGATGTATAATCTCCATAGTAAGTAATTTTTACATTTTCTACTGTTGATTTCAAGGTGCGACTTTCAAAAATTGCACTATAGGACATTAGCTCCTAGGGGGTAAAACACAGAAGTTGCTACACGAAGAAAAACATGTGTAACTAACTGTTTGTAACATTGTACAGTTTAAGAAAACGGATTTTAGTTAAAAATCTACAAAATCTACAATAATTCGAATTATAACAACATATCTAGCAAGGCATACTAAAATAAATAGTTGTCAAATATTATATTACATAAAATTCTAGTATAAGCAACTAGATATTTATCTCCGTGTACAGCATCTAAGTTTAACTAATATTTCCCTAGTCAATCAACGGTTATCTTTCCACTCTAACAACTTTATTTACGGATTAACAACATAAACAGTAATATGAGTATTATTGATTTAATCTTATCCTTTATCTGGATAGTTATTACATGTCTGACGTAAGATTAGAGGGCACGTGTTATCAGTTAGTTATCAATAACACACTTGGACGAAATAACACAACATCAAACAGCGGTGGAATAAGATAATCGTCGTATCATCCTAAATATCTTATTGCATGTGCAATCAATATTACTAGCGACCCGCCCTAGCTTCGCCCGGGTAAGATCTATAATATTATATTAAAAGAAATACTCTAAATGACCGTGAAAACCGTATCAAAATCTGGTGCGTGGTTAAGAAGAAATAAGCGGAGAAAAATAGAATGAAAGACGTGGATAGCAACTTTGTTTTATACTATAGAGAGAGAGTCAGAAACGAAATGGAAAATACAGTAGGTGTTCCATGAGTACACAAAATTACCCATTCATGGGACACCTAGGTGGACCATAAGTAGAAAAAGTATACAGTGGAAATAAATAGATGTTAACAAGAGATATTTTCTCTTATAAAAAATTCAAAGTAAAACCAATGAAGAGTTTTGCAAATGTCCTTGATCGGAACAGGAATCAGCGGATCGATAGAAGAGCCAGAGTTGATATAGCACAAAGAACTGTTAATTGGCAGTGTAATTATACCCTGTGGTATGGGGCAGCATATCCCGTAGAACTGCACTCGTAGTATGCTGCACGTGATACGGCTGTATCACGTCTTTTATCTCGTTCGTTCGCACGTAAATAGAAAGAGAGCTAAGGTGTGATAGCTTGGTGATAGCGCTGTATCACTGCGGCATGCTAGCTATGCTGGCTGATAGTCCTAATGTAATGCAATAAAGGGTCTCGAATACCTGCAGGAAGACGCTCTGACGACCCGGTGGTCATGTTGAGACAATTTGGACTGAAATCTCCGTGAAATTCGGAGAGTAACTAATACGCAAAATGCACAAAGTTAATCAGAAAACAGTATCGCGAGCTCGCACATCTCTTCGCAGCACCCATGTTTGCCGTTTTGGTATACATAATGGAACGGTACAAAACATTTACTATAGTTTCCTCTAACAACAGATAGAACACGTAAGTACCTACTTGAAATAATGAAGTACCAATACTGAAATGTAAAGTAAGTATCCAGGTAAACAATTAAATAACAAAGTATGCTTCATAGAGGCTACTTGTGTAGGCAGTAAAGCATACATTACGTAAATAGAAGAGAGACAAGGTAGGTACACGACTTGTGGAAAGGTTTGACAATACTCTGACAGCCACACGGACACTTACCATAGGCGAAGTATTTTTCGCTTACGCTGGTAGACGGAACATCAGTGTAACCGCGTATGAGACAGCGATAGTCATAAAATCCTATACAATTAGTATGAAAATAGATGTCTAACTCCGGAGTCAGACAGCCGTCGTAGAACAAAAAAGTGGTTACGTCGATAAGTAACGAAAGTACAGCAATAAGAAGCAATCTCCTTTTTTAATTAGAGCGAATTTGCTATGTGCATCTCTTACTGAGTGATATGACAAGACACGTGCTTCCTTCTATTTCCTTCTCTTTCTACGACACTTACAAACGGACTCGCACATACAAGAGGTTAGTAAGCACGTGAGTAAGAGAGCACTAAGAAACTGCTTACTTTCGTCCACTAGGGCTAGGACTAGGAGTGTCCGTACTTTACGTAGATACGAGTAATTACTCTTTGTTACAGGGCATCGTATAATTGGATACAAAAACTGAATAATTGGGTGAAGCCTCTATATACCTAGACACTTGTGTATAATTGGATACAAAACAAGAACAAAACTAATTTTATATAAAATAAAATGAATATCTCTGTTTGTGTTTGGCTCAAACAATCGCAGACAGTGATTACATCTCTGTCTTTTACTCTATGCCTTGTTGGTTGTACGAGTACAGAAAAATGTCAGCTCTAACGGGGGAACCAAAAGACACTTTTGTAAAAAAATAGGTACTCTTATAATAAGAGTACCTATTTTTTTTTTTCACAATAATTGTGAATAATAAAAATCAACGTAAGTTCAGATTATGTGATAAATAATCCGTAAAACATTTTGTTTTATTCTGTTTCGGATTTTTACTCCAGTTTATATCCTACAAGTCAATTTCGTATAATTTCAGTGACATGGCTGAATAATTATAAAAATCTACTGCCAGCCCTGCTTGCTTATAATGTTACTAAATGCACAGGCGTTGTGGAATACGGCCCACCAACTCCCTCCCCCACCCTTATAACAGTATTGGTCCTGACGATTTCGACCAAGACTGCTTCAACTCAGTTGTTGGCGTTGATGAGCTCTCATGTGGTTAACATAGCCAATCTGTTTAGAGAATATCCTCAAACATAGCGGACACGTAAGCACGTCGTTTTCATAGTGACATTGTAAAGACAGCCTATCTATGAGACAGACGCTGGTGGTCGGGCTTTTAATTCATCATAGTTGTGGTCGCCTACTCGCTTCAAAATAATTTTGACTGTTCACGCGAACTCTCCATGCTGAACCAGAAGTAATTGTGATCCTTATAACTACGAGGATGATAATAAGAACGCATACCGACTTAACGCATGTCACCGACATGGTTTTATGATTACGAGTTTTCATAAATATTAGCGCAAGTGTCTAAACTGCTGAAAATAATATCTAGTGAAGACGTTAGGTTTTAGCGTCTGTACAAAACAACAGATATTTTTAAAAGAGGTCAATGAACTGCGTCAAATTACGTAAAATTCAGACCTGTTGTTAATCCATATTCTTTCTAAATAAATAACATAACCTCTGGTTTTCAACCGAATGGGTTCGCGATTGTTTATATCTATATTTGACCTCTTATAGTTATATACTTATATTCTTCAATAAACTTGCGTTTTCATTGCAATAGGATCCGCAGGGATATAACATACTTTCTCACAAACGTCCCCATCCTACAAATACCTACACTAATTACATTAATGTTCCCAAAACTTTCGCATCTAATCTGTGTTACTAGACGAAGTCTATCTAAACGTTGATATAGATAAGTGAACACGCTTCACGCGCGTGACACACGCTGTGGGGTGATCCGGTGATCCTTTATCAAGGCTTGTATAGCAATCTTGATATTTAATTATCTCATAAATTAGGGTTATTGTCGTTTTATTGCGATTAAAGAGGGTTTTGTTAAACTTACGAAGTGACTATTAAATAGTCTGTGGTTAAACTATGTGTTGCGTGCGGTCTACGTTCCCCAAAGTGCGTCCGTGCAGCCCAGTTGCATTTCTCAGATGCTAACACTTGTATCAGTCATAGATGAGATACTTTTGAAATTTATATACTACTAGCTGTTGCCCGCGAATCCGTCTGCGTGGACCTTAAGGCGTATCTGCCCTGGACCACGACTCTCCATACTAATCGATGCGAACGAGCGCGTGGCTCCGGTCAGAATTTAGCTGTTTTCTTTGATAAATTTGATGATTTTTTATTTATTTCTAAAAAGTAAGAAAACCACATCATTCTAAATTGTATTGTGAACAATATTGTAAATTTTCATTTACTTCCGATTCAAAATGTAAGAGTAAAATGGTTACAACTGGAAAAAAGGGGTGACTTTAGAGTCAATTTTCTTCGGTTTTATTCAATAAAATCAATTTCTAGAAAAACCACATCACTTCTCATATCCTGTAGATCTTATCTTATCTTATCTTGTTGTGGGGGCTGGCAGGCCAGCAACACTTCGACCCAGTGGGATCTTTTGTGTTAGCCCCAATACTTTTTGCTTTCCTCACCCTTCAAATACATGGTCAATGAAGGAGGCAATACCATTGAGGGGAAGAAACCTAAGATCTCCCGGTTTTGGGTATCTATCTCCGAGGAGGCACATGCGTTTTGCCGGCAAGACATCACAGTCACAAAGAATATGTTCCATGGTCTCTTCATCTTCATATTTTTAAAAGAGGTCAATGAACTGGGTCAAATTACCCCGCTCCAATTGAAAGCAGGATCGCAAAAAAACGTGTTTTTCATCAATATCTTTGCTCATGGGTGTTTCTAAGCTCAAAATTATACGGAGTTCACTAGAAATATTTAATGTATTTAGTTAAGTACAAGAATAAAAAGTTAAATATCAGCAGTTTAATCATAGTATTGAAAAAACATAACAAAAAGGGGTAACTTTGGGATTTTTTTCTATCTATTAAAATTAATCTAATCGTGTTATTGAGCACGGTCGCCTATCAGCCAGATCCTTAAATAAGACATAATTGGTTTTCAGACTTTAAAACACAGTTTAAAACACTTTCGTTCGTGTTCAAAAAACGGCCTCGACCGAATAACAGCGTCTTAATCCATATTCTTTCTAAAAAAATAACATAACCTCTGGGTTTCAACCGAATGGGTTCGCGATTGTTTGTATCTATATTTGACCTCTTATAGTTATAAACCTTCAGGAAACTTGCGTTTTCATTGCAATAGGATCCGCAGGGATATAACATACTTTCTCACAAACGTCCCCATTCTATTTTGTTTTCTTTTTACGTTTTTAGTATTCAAATAATTACATTAATGTTCCCAAAACTTTCGCATCTAATCTGTGTTACTAGACGAAGTCTATCTAAACGTTGATATAGATAAGTGACCACGCTTCACGCGCGTGACACACGCTGTGGGGTGATCCGGTGAACCTTTATCAAGGCTTGTATAGCAATCTTGATATTTAATTATCTCATAAATTAGGGTTATTGTCGTTTTATGGCGATTAAAGAGGCTTTTGTTAAACTTACGTAGTGACTATTAAATCTTCTTCAGAGTTTATTCAAACCGCTCCCGGCCTCTGACGTGGTCTAATGTAACGACTACCTACCACCAGAGATAGTAGCCGGGACCAACGGCTTAACGTGCCATCCGAAGTACGGAATCATTTTCCTTTTCAGACAATCAGGTGATTCAGCCTGCAGTGTCCTAACCAACTGGGGAAAAACGCACAAAGTGATATATCACTAGGTAGGTGTCCCCCGTGGGAATCGAACCCACGACCTCCGTGTCAAGAGCCCAATGCTCTTAACCATTAGACCACGGAGGCACTATTAAATAGTCTGTGGTTAAACTAAGTTTTGCGGTCTACGTTCCCCAAAGTGCGTCCGCGCAGCGCAGTTGCATTTCTCTGATGCCAACACTTGTATCAGTCATAGATGAGATACTATTGAAATTTAGATACTATGTACGCAGTGCAGTGTACGTTTACTTTATACACGTAAAAATAAGTGAACGCAAATCACTGCGTATTTTGTATCTCAATGGTTTCAGAACCTAAACCTACCATGAGTTGACACCACAGATTTCTATTGACACTGTAGTCTACTGTAGTAGGTAGATTTACTAAATTTATTTTTCTAAATGCTATAATTTATTTATTTAAGTACAACAAACAAGATAAAAATATGAATTTTGAATTATATTTCGTAATTATTTTGATATACAAAGTGTGCGTACCGAAACTACACTACATTGCACTATACACTACATTTTAGGCCTACTGAAAGACAAACAAGTGCAAGGCAAGGGACATTTTAATTGTAGGACCAGTGCTAGGACCTTTGATTGACCTCTCTTGTCATAATCAAAAACAGCCTCTTCCATTCCGACCGAGGCACAGGCCTAACTCTCTTGGTGATAGTATACGGGCGTAAGTCAAGCCCAAAGCGGATAATCGGCCTTCACAGAAAGATCAAAATTACTTCTTAACCACGAGGTTTCCTCACGATGTTTTCCTTCACCGTTTGAAAGCATTCCGTATATCTTGGCTTATAATATTCACAGACTAAACAATAATATTCTAAGCAGTATATCACTGTAATCGATTTAAACAAAGGACAATTGTACAATAATATTAATAATCTAGGTTTATACTACAACAACAATAGAATGCTGTAAATTTTTTACAACTGTACGGTTCATTGAGATTACATGACTATAAAACGGTTGCACTACATTATGGACCCTATAATAATAAAGATAAAGATTGTTTCTACCATTGTTTGTTCACGTGCTCTAAATTTGTCAAGGATTCAAAAACTATCCGAACGTCATATTCATCATGCGACTGGCAAAGGACAGGGAAGAGTATCAAAATGAGAAGGAGGCTTATACTCTGCAGTGGGTGGACAAAGACTGATAATTGTGACATCATCAGCTATAGTATAAGTTCCTTCTGAAATAATGCACAACATTTTAAAGGGATAACCAAACCATCAAACTAAATTATCGAAGTGGCGAAAAAATCTGCTCTTACTTACATATTAAACTGCAAACATACTCGACTAGCCTTAGTTAGAATAGGACCTGATTTACGTCCCATTACAGGGAACAAGTCTCAGTTAATGAATAAGGGTAAGGAAAGAGGGAGCGGGCCATAAATCACCGTGTGCGGATTAATTTTGACAATTTGCAGTCCCGACTGCATGCATCTGAGATGCGAATGTTGAGATGGACGTATAAGTAACTTGAATGGACAGGATCTAGACGAGGACTCATTCTTAAAGAGTATCTTATAGGCGGAAGAGCGTCATTGGTTCGTTGCGGAGAGGAATGGACTGAATCATGAGGGTTCGAATCCTCAATGATGACATACCATGTACACACGGCGACAGATCAACATACCCATCGTTGAACTCTATGTTCATGGACATAAGGTCCAACTAGGTATGGGTAGGTTGATCTGTCGCCGTGCGTACTCATAAGTTTTTCTCACTTATGTAGGTACGTAATACAGACAGCTCTCAAACGGTGAAGGAAAATATCTTGAGGAAACCTGTATACGTTGAAAAAGAAATTCTGATGTGTATGTTAAGACACGCGTGGTGGACTAACGTCTATAAACCCTTTCTAGGGCAGTGCCCTGCAGTGGGACTTTTATTGGCTGATGATGCTGATTTTAGAGGAAGTTTGAAATAAGCAGATTAAAATGTTACGGGGTAATAAATAAGCGTGGAATGGGCATATGATCCGGAGAAACGAGTGTCATATTACAAGACGTGTTAAGAATGAATGAAGTCGGCTGTAGTAGGAGGAAAACCAAAGAAAAGATGGAATGATTGTATGCAGGATTTTATGTGGAAGGAAGGAGAGATTGCAGAAAGGACGGTTAATAGAGATATTGCGCCGACCCCAAATAATGGTATAAGTGCAAGAGAATGATGAAGTGGTAATTTATCAGTTTTTTCAAGCCATGGAATCTTGACTTCAACGCCAACAGAAATAATTGTAAATGCTGAAAGATAGTAAATATTAAGATTATCTGGCTCTACGATAATTTTAATTAACCGAATAATTCTACGTCCACTGATCATTTAACAGCATAGCAATAGCACAGACAAAATAGTTAATTTCTTCTCATTGCCAAAATATTAAATCATCTGTAACATCTTCCCACACATTATTATCATATCTAGTGCTAAAACAATATTAATTATAATGCATACTTTTTTAAATACTCGGACGACTGTCCCTAGATAAATAAAACATAAATAACAAGAGCAAGGTTACATATTAATGTATAATTGTATGAAACATGTGATGGTTGACTCCACGTGTGAATATCTAATTTAGATAACAATAATATATTGTATTGTTAAGTCTAGACTACATGGTTATGTTTGAGTAAGGTAAGGCCAGTATTAATAAACCTACCTCATGTACATCCCTCTTAGGATCAATTTTATTATCACGGACAGCGACATGCTAATCGTGCTTTTTGTATGGACTAATCGTCGAAGGCCCTCGATAGATGTCTAGTCTTGACCCTTACATGACATATTGTCCGTTAAATTTGACATGATCATGTATTTGATCATGTATGGTAGTGAGACTTGAGCCAAAACGACGAGCCATGTTCGAACTGTACAAACAACCGAAATGAAGATGCCGAGTCGGATGTGCAGTGTCACAAGGAGTTATAGAATCCGCAACGAGTGTGTACTACAAAGCCTGGGTGTACGTGACATTGCAGATAAGCTCCAGGAGCGCGGACATCCACCCGACTATACAGGAAATATAGCACTGCAACTGTAGATTCCAGGACAGAGACCAAGAGGACGTCCGAAGACTAGATGGATGAACACAGTTCGCAGTGATATGACCAGGTGCAATGTCTCCGACTCAACGTCTCAGTTATGGCAAGGTGGAGAGAACAGACGCGAAGGCTGACCCCACCACCATATGAGATTAATCTGTAGCCGTACCGAGGCCTACCCTAATGGTCATTTCTGAACGGTAGGCAATAAGATCGTCATCTGCTCAGCGCCTTGAGGATGGTGAGATCGATACAGGTCTAGACTCGCTGCAATCTAATTTCTTTGTTAGCTTGTATAAATCATGATTTCGCAAAAGAAAAGTTCTTCGTGAGGGAAACATTACATCGATTAGAGTGCAATTAGAAACAGTCTATCGTTTCGTACCACTTTGCTCGGCTACTGCGTAGTATGCACAAGGACACTCTGTTGTATCACTACTGTGTACATTTTACATAAATTGCATTGATATTGTTACGTGGATACAGATTATCTGAGCTACAATGTAGATGATAAAGTCGTTATTACTATAACTGGTATTTGACGGTTGATCGTTAGTGTCAATGTTAAAAAGTAATAGGGCTTAGACAGTTCCTTGAAGCAGATCGTTCTTCTAAGAGCGCCGATCGACTTTTTTCAGAGCGTAGCTGGACCTTAAACCGGCAATTGTAGATCCTCTCTCTAACTCAAACTTTGCAATCACCAGTTATACTTTCTTGATCCTCAACTTTTGTTTGAAAATATTCAAGTGTTAAGATGTAATTTGAATCTCATCCTCATCATCAGCTTTTATATTCAACCTGTGCAGAGTAAGCCTCTCCCCATTACAAGATATAGGTACTTTTCAATATTTAAGTACACGGATGAACTGCTTTCTATCAAACTAGATACGTGTACCGAGAGTTGACAGTTTGATTTGGTACGACCCTAGTTTTACTCATTTCTTATTTTGCCAAAATGATTTTGGTAATACAATATACTTGTAAGAACTACTTTAGTATTCTAAAGTTACTGTTTTAATTTTAACCCCTAGCAGTCGTACTGAAACAAGCTTGCTACAATCGCATACGAAGTAAATACATAACTACTAAGCATTTACTGCAATTTTATGCAAGTCTGATAGAGCATTGTAAAACCCGTACCAATCGCGAAGCTTGGAATCACATTGTATTATTGCATGTCCACGATGGCTTCTTTTCATGACAAATCGTTTTAGAACGCTGGATGTTTAAACAGGTACAAATAGGTACTATCTTCTATCTATCCAATACGAGAACCATAGCAAATATTACGTTTATGATCTACGGAAAAGTATCATTAACCTTTAAACCACATACTATACCCATCAAACTGAACTACTTTTACCGTGGGAGCAAACCTGTAAGAACCAAAAAAAAAATCGGCTCTCTCATACATTTTATTCGAGTAGGCATTGCAGGTTAGCATGGAACAGCAGATTTTTTTGCGATGACTTATTTTCTCCCACAGTAAAAGTTGTTCAGTTCGATGTGTAGAGTATGTGGATTAAATGTTAATGATAATTTTCCTTACACCCTGTATACACATGATAAGTTCCATGACCGGCTGACATCGCACTGCCTAAACCACTTAAGATTAACATTTAAAACACTAAGGGCCTGTTTCACCACTTCTGAGTAAGTTCTTGTTAGCTTATCCGACAGATAGTTTGACATATTTTGTATGAAATTATGTCAAAATATCTGTCGGATGAGCTAACAAGAACTGATTCAGAAGTGGTGAAACAGGCCCTAAATGTTGAATATATTTTCTACAGAGCAGAGGATGCACTAAAAAAGGATTATGCGGATATCAACCTCGAAGGGGATGAAATGGGTGTAAAAGTTTGTATACGAAATCTAATTTCCTGTTTGTTTTGGAAATCCACACGGACGAAGTCGCGGGCAAAAGCTAGTAGGATATAGAGTATGTTGTAGTAGTATACAGCCACCCTGTATATCATTAGCATCCTAATGAAACTAAGAGTCTACTCATCAAACTAAACAACTTTTACTATCTTTTATAATGGGAGCAAACTGATAGGGGCAAACAAAAATCTGCTGTCGCATACTAAACTGCAACGCCTACTTGACTCAAATGTATGCAACAGCGGTTTTTTTTTTCTCAGATCGGTTTGCACTTATAGTAAACATTGTTAAATTTTATGGGTAGACTCTTAGTTTAAAAATATGCTAATGATATCAATTTCACCCTGTAGAATATACAGCTTTCCAGCACATATTCGGGGCAGTAACGTTACGTAAGACTCTTGTAGAGGAAGATAAACAACTAAACAAAAACAAACATCCTTTCAACTCGACAGCAAAAAATACAAAATTTTTCCTATACATTGTGAGAGCGGAAATTTAATAGCAAATAGCAAGTAATATCAATTCATTACGAAGCAATTTGTTGTTTGTATTACAATTATCTCGATTGTTGACTAGACATTATCTATAGGTACTTCTATACTAAATATTATAAAGAGGAAAGATTTGATTTTTTGTTTGTTTTTTGTATTGAATACTGGCTCCAAAACTACTGGAAATTGTTAGAATAATTTTCTTCAATTATTTCGTGTTAATTGCTGCAATATAATTACATATGGATGGTGAATAAAATGTAATGCATTACGAGAATATTATTCCGAGAGCGAAAATGCGCGCTGCATACAAACGTACTATGGTGATATTTTCAATACTAACCGATTAGAGTCAATGAAATTTTGCAGAAACAATCTAGAAACAAATCTCTATGCTTCTATAGAGTCAGATTTTCGTTAAAATATACAGTTTCAATGCTAGGATTAATTTAAGATTTGTATGGAAATCTTTGAGGCACTGTAACTTGGAAACTATACATTTTAACGAAAATCTGACTCCATACTAGCATAGAAATTTGATTCTAGATTGTTTCTGCAAAATGTCATTGACTTTAATTGGTTAGTATTGAAAATATCACCATAGTACGTTTGTATGGAGCGCGCTCCGAATAATATACCCTTAAACTGTTTAAGCAAGCAGAACCATAGACAAAGGCTAGCAAATCATAAACGTTATCTCAGCTAATTGCATAGTAAACAAGCAATTAACTGATAGCACACCAAGATTGAAGATTAACCCAGTTAATTGAGTTATTCAGAACACTCGGATGACATTTTTATTTTTAATAACAATTTTATTAAAATATATTGATGAATTGAATAAATTAAAGTCGATATGCAAACATTGAATATAAATATTTTTACCCGATTCATGGATGTTTGTAAGTATTTACTATAATACATGTAGGTACATATGTATTACTTAATGTCTAGTCATCATAATCATAGTAAAGCCCGACCAGAAATATAAAAAAACCTCGCCATGTTGCGGAAAATGATTGGAACTAGTTTTTGTACTTGGAACTCTGTCATTAAAGGTTATAGTCGATTGCAGCGCCCCCAAACCAGGTTTTCTATATTCCTGGTCAGGCTTTACAAATTCGGACTCAACGATATCAATGTACTAAAGTTCGGACTAGTTTTTTCTGATACTTTAAATGGGATAAGATAATCTGTGACCGTGTCCAAGTAATTTATTAACCCATTCTGATGCAAACTGAAAAGTGAGTTTAAGAGTCCTCAAACACTAACGATTCCTTCATAAATACGGGCCCTAAGAAGACCTTGGAAAAGATGGATGGCCCTGGACTCCTGCGATCCTGGATCCTAAGAATTTAAATTCGAAAATCAACAACAATAAAAGTAGTCACTATCGCGGACTTTTTCGCCTGATCACATAAAAATGTTTCGCGTGATTTCGCGCATAATTTTTTGTTTGGAAACTATTCATTCATTGGTCTATTCATCAATAGGGCGGGGCTAGACAGCGCTTTTATTTTATGCAAGCAAAAATGAGCCTAGTGGTGGTCAGGCGAAAAGTCCGCGATAGTACATTTGAATAACATATTAGGTCTGTCGCTGATAAAACCGTTCATGAATGATATGCTTTGTTTAGTCTTATCCCACTACCACTGAAATAAAATTTTCCAGTGCTAAAGATCTCTTAAGTTTAAACTATAAAAAAAGACGATTGACACGCCTATCTATTCTAAAAGGAACCGAATGGCGCACATAAGCTTAGAAAGCACGTGCGACTGCCTTTGAGCGGCGCGCGCTTCCCTCACCACTACACCATCCGCCCCCCGCTAACATCTAGAATACCTCGCCTCCCCCAACGTCTGAACCCCGCAGGACCGTCGCGTTTAAACTTGTCTGACAGTTACAGACTGTGTTGTTTTACAGTTTAATTTAATCTAATTACACGTACACGGTATGCTTCTATCATAATTTGACACATTTCTGTAGATCCTGCAATACTGTCACAAATAATCTCTGCAAAACAAATCAATCAGCAATTTTACGTCAAACTCTCTGCTGATTATGATTAATAGTAAATAAGCGTCAGCACTCAGCATCTGTTCTGTGACTATACATACATACATATAGCTAATAGTTTGCGACGAGATCGTCGCATCAATAATGCTCTTATGAATATGGCCTTCACATGTGTTAAATTTAGTACAGTACTGTCGAGATTTCATTATTCACTCGCCTATTTGTTTGGTGGGGTTCCGGCTTAGAATCGACAATTTTATTTCTCTCTGTAAGTGTCGTTCGATAATGTTGCATCTGCAGTGGTTTAGTAAGCGAACGGCTAGCCACTATAAGCCCCACTTGCGCCAACCTGGGTTAGCAATAAACTCTAGTTTAAGTTGGTAACCCATGATTTTTTGTATAGAAAAACAACTGAAAGAGCTATTTTATCCGGAGTTAATTGCTAACCCGTGGTTGGCGCAAGTGGGGCTAAGAGTCCTATCAGAACTAATTCTATGTGAAAGTGCATATTAGGACGGGCTGCATCGAAGCGGAAAATGCAGACTTCGCACACTAGAGCGGGTCGGGTTGTAAGTTACAACGTCAATGCGACGGATTTTTAGAAAGACGATTGACATAACATTGTAAACCTGAAATGTTCCGCTTGGCATGGCACACTAAGACGGGCCGCATAGGGGTGGAGCGGGCCGCATTGCATCACAGAACATTATAAGAGGGGTTAGAAGTACAAAGTAGGCGTGGAACGTGTCGCCACAGGTTATGCAATGATTTGCATAACACCATAAGGCGCGTGGTGCGAGCGAGAGGGCATGAGAAATTGTAGCAGCGTGAGCGGGAAGACAAGTGGCGACGCCGTCTCTGAAGCAAAAGCGCTACTTTGCATTTCGAACCCCTCATATAATGTTATCTGCATCGCATGGACGGAAAACCGACGTGCAAAAATGCGACCCGCTTCGCTCCGGCGTAGCATGTGATAGTTTATATAAATTGTGTAGCAGCTATTTGGGCTGTTTTTTGCGCTGCGCTGCGGCCCGACCCAATGCGGCCTGTCGTAATACGAGCTTACCTTAGTCCAGCAGAGACCGGTCAAAGAGAAGACGTTCTAAACAATCTTTATAAACCTCAGTCATTCATTACCCTAACAACCTACATACGACGTCCAACCACAAATCTCAACAACATAAAGTCAACTGCGTAGTTACTGGAGTAACTAGCTCATTCATAGTCAAACGACCGGTCATTATCTACTTGTTGAATCTAGAGTTTGTTATACAAATGACGATAACGTAAGGTTAGGTCATAATATGGTGATAAAATAGGTCAATGACTGATCTTGGTGCTTGTGAACTTTTGAAAACACTATCAGTTTTCATCATTGGCTTGTATTAGTTTTCTGGTAAAAATAGAGGTCTGTCATAAGATGCGCCATGGACCCCCATTTTCTGCTTTATGAACAAACTAGCATTTGTCTACGACTTCGTTCACGTTAGAAAATAGAAAAATTCTTATATAGAAATAGAATATAATATATATAGAATATAGAAAAATCCTTTCTTAGTGCACCCAAGGTACATCCCTACATCCTGCGTAGAATCTATTTTCAAAAATTCATGTTTATATCTTCAGCCACATATTAATGTTACTCTACGTACTGTACGTACGTTGTGTCAGTCAGTCAGTTACGGAACTGTTTTATATGGATAGATTATTAGTATAAACTATAATGGACACATTCCCATATCTAAAAATAACAACAAAAGAAGTAAATCTTAATTAGGTATCTGATTGTGGCAACCCCTGCCTCCCGTACCCATAGCTGGCTAATTAGGACAGGAAATTCCTGGCACGAGCACGGGCATAGCCCAAAATCACTTTTAGTACAGTGGACACCACTCGAAATTGAAGCAAAGGCTTCCTTCACCAAAAAGCTGATTTATAAGAATTTTCTTCAACATTTCTATGGCCTTACCCTTTCCAGAGTAAAAGAAGTTGTTCCAGTTTAAAGCATCGATTGTTCTAAGCTGGCGGGGAGCCAAGTGTAAGGTCACCGAGTTCGATCGCTCGCTGAACTAAATTTGGCTTGTCTCCAGGAACGACACTGTTTAATTTTTTAGAACTAGTTCTAGTTTTTTTAACTATTTTGTTGAGAAAGTTTTTGCATGTAGAAGTACTGTCGCGTTGCTACGCTGTGCGTTTCCACTGAAGCAGAGAGGAGATGTGATATTTTCAATACTAACCAATTAAAGTCAATGAAATTTTGCAGAAACAATCTAGAAACAAATTTCTATGCTTGTATTGTATGGATTCCGATTTTCGTTAAAATGTATAGTTTTCAAGTTACAGTGCCTCAAAGATTTCCATACAAATCTTAAATTAATCCTAGCATTGAAACTGTATATTTTAACGAAAATCTGACTCTATAGAAGCATAGAAATTTGTTTCTAGATTGTTTCTGCAAAATTTGATTGACTTTAATTGGTTAGTATTGAAAATATCACCATAGTACGTTTGTATGCAGCGCGCATTTTCGCTCTCGGAATAATATTCTCTTAATATTGAGCAATTCCATTGGTTGATTTTACACATCTTCGCTTCGCTCCGCTTCAGTGGAAATGCACCCTTACTGGGCGGTTCGATTTCGGATTTCTGCTCTCCGACTTACCACGAGGCTTTTGTAGTGGCTCAAATGTGTAATTCAATTTTGTAAAACAATCTTTGAGATCACTAAATATTTAATTTTAAATCTCCCGGTACACTCTTTCCGTGCAAAGATTGTAAAAAGATTTTTTACAAAATCCCGAATTCAAAACGGTTACGATAATAATGTAGACATTTCGTAGCTAATTTGAAACAAAATAAAGCTATTTTAAGGTATGCATTTTCCCCAGTACTAAACTGTGAACATAAAATTAACCCTTGTAAGTCACGAACAAGTTTAGTCATGCAACATTGTATGGGACCATTTAAAGCTTTTCCTATTAAATAAATACAACTTAATTAAAAAGCTCTTGTTTCGGCCAGTTTTACAATTGTTGTGGTCAAATATTTATTAAATTCACACAATACGACTTCTTGTAGCACCTCCGAGGGGTGCTATTATGTTAATTTTTTAATTCGTATAGGTACAGTATAAAATTCTGTTTTATTGACATTTATGGTATTATGGCAGAGGTTTCAAAATAACTATGATTACCCCTCGGGGAATATAGTCGTGAGCTTATATTTATGCTGCGTTGCATTTATTTTTGTACTTTAATTTATAAAACTGTGTGTAATTCATGAAAATCATGTGCTTTTCCTGAACGCCTGACAGTATAGCATTACAAGGAAATCTAAACAAGTAGGTAGTCGATAGTCGTAGCAAACTTTCTGACCACCCTGAGGTTCATAAAGTCGTGACGTAACG
This sequence comes from Agonopterix heracliana, assembly GCA_963693445.1. Taxonomy (NCBI): domain Eukaryota; kingdom Metazoa; phylum Arthropoda; class Insecta; order Lepidoptera; family Depressariidae; genus Agonopterix; species Agonopterix heracliana. Next base: position 3,472,510 of record OY856310.1, read on the forward strand.
CTTGACATTGAATCACGTTCGTGCGAGTAGCCCTGCAAAAATGAAGGTCAACGTGGCGATTGCAATATATTCATTTTTCTTTCATTGCCTGGCTTGTTCGCTCAGATATACCTGGACCTGTAGCCTACATTATCTTAGGGTTATCTGACAGCGTTTTCAACGTATCCTATGCATGCCTTAGGCTAGCCGCACATTATAATAATTTTTCTGTCGGAAAATCCTGCGTAACAATCCAAATCTTCGAATGCATCTGGATAATTTCTAATAGTGCACGGAGACCCTTCCTTCCTCTGCGAACATACCAAATCGCCGCAGAATCGCGGCAGCCCCAACAGCACCCTGAACGAGTTATTATACTGAACCGGAAGGTAATGTTCGGCCGTGCTTAAAGTAAGGTACATACCTGAGCTGAGCGCAGTAGAACTGGTGGGGGATGGCGGTCAGCACGCCGGCGCCGTCGCCGGTGTCGTTGTCGCAGGCGCACGCGCCGCGGTGCTCCATGCGCGTTGCGAGCGTCTCCGCATCTCGGACGATCTGCGTTACGAAATGGGTTTAGTCAACATTCAATCTACAATGTTTTTATACAAATAAGGAGGGTCGTGCTTTCTTTTTGATGAAGTCAAAATTTACCACCGCTTCTTAATATCCTATTGCTGCAGAGAAGATGCGGTCAGAAACTATAGTCTAATGGTGTCTACACACCTAACAGCTGTGTCGGCGTCTTGTCAGCGGGTTCGATGTGTAGGCACCTTAAGCGTAAAATAAAGGTTTAATCTAGTCAAAACAGTCAACATTTGTGTTAAGATTCCACGGACAGTTATAGTAGTACTAGATACTCTTTCTTTCTTATACTTTGGTATTTCTCATGCATGAGCAAGTCCCATCTACTTTTTGTCGGGTACACCGATAGTCCGATCAGCCGGCAGTTGCATCAGGTGATCAGCCAAACACGTTTTGCATCTGCCTTTGAAGTCACCTACGGAAATTCGGATACACACGTCTAATTTCCACGCCATTTGCCTTCGGAGACAGTCATCAACGTCCGAACCGATCAAGAAAGACTTGGTTCGACGACTTGGATGCTTTTGCCACGCTTGCCCATGTCTTGCATATCAAAAGGGTTATGATATAACGATATTGGCGCCGGCAAAAACCGCATTTTATATTCTGCTTAACCTTTTATCGTTGTACGATTAATTTGACGTTAAAATAAGTTTAGTTTTACTACTAAGAGACCATTAATTATGCACTCAAACGTTTCCAGTTCTCATAAAAACTAAGTGCCAAAATGTGCACATAAAACTGCAGCATACTAGTTGAAATGCAGCCAAACAGCATGGTTTTATGTCAACATTATTTGGCTACAACATTGCAAGTTAGTTTCTTTCAACGGATAAGTAAAGAACTATTCTCGGAGCCAAGTTAAACGGTAGAGAATTTTGAAATTTTGTTTTTTAGTCTGGAAGCAAATTAATTCCTTGGTGTCTCCAGATTGGACCAAAATGGCTCCAGACGCAAAAAGATGATCGCTACGCCACAGACTACTAAAGGGTTACCACGTGACAGACAGCACTTCCTTTAAATTAATTATATACTCATTTCTGCAGCCTGAGGTAGTAGAGTATACAACACGAATGACGCGACTGGCGAAACGGATCCCGGATCTGGAGACCGCATGACTTACGATGGGCCAAAGTTTAGGTGCTTATCTTTGCACCTACGGCCGAGTGACGGCGGCTTCGTTATAATAATATAAGTACCTAGAAGTAGCAGCCTATGTCATGTCATGTTCCTATGTGTGGTTCTGTCAGTCTCGGCACAAGCCCAGCTCCTTTCACCCGTACACCCCGTACGGGCCATTTTGAATGCCTACTATTCAATAATACGGGGATTCTTCGTTCATCATCAGCCTATCATCGTCCACTGCTGGACATAGGCCTCTCCCAAGGCGCGCCACAAAACTCTGTCCTCGGCCTTCCTCATCCAGTCGCTCCCCGCTACTTTTTTTAGGTCGTCTGTCCAGCGGGCAGCAGGGCGTCCCACACTACGCCTACCAGTTCGCGGTCTCCACTCTAGAACTCTGACACCCCATCGGTTGTCAGTTCTTCGACAGATATGACCAGCCCACTGCCACTTCAGCTTGCTAATTTTCTGAGCTATGTCAGCCACTTTAGTTCTGTGACGAATCACTTCATTTCTGATGTGGTCCCTCAGAGAAAATTCTTCGTTACAGGTAGATAATTCAATTCCAGTTCAATTCTGACATTGTTTGCAAAAATTTCCCGATCTGACAAACAGTGCCATCACAATCACAATGACTTTATTATCATTCCAGTTTAACTAAAAGCATAATGGAATTACGGTGAAGTGCACTTACTTTATGGGAACGTTTGCCGTCGATAGCAACAACAAAACCGACACCGCAAGCTTCGTGCTCGTTCTGAGGGTCGTACAAGCCTTGCTTGGGCGGCCCTTCCCACTCCATACCTGTAAACATAACTGGGAATTATACTCCGTTCAGGAATTAGAAAGACAAAATGTAAACAACGGTGATACCAGTGTAGAAAATACCATCTCGAGATGGAAGAAAACTTATCTCCGGAATGAATAACAGCAAATTATCTATTCTACTCGCCAAGGATTACGACAAATGATATGTTAATTTTGTATGGAATATAATTAAAAAATACCTACGCAAGTTATCATTTATTTTAGTTTAAAAGAAAGCGTGACTGTAAATATTTCATTTCGTGGTCTGGCAACAATCAGATATTTGAGACCTTTGGTTCGGATGCTACGCATAGCACAATAAGCCCACACAGACAGAGTAGCGGGCTACATAACATAATTTAAAAAAATTCATTCAAATTGTCACGATTGTTTTTATTATTTATAGATAGACGATAAATTTTTAATGTCAACTCAATTTATTAAATGCCGTGCCGACATAATTGTATTCTTAAAAAATGTACCAAAGGTTTCTTACCACGTAATGTCACTTTGACGGTGACGTTTCTTTGTTTACATTTTGTCGCTCTAATTCCTGAACGGAGTATAGTGAAGTCCAAATGTACCAAGTATAACGGTATATGAGCACTGACCTTGAATGCGCAGGAATGAAATTTCGGGTCTATTTGATTGATTTGTGGTTAAGCTATTGCAAGCAAGGTTCGTTTTGTAACACTGCGACCATCGCTGGTCTGTTGTGTTCGCCCCAAACTCACCCATATTATTTACGCATACCTCCGAACCTATGGTATTTTCTTTTCATTCTCGGGAATGCAGGTTTCCTCACGATGTTTTCCTTCACCGCCGTGCTAGTAAATGATAAATACAACCGTACATAAATTCCGAAGAACTTAGTGGTACAGGCCAGGAATAGAACCGCGGTCTCATGATTGAGGCGCTAGCTCTCTTCCGTATGGGCTATCATCGGTCTATTTGGCGGGGGGGAAGAGGGAGGCGGTCGTCGCGCAAGCACTATCAACATAATCGAACATCCCTATTCCCTACTACTATCGTTGAGCGCTCATAAACCGTTGTGCGACCTGCCCTTCAGGTGCCCTAAGATGCAGCGCTGCATTATGCATATGCATCAGGTACTGGTGTCCTAGCGTCTGATCAGGAGGATGCAAGATCTTGGTTAAACCAAGAGATTGAAGCCCAACATTATCGTGGAGGCGAAAGCTCGCTCCGTGTTTTCAACGTGGCCGAGCCATCGGAATCAGGAGAAGGATGATGTATGAGGATCGGGCGATATAACGCTTTTACCTACTTGGAAGTTCCTAATAGAAAACGGCCGATCTGACGCCCTAAGTACTACTGGAAAGACGAAGCTACAAAGGAATCGTAGTAACAAGCAGCCAACTGGCAAAAGACCTCGAAGGAAGCAATGGCAACTGCTCGTAGGCCGACTATAATCTTGCTAAAGAAAGATATTGATAGTTTTCAGAACATTATTTATAAAGAAATGCAATGAATGAATATGATCATAACTGTCAGTGTCAACTGAGATTCAAATATTCCTATCAGCTAATTGAAACTAATCTGGAGGCAGACAGGCAGTCAACAAGCAATTAAGAGAAACTAGACTTTAACTACATTGTCACAAAGCTGTTAAACGTTTGGTGTACTGAGTCAACAAACCGAGTCTCCCGTTTTAATTAGCAAGTTGATTGGATTGCCAATTTGTTTGATTGTTTAATTGCTTTAATTGTAATCTGCATTGCACCAGGTTCAGATGAATAAAGAGAAACCCCATTTAAAGAGCCATATAATAAAGCATTTAATTAGGTTACCCATCGCGGAGGATAGGTACTAAAATATATAGAGGGAATTTTTTTTTATTTTCCTTGGTTGTTTAATTATGACGTAGGTTTCTACTTAACTACTAATTGCTCTTCTTAATATTATGTATTGTATGTATATATTTAAGTGGATAACTATATCAGACTTCAAATCAACATTCGCCGTTCGCTACACTAGCACACCTAAAATACCTAAACCCGGAAAAAATGCCTAAAATCGAATCCGATTTCAGGTACAAAGTTGCTAGTATTACTGCAACACGGTAAAACCGTGACTGAATCGGAACACCAGTTTGATTTTCGTTTACTCCGACCATAATTCGCATTCGGTACACCCTTGACACTTCATACAAACGGGCTCGCACTGACAAGAGGCTAGCAAGTGTATACTGAAGTTCGAGTGAGAGAGGACATCATTTCTTAGTGTCGTCCTTCCTCTGTCGTGCTTCCCTTCATCAAATATTTTTTGAGAGGGGAATGACGGCATTTAAACGCCACGAATATTTACCCGTCGACATAATTTAATTTTTATTTTATAATAATATTATAATGAATGAATGGATAATTTTGTACAAAAACTAATATATTTTCAAGGTCCACAAAGCTGTGTCACCTTGTCCTACAAATGACATTACAATGTTATCATAGTAGTTCAATGACACGCTATGTGATAATGTGTTTCCAATTATAAGTATGCTTCAATAATGGTGTCTAAGTTAATTAAGAGGATAGGCGGGCTGAAATGCAAATTTAGAGAATAGGTCACTTTTTCGACTGATACGTATTTACCCAGACCCATACACTAGACTAGAGCGCGAAAGAGACAACTGCAGCTAGGACCGATTTTATTTACGAAAAATCGTCGAAATCAGCTTTTCGTATTCCCCTGTATCCTCCTCCTAAACTAAACCGATTTTAATAATTCTTTTAAAAATAATAGGTATGAGAAAGACTTTGGCTGTGTGCTGTGCTTTTTTTGTTTATATTCGTCAAATTTGTTTACTGGATGTCTAAAAACGGGCGGTAAAGTTGGTAATTTTCGAAGGTCCCTAGTTCTTACAATAATTAATTAATGCAAAAAAGCAAAACATAAGGACATGGCAGAGGTGACATAGATTGTATGGTAAAAAAATATTTGCTCTAGTGATATTATACAGGGAGAAAACAGGGGAATACGTTTGTATGGAGAAAACTGTATATAATTTATTTCAATATTAGAATAACATTGACTGGATTTCTTCAAATCCATACATAAGTATAGTGAACTTAGTGATGATATTCATTGAAGACATTTGCTAAAAAAATTATTGGGGGTTCATGATAGGTTAATGGAATATACATGAAGAACATTTTTTGGAATCTGTTTCTTTTTGTCAGTTTGTTTGTGCACACAAATCACTTAAAAATTACTGAACTGAACTTGGATAAAAGCATAAATAAATAATAAATAAATAAATATCTTGGACATTGTCACATTAATTATCTCGCTAGGTTCAAATAAAACACAATACAAATTAACCCACCAAATCAGTGATAAACAAGTCAAAAAAAATACAGAAAATTAGATTATTGTCATTTCTAGTTTTCATTTCAGTTAGCTTTAAAATAAATAAATAACTTGGACCTTGTCACACTTATTTATCTGGTCACATCTAACCGCCTGCATCCCGGCTTAAGATAACAATTGATTAAACAATTCATATAGGGTGATATCGCGACCGCGGGACTTGACGGGTTAAAGTACCAGAATCTAGCCTGAACTAGGTAGTATTATGATATGATGACTAGACAATGATATAGAATACATGTAGATACAAACATTCATGACTCAGGTACAAATAATCATATTCTTCATACAAATATTTGTCCTTTATGGGACTTGAACTCGCGACCCACGCAAACGACGACCCACCAAACTGCCTGCACAGCAGGCAGTTTCACTACCGACTGAGCTACAGGGCCGGCCATAAAAGATAGTCTATTGTAGCCGAATGATAGTAGAATAGAATATGATGTATTGACAATGATAATTTAATGGAAAATTACATAGAATATGATTGATTGAATAAACATGATTATAACAGATTAGAACTTACTCACGTACCTACGTTACGCCTTGTCAGTCATTGTCTGCTACATAACTTCTAGCATATAATACAGATTATTATAATTTTGTGAATTTTGTTGTACAATGTCTGAACTCTGAATAAAGGCTATTATAATTATAATAAACATAGTTGCTGGATAGTGTCCATTTAGATCAAATCTTTGGCCCCACGCATGCCTCCCAAAGTTTGTGCTCCTACATTGAATAAATTATTTTGATTTGGTCCCGGAATAAGGAAAATACAACATGTTGTAGAAGAAATGTCCATACCTAGATTTTAAAATATGTTACCAAAATTCTAATTTATTAATCTTCTTCATTTTCTATAGCGCTTCGGCTGCAATAATTACCACAGTTTTATAACCAGTTATGATCAAGGATTTTTATTTACTTGTACGAAACCAGTTACAATCAAGGATTTTTTTACTTGTACGAAACCAGTTACGATCATGACTTATTTTTACTTGTAGGAAACCAGTTACGATCAAGACTTATTTTTACTTGTCGGTACGTAACCAGTTATGATCAAGGCTTATTTTTACTTGTACGTAACTGGATCATGGCATGTTATTCTATATCTTTCTACACTGATAGCACTATTAGCAGCATCCATAAGCTCAATTTGTGTGCCTCTAGTAAGGAGGGACAAGATATAACTTGGAACATAGTCTGAGGAGCAACACCACATTCTCACTTGAGGTTCGAACCTACAGTAAATTTGTTATCTCCCCTCCGGACGGAAAGCGTCAATTGTCGTCCCACTGCGCTAAACGAAGTTGTCACTTTCCACCTCCGTCGAGGAGAAAAATAGTACACTAACCTCAGACAGTAAATAAGAAAGCCTCGGATCACATGAGATCATCATTACATGAGATCTGAGACCTTTCTTGCTTTCCTGTCCTCGGTGTGTAATCTACTCTTAGATCAAAATAAATTTTATTTTGATCTAAGAATCTACTAATGTGCAATAGGTACATAAAAATTAAAAATGTGGAAGAACAATGTACAAGACTCAGGAGAAGCTTACACGTGGAATTCAAGACATAAGACTAAGCATAAGACAAAACCGGCGCGGCGGCATTGGCACCACCTACCTAAAAATGTTTTTATGTAATGTTTCTGATTATAATTTTCCCAAGATAAGCATGTTTTTCGGTTTCATGATAGAAAGATGATATTATAGAGAATATCTTTAGTTTCAGTCAATACCTGCAAGTTACGTATGCTGTTTACAATGATCAATAATGCGCAATAGACGGAGCAGACTACCTACAGAATTCACTAAGGAAAATTGCATAATTGATCCCAGACCCACGGGCTTTCGCCGTCCTGCACCACGTATGCAATACACGTGTACATAAATGTACAGGCGACAGTCTCAAATAAATAAAAATTCCACAAAAATCTCACCTCAGAGTAAATTTGGTAGTTTCACGAAACTGTGTCTAGCGACAACACTACAAAAGGTTCGCACTTTCACAGACAAGTGTTATCAAAGCACAATAGTTGTTCTGAAATAGCAAGAAAGAACTGGGACACTGAAAATATTCCGGTAATTCGCAGTGACTTTTCGACAGTCGACTACGATGACCGGCGGTGCGCGATTGACTGAAAGAATGAGAATGAATGAAAAAGAATGAGTTTGATGACATTGAACGATTAGATCGAATGTAACGATACAAGTCTACTATTGGTCGATGCCATTGACTTTTCAATTGCGCCGACCAATAGGAGATTTCCTTCTTTGTCTATGGGTGCAGCATTGTCTATGAGTTTTTGGCGGGATTTGATAGCTGACGTTTGGAGTTCTCATATTTCATCGAATTTTTATTGTTTATAGTGAGTTTTGGTTCGTAAAATTGGTGTTGTTTTGCGTAACAAAGTGTCGTGCAAGTGAACAATATACAGTTCAGTGAAATATGATGGTGTGTGGGTCGTAAACAGGAAAAGCGTTCCGTGATTTTAGCGCGGAAAAACGGTCGGTTCACCTCTTTCCTGTCAGGGGCGGATCCAGGATTTCATGTTGGGGGGGGCCCATCGGCCAACTCGGGCCACGTATTAAGATTAAAAGAAATTAAGAGAGCTCATTTCTTTACTCGGCCTCAAAATTCAGAGGTTCGTGGGGGGGGGGCCATGGCCCCCTGGGCCCCCCCCCTGTATCCGCCACTGTTTCCTGTGGACTTCTCTGCGTTTCCTGCATCTTTCGTTTGTCTCCAAAACGCCAAAACATCGAACACCAACGTTAACGTTAATACAGAAGATAAATTGAAATAAAATAAGATTTAGCCTAAAGGTCTTGTAACCAGGCTAGTAAATATATTATAAAAAAAATTAAAAAATTTCTTATTCATTCGTTCTCACTCCCTTGAATGAATGAGTGAAGTAATTCGAGCAATGACATCGAATGACAATAATGACATTGACAAATTGATCAATCACTCACTCAGTCTCTTTTTTTAGCGCGAAACGAGTAGACGTTTTAAAAGTTTTACTGTTTACATTTACGAAACAGTATAAATTTTACGCAGATGTTGCATAAACCGTAATGTTTTGCAACAACAAAAATAGGAAATCGACCAACACATCTACGTAAAACTTTTCAACGCATCGGTCTCCGTGTAACATATCATATTAATTTAATACATTTGTGGGAAAACAAACAATACTTTCCCGCTTTCGAAACGCGAATTACGTGCTAAGTAAATTCCCCGATCGATAGTAATTAGCAAAAATGAGTTTTAGCCGATTGAGAAGTGTCGTTAGGTGTGATTTTGTGAAAGTTTCTCCATCGAGCGCGTTGGTTTCGAAACTGTTGGGACCTTGTTTTGGAAGGGAGCTCAGCACATGCAGTACGCAATGTGCTATTACTCAACACAATTCTAAGCCGGATTGGAACCGAGCTGTGAGCGAGGCAGAGAAGATTGTTGGGTATCCTACGTCTTTTTTGAGCCTGCGATGGGTTTTGAGCGATGAAATAGCGAATGTCGCTCTGCATCTTCGCAAGTTGGTCGGGAGCAGCCATCCGGTGCTGAAAACTGCTAAGTATGTACCTATTTTATTTATCTGAGTATTAGACATAGGTAGTCCGTGGTGGAGGGTTGCATTGATACTTGGTAATAATTTCCTAAATGGTCAAAAATAGTACCAAACATAATTTAGCACGGTTCTCACTTTTTACTCAACTGCCTTATAAACACAGGCAAAAAAGGTGGTCTGTACCTAATGATCCCAAACGTAAGCTACTAGGCATTTTATACAACATCAGAGCAAACATATAACATCCATGACTGAACTGTGATTCAAACCCAGGATCCTGGTTTTTGCAGTCCTGCTTGCTATTGCTAACCATTACACCAACCAGATTGGCTCTGGATTGGATAAATGTTTTTCAAATATAATTTTTTTAAAAACTGTTTCATCATAAAAATAATTATATTATATTGAATTATTCGAAATAGAACAAAAGTGTTGTGAGAAGGACTGTACAGGTTGTAAGGAAAAGTATCATAAACTTTTAATTAAACCACAAATTCTACCCATCAAACTGAACAACTTTTACTATTATGGGAGCAAACCTGTGAGCGCAAAAAAAAAAAACTACTGCTCCATACATTTGAGTCGAGTAGGTATTGCAGTTTAGTATGGAACAGCTGATTTTGTTTTGCGCTGACAGGTGTGATACAATAGTAAAAGTTGTTCAGTTTGATGAGTAAAGTCTGTGATTAGGTAAAGACACTGTTATCCCGTCGAGGCCGTTTTTTGAACACGAACGAAAGTGTTTTAAACTGTGTTTTAAAGTCTGAAATTAAATTATGTCTTATTTAAGGATCGGGCGGATAGGCGACTGTTCTCAATTACACGATTAGATTAAGTTTACTAGATAGAAAAACATCCCAAAGTTACCCCTTTTTGTTATGTTTTTTCAATACTATGATTAAACTGTTGATACTACTACATACATTAAATATTTCTAGTGAACTCAGAAGAATTTTTAGCTTAGAAACTCCCATGAGCAAAGATATTGACGAAAAACACGTTTTTTTGCGATCCTGCTTTCAATTGGAGCGGGATGGCTAATTGTAAACTTATGCTTGCAAGAAAGAGACGCTTGCACTGGGATAACCTAGCCTTAATGATACTTTTCCTTACTCCTTGTATAGTCGTATGTTATACAAATTCATACTATGTTGATTTAATTTAAACACTTTCAAACTATAAAATGAATCCAAACATACCTACATCACCTACCTAGTAGTACTATAATGCATGATAATATGTATATGAACACAAAACACCAGACCTTTTCTGCACGCAATATTTCGTAATAACATAACATTCGTAACATGCAATGCTATATTAATCAGTTCTATTCACACATCAGCAAACATTGATTTAAAACTACAGTTTTTCAAAGGGTTCTTACTGGGTTCAGGGTTAATGTTTAATTTTATTTTAAAGATTAGACTGTGTAAGGGCCTGTTCCACCACTTCTGAGTAAGTTCTTATCCGACAGATATTTTGAGATATTTTGTATGAAATTATGTCAAAATATCTGTCGGATAAGCTAACAAGAACTTACTCAGAAGTGGTGAAACAGGCCCTAACTCTCAAAAACTGTATTATAATGAATGTATTTATTTGTGAAATAACATAGTTTTTTTAACATAATTTTATTGTTATAACACAATATGGATAAATAATCAGATTTTGTTTGTATTATAAAAAGTATTTTAATTTCAAGATTATCATTGATATTTTTTTTATAAAGTAAATGTACCAAATGCTACCTACCCAATTGCTATGTAAATACAACAAGATGACTAGAAAAAGCTCTGACAGCAAATTTAGTTCTGGGTCTGTGTAGTGAAGTTTTGGTCAACTCTCTCAGCCTTGTTTGTGAGAGAAGGCATCTTTACCCTACAGTGGGATCCTCTATATTCAGCCCCTAATCCCAAGTATCTACGTATGATATTGTAGTATGCACTGTAGCTATGTGAACAGTACAAAAACTAACATGAACTGCCAGTCGGTTTAGGAGATACAGCCGTAAAGGTCGGACCTTTAAACGGATGTAACTCCTAAACCGACTGATGAACCATGTCAGTTTTTGTACTGTTCACATAGCTACAGGGCATATTACAATAATATCATACGTAAATTTTTTACTGACCTTTAAACATCTGTAACTCCTAAACCGACTGAAGTTATGCAGGCAGACCTGGTCCATCCCCATCACAGAGATGCTCTACACACCATAAACACTGAATCAGCCTTGCAGCTGATCGTTGCAAAAAGTACACTTATCTCTTATAACATTTTGTAATTTTATTTTTGAGGTAAACTTCCCCAATATTTCAAGACAATAACTCTACTCTACACTCTGTTGCTGCTAATCAAAATATTTTATTTTAAGATTCGTTAGATAGTCTTGGTCTTATACAGAGAGACCCTGAAAATGAACAACATTGTACTTCCTGTAGTTAGTTAGATTGATACAAAATAGATAAAAAACATACCACCCCATTTCTTCCCAAGGGTGCTGGCTGTATGATGCAACAGAAGGACGTTTTTTTCTTTTATTGTGCAGTACACTACATAGCCTTATAAAAATAGTTACAGTCAGATATATTTCTAAATCCTCGACATCACATTAATGTAATTTCCTCTCTCCCATAGGAACCTAATCTACAATGGGAAGAACAACATGCAAGCGTGGGGACTCATCGTCCTCCTGGTCTCCAAAGCGGCCGGCCACAGCCCTGAGATACCTGATATGGAGCAGGATAAAGCTGCAGGAGTGTTACACAGGTTCGTAAGGCTCTTTTAGGCCCGTACCTACTCACTTCCAGGGATGCATTTTACACTTATTGTGCCCCTGGGCAAATATGTTTGGCCGCCCTCATAAGCTTGCTGGTGGCGGCGGACCCGTAGCCGAGATTTGTGCCAGCAAGGTTTTAAGATATTTAAGAATTGGCCCACATAAGTTCGGTTATTTCATGACAGTATTGCCACGGGCTCCAAATCAAGAGCTAGCGAAGCAAGCTCGAAAATTTTAACAATACGTCTCGGCTGTGTAGCCAGAAAACTGTTGGTCTGTGTAACAATTTCGTCCCTTGCATTGGAGGCCCTTAGCACTTGCCCATGTTGCTCTTAGGAGAATACACCCCTGCTTACTTCCAATATTTAACCTACTTAATAAAAAAAAAGACTTCGACTTGACTATAAAAAAAATATACTAGGAAGCAGGAAATTTAACATTTAAGGAAACCCACAACCGTCACCTGTAGCACTAGTAGCGCAGATCTACTATTACGACCGATTATCGGACAGACTTTTTCAGTATGTACAATAACAAAGTCGGAGCAGGAGCTATAGGGCTGTCCCCGAATGAAATCATCTCCGAAAAGAAGAGGAAGATTTAATTATTCCTAATACATTTCTTTAGCTACACTTTAATGAGAATATAAGTTATGAGTAGGGTAGGTATGTACCGCCAAAGTAACAGTTTATGACACATGCCTAGGCCTACGTTGCAGTAGGTACTATAAGTTAAGTCTTTCATGTAAGCGGCATACCAATATTTGCCTGGAAGTGAATCGGAACCGCGACCTTTCGCGCAGCCAGTCACGCTTCCCACTACACCAACCGGGTCATAAGTACAAGCGAGCGCAGGCGTAGGGTACTTGACCGGAATTATTAATTGCAGCAGGTGTGCAATACTAATTACAAGTTACCTTCAACTTCCTATACTTTAGCTCCATTAATGTTAAACTCATGCCTGTAGTCGATGACGTATAGGATTGCTGGGTGCCCCGTTGGTCTGAAGTGTGTTTTATAAGTGTCGTTTTTTATGCGGTCACTACGCTTCTACAATGACCCAACCCTTGGGCCAAACTTTATCTTTTAACTAGTGTTTACCCGCGGCCTCGTCCGCACAAATTATAAAGGTACCAGATGTTAAGTCAGATCATAAGCTATCAAACAAAAAAAGTTTCATCAAGATCGGTTCAGTAGTTTTTGCGTGATGCGCGAACAAACAAACAAACAAACACACAAACAGACAGACAACATTTCTAAAAAATGATGATTTCGAGTCAGGGATACCTAAAAGCCATATAGTAATCTTTTTTTTGTAAATATCTTCATTGTACAGACACACTTCAGTTACAGTTTTAAAATAGTTTAGATTACACCATCGAAGAGGAGGCCATCAATATAATCTTCAATTTCTGTATATCTTGGGCGATATTGATTGATATTGAAGTCATGAAAGTTTATATCAGCATCATCATCATAATCATCAACGTCATCATCAGCCTACATACGCCTGTTCGAGCAGTCGGTATTACGTGGTACCTATGTAGAAAATTTTTGTTTTCTACTATAGTAGAAAACCTTCGGTGTGGTCACAATCTTTTCTGTAACTACTAATTAGGTATCTTTATTCTTAAACCAGGAATTCTAGCAATACCTTACCGAAGTGATTCCATAAGTTTTTTGTTTTTCAAGATGTAGATAAGAACTTAAGTACAAGGTCTTGTAAGAGTTGTAGTCTAAAAATAGGTACGTTTAATTCGACCTACACCGACAAAGAGTTAGAGAAATCTTCTCAGACCAACAAAAGAGGCTAATTGAAAACCGTTAACCAAACACAATAACTACCTATTCAAAGTTAAATGGTGAAAATACCACGTTGTGACACCAATATGTATTGGAAAGTAACATTGCAAGTACCAAAAAGTAACGAGCAGATGAGTGTAAAAATGATGTGTTATATTCCATATGCATAATGCTTTCTGCACACGATTGCCCAAGCCCACTTGTACATACATCGACTCGTCTGTATTGTGTTACTAGCTTACATATTTTTATGGGAGCGTCAATGTACAGCAGGATTGCCTAAGCTCGCGCATTGTGGAGGAAGCATAAAATATTGAGTCAAATCGCTCTATAGAACAATAATTTTCCCTAAGGATATTTTAATTGTGAAGTCTAATGGAGACACAAAATTCGAGTGGCTAATGCTGGTTGGTAAATTATCATGCACCACATTGGCAAGACGAACTCAATGACGTGCTATAGAATCGATGGCATCAAATCGATAGAAGAAGAAGGGTGTGGTGTCAATTTTAGTTTTAGTTTTTAGTGAGAGTACTAAGGTAATAACCAGGTAAATAATCCAGGTTATAACCTGCAGCCACAAGGCTCAACAAGACTCCACTCGTGGGACTCCTTACCTACTAGTGGGAGTGGAATAGCATAAACGTTATTTGTTCGCAAGTTTAAATATATAAATTTAGATTTGTTTCGTTATCCTAATCCTACATCTAAATAACTACGCCAGTCTAATAACATTATTATTTTATTTACTGTAGATTACTTAGAGCTAGCTAGGTCGATAGATAGTAACAAAACAGCTAAATTATTCCAAACTAATAAGTAATCTCCACCCACAGCCAACGCGCTCTCGCTGAAGTGACAGAGATGATCCGCACATCACACCTGGTACACAAGGGCCTGGTGAACATGAACACAAGGCAGCGACCAGACGCAGACCCCGACGACATGATGTTCGGCAACAAGATAGCTTTGCTTAGCGGCGATTATCTGCTAGCGAACTCCTGCTCCGAACTAGCTAATTTGAGGTTTGTATTACAAGATTTAAGAACAAAAATGGAGCGTGCATCGCACCTAGGACACAAGGGCCTGGTGAACATGAACACAAGGCAGCGACCAGACGCAGACCCCGACGACATGATGTTCGGCAACAAGATAGCTTTGCTTAGCGGCGACTATCTGCTAGCGAACTCCTGCTCCGAACTAGCGAATTTGAGGTTTGTATTACAACACTTTAGAACCCAAATATGCAATGATCTGCATAAGAATGTTACATCCTGCAGAATCTCAGTATGACAAAGAGATCTCACTTAAAAGTATACAAAAGGGAGTTTACTTTATTCCTCCATGCTAGATTAGAGCGCGTGTTTAGACGAATGTTGTTAGCTCACCTATTGTCACTGTAAAAATATTTTCAAGTCATCTTAAGAGATCTCGGACATGGATTTACGCCGCTTTTGATCCTGGTTTACAGGAGTTACTTGCAATGGGAAGGTTTG
This sequence comes from Agonopterix heracliana, assembly GCA_963693445.1. Taxonomy (NCBI): domain Eukaryota; kingdom Metazoa; phylum Arthropoda; class Insecta; order Lepidoptera; family Depressariidae; genus Agonopterix; species Agonopterix heracliana. Next base: position 3,488,040 of record OY856310.1, read on the forward strand.
GTGGGCCTTTGCCCCGATAAAAATATAGAGCAACACCTACGTGGTAGAAGCATTCGAGATGAAACAAAAAACCACCCACCACGCACTTCCTAAGTAAACTAATATATCACACAAAATTTAACTCGGTATCGATCGACACAGATCCGAACCGGTTCTCGTGTCATGTTAATTTCATAATTTATTCAAATTGTGCATCATTATGTAATTGAAGTATGTAGATTGTAGAGTATGCTAATATCAAGTTTAATATAATGATCAACAACATTTGCCTGAATCAACCTTGTACAAGTTTTAGGCTGGCTTGCACCAAAAAGTATTAAGACTTAAACATGTTTATATATGATTTGTATGAGCAGTGTGAAAGACAGAACTATCACTAAATACGTTTAAGCCTAAATACTTTTTGGTGCAAGCCGGGCTTAGTGACCTGCATATAATGCTCAGCTTCCTTTTGCCATAATATAGAAAACCGAACACATCATACCGAAGAAGGAAACGCAAGGAAACTAAACACAGCTACAAACATAGATGTTTCGTTAGGTACTAATTTCAAACAGTCAAACTAAACAAATTCGAAATTGCGAAAAATAAATCTGCTGTCCCATACAAAACTGCAGCACCCTCCTACTTGACTCAAATGTATGAAACAGCAGTTTTTTTTCGGAGTTGACGCGCATTCCCAACTTGATCGTTTCGCAGACCCGGCGCGGCGCGATTCGCCAACTTGCTCTTTTCGCTATCTGTCGCTATTTGCGCTTTCGATGTTATAGTCTGACTGAGAAAGTTGTTAATTTGATGGTCTGATCATCCCCTAAAAGAAATGCATCTAATAACGAAACATTCAGTATAAACTTTGCTACATCTTTTTAATGCAGTTGTAGGCATCAGAATGGCAACTAAAATTGCTTCAAATCCTTAGCCATTTTCGAATTATAAAGCATAAAAAATATACGTTGATGTTATGTACAGAAATGTAGATAAATAATGCTTCAAGCGAAAGCTAACCTTGTGCGTGATTACTGATTAGGTAACCTGAATAATGCAATGTTATTGTTTGTTAGGTCTAACAAACAATAACATGGCAATTGATTGACGCGATTCATGCATGCACACAGGGTCCTTCTTAAAATGCTGACACTTTTTTAAGGGGCCGACCTGGGGTGCGATTTTTGAATGTCATCGGTGAGTTTGAACGGTTTTTAAATCTCATACAAAAGCGTTCTCATGCCTCTTTCTACTGCTTATTTGACTATAAAAATCGCACTCCTGAATTACGATTTTTGGAAGTCAAATCATCAGTAGAAAGATGCGTATCTCCATAGTAATTTTGACATTTTCAACTGCCGAGCTCACCGAATGAGATTCAAAAATCGCACTCCTGACCATCAAACTGACGAACATCAAAATCAGGAGAAAAAAAAATCTGCTGTCACATTTGGCTCGACTAGGTTTCCATTTTTGTATGAACAGCAGATTTTTTTACCGATTGGTACCATATTATAGAAATTTGATCATTTTGATGGTTTGATCATCCCCTTACAAAACCGTTAGCATATATCTTTCCTGTCTTATGTAGGTACCTAATGAAATATACGAACAATAATAATCTTGAGTCTTGACATCATACGGTGCAATTTAGGGTAAAGGCGCAAATATTTGTGTGATGAATATGAATATTTGTATTCAATTAATGGGTGTGGGTGTAAAATTGTATGCGTTGTTTATTAAACGGGGTGCACGCCCTTTATAGATACAAACACATGAATTGAATACAAATATTCACATTCATCACACAAATATTTGTGCCTTTACCCTAAACTGCACCGCCTATTCCGATCACTGGTTATAATTCTGCCGCTAATGTACCTACTTAACTGTTTACGCCTTAAGTTATTTTCAGTCAAACGCGATTGCATTTAGTGCACAGTACGTCACCTGTAGAAAGCAGTGAAAGCGTGCGTTGCGTTTAAAGAATATTAAAGGAGAAAGTTTCAATACCGCTCTTGTGCCATTTTAATCCAGTTATCCTTTCGAACGAAGGGTCTCATTCCGTACGTACAACGTGCCATGTGCATGGTCGCATGCATGACAATTCCGTTTTTTCTGACTTATTTCTGTAAAATATAAGCATTTTTGGAAAGGTTCAAAAATATAGCAAAGAATTTACAATGACGACGGTGAGAAATAAAAAGAAATTCCCGACCACCCGAAAAGAATTATGGTCGGGAGTTTCTGTATGTTTCAAAATTGTCGCATTCCATGACGATGAAAACTACGATGGTCAACTCCGTAATATTAATTTTCTTTATTTAAAATCTTAAAGTACCTACGGTCAATCACAACAATGATTCAACTGAGTTTGGAACTGGAACATTATTGGATGGTTTGGAATTACCAAAGTACCTACGCAAGCAAAAATTTTTTCACTTCACAAGCTCGGAAAGATTCTGTTTATCATTCGAAATCTGAGTGCAAAAGTGCATTTTACCCGCTAGCGTGGAAAGAGTTTTTGAAATTCGAATCTGTCTATTCAATATTTTTCTGTACCGCCAATCCACTGAAAATGCTTAATAACTATTTCATGTCACTGGCCAGCACGAAAAAAAAAACTTTTTAAAATGTTCTTTTCAGCAATTCACTTTTTTTCCTCGCTGTTGTGAGGTGAAAAGTTGTGTGTTTCGCTCGACTGCAAAGTTATTCTGCGTCTCGTACCTTTGAAACCTTCGCTAAGCTCAGGATTATATTATTTGAACCACTCGCTTCGCTCGTGGTTCAATCTTAGGTTGCTCAGGTTTCAATACAAGTACTCGCGCCAAAAAGCAACTTTGCAGCCTAGCATAACAAATAACTATTATCTTATCGCTGCGAAGACCAAATAAAATCTTTGAACGCAAGGTAATTTCTTAATGGGGCATTTGTTTCGTCACGCCAGTCTTTTGTTATTGATGTCATGCCCAGCAAGTCGAGAAATTGATATTACAGTCACGACTGCTTGAGTTGAAGATGAGCAACATAAATAAAATAATCATTATAATCTCCTATTTGATGATTTCATCCTATAGCTAACGATTCGTCATATTATAGTCCTTCTTAATATGCTGACACTTTTTAAAGGGGATGGTGATGTTGGGGTCAAAATTTCGCTCCCTCACTCGACGGCCAATCTCCGCAACGAAGCTCTTAGCCTCGGCACCTCAAACCCCCGTGGTCTCAACGGCGACAGGAACACATTTTATTACAGCCTGTATCTCCAAAATTTGTATTTCCTTACAGAAACCAAGAGTTAGTAGAGCTGATGTCGTCGGCGGTCCGTGACCTGGCGGAGGCAGAGTTTCTCGGCGACCGTGACGACCAGAACAACCCGCTGCCTTCACGACCCCTGCCTCTTGACGACAGAGAACCTGCCGCTGGTAAATATAAATGCTAAAAACGCTAATCAAATCAGCCCACATCCACCCAATGCTGGACATGGGCCTCCTTTTTATTGCGCCACTCCTCAAGGTCCAGTGCCAATCTGTTCCATCTCTGATCCGCAATCCTTACAATGTAGTCTTACCAACGCTTCGGTGGTCGATCCACTGACGTCCTTCCTTCTCTTGGCCACCATTCCGATATTGCTTTGGTCCATAAACCGTCTTCCCTTCTAGCCTTCGATCAAAGTAAAATTAATGGATAGGCCTTAGGCGAACATTTCAAACCAGAAAAATAAGGCAATACAAATGACATAGGTAGGTTTACTTCAAATATGTACCGAGATGACGGACCAAGTGTGCCAGTTTGTATGGACCAAGTGCACCAGTAGTGTGCTTCAACTTAACGCGCTTTGGGCCTATCCATTAATTTTACTTTGATCGAAGCTTCTAGCCAAATGTTCTGCCCTAAATAAGTACACTAAATTACTGCTAAATACGTTCTGATGCAAATCACCAGCTCTTATTGAAACCTACAGCTTTGGTTGCGATCTTGCAGCACTAGATATCCTCCCAGGTCATGTTGAGACTTTCAGCGTCTACTTCCACAGAGCGCCAGGTTATATTAGGACGGTCCCTCTTTCGTTTGCCTGGTGGATGCCATTCTCAGGCTGTCTTGGATGGGTGATCTTCAGGCCTCCTTAATACATGACGGTATTAAGGAGGCCTGGTTGGTTTTGATGGTTTTGATCACGTTTTGATGGTCTGATCATCCTCTTAAAAACTGTCACTTTTAATAACCTTCTTAATAGAAGGTACTTTTATACAACGTGTTAATGAATTAACGCAAAACCTGAAAACCGTTTGTCCAGACCATCAAACTGAACAACTTTTGCTATGGAAGCAAACATGAATTCGTAAAAAAAAATCGGCTATCTCATACATTTGAGTCTAGCAGGCATTGCAGTTTAGTATGAAACAGATGATATTTTTTTTTGCGATTTCAGAGTTGGTCCCATAGTAAAAGTTGTTCAGTTTGATGGTCTGGACAAACGGTTTTCAGGTTTTGCGTTAATTCATTAACACGTTGTATACAAGGTGTTACAAAACTACAAATAAACATTTAAGGGGGTGGTGTAGACCATCAAACTGAACAACTTTCACTATGGGACCAATATCGAAATCGCGAAAAAAAATAATTATGTTCTATACTCTACAAATCGACTAGAGCTAAAATATGTATGGGATTTAAAATTATTTTTTTCGCGATTTCGATGTTTGTCCCATAGAGAAAGTTGTTCAGTTTGACGGTCTGAACAACCCCCTTATGAGTTTTAAAAATTTATTGTTACTTATGAAACACCCTGTATAGGCCTGCTACTTTTGAGCAAGGATCACGTTGTCTATACGTTGCTCGCCCGTTCATCTCCACAGCTCATCACTTACAACCAGTTACCTGCAGCTGACTTCCTAAAATTTCTAATTAGTAAATATTAACTCAATTTTTAAGGTATTCGAAATCTGAGAACTGTATCTACGTAGGTAATTTCAACGTCTATTTACCATCATCACCATAAGCAATTACAAATAGTGCAAACAGTTAATGATGTCAGTAGAACCTACAATCCAAGTATGTTTCTCAATCTTAAAGTCATGTCATCAACTACGATTACCAACTCTATTTCCATTGACATACGGCGAATATTCAGCGTCTTGTCTGGTCCAAGTATTGCCGACTGCACCTCAAACTATGTCAACTGACCTTAAGTTTCGAGTTTGCACTGTTAAGACGAACGAGCTCGCGCAGGCATCCTACATTTATGTCAATATGTTAAACCTGTCCTGCGATGTACTTCCTTATGAGTGTTGAATGATCGTCGCGCATATAGGTAAGTACCTACATAAGAATAAAACAGTAAGCGTGTCTGTACATTGAAAATAATGGGCATATTTGCAAAACATATCGGGGAATGGAGGTCTCCAATAAGTATTGGTGATAGAATGTATGTACTGGACGTTTTTGGACCTCCCTTAGAAAATCGATCAGCTGGTCCGAACTTTTGTATCGGAGGGCCAAACATTTTTTTACTAATTAATTAGATGGGCAGGACACTTGGCTACACGGGAAGACGGCCGGTGGACCAAGGCGATATGAGAGTCGTGGCCCAGAGAGGGATAGAGGTCAGAAGCCAGACCACCAACACGATTTGGTCTGATGACATTGTGAGAGTGACGGGTTCGCATTGGATCAGATTAGCACAGGATCGTGAAGAATGGCGCAATAAAAGGGGAGTACTATGCCCAGCAGTGGGTTGATGTGGGCTGATTTGATTGATAGAATTAAAGACTAGTGATGTTTGAGTCCGTGTGGTGTCGGCTAAGAGTAGCGCCATCCCATTTCCTCCCGTGGGTGTCGTAAAAGGCGACTAAGGGATCTACCGGAGGATGGGCAGCAGCATCCTCTGAGTACACACATTCAATACAACTGCGATCGCCAACCCGCCTGCCAAGCGTGGCGATTATGGCAAATCCCCCCATTTTTGGGGAGGCCTATGTCCAGCAGTGGACGTTTATCGGCTGATATGATGATGATGATGATGATGTTTACCTAGATATTAACAATTTATTGACAGACTTCAAGCTAAACTACAATTCCAAAACAATGTTTAAACTAAACCAACATTCTTTACCAATTTACAGCAAAGTAGCCATTAAAATTCATCATTGTACGCGATAGTAAGGAACAACACCGCGCCCTGAATGCAGACGTGCCTCGAATCTATAATATTTGCTATACAGTAGTTGGAAAAGATTCCAAGACGTCATACCTACATGTAGGTAATCAGGACTATAACTAACTTGCATCCTTCGTATTTTTTGACAAGAGTTAAAAAATAGGTAAATTTTGTCTGCAGGTAGATTCTTATCTTCCTCTCAGATAGTGAATTTAGTAACGGCCCACAGCGATTTCATGAGAATTAGAAAGTGTCCCGTTTCATCGATAAAACAGTTTATTAAATGCATATAATGTCTACTTATAAAATTCAGCTTAGTGAATAAAGTGTTTTGATATAAAAAGTTTCTCTGCTACTGATATCTTCCATCCAAGCTTGAGGGGTTAGAGGAATTGGTAAAAGAATATCTATCATTGACAAACTATCATGAAATTTTAAATGTCAGCATATTTATTTATTGATCATTACATGCACTCATAATCTTAGCTCAGGACCAAGCCTTTTCGGGTTGGGTGGTCAAAAACTTTGTAACAAATCTCACCTTCAGCAAATTGAAGGTTTCAGGATAGAATGACGTGGCAAGAGGTAAAAATTGGCTTAGGCTTTCGCCCACTCAAAATCTGTATAGGTAACCTTTCTAGGATAAATAAATGAGACATGACGAAAGATAGAACAGCGGATAAAGCTCGAATCCACTACAAATAACTACTTTAAGGAATGTCTGATATGTCCATGTATTTTCCAGTTTTGCAAATGCCGTTGACCCCATCTAGGTATGCATTTAAAGTGCGGTGCGCGTACGCATCATGCGTTTCATGACCTTTATCTTTCTCTTTCTGGGATAATGTATGACATATTTTCCCTATGAGTCATAGTAAGGGTATTTACCAAACTTCAAAAATCCAGTGAAATCATTAGTAAATTAGGTATTAATTTAGTAACATTTTGCTATCGTTAAACTGGTTTATTTATTTGTTTACAATATTTAATCAGAATCAGTAGGAAGTATATTAGTAGTGCTATTGTGTAACTTGCCGGTTATCGAACGATATTGAATCGATTATAATTTTGAACATTCTTTGCTTATTATAGTTGCAATCGATTGTGTAGTTGTTCAGCACTGGAGTGCGATTTTTGAAAATCATACGAGCGGTTCGGCAGTAGAAAGATGCATAATCTCCATAGTTATTCTGACATTTTCTACTGCCGAACCGCTCGTATGATTTTCAAAAATCGCACTGCTGGTAGCATGTTACACGTGATTGATACGGCTGTATCACGTCTTTTATCTCGTTCGTTCGCGCGCAAATAGAAAGAGAGCGAAGGTGTGATAGCGCTATATCACGGTGTAATGCTACCTATGCAGGTTTTGTTATATTTCATAACTTTATTGCCTAAGTAGTTTAATTCGTTTTTATACAAGGTCTTATGAATAAAATCCATTCACACTTACACCATGTTAGGGCACTACGTTTCGTGAAGTATTAAGTCCTGTTTAGTCACCTCTTACAGCACCTTTGGTCTGGGATATTGATGACTTCAAAATGCAATTTTATTGGACACGAATAGATTTCTATCGCGTGATTTATGCTATTCGTTAGGTATCTTGGGTATCGTCTTAGCACGCAGTCCAGCAACAGTTTCTACACAAAATTCTCGCTTCGTGTCAATTGTAATGTAAAGAAGAAAGTTATAATTAGTTAGGCATTTGAAAAATCCTTTGTATTCCATCAATTTATAAGATTTCACACAAAATGATGCATAGACGGAGCGGCAAACGTCAGTCCGTCATTTGTGAAGCAAGGAGTTGTATGAGACCGCACACACGGTGCGTCAATCCGTCACCGTCCTAGCAGGTAACACTGAACCCACCCCCAAACGTTTCGTTACAGAATGGGAGTGTGTGATCGAGCCGCTGCCCATGGCGGGAGTGATAGGGAGCGCTCGCCGCGAGTGGGCGGCGCGGCACGTGCTGGCGGCCGGCGCGCTGCTCGGCAAGAGCTGCTCCGCCGCGCTGAAGCTCGCCGGCCACCAGCCGCAGCTGCAGAGCCAGGTGAGAGACAGCATTGTGCGGATAGTCTATTGATAGACAAGAATAATCATGTATGTATGGGGCCGAAGAGTTATTGAGTGGCGACCGCGTACCGGAAGGAGCCATATTAGCCCCATAAGGTGGACCGAAGATCTGGTGAAGGTGGCGGGAACCCGTCGGATGAGGCCAGCGTCGATCATTGTGGCGATCTACGTAGGACGCCTATGTGCAGCAACGGGGACGTCTATCAGCTGATATGATGATGATGATAGGGCTATGGATACTCATCATCATCAGCCTATACACGTCCAACTGCAGGGCACAGGCCTACCCTCTAGGAGGGTGCATGGGCATTAGTCCACCACGCGTGCGCGCATAGGAATTTCTTCTTCAGCGTATGCAGGTTTCCTCACGATGTTTTCCTTCACCGTTTGGCAGTCGGCATTACGTACATAAGTTAGAAAAATACATTCATTGGTATATGTTATGTGGTCCATGTGGATTCGAACCCGGACCTCAAGATTGAGTTTCCATAGCTCTCCGCAACGCGCCACCGACGCTCTTCGATCTTCGATTAAGTATCGATACTATCGATACTTAAATGTCCAAGATATTTAAGTAAAAACTTGCATCAATTGCAGGGCTACCTCTTCGGTTGCCACCTAGCGCTGGCGTGGCAAGCGTTCCTTGACCTGGAAGCGTTCACCGGGCCGGAGCCGTCCAGCTTTTCCCTAGTGGGAGCTCCACTCGCCTTCACTCTGGAGGCCAGGCCTGAGCTCTACGAGTACATCGAGGCTGGTCGCCGCAGCGTGCACGACGTCGACTATCATTCTGTGAGTTTTGTTTATTCTTGTTAATTATAGGAGTAACAAAACACGCATGCAAGCAAGAAGTTTGTTTGTTACTTTCTCTAATCTAAACTCGGAATGCTACCTTGACTCCAAATCAATCACCATTTTTTTAGATTTTTTGTCTGTCTGTTTATTTGTTTGTTCGAGCATCACGCAAAACTACTGAACCAATTTTGATAAAACTTTTTTGTTCGACAGCTTATCTTCTATCGTGTGGGCAGCAAGCCCTGGTGTCAGAGTTTGTTTTTTACTTAAACTCTGGTATATAATTTGTCGTGGGTAAACTCTTGTAGGTATAACTGGTAGGTTTTGGGGTGATTGGGGATCTACCTCCTAGCGGTCCACCCCGGGCAACGACATCACAAGCTACCAAGTTTGTGGTGGCGGCTGATCGATCCCCCACAGCGGTGTGGTAGGCTCCGCAAGGAGCCGCCTGGCTCGCGACCACCCTCTTGCCGGAGTCTGGCGCCACGCAGCTTGCTGCTTTCCGTCAGTGTGCAGGAGTGTCAGTGCACTTCTGGGTACGCTCGCTACATCTTCGACCCTATCTTTGTCCTACAGGTCAAGAGCAAACCCATCAATAATAATAAATAAAACTGTAATAATCTTCCCCTCACAGCTATACAAGGCGGTGACGGCGGGCGAGGGTATAGAGCTGACCAAGCGTCTGCAGCGGGAGCACATCGCGGCCGCGTGCGAAGTGCTCGACAGCTTCCCCAACTGCGACGCCAGGACAGCTCTCACCAACATCATCGTCGCCATGCATCACGACCATCTGTAAGGTTAGGTACTCTAATCTTTCTATAATAATATCATGGGAATCGATAGAATATAAACCACTAGGTTTTACTTGCTAACAAAATTTTAAACAATGTAACTAAACAACTTTCACTGAGGAACGAAAAATTTATACAATTTTTGAACCTCCCATAAAATATAGCTGATCTGCACATTTTGTGAGGTCCAAAAAAATGTTTCGTTTTTCGAGCCATGTTCCTTAGGAATAGTTGTATAGGTAGTTTCTTTGTCTGAACCCTACGAATAAGACCCTTTGTTAGAACCTAATTAAAATCGCGTAAAAATATAATTTACGCATCTATACGCATATTAGGGCGGTCGGTCTGCAGCGCAAAAATCCGTCCAAATCGCTCCTATAAAATTTTATGAATATTTTCTGTCCGTGCGATGCGGCCGTTCTGCCCCGACGCGACGCGGCCCGTTTCGTAGTGTGCCATAGCAACGTGTCGCTACGCATTGACGGATTTTTAGTTTGACGTAATGCGTTTTTTTACGTCTGCTGCCAGCATTACGTCACACTAAACACCCGTCAATGCGTTGCGACCCGGCCCGCTCTAGTGTGTGAAGTACGCACTTCCGCCGCGATGTCGTCCGCCCTAATATGAGCTTACCTTTAGAAAGGACACGATTAACAAACGTCATAATATGGCAGATGCAGGTAGCGGGTTTACTAAGTGAGGTGTGGGGACTACGCCAAATTGAATGGGACACCGTAAGTCATCTCTAGTACGTACCTAATGAATTTTCTTAGTTTTTTATGAATCTTAAACAGTGTACCGTCATATTCATTGATTTCAAATATTCTTGATTGTTGTTATAACCATGTTGTGCTATATTAAAATTAATGAAAAATTTAACAAATTTGTCTTGGATGGGTTTTGAACCTTGAACGCAGCCAAACCGGGGCTGTGCTTTCGTCCAATTAAGTCGCCATTTGGGCTTCTAACGCAATGGCTCGGCAGCTTAATTGAACGAAAGCCCATAGGTTTGGCAGATCAAGACAAATTAGAACTGAATTTAAAACTAGAAAAGTAGAAAATACTAATATAGCCAACGTCGCATCTATCGATGTTAATTTAAAACGTTTTGGTTATATTATTATTTTGTACATTTTTTGCTGCTTATAATTTCTGGCCTGTAATAAAGTTAGATTTGATTGTTTACTTCTCATGTAAGTGGCGCCATCTTGAGGTTGGCAGTAGCCCTCGCTATTTGTAATACTTACCATATTGTCTAAATGTCTTCCATAGCAGATGGATTTTGTATGTAAAGTTACCACTTATGGTATTAAAATTTAGACTAAGAATAATTTTAGAAGAATTTTATGGTGGACTTGCACAGTTACTCTGCACCTAAGGGTCAACCAATGTTAACCTAAGCAGATATTACACCACTCTGAATTGATAGCCAGATTCAGAAGCCATTACCTGACCTCTATATTTCAAAAGTGCCGCGTTCAATAGATGCCAAACCGGGTTCTGAATTCAGAGTAGTGTAAAAGCTGCTTTTTGTAGAAACAAAATATAGTCGAATATAATTTAGTTAGTTAATAAAGACCAATGAAATGCTCAACATTCTTAATATTTTTTACCAACACACTTTTTTCTACATCTATGTACAATGAGCTTTTGCTCTACTTGTAATTTTTCTATATATATTCCAAGAAAGTGGTATTTAAAAACCTATTTATACGAGCTTAAGGATAAAATGTGACTATAAGGGCCTGTTTAACCATTTTCTAAATAAGGTCCTAATTGGACAGATTGTTTTTGATACATACAAAATATGCAAAAATTTCGATATAAGCTTTTAAGAACTTATCCAGAAGTGGTGAAAAAGACTACTTACTTTCGACCACTACTTTTGACCTTTAGCATAAGGAGGTAGTTAGATATTTACCATACAGTCTAATGAAACGTATTGGATTAAGTAAAAATGACGATTATACGCACGACAAAAGTTGGTTATAAAAATGGCATTGGATTATTTTTTCCTCCAGGAAGTTACCCATTAATAGTAGATTACACACCGAGGGCAGGAAAGTAAGAAATGTCTCAGATCTCATGTAATCTCATGAAAACATGTGATCTGAGACTTTCTTATTTACTGTCCGAGGTTAGTATACTATTTTTCTCCTCGACTGAGGTGGAAAGCGGCAACTTCGTTTAGCACAGCGGGACGAGAATTGACGCTTTCCGTCCGGAGGGGAGAAAAACTATATAAAATAAGCATTGCTTTTACTAAAAATGTTGTTTGAAGAAACGGGCAACTTATGTACTTAATGAATTAAGCGAGATGTGTTTTAGTATCTTAGTTATATATTTCGTAATTTTGTACTTATACAATAAAATGTTTAAAGTTGAATTCTGTTTACATTGAGATTGAGAGATTTGTATTCAAATTATACCCCCTAGCATAAGTATAAGAAATATAGTCTTATAAGAAGTTTCGAGTGTCTGTGTCTCCCTTTCTTATTCTGAAAAGCTAACGTCTGATGCTAGGATTTGGCTTTATCCAATTTCTAATTTACTTTGTGTTTAAAATAAAAAAAACGCAGGTAATAATGTTTTAGCAGAAAGCTATACTGCATTCCAAATAAAGTCGACGAAATTTTCCGATTCCTATTTAGCTTTCTGCACTCGTAGTATGCTGCACGTGATACGGCTGTATCACGTCTTTTATCTCGTTCGTTCGCACGCAAATAGAAAGAGAGCTATGGTGTGATAGCTTGGTGATAGCGCTGTATCACTGTTGCATGCTGGCTATGCTGTCCAATTCTGTTAAGCAAATATTATAATTATTCTATCAGAAAGATGTACTATCCGACATAATTATCTTGGATGTTACTAAAGCTGTTCTAAGAATAAGTGAGAGTGTTTCAAATCTCTGCTTCTTTAATTTAAAATAGCCTTAATTTTTCGTTGCTATTTGGAATGGTGTATAGTATTTGACATTTGTTTTCATTCTGAAACCAGAAACATGATAAAATAAATAATAGGTACTACTAAAAGCTGGGGTCTATAAGAAAACAAGGCAGTATCTTTTTAAATTATTGTATTAATAAATAATGGTAGTTCTATTTACATGACACATTCGATTACTCTCTTGTTTTGGCAGAAGACAATAAAAACATTGTTACACAATAATTCGCCGTAACTAAACATTACAAAAACCATTCACATTGGTAATAACCCATTTTACCATTAGAAAAAAAACAACATGATTTTTTGGTTAAAATTCGACAATACTGGTCGTTTTTGGTTTCATTTCTTTTAACAAAAATGTTTACTTTCATTGGGTTTTATTTATGCGATTTATTTTGGCTTCCGTCTTTTTAATGAGCTCTATGGTGTACAAAATAGAGTTCAATTTTAAAGTGTGATACGTACACGCCAGTCCAAACACACTGTATTAAGACACATACAAGCAGACAAGCACTCGGTGAGTTAATGGATATATCACAGGCTTCTAGTGTGACCTAAATGATACATTTATTATTTTTTCTTACAAAAGACAGTATAGGTTCATTAACATTCAACTACAAATTACTATTTTTACAATTTGGTGTCAAAAACCTTGCCGGCGTTTTTCTATACGGAGGAAACTGTGAGTCCATAATCTACTTTAAATATACTGTGATTGCTTCTGATATGTCTTGTCTTACAATGCATTGAGGTCAAACTTGGCAACTACTAAAATGGCAAGATTACGAGGGCATTTTACCAATGATTTTTACACAAAAAATCCAAATACAATTTTAGGCAAATTTTGTTAAGAGTTCAAACGACAAATATTTCCATAAGATCGACGACATATCGCACCATTCGTTAATTTTAATATTTTTGATCCTAAGTCTACAATGTACATAGACTCCCGACGTCTATTATTGCTTAGTTTTTATAAGTTTTGCGCACAAAACTTTTACCTATAAATAATTTCACGTTCGTCCCAATAAATTTACCATTCAATAAATACGTACACGTAAAAAATATAAACTATATCAATAGTTTAATCTTTAAAACAAACTTTTTCTTATTTCTAATTATATATTAATAACTATTCACTCAGTATGTTTTCATTCATTTTCTCATTATGCCTACTTTATAATCTTTCCAAGCGCCTGAAAAATTGTTTACTTTTCGCAAATATTCTATCCTTACAATCTTTCTTTATTGTATGTAACTAATTTATAGAATTTTATCGTCACTACCTTAGAAGTGTCTTTGATTTTTAATTACGCGCAATTTTAATATTAAAAATAAGGTCACGTTTCGAGTAAGTTGTGAAAAGAGATATATACTCGGACATTATTAAGTTATAGCCAAACATACAGGCACTCGCGTTGTAATTAAAGAAGGCTTTTGAAACATGCACAAAACAACTGCAATAATTTAATGTCGAGTCATAAAGCAAATATATTAAATATTAATGTCTACCGTAATACTAAATTATTACAAAGAAAATCATTCGATAATGGGTTCACGTAATACAATAATATAAATAAGTTAAATATTCTAAAAAGTTAAAAATACACACGTCTTAAACCTAATAGAAAAACACTCATATCTTTGTGGTAAAATATAAGCGCTAACGCCATGATTTAAACATATGCCAAAACAAATTATTGAGAAAGTCAGGAATGGTAAATTAAATTACAATAAAATAAAACAACTAATACACAGACAAAGGTACAAAATAATCAATAAATACGATTGCCAAATGTGTCCGGATCTCCTCAGGACTCTACAACCTTTTGTGATGTTTTGTACTTTTGTTCTGAACAAAGTTAAACATAGTGTTAGTAGTTTATGAGATCATTGTATCGCATAAAAAAATTATTATGCGCTTAATTAGAAAACATCGACAAAATATGCAGACAAGAAATAATTACGTTACTATTTTATACAGCACGGTTGGTAAAATAAAACTAACTTCCAAAATGTCAAGTTAACATCGGTAAAACTAAAAATACGACAAGAATATACAAAAAAATTCTACACAAATAATTACGGTCACTTCAATACACGATCGATACTAACATAGTAACGTAAGACTAGCTGAAATGCGATAAACACTATAAAAATTGAACTTAAAATTACATCTTTGATTAAAAACTCACTCGGTACACTTTAAAAAAATACTTCGTTAAAATATTATTCAATTCCAATATAAATGCTTAAAGGAATCGCGGGGAAACAGCACATTGGACCAGTCTCTGCCTAATATCAAACGCTTAATTTAAAATTTCATAAATTCAGGAACTACAAAACTTTTGGAAAGCACAGGGCTCTAATTAGAAATCCTACAAAATGGAAAGGCAACATAGACCTTACATAGCTACGGAAGGGACGTCACTCCGTCGTTTGACGTTGGAAGAACATTGCCCCGTCACTGGGCCGGGCTTGTGTCAAGTGCCTGACTCCTGGTACGGACCTGTTACAGTGCACGGATGCATCGGGAACAACGTGGTCCACGACATCGTCGTTTGCGTGTCAGTTCTCAGCATTATTTGACCACTTTTCCTAGCTGTGTTTGTAGCTTCGACGAGAGCTGCTAACGAACTATACCCTCCTGGTATCGTATCCTCATTATTCTTCCATTTCTCAGGGTTCGGAGTTTGTCTTGGATCGGGACCAGGCGTCGTTGCTGGTGAAACAGAGTTTGGCCCAGGTGTTCCGGGCGTTGGCGGATTTAAACCGAGTTTTTTTAACCTCATCTTTTCCTCCCATTCCTCAAGACCGTGTTTTGGTCGGTTCAAATTTCGATGCTGATAAAAGACAAGGGAAATCCTTGTCGGATTCGTTCTGTTAGGGGTTTTAACCGCTGTGGTAGAGTGCATTTCATGTTTAGCGCATTCAAATAGAACACTTCCATGGCCTAACGCTATAGCAACTCCGCCCATTTGACTATCTTTGAAACAGTCTAAGTTATCCGAGAACTCAGTAACTTCACCAATAGGTTCTGCCTTAGGCGGTTCCGGTGGATAAGGAATAGAAAATGGCGGTGGATATAAACACCAGTTGGGTGAAGATTGACACCAATTCGGACTTGGATTCTGGTAGAAGTTTGGAGCAAAGTTTGGGTTATATTGATACCCGTAAGAGTTGTAGCAGTGGGAATTTCTCAGAAGCTCTTCTCTTTTATATTTTTCTGCATTGTAGTATGCTAAGCTGTTGTAGTCGTTGTAGGAATTTTCGTAGGGATTAAAATGGCCGTAGGGATTGGCTGAGAATGGGTAAGCGTTGGTCATTTGAGGATAGTTGCTGTATCCCTGTATCGAAGTCTGGTTTCCATAGGTGTTCTGATTGACAGGATGGAAGTTATTTCCAGTAAATTCCGGGACAGGTTTATTTGCTACAGTCATGTTTTGGTTTGGATCTTCATGGCTAATTGTAAAATTAGTTTGAGGAGCTGAAGTTGGTGGTACGTTATTATTTTGTAGCCTGTTGTCGTATGGACTCCTATGCTCGTACCCTTGGCTTAAATGAGGTCTTTCTGAAGGAGGGTACGGCTTCAGGAAAGTAGAATTTTCCATTGTTTCTGGAGGATTGATATGCTGAGAACGGGACGGTGGTCTTGCTTTTGGAACTCTGAACAAATAGCTTTCGCTTTCCGGTGTCGCAGGCTGGTCTTTTGGTTTCGATGGATCCCAGTTTTTTGAATCTGGTGACTTCCATACGCTTTTGCGTACATCAGGCGAGTTAAGTCCTTCATTATTTGGTGACTTTAATTCAGGAATTTGTGATGAAGCTGGTGATGCTGGAGTACTTTGTGATTTTTGTGAAATCTCCGTCAATCTAGGAGAACTTGGCATATCGAATTCGGGCAGTTTGTTTATGTCTGCAACTATTGAATTTTGCTTGTCAGGCTCTGTGGCCGTTTTTAGAGGAGGCATTTGATCAGAGTTTGGATCGCTCCTATTCGAATCCGGACTGTAATTATTCGGTGGGATATTTAAATGTGCTGTTGTTGAATCAGGATCTTCTTTAACGACATTATTAAACAGTTCCGTGTTAGCAAAATCAGGCCACTGGTTTTGATTCTGGGGTGCATTATTGATCTGAGCAGGGTTCTGTGGGTATTGCTGCTCTCGTTTTTGAAGACCAGCAGCAAAACTTGGAAGTTGATTGGGATTTGGATTTGGATTCGGGTTAGGATTTTGACAAGCGTTACCGTCCAGTATCGGAGACACATGATTAGGATTATATAAACTATTCTGATGATGCAAATTGTAACTTTGATCATAAGGATTATAAGGTGAATCTAAAACAGTACTTGATATTTGATTGCTTTGTAACTGAGCGTCAGTGAAGTTGTCTATCATTGTAGCCATGTCCAGTAAAGCTGGATTGCTAAGATTTGGATTCATAAGACCTGGCGACTGGTTATGCATATTTGGATTGACAAATGCTGAGTTGTAATGAGGATTATTTGTAAATGCTGAAGGATTGGATTGGTTCAGTGCGGGAGTGTGAGCTCTGGGTGAGGCACTACTCTGACTTCTGGGACTTGCGTTGTTTCGACTGTCGTTAGGCTGAGGTGTTCTTGGTGCAGGAGTTGAGCATTGCTGAGGTTTCTTCTGATTTCCAGGACTTTGCTGCTGATTATTGCTGTTGGTGTTGTTTGCTGAGTCTGTATTCTCTTCGTCTTTTCGCTTTTTGCCGTGACGTCTGCAGGGCTGTAGTGGTACTGATCGAACTCTGACTTCCATGGGGTACCTAAAACAGGAGACATACAATATTAAAACATTGGGATTTAAAGCATAGCATAAATGCTCACGACTATATTCCCCGAGGGGGTAGTCAGAGATATTCTGAAACCTCAGAACATCCACGTTTCACCAGTAGTACCGAAACTCTGTCCAAAGTGACAAAAAAAAAAAAAGAGAAAATAAAAAAAAATGGTGGTGATGTGTAAAATATCTCTCGGTTTTTAAAGGACAACAACTAAGAAGGAATTTTTCTACAAATAAATTTAATAAAATCTTGTACATCACCACTCACTTGTCCAAGATATCCAGAGCACCGCTTTTTATCTTCTCCTCCTGCCCCTCTTTAGATCCAAACTCATCCGTAGTATCGAGGACGTATAGTGGCAATACGTGTAGTTGTTCATCCGTCGGTTTGGACAGGGCTCGGTGCTTAGCGAGGGTGACCACGGCTGTGCAACCGTTGTTCATGTTGTGCAGGTCTCGGTGTGCGTGAGCGCAGAAGTCTATGCATGCTGTCACTCCTGAAAGTAGAATATATTTTATGATTTAATTGTTATGCACGGCAGAGTTCTATGAGCGGCTAACATAAGAATAATCTCGATAAATAATTCAGACTTAATAAATTGCCACATATGTTGAAAAGACTTTTGTTACTAAGAAATCTAAGAATACAGATAATACTTTTTAAATAGGTTTAGGTATCAAACTGAAAAAGTAACTAAACTTTTAACATTATGATACCATACTTACCAGAAAAAGGTCGGCCAGCTTTAAAACCCAGCCGGCAGTCCGATGCTTCTTTCTCGAATTGGCATTGATTGTCGAAAGATTTCGGCGCCAAATTCATGTACAACGGGCTAAGCAGTGTCGCCAGTACATGCATGCGTTCCTCAATCTCGCTCTCCTCAGTTTTGACCGAAAGTCTGAACTTGCGGACGGTTTTCGAACGGGCGTATTTGCATCCATTATAATACATGGACCAGGAGCAGCCGAAACTGTAGGACGCACCACATGATTCTGGGTCTAGACCTGGAATTGTAATAGTAACAATTAATGTATGTATTGTATTGCAGGATCATCGATTGACGTAGCTGGATTATTGATGGCGAAAGAAAGCCAGCGGCGCGGCGGCGTGGAGAAGTAATAATAATGCAATTGAAATTTGACCGTTTGTTCGGGGCGTGAGTCGGTCTATACAGCTGATATAATATGTACTGTAACACGTATTTATCCTAACATGTTTCTGTATGGCGCAGCAGATTCCTATTTCTACGAGACATGCTTCATATCTTCATTATTCCAGCTTTTTCTTGCTTTACATACCTTGACAAGCACAAGTCCTGTTTTCATTAGTCGCACACCTCCTCGTGGTCGGCAGCCCGTATCTGTTCAACTTGTGTGACAGCAGCGTGTAGTCCAGATCTGCCTCGGACTGCGGAATGCCCTCCCAAGCGACCAAGCATACGACTATCCATGACGTCGCACATTTATGGCCGTTCCGGAACTTTACTACCACTAAAACCTTTTCTGAATAGTTGGAGCGCCTTATTACCTGAAAATATTTCATATAAGCATGTTAGATTATGATATAAGTTTAATTAAAGTCTTTTTTCAGACAAATATAAAGCATTTTCTAGTTCATTATCATTGGACTTGGTCACATTCAAAATTTTTTTTAAATAGACTAATTATTTTGTTTCGTGTAAATATCCTTTCAATGCCCTATTCCACAGGCCTCGATTGAATTTGCTTTAGTTTAGACAGATCTATAGAAATAATGAAATGTTGGGATCCATACACTCACCCACTTAGCCATTGGACATCCCTGAGCAGTTTTGCCCTCTTTCCCGGTATAACAGATCTTCTCTATCCTCAATTCTTTCCCTGATAATCCAGTTCGAGCTTCCAGGTCTTTCCGTAGCTCAGCTAACGTTGATGCTGCTCCTGTAATATGCATAATAATTTAGACAAATCCCCAGCAAGGCTTTGTTAGCGATTCTGATAAGATAGATAACTTACCTAGGTGGGTATAATAACTGCCAGGTTCAGGTGGATTTTTATCAGCAGGAAAGCAATTGCAATCAGGTACTTCTGTTCTAGAATTATTCCTTAACTTTTCCAAGTTATCTAAATATTCTTTGGAGTAATTGAAGTGATTTTCTCGGGTTCCTTTAGCTTCAAGTACCGGTGTAGGCGGTTTTTTGTTTTTAGGGTCAGATTTATCGGTTGAATCAGGATCGTCTTCAAGAATCTCATCTTTAGTTTGTAATCCAGGACAAGCTCCGTCCCTCAAATGTTCTGGTGGAGGTTTCTTGGTGGAACCTTGACGGCAGCAAGAGTATCCGACTTCGTTCCTGATGATTACTGGACCACCGTCACCAGGGTACTTGTATGGTTCGTTCCTTGGAGGACCGTAGTTAAGGTTTTTGTATATTTTATGCCCAGGTGGTGAATGTTCAGATTTTATTTGTTCTATGTAGTAAGGTGGTTTGGGTTCGACGGGTGTAGTTCTACCACTGTTGCCACGGTTCTCTTGTTCTTTTAGTTTTGGATCATTATAGTTTCTGTTGTATTTCTGAAAGCCCATGTTTTCTTGCGGTCGAGGAATTTGCGTATAAGCTTCCGCTGGCTCCAGTCTTCGCTCGTATGGATATTGTTGAAAATTCTGATAGCTGTTCTCTTGTTTTATCGTGGATATAGGTGGTAACACAGTACTTTGCTGTGACCTTGGTACGGCACCGTTTGGATAGTCCCTGTACGAATTAACTGGCATCTCATTTTGTTTGGGAAACGGCTGTTGAGCCATCAGTCTCTGTGGCTCATTTTTCATTAATCTCTCATCTTTGTTATATTGAAAGTTGTCAGGTATTTCTAATTTAGGCACTAAAGGTGCCGAAGGGTGCCTAAACTTCGCATCATACGCTTCTCTATCATAAGCTCTAGTTTGTGCAGTCGTATCTCGTGCCGGCGCATTGTTTTGTTGATTCATTTCCGATACTGGTCCAATGAGCATTTTCGATTGAAAATCTTTATTATCTTGATTATAACTTAAACTATCACTACCATAAATTTCTGCATATTTTTGCGCTTCATAAGGAGCATTCGAATAGGCACCGTATTGCCCTCTCATATCAGCATAAGATGGTAACTTCTGAGGAGTTTTAGAAACATTTTTAGCAGCGTATTTATCATAACCTCTCGGGACCTCCGTCCCCCCCTCCCATACGTGGTGGCCACCACCTCCGAACTCACCCGCGCCATAAGCGTGGGCGTTTTGTGCATAATTACCAGCGGCAGGATACGCCTGCTCGCCTAAACGGTAATTATCTCGGAGATGGTGGCTATACGATAAAAAATGACCGGTAGTATTCCTGTCATCGTTTACGGAGACAGCTCCGCCTTTTCTATCATCTATCACCCGAGGCGGCCCCTCTCCAGGATCGCCTTTGTCAGGCGGCGTGTTGGTGCCGTCCCTCGTATGGTTCTGTTTGTTTAATATCATTGTTTTCAGTCTCGAGTTCAAATTGACCCTGTCAGATTGGGAGAACATCTGCTGTTCAGAGTCCTCTTGCCTCTGTTGCTGCATTTGATGGTTTTGCTGCATTTGATTTTGATGGTTTTGTATCTGATTCTGCATTTGTTGCTGTTGCTGCTGCTGTTGGTTCTGTAATTGTTGCTGATTCTGCATTTGTTGCTGTTGATTTTGCATTTGTTGCTGCTGTTGATTCTGTATTTGTTGTTGATTCTGAATTTGTTGTTGGTTCTGCATTTGTTGCTGTTGATTTTGCATCTGTTGGTTTTGAAGTCTTTGGTTGTGCTGCCACTGGCGTTGTTGCCAGTCGTTTTGATTTTGCGATTGGCTGTTCTCCCTATACTGTCCGCCGTTATAGGCGCCCGAATACCCGCTACAATCGAGTGAAGCTCGCGGACCGTTGCTCCCCTGCAGGTATCCAGGCTCGGCGTTTCCCGAATGCTGTCCATTCGGTGTGCTTTGTTCCTGTCTTTCGCTTTCGTTACTAGTATCTCCTGTCCCATTTTCGCCATTATTGATGTTGTTGTACTCCTCCGTGTGATCGGAAGTGTACTCAGTCCTTTCGTAATTCTGTTGACTGACAGTGTAGACAGGGGCGTTGGATGTAGGCGCAGAGTTTTGGTATGACGCTGCCGAAGCGGGCCTAGAATCATTCCCCGAAGTTGTGCCAGGGGTAGCGGCCTGTGCGTACTGCTGTTGATATTCGGTTGTATAATGCGGTGCTCGTGGACTCGGGACCGGGGTGTAAGATCCACGATTGGATGGCGGTCTTTGGGCCGGAACTGACTGGACACCAGTCTGGTAGTAGGTGTTATTTGTGACATCGAAGGTTGTGGCGACGTTCTGGACGGTGTATGTGGTGTTTGCTTGGTAGTGTGGTGATGTTGCGTAGGCTGTGTGGTTGCCTTGGTAGTCCAGGGTGGTCTGACCGGTTTGTGTTGGGAGCTGCTGGATGAACTGGTTCTGCCAACCTGTGGAGAGGGAAAGAGCTTCAATTATAATATGTATCTAAATATACTAGGTACTCCCTAGTTCTTTGAGGCTACTCATAGTCTTTTATAGTCAAGAAATGTCTTAAAAAGATATAAATACCTTGTGTTGGATCCGTCTGCCAAGTTGTCGGAAACCGGTTGGGGTCTCCAGCGTAGAACGGCATTGGTGCCTGTAACAATACATACATCTCATTTAAGAGAAGATAATAGGTTAAGAAAAAGAAGATAAGAAAACAATATTTCTTATTAAATATATCTTTGAATGCTAATAGGATATATCTCTTAACCTACGACAAATAGTTATTCAAACCTCACGTAAACCCAAGGTGACGTTATCATTGATCTATTAGTTGCAAAAATAGCCATAACTAATGTGTTAAAACATAACACAGTCGTAAAACAAATGCGGTCGAGGCAACTTTAAGGCCTCGGTACATTGTCTACTTCATTATAACACTCGTGTGAACTGCCCTAACGTAATCATACGTTGACCGAGGTCGGTAAACTCCTTATAATAATCTTAGAAGTTATAACATGTTGTACGCTAGTATTATTGTGATTAGAAAAGTTCTAGGTAAATCGACACTATAATCGTTTGGACTATTTAAAATGATAGCTATTAGAATCTAGAGTGGAGAAGGATGTAGTTGGACATAGAAATCGTGGGAAAAGTCACAATTTTAATACCAGGAGTGCGATTTTCGCTGAGCTCAGCAGTTGAAAATGTCTGCATTACTAAGGAGATACGCATCTTTCTACTTCTGATTTAACATTCAAAAATCGCACTCCTGAAGTATGATTTTTGAAAGTGAAATGAACAATATACCGAATGAGATCACCGAATGAGATTCAAAAATCGCACTCCAGATGTAAAATTAAATATGTTACATATTTCAGACTATCAAACTGAATAACTTACACTATGGGACATACATTGAAAAGGCAAAAAAAAAACAGCTTTTCCGCCATATATTTCGGTCGTGAACATATTTTAGTTTGGTCCCTTTATGAAAGTTATTCTGCTTGATGGTATGAAGCACCCCCTTACGTACCTAACACATTAAAGTTTACACCCTGTATAAACATGATACGTGAAGAGAAGCCCAGTGAAACGTATTTTACCCTCAATACGTCCTGTGCAACCTGGTCAATCAGCAAGCCTTTGACCTGGCTTGAGGTTGCCAAACCTCTTCACCATGATGGCAAGTAAAACTCAATGACATGTCGTGAACATAAGAACCATGATAGAAACATTTAAGAAGATGGCAGCACTGTGTAATCAGGTAGGTATAAAAATATACCACTAGTTTTTAATTAGTAACTTAACTTTAAGACCTTTATTCAGACCGTGAATCTGAACATCTTTCCCTGAGGAACATGGGTGGAAAAGCGAGACAAATGTTTGTACCTCCCATTGAAAATCCCTTTTGAGCGAAATACCTAAATGCACCATGCCTATGAAGCAAAATGCCTAGAGTCAATGTCAAGAATTTGAATAAACTCCTGACACCAGGGCTTGCTGCCTATACGATAAGAAGAAGAAGACGGTAGTGAAAGATCAAAATTAAGAGGAAAATAATACCAAAATGGCTATGTCGTTTAAGGATGATATTCTTTGCAGTGAGATTCTGGCAGACCTAAAAATGTTCCCTATTCAAACAAAAGGAAAGGTCATCCGGATTAGCAAACAGGGCGTGACATCCGTAAGGAACGGAAAGCGAATAGCACTGGATTGCGAAGCATAGCGTATGGTACATAACACACCCTACGTAACACTTAAAATCGGGCTCGAACTGACAGGAAGAGGCTAGCACATGAACGTGGAGTGACTGCGAGCGAGAGAGGATTGTTATCCAATCTAGCTCATGCTGACACTAAATAAAGAAGACTGTTGTTTACCTCACTTGCCATCGACAGGGTGTGAGTACTGTATGTAGTAATCCTTCTTATTCTGTGGTAGTGGGGACCAGCCTTCTCTCCATTAGCCACTGCTGGGTTAGTTGCAAAGGAAATAGCGAAATAAGAACTAAAAAAATATATATAATTTTGTCCGCGTTTTTGAATTTCTAAAGAAACGGCTTGCTTTATTTTCAGATGCCGCAGCAACACCGGTTTGAAAACACCACGTTTTACTAAAATGTTTCCTGGTTTCCAACAAAAATTTACGTATTCATTAAAAATACTTTAGCCATTTTTGCTTTTCTTTATTTTTGTAAAACTTCACGACGCAATGTCTCTTAAGCGCTGTTTAATTTTCTTTTAAAGATGTTTACTTCGGTTTTCCGTTTCCTTCAAGGCATATTAAGTTCTATTTACTTTTACCATTTTGTTGTTTTTTCATTTTACATATTGGACAGCAAGGTGAATGGAATTTGTAAGTAGGTATACCTACCTATTTAAATTTTAACCCAGATAGGATACTACGTTACGGACCTTGGCAAAGATTGGATGTTTCCGTGTTTAAGAAAAGAAACACTGAAAATAAGTGTTTCGGCCAAGATGCAGAAGAGAAACGATACATCCATAGAAACAAAGTTGAAAAAAACAGAATTTTTAAAGTCAGAAAATAAAATTTCATTTTCATGCGATATTAAAGACGAACCCGGGGGAAAAGTGGGTTATACAGGGTAAAATTGATATCATTAGCATCCTTTTAAAGAGTCTACACGTATGAAACTGAACAACTTTCACAATGGGAGCAAACCTATCGGAGCAAAAGCATAGACGCGTAGGAACACTTTTTTTTTTGCTCGATGTATGGCGTACCTAACTATTTATGTACGACCATATAGTTACGCCATTACCCTACAATGGTAGTGAGAGACTATGGCTAGCTATGATTCTAAAACACTTCTTCCGCCTCATTCACTTCAATCCACATCTTTTCACGAGAGTGCAAGTGGTACGCAGTCGCACGCAAAAAACACAGGTAAGATTTTGAATCAAGGATAAATGCTGTCGAAATGCGTACATTGCGCAGTATGTGTGGTTTGACTTTGAATGATAGAATACGAAACAGTGTAATTAGAGAAAAATGTGGACTGAAAGAGGATATAGTGACAAGGATTGAAAAGGGAATGCTGAGATGGTTTGGTCATGTGGAAAGGATGAGTGACAGTAGAATGACGTATGAAATATATAAAGCAAGTGTGAATGGAAAAGTCGAAAGGGGTCGCCCTAGACGTACGTATGCAGACCAAATTGGCAGCATACTTAAGAAGGGCCAGATCAAATGTACCCGAAACCGACGAGCGTGTATGAAACGACTTATGACTGTGGAAGAGGCAAAAGAGGTATGTCAGGATCGTAGCCGATGGCGATCAATTGTCTCTGCCTACCCCAATGGGACACAGGCGTGAGTATATGTATGTATGTATGTATGTAAGATTTTTAATAACCTTTCTAAGGCATGAATGTTATTAAATTATAAAACTTTGCACATGAAACAGGTCTAAAGAGCCCGGGCAAACATGTTATGGGAACAAATTACACATTACTTGAGTTTTCTCAACTCGTACTTAAACTTCCGAAGATTTTAATTTCTTTCTGGAATGCCTTTTACAAAGTTTGTTACAAAATTAAGATGCGTGAGTACGTGTACGATGGCAACAATTAAAACTTTGTTTATTTTAATGAGATTATACGCAGATAAAAGCGCGTTAACTTATTATGGGAGTTTGGGGCTTGCGAGGTCTCACGACCTCGTTGATGATTATGCTTTATTTTAGTATCGAAATAGTTATGATTCGATTCGATACGAATGAATCGATGGTGACACGAATAAAGAAGAAGAATGAACATAATAAGTTAATATTTATTTATTAAGAATTAGGATTACTAACAAAGTTAACACAGATACAATCACAGTTCTAAAGCGCAGGTGCAACCTCACTTATAAGTACCTAACGTACCTAACCACGGCATTCAATTGGAAATTTTTTATAGAATTTATAATGACGCATGCATATAGTATGCGTATGTACATATTTTAGTAAGTGATAAAGAAGTAAAGAGTAATATTTAAAACCAGACTATAAAGATCCTCAAATTTTTAATTTTACCACATCACTGTGCTTGAACTTTTAAAATGAATTTAAATCCAGAGTGGCACAATGTAGCTAGGTAATGTAATAATGTTACTAAGTTAAAGGGAGGTAGACAAATCGATCTCTATAATTTACATCTTGTACCTAACATCTCAATAGCTTGTTTTAACTCGAACAATTCAAATTACTATTATTATTGTTATCAGAACTATACAAACTATTCTGCTATGATTTATGATTCCATACTAATTTGTTATTGACTTTACAGATGAGTTATAGTCGTGGAATCTGGATAACGTATTATTAGAAACATTGTTAGTAAGTAGGTAGTTCACTTGGTGAGGTAGGTGCTCTTCTCCTTTTCAATTGTTGTACGATGGTGTTTCTATATTTTACTGGTCAGGCATTCAGCGAGCCTGATCAGGTCACTGACGACAGTAGCTGTATTTAAGTCCACTCTCGAAGACGAACGAAGACTACGAAAAGCATAAAACCTAAAAACTAAACAGAATCGAAGGGGACCTAACTTCGCCCTTCTTTTTTTTGGTGTCATCGCATGGCAATTACTGATGCTGTAGTGGAAAGATTACCCAGTTAGCAATGGAGGCTAACTGCCCGGGTCTACTATCACCTGAAAGGGCGTTAACTAGTTAAAACCGGTAAGAATCCTATACTTGTCATGAAATTACTCTCTCCTTCTAATCTAATCCTTATTATGAAATTCCAGCTGATATATAAAATTTACATTTAAGAAAAATAATTAACAGTATAGTAGAGAAAACCAAGCTCTATAATCTACTTGTACAATTTTGTTTGAGAAAATATAATTTGAATATTATAATTATAAGGTATCGCAGGTGGGGACATAACCTTTGTCACTCCCATGCTTAATTAAAAATAATCTAATGACAACTCATAATATGTTAAGTATAAAATTAAAATCGATGAAGCTGTTTAGGCAACATACTATAGGAAATCTACGGATTTTTGTATGGAGTAGGTTGCATTAATTGCATTTTAGGGGATTCTTTTGGAATATAGTAGATACATACCTGGAAAACATAAATTATCAATAATCCCCAATTTTTTATTGAGTATTATTGAATAATTAAGACATTTACAAAACATTAAATTCAGGTATAAACAAAAAATGGAAAACTAGTGATTTTGTACAGGACGGCTTCGCTCAATACGTTTTACTTATAACAATAATAATCTCCGGTTAATATCGTAAATTTGAGTAGATATTTAATATTTTGTAAGTCTTAAAAAATTCTAACCCCAAAACTTAATTATTTACTGTTTGTTTGTTCATATTAAACTTTACTTGTGATAATTAACTGTCTCTTTTGCTGGTATGCTGGAAGAAATATCTTTAGAAATAAGCTTGCCCTTTGTACATATAATCGATTTTTAGGTATTTCTCAGGTTCCTGAGCCTGTATAACCACGAAATATGGAAAAAAGTGTTATAAACTAATACAGATATATACGTTCAAACACAATTTACTAGAGTGTCTTTAATGCAATCTCAAACCGTATTTTTCCCCGACTAACAGGGCGTGCCAAAGAATTAGACTACATACACTCGAAAAACATAACCCTCCTGGCGCAGCAGTCGGGTAATAACATCCGCATGCACTTTGACATGTCTGTACGAAAATAAAAACAAAAGCGGAGGTGTTTGAGTGTAGGGCGATAAATTCGGCTCGCGGGCCGGCGCGGCTGCGCTCAGAAATTGCACAAGTTGCCCCGAGTTAGCGCAGCGCAAATTAAAAAATTTCAACTTTACCGTCTTGTTTCTATGTATAGCACTGTTCGAGACATGAATTATTGTCTATGTTTCGTGGAATTGAACTATTTGATGAAATTAGTTGAAACTACATTCAGTCCATATAAGAGTAGAAAGATATACCCATATATCCATGTTTAGCTTTCCTTTTTGGTTCGCATTAGCGATAACAACTATTTTTCTGAAAGATATACCTACCTTAGTATTCGACCTAATTATCTTGAATTGAATACTACTAAAGCCGTTCTAAGAATACAAATAATTATATCTTTTTTGTTATTGAAAATAGCCCAGAAATATTAGCCTTCAAGCTATCTTACCTTTTGGATATTTTTTTCTACGATCAACCGAAAATGGACGCGAATGTGAATTAAGTGTTTCATAAAGAATAACTGACTAGACTCCTATGTATGGAACAGTTTTTTTTGTCGCGATTTCGATGTGGGCTCCATAGAGACAGTTGTTCAGTTTCTTAAATGATTATTTGTATTTTTGTAATAACTTAAGTAGGTAAGTACTTATAAAAGCTACGCCTTGCATCAAAACACGTTATCGTTCTATATGATTTTACAAAAAAGTAAAACGAAATTATGTTACTCAAACTCGGTTATAAAATTATGAAAGTTCCACCGCTTTGTTTCGTGTAAGAGCATAATAAGGCAGATAAACAAATTAACTAACTTTGGAGCAAGACATTCAGAATTACGCACGGAAATTGTACTTGATTAAATTTTGACAAGACGCAAGTATAATGTAATTAGGTTGTTTAAACAAAAACTTTGACTTAAAAAAAAGGGAGATCACATGTTTAACCCTTAGAGTGTACTTGTAAGTACCTACATTTATGTTTCTTAGACTACAAATATACAGGGTGAAATTTATATCATTAGCATCCTTTTAAACTAGAGTCTACCCATCAAACTGAACAACTTTGACCATGGGAGCAATATACCGATCGGAGCAAACCGTAGTAGTAGTGGTGTAGTAGTTAGGTGCTACAAATGATATGATATAAATAAGAAAAGAACACGGGAATTATTTTACGACTTTTAGAAGTAGGCATTTTAGACTAAAATATCCGTCAGGGGACTACAAATTACGTAAACAAACCAACATCCAACTCCATTAGAATTTTTGCGAGGTAGAATGTCGACTTTGTCTCGACTGATTTGCGATTTCTATAATTGTGTTTAAAAAAAACAATGTTTGTTTCTCTTCCTAGAATACGATAGGTAATACATACTTTGGTGCACACATGGTTGTGCACATGCCCGCGAAGGTTACCAACAGACCAAAAAAAAAGGCAATATGCATTGCAACGCATGCAATTTTGCGCGCACTTTGACATTTTTACAAGCTTCTTCTGACGGGGGTTTTGGGGGTAAAGTTAAGATGAAAACACCACTGAGAAAATCTCGTGGTTTATAGATAAATGGCACGGAAAGACAATTTCTACAAATAGCCATCTGCGGAAAGCAAGCGAAAATAGTCTGTCATTGATTGCTTAGTTGGCTATTACAAAATGAAGATAACATTCTCAAACATTTTTATTTTAACGATAGTAAATCTTAGGATGAAACTAATAGAAAATAGAGCTCGTTAAGGTGCAGAATGGAAGCGGAGCGGAAGGGAAGATAACTGTAATTAGGGAAGCATTACTCATCGCCTAACTGTAGATAATGGCGCCTTAAATTGATTTGATTCAGTTCACTTATTTTTCAACTTAAAAGATTTTAAATCTTCTGCTAATAACATGTTTTTCCATATTACCCACCAGTATGGTTTTAAAACATAAATAAAAGAAAGTACTTAAGTACTTTTCCTTTTTAACACCGTAAGGCGTTTTATCTATCAAGGGCGAATAATTTTAAACCACGAAAGTGAAAAAGCATAGGTACTTTAGGATAAAAGCAAAAAGTTAAAGTAGGAAGGAGAAATTATCAAAAACGCTTTACAAGGAAAGACTGTAGGGTAAACCTTTTACAATTAGTAATGGGTAGGACCTACTTCGTAGAATCAACATCATCATCAGCCTAACATCGTAAACTGTTGAACATAGGCCTCTCCTAAACCGCAAGGAAAGTTTAATAGCCAATTCGATTCGATGCAAAGTATTTTCTTTTCCTCAACATAAACTCTTTTATAAAATGGTAAAGCGGTTGGAAACATTCAATCAACTATTTATAAAGCAATCTAGCAAATGGTAATGACACCCGTAACTAACTTTACCGTAATAACACGTTACACTTTATGTGTCAACTAATGACGTTTAGTTTACATAATAACACTATTATTATTACTCTGGATTGCTTTTTTGACGTTTAAATGTTTGGATAGAGTCGTAGTTTATGTAATTTCTTACAGATTCAATACAAATCTTACAGACACATCTTATTATATCTCCGATGCTCAGACGATGCGACTACTATAAGGGGTGAACTACATCAGGAAGCACAGCATCGCATTTTTCCGTCGCTCCATCCTTTTCTGTCACTCAGGAACGTCATTTGCTAGAGCATATAAGATAGACGGAACGCGATCGCACGCGGCGTGCTGCTCCGTGCTGTTCCGTTCCGTCTATCTTATATGCTCTAACAAATGACGTTCCTGGGTGACAGGAAAGGATGGAGCGACGGAAAAATGCGATGCGGTGCTACGTGGTGTAGTTCAACCCTTACAGGTATTAAGTGCATCCAAACCCACCTCTGATCGTAGGTAGCGGTTTCCTGTTCCATAAAATTCAGAAGGGTAAGGTAGAGACAGTGCATTTTAATTTTCAAATGAGTGTCTTAATACAAGTTCTGACTGAAAACCGTGGACAAGACCAGGCGTGCGATTTTTGAATCTCTTTCGGTGAGCTCAGCAGTTGTAAATGTTAAAATTACTACGGGTATACGCATCTTTCTACTGCTGATTTGACTTTCAAAAATCGCACTCCTAAAGCATGATTTGTGAGAGTCAAATCAGCAGTAGAAAGATGCATATCTCCATAGTAATTTGGACATTTTAAACTGCTGAGCTCACCGAATGAGATTAAAAATCGCACTCCAGTCCTATTCTTCCGTCGATGGCACGTCATTGAGTTTGAACAGCCATTGCAATGAAGAGATTAGTTTAGCATTAAATGCTGATTGCTAATTATTTGCCGAGGGGAATGTGAGGGATAGAAACAGTTAAACTATGGCAATGATAACTTTACTATGGTAATGAAAACTTTACACTGTGGTAATGACAACTTTACTATGGTAATGACGACTTACCATTGGCTGACTGGGGTGTTCCTGTTTCATCCCGGCAGTGGTAGCGGGGGCAGGGCTGGGCGCGGCCGGGGCTTGCGGCGCGGGACTGGGTGACGCGGCGGCTGGGACCCCGGGACTAAGGCCGGGAACTCCGGGAATTACTGGCACTGCTGTTCCGCCTAGTGGTTTGCGACCTCGGTAGCTCTGGAAGAGGACGGGACGGTTAGTTTTGGTGGGCTTAGATCGTCACTGACATATTTAATAATTAGCTGTTGCTGTATTAGAAATCAGCTACAAAAGGAAGCTTTCTTAATACAGGAGTGTGTACGTTAAATACAACGTATTCTCTCCTTCCTTCACTCTTAAATCTGATGGAATGGGAAACCGCTACAATCAGAGAAGGGGCCACAGGGTGTTGTAGACTTGCGACACCACCCACTTGGGTTGGGGCTATTGGAAGCCGGTCACCATAAGGCAACGGTATTGGTAGGTATACTTACTACTATACTACCTACTTAGATAGAAGGGTCTAAGGTCTCTTTTCTCCCCTCCGGACGGAAAGCGTCAATTTTTGTCCCGCTGCGCTGCGCTAAACGAAGTTGCCGCTTTCCAACTCCGTCGAGGAGAAAAATGGTATTCTAACCTCGGGCAGTAAATAAGAAAGCATGAGATCTGAGACCTTTTTTACTTTCCTGCCCTCGGTGTGTTATCTACTATATACTGCATACTCTAACAAGCTTGACAGTTTAATTTGTGAAAGCGGGAAAATGGTATTTTATAGCACGCACACAGATGTGAGAGGGACAGAAAAACGATTTTTAACATCTGTAAAAAGACATGCCCAAGTCCGAATTTTCAATGCTATAAATAAAAAGAGACAACCTATATTCCAATTCATCATTAAATTAATTACTTTTAACATATAGTCTGTTAATTGTCCCACTACCGGGCTAATGCCGATGCCGCCTTATGGAAAATTTAACAGAGTTGCTGGTAAGTAGGTAATAGTCCGTCTATCTCAATAGACCTTTCCTCTTTAAATTGAGCCCTCTTATTGGTTAAAGGATCGTGCACTTTCGTAATATTAAAATTGGATACACATTACTTCGGAACTATTCTTGTACCCACAAAGTGCCCAAACATGAAAACCATTTCTCAAGAATTGATAGCGGATACAGAAAAAGAATACACGTGGTTATATCATTATTAAAAGTGCTCTAAATTTCCATAAAAACCAATCTGATTAGCAGAAAAACAAAGACGTCCAATTTAAAAGATATAATCAGTAGAGGAAATCAAAGTATTTGCGATCTAAGGTGTAAATTAGTATGAATGTGTCTTAAGGCGGCGAGGTATGGTAATGAAAATTTTAGTAGGCACTTAGGTTCCGTTCTTGACGTTCAGAAAAATAAGCTTTTACGCTATTAAAGCCTTTTTTCGCATGAAAATGAGAAGGTAACATACAATAGTTTGGCTATTAAAAGCTGGAAACTTGCACTATATTGTGATTTGATTATAATGTTTTATTTATAATGTGCTCGAAGACTGGACTAAATAATTTTTTGTTTAATAAAGAAATGAAATAAAAGTCCACATAAAAGGTCGAGATATTTATAGTATTAAAAACATTTTATATTGTACTTAGTTCGTAATAAAACTTGTGCAAAAACGTGTTTTTGCCTATCTTTTCACCTTAATAGAAAATTATGTATAATTTTGTGTTCATTGCAGCATGAGACCATTGTGAGAAGTGCACCGATGCGTTCAATGCGCTTGAGGAGTCAATTGTTAAGTTAAATTAAAGTATAAGGGATTACTGGGTGTTCGTAACTATAGAACTGGGTAATATTGGTTTAAGATTATATTAAAATGCGTCTTCATAGGGAGGTAATTATTAACTTGATAATAATGGCTTGAATAGGTTAGGTAAAAAAAAAAATCTTTACGCACGAACTTTATAGGCATCCTGGATACACGCTTATGTTGCCCACTCGTGGGCATTTTTTAGGGCTAATCTAAAAGTCAGTAGGATGTACCTACTGCTATAATCAAATAAACAGCTTATTGTAAAATAGGGATTTAATAAATCATATTTTTTATAAAATAACCCCAGCGCGGCATAAATACAATTTGTATGAAACATCGCTGAGAAATAAAAAAAAATCTCGTTTAAAAAATGCCTAACAAAACGTCTCAAAAATTTCGTGCACATACGAAATGTTTTAACAAATCCAATTCCCATAAAACGCTTTTGAATATCTTTACATTTTTATAGAAAAAAAGAAATTTACAATAAAAATTATTAAACAACAAATGAAAATATCTCATGGTTCATTAAACCATAATTTTAAGTTTGTAGAAATTGGGATTATTGTTACTACAGCTGTGTACGGTTTTACCGCCTGAATAAACATGTATTAGCTTTCTTTTTTGTAACCAATGTAATTTAATCCTATTGCCTATTGCGTCTTTATTATAAAAATACTTTATAGGCAGGTACTTGAAAATAACCTTGGATGGCGCGTTACGCAGTTGTTCCCGGATATTTTATTTTATTGATTTTGGAAGGCCAACAGCACAATACACCACATTAAACAATATATTGACGTAAGATATCTTCTATCTCGCTACTGTAGAGTTTGTGTGATTCTTGAGATGTAAGGTCGAATGCTGTCACTCTAACATCTAACCAGTAGCCAGCCACAGAGCCGGTAGCCGGTGTGGTTTTAGTCGTTTTTCTACACTAATAGTGCCACTAGGTCAGACTCTACAACGCGGGTGAAGTACCTATAAAATTCATACATTTGAATCCAACGAATGTCCATTTAAAATACCTTCAATGCCTATGCAATACAATCGCCACAAATGTTAACATTTCTTACTATTTCCTTTCTTTAAGTAGTGCGGATTGTTTTTCTAGTAAATCGGTCGGCCGCTGTAGTCGAAATAGGATGAAAATCTTCTCATTACCATAATTTTCTTTCAAGAAAAATGCATAAAAATTGTCCTAACCAAACAAGCGGAACAATAAGTCAAAATTTATCCGACGCGACAAAGGAGGCTGTCCATTAGCAGTAAACAAAGCCTTTGTCAAGCCGCAACTTGGCCTAAACTCGCCTTTTGTCCAACTTCGTGCTACTGGCCTTTGCTTTTATTTATATTAACTTAATTCTCAAACTTTACTTTTTAATAAAACGTGTAAGCGTGAACTTGCAAAGTAAAGTTTGAGATGTTGTGAAAAGTGTAGAATTTTAGGAAAAATTTTTGGTTCAAAAAATTGTGTCTAGTTAATTTTTGAGAGGTATTTTGGTCTTGTTTAACCACTTCTTAGTAAGTTCTTGTTAGGTAATCTGACAGATCGTTTGAAATGTTGTATGTGAAAGATATGTCAAACTATCTGTCAGATATGCTAACAAGAATTTACTAAGAAATGGTGAAACAGGCCATATATTTCGAATAAAAAAGGCGATCGTGATGAATATCCATTCAGTCACAGAATTCACAGGTTACCAACCCCCTGATGGGGTTGACACGTCATAAATACTTAACAGATAAACCTGTATTATTTTTTATTACATTTTGTAACAAGTAAATCATAAAACGATGTATGTTTTATGATTTAATATTAGGTAACTAAGTTGGTTGGTAAGTATATAATTATGAATCTGTTTTCAAAAAACTAAAAAGAATAATCTAAAAAATAATGCGTCATGTAAACGCTATGTAAAACAAGTATAAAAACATATTACGATAATCGGCTAATAGTAAACAAAACGCACTAAGACATTACAATATGTGTAATATTGGTTACGAAACGAAGCAAGAAGAAATGCTATTTATAACAAGTGGCTTGTTTACCGGTGAATAATGTATTGGTATTAACCTAGGTTTACGATATAGGTTGACAAAATATTTTATGTAAGCGGAGAATTGTTATCATGATATACTTACAAGGTGTTTCATAAGTAACAATAAATATTTGAAACTCTTAAGGGGGTTAAAATTGTTTAGACCGTCAAACTGAACAACTTTCTCTATGGGACCAACATCGAAATCTCAAAAAAAAAAAAATCATATCCCATACATATTTTAGCTCTAGTCGATTTGTAGAGTATAGAACATAATTTTTTTTTCGCGATTTCGATGTTGGTCGCATAGTGAAAGTTGTTCAGTTTGATGGTCTATACCACCCCCTTAAAGGTTTATTTGTATTTTTGTAACACCTTGTATAAGTATGTATTGGATGTTTCAATTTATGAAATACCTATATTATCAGTCAATAGCGTGACATAGCCACGTTATTCTTATATCTACAGGGTAAAATTGATATCATTAGCATGCTTTTAAACTAAGATTCTACCCATCAAACTGAACAACTTTTACTATGAGAGCAAATCGATCGGAGCAAAAACAAAATCAGCTGTTCCATACTAAACTGCAATGCCTACTCAACTCAAATGTATGCAAAAGCATACATTTAGCATACTATCAATTTCACCCTGTTTAACATTGCTCGAGGGTAATCCACATTTAACGGGTGTGACAGGTAGTGAGCCCTTCGCCACTTTTAATGGACATAGACAAAATACACGCCTCGATACAGAAGCTGATCTAGGATTCCTATGATATATTTTTTTCAAGAGTAGACACAGTGGTGTGGGCAAAAGGTGTGCGGTGACACTTAATTTTAAGTAATTTATGGGTGCAATTGTGGCAAGGATCAACCCCTAGGTTGGTTCGGCGTTGTAGGCTACAACGCCGAACCAACCTAGGGCTACAACTTGTAGCAACTTTTCTGACTACCCCAAATGATCCGTACCGTATGGACGTGAGGAGTACCTACATGTATGAAGACTTTGAAGACTGAACTTCAATACTGTCCGCGTATTGTTTACTGTAACATATAGTAGCGGGGACAAGGTCGCAATATCTTTTGATCTTTTTGGCGCGGGCTCAAAACCCGTAACAATTGCACGATTTTGTAATACGACTTCGTTATTTCGTATTTCTGTGGCATTTTTTAAATATTGGATTTTTTTTATTGTTTGTTTAGAAACGATAATGGTCAGGCTGAAATGATTTATTCTTGTTGTTTTAATGAGTTTTATTCATGGGGATAAAATGTTTTTCTTTTGTGTTTATTGCCAGTTGTACATCAGATTCACAGAAATAAACGTTTTCTATTGTCAGAATACGATGACTAACAAAAAATAAGAAGCGGGTTTTCGAATAGCGTTTGACTGAATTCCGGGGCGTCTATTGCTCGCCTTATACTTTGATCGGACTATGTTCCGATGAGTGGAACATTAGTAATGGGTACCTAAACTTTGTACTTAAAACATTTTTATTTTTCGCTACCTACACGATATAACTTGGTCCGTTTGTATCATTTGTAACTTTGCACACTAGGTATTATGTAACACCGGGTTGAATGTTCACGGAAAACAACGTTTCTGTTCATTATACACGTATCTTAAGAAAAATCTGTAATTGGCCTGTGTTATATTTGTTTCTATTACATAATCTTATAGAATGTTTGTAATAGGCTGTAGATTTTTCTAATAAAATAAAAATATAAAATAAAAGATTTACTGA
The DNA here is from genome assembly GCA_963693445.1 of Agonopterix heracliana. NCBI lineage: Eukaryota > Metazoa > Arthropoda > Insecta > Lepidoptera > Depressariidae > Agonopterix > Agonopterix heracliana. Next base: position 3,524,772 of record OY856310.1, read on the forward strand.
CATTTAGGTAAAACAAATGGAAACTAGGTAGTTACCTAATTATATATTTCGTCAATAGGATGGACCTGTTTATTTAGATTAATTAACTAAATATTAAGATAGGTACCCGAATCACTACGAACTGCCAAAGTAAACCATGTCAGTTTCATGCCGATATACAGGTAAAATTTAAACAAAGTAAATCATCAAACCGAACAACTTTTACTAAGGGAGCAAAACGATCGGAGCAGAAAAAAATCTGCTGTTGCATACATTTGAGTCGAGTAGGCGTTGCAGTTTAGTATGGGACAGCTGATTTTTTTTGCTCCGATAGAATAGAATATAGAAGAATATAGAATATCTTTATTTGCTCTGAATAGGTACAGGTACAGATCTTAATGTCATACAATTATACAATAATATAAAACAACCATTATATAGGTATCACCATTAGATAAATTAGATTAGCATGCAAAGTTACAGTTAAAAATTAAAAACGTGTGTTAAGAAATTCTTTAACATCATAAAAACAATAGTCAATTAATAGATTCCTTAGCTTTTTAGACATTATGTCAGGAGAACAATATTTAAACTCGTCAGGTATCTTATTGTAGATTTGAACACACATACTGTAACAGTTTTTTTGGTATACAGTTGTAGACGATCGATTTGCTCCCACTGTAAAAGTTGTTCTGTTTGATGGGTAGACTCTTAGTTCAAAAGGATGTTAATGATATTAATTTCACCCTGAAGTTACACAATAAGATCCATGTTAAGGGAATGTAAATTTAAAATCTTTAAATACTCGTATAAGTAGCTATAATATAGATACTTCGGTTGAGTTTGATTCACGACGAAGAGATTTCATAATCATAATCAGATTATATAGATGCTTGCTGATTCAATCAAAATATATTCTCAGTTCTGACTTCTGACACTGTACGAATATTGTGCTTATAGACCCTTAAATCTGTTTTTAAAAGATACCAAAACAGGTAGTTAAGATAATATTATTCCGAGAGCCAAAATGCGCGCTGCATACAAACGTACTATGGTGATATTTTCAATACTAACCAATTAAAGTCAATGAAATTTTGCAGAAACAATCTAGAAACAAATCTCTATGCTTCTATAAAGTCAGATTTTCGTTAAAATATACAGTTTCAATGCTAGGATTAATTTAAGATTTGTATGGAAATCTTTGAGGCACTATAACTTAGAAACTATACATTTTAAGGAAAATCTGACTCCATACAAGCATAGAAATTTGTTTCTAGATTGTTTCTGCAAAATTTCATTGACTTTAATTGGTTAGTATTGAAAATATCAACATAGTACGTTTGTATGGAGCGCGCTCTGAATAATATACCCTTAAATATGTTTTTAAAAGTTACCAAAACAGGTAGTTAAATAGGTACAAGAAAATTTACTAGTGATGTAGGTACCAGAAAAAGCGTAGCGTAACCGCGATTGATGTCGTGACCCAATTAGATAGCGTTATCTGATGGACAACCGACGGGTTTCGGTCTACAGTAATTAATCACTACCATGGATTAGTGTTGTGACACTAGCAAGTTTTTTATCGATTTTTATTTGACCTAAATCGTTTTAGATTCCCGATTTGCTCAGGGTTGTTATTTTGGAAAGTTTTTCCCAACAAAAATTACAATTTAAAAATTTAAGTCTTGCAGTTTTGTATGGAACCGCAGATTTTTTCGCGATTTCGATGTTAGTCCCATAGAGAAAGTGGTTCAGTTTGATGGTGTGATTATCCCCTTAAAAACGATCAGCCGTCCCGGACTTGACTTCATTAAGACCCGTCAAGACCCTGTATAATGTTACAATTCAATATTTTTATCTTGTATAATTGCAATGTCCAAAACTTAAAATGCTTAAAAAACCTTTCAAATTCCTAGCACACAACGACTCGATACTCGATTCCCCGCACTAGAGTGGCCCCGTAAAAATGGGACACGATAAATTTAACTTTCAAGGAGAAATGTTAACGCAACTAGCGACAAACTGTGAAATTGCTTTGATTGTGATCTATCAAAATGACTAATTAAAGAAAAGTAATTAAGGATTAAAATGTTGGGAAAAGTTTTCACTGCAATATTTAATAAGGACTGTAATCATAATTTTACTATTAGGTACAGTCACTCACATGTAGGTACAATACCTACAGTCTTATGCAGCTGAATGGATAATAGTTAACTTACTAACCTTTAACTATAACATACATGCAGGGATTGTACCTATACACAACCTATAATTATAATACACTTAAAGCAGAATGGGGCGAATCTATTTCTTTCTAGGAAAAAAGTGAGACTAAATTAAACATAATTTTTAGAATATAATAAAACGAAAACTGAATTAAAATAAAAAAGAACCTACTATTAGTAAGTTACTTAAATATAATTTAACTTTAATGCTGTCATGATATTTCCATCGAAATTCTGTTGTTTTAATATGACTTTTAAAAACACATTACCCTTCCTTTGCGTCTCGCAGTCGGGTAAAAATAGGCTGGAGTCGACTAGATAACAAGAAGTTTCTAGTGTTTAACTTATTTTAATTTTAACCAAACAAAATTATTATAAATATCACACCCCTATTTTAACGTACCCGTTTATGCATGAAACAAAATGCAAATCTCTACGATCGAGCGATAAAATGAGATAGTAAAAAGTTTCCTTACCGCGGAATATACGAGTATGTAAATATTAAACAGAATAAAGCAATATTTTAACCAAACTGCTGCACTGGCAATAAAGGGGCTCATTACAAAAATATTATTCAGCAATTCGCGGTAGTCTGTTAAAAAAAGAAAAATAATATTTATTTTGATAATTTATAGTTTCACAGGTTTTTTGTTAGTTTAGCCTTTTTCCGCTTGTTTGCTACTGTACAGTATTTTTTTGGTTTTAGGGATCAAAAGTAGCCTATGCCCTTCAAATAGGTTACGTCTCTGCCTACACGATTTGGAAGTTGAGACCTAAAATATAACAAACTAACGAACAGACGGTAAAAAAATATGTAGGGACTAACTCCGATATTTTTTGTTATGTGTTTATATAAAGAAAGAAAAAAATACTGTGTTATTTATGGCACAATATTATCTGCCAAACTGCAGCGTAGTTTGTTGCCAGGTCATTGTCATTATGTGGTTCCTTTTTTATTTATATATAAATAAACATTAGTAAGAGTAAAGTCGAAAATTAGGTAAAATCTATGTTTTAACCTAATTATTGTTAAATCATATAAAGCGCGTCAAAACAACCCAGAAACAATAGTTGTTTTGGATCACATCACAATCCTCGTAAATTTTCGATTTATTTGTGACATTTATTGTTTGACATGTTTTCATTGGCACGCGTGCGCACATGAAACTGCACTGATTTGTGTCATATTTAATTTAGACTATCGCATGTTTTTATGTTTTTTTTTTGTTTGTTACTTCAGACTAAAACAGCTCTATTATTCTAGAGATTATTAAAACATCGTAAAAGGTGTTCAGTTTTATGGTCTGAACCTCCTCTAAAAATTCGGAAAGTAATTACCAAACGATGAAATAGGCTAATAAAAAAATAAAAAATTACGAATTAACCTCAGATTCACGCCGTCGGGTCCCAATAACAATAGATTTTCCATTGTTTGTCGGTCTTTTGGCAGTCAAAGCCTTATACGAGCAATACAAGAATTAACCCATTCCTAGTTTTTCTATACAAAAAATAGAGTCAGGCTGTAACCTAATTATAATTTTAAATTAAAATAAGTAAACAAGTAATTTATGTATAAGGTCATGAATATAATTTTATTGTTGTAACTGTAATAATAATAAATTACGCAACTCGCTTCGTTTTCATGGCTTGGCAATAAATTATTACGGCGTAAAATTAGGTTAGTCTTTGTTTAGAGCTTGTCTTAAGTTATTCCCTACCTTCATACTGTTTCGAAACATCACAAATCATCACGATTTAGGTTGGTGAATCTACACTATCTACATATACACTATGTATATAAAATTGTAACAGAAGTGATAACAGATATTATTACGAAAAAAAAGGTTAGGTATATTATGGTGTTTAGAAACTTATCCCTGACTTGATTTGATGACCAATATTTTGAATTTTTGTCGGTCTGTTTGTTTGAGCATCGCGCAGAAACGACTGAACCCTTGATTTTTGATCTGGAAAGTCTGGATTGATTATGGTCGTAAGTTTATGTATGAATCTATGTTTAACAAACATGTTTGTTTCAAATTCATTTTGTGCTAAAATCAAATTATAGATAGAAAAAAAATGGTGTTGTCAGAGACAAATTCAATCTTTTAATTTGACTTAAAACATCACTATACTCTGAAATCGATTTCAGAGTATAGTCACGTTTATTGTCTTTTTGGTTAATTTAACAGCATAACTAGAACAGTTGGTAAGTATTACGTAGGTATATCTGAATGTTTATCGAGTGTTCCCCCGCCTAGTACAATAATAACCGGCCAACGTAGTTCTAAACACGTGTTACTACAACCAAATGGTTGTAGTACAAATGTACTACGGAATCGTATTTACATTTGTTATTTAAGTTTTGTTCGTACCTATACAAATAACTTACCCAGTACTATAGTACTCTGCAAAATAAGTTAATAAACGCGTCGTGCGACATCCACGACATCCAAAAGTGTATGCAATATTTCTGACCACCCGAAAGGGAAAACAGTCGTGAAGTGGGCGCATTTTATTTATGTATGTAGTATGCAAACTTTTAGTTCCAATTATGGATAACAGACGTGCTGTGTCGGCACACCATGGATACTCATACAAGTAAGCTCGCTGACAAGAGGCTAGATGTATGCTGAGTGAGACAGGATTACACCAATGCTTACCGTCATCATTGTCCATATTGAATATAAGTAGGTATAGTATTATTTGTTGCATTCGTTACGTTAACTTTACTTAGATAACTTACTCTAACTTTACTTTAGAGTGTTATTCTGAGGTTAACATTGAATATATATCACAGCATCATCAGCCTATCATCGTCCACCGTTGAAAATAGGCCTCTCCCAAGGCGCGCCACAAAACTCTATCAATGGCCTTCCTCATCCATTCGCTCCCCGCCTTCCTTTTCTAGGTCGTCAACGTTCTAACGCCTGCTAGTTCGTGGTCTCCACTCTAGAACTCTGACTCCCTGTCGGTAGTCCGTTCTTCGTCAGATATGACCAGCCCATTGCTACTTCAGCTTTCAAATTTTCTGAGCTATGTCAACCACTTTAGTTCTCTGACGTATCACCTTATTCCCGATGTGATCTTCCATAGCTCTCACAGCTCTAAGATATCTAGCACACAACCAAAAAAAGTTGTAACATAAAGGTCATTTATGCTTATAAAGTGTATAACATTGTAACTTATTTCGATAAAACGACACAGAAATGTCACTGCCGTGATACAAAAACGCTATCATGAATAGAAGACGGATCGCTATCTTTTAACCAGCATAAAGTCTCGATTTTGTACTCTAAAGCTAACCAATAAAGCTCTATATCTCTTGCAAATTTATTGTGGAAAATTTTAAATTGTCAGGTTCAAATTCCTCAAGAATAATGGATGTGCTTTAAAAAAAACAAGAAATAAAGTTAGGAAATTGTTTTCAAGGTGATATCGTCGCGTTATTTAATTATAACAAGGAAAATAGCAATGTCGTTTGTAATTTGTTAGTCAAATTCTGTCCGTCATTTTGTTTGCAAAACATTTCGGGTTCACACAGTCGATATATCGCCCGGCGTTGTGATGTGATTACATAATGGTCCCTCGGTTTTTATGGGGATGACCAGAAAATCAAACTGAACAACTTTTTAACTAACCTGAGACTAGCATCGAAATCGCGAAATTACACCCCCAAATTTTCGCCAAACAAATCATTATACTTACGAGTATATATAACATTACCTAACGTAGACAGATTCTTATCAAACGCAAGATTCACCTAAAAAAAGTAAATTTGATAGAGAATTTTATTTGACGAAATGAACCATTGGTGAAAGTATGTATTTTGCTCAATGGATAAATAAATAAAATAGGTAGTCGTAGATTTATGAAGTGTAATTAAATGAAATTTGTTTTGGAATTACGTCAACCTTATATAACAAATAAATAGATCACCAAGGCTTACTAATATCATCTCTGTGAACAGGTGATTCCTACATCGAACCGAAAAGAAAAAAAAAGAAACTCAACTGCGAACTAACGTAGGAACTAAGACGCAATACAGCAGAATGAGTGAACAACCGCGAAGGTTACTACACATTGTGATTCGATTGATCCTTCACCTTCCTGCTTGGTGTCTATTATGTTCTTGAATTGATTACTTCCTGCCTCCGAAGACCCTACTGTCAGTTTACGGTTTAGTTTTGTACGTACATGCTTAAACGACCATAGTCTCATTCGGGGTGGTCAGTAACTTTGTTACAACTACCAACTATTTTAAGCGTTCACTTGTAGCAAAGGCACATTTTAAACATATTTAAGGGAATCACGTTGCAGAACGGACAAGAATTAGGAATAGCTGATATAGCCCAAAGAATTGCTAAACTAAAGTGACAATGGGCGAGGCACATTGCTCATAGAACCGATGGCCGATGGAGCCGAAGAATTCTCGAGTGGCGGCGTACCGGAAAGCGCAGCGTGGGTAGGCAACAAGGTGGACCGACGACCTGGTGAAGGCGGCGGGAACCCGTTAGATGAGGGCAGCGCAGGCCCGGTCGTTGTGGCGATCCTTGGAGGAGGCCTATGTCCAGCAGTGGACGTCCATCGGCTGAGATGATGATGATGATGTTGGAAGTTTGGCCACGAGTGGTTGGGTCATATTTAAGGTTTCAGAAAAGAACGACGTGTCGAGTGGTGACAGGACAGGTAGGTAAGGTAGATAATTTCGAGCACATAAACCATATCCTTTAGTCCATTCCAAGAAAGAATAACACGGCCGTTCTAGTTTTGTGTGCAAGGCATTTAGGGGAGAAGAGATCGTAGTTAGCAAGAATGCGAATGGGAGAACAGTTTTGGGGGTTTTCCGTCGCTTTTCGACATGAGTTCTATTTAGGAGAAAATTAAAACTCTATGCCGTCGACGAAACTAATAAAAAAAACAGATTTTGTTTTGAGCATCCTTAGATAAAGTTAAAATTGCTGTGATGATAGACAATCTCCGGTCGGCGCGACTTCGACAGCATTGCAAAAAGAAAAAGAATCCTTTAATTTGTTTCCTGCGTTTTTCCCCGGTTTCGAATAGGCTACCCCAGTTTTCCTATGTGGGTGTCGTATGAGGCGACTATGGGATATGGTTTCTTTTGCTGTTATTGAGGGCGAAAGGCACATATCTCAATTTGACACTTAGATTTTAACGTAGCCATTAAGGCACTGAGCAGACATATTGTCAGCACTGTGGAACTCTACGAAGGACTTTTTTGACCGCCACGGCAAAATGTCCGTCGTCTGGATGTAAATTCTACTAGATTCATCGAAAATTTTGAACGAGCAAAGCGAGCACAAAATTTCTCAGCACAACAATTCTGTGGCGGCGGCCGAAATTTAGAGTATCAACGTGGAGCGATCACTTCTTAGCACAATTTCTAAGTCGTGGCTAGAACTTCTGGTTTTTGTACAGGAAAATATGGAGCGAGCGAAGCAAGATTGAAATTTTTTAGCATTACAAATTTCTTAGCACTACAATTTAGATTTTAGTTTATTCCTAGAATTAAAGTAGGTACAAAACGAGGCAGATAGAGCGAGCGAAGCGAGCTCGAGATTTCACAAGAATATTTGTGGGTTGTGATATGATGTGAGCCTGAATCTGTTTGTTTTCTTGAGAACGTATGCATTTCAAAATCTAACTGGAGCATAGTGAGCTTCAAATGTCACAAAACTATTGTAGAGAGCTGACTAAGCAACAATGCCGAAGCATGGCGTTTTGTAAGATAGATATCCAGGATAGGATAGATGGGATCAATATTCAATACCTACCTCAACGTCAACGGCAAGTTATAATTACAATAATAAGTTTCCAAACGGCGCTTATTGGATATTATTATGCCGTCACCATGTTTGGATATCACAAACGGATGTTATCAGAAGCATCCGAGCAAATTATTAGCAGTTGCTACATCAATCAAGTGTTATTTTATAAACACAGCTATTGTTATTCAAAGATAACATAACAATAGAATGTGGAAAAGTAGAGTTATTGAATAACTCTTTTGTCTATGCGATTGGTTCATTGCAAGAACATTATCATTATCATTTTTGTATAGTCTAAGCATATTTGGTTCATTGTGATTGTTAGTTTAGTTGTCATTTAATTTTGGGCAAAGTGGGCTACGGAATGGTACCTACAGCTCCTCTTGCCCTCTAAACTCTAAAGTGTGAGGTCTTTGCTATACAGTTTGATCCAGCAGATGTAAAATAACTTGTCTGTAGGGACCCAAGTAAAAGCTGAAATACCTACCTACAGCTATATTATAGACACAGAAATTCACGAATTCACGATCAGAATTTCAATAGGGTCATTCTTAATATGCTGACGGTTTTTCAAGGGGATGATCAGACAGTCAAACTGAACAACTTTCTCTATGGGACCCATATTGAAATCACCTTTGATAATTATATGTCAAGCAAGATAGAACCTCACGCACGCTTCTAACATATACAAAATGGGCCAACTTTCTTATATTGGTGTGCGTGAGGCGTCAAGTTTTTCGACGCGTTTTGGCATCTTCTACTGTCTTGACATATATAACAAAGGAAATCACGAATCAGTTCCATACACAACTACAATCCTTCTTGACCCAAACGTAGGTATGGGACAGCAGATTTTTTCTTTCGTGATTTCGATATTGGCACAGATATTGGTCCAATAAAAAAGTTGTTCAGTTTGATGGTAAGATAATCCACTTAAAATACTTACCTAGTTTTAAATTCCTAAGTAGATATATTTAAAAATACCAACGCATCAGAATTTCTTCTTCAGTGTAGGTAGGTATGCAGATTTTTTTCAAGCAATAATGTAGCATTATGTAGAATAAGTACCTATTAGCATAGTATAATATAGTAGCTAACTGTGTAAGTTATTGTATTGTGTAAATCTAGGTCATGTATACAGAACACTATTGTACATCGAAGGATTTTACTCATAATTATGTCAACTGTCTGTTTCGAGGATCGACCTTCACAAAGTTTCAAATGGACCTGAGTTTAGAGAGAGACGTTGAGACAAGGATGGGTATAGTGACGTCATCGACTCAGGCGCAACGGCAACGTCGCCTCAAATGTTTTGTAAATAGAATCTCCGTTGGCGATTGTGGTGTAAATGGGACAGCTTCATGAGTAAGACCGAGAGAGTGATGTCAAAAATAATATGAAAGTAGACTTTATGCCGATGAATTATGGTTTTTAGTTATGTATGTTGTATGTACAGTTACTAACCGATATTAGGGTCTTTAGAGTTTAGACGTTGCTATTGCTATGTAGAGATATTATGATGATAGAAGTAGAGTTATTGGATTTGATTTTCTACTTTTAAAGTTAGAGCAATTTCTTTAACAATGCTTGACTGGTAAGCACTGGAGTTTATACTTTTGACCTGCTATTTCTATCCATGGGTTTCTTACAAGACGACTAAAGGATATATTTTTTTCTATCTTTAGCAGTAGTTTTGCAGGAAAAATAAGGGTCACCATATATCTTTAGAATAATTAATTCTGTAGGTATTTATGGACATTCATAGGAAATATATATCATAATTTATGTTGTAGGAATTATTATTTTTCTCAGTGTGGTAAACCTAGATATGTGGTCTTTCTTGATTTTATTGATGGTTTTTTCAGGGGATGGTCAGACCGTAAAACTGAGCAACTTTCTGTAGGTAGGTAGGTATACTATAGGAATTAGTTACCTAGGACCAACATATAAATCGACAAATGTACCTATATTGTTTGGTACGTACTAGCTATAGGTACTTATACTGTAAGTTTGTGTGGCAATAAAGCGTGTTTTTTTGTATTCTAATCTACCACCAATCCAAATTTAAAAGCTCTATTATTATAAGAAATATGTTTTTTTCTTTTTAATCGTTCTGTTATAGTCTGACCTTTTAGCATAATTTGAGGATTCATAAAGGAACATTCAGGAGGAAAGATGGCCAGCTTTCATCCACAAAAACACTACTGCTAAACAAACCACATAGTCATCACGTACGACACCCACGCGAAATTCGGTGGTCCATTCTAAGTCGGAACCACACAGCACTTTATCTTAACACCTCGCAAAATAAGAAACTTAGTTCTTTTTTTCAAAATATACCTACTTAAAATATCAAAGAAATCTTTATCACATCACAACATAAAATTACAAAACTAATTACATATTTAAATTGAAACCTTAACAAAATAGGATGCAATAAAGTAGGAAATTTTAATAAATAAATAAGTGGAAGGCGGTACGGGGTGGCATCGAAACCCGGGGTCGTTGACCCATCGACCGACCCCTTGCGAACCCCCCAACCCCCTGCCCCCCCAGTACGACGTATCGAACCTTCTCGGATGCTATGTGTCTTAGTTAGGTATTTTATATTACAAGTAAATAAGGAAATTCAATGTTATGTTTTGACATACAATTTAAGAGAGATTCGATATACTGACCACTCCCTCGGGGAATTTAGTCGTGAACATATATGATGATGACATTTAAGAGAAATGTTGACGATAAATTGCAATAAATCATATTATGCCTTGATAATTCATATTTTTGAATTACTACACTGAAAAATGAAATGATAAATATAACCAAACTTTTATGACTTTCTACGTTGTGAGCATTACCTATTGCTTTTTGGTTTATGCTATCGAGTCGATACGATGATTATTTGAATTTATAGGTAGGTACCTACATCTTGCGTCGTTCGTAAATAGAACTAACAATTTTCATACAAAAAGTATTGTGATAAGATCATGCAATATAATACAATTATGACGATATGATAGAAAACTTAGTAGGTACTTTATATCAGTAAAAAAAATTAAATAAAAATATCGAATGAAAATTATTGTGGCACAACAACAAAAATACACAATGCAAGTCTACGACGAAATGAGATGCAAATAACGATAGGATAGAAAGAGAAACAAGAGCGGGACTATAAGAGCGAAACGCGTGCAAAAAGATAATAGCTTAAAATAATGCTAAGAAATAGCTTAAAATATAGAAAAAGAGTTACCTATGTGATATGATGACGCTTTTAAAAAACAATAAATTGAAAATTATTTGCAATCCAAATTTTCTAAAATAATTAAAATGCTCCATGATTGCTAACAACCATAAAACATTGTATTTATTTAAAAAAAATATTAAATTAAAAATATCTCTACTGTAATAAGAGCGTCTGAAAAGCTAAGTGCAAGTGAAACAGAAATACGAATGCCAAAAAACAGACAGAGATAAAACGATTAATATTTACCTTGATGTCTTGTAAGACCTGTAAACAATTAGGATCAGATTAGTGTTTTGTATTTCCAAAACTGTTCCAAAAATATAAGAAAATATCTACACTATCAAGAAATTGTCAAAGTGACATACATACACACTTAAAATCATGACTACCATCCCTTTTGGGGTTTAATTATAAATAGGTACATATTTAAATACTTATTTTAATTTTAAGTTGTGATGATCTGTATTTTGTCGTGTATGTATCTCTATGATATAAATAAATATATAAATAAAAAATACAATGTACTTATTTATTTACATAGAGATACATACATATATTATATTTTTAATTGTAGGTTCCTATACCTATTTATTAAAGTATTTTTAAAACTGCAGCATCTTTATTATATAAGTACTTAGATTGTCAGCGAAAGTTATAAAATTTACGAGTACATCATCCATCCTTTAGGGAAACCATAAAATGCAAACATAAAACAGCTTTTATGCAATATGATATGACGCAATATCATCAAAATTGCTGGGAATCCTGTGTTATTCATATATTTATTTTAGGTCCTACAGCTTTAGAATTGGGCTTTAAAATACGTTGTTTATGCCAAAAACAAAGTCACGGGTGCTATTGTATAGTATGCCGATGATCAATCGATATAGAACCGATATGCGTTTTCGGTCGTTCTGCATTGGGTAGCATGCCACCGTGATACATCGCTATCACACCTTCGCTCTCTTTCTATTTCGCGCGAACGAACGAGATAAAAGACGTGATACAGCCGTATCACGTGTACCATGCTAATAAGGCTTCTGGTAGGTTTTCGGTCAATAATTTCGTTTGTTTTTATCTGCTGTTATGTTATGCTACTCGTATGATTATTTGGACGAATAACGCAAATAAAAAGTCGAAGTCGACACATCAAGCTACGCAAAACCAAAATAAGCTGGCCGCGCGTAGGTAGAGTAATGTATAACGTCTCGCGGCCAGCTTATATTGGTTTTTCGTAGCTTGATGTGACACCGAGAGTAGGTACATCGATATTTTCCAACACAACATTTTAGAATCACAAAGACAAATAACCTTATCTAAACTTGTATAAACAAAGTTTCAGATAAGCGCTAACCCGTAGGGTATACGGTCCGGTTATCGACCGGATATGTCGTTTACCCGGACAAGATAAAAAACCGGATAACACCCAGCTATAGTTTGCGTACGTGTCGTAGGTCAGGCTCGATCCGTGTTCGTATCGTCCTATGCAATAGTTTACAAAACTAACTAGTAATAAAACGTGACAAAGTTATTGTCTTGGTATTTGTTTTGTCTAAGCTTTACTATGATTCACTAGGTTTATTATTCATGTTTTAATAATAAAATGTAGGACATAACATTTGAGTTTTGAAATTCTTACTCATAAAGTCATTTGTTTTGGTTTGAGTAGACTCGTTGTTTTTATATATCATTATTTATTACGCTTAATAATAATTAACATAATTATAATCGTGATTCGTGAAATAATAATCTAAAATGCAATAGAATCGAAAACAATGTAAAAGTATTAATTTATGAGTGAATCCGGATTGAGATAAAAACCCGGAAAGACCGGACGGGTGAAAACCCGGGCTCTTAGTGAAAAGTCGAATTCTAACCGAGCATAACAGTTCGTTACGGCTAAAGATAGGTCAGGGATGTTTATCTGGACGTCCTCTCCAATTTACCTCTATTACAGGCCGAGATCCAATTGGAAAATTAGTCTCAGATAACTTGGAACTGCCATAAATCCAAAAGTTTTACCACACATTGTTTTTAAGATAACGTTCTTAAAATAATGTTACAGTTTGTTTTATTTGGCATCTGGTACATGATTAAGTATATTTCATATTTATAAAACTATTATCAAACGATTATCTGGCTTTTTTTATGACATCGAATATCAATTACTGTTTAACAAAAACTATCTGTAAAATTATTTTCAGAACACATTAATCATGTCAATTATGCATTATTAAAACCGGATATCGTTTAAATATCGGAATATAAACGAGCCGGGTAACAGAGCGTGTCATCGCCGGTTAACCGTGATTACATTTTCCCGGATAAATAGATTAAATTCCTGGTGAGATTACGCTCTAAATAAGATAGTTGCCTAGAATGGTTACAAAATCTTGAGATATGATTATAGCAAGATATTTTTACTAGAGATGTTTTCTGCTCGGTACGAGGCTAAAAAAAAGGGTGGCTCCTCGGAAAGCCGACGACCTTCACCAAAGGGTTAAATCACTCCAAATACATCAACTCATCATTGAGAAGCAATTGCGATTCATGATTTTTTTTATTTACACCCACAATTATTTCAGTAGCGTTTACGGAACAGCTCGCTCTAAATGAAACTAACCTGCCTCAAATACCGAAATAGTACTTAATTGACTAACACCAGACGACAAAGCCAGGCCTGAATAGTTTCACGCAATGCCAGCATCTATTGCGAGCAAGGAACAAGCGTGTAAAGTTCAAGGCCCGTCTGCGGCCTGTCTACGCGTAGTCCCTTGGCGATGGCGCCCGGGTATATTTCACCCGGACTTGGCAGGTTTACCCTGTTTCCTGCACGTGAAGAGGTTAACATTGGAGTTTTATTGAACGATTGGCTTTTTTAGGGTCGAATTTTTTGATAGTTTTTCGGCTAGTATCTGTTTCGATTGGTTGTTTCTGTATGTTTTCTCATTTTCACTACTGCAATGCAAGGAAATAATCAATTGCGTGCTAGATATCTCGAAGTTACGTATTGTGTTATGTACCTACTTACCTATTAATTAACACAGTGTTAATGGGTATTGATTTGTACTAATTAAAACAGCGGATCGGTTTCCTATAAAAATTATAATGGAAAGTTTCTGTTGAGTTTTCAAATAGTGTCACAAATCAAGGACATGTAAACCGAAACATTTGAAAAGGTAAACGTCCCTGTTAAGGGCGCGTGACGTTGTCAAGTTCAAGGGCGGGATCCGGAGGATTGCGGGATATCTTACGCCTGTCTGCCCGATCCGATCCCGGGCCCGCCGGGAAATATGAGGAGGCCGCCGTCGGCATTCTGAATGGAGCCATCCGAGTTTGTTTGTAAACAACCTTTTGATTTGATCTTTTATCTCAGTTTCAATTGTAAACAATTTAAATGTAAAATTGGTAAAACCAAATATTTTGAACAAATTAAAAAACATGACTTTCATTTTATAAATAGAAGCAAGGACGACAAAAACGCAACAACAGAAGCAACTTCTGCAAAAATGAAAGAGATAAAATATGTACAGACTACGAATTGAGAGACGGTAAATTCAATTACAAATTGTTCTTTGCTAGTAAAGGATTTGTCTTTTTAAGCAATCCAAATGATATAATCAGCCTAGAAAATCGTCAAGATGAAAATATCGATCGTAGAAAATTTCTCACACAAAAATACGAGTATTATAAGAAAAAGTCAAGTCCTACAACGTTAGTAAATAAATCTAAACACTTTTCAACACGTGGCTTGGCGTGATAGTGAGCATGAATGGAATAAAGTGGTAGTAGATGTCACACGTTCTAGGCGTGACTACTCGCCGCCGGGCCGTCTACCGCCTACTTACACTACACTTTACACGACATTTGCAAGGGTTTTCCCGCTATTATTTATTCTAGTTGTTTGTGACGATAACGGTGACGTTTACCTTATGATTATTGGGTCATTTACACCTATTTTCAGAACCAAGTTGAAATTTTTGTTTACGATTAAATAACTGCATGTTTATCTACTACCATTGTTAATTGTTATTATGTATTTTGTAATGCACATATTTTTAGACTGTTTCATTCTTCTCGGTTAGAAAGCGGTTTCGAACCACAGAGTTGCGGTAGCGAACAAAAAGATGTACCTAAGTATCTAGGTACCAATAAGCGCATTAGGAGAAAAGATTTTATGGAAAACTAAAAAAAATCCGTATTATAAGGATATCTTGAACTTTATCACATAATTATAAATTTAAGATACTCTACTCAACATTTTTTAAATTGTTCTTGTTTGGTATAAATAAACAGATTTTCTTTCAATAATTTCGTACTGACTTCTTTACGTAAGTATAGACTTTAACGAAAGTGATGAATGTTTTCACAAAATGTAAATTGCTAGAAAGTGTTTAGTGTAACTGTAAGAGAAAGTGCAATAACAAAGCATCGACCTACATAATGCATTCCCTTCAACATACATACTACACGCTACGACGTGTACTTACGCCATAAATACTGCAATGAAAAACGGTAAAAAATTATGGTATGTAAGAAAAACCTGTGGTATTGCAGATTGCAGACGACCCATGACGCCAGACTATTCCAGCCGATGTCTTTAATCAGCCCATTCATTAATGGCCAATCTAATGTTACATACATGCCGGGATCCCAACTCGGTTCGCTATCGCGCCTTAGCTCTCTTTCTATTTGTGCGCGAACGAACGAGATATAAGGCGCGATAAAGCCTTATCGCGCTCACGATACTACGGCCGCTGGTTCTCAAATAAAAATAATTGTTTTCTTGAAAAAGAGCAATAAAAAAAATTATGTACCTACTTAACTAAAACTACCAAATAGTGACTAGAAGAAAACATTAAAAAACTCTTTTGCGCTCAACCAGCTAATTGCAGTTGATATGACTCATAAAGTCAATTACGCTGTATAGTACACGAAAATGTGCACAAATTAAAATTTACGCTTCGCATTAAAGTGGTACGGCACCGTAAATGTTACGTCTACCCTAGTTACTAACTATTTAGTTACTTTATTTGGTTTTTATTAACCAATTACTTACTTAGTTTATTAAAACATAATGTACCTTATCTTATAATAAAAAGGACTACGTTTTTACATTTGGATAATCAATAAATCTCACAGAAACTAGGAGAGAAGTATTTGTCACGCAATAGGACGTAGGCTGATGATGATTAATGAATTTAATGATATTTCTATCAATATTGTCTTGTACATAGCACTATTATTAGTCTATACAAAATCACGGAGAACAATATCTAATATGAGACAACTAAGCTTTATTTTAGTAGACTTTACTAGAAAATAGCAGAGTTTACTAGAAAATTTGTTGTTAAAAATCTAATTACAACACCAAAAAAAGTTGACTGTCAAGGGACGCCCGGCAGAAGTGAAATTACCGCAGTTGTCAAATTTAAATTTCGAACTTCCGTCACAAAAAGGTTGCGGATTAGAATTTCAAATCCTTTCATAAAAGGTTTGAAAATTATAGTAAAATCTTCTAAAATCAATAGTTGTCACATATTATTATACTTACTACTAGAATATTATTTTTCCGTGAACTTGAAGCAGTTGGTGATATGAAATCTGCCAAGATATTATAAAAGAATAAAAAAATAATTTAGCTATAAACACATTAAGGTAAACATACAAATAATTGCCCACTAAAAATGACCTACGCTTAAACCAAACGTCGCTTGCATATTTAAACAGTTTTGACACAAGGGATATCCTATCCACCATGGATAAAAGTGAAAATTTATTGCTTTCGATGCACAACGAGTTTCCCAATTAGCTCTCCTGGCCGTCGGTGTTGCAGACAATATTGATTTTCACTTTTTATACGACCGTCTGTCCTTCCCATATTGGAAAAGTGGTCTGACAGCTTTTGTTGTCGAGTTTGTTTTAACTTTCAATTTGATGGCGCTTTTTTAAACTACAAGGTTTATATTCATTCCATATAAAGCTAATTTTGCGTTAACATAAATGTTCTGATGTGTCTGGAATTAGCATAAGCATAAGCATATGCTCACGACTATATTCCCCGAGGGGGTAGTCAGAGATATTCTCAAACCTCAGAACATCCACGTCTGGAAAATTAATGCGGTAGAACTATATTGGTATCACCAGATTTCTCTATGAATTGCTTACTTGATTTGTCTGTTTCATCCTATAGGTAAAATGTAGCATATAAATATGTATATGTGCCTAATGTACAGCCTGGCCAAAAAGAGTAGAAATTAAATGAGGGCGCTGCCCTTTACTTACTTAATGACTTTATAGTCATGAACGTGGTGACAGGTGGAACTAAAATTTGAGTATGGTGGTGTTGCCAGGTAATGCGTGATTTTGACGTTCTTGCGTGGGCCAAGCTATAATAAACGTGTCATTATTATAGCTTGGCCCACGCAAGAACGTCAAAATCACGCATTACCTGGCAACACCACCATACTCAAATTTTAGTTCCACCTGTCACCACGTTCATGACTATAAAGTCATTAAGTAAGTAAAGGGCAGCGCCCTCATTTAATTTCTACTCTTTTTGGCCAGGCTGTACATTAGGCACATATACATATTTATATGCTACATTTTACCTATAGGATGAAACAGACAAATCAAGTAAGCAATTCATAGAGAAATCTGGTGATACCAATATAGTTCTACCGCATTAATTTTCAATTTAAAACGAAGTAAAGATTTTAGTACTAGTTTTAGAACTAGGCTATCTCAAAAACCCATAAACATGGCCACGTGTTTTTATTTACAACACTATCAAACAGCCGGTAACGCACGATCGGCACGAGCTCTCAATGAATCGAGGCCAGTGCGAGAGTGACCTAAATTTTTATTCGCCACACCACGCATACGTTGCCATGCCGTGCCGCGGGCGTCACGCCACCATGTGGTATCTGGGTCTAGCATTGGTACATATACCCCACGCGACGAGGTTTCTCTATGGACCACCTAATTTCTTCCCGTAGATTTCGTACGAGGCGAGTAAGGGATAAGGGTTGGAACAATGTATTTGTGATCGAAAGGCTAGTCGCCTACTATCACCACTTTGTGCGTCATTTCATCTTGAAACCCTCTATGCTAAAAGAGGTCCTTGTTATAACTGCATGCAAAATACCTAGTACTTGTAGTAGTTTCTGAACACGCCCAAAGAGATGTATTTATAATTTACATCCGACATAAAAATTTACAATTCGATATCTCAATACCTATGTGGGTTTGGTAAGAGGACACCAAATCAAATAAGAATCTTCTAAAGACATCATAGTGATTGTAATCAAGTTAGTCGTACAAAAGAATTATTAAGTTTAAAAATAAAAATAACCGATTGGAAAATGAGGACGCCAGATAAGAATAATCTACACATATCTAAATATACTTTACTATGTTATGTAAACTCTACACACATCACGATAAGAGCGATAAGAAATGGGAACTATGAATCAGTGAGGAAAATTAAAGCTTTTATGTATTACCTACTAGGAAACTATTAAGGGGGCGAGAGGCAGAGGTAGACCTAGCCGAATTATTTAACCCAATTAAAGATCTGTGGTAGCCCATTGTAGGGCAAAAACCTCTTCTGATGAATAAGGGCTTCTCTAGAGGGCCACACTCAACAACGCGGGACCCGTGCAGCTCCATGGAGGCAAGTTAGTGGTCAACTTGCTGTCAGAGAATTTTCAAGCAGCCTCAATAGGCTTCTGACATGGCTTAGCTTAGCAATACTTCACCGCCATCTGACGGAACTATCCTGGACAACTGCTTAAAGAGTCTTCGGAAGTACGAAGTCGCTCGAGACGGTCAACCATCCAAAGACTGACCGGTCTTAAAGTCACTTAAAAATGACAGCTATAAGAATGTAAGAAGTAGCTGAAACCGATGAAATTGTATGATAAGGTGTACGAATATGGAGCAAGCAGAAGTATGTCCGACCAAAACGGAGATTCAATGTATCTAAACCTCCGGGAAAAGAAGTAGGCGGAAATTTTGGTGTAATTTACAAAATGATGGAAAAAATTGCAGTTGTGTCCTTGTCATTGGACTCTTGGCTGTCACTTCATACAATTGGGAAAAACGAACAGGAAGTTATAATAAGAATTCTAAACTTGCCAGACAAAAAGTTTAAGTCACATGTTAAGCAATTCCTCTGTAAAAAAGGCTACTATAAACTCGATGATTATATGAATGACCAAAAACTAACAAAATACATATATGTGGTTCATCTCCGTTTTTCTTGCATTGACGCTTTTAATTTCATAAAGAGCTATCCGTCAGGGATCGGAATCTCTTCACCTACAAGATTATGAAGAAATTTTAGAATGGCATATTTATTTCCTTTCCTTTCCTTCTCTTCTTTTCCTTTCCTTTCCCATCTTTTAAATCGAATGTTTAGAGTAAAGTTTGCAAAATTCGATTCTTTTTTTTTCTGAACCGTGTTGTCTCAGTCCTCTAGTGACTGCTCCAGGCTCCTACGTGGTGACTAAAAGATAACCCAGGAAAAGGGCAGAAGAATTAACTCGCCAAGCGTGGAGATTATGAACACGTTTCTTTCTGAGGGACATTTAGTCGTTGATGATGATGACATATTTTCTCTTAAACATACATTTATTTAAAAGAAGCATTTGCTTGAATGTTTTTCCTATATCATCAGCTTGTATAAGACCGATTCAAGGCTCCACATATTAAATACCAATCAGTAGCCGTATCGAAGTAGAGTTAAAAAATTAAAGATTTTATCTTTTAAGTACCTTTATTTTTTAAACTTATTAAAATTTTATAACTATTTTGAATAAATGATTTATGATTTTTATTCGTCATTCCGGATTTGAACGAATAATTTCATTGACACGGTAATTTAGCTATAAAGAATGGCCATGAAATGAATTCATCTATACGAACAACGTTTATTTTTAATACAATAGCTGAGTTTGTATTTACTAGCAAATGCTGTATTAAAAAAAAGTAAATAAGTACACAGTGAACCAATGATGACCATAAATTATTAGTAGTGAGCACAGATCGTATCGGAAATTATATTTAATAACATAGCCATGAAATAAAGGTAATAAGATGGAATGCGAACCCAACAAAATTGCGATCATTAGCTATTGTATCTATAATTTCTTTTAATTTCGTAATAAATTGCTATGTAATTTACATTATTGTTTTATATATTTAAAACAAATATCATGTAATTTTGATGTCTTTTTAATAGGTTACTAATTATAGTGATGGGCATACTAATATTGTCATCATTATCGAAAAAGAAAATTTTATCGATGTGCCAAATTTTTCTCAAATTTCTTAAACATAGAAATAGTACAAAAGATCACGACCATAATCTCTTTCAAGGGTAGTCAGAAACTCTGCTACCATCCTAAAAACTAATTTAATATGAATTAGGTTACTTAATTAACATTAATTAATTTGAGATTATTTCAAGAAAACATTTTTATTATACCTACTTATGCATTTTAATTTATGTACCTACTAAATTGAAAACAAATCATGACAATTCGGGATTATGTAGTGTGCATAAATTAGAAAAAAAAAATAGTATAGTGATGTGCAAATCGTGTCTTCGGTAATCGACAGCAGCTCTATTCGAACATTGCTCCACATCCATCCATCGTTGCGTCTTGCTCGCGTGCCTCGCGGAGTATTGACCTTTTCACTATGCCTAAGCGATTTAGCGCTATCGAACCGGTTTTTATTTCCCCGTCATTAAATAAAATCTTGAGGAAAAGAATTGCTGAAATATAAAAATGTTATCTCAAAAAACGTACCTCTAATTTGGAGGCACGAAAAAAATCCAAGGTCTCGTCTCACATAAAAAAAAAGAAAAAAAAGAAAAGAGCACAGCACACGCGTCGAAAAAAGTCAAATTTGCGCGGGAAAGCGTTAGATAGTGATGTGCATCGGGCGATCGGGAATCGAATCGATAGTTGCAGCGCGAATCGATATGTTACGTAAACGCGTTGTGAGCCCAGCGGCGTCGCACGTGACTGCTGGCCGTGTGACGGAACGAGCGGCGCGGCTTCCTCCCCCCGCACCGCCTCCGCACCGCACCCCACCCCGCTAGACCCCACATATAGACACATAGTACAGCAGACGTTTGATAAACAAATTACAAAATTTTAGATACGCTCCGACTTGAGAGTTTTTAATAGATTCTTTTTTTTAATGAGCCGTTTATTTACGGTAGCGATTTGAAACTTTATTATGAAGTTGAGAAGTTTTGTAATTAGATCGCTCTAACTAAAATAAGCAATTTACTTACCTACTTCAGTTTAAAAGTTTATCTTCAAGTTTGATAATACTAAATCAATTTTAATCACAGCTGAGCTGAGTACCTAATTGTGTTTGGTAGGTAATGTCGGTTCATCTTGCGAAGTCTTAGCTTCGATTCCCATAGGTACCTACCTATCGGTTTTGGATCTGGATGAATTCTGGTCTTTTTAAAACGTTGATTTTGACGTGAAATTTAGTATGAATCGTATAATAATATAAGAACCTACCTAAATTAGTGTCAAGATAGGAACAACATAACGAATCGAAGTTAATTATCAAAAAACGTTTAAAAAAATACAAAATATAACGCTATAAAAAATATAGGAATCTTTAAGTAAACACTAAAATATAAAGCTCTCATGTTCAAAAATATACATTAAAGTACCATAACATAAAGTTGATAAGAACTTACCGTAACAAATTAGAAAGTAGCACGAATCGAATGATAATAAAATTGTATAACATAAGAAACAAAACATTTGAAGCAGTTCATTTTCTCCTATCCTCGTCTCTTTCTTATCCCTAAGGTTTCAGAGTATTTCCTGGATTCTCTATCCCTGTCTGGCGCCCGAGGGCAAACGCTGATCGTTTTCTATCGATAACATCGTATTATCATGTCAACAAAGTACCTACATTTTATGCATTACCTACGTTTTTTAAGTTATTTTAAAATAACGTTTTTTATCTAGAGCAAGCTTGTTGGAATACGGCTTGCATTATTTTACCTTCATTCGTGGAAAATAAGTCCTTTCCTCTGCATACATTATAAATTAAGGTCTATCCTATTAAACTGACAGTTTTAAGGAGATGCCAAGACCGTCAAACTGAAAGACTTTCTATATGGGACTAAAATGGAAACTAGTATTTTTTCTCGATTTCGATGTCAGTCCATACCTATAGAAAGTTGTTTAGACTTAGCAATCCCTTGAAAAACCGTCAATGTATACGTACCGAAACAGATTCCCAGAAGGCAGGCAGATACTATGTATCTTCACTCTATAGACCAGATTAATAAATTTTGATAAACATTGGTTTTGGCTACTTTCGACACTTTTAAATTGCATCCCCATTATGATCTAGGTACCTTTGCCCTGCTGTAGTAGGTATATGCTATAATACTTCTCATACTGAGTTTGGAGCTTTGACCGTTTGGGCTTTTAGCAAAACTAAGAGCGTTCTTGTAATCATATTTTCTTTTAGATATTGCTAAAACCTACCTACTTTTGTAAAATTATTTTTTATTTCGTGCTGATACCAGAAATATAATTAAAATAATGTTGAAAACATAAATTCATTAAAAAAAAATTAAAGAAAAAACGAATTATTCTTTATCAAATCGATAGATTAAACTTTATCTTATTGCCTATCAAAGTACAGTGATGTCATAATTAAAACTAAACTTTAATAAACGTTATAATTACTAAAACGGTTGACAAATTTGTTTTCTTTACAGTTTCCTTTAATGAGCAATTAAGGCGCTACGGTTCCGCTCGTAGCGGCGTAGTCGTAGCACATCGTAGCGGTGCTACGCTACGGTGCGGTACTTATGCAAAAGAGGCCAATATTTCATCGCTTCTACGTCTATTGCAGCCCGTATTATCATAACAATCGTTTATGTTATGTACTTACTAGCACATAACGTTGTTATTATGTAAAATATGTAAAAGCTTAACGGAGGTTTAAACTAAGAAGATTATCAATAGAAAAACCAGATTATAAAAAAAAACAATGACAGCGTTTTGTAATTTCTAATATAGCACAATGATTTTAAGACGGTTGAGTAAAGGTCATATAAAGGTGAATTATTTGGAGACGGTTTATTTTACGTGCAAAATACAGTACCTATGTTTGTTCCTCAGGGAAATTCCAAGGTGAAATAGTGAGTTAGTGACCCCAATCAAGAATAAATAGCACAAGGACGAGGCAAGAACACATAATCAGTATACCTACTACATTTTTAATTATCTAACCTTTAGTCTTTGATAAAGTTATATGTCAAGATTGACAGTCGAAGATACGAAAGCGTCGAAAAAAAATGGAACCAGTACTGGCTTCTAAACCCTATACATATACACGCACACATACATAATTTGTATGGCGCCTCACGCACACCAACCTATGAAACTTGCCCCCTTTTGTTTTATACGGTAAAACAGTGAGGCTCATTCTAGACATAAGTAGGTACATACTTTTTCTAAGCTGTTAGTTGTTTTTTTTTCGATGTTCAATATTGGTCACAACAACTCACAATGTAAACGTTGTTCAGTTTGACGGTCTGAAGCAAGTTAAGTATTGTTAAACATTTTTCTACACCCTGTTAATATAAAAAAGGTAAAAGCTATTTCTGTGTTTTTTAAACTCCGTCTCAATTTATTGTGGAAAAAAGTCTGCTTGCAGACTGCAGTTCTCTTATCCTTCGTAACCGAAACACGTAATAAAAACATTGACGTCCACTGTTTAGTCAAATCGATTTAAAAGTAATCGATCACAGCGAGCCAAATACACGGCGCGTGAGATGGCAAGATACGATCGCAGTGAGCTAAAGCGAGCTGTCCGAAAAAAAAAGAAAAACGTATTTTTTTCCTGTCCCGTCCCGTCCGTCAAACTGGCTGGTAAACTTAACTTATTTTTATTTTCAAGGACATGGCACACGCCGAGACTGTTTGACTTTTATGTCAAAATTAACCTAACCGTTACAATTAAAAAAAGGGGGTTCTAATTTGAGCTTTGTTATAGTATGCATTTTTAAATGATGTGTGATTTGGGTAAGTACTGTGTTAGAATTTTTTTAATTTCAAAAGTTTTATAATTTCTTTTTTCATACTAAAATCAACGATGTGTATAATCTCTAATATAGAAAAATACGTATATATTTAAAAAAAAAACACGAATCTCAAGAGAGCTAGCCGCTCTACAAGGAAAGATTGCGAAAAAATGTTTAAAATAAAAATAAAATATCTTGCCTGTGTTGTGGTCACGATAATAAGAGTGGCAGGTCCCAAGTTCATATTTAAATTTCCATCGGAATAATATTAGGAACCTCTTACAATTATCTTATTATACTAAAATATTAAAGCTGATAACCTAACCTAACACAAAGCTCCTATAGAAATCTCCACATAATTCAGCTGAATATGCAATTATACGAGGCCAGTCAGCATTGAGCAGGTGCAAGCGAGACAAAAGATCACTCGATATTATATTGAACAAGTTCATAACTACGTGTATTAGAGGAACGAGTTCGTACAACGTTTTCTCATTTCCTCGGCAACGAAACTTTTCTAATATTATAGTTTCATTCATATTGTCGGTAGTTTCGCGAAAGTTTTCTTTCTGAAATGAAAGACTATTTCCATAACTATTATTTCGCTTTTATAGCTTTGTTAGTTTCTTTTCCCTTCAAATAGATTTGTTAAAGTTAGTTTTCTACTTTATCGCTTGGAAATAATGTTTGTTCTTCGAAAGTGTTAAGCTTTTTGTTATTATGGCAAGGAAATATCAACAGCCTTCCCTGATAACCATCTACCGTCAAAGTTTTATTTGTTTCTTTATTTGTACACAATGAATTATTGACGTCACTTTTCTTCGAACAGTTTTTATTCACTAGGATTCGTCCCACAAAATTGCATAAACACGTTTTTTTATTTTTTTATTTATTAAAGTATACGGTGCAAAATAACTACAGATTGGTTACCTTTTAAAACCACAAATCGAATCCTAATGATTCGAATATCGAAGTATCAGAAGCATAACGGGTCAAATGCATAATGCAGTTTGTTTTACCATTCGACATTAATATGTATTAAAAAACTGTCTCAGATGAAAGTCGAGGCTGAATAGCTTTGCAGCCTTGACCGGGATTGCTGGAAACAATAAAAAAAAGAAAAAGCAAAACTGCATAGTGCCTCCAGCTGATTGTATTTATTTTTTGCAAGTGAATCATCTCGAAGATAGTCACTTTTATCGACAGATTTAGAATTTTGTCGCAACACTATATTTTAATTTTCTAGTTCAAAAAATATTTTTCTTTTCAAGAACGCTTTATTTATTACAAAATAATTGTTTACTTGTGCTTTATAACAACAAAGAAACCATTACACGCTTGTTAACTACAATAATTAAAGTGAAATATTATTTGATTATATTTGCGAAACGAAATGAGAAATTACTGAACGAAAACATGAGCTAAAAGAAAAATAAAGTGGTAATGGTGGCGTGATATAGACAGCGAAGTGAAGATCGAATTGAATGTAAATGTTGATTTTTAATTATGTGGAGCTCTGCAATTTATGCAGGGCCGTGTCTCAGTTTTCTGTGTAAACAGAGGCGAAAGCTCAATTTACGTTCAGAAATATGCAGCTGACGAACTGTGTGCGCTCAGGGAAACTTCATTACAAAAAACATAGAAAAAAGGATAGAATACAGGGTGTGAGGAAAAGTATCATTAACCTTTAAACCAAATAGGTACTCTACCCATCAAACTTGTGTTGCAATACATTTGAGTCGAGAAGGTATCGGAGTTTAGTATGGGGCAGCTGATTTTTTTTGCTTTGATCGGTGTGCTCCCATAGTAAAAGTTGTTCAGTTTGATAGGTAGAGTATGTGGTTTAAAGGTTAATGATACTTTTCCTTACATATATATACGTATAGAACGACTTTACACTAATAATAGTTGCGAAAACGAGACAGGTTTGTACGCTAATTACACAGAGTGAGCGAGAGAAAATCTATGTTGTTTGTCCCTCTCTGAATCTGCGATACTTGCAAAATCTAGCGAAAAAAAAAACACGATACTTCACGCTTTTTCGCTAGTCGCTCAGCTCAGCTTGTATAGTTAATACCGGTTCGTTCAGTGTACGGGAAAACTTGATTTAAATACTTACCTACCTATTTAATATTAAAAAAAAGATTTCTTTTTTAATTTCTTTAAAAAAATGAACTTAGCCATACAACATTCTATCAAGCCGCTTAAGAAATAACGGCACGAGCGAAGTTTCATTAGAAAAAGTTCTTTTGTCGTTCGAAGTTAAAGTTTTTCCTCACAATGGTCGTAATTAAAAGTTGGTGGCAATGTGCCCGGTGACAGCGGCAATCCGCCATAATCTCGCCGCCAGAGGGCGCTGCAAAAAGGGCGCCAAACTTTACGCAGATAAACAACTTCCCGCCTTTTTGTTGCATCAACTTTAAAGTGGTCTAATGCAGTGTAGTTTTAATGGACTTTGTGAAGTGACGTTAAAGTCTATTATCGACGCCTCAGTTCTGATTTTAAGATTTTCGATACGTATCAGAAAGGTAGCGTACCTACCTACCTATATTTCTGTAATGTATAGATACTTAACTATAATACGACAAACAAACGTCATACACAACGTGAGTAGGACGAGTGCCGGTGGGTAAAAGAGATAGCGACATATTAAGTATGTGTGGCTACATCGCCACAATTAAATGGGATAGCGTGGTGTTCACTCTAGTAAGTGCATAATTACTCAATGGTAATTAATTTTATCATTTTTACTTAATGAACATGACTGCATGACACAATACCTACATTATACCTACCTATATTATATGCATTTTACCTACCACTACGCTTTGACAGGCTGAATAAACAAAAGATTGTGAAATTAGAGAGATACTAGAGCTCCAATAAAGAGACATAGCCGTAGGCTAATCTCTCCAAGAAATATAAAAGACCGTAGTATACCTACTTACGCATACGAAAAAAATACTAGAAAATTATGACAAAACTAAAATTAACTTGGAAGACAGCCGTGAGAATATATTATGTACTTATAAGTATAGGTATGTAATGTAAAGGTAACTAATCAATGCAAATTTCGTAAGAAAAAGATATTGTCACTTAATCACAACTTAATAATTAAGGAACTAATCATAAACAACCACACAAAACAATAATAATATTGCAAATTAATGACCATACGGAAATTAAGCGCCATAACTGGCTGTCAAGGGGAGAGAGTGGGGTAGACTGCCCCCTAGTGGGGACGGGGGCTAGAATAGCAATCTAGGGAACCTGAATAGTCTGGGTGGAATGAAATATCTAGCTGTAGCCCTAGGAAAACGCATTAGGCTTCGAAGGACCTTAATGCATGTCCGACGTGCGTTGCATTGGCCGGTATTAACTATTCATCTACACGCAGAGTTCTGTTTGAAATTCGGAAATGTTGGGATAGGCTTCTGAATAGTAAAGCTTAGACTGATATCCTTGAAGCATGGTAAACAGCTACGGAACCTATATTATTCATAAAATTTCAACATACTTGTAATCATATTTTTTAAATCTTTGTCTGCGACTTCGCCCGCACCGGCCTGCAGTCAGGGACACATAAACACCATATCGTAACTTTTTTGTTTATATATCGTCAATTTATAGACACACTTCAACTTCAGCTTTGATTAAACTAAAATAGTGGAAGATACTCGAACAATGGGTCTCCTTTCATGTAATTACGAGTAAAAAGTAATGCCGTGTGATTTTTTTTTTTCTTTTTAATTGATTTACTTGTACAACAAGTAAAAGAGCACGAAGGCATAGTGGTACCTACCTTTATTCCGATGCCGCCTAAAATCAGAAAGTATTTCAATCACGCAATGCAGTTCGTATTGCGACTAAGTAAATTAGGCGACAGGGGCTCAATTCATGTGGTCCATGCGCTATAGGCTAGTCACCTATCTTCCGCTATTTTAATTAAATCAAAGATCTTCTTAGTCTTATAAATCTTATAATAGTGTAATTCTACACGCAAACTTGCTGGCTCACGTTATTCATTAATTAAATAGCTTCGGAAACCCACTTATATTATTTATAAAATTTCAATATCATATTTTTTAAATCTTGTTTGAGAAAACTTTGCCAATTAAAATTTTACATTAAGACAAAACTCACAGAAACTAAATTAAATCACTCCACGATAACATCAAAGAACAAGAACATTTCCATTATCACAATCTATTACGAACCTAATAAGAATGCAAATGTATTCTCCAAGTACAAACATAATTCCATTATTAGCGAAGACGTGATATATTATCAAGTTAAAATTAATTTAAACCTCCCTGCCCGTACATCTCCCGCCCGCTATCTCCCTGATATATTGATAGGGCTGTCACATGCTCGGAAAATTCGGGACAGATCAAGAATGACGCCTTGTATCGAAAAATAAATTTGAATGTAAGGATGTTGTCTGCTATTATGGTACCAACAAAATTGTCTTCCTTACTAAGTAATAGTTGAGAATGCGGGAAGAAAATCGTGAAGAATCGTGGCGTCAAACGCCCTGCCTGGCCCTCTACTCCTTAAACTTATGAAAGTAATAGTTTAAAGTTTAATGGGTGTCAATTGCACAGCTACAGTTAAAAATTTTCGCGTGAAATTTTTTTCTATACTAGGTACGTTTTATAGCAAATGTTTTTATAAGAGTGCTTTCTTTGTAGTTACTATAA
Organism: Agonopterix heracliana; assembly: GCA_963693445.1. Taxonomy (NCBI): domain Eukaryota; kingdom Metazoa; phylum Arthropoda; class Insecta; order Lepidoptera; family Depressariidae; genus Agonopterix; species Agonopterix heracliana. The sequence continues at coordinate 3,553,796 of OY856310.1, forward strand.
CTATAGTAAACTCTTTTTCGAATCCTTTTTATTTCGAAAGTATATCCATAATAATTTATTGCTATTTTAAAAGTGTGATACTTAGGGCCTGTTTCACCACTTTTGGATAAGTCCTTTTTAGCTTATCCGACTGCTCATTTGATATATTTTGTATGTCAAATGAGCTGTCGGATAAGCTAACAAGAACTTATTCGGAAGTGGTGAAACTGGCCCTTAGAGTTTTGCAGGCCATTTTATTATTATAAGCTCTTTGCTGCTGCAAGTCACGTCACACGTGTATCAAACATATTTGATAAAAACGCATTGCCACTCGACTCTGAAACACTTAAATTCAAATGCGGCAAACATTCAGAAATGTCCCGCTCGCTGTTGGCACAATGTGGCAACCCTATTTATAGAGGATGTTTAATTAAAATATCTTTAAGTGATTTACGATATCGATAATTGTAAGTTCAAGGCTTGGTTATCGGCCATTTGGGTTGTTGGTGTTGACAGTTTGTGATTCATAATGTTTAAATACTATTAAACTTGTTAACTATTGAGTAATGGATTGAGAAAATGTGAGGTTGGTCATGTTTACTTATATTAAGCTGAATAAATCGTTTCATAATATGCCTGAATTTGCTTAAAGTGACTATTGCACGCTTAAATATAGTTTATAGTAGGTACTCTGTTGTTCTTGGGAGATGATATTACCTGAGTATATGGTGAATTGGCGACGGCTAAACTCTTAATATTTATTGCCATAAAAATCGGGATAAGATCACCTATGGTATGTATCATGAATAATCATGATTCTTGATAGTACAAGCTCGATATTATAATATTATGTATGATGATGGATCGACTGTATTTATCGCGATATATGAAAAAAGCATGTCGCAATTCGAATTTGACTCTACATAATGCTAATTAATGTGAACAGTACTGTAGGTACAACAAATAACACGCTTGTTACGGCACTTATTTTTATTTGTAACTAAGATTCTGACCACCCATGAAGGTATACGCTCATGAGTTTATGTATATACCTGTCTTTTATTTATGGGACATTGTAATAAATTACTTAGATTGAAAAAAGAGAATAACAAAAAGCAGTAAAACAGAAAAAAACCTTTTTTGTATCAACAAACAATGTAATGCATTTATACGTAGAGCAAAGATAGGTAGGTATTTTATTTACATGAGTTTTATCGGATAAATTCGATTCATTTTTGCGCCGTCGCGCCTCGGGATACCAATTTCCAGAGAAAATTAAATTTGCCGCTCATCCGGAAAAAGTTAAATGTCTAAAACGCTGAGTTTTGCTGAGAAAATAAGCTGCAGTGCCTTCGTTACGCTACGGTTTCAACTTAACTGTGATATAGGGAAAGGGATTGCTCAATAAGGGTCCGAGGAAGAGGGTCATACTCCACCACACCAGTGATGGTGGAAGAGATCTACGATAACATGGGCCCGCGGTTATACTGACAATAATGAGCCAATCAGTGACATCGTCGAGCAACAATCAGCGTTTTTGTATTTGTATAACGTACGTCTCAGCCAGCACACGTAACATGCGTTGTGAGACTTTTAAACACTTTGGAAACATTTGTAAACACTTTCTAGGGACTTGAATGGCGGTGTGCTCTTTTCGGATGGGTTTTTAAGGGTGTGGTCGTAAACAAGACATAACATATATAACATTTTCAGCCTATACATGTTCCAGGAGTCAAAACCATTCCAAATGATCGGATCCCTTGTGTTCTACTCACTCATGGGAGGAAATGCATTGGGTGGTCTGTTTTAAATCGGAGACAAAATTGCATATCAATAGTCAACTTCAACTATACAATACTATTTTATAGTAGCACCTCACGTTAACCCACGAGAAGAAGTGCAGTGGTCTATCCTGAACCACACTGGCTGAAAAAAGTGCATGTTTCGCTTTTATGCAGGTACCAGACAGGTTATTAACCCTGCTATGGGAAGAGGAGTGTTGTAATTTGCGTAAATACTTATGTTTCAAAACGTACACTATACGTTGGTACGCTGTATAAGAGGCTTAAACGACGACTTTTAATATATCGTGGATTACCCGGGGAACGCTCTGAAATCTGTTTTATAGCCGGATTAGGGTACCGTGGAGCACGGCGGAAAAGCCATGCGTTTTATTGCCCGTCCCAATATTTATTGTTATCAAATTTTGTTTTGTTTCCGTGATGTTTGCTTTTTCTTGAACGCTTTGGAAAAATTGGGGCGTGACAGTTATTTTAGCATGGTTTACTAGACGTTGAAATAAATCATCTTCATCCACAGGGTCCAATAAAGTATGCTGACAGTTTTTAAAACTACAGACTATCAAACTGAACAACTTTCTCTATGGGACCAACATCGAAATCGCGATAAAGAAATCTGATGTCCCATAAATTTTTCGAGTAGAATTGCATCATTCAAGGCCTCGGCTATTATACTACCATACATAGCTGTAGAAGCTCGGTTTAGTCCAGTTGCAATGTATGACATTCATACGAAAAAAAAGTAGCCCGTTCGAAGCCGGAAAATCAGCTTAAACCCTATAAAACACACGAATTAATCAACTAGTTTTTAGACAAACTAAATTCAGTTTAAAAAAGGACATGCGATTTTTTTTCATGAACTACACAATATGTAAATTGAACGTGGAACTTTCTGTATATTGACATTCTTCATGAATAATGCATGATATGTTAATACATAATGTATATTTTATTATAAGAGACAGTGTGGGTCCGTTATAGTTGTATTTATGTCACTGGGATATTTACAGGGGTTTTGTTTGTTTTTAGTGTTCACTAATTTGTATGGACCACCCCATCCACACGGAGAGAAATATCATACTCATACTATATCCTAATTATAGTATTGTATGTTGTGAGAAACGTATTATATAATCTGTGGTACTGCTAAACAGGCGTTACTACGTTTACCCGGACTGCCAAACTAGAGGTCCAAGGTTCTAATTCTGGTGCGGTCATGGATGTTAGGTTTTTATGTCATTGTTGTATGGTTTCCATAACAAGGTAGCATGAACATTTAAGCCTACTGCTATCTCAAAATAGATGGAACTAAAAAAAAATGGACAAAATTTTTGTGTGAAAATAGATTTTCTAAGGGTTTGAAACTTGAAACCTATCTAAATTAACAATGAAGACGCCGAGTAAAGCTTGATGCGCCCAGGAGTGCGATTTTTGAATCTCATTCGGTGACTACGGCAGTTGAAAATGTTAAAATTACTATGGAGATACGCATCTTTCTACTGTTGATTTAACTTTCAAAAATAATACTTCTGGAGTGCTATTTTTGAAAGTAAAATCAGCAGTAGAAAGATGCGTAGGTATCTCCAGAGAAATTTTGACATTTTCAACTGCTGAGCTCACCGAATGAGATTCAAAAATCGCACTCCAGGAGTGGTATTTTTTAAAGTCATACGTTGAACTCAGCAGCAGAAAATTTCAAAATGTCTTTCAAAAATCGCTCTCCTGGAGTATGATTTTTGAAAGTCAAATCAGCAGTAGAAAGATGCAGTCTCTACAGTCATTTTGACATTCTCTACTACTGAGTCCAAGGTAAGATTTTAAAAGTACCACTCCTGGAACTGCAATTATTTACAGTACCGCTGATCGCTAGAATAGTGTAGGAAAAAAATAATGGAAATCTGTTAAGGAAGATCATCATCATCATCAGCCTATCATCGTCCACTGCTGGACATAGGCCTCTCCCAAGGCGCGCCACAAAACTCTGTCCTCGGCCTTCCTCATCCAGTCGCTCCCCGCTACTTTTTTTAGGTCGTCTTCCCAGCTGGCAGCAGGGCGTCCCACACTACGCCTACCAGTTCGCGGTCTCCACTCTAGAACTCTGACACCCCATCGGTTGTCAGTAAGGAAGATAACAATCAGCAACGGAAATCTGGAAGGTAGGATAACAATCAGCCACCGAATCAAGTTAAAACAATATTTAGGTAATGTTAACGTCCAACTGCGGCACTTTCTATTTTATTCTAAAATGATCTTTATCACAAAGGGGTAAGGCATCAGGGGTGTAAGCTGAACTAAGACCTAAGGGTTACGTGATCTGTCACCCGGTTGTTGTGCGTCACCGAACGGGTGCGATTTATTGTTGCTAGCTGTAGTCTAAGATCCCACAGATAAATATTTAAGGTCGATTATTTTTGAGAAGTAGACGTGTGCCAGAATCATCATTTTCCAACCTAGGGATAAAAACATGAACGTATGTATGTACAATATTTTAAGCGTACTGTATTCATGACCGATTCGTGAAATATGCAATTCTAAAAATGACAGATTCTGCAAATATGTCTGACTCTACATGACAATACAATGACTGATTAGCTTCAACAGAGTTTATAGCTACTTGTAATATTACTATTGTGCATTGTATTTTATTTTTGGTGTAAGTAAATAAAGTATATTTCATTCATTCATTTATACAACCTTTCATTAAAATATGGGAAATTTTTCACTGTCTTAGTTTAAAAATCGAGTCATTTCTTCCCGTGTCGATGTCTTATAAAGCTGATCAGGGATACAATTTCTTTAAAAAGCCTATTAGCTATCAACATAGCTCGTTGGGCAAAAATTTACTTCGCCACAATGGATCATTTATCCGATCGTGAATTTAGGTAGGTATGTCGATAAAATAACAGTGAGGTTAGATATTTTACGATGAGATCTTATACTACTACACTTGTTGCTTGGGATTCTTTTGCGACACAGCATTGCAGGCTTTTTTATTCTGGTCATGTCAAATGTCAGAATATTACACTCTTGGGAAAATAATATTCAAACATGGTGCCCAATTGCAAATTATTAGGCAGCTACTCTACTATATAAAGCTAGAGACAACCCTGACATTAACACCATTGTTAACACCCCTAATCGACCAAGGTTGTCATCTTATTAACGATGGGTTCAAAAGGAACTTTGATTCACTTGTTGCTATCCCGGCGGGTTATCGGTTCACGGGACACGGATCCCGGTACGTGACATCCCGCGAGAGTCGCGGGATCAGCGACGAGGGAATGCGGGAATTTGTGAGCTTCATAGTTCCAATACGATTCGATAAATCGCTTGTGGATGGAAAACATGTCGCACCTTGCGTTTGTGTTTTAAAACGACTGTGTAGCCCATCGACATGCAAAGGGAAAACCACGCAACCATAGAAGTGCAAAGTAGGCGTGGAATGTGTCGCCAGAGGTTATGCAATGATTTGCACAACACCATAAGGCGCTGCGTGGTGCGAGCGAGAGGGCATGAGTAATTGTAGCAGCGTGAGCGGGAAGACAAGTGGCGACGCCGTCTCCGAAGCAAAAGGGCTACTTTGCATTTATAACCCCTCTTAAAATGTTCTGTGGGGAAAACAGTTATTCCATTAAAAACTTACAGAAATCTACGGTGAGACCAAATAACTGTTAAGAACCTTGTGTACCATATGATTATGCAATCGTCATCAGACTATAAACGTCCCACTGCAGGGCACTCCCCTCAAGGAGGGTGAATGGGCGTTAGTCCACCACGCGTGCCTAATAATACGGATTGCTAGACTTCACAATATGCATCAGAATTTCTTCTTTAGCGTATTTAGGGTCCCCACGATGTTTCCCTTCACTGTTTGCGAGCAGTCGGTATTAAGTTGTTGTCCGTGGGGATTCGAACCCGGTTCCTCTTGTTCCATGTCCAGCATCCATGACTCTCCGCAACGCGACACCCACGCTCTCAATTATATTATGATGCAAATAATATGACTGCAATCAATCGAATCAGCCCACATCGACCCACTGCTGGGCATAGACCTCCTTTTTATTGCGCCACTCCTCTCGGTCCTGTGCCAATCTTATCCACCTCTGACCCGCAACCCTTACAACGTCGTCTGACCAACGCATCGCTGGTCTACCCACGGACCTCCTCCCTTCTCTTGGCCACCATTCCAAAATATTGCTTTAGTCCACCGGCCGTCTGCTCTTCTAGCCAAAAATTATGCAGTCAATCTGTTGAATTATGGTTTTGATCTTATTTGATTTTGTGTATTAGAAATATCTATACCTTATTCAATGTTATAGCCAATTTGTGTCATTACGAATCAAATTAAAAATTTAAAAATTAAGTCTCGGGCACTTGAACCAGCATCTTCCAAACCGGGGAATTGCGTTTTCCAATTTCGCCACCGACTCCCACAACCATTTTTAAATACTTTTAAAGAATAGGGAACGGCACTTCTTAATATAATTTTAGACCCGTGTTTAATCATTTTATTCACAAGCGTTTCCATTTTCAAATTACATTTTCTGCGAAAATGAGCGTAGACATAACGAAATTAAATTTATAACGAGATACATTTCCATATCACGTTTGTAACGTTCTTAAAACACGTAGTAGATACGTGCGAAAGACGTAATAGTAATAAACTCAAATGAGTTGATTCATTTCAATTGTATAAAAGCTTAAAATTTCCCTGCAAATGTGAGTTTAGCATCATTTTCAAACGTTGTTAAGATAAAACTAAAACAATTAATAGGTAGGTATTTTATTTAGTCTCAAGTACATTAAAATAATTACCTAACCTACTTTAGCTTTAAGTATGATAATACTTTTATGTTTTATAAATAATTTGATAAAGTGGTTTGTTATTTAATGCTTTCAGTAAACTTAAGTACAGGTACTGAGTTACAGAATAAATTCTGTAACTCTGGAAAAAAAATTAAACCTTTCGTTAATCATACATAGTAAAAGTTGAACTGAACTACCGAAATTAGACCAACTAAACCGCCCCTTTCAATTTTAATAGCACATTTTTTTATACATAGTCGCAAACGATTTTTGATGAGTTTCAGAGATTCAAAACAAGATTTAAGTAATTGACCTTTTAAATGGTGACTAAATTGAATCAAATCACTAACTGATTCAAAAGGCTTCCTCTCCCTTGTGCAGAATATAGATACATTCAGTTACGCTTTCAATTCAACTTCAATTTATTTAAATGTAATTTCATTCTTTTTTTCATAACTGCGTAGAAATAGAACATAATTATGTCATTTCTTGACTTCGATTAATGAGCGCAGAAAATTATAAAAGATTTCGGCACTGGCTACAAGCTCAGTACCCAGGTATTTTGTTTATTAATTTCTTTTATTTTTTAAATATTTTTTTCTTCTTTGTTTGTGTTCCAAATTCAAATCAAGGATGCCAACATGGAAACTCAAAAACGCCAAACAATGCTCCTATTGTAATCGCCATGTGTCTGGCACACACTCACAGAGGGTACGTATATGTACAACGTAGGTACTTATTCGTTGCATATGTTCCTGCCTGGCTGCATTCTCTATGGTCGTACTAACGAGCCAATATGCTGATGCGAGCGTCTGCTAGAATATTGTGAACTTGGTGGTGGATTACGGATTTACTTGTTTTTTTTAATGAATTAGGTACTATTTTTGTCAATTATATGGGAAATCTTTTTCTAAACTGTTTAAAAACACATATAATTTCTTATCACGAATAACTTACTTGGCATTTTTCAGGATCGTGTGCTATAAGTACTACATTTTCTCTACATACGGCTACTTACATAATGTTTTTCTCGTGTCTATTTGTACAGTAGTTACTTACCTATTATGTTTATTGCTTAGTCAAAATATTATAACATGAAATTGTTCAGTTTCATATTTTTTCCTCCTTCAAAAATAACAAAAAACACATCGTAAATTTTTATTACCTTAAAGATAAGGTAGATATTAGTCTCTGAAAACGGGTCTTTCAATCGGAAAAATCCGATAGAATACGCTATTACACTTTTATGGAGGACGCAATTTTGAACGAAAGGAATTTGCCTCGCAATCTCTTTCCATTGAAAAGAGATAGCCAATTTTTGTCCGTTATCAGAACGGAATGGAGATTTTTCTTTTTAATTAATTGCTTTTACGCACGGAAGCGGCCAGTGAGTTATGTACAAATGCAAAGAGTTATAAAATGGCAGAGAAATAGTATCTGTCCATGTCTAGAAGCTATTTTCGGTGACATCCTTTTTTTCAATTTAATTACATAAATTAACGATTTTTTTATGAAGTAACACATTGTTTTTTTTTAAATCAAGTTTCTTCAAACAACTACAACTTCAGAAAACAATGCACTCATGAGATAAAAAAAATGAATGAATGAAAGAAACATTACGTAACAATTTTGCCGTTTTATTAGACAACAGTTTAAATATTTAGTAAACCAATTGAAGACTACAGCGTTTTGTTTCCCAGGGATATAATCAAAAGGAGCAATTCCGCCAACTGCGCACAAAATAAAATATTTAACGACTCTTTATAACATCGAAACCGTCTGAAAAGTTATGAAATTTTCAAATATCTCCCCGGAAATTACGACTCGCTTTCATATAAACATTGTATACGTACTATATGACGGGCGCTCGCCGGCTTTTAATATGTTAAAAGTACTTTTAAAGCCTTTTATAGTTCGTAGTGGAAAGTAAAAACTAAAATATCTGTACTAGCCTTCATTCGATATTCAATTTGGAAGGAGAATACCGAAAATGCATAAACGAGGCAATAGAATGCATTAATGAAAGTTTCAAGCAATAGTTTAGAGTAACTATCCAATAGAAGTGGGCGGTGGAGGCAACCCTCACCCACCCTCCCGCAATAACAAGCGCATTTAGAAAATTAAAAAGAAAAGTACTAAGTTCCATTATTAAAAAATATATATTGTTCTAAGATTTTCAACAAAAAGTTAGGTTACTTTTGACGTTTTGGCGCGCAAAGCGTATTGTATTAAGAAAAAACAATAATAAAGTCTTTGGAGTATTGATCGGAGTTCGGCGCATGCGCGGAAACACGAAATTTGCAATTACAAAGTGTTCTCTGCAAATTTCGCTCGAGTTTATAATTCGAAGGCAGCCTCTAACGTCGAATTTCCTGTTCACCGGCCATACGAGTGAAAGAGACGAAGATAGCAGAAAATAAATTTAAGTTAGTTGCGCCATTTTCGAAAATTTTCGTGTGCGTTTTCGCCATTAGAAGTTAGGATGTGTTTGATAAATAAATAACAATTAGGAAGTTTTGTGACGTGTATTTTCCTGCTTCTATTTACAGTTCAGATTTAGATTTGAATAAAATTTAATTTATCGGTAACTGCACTGTCATTTGTTTTTATTTTTTTGCCTGCCATGCATCAAATCGTGTAGGTATTACGTATTTTTATATACGCATAAAACACACACTTATGATACGCAAGTACACACGGCGACACATCAAGCTACGCAAAACCAAAATAAGCTGGCCGCGCGTAGGTAGTGTAATGAATTACGTCGCGCGGCCAGCTTATGTTTGTTTTGCGTAGCTTGATGTGTCGCCGTGTGTACCTAAGATATTTTTACTGACTGAAAATAACAAACGAAAAAATATAGTTAGAAGTTTTCGTTAGAAATATAGTTAAAATATAGAAGACATTTTTCAATGTATGCATACATTGAAAAATGTAGAGTTGGCTTCAATTTTATATGAACATTCTTAGGGATGGCTCCAATCATGGCTGATTGGCAGAGCTCTTTCCCCTCTCACCCTCTTTCGTGCCATACACTGGCCTGCATTATTAGCTGATATGCTCGCTGATTAGCATAAAGGTGGGCAAGGATTTCCGATCTGGAGTGCTATTTTTGAAACTCATACCTACGTTGAACTCAGCAGTTGAAAATGACTATAGTGAAATCCATCTTCCTACTGCTGGTTTGACTTTCAAAAATCGCACTCTTGAAGTATTATTTTTGAAAATCATAATCAGCAGTAGAAAGATGCATATCTCCATAGTAATTTTGACATTTTCAACTGCTGAGCTCAGCGAAAGAGTTTCAAAAATAGCACATCAGCATAGGTAGCATGACACCGTGATAGAGCGCTATCACACCTTCCCTCTCTTTCTTTTTGCGCGCGAATGACCGAGATAAAAGGTGTGATACAGCCGTAGAACGTGTAACAATATTCTACGAGTGCTGCATAGGTAGCATGCTGCAGTAATACAGCGCTATCACACCTTCGCTCTCTTTCTATTTGCACGTGAACGAACGAGATAAAAGACGTGATACAGCCGTATCACGTGTAGCATACTACCAGTGCTGGTCTGTTAGTCCTTAGTTATAACCGATATACGGTGTATGCAAGATCGCTACGTAATCACATTTAGAAGGTGGTAAGATAAGTTGTAGCAAACGTTTCCGACCACCACGAAAGGAACAACAGGGTGTAAACATATTTTAGGGGGTGCTACAGACTTTCGAACTCAACAACTTTCTCTACTACAGCCAACATCGACATCGCGAAACAAAAATAATGATCTTGACTTAAAACTCGATCCAAATATCTGCCGCGCTAGCAATAACAGCAGTAAGTACGTTCGACTTGATTTCGAGAAAACGGCGCGTAAAGTTTTCGAAACATTTTTAATTTTCCTGACTTATTTATACAGTTATTTTAATTGATTTATTTTTTTATATATAGCTGAAATCATGTAATTTGATATATAGTAATCGAAAAGTTTGTATCTATATTAGGATAATTGTAAATAATGGAAAACCGTTTATACTAAGTAAAAGTTAGATACTTACTAACAGTTTGCTTAGAATAACGGCAGCAAGTACCGACTTACTGCCGTTATCGTAAGCAGTTCATACAAATCATAGTATGGGGTAAGGAAAAAAAAGATGTAAATTTATAGAAATCTTGTGTCTATTAAAAATCTGCATAAAAATAATCAAAACCTTTTACAAAACTAAATTTAGTATTATATGGCACATATATTTCACTTGAGATTAATCGCTTAGGGTTACTAAATTAACATTTCTCAAAATGAGAAAACAATGAGCCGTTTTCCAAAACTAGTAAAACATAAAATCTAGACCAGGAGACCTCTCGGAGACCAGGTCCACCAGTTTCCAGGGGGTACGCTTCGGAGCTTCGCTCCTACGCATAGCTCGACCTTCGGCCTCGCAAAAATTAAGGGGGGAAAATTTGAACATTTGTGTGGCGACCCCATCGAAAGTTGAAGATAGAAAAAAAATGTTTTCATATTTAGGATCTGGGACCAGGGCTGTAGCTAGAACTGGATTGAAGGTAGGGCATAGGAGGTTTAAGGTAGGGCAGAAGCAAAAAGAAAGTTTTTTGGATGAGTAACATAATTCAGTGTCAGTGAAATCTTCTCTCCAGAAATTAGAAGAACACACCAAGTCTCAAAACTATACCTCTTTGAGCCTACCTATATATGCTCAAAACACCATTGGCTGGAGCGAGCGAAGCGAACTCGAAATTTCACTCTTCAAGACTCAAAACGGTGTTGGTATGAGTTTACTTACCTACGCTCATTATATCTCGAGCTGGCGAATGAAGCAAGCTCAAAATTTCACACTCCAACATTTAAAATGTTGTTGGTATGAGTTCCATTAGCCTACCCTACGCTCATATGATAGGCTGGAGCGAACTAAAAAATTTACACTCCAAGAATCAAAACGGCATTTGCATTGGTATGAGTTCCGTGGGCCTATCTATGCGAATAATATCATAGGCTGGAGCGAGCGAAGCGAGCTCGAAATTGCACACACCAAGACTCAAAACGGTGTTGGTATAAGTTCCATTGGCCTACCTTTGTGCATAATATCATAGGCTGGAGCGAGCGGAGCGTGCTCGAAATTTCACACTCAAAGACTCTAAATACGGTGTTGGTATGAGTTCCATTAGCTACCCATGCTTATAAAATCATAGGCTGGAGCGAGCGAAGCGACCTCGAAATTTTACACATTAAGTCTTAAAACGGTGTCGGTCCGAGTTCCATCACCTAAGCTTAGGTCCTAAGCCATACCCAAAACTCAATTCAAAGGCTGGAGCGACTGAAGCGAGCTCGAAATTTCACACACCAAATCTAAAAACGGTGTCAGTCACATAAAACACAATTCCAAGGCTGGAGCGAACAAAGTGAGCTCGAAATTTCACACTCCAATGCACTCCAAAACGGTGTTCGTATTAGTTCCATTAGCCTACCTACGCTCATAATATCATGGGCTGGAGCGAGCGAAGCGAGCTCGAAATTTCACACACCAAATCTAAAAATGGTGTCAGTCCGAGTTCACATAAAACACTATTCAAAGGCTGGAGCGAACGAAGCGAGCTCGAAATTTCACACTCCAAGATTCAAAACGATGTTGGTATGAGTTCCATTGGCCTACCTATGCGCATAATATCATAGGCTGGAGCAAGCGAGTCGACCTTCGGAGAAAGTGGAAGTTTTTGCCAATTCTCAAGTTGTTAACAATTCTTAAGTACTTCAAAATAAGTACTATTTTCTTAAATTTCTCTAAAGTTACTACTGATGCATTAAGCAATTAATACTCTGAGTAAATTGAACTTTACTTACTATAACCGCAGTACTTTGAGTTACTGCTAATATTCTTAGTAGGGTACCAAAATGTTAATTTCACTTTGCTTAATATAATAGCAGTACTTCTAGTTACTGCTCATATTCTACGTAGTTAGTGCTAAAAGTTAAATCAATTTGCTTAATATAAGAGCAGTACTTTTAGTTACTGCCCTTATTTTAAGTAGTGGTCAAATGTTAATGTTGGCGCATTACTAAAAAACCAGCAGTAAGTATACTTACTGCTATCATTCTAAGTAATTTTTCCCATTATTAAGAGATACTGCTGTTATGCTTACTGTAAAATACAGGTTCCCGTTAAGCTATCAAAATAAGAGTCACAACATAATATAGAGCTCATTTTGCTGATTCCGAATCTATATGTAACTCAATTTCGTCAAAAATCGTACTTACTGCTGTTATTGCTAGCGCGGCAGATATAGGGTCCTTCATAACATTCTGACACTTTTTTAAGGGGATGATCAGACCATCAAACTGAACAACTGTCTCCATGGGACCAACATCGAAATAGAGAAAAAAAATCTGCTGCTCCATACAAAGCTGCAAATCTACTCGAGCCAAATCTAGATGGGACAGCTGTTTTTTTTTCGCGATTTTGATGTTGGTTCTTTAGAGAAAGTTGTTCAGTTTGATGGTCTGATCATCCCCTTAAAAAAGTGTCAGCATATTAAGTTGGACCCTGTATATGGAATAGCAGATTTTTTATCGTGACTTCCATGTTGGCTCTAAAACATGTAACGCGTTTGAGTTTACTCCCTGTGTAGATGAATCAGACTGTATTGGGAATAGCCCAGGGTTTCGGGTGCTCCAAAATTTTGATATAACTACAACAACCTTTTTAAGCGTAAATTGTAGCCGGATTACTCTCAGCGTACTGGGGTTTCATGATAAAATTACGTTTTGAGGTTTCTTCTTTCTTTCATCAATAAAAACATAGGTACAGAAATTCATGACTATTCTCCCTTTTGGGGTGGACAGAAATCCAGCTAAAGCAGCCAACAATATTTTTAAGGGTACGTATAGTAAGGCCACAAAAACAACAAAATAATATCTATTCTTACGTCAATTCTTCAATACAACCTGCCAAAATACAAAATCGCATGTCTAAAATAATTTGCATAAAATTTCAGTAGGTATCAAAAACATTTCAGAAAACCCGAAACATAATTAAAAAATATAGCACAAATAGGCATTGTCTCCTTCACAATCAAACGCCGAAACGAACCAATCAGTCGAACCTCTTCCTACCTAGGTATACCTAGACAAGTCTAGCCTTTAGGAAGTGCAACGCAAGTGCAGGGGGAGGGCAGTCTGGTTGCCATGGCAACCGCAAGATGGCGCCGGTGAAATTAGTACGTCTGCAAGCGAATAGCCCCGTCTTCATTACGTAGGATTTCAATTTATTTCCAAATTGTGGGTAGTTACGCTTTGGAATATTTAGGTTAGATTTTTAATAAGTTTCTTATTTAGTATGTATATAGACTACCTATTTACGTTTATTTTAAGTAATAAGGGAAATACACACATAATAGGTACGGTACCTACTATGCATTTGATTTTATGTGTATCCCTTGGTTTATAACCACGATGAATACAAGAATCGATTGGACGGGGAAGGCCGAATATAGAGTTTTTTGGACGCATGTGAAGTGACCTATGTTCAATAGTGGGAGATGGTAGGCTGATGATGATGAAATAGGTACAGAGTCAGGCTGGAGTAAATAGCTTTTTAGCTAACATCATTAGAATAGTCTCCATCATCCTAATTGCTGGCGCACAGGCCTGTCTTCACAGTGACGGCGTGTGTCACTAATTATAAATTTCCTTTCTTTTCAATGTTAAGTAGAAATACTTACAAAAGTTTTTGTTTAATACTTAATAAACATAGACATATTACTCTAGCGATAGACAAGCTCGTTCAAAGAAACAACATTTCACACATAACAACACAAAATGACACATTGCGGTCTGTCATTGCCATAGTGTCGAAGTGAACTCGGGAACATCAAGAACATGTTGCTTCTATGAAAGGGCAAGTCTATCGCTAGAGTTTAAGTCTATGGTAATAAATAAGTTTATCGCAGTAATAGATGACATCGATTGTTTCTCTAACAGTTGAATGTTCTTCCTCAATTCCTAAATAGTTCTTGTATTAACGGAACAAACATCGGGACGTAGTGCTTTGAGCTAATAACAGATCTACATGAAGCGTAAAATATCTTCATTCAATAAAAATTCACATTTGATTACTGAATAAGTTTCTGATTTGGCACGAAAAGAATAAAGAAGAATATAAATTTGATGCACAATTTTCTCTACATGGCATGGGGACTCACTTGAATACCTACTTAGTGCATTTTATTTATATTTAGGTACTTATGTATAATCTCCATATTATATTTACTACCTATACGTTCCATATGGAGGAGGTTATGTTTTTTCATTCATGAGCCGGATACAAATATTTAACCCCTTTTTATAATATCCCCCGAGTGAGAGGTTAGATTTATTCTAAATATAGCATTCCTATTTCACTAACTGTACACACTAACCCAGTTGTCGTCAATTTAAATATAATGGAAAGTGGACACGATGCATGCCTCGAAATGGAAGCATGTAGGTTTCTTTATGATGCTTTTTTTTACAGAAAAGCAAGCTGTCTGTGGTGTTACTTTCCTAAAATGCATTGCGGTTGGATCTCGGTGCTGTGTGGTGTCCAGCTTCAAATAGCACCAACCCAGATGGATGTCACAAGAGGCGACTCATCCCTTAATGAACCGTCTATTGATGACCACACCGTGGGACTCCATCCGTCCCCATCCATGATCGTAGCGGCTTCCGATTCCATTTGATTTTGGAGTGTGCCATTGACTTACCAACTACTGGACATAGGGTCCGCGCTCAAAAGTGTCCGAACCAAAAGAGCACCAAAACGTATAAAGAATGTATAAAGAGAACCAATTACACGATTACAGCATTTTAAATATTTTTAGTTTGTTTATATTACACGTACTTACATAGTTTTGTGTAGGTTAGTCTCGGACTCTTTTTTCGAATATTTTGTATTAGACCCGACGTCTATTCATCAGTATGTCAATGGAGAGTGCATCTGTATTTAACGTATACATGCACTAAGAAATATTAGGCTTTAGGCATAGGCGAAGTATTTTTCGCTTACGCTGGTAGACGGAACATCAGTGTAACCGCGTATGAGACAGCGATAGTCATAAAATCCTATACAATTTGTATGAAAATAGATGTCTAACTCCGGAGTCAGACAGCCGTCGTAGAACAAAAAAGTGGTGACGTCGATAAGGAGAGCAATAAGTAGCGATCTCCTTTTTTAACTAGAGCGAATTTGCTATGTGCATCTCTTACTGATGACAAGACACGTGATTCCTTCTAGTTCCTTCTGTTTCTACGGCTTTAGGCTTTTCTTGAGGCCAGAACGCTTTTGTAAGTAAGCGAAATCGGTTATGAATTATGATAATCATCATTAAGAGTTACATAACACCCAAAAAAGCAGCAACCTAAATTAAAAAGCCACCTCCACAAGGCTTCACACTCCAGTGTTTCCTAACAAACGAACGCCTTTGAAAAACTTTTGTCAACCGGCAGACTACGCTGCAATCTTTCCTTTCCACCCTTGTTACTGCTCCTCGGAAACTTTTCTTTGTATTTTTGAGTTGCAGCTTGCAGTAGTTTACGTTCAGAATGTATATGCAGATTAATATTATACATGGTGTTAACCAATGAACCTGAATGGTTTTTGTTCAGAATCGATAATTGAACGTTTGTTATGAAACTTGTTTTCCAAACATTTCACGTCGAAATTATGAGGTCACGAATCGCGAGTAGAACTTTTTAAATATCTATACATTCCCAAAAGTGTAATTTTATTCTGAAATAAGATGATCCTGCCAGCTAACATGGTGGTTGTAGTAAAGTTACTGACCATCTCTAAAGTGATTGCGGTCGTAAGTTTATGTATATCTTTGTCCGTCTATTAGGTAGATCTACTCGTTAAAACTACCGAATAGATTTCAATGAATTTTGACAGACGTTAGATATAATGTGATGAAGAAAGCTTTTTGTTTATCTCTATAACGAAAAAAAATTTACTCTAGCGAAGCTGCGGGCAAAAGCTCATAATATCAAAGACTCATATTATGATGTACATTGCTTATACCGCCTACATTCTTAGCAGGATAAAAAGTATCCTATGCCCGTCTCCACGTCATAGGCATTTCATGGCAAAAGGTTCAACGATTGAGCCAACGAAACATAAAATAATAGTTAGGAGTGCTCGAATACCCCTAATATAGTGACCCGATACCTCAGCAGGTAGTGATCAGCATAATGAATGACTTCTATGCTACGTGGTTGAGGTGTACCTAGAAGTGAAATAAACAAACAAAAAACGAACATTTTCATTCAATATTTGTTGTACACACTGTTTGTCGTGAGGTCTTTGCCCTGGGATCCTACGTCCTTATTGTAGATTAAAGTATGGAGCATACATGTATTCTTCATTGATTTAAGTTAGATTAGAAAATACTACGCCTTCAGTCGTACGTAGAAGATTATCTCTTTGAACGCATACAGAAGACATACTGCACCAGTGTCAAAGCGTAGTTCAATCGCGATTGTCTTTGTGACTGACCTATTTTCAACCTTATATCCCATGAGGACAGTCTGCAACATACTAACATACCTATTTCAAGATTGGGTGTCATAAAACCAACTGTATTTCCCTCTCTGGTTGATATCTTTGTGACAAGGGTATGGTTTTAAGGAATTTATATACAGCTGAATTTGTCAATTAATAGATAGGCGGTAAAGGAAACCTGCTGCCTACCCTTCAAAAAACAATAAAGTATTATGTGTACAAACAATATTGTAACTTCTCTGCAACGGAATACCTTCCGAACGCTGTGGTAAACTGAACAAAATTACCCCAGAAAGCTGTCTATGTGATATTTCGATTAAAAAATATTGAGTTTGAGTTTTGAGTTCACAGTGTGGCAATGAAGGCTTCCGCACGGGTCACTGGCAACAGCCCTGTCGCTGCATTGCACGTGTGGGAAAAGGGGTGCGGCTGGACCACTAGTGGCTGTCGTTAGTCGCCTAGATACGACAAGCCATGACCTACAGTTATAAATAGCCATTTTAAGAAAAAACTTCGAACGAAGAAGAAGACTTAGAATTCATAAGCTAATTGGTATAAGGTAGCTCTATAAACGTTTTCCGCATGCTCTACCCAGCTAAAAATAATAGGACGTGACCTTAACAATCGTTCAGTAAAGCTTTTACACTCATTCAATTAAAATTTACAAATTCAACACCCACTCGAACGTGAATGAACTGCCGGTGGCTAGCCACAGGCTTCACTGAAAAATTTACCTTTCCCTACGCCAACATACCGCCTAATCGTGTCACCGTTGCCTCTCGACTACGATCTGACCGAAGTATGATAGCTTCAAAAACCGCAATGGAAGGGAATTAAGGATAAAGCCAGTCCCCATTTGTCGCATCTATTAAATCTCAGTGAATGGTGTATATTTACTCCGGCCGTGAACCGGCCATGACGTGTTTTATTCCTATATTCGCGGCGATTTCAGGCCATTTGGGGCATTCCGCGCCGAAAGCGAGAGTGCCCTGTTTTTGTTCGTTTTCATTTGATTTATGCAGTTGCGTACGTTAAATACTCTATCGACACGGATGGTATGGGTCAAGGTTTGGTTTATTTCCATCTACGTGTCTATATTTAGGGAGTCGAACGAGGCAGAAGCTGCCTACTATAGCACTATAGCTAAATTTTCCCCGCGGCTTGCTTTTTTCCCACGTTCACGATTAGAGTCAATAAGACACATTTCTTCTGGTCGAGGCGATGGCATGTCATAGTTTGACTGGACCTCGTGGTGAAGAGACGCAAGCCACTGGTTACCCAGTGTCAGACGTATTGGGACTGGGGAGTTCGATGGCGATCGACAGTTTGTCCGTACAAAAGCAAGATGTGCTTCGCATTCTTCAATCCTTGCGAACGGATCATTACGCAAACGAATGGAAACTTTAGAGCATGAAGGTATTTGAGAGAAAGAAACTTTTGTTTGTTTGGTGACTGTCGAAAACACTACAAACTCAAAGTAGGCAGACATCGGACGGCGAAAACGTTCATAAAATGGTATCTAAAGACAAAAAATATCTACACGTTATGGTAATGAAGGTGTTAATAACATTAGTCGCAAACAATACACATGAAAGGACAACAGAAAAGTAAGAAATAAAAGGTAAAGAAAAGAAAAGGTGTGTACTCACTGGTGTCGTGGACGATCTCCCCCGGCCTCGTCCTCTCCGCGACTCGCTCTTGACCGTCTGCAACGTCCCGTCCGGCCCCAAAATAAGCTAAAACAACACAGACACACCACATACTTAACATAAAGCAAAAATAAAGTATAAGTAAAATAAAGGAACGTTAACACAAAAAAGGGAGAAATGAATAAAAGACAAACATGCAATGGAAGGGTTAGATGGCGACGGATTAGTTGTTTTAGTAATGAAACAAGTTTTATTTCTGAATTTGGAGCTTTTGATTAAAAATTTTCAGTTTACGAAGAACGCTTAAATTAGTTTATAAGCGCCACCTAGTATACACGAAAAGAACTTATGCAGCGGCGTCCTAATGCAACCTACGTTTGGTCTATGCAAGTTCCGATACTCGACGCTAGGTGGCGTATCGCACAGAAAGTATATAGATGTCGCTACTAGTGCAAACTTTCAGATAATTTTCGCAAAAAGGCAATGACGATGTTTCATTATAAAAAAATTAGCATTGTCTTATTTTCGACCAAAAAAAGTTGTAAAGTATGTGAGACTAATTAGTTGCAATTCCAGAAACGACATGTGGCAAATGAACCGTCTAGTTGTAATGACACACCGCATGTCTTATTTATCGTTTCAATTGTAGCAAATACGACTAGGTAAGTATAGTAGGTACCTACTACATATTAAACTAATGAATCTGTTTTTGAATGTAATTTTGATTTGCATAGAAATATAAAAACCCGAAGAGGACCAAATGGTTGTAAACTGTGCAAGAAAATTCCTCTATTTATTAAGTAAAGTAAGTAACTACCTAGTAGTATTTCTAAAGGGTTTCTAAAATTGGCTACTGGTTGCCAACTAAGAATAGAAAATCTTTTTTGGCAACGGGTTGCGCAGTTCGAAAACACTAGTTGTGAAACTCAAAGTACATTTCTAAAAGTGTAATCTTCATTTGTTTTATTTATGAGAACTTGAGGCGTCAACATTATTGACGGGCACGTACAAACGTCAACCAAAATGACAGCTGTCATTGTTGCGTTCGGAAACCTAACGAGCTTTTTCATTTTCTAGCCGCACTAATTAAATAGACCCGCGAGTGAAGCAACACGAATAAAATAAATATCTGTTGGGAGCACATGGCATGGCACACATCGCACCTGGTGTTTTAGTTCGTTACTCCTGTTTTTGTGTTTAGAATGTGCACGACATTTGTTCTGTTGCCGTCTCGTTCGCACTGTACGTCTCTCTCTAGTATCTATTCTTATTTAAATCGCAGGATTTGTAATTATCCTTGTGAGTTGGTCGGACGGACACATTTTTCGTGTGTCAGTGTGATTTTAATAAGATGAATAAACAAAAACGGTTTAAAGCAGCTGCTTGACTGGTTTTTAGTTTAATTTGAATATATAATAAAATGGAGTTTGTACCTGACATAATACAGTTTTGAAACTTGTGAGAAAAGAAATCATCAAAGTAAAATGCGTACAGCATTCGAATACCTAGGTCTTAGTATGCGAAAGCGTCAAGCTTCTTAGTTATTTTCGTGTTGCAACCCACTTCGGGTTAAAAAAAGCGTTGGTTTCAACGAATCGATGAAAATAAGACCTAAGTCTAAATCGACTTCTCTATTTACGTAATTTCAGAAAATCTAAATAAAAGAGTACCTAATCATTGCGGTTACTAAGCATTTGATCAGAAAATTTAAAGCTGAAGAAAATAATTACCAATCCAATTCTCGCCCTATCAACAAGCCGTAATCAACGCTTCTGTAAACCGCTCGCAAATCCATTTCTCCTGCAGCCCACAAGCTACTCGTATCTCCAAAACATTAATGAGCTCTTGAGCGGTAGTAAAGCGTAGGTGCGTGAGCGTGGGAGCGTGTGTAACACGAGGCCGGGCCTCGTGACGATGTTGCGGCAGGTCGGCAAGTCACGCGAGTCTTGTACGACTGGCATTGATGGCTTTACTTCAAAGATTCAGATGGGTTTGATGAAAACGGGGTAGAAATAATCTGAGCTTCTTGTATCGAAGAAATGAGAAATTATTAGATCAGTTTCATGAAAACAGGAGAGTGGAGATATCTGAGCTTCGCGTACCAAAGAAACAGGATATTGCAAGAAACAAGATTATACAAACATTGAATTTTGATTTTGAGTTAACACTGCTCGATTTTGTTCCAGTTTAAGTCCACCAATAAAAGGAAAAATAAGAGGGAAAGAGTTATTGACAATAAATTATAATTTAAGGTGTATTCAGACAATGAAACTAAATAACTTTCCGAAAGGAACATGGGTCGAAAAACGAAAAAAATATTTGGACATTCATAGACAAAGGACCCGAAAAGGAAACCGAATCGGACCTAAGTCAATGCACTCACGTGAAGAAGAGGTGATAGATATGCGATAACTCTACCGATAAGAGCGCGGATCCTAAATGAGATAATAATGACAGTAATCCTAATAAGAACTGAATTAGGTACAAAGTAGATTTACTAGTTTATCAAAATAAATGTAGACCTATTAAGATTTTCTAATACAAAACTTATTTAGCCACATCCAAAGTTATAAAGCCAAGAACTTATAATATTACTTTTATCTTTGCGTCGAATCCAAAGAAATTGTGAAAATTGGCAAAGAAGATACGAGACAATGGGCATCATGCTAAGAATAAGCTGGAATTCTCCACGAACGAAGGCAAAATGCATAAATTAGAACTAAGAAATCGAAAGCCTAGTTATGGTAACTCTAATGGTCTTCGAGCCAAATTATATAAATTGTTGTCGGCGTGTTTTACTATCTCGCAATAAAAATAACATTGAAGAAGTGTTAATAGGGACTAGACTAGACACAATAATAAAACCATAATAGGTTTCAACTTCACTAAAACATTTTACAGAGAATCTCAAATGAAATATACCGTAATTACAATTTAAGTGCACATATAAATGTTTTAATGTAATGCCTGGAAAGAAATTGACTGCTTGATGGATGTAAATGGCAGTTATTTGAAATCGGTTGGCATGGCAGGTGTATGGTAGGATAATAAAGCAAGATTATCTCAAATTGTAATCTGTACAGTAAAATATCGAGGTTAATTGCAATATGTTATTGTTTTCGAACGAACCGTTTTTGTAGACCGTTAGTTTCGTCGGTTAAAATTAAATTAAATCCTTAAGACACATGAATTATTGCTATTCCAGACTTACTCTACAAGATTCATGAATAAAATCGAATATTTCTGTCTGAATCGGGATTCGAATCCTGGACTTTTAGGGTGGATTGCACCAAAAAGAAAGTATATTTAGGCTATTAAGTGCGAACGCTCTGTCTTTCACACTGCTTATGCTGACGTCAGTGAATATATTTAATTTAAACATGTTTATGCCTAAAATACTTTTTGGTGCAAGCCGCAGTTTGAAGCCCACTGTGTGTAAGTAGTTAACATCACTAGGTAAATAATAATAAATAATAAATCATGAAACTCACTCGCTGAGCTCAGCAGTTGAAAATGTCAAAATTACTATGGAGATAAGCATCATTCTACTGCTGACTTAACTTTAAAAAATCACACTCCTGAAGTATGATTTTTATGTATTCCTTCACAAATTTAGAAACGTAAACTTACTTTTCCCGTTTGTTCGTTTTGTTTATGGTGTGCAAATAAGCATAGGTAACACCTCGACACTTCATTTTATTCTGAAAGCTTAATTATGTAATGTATGATGTACACGCTTAATTATGTAATGTATGATGATATACCCTGATATACCTACCTATGTGATTATTACCTACTACAATTTCCAAAAGGAGATTGGTAGCTGTCACGAAGATCCCAAAAGGACGGTCGTGAGGCCCGTGAGATATATGTTAACTATTTACATATATACCAAACCTATTCTGTGCTATATATAAGTTTTGTTAAAGCGAAGGAATATTAACTCTACCGGAATTTCTCAGAACTGCAAAAGCTATTGCAGCCTGCATTCCTGTCGTTCCCGAACCGTTGGCAAACAAGGTTGCAAGGACCTCGTTTAGTGCCGCTATCCGGCGACAGATGGCGTGCGACGTAATTTGCGGAACTACGCTTGCATACACGAATTTATTATGCGGTATAATTTCCGCACATGGCGAATGTGCCATAAATATAAAAATATGCCATGATAATTTTATAATAACAGAAATTCGAAAATACAAGAACATTCTAGAACAAAATAAGTTTTCTCTTGGATTGGTTATTTTATTTTATTAGGCACAGTGCAATCAAAGATAGGTATATATTAAAATATCAAACCACCAAAAATAGAGCTAAAATTGCTTCTAAACTAAACATATTCATATTTTATCTAGACGTCTCTATGTACTACCTCGGCTTAATTTGAGTTATTTCTAAATATAATACTAATAATTTAATACACCTACAAATAGGTATTAAATGTTCCAAGTTTTCAATGCATTCGATACGCTGTTTGCTGAAGATAACGAAATTTCTAACCAAAGACATCCTTGCTCTCAATGCATTGTAAAATAACTTGTTCAAACATTAATGTTCGCTCTTATTGCAATCTAATTTGGCCGCACTATAACTCAATGTCAATAACAAATGTATTTTGTAGTTTACTTCACTTATTGCTTTCGAATCCCTGTGGGTTTCATATATTTTCCAAGCAATAAGGGAAACAAAAATGGGGGCATTGTTGCAATCATAACATTGATAGCATAAATTATGATTTTATATGTGACTGTATTGGTATGTTTTGTTTGTTAGATTCTATGATACTATGATAATTAATGACATTGATGATTGTCTAATTAGGTATCATATATTATGAGGTGTTCATATCATCACAGCCTATATACAGGGTCTAACTTAATATGCTGACATTTTTTTAAGGGGATGATCAGACCGTCAAACTGAACAACTTTCTCTATGGGACCAACATCGAAATCGGGAAAAAATATCAGCTGTCCCATATATTTGCCTGGAATAAGTCAGCAGTTTTGTATGGAACAGCTGATTTTTATTTGGCGATTTCGATGTTGGTGCCATAGAGAAAGTTGTTCAATTTGACAGTCTGATCATTCCCTTAAAAAGTGTCAGCATATTAAGAAGGACCCTAAATACATCCTACTGCAGGGCACAGGCCTACCCTCAGGAAGGGTGTATGGGCGTTAGTCCACCACGCGTGCCCAATGCGGATTGGATTGGATGATGATGGGGTATTTATTTATGTTGTAAAAACACTTTCATAAGGAAGTAATCTGGTCAAGTTTTATAAAATCCTATGTAAAACCCCACGACCGCCTACATAATCCTCAATTAGATCATAGCATAGCAACAAACTCTCAATCAAACAGACTCACACCACATATCTGTATCAATTTCAAACCCACACCTTATAAATAACCAATCGTCCCTTAACAGGGCTTTTTCTGGCCAATTGCACCCCATCAGACACCCTCCATCCCCCGACCTCCCTTGTCCCCTAACTGAATAACACCTGTAACCTTGGGGATGGGATCGATACTGATTTAAGGGTTAATGTTTTTGATTTCAATGTCGCGTTGGTTAAATGAGGCCGCGATTTTGTGATTGTTTTGATAGAAGAGATAGCTGAAATGTCACTGTATTGAGAGCAACGCTATTGTGATTTGTACAGACATACTCGTACGTAAAGGCACGACTAATTATTACATTTTGGGTGCCTTGATCTTTGTTATACTTAGCTATACTATCACAGTGCATTTTTAAGAGTGCAAAGGCACTGAGAGCAAAAGCGCATGGTTTAACCTTTTGTGACCACCAAGATCCAAGGTGATTTTGTGGTACCAGGTGGTAAAAAGGATGTATGACGTGCCTTAGTGGCTTTCGGAAGATTACACCACTTTTGCTCTCAGTGTGTCAATTATAAAAAACATGAATCAATTTTAGAAAACTTACGTTTTTAGACTAGGATGTGGTGAGGACGTGACAAACTCTGTAAATTTAGATTTTGTAAGTACTAATCGAAGTACGTACTTACCTATGAAACTATGAATTTTCGAAAGGGCACAATTAGCACCTACGACTTTTCGAAATGACGTCAATCGAGAATTTGAAGTGCAACCCATGGGGTACAATCCGTGTCAAGCGGTGATAGGTGGTTAGCTTTTAGCACATAAAAATACTAAAATACTTATGATATCCATTGCCTTCTACGACACCACAAGAAAATATGGCGAGATCTATTCTTACGGGAACGATACGACACTATCGTATTATAAATAAAATAATACGAGGAACCCAAACACCATTATTTACTTCTGAAACTGGATAAGAAGGTTGATTAAAAGTTATTCGCGTGTTAAATTAGTTGTTGTCTTCTTACTACATTATTTATAAGCACAGTTTTTGTTGACATTGAGAGGTAAGAATAAGTAGGTAAAGACTATTCATTTTTGAGAAGCGCAGTTTTAGCTGATAATATTTATTGGGTGTATTTAATATTACCTATGGACAAAAATAGACACGGCTGACGAGACCTCAAGGCGGGTATCGACCGGCTCGACACAGGAAGAAATTGCGGGTTGCGGATTTTTGGAGGACCAGGAGTGCGATTTTTGAATCTCATTCGGTGAGCTCAGCAGTTGAAAATGTCAAAATAACTACGGAGATACGCATCTTTTCACTGCTGATTTGACTTTAAAAAATCGCTCTCCTGTAGTATGATTTTTGAAAGTCGGTTCAGCAGTAGAAAGATGCATATCTCCATAGTTATTTTGACATTTTCAACTGCTGAGCTCACCGAAGATTCAAAAATCGCTCTCCAGTAGACCTTCCACGAGATGACATTGCACTGTAGTAAACGCGTAAAAACTCACAGGGTACCTTAACTAGAGTCGCTAGAAACTGTGTACCAAATCCAATCCAAAAATATAAGTGTTCCGTTTTGCCGATTTTGGTACGGAACACTGAACATTTGCATAAAAACTACTGTAGAGCGTACCTACACTCTGTATGCTTCAACCAATCGGGCTCGCACTGACAAGGAGTGGTTACCCCATACATATACTGGTTGAGTACAAGTGAGATAGTATGACTACACGACTGTTTACTGTCGTCCACATCCCATACTATATCGAGACGGGTGAAAATTGCTAGAGACATGGGAGTATTCGTACTGTATGTAACTAGTGTAGATGAGGCTCATCTACTACTACTCATCTGATGAGTTCTTTATCTTAATACTGTGCTAAGGATGTGCCCAGAAACTCAGAAGCATTGTGTAAAAGCTAAAGTTGTGATCTAATCGTCGACTAGTGAAATTTGTAAGATCCCTCGAAAATCGCTAAACCGAATTCCTCTGTAACGCGACAGCAATTTTTCGGTCGGTTGAAGTGTGTGGCGTCGCGTCCTCAAATCGCATTTCGTCGCCTAAAAGTGCTGACTCGACACCACCGCCAATAATACGAAGAATTGACACTTTTCACGTCGTCTGCCATCTTATCGCAGAGCAAATGTAGCGTAAGTCGACGAGTTATACAGAAAATCGAGACCTTTAAAGGCTTTTAAGCGAAACGGCGATTTTGAAATGTCTTTTGCCATTTGATAAGTTCAAATTTTGGAATTTTTTTGTTTATAATTTGGAAATAAGTATTATATTTGAATAGAATACAGGAGTCAAATAATGCTAGATATAAATTAAGTACCAAATACTCCATTTGTTATTGTTTTCCATAATAGCATAAGTAGAACATTTATGCTATTGGAAATAACAGACTTCGGACCTTCAGACTTGACTAGTTTAGGAGCGACTGGTGCATGTTTTTTAAAATCAATAAAGGATTTTGTATGTTTATGTTTATACCCACCGTGTATAAAAATGGTCATTGATGCAATTTAACTAAAAGTTGTAGGAAAATTTATAACAGAGCTGAACGTTTTTATTACCATATTGTGTTTATGATTATATCCCGGGTGATAGCATTCTGAGTTAAACTACATTAAAAAAAATTGGCCACTTATCGAAAAAATATTCCACCGAAAGACAACATACCTAACAAACAAAATCAATTCTCTCAACAGCTGTTAAACTTAATACGTTCACAATTGGTTATTGTTTATAGCAGCGAGGTCGGTTCGTTTTTATCCTGTCGCCGACGGAAGCTCAATTCAGTGCAATCACGACCCAATAATGATGAGATGGAACACGCAGTCGTTGTTTTGCGTTGACAGCAGCGCATGCTGCGGCAAGTAGCTGAACTATAAGGTGGCTGTGAGATTGTTTTAATTCGCGTTGATAGTAACGCCTCTAGCGGTAAGTAGCGATACTACTAGCCATCCTGGGCATCCCAGAGGATACCTTAGGGATTTTTGATATTTCGTTCCAATGCCAACTCTATTCCAATGAAGTTCGGACAGAAACAATCAAGATAATAATTATATAGAAAATCGAGTAGGTATAGGGCCTGAACAACAGCAATCCCGAATGCATTTTCCATTTTATAGTTAGAAAAATTTGTGGCCCTTTTGTAAACGTTCTATAGTAAACGTAATAATAATATCTATTTAACCTTCATTAATTTAGTAGTGAAGTGAACAAATTATCAACTAACGTAAATACCTACTTAATGATAGGTCAACCTTACTTAGGGCCTGTTTCAGTTCCGAATAAGTTCTTGTTAGCTTATCCGACATAATATTCTTCATACAAAGTATGTCAAATGAGCTGTCGGATAAGGTAACAAGAACTTATCCAAAAGTGGTGAAACAGGCCCTTAGACTTTGGTTGTTGGAGTTGCCTAATTTAAAACACAACCGCAGGCGGCTGGCTTGTGTAGAGAATCAGTGCAACGCGAGCGTGCAGTACGTTGGTTAATTCAACAAATTGAACCGCCTTCCGCCAGACAAGTGCCGGATACTATACATGGCGAGCCGTGACGCACTTTATAGTCGAATGCTTTAAAAAAATGTTATAGCAAAAATTTCCTGTAAAAACTTTGAATATGTGAGTTCTATTGTCAGGGTCTTGAGTTATGCTTAAAACTTTGAATATGTGAGTTCTAATTGTCAGGGTCTTGAGTTATGCTTGGTGTTTCACTGAGAAATCTCTTCAGTTCCTCTAGTATGATTTCTTTACTTGCACGCGACTCGGCTTTTTTCCATACTATTTACTTGTCGCGGCAACCGGTGACGTAGGTACGCTGGAAGAGGTAATTTTTTGTACAGCAAAGGCGCGCGAGTAGAGAAATCTTAATAGAGGGATAGAAATGAGGTGATACGTCAGAAACCTAAAGCAGGTGAGGTAGTTCGGAAAATTTGCAATCTGAAAGTGGCAATGGGCTATCTGTCGAAGAACTGAGAACCGATGGGGAGTTAGAGTTTCAGGATGGAGAACAGCATGAACTGACAGGGTTAGTGTGGGACCGATTAGCGGGGAGCGATTGGATGAGGATGGCCGAGCATCGTTTTTCGGGAGAGGCCGATGCCAGGCCAGACCAGCAGTGGACGATGATAGGCTGATAATGGAATTAGACAAAAATTTCGAAACCAAATAAACAACCATGAATGATGCAACACCGCGATTTGTAACTTATTTAGTTTTAAGGAAATTATCAAACTTCAGCAAGTTGAAGTGGCAATGAGCTTGGCAAGTATATCGCAGAACTAACGCTCTATGGGGAATAAAGGCTCTAGAGTGGTTACTACAAATCGAAAGACGCTATGTTGTTAGCAAATTCTGAATTTCGGATAGACTCGCAAAAGAAGTTAAAAAAAACTCAAGAAAAGTAACAAAGAAATGTCAATCACGATTCGGATTAGTTTAAATTTGGAATTAGTAGGAAAAGCTCGCTCTGATTGGCGGGTGAGTCAGAGCACTGTCCTTACTGACTCACATCCGTGCTAACATGGTATTAGTGGTGATTTTAGCACGAGATACAATAACATTATCTCCATTGTGTAAAATTCGAACATTTACGATTCAAAGTTTAAAAGGGTCAGGATGTGTATAATAAGCAACCATTTTTAATAAAAACAACTATATAAATAAGGCATATTAAATGTATGTTCATTCATTCGTTCATTCATCGGTCCTTCGGTTTTATTATGCTTCTTTTTTTATTGCTTTATGTAGGTAAAAGTCTAATTTATTATATTTTTATCAAATCTTACATAAGTGTTGGATGTGAAACGTAGCGACTGCTGTTGAATTTAATTTCCAAATTCTTAAAACACATCTCGATCCCATGTTACTAATAGGTACCTACTAACATCGGCGGTCTGTGGCAAAATCCACCGTATATCAAAGGAGTTACGTCGATTTTTATGTTGGCTCAATAGTGAAAGTTGTTCAGTTTGTTGTTCACTCTCAAGCACCCCGTTGGATACACATTTAATTGTAAACACCTCCTATATATAACAAGGACTCTAATCTAACCCCATATGTTAGATTTTATAAATAAAGACTGAACTAGTTTACAGTTTTTGAGAGTTATGCGGTTATTATTTAACAATCACCAATTTTCTAATGACTTTAGATAGTTCTGATAGTAGTCGAAGCAAACGAAGAAGAATGAGGGTAGACAGATTTGTCTACTCTTAACAATCTAACTGCAGTTCCTCAGTCATCCCGTGATCATGACAGTTGTAACTGCCGAAATATCGCGAATTCAAATATACCAAAATGCGGTAAGAACCCGTTAAAAAGTGAAAAATTTTGTTTATACAAACTTTTCTACAAAACTTTCTATTAGGTAGGTACCGTATATATCTTTTTCCCCATAGACATATTACTCTAGCGATAGACAAGCTCGTTCAAACAAACAACATGTCACACAAAACAACACAAAATGACACATTGCGGTCTGTCATTGCCATAGTGACGAAGTGAACTCGGGAAAAACAATCAGGTGCGTACACCTCATTCAAGTGGAACATGTTGCTTCTATGGAAGGGCAAGTCTATCGCTAGAGTTTAAGTCTATGTTTTTCCCTGACCTGACTCAACAAATAAAACCGTATGGGGTCTGAGATCCTCGCACGGCATCGTAAGTTCAAGGGCCGACCCTGTTCGTCCCTTGATATTTTCGCGACCGTTTTATTTCGGAAGGGACCCGCAGTTTTCCTCCTCTGACCTCTTTATCGTGGGTCGTAAGGTCATCTGAATGAAATAAACAGTTTATCTTATCACAACGTCAAAACGGTAGACGTCAAACGTGAACTTTTAATAATCCTACGTATTAACTCACGACGTAATCTTTTTGGGGTGGTTAAAAAGTTAAGTAGAGACACAGAATAGACAAAAGTAGGTGTGGTGTATAGGAAACTTCTTAGTTAACTGTATACAACCATCTCTATGCTGGATGATTTTGATACCTGTCATTGTCTTGTCTAATAAAAAGAATAGCTTGATTACATAACAATTATGTTTACTTTATCGGTATTTATTATTGGCGACGATTCTGAACCCATAAAAACATCGTAAAAACACTACAAAATATGGATAAAGTAAGGAAACATCGGGGCACCCTACGCGGGTTGCTCACACGACTAGACAACTACATCGAACAAAGGACGGCGATGTCTGACGAGGACATCACCGCTCGCTCCCAAGGGCTGAAAGAGACGATTCAGTCACTGCGGGGAACACAAAAGAACATTGAGGACCAGGCTATCGAAGCTAACGACGAAACCACCTACGCACAAGAACAGGAATACAGATACGAGTTTGAAGAACTATATACTACAATCACAATTAAACTTTTGACAAAACAGAAACAAAACCAAGAACAACAACAGCAACAACAACACCAACAACAAGATCAGCGGCAACAACAATATGACCGTAAGAACTCACCAAAAATAAACTTCCAACCACTGCATGAATCAGAAAAATTTAATAACTTTAGAAGGAGACTGGAAGTGTACTTCAGGTTGAATGAAATCACCGAAACACAGATGAAGACCAACATCCTACTTTCCACCTTATCACCAGAACTCCATGAGAAACTTTGCGATCTTGTATGTCCAGAAGAGCCAATGAATATGACATTTGATCTTATTACCGAAATACTTGACGATTATTTAGACCCTAAACCTAGCAAATGGGCACTACAACACAAATTTATAACGAGAACACAAAAGTTAGATGAAACAGCAGCCCAATATGCAGCAGAATTAAAGAAACTTACAACCAACTGTGAATTCAAATGCCAACACTGTCAACAAAATACATCAGAAAGCTTTCTGTGCCTACAATTTATAAGAGGATTGAAAGATAGTGACGCACGAACGAGAATCCTACAAGATCCAACAGTATGTACATTCAAATCACTGACACAGATCGCAACATCCATCGAAATGGGTAAGGCAGAAAACGCAACAATGATCACTAATGAACAACCAAGCACCAGTCAAGACCACATCAATAAAATAGCTACAAATAAGAATACCTACCGATCGAAGATTCAAAGCCCAAGGCAAATCACATTCAGAGATCTAAAAGGGAAATGTTTCCGCTGTGGAGCTACTCATGAATCCAACATATGTACCGCCATCAACGTAACCTGCCGAAAATGCAATAAGGTTGGTCATCTTGCCCGTGTTTGCCTGCAACACCAGTCCGACGCAAACCCAAACACAACCAGCCTGAACACACATCAACTAGAAGAACCAGCTGTAAGTGATAACGATGACTGGAACGATATTAATGTGATAGTCGGAGAAGCATCTGAAAAGTTTATGATAACCGTACAAATTGAAAACACTACACTAAAGATGGAATTCGATACTGGAGCCACTCTATCATCAATGTCAATGCGAGACTACAGGAACCTTAATATAAATAAAAGGATATTCAAAACAGACATCAAACTTAGAACATATACTGGAGAAATTGTCAAACCCAACGGCTCTATCCGATTATGTGCCGACTACAAGGTCACCCTGAACCAAGTGATTCAAGACGAGCAATACCCAATACCTATGATAGAAGACATTTTTGCAGAAATGAACGGAGGAAAGTTATTCTGTACACTCGACATTACGCAAGCGTACCTCAACATGGCGATGGACGAGGAAAGCGCAATGCTACAAACACTCAGCACACATAAAGGTACTTATAAAGTAAATAGGCTCATGTTCGGAGTAAAGGTCGCACCGAGTTTGTGGCAGAAGTTTATGGACAAACTTTTACAAGGGCTAGAAGGAGTTAAGTGTTTCTTTGACGACATTATCATACAAGGAGCAACAAAAGAACAGCTACTAAAGAGACTGAAGTTGGTTCTAGACAAACTGAAAGAAAATAATCTTCGAGTAAATAAAGACAAGTGTCACTTTTTCAAAACAAGCATTAATTACCTCGGACACACGATCGACAAAGAAGGACTACACAAAAACAGAGACAAGATAAACGCTATAGTCAAAACTGAACGCCCAGTAAACACTGCAGAACTGAGGACATTTTTGGGTATGGCAAACTTTTACAACAAATTTATACCTAACCTGGCATCAATCACAAACCCGCTGAATAACCTACTAAAGAAAGAATCAAGTTTTCGTTGGTCTATAGAATGCGACCAAGCTTTCATTCAAATAAAGAAGGAAATTTTGAGCGAAAGAGTACTGACACATTTTGATCCCACAAAACCGTTGGTATTAGCTACCGATGCATCACCACTGGGACTTGGTGCGGTGCTATCACACAGACTCCTCGATGGATCGGAGAGACCTATAGCGTTTGCTTCGAGAACGTTATCGGACAGTGAGAAGAAATACAGTCAAATTGACAAGGAGGCTACGGCAATATACTGGGGGTTGAAAAAGTTCTTCCACTTCATCTACGGCCGAAAGTTTATACTCGTCACGGATCATAAACCGCTGACATCAATTTTCCATCCACACAAAACCCTACCGGCGATGAGCACGATGAGACTATTTCATTATGCTCACTTCTTATCGGGATTCAACTACACCATTGAATACAGAACCTCAGGAAACAACTCCAATGCTGACTATTTGTCCAGATTCCCTATTGAAAATACTAAAACTAACAGAATTGACCAGAATTACAACTTCCAACTGCAGCAAATAAATACTATTAATATTAATCCTGACACGATAGCGACCGAAACTAAGAATGACCCCGATTACACAACCTTACTACAAGCATTAGAATCCGGGGCATCATTGAGAACGATCGGGCATAAAGATAACGAATTTACCTTACACGACGGATGTATAATGAGAGGAATGCGAGTTCTTATTCCCAGAACACTTCACGAACGCGTACTAAACGAACTGCATCTAGGTCATCCAGGAATTGTGAAGATGAAGCTTCTAGCCCGCAGTTTCGTCTATTGGAAAGGGATTGATAATGACATTGAAACGAAGGTTAAATCTTGCAGAGCCTGCAGAATGCAACAAAACGAACCTGAGAAAACACCACTACACCACTGGGAACATCCTGATGGCCCATGGCAAAGACTTCACATTGATTTCGCCGGTCCTGTTCATGGGCACCAACTTTTTATTATTGTGGATGCATTCTCCAAATGGACTGAAATTATACCTACCAAGTCAACCACAAGCTCCTGGTGTGTTCAAAAACTGAAAGAATTATTTTGCACCTTTGGCATACCTCAAGTCTTAGTCTCGGACAACGGACGACAGTTTGTCTCAGAAGAGTTTGAAAGTTTCCTGAGAGACAGTATGATTCGACACCGGACCTCCGCTCCATACCACCCTGCAACCAATGGACAAGCAGAACGGTTTGTGCAGACAGTCAAGAGAGTTTTGCGTAGTTTAGAGGGGGAAGGAGGTAACCTACACGAGAAGCTGGTAATTGTGAAAACTCGTCTCCGAAGAACGCCAAATGCTGATGGCCAAACGCCTTACCAGCTCATGTTTGGCAGAGAAATACGCACTGCATTGCATGCTATGTTTTTTAAGAAATGCAGGTAGAGAGACTTTTCTAAGACACCAGATCAACATCAAGCAGTTCATCCCTGGTGATCATGTACAAGCTCGGGACTACAGCAGTACCGCACAGCGCTGGAAATTTGGTACTATCACGAAACGACTGGGCAGACTGCACTACGAGCTCCGCACCGAAAGCGGCGATGTCTGGCGCAGACACCTCGACCAGCTCTTGGCTGCACCCTTGATCCGCAGCAGCTAGGAGGGGAGAATTGTGGTGTATAGGAAACTTCTTAGTTAACTGTATACAACCATCTCTATGCTGGATGATTTTGATACCTGTCATTGTCTTGTCTAATAAAAAGAATAGCTTGATTACATAGACCTATACTCTAGCGATAGACTTGCTCGTTCATACAAACAACATGTTCCAAAACTCTTCGGGAACATTAGTGCCATCTAGTTTATATAAACAGAAACTACTATAATTTGGTCAAAGACCATGACCGACCAACACAGATGCGACAGTTCATATTTATGTTAGGTATTATACCTATTATCTGAGAAAACAAGAATGTGTGTATGAATATGTGCAATGTTGTATAAATACTAGTGGTGTCCTCGACTAACTACGCGCAGAACACTGAAATACTGTACGTATTTACGTACGGCGACACATCAAGCTACGCAAAACCAATATTAAGCTGGCCGCGCGACGTTATACAATACTCTACCTACGCGCGGCCAGCTTATTTTGGTTTTGCGTAACTTGATTTGTCGCCATAACTTTTGATTGTGTGAACTGTGAACAGATTGCTATGAAACAAACATTAAAATGTTTCCCAAGCAAAGCCTTATACAGGGTGTAAAATTAAATGCGACTCATACTTAAACTGGTGTATACATTTGAGTCAAGTTATGTTTGCAGTTTTGTATGGGACAGCAGATTTTTTTTTCGCGTTTCGATATTGTGGCCCCTTAGTAGAGTAGTAGTAGTAGTTGTTCAGTTTGATGGTCTGACTGAAGCACCCCTTTAACTAAGTGTCGCATTTAATTTTACACTCTGTATACCTTCTTAATATGCTGACACTTTTTTAAGCGGATGATCAGACCGTCAAACTGAACTACTTTCTCTATGGCACCAACATCGAAATCGCGAAAAAAAATCGGCTGTCCCATACATTTGGCTCGAGTAGGCTTGCTTGTATGGAACAGCTGATTTTTTCATCTTGTTCATCTCAAGGTAAAAAATAGATGTTTTCTCATAATTTCTATCCCGTAAACAAGTGGTATAAAAATATAATCTCAAGTATCAACGATCTTAGCGTGATTTTCAATGTTCGTCCGGCAACAGCGATAAGTTCAATAAATTGTGCCTATTTTGTGCCCTCTGATTTAAGTCTCTTGATTCATCTATGATCATTATACCTTGTCTCTTTTTCTTATATATCACTTTTTGGGTGACGAAATGAGACAAAATGTAATGGACTTACCCAATCTTGAGGAAATTAATAGACTTTCCTATTTTCGCAAATTTAAATTACATTTCCTTATAATTTTACATACTGACCTTATATTAGAATAGTAGTTTACCTTACAAAAGATTACAGGTGGTTTTTATTTATTAAAAATATTTAAATAAATTGTTATAAATTATTGTAAAAAATGACAGATTGTCAAACAGATGGTCTGCCATTCTCATTAGTGCAAAGGAGACTAACATCAATCAGGTGCATACACCCCATTTAAGAGTAACATGCAGTTCCTACTGATCACCGTATCTAGTACTTTAGTACATTGATATCGTTGCTTGATTACATAACAATTATGTTTACTTTATCGGTATTTATTAGTAGGTATAAAGGGTGTAACAAAACAACCTAGTAATATTTAAAGGTTTAGTTAGACCATAATACCCACTGAACAACTTTTAGATACTATGGAGCGAAAAATATCAGTTATTTCTCACACAACTGCTGTACCGACTCGATTAAAATGTATGGTACAGCCTTAGGGTACAGCAGATATTTTGTAATTTTTTTCGACATTGTTTCCATATTACAACCACGGCACTGAAAAAAAGACGGACGTAATGTGACACTAAAAAGATGTGAAGCATGCAATATCCTACATTTTCGTTTGTTCTACAAGGGACCTACACTCACACAGATGCACTAGCTTTAGGCGCAGGTCCAACGCCCGTCACCATTATGTACCGCGTGACAGCACGCACACAAAAGAAATGGGTGCTCCACTCGTGATTAGACGAGATTACGTCCGTCTTTTTTTCAGGTCCGTGATTACAACTTGATCGGTTGATGAAAATAAACCTAAACTGACCTTTTATAGAAGCACATAATAGATAATATAGTATTAAATACAGAATAGCCATTCTCTGCATAATAACTTCAAAATCTTCAGACATCATACGGCATTTTGAGGGTAACTTTAGGGAATATCTTGGGAGCCCTACTTTGTGCTCTTTTAAATTCAATATGGAATGGAAGTATCTACATACTTCGAAAAAACAAACAAAATTATTTAAAAAAAGAACTGTTTCTCAAAATCTTTTAAAAATTTTGAAGACACCTTTAGCTTTAGTGTTAGTTAAAACTTTGATATATTTAAACAAAGAGAGAGTTAAAATTTAGTATCAGCATTTGAACTTAGCACAATGGGTAACATAACAAGACCGAAAACAATAGAGTTCGCGGCTGCTCGTAGATCTATAAGTTTTAAACATTTCTGTACAATCTTAAACTTTTGTCGTATCATTGTTCAAGTTTAAGCTAAGGTTTTAATTTATTTGTTGCGGAAATTCTAAGTGAGCCAAAAAAATTACTGAAACTGTTTAATAAAAATTCAAAGTTGAGAAAATAATGCACAATTCTTTTTTTAAATGTTCACTATTTAATGTCAATCATGACTGACTAACAAACAACGCAAACCGTAAACCACTGAAGACCAAAACATGAAAGTGGTAGGTATCTATTCTAGAGAGGATGTAGAGGTGCACTAAAAAAGGATTCTTTGAAAATCAACCCCCAAATGGGCGCAACGGAGAAGAACGAACGAAGTCGCGGACATAAGTTAGTACCTGCTAAAATAAATCTGCACAAACAAAACAGCTTATTTCAAAATAACTAAGAAAATCTGATCTTCAAAACAAAGCTAACTGCGTAAAAAACATAATATAATGACAACTTATCATATAGAAATTATCCAAAAACCATTAAAACACTAGAAATGTACAAATCCATAAAAATCCCCTCAAATAGTCTAGACAAGGCGATAAAAGATGCGTCGGGAGAGCTGCCCTGTTGTCGACCCCTCTAGGTCAGTGATGTCGCATCTATTAATATATCGGGATACTAATATTAAGGCTTCGTCTAAATTTATCGTCGAGACATGAAATTAAATGGAAACTTTATTAGGAGACTTAGGAATTTTAAGCAATAAAACGTAATGAGACGAAATATGTTTTGGGAAATTTACAGAAAAACACACTAAATTTACCCATGTGAACGAACATTTCTGGGTTGTGGCATACCAAAAGGTCAAGGAAGGCTCGCTAAATAATGTAATGGTGTGTTTTTGACAAATGTTTAGATTACTTTCAAAATCACACTTCTCACTTCTGAATTGAATACCATTTTCCATTGTTATAAAATTATAACTCGCAGGCCAAAGTTTTAGGTTTATTATGACGCATTTTCTTACACTTTAACTGTTGTTTACGTATAAGAAGAACAAAACGAAAAAACTTTAGAAACACTCGAAAATTAACAAAAGTATTTTTCCAAATGCGTGGCGTCACCCTCCGTTGATTAAAAATGCCGCCATATTGAAAATGCCGAATATTTTCGAAAGATGAAAAAAAACCGCTGTTTTCTGTATTAAAAGTTCTCAGTGGAAAGCGATAGTACACGGTGTGGATAATAGTTAAAAGCACTCCGTAGGAAATGAAAAAGAAAGGATACGAATAGTGCGGTAGTGTAGTTCTTCTCTACTTTTTGCCAAAGAGATTCACCGCCATTATCAAGTTGAAAACGAGTATAATATACGAAGACCTAAGTCTGGATTCGACCAAACTTAGATTTATAGAAGAGTAACTACATACAAGGAACAATTTTAGTCTTGGTGTTTACTCCGAAATAACTTCATTTATCTTCTACCATACTAAACCGTACTAAAAGAACGAATGTATAATCCACCTACAGAAAGAGGTCGTTGTATCCGTACTTATTGCAATGTGAGGTTATACAGTTTTAATTTGTTAGGTTTCTTTTTATTTTAATTTGTTTAATATGTGACATTGACATTTCACTCGTCGCGGTTTAGCTTTACACCGTCAAAATTGGCAGTGTAAAATTTATTCGTAGATTAGGGTTTGTAAAACGCAAAATCGGTTTACTCTAGACTCTAAGAGTCTAGAGTGACCGGCGACTTAATCTAAGAATAAAATTTACTCGCGTTTGGTCGAATCGGGCCTTAGTTTATTAACAGAGGTATAAAATGGTTCAATAAATAAATATATGTATTAGGTATAAACTCACGACCGTCTTCCCTTTTGGAGTGGTCAGAAAATTGGCAATTAAGAATTTAACTAACTATCTCATGGCTCTTTTTTAATATACAGGAAAAGATAAAAGGAGTGCCAATTAGTGATTTGGTGACTGGTCGTAACGAAAGCAAAACAAATCTTTACCGTAAAGATCTTTAAAGAAAATGACAGAACAGATTTTTTCGTCATAAATTACAAGCCAAAACAAAAACAAGCTTGCACCAAAAATTTCCATTACATCCAATGCGAGCACCCAAGTGATTTCCCCAAGTTGAGTCGCGCTCGCGAGTAGATTGACGCGAGGCGGGAAAATTTACCTTTCCACTTGCCGCTGAATGACGCCTCACCCGCCGGCGACAACAATTTGTACTTTCACCCTATCTTTTATTTACGATTTTCTTCGTATTATTTTTCTTTTTTTCAGCGTGCCTGTTATAAGATAAAATATACATTTAACAAATGTTTCGCGTTTTCTTTTAGGTTACTTATTGCACTTTTTTATCTAAATTATTTTAAATATAGGTAGTAAGTAGTTTTTGTATAGTAATTACAAATATACAATATTTTTTTAAGTTATCGGTCCGCTGCTGGACTGAAGACAGGTAGATGGGATAGGACTGGGTGAGGAAGCCGAACTTCAGTACTGTGGTGCGCCTTGTGAGATTGAGCCTTTGTTCAGCAGTGCACAATGGCAGGCTGATGATGATGAATGTTAAATCTTTTAATTGTATATGATTAAGTTAATAATTAACTAAGAGCAACTATAGGTCCTATAGGTACGCTACGTGGATGTGAAATGCTTAGGACTGAGGCCGGAGAAGATGGCATACATACACAAATGGAGGTTCATACCCAGCAGTGGGTGAATTCAAGCTGTGGATTATGATGGTGATGACGAATTAAACTCGCATGGTCTGCGTTTTCCCGTCTCTATCACTGTATTTGCAGAAAACACGAAAAACAAGAATTATGTTTGGTTTAAATAGACCCCATTTTGATCAAAAAATCAATATCTTTTGACCAGTACATAAGAGTGCATTTATAATAAAAAACAAACGCCCGAAGCTCGGACATAAACAACCTAACCCCAAAACGTTTGATCCCATTCCGGGGATCTTTAACATGACCTCCCCGGGATTACGAGGGCGGTCCCGAGTCCCGGCGTCACGGGAAATAATCCCGGGCCAGACAAGCCGCAGACGATCCGCCCAGAGGTCTGGATTACGGTGGGTTACGATGTAATGTCCACTTGACCGTGTGGGATTGAAATTGGACCTTACGCCGAAGATGTGAGGTTAAGAAATTGTCTGGTAAGCGGTGCGTTTCGCTTTTGTTTTGAGAGAGTGTCCGGACTTTTTCCAAACTGTAACTGTTTTGAAGCTTTCGTTAGACCAACAAGGAATCCTAGAATGACCACGACCAGTCCATTCGATGAAAACTGTTTGAATCATGAAGGGAAATGTATAAATTATTGTAGCAAATGGTGCGCCTTAGTCTCTGCCTACCCCTCAGGGGAAGAGGCGTGTCGTTATAGATAGGTAGAGGTCGATAAATTCTGTCTTTGGGAACTATAAATTTTGTAAGCTTGGATAAAAAACACCCAGCATTTTTGTGTCTGAAATAAAAGAGATTTGTATAAGTAAATTTAGTGATAAGGCCGCCCTTTGTAAGGTCACTGTGCTGCATAGGAGTCTTTATTTAAGACAATATTATTATAAAAAATATTGTATTTGATATTTGTTTTTCTTCCAGTTTTGTTTATGTGTTGTCGAGTTTCTGAAATAAATACCCATCAATATATTTTTTAAGAATTTATTTTTCTGTAGCCACGGGAAAAAACTTAATAAATCAGACAAGTGATTCAGTCAGATTTTCTGTAAATTAAAAAAAAAACGGTGAGTTAAGTAGGCACATCATTTTCTTTAAAGTCACATCTCTCTATATTATTGAATACAACACCCCCCTACATTGAGACTGCCCAAAATGACGTCATGCATCCCTTCCCTCCGTAAACAGGGGTCGGGTCCCTCAGGGTACCGTCTGCCGTACGTCTGTATTGAGATTATCTATTTATTTTCAAGGTTACGTGTGGAGGCCTTTATTTGGAGGTGTTACTTTTACGGATTCTAAGAGATATTTACAGCAGTTTTAATTTTGTTCAAAGATAACATAGAAATTATTAATATTAACAACACGCTTCTTTTGCGCCAACTGCTAAGATCCTTACATTTCTTTTGCCTCATTCACATCCATACATCTCTTCATACATGCCTATTATAAATATTTATTTTCTTGATTTTAGGAAAGGGCCCCATTTCATCGCTTCTGATAGTGTTAAATAGCCTTACCAGAAGATATCTGTCAGATAAATCGTAACCTTCCGTTTTACGATATGAGAGGTATATACACGATACATATGCATATATACGGATACACAAGGTGGACCGACGACCTGGTGAAGGCGGCGGGAACACGTTGGATGAGGGCAGCGCAGGATCGGTCGTTGTGGCGATCCTTAGGGGAGGCCTATGTCCAGCAGTGGACGTCTATCGGCTGAGATAATGATGCTAAAATGGTGTGTTAGAATAGTACCGTGTGGCGGTCCATAGTCTCTGCCTACCCCCATGGAAGAATGGCGTGAACTTTTGTATGTATGTATGATAGTGATATGAAATATGCCAGATACAGTGTCTGATGTCTTAGCAGCCAAATCAAGTGGCTCTGTTATCATTTTACCTGCCAGATTGCTATCAGAAGCTTTATAACAAATCGGTGAAACATGATCTTAATATTTTACTAAGAATACGGAAATACATGTAAGTACAAACGGCAAGCTTATCTCTGGAGAGATTCCTTCGAACAGAATAACAACAAAACATACCTTTTTTTAATGATTATTAATCAGTACAACGAATTGAGAACATTGGCAATCGGAAATAAATATTCTCCCTTATTAACGATAATATTCTAGAAACTAAGATAAAATTCTAGTTCATTACAGAGAATGGAAATAAAAAATAAAATATTGTAAAGACTGCTAATTGCTCGTAGCGTCCGTCGTAGACCCGAGCTACGGTGCTACGAAACTTAGTAGCGTTTCTTATAAGATTGTCTACGGTGATTTAGCTACGCAATAAAATTATTACTGGAGCTTAGGCTTTCTTTTATTGCAATAAGGTTTCTTTTAGTTTGCTTTTTAACTTGGTAAAAATGGAATGTAATATCTTTTTCTCGCCTCCATTCCAGACAGAAAGCGTTGATTTTCGTCCCGCTGCGCTTAACGAACGCGGGAAGTTTCCGCTTTCCACCTCCGTCGAGGAGAAAAATTGTATACTAACCTCGGGCACTAAATAAGAAAGCCTCAGATCACATGTTTGTTCAACAATTACATGAGATCTGAGACCTTCCTTACTTTCCTGCCCTCGGTTTTTAATCTACTATAAAAGATGTGGGCGAGATAGGAAGATATCAAACCATCTCATAACTATTTTACGGACAATAAACTAGCTACGAAATTGTGGACTGTATCTATAGTCCGTTCGCGTTAAGAAAATAGTGATTTCAGTTTTAAAATTTATTGTTGAACGAGTCACGCAAAATACACAACCGTTTTGTTCACAGTGACCAGTTCACAGTGACCAGTTGAAATCTGTCCTTCGAACAAAACGGTTGTGTATTTTGCGTGACTCGTTCAACAATAAATTTTAAAACTGAAATCACTATTTTCTTAACGCGAACGGACTATAATTATAGTATACCGTAAGAACTCATCATCATCAGCCTATATAAATAGCTCTGCTTGCATGTTTTGTAATACTCCAAGCAGGTCGAGTGCGGAAGTTTTATGTTGTAGAATTTTTGGCCTCATCTTCTCTACACCATCGACGAAAAGTTCCAAACGGTGGTTGAAAAAAAATTTACTTCAAAAATTGGGTTTTATAGCCACATTTGAATAGAGATTTTTTGAGTTAGAGTTTATATTTATTTTAAGATATTGAGTGACGGTCATTGACGTCTACTGGACGAAGGGTCCGCGCTCAAAAGTGTCCGAACCAAAAGAGACCTAAAACGTATAAAGAGACCTAATTACGCGACAGTCTTTGTTTGAACGGTCGACGACGCGCACACGAGTGCGCGCGGTGCACGCCTTGCCGCGATGGGGTTAAAACTACGCAAGCAAAATGAAAAAGAATTTCAGCTTTTTTAATGATTTTATTACTATACACGTACTTAGGTTTGTGTAGGTTAGTCTCGGATACTTTTTTCGATAATTTTGTACTAGACCCAGCGCGTCCATGGTCTACGTCAATGGTGACGGTTCAATTTTTATAAACTGTATCAGGTACTAGCTTTTATTCGCGACTTCGTCCGCGTATATTTTGTATTCGTCTAGGGGTCGATTTTTGAAAAATCCTTTCGAAAGTACTACTTCCACTATGGAGCCAACCTCAGGAAACGCGAAG
Organism: Agonopterix heracliana; assembly: GCA_963693445.1. NCBI lineage: Eukaryota > Metazoa > Arthropoda > Insecta > Lepidoptera > Depressariidae > Agonopterix > Agonopterix heracliana. The sequence continues at coordinate 3,596,499 of OY856310.1, forward strand.
AAAAAAATCAACTGTCCCATACATTTGAGTCGGGTAGGTACCTACAGCAGTTTTGTATGAAACAGCTGATTTTTTTCGCGTTTCCTGAGGTAGGCTCCATAATGAAAGTTGTTCAGTTTGATGGTCTGAGTTCACCGTTTCAGTATTTGCTAGGCTGTCGCTTAGTAAGTTATAGCCTGTAGAATCCCACTGCAGGGCAAAGGCCTCCTCTTACGAATAAGGGTGAGAGGGAGTGGGCCATACTCCACCACGCGGGCCCAGTGCGTGTTGGTGGAGGCAAGTTAGTGGTCACCTTGCTGTCAGAGAATTTTCAAGCCGCCAATAGGCCTCTGACTTAGCTAAACGAATAGTTACAACGCCATCTGACGGAACTATCCGAGACCAACTGCTTACCGTGCCTTCCGAAGCACGGAAACGCTCGAGATGAAATACCACTAAACGGTCACCCATCCAAAGACTGACCGGACCTGACGTTGCTTAACTTCGGTGATCGTTTCCAATACCGAAGCTCCACTACACCAACGAACGCTGTCGCTTACTCCCTGTATATTCCAAAATTCAAGTTTATGTTTTCAGCGGTTTACTTTAGACTATGCGTTGTCTGTCAGTCAGTCACATAACTGTTTTATAATTATACCTAGTATAGATTACGGTTTAGTTTCTGGAGTGCGATTTTTGAATCTCATTCGCTGAGCTCAGCAGTACAAAATGTCAAAATTTCTCTGGAGATATGCATCTTTCTACTGCTGGTTTGGCTTTCAAAAATCATACTTCAGGAGTGCGATTTTTAAAAGTCAAATCAGCAGAAGAAAGTTGAGTATCTCCATAGTAATTTTGACATTTTGTTCATCCTAGAGGCCGTCATATGAATTAAAGCAAAATTAAAAATTCAAATCCAGCCTCAAAATAGGTAATAAAGCCTAAACGGATAGCGGAAGACGACACGTGCAGGACTTTCACCCTCGCGCCAAGGTCACACGGACACTGCGCGAGTGTGGGTGAGGGTGGGTGGGTGTTTGGCGAGGGTGGGGTGTGCGTTTCGGGTGTTTGCATTGTGGCTATTTAGTGTAGTGTCGCTTGTGTAGTACTGTTTAAATGCGTTGTACTGTTAATGTAATGTAACTGCCTCCGTGGTCTAATAGTTAAGAGCATTGGGCTCTTGACACGGAGGTCATGGGTTCGATTCCCACGGGAGACACCTACCTAGTTATATCACTTTGTGCGTTTTTTCCCAGTTGGTTAGGACATTGAATCACCTGATTGTCTGAAAAAGAAAATGATTCCGTGCTTCGGATGGCACGTTAAGCCGCTGGTCCCGGCTACTATCTCTGGTGGTAGTAGTCGTTACATAAAAAACCACGTCAGAGGCCGTAAGGCGGTTTGAATAAACTCTGACACCAGGGCTTGCCCACACGATAAGAAGAAGACTGTTAATGTGCGTAAACTCAAGACTGTAATCTCTTTTGGGGTGGTCTGAAATGTTGCTATAATTATCAGCTCTTTTAAAAACTGTACGTATCCAGTTTGTTGTACCGTTTGTTACTGTTGATACCTAGGTAGCTGAACATTTCATTTTACAAAAAATATTTTCAAGTAATTTTTCTGAATTGTTTCATCCGAATCGGCTTAGTAGTTTTTACGTGATATGTGTACTAACAAAAACACAAAAAGACAGACAAACATTCTAAAATCATCGAATCAACGAATCTATTACGTATCATCTATGACCAATTAATTATCCTGCATCCTTCCATTTATGTTATGGATACTAAAGATTACAGTAGGTATCTATATGTAAACATTGTAGAGATAAATCTTTTTAATTACTTTTTGTGTTTGTAGTTAGTTGTGGTCCCTATAGGTATCCAACTAAACGTTAAGTGACCGCAAGACACTGATTAAAATAAAGGTGCGATTACATGTTCCAATTAATCAGGCCGGATTCGGCCAGCCACACAAAATAATAATTTTGATTCTCCGTATGTGTATGGCAGGCATTATTCGCTTCTCTTTAAAATTAGAGTAAATGAAATTAGGCAATGTATGCCGAAATGTGGCCTGACGATTAAAATTTGGCAGTGCAATTTGGAGTAAAAGACAAAATTAAATTACAGAGTAAAATTAAATTGTGTACTTCGATATTTTAATCAGAGTATCCGCGTGTAGAGATGCAAAAACTTTGGAGCAAATAAAAAGACAAGTTATTCAATTTTCTACACAAGTGAACATTTATCTAATCCTAACATTATCTATTTACCATTTACCAAACGAAATCCTAAAAAACGTTTAAGCGAAAAACACACGATTATAGCCTAGACGCTCACAATTTGTCGACTCGGCGTAATTTGGTCGGGAAATTGATTTTTTATGCCATTAAAGGCGGGAGGGGGGCGGCAGTGAGGAGTGGAGGGGGGGGGGGGGGGGGAGACGAAAGTTATCGGATTTTCGCGCCTCGGCCGCGGGTGCTCCAACGAAACCGTCAGTGTGAAGGTTAACGGCTTTATTCTGTGTCCGTTTAGTGCAGGTTTAGGGGTTGAAAATTACTTTTAATGCTTGGTTAAAAAGAAATGAAATATAAGTGGTGACTGTATCTGCCGCTGAGTTAAACAGAAAATATTATTTAATATGATTGCGAATGTATCCTTCGACGAAATAATTATTATAGAATTAACAAGTAAGCGTATTATCTGCATTACACCAGCAGTGCCCAAATTATAACCAGCGTAACTGCGCCCAAATTATGACCAGCGTAACTGGGCCCAAATTATGACCAGCGTAACTGTGCCCAAATTATGACCAGCGTAACTGTGCCTTAATTATGTCCACATTTAAATGGCGACGGACTCACTACCGATTCGGCTAAAACTCGGATTCGATTAAAATCGAAGTTGAACTTTTTAAATTAAAATTTTCTAGTGTCACTGTAATTTCCACTACTTATAACGAGTGAAAAAAAAACGTTTTTTTTTCAAATTAATGGGAATAAGAAAACAGTTACTAGACCTCCAGCATGCGGGTAGACCCCAGAAATGGGGACGGCATGGTCAATGACGATGATATGAAAAATATATTTACAAGACGTCATCCATTTTGGTCCAAAATGTGAAAGTGCCGGCCAAAAAAAAAAAGCTTTATTCTGTTAGAACTTGTCCGTCGTAGCATTTATTATTATGGCACCAAAGCTATTAGGGCCATAATCTTTGGTTTTATTTGGGTTTGAAAAATCTGCTTCGAAAACGTGGATGGTGTCCTTTATTTACTTAGAACATACATTTTGCTCTATATTACAAGATGTTACAAAATTCCCAGACAGAAATTATGTTAGAATAAATCCCAGACAGGACAACAAAGGGGCCCATCCCCTAAACTAAAGGAAGGCGAAATGGAGTGGGCCATATTCCACTTTTTTGCAGTATGAGAGTATTTTCAAGTTCCCATTAAAGCTTTGCCTCGCAATAACACCGTTTATTGAAAATAACTAAGCGGAAAAATATCAAAAACATTTATTCAATAATCGAATTCTTAAATTCGCAGACGGTCCGCTCTAAATTAGTTTTCCTTCGAAGCTGAACCGTTTTCCAACCCTTATTAGTGTTCTGAAAAGAATTCCCTCTTTTCTAATAACTTTAATTGTCCAGAAGCACGGCTACGACGCAAAAGTTGCCGTCTGCGAAACCGATCGAAGTCAAAATGCGGAAGGTATTCGCTGCAGCTCTTACAAATTCGTCTGTACACACACAAACGCAAATATACCTACGTATATATACGATATTCATCAAAACAAACGCACACTTACGGGACGCGTCTGCCGAAAAGCTCACACATTGATAAGAGTGTAGAGGTGTGTGTGAATGAGAGGGAGAGTGTGACGAAATTTCACTTTCCGTTTTGGCAACGTCGCGCGGCGTACGTCGACATTTGGGGGTTGGGCGGATAGTTCGGTAGCCGATATTTTTGTTTTTAAATGTTGGTACGGTACTATTCACTGGAGTTCAAGCTTTCGAACTGATCGGATTTTGTTATTATCTGCCCTATCTGCAATGTTTTTACAAATTCACCTTTGAATTTAGTGTATTTTTTTACTTAGGTACCTATATTAATATTTTCGGGACATCAACAGAATAATAAGCATAACAATCAATATCAATCAAATCAATAGCATAACAGCATAATGCACATTTAACACAAAATTATTATAAAAGTAATAGTAACCCGATTAAAGGACCTTATTATTGTAATACCGACAATATATGCTGCAAAGCTTGTTTTCCATAATACTTACAACAAAATAAAATAACGACTTATTTATTTCTTGAAAATGTCAAAAACCTAGAAAACCCGGAGGTTTTCGAAGCTTGAACTGCAATAAACAGTATAAGTACCTACTGCAGTAGGTAGGTTAGGTTGGTATTCGTATATATTATCAAGCATAAAATAATTTAAGCTAACAATCATAACAATTTATTCAAGTACGGTACCTACATATCTTATAAATCTAACCGCATTATTGCGAACTGAAATATTGACAAAATATTTTTATTTCATAATTACAAGAAAAAAAAATCTAACACTTCAACTGTAAATGTCCTCCTCTATTGTTGTACAATCAAAGCACGCAAAAATCTCGCAAGATTACGGTACCTACAAAAAATCTGGATAGCAAATTAGGGGACGCTCAGAAAATTTGTCAAAAAAAAGAAGCGTGTATAGTAACTAACGGGACAATGTGTGGGGCATTTCAAATACTTCAAAAGCTCAGACGATTCTTGGAAGTGTCATCCTCGTGTGCGAGCAGTCCGGCTGTATACCGCCGTCTCCCTCTCACGACTATCGACTCGAAAGGGAACGCGAGTTGAATACTTTTCTGCATTTTACAGTTTTATAAATTCAGAAAGCGTAATGTTAAAATTGAAAGTGACTTATAAGAACGCAAATGTGACTTTATTGGCTGTTGGTGGGTTAAAGAAATGCTTTTGTTTCTTTGTAGGGTTAAATGCATACATTTGGAGTTTAGCATTTTATGATTTTCATTAAAAATATGCTACGTTCGAAAGGATACCACTTTCTTGACCGACTGTACATACAGTGACACATCAACCAATACAAAACCAAAATAACTATAACCACACTTTTGACAAAAAATGTTAAATTTCATCGATTTTTACCCATTAATGCGATGGAGGTCATGTTCTTATTTTGTCATGATCTGGTTTAGTCATACATACACATACATACATAATTATGCTCGCCAAACAAAAGATCGCCACATGCTACGATTCTGACACACATCTCTCGCCTTCTGAACATCCATAATAAGTCTCTTCATTCAAGCTCGTCGGTTTCGGATACATTTTATTTGGCTCTTCTTCAGGACGCATCCGATTTGGTCATCGTACGTGCGCCTAGGGTGACCCTTTTCAACCATTCCATTCACACTTGCCTTGTATCAATCTACTTTTGCTCATTCCTTCCACATGGCCAAACCACCTTAACATGCCTTTTTCAATCCTTGTCACTTCATCTTCATTCAGTCAGACCACATCTTTCTCTATACATATGTCATACCTATTCAGATTTTTTCAGATTCTGGCTTGGTCATGTTCTGATTTAGTAATGTTAGGTTTTAAAAGTATTCTTCCGACAACCGAGAAGGCGTTAGTTCGAATTTGGTGGAGGAACAGGGAGTGTCCATACATTTCTTACATAGGCTAAAAAAGTAGGTACCAAGTAGGTATCTAGGCTAGGTAGGTAGGCTTCCGGGCAAGGTCTATGTTGAGCTGGGACCTATTTGCTGCTGTAGCATACAATAAACTACATGTTTGTTTGTTCTGTTGATGTTTGGTTGTATTGTTGTTTTGTTAACTTATGAACTGCATTATTATGTGTGTGTTACTTATGCAAATAAATGATTTATCTTTCTTCTATCTCGATAATTCTCAGAGAGTCTGTTATTTTATGCAAAGAAAAACACAATACGACACTGCATGGGCTAAAAACTTGCTATGAATACGATCGGAATATTTGAAATACATTTTACATACACAAATATCAGGCAAAATTGTCGAAAACATTCGAGGCCTCGTCCCGTACGAATAAATAGTCAATTTACTAGTAAAATCGAAACTGTTGTGAATCTATTAAGATACGGCCAAGGTCTTGGCCAAAATATAGGTAGGTTTACTACATGGGTTTAGCTTGTTGATTTCAAAATTGAACTTTAAATTTGAATACGTAGAGTTGAATGCTGTAACCATTTGGTAGGGCATAAGGAAGTGTGCGCGATAAGGGTTATATTGTTCAATGAAATACGTTTAAGTAGGTATCGATAACAGCTGTATCGAAAAAGTATAGGTGGTATCGAAAAGCGAAGTGTGATACTTCTGAGGAAAATCATCAGTTATCAAGAAAAACTACTGACGGTGCGGTATCGAGTAGCGATATGTGTAGGGTTACCACTTTACCAGATGATTTTTCCATAAGGCCGGATATAACCATTGAAAAAGCCGGATATTTGGGTTCCAAAGGTACGACAAGTTGGGATTCTTCAGACGAATCTGAGTTTTCGAAGCTTGTTTGATTTAGGGCCTGTTTCAACACTTCTGGATAAGTCATTGTCATATGTCAGATAATTTAACATATTTTTGATACGAAATATGTATTACAGTTATTAAGCTGGATGAAAGAGAATCTTCGCTTAAACCATTACTTATATAGGGTCCAACTTAATAAGCTGACACTTTTTTAAGAGGATGATCAGACCATCAAACTGAACAAATTTCTCTATGGGACCAACATCGAAATCGCGAAAAAAAAATCTACTGCTCCATACAAAACTGCAAACCTACTCGAGCCAAATGTATGGGACAGCAGATTTTTTTTTCGCGATTTCGATGTTGGTCCCATAGAGAAAGTTGTTCAGTTTGATGGTCTCAACATCCCCTTAAAAAAGTGTCAGCATATTAAGAAGGACCCTGTATAGGGTTCTTTTAAATATGCTGACACTTTTTTAAGAGCATGCTCAGACCGTCAAACTGAACAACATTCTATATGGGACCAACATCGAAATCGCGAAAAAAAAATCTGCCGCTCCATACAAAACTGCAAATTTACTCGAGCCAAATGTATGGGACAGCTGATTTTTTTTTCGCGATTTCAATGTTGGTCCCATAGAGAAAGTTGTTCAGTTTGATAGTCTGATCATCCCCTTAAAAAAGTGTCAGCATATTAAGTTGGACCCTGTATACACTGTAAACATTAAGATTTAAGACATAAAATACAGATGCACTATCTTATCCACATACAGGGTCCAAATTAAAATCCTAACTGTAGCCGTGGTGGTTCAGTGACGAGCTGACGAGTAACCTTGCCTGCAGGAGGCGATGGTTCGATCCCCGTGCAGGCCGACTCGTACTAATGAGTTTTTCGGAATTTATGTACGATTTGTAACACCACTGGCTTTTCGATGAAGGAAAACATCGTGAAACCTGCATACCTCAATTTCGAGGCATGTATTGTACCCACTGTCCATTATAAGTGGCGACGGACCCACTCCCCGTCACACTGGACAGAGTTTCGGTTCTACTAGTGAAACGTGGATGTTCTGGAGGTTTCAAAATATCTCTGACTAACCCTCGGGGATTAACTAGTCGTGAGCATATACTATGCTTATGCGGTTTTTTAAGAGGATGATCAGAATATAAAACTGAAAAACTTTCTCTAGGACCAACAGCAACGTTCAAATCGCGAAAAAATTATCAGTTGTCCCACACATTTCGGTCAAGTAGGATTGCAGTTTTGTATGGAACAGCAGAATTTAACCTTCTGAATCTGATGAAACGTAGGATGAAACGGAACCGCTACAATCAGAGGAGAGGGCGGATGTGGATGTTAGCTGGAATTGGTTGTATGTTGCAAGTTGCAACTGACATTGAAATCATTGGCATCCCTTTTAAACTAAAACTCTACCCATCACACTGAACAACTTTGATCATGGAAGCCAACCTGTCGTCGCAAAAAAAATCACCATACTAAACTGCAATACCTACTCGACTAAAATGTATGAAACAGCTAATTTATTTTTGCGATCTTTTACTGTTTGTTCTCATAGTAAAAGTTGTTTAGTTTGATGGGTAGAGTCTTAGTTTAAAAGGATGTCGATGATTTCAATTTATGTTTCGTTCCGTTCAGCTAATACGTAAATTGTGTTTATTGTCTTAAGTCACTAGACATATAACTTTTCTAAATGCGATCCATTTAGTGCTTTTTATACGCGGCCCTACAAAACGTTTTAAAAGAAAGTGTTATTGTGTTTTGTAAAATAATTGTTAAAGAGGCAATAAATTAGGTTTAAAACGTAAGGTAACGCTCGTCTCGCAAATCGATTGGTTAAGGCTACGCCGCAGGCTGCGCAGGAGTCGGATTACGGGCGGATGCGGCCGCGGAAGTGGCATGGCCGCCGGACGCGCGCCATCTTGCTTTTGCTCTGCGCGCGCGCCGCTATCGTAACGCGGATGTCCTTTTGTTTTTCAAGTGCACGCGACAAGCAAAGCTTTTCTTAAACATTTTGATTTGTTATTTATACAGGGTGTAAACTTAAATTCGTTGTATACGTAAGGGGGTGCTTCAAAACATCAAACTGAACAACTTTCATTATGGGTCCAGAAATGAAAACGCGAAAAAAATATCAACTGTTCCATAGAAAACGTCAATGGTGACTCGACCCAAATGTATGGAACGGCTGATTTTTTCTTCGCGTTTTCAATGTTTGTCCTATAGTGAAAGTTGTTTAGTTTGATGATCTGATGGCTGTTTAATTTGTAACTCATTTAATTTTACATCCTGTATATTTAATTTTTGTTTTTTTATTTAATCTCTAGACAAAGTGATGAATCGTTCTTTTAAGAATAAAAGTGAGAAAATTGTCTTCGCCAAGATAACAATAAATCTCAAAATGCAACATTGCGACGACGCATCTGCACTACCTAAAGTATTACACGGGATTATAAACCTTTCTACAAAGAAAATACAGAACATAATCTCTTAAATAAACTCCATATGTATTCTTGTTGACATTTGACAGCTCGGATAACTGAATAAAGTCGCTTTGTTCGACTTTTTTGTAAAAAAAAAAGAAAATAAAAGAGCCAGGTAGTTCTTTTGTTCGGATTGCATTTGCGCTGCGCTTGCACAAGTCTTGGCAACAAAAGCTGCGATTTCGGAGCGCAACCGACCGGCACAATGTCTGATAAATTATTTGCTAATTTACTATGTGAAGATCGCACCTGGTGATACAGCAAGCATTTGTGGTTTAAGAAATTTAAAAAAGCTACTTTTCAATGTCAAAGTCAAAAGATCTAATCAAAAATTTCAGTAACAAAATTAAAATTAACTACGAAAATCCTGGTTGCGTGTCACAAAAGAACTAATTATAATTGTGAAAAAAAAGAAAATCGTTCCGCGGCACCGTAATTAAAGAAACGGCAACAGAGCATTTTGCGTAGAAACCGGACCGAGAAAAATGCAACGTCGCATTTTCACCCTCGATCGTTTTCCCGCGCACCTCGCCCCCTTCACCCCGCGGTGACTCATTCAACCTTTCCATGTTATGTTAGTGAGAGCCAACTATATATCTTCTCGTTTGATTCTCATTCTAAATTGCATTTAAAAACAGTCAAGACTGTGAAACAGTCGTTTAGATAAGATTAGAGAATAAAATAGAATACTTACTACCTATTATTTCCATTTCCATTCAAGAAAGAAAGGAAACATGGTTCGTTTGATATTTAATGCGAAAATGATGTGAAACTAGATAACGGTAATACCGCATTCGTTGCGATTATTTATTCTACTCATATTCTACTGATTCGATTTTTTTAACGAAAATGCTGACTGCCTTTCGAATTAAGAATTTTCTAAATTAGAAACAGCTATACATTTTTAACCGACGCAAAAGGAGTAGGTTTTCAATTCGACCCGTATTGTAAAACATGGTAATTTTTTTTTTAATTTTTACTCGTAGACAGTCGAAGCGAAAGAAGAGATTTTCGAGTTTTAACCTCTGTTCTAACTTTAGAGTTGTTGAATTGCGTAAATTCAGAGATTTTGGCGCGGCGTTTGTTTTATGGGTTGCAGTTTTTCTATTGGTTTAAAAAAAAATCTAAAATAATGTCTACGTTTCATTAAACCTATTTTACCTTAAAGTTGGTCGCCATCCAGCATTACTGTAGATTCTGAAATAGACTGATACACTTACCTGGAACAAAAAGAAAAACAAATTAAATACCTACATTGAATAAAATAAAGCAATTTTAACTTTGTTAATTTATATACGTCGTTTACGACTCCCTAATGGCTACTTCTGTATTCAAATGTACTATGCGATTTTTTGTAGGAAAATGTCGGGTGATAGAAAATGTTAGCGTGCGAGGCGAACTAAGGGTAGGTCTTAAAAAGTATTGATTACGACTAGACTTGTGGTTTTAAATGCTTGGTTAGGATGTCCAAAATATTATGGAACTAATATTTAATTATCAAACACTATACAGGGTGTAAGGGTAAACAGTTGCATTACTTTAAGGGGTGATTGTACCCATGATACTGAACAACTTCCTAAAGAATATTCGCAAAAAATTTTGGAATCTCCATACTAAATGCACTCAACTGTACGAACGTTTGTATGTACATTTTTTTTCGAGTTCTATTTGTTTCTTAGGGAAAGTTTTTCAGTATCATGGGTACAATCACCCCTTAAAGTATTGCAACTGCTTACCCTAACACCCAGAATTTTTTTGTTTAAGGGTCGGCACTACCCTAATCGGGCAAAACAGGGTTCGGCGTTCCGACTTTTGAGGATAGTAAATAGCTATATTTAGAAACAAAATTAATACCATCGCTTCTTTAAAAGATGAAGTACAAGATGAACAAAAAAAATTTCAGTAAAATTGTGTAATTACATCAGAAAGTAATCGAGAATTTCATGAAAAACTCCAGAATAGCACTGCCGCGTTCCGAGTCCTGTGATTTAGTGAAACAAAATAAAACAACAAAATATATTTCTAATCAATGGCAAAACATCAAAGAACACTTTAAACAAATCAGTTTTTCGATACGACTTCTAGTTTTTTTGCAATTTGTTACCAAAAATCACATATTTTTTTGGACGTTTTCTTCATACAAATTACTATGGGCCGTCAATCGTTCGAAATCATTGCAAATAGACCGGTGACCGGCAACACCCAACCCTGTCTTAGAAGATTAATGAACAAATCCATTTTTAGCTAAAGTAGGCAAAGTAACTTATAAAAAACCGGGCAAGTGGGTGTCGGGCCACATGCAGTGTAGGGTTCCGTAGTTGCCCGTCACGTATGTGGACTTAGAAGTACATTTTATAAATTGGTCGACTATTACTCGTTATTATAACAGAATAACTGTAAGTTTATTACTATTGTTACTAGCAAACTAAGGATTGATAATCTGAAATCATCATCATCATCGTCAGATATGTTTTAAATAAGAGTGAATTCTGTACCGCAGTAGGTAACTCAAACGATTGACTTTGTAAGTCATTTGCACGACAGAATTTTGCGCGAAAAGACATTGCGCGATACAAGACAACACAAAGGAATTTCACAAAAGTTACTTTCCGGGCACTGTTTGGTAGTTTTTGGTTATTTTGGTAATTTATGGTAGTTTTGAGTCTTTCGGTAGTTTTTGGTAAATTTTCGTACAAAAGTAACCAAAAAGTTATTTTGGTAGATTTTCGTACTTTTCGGTAGTAATTTTTGGTTATTTTGGTAGTTTCTGTTTTTTTTGGTAGATTTTCGTACTTTTTGGTAGATTATTGTTATTTTGGTAATTTTTCGTACTTTTTGGTAGTTTATGGTTAATTTGTTACATTTGGTTCATCTCATTTCATTTTATTTATTTACCTTAAATTTTAGGTAGGTACATAAGTTACAGATGGTAAGTACAGAGTACCTATTAGTCACACTACAATATAATTTATAAACATTAAGAAAAAAACAGATTTAAACAATAGGTGCCAGACAATAACTTAACTACCACCTTTCACTTACTACAATTAAATTAGTTAAATGTTATAAAATCAGTTAGATAAGATAAGATAAGATAATGTTTATTTTAAACTTTTGATTACAACTATTACATTTAAACGGTAGACCAAAAACGAGGCAAGCCTGATACGCGTGGTCTACGATTGGGTATCCTTAACAATAAACAAAGTAAAATGTATTTTACAATTCAATTAGGGCAAAAAAGTGTGTGGGGGATTAGTGTAGGTGTGTGTGTGTGTGCGTATGTATGTATTTGCCTTGTATGTTAAGCTATGTCCTTGATTAAGTCTTCGGTTTCATGGTAAGTCAAAGTCTGCAGCCAGATCTTAATCTCGAACTTTGCACGGCGTACTGACACTGTTTTTACGTCAAGAACTTTACAAACTCTGTTGTAAATCCGGGGATGTAGAAAATGCGGAAAGCGGCTCGCAAAAGTAGTGTTAATTTTGGGCAAAGGTACGAAGTACACTCTTTTGGTAAGCAGAGCAGGGTACGCATTAGATGTGATTTAAATACGCGTTAAATGTGATTAGTTAAAAATGATAATAACCTATTGAGGTACAAATAATCGGTCTGCAACACATTTTTTTCTACTCAGATTGATGCCTGTTTGTTTACTTATACTGAAGAAACTAATTAAAGTCATAGGGACACTGTTCGATTAATAATTCTTTAACCTTCTTCAGAAATTTCTTGTCGGCTTTAATGTCATTTGGTATTTTACTATACACAAGAACAGTATTCGACTTTATTTTGTAGTCCTTAGCATCGATGCTAGTCGGTAATTTGGTACCAGTAGCTCATTTTTGCGAGTTAAATTTAATCTCTTGCTACGGAATACTACGGGGTATCGTCTCACGATTTCGCACAGATCGAGGATATACGAAGCTGTCACAGTGAGTAATTTAAAGTCGGTAAACAAGGATCGGCATGACACCCTTACTGACTGAATTCCGCTTACGATTCGAATGTAGGTACCTCTTTTGCAAAACATATATTTTATTTATGTCAACAAACCCACCCCGTAGCCAAGCCGTCAAGAACTCTTTTGTTTTTATGGTAGTTTTTGGTAATTTTCATTCTTCTATCAAATATTTCCAAAAAGTATAAAAATCTACCAAAATAACCAAAAACTACGAAAATCTACCAAAATAACCAGAAACAACGAAAAACTACCAAACTAACCAAAAACTACCAAAAAACCAGAAACAACAAAAAATAATTACTAAACTCTACCAAAAACTACCAAAACCTACCAAAAGAACCTAAAGAACTATTGAGATTGTACTAATTTTTTTTTTATCTTAAAAATTACTTCTTGTTAATATTGCTGTGCCCTTTCAGGATTCATGTACCCACTTTAGCTACTAAGTAACACCTATATGTTCTTGTGTCGCAAAATGTCCTTCAGCGTGACCAAAATTACTGCTGAAATCTACCAAAATCTACCAGCCCTGTTTCAAATTCTACTTAAATTCTACCAAATAATATTTATGTCGTTACAGATGGTTAAAATTTAATATAAAATACGTTTTTGAACAAAATATTATCAATTTTATCTAAACGCTCATCATTACACATGTTATTTTCGCATTTTTGTATAATTTTTATTGGTTTTCATCACTTTGTAACATGGATGCTTCAATTTTCAAATAAATATTAAATTTGGTCGTCCCTATGCAAGTTTAAATTTAGTATAGTTTTCTGTGTCTCATAAGCAGAATCAGAAATTTTGGTAGCACTTTTAATATGTCAAAGGGATTGCACGTTTATCGACTTCCGATTGTGTCGATATACGGGTAATTTTTTATCACTGCGGATAACTCCAGCATGTATTCTACTCATCAAACTGAACAACTTTCACTATGGAGCCGACTTCAAAAGAGCGAAAAAAAAATCTGCTGTCCTATACAAAACTGCAGTACCTACATATTCGACTCAAATGTATGGGACAGCTGATTTATTTTCGCTATTTTGAAGTTCGTTACATGCTGAAGTTATACGCAGTGATATAAAATATACCCGTATATCGACATTATTGGAAGTCGATAAACATGTAATCCCTTGGACATATTAAAAGTGCTAGGTACCAAAATTCCAACTCTGTTCAGAAGCCCTCTTTTGTAAAAAAAACAACATTAGGCGATTTGATTAATATTTGCTGTACTAGAAGTGAGTTCGGTGGCGCGTTGCGGAGAGGTATGGACTCTCAATCAAGAGGTCCGCGTTCGAATCCGCACGGACAACATGCCACGTACCAATTAGTTTTTCTAACTTATGTACGTATTACCGACTGCTCTCAAATGGTGAACGAAAACATCGTGAGGAATCCTGCATAATATGCAGACGAAGAAATTCTGATGCATATGTTAAGTCTACCAATCCGCATTCGGCATGCGTGGTGGACTTACGCCCAAACACCCTTGGTAGGCCTGTGCCCTGCAGTGGGACGTATACAGGGTGTTACATAAGTAAGAATAAATTTTTAAAACTCTTAAGGGGGTTGTTTAGACCGTCAAACTGAACAACTTTCTCTATGGAACCAACATCGAAATCGCAAAAAAAAAAATCTGATATCCCATACATTTTTAGCTCGAGTCGATTTGTAGAGTATAGAACATACATTTTTTTTTTTCGCGATTTAGATATTGGTCCCATAGTGAAAGTTGTTGAGTTTGATGGTCTAAACCACTATCTTAAATGTTTATTTGTATTTTTGTAACACCTTGTATAGGCTGATGATTATGATGATGATGTAGGTAAGTACTAGAAGTTCCAGAAAACTTGCAAACCCTGCAATCGTTTTCTCAGCCATTTGTATTGCCAGCTTAGATTTTATTAGCCTGAATCCTTGCATTTTTAAATACATTAACGTTTTCGAATACCCAATTTGTACTAAAATCTACTAAACCATTTTGCCCTAAATCTACCAATAAAGAAGAAATCTACTCAAAGTTGTCACACTGATGTCCTTTTGCGCAAATGTTTTTGAAGGCAATCGTTCCAGTTACTTCAAAATTAACTTTTTATTATATCTGACGATGATTATGATGATAAAAGATTACAAACCCTTATTTTGCTAATACCAATAATATTAAACTTATAATAATTTAATTATTCTGTTAAACGTTTTAATTTGTTCTGTTATAATAATTTTTAGTTTTTTTAAGCCTTAGTAATACTGTGATCTAATTAGTTGGAACCCATCCTATCCTACCACTAGGGGTGATCTTTGATCACTCACATTATAGGTCCATCACGGTACTGTACTGTTGCTGTAAATGTCAATTTCGACCTACGGCTCTCAAATCCAGATGCTGCAGGATTAATGCCACGCACAACCAAACATTCAACATTAATTTAATGTGGTAAAATCTGCATTCCGAGTAGTAGGTACCCTAAATTCGGTCGGACCTACGAACCTGCCAGGATAGGGTCGGCCGACCAGACTTTTTAGTCCTTACTAATTGGACTCTAGACCAACAGACTAGTTACGTCCTTTAATTCAACGAGGTAAAATGTTGTGTCACCAGGTAGGGTTCACTTTTTCCTTCACACCAGTAAACATGCCAGCCAAGCTGCGCCGCGCGCTGCAGCCGACCAAGTTTTTTGCAAGAAATTTATTACCAAAAGCTATCAAATTGATTTGTTCATTAATCTTATAAGATAGGGTTGAGTGTTGTCGGCCACCGGTCTTTTTCTTTTGACAGATATGTCAAACGGGCCGTAGGTAGTGCCGACCCTTAAAAGCTCATGTTTTTTTAAAAGTGGTAATATGCGGTTTATCTCACTACGTCGTCGAGCCGCTGTGGTACCGGGCGAAATCTAGTGATTTTTATTCATACGGCAACAAAAATACATCATCTGTGAAAAATGAAAATTTCAACTGTCTAACTATCACGGTTTATGAGATACAGCCTGGTGACAGACGGACAGCGGAGTCTTAGTAATAGGGTCTCGTTTTACCCTATGGGTACGGAACCCTAAAAAGGCGAAAAAGTATGCTGTCAGGCTGGTTTCAGAGTCACGCTGACGATCAGCGTGCTTACGAAGTTACGATACATGAAAACTATATAAGCTCATGGCCCGCGTCGCTCACCAGCCGCGCCGGCGCAAGCCTGACTCTGAAACCAGCCTAAGAGCTGTAATAACGCCAAAAAGCACTCGCAATCGTTATCAAACAAGATCTCTCAATAATGGAACAATAGCATAAATCTATCGACATCTTCCCCGCAGCTGTTACTGTTAAGTCGGATCGGACATATGTTGTACTTCCTGAATGTTACCTGCGCGCGCAGCTGCCTAGCGCGTGCTCATCGCAATGAAAGGTTACGTTGAAAGATACGGGAAAGGTCAATTGATCGATTCTCTATTCTAACCGTATTGTGGCTAAGATGGATGGACATGGATAAAATCATCCACGTTTAAGTCTTGTTCGGACTAGGCGAGTATTTTAGTTGAGTTGCGAGTATGCCAGTAGCTTATCATGTTTGAACCATAACAGTTCAGTCGAGTTTAGCGTGTGATTGAATATATAGGTAGTTGCTTAATCACTCGCACTCGACTAAAATACTAGGATAGTCCGAATTGGGATCTAGATTGCATTTGAGGTGATACAATTTTGTAAAGAAAATCTTGTAATGCGCCTCGACTTTAAGAAGGCACCTTGAGAAGAAGGAAGAAAGATCCCTTTAGGATAGATCTGAAACGTTGCTACATCCACTAACTAGTAGTTCAGTGCAGTATGCAGTTACTTGTGCTAAGCCTGGTAGGGGTTGAAAAATTTATACTTGCCATCGACTCGATAAAAGAAGATGCAGTTATCAGAAGGTTCACCGATTTAGAAGAAGAGGAAAAAGGTGTCAAAGATGAATACATTAGTTATATTAGACAATCAATTAAAATAAACCAAACTCTATTTGTATTTCAAACGTTACAAAGTACCTATATATTTAACCGAATTTAAAAAAAACACCTTTATCACCTTAGAGTGGCTTATACGAAAGGTGTATTTATATTTATTTTGATACTTCTTATCTACATAGTATATACCGTTGTCTACAAGTAGCTTATTAAAACATTATAACACTTGATGACTAGCCGCTATCATAATAAGCCTTAATTAACTCTTAAGTTCTTTAATTGATCGACGAGCAAAGCCTTTTAAATGTGATATTTAACTAATGTCATCATATAAAGTACTGTTGGTTAACCTTTAAAGAGTATTCAATCAACTTTCCGAGAGAAAGGTCACTTGTGTTCACTTTATTTGTGCAAATTGTAGAGATAAAGTTTAGCACACAGGATTAGCTGTTTGTGGTAAGGTTAGCGGCTGTCAAATTAGATCTAGCCGCAATTAAGGTAGATTGATTTCGTAAATAAATTACGATTGATGCTGGGTAAAGAATAATTTTAAGAAAATAAGGATTTTACCTACTATTTATAAACAGACGTGTATTTGTTTTTATTTTTAATCATAGCCATATTTAGCCAAAAGTTGTATAATAATGTTGTAAATATCACTTAAGCTCTATTAAATAAATTAATAATTATTGATTTCCATTCTGGTACTTCAGTTGGGTTTCGATAATAATGTGTGTGCATAAGTAGGCCCATGGCCCCAGGCCACAGGGCGTCTATTTCGTGGTCTCTATTCTAGAAGTCTTGACTCTCATCGGCAGATTTAGACGACCCAGTTGGTGTAATGGTTAACACGCCGGACTGCCAAACCAGGGTCCTGGGTTCGAATCCCGGTTCGGTCATGGATGTTATATTTTCGTGCCGTTGTTGTATGGTTTCCACAATAAAAAGCCTTTAGTGCTTGCTTGGGATCATTAGGTACAATGCATGTCCTGTGAGCGTTATTATTACCAGCCCATTGCCACTTTAGCTTGCTAATTTTCAGATCCATGTACCTACTTTAGTTCTCTGACGTATCACCTATTCCTGATGTAATCTCTAAGAAAAACACCGAGAAACTCTTTGCATAGCTCGCTGAGCAATTTGGATATTTAAAATAGTTAACTGCATCTTATGTCATGGTGTGCAGTTTATTGTTTGGGATTAGATTCCTTGAGAACATCCAACAACTATTAATAGGATCGGAATTAAGAAGCTTGTGAAAACTTCTATGGTAGACCCGCGTAACTAAGTTCTCTACCTGGGTATGCCATAAAAAACAGGGTCAACGAACCTTACACAACAGCTGCTCCAATTCAAAATGGCGGACATTTATGTCAAAAATTAATAAATGCAAGCCAGTTTTTGAATGATGTATTATGGAACGATTTGGTTTTTGATGTTCATTTTGTATGCATCTACTGGTTTGATGATTATTTTTGTAAAAAAAAAATTGAATGTAAAATGTTCTATCGTTTAGTTTACGTTAATAAAAGTTTTGAGATGATTGACGATCTGGTTAGTGAGCCAGACTTCCAAATTAGTGGTCCTTAGGTTCGAATTTAGAGTAAAATAGAGATATTGGCTGTTGGATTGTTTAATTATTCGTATATCTATCTATCAATCAATCATATTTTATCTTGTTACACCAAAATTTAACAGGTACTATACCAATAATGTCGCATAATATACAGAAGGTATAGGAATAAAATAATGGTCTTATCACGTAATACCTACATCTTTGATAAAGTATATGTGAAGATTGACAGTCGAAGATACGAAAGCGTCGAAAAAAATTGGAACCAGGACTGGTTCCTAAACCCTATACATATACACGCACACATACAGAATTTGTATGGCGCCTCACGCACACCAACCTATGAAACTTAGCCCCTTTTGTTTTATACGGTAAAACAGTGAGGCTCATTCTAGACATATACTTTTTCTAAGACCTACATTTTTTTTGACAACCTTTTGGTATAGATGAAAGAGATAGAGGGGAATTGGTACACGAAGATAGATAAGTGGTGTAGCTTTAAATCTACCAATGACAATAATACCTAATCAAACATAGGTATTCACAGTAAATGAAATGAAAAATGTTTCATTGTGCAAACAACATACTACAATTATAATTTATTTAATTTTAGAAGGTATTACACAAACATGAATAAACTCAAGCTCGTATTCCTTTTAAGAGTGGACAGAAATTCATAACCACTTGCTTTAAAGGTGCAATTGTAGCAAGATTAAAGTGAGCTCAATTAGTTTAGCATTTATTATAAGTATTTACCTATACACTTAGGATTAGAACAAATGAAAAAAGAAAAGCACCTTTAAGGAACAAGAAAAACAAGCAGCTGTATCTAACACATTTACAGAAAAGCTCTCTATGGTTAGAACAACTTTAGAGCTATTGGTAAAAAAACTTAGCGTTATGCTGTTTAGCAGGAAACCATAGACAAGCGACAGATGCGTGTCAAATGTTCCTAGCGCGTAATTACACTTATAATATAGCGTTATAAATTATACTCTATGGTTCAATTTCTAACGCAACTGGCATTTGTTTAGAATTTGTGCCTTTTATCAGTTAGAAACGGTTGATATTAATATTTTTCGAAAAGTTTTCGATGGTCCTAATTGGCCATCATCGTCGCTTGTGGGATCATGCGTTGGCCAATCAGGATACTCAGTTGAGAATGGTAAACATGTTTGATCTAACCGTTCACGCGATGTAAAAGTCCAGAACATATTCTATCTTTGTGCCAAATTTCATCCAAATCCGTTCAACCGCTTATGCGTGATTGGGTCACAAACATCCAAACATCGTCACAAACTTTCAGATTTATAATATTATATTAGTGAGATATTATAGTATAGGATAGTAGGATGAGTATTTTGAATATTTTAAGTATAGTCGGCTGCAGCTTTAAGTATAAGCATTCAATACATTTCGCACTAAGGATCCATACATAATGGCTTATAATACGTAAACCTGGCAGTCGACCGTACTTACCTAACTACTTACTCATTAATTTTAGCTGTAGAAAAAAATCTCTAGTTACTTATAATTTCTAACACACTGCCTCAGCGTTTCCCAGGATATTAAGGACAAAAAATTAACTAAAAAACCAAGGCATAAATCAAATAAAGGTGGATACGTATAGCGTTACAATGTTTGAACGTAATGCGACGGAAACATTTGGAAAAAAGGATGCCGATGCCGGAGCTAAATCGTAAATTACAATTTACAGTTCTCGTCGGGATCGGGTTACTTGCAGTTGTCACGTAATTACGATAATCAAGAAATGTGTGAGAAAGATGAAAGAACGTCGAAAAAAGTGGTACCACAGATGTGTTAAGTATTAAGTACAGAGGTAATAGTTACAGCGTGTTTTTAAAGCCGCGTTATTCCAGATGGACCAAGCCGTTTCTTCCCCTGGGCTGTATAGTATTATAAAAAGTTGACCGTTTCCGAAGCTTGAACTGCAAGAACAATATCGATTATAAGTAGGTACTATATTGGGCTGACATAACCTCAGGGTTAAAAGCCGCCATACAAAAAAATAATGAAAACAAAGTCGTATTCATAGATTTCCTTCGTAAGCTGTAAATCCGCAATAATCCATCCCTTTCATAATTAGCGCAAGATTCTACCTCGATTACACATCACCCCGTATCTCCCTTGCGTGGGTGCATAAAAAACTGCAATTTACCTATCAGAGAGGTTCACACAATAACTAAAAAACCAGGGCCGTATCTTTAGAGCTACAGATTGAAAGACAACTGGGCCCTATGGACGATATAGGAAAAGGGACCACAAAAGATTTTGTCACCTTGATGACTTTGCCACCTTTGCGTTCTCATTTGTCCATTACGGCTTAATGTAATTTTTCATAATTATGTTGTTTTGTGTACAATAAAGAATCTAAAAATCTAAGACTATTGTTGTTTTGTTAAAAGATCACAATCCATTTCGGAGCGATCCATAACCAAACTACAACTGTAAGGCCTAAAGTTCCTAGAATCTTTTATTTTGACCAAAGATTTCATAAAAATATAAAAGTTATTATTGGGGATTTATTGATCCGTTAAAGTTTATTTTACAAAGAAAGTGTCTGTAATCATTCTTAAATTGTAATAATGAAAGGTGTTTCGAGTACTTACTCGACGTCGTGCCCACGTTTCATGAATGTAATAAAAGCAGGAGGGTACTGAGATTATGGCAGGTGGCAGTCTGTCACTTCAACCCAGACCAACCCCAATATCGGGCAGACGTGAGAATGTCATATTATTAACTGTATCGTATTCAATACGTAATGATTTTTAATTTGACAGTAATTTAACTCAAAAGTTAAGTAAAGTTTTGATTGTAGTTAATCAATAACGCTGTTATGCCTTTGAATAAAATAATAGAGGTGTTATGCCCAAATATTGTTATAGTGATTCCTTATGTTACAAAAAATAAGATCTCTAATATCTATGTAACCTAAAACTAGTTCAATAAATGACTTTGACTTAGATTTGAATGAAAGGTGAAAATATAGTTTGAAACTTTGACTAATTTGGAGCGAAAGCAAAACTGTGGAGATAATGCCAGTCCCTAATAAGGAGAATTACGAATTGTTAAACTGTGTTGGTCAAGTTGCATTATTATTAGTGACTGGGTCAGTGTGCCCACAAATTATATTTCAATCGTAAAGATTCATTGCCTAAGCCACACCTCAATTAGTATTGACGAATTACTAAAGAAAATCCACTCATATAAATATTTTTGAAGTACGTTTTTCTAAGGACTAATAACAGACTTTTTCCAGTGCCTCAAGGCCTACTCCCCAGATCCATCCCTGTAACAAGGGTCCAAAGAGGCAGAGGTCAAGTGATATTGGCAACCTGAGGGTAGAAACGGGGTCGTTAGCCCCTCGCTGATTGTTCAATGAGTGCAATGAGTCACTTGCGTATGTAAATAAAGGAAAAGGTGGGGGTGGGGGAGGTAAAAGGGTTAGAAATAGGTTATTTGCGTTAATGAGTTGGTTTAATGCAATGGATACCTCCAATATAAGTGTGTTTATAGCAAATATGGGTGAAGAAAATATGAGTTAGTTGATTCTACTTATCAAAATAATGTTTTGATATTTTACTTTCAAAACCTTGCTAAAGCTAAATGTTTCAAAAGGTATTTAGTTGTAGCAAAGTTTCTGACCACTCAAAAATGAAGGATGGTCGTTAGTAAGTATACATATTATGTATTATGTATACTTTATAACATTTTCACAATAATTAATATTTCCATGTTCTCAATTATCAAATGTGATAGAAAAATTATCGTCTTTGTATTTGTATCATTATTTTATTACCCCATTTTAAAATCGTTTTTATAAGGGGTTGATTGTACCTGCTCATTATAATAAACAACTTTTCCCCCGGAAATTGGCAAAAAACATTTTGCTGACCGAACGTTTGTATGAAAATATGTTTTTTTTTTGCGAGGTTCCCTTAAGTTCCTTGGCAAAAGTTATTCGGTTTTATGAGTATAATGCAACTATTTACACTAATACCAAGTAGGTACAGTCTTGATTTTGGGACAATATTATTAATTCCTGAAATCCTATTTCAAATCTGAATACATGCAGATTTGATAAAAATCGATAGAAAATAAACAACCATAACATTGTTATATAAGTTAATCAAACTGAAACATAAGCTCTTTAATTTCAATGCTAAGTAGATCAACATTTCCTTAGCACATTATACTAGATGCGTTATGTAAAAACCCAACTACAATATCCACATAACTAAGCACATTATATACGTATGGAAGGAGAACTAGAGCCTACCTGAAAGAGGGGGGACGCACGCGTAACCTACTAAACGCACCCAAGTTGTTGGAGTAAAATAGGCCGTATTGCAAGGAAATAAATACAAATACATAGTTAAGGATGGTACGTAGAGGGAGTTTTATTAAACTATGTAAAGATGGTGCGTGGTTTCGAATCTAGAATCCTTAACAATTTATACAATACATAATGGGTACCTAATAAAACTGTTAACTTTGTATGTAAAGTATCGGAACGTAACCTAGCAGATACTTAACAGTTAAACGCGTACGAACTCGAATTAACTACCTAAGTATTATAAAAGTTTGTTTGTATGTCTGTCACGATTTAACAACTGAACAGAACAGATTTGATATTTTAAGATAAGTATAGGTGCCTATAATATAATACCCCCACCACTCCACTCCACTTTAATATGCTGACACTTTTTATCAAACCATCAATCTGAGCATCTTTCTCTATGGAACCAACATCAAAATCGCGAAAAAAAAATCTGTTGTTCCATCCACACTAAACTGCAAACCAACTTGAGCCAAACGCGATTTCGATGTTGGTATAGAAAGTTGTTCAGTTAGATGTTCTGATCATCCCCTTAAAAAGTGTCAGCATATTAAGAAGGACCCTATATATTCAGAGGATTAACTAAAAAGCTATAATACAAATATCGCTGGTTAAAGTGTAAGCGTGATCTGTTTATTTCTTGATTTCTGATTTCATTCATTATAATCCGCGGTCGTTTCAGAATAACATTAAAAAGAAGAGGCCTTTTTTTTGCAACTGCTTAGAATAAAGGCCTCCGCACATTGCAGCGATATTATCGAGCGATTTTATCGAGCGATATTATCGACAGCGATATCGCGACACCTTACACACTGCAGCGATTCCGCGATTCGCGTCACGAATGCGCCCCACCACTGAATGCAGTCGAAAGAGTTGCGATAATATCGCGGCAGTGTGTGGGATCGAGCGCGTCCCCATACAAAATGTACTGAGAACAATTATCGCAAAATCGCAGCGATATTATCGCTCGATAATATCGCGGCAGTGTGTAGGATCGCGCGCGTCCCCGTACAAAATGTACTGGAAACAATTATCGCAAAATCGCAGCGATATTACCGCTCGATAAAATCGCTGTAATGGGCGGAGGCCTTAAATAAGATATACGGATTTGCCAACATATCGATCGGTAATAGGCAAAACCATAAGGATCGCAACGTTGCTTCTGCTTTCATAGAATGATCTACGCATTCACAAGTGTTTACTTACTTTTATGTATCGCAGCATTTGAATTTGTAGGTTACGCATGTACAGTACACAGGCAACTGCAACGTGCACTCATCGTGAACTTACATAAGGGTTATATAAGGGTTGTATAAGAGCTGAAATAGGGAAGAAAAATATGCGTGTCATGTTTACGTGGGACATCGTAAAAATTACTCTGAAGTTTAGATAAAATCTAGGTTTTTCTATAAATGTGTTAAGTTTCTATGTCGTATGGTTGGTGTGTTTCATTAATTTTCTACTACATATTTCGTCGGCATGGAATTTTTCCTATTTACTTCCTCAGGGTTCAAACTATTTATATACCGAATTTAATTAAAAGTTTAGCCGTGAAAACGTCGACTCAAATCTATTAAAATATATCGAGATAAATAAAACATTTTATTTATTTGTAAAGATTAAGTCACTATTACCTACCTAGTGTCCAAATTTATTAACGAGTTGTTTTTCTGTTCTTTTTTAGATTTAAATAAGAACACTTAAATAAGTAGATATAAATTATAAGCACTTGTATTAATTGAAACTAAAACTGATGCCCTTTCTGCTTGAATAAATATATCAATTAATCAAATCAAATATTAAAGTATATTTATTTACACCAAAATATAAACAGTAAAATACAGAAAGAAAATACACTGTAGGCACAAAACGAGGCGGTCTTATCGCTAAGAAGCGATTTCTTCCAGACAACCTTAGGGTAGAGGAAACGGTGAACGAAGAAAGGTAGGCGGTGTGGCTGTGTGGTATATGTATTTTATTTTTAATATTGACTACATAATATGATGTTTTCTTCTATAAATTCAAAGAAACAACAGATAAAAAAACCTCACCTTCTAACTGCCAGCAAATGCGTGCAGAATTAGATCTCTCGAAAGGGGAGAAAGGGGAGGTTTTCACGCTGCAGGGCGCGTGGGGGAGCAGGGCTCTAATGAACTGTAGGAACTAGTGTACCTAGCTCAGATACGTGCCTAGATACGTAACTATTATAGAGCTATTTTAACTTTTAGATATATATTTTCTATCTTTCATTTTTACCAGTTTACACTTCACTTTTTCAGCATATAATTGAACTAATACTACTTTACTACAAAATAATATTCAATTGTTTTGACGCATTATAATATTAAAGAATAAATTATAATTTATAGTAGATTACACACCGAGGGCAGGAAAGTAAGAAAGGTCCCAGATCTCATGTAATTGTTGACCTCGGCTTCGCCTCGGTCATGCAAACATGTGATCTGAGCTTTTCTTATTTACCTACTGTCCGAGGTTAGTATACTATTTTTCTCGTCGACGGAGGTGGAAAGCGATAACTTCGTTTATCGCAGCGCGAGAAAAGAATATTAAACACATTTATTTGACGCATTCCATTTTTATAGAAATCATCGGGGAAGGTAGTGCCATGTCCATTGGACACTATGCCAGAAAACTCCCACGGAATGTTATTTACACAATACTAACGATCATAAATTCATAATCAACAGATAGAGAAGGCACTAGATGAAATTGTCTTTTTTGTCCTATTCACTCAAATAGAGATGTACATAGCAAACGCTCTAGTTAAAAAAGTAGATCGCTGTCTTTATTGACGTAACCATAACCATATTTTTGATCTATGACTCGACACATTTGTGTCGGACCAAGAAACTAAAATTATATGTAAATTGTACATTATCGCCAACTCATTGCTATCGTTGCTATCTCATAACGTGGTTACGCTGAAGCTACGTTAACTAGCGTAAGCGAAAACCCTAGGTCTATGCAATCAACGTTTATTGTCGTGTATGTTCGAAGAAAGGCTTTCGGCGGTTAGAAAACTATTTATCGTAAAGCAGTGAAGACACTCGAGCGGTAATGAAGATGCAAAGCGCTCGGGGCGCGGAACTATGCGTGGGCACGCGCGATTTTACCGCCTCTTCGCTTCCGAACTAGGGGTGCCCCTATGCGTAGAGCTGCACAGTGCGTTTTGTACACAATACTTGCTCAAATTATGATTTATTTAAAAAAAATGTTTCAGCCTCCCATTTAATATTTCTGTATCTCTTGGTTCTGTGCGGTATTAATTAAAATATTTATTTCGATAAATAATTGGTTATTAAGTAAAAAGTTATGTACTTAAAAACAAAAACATAGTTTTTCTTTATAGGTAAGTAGAAATAGATTTTATTTACATTTGCGTAAAAAATAAACGACACAAGACCCACAAAACATCCACTCAATCTGTGTATTTATTTCATAAAGATTAAAAGAGAGAGAGAGTGTATAACAAATATTGTGATACCAGATCTGTAGAAATTGACTATTGTTGTAGGAATGAAAACATTAGTTTTATTTAGGAGTAACAGAAAGCGCTGCTCACAAAATTTACGCTGTATTACCTAAATCTAAATTCGATTATTCGACCGATTCCAAGCAGAAATATTTCTTCGTCTTCTTCTTTTATGCGATAGAAGGACAGTTATTACGATCAAAATATTGCTATCTTAGAATGTTGTATTCGGAATTTTTATTTCATTGGCACATAAAGCGTATAATTCTGAAACCCATTAAATAAGGTTATAAATTACGAGATCTGTCTCGGACGTAATCCAAGAGCCCGGTTTAATAGTAATAATAAAATAAAATGCATGCGTTTCGTGTTGAATGCATGGTAAGGGTGCATCAACGCACCCCTCACGCACTTACTCACACAGGCGCACTTCGCTTCACATACATTCAGAAACTGGGACGCGATTGGTCAGAATCTACTGCGCATGTGTGCGTACCTGTTCGGCTGTAGAAAAGAGGTCGTATAGATAGAGTTATTTATAACGCCGCGTTCGAGGCTGTATGAATTAGTTGCGTGCATTGGGGTAGTCTTTGCTAGGAAAAAGTATTGATTTAGTTGCCCGGCCGCTGAGTTTTGTGTAGCTTTCGCAAACGGGGAATGACTTGAAATTTAATCCGTAATTTGATGAGACAATCGGTTTTTTTAAACTGTAGTAATTGTTCATATTATAAGACTAAAATGGAGTTATAATAACGGGTTTGATGCGGACCGTTGACACGTTTTTTGTGCTACAATAAGCACAGCTTTTAATTCTCTATAAATTTTTTTTACTAACGCACAATGGCCCCTTTATTCATAAAGATGCGCAAGTCTTTGTGGTGTTATGTTTTATATCAAAACTGGTATTTTTAAATTGTTTACGGGTCTTAAAATATTGTTTATAACTAAAAGAATTCAAAAGATGGAAAGAACTTTACAGTTACACAGCTGTTACAACAATTTACTTTAAAAAGTTAATGCATCTAAAATGCAGTTAGAATTGCTGTGCATTACAGAGTATTCAGAAAATTGTTTGTTGTAAAAAGTTTAAAATATGAGCGTTAACATTGGCAACAAAGCTTATAAAAATGCACAGTGTTCAAACATTTGCGTAGCGTAGAATATAAATGTTATTTTTTTAATTCTAAACATTAGACTCGCCGCTTTTAGAATATAAGCATGAATCTAGGATCCATTTGACTACAAAGCATTATTTAAATAAGGAGAAACAATGATGTTTACTAGTTGCGGTTTTCATTCAAAAAGTTTAGGAGTTAATATTTCAAAATAAACATTTTCCATAATTTTTGAGTTCTAAACATTGTTCGTTAAGTTAAACTTTGTTATAAACAACCGGCGCGGCGGAGTCGCATCCTGTTTGTTTTGTGCTGAACTGACAAATATTATTTTGCTGTTGTCTGATTCTATAATGTTTAATTTTGTGTGAATTCCAAGAGTAGGTATGACGTTAAGATGGTATATATGTAAACACAACAAAAACATGGTAATGTTTTGGCTACAAATCATTCTAACTAAGTTTTCTCATTAAAACATTTATTTTGAAATAAAGGCTATAAAAGTACAGATTTATACTATAAAGACAGGTAAGCACCTAACTGAGAAGATACTACTATAAGGTTTTTGTACATCTACACTACCAGTAAAAAGGAACGAAGTAAATAAGAAACAACTACCTATATTAATACAAAATACAGCTAAGAAATAAGTAGGTTCTTGTATAAATAAAGTTATGAAAACAATAAGTCCTTTAAATTTAACTTGTATTTTAATCTTTGCTAAAAGACATTACTACTCCATTACCACGACATCCATCCACCATAATTAACAACCGGCACTAAAACAAAAGAATGTATCAAAGAAACTCAATTCAAAAATAAGAAAAAAATCAATTACGTAACGTCGATTCCTGTTACGTATAATAGTCTTAAGTCATGCATGCAAGATGCATCATTAATACGTCGATTCGTCCTGCCCGTTACATCAGCTGATAGCACAAAAAGCTCGACCTAACATCTGCCGGCCGAGAGGCCGTGAATCACCGGCCCTTGGCGCGTGCCGCTTCGAAAAAAAAAAAGAAAAAAAAACAAAAGTGTAAACTCCCGCCGACCGTTATAATCTGCCCCACTGTGCGGTGGGTGGACGCACGTGGAACATTTACCTTCGTTTAAAAATCGAATGTACGATTTTTTAGCAAGGATTTTGACATGCGATAAGGAACGAATACGTTGTTGTATCTTCCAAAATCAGGGAGGTATAGGTAGGTAGGTACTAGTACACTGTTGTAGTATAATATTCTTATTTCGCATCTTTGCATTGACTGTTACTTACCATATAATTATAAGATCAATGGTTTGAACAATAAAATAATTAGGTTAGTATACTTATTCTATTCTAATCGCCCGGCAAGGTCGTATCGTAGACACATTTTTATCGTAAGCTAATTTGGAAATACGTGACATTTTTGATATTATCTCTTGTATTATGAGCAGAGCTTCCGTTTCGTTGTCAAAAAAAAAAACAATTCGATAGGTACGTAAACCACGTAACTTGATAATAAGGGCCTGTTTCACCACTTCGTAGTAAGTTCTTGTTAGCTTATCCGACAGATATTTTGACATATCTTTCATACAAAATATGTCAAACAATCTGGCGGATAAGCTAACAAGAACTTACTCAGAAGTGGTGAAAGAGGCCCTAAGAAAAATGAAAATGTAGTTATGTAAATAACTACACTGTCTGTAGGTATGCACAATAAAACATTTTTCATTTTCATTTATTTGAATCGTAATTATGCTACAAAGTTAAAACTTTATAATTGAAACCAAAAAAGGAATAATATAATAATATTCATAGAGAAGCCAATCGAAAAGTTTCCGAAGAACAGAAATTACTTTCAGCGCAATAAATTTTCTGTAATTTACAAACACGTCGCGACATATTTATTTATTATCTCCGCCATTAATCTGAGAAAAAAAATTAGATTAAAGTAAATATAAATGAATATTCGACAAAACAAAAAATACATTAAAATCTGCGATAAAAGCTGAAGATTTATAGGCAAGTTTCTCAGTAATGTTTATTGCGAACTGTTTGTTTCAAAGAAAAACACATTTATTCTTTTGGGCGAGACAATTTTGGCATTGATTTCACGTTTTCGTACCAGGGCTGCTATTACGTTGACTTAGAATTATAATCCGTTGCCATGTCGCGTGCGAAATAAACCACCATTAGAGTTTGATCGAATTGGTGCGAAATTATAGTTCACGAACCAAAATAACAACCTGTAGCAATTACTGTATTTTGCTCTACGAACAAATAAGCTTAATTTTTTAAAGAGATTTAAAATGAAATTCGCGTGCTACCTATCCTAGATATAAAACGGAGCTTTGCAAATGTACAAGGTGTTACAAAAATACAAATAAACCTTTAAGGTGGTGTAGACCATCAAACTGAACAACTTTCACTATGGGACCAATATCAAAATGTCGAAAAAAAATATTGATGTTCCATACTCTACAAATAGACTAGAGCTAAAATATGTATGGGATACCAAATTTTTTTTCGCAATTTCGATGTTGGTCCCATAGAGAAAGTTGTTCAGTTTGACGGTCTAAACAACCCCCTTTAGAGTTTTAAAAAATTATTCTTACTTATGAAACACCCTGTATAGTGTCCAACTTAATAAATGCTGACACTTTTGTAAGAGGATGATGAGACCGTCAAGCCGACCACTTTCTCTGTGGAACCACCATCGAAATCGCGAAAAAGAAATCAGCTCTTCCATACAAAA
Organism: Agonopterix heracliana; assembly: GCA_963693445.1. NCBI lineage: Eukaryota > Metazoa > Arthropoda > Insecta > Lepidoptera > Depressariidae > Agonopterix > Agonopterix heracliana. The sequence goes on from OY856310.1 coordinate 3,626,709, forward strand.
CTGCAAACCTACTCGAGCCAAATGTATGGGACAGCTGTTTTTTTTCGCGATTTCGACGTTGGTCCCATAGAGTTGTTCAGTTTGATGGTTTGAACATCCCCTCAAAAAAGTTTCAGAATAATAAGAAGGACCCTGTAAACATATACTTTTTTTAATATATCCACAAAAAACTTTTTTAAGAAACCATACCTATAAGTATTAGATTACCTAGTCATACAAATGGCGGTAAGAATTGAACACAAATCCTGAAGACTGTAGTCGAATCTTGATCACTTCGAATAGGTAGGATAGGACCTACGATTTAATACTACCTATACAGAATAATATAAATCATCACTTCCTATCATTAAAAGAAAAAAAAATAAAGAATATTTTCATTCATTAATTTATTATTTGAAGGTATTTTAAGCAATTTTTTTTATTTTCTAGCTAATATTTGTAAACTAGTTATTATTTCTTTCAGAACTTATCTAAAATAAGTAAATCCTTTTTTTACTGAAAATAACATTCCTATTGTATCTCCACAATAATGTAAAAGCTTTCCTATGAAAATGTAGTACCTATTTATCACACACAGCTTAATTCGTTTTCTGTGTAACTCGTAACTTCTTAAATGTGAAAGAATTCGCAAAAGCTACATTTTGATACATTCGCTTTTAGGCAAGTGCGTATTTTTGTTAAAACACGTCATTTTGTCTAGGTATTTTGCGGGAATGAATCACGAACGCTTTAGTGATGATGTTTTTAAAGCTTATTTCGGTGACAATGATTTAACATGATGTCGTCACTTTAATTTAAAATTTCTGTGTCAGGTTAGGTTAGACCTACATTGATATATTTTATGCTCATAATACGGGTGTGCGTTAACAAGAAAGTATGGACTTTTTTAGCACTAAAAACTAAATATTTTACGGACAATACAATGAGAGTCTAGCTCTGGTCTTTGAGAGTTACGTGGTTACAATTATCTTAATTTTAATTAAGCATTTTAACATGTTCTTACCGAGGTCATATTTATTTGAGTGTTCGTGTTAGGCATTCGTGTTTCGTGTTGCATTTTTTTTAATTTATTTTTTTATTAACCTATTTCGTCCCATTGTTGGGCAAAGGTCTCCCTCAAACTTTTCCAGCCTTCTCTATCCCGTGCCATCAGTTGCCATTCTGCTTCGTGGGCATCCAGGTCGTCGCGCCTTCTTTTTCTTGGTCTGCCCCGGCCCCGGCATAGTTTTTAAAAATTTATTCAAAGAAAAGTTGATCCGTATATGTCCGAACATGATTGTAGCACAAGATGAAGTGAATGAAAGCGGTAAGAATCAAGCAGAAAATATTTAAAATATTTGTTACTGGATTCTTATCTTGTTTTATTCTTTAAGCAGCATATACGTTTAAATTAACATGAATTTTTATTTTAATAAACTGTAGCGATGCTGAAAATTTTCATTTAAAAAGTCGCATTCAATGCGACTATCAACTTGTCCATTCTCTACAATACTCTACATAAATAGAGTCCTATTTCTTTTTTTAGGGAAGCTTCAAATTTACTTTGACAAGCAACTGTGTTTTATATTTATTCTAACTAAACAACTTATTACAATCTAACAAACGTCAAAAAACTAACACCTTTTACTCAACAATAGGTACAATCAGATCTACGATAAACCTAGAGGCGTTCCAATTTCAAACGGCGCGCTACGATTGGAGGCGGCCGGGCATGCGCAGCTGCCGCGCACATTGCGCGCCGACTCGTGCGCCGGAGATAATGTGGGCGACATATGAACCATACTATATAAATAATACCTTCATAAGGTTTTACAGAAAAAAAGAAAATTGTGACGGCTGGCTGTCGTAATGGTTTGTCTAAAGGTTTATCAATGATTTTTTTGGACAGCTGAAATTGATTTTATGGTAGGAACGTAGGAGTCGCTTGTTTGTTGCGGGCTTGTACGCCTTCTCTTCGAACGATAGTAAACTTCACAATCCTAGTAAAAATGTTATGTAATGTAATTATACAGGGTGTAAAATAAATAAAATTTATACTACGGTATGAGCGAATCAATCGATAATATAGGATATTCGGATATGAAAGATGAAGAAGATTACAGTGTCTCTGGACACTCCATACAAGCAGGCACTGAAAAGAAGAGGCTAGAACATTTATACTGAATGAGTACGAGTGAGGTAGGAATACACCACTGCTTACTGTCGTCCAGCTTCCGCGCCACCGAAAGGGTTGAGGACGAAATTAGTGGGGGGTTGTAAATGTCCGTACTGTACGTAGGTATTAGTAGGTACTCTTTCTTGAAATAAGAAAGTGTACACACGACGACATATCAAGCTACGTAAAACCAATATAAGCTGGTCGCGCGAAGTTACGCATTACTCTACCTGCGCGCGGCCAGCTTATGTTTGTTTTGCGTAGCTTGATGTGTCGCCGTGTACATAAAATACATAGGTTACTTTTTAATCAGAAAGTTTTGCTACCAACCATTATCAAGCACTAAATCAAACATCCTTAGCTTAGCCATTTACAACTCTTTCATTGCTACGTGATAAGAAGATCTATATCTTCACTATTATAACGTAATAATTAAGACTTGTAAATGATAAAGATCGATTAAAACATCTGTCCGTAATGAACGGTATGAACTAAGTTGTAACGAAGCTTTTATGCAATATAGTTCATTAGGCGTTATAATTATTGAAATAGCACGCGCTAAGCCACTAATTGTGCTGTATAATGGTATTATATGCTTTGGTAATAAATATTACAATTTTTATGTTTTATGGATTTGCATTTGACATCAGTATCACCTGACGCCCCCTCGTATAATTCGTTTTTTTTTCATATCTACTAATTTTCGTGGCAAGCGACGTTTTCTCTCTGAAAAGCGCGAAAGAGGTAATTTTCTATGCAGAGAAGGCGCATGGCGCTTCAGTAGAGAAATCATACTAGAGGTACTGATGGTACGCAATATGTGGGCCTAGCATGTCACCCCCGAGAAAACGACAGAAATAGAGAGCTGCCTTTGTCTTTATACTTTGCGTAAGCGAAAGCGAGAGCGCATGACTGTTTTATCGCTTTATCGTGTGGCACATGTTAGCCTTACAGGAGTGCGACTTATGAAAGTCACGCTTTCAAATAAGCATTAGAAAATGTCAAAATATTGTGCATCATTCGATCATGATTTCGATTCTCACGATTCAAAAATAGCACTTTAGGATTGCGATTTTTGAGAGCCACGATCAAGTAATGCATAAAATACAAATTTTTGTCTATCTATATATCTAACTATATCCAAAAGATACCTTGTATGTTTCAGTAGCATACGATAAAACTAAAAATTAAAAAATTGTATTCCAAATGAAATTAGAGTAAGTATTAGTTAGAGCTAGAACTTGGCAGTCGTTAAATTCGCAGGTGAAGACTACTAAACTAGAATCAACCTGAACGGTCACAATACACTGTGAAGCAGTAACGACACTGAGTCCACGAACAGGCTACGTAGATAAAGAATAGGATCAGGTAAAACTAAGCTAACGATAGCCAACAAAACAACATCTATGGCTTTCTCATCATCTGGATAGGATTGTAACGCTCACAAAATAAAATCACATTATAGAAAGAGTATACTTCAAAATCTCCTTAGCTTGTTTAATGTAAAGCCAACGATTATGCCGGAAAAATTGATTCGGTTCGAGCCACATTGCCTCCGCTCGCAATACGTTATTTTTAATGAAGAGGGAAATTGAAAAATTGTACTTTTTGTGTCTAAATCCAAAATTGGGCACACGCAGTCACGCACGCACGTGTGCCAAATTGGAACAGGTAGGTAGAGTATATTTTCTCGCTACTGCTGGGTTTGTGTGTTGTGCTAGGGGTACTTCCATCCCCCCTTCTACTTTACGGTGCTTGTTTTAAAACTAATTTGCTAAAGTTACTTCTTAGCCGTCAACTTATAATCGTAAATTAAGTCAAGTAACGGAACATTTTCCGTTGAAAAAAGTTTTTTTGGTGGAATCCAGAGGTAAAATATATAACAATTTTGTGTAGTAGGTATCTGATACTTAGGTACTTTTGTAAGATGCTCACTTTGTGGATTGGTTTATAGAGCTGTTACAAAAATAGGGCTCAAAATAAAAACTTGGCGTTTATTTGATGGGCAGATAGGCTTGTTTCTAGAACCTGCCTGCGAAGTCGATGGTCGTGGGTTCATATCTTGCAAGGGGCAAATATTTGTGTGATGAAAACGAATATTTGTAGCCAATTTGATTGATGATTTTGATTGGGATGATGACATTTTTTTTTAAATTACTTTTTAAAAATTGTTTGATATCTTAAACATTAAAGTGAAATTATTTTTTGAGTAGCTTTAATAATAACTGAAACTCAGATTACGATTAGAGCGAGAGGTGATCAATAAGAAAAGTGACGTCATAATCTCGTATTTGCATACAAATCATGACAATGCGTCACACAAACACCTGTTTTGCATGAAACAGATACCTAGATGATGATAAAAAACGTTTTTCAATCGCTTGTAACTTTTTTATTTTCTATTCGATTGTAATTTCGTTTAGTCTTATTTTTAAATTCGTTATGAGATATGAATTTCCAGGATCAATTATCAACCCAATTCTTGGATTTTTAAAATGTTTTACTTGAGACTAATTCTTAAGATTGGTAGATAAGGAACCCATTTATTTCCTTTACTAGTGTAAAATAATAATAGCTAGGTTAGGTAAGAATATCCTTAACACCTCTTGTAAAAATACTTTCAGCAAATAACTTAATATTCTACCGCTTTCTTATAAAAGAGAAAAAGGCGAAGTTATCTTCAATACCTATTCTTGTTTATGATATAATTCTACGGCCGTCTCGACAGCTGATTATCGGAAAAATATATCTGTCCTCTTTCTTCCCGTTGCATTTATAAAACCATTAGTACTGTCTTTCCTTTTCCTCCAAATTCTCGCTTTCTTTTATCTTTGGTTTATTATCTGGATAACTGTTACAAAAAAAAATGTTGGAGTATTTTCTATATTGTTGCATTGTAAAAATATCGCTAATTATATGAAAAGTTTTAGTTCCAAATAATCTATGAACATTATTATTTTTGTACCAAGTTATCTCAATAACTTTTTGCATTGTCTTATCTGAGTTTCCTACCTATCTTCGTCCTCCAATTCTTCTATCCAAGTGTCTTAATTGTAAGTAGTTCTCGTTTTTCTTTTTGAGTACCCACCTATATAAGTTTATCATTATGTATAAGTATATTATGTTTAGTATATACATACCTATCCACCATGTAATACCACAAAATATACAGGGTCGAGTCTTAATATGCTGACACTTTTTAAGGCGACGACCAACTGAACAACTTTCTCTATGGGACCAACATCGAAATCGCGAAAAATATCAGCTGTTCTATACGGACGGTCTGATCATCCCCTTATAAAAGTGTCAGCATATTAAGACTGGACCCTGTAGTTCAGTAATATACACACTAAGTCCACGTGATAGAGAGTGCATTAATCTACATTTGATAAAAGCGATTATAAGCACTATACGAATCTATCAAGCCGCGCATACCTACTCAAATATAACCCAGCGGGGCTTTTGTGTAAGAGTCCGATTACATCCATAACACATCGGTAGGTCATATAAAAATGGCCAGTACCTACAGTTACAAATACATTTATTATTATAATCATATCAGCCGATAGAAGTCAACGCCGATAGGCGGAAATGCATTACGAATGCATATACTACATACTGGGAAATAAGTAATATTTTGTTTCTCCGATCATCATATCGTTTGTCTGAAATGCTTCACCAGAGTTATTCTTATTCGATGTTCCCCAGGTACTGTCAAAAACGCCATGGCAATTTTGTCCCGATATCGAATCGGGTATTAGGACTTCGGTTCTCGTTACTGCTTGATCGTTGGTAAAAAAGTATTGTTTACTTTTCTAAACCTTGTTTTATCTTTAGCTAGAGAGTATATCAGTACACAAAACCATAGTTAAGAGTATATATCTATATAATAAGAGTGCGAACGATCCTTTCACGCGCTATTAACTTCGTTGTTATGTTCTTTATTACTATTTTATGGTAATCATTTGTCTCTTTTGTTTTCAAATTCGTGTTTGTTTTTTTAGTACTTTTCTACGAAATGCCATAATGAGAGCACTTTCAAATACCAATTTTTTTTTATTTCTGAAGCAAATCTAAATGTATACGGCTCATTTAAATATACCGAATCTATTGAAGCTACAACAAATGACATTCTTATTCGGCATTGAAACATTACTTCCGCGGCGGCCATTTTGTTTTGTCGAAACGTTGACAAAATGGCGTTAATGTATGCAATCGAATAAATTAATGCAAATCGGATCTTTTAAATAAGTCATACCTACGTATTTTTGCGTTATTCACAATAATTTTCGTAAGAACTGACGACTGAAGCCAAACATCCGACGTTAAAATTGACCATTATAAATGAACATTGATCAATATCTGAAGGTTTTCTTACTCTGCAACTAAACTGATCTTATTTTGAGTGAATTAATGTGAATTAGGTTTTATGATGAGTTTTTTGTCGCACTGTAGATGGCTTAAACAAGTCGGTTTAAATTAAACATGAGGTTGACACTTTGTCATTGAAAAACTGCGATTATGCGAACCGTCAACTGAGATTTCATGTTTATCGAAGATGTTATGCTTGGAAAAACGATTTAATATTGTTTTGAAGCCTCAAATATTATACGGTACCTACATCGGTAGGTACGAAATAGATAGTTTATAAATATTTTGTCCGAGTCGTAATTTAATACCAGTACATTTTTTCTTCAGTTCCTTTAAATAAATTTAAAAAAAATCACACCAATTGTCATTTGTTTTCAAATTGACACCGATATCTAACACACTATTCGTGCCTTCCGAAGGAAGGGAGCGCTCGAGATAAAATGGTACTAAAACGAAAACGGTTACCCATCCAAAGATGAGTTGGGGTGCGTTGCTGAACTTCGATGATTATTTCAAATACCGAAAAGAAAGAAATTTACTTAACCCCTTACTGTATAGCGTGCCATATCGGGCAACAAAGGTTTTTGACACCATCATTTAAATTTGCATCTCATTTTAAATGATGTATCAATAATAAAATTGATGCCCGATATGGCATGCTATGCAGTAAGGGGCTAAAAGGATCGTGCTATTTTCCTTATGACATCCAAATGATAGAATCTTTCTTACCGCATAGAATCTTGTCGCTTCGGTAGTTCGGTAGAAATATCAAAATGCTTAAGATAAAACAAAGTTTTCCACTAACCTTCTTCTCGGTTAACTTCTCGCATCGCCTCTGCTTGCAGATCTGATGCGACTTGTCGTTGCGACAAGGCGCGCAGTCTCCGCAGTTGTCTTTCCTCTGGCATCCTATGCACTCGCCGCATCGCTTCCTTTTCTTTTTAGTCTGTGGTCGAAAAAAAAGTTTCAGTGTCAAATATGACTACGGTACTTAAGAGAATTTTATTCCGAGAGCGAAAATGCACGCTACATACAAACGTACTATGGTGATATTTTCAATACTAACAAATTAAAGTCAATGAAATTTTGCAGAAACAATCTAGAAACAAATCTCTATGCTTCTATGGAGTTGGATTTTCGTTAAAATATACAGTTTCAATGCTAGGATTAATTTAAGATTTGTATGGAAATCTTTGAGGCACTGTAACTTGAAAACTATACATTTTAACGAAAATCAGACTCCATACAAGCATAGAAATTTGTTTCTAGATTGTTTCTGCAAAATTTCATTGACTTTAATTGGTTAGTATTGAAAATATCACCATAGTACGTTTGTATGGAGCGCGTTCCGAATAATATACCCTTAAGCACGACCTACACCTTTCGAACCTATTCATCCGATTCGAGGTACATTCCTCCAGCAATATGTAAATTTAGTGAAGGAGAAAACTAAATAAAGTAATGTTGCTCAAATCGGTTCGATAGTATCGAAAGGCTAAGGCTAAATACTTTTTCTCCCATCCGGACGGAAAGCGTCAATTTACGTCCCGCTGCGCTAAACGAAGTTGTCGCTTTTCACCTCCGTCGAGGAGAAAAATAGTATGCTAACCTGGGTCAGTAAATAAGAAAGCCTCAGATCACATGTTTGTTACAATTACATGAGATCTGAGACCTTTCTTACTTTCCTGTCCTCGGTGTGTAATCTACTATAGCAGATGTGTTGGTAGATGTAGTATTATTGTTATTAATTTGACTCCGTCCAGTTAAAATTTAAAACTACAAAGGCAATTTGAAAACGGAAATCGACAAGTTCGTAGTTCGATCAAAAGAGAGTATGATGAGTTGATGAGGTACGATGACAACACAGTAACAGATATCTTATCTTAACTATTATAAAACTGTGACTGAACTGTGTCTGTACATTGAAGATATTTACAAAAAAAATATTACGATATGGGTTTTAGGTATCCCCGACTCGAAATCAACCTTTTTTAGAAATTTTGTCTGTCTGTTTGTTTGTGTGTTTGTTTGTTTGTTTGTTTGTTCGCGCATCACGCAAAAACGACTGAACCGATTTTGATGAAACTTTTTTTGTTTGATAGCTTATGATCTGACCTAAAATCTGGTATATAATTTGTGCGTACGAAGTCGCGGGAAAACACTAGTTAACAAATAAACGTCTTGATTACAGAAATAGGTATAACGGCTGGAAATATAACTCTATATTTTAAACATTTATTATTCAAAGATTCAAATCTTTCCTATGATTGCGTTTACTATATGGAAATGTGATGTTTACAATTATAAATGTAGATGACAATTAAACTCTAGTGTTTCAATGCTTAAGTTACTGAAATCTCCGCATTTACATGAAAACTTAGTTACTTCGGCAACTTTAATTAAATAAGTTAGTTATATCTAACAACATGATTATTCGTATTGTAAGTACTTGAATTAGTTATTAAGACGAATTAGTTGTTAATGAAAGAATAATATTGTATTTGTATTGAACCACAACAACAGAACAATATTAAACAGTAACAACAACATCTGATTGTCAACTGTTCTTCTAACTGAACATTAAATAATAACTAAGTATGTACCTTTAAAAATTAGCAAAAATGAGACTTATATCCATATAATTAAAGTACCTATCTTCTTTTCACAAAAACCTACGCGGCTGATATTGTATCATTAATATCATCATCAGGTTCTGGACTCAAAGAGGCGTTAGTCCACCACGCGTGCCCAATGCGGTTTGGTAGACTTCACATACGCATCAGAATTTCTTCATCAGCGTATGTACTGGACTGCCTCCATGGTCTAATGGTTAAGAGCATTAGGCTCTTAACACGGAGGTCGTGGGTTCGATTCTTACGGGAGACACCTAGTGATATATAACTTTGTGCGTTTTTTCCCTAGTTGGTTAGGATATTGCAGGCTGAATCCACCTCATTGTCTGAAAAGAAAGATGATTCTGTGCTTCGGATGGCACGTTAAAGAGTTGGTCCCGGCTTTTATCTCTGGTAGTAGTAGTAGTAGTTACATAAAAACTATGTCAGAGGCCGTAAGGCGGTTTGAATGAACTCTGACACCAGGGTATGTAGTTTTCATCACGATGTTTTCCTTTACCGTTTGAGCTGGTATTACGTAGCTATTAGGAACCTACATAAATAAGAAAGCAAAGATGGTTTTTTTTACAATGTAAAAATCCAGTCACATCTAAATATGATACCTACTAACGCAGTGACGTTAACGAAAAAAAAGGTTTGATATCAGTGTTTTTGTTTCAAGCTCTAACCGATCTCTGATTCAGATCGCATAAATAAGGACATTACAATTATCACAGACAATTAGAATTTCGGCGTATTCCGTTCCACACTCGTTTTAATGACTCGTCTCGGTCGTGCGCAGACGCATTCATTCGCAAATTGGTGCATTCCCATCTGGACCTTAGAACTTCACAGATTAAGCTAACAATTATGGGTACTTATACCTAAACTATGAAACGTATGTTTATTAGTTGTAGTCATTGTATCATTAGTAATTCTAAATTGAATTTAGTGCTGATTTCACTTTTTCTACATTGAACAGAGATATCACCACAGTTTATTGAGTGGCAAAGTAAAAGCCGTTTAAAATAAATTGTATGCATATATTTTCTTTGATTAAATACGACGTTGGTATGCGAATAGAAATGTGATGTGTTGAAAATAGTTTATAAAATTCATAAATAATTGACAGCAAACTAAAAATTACAGCTTTTTCCCACCAGAGTGGTAAGAAGCTACAGATAAAACTAAGTACTATATCAAACTACTAACGAACGACAGCTAAAAAGCGAAGACTAAAAAGACAATAACTTCAAATTTGAGCTTTCGCCAAAACTTTATGTATTACCTTTAACAAATTTAATCAAACCCACATTCGGTTGCAAAATGTAAATAGCTTTTCTATACAAACTGAATTAATTCGGTACCATAAAAAATCTAACAGCTGTGGTGCGGAGTAAAGCCGCCATTTTCTGGCGCATTTTTATTCGCGCAATGGTTCGGTTATCATCGGTCGTAATCGGAATCGACCGATTGTAATCCCCGACGAACAGCTGACGGAATTTAAAAAATGGAACACTGTACTTGATTTGAATTTCGAATTCTCTTGTGGAATAGTCCTCTTTTTGGTTTTTTATATAGTGATGTAATAACAGGTATAATGTAGCAAGCAATATCGAGTACAATAATAAGATTCATACTGTGGTACAAATAAAAATGTACTTTATTCTAGGAATAGTTATGATTAGAATTAGTTAAGAATAAGGAGATCGTAGTTTCTTACTTACGAACTCGTAACTACGTTGGTGACAAACGTCGCGGTTCATAGATAAACTTAGGAAAAAAACTTAAATTTGTCTATGATTCTGAACAGTTGCTCCGACTAGGTTTAAGTTATGCCGGGTTAATCAGTAGACATTTGCTTATCCTTAGTTTATTCTTGGTATAAAATTTTATACCACGTTTATTTGTAGGTACCTACCGTGTTAAATCATTTGATAAAATTAACATAGAGCTTGAGTTTTTCTATTTTTTTTTAATTTATTCTAATCGCATAGATGTCTCGTTCCGCAGATGTTACGTCTAGTTGATTAACTAATGTAATGATACAGTGTAAAACTAGAAAGGAATAATTGGTGCGCAATAACAGCTGTTGCACTATTTTGGAATGTGTTTTTTTTAAAGTAAATAAACAGGAATTTGTTTTCATTGTAGCGAATAGTTTTTTCCTCTATAATTAAGTTATAAAAATAAAGATGCTTAAAAACTTACTTAGTCTTTACAAATGTGAAGACATTCTTCTTTTTTATATGGGCACATTGTATGCATCAAATAGGTACCCACTCATGCATCGGCCTCATAGAGCCAGGTATCGATTCTGGTCCTCACACGGACCAACTTTTGTTCTGCGACTTCCAAAAGATTCCAGAAGTACTTTCATGACATTTATTAATGTTCAAACTTTATTGGTGAAAACAGTGTATCGTGAATTCATACGTTGGGATATTTTCTATAATTTATCTCATTGTTACTAAGCTGCATTTTCTGAGAACAAAGCTTTTATAAAACATATCCGATTTTTCTTTCCATGTTTCTCGAGATGTTTTAAAAATACAGAAAAATGCATAGTTGTAGGTGTATTCCATTACCTGCCTTTTCTTTAGAATTAAATTTTGTTTTCTTTAATAACAGGTAGATAATGTAATGTTGTCCGTTACTGAGTGGTTTAGTTTGTTTGAAACAATTAGGGCCTGTTTCACCACTTCTGTATAAGTTCTTGTTAGCTTATCCGACAGATATTTTGACATAATTTCATACAAAATATGTCAAACTATCTGTCGGATAAGCTAACAAGAACTTACTCATAAGTGGTGAAACTGGCCCTTAAAGTCATGAAACTACATTCTACTATTGAGTACATTATAGTAGAGCAAAAATGTTCAATTTGAGGAGTGGAAGCGATACCTGCTCTAGATGCCCGACACGGTCATAAACATCCTGTATTGTATACAGGGTGCTTCTTAATATGCTGACAGTTTTGTGAGGGGATGACCGGACCATCAAACTGAACAACATTTTCTATCATCTCTATGTTGGTCCCAACATTGAAAGCACGAAAAAAGCCAAATGTGGCTCGAGTAGGTTAGCAGTTTTGTAATAACAGCTGTTTTTTTTTCGTGATTTCGATGTTGGTGCCATATAAAAAGTTGTTCAGTTTGACGGTGTGATCATCCCCTAAGTGTTAGCATATTAAGATATGGCAAGTGTAAGTGGAACAGTCGAAAGGAGCCGCCCTAAACGTACGTATGCAGACCAAATTGAGAGTGTTATACTTCAAATAAGGGTTAAATAAAAGTGAGGTACCAACCTCAAATTGACGAGGCATGTCAGGGCATCTACCCAGACATTCGAACTTCGCAATTGCGTGAACGATTTCGTTACAATGTCAACTCTATTACAATGAAGTTCAGACCGAAACGGTCGCGATGTATCCAAAATCGAAAGTCCGGGTACAGGGCCAGGATCGTATCGATAAATTGCCTCTGCCTACCCCAATGAGAGATAGGCGTGAGGATACTATATGTACTTAAACAAATACTTACTACCTGTTATTTCAGTGGTTTCTCTAGATAATAAATCAGTACATTTTCATCTATTTTTCCTTAATATTCTCGTCTAGGAAAGTTTCGCAATGGATTTTCCCTTTTGAGTCATCCGTACAGTAGCATACCGTATAAGTTGTCTATCCCTGTTTGTTATTCTAAAATGTTCTTTAGCTTCAGCAGAATAATGTTTAAAACACAATGTACGATTTTTGTTTTACAAGTTTGCTTGAAATAACGAACGAAGTGAAGAAACAAAACAGAACGCAGTTTGTCATTTGTTTTTCTTTTCTTAACGGCGACAAAAAGTTTGAATTTTAAGTACGTACCTACCTTACTTATGTATATTGCGAAATTATTCTATTGGTAAAAATATATTGGGAAGAAACCTTTGAATTATTTAAGGAAGAAACATAACTAGGAATTTCATCGACTGGGAAAAGTCTGTTTGGGGATAAACTTGACTGGAGTGCGATTTTTTAATCTCATTCGATGAATTCAGCTGTTGAAAATGTCAAAATAACTATGGAGATATACATCTTTCTACTGCTGAGTTGACTTTCAAAAATCATACCACAGGAGGGCGATTTTTGAAAATCAAATCAGTAGTAAAAAGATGCGTATCTCCGTAGTAATTTTGACATTTTCAACAGCTGAGCTCACCGAATGAGATTCAAAAATCGCATTCCTGCGGGGCTAGTACGCCAACCCGCGATAGCGTGATATAGAGCTATCACGCTTCCGCTCTCTTTCTATTTGCACGCGACAGAACGAGACAGAAGACTAAATTTGACAGATGGATGTGTTAAATGTGGTTGGCGTACTAGCCCCGCTGGTAATAAGTTATGTGTGAGGAAGAAAAAATCTTTTGAACAATTATTATAAGTATTGCGTAAAAAAGAAGTTTGGGGAAAAATTCTAATGCCATTTTTACTATTAACAGTTTGTTTAGGTACAATATCTATACAGTCGTATCAATTTAGTTAATTATATATTATTTAGTTTTCTCGTTTAAAATTTTTCAAGACCGTAAGTATTTAAACTTGTTTTACAAAAAAATTGTCTCCCAAAAATAAGTAGACTAATTAATGAAAGTACCTACATAAACGTTTTAAATTGATAAATTTTCACCGAATTTGAATTGCATGTCTCGAAATATTAGCGTTTGATATAACGGCCGAATTTTTTTAAGTTGAAATTCGCCATTTTTGATTAGCATTTTAGCGTTTTCGTGCCGTTAATGGATCTTTTGATAAAATCTTATGTTTTATTTACTTGTAAAAGCGATCGTATGGGTAAGCCTAATGATGGTTTGTTTTTAAATTCGAATGTATTAACATAAGTATTATAAGTTGAAATGACCTACTAAAGTATATTATTAAGGACAAATTAGCAAAAAAAAATTTCTCGTGGCGGTCTCTTTACTACAACACTAAAACTTAGTTGCAGAAACGCTCATTAAAGTTAATCCTCCATTTAATCTCTTGCTAGCATTTACTACGTCAACAAGACAAAAAGTTACAAACTTTGCAGTGTGATAAAGTAAAGTATACAGATTACGGATTACAAATAATCTAGGTTGTTTTTTTTTCCGGTCCTAGATTGATTTGTCAAGCGTAATTTGTATACTTTACTTTATCACACTGCAAAGTTTCAGCGATAGACGAATTATTGTTAGGGTGTCTATACAAGGAAACTCTAAAATGATGACTATACAAGGTGTTACAAAACTACAAATAAACATTTAAGGGGGTGGTGTAGACCATCAAACTGAACAACTTTCACTATGGGACCAATATCGAAATCGCGAAAAAAAATATTATGTTCTTATACTCTACAAATCGACTAGAGCTAAAATATGTATGGGATACAACATTATTTTTTTCGCGATTTCGATGTTGGTCCCATAGAGAAAGTTGTTCAGTTTGACGGTCTAAACAACCCCCTTATGAGTTTTAAAAATTTATTGTTACTTATGAAACACCCTGTACAACACAGCGGTTGAAAAAGGCTAAGAAAAGATAAATTAGCAGGATAACAAACAGACAGACAAAAAACTAAAAATCCTTGATTTGGTGTCAGGGACGCCTGAACACAATTATATCGTAACCTTATTTTTGTAAATAACCTTCAATGTACAGACACAACTGTTACAGTTTTACAATAGTATAGTATAGATATTCTAAACTTCACCCTCTGGGAATATAGTTGTGAGAATATTATGTTTATTCTGGAACTTTACACCTCGCATTTGACCGGTCTTTTAACATTAATTTAAATTAGTTAAGCACTCGTCTAGCAACATCGCTTTCAATTATATATGATCCATCAGTAGATTACAATCAGTATAGGTAATAGGTACTTTAAAAGAAGGGGAAGCAAGTTTATTATCGTATCATAGTCGTATCTAATGTGACAATATAATATGACGATCGGAATAGTCTCATTCGTAAATAAATTTAATTTTACATAAGGAACAGAAAGGACAGCAAAAAGTTGTATGTACCTATACTAATCAAGCAGTAAGGTAGTACCGATAAACGTATACTTGTGTGGTTTAAATAAAAACTTACCGCTCAACGAAAGAGATAACTATAAACATGGTAGGAGGCGATGCACTCCGAAAATATTTATTAATTTTGAAAACCCATTCTTTACACATACAAAAGTGTTAAAAGTGTAAGTGAGCATATGCTTACACAATCTTATTCATACAGGGAAACGTCAAAGTTGCTATGGAGATTAGATTAAAAAATAGCACTTTTGGTTCATATTACTCTCCTTTTCGACATCGGATTACTAACCACAAATCTGTTATTCCATAAATTGAACTTTTTTGATTTAAGTAACATTTCGTTTCCACTTAGTTGAAATATTACAGTAATGATGTTTGTGCCCTGTTAATACTCCACTACTGCTTGATTACTGTAATGTGTATACTTATAGTATAGATATATTGTATGTTCCTTTAGACAAGATCAGTAGATAAGTGAATTTGCTAGTGACAGAAGACACGTGTTCTGTTCTCGATCAGAAAATGCGATTACCGTTTATACAAGTTAATGTCCACTTCCCCTACAAGTACTAATAGGGTACCATGGAGAAGACATTATTATTTAATGCTCTGTGGTGAGGAAAATACTCACAGTGTTCCAACACTGGGTTACAAAATAGTGGAACCATGAATTTTGCATAAGATCGATAAAAATTATGAGATAATTATGTACAGTACGACCAGGAAAATAAGTCCGCTCGTCAATCTTCGTTTGCGCAGAGCAGACCCGAGGCCTGGTTAAAACCCGAAGTCATTTAGTAATCAAAGAGTGCAAAGTCGGATAGCAGCGAAAAGGGCGCGAAAACAAATTATAGTTTAGGAGCCAGGCCTCATTTGTTAGTTTACAAGATGTTAAATTTAATAAAGGATTTTCTTATGTTTATCATCATTGATATCTTATTATCTGAACTAGATTCACAATCAACATTCATAAAATCGCAGAATCAAAAGAGCTTCTATAAGCTGTTTTTGTACTAGCTGACTGTATAAATACCAAATACGACTATTTAGTGCCACCCAACCCAAAGCATACAGTACCTTGATTTGTGTGGGATATTGTCTCAATTCGGACAAAAATTTGCTAAGACTTTACATGAGACTAGGATGGGGATATCTAGTAAGAGATCAATGTAATTTATGACAGAGCAGCTTAAATAGTTTCAGTTTCTCCGTATGTAATTAAGAGTCAATTGAAATTGTTTGTTCCATGCAAACATAACTCGATTGATTTAGATACCATTGATTATTTATTGCAACGATGATTTGTTCCGAAAAAAATTTAAATATTTTGTTTTTAAGTGAGGTTTTTGGTTGAAAATAAAAATAAAAATTTAAATGGCTTTTACCGCTTTTTTTATTATCTATAATAGCAACGTAACTCTCAAGTTATACTCAAAGACTACATAAAAAGTGTCATCGTATATAATTTCCGTCTATTATTGTATAGGAATTTTATTTCTATCAATACCAATTATCACTAGTCAATGAACCTAACATCTAAGCTGACATAAGAACGCAAAAAAAAAGTTATAATTAGTCACTTAGATATGAGGCAGCTGCTTCGGAAAGGTGCTCGTTATTAGACTAGGAAACGCTGGCATTTATTGTGGAAAGAATGTCGCCATAGTCGGGCCTTCTGGACCTTTCCTAGTTGCTATAGAAGTTTTTTGCATCACGCCATTCTGAGGTCAATTACAAGGTATTACTAGAAATATGCTGTTTTGAAATTTTTCTATTAGAAGGTTTGGTATGTTGGTTTCAGTAGTCCAACAAAATTAGCTGGAACTCAGACCATCAAACTGAACTAGGTACTTTTTCTATGGGACTATGGAAATAGAAAAAAAATGCTGTTCCAGCTCCTGAAAATGCTGATTTTTGTCGAAGTCTCGACATGGTTGGTCCCATTGTAAACGTTTTTTTTTAAATATTTTTATTTCTTTTATAGATATTGTATAGTCGTGAGAATCTAATGCATAAATGCTAGATATACAACAATACAAGGTGTTACAAAAATACAAATAAACCTTTAAGGGGGTGATGTACCGTAGACCATCAAACTGAACAACTTTCACTATGGGACCAATATCAAAATTGCGAAAAAAAATGATGTTCCATACTCTACAAATCGACTAGAGCTAAAATATGTATGGGATATCCGATTTTTTTTTTCGCGGTTTCGATGTTGGTCCCATAGAGAAAGTTGTTCAGTTTGACGGTCTAAACAACCCCCTTAAGAGTTTTAAATATTTATTGTTACTTATGAAACACCCTGTATATCTATTTTTTTTCAGTTATTTAGTTTGATAGTAACATTTAAAATAGTTTTAGCTAATCTTGTTAGACCTTATAATTATTTGCTTCAGAAGCAGTAAATTGACAAGAAGTAAGAAATTAAAGTCAATAACCTAACAGAATTCTTGGTACGAAGTTGAATCGCGAATTTGCTATTTATCAACTCTTATGAACCTTCAGTGGGTACTAAAAAGGATTGAAAGTATCTCCAAAGTAACAGCCATTCAAAATTTTGTCTTAAGCAATAAAAATTAAAGTTGAGAACCGCAAAGCTTCACAGAACTGCCGCCTAATTGCATTCGCCGTAAAATTTGAATGAAAGTCATAAAATAGTCTAAGCAGGACACGCGTAAATCGGCCGACTTTAATTTGTGTTTTAAACGAGAGAGGAAGTTAATTTATTGGTGGAGCAAGAGAATCGGCTAACTATTAAATTTATAGCCTCGAAGACAGAGAGTTCGGCCATTTCGAAACTCCGGACCGAATAAAAACTGCTCCCCGAATAATAAAAGGTGGAATTACGGGAAAACTTTCTCTTTTTCGGGATCCACTTTCTACTCTGTAGTCGGATGAAATTCTGCGAATTCTCATATCTTTTGTAGAATATTCAGTCAGCTTTTCACAATTCCCGGGCGGCTTGTTTACGCAATTCGCCAATTCGTGGAAAAGGAGATTAGTTGTCGTTCCAGATTTTATTGTGTTGCGTTTGAACTTGGCCGTGTTTACACGCACAGTTCATTTAGAGTTCAGTTTGAAGGAACATTTTGTTATGGTTTCCATTTTCAATTTTGCCTGGAGGTAGTCCAATTTGTTAGGTTTATCCGGACGGAGGAGGATCGAATTAACTCAAGTCATTTAGTTTAACTTTAAAGCATCTTATAAATTGTTATCGAGAGATCCGCTCTTTCAAGATTTTGTTTATTAATAATCAGGTACCCATTCTTTCATATCTACTTAAAACTTGGCTAAACATAACTATTATCTAGTTAAATATTATAACATTGAGTAAAAGTGACTCACCTGTTTCTCACTGGAAATGTCGTCCAAATCCATGGGTCCGGTGTTCATGGGCGGTGCCCCATGCATCGGCGACTTGAAGCCAGCGGTGGAGGACACGGCAGCGACCTGCCCGCTGCTCTCCGACCCTACTTCCATATTAGAACAGTCTGATTCTGAACTGTTCGCACGCATTTTCCGCCTCTCTTTCTTCCTAAAGTCGGATCTCGTAGGCGACGAACCAGTACCGAAACCGTTCGTTTTCTTTTCATAACTGTTATCAATCAACATCGGATTCTGAAAGTTACTATGGTGAAGTCCGTTCGGCGTGTATTTATCATGTAGAGACTTCATGTCAAACGGCTCATTTTTCAACACGTGAACTACTGTCGGGCTTTGTATGTTTTGTATTAAGCTTCCATTTTGATGGAGAAGCGTTCCATTTTGGTGTAGAATCCCATTTTGTGTTGGGAATGCGTTTATTGTCGCAATGTTTGGCTGGTATAGTTGTATGTGCCGGTCTTCGATGTACGCCGGGCCTGCAGGGGCAAGCTCCCTCGCCTGTATAGGCGCTGGCATGATGGGGTAGCTCCTGGCGTTCACAGCCGTCAGGGTATGGAATGTAGTGGCATTGACGGGGGATAGTGTCGTCAGGGTTGTCGACAGGGGCGCAACTTGCGCCAAAGTGGTCAAATGCGCCGGTGAGGACGCCGTCGTAAGCTGCGTGAGTTGGGTTAACTGACTAGGACTCGCGCTTGGCGTCTGACTCGCTGTGACCGGCACCGGGGTGACACTCGGTAGCCCTGTCTCCGGTATGACAGTCGTCTCCGGAAACGTTTGGAACTGACTTTGGAATGACGGCAGCTTGTTCGGTATCGGCTGCAGCGTCACCGATTGGTATTCGAGGGGGGACGAGAACCCCGCCCGCAGGATCGCGTCCTTCGAGTTGACCGAGAGAGGCATTGATTCCCAGGGTCTGTACTGTGGTTGACTTGAGATAACGGAGACTGTGTCGCCGTGGCGCTCGTAGTATTCCCAACCGGGGTCCAGAAGCCGTGTATCAGCTGTGAGGATCCGTTGTTCGTTCTCAGCCATGTCGCCGAAGGAGGAGAATGGCGGTAGATGCGCGTTGTCCGCGCCCGCCCCGCTCCGGAGCGCCTCGCTCATGGCTCCTTCCCTCGACGCCTCATCTCGTCACGTATGCGTTTATCACTTTATACAAAAATAAGCTCTACTAAGTCTACTTGTACTGAACACTCGGAACCGCACTGGAACTTATCGATTTGTACTCTAATAAGTGATTATTTGAGTTATTGTATAGCACTTAAGTTACGGATATATACGGCACACTGGTTTACACTACTCTAATCACAATATCTTCGTTTGATCACTAAGAAATAAATAATGTAAAAAGTCCTTAAATAAGAGGCAGTTTAACTTACGAGTCTTATGTCTAAGGGTTTTTATAAAAATCTTTGGCTGACTTTTTTTTTTAGAAAATGCTCGAGGAATTGGTTCGTTATTAAATTGTTAACGATCGATAAAATATTTTGTGCACTCGTTTAACGATTTCTATTATTTTGGAACGTTTAAATACTGGTCGTTGATAGATTTTTGTTATCTTTCGCTTGTTCGAAGGCTTTTTTTATTGTAAATACCGATCACTTCAGACTTAAATTAATTTGTACTGTTTGGGAGTTAGCGTATACTATTTACGATTAGTTTTATCGTTAAAAGGTTAAAAAAATAGTGCTTATATTTAGATTTTCGAAACGAAAGATATGACTGGAGGCTTTGGTTGACGATTTCGTGGCTTTTGGTTGTTTTTTTTTTTCTATTGTAGAGGTGCAGGTTGCGGACGACTCGGCAGGTGCTATCCGTGCGGCCTGCACCAATCTGTAACAAAAAAAGAAAAAAGTAAGCGAAATGCTTCTACATTCCCGAACGAACGTTCGAAAATTGAAACAATGTGGTCTACTTTAAGATGCGCGCGTAAAATAAATTTGAAATAAGAACAAAAGGTGGAGGGAAAATGTAAGAAAATGTAAGTTACAGCGGTAGGCTCGACATGTTTACTGCGATGGTGGCGGGCCGCGCACGCGCGCCGCTCTGTTTTGAATAGGGCGCGAATCGATGGCGCGAATGACGGACTTTTGCATCGAGATTTCGATTTGTAACTAACAGCACATTTTAACAATCAACACCTCTTTTTTGTGTAAAGTTTCTCGTACTTCTAATGTGGAAGACACAGTAAATTTTTGAGAAAAAGGGGCGTCTGCGAGAATAGCATACATGCCATACAAAATTGCAGCATTTGTAGGGACCTATACTTATACTATAATTAATTATGTAACAATCATATGAAACACTTAGTGGGATCACACACGATGACGCATTGACGGAGCGGCAGACACCAGTCCGTCATTTGTGAAGCAAGGAGTTGTAAGAAAACGCACGTAGAAGCACACACGGTGACGGATTGACGCACCGTGTGTGCTTCTACGAGCGGTTTCTTACAACTCCTTGCTTCACAAATGACGGACTGATGTTTACGTCTGCCGCGCCATCAATGCGTCATCGTGCGTGTGTGTATGAACGCACTTAGCTTGAAAATCATAGGTCTAAAATATACCGCCCATATTGATGAAATCTATGACAACTGATACAGTAGTAAAGTACTTATCTATATAATTATCTAGCCTGGACTTGTATTATGATGACATAGACAACGATATAGAATAAATAATACAAACATCCATAGGTAAAATAGGTAGGACGAGCCAGGGTGTAAACGTAGGTAAATGCGTTCGTTACATCGTTTTCTATGGAACAATACATTTTTTTGTCACTATTATAGTGAAAGGTATTTGGTGTAATGGGCTGAAACACCAACTAGTAATGTTAGTTTACACCATGTATAAGTGCAAATTTTACTAGGTAAGTATCCATTTGTTTATTCAAAGCACTCTGCATAACCCAAATCATTCAAAACATAACCTAAAAACTAAATCCGGATTAATAGCAGAAAAGTCAATTCGCTCGCAAATCGGTAGCACCATTACAGGCCGATAAAGAACTTTGCGGGCCGATAATCACGTTGTCATGTGCTGGCAACAATTCCCTGTGAAACTGTGACGTCACACCGCCCCCTCCCTTCGCCTGACCCCGTTTCACCCCGTGCGTGCACCCCCGTTCCTAGTAGAGAGGACCTCGTAAAAACTAATGCTTGTTTTTGAGGTTCTGATAAGTGGAAAGTGGCGGATTTGAGTTAACCCATAAACTAACACTACTAGGTAGGTACCTAAATTTAATTCGAATCTAACTTAACCTAACCTTTTTGTAGGTTTAAAAAACCTTTCCCGCGAAACATGGTTCGTAATTTTTTAACCTCTCTTAGGGAGTAACGTTGCAGGGTTTGCCCCGAACACTTTGTCTCTCGAGTGGTGTTCGCGCGGTTCGCTTTTCAGCCTGCCACGAGGCTCCACAATCCTTCTCAGTTGTTCTTACTCAAAAACAATCCTCAAGATTGGATAGAAACGACCATGTCTCTGTTCCACATGTCATCACTAGCAATACACACTGGTCAAAAACTTTCGTCTCGAGAGACTGCGGTATTCGGGACGTGAAGATACGACGTACTTTCCATTGATTTAAATTTACATTGAGACTGAATAAGTACATTCAAATTATTATCACACTCTAAGACCCTCGCAAACTTTACAACTCCTTGAATCCCCAATTACAACAAGTCAAGTAAAATACGTCTTGAAGATTACATAACTCGGCAAATTTCTGAAGTTGCCGATGTATTCCGAGCCTCAAACACGTGGTGGCAGATCATAATTGGTAAACAAGCTCTATTTTTAGAAGGGTTCCGCTCTAGGCTACGCTCTATTTCGGTTTTACTATTTTTGAGGGCCAACTCTATTTTTGAAATGTTTCAATTTTAAAACTGTCTTTTTCAGTTAACATTTTGATAACAGTTATACTTTAAAGTAGACGTTTTGTTTGTGCACGAAATTATTCCTTTATTATATACCCTTTGAGTTAAAATCTGTTCTCCGGTTCTCCAGTTTTACGAGCATGGAAAGAGAAAAATGGTGCATTATGGATGCATTTAAGTAATTTTAAGTAAGTATAAAGAAAAATAGAATAAAGAGAAAGAACCCAACGTACGTATTATACCAAAATCCTGACTATTATGTAATACGAACTAGAAATAACACTGCAAGTCACAGCGCTGTACCATTCTTTGTGGCGATATCGCCATACTTTCTTAGAACTTAGTACATAGTTCAATGCCAAAATTATTATAAATGACGATGTTTGGGACTCAATCACGCATAAGCGGAGTTAGATGATATTTTACACACAGATATTCATATCATAATACCTATATTCTGGATTTACACGTAGGATGCTTTTTAAAGTTAACGTAGAAAAAGTCACGGCCAAAAGCTAAATGAATAACCTATTCGCACGCGTGAAGAAATTCTAAATTCAAAACTTTCATTGAATAAATCACATACAGGCGGTTCTAAATTTAAATGTCATTCATTCGTGGGACAGGTCACGTTTCGTTCTAAAATCGGATTTAATAATCTATTTTGTTCGTTTGTGTTTATTGAATTGGTTAGTCAGCCAGTAACACTTCACTAACAGAAGTAGTGACGTCAAAGGAATCTTTCTCGTATTTATAGTTAAATAGTTAGTAGGTAATGATTGAGTACATTTTGTTTAGCTGTATCATAACTATTCCCTTATCTGAGTTCATAGAAATATTCCCTAGGTAGGTACCTTCCTACATAATGTTACAAAAGTAACACAGAAGCAGTACCGATTGTTTCGAAATTCGATAATAAAAAGAAATATGCATTATCAAATTACCTACGTCAACAATTTGGATGTTAATATTCGATGTTGATCTGTGATATCTATGAACTCAAAATGTTTTTTAGGTTATACAACCTTTTAATGAATAAGCGCAAAATCTCATACACCCCAACTGATTTATAACAAAATAATTAGATTGAAACAATAATTTCATCATTTTGATAGGTAGTTAAAATTTAAAGTTATTCGCATATTTTAAGTTTTGTGGCAATAATTATTTGCTATCATTTCAGCAATGAATGCTAATGGATACATTTTGAGAATCTTGTTTTGGTAGTGATATAGGGCGAGTGTGCCGGTGCGGTAGTTTGAGATCGAATTCATAAATTTTATAATTTTAAAAACAAATTATTTAATATTTTGAAAAAATTACCTTTGTTGCAACCATGATATCTAATTCGATTCTGTTCTCGATTCTAAACAAACTACTTTCTAGTTTTGCGTTAATTCATTAACAAGTTGTATATTTATTTATTTATTTTCACTCCACGTCACACTGGACAGAGTTTCGGTACTACTAGTGAAACGCGGATGGTCTGAAGTTTCAGAATATCTCTGACTATAATTATGCTATGTACCTATGTATATTTATTTGTTAAAGCCTTATCTATAACATGTTTATCAAAATAATTATTAATTTAAGTCTAGGCTATAAATTTCAATACAATAGTCTTTTACGCTGCATTGAGATGTCACGTCTACTGTCTAGATACAATTGTACATTTGAAGGCAAAAACAAAACTTCATTTGTACACAATCCATAACTGACTACATTTTGATATGTACCTTTTTGAAGCAATTTATAGATAATTTCTTACAACGCAATACTTATTAATATCGTAATTTTTTTATGTTTGCCTTATCTCGTTTCGTGCTCATTGATATTCAACATGATCTTAAACGTCAAAATAAATTAAAACCTTGTTTATATCAGGGAGAAGCAAAAAAACGACATCAAAAGGAATCTATTGTTTTGTCTACAAAGAGCCAAATTGCAACACGCTTGTTTCGAGTTTTCCGTTCCCCTCGAGTACCTTTGCAGATTTTCCTTAGGGAGAGGAAAAGTTTTACTTGAATCTATTCACTGTACCGTGTAAAAGAAATTCTAGAACACTCTGTATATGCGGGCTTATTAGGGAAATATGTGTCTTAGCGTCAAAGATTTACGTTCCACTTTTAGATGTGGAAGCTGATTGTGGAAGTCTGTAGGTAACTTTAAAACGATAGAAAGCCAGAAATGAAATATAAATGGACTATAAATGCAACTGAATCTTTTTTCATCAAACTACGCAGTAAACTAAATCAAATTGAATCCATCATTGCGTCATCGCAGCACAAAACTGCGATCAAAAACGTCCCGACCAGCAATCACAAGGCAAAACTCTTTGTAAAAGCGCACAAAGACCGTTCCTCGAAAAAAAAAGATTAAAAAGCTCACTTCAGAACGGAACGCAATGTAATCGTGTGTGAGTTGCGTATTTACAGAAGTTTACCATCGTGTGTGTGCCAGGATTCGTCTGAGATACGTCTGTGTGAGTGAGGTTTGTCTTAGTGTGGGTGCGCGATAGTATCTGGGTCTCGGTTGTCAAGGGCAACCGTACAACCGCTGCATCGAAAGCACTGCGCTTTCAACTTTGCGCTGTAATTATACGGCTTATTTTTAGAATCGGATGTTGTCACTTTTTTGTGGCGCGCGACGGTGCAGCGAACGCTTAGGAAATCCTTGGTTTCAAGCAGACTGTTTGTTCCTTTGATTGGCGCAGGCTCCTCTATTGCCACTTAGGTAGATTGCAAATTGCATCTCTATGAGCTTTTCCGTATGTATGACATTTTTTCTTCGATTTGTGGTTTGATAAATACTGTCCTTTCTTTCGTATCAAATCAAGTCTTCTTCTTAAGAAGAGGGCTTCTTAAGAAGCCTTAAGGTGTCTCTCCAATTTTGGAGGTTTTCTGTCAACTCCGTGAATCGTTCTCTATCTATTATGTCACCTGTCAAAAATCCAGTAAGGATTTCATTACACCCTATTTTTCAAAGACAAATACTTAGAAAAAGTATATGTCTAGAATGAGCCTCACGAATATCCCGTATAAAACAAAAGGGGCCAGGTTTCATAGGTTGGTGTGCGTGAGGCGCCATACAAAATATGTATGTGTGCGTGTATATGTATAGGGTTTAGGAACCAGTACTGGTTCCAACTTTTTTCGACGCTTTCGTATCTTCGACTGTCAATCTTGACATATAACTTAATCAAAGGACAAATAGGTTATTCAGAATATTCAGAGTTTGAAGCTAAAGTACAGAACGGACAAGATATATATTTTTTTATATGAGTTACTTTCTTTTGGGATAAAGGTTTATTTTTTGTAATGATTAAAGTAGGTATTTGGTTGTATTTATCAATGTATATACCTACCCGTGTTGTACAATAAAATGTTTAAAAAACATGATCCTCCTTTTGAGGCTCTCGGGGATAAAATTAACTCTTAATAAGTACATGAATCTAATAGTCATCTATCGATCCTCATCATCTAGTGATCAATAAATTTCATTTCGTTTCATAGTAACCTTCACAGCCTGTGTCAATGTAACTTAACTAAGGATACAGTCCTTACGGAAAATCAGAATGATATCTTAAAGGAACCTATGGTTCAAATGACTATTTGATAGTTTTTTTTATTAACCAGCTGTGTTATACAAAGTAACACATCCGGCGACGCCTGCGCATAATACCTGCACCGGAAACTGATATCAAGTTTATAGTTGATCAAAATCACTGATAAAGAATCGATCATACAATGTATATTACTTCAAAATCTATTTGTGAACACTTCGAGATATTTGTGATGGAATGTTTAAAGGTTGGGCATCGTCATTAACTATTTTAAGACCTATGTCCTTTGTCGATGAAGCATTCTTTAATGTCTCCTTTTTGCAAGTCCCTCGACTATCAAATGATACAATTTCAATCTCTTCCTTTATAAATAATTTAGGTATCTGCTTGCCCTCTGTTTATTCCTTTTAATACAATCTAACTTCTTAAATTGGAGTGTCGTAATTATTGAGTAGGTATTCAATCATTTTTCCTCTCTCTCTAGTTGTCTCTCGTTTCCAGAATATTAATTTTTTCTTTGACTAATTAAACATCTTCATTTGTTATTCGGTCTGTCTGTACAACACATTCTCTTCTACCATCTTTATCTCGCATAACTCCATAAGCAGTTAGCGAAGCTTGGCTTAAATGCGATTGCATGTTCGGTTCTATCATTTTGTGATACTGCACACACTTTTGAAGTCTTTCGGTCCGCAAATGTACTCCTTCCTCTTGTGTTTCATATTCCGTCGTTTCAACATAGGTACATTACAAGAATCATCATTCTATTTAAATGCTACGCTCTTGTCAGTTGAGTATTCACCAATCCTGTTTCATCTACACTAGTGCCTTGATTTCTTGCAAAACGACATGACACCAAACTTTTCATTCCCTTGTCCTAGATAACTCTGAAAATTGTCCTCTCATTATCTGCTTCCAATATAAAGAAATTGTCGTGTCGTATCGAGTGTCAGATCATTTTCCTCTCCAGTTGTTTACTTAATAAAAGAATAAACCAAACGAAACAAGTTAAACCAAAGTAAAATTACACTGCAAAGCCAACCAGATACTATAACAATTACAACAAACAAGAAATTCAAAAGACAACACAAACGTTTCTCACACAATTCTAACCTACCATATAATCTACAGTCCGAATCGCATAAAGATATCATCAATAATTATTCTAATATCGACGTAGTAAATGTCAAATTGGCTAAATTCACAGGACTTCGTATATAGAACAGACTATAGAACGTAAAGCATAATAATATTGTGCACAGGATACGTACATCAGCCTGATTGCCGGTAACGTTGGAACCGATTCAATTCTAGGTCATTATTTTATAACAAACCAACGGTTAGAAAGCTTGTGTTAACTGATACAAAATGCTATGTTATTTGTGTAAACTGACATTGAATAGCTTTGGACTTTAGAAATACAAATAGACAAAACTGCAAAAATATAGTAAGAAACTGATTTATCGTGAATTCAAAGTAATATGGGGTCGAGACAAACCTACGACATTGCTCTAAGTTCGATAGCTAATAAACAAATATTATATAGACTTCTTAAAATATGCTGACGGTTTTTAAGGGGAAGATCAGACCATCAATCAAATTGAATTATCGCATCTAAATAGTGAATGTCGAAATTGGTCTGTAAGAATTAGATGGTCTGATCCATCCCTTTAAAAACCGTCAGAATATGAAATTGGACCCTGCATATTTACACTTCAAAACATATTGTAAATTAACTCCAAAGTTTGATGGGTCTATTTTCAGAAAAACATGCTAAAATAAAGTACTTCATAACGATTTTTTTAATTCATCAATATTACGACATCACATTTTTCCTATGAGCACAAAAGTTAAGCCGAACGTAAAAAGCGGTATAGAGAAAACAAAAGACGATCGAGCCAAGATGAATCCACATTAGAATGATAACGTCGTAAGAATATCTCGATATAGAGTTACGTCCCATCCCATTCAGGCACTCAAACCGAGTTGAATAGCGCCGCAGATGTGGCGTTTTTTACAACAATCTTTCCCACACTACCACTTTTTCTGATGCCTTAATACCTTCACAAAGATAAAAGCTACACTTTCTCAAGACAATTCTGTACAATTATGAACCTTAGTGGGTACAACTTTAGCTTAATATTTTGTGATCCCAAAAGCAGAATTAGGTTGGTCGATATAGTTTTGTAAAGATTTTTTGTACGCACGTCTGTCTGTACTATCGGATGCGACATCGGAAATTGAGTGTTTTTTCTGCTTACACCTATGAGACGAAATTGTTTGAAGGAAGTCACATGTGTATGACGATGATTGTATGATTAAGTATTGTTTCCTTTTTAAATTGAAACGACACAGTACAATTTATTGTCGTCGATGCTGCTGTATACTGTGATAGGTATGATTTTGATTTCTTTCCTTTCAACCCAAGGTTCTTGATAATAAACATAATATGTTTGCAACATGACCGTTTATCCTTGTATTTAAAATGATTCATAAAATTTTCATTTACTGGTCGTCAGATATCAAATCCGCTTGATTCTCATCTAAATCTGGCCTAGAGTCCTAGACTCTCACAGGCTCTTTTTTAAGGTATCAAACTTTCTCTTAGAAAACGTGTCTCAATTTATCAGCATAAATTTATCGATGCCAAGAACTGGAAGTCACATTGCGAGCGAGCGTTCACCGGCGCGACAGGCACCCTCACCAAATAAAATATTCCCCACAATTACATTTCCACCAAAACTTTGCCGTCCACCGTACCCTGATGTTTGAACTTTACCTAGACTAAAGTACAACCACCTACAAAGCTATGGACTTTATGAAAACCGAAAAGACTCTTTTGAGAAAAGCAATAAGAACCGGATTATCCTTCTGCGAAAGTATGAATCAACTTAAGATATTACTTGTGGCAATAATCGAGATATTGGAAAGTGTGGACGGATAGAATATTTTTGATCTTAAGATAAATATTTTCAGAGAACAACGATTTTGGAAATTTTAAGCATGAGGCTCCTTCGTGAAAGGAATTCATTCATTCGAATGATTCAAAGGGAATTTATAATTGCGAAAGAATGAAGAATGCTTTAAATATTGCAGCGTTGAAAGACATATATTTGGTGAAAATTCCCAGATTTGTTAATAATGTATTTATAATAGAAAAAAATTTCGAATTCCAGAACAACGCTTTCAAACAACAATCATAGGAGTTGGGAAAAAGACATCAGAAACCACAATAGGTAGGAAACATAACTCGGTTGTCCAACTAAAAAGGAAGCATAGCGTTGCACAATCCGTAGCGTTGCTCGGTTGCTCCCGATGTAGTCGGCTCTAACAGTTAGTTGGAGCGAAATTGGCCAATTTGTTTATTTGTTTTCATTGGCCTCACTGAACTTGACTCCCCATTATCGCATTCACGGGAGGAAGGCGTTTTATTTATTCGATCATTCCGTGGGACCGGAGGATTGTCTTCGGGCAGTTGCTAAGTGTATTGCTTAAGTTACTTGATACCCAACTTAAAATGAATCTTCGATATGAAGAAACTTGACTTGTATCTTGCATCTTACGACCATTCAGATTTTTGTTCTAAGCAAGCAATTGAAAATTACGGCGCTCTGCTGCAGGCATTCGTTACTTGATTCAAAAATTATGAATATCATGTTCGCTTTCAAGATATATATCTAGATTCCGTGCTGTTGCCTTAGGTTTTATTAAGCCTTCACTAACCTATAGTCAGTAAATTAGGCATCACTCAAACACAGTACACTTTGGGCATAATTCATGACTCCAAACTTTAAAAAGTACTGACTCTTCTTATATGTGAAGGTGACTGAACACATTATCAAATAATTCCATCTACATTTTTCATATTGATTCTTCCAAGACAAATCCAACATTGTCTCTCTTCACAATACTTAAGTTGATTTGCATGCAGCATCTCTATTGGCAATTCTTTACAAAAGCTTCTTTCAAAGTGGTCTTTGTCCATTCCTTAATGCAGCGTCTTATTAGATATTCTTGTGATGTCTGGAGAAAACTCGCAGTATACGTACAGTAAAATGATAGAGATATATTATTCAGTAATCTTACTGGATAAATCGCTTTAGGAGACCAAAAGATCGTGGAATCAGACGGGAAAGATTAGAATATGAAGAAAAATATTATATGAGGAGTCAATAATGACGAATTATGTAATACAACAGCTATTGCAGACTCATATTTAACAGCTAAAAAAGAAGATTGTGAAGAAATATTTGCTACAAAGGAAGTATGGGATTACAGTCTTAAGAGAATAGGGGAACTTGAGTAATTAAAGAGAGGAATTTCTTCGTAAAATGAGGAAGACGGATATGTTTGAAGGCTGGCAGAGTATAAGAAATGGGAAAACATTGCTGTAAATCCAACAAACAAACTCAATAAGTCTGTTGGCCCATGCAACTTAATTCCATTTCTCAATGAAAATCTAAATTCTTCCCAATTTAAATTCACTTGGTACAATTAAGGGTTAAATTACGTGACATCATGCGCATCAGCAACAATGACGACCGATGCGTCATTGCAATGTGCCATTTCTTTGATGCGATCAAATTGCTATCCTGCTTTGTGCTTTCCCAAACGCTATGCATTTCACAAGGACAAAGTTCAAGTTCTAAATAAGGCGTAGGATCTTCAGATAGAACAACATTCGAGATATTATGCGTGCTTTGACGTGAATTCCATTTGAGGAGGCTCTGCTTGGATCTTAGTATTGAAGTTGTTCTCAGAAGCACGCGAAATTCCTGTATAACATATACGTGTGGTAGCGAACTAAATACTGTTTATTTCAACCATGCGTAGCGGGAATATCAAGGATCATTCGCGAAAGCTCCAAACAACGAAAGCTCTGGCGGAAGCACGCGAACGAGCACCGGACCTCGCTTCACGCTCCACTGCCCTCGCAGCTTTACAAAGGTACACCTCTATCTATACAATCCACAAAAAGCTGACACTACAACTCAAAAACTACACTTCCACAACTCGAAAGCTCGCACAAAACTTTTGGAATTCAGAGCGCGAACTCTGTACCTTCTCTGGTAGCTTGATCCATCCGCGCCTCTTTTTTTCTTCGTCTCGCTGCCTCGGAAACACAAAACGGTCCGAAGGACGAACGCGAAAAATAAACAAAAAGGGAATCAGAGTTCGCGATCGCGTCAGTAGTGCGCGTGTCGCGTCGCGTTGGTGAATATCGCGCGTGTGGACGCGGCGGCGTTCGGCGGAGGACTGGCGCGCGCGTCGGCGACGCAGCTGCCGCGGCGGCCAATGGCGGCCGGTCACGTGACGCCCCGCGCCCGCACAACGCTTGTTTACAAATAATAATAATAGGGCCGGTGGCGCCGCCTCTACACCGCGGCCGGCTACGCGCTACGAGCTACGCACAGCTGTCGTTGCATTTGGCGGGATTCGATTCGGAGCACATTCGCTCAAAGCTTCGGCTTCGATCTGTTTACTTGGAGCTTTCGCGTTGGCGTTCTATCGATCCGTACGCAACTTTTGAGTCATTCGCGTCCGTTGCTACAACAATCTTCTCATTTATATTTTGGAGCGAAGAAATCATTTCTATTTCTTTTCGAGCGGAAATGACAGCTTTTTGTCCTATTACACTTATTAGTCCCAAAAAGGGTTGGAATGGACCCAATAATAAAATTATTCTGCAATTTTAGCGAAGAGGGTGCGACATTCATCCCCAATTCGCGACAGGTTGATGTTTCCGATTGTTTTGCGTTCAGGATGTAAGGTGCAAAGAGGGTTTGAACCCCAGTGCATACGGTAGCACCTATAGCGCCACACTTCGTGGGTAATGTAGTCCCCTCGGTCTAAATCTGTGATCTGAGGTGCCCCATGGACTCCCCTGTGATGGGTGGTTATGGGCTGGGACACTTGACAAAGTCATTTTTAATAGATCCCCTTTACCCATTAACAACACCTTGTTACCCCTTCTTTATCTTGTTTCTTAATGATCTGGGAACTAATTAAAGATGATGCTCTACGAATGACTATTTTTCAATTCTGTGCAAACCATAATATTGCGACAATATATGAACAAAAGCCATTCCAAAATCGTGCTGTAAAATAAATAGACTTTCTTTACCTCATAAAGAGTGGAATGCTTAAATGGTAAAGTTCGAAACAAAATGAACCCGTATCGATGTTTGTGTGCATTTCTTCTAAAGTAAAAGAAAATATATTTTACTCGTATATTGTGAAATGTTTCAAGCACATACCTATCTACGTTTCTTGTTTTTACTGTTTCTAAATAAACAAACTCTTTTCTATGACTAATCTAATAAAATTCTTTTCACATTCTTGACTGAATCAAACGGATGATTCAGAATTCTCGGTAAAAGCGTCCATATTCTGAGAAAATCGTATTTTGGTGATCGTAAAACCAGTCCAATGAAATTTGTTGCACCCCCGGCGCTGACTCATCAAATTTCCACCACCCACTGAATTATATTACTCAGTTTCTATGTTCATTCGTTATTATTTCTCATATTCATCGTTTCAACCATCTGGCTTCTATCATGGCATTGTTAATTAGTTTTTTCTAATCAGAAACTGGTGTTTTTTTTCTCATTATAATTTCCTGTTCACTGTTCATTCTTATTCGAGTGTTCTTCATAAATACTTAAAATGTATTACATCCGAATCCCTCAAGAATTAAACAAACAGAAAATTTTAAGATTGCAGCGCGTGCAAACGCTCTTGCACCTAGTCGCGCCAATTTCATTGCTACAAAAGTGCGTAATATCGATTACTGGCTCCCTTACCCTATCTTCTGTCTCGTTCGCGCGACGCACACGGAGCTTTCTTGACCGAATAAAAGCTTAAAACGAAACGCAGCGCGAACGGAACGTGTTTGCGCGCGAAGCACAAGCACCATTTTGTTTTTCGCTGTTTGACTTAGGCCCTTTTTTCTCGCCGACCGCGTCCCCCGCTGTCGTCGCCATGACAACCGATCTGTCACACGCACAGTACATAAAACGCAAGCATTGATTTTTTCCCTGCTTCCTCTTTCACTTTTACGCGTGTCGAGATACTTTTTGCTTCAATTTTTATTTTTTTTAAACCCGCGAGTTTTGGCGCTTGTTGTAAGTGCTTACAGTTTTATTTTGGTGTAGCTTTGTTGAGGTTGTTATTTAGTACGAATTCCCAAAGAATTTCTTTGTGAAATTGAAATGGAACGAGCGTTGGTGTGACATCTTGTTCTTTTTTTTTCTGTCAATTAATTTTGCTCGAATTCTTTTTTGCAACAAACTTTTTTGGTGTTTACTTTTGCAATTCTTGATTTGGAGGAACTTTAATTACATTTAAAATAACATTAAAACAAAAACAAAATAAAACTACTTACTTACACAATTTCCAACTTAGGTACCTACCTACCTACCTACTCAGACCAAAATTATCTTCACAGCATCGAAACAAAAAATAAAATAAATAAAAATATTTTTTGCAACTTGAACCCTGAAGCAGTCAAAGAAAAGTGCAGTAGATTGATAAATTCAGAACATCAAGTTAGCTACTTAAGGGAAAATTTGTTAAGGTAGGCTCGGTAACCCCAAGGGTGCCGGGCTAAGGGTTGAATTTTCCAACCCCGCAGATGTGGCGATTTCCACCCTCTCATTCTCTCTCGTTAACTCAATAGAAGGAAAATATGTTGTCTTGGGTAGGGATCGTAGGGATGATTCATGGAAATGTGCGGGCTTTTAAATTTTTATAAGAAATTGGATTGGATGGATATTATTTGGTATCGGAAATAAGATTGGGTAATCCCCATTATTTTAGACTATTTACACATGAGTCACTCCCATAATATTTCGAGTTTTATGTCACGACTGGTAGGTGGCCAAATGGCCGTTGAATTTTATTTTAAGTAGTTCCACAGTGCAACTAGTGAGACTTTTTCCCCAATAGTTCCGCGGAACTACTTACTAGGAAGTCTAGGAACATATTTTATTTTCATTAAATTCAGCAATAAAAAAAGTATGTGTATACCTAACCAAGTTCCTCCTAAATTAAAACAATGTTTAAGGGGATGGTCAGACCATCAAACTGCTAACGGCAAAAAGTCCACACAAATCATTCAAACATTCTGGGATGCGATTTTTGAATCTCATTCGGTGAGCTCAGCAGTTGAAAATGTCAAAATTACTATGGACATACTCATCTTTCTACTGCTGATTTGACTCTCAAAAATCATGCTTCAGGAGTGAGATTTTTTAAAATCAAATCAGCAGGAGAAAGATGCGTATCTCCTTAGTAATTTTGACATTTTCAACTGCTGAGCTCACCGAATGAGATTCAAAAATCGCACTCCAGGTCCAGGAGTGCGATTTTTGAATCTCATTCGGTGAGCTCAGCAGTTGTAAATGTCAAAATTACCATGGAGATATGCATCTTTCTACTGCTGATTCGACTTTCAAAAATCATACTACAGGAGAGCGATTTTTGAGAGTCAAATCCGCAATAGAAAGATGCGTAGGTATGTCCATAGTAATTTTGACATTTTCAACTAATGAGCTCACCGAATGAGATTCAGAAATCGCACTCCAGAAGGTTCTTCTAGAACTGTAGAGAAGGCGACGCTAGAAACTAATAAGATTATAAAATTACATACCTAGCATATAATACATAAACGCATAAACATACTCCTTTCCGGAGTGGTCAGAAAGATTGCTACAACTACCACCTTCCTTAGCCTCAATTGAAAGTTTCACATTATAAAGCAAAGATTATTATTTGGACTGGACATTGATAGTTTCCGTTTTTCCGATGATCCTGAAAGTAAATACAGGAGTGCGATTTTTTAATCTCATTCGGTGAGCTCAGCCGTTAAAAATGTCAAAATTACTATGGAGATACGCATCTTTCTTCTGCGGATTTGACTCTCAAAAATCTCTCTCCTGTAGTATGATTTTTGAAAGTCAAATCAGCAGTAAAAAGATTCGTAACTTCATAGTAATTTAGACATTTTCAAATGCTGAGCTCACCGAATGAGATTCAAAAATCGCTCTCCAGAACTGTGATGTGAGATCATGTCTGTGTAGGAAAGGGTGGGTTATAACATCTGTCAACATCTACATTACATTTATGCAAATAAACTGTTTATCTGTCTACCTAACATTTTACGTTACTTAATCCTTAAAATCTAGTAGTCTAGCAGATCTAGTCAGATTTTATAGATTTAGTGATACCTATAGTAACTATAGAGATTCTATTAGAATTAAAACTAGGCATTCGAATTTTGAGCACAGTGTACCTAAAACTGTAGGTATAGTAGGCAAACTCGAATTATAGTCACCAAACGTTTAGGCACTCTGGCTTGCGATTTTTGAATCTCATTCGGTGAGCTCAACAGTTGAAAATGTCTAAATTACTCTGGAGATATGCATCTTTCTACTGCTGATTTGACTTTCAAAAATCATACTACAGGAGAGCGATTTGTGAAAGTCAAATCAGCAGTAAAAAGATGCGTATCTCTGTAGTAATTTAGACATTTTCAACTGCTGAGCTCACCGAATGAGATTCAAAAATCGCACTCCTGCTTCTTAATCATTAATTATTTATAGTCACGATACATTGCAGACAATCTGCTTCTTATACTACTCGTATGATACTCGTATGATTGCACCAGTGGCATCTTTCATTTTAGATACTGTGCTTAAAATCGGAAAGCCTTACCTAAATTATTTCTACCTACCTGTCTGGTTTAATATCGCACAGAGATTATGGACACCGCCAGTGTTGTGCTTGCAGTCCGTATGGCAAAACAAGGGGCGGGACAAATTTTGCATGACATGATATCGACTCGATAGAAAAGTGATGCACAAGACTGAGTCTTCAAGTCCTAACAGAACTTTGAAGCTTACGAGACTCAACTCAACGTGCTGTATTTGGACACAAAACGAATCTCGGTCTCGAGCATCGGAAGCTCTCGATCCGATTGAACTCGAGTCGAAATTAGAACTCGAGTCAATTTTTATTCTCTGGAGTCCTTTATAGTGGCGAGTCGCTTACGTAGCCATCTACGTGCCTCCTGCACAGCAGTCGTGTTTTGGTCAAAGTCAAAGTCAAAATAATTTATTTAATATAGGAGCTTGAAGCACTCGCTACCACCGCGTCGGAACGTGTTGTCAATGTAGAGAAAATGTGGCCAGAAACTCTGCAACACGACTTAATGACTATTACAATTAGATGTATACAGTATTACATAGTCTATTTAATTAAATTATTGATACAATACAGTCTAGATTCTCTTAGTATACAGTAAACTATAAGTCAGTGATACTCAGACCTAAGCATTTTGATCATTTTATTAGTCATCCAGTTTATGATAGGTATGATTTTTTACAGAGGACTTTTCTGATCTGAAATTTTGGTCTCAGGGATTTACTTACAATTTTGCAGTCCGTTTCGCGTACCTTTTGGTTGAGTTCTTTCGAGTTGTCACAGTTACGAGGGAACAGACATACCCATATACCTACAAAGTGTTAAAATTATTCATCATCAGCCCATCATCGTTCACTGCTGAATAAAGACATCTCCCAAGGCGAGCCACAAAACTTTATCCTCGGCCTTCCTCATTCAGTTACTCTTCGCCACCGTTACTAGGTCTTCGGTTCAGCGGTTCGCACTAACGCCTGCCAGTTCATGGTCTCCACTCTAGAGCTCTGACTCCCGTCGGTTGTCAGTTTTTCAGAAGATATTAGTCAAAATCATTATTACCCTTCATTAATCATGCTTTTTTGGCTCCTTGGTAGACGAGTTATTCATGTGTTTTTAATCGTTAATGTACTTCGACTTCCTTAAGTATTGAGAGTCGCGTCTTGTCTTTGTCATGAAGAGTCGATGTCTTTCTGGAGCTAGAGTTCATTTTTAAGGTTCCTTACCCAAATGGTGAAAACGGGACCTTTTTACTGAGCCTACATTGTCCGCCCTTCCATATGTCTGTCTGTCTGTCCTACCTATTTAGGGCTGTAACTTTTGAACCGTAATAGCTAGACAGTTGAAATTTTCACAGAATGTGCGTTAATATAGCAGATTTGCCAACAAAAATGTTAAAAGTTAAAAATTAAGGGAGGTCATCATTTTTATCAACGTTTTTCTTCTCAAGCTTGTTGTGATTTTAAAACAAACTCTACAGTGCCGGGATACGGTAAAAGACGGCTAAGTTCTTTGGGGTCTCGTACAACTTAGCCGCCTTTTACCGTATCACGGCAGAATGTAGGTATAACAACACGATTTAATAATAAAAACCATCCAAGTATGAGTCGGTTTCGCGCAAAAGGTCCCGGAGAAGACAACACTTTTTTTTGTAAGTTAATTATGTTGTGGTGTGGTGTGGTACGGAACCCTCAGTGCGCGAGTAGACAAACTCGCACTTGACCGGTTTTATTGAGTCTTGTATGGAGGAAGGAAGACTCACTCTACTCCTTCAGTTGTCGATGTCATTCCATACAGGGTCCTTCTTAATTATGCTAACACATTTTAACAGGACGATCAGACCATAAAAATTGAACAACTTTCTCTATGGGACCAATATCGAAACCACGAAAAAAAATTCTGCTGTCCCAAACATTTGGCTTGAGTAGGTTTGAACAGCGGATTTTTTTTTCGCGATTTCGATTTTGGTGCCATGTGTTGTTCAGCAGTCTGATCATCCCCTTAAAAAAGTGTCAGCATATTGAAAAGGACCCTATATTTGTTTCCAGCCTAGTATTTTGCCACACGGATACCGACCACTACCGGCGGCGTCCACAAGCTCCTCTACTCTAGAAGTCTAGACTCGGAACATTGAATGGGCTACAAGTCCTGAAGTCGAGTCGTGTCTTCAAAATTGCGACTTGAGAACTCGAGTCTTAACAAACAACATTGATCTCTGGCTACGATTATTATAATTATATTTTATAAATATCTATTCATTCTTATACAGGCTGTTTGGTAATGCGATCAAAATGATTCCAAAACTGTACCTACTACTTATATTTTTTGAGAAAATTTAATGACAATTTCAGAGAAGGGCAAAAGTGACAAAATCCGTGGCTTTAGCCATAGTGATATTGACATTTTCAACAGCTGTGCTCAGCGAATGAGTTTCAAAAAATTTATTGAACTTTCCCAACGGAACAAAGGGAGTTTCTCAAAAAACATTAAAAACATTCCATACAAACGATCAATCAATTTTTGAAACTCATTTGCTGAGCACAGCAGTTGAAAATGTCAAAATCACTATGGAGATATATGCATCTTTCTACTGCTGATTTGACTTTCAAAAATCGCACTCCTGAAGTATGATTTTTGAAAGACAAATCAGCAGTAGAAAGGTGCATGTCTCCATAATAATTTTGACATTATCAACAGCTGAACTCAGTTTCAAAAATCGCACTCTAGTTTTTAGTTTTTTATTTAAGTACTTACCTATTTATATAAGAAACCTAAACCTATCTTTATTTAGTTTTTGAGTTATTACCTTAACTTTTTTCATAAAATAATTCTTTACGAATAACTTAGGTAAGTACTGTTAGATAAATAAAAATACGTTGAGAAATATTTATTTAAACTTTATTACTGCAACACAAATAAAAGTCAAATGTACAAAAGATGGAAATAAATTACTTTTAATTTTAAATAATAAATGAATGAATTAGGAAGGGTCATTAAAATTATACAAATAAATTGAAAGCTTTTAAAACTACAATATTTAAATGTACCAGTTATTATTTTATGTTGATGCAAAGAACCTCGCATAAGGTAAAAACTTGTCTAAAAGTGGATACCAAAATTGAATACCTACCTACAAAAATACTAAACTAATATTTACAATTTGTCTACTCAATCTATATTATTAATACTTGGTTAAAATGTTCAAATAGAACTAAGTACCTCTACTATACTATAATAATTTTTATAATTATAATACTCTGCCTTAGGACAAAACCACCTCAAAAAGGTTTCTTTTCAACTTAAATCTAAGTAAATAAAAAAAAACATGTCATGACTTTCATTTGATGAATTTCACTTAAAATTAGAAGGCAGTGACTGTAAATAAAAATGCAGAAAATAAAATAAAACAAATTTCCTCCTTTTTTAAGTCGGTTAAAAATGATGCACCCTCGTCCATTCTTTTTCACACCTTTTTTGAGACTTTTAGCGCCATCTAGTATCGAGTAGCATAATCACAAAACACACAAACATTTCATATACCGTATTTCTTTTGTTTCACATCACAAATCTTTGTCGTAATTTAATTATTGTTAACAATTGTACATTGGCAACAGCTGGGGATCCAAAATACATCAGTATACAAGTTTTGTCCGTTCGACTCTAGCGCCACCAACCGTTTTTGAATGTATTTCTGTTCACATCGAGAGCTGTATCCGAGGGGTACAGAGCATATTCCATTGCATTCACTTGACCTGCAAAGAAAGATTAAAAGAGTTAGAAAAAATGCCGAAAGAAAGCAGCAAAAAGGAACTATTTCTATCTACTCGCCGATAGATGGCGTGGTTTAAATCCGTATTTTTGTGGTTCATAAAATGTACGATAGATGGCAATACTTATTTTGAGGATTATAAAAAAATCAGAAACCGATTTCTAATTTTCTACCATAACGATTCAGCTAAAACGATAATAGGTTTACCTACTTTTAGCAGATTTTAATTAGTTTTAGCGATTAATAATTTTAACAGTAAAGAAAATATAAAAGATATTATATGCATATAATGTGCAGTCCAATCAATCCGCACGGCATTGGGCACGCGTGGTGGACTATCGCCCATACACCCACCTTAAAGGTTTAGGCCTATGTGCCCTGCAGTGCAGTGGGACGTTTATAAGCTGATGTTTTCACTCACAAGCGACTTAATGGATGGTTTGTAAAAAACAACTGTAATAACGATCTTACATGCAAATCTCAGCGCGGACCAGCTGCGTCATATTATCAGGCATGTTAACGACGTATCTCCAGTTGCCCTTGTTGTTGAGGGCAGCCCGAGGCGTGATGTACTCGGTGCGGACCCTGCACAGCTCCTGCGTGTTGGCTGCTTGCCGCCGCGGACGTTCCGCTGACGTCTCCTCACTGAAAGTGAACAATTTGACGGTTAGATAGCGGCCTATTGAGGTGACTTAAAAACTTGACTAGTCGACTGAGGAAATGAGCAATAGTGTTTCAAATTTTGTCACAAGTGTTTTGGTGTTGTTCTGCTCCATTAATTAGACATTAGAGATATTAAGCCCGGCTTGCACCAACAAGTATTTAGGCTTAAACGTATTTAGTGATAGTTCTGTCTTTCACACTGCTCATACAAATGACAATGACAGCATCATATTTAAATATGTTTAAGCCTAAATACTTGTTGGTGCAAGCCAGCCTAAGTGTAAGTTATTGTGACGTCACATATTGAAAACTTCAGATTTTACCTATCTAATTTAAAGAACTATCCTTAATGCTGCAGCGTTACAAAGTCAACACCAATCGTGT
Source organism: Agonopterix heracliana (assembly GCA_963693445.1). Classification (NCBI taxonomy): domain Eukaryota; kingdom Metazoa; phylum Arthropoda; class Insecta; order Lepidoptera; family Depressariidae; genus Agonopterix; species Agonopterix heracliana. The sequence goes on from OY856310.1 coordinate 3,667,248, forward strand.
CGATGTTGTACCATTGTTGTGTGTGACGTAACAAATTCAATATTTCAAATCAAATTAAAGATTGAAAAATTTGTCTCGGGCGGGACTTGAACCCACGCTCGCGAAATTTCGTTCTCTGGGTTGTGGACTCGGTGGTGTAATTGGTTAGCACGTTTCCCCGGTTTGGAAGAGCGTGGGTTCAAGTCCCGCCCGAGACAAATTTTTCAATCTTTAATTTCATTCGAAATAGCACAACATGGCTGTAACATGTTTATAATCAATAATATTCAATATTTCAGTTTTTACTTAGCTTATCAAGACAAGAGCTATCCTAATGCTGCAGCGTTACAAAGTCAACACCAATCGTGTCGATGTTGTGCCGTTATTGTGACGTCACAAATTTAATACTTCAGTTTTTAGGTACCCTTTTAATTCTAATTAATTAATTTTTTAGTACCTAGCCAATCCAAGAGCAATCCTCAACGCCTCAGTCCCGGTCAAGGTCTTCTTACTAGCAGCCTTCACGAGCTCAGCGTTGCGACGTCGCCGGACACGTCGGGACGTCGTTGTGCGCGTCGGAAACGTCACGGAACGTTCCACGGTAACGTCGGAGCGAGACGGTGATATGTATCTGGAATCAAGGTAGAGAGAGTTGAGAGAACATCCTGTATCATTGACCTAGGTTATTAGGCTTAGTTGCACAGGTCATGCAAAGAAAACTAACTATACTAGCATGCAGGGTGTTAAATTAAATGCGTTATATATTAAACTGTGTGCTTAGACCATCGAACTGGACAAGAGCTTTTGGAGCCAAAATTTAAAACGCGAATGAAAATCAGTTCCTGCTTCCGGAGTAAATGCTAATGTTCCTTCCGCGATTTCTATGTGTTAGTCCCATAGTAAAAGTTGTTCAGTTTGAAGGTCTGAAGCACCCCATAAAGTTTGTAACGCATTTTATGTTTCCAGCCTGTATATTTGATAACTTTTTTGTAATTTTTTAGAGAAATCAGCAACGCGAACGGTCTAATCTACATTACACAAATAATTCTCAACATTTTATGATCGTGAGAACAATGTGGAGAAGAATTACAATAACGCTTGACTATCATTGTTTTGACTCCTTGAAATTAAGAAATATTCAAATAAAATTATGTAAACCACAGACTAACTACTCTACAGACTTTAAATAAGGTCATCGAAGCAATCGTAATAGTTCTTTCTTACGTAACCATTTCTCTAGTGTTATTTATGTAGATATATATATTTTGGAATTAATCACTAAACTGACAACCTGTAATTGACCTTCGCTTTATATTTATCTACCTAATACAATTATTTTAAATTGTTATTGGTTCTCCAATAAAAAAAAGTTGTTTCACACACACACACGGTACATAAACTCACGACCGTAATCTCTTTCGGGGTGATCAGAAACGGAAAATGGTGTGGGGTAAAGCTGTTCTTAAATCATATATGAAACCGAATCTAAGTATATTATGTAGTTGTAAGACCTTTACTAGTTGTGGATGTCTCCTCCGTGATACTTCTACTAGCTTCACTTACCCAGAGACGCGTAGAACAGTCACAATTGCATTAATAGGTATAGCTTGACAAAAAACTTATGATCGTGGTGACAGGTGGAACTAAAATTTTAGTATGGTGGTGTTGCCAGGTTATGCGTGATTTTGACGTTCTTGCGTGGTTGCTGTACCGTATCGTAAGATGATGTGTAATTTACACTATCTTCAGAATTGTAGACGTGTGTTACATCAATGATGATGATGATGAATGAATGATGCTGTGCTATAGCATCGGTGCTAGATCATTGATGTATGTATCATAATAATAAAACCATAATAATCATACCACCATGTGTCATAAAATCATAATACCTACCTACTAACATCCAACACTGGATCTTTGTTGCCTGATTGATAAACATATTGAATTGAATTGATGTTATGATAAGTCTACAGGGTAGATAGTCTTGTAAACAAATACTTACTTCCACCATTCGCTAGGATTGTACTGCGTAACTCCACTCGCAGCCTGACGAAACCAATTCGTCGAATCGTAATTAGGATAAAAGTTCGGAGAGTCGAAAAAGTTCTGGTTGTAAACTCCCAAATTAGGACTTAAGTTGTTCTGCCTAAAGACCTTTTTGTCGTAACCGTTGTCGTATTGATTCTGTTGGTTCCAGTACGGGGTGTTTTGGTAACCATGGAAACCGAATTTGGAGAAGTTTGAAGATTGTTGGTATGCGTTGATGTTGTAAGGAGATGGGTCGACGGGCGAAGGCGGCTGCAGAGGCGTTTTCTGATTGTATATTTCTGAAAAAAGATAGAGTTATTGTTAGTTTTCAAAGTGCAATACTTACATCTCGTAACCCTATACTCCCTTCCAAATAGCAACAAAATTTTAAGCCCATTTTGAATTACAGAAACAGAGATTTGAAACACTTCCTCTCACTTATTCATCGAACTGCTTAGTATCATCCAAGATACGTCGGATAGTATATCTTTTTGATAAATTAACTACGAGTATATTTTCTAATCAGAATTGGCCAGAAACAGGAAGTCGAAAATCTTTTCGTCCTTATTTGGAATGAAGTATAGGTATATATCCAACTTTTATGAACGGAGAGTGAAGAGATAACACAGAAAAGAGCAAGCCCGATTTCACTTTTTTCTGATCTCTCCACTTGTCCTGATCCTTCCTTTCTTCTTCTTTTTTCGTGTGTGCATGAGTTATATCACGTGACAATTACTCATACTGTAGTGGAAAGATTAGCCGGTCAGCAATGGTCGTGTCGAGGCTGACTGCCCAGGGTACGCCAGATAAACTCAGGTTTCGTTACTCAAAGGAAAAAGAAAGGAAATATATCAAAATTTGCAATCCAAACCATTTGTCAGGGTTCCGAAGCCAAAGGGCAAAACTTTACATTGCCTATTACATATTTCTCTTTGGCAATAACTGCAACCTATAAACACGGACCTGAAATAAAGACTGACGTAATGTGACACTAAAAAGATGTGAAGCATGCAAGGTCCAACATTTTCGTTTGTTCTACAAGGGACCTACACTCACACAGATGCACTAGTTCTAGGCGCAGGTCCTACATCCGTCACCATTTTGTACCGCGTGACAGCACGCACACAAAAGAAATGGGTGCTTCACTCGTCATTAGACGAGATTACGTCCGTCTTTTTTTCAGGTCCGTGCCTATAAACTGTAAAAAAAAAAATATTTTCTTTGACGAAGCCTGTTATGGATACGCACTTTGTTTCATGAAATACATTTAATAAATATAGAAATGAAATGGAAATTAGGTTCTTACCTTCCTACTTTTAGAATTTTACGAATTCCAAAATATTTCCAAAGTACCTAACTCAAAAACCTGCATTTATCGAATCGAATCTAATCTATTATAAAACTGTAACTGAAGTGTGTCTGTACATTGAAGATATTTACAAAAAAAGATTACGATATGGTTTTTAGGTATCTCTGACTCGAAATCAACCTTTTTTAGAAATTTTGTCGGTCTGTTTGTCTGTTTGTTTGTTTGTTTGTTCGCGCATCACGCAAAAACTACTGAACCGATTTTGATGAAACTTTTTTTGTGTGATAGCTTATGATCTGACTTAAAAACTGGTATATAATTTGTGCGGGCGAAGTCGCGTGTAAACACTAGTAATACATAAAATAGGTGCACTTACCCTGATTATATCTAGTGTTAAACTTAGTATTATAGTTCTTGGGGTAGACTTCGTTCACAATGGAGATCTGGTCGACATGGGGCAGAGAGTTGGGTCCGTATCCGTACGGGTAGTCGCTCTTCTTGTGCGAGCTAAAGTCGTCGCGGGTCTCGTCGGACAGCAGGGTGCGGATGTCGTACTGTCCCGCTTCGATTAGCTTTCGAATTATGTGTCTGTAATGGAGAGGAGGTTACGATAAGTATTCCATTAAATCCCACCTACCCTTCAAATAATTACAAGCGTAGTAATAGAACCTGGAGTCACGTTGCAGGGTTTGCCTCGAACACTTGTCTCTCGCGTGGTGTTCGCGCGGTTCGCGTCTCAGCCTGCCACGAGGCTCCAAAATCCTTCTCAGTTGTTCTTACTCAAAAAAAATCCTCGAGATTGGATAGACACTCCCTCAAATAACTTGACACTGGCGAAATCTAACAAGGAAACGCCATTAAATAAAAATAGAATAGAATAGAACCTGTTGAAATATAGTGGGTTGCAGGGGTGCAATTGAAACACACTTTCAACGGACATACTTTACTCCATCTTAGATCGTCCCTTATGACTAGTTAACCTAAACCTATATACTATCTTGTACGTGATATTATAGCTGAGCTAGCAGGAGATTACACATGATTATATCCTCGTTTTATCTCTCTTCTGCTATCTCAGCACCTTACGTGAGGGTATGTGATTACTATATCACACCTCCCCCGAAAAGTAGGGCCTTCCCTTCCCCTTTAAAATTTTTGTTTTTGGTTTTTCTATACATAACATTTTAACATTTATAAAAATAACAAATTTCCTTACAACTATGTGGAATTTACATCTATCAAATACCAATTTACATTGCTTCTTATATTATTACATCTTTAATTACAAATTCTATTCTCAGTGAACTCACTTATAGTAACTATTATTTCTGACTACTTACATTTAAAAAAAACATTTCATTCATAACTACCTCTTATATTATCTGATTCTGTTGCTGAATTTCGTTTCTTCTATTACAAAATAATGTTAATAACAATTTTTAATTACTTTTAAATATACAAAATTTACATTTGGATGCTTTATTTACAAAATTTACATTTGTTAACATAGTCAGCAATATCATTAAGCATTCCTTTCCAATAATATTTTTGTTTTATATGGTTTACCCTTTCCGTTATTCCAACATGTCTTTTTGTATTTAGCAAATGGTACTTTTTTAATATTATTTTAATCATGTCTGTATTATAAACCTTTTTCACATCTTGTTTTATACATAATCGTGGTAAATTACAATAATTTCTCATAACTTTATACAATTCGTCGGTTTGGGCCTTATTTCTATCATACTTAAAAATCTCAATTTCTACAATATTATGCTCTTTACAAATTTTTCCAAGTTCTCGTAACGACTCGTCTATGCGTCTTTTCGCTAATAGAGAATCTTGATTGAAGTATATCGTATGCCCCGACATAAGTACTTTCTTTTTATGGCTTGGCTGATTTCCTGAAGAAGATTTATATATTTCGTCAAATTCTTTTTCACTACAAAAATTTTTTTCAATACGATTCTGTGCTTCCTTCGCTCCTTTTTCCACCTTTGGTGGGCCAAAACTTGACTGTAAATTACTTCTACTCCTCCAACTCAGCTTGCTATTTAATGCACTGTAATTAAAACTATCCACTAAACCTACAAATCCTGAATTACCATTCTTCATTTTGTCCAAAGCTCTAGTCAATGCGTGAGCATCAGCATTATCAGTATAATTAATATAATTAATACTTATTCTATCACCATTATTATGTTTTAAACTTAAGCACCTCGACTCATAATCTATAACGCCCTTATACTTCCTCAGAAAATCCTCTCCTAAAATTCCGTCTGACGTACATTGCAACCCTTTGAATACATAAAACTTGTTCCTAAACCTCAAATTATTATACTCAATATCTAAATACACACAGCCTAGCGAACGTAGAGAGCCACTAACGCCTTTAATAGATAAATCGTCCTTATGGATTTTAATTTCGGGAAACTGTTCTATCCACTTGTATTTCAAAATTGATATAGATGCGCCTGTGTCCGCTATCAACTTAATGTTTTTACCTAAACAGGCGAATTTTACAAAACTGTTATTATTAAAAGTTAATACTTTGCCACTTTGATTTACGTTTGAGGGACAATAAAATGAATTAACCGATTCATCCGCACTCCCATACTCAGATGTATTTTTTACACAATATTGATTTTGCTTACTATGAGCAACTGCTCGACCTTGCTTATCTTGCAAGTTTAGTGGTTCGTGTGCATTTCCATCATTCATCCGCACTTGACCTTGCTGACACTGCACATTGTCGCTAGCACAACACTGATTCATACAATAATTATAACTCTGATTATCAGAATATGACTCAAAAAAACTGCAGCATTGTTGGGGACGTTTTTGAACACGCTCCTCTTCCTCTAAGGCTAGGGAGATTGCTTCTCGAATAGAAGTAACTGGACGGCAAGAAATAACCGTACTCAACCGGCCATCATTTAAACCTTCCGCGAACCTTCTGATGGCTATGTTTTCATTGATAGGCTTCAAAATATTGAATGCTAAGTCATTTCCATCTGCTTGTGCAATAGTTAGCTCGGAAAATAATCTCTCTATCTCACTTCCGTAGTCGTTTATAGACCGGTCAGCCTGTCTACATTTAAATAAGCGCGACAATATCGCCGTATAAGACCTTTTAGGTAAAAGATAACTTTTTAAATCATTAATCAACTGTTCTACAGTGTCGTAATTTGATTGTAGTTTTAGTTTTGCACTGCTTGACAACCTTGTTTTTAGAACAAATTTAATTAATATTGGATGATCCGCTTCCTTTATGAATGTCTTATAAAATTCTAATCCGTCTATCAACTGTTTTACTAAATGCTCCTCGTTATTAACTACCGGAATCATCAACAAAGCGGTTTCTAAATCAAAACTAGCCATTTTGCGATCGTCTCGTATCCTTCTAATATTACATAAAAAAAAATCTCGCTGAAATATCGTGCTACATAGAAAGTGCTTTACTTATGTCAGAACACATAATATACATTTACATAAACTGTTAGTACACATGACTTACCCTAGGTTAGCACCTTAGGCCGACGCACTTTTTGTCCTTTGCAAGCTAACACAGCATAACTTAGTGATTCACAGCACAACACAAAGTAATTAACTACACTGAAATCAACGAGGATCCCTCAATTACATGTCTCGTTCCATCTGGCATCTTCGAGTGCATCAACATTTTTAGACGGCATCCATATTAATTCCTCCAGTCTTGCGATTCACGGCTTCGAACTCCTTTCATAACAATACGTCTAGTAGATACTTGTACATAATTATTGGCTTCTTCGTTGATTCGGCAGTATTTAATGCTCCGGAACGGAAGACACAGCAGCCTTGTCGTTAAATCATAGCAATGTTTCGACTTGATTCACAATCCCGTTCTTATTTGAATAGCAAGGAATAGTCCCGGCCTGCCGGTACCGGCACACGCAGCAGTAACATTTCTTCAAATTCGACTCCAATTCGAATCCATATGAGTAAATAGTATTTGTCGGTACCTTTGGTCAGCGCCCATGGTCGTCTTCATTGTCTGATCCGGGACTCACTCGCGTACTATGTCACGGTCGCCATGAAATATAGTGGGTTGCAGGGGTGCAATTGAAACACACTTTCAACGGACATACTTTACTCCATCTTAGATCGTCCCTTATGACTAGTTAACCCAAACCTATATACTATCTTGTACGTGATATTATAGCTGAGCTAGCAGGAGATTACACATGATTATATCCTCGTTTTATCTCTCTTCTGCTATCTCAGCACCTTACGTGAGGGTATGTGATTACTATATCACACTGTTATGTCTGACTTTAGGGTGTGGAAGATTCCTTCCAGAATACCTAAGTGAAAGGTTGTGATGCTACAATATTATACCTACAAGGTGTTACAAAAATACAAATAAACATTTAGACCATCAAACTGAACAATTTTCACTATGGGACCAACAATGAAATCGCAAAAAAAAATCTGCTGTCCCATACAAAACTGCAAACATAACTCAACTCAAATATAGGGTCCTTCTAAATATGCTGACACTTTTTTAAGGGGATGATCAGACCAGCAAACTGAACAACTTTCTCTATGGCACTAACATCGAAATCGCGAAAAACAAATCAGCTGTCCCATACAAAAGTGCAAACCTATTCAAGCCAAATGTATGGCAGAGCTGTATTGTATAGGACAGCTATTTTTTTTTCGCGATTTCGATGTTAGTATAAATGTTTATTGGCATTTTTGTATAATATTGTAGCATCACAACCATTGTAACACCTTGTATAGTATCTACCTATTTCAATGAGCAATGCAGTTAAGTGGGATCACACACGATGACGCATTGACGGAGTGGCAGACGTCAGTCCGTAGAAGTGTACGCGGTGCGTCAATCCGTCACCGTGTGTGCTTCTACGTGCGGTTTCATACAACTCCTTGCTTCACAAATGACGGACTGACGTTTGCTGCTCCGTCAGTGCGTCATCGTGTGTGAACGCACTAAGACCATAAAGGCCTCCGCACATTGCAGCGATATTATCGAGCGATATTATCGAGCGATATTATCGACAGAGCGATATCGCGACACCTTACACACTGCAGCGATTCTGCGATTCGCGTCACGCATGCGCCCACCACTGAATGTAGTCGAAAGAGATTGCGTCAGGTTGCGATAATATCGCGGCAGTGTGTGGGATCGAGCGCGTCCCAATACAAAATGTACTGAGAACAATTATCGCAAAATCGCAGCGATATTATCGCTCGATAAAATCGCTGCAATGAGCGGAGGCCTTAACTCGAAGACCATAATACCTTGTTTGAATCATCTATAATATATGCAATATGTAAACCGTAAACCGCGCAGTGCATAACCGCAACAAAATATTACGATATTGTAAGTGACAGCATTTACTAGTGTTTACCTAACACATAGTTAGTCTGTCAGTTGTATAGAACTGGAAATTGCACGGATATTTTTTCTCTCGGCTATACAGGGTGTTATGAAAAGTATCATTAACCTTTAAACCACATACTCTACCCGAACTGAACCATTTTTACTATACTTTATCGTTCTAAAAAAACCGCTGTCTCACTCAGACATTTGAGCATACGCATATGCTCACGACTATATTCCCCGAGGGGGTAGTCAGAGATATTCTGAAACCTGGCTTAAGTCACTAAATTTAAACACAAATGTCACTAAGACAAAAATGTTGCACATAAGGAACTACAATACCAGCACTAAAACTCTCGATGTAGTTATTGACGGGAATCGTGTAGAACTTGTGCGAGAAAGTAAATTCCTAGGCCTGATAGTAGATGATCATATAAATTGGAAGGGGCATATTGAGAGCTTGGAAGGTAGACTTAGTAGTTTCTGCTTTGCCTTGAAAACGCTACGCTCAATTTCGACGAAAAAAGCCGCTCTACAGGCATATTACGCCTTTTTTCAGTCTAGAATTTTGTATGGACTTGCTATCTGGGGAGGATCTGTAGATGCAGAAAGAATTTTTATTCTGCAGAAGCGATGCGTACGTATTCTAAACTCTATACATTCCAGCAGAGAGTCCTGCAGATCTTCATTTGTAGAGTTGAAGATACATACACTAACGGCCTTATACGTCATTGAGCTGTGTAAAGTTATAAATCGCTACCCCGACAGGTTCCGTGGGTGGGACCTGGGTGGGATTAAATTAGACAGTCAAACTGAACAATAAATAAAAAATGTACTTATAGTGAGTATATTTTAATGTTATATTTGTTTCCAACGGATTAAATAGTGTGCTAAAACTTATTGAACTGACTAACATTTCGAATGCTCTTAAAGTACCTAGGTACCTATACTTAAATGAATTATCACAAAATGATCAGCGAGTTTTAAAATTACAACACAAAATGTCGTAAGTGTCTCTTTAGCTTTAATGTCAACTTAACATAAATCAAACTCAAATCATTCGTTCACTTAGCGACTTTTGCAATGCATAATTGAATTTAACTTTATTCTAGTGGCCTTTTAGCTGTTGATTGAAAACTCTTTAACCCAGAACGAGTTCAGAAGCTAAAGATCGCTGGGTGTATGCAATATGTTAAGTAAGCCTAATTCAGTATGTTAAGTTCTTGTTTTGTATTTATTTAAGATTTTTACGGATAGTAGTAGTCTCATTTTAAGAAACTATTATTTAAAACAATTTATTCTGTGTTTATTTTAGACACAGTAACGTATTTTTATTCGAAAATTTTTGGGCTACCTATATGCATCTGAACTGAGCCATCATCATGAGGAAATAACGACTTTATGCATACCTTACACTTAATAATCTACAACTTGACTTTATAATCATACATTATAACAATTTTAAATCATCACCAGCCTATCATCGACCACTGCTAAAATTAAGCCTCGTATCCACTAGGCAACAATTGACGCGCAACACGTGACGCTCAACACTGAGTTGTAAAAAAGAAGCAACGTCGCGCGTTATTTTTTTGCCGAACGTTGCCGAACATGTTGAGCGTCACTTGTTGCACGTCAATTGTTGCCTAGTGGATATGAGGCTTAATGCGCGCCACAAAACTCTGTCCTCAGCCTTCCTCATCCAGCCTTTCTGCGCTGGATGGGCCCAAAGTGCATTTAGTTGATGCACAAAAAGTAGGGACACGTCAGCGCTGGTTTTATCTCGGTACGTATATTTTGAAGTATACCTGAAGTTTCGTCTAAGTAAAGGTAACATCAAGGACTTTGTATATATTTTGGGTAATATTGACTAGCGATTGTTTTGACTATTATTTTTTAGTATTTATCTCGTTTGAAATGTTTGCTTTAGGCCCATACAATTCAAGGCCAAGCTAATCATTTATTTTGCTTTAATCGAATAGTCTCGCAACCTTTCTCAGGTGACAACCAGGAGTGCAATTCTCTAAGCATCACATCGCTGTCAAAAACATCTATTCTATTCTATTTTTAAGGTTATGGCATCCATCTTGGTGTAGATGATTTTGCCAATGTCGAGTTTTTGTAGCTATAGTGCTTGACGTTGTACGGTTATATAGATATTTTGGTGACTTCAAGGGTTGTTCTTAAAAAAGAACAATATCCTGAGCCACCACTGGAATTCCGCTGTAGGGCCGGGGATGGGACAACCGACAAGCGACCGTCCAATAGCAGACCCATAACGCAACTCGTCAAAAACATCGATGAGCTCACAAATTTAACATCTTTCTTCATTGTATCCTTCAGATTGTCGAAGTTTTTCAGCAGCGAATGGAAGCTATTTTGAATGAGGTGTTAAGTTTTACTCACTCAGGATAGGGTTCCGGATGCACGCAGTACGTTAGGCCGGGCTGGGCGCAAGGGGGCGCTCTTCCAGGGGGCGCTGGTTCGAAGGCGCAGTTCTGACCGTAGGGGCAGCTGTAGCCGTCGCCGCCCCGGACCGACGTCCATATGAGCTGCAAGTAACAAGTTTCATAAGTTTTCTTCTTCTGTTGAGTCGATGGCATGTCATTGAATATAGCATAAGAAGCTTGCTCATTTGCAGAGGGTCGCTTGACGTATCGGCCAGGTCGCTCGTGGAGGCTCTAAAATAATTAAAGTTAACTGAAGAATTTACAGATTTCTAAAGTGTCTGTACCTAAAATTTACAGAAATTACCACAGAACATTATAAGAGGGGTTAAAAATGCAAAGTAGCGCTTTTGCTTCGGAGACGCCACTTGTCTTCCCGCTCACACTGTTACAATTACTCATGCCCTCTCGTTCGCACCACGCAGCACGACTATAACAACAAATATTAAAAACCGGCCAAGTGTGAGTCGGTCTCGTGCTAAAGATCCCGGAGAAAATAAAACTTTTTTGTAAGTTAATATGTGGTGTGGTAGTAGCCCCACTCGCACTTTTCTCTCGCAGTTTTTCGGTTTAGCTAAGTACATACTTCTCGCAGCAAACTGTATGCAGCCATTGAGTAATTAACATAGTACCTCAATGTATGCAGCATACAAAGTTTTCCCCAGGAGTATAACTAAAAATATTTATCTAATCAATTATTTTATATTTTTCATAGTAAAGACATCAACGAATCCACAAACGTTGATGTTAATACACTCTGTGATACAACTACAATACTGTACTTTTTTATTATATTATTTGAGTGACGTCTTTGCTTTCAATACTCCTCGAATTACAATACGCCTACTGCTGTACAAATGTCAATGTCACTGTTAGTCACTGGTTCGATTCCTGAAAGCGTCTCTATTACTCATCTTACTGATTTGTAAGGTCGGTATTATTTTTTATTTGTGATGGGTATTTATCCGAAATGTGGACAAACATGGTAATGAAATGAGAATCTGATTTTTTTTCAAATATTGGCAAATTAATTGTTTTTATGTGAAGAAGTACCAAATAAGAGTAGAATGTGAGAAAGGCACTAAAATCTACCCCTTGAATTAGGAGAATTATTGAATTCGGTAATGATAATGATCATGGTAATGAGAAATTGAGACATGGTTATGAGATGCCTATAATGGTAATGAGATTGCGAGATATTATACTGAAATGCTTAGCATGGTAATGAGAAATGTTTCGGAAACATAGGTAGCTTGGGTAGCTTAGGTTCTAGATAAATGGATCGCATCAGTTATTGGTCTGCTACCGAAGAGGCTTAAGTTTCATTAGCACTAGTTCACTGTACATCGATATTGTTCAGTTTATAAAGTGATCAGCGATTTGATGTTGTACACACGTAGTACAATCAATGGTAGTTATATACTCAGATTACTTTGAGATGCAAAGAAATAAGGCTGTTATGTATATCTCTGGAGCAAAGAATACGAAAGAGAGCTTGTGACTCAATCACGAGGCAATTCAATTCCGATTCGATTCCACGCCTGTACCACTTAGTTCTACTTATTCTTTCGTATCAGCATGAGTCATATCTCATGATAAGTACTCTCATGCTTAGGTGGTAAGATTAGTCAGTCAGCAATCGAGGCTATCTGCCCAGGATGCGCAAGAAGAACTCGGGTTTCATCACTCGGGGAGGCTCTTTTCTTCTAAGTTCTATGGAATTTATGTACGGTTGTATCCGTCAATATAAGTAGCTCGGCGGTAAAATAAAAACATCGTAAGGAAACCTACATACTCGAAACGAAAAGGAAATACCATACCTAAGTTCAGAGTTATGTGTGAAAAGTACGAGGGTGAGCACTACTGACCAGTGACGATCGAAATGTTACAAAGCACGTTCTGAAGCCACTGCTTACAATATCTTTTCTCAAAAATTATATAATCTCCCTGGCTGTTCAATCTATTGTTAAAGAATTATTTGGTTCCCGCGCTGGATGGCCTATGAAATCCTCTGCACCCGATACGACCCTGAGCGGACGTTGTTGTCATTTTCCACCATCCTCCTGCCCAGATCTCTCACAAACGCCTTAGCCTCCACCCCCCCATGTTCCAGACGTCTCCACTGCCAGCGGCACAAAAATTTAGTGGGATGGGACTCCAAAATCGCATACTTTTCATGCTTTGCATGCGTGCTCACCCTGTGTAAATGTCTCCTTTTAGCTGTACCGTCCTGCTCCTTTGGTTTTGTGGAGCCGTAGACCTAATTTGCGTTAGGCAGCTTTGTTGATTCAAATAGGATATGGTCGCTTCTTTTCGTTGCTCAATTCAGTAACTGCTACTTCCTCAGATTGCTGATGACTTGATGATCAGTAATAATTGTCTATGGTAACCATCATCATCATCATCTTAGCCAAAGAAGTTTACTGACGGACAAAGGCTTCCCAATAGGATCATCACTATGACCGGTCTTGCGCTGCCCTTATCCACCTTGTTCCTCACACCCTCACCAAATCGTCGATCAGTCCATTTAGTGAAGGATCTACCCACACTGCGCCTTCCAGTACGCAGTCACCACTCGAGAACTCTTTTAATTTCTGCGGTGGTAACTAGAGAGCAGAAAAAGAAAGCTCTTCAGCAGGTTGTTTCAATCTCTGGAACTGCTGTCCGATAGCTCTAAGTTGGATCCCGTTTTGTGCATACCATAGTGACATGGTTTGTGTTGCGTATCATTTACCTACTTTACATCACTTGAGTGTCATCTGTCATCAGAATTTAAAAATTCTTTTGATATCTGAGATATGGAACTAGTGAAAGAGTTTGTAAGTGTATATTATACGCCCAGGAGCAGTCAGGAAGTTTGGTCTAAATTTAAGCTGGAACGCAAAGGAATGGTGCGACGAGCTTACACATCCATCATCCACTACTAAACCTCGGCCTTGCCAAAGCGCCCCACAAAATTACCCTCGGCCTTCGTCATCCAGTCACTCCCAACTACCAGTCTAAGGCCGTCGGTTCAACGGGATGCAGGGAGTACCACTACGCCTGCCCAAAAGCAGCCCATATAAGCTGGTCTGTACTTGTAAGGAGCCAGAATTTGTCTACCTCGCAGGGCTAGGAAATACAGAATCTCAAATAAGAAATGAATAATGTTTCTTTGTTAACAACAAAAGAAATATGCTTCTCAGTATTTACAAAGTTTGTTGATATTGATCAGTTTTTGTGAGTGGTCCACAATAAATGAACAATACCATCATAATCAATTTATTTTAGAGCTACGTTCTTGTCATTAGAACAATCGTCATTTATCTTCTTCACTTCCTAATACGATACTACTTCAATCATCTTCTTCATCTGTAAAATAGCATTGACTCTAGATATCACTTTCTGCCTTTCTTCCTTACATGTTTTTTCTAGAATACCGATTGTACAACAATTCTTAGTAGTGTACATACTAGATCCGTTTGTTCTTGATTCAGAATTCACAATTATTATGATGCATTTTGTTGTAAATCTACTTCCAGCAAGAAATATCTCATCGCCATACTCAATGCCTCATTTCCATGATTGATTTTCAGTCATGGGAATTATGGTAATGAGAACAAGGGTAATGAGGATTTGCTTGTTTATTTGAAATATTTTTTTAACTATCAAGTTTCTTTGCTTAATTGATTTTTACAATGAAACAAAAACATGTAAAGCACGCTTCTAAATCGCCATTTCATAAAAATAGCAAATATTTAATGTGTAAAAAGAGTAACATGAATGAGATACATTACGTGACAAACCCCAAAATTGAGCATATACAGGACCGTATTATTTAAACAAACCAAGATAGCGTATGGCTCTCCTATGTAACATGTAGGTCGATATCGAATGTATGCATGCAAGCCGGGACAACACTTGCCTTTTATCAGTAAGCAAAGTTATGATTGTGATTGTGCGCTGTCATGGGAATGAGTGGAAAGTCGTGTGACAACATTGATTTGCATATAATTAATTATTCTTTAGCCATAAACTGGAGCACATCATTTTATCACAAAGGATAATTATTCAAAATACGTGTGACGTAATTTAATTGCATAGGTTCCTAGTAGTTTTAGATGTACACAATAATTTGTACACTGACCTGTGCTGTGTGACAGTCATGGAGGTGAGAATTTTCGACTTTGAATATTTGTTTAAATATGTTATCGATACATTTCATATAGTTTTCTTATGTGCCATAGTAGATACCGATGTCAACTATGTTATAAAAATATAATATCGGGAATAAATACAAGGTAACATGCGTTCTCCGGCCTGTGACATGGCTTTGTCCTTATTCCGTAGAATTGCCCTGATTCTACATATTTCGAACCTACGAATTTTCAAGCTGATGCTAATCGAGAATATGAGTTTCGAACCCATGACTAAGCTAAAAGTCACCAGACCACCACGGCTTTTTAAATGACTATCTTTTGCCCGCGACTTCGTCCGTGCGGATAACAAACCTTTACACATTTAGGGTTGAACTACACATGGCCGCACGCGATCGCACTTTTCCGCCGCTCCATCCTTTTCTGTCACTCAGAAACGTCATTTGCCTTAGAGCATATAAGATAGACGGAACGCGATCGCCTGCGGCGTGCGATCACACGCGATCGCGTTCCGTCTATCTTATATGCTCTAGCAAATGGCGTTCCGTGGAGTGACGGAAAAGTGCGATCGCGTGCGGCCATGTGTAGTTCAACCCTTAGGGGTAGATTTTCAAATAAATCTTTCTTAGTGCACCCCTACATCCTCTTTAGAATACGTATTCCTTTCATGTTTCTATCTTCAGCGGTTTAGGCTACGCGTTGTGTGTCACTCATTTAGTTATTAGTCAGTTAGTAACAGAACTGTATACAGAGTCTTTCTTTATATACTGACACTTTTTATCT
The DNA here is from genome assembly GCA_963693445.1 of Agonopterix heracliana. Taxonomy (NCBI): domain Eukaryota; kingdom Metazoa; phylum Arthropoda; class Insecta; order Lepidoptera; family Depressariidae; genus Agonopterix; species Agonopterix heracliana. The sequence goes on from OY856310.1 coordinate 3,683,319, forward strand.
GTCGAGTCGAGTCTGATCGACTGTCAGTAGTAGGGATTCGCCGGTTCTGGACCACTTGCTCTAGGCCAATCAGAGGGCTCCTTTGGGTCGGCCGTTTTTGCACCACGCGAATTAAAAGCGCGAATTAAAACCGCGAATTAAGTTAATTGGACCGCTATAAAGTTTATCAGCGGTTGATATCAAATTAATTCGCGGTATCAATTAAATTGATTACCGGTTTCGATTACATTAATTCGGGTTTTCAATTAAATTGCTCGATTAATGTAGTAGTAGGGATTCGCCGGTTCTGGACCACTTTCTCTTGGCCAATCAGAGGGCTCCACGTGTCGTTGCTGTTTTTATTACTCTTTTTGTATCACATTTATTCGAGCTGCCTTTTTATACCCTTTTTGTTCTAACAACGGCCATGCTGTCTTGGCCCCTTCTTTTGTTTAGAGTGGTCATTGTTACATTGCCTCTACCTGGGCTACTTTGAGTTTGGGTTTTGCATCGCTGTTTTTGTACCATTCCTTTTGATAGCACTGTATGGGCATGTACGCTGGAGGTGCGCGGAGTGTGCGGGTGTTTAGCTGGGTTACGACGTATGCGTTCCGCATTGTTGTGTTTGTGGTGCTTTGAATTGGTCACCACACTCTGAGTTGAAGGTGCACCGAAAGGTTGCCTCGCCTTAATGCGCTTAATGACGTTGTTCGTAGGCCTCTTGTTGCGGCTAATATTCTATGTGTGCTGGAGCTGTCTGGTTTAAGCCGCACGGATGGAAAAAGGCCTAAAGGGCTCACTCGGATACCGTGGCAGTTGTCTTTTATGGGACGCTACGTGCGTGTGTACTTACGCGGTATCACACTTAGTAGGTACAATGTGCGAGGTAGGGTCAGCGGCTGAGAAGGCGGCTTCGCACAAGCATGTCGGGTACTCAGAGTTGGAGTCCCTTTACATTTCATCTTAAACTTTACATTTTATTATTTGTTCCGTTAGTGGTGGAAATGTCTGGTGCTTTGATGTGAGAGAACGGCAACGATCCCCGCTCGGGTTCGTATCTGGTCCATAGGATTTCTCTAGCCAACTCTAGGTAATCTCTGGGGAATGCTGCTAGTGTGATGGGTTCCTTTGAGCCAGTTGCGTTCCGTGTTGCGGAGGGGTTTAAAAGTTAGTTTTGACTTTGTTACTCACGAAGCGTGTGGTGAATTTTAGTTTGATACGTTTACAAAGCATGTTGCGGATCTCTAGCTGTTTATCTAAGGTTTTGACGAAGCATGTTGCTGATTGCTGGCTTTTGTGTTATGATTGGGGTTGCTTGGTTTGTGACGACTTTATCGAATTATTTGTATTATCAATAAATTGTATTTCTTGTTTAATGTAAGTAGTTAGTAATTTGTTGTTTGATATACATATAAATAAAAATATTAAAAATTGATAATTACTTTTATTTGTTCAAGTACGTACTTTTTGCTTTCGAAATTTTAATTGCGGTAGGAGTGTACATTACGGTATAATAATAGGTATATTTGATAGTAAAATCGGAATGAACTTTGAAATTATATAATGTATACAGGGTGTAAGCGACAGCCTAGCAAACACTGAAACGGTGAACTCCGACCATCAAACTGAACAACTTTCACTATTGGCTTTTCTTAGGCAACACGAAAAAAAAATCTGCTGTCCCATACATTTGAGTAGGGTAGGTACAGCAATTTTGTATGGGACAGCTGATTTTTATTCGCGTTTCCTGAGGTAGGCTCCATAGTGAAAGTTGTTCAGTTTGACGGTGTGAGTTCACCGCTTCAGTGTTTGCTAGGCTGTCACTTACACCCTGTATACTGTAATGAGGATGGATGTATATCCAAGATCGTTGGCTGGTTGTTGATTCCATATTTGATAGTTAAATTTAGAACGCCTACAATTTGTCTACGTGTCTTTTTTTTCTAGTCAGTTTTGCTTTAATGGTGGATTGATGACGAAGATTACAAAATAAAATAATGTTATCAGTTGAAGTGTTTTAACATGATCCCTGAGCTACGCCTTCCCAACCTACATAGTTTTTATGCTTTGTTGTGTAAATATTAAAGTGATAATAAAATGATGTAATTGTCTTGATTAGAATGACAGATAATAATTAATTATTATACTCTTGTAAAGACATCATCCGCGTTTCATAAATTTTTCAAAAATATAAGAAGAGGCAGATTTTTAAAACCTTATTAAAATCAAGTAAAAAAAAATCTTTTTTATTTTGGTCAGCACTGTCACATTTTGGACCGAAGATGTATTTTGTTTTTTAATAAAAAAAATACATTTGAGAAATAAACATTATTCCTATCGTTCGATAGATACCTTACTGAATTATGTTTATGACGGATTTCAGTTCAAAACAGTTATTAGTTTGATCACAGTAACCACTTTAGTGAGAAAACGTAGCAGCAGATCGGTGAAAACCACAAAAAGATGAATAACTTTGAATTTTTTTTTTATCATCTGTCTGTATAGAATCAGAAAGTTAGATAATGATTTGAAATGCAGGTCGGGACAGCAGTTTCACTGAAACATTTTGTTGAACAATGATTAATAAAAATTTAAACTAATAATGTGTAGTCTCGCTTTTCAAACAAATGTTTTTGATTACTCTTCCTGCCCTAACATGGATTCGATTTAATTAATATAAATAAATAAAAGAAAATTGTTTATTCTTAAACTGATACTTAATAAACGCTCAACGTTTGATTTGATTTGTATAGAAATATTTTTATAATGAATCTAAAAAAAAAAACAAGTAAAAACAACTGTAGCGAAAAGTTAAAAATTGCAAGAGTATTTTTATATATTTAATAACAAGAAACTTTTTTTGCACTAAAAATAACAGTTACAGTTACATCAATACAGATTTTTATTCATTGATAAAAAAGTTAAACAGTAAAAATTTTTTACACTGACATATTTAACTAAATTAAAAATCCAGTGAAGTAATAAAGATTTAAAAAAGGAAGTTCAAAATTCCAACAGTTCATTCAAAATATAGAAAAAAAATTAAGATTATCTGGTTAGAAATGAAATTTGTTTAAGTATTATAGTTTTGTAAACATTATTACACAAAATAACAAATATTAATATTAAAAAATTGCAACAGCTTATTTTTATCATAATGTTAAAATAAAAATGTTTTTGCATTAAAAATAAATTACAACTAAGTACATCAATACAGATTTTTATTCATTGATACAAAAATTTAAACCCAACAATATTTTTACACATAAATATTTTACTAAATTAAAAATCGTGTTAAGAAATTAAAAATTATAATTCATTCAAAATATAAAAATTAAAGGTTCACACTTTTTTTAACATAATTAGCTTTTAAAACCGGAATAAAAAAAAATATTTTTATCATTCTTTAAAAACAAGAAACTTTTTAAGAAATTTTTTTCCACTAAAAATTGTTTTTCGGGTGAAATCGATGATCAAAATAATCTTAAACGTTCAAAACATAAAACATCTGGTTGGAAATGTTTTTTTTTTAAAGTTTTGTAAACATTATTTAACAAAATAGCAAAATTTTAAATTTCAAGTTTTTTTTTATCAAAAAAAAAAAAAAATCTTTCTTGCATTAAAATAATTTACAACTACATCAATACAGATTTTTAATCATATTATACAAAAAGTTTACACAAGAAAATATTTTTCCACAAACATTTTACTAAATTAAAAATCGTGTTAAGTAATAAAGATTTAAAAAGGAAGTTAAAAATGCCAACAGCTTAGGTATTATAAAAAAACTGAATTATAATCTGAGAATAAAAGTTTCTTTAACATTATTAGTATTTAATCCTGAATAAAAAAAAAAATTGCAACAGTTTATTTTTATCATTGTTTAAAAACAAGAAACTTTTTAAGAATTTTTTTTGCACTAAAAATATGTTTTTCGGGTGAAATCGATGATCAAAATAATCTTAAACGTTCAAAACATAAAACATCTGGTTGAAAATGTTTTTTTTCAAGTTTTGTAAACATTATTTAACAAAATAACAAAATTTTAAATTTCAAGTTTTTTTTTATCAAAAAAAATCTTTCTTGCATTAAAAATAATTTACAACTACATCAATACAGATTTTTAATCATTTTATACAAAAAGTTTACACAAGAAAATATTTTTCCACAAACATTTTACTAAATTAAAAATCGTGTTAAGTAATAAAGATTTAAAAAGGAAGTTAAAAATGCCAACAGCTTAGGTATTATAAAAAAACTGAATTATAATCTGAGAATAAAAAGTTTCTTTAACATTACTAGTATTTAATCCTGAATAAAAAAAAAATTGCAACAGTTTATTTTTATCATTGTTTAAAAACAAGAAACTTTTTAAGAATTTTTTTTGCACTAAAAATATGTTTTTCGGGTGAAATCGATGATCAAAATAATCTTAAACGTTCAAAACATAAAACATCTGGTTGAAAATGTTTTTTTTTCAAGTTTTGTAAACATCATTTAACAAAATAACAAAATTTTAAATTTCAAGTTTTTTTTTTTATCAAAAAAAAAATCTTTCTTGCATTAAAAATAATTTACAACTACATCAATACAGATTTTTAATCATTTCATACAAAAAGTTTACACAAGAAAATATTTTTCCACAAACATTTTACTAAATTAAAAATAGTGTTAAGTAATAAAGATTTAAAAAGGAAGTTAAAAATGCCAACAGCTGAGGTATTATAAAAAAACTGAAATATAATCTGAGAATAAAAAGTTTCTCACTTTCTTTAACATTATTAGTTTTTAAATCCTGAATAAAAATTTTTAAATTGCAACAGTTTATTTTTATCATTGTTTAAAAACCAAAAACTTTTTTTGCACTAAAAATATGTTACAGCTACATCAATAGGTACAGATTTTCTTTCATTGATACAAAAATTAAACACAACGAAATATTTTTACTGCTACGGTATTAATAAAAAACTAAAAAAGAATCTGAGAATAAAATGTTTCTCACTTTCTATAACATAATTAGCTTTTAAAACCTGAATAAAAAAATTGGAAACCGTTTATTTTTATCATAATGCTTAAAAACATGAAACTTTTTCGAACTACAAATAAGTTTCAGCAACATCAATACAGATTTTATTCATTGATACAAAAATTTAACACAACAAAATATTTTTACATGTAAATATTTTTCTAAATTAAAAATCTTGTAAAGTATCATAGGTAAAGATTTAAAAAAGGAGTTCAAAATTCTAACAGTCAAACAAAATAAAAATGATAATAGATACCTTAAATAAAAAGGTTCTCGCTTTCTTAAACATAATTGGCTTTTAAAAGAATTGAAAAACTAGAAGTAGCAACAGTTTATGTTTGTCTTAATGATCAAAAACAAGAAACTTTTTTGCACTAAACATAAGTTACAGCTACATTAATACAGATTTTTGTTCATTGTTACAAAAATTTAACACAACAAATATTTTTACACATTAATATATACGAAAACACAAAAACACAAAATACAGAACACCAGTGCAAACGTAATCAATCTTACAAACTACAAATAAAAGATATCCTCCGAAGCACCCACCCGAGGCAGAGTATTAAGGTATCTATTTTTATTTTTATTTTGTTTAACTGTTAGAATTTTGAACTCCTTTTTTAAATCTTTACCTATGATACTTTACAAGATTTTTAATTTAGAAAAATATTTACATGTAAAAATATTTTGTTGTGTTAAATTTTTGTATCAATGAATAAAATCTGTATTGATGTTGCTGAAACTTATTTGTAGTTCGAAAAAGTTTCATGTTTTTAAGCATTATGATAAAAATAAACGGTTTCCAATTTTTTTATTCAGGTTTTAAAAGCTAATTATGTTAAAGAAAGTGAGAAACATTTTATTCTCAGATTCTTTTTTAGTTTTTTATTAATACCGTAGCAGTAAAAATATTTCGTTGTGTTTAATTTTTGTATCAATGAAAGAAAATCTGTACCTATTGATGTAGCTGTAACATATTTTTAGTGCATAAAAAAGTTTTTGGTTTTTAAACAATGATAAAAATAAACTGTTGCAATTTAAAATTGTTTATTCAGGATTTAAAAACTAATAATGTTAAAGAAAGTGAGAAACTTTTCATTCTCAGATTATATTTCAGTTTTTTATAATACCTAAGCTGTTGGCATTTTTAACTTCCTTTTTAAATCTTTATTACTTAACACGATTTTTAATTTAGTAAAATGTTTGTGGAAAAATATTTTCTTGTGTAAACTTTTTGTATAAAATTATTAAAAATCTGTATTGATGTAGTTGTAAATTATTTTTAATGCAAGTAAGATTTTTTTTTTTTTTGATAAAAAAAAAACTTGAAATTTAAAATTTTGTTATTTTGTTAAATAATGTTTACAAAACTTGAAAAAAAAAACATTTTCAACCAGATGTTTTATGTTTTGAAAGTTTAAGATTATTTTGATCATCGATTTCACCCGAAAAACATATTTTAAGTGCAAAAAAAATTCTTAAAAAGTTTCTTGTTTTTAAACAATGATAAAAATAAACTGTTGCAATTTTTTTTTTTATTCAGGATTAAATACTAATAATGTTAAAGAAACTTTTATTCTCAGATTATAATTCAGTTTTTTTATAATACCTAAGCTGTTGGCATTTTTAACTTCCTTTTTAAATCTTTATTACTTAACACGATTTTTAATTTAGTAAAATGTTTGTGGAAAAATATTTTCTTGTGTAAACTTTTTGTATAATATGATTAAAAATCTGTATTGATGTAGTTGTAAATTATTTTAATGCAAGAAAGATTTTTTTTTTTTTTTGATAAAAAAAAACTTGAAATTTAAAATTTTGCTATTTTGTTAAATAATGTTTACAAAACTTTAAAAAAAAAACATTTCCAACCAGATGTTTTATGTTTTGAACGTTTAAGATTATTTTGATCATCGATTTCACCCGAAAAACAATTTTTAGTGGAAAAAAATTTCTTAAAAAGTTTCTTGTTTTTAAAGAATGATAAAAATATTTTTTTTTATTCCGGTTTTAAAAGCTAATTATGTTAAAAAAAGTGTGAACCTTTAATTTTTATATTTTGAATGAATTATAATTTTTAATTTCTTAACACGATTTTTAATTTAGTAAAATATTTATGTGTAAAAATATTGTTGGGTTTAAATTTTTGTATCAATGAATAAAAATCTGTATTGATGTACTTAGTTGTAATTTATTTTTAATGCAAAAACATTTTTATTTTAACATTATGATAAAAATAAGCTGTTGCAATTTTTTAATATTAATATTTGTTATTTTGTGTAATAATGTTTACAAAACTATAATACTTAAACAAATTTCATTTCTAACCAGATAATCTTAATTTTTTTTCTATATTTTGAATGAACTGTTGGAATTTTGAACTTCCTTTTTTAAATCTTTATTACTTCACTGGATTTTTAATTTAGTTAAATATGTCAGTGTAAAAAATTTTTACTGTTTAACTTTTTTATCAATGAATAAAAATCTGTATTGATGTAACTGTAACTGTTATTTTTAGTGCAAAAAAAGTTTCTTGTTATTAAATATATAAAAATACTCTTGCAATTTTTAACTTTTCGCTACAGTTGTTTTTACTTGTTTTTTTTTTTTAGATTCATTATAAAAATATTTCTATACAAATCAAATCAAACGTTGAGCGTTTATTAAGTATCAGTTTAAGAATAAACAATTTTCTTTTATTTATTTATATTAATTAAATCGAATCCATGTTAGGGCAGGAAGAGTAATCAAAAACATTTGTTTGAAAAGCGAGACTACACATTATTAGTTTAAATTTTTATTAATCATTGTTCAACAAAATGTTTCAGTGAAACTGCTGTCCCGACCTGCATTTCAAATCATTATCTAACTTTCTGATTCTATACAGACAGATGATAAAAAAAAATTCAAAGTTATTCATCTTTTTGTGGTTTTCACCGATCTGCTGCTACGTTTTCTCACTAAAGTGGTTACTGTGATCAAACTAATAACTGTTTTGAACTGAAATCCGTCATAAACATAATTCAGTAAGGTATCTATCGAACGATAGGAATAATGTTTATTTCTCAAATGTATTTTTTTTATTAAAAAACAAAATACATCTTCGGTCCAAAATGTGACAGTGCTGACCAAAATAAAAAAGATTTTTTTTTACTTGATTTTAATAAGGTTTTAAAAATCTGCCTCTTCTTATATTTTTGAAAAATTTATGAAACGCGGATGATGTCTTTACAAGAGTATAATAATTAATTATTATCTGTCATTCTAATCAAGACAATTACATCATTTTATTATCACTTTAATATTTACACAACAAAGCATAAAAACTATGTAGGTTGGGAAGGCGTAGCTCAGGGATCATGTTAAAACACTTCAACTGATAACATTATTTTATTTTGTAATCTTCGTCATCAATCCACCATTAAAGCAAAACTGACTAGAAAAAAAAGACACGTAGACAAATTGTAGGCGTTCTAAATTTAACTATCAAATATGGAATCAACAACCAGCCAACGATCTTGGATATACATCCATCCTCATTACAGTATACAGGGTGTAAGTGACAGCCTAGCAAACACTGAAGCGGTGAACTCACACCGTCAAACTGAACAACTTTCACTATGGAGCCTACCTCAGGAAACGCGAATAAAAATCAGCTGTCCCATACAAAATTGCTGTACCTACCCTACTCAAATGTATGGGACAGCAGATTTTTTTTTCGTGTTGCCTAAGAAAAGCCAATAGTGAAAGTTGTTCAGTTTGATGGTCGGAGTTCACCGTTTCAGTGTTTGCTAGGCTGTCGCTTACACCCTGTATACATTATATAATTTCAAAGTTCATTCCGATTTTACTATCAAATATACCTATTATTATACCGTAATGTACACTCCTACCGCAATTAAAATTTCGAAAGCAAAAAGTACGTACTTGAACAAATAAAAGTAATTATCAATTTTTAATATTTTTATTTATATGTATATCAAACAACAAATTACTAACTACTTACATTAAACAAGAAATACAATTTATTGATAATACAAATAATTCGATAAAGTCGTCACAAACCAAGCAACCCCAATCATAACACAAAAGCCAGCAATCAGCAACATGCTTCGTCAAAACCTTAGATAAACAGCTAGAGATCCGCAACATGCTTTGTAAACGTATCAAACTAAAATTCACCACACGCTTCGTGAGTAACAAAGTCAAAACTAACTTTTAAACCCCTCCGCAACACGGAACGCAACTGGCTCAAAGGAACCCATCACACTAGCAGCATTCCCCAGAGATTACCTAGAGTTGGCTAGAGAAATCCTATGGACCAGATACGAACCCGAGCGGGGATCGTTGCCGTTCTCTCACATCAAAGCACCAGACATTTCCACCACTAACGGAACAAATAATAAAATGTAAAGTTTAAGATGAAATGTAAAGGGACTCCAACTCTGAGTACCCGACATGCTTGTGCGAAGCCGCCTTCTCAGCCGCTGACCCTACCTCGCACATTGTACCTACTAAGTGTGATACCGCGTAAGTACACACGCACGTAGCGTCCCATAAAAGACAACTGCCACGGTATCCGAGTGAGCCCTTTAGGCCTTTTTCCATCCGTGCGGCTTAAACCAGACAGCTCCAGCACACATAGAATATTAGCCGCAACAAGAGGCCTACGAACAACGTCATTAAGCGCATTAAGGCGAGGCAACCTTTCGGTGCACCTTCAACTCAGAGTGTGGTGACCAATTCAAAGCACCACAAACACAACAATGCGGAACGCATACGTCGTAACCCAGCTAAACACCCGCACACTCCGCGCACCTCCAGCGTACATGCCCATACAGTGCTATCAAAAGGAATGGTACAAAAACAGCGATGCAAAACCCAAACTCAAAGTAGCCCAGGTAGAGGCAATGTAACAATGACCACTCTAAACAAAAGAAGGGGCCAAGACAGCATGGCCGTTGTTAGAACAAAAAGGGTATAAAAAGGCAGCTCGAATAAATGTGATACAAAAAGAGTAATAAAAACAGCAACGACACGTGGAGCCCTCTGATTGGCCAAGAGAAAGTGGTCCAGAACCGGCGAATCCCTACTACTACATTAATCGAGCAATTGAAAACCCGAATTAATGTAATCGAAACCGGTAATCAATTTAATTGATACCGCGAATTAATTTGATATCAACCGCTGATAAACTTTATAGCGGTCCAATTAACTTAATTCGCGGTTTTAATTCGCGCTTTTAATTCGCGTGGTGCAAAAACGGCCGACCCAAAGGAGCCCTCTGATTGGCCTAGAGCAAGTGGTCCAGAACCGGCGAATCCCTACTACTACTGTCAAACTGAATAACTTTCCCTATGGCACCAACATCGATATAGCGAAAAATAAATCTGCTGTTCTGCAAACCTACTCGAGCCAAATGTATTTTTTCGCGATTTAGATGTTGGTCCAATAGAGAAAGTTGTTCAGTTTGACGGTCTGATCACCCCCTTAAAATAATGTCAGCATACTAAGAATCATCCTGTTCATCCTGAAAAGTCAAGTCAAAGTCAAAGTCAAAATTGTTTATTCAAAATAATATCACATAGATAACTTTCTGACGTCATGTTTTTGAATCAACCACCGGGTCGGAAGGTGTTCCGTTGTAGAGAAGATGCGGCCAGAAACTCTAAATGGGAATATTCATTGACCATGCGTCTGTATTTATTTGTTAACCTTCGAGGCCTAACTATAAAATTGTATGGATCAATACACGGTGTAATTGATGCAATTTCGCAGTTACAATTTAGCCATTGTTAAAATAACAGAGCAATCAAATGATAGCAAGGCCAAGTTGCACTAACGGCGATCATCTAACAATAGTTAACACCTCACAGTGACATGGTGACGCGATTTCGATTATGTAGGTGATTATCGTACAATTACAGGTTAAGTGACACATTGTGATTTTTGTGTCAAGATCTTTTGAAGGTTAAGCGAAAGTATTTTTTAAATGAGTATCTCTTGAGACTGGGAAAGATACATTGATACAAAAATGCAATAAATTCTAGTCTGTTATTGTAATATTACGTTTTATACAAGGTAAAATTGATATCATTGGCATCCTTTTAAAATAAGAGTCTACCCACTGACTTAAACTCTAGCGATTGACAGGCCCTTTCATATTAGCAACATGTTCCACTTGAATGCGATGAGCGCACCTCATTGATGTTCCTGAGTTCACTTCGTCACTATAGCAAGCACAGACCGCAATGAGTCATTTTGTGTTGTTTTGAGTGACATGTTGTTTTTTTTGAACGAGCTTGTCTACCGCTAGAGTATATGTCAGTGAGTCTACCCATCAAACTGTACAACTTTTGCAATGAGAGCAAACGAATCGTAGCACTAAAAAGTCAGTTGTTCCATACTAAACTGCAATGTCTACTCGACTCAACTGTATGAAACAGCAGATCTTTTTTGGTACGGTCGGTTTGCTCCCATAGTAAAAGTTGATCAGTTTGAAACTAAAAGTCTTTTAGTTTAAAAGTCCGCCAATGATATCAATTTCACCCTGTATTACAAACTCTGGTAGTTAAAGTATCTGAACTATGATTGAATTTTATTTCCTATAAGACCCTTAATGCGTTACATATTGCTACCGACCATAAAACTGAACAACTTTTACTATAGGACCAACTTTATATAGTAGAAAAATTAGTATGTAAAAAATTGCTGTAACTAAACTGACAGTACTAACGTCTGACCTACCTAGAGCATGACATATAATACTCAGAGAATGTCTTGTAAAGAAAAAGACAATAGTCTAAAACGAAGTGCATAGAAAAAGACCTAGGTCGTCGAAATGCCATCTTCAAACTATCAAACTTAACTACGTTCACTATGGAACCAACAACGAAATCGCAATATCAAATTTTGTTGTTTAGGGGGTGCTAAACTAAAGAATGTAACGAATTTTAATTTACACTCTGTATATTGTAGGTGTATATTGTTTAAACCAGTGCCAGATTTATATTTTTTATGAGTGTAGGCCACTTTATTTTCAGCGCACCATGTACCTTTCTAAAAAAATCGTTTTTCAATTGTAGTAAGGATTAAAGAAATCTGCTGCCCCTAGGCCGCTGCCTACGTCACTTTGTTAACAAATCCAGGACTGGTTTAAACAGCGTTACTTCTAACGTTTTATTATATCATGTCAACTATACAAGATTACGTTAAAGCTTACAACAATACCAGTATGTACACTGTAATTACGGTACATTACATAATTTTCTCACGTAAATGTAACGTAACGAGCATAACATGAACTTTTTGCGACAACTTCCGATTTTTCCTCTCGTTTAGATTACTATCGAGTTCCTAGAATACCTTCTACATAAGAAGACCTATAAATCAAGCTAAATTCTTCTTTATGACATTGGACATAACAGTTTCGAGATAGGTCCTCGTACGTTGAACGGACAGGTTGTAATAAAGGCTTTCTAATTTAGATGTGTGATACTTATGCAATTTAAGATCATCTTTATTGTTGAATAACTGTAGTAATTGCTAGTTTTATGAAAACAACAGGTCTTTGGAAAGATTTTAATGTGTGCTTGTTTATTTTTTCTTCATTCCACCCTCTCTCTTCTCATATTGTGGTACCATTCCCATTGACCCCCACTTCTAAGGCCCCAGTGGGGAACAGCGGGAAATATTATAGCTAATATACAATTGTGGTCATCATTTATGATCGTGCAGAGCACAGGCCGACCTGTCATGAATAAAAGGGTAAATAACTACTCCATCAAGCGGGTTGAATGCGAATGACGGACTTTAACATCTCAAAATTATATTTTCTCGCTTTCCCAAACAAAAAGAGAATCAAAGCGAGGAAATTATCTAGCTGTCCAGCTAGAGCTGTGATGATGTAAAACAGAATGTAAAATGTAAATTAATCCTAATTTATTACTTAAAACAAACAATATGGCTATAAAGAAACTAGATCAGATCAAGACTAGCTTTATTATGTAATGGTTCTCAAACTTTTTAATTGTTTTCACATCATAGGAAGTTAGAGAGAATCTAAGTAGTAGCCTGTGGGACCCCATTGCAGGGCAAATGCGTCCTCTCACGAATAGTGGTTATAGGGAGTGGGCCAACTCCACTACGTGGGCCCAGTGCGAATTGGTAGAGCCATACTTCAAATGTGTCACGTGATACTTAGGGTACTTCTTAATATTTACTGACACTTTTTTAAAGGGATAATTTAGACCATCAAACTGTCTCAAGATCAGACTCATCTTCAAAAATCAGCTGTCCCATACAAAACTGCAAACCTACTCGAGCCAAATGTATGGGACAGCTGGTTTTTTCGCGATTTCGATGTTGGTCCCATAGAGAAAGATGGTCAGTTTGATGGTCTGATCGTCCCCTTAAAAAAGAGTCAGAATATTAAGAAGGATCCTGTATAATACCAACCAGCCGGCACAGTGTCTCCACCTCAGCTTTCTGTAGGACCGATTTGTTTTATATATACTGATTTTAGCTAGATACTTTTATACCTATATCTTTTACAAAGTCGGTCAATATAATTTATTCAATATAGGAGCTTGAAGCACACAGTTTATTAAACGTCAAATCTTTTTTAAAGCTACCACCGCGTCGGGAGGTATTGTCGCTGTAGAGAAGATGCGGCCAGAAACTCTACGTTATGTATACAAGGTTTTACAAAAATACAAATAAACTACTATACATACTATATACTACTACATACTATACAGTAAAGTAGCGTGGAATAGAGAATGTGTTCAATGTCAGTTGCGCGGAACCCATATTGTGTTGAATCTCGAATAGGCGGAAAATCGTTTGTGCAGAACTCAGATCAATCCAATAACCCGATTCGACCAAATGGGATTACATTTTATTCTTAGATTAAGTCGCTGGTTACTCTAGAGTAAACTTATTTTGCGTTTTACGTACTCTGTGGTTTTACCAACCCTAATATATGAATACTTATCTATGAGAGTAAGGAAATGTCAATGTCACGTAACAAAAAAAAATAATAATAAAAAGAAACCTAACAAATTAAAACTGTATAGATACATTGCAAAAAGTACGGATATAACGACCTCTTTCTTTAGGTGGATTATACATTCGTTCTTTTAGTATGAATGAATTTATTTCGGAATAAACGTTAAGAGTAAAATTGTTCCTTGTATAGTTATTATATTAGTTACTCTTCTATAAATCAAAGTTTGGTCGAATCCGGCGACCTAAGCAATTTGATCATTTAAATCAGACAGAGCTTAAACCATCTTAAGCCACTCTTTGAGGTCCCTTTTCATTCGGACGACCACAACTTATTCCTAAACACGTTTAGAACGTAACAAAGTGCGAATAGAAAGCAGTCGCATAAAAAATGTGCAATAAACAGATTTAAGTGAAACCTGGAAGATAACATCGCGATAATCTCTGAATTTTAAACATGTCCTTGCTATGCTATATATGATACGTATGTGCGTGGAAACATACAGAGGTGTATTGTGAACGCAACATCAGTATGAATCTCCATGGCGTTTGAACGCCTGTATTGTCCATGCCTTTTCTTGTAAACGAGATGAACATGTTCGGTGAGGGCATTAACGGCGTTCCAACGCCCCAGAGATTTACCCAGTATTAGAAGGTAAATTTAGAAAGACAAACAGACTGGGATTAAAACATTCGTAGCAATAAGTTTTCAAGATCCTATGTACTACTAGTGTTTAACCGCGACTTCGTCCGCACAAATTACATACCAGATTTTAAGTCAGATCATAAGCTATCAAACAAAAAAAGTTTCATCAAAATCGGTTGAGTAGTTTTTGCGTGATGCGCGAACATACAAACAATTTTGTCAATAGATGGCGCTGCACGTCATTTAAATCGCGCTATCGAGTGTTATTTGAGTTTATATGAAGTGAACCGCTACTTTTTTATTCCTCACGATTTTATTATAATAGTTAAAAATATAGTTAAGATAATATAGTTAAGAATAAGATTAAGATTAAGATTTTACGGTTTTACAATAGTTAAGATTAAGATAAGACATAAGATTTATAGCACCACTGGCTCTACATATGCTCACGCTATTGTACCATCGGCGTGGATAGGGGCGACGCTTGAAGGAAAACGTTGTGTCAACACACCTCGTGTTGATATATCGAATAACAAAAATGACTTCAGAAAGATGTATCTATGATACTACTTTGAATTAACTCGAATAAAAAAAACACGGAGAATATTTATGTAATAAGTATTTCGAGTTTTATGACGGCGTTGTTATAACGTAAATTAAATAGGAAAACCAGACTTTTCTTCCTTCTTCAAGATCGGTCATTGAGCTAGTGAAGTAATTAGTGGGTGTACCAATAGCACACCAGGTGCTGTAGTAAAATATACCAGCAGTTTAGTATACCAACACTTAAATATGCGGAAAGAATTTTAAATAGGCATCGTACTATAACAAAAAACTATGATTATGTATCGGTAACATTTTAACTAATAATTAAATGTACCAGCTTTGACCGCAGAACCCAGCGATCACGAACGTAATAGCATACCATGTGTTTCTTAACTAATACATACCTAGGAGTACTTGCACGATTCGGTACACTTTCTACATGCTTTACTTATCCGGGAAACAGATAGTTGGCAAATATTGCGTCATCAGTCATCTTCATCAATGGTTTGAAATTCCATTTTTTGTATTAAGAAGTAACAAAATTGATTTAATCAACATCTTAGGGGTCGTCCACACATAACGTAACGTTTAATTCTAAGAATTTTCTGGTTATTCTCTTATCAGGACCGGATCGCACGCCATTGTGTTTCCGATTATCCATTGTCTGAATTCGATTACCTAAATATAGGGTCCATCTTAATATGCTGACAATTTTCACAGAGGTTGAAATTTTCACAGGATATGTGTCATTCATTACCATATAGGTTTTGAATTTGATGACAAATAATAATACAACAAAAAATTCCTAAAACTTGCACTACAAGAAAATTGTATTATTGAACGTTTTTTGGTTCTGGCTCTATCGTAATAATACATACAAGCGTCAAACGTGGTGTGGTCATAGTGCAAACTCTACAGTAAACAAGTGGTTGCCCTTAGGACCCCGAGAAAATAATTTTGTTTTTGGTGAGTAGGTAATATATTGTGTACGGAACCCTCGTTGCGCGAGTATTCCGACTCGGACTTGACCGGCTTTTTATACAGCCAATTGCTAAAATTGTTTTAGTATTTCAAATAGTTTTACACTGGACAACCAGATCTCGATTCCACAGTTTTCATGTTCGTATCCTGAATCTCAAAAGATTATCTAAACAAACTGAAACTATTTATCCAGCCACACCTAATAACAATGAGTCACAATTAAACGAAAGTGTCTTCAAGGACAGTCACGCACAGAATAGCTAACAACTTCCGACTTGGTTACAAATTGTAATCAAACGTTAATTCATTAAACACGGCCTCGGTGATGAATTGACAATCACTGTGACAGATATGTTGATTTAAGATTTGTGATTAAAATAATTGTGAATTGTTAACTAAGAACATTTTGGGACTATAAATCTTAGCACAAATGAATGAGTTTTCCACATGCCACAGACTTAGATACAGAATGATTTTAAAACAAAGGCTTAAGGCGGCACTTAGCCTCGCCCGCCAGTGCTGCCGTAAATATCACTTTTTTAATTTCTTAACAATTTTACAAGATTTTCAAAAAAACAAAATTATCACATTGTAGTCACTGTTAATTTTCAATTTATCAATTCAATTTATTATTCATTACGTATTTGTTTTTACAATGTTTGTAGTTATTAAAGTTAAACAACAAGCAGAAAATAAAATAATCCGTAATGTTTCGATGAATTGAAAACCAACAATGAAATTATTCTCTTTTGGAAATTTTGTATGATTGTTAAGAGAAATAAACTATTGAGGGCAGCACCATAGGCTCGGCACCCTCTTAATAACATGTAGGTAGACAGATTGCAAAATCAGCGAACCACCTAGATGCTGGACTTAACTTACTACTATTGAATATGCGGTTTTACATTACAATTATTTTGATACAAATCTGAAAACCACTATTTTACTCAGAATAGTTAAGTGACTGAGAGCTCGGTGGCGCGTTGCGGAGAGGTATGGACTCTCAATCATGAGGTCCGGGTTCGAATCCGCACGGACAACATGCCACGTACCAATGAGTTTTTCTAACTTATGTACGTATTACCGACTGCTCTCAAACGGTGAAGGAAAACATCGTGAGGAAACCTGCATATGCAGAAGAAGAAATTCTGATGCGTATGTGAAGTCTACCAATCCACATTGGGCACGCGTGGTGGACTAACGTTGGGCGCCCTACTAGAGGGTAGGCCTGTGCCATGTAGTGGGACGTATATAGGCTGATGATGATGATGAGATAAGTGATTTATACATTTGACCGTTCGATATGTTCATCATCATCATCAGCTTGTGTCCACTCACTGCAGGTTATACCTGCATTAAGTATGATAACTTTATCAAATTCTCAAAAACTAATTCACTCATCATGCATGTTCATTTTCGAGTCTTGCGTTTTTTTCGAGTGCAGTTAAAATAAACACTATTTAAAAACTGAATATTAATCAAACATGAACGATCTTCACAGCATTATCAAGTGGAATATTGCCTTTCACATTTCAGGTTGTCACTATAATTTAAAAAGCTTTCAAATCTAGATGAAAGATACGAGTATACTGACGTGAATAGGTACGTTTTATTTGAAACAAGTCTGTACTATATTTACCATTACAGTAAATAATAAAGGTCACACTACGTTAGTCTAGATAGAGATATGAAAAAAGTTACTATCAGACCTACATCTCAGTGCAATTGTAATTAAAATAAGTACAGTCAAGTACAAAACATAATAATATGTCAACTTAAACAATAACTGAAATAAGTACGAACTAAAATTTGGATAGATTTGGATTTGTGGATGTTCTGAGGTTTCAGAATATCCCTTACTACCCCCTCGGGGAATATAGTCGTGAGCATATGCTTATGCTTATGCTAAAATTGCTATTTTAAGATTCTCAGATACATTAATGATCATGTGCCCTGCAATGAGGAGTTATTGGTTGATTATGATGAGAACAAAGAGAGAGAGAGAGAGAGAGAGAGAGAGAGAGACAGACAGGCAGTTGCATTTGATCGCCGTCTGCTACAATCTTGTTAAAATTCTGATACCTTTCAATTTCCGTTTAATAAACAGCTCAAAACATGCTCGTTAAAAAGTAATATTTTCATTGAATGTAGTTGTTTACTAACGAAGTCGGCAGAAAAAAACAATTTTAAATGTTGTGTTGTCATGTCTTGAGGCTGCATTTCTACATTTTGTTACTCATATTTCCATAAACACGTCACTGTCTCTTCATTAAAAACCTAAACAAATCACAAAAACAATGAACATTTTAAAATTTGAAATCTTTTGTACACCACGGCTCACTCATTAGATGAAGCAAGCACTTTTGTGCTCGCCTGTCCAGCCTCGCTCCACTTGCATACTATTAGAGTACAATAGGATATTTTTGAATATTAATTGTTTACATAGCCTACGGTACTACTGGTACGACACTGGTGTTTGCAATTTCTTGATTACTCAGACGGGGTCGCACTGACAAAAAGCTAGTCTATCTATGCTTGTAGGTGAGAGAGGCATACACCACTTACTATTGTCGTGTAGTACTCTCTTTTATAATGTGCTAGCTGTTCAGGGTATAACAAAACACCCCAATTGAAAGGGGTACACTCAAAGAAATCTTTAACTAAATGTTTGTTAAATGTAATTGAACTTGAGCGACTACCGAACTGTTTTGTAAAACATAATCAAACATTTCGTTATAAATAGCCAATTGTTTAGCTGTTTTAACCAAATGTTTGATTATGTTTTACAAAACAGTTCGGTAGTCACTTAGGTTTGGTTGCATTTAAAGAACATTTTTTTCAGTGTAGCCAATGAATTTCTTGGCACCAAGCAAAGGCCATTTAGAGTAACAGTGCGGCCTGCATTTTAGGGACTTTTTTAGCCATGATTACGCACTTTTTTAAGGGGATGATCAGGCCCTCAAACTAAATAACTTTCTCTATAGCACCAATATCAAAATCGCCAAAAAAAATAGCTGTTCCATACAGAACTGCATATCTACTCGAGCCAAATGTATGGGACAGCAGATTTTTTTTTCGCTTTTTCGATGTTGGTCTCTTAGAGGAAGTTGTTCAGTTTGATGGTCTGGTCATCCCCTTAAAAAACTGTCAGCATATTAAGAAGGACCCTGTATAATTAATTCCGCCAGCTTAGATATCGAACATTATTATTATAGACAACAATACCATTGTCTTATCATTGATCCGCCCAATCGATCGCATTTCAATCAACGTTCAATAAAAAACTATAACGAATTCAATACAATTTGATTGATAACAATCTAATAACAAACGTGTTATATCAATGGACTTGTTTCTTGTTTTAGTTTAGTCATGACATCCGGATACGACTACTGATAATGTTAAACAGAAGTATTTATTTCTATTATCACTGGCGTATCGTCCCGGGACCACGACTCTCCATACTAATCGATGCGAACGAGTCATCGGCTCTGGTCAGAATTTTGCCGTTTTCTTTGAAAAAGTAGATGATTTTTTTTATTAATTTAGAAAAAGTAAGAAAACCACATCATTCTAAACCTTGTTGTGAACAATATTGTAAATTTTCATTTTCTTCCGATTAAAAATGTAAGAGTAAAATGGTTACAACTGAAAAAAAAGGGTTGCCTTTACAATCCTTTTTTCTTCGGTTTTATTCATTAAAATCGATTTCTAGAAAAACTTCTCATATCGTGTAGATGGTTCAGTTAATTTTTCAGCTCAAAAAGTGCCATAGGTAATGAATAAAATGGTTACAAAGTTACCCAATTTCATGGTAAAACCAGTAGGTAGCCCCTTAAGAGGATACTCCCGCGAAAACACTCCATACAAACGAACTTTCTTAGAACAAAAACAACATAATTATACAAAAATCCGCCCAACCGCCAACTTTGATTCTATTTTGAATATTAGCCAATTAAAATCAATGAATTCCCCCAATACTTCCCGTGGGTATTGTACGAGGCGAAGGTTAAAGGTTTCTTTATGCTTTGTGTGGGTGAAAGTCTAGCCACCTCTCGGATACGTAATTCCATCCTGAAACATAAATTGCTAAATGTGAGCATTACTTCAACGTTGGTATGTAATGTTTCTGACCACTCCAAAAAGGATTACGGTCGTGAGTTTATGTATGTTTTTATGTTAATTCAATGGTATTTTTAAACACGACCTAGAAACTATATAATATCTGTTTCTGTGGGTTGTCAGATTTCCGTAAAAAGCATAAGGTATATCAACGTTAACCTGTCGCAAAGATTTCTGCACTTTTAAATTACCTAATCTTAACTTTTTTATCTTAACTAATTAATTAAATCTTTAAATCCCTAAACCTACGAATAAGAATAACTATAGAAGAGTAACTCTAAACAAAATCGAAATAATTTTAGGCACCCAATGAAAAATGACATTTTGTATGGCGGCTAGGTACAGTTTTTAACCGACTTCAACAAAAGGAGGAGGTTCTCAATTCGACCCGTATGTTTTTTTTAAAGAACAAATTTAGAACACGGAACACTTTTTTGGTGCCACTTTTTGAGCTTCATTTACACTTCTATACATTCATAATTGTAGCCCTAAACCATGTACAAACAGTGCGACATAAAAGAGTAGAAAATAAATGAGGGCGCTGCCTCCACGCAAGAACGTCAAAATCACGCATAAGCTGGCAAGACCGACCTACAATTTGTACTAAAATATTTAGTTCCTGCCGTCACCGTTTTCTACTCTTTTATGTCGCACTGTACCTTTCTTGATTGGTACCTGGGCGTTTTTTTCTAAATATATCCGCACACATTTTGTCATGTCTATCAGTTTGCACTCAATTTACACTGAAACCAAAGACCGTTTTGAATGAAGGTTTTCATTATTTCAATATTTAATAAATAATCTGTAAAATTAGCAGGTTATATAGGTCATTTATTATAAATAAATTAAAAAATAAGACTAAAGTTAGTTTTGAACCCCCATTATTAGTAATGTCCCACAATGACCGACCTAGTTTAAAAAGTTACAAAATAGATATATTTTAGTTTATTACAAGTAATTGATGCCTTGTTAAGGTTCACTGATTGTTATTTTTAAAGAAAAAAGACACATTTACTAAGAATAAACTGTATAATTATATAATTTCGTTCCAAAAAAGTTACAAAATGGAAGCCTGAACCACTCTCTTGTCCCAAAATAATCACATTTTCTTTGAAAATAATCATTTTTTATCCAATTTGCAACTGTTATTATGCATTTCAAATAAGTGCGAATCATTCTACGTTGTTCCAATTATAATAAAGATATGTTTTTTTTTGTATTCCATTTCGTAACCGGGATATTTTTTTACGAAATTGCCCACCTAGTTGTAGTGTAGCTAAGTTTCTTATCGCCCCAAAAGGGATTAATTATGGTCGTGAGTATGTATTTTATTTTTTATGTTCTTGAGACTGGACTTTATTACGTGAAAAATTACATTACAATTTTATTTTGCCGCAATAAGCTACTTATTATGTTAATTGTCAATATATCGTCCGAACAAAAACCTGTTCACTTGCTATGCTATAGTTATTACATAAAAGGCCAGTGACCCGGACCTCAAATTGTATGAAGTTTAGTAGGGCGAGGTAGGGTGCCTTATTAAGTACTTGCTTATTGAAATTAATTTTGTTAATGTTGGCATTAATGCAAATAAAACCAATTACAATGTAGTGTTTTGATCTCCACCTGATATGTTATGCAGCCCGCATATGTAAACACTACACAACGTATGTCTTATCCCCTGAGGAGTAGTGCCAGAAAATATGAATCTATTTTGGGCGGTTTTGATTTAAAACAGCGCAATATTCATGTTAATAGTAGATTACTTACTATCTCCGGTAAAAAGATGTGCTGAAACGCCACATGAAACAGTGTAAAATTGATCCCGCGCTATGGGAAAAGCTCGCATCCCAACGCCAGGAGTGGAGGTCCCTTGTCAGAGACAACGTTTTTGACTTTGAGGTACTCCAGCGTTCTGAGCTTGATGCCAAGCGCGATGAATTGAAGGCCTGACCACCAGCGACCATCAATTATAATTACGAGAATGGTGTCCTGACGTGCTCTCATTGCGCACGTACATTCACGAAAAAAATCTGTTACATAAGCCACATTAGGGCGCACGAGCGCCAGCAACGAAGAAATCAGAGGCAGTCGCCGTAGCCGTAATCGGCTAGGAGAAGCATCACACACCGAGGACAGGAAAGTAAGAAAGGTCTCAGATCTCATGTAATTGTTCACCGAGGCGAAGCCGAGTGTGATCTGAGGCTTTCTTATTTATACTGTCCGAGGTTAGTATAAATTTTTATCCTCGACGGAGGTGGAAAGCGACAACTTCGTTTAGCGCAGAAGGACGACAATTCACGCTTTCCGTCCGGAGGGGAGATAAATAACAAATAATATTTGGGCTTGACCAAATTATCTTTTTCTACGAACAGGCCCCATCGTCCATTCTTACCGCTACCATACTGTGCCACTACTAATGTACAAACTTCAAAACTTATAATTTATTTTATGTAATTTCTGCCTTTTCTCAACATCGGTTCTTGCCTGCATCCAAGACACGTTATTCTGTACACAGGCAATCCCTTCATAGATTTTTAATTTTTAAGTGTTTATGAATGATGTATTTATAAATCTGAATAGGTACCTACCTACCTTACAGCATCGAACATAGTAAATATTTGTTCGATGCTTACAGTTACAGAGCGACATGGCCAAACCCAAAGGTAAAGTTCTTTAAGAAAGATATAAAAAACTCCTGTGAACCAGGATCAACCTCCGACGGCTCACAAAATTACACTAGAGAATGAACTCATAATTATGTTTTGGAGCTCGCAATAATTATTTCAATAAAGATAGGTAGAAGAAGTAGGAAAAATAAATATTAGCATTCCCCCAAATATCAAAGTTAAGTAAGCAGACACCATGAGGTAATAAAAGAATTTAAGAATAATTAAATTTAAGAATTTTTAAATATTATATGCAATTTAAAATTAAAATAAACAAAAAGACAAAACGAGTCATTTTTATACCTTGTCATTATTCATTTTAGACATTAGTCGACTAAATGGTCTCCAGCTATCATCTGTGGTATGAGGTTGATCCAATGGAAACTAATTCCTTTATCCACATACCTAATTATAGAATGAGTGTAAGCAGATAATATAAAACAGGTATTCTTTTAGTTATATTGCACTTCAACCTCGACCATTGTTGCACTGCCCATACTGGACTGCTAACAAAACAAACAATGTTTAAATTACTCATGCGACATATTTCAATACAACATTAATTATAATCATAACACAATATCTTTGCATATCAAATTGACATAATAAAATGTCCTATCTGATTGTAAGTCTTAACTTGATTAAAATAACGAATTAAAACATAAGGAAATCCGTCTAGACAAGGATTCAAAATATTATTAAATTACTAGGTGTGTTTCATATAAATTACAAACACGCAAAGCGTACGTTTTGATATGATTTATTTAATTGGCATGCGTGGTGTGCGTTTGCTTAAAATAAATTGGTACAAAAAGTCTATTGATATGCTTTTTGACGGTAAAGGTGTGTCCTCATTGGGTGCATTCGAAATGAGCAAATGAATGAATGTTGAGGATTTTTTGCAGATGGGTTTGCTCTTGACCCCAATCCTCCTTTCGTCGTCAGGACGAAAGATTAGGTCGAAGATGTAGCGAGCTTACACAGAAGAATCCTATTCCCTCGTACTTTAAAGGAATTCGGGTTGTAAGCGTTCGGAAATACTGACGCAGGCAGAGCATTCCACTCCTTGGCTGTGCACATTATAAAAGATTCTGAAAAGAACTTAGTGCCAATATGTGGATGTCCAATAGTAGAAATGGGAAGGCGGAATGCGCTCATGTAGCTCCTGGGCACAGTCACCGAAGTATGTGATGGAACGGCAAACCGAAAAAAACTGGTGAAAACCATTTGTATACCTACCCTACCTAGATAAAACAAGAAGTTAAAAACTTCAAACCGACTGACCCTTACTAATTAGACAAAAGCAGAAAGATAAGTTTCCAAATATAACGTAATAACAATAACCTATCTCCAACCAAAAATACCCAGACGTATTTCTCCACAAAGGTCACTTACACCGAATGACCTTGACCTTGCTGTCACACTTTCTTTTTGTCTGGCGTCAAAGTAAATAATAGGTATAGATAAATATGTCTTAGTTGTATCATACGTCAAATAGACGTCGTTATGCAACAACCTTGGCCTAGTGGCGAAATTATGGCGGAAACGGTGTGCTCACGTTCAGAGTCCGGATTTTGAAGACGTTATCAAACATAGAAGATTCCTTTAAAGATAAAATTACAAATATTTAGACAAATAGACATTTTTTAAAACGAAGTTTTGATGTACAGATGGCGACACATCAAGCTACGCAAAACCAAAATAGTGCGTAGAGAGAGTAATGTATAACGTCGCGCGGCCAGCTTATACTAGTTTTTCGTAGCTTGATGTGTCGCCAAGTGTATATCAAAACTTCGTTTTAAAAAAAAATATTGTTATAACCTGATTATACCGTAAAATAGGCCTCGCATTCATCCCCGAGAAAACGATAAAAATAGAGATGTATTTTACGTATGCCCAAAGGAGCGCGCGTGACCTTTTTTCGTTTTGTTGCTTTGTTAACCGTGCTGGTGTTGTTGGTCCTATAATTATAACCTGATTATATCAGTCAGATACTGGTGGTGTGCCGCGATTACAATTTTATTGTTCATGTATTGCGTCTAGTATATAAGGGCTTGACAGGTTTTAGGTGTTGTCTGGCATCTGGTTTAAGATAGCATAAGTCCATACGGGTGCCAAACCGACTAATCTCATCTGCTGATATTTATATCGGGCATATGCCCACCACACATTCCCAACGCTGTAACTCCTGTGAACCAGGATCAACAGCGGCGACCATTCACAACACTAGACAATGAAGTCCAGCGAGCCCGGGGGATGACTCTAATCTGTCTTGGAACCCGCAATGAATTGATCAAAGAAGATAGGAGTAGGAAAAAGAAATATCCGACTTCCTCCATTGCAAACGGGAGACAGCAATAAGAAAAAGCATGGCTATTAGATATCTTCTGCTGATATTGTCAAGTTTAATATCAATGTCAACTTTGTCAACCCAATATATTTCACCGATTTCAAAACTAATAAGTACAAAACAATCTCTTTAAGATTTGTTTGATGCAAGAGCATAATTTGTTTTATTGGAGTCGGTGTCAAGCCAAGACCAAAAATTACTACTAAGACTAATAACTAGACTTGAGTATTTAGTTTTGAAATCGTTTTATATGTATAAGTGACATGGACCCAATGTTCAGCTGTGGATGTTTTATAGCTGAAATACTGATGATGATGAAATTTAACTGTTGCGTATAAGAGGTTAGTTTGTCGTTTATGTGGTGTAAGTAATAATCGTGTCTGGTTTACGCAATAGAGAGCCACCGGAGCGGCGCAATTCCCTGCATGGTGATTAATGGTATGGCGCCTTTAAAGGCCAAAGCAGCAGTCATATTAGCACTACTTAGAACTTTCACTGACACACATACAAAAACTTACAACCATAATCCCTATTGGGGTATAAAGTATTGGCAATGGGCCTGGCAACCAGTAGATATTTTTGACATTGATAGTCATCACTCATCATCATGTCCGTGTGGTGTCGGCTAAGAGTAGCACCATCCCATTTCCTCCCGTGGGTGTCGTAAAAGGCGACTAAGGGATCTACCGGAAGATGGGCAGCAGCATCCTCTGAGTACACACATTCAATCCAACTCCGATCGCCAACCCGCCTGCCAAGCGTGGCGATTATGGCAAATCCCCCCATTTTTGGGGAGGTCTATGTGTAGCAGTGGACGTTTATCGGCTGATATGATGATGATGATGACTCATCATCATCTCAGTCGATGGACGTCTGCTGGAGATAGGCCTCCCCCATGGATCGCCACAACGACCGTTCCTGCGTTGCCCTGATCCAACGGTTTTCCGCCGCCTTCGCCGTTATCGGTCCATTTGTGAGGGGCATATTAAAATGTGAATATTCTGATCGAGAGAGATTCCTCGAGGCGAGCCAACAATAATAATAGCTAATGAAAATACGCGGGATAACGCTGTCACACGCTTCGTGCAAGGACTTCTGCCCCTCTAGCATGTTTTCTCTATTTACGCGCGACTCGGGTTTTTTCCATACTACACGGCAAGTGCGGCTTTCGCTCTCTGAAAGGAGCGGAAAGAGGTCTTCTATGTAGTGAAGGAGCGTAGTGCGCTTGTACCATACTAAAAGGGCAGGTCCTTACAACCATCTTAAGGCTGCGTTTCCACCAGAGATGTGCGAGTTAGCCAGGCGGTGAGCGAGGAAACAATCCGCCAATAGCGCGCTCACTCGATCACGTCATTGGGAAATTAAAGCACTCTCAGTGGCGGATTTTTTCCTCGCTCACCGCCTCGCTACCTCGCACATCTCTGGTGAAAAAGCAGTCTAATTCCCTGAGTCTTGAGTTTTCGTCCCTGTATAAAATTTTCTCACAGGCACATGCTGTTGTGTAATTATATGTATAACTGCGTATTGCAGCTTTCATATCCCTCTCAATTAATTTCATATCAACCTAAAGAAACTGTTAATTTATCAACTAACGGCGCCGACGAATTGATGAATATTTTCGATGAATAATTAATTGATCAATCAGTTTACTCGGAACATTCCGAATAGGTAATGTAGGAAAGAAATTTCTAAAAGTGTCCGCTTAATTTAAATTCTTGTCGGTTTTTACTTTTTAAAGTGTTAGTTTGAATATTTTTGTCTCGTCCATCGTGTTGTGTTAAAAATAACATACTTATATACAAGATTTTTGTGGAGCTTACTTATACCGTATTTAAATTGTGTTAGTACCTAACTACCAACATTTTGAATACAAATTACTTTTCGATTTTCGAGTTTTATGAAAATAAGAAAAAACTTTGTTTGTTCAGTTAATAAATTATATTCAACACTCCCAGCGAATAACTCACGTTCTAACTGTGTCAAATCAAAATCATATAGATTCCACAATAAGAATCAAGAATAAGCAAACAATAACAACATTCAATAAGGAGTCACGTTGCAGGAATTGACCCGAGCACACGTCTCGCGTGGTTTTCGCGCGTCGCGTTTTTGCCTGCCACGAGGCTCCGCAATCCTCAATCTCTTCTTGTTCTTGAACAAAAACAATCCCTGAGATTGGGATAGATACTCCCATAAATTACACTTGACACTGGCGGAAATGCGGTGCTACGCACAAGCAAAAAGCCATTAATTATAAATAAAAAAAAACATTCAATAAATACAAAAATAATATATTTGCTTTAAATTTAAACTTTGACCAGCAAAATAGTAAAAAGAGAGTTACGATATTATTCCTAGGGAATGTCTTTTATTCTGTTTTAATTATACATAACGGTTTTCAAGTATTTTGTTCAAGTGTTTAAAAAACATGACAGCTGTAACTGAAGACATAGAAGATGGCATACAAGTCTGCAAGGAATTATCCTTGCGCTGCGTTGTTTTAAACCAAAAGAAGTGAATCATCCCATTAAGCAACTATTTTAAAGAAAGAAAACGTCACCTTGTTAATGCTTGAACTCTTAAGTAACTTTCCAAGTACATTCCGTCCAAGCCCAAGTAAAACATACAGTTTAGTCAATAGATTTAGGTCTTTAAAGTCACTTAACAAAGAACAATTCAGATTGCAGAAATATGCGTAGAAGGACAAGACACAAAAGATAGGAATTTCCGTCCATTCACATATTATCAGTAAATTGTTAAGAGGGTACCGAGCCTCCGGTGCTGCCCGCAATATTTTTTACAAACAATTATATACAACATTTCCAAAAAATGAGAATGTTACATTGTAGTCATTGCTTATTTTCAATTAATCGAGACATAATGGATTTATTCAAAAAAATCGAAGTCACTGTCTTTAAAACCGCCGAAAGTTGTGGCAGCGATAATAACTATAAACATAAAATAGTAGGCCGTAATGTTTCGATAAATCGGAAACCAACAATGACTACAATGCATTCAAGTTTTTTGGAAATGCTATTTGATTGTTTAGAAATTATAATAAAATACTATTACGAAAAAGAAGCGTTTAGAAATTTAATAAAAATACGATTGATTGCAATGAAGGCTCGGTGCCCCCTTAAACATTTCTTAGAAGACACTTCGTACAGTTCAGTTGCAACCTTTAGAAACAATTGAGGTGAAAAATGTCACTGTTTCCGACGGGTCACGACAGAACAAGGTCAAGGTCGTAAGGTTGACCTTTGCTTGAATAGTTAAGTCAATGACGTCAATGGTCTCAATAAGTAGGAATGATATTTGGGTATTCTCGGGGCTATGCATGGCTGGCAATACCGTAGTGACGACCACGTTAGTTTATTAACAATAATCGTGATGCTGGAATTATAATTGTTTTACTATAACGGCCTAAAAATACTTAAAGTGAACCTTGTTACACTTACAGTTTAGTTTCTGATCACCCCGAAATCTCGCTAAGGTCAAAATTTGTTATATGTATACGTGTGTGTATGCTGAAGTCAGTTTGTATAAAAATCGCTATTCATTTGTTTCATACTAAAGACATCAACGCGACCGACATATCTCGTGGATTATTATTGTCTTGCAATGTAAAGGCAAATAACGTGCTTAGTTACTATTTTTGATTTGATTAGTTGTGATTAAAATGTTAAATTAATTGAACTTTGTTAATCAAAAATGTTTGTTAATTGTTAATGGTAATTTTTAACATTATTTTTTACTGCGGTTTCGGTAGCGTATAATTAATCCTTCAATATCTTCGATTATGGTCAACGCAAACGAGCCACCAAAGCCACTGCCATCGGTTTGGCCAGCGACAAGCATTTCACACGCCTTTTCACACATTTTGTAGGGACTCGCCGCACTCTTGTGGCACTCGCTACAGCAGTGTTCGTGACTCGCCTCTCCGCTCTCCTACACCATCACTTCAGGTAATTATGTATTATTATTGGTGCGAGAGCTCGGTGGCGGGTTCGAATCCGCACGGACAACATGCCACGTACCAATGAGTTTTTGTAACTTATGTACGTATTACCGACTGCTCTCAAACGGTGAAGGAAAATATCGTGAGGAAACCTGCATATACAGAAGAAGAAATCCTGATGCATATGTGAAGACTACCAATACGCATTGGGCACGCGTGGTGGACTAACGCCCAAACACCCTCCTAGAGGGTAGGCCTGTGCCCTGCAGTGGGACGTATTTAGGCTGATGATCATGATGAAGATTTGTGGCTGCCAATGACCACATGTCGCGGCCACCGAACACCGGTGGCTATCGCGCACCACCGCCACTTTTGCAGCAGTGGTTTTACTTTTCTAAATTCACATTTAAAAGCTACGTAATGGTTTTTTGTACTTTTGTAATATTCAGGATATTGTATGATGCTTAACAAATACAGGGTCCTTCTTAATATGCTGACACTTTTTTAAGGGCATGATCAGACTATCAAACTGAACAACTTTCTCTATGGGACCAACATCTAAATCGCGAAAAAAATATCAGCTGTCCCATACATTTGGTACAAGTAGGTTTGCAGTTTTGTATGGAACAGCAGATTTTTATTTCGCGATTTCGATGTTGGTGCCATAGAGAAAGTTGTTCAGTTTGATGGTCTGATCATCCCCTTAAAAAAGTGTCACCATATTAAGAAGGACCCTATGTAATTTAGTAATATTTGATTTGTTCAACATCAGAAAATATTCGAATGTTTTTGGCTTGAATCTAACTTCGGTACATACGAACCGATAAGAATTTGTTTCTTTCCATCCAACCAACGTATTCAAGGACGACGTCATAAACACGTCACTGGGATGGCGCACGCGCCGCGCTATTACTAATTAGCATAGTCGTGCCAACACTCTTGCAGTCACACGAGTAAAAGCCAATAAAATAGAAAATACTTACGTTTTCGTTATGTTTAATATAATTCGATTGACTATTTATCATTAACCGACATGAAGGGTGTAAAAACTAAAAGTGGTGAGACTATCCATCGATATAAACAACATAATTAATACTTTGGGACCAAAAATTAGAACTCAAAAAAAAAAAAACAATTTGCTGTCCCATACATTTTGTGCGGTAGGGTACCTATTCAAAGTCAAAGTCAAAGTCAATATAATTTATTCAATATAGGAGCTTGAAGCACACTTATTAAATAAACGTCAAATCTTTTTTAAGCTACCACCGCGTCTGAACGTTTTGTCGCTGAAGAGAAGATGCGGCCAGAAACTCTACAACATAACACGACTTAATAACTATTACAATATAAATTCTTAAGCTACGCTTATGTATACAATAATACATAGTCTATCTAATAAAATAATTGATACTATACAGTAATGTAAATAAACTATAAGTTAGTGACCTCAGACCAGGGCCGGATTAAGCAATGCAGAGGCCCCTAGGCAATGCAAGGCCCGGGGCCCCTATCTCAATGGGCGAAGCAATTATTTTTTCCTATGGTCGCAGTAAAATAACCACCAGCCAAACAACATAATAAAAACACTAAAATGTGGAGCGATCGAAGTGAGTTCGAGCTTTTAAAATTATAAAGTCGATCTAAATCGTGCGATCTAAATCCTGGATTTTTAACTGCAATATTATAAAATCGTTGCGCAATGCGATCTGAACCTTGGAGCAAGCGAAGCAAGCCCAAGGTTTTAATACCATATTAGAAAGTCGATGCGTAATGCAATCTAAATCCTGGAACGAGAGAAGCGAGCTCGAGATTTTTATTGCAGTGTCTCCAGCTCGCTTCGCTATTATGAAAAATAAGAGTCAACTAAAATACAGTTGTCTCTTATTTTTCGTAATTCCTTTTAAGTCTGGGGTGGGCTTAAATCCTTGAGTTTTCACTAATTTTTCTCCCGAGCCGCGGGGCCCTTGGCAGCACTGGGCCCATAGGCTGCAGCCTACTTTGCCTCTATGGTTAATCCGGCACTGCCTCAGACCCAAGTATTTATTTAATTTTAGTTAGAAATAGCAGATTTTTTATTCTTCGCTTTTGTAGTTGATCCCACATCAAAAGTTGTTCATATTAATGGGTACTTTCAACCCTTTGAGTTTTCGGGAGAGATCTACTTACACCCTGTACATCTCCCATCGCAGGACACAGGCCTTCCTTCTCTTTTAGTCATGCCCTACTGAGCATACATAAACACACGACCATATTCTTTTTTAGGGTTGCTAGAAACCTTAATCCTTAGTTGACTTGTACGGCACCCACGGGCAAAAGCAGATGAGTCTATTCTATGCTGAAATCCTTAGATCAAAATAAAATTAATGGATAGGCCTAAAGTGCGATAAGTTGAAGCAAACTACTGGTGCACTTGGTCCATACAAACTAGCGCCATTATCTGTCAAATCTAGGGCACTTGCATACAAATTTGAAGTAAAACTTTCATTTGTTTTGCCTCATTTTTCTGGTTTGAAATGTTCGCGTAAGGCCTATCCATTCAAATTAATTTTGATCTAAGCTGAAATCACGCTACTTCTGCCTATCTGGATGGTGATCCGATTAAAAGATTTTTGGTTCAAAATCATGAATCAAAAATTAATGTCAATGACCTTAAAAAAATAGAGATCGGCAAACAACATAATAGTAATACATCTTAGAATGCAGTTTCGCCAAAATCGCCGACAGAATGCGGATGTTCCAATTATGCAATAAAATGCATCCATTGCTAGGTTAAAATAGATATCAAGTTCATAAGTTAGAGCTTCCGAGGTAATGGGTGTGGTTGAAAGAAATAGTTCCGTTTGAGACAGTTGTGGGTGGTGTTATGTAATGGTTTTAGACGATAGCGATCGATTGGGCCTGTATTCAAGTCGGTAAGCCGATTAAACGGATTCTTTTTCTTTTTATACTCGATAAAGTTATTAGGAACACGGAGTAAAATATCTAGTACTATATGTGACTATTCTATTCTATTTTTAAAAATATGGCTGCCATCTTTGGTTAATGATGATTTTGCCAATGTCGAGTTTTTATAGCAAAAGTGCTTGACGTTGTACGGTTATATTGATATTTTGGTGACTTCAAGGGTTGTTCTTATAAAAGAACAATATCCTGAGCCACCACTGGAGTTCCACTGTAGGCCGGGGATGGGGCAACCGACGCGCACGTGACCGCCCAATAGCAGACCCACAAAGCAACTCCTATATGTGACTTAGATGTATAGAAAAAAATTACAATAACAAAATAAAAACCATCGATGTAATACCATTTTACGAATGGAAGTTAAATAGACGTTGATTCATCAGATTGGGTTGCTGAGATGTACTATTTTGGTGTAATAAAGAATGATACTATATATAAACTGACATAAACTGTAAAAAGACGAAACTTGTTTCGAAATTAGGTAAAGCCTGACCAGGAATATAAAAAACCTGGTTTGGGGGCGCTGCAATCGACTGTCACCTTTAATGTTAGTGTTCCAAGTACAAAAATTAGTTCCAATGATTTTTCGCAACATGGAGAGGTTTTTTATATTTCTGGTCGAGCTTTACCTAGAAGTTTGTTATGCCGCGTTCACACACACGCCGTGAAGCCCGGCAAGCTTAGGCAAGTTCGCTGTACATTGAGGCTTCTATAAAGTTAAATAGTAACAATCACTTTACAGACGAGTCGATGTACAGCAAACTTTATAAGCTTGCCGGGCTGCACGGCGTGCGTGTGAACCTAGTGTTATAATCATTATCTTTATCTGTTTTTTTTATTCTAAATCAAACCTAAGTTATTGATAAAATAATATGTTTTAGGTTAACACAAATGTTCAAAACGTGTTAACACGTGAAATAAACAGTCTACGAATAAGTACTTTAAACTTTTAGTTAGACAGATAGTTAAACATAACGATATGTACCTAATTAGTAGAGCCGCGTACAAACATAAAAATAGACATAACTTATTTTATTACACTGGTATTACTTTCGGGACCGATTTGTGAACTCTTTCAATGGTTATAAATATTTGTATAACTTGATATAAACTATAACTGATTTCTATTAATTGTACAAATGAAATAAGCATTATTCAAAATGGTTTAGTAATGCTAACATAAAGAAAAATACAGATAGAATTTATTAAGTCATCTGATGAATTGATACTTATTTAGGTAGGTATTAATAATCTTTGGTTAGGGTAGGCTTTATTTGAAATCACACTTTCGACCAAAAAAAAAATCTTTTATCCTCGGTCCAGTCCAGCCTAGGCCAAATGTATTTTTTTAAATCTATTTCAAACTTTTTAACCCTAAAAAACAGTAGTAAGCCCATTTTAACCCGTCGATTTCTGTGTAATACATGTCAATAGGTGGCCCGTGTCAAGTGCGCGTGAGGTGGCGCAAGGCTGGTGACAGTACAGTTAGCTACGATTATGTTATACCTATTTGTCTATGTTATAATTACATTACGGTTATTGGTTATCGTTTCGGTACTACTGGTGAATCGTTGATGTTCTGAGGTTTCAGAATATCTCTGACTACCCCCTCGGGGAATATAGTCGTGAGCATATGCTATGCTATGCTATGCTATAATAACATTATTCGATTACATTAAAACGAACAAAAATTAAGTAAGAAAAACTTCTTATTACAACGGCTACGGAACCCTATCTTGGGTGAGTCTGAAACGCTCTTGGCCGTCTTTTTTATGCTTATATTTAAATTAGCAGACAGGCTCACTCCCAGTTACACTGGACAGAGTTTCCGTACTACTAGTGAAAAGTGGATGTTATGAGGTTTCATAATATCTCTGAATACCCCCTTGGGGAATATAGTCGTAAGCATATGCTATGCTTAAAAAAATAGAGTAAATATATATTATTTGTCACATAGGTAAGTACATTAGACATAACATTGGTCAAAAATCACCACAGAGACGAGCCTTTGCATCCAAATAGGTCATCGTGGTGATTTTAGAGCTAAGCATCATAACGGCCTATTATCAAATTAACCTAAAAGTAAAAGAGTGTGACATGGCATCGACACGACAGAAGAAGATTTTGTCTCTAACTGTACCAACTAGACGGTATTTCATTGCTACATACAGCGGTCAATTGAGGAAAAAAAGGCAATGAAATACACCTATTTGGTTCAACGTAAGAACACTCGAACTTATTTTTGTATACTAGCTTTTACCTACGGCGCCGTTTACGATTTATTTTATTTTTGGGATACTTTGTATCCGTGGATATTCTGATTCATCATCATCATCACCTTAGTCGACTTCTTGTATACAGGGTGTTTCATAATAAGAATAAATTGTTAAAACTCTTTTAAGGGTGTTGTTTAGACCGTCAAACTGAACAACTTTCTTTATGGGACCAACATCGAAATCGCCAAAAA
Organism: Agonopterix heracliana; assembly: GCA_963693445.1. NCBI lineage: Eukaryota > Metazoa > Arthropoda > Insecta > Lepidoptera > Depressariidae > Agonopterix > Agonopterix heracliana. The sequence goes on from OY856310.1 coordinate 3,718,036, forward strand.
AAAATCTGATATCCCATACATATTTTAGCTCTAGTCGATTTGTAGAGTATTATAGAACATAATTTTTTTTTTTTTCGCGATTTCGATATTGGTCCCATAGTAAAAGTTGTTCAGTTTGATGGTCTAAACCACCCCCTTAAATGTTTATTTGTATTTTTGTAACACCTTGTATAGGCCTCCCCCTAGAATCGCCACAACGAGCGGTCCTGCGCTACCCTCATCCAACGGGTTCCTGCCGCCTTCACCAGGTCATTGGTACACCTTGTAGAAGGCCTACCAATACTGAGCTTTCCAGTACGTGGCCACCACTCTTCTGATCTAAGAAGATATTGCAAATAGTGGTTTGGAATATCTTTGACTGCCCCTCTCGGGGAATATACTTTAATCATGAGTGTAACTAGGCACTGCAGGGTAAAAATCTCCCCAGTATAATCATGGTTATAAGGGGTGGGCCATCCTCTACTATGGCTTAGGTAATTTTTATCAAAACTTTGGGTTGTTCTTTGATTAGTTTTTCAATCATACTTATGTTAAAATATAATAATCAATGTATAAATGATTGAACTGAATCATTTATCCTAATTTGTCTTCGTCCATTGCGCTTCACGTATGCTAAGAGGAAATGGCAATCGATTAATCATTTTTGATTTGATTGATTTATCGATTTGAATAAGATTCTTCCACCGCGCCGAAATCGTAGAGAAGATGCGGCGAGAAACTCTACATCACATCTTTCAAACAGGTTTTTAAAGGGATAATGAGACCATCAAACTGAACAATATCCTCTATCGGACTAACATCGAAATCGCTAATAAAAATTAGGTGTCCCATATACTTGTTCAAGTAGATTTGCAGTTTTGTAGTGAACAGCAGATTTTAACTGTACTTATTTAAACTGAATAATCATTAATCAATCTAACCTAAATTAAACACGGTGATAAAAAATAAACACTTACCAATAAAAATGTTCTCAGATGTAAACTAAGTCGTTTCATTTTAGTCGACATTCACACTGCTTTGCAGTATGTGATCTGAAATAAGAGAAATATTAACATTATTAAAATGTTCTATCACCAAATTATAATTGGTACGAATTATTAATCATTATCCATCGAATATGAGTTTTGACGCATTGTAAAAGTCTAGGCATAATAATAAATATCTTGGACAACCCATTTAAAGTCGTTACTCAGGGAGCATCAACTGCTTTTACTGCGGACCATGGGGGGACCACATCACCACACCCATGACGATGAAATGCCCTAGTAGGTCGACACAACCAGTGAAAGAACCTAAATATTAAATGTCCATAATATAGGTTGGTAACACTTTTGGTGGTTTATCCAGTGTCAGAGGCTTTTGCGAAAATTGTAGTCATCAAAAAACCCAATTCCCATCAAACAAAAGTCAATAAATGTTAATAAAGCAAACAATGACTGTTAGCCAGAATCCGGCGCATCACGGCCATAGATCTCTATCGTAGATCGCTAACGAAGCGATAGCAAAAGTCTAGACTAAGAGCTGGTGTACGATTTGATCACAATGTGTTGTACGAGAAGAAAGTTGTGTATTGTAATTAGTCGATCGTATCACGCTGAACTAATGGCATTACAACTTTATTAATCTTGCACAAAAAAAATTATTCAGTGTGTTTAATATCAGTCTTCCAGCGACAAGAGCATTATTTCAAGTTCAAGATATTAGAGTGTCCAATAATTTAAACACGTTCATTCATTATCCCATGTATATGTAAATGTGTTTTTAATTTAGAATTTTAGAGAGAAGCAGTTTACTGTATGACGTTAATTGCTATTAACGGTTAAATAATTAATTTTAATACAATTTTCAATAGGCCTACTATGTGTACCAGGCCAGTACGCAGTAGTTTTACTTACATTTTGGAATTTTATTTTATATAGCGCTACTAGTGGTTACTTTGTTGACATATACTAAATGCACGCCGTAACTATAACGTCAACTCAAGGTAGACCTACAGGAAAATGAAAAAAGTAAAAATTCTGGCCTTCATCTATCTACTCTCACAAAACATCATTAACAAACAGTACACCAGCTCATAGACTATACAAACTATTGCGTATCGAAACGTGAATCCCATGCTTTATGACGTATTCTTGTCTATGGCAAGTTGCCACGTATCCTCATGACCTACTTTAATTGAATGGATGTATATGGTGTTGAGAGCTTGAGAGATGGCTTCACATTCACACGCTTATTACAGTTAACTCCTCGCTTTAAGATTTAGCTTAGAGGATCAAGTTAATAAGTTAGTGTAGCTTTCAAGCCATCTGAATCAAGAGAACTGCCTCGCTCGCCTTATGTTCTGATGGTAGCATCAACCCAGGCGGATGTCGTAAGAAACGACTAATCTTTTCAGACATCAAAACATCTCTGATGTCCACACTTGTAGAAATATACAGGGTGTAAGGGACAGCCCTCCGCAGAATGAAACGGTGAAATCAGACCATCAGAATGAACAACTTTCACTATGGAGCCTACCGATCGATAGGACCGATATGGAACCTATCTGAGTTCACCGTTTCAGTCTGCGGAGGGCTGTCACTTACACCCTGTATACTATTACCTATTCTGTGACTGTGTGCCTATCGGTTAGACCTGCCACACATGTACGGGCCTTTATTGTGATTGCTCCATTTTTCGAGCGGCGTTCGTTAATCTCAATAATTTAATTTAATGGAAGGTGCGACGAACTAGACCTGCCATATACATCATTCCAAATCCGTATTGTGATTTTGTATAGGATTTGCTACATCCGCAATTCCGAACGGATTTCTTGAGGGGTAAATCCATACGAAATCGTAGTCCTGATTCGGAATTCCATGTGTGTGGCGGACCTTAGAATACCTTAGAGATCTGTAAACCCAATTTCTAATCGTAGCATTTCGTAGGGTACATTTAGGAGGGTAAGGACGAGAGAGCGCAGAGTACAGTCTAGGTTTAAGATACAATTCGGTCTTTCCTGCAGTGGGACGTATGATATTGAGAATTGATGACCTTTCTTATCATTACCTAGCAAAATCTTGTATCTCAAGCAATAATAATTGAGTAAAGGTCGACTTGAAGGGCGAGCGGCGCATTTGCCACATGTGGACGCACTCTTATACGTTTTGTATTGCTTGATTTATCGCTGTGTCGAATTAATTTCATTTTATCTGAACCCATTCAGAATGAGTTTTGCAAAAAGTTGCGATGAGAAAGAAAACTAATGTACTAATTATGTTAATTCCACATTTATTACAATTTCTTTTTAAATAAAATACCTACATAAAAAGTACTCTTTTTTGTAGGTACGTATGTAAGGAATGTATAAGGTTTTCGGGAAGTCTTTAAAATACGAAGGTTTTATCAGATGTCAATCATTGCCCTTTCAATGTAGAAGGTAAAGACAATGCATACATTTTATAGCTTTTCCTGAAATGTTGAATCACATTAAAAAATTTTTATAATAAAATACGTATAGCTTTTGAGGCGACTTGAAAATACTTTAGTCATTTACGTGCATTTCTTTTGTCTGTATGTATTATCATTAGTTTTATTTTGTTTATTGATTCTTTTAAATGTTTATTCTTGTGTGTATATGTTCACGATTACATCCCTGGATCAGAATCTGATGTTGTATTCTAAATACCGATAATATATTTTTCACCTCACAAGCTCGGAAAGATTCTGTTTATCGTTCGAAATCTGAGTGCAAAAGTGTATTTTATCCGCTAGCGTGGAAATAGTTTTTGAAATTCGAATCTGTCTCTTCAATATTTTTGTATACCGCAAATGCACTGAAAATGCTTAATAACTACTTCATGACACTGGCCAGCACGAAAATAAAAACTTTTTGAAATGTTCTTTTTAGCAATTCACTTTTTTTCCTCGCTGTTGTGAGGTGAAAAATTGTGTGTTTCGCTCATCGGCTGCAAAGTTATTCTGCATCTCGTACCTTTGAAACCTTCGCTAAACGCTCAGGATTCTATTATATGAACCACTCGCTTCGCTCGTGGTTCCATCTTAGAATCCTTCGCTTGCTCAGGTTTCAATAAAAGTACTCGCTCCAAAAAGCAACTTTGCAGCCTAGCATAACAAATAACTATTAAACATCCACGTCCACACTATCAGTGCCCAAACTGCGTTTATCAGACAGGTAGGTAGCTCGACTTACCATGAAAATATCATCGAAATACCATTGACTAATAAATCGTTGGTTTAAGATCAAAGCACAAACAATAGACGTAATTTCTCAGGACTAAAAGTCATATAATACGTTAAGTTTTACTTAACAATGGTCTTTTCACATGAATATTTATTATTTAGGTACTTAACTGTGATATGTAAATTTTGTCCGTGTTCAAGAAGATAAAATATCTAGAGTTAAAATTTATAATTATCATAGTACGCCATAAATGTTCGATATGTTTGGTTTTTTTGTATCTTAAAGAGACTATAATTACTCTTTATTTAATGTATAAATATACACTCATAAACTCACGCCCATTATCTCTTGAAACTTCAGAAACTTTTAAGAACATACCAACCATCTTTTGAAGACTGCAATCATCGTAGGTTAGGTGCCTAATGGCAATTTATAATTTTGTTGGTCCATTTTCTTTTTTACCCTAAAATTTCGTGTCCATCTCATTTCTATATCGTTGCCTAGTTATTATAATACAAGTCCAGGCTAGATAAGTAATTTGAGTGACATTGTCCAAGATATTTCATCATCATTATCAGTCTATACAGGGTGAAATTGATATCATTATCATCCATTTAAACTAAGAGTCTACCCATCAAACTGAACAACTTTTACTATGGGTAGACTCTTAGTAAAATGTAAAATGATGCGAAGGACATGAATTCCGCCAGGGAGCAGATATGAGCGTTAGTCCACTATGCGTCCAAGATATTTATTTATTTATAATTCCGCACTTTTTCTGTTATGTTTCCTATTTTTGTATGTTCTCTTATAAAACTCTGTAAACTTTTAAGCACACCCTACAAGGTGTGGTACATAATAGTCTAGTAATGAGGTAACGAGACACGACTGGCACCTTTCCTCTCTCCTTATCGTATCGCAATCGTTTCGTGAGACCTCTGATCTGACCCCAGCGTTTCCTTGTTACTTATCTAGTATTTATAGCAATGTTTTCGATGGCTTTTAGTAGTAAAACGTTTAGGAACAAATTTATTCGTTTGACATTATGTAGTTATATAAAGTTCTATATACACACGTATATGCATACACTCATGCCTGTGTCCCATTGGGGGAGGCAGAGACAAATAATAGCCGATCCTTACCTTTAAATACATTATGACTTTTCATGAATGTGTGCATTGCGTTACATAAAGTTCTAATATGTATATGTTACTGTAAAAGCTCGAACTACGGTAAATCCTAAAATTTTCATGTAAAACACAAAAACCTAACCTTCTTAGGTTTTACCTGAAAAACATAGGATTTACCTACTTCAGGAACATAGGATTTACCTACTTCAGGCTTTCTCTGATATATCCATATTTGTAGGCCAAATGTTGGCCTGAAACGCAATCCCCAACTATTTTGATATACTCGATACGATAATCGAAATAACTACTAAATAATACCAGAGTCAAAGCGATAGATTTATTTAGCATAGTATAAGCATATGCTCACGACTATATTCCCCGGTTCTATCCCCGTAGATTTATTTATTTTATTGGAAATCCAATAGCAATAAGTAAGAAGAAGAAGAAGTGTTTATAATAAGTATAATAGAGTCACGTGTTAGTGTTAAGTTTAGTATGATAGTATTAGATTTATCGTAAGAATAAGTTTGTCAGTCTCGTTGATGTCTTTTGTATGGAGATAATCTTCTGCCCTATTGCTATAATATTTTAATTCTATTCTATTTTTTAAATATGGCTGCCATCTTGGTTTGTGATGATTTTGCCAATGTCGAGTTTTTGTAGCAAAAGTGCTTGACGTTGTACGGTTATGAAGATATTTTGGTGACTTCAAGGGTTGTTCTTACAAAAGAACACTATCTTGAGCCACCACTGGAGCCCCGCTGTCGAGCTGGGAGGGGGCAACCAACGAGCGACACGCGACACGCGACCACCCACTAACAGATCCACAACGCGACTCATAATATTTTAATGTTTTTTTTAAGTAATGTTATGTTATGTTATAAGTGTGCGAGGTGTCAGGTGTCATCTACGAATAAGAATGTCATAGAATTTCAAACAACCAATTCTAAAATCGATTCTTTCACCTCCTTCAGCTCGTTCGCCGCGGATAAATGTTCGTACACCTAATTATCCCCAATAACGTCAATCTGGGTTAGCAAGTGAAATAGCTGTCTCAATTTTTTTTTCTATACAAACAATCATGGACCAACGTAACCTGGAGTTTATTGCTAACCGAGGTTGACGCAAGGGGAAGGTACGTGTGCGCTACACATTCGTCTTTTCCCTCCCAAATCTGACCAACAGTTTATAACAGAAGTGCGATTTTTGAATGTCATTCGGTGAGCTCAGCAGTTGAAAATGTCAAAATTACTATGGAGATACGCATCTTTCTACTGCTGATTTGACTTTCAAAAATCTCACTCCTGAAGCATGATTTTTGAGAGTCAAATCAGCAGTAGAAAGATGCGTATCTCCATAATAATTTTGACATTTTCAACTGCTGAGCTCACCGAATGAGATTCAAAAATCGCACTCCAGATTGCTGGTTTCCCCATGATCATGAAAATGATTATAATTATATAGAGTTTATTACTAATAAATATGTCTAATGAGATCCGTAACAAAGTTTTATTATTAAGTTCTGGTGGATTTTACGCTAGATAAACGATCTCGAGTAATTAAAATTTTTGAATTTATAATTACTGCATCCGCCACATAAATATTGTCTAATATAATTTAAACTGTAAAACGTTCAGTTCATTGTTAATATTTTGAATCAAGGATACTTTTTTATTTTTTTAACTAAGTACATATTTTTTACAAAGGAACGCAAATCATTTTACAGACAGGATCCTTCGACATTTGGCTAGAATAGGTTTGCAATTTTGTATGGTGCTGATCTTTTTTTTTCGCGTTTTCGATGTTGGTGCCATAGTTTGTATAGCTTGAAGTGTGGCCGTGCGTACCCACCTACTTTGAGGAGAAATAAATAATGTTTTTTTCCTTTTCAATTAATTTCAGACAACGGATTTGACGATCACAAAAAAAAAGTTACTTAAAAATTGCAGTCCTAATACCCTACCCTTATTAATAATTGTAGCCCTACAGGATATTTTAAATAAAGCCTGACCAGAAACATAAAAAACATTGGGGGCGCTGCAATCGACTATAACCTTTAATGTCAGTGTTCCAAGTACGAAAATGGAACTACCAATGATTTTCCGCAACATGGCGAGGATTTTCATTTTTTTGGTCGGGCTTTACATAATAAGAGTGGAAGATTAGAACGAGATAGAGCACTTGTATCGCCAATACAGCTGCACTCTCTCGTTCTTATTTTCCTATATGTAATGGAACGGAAAACCGTACGTATCCATCACAGTAGACTATCTAGCAAGGAAGTACTAATTATTGCTTGAAAACGTGTTGTTCGGCATAAATAAATACCTTGAGTTTTGTAATTATATCTTTAACGATTTTATAAAAATACTTCCGAGATCCAAAGTGAGAGGTATCTACATTTTATTTGTAGTACCTAAGGCTAAGGTAACTGAAGTGGAAATAATAACTTAAAATGTACTAATCTTAAATTAATAATCTAAACGACGACATGCCATGTACCAATGAGTTTTTCTAACTTATGTACGTGATACCGACTGCTCTCAAATGGCGAAGGAAAACGTCGTGAGGAAATCTGGATACGCTGCAGAATAAATTCGGATGCGTAATATGTAAAGTCTACCAATACGCATTAGGCATGCGTGGTGAACTAATACACCCTCCCTGAGGGTAGGTCTGTGCCCTGCTGTGGGACGTATGTAGGCTGTGATGATGATGAAACATGAACTAAACTTTTAGTGGTTCACTCGAGAGATAACAGATTTTGATAAGGCAACAATAATGTGGTTAAATTGTCATCGTCCAATCCCTTTTGGACCACAAAATCTATCCTCGGCCTTCCTCATCCAGTCCCAGAAACTTTTCTCAGGTCGTCAGGAGTTTTTAGTTAAACTAATTTTTAAACAAGACTTGTGTTAGGTGGTATTAATCTGCAGGGTGAGAGGAAAAGTACCATTAACCTTTAAACCACATACTCTACCCATCAAACTGGATACTTTTACTATGGGAGACCTATCAGAACAAAAAAATATCATCTGTCCCATACTAAACTGCAATACCTACTCGATTCAAACTTATGGGATAGCTATAGTAGATTACCGACCGAGGACAGGAAAGGAAGAAAGGTCTCAGATCTCATGTAATTGTTGACCGATGCGAAGCAGAGTCGAACAAAAATGTGATCTGAGGATTTCTTTATTTACTGTCCGAGGTTAGTATACTATTTTTCTCCTCGACGGAGGCGGAAAGCGACAACTTCGATTAGCGCAGCGGGACGACAATTAACGGTTTCCGTCCGGAGGAGAGAAAATATATTTTTTTTTGTTCTGGAGTGCGATTTTTGAAACTCATTCGATGAGCTCAGCGGTTGAAAACGACCTAAATTACTGTGGAGATTGCATGTTTCTACTGCTGATTTGACTTTTAATAATCGCACTCCTGATAGGTTTGCTCCCATAGTAAAAGTTGTTCAGTTTGATGGGTAGAGTATGTGGTTTAAAGGTTAATGATACTTTTCCTTACACCCTGTATAGGTAGGTACTGTTATGAAACTGTACTGAAGTTTTTGTGTACATTGAAGATATTTACAAAAAAACTTCGTGATATGGTGGTTATGTGTTTGTTTGTTTGTTCGCGCATCACACGAAAACTACTGGACCGATTTTGATGAAACATTTTGTGTTTTAAAGCTTGATTATAATTTAAATCTGGTACATAATTTATCTCGCTACAATGACGGGGACCGGTGCGAACAAAGTCGCGGGCAAAAGCTCGTATAGTCAATAAAGGTTACAAGTTAGGTAATATTTTGTAAAGCCTAGAAGTTAGGTAATTAGAAAATAACTTTTGATACTTATTTATTAGGCGATAACTTAATTCTAAAATGCTGTTTATTGCATGTTCCGTTAGAATGAAATAGTGAGATTTCTATACCTTAATTTAAAAAAAAAATATTAAAAAACAAAAACGTTCAACCTACCAAAACTCAACACACAACACAAAAAAAAACAATTTTAAAAGAAAAAAAAAACTGAAAGAATTTGATTCAAATATCGAACACAAAATCGTAGATATCAAGCACCGATCTCACGAAATCAAATTTTGCGACCGCGAATGGTTTTCGAACGTGCATGCTCGTAGTTGCATCGGTACGCGACGCGAGGTGAGGTGCGTTCTGAAACGTGCCCTCTGCGCCGAGGTGCGTTCCGTACTGTCGCATCAGCTGGCCGGCCGGCCGCGTGTGCTAATCGCGCCAACACACGACGCATAATCAAATGAGGGGACAGCTATAGAGCTGTTAATTAAGATGTCTAAAACAGGTGGATGAGCACCACGGCGCGGCACCACCTCACTATTGTGACAATATCCTGAAGAAGATAGGACAGGGTTGACTGCCCCTATAATGCATCACTTCTGTAGACTTCACGTACCCAGCAGCTAATATGAATGATAATAATTTTACTAGGTATGTACCAACTAACAAGTAGGTATGTTACATGAAATAAATAAATGATTGATTGATTAATTGACTATTAAGGGCTGCAGTCTCCGGGGTCCGAAAAGCCCTAATGATAGCCAACCTTCGACAGTAGACGGTAACACAAGAAGAAAGAAACGGGTTCAAGACTCTCAAGTCTTGGACGGAAACTGATCTTGTTTGTGTAACCCGAAGATTCTTGAAGAATGACTTGTCGTTGATTATAATAAAAATTTGGTGTTTTGATAATTCTTTTGAACTACAGGGAAGCCTCTAAACTAATCTTTATTCTTTACCTAACTATTAGTATTTGTCTAAACAATCCAATCACTAATATTTCCCATTCTTACCCTGCTGAACCTGATGGAACAGAAAACCACTACGATTAGTAAGCGGGAAGAACGTGGTATAAGCTTCGATCAAAATATTTTGATCGAAGGGTATAAGCATCAGAGATGTTCATGGTGCCTTTAAAAGTTAAGTCATCTGTTACGACACCTGTCTCGGTTGGTAAGTTGGACACCACGGTATATCTCTGTTTTAAAGATCGCTGTCACACCAAAATGATATCTTGTCACACTCCACCAGCTCCATGTTCTCTTTGCACCTGACATAACGAAACAACCTACTTACAAGGCAAAGAAAGCAATACTCTGCTGTCATATTGTTGTCCCCAGCCCAGCTTATCTTCTATCATCTCTCTCACACTCCCTGCTCAATCCATTAGAAGTCGAGACAGAAATATTTTAGAGAAAAGTGGTCAGGTTTTGGTAATGGCTCAATAAATCGTTGGGTGATCGAATTTTGTTTGATCATATACTAAACTCGAGTTTAAAATATGTTATGCCATATTGGACTATGTTGCGTGATTTTAAGGTTGAGATTTGATTGTTTTGGATGTAGAGGTAGGTTAGGACATAGTCGTAGCTTTGTTCTTAGTGTCGTAAGACGAAAAGAATTCGCATGATACGGTAAAATATGACTTATTTGTTTTATATTTAGGCTATTTCATAATAATAATGGAATTTTGAATACTGTCTTTCAATACAATATCCGTGGTCTAATGGTTAAGAGCATTGGGCTCTTGACACGGAGGTCGTGGGTTCGATTCCCACGGGGGGCAACTAGTGAAATGTCACTTTGTGCGTTTTTCCCCAGTTGGTTAGGACATTGCAGGCTGACTCACCTGATTGTCTGAAAAGAAAGATGATTCCGTGCTTCGGATGGCACGTTAAGCTGTTGGTCCCGGCTACTATCACTGGTGGTAGTAGTCGTTACATAAAAACCACGTCAGAGGCCGTAAGGCGGTTTGAATAAACTTTGACACCAGGGCTTTGCAGCCCACTCGATAAGAAGAATACAATATTGCATGGAATTATTTGGTTGACGGTCCGATGGCCTAGATGTTAGTGAATCTTCCTGGAAAGCCGAGGGTCCCGGGTTTTAATCTTCAAGGGGGAATTTTGTTTGTAGCACAATACTTACCTTCCAAATAAATCTGTTATCGTGTTTATGGACAATAGGCGTACAATGGAAAATAAGTAAGAATGTATTTTTTTGAGAATGAGTTGACTTGAGTATGAGTAGGACCGAAAAAGTACTTATTCTATTCCTTCTTAATATACAGGGTCCAACTTAATATGCTGACACTTTTTCAGGGGGAAGATCAGACCATCAAACTGAACAAGTTTCTCTATGGGACCAACTTTAAAATCGCGAAAAAAAACACAGATGTCGCATACATTTGGCTCGAGTAGGTTTGCAGTTTTGTATGGAGCGACAGATTTTTTTTTCGCGATTTCGATGTTGGTGCCATAGAGAAAGTTGTTCAGTTTGATGGTCTGATCATCCCCTTAAGAAAGTGTCAGGATATTGCTGACGGTTTTTAAGAGGATTAATCAGACCATCAAACTGAACAACTTTCACTATGCGACCACCATCGACATCGCAAAAAAAATCAGGCTTGAGTAGGTTTGCAGTTTTGTATGGAACCGCTGATTTTTATGTCGCGATTTTGATTTTTGATCTCATAGAGAAAGTTATTCAGTTTGATGGTCTGATCATCCCCATAAAAAATTTTCTTTCTTAATAGAAGGACCATATATAGATTTGAACTCGAAATTAACTCGAAAAACCACATGAACATTATTTGTAAGGTCATTAAAGTCATCATTGATGAAAGTTTAGGCAACTTTTTTTACAAAAAAAAATTCACAATGCATATATACATAATAAGTATTTTTCAGCTAATAGAATTCGTTCGTTCAACTCTTGGTAGCTAAAGGAAACTAAAAAAGATGAACCTATGCTTTGAAAAACTTATAGCTATAGGGCAAAAGATTATCACTATACAAAAGACATCAACGAGACAGACAAACTTATTCTTACGAAAACGTGACACTGTTATAATTACATATTATATTGCTGTGGTATTTGCAATAAAATAAATAAATCTAATCTAAAATAAGGCCGTGGTGGTCCAGTGGCGAGTAACCTTGCCTGCCGTGCAGGAGGCGGTGGTTCGATCCCCGTCCAGGAGTGGGATTTTTGAATCTCATTCGGTGAGCTCAGCAGTTGAAAATGTCTAAATTACTATGGAGATACGCATCTTTCTACTGTTAATTTGACTTTCAAAAATCATACTACAGGTGAGCGATTTTTGAGAGTCAAATCAGCAGAAGAAAGATGCATATCTCCACAGTAATTTTCTACTGCTGAGCTCACCGAATGAGATTCAAAAATCGCACTCCAGACCGACTTGTAGCAATGATTTCGATGTTTGTCCCATAGAGAAAGTTGTTCAGTTTGATGGTCTGATTATCCTCTTAAAAACCGTCAGCATATTAAGTTGGATCTGTATATGAAAGAGTGCCTACTTAGTATTACATACAACTTACCTATGCTTAGACTTTGATATACAGGGACTTCGAACTAAGACTTAAAAACCAATCTAAATCTAGACTTAAAAGGAAAACGAAGTTAAAAGTAAAGCGATAAAACAAACATAAAACCAGGATGCATAGTTACAGGATGCGCCAAATACGGTGACTCTATGTTTGTTGTGTAGTGAGTCGTGGAGTCGTGTCAAGAAAACGCGACAGTCAGCCAGTTATCGCATTATCGCGCAACATCCTCTCTCTTTATGGGACGAAAAGTTGGAAAATTGTAGAAACAGTTGTTGATCTTAGAAAAAGTATATGTCTAGAATAAGCCTCACGGTTATACCGTATAAAACAAAAGGGGCTAACTTTCATAGGTTGGTGTGCGTGAAGCGCCATACAAATTATGTATGTGTTCGTGTATATGTTTTGGGGCCAGTACTGGGTTCCATTTTTTTTTGACGCTTTCGTATCTCCGACTGTTAATCTTGACATATAACTTTATCAAAGTTGTTGATAAATTATTTGCGGTTTATGTTGGTTCATTTGACTGGTGAGTAGCGGTTGTTCTTTCGGTTTATCGGCTTGATACACATACAATTATAATTAAATTGTTCAGGGTCAACGAGAAAGATAGCGGGAACGCTACAGCACGCGGCAGCACCGGCAGTGCTGTGACCTTTCTCGCTCTAGCAAATGACGTTCCTGAACACTTCCTGAACGACAGAAAGGATGGAGCGTGAAAAAATTCGATTCCGTGCTGCCAGAGAACATCTCAGTAACTACTTTACATATTTAGAGAAACAAAAAACGAATAAATAGTAGATTACGCACCGAGGGCAGGAAAGTAAGAAAGGTCCCAGATCTCATGTAAGGCTGAGGCTTTCTTATTTACTGCACGAGGTTAGTATACTATTTTTCTCCTCGACGGTGGGGGAAGGCGGCAACTTCGTTTAGCGCAGCGGGACGAAAATTGACGCTTTCCGTCCGGAGGAGAGAAAAATAAACATATTAAGCTCACGATTCTTTGATAAGTTATATGTCAAGATAGAGAGTCAAAGCTACGAACGCGTCGAAAACCTATCCATAACACGCACACAGAGATAAGTTGTATGATGCCACATCACGCACACCAACATACGAAAGTTGGCCCATTTAGTACGTTAGAAGCGTGAGTCTATCTTGACATATAGCTCACGATTATATTTCGCTGAACGGCAGAGTTTTAAATGCAACATATTCAGACTATCTACATTTCGAAGGCAGTGGTCAACTTACTAATACAACAGTAATTAAGACAGAACTAATTACGATCGCTTAAATAAGCAAAACAACATTTAACTGTTCATAAAATAGAAAACATCTCCGAATTGATTAAGTAAGACTTATGCACATAAACAAACCAGTGAAATCAGTTAGTCATTTGTTATTTAGTTAAGATATTGTCACTGCAGGAAAACAATATAACTATGTGACAGTGAAAGTTGTTACCTAGGCGGTACTCGAGCTAGGTATAGGGCTATGCTAACACGGACTACAGACAAATTTATTACTAACATACATACATACAAAAGCCGTGGTGGTCCAGTGGCGAGTAACCTTGTCTGCCGTGCAGGAGGCGATGATTCGATCCCCGTACCAGGCCGACTCGTACCAATGAGTTTTTCGGAATTTATGTACGATTTGTAACACCACTGGCTTTTCGGTGAAGGAAAACATCGTGAGGAAAACTGCATGCGTCAATTTCGAGGCACGTATTGTACCCACTGTCCATTATACGTGGCGACGGGCTCACCCCCTGTCACACTGGACAGAGTTTCGGTACTACTGGTGAAATGTAGATGTTCTGAGGTTTCAGAATATCTCTGACTACCCCCTCGGGGAATATAGTCGTGAGCATATGCTATGCTTATTTGGAATAAAGTAAGTATAGTATAGTGAGATCGTTCTATGGAATGCCCGGAGCGTGTCTGGATGTTTTTATTTCTTTATAAAGAGAAAAAAAAGAATAAATAAGTACCTAATTCAATTTTATAACGAGAAAAAGAAAAAAATTATAAAATAAAAACAAGAAAAGACAAAAGAAAAGAAAAGAAAGAACGAAGAGAGTTTAAAGATTTTAAAAGACTTTTTTTATGTTATGTTACTAATAATGACATTACCTACTTACTTAAGGTGGTTGGAGAGCTGTCAATTTCACACAAAACGTTGTCGTATAACACTCGTAGACGGTGTTAATAAAAGTAATGTTTTATATATGGAAAAATAGCTTAGAAAATCTAGTTTCCGCGAATCAAATAATATTTACAATTTGTAATATAATTACGAAGATAAATAAGGGTTTGAAATTTTGTATGAATAATTTCAAAGCGTGATATCTTCGTAATAATATTATAAATTGTAAATATTATTTGATTCGCGGAAACTAGATTTTCTAAGCTATTTTTCCATATATAAAACATTACTTATATTAATACCGTCTACGAGTGTTATACGACAACGTTTTGTATGGACGGAAACCACCTTAAATGCATGAAATTTCACGTAAGTTAAATTTAATAAAGGTAATAATAAAGACTGTAGTAAGTGCTACATAGAAATCTGACGATACTAATTAGGCAAGTCATGAAATTAAATAGCCAAATAATTAATAGCATCAATCATTGTAAACATAATCTTTGTAGCTAGATTTCTATTCGTCAAATAAATAAAGTAGAAGTGGAGAATACTAAAGGAATTAAATTGCTTTCCCTTTTTATTCAGATGGTATATCCGACGCGGTGTGAATTGTAAATGTCATCTTTGCAATACTCTTGTTGGTGCGTGTTTCCATTTTACATCAACCTGTGTCACATTAGTGTACTTGTGTCATCCATTGGCTTCAGCTCTATATATTATTGTTAAGGGACCATAGGTCCCGACGAATATTTTCTATGAGAAACGCGATTGCCGAGCGCTCCGAAAAGTGTGTGCGTGAGCCGTATTTTCGATTAAAAACAACTAACCAAAGTACTTTTTCTAGATTTTTTAATGATTACACCAGTTAAACTAATGGTGAATATGTGAGTATAAATACCAACAATTGGAAACTATTTTAAGTTCTTCTAAAACGAGAAAAATGTTTAAAAATGCATGAAAATACGTCATCGTTGTGACGATTTTCTATCGAGTGAAGTAATTCCAATCGTGTATTCAGTTAATGATTTCACTAGATGAACTATCCAAAAATACTGAGGTATGACTTTAGTTTCGGTAAATGGTATAAAAATCTAGTCGTAAAATGAAAAATAAAAGATGCCTCCGAGGTATTTCTACCTACTATTACGTCTTAAAGCCTGACCCGAAATATAAAAAACCTGGTTTGGGGGCGCTGCAATCGACTATAACCTTTATTGTCTGTGTTCCAAGTACAAATATTAGTTCCATTGATTTTCCGCAACATGGCGAGGTTTTTTATTTTTCTGGTCGGGCTTTAGTTAGGTACGATTAGATACAATATACTTACTAGACTTTAACTTTTTTTCAGCGGTTTAGATATAAAAGATCTTCTGGGCGTTCCGTTGCTACACACAAGACTAATGGTACATCATCAACAGCCTATCATCGTCCACTGCTAAACATAGGCCTCTCCTAAGCCACAAAACTCTATTCTTGGCCTGTGTAAGGTGTGATGGATTTCTAGTTAATTTCGACTACGACGACCTACCTACGCAGGATATTTTGATATACCTATAGCATATCATAGAATAGTCAGAGATATTCTGAAACCTCAGAACATCCACGAAGTCAGACAATTAATATTTAGGTTCTTTCACTGCTTGTGTCGACCTACCAGGGCATTTCATCGTCATGAGTGTTGTGATGTGGCCCCCATGGTCCGCAGTAAAATCAGTCCATGCTCCCCGACTAACCACTTTAAATGGCATAGCATATTTATTTATTTATTTAAAGGTTTGCTAACGATACATTCACAATTATACATATTTTTAAACACACAGTGGTTATAAAGAAGATGAATACATCACTTGTAAGCAAACACAACATTCACTATAAAATAACATAAGACAAAGCAATGTAAGACCAAATAAAATAAAACAATAACCAAAAAAAAATGAAACATACAAGTCATTTAGAAAACGATTGCAAGGTAGCAGCCGTCAACCATGGGTTGGTTTTCTCAACAAAAAATTTGAATCTATTTATTGAATCCGCAAATATATCAATACTATGATTCTGTGAATGTATATTGTTATAATAAATTATCATTCTATTTAAGGGACAAGTCAAGCGCAAATATGCTCACGACTATATTCCCCGAGGGGGAAGTCAGAGATATTCTGAAACCTCAGGACATCCACGAAGTGAAGAAGAGTGAGTGAGAGTGAGTTTTTAAGTATATGTGCTATGTGTAGTAAATACAGATACACTACTCACTCGTCCTTACCCTCCCATGTCTGATGGTACGGGAGACCGATACGATCAGAGGTGGGGTCGGATGCAGTATCGCGGCATAACCGGCAGCCACCTGTTTGGGCGTCAAGATATGTAATGTATTATGTATGATGTACGAGGCTACTATAAGAGAGTAGAGGGTGTTTACGGGTGAAAGACTAATCACTTGCCTGGCACGTCGTTCCATCCAAAATGTTTGACCACCCTGGAATTTTACCTATACTATATTTATGTACCTAGAAGAATTTTTATATGTATTTTTGTGAACCACTTTTGGTACCTAGGTACCTATGTCGATGTTTCATGGAGCACGTGTTTTTACTCCTATCGAAAACCTTCGATCAAGGAATATACTACTCTCTACCGAGAGCCTTCGATTTAACGGATAATAATTATTCAATGACATCGCCCTTCCGCTATTAGCGATAGTTGGAAATTACCTTGAAGTCTCAATTAATAAAGGAAACACTTTAGTTATGGTGTACAATTTTATTGTTGTTGACAAACAAATAGTGATGCTCCTTAGATCCGTAGCCTTTGTCTTATCTTAACCATTATAAAACCGTAAATCATGAGGAACAAAAAAGTAGCGGTTCAGTTCATATAAAATCAAATAACACTCGATAGCGCGATTTAAATGACGTGCAGCGCCATCTATTGACAAAATTGTTTGTATGTTCGCGCATCAAGCAAAAACTACTCAACCGATTTTGATGAAACTTTTTTTGTTTGATAGCTTATGATCTGACTTAAAATCTGGTATATAATTTGTGCGGACGAAGTCGCGGGAAAACACTAGTTTATAAATAAAGCTGAACTTTATTTCAGGTCCGTGCTATGTTGATTGATTTGTCAGTCAGCCACCCTTATAGTGTAGGGATACACCTGCGGAACGTTTCGTCGAATTCGCACAATATCTTGTATTTGATTTTGATCCTTAGACAGATGGCGTAGGCTAAGACAACGTTTTTTAGCCTAGATCATCCCTCTACTGGGCGAAGGCCTCAAGTTTAATTCTACAATCATCCCTGTTCTGGGCAAGCTGTGGCTAATTTCCATCATCATCAAGGTCGTTCCGACCACTTATCAGGTCGACTTGGCCACCGATGACCATTCTCTAGGATCCAAACCGTAACGAAAGGAGGACACTGGGCAAAAATGTATAGTCAGTGGTCCAAGAGCCCCGCGCGCTATGACACAGGTACAGTCAGAGGATACCCTAAAGTACATTGTGTACAAAGGGTATCAAAATATTTTCTAGAAAAAAAAAGATACAGGGTGTTTTATTTTTACGTGGTCGGTTTAGACATACTTATTTTGACCCGAAAGGTATAATCTCCTTCGGGGTGATAGTGATCAGACACTTAGCTACAACTTCTAAAAGTTATTATTAATCGTGCAAAAGGAAGAATGCTCGCATGTACTATAATGGCAATTTCAGGATGGAATAACAATTTTCTCGTTTTGAGTTTACGAGATACTAAGGGCTAAATATTCTTTCGTATTAATAGAATAAAAAACCAATAATACTATCCATATGAAACAAGGAATTCAAGCAGCAGATAAAAATAGCGGTGAAATGCTAACATTAGTATGAAAAGCCACTAAGTAAACAAAACAGCCCTGTATCTTTTTTTCTCTCGCAATGATACTGGTGCCGCATTTAAAAAAATATTACATATTTAACCCCCTTTCGAACGTAGTATGCCACTTATGGGGGGGCTCTTGGACTACTCCTGCCCACTGTCCTTTGCACCATTTCTGGTGGATTCGATAGACCAAAAAAAACACTGTCAGACATTTTAAGGATTCCATTTATTTACCTCAATACAAGTCACATAATCAATAAATAATTTAACTCATCTAGCACTAACACAGACAATAATTACTAATATTTTTATAACGCGTCAGGATAAACTTTTTCTTTTAGAAAATTATTTGGACCGACTTGTACAACGCCTTATTTAAACGCATTTAGATTTAAATATATTAATAACGTGGTGCAAGTCAACCCAAATCTAATTTCAAGCAGCTTCCAAATTAAACAAACAAAAATTTACGTTTCTATAGTTGTATAGGTACATAAATAAATCAAATATTTATATTCAAATTAAATTTTTAACCCGTTATTTTTGTGACCATATTTGAATGAAAATTATTGAGTTTTACATCTATCCCGCAAGTCAGAGTGAGAGAAGACAGATGTAGCTTTATTTATATTTATAAAAAAAAAATACTCCGTTCAGATTTACTAAACACTTAACACCTCATTATAACTAATCTTAAATAGAAACATCAATACTTTTAATTCTAACACATCAACATTTCAATAAGAAATTCAAGTTAAATGTATATCAGGGTTTACTTTAAATAATATCGAAAGATAATAGTGTATGTTGCATGAAATAATACAGTATGCCTGTCCTTTTTAAATAGTAGAAAGTCACAGATTGTAACAAAATGTCAAGTGGTTTGTGAAATAAAACACATTAGTTATTACAAAATGGCGGAACCCCGAGGCAAGCCTAATAACATCCGATCGACACGATCGCCTGTCAAAAGACTTGCCAAGTGACTCTTACGCACGTGAAAATCATATATCGCGAGCTATCGATAGTCAACATTCTGAATTCAGCGTCACCTTAATATACCATATTTCTGGTCAATAACAATTGAATTTACCCTACTAAAAATCACGACCTAAATAAAATCTAAAGTCAATTTTATTCAAATTGGGGCAAGATACTAATATACATTATACTCAAACTTCTTTGCTATAAACGGGATTTAAACCAACGGCAATTAAACCTTTCCATACATATTTAAATACTATAAACATTAATAGTAAAACGAACATTTTGTCCTATGGCAAATAAATTTTTAGTAGGCATTTACTGTTTGCAAGTCAATTTAACAATCATATGGATATCATTGGTCCTTAGAACAGCCAAGATATCGTAGTTAGTATAATGCAATATTGCGAAATAATAACTGGAATACCACACCATGAAATAAAATAGAGACACGTTATGCGTGCCTACTCCAGTGGGAGCCAGGCATGAGAATATGTATGTATGTATGTACGTTATATCTCTGATGTCCGTACCTCGTGTGTACCCACAAAGACAAACCTAAGGAGCGAACAAAATAATAACGTGACGCGCTCTTAAAACTGGATTTTTCAGAGCAAAGTATGAACGTTTGAACGGACTTTACAGTGCTTCTTGACATGTAGCCTGTACACTTTTAAAGCTAAGATAGGCTAAATCAGCCATCCAAGAGCACATCAACGAAGCTCTCAAAGTCAACAGCCATAATCAGTCGCTGTGGTCGAACACGTCCCTGAAGCATCACTATAATAAACATTTACTGCTTTACTGTGACCGATTGCAGGGACTGAGCTCGGATGTCAAAAGGATCTGCTATGGTTTCTATCGAAACAGGGCAGAGCTAAACAACTGGCCCAAAAATACCCAGGGGTAAGACGGTATGAGAAGCTGGGATCAAAATGGTTCCTTTCTCTAACATTCGATCCACTCAGATAACCGAGTTATTTTTCGCATTATTGCACTATAAACGACATTTAGGTACTTATTTCAGTATACTTTAAAATAATCGCCCTCTTATACCAGATCCTGAGTAGTTTTTGCACATCTTAGTGCGCTTACGCCCTGCGTCTGACCCGACTCCAAGAAATCATGGACTGAAATGTATGGATATTTATCACATGGACATAATTATTTATTTATGTAGGAATGGACGTGGATGTGACTGTCAAAATCCAAACTTTTTTCGAAGGTCCCTGTTTTTTCGAATATGGATCGGACGCAGCGCAGAGCGTAGTCGTCCTTACCGCCGTTATTATGTAAACTAGATCTTAAGAGTTGAAAAGATCAACAGCTGTAAAACAAAATGTAGGAGTTTGGAGTTTCCATAGAAAAGGTAAATTCTAATTTTAAACCACATCCAAATACCATTCACGACCATCAATTAGCTTATCTTTCCTACAACCCTCGACTCTAATTTTTCATTCCTTTTTCTTTCAACTAAAAAAGTAGTCATATTCATTTTCAAAGTTTGAATACTACAAAAACTTGAATGAATATTGTAAGCTATTCTTACCGGTAACAAGCTGCATAATTATAATAACTAAACACAACGATAGAGAGTAAGTATGGAACTGAGCTAGTTTCATGAGAAGCAATAGTACAATGTTTGCTCACCGAATTCAAATCTTAACACCTTCCTGTAAGGTTTACATTATTCTGTTAGCTTACAATATACAATTTACAAAGTCTGAAGCATTAACTACTGAATATACTAAAATTGTTTAAACAAATTAAATCATCTCTATAATTTACATAAGATTTTTCGTAATTTTTGAGACGAATATTTCGCATTGTAAATATCAGACCCCAACACCCACAATAAAGCCTTTCCATCATCAATTTATATCAGAATATACCTACAGACAAATTAAATCTATACACGAAACTAAATGAGCTAGCGAACGAGCAAAGTAAGATAAAATAAAAGCAAAAACTCAACATGAGATACACAACATAGCGTAAAATCACATAATAATCACCAAACTTAACAAATCCTATTTATGAGGAAAGCACTTAAAAAGTTAAACGTAACCAAAGACCAAATCAATTACTATTGGTTTATTATTGGAACATGCTTTGCTTTTTGAATTTTAGCGAAACGGCTGTGTAAGGGTTCGTTTCCACTGAAGCGGAGATGTGAAAAACCAACCAATAAAATGACTTGATTAAAACAAGAAGCGAAGAAAATTTTAATTAGATTGGTTGATTTAACACGTCTCTGAGAGCCAGGTGTTGCCTTGTACCGTTTCATAGTGAAAGGCGGTCGTTAAGCGCTTGGTTCGCACAATTTTCATAATCCGAACCGCGCGCTGTCCGACGGCGCTGATCGTCAGCGTGACTCTGAAACCAACCTTAGACGCTCTTAGACTAGACTTCGTGTAGTATAGCATAATACAAGTACACAGGAACGCTTGGCGTAACCCTTTGTCATGAACAGAGATATAAAGCCCTCGCGCAGTCTTGCGATGCAAAATGCCATATCAATTACGAGCACAAGGGACCTTTGTTCGAAATCTATCTTTAAAACTTTACCTACATTTCATATCTGGCTGCAACTAGACAGGACGGAATGAATCATCATAAGAAATGACTACCTAAGTAGAAAATATATGATCGACAGCGAAAATCATCATCTTCGAGCGAGTCGATGTCATTTCGTAGAGTTGATCTGCCATAGTGGTCTAAAATACATACAATGCCAATGTAAAAGTCTAGTAAATATGCTTTTATTATATGCCAAGCAGCATTTTAGAGGCTTAAGGGACCTCGTATGTATTTTATGTCTACAGACCTTTATCACTTGTTTCACGCATTCGCATACGATGTAAAGCCAGACCAGGAAAATAAAAAACCTCGCCTTGTTGCGGAAAATCATTGGAACTAATTTTTGTACTGGGAACACTAACATTAAAGGTGACAGTCGATTGCAGCGCCCCCAATCCAGGTTTTTTATATTCCTGGTCAGGCTTTAATTGTCATTAATTGATGCATTCCTTCCAAAAATAGGAAAACCATTCAATTCTGTCCCGTCTAGCTATAGATTTAAGATACAAAATCGTCATCCATACATACCAAGACCAGTCACAAACAATTACATATTAAAGTTTAGATGTAGTCAAAATAAACGAGTAAACATTCAAAAACTTTAGCACATAATACAGTCATACATTTTTCAGTCTAAAGCATCCAAAGAAATGCAAAACTTCCCTGTCTTATCCAATAAAATAAAAATGGCGTAAATATTGCTAGCATTGCAGTTAAATCGATGACTTGCATTATTTTGCTTCATTCTTAACACTCTAACGTCGCGGGTCTTCCCAAATTTGTCTAAGCAGAATGCCATTTAAATACCGTCTTTAAGTCAATGGTATAAGAGTTATAATTGATATTAAATGACCCTGCTTAACGTAAGAGTATGTACAGCATTAGGCTGGCCATCCAGATATTTTCCATATTAATATAGTCTGTCGATTTAAATGCAATGACAGTAACAGCACAGGAAGATCACGTTAAATGAGCTGAAATTAATATAAAATGTCTTCCACCATTTTTTAGGATAGTTTTTATATTTTGAAAACCATAACCGTACTATTAATTTAAACTTAATATTAATTATAATTCGAGACCTTTTTATAGTTAAATTAACAAGGTACTTGCAGAAATTAATACATAATATAATTTTGTATGTATTTCTCTTTAATACGATAAGTAAATGTATATCATATGCCTTAACTATAAGGAAATCGACCATAATATAATTTTTATATCTAAAGCGATAAAACACAATTTTTTGTTTAATTTTTCGCATTTCAATATCCTTTGCACGATCTGAATTGACTGGAAATATTGGTAGCAAATCGGATCGTGTAAAGGTGGGATACTATTTAGTATATTTTGCTATTATTATCTATTTTTAAACACTAAGGGCCTGTTTCACCACATCTGAATAAGTTCTTGATAGCTTATTAATGGTATTGAAACATGTCAAACAATCTGTCAGATAAGCTAATAAGAACTTATCCAGAAGTGGTAAAACAGACCCTAATAGCATAGTTTAATTTTTAATAATTATTCGGAGACAAACATTTTTTGTTAGTACATACTTCAGATAAATTTATGAACTACATATTTAATTGTATGATTCGTTTGCATTGATTCTCTTTGGTACTGTTTTTAAACTGGAATATTATATGTTATGTAAGCTACATGCACTTTTGTTTCAAGGCAAAAGAATCTACAATTTGAGGACTAGAACAACATGTATGCTTTCCATGGTAGGTACAGCGCGGGATATGTTCATCCTAGGGCACCTTCACACTAGAACAGACGCGAGCCTAGCATTCACAGCGCGACAAAGATCTTTACAGATCGCTCAGGTACGATTTGTGAAAGAGCTACAGAAAGTCGCGCGACATATGACCACGCCTAGTATGATTTCTCTACACGCGCGCGACGCACCTTTGTTCCATAGAAAATGACCTATTCCCGCGCTTTTTGGAGAGCAAAAGCCGCGTTTATAGTATGGAATAAAGCGTCGCGCGCAAGAAGAGAAATCATACTAGACTTGCAGGTTTCTTAGAACAAGCCACGCGATATCTACCGTACTTAATCTCGATCAGATGAGAGAAAGATATTTAAGATGCGACTGTGCTTCGTACAACCATGCTAGACCATCAGATTAAAAAAAAAAGTTTATCAGTACTGTAATAACACGGCTTTATCAGCAGTTGTGAAATTGGACTTACAACACTTAGCAACAACAAATCTTAGCAAACATTGTAACAAAGCATGATTTAGATAATCATACATTTATTTATGTAGGTAATACAGGGTGTAGACTTAAATGCATAACATTCTTTATGGGGTGCTTCAGACCATCAAACTTTTACTATGAGGCCAACATAAAATCGCGAAAAAAAATCTAGTGCTTCAAACATTAGTCGAGTAGATATTGACATTTTCTATAGAACAGCTGATTACTTTTTACGACGTTGGTAAAGGTTGTTCAATTTGATAGTCTGAAGCACCTTGTTCGATATTTAATGCATTAAATTTTACACCATGTCTATTGGTTTAAAAAAAAATGTTTAAATTGAATAACAAAATGGCCGTCAAATGTGAAGATGCGCTAACAATTTGAATGGTAGTAACAATAAACAATTTACCTTGGATTTGTCTAATGCGTACAGGCTGTCTAAGGTATCAGGTTGAGTATATTCCGGTTCTCTAGGGACTCCTTCAGGGCGTAGAACAGTTGCAGCTGCTGCTCCGGCTTCAAGTTGTAGACCTGTTGATGAAATTACACTAATTAAGTACAGTATGACCAATAAGTAAGGCGTGGTGGTCCAGTGGCGAGTAACCTTGCCTGCCGTGCAGGAGGCGATGGTTCGATCCCCGTCCAGGCCGACTCGTACCAATGAGTTTTTCGGAATTTATGTACGATTTGTAACGCCACTGGCTTTTCGGTGAGGCAAAACATCGTGAGGAAACCTGCATGCTTCAATTTCGAGGCATGTATTGTACCCACTGTCCATTATAAGTGGCGACGGGCTCACCCCCCGTCACACAGGACAGAGTTTCAGTACTACTGGTGAAACGTGGATGTTCTGAGGTTTCAGAATATTTCTGACTACCCCCTCGGGGAATATAGTCGTGAGCACATCGCACCTTTAAAAACAAACCGTTACTAAACGAAAATATCAAATTTTACACAGGAGCAAATATAAAGAAATATGAGCGGCTTTTTCGTCATAAAATTTAAGTACGTTGTTCTTTGAGCCGTATTTTGAGGTTATAGTGTAGATATTTCTTTACTGTATTACATTATAATTTAGAAAAGTTATTTTTTTAATTGGAACATTATTAATTAAGGTTTATAATTTTTATAGTAACACTTTTCCGGTAATTTTTTTTTCGATTATGAGTATTAACTTTGAAGTCACTGTGTAAATTTTGTAATTATACAAAAAAATTACATAAAATCTGAATAATTCGA
The DNA here is from genome assembly GCA_963693445.1 of Agonopterix heracliana. Lineage (NCBI taxonomy): Eukaryota > Metazoa > Arthropoda > Insecta > Lepidoptera > Depressariidae > Agonopterix > Agonopterix heracliana. Next base: position 3,743,761 of record OY856310.1, read on the forward strand.
AGATATTACTTTACTATCAAATTGAAAATAATATAGTTAGCGTTCCTTCTAACTATACCTGGAAAGATAAATTAAATAACATTTTCGAAATCATGTTTTATTAAAAATCAAAGAGAGATCCATACATTTATTTTGCATTGTTAATTTGGGATTGTTAAGATTGCTAGGTAGCCAATATTATGTCTATATTCTTATGTCGTGATCTACTTCAACGGGGGAAAGTCCGAGGAAGACTTACTCAATGGAAATTATGAAGTTGTATGATGATGAAATTAAGACGATTCTGAGCTAGATGAGTTAGATCTTCCTCTTTTGTTTGAGCTCGGTGATTTTATTTCTTACTGACTAAGGTAGTTTCCACAGTTACTCCATCCGTAGAAAAAGAACACGAAGTAACAGTGATGCTTGTGGTTGCGATTCGATTACTTAGATTTAGCGAAAAAGTTAAATCTGCATCGGGGATGTGATTCAACTCACCCACAGATCGATTTTTGTGGGGCTTTAGTCATTTCATTCGAGGATAGTCCTTGAAACGCGCTCCAAACAAACGAATTTTGATTATATTTTCAATACTAACCAATAAAAGTCAGTTACATGTTTTGAATACGATTTAGAAACTAATCTCTGTGGTGTGTGTGAGATTTTCGTTAAAATGTATAGTTTCAAACTTACAGTGGCTCAAAGATTCCAGATTTCCATACCAACAAATCTTAAATTTATCCTACTAACCAATCAAAGGTAGGTAACAAAATTTTTAAACACGATTTAGATCCTAATCTCCTAAAATCCTAAAATATAAAGTTCTAACTTTAAAATATAAAGTTCTAACTTTATATTTTAACGGAAATTTGACCACATGCATAGAGATTAAGATATAAATCGTGTTTAAAAATTTTGTTACCTACCTTTGATTGGTTAGTAAAAAAATATAATCGTGGGTAAAGCCTGACCAGAAAAATAAAAAACCCCGCCATGTTGCGGAAATTCATTGGAACTAATTTTTGTACTAGGAATCCTGACATTAAAGGTTATAGTCGATTGCAGCGCCCCCAAACCAGGTTTTTTATATTTCTGGTCAGGCTTTACTTCGTTTGTACGGAGCTTGCTGCAAGAACTATCCTCTTAAAAAACTTTTTGTTTCCATAGCAGCCACGAAAGTGAAGAACCAATAAAATGAAATTATCTGAATCAACGTTTTTTTTAATTGTTACCATGAAAACCTATTAAAAAATATAAATTTTATTTTCAAATACCTACACTGCACCTAAAACTAAATAAGGTACCTACCTACTATAACAATTATATTTATTTCGTTTTCGATTTGTATAAAAGTGATACTCAATGCCATTAAACTAAGATTAACTATTCGATTTTATTATCAAGTCCATATTTAATTACAAAAATAGTACCTACTTAAATAAAATGTAAGTGGCAAACTGCAACTAACCAAAAATTATTATCTCTCTAGATAAGAAAAACGGTGACTAACCCAATCATTACTCTTTAGTGGTAAATATAATTGCATAAATATCCCAAAACATAAAAGTAAAGGGTAGTTATACTAAATGTAACATTTTACCGATAAAACCATAGGTGTGAATTGCATATTTGGTAAAAAGAAAACTGTGACTAAACAAAATGTTACACTTTACCAATTAAAAAGGGTAGACAAAATCCCCTTTACGTGATGTGCAGGCGTGTTTATCCAAATAATCACACTATTCCTATAAACTTCCGTCATTATTCCTCAACGGACATGTAACAATTTGTTTAGACACAGTTTTGCATTTAGCCATTCATCTTTATTCACTCTTTTTTAGTTTAGTACCGCACTAAAAAGCGCCATCTCTCTCCGAAAACGGAAAGTGTCAAATTCATTTTGTAGTTTATGGTATCATAAGAAAGATGGCATTGATAACTCAATTCTTGAAAAATTTCGTTTAGTAACGGTTTGCCTTTAAAGGTGCGATATGCTATGACCAATAAAATAATTCCACTTGTCAATCTTCGATTGCACAGAGCAGCAAAGTCCGTCCCCGTCAAAGCCCAAAGTCATTTAGTAATAAAAATCAATCCTGCGCTGTAGTCAAAGGATACAAGTCAAGTCAAGTCAAGTCAAAATTTTTATTCAAAATAATATCACATAGATAACTTTTTGACGTCATTTTTGATTCTACCACCGCTTCGGAAGGTGTTCCGTTGTAGAGAAGATGCGGCCAGAAACTCTACAACACACTTCTTTTAAACAAAACAAAATATACAAAGTACAAATATTGAATTACATAGTGTAACATTGTCAAGACCAGACATTTTGGTCATTCAAATAATCATCGAGTTTATACAAAATTGGGTGATACTAATAACTACTAATTCTATCTCGCTTCGATTCGAATACGGGCTAGTGGACGTTTCGTCGGCGAAAAGGGCCCTAAACAATGAGCCAGTAGCAACAAGGAGTTTTAGGCGCGCGAAGGGGGCACATTCTGATTGGTCCATATAATCTGTTTCACGTTGAACTATTTTCCATACAAAAGTTTACACTCCATTTCACCCCCGTTGGTATTTTTATTTTCCTCCATCCTCTGTAGAATATTATATTTCTAGTTTCATGTTGTTATGAGATTTTAATTTTGTTTTCTATGAAATCTCTGGCCGACCATTCAGAAAGGTATTCAAGTCATGTTATGAGATAAGTAAATTATAAAGTAAAATAACCTGTTGAAGAAGCTTCTGCGGGGTAGGGGTGCGAATGAAGCTGGTGATGTAGACGTTAACGAACGTGGCCATCAGGAACTGGCAGTCGAAGCGGTCCATAATGCCGCCGTGCCCGGGGATCACGTCGCCGAAGTCCTAACAAAACAAACTGTCATTAGAGCAACAATTGGAATAAGAATAGTACGCACGGAGAAGGAAAGAAATTGAGTTGTATGTAGCGGAGCTACGAACGAACTTTACAGGAACGAACAACGCCGAGGCATCGTTAGAGTCGATCAGATCCAGGTCAGTACAGACGGCATAGCACGTAACACATCTCGCAGTCAATTAGGAGATGATCCATCAAACGCATCCAAAGCCAATAAGATGGCGAAGTAGACAGCGCGGTACGAACCAATCATATAGAAATAAATAAATAAAATGGTGAGTCCTAAATCACAATATCGAATTTAGCAAGATAAATTTCATAAATACAAGATCCAACTAATAACAATTGGACCTTGATCCCGGGGATAAGATATCAGTCACATTATTACCTTGATCTTGAAAGCGCGCTTGAAGCCAGATGCGAAGAAACCACCGAACGGACCGATCACAGAGCTGAAGATGCTGAGAGACAGCGAGTGGATCATGAACGGGTAGATGTTAATCTTCTCCATGCCCAACTGAAACATGAAACAAAACATTATACTTTGGTTCAACGGTTATCATCAGAGCTTGGATTAGTCATAGGAAAAACTGTATAATAAATCAAAAGTAGCCTTTAGATTGTTGTTTAGGAAACTAGAAAATACAAATTCGCAGTATGTTTTTATTAACTTTAGTACATGTCGTATGGATGTAAGTTTTCTGTAATTCATCATAATCATGGCAGGGCAGCGCAGGACCGGTCATTATGGCGATCCTTGGGGAGGCCTATGTCCAGCAGTGGACGTCCATCGGCTGAGATGATGATGATGATGATGATCTCAGCCGATAGACGTCCACTGCTGGATATTGGCCTCCCCCAAGGATCGCCACAACGATTGGTCCAGCTGCGCGGCCGCCCGCGCCGCCGCCGCATTTTCTGTTTTTACTCCTAGTTATTCGGTGGTTGTCATTTATCGGCTATCCACTTTCAAAGATATAGATATTTTAGCGCTACTGATATTCAGAAAATAAGTAAGATTGTATAAGTTGTCTTTTGTGGGTCTAGAACTACTATAGACACACATTTACCGCGAACTTACCTCCACAGAGGCTCGTAATCCATTGACATAAGGTTTAAAATACTTACAACTTTCACGACAGGCTGCAAGAACTGCGGCGGAGTGTACTCGTGCAGGCGGAACAGTAACGACGGTTCGCAGTCCATCGTCATGCGACCCAAGGAGTCAGAGTACTCGATCGGGCAAACAAGGTACGGGTATTGAGACATCATGAACGAGATCTGAAAACATTTACACAATCATGCTTATTATTATCAGAAATTAGCATTGATATACAAATAAACCCAAGATACAGTCAACATTCCGCGACTCAAATACATCCTCGAAAATATAGCACACCAATTACTCTTTAAGTGGTAATTTTTATTAGTATCCTTCATTTATAAAAGAACTTCAAAACTTAAGTCATAAGATCGAATTTTGTGTTTAGCCGAGAACTTATGATCGTTTAACTTTATTTCTTACTTACATCATTTAGTAGATTACACTTTGCTTTGGATCTATACATTTTAATATGTATTAAGGATAAAGAAGTGAAACTCTGCCCACTCTTTGCTAACAACTACAAATGGCCAACTTACCACCAAACCGAAGACAACAGTAGACACGCCGCCACCGATGAAACCTTCCCAGGTCTTCTTGGGGCTCAGCTTGATGAGGGGAGTCTTGCCGAAGAAGAACCCGAACACGTATGCCATGACGTCATTGCAGATGATCATTGAAACGGGTACTATGAACCAGATTAGACCTGCAAAGAACATGGATTAAGTATAACAAATATCAAGGTCGCTCAGGCAATTGCAATTGTTAGATTACGATAGGAATTTATGTTGGTTCGTATTTGACTTGAGAGGCAGTAAACTAGGATGTAGTTTTCACATGTATTTTAATGTTGAGTTTGTACGGTGATAATCTTGTTGTAGCGTGTAGTCAATACTAGAAAACTTGTCGAACATTTGAATAGAAATTGAATTTAGTAAATGAAAAACATATGGGGTGGAATGCCCTGCCTGCGTCAGTATTTCTGAGCGGTTTTAACCCGAATTCCTTTAAAGTAAGAGTTTAATAGGCTTCTTCTGGGCAAGCTGGCTACATCTTCGACCCCATCTATATCCTAAGGACTGGATTGAGGTCAAGAGAAAACCTATCTGTAGTAAAAAAAAATATAAGTTCAAATATTCGCACGCACCGGTGCTATCAATGTTGTAGAAATATCTTGATTATCTATAACTAGCTTCTCGCCTATTACGTTAGAGATTGCTCTAAATAGTTATAAATAAGTTTAGTCTATGACGACTACTGAAGTCTTACAGAAAGACAACAGCACTAGAAAATATAACCATGAATCCAACAAATATTGGATTATGGTTTCCCTATTATAATCTACACACTCAACCTGGAGGAATATCTCTTGTACTTCTCATACGCTACTAATTGTATCACTACTATTTGTATAACATTGCATTACAATTTACATCAATATACTGAAACGTACGTTACAGCGTAATTGCATTTGTTCTTCAATATACACAATCAAATTAGTGAGGCGGTTGCTCCAAATTGACACGGAGAGAATGTGTCAGAATTGACGACTAATTACTGGGAATGAATATTCTTAAGTGAAGAATACGCTCCCGGTACCGAGATGTAGAAGTCTTATTTCGTTCAAAAGCGAAACTTAATTTTATCGTTTAGATATGTGTTGTGCCGTAGTAGGAAGACCGAAGAAAAGATGAGATGGATTCTGTGAAGGTTGGGTAAGAAAGGAGTGAGAACAGTGGCTAAGCAGATAGATACATCTTACGATCATTGCTGGCTAAGAGAGATGAATGGAAGATGACATTGCGATGACCACAAATAATGGGATAAGGGCAAGATAATGATGATGTATTGTTGCCGGATTATTTTCCTCTCAAACAATACGTTTTTACGGTTCAGTATTTTTAATATTGTGTATAGGCGTATAGACTTAAACCATCTCTTAACATTTAATTAACGTTTGATTTCTGTATCGTTTATTTTGGAAGGACCAAAGGTTTAAAATAGTCTGGTTTCACCTGAATCATCAAAACATTGCGTGTTACAATTACAATCCGTCTATTTTAGATTGAGTCTAGAAATCATAATTCAGTACACAGACTGCGATCGTTAAAAGTCTATACAATCAACCCGCTACACAATCTGACCTAGTTTTATCCTTAAATGTGTAACGTAGAAGGAATACAAAATGTACAATTACTGTGTTCTCGTTCAGCTTATATATTTTTGTAAAGATCAAAACCAACATTGTTTATTCAAATAATAAATATTATAAAGATAACATTTGGACACAAGTTTTTGTTATCATACCACCTCATCGGAATGTGTTTTGCTGTAGAGAAGGTGCGACCAGAAAATCTACAACATCACGTATTTTAAATAAAATGTATAAAGTATACAACTGGAAAAAAATACAAGATTGAATTACATAACGTAACGTTGGCAATCAGCATTTGATCATCTATGCATTTTTATTCCAAAATCGACGTTTGAAGGTATTGTCGAAAAAAAACCTATTTAAAAAAATTCCATCTAAATGTCTTCATTGATTATTTACAAAGAATATTTTGCGTTCAAATGTTTAAATCCAATATCTTCAAAGAAAATGCTTTGTTTGTACAGATATTTTGAGTTTGACCTACTTATAAGCTTGGTACGGTTCACTTTTCTTACGCAAAGAGGTTTAAATTTTAGATTACTTCCAAGTAAAGTTAAATAAATTATTCAGTAAAATTAGCTCCCTGGGAGCTGCGGTAAATATTGAACCGGCATAGGAGACACTTACTTTATTTATAAGAACGAAACGAAAACATTGGCAAACGTGTGCAATTTCAAATAACTTTTGTATTAATATCCTTATATGAATCATGATCTTTATAGACCACAAACATTTATAACGTTGTAGATTTAAAAATGATCTTTATTCACCACAAACATTTATAACGCTGTAGATTTAAAAAATAGAAACCTTTAATTAATATCTAAACAATCCTTTTCAATAAAAAACATGGTTGAAAAGGAAGAATACTTCATAATAAATTATTTTTCTCCCCTTCGAACGGAAAGCGTCCATTTTCGTCCCGTTGCGCTAAACTAAGTTCTTCCATCGGGAAAAAAAATAGTATAATAACTAACCTCGGGCAGTAAGTTCAATAAGACACGCATTCCACAACAATATCTGCTGACACGTAAACGGCTTCAATCTATTTCTGTCAGCCGCTGCCACGATATAGGCCATGGGGTGTGTAACGATAAACAATGCTATCTTTGCTATCTATATTTGCGATATTTACCATAGTTGTGATCTTATGAGGTATTTTGGTAAACTCCAATATTTAGAAGACCCAAAATGTTATTCTATCTTGCTATTCAAATAAAACATTGAAAAATGTTACACTATTTTTTTCAATATTGTATTTGTAATTATACTTCTTCCTGCCCTTATCCCATTACTTGGGGTCGGCGCAATATTCTATTTGTAATTGTACTTTGTATATTTTTTTTGTTTAAAAGATTGATGTTGTAAAGTTCTCAACAAGGAACACCTTCCGACCAGGTGGAAAAGTAATAAAAAACTGGCCAGGAGCGTGTCGGACTCGCCCATGATAGGGTTCCGTACTCATTACGTGAAAAGCTTATCCTCGCTCACTATCGTGAGTAATTAAGGCGGGGCATACAGACAGACAGAATGGACGAAAGTATAAGGGTTCCTTTTCCTTGTTTGACTACGGAACCCTAAAAATGACGTCAAAAGGCTATCGAAGTGATTTTGAATAACAAATTAAGAATATTGAATTTTGAAATTTTGCCAATCACGGGCTGTGCCTTCATCCAATTCTTCTTCTTTCGTTTAAGCATGAGCTAATCCAATCGAATTCATTCAATAAAGGTACCGGTATTTTATCGATAGGTCCTACAATCCTCAATCTCTTGAGTCTTTGCTAGTACATATATCCGATTTTTTTAGTATAGAAAGCAAAAATATGGTAGATTCAGAAAATAATACAACTAATCAGAGGTAACACAGTGTATAGCAACTACTGTTACGCAGCTATTATATTCCGTTTTCCCCGCTTCGATAATTTTCTATAGTAAAACGTTTCCCGTATTATTTGTTCTATACAAGTAATCTACAATTATTTTATACATATACAATATAGCTAGTAGTGTGTTTAGTTCATTGTTCGCATGTCACTTAAATAGACACCATTTGTAAGAAACTTGTTGATGGAATGAGATCGTGTGACCGTGTGAGCGAAGAAATAAAATGTTCAGTTTGTCAGTTTGTCCTCTATAGGTACTCTGAAATCGAATCCGAGATCAAAATTTTAAACAAAGGAGGTTCTATCGTTTGAAATTTTTGATACATACATACATACATACATATGCTCACGCCTATGTCCCACTACTGGGGTAGGCAGAGACAATAGATCGCCACATGCTACGATTCTGACACACATCTTTCGCCTCCTCAACATTCATAAGTCTCTTCATACATGCTCGTCGGTTCCGGGTACATTTTATTTGGCCCTTCTTCAGTACGCATCCTATTTGGTCAGCGTACGTGCGCCTAGGGCGACCCCTTTCAACCATTCCATTCACACTTTCCTTGTAGATTTCATACGTCAGCCTACTTTGGCTCATTCTTTCCACATGGCCAAACCACCTCAACATTCCTTTTTCAATCCTTGTCACTACATCTTCTTTCAGACCACATCTTTCTCTAATCACACTATTCCGTAACCGGTCCTTTAAAGTCACACCACACATACTACGCAGGGAGCGCATTTCAACAGCATTTATTCTAGATTCATGCTTCTTCTGCCATACCCAACTCTCACTTCCATACATTAAAGTTGGTGCCAACACACCCTCGTGAACCGCCAAACGAGCCTTTTTAGAAATAGTTTGACTCTTCACGAAGGTGTGCAAGGCTCCATTAATCCTATTTCCTGCTTTCACTCTTCTCTCTATATCTTCGTCGTACTTTCCGTCTCTTGTGAACATACAACCCAAGTACACAAACTCACTGACTTGCTCTAGCCTTTCATCACCTATCATAATCTTACATTCAGTCACTGTTTCATCGCGCTCGATAACCATTACTTTCGTCTTATTTACATTAACATTCATTCCCTTCTTCTTAAATGATTCATTCATACATGTTACCATCTCCTGCAAATCATTTACCGATGACGCAAGCAGAACTTGGTCATCGGCATACAACAGACATTTGACAAATAACTCGTTCATCCTTATACCACACACTCTTTCTTTCAAATCACTCAAACAACTGTCCATGAATAGGTTGAATAGCCACGGTGACGCTACACAACCCTGTCTGACACCTCTGGAGATACCAAACCAATCGGTATGAGCCCCGTTTATCCTGACACATGCACTGGAACCCTCGTAGAGAGATTTCTACTCTCAAAATTTTTGATCTCGGATTCAATTTCAGAGTATAGAAAAAAATCATAAAGTTTTACTTCTTTTGGCGCGTTACGAGAATCAGATCAAGGTGTATTTTCAGCATGTGACAGAAGTAGCGCGCGCCTATGGGACACACCATCACACCATGATATTACTTTTTAATAAACCTTTTTTTTTATTTGATCCAAAAAAGTATAACTTCTTACATAAGTACACACCTTTTTTTACCCCGACTTTTTCTACCTTTTCTGATCCAGAAAAAGGATTTTTGATAAAATGCCACCAAGTGCATGTTGAATCTCGTGCTATCTCAATTCAAATTTCATTCATTTGATAAGCCGATTCCTATTACACCTTTCAGTCCCGTAATATTGTCATCGTTAAAATAAGAATCCTACAGTAAACATTTTTACCAAATTTTAACGTTCATGGTCAAATAGTAGGTACGAGGGGAAAACACTCGAAAAATTGACAAATGTTGATCTGTCATAGATTCTTGTAACACGGTTTTTAGGTTTTAAGGTCATTTATCACGTTGTGTATGGATGTATGTCAACCTTTCAGTGTCAGCAATATGCGTCTATTTCTACCCTTCAATGCCACCCTCGCTTCTCGCCTACTCGTTTCTGCGTGGCCTATTTACAGTTGAAAGGCTTCATGACCGCGACAATGCTTTGACGTGGAGCAACTATGTATTGTGTTATCTTCAATCTTGCTAGGGAAACGGATGTTAGGGGAAATGTGACGTTGTTACGTTCGATTTAGGTTTGAGTTTTGAGCAATTATTTGGATATAATAGTAAGGTAATAAGCAGTAGGTTCCCACTGCAGGGCAAAGGCCTCCTCTCACCAATAAGGGGACATAGTTAGGCCATTATCCACCACGCGGGCCTAGGTCGCCATAATAGGCCTCTGACCTGGCTTAACAAATAGCACCGTGATCTGACGATACTACCCGGGACCAACTACTTAACAGATTAAGTATTGCGTTGAGTTCAATATAATTATTATCACTTTATCTCGAAAACGAACGTTTTCTAGCGAATCTACCGGCAATAGATAACCTTAATTTCACAGTTCAAGTTCGTTGACCGATTTAATTATCAGTTTACATTCCTACTTATCGCATTGTAATGGATTTAAATGAATCACTGCGCCGCGCCGTCTTCGTTCGTTCGGAGGTCGCGCGTTCAAACATTCTGTTCTATTAAGCTATTGTGTTTAGCGATATTAAAATTTATTAGCGACCGCCCGTGCGTTAATGTCATACATACATCGGTTAAAGACAGATTGCATTTGTTTAATATTCAGGGGCGCGTAACGGAGAGCTATGGAACTCAATCTTGAGTTCGAATCCGCACATGCCATACGTACCAATGAGTTTTTTGAACTTATGTACGTAATACCGACTGCTCTCAAACGGTGAAGGAAAACATCGTGAGGAAACCTGCATACGCTGAAGAAGAAATTCCGATGCGTATGTGAAGTCTACCAATCCGCATTGGGCACGCGTGGTAGGTAGGACCAACGCCCATACACCCTCCCTGAGGGTAGGCCTGTGCCCTGCAATGGGACGTAGGTATATAGGCTGTGATGATGATGATGATGCAGGGTGTAAGTGTAGACCACTGCATTACTTTAAAGGGTGATCGAAATTAACAAAAAAAAATTAGCTGTCCCATACATTTGAGTCTAGTATGTTTGCAGTTGTGAATGCCGATTTTTTATTCGCGATCCGATATTAGTCCCATATAGGAAGTTGCTCAGTTTGATGGTCCGATGATCCCCTTAAAAACTACAGCATGTTAAAAAGGAACCTTTATCTAACTTGTAGTAGCTTACATACATAACATAAACTTACGACAATAATCCCTTTCGCAAATCACATTAAAAAATTAACGTTCATTTCACGTAAGTCGAGGTAATCTTACTAGTGTACTTACCCTCGAAAATGTTCTGTATGATGAGATAGCTCTGCGTGACCACGATGAGCAGAGCGACGTGGGTCCAAGCGAACAGGCTGAACTGCCGCATGTAGTAGCGCTTCACTAACGACAGCACGAACCACACGAAGCAGGTAATCATACGAGTGTACTTACCCTCGAAAATGTTCTGTATGATGAGATAGCTCTGCGTGACCACGATGAGCAGAGCGACGTGGGTCCAAGCGAACAGGCTGAACTGCCGCATGTAGTAGCGCTTCACTAACGACAGCACGAACCACACGAAGCACGTAATCTTACTAGTGTACTTACCCTCGAAAATGTTCTGTATGATGAGATAGCTCTGCGTGACCACGATGAGCAGAGCGACGTGGGTCCAAGCGAACAGGCTGAACTGTCGCATGTAGTAGCGCTTCACTAACGACAGCACGAACCACACGAAGCAGGTAATCTTACTAGTGTACTTACCCTCGAAAATGTTCTGCATGATGATATAGCTCTCCGTGACCACGATGAGCAGAGCGACGTGGGTCCAAGCGAACAGGCTGAACTGTCGCATGTAGTAGCGCTTCACTAACGACAGCACGAACCACACGAAGCACGTAATCTTACTAGTGTACTTACCCTCGAAAATGTTCTGTATGATGAGATAGCTCTGCGTGACCACGATGAGCAGAGCGACGTGGGTCCAAGCGAACAGGCTGAACTGCCGCATGTAGTAGCGCTTCACGAGGGACAGCACGAACCACACGAAGCCCACGCAGTAGAGGCTGAATGATATGAAGCGGTGGTACGTCACCAGGAAGTGCAGGTAGTCCTGTGGGTTAATTATCGCAGTTAATACAGATTATTTTAATTTGAAAAGGAGGCGCTCGATGGATGATTGGAACTGCGGAACCGATCACCGAAGATTACTTCGTCGGTTCCAATACCAACGCTGATGCTTATGCAACACCCCGTCGTTAAGTCGTATTTTATCTTGAGCTTTTGCCTGTGTGAAGCCACATTGTTCCCGCATAATAATGATGATGATGTTTCACAAATTGATATAACATCGTAAAACACAATTTGAAAACAAAGCAAATACAATTTGGAGTCGCGTTGTGGATCTGCTAGTGGGTGGTCGCGTGTCGCGTGTCGCTCGTCGGTTGCCCCTTCCCAGCTCGACAGCGGGGCTCCAGTGGTGGCTCAAGATAGTGTTCTTTTGTAAGAACAACCCTTGAAGTCACAAAAATATCTTCAGAACCGTACAACGTCAAGCACTTTTGCTACAAAAACTCGACATTGGCAAAATCATCACAAACCAAGATGGCAGCCATATTTTAAAAATACAATAGAATAGAATAGAAATACAATTTGAAACCGATAATTTCGGAAGGTTCGTTTTATATAAATGTGTGTGTTGTGCATTATTTCTTAACTGTAGTTTAAGAAGTTTTATTTACACGTTGAAAAATAAAGGCAGTTTTTTGGCCTAAGTAGATAATATATTGTATTAGTTCAATATAGAGTCATTATTAATACAAACACTTTCCTCTTATCAGACAGCATCACTAGATAACGTTATCTTTAATCTAATTTTGATAAATGATAGGAAAACTCGGTAACACGCGCCAAATCAATTACAAAGCAAGAGAAGACTCACGCCACACATTTAAAACAGTTTATATTTTTTTTTTAGCATTTTATAAATACAGCATACACCAGTTATTCATCAATAATGTATTCACGACAGTTATACAGGGTCCTTCTTAATATGATGATACTTGTTTAAGGGGATGAGCAGCAGACTATCAAACTGAACAACATTCTCCATGGGACCAACATCGAAATCGCGAGAAAAAAATCTGCTGTCCCATACATTTGGCTCAAGTAGGTTTGCAGTTTTGTATGGGAGCTGATTTTATTTTCGCTATTTCAATTATGGTACCATAGATAAAGTTGTTTAGTTTGACAGTCTGATCAGCTTATGAATAAAATGTACTTAGCCAAATGCCTTATCGAAACATTGAGATGAAAAAAAAAAGTTAGATAAGAACAAATTTTAACAATAAAGTTAAAAATATACTGTAGCATAAATTGCCATAAACTAGCCAGCGATATTGCGAAGAATTTTATAACACTATTCGTGAATATAACTATACGTAGTTCCAGATTCTTAAATTATTGTAACCTTGAATATAAAGCTTATTAAAATTATATTAATTAAAAACCGGCTATTTAGAATCACAAAGACAGAGATTGGTAACATTTCGGTACCTATTTAGAGACGTTTTTTAAGTCTAGTAGCTCGAACTCCCGTATGTTCGATCCGCGTAAAATCTATACATTTTCGACCCTACTTAACTTAGACTAAAAAAAGTATATGAATCTCGGTCTTATTCCTTATTCTCATCTATTCTTAGAACTACCTGAGTAATTTATAAGATCTGATTAAGCTCTCGAAAGCTAAATACGAATTCGAAAAATTATATTTATATACTTATTATGGGACGAAGTACGGGATTATTTTTATCGAATAAAGATCATCATCATCTCAGCCGATGGACGTCCACTGCTGGACATAGGTCTCCCCAAGGATCGCCACAACGATCGTTCCTGCGCTGCCCTCATCCAACGGTTTCCCGCCGCCTTCACCAGGTCGTCGGTCCAGCGTGGGGGGCCTACCCATGATATTTCGAATAAAGATGAACATGAACATGAACATATGCTCACGACTATAGTCCCCGAGGGGGTAGTCAGATATATTCTGAAACCTCAGAACATCCACGTTTTACCAGTGGTACTGAAACTCTGTCCAGTGTAACGGGGGGTGAGCCCGTCGCCACTTATAATGGACAGTGGGTATACAATACATTGCCTCGAAATTGAAGCATGCAGGTTTCCTCACAATGTTTTCCTTCACCGAAAAGCCAGTGGTGTTATAAATCGTACATACGAGTAAATTCCGAAAAACTCATAAATAGAAGAAGAATCAAGAATAAAGATAAAATGCTTAATTAGTCCAGAATTTTATTAGTTGACCCGACCTCTGACCTCTATTCCCTCCATCCTTCCTAATCACCTCGCCAATTCAATAATAAATTACAATCCAATTACCCCAATTGTTTTTTGATAGAAAAGTGTTTAGGGAATTTGATTACTTTATTGTTGCTAACTCGGTCACGCAATGGCAAATTTAATGATAAAATTGTTTTAAAAACCGAACAAAGTGTGTGTTTTTCAATACTTACCTAGTTTATTGATTTCTCGGTCCAAATTTTTTCAGGCATTTTTAAACATGTAGAACCGATAGAACACATCCACATTTTAAAATTATCATTCTCAGAATGTAAGTATAAAAATTTACTGTATTGCTCCTGACCGAATTTGGCCATGGCGACTGCTTTCAACTCCATTGTATAAAAATTATAATGTAGGTATTTCATTAAGCAATGAAGTTTACCTGAGCCATACATGAATAAATGTCAAGTGATATCGTGCGCAGTAGTTGTGTATATACTTAGTTATAAATATACGGTATATATTATAGACATGGGTATTAATATTAAAATTAACTTTTCATGAAAATTTACATTGGTGCTTGCTTTCGGAACCATCTTTTCTGATCTGGTCATCATCAGACCCTGAAGATATTCCAGCAAAGTTACTAGACATTTGAGCCCAAACTCGATGTTTCTGGGTGTGATTTTGACTGATATCCCTTCAAAATAGGTACTCAATCAAAGCTGATTACTGAAAACTGCTGAACCGATTTGCATGAAGCTAAGGACACTATCATAAAAATTTGCTTTCGATTACAAAAAAAACCGCAGCAAAATCCGTTTGGAGGCTACAAAACCATAGACAGACATACATAAGCGTCAAACTTATAGGCTGAGATTCAGAGACATTTTTTTAGTCTTAGTTCGATCTAAGTAGGGTCGAAACTAGAAATGTATGGATTTTGACAAACGGGAGTTCGAACAAAGACTTAAAAATCGTCTCTGAATCTCGGCCTTAGTCTTATAACAACCATTTTTGCGTCGGGGGTTAAAATCCAAGTCACCTAGCCAAAAATGTCTCATTCCCACCTTATCTAAATATCGTTCGATCAATAGTAACGTCAAACTCACAAATAACATATTGCCTGATAATACAAATTATACAATATGATTTGAAAAGATAAGAGAGATAGTAACATTGGAAAGTATTCATAAGCACTTAATTTTACCATGTCATTTTGTGACGTTAAAAATTGCATATAATAATTATGTAAGTACATATACTCGTATGTAAGAAATTATTAGTGACATGGGGGCGACCTTTATTAATCTGTGCTTCTAATTACATCCTCCGTAAAATATGTATATAGTATTCCAAACATAATGCCATATAGAGTAGTTTTTATTTTAATTTTATTAAGGCTTAGTCTGTGCGTTGTCTGTCTGTTAGTCACGGAACTGTTTTATATGTATAGATTGATTGCCTCTGTTCAGTTGAACAACTGAGGTGTAAAAGTAGGATAAACAAACATAATCACTTTCATTTTATGAGATGATGTTTTATCGGATCATTAAAATCTTAGTAAATAAAATATAATTTTAAGTATACTTTAAGTCAGTTCCTAACACTAGTTTTCATTAATATTTGAACATTAAGTAAAACTTAAGCAATAAAGTTACTACACAATATGTAAGGAAGGCCTTCATTTTAAGCTATTTTGACATGGTAGTAAAAATGTTGCTAATTAGTTATGTCAATAATGTGCGTCTTGTAAAATTGCTGGTACAGTTCATGAGAGAAATGTATTGTGTTGAGAAAAAACAGAATTACACAATCATTTTTAAATATTTGTTTCTGAACCATTGATGCTATAAAAGCAAATATGCTTCTTACTCAAACATACCGTCTGATTTGCTGGGTGTTACCTATTTATTTTCTGTAATAAAATAAGCTAAGGTTTAAAATGTTTCGAGTCGTTTTGTGGTGCGCCTTGTGAGAAGCCTATGAACATAGGGCCTAGCAGAAAGGCTGATGATGATGATGTAAGGTTTAAAATAGCGACGACGCCGCAACGGCACAGCACCACACTGTGTCGTGCCGTTTAGCTAAGCCTAGGTACATTCTTTAACTTTCGACGCCGAGTGTACCAATGTCAAAGGCATTCGAGTGTAACTTGGACGGAATAAAGGAGTGGGTTCCGTTTATTACCAACATTTCAGAACATTTACCTGATTTACTTAATTAACAGTATTGCAACTAACACTTTAAAAATAGGAAATGTCAGTCAAACCGAGCAATGTTTTTGTTGAATAATAATGCAAGTTTGATAGATAGTTAATATGAATATTTTACTTTGGTGTAAACATAATTTAATTTTTAATAATACAAATATATATAATGATTTTCATTTATAATATCTCCAACTATCCCCTAAGCCTACAGGACTAAAATTGCAAGCATATTTTTAGATACTAATGCTATGAACAATGCAAAGTGTTTCATATGATAATCAGTCTGTTTTTAGCCGAAAGTATTGTTTGAAATGAACTTTACGACTGAAATCACTTTGAATGTGACTTTAGTTTACAATTACATTGTTATAGGCATCTTGAAGAGTTACTTTAATATGATTATGACCAGACAGCTCTTAAAATGTTCACAACAATATTATTACAAGATGTGAATTTTGTCTAATCGATGGACCAAGGTGTTGGAACTGTGGTCAAGGGAGGTCCGTAGGCAGACTACCATTATGTCGGTTAGATGACATTATAAGAAATTGACCTGATTAGCTCGGGACCATAAGATGTCCCGATGATGTGTGAGATGATGATGATGAAGAGAATGAAAAACGACGAAAAAGGTATAGCTGTGATCACTGTTCCATACAAATATTAGGATATCGGGGGGGGGGATGAATCCCACCTATCCCCCCCCCCTGGATACGTGCTTGAAAAAGGGGGCCTATGCCCTGCAGTGGGTTGACAAGGGCGGATTTGATTGATTGATTTGATGAATTTTGTTAAAATGTCAAACTTCATAATCACTTTTTAGGTTTCCACTGCTGAGGCCCAAACCAATACACCTGATGAAGGTGTATGGGTGGTTAGCATACCATAATACCTTGTATGGATTAGCAGATTTAACACATACCTACTCATCAGAAGGTCTTAGTGTTGGGTGATTCCTCCACCGAAATAATGATCCTGATATTGAATGCTGTTGCAAAAATGTGTACTTTTTTTGCTTTACCTTACAATGTTTTTTTTAAATGTAATTTAAATATCTATTGAAATGCATGATGCAAATAAATAATTCAACAGCAATTATACAGGGTGAAATTGATATCATTAGCAACTTTTACTATGGGAGCAAACCAATTGGAGCAAAATAAAATCTGCTGTCCCATACATTTGAGTCATGTAGGCAGCGGCGGGTGCAGTTTAGTATGGGACAGCTGATTTTTTTGTTGCTCCGATTGGTTTGCTCCCATAGTAAAAGTTGTTCAGTTTGATGGGTAGATTCTTAGTTTAAAAGGATGCTAATGATATCAGTTTCACCCTGTAGAGGATTATAAAACGGAAAATTTGTTTCTAAAAAGAATCTAACTTACAGTTCTATTAATGACGACTCCAAAGTAGTCAATCAGGTTCTCTCCGTAGAAGAAGTAGTTGGAAGTCAGCAGGAAGTACCAGGACAGAGAGCGGAACCATGGGAGACCATGAACTCTGTACACGGCGTAGCCTATGTTGATGATCTCTTCGAAACATTTCACTTGGACGCAGAGGACCTGGGTACAGAAAATTTAATTTACATCAACAAATTACATGTTTTCAGTTTGTTTACATTACTATGCATACCTACATTTTTATAAGGTTAGTTCGGGACACTTTTATCGAGAATTTTGTATTAGACCCTGTGTCCATAGTTCTAGGTTGATGTATAAATAAGATATAATTGTGTACTAAAATTCAAGGATTGCTGTTTGTTTTAGCCATATTTGGGTAACAAGTTTAAGTTACTTTAAAAGTAAGTTGATAATTTTGACCTTTATAAGCAGAAAAATTAAAAATAAAATCACAATGGCCATACCGTGATCATGAGAGCAAGAGGGCCTCCATAGATCAACAAGCAGAAGGCCCCAATCATCAGCCAGGTGAAAATGCCGCGTATCACCCAGTTTCGCCATCTAAATAAAAAAAATGAATAAAATAAAATGAGAGTTTAAAAAACATTCCAAAAAAGAACAACAAATTTATTCGAGTAGAATCAAATGTGTGGTGTTCAATAATAGAATAGCTCCGGTTATGTAGGAAGTGATTTGTTTGTGGTTTACCTTGAAGAAAGGCCCGAAAGCGCAGAGTCCAGAATCTCCGGCGTTTTATCCGTACCTTGGGGCAGGTTTTTCGCCATTTCGTCCACATATTTCTCTTCTAATACCTTCTCCTCTTCCGAGTCAACCTGGTAAAGCACCGAATAGTAAATAAATCTAGTTTCAGAAACAGGTTTGTTGTGATATAATCAGTGATCGGAATGTCGGGGCATTTTTTGAGCATACAAGTTTGGATACGCCTGAATTTCCCGGAAGTATCCGGATTTAATAAATATGGATACAAATTTCACGGGATTTATTGGGATTACCTATTTAGATGTCAAGAGACGTTTTTTTAAATCAAGAGTATTAGCAGCGCATACTAGAGGCCGCGACTTTGAAACACGCCGCCTGGTACTTTTGACATGTACCGCGCTTAGGTAAATATGTTGACCGTTATTAAACAATGATATTAAGTAATTAATTAGTAGTCAGGGCACCAAAGCGTTGCCACTTCGAAGATGTCTGCAGGCTTCTTTGACTTCAGTTCAGGCGTTTATCTATAGTGAGCGGACATATCCGTGACGTATAAATTAAGCTACCAAAATGGGGAAATGCGCCGTAAAAATGTGTAGATCACAGTCGGAAAAGAATAATAAAGGAAGTGGTGTTACTTTTCACAAGTAAGTTTACTATATTTTGTCAAAATAAAATTAAAAAACTAAATAAATTTTTCACGCATTGTTTTTGCCATCAGTGTTGCAAGTAAATACGATTTTGATTTACAAACTTTTACGGCGCGTTTCCCCATTTTGGTAGCTTAATTTATACGTCACGGATATGTCCGCTCACTATAGATAAACGCCTGAACTGAAGTCAAAGAAGCCTGCAGACATCTTCGAAGTGGCAACGCTTTGGTGCCCTAACTACTAATCTAGTTACTTAATATCATTGTTTAATAACGGTCAACATATTTACCTAAGCGCGGTACATGTCAAAAGTACCAGGCAGCGTGTTTCAAAGTCGCGGCCTCTAGTATGCGCTGCTAATACTCTTGATTTAAAAAAAACGTCTCTTGACATCTAAATAGGTAAACCCAGTAAATCCCGTAAAATTTTATCCAAATTTATTAAATCCGGATATTTCCGGGAAATTCAGGCGTATCCATACTTGTATGCTCAAAAAATGCCCCGACATTCCGATCACTGGATATAATTAAAAACAAAAAATTATACGATACATGATCAGATTCTCCAGCGGTCTCCACTTTGTCGTTCCCGTCTCCTTCTCCTCGCCGATGTCTCAGTTCGCTCATTTTATCAAGAAGCACAACGAACACCAAAAGATCTAGATTTTAGTCAAACACCACGATAATTCGAAATAATTTAATCCATTTAGGAACAGACGGGAAAAGTCGATTCGTTGTTTTTCGACGACTTGTCAAACGAAAAATCAATAATTTTGTTTTTTTCTTTTTTAGTGTTGCCAGCTTTAATAAATTGTATTTGTAGTAGAAAATATTTACAGAACAGGGCTTAGTAGTAGTTCGGAGTCGCGTTGTGGGTCTGCTATAGGGTAGTCGCATCGCTAGTCGATTGTTGGTTGCTCCCCGGCCTACAACGAAGCTCCAGTGGTGGCTCAAGATAGTGTTCTTTTCGAAAAACAATCCTTGAAGTCACCAAAATACATAAGTTACCGTACAACGTCAAGCACTCTTGCTACTATTCTATTCTATTCTATATTTTAAAAAATGGCTGCCATCTTGGGTATGTGATGATTTTGCCAATGTCGAGTTTTTTATAGCAGAAGTGCTTGACGTTGTACGGTTATATTGATATTTTGGTGACTTCAAGGGTTATAAGAACAATATCCTGAGCCACCACTGGAGTTCCACTGTGGACCGGGGATGGGGCAACCGACGCGCACGTGACCACCCAATAGCGGAGCCACAGAGCAACTCCACTCTTGCTACAAAAACTAGACATTGGCAAAATCATCACATACCCAAGATGAATGAAAATGAAAATTATTAATAAATATATGTCTATGTCTATGATGACAGCCATTTTTTAAAATATAGAATAGAATAGTAGTAGTTCGTCGCACTAAAAAGTAGTGTCGTAGCGTAAATATAATAATAGTGAGGGCGCTCGACGGTCGCGACAGCCCTATCGTGCGCAGGGTGCGGGGCGCGGGAGGATCGCATTCTACGAATAAGAGAATAAATATGGAAGAGTAACTCCAAACAAAATCGAAATCATTTTTGGCACCCCATGAAAAATGTCATTTTGTATGAGATTTAGAACGCGTTACAATTTTTTTGGTGCCACTTTTTGAGCTTCATTTATACTTCTATACATTCTCTTATTCGTAGATCGCATTACATCGCGCGATTTCTTAGAAGCGCCCCTACTATAATCTTATAAGTACTTTGGTAGTTAGTTTAGGTTTTAGTAGAAATTTTTATTTGATTTCATGCAACCCTGATTACCTGTCAAAAGTGTCAAAAATGTTAGAGGTGTTTTTGTAGCAAAAAAATGTATTGAATTTTTTAAATATTACTACACCACCTCTATCACTATCATTTATTACGAAATAAAACTTAATAATGTGGTAGTGCAGTAGTCATAATTTTTAGGCGTCCTTTTTATGAACTCAAAAAACGTGACCTAAAAACGAAAAAAAAAGAAAAGAAAACGTAAACATGGCGAATGAGTCAGATGATTTTGAGAATAATATTGAAAATGTAAGTAATTTTAACCATAAAACAGTTTAATTTCATCACGAAAAGATAAATCAACATATATTCTTACCTTTCCAGTTAAAAACTACAGTAAGAAAATCGTTCGCTCGAGTATACGCGGCTCTAAAAGCGAGGGAGTTGAAAACGCTGAGGCAACTAGAAGCCCTACGAAAACAATGCCAAGACGACGAAGACTTGAAGCGTAATTGTGTTCAAAATATTCAAATAAACTATAATAACGAGTCCACGCTACTAGATAATGTAAGTAACTACGGTGTTATCGATTTTGAGAAACTTAATTTTGATAGTAACACTTTTACACTCGAAGACTATGTAAGTCCAAACCATGATCACATGTACTTATATAAGACTATAGAAGAAATTACTAAAGACGACGAAGATTTAGAAGCGATAGAAGAAGCAGCTTTAAAAGAAATAACTCGTACAAACTGTGTTTGCTACGTTAACATAAGGCCGGAAGAGGTGTCCAAACAATTTAGAGAGGTAGATAAATCTGTAAAATTTATCGATAATGCAGAAGATAAAGATATTGAAAGCTTGAGCCCAGAGACATCAGAGGAAATTGTGTTGGTTGAAAATGATGATGATGATGATGATAAAAAGAAAATAGAGCCGACAGATGATTGGTTGAACTCAATAAAGGGTCAAACTGAAACGGAACCCTCCCAAGTGACAGATGTTATGGAACACAGCACTATAGCCTGCTCGTAGTGTCCTAGAGTTAGTATAGATATGATTTTACTTAAATTTTTACTTAAAAATAGATGAAAATAAATTTTTATATTTTATTTATTGTTTGGGATGATTTTCTTTTGAGAAAATCCTTATAGTGTGACAATATTAAATTAGAAGAAGTATTGTTTCGATGTGAGACACAAAAGGTCAGAATAAGTCTAGAAAATCTTGACTCATAAGATATCTATGCTCATGGTAGACATTTTTAATTTAAAAACAACATAAAGTTATACCTACCAACACAAATCTTGAAATTTTTAAAAACATTTACATTCGGTTTTTGTATTGGTGAAATGAAACTAAAATATGATTGATGCCTAGAGCAAGAAAGAAAACATTTCTTTGACAGTCATTGAATACAAAATATTTAGATCTGACCTTCTATGTTCCACATCTCTAGAGTTTGCCATAGGGTTCTCGAATTCCCAGGCATTCCCAAGTACCAGGTATCTTTGATAGATTTGAAAATATGACTAGAAACTGGTTGCTGTCATGGCACTAGACAGCCAATAAATGAATCCGAGGTATCCTAAAATTCTTGGCGATCCGAAAACTCTAGTCTGCCAAACTGCATTGGGCATTGTGTGGTGGACTAATGCCACATGAGCAAATACCCCACAGAGAAAGCTTTATACAATCGCACTACGGTAGGTACACTACTAGCGCGGCAGCACGGCGCCGCGGTGTGACTGACCTTTTACTTTTCACCAAGGAGTTACCTACACGCCCCCGTTGATAAACTGGCTCGGCCGGTGGACTGTCTATGGGCTAACTTGTCACATGATTATTATGTGCGTTCCTTAGATGCTTTGTCTATGGCAGGGGTGGCCAAACTTCATATGTTCAAATTCATATGTTAAAATTTTAGATATACCTGGCAACAACCTTCAACCGCAACAGGTTTAGCAATGAATGTATATGAATAATTAATAGCCTGATTTTGATAGACATACTGTAATTTTTTCGTCTTTAATTTAGTTATTAATCTCTTTGCGAGACTATCACAAAAGTCGACCGCGGACGACGCCGGCGTCTTGGCCACCACTGGTCTATAGGGTATTTACTCGTGTCCTAATACACCCTTGAGGGACAGGTCTGTCTCCCAGCATAGGGATCTAGAGGCAGATTTGTAATTATCTCATATTTCATTATTGTGTATCTTGAAATTTTGTCATTCAATGTGTGAATCACAGTTCAGGCACAGCCCGTAAATCTAGACTCTAGAGGATGGGCTTGGGACAGGACGTAAAACAATTGAATCAGCTTTAAATGATTTAATTAGGACAGGAAATCATCATCATCACTAGCCTATACATGTCCCACTGCAGGATACAGTAATGTACGGGCGTTAACACATTCACTGCCACCGTCAACTCTAGTGGTTTCTTTATCTTTTATCGGATGCCCCCGACACATATAGTGGAACAATGGGTAACACCTATCATACTCCCGGTGCCTCTCGACCACTCTGCGTGTCCATTTTTTATTGGAAATACAAGTATATTCCTATTAGCACTTCATGGTTTGTCCGTCAAAAGACATTCTAACATACTAACTCGTTGGTACTGAGTGGAATAAACCGGACAATCCTGCGTGTCGAGAGGCACCCAGCGTAAGAATTATATGAACAAGCATAAGTGTTCAAGGGCACTAAGCATTGCATTTTTTTGACCAACTATAAATGTTCGGGGCACACAGCTTTCTATGTTTTGAAGTGGCACCTGGGTTATTTAGGCTTACGGGGGAG
The DNA here is from genome assembly GCA_963693445.1 of Agonopterix heracliana. Taxonomy (NCBI): domain Eukaryota; kingdom Metazoa; phylum Arthropoda; class Insecta; order Lepidoptera; family Depressariidae; genus Agonopterix; species Agonopterix heracliana. Next base: position 3,767,641 of record OY856310.1, read on the forward strand.
GCAGTGAATGCGTTACCACCACTCATGCCTTCTGCAGATTGGTAGACTTTGCATACACATCAGAATTACTTCTTCACCGTATGGTATGCAGGTATCCTCACGATGTTTTCCAGGTAAGTCAGGTAATAAATAAAGAAATAAAACAAAAATATTTAAAGCATCAACTTATATTGTTAATACATTTTTACAAATGGCGTTACTGGACACTTAAACTAATATGCATTGACTTCCGATTACAATCCCTAATGAATAAATATTTACCATTCTGTACTTGTCTCAGTACTTACTATTTCACGGATCAATTTATCAATTCCTTTGCCAGAGGGTTTCTACACAAAATAATCAATTCAACAAAATAATAAAGATGGATGAATGTAAAATTCTTAAATCCTCAATATAAGTTTTCAGAATAACATAAAATACTTATTAGTTCGTGTAAGTCATGGGTTTTCTGGCTGGTCACTAGGCTCCGCCATTTTGTACTAACTCAAATGTGTTTTTGTTTTTAAAAACTTCTTAATATTATGATACTCCCGTAATACCTTTATGATTGGCAAAAATCCAGGGCTTAGTCACAGCAAAAGGCCATTAATTTATAAATAAAAATATCCAATTCGCCGATCTGACTATTATATGCAGTTCCCTAAATCATCCACTTCATGCGTAATACTATGGTTTTATTTATGGCACTTATACATGACATTTCATTTTACAAATCGTTCCTATAAATTCCCATTTTTGGATGGAATCTGTTCAATTCTACGGGGATATTCTAGTTTGTACTCAACTTCTTTTGCAAATATTTGATGGCACTTTTAGTAGTGCATAGTGAGGGCAGTTTTTGTTATATAGTCTAGAGAAATAGTGCGAAAAGATATGTGCTACAAGTTGTGAAGTGAAAGATTACAGTTATGGCTACAAATTTATAGAAATTACAATCTTATTGCAATTGACTTAGGCACTAAATTTTCGAAATTTTAGGCCACACGATGGTATACACTTTTATTGTCCAGTTAAATATCAAATTGAGCTACAAACTAAGAATTTACTTAATATGGTGTGAAGATTACATTGAATTATATGAATACTGCGTTACATAATTTCTAAGATAATTCGATGATAAGTTAGTAAACAAACACAAAAATTTCTTTAGAAGAATACAAATGTATTAAAATTTAAAAGATACTTTGATAAGTTGGGAGGGGAGTACAAAATCTTAAACGAGTACAGGTTCAACTAAACTTAGTGCATTATCTAAAGCATGTTATGAAGTAGTTACTAATAAGTTATACAACTATCTACCTTACATCTGTGTTAAGACTACTATAGTACATTTTAACAAAATTAATAAAAGTTAGATACTATACAAGGCCGAAATCCGTGCATACTGCTGCGACTTCTCTATTGTTCTGCTTCTCTGAGTTGGCAGCCATATTCAGCTCAACCAGCGTATCAACGCTATTTATACTGACCCCTTTTAATATCTTCTGAGCCGCTAAACTAGTGAAATTAAAGCTCAAATCGCTTAAGCTCGGAAAATTGTAAAAATCCTGGTTGTCCTTTTTGCTGTCTTGGCTCAGGCTATACCTTTTTTGTTTGTTCTCTAAGCAATTTATTTTCTCTGTCGAGGTGTTTATATCTTTAACCTGTTCCTGGTTTTTCAGCGCAAGGTTTGGTTCGGAACCCAAGACTGTCGGTTTCTGATCGATTCCCTTCGTTAAAAGGTTCGCAATCGATTCGGAACTCATTCTGTTATTTACATTAGGAAGTCCGTTCAACATTTGTAGCGCTGCTGCTTTCTTTAGCAGGTCAACGCTTTTTAATTCGCTGTTTGAATTTATATTGGTCTGGAGACCACTGTTGGCGGATGATAAAGAGTTTTTCTGGTACCTAAGGCTTCCTAGCGAACCAATAATGTTGTCGTAGCTTTTCGTGGGAGTTGATGGGTTGCTATTCGTTGTTACTTCCATGTTGTGAATGTTGTTATGTATGGCCGGAGAGGCAGGGTTCGAAGCAACTTCGTTTGTATTGTTTAACTGGTTCTTGTAAATAAAACTGTTATTGTTTGCCCCACCACCTATTTGCAAGGAAAGTTTACGATTGTTATTCATACCCGTATCGTTCATTGAATTCTTATTGAATTTATTTTCTTGCACTTTAATTGGTTCGGTATCTTTGTACAATTGTTTGTTTTTCTCGACGTTGACGTCGAATGAAGTTTCAGTTGGGTTTTTAGGTGTTTGGTTTGTAACACCGTTTTGTACTGATACAACTTGTCTGTCATCATTGATGATGTAAATGTTGTTGCTTCCGTTACTAGTTTCTGTAACTTTGCCGTTTTCAAAAGTGATAACGGATCTCACTGGTGAATTTTGTACGTATACTTTGGTGTTTGTACCACCGTTCTGCGACATCGTATTCGTGGTAACTGTTAGTTTGATCGAATTATTAGAATTGGAGCTCGCCATCATTGCCGTCGGGTTCTCTACTTTGGATCCTAAGGTTTTATTATGCAAAGGGGTAGCGGTTTTTTTGGGTGTGCTCGGGCAGTTTTTTGGAGAAGTTCTCGGGGATGTACTTTTACCGTTTTTTACTGTTTCACCGCCGACCATTGGTGGTTTAGTTCTGAATTTATGTAAACTTTTCGGGGAGCTTTGTAAGCTCTGTACTTTGACGAGTGATTGTGCTCTGCTTAAACCTGGCGCTCCGTGCGTGTTGTTGTGACTAGGAGAAGGTTTCAAAGTGCGATCTGATATGTGTGATTCTAAACTGGAGTGACCGCTACTACCGCTTGTTGTGTGGTAGCTCCTTTTCATAGGCGAATTTTGGTCGGATTTGCTTTTGCAATCCTTCCTGGGCGTTCGATGTGTGCTCGTACTTTCCAAGCTCGATGGGCCGCTTGTAGACATGATATGATCGGAATGGGAGTAGTCTACCCTCCGCAAACTGCCACTGGGACTATCTCTCAGTTTGGGATCACTCCCTCTTTGTGGTGATCCAAAATGGTCCAAGATAGTCTTGTTTGTGGAACTCCTACTCAGCGTAGATCGTGGTAGACTGCCAGAACTTGGGCTGGAGTGCCTCACAGGGGAGTGGTCGTAGTGGACAGATCCTGCTAGTCCTGATTCGGTGGAAAGGTGCCTTTTGTGCCGCCGTGGCAGCGTCGAAGACCGATTACTGATCTCTGAACCGTCGTAGTAAGATGACACGTATGATGTTTGACTCTGCAACGACTCCTGAAATCAGAGAATTATTATTTAGAAATTGGATAACAATGGTACTTTGTGGTGAAGAATGTATGCTAGAATTGATCAGAGGTTGCTGTTTTATGACGGTCATGGGCTGTGCGAATTAATTGATCCTTTTGCCCATAGTTAGATGATAGGCAGTAACTATTTTTGGTATTGTAAATTTTCTTACTTTAGCATATTAATAGAACACATTCTAAAAATGTTCCTGCCCATTCGGTAAAATCTGATAGCCACCTAGTTATAGCTAGCCTGATGAAAAAGAAAAATGCCGGGGGAGGCTTAATAAAGTAGATACCGAGCTGATGATACTGTACCTTGGAGTTGGTCTGCGTGGCGACGCAATGCAGATGCACCGCCTTAGAGTTGAACCACTCCGTCGGCGGGAACTGCGCAGAGAATGTGCTCATCGCCCGGGTCTGCTTGTTGCGGCCGCTTCGTCTGAATAAGCGGGACAGCAGGGACACTTTTTCTGTAACGAGAAATAGTTTAGGGGTTTAGTTACTTTGATTCTAGGTAGATTGACATACTTTTTTCTAACCTAAGTACTGACTGAGTATCTAGTTTTCCAAGGATTTATGGACCTATGAAAATACAACGGTCACGTCACGGACTTGAAAGAAATACGGACCGAATATTGCACTAAAAAGATGTGAAGCATGCAAGGTAATACAATCTCGTTTGTTCTACAAGGGACCTACACTCACACAGATGCACTAGCTCTGGGCGCAGGTGCTACAACCCGTCACCTTATGTACCGCGTGACAGCACGCACACAAAAGAAATGGGTGCTTCACTCATGATTAGACGACATTACGTCTGGTTCTTCTTTTAAGTCTGTGGATCGCGTACAGATGATGAATAAGAGTAGACTCACTAGGGAGATTTATCGATCCAATGTACGTCGAGAGGAGAACTTACCACGACAAATACCACGATAAATGGTCTTCTCTGAAAAGAATAAGTGCCTAGCATCCTCAACCGCCGGAAGTGCATGACGATATGTATGAAAATGAGGCGTGAGAAGTATGTTAGAATCGTAGTGTGTGGTACTGCCTCCGTGGTCTAATGGTTAAGAGCATTGGGTTCTTGACACGGAGGTCGTGGGTTCGATTCCCACGGGGGGCACCTAGTGAAATGTCACTTTGTGCGTTTTCCCCCAGTTGGTTAGGACATTGCAGGCTGAGTCACCTGATTGTCTGAAAAGAAAGATGATTCCGTGCTTCGGATGGCACGTTAAGCTGTTGGTCCCGGCTATCTCTAGTGGTAGTAGTAGTCGTTACATAAAAACCACGTCAGAGGCCATAAGGCGGTTTGAATAAACTCTGACACCAGGGCTTGCAGCCCACTCGATAAGAAGAAGTGTGTGGTGAGCCTTAGTCCCTGCGTACCCCTGTGGGATATTGGCGTGAGTATATGTATGTATGTATATAAGAAATTACGCGTTGGTGTAGGTAACTGAGAAATTACTTATGGAAAAGATTCCATCCTACATAAACCTTATTATACGAGTAGTTCAAAGGCCACATTTTTATCTCAATAACCAGACAAACCCGGAAAAACCGTTGAAACCGTTGGATGAGGGCAGCGCAGGACCAATCGATCCTTGGGGGAAGCCTATGTCCAGCAGTGGACGTCCATCGGCTGAGATGATGATGATGATGATGAACCAGACATAAACTCTAGACTGTATTCACACTGAGGATTGCCAGCAACTTTACTGCAACTCAATCAACAAAAACAGAATAAAGTGCCAATGTGGTGGGGTGGCTACAAAAATACTGCAAAACAAACTTCACTTTGCCGCCTCCTACTGTCTAGTGTAAGCTGACTTATCACATCATAGTAAAGCGTGGGGTGAGTAACGTACTGGGTGACGCAGATTCAACACTCGGCGGGTAATCGGTGGAAGACGAACTGTCGGTCGTGTTGGCGTGCTTATGATGAAGGCTCCGTGTAGACGCACAGCGCTGGAGATACTTGCTCGAGGAACCGAAGATACGTAGCGAGTGTCGCCGGTCCAGCGAGCGGGGGGCGGGGAACGAGGCGCTTCGGCGCTTGTTCGGACGCCCGTACAGGATCTTGTCGTTGGGGTTACCTGGAGAAGAAAGGTTTGAAAATTAAGACAGTACCTAGTTTGGTGAAACTCTTGTGACAAATTGGTAGGTAGGTAACTATTCGAATAAACTACCTAAAGGCATCTGCTCTGGATACAGGGTGTGGGTTTCGGTAGAAGTGTACCAGAGCTTAAGACGTAATAGTAGGTGGAAATACCTCGGAGGCATCTTTTATTTTTCATTTTACGACTAGATTTATACCATTTACCGAAACTAAAGTCATACCTCAGTATTTTTGGATAGTTCATCTAGTGAAATCATCAACTGAATACACGATTGGAATTACTTCACTCGATAGAAAATCGTCACAAAGATGACGTATTTTCATGCATTTTTAAACATTTTTCTCGGTTTAGAAGAACTTAAAATAGTTTCCGATTGTTGGTATTTATACTCACATATTCACCATTAGTTTAACTAGTGCAATCATAAATAAAATCTAGAAAAAGTACTTTGGTTAGGTAGTTGTTTTTAATCGAAAATACGGCTCACGCACACACTTTTCGGAGCGCTCGGCAATCGCGTTTCTCATAGAAAATATTCGTCGGGACCTATGGCCCCTTAAATCATCTGTGATAAATTGGTCTTTTATTTTTCACAACAAAATTAATACTTACCGATGCTTTTTAAAACAATGATGTAAGGACGTGCCTTACGACCCCCTGCTGTTGTGATTAGGTATCAGTTAGAATAAACATAAAGACAAAATATGATGATATTACAGACTGATATTCACAGTGCTAAATAGGTGCGTATTTCTTCGAACTACTCACGCATAAGTTAAGCTTTGCTGAAGACGAAGAGATGAGACGAAAATGTCTTGCACTGCCTTTTGTATTATTTGTGGATAGACATTATTGTCACAACAATAAAGTAGCAAATTAAGCTTCCTACCCGGCTGTTGCAAATACTTTTGACAATATTATGATGCTCATAATGCAATAATGAACATTCAAACGACAGACTATCTTTGGTAGGATTATTTTGGAAATAATTTAAAGACGGTGACGACGGCGGCAGGCTATATTAAACCAAAATGATAAAAAAAAATGATCCTAATGCTTTGTTTTAGTACAGGGTTAATTCAGAACATGTGGGACTTAAATAACTTCAGGCCATAATAGGATAGGTTTTATAACAAATGCATTTCACTATTGTGTCATCCGTTTGTTTTAATATTGCACTTGCTGCATTGGCTTTTCCTCTAATTTTATTGCACTCAAAGATGAACAATTAGTTACTAGGTAGGTACCTAATTAAATGTAGGTAAGTACGTACTTACCTATCTATTCAATCATCATAAAGTCAATCAGTCATACCCTTAATGCGGATTGGTAGACTTCACATATGCATCGGGATTTCAGCTAGGTATTACTTACAACAGGTTTTTTAATTTTAAATAGCGTGATAGGTACTGTCTTGTTATTCAAATAAGATAATCCGTTTCGATTTTATATTTGAGTAAAAGGGCATTAGTACACCTACAAATAATTGGCTAGAGACATGCTCTAGCCATTTATGATTATCACCAGTCACCATCCATGACAAAAGCCATTTTTCAAAACACTACCCTGTCGTATTAATCTCGACGTATGCGACATTGTCTTTAACACTGAAATCTCTAAAACACGTGCGTGCGCATCTGACGCACAAAGCGTTGCAGTTGTCCACATAAATCAGTTGTGAACTTGACAGCGGCTCGATATTTCAATCTGGTCGTTTTGTAAACAGCGCCCTGGTGATTGGGCTGCGGAATCTTAATGGCTTCTACTTCGCGGATGAGTAAGAAGGAATATACTTTACTAGTTTTACGGAGATTCGCATTCATCATCATCATCACAGCCTTACGTCCCACTGCAGGGGACAGGCCTATCCTCAGGGAGGGTGTATGGGCGTTAGTATAGAACGAGGCGATAGTCCAACACGCGTGCCCAATGCGGATTGGTAGACTTCACATATGCATCGGGATTTCTTCTTCAGCGTATTCAGGTTTCCTCACGATGTTTTCATTCACGTAGTTGGTATTACGTACCTACATAGTTAGAAAAACTCATTGGTGCATGGCATGGTGTGCTTTAGGCTTCGATTTTCTATTTATTATTCTCTACTTCTTTCTCCTATTATTTGTAGAGTGAGACCACTAATGTGTCATGTACAATTTAATACATTATTATGTTTCCTTTTTATAAAGTTACGTTTTCTTCGACGCATGCGACAACGTCTTTATTATGAAAAAATCTAGGTAAGGTGAACCGAGGCAAGTGTGACGCGGGGGGCAAGTGTGACTTGTGAATTAAAACCGTTCAACGTTATTATAACTTAAACTGTCATCTATCAAACGTATAACGAACTATTCGTGCAACGTTTGATAGATGACTGTTTATAGTAACAATAACTTTGAGCGCTTTTAATTCACAAGTCCCACTTGCCCCCCGCGTCACACTTTCCTCGGTTCACCTTACTCATTTCAACTTTAACTATAATTAATATCGATTTGATTCACATCCTAATCTATTTCGATTACAGCTACTATGCAACAATAATCACAAATATGAACTCTTTACTAATGAATGTGGAGGAAGCTAGGGAGGTTTGTCAGGATCGTAGCAAGTGGCGTTCCGTTGTTTATGCCTACCGCAGTGGGAGACTGGCGTGAGAATATATATGTATGTAACTCTTTATTTAATCTAAGTATTTTTCATCTTTTTTTACTTCTTTTCAGTTCTTATAAAATACAATACACAATTGTAGTGAATTAAAAACTGATAGAAAGAGCTCGATAGATCCCACTTCTGATTACGTACATACGTTTAATTTATAACTTTAGTCTTCTATCAAAATCTCTTACGGTAAACTCTCTTCTTTATCAAAATGAAAACCTGAGACTCAAATACCAAGTGAGGAATCCCTCGCCATTAAAATACCTTACTGCCGTGTCCTGTCGCTACTCCACATAACAGAAATAAACCGGTATGCGATGTCACTCGAATAATTTTAGCACACCTTCGGTTAGGTAGACTGCATTTCTGATGGTTATGATTGCTTGCATTCCTTTTTAGAATGTTTTGGTACATAATATAAACATTCTTGAGACATCGATTGTTTATTCTAACTAGCTAGGGACGCTAATGAAGAACAAAAATTGCCATAAAAAGCACCAGTAAATTAAATAGACCGGAGTGCGATTTTTTAATCTCATTCGGTGAGCTCGAAGCGCTCGTTGGCGTAGTGGAGCTTCGGTATTGGAAACGATAACCGAAGTTAAGCAACGTCAGGTCCGGTCAGTCTTTGGATGGGTGACCGTTTAGTGGTATTTCATCTCGAGCGTTTCCGTGCTTCAGAAGGCACGTTAAGCAGTTGGTATCGGATAGTTCCGCCAGATGGCGTTTGTAACTATTCGTTGAGCCAGGTCAGAGGCCTATTAAGGCGGCTAGAAAATTCTCTGACAGCAAGTTGACCACTAACTATTGCCTCCACCAACACGCACTGGGCCCGCGTGGTGGAGTATGGCCCACTCCCTCTCAACATTATTCGTGAGAGGAGGCCTTTGCCCTGCAGTGGGATTCTACAGGCTATAACTTACTTTATTCGGTGAGCTCAGCAGTTGAAAATGTCAAAATTACTATGGAGATATGCATCTTTCTACTGACTGCTGATTTGACTTTCAATAATCTCAATCGAGGAGTGCGATTTTTGAAATTGAAAACAGCAGTAGAAAGATGCATATCTCCATAGTAATTTTGACATTTTCAACTACTGAGTTCAACGTATGACTTTTAAAAATACTACTCCAGGAAGTCTATTCTCCGTCTTTGTTGAAATCGTCTCAATCATAGTCTGTTTTAAGATCCCACTTCTGAAATTTAAAAATAAATAAAAATTTAAATCCCCTACAAGTAATAACCATCTTCCTAAGGATTCGTGACTTCCGCATCCAGAGCTTATACATATACCTACTTTATCTAGAGGGCCACGTTCAAACAGGACGATTTAATTGAACATTACCAAGTATTTATAAATTATACACTAAGTTTTCATTCCATTCCTGCTGCTTCAGTAGTGGATCACTTCCCATGAAATCGTTTGACGAGAAAATATTATGATCACAAACGTTCCACATTGTGGAAGTATTTATAGTCCAGTCACAATAATCAATAATCCATTTCTATTTATCGACTAAGTGCATTCTAAATCTCTCTGAAATACAAGTCCTGGCAAAGAGATGCACTCACGAGCCGTCGGCCGTCGCTACTTTGTTGTAAGGAATGCAGGCACATTTGCATGCCACTAAGTGTAGATACCTCGGATGTAGTCCTTAATAACAAACTTATTTGCTGTTACCAAACTCATTTAGTGTACAATTTTGATACGTAAGGCTTTACGATAGGGCGATTGGGGAATTTTAATAGGGGCCGGTTGTTGTTGGCTGTTTCGTGATGGCAAGTCAAGATAAGCTCAGATTCCGCAAGCTGCACGGGTCAAATGCTTCGCCATGTTGTTATGATCATCTCACTGTCTTGATGCTATTTTGTGATTGCCAAATGGTTATCGTTTTGTATCGTGTCACAATATCGAGGATGGAATGGTATCTGTTTTGTAAGACTTAGGAAGCTGAAGAGTATGATGGTGGTGGAGAAGTAGGTACGAAATTTTAATAGATACTTAGTGTCCGATTAATGTGTAAAGGCTTTGGTTTCTTTTGCAATGTTTTTGTGGGATACATCAATACATCCAGAAACCTAAACATTGTTATACCTATCTGCAACCAATATAAATTGTAATTACGATAATGTAAATAAAATTCATGAGGAGAGTGTTTGGTATCAGTATGACGGACACAACCTGCGTGTTGTGCCTAGAGCTGTGCCCAACACTATCACTCATACCGCATGTATCCGAACCGAATTTATTGAATAAATATATTTGTATTTGTATTGTATTGTATTATCTAATTAAGTTTCTTCAAAGTAGGTAGAGACATCTTAAGGGAAAGCGTGTTCCTTGAAGAACCATTTGTCTCCTCTTCGCTCATCGTCAGATGGACATCAACAAACTGAGGAGTTATCAGTTAGGTATAGCAGAGAATCTGACCACCCCTAAAAATCTGCACCTAACTACTTCAAAACAACTTTTTAATAAATCCGTTTAAATCTTGATAAAAACAACGATCGCCTCTTATCTATACGATCCCAATTAAAACGAAGCTGTTTTTATGCAAAAATGTATCGTCTCGATATCTTGTTGAACGTTCAATTAAAAGCCAAGTTGTTTTCTCCAAGCCAAGAGCCTTGTTTCAGTTTAGCTTCAAAATAATTTATAAGAACAATAAACATTCACACATACTGAAATCAACAGTTCGATGCATTCCCGATATGATTGAAGACCAAAATAAACGTACGATGTGTTTTGGAATGCATGCCGCCCCTCAAATTATTTTAAGAATTACTTTTGGTTCTCGCTTGCATGTAAAATTCGACTGAGTGCGATTTTGATTCGAGAAATTTGTGAGCTTTCGACAGATTCGGTCTCTTCATCATTCATCACGATCAGCATTTATTGTCCCTGCTACTCACTGATGCAAAGGCCTTCCCTCCCTCATAGCATAACTCATAGTGACAGCGTAGTCCACCACGTGTGGAGAGCTCGTGATTACAAACAAATATTAGAAGCAAAATAGCTGCTAAATTTCGACTTTAAGGGGCTACCTGCCGGTTTTGGGTAATTTTGTAACCATTTTATTCATTAACTATTTTTGAGCTGAAATTTAAACTGAACCATCTACAGGATATGAGAAGTGATGTGGTTTTTCTAGAAATCGATTTTAATGAATAAAACCGAAGAAAAGGGACTCTAAAGTCACCCCTTTTTTTCCAGTTGTAACCATTTTACTCTTACATTTTTAATCGGAACAAAATGAAAATTTACTATATTGTTCACAATACAATTTAGAATGATGTGGTTTTTTTACTTTTTCGAAATTAATAAAAAATCATCGAATTTTTCAAAGAAAACAGCAAAATTCTGACCGGAGCCACGCGCTCTTTCTCATCGATTAGTATGGAGTGTGAGTGAGAGGAGAGTGGTCCACGGCTGATACGCCTTAACAAAAGATCTTTGGTAGATTGTTCGAATTGGTATTTCATTTTTTTTTTTTCATTTCGTCTCTCCTTTCTGACAGTAGTGAATCTTGCCATTATTGGCGCCTTGTAAAGATATATGTTTCTCCCTTTGCTGGGTTTAGGCTAGTTTTTTCCAAGTATCGTATCTCACTTGGCACAATCTTGAAACGTAAAACTGTCATGAATATATCATTCGAACGGTGACCGACAAGTTAGGCATCTACATAGCAATTAAATAATACTCTTGGACTCGAAAAAATTAACAAAGTGTTTTGTTTCTTACATTATCATTAATCAGATTCTATGACCTCAAAAAAAGAACCTTGTCATGAAACTTAATCCGAAAATCATTTGACCGTAAAGTCCGTATCAATGAACACATTTTTCATTCACACAAGCAAGTGAATGACTCATTCTTCAAGCGAGTATAATTCGTGAACCGTTCGTAAAGTTTCCCGAGATCAAATTATAATGCACGACGGTACGTTTCAGAATTTTCAGATGCATTTCATGTGGTGATTTCATAGTTATTTATTGGCTGGTCGATTCCACACGTGTTTAGATATTTATAAGTCGATTGGCGTTTGGTCTAGACGTTTTCGTGAATTTAAATTTTAATAACTTTTTAAAGCTGGGAATACGAGTATGGAGTAGCTTATCGATAAAGATGAATGGATAGAAACTTGAGTTTGTAAGTTTATTACGAATGCGAACAAACAGTCAGTTGAGTTTAATCCATAATACCTGGTTATGTCGGAACACATTATTCACATTTACTTAAGTCGTCCATCATTATAAGCATCTTATAATGTATTGTATATCCTACTGTAGGTCTCAGGCCGACCCTCGGAGGGTGAACTGTATTGTGTTAGTCCGCCACGCGTGCATATTGCAGATCGGTAGACTTCACATACGCATCAGAATTTCTTCTTCAGTGTTCATACGCTGCTGTACCTACATGTATCCTCACGATATTTTCCTTCAACGTTTGAGAGCTTGTTTGTAAAACCTACGTAGATAGTTGCAAACTCATTGGCATGTCGTCCTTGCGGAATCGAACCTGGACCCCCATGATTGAGTGAGTACATACCTTTCCGCAAATCATCAAATAGGATGCGTGTTTCTTACGTACACTCGCTTATATACACTCGAGTCATCCTACTGTACCTAACTATAGAGCTAGGTATTCTATAATCACTGTAAGTACATATCGAACAAGCTTTCTAGTTTAATTAACAAACTTCTCAAAATGTCAAAGTAATTACGAAAACATTAACCAAATTGATATGTCTTTTGATCTTAAAATAATATTAAATTAATGCAATATCTCAGTTGCATTCCGCGCGCCGACCTATATTGTCGATGGCCGCTCCAGCGAACATTTAAAATAGATTGTTATTAATTAAAACGTACATAGTAACATTGCATTGATTGCTTTGCTCGGGAAATGAGGATATTAATGCATTGTTAACACATATAAACAGGATGTAAGGAAAAGTATCATTAACCTTTAAACCACATACTCTACCCATCAAACTGAACAACTTTTTAATAAGGGAGCAAATCTGTCAGCGCAAAGAAAAAATCTGCTGTTCCATACTAAACTCTAATGCCTACTCCACTCGTATGGAACAGCAGATTTTTTTTGCGCTGACAGATTTGCTCCCATAGTAATAGTTGTTCAGTTTGATGAGTAGGTAGATTTTGTGTTTGTGGTTTATGCTTTTCCTTGCATACATAAAACTCACAAGCTTAAACCCTTTACAACGGAAAACCTTCCGGCGCGTAGAGTCAAAAATGACGTCAGAAAGCTATCCGTGTGATATTATTTTGAATAAAAAATTTCGAGTTTGAATCGCCTCGTAACCGACATAGCGTAAAGTACTTTGTAACCGACAACCACGGGAAGAAATGGGATGGTCTAGCCGGAAACACACTCATTTCATTACTTTAATTCACTTGACACAAACAATTTTCTGGAATTGCTTTTCGGCTGTCGACAGAAAAATTCCCACAAAACGATATAAATAATGCAAAAGCTGCATGACAACATAATTGGAAATTTTAGCACCATTTATTTTCAAGATTTACAAGACAATGAAATGCACACATGTATGCACATGTTGGCAAAACATGATACATGTGTGGTGATACAAGATACTTTAGTTGAAACACTTTGGTACCTATTTGATTCGTTTTGAAAGAAAGACAGTCTTATTTATTCCCTAATTATTTACGGAACCTACCACTTATCTGAAAATCACCACCTATCCCCCCCCCCCACCCCCCCTGGATACGTGCCTGCTCACTTTCGTATTTATACTTAGTAACTAGGTAGGTACCTTATCTTAAACTATAGTTTCATATTTCGTTTTTGTACCTAATGGTATGGGTATACCTAAAATGCATGCAGTCTGTCTGACCTATTCGGTGGTCTGACACTTTTATTTATAGCTTACGAGTGTCACATGGTGTTATTATTATTAGTAAACAAAATATATAAATATCACAGAAAGATTCCCCTTCGAATTTAGTCTGTCTTACAAGAAACTTAAATTCAAAACTGTTTGGCTAGTTTACTATATAAATTATAAAATCTAACAAGATACTTTGTCTCCGGCAGGAAATGTTTAAAATTTTCTTACACTTTGATCTCCATAATGTTCAGTTCAGCCTATAAAAGAACATTCTTCAAAATTAAGATCGACCATTCATCTCGGGCTCACAGGAAGCTATCAAATAAATGCAACAAATGAATGAAAATATTTTATAAGAATTTTTTGTTATGAATTATGGGTTCTGAGAGGAATAACAATGTGTCGGAATAAACGTCAGCACTGAGCTGATAAATGGAAAAACATTTTAAATAGAAACCATAAAACTAATAACATATAGGTATAAGTGTTTTATATGAGTAGGTATTTCTACCGACTTCGTTACGCAAAGACGTACCTATATACTTACACGGATGAAAGACTATTTATTCATCGGACCGAGAACCCTAGTTTGGGAGCTAATTAGGCAGTACTTAGTCAAATTGTCAGTCGTGATAGAAGCTTATAAATAAGTAAGCGAGTGCATATGAATCTTGCGTACCAGTACCTACTTAGTGTTCCGTACCAAACAGCAAAAGCTGAAAAAAATGAGTTTAAAAAATCAAGATAAAATTGTAAAAATACCTATATTTTTATTAATCCCGATATAACCCTAATCATGTTAATCCATAGGTACCTAATATCTTAATAGATACTGCGCCAAATAATTTCGATTTAGGAACAGAATAAGTACCAAATAGACAATAAAGTTTACTCTAACGAATCCAAATAAATTTCGTTCGCTGTTCACAACATAAATAAATCAAGAAATACTTAAATCGAGCATAATAATGTAGAAAGATTAGATTTGGCCAATCGTAAAACTAGTAAAAAGGTAAACGTACCCATTTGCATCTTTTTTCACGCTATAACTACCATGAAACTTGCTCTGTTACCAAATTACTATGTTTTTTGTGACCTCCAGTTAGAGATCTTTCCGTTGACCCTCGGACTGTCAAATGTCTTCCTAAATTAGGTGTACTTGCGGTTTGAAGAAAAAAAACTATCATTATAATTTGATTGCGGATTTGAACCCGGAACGCAACGTGATGTACTAATGAAGTTATTAAGAGTTATGCCAACATTTGGTCAAAATAACGAGTAGTAACTAACAAATTCGCAATTCACTAGGTACTCCTTCTTATTACTTATCTGAATATCGCATAGGCATATCTACTTACATGTGAGTGCTAAAGTCCACAGTATAGGCAGGATTTATACTGAAGGTAATTTTACACAATTTTAAACAGTTATTAAGCCGTGTTATGTTGGAGAGTTTCTGGCCGTATCTTCTCTACAGCGACAACACGTTCCGAGGCGGTGGTAACTTAAAAAACAATTTGATATTTATTAAGTAAGCTTCAAGTAGATATTGAATAAAAATGATTCAGATTTTGACTAAACAGTCAGGGTAGCTATGTGGGTATTTTGAATTCTTCATATAGATATTAGTACTTACCTCTTACCTAACCCACCGATCTCTTACTACCTCTTCGGGTAATACACAGTTGTGTGTGTGCATGCATATTACGGCATACCTACCTACAAAAGAAAAAGATGTTGACTGTATTGTGTCAAAATACATCTTGAAAATGTGTAAAAATAAATATTATGCTTCTACTAACTCCATTATTCACTTTTTACTAAGAAGTGAGAAAAATTTTACAACATTTTATTTCTTAAAAATTTTTGCAAGAGTCATTGACTTTTTCTACTTAGAAATACGAAACACACGCGTAAAAACAGTTCGGTCGTTTCATTTCCGACTTTATGACAACATTTCCAAGTATGTTTTTGTAGCTACGAAGAAAACGCAATGCATTATTTGCAAAAATTATGTTTTAGGGCAGTTATAAAAAATACGACAAGCTTTTTATGTTTGCTGTATTAAACAAATAGGTACAAGTTTAGAACTTAAAAATATTTGGGTGCTTCCTTCGATCAAAATAAAATGAATGGATAGGCCTAAAGCGCGGTAAGTTGAAGCAAACTACTGGTGCACTTGGTACATACAAACTAGCGCCATTATCTGTCAAATCTAGGGCACTTTCATACAAGTGACAAGTAAAAATTTCATTTGTTTTGCCTCATTTTTCTGGTTTGAAATGTTCGCTTAAGGCCTATCCATTCATTTTATTTTGATCGAAGGGTGCTTCAGACCGTCAAACTGAACAACTTTCCTAAGAGCTACGTGACGATATTAGTAACGTACCTATTTATGTTTTGCTTCTGACGAAAGGGATTATTGTCGTGAGATTATGTAAGTTTTACACCCTGTATAATGGAAAGACCCGGATAAGACTGGTACAAGACAAAAAAGAGTGGCTTTGTGGGGAGGAGGCTTATACCCTGCAGTGGATGGATAAATGCTGATGATGATAATGACACTATCTCCTATCATATACATATACGTAGTCACATACTTTCTTAACATAGCAGCATTATACAGAATAATTATCCACAGCAGGAAACATAGGTATTGAATGATCCACACTAACAATAATAAAGACATTGTCTCGTATTCAAAGTAAATCAATATCAAAACTTTTTTCTCTAAGGGCCTGTTTCACCACTTATGAGTAAGTTCTTGTTAGCTTATCCGACAGATATTTTGACATATTTTCATACAAAATACGTCAAACTATGTGTCGGATAAGCTAGCAAGAACTTACTCAGAAGTGAAACAGGCCCTAAATGTATTAATTCGGTTACTATTCGTTGCATGATTGCGGACTACGACTTGATTTAAGAGCCCGAAAGAATTAATTTAGGTCGGTTTAGTAACGCGTGGATTAGAATCGATTACAAAGATATTACGGTGTTTGTAAAAACTAATATGAATTGAGTCTATTGAGTAAGATTATTGATAAGTTTCACAGCGGGTGGCTTATTTATATTTAGGTTATTTAGAGAAATGCCCTATAGACATGAGAATATTATTAGAATATGAAATTAGGTGCCTTAATTAATGCAGTATGAACGAAAAACTTAATCTTAATCGATGATTGAATAACGATTAATGTGAATGTAGTGCAACGAAGACGATTTTTAGATACCAAAGTAATACAAAATACAATGTCGGTTTTAGAGTTCGTAAGTGAATAAAAAACATGCGTATTGTAATGTTTTTCAGCTACAGAAGAATACTTATTGAAGATATGGTTTTCAGGGGTATTATTTTGTAAATACCTACCCGATTGAATGGGTATCAAATCGACAACCTGTTTTTGGTAGTTCTTAGCGATTCTGCGTCTTAATATTTAGTTAATTAATTTTATACAATGGGCTGGTCATATCTGCCGAAGAACCGACAACCGATGGGGTGTCATAGTTCTAGAGTGGAGACCACGAAATGGCAGGCGTAGTGTGGGACGCGCCCTGCTGCCCGCTGGACAGTCGAGCTAAAATAGGTAGCGGGGAGTGACTATAGTTGAGGAAGGCCCTCAAGAAGGATATAGTTTTGTTGTGCGCCTTGGGAGAGGCCTATGTTCAGCAGTGGACGATGTTAGGCTGATGATGAAACAATAGATAATGATGATCACACAAACAATTGCCTAGTACAGTCAGCATCAAAGAAACCTGACCCCTCTTTCTACACCGTTATAAGCTCAAGGGGGTTAGATTTCTCTGATCCTGACCGTACATTCATCATACGAACCGATACCGAACTTGAAAACGTTGTAGGAAATCGGTAGGTTCTGTTACGTTCCCAATTTACCCTACTTCTTAGTGGATTCTCTAAGCCCGACTTACCAAACTAACCGATCACTAATTGCTCGAACAAAAGAAATATTTTTACAAAAAACAAATCAACAGCTCAATTTTTAAATAAAGCGTGTTTCCATTGGATTAGAGATCCGTTGGTGTGTGAAATTAGCCGGATGTCCTTGGTTTGTCTTTTTTCATGTTATTTATGAAATTGTTGGTTCATCCAACATCAGCTTGATACATCTGGAACGAGTCTTATATTGTAGCGCATCGAATACGTCAAAACAATGTGCTCCTTGCATTGAAAGATTTGAGTTCCTTTTACGGACAGAAGCAAAGCATATCAGAAGTGCTGTTAAAATTGTCATGGTTAATTTAAAAATGCAAGAGGCACTAAGAGAACCTCCCCGATAGACTTAAGATCAAGAGTGTTATTTTTGGAAAACAAATCAGCAGTAGAAAGATGCATTTTTAACTGCTGAGTTCAAAGTATGAGTTTCTAAAATCGTACTCCAGAACACATTGACCAAGACGGTGAAAATGATGTATTCTATCTGAAAAAATTAAAATAAAGACAAAAAAGAAAAACAAGATACTTATACCGAATTACAGGCGATTAATTTTAGAGATCATCGGGGTAAACTCATATCTCTAACTTCTCACCATAACCACAGAGGATTATATTGTACAGAGCAACAGCTTCATAGGAGCTTCGATTACATTAGCCTATTCTTGTAGGGCTGTCTAAAAGGAAATAAATTTAATTGAAGTATAAAGGATAATGTTTTATAATATGTAGGTATATTGTTTTTCTTTTTGTTGTTGTTATTTGTTGTGTTATTTATTGTTATTTAGTTGAATAAAATGAGTTTAAATTAAAAAAACGTTGCCGCCCGATCCGCCGCTTTACGCGGGTGACTCAAAAATTGACTTACCTGTCACGATCTTTGGAGTAGGTATATAGGAAGAAGGAGATGTTTTTGTTTGTGTTCCTCCTCGTATTATTAAAGCACACAGTGCAATTACTTATTAAACATTTCGTTTAATATTATTAAACTACTTTTAAACATGCTCGAGTAAAATGAACGATAATAATATCTCACACTTTAAATTCACATGACATGACGTTCTACAATGACAGTGACGATCAAACAGAAAATAATCCATAGACATATTAATATTAACAGAGGTCAGTGGCTCCAATCTCTTTCCGAAAGGAAGAATGGACAATATCTCACACATTAAATTCACACCCTCGTTACGCCGTAACCACCCGAAGCATAGCCAAAGTGTCCCCTCGGCCTCGTTCGTGAGCCCCGTAGGTGAACGCGCACACAATCATACTGCGCATGTAGTGATGCGCCGCTTTTACGAGGTTGTTTGAAGCTGTAACTCTGTACAATATAATCCTCTGTGCCATAACACACGGTGTTATACTTACGTAAGACAGAGATAGCCTAAAAACAAAAGTCATCGCTACAAATAATAAATTAGAGTTAACACTTTCGTTTTCTTTCTACTTTCGCCGTTTTGAGCTATTTTGGTGCTGAATGACAACTTGGCACCGTGACGGGTTTTAAACTATTTGTTTTTAGCTAGAATAACATTGTACAATCAGCACTTTTTTCTACTTTGGAATTTATTGAGGTAGTCAAGATAATAAACAGAAATAGGTACCTACACCTAGGATACCTACAGAAAATGTCAAATTAAATTATGAAAAAAGTTGGGCAAAGTATGAAAAATCATACTTTGCTATTTTCGCAGCGATATATTTTGATACATCACCATAATAGTCTAGTCAGGTTCTAGGTTTTACTTTAAATCTATAACACCTTTGTATGAAAAATACTAGTTTACCAGCATAAACACCATATCTCACAGCACGGAAGCGCTATCACGCTAACGTTAAAATGACGCAACCAGCACCAAAACCTGAATACAATTAACCTAGTTCTAGCTAGGCTTCGTGTAGTAAGGCTATTTACTTAGGGTTTACGATAGTCTCTGATTGACTACTATTGGATAAATGAAATTACTTAACATGGACTGTATTCTATTGCACTGAAACGGCTTGGATGCAAAACAATTTCAAAATGATGATTTCAGAGAACAAACTAAGAAACCAAAGAACAAGTTTTGTTTTTCAGCTCTGGCAAGAGACCTACATTATTTTATTTATTAATTATTCAAGTTTGGTCCAGATGATAAAACTGAGCAACTTTTGCTGGAGCGACATGATATCTTCATAAAAATCATCTGTTACATACGAGTTACATCATTTATGTTCATGCAAATGCAATTTTTCGTTGTTGTTTCAATGTTGCATCCATAATAAAAGTGGTTCAGTTTGCTCATCGGCACCACCTTTATTCTTGAAATAGCCTGCACCTTGCATTGGGACGTATATTATCCCGCAGATGATAATACTGAAGATGTGGTAGAATAAGTACCTACTTACATTAATTTAAATTTACAAGAGTAGGTATATAGCAGAGGTGAGAATCTGAGATGGCCTACATAGAATAAACTATAGAATAAATAATTTAAAAAGCTTTGGGCTACCTTCATCTATGGAACTTCATCGAAGGACATGCGGGTATTAAAAACGCAATCGGTAAAAAATTTGATCATAAAATCACTCAGCTTCACCAGCTGGTGGCCCATGCGCCGCCAGCCTTAGGAGAAATTACATGTACCAAACAGTTGCAATGTAAACACGCGTTAGTCCATAAGTAAACAGTAACCATAATTCCCGCTTTATATTACGTATACTATAGTTTATTTATCTTCCTCGTAAACAACAGTTTATAGATCGACATAATGATGTAAATTCAATATCGAGTGCAGTTTAAAGAAACCCGCTGCATTAAGTTATTGACATAGCACCTCGCTCTGATGTTTACTGCCTTTTATAGAGATACTAGTTATCGAAGCTTCCTTGATTAAATTGTGTCTTTATGATTATGGTGAATTGCTACAGCTGATGTCTGAGCACGGCAGTGCCCTCGCCAAGTCGAGCAATAAGTTTTAGCCTGCCTACACTGGGAAAGTGGCGTGACGTTATAGATAGATGAATAGTATTACATTAAAATTCCTATTCTTCCAAATAATAGCAGACGCTAATGCTAACGCAATGGTATCTTCAAAAGGGAAGGCAGGTAGGGTAGTGTAGGAACACATAAGTAAATATCCAGTAGGGAGACAGAGCTAAATGCTATTTTTGAATTTCACGCTCGAAAGACTTGCGTGAGACTGGCACAAGGCAGGAAATAGTGGCGTAATGGGGAGGAGGCTTATACCCTGCATTGGGTTGACAAAAGCTGCTGATGATAACGATAGGCGATATATTCGAAATGATGACCACAAAATCCAAATGACGTATGGTTTATGCCTGATAAGATGCGTAAGAAAGAACAGGCTAAAAAAGAGTGCAAAAGCTAAGTACCAACCAACTAAGAAGATTAAAACGCAGTAGCAAGTAAAAGCTAACAATTTATTACAGTAACTTAACGTTACAAAGTAAACAAAGTAGGAAGAACTGCGGTCTACCGCATTCAACAAGGAGGTAGCTAAACGGCATTCAATTCAATCGATATCAGTCAACTTGCAACCACAGTCAGAGGTAATTTGCTTGACTTAGTCGACTGGACAGTTTTTGAGATGTTACGTTCGATCATTTGGTTAGACTAAAGATAAATAATTATCTTAAAGGAGAATATTTGAGGGAAAACGACAAATACGTATATTACAATAAATACGAAATGTTATTTTCTACCTCTATATCTAAACTATTATAAAACTGTAACTGGAGTGTGTTTGTACATTGAAGATATTTACAAAAAAAAGATTACGATATGGTTTTTAGGTATCCCTGACTCGAAATCAACCTTTTTTTGAAATTTTGTCTGTCTGTTTGTCTGTTTGTTTGTGTGTTTGTTTGTTTATTTGTTTGTTTGTTTGTTTGTTTGTTCGCGCATCACGCAAAAACTACTGAACCGATTACGATGAAAAATTTTTTTGTTTGATAGCTTATGATCTGACTTAAAATCTGGTATATAATTTGTGCGGACGAAGTCGCGGGAAAACACTAGTACTAAATAAAGTTGATTTCGGTGTTGTACGAAAGTGCCCCATTCGTGGGTCGAATTCGTACGATTTTCGGCCTGCAGAAAAATTACTTTCACATTCAATAACCCTCAGTAATAATCAATTGTAACTTTTTTCCTAAAACCTGAATACTTATGTGTGCTATTGCAAGATGGTTTCCTTACAGCTATTAATCAATTGCATAAAAGGATAAAAAATAAAATGTAAAAACTGTACGATTGGTCCCAATCTTCCCCTAGTTTAGGGTCTATCTAGAATCGTCTTAAAACTTGCTGTATGTACTCGTACCTAAGTATCAAACTCCAAGTCAATTTAAAAAACAAACCGACTGACTAGCTCAGCTAGTGGTCTTCACTCCCCTACAATCTTATAAGCAACTCTCACGTCGATTGATATGAGTAATTAAGATGCGAAATCACAGTCGGTTAGCATGCGCCGGCGCATGGGCGGGCGAAGCTATCATTAACGATCGCGTTGTAGGGAGAATTATTGTGGGAATTCACTTTACGTTTAATGTTTACGTAAAATTAATTACTTTTGTTATTTATGGCGCCATTAAAACTTTACGATTTCATTGTGATTTTAACATTTACAATTCGTACATTATTATTGATAGAGTTTTTGTGTTTCAGGACTGAATGATTATTCTTCTGAAACTGTGTTACAATTACTAACAATAATCTACATTGTTAATACCTTTACCACAGGCGCTATAGACTACCTACTCCAGCGTGTAAGCGAGAAAATAATTTCGCAAATAAGAAAAAGACAGTAAAACAAAAACGTCCTATTCTATTCTGATTTAGAAGTTATGTCTCCATAGTTTTGTCAATAATTCAGCCATTCTCGAATGAAAAAAAACGCGCTTTTGCTTGTTGATTGACCGGTGAAATTTCGGGAAAATTCCACTGTGCTCTCTGCTAATCAGAGAGACACGCGGAGAAATTCCCTTTCCCTGTCAGGTTATTCGCTGTAAGCCAGAGAGACTAGAAGGAGTCGCTGACATAAGCCTAAGGTGTGCCTTTGCCCACTGCTATTTCCTCCCAATTCATGCGAATCTCACACTTTCAAAATCATGATCGAATGGTGATTCATTATCTCCATAGTAATTTGGAAATTTTCTACTGCTGATTTAAGTGCTAGACTAAAAAGCTTGCATGACTTTCCAAAATCCAACAAAATCGTACTCCCTTCCTTAGCTGTTATTTTTTCGCATGGGATTTTTTGCGTAAATTTATCGGTAATTTCCTTTGTATGGAGCCCGATCTCCTTTACATAAAGACCCCATGACAGACTGATACTTATCTTTACTCCAGTTTCATAGTAATTCAAACATGACCTAATAACGGTGAGAGACAGGAGATGATAGATAAACATACGATTCATGAAGACATTAGCTCAGTTACTAGATCTAACTACTTAGCTAAGGTACAATTACGTATTTTCCTTCCAACATGGAAAGTAATTCATTCGAGTTTTAACGTTTCGTGTGAGAAACGCATTTGATTTAAATGTGTATGAAATTAATCATTTTAATGGGTTCTTATGTTGCATTGTTTTAGTTCCCGATATTTCACCAGTATCAGGTACAACTGCCACGACAACCACGCGGTAAGAACCTGTTAAATTGAAGTGTACTGGAGCTTCGGTCAAAATCGGATAAACCCACTGCTTTAACTCTTGTAAACAACAACAGCAACCACACCAGCAAACAATCTAATCTGTGTTGACACAACGAGTATCAAAATTCCTTTCAGTACGGAAGACCGCAATAAAAAAAGAAAACTATTAGTAAGCCATCTACAGAAATCATCTAAGGCAGGGTTGTGAATTCTATAAATGAAATGATTTATTGTAGGAAACTGAACATTCCCTGATTAGAATTACGGTTCTAAATTCTAAAGGTTCACTTCCGATCCCAGCGGCCGATGCGACTGACGCGTGGTTCTGTCATATATGCCATACATTTTCATAGTAAGCTCGCGGCCGACGGCCGATAGTTACCTACTATGAAAACATGACAGAACCACGTGTCAGTCGCATCGGCCGCTGGGATCGGAAGTGAACCTTTAGAATTATCATAAAAATTCCTTAGTCTGATAGACACATAAACACAGTACTCTCTTTGGCTTCAGTCGGTTAAAAAGAAAACTGATTCAATATCGCCCGAGAGAAAAGCCCATCAGCTGACCGCCACCACATGGTAATGATCCGTCATTACTGTCAAATTAAAGGTGACAACTATTATGGAAAGTCTCATCCGATCCAACTCGTTCGATGCTAAATGAAGTACTTTACTTTCCATGTTGTGATGAAAATATATAACTTACCTTAGATAAGGTTGTTAGGTTTGTTTTCTTTGTTCGTTCATTTACACAGTTAGTTGTAGGATGTTTTGTCGAATGTATCTTCTACTTTAGATAAGTAATTATAAAGAATTTGATAAGAACTTACTAAAATATGGCTAGGATGTCGCTGAAAAATGTGAATCTCTGTATTTATGATTACGTGTTTTTCTTCTTTTAGTTCTTATATTTCTCTTATTGGTACTGAAATGCTTTGTCGTGCGATTCTGCATCTTTTATTAGGATGTAAGCTTAAATGGGTTTCTTATTTAAGTGGGTGGGACTAAATACAAAATTGCGAACAAAGAAAATCTTCAATTCCAAACATTTGGGCCGAGTACCTAGCCAATGAAGTTTTTTTATGGAAATACATTTTTTTTTGTGGATTTCGATGTTGGCTCCATACTAAAAGTTGTTCAGTTTGAAGGTCTGTACCACTCCCTAAAATATAAATCAAGATTCTGTATAATTTATCTACTATCTATGTCATCTACATAATTTTTTCATTGACATATGGGTACCTTTAAGTAATATAATGTCAATAATCTTTACGACAACAATATTGACCATGAAAAGTTAATAAAAGGTTTATCGGAAATCAATAAAAACGTAGTTTACAATCAAAGTAATACTTAGAGTTCTTCAAAGCAATTACTATTGCCATATTTAGTCACTACCATCGATATCGTAGTTTTTACTCTATCTCTAGTCAATCCATCTATTCATACATCCAAGTTGGCGTTTATTGCAAGGTCATAAAGTGCATTATTACTTGTAAAAGATTGATCAGATCGGTTTCCTGTACTGATATGGGCTGGCTTTCCATTGATTTCCATCCATATACACTAGTGTAAACATTTGTTTATTTGCAGTTTTTGTAAACCGTAACGCTGGGAATTAGAGTTGTATCTTGCGTGTATAAAGTATAGATTTATCACGAGATGACCATGAGTGATCCATCATGTAGAGTATCCAAGAGATACTCGTAGTAAATAGGGGAATAAGTTGAATTCGATTTTAATGCAAGATGATATTAAGTGTTAGGTGTAGAGACGCCTTGGATATAAATTTTCCTTTATGTACTCAACTACCAAATAAATAAAAATATAGAATCAAAATTTCTTTATTCGTAGGAATCAAATATATACCTATAAGTAGGTACCAAAAAAAGGCACACTAATGTTAATATGGACGCTGGTTCAAATTCGCCACTGGCTGAATGGCCTAGGTGTTGATTATACCTATCTACTAAGAAAAGTTCAAAGAAATTTGTATTTTTGGAAAAAAATATCGTTAGCCTACTTAATTTTCGAACTTATTGACATGAAGAAATATGCAGTGGGCCTCCTATTAGACATGAGCAAAGCGTACGATAGAGTCTGTCACGAGATTTTACTGGGCAGCCTCTATAACTCAGGAATAAGAGGAATAGCCCACACATGGTTTAAATCATATCTGCAAAACCGCTTCCAATGTGTGGAAATCCAAAACACAAATGTTGATACAGGTAGAATAGAGTATTTAAGATCTGATAGAGTCCTCTCAACTGGCTCTATCCCACAAGGTAGCGTTTTGGGATGTACGCTGTTCCTTCTCTATATAAACAGCCTTCCCAATATGATTGACGAAGAGTGCGTCCTATTTGCTGATGACGTCTCTATCCTTATGTCATGCTCAAACACTGACGAACTAGAGAATAAATTAAATTCATCTTTAAATAAAGTTTTAGATTGGTTAGCCATGCATAACCTGGAACTCAACCTAAAAAAAACTAAGATCATCCAATTCAAACCTTCTCAAAAACTGCCACTTCAAATATCTTACAACTACGAAAATTCTGCGCTTGAGGTGGCAAATGGCGCTACTTTATTAGGAATCGACCTAGACACGAACATGACCTGGAAACCCTATATCCTAAAACTGAGAAATAAATTGTCTTCTTTTGTTTATGCTCTCCATCAGCTAAAGCGGGTTACAGACTTAAAGACTACTCTCGCAGCCTACCACGCAAATGTTCATTCAAGGCTCTCGTACGGAATAGTTCTGTGGGGAAATTGTTGCGAAGTGGAAGATGTTTTCATCCTCCAAAAGAAATGTATTAGAATTTTAACCAATATCGACCAAATGGTATCTTGTAGACCTTACTTTGTAAAGCACCAAATATTGACGCTTACGTCCGTTTATATTCATGAGTCATGTAAATTTGTCAGAAAACATATGTATTTGTTCTCCTCAATGGTTAATAATAGAAGAAATAATCGGAATGTACATAAATTAATTAGACCATCCACAAAAATGCACCTTGTATCTTCTAGCCCCCACCATATGGTAATTAAAATATATAACCACATACCAAACTTTATAAAAAACATTGAAAGACTTAATCTATTTAGTAATCACCTAAAAACATTCCTGTTAAATAAATGCTATTACAATATATCGGAATTCTTTGACGATAAATTAGACACTTAAATGCATCGATGACTCTACAACTAGCAATTTATTTTGACTAACGATATTATTTATATAATTTGACTAGTAATTTATAACTTATGAACATTATTATAACGTATTGACATGTGATTAGAATTAGTACTGTAAGATGTTATTGACTAATTAAGTAATTATTAATAGATACGACAACCTAGTGGCTCTCTAATTTGCTGTGCCCTCACAGGGCGTCACCTGTACTTATTTTATTATATAACATCTATACAACTTGTGACTGCAAATATTTAAATAAATAAATAAAATAAATAATCCTAATGCTGGATAAAGGCTGTTTTAATTCTCCTACCATCTCTTCTCTGGGCCTGCTCTGGTCACGTGTCATCGAAAGTAACCAGATCGTCCCGCCTTTGGAAGACCTAGATGTTTTAAGTGTATCAAATTGTAAAGAGGTAATTTCACATTATGCTCTCGATACTTTTATTTATTCCCCAAAGAAAACGGATAAAAAAATTTACAATATTAGAAAAAAAATTACTAGGGAACTTTATAAAAGAACAGTACTTACCTAATGCTGCTACCTAGTGCTAACATCGTCAACAAAAAAGATCGAGATAAGTTTTTAATAACAGTAAAGATAACAAGCTCAAGAATTCGCAACATAATTTTGAACACACGATCTTTGACATTTTGTTATTTTTCAGAACAGCGAGCCGACATTGGAACCGACCAATCACAGTCATCCGTTTTTGGTCAACGAATCATGACCAATCGGTCAACCTAACAGAATTCTAAATTCAAAATTCAAACAATTGAAGCGGTGTTATTGTAATATTTTGACCGTTGCAAGCGGCCATATTTCACCGTTACTGTTTTCAATCTTAAGTTCTTACCGTTAAAGTAGTATATAAAACAAATTGTTTACGTCACGAATTCGTGTGACTACGGTGACCTTTTGCCGTTTTGTGTTTTAGTTAATATTGGAGTCAGTCGGGAGAAATGAGAAATTGAGAACCGACAGGCATTAATGTTACTAAGTCTACAGGGCTTTTCTTAATATGCTGACGCTTTTTAAAGGGTTGATCAGACCATCAAGCTAAACAACTTTCTGTATGGGAATAACATTGAAATCGCAAAAAAAACTGTTCCATATAAAACTGCAAACCTACTCATACCTAGGTAGGAACAGTAAATTCAAATACAGTGCTATGATCTGCAAGAGGGTTTCTATCACAAAACAAACTGCTTTTAGGTACTTTATAAAAAATATCGAAATAATGTTTTTCATACATCATGTTTATAGAAACATAAATAGCAGAATGTTCAAAAACATAAACATATTTTTTTCTACAGAACGTTCATTGCTTAGAAATTAGGATAGGACCTTTGATAAAGTTATATGTCAAGATAGACAGTCGAAGATACGAAAGGGTCGAAAAAAATTGGAACCAGTACTGGCTCCTAAACCCTATACATATACACGCACACATACATAATTTGTATGGCGCCTCACGCACACCAACCTATGAAACTTGGCCCCTTTTGTTTTATACGGTAAAACAGTGAGGCTCATTCTAGACATATACTTTTTCTAAGGATAGGACATTTTCTGATGGTCATGTTAAATTATAAAAAAAGAAATGTCTTAATTTAAAAGTTTGATTGTCGTTAGAGAACGTTTAGGTTTAAACATAGGTATTAATAAACCTAACGGAATAACGAAGAAATTTTAACAAGAATTTTATTTTAGGTTACAAGTATAAAATTACCCAGACGGAATTCAAAACAACATTGTACAGTTACCCAGTTAAACTCAAGTTTTTACATTTTGCAATTCACTTCGATTCCCTACATTCCTTTGAGCCTAAAATAGCGAATACTTAGCATAATACAAATAACCTCTACTACTGGACTTTAGAAACTCGATATAACGTATTAAGAAAATCAACTCAATGAATTTAAACTCACTCCAAAGTCGTCAAGTAAAAATACTATATTTTTATGAATGAAATTTGACCTTATTTTCATCAAAAAATTTCCCGTTAAATGGTCTGTTAGTTTTTTACTAAAATTGCACATTTAAGCGACATACTAGGTATAGATAGGTTTAATATCTAATATGAAAGCTAGTTTAAGGATTGTTTTAGGTGATATAAATTTTATGACTATACATATGTTACCTCAGTTTAGTATGTACGCATAAAGTAAAGTAGATCCTTCAATTTGACAATCTTAACAAAAAATCCAAGTTCTTTATGTTAAGGGTTATACTGTATATTAGTATCTTTTCTGTTGTTAATAAAAAAATTAAATCCATTTTATAGCATGAAAGCTCTATCAAAGTCATACAGTAGGTACCTAAGGTTGAAATCCTCAAACGAAGTGCCAGTTTTCTCACATTCTTCTCGCATAAAATAATTTCGCAAGTTAATAGAAACCCGTGGTAAGAGTAGAATGCGACGAAGAATCAGGGCACTGCAGGCCTGTCCCACATTCGTTTTTGCTTTTGTTTTACGATGGTCTACAAGTGAGGGAATCTAGACTTCTGAATAATGAAGACTATTTTGATGAAACGGTTACTAAGCCACCGTATTTTATTATTGATACAAATTATGCTTTGGAATTAGGAAACTATTTTATGAGGTTTAATTTTATGCTTGTTATGGTTCTTAGGCCCGATTCGACCAAACGCGAGTAAATTTTATTCATAGATTAAGTCGCCGGTTACTATAGGGTAAACTAATTTTGCGTTTTACCAACCCTAATCTAAATGAAATGTCAGTGTCACTTAATTAAAAAAATTATAATAAAAAGAAACTTAACAAATTAAAACTGTGTAACCTCACATTGCAATAAGTACGGATACAACGACCTCTTTCTTTAGGTGAATTATACATTCGTTCTTTTAGTACGGGATGTGTAAACACCAAAAGTAAAATTGTTCCTTGTATAGTTACTCTTCTATAAATCTAAGGTTTGTCGAATCCGGCCTTAGTGTAAAATTACAACTCTCTGAATCCAAACATTGTTTATGCTTTCATGGAAAATAGTCAGTTATTTCCACGAATTTCCAATGATAACGTTTGCTAAGTAGGTCTGGTTCTTCGCAGCTTCTTCTTTTTGTTCGCTTATTTTAAATGCTTTTAAGTTGGATGTAATCCAAGAATGCAGTCAGTTTTAATTGTTCACTCGTTGACACTTGCGAGAAAGAGCTTTTAACTTGAAATGCTGTCCGAAATTGTGACATTCCCGAGTCATGGCTATTGTACTTTACTTTACAGCTGCAGCCTGAATCTTGACAAGTTATTCACAACGTGATTTCATCACGTCATTATCAGCAGTTAAAAATGCCAACACAGAAGGAAAATGAGTCCTAAGAATTCAATACTAAGGTCTATACCACCAAACCGCTGTTAATGGATACTTGTAAAGCGGAAATATTAGGAATCTTCATGGAGCAAATAATTGTCACGTCACGAAACCGTAGTAAGTCTATGACTCTGGCAATATATTGACTTGAGTTCTTCCCGTAGTAGTACACAATCTCTTAAATAGCTGTACTGTAGCTGATTGTAGAAGCCCTGGGCCTTACTGGTGTATTCCACTTGAATTTTCTCCATTGTAACGCCTTATGGATGTTGCGATGCTGGGAATAAATTCCTTAGAGGCTTGTTTCTCTGAACACTGATATGCTGGCAGGGCCGGATTAAGCTATGCAGAGGCCCCTAGGCAATGCAAGTCCTGGGGCCCTTATATCCATGGGCGTCGCAATGATTTTTTCCTATGCTCGCAGTAAAATAACCACCAATCAAAGAACATAATAAAAACACTAAAATGTGGAGCGAGCGAAGCGAGCTCGAGGTTTTACTACAATATTATAAAATCGCGTTTCGTAATGCTATCTAAATTCTGAAACAAGCGAAGCGAGTTCGAGATTTTACTGCAATAATTGCAGTGAAATCTCCAGCTTGCTTCGCTTTTTATGAAAAATAAGAGACAACTGAAATATAGTTCTCTTATTTTTCATTATTCCTTTTTAGTCTGGGGTGGGCCTAAATCTTTGAGTTTTCACTTATTTTTCTCTCGAGCCGCGGGGCTTAGTGATGAGATCATTGCAACACCGTCTCAAACCAAGAGCGAGCGAAGGGAGCTCGAGGTTGCAGTATCTTAACTATTATAAAACCGTAAAATCATGAGTAACAAAAAAGTAGCGCTTCACTTAATATAAAGTCTAATAACACTCGATAGCGCGATTTAAATTACGTGCAGCGCCATCTATTGACAAAATTGTTAGTTTGTTTGTTTGTTCGCGCATCACGCAAAAACTACTGAACCGATTTTGATGAAACTTTTTTTGTTTGATAGCTTATGATCTGACTTAAAATCTGGTATATAATTTATGCGGACGAAGTCGCGGGAAAACACTAGTAATATTATAAAATCGTTTCGCAATGCGATCTAAACCTTAGAGCGAATGGTTCAATAAGCTCAAGGTTTTACAAAATTATTGTAAAGTCGCGTTTCGTGATGCTATCTAAATTCAGGAACGAGCGAAGCGAGCTCGAGATTTTAATGCAATTATTACAGTTAAACTTCCAGCTTGCTTCACTTTTTATGAAAAATAAGAGACAACTGAAATACAGATCTCTTATTTTTCATAATTCCTTTTAAGTCTGGGGTGGGCCTAAATCATTGAGTTTTCACTTATTTTTCTCCCGAGCCGCGGGGCCCCATGCCTCTATGGTTAATACGGCACTGTATGCTGGTAAAGTTTGTAGCCCGTCAACTTCAAGCCCTTATGCTGGAAAAATCATCTAGTAGGTATATCAAGATTCTTATATGGCACACTCGTTCCGCTGGAGTCTGACTAGATCACCAGTCTTCCTAAATCATGCTTCCGTTTTTGAAAAATTTCCAGTCCCATGTTGCCCAATCTAACAAACTGCACGAAATAAGAAACCTTCAAAAACCAATATCACTCACCTCCACAAATAACATCAGCTAAGTTGGTCTGTACACACTGATGCGTGACTGCTCCGTCTCTGACAGTTGTGATCTCTCCGTACAGCTGATGCAGGGCTTCCTGGTCTGACATGAGGATAGTCCTCGGAGACGGGCACTCGTCCTCGATGCCGTTGTGGTGTCGTGATGAGGACCGCGACCGGGATCGACGGCGTCTGGAAGGAGAATGAGGATTAGGGTGGTTGTTTTCATGTGAAACGTTTTCAGAGGTTGTGTGGTTGACGAAAAGACACGACAAAAACGAGTTTAATGATCGTATCAGACAGGATTGGCGAATAGTCCACCGACAAGAGCGTAGCTCTTAAAGATAGTCAAAGATATTACTGTAAGTTAAAAAAAACAAATAAGTAATCACAGACTTAAAAGAAGGACCAGACGTAATCTCGTCTAATCATGAGTGAAGCACCCATTTCTTTTGTGTGCGTGCTGTCACGCGGTACATAATGGTGACAGGTTGTAGGACCTGCGCCTAGAGCTAGTGCATCTGTGTGAGTGTAGGTCCCTTGTAGAACAAACGGCATTGTATTACCTTGCATGCTTCACATCTTTTTAGTGCAATATTCGGTCCGTATTTCTTTCAAGTCCGTGTAAGTAATATGAAAGTTAAATCAACATTTAAGATAATTATAAATATTAACAAACAGCAGACAAAAATAATTGTTTTTGTGTCAAACGTACTTTAACTAACAACTTTAACAAAATTAAAGGTTAAAAACAACTTGTGACCAACCGGAATAACTATCAAATTGCGTTTTTTGTATCAAATAGTTAACGTTTTTGTATTGGTCATCTCCGGTCATTCATTAGAACTGCGTTTTTGTCGGTATTCAATTAATAGGCAAGTTTCGTAGTTAGGTATGTCATCATGGTGACACCATCAATTGTTTCAATAGTCATTGTAATACTTATTTGATTCGTTTTTCTAGCGATTAAAAAAGGAGCATCTTTATTTATGATTATGACACTTCCAATTAGTTTAGAATATCCGTTCCGATCTTGTGTGAAACTTGAAAGCGGAAGAGGTTAGTGCGTCAGGGTAGAGTCCACGGAACCAGTGAAGACACTAAAGCAAACGGCCTAGTGACAATGCAAGGGCACAAGTGGCAAAACACTGCATTGCCAGCACAACCAGGGGGTAGATTGATACGAACGATTCGTTTACAAATCGGTGTGATATTCTAAAAATTGCACTCCTGACCAATTTGTTTATGGGTCATAGTCTCATTTGTCTGCAAGCGTTCTGAACTCGTAGCATGAAATTGAAGGAGATGTTGTCGGGCGACCCAAATTTATGAAAAAAGTGTAACCAAAAATCTAAACAAATATTGCACTAAAATACTTTCGGAATCACTCAACCTTGGCTTTACATCCACTTTGAAGACACGATAGTAAATGAAAAGCAAACATTTTTGTGTTATTTGTTGTTGATAAACCACGCTTCTATTATATTATTCGTAGGTATACCAAGATTAGCGAATATGTTTTTTTTTTAAATTGAAACCGTTTTTTTAATATTTGTTTTACCATTAAACCTTCTGCTTCATTGAACCTGAAGTGAACATGAAATCGATGATTATTATAAGTACTTACTTAGTTCATATCGTAAACCTAGATCACTATAATATTATAGTCACATAGGTCACCCAGGTTCTGTTATGGGAAAAGAAACCACCAAATTAATCTGCAACCCTACCGACAAAATTTAAAAGAATTATTATAAAAAATCTGTAGGTAAATTTAATTCCATTTAGCAATCAATGCATGTAGAATAAAAAGGAAGATAAATCTGAAATCCTTCTGTGTACCTATCGATTATTAACTGCACCTTTAGGTATTCGTTTAAATGTAGGTAGTGTATGTACCTACTGCCTCACAGATAGAAACAATCTCATTTAACATTATGATGAAGTAATAAAATTGTTAATTGAAACGACCTCCGTTTTGAAATGACTCCTACGGTTTATTGGAAGAAAAATTACTTTTGCAAATATTGGAAGGACACGTAAAATAAGGCCAGTAGGTTCAATTTGTTAACGACACCTACACTGACAACCATTATTATGTAGTCGAATTTACGATCGTTTAAACTTGGTATTTACTTATCTACTGTTAAATCTGAGACAAGTTACTGAACAATTTTTGTTTACATTACATACATACATACCTACACAAATTCACGACCATAAGCGTTCGAGGTGGTTAAAATGTTTGCTACAGCTGCCAACTATTTAAGTTGTAGCACGGTCATTGAAAATTTCAGGATGCTTTCATCCTGAATCATGTCAAGTGATGAAGGGTGGCTAGCCTTTTATCCGCAAAAACACTACATTAGAAACCAAATCAAATACGAGCCCAGTAAATGAGTCATAGATTTAATTCGCCCCAAAATTACATATCCACAACCGCCATTTTGCATAAAAACGCGCGCAATGTCAAGTTTCGCGCCCAAATTGGGTGTTCGCTCATCAAAACGCAGGGTGCGTTCGTTTCGCAACATATCCTCACCGGGCGACATCTTGAAATGGATACGTGAGTCATCGGGCTAAAGATTCAATAAATATGGAAGGCGACGTGCGAAGTTGTCCATCTCAAGGGCCTGAGTGATGGATTAATGGAAACATTGCACGACTTACTTGTAAGGGCTTGCGCACAAGTTTATCAAGACTGGCATGATCTATGAAGATCATCTTATAAAACGTTCCAAGATTCAAAATTTAAAAAAAATCCAAAGAAACGTTTACATTGTTAGTAAAAGAGGTGTAGGCAGATCGATAGATATCAGTCATTGATGTCCAATTATTACGCGAAGGCCTCCCACCTTACTCTCTAGTCTCTATTATTATCTATATTTCAAAACTGTACGGTGCAAATAAGTAAGTTATTTTTTAAACTTCTTCTTTAATGGAAGATGACGACGATGTCGGGTCCACTGGTTAGTAAATGTAGCCTCTATAATCGAATTCAAAACATTTTCTCATATTGTGTGTACAGCTTAAACATGCGATGAATCAGACAGACTGTGGTTTTGTTATGAGGGTATATCGATCAAGATAGTCTATAATCAACCCAAAAGGTTGGTTCATCTTAAAGTTATGCAAAAGAAAGAAACCGGAGGAAATTACGTCATGATATCAGTATTTTCGCATGGTCTAAGGACTTATTTCATAAAAGTTGGGCATTGTGTTCCGGATACTTACTCAGGCGTTACAATAAAGAATCCTCTCGATGTTTGATAGATCTTCCTCTCCTGCATCAGCTGCGCAAGAGTATCGTAGACCATCTCCTGGGACGGAGTCTGCATCGAAGGGAATTTGGCTGATAGTGATGTCCGTATACTTTCTAAGGTCGCTGACTGCCCCTGTGAAAGAAGAATTATGATGAATTAGATACGTTACACTTATCTTCAATTTAACAATTAAGATATAATCTCGCGTTGATTCCTGGACGAAACGCATCAAATGCTGTTGATCAGCAAT
Source organism: Agonopterix heracliana (assembly GCA_963693445.1). Classification (NCBI taxonomy): domain Eukaryota; kingdom Metazoa; phylum Arthropoda; class Insecta; order Lepidoptera; family Depressariidae; genus Agonopterix; species Agonopterix heracliana. The sequence goes on from OY856310.1 coordinate 3,802,828, forward strand.
CAGCGAAAACAGCTGCTCCAGACTACAAGAAATTTTGGCAGAACAAAAACGCCGTGGCTTGCAAACCTGAAGGAATAGACAGATATCGCCAACGTGCAAGAACTGTTTCGTCTGTATAAAAATAGGCAGGGGTAGGTATTCTGAGCCGACTGCCAACCTCCAGTAATGGAGAGGAACTCAATGAAGAAGAAGATATGGATCAGCGATTTAAACTCGATTCAACAAAACACAAGTAGTACTCCTACGATTTTGATATCGCGTTTTGTAACCTCGAAGCCAATGAATAAAACATTGCATAAAGCAACATGAATTTGTCAATGTAAACAAAATGATTCTTATCATAGTTGAATATTCAATGCCAAATGTTATTCAAAACACTGAAGGTCATCACCATCTTAGGATCTGTTGTGACGTTATGTCTATTCAAAATATTTAGATTATAATATTGATTGATTGACAAATAAGTGCGGATTTGGTGGAGGGTATAAAAGGGTAACCTCAAACAGCTAAGTGCGCACGCACCCAACTTTAATGTTTTGTTAAGATTTAATAGCCTAAGCTTATTTTAGAAACAGAAGGTACGAAGTCCAAGAGATCTTGACTTTATGTCATCATAGGTGACAAGCCGCAATCTAGCTTCGTCTGGGGACCACAGGAAATCATAAAAGTTTTTTAACCTCTTAGCAATGTACCTACACCACAGAGGATTATCCTCTGTGCCTACACTAACTAATTGTACATACATACATACATATGCTCACGCCTATGTCCCACTACTGGGGTAGGCAGAGACAATAGATCGCCACATGCTTCGATTCTGACACACATCTTTCGCCTCCTCAACATTCATAAGTCTCGTCATACATGCTCGTCGGTTCCGGGTACATTTTATTTGGCCCTTCTTCAGCACGCATCCTATTTGGTCAGCGTACGTGCGCCTAGGGCGACCCCATTCAACCATTCCATTCACACTTGCCTTGTAAATTTCATACGTCAGTCTAATTGTACAATATTCTTAAGTAAATCTAAAACATGATAATCTTTATTTAATAATTAATTCATTAATTTCTACACAAAACAAGCAGTCGGCACAAGCTTCGTCAATCTTACTATAAAAAAACAGCCGGTAATCAGCAACATGCTTCGTCAAAACCTTAAATAAACAGTTAGAGTTCCGCAAATCTAAAACATATTGTACATAAGTATTGTTAAATAAATTTATTTTTCATTTTCATTAATATCTATAATTTATCTATCTATGAGCCGATATCCTATAGGAATACCAGTTTCAATAGGTACCCTTTCGACTGCCTACGAACCGTTGTTAAATTTGTGTAGTCCAGCCTACATCGTAACAGTTGTACTCTTTTAGCCTTTATCGTAACGAATCAAATGTAACCCATAAAGCGTATCTCACAGGCCGTTACAAAAGTAAGAACCCAATTTGTCTTCTGACTTATCAATGGTTTAATCTAAAACATAAAGCAAACGACCTTCAGGACTAGAATGTGGTTAGATTTAATGCAAATATTGTGTAAGGTGCGTAGATTTATGCTAACAACTTGTTCCAAGCTTATTGTTTTAGAAGCCGATTATGTTAATAATGATTACGTTATGCAATTGAATGTGGGACATTTTTATTTTGTTTATTTTTATCAGAACGTTTAGTGCTCCTGCTGAACCAATGATCTTGGCTCGGTCACGTAGGGTATGTCATGATCGACGTCATGGTTTCATTACTAAAAGCTAATGGCCTCAGTTGGTTATGTGACCGTTATTTTTATTAGGAAAATATTGGACTAAAGTTATTGACAAATTTTCTCTCTGAAAGAACGTGTGAACTCCACCGTAATAAGAACGAAATTATTGTTGAGCTAAGCGAGATAATTTCTTCATATTTTATTCATCTATTACATAAAGTAATTTCCAATATAATTATCAATCATACTCAAGTTTAATTAGCTCTAGCTAGAACTTAAAGCAGAACCTTTCAGAACCTTCTCAAACAAATATAACTCATAATCCAATACCCTAAGGTACACGTATTAGACCTAGTTAACATGGTGTTTGCGACACAAGTATAGACAAGACAAGTATGTAAAGCGATCGACATACTTAATCTGTTCGAACTGGTACAGAACAGACATACAGACAAACACCTGACTGGCCCTAAGGCCGTTGACATGAAACCTGTTGTGATTTACTTAAACCATACTTAGCCTGCTCGACCTGGTCAAGTAACTTGACATGATATGCTAAGTTAATAAGTTAATAGACCTTTAAATGAAAGTTCCATCAATGAAAATGATTGATTATTTTGGGTTGATTTTAATTTTGATTATGACTACGAAATTTTACGCAAGAACAGCGATTGATAAATAAAAAGATTTTGAAACCGGCACAGCTTAAGCACAGAGGATTATATTGTACAATCCTCTGTGGCTTAAGTACCCCAATTTCAAAACCTAAGGGATAAATTCGACTGTTGAAAATGAACATTCAGTGCCCTAAAAGAGAATTGGCAAAGCTATCTTATTAGGGGTCCTTTATAATCTTCTGCTATCCAGGCGATGATGTGTTTAAACTTTCCAGCGCAGTATTTTCTGCAAATTTTGGACTTCTACTTCTACTACTGATTAGCAAATCTTTGTACCACGGTGACTAGTAAAACAAGACATGTCATGTCTTGACAGAAGAAGACGATGTAAGGGGTCCGCTAATTAGATGCACTGGCTCTACTTATAAAAGAACTTCAGTACACACCCTAGACCCCTAATAAAATTCACTGCAATGTTCTATATAAGACTAATATGACCCATATGTACTACACAGCTACCTCCAAATTATAATTCCGGTACAATGCAAACAAGTCATAAATTATTTCTGTGAATTCCAGCCCACATTTAGAATTTAGTGTAAGTACCAGACCTGTCTACATTCTATGATAATTATTGCAGAACAAAGCCTTTAGGCAATCGTTGACAAATTTATTGTACGTGCCTTGATTGTCTGTTAAATCGTTTTCGATTGGTTTTATTTTGACGACAAATTGAAATCTCATTTAGCTTGTAATTTTAATTAAGTTTTTGTTTAGCTCTTCAAATATTTCTTTCTTGTATTATTATGTTAACTGGCAGAAAATATATATAAGTGTGCATTTGATTAGATTAGTCTATAAGATCAATATCTAAATGACTGAAAAAAGAGGCAATTAATAAACAGAAAAATACTTGGTATTTGCTTGTATTAAGCTGCAAATTTAGATTTGACAGAGTATTAGGTAGTATTTATCCATATAAAGAACAATATCCATTCTCGAACGTGAGTTATTGATAGAAAATAACATAATTAGGATAAGTAAGTACGAATGAAATAGCAATAAAATAAAAGATTCAATCGTAATTAATTACCTTGAATCTCTACATTACATAGAAATCATCACGATAATTAGATTAACGTCAACCTTCGGCAGGTGAAATATAATTTATTGCTATATTAGATTAAAATATAATTACAGATGTCGATTTAATAGCTGATCGCAAGGCTATGACCTCAGATCCGCTATTCAGGGATGTTTTGGCAAAAAGAACGTGACGATTGACTTTTTAACAGGTCCGTTGGAGAGGCTTGGTACAAGGTAAAAGCTTTTACTTATAGATCGACAAGTGGCGGCGGCATATTTATTTATATGTTTTGTTGATGTAAATCTAATCGTTCTGTATGTAATTTGTAATTAGGTATTCATGTTTATTTATTTCTTCTATTGACCTGTTTACAGTTTTCAGTACAATATTTAGTGCTTTTGCCGTAAGGCAGTTTTAAGTTTTCAAGATCTCTGACGTGATGTAACTTTTTCGAGCCGAATTTTTCTGGTGTTTCTATTTTTTAGTAGAGGGAATCCGTATGATTGTTTTTTCCACTTCTATCCTCTTTTATAATCTTTTCCGGATTCCAAAACTGAAGTATTCTCTCAGAGTCGCTGGACAAAATTATCGCTTGATTTACTCTAGACATTTAAAATGTATTTAGGCTTTGACTTATTTAGTGAACGCTAACTAACTGCCTCCGTGGTCTAATGGTTAAGAGCATTGGGCTCTTGACACGGAGGTCGTGGGTTCGATTCACTTTGTGCGTTTTTCCCCAGTTGGTTAGGACATTGCAGGCTAAGTCACCTGATTGTCTGAAAAGAAAGATGATTCCGTGCTTCTGATGGCACGTTAAGCTGTTGGTCCCGGCTATTATCTCTGGTGGTAGTAATCGTTACATAAAAACCACGTCAGAGGCCGTAAGGCGGTTTGAATAAACTCTGACACCAGGGCTTGCAGCCCACTCGATAAGAAGAAGAGTGAACGCTTTCTCTCGCACTGCTTATACTGAATTACTGATGACAGTGTCTGCGTCATATTATTATTCGTCTTATTCTTTATTAATATGTTTGAGCCTTAATAGTTTTTGATTCATGTATCTAGATCTCTTAAGCCTATAACTTAAAACCCTATACCTAAATGGAATAACTTTTGCAGACAAAGTCGTTGGACCACTATGGCCAAACCTTTAAAGATATCTTCCGAAACAGGTTCCTTAAACCGGAATGCCATTTTACATTTCATGGCCAAGAGTCATCTCGTGTTAGGATATTAGTACTATACCATGCAGTGAACTCTTGAAACAGTTCGGAATGCAAACTGTTATGTTATTCAATCGCTTCTTGATTATGTGTGCCCTTTACATTTATTGGTTTGATTCTGATTGATATTGTTTTAATTATCGTTGTTTTTAATTAAGTTTGATGAGTTAGAATTGTTAATCAAATGTTATTTTAGTGTTTATGATAGTTTCAGTTGCGTCACTATGTAGGGAATTCGTTGAAACCGAAAAAAAATACCTGGTGCTGGCTTGGGAGCCGTTACTGTAGATTTTTAAAGTACCTGTTTTTCTACCGTGAATTTACACAAGACTTATAATTAGGATTAGTTGGTTGTATATTTTATAAGCAAATAACTAACTGCATGCACCTCGATCGAGTAAGTCGTTACTAGATTAGAATACCTAAGTATGTACTTACCTAACGATTTTTTTCTGGGTTTTTGGTAGGTAGGTATAGGTATATTCGATATTTCCTTTTAGTTACTTTTAGCATTATTTTGTAGGTATAGCAACCCTAAATCTGGTCGTAATAAATCTTGGTTGTATAGAAACTTAGTCTTAAAAGCTTGTTCTAGAAAAATGTCTAATCAAAATCTGCCTTGTAGATACCTAAAGCTGTGTGTATACACGGCGACACATCAACCTATACAAAACCAAAATAAGCTGGAAGCACGGCGTTATAAGTCATGCAACCTCTGCCCGGCCAGCTTATTTTGATTTTGTCGGATGTGTCGCCGTGTACATATAGACGAAACTTTAAAATAAGGTCGTCGGTACCTCAATAATTCGGTTCAAAAAGATATTTATCAAAAGCAATAATGAAGTAGTACAGTCGTGATCTACGAGTTTGTTTAAGCATCCGTTTATTTATAGAAATCATTACGTATTTTAGTTAGGCACGACTTGGTCACCGTTGCAGCTACAAATATTTGTATTTTACAAAAAAAGTACTGTTATAGAAGGTTTTAGGTAACATAAACACGTTCCTTCGTTAGATTAAAGAATGATTTTATTTATAGAGTTTCTGGCCGCATCTTCTCTACAACGGAACACCTTCCAACACGCGCGCGGTGGTAAAGTCAAAACCTATGTGCAAAGATTTTATTTGGTCTTCGCTGCTATGTGATATTATTTTGACAAGAACATTTTGAGTTTGTAAAAGTTTACAATTATTGATGTTTAATTGAATCATATCTATACAGGGTGAAATTGATATCATTAGCATCCTTTGAAACGAAGAGTCTACCCATCAAACTGAACAACTTTGACTATGGGAGCAAACCGATCGGAGCAACAAAAAAATCTTGTGTTGCATATACCTACATTTGAGTCGAGCGGGCACTGCAGTTTAGTATGGGAACAGCTGATTTTTTTGTGCTCCGATCAGTTTGCATAGTAAAAGTTTTTCAGTTTGATAGGTAGACTCTTAGTTTATAAAAAGCAAAATTAAAAATTTTGAAAAAACCCGCGTCGGATGTCCTCGAAAAAGGATTAAATAAATTTTTTGCAAATCCCTCGACTAAAATAAAATAGTTAAGTTACGAAAGATAATAAACCAAACCCTAGAAAATCCGTCGGGGCTGCCATTGCCATCAGGAGTGCGATTTTTGAATCTCATTCGGTGAGCTCAGCATTAGGAAATCTCAAAATTACTATGGAGATACGCATCTTTCTACTGCTGATTTGACTTTCAAAAATCGCACTCCTGAAGTATGCTTTTTGAGAGTCAAATCAGCAGTAGAAAGTTGCATATCTTCATAGTAATTTTGACATTTTCAACTGAGCTCACCGAATGAGATTCAAAAATCGCACTCCTGTTCCCAATTTCGATTAGACACAAACTCTTAAAACTGAGAAAATGATATTCTGAGGTTTCAGAATATCATTTTCATCAAACACACGTTCTCCGTTCCGTCGCGGGTAAAAAGGATGCTAATGATATCAATTTCACCATGTATGTACCTCCAAAAACAAAAACTAGTACCTAAGTGTAAAACATGCAGAAAGAAAGTAAATATCTTAATTGAAAGTAGTCCAAGAGCTGTGTTCAAAATCAATTCCGATTAGACCTGATTCACAAAGACATTGTTTCTTGCACATATTTTAAATATTTGCTAAGATTTTTGAGGTCAATGGCCAATACTGCTATTGTATAAAAAGTAGATCAGTAATTATGGCAAGTCATTTAGATGAAGCGAGTGTGGATACAATGAAATCGAAGAACTCTCCAATTTAGAGTTAATAATGTGAATACGATGGTAATTTTTGGAGCAGTATCCAATTACTGTGATTTTTTCGGTTAGTAGACCATTGGTTTATTTTTGGAGTATCTTACGAATTAAAAATATTTTGATGGTCATTCTTCTATTTACGATCTTTAAAATGAATGTGAATTTGAAAGTATAATATATACTTAAATGATATAATTTTGAAAGTTTTTTTCAAATCAAAGAAGTTCATGTTAAGTATGTTATTTTTACTTACACAATAGTTTAGTATTGATCAAAACAAATAAGCAACATTTTCGTAACAATCCAAATTAAATTTAGCTAGTTATTCAATCGGTCTGAATTTCGCGTGTTAAACTAAACCGTATAATTGAATTGATACTTTAATTACCTGTGACGTAAGGTCCATAATGCAGTCGCATAACGCTTCCGGTAGTGGTGTGAATTGTCCTTGGTAAGCTGGCGTAACAATGCAGTCTTCTATATCACCTGGAAAAAAGAAACTTAAATTAGAACAATCTACCTGATTTTTCAACGTCTGATGATTATGCTTTGTAAAAATCTCATAGGTACCTACTTAGGTTTACATAGGTATGGTCATTATACTATGTATGTAGGTATATCGTTGCATAGTCATCATTATACAAGTTCGGGCAAGATTTTGATACTTTCAATGGGACTAAATAATCTGTGTGACAATGTCCTAGATATATATATTTATTTATGTCGAGAGTAAAGATTTTCACTAGAAATAATTTAACATTCGAGTCGGGAAATTAAAATAAGTAAGTACATAAAGTTAAAACATTTTTTGATCCTGGCTCTTTAACTATTTTAATAACATTGTTCCTGTCTAAAATAGGACATTTTTATTTTAAAAAGAACCGCTACACTAAACAAGGACCTAGTAAATGAAGCAGACAGGGGAATTAGCGGGTGCATCCATAAATTGCATCGCACAATGCAGCGTTATCCCGCGGGACAGCGTTGGACACCATCCAAATTAGATTACGGGACAAGCGATGAGTGAATGGCATAGAAACATCCATAATTACGGGACATGGGATACTTTAGTGCTATGTTCCAGGGACTGTTCTAGATTTGTTGTCTGTTTATGATTTATGAGCTTACAAAAAAGAACATCTTTTTTGAAGAAGTTCGCTTTGGCGCTGAATTTGGAAACATGTCAAAATTTCAACAATCATTTTTAAACCTTTTGAGTTTTTGAATATCATATTTGTTTGTGGAAAGACGACCTTTTACCATGCTGTGGTAGAGTCAAAAAGATAGATCAACGGATAATGAAGTCCGATTTTCGCTCGTTACTTTTTTGCTTTTATTTTCGGTTGGGCCATAAGCATAACGAAAAACAACCACATTCATTTCTTTAACAAAACTAAAGTTTATAACTTCTACCGCAGAACCGAAATGCAGATAAACGCACGAGTGTAAAAGTATCCGCAGTACCAACATTGTTCTGTCGACGATTTATCGTTTATGTCCGTAAAATATTTTTCTGACTCAGCTCACTCCGCTTGCCTCTAGCAATCCGCATATGACCAGTGTGGTGGACTATGGAATACCCCTATCCTCTCTTTATTGAGAGCCCCTTGCCCTGCAGTGGGAGACAGGTACGTATAGTGTCATTTTTATAGCTTATTGTAACGATGTTATTGTTTTGTATGGAATATAATTTATTTACTGGTATTTTTTATTATAATTATTTTAGTCGTTCTGTCCATCGACCCGCCGGTATTGCGTTTCGATAGACCAGTTCTTTGAGAAGCTATCGATTTCGTCCTGCCATCTCCTTTTAAGACCAACTTTTACTCGAACCAATTTCGTTTTGCAGGGCATCATTTGGTTGTGTTCTTGACCCATAGGTCATCCAGCATGAGGCAGACATGTCCAGCCCATTCTAATTTTATATTGGCAATGGTGGTAGCGACTACTTTTGTCTTTTGGGTTCTGGAACGAATGATCTCATTTCTGACCCGGTCAATCAATCAATCAAAATCATTTATTGCAATAGTTATAGGTTACATAGAGATCTCGATCGATCAGTTTTAAGCCAAGGATGCTGTGCTCCACAGCTCTTTGACAAATCTTGATGCTCGACTTCTGATCTTTCGTCAAAGACCAAGTTTGACCACTTTAGGCGAGCTTTATTATTAATTTCTTATTTTAAGAGGCAAGTACGACAAACTTTTACTAACGCAACTACAAAGTTTCAAAAGTAGATTAATCTACCCTTTAAAATGAAAATGGAACATTTCGTTCTGATAGGTACATCTATGAGAATCCCAACTATTGTTCATTAACTGAGCTTAACTGGCCTAAGCCGCCTGCAGCTGAGACGATAAGGGGTGTTCACTCTAGTTTGTAGAGTACAACGTAATTAATTAATTAAAATATATGCTGGTATTCAACTGGTATTGTACAGGATATACATTTAAATTCGTTACGTTTTAGGTATAAGGGGATGCTTCTGACCATCAAACCTATTGAATTCGCAAAAAAACAGCTATTCCATACATATTGGCAGTCAGGTCTGCATAGGAATCCCTGCTTATCGCTTACGAAACAACGCTCTTCGTCATTTTCTATTCAGCAACCTTTTTTCGCGAGTTCAAAGCAAAAGTTGTTCAGTTTGATCTGAAGCACCCCTTTATGAATGTAACGCATTTAAGTTTACCGTCTGTTTAATCTGTAAGTCGAGACCGACCCAAGATGGCTGGATGGCGTTGAACAAGATTTAGTTGGAGACAGAAAGCCCAAAACAGGTTGGTACTGGAGAGACTTAGGAACTTGACTAGGCTAAAGGTCCACCAGGGGCTGTAAAGCCTTAGATGATGATGCTAATTATCTGCGCTACAATATACCATTTTAGTTACCATCATAAAGACAATCGGTATAGGTAAATCGGTTAGGTCAACATTCAGATTCTACATAAAGTAATGTTCAAGTTATCGTCATGTAGATTTTCCCGTGATTATACCTACAAATTTTTTGCACTTCCTACAATAATTGAGCATTACGCAATTAAGACCTTAATTTTTAAAATTTCATTTCAATTATACTTTATTGCACACCAAAACAGAACGTACGTTTGAATACAGATAAAGAATTACAAGTAGGTACAAATAAGGCGGTCTTATCGCTAAAATTTATTTCTTGCAGACAACCTTAGGGTAGTTTCTCTAACGATAATTCTTTAAGTTTAAGTTAAAAGGCAAGAAATGCAAGAGCCATTTCTCGTCCATCGACAAAAATTTGCTGAGTCGTTAGAAAAAGGAAAAGTCGCATTTCTCCTACTATTGTGTATCTTTCAATCCCTACTTTATTAAGAGAAATTGAACCTTGTTATAAAGCAAATATGCACTTTTACTTGCTAAACAATGTAAACGTTTTGCACATAGCACCAGGCGACCAGGAATGTTAATGGATTGAATATAAAATCTAGTTAGGTAGGTACTAGAGAGCAAACTAATAAGGAAACACAATGTCGCGTGCCTGGCAAATACTGGCAGACATAATTTTGTATTCTTTTACAGAATTTAGTGTCTTGAAAACCATTTTGGTAAATTGAAATTTGCACGAGTTATTCTAATATCACAAAAGACTTAATCCAGAAAGTCATACAATTATTGTATGATTTTCTGGAAATCATTGTACGACTTGACAAAAACGAAAACGATAAATTTACGTAAAATAAAGATTTACTCGCCTATATCTAAGGGTTTCTCGCAAAATTTTAATCTAAGTGTAACATAAAACTTGGTCTACGGCTGTATCACGTCTTTTATCTCGTTCGTTCGCACGCAAATAGAAAGAGAGCTAAGGTGTCATAGCGCTGTATCACTGCGACATGCTAGCTATGCAGATGTCCTAAGATAAGAGCGATGGTGGGAGCTAACAGAAGAGTTATAAACACAGAACTGTCGACGTAGGACGCAGGTTAGCTGAAGTGAAACTCTGGCAAATTATAAGAATGATTATTACTACCAGGGTTGCCAGACGCAGAAATTTTTTCCTCGTACAAAAAGCAAGAAAAACCTCGTACTTTGCCTACTAAACCTCGTACATCAATCAAAAGTGTAAAAAACTAAGAATTCTAGTTGAAATAGGCATTAAATTTTGACGTTTCACATCGAAACAAAATAACTTATTTCATAAAAAAAAAATTCCCTAAAAAAAAGCTAATACAATGAACAAATCTACGCAGTGAGCGGTTTCTTGAGGATTTCCCGGTAAGCTACACCACATACTACCATGTGAATAGGTAGGTTTTCATAGTTAAAATATGCATTTATTCTACAAAACTTCTGCTGTAATGGAAAATCATGCCATAATTTCCCTAAAAGTCAAAACCTCGTACACATTTGTACGAGGCTGACGGCATCCTCGTACCTCGTACGGGAGACCCCAAATCTCGTACTTGTACGAGGAACCTCGTACATCTGGCAACCCTGATTACTACATAATTCTGGTAAGGACATGTCGGTCACATGGGTTCAGAGAGATGGGCCAAAAATCACCACATACTGGGCACCATAGGACGGTCTTCGAGGAAAACACAAAAAAGATGGAGAGATAACCTGGATCACTTCCTCGAGGGTTGGTCAAGGTTTGCACGTGACAATTATGAGAGAATTAGAGATTGAGAGGGAATGTCTTTGCCTAGCAGTGGGATAGGTACTGAACAAGCTACGTAAAAAACATAAATAACTACACATGGCGACACATCAAGCTATATAAAACCAACATAAGCTGGCCCCGCGACGTTATACGTTGTTCGACCTACGAGCGGCCAGCTTATGTTTGATGTTTCGCCGTGTGTAAATATTTTAATCCATTTCGGCGTAGTCAGAAACTTTGCTACAGCTACCATTTTTAGGCATGCAGTAGCAAGGCTCATTTTAGCATTGTAAGGTATGGAATCTATAGGGTCCTTCTTAATATACTGACACATTTTTAAGGGGATGATCAGACCGTCAAACTGACCAACTTTCTCTATGGCACCAACATCGAAATCGCGAAAAAAAATCTGCTCTTCCATACAAAACTCCATACCATACCATCCATCCTTCCATACCTACTGGAGCCAAATGTATGGGACAGCTGATTTTTTTTTCTCGATTTCGATGTTGGTCCCATAGAGAATTTTGTTCAGTTTGATGGTGTGATCATCCTCTTAAAAAAGTGTCAGCATATTAAGTTGGACCCTGTATAATAATCCGTATTGAAAACGAACCGGTAATCTAAACAAAACACAGCTTATTTACACGTGACTTACAACTCAAAGTGTAAATTGTCCGTGAAACGTTTATTTAACTTATAACGTTAGTTAAACTATTAATTTCAGTTTCCCAGTAAACGTTGGTTGTTTGCCCGCTATGGGTGGAAATCGTTTAAAAGTTATTGCAGACGTTATTGCCCTATTAGGACTTCTTGCATTATTAAGTCTATAAAATGCAGGCTTTCGCTTTTATGTTGTTTATATTTTGTTGCAAAATGTTTTGTTGTTTTGGGGGCAGTGTTTCAAAGTCTAGACTAGACTATAACAATAATGATGTACCTATAGTAAAATTTCTAGATACATTTTTGTGCAGAAAACAGAATGTTTTTTTTTAATGAATTTTTTGTGGAGATTCGCTCCCAAATCATTAACGCTACCAAATTTAATGTACTCAACACAATCGCCTCAAAACTTGGAAGCTATGTACTTATAAATTCCCAGTTTTTAGTGCTTACACTAATTTAGTAACCCAAGACTTTATATCCCAGACACAGTACAAAAACAATTGTTATCGGGCACAGACGTTCCTTTGGGGTCTGACTGCTATGTATGTATGATCAACGCAGAAAAGTCAATTTTGTTTTATGGAGTGCCAAAATACATTGAATTTCGTCACATAATTAATTCGATGTTAACATCAACGATTACACTCTTTTTGTTGTCAATTGTTAAATTCAATTGTTCAAAAAATTATTACAGAACAAAATATTGTTTAATAAAATGAAGGTAAGGTACCTAAGTACCTCCATATTGTTTAATAAATTATCCTCATCTTGTCTTCGAATAAACTAACAGCTTAAAGTTCACCGAAATACACCTTTAAATTAAACCACTATAAATATATGCCTAGATTTTTAGTGGATTAACTAAGCAAAAGGCTCTTCTGCAGCCTCTCTAGGTAACCTAAATATCAGGTCATTCGGGGAACGTGCCGAGAGGCTGCCTGATGGATCACAGGCTTTTAGCTGCTTTTATTGCATGCTAGGATTAGGCTATGTATTTCGTTCTATTTTAGTAGTAGTCGAGTAGTAGTCGAGTATTGAGAGCTACTATTTACTTATTGTGGTTCCGATTTATGTTAGATCAACGTCATTTCTTCCTATGGGTATATTGAATGGGACAGGGTTTCTTTCAGACTGTTTTGTGCTAATGGCCACATCCTAAAAATTTTTTAATAGTAATACTTTTTAATTACCTTTCTTAAAAGGTGGTATCAGTTGTTTCAATGTTTTTGTCCACACCAAAAAGGAATAACGTGAGCTAAATGTTTTTGCGGAGGTGGAAAATTATGAACTATCATGTGATGGCAATATCTTTTGAGAGTGAAAAAACACACGCATTGACACTTAGAGGTCAATCTATCATGATAACACTTGTCATGATTTGTTTTCTGATGACCTTTTTAATGTGAGAAATGCTCTGCATTCAGTTTCACTTTTCTGATAAAAAAAGAGGTTTTCTTGATGCTTAGAAAATAGTCTGCGGCTTGGGTATGCGTTTCCTACCGTAGAGCTATCGTATGAAATGCTTGGAAGGAAATTTACTGTTTGCATGAATATTTTTGAAAGCTCTCAAATACACACATGAATTTTCATTTCAAAACTCGCTCTCGAATGATTGATAACGTGTCGGAACGAATCTCTCCGGGATGGAACCCTAAACTACGTATGGATACGTAGTTTAGGGTTCCATCCCCTATATATTTTGACGCCTAGATTTCGACTAGAGCGACTTCTGAATATATCCCTCCCATAAATAAAACCTATAAGTAAGGTAGTAATTACAATTTCCTTAAAAAGACGACAAAATATCAACACAACAAACCTAAGAGCGTTTAATCATCTGTGAAATCCAAATAAGCATTTCGTAAACGTTTACCGGACAATGCAAATCACTACAACTCATTTGAAACCTTACTCAGTTAAGACAATGCCCCTAATAGGTAAACATTACTTTAGGTACCTATTGTCATGTAAATACCAAGGACAAACACATGAAGTGCGTCAAATTGTGCGTTTAGCTTGTATCTGAAAACTTCCGCAGACGGAAATGTTAGGTAGGGCTGTGCAACACTTAAAAATTGAAAATATTCTGACACTAAGTTGACCTCCAACTTGAGGCTGACAATGATAACATTTAATAAAATAGTACGTGCTAGTTCTCATAATATGGGTGACTTATACGAAACTTAAACGTATTTAATAGTGAATGCTCTATCTCTCAAAGCAACCCTAAGACCACAGAGATCGAAATAATGTTTTTTTTTATCAAATCAGGAAGGGTTACCTTCAACATTGGGATGACATAACCTCAGTGTTAAAAGTCCCAATATAAATAAAAAAATAATTAGAAAAAAACTTTTGTGACAACTAGCTTTTTTAACCTTTTTTAACCGCTTTTCAACAGCTTTATCAATGTTATAATTTTTCAGTCCAAACGATTTTAATGTGTTTGTTCCTTTGGTTCTTTCACTTAAACGTAGCATAATCTGTTCGTTTTATTAGAAGCCCTCTGTATAAGAAATGTATTGAACAAACGGTCAGAACATAAAAATCTAAGTCAACTTGACGAGCATGCTAAAATCGCCGAAAGCCAACGAAGAGCCAGTTGTTCAAAATCATCGCACACGATTCATGAAAATATTAAAGGAAAAAAACGTGTCCGCTAACCCTATTCCATACACTGGCGAGCAACAAAACAGCCTCCAATTTGCAAACGGTGTAATAAAGATGGCCGCAACATGTAGGAGTGCTATAGGTGTCGAATGCCATTCGAGCGTATTCGTTTCGTTCATTTGTCGGTATGTCGCGCGTCTTGTGTGTGGGATTATACAAGGCTGTGAAGGCAATAAGATTCTGGATAAAGGTTGATTTGCATGTGGTCTAGTGAAATGTTGATCGCGAAAATATGGATTATTGGAAACCCGAAACTGTGTCTAGTTAGAAATTTTAATTAATTGAAAAAATATATGTTGGTCCTGAAAATTATTATATTTTGATTTATAGACGCTTACTATTTAGTAGGGACTTATGTTTTCCTTTTTTTACTTTATGTTTTGGCGTAAAATAAGAAACAAACCTTCGTTCTCAATGAATTACAATTTATGTGTTCAAAACCAGACTTTTACTGATAAGATGGCATCTCGTAAATATTTTTTTTTTTTACATTTCATGATAACTAAAATGAACTTAAACATTGTCCAAATAGCGTTTGACACCTTTCAAGACCATCTTAATTTTTTAAACATAATGATTACAATAGTTTAAAGTCGAACGTGTACACTCATCTTTACCACCAATCGAGCCGCCTCTCAATGTCTTTCCATTGTTCATTTTATTTAACAACATATTATCCACGTGGGTAGTCCACTTTACGTCGTAAATACTTCACTTTACAACCAGACTTTGTGCAAAAAAATAAATTACGATTTTATGCGTACCCTTTTCTGTGGCCGCAAATGTATTGCAGTTAAGTTATAAGTAAGTGGCATTGTCTTTTTAAGTGAGTAATATGTTTTTATAATATTACTTTAAGGGCCGTTTGTACCAATGATACTGAAACCTATATTAAATTTGCAAATACATTTTGCACTTTCCATACCTACTAAATGCTATCAGCTGATCGAAGGTTTTTACAAAAAAGTTTCGTAGTGAAAGTTGTTCAGTTCTATGGGCACAATCACCATTTAAAGTAATGCAACTGTTTAACCTAACACCCTGTATGTTTCTTTGAGAAAGTAGTTCAGTATCATGAGTAATGAACTGTCTACCCCATAAAGGTATTATACCAGGAATAGAGGATCATACAGCTGAGTGAGCGAGATGTACGTAGCGGCACCACTGTATAATAGAAAGAGATACGTGACGCAAGGCAATAGGACCGTTTTTTAGTCACTAATTAATTTTTACAATTCGGTTTCCGTGAATATTGCGAACCTAAAGTGAAATCGTAGATAATTTTATGAAATATACTGACACTACTTCATTAATTTATCCACAATTTCACGTTAGACTCAGAATTACAGACAATATTAGAATTTTTGCCTGCGAATAGTCTCCAAAAAACATCCAAAAACGGTTTCATTTGACAACTCATGTTTGTTGCTCTATTCCTGTAAGTGTACCTTTATGGTCTACCCTTTAACTACACTTTTCTTAATAATTTAGAACAATATGCTATAAACCACATCAACACTTTCTAAACAAAATCTCTATGAAGTAAACTTTTGCGATGAACAATAAATTCGTTATCAAACAAAATTTAATACAGATTTTGAAGCCCAAGGCCCTAAAAGTAGGTCATTAAGTATAATGAATATAATGATCTATAGCATTAATTCTACGCCCAGTGTATAGTAAATCATTATCATATTATTATCTTACAAGTAAATAGTTAATTTGTTTCGTAACCTTTGATTAAGTAATGCGAGTATTGATTGATTAACTATTTGCTTTTGATTTAATGTAGCAATATGTTTGATGCTCGAATTGATTATGATGATGATGCAGAACGAATTTGAAGCTTTGTTTAATCAATTAGATATCAGATGCATTAATTTTATAGAACTTCAGAACTTTTACTTTGACCACAAGGGCTGTATGGCTCATTGGGCGCGATAGAGGTCTGAATAATATATCTCATGTCATGTGCGTATGCAGCCACGAAAAACTTTTGGAAACATCATAAATAATAAAGCAGACTATGCTGGACTAGAAGTCTATGCTAATGTTAAGCCTAGTTTGTTTATTATATGGCGTGCTAAAAAATGACAACTACGTATAATGCCTTACTTGTTATGTAACATAATTTAGCATATCTTCTTCTGTCGGATCCGATGCTTGCTAAAAGACGGGCAAAAATCATCATTCTGCGGATCCCTGAAAACGGTCGCCAGCCAGCGTCTGAATCCGCCTGGAGACCTGGAGCCCGCAAAACATCGAAGTTCTATTCTTATCCAATTTCAGTTCTAATCACATTGCAATCCAATTACTATTCAACTGTGCTGAATTCCGCATCGCGCTACACTCTATGTAACTGACAGCCCTTAACGTCTGAGCGATCTGTCAAAACGGCTCTAACGGCTGTCAAGAGCAGTACTGCAATTAGCGCAATACCAAAGTGTCAAAAGTTATGGTTCGTACGTAGTCCAACCACGGTTCAATCACCGAATATTTATCGCGATTGGAGCCCTAGATAAATTCGACGATCAATAAAGGTTACCCAAGACACAATTAAAAGACTAAGGGGAGGCTTTTTCCCGGTAGTGGGAGGATATAGGCTGATAAAAAACGATCTGTCATAATTGGTAAAAAAAGAATTCTTCTAAAACAGAGTTTATGATTATTTCGGGTCGATAAACTCCGTAATTAGATGAACGTGTAGGTAATGAAAACACTTGTACTTAACTATAGGATGTGATTAGCAGGTGCTTTTAGTGTTGAATGAACGATGTATGGGCGTGATTTATGTACGAGAACTGCATAATATGACTACACTAATAAAGTACAGATGGCAACCTTGGCCTGGAAATACGCGTATAGCGTATTTCAGGCTGTGATAAGATATGTATTACAAAATATCTTGTAACCTAATTTAAGCTAGGTCCTGGAAATTATGAGCTCGTTACCTTTGTAATGATTGCATAGAGAAAAATTACAATAATAAATAGGTAACATAGTTATATCGTTGTTATAGTTTCAGAAAACGGTGGGTTTACTCGATTTTAGATAACAATCGTGAACGTTTTCGTTCAAATGTCAGAGTTCCGACATAAAATATCACGATATATCGAAAATCTTAAGACGTAATAGTAAGTTGAAATACCTCGGAGGCATCTTTTATTTTTCATTTTACGACTAGATTTACCATTTACCGAAACTAAAGTCATACCTCAGTATTTTTGGATAGTTCATCTAGTGAAATCATCAACTGAATACACGATTGGAATTACTTCACTCGATAGAAAATCGTCACATAGATGACGTATTTTCATGCATTTTTAAACATTTTTCTCGTTTTAGAAGAACTTAAATTAGTTTAACTAGTGAAATCATAAAAAAAATCTAGAAAAAGTACTTTGGTTAGTTGTTTTTAAACGAAAATACGGCTCACGCACACACTTTTCGGAGCGCTCGGCAATCGCGTTTCTCATAGAAAATATTCGTCGGGACCTATGGCCCCCTAAGTTGGAGTTTAGGGTTACATTTTAGTCACATGCACCAAAATTATTAAATAATAAGGACATTCTGCAGTAAATTTTCTGTCAAGATATACCAATAAGAATAGTTGCACAGAATTCTAGTAAAAATTTCCTAGATTTTTCTCTCTGTGTAGTTTTCACCTGATCATTAGTTTGTTTGCCCTGAATGAGAAGGGTAAATTACCTTAAATTAACAAAATATAATGTGACCATTATTGTATTTCACCAAAGTAATTCTTGGATACACAGTCAGTTGATAAACACAACATTGAACGAAGCCCTCAAACGTTTAATACACCATTACATGAAGACAAAATTACACTTATTCCAAACGAGGCTTGAACAGTACCATCGTGATAGGATAATTATATAAATTCACAGTACTTAATACTAGCTACATGAATACTAGGTACGTAATAAATATCAGTTAGTCACTTCAGTTTAGCGTGCACGCGAACTCCGTTACTTAGGACTTTGGATTTAACTTAACTATTCATTAAGTATTCCGCTATTCGTGATGTAAAAGCGCATTTACATTATGTAAGTAGCTTACAAGTGTAATTTGTCACGTTTGTTTTAAGATTCATCTGTTAGTGGTACCACACAACTTATAGCCACAAATATTTTCTTTTTTAACGTTGTTACACCTGTCTTCAAATGTTCCCAACGTTGGGGACAGGCTTAGAGTCTGTGTAGTCCATCATGCGTGCCCATTGCTATGGATTGGACTTAACATATTATATTTTTAGGTACCTGCGCTGCAGAATTTCTTCATCGGCGTATGCAGATTTCTACAAGATGTGTTTTCTTTTAAGAACAAGTATAATAAAGGAAGAATACCTTTTCCTAGAAGAGTTTCCTTTTCATGGTAAACGCACGACGATAAAGTACGTTTATTGAATAGTCACGCTTGCTTAAAAAGTTCTGGTATTCTATATTCAAATTTACTTAGAATCTTTTCTTCGCTTGCCTCTACTAGCTACTTGACTCACCACTAGCTCCTTTTATGCAAGTTATTAGTACAATAGGAATGCTCCATTAATTCCTGCTACGTGTTAAGCCATGAAATAAATTTGCATTTTTATGTCAAAACAAATGACTGAAAACTTAGAATGTCTTGATATTTTAATAATGGACTAGAGTTCATTAAAATTGTATACCTATGCACATAATTTGTAGTGGAAGTGTAGGGAAAACTGACAGTTTAATGAGAGATAGGGTTTTGATATGCAAGTCTAGTCTTGAAACTTGTGTTTTTGATTTCTAATCTCTTTCCCACATACTGTTCTAACAAATAGACATGGAACTCCTAAGAATTATTCCAGTTTTTCAGTAGGTAGTATTTTCAGAAATTCATAGTAAATTTTCAGGTCCATGTTAATAGATTAGCGCTGGCCGTAGAGAAATTACACGCTCCCTTACTCATAATGGCAAAGTGTGAATAGCATGTAGGTATTTAAAAATTACTGCAATTAATTCATCTTAAATGTCGAAAAGTATTATGTTTAGCATATTTTGAATAAATAGTTTTGCATATTTTGAATAAATAGTTTTGCATACTTTGAATAAATAGTTTTGCATATTTTGAATAAGCAGTCAGTACAATAAGTGCCTAAATAAAGGTCCTTCTTAATATGGTGACGGCATTTAAAGGGACAATTAGAGCATCAAACTAAACAACTTTCTGTATTATGGGAACAAGAATGAAATCGCGAAAAAAATCTAAACTATTATAAAACTGTAACTAAAGTGTGTCTGTACATTGAAGATATTTACAAAACAAAGATTACGACATGGTTTTTAGGTATCACTAACTCGAAATCAACCTTTTTTAGAAATTTTGTCTGTCTGTTTGTCTGTTTGTTCGTGTGTTTGTTTGTTTGTTTGTTTGTTCGCGCATCACGCAAAAACTACTGAACCGATTCTGATGAAACTTTTTTTGTTTGATAGCTTATGATCTGATTTAAAATCTGGTATATAATTTGTGCGGACAAAGTCGCGGGAAAACACTAGTCATAAATAAAGATGCTCCTTTTATAATCGCTAGAAAAACTAATCAAATAATAACAATGACTATTGAAACAATTGATGGTGTCACTATGATGACATAGAGCTACGAAACTTGCCTATTAATTGAATACCGACAAAAACGCTGTGGTATTTCTAATGAATGACCGGAGATGACCAATACAAAAACGTCTTGACATTATTTTGAAAACATTCCAACATAGACGTCATTTTTTCTATGGAGCGTTTACGAAGTAAAATAACAAAAAAATAATCTTAACTATTAAAAACCGTAAAATCGTGAAGAATAAAAAAGTAGCGGTTCACTTCATACAAAATTAAATAACACTCGATAGCGCGATTTAAATGACTTGCAGCGCCATCTATTGACAATTTAGTTTGTTTGTTTGTTTGTCCGCGCATCACGCAAAAACTACTGAACCGATTTTGATGAAACTTTTTTTGTTTGATAGCTTATGATCTGACTTAAAACCTGGTATATAATTTGTGCGGACGAAGTCGCGGGAAAACACTAGTCCAAAATAAAATCCCAAATCCTACTCGACTCAAATGTATGGGATAGCAGATTTTTTTTTGCGAATTTATTGTCTGATCATCCCTTTAAAAAAACCTTCAGCTTGCTTATTAAGATGGACCCTTAGGTTAGATTACTTCATTTTTAAAGTCTCTCGTTACGCCACTTCTTCCGGATTATACTAAGCAGGTATTTCTTTCGGAAAATAAAGGCTTTACTCAAAGATTTCTCCAAGGAAACCGTTCTCTTCCCAAACAATATGCACTTAGGGTGATAACAACAATTCCTAGAAAAATACTCGTCTAGAAAATCACTAAACTCTATTTGAATTGTCCTGACAATAACGAGTTCATTCTCAACCTTACTGCTTTACAATACACACCTACATGAATTTACCTATTTGAACACCAAACGAAAACCAGTTAGGTACAATCAAAACAGAACCTTAAAGAAAGTAAAAACAGTTTTAAATTGATAAACAGGCTTTTTAGTAATTCTGCTGAAACGTTTAGATCGGTTAAGAGGTGATACAGAAACAATTTTCTGAATTCTTTGTTTCGGTTCCAAGTAATCTTGTGTATAGATTTTTCAATCACGAGTAAATTGAGCCTAAAACAGCATAAAGTTTTCTCGTTGGAGTTATCTAAGTATAGAGTGGTTTCACGTTATAATGGTGTAGTGTTGAAAGTTTTGCATGTCTTATTTTAAACTAGCTGACCCAACAGATATTAGAATTATGACGAAAATAAATTTAAACATATGAAAATGTATATATGCCGTTTTTAAGTGATCCGCTTACCGAAGAACAGCATAATTTTTTTATTTAAGTATGCTATAATTGTTTATTTCGTATTCGTCTTATTAAACGTGAGTTGCTGAAAGTCTGATAAAGTTCGAAAAAAAAAACTGAAAATAAGTCTATAACGATATTGAGAATAATATTTATAAGACACTTTTTGTTAGAAAACTTAAGTTGAAAATGTTTCTTTTGTTTTCCATATCCAACTAACTTCCGTAAACGTGTAGGTACTTTATTCTATACTTAGCCCGGCTTGCTACAACAAGTATTTATTTAGTGATAGTTCTGTCTTTCACACTGTTCATACAAATGACAGTGACAGCATCATAATGTAAACATCACAGACTTGAATTTTTCCTTCAAATAGTCAATTGTTTTGATGGTAAAAATATCAAAAGTTATTAAAATTCTCAAAACATGTTTCCAAAATCAATTTAAATGTCACAAATAATTACATTATCAATTCAAATTCATAACCAAACCAAAACAGTATGGTTTTTAGTCATGATCACGTAAATAATAGTATCTATGGGGTGACCATAGCTAATCCAAAGAATGAGACATACTTTTTTAGTTCAGTTTTGCTGGTGGATCCGATTTAGTTGTATTTTTGTACGTGACAATTATATGCCTTTTACAACTTTCACACGAGACGCGATAAACTGCTTTAAATAGAAAATTATGAACGCTGTTAACAGAAACGCAGATGTTTTATAAAAACGAAAGCAGGAAAATGTATCTGTAAGATTAAAACTCAAATATACAATGTACCTTTTTAGTAATCATGCTGTGAATCGACCCTGTTGCACGAATGAATGAAAGACGCCTCCGAACTGCAGTTATCATAGATAACAGTGCAAATTTTCAAGTATATTCTATGAAAGCTTAAATCATCATCATCATCATCTCATCAAAAGCCCGATAAACCTGGTGCTGGATATACCCAGACTCATTATTCTGACGCGAACGAACAAGGTCCCACGCTATAACCTTCTTCTTTTCGTATCAATTGTTCTACGATTGTGTCTCTATGTTTCATTGGCCAGGTATTCGGCGAGCCTGACAGCGTTCAGTGCAGCTTTATTCAGGTCCCCTCTTGTGCAGGTGTTTTGGAAGATGGGACATTCTAGCACGCTAGTCTCATACACTGTTTGCTGGCTACTCTACAGTTTTTGTTTGACCAAACCACCATTCACCATCCCACGACCATCGCATGATCATCTGGCTGTGGTCTGCCTACTTCTACTAGTGATACATATCTTAAGGGGTGCTTTAGACCATCAAATTGAACAACTTGCACTATGGAGCCAACATTGAAATCGCGAACAGAAGACCCTTGTGAAGATGCAAACAAGTCGGCAATAAAAGAGTTGCTACATTCTTGACATCTTTACTCTAAAAAGGAATTTACTATAAGAAGTACTCATACAAACACAGTTATGCAATTAACATTCTTTTCTTGCTGTCACTGAAATTATACGTACAGTCTAGAATGAAAGAAAACCAGTATAATTAGTGATAGTAGAGAAATAATCCGGATTTCCTAGCGAACACAAGGAAGAATGTAAATAAACATTGTTACATAACTGTTATAATATCTTAGTAACACAATCCTACATAATTTGCTTCATCTAGCTGTTGCCCCTACTACGTGATGTCACTAATAGAGTAAGAGCCTTTTCGGAAATGGCGCTTTCAGCGTCACGGCGCCACGTCGTTATGTCGAAAAAAAGGAAACGACAAAAAGTATTGTGTACAACATACAATTAGTAGGTATCGATGGAATGACATAACGCTGCGTATAGGTACGCTGCGTTGCTAAAAGTCTCAAAGGTAAGTGTTGTGTACTAATTAGAATACCATAGCAGTGTCGTAATGTAAGAGGTTAATAAAATGTATCCATCATCAATTCTCTATGCATCCAGTGAGAAATCAGTCAATCATCCAAGTAAAATATCTAACTATTTGGGATATGTAGCGTATCTCTCAAGTAATTTTTTATCTACAAAGCTTGGGCAAAGCTTAAATCTAATCCAAGAAAAATATTTAAAAACAAGCTCTAAAATCTGTAAAGAATTTAGCGTCAAGATTTATTTAAAAGTTAAGTTCCTTATCGTAAAAATCATAGATTGAAACGACTGGTTTAAGGTGAGTTTTCAAAGTATGTGGGAGTGATCAGTGAGATTCAATAGTACGGGACAATGACTAGGATTGCGGTTGTGGCCACGGGGCTGTTTGCTTAGTGGCTTACACTGAAAAACTGGTTCCGAAGCAAATTACAAGAAATTGCTCACTTTACTTCGAGACTTTATGAATCATTATGACCTCTTATGTAAAATAATTGTACAACTAATAGATGTAAAAGGTAACCTTTAACTTGTTTTAACAAAAAGCTTTTCCTGTGTTTTGTGTAACGTACAGTAATTACAGTTTTTGAAAGTTATTGTTATTAATTTAATTTCAAGATTGTAAGTGGCTATTAGCGCGTTTTGACCTAAAAACTTCTGCGTCTAATCTTGCAATACTTCGATACCTAGGAAAATTCTTGTTCGATACCTTGTATTGTATCGCCTTTACCATACTGTTTACTTTGATCTAAGGCTAAGGTATAATAGCCAAAGGAGTTCCAACTTCGTATCAACATTCTGAAGTATTCAACGTTTATGATTATTATAGATTCCAAATCCGACTTAATTTCCTAAGTTAAGCAGACGGTTTTTAAGAGGAAGAACAAAAATTTTCGGTAAAGTGTGATTGCAGTTTTGTATGAAACTAATTGTTTTCACGATTTGGACATCGGTCTCTTAGAGAAAGTTGTTCAGAGGTCGTATTCGGTGTTACACTATTAGAAGTCAGGTAACACACTCGATCTGATCATACTTTTAAAAACCGTTAGCATATTAAGAAGGACTCTTTATAGGTATCCACAATAATTAATCAACACAGGTCCTACGAAGATAAACAATATGCGGGGGGAAATCATTGCCACAATTTGGTGGCAAGCTATTGAATGTTCGAACTTCTGAATCAGTTGATCAATGGTCATATTCTTTAGGGCTAAACTGAAAGCTCTCTAAGAGTTCTTTCGAAATAATAACTTTTTGTGGAAGATAGGAATAAACATTCTTTGATAAAAATGGCATGCATATGATGTTATAAATAATCAAAGTCTCGGTCTCTTATAGTAATAACAATAAATGGTTAGCACAAGCGTCACTACAAGTCCATTATAAGTGGCGACGGGCTCACCCCCTGTCACACTGGTCAGAGTTTCTGTACTACGGGTGAAACGTGGATTTTCTGAGGTTTCAGAATGTCTCTGACTACCTCCTCGGGGAATATAGTCGTGAGCATATGCTATGCTACTATGGTCACTATAAAATTTTAAACAAAGGCACTAAAGATACCGGTTTTTACAGTATTTTTTATACCTTTAGAAATTTCTAACGCAACAGAATATATTTCCAATAAAGGTAGGCACAGATTATTCAACATTTCCAGGCACATTACCGCGGAAGGCATCGCTTTCGATCACGGTTTGACAGACTCGGAGCAATAAGGAAAAACTTCTCCCCGCGGGCCAAGCTATGACACAACCCGTTCTAAATACCGTAGTACTTCAAATGTCAAACTGACAATAGGTGACAGTTTGTCATGACGTAATTAGGATGTAGTATAACTGTCGGGGGGTTAATTGTGTAGGTGATAATTGGGTGGTTATGTGCGAGTGAGAGGCAGTCGAAGCGTATAGTGGTGCTTCGGTGTTTGAAGCTATCACCCAATTTAAGGAGAGTCATGCCGGATCACAGATTTGAATAATAAATAAATACAATTTTATTCAAAAAGGGTACAAAAGTTTTCACTTACAATACAAGGTGTTACAAAAATACAAATATACCTTTAAGGGGGTGGTGTAGACCATCAAACTGAACAACTTTCACTATGGGCCCAATATCGAAATCGCGAAAAAAAATTGATGTTCTATACTCTACAAATCGACTAGAGCTAAAATTATTTTTTTGGCGATTTCGATGTTGGTCCCATAGAGAAAGTTGTTCAGTTTGACGGTCTAAACAACCCACTTAAGAGTTTTAAAAATTTACTGTTACTTATGAAACACCCTGTATATTTAACAAAAATCTTAATAAGGTTCTACACGGTCTGCATAAGAAAATTCGAACCCCCTTGCGATCGTAAAGATTAAGATAGAGGCGTCAGAATTATCTGATGGTACATACATACATACATAAACTCACGCCTTTTTCCCAGAGGGGTAGGCAGAGATTATGGATCTCCATTTTGGGCGGTTCTGACACACCTCTCTTGCTTCCTCTAAGTCCATACATCTTTTCATACATTCCCGTCGATTTCGGCTGCTTTTAACCTGGCATTTTTTAATGACGTCCTTGATCTGATCTAGGTACGTCCTCCTAGGTCTGCCTATACCAATATTTCCTTTCACACACGCTTTATATATCTGTTTTGTAAGTCGACTTTCATTCATCCTTTCAATATGTCCAAACCATCGAAGCATTCCCTTCTCTACTTTAACCACTACATCTTCATTCAAACCACAACGTTCCCTAATCACAGTATTTCTCATTTTATCCCTTATAGTCACACCACACATCTTGCGTAAAGCCCTCATTTCCACTGCATTTATTCTGCTTTCATTCTTCTGCTGCCACACCCAACTTTCACTCCCATACATCAAAGTTGGAACCAACACGCTATTGTGGACAGCCAAACGAGCTTTGGTAGATACATTTTGGCTACCCACAAGTGCGCTGGTGGCGCCATTTACTTGCGTTCCAGCTTTTACTCTCTTTTCTATATCCCCGTCACATTTCCCATCCCAAGTGAACATACTTCCCAGATAAACAAACTCCTTTACCTGTTCCAGTATTTCATTCCCAATCTTTATACGGCATCCAGTCATGCATTCATCCCTTTCAAACACCATCACCTTAGTTTTATTAACATTCACTTTCATTCCTTTTTCACTCATACTTGCATCAACAGTGGCTACCATATTCTGTAACTCTGACTCCGACGAAGCGATCAAAATTTGGTCATCAGCATATAAGAGACACTGAACCAGTAATCCACCCATTTTTAAACCCCATTCACTCTCTCTCAAACATACTAGACAATTGTCCAAGAATAGGTTGAACAGCCAAGGAGATGCTACACAGCCTTGTCTGACTCCTCTATGGATGTCAAACCAGTCTGTGTAAGCTCCATTGATTCTAACACAGGCTCTGGAATTCTCATACAGGGATTTCAGAGCCCGTATCAAATCGCTGTTCACCCCATACAAGGACAATGTCGACCATAATTCATCCCTCACCACTCTGTCGTAGGCCTTCTCCAGATCCACGAAAGCACAGAATACTTTTTGGTGTACAGCCAGGAATTTTTCGACTATACACCGTAAGGAGAAGACCTGATCCGTGCAACCCATACCCTTTCTAAATCCCGCTTGTGCATCCCATATCTTATTTTCAGTTTCTTTCACAACCCTTTCAATCAAAATCTTTGCATACAATTTTCCGACAGTGCTGAGGAGGCTTATACCTCGGTAGTTTTTGCATTCTTGCTGACCACCCTTTCCTTTATATAGCGGAACAATGACTGCTTTGGCCCAGTCATCTGGGACCTGCCCGTGCTTCCAGCATAAGTTGAAAAGGCGATACAGCTGATCTGCCACTACAATGCCTCCATATTTTAGCATTTCTGTCGACACTCTATCATACCCCGCAGCCTTACCGCTTTTCATGCATCTGATGGTGACTGTACTTAATCAAATTATACTGGGTCCTTCTTAATATGATAACGGTTAGACCATCAAACTGAACAACTTTCTTAATGCAGCCAACATCGATAGAAAATTTTAAAAATCTGCTGTTTCATTCTAAACTGCAAGTATCGACTCAGACAGACACGACTCGACGAATGTATGGGACTCAGATTTTATTATTTTCGTAGTGAATGTTGTTCTGTTTGATCGTCCCACTTTTAATATTACTAAGGTGTTTTGTTACACCTTGTAGAATAGATCCCAATTTTTCCTGTAGGTATTGTACAATAATATGCCACTAAGAGATAATTTAATTTGTTATACAATTTTCGACTGGCACAGGACCGAGAAGAATGGATGATGAATTGATGATGATGATGAATTCTTGTGCAGTATTTTTGTGAGCAAAACACTAATCAACGATCAATTATTGACAATAAAGATATTTTACAAACAAACAAACAAAACCGAACGTAATATGTTAAAAACCAACCCATTTAACAATACAATGGCGCCTCAAAATAATTGCATAATTCGGATAATCACTATAATTAATTCTACGCAAACATCAGAATAAACAAGATACAGGATGAGGCTTATTTCATGACACTGTTCTCGTTCCAGGTAATTAGTGATTTAACTTATTTACTTTGATGTTGACAACAGTCTTTATGACTCTAGTGCGGTGACATAGTGACAGAAATTATGATTGTGTAGACTGGACATCCCGTGAAATATATTTAAATGGGCAAGACGTATTTACCGCTTACAGCACCGCAGCAAGACATAATATGCTCACGACTAAATTCAACGAGAGACTAGTTGTATGGAACCTAAAGGAAATTAGCAAGAAAAAAAGTTGGGCTTTCCATATTAAATGGAATCAGCTCGAACATTCGTATGAAAAGTTCCTTAAGGAAAGTTGTTCAGTATCATGATCATGAGTTACAAAACTTCAAAGTACTAATGTAACTTTTTATACAAAAAAAAAAAAAATATATTTCTAAAAAATATAAATAAAATAAAATAAAATAAAATAAATAAATATCAGTGTATCTTTTTATTGACTTGAATTTTACTTTGAAAATATACATTTTAACGAAAATCTGACAAACCTCAGGCAAGGCAGGCAATACTCATTTTTGAGTCGTGATTAAAACATTTCATTAAATTAAATTGGTTCAAATTAAAAATGGAAATAATCTTCCTTTTTATGTACCGCGTTAATGGGTATGTCCTCTATAATAATTTTATACATACATACGTACAACCATTTGTAAAACTGACCACACCAAAAGAGAATAACGGCGGGAATAACGTACATTATTAAAGCTCCTGACCTAATGTCTCACGTCTCAGGCCACTTCATACACAGCCGCTTCACTGCGCTAAACATCTTTTGTTTCAAATGATATGCTCATCTCTTCCCCCGTCGCAAGTTTACCGGAACACAACGGTTTATCAGGTACGTCGACCTTTGCCGAAACGAAAGTAAAGCTATTGTTATTGTGACCTCGGGTCGGAGATCTCGACCAGCTGGGTTCACTGTCTGTACTACACACAGACTGACAGAAATTATGACTAAGGGGATTTGAAGATTTTAGTTGCAGGTGGCCTTTTTTTCAAATTCGCTGTAGCGCCTTGAGACTCAGATGATAACGCAATGTTATTGGTCATTTTGTTTTGACCAATTTCAGAGTTATTTCATGTCAAAGATTTATTTATCAGAATGTAGATCACAAAAATCAATTTCATCTTCGTAAGCGGCGATGTTACGATAAAATGACTAGGTATTTTATTTTTGATCATGATCACCTACGTTTCCTCAGACTGCGACACCTTGGTGGAAGCTGCAAAGTCGTGAACATCGTTGCAAGGTAGCCTGTTCTATAGGATACATTTCGGAGAGTGTGCGATGGAATTACGCGAGCTAATACCTCCATCTCCCTTTCATCTGCGAGGGACGAGACGCAGGCTGAGTTTCCATTCTTATGTCGTTGACCTACCAACCATTCGCACGAAGAAGTATGCTTCTTCTTTTATAATGCGCACGGCTAAGGAGTGGAACGAACTGCCTGAGGACTTGTTTCCTGAGCAATACAACCTGGGCCTCTTCAAGGCGAGAGTGAATAGGCTTTTTTCTAGGTAAGCATGCTACATCTTCGGCCTCATCATGACTTAACATCAGGTGAGATTGGGATCAGTTGCTATCACACATAAAAAAAACATTATGTTTGAGAAAATTAATAATGGCTCGAAAAGCCATTGGCCATTGAATCTTCAAAACCGTTACCAAAATAAATAGGTATGTGGGTAATTATGTAGTTTTTAGCATCTTCTTATTCGTAGGTTAATTCTGGTCGATGGAATGCTTCACAAGACAGTGCAATTCCTCTTTTAGCGTAAGCACACCACGATTAAAAGCCTCGTAAGATTCGCAAACTCGTACAAAGTCAGTCACTGCTTTTGAAATTTCAAAAATCATTCCACTACTCCCAAGAGACAAAATAAAGCGCAGAAACTTTCATACTTATACATAATTTAACAACTTGAAATCTGTCGTAAACTTCGCTACTCGCTGTCTATTTTCATTTATATCTCTCCAAAGTGCACAACTTTATTATGCACGCCCTGAGATTCACGCGCGGAAGACTACACACGATCAGATCTCAACCAAGGTCGGCCAGATCCGTCCTCCATAAAAGTCCGTCCTCGAAGACACGATCACGAAATCTTTTCACGACGCCCCCGTCACGTCTTGATCAACGGTAAGATATTGTCGCATCTCATTCAAATTGCCGTGAATTATAAATTCAGCCAGTTCTGTGACGTTCCGCGGTACTAATAAAAAGGTTATCGAGATTCAAGGACCCATTCCGTTCTCGGAGATCACGACGAAGAAAATTGTCGTGTGATCTTTACCGTCGCCGGTTTAGGTGGATTAATTTGGAAGAAATTTTCCAGTTACTGGCTTTTTGTTCATCGCTTCCTCTTCTCTTTGCTTTTGCTTTGATGTGTGGTGGAAGTAAATGGGGTGTTGCATGATTAAGTAGCTTTAGTAGCTTCGGTTTTGGGAATAAAAAAATAATGTTGCGCCCAAATAAAGTCACGTCAAAATAAAATTAAACAAACGTCTATAAAATTTCACTTTCAGTAAACAAAATGCGCCCACGCACCGTAATTAAGAGCTAAAGGTCGCTATCTAATGAGCTCGACTATAACGAGACAAATCTGAATCAATTTCTCTACCCGGGGCGACGATACTCTTTGATGTCAAACATTTTTGTTTATTGCTCATCGACACTTTCTTTCTTGTGACCTTATGGAGCGTATACACATAGGGTTCATTTATTCATTCGCAACCTTATGGTGAAAGAAAAAAAATCGTCAGAAAAAACGGTGTTTTCAAATTGAGTGTCGGGTTTGGAATACTTTCATTTGATAGGAAAACTTCGCTGAATCACGGTAGGTACGGAATAAAGTACATAGAAGACAGATCACAAAACAAGAACAAGAAGGTAAAGGATTGGCGACAGCTCCATAAACATAGATTTCAACTTACTAATCTGTCGCCGTGTCTATTACATACATATTTATTTAACATTTATTAATATTCTTCTTTATGGTCTGATTTTAAGAATAGTAAGTATAAGCTTGGTATTTTTTCGATCTCAAAACTTGTAGATTTTACTATGTAGATGAATCACGGAGAGAGCATGCCCGGGCCCGAATAACCTACTAGCTCCCCTCGTTACACCTGGCATACCCAGGCCAATCCTGATTAGCAAAGCTCTTCTTTACCTCCATGCCCAAGTCACACTCAATGACATTATCAACGACTCAACAGAAAAAGAAGAAGTCCCAATCATTACTCTCTCATCCTACTCTAACCTTAACAAAGTGTTAGCTGGACAAACAAAAAAAGCTAGAGGCGATGAATATTGAACGAACGATGACTATATTTACCACGATCGATAAATAAATCGACTATTACCACTTCGTTACGAGCTTATGGCTGTGAGTGAAATTGTTTGGTGCTTTATTTGATTACAATGTCAAAGACGTATCCGTTGAACTTTCGAATTATAAATTAGTTCTTTTTGTCGACCGTGCGGTTTCTATTTCATATATATTTCATATTTGACAGCTGTCAAACAGTTGTGGGTAACTAACATCGTCACACGTCCACCTTTATTTCCACCCACGCTGTAAAGTAAAGAAATAAGGCATACACAGCTATTACACTACGCTGAATTCAGAGCATGATTCGATCCATTGCTTCCATTGATAGATCCAGGTACTGGATGCCGAATCAGGCTCTGAATTCAGAATAGGGTTATGGCATGGCTAATAGTAGCCTTCTCATTTAAAAATGTACTGAGAGAATGGGCAAAAGTGTTCCAAATTAAGCGACAAGCTGACAACTTGCCAGAGCATGAAAACTATACAGGAAATATAAATTTTTAAAACTCTTAAGGGGGTTGTTTAGACCGTTAAACTGAACAACTTTCTCTATTTCGATTTTTTTCGATTCGATTTTCACGATTTCGATATTGGTCCCATAGTGAAAGTTGTTCAGTTTGATGGTCTACACCACCTCTTAAAGGTTTATTTGTATTTTTGTAACACCTTGTATAGGTAAATACATAAACTCACGACCGTAATCCCTTTCGGGGTGGTCAGGGACATTGAACTTCTAACTTTTTGTTTAAGAATATAGAATGTGTGTTCATGAAAACTAGCCCTTGTCAATTTAGTTAAAAGTGGTTTCGGGCTGACATTCAATAAACAGTATTCGATGATGGAGAATCTAAGTGTTGACTATCAAGGTAATAGGTGGGACCTAATATAAAAGGTCACTGCAAGATCTAGCTAGCCGAAATATTGTCGTGTCGTCTGCCACGACAGGAAGATCGAACTTCTACAAAAAACATGTCTCATTCATAAAAGACCACTAAGCGATGAAAGCTCAAATTCTCACAGAACTGATCTAGGAAACGTCAAGTTATTGCCATACAGTCTCCTAACAGAGCTCTACTTTTAACGTTAATAAATGCGAAAATCGTTTAAACGGCAGGTCTTCTTGAGACGTACTATGTATAATGATTGTGCTAACACTTAGTGTGTGAATATGGCAGGCTTATTACATACTAGGATTAGAAACTGTCACTTTAAAGTAGAGCAGATGATCGGTTCTATTGTAGTGGTAGTGATGGGATGGTAGTATCGATAGTTTGGCTTACCGATAGTGTTAGTCAGTTTTCAACGCGTGTGCCTGAGAAAGTGTTTTATATATTTCTTTATTATTGAAGAAAGATGTATGTCTTTAATTTAGAAAACAATAATTATATTAGCAACAATCATTTACTGTGTTTAAAGAAAACAATTATTATGATTATTTATTTGGTGATTATGATTAGATGTCCAATTTATCGATGACTGTAACTATGGATTTAACATTTTAATTTAAAATTACCTATATCGATGATAATAATCACAACACATTGCTTGCAGCAGTTGCAGCCAATGAGACTTCCTATTTTTTATCGACAAAGTTTTTGCTATCTACTGAAGAAAATCACATTGTATAAGGTACATTTAAACTAAAAAGTAAGTAAACTTTTTTGTAAGCTTATCAGTCTTTGATAAGAATGTATGATATACAAATAATATAATCAAGGAACTTAATCTTTCGTTGAAATGTCTTTCTAGGTGTTTTAATAAGTACAAATAAATTTAATTAGAATTAACGATTAAACAGATTTCCTTTTACAATGTACAAATGGAATACCTTTTACCGACTACACCTAAATTTTTCATAGCAAACACCATTAGAAAATCACACAGTACATACCTACAACATTTCTGTGTACACAACTATCACCTCTACAAAACAAATAACATTCAACCAATCAAGCAAGATGATCAAACGATCAAATCACTCGATAATTGTCCCCTTCATTTCCGATGAAAGCACTAATTAACACTACTAACACACTAAAGAAAGCGTGGACGAAAGAACATTTAAAATAAAAGTGGACACTTTTAGAACCCAACAAAAACTTAAATTGACTGTCGTAAGTTTGCAACTTTTGTCTTAGATAGACGTAATAGTGAGTAAACGGGCTGTAGTACCATGGATTTAAGAGAGTAGGTTTCATTTTTGTACAGGCAGTACAGGCACCGAGGAAGGCAGGCTTGAAAATCGAAAGAAACATCGAAGAGTGTGCCTAAGTAAGAAAGGAGTAGGTCGTACAGCAGTCAGACTTACGTCATCGATGAAGATCGCCAGAAATAGTTTTTTTTTAAATGACTAATACAGCATTGCTCAGGGAACAGTTACTGCTTTTACTGCGTACTATTGGAGGGACCACGAAGGGTCTACCGATCCAAGTGAATGAACTTAAGCAACCGACCTAGGGGCACCCAGAGGGGTACGGACGTCGGCATAGGACGTTGCTGGGGCTACGCGGCGGATTGGGTAGCGGGATCGGTGAGAATAAAAAACTTTGATGTGTATAGCTAGGGACTTGGAAGAATAACACAATGGGGGAAAAGAGAGCTTCTATCTTGTAGTGAGTGGACATGGGCTGTTGATGATGATGAATATCGTAAAATGACAACGCTGCTAGTGATATACTTATGGAGATGTTAAATTCTGAAGTCTGAATATTTTGAATACCTATATCTTCCTCGGAGAATATAATCGTGAGCATATGCTATGCCAAATCATCAAGACAACGTACAGAAATAGAACTTAACTGATTAAGATAATGTTAAACCAGCATTAAAGGAATTAAAATTTTAATCTGACTTCGATTCTAAAATGACACTGCACCTACAAATCCAGTTAATTAAATTTAGCACTTAATTTGTCCGAAAACAGGTCCCAAACAATTAGCAATTCAAACATAATGTTTCTATTAATCAAAGCTTTCTCCCAACTTCTTGACTCCAAAGGAAACGATTTAGTAGTTTAGTTAATTAAAACAAAATTACATGAGAACTGGGTATCGGTGGCAAACGAATTCACTGCCAAGGTCTTCATAATTTTGCGGTTGATGGTTGATGCAAGACGGTGAAACGGTACAGAAACCTGAATAAAAGAGGTATTGTGTTTAACAAAGGAATGACAGGTCTTGATGTTGTGCCTTGTCTAGTTCCCATATAATGTGAAATAGAAACGGTTGAAACTCTAATTGTGGTTGTTTTGAAATGAGTAACGGTTGTTGGTTATAGATATCTTTAAATTATGATAGTTGAATTTCGATATTAAAAGGCTGAGACTGCTCGTTCTAATCATCAGCTGCAATTCGCGACAGATGCATCATAATAGAATGATACTATGGTAATGTGACGTTTCTGCCTGCATACTTATAATAGGGATATCAATGATGGCTGATGTAGGAGAGAAAGAGCAAAAAAAAAATAGATGGTTTGTGTCAAAGGTGATATGTGTTGAAATTACGGCTAAAAAGATGAATGGAAGAAGATGTTATATTTTGCCGAACCCAAATAATGGGATAAGGGCATGAGAATTATGTTGATGTTGATCAAGTAGTTTTCTTTGCCGATATAATTTACCTTTAAAATTCATTCAAATTTAGAGTATTTGATGTGGAATGTAACGAGACTAAATAAGAACAAAAAAACCTCTAATAGAAATGAAAAATAACAAAAAAATGTCAAGTCTTGAAATTTTGAAATTAAAGTTGAATATTTTCAGAAACAGCACTGCAAATCGTTTTTAAACATCACTAACACAGATCTTAATTAAACTCTACACCTATGTAGAAAGAAAGATTTGAAATTTTGATACAATTGTTACTAATTGCACTTAGAAAGACAAAGAAAGTCACAGGTCAATGATTCCACCAACTAACGGTCTCCGGATGTCAACCACAAACCTGTTTTGAGCTGGTAACCACTGTAAAAGACTTGAGACTGATATACACAGGACATACACGACGCATAGGTTGCGAGTTCCGAAGACGTAATGAGTGTCCGATAGTATCGATATTCGATATCATAGCATTCTCCATCTCTAACTCTTGGATAAAAGACAATTAAGGAAAATAGTCATAAGTGATGCTGTTGCCCCTACCAAGATAAACTATTTTCTATACTAGATGGGTATTACGAACTACTACGAACTGACTGCGATCGCTGAACCACCTGCCATAGTCATTATGATAAATTCCCTATTAAAACGAAGCAACTAGTGTACCTACTCCACTATAAAATGTCGATGACAATCTCAATACGATGTTGACACTGAGGCTGAGGGCTGAGCTGTTTGGCGCAGTTTTGACATACGCCGGTGTTGATCCAAATATTTGAGATAACGATGTAAAAAATGTTACGGCTTGCCTTTGCACGGATGAGAAATTTGACGATAAGATAGACCATCGGGTCTGGGCACACTGGACATAGTTTCGGCTATGGCTATAATATATCCATGACTACAAGAAGATCCTGGTTCACAGGAGTTATAGTGGTGGGAATGTGTGGTGGGCTTATGCCCGTAAAAGAAAAAAAATTACTGTAGATTTATTCGTAAACAGAGTTTGATGATATCATCCATCATTCTTTCCCTAGAGTCGTCGTATGGTAAT
Organism: Agonopterix heracliana; assembly: GCA_963693445.1. Taxonomy (NCBI): domain Eukaryota; kingdom Metazoa; phylum Arthropoda; class Insecta; order Lepidoptera; family Depressariidae; genus Agonopterix; species Agonopterix heracliana. The sequence continues at coordinate 3,838,957 of OY856310.1, forward strand.
GAATGTTAATGTATTATGAAACCCAGGTAATTGATGAAGAAACGACATGAGACAATACTGTATAAAAATAAAGTAACACAAACTCTCCTCTTCCTATCTTTAGCGGTTGTGTATTCTCTCACCATTGTGCGTTCTAACAAGTATTGTTTAGAGATAATACTAAACTTTCATCCGTAACTGTACAGCATTTTGACTAATATATTACGAGAACTCGAGTCTCAGAACCCAGATGTGCATCCTAATCATCTTGCTGAACCACTCTTGCTTTCTTTTGAACTGCTACTCAAATTTCACATTCACTTTCGTCAATATCGATCGTTAATACGTCATCTTGATAACCATCTACTTCATTTACTCGTCAATTATTTGACCACTGTCCATTCATATCAAGTTGCTTTGCTTTATTATCTTCTATGACGGAGTCTCTAAGGTTTAAAATGAATTGTTTTGTTCCAAATTGATTTGTTTTAAGTTTGTCTGTGCGTAAGTCAGTGCACGTGCCTGCTTATGGTCGTTCTGTCACAACACTGTCACTGTCGTGACAATCGCTGACTGGTGAAAATCTGAAACATGTTTTCTCGATTTGCATCCATCCACAACCATTTAAATACTTACTAGTTGAGACAGGAAAAGCTTAGGGAAAGCGCTCTATATCTCGTAATGTATTGATTCAAGTCTATTGCCTATGTTTTGCATTACAGAAACAACTATAGTTTTATGTTCATGAGAGTTTTGTTAACCATAGTTAACAAGACAATTGCATGCTATTCATTAAGCTATATTAAATGCGGAACAGAAAGCTTTTTAACTGAATTTTCTCACAATTATCAGATTGCTCACATCTTAATATCATCGGTGTAAGTGAATTTTGTACGATTATAATGACTTTCTCGCCGGGATCGCTTTCAATGGGTGTTCTTAAGTAAAAGGCAGGGTCATATGGTGCTCATGTGCTTATGTCGTGACGGTTTTCTACATTTATGGCCCTAAGAGCAGGTTATTGTTTGCCGTAAGTGCCAGAATTCAGGCTAAATGCTTTCGATGCATTTTACATGTACTTAAACATTCTGAGAATCGAAAAAAGTGTGTCGTGTGAAGATTTTTACATGTTTTAGTGGAACATTAACGGTGCATGCTGCAAAATTAGTTTTGTTAAGATTTTTTAGGATGACAGCTACTGTTTTTCATCTGTGAACACTGTGCACTTTATAACCAATTTATGATATTTCAAAGTTCTATAATTGCGTTTATTTAACACTGAAATTATTGTATAAATAAATATATCGCAAACTATAAAATAAAACACCCAGCTTTTTAAGACTGTCCATTTATATCTGTCGAACTGGTTTTATAAAGATGCAAGTAAGAGCTTAAAATTAATAAGTATACTGATACGACCTTCATCTCTATTATTTTTGGTTATGTGAAAGTTGTAATCGTCATTTAAACTGCCTTTGTGTCATACAATACATTGTCGATTAAAGAAAGTTTCACAATGCATTAAGTAACCGTGCAATTTCATTCATATGAGATCAAATGAACTGTTTAATAGACCACCACTGGATTCTTATCTCCTCTCTTTCAATCACCCATCACGGTTAATATGTCTAAACGAGACAAAGGCATCGGCTAATTTGCTTGTCAGTACAAAATAATCAACATTAATCTATCGACAACAGTTTTTAAAGAAGCAAGCGAATTTTAAATCTGTTTCAACAAGTCAAGTTTAAATATTAAAAATCGAAGACTTCATTTCGTCTTCCGATTAATTTAGTAGTAATTTACAATTAGATTTACTACGGGCTTTTTGGCATAAACGTTTTTCAATCATTATTGGTCTAAACTTTACGTTCGAATATTTCATGTCCTTCTTCATATTCATCCTCATCAACCTTTGAATAATAATCTTTCTTTGTAAAGATAAATGAACTCCTTCCCTTTTTTGTATTCGTTAATAGTTCGCTAAGTATGCAGTGTGAAGTTATAAGACATAAACACCAAATCGTATGCCTCCAATAGCCCGAGGTGCAATGTAACTCATTAAGTTATACTTTCGCCATCGTGACGTGGTATACTTGTTCTTTTACCATCTAGATCTGTTGTTGATTGGTACATAAATTCACACGTTCATTTTAGACGTAATATCCTGTTAGTAAATCAAATTTGTGAAAAGTGTCGATTCAATTCGATCGATGTCTGAATCGATTTCCGACGGATGATCGAAGGCTTGTCTCGTGGGTTCGTGACTTTCAAGCTTGTATGTGGATGATCGATTTGTTAATTGCTACTGATATTAGCTTCAGTAATTACAATGTTATAATGTTATACACTACTTTATATTGGCTTTTTTATGATTCCCAAGCGGATTTTGTTGAAAATTTCAGCTGAATTAAGTATTGAAGATAATCTGTTAAAATACAGCTTCTAATTTTTAAGCCATTATTCGCTTTATTGGTTTATTCTGTATTGTTCTTGTTTGAATCCTATTACTTCGTTATTAATTTCATGTTTCTGTTCTGATTCTCACGGAACATAAAAAAAATGAATGAAGAAAAAGTTATTTAATAGAGCAACCGATGACAGTGTAATTCTACAAGTACATGAAATAAAAAGAACACGTCGATGAAGCGCGATGCCCGCCAAAATCACAAAGTTCAACAACCCTAACCATCTAGATATCCAGCTTTTTTGCTAAAGACCCATACATACACGCCAGATAATTCTACATAATAGCCAATCGGTCCGATCAAAGAACCATTTGTATACAGAAGTCACGATTCCATACTATCTTTGGGACGAGAAAATTGACGAGAGATCTTCTACTATCTTAGATAATTCTACCAAATGTACAACAAAGCTCTATTCAACTTTATGTTGAGGTACTAAAGATGGTAATCCCGTTGTTGAATGGTAAAATTATGCTTGTGGAAATGTAAAGATGTCTCGATTTTGATCGATGAGCTCGGAATACAAATGATGACAGCTGATGTATTGTATGTACGGTTGCATTTATTTTGTGATTCAATGCGATGGATGAATCAATGGATAATATTGTAAATGCAACGTATTCAGTTGTTTTGTCGTATTTTATTGTTTTTATTTTTCACTAGCTGTGCCCGCGACTTCGTACGCGCAGAGAAGTTCTTAATAATATTAAGAGAAAGAAAAAAAGAATAAGAAATAAAAAGAAAGAGAAATAAGTAGAAATTTGAAAAAAGTAAAGAAAGAACAAAGATTTTTTTGTTCGCATAATATTGCCATCATTGCCATCAAATTAAAACATAAAGTAGAATCTCTATACATTTCTCAAAACTACATCTAAAACTAATTTTAAATCAGAACATGCAGGCAGTACACCTGCAGCATCAGGACTGAGTAATAGGAACCCGAAAAAGCAATATTATGTTTCTTTTAACCCAAAGAAATCTGTAAATTCTTATGTTAAAGCACACACACACACACCCCTACACAGTTACTCATTCTTAGTTTATGTTGACAATACCCTACGGAGAAGGTAGCCGTGAAGAGGACTCTGCTTGATCCTAATAATCTAATTCGCAAATCCTCAAGTCTCATGTCTTAGATAGTCAGGACCCCTGCAGCATCAACACTGAAGAATTGGAACCCAATGTTATTTTTCGTCATGTTAACTGTTAACAAAAAAGTATTTCCGGTACTATTAAGTAGGTACTTAAGTTACCAGACAGTATTCACAATAGGCATAAGCATAACAATCGAGTTATCTAGCAAAATCGTGAGTTCGTATTTCAACAACCTATTCGTATCGATGTAAATTAAAAAGACTATTTTAGAGTGTGCAGTAACGACCTAAGCTGAATTTATTGTCAAAATACAATTTATCGTGGTTGTCCGGGGAAAATTTCTGATTTTACTGAAATGTCAGGGGTTTTTGACGTCTTTGTCCGGCAACGGTGATTTTGGTGGTGGCAGCCCTAGCCCGGAACGACCCAGAGCGGGGGTCACATTTCCTTTCCCAAAGTCACGTGCCATTTCAGCAATGAAGCTTTTAGCTTCGGCTCCCCATGCCCCTGTGGTCTTGACGGTGACAGGAACTAAGAGATATTGACGCTCCATGGCTGAGAACTGGAATCTCTTTTTTGTGGCAGCAAGTTCTGCGGCTGCTCCAGGTTTCCGTGACGTGTGACTGAGGTCTGACGGCGAAGGAGCTTACGCATGTAGTGTGCTACAGGAGGCACTTGCCTTTCTGCCAGGACACCAAAGCTAGGCCGTCCGACCTCTTACCGTCGGTCTTTTGAAATACGCAATACACAGAATAGGCACATAAAGTATGATAAGAATAATTAGATTTGTGTAATTTGTTCACTTGGAGTAGTTGGAGTACCTACTAACTTTCATTTTACTCAACCTCTGAGAGTAAATTTTTAAATACCTACTCATAACTTTTGACTGTGTCAACCGATTCCGATGAAATAAAGCCTATATGTTAATCTAAACTTCATCCATGAATCAGATTCTCCTATGCTCTTGCTGATGAAATAAAAAATAAAAACAAAAAGTTCTGCACCAAGATTCGAACCATCAACTGTGCCATCAACTCGTGTTTGAAAGTCTGACCATTTACCAATTACGCTATTGAGCTTTCTGAAAAAAGCGTTGAAAAAAGCAATTCGTATTTACCATACTGAATCTTCCCAAATGCATATTGTCGGAGTGGTAAACATTGAAAATTATCCCACAGGAACGCATTACCGGGATAAAAAGTATCCTATGTGCTAGTCTATAACATATTTTATCTGTGTGCCAAATTTCATCCAAATCCAGATTTTTGATAGCGGCACCCGCTACTCCGTACGCGCAGACCACTGTCTTTAAATACTCATAACTTTTGATTGCATGATCTGATTGCAATGAAATAAAGCTTACAGGTTAATCCAAACTAAGCCCTATATTTTTGTGAAAACGCCATCCAAATCGGCTCAGTAGTTTTCAAGTTATGCGTGAATTAAATGCAGTGGCGCTCGCGACTTTTTCTTTAATTACTCATAACTTTTGATTGAATAAACCGATTGCGATGAAACATAGCCTATATTTTAATCTAAGCCATGCCCTACACTTCAGTGAAAACCCCATCCAAATCGGTTCAGTAGTTTTTAAGTGATGCGCGAACAAACAAACAGACAAACAGACAAACAGACAAACAGACAAACAGACAAAAATTCTAAAAATGGTCTTAATGTATTCCGTTACGTATCCTAAACGCCCCCAATTATTTTTTTTGCAAATATCTTCAATGTACATCATCGCCAAGTTTAGAATTTTATTATATGTATAGATTTATTTATATATAGTTTTAAAGAGATACTGGGTGATAATTACCATAAAACTAAACAACTTTCTCTGTGATATTAACATCGATATCGCAAAAAAAATCTGCGGATCAATACAAAACTACAAACCTTCACTACTCAACCTGGTATAGTGTTCGGGGGATTTTGTTTTCCAATCCATAATTTATCAAGTTTTTCCGAAACAAAGTGTAAATATTTTGGGCAAACTTTGAGTGTTGTGTAAAATCTCGAATAGGCGGAAAAGCGTTTGTCCAGAACTCAGATCAATCGGTTATCACTAAGTGTGTTCACACACGATGACGCACTGACGGAGCGGTAGATGTTAGTCCATAGAACCACACCAGGTGCGTCAATGCGTCACCGTGTGTGCTTCTACGTGCAGTTTCATACAACTCCTTCCTTCACAAATGACGGACTGACGTCTGCCGCTGCGTCAATGTGTCATCGTGTGTGAACGCTCTAAGGGAATCCATACTAATATACCCACTAAATTTTATTTAAAAATTATGTTTCTCAATAAGATAATATCTATAAGCTCATGACGTTTAATATGTAACATCAAAAACGTTTAGCAACCATGTAATCGAGTAAAAGGCAACACTTATCGAGTTTACGTGAAAGTTATCACTCCCTCGATCAGTGAAACCAATTAGTCAATTACACGTTAACTCAATTCAATCAAACTTGACATTTTGCGAGCCTTTCAGACATTTCACCTTATAATAAAGAAAACAACTTTTTTAACCCACAAACAAGATTGGTAAACTCACCGACGAAAATTACTATTCATAATATATTTTAGCACGGGCTACAAGAATTCTGGCTTCATAACATTCATAATCTTACTACTATAGCCCCATTCTGGTTGTCAGAAACATAACTATAACTAGCAACAATAAATATTATGCGGTTGCAACAAAGGTCACCTTTCGCATATTTAGGGTTAATGAGGTTTATGTCTTTATAAATTATGTTTTAATCCACACTAAAGTTATCAACATTTTCTGCATAAAAAAAAAACTATTTTACTATTTTTAGTTTTCTAGAGATAGAGTTTCCAGGCACTCATACCTTAAGAACCTTAAAGTTCTAAAATCTCACAAAAAACAGAAACGACGGAAAATATTTCTTTGAAAATTTTAACACTATCAATATACTTAACATTCGCGAATAAATTTTACCAAAAACGCATTTTTTACACAGTCATGATATTTATAAGTCACTCAACATTTCAATTGGTTTGTCAAATAATATCTGATGTCACGATTCTATTTATTTACACTGCTGAGTATACCTTGACCTTAACCGATCAATGAAAGACTATAAAGCTATAAATATTGTTGTTCCATTATTATAAACTTTCACTTCTGTGTAGTATGCCAATTTTCCATTTTTGTGTAGAGTACTATAAAATGGGTCCACTTTTGGGAATGGGTGAAAGGCATCGAGCCTTTTGTGTTTGCTTATCTCGAGCGAGCCATATGGTTGTGTCAAATGAATTGAAATAGGGGCTTGTAGTTCACTTATGAGGATTTGTACAGATTTCAAAGAGCTTAGAAGAGAAAGAGATTAACTTAGTGTGTACGTAATACGAAATATGGTTGGAAATACGTTAGTTTGCATACCAAAATACTGCTATAATGGAAACCCAAAATTTCAAAAATGTACAGGGTGTAAGACAGCCTAGCAAATACTGAAACGGTGAACTCAGTCTGACCATAAATTACACTATGAAGTCTACCTCAGGAAACGCGAAAAAAAATCAGCTTTCCCATACAAAACTGCTGTGCCTACCCGACTAAAATGTATGGGACAGCTGATTTTTTTTCGCGTTTCCTGAGGTAGGTTCCATAGTGAAAGTTGTTCAGTTCGCTGGTCTTGAGTTCACCGTTTCAGTATTTGCTAGGCTGTCTCTTAAACCCTGTATAGTTTATTATCATGAAAAAGTAACATTCCAGTCAAAACCGGACGTTAAACTACACTCATCTGATAAGCAAGCTAGTGGAATTAAATACATTTTTTTGACTCTATGCAAAAACGCTTCTCTAGCCATCCCACCGTATATCGTATGTGGGTCTGTGGGTAGTTGTCATCTTGTGTTCGTAAATCACGATGTAAAGATTATGATATGCAAATACATACAAAACTAACGACATCGCATTATTTTGAGCTTTCTTTTACTATTAATGTTTGGTAATGTAATGCATCTTCATTTATCTCTCATACATACACGGTCTTTGAATTCTTTATCTGTTTGTGACGCAATGTTGTCATGTTTGATGTCGGTTTAATCATTTCTTCAAAGTTGATCGCTGTCAAAGGAATTGTTTTGTAAACATTCACAATTCTTCAAAATTTTGTTCTTTCATTACTTAAAAATTTTCAATAACTTCGTTACTTCATTATCTAAGAATCATTTCATTATTTAGACTCCGATGCAGTATTTTGAAATTGTTATAAATTCTCTTCTACAGGGCCTATGCCTAAATTAACACAAAATCCGAAAACCGTTTCTTCATTATTGGTAACTGAATAATTTAACATTTTAGTAAAAAAAATCGATTTCTCACAAATCAAATGTTGCTTAGTTCCCCTTAAAAAGTGTCAGCATATTAAGTTGGACCCTGTATACAAGGTGTTTCATAAGTAACAATAAATTTTTGAAACTCTTAAGGGGGTTGTTAAGACCGTCAAACTGAACAACTTTCTCTATGGGACCAACATCGAAATCGCGAAAAAAATAATTTCATATCCCATACATATTTTAGCTCTAGTCGATTTGTAGAGTATAGAACATAAATTATTTTTTTCCCGATTTCGATATTGGTCCCATAGTGAAAGTTGTTCAGTTTGATGGTCTACACCACCCCCTTAAAGGTTTATTTGTAGTTTTGTAACACCTTGTAGAGTCCTTCTTAATATGACTCTTTTTTTTTTCTGACGTTTTTTAAGGAGATGATCAGGACATCAAACTGAACAACTTTCTCTATGGGACAATCATCGATATCTCGAAAAAACAAATCTGCTGTTATTAACTGCAGCAATCATCCGAATATAAGGGACACCTGTTTTTTTTAATGATTTTCATATTGGTCCTATGCAGAAAGTTGTTCAGTTTGAGGATTTGACCAACCTTTTATTATACCTACAGCAAATTATGTTGGACCCACAGACTTGAAAAAAAGACGGACGTAATCTCGTCTAATCACGAGTGAAGCACCTATTTACTTTTGTGTGCGTGCTGACGAAATGTCACGCGGTACATAATGGTGGCGGGTTGTAGGACCTGCGCCTAGAGCTAGTTCATCTGTGCGAGGGTAGGTCCCTTGTAGAACAAAAGAAAATGTAGGACCTTGCAAGCTTCACATATTTTTAGTGTCACATTACGTCCGTCTTTTTTTCAGGTCCGTGGTTGGACCCTGTATGATGGTTATAGGTACCTACTAGGTACGACAGTAAACTCAGGATCAATTATTTAACCAGCTTCGGAATACTTGAATTCTTGCAATGTTCAATTCTGCAGCCAGTATAGGAAGTTATATTATAGCATTCAAATATAGTATAATACTAGACATCCGTCCTTCGTCCACGGATACATAAATCAAATAGGAAGGAATAGCGTTGTCAATGTTTGTTTCTCAAGCACTTTGGACTCGCTGATGGTTCTTTAGTGCTGGGAGGAGGTTTTAGGAACGGATATTTTTTAAATACTTTGAAAATATATGTCAAATGTCGATCGTATAGAGAAATTAATGTTTTTAGGGTTTCGTACCCAAATGGTGAAAACGGTACCCTATTACTAATCCTACGTTGTCCGTCCGTCCGTTCGTCCTACCTATTTAGGGCTGTAACTTTTGAACCGTAATAACTAGACCATAGAAAATTTTCACAGAAAATGCGTTATTATGGCGGATTTGCTAAAAATCAATATAAATGTCAAAAAATTAAAGTAAAATGGGGTCCTCATACAAGAAACTATTATAATCAACGTTTTTTCTTCTCGCTCTATCGTAAAAACGATAATACACACAAGCGTCATATTTGATGTGATTGAGCAAATTTTACAGTATAACAAGATATAATAAGATAGAAAGAAGGAAATGAACAACTGCGGGCTCTCCATCGACGATGTTCAGGATAGAGCGAAGTGGAAGAAACAGACTAGGAAAGCAGACCCCGCTACCCAGGGGGACAGCAGCTAGGAAGATGATGATGATGAACAAGATATAATAAAAACCAGCCAAGTGTGAAGGTCCCTGAGGAAACAAATGTTTTGTATGAGTGTGGTACGGAACCCTCGCTGCGTGAGTAGTCCAACTCGCACTTGACCGGTTTTTATTTTGTTTGTTTTGGGCCTACTTTGTCTTGAAAATTGGTAGGTGTGAGGTGCGGTACCTATTCAAGTCATCTATTTCAAGCTGAGTTTACATAAACTCAGGACCATACTCCTTTTGAAGGTGGTCAGAAAATGTTCTACAACCACCAACCAAAATATCAAAGCAAACGTCATCTTGGGTTCAGGATAGAATGACTTGTCAATTAGTGACAGCTGGCTTATAGCTTTTCATGCCCAAAAGCACAGCTTTAGAAGCTATTTCTTAGTCGCCTCGTGCCACACCTAGAGGAAAAAAATGGCTTACATTTAAAGTTATGTTAGAACTGTTTTTATTTAATGAACCATTATTATTACAAGTCTTTAAACACTGTTATCGACATCCTGTTCCGACAAGTAACAGCTACTAAATACTAGTTACAGTAACAAGGAACATCCCTATTTAAAACGACAAACATGTAACATGAAATGACAGAGGCAGCTAGTATAGGAAAACTGTTTGGTAACTCTTTATTAATACGGAAATGTTAACGAGGTGCCTCGAAATTGATTGAATCAGGCGTTTTGGATTTATAACTGGGAATATAATTTTACTTTCTTTCGGGAATTATTTATTATGGGCCCTTCTGGGTGAATTCGCTACATCTTCGACCCCATCTTTGACCTGAGGACTAGATTGAGGTCAAGAGCGCCAAGTAAAATAAAAAAAATAAAAATTTTTGTTTTGGAATTTCTTGTTTGGATTATTTGTTTAGTAAAAGTATTTATCGATATCATATTTTATCAATCTCAGCGATTGTTGCGTTTAGGCATCATAATATTAAACATTAAACAATATTTATATTTCCAAGTATCCAGCACATCTCATGCCAGCCACGACAAAGCGTTTAAACGAGAAAAACGTCGTGCGCGCTCTTTCTGGCATACGTAAAATAATAAGGATGGAGGCACATCTCGATTTTTATCGTTTTCTTGGGGGTGGCATGCGAGCCCTGCAGGTAGCGTCTAGAACGATCGTTCTAGCGTCCTTTCGTCGCAAATGAAACTAACTTCTTTCTACAACTTTTTATACAAAAAGTCAACTTAGTAATAGCCATGCGATAAGCTGCGATAAGTGTATTGCTGTTTCCCTCTTGTATGGGAACCCTCCCTTCATTTTAACTTTTACAATATCTAAGCAAATTCGAAATAATAACACATATTATTCTGTGAAAATTTCAACTCGTTACCTATTACAGGTCGAAAGAAACAGTCCTTTATAGTTAGGACGTACAGACGGACGTTCGGTTAGATGGGCAGCTTAGTAATAGGGTCCTGTTAGCACCCTTTTGGATCCCTTAAAAGAAGGATAAAACCACCGCCAACATCTTGCACAAAGCGACCTTCACACCGCTGCGCCTGAGTTTCGTTTTGCGTGCACTCAAGATATGAGTGTCCCCTTAGCATGTGTGCTGTAATTGTATATGTCAACAATATTATTACGTAATTGCGCTATTTCTGTCTGTTGATATTTTGGATTGTGTATATTTACTTAAATAATTTTGGTTTGGTTGTTAAATGTTTAAATCTAGTTCATGTTGCGTGTATATGCTTCCGAGGACGTCATTATACATTGTGATTAAAAGTATACATGTCCAATTTTCGAATGAGATGAATGAATGATGTTTATATAATAAGTTTATATGATATTTTGTAACAAAATAAACGGTGTGATATATGTTTTGTCCCACTCACTTTATAATTCATAACAGAACTCCATAAAACGTTATTATCTGATGAGCTTCTACCAATCGAACCGCGTGAACCTATTTCAGAACTTCAACAGCGGGATTGTGAATCCTAGCCTGGAAGGTCATCTCTTATTCTAAGGACGAGATCCACACCTGGTTTATCCAAAGGGTCAATTACCCCGCCTACACCTGTAAACAGTGTGTCAATGCCACTTAATTTCAAACTCACTTTCATGAATATTTTACACACTAGTAAAACTTGATAGTAACAAAACCTAGCAATTATGAGCTATATTTTAAAGTTAGTAGCGTCCAGTCAAACGAGTTGCTTTGACTGACTGGTTGACTGGTCAACTTGTAAGCTGACTGGTAGGCTAAGTAAGGTAATAAAGCCATTTGAAACCTTTCTCCTAGTGGGACAGTGTCGTATTATAATTGTGGAGTGAAGTGTAAAGAATTGAGCCCCTAGGGTGTTCGGATTGGTTCTGGTTGTAGAAACAACTGGTAGAGAAAAGTTAAGACGGATGATGATAGATTTAGAGATAGGACTCTTGGTTTAGCTTCGGTCGTCTGTTAAGTTGTCAACCTATTGGGATCTCGATTTCTAGGAAAAGGATATCCGCGAAAATTATTTGGCTGTCAAAGTTAGGCAATGAAAGAAAGCTATACGTCTCGTATCAGAATTCGGTAAGGTTATTTTGATCCTGTATGGATTTGTATGGATTTGCCATGCCATGTTATGATTTTGTATGGGTTTGATGCCTCCGTAATTCCGAACGGAATTCTGGAGTGGGCAAATCTATACAAAATCACAATTCCTGATCTGAATTCCTTATGAAATTCCGAATATATGTCTTAGAAAGGAGGCAGGATTGGTAATTTCTCCTCCGACAATAATATGGCTCTTAAATAACAATGTGATGATGAGGCGTCAAAGACCAGCGGTCGGACCAAACTGGACATAATTTTATGTAAAAAACTGTTTGTTCTCTTACTTTGTAAGCATTAATTTTGTTCCGTTTATTGTAGTTAAATAATTTTTTTGAATTAATTTAATTTGATTTAAATTTTCATAACATTCTGGCCTGTATCTGCAATAAAAGGAATATTATGTGAAAGAAAACGTTTCTGAAAAAAGATGGTTACTTCGACTTTAAATAAAAAAGAGCATACATGCTCTGTATTACTAAATATCTTCAAATAATGATAACAAAATTCCAGTATTATTTGATTTCCAGTTTGTTTTCGCTATAAAAGCTGAACAAGAGCAAGAAAGTTACAAATACAGAATAAATTAAGTGTGAAATTATTGCAATATAAACACGGTGTAAGAGTTACGGGGGTAAGCAGAACACAACGAAACCAGTTGTCGCCTGCTGAGGCACTGCATATTGATGAGCTGTTAGTACGAACGATTATAGTTATAAACTACGTTCAGATCAACAAGTCGCTCTATTTGTTACGCGTTTAGGAAATTTATGTTGTTGAATCGATTGAGAAGAACTACTAGGAATTATTCGTAGAGAAACAAGAGGCAAATACTCCGTGGATAAAGTTTTTAGAAGAAATCAACCAAAAATAATACAAATATTGAGTACGAGTTTTTATTGGTTCTAATAACCATCGGCCGATCGTCATCCTATAGAACATTTAAATTAATTATTGACGTCTAAAATTGATATCTTATACATCACGTACAATAATAGTGATCGATATTATAAATCATACTTAAAATATCAAAACCCAATTTTAAAGAATGCATGATTGCACGCTGATTAGTCGAAATACAACTACATAACAGCACTGTGCGTTTCATTATTCCATATTGTCAATGTCCGTTTACAATAAAATATATACTTTCTTATTCTGTTTGTTTACATACTTTTAACAAAGCAAGTTCGTCAATACTGCCGCAACATTAATCTTTATGTTCACTATAAAAATCCGGTCATAATGAACAGGAACTTTATACGAAGCGGAACGACATTGTCATACAAATTCAGAGAAAGGCCTTATAGAAAACATCTGAAAGTAAAAGTTTACATTCCCTGAAATATTTCAATCATCAGACATTATACCGTATTTAAAAACTGTTAAAGCCGATTTTTGAATAAGATTTTTGGTGATGTGAAAAAAAGGACAACCTTTCTGATAAGTCTGAAGGCCGTCGGTATAAGGTTGGTTTTCAATTCAAGTTTTTTTAAACAAAGATTTAATGAACGGAAATTTCTTGTAGTTTAAATAACTCAACTTACATGATTTATATTTGTTGACGAAACCAGTATACCTAAAGAGAAATATCGAAGAAAGTTTACTTTAAAGTAGACCGATTAAGTTCGGTTGCATTGAAGTTATGTTATCTCTTTAAGTCAAACTGGCTTAATTATTTCATTAAGATACGTTGTCGAAGTCATATTATTTAAGCCAATTTAACGAACCTCTGGTACCCCAAATAAAACCACATAATTAATTAAGGTTTTATTGGTTTAAATAATTTTGAAAATGAAACTATTTCACACTGGACTGGACAGAGTTTGGACAATTTTATGGCGAAGTTGTAACTAACTATGTACCGGGGCAATCGAGCTCTGCTTGCTGAAAACTACTTTTTCCAGGGATAGATTTTTGCCCCTATAAACCCCTATTCTGAATATACAGGGTGTAAGAGACAGCCCTCCGCAAACTGAAACGGTGAACTCAGACCATCAAACTGACCACCTTTCACTATGGAGCCAACCTCAGGAAACGCAAAAAAAAATCAGCTGTCCCATATACACATTTGAGTCTGGTAGGTTCACCGTTTCAGTTTGCGGAGGGCTGTCCCTTACTGTGTTATCCTGTATTATCGAAATCCTCAGAGCCGTTTTCTAGAACGCGATTTTACGCGATACAGATATACAAAACATGTTGCCCGTTTAATAGTCATATTGTATGTATTATAATGTGGGCAGACCAGCAGCCAGGTGGTCGGATGACATTTGTAAAGTAGCCGGCAAACAGTGGATGAGACTAGCGGGGGACCGTTCTAGTTGGCGTGAAAATGAAGAGGCCTATACCCAGCAGTGGGGTTTACCGGGCTGATGATGATGATGATGATGTATTATAATATCTGTGACTTCCAGATATCCCATGAAGCTAATTAGAAATACCTACGACCAATATATTATTAAATATCACATTTAAGGTTAACGGAACGTATATAGTATTGTAGGAGGTTATACAGGGTGTTACAAGAATACATTTTTAAAACTCTTAAGTGGGTTGTTTAGACCGTCAAACTGAACAACTTTCTCTATGGGACCAACATCGAAATCGCGAAAAACAATATCTGATATCCCATACATGTTTTTGCTAGAGTCGATTTGTAGAGTAAGTATAGAAAATATTTTTTTTTCGCGATTTAGATGTTGGTCCTTTATTGAAAGTTGTTGAGTTTGATGGTCTAAACCACCCCCTTTAATGTTTATTTGTATTTTTGTAACACCTTGTACGAGTATATCGCGGGGTTCCGTACTGGCCGCTTTAGTTTAAGTTTGGAACGCATATCCAAAGAAACAAAGATTGGAAGCGTTTTGTATTATGTCTTAGATCCGGGGGCGAGGGGATTGTCATGTTTCTCTTCTAATAAAATAATAAATATTAAATAATAAAATCTTCTAATAAATATAATGCATCTTATTATCATTACGCCGCCACCACTGAGCGAAGCCCCGTCACAGTATATAGGCTGATGATGATGAGAAGTTTAACCGTAGTGCAGATATCTAGCAAAGTGTTAACACGAACGATAAGAGTATCTCTAATTAATGGTGGGAAAAATCAAGAGAAAATAGCGCGTTGAAAGCAGAAGTAATGGCTAAGAAACATCCGGGAGTGGACGGGAATAACTGGAATAGCAAGTGTATAACATATCTTTCTACTGAAAATGCATAGATAAATTGGGATTTTGGGGCTGTGTCGACTAATTTAATACTAGAGAGGTACAGAAGAAGATGGAGCGTGGCTGGGCGTTGCGTTGGTACCTATGACTACTTATATGTGGACTAGTTACGCGTGTAATTCTACTAACAAACATTTCTGCCACTTTTTGCGGGGGGCGAGGTAACATGAAATCCGCAACTTTGGATTTTATTCCCTATAACTTTAGAATCATGAAAAGTAGTCTCGTGCGAACCCCAAACGTTCTAAGTTCGGTGTTATTGTTTCGCAATTATAGGCTGTCTCGTTTAGTGATAAGATATAAAATTGAATGGAAATGCACATGATCAATTGTTCTTATGCCCGCTACCGCAAGGCTAGTCTTTATAATGAATAGTCAAAGGTTAATAGTAGTCGTTCATGATAGGTCCTACTTGATTGTACAAGCGTTCAAAACTTGTTCTTCAATAAATAATACGTATTATTTAGTACAATTACAGTATTGAAGTAATAAGTACATGCAGTTTGTAATAATACAATGACATAATTTGTTAATTTATTTTAATTTCTGTTTATTTCGAGATCACCATTCGTAACACTGCAATTATACTGTAACTGCAATAATCATACATATTTGATCACTTAAGGAATTCACATAATTTGTACGCAGTTAATTGACACTTTCTTTAAAATTTTCGTTTTCATGTAATATTCTTGATGTAGGGTGTCAAAGAATGTAATGTAATGTTCAATTAAAGCAATCATTTCCTTTTACGAAAATATTTTACCTAATTATTATTGCACCGTATAATTTGATCTCGGAAATTGTTAAACATAAATAATAAACGCTATTATGTATTGTAACAACCAATCTGGACATTATTGCACTACCATCATTACACAAGCAAGATTTTGTTTTAATACTTGTAATAAAAATATTGTAAAATACTAATTTTATTATAATGCGACCAACCGTTTTGTTCCGATGAAGGACACTTCACTCAAATCGAAAAAATGTTATAATGGTAGAGAGTTGCGTCAATTTTTTTTTTAATGTAACCGATCTATTGTTACTACCGTATATAATACTCATTTATTTCAGACCATAGTGAATCCATTTGTGTTAGTAGGTCTTATCAACTATGTTAGTAACATCAAATTACAATTTAAATAACAAAATTACAAAAACAAATATAATAACATAAAATACATTAAAAAAAATCGTTCATTCATTAAAATTACTTTGAACTGTGCGCCACGTGAAGCATGCAACAGTGGTTCACGTAGCGACAGTCCAACCTGTCAGCTATCATGGACAGGATGCCATGGCGGCTGGCCCGCACCCTGTAGACCAAGGACGCACACCGTTTACGCATTGTCGCATAAAAGCAGTCGATGCGCGCCTCCGCGAACATGCCCGATGCACTGCAGGCGCGGGGCAGCCGCAACAGCACCCTGTACGCGTTGTTATATTGCACGCGCAGAGCGTTGTATGATTTTTGAGTGTAATTTGCCCACAAGCTGCTCGTGTAAAACGATGTGCAATATGCTCTAAACAGCGTGATTTTCACACCATTAGAGCAACGCGCAAACCTGCGGGCAATCATGTTTGCTCTCACCGACAACGCCCTACGCTCTCTATCAATATCAGCGTCATCCTTAAGGTCATCCGTAAGCAGGTGTCCAAGATATTTAAATTGGTTTACCCTCTTTAAGGGAACACTGTTAAGGTATACGGGAGGGACACTCGTAGGGCACCTGCTACCAGCCTTAAACACCATGAACTCGCTTTTCTTCACATTATAAACAAGACCATGGCTGCGCGCATACTCCTCGCAGGTAAGTATCAGCCGCCTTAGGCCGCAGACCGACGCGCTCAGCAGCGCCATGTCGTCCGCGTAACTAATATTGCTAACGGACACTCCATCAATATGGCAACCGACCCGCTGGCTGCTGAGCGCGACGATCAGCTCATTTACGTACAGGTTGAAAAGCTTGGGTGAGGTCAGTCCCCCCTGCCTTGTATGAAAGGTATTCACTTAGTTCGGTAGGTAACACTTTATTATGAAAAATAAAATCTTGTTGGGATTTAAACCAGCGACATCAAATCAATCAATCTTTTATTTGATAAACAAATACGGCTGGCTGACGTATAATCAATTCAATTCTTTAAAAACATATTTTTAATAAATAATTAATCAATCCTTTTAAGTGTGAATAACTAACGATCACTCGTCATCGTCTGTCAATTCAGTATTTTAAAGCACATGAATTGTAATAAAGTATTGATAAATACTATTATGTGGTAAATAACGATTACTCACTGGCACAAAAATGTGTCGCACTGTAAGTACAAAGTACTTTCGTCTAAAATTATGACAACCGCAAATAGAGATATTTATAATACTTCATTTATCAAAATCATGGACGTGGTCTATGTTTTGGTTTCTTTTCCCTGTCATGTTGTAGTCATAAACAAGAACTTTATTTTTATTTGTTGCTAACTGTACTGGTTTAATACCACTATAAATTTTAACATACTCGTAATTTTGTTTAAAATTACATGACCTGTCACTTATTTTTAATAACATTAGGTCTGACATTTGATTGATATTGATAGGTACTTTAGAATTGTTATAAACTTTATCGTGGACTAGATTCTGGTACCTACTTTAAATCATTTAAATGGGACTAGGTAATTCGGGTGACAATGTGTACGTACAATGTATGATAAAAATTACAAGTATTTTTATTTTAAACAAAATAGTTATAAATAATGCCGACAAACCAGAGACACTTGTTATATACGGCAGGCGTAATAACTCAGATTTCCCGGCCCACCCAGTTCACCCTCATAACCGTAGTCGTTTTTCTGTGATGTCTTCAATAGTAGGTATCTGCACTGAACGTGGTATATATCTTTATCATAATGCATTCAGAGATAGATAGAACACGTTTGGTGCATCCCATCATATTTAGATAAAGGTGACTCAAAGAGTGTCCCCGCGCAAACCTTCCAAATATCCGGTCTGTGGCCTGTAAACCTTCCCTATATAATATTATTTTAACAAGCAAGGGTTAGCAAGACCTTTAAAAGAATAGACACGGCGGCAAACATCAGCTGTTCTTCTGTCAAATTAACTAACCATCATCGTAATTATATACGCAATTAACAATAATAGCCCTTATTAACAACACAAAGCGGCGTCTTTTAACATAATACACACTAGGACAATGGACGTCCTTGCAAGGCCGTCAGTGGGCGTAGCGCCGCGCATGCGTAGGAGACCACTTGTGCATGCGCATTGCAGATTAACGCCTTGTTCGTGCATCGTGGGAATTATAAGCTTTTATTTAGATTTTATGGTGATTTGACGATAATATATTATGTCAGAATAATGAGACATCTACAATAATAATATCTTCTATACAGGGTGTTAGGGTAAATAGTCGCATCTCTTTAAGGGGTGGTGAGTAGGTACCCATGATACTGCACAACTTTCTTTAAACCTACAGGAAATACGCAAAAAACTGTGTGAATTTTTCATACAAATACTCGGTCAGCTGATTGTATTTAGTATGCGATGTAAAAATTTGTTTTTGCTAATTTTCTATAGATTGCTTAGGGAACTTTCCCCGTTTATGGGTAGAATCACCCCTTAAAGTAATGCAACTGTTTACCCTAACACTCTGTATAAATACAAATAATGTAGTTGTAGGGTTGTATTGTAAACTATTGTTTGGTAGCACATCACTTTAGAACGGCTAGACCAATTTGACATTCTTTTTTTTAGTTAAATTAGTCCGAATTAGGGTTTTAGTCTTCCTATCTGTCTGTGAGTCCCATTTTTGCATCTAAAGTGTCCATTATCAGAATCACACAAAGAAAAACTTTTTAATTATATAATTGGATAACGATTCATAAAATTACAATTGTCTATTTAAGATGAAAAGTAACTTACTTCTTACAGTTTATTTAGTTGGTTTCATTGTATGGAACTTTAGAACTTTTCTTACTTTTAGCCCATTAGCTTCAAGCTACGGGTACAATTAGGTTGACGCAAGTGGGGTTATGTTGGTAGCCCAGGATTTTTTGTATAGAAAAAACAACTGAGAGAGCAATTTTAACCAGACTTAATTGGTGGTCACCAATTACTTGACTAAGGTCGTCGAACTAAGGTTCAGGACGTCGGGGACCGAATAGCTCGCTTAAAGTGGCGGTGGGCAGGACACGTAGCTAGACGAAATGATGGCAGGTGGAGTAAAGCCTTAACAGAGTGGTGGCCGAGATTAGGTAAAAGAGAAGTGGGTCGTCCGGCAGCCAGGTGGGTTGACGACATCTGGAAAAGTACAGGCAAGACCTGGATGCGACTGGCACAGGACCGAGAAGAATGGCAAAATATGGAGGAGGCTTATGCCCTGCAGTGGGTAGATACAGGCTGAAAATGATGATGATGATGAATTACTTGACTCAAGTGGACCCAATCGATAAGTAATTTTTGAGCCAGCATTTCCTATGGGTAAAACCAAAAAAAAAATCAAGGTACTTACCAAGTCCGCAAATGAGGTAAGTAGGTGGGGGTTTCAGCACGGACCGCGAGTAGGCCCCCCGCACGGTCTCCAGCGCCCTCGGGGCCCCCGCCACGAGGAGGACCCCGGGGGCCACGTAGCCAGCATACCGGAGCTCCGTCGTGGCCGCGGCCAGCGCTCCTGCCCACCAACATTTCGCATTTGCAGCTAGGAAGCTCTGTTGGAAAAAGAAAAATGCCTGTTAGTCTTGTCAGCCACTTGATGGATGACATCGGGATGGATGGAAGGATTTATTGGGATTATAAGGTGTAAATAAAAGTCTATACGATTTAGGTTTGTAGGTACTAATTAGATTTCTACAGGGTGTTAGAGTAAACAGTTTCATTACTGTACCGTTATTGCACCAGTTACTGAACAACTTTCCCTATGAAACCTATAGGGAATTCGTAAATTTATTTTTCGACTTTACAGACCATCGTTCGATCAGCTGGTTTAGTTTGGAAACTCCAAAATATTTTTTGCTAATTTCTTATGGAAAGTTGTTCAGTATCATGGGTGCAATAACCCCTTACAGTAATGCAATTGTTTACCCTGACACCCTGTATAGATTAAGTACTTTATGTTTATGTTAAAATAGGAACATATAGTATTTAAGACTGCAGTTTAAGTCGGACAAACTTCATTAGGTGAAGGTAGGTATGAGCATATGGCATGGCATGCCACTCGACCTTGGTTTAGATAACTAGGTCTCACTTCACATCCTTTAAGCTCCATTTTAAGAACAATCCAAGTACCCTCCATCCGCAAACCTTGGCCGGTCTCAAAAAGCTTGGCATTTCGACGTGTTGCAACGATGCACTTTACGTCCTGCCCGTCTGGTGCATTGCGAAACCAGAGTATGTTAAGTTCAAATTCAACTTATACGAGTATATTAAGCAATAAATCTTATAGATCAGCCCACGCTTGTTATTTAAGTCCATTCACAAGACCAAGTGCGTAAATTATGCGTGTAAAGCTGCTAAGGTGGGACCGATAATTAATTCTGTATTTTAGTAATTGTTTGTGCCCATTTCGTTCTCAGCTTAGAATACGCTGTACCGAATCTTCCCTTCGATTCCCTTCCCTTCTAAAAGAATATGGTTTATGATTAAGAGTTTTTGTAAGCGAAAACTCAGCCACTTATTTAGTTGCACGTGACTCCGTCCCAATACTTATAAACGATATGTGTAGAGGAGAAGGTAACAATACGAGTACAGTTGTTTCAATTTCAGTTTTCTAGCAAGATCATAAGCTACAAAGCAAAAGCTAATAGATTTTTCTCTTATTGTATCTTGGTATACTTTCTGCTTCCCACTTTTCTTTCTACTTATTTCTCGTATTTCTTTCATACTTTTCACCCATGAGTAAGTATAAAAAGTAATAAATTGTTGTACCTACAGTATCATTAACATTAACACTTGCTCGATTGTGCCTTGAAAGAGAAAACTCGTTTTAACTATAAAGAGTAAATTACCGCTTTGATGTAAATAAGGGCCTACGTAGACTTAAATACATGCCACGCAATGTGGTCATCGCGCCGTGGCCATAAATCACGTAGTCGACAAAACTACGAACTCATCGTCCATGTGGACCGATTGCTGGTGCAACTGATGATGATGATGGATTCCTAGTCGACTTTGACTATAGCGACTGCTAATGTTTATAAAAAAGCAGCCAGGTACGCAGGATATTCTGAAGTTCGTAAGTGTACGCTAGTTTTTCGCTCACCAAATGTCAGGTCCCTCTAAAATTATGAGCCATCTTTGGTTATCCCATCTAGGAAAGATGTGTGTTCTGCTGGATAGATTTAGGCTTAGAATGTAATTTTCAATATCTGACTGATTCTCTTACTGTTTCATATTTACACAAATCGGTTCTAATGACTTTGGTATCTAATTTTACTGTCATCATGTCAGTCATTTTATTATTACCTATGTTGTTTTTTTGTGTTTTGATAATGTTTCTTATAATAAATTAAGTAACATTTATTTTGCATCGTGAAATGAATTACAAAACAATACAATATTCTTTAATCGCACACCGAAAATGTATTCCAAAATTGTCAATATTAATGTATTTCTTAGTAAACACCATTTTGGTTTCGTTAAGTACTGTGCAAGTACTACCTACTGTGTAATTTGTGTCTACGTGTTATAGTAGGTACTTTCCATGACACGCGGATGTCGATCTCCGCACCCGGTAGTGAGCTCTGATGAAACTTTAGTGAAATTGCTTGTAAAAAGTGGTATTAAGTAAGCTAATTTGTTTGCAAAAGGCGATGGTTCGATCCCCGTCCAAGCCGACTCGTACCAATGAGTTTTTCGGAATTTATGTACGATTTGTTACACCACTGGCTTTTCGGTGAAGGAAAACATCGTGAGGAAACCTGCATGCTTCAATTTCGAGGCGTGTATTGTACCCACTGTCCATCATAAGTGGCGACGGGCTCACCCCCCGTCACACTGGACAGAGTTTCGGTACTACTGGTGAAACGTGGATGTTCTGAGGTTTCAGAATATCTCTGACTACCCCCTCGGGGAATATAGTCGTGAGCATATGCTTAATTTGTTTGTACATTATTTCTTCACGCCTCTTTTGTGCAGTAATTTACAACAATCAAATTTAAATTCTCGATAAATATTAAAAATAAATTATTTTCTGTTTTACATAATCGCACGCACGTCAGGGCCCAAGGCCATCAAAATTTTGAAACAAGTCTAAATAATTCAGTTTCGAGGCATAATTAGCGTTTCCTTTATTTTTACGCTTATAAAATTATAAATAATATAATGTACAACTTTACACACCAGGCTAGGGTAGCTTATCTAACAGATATATAGCAAATTAATGATAGCAACAGCAGATGCTTAGATGGAAGGAATTAAATAGGCTCAAGTCTATAAAATCTACAATAAAATATAGGTAAGAACAACAAAATAAATCACTAGTCTATGTTAAAACTTTAGATAACGGAAAATGTTCTAAGGTTAAAACTATTGTAATAAATAATAACCTAATCGATCAGATTGGTGATCATTATACTTTGACTCTTCATTTCGTAAATATAAATAGGTCAGAAATTGGATAATGAAAGGTTATCGTTAGCACTGAATATAATGAATACGAGTATGTTGGCTGTAGGTAAATAGCAAAGTATCTGACCACACCAAAATGATGTGTAATCGTGAGTTTATGTCCTTATCGTTTTACTTCGTGGCCATTGATTATGGCTGTGGCCGCAATAATTGTGTGCAGAAGCCCTAACTCAGAACATTATGTAGATTAGAATTTTCCTGGGTGTGAATGAAATAAGTCTAGGGAAAGTGGATGAGGAGCGACGACGGTCGACTTAGCGGATATATTATATTCTGTTAAACCGTATAATTATTGTGCCTTATTACACGAGGCACAAGGTGCCTTAAAGAAATATTGCGTGAAATTTTATTGCGAGTAAATCTTTAATAGGGTTTACTAATAACTAGGGAGTTCCTGTGAATAATATTGCAGGTTGTGATGTAAAATTATTATGATTTGATACTTTCTGTAATTACTATTATCTGCCACTGCAGTCTATGTCATCTTAATTTGTCGCACAAATTATCAATTAAAAAACATTCCCCTTCTTTTGGGACCTTATCTCATTCGAAAACTGTCTAAGCATCTAAACAACCTACTGAACGTGGAAGTTTCTTATAAAGAAGACATCATACCATATTTCCAGTTCAATATCCAGTTCGATATAATATGTTGCAAGTAAGAAAGAAAGAATAATTATTTATTTGGATCTCCAACACACATACAATCTTCATCATCAGTTAGGTACACAAGTAAATAATTTACCCATTCCCACAGACATAAAAGAAGAACCAAACGTAATCTCGTCTAATCATGAGTATAGCACCCATTTCTTTTGTGTGCGTGCTGTCACGCGGTACATAAGGTGACGGGTGGTGACGGGTTGTAGGACCTGCGCCTAGGGCTAGGTTAGTGTAGTGTAGGTGAGTGTAGGTTCCTTGTAGAACAAACGAGATTGTATTACCTTGCATGCTTCACATCTTTTTAGTGCAATATTCGGTCCGTATTTCTTTCAAGTCCGTGCCCATTCCCTAGATTGGGTAGACAATAGTTGACTCGTATGACATACCCGGTAGCACTGGGATGACCCTTTTCCAGACCTATTAATGACCTATTGTTGTTAAGTCAAGTCAAGTCATCATCATCATCATCATCAGCCCGGTAAACCCCACTGCTGGGTATACGCCTCAAGTAAGAATTTTAAAATCTAACATACCTAATGTCATATAAGTTAGGTAGAGATGCAAGGAAAGAGGCTCCCCGTGTGACGAAACGTGAGTTCGTCTAGCTCACCTCTATATAGCAGTCAACCTCGATTTGCTGAAAAATAATCTTTCTAATAGAGAATGAGTAATTATCGAACGACACGACACAAAAGAAGAAGATTGGTAGCGTGTTATTATTATAATATTTGCATTTATGTTCTGTTTTTGCTTCAAGTGTATGTTATTACAAAATATAGGCAAGTAATTAGTATTAAAACGTTTGCACAAAGATATAACAACATCAAAAACTTTAACGACTTGACAACTTTGAAGTTTATCAAGTCCCGTTGTCAGGTATGAGATCAGAGTTTTTATTGGATTCAAACACGAAAGCCAAACGAGACACGGCCTAACTTGTTTAGATCAAGTAAACCACAGTTTGATGTCATCTGTCGTACCTTGACTCCATGATGTCATGACTAGTCGAACCTTGTGATTAAGGATATAATTGTGGTGTTCTGAAGGTGACCTTTGGTATAAGTTGGACAAGACTTGATAATAGTGAGGTCAAACGTGCTTAAGTGGGAATAGACAAACTATATCTATTTTTAATTAAGCTTAAGCAATAATTATTATAAAATTTAAGCTAAATAAAGTACGAATTATGTTAAAAAGACAAAACAAGGTCTATTTAGGTATACAATGCTAGATTTTGCACGCGATTTCGTCGGCAGTCAACGTAGTGAGATAAAATATAATTATACCAGTTTATAAGTCTATTCAATAAGGTTTTGCGTGATGCTCGACAACCAGAAAGACAAACAGACAGATAAAACTTCAAAAATCTGATTCAACAACCCTAGGCTGTAATTGCGGTAAATATTTGGTAATTGAACCGTGATTGGACTATGTACGAACCATAATTTTTGACACATTTGGTATTGCGCTAATCGCAGTACTGCTCTTGACAGCCGTTAGAGCCGTTTTGACAGATCGCTCAGACGTTAAGGGCTGTCAGTTACATAGAGTTAAGAGCGATGCGGAATTCAGCACAGTTGAATAGTAATTGGATTGCAATGTGATTAGAACTGAGATTAGATAAGAATAGAATTTCGGTGTTTTAACTTAGCGCAATCGGGTTCCCAAATACCATAATCGTACGTAACCTCCACAGATTTTTATTTAGTTGTTCAGTTTGATAGTCTAAACTAAACCACCCTTTTAAATATTATTAGAGTTTTGTTACACCCTGTATATGTCGCATCGTAAGCCGGAGGAACAAATTAGTAAGCTTGTAACCAGTTTTTAACGTACAACCAAAGATTAAAAGCAATGAGCCGTAATAATCAATTACCACGATCAATAAACATTTGATATTGATTATTATTCAGCGTCAAATACATAATAATAATAATCTATGATCCGATTATACGATCGCTCATTTCTATTGAATAATAATAAGATTTGATCTGACCTTTTAAAGCGATTATTTGACTACCAATTTGTCATGAGGTAGAATCCTTACAGCTTTAAAAATAGAGTTTGAATTTGTTTGTTTTTTATGGTGACAAGAAGAATTGATGTATGAAATGCGATTACTGTTTTGTTTTCACGCCTTTGAAAAGGTAGTTATGTAGATGACTCAGTAACGGATGCGCATGGTTGATAACTACAGGGTGAAATTGATATCATTAGCATCCTTTTAAAATAAGAGTCTACCCATCAAACTGAACAAATTTTACTATAGGATCAAACCGATCGGAGCAAAAAAATCAGCTATTTCATACTAAACTGCAACGTCTACTATAGACTCTTATGTATGCAAAATCTGATTTTTTCGCTCTGATCGGTTTACTCCCATAGTAAAAGTTGTTCAGTGTGATGGGTAGAATCATAGTTTAAAAGGACACTTATGAAATCAATATCGCACTGTATAATCGTCTCACGGGTAACGTACGAATTTTAACCATGATTTTTTTTTACATTTTGACACAATTGAACCCTTTGGACGTTCAGACATGTGAACAGCCATGTCCCGAAACGGAAACAACTAATAGAGGCAGTTTCTTCTGTTATGGTTGACGAAAAGCCGTTATGACAACGCATTTCTTTATAGGCCAAAGTTTAACCTTCCACGACTCCATGCTTAAAAAAGTTATTAGCAGTTGTAGCAGAGATTCTGACTATCCCGAAGTGAATACGGTTGGTAGCTATACGAATGTATGTAATTTTATGAGTCTACTAGTCCCGCGACTTCGTCCGCACAAATTATATACCAGATTTTAAGTCAGATCATAAGCTATCAAATAAAAAAAGTTTCATCAAAATCGGTTCAGTAGTTTTTGCGTGATGCGCGAACAAACAAACAAACAAACAAACAGACGGACAAAATTTCTAAAAATGGTTGATTTCGAGTCAGGGATACCTAAAAACCATATCGTAATATTTTTTTTGTAAATACGAGTATCTTCAATGTACAGACACACTTCAGTTACAGTTTTATAATAGTTTAGATTAGATAAAACCAATAATTTATTTTCTGAAATTTTTCTGCCAACGTTTGCCAGCCTTAACAATTCCCTTTCAACTAACAAAATTAACATTATTACGCAACATACTCTACCCGGGAACAGAGCCTGTCACACGGGAATCTCCGACAGACCGTAACAGTCACAATAAGTATTATGTATGTCTGTGTGTCCGTGTGGCGAAAGATCGCACACTTCCGAGATACTATGTAAGATAGCCTTTAGTTCTCTCACATTTCGCACGGTCAATTAGACGTTATTGTTGGTTTCGAATAAAATAAACTGTTGTTTGCACGTCCATATTACGGACCTATTGTTTTTAGAGTTCCGTACCGAAAGGGTGAAAACGGGGGCCCTATTACTAAGCCTACGTTAATCATCCATCCGTCCGTCCGTTTTAGGGCTGTAACTTTTGAACCGTAATAGCTAGATAGTTGAAATTTTCACAGAATAATCAAATAATAAAAGTTACAAAAGTAAAAAATTAAGGGGGGTCTTCATGCACGAAACTAGTTTTTATCAACGTTTTTTCGTCTCGCTCTATCGTAAAAACGGTAATACATGCAAGCGTCAAACTTGGTGGGATTATACCTAAAGCAAACTCTACAGTATAACAACAAATCATAAAAACCGGCCACTTGATCTCTCGGGCTAAAGGTCCCGTAGAAACAAAACTTTTTTCAAAGTTAATATGTTGTGTGGTGCGGAACCCTCGGTGCGCGAGTAGCCCGACTCGCACTTGGCCGGTTTTTATTTAAGTAGAACTGCATAAACAAGTTTGGATGATTTAAATTGTATTTTAATAAGAGGCACTAGTCTCAGAGGCATAAAGCATTGTTTGGCTTAAATAGCTTCATAACACTGTATGCTTAGTGCGAGTTTTTCAAACTACTCGAACGCGTTAAAGTAAACCATGATTTGTATGGGATTGAAACAGAGCCATCTGATGGCATTCATGAGAAACATAGTTTGTGAGTGCGAGTTTTAATTCTGTCACCGGCGACGACCGGATACATTAGAAGTGTAACGTAAACATAGAATTTATACAATATCCTTGACGTAAACAGTATTGGTGACCGTTTTGCGAGTGTGAGTTGCGACTTTGACAGTTCGAAGAGTAAACTTTACGCTAACGCCAAGTTGAAGTTGTCACTGAAGTTTTTGTCGTGAGAACAATTATTTATTCAGTTTTTATCATTAAAAGTGTTGTGTGAAGCGGATAAAATAATGGCAGTGTGTATTTTTTTCGCTTGTAGGTTGTTTGCGACAGCTAAGACACAAGATGAACGCAATTAAACGAATGAAATGAATCGAAAAATTAGGGGTGGTTCAGACCATCAAACTAAACAGCTGTAATCACAAAAAAATCAGCTTTTCCATACGAAACTGCAATGACTACTCGACTCAAATGTATGAACAACAGATTTTTGCAATTATAGGTTTGCTCCAACAGTAAAAGTTGTTCAGTTTGGTGGTCCGAAGTACCTACCCCTAACAATTTGTTGATTTATTTCTATTCCACACTTTAGACAACACAGAAAGCGAATGTATGAATAGATGTAAGTAGGTAAGTATTCCACAAGATTTTAATTTACGTTTAATAACTAGAACTTCAATCAATTTAAATAACTAATATTCACTTGTTCCTGCAAACATCACATTTTTTTCGAATTGTGACGGGCTCGTCTTCATTTTCAATAAAAAGTTATAATTGTTAGACCTCCATGAATATGCCTAAACACACAACACATTCCAATCAATGTACGTAGGTAAATAAAACTGAACAATGTGAACAACGCTAAATTCGAAATGATAACCCGCCTTGTTTTGATTGCCACCTGTTTACGTTAAGAGCTTTATTAAAAACAATATTTTACATTTAGTCGGCTTATATCACACACTCCAAACGCGTTTATTGTTTGGCAAATAATAAACGCGATTCATGGTGAATAAACGTCGATCGAGAGTTTCAACTCACACTCGCGTCTTTTCGGTCATCACCACGTTTGACGTTTATTCGATTTACTTTGTAGTTAAGTCATTCGATTTGTTTTATGAAACTCGCACTAGGGGTACTGAACGTTTCATTTGAGGGCTTAGGTCGTCGTTTGAGTTTCAAACTCGGTGGTACAACTTCCCAAAGCCGTAGCTTTACCAATCCGTGAGGATATTTTGGACTCCAGACGACTAGATGTCATTTTGTATCAATGAGGGTCGCCGTGGCGGACATCATGATCATAATCATTTTAATTAATAATATTCACCGTGTGAATAGAACGGTACATATTCCATTTCTTTCTGGGGGTGTTTTATCAGAATAATATATAAATATATAGTGTACAAAAGGATATCCATCTACCAACATCATCCACATTATACCACCCGGAAATCTTAACAATTTTAATTGTGAACAAACAATTGCAATAATAGGTGATTGGTATAGTTGCAGCGATGTTTCTGGAAACTCCAAAAGGGAAAATGGTCGTGGGTGGAAAGAAAAAAAAAGAATCCAAGGTAAATACGTAATAAACAGACCGCCGTTCTTTCCGATTTAATTTATTAGTATTCATTATTTTATTTTATTTTAACACTTTTTTGTACACAAGGAAATATACATGAAAACACCATAATATACAATTACAAAGTAACCTGTGGAGAACATAATATAGAACAAATCTTGTGGAATATACAATACATTTTAACCGACCAACATTTTGTTTCCATAATATCTGTGAAAACGGCTCTAAGAATTTCGATAAAATTTTCAGAATATTATGAGGACTAAAATCGATCTATACAGGGTGTTTCATAAGTAACAATACATTTTTGAAACTCATAAGGGGGTTGTTTAGACCGTGAAACTGAACAACTTTCTCTATGGGACCAACATCGAAATCAAGAAATTTTTTTTTTTAAATCCCATTCATATTTTAACTGTAGAGTGTAGAGTATAGAACATAAATTATTTTTTTCGCGATTTCGATATTGGTCCCATAGTGAAAGTTGTTCAGTTTGATGGTCTACACCACCCCCTTAAATGTTTATTTGTAGTTTTGTAACACCTTGTATAAGTCTCATCTCTATAGAAAAATTGTCTCTCTCAAACTAGAGCAGACAAGCAGAGCACGGTCGCCCAGGTAGGTAACTACTTATATTAAAATTTATTAATTAGAAGGATGTCTTGAATTTTTTTTAAAGCAAAGAAACCCTCGTTCAACCTCATCAAACCATCCAGTATTTTTCTATAGCATGAAATCAAAGCATGTCGCTAAAAAGCGAAGTCCTGTTATTCCCCCCTCAAGCTTTTTTTAGAACATGCACTTTGAACTGCCCAATGCAGCGATGTTGTGAACTTTAATAGCACTTAGTTCGATTTACGAGCGATCTCTTCCTTTTGCCATCGATTTTTTTTTAAATAAGATACGGGAAATGTGGTTTGATATCAAAGAAGTGCCTGTTTTGAAGATTTTTGATAATTTTATTTTACATCAAAACTTGAAAGCTGTGAGATGAAACGACTTTTTTGTGTTGAAACAAATATACCTAGTAGATTTCCTTTTAAAGAATGAAAAAACACATAGTTTCTAATTGTAAATTTAAAGGATTTACGGTTTTATAAAATCTCTAAGTCGTGAGCTTATCGATGCTAAGTTTTACAAATAGTATTGGTTATTAACATGTTATTATAGCCACGTTGTGCTGTATGCTATGCTGCTTTGAATGAAATTGAAATGAAGCAGACTGTATATTTTCAATCAACCAATCAATTTATTTGATCACCTATAGAATAGTATTTTTGTAATTTGTTTCTTCTTCTTCGGGTTCCTCTCCATTATCTCTCGCCAAACGAAACAGCTCTTCGACGCTGGCGATGTCCTTCCACTCTTTCAGGTTCGCGACACATGACATTCGTGGCCTACCGACGCTACTTTTGCCCTCTACTTTGCCCATTATTATAGTCTGGAGCAGTTGGTATCGCTCATTCCTCAAGATATGACCAAGGTAGGCGACTTTCCTCCTTTTAATGGTTTGCAGCAACTCTCGGGACTTCCGGACACGTCGTAGAACTTCCACATTGGTGACTCGTTGAACCCAACTTATACGCAGTATTCTTCGGTAGAACCACATTTTTACACCCTCTAGTTTCTGGCGAGTAGCTTCCTAACTAACCTAACTAGTATTTTTTTCTTGATTTGAATATTGTTCCTACAGTATTCTTTTTATCGTATGGGCAGCAAGCCTTGGTGTCAGAGTTTTTTCAGATCGCCTCACGGCTTCTTTTCCTTTAGTAAAAGTTATAAATTTTAATGGTCTGAAAACCCCCTAAATTAAGTAATGCATTTAAATACCTATACACCATGTATTAGGTACTTTTACCTTATACACCATATTCACGGATAAAATTGCACGCTATAAAGGTTAGTTGGTTGTCGTATCAACGTTTCCGATCCCGAAAGGAAATGCCACCGTGATTATATCTATGTACCTACCTACGTATCCCTATTGTAAGTTAATTCGCATCAAACTTTACAACGTCTACGGGCGACAATTTCACCGCCATTTAACTTTCACGAACTATTCTATAAGTCAATAAACATCATAATAGATATTTATGTATTTATTAGCATAACATAACGAAAATATAAAGCTGCGTCTACAACTTTACTGTTCTCATCATTTGGTCCGATTACTGACTGCATTAATGGGAACCACGAACTGGCAGACGTAGTAGCGTCGTTACAGTCCAGTAAAGTTGGACCAATCATATCCTGAGACAGATAGCTGTATGGCTAGCATGCCACACACGACAAAGCAACAAAACGAGAAAACCGTCATGCGCGTTTCATGCTAGATCTACTGGGAGCGACTGAAAGAGGAAGCCCGAAGATACAATTTTGTGCCATGTCTTAGGAGAGGCCTGTGTTCTGCAGAAAATAATGACAGGATGATGATGATTCAATGCGTCTCATGGTTCCACTGAAGTGTACCTATAAGCCTCTCTCTCATAATTCCACTCTTCCCGGTCCCATTGCATGTAGCGCGCGACGCGTTTTCACTGAATACAAAAGGACCTTTTTCCGCGCTTGCCGCGATATGTAATGTAGGTATGCAGGTCACGACTGGTCGTGACTTACCTAGCTTTTACCGACGACCAAGTAGAAAAATCATACTAGAGAGGCAATGTCATCAGCCAATCTGACTGCTACTGCCGCCAAAATTACAGTGAATGATCAGGAAAAACTTTACACCTGTGAACGCAGCTTTAAGCTAGAAATGTCTTTATAAATTCATTTAAACACAACTACAGGTTTTGAATGGACTGGGAATCTGTTCAGTGGGCATGTAGGAAAATCTAGATTTACTAGTTACTTAGTAAAAGCTTGTATCTTGCAAATCAATTGATATTTAGTTACAGATAAATTGTGGCATCAAGGGACTGGTTGCATTGACTATGCAATGGATTGGTTTTGTCCCGCTTTGTCAGATTATAAATGAGAAGCAGAACAGTTCTAAACTACTGCATAATAATGTGAACTCTGTAATGATGTTCAATAAATCAATATAAATAAATAAATAAAAATAAATATCTTGGACATTGTCACACAAATTATCTAGTCACATTTAAAGTACAAGAAACTAGCCTGGACTAGTATTATGATGACTAGACAACGATATGAGTACATAATTATATTGATACAAACAGCCATGACTCGGGTACAAATATTCATATTCATCATACAAATATTTGTCCCTTACGGGATTCGAACCCGCGACCCTCGGCACAGCAGGCAGGATCACTACAGACGGTACTATCGGGCCGTCGAATATTGCAGCCCACTTTTAAAAAATAGCTAAAGTAATAAAGTGATGCCCACTGTAAGGTAATATCACAAATTACATTTTCTTCATTTGTAAGCAACAAGACCTCATTTTTGCCGCAGATACATTTATTATAGGTTTGTTAAGTTACTGGGATCACACACAATGACGCATTGACGGAGCGGCAGACGTCAGTTCGTCTTTTGTGAAGCAAGGAGTTGTATGAAACCGCACGTAGAAGCACACACGGTGCGTCAATCCGTCACCGTGTGTGCTTCTACGTGCAGTTTTTGACTGACTGACGAACAGACGTCTGCCGCTCCAACAATGCATCATCATGTGTGATCACTCTAGTTATAATATGATGATAAGTAATATGACTGCATGGCCTCCCGAGACTAAGGATAAGAAGAGGCATTGGAACATAGTTCTCCACATATTAGAAATGGCGTAGTGGTCAACTTGCTGTCGAGTATTTATTAAGCTGCATTTTCACTCCTGTCGTAGTTTTTTTCAAACCATTGGTGTTTCTTGTGTATTTTTCACACGACATAGCTTTATGCTGACACGAAGAAGAAGTGTTTCTTCGCGTTTGTACATTTCAATTCGTAGAACCGACATCTGAGTTTCGCTTTAAATCACAACCATTGCTTTGAATTACACACAATCATTATTTACATTTCTCTAACACAGCTTAAGTGTCCATGCAATCCCAGCAATAAACAAGTCAATATAACAAGAGAAATTGTCCTGTCCTTCGTTGCATCACTTCTTACAATAAGTAGGTAACCACTAACTATATTACAATTGATGTAACCCATGTAATGTTATTAACTGTGATTGAAATTTATGAGTTTAGATCGAGGAATGTAGTGCAGTCTAAATAGATAACAATAATAAATCGTGTTAAACGTGTCACGCAATATCTAGGAAACGAATCATTTTGAATCTTTCTAGATTAAATTTAGATAGAGTTTCTGGCCGCATCTTCTCTATACAGCGACAACAAGTTCCGACGCGGTAGAAGTGTAAAAACATTTAACTTTCAATCAGTGGGCTTAAAGTTTCTATATTGAATAAATTATATTGAGTTGGAATTCACATTTCACAAGTCCAACTATGCCGAGAGATAACTTTTATAAAAATTCATATTGACGCAGTAAATTGAGTTAAATGAGTCAATATACTTGGAGTCAATAAACAAATCGTGAATACAATCTGATATGCAATGTAATCGATTGTTTCCAAATAAGTTACAATCAAAATGACCCATGCATTTAATAAATTAGCAATTGTTCAAAAGGTTATTTTTATTTGGTCATGTTATGTAATGTAGAGTAATCAGACGTATCGATCATTTTGTAGGTATATAAAGATGGGTACAGTGATGTCACAGCTAGTGAACCGTGGTTGATGCTAATAAATGTTAGCAATACAAAGAGATTGCATCTCTATGAGGTTTTTGCATCATTGTGGAGTTACATAAGAGTGTTAAGGGAAGATCTGATGATAAGATACCACTTTATGATACTAAAGAGCTATTAAAGGAGAAGATATTAAAGGTTGTTGTATGGTTCAGAGATTGAAACTAAAAATGTTAAATACCGAGTAAAATTGAAAAGGCAGAGTAATTACTGTATCAAGTTCATATAAGAGTACAAAAGTAAAAGTAATATCATTGTTTATGTATGTATTAATAGAAATACATCTTTTGTGTGCCTTTTGGATTAGGATTAGGATTGCATTATAAGCTTTTATTTTGTACCCTCCATAAGGATCCTTAGCTAGTTTAGTTTTAAGTTCCTTTATTTTTAAACACGTTGATGTAAATTATTGACTGCAATTTTTGAGATAAAAAAGTACGCTGTGAACTTCTTAATTTAGAACCTTCTTCTCTCAAGGGCCTTACTTGCACCAAATTAAACATTCCTTTATTTCAAAAAGTTGTTTTAAATAATATTTGTCAATGATTATTGATACAGAATTACATTATGTTAACTTGCTGCAAACACTAACTACACTTGAAATAGAGAATTTTGTAACTGAACAAAACCGCATTACTCGAAGATTCATTCATCCAAGTCCAATTAATTGGTAAATCAAATACTAAGAAGTAGCAAGTCATTTACAAAGCAAAAACGATCATTAAGCTAAAGAGGCAGACGCTCAAGACATAATTGAAGAACATAATTGCGTGTACACTCATAGACACTTCGGACTACATCAATGAGCGAAAGTCAATGAAAATCTATCAATGAAAGGAAAGCTCGATTAAAGCCATAAAAATGTTAGCAACATTCCTACAAATAATTACTTCAGAACCATAGTTCAGAGGAAGTCATTTTCTCCACTTATATGGTTAGGTCAAGTAGGTTAGAAATGATAAAGGTTCAACCGAGGGCATTAGCTCAGAGTTTCCTATTCCTTGTTTTACTGGTCATAAACGGAACTTATCAACGTGTCAACTGTGGACTTGGTTGTTGTATCAAAATAGTGTTTAATACAAAAAGTTCGCTTTAAGATGAAATATAAATTTTTTTGGGAATAGCTTGAGAAATAAGTCACCAATTACAAAACATTATTTTATTTTATTTACACAGAAAAATAAGCCTTGATAGAAATTATTGGTGTTGTTTCGAAACTTAATGCACTTGCACAAGGTGATTAGAAACATTTATATTGTCTCCACAAAAAGTTTACATAGATACACCTACACTTCACAATTTATCATGGGTCGAGGCGAGGGTAGTTACTGGTAAGTACCTATGTGTAATTGTAGACACATTATGTACCTGTACTTCAAGTCACCACGTCTACTTCAGAATTGACGAAAACTCTGCTAAAAAGAGCATCATGGAACTCATATCATAACAGCAATTTTTAAATCCCACACATAACATTTTATGAAAATGTCAAAAACCGAATTTATGCAATTTCGTTTACAAAGGTTCGTTTTGTTTACTACATATAGTATCTATCATAGAGTCATCACGTTGAAAACCCATTCCTTTCTCACAATTCTCTTTTACGATGATAGCAAAAATGAATTTAAAACTTCCGTTACATCACAAATAAATCCCTATTAAGTAACATTACGGTTTCGATGTTTATGTCAGTTTTGCGTGTCAATCAATCGTTGGGCTACTTTCATATATATTGTATCATTGCATGGGATAATTACAAATCATATCGGATTACAATTCACGATAAAAGAGAGGTTAGAAGTCAACACAGATGTATCTGTAGTTGGTTGTGTACTTATTTGTTTTGATAGATAAATATCATTGGCAATAGCGAGTGATGTGGTAATAGACTTTACCATAATCTTTCTTTCTTCATACTTGACTGTTTTATATT
This sequence comes from Agonopterix heracliana, assembly GCA_963693445.1. Lineage (NCBI taxonomy): Eukaryota > Metazoa > Arthropoda > Insecta > Lepidoptera > Depressariidae > Agonopterix > Agonopterix heracliana. The sequence continues at coordinate 3,874,822 of OY856310.1, forward strand.
GTTCGCTATGATCATCACCGTTATCATTATCATCATCAGCAATGTAATTATGCCCATTAATAAATACAAGAGACACCACATTTATAACTCTTTCAAATGTTATTCAACTGTACAATTGAGAACTTCCATACTTTTAAAAAAACTTTTTTTTTTTTTTATAAACATGTAAGTTATAGCCGTCAGATCTCACTGCAGAACAAAGGCCTCCTCTCACAAATAATAGTGAATAGGAGTATCAAATACAGAGTGAAATTGATATCTTTAGCATCTTTTAAACTAAGAGTCTACCCATCAAACTGAACAACTTTTACTATGGGAGCAAACCAATCGGAGCAAAAAAACAAATCTGCTGTCCCATACATTTGAGTCGAGTAGGCAGCGGTGACGGGTGCAGTTTAGTATGGGACAGCAGATTTTTTTTGCTCCGATTGGTTTGCTCCCATACTAAAAGTTGTTCAGTTGAATTGCCTATATGCAATTCATTAATCAACAAGGAAAACCTTCATGCTTCAATTTCGATGCATTTATTGGACCCACTGTCCATAAAAAGTGGCGACGAGCTCACTCTCCATTACACTGGACAGAGTTTCGGTACTACTAGTAAAAAAACATGGATGTTCTGAATTTTCAGAATATCTCAGACTACCTTCTCGGGGAATATAGTCGTGAGCTATGCATATGCATTAATCAGGTCTTACCTAATTCGTTGCTTCTGTAATTATTAAAACTGTTAGTACTTATTGAGAACCAATATCAAGTTTGATGCTAAAAAAATTGCAGACTCTTATTACTGTTATCATAATTATACTTAGTACAAAGCATTGCGTATTATTTTGCAAACGTAAAATTACGAAATGCAGTACAAAGTTCAAGAATTAAAGTACCGACATCAATCAATTAATCGAAAACAAACATCTTGACAGAATCTATACCTATAAAGCTATCGACATAATCGTATCATACAAGTATTTCCTACTGATATAATTGATACGATACTATATTGCGGTTCTGGGGTCGAAGGCCGTTAGTTTACGTAACCCAATAGTCGTAATATTGTGGTTCATTTTGTGGTTTACTGTGGTTCACAGCTGGATGGATGGACCACTGATTCATGTAGGTACATTAAAATTGTTTGATGTGAGGTCTAACAATTATTAATGGATGTTAATTTGTGGTCAATGAGCGTATTTCTTTTCTTTGTAAAATTTCCTTCTTAAAAAGCTAAACAGATGTCATGTTTATCGCTCCATAGAAAACTGTGATAAATCATGTCAGTACTGAGTTTGCCCCTGTTTCTCTTTTTTACGGAATAGCCAATGGATCTAGCTAGATCCATAATATTAAATAAACCCTTTTTAATTAACGTGACAACTGACAATTGATAATGTACATTGCTGAGAATGCTAGGACTTTATGAGGCACTGTGTCACGTTGCAGGGTTTGCCTCGATCACTTGTCTTTCGCGTGGTATTCGCGCGGTTCGCGTCTCAGCCTGCCACGAGGCTCCAAAATCCTTCTCAGTTGTTCTTACTCAAAAACAATCCTCGAGATTGGATAGACACTCCCTCAAACTACTTGACACTGGCGAAATCTAATAAGGAAACGCCATTAAAAATAGAATAGAATATGAGGCACTGCAAGTTTCCAGCATCATTAGTAACCAGCAATGTACTCTGAATTGTCATTGACGCGTTTATTAAACAGGGCCCCATGCCATACTTAAATAGTTTAAAATTGTCGTAAAAATTTAATATTGCATTAATAATAAAAAATATACTTACTAAAAAATGTTTAGTTTAAGTTCATAACAAAATTGAATTAACAAAATTAGGTACCTATCTAAAAGCTTGACGATTGCCTTAACGGCATGCAAAACATACAGTTTATAATGTATTATGTATACAGATGTTCCGATACATGAATCTACAATAATATTGATGGTTAACAGACAGTTGGACACGATTTCAGTGTAAACGGTGATGTGATGTGATTTTGATATGTTAATTCATTATGTTCGATTGATTTGATAATGCTGTTTGATTTATTAACCGTGTATTTGAGATATGTTTGGGATTCATGTTTAAAAACAACACGGTTGGTGCAATGTGCGATGCTGACTATGCCGGCATCGGCTTGCCAAACCAGAGGTGCTGGGTTCGGAGTTCGCTCTGTTACATACAAGGTGTAACAAAACACGGTAGTAACATTCAAAGGGGTGGTTTAGACTTGCTGAATAACTTTCAATATGGAGCCGACGTCATAAAAATTCTTTAAAAAACCGGATGTCCCAAAGATTTTAATCGAGTAGGTACCTACTGCAGTTTTGTTATTTTGAAACATCAGTTTTTTTAATGTTTCTCGATGTTGGTTCTGTTGTGAAAGTTGTTCAGTTTGATTATAACCACTTGTAAGTCTGTGTCGTTGTCTGGTTTTCATTAGCTAGTAACTTCAGTTTGGGATCAGATACATTGCGCGCGTGATTTTTTAAATGTTTGTCTAAAATTACTTCTGAATTTCTTTCCATCGCATCGGTTGGTGTAGTTCGACTACTACTAAGGGTTACGGATTCTTTTCCACTGTTTTTATATGTGAGAGGATAGAATTACCTGAAACATCATTACATAACAAGAAACGGATGGAAGAAACAATTGAATCATGCTGAAACTTTAGGTACCCACTCTTTAATTGGTTAGGTTTGTATTGTCCCAAAAGGAAACATAACCGTGAGTTTAAGTGGTTTGTTTCATTACTTCATTAGTATAAATTGCGGCTATTATATGTTTATTCAAGAAGTTCCTCGTCATCACCTTGTCATACCTAAACGTTTACAGCGTTTTATATGCCCACGATGTTTTTATCAATTCGTTGGTATTCTTTTGTGTCATTCTTCCTGATTCTTAATTGTTAAAAGATAATACGAGTATTATGTTGTGCAACACCTACAGGTAAATTAAAAGTACGGTGTGTAAGTTAATGCCCATATCATAAGCATTTATGACGTACACATAATGAAAATGCGATAAAAATGTAGGAAGAGACGTTGACCGTTATTCGTGAATAGATATAAAAGCTTCCTGCTTAGGTTTATACTTCACAAGTAGGTAGTTAAGTGTAAGCATTCTTTGAAATAAAATTTTCATAATCATGTTTTAGAACATCCGGTGTCTTATATTCCGTTCTGTAAGTTATCTAAACATAGATTTATAGAAGAGTAACTATACAAGGAACAATTTTAGTCTTGGTGTTTACTCTGAAAAACTTCATTTGCCTTCTAACATACTATAAAAGAACGAATGTATAATCCATCTAAAGAAAGAGGTCGTTGTATCCGTAACTTATTGCAATGTGAGGTTATATTAGGTTTCTTTTATTATATTTTTTTTAATTATGTGACATTGACATTTCATTCGTCTCAGTCGAGCTTTACACCGTCAAAATTTGCCGTGTAAAATTTATTCATAGGTTAGGGTTGGTAAAACGCAAAACCAGTTACTCTAGAGTAACCGGCGACTTAATCTAAGAATAAAATTTACTCGCGTTTGGTCGAATCGGGCCTAAGATTAATAATTAGTCTCATTACCAATTGATCCACGTCCTATAGGTATACTACTAAAGTTTTAACATGTCATAATATTTCCTACTTCGTAAATAATGTAACTAAATTTTGTAACATAGGACATTCGCAATACATTGTAAAGCACAATGTAATGTATCATCGTATTAACTTCTTTGTTGTTTGCGATTGGTCATTGACTATTGTGTTTCCGTGTTTGTTTGTTATGAAACTTGTCTTGTATATCATGTATTATTTCTTATTACTAAGTAATATGGTTTTCATTGGTAAATTCTTTTAAAATAAATAAAGCAAGAGCTTTTAAATTAAAAAAACTAATGAATACAAAAATTCAGTAGGTCCAAGCGTTTCTACATTTGATAAGGAATTATACAGAGCATATTATTGTGCTCTAACAATTTCTTATTATAAAATTGGGTAAGTATTATTATGTTTATCTTGGGACATAACTGTCCCGCACCTTTTTTTAAAAGAGAAACAACGAGAAAAGATAGACAAAAAAGTAATCTTCTTCTTATCGAGTGGGCTGCAAGCCCTGGTGTCAGAGTTTATTCAAACCGCCTTACGGCCTCTGACGTGGTTTTTATGTAACGACTACTACCGGTAGTAGCCGGGACCAACAGCTTAACGTGCCATCCGAAGCACGGAATCATCTTTCTTTTCAGACAATCAGGTGACTCAGCCTGCAATGTTCCTAACCAACTGGGGAAAAACGCACAAAGTGACATTTCACTAGGTGCCCCCCGTGGGAATTGAACCCACGACCTCCGTGTCAAGAGCCCAATGCTCTAACCATTAGACCACGGAGGCAGTTACAAAAAAGTAATAATTTGTTTTTATTGACGGTTATACAATAGGTATTTGCAATCAGCAGTATCACACCAATAAATATTCAAATGAAACAAAATGTTCGTCAATTGATATATCACCAACAAATAGAACACAATCCCGAACAACATTTCCAATTTCAGCCAATTCGGATTGTACGACTAGCGGACGAAAATGGCAATTGATTCCAGCAGTATTGACGCTAAAACTGGTAGGTTTATAGGTACTACAGGTTTCAGAAAGTATTGTCGACCTACTGGCAATATCATAAAAAAAAAAATTTTCTGGTAACAATTATTAGGGATGGCGGGATGGATAGAATAGATTATTATAATTATAGAATTGAAAAAACTAATTTACTGTTTTTTAGGGTTCCAATGGGAACCTATTAGTAGGCCTATGCTGTCCGTCTGTCAATAACTCTAAAGGGCTCTTTGAACCGTAATACTTAACACAATTTTTGAGAGTTACGCGGTTATTAATTGAGCTAAAGTTAATCATTATAACGGGTTCTTACCGCGTTTTTATTTATTTTGGAGTTCCCGATATTTCGGCAGTGTTACAACTCGTCGGTCCAATAGTAAACTAGCCAATCTGTCATTTTGGCATTTTCGACTTTACTATATCAAAATTTATGTTTCATTTCGATTCAAGTGGTGGCAAAGTATCGTATGTGTAACCTCAATAATTGAGAAGATATTACTATTATTCTTTTCGCCTATCTACGTGAGATAGTCATTACACATTAGACAACTAAGCAAGTATATCAGTTGTTTTTAAAGTGTGACCAGAAAGACAATTATCTAGGACCAATACACAGATTTTTTTGAATATCTACGTGAAAAACTTGCTTTACAGTACTTAATTAATTTAATCTCCCCAAAATTTTAATTGAGTCTCCCCAACAGTTAGGAATTTTCAGATTGGCTAGTTTACGATTGGACCGACGAACTGTCATCCCGTGATCATGGCAGTTGTAACACTGCCGAAATATCGGGAACTCCAAAATAAATAAAAACGCGGTAAGAACCCGTTATAATGATTAACTTTAGCGTAATACATAAGTAGTCGTAATTTGTGTTATTGTTTCGGATTTGCTGACAGAGGAAAACAACTGGTAGGACCTAACTCTATAAATATCGAATTACGTTATACTTATTAGATATTTAAAGGTGACCGATTGATTAATGCTCACAAAGTTTTGTTAATGGGAAATCTGGTTATTCAATCAATAAAATAAAACAGCTTTTAAACACTATCCAGCATTTAAAACATTTTGCGTGGCATAAACTGATGACTAATATTGCTAAAAATACAGCGTGTACCTAAACTTAAATGCGATATACTTTACGGGGGTGCTTCAGACCATTAATCTGAGCAACTTCCACTATAGTATTGGACCAATGAAATCGCGAGAATAAAATCAGCTGTGCCATACCTATATTTTCTATCGAACAAACAATTTGTTTGCGCTTTTTCAACATTGATCTCTCAATGAAAGTTGTTTAGTTTCTTGGTCTGAATAACCCTCTTTAATATGTAATTTAATATAATATATTTTCACCCTGTAGAGTTTACTATGTTTTGACCGTTGTGATATCCGCGTATTCTTAAATGCCAATTCTCATACAACATGCAGTCTTCAGCACAGCTAGCATGCCACCCACGACAAAGCGTTTAAACGAGAAAAACGTAATGCGCGCTCTTTCTGCCATATGTAAAATAACAAGGATGGAGGCACATCTCGATTTTTATCGTTTTCTCGGGGGTGGCATGTGAGGCCTACAGGAATCGGACTTACGAATAGATAGTGTAGTTTCATGTGCTATTTTACAAAAGAAACCTGTGAACTACACTAAAATTGTCGAATTTCAAAATCGAGTTCCAGCAGTAGTAAGGGTACTCGCTCAATCACTCGGAATGAGTCTGGCGATTGCCATGATAACATTTTATTGGCAGACTCGTGAGGAGCGTCTCCACCGAGAGCAAACGAAAAAACTAATATTCGAGTCCCAAAGATGTAAAGTTGAACCCACAAATACTAATCAATATAAGTAATACTCATAAAGTAAAATCGTTCTCGAAACTTCAGTAGCTCAAAATACAATATTAATAAAAATTAATTCGTCTCGTCAAAACCGTCGGAACATTTTTTTTTATTGACGGAATAATAAATTAGAATATGCTATCGCTCCGATACGACAAAAACATTACGTGCAATCGACTAATCGTACATCTTCTGAAAGCAAAGCCTTTTTACAAAAAATACTTAGGTATTTCAACAGGCCTTTTACAAATTAAATTACCTAGCGTAGACATAATCAACGCTATAGTAAAGTTAATAGTATAGTAGTATAGAGGGCTTTGACTCCATATTATATTAATGTAGGAAAAATACAAGTTTAGTATCTATCATATAACGTCAACGTTTTCAATGTAGTCCACAAATGCAATCCAAGTTTTCTTAAAAACAGTAAAATTCTTTGTAGGTTCACGAAATAGACTACTCTAGTTCTACTCAACTGTAGGTATGGTATCTATTGATTGGAAGTCGGGAGCTAATAACATAAGTCAGGGCTGTCTACAGGAGCACATAACGACATTATCTGCCCTATAGGGCTGCCGCATCACTTTGTTACAAACTGTTAATGGATAGTCCGCAGTTTAGTGTGGATATTCCTGACAGAGCGCTAGACGACTAAATTAAACTGTGACTAAGGCTATTTCCACGCAATGCAACCCTATCGATTGCATCATTTAGCTTGTTGGAGGATAACAACTTAATTTTTGTTAGGGATTTTGGCTTTATTTCGAAGGCAAGCATTTTTTTAAAGATACAGATTTTTATATTTCTAAGGTACTTTCATTTATGGACAAAATAAATGATTCTCGAATCGTAGTGTTTATAAAAATGGTTGCTAATTGTCTGACTCTAGCTAGAGCATTAAATCGTTTTGGGTACAACCCATTATCATGATAAATAGACACAAATATAAGTATGATAATAACTGAAACTCTACCATATTGAAAAACGTTAAAGAGAAAATATCACAGGTATCTACGAATAAAATTCGTAGACAGGTATAACAATATCTATTTCAGATCCATAATAAACTAACATTAGAAGACTGCTCACAACTCAAGTACGGCTATAGCAAAGTCCCAAACACCAATTTACTCTGATCTCTGTTCCCTTCTCTAACCGAAAATAAAACCTGAAATTACCGAACATCTTTCAAGACAACAGAGCTCTAATAAAAGTGGTGACATTTAGCAGGGTTGCACCCTATATGTCAAACACACACGTCCGGCATCCCCTACAATATTGGAAAGTTTCGGAAAAGAGAAAAGTTATTTGTAATAGCAGATTCGTTTCGTAAAAATGTTTCAATGAACGTAACCAATCCACAGCAAAACTAATTAACACAAAAGTTGCAATAACAAAAACAATTTAACAAAAGAAAAGTTACAATACATTTTTGTTTATGTATGTACACTGCCCTTCACTCGAACTTATAAACAAAGCGAGATAATTAATTTTACACGCCAAACTCTAAGGGACTTTCATTGGACATCAAATGTCAAAATCCCACGAAAACTCATTTACATTTACCATTAAAAATCGCAATCTTTTCTTTTAACTGATCGTATTCTTAGACGTTAAAGTTTAGAATCCAATGGCGGGTTATTAGAAAAGTAGTAAAAAGTAAATGTGAGTGCAGTGAAACGGTTGTCGGCGCGGGCGCGGCGGCTGCCATATGTCAGAAGTCAAACTCATGTCAGAGCTAGTCAAAAGTGTCAGTGATCGCTACCAACTCAACCGCCTGCAATTTACATCAGCAGACACGCAGTTATCAAGAATAATGTATTTAAGTAGAATCTAGAGAAATGTTCACTTGTCAGTCATTAAGACGGAATTAATTATTTTATGAATGTCTGTTATCTAAGAAGTATTATTAAGTATACCTCGTAGTTTTGAGTAAACTGAATCATGTATGAATAGGTTAGGTGCTCTATTGAGGCAAAATATTATATTCTAGATTTTTTTTTTTTTTTATTCTAAGAAAATTTTAAAAAGTAGGTAAACGGAAATACGGGGTTACTAAAGTATAGAATGCGTTAATTTTATAAATTCGAATAATGACATCATTTTCATTTTCTATGGATGTCGCTCAAATTGTTCATAATGATTAGCAGTCAATTGTATTGACGTTTCGATAATTTAACGCTAAAGTAGAAACCTCGTAAAATTGTTACTACAACAATAAATAAAAACAAAAGCGTTACTTACTAAGACATTAGAATATCTCTAAAAGCTCTAAAGTGTTTAGTGCCAAATTAAAATTCTCATTTCTCAATCAATTAATCAACCAGTCTATGCACTACTTGGCCACAAGTGTACAATGGATTAAGTACAATGTCGGCCACTACATCGAGGTAAAATGTAAATGTGAACTTATGCAAATAGGTTGTTTTACTTTCTTTTGTTGGAAACATAATAGATTGGTGTCCCTTAGGGCTTCAGCATAGGTCACTGCCAAGTCTAGGGGGGCTAGGGGGTTTAGGTCACGCGATTGTGTTTAGTCTAGAGTTCATAATTTATGTTAGTGTCTATTTACAGTTAGGAAATAAGCGTGTAAAGCATTTGTAAGCCTGATTACTTAGTAAAATACTTCCTAAAGACAGTTACGAGTATGCTGCGAACATCTGTCAGAGTCTAAATTTTTACAAGAGAATGCACACATAGAAAGGGTTAATAGTATATGCAACAACATAATCACATAAAATGTTGGGCATATATACCTATAACATAACATTTTATGTGATTATGTTGTTGCAGTTGCAGAAACACTCATTAAAGTTAATCATCCATTAAATCTCTTGCTAACACTTTTGATCTTGTTGACGTAGTAAAAGCTAGCAAAATATTTAATGGAGGATTAACTTTAATGAGCGTTTCTACAACTAAGTGTAAGTAGATAGTGGCGGGGTGTCCCAAATCCACGTCATCTCACCAAGGGGGGAGGGTGGACGCCCCCTCATTGGTCAAGCTATGAGTAAATTACAAACAGCAAAAGTCATAGCCACGTAAGTTAGTTTGGTACCCCTCTCATCAAAATACCGTAAAATTTGTCAATCGGTTCTACTCTCTAGCTTTCTCCATAGTAAACAAGTACAAAATATGATACAAACCATGTAACACAAAGGCAAAACAAGGTTAGGTCGCGGTGCACATAGTAACCACAAGTGGGGTATCCCATTTATTGGTTAGGGCTTTTCACACTGCGACAACATATTCAACACATCTGTATAGGTAAAATATCGTTGGAGTTGACATTATACTAAAGTCTATTATATTAACCACACTATCTACTGTCACCAAGGCTGAGGATGTATTGAAGAGCTAGAGGTGCTCAACTGGATTTAGATGGCACTGAGTAGAACTGCATGCATTGTTGTCGAAAGCCAATAGCTACTTCGAGTCCCTTAGCCAGAAGCAATACAAAACTGACATGACGTGCCACTAGACTAAATTTATCTTTATGCAAAATTAACATTAACTATAATTTTTATAAACTGTCCCGACAACAACATCAAACAACTATTTTTAAATCAATTGCATCACCCTGCACTTTCGTACAAAACAGCAATAAAAATAAATTTACAAAACTGCGCAAAACTTCTCATTCCAGACATTCCGTGTAATGTCAACATTAGGAATTTCACAGTAAAGAGGAACGGTCTTGGCACCGCCGCAATGAAAACAGATCTTTGTGGACACAAGAAAAATGGTGCTGTTATGCACGCTCCGAAAACAAATGGTTTTAAACTGAAAATAAAGCTTCAAAAGCTTTAAACTGGAAATGTGTTCAGAAAACATTTTAGTGATTGAGATGGCTATGTAAGTGACATCCTAAAGATGAGCGTCAGCGACACTCAATCATGGGGGTCTGGGTTCGAATCCGCAAGGACGTCATGCCATGTAACAATGAGATTTTCTAACTTATGTACGTAATACCTAATGTTCTCAAACGGTGAAGGAAAACATCGTGAGGAATCCTGCATACGCTGAAGAAGAAATTCCGATGCGTATTGAAGTCTACCAATTTGCTATGGGCACACGTGGTGGACTAATGCCCTGCAGAGAGACGTATATAGGCTGATGATCACTATCCTAAAGATCCCTCAGCAGGGCTTAGTTTTTCATTTCATTTCTTTTTGTTTTTATTTTCTCGCAGATAGTGAGAAAGAATGAGACCTAATCTACTACGAGACGACCCATTGCGTGTGGATGAGAGCATGTTAGTGGTCAAGATGGATAGTAGTTAAGCTCGACGAGAAAGTCTAATATGAAGACAGTTTGTAAATGCCTTAAAATTTAGAAGTATAAAGTGGATCAAATTAAAGATTGAAAAATCTTGTCTCGGGCGGGATAAAGTGGATGTTGAATTTTTTTTTCTCTCTAAATCTGAAGATAAAAAATGTGATGTCATGTTTTTATGATTTTATTCATCATCAACTTGATGACTATTTTTAATATGGTAGTAGTTGAGCCTAAATCTATAAAATTATAATAACTAATGAAAAATTACGAGATCACTATTATTTTCCAGGTTAGTAAGTTATTATGTTAATGGTGTTGTAACTCATAAACATAATCGACTTATACTATATTATATCGATTCCAATTGAAGTAAATGAGGTTGAAATTTTATGATTATGATTTATGAATGAAGAGGTATTTTTTATATCGAGAACAAAGTAGGTATTAGAATAGTGAATTTTTAATACAAAAATTTTTATTGTAATACTTAATTAATTTAAAATAACATTTTCCTGACATACTTACTGGTTCTAGTCAAAAAGCTTTTTCTGCTGTAATTTTTTTTCACACACTTGCTAATAATTGGCATTAGAAGGAATTTTCCAAAAGAATGACTCTCAATAAATCTGTCAAAAACAGTAATCCCGCTTTCAACCCCACAATGATAAGAGGTGCTACCCCAAAAATGGTTGGCAGCAAATTATTGTAAATTTCGACAAGTCCGATGGCATTTAAGCATTTTGAGGGGGAGAAAATTTGTTCTCGTAAGTTACAAGCGGAAGCGATTTAATTAAAGCAAGTATCATCAACCTTGCAGAGGAAGAATTGTGGCTGTATTTTTATTTTAGTCCTTGATTTTCCAAGAATATTTGCAATTATAGCCTAATTATTACGAATATTTTCAGTTTCAGTTTCAGTTCTTTAGTGCATGTATACATAAGATGGAATGTTACAATAGAATCAATGCAATTTTACCCAAGGGTGGGTATTTGTTTTTTTTTGTAATTTAAATTAGATTTTTGTATTTACGGTGTTATTTAAGTTTTTACTAAGAAAACTTCATTCATCATTAATAAATTTTAAAGATATTTAAAATAGTACTGTACAGAATAAAATCTAAGTCTCTAAAAATAAGTTGTATAGCAGTTGTTGAACTAAAATGGAAATATAACGTGGCAAAGCGATGCGAAAAAGTTATCCGCTTGTCGCTTATATTTTTAAACTTATAAGTTAAAAGGGGTTAAGTGACAGCTACTTGAGTGACATAGTTAATTACTTGACTCTTAAGGTAAGTGTCGCTTTGCTTTACGCAGTGACACTAATTAAATTTACGTTACTTCAGTGACCCGTTCGGTCGATGAAAATAATCGTGATTTTCTCCCTAATAGGTCATTAGTAATTTATCATTTTTATAATAGTTACCTAAGTTCTAAAAAATTGTTTTATTTGTACGTATAGGCTTATTAAGCTGAAACTTTTTTAAGTGAATGACCACATCATCACAGTGAACAATTTTCTCTATGGCACCAACATCGAAAACGCGAAAAAAAATCAGCTGTCCCATACATTTGGCTCGACTAGGTAAGTCTGCAGTTTTGTATGGAACAGCAGATTTTTTTTTCGCAATTTCGATGTTGGTCCCATAGAGAAAGTTGTTCAGTTTGATGGTCGGTGATATACAGGGTCCACCCTGTATAATTAGTGTTACTACCTACAAATTATTTGTTCGTAGGTTACTACATATGGAGTGTAATTGAAATCGTTGATTTTAATTTAACATAGGTTTCAGATTAATTGTAACCTACCTAAGGTATGAGTATACTCAAAAATCTAATATTTTTTTTATTCTGCATTTACTCCAAAATATAGCTGATGCTAAACAGCTACCTTGAAGTGCCACATGGGCCACAGGCAATTTTTCGGAAACTACAAAGAAGCAGAGCCAATTTCAATGCCTTAATCAAAACGTTGCTATTCGTAAACTATTCGACAGCAAAAATCGCAATTCCTTAACTTAACGTCTTAATTTCCCTTAGCAAGAAATTCAAGCGATATGAATAAAGGTGGTTCCACACGACACGTAGCGGGTGCGGTCGCGTGGCAGGCACGTGACTTCGTTAGCCGTCTGAAAAGTTTTAACAATACTCTACAAGGCACAAACCGACTCGTTGAGCTTTCATAATATAATTCTGGGGAAGTAGATGTGGTAATTTATATTCATTGGGAATAGAGAGGTATAGTAAAATATTGAACGTTATTGGAACTGAACGAATGAGAAGCACAGATCGGAAACGAAAGATGAATAATATTTTTATAAACCTCATCATTAATGTAAAAATTTGTGAGGATGTTGTGACTACATCATGCACAAACGGCTGAACGAATTAGGATAAAATTGGGCACACAGATAGAGCATATTCTGGATTAACATATAAGTTACTTTTGTAAAATTAATGCAGACGAAGGTATAAGTAATTATAAATCCAATTAAGAATATTCTATTTGAGGCTAGTATTCGATTAGCCTTTTTCTTTATTTTTACATGTTGTGGAATATAATTAACTAGGTAGCAGTAGGTACCTACTGCTAATTCAATTTTATTAATTTGCTTATAGAACGCGCATGCAAATATGCAGTCGACGTTTATGTCTGATAAGCTTTGTGGGGTGACGTTAAGGCGTATAAGCCGTGGACCACTCTCCTCTCACTCACACTCCATACTAATCGATGAGAAAGAGCGCGTGGCTCCGGTCAGAATTTTTGCTGTTTTCTTTGAAAAATTCGATGATTTTTTATTAATTTTGAAAAAGTAAAAAAACCACATCATTCTAAATTGTATTGTGAACAATATAGTAAAGTTTCATTTTGTTCCGATTAAAAATGTAAGAGTAAAATGGTTACAACTGGAAAAAAAGGGGTGACTTTAGAGTCCCTTTTCTTCGGTTTTATTAATTAAAATCGATTTCTAGAAAAACCACATCACTTCTCATATCCTGTAGATGGTTCAGTTTAAATTTCAGCTCAAAAAGTGTCATAGTTAATGAATAAAATGGTTACAAAATTACCCAAAACCGGCAGGTAGCCCCTTAACTACATGCACGCAAAACCGTGGTGTTAAGAACTTATGAGTGAACATACTGCAAAATGTTTAATTATATTGTAGTGAAGTGGCTTCCGTAATTGTCAATTAATTAGTAAGAACACATTCAAAATAATTTTTCATATAAGTTGTAGAAACGCACCACACCGCACACTGGTTCGGTTGACCTACCTGGGCCCCATTTACTAAACATGACAATTGTAATTTAAAATGACAATTCAGGGTACATTGCTGTGAATGTTAGGACACATACTACCTATACTGCATGTTTAACATCATCATACACAGCAATGTACTCTGAATTGTCATTTTAAATTACAATTGTCACGTTTAATAAACAGGGCACTTCGCTGTCACTGGTGTGGTCCCCCCATAGTCCTCAGTAATAAGCAGTAATCGCTCTTTGAGCTATGCTGTATTTGTCAGTCCAGAAAAAAACGGGCTCCGCACCTATCCGCTCTAGCATTCTGGCATGGTGAAGAATCGTTCACTCTCTCTCACTTTTAGTCGCCAGAACCTTTTCCCTGTAGTGGGATCTTGGGTGGGACGGGACTTACCTTAACCTATAGCCGAAACGGGCATTTTTGTGAGTAACTGCTGCAATTTAGGCATAATATTTCTTGCCTTTTACTTTTAAAATCTGTTTTTATCATCGGCATCCTCGTGCCAAATTTTTATGACATACGTCCTTAAAATTAATCCTTGTTATCGTACAGAATTTTGCCTCAATTATACATTAATGCAACTAGCAAAGTTGTAAAGTAACATTGATTTACGTATCTTTTAAGTCTAAAGACCGCTAAGTAAGTACTTCCTTAGCGCTATCAATAAACTGAAACTTGGAGGTTGCGTGCGAAAACTAAGTTTACTACTAACGAAGGAATTCTACAGATTACAGCCGTATTTTATGTACTAATTGCGCTTAAGCTTAAAGGGTTTATGAAACACTTTACTGTGGTGATATTTTGTTATTCAAGTGTTTAAATCAGATTTTATGTTGTAGCTCAAATGGACTACCAATTTGAGCTACACAGGGCATGGCATGAGTTTTACTGGGGATAATTATTGAGAGTCCATCAAGAGAGCGGTTGGGATTACTGCTTTTTGTGACAACATGATTGGCATAACTTAAAAAAATGTTTATTCTGGTAGAATAATATAATTATTCTCCTTTTGGTAGAGGTTAACCGGAGAAGAAAATGATCGGACACTTAATACAATACGATAGTTTCTTTAAAAGTTTATTGGAAGATAAAATAGAGGGGAAGACAGACAGAGGAAGATGTAGACAGAGTTTATCTAACACAGGTAAAAGAAAAGGTTGTTGTGATGTCATTAAGAAGACTGGATTGTCGAATAATCCACCGAAAAAAACGTAGCTCTTAAAATAAGATGATGGTGAATAGAGCTTAAATTAAAATTTGAATCGAAATAAAAAGACAAAGATAATAAGTAAAAAAATTGCATTTAACATGAATTTCGTTTGTAACTTTTTTAAATTACATAGCTAGTTAGTTTAAAAGTATTCCAGCTATAAACTCCAAAACAAATAAGGCCGATTTGGATTAAAAGCTTGATATTTTGAAATATTATAAATTCTTAGGACTCGAGTTTTCAGGTTGTGAAAGTGCAGTGTCACCATTGTTGTTGATAACGTATTGTCTTTAGTTAAGATGTCAGTTACCGATTAATAACGAATTTTCCCATAAATTACACCAATATTTTCTCCCCTATCCAACCACCCAAACGTAGTTAGTTTAAAAATGTAAGCATTACAGTACTGCAGTGAGCTACCGGCCACCCCGGCGCGAGGCGTGCCGTGGGCGGACCTATACGAAATATTGCTGCTATTACTGACTTAGATGACTCCATTATTGTGCTTTATTTTGTCGACTGTATTTACGATCTGTTCAAATTTTAGTTGTAGCTTGGTGGTACATAATTAAACATTTAAACTAAATACCTAAATACATAACGTGCACAGGCACATATACATTGTTATGTTATGAATTATGATCCCAAACGTAAGCTACTAGGCTTTTTATTATATCAACTATACAACCACAACGGCGCAAACATAAGTGGTGCAGCACATGTATTACACTGGGGTGTTAAAAGAGTGACGACTCTAATTTAATTAGAATCTTTTATTTGTTAGCTATGATATCAACCAGATAATACCTACATTCAATTTTAATCTTGGAACCCTTAGTAGGCGTTGAATATACCTATCTCCTTTGATACATTACACTAAATCTAAGAGCAACGTGTACAATACATAACACGGTTCAAACGTAACTAACTTTCAACATTAACCTTTTCATCCGCACCCTAAGGCGCAGGCGTAATGATATGGCACACGCGAATTACTATCTCTTTCACCTGCAGTTAAGAACTAAAGTTACTATCATTTGGTGTTAGAAAATTAACACGGTTGGGCATATAACAATGTATTTTCTGGTTCACACCGCTGAGAGGGACGCCCTCTGCGACTGGGTTCTTGATAACTACAATACAACCTCGGCCTCTGGTATCTACAGGGTGAATTTGAAATCATTAGCATCCCTAACTAAGACTCTACCCATCAAACTGAACAACTTTTACTAGGAACGGGAACAATCCTGAAATTGCGAAAAAGATTCTGCTGGTCTAAACTAAACTGCAATGCCTAATCGACGCAAATGTATGAAACAGTTTTTTTTAGTTCCTATAATATAAAAGATGTTCAGTTTGAATTAGTGTAGTCTTAGTTTAAAAGGGTGTTATTGTTAATGACTTTAAATTTCCCCTGTATTATTATCTTCGGGGTAAGCGTACCAATTTCGGTCTTGTTAATATTATTAGCATTATACAAGACTGAAACTCTTATTTATACGTGTTAAAAAAATCAAATGTGTAGGGAGAATGACCTAGACTTCTTGTACATAATCTGCTGGGCTAAAATGTAAATGATTAAAGACAGTGAAATTTAAATGAGCTTTCTTAATATTTTCATCGTAACAGTGACAACAGTAAAAGTACCTAGATACTGACAACATTAACCACAAAATATAATTTATTTTATGCAACGTGTCCTAGATGCAACTAAACGTTGCCGCTTCATTCTCATCCGTCCGACGAGAAGAGGGTAATGTAACTAGCTAAATCTGTTTGCCTATATCTTAGTAAATGCATAGCAAGTGTTTTGCATGCTTATACTGTGCTGCGGGTAACAGAGTCTTCAAGACAAAACTCGGATTCTCCAGCCACATCCGAGCTCACGCCAGGTACCAATGAGGGTCGCCGTCGACGGAAACGTCGTGGAGAACATCATCATTATCAAATGCATAGACAACCAGGGAAATTTTATTTATATCCATTTTCATCATCTTATTCAAAAGCTACGCTCTTGTCGGCGGAGTCACCGCAAATAAAAGGCACCCGTTTCAGGACGAGGCCCTAAGACACCCACCCACTAATGCCTTCGTTGGAGACTCCATTGGACACGCACGCACCGAGCACAGAGCACAGATTTCCTTAGGAACGTGTTTTTAAATACCTAAAGGGTATGCGTATGCGCAGTAGCACTTGCGCCTACAATCTTTATACTGCGCAGTCCAGGTCTTGCTCAAGATTTTACTTGTCCGGCCATCATACGAACGGTTTTTGGGACTGAGCTGCAAGAAAGTAGTTTTTTTTATCTCTGACTGTTGTGTCTTGTATTAAATCGCTCGTTGTATCTCGTAAAGAATGATACGGAGTTTTTTAGAGTGTAGTTACTTCTACGGTATCCTTTCCTTGCGACAATAATTTAAGCATTCCCTAAAATCCTTCTCAATAAACACTGACTGTAAATCACTACCTGAAATTGTATCAAGAATTCTCGCAATAAATCATTTCAAGAAGACAGCTTTCCGTGCATTCTTTATTGCAATAAAAATTGCAGCATGCTACCATTACGGAGCGAGAATCGATGCACGCGAGCAATCGACTCGGTTTACGATACGATCTGCCGATTGCAACCGAATCGCATGATTTATTTTATATTTCGAACAAGATTATTAGTAACAAGATACTGGCTGTTCTGGTGGTTTGATTTTTGGTAAATGAATGAGGCGCAAGTGATGTTGGGGTGTGAACTCAGATAAATTAACAGGAATGGATGCGATATTACGCGCGTACCCCTCTGCCAAAGACGCATGCTCAGTGAGCATACCCGTCATATAAAAATAGTTGACGCGCGTCCCGCGCCAGTATATAAAACTCCCCCCTCACCCCCGCAAAATTGACAGACTTTTTTGCGTAGAAATGAGAGATCATTTCCAATCCATTCCTGTTAATTTATCTGAGGGTGTGAATGGTCGTTACAGTCATCAGAGTTTAGTGACATCGAACGATGCGGTGTCACCTTTGTATTATAAAAACGCAAGTTAGTAAAGCCTGACCAGGAATATAAAAAAACCTGGTTTGGGGGCGCTGCAATCGACTGTCACCTTTAATGTTAGTGTTCCAAGTACAAAAATTAGTTCCAATGATTTTCCGCAACATGGCGAGGTTTTTTATATTTCTGGTCGGGCTTTACCTACTTAGTTTTGCACTATAAGATAAAAGTTCTTACTTCGTCTTCGATGATTGATTCTTTCGATTGTACTCTATAAGCCAATTTACCTGAAACAAAAGGAGATACAATTAAAAACTGTTATTAAAATAATTAAATTACGATCACTAACACAAAATTACCATTGTTCTGGACAACGATATACAATGCACATTACGTAGAAATAACATCCATTATCTCCTTTTTATTTGAGAACAATCCAAAATAAGATTTTCCCATACAAAGGCTTATATTATAGGTACTTATTTATATTCTCACATCACATCATTCTCCTGAATTCCATTTGGATGTGAGAAGTTAATTCCACCTGCTATATGATCCTACTGACATAATACATCTCCCACATATTCAACAAAAACCTTTAAACCTAAACCTTTTCTCGAGCATGCAAGTAGCTCATTGGTTTCAGTTATTTATCCGTAAGTAAACCAATTCGACCCGCGTATACTTTTGTATACCGAAGTAAATCAACATTGAAAGAAAGTGACCTTTCTACTTTAGCTCCAGCTTCCATAGATTACGCTCCGCTTCTAAAATTGCAGCTCTAATGATGTCACAGTTCACCCGATTGTATGCAATTATGAGCTATGCAGTTTATTGTGTTTTCCCTGTCGTGACTAGACGGAGCTTTCTAGTAGGTGCTTGTCCTTTGTGCATTATTGTACCTACCAGGCCGCGGTGCGTTTACAAGGGGCCGGTGTTGGCCGGTTTAGTGACGGATTGACAATGTGTTTGAAAGGAAAGTGATCAGTGTAGTTGTTAGTGAATTTATTTACAAAGATACATTCATGAAGTCACGATTGTAATCCCTATTGGGCTAGTCAGAAGTTTTGCTATAACTACCAACCATAATATGGAGAATTAAATTTCTAGAACAAGTTTGTTTTAATAAATGTTTAAAAGAAACGTCAAACACGTCAAAGTTTTCCTCCTTAAATTTCCAGTGATAGTTATGCAATCTGGCTAGGTTGTCATTACTTCTTAGGAATAAGGCAAACTACATTTTTTTAGTTTCAAAACACCTCAAGCATATGACGTATCGACACTTAATTTCAATAATTATGATTCCATCGTGATGTCGATGAATCTACCAATGACAAGTAAAAGTAAGAAATAAACATAGGAATCCTTAAACAGTCGCGTGGCTAGAGGATTCACGGGCGGACGTGCTTCGCGCGCGGTTTAGGTGGCCACGTGGCTCCACCATTTGTGGTGGTTCAAGTATGTGTTTTTATTCAAAAGCAATCCTTGAGATCACTTAAATATCAATTACCGAACAACGTCAAGCTTAATTAGCTATTTAAACTGGACATTGGCAAAATCATTGGAGTTACAATTTTAAGATTTAAATAGAATAAAACCTTATTCTTTAGTCGTACGACACCCAAGAGAAGATTTCTTTTCCAGTGTTCCAAATCTGAATTTCGTTATGTTAAACAACATTTATGTTTATTAAACCCAGAGATCGCTCGTCGAACTGTTCCCCCCGTAATCTTGATAGTTTCGTATCCTCTTGTGAATGCTATAATGATATGTAGAAAGGCGTCCATTCGTCCTTGGGCCGTTTCGCAGGCCGTTCGCTGACCGTAAGGTACGGTGCTATAATGGCGAAGTTATGTGTCTACATTTTTACGACAGGTCATGTAAGGTTTTTATTAGGACGAATATAATATGCATTTTGTATATTATGCGAATAAAGGTCAAACATTACAAGTAGATAGATATTGATTTACTAATAAGTTTTAAAACTAAGTCCTTAGAAGATCTGACAGGTGACATCACAATATTAATTACTGATTGCAACAAAAATAGAATGTCAATTGAAATTATTTACGCTTCTATTGCTGGTAATTCGTTTATTAGAGTAAATACTAGGGGAGCGTGTAAACACACAGAATCTACAATAGCGTAACAAATATATCTGAAACCAATTAAAAGTAGATGAAAAGGGGATGAAAATAAAAGAAATAAAGCGACGTCAGTCATATCATAATTTAATTGTACTACTCTTCCTATCTTTTTAGGGTTCCGTACCCAAAAGGTGAAAACGGGACCCTATTTTAAGCCTACGTTGTCCGTCCGTCCTTCCTACCTATTTAGAGCTGTAACTTTTGAACCGTAATAGCTAGATAGTTAAAGTTTTCACAGAATATGTGCTAATACGGCGAATTTTTTGACAAGTAATAAAAATTTCAAAAAATTTAAAATTTAGGGGAGTTCTCAACAAGAAACTAGTTTTATCGACGTTTTTTCTTCGCGCTCTATTGCAAAAACGGTAACACATACAAGCGTCAAACTTGGGGTGATTACTGATTATAGAGCAAACTCTACAGTATAACAACAAATAATAAAAACTGGCCAAGTGTGAGTCGGTCTTGCGCTAATGGTGCCGGAGAAAAAAGTTTTTTTTGTTAGTTAATATGTTGTGTTGTGTGGTGGTGTGGTATAGAACCCTCGGTGCGTGAGTAGCGCGACTCGCACTTGACCGATTTTATTTAATTATGTTATTCATTTGGGAGTTTAGAAAATTCTCGGGATTGCTGCACGGCCCTATTAACATTAGCAGGAAAATGCCCAATAATATACGAAACACTGAGAACTACCTATCAATTATAATATTTTAGCATTATCATGTCAGGACAAGTTGATCGTTGATCTAGCTATTTTGCAATCACGTTTTTTGTCAAGACAGACACCTCTGATTTACATCAAATTTACATAGATCAATGTAACATTGGGTGTTACTCTGATATCAACTGTCTACAATATTTCATAGGCGACAAGTCGATATTGGTTTTAATGAAAAAGGGTTTATTTACCGCTTGGTTGATGCAAAAACCAGTTGACTACAAGCTCTATGATTTATTAGAACGCTTTCCGTTTAGATAAAACTGTTTTATTGTGATTTAATGTTCTACAGTTTATCGAATATTGACGTTAGGAAGTAATAATAAATTCGTCAATTATGACCCGCACTTTAACTGGACCACTTTCTGTAGGCTAAAAATAAATTTTATAGAATCTAGAATTGCAAGGCTGCTGTCGCTATAGATAGAGAGAGATGAAATTGGCCATACGTATTATGCGAGCTCAGTGAGAGTTTTCGTAGGTGAGAGTTTCAGTGGTCATCATGTTACCCTATTTTGGTATCAGGAATAAGGGTGAGAGTAGTCGATACTCCACCAAGTGGGCCCAGTGTGGCTTGGTGGAGGCAATTTAGTGGTCAACTTACTGTCAGAACCTCATGAGTTTCAATAGTTTTTTTTTTGCATTATTTTTTCGGATTGACCAACAACTCTAATTGTCAGATTAACAAACATTAAAAAAAAACATACGGGTCGAATTGAGAACCTCCTCCTTTTGTTGAAGCCCGTTAAAAATAAATTCACTCCATACAAACGTACTATGGTGATATTTTCAATACTAACAAATTAAACTCAATGAAATTTTTCATAATCAATCTAGAAACAAATTTCTATGCTTGTATAGAGTCAGATTTTCGATACAATTTATCAACAAATCTTAAATTAAACCTAGCATTGAAACTGTATATTTTAACGAAAATCTGACTTCATACAAGCATAGAGATTTGTTTCTTTATTGTTTCTGCAAAATTTCATTGACTTTAATTGGTTAGTATTGAAAATATCACCATAGTACGTTTGTATGGAGCGCGCTCCGAATATATACCAAGCCTATTCTGTGTCTTAAGTTAACAAATTCGTGCTTACCGTTCTTCATTACTACAGCTAAGCCCGTATGTCACAACACAAAATAATTCAACTATAGCGACAAACAGATATTAAAACCTGTTAACTAGTAACTAGGTATGATGAATTGCCGATGACAGGAAAATTATACTAAATACTAGTTACTGCATTAAGTGGTTTAACTAACTTCTGGTAGGTACTCTATTAAAGAAAGAGATAAACCAGCAGGCAATCGACTTGACTCTTTACCTAAATAAATAATAAAATCGGTCAAGTTCGAGTCGGGCTACTCGCGCATCGAGGGTTCCGTACCACACCACTACAGAAGACAACATATCAACTTGGAAAAAATCGTTTTTCTCCGGGACCTTAAGCGTGAGACCGACTCACACTTGGCCGGTTTTTATTATTTGTTGTTAGACTGTAGAGGTTGCTCTATAATCAAACCAAGTTTGAAACTTGTATGAATTACTGTTTTTACATTAGAGCAAGAAGAAAAAACGTCGATAAAAACCAGTTTCTTGTTGAGAACCCCCATTAATTTTTAACTTTTTGACATTTTTATTATTTGTTAACAAATCGGCTGTAATAAAGTATGTTCTGTGAAAATTTCAACTATCTAGCTATTACGGTTCAAAAGTTACAGCCCTTAATAGGTAGGACGGACGGACGGACGGAAAACGTAGGCTTAGTAACAGGTTCCCGTTTTCACCCTTTGGGTACGAAACCCTAAAAAACGAAACAATTCTCGGTTGCAAAAATTCTAAATTGTCTTGGCATCCGAGCGAGATTTCGTACATGGTCCCAGTATTTTCCTATTAAGGAATTGGCAGTCGCACATGCAATAAATGTCAGCTAAAGAAACTTATTATCATAATCTTCTCATCACTTTTATTAAAATAACTTTAGATTAAATATAACTTTACATCGATCGTGACATTAACAACTTGCTACCAAGAATTTAGTTTTCCTGATAGTTAATTGGTTATCCAAAATAATCATTTCTAATGGTGATGATTAGGAATCTAAAACTAAGATTCAACTAAAGAACTCAAGAATTCAATTAGCATAATACGAATAGGATGAATAACGTGAGGAAACCGGCATGCTTCAATTTCGAGGCATTTATTGTACCCACTGTCCATTATAAGTTGCGACGGGCTCACGGGGGTGTTCTGAAATCCTAGTGATGGGGGCGTCACACTGGAGCATAAAGTTATTATACCAGGAATAGAGGAACTGACAGCTGAAAGAGCGAGATGTACTTAGCGGCACCACCGTATAATAGAAAGAGATACGTGACGCGAGGCAATAGAACCGATTTCTAGTGTCTTATAAATTTTTACAATTCGGTTTCCGTGAATAATTGCGAATCTAAAGTGAAATCGTAGATAATTTTGTGAAATATACTGACACTACTTCATTAATTTATCCACGATTTCACTTTAGGCTCAGAATTATAGACAGTAGGTATTCGAATTTTGGCCTGCGAATAGTCTCCTAAAAACATCCAAAAACGGTTTCATTTGACAACTCATGTCAGTTCCTCTTATTCATGTAAGGTATAATACCTTTATGCACTGGACAGAGTTTCGGTACTAATGGTTAAACGTGGATATTCTGAGGTTTCAGAATATCTCTGACTAACCCGTGGGGGAATATAGTCGTGAGCATTTTCTTATGTTTTTACATTAATACAAAACTCACGACTTATTTCTATTGGGGTCAGCTATCAGCTTTACTGTAACTACCAACCTTTTGAACCATGCAGTAAACATCTCTACGAAAAAAGAACTTAATTAAATTTAGCAAGAAACACGCGGAAGCTAAAGTAGTCTACCCAGTGTCTAAATACCAAAAGTGTCAACACAGATAATTCTAATTGAAGTCATCTTATCGTTTCGAAAACGGCTGCATAACCCAGCCGAGATAAAGATCGCAGACGTTGAAACAATTGTTACGTGAACACGTACGAACAGAAGCCATTGTTGTGCATTCACATGCACTATAACCTCGTGTGAATAGTATTGTTCGCTAAGTCTATTGAATGCTAGTTTTTCTAGTGTCCCATCGCTGGGCAAAGGTCTGTGTACTTCTAATAATAATGGTGTTAGTTTTTTGTCGGCATTGACTAATGTAAATATCAAAGGTATTATAATGGTTAATGAATGTTATGGGAATATTAAGTTAAGTACAGAATAAATAAAGTACTGCTCTAGATAATTTTCAGTAGGTATACATATGAGTAATGCACGGAGCGTTGTTGGAATGAAAACATACTGGTTAATTAATAGACTTATATATATTCCAACTAAGGACGATGAGATGTTCCGATTCCTATTTAGCTAAGAATAAGTGAGAGTAAGTGTTTCAAATCTCTGTTTCTGTAATTAAAAATGGCCTTAAATTTTCGCTACAATTTGGAATGGAGTATAGGTACCTAAATTAAGAAGGTACTTATAGAGAGGCGCCAGAAGAAGAAAGGATCTCGTCGGTAAAATTGATTGAATCTTGATGTAAACTGAGAGTGAGTTTGCAGATTACCTAGAATCATTACCATCCTTTTTTTAAACTAAGAGTCTAACCATCAAACATAACAATTTTTGCTATGGGACCAAACAGATCGGAGCTATAAAATAATCAGCTGTTCCATACTAAACTACAATGCCTAGGTACTTCGGTGTTCGTGCCGTTATTGTATGGTTTCCATAATAAAAGCCTTTAGTGCTAGTTTGGGATCATTACAATGTATGCGCCTGTGAGCGTTATTTATTTATTTATTTATTTTTATTTTATTTGACTCAAATGTATGCAACAGCTGATTATATTTTTGCTCCGATCGGTTTGCTGCCATAGTAAAAGTTGTTCAGTTTGATGGGTAGACTCTTAGTTTAAAGGGATACTAATGATATCAATTTCACCCTGTATATGTATAACTATGACTAACATCGACTAACTAACATTTTGTGCTTTGACTTATAATTTTTATAGTGCCCAAAGTAATCTACTGAACAAAATAAGGTACTTACTGCACTCGATTGTGTCGATCACGTAACCGTTAAAACACTACAATCAAGTAAGCTCATCAATCAGGCCTTTCGGAATTTGCGTGCAAACTTCAAGAGTCGTATCCAGGTTAACATTAGCCTTACTTTGATCAATTTACGATGGCCACTAAATCAAGCCGATTTAAGCTTTTTGTCGCGAGTGTAAGAGTTCGGTGAGAGCTTTACCTTGATACGTAAATGGCCTAAATTAATAGCTGTGTTTTCTGTTTACAACGCTTTTCTTATAAGAGTCATAATCGTTTGTAATTATGCTTTTGGTCAATGTGATTTACCAGTAGGTTGGTTTAGTTGGAGAAACATGTTATTATATGTGTATGATGATCAAATTTCGTTTAATAAATAAGATAACACTGTTTTTAAATTAACATTGTAATTTCGATTCACTTTCATACTACCTACTTAGGGTGAATTCACACTAAAAGAGCAGCGACGCGCAGCGGAATTTTTGGTTAAGTACTTAATATTTTACATCGAAAAGGCAAATCAATTTCAACTTTATTCACTAGTAGTAAAATTCAAAATGCTAGCGAAAAATGCACGCTGCTGCTGCTCGCCACTGCTCTTTCAATGTGAATTGACCCTTAGTATGACCAATAATTGTTATCACATTATTATGTTTACGACTTTGATAAGTGAATGCAGTTGCATTGAATGCAGCCTTCAGAAATGCATTATCGTTTAAAAAAGGTCAAATAAAGATATTAATTTTAGATTAAGGACGCGTTTACAAAATTCCTCACTCCAATTCCTGCCTTTGGTCGTACTACTACACGCGCAAGGCTCACGCATACAGAGATAACTGCCAAGCGGCAAAAGTATGAGTAAACTGAGACCAATTGATACTTGTAATATTTTTCGCTCTATTTTTGCAGAGTCATTTATTTATCATTTAAATTAATAAAATTAAACTTAAATTAATATAAAAACGTTCACTTTCAAATCTTTTATTTTAGTAGGTACCATCAACAAGGTACACGGTGGACCTTTTCTAGCATTTTTCCTTTGCAAGTTACCATCACAGTTAGTCTCGCCCTTTATTTTGTTGACCAATAAGGACCTAATAAACAAAAAAACATCAGTGAAACAGATAGTGTAGAGAAAGTTGGTTAGACAATAACAATCCACAACCGATCCTGCCGACTACCTGCTCAAAGTGGGGCCAACTTGGATACTTGCTTTACTAGGATAATTAGTTCCCTACATATCGAGCTTTGAAGACACGACAGAAAATATAACAAGTGCGAGTAGGACTCTCGCACCGAGGGTTCGGTATACCACCACACTTTACTTTTGTTTTGATTATATGTTGTTTTATTTACATTAAAGTATGCACTATAATCACACCAAGTTTGACGCTTATTTGTATCACCAATCACCATGTTTACGATAGAGCAAAAACAAAAAAGTTGAAAAAATCAAGCCCCCTGAATTTTTACTATTTGGTAACGATTCATTGTAGAACGGGACCCTAAATACTAGACATTGGGTTCTTAGCACAGAAAATATGTTTTTTTTTTTATGTTGCTACCCTGACGCTATTGGGTGTCATAAGCGAGGTATCGAATGGGTTCTGCAGGCAAAAGTAGATCTTAGGGGGGTCCACCGTGAACTTTGTCGATAGCACATAATCTATATCTCTATCAATCTATTGGTTTTTAGGTGTCCATGTCCAAATCATAGATTTATGCCTGTCTGTTTGATCGGGCATCGCGCAAAAAACTTGATTCGTAGCTGTAAATCGTCAATCCAAAGGAAAGCACCGGCCAATTCACAAAAAAGTATGTAGGTAGGCAGATTATAAAACAGAAGCTAAGTTGTTAGGGATCACAAGAAACAACACTCCAAAAAAACGTACAAACAAAGCTATCTAAGTAGCCACGACTCGCAAGTGATAAACGCCCAACAATGGGATAACAGTTTGTAGCTTGGCAACACGTGCATATCGTAAAGAGCATTGTGACTATTTTTGACGATCGAATTTGAATGCCCTTATCATGAATTGTAAATTTTTAAGAATACAGTTAAGAAAAACAAAAAACCCGACTGCATGAAAAGATTATTAGGGTAGTTCTTCGTTCCGGCATTCTCCGTGTAATTTTCAGCCGTGTGACCACCATTTTCGAGGTTTCAAATAATGACCCATTAAATGAAAAGAGAAAAATATGCTCAATCAATCAAATAAGTTATTTGTACACAGGTACAGAGGTAAAATCAAGTTTGACAATAGTCGATTTTTCGCTGTCAACCGCGAAAAAGCATACAAAAACCACCTTGATTAATTAACATTAATAAAACAAAGTCCACACCTCATCATGTCTAAAGTCAAAATCCATCAAGCCGTTTAGGCCTCTCCGTCTATAGGTACCGTACCCACCAAGTCAATCTAAAAGAGCAATTCCACCGTAGGTACTAAATAACACGAATAACTCTAAGTTACTATTATTATGTTAAAACAAAAAAATCGAAACTATGCCTACATCCTCCATATTATTACTATTATTTTAACTGACTATGACCACATGCATGAGAGTACCTACTTATCGAGACAGATCTAACGAGCCTACCTTCGAGGGATATTAAAAAAAGCAATATTTTACCGTCGTGTATCCTCTTGTAACCGTGGAATTATTTTATTTTGTATAGCCAAATCAAGTATCAAGAGAAATGGTCAAATACAATTGTGTGTCCGTACAGCGATGTATTTTACTGCCAGGAGCTGCTGTTGAGCGACATGGAGGTGTTCCCACAAGGGCGCGTGGACGCCGACTGATTCCTTTAGTGAAATGCTTGTGAATATAAAAAGAATTCCGGTGAACTTGCCAAAGTAAACTAATCTTTATGTCAGGACGTCAAGGTTTACGTGAATTAGCAAAATTTCCAAAAATTGTGCATATTAGCTTTAAAAGTATTTTCTTTTTTTCTGAGTGTTTTTAAAATTATTTCATATTTTTGTTCCCGACCATTTTAAGCCGACTATGTCTTTTATATCACAGTAATTTTTTTTCGCATAAAAATAATTTGGTTTTGGAGATAAATGTACCGAAAGACACACCATTTTAGAAGATTTCAAGAGAGGAGGGTATGGAAATTTGATATTTTAGTATTAAAAATGGCTATTCTCTAAATTGTTTTTCCGACCATTTATAGATAAAGGTTCCATGTATCTGTAGGTATCAATAACTATTCATAAAACGATGCGGTTTTTCGTGAAAATGTACCGGAAAACAGGCAGTTTTTACGAATTCTGCATACGCGTCCTTAAATCCCGCCACAAAACTTTTCGTTATTACATTTTTAACAAAAATGGAAACTAAACTTGACAAATGCTGTACCATTAAAGATGACCTTTATACGACATAAGTCATCACATCACTTGAAAGTCATTATGAGAATCCACGTAACATTAGTAACTCACATTATTGCTATTATCTCAAAGTCAAGTACCTAAATGTATGCGTTTGTAGAGGCGGGTAAGCTTATAGGAGTGAGCTTCAATTCAATTATACTTTATTGCACAACAAAACGAAACATAAATTTGAATACAGAGTTTCCTTGAGCTTCTTCTTTCGTACTCTCTATACTTAAACGAAAGTGTCATAATATTTATGACACTTTTTTTTAGTGAGTGTTGATTATTGTCCATCGAGTTGTTTATTCTTCATCGAAGATTGTACCACATATTTGCTCCAGAAAACAACTATAACGAAACTAGGCTGGTTACTTCCTGAACAAACAGATTAGAGCAACGGAATTTGTTAGATAATTAGATCCCGAATAATGATCATATTTCTTCCAATAAAATACTTTCAAGCTTTTTGTCGTCATCGTCTTTTCAAATTTAGAGACACAAGAACGGACATAAATAGAAAATTATTTGGCAACTTAAAAGTTATGTGATAAGTAAGTAGTTAAATTGTTTCTGTTTATAATATTCTTGACTTATTTTTCGTAATGGGTTCAAAAGTAGAGTCCGCTGATCTTGCAGCTTCCTAATCCTGTATATTACAAATATTTTTGTTTCTAAATCTTCTAATATATCGTATCATATAACTAACCATCAATATTTTAATTACATCTAAAAAGCTGCAGTTTATTGATTGATTTATGTGACATGAAACAAAAGGTCCAAAAACAAAGTGAACCTAAATATTGCATCACAGTGCACAACATTCTAGTGCAATCAAAAAAAATCAAAAATTATTTTTTTTCAGACAACATAGATTCATTGGGGTTAGTAACAATTTGTGCCTTAGTCTAAGTTAGTTACAATTCGGTTAGTAAGTCTCAGACTTGCTGTGTACAATGAGGTGCAGTATGCTTTAAATAACGTGATTTTGACTGCATCCGTACAACGAGAAAATCTGCGGGCCAGCATATTCGCCCTGACTGACAATGCTCTGCGTTCCCTCTCCATGTCTACATCGTCTTTAAGGTCGTCGGTTATCCAGTGTCCAAGATACTTGAATTAGTGAACTAAGCTCTTTTCAAGGGTACACCATTAAGAAGGACAGGTGAATAGTAAACAGGACACTTGGTACCGGCCTTAAAGACCATGTACTCAGTCTTTTTTACAATGAAATGCAATGCTCGGTCCTTTGCATTAATTTGTACATTTCTTTCGTCCACGAACATAACGTTGTATAATTATTTAAATATGTAAGAATTGTTGACTCCGACTTAACGGTGTCTGCACATCGGAGCCGGTTCATGCAATTTTTTTGCTAATTAGCGTATCGTCTGAATATAAATTTTATAAAAGATCCGTTAGTTTTGTGCTAGCTTTGTGACTTATGATTTTTGGATAAAAATGATGATGAAGAACAGTGACTTTTCTATACATTCCAACGACACATTGAGGGTACAATTTGGGTTCCCATTATGTTAAGGGTTAATGGATCATGAGGTCACGTATAGAAATAAGGCACCTTTTTTATTTATTTTATTTTTATTTATTTATTTACCAGATACATGAATTGACACGACTTAAATAATACATCACATAAACCAAAAGTGATTTTTAGGTGACATAAAAGATTTTTAAATCCTCTTTTACATACTCGGCACCGTCGGTGATGTAGTGTCTGGCTTAGGATAGCACTAACACATTCTTAGGTGTAGGGAACTATAAACCAAACCTATTCTGTGGTGTAGGTTCAGACAAGAAATTTGAGTGCGAGTTCGAATTCCCCGTAGGTGAAAATCCATACGTTTTCGGCACTACGTAGACTCTACGCACGCTTAAAATTAGTCTTACGTACTACAAAACCACGATTCTACGATTCAAAATCTTACCTTGTGTTTGAAATACTGAAGTCGGAGATTTGTTGTGTTTTCATCACGCAGACGATTTTATGCAAAACATTGGCACGATTGTGCCCAGGCCATTTATTTTGTACTTTACGTCCCCACAAAGTTTTCTCATACGTTGCAAAAATTGAGACCACATTATGGTCATTCAATTCACAATTTATGAGGCTTAATTTGACAAGAAATATTTGGAATTCGACCTCATAACGACGTGTGGGCGATTCACAAATTTTATGTGCATTTTATACCCCCGGACAGGTTTTAAATTATATTGAACACAAACGCTTAAATTTCGCGGCAGAAATTTATAACTGGAATCAAACTGTTTATGGATTGCTTTGAAATGCCGCAGTCGATGCAATTTTACCGTTATCACCGGTACATAAAGATAAGATTTCGGTAACTCAGGGTACATTTAAGTGCAAACGTTTGTCCGCTAATCTCAGGTGCAGTCTCTCGTCCTAACCATCCAGAATCTGAAGGAACGGCAAAGCGTATCTCCTACAATCAGAGGGGGATTTGATGGTATGACTAACCTGTAGTCACACGGAGCGATCAAAGATGTTGAACATCTCTCTGTTGTGGGCATGGTCAGCATGCCCACAACCCTAATTGAGGTCGATAAGCTTTCAGATTCAGATTCAGATTCTTTATTTTGCTAGAATGTAGGTACACAATAATGTAGGTAGTAAACATAACACTCAATAAAGTTTCATCAAAATCGGTTAAGTAGTTTAGAGTCTAGATGTACTATGTGCAAACAAACACTTTACTTCAGTTATGTTCGTGGGCAAACAGACTAACATTTTACAGGCTTATAAATTTACTAATCATTCGCCCCGCGGATTTTCCCGCATGGACCTATATACTGAAAAAGGCCTTGGCCGGGGTGTCATACATTTGGTAAACGTCTCCTTTGTAGGAATGTGTTGTATCGATCGTAAACGAGTCTGCAGTCCGACTTGCACTTGGCCGATTTTCGGGTGTGCCACAAACTTTTTTTAGGGCTGAATCAGCCCCTGCTGAAGGGATTAGTAGCCACTTACGACACCTGCCTGGGTTAGTGCTATTCTAAGCTAGATACCACACGGCTATCAACTGTAATGTAACAATCAATCATAAATTGTGCCATAGCGAAATCTCATACATACCTACCTAGGTATTTCATCTTAAAACTGCTTCCGACTAAGAAAGTATTTAACATTTTGACCTTACTAGTTCGTCTGACTTTAGACAAGAAGCAGTTTCAGATCGCAAAGATACGGTTTATTTATTAGTATCTAATAGTTGTTTGGATTTATGCAGCGGATTCATTGATAATTATTTTAATACAAGAAACATAAATAGTAATATTGGTGCTTTAGATTTAAAATGTTATGGACTAGGTAACTGTCTGAAATATTTTTCTTTTTATTATTTTACTATTTTATTTATTATTCGAGCGGTACAAACAAATTGAAAAGGGCAGGATGCTGAATTTTTTGTGAATTTCGAACCAAATGAAATTCCATAGCTTTTCATGAGCACCTATACTACTTACTTACGAATAGAATTTGCTATACCTAACCACACCCGCCCGCCACGATGAATTTGCATAAAAGTTCAACTAAACCCATCGCAGTTCCTACAATCATCATAATCCTAGACGTCCACTGTTGGACAAAAGCCTCTACCCAGGATCGCATACCGACCGTTCCTGCGCTACCCTCATCCAACGGATTCCCGCCACCAACTTCACCAGATCTTCGGTCCACCTTTTGTGGGGCTACCTACGCTTCGCTCGCTGCACGGCTAGCATGCCACCCACGACAAAGAGTTTAAACGAGAAAAACGTCATGCGCGCTCTTTCTGCCATACGTAAAATAATAAGGATGGAGGCACATCTCGATTTTTATCGTTTTCTCGGGGGGTGGCATGCGAGGCCTACTGGTACGCGGTCGCTTCTTGAGAACTCTTAGGCCCCACTACCTACCTACATAACAGCCTATAGATAGTGCGATGATAGCCCATACGGAAGAGAGCTAGCTCCTCAATCATGAGGCGGCGGTTCGATTCCTGGCCTGTACCACTAAGTTCTTCGGAATTTATGTACGGTTGTATTTATCATTTACTAGCTCGGCGGTAAAGGAAAACATCGTAAGGAAACCTGCATTACCGAGAATTAAAAGAAAATACCACAAGTTCGGAGGTATGCGTAAAACATGGGTGAGCTTGGGGCGAACACAAAGGACCAGCGATGGTCCAAGTGTTACATTAACGACCCTTGCTTGCAATAGCCCAACACAAATAATAATACATAACAGCCTACTATTAAACAGTTAAACGCCTCTTAAATCAGTAGTTAGTCCGTCACGGTGCTTACCAAGGGCATAGCAAATCTACCCGCCCTTGATGCTCAAGACATAAAGGCTACCATCATTAACAAGACATTAGTCCATTTTAGAAGACACCTTCAAGCAGAGGCCGAGTAAAGAATAGGTCGTAATGAAATAATCCATCAAAAACAGATGCTTGACCAAAATCTAACAGTTGAGGTCGCATTGACTCATGTAAAGAATTAAGTACTTTAGGGCCTTTTTGCGTAAAGTTGACATTGGATTGAATGTAGGTACGTCACCGTTTCTATTCTATTCTAATCTTAAGGGGTTAGGCGAGTACCTTTTTATCAAAAAAAAAGGTATTTCTTTTTAAATGGATTTCTCCCTGGATAATGACATTAGAGCAAAAATGTTTTTACCATACAATCTATGTTACCTCTGCTAACCGAACCTCTGCTCTCCCTATGTTTTGCTTTTTTGCATTTTATTAATTACTGTATGAACTAGGGACCTTCGAAAAAGACCAATATCACCGCCCGTTTTCAGACTTCCAGCAAACAAATTTGACAAATATAAACAAGAAAAGCAAAACATACAGACATAGCCAAAGTCTTTCTCGTATTATTCTTGAAAGAATGATTAAAATCGATTTAGTTTCGGAGGAGGAAACAGGGGAATGCGAAATGCTGTTTTCGTCGATTTTATAGATAAAATAGCTCCGAGCGGCAGTTGTTTCTTTCGCACTCTAGTCGGCGGGGTGTTTGGGTGGGGCGGATCGGACAAATATGTGTACAGTCGGATAGGTAACCTATTCTCCAAATTAGCATTTCAGACCGCCTATCCTCTCTCACTCACAGGCCACTGTAAACTAAACAAACACGAGCATACACTGAAATAATGTGATACGACCGTAACAATATTTCACGACATAATATATTTAAACTGAAACTTCTAAACTTCTAAACAGTGTCTAGTCGAGGACCTGAGTTAGAAGTTCAACTTTAATCGAGTGAATGGTTTTCGTCGACTAAGTTTCGGTTGCCTTGAGTTGTGTACATGTTAACTTACCTACGCCTCTCTTTGCAGTATTGCCTTTTCTATTTTGGAATCGTTTTGAGCAAAATCAAAGTCATGAATCATTTAATACGAAAATAAATGACATTCTATTATCATTTTTTTGTGACTCTACTACCGCTTCGTACGTACTCGTAGCTTCAGGCTGTAGAGAAGATGCGGCTAAAAATTAAATGAAACGTGCTTGCAGAAGGTCATGAAATCGTCTAGTCTCAGTCTCAGTAGTTCGGTTGAGAGTTCGGTCAAAGTGAATATAATAATTAGTGAGGGCGCTCTCGGGTTGCGACAGGCCTATCGTGCGGGGTGCGGGTGGCGGGGGGCTCGGTCCCCGTACCGATTCACCTGCGCGCTGTACCTCAACGGCCGGTGCCTCACCCCTCTGCACATCGCGCGAGCCCCCCCGCACTTCGCACGAGCATAGACCCTCCGCGACCACTAAGCGCACCCACTTTATATTATTTACGCTATGGTTCGGTGCCGAGCTTTAGAAAATATGAATGTCTTGAATGGATATAAATGATAACGGTCAAGATAGACATGGTTCGGAAAATCTTTACCTGGTTCAAGTTTCTCGAAAGATAAATGATGAGAGTAGATTAGGTAGATGTTGAGAGACTAGCAAAAAAGTTATAGACTTATTTCGAAAATGTTACGTAAAGTATTATTAACAAAACAAAACAATTGATTTAGCAGACTACGAAACTAGACTGCAAGTTAGTAGGTATCCAAAACACCTATTCCTGCAGAATCCTTCGAAACTCCAATAGCTCCATGCAAGTGTAAACACATTTCTATGAAACATTGCGACCAGTATACAACTTAATGGAGCTTAGATTAAATATCTTGCGGTATGTTTAGTTCTAAGTAAATACACACCTCGAGCGTGGCGTGTCCACGAGACCGCAGATCTATGTGTTCAATTACTTTATACGATCAATGGGGTAAATAGACCGAGTTTCGACACTTGCAATAAACTGAATTAAATAAAAAGATTGTGTTTGTGCTCCATACCTAATTTTACATACAGATAGGATACAATAAACAATCATTAATTTATTTTTCCTAGATATTTATTTTTCTAATTGATTTTTCATTTCAATAAACAAAATTACCTAATGTTCGTAAAAAAATAACTAATAAGGTGGTTAATAAAATGTTGTGTAATAATTTTCATAACTTTAGCCATGACGAGAGCCATAACATTAATTTATAATACACACCCGATTATAATAAGTATTTTTACCAGTTTATGTTTTTTGACTAGTGTAAGTAATGTGGATCCAATGTATCGCATCTCCCATTTCTGCACTCGTAGTATGGATACGGACACGTGATACGAATTTAGTGCGTTCACACACGATGACGCATTGACGCAGCGGCAGACGTCATCGCATCAGTCCGTCATTTGTGAAGCAAGGAGTTGTATGAAACCGCACGTAGAAGCACACACGGTGACGCATTCACGCACCGGGTGTGGTTCTATGAACTGACATCTGCCGCTCCGTCAGTGCGTCATCGTGTGTGAACGCTCTTATCATGCCTTTTATCTCGTTCGTTCACGTGCAAATAGAAAGAGGGTGAAGGTGTGATAGCGCTTTACCTATGCCGTTATTTATTAGTTCGATAGTGTAGGCGCATTACCAATTTTAACAGTTAACACACAGCCAGGTAAAAATGGTAAGCAAAAGGAAAAACATAATCAAGTCTACCCTATTAGGAAAAAGAAGAGAGGAAGTTGCCAGGATCAAGTATTTCTCACGCCTTTGACCACACCGTTTATTTACTTTCTATGCAAATATAAATTTATTTATATGTTTGTTTATTTTATTTGCTTTTCTAAGCAAACAACGCAATTATGTATGAAAATATGGTTATTTATCTAGTAAACACTTACTATTTACGAAGAAAGGTGGTGACTCAGAAAGGCTATTTAGCCTGTACCAACCCAAACTATATTGCGAGGAGACTGGAAAGTCTTGGATGCAACTGACACATGCAAGGAAAGAGTGGCAAAACGGGTACGAGGCTTATTCCCGCAGTGAGTGAAGAATAGCTGATGATGATGATGAACCCAAACTGGTACTACGGGTAATTACAATGTTACTGAACTGACTTTCTCACAGTCATCAAAATCAATATAGCTTCTATTGAACTTTCAGCCATTATACCTCAATATTCGTAAACTGTAAATTACTCTTGAATATTTTGTTAAAAGATATACTTTGTCCTACACAATCAAATAATTCTTATCAAAATATTCAACAAAAGAATTCGATAATTAATAATTTCGTAAGGATCATGTTTTCGTTTATCGTAGTTGACCTTTTAGTCAATTTATTTTGATTCAGAGAGCTTTTTTCCACAGGACTTAAATTCTATTCTTAAACACAAAAATATTTCTTTTAAAAGTTATATTGTACTTACCTACACAACACACACCCACTTATCCTATCAAATTATTGAACAATTGAATTTGATAAAAATTGAATATTTACATCATTGTCATTAATTTTATGAAGATGAACATGGTCACAACTGCAAGCTTAAAAATCTTATAATGATTGTTGGTAGTTGTAGTTAAGTTTCAGGCCACCCCGAAAGTGAAGTAACATACCCCATACTCCCCCATACTCCCCCATACTCCCCCATACTCCCCATACTCCCTATGGTCGTAAGTATCTTGTTGTATGTAATTTAATAAGCACAGACTTAGCTGACTTCACTTCACATTAAACAATAAAAAAACCATCTCAAAAAACATTAACTTAAACTCGCAAATCGATTCGATCGATAAATCATCCGTGAAACAATCATAACCAATCTGCATGACAAACTAATAACATCCACAAAACGAACATGCCCTCTGACCTGACAACGTAATTGAAATAGATATTACAAATAAACGTAACACTTATGTAACACCTTTCTATGTATGTACAATAGTACAGAAAGTTGTCAGCTCTAAATGATTATGATTAATAACCGTAGTCGTGGTAAAGATTAGAAAAAACAATCAAGGCGATACGTTTTTTTTAATAGAGAGCATGTTAGTTACACTAGTGTTGTTTTTTTTCGTTATTTATTTATTCATACAGGTCTCCCCCCTACAGCGTCTTTCTTAATACAGGTGTAACTCCCTAGTAATACTTAAGGGGGTGCTTCAGACCATAAAACTGAACAACTTTCACTATACAGCCAACTTCAAAATCGCGAAAAAAAAATCTACAGTCCCATATTTTAGTCAAGTCGGTACTGCAGTTTTCGGGATTTCGAAGTTGGCTCCAAAAGTTGGTGAAAGTTGTTCAGTTTCATGGTCTGAAGCCCCCCTTAAGTATTACTAGGGAGTTTTGTCATGGGACACCCTGTATATGGGGCTTTTGACCCTGAGGTTATGTCAGCCCCATCGTGCTTTAACCTAGAGACTATAAAACAAGTATACACAATTTTTAATTATCAGTATTGTAATTCTTTCGTTCAACTTTATTAATATAGCATAGCATAGCATAGCATATGCTCACGACTATATTCCCCGAGGCGGTAGTCAGAGATATTCTGAAACCTCAGAACATCCACGTTTCACCAGTAGTACCGAAACTCTGTCCAGTGTGACAGGGGTGAGCCCGTCGCCACTTATAATGGACAGTGGGTACAATACACGCCTCGAAATTGAAGCATGCAGGTTTCCTCACGATGTTTTCCTTCACCGAAAAGCCAGTGGTGTTACAAATCGTACATAAATTCCGAAAAACTCATTGGTACGAGTCGGCCTGGACGGGGATCCAACCATCGCCTCCTGCACGGCAGGCAAGGTTACTCGCCACTGGACCACCACGGCTTCACTTTATTAATATACTTACAATTATGTTGAATATGTTAATTGATATCATAACTAAACTAACGTAAGTATCTATTCAATCAATCAATAAATTATACTCTATACTCTAATACTCTAAACTATTATAAAACTGTAACTGAAGTGTGTCTGTACATTGAAGATATTTACAAAAAAAAGATTACGATATGGTTTTTAGGTATCCCTGACTCGAAATCAACCTTTTTTAGAAATTTTGTCTGTCTGTTTGTCTGTTTGTTTGTGTGTTTGTTTGTTTGTTTGTTTGTTCGCACATCACGCAAAAACTACTGAACCGATTTTGATGAAATTTTTTTTGTTTGATAGCTTATGATCTGACTTAAAATCTGGTATA
Source organism: Agonopterix heracliana (assembly GCA_963693445.1). Classification (NCBI taxonomy): domain Eukaryota; kingdom Metazoa; phylum Arthropoda; class Insecta; order Lepidoptera; family Depressariidae; genus Agonopterix; species Agonopterix heracliana. The sequence goes on from OY856310.1 coordinate 3,912,928, forward strand.
TAATGTGTGCGGACGAAGTCGCGGGAAAACACTAGTTTATTATATTAAGATCGATCCCTTTGGGCTGAATCTAAACATTGATATAACAGGTACCACAACAAAGTTTAGGATGAGAGCATGTTGAAAGAGATCCATAACTGTAAATAAAAAGCCGGCCAAGTGCGAGTGGGACTTTCGCACCGAGGGTTCCATGCCAACATTATTTAGGTACCAAATAAAAATTATCCGGTATCCTTAGCGAGTTTTTATTGTTAGTTGTTTTTCTTTAGAGAATGGATTATAAAGACACCAAAACGACGCTTGTAATGTAGGTAATTGCCGTTTAAAGCATGCATGCATATGCTCACGACTATATTCCCCGAGGGGGTAGTCAGAGATATTCCTCAGAACATCCACATTTCACCAGAAGTACCGAAACACTGTCCAGTGTGAAGGGGGGTGAGCCCGTCGCCACTTATAATGGACAGTGGGTACAATACACGCCTCGAAATTGAAGCATGCAGGTTTCCTCACGATGTTTTCCTTCACCGAAAAGCCAGTGGTGTAACAAATCGTACATAAATTCCGTAAAACTCATTGGTACGAGTCGGCTTGGACGGGGATCGAACCATCGCCTCCTGCACGGCAGGCAAGGTTACTCGCCACTGGACCACAACGGCCGTTTAAAGATAGAGTAAAAACAAAAAAAACTTATGATTTTAGTAAATTGTGCATGCATACTGCATCCCATTGCATGCATGCGAACCTTGTTGTGCACCTTTTACATAATTGGACTAAAACTAAGTACTTTATAATGTATTCCAAAACTTCAATCTAGAAGCTTTCAACAACCATTGACACAAACAAAATTTACATTTAAATTAGGTATTCTACGACTCCAGTTTAACCAAATGCAGTTACATTAATTATTCATCCAGTTGTCTGCATTCATAAGATTCGCATTGCGGCAGAACGCGTAATGTCGCAAAATCTGCATTGTCATAATAATAAAGGTGGAGCAAGTTTAGGGAGATATCGGGTTGTTCCATTTTGTATGCACATGAATTTTTTTCTTTTCCATTGTTAGAAATATTTGAGTTTATTATATATAACGTCTTGCAGAATTGTATGCAGCGTGCCTACTTGCTATACTATTATCTATTGAATACTATAATTATTTTGTCGAAATACATATTTTCACGTAGTTCAGCATCAAATTCTATAAAGTTAGTACTACAGTTACTCATTTACGTTTCAGGGATCCATCCTCAAAAGAAATAAACGTTTGATATTTAAGAAAAATATCAAAGTTTTTTAATATTTATAATAGTTCACAACAATCTTACGATGTGTTTACATCGTTTTGGAATTGGACATAGAGAAAGCCTATTATAGAAAACAATTAAAAGACGTCTTTATAGTATATTTTTCAAGATTAGCTATCTTGGGTCTTTGGCCCCAAATATGTTTTTTGATACAGGATGTAAACAAAACACCGTTGTACCTAATTATTTGATGGGGTGTTTTAGACATTGATATAAGATATCAATCAATGGCTATAGACCATCAAACTGAACAACTTTCAATATTTTAACTTTCAATGAGCCGACAACGAGAAAAAATTAAAAATATCAGCGTTTCAAACAAATCACACATTTGAGGACAGCAGATTTTTCTGTTTTTTTCGACGTTGTTTCCATAGTGAAAGTTGTTCAGTTTGATTGTCTAACTAAACCAACCCTTTAAATATTACTATAGGGAGTTTGTTCCACCTAATTAATCTTTCGTTTTATAATTTATCTCCAATAATACTTGCTCTAATCTAAAGCGCTAGTAGGTACGAACAAATGCAAAGTCAATAACAAGATCTGAACCAATCGATACTAATTCATCCTTAATTCGAATAGTAATTACATCGAGAACTATTAATTTGTTCCCGTTTAGAAGAATCGTGACCATTCAAGGCGTGCTTTCTACCAATCTCACTTATATATCTACGCTTATTGACTATTTTGGAGTTATTATCTATGCTAAATTGACTACTAAGCATTTGGTTATCTAGTTTGATGCTGGTGGTGTCGTAATAGTCGATAAAAGTAATTTTAAAAGTGATTAACTTCACTTGTCTCGTTAAAAGATCACATCGTATACAGAGCTTACTCAATAAGACTTTTTAAACTGCATCTTTGGTAATTCGATTAAACGTTAATCGTTTGGTAACTCGTATTACGTTTGTAATTGTAATAACAGCCTATAAAACTGATTGTAAATTATTGATGTGATGTCAATTGAAAAAGATGATATCGAAATTTTAATTGACTCTTAAGAAACGAACTCATATACGAATTTGAAGTGAGCAGAATGTTCGATCGCTGAGGACATAGAACTAAGCATTACAATTATAGAGTTAGAAATTAAGCACGAAAATTCAACAATCTTATAATGTTTTAGTTTATAAACATGTCAGTGAAGTTTAGGCATAAAATGTATAGTTTTAGCTGCCTATTGTACATAATACACATGATTGATAATACACTACAGTCTATGTATGCTCTTCTAAATACAAAAAATATAATTTAAAATTATTTTGTTGAAATGAATTCGAATATTTTGCAGATTAGTGAGTAAACTAGACTGCCACTGCCAGTAATAAAACGATGAGTGAGATCAAAGGTTTATAATCTCTGAATACGTTTGTTTATATAAATAAAAGAATTCTACAATGATTCTATGCAATAAATTTTATGAAAGAAACAGATTCTATTTAAATGCAATTAAAAAATAAAACTTTGCTTGTTTTCCAAATGTTCTCAAACTACCGAATAGGTATACAGGGTGTAACTTAAGGGAGTGCTTCAGACCATCAAACTGAACAACTTTCACTATGGAGCCAACATCGAAATCGCGAAAAAAATACAGCTGTCCATTTGAGTCGAATCGGTAATGCAGTTTTGTATGAAAGAGTGTTTTTTTCGCTATTTCGATGTTGGCTCCATAGTGAAAGTTTTTCAGTTTGATAGTCTGACGCACCGTCTTAAGTTTTACTAAGGTTTTTTGCTACACCCTGTATTGGTATGCTAATACAAGGTGTTACAAAAATACAAATAAACATTTAAGGGGGTGGTTTAGACCATCAAACTGAACAACTTTTACTATGGGACCAATATCGAAATCGCGAAAAAAAATGATGTTCCATACTCTACCAATCGACTAGAGCTAAAATATGTATGGGATATCAGATTTTTTTTTCGCGATTTCGATGTTGGTCCCATAGAGAAAGTCGACCAAACATCAGTTTGACGGTCTGAACAACCCCCTTAAGAGTTTTAAATATTTATTTTTACTTATGAAACACCTTGTATATTACTCGTTTACAAACAAAATTAATTCGAACTACGTAATGTGCGAAATCTCACTAGTGAACTCTCCTAGTGAGAGTCTTTTTATACAGCTGTTTTCAATATAAACTCATAAAGTGTAGTAATAGTCAATAAAAGTAAATGTATAACTCCCATCTCGTTATAAAGAGGAAGTATTATAACTTCGAATTAGATTGTTATGAACGGCTCTGTATTATTATTTGTAAGACGCTAAGTCGCAGTTATTAGGCCAATTAGCTTTAGTGCATAACTGCATAATAAAAGGTTTATGAATTGATGCTGCTTTGCACCAATGAATGGCCGATTAGAGGCAGCTTCTGTTTAATGCTTTCTTGATTTTAAAATTGAATTTAAGTAATGTTTGGTTTTGTTATTTGCAAAAGACTCATCATCGTCATTCTCTTGCTCTTATCTCCCTGTTTGGGGACGGAGCATAGACATTTTATATGGGGACCTGCCTCGCGTTAACATTTCCCCTTTACCAAAGAAATCGCATGCATTTACATACAATTTTATACCTTATCACTAAACGATCTAAGTTGCAGATTTCATACACAATGTAACTAACTTGTCCATATTTAAATTTAGTCTGAGGGTTGGAGCGATTATGTCGTCTTCTTTCATTCATCTCTCTTCAGAAAAGAAATTACCTATATGAAATCAAATAGGTATACCACCATAGACTTAAACTCTAGCGATAGACTTGCCCTTGCATAGAAGCAACCAGGGGCGGATCCAGGATTTCATGTTGGGGGGGGCCCATCGGCCAACTCGGGCCACGTATTAAGATTAAAAGAAATTAAGAGAGCTCATTTCTTTACTCGGCCTCAAAATTCAGAGGTTCGTGGGGGGGGCCATGGCCCCCTGGGCCTCCCCCCTGTATCCGCCACTGGAAGCAACATGTTCCACTTGAATGAGGTGTAGGTACGCACGTGATTGATGTTACCGAGTTCACTACGTCACTATGGCAATGACAGACCGCAATGTGTCATTTTGTGTGACAGTTTTTGGTTTGAACGAGCTGGTCTATCGCTAGAGTAATATGTCTATGTACCTATACCACAGAAAGCAGGAGTCGTTTTGACCAAGAATCCAGCTTATCGAATGATGCGACCTAGGAATGTAAGTACCTATTCATTTCCAGTGTTGCTTCGGTTTGATCCCTTCTAGGCAGTCTTTCAATTTAATTCTTTCTTTCCAATCAAATATCTTAAAAGTTAAAAAATTCTCCATTATCAAACAATTCCTTGATTGACTGACAGACAACGCCCAGCCTAAACAGCTGAAGATAGAAACATGAAATTTCATATACAGGGTGTAAGGGACAGCCCTCCGCAAACTAAAACGGTGAACTCAGACCATCAAACTGAACAACTTTCACTATGGAGCCTACTTCAGGAAACGCGAAAAAAAATCTGCTGTCCCATACATTTGAGTCGGGTAGGAACGGCAGTTTTGTATGGGACACATGATTTTTTTTTCGCGTTTCCTGAAGTAGGCTCCATAGTGAAAGTTGTTCAGTTTGATGGTCTGAGTTCACCGTTTCAGTTTGCGGAGGGCTGTCCCTTACACCCTGTATTATATTCTATAAAAGATGTCGAAGAAAGAGAATGAATGTAAGAGGAAGACATGAAATACCTAAGGGGTGTAACGTAGTATTAACATTTGTGATTCACGCCGAGAAAATCGCCGACAAAAGCTAGTCTTAAATAAAATAAAATGGACTTTTAAAAGGAGACTTTTAAGATCTTAGGAGACATCCCAACCAGCAAACAATTTCGACTTGTGGCGAAATGCCACTTCTGAAAATTCGCAAGAAACCTTTTTGCCAAACATCTTTTTTACAGACTGCGGCCACTAAAAGCAAGTAAGTAATAAAGTTGTGTGTATAACCAATTATGAAACCAAACATTTAATTGTACTGATTCACATACATCTTGCAGTAATCGTGTGAAATCAAAACTAAACTAATCACCCCAAAGAAAGTTGTTATAGTTTAGAACGAAAGTTTTACAATCTTCAATTCGACTGGTTTTATTAAGTGTTAGAAAGGGCTAGATCACGTAACAAATCATAAAATTGTTTTCTGTCAAAAGGCTTGTTAATCGATAACAAGGTGAATAATTGCTGGCAGTGAGAACAGACAGAATGGCGACATTCGTCTTGGCAAGATTAGAGAACAACAATTGGACAGTGAAAAAATGTTGTATGACTCTTAAGCAATATACTTTAAGGGCCGAAATGTATAATCTGAGAGAAACGGAGGTGAAAATACGATTGTCACAATACAAAAATAATTTTGCACTCCGAAAAAAAATAGTGACCCTTCTGCTTAAAGTCGTAAAGGTCGAAATCCAAATGTTCAGCGATACGTATCAAAACACAAAATTGGTGCCAATTAATTATTAACACATCAAACATCGTGCATCGCCGGAAGAAGCGAATAAAAACACAAGTATTCTGTTATAGAGATAATTTTTATTGCAGTAAGCCCTTAACTTCCCTATTCTGAGAGCTGCAGGCGATGACCATAATCGCTATTTAGTTAACGATGCTATCGCGCGTTACATAATTTTTCTACAATTCTACATGCAATCGTTTAAATCATATCGAGATTTTAGATTGCATGATAGCGGTTTTGGATGGGTTGAATGGGACTGTGAAAGCGAATGAGAATGTCGTTAATATAATATAAAATAATAGTGTGAGAAAAATGTATGTGTTGTGTGTGGTTTTCAATCATTTTGCAAAGGTTGAAATTAGAAACGGTAAAATGAGATAACGTATTTATTTAATAACGTACCTATTTACTGAATTGGCCGGACAAAATTCTGTTTTATTGTTAAAAAAGGCCGAAGGCCGAAAAAATCTAAACCTCCAAACATTGAAAGCTCGTTTATCAAAAATCGTGGACTTTAATAATTTGTATGACAATGTCAAAAACGTCCTCGACTCGAGTGAGGAAGCCTCAAGGAAACAACTAAGAATACGGGTGTTAGGTGCTTACAACCACAGACGCAGAATGATTGTACTACTGGATACTTACCTCTATGGATTGTAAGTAATTATATTATTATACCTTTATGTCTGACTGTATATTAAGAACCTGATGGAACCTAACAAGTGTTTATATAAATATCTCAGACTGAAAGCTTGTCAAGAAAATAATGATTAGAAAGACTGCAATCATAATAAAGTGTTTATTATCATGAAAACGTATGGTTACAGTTAATAAATTACCATGGAAAAAAATAGGTACAGAAAACCTTATTGCAACCCATTCTTAAGAATTCTCAGTTCCGGCTTTTTTCAACCTCTTTCACATTACAAATACATAATAAAGGCAAAATTCTCACGATCGAAAGCAATGCGAACGATATCGAACTGTTATCGGTATGGTAACAATGCGATATTAAATACGCTTAATTTCACCGTACACTGTGATAAATTGCAGAATAGTTCTGAATATGTAATGTAAAGTGTAGGTAACCTTTGAGGTCAGAGTAAAAGTGTTTCCTGGATTTGATAATTGAATTATAAATAGTAGTTAAGATACTTAGATAATTAGAAAGACACACGCCGTGGTGGTGTAGCCAGTCTGTATCAAAAAGGGCACGGCTGGTTATTCACAACGGTGTGTTGGTGCCTACCCTGATGTATGGGAGTGAATGTTGGATGGAATAAAAGGAATGAAAGTCGAGTGAATGCAGTTGAAATGCGCTCCTTACGAAGTATATGTGGTATTACTTTGGTTGATCGAATCGAGAACTGTGTGATAAGGGATTGGTGTAAGTTGAAGGATGATATAGTAACAAGGATTGAAAGGGGGTATGCTTAGATGGTTTGATCACGTAGAGAGAATGAATGAAAGAAGATTAACGAATGAAATTTATCAAGCAAAGGTGAGCGGAAGTGTTGGGTGAGGCCGTCCGAGGAAAACATACCATGATCAAATCAATGATCTTTTCCGAAAAGGACAAGTGCGTAGCACCCTCAATCGACGGAAGTGCATGAAGAGATGTATGAATGTGAATGAGGCTAAAGAGGTGTGTCAGAGTCGTAGCGTGTGGCAGTCCGTGGTCTCTGCCTACCCCCATGGGACAATGGCGGGAGCTTATGTATGTATGTATATGTATGTATGTATGTAGTTAAGATACTTATAGCGGAAATTCAGACTAATAGTTAAGTGAGTTTTATACAGGCTGTAAAACTTAAATGCATTACTTACATACTTCAAGGGTTGCTTCAGACCTTTCCAGACCTTCAAACTGAACCACTTTCACAATGGAAACAAAGCCGAGCCAACATTAAAATTCAAATAACGAGGAAAAATTATTTTCCATACAAAACGACAATAGCTACTCGACCAAAACGTATGAAATTGCAGATTTTTTGTCGCGATTTCAAAGTTGGTCCCATAGTAAAAGATTTTCAACCCCTTTTTAAATGTACGCATTTAATGTTACACCATGTATAGGAGTTAGGCATCGTAAGATAAGCATAAGCATATGCTCACGACTATATTCCCCGAGGGGGTGGTAGTCAGAGATATTCTGAAACCTCAGAACATCCACGTTTCACCAGTAGTCCGAAACTCTGTTCAGTGTGACTGGGGGTGAGCCCGTCGCCACTTATAATGGACAGTGGGTCGTATACTAATACTAATTGTGTACTAATGATATCGATATCAACATTGAAATAATCAAATAAGTGCGCAAAATGTTGTTCCCACTTCCATCTTTTTCACATGCATAAGCATAGGACCGGATTTCCTTTAGGAGTAGTCAGAAACTCTTCCACAACTACCTTTTCAAGCGTGCAGTTGTGGCAAGGTAAAGTAATTATACGAAATATTAAAACATTAACAATTTTCTACTTTCGCTGAGCCAATGTCAAGCGATATTGTCGTAATAAAATTATGACGGCTACACTTCGTTCTCATTAACGTAGAATTATTAAATTTTAACAAAAAATCTTATGATAGAAAACAATAATTTCGCCTTGTCCTTGATTTTTGAAAGCGTTGTAAATTTTATGTAACAAACATTAAAATAAAACGAACAAGACTTTATTTTTATTCAAGCGTAGATAGTAACAGTTTATTATTTGAAAAGCCATGAAAATGGAAGAAAAGCTATATCGTCTACTACTAAGGCCGAATTTGACCAAACTTAGATTTATCGTACTAAAAGAACGAATGTATAATTTACCTAAAGAAAGAGGTCGTTGTATCCGTACTTATTGCAATGTGAGGTTATACAGTTTTAATTTGTTAGGTTTCTTTTTATTATATTTTTTTTAATTATGTGACATTGACATTTCATTTAGATTAGGGTTGGTAAAACGCAAAATCAGTTTACTCTATAATAACCGGCGACTTAATCTAAGAATATCGCGTTTGGTCGAATCGGGCCTTAGCTGTGAAAATTTTTTGTTTAATTCAAAATTGCCTTTGGGTTCCTTTGGTTCAACTCACAGCAGATGGAAAGTGTAGACGAAATGAAAACGCATGCATGAAAATAATATACTAGGTCAAATAATTGCAGCAAAGTATATTTCCACACCAAAAGGGATTATAGTTTATGTAAATTGTATGTGAGATTTATTATCGATTCTGCTATAGAATGTCATTGATTCTGAAAATAACAGTTGTCAAAATTTGAATTTATTGGTTTATTTTCTTGCAATACTAAAATAACTACTGCTTCTAAAACATTTGGAACTCGTCCTAGATGCTTTGCCACTAAAACAACACAAACAAAACGCCTTTCAGTACCTTAGTACCAACTGTAAACTTCCCACGTAAAACGTTACATCACCTGAACACCTGAAAATCGTTTGTTAAAGATAAAACAAAAGATCTTTTGTGAGTTATTTTGGAAGGATGTGGTAATTAAGAAGCTCTAACTTTTGCATATTATACAATAGATAGTACCTAAATACGGAGGTACGCAGACAACTAAGAAGAAATAGGTCCGCCCCGTTAATTAGAAAACGTCTTCAAGACGTAATTTCGTAATTCTTTTATTTGACATAAACATACAACACGAACAGGCGCCCATAATCCCTTTTGGGGTGAACGGAAGCTATGCTACTAAAGTTATAAAGAGTGCTCACTTTTTAATTTTTTTTTTTTGGTTTTAGATAATAGTGATAGGTGGACTAACCTTTCGCCCACAAAAAACTGTTTTACATACTGTATAAAAGTTTATACTTTCGTCGTCTCGTACCGAGACCCACGAGGAAAAATAGGTGGTCCATTTCTATGCCGGAACCAAACAGCTAAATTCAAAATATGCTGTTTTGTATTGAAATACCTACTTAATAGACCAATTAAAAAATTGGGGTGTCCCTTAGGATCCATAAATTTAAAAGTCATATTTTGAAAATTAGGTTTCTTGTGACCACAGCGCACGAGCCGAGCGAGCGCAGCGAGCATACCGCGGCAGCGGCCGGCGATTGCCAGAACCGATTTGCTACTGTTTACCTTGTCCACCCGAAGATATAAACATTTTCACCCCCCTTGAAAGGAGGTTATTAGTAGGTACATAATAGTGTTAAAATTATTAATGATGTTTTTTTAAACGTATCTATTTATGTTATTCTTATTAAAGATATTCTTTTTAAATGTATACCTACATTTCAACATTATGGCGTTTAATGATTATTGTGTTTTAAGTGTTATTAATATTGGCATTTTCAATTATGGATTCTAATATAGACCCAAAAAATTTGCATTTACATTCTCTTTTATCTTGTTTTGTTGCTGTATGTTTTTGGTATGCTAATAAAGAATATTTTTGTTATGTTATAAATCTGTAGCACAAACATTTTTTGATGTGCTATAAAAAATCTTAGGTACGTTGAAACAAGTTCACATTTTAACCAATCCACCATTTATCCCAGATCCGATTGTCTAGAGCGGAAATTACCGAAAGCCACGTTCAAACAGTGATCAACAAACTTGATTCCAAATGTGTACTCTAACATGACTCTTATTTTTCAGCTTTAAGTGTGAAAATCATTTGATTCGAGAGATAAACAATGCTGAACAAATTGAACAAAAGCGTCTGAGATTCACTTCCATTGTCTCTGCAATTTATATTTTACAAATTTATTCGATTAGGGAAATACTGCGTTAAACAGGCTTTGCGAGGACCGATTAGTTAATATTTAATAGTTTTTATAACACCAAAGACCAAAACGAGGGTTTTGTGGTGTGAGGTGTTTTGCCAGCATTTATCTAAAATTATTAATATTAAACGGATGAATCGCTATTAAAAAGTTAAAAATAGCGTCTTATCTTTAGATGGTAGGTAGTATTCTCATGTTATTCTCAGGCATAATGTGATAGAGGTTTAGATTGAAAAGAAAGCACGTATCGTTATATTATATCTTAGAATGAAGATAACACTGATAAAGATAAAATCATTGTTGATAATACAATCTAGGTTTTTTTGATACAGATTCGTCGCACGCGTGTTATCTTACTTTTCTCTAACTAAGTACTCTTCTTTAATATGCATGTTCTTAGGTCTTATTATTTTTATCATATTTTTATTCCATATAAGAATAGAATGACCCGATTTCTAGTAAGCCTTCTGATATAATGTAACCAAAATTTATTTTACAGGAAGATAATTGGTCGAGTTGGAAAAATTTAGGGGCAAGTTCGTCTACGACTAGTTTAGTTCTTGTTAGCTTATCCGACAGATATTTTGACATAATTTCATACAAAATGTGTCAAACTATCTGTCGGATAAGCTAACAAGAACTTACCCAGAAGTAGTGAAACGGGCCCTTAAACTCGAAAAATGTTGAACATAGAGATGGAACCTGACATTTTTGTTTATACTTGACGGTAGTAACTATTAACTTATCTGTAGTTTCGTCTTGTTAAACAACTTAAATCCTTTTCGAAATATTAAATGGCACTTTCCCCTATGAGACTTATCCGACTTGAGCATGTATACTATTACGCCATAACTTGGTGAGATTACTAAATCCCTTCTTAGAATAAATGGCATATTTTTGTTATTCAAAATAGCCATGTAATTAAATTATTATTAAAAACAGAGTATAGTATAGTTTCTAGGACGTGTAGAAGGAGTATAGTGTCTAGAGATAAGCATATCTCTCAAACTAAACCTTCCAAATTACACTTATGCCTCATCGTCCTTCCTACTAATAAAATCTCTTTTCTTCTCTATCTTATCCTAGCATATCATAGCATATGCTCACGACTATGTTCCCCAAGGGGGTAGTCAGAGATATTCTGAAACCTCAGAACATCCACATTTTTTCACCAGTAGTACGTAGTACCGAAACTCTGTCCAGTGTGAATCTATCTATCTTATTCTTATCCTACAAATATTACAAATGTGAAAGTTGTGACGATGTTTGGATGTTTTGTGACTCGAATCAATCACGCTACGTCTGAACAGATTTGGATGAAATTCGGTAGGCAGATAGAATATTTTCTAGATTAACACTTTTTTACAGTCAACGCCGACATACTCACAGGAAACAGCTATAAAGTCATAAATCATGAGTTATAACATGAAATCACGAATGGTAGTAAATTGGCTACCATTGAGTTCCTATTGATTAGAAAGCGCATACAATCACATTGGTCACATAGGTTAGGTTTAATCATAGGTCAAACTGGGTCCCTTTATAAATCATCGTGTGTTTCCATTCTACACCAACCATAGTTTTCTCTGCGGTTTTGCTAGTCCTAAATAAAACACGCTGAAGATATTTAAATTAGTAGGTACCATAGATTGTTTTGTATGATTTAGAAATAATATGTTAAATTCAGGTAGGTAAAGTAAGTAAGTGCATGCATGCATACGCTTCACGACTATAATCCCCGAGGGGGTAGTCAGAGATATTCTGAAACCTCAGAACATCCACGTTTCACCAGTAGCACCGAAACTCTGTCCAGTGTGACGGGGGGAGAGGTTAGGTAAGTAAGTATCTATCTATATCTACCCTTTAGGTATTTTATCTCATAACTTTATAACACATTAGTCCAGTTCTGCCTACACATTCGTTCTCAATTCGATGCAATGTCTAACTATCAACATATCCTTCGTAGTAAACTAAACTTTAACACTTAGGTAATAAAATTGAAATCTCAGTCGTTGGCAAGTTTGTGAATGTGCGAACTTTGTCGCAGTTGACCGGTCGGTTTCGGGTTGCGTCGGTCTAGATGCATTTTATTACCCTGCTCTAACGCATGAGAGGAAGCGGGGAAAAACACTCAAAGTATTAATATATCTTTCGATTTCTAACCATCATAGGCAGGAAAGTGCGGACTTGGGCTATGTTACAACTACCACGGCCTATTTACAAACCTCTTTGACATTTCATTCTAACCTGTCAACATCGATATGTGAACCTTATGACTGCCTGCTTACAAAAAATATGTGGGCTTCAAAACTAAAAAACTGGCCCCGATGTATTTTACACTCGTTTATACGTAGAAAGAGAAGGCACTAGAAGGAAGCACGTGTCTTGTCATATCACTCAGTAAGAGATGCACATAGCAAATTCGCTCTAGTTAAAAAAGGAGACCGCTACTTATTGCTGTCCTTATCGACGTATCCACTTTTTTGTACTTCGGCCACCTGACTCCGAGATGTCACTTCATATAATTCGCTATCTCATACCCGGTTACACTGATATTCGGTCTACTAGCGTAAGCGAAAATTTTTTCGTCTATGAGTTTATAATTATAAGAAGACACACTACCGGACCCGTTTGTTCCCCATCCCCCTCGGAAAGCCTTCCCCTAGGACATGAATAGGCCTGTGCCAATTTGGAGATCTTTAAATATGCACTGAACCAAGTAAGTCGGAGTAAGGAGAATCTGTCCAAATGGGGTTTCGTCGAAGGGTTTTATCGACGGATCAGACCTCAGACCTCGATTACGAATCCAATAAAAGCTTCTTTATATAATAATAATAATAATAAAAATATTGATTTTCTTTCACCAAATATACAGTAAAAGCGTGATAACTACTACGTAAGAGAACAGAGTAAAAGTGTTAACTTTAACAGTACATTTGGTGAGAGACTGGTGTCTGCGATGGGTGTTAACGAATAAACGTTAACCTGCGATACAGATCGCCAGGCTCTCACCTCTCAGATCAATGTGCTATTATTATCATCTATTAGAAATAAATCCATCAGTGAAAAACTAACCTAAGTATTAAGTTATATATGCTTGGTATATTATTTGTTAGGGCTTCAGATTATGACAAAGATTCTCAGCACGATTAGAAACTGAATAACATACTCAACTCAACTCAACTCAAAATAATTACATAAATATAGAACGACCTGAAATATTTTAACTGTGGTCTCAATGCAGTTTAAGCTTTCAAAGTTGTTCACTCATGAATTGCACCATATTTAGTATCAATAGCCTGCAACAGCAGAATTTAGTTATTTAGTTCACTAGATTCAAATTAATGGACGCCCAGATAATGATTCAATTCTATATAAATGAAGACCCCTTTCATAATACTTGAAGCCTTGACTTAAGAGTTAAAATGGCTTTATTTTGGGACTTGAGTAACAAAACGTAGTCCAATGCTCCCTTGATTTATTTTAACTTAACTTCTATTTCTGTCGACGTTTGATCTTGATATTAATAAGGAAGTATTTAAGATTCAATCTTCTATGGTAGTAATTAGTAATTAATTGAAATTTATCGGCAGTGGTTTTTCTGAAGTGAAATTGTGTAAGTATGGTTTCCAGTTCATCTACAAAAAAACCTTCCGGAAGCTGATCATAGTCAAAACACAGTTATTAGAATATTTATCATAATTTGATGCTAAATCTGTTAGGTAAAAATCTGTATTAAAGTTAGCAAAAATCCGACTTTAAAACGTAATGCAGATCTCTTAATCATTGAAGGGTTTGTAAAGAAAAACATAAGATTTAGTAGTATTAGGTAGGTATCACCGTTAAATTCAATTAAACAGTATTTAAACTAAATTCACTAAGTACCAATGTGAGTTGTAGCAAAGTTTATGTGGACCCTAAATAGGATTATGAGTGTTAGTTTATTTATGTACGAGTATGTGGAACCAAAATATAAATAAAGTAGAGACACATTTTGATCTAAGAAACGGAATTCCCCCAAAAGAAAGACCTATTTTTAATCCCCTTACCCTAGATTCCAAATAAACAATCTCAAAATGACACTAATTACACGCAACATTTCTTTATTACACACAAACGAAAGAGTAAAACCACTAAACAAATCATTAAGCTAACATGCGCAGCCCATCGGCGCGTACGCAGTGTTTATACGTTGAATTACGACCGCCCGCGACGCAAGAGCATCGGCTGCAACTCGTTGCTTTACCGTAAATAATCTGTCAGTTGTTTTCAATCAGGCCAGGAATGTGTTCATCTGTTTTGACTTTAGGCCTTTTCGTCCGGACGGAAAGCGTAAATTTTCTTCCCTCATCGCTAAACGAAGTTGCCGCTTTCCACTTCCGTCGAGGAGTTAAATAGTATACTAACCTCGGGCAGTAAATAAGAAAGCCTCAGATCAGAGACCTTTCCTGCCCTCGGTGCGTAATGTACTATAGGTCTTTGCTACCATTACTTTTTGCTATAGCGTTGAAACTGGAAGAGCTCCCCAGATGAGAAGGTTGAAATCTAGATAATGTACCTACTTTGCACACAATCACAATATCCGTACCATTTATGAAATAATCTGTGCCTCTGTGGTGCTGTTACATAAATAAATATCGAAAACTTTATACAAGCAGCCGCTGTTGGTGCATTTACACATACGTATGAACAAGTGCACACACTCAGCCGGTGCCGGCGCTCACGTGTTCGTACGTCCTCCGATAACGCATGTGTGAGTGCACCGACAGCGTCCTTTTGTAAGAAGATTTCGTTCTGTAGGGATATTTATTCATGTTGTAATGTGACAGATACCAGATACCACAGATTAGATACTTCTGAAATGTGTTGGGGCAGAGTTAGATAAGTTAATGAAAGTAGGTACATCGGTAACTAATTAGTGCCAAAAAGAGCTTCATCGTCTGGAAAAATGACAGTTTATGACCAAACGTATTCAAATTGAATAGAGCACGATAAGCGTGGATATGTTTTGATCCAGGATTTCTTCTGATGAGAAAAAGATGTAGCACAAAACCCTTTAAAAAATGGTACATCTCCTTAAGGTAAGTATGTATGTCTGTCAGCAACAAAAACAAATATTCAGACAGAGTTTGTTTTTATACGTTTGTTAGGTTAGGAACCTTTTCATGGCTAATCCACGGAAACAACTCTGACGAAAGGCAAGGACATTGCTTGCACCCAGACGGACATAGGCATAGAAAATTCCACGCAAACGAAGGCGCGGTTAACGTCTAGGTAGGACTTTAAAACTACACTTATAGGACTTTAAAACATAATGTAAAAGCGTACCTGAAACAGCAGGTAACCAGAGTCGTACATCCAGAAGTCATCGGGCGCGTTGCCTGGCTTCGTGAGGTGGATGGCGAGGCAACGCTGCAGGATGAGCTGGCAGCGCTGCCCCCCGCTCCCGCGGCCGCTCATGCCTCACGCAGGTGGCGGCATGCTCTGCAAAGGAAGATACCAAAGTTTAAAATGGTGTTACAATTTATAGCGTATTCCGAAGAAATAATCGTCAAGTTTAAAACCGCGTCATAAAATCCTTTTGGTACCAATTCATTCATTCATAGGCCGATAACAAGATTGTATCGGGACCTCCGCTCCTAATTATATCTAGTAGACAAAGTTGTGTTACGTTATGAAATACAACGTGTTTAGCTCCACCAACGAGCATCCTCAGGAGTTTGAATACTTTATTCATAAAATAGGTTAGATAGAAATCATATACGAAATCAAAATTGAACTGACTGCTGGTTACAGTGTCGGAAAGATAACTGTTTTTACCCACACACCATGTGTGGGTAGGTAGGGTGTTCATTACCCACCCTAGACCCGCAGACGAAGCCCTGTAAACACTCGTTTATGGCCTGATCTTGGTCACTAGACAATGTAGTACGTACCGATCCGCTATTGGAACAGCCAGTATTGTCGCGTTGACCAGTTATTCCTTTTCATCAAGTCTGTACGAATAGTTTTATTAATAAACTACGTTTCAAACCGATACTTCGTCAAGCAACGTATTCAACCCACAACCCCTATAGTCATTACGAATCAGCACATTCTATTTGCGTTTTCCTTGTTGCATATCATTGCCTACCTACTTATAGATTATCATATTGGTCCACATCACAACTAGCTCATTTGCCTTCCAAAACTGTATTCAGTTTAAAAATGCTAAATGAAGGTCGCACCGTGAAGACTCAACGAGCCCGTAACAAAATACCAGATAATGAGAAACAATAGTATGAATAATAGTTCAATACTGATTATCTCTTGACAAACCCTTGACATGACAGTTTGGGAACAAGGTGACGTTAGGATCTGGTTTATCTAAGTACCTACTGACAATGTCCTTTCACGTCTTTTACGTTTTATTGCAGAAATTATTTTATAGCTGGACACTTCACACCATAAAGCACTAACCACACAAACGAGCTGAAGACAAGAAGAGGCCATGCATTGTACACTGAGTGAGTGCAAGTGAGAGAGGAATATAGGAATATAGGAATAATAGGAGCATAACTATATTAGTTCTTACAGTATGGCATTTCGCGATTTCGATGTTGATGCCATGGAGAAAGTAGTTCAGTTTGATGGTCTGATCATCCCCTTAAAAAAGTGTCAGCATATTAAGAAGGACAGAATACATATTATAATATAATATCCTCAACACCAAA
Source organism: Agonopterix heracliana (assembly GCA_963693445.1). NCBI lineage: Eukaryota > Metazoa > Arthropoda > Insecta > Lepidoptera > Depressariidae > Agonopterix > Agonopterix heracliana. The sequence goes on from OY856310.1 coordinate 3,930,134, forward strand.
TTCGGTTTTACTAAGCGGAAGGCATATTCACTAATTACATAAACAAAATAATTTTCAGTGTCCAAACTAACAGCTTTTCGCTGCGTTTCCATAATAGGCAACTTTACCTCACTCTACATTTATTTCACCACCTTCTCTTGCATTTATGTAAACCTTTATTGCCAGCTATTAAGACCTAGTTTTGTAAGTTAGGACGGTATATGCAAGTTGTAAATAAGGTAGACTTATCAAAGTGGACATAACTTCAGGGGAATGTACAATGGTGTTTACATTACGTTATGTAAGTCCAGAGTTGTCGTGAAGAGATATTACTGCAGCGAGAGATATGTAAATACGCTAGAGATATAATTATAATTAATGTTTTGTTTAGTTGTCTGGAATCGTGTTCACATTAGTTTGAACACTTTCCTGTTTGAAAATAGAAGGTGAGAAAATTACCAGCCAGAAAACTGTAAGTCTGAACAGTTCGGGCTTTTGTCAAGTCCGAGTCGATCTCACGCTTAAGGTCCCGGAGAAAAAAAGTTTTTTTCCAAGTTTTATGTTGTGTTCTGTGGTAGTGTGGTACGGAACCCTCGATGCGCGAGTAGCCCGACTCGCACTTGACCGATTTTATTGAAAATGTTCTTAGAAATAATAGCTCTTCGGAATGCATTATAATTACAGGGTCCTTCTTAATTACGATAAACAACTTTGTGTAAGGACCAACATCAAAACCGCGAGAAAAAAAAACAGTTCTTCTCGATCATATAATATTTGGGTCCAATTTGGGTCGAATAGTTTGCAGTTTTGTATGGAACAGCAGTTTTTTTGTTGATAGCGATTTCGACCTTGATCCAAAAGATCATTTAGTTTAGTTTAGTTGATGGTCTGATCATCCCCTTAAAAAAACCTAGCATATTAACAATTAAGGACCCTTTATAGTTCAAAGTACAAAATTTTGCATAAATGTGTATACAGGGGGGTTAAATTGATATCATTAGCATCCCTTTAAGTCTACCCATCAAACTAAACAACTTTTACTATCGGAGCAAACAGACCGGAGTAAAAAAAATCAGCTGCAATGCCTACTCGACTCAAATGTGTGCATCAGCTGATTAAAATGTTGCTCTGATCGGTTTGCTCCCTAGTATTTTTTTTTTCAGTTTGATGGGTAGACTTTTAGTTTAATAGGATGCTAATGATACCAATTTCACCCTGTATAACGACAAAACCCGAATGGTTCCGAAGCATGAACATCAGTGAACAGTACTGTAATGTACCTAACTCTATCAAAATAAACTATAAAAAACGTAATGTTACAATTTAAGCAGATCATACTATGGCAGCAATACTTCCATTCTACACCGGCTATTTCGAGCCTTATTCTCAAGTGGCTATACTTTTCTGCCTATAACAAACAACAACCCAGACCATATTTGACCTCTTTTCCATCGCATAATCAAACTCTTGAAGCGCTCCGATCGCGTGCATACATTTAACCATAAGTAAAACTACAGCACTCCATTTTAGGAATTAAGGTCTCGCCACACAACTCCTCTGCTTTATATACAATAGGGATGTTAGACTGATTCGTATTTTTTTCCAAAACTAACAGATATTCGAAAAAATACTATTAGTTTTCAACCGATTTGGAAATGAACACCAATAATGTTCGTTGTAGCTTTATTAGTCTTTGTCTCCATTCGGATATTTAGTGAATTGAATTCCGGGACTATCCATTTTGATAGGATCCACCGTGAAATTACTTTTTGTGCTCGTAAAGGCTAGTCTTTATTTAAAGCCTTAAGAAAGCAAGCATTTTGATTCGACCATTGAGTGCTTAAAAGCAAATCGCTTGCGAAAATATCTTTAGTAATTCTTGATTTAACATTCATATAGAAAATATTCATTTCATCATCATCATCAGCTTGTATACGAATGCATCCCACTGCAGGGCACAGGCCCACTCAAGGAATGTAGTATGGGCGTTAGTCCACCACGAGTGTACAATGCGGATTGGCAGACCCTCGTGATAACGTATCCATAGTTCCATACGTATCCACAACGCGCCACCAACGTTCCTCCATTCGATCTTCGTTAAATTTGTTGTTCGTTCGCTAATGTTTGTCTTACTTCAAATGCTCAACATCCCATATCCGTATCCGAATCCGATAGATATCCATAACATCCCTAACGTACTATTATAACGGCATCAGTGCCAATTCTGTATTGTGTAACTGACCGTCTTTATGAATGTAATTTTTACGTTAGCATGGATTCTTCAATTGTTTTTAGGGAACATCAATCTTGGGGTCAGATTGAAATCTATTTGGTAAGTCGTTGTAGGTGCGGTAATTAAGGGTCATTATTTTAAATTAAACATTTTGTACGGTAGACTAGAACAGAAATTCGTGGGTATATTCTCATAAGGAAAATGTATGAACTTCAACCACTATGTTGGAGCAGTCTTTGTTGTATGTCTTGACACCTCTTCGGCTAAACTACGCGGTTTACAAATATATGCGAGCTTCTGCAGCTGAAATCGATATCAGTAGCATCCTTTTAAACTAAGAGTCTATCCATCAAACTGAACAACTTTTACTATGTAGACTCAAATGTATGCAACGGCAGATTTTTTTTTGCTCCGATCGGTTTGCTCCCACAGTAAAAATTGTTTAGTATGATGAGTAGACTCGTAGTTTAAAAGGATGCTAATGATATCAATTTTACCCTGTATTTAATCTCAATTGCATTTTGTCGGTGTATTTACTTTATATGTGAAAGAATAATTTATAAAAATTACACATTTGAAAAAAGTTCTTCAAAATCAGTCACGTACAGTATTGAGAAAACTTGTAACATTCGTAGATATAAAACATAATGTGGCATGCTCAGCTTCATAAGATTTTATGATCTTGCTACTTGATGCATTACTATGTTGCAAAAAACAGTAATATCAACATAACACACCGGTTCGAAAATGTTATTTTCTTTCAATGGTTCTTAGAAAAACATGTCGCTTAGTACAACCGGTTATGAAATAGATTTGTAAACTAGAACAAGTAGTAAATCATAGTGGTTGTGGGTGGACAAATATCGCTCTCATTCTTTGGTCATACGATACTTATTTGCGTGTGTTCGTTTCCATAATCCACGATAACATTATAATATCCGAAAGCGTCTGGTAATTTGTTTGTTACATCTCTAAATCTAAACTTACATATTTTATACTAGCGGTGCCCGCGACTCCCTACTCGCAGACCACTGCCTTTAAATACTCATAACTTTTGATTGAATGAACCGATTGCGATGAAACAAAGCCTATAATATATTAATCCAAACTAAGCCATATGTTTCTGCGGAAACCCTAGTTGTTTTAAGTGATGCGTGCACTGTTTGTGCACGCACTCACACAGACAAAAATTCTAAAAATTGTATCAATACATAATTTTATCTTCAATGTACATCCACGCCAGTTTAAGAATTTAACTATGATGTGTATACATGGTTTCTAAATATTTTTAAAAGGGGGAAGTTAATTTATGTATGTTCCAAGATAGAATGATGTTATCAAGGGGTGAATTGCGCTTCAGACACATAGTCACACACAGTGTTATGTCACTCCGGTGTGACTACGGCAGGCATAACACTGGTGATAGGTGATAAGGTCAACTGTGCCATAATCAATTAACAAATAATTATTGAGGACAGTCGCTTAGCTTTGTACCTATTAGTCCAAAACACTTCACATAATCTAATCAATTTGTAACACCACTTTTCAATTCAGTGCATTTTAACTAAACCATGTCGTGCCGTATCTTATAATGATAACAAATTACACTACAATACTATTAGCTCAGTACAGTAATGAAGCAGTACTTGCAATACAAACTATTCGGCAAGGGGCTTCGAAGTGCATTGTTGCCCTGGTGCACGCTTTTGCGTGGTCCTAAAGCCCAAAAGGTGCCAAAGGAAACTTTGTTCTAACGCTTAAATAGGCAATGTAACTTGCTGCATAGTTTTTTAATCCTGAATGGAATGGTCGTGAGTTTAAGTATATATACGTAACTATAAATAGTCTAGAACCTAACCTCTAGGTCTGTACCGCTTATTGGGTGCGACAGAGTTCTGGATATTTTATCTCATGTGCGAATGACGTAGACAGTCCGGTTCAAATAAACCGAGTAGCCGTCGCAAAAATCTACGAGATGGAATAGCGCAGCTACCTATGGAGCAGAACAGCCCTTTTGTGATCAGTTCAGTATTGTGAGCCAAGGCTTTTAGTGACGATACTGCTTGATTCGTGAGACAGTACTGTCCAAGACCATCACATGTGTGTGAATGAACCTTTAGGTCGTGGGTGCCATTCATTAATATAAGTTCTGCATGCGAAGTCTCGAAAACCAAGCTATTATGACACATATAACATTGTTACAAAAGCTTATTGAGAGACTGGTGAAATGCACTATAAAAAAAATTGTGCCGAATCACCGTAATTCTGTATTCGCAATCAGAGAACTAATTTGTCTTTCCGTATCCGTTACGCGTTTCTTTTTTAGGTACAATACTTTCTTAGGTGATTGTGTGTTTTGGAGGTAGGTGTATGTAATTGGACGGAGCTTTGAGTTCAGAACTGGGTTAAGTGAATTACCTTTCAGATAAGGCGTTGGGTATGCGAAGTAGATCAAGCGATTTAATTAAATGGTGCGATAAAGAGAATGCATCCGTGCAAAACTAAAAAGTGGTGACGGGTTGTGACGCTGGACAAAAAGGCACAGCTAGTGAAAAGTGGAGAAATATTCTAAAAAATTATGTTACTTATTAAAGAATGTCTCTGTATTATGTTTGGGAGAAATAAACTCTCGGATTAACACACTCGTTATGTCGATGCTTGGGGGACGCCTATGTCCAGCAGTGGATGTCCATCGGCTGATGATGATTAGCACACTGTTGTTACAAATCTTTTCCCCGTTAACCTACATCTTTATTAACTTAAACACTATACTACTAGTGTTATTGAAAATATTTATAAATTTAATTATAATAGGCAAGTACCAATAGCAAATAAATAACGAAAAAGTTTCAGAAAGGATTGCATTTGTAGGATTGCAAGTTTGCGGAGATGCATTCTCGTCGGTGGTACGGAAACGTTTTTTGTTACAAATTAGCTTGATGATCAACGTGAATCCATTTTTAGCAGACAAAATTGTCTTGTTTCCGGTTGAGAAGCTATGTCCCGTAAGTAATTTTTAGCTACACGATCATTATTTGAACCAAAGATCATTACGTTTACAGTCAATGAGCATTTCTTGTATTCATTATAATAATTCATAATATTGTTCATTCACTTCTCATGATGATTGAAATCAAAATTGTTTATTGATGTTTATGTAAGTGTGAAATTTCTTTCATTCAAAGAATATAATAGGTATGTGGCGATGGGCTCATCCCCCGTCACACTGGACAGAGTTTCGGTACTACTGGTGAAACGTGGATGTTCTCAGGTTTCAGACTACCCCCTTCTACTACTACTAGACTATATTACTAGGTATATACCCAAATTGCAGCAGGGGGGGGGGAGCCTACGTGTTTGTGTGGGGGTAGGGGGCGAGCGTTTTCAAAATTAACATAGGTTATGTACATGTACAGTAAGATTTATAGATTTAAATTTAAAATTGCTAAAAGTATTTTTTTAATTCTTTTATTTTTAGATACAGATTTAAATGCATACCTACTACACATCATAAATATTAACTGGATATGAGAATAAATTAGTTTAACTTAGTCAATCACTTTATTAAACTTCTTCCTATTGGTGATCTCTTCAAGTTAAGTGTAAATTAGTGTTCTCTTTACCGACAGGTGCTTGACCATTATAATTAAACTATTACGAGTTCCCATCATGTCACGTCAGACTATTATTTTTTATCAGCTTATAAAGGTCGCTAATTATATTAATTACGACTTTAATTACATAATACGATGCGACAGTGAAGATGTTACGAATAGAAAGTGTTAGGTTTTATCTAACTCGGTTCATCTGCAGATGTTTATATAAAAGGGCTAAGTATATTTATATTGTTATTAGCACTTTAATGGGACTAATGGGACATGGCACCTACATAGTCACATTTCAAAAGCCGAGGCGACAAAACGATTATCTGATTCGACATCCTTTTATTTTTTATTTTATTTATTTTCTCCCATGACATTCATTTATTTTTATTTTCATTTTTATTTTTGTTTGGTATTCTGTTGTTAATTTTGTATTATTTAAGTACTTACCTCAACAATTTTAATTCGACTAAAATTCGAACTATTATTGTATACCTAAACTGGTAAGCTATGGAGATACAATATAACAATATACAATTAAGATATTTTTTAAACCTGTAGTTATGCAATAAAAGAACTTTGATTTGTTTTGATTTGATTTCACAAATAATTTTGTGAGGATCAAATAAATCTGCTGTTTTATACACATTTTGTATGGAACAAATCGACAGTGGAAATTTCAAATGTCGTAAGGGACATTTTGTCGTAAGTCCACTGAATATACCACTGAACTCAGAATTTTTTCCTCTATCGATCTGTGTATTTAAAATTTTGATATCTCTTCAAATAAAGGAGATACGAGGACCATCATTTTGTAGTAAGTGACAAAAATATTAAAAATTTATGTCGTATAGGTCAAATTTTAGGTTCAAACTGTAATATAGTTTTATGCAACGTCGTAAGCCTTTATAATTACCTGCCTTAAAACGTTGTAACCCACATTAAAAAAAATAACATTCCTTTACAACATAACATTATTTTAAAATATAGTTCAAACTTTGAATGAATATTGTTGTAAGTAGCAACCCATTATTACCCTATGTCCTTTACGACATTATCGTCTGAAAGCGTAATTTAAAAAGTTTGATAAACATTGTGGTAAGTAGCAACAATTATTGCATTATGTCCTTTACAACAAAAATTCTGGTAAAATATTTTAAAATGTTGAATAAATATTGTCTTAAGTAGCAACACGCTATTTACATTACGTCCTCTACGACGTTATGTTCCCAAATAATTTGAATACAGTATGTCCTTTACGACGTTATTTTCACAAATAATTTTAAAGTTGTTGTAGAAAGTCATGACAACGGTTCTAATTTAAACTAAAATTAAACATTTAAAAGGGGGTTTTACCGCGTTTTTGATATCTATATTCCAGATATTTCGGTAGTACACTTACACTTCGGCAATAAACTTGTATGTTTTACAGAAGAACCAAAAACAAAATATTGCCTAAAAACGTTATAACTTTTAAATTTTTGTTGCTATTGTAATGATTTCTAGACAAATTGTTTTCGAATTTCTTTATCTCTAGCAAACTATTGATTGAATCTCGCTTAGGATAATAGTTTAGAAGATTAGGTCCCTAAACCATATAATTTTGGAACACGTGTCCGTTACGACGTTAAAAAAATTGTGATTGTAATAAAAAATATTGTACACCCTAAGAATAATCATAATTATTATGGTGTAACTAACCTGCCAGTCTAGTTTACTCTAAAATTAAATGTTGTAAAGCTATTTAAAAAGTTCTATAATCAAAGAATTTATAATAAATATTCAAATTAAAGGTTCCAGGTTCCAATAAAATTACACAAAACAATTTACCTTTTGCTTAGTATGTTTTGTTAAAGAAGCTAACTTTCGTATGCACCATGGTCCGGCAACATTATTTAGACAACTTTACTGTTTATTGTTATGCACGGTGCATTAATTTAAAGGGTGATTGTACCCATGATACTGAATAACTTTCGCAAAGGAAGAAGGGAAAGTTCCAAAAATAAACTTTTCATACAAATATTCGATAATCGGCTGATCGAACATTTGTGTGAAAACCCCAATTTTTTTTGCTACATTTCTACACGTTTCTTAGAGAAAGTTGTTCAGTACCGTCGGTTCACACGGCGACACACCAAGCAACGCAAACCCATAATAAGCTGGGTGCACGTAGGTAGTGGGGATACCCACATGAACAGTTTACTCGGAAGTCGGAGGTTTACAGACGAATAGGGAACCGCCGTTTTGTATAAAACAAGGTGGAAATTCCCAAATAAATGAGCGTACACAGATATTCCAAAGCTCTGCCATAATCACCACTGCAACTGCAACTGCAACCTCTTCTCCAAACGCTAAGCTCCCTGAAAACTTGGCCGTGCAAGCAGGGATGATATCGCGGCAAGACTGTCTTTGTCACTGTTTGTGAGTAGCGCTGTTGGTGCTAATGTTTCCAGCTTAAAAAAGTTATGGTATGGAGCCGGAGTCATACGCTAATTTGGTTGTAGGTACTCTCTCCCTTCCTTCATTTTGGGAAAGCTGCTCTACAATGATTCTTTGAAAGTTGCCACCGTCTTACATCCAGATTGCAAGGTAGGCTAGTCCCAATATATTTGTAGTGTTGGGTGGAGAAAAGTGTTGTCATAAATTAAGATGTCAGCGTTGTGCTGCAATGTAAGTATATCCGTCATCAAGCCTTAAATTACATAATTCGCCATGCGCTTGTGTCTGTAGACGTGTTGTGTATCCTGGAGCCCCTTGGTTTTAGCTGCATCGATGGTAAGCGTCAATAACTTGGCAAAAAGGTGGTTGTCTCGTTTGTTCTTTAGCGGGTGGAACTACCAACCTGGAGTAGGTTTATGATTTTGTTCCAGTCGCCTTTGAGACGTAAGGCCATTGGGGTGTTGATGCCAATGGCTTCATTCGGGGGAAAGGGCAGCGTATGAAAGCTAAGTGAGTTGCTCTTCGCTAAGAGTAAATAGGTACATACTTGGTACAAAAAAATTCTTTTGGCCATCCCGAGGAGCAATTTGGCTAGCATTTTGAGGACTTTTCAGCAGGGAAGGGTTAGGCTCGTGAATATATCTCGCAGTTGGTTTGTAAAACTTATTAGCTGCATTACATAGGTAACGGCCACCGTAAACCACTCGACATCTATCGCATTTTAGCCTATGCCCTGTGTCATGCACCCTCCAGGACGTAGCAGAAGGTTTTGCTCGAGGAATAGAGGTATAAGAAGACATAACAGCTAGCCGTCTAAAACGAGCCGTTTCGTATTACGGCGGATCAAAATTTAGCCGGCTGATCGAACGATCGTTGCATTGTATCAGCGCTTCGCGTTCTTCAATACGGCTATAACAAGCTAGACGTAATGTCATTTAGCGGGTTATGAATCACCGTTTTGTCAAATGAAATGAAAGATTGAAAAATTTGTCTCGGGCGGGACTTGAACCCACGCTCTTCCAAACCGGGGAAACGTGCTAACCAATTACACCACCGAGTCCACTACCCAGAGAACGAAATTCATCGATCTTCATTCGATCTTTCATTTGATTCGAAATAGCACAACATGGCTGTAACATGTTTATAATCAATAACACCGTTTTGTCAGTTTTTAGTTTCCTTTCTGACACAGCGCCGCTAGGTCAGGGCAGCTAGGGAGATAGGTGTACAGTAGGCCGTAACAACAACAATGGCGTCGAACATATAGGGTCCTTCTTATGCTGACACTTTTTTAAGGGGTTTATCCGACCTTCAAACTGAGCAACTTTCTCTATGGGATCAGCTGTTTCATACTAAAGTGCAAACCTACTCGAGCCAAATGTATGGGACAGCTGATATTTGTTTCGCGATTTGAAAATTGGTCCCATAGAGAAAGATGTTCAGTTTGAAGATCTGATCATCCTTGTAAAAAACTGTCAGCATATTAAGTTGAACCCTGTAGAAAATGTTTCGGTTATATAAATGGTACTTATAAAGAAAACGTGTCAAATACCGGTAAAAACAGTGATTAAGGACAAGCAAAACTAAACTGAACAGTTGCTGATCAGAAATTTTTCTCTGACATAGCAATAATCTCTTTGATTGGATCGTCATTTTTTATTGTAACTTCCTTTTATTTTTTTATAATAGCTTTACGACATACAATTATAGGAGTGGACAAGACTGGTAGGCAGTTACAACAAAATTATTATGATTAAGCGTAGGGTGTGGTAGGGCGTAAAATAGATTTATTGTAAATCGCAATTTTTTCCATGTCGTAACGGACATCTCTTCAAAAATTCGGTTGTGTAAAGGACATCTGTTCAAAAATTCTATTGTGTAAGGGACACTAACTTCTAAACTATTGTGCTAATCCAGGTTTGATCAATAGTCTTCTATAGATGAAGTAATTTTAAAACTATCTGTCTGGAAATCACCTTAATAGGAAAGAAAATAAAGAAGTTATGATGTTTTTTTGACAAAATTTTGTTTTTTGGCTCTACTCAAAAGTAGGGGTTTGTCCCTTACGACATTTGAAATTTCCACTGTCGAAATGTTTTTTTTTTTTAATTTTTCACATTTGGTCCTATAGTAAAAGTTGTTCAGTTTGACGGTCTGCAGGAGCCCTTTAAGTATGTAACGCATTTGAGTATATACGTATCCTGTATAGGTTTTATTAAGACAAACAAATTCTACGCTGGCAAAGTCCCAAGGAAAAGCTTGCTTAGTGTACCTACGAACCTTAGACGATTCATATAAGGACCCACTTCGAACTTATCACGTTTGGGGTCCACATGGAGTTTTTCACTATTTTTAACATTCAAAATTAAAATCTAAGGTAACGGAATAAAGGCCAAAGTTGTGGATTTCATGCAACCTCGCCTCCCGCAAAAAGTGGCAGAAAAGTTTGTTATTAGAATTACACGCGTAACTTCTCCATATACAGGGCCCTTCTTAATATGCTGACACTTTTTTAAGGGGATGATCAGACTGTCAAACTGAACAACTTTCTCTATGGGACCAACATCGAAATCGCGAAAAAAAATCAGATCAATTAACCTACTCGAGTCAAACGTATGGGACAGCAGATTTTTTTTTTTCGCGATTTCGATTTTGGTTCCATAGAGAAAGTTGTTCAGTTTGACAGTCTGATCATCCCCTTAAAAAAAGTGTCAGCATATTAAGAAAGACCCCGTATAAATACTAACTTTTAAGTAGAGTCGTGCATAAATTTAACGCATCTGTCGCCAACGCGAGTGTGACCTGAAGACGGACACACAGACAGAATGACAAACACAATATAATTACCCTAACAGAATCAACGGCCTCATTAAAGAGTCCTTCGTTTGACATTCACCTCATATTCCGGAAGTAGCGGTGACTGTCCGGTGCACGAGGGATTTGACTAGCCATTACGTTGTCTGTCATTCAAGCAGTATGGAAAGTCAATAACAATGGTAAATGATAGTAATTTAGAGTTTTAATTTTGATTCTCCCAAATTGATGATATATATTTTTGTTAATTTAACAGTTAATTTGATGTTTTCAAAGGCACTTTTTTATGTGTTAATCTCATACAAATTATTCATTCACGACCATAACCATTCGGGTTACAGAAAATAGCATTGTTTTTTGGCAGGCACTTTTACAGATTGAAGCAAAATGGATTGTCTTTTTATTAAGTAACTTTAAATGAGTAATAAATAATGTAAATATCAAAACGAAAGAGAGAAGTGTACGTTTCTCATTTCACAACCCAGAAAAAGCTGCTTGAATTAATTAATCTAAGCAGTCTTTTGACTTAAATCCTGTGATTTAAGTCAAAAGACTGCTTAGATTAATTAATTCAAGCAGCTTTTTCTGGGTTGTGCAATGAGAAACGTACACTTCTCTCTTTCGTTTAATCTGTATTACTGGGGGTAATTTTGTGCACGTACCCCTTCAAGCAACTTCACGTACCCCTTCAAGCAACTTTACGTACGGGTACGCGTACCACAAATTGGGAAACAATGCTGTATTCGATACTGCTTGATTGAAACACATTGTAGCAATTTTATTGTATGCTACCTAGACCTGGAACAGTATGGGCTTAAAACAGTTTAACTGTTGATTTGTATAAGGATTTATAGTTGCGATTAAGGCCGATGTGCGGTGAACACTGACTCACTGAGGCTTTGATTAAATATAATGTAGGTGTCTATTAATGTACCTATCAGCTTTGTAATACCATGCATGGTATCGAACTTATGGACTATGTAATAAGGTTTCTTTTGCACTGTAGACAAAGCGTGTGTCACTTGACATATTTTCAGCCTGAAGTTTCTTACTAGGCTGAAAGAGAGTTTATAATGGAGATATTCAGGTTGGGAACTTAAATGCATTGCTTTATTTAGCTGTTCCATTGAAAACTTCGATGGCGACGCGACCCAAATATATGGAACACGATCATGTAAATGGTAACAGCAGATTTTTTTTCGTTATTTCAATCTTGGTCCCAACGTAAAAATCTTTCAGTTTGATGGTCTGAGGTGCTCCCCTAAGTATAAAAACGAATAACATCTTACATAAAACCTTAAATATGACTAAAAGTGAACCTTGATCTACAACTTCACGCACAGAGACACTAAAGGGAACACACACTACACTAACACACACACACTTTTACTTGATACATACATTGTACCATTGATTTTGACCACACCAAACGGCATTAATGGTCGTGAATGAATAATAAAGTCAAATGCTAGGTTTATCCAGGTTTCATTGCTCTTGAGTCAATTCTTCGCATAGAGGATGTACAAAATAGAAAAAGCTCATGAAACTGAATAAATGCAAATCTGCTTACTAAAGTGGCTTAGCGAACGGAAAATGCAAAGAATTTCAATACAGGCTGTATTGAAATTCTTTGCATTTTCCGTTCGCTATGCCACTCTCTGAAAGCATTTTCACAAACATTCATACTACTGAGCGCATTCATTTATAAATTACTTGCATTCTTGACTGCTAGTGAAAAATCGACCCTGGCACATGGAGATAAAAATAAAATTTTAATGCAATTTGAGATTATTGCATGTTTATGTCACAACCAAATTTTTTGTCTAGAATTTCATTCATAGAATAGAAAATATTGTGGAATTTTGTATTTATTTTTGAAGAATAAAAAGTAATAAGGTAAAATTCAACCCATTTCGGATTGGTCAGACAGAAACCATTTTACATAAGACTTGTCAACCATAATAAGTAAACTTATTAGGTATGAGGTAAGTACATTGAAGAGAGTGCAGACAAAAATTGCCGAGATTTAAATAAGGATTACAACACAAACAAATAATGTTTTTTTTCTTCAGTGTCATGCATCATGCCGACGACGATTTTGATGTCGTATTTACTGTTCAGAAGGCTATAGTCCAAATAAGCATAAGCATATGCTCACGACTATAGGTATTCCTCGGTCAGAGACATTCTGAAACCTCAGAACATCCACGTTTCACCAGTAGTACCGAAACTCTGTCCAGTCCAAATAATACAATACATTTTACCCTAGAACGATTAGATTTTACCAGACGGTTCAGTTACACTACAAAAATATAGGTATTCGGTTAATGTAAATGCGTCACATCCAAGAAGCCATACGATGAATAAAATAAATAACAATGAAATGAAATGAACGTTGAATTCTCGCAGTGAAAAGCTCCCCACGATCGTATTTAGTTTTACCCTCATACTAATGAGGGTGAAATACAATTTTTATTAAATTCCACGACTGATTGTTGACAGGTTATTTGACGGAACGATTTCATTATAGCAAGCCAGCTTTCTGTGCGACTCTGTTTACTCAGTATATCACGCGATATGTTTTAAGAAATTTGGAATTATATAAGTGCGTTAACGCCCTATTTTATAACTCACCGCAAATATCTCGTGACAAAAACATTAAAATGAAAGTCCCAAAGGGTGTATCGTTTTTTCTACGATGCCTTTCCAACGACACCTTACTCGATGGGGTAGATTATAATTTAGTTATATAAGCCCCACTTGCGCCAACCTGGGTTAGCAATAATCTCTAGGTTAAGTCGGTAACCCATGATTTTTTGTATAGAAAAACAACTGAAAGAGCTATTTTATCCGGAGTTAATTGCTAACCCGTGGTTGGCGCAATACTATAATAAGAATACTAGTGTTTACCCGCGACTTCGTCCGCACAAATTATATACCAGATTTTAAGTCAGATCATAAGCTATCAAACAAAAAAAGTTTCATCAAAATCGGTTCAAAGTTGTTTTTGTGTGATGCGCGAACAAACAAACAAACAAACACACAAACAAACAGACAGAAAATTTTCTAAAAAAGGTTGATTTGGAGTTAGGGATACCTAAAAACCATATCGTAATCTTTTTTTTGTAAATATCTTCAATGTACAGACACACTTCAGTTACAGTTTTATAATAGTTTAGATTATATGCTTTGGACGGACGTAATCTCGTCTAATCACGAGTGAGCACCCATTTATTTTTGTGTGTGTGCTGACGAACTGTCACGCGGTACATAATGGTGGCGGGCTGTAGGACCTGCGCCTAGAGCCAGTGCATCTGTGTGAGTGTAGGTCCCTTGTAGAACAAACGAAAATGTAGGACCTTGTATGCTTCACATCTTTTTAGTGTCACATTAAGTCCGTGGTACTTTGAAAATATTCGGAGAAGAAATACTGCATTCTTGCAGCCACCGAAATGCCGTACGAGTATTAACCCAAAGCCTCCTCCACCCTATGGAACTTTTCATGCACCCTTATTTGTAATGCTTGAGTTGAGTAATTCAGAGGGACGTACGTAGGCAGGTAATAAAGAAATAAACAATATCGACAAAACTGTTTAGGTCATTCTAAACATTCTTACCTACCTATTTATAAACTACATGGTTTAGCGCTATTTCCCTGGCGTAAGCAACAAAGTGAACACTTGCAAAATTTTCGAATGCGTGCGTAAAGATTACAAAACAATTAGGTACTGTAATACCTACTATACCAGTTGGGCAAACACAGAGGCAAGTGTCTTAGCCAAGATTTTTAATGCTAATTGGTTGTAAATGTTAGTGTTTATAGTAATTTTCAATTGACAGTTGTTGTTATTGCAGTGTCATCAAAGCGAATTAAAATTTGTCGCTTACGACAATAATTGTGACGTAAGTGCAACAGAAAATAAAACGAAAATCAGCCATTCTCCAAATTGTAAACTTCACATCGTCGTAAGACCCTCTCATCCTCCAAATAGGTACAATATTTGATTAAATTTGGTATGCTTGGAAACAGTTTTTGAAAATTAGGTAAAAATCATAAAATTTAATTTGATATTTGCAACAGCACCTCCATGTCTGCTATTTACAAAATCTTAATATATTCGATAGCTTTACATGATAAAACTGGTACTTAAGCTACAAATAAACCAAAAACTTAGTTGCAGATTACAGTAACATTTCGTTAACCCTATTGCATAAGTAGTTACGACAAAAAGTTGTATGACATGAGTCACGCGACTGTCGACGGAAGCATCGATTGTCAAGGTCGTATAATAGCAGTCGACGACGCGCGACCAACCATTGTTTTACGACCATTATATTCCGTTTTTACACTATTTTTCTATTTACCACTGACTATTACAAACACATTTAAAATGTTCTTCGAAGTGTAATTTACACGTGTATTTTATAAATGTATGGCATTTATTTCTTAATTACGGTTAGAAGTTGTCTGCTGGCGCATCTGCCTTTCCTTTTAAAGGTCTTCAGTTCCTACATTTGTAAAACTAACGGCTAGTCAGCGTGGAAGATCATTAGTGTTAAAGACGGCATTAAATCAAGAAAAGAGCCTTATCGCTTATGGCATAAGCGACATTATTATATGTATTATGTTATGATAAGTACCTACTTACATTTTAGTTCCGGATGCATAAATGCTCATGACTGATTCCCCAAAGGAAAGGTCAGAAAAATATTTTTTTTAAATATTTCTTGCCAGTTGTGGTAATTTTATTGTGAAGTGTTTTTACTATTTCTAATTACCTATTTTCACATTACAAACGTTTATGAAAAAGTAAATACCTACTTACACGTATATTATATTAGTACCTTATATGCAAGTTTCGAAATTGGTGATTGGAGAGCTGTCAATTTCATACAAAACTTTGTCGTAGAACACTCGTAGATGATGTTAATAAAAAAGCTTAGAAATTATTCATACAAAATTTCAAAGCCTTATATCATAGTAATTCTATTATAAATTTTAAATATTATTTGATACGCGCAATCTAGATTTTCTACGCTATTTTTTCATATATAAAACATTACTTTTATTAACACCGTCTACGAGTGTTTTACGACAAAGTTTTGTATGAAATTGACAGATCTTGTTATTTAAAATGACTTCATTTCATTTCCAGATTCATTAACGAAACAATAACAAAAAAGGGTAAAGCGAAAACAATGTGCACCAAATTCGTATTAAACAAAAGAGTGGTCACTAGATATCTGTTTGGATGCACATGCAGCCACGTTTTTCGACGCATACAATGAGAGAGCAACGGACAAACAATAACTTGCTCTACGTGTTGCAGTTTCGGGCTTTACGAGCCAAAGTGAAGCTTGATTGCATGCAACAAACATTTGTGATTGTAAATAAACGTTGTGGTATGAACTGACAAATGTACAAACAAAAATATGTGCAATTTTCTACCATTTACGATACATTGTTTCACGAAATAACCAATTATGATTATGAATGACGTGTGAACATAATTTAAGACTTTTAGAAATAAAGAGTTTACCGTCCGCACAGATTTGAAGTCAAATCATAAGCTATCAGACAAAAAACGTTCATCAAAATCGTTTAGGCTCGGACAAACAAACAAACAGACTGACAAAACATTAAAAAATTGGCGATTTGGAATCAGGGGACACGTAAAAATCGTATAGTAACAATTTTTTAATGTCTGTATTGTATAGATACACTTCTGTTACAGTTTTATAATAGTTAAGATTTATTAGTGCAATAACGACACACATCCACCACCCACGGCATAGGTTTCGATGTTGGTCCATAGAGAAAGTTGTCATTTTTATAGTCTGATCAAGTGCCCTATATGTTACTATGACATTAGCTATATAAGAATCTCATCAAAGCAGCAAAAGTCTAAAAATAGTCATAATATAGGTAGGTATATCTAGTGCAAGGTCAGACCGCAGTGCAGGGCCGTGCAGACGGGCCGTATCGATCGCATCCCATGTCTGCACCACTCGCGCTTGTGTGGAGTTGCGTTTACGCCCGACGATAGTAGAGCTTAATGTTTAGAGCAGTGGCTAAAATAATCACGTACTTTACTCGTGACTAGGGTTACCTGATGTGAAGTGAGATTTCCTGACAAAATCTGTCTTTGTTTAGCGAATTTCACTTGACATTTTGTGTCTATGTTTTACGTGGTTCAAGCAGCGAGATTTGTGAATAATCTCAAAATGATTACAAAAGCCATGCAGTTGCTAAAAGCATTATGTGACCATACAAATACGAAACTGATTAAGTATAATGTTCACTCGTCGATTTTTTATTATTTGCATGTTATTGTTTTAAATGCAAAACAATGTATCTCAACTTAAAATTAATTATTTAAGTATTCTTCATCATCCTAAAAGTCCTGACAAATAAAAATTTCATCCAGATTCCTGACAGATGGCCGAAATTCCTGACACGTCTGAAAAATTACTATCGTCCGTGGTAACCCTAGTCGCGGTGGTACTTTAGTACTAAACGTAAATTATTGCGTTTAGGTGTTGGGAGGCTGTAAAATGGTGAGTACTAAACCTCAGTTTGACTTCAATTTCGCACCTTGCTATGTATGCCGCTTTCTCTGTAACTGGTAACCAAACGACCTTGACCCTAATAACAAATCCCTTCATGGGCAACTCATCCCACACACGACTCATCCCGCGGGCTCAGTTGACCGCTACTTTTTATGTTGGGGGCGACTCGGACCACTCGGTCAACTCATCCCGCGGTGGATTAGGTAAATAGTAGCAATTCGATTCTGGCACTCGCCGGCCGCTACCGCGGCACCGCTCGCTCCGCTCGCTCGGCTCGTGCGCTGTGGTCACAAGAAACCTAACATGCTCGTCGCTTCGCTCCTCGCTAACCTAACCGTCTGAGTTGGAAAAGGGGGTTTCCCCATTCACTCCCGCCCCCATCCACCGCGGGATGAGTAGACCCCTTGGGAAATGAATGGGCCGAGTCACCCCCGACAAAATAAAAGGTGTCAACTGAGCCCGCGGGATGAGTCGTGTGTGGGATGAGTTGCCCATGAAGGTTAACAAATGCATTGGAATTACATTCGCAAAAGTGTAAAATTTTTATTACTACCACAGAGTATTAATATCAACTGCACATCGAAGAACTTGAACGAGCAGTAAAGCTACAGAATTCTTTTTGGTAACCACAAGGTAAAAGAAAAATCTGCGCTACATTCAACTATTGGATAAGTCTAAAACGATGTTCTAGAAATAAGTACTTCGTCTAGTCTTTCTCACTGATCCCCGCTACCCACCAAATCCACCGCGTAGCCCCAACAACGTCTTATGCCGCTACCGAGTTCCGTACCCATTCTGGGTGACCCTAGGTCGCTGCCTCGGTAGACCCTTCGTGGTACCTCCAATTGTCTGAGCAATGTTGTGAATGCGGAGTGTCTAACTTTTAATTCGTCTGAAGAAAAATGCCTAAATATCGAGCCTTAAAAAATGAATGCCATTGCATTGAAGCTTGTAATGCTGGCTATGACGGCATTAGTGGAGCGCAATATTCCTTCGTTATTTTATATCTTGGTCTTTTTGCCTATTGTTTGTTATGTGGAATATGAATCGTAAAGCCACAGTGTATTATAAAAAGCCCCGAATAGACGGTAATCCTAGGAGGCGTTTGGTACGGGGGTGCAGTGAGGGTGTGCAGGGGAAATGAATAACGAGCTTCCCTGTCAAGGTCGGCTTTCTACTCGTTTTTAGCTTCACTGAGTAGATTTCTTTCGATAATAACTGCAAAAATTTTTAGCAGACTAAAAATCAAAATGAACTTCTTGGGAGAAACTAAGTGCGATCACACACGATGACGCACTGACGGAGCTACAGATATCAGTCCATAGAACCATACCCTGTGCGTCAATGCGTCACCGTGTGTGCTTCTACGTGCGGTTTCATACAACTCCTTGCTTCACAAGTAACGGATTGACATCTGCCGCTGCGTCAATGCATCATCGTTTGTGAACGCACTAACCGTTTGTTTCCTTAGAAGTCGTACGAGATGACTAAGATAAGACTTCGTTTCAGGCTAAAGACAACCCACAAATATCACTTTCAATCAGAGATTCAGATACATTTTTGAACGTGAAAAGAGTCTATTAGGGTTGAAAACGTATGGATTTTGACTCACGGGACTTCGAACACAAACTTAAAAATCTCAGGCTTACCTACTTACATTTCATTTTAACTAATAATATGCAGTGTTACTCTCTCGCTACGACTGCATGCTTCATCAATCATCATAATATTTATTAATTACTACTTTTATTATGAACTAGTTGTTGACCCCGTCTGCGTGGACCTTAAACTTACCTAGCATTTTCTGGATTAACATCCAGAAAATATTATAGTTGCATCCCAAACATCCATATCCGTTCAGTCGTTTATGTACGGGGAATTAAGTGACGAACATCCAAACTTAGACATTTAAAACATTAGTGAGATGATATAATTATACTATTTATTTATCATCATTATAACAGAAAATCATTTAAAATGAGTGTACCCGTTCATATACTAGGTATTATGCTCTGCAAAAATACAACAATAGCAATAATTACAAAAAGACGTAAGCGCCATAATGCGTGTTAGACCGCGCCGCACCGCATTTCGTTCTCAATGCAGTCAATACACAAAAAGCTGTCTGGACTCGAAATCGACTCTAAATCCCCTTCAGGTAGACACAAGCGTAACCGGAAGGTTATTTCAGTAGAACGAGCTTGAATTTAAATTTTAGAATTTGCATGAGCAGGATATAACTTGTGTGAATGGATACGAGAGAATATAAGGCTATTGTAGGTATATAAAAAAATCATTTGAGTGTAGAGTTACTCTTTTAAAATTGAGTAGAAAAGTATAAAATGAATTTTATGGAGATGTTAATGCGATCCCACTGAATATTTTATATGCGCCAATATTAGGCAAAGAAAAGAGAACCAATCAATTATACTATTTAGTTCTAGGACTAATAGCGTGACCAAATAAATAAGAAAGAAGTATACAAAAATCCATAAGTCGTATGTTATGACTGAATCTTCTTAAAATTTTCATAGTAACGTATACTCTTTTTGTGAACGAAATGTATGAACAGTGTTGCCACCTTGGGGAATTTGTCGCTAGATTTAGGGAATTCTGCAATAGCTCAACGATTTTTGCATTTGCTAAGTCACTAGACACAGATTTGGTGATTTCTAGCGACTTTCTCAAGATGGCATAGGCGACGATGATATTATCATCGTAAGTGATAACTGATCATTATGGTGACTCTTCTGCTTGTTTGTCCCTGCTTGTTTATAGAAAATGTTGTAACGGTCGTGATTGACGAAGAGTTTTTCGTAATTATTAATGATTCTGTGGATTTTCAAACATTTTATTATAAATTTCAAAGTAAAACTTCTTACTAAGAACTGTAATAATAATACGTTTATAAATTAAAATTATAAAAAATAAATGAAACATTAACGTTCTTTGTATTTTTATTTCATGTTTATGACCACATAGTGAAAAACTGCCAAGAATAACGATTTTAATAGAATCATGATAAGTATTCATGACTGAATAGGATCTAGGGAATTCTAGAGAATTTTTTATATCCTGATTTCTCATTATCTAGCGAGATTCGATGGTACTTCTAGTGACTTGTTCAAATTGAAGGTGGCAACACTGTGTATGAAAAGATATGGTACCAATGCCGACCATTTCAGTGGCACGTGGGCTGCACTTGCATGCTACATTTTAGGAGGTGCTTCAGACTATCAAACTGAACAACTTTCACTATGGAGCCAACAACGAACTCCTTTCGAATAATACGTGTCTGCTAATAATGGGCTGTTTCAATATTAATTGTTATTCCATAAAACTGGAAGTTATCGTTACTTTCAAACCTATCAACTTGCAGCAAAGACAACGCATGCACAGTAAATAACATTTCAACTAAGAAAGTGAGACTGCGACTGTTAAAATCTAGACGGTACCTTAGCAGTTTTCACACTAACAGTTATGACAGGATTCACTCTCGCATACGACCAATGTTTTGTTCTCTAAGTACCACTTGCTAAAATTACGATTTCAAACTAACAAAGAAAACATTAACGACTTCACCACAGACTTCTGTATCTTGTACCTAAATAATTTGTTAAACTAACGCGACGTTATTTTCTTCGGGGTAGAAAAAAACTTTAATATCAATATAAAAGGATTTCAAGTGATGATATGCGGCTAGCTTTTTCATTGTAAATTAAGCTTTATTCATTAGTTATCTTGTACGACATAAAACAAGGAAATATGTTTACTAAATTAAAATCTAAAGACGGAATCAAAACATTTTCACGTCACGGTAACGTAATACCTTACTATCATTTTCTCAAACAACATCGAAAAGACGCAAAAAATTCCCAAGTCCAAATTACCGAACCGACGTAAAACTATTCTAGCGTGACCAAGGCTTCGAATGACAGGCTAATAAATAAACAAAGTAACTAAACCGCATGTAATTGACAGCGGGTGTGAAGTGACATCGCTGCTGACATTAGCTGACGTGGCCTTGTCAACCCTTGACGGTATCGTATCGTATGGCGCAGGAGTAAGGGACAGTGCACATGGTTTACGGCTAAAGCTACATTGAATTATTTTGATAGGATAGGGGTTATAAAGCTGATAAATAACAAATCTCTGCCTGAATTCATAGAGCATAAAAATAATGTAAAAAACGAATTTATCGAACTTATTATCTATTTATATCCACCCACTACATGATGAGTCAACGTTAAAAAGAACGTTTAAAAACAGCAGCTATTGCAGAAGTTTGATATTTCCCCGAAGTGCCATGGTTCTTAGTAAGATTGTGAATTTCTCAGCAAGGAAAGAAACATTTGTAATTTTCATGAATTAATTTAGCATTTACAGGTGTAAAGTAGGTACAGTAACTTTTTACTATAAACAAGTTTGACTTTCGTTTTATAAAACAACCAAACCGACAAAATTACAGCGAAATATCAAATTATCATTATTATAACTTAAGTTACTTTTTTGAGTTAAGATATTTTATCATTACAACAAAAACGAAGTAGGCAAGCAAACGGTACAGAACTGGTTTATCTTTATCACAAACAAAATTGTGCTTAATTGAGCTTAAGTTTGCGATCTTAGTGTTATTTTTTTCTTTTATTTCCGTTACATTAACCAGATAATAAATTGGTTATTATCTTATTTATGACGTCTGGTTTTGGTACAACTTTAATGTGTTTTTCTTAATGTTTACTACCGGTATTTTCTAGTCCGTAAAGTTATAGTCTTATAACAGTCACAATCAGTCAAACATGACTTGTGATAGGTATTATAATAATGAACGCGGATTACCGTAAATATTTTGTGTAGATCTAGATTAAAACCTAATAAGTCCCTTTCAGAAATTTATATGACAGTATTTGGTACTTAACATGCCTACACAAGCACCCTTTTTTTGACTGAGTCTTTCTGGATATTTTATTCAAAAATAAAAAACTAATTTTAGGCCATAATTGTATTTTTTTATTTAATTTTACATAAATTTATCTTGATCATCATAGCTACCCATATATTCTTCTTATTACTTTTTGTGTATCAAATGGTATCAAATTTCCTTGCTAGTTTAAATTGAAAACATTTTAGCTTTTTCAAAGGTTCAATCGGATAGTAAAATTGGGTTGGAGCATCACGTTTTGCTGTCATATTAGTCGTCGAAAAATTCTCCTAATCTTCTTGTCAGTCTAGGATTTATCCTCCCCCCTCCCAAATCCGAATAAAGGTATGGTAAACTGCAGTAATTACAGCTATTTCTTTTACAATAATTTTTCAATATATATCCCCCTTCCTCCGTACCAAAAGACTGGATACGTTCTTCTTGTCAGTCATCGACCCATACACTTTCAAGTCTGAGGTACAAATTAACTTGTACAGTTTTAACCCATTTATACTAAAAAGACACGGTAGTTTAGTTTTATGTTCTGCTTCATAAAAAGTATTACATTTATTCTTACTATGTGTCACAAGTCACAACTCATAATAAAGACCTTGCTTATGGATTGGCGCCAGGTCTTAAACCGTATTCTTTTATCACTACCGCTCTGATGACTTTATTTGGTTGGTTTCCGCACTAAAGCGGTCTAGCCTATTCATACGACTAAAATACTAATGAGTACGTTAGTATAAACGTTAATTTATATCTAGTTCCTTGATGGGTTTAAAGCACGCTCTAATCTATCAGATTTGCCACTACATTGCTGCATGGATAATGTGATTAATTTATTTATCTAGCCTAGCATATTAAATTCTGGTTTTCTCTATCTTCTTCTTATCGAGTGGGCTGCAAGCCCTGGTGTCAGAGTTTATTCTAACCGCCTTACGGCCTCTGACGTGGTTTTTATGTACCGACTACTACCACCAAAGACAGTAGCCGGGATCAACAGCTTAACGTGCCATCCGCGGAATTATCTTTCTTTTCAGACAATCAGGTGACTCAGCCTGCAATGTCCTAACCAACTGGGGAAAAACGCACAAAGTGACATTTCACTAGGTGCCCCCCGTGGGAATTGAACCCACGACCTCCGTGTCAAGAGCCCAATGCTCTTAACCATTAGACCACGGAGGCAGTTTTCTCTATGGTAGGCAGAGACAACCGATCACCACCTGCTTCGATCCTGGCAGACTTCTCTAGCTTCCTCAACATTCTTCAGCCATTCCAATGCTCGTCGATTTCGGCATCTCACCTGACCCTTTTTAGCACGTCACAAAGGTCAGTGCAATAATACAGTTGTTGCAATATTGCAAATATTACTTTGTAAGAGCTATATATTTTTATTGGGCTGGGGCGGTAAGCAAACTCGCGGTATCTAGTGTAACTAGATTAATTATTACATCAACCTATAATTAAATCGTTTCTATTTCCATCCTCTAATGAGAATGTCATCTTAACATTCCATTGTAGTGAAGGTTTTCAAGGTTGAATTATTGCTTCATGAGATTTGATGGTTAAAAAAATGGATGAAAACAGTATGAACAAAGGGCTAAGCAGATTTCTTTATTTCTTAAGAGAATACCGATTACCTTACGTACTTATTTATTTAAAGACGTTAATCTCAACTTTAATATTCTCAAGGCATCATCGAGTTATTATAATGACATGAATTGTCGAGATTTGGTGGAATGACTTTTTTATTTCCATCCATAAGTGCGATCTTTATCTAAATGTGGACTTTATTACAACGACCTTAGGTATGTAGGAAGGGTAGAGGAAGTCGTTTTGTCCATAATTGCATGGTATTTGGAATTTAGAGGCCCGTAAAAGGCTTCGCGTAAGTATTAGCGAGAAGAAGAAGCGTATGTATTCTAAATATATAGAGAAGACAACATTTATTAAATCCATATCGAATTCAGTCATCACTAGAACAAAAAACTGAAACAGAAAACCGGTGGGGTGCCCGAGTTCTAGAATCGAGACCACCAACTGGCAATCGAAGTTTTGCCTGTAGGTAGTTGGGAGCGACTGTATGAGGAAGGCCGAAGATAGAGTTTCATGGTGCAACTTGGGAGAGGAGTTCAGTCGAAAAAGACAGTCTGATGATGATCATCATCATATCAGTTCACACCAATTTGAACTATTGACAGAAGTCTTTCTTAGGTCATGGACTTGTGAATGGAGCAGAGTTACAATCGATTGTTATGCTTCCAAATGGATGAAAAATCTGGTCTTAAACTTTATAATTGCGTGTTCTGAAATTTTAACAAATAAATAAATAAGTATATTATTTAAACTGTAAATAGCAACTAAATAATATGTTTAGAAAAAGATGCCATGTCCAACAGCAAGCTCAAACGGGATGATCACGATAAATCCACTTAAAACGCCTATCGTGATATTCACGAAAGAAATTTTCTATTGTCAAGTACCTACCTTTAGAACTCTATTGAAGCTAAAAACTGAATCAAAAGACGAAAAACAACATTTTAGCGTAAAAAAATTGTAGTTTCATAAAAGAAAGGTCACGAATGTCTACAGTAGACTACAAACGCGTTTTTTATTCAACTTCATTTATTTTCGCGTGAGGAACAATAAATTAGACGAGATCCGGTACACGCGAGTCTAGCGTTAAATGTCATGATATTCTGAGGTGATATTATTATTATGTGCGGTACTTTTATGTTTTAGATGTCTAGAAACTGTGGTTGTACCTGTTTGATCTCTTGCTAAGATTTCGAATGAAGAGGTTTTGTGTTTTGACTAGTTGGACTGGGTGTTTTGTGACTTGAAATGCATGCTGTTTGTGGAAAGTAACATTTCGTGTGTAGCAAAAAGCTGATAACTCCAACTTTCGTGATCTGTGAACCGGATTAAGAAGAATTATAGAGATAGTTTTTTCGTTGGCAAATAGAAAAAGATATTTTGAACTATTAATATAGGTAAAAGATATTTTGAACTATTAATATAGGTACGCCTATAGTTATAACGGTTGTTATAGCGAAGACTCTGGCCATCCATCTCGTAACATTAAAGCGTGTTTAAACAAAGAAAATCATTTCTGCAGACTCAAAAACATAATTCTATTTGGTAAGTATAAGTTTAACAATTTCTTCTTCTGTACCTTCGATTTCTAATTTCGCCTAACTATGTTACACTAGATTTGTACACACGACGACACATCAAGCTACGCAAAACAAACATAAGCTGGCCGCGCGACGTAATACATTACTCTACCTACGCGCGGCCAGCTTATTTTGAATTTGCGTAGCTTGATGTGTCGCCGTGTGTAACTACTATACAGAGTGTAAAATTTAATGCATTACGTATCTGTATTTAAATTCTTTACGTCGTAATTTAAATTTACACCCTGTACAATTTGATGTTGGGAGCAAAGAGCGTCATGAGCAGTCTTTGCCCATACACTGCAGGATTTATACTATAACCTCTATAATCGATATTATATCCTAAGCTCTGCTTGCGATTAGTTACTGTATATTCTATATACGTACATATAGAATATCATATTAGTTAAAACTAGAAAGTTAGTAAAGTTTCTCTATTAAAACAAATATTTACTCCATAAAGCAGCCGATAGGATCGCTGTAAAGATTGAAACACAGTGTTGCCGTCGCTGCGAGCGCTATTCAAATGAGATAGTGAGATTTGAGTGATACCGAGTAAAGCCGCGGTGAAAGTAAGAGGACAAGCACATCATGGGCCTAGGGCTCGCCGGTGGTACAAGTGGATAAACAACAATGGACCGAAATACAGGGTCCAACTTAATATGGAGTCCAGTCCAGCCCAGTCCAGTCCTTATCGTACTTCAAGTGTGCGATTTTTGAAAGTCGAATCTGCAGTAGAAAGATGCGTATCTCCATAGTAATTTTAACATTTTCAACTGCTGAGCTCACCGAATGAGATTCAAAAATCGCACTCCTGGGCTGCAATAGCGGTAAATATTCGGTGATTGAACCGTGTTTAGACTACGTACAAACCATGACTTTTCACACATTAGGTATTGCGCTAATCGCGGTACTGCTCTTGACAGCTGTTAGAGCCGTTTTGACAGATCGCTCAGACGTTAAGGGCTGTCAGTTACATAGAGTTCAGCGCGATATGCGGAATTCAGCACAGTTGAATAGTAATTGGATTGCAATGTGATTAGAACTGAAATTGGATCAGAATAGAACTTCGACGTTTCATCTTAGCGCAATCGGGCTCCAGTATGTCCAGTAAGTCGATACAGCAATATTCGATTTAATAATATGAATCTACGTCGGTGATACGTCATTTCATGAAGTTCATCATGGAATCAAGTGAAGAGATTTACCAATCAACAGAGGTTCCATGCAATAAATTCAGTTCAATTAACAAGCCCTAATAGCTTCAAATGATAATTATGATTGCGAATTCGCTCAGCTTGAAGCTATTCAAGCCCCCGCTGCCCGCTCATACCACGCACTAAACCGCATTAGATTAACGTTTCCCTTAGCGTTGCATATCGGAGGAAAGCCAACCCCATTCTTGTTAAGATATTGTGCATGTGAGTGGAATCGCAAAACGTTTCGTTTTTCCACCGCGACAGTTGGACAGCGAGTTATTAATGTCAGCGCCTTAAGCTTAGAACTGAGCTTTAGAACTATCGACTGCCTTGTCGCTAGACTACTCATAGTATTCACATGTTTGAGCTTAAACTTATAGAAGAACAAGTCGAGAGAGAAATAAATCGTTGCTGGAGAAAGTGTCATTTTGATAAGACTAAAATTTTTACGGACTTAATTACTTTCAACTAATCGATCTATTCGTCGTACCACTTACCATTGCTTTTATAATGCAATTTTATATTAACGAGTTGCAGACAGTTTTAAAAACAATTAATTAGGCATAGAACTGAAAAATAATCCACCAAAAATAAACTCAGCCAGTATAGAACGACAAAATATGAATTGACTGTCTGATTCCTTTAGAGTTTAGACAGTTTTTAGGGTTCCGTACCCAAAGGGTAAAAACGGGACCCTATTACTAAGCCTACGTTGTCCGTCCGTCCGTCCTACCCATTTAGGGCTGTAACTTTTGAACCGTAATAGCTAGATAGTTGAAATTTTCAAAGAATATGCGTTATTACGGCGGATGTGTTAACAAATAATAAAAATGTCAAAAAGCTACAAATTAAGGGGGGTTCTCAACAAGAAACTGGTTTTTATCGACGTCTTTTCTTCTCGTTCTACGGTAAAAACGGTAATACATACGAGCGTCAAACTTGGTGTGATTATAGAGCAAACTCTACAGAATAACAACAAATAATAAAAACCGGCCAAGTGTGAGTCGGTCTCACGATTAAGGTCCCGGAGAAAAAAAGTTTTTTTCTATATTAATATGTTGTGTTGTATGGTGGTGTGGTACGGAACCCTCGATGCGTGAGTAGCCCGACTCGAACTTGACCGATTTTATTTTAACTAGTATGTTACAGAGTAATCTTGGTTTGTATTAAAACTCTGCTGTTAAGGTAGTCTACGTTTAAAAGTTATTATTTCACGCATAATAAATTGTTGTTTGACGGAAGAGATCGGCCTAAACGATAAAGTTAAATAGCGACTTTGTAAGCGATTTACGATATGCTAGTACATTTAAAGTTACAGTTTTTGCATAAAGCCAATACTTACCTATTTGCTATTGACATTTTGTTTCCTGCAATTCATGGAAATATGGAACATAGTACCTTGATCAACAGGAGTTGAAGTGGTGAGAATTTGTGGTATGGGAACAACTAACGAAATTAAGCGAAATAAAAACCAGACAAATTACATGCGACAGAGTAAAATGATTAGCAGCTGAAATAGGTGTGTTTTTTTCTTGAAGTATATAAAAACCCGAAAGAAGTGGAAATTGAGAAAACATTTCGGTAGGTGCATGCATACTTCGGTACAGTGTGGTTCCGAAAACTTTTCTCGATTTTAAACTTTAAGTAGGTACGTAGTTAACAAATGTTATGTTCACTCGATGGCATATTGGTCCAATCATTTTAGGGGTTGACCCTAACAATAATTCATCTATCGCTGAAATTTTGCAGTGTGATAAAGTAAAGTATACAGATTATGGTTGACATATAATCTATAGGTTTAATTTTTTCCGGTCCTAGATTATTTGTCAAAGTTCAAAGTTTCAGCGATATATTATTGTTAGGGTGTCCATACAAGGAAACTCTAAAATGACTGGACTTTATTGTCATTGAGTTTAGCTTGCTAGAAAAATACAATCGTCCGCTAGCTCATGGGCATGCCCCTGTCTTTGCTTGCACAGCTGCTGTACAGTAAATAAAAATGTATACATAGTAATTTATTAAACCTAGTAATAATAGCCTGTCATTGAGTAATAATTAATAATATTGTCTTTATAACAATAAATTGTTCGTATAAAATTTATTGCACATGTTTTTGTTTACTTTAAAGAGTTGTGTAATATTTTTAACAAGTAATAACTTTTTATTTGACGTCAGTAAATTTCAAAAGTAATTAATTTCGCGAAAAGCAATTACTGTTAAAGTACTTACGCCGTTAAAGGATCTTCTCTGTCTCACACTATAAATTACTGGCTAAAACCAATTTTATGGGTCACTTCATATTACTTAGAGAAAAATACGCTAAAGAAGTTATTCTGTTGCGTAGGTGAAGTTCTCTAATCTGTATTGGGTGCGTGTGGTGGACTAACATCCATACATCATATACGCCCATACATCCTCACCATGAGGATAGAATTAATGTCCCAGGGAATAATAGCGATAGCTAATATAAATTTAAGTATTCTTAAGGTGAGGATCACCGACTGGCAGGCATAGAGTGTGGGGCGGGCGGGGCTTCCAAGCCACAGAACTGACGACGTCTTGAGAAACACAAGCTATTTCGGAGAGGCATGTTTCAGCAGTGAACGATGATAGGCTCATGGTGATGATGATGGTGAACATCTTCACCTATTCATCAAGGGAAAGACAGATTTTGATTAACTACAATCTGAACTTTATGTCCGTGATTCATACATTTTTCAGTTTGAGGCTGAATTACTGTATGCCCATACTTTTTGACTAAAATTAGACTCAACTTATGCTCAAGAGACGTGTCTAAATCGCGGCCTAAAAGATGATCCTATTGTAAAAACGTTGTTTAAACTTAGGACGTTTCTTCATAGTCCTGTATATCGACATCATTATCAATTCAAAACGATAAACAAAGACGATAAGCTTAAATTTAACTATCAGCGTATCAATAACAAAAGCAGTCTCCCCAATTAGATGTTATTTAATCTCTATATAAAATAAACAGAAGGAAACAGGCCGCTATGGTCGGATAATGTACTTAGATGGAGCGAAAGCGCGGTCTGGTTCGATATAAATAAAGTATTTATAGGTTTCCATCGACGGCTGTTTTTGTTTAGTTACTGATTGCAGATTGTGCATTATTTTTATAATATTGCTAGATGAACGCGGCGAACTTCGTACCTTCTTAGAATCTTCCCGACACACATTTGGCTATGTTCATCATGGATAATGTAGCACTCTAATGGTGAAAGAATTATTCTGATCGGTCCAGTAGTTTCAATCTTTCCTCTATGTTGGAAAAATCTTAAGGGGCCATAGGTCCAGACGAATATTTTCTATGAGAAACGCGATTGCCGAGCGCTCCGAAAAGTGTGTGCGTGAGCCGTATTTTCGATTAAAAACAACTAACCAAAGTACTTTTTCTAGATTTTATTTATGATTGCACTAGTTAAACTAATGGTGAATATGTGAGTATAAATACCAACAATCGGAAACTATTTTAACTTCTTCTAAACCGAGAAAAATGTTTAAAAATGCATGAAAATACGTCATCTTTGTGACGATTTTCTATCGAGTGAAGTAATTCCAATCATGTATTCAGTTGATGATTGCACTAGATGAAATATCTAAAAATACTGAGGTATGACTTTAGTTTCGGTAAATGTTATAAATCAAGTCGTAAAATGAAAAATAAAAGATGCCTCCGAGGTATTTCCACCTACTATTACGTCTTAATTCCAACTAGTAAGGAATTCGCAGACGCTCTATGATTCTAGCTTATAGGGGGTTGTAAATTTTTATATGTGGGCTGGCATAGTCCCAATTGAAATTTTTTTTCAAATAGTAGGTCATTGGGGACACAGACAAACAAAAATAATGTTTTAATAAACATATCATACTGCAAAAATGTTGATTATGTGTGGGATTGGATTATGAACGATTATGCGGATAATTGGATTACAGATGACTATGGAGTCATTTTACAATCTTTATGTACCATTGTCTCCTTAAAAGACAAAATTAATTGCAAAATCAATCGGGACTATGCTAGAAGTTAACAAACCCCATTAAAAAGTCGTAGATTTTAACTACAGAGATTACTTTTGACATTATACAGGGTGTTGGGGTAAAAAGTTGCACTACTTTAAGGGATGATTGTACCTATGATACTGAATAACTTTTCCAAAGAAACCTATAGGAAATTCGCAAAAAAATTTGTCGACTCTTTATACGAAAGTTCGATCAGCTGATTGCATTTAGTATGGGAAGTCCAACAAAATTTTTACGAATTTCCTATAGGTTTCTTAGGGAAACTTGTTCAGTATCATGGGTACAATCACTCCTTAAAGTAATGCAACTGTTTACCCTAACACCCTATACAAGGTGTTTCATAAGTAAAAATAAATATTTAAAACTCTTAAGGGGGTTGTTTAGACCGTCAAACTGAACAACTTTCTCTATGGGGCCAACATCGAAATCGCGAAAAAAAAAAACTGATATCCCATACCTACATATTTTAGCTCTAGTCGATTTGTAGAGTATGGCACATTTTTTTTTTCCGCGATTTCGATATTGGTCCCATAGTGAAAGTTGTTCAGTTTGATGGTCTAAACCACCCCCTTAAATGTTTATTTGTATTTTTGTAACACCTTGTATAGTACTCTGTGCTTTTGACAAAAGAAGTCAGAATAATAGGTATTTATCTCACTAATATTATAAATACGAAAGTTTGTGACGATGTTTAGATGTTTGGATGTTTGTGACGCAATCACGCAAAAACGGCTGAACGGATTTGGATGAAATTTGGCACACAGATAGAATATGTTCTGGATTAACACATAGGATACTTTTTTAAGATCCACGCAGACGGAGTCGCGGGCAACAGCTAGTGTATTATAAAAGAAATTGTTCTAATTTTCTCCATGTATAACTATAACACATTTATGACATAACTGACAATCAATTACACCCAGTAACAGTCGAGGTGATTAGAAAATAAGACAAATGAACTCTTTGTTTGATTGCTATGATCTTACGCAACTAATTCACTTAATCGACCACGTTTGTATGATTTAGGGTTCCGTTTTAGGTGGACAAAGCCTACATACAATTTATGAAGCCCTTTTAAGGACGTGAAACTGATACAGGATTCATAGATTAACAGCTATGTTAAATATGTTACTATATTGTTCGAATAACTGTCTATACCTACAGGGTGTAAGTGACAGACATACATTTGAGTCGAGTAGGTACATCTGTTTTATTTGGAGCAGCTGATTTCTTTCCCGTTTCCTGAGGGTAGCTCCATAGTGTACGTTGTTCAGTTTGATGGTCTGAATTTACCGTTTCAGTATTTGTCTGGCTGTCACTTACACCCTGTATATTCAGGTATTTATCGATATATTTTTATAGGTAAGCTTCCGAACTCATTATTTAGGAGTTGCTAAGACTAGAAATTATTAAAATCTACATTAAATTGAAACTTTGATTGGATCACACACAACATCCTAATTTCTTAGTTTAGTAAGTAGATAATTATTACTATCCAACTGTTATCCAACTTTTAATTTAAAGGTCAAGTTAATCAAAGTTTATAAATCAGAAATAAAAAATGTTTTCCTACGGAACCCACCATCCAATGAACGTAAAACATGTAAACAATTTGTTTTTATTTTCTTTCTACCAATCCACTGCGACAATCGCTCACTTAAATGAAAGTGTCAAATCTATAAGAAAAGCAACCGGATATTATATGTATTCGCCAGTCTGTCCGTTATTATGTCCATTTGTTCAGTCTATGTAGTTTATTCAGTTGATTTAGTTCTGTAATTTAATTATATTTTCCCTTTTAGATGTTAGGGAATTTATTACGAAAGGCTTGTGGTATTCATAAAAAAAAACGACAAAAATTTTGATTCCTTTTAAAGACTTCATCACCATTTATCTGCCTATATTACAATTCAGGCACAGATTAATAAAAAAGTTACTACGTGTTCAGGACATAGGCCAAACGAATAAAGATCAAAGGTAGACAATGTAAAGATCATAGACAATGTAGTCTGGTAAAGGTTAGTTAACTATAAACCACTGGGTTATCTTTGATATAAATATTCCAAACTTATAACGACAATAGAATGAAAACAATTAAATAAAAAATTAGCTGATGTTACCAATTAATCAAATTCAAACCTAACTCGCATTTAGATGCTTGTACTAGACAGACTAGACTTTTAAACCCCTTAGTCCACCCACCAATAATGAATCGAAAGGCAATAAATTCAAGGGTAATTTATTTCCAGTGTCAAAGCCTGTACCAACGGCTTTAATACTGTCCTACCACCCTCTATGCAAATCAGGATGGTCTACCCTAACCAGACTTTTCATTTAAAACTGACAAAAGAATTCTTGTCATAAAGGATTTCTACTTAAGGGGCTACCTCCTGATTTTGGGTAGCTTTGTAACCATTTTGTTCATTAACTATTTAACTTTTTGAGCTGAAAAATAAACTGAACCATCTATACGATATGAGAAGTGATGTGGTTTTTCTAGAAATAGATTTTAATGAATAAAACCGACGAAAAGGGACTCTAAAGTCACCCTTTTTTTTCCAGTTGTAACCATTTTACTCTTATATTTTTAATCGGAAGAAAATGAAAATTTACGATATTGGTCACAACACAATTTAGAAGGATGTGGTTTTCTTACTTTTTCGAAATTAATTAAAAATCATCTAATTTTTCAAAGAAAACAGCTAAATTCTGACCGGAGCCAGAGAGTCGTGGTCCAGGGCTGATACGCCTTAAGTACGTGAAGTGTGTAGCTCCTAAAGCAAAAGAAACTCAAACACAAGTGAAGTAAAATCAATAATACAATGACATTTGGAACAGTACAGATATATTACATATAGAAAGTAAAGTCTTTCTCCGTAAACGTCTAAATTACATCGCAAGTAAACCAAAATGTACGGATGTTATCGAAAACTATAGCATTTACAATCAAATATAGCCTCTGTTGCAATTGCATAAAGTGCACTGCTATTACCCAATTACCAATACATACAGCTAAGCTCAACCCGTAATGATAAAGGCAGGTCATAATGACACGTTAGCTCTTACACCAATGATACATCATTGGTATACAATCAGGTATATCACTGAACATTTCCATTTTAGTTTTGGCGTTAAACATGAATAAAGAACAGAAGAAGCAATGGATGGTGTGAATGAAGTAGACTCAGAGAAAGGGGATATTATGAAGGGACGTAGTAAAGAATCGCTTAAGGCAAATCCGAGCGGAACTAATAGTGATACTTCGATACAATACGTCGTTATTGCTTTCTTAGATATAATCTGGTCGTAGAGTAAAGAGTTTTCGATAATAAGGAACACCTACACACTAAAGAAAACAATGAGTTTGTGAGAATAAAAAAAAGCTGCGAATGTCACGATGATGAAGTCATAGAACTTATTAACATTGCTGGAGATAGTAAAGTAAAGGAGCATTTACATCATCGTTTAATAATGACCACCACATGCCTAGCGTGACTGCAGCATTAGAATCTAAGACTTCCTCGCATGGAGGATTGGAGGAGGAAGGAGGATTTTGGATTTTGAAACAACTGATATTTAAAAGCTATGTTGGAAGCACTTTGGAAAGCACAACCACAAGCACTGGTTATACGTCAATCGCTCAGTTGCAGAACCGCTCATTAGAGTTAATCCTCCATCTCTTGCTGTCACTTTTTGTCTTGTTGACGTAGTAAAAGCTAGGAAGAGATTTAATGGAGGATTAACTCTAATGAGCGTTTCTGCAACTGAGCGTTCGTCTTGCGTCAATGTATCAAATAGGAAAATGTTTGCTATACCTATGCAGAAGCGTGTAATTTTTCAGTGGCTATTAGCTTCTGATATGTAACTTTGTATGACCTTGTTTTTAGAACCAACGCGTTGAACTATAGTTAAAACAATACAAGAAAATAATACAATAGAACAAAATGACAATAGTAGCAACATAATTTTTACAATACATAACAGGAAAGCTATGTAGCTTCTAACATTAAAATGTTCTAGTAATAGTTTACACATTTTGGAAAATCTGCTAGTTTTTTTTAAATTGTTAAAAACCAAAATGAAATTTATATTCCCCTTATACATAAATATACATAACCAACCACCATCTTTTTAACTAATACCTAACCTATAATAATTCATCATCATCATCATATCAGCCGATAAACGTCCATTGCTGGACATAGGCCTCCCCAAAAGTGGGGGATTTGCCATAATCGCCACGCATGGCAGGCGGGATGGCGATCGCTAAAATTCGATAAAATCGATAAAATAATAAATAAAAAATAAATAAATAATAAATAAAAAATTATAAATTAAATAAAAAAATACGCATTATATATGTTTATAATTATAAATTTATAATATAAGTAGCAACATGATAGAATTTGATTTGACAGGTGGATCAGCGATTATGAACGACCTTGATATTGAAAACGCGACAGACCAAAATGAAAGTGAATCTGATATCTTTTCTCTTTTACCAGTTACGTCTGACGTTAAACTAATTCTAACTTAATCGAACGTTACGTTTTATTTCTTAAGGTCTGTCTTCATCAGTATTTGTCTGCGAGCGTCACTTGATGTTTTTTTAAAGTAGAAAATGAAATGAACTGCATGCTCAACTTGATGTTGATATTCAGTTATTAAAATCATTGATCGTAAGAAGGTTTATGGATTTTTTTTAATATAATACTTTTATGAATTACCTATTTGAAGTGCATTCATATATTATTATATGAATTCACTTCAAAGAACATGGGCTTTACTGTAGGACTTTATAATACCTATTAATAAGAGTCTTTAAAAATAGAAATTTCCAATTTCTGTCTATGACAGTACTTCGGTTTTTTTAAATCCAAGATCTCATTTTTTTGGGTGCATTTGTTGTTGAAGTATTGTACAAAGTATTGTATCTATGTAGGTACCCAATGAAAATAGGTACTAACCATACAGTAAAAAAAGCGAAACGCCTGATCGTACATTATTCGAATAATCTTAATATTGGAGGTTCGTCTGCGATTTTCTAGTTGTGCTCAACCATGAAGCAATTAATTAAAATAATAATGGTTTATTGCTTCATGTGCTCGACTCTGTAACGTATAAGTTTATTCACTTAGAAAGCTCCTGATGAGAACGCGCCTTTACGATAATCAGGTTTCAATGCAAATCTAGAAACAGTAATTAAATCTTTTGTCACGGGTTTATAAATATAAAAATTGTGAAATAGTTAAGAAACTTGGCGATAACTTTTGTTAAATGTTGTTTTGAAATTTGATAATCGTTGTTGATAATCTACTAACGTTAATATGATAATTATAAAACTAATTATAAAGTTGACCTTTGCAAAATGTAGACGTTTATATAAACTAAGTATTTGCATAGATTTTACATTTGCTTCAGTGTTATTTAATACTAGCGGCGTCCGCGACTTCGTTACGCAGACCACTTACTTTAAATACTCATTACTTTTGCTCGAATAAACCGATTGTGATGAAATAAAGCCTTAATGAGAAAACCAAATCCAAATCAGTTCGGAATTTTTCAAGTGATGCGTGCACAAACAAACAGAAAAAAAAAATCTAAAAATTGTCTCATTGCATTCCATTACGTACCTATCCTAAACGCCCTCAATTAATATTTTTACAACTATCTTCAGAGTACATTCACGCTAAGCTTAGAATTTTATTATATTTATGTATCGATTATTACAATGTATAGATAGATTTAATCGTAAAACGCAAAAATAGATTTAATAAAGCATTTATTATTATATTCATAAAAGTATTGCTGGAGTTAGTGCATTTTGGTCATGCACGTGTGAGCCTTCGACACACTTTGGAAATCAGCGATAATGGACTTCAGATTATAATGCTATAACATTACTATTCCTTTTTTCTTTAGCTTATTTCATCCCAATGCTGGGCAAATTCATCTCCGTCTTGGGCTAGCTCCCTTTTACTTACAATAGTTAGCTTATTATCTCTCGACTATATTCTTCGGGATGAATAACCCCCCATTCAAAACATCTACAAAACTAGCAGTGCCACAGATTTTTTATTTTAATAATTTTCATACTTATTTTAATTGGTAGGTCAAAGATTTTGTTTGGTCTTAAGCGAAACATATTAATCTATGGGTACGTAATGACTTCGTATAGTTTCCCCAAAATATATTGAAAAAAAAAACAATTAAATAAGAAAAACAGGCGTGGTGATACATTGATGTCTTTGTGCAGAGAAAACTGAATAACTGAAACTGATATTTCAGTAAGTGCCGATCCGATATCTATCGTCCATCATAATCTTTTAGGTATTTAAAATGTTGTTAATAGTACAGTAGGGGACTTTTTAATTACCAAAAAGATTAACGATTGCCGTTTAGAAATTGTTGTAGGGTACTAAATGAATAATATAAAAACCTAAGTCTTACAGATCACACCCCGCCGTTGAAAAAAAATAACAAAAATTGTCTGAAATTTTCAAATTTCGAAGTTACCGTTTTTTTAAATTTTTTTTTTCTACGGCGGGTTGTGATCTGTAAGACTTAGGTTTTTATATTATTCATTTAGTACCCTACAACAATTTCGAAACGGAAATCGGTAATCTTTTTGTTAATTAAAAAGTCCCCCGGCTACAGTACTTTAATACGGATAATTACGGTATCATCATGGAAGAAAATTTACAACGTTTCCAGTTTCATAAGAATGTCTGAACTCCCCTATTCATTAACAAGAATAACAAGACTTGTAATAAAATCGCAAACAAGCGAAAGAGGGCTTATTCGCAACAAAATTAGATGTTACAACAAAACTGGATGTTTATAACCTATCATTGTAAGAAAGATCAATTCTATTGTAACTGATAGTTGCAAACTCAGTGAAAACAATAACCATTGTAAGACTTTCATTGTGAACGACCTTGGCGGTAGCTTGGCTCTTGTTTTACAAGCAACCTGCAATGTTATTAGGTCGATTTTCGAAATGGTGACACAACTAATTTTGTGGTAATTATAAATTATTTTTACTTAATACTTCGTTTCGTCCTTTGTTATGTTAAGCAATCGAATATTTGAGAATAATTATTACGTTCAGGCAAGAATTAGCAAGATCACAGTCATACGAGCTCGAACATTCAGTGCATACCTATGGGTACGTCATATGTCATAACTCATAACGTACGTTGGGTACGTCGTGTGTACCTGCTTTATAACACTGCTGGGAATAATCCATGGCTACTTCCAATTCCAATACACACAGGTGCATTTTTTCACGCCTATGTACCTCTGCTGGGATAAGCAGAGACAGTGGATCATCACATTCTACGATACTGACACTTCTCTCGTCTCTTCAACATCCATAAGTCTCTTTGGCGGTCATGGCTACACTTTTACTTAGAGCGTTCACACACGATGACGCACTGAGATGTCAGTCCATAAAACCACACCCGGTGCGACAATGCGTCACCGTGTGTGCTTCTACGTGCGGTTTCATACAACTCCTTGCTTCACAAATGACGGACTGACGTCTGCCGCTCCGTCAATGCGTCATCGTGTGTGAACGCACTTATACCTTCTTTAGTATTCATATATCAGCGTACACCGTACAGTGCGTCTAAGGCAAATCAATTTAATTCAATTGCACTTTATTGCAACCCATTCAACTATTTAAATATAAAGCAGATAATATAACTGTTAAGTGATTGCTTTGTTTGTTTTCGAGCATTAAAAAACACAAATATTAGTATAGTATAAATAAGTATATTTGAAATAAGTAGGTATTTAAAAAAATCAACTTAAAACAGCTTCACTGACCCCAATTAAGTATGAAACACGTTTAAAGGTAGTTGCATGTAGGTACTGATTAACATTTGTGTACACAAAGAATTACCCCGCGGCCCTTACATGTGTGACCTTCTTCTCAAAATTCCATTTTTAAAAGTGCTAATTTTTGTGTAAATGGAACAGGCATGTATTAGGGTATGGCACACCTACATGATGATGAGCCAAAAGATACCTAATGAAGTTCCTATAAAAGTTTTAAATTCAAATACAATTAAATCCCCTTTTGAAATGTATATTTATTGACACTAAAAAGAGTCAAAAAACTTAAAATCTTCCCCGAGGGGGTAGTCAGAGACATTCTGAAACCTCAGAACATCCACGTTTCACCAGTAGT
This sequence comes from Agonopterix heracliana, assembly GCA_963693445.1. Taxonomy (NCBI): domain Eukaryota; kingdom Metazoa; phylum Arthropoda; class Insecta; order Lepidoptera; family Depressariidae; genus Agonopterix; species Agonopterix heracliana. The sequence continues at coordinate 3,969,305 of OY856310.1, forward strand.
ACCGAAACTCTGTCCAGTGTGACGGGGGGTGAGCTTATAATGGACAGCGGGCAATACATGCCTCGAAAATTGAAGCATGTCGGCTTAAAATCTTAAACAATAACAAACGGTACAAATTCGTTAGGCCGCTGTAAGCAAACTGTATTCCTACTTAAATGTAATAAAACGAAATAAAAAACTATATCAAACCAACCCAATATATTCAGTTAGGTAGGTGGTATGAAATAACATAGGTAACAAACTAACAATATGCGTTAACTTTGTACAGCTGTATGACTTAATGTACTTACCTAAACTAAATAATATAATGTTTTACTTAAATAATTAATCACGAAGGTAACACAGTATTTATTAAAAATTTCTAATTGAACTTAGACGTCCAAAGAACTTTAGGCTATAAAACTAAAACGCAATTAGTTGTAAATTAGTCTAATGCTTAAAGACTTAATGACCTTTAAATGACCCACAAAACAACCTGCGGACGGCCCTGTCAAAGAAAACATTCACAATTAAACCTCACGAACCTAAATGGGAGAACAACAATGGTGCACAATTGCATTCAAAATTAGAGGTAGCATAACAATTAAACGAATTAAGGCTTCAAATTAACAAACCCTGATCCTATTTGATGAATAAGTGTTAGAGAACCATCGATTTACTTTAAAGGTCGATCGATTATTGCTTTCTAAACATAAAACAACGACACTTATTTTGATACTTAGCACGATAATAGAGACTTTAGCACAAGTAATTATATACTAATAAGAAAACAAACTGAATGCATGTAGCGCGTTGGTAGTAGAATGCTATGTTTTCTACTATATCATGTCAAATTTTCCTATGGATTTCGATGAAACCGACTAATTATGAATTAATAAACGTACCTAGGTAAGGTCAACAAGGTCAAGGTATTGATCACATACGGCAATGAAAGATTTTCCAAAAGCCACTTTAAAAGATAATATAATTCCAAATAACTTGATAGATGGCTTGATGAGAGATGGATCAGCAACCTTGCTGTTAAAAAAAAATATAATATATAAAAAGCAGCGTGTGTAAGCAGAAAAATATGAACAGATAATTCGTCAACAGATATGCGTCTGAGTCAGAACATGCATTTTTTAAATTACTTTTTAGCCTAAATGTCTGTCTTTGCATCCAAGTCACTTCAACACCGTCTATGTTGAATTAAGTTTTACTAAGAAAAAATATATGTCTAGAATGAGCCTCACTAATATCCCGTATAAAACAAAAGGGGCTAAGTTTCATAGGTTGGTTTGCGTGAGGCGCCCTACAAATTATGTATGTGTGCTTGTATATGTGTAAGGTTTTGGAACCAGTCCTGGTTCCAATTTTTTTCGACGCTTTCCTATCTTCGACTGTCAATCTTGACATATAAATTATCAAAGAAGTTTTATTTGATTTCTGAAAACTCCCTATTCGCCATTCCTATACGACAGTGGAAACAGCAAACCTTGCCCTTAAACAGAACAAACAAATTAATCATCAGCACAACAAGAATAAAATCAAGAACACAATATAATAAAGATAATCGGAAACCAACGCAGTAAATATGAATGAATGAAACACACAAAATATCAAAAATCTAAACAGTAAACAAAAACACGTTCACTGAATCGAAATAAACATCGCAAGGCCATTAAAAGCAAAAAAAAATTAAGACCAGAGAAAGATTAAAGCCATTTAATAGTTAAACACTTTCTCCAATCAAATAGAAATTGCACAAAATTGTGTTTTGGTCAAGTTTGAATTCATCAATCATAACTGTTTCACAATGGACCTCGACATAATTTTTCAAAATCATACAAACTCATTCACGGATCTGAACAGATGTCAATATTTACTTGCTATTCATTGTGGACAAAGACTGGAGGCCACACATGTTGAATACGATCTTAATGGAATTAAGTACTATTGGATTATCAAGCTTCAATGTAGGCACACAATTGGCACTAATCTTTTGGAGTAAATAAGAAAGTGGAACGAGTCCAGATTTATTACAAGTCATAAACATACTAAAATTACTAAAAGCATAATCGAATGCTTTAAATTGCATATAAATATTCAAGCAACGTCCATTTTGTTTGTCTAATATTTTCATACCTCGGTTCTCTAAATATCTGTTTTAATATACGGCCACCAATTTTAACGTAACTTATGATAACGTAATTATAAATGGATCCATCTAGAATTACGTCAAAATTTATGAATTCGACTTTAGTAGTGAAAACTACAAAGTTCTCCAGTTCATTTTGCAGGGTATAGGGGAAAATTTTGGGGAGACAAATGCTCGGTAGAAGAAGTACTTCCTAGCTTAAGAACCCTGTGTAAAAGATTCGATAAGAACACCACCTCACAGGTTAAAAGCTGCAGTCTTCAGGATCAGAATAGCCCTAACAATTGCTTTCCTCCGATAGGAGATGGCACCACAAGAAGAAGATAGGTAGGTAGTATACCTACGAGTAGTTGTCTCCAACAAACATTCTCAATTCATAAACTCACGATCATCTTCCCTTACCTATCTTCCTTCCTTTACCTATCTTCCCTTAACTATACGGAGTGAGTGACCAGATATTTAGCTACATTACCAAGTATAGGAGCATGTATTTGCATATTACCTACTCAATTATTTTGATGCATTCGTTACATGCGATAAAATTAAATACGCTAGAAAAATCTACTACTCGAATCAATGCATTCAAATTATTTTGCTTTGATAAGGCTAACTATCGTTTAATTTCAAATCCCATTAATTTTAACAGCAATTTATTGACAGATAATTACAATTTTAAACAACAATCATCACGATGATCCGATGACAAAAAGTCAAGGATGTTTATGTTCCACGATCCGAAGCATAACACTTACCTATGTGTCAAGGCTTAATTGTCAATCTGACAGAACATGATCTCAGTTACGACGTAATAAGCAGTAATAAAGTTGACATGTTTCTCAATACACGATGTTCAGTTACAAGTACAATAAGCACAAGGTTGGCTAATATTTGATCCTTCTATGCCTGGTAAACTTCAATTATATTCCAAGCTTCAATTTCAAATGGCCTCATCATGTTTTAAAAGCTGATGCACGTTACGCCAATTTGCCTAATTAGTATAACAGTATTGCTGCAGTGGAAAGTGCTATTGTATCTTCTCATGACCGTGACCCTCCTCTATTAACGCATGCGCAATAATAAATGCTAACTTCATACAAAACTACGAAATTTCACATCTATCTTGCGAATGTTTGACGAATGCTGATAAAAATCTTGGTAATTTTGACATCAAGCCGATGGATCATTACATAATCGGAGATAGTGTCAAAATGACATCGGAACACCGATAGGATTTTTTTGTGACATTATCAGCGAAATCAAGACAAGTTAATTCGATATATGGGGCCAAAAAAACAAAGAGGTGTATAATATCTAACACATGACTAACTCTTGCTTTCTCATATTCGATGGGACTAAATTATTTAAGCAGGTTCTCTGACATTTGAAATGTCCACTGGCTAATCGTGGATCCTGGATCTTTATCTATTCAACATTGTAGCTACATAAAAGTGTTATGTTATGTGATTTTATCTTGAATTATTTTATGCAAGTTCCAAATTGTTTGATTTTACAGTTATAATGCGTAGGTAATTTTGATGTAAGTATTGTTCGATAATGTCTTTATGACGCTAACGTGACCAAATTAGATTCTGTGGAAAATGTACGGTTTGAATGTGATGCGTTACATGTATGGCGGCCAGATAGCACAGTCTGTAGTGAACCTGCCTGCTGTGCCGAGGGTCGCGGGTTCGAATCCCGTAAGGGACAAATATTTGTATGATGAATACGAATATTTGTACCCGAGTCATGGATGTTTGTATCTATATTATGTATTCTATATCGTTGTCTAGTCATCATAATACAAGTCCAGGCTAGATTCTGGAACTTTAAATGTGACTAGATAATTTGTGTGAAACTGTCCAAGATATTTATTTATTTTATTTATTTATGGTAATAAATAAATGATCTTATACAATATTGTGATTCAAAAATGGTTCTCTTGTGGGTTTTCAAAAGCAGAGTAGTTATGCCATCCAATCATTCGTGCTTTCGTGAATAAATAATATTTTAAGTTAGTATCAAATATATGAACAAAAACAACCATCTCGACAAGGAAATACGATAATAAACACATTTTATGAAGGTTATAATGACAGTCAAACAATAAGTGACCAAATTGACCTTCTATACTATCTCAATATTTGTGTTAAACATGACATCGCCGAAAAGGTAGCTATTTGCTAGCTCTTTAGAAACTGTGAAGTATCTGTTTAATCTTACGTCAGTTTGCCACCTGCAATAATTGCTGCTATATTTTAATAATTTTGAAATGCTCGCAGTAGCAGTAACAGCTTATGGACGCTTCCGGTAGTGCTATCCGTGTGGCAAAGTACTGGACTGGAAAAATATAGAATGACATGCCATCGACTCTACATATAGAAGAATGTTAAGCAGTTAAGAAAATAAAGTAGCAGTATCAAAATAACAAAAATACATAAGTATCCTTAATGATTATCACAGCGAAATCTGAACTGAAAACAGAGGACAATGATATAATAAATAGTAATGATTCGAATAGTAAGAAAAACTTGTGTGAAAAATAGTAAACCAAATATATACATTATCAATTTATAAGATACGATCTTTTATTACCCGTACGAATTATATATACCTACCAGTATTTAAATCATAAACTTTCAAACAAAAAAGTTTCATCAAAATCGGTGCATTGGTTTTTATGTAATGCTCGAACAAACAAAGAAAGGAACTCAGAAAAAAAAATTATTTGGAGTCAGAGACACCAAAAAACCATATGTTAATCTTTTTCTTCTAAGTATCTATCAATGATCTTTTCCGGAAAGGGCAAGTGGGTACCTACCCTCAAAAATTTGTATCTTTAATGTACATGCTCACTTCTTTTAGAGTTTTGTAATATAATTTTGTAAATAAACAGGTTAGGTTTTTTCACCACTTCTGGATAACTTCTTGTTAGCTTAGCTTAGCTGACAGATAGGTTTGAAAAATTACCTACCTACTTATAAATAATTATGTAAATTAAAATCTAAGAATAAAGAATATGAGAGTGTCAGTCAGACAGACCCCATCTCAGACCACGTTGATGGAATATAAAGTTCCGTATAGTTCGCTCAAAGAATAATCCAAAAGCAGGTGTAGAGTGCGTGAGCTGGATCGTAAGAAATTTCTTCAGAAATGTGTTCAGGATGCCTAGAGGGTAAACATACTAAAAGTCCTCGCCTCTAGGGGGGGCGCCGGGTGGGGGGGAGGGGGTTAAAGTTCCCACTTTTGAGTTTTTCGCTAATATCTTTAAAACGGTGCGTCGTAGAGAAAAATTGTCTTCTACGTAATGAAAGTAAATAAAATTTCCTACAACTTTTGTCTTATACACTTTTTAGAATTCCTAACTATTTTTGAAGTACACGTTGTGGAAAAGTGAAATTTTCGAAAAAAAACCGACTTTCAAACGTTACCTCTTGCCTGCTACTTCAATCGTGTTATTTCGGGATGAAAAATAGACGGCATGTTAATCCAGGACCTAATTTACCTACATACCAAATTTCATACAAATCTGTTCAGCCATACAGTCATCGAAACATTTATCATTTTTAATTTAAATTTTATTTTTTAATCCGTTAAGGTCGTGAAGGCGCTGACAAGAGTCCTTCTTCCAAAGCACCCTCATCTTCAGTGGATGGTTCTTTCTGGAGGAACTCTTCACAATCTTCACCATCGTCTTCGCCAAGAGACACGCCGTTAAGACATTTCCCTTGGCAGTGGAGGCATGCCGCAGAACATTTGAGCATTGCTTTACGACATCCACATTTGCCACTACCACAACCCTTAGCGCAGCGGCAAAATATTGTTTTTAATAGGACCTCCGGTGCGGGCAAATCATTAGTTGTTATTGGCACCAGGCTGCCTCCTTCATGTTTCCATCCCCACTCTTGAGGAGGCAGCTCATTCCCAAGCCACGGTTGCACTTGGTGGTAGGTGCGCTGTGAATGCTGTTTAGCTGCGTTCTCAGTTGGTGGGAGGGAGCTGAAGTCAGGCTTAATCTTTGCCAATGATCTCATGAACAACTGATAGCGATACTTGTTGAGGGAAGTCAGTCTTGTTCAAACTCAGCAAACAGTACGAAGTCACAAGAACAGAAGCGACGATACAAAATGAAGAGATCGGCTGATATCAATTTGTCTTGGAGCACATCAATAACAGTAAAACAAGAAGATTTCTTGTCTAACCCTTACAATAAAAGTCAGCTCATTTCCTTACTGCAGACAAAGCTTCAGGAAAAAGGGATACAAAGTCTCCAGGCCACCGATGATGCTGATGTCCTTATCGTGAAAACCGCTGTTGAAAAATCGACTGATAGCTCTGTAATTGTCGTTGGTGAAGATGTCGACCTTGCTGTGCTTTTGATAGCTTCCACTCCTCCCACCCAAGACATCCTGCTGCTGAAACCTGGCCGAGGGATAACTAAAACCATCGTGCTATCCACCCAAGAGATGCAGCAACATGGATATGAACATATCCTGTTCTTACATTCATTTACCGGGTGCGATACAACATCTGCAACTTTCAGAAGAAGCAAAGTGGGTTTCTCAAAACTGTACTTGAAGTCAGATGTCATCAAAGAAGCAGCAGCGACCTTTTATAACCCCGCCTCCACGCACAGTGAAGTTGATGACGCTGGGAAAATGTGCTTTCTTCAATGGTATGGAGCGCCAACAAGACTGACTTCCCTCAACCAGTATCGCTGTCAGTTGTTCATGAGATCATTGGCAAAGATTAAGCCTGACTTCAGCTCCCTCCCACCAACTGAGAACGCAGCTAAACAGAATTCACAGCGCACCTACCACCAAGTGCAACTGTGGCTTGGGAATGAGCTGCCTCCTCAAGAGTGGGGATGGAAACATGAAGAAGGCAGCCTGGTGCCAATAACGACTAATGATTTGCCCGCACCGGAGGTCCTATTAAAAACAATATTTTGCCGCTGCGCTAAGGGTTGTGGTAGTGGCAAATGTGGATGTCGTAAAGCAATGCTCAAATGTTCTGCGGCATGCCTCCACTGCCAAGGGAAATGTCTTAACGGCGTGTCTCTTGGCGAAGACGATGGTGAAGATTGTGAAGAGTTCCTCCAGAAAGAACCATCCACTGAAGATGAGGGTGCTTTGGAAGAAGGACTCTTGTCAGCGCCTTCACGACCTAAACAAATTAAAAAATAAAATTTAAATTAAAAATGATAAATGTTTCGATGACTGTATGGCTGAACAGATTTGTATGAAATTTGGTATGTAGGTAAATTAGGTCCTGGATTAACATGCCGGCTATTTTTCATCCCAAAATAACACGATTGAAGTAGCAGGCAAGAGGTAACGTTTGAAAGTCGGTTTTTTTTCGAAAATTTCACTTTTCCACAACGTGTACTTCAAAAATAGTTAGGAATTCTAAAAAGTGTATAAGACAAAAGTTGTAGGAAATTTTATTTACTTTCATTACGTAGAAGACAATTTTTCTCTACGACGCACCGTTTTAAAGATATTAGCGAAAAACTCAAAAGTGGGAACTTTAACCCCCTCCCCCCCACCCGGCGCCCCCCCTAGAGGCGAGGACTTTTAGTATGTTTACCCTCTAGGCATCCTGAACACATTTCTGAAGAAATTTCTTACGATCCAGCTCACGCACTCTACACCTGCTTTGTTAAGTGGACTAGTAGTTGGTATTTTTCTTTTTGTAAGTCAGTAATTTAATCTTACTACTTATAGAGACGCACGAGTGCTTCGGCTAGATTTTTTACTGCGGCCTTAGGATTATAGTAAATTATGTTGCTGCTGAGGCTTACTGGTCAATAAGGTATTTATAATTTTCTAACTCTAGCTTATGCATGAAATTATTTTTAGTTATTATTTAAGTTACTAGAGGTACTAGAGGCATAAAGTAACCTATGTGATTAAAAATGTAATAAGTCCTTGATAACTTAAATCCTAGTTTGAAAAAATACGTTATTATTTCATCCAACTAAATTGTAAAAAAAGACTGAATTCTGCTTGAACACATTCCTAAACAATCGATAAGACATGACTCGAATGATATATTATAGTAGATTACACACCGAGGGCAGGAAAGTAAGAAAGGTCTATTCTATTCTTAATTAATGGCGTTTCCTTGTTAGATTTCGCCAGTGTCAAGTGTTGAGGATATACTCATTAGATATTGTACGGTAAAATAGGATATGGCGATCTCAAAGCCCCGTTTTTAGACAAAAACACACTAGAAACCGCCATAAAACGGCGGAGCCACGTGGCTGTCAAAATCGCAAGCCGACGAGACGTCCTCTTGCCACCCCCTCAGCCACGTCACACCGTAAGAAAGGTCCCAGATCTCATGTACCTAATTGTTGTCATGTCAAAAAACATGTGATCTGAGGGTTTCTTATTTACTGCCCGAGGTTAGTATACTATTTTTCTCCTCGACGGAGGTGGAAAGTGATAACTTCGTTTAGCGCAGCCGGACGTGAATTGACGATTTCCGTCCGGAGGGGAGAAAACGAATATAACTACATTTTCTAATAATCACAGCACTAATAAAATTGCGTCTCGTAGATAAAGAATTACTTAATTTTCCAACAATAGCAACTACAGTTATGAGATGAAATCACAAAGTATCGCAAATCTGATATTTAATTGTATAGCTGAGGTCGGAACAAAAAACGAAACAGACGATCTCTGAGGTCCAATGGATCCAGCAAAGTTCAACGATAGTACCACTTACTCTGTGAGTGTTAGAAATAATTTCTCTACAAACAAAAATAGAACGAAACCACACGTTCGGTCGAGAGCGAATTTGACTTCAAAGCAAAAAAGTACCGCTTCGATATTTTTTTTAACTTGCACAAAGCGTTCAATAGTCGTTTTTTGATCGGTTTTTGCACATCTGTTTTGTAGAAATAGATTGTTACACATGGCACTTTCGATTGATACGAGCACGGTCGAGGCCACAGATACATCTGAATCTGAATATGCAATATCGTTTTGCAAAATGCAACATAACGATTTCTATATCGGTTTCTAAACTGACTGGGTCAGGCTGTTCGTAAAATAAATTAAATCATCGCATGTGAAGTTAATTAACAAATCCAAATTGCTGTTTTTGGGGAAATTGGGTTTTTAGACTAGAAGTTGATGTTGTACCTACTTAATTAAAATGCAGTGTCTCAAGTTTGTCAATGTACTTACCTATATTCAGAAGATTCTGCATTTAGCATTTGAAAATTACGTTGTCTAGATTTAGTTTTAAATAATATATCTTCTTCTAATAATATAACATACTTAAACTATTAAGTTATATTATATTATAGCCCATCATTCAAAAATGGTATTTCAATAGACAGTTAATGTTTTTGTTTTCCTTCCTTTGCTCTACTTTTGTCTAATAAAAGATCAAAATTCTTAATAAAAACCAGCCATACTGTTTTTTGCTTCAGTCGCCAAATTAAGTGGTCTGTTTGAAATTATTAGTTCACTTTTTATAGTGACAAGGGCAAGGTCTGTTTCGTCAATCACGGCTAAATAACTGTGACTAATGTCCGAATTTACCGCAGTTTCGTATTTTGTGAACATTTCGATTGAAACGTTAATTAGTTCTCAGAGTAATTTTATTTTTAATGTTATCGTTTAGCTCAGCAAGTTATTCATACTTACAGAAACTTTAACAGCACGTTTACCCAGTTGCCGACCTTAAGAGGTGTACTTGACGCAGAGTCCAAGTCCTCTTCCTTAAAAGGGGACGAGATAAAAACCCAGTCACTCACACTGAACACTGCACTCTGAAAATCAAGTTAGCACTTCACGAAAGTCCTGCCACGGCGGGGTCCGAGCCTAAACCCGTTCCGGAGGGTACCCAATTCCGGTTCTGGAAAAGGTCACTTTCCGAGTTTTTCAGGGAAACAATAGACGGTTCCACTTCAACAGTAGTCGGGTTGAAAGGAAAGTCTTTTGGGAAAGTTTCGTGTGTTAAACTTTTTTCGCGATGTCTGGGGAAGGGCGCCGCGGCGGCGGGCGGTACGAGCGTCGCGGACGGCGGCACGCTGCGGACTGCCGGGCCGAGATCTGAACCAGTGTGCAGTCGAAGCCTCCTCGTGGCGATACAGCCGCCTGTGTGTGCGATGGACTTGCAGATTCCTTTACCACGCTATCCGAGCGATATGCTCTTGATATGACCGCTGTTTCCATCGCTGTATCATTATTGTAAATTCTAACCTTCTTGAAATGATTTACGTAATGTATGTCGAACTTAATACGATTGTCGCTAAAGGACACGTGAAATGTGTAATCGAGCGAGGCATCAGGTTCTGGAGCTTTGCTCATTTATTGTTATGGGCCTGCAGTCGGGTGCATAGTTTTATGAAATTGGCTTTTTGCTCTTACCGTCTGGTCTCTGGCGGGACCCTAAGGAGAGCAGTTTTAAGCACTCTTCATTGGGGGCGGTGAACTTATGAAATATCATTATGTTTGTTACACCTAATTAAGTTTGAATTTGCTTTAACATTATTCTGTGCTTTTAATAAGAGTAACGAGGTGTTATAAAGATTTCCTTTAAAATTTATCATAATTTTTACTATTAAATAAATAAATATCTTGGACATTGTCACACAAATTATCTAGTCACATTTAAAGTTCTAGAATCTAGCCTGGACTTGTATTATGATAACTAGACAACGATATAGAATACATAATATATAGATACAAACATCCATGACTCGGGTACAAATATTGATATTCGTCATACAAATATTTGTCCCTTACGGGATTCGAACCCGCGACCCTCGACACAGCAGGCGGGTTCACTACAGACTGTGCTGTCGGGCCGTCAGATATTAGATAGGTACTTTTTGAAGTAAAACTTCTTTACGCATGCTTGACTTGGGGAGTAAGCTGGTGATGCGTGACGAGAGCGTTACGAAAAGTGTGATCGGGCTAGGCGAATGGAAGTTTTACTTCAGTCGTGTGGTCTAAAGCACACTCGTTTTAGTATTAAGTTAATTGTGACTAAAAATGTAAACTTTTCTTAGCATGTTTTCTACCAGCATTCTACAATACATTTACATTGTAAATCAGGAGAGGATGAATCAGTGTCTAATAGCATCAATTTTATATTTAGATCACAGATCTCAGTCAGGATCAGTGTGACACATACCCAGGCGCCATTTTATTACATAGTGTGCTCTGAGTAACCGATTCGCTTTACTATAAGAAGACCAATACTATTTATGTTGACTACACATATTTCTGGCAGCTATCTACCAATGAAATGCACCAAAGTAGGTTTGTCAAAACTATTATTCCCTTTACCAATTAATCAACTGATGCTGAAAGTAAAAGTATTTGCAAAGGTATCGTTACATTAATTCAGGCCGAATTCGACCAAACTTAGATTTATAGAAGAGTAACTATACAAGGAACAATTTTACTTTTGGTGTTTAGACACCCCGTACTAAAAGAACGAATGTATAATTCACCTAAAGAAAGAGGTCGTTGTATCCGTACTTATTGCAATGTGAGGTCGTACAGTTTTAATTTGGTAGGTTTCTTTTCATTATATATTTTTTAATTATGTGACATTGACATTTAATTAAGATTAGGGTTGGTAAAACGCAAAATCAGTTTACTCCATTTACTCTCTATAGCAACCGGCGACTTAATCTTACTCGCGTTTGGTCGAATCGGGCCTTAATCGTTTAAATACTATAATTTTTCGTAATAATCTAAATAAGGTTTTTAGTCAGGACAAAGTCTGTTGGTTCAGCAATAAAAACGTAGGAGTCACGTTGCAGGGTCTAACCCGAGCACTTGTCTTGCGTGCTGTTCGCGCGTCGCGTTTTTGCCTGCCACGAGGCTCCGCAATCCTCAATCTATTCTTGTTCATGGTCATAAACTATCCCTGAGATTGAGATAGACACTCCCACAAACTACTTGACATTGGCGGAAATGCAGTGCTAATTGCTAACGCACAAGCAAAAGTCCATTAAAAAAACGTTACTTAACTGAAAAATTGGAATGCACTTTTAGTTGTAATAAGTAGGTATGTTTTCTAAACGTTATTCAGTAAACTATCAAGTACAGTTAACAACACTTAAACTCTGTCAATCTCATCACGGTACGCTGTATGCGTGCGCGCAGGCAGCTCAGCCGCCGACGATCGACAATGATATCGGGTTTCGACACACGCCCGTTATCTCGGCCCTGCGATGTATCGATGTCTTTGACATCGTAAACATTGATTCGATATCGTTTTCTATTTCTGCAATATTGATTTCAATTACATTGATACTTTTTATATGAATTATTGAAGCGAAATGTTTGATTTGATGTTGATTTCTAACCTCTGTTGAATTTATAGTACTATGTTATATACCTATACACATGTATTTCCTAAGCGGTAATTAAATGCTGAAATTCAGAAAAATCAACCTCATTTGCTACAGAAAACTGAACGCTTTAAATTATGCCTATTACGCTATTCTAATTAGGTACCCTAAAGGTAAATTTTAATAACATTAATTTTCAAAGATTGTTATCCTTGGCACTTTCTTATATACAGAAAGAAAGAGTAGGTCCCGTATCTAGTACCGTCCTTGGTGACAACGAAAAATAGTTTAGGACATTACAAATACCCTAACTAATTTATCTTTTAACTTGAATACCTACCTAATATTTGGTTCTTTATAAATTCAAATGGTTTTTCGGTAAGGAAAAACGTCGTGAAGAAATCTAGCTATGTGCTTCAATTTCGAGGCGTGTTTAGTTTTGAAAATTCAGACTTGTCTAAAAAAAATCGCTCTCTAGTTCAGTCATTTTAGAATTTTCCTTGTTAGGGTGTCCATACCCTAACAATAATTCATCTATCGCTAAAACTTTGCAGTGTGATAAAGTACAGTATACAGATTACGGTTGACAAATAATCTAGGACCGGAAAAAATGAAACCTATATTATTTGTCAACCGTAATCTGTATACTTTACTTTATCACACTGCAAAGTTTCAGCGATAGATGAATTATTGTTAGGGTCAAACCCTAAAATGATTGGACTACTCCTGCAATAGTTGTGAAAATATACTGAGGTAAGGTCTCTACTTCAGTATAGTTTTTATTCAGAACAACTTTATATGTAATCCGATTACGTCACTTTCCAGTACGTATCCTCAAAAATTTTACTTATCAGTTAAATCTTTTAATATGTTAATCTGCAGGAAGTGAAGCCACACTTATAGGTACATTAATTTCTTCAGTATTTAAGTAATTACTTAATATTTTAACTGTGTCAAAAATGTTAAAACTGTGCTGAATCAAATCAAGACGTTCATTTACGTAAATAAAACCAAATAAATTGTAGGTACGGCCCAGTAAACTGATTTCTTAAATCCGTTTTGAAAAATATAGGGTGAAATTGATGTCATTAGCATCCTTTTAAACTAAGAGTCATCATCATCATCATCATCAGCCTATATACGTCCCACTGCAGGGCACAGGCCTACCTTCTAGGAGGGTGTTTGGGCGTTAGTCCACCACGCGTGCCCAATGCGGATTGGTAGACTTCACATATGCATCAGAATTTCTTCTTCTGTATATGCAGGTTTCCTCACGATGGTTTGAGAGTAGTCGGTAATACGTACATAAGTTAGAAAAACTCATTGGTACGTGGTATGTTGTCCATGCGGATTCGAACTGGGACCTCATGATTGAGAGTCCATACCTCTCCGCAATGCGCCACCGAGCTCTTAAGCTAAGCTAAGCTAGCCGAAACTAAAGATTCTACCCATCAAACTGGACAACTTTTACTATGGAAGCAAACCTAGCAAACGGATCAGAGACAAAACAAATCAGCTGTTGCATACATTTCAGTCTAGTAGATACTACTACATTGCAGTTTAGTATGGAACAAAGAAGCTGGTTTTTTTTGCTCCGGTCGGTTTGCTTCCGTAGTAAAAGTTGTTCAGTTTGACGGGTAGACTCTTAAAAGGATGCTAATGATATAAATTTCACCCTGTAGATACAACGTAAGTTGCATCCTGCAAGCTTCGCACGCTCACAAGTATAAAATCTAAAACAATTATAACAGTGCTTTTGTAAGGCAAAGTTCTAACATAACGGTTTCCCTTACTCGGTGACATGGGGCGTGTCACTGTGTACATTTCATGATGAAACCGCTTCTCCCACGGTCCATATTGCTTTAATAGTTCACCGACTTCGCCACGGGCCAGGCCTGTAATGAATGTCGTTTGCAAACTTTAGCAAATGTTTTGTACATTTTATTTGGTGCTTATTGTTGAATATAGTTTAACCACAAGGGCTTTAAGGCCAAGATTCAGAGATGATTTTTTCAGTCTTAGCTCGAGCTAAGTACGGTCGAAATGTATGGATTTTGACATACGGGAGTTCGAACTATGACTTACAAATCGTCTCTGAATCTCGGCCTAAGTACCGCAGGATGCCGCAAGGTACCGCTCACAGGGTGCACCAGGATCGAAAAAAATGTTTGCAGTAAAATGTTTTGCTTTTTATAGCCAAACGTTCTAAACAATAGTTGAGAAGTCACAAAAGATTGGTTATACAGGATCTAACAGAACACCCTTGCAATACTTCAGACCATTAAACTGAACAATTTTCACTATGATGGGACAAACGCTTGAAACAAAAATCAGCTGTTTCATACAAAACTGCAGCACCGACTCGACTCAAAGTATGGGCACAGAGGAATATAATCCTCTGTGGTATGGGACAGCTGTTTTTTTTTTCACTATTTCGAATATGGCTCCATTTGAAAACCCAGTTGTTCAGTTTGATGGCCTGAAGCACTCTTTACTTAACTTTTTTTTCAGTGAGAGCTCTTGATATATTTCAATCTCATGTGCGTATTGACGTAAGACCACTTCGGTGCAAATAATGAGAGCAGTCGGAATTACACACAACTTAGAAAATCGTAACTTATCATAAGTTAGAAAATCTAATTCATCGTCATCGGCCCATCATCGTCCACTTCTGAATACAGGCACAGAATAGGTATAGTTCTAATAGTATATAGTTCTACTTTCAGAACGGCCACCCCCGCCCCCCTCTGACTTCAGATACCCCACCTCCCCTCACACTTGAGGGAAACTTGAGGGAAGTCGAACAAGGGAATGCAGTCAGGCGCGCGCACCCGTTGGATTTGACTACATAAAACTGAGTCTTTTCAGTGCTAAACGCTACGCTAAATTCACATTCAGTAAATCTTTAGCTCAAATACAATTTTTAACATAGACATAATACTCTAGCGATTGATGTCGTTGGTTTTTAATAACAGAACGAACAATAAAAAGTTACGAAATGTAGGTGATGTTTATACGATGCGTGCGGTAATTAAGTCAACTCTACACAATGTCAAGGACCATTTGCACCAAGTGCGCATGTGCAAACGTCATCATGTCAACTCCAAAACGTTGTTCGAAGTGCCGGACCTGTGATACATGCCCCGGGCGAGCCACAAAACTATACTCGGCCTTCCTCATCCAGTTTCTCATATCTCAAAAAATCTCATTGTCATATCTCATGAAAATTAATGCACGCACCACTAAGTAATTTAGCGTAATAAGTATGATAACGTTTTCATTGGTACATTTTCGAATAAAGCATCATTATTTACGTCTCTATTACGGTTAGTTTAAATACCAGCCGGGTTTATCAGCGGCCAAATGTTAATCGTGCGAAACAGAGAGAAGGGCCGAACCGTGCGAATACTGGAACATTTCGTCATTTTACTACAATAGGGCTGTTCAATGTTTCGTCCTGCTTATACAGGGTGTAAGGACAAGTATCATTAACCTTTAAACCACATACTCAACACAACTAAAAAAAATTTACTATGGATGCAAAACCTCTCAGAACAAAAAAAATTTTTAACAAAAAATTAAAACCGACTTCAAAACTAAAAAGATAAAAATAATAATACTGCAGTCGTTGACTTTTGCATTCGAATCTATAACAACATTAATTTGTCTTATCGGACTCGTTGTCAAGCCGGTACGATTCGCAACTGGGCTTGCAGTAATTTTTTGGCTTGGCTTGGCTTGACACCGACTCCAATAAAACAAATTAATGTTGTTATAGATTCGAATGCAAAAGTCAACGACTGCAATATTATTTTATTTTTATCTTTTTAGTTTTGAAGTCGGTTTTAATTTTTTGTTAAATTTTTTTTATTTCAAACTTTTTAGTGTTGAAATCTATAATAGCAGTTATAAGTACTTCAATGCAAAGGATACGGTGTACGCTCTACACCTAACTCGATTTAAAAAAATCCAACCCATGTTTCGTACAACATTTCTGTTTTTGGGTTACTGTTATCTGTCTTTATGCCATATTTCGATTCAATAGATGAGCGAAATGAGCGAGTTAATGAGGCGGGGCATACAGACAGACAGACAGAATGGACGAAAGTATAAGGGTTCCTTGTTTGACTACGAAACCCTTAAAACGACGAACATTTCCGACCGCCATGATCAATTAAATCGATGTGTTTCGATACCTATATCCATGAAGTTTAAACCATAAAGTTATTATACGTTTAAACACAACAGTATGACCAATAAGTTTTAAATATATAGGCATATAAAGATTCTTGGTTATGACAGTAAAAAAAAACATAGTTTGACAGTCCCCATCAAAACATTGCTGGAGTGCGATTTTTGAACATCACACGTTCGAATTAGCAGTAGAAAGACGAAATATGCATAATCTCCATAGTAATTTTGACATTTTCTACTGCTGACTTGAACATCACAAGTTCAAAAATCGCACTCCTGAAGAGAATCGACAAACAAAAACGTCATCTGTGACACGGACCTGAAAAAAAGGCGGACGTAATATCCTTTTATTATATAAGTGAAGCACCCATGTATTATATTGTGTTTGCGTCGTAGAAAGAGAAGGTAAGTACTAGAAAGAAGCACGTGTCGTGTCATACTCACTCAGTAAGAGATGCACATAGCAAATTCGCTCTAGTTAAAAAAGGAGATCGCCACTTATTGCTGTCCTTATTGACGTAACCACTTTTTTGTTTGACGACGGCTGTCTGACTCCGGAGGCAGACATCTAGCTTCATACAAATTGTATAGGATTTTATCTCATACGCGCTTACACTTCACATCTTTCTAGTGTAACATTACGTCCGTATTTTTTTCAAGTCCGTGATCTGTGTACATATTTGTCATTTTGCAGATTTTTTCAACAAGCGCTGAATCAATTTCGTGGGACCACCTCGGAATTATGACCTACCAAACAAAATAAGAATCATCATAATCAATTCTAAATTGGCGGTGTAATCGCGTAAAAAACATACAAAAAAAAAAAAAAAAAAAAAAAAAACATATGGGTCGAATTGAGAACCTCCTCCTTTTGTTGAAGTCGGTTAAAAAAAAATCAGCTGTCGCATACGTTTGAATCGAGTAGTTATATTGCAGTTTATGAGACGGCAGATTTTTTTTACATGGTGTAAACTTAATGCTACCCACTCGACTCAAAATTTTTTTTGACTGTGTTTCCAGTAAAAGCTGTCCAGTTTGATGGTCTAAAGGTCTAATCTAAACCTACCCTTTAAATACTTAGGGAGTTTAATTACATATTACAACATGTAAGTACTGTATGAAAATTTGTTGCTATTAGATTCAACCTGCCTCCGTGGTCTAATGTTTAAAAGTATTGGGTTCGATTCCCACGGGGGATACCTAGCGATATGTCACTTAGTGCGTATTTCCCCAGTTGGTTAAGACATTACAGGCTGAATCCACCTGATTGTCTGAAAAGAAAGATGATTCCGTGCTTCGGATGGCACGTTAAGCCGTTGGTCCCGGCTACTTTCTCTGGTGGTAGTAGTCGTTACATTAAAACCACGTCAGAGAAAAACGAGCCATCGTATGGCGGTTTGAATAAACTTTGACACTGGTGTCCTGCCCTGGGGCTTGCCCACACGATAATAAGAAGAGTCTGGTGAATCGGTTGTAAAACAAGTACCTACCAGCAAACATAAATCAACAAAGAACAAACATAATATTACAAAACAGTGTTTTATTCAATGCAAATGTATAATTATTTACAGAAAAAGGTAAATTCAATCAAGAAGTCACTACATTAAATACCACCCTACTAATTATACCCGACTCCGAAGTAAAGAAAAGAAGGGTTATTGCTAGAGACACACTGTCATGCAGAACGTAGAGTGTATTGTGAAATAACATTTTTGCTATGTTCCAATTCGCAAGACTCCAGTCATATTTCTTAACTCAACTGGATAAGGATGGAAAAGGCTTGATTCAAAGGACATCTTTTGTGGAGACCTGTGGTATCGCAAAACGATGGGACCGTAAAGAGTTGGTTGCCAAACAATTGGTCGTCCGTTCTCAGGCTATCGCATTCGCGTGTTAATTGTTGAAAGCATTCTCATTGTACACACGGGTTTTGTGGTCGACGATTAAAAGTCAGATCGAAAAGTTTTACGTGACGAGAACATCGCGAAAACATACAAAGTGTCGAATAGATGACCTCCATTTTTAGACGATTTTTTGAATGCTTATTCTAATTTGTTTTTCCAGCCATAAAAATCCAATTATTTCAACTGGTTGAACTTTGAGTTGAACTTAGTGGAAGCGATGTTTCGGAACATTCATGTTTTAATCAGTAACAATTCATTTAAGTTTGTTTATTTGAGAACCGTCGTAAAAAAATATACAAAAGATATTTTAAATGTCTTGCTATAGTTAATTTGAAGAAAAAGTTGTTTATTTTAGGACATTAGTAAAATAATTTATACAAAAGTCTGTCCTTTACCCTGACCACCCGAAAAGGGAGGTATAGTCGTGAGCAGCCGTATAGACTTATGGTCACAAACGTGAACTGCTCATACAACAACGACTCAATCACTTCCAAGACCGAACCAGAGTTCGAAACCAGATCCTCTAATTTTGCAGTCTGGCATGGATCACTATCACACCAATCGAGTCGCCAAATGTTTGTCTATGGATCAGTTAGTAAGGAGACCAAAGGTTCCCCGAACTGTCGAGCCGTGTGTCTCACGGTGTAAGAACATATAATTGGCCGCAGGTTATCTGCCTGCAATTAGACACCAAGTTCCTTATTCTTATTATGCAAACAGTAATAGGGAAACATTCGCGATGTCATCACGATTTTGATCTCATTTTAATTCGTTATTTACTTTGTTCAAAACGTTTAGGTCTTCTGTTGTTAAGCTTCATTTTCGTCTGTTTACTTTTGTTTTCTTTGGAATAAAATACAATCGGAATTTGGATGCAATATAAATCGTTCGCTCGGTTTTTAACAGCTATGATAGCTATGTTTTATATCAGCACAAAAATAAATCGAATGAATACGAGTGAATGACAATTAAGTCTAGGGCGGGTCTTGAATCCGCACTCTTCCAAACCGGGGAATTTCATTTTTCAATTTCACCACCTAGACCACAACCCAGCGAACGAAATTTTCAATCTATTTCGTCTTATGGGACGTGCGGGTTCAAGTACTGCCCGAGACTTAACTTTTCAATCTTTAATTTGATTCGAAGTAGCAAAACATGGCTGTATTATGTTTCTAATCAATAACATTTGAAAGTGAATACGGTTATTCGGTTCATGTAAACAACCGCATGCATACACTTAGGGGTGTTGAGAAGGATTCCAATAATGCTCCCGGAATATACCCCTAGGAGGAAAATTGGAACTGATTGAAGACGAATTTTGTTCAAAAATCCCCCATGACTGTATCGAGAAGCGAAACCTACTCATTTCTTGATATTTGTAGCCACTTACATGCTTACCTACTGTGTACCTATGCCTAATAATTAGACCTGTCTAGGTGTGATGGGTGGTTTAGCCTTTATTTAATTCACACTAACACATTCATACAAACAATACTGAAAATAATGTGGGTCCGTCAGAAAGCTTTTCGTAATTATATTAAAAAGGAATGAGCTTATAGTATATTACATACCAAGGACAGGAAAGTAAGAAAGGTCTCAGATCTCATGGAATTGTTGACCGAGGCGAAGCCGGGGTTATAATAACATGTGATCTGAGGCTTTCTTATTTACTGGTCGAGGTTAGTATACTATTTTTCTTCTCGACGAAGGTGGAAAGCGACAACTTCGTTTAGCGCAGCGGGACGAAAATTGACGCTTTCCGTCCGGAGGGGAGAAAATAATATTATTGCAAAAAAGTGTTTCTTTAAAAATCAAACTAGAACATTCTTTCAATTCATTATTCTTACTTGCTAAGTACCTACCTACTTAACTAATGGATAGAAAACTAAAAAAGTGCCAGCAACTAATTTCTGACAACACACATTGAACTTTTTGATTTAGCTTCGAACTGAAAACTGAATTTTCCGTAATCTTTGTTAGATTTAGAGCCGTCGTGCGTGCCCAACTCTTCGACCATACAATACGACTTTCGCTTTGTTCTGGCATGAAACAATAGGTCTGCACGTCATAACTCAAAGTCGCAATCTGGATACATTAGTAAAGGCTTTATCTTGACTGGCAGGGCGACGGCAAGCCTATGACTCGAGAAGTACGTTCGTTGGCAAAATATTTGACTTCTACCTTTGTTATATTAGTATTACTATAGTCCTAATCGGGGATTTGTGAAACATTTTGTGTTTTAATAACGAAGCTTAGAATTTGCTTTATTCGAGGTCGAAGCTTTGAGCTTTGGTCTATGATTTTTACTTTAGAATAGAATAAAATCAAACCTGTAGACCGGTCGTTGTGGCGATCCTTGAGGGAGCAAATGTATCATCAGTCGTCTCTCTGCTGAGATGATGATGATGATGATAATCTAATACACCCAAGACACAACCAGTCTTTCAGGCCTATGAATCTAATGTAATCTAATCTAATCTAAACTATTATAAAACTGTAACTGAAGTGTGTCTGTACATTGAAGATATTTACAAAAAAAAGATTACGATATGGTTTTTAGGTATCCCTGACTCGAAATCAACCTTTTTTGGAAATTTTGTCTGTCTGTTTGTTTGTGTGTTTGCTTGTTTGTTTGTTTGTTCACGCATCACGCAAAAACTACTGAAACGATTTTAATGAAACTTTTTTGGTTTGATAGCTTATGATCTGACTTAAAATCTAGTATGTAATTTGTGCGGACAAAGTCGCGGGAAAACACAAGTATCATCATAAAGGCAAAATAAGTAACAATGATGTTAGAATATGTAATTGAAACGGCAACAATAACAAGCTTATAAACTTTCGATTGTTTCCCAACTCCTTCGCACTCGCAACAATGGCATCTTAATATTAAGGGCACCAATAGTTGAGGTCCTGTTCCCATGGGCGGTACGGTCGACCAGGTTCAAGTCGTGACCGCGCCAGTATGACCTTTGTCAACCGGCCATAGAGTACTGCACTCTAAATAAGTGTAGATATGATATAAGATTGATTCAAGGACTGAATATTAAGGATTAAAGACAGTAAATTGCATCACTCACATGATCGTTTGTATGCGAATAAGTTACATGTATATTTGTTCAAGGGTATCAAAAAACTGGGAAAGACAGTCTGCAGTCTCTGAACATGTTTTAGTTTATAAGCACTGGAAAACACAAAATAGAGCTTTGTTTCTCTCATCGATATTTCTTTTCAGATCTTTCACTTCGTATCAAGCCTTCAAAACGCTCAATCTTGTCTTGTCAGACAGTATGGACTACACCCCGAACCCTTCATTTTATTCTATTCTATTTTTATTTAATGGCGTTTCCTTGTTAGATTTCGCCAGTGTCAAGTAGTTTGAGGGAGTGTCTATCCAATCTCGAGGATTGTTTTTGAGTAAGAACAACTGAGAAGGATTTTGGAGCCTCATGGCAGGCTGAGACGCGAACCGCGCGAACACCACGCGAGAGACAAGTGTTCGAGGCAAACCCTGCAACGTGACTCGAATCCTTCATAGAAAGGGGGTTTCGCTTCATAGAAGAGGTTAGGTTAGCACGTGTGACGTTAGACGATGATAGAGGATTAGATTACACCTACCTAACTGTCCACCTCCCGTACCACGTCCTAGGCACCGTCCCGTACCTAAGTACGAACAGTACGACCAGGAAAATAATTCTCCTCGTCAATCTTCGTTTGCGCAGAGCAGACCCGAGTCCCCGTCAAAACCCTTAGACAGTGGTTAAATTGTCCAAGCCAAAACCTCTTTTAGTAATCAAAGGGTGTAAAGTCGCACAGCAGCGAAAAAGGCGCGAAAAGAATTAGCCAATCGTGACAAGGGATTTTAGAACCGTCAAGGTGGCACGGCACATCCTGATTGGTTAATATAATTTCCCGCGCTATTAAAATTTGTCAACTGCGCAGGTACATCGATGAGACCTATAAACCTGCGCCCGTGGCATGATCCCGCAATAAAGCACTATCGCGCCCTAGCTCCCTTTCTTTTTGCGCGCGAACGAACGAGTTAGCAGGCGCGATGAAACGTTTATCGAGGCACCATGCCGCGGACGCTGGGCCCTGTTTAAAACGCGACAAGTGATAAATTGACAATGACAATTCACAGTACGATTCTGGTTACCAATAACGTTAAACTTGCAGTGTCCTAGTATTCTCGGCAATCAACTCTGAATTGTCATATACTTGTCGCGTTTATTAAACAGGGCCCTGGACTTATAAACCTGGTACTACTAATTCTTCTAATCGTCGTCTCGTAATAATTTTGGCCGAGCTTTAGTCATAGCAAGCGAGGGATCGTTCTAGATACTCTAGTGAAACCATGATACGCAGTAAATAATTAGGGAAAATGATACACGTGTGGAGGCAGCATAGATTCAGAAGATTTAATTCAATGATCACTTACACTTAGATCATTAAGCGCCGAGACTTATGGAAAGTTAAAATTTTCACTTTTCAAACGGCGATATCAAAAGCTAACGAGTTTCCGTGACCCACTTCACAGGTGCGATCCGCAAATATGTATCGGCACACATTTAATTATCATCATCACCGTCTGTTTTGTTTCAAATATAATTGCCAAAACGGTAAACAAACCGGTGGTTGCAAAAAAGGATGAGAAAATCTTCACTGTTTTTCGCATGAGTATACCTAAGTACTTTTTATTTGAATGTCCGTCTTTAAAAATTGTTCCAAATACCACAAAAGATGGCACTAAAATGTCAAAGTGTTATAAAATTCTTGTGAAGATCTTAGGGGGGTATTACAGAACGACACTCAAGTGGAGATTTCTTGAGTGAGTGATAGAAAAGGATGCAAATACATACAACGTATACATGCATCCTTGTCTATCTTTACTTAAGAAGAGATCTCTACTTGAGTGTTGTTCTGTAAGTAGAGTATGGATGCGTTAACTTTTGCTTGTGTCAATAACAACATTAACAAAACGATATCATTTTTTCTCAAATCTCATTTTCCTTTTCTTTCACTGCCATATAAATAAAAATAGTGATTTCTTTAACATAGACAGTTAATTAAATTCACAAAACATATATATTATTTCTCAGCGATAAAACTACATAATTTTGTGCATTTTTTGTTTTTTCCAAAATAAACTTGTGTCTCTTTATTTTTGATTGGTAGAGTACCTGATTATTCAACAATAAGTTTTGTGTCTCCAATGAAAAATTATGAATCCTCGGACTGATTTTAACATTTGTTTGCATTTTCAGAACAAGCAAAACTAGAAGTTTTCGTTTCCGGGAAGCTTACAGATATATCGTTAATAAGCTGTGTAAAAACGAGTCCGTCTTCCGCTGAAACGAGATATTTATGAATTATGCATAACAGTTCATTCATCTCAATTATTCATTCACTACTTTACGTTTACATTTAGCTCACGCTGTCAGCCAAGTATTGTTATACTTATAGCAGTAAAAGTACTATCAAGCAGTAAAAAGGCAGCTTTATACGCTCATTGAGAATGTGTGATTGTATCGATAACTCCGTTCCGCCTGCGGGGGGATACCACCACCATCACCTACCTCTTTTCCTTCTAGTGCTTACGGACGTTAGCGGCATATCATATCCCTGACGGCTTCCCACAGATCATATTGTCTAATACCTCCGTGTAGTCACAGCAACGACGCCTTAAGCCGACCTTCCGAATGTCCTGGTTCTATTGACTCTACTCAGACGCTTTGCTGTCCGCATATTTGTCTCTCCAATGTTCAATGCAATGCTGTATGGTCCATTCTATAACAACAAAATCAGATACACACAGAAAACCTGACACCCGTGTCTTGTGTGCGTATTTATCCAGATCCAAGAGAATTATCGCTACTATTTCATTGGGTAATGAATTGAACAGATGAACATCGCATCACATCGCATCGCATATTTGTAAAATAATCTTAATTATGTTGTACCTACATACCTACTTGATGCACGGCTTGTGTGAATAGAACTTTGATAAGTATAGGTACGCCAAAAGTGTATTGCATGTTTGCCTTCTTTACTTTGTACATCCTCTTTGTTGGAAAACGTCCTCTAGCCTTTTTCTTCGTTTTTGTGTGTACCTTCAATGTAACTACTCACAAAATAACCTATCTTCTCGCAACTATATCATAATCTATGATCAAATTTATAACGAGCAATATGGCGTCCGCTGTTTTGATATAAATCCTCTGCCTTACATTAACTCGATGTGAAATTATTGTTATTGTGTCCTTTAGTTTCCCTCTCGATATTATTTTACAATTTAGGCTCATGTTTACAATTTGTAACACCAGGAATAGAGTTCATTTTTGCATAATTTGCATCAGTGGCGCCGCACCGCTCTCGGCGTTTTGATTTCCTGCTCCGTCAAATACTGTTGCGATTTCAGTATGCATTTCAACACAAGAATGACGCATCGAAATAAATCTAGATTTATGTTCATATTTTTGGTTGAGGCTATCTAAGATCAAATTCCACGATTCTCAGTAATGAAGTATGCGACTGAGGGAAGGAAAAGAGTTCGAAAAGGTGTAGAAGAATTCTACAGTATAAAACTCTGAGCGATTAGGTATCTGAACTTGGACTTAAGAAGATCTACAAAAAGCTAAGTAGGTATGTCTGGGGACGTTATTTCTTTAAAATTTTCGTTCTTTACTTTCAATGTTAATATGAGGCGAAAAGCTAACCACTTGTCGCCACATGATACGTCCTTTCTGAAAAACTTTAAAACTCGTTTCTTTATTGGAAGTTGTAATAAAGTTTCTGATTATAAAGGAAATGAGCTTATAAACTCGTAGATTTACATTTTAGAAGGTATTTAATAGTGCTTTACGTGCCCATGTTTTAATTACAAGTAAGAGGCAAGACAGAACAAGATAATTTTAGAAACTTAGGTACAAACATACCCTCAACGGAAATCGAACCTTAGACCTTAAATTAACGACTCTATGATAACCAGTTATTTCTAACGATTATGAATTAACTGAAAATTAGTGTTTTGAACTTAAGTGGCAACATAATATAGTTGACATTAATCTATTTAGTTGCAATAAAAACGAAATATATCATAAAGTTTATTTATATAAAAGTTAACTGGTAGTGGTAGGTATGGAAGGTTGAAATTGATGGTGCGTAAAATAAAATAGAGTGATTTTTTTTTAAAACGTAATTTGTTAAAAGTAGTAATTGTAAGTAAATACAACTATTTTTATATTTATTGTTTTTTAACTTTTTATCTAAATTTTATTACTTTTCTTTACCTATTTACTATTCAACAGTATAAGTAGGTAAGTAGGTACTTATATTCTTTTCGATTGTTTTATTTGAAAATAATATGTTTTATGGCGCATAGTATGGTCCTTTAAATAAAAAAAAATACATCTGCTAGATGAAAAAAAATGATGTTGAATGAATAATTAAAAAACTCAGCGACCGATGTAACAACCAACCAACCAAAAAATAAAATTCATGATAATTTGTAGCAGTGCAGGGTTCCTACAAATTGAGGTCATCAGCTACACGTAACGCCTTAACCACTTTAAGTTTCATTTTAATAGTCTAGTAGAAGAGAGTTTTAATAGAAGATTATATAATCCAAAGTTTAATTAGATAACAATGTTTTAGCAGATTTCAATATCAAGTATCGTCAATTCATAATTTCAAATGAAAGTATGTACTTAACTCTCAATATACTTTTAACTACGCGCTCTACTGTGAATACGAGTAGGTATTCAAACGCAATGTCGGCCGCATCCAAGAATCGAATGTGACTTTTCCCTTCACACCTAATGGGATACTAACAAAGAAAAAGCTGAAGAGCTTGCACAGAGAACATCCATTCTAGAAAATGTCATTTCTCCTAGAGACCGGTTGTGGCATCCATCTGAAGTAGGCACTATATTTTTAATTGTAAGATTCGAAATCATGACCGAATGTGTGACTTTTAAAAACCGGACTGCTTGAGCCCGATTGCGCTAAGTTAAAACATCGAAGTTCTATTCTTATCCGATTTCAGTTCTAATCACATTGCAATCCAATTACTATTCAATTGTGCTGAATTCCGCATCGCGCTAAACTCCGTGTAACTGACAGCCCTTAGCGTCTGAGTGATCTGTCAAAACGGCACTAACGGCTGTCTAGAGTAGTACCGCGATTCGATTTGCGTAATGCCAAATGTGTCAAAAGTTATGTTTCGTACGTATATCCAATCACGATTAAATCACAGAATATTTACCGCGATTGCAGCCCTGGTTTGGTGATATTCGAACCTCGAAGCTCCATCACTCATTGTCATATTTATATCATTTGATAGGTATTATACAGAGTCCTCATTAATATGATGACGATTTTTGAAGAGGATCAGATCATCAAACTGAACAACTTTTTTATGGGGCCAAAATCAAAATCGCGATATTTAATCAGCTGTTCCTTAGAAATCTGCAATCCTCGATCTAAATGTGGACTGCTGAATTTATTCCTTACTTGATCTCAATAAAGAAAGTTTTTCAGTTTGATGGCTGACCCTTAAAACCGTCAGCAAACATTTTGCTACACAGCTATATAATAAACTCTTTTGGCGAATCATTGTAAAAAAAATAACGGACATTGATCCTCATTCCCACGACTTTAAAAATACTTGAAAAGGTTCAACGGTACAACGATACTGTTCTCTTTAAAAGTACGTACTAACTATAGGTACTCCTAATCTTAATTTTGTGTTCGGCTCACTACAAGTACCTATTTGACATGTATTTGACATGAAAACTGGGTACTTACTTCTGTCAATAAAACTCTTGTTGAAACCAGAATCTTCGCTGCAGTTATTATTATTATTATAGCTTTATTCCTTACAACTGATATGTAGTAGTACATTAAACTTAGATATTTCATTTTGTTAGTATTGTTAGTATAATTAATCTTATGTTATGTTATTTTTAATTGTGGATTAGTATTAGTGTAAGGGCCGCCTAAGCGGTAAAAGCCTCCTCCAAATGACTCCAGTCCTTTCTGTTTCTCGCCAGTCTTGACCAAAGTGGTCCAGCTACTCTTACAATATCATCGCTCCATCTCTTGTAAGGCCTTCCTCGTCTTCTTTTTGTGTCTAAAGGTACAGCTGCAGTTATGACGCCTAAATTTATGACGATACCAAGATATGCATTAGTTAACACTGTCAAAATTATGATTAATTTTAATTTATATAACACAAATAAAAGTAAACCGGGGTTCCCAATATAAGCTGGCAGCATTTCCTCGATGAATTGCTAAACTAATTCTTTGGGTAAAGTAGCTGCCAGCCCTTCGGTCACCCCTGTCGCCTCGATTTCGCCTGGATATCGCCTTTCATGTCGTTCAAAAAATAATTAAGTATTTGATTTAGCGTCACTCGAGTTGTTTATACAGGGTGTAAACTTAAATGTTCAACCTAATGAACAACTTTCAAATAGAAATGGTGAAAAAATTTGTTGTTCTATAGAAAATCTCGATGTCTGCTACCCAAATTTATGGAACAGCTGATCATTTTTTCGCGATTTCACACTTAAACGAATTATAAAAGTTGTTCAGTTTGATAGTCTGAAGACACCCTGTATATATTAATCAGGGTACGTTGATGATAATAGGTATAACAATCTCAAGGTTGTAAAGCTGGTCACTTATCTACCCACTATAATCTAAACTGGAAAGAAACCTAGATCATGGATCAATACCGATAGCAAACGACCACAGTAAAGAAAAGTGTGTGTGCGCGCTGCGCACGCGACACGCGCAGAGAAACGGCGGTGCAAGGCGAACCACCTGCGCTTTGTGCGGTAACCAGGTTTCGGCGACAATTTGAGATTATTCCTATAGCGAATTTATACAGAATTGCTAAATTAAAGTGGCAATGGGCAATTGCTCGCAGATCCGATGGCCGATGGGACTGCGTACTGGAAGGCGCAGCGTAGGTAGGCCCCCTACAAGATAGACAAACGACCTGGTGAAGGCGGTTGGAATCCGTTGGACGAGGGCCCGATCGTTGTGGCGAGCCTCGGGAGACGCCTATATCCAGCAGTGAACGTCCATCGGCTGAGATGATGATAATCTATAGCGAAGCTGTTCAATGAAGCCGTCGTTAGTATAACTTGCCCATTAAAAAAGATATAAGGTTTTTGTCAGTTTTAGGCAATATGTAACTACGTTATTTTTTTGAGCAAAAATCAAGCTAGTAAAGGAAGATGCCTGTCAATCCCTGGAAGAGCTAACTTGCCCATTACAGAGTTGAAGATAAGAAAATTACTATTAAGAATACCAAATATAGTCAAATATTTGCCAAAAAGCCAAAAAACTACTTGGACTACCAAACTAAAGTAATTGTATTGCACTGGACACATTTTTTCGTTTGCTGCATACTTCTCGACAGTTTATTTTATGAAAGGTATTATAGAGTCATGATATGAACCACATACAACCAAAAACTTGTACACCATCTCTTATCTCTACGTTACTTCTGTCCCATGTTTATCCATCAATCTCCAATTGTCACCCTACAACCCGACAGGTTTACTAGGTCGGGTACATCGACAACTTGTCCCAACCTGCCCTTATGTATGTCTCGTTCGCAATCAACTAGTGTCGTCACCCTATTAATAGTGCTACTTATTAGACATCACTTTCAATACTGGATTCAATATTCACTAATATGGTAATGTTGTAGAAAAACTTGTGGACACCTGTCCTGGCACTTTAGATTGGCACATAATAAACGTGTGATACATTACGGTTAAATACTTAATCGCTATCAAGGAGTTAATTTATAAGTAGCAAAGTGAATTAGGTATTATTTTAAGGTGAGTGATGTGATGAATTATGTTTACTCTTATTCTGTAAGGAAGTTCCGAGATAGTGCAAGTTTATTCCGAACGCGCTATTCTATTCTATTCTATTTTTATTTAATGGCGTTTCCTTGTTAGATTTCGCCAGTGTCAAGTAGTTTTGAGGGAGTGTCTATCCAATCTCGAGGATTGTTTTTGAGTAAGAACAACTGAGAAGGATTTTGGAGCCTCGTGGCAGGCTGAGACGCGAACCGCGCGAACACCACGCGAGAGACAAGTGTTCGAGGCAAACCCTGCAACGTGACTCCCCGAACGCGCTAATGAGCGCTGCATAAAAACGAAAAGAAAATGTCAAAATTACTATTGAGTTTATCATGTATTTTTTATGTAGTTTATTATGTAGTTTATTATGTAGTTTATTATGTAGAGTGCGCGGCAGCGGCAATAGCATCCTGAACATGATCGCGAGTAGGCTCGACTGCTCGTACATTAACCGGTGCTGCTTGATGCATAGTGCTACATGAGTCATGCAGCACTGGCGAGGTTGAATGTATTATTGTACTAAGTTACTAACCTTAAGTTAAGTTGTGTTACTAGCAAAACGAGTCCTGGTCACTTGAATAAATGATTTTATTATTATGCATCTTTCTACTCCCGATTTGAACGTGTGATGTTCAAAATCGCACATCTGGTTATATTTTCAATACTAACCTATTAAAGTCAATGACATTTTCCAGAATCAATCTATAAACAAATATATGTATGCTTGTATGTTGGTCGATGTTTTCGTTAAAATATACGGTTTCATTGCTAGGATTAATTTAAGATTTGTATGGAAATCTATGAATCTGACAAGATAAATGCATAGAGATTCGTTTCTAGACTTTCTAGATTGTTTCAGAAAAAAAAACCTATAACTTTCGTTTGTATGGAGCGCGCCAATGTAAAACACCCTTAAGCGCATAGGTATACAGGATATTTCATAAGTAACAATAAATTTTTAAAACTCTTAAGGGGGTTGTTTAGACCGTCAAACTGAACAACTTTCTCTATCGGACCAACATCGAAATCGCGAAAAAAATAATTTTACGAGTATATCCCATACATAATTATTTTAGCTCTAGTCGATTTGTAGAGTATATAACATAATTTTGTTTTTTCGCAATTTCGATATTGGTCCCATAGTGAAAGTTGTTCAGTTTGATGGTCTACACCACCCCCTTAAAGGTTAATTTGTATTTTTGTAACACCTTGTACAGGGTGTAAAATTAAATGCGTTACATTTTTGGTGAATATATTAAAAAGATAACTAACAATTTTATAAACATTAATTTATTATTGTTATTATTACTACTCATAATCTTACTGTAACGAACTTTTTAAACAGAATAATGAGAATTAGAATGAAAAGAAAGGTTAACGACGGTCAATAATAAACGTCAGTTAAGTTCACAAGTGCAGTGAGAGCTACAGGTTCGTTCCACAACAGGTTAAACCTGCCCCACTGGCCCATTCATGGCTCCGTACGTTAAAAACTATGCAAACAATACGCACATTTACCTTTATCTATGAGCTTTGTTGTCTAGTGTAGTGTCGCTATGTTGGTCTTAAAGAACATTGGTGAATTTGGACCAAGTCTTTTTTACGAAAACCTAAAGTTGTCATAATTATTTTAAACAGTTAAAAAATTCCACAACTCTAAATAAAAAATTTATTGTAAAAGTATGGATTCATAAGAGAAAATTACTAGTAAATTGGACAAGTCAGCCAAAAAGCAGTAAACTGCAACTGTAACAGCTATATTCATCGAATATCACCTAGGTATTTCGTCTTCGATTTTGTTAAACTGATATTGTCACTTTAATTCTTAAAGGTTTTGGTTACTTTTTCATGAACGTTTAGAGTCAAATATCTCAGCTCTGATACGCGCTAGGCCATAAATGTTCATAACTAAACTTGTTGGTTTTTATAGTCATCATCATCATCAGCCTATCATCGTCCACTGCTGAACATAGGCCTCTCCCAAGGCGCGCCACAAAACTCTGTCCTTGGCCT
This sequence comes from Agonopterix heracliana, assembly GCA_963693445.1. Lineage (NCBI taxonomy): Eukaryota > Metazoa > Arthropoda > Insecta > Lepidoptera > Depressariidae > Agonopterix > Agonopterix heracliana. The sequence goes on from OY856310.1 coordinate 4,000,757, forward strand.
TCCTCATCAAGTCGCTTCCCGCTACTTTTTTTAGGTCGTCTGTCCAGCGGGCAGCAGGGCGTCCCACACTACGCCTACCAGTTCGCGGTCTCCACTCTAGAACTCTGACACCCCATCGGTTGTCGGTTTTTATAGTACTCGGTATTATTATACAGTATTTTCATTGGTGGCTGCGACTGTTAAAGAAATACCTTAACTCATACCCATTTAGGCAAATACTCTTTTTCTGAAAATACGAATAAATTTTTTTTTAAATGTTGGTGGTCAAAATTAGATAAAAGAGGACTGGGTCGTCCCGTGGCCAGGGAAGTTGAGACATCAAGACGAGCTTCGGTAAGACATGGATGCGATTGGCAAATGACTGAGATGTATGCCTCAGGAACATGCTTTTGCTCTGCAGTGAGTGAATACGTGATGATGTTGATATGGGTTAGGATCGATCGTACAAAGTCGTAGTATTACCGCAATCGCCAAAAGGTTACCTATAGGTATTATAACCATCCAAGAATTTTCTTTTTTACTAAAGGCGTGCGTGATGTGTCAATCAGGGAACATATCAGAACGTTTGGCCATTAATAAATATTACATTACATCAAAGAGTGTTATGTTATACTACCATACATTCGTACAAAGCAATCTCATTAACGACCAAAGCGATTCATCTTCCACTAAGAATATTTGCCAAAAACGTCCAACAACAATGACATAATGCCAAAATGACCAGCATTTACTATGATTTATTACCACAAGCGTGAGCACGCGCACATTTGAAAACAGAACATTATATCTTACATTTACAAACTTATGTTTACTGTCAGTGAAACGAGAATCATTAAAAGACACTATCAATCTAAGCTTTATGTACTAAGATTTAAAGACTGTAGTAAGAATTCGATAGTCCAGTTTAATCTTTATTTGGTGGTAAAATAAAGGTTGTATTTTATTGTGTAATAACGCCGCGGGGATGTGACCCGAACCTTAATCAAAACCTTTTAAAATTTCTAGGGACATGAGAGTTTGGAACTTAAAACAAACTTATGGATCCTATATACCTTTGCGTACTTTGTTTGCTGTACACCGTATAGTAATATCATATTCATTACTACGTACGACGTACGTATGCAGACCAAATTGGCAGCATACTTAAGGCTCTCTTATTCAAGTGCAAGCGTCTCTTTCTTGCAAGCAGAAGTTTGCAAGTAGCCATCCCGCTCCAATTGAAAGCAGAATCGCAAAAAAACGTGTTTTTCGTCAATATATCTTTACTCATGGGACTTGCTAAGTTAAAAATTCTTCCGAGTTCACTAGAAATATTTAATGTATTTAGTTAAGTACAAGAATAAAAAGTTAAGTATCAGCAGTTTAATCATAGTATTGAAAAAACATAACAAAAAGGGGTAACTTTGGGATGTTTTTCTATCTAGTAAACTTAATCTAATCGTGTAATTGAGAACAGTCGCCCATCCGCCCGATCCTTAAATAAGACATAATTTAATTTCAGACTTTAAAACAAAGTTTAAAACACTTTCGTTCGTGTTCAAAAAACGGAGTCGACGGGATAACAGCGTCTTAAGAAGGGTCAGATCAAATGTACCCGAAACCGACGAGCGTATATAAAACGACTTAGACAATTAAAAGACGTATGTCAGGATCGTAGCCGATGGCGATCAATTGTCTCTGCCTACCCCAATGGGACACAGGCTTGAGTATATGTATGTATGTATGTATATTCATTATTGTTCTGGTTAAACCCAAATTCAACAGACTTAAAATAAAGCTATTGGTCTTGGGTGATACGGCTTTTTTTATTATAGATGTCATTATTATTTAAGCCAAGTCAGAAGCCCTGCAGAGGCGGTTTTAAGGTGGTTGGAGAGCTGTCAATTTCATACAAAACGTTGTCGTATAACACTCGTAGACGGTGTTACTAAAAGTAATGTTTTATACATGGAAAAATAGCTTAGAAAATGTAGTTTGCCCATATCAAATAATATTTACAATTTGTAATATAATTACGAAGATATAAGGGTTTGAAATGTTTTTTTATGAATAATTTCAAAGCGTGATATCTTCGTAATAATATTATAAATTGTAAATATTATTTGATATGCGCAAACAAGATTTTCTAAGCTATTTTTCCATGTATAAAACATTACTTTTAGTAACACCGTCTACGAGTGTTATACGACAACGTTTTGTATGGACGGAAACCACCTTAAAAACTCTGGCAGCAAGTACTGTAAACAGTAATAGGTACGTATTGCAGACTATAATCATCGACCGAACCATAATATTCTGTTCTTAAACGTTCTGTAGTTAAAATAATAATTTTGTCTCTTTTGTAAACACTTTCTCTTTATATAAAACTTAATAAAACAAGAAAATTAAATTAAAATTTAAACTACATTCATGTGATTCGACATCTTTTATGTTATTCTTATCAGTTATTCACTCCAATTTACAAAACTGCATTAACGTGAAATGCTTAAGCTTTACTGTAAAAGCACTTCATTCAAATTGTATATTAAAGTGTTTTAATTATAATAAGATCAGATAACATTTTGAGACTGCGTTAAAGATTACAGAGGAAATCCTTTTTAAAAGGTTAAGAAAGATCGTGAGATCTTCGCTCTTGTGGCTTTATCATCGTGCATTATTTCGAGGTTCTTAGCATACTGCTTCTTACACGCTACAACGGCTCTATCTCATCATCATCAGCCTATCATCGTCCACACATAAGCCTCTCCCAAGGCGCGCCACAAAACTCTATAGGCCTAAAAAAACCCTGTCCTTCCTCATCCAGTCACTCCCTCAAGTCTCTCATATCTTTCCTAGGTCGTTGGCTAGATTTTGCCGTCAAACTGTAATTTTTTGTGATTGAGTCAAAAAGACGGAAAGAAAAACTGTCATATATCACATGATATTCTTCTAAGAGGAAGATTTCTTCTCTTCTTAGGATATTCTTAGAACGGCTTTAGTAATGTCAAAGATATTCTACTGAATATGTATTTTTATTTACAAATAAAGGTAACTATAATAGGTACATTAAAAATAATTAAAAATAAATGACTTATAACTAACTAAAGATATTCTTAGATGATAAGCGAATATTTCTAAATCTGTATAGATATTATTATGTCGTACATAATTATCTAATTATCTAAACTATTATAAAACTGTAACTGAAGTGTGTCTGTACATTGAAGATATTTACAAAAAAAGATTACGATATGGTTTTTAGGTACCTATCCCTGACTCGAAATCAACCTTTTTTAGAAATTTTGTCTGTCTATTTGTCTGTTTGTTTGTTTATTTGTTTGTTTGTTTGATCGCGCATCACGCAAAAACTACTGAACCGATTTTGATGAAACTTTTTTTGTTTGATAGCTTATGATCTGACTTGAAATCTGGTATATAATTTGTGCGGACGAAGTCGCGGGAAAACACTAGTATCTTTCTAAAGTGGCATCGCAATGAGGAGTTTTCTGACAGCTACTCAAACGTAGTTCATCATACCGGCGATAGATGGCGTTGACCAGAGAGGGGTCCGAAAATGAAAAATTGAGTCTAAAAAGAAAACAAAATCAAAAATGCATGTCACTGAGTCGGACGCATCCGTTGACGAAATATACGCTCATATTTTGCTGCTTACTTAAAAACATCTTACTATTTTATTTATATTTTATTATTTGCAAGGTCGCTCGCCCCTGTCTGGTCAACGCCATGTATCGAGCCATTAGGAACTACTTTTTCTTTTAAATGGCTTTCTGAAAACGCCTCATTACTGAAAATTGGCCAGACAGCTGACTAGGAATCGGAATAATATTAAACTATTTTTGATATAGAACATTGGTTGAAAAACTTATTGACATGGATTAAATATAGGATAAAACTCTCCCTATTGGATGTCCGGCCTACTTTACAACCTCGGCAACATTCACTAGCCAACAACGGATAATAAAATGAAATTAAGACTCAAATACAACTGTAACCATGTATTTCTCAATATGGAGGATAAGCCATAAAGAGACAGTCAGCCTAAAGCGAATCTTAACATACCTGTTAATCACAGTACATTTTTAACCATTCCAACCGTTTGCGCATGTATTATTATGGTACATAACCATGTACCAAATGAATGGGTACTTGTACATTACATACAAAAGGTAAAGACAACAATTTTAATCTGAAACAGCGATTTTAACCTTTAAACCCAAGGATTAAGAACCGGATTCGATTACTGAAAAATTTTAAGGGAAATTATTTTTAAGGTAGGTTGTACAATCGTAATGAAATTAGCGAATTGCGTGTGCAAAATGCCCGTTGGATTTAACGCGTTGATGGTACTTGTTATGTGTTTATTATGTCATAATGTAGTGAATTTAAATTCGCAAGTCACCTACTTTAAATGTGAAATTATTGATACTGATAAAGGTGAAGCAATTATCAATTTGTGCGTCTTAAAGTTGAAAGCGAGGTATATTAATTTTATGTTATGTGGTTTAGTAGCGACGATCTAAATTTTATATTTAAATGATAATAATTAATTATAATATATTGATAGCAAAAAATCTTGTTTGCTAAGAAATGAAAACACTATTCGGAAAACTTTTAATTTTTTATTTTTGAGCATGGATACAAAAAAGCATAACATAATTAAATGTCAATAATTATGTCAACATAACTCAAAGGGTTCATTATTATATCTTGGTCTAAAAAAAATACTGGTTGAAAATCGTAAAAACTTAGATAACAAGAAAAATAAATTACATACTTAGAAAAAGTATAGGTCTAGAATGAGCCTCACGAATATCCCGTATAAAACAAAAGGGGCCAAGTTTCATAGGTTGGTGTGCGTGAGGCGCCATACAAATTATGTATGTTTGCGTTTATATGTATAGGGTTTAGGAACCAGTACTGGTTCCAATTTTTTTCGACGCTTTCGTATCTTCGACTGTCAATCTTGACATATAACTTTATCAAAGATTATATAGGTATTTCTTTTCTTTTATTTCAATGCGTTTCAATGGCTTTATCCTTTTTTTATTTTATTTTTTTAAATATTTACTAGCCTTGTTACAAGACAAAGCTTAAGCTAAAGCTTATTTTATTTCAATTTATCTTCTTTGGGCTAAGTCTTAATTTAATTTAAAAAGGTTTTTAAAATTCCATCACTTTTTTTTTTAAAAAACTTCCTTCTTCACTTGACTTCACTTCACTACTTTCATTTGACATGTCACTTTTTATATCTTACCGATAGTACTTTTTTCAACCTAAGTGTTGTTATTTGGGCGAGGCCGCGGATTTGTGCACATTACCATGACCTCAAAATTAACCGATGTTTTTCTTAAAAACTTGCAAACATAGAGATTTTGTATATTTTTGTATCAAACTATAATGTTATTATCCAGCATGGCCAAAGGTCAAAATTTCAAAATTATTGCATGCAGTCGAGTAAATTGAAATTTTTCCATAAAAAATGGAGAAAATTTAAGTAAAAACGCCGTGTCATTTTTACCGAGTGCACTTCGAAGATTATTTTTAAAAAACCTGTGTTAGTTACTATTCAATTATTAATTCCTATGGAATAAGCATATAAATCATCGAACTTTAAGTAATGCTATAAGTAAAATAAAGGCTATTCAATAAGTAAATTTAATATTTTAATATTTTTTTACAAAATCATGTTATTGCGTTACTTCTATTGCGTTACCAATATTCACCACAGTTTGTTGTCACGTTATGTAGATTTATATTCTTTTGAATGGCAATACCAAACGCAATCTATTTCTATGAAAGTTAGCATAATAGGTGCCATAATGAATGAGATATCGTGACATACTTGTGGTGAAGTCAAATGGTCACGGTTTTTTTTATCAAGTTTTTGGACTTTTTGCAAGGTAAAATTGAGATTTCAGCAAATATTTTTACTGCGCATTATTCTTGAAAGGGTGGGAAGTCTTGTAGTGCCTATCTTGTTAGAAAATATAGCATAATTGTTGAGTAACGAGTGTTTATTGTTGCGTTACTCCTACAGTTGCGTTACGTTGCGTTACTGTTGCGGGACCAGTGGCGCAATTACTGCGTGACTTCTACTGCGTTACCAAAAAAAGGGTAGTGGTACACTAGTTTCAGATTTCGGATTAAAGTTCCATGCATTTAGTGTTTTATTATTTTTTTATTTTTATATTTTGTTCAATTTATCTACCCTTTATAAAAAAATATCTTCAATATACCTAACTACCTATTTAAAAAAATATTTTAGTTTAACAGGCTCAGGAGTGCAATTCTCTTAGCGCAAACATCGGTTGTAACATCGGCGAGCTGTCAATTCGGTATGCATTGTTTGAAACTTAATATGAAAACTTCGACGATCTGAAGGATGTTACCTCAGAGAATTGCAGTCCAGTATACAACAACCCTTATAATTTTGCGCTACTATATTGCGTTACTATTGCGTTACCGTGGCGCAAATTGTTGCGCTATTTTTGCGTCACTGTCGCGCAAACTGTTGCGTCACTACTGCGTCATTTGTGCCGAAATCCGCGGCCTCACCCATTTATTAAAAAGATTTTAAGAAAAAGTTTAAGAGATTCTATTTTATTCGATCTATTTTATTAATATAATATACTCTCGTTTTTTGGAGTTAGTTTCCTTTTACTTACACAAATTGCAACGCCAAATTAAATGAGTGATGCAATTCAAAAAATCGACTCGTGCTCATGTCATGATCCCTTAATATAAAACATGCTAACATGACCTAATCGAATACTTACAAAACATTTAAATACAATCAATCTCACGTCAAATTTAATACAACTCTATACAAATTGTTTTGTAACACTCCTTCCCTTAATCGTTTGAAAAGAGCTGGCACTTCTTCCGCCACGTTGCGTTGCTTCACTATAACGAACTATCAATTGATCTTTAATCCATTAATTTTATAGTGAATAGATGGTTGTCTATTACACAGTTTTGTATTTGTATTGCAGATTTGCAGTGTTAAAGCTGGAAGACTTGATACGATACTCCTTGTTTTAATTACACGGATAACCTATGTCTTGAGTACCTACATATCTCAAATATCCTGAATCCCTCGTTTAATTTGGAAAGCCTTAAAAAGAGTATTCTATACTAATATTATAAAGAGGATAGATTTGATTTTTTGTTTGTTTGTTTGTTTGTTTGTAATGAATAGGCTCCGAAACTACTGGACCGATCTGAATAATTCTTTCACCATTAGAATTCTACATTATCAGTGATTGACATAGGCTATAAAAGCGGCCAAGTGTGTGTCGGGAAGATTCTAAGGCGGTACGAAGTTCGCCGCGGTCCTCTAGTTTATTATAAACTGAAATAAGTCTAAATTTCAAATGACACAAAAGTACCACATCCACAAGGGCTCCTTAAACGTACGCTCTGTAGTTATCAAATCTTAGATATTACAGCTTTATTAATATTTAACGACGTGTTTCAGTCAAACAAACCGCGCGATTTTTGGCGATTACTATAATTGACATAAATGAAAATTGTTCAGTTTAATGGTGTGAAGCACCCTCTTAAATTATGTGACTTATATAAGTTTACACCCTGGTTTGTACACAGGCAGGGTGATGATGGTGATGTCCTGCAAGTTGCGTCGACGGCGATCGTCATTGGTTCCTGACGTGAGCTCGGATGACACATACTATGGAAGAAGGACTATACTAAAGTTCATTAAAGACATTGGAGTATTAATTGAGTATAATAAAAATCTGGTAACTAATAATTGAATTGCTCGATCCATAGATACACACACTAGTCCATCCTAGAGATTGAAGAAGGTACTAATTGAGCATAATAAAAATCTGGTCACACTAATTGTAAGTAATAAATGAATCACATTAAAGATAGGGAGAATGTGGATTTGAGGAGTATACTCCGCACAGCACAGACTGGTGGAGAAATTCACCTTCATTCAAAGTTATTACGATTCGGTGTAACATAGACTGAGAGGGAAGTAAGCAAAGATAAATTTAATTATTAGCATACGTCTATAGGATGACGCGTGCGTTCATCAATCATCCACAAATACTTGCCCATAAATTAGATTTAGATTAACTATATGTCATTAGGGAAAGTAGTACGTTGACCGAAATTTATAGCAACATGTTTATTTGCGGAGAACCATCGTAGAACAGATTCCCGATAAACAATACACAGGGTGTAAATTTAAATGTGTTACACGACATAACATACTTTAGGGAGGTTTAGAAAAATTTCCAGTATACCTATACTCTGAAATGGAATCCGAGATAAAAATTTCAAAGAAAAGAGTCTCTTTTGAAATTTTTGATCTCGGATTCCATTTCAGAGTATAGATAGAGATTTGACGGCCCGACAGCACAGTCTGTAGTGAACCTGCCTGCTGTGCCGGGGGTCGCGGGTTCGAATCCCGTAAGGGGCAAATATTTGTATGACGAATATGAATATTTGTACCCGAGTCATGGATGTTTGTATCTATATATGTATTCTATATCTTTGTCTAGTTATCATAATACAAGTCCAGGCTAGATTCTGGAACTTTAAATGTGACTAAATAATTTACTGTGACACTGTCCAAGATATAAAAAAAAAAAAAAAAAAAAAAAGATATTTTCAACCTGTGTCCAGCGAGCCATGAGGATGACTAATCTCTCTTGAAACCCGCAACAAAATCAAAAATAAATATCCAACTTCCCTCCATGGCAAGTGAGAGACAGCAGTAGGAAAAACATGGCTATTATATAGGTAGTTAGCCATCTCCAGACACTGCTGAGAAAATTTACGATGGGGTTGAGACTACGGTTTAGAGCCATATTACACAATAAATTTTTTAAGGCCTCCGCTCATTGCAGCGATATTATCGAGCGATATTATCGCTGCGATTTTGCGATAGTTGTTCTCGGTACATTTTGTATGGGGACGCGCGCGATCCTACACACTGCCGTGATATTATCGATAATATCGCTGCGATTTTGCGATAATTGTTCTCAGTACATTTTGTATGGGGACGCGCTCGATCCCACACACTGCCGCGATATTATCGCAACCTGACGCAATCTCTTTCAGTGAAGGGCGCATGCGTGACGCGAATCGCGGAATCGCTGCAGTGTGTAAGGTCTCGCGATATCGCTGTCGATAATATCGCTCGATAAAATCGCTGCAATGTGCGGAAGCCTTTAGGTAAGAGATTTCACAACTGCAACAAAGAAATAGCGCCGCTTTCTACCGCGATATCGACGAGATTCCGCCGCTACACGGATTGATCTCGGAAATATCGCTGCGATATCGCGACGACAACGCCTATACGCTCTAAAATAACTTGTGTGATGAACATAAAATATTTGAAGAATCAATAAAGATCAGTTGCACATATGTGTGAATGACGCAACATACTGTTTATGACTGTTTTCAAAAGCATTTAAGCTGTAAAATGAAGAGCCCTTTTGTATTTAAAGACCATTAGATGAATACGGAACGGATTATAATATTGTAGGTAATAGTTGAATTGAATTTATGTAATAGGTACGTAAAGTGGTTGGAGTTTTATACATCGTTGAATCGAACATACTTAGGTAGACTTGAATGACAAGGAAAAGTAAACTCATATGTACCGAACCGAAAGTGTATTATAGCATAGCACGCCTTATTTCTGATTAAAAAGAATATTGTGTACAGTGTAAGCTTACTAAGCTTTGCTTAATGCTTTATTTTGTTTTCTTAGTTCTTAGTTACAGTTGACCTGACCTCCAACGATTTACAAAAACTGATGAACTTAAATCACCCAAGGATGTTAAAAGAATTGTTTTTGCGGACTGTATGACATGTGTTTATGTTTATGTTTATGATTGTCGAAGAGGAGAAAGAGGCGCGTCAAAATCATAACGTGTAGATAGCCATAAACTCTGCCTAACACCGTAGGAATTTCTTGTTAACATTTGTTAAGTTATAATATTAAGACAGTCGAAGCAACAAACACGTCGAAAAAATTGCAATCAGGTAAGGCCGCTAAATCCGTGTATATGGATATATACACGCACACAGATATAAGTTGTATGACGCCTCACACACACTTACATAAGAAAGTTGGCCCATTTGTTTTAGTAGGTTAGAAGCGTGAGGTTATCTTGACATTATAATTAATCAAAGGGGTAAACGTAATAATTATCATACATGTAGGAACGTAGCAATCGTCAGACAACCTTTCCGAGTCTTGAAAATCATTCCTTAAGTATATCTAACAGCAGTTCTTTACAGAGGGTGTAAAATTGCGAAATGACCTCGTAAAGGAATACCACCCTCTTTCAATCATGAGTCAGACTGAAACCAGAATGTCGGCGCCGCATCATTTGAGATAAAAGCTTATTTAACATAACACGAGGCTTTCCCCCATGACACATGCGATAATACTGATTCATGTTTTACTATGGTGAGATTTTTTGTAAATAAAAATAGAAAACTTCACGAAAGCGAAACTATTTTGAGGAGATTCTTGATCTCAGTCGAGAAAATAAAATCTCTACAATAAATTTCATGAACATTATCCACCAGCTTATTTATGGACCAACGCAACGTGGTCGGTAACCGCAATCATACAACTTCTGACATACATACTTCTGACATATAAATTCTATAGCTTATGAGTGGATACTGCACTCGTAGCATGCTACACGTGATACGGCTGTATCACGTCTTTTGTCTCGTTCGTTAGCTTGCAAATAGAAAGATAGCGAAGGTGTGATAGCGCTGTATCACGGTGGCATGTTACCCATGCTCGATTCGTTTGAACTTTTTCCCGATCTAACATTCACTGCGTATTCGCTATAGCCTTGATTGGAAAACATTGAGCATTTATTTACTTAGTACCGACGAGTAATCAGTCTTTTTAAGTCAACCTTAACATTTTATAGCCCACCATTGCAAGTAAAGCATCGTCCTGAATTCCTGATACGCTAGTGAACAGAAGTACATTACACAAAGTGTGGATGAGGTCAGCGCAGGACCGGTCGTTGTGGCGATCCTTGCGGGAGGCCTATGTCCAGCAGTGGACGTTTATCCGCTCAGATGATGATGATGACACAAGTATGAACGCAGACACAGAATCACAATATTAGGCTACACCATCCAATATAGATCACCTTAATTGACCTCATAGATCAAGAGTCCAAAACCAACAAAGTTGCGTAGAACATCTCTTACAATGTAACGTCACATTTGTAAAGACAAATTGCAACTCTAATGAAACATGCAAATAAATGATTCATATAATGTGCAAATTGTGCAATATTGTTGGTGCTAACAAATTGAATATTGCCACATAAGGCCCCTCTATTGTCATTTGACCAGGTCATTACGGTCTAACAAGGCGGAAATCAAAATAAACATTATAGGAGATTTATTGTCGATATATTTGAGACTCATGCAATGGTTTTGAATGGGTATTAATAGCATGAGTGGACGTTGCATGTTTGACATTTAGTTGGTAATGTACAAGTCATCACATCACACAGTAAAGTTGACATTGGCTGTTAAGTGTGTTCATGTTCACACACAACACAACGCAGTGACGGAGCAGCAGACGTCAGTCCGTCATTTGTAAAGCAAGGAGTTGTATGAAACAGCACGTAGAAAAGCACACACGGTGACGCATTGAGTGTGAGAACGCACTTAGTTTCGTGATGATTTCAATTCAATCAAATGAGACTGCTAGAATCATAGTCCTCCTTTTTATGGTGTCTTGTGCTGATCTGATCCAATACAAAATCCCCACTCAATCATGTCATCGGACCATCGTTATGGTTGTATGCCGTCCCTGCCCTAGGCCACCTCTTTGTCAGATAGATGTCTTATGTAATTTACAAATGTATTCCTCCTCTTCCGTTGTACAAAAATTGCCGTATGGTACCCGGATCAGAATAGACCTTCCAACATTTCATTCCGCAGTTGTCCACAAGACAACCAAAGGTTTTATCAAATACTAATACATTTGCAAAATCCAAAACTTTTGCTTTTATAATATTAGTGGATCCTCTCAGCTTCATGACCACACCCTTTCGCTCTCTTAAGTATGTAGTTAGTGTCTGACAACCCCAAAAAGGAATAAGGTTAATCTTCTTCTTCTTATCGTGTAAATAAATAAATAAAATAAAAAAAATAAATAACGCTCACAGGCACATACATTGTAATGATCCCAAACTAGCACTAAAGGCTTTTATTATGGAAACCATACAACAACGGCACGAACATATAACATCCATGACCGAACCGGGATTCGAACCCAGGACCCTGGTTTGGCAGTCCGGCGTGGTAACCATTACACCAACCGGGTCGTCAAGTGTGGGCAAGCCCTGGTGTCAGAGTTTATTCAAACCGCCTTACGGCCTCTGCGGTGGTTTTTATTTTATGTAACGACTACTACTACCAGAGATAGTAGCCGGGACCAACAGCATAACGTGCCATCCGAAGCACGGAATCATCTTTCTTTTCAGACAATCAGGTGATTCAGCCTGCAATGTCCTAACCAACTGGGGAAAAACGCATAAAGTGACATATCACTAGGTGTTCCCCGTGGGAATCGAACCCACGACCGATAAAGTTAATTAGCTAATATTTTTGCTTTAGTTTTCATTTCGCCTGGCTTACTTATAGATTCATAATACACGTTCGTTTATTGTAACTATTCAATTAACACACAACAAAAAAACTAATCTCAAAGTTCCGATCAAGGTGTGTATTATCTACTTTGTTTAACTCCGCGCTTGCGCCTACACCCGGAACAAAAAGACTAGATACAATCCTGTTTCTATATTGATTTAGCAGTTTGAAAAAATGCCATCATGTATAACATAATTGCCTATTGAAAGATAGAAAGCATTTGATTTTAATGACAACTTTGTGATGAATAGTTATTATAATTTAGTTTCGTGATTGATACCTTTGGGTTAAGGGGAAGTTATATTGACAATTTAAATAGCAGCACAAAGTCAATCGTGACTTAGTCTTAGTAGCCTGCTCGCTACTCCGAATTCGCAGCATCTAAGTTTTCATCACGATGTATTCCTTCACCACTGACCTAATGACAAACTATAATATTAACTCAATGGTACGAGCTTGGAATTCTACCAACAGCATAAGCATATGCTCACGACTATATTCCCCGAGGGGGTAGTCAGAGATATTCTGATACCTCAGAACATCCACGTTTCACCAGTAGTACCGGTATTCTACCAACATGCATGCATAGCATTAGCATTAGCAAATGCTCACGACTATATTCCCCGAGGGGGTAGTCAGAGATATTCTGAAACCTCAGAACATCCACGTTTCACCAGTAGTACCGAAACTCTGTCCAGTGTGACGGGGGGTGAGCCCGTCGCCACTTATTGGACAGTGGGTACAATACACGCCTCGAAATTGAAGCATGCAGGTTTCCTCACGATGTTTTCCTTCACCGAAAAGCCAGTGGTGTAACAAATCGTACATAAATTCCGAAAAACTCATTGGTACGAGTCGGCTTGGACGGGGATCGAACCATCGCCTCCTGCACGGCAGGCAAGGTTACTCGCCACTGGACCACCACGGCATTCTACCAACATCTTCAAAATTATAAGGCAGGCGCGACTATCATAAAAGGAATAGTATACCTAAGCGACTATAAATGACATTGCCCAAGATTATGTACAGTCTACGAATAAAGATTTCAATCAATCAATCAAATCAGACCACATCAACCCACTGGTGGGCATAGGCTTCATTTTGATTGCGCAATTCCTCACGCTCATGTGCTAACCTGATCCATTTTTGACCAAAAACCCTTGCGTCTGACTAACTGGTGATGGTCTGCCTATTGACCTCCTTCCCTCCTTTGGCCACCATTCCGATACTGCTGGCTCACCAGCGGTCTTCCCTTGCCTTGTAGCCGATAAAAGCCGGAACAGTCAGAAGCATAATTTTCAATGGAAAACAGTACCTACATAAAGATAATGTTGAAGAGTCTTTTATTGGCCTAAAGCTTCTAGACTCGAAAGACACTAGACAGCTAGGAGCACTTCACCTTAACACTAAAACATAATGTCATATTCGATAATGTTATTACGGGTAAGCGTATAATCTTTGTCGACGCACACACGCCGCATTATGCCATTAGACAACAGGTTGGGAAGAAAACACTTTCTCAAACAATTTGCAAATTCAATCCCTTGACGAAAAGTTAAACTTTCATTTTTGTGTTGCTCACCGCCGTGTATATGCTGTCACAATCGATGAATACAGGGTGTTACAAAAGTAAAAATAAACATTTCAAACTTTTAAGTAAACTTTAGACCATCAAACTGAACAACTTTCACTACGATTTCACGTCGATTTGTAGTCGATATTAGTCCCATAGTGAAAGTTGTTCAGTTTGATGGTCTGAACCACCCACCTAAATGTTTATTTGTATTTTTGTAACAGCTTGTAATAAATAAAACAGATAACCTTATAAACTATAGAAAATATTTGATTAACTCCGCCTAGATTTTTTGGGAACTTTTGTAAGATTTTGAACTCTGCTGAATCGACAATGACGGAAAATATTTTGAAGCAACCCATGTTTTTTTTATTATTAAAAAAATGGGTTTGCTCTTGACCTCAATCCAGTCCTGAGGACTGAGATGGGGTCGAAGATGTAGCGAGCTTACCCAGAAGAAGCCTATTCACTCTTACTTTAAAGTTATTCGGGTTATAAGCGCTCGGAAATACTGACGCAGGCAGGGCATTCCACTCCTTGGCTGTGCGCATTATAAAAGAATCAGAAAAGCGCTTGGCATGTAAGCTGATGATGAAATTTTGATGCGTATATAAGGTCTATCAAAATTAGCTGAAACTATTTTAAGGGGATGATCAGACCATCGATCTGAACAACTTTCACTAAATTGCTAAAAAAAAGTTGTTCCATACAAAACTGCAAATATCGATCTAACTCGTACCAAGGAATATTTTACGAACTAATTCATTTTTAGCCTGCCTCTTCAGTGACGGAAAATATTGTTAGGAAACCTGCATAAGCTGAAGAAGAACTTCTTATGAATATACATGTGAAGTCTACTTATCGAAACTTACTTCTTTCGTCTACGTCTTACTTGTGAAGTATTCTATATCGTTGTCTAGTTATCATAATACAAGTCCAGGCTAGATTCTGGAACTTTAAATGTGACTAAATAATTTGTGTGACAATGTCCAAGATATTTATTTTATTTATTTTATCTCTGCATTAGGCACGCGTGGTGGACTAGCACCAGCGTGTGACCATGATAGGCATGTGCTATCTCTATGTGAACTATAGGGTCTGATAGATGATGTATGTTTAAGTGGACCGCTCCTTCTCATCAGTCTCAATGGATCACTGAATCATCGAGCCACGAGCGCCTTATTGTACTTATTTTATTGTAGAACTATCGCTGTTTCATTCGCAGTAAGGTAACTAGTCCAAAAACCATAGTCTTTCTACCTAAAATACAGACAAATTTCACACGTCTACATAACAGAGGAAGTAGCAAAGTTTGTTCGACACTTTAATGTTCAATTTATTAACAATCCAGCAAAATTGTTCCGATCAAACAAAGTAGACGGAAAAAACAATAAAATTGCTTTAAAAAGTTATTGATATGTACTTTGTGCTTTTAATGTTCATGCCACAGAAGCGACTAAACGCGACCACGAAACGATACATCGAACCTCACAAATTTTCAATTTCAGTTATAATAATAACAATTATATTTAATTTCAAAAAAAAAATATTATCAAATGGCGTTCTGCTTTAGATTTTGTTTTCAGTTTTTGCATTTATTTAATTACATTGTAAGTATGGTTGGTTGGTTGGGTGTGGTTGTATTGGTCAGATGACCAATTGGTGGATCAGGAGTGCGATATTTCAATCTCATTCGGTGAGCTCAGCTGTTGAAAATGTCGAAATTACTATGGAGATACGCATCTTCCTACTGCGGATTTGACTCTCAAAAATCTCTCTCCTGTAGTATGATTTTTGAATGTCAAATCAGCAGTAGAAAGATGCATATCTTCATTGTAATTTTGACATTTGCTTCTGCTGAGTTCGACGTATGACATTCAAAAATCGCACTCCAGATTGGCACAGGTGACAGGACCGTGAGGAGTGGCGCAACGAAAAGTAGGTATATGCACAGCAGTGGGTTGATTTGATTGATTGATTGAAGTATAACATAAATTTATATTCTTTATTTGCGCACCAAAAACATTGTAGGTAAAGTCAAGTTCATTGCAATCAATGCATGATCGCAATACTCATTCTTATACTTTGCTTGATATTTCTGAATCTTGTAAACAAAATAGTACGAGTGCAATTTAACGGTTAATTTAAACTTAAAATAAAGTTTTTTGTATCGTGTAAACGTAAACTTACAGTACACCTTTCACAGAAGTCGCAGCTACTTCAGTGGCGATGGCGAATGTGTTTTGACTATAACACTAAAGTTACGTAGAGGTACCGTATTACCCAATAAAAACTAGCACATTCATGTTACGAATAAGATTTTATAGCAGTAATAGTAATTAGCTTATAGTAATACAATACATATTTTAATTACCTATAACAGATAACGGGTGTATACCATAAACAGTTTTAGAGTAATTATATAATATTACCTACTTGTTGGTATATAACTTGAGATCTTAACGAATATGGTGATTAGACTTGGATATTCAATTAGTATTATAATAAATAGTGTTAAGGATTTTATTGTCGTTATCGCTATGTTATATTATATTATAATTATTATTCCTCAGGTTATGCATTCACTATGGGACAAATATTGAAATAGCAAAAAAAATTATATTTTAAATATATATTTTGAATTACTTATGTAAGTACTTTATGGGTGTATTCAGACTGTTAAACTAAACTATCAAACTTTTTTTTTCGTGATTGGTTCCATAGATAAAGTAGTTCAGTAATTAACTTGGACTTTTTATGGGATCATCGTTTAAAGCTTTAAGTACAATGAATTTTTATTATATTTCAGAGAAATTCTCAGAGGAAGTTTCAGTCACTATTTCAATGAATAGGTACCGAATCGGAATTCCGAATCAGGATTACGATTTCGTATAGATTTCCAGAATTCCGTTCGGAATTGCGGAGGTATCAAATCCTATACCAAAATCTCAATTCTGATTGGCAGTGGTGTGCGGGTGCGGCAGATCTAAAAGAGTAATTACGAAACCACACGTTTGCACTGTCGATATTGTTATCTCCTAAACTATAATCTTGATACGAGTGCCTACATGTTACTAAATAAAACAAAACAATTTTATCTTGTTACAGTAAATAACTTACGTAGGTTTTATAAGCGCTGCCTGAGGCGAAGGCCTGGATGGTTGACCGAGTTTTTAACAAGGCTCGCGACTTCCTTTTTTTTTTCCATGTAGCATAAGCATATATGCAGCTCACGACTGTATTCCCCGAGGGGGTAGTCAGAGATATTCTGATACCTCAGAACATCGCTACCATCCTACAGATCGCACGCCGCAGGCGATCGCGTTCCGTCTATCTTATACGCTCTAGCAAATGACGTTCCCGAGTGACAGAAAAGGATGGAGCGACGGAGAAGGGCGATCGCGTGCGGCTATGTGTAGTTCAACCGATATACGCCCTTCAAAACGACGAAATATTTGCACTTTGCTACTTCAACTACTGTAGGCCTACCATGAGTTTTCACCGTTCTTTACTACTGTAGTTACGTCACCAATTTTGTATTGAATTTCGTACAGCGCTCCTAGTGGTTACGTTGAGAACTAATTTCTGTCATACGAATTGGCGACGTAACTACTGTAGTATAATCTTAGATCAAAATAAAATGAATGGATAGGCCTGAAGTGCGGTAAGTTGAAGCACACTACTGGTGCACTTGGTCCATACAAACTAGCGCCATTATCTGTCAAATCTAGGGCACTTGCATACAAGTGACAAGTAAACCTTTCATTTGTTTTGCCTCATTTTTCTGGTTTGAAATGTTCGCGTAAGGCCTATCCATTCATTTTATTTTGATCGAAGAGTATAATACAGGGAAAACTCATGGTTGGCCCTCTGTATTGAATTTCGTACAGCGCTGCTAGTGGTTACGTTGAGAACTAATTTATGTCATACGAATTGGCGACGTAACTTTAGCAGTAAAGTACAGTGAAAACTCATAGTAGGCCCTCTGATCCTTCAAACTATGTCAGTGAATAGAAACCCACGAAATTCAAAACAACGGATGTCTCCAAATCATAACGAATCTTAAAAGGCCTTGAAACAAAAAACGGCCCACGGTCGTTTCCTATGCTAAATTAATAATAATTATGATTCGTTTCAGTTTCACCTTCTTTAACAATTTCTCACAGTTGTTAACCTAAATAAAGTAAGTTACAAGATGGTTAGATACCATGTTGAAGTTTTATGTCAATGGGTATAGAGTCGAAAATCATTAGGTTTCTATAGGGTATTGTACGAAAGTCATTTCACGTGTGCGAAGGTAATATTTTAAAAAGACATGCGATGTTTTAGAATTGCTTAATTTTTTGGGTAAACTGAATGCTTCAAGATTACTATATTCACCATTCCATCCGAGCAATTTTCGGAAGTGATAAAAATAACAAACTCTTGTATTAACTGCTCGCAACTCGGCTTTCAGATAACAAATAACAATATACAGACCATCAAACTGAATAACTTTCTGAAAAAAATCTGCTGTTCCATAGAAAACGTCAATGGCAACTCGACTCAAATGCATGGAACCTTTTTTTTTCGCTATTACGATGTTGGCTCCATAGTGAAAGTTGTTCAGTTTGATTTTCTGAAGCATCCCCCTTGATATGTAACTCAATTAATTTTACAACCTGTATAAACAATGCGTGGTTCAAGCTTTTATGATAGTTGTAGCAAATTATCTGACTATCCTACCTATCCTAGTTATTGTAGGCTACAACTTGTATCCATTGTTAATTGAAAACATGATTATGTAATAAAATTCACTACTTTTCAACTGCCAAACATATTCTTAGATCTTACCCACACCAAAATGAGTATGAAATAACTTATTTCTTATCTCCCTCAAGCCTCAACTAGCCTGTCATGTAAATCATATATCCATCTCTATATATTGCAGTACTTTCGCCGGCAATAATTCAATAAACAATTGCTATCTGTCTTCGAGCAAGAAATCAATTCGCCTCGTCAACTCTTCGATGAGAATAGGAAGATGTATGAGTAGATGCGTCAAAAAGTATTAATAGCATTTCAATTATACCTACACGCCAAGAACATAATACAAAGCCGCCGCCAATTTCCAGCATTATCTTTGCTGACGTTACTAGGTACAATGTGGTAGTCACCTAATGTCAGAGCAGTAAAAATCTTTGTTCACTTTGTTGAAGAGGGTTTTCTCCTCTAGTAGGATTTTACAAGTTGTAACATACTTTCTTCTTCATCTCCTATCGGAGGTTACTTACTTTAATTATCATTTTGTTTCCTCTCGCTCGTTTATAGCAGCTATACATTACCCAACATTTAGGGCCGATTTCTGCATTATTGTTTGCGTTGATCGCTACACTTTGAAATAGAGAGAACAAATCCGGCAATGTATGCCGAAATCGGGCCCGACCAACCACAAGTGTAATTACGTGGAAAAAGTACAACATATAGTATACGGAGGGTATAGTACAACTACAAGCTTATACCATGCCGGTCTGATCTGGTCATCTCCAACAAAGTGAACTCTGACCATTTTGTTGCTTGTTGTTAAATTTATTGTTGTTGTTATTACGTTATTATTAAAAGCCTCCGCACATTGCAGCGATACTATCGAGCGATTTTATCGAGCGATATTATCGACAGCGATATCGCGACACCTTACACACTGCAGCGATTCCGCTATTCGCGTCACGCATGCGCCCCCACCACTGAATGTAGTCTAAAGAGATTGCGTCAGGTCGCGATAACATCGCGGCAGGGTGTAGGATCGAGCGCGACCCCATACAAAATGTACTGGAAATAAATATCGCAAAATCGCAGCTATATTATCGCTCGATAAAATCGCTGCAATGTGCGGAGGCCTTTATTCTTCATTATTTTATTATAACTGAAACATTTTAATTATTATTATATAAATGTTCAATAGGTAGGACTAAATAAATACATGCCGACAACAATGATGGTGATATGTAAGAAAAAAAAACATGTAAATATTATACCATTGACATCTAAGCCATTGACCAGAAATATTATACCCATTTATTTGACTGTCCCCCTCTTTCTCGAAACTTATTCTATGTGGCAATTTTTTCTGACCACTATTAGGTACATCGAGTATAATTTGATAATGGCCCCGTAATTGTTCAAAATTGAACATCTACGGCGGTTAGTTAGTTTTTGGAGTTCAATATTAGAACGGTGCCTTTGAAGCGGTTAGTAAAAAATTATTCAGTTGATGAATGATGCCTTTGAACAAATTGTTCAGAATTTCAAATGTTTTAAACAAATACGTTATTTTAGTAAGAATTACATAGGTAAGTATTCAGCAATTTTGTCCTGTAATGTTGTCCAATATCTGGAAGTAACAGATAAGTTTGCGTCTTAATACAGAACCCTGCAGAAAAATTACGAGCTACTTTTTGGTATAACCTAATACAAAAACTGTTATATTCAAACGAAACCGAATCAACAAAACTTAACTTAGCCAACTTAGTTAAAATTTTACAAACTGTTTTTTTTTACAAAAAGCTACTAAGCTAATACTTACTTCTTTTTTATTCGTCATGACTATCAATAATAAAAATCTTCTTCAAGACTTGAACTATATATAGAAATGATTTTGTATTTTGTATATAAAAAGCTACTGTACCTACCTACGAATCTTTAACACATTCGATTTGCATTCATCTATCATGATAATAATGGAAGTTACTACAGAAAAAACGAGAACAAAATGTATGTGAATCGTTTTTTAAGTTTAAGAAGCTTGTTACTTAATGGAACAATAATTACTTCATTGGTTTCACTTTTTATTTCGTTTATGCAAACTTGTTTTCTACTTTATGTTTAGATGGTGAAAATTCATAATTCGTAAATAAATCACTTTCGTTTATACGATTAGTAAATTTTCTCGTTAATGGAAGTATGATTGGAGAGATGCAAGTCGTTAACATCTGGGCAATAGAGACTCTCAGTAGCAACTCGCGCCCATATCACAAATTGCCTATAAAAGTTAAAATATCACTAAACACGTAAATTATGATAGACCTACTTTCCCGAAAATATCGCGTGAACTAATAGTATCGGCCCTTTTAACACTTTTAATGGAAAGTTCATTAAAAATAGTTTTGCAAATTTCCCATAAACTCAAACTCAAACTCAAAATAATTTATTCAATATAGGAGCCTGAAGCACACTTATTAAACGTCAATTCTGTTTTAAGTTACCACCGCTACGGAACGTGTTGTATCTGTAGAGAAGATGCGGACAGAAACTCTACAGTATATAGGTTTCATAGAGAAAGTTTTTCTGTATCATCCCATTAAAGTAATGCAACTGTTTACCCGGTTTGTATATTGTATCATTAAATTCCACTTGATTCCGAAAGAGTTCTGGCTTTAATGGAATTATGGAGAACAGTTCTCTATATTTATTCTTTAATTAATGCGTACCTTGATTATGTAAAAATTTGTTCTAATCATAGCCCCGTCGTTTTGGTGCTAAAAATTTCGAGCTCGCTTCGCTTGTTCCATTGTTTTTTCATGGCTGCATAAACCTGATATTTTTACGGATTGTACGATCGACTTTTACTTATAAACTCGAGGGCATCGATTTTCTCGTATAGATTTGTATTAAGTATTCTAAAAAGTTATTTGTTCAATAAGCAAAAAAAAGTTCCCTCCAAGTAGCGTAAACTTACTTCACACTTTGCTTCACACCTCCTGTCCCGAATGTCAGTGACATAATGAGCTCGTAATCTGCAGATCATATTATCTCATTTACACTGGATTAGGTTTCGTTCACACTTCCTACATTTTTACGTAACTTTCCCATACGTTTACGTCGATGTATTGTCAGTGAATGGAGGTTAAACTTTACTTATAATGTTCATAATTGCAGCTAAAAACTCAATACAAGCTTATTGTTATACTTTTTTATTTTTATTTTATTTTTTTTTTTATTTTTTTAGGTACTATTTTATCTTTAAAAAAAATGCGCGGTAGATAAAATAATAATTTTCATATGCGCAGTAGCTAATAAACGTTTTTTACATAAGTATAAAATAAAATCTCTTTTGACGGGTAGTTTTAAAAAAGACTGACCGAAAATGAATGGCCCTAAAGGCCCCTGTACACATTGGGCCACGGCATTGGGCCAACTAGTTGGGCCAACTATCGAATTCCAAATGGTCGCTGTTTACACATTGGTGTACCGATCATTCTGCATTGGCTCTTTAATAAAGATGGACGTGGAATCTCTTGCAGCCGCGGCAATTAGAATGCTTTGGAATCCATATTTGAGTCGATAAATATCAAACGCCGGTATGTCCCACCTCATGGAAGTCTCATAAAACACATTAAATATAATTTTCATTATGTTTTTAGGGATCTATTCGAATAGATACGTCCCTTCAAAATCAACGAACATTTATTTTTATTGAGTTTGAAGGGACGTATCTACTCTAACAGTCCATTCAAACTTAATACAATTAATTTTGTTGAGTTAAATGGGACGTCCCAGAGGTGGGAAATACCGGCGTTTGATATTTATCGACTCATTTTTGGTTCATTTCGGTTCATAATGTAATGACTGTAAAAACTTTTCAATCTGCTTCCAGTTTCCCTCAACGTTATCAGAAAATTTATAAAGTACCTAACTTAAAAAAGATTTTTCTACAGCATGAACCTGATCTAGCTTTTTATAAACTTGACATTGTTATGAATTGATTATTTTGAATTTAAACAAATATTATTAATGTTAACCCTGCAAATTGTTAAACCTAAATTTATAATAAAGATTTAGGTACTTTTACGTGACTACATTACTATACCTAAATTATAAAATCTCATTGCTTTTCCACGACATCGTACCTAACTCGGAAACCAAAATTTAACTCACGCGCAACACTACTGTCTTTGCTGACGAATAGCAACAAACTGAATAAGACGCCAACGTGTGAACGCTGTTCCAAGAGCGCGCCAACATCCTTTGATGTGTACACGAAAAACCGACAACATTCGGATGGCCGGCAAATGTTCGCGCCAACTACCAACTTACCGCCAACTAGGCCTCTACAAGATGGCCCAACTAGTTGGACCACGACCGTGGCCCAATGTGTACAGCGGCCTTAGCATATTTTTTTTCCCCGACAAAAACGGTCATGACTTTTAAACGTCCAAAAAGATTGTAAGTATGTAAAGTAGAACAAAGGCTCTTTCAGTGTGAATTATTTTGACCATTTACATGAGCCATTTTTCTGAGCTTGGTACCGTACTAAAAAAAACTCAAACTAAAATTAGGTAGGTAGGTATGTTATCTTTTATCTAAGACGCTGGTAGGTATTTCCTCGTTAAATAAATAGCCGTAAGTAATAGGTGTAAGCGAATTCTTTGAGAAATGAAATCGCCAACCCCTGAAAGCTCTGTCTGGTCCAAGTATCTGACACAACGAAAGATTTGTATGTAAAGCCTGACCAGGAATATAAAAAACCTGGTTTGGGGACGCTGCAATCGACTGTCACCTTTAATGTTAGTGTTCCAAGTACAAAAATTAGTTCCAATGATTTTCCGCAACGTGGCGAGGTTTTTTATATTTCTGGTCGGGCTTTACATCGTGTGTACATCATACAAAATAACACAATCAAATTAGCTCAATAGAACAATGACATAACGAATATTCTCACAAATAAATCACATGGCCAATTGGAGCCGGAACGCAAACAATAATGATTTAGTTATTAACCCGGATACCTCTAGTTGGTTTAACTAATGTATTTTGAAGTGTATTGATGACAGTTGGTCTGAAACACGACGATCGGATGTACGGGGATCGTGAGGTCATTTCACAATGAACCTTAAAGTCTGGGACACACAAAGAACTAAAAGCAACATGGCGTATGAGCTGTGTGCCACCCCCGAGAAAACGATAAAAATCGAGATGTGCCTCCATCCTTCGATCAAAGTAAAATTTATGGATAGGCCTTACGCGAACATTTTAAACCAGAGAAATAAGGCAAAATAAACGACAGGTATACTTCAAATATGTACCGAGATGACAGACAAGTGTGCCAGTTTGTATGGACCAAGTGTACCGTAGCGTGCTTCAACTTAACGCGTTTGGGCCTATCCATTAATTTTACTTTGATCGAAGCCACCATCTTTGTTATTTGACGTATGCCCAATAGAGCGCGAATTAAGTTTTTATCGTTTTGTCTCTTTGTCGTGGGTGAAATTGAAATTGACATGCAAGTACCGTGCAGGCTCCATATTCTTGCCAAGAACAAACGAGAAGAGCTGAGAACGAGAGTGTGGATAGCTTTAATTGTTCTCGCGGCATCTCGTGCGTGAGCCGTAGGTATTTTCATTAATCAGGTACTACAACTTCTCGGCGAGAACTTTAAATGAAAATGACTATACAGCTCAACTCACAACTGTGAGAGAACAATGAAACGTGACCATACTTTCGTTCTTGGCCTTTATCGTCTGTTCTCGGTGAGAATGTGGTGCCGGCTTTAGGAAATTCTTCATGAGAATACTCGCCGAGAAGTTTTCACGAGAGTCTAGTGCCTGCATAATAAACTGTCAGAAGTTACGCGCGATGCAAAGAACTGTAGTAATGTAAAGTTTTTTTTTTTTTGGAACTGACTAATTTAGCATAGCTCAGGGAACGATTGCTGCTTATTACTGCGGACAATGGTGGAACCACGCCAGTGCCTTGGCTCCTAGCTTGGCTCCCATGCGAAGGTAAAATGCTCCAAAATCTGCGAATAATTTCTAAGGTATAAATTGTACGGCAAACTACTAGCTTAGTACCTACATGGCACATTTTAGTGCAACTTTTGCCTTACAATCAAAATTATGAATTGCCAAACCACTGCAAACGGTCGATCATAAAATCGTTTTAGCAATTTAGAACAGATGCAATTCGATTCAGAAAATGATTAGAAATAATTTTGTTTATAGATTCTTAACTTGTAAGTGGTGATAAATCGCTCAATAGGAAATTACTCCTAATATACATAAATGGGTTTGTTCAATTATTTCTAGTCAATAGGTAACTTCGTATTCGTTAGAGTAGGCTGGCAATTTTATTACTATTTACTACGTTTAATTGAAATAATGAGGAGTTTCCAACTCTAGTAAAATAGGTCTCTCGGTAGAGTAGTAGGTAAACAGAGGCCTATCCTATGACGTGCCTTAGATACCTATACAATTTTACAAATTAAAGCCAATTCAAAATATAATAATAATAATAATATATAAATACCTTAATTACATAATATCAGCCTGGGCTCCCTGAAAAAAAATTTCTTCTATCTTCAACTCACTTCTTGCAAATTGCCCATCTTGATAATTATCGTAAAATATCCTTAATTTCATGCCCATGTTTAAGAATCATCCATGATTAATGATGACGATATGTCAAGATTTTATTTGCTGTCTGTTTTGTTAACAATACTTACACTTCCCGACCCGGTTGGTGTAATGGTTACCACGCCGGACTGCCAAACCAGGGTCCTGGGTTCGAATCCCGGTTCGGTCATGGATGTTATATGTTCGTGCCGTTGTTGTATGGTTTCCATAATAAAAGCCTTTAGTACTAGTTTGGGATCATTACAATGTATGTGCCTGTGAGCGTTATTTATTTATTTACTTAATAAACTTAATATATTTTGCTGCGATTCCTACACCTGCGCTTTCAGAGAGCGAAAGCCGCGCTTTCCGCGACACGGAATATGAAAAACGTCGAGAGGGGCTGAAAAAGGTTCTCTATCGAGACAAAGGTTTTAGGCAATTTCCTCAAAAAGTAGGTACCTACTAGTTTCAAATTATGAGAGTGTTTTAGTGGAGGCTGCTGAGGTGCTATATGGACTTGCACCTGCATTCCATTTCGAAGAACGCACAACAAACTCTTTCCACTACCTGTACCACCAGCCTAACCATATATGTCATGCAATTACATAATCCATAGAGTATTGTGCTACAAGTGAGTCCATGCTATCTTGTAATTAATCTGTGGACCGATCGAAGCCGTGGCATGGTGCGTGCGCGCAACATTCGGACCACGATTGGACATCAATTATAGTTTTGAAAAAAATATGTCGGACTGTTGTTAGATTTTTTTGTGTCACGATTTGGGTCAGAGTTTGGCACTCTTTCGCGAACATTGTTTGTTGGTATTCTAATGATTAAGTAGGTAATTAAACTCATTGTGTGGATAGCTTGAGGCTTTGAAACACATAACTCAGTTGGATACAATTAAGCAAATATAATTCGATTATAAGTGTGGTTTGAAGCCCAGGCTCGAAATGACCACAGAGTCAGGGCGGCGCTGGCGCTGGCGTTATCCCAATGGATATCCTTACAATCTCGTTTACACAAGTAACTTGCGATAAACATTCCACGCTGAACCGAAATAAGACGAAACTTGAAGCTGTACTGGAGAAAGAACTGCTGGACTCTTCAAGGTTGATTATATTAAACACAGAGTAAGATCTCAATCAAGAATGACGAAGACAGCACCTTTACGAACAAGTTATAGACAAATCAGCTGAAACTTCTCATCCTAAAGTCATGTTGGCACCCGGGTCACCTGGATATTGTCCGCCTCTATCTGGAGCTAAGTGTCGGTTAAAATAAAAGAGGTCAATCAACTGCTTAATTGCACACCAAAACAAACGTATTCACAGCTTCTGTCACATCATCACATGCTGAAAATACTCTGATCTGCTGAGACCAAGTATTAAGCTGATCTGTTTTTCTTAATGCGCCAAAAGAAGTAGGTATAACTTGATAAATCCGCGTGATAATAATTTATTTATTAGGGCTTAAATTTTGAAAGAAAGATAAATCTTGCTTTTTATAATGAGCAAGACGTGTTTAAGGCCCAATGGTAGGACGAAATACCTTGAAGGCGTCTTTTATTTTTCATTTTACGAATAGATATTTATACCATTTATCGAAACTAAAGTCATACCTCAGTATTTTTGGATAGTTTATCTAGTGAAATCATAAACTGAATACACGATTGGAATTACTTAACTGGATAGAAAATCGTCACAAAGATGACGTATTTTCATGCATTTTTAAACATTTTTCTCGTTTTAGAAGAACTTAAATTAGTTTCCGATTGTTGGTATTTATACTCACATATTCACCATTAGTTTATCTAGTGAAATGCTTTTGTTCATTCTTTTTAATCGAAAATACGACACACGCACGCACTTTTCGGAGGGCTGGGCAATCGCGTTTCTTATAGAACATCTTCGTCGGAACCCATGGCCCCTTAAGTAAATTCCAAGAACAATGAATGAATGAATGAAATATTCTTTATTTACACCAAAAATAAATTACAAAGCACAGACGGAAATAAACTGATGATTATGAAACTAAGCTTCTACAAGCTTACAAGTTCAATCAAATACCGACAGAAAACAAACGCCATTGCCTACCTCTACTAGTGCTTAATGCTTTTACTAAACAAAGAGACATTTTAAAGCACATAATGAACTTGTAAGCCGAACACATAAATATTTACATAATGTTATTGGCTATTGACTCGTCTAGGACTCGCTCACGCGAAATTACTTCCTTGGAAGGACCTACAGGAGAGGTTGACTATCAATTGTATTATGCTGCATGCCTGCCTATAGGAAGTTTGTTACTTATTGCTTTGATCAACAATATACAACTAGATAACGGGTCGCATACAAAATCAAAGAGAAATTCTGTCCTCGTGAATATACAACATTTTTTGTTAACGAACCGAGAAAACAGTCCGAATACATTATAATTTCGACCTCAAAGCAACCATAATTCCTAGTAATTTAAAAAAGGAACACTGCGGCATTGCGAGACGTGCTTACGTTGGCTTTGTTTGAACGCAACTAATTCAAAATAAGACCTCACTCCAATTAGTGAGGCGTTATTTGCCGGGACATGTTTTGAGCGCTGACGCGTTATCTAGTTGGATATTGTTGATCGAAGACTTATTGTATCAAGGCCTCAGCTCATTGCAGCGATAATATCGAGCGATATCATCGCTGCGATTTTGCTATAATTGTTCTCAGTACATTTTGTATGGGGACGCGCGCGATCCTACACACTGCCGCGATATTATCGAGCGATAATATCGCTGCTATTTTGTTCCGACGCAATCGATTTAGTGGTGCTGCGAATGCGTGACATATCGCTCGATAATATCGCGGCAATGTGCGGAAGCCTTCAATCATCAAAGAAAAATAAAACCGTCCAAATGCGAGTCGGTTTACATCATCTATACGGTTTACATCATTTATACGATAGAGCAAGAAGAAAAAACGTGAATAAAAACTAGTTTCTTGTATGAGGAACCCCCTTTATTATTTATTTTTTTGTCATTTTTAGGGTTTAGCACCGAAAGGGTGAAAACGAGACCCTATTACTAAGCCTACGTTGTCCGTCGGTCCGTCCGCCCTACCTATTTAGGGTTGTAACTTTTGAACCGTAATAGTTAGATAGTTTATAGCGCCAGATTTTGTCAGAATATGCGTTATAACGGCGGATTTATTAACAGCATAAGCATATGCTCACGACTATATTCCCCGAGGGGGTAGTCAGAGATATTCTGAAACCTCAGAACATCCACCTTTCACCAGTAGTACCGAAACTGGATTTATTAACAAATAATAAAATTGTCAATAAATATAAAATTGTCAATAATTGCCGTGGTGGTCCAGTGGCGAGTAACCTTGCCTGCTGTGCAGAAGGCGATGGTTCGATCCCCGTCCAAGCCGACTCGTACCAATGAGTTTTTCGGAATTTATGTACGATTTGTTACACCACTGGCTTTTCGGTGAAGGAAAACATCGTGAGGAAACCTGCATGCTTCAATTTCGAGGCGTGTATTGTACCCACTGTCCATTATAAGTGGCGACGGGCTCACCCCCCGTCACACTGGACAGAGTTTCGGTACTACTGGTGAAACGTGGATGTTCTGAGGTTTCAGAATATCTCTGACTACCCCCTCGGGGAATATAGTCGTGAGCATATGCTATGCGTAATAAAATTGACAATAAGTTAAAAATTAAGGGGGGTTCTCAACAAGAAACTAGTTGTCTCAAAGTTTTTTCTTCCCGCTCTATCGTCAAAACTGTAATACTTACATACAAGCGTCAAATTTGGTGTGATTAAAGAGCAAACTCTAGAGTATAATAACAAATAATAAAAACCGGCCAAGTGTGAGTCAGTCTCGCGTCTTAAAAAAAAATAATTATTTTAAGTTAATATTATGTTGTGTGGTGCTGGTGTTGTGTCACGGAACCCTCGGTGCGCGAGTAGCTCGACTCGCAATTGACCGGTTTTATTATTATTTGTTAACAATTTTATTTTTGCCTCCACTTCTTCTTATCGAGTGGGCTGCAAAGCCCTGGTGTCAGAGTTTATTCAAACCGCCTTACGGCCTCTGACGTGGTTTTTATGTAACGACTACTACCACCAGTGATAGTAGCCGGGACCAACAGCTTAACGTGCCATCCGAAGCACGGAATCATCTTTCTTTCCAGACAATCAGGTGACTCAGCCTGCAATGTCCTAACCAACTGGGGAAAAACGCACAAAGTGACATTTCACTAGGTGCCCCCCGTGGGAATTGAACCCACGAAAGCACACTTGCCACATTGCCTCCACTGGAGGCACGTAGGTTGCTTATTTCATTAAATTTCCAAAATGTACCAAAATAAGTACAAAATGAGGCGATCTTATCGCTTAAAAGCAATGTCTTCCGTGCAACCTCGGTAGAGGAATCGGAACACAATTACACGACGATCAACAATTATAAAACTATAATCTGACTTAGTTAAGGTCTCTCACATTACACTAAAAAGTTTTAAATATAAGAAACAAAGTATAAACACGTAACTGCCACTATAATACGCCGATATCTCCATCATCTCAAAGCTATTTTCCCTCCAAATAAAAACAAAAGACGAAGTCAAACCGTTTCACACAAAGTTAACTTCCTCTAAACCACTTAACTGAGATCGTAATCTCGTGAAAACATATCCATTGAAGTTTAGCCCAGTTTGTTCGTACATAACATCGTAAGTCGTATCGTAAGAATCGTAACCCACTTTTACTTACGAATAATTCACATTAGACGTGACAATGGGCTATTTCTTTATTATACATGTTAGATAAGGGTGTGGAGGAAATAAGGTTTTGTAACAGTAGGGAAGCGTTGATAATCTTCTGTACCCTTTGACTACTTATATGAGGACTACTTAGTTACGCGTGTAATTCTACTAACAAACATTTCTGACAGTTTTTGCGGGGGGCGAGGTAACATGAAATCCGCAACTTTGGATTTTATTCCCCATAACTTTAGATTCTAATTTTGAATGTTAAAAATCTTGAAAAGTAGTCTCGTGTGAACCCCAAACGTTCTAAGTTCGAATTTATTGTTTCGCAATTGGACGCAGTTCTGCAAAAATGATCCAACCCACTATAGACCCCATAGTGGGTTGGATCTTTTTTGCAGAACTGCGTCCAATTATAGGCTGTCTCGTTTAGTGGTACGGTATGAAACTGAATGTAAATGCACATGATCAATTGTTCTTATACCGTGACAGAAGGGAAATGCTACCGCAAGGCTAGTCCTTATAATAAATAGTCAAAGTCTGTACCGTATTATAGAATAATCTCTACCTCTTTACAATAAAGAGCTTGGTTGTAGGTACTACGCTACGGTAGGTCTACTATTTACTTTTCTCCCCTCCGGACGGACAGCCTCAATTTTCGTCTCGCTGCGCTAAACGAAGTTGCCGCTTTCCACCTCCGTCGAAGAGAAAAATAGTATACTTACCTCGGGTTTAAGAAAGGCTTCGGTCACATGTTTGATCACAATTACATGAGATCTAAGACCTTTCTTACTTTCCTGCCCTCGGTGTGTAATCTACTATTTCTGTGTCACCGGCTTTAATCAGTCGCTGTAGTCCGAACACGGCAATAGTATTTCCACGTATATATTTCAAATATCGATAGTATAGATTTTTTAGCTTTGATTGTAAAACATAGTTCGGCAACTGCACTAACTGGAAGCCACATGGTGCCGCGCCGGCATCAGAGACTTTGACGACGCTTGAAGAAATTAGAGATGCCACTTTCTGTGTTCACCAAACGGCTTTGTAACCTTATCATTGATTCATCATCATCATCCCATATGTGTCCCACTGCAGGGCACAGGCCTACCCTCTAGGAGGGTGTTTGGGCGTTAGTCCTCCACGCGTGCTCTATACGGATTGGTAGACTTCACATACGCATCAGAATTTACTCTGCATAATATGCAGGTTTCCTCACGATGTTTCCCTTCACCGTTTGAGAGCAGTCGGTAATACGTACATAATGTTAGAAAAACTCATTGGTACCGTATTGATTATTACAATGCATGTATAGGATCTTTAATACTGTGCAGGTAAAAAAGCTGATATTGGTGTATTGGATATCTATGATGAAGCGGAAAGAATCTTCCTAGTTTCATCGTAAATCGATCAATACCAACGAATGGTTTCCACTTATCCGTAGAAGTTGGACTCACAGTAGGTGGTCGTAAGGTGACCTCGACCCTGGCCTCGACTTGACCTCGACCATTGTCAGTCATCGGTGCACGTCAATCACTTGGCTGGACAAGTTAGAAGTGATAGCGGGAAGTTGGAAAAGGGGTTAGTATTACGCTTTATTTTACAACAAAACATAGATATACAATGGACGACAGCCCGACAGCACGGTCTGTAGTGAACCTGCCTGCTGTGCCGGGGGTCGCGGGTTCGAATCCCGTAAGGGACAAATATTTGTATGACGAATATGAATATTTGTACCCGAGTCATGGATGTTTGTATCTATATATGTATTCTATAACGTTGTCTAGTTATCATAATACAAGTCCAGGCTAGATTCTGGAACTTTAAATGTGACTAGATAATTTGTGTGACACTGTCCAAGATATTTATATACAATACAGAGAGACGATACAAGAAGTGCAAAATAAGGCGAATAATACATAGGTATAGAAAATGCAACGAGATTAGGTATGTACTTTTCAAATATCCCTACTACACAAAAACATAAATGTTGAAGTTACCAAATGAAAACAAAAAACTGGGACTCAAATCAATAAATAAGGATTTTTGGCGATTTTGGTTCATCACACTTTCAGAATTTCAGACTTTCCGATTTTACTTCAAAATTTCAGATGATGAAGATGGTCTTGGAGTGAATTTGTAAAAGTCTCACGTTTAAATTAGCAGTAGAAAATGACATATTCAGTATGAAATGATTTAAAATAGCACTCCAGCGGCCATAGTATGACAGCGTGACACACGCTATCGCGTCTTCGCTCTCTTTCTATTTGCGAGCGAACGAACGAGATAAAAGGCGTGATATAGGCGTATCACACGAAACATGCTAAGACGGCTGGTTGGAAATATTTTCTCACACAATCCCTCCATGTTTTTAAAGTCAAAAAAATATTATATCTCTTATAACGCAGGCCACCTTCTTCCAACCGCCTACGGTGAAGAAAATCAGATGAAAATCAAGCCTTCTCCACTTCAATAACACTCTTCATCCACAGCCTTAAAGTTCTTAATGCAATGCTCGAATATCCCAATAGCTGGCAAAATGTGATAACAATGAAAGTGCATAGGAATATAATTCTAGGCTTTTGTTTATTTACTTTGCTGTGGGAGCCTGTAATCAGGGCCCTTTTTAGGTTAAGTACAGTTTTCTATGGCTGATCAGGGTGTACTTATGTAGTTAGGTTCCTACGTCGGTTTAACCTACTTCGTTCCTATATGATTAGCAGCAAAACTTTATGGCTGACTTGGCTCTAAATAGAGCTAAACTCTATATAGGACAACTCAGTGCTGCAGTTTTGTATGAAACAGCAGTTTTTTTCGCGATTTCGAAGTTCGCTCTATGCTCTGTATCTGTTGTGAAAGTTGTTCAGTTTGATGATCTGAAGCATCCCCTTAAGTAGGTATTACTACGGTGTTTCGTTACACCCTGTACCTATACCTACCCTTTTCCTACCTACTACCTATTACTGAAAAGAAATCTCTTCAACACGGATAAACTCTTATCTTGTTTGCCAACTTGTTCAACAATGTGCCGAACAATAAAGTGTGAAAACAAATAAATAAAAAGCTATGGAGCTGGCCTGCGCACGCGCATCGGTACGGAAACTCAGCGCGCAGCATGTAACCACATTACACGTTCGCAATGAGCGACAAAAAGCACGCACGAACTACTTACTGTTGTGCTAATAGGGATATTCTGCTGTTTATACTATTTAGTTATTAGATTTAAAGGATCTGATTTTCTATGAAGTTTTGGTACCATTTAGTTATATAGGTAAAAATGAAAATAAAAAATGTTTATTTGTGTCAAAACGTTAGGAATTTTTATAAAAATGCTGTGACACTAATTAGGGGAACTCTGACTCTCAAACAAAGAAAATCTGATCTATGAGAGACAGAAAGTACAGATAATCAATAGTTTCCTAATTGGATAGCAAAAGAATGACTGAAAATGTGACTTTGGCGTTCTTTTCTCAAACATTTTTTTACTTAGTAAAAGATAAAACCAAATTGCTACTAATACATTCATTCCTTTCCTTGAATACATTTTTTTAGAAACAATAAATTATGTAAGTATAAAAATATTAATGACTAGGTACACTAGTTGACCATTTAGTAACGATACATTTACTCTTCGATCAAAATAAAATGAATTTTATTTTGATCGAAGCATTTACTGATATAGCTGTCAATAGCACTTTGTTAAGAAGTTTTCGTCATCAAGGCGATGAAACAAAAATGTGACCTCGATAGCTTGATTTTTTGACACCACACTGTATTTTCTTTTTTATTAGAATAAGTGTTTTAGCCTATTGTAGCAGTTCTTTATTAAGAGTCTGAACTATCCCATAAAAAGTGTCATGCAGCCATTAATATCAGACCTGGGGTGTGATTTTTGAATATCATCGGAGAGTTTGAACGGTTTTTAAATCTCATACAAAAGCGTTCTCACGCATCTTTCTACTACTTATTTGACTTTAAAAAATCGCACTCCTGAATTTAGATTTTTGGAAATCAGCAGTAGAAAGATGCATATCTCCATAGTAATTTTGACATTTTCGACTGCTGAGCTCAGCGAATGAGTTACTAAAATCGCACTCCAGACCTTATCGTCGCACTAGTGATTGCAGAACAGCCCACAAGCCAGGGGTCAACTACTGCCCCTTTCACTAGTTCACCTCTAACACCCACCTGCACGTAATTTGATGATCACGAACGTTTTCTATATTATACTTATAGCTACATAAATACTTATAGATCGTGCTACTAGTCGTATTACATTGTAGTCTTCAATAAATACTATCTTTATTAGGCTAAATAAACAACAATCCATATCCTAGGTTGCAAGTTGACGTCCTAATAACAAATCTGACCCTAAATTGACATTAGGATGTCACGTCAGCCTGTGACTAACGTCACGAGTGGTTATCTTAACCATTATAAAACCGTAAATCATGAGGAACAAAAAAGTAGCGGTTCAGTTCATATAAAATCAAATAACACTCGATAGCGCGATTTAAATGACGTGCAGCGCCATCTATTGACAAAATTGTTAGTTTGTTTGTTTGTTCGCGCATCACGCAAAAACTACTGAACCGATTTTGATGAAACTTTTTTTGTTTGATAGCTTATGATCTGACTTAAAATCTGGTATATAATTTGTGCGGACGAAGTCGCGGGAAAACACTAGTATTTAATAAATGGATTTTCGTTAAATTGCAAATACCTACACAAATTGAATGTATTTATTTATTTCTTTACTTATAGGAAACTGACGAAACAGTTTCTTTTTTAAACTATAATGCCACTAAGGGTCAATTCCCACTGAAAAAGCACTTAATGTGTAGATTTTGGAAATATCCTTTCTTAGTGCACCCCTAGTCTAAGATTGTATATTCAAAATGTCATGTTTCTATCTTCAGCTGTTTAGGCTGTGCGATGTCTGTCAGGCAGTCAGTCAGTCACGGATGACGGAACTCTTGTATAAAGATAAAGTTCAATATTATTATGCTAGTTAAATGCCGCGCGCTGCCTACCGCTGCTTTTTCAGTGAGAATTGACCCTTAAACTTTCAATTTTAAGGACTCACATAAATCCACTGTATTCGTGTAGGAGTACTACAATCGAAGACCGACCAATGTCTTATTAAATAGATCCCATATTTAAAGCACATTATCTTAAGCTCACTGCTACGGTTAACATCTAAAATTAATAAGATCTTTAGAAATATCGATTGTAAATTACTTATCTGTATTACACTAATCTATAAACTAATAGGAACACGCACTTTCATTGTCTATTCAACGTAAGATTTACGTGTGTCGTTAGGAACCACTCCTATGGAAACTATAACAGCTCTAGAGGTATCCGTCCTTTTATTTATCTGCCAGGTATTCACTGACGATTTCAGTAACAAAGACATCACACAACAACTCGATGATTACTATAAATGGTTAAAATACCTCGTCTATTAGATACGATCGCCATCATCATCATCGGCCTATATACGTCCCACTGCTTATCCTCTAGGAGGGTGTTTGGGCGTTAGTCTACCACGCGTGCCCAATGCGGATTGGTAGACTTCACATACTCATCAGAATTTCTTCTTCTGCATAATATGCAGGTTTCCTCACGATGTTTTCCTTCACCGTTTGGGAGCAGTCGATAATACTTACATAAGTTAGAAAAACTCAGTGGTACGTGACATGTTGTCCGTGCGGATTCGAACCCGGACCTCATGATTGAGAGTCCATACCTCTCCGCAACGCACCACCGAGCTACATGTATTAGATACGATGCTACATGTAATTCAATGTTTTTTATTTCTTACATTTGTTTTGTTTAAAAGATGTGTGTTGTATACAAGGTGAAATTGGCAAAATATCATTGGCATCCTTTTAAACTAAGAGTCTACCCATCAAACTGAACAACTCTTACTATGGGAGCAAATTTATTCCGCCGCGGGTAGAGTTAAAAATGACGTCAAAATTAATTACAACTTCATTGATTGTTTTCATTTATTTATATTCTGTTTTACTTATGTACCGTTGGCATGTCTAATAAATAAATAAATACCGAAGTTCCACTGAACGCCAAGTTCCATGAAACAAAACAAAGGTTTAAATTTCCGTTTTAATTTAAAGACTTTTTACACAAACTGATTTATTCGTTACTAACAGAGAAAAGAAAGTCGTACCGTGAATAGTAGCCTTTAGGCCTCGTTTTAATTACGTGTAGTCGACATAACCGAGCGGCTATAAACGTGTAACAATAAGTGTGGTATCTGGCGATCTACTTCTCGTAGAGGGCGTGATGGTGCCACATAAATTGTGTCGTCAAAATGTTACAATTGTTGCAGTTTCCTTGAGAATTACAACGACAGACAGCTTTCTATGGAAACGTCTTAGATGACACCAAAAGAAGGAAGGTGCCCTTAATCCAGTGGACTAATTTACAGTTGACAATTACAGTTTTAAAAAAAAAACAACTACAGGGTGATAATGGTAAACAGTTGCATTAATTTAAGCGGTGATTGTACCCATGATACTGAACAACTTTCCTTAAGAAACCTATAGGAAATTCACAAATCAAAATTCGGGCTTTCCATATGTAAATGCAATCAGTTTGTATGAAAAGTCGAAAAAATATTTCTCGAATTTCCCATGGGTTTCTTATGGAATGTTGTTCAGTATCATGGAGTAATGCAACTGTTATAAAACCTGTGTTTTTTTTTTGTCCCAAAATACTTTACATTAGGTACTTATAGGGTTCTTTTTATACTGTGACGGTTTTTAGGGGATGATCAGACCATAAAACGGAACAATTTTTTCTATAGGACCAAACATCGAAGTCGCAAAAAAACTCAAATATTCCATACAAAACTGAAATCCTACTGGACCCAAAATTTATAGGACAGCAGATTGTTTTTATTACAAGTATACCTATAGGACTAGCTCTTCTAATGATTATTGTAACACCCCGTTATGGCATGGAAAGGAAATCTCCAAAAACCCTGGTGTATCACATGTGATACACCATCCATTTTACATCACTGGCTTTACGTATATTATTGAAGTGGGCCTGACAATACTGTCATTGCATCAGTAATTGCATCAGGGTATCGGACAACGTAAGCCTCGGAGATCCTCGGTGGCGCGTTGCGGAGAGCTATGGAAACTGAATCTTGAGGTCCGGGTTCGAATCCGCACGGACCTCATGCCTGTACTTATGAGTTTTCATAACTTATGTACGTAATACCGACTGCTCTCAAACGGTGTAGGAAAACGTGGTGAGGAAACCTGCATACGTTGAAGAAGTGAAGTCTACCAATTAGCTTTGGGCACGCGTAGGGATTGCAATCCGGTGCAATTTTCAATCCAGCCGGATCCGACCAGATTTTAATATCCATAATAATTTGCGTTTTCATTATAAAATCAACTGTAAAATAATAGAGGTGTATAGCAAATGTGTTTTTTTTATTATTGTTACAAAATTATAGTTTCCATCGTATTAATAAAGCGAAAAAACATTTTCATTTCATTATTTAGAGAATAATGTTTTGAATATATGAATTTAATTTTCATAGAGTAAAGGCCTTCTATTCTTGGTTAATAAATTAATCTATGATCTCAAAGTAATGATCACAACAAGATATTTGAGATATGGTGGTGAAAAATTATAATGCGCATTTATTTTGGATAAGTTTACAATTTCCCAAAAATTTACAAATTTCTATTGTAATTATACTTGTAGGTGCGGATTGTCGTAGCAGGTGACTAAGTAACGTCAGAATGCGACCACTACCGAGAGAATTTTCATTATAAAAGCTATTTTATGCGATTTTCAAGACATTTGCCGGATCCGGACCGGGTCCGGCTATCTGGTGCCGGATCGTTACCGGATCCGGAAAACCGGATTGCAATCCCTAGGCACGCGTGGTGTAACGCCCATACGCTCCATGAGGGTATAGGCCTGCCCCGTATAATAAAGTCTGT
The DNA here is from genome assembly GCA_963693445.1 of Agonopterix heracliana. Taxonomy (NCBI): domain Eukaryota; kingdom Metazoa; phylum Arthropoda; class Insecta; order Lepidoptera; family Depressariidae; genus Agonopterix; species Agonopterix heracliana. The sequence goes on from OY856310.1 coordinate 4,039,125, forward strand.
GATGATGATCATGATCTGACCACCTCGAAATTGACTACTGTCTTGTCTCTGTAGTACTAGTATCTACCTTCCGGTTACACAATACGTGTGTACAGTACACCGCAGAGATCTGTTACAATAGAAAGCTGGCTCGGATGCGTATCAGTAACACTAGATGGAAAATAAACTGAATATCCTTGTTTACGATATACACAGTTGGAATGAAAGTTTTGTGTTAACATAATATGTAACACTAAGTGCTTTGTTACGTGTATTAATTTAGTTTTCGCCCTGTACAAGAAGGTATAAATAAATACACTTTTAATAACCGATGCAAATTGTTTAATTACATTCTGGAAAACCTATATACAATAGGTACATCAAAATAATAGGTACCTAAAAATCTAAAAGAATTACAATTAATGTCCGATTTTAGGATTGTGTTTCTACAGTCTACGGGGTAACCCCGTAAAATTAAGCCGAAAAATAACCCAGTGAAATTAAGCCGAAAAAAATTTCATTGAGGAAATGTTTTTCCCGGAGTATTGGAACTTGGTTTAAACATTCCTTTGGTACGTAAGGTTGATTTTACTGGGTTATAGGAATAGATTATGGTTATGCCATTGTGTTCAGAGGGCCTACCCTTAATTCGTATGACAGAAATTAGTTCTCAACGTAACCACTAGGAGCGCTGTACGAAATTCAATACAAAATTGGTGACGTAACTACAGTAGTAAAGTACCGTGAAAACTCATGGTAGACCTACAGGCCGTATCTTCCTTCTCTACAGAGCGACAACACGTTCCAACGCAGTAAGGTAGCGTCAAACAAAGATTGGGCTTCAAGCTCCTATTTTTAATTTTAAGTTTGAGTTTTAACAAACTGTTTTCGTGCCAACTTTCGTCGCAACTCGCAGTACACTTTATTTAATTAAACAACTTAAAACAGTTGTGAATAGTTAGTTTAATAAAAGAGCGGAAGTACAATAATTAGTTTAATTTTGGCAGGTGCCACATTTGATTCAAGTTGTGTTACAAATATGGCACTTCCAATTTGTTTACATTTGTTTTTGTTTTTTAGTGTTATATAAAAACAAATGAATGTTCCTTTCTTGACTACAGTCCAATTAATTTAATGTTACGTAATAAGTAACGAGACGAAGAAATAACGTGTATTTCGTAAAAGTTTAAAAACTCAAAAGTACATTAAAATCAATCAGTAGGTAACTTATTTATAATCTTACTTCTTATCTCACTATCTCATATTAAAAAGGTCATTTTTAGTTATTTTAGTCCTGTAAAAATGATTGTTCAATTTGATGATCTGAACGTCTTCTTATAAAACCGTCAGCATATTATAAAGAAGGACCCTACGATTTGTGGTTGGGCTATTGCAAGAAGGGTCATTATGTAACACTGAGACCAACGCTGATCCTTTTTGTTCGCCCAAAACTCACCTATATTTTACGTTTCCTCCGAACTAGTGGTATTTTCTTTTCATTCTCGGGAATGCAGGTTTCATTACGATGTTTTCCTTCACCGCCGAGCTAGTAAATGATGAATATAACCGTACATAAATTCTGAAGAACTTAATGGTACAGTTCAGGAATCGAACCGCGGGCTCATTATTGAGTCGCTAGCTCTCTTCCGAACGGGCTATCATCATACAAGGACCCAGATTAACGCATTGGATGCTTTTTAAAGTCACCGCAGAAGTCGCGGGAAAAAGCTTGTAGTCATTATTCTACCCCGATGATAAAAAATGCAAACAGGTATCCATGTCGGTGGTCATTTAGCGTGCTGTCAGACCGCATCAGTGCCACTCCATTGAAGTTCGCACCTCGTTACGATTCCGATCAATTTCGCAACTATTTACGCTCTACCGTGTGCACTTCCCCTATATTGATTACTACTAGATTTTGAGTTTGTTACGAATTTGTTGCGTAAGTTTTTGCGTAATACTTAGTGAGGAGGGCAGGCACCACCACAAAAAAAATTTACTAAAACCTGGTCAAACAATGATGATGGATTCCTATACTTCATTTCGTATAACGACGAAAAGATTTACCGATTTCTACATTTAGCGTTCTAGCTAGTTATGATAAGTGAATATAATTTATTTATCAGAAAGATTTACTATCCGACATATTATCTCGAACATTGGTAAAAGCTGTTCTAAGAATAAATGAGAGCAAGTGTCTCAAATCTCTGTTTCTTTCATTCAAAATAGCTTTAAAATTTCGTTGCTATTTTTGAAATCTTTAATGGCTTAAGGTGGACTATAGTTACGCGTGTAATTACACTAACAAACATTTCAGCCACTTTTTGCAAGGGGCGAGGTAACATGAAATCCGCAACTTTGGATTTTATTCTCCATAACTTTAGATTCTAATTTTGAATGTTAAAAATCATGAGAAGTAGTCTCATGTGAACCCCAAACGTTCTAAGTTCGAAAATATTGTTTTGCAATTATAGGCTATCTCGTTTAACTGATAAGGTAAATATTATATTATAATCTTAGATTATCAAGATAGACAGTCAAAGCTACGAAAGCGTCGAAAAAAATAGGAACCAGTACTGGTTCCAAAACCCTATACATATACGCGCACACATACATGATTTGTATGGCGCCTCACGCACACCAACCTATGAAAATTAGCCCCTTTTGTTTTATACGGAACATGTGTGAGGCTCATTCTAGACATATACTTTTTCTAAGATTATAATATATTTATTTACTCAATAAGTTTGCCTTGTATTTAGCGGGTCTGATGGAAGAAATCTCTTCAGAGATAAGCTCGCCCTTTGTACATGTTTTCTCAACGATGTAAATTATTATATCGTGTGTGCAATATAGTGTTATAATTATAATATAATAATTGAATGTAGCATATGATCAATTTTCCTTATACCGTGGCAGAGGGGAAATGCTACCGCAAGACTGGTCCTTATAATAAATAGTCAAAGTTTAAAGTGCATATAAGTGCAGGCGTTAAACACAGATATGCACTCTTACGTCCTTACTCTCCTGACACTCAGTTGCAGAAACGCTCATTAAAGTTAATCCTCCATTAAATCTATTGCTTGTTTTTACTACGTCACAGCAAGAGACTTAATAGAGGATTAACTTTAATTAGCGTTTCTGCAACTGAGTGTAAATCTTATGGAACGGAAGACCGGTACAATCAGAGGTGGGGATCACAATAACTGATTGTCATTATCTTTATTTGGGAAAACTTTCTTCCACGAAATAATTGACATTGGCAGAATGGCAGTGCAAAGCATAAGCCGTTATAGCCAAAAGAAGAAAACTAGCTTTATTTTGATGGTAATAGCTCGGGATTTTTTTTTTTCAAAGTTTCTCAATTCTCTTGTTAGGAATTTTTTTTTTTTTTTTCCAAAGTTTCTCAATTCTCTTGTTAATAATTAAAATACCAGATAAGTATGTAAGTACCTACAGTTTATTAACTAGGCATTTATTTGTTGCATGTATGGTAGGTGTAGGTTATAAAGATTTCGCTAGAATTTATGGACAATTAGTTTATCTATAATCGCTTATTGAGTGAATTCGGTTGCCCAGGTTAATTTACTACGTTTGTTAACCTTAATATTAAGGTTGATTTGGTAGCAATTTTTAGTAATAAGTTTGTACCTATCTATAACCACTTTTAATTATAAGGTTGAATTTATTCGGCTGTAAAACATGCAACCGATTACCTACATCAAGATTGATACCTTATATAGGTATACAGAACATCCACGTTTCACCAGTAGTACCCAAACTCTGTCCAGTGTGACGGGGGGTGAGGCCGTCACCACTTATAATGGACAGTGGGAACAATACATGCCTCGAAATTGAAGCACGCAGGTTTCCTCACGATTTTTTCCTTCACCGAAAAGCCAATGGTGTTACAAATCGAACATAACTAAAAATAAGCTAAGATAAAATTGATTAGATAATTACAGATGACTTATTCCGTTCTACTGCGCAGCCGCAGGCTTGTTCACACGTTATTCCGATAGTGTTCATTTGATTAGAGTTGCCGATCGATGAATAGATAATAATTTGTCATTTGCACGACACTTCCTTTTGGTCGGCATCAGATTTTTTGTTTTACTTCCGAAGTCTGTGAGAAAAAAAACCTCCTTCTGGCGCAGTTATTACATTATTATATCAGCCGTCGATGTCCCATTGTTGGGCAAAGGCCTCCCTCCGTTCTCTCCATGCATCCCGGTTTTGCGCTTCGTTAGGCCAGTTCTTCAAGATGCTATCGATTTCGTCCCGCCACCTTCATCTAGGTCTGCCTCGATGCCGATATTGTAGCTGCGCCGGTTTTGGCGCAGTTAGTCGGGTAAAAACACAATATTCATCATCGAATGCAAACTCAAGGTGCAAGGATGCAAGGTGTTCGCTGTTATGCAATGTAATATGTTTTCTAAATAAATAAATAAACTAAATATCACAATAGCATAACTAATTTCAATTATTATATTATATTAGTCATCCCGTGATCATGGCTGTTGTAGCACTGCCGAAAAATCGGAAACTCAAATATACCTAAACGCGGTAAGAACCCGTTAAAATGTTTAATTCTAGATTAGTGCATTCACACACGATGGCGCACTGACGGAGCGGCAGGTGTCAGTCCATAGAACCACACCCGGTGCGTCAATGCGTCACCGTGTGTGCTTCTACGTGCGGTTTCATACAACTCCTTGCTTCACAAATGACGGACTCACGCACGCACTTATATCTGTAGGTAAGTACTGAATAGAAATTGTTAATCTAACTTTGGCTAACATTTGCTAAACGTGAGCCGACTCGTAGTTCAGCAGTGGACGATGATAGGCTGATGATGATGATGATGAAGTAGTTATTTTATTGAACCGTAATCTTTCACATCCCGGCAGTAAAAACCCACAAGTACCCAGCAATTTTCCAGCTTTTCCTAAACTTTTTATTCAAAGACTAGATTTCAAACGTGGCGACAACTAGAGGAGTGTAGAAAGTAAGTATCGGATGAACGATATCAAAATATCGAGTGAATAGAGACGCTCTGATTGACAACGGAATAGGCCGCCGGCGATGTAAACCGCTCTACATTTCTTTATAAATGCACGGTTTAGTAGTACTGTGATTTGAATAACTTTTTTTTTCAGTTTTGTTTTTATTATTGCGTTAAGATTAGGTAAACCAATGAAATAAAAAATTCACGTCTAGTAAAAGAACGTTTAGCGAGTGAGTTAAATGGTTTTTAAAAAAGCTATTTGAGTATACAAGTTCCAACTTAATAAAATTATGGTTGCAGTTTTTTAAGAGGATGATCAGACCATCAAACTGAACAACTTTCTATATGGGACTAACATCGAAATCGAGAAAAAAAAACAGCTGTTCCATACATTAGGCTCGAGTAGGTTTACTGTTTTGTATGGAACAGCAAATTTTTTTTCGCTATTTCGATGTTGGGCCATAGAGAAAAAAATTCAGTTTGACTGTCTGATCTGTCCTCAAAAAAGAGGGCCCTATATTATCAAATGTGGATCTATTAACGATTCTTTAAATTTCGTTGAATTTTGCATAAGCATAAGCATATGCTCACGACTATATTCCCCGAGGGGGTAGTCAGAGATATTCTGAAACCTCAGAACATCCACGTTTCACCAGTAGTACCGAAACTCTGTCCAGTGTGACGGGGGGTGAGCCCGTCGCCACTTATAATGGACAGTGGGTACAAAACACGCCTCGAAATTGAAGCATGCATGTTTCCTCACGATGTTTTCCTTCACCGAAAAGCCAGTGGTGTTACAAATCGTACATAAATTCCGAAAAACTCATTGGTACGAGTCGGCCTGGACGGGGATCGAACCATCGCCTCCTGCACGGCAGGCAAGGTTACTCGCCACTGGACCACCACGGCTTCTTTTGTAAACACGCAATAGCCAATAATTCTGTAAAATAAACAATCGCAGTACAACCCGGCCGTGTGAAACGCTCTAAGCTCCAAGTTGTTTGTTGTGTAGGAAAGGCAGTGAGCCCAGTAAATTGTGAATATTGTCGTGTAATTTTAAACCCATATGCATCGAGAACGCAGCCGTACGGACCGACAACTTGCGACTTTACTCCAATTGACTCCAAATTGTTCGCCATTTCGTATGATTACTGATCTCATGAGCTATGTAGTTGACTGTTCGTTTCTCTTGCTGTAAAATGTGTAAGAAAAACACGAGTTGAATTTACCGCCGCAACTTTAACGTATCGAATGCGATATCTATACTTATTTTATACAGGGTGTCCCGTAAACCGACGTCAACCCGTCGGATGCTGGTAGGTTAGGTCATGACTAAACATAATATCAAAATTTGACTATTATAAAAGTGTCTTAGTTTTCGAGATAATTACATTTTTAACACACATACTGCATATAGAAAATTTGTAGCCGTGGCACTCAAAATAGTGACTAAGATAAAGAGTTTGACGAATTTTATATAACTGTCTTTATCTCGAAAACTAAGAACCTTTTCCTGAAGTAAAATGTTGACAGATTGATTGATTAATTGACTGTATATATTTTTTTTTTAGATAAAAAGTAAAAATGTATCTTTATCTAAAAGTAATCAATAATATTTGACTGATAATTATACTTATATAATGAATATTATTTGACTGACAGTCAGACAACGCACAGCCGGCTGCTTTTCCATCAGAGATGTGCGAGGTAGCGAGGTGGTGAGCGAGGAAAAAATCGGCCAATGGAAGTGCTTCAATTTCCCAATGACGTGATCAAGTGAGCGCGCTATTGGCGGAATGTTCGGAATTCCTCGCTTGCGCACATCTCTGGTGGAAACGCAGACCGCTGAAGATAGAAACATATGAAATTTGGAATACTTACCTTCACGTGGACGAAGTCGCGGGTAAAAGCTAGTTTTATTATAGGGTTTCTTAATATTCTGACGGTTTTTAAGGGGATGCTTCAGACCATCAAATGAACCACTTTCTCTAGGAAACAATATCGAAATCACGATCTGATCATCCCCTAAAAAAACCGCAGCATATTAAGAAAGAACATGTATAACTGTACAGCTTGGCCAAAAAGAGTAGAAATTAAATGAGAGCGCTGCCTCCACGCAAGAACTTCAAAATCACGCATAACCTGGCAACACCACCATACTCAGATTTTAGTTCCGAGTTTGCCACGACAACAGGTGCGGCACCGGTTTCACCATCGCGGGGCTTACCCCCGTGAGCGGGTTTCCCCGTTATTACGCCATTACGTGCAATACACTTCCAACCTGCAGCATAGGTTCTGCTCTTGCGATTCCACTCTGGACGGCCAATGAAGGCAAGCCAGAGGTAGGGGGGTGTGTTACTGTCTGTATGTGTGTGTGTGAACTTATTATTATTATTATTACGGAAAAACGAAAATTATCTTGGAATATGAAGACTTGGAAAAATTATAATTTAACACAGATCAGGCACATAGTGCCTTTTATAATGAATTTATAAAAAAAGACAAAATCAGACTTGGCTGCATGGGCTATGTTCCCTTTGCCTTTCCACAAGGATAAATGTAACAACAACACAAAAAAAGATTTTTCACCTCACAAGCTCGGAAAGATTCTCTTTATCGTTCGAAATCTGAGTGCAAAAGTGTATTTTATCCGCTAGCGTGGAAAGAATTTTTGAAATTCGAATCTGTCTATTCAATATTTTTGTATACCGCCAATGCACTGAAAATGCTTAATAACTATTTCATGACACTGGCCAACACGAAAATAAAAACTTTTTGAAATGTTCTTTTTAGCAATTAACTTTTTTTCCTCGCTGTTGTGAGGTGAAAAACTGTGTGTTTCGCTCGGCTGCAAAGTTATTCTGCGTCTCGTACCTTTGAAACCTTCGCTAAACGCTCAGGATTCTATTATTCTACTCGCTTCGCTCGTGGTTCAATCCTAGGATCCTTCGCTTGCTCAGGTTTCAATAAAAGTACTCGCGCCAAAAAACAACTTTGCAGCCTAGCATAACAAATAACAATTAGTTCCACCTGTCATTTTTGGCATATGGCTGTACCCAAGAACATTATATATTGCTGTACCTACATATTTTAGGGGGTGCTTCAAACCATCAAACTGACAAGCACATTTTTTTTGTGATTTCAATGTTGGTCCCATGATGAAAGTTATTCAGTTTGATAGTCTGAAGCATCCTCTTAAATATGTAAAGCATTTAAATTAAATGTAGCTATACTTGTTTTTTCGATGTCATAACTTCTTTTGTCATAGCTTAACTCATATCTTTTATACTAAAAACCAATATTAAATGCTGATTTTTAAATGCCAGTTTGTCCATCCATCATCCATCACAGTGATCACAACCCTTGATCAGTCCTTCTTAGGGCATGGGTCTCCTCCATATTTCTTCATGACGTTCTGTTCCTCGCCCTCTGCATCCAGTTGGGTAACCTATCTTACTTTCGAAATTTCACTGACCGAATTTCAGTTGTTCGAAAACGGTTTATAGAAGTTTCTAGTGACAGATATTTTGTTACACATACATTTGTTACTCCTTATAAAGACTTGACAGAAGTATCATTTTCCAGAAAATTTCAAATCAGAATTTCATAATCATTTTTTTTCTTTTGACTACGGTCTTCTGGGTTCGAAGTTTTAAAATGTAGAAGCAACTTCTTCCATAGTATGACTAGGACACAACACAGTAAAGTTTTCTGTAATAATTACTTAGAAGATACATGATACAAGGATTATAGTACCAACATGCTTGCTAGCATGCTGCTTGCTTGCTTGCCTGCTGCATGCTTGCTTGCTTGTTGCTTGCTAGCTTGTATGCATGTTGGGGGGTGAGGGGGGCGGAAACCCCCTGCCTGAGAAATACAAACTGGTGGTTTTAAAATTGTAGTTTAGGTTAGGTTAGAACATGTAAAACACTTAGCGGGCGAAGCGAGCAGAGCATCAAAATGCTTGCTGCATGCTTACTTGCTTGCTGCATGCTTGCTTGCTTGCTGCATGTTTGCTTGCATGTTGCTTGCTTGCTTGTATGCATGTTGGGGGGTGCAGGGGGGTGCGCCCCCCGCGAGGGGGGTTCGGGGGGCGGAAGCCCCCTGACTGAGAAAAACAAACTGGTGGTTTTAAAATTGTAGGTTAGGTTAGGTTAGAACATGTAAGACACTTAGCGGAGCGAGCGAAGCGAGCGGAGCATCAAAATGCTTGCTGCATGCTTGCTTGCTCGCTGCATGTTTGCTTGCTCGCTGCATGCTTGCTTGCTTGCTGCATGCTAGCTTGCTTGCTGCATGCTTGCTTGTTTGCTTATATGTATGTTGAAGGTGCATCATCATCATCTTATTTAAGAGCTACGCTCTTGTCGGTGGAGTATTCGCCACTCTTGTTTGTTTTCCGCTAGTGTCTTGAGTTCCTGGTACGACACGACATCAACCTTTTCCTTCACTTGGGCTAGATAACTCGACTCTCACTCGGCTTGGGTTGAAGGTGCAGTGGGGTGGAATCCCCCTGCCTAAGAAAAACAATCTGGTTTTTTTTAAATTGTAGGAAAGGTTAGGTTAAATATTTCTGCGGAAAAGTGACTGTACGGAAAAACAAATATTCGAAAAAGTAAATTATCTGACTTACATAACTTTGGAAAACTGTGTTACAGAATTTTGATTCATTGGTTAAAAGAAAAAAAGGACAATAAAAAATATGGCTCCTCAAAATATGGCGAATAATATTTCGGGGAAACAAAAAAAAAGGGAAACAATAAAAAGTGTAACGATTTCGGAGAACTAAAATTCGGAAAACTCTTTTTCGAAAGTACGATAGGTAACCATCCAGTTGTGACCCGCGTGTCTCCTAATACCATTGACTCATTTTTCTGGTGGGCGGCCTCTACCCCGCGTGGTTTCTCTGAAGCTCCACTCTAGTGTTCTTCTGGTCCAACGCTCAGTATCCATTTCCAACACTCATCCATCCAACGCCAGTTTGTATTGCATCGGATACCTAGGTATATACCTAAACGAAGCATTTGAATAAATAAAATTATCGATCGAAGAATGCGAATAAAACGTCAGAGAGCATTTTAATACACAAGCATAGTACTTTCCCACGGCGCAATAATTGAGAAAGGGCTTTATAGCCATATCAGTTTACTAGAAAACGCTCCGAGATTGCTACCTATTCTTCGGAGTACCACAGAGTATAAAATTCTGTTCGCTATTGTTCTAAATACTAACGCTTTAAAATCGAAAATTTTCTGGAAAAAGTTGTGTAGTACATAAAAACAGGGTGGATTTTTCAGAGTATGTCAGCTGTTCCATACAAAACTGCAAACCCACTCGAGCCAAATGTATTTTTTCTTTCGTGATTTCGATGTTGGTCCCAAAGAGAAAGATTTTCAGTTTGACGGTCTGGTCCCTTAAAAAAGTGTCAGCATATTAGGAAGGAAGGACCCTGTATATTGGATACAAAATTAAAATAGTCTGTGACACACATTCGTTAGGGTTCTCATTACGCAGTGTTTGCACTCGTGAAATAACTCTCACTCATGTGTTGGAGAAAACCATGTATAATGTGTGTATATAGGTGTATATATAGGTATATTTAGCATATTTTATAAATTAGGCATGTAAGGTGTGGTTTAGGTGTGTGTATTTTAGGTACTTACCTATGTTATAATTTAAGTAGGTATCGGTTTTTACCCGTTAGACTCTAAATGGTTGGATACCGCTACCATTCTCTACCTGTACTTAGGGATAATAGGTATTTCAATATTCTAAGCACACACTTATAAAACTATGAATAATTTTACGCCCCTTGCGTCTCAAAATAGGTAGAATTTAATTTGCCACAGTGAAATGATAAACAAGTTGTAGGGCACGTTGTGGTGGATTATTGCCTATTGTGCTTTGACATTTGTTTTGACGCATTTAAATGTTGAGGTAGGCGGTCTGTAATATCATGCAATGGAGCCCGAACACCTGCACTAGAGAGGACATCGATAAAGCTACACGACAGTCTCAGACTCAACGTATCTGGACAAAAAAATACAGAAAGACCATACGAAAAGAAGAACACCCCGTATTATCTACAGGCAATTTTAAATTAAAAAAAAATAAACAGTTCGTGACAAAACACCCTACTAGTACCTACTTAAAGGGATGGTTTAATACCATAAGACTAAACAACTTTCTCTTCGGAGACAAAGTCGAGGAAAAATAAGTGTTTTCCATAGGTAGTAAAAGTTGTTCAGTTTGATGGTATAAACTAGTCTAGGAACTAGCCCATTAAATATTAAGATTACTAGAGTGTTTCGTTACACCTTGAACTGAACGGACCCGAGGACTCTGACCAAAATGTGTTTTTAAAACCGAAACCTAATTTTGGTTTCTGCCTCAGTTTTGGCCAAAACCAAAACCGAAATTAGATAATAATATATTGGCAATAAGAGTAAGCTTAGAAACTGATTATGGTTTATCAAAAGATAATTAAAGGTAAAAAAAAAATTGATACCTGGAAATATCATAACTTGAACATAATATTTAACGTTTTTCTGTGATTGAAGAGCACGGAAACTCCCGAACATAATTTCGGTTTCGGTAGTAGTTTCGGCAAGTTTTGCTGCCTAAACGAAACTAAAAGTGAAACCGAAACTGAAAGTTCGGTCGGACACTAGTTCTAATATATTCTATTATAATCACCTATTTCCCGGCGGTTAACATTACCTAATTACCCACGTAGTTTTAATTGCCTTTTAAACAAAATTATACATTAAGGTTCTATGAACGAAACCTTTACATCATAATTACTTATTACACTAAAATCTGTAGTTTGCCTTGCCTTAAAATTGATACGATTACCCTTCTTATACGCACTTAATCATCCTTAATCAACCTTGGAAGATGTTAACTAATAATTAAAGGAAACACGCGATCCTTACAAAATATAAAGGCCAAAATCAAAGACATGGAGGTCTGTGTCTGATCTACTCCTTAACTAACGCCAGTTCTTGGCAGCGGTCTGGCAGTAAGAAGACAAAATGTGGCAAATATATCTCGTGGCGTCACTGACAACTGTGTTAGCTTATAGATACGAAAATGTGACAGCTGGAGATCAACTAATAGAATTCAAGTCCAGAACTTCGGTAAGTAAAGCCACATTATAGATACTAGTGATTTATCGTACCACAATAAATGGAAACATTTACAAAAAACAATTCTTTTTAGGGTCCCATAGGAATATTCACAGTCAGTTCTGGCAGTCCAGTTGAATATAAAGATACAGAAACTATAAACTCAAATCTTATGGATAATGAGCTCTTCTTTGACTCAATGGCACATTTCAATCGAGAACGGATTCCTGAACGAGTGGTGCACGCGAAAGGCGCAGGAGCATACGGCTATTTCGAAGTCACCCACGACGTTACAGATATCTGCAAAGCCAAGCTGTTTAGTTCTATCGGAAAGAAGACACCTGTTATAACGAGATTTTCTCCTGTGGGGCAACAACTGGGAGGTGTAGATACTGGAAGAGAATCCAGAGGATTCGCTGTCAAATTTTATACAGAAGACGGAAACTACGATTTCGTAGGCGTATCTAATGACGTTTTTCCAATAAAAGATCCTTTGTTCTTCCCCTTTTTCGTTCACTCTTTCAAGCGAAACCCAAGAACTAACTTGCCGGATGACAACATGCTTTGGGACTTTATTAACTTACGCCCTGAAAATCTGCATGCAAACTTGATCATTTTTGGAGACTTGGGTATACCCAATGGATATCGCTACTTGCCTAGTTTCGCTATTCATGTGTTTGAATTGGTCAATGAACACGGTGAAAAAATATTTGCAAAATTCAACTTGTTGCCCGATTTAGGCATCAAGACTTTAACAACAGAAGAAGCTCAACGTATAACTGATCCTGACTACGCTACTAGAGATTTGTATGAAGCCATTGCTAATGGAAACTACCCGACATGGACTTTTTCCGTCCAAGTTGCTACTCTGCATGATGTGAAACATGCCAAATTCGATTTGTTTGATATAACTAAACGTTGGCCTCTTGATGATTACCCACTGAGACCGATCGGCAAATTAGTATTGAACAGAAATGTTAAGAACCACTTTGCTGAAATAGAGCAATTAGCTGTCAGTCCAGCTAACTTGGTGCCTGGGATACTAGGAGGAGTAGACAAACTGTTTGAATCTCGCCGCTTTGCATACAGAGACACTCAAAACTACCGTCTCGGAACAAACTTTAACAAAATAGATGTCAACTGTCCGCTGCGGACCGACGCTTACACTTACAATCGTGATGGGGTTCCTTACCTCAAAGACAATGAAAAGGATAGTCCAAACTACTATCCTAATTCATTCAACGGTCCAGTGCCATACTTGGACAAAACACGACCAGGGTTATCGAAAGTTTATACGGACCCGAGAGCGACTAATTTTGATCAAGCTTCTGAATTGTACGTCGGGATGACAGCAGGAGAACGAAGTAGACTGGTTGCTAATATTGTCACCAGTTTGAATGCGACAGTGAACTTCGTTCAAGAGAAATCTGTCAAGTTGCTAACGTTTGTTAATAGGGACCTCGGAAAAAGGGTGGCGCAAGGATTGAAGCAGGCATAAAAGCCAAAGCCAAAGCTTAAAATTATTTGAAACAGCTTGTTAGGTACACATATAAAAAAACAACAATAATGCTTACCTACTTTTCGTGCACTATATTTATTTTACCAACATATATAACCGAGATAATCTAAAAATTAATTTAACATCAATTCAATCTGGATGAGTTAAGTTTATTGTGGTTTAACTTAATCAAATATAGTTACCTATCCAATAACGATTTTTAGTGATTTGGTATGTTTATTTAGGCGTCTACTGGATTTAGCGGTGGATGTTCTTACAAAATCCCTCCCCGATCCTTCACTCATACACCTGCATTCAACCACTTGCAGTAAAGAAAATTAGATAAAAACAATCCCTCGAGAAATGAAAATAAATAAGTAAGTACCCTAATAGGTCTTGCTTTTTTATTCAAGTGTGCGAAAATTTATAGATTTATCGACGGCGTTTAAGCGATTGATTTCCAAATATAATTGTTTCCCCGAAATATTATGGTTGTGAGTTTATGTATCACACTTTTTTACGACGATTTTTCAGAATTCAACGTTAACTCTACCTCTATAGCAAAGGCACTTTGCTTCATAATTGCTATTAAACTCGAATCAGACACATTGATACAAAAATCCTGAGTGTAGTGGAGAGTCTTATAGCAAACTAAAAAGGGCGATGAAATTTCATCATAATCGTTTCAGCGGTTTAGTCATGAAAACTTAAAAAACAAAAACATTCGCATTTCTCTCTCTGAGGTAGTTAGGTACTAGGTAAGTATTTTTTAATGTATACTCCGTTCAGGAATTAGAGCGACAAAATGTAAACAAAGAAACGTCACTGACATTACGTGGTCAGAAACCTTTGGTACATTTTTTAAGAATACAATTATGTCGGCACGGCATTTAATAAATTGTGATGACATTAAAAATTTGTCGTCTATCTATAAATAATAAAAACGATCGTGACAATTTGAATGAAATTTTTAAATTATGTTATTGAGGCCGCTACTCTGTCTGTGTGGGCTTTTTGTGCTATGCGTAGCATCCACGCATAGCGTATGGACTCAGACGACGGTATTAAACAATCAAGAGATGCGTTTGCAAAATAAAAACATTTTCTTTAAGAACTTTGTTAAAACGAACCAAAGGTCTCAAATATCTGATTGTTGCCAGACCACGAAATGAAATATTTACAGACACGCTTTCTTTTATCTAAAATAAATTGTAACTTGCGTATTTTTTAATTATATTCCATACAAAATTAACATATCATTTGTCGTAATCTTTGGCGAGTAGAAGAGATAATTTACTGTTATTCATTCTGGAGATAAGTTTTCTTCCATCTCGAGATGGTATTTTCTACACTGGTATCACCGTTGTTTACATTTTGTCGCTCTAATTCCTGAATGGAGTATAGTTTGTTCAGTATCCCACTGCTGGGTAAAGGCCTCACCTTTACTCTCCAATCCTCTCTATTGAATGCAATACTACTGACCGACTTTGTAACATCCTAGTTGTCTCTCCACCCAGACTGGGTTCCCCAGGATGATCGAAGTAGACCCAGAAAAAGTTACAGACACAACAAGGTAAGTATTTCGGGAAATAAATAAACTTGATTCTATCTATTTTTTTTATTCTAAAACCTATTGTGTGACGTATCAAATGAAAGGGCTTCATAGCTGATTTAAAAAATATTCGACAAATTCATTTTCAAAATAGGTAGGTACAACAGTTTGGGCTCCTCTTGGTAAGAAAAAGCTTAATTCATTTTCGGAAAACATACGCCAAATGACTCTGATGGTTTCAGAGTAGTCAATTTCATACAAATCTTTGACGAAGAACACTCGTATGGAAAAATACTGTACGTATAAAAGTATTATTTTATATATGGAAAAATATAATAGAAAATCTACATTGCGCGTCTCACATAACATTTAAAATTTATAATACCATAAATTATTATAATACTATAAATTTTAAATTTTATATTAATGTGAGACGCGCAATCTAGATTTTATATGCTATTTTTCCATATATAAAATAATACTTTTATACGTACGAAGATAGAAGGCTTAGTGAATAACTTCAAAATAATGTTATTTGAGACGCGCAATCTAGATTTTCTAAGCAATTTTTCCATATTTAAAATAATATTTTTATTAATACCGTCTAGGAGTGTTCTACGTCCAAGTTTTGTATGGACTTAAACCACCTTAATAATAATATCCTAACATCTAAGGTCGTAAAAGCAATTTTTATATGTATTTTATTTATCTGTTGATCTGTTGTAATAAAGTCTAAGAACACATTTTAAAATACATTTGAACACAAACTTGGTATATTTTGAAAATGATTTTTAAATTTTACTAAAATAATACTACATTAGCCCCTTGGCTGAAATGAATGAATGTACCTAGTATATTTTTGGACCTGGAGTGCGATTTTTGAATCTCATTCGGTGAGCTCAGCTGTTGAAAATGTCAAAATTACTACGGAGATACGCATCTTTTTACTGCTGATTAGATTTTCAAAAATTGTTCTTCTGTTGTATGATTTTTGAAAGTCAAATCAGTAGAAAGATGCGTATCTTCATAGTAATGAGCGTTTTTTTTTTAATTCCGTTTTCTTATAACTCAATAGATGGCAGTAGTGTCTGTACGACAAACTGTCAAGCAAAAACTTCCTCTGCAATGTCACCTATAGACTTAAAAACGTAGAGATTTCATTCTCTTTGGTTCGGATTTTTAAGACGTCAAAAAAAAAAATTGAAATTATTTTCGATTTCTTTCTTAGCCAAAAATACAGTCCTTTTTCGTTGTTTTTCAGAAAAGCAGTTTGAATTAAACTAACAAACACGACAAAGTAAATGCTACGATACGAGTTTGATTGACAATGACATTTGACAGCTCAAGTTTTCTTATTGCCAGTTCAATTTCAGATTTTGCCTTATGATTATGATCAAAGAGTTTTTATATTTATTTTAGTCAAATTGTAGTCTTGTATCACCTTAAAGAGTAAATTAGCATAAGAAATATAGTTAAATATCATAAAAAATATGTTTCATTATGTTCCAAAAGATTTTTTTTTTCACTTCTCTTTTACCCTCATTTCGGGGAAAGATAATTTTTCAGTGTTTGACATAGATTCGTATAGACCGTAGCGTCATCTATCGATCTACTATGAAACGAAAAAAAAACGCTTATTTTGACATTTTCAACTGCTGAGCTCACTGAATGAGATTCAAAAATCGCACTCCTGATGGCCTAGCATGCCAGCATGACAAACGCTGTTGGGCCTTAGCTCTCTAGCTAAATAAAAGACTGAAGTTCAGTTTATTTTTCAGTTCAAAAAGTGCCATAGTTAATTCATAAAATGGTTACAAATTTACCCAAATTCATGGTAAAACCAGGAGGTAGCCCCTTAAGAAAAAATTACTAAACCAATAACTTAATATCCATCACCATCTCCAAGAAATAAACCTATTTAAACAGTTCACCAAAATTGAACTGTTTAAATAGGTATCCCTACAAGGCTCTAAGGACGCAGCCAACGATCCATAAAGGCGTTTGTCAGGAGCGCCTTGCGTGCACTGCGGGTATTGGCCGTAATTGATATATAAGATCAGCAAAGTAATAAAAATGAGGCCAAGTACGGTAAAAAAATGTTGATCGAAGCGCGTGTAGTTTATGAAAACTAAATTATCTCTTGCAATTATACTGCACGGGAAAGGTTTGGCTTGCCGTGGAGTTTCCCAACTACTAAGGTACAATATCAATTCAATTCAATTCAATTTTTGTATAATGGCATCAGTTGTGTTATCACAATTCAGCCAACGTCTCGTTATGTGAAGATTATACGTAGGAAAATGATCAGTAGTATTAATTAAGTCTAGAATGGCAGTTTTGCCAATGTAAGTAGCTTAGAGTCTCAAGTGATTGTTTTAGGCCCATAACATACCTACATGCGGAATTGCGATTCGGAATTCCGAATGCAAACCGGTTTTCGTATGGAGGTTCCCCCTCCAGATTTGCGAACGGGATTTCAAACCTATACGAAAAACCAGTTTGCATTCGGAATTCCGTATCGCAATTCCGCATGGGCCTAAAGGTTAAAACGCAAAAGAGTTCACAAAATAGTGGAGCCATGTGCGGACCTAACGTGACAATACGCGCGTGCACACACGTCCGTTCTCCGGCAGATCCGCATCGTGACTCAGGTACAATATCATGAAGCTTTAAAAGTACTCATATTCTGATGTCACCTACCTACCAGGGCTGCGTTCAGAACCTTTGGGTGTGGTTGTTTTTCTCGCTCGCTCTTATGGGTAGAACGCTTTTCACCGAGCCTCGGAACGGCGTTAGTGCGGAAAGTTGCACTTGGGGTGCACTCTGGGCGCACTCTGGGCGTTGGTTCTGAACGCACCCCTGTATCTCGAAATATAAGATGGGTTTGTATTAAAAAATTGGGTTCTGAGCGATTTATTTATTGATATATGACAATACAATGTTGTAAATTAACAAATAATCGACGCACTATAAACCATAACTGGTTTGTTCGTTAGTACGCCGGTAGGGACTCATATTTAACATTAGGTATAAAAGACAAACATACTACACTTATACAATAGTATCTATATATAGTGCATTGGGGTAATTGCGAACCTGGGTATATTCCGAAAGTTTATTAAAACTACCTGACTTGTCTGTCGAGACGGCACGTTGCTCTGACACTTACGCTAGCAGCGACGAACGGCGGCTTGAGCGTCAAAGCCGATAAAAATGGCGTCTAAAGTCAGGTAGTTTTAATAAACTTTCGGAATATACCCAGGTTCGCAATTACCCCAATGCACCATATCAATTGGGCCAGGATTATTAGACGGGCAAAATTATATTTAGAGATCTCTACGATAACGCCTCCGATCGAACGATCCTAAGATGATCTGCGCCTCCAAAGTGTTTACAAAAGCATGCATTTGTGCTGAGATGAACGTTATACATAAACATGCACGGATTTGTTGCTCGACAAGTGGTGTCACTATCTTATCATTATCCGTATGTATGACAGCGGATACGACCACCTACACGGATGGTGCATCGCCTTTTTTTTACCGAACTTGTCTGATACACTACCGTGTGTCTAAAAATCAGATGTTCATTTGTCTTTTATAAATAACTAAACCCTAGACTAGGTAGGTATATTGGTAACATATCAAAAAGTCAAAAGTTCATTGATCAAATTTTAAAAGAACTACGAACGAAATACCTAATTTTAAAAGACCAAATGGTTATTTGATCAAAAGTACGAAAGGCCTAAAGTTGAAACATCAAAATTTAAAAGGTCAAAAAGACGATTGGCCGAATCGTTCAAAGGCCAAATGGACGAAAGATCTGTGGGGACTTGCCATAGATGTCAACACCCACAAGTTATAGCAAAGAAGCTAACAGATGGCGATACCATCGCGCTCAGAAATATGCTCCATACAAAGACAACGTTCACCGTAAATACGTAACTCGTAACCTACTACAAATAAGGTTCACAATCGAATGCGAGACATAAATCGCGCAAGAGAAATAATCACAGAGATTCGATATATATACAAGGTCCAACTAAGAACTGTTGGACCACGGCCGGTCCCCAGGCTTCACACTAAGCCTGGTGGAAGATCTTCCCTTTTCAATGGAGGAACATTCCCAAGTAGCACCTCCATATTGGTGACCCTCGACAAAGAACATCGCAACCTGAACACCGCAGAGCAGCACCCAGCAACCAGCTTCAACCCCTCGACCAGGTCAAACAAGCAGCAGTCCCGCCATCAACCCGAAGCCCAAACCAGGTCCATCGCAGCTGTCTTCACACCGCTTCCTGGGCCTGCAGCTTCCTCAACGACAGTCAGCGTCTGCATAGAAGGATCTCCCGCAGCCCACGTGTCTGAGCTCACCTCCACGTGGCAGTTCTGCTCGCCTTCTCCACGCCTGTCACTCACCCGCATCACATCAGGACTAGTCTCCCTGACAGATGCACACACTCGCAGCACATCGCTCGTCAGACTCACTTGACTGGAGCACTGCACCTACATGGATACAGACTGCACACTTCGAACAACTCAACGACCTCCGGTCTGAGGGGGGAGTACTGTGGGGACTTGCCATAGATGTCAACACCCACAAGTTATAGCAAAGAAGCTAACAGATGGCGATACCATCGCGCTCAGAAATATGCTCCATACAAAGACAACGTTCACCGTAAATACGTAACTCGTAACCTACTACAAATAAGGTTCACAATCGAATGCGAGACATAAATCGCGCAAGAGAAATAATCACAGAGATTCGATATATATACAAGGTCCAACTAAGAACTGTTGGACCACGGCCGGTCCCCAGGCTTCACACTAAGTCTGGTGGAAGTTCTTCCCTTTTCAATGGAGGAACATTCCCAAGTAGCACCTCCATAGATCAAACGGTTGAAATATCATGTTTTATTTCATCAAAAATGTATGAAAAGGCAGATTTTTCAAACTTTAATAAATTCAAAGAAAATGGCCCCACAGTAGTTTTAGACTCAGTCGGTTAGGTTAGCGAGGAGCGAAGCGACGAGCTTGTTAGTTTTCTTGCGACCACAGCGCACGAGCCGAGCGAGCGTGCCGCGGCAGCGGCCGGCGACTCCGGCGAGTGCCAGAAACGAATTGCTACTGTTTACCTTGTCCACCCAAAAGTATAAGTTTTCTCACCATCTTCATTTGTATGTTTATTAATTTTAAGGTTTTTTTAACGCTATGCATATTTTATGCTATTCATTAAACTAACTTATAAATAAAAATAGTAATTAATGTTTACCCTCATTCAAACGCCTATTACGATTTTTTTTCGGGTTCGGGTGGACAAGGTAAACAGTAGCAATTCGTTTCTCGTCGCTTCGCTCCTCGCTAAAACTACTGTAGGCCCATTTTCTTTGCTTTTATTAAAGTTTGAAAAATCTGCCTTTTCGTAAATTTTTGATGAAATAAAACTTTTGATATTTCAACCTTTTGATCTTTCGTCCATTTGGCCTTTGAACGATTCGGCCAATCGTCTTTTTGACCTTTTAAATTTTGATATTTCAACTTTAGGCCTTTCGTACTTTTGGTACTTCCTCCGTAGTTCTTTTAAAATTTGATCAATGAACTTTAGACTTTTTGATATGTAACCCTGATATCTAACCAGTACATTGTATAATAATGGATTTCCCGGAGGTTAACCGTAGTTGATTGCGGTATGCGTAGGTTTAATTGCCTTCTTCACTTAGTTATATTATCAGTAAAAAAAACTTTGCATCAAATTAAGGTAAAACATAAGCATTTTATTTACTCTTATACCCACTTCATCATCGTTACCTGTTTAAATCACCTTTCAAGACGATATAAATAGCAGGGCCGGATTTAAGCACAGGCAAGGCAACATAGGCCTAGGGGCCCGCGCCAGCGCCACATGGAAAACTAAAAAATGCAAAAAAAAACAATGGTGGATATCACAATAATCCTTCTGGCCCACCCCAGAAATCAATTGAATCACTTACAAAAAATAGGAGATATCAATAGGTAATAATAAATAAACACGATATAATTTTCTTGTGATTTAAATCTTATTATACTGATTCATAATTCATAATTTATTTATTTGTGATACACAGGTTAAAGTAATAACAAGTTTACAAATATATAGGTCTCTCTGTGATCCGCCTGATGGCATACAAAATAATATAGTAAATTACACACACAAAACATTAAGCTACATAAAATCAATATACAAACAATAACCATATTAATAACAAAATCAATAATAATACCAAATGTCAACAATAATTATTTTACAAACAAATAAATAAATCAATTATACTGTCAACTACCTTTGTGATCTCACTATATTGCAGTAAAATCTCGAGCTCACTCGAGAATTCGGTCAAATGTCGAGCTCGCTTTGCTCGCTCCTTGGTACGATTGTATCAAAAAGACCTAGACGCATGGCAGTAAAATCGCGAGCTCACTTAGCTTCTGTCGGTCCAGAATTCAGTGCAATCTCAAGCTCGTTTCGCTCGCTATAGGTTTTGGATCCTATATGCTTTTATAGTAAAGTAAATTCTCGAGCTTTGCTTTGCTCGTTGCAGATTTTAGGAAGTCAAAAAATTCAGTTCAATCAGGTTTTACATTTTATTGCATTGACCTTGCCTGGGCTTGGCTCCCCCTGGGAAAAAATAATTGTTACGCCCATTGAGGGGCCCCCACAACAGGCTGAGCCTAGGGGTCTATAGGTCCTAAATCCGGCTCTGATTAATAGATAAATCAAAGGAAACAAGCAAACTTTACATATAATGGCCAGAATCAAAGCGTGGCAGTGTGTACCTGACCCACACCACACCTGAACAAACGCTATTAGTTCTTGGCAGCTTATTGGAAGTACTTAGACAAAATGTGGCAAATATGTCTCGTGGTGTCACTGACAACTGTGTTAGCTTATAGATACGAAAATGTGACAGCTGGAGATGTGACTCATGGAGTTCAAGGCCAGAAATTCGGTGAGTACTGAGTATACATACTACAACCATTTTTTTAAGTACCTACTATGCCATATCATCATCATCGGCCTACCATCTTCCACATACTTCTACAAAGCCTATTAGTCGTTATTACACTTAATTTTAAAATTAAGCTTACAGCAAAATTCATAGGTAATGGAAACATCTAAACGAAATAAAATCAAATTTTTCCAGGACCCTATTGGAGTACTAACAGTCAGTTCTGGCTATCCAGTTGAATACAAAGACACAGAAACTATAAACTCCAATCTTATTGATACTGAGTTTTTCTTGGAAACCATGATACATCTCAATCGAGAAAGAATTCCTGAGCGAATGGTGCACGCGAAAGGTGCAGGAGCATACGGCTATTTCGAAGTCACCCACGACGTTACAGATATCTGCAAAGCCAAGCTGTTTAGTTCTATCGGAAAGAAAACTCCTGTCATAACTAGATTTTCTCCCGTGGTGCAAGGACAGGGGGCGCAGACACAAAAAGAGAAACCAGAGGATTCGCTGTCAAACGGCAACTACGATTTCGTAGGCACAACAGGCGATGTGTTTCTAATAAAAGATCCTTTGTTCTTTCCTTCTTTCGTATACGCTTTTAAGCGAAACCCTAGATCTAATTTGCAGGATGTCAACATGACTTGGGACTTTATTACCTTACGCCCTGAAACTCTTAATTTAATGTTAGTCGTTTTGGAGACATGGGCATACCTGATGGATATCGCTACATGCCTGGTTTCGCTGTACATGTGTTTGAATTGGTCAATGATCACGGTGAAAAATCTTTTGTCAAAATCCACATGTTGCCTGACCTAGGTATTAAGACATTAACATCAGAAGAAGCTCAAAGAATAGCTGCGAAAGACGCTGACTATGCCACTAGAGATTTGTATGAAGCCATCGCTAATGGAAACTATCCGACGTGGACTTATTCCGTCCAAGTTGCAACTCTGAATGATGTGAAACATGCCAAATTCGATTTGTTTGATGTATCTAAACGTTGGACTCTTGATGATTACCCACTGAGACCGATCGGCAGATTAGTATTAAAGAGAAATGTTAAGAACCACTTTGCTGAAATAGAGCAGTTGGCTTTCAGTCCAGAGATCTTGGTGCCTGGGATAATAGGAGGAGTTAGGAGTAGACAAACTGTTTGAATCTAGAGGCTTTGCATACAGAGACACTCACAACTACCGTCACGGCACAAACTTTAACAAAATCGACGTCAACTGTCCGCTGCGGACCGACGCTTACACTTACAATCGTGATGGGGTTCCTTACCTCAAAGACAATGAAAGGGATAGTACAAACTACTATCCTTATTCATATAATGGTCCAGTGCCATACTTGGACAAAACACGACCAGGGTTATCGAAAGTTTATACGGACCCGAGACCCACTAATTTTGATCAAGCTTCTGAATTGTACGTCGGGATGACAGCAGGAGAAAGAAGTAGACTGGTTGCTAATATTGTCACCAGTTTGAATGCGACAGTGAACTTCGTTCAAGAGAAATCTGTCAAGTTGCTAACGATTGTTAATAGGGACCTCGGAAAAAGGGTGGCGCAAGGATTGAAGCAAGCATGATAGGGTGAAAGCTTACAATTATTTGAAACAGCTTGGTGCACATATAAAAAAACAACAATAATGCTTACCTACTTTTTCGTGCACTATATTTATTTTACCAACATAACCGAGATAATCTACTAAAATTAATTTGACATCAATTCAATCTGGTTGAGTTTAGTTTATTGTGGTGATTTTTTGTGATTTGGTATGTTTATTTTGGCGTATACTGGATTTAGTAATGGATGTTCTAACAAAATCCCTCCCCGATCCTTCTAGATAAAAACCAACTCTCGAGAAATGATGATAAAGCCTTTCTTTTTTTTTATTCTGTTGTGCGGTTTAAAGATTTATTTTGTATCTATGGCGGTATCTAGCGATTGATTTCCAAGTACCTATAATTGTTTCCCAGAGAGGGATTATGTTGCATGCATGTATGGTGTATGTCTTTCAAGTATTTTATGTTATATGGTGTTTATTCTGTTGTTAATTTGTAAGATAAAACTCTACAGTTGCTTTAAATCTAGAGATTTGATAATCTCTATATACAACGCCGTCCGTGTGTTATGCTTATGTATAAATATGCGAGTACTCGTATTGCATATGCTGTGTTTAGTTTATTGGTGAATTTTGCCAAGTGCCTTCAACGATCGAACGATATACGAGTATTGTTCTTGAAATACAAGGTCAAGATTCAGATTCGGTTTTGAAGTCTTACACCCGTATTCTTAATTGTTTTCTTGACATTTCCTCACTCGATTAGAGGATGTTTTTGACATAATTTGCTTAGAAAAAGTATATCGTCCGTTAAAAAGAAAACTGTCATTACTCAAAATTCATAAACTTTACAGTACGAGCGTTTAAAGTTTTTGAGTGTGTTTATTGATGATTTACAAAAATGTATAAAAGAAATCTATAAGTGTAATATATCATTTTTTTCGTATTTACGTAAGCAATCAGATGGTTAATAAGTTAGTTACAATAGTTTAAAAAAAACACCGTATTTGCACCTTTTGTCACTTTTCTATATAAATATTCAATTGAATCACACGTATTTTTATCATAAAAATTCGAGTTTAAGGTCATAAAACACTTTTAATGGTTTCGAATTGCTTTATTTGTCCCAGGTAAAGAACTAAATGTGTGCTAGGCACAATCTTTTTAAAGAAATGTAACAGTAGTCAATTGAAAACAACAACAAAAATGTTTTTTTAAACTGGGAACAGACCGAAAACATACTTATGAACTTTCATTAAGTAATTAAAAAGATAGAACAAATAAATATAAACTAAAACATATCTCTCCGGCCACCACTCTGACACTGCCTTGGATCACTGGCCGTCTTCCCGCCCGCCTAAACTAGTATCCTGCCCATCTTCACTTCAACTTTGTGATCAGCTACCCACGACTTCGATACTGGTTCTTAAATGTTATCCAGTATTTCAAAAGCCGCCCAGAAAGACGTTAACCTGAACACGCCTCTCGATCTCCTAAACCTGGGATCTTTTGTCAAAGGATATAAACAATGCCAGTTAAACGTGATAGACGTAATCGTTGACTAAATCCACGTGCTCGCTAACTACATTAAATTTTATATTAAGGTGGATTATTGTTACGATTCGTCATGCACGATCTTAGTTTTGGACATGTTCATCCGTAGACCTAATCTTCAGGATCATTCCTGCAATTCCCCAAGCATTATCTTGAGATCAAACACGACCTCTCGCTAGAAGGGTCTTTCTATAGCACAGGATCTTGGCAAACAGTTTGTAAACCCTGAAAGAGTAGACTGTTTGGGCGGAGTAAGTGAGCTTTCTTGTTTCCTTTCTTGTATAGGATCGTGACAAGTGCCGTTCTTCCTTCTTCCTTCCTTCTCACGCGTCTGGTTTTCGTGTCTCAGATGCGTAGAATTCTGGATCAAACTCTTCAATCATATTACAATAGTAAACTCACAAGTTTACCATTACCAGCCTTGCTTGTGAGTGAATTTATTCCTGTAAAACCGTTTTCTCACACTTTTCACCAAAAATGTATCCTTTTATAAGTAAATATAAATTAAAAGTTCCCACATTGGTCACCTATCAATATAATATTATCATATTGTAGTCTAAGAATTATAAAGAAGAGTGTCATATTCCAAAATGAGTCACGTTTCAATAGAAAATTTAGTTAAAGCAAGGTTAAAATTTGAAAGAAAGGTGGCATTGTTCAAAAATTGTCATTTTTCTATACATAATAAAATATCATTATCCACTTAATTGTGGTATTTTTTTAAATAATGTCACCTTTCCACATGAACGCTTGCAAGTTCACCTCTGAGACTCGGGCAGAACTGACAAAATGTCAGTTTTCTATATACGAGACGGCAGATAACCATAGAATGGAAAAGTGACACTTGCGATTTCTCGTGAGTTTAACGTGAAATTGCACAGCGACACTTTTCCACATTAAAATATATCGACTTTTATACTCATTTTTGCAAAAAAACATAAATCTGAAAATTTTGATTTGTGTCACTTTTCTTTTTAACGGACGATATGTTTAGAATGAGCCTCACTGTTTTACCGCATAAAACAAAAGGGGCCAAGTTTCATAGGTTGGTGTGCGTGAGGCGCCATACAAATTATATATGTGTGCGTGTATACTCGTATGTATAGGGTTTAGGAGCCAGTACTGGTTCAAATTTTTTTCGACGCTTTCGTATCTTCGACTGTCAGTCTTGACATATAACTTTATCAAAGATAATTTGTATGAGAAAAATGTCAAAAACATCCTCGACTCGAGTAAGGAAGCCAAAGAAACAACTTAGAATACGGGTGTTAGTTCCTACTCCTGTCTCTCAAAATCTATACATTTTCTATCTTGACTTAGATCAAACTTGTTATGTATGTAGCTATAAGTAGGTGCGTGGCTGCGTCCACCCCTCTCCACTTTTTTATTAAAGCAGTGCGTTACGAACCAACGAGCGTTTCAGTAGTCTCACCTGTCACCTAAATACTTATTAGTGGCGACGAGGTAGCGTTACAACGAGAAAAGTGTGATTTTTTTAAGGATGAAGTGAATTATCTGGGTTACATCATCACCAAAGACGGAGTAAAAAAATCACCAGAAAAGGTAAAAGCAATGGTTGAGGCACCAGTTCCGACAAACGTTAATCAATTACAGTCATTTTTAGGATTGGTGAACTATTACAGGAATTTTGTGTCGAACGCATCAAGTATACTTAGCCCATTATATGACCTACTACGGAAGGGCTGTAAGTGGAGCTGGACCGCAATTCACGACAGTGCTTTTAGGCAGATTAAACAAATGTTATCCTCAGATCAAGTATTGGCGCACTATAACACAAATGCAGAGTTAATTTTAACGGTAGACGCTTCTCCAAGTGGGCTAGGTGCAATTCTATCCCAGGTAGATTCAGATGGAGTTGAAAGACCCATATCGTATGCGTCACGTACACTAAATTCAGCAGAAAAGCGATATTCTCA
The DNA here is from genome assembly GCA_963693445.1 of Agonopterix heracliana. NCBI lineage: Eukaryota > Metazoa > Arthropoda > Insecta > Lepidoptera > Depressariidae > Agonopterix > Agonopterix heracliana. Next base: position 4,066,334 of record OY856310.1, read on the forward strand.
GATACAAAAGGAGGCGACTGCAATAATTTACGGGGTGCGCAGATTTCACCAGTATCTGTACGGCAGATCCGTACCATTTATATTACGGACGGATCACAAGCCATTAATATCGATATTCGGACCGTATAAGGGCATACCGGAAGTGTCCGCTAATAGACTACAGAGATATGCGATGTTCCTTAGCGGATATAATTATAAGATAGAATACGTTCGAAGCGCGGACAATAGTGCTGATTATTTGTCTCGCGCGAGCCTTCCCCCCCCGGAGGCGCGGGCGGACGAGTGCACGTGCACCGAACAGTGCCACGGCGCCGGGTGCGGGAAATCGTGTGATCGAGCTAGTTATGTTTGTTTTGTAGTTGACGGAAGCTTGCCGGTGACTGTAGATGTCTTGCGCGAAGAAACAAAAAAGGATGTAGTTCTGAATCAGATAATAAAATATATTTTGAATGGTTGGCCAAAGAAAATTGCTAATCTACGCTTAAAGCCGTACCAACTATGTAAATCACAATTATCGTACGAAAATGGGTGTGTAATGAGAGGTCACAAGGTTGTGATTCCGGAAAGTTTAAATAAAAAAATATTAGCGGAATTACATTCCTCTCACATAGGCATAGTCAAAACTAAAGCCGAAGCACGATCACGGTTTTGGTTTCCCGGGGTAGATCAAGCTTTGGAAAGAATGATAGGCTCGTGCGAGATTTGTAATCAGTTGCGTCCCTCGCCTCCCCGCGCACCCCCTGAAAACTGGGAATATCCCCTGAAAGAATTTAGTAGATTGCACATCGACTACTTAGGGCCCATAAATGGGAGCACATATTTAGTAGTAGTCGACGCACATACTAAATGGGTGGAAGTGTATAACATGAATACAACTACTACATCAAAAGCGGCTATTGAACGATTGTGTGAGTTCATATCGAGGTTTGGACTACCTAACACTCTAGTAAGTGATAATGGCACCGCTTTTTGTTCAATAGAATTTGAAAAATTTTGTGAAACTAACGGTATAACGCACATTACGTCGCCCGTGTATCACCCAGCGAGTAATGGGCAAGCCGAAAGTTTCGTTAAAGTGGTTAAAAAAGGTATTAAATCGTGTTTACTGGAGACCCGCACCGGAAAAGATATAAAAATAAAGTTAATGAAGTATCTTATGGATTACCGAAATTCAATTCATACCACCACCGGTTTTTCACCAGCACAAATGGTTTTTGGTAGAAAACTGAGGTCACGATTAGATTTAATAAACCCAACAAAATTGTTATCACCGTTGCCATCGGCTGACTCTAATTCGGATAAATCTAAACAGTGTTCGCAAACTGAGAAAAAGGCAATACAGTACAAGTTAAACGACATCGTATTGTATAAAAAATTTGTAAACAAAAACAAACATGTTTGGTGTAAAGGAACTATAATTAAAAAAATGGGGAACGTTGTATATTTAGTGAAAGATATAGCTAGCATGGAGTGTAGTAAAAGACACTGTAACCAAATTATATTATATAAAGGGATTAACACTCACCAGAATAGAGAACAAAGTGACAACTTACCTGAGTCGTACCCGTCAAGGTCGCCGCGCTCGCCGTCGCCGTCATCATCGCCGCCCGCGCCGTCGCCGTCGCCGCCGCCGCTCTCTGTCAATAAATCGACTAGCCCACTGCAGCCGACGATGTGTGACACCCCGCCGGCACCGCCGTCTCCGTCACCAATTATCGTGTCATCACCGCAGACAGTCTCTCCAGAGCCATGTAGTTCAGCCCGAGGAAGGAGAGCGGAAGTGTATGAGCCACACGATTCGCCGTCAGCGGAGGGCGAGGGTGCTAGTAAGGAGCCAGAGATGCATAGCGAAAACGCGTGCTCAGAGTCCGAAGAGGAGTTTCATGAAGCCAGAACCGAGTCTGAAAGTCAGGTAGAGACTCAGGATGCACTCCTGAGGAGTGCGTCTAAAAGAGTGTTACGTGATCGTCCCAAAATAGATTTTAAGAAGTTTTATTAATTGTCATTTTATTGTTTTCTGTAATTAGAGGGAGGGATGTTATGTATGTAGCTATAAGTAGGTGCGTGGCTGCGTCCACCCCTCTCCACTTATTTATTAAAGCAGTGCGTTACGAACCAACGAGCGTTTCAGTAGTCTCACCTGTCACCTAAATACTTATTAAAACTCAAGCTCAAAATCCTTACCTACATCTGGGTCTGACCTGAAACTGGGCTTATAATTAGGTACATGTAACGAATGATGATGAATGACTATAAACCTAATGTTATAGCGAATGTTGGTAACTTGAAAGCAATTATTAAATTATGCAAGGAAAAATAATATACATTATAATAATCACAATTTTTTTTTATTATATCTCTTACGGTATTTCACGTTCCGTAGCCCGGACCTTATTATTATTATTAACTATTATGTAGGCAAGTAAGTAACTAGGTATGTAGGTAGGTACTTAAGTACCAGATATAAATGGGAATGATTGAAGGAATAATCAAAATCGGTGCAATACTTTCGGGTCAAATACAGGGAGTAAGAGACAGCCTAGCAAATACTGAAACGGTAAATTCGAACCATCAAACTAAACAACTTTAACTATGGAGCCACCCTCAGGAAACATAAAAAAAATGTATCAATTTGTATGGAGCAGCTGATTTTTTTTCGCGTTTCCCGAGGATGGCTCCATAGTAAAAGAATCGTTCTAGATAAAGTTGTTTAGTTTTATGGTCTGAATTCACCGTTACAGTATTCGCAAGGCTGTAACTTACGCCCTGTATAAAAACTCACTTTTTTTACGACGGAAATTTTTTTCATAGTTAAACTACGCTAACTCTACTTACTAGCAAAGGCACTTTGCTTCATTATTGCTATCAAACTCGAATCAGGCACATTGATACAAATCCGGAGTGGAGCGGAAAGTGGTGGTCTTATGGCTAAATACCTCGTGTTTCGTGCGGGGGGCGATGAAATTTCATCATAATCGTTTCAGCGGTGTAGTCATGAAAACTTTCTCTCGCTGAGGTAGTTAGGTAGTACCTACTAGATAAGTATTTTTTTATGTAGCTTGTTCAGTATCCCACTGCTGGGCAAAGGCTTCCCCTTCTAAGACTTCCCCTTCTTCTGACCAACTTTCTAAGAAAACATCCAAGTTGTCTCTTCACCTTCTCACCACCACAGATTGGGTTCCCCGGAATGGTCGCCGACGTTGAGGTTGATTCAGAAAATGTTGAAGACATGGGTAAGTGTTACCGGAAGTAAATAAACTTGTTTCTACACTCGACAACAATAAATAAAAAAGTCACCAACATACCTGAATATCTCGTAAAGTAAGAATGATAGCTTATTCACTTAAAAAGTATTTCATTTGATTATTTAATACTTCTTAAATTAATTGATAACATTTTTAGTTTTCATTTGTTTGACTTAATTAAAATACATAAATACAAATGCGTCAATTCTATCGCAGACCAAAAATTTAAAATTACCATTTTTTGTCACAGATATAACATTTCCCCATATTTTAGTGTAAGTACAAGTATAAAATTGCCACATTAATAATAAATGTTGAATTCTAAAAAAATCATTTTCAAAAAATCATTTACTTATTAGGTTATAGCCTTTTTTATTGGCATTACTATAAAGCAACCAGAGATTTTATTAATTTAAGAAGTGGTATTAAATTGTCTATATTATAGACTATTTTATAGACTCTATAAAATACTTTTTATTTAAATATATTTTAATATAATAACTTATATTAAAGTTTATGTTGTTGGTGACCCGTTTCTACTGTTGTCGAGTGTATCTAACTTTATTCTAAACCCTATTGTGTGATCATTTCAGCAGTTTGGAGGATCCCAAACTTGGTGTATTTCGATAATGGTTTTTTTATTTTATAAACTTAAATATAGGTACTACATTAGTAGCCCCTTGGCTGAAATGTACTAATGTTTTTTTTTTTGGTCCTGATGGCCTAGCATGGCAGCTTGACAAACGCTGTCGGGCCTTTGCTCTCTATCTCAATAAAAGACCTAAAAAAAACCTAGTCGCGCGCAAGATTCTAGATCTAGTACGGACACTGGATGTCTGATTATAGCTACATTTAAGAAAAAATTATTAAACCATCTCCAGGCCTTAAACCTATTTAAATAGTTCAATTCTGTGACTGTGCTAGTTCGGTGAACTGGCAGCCCTACAAGGTTCGGAGTAAGGACGCAGCCAGCGAGCGGTCCATATAGGCGTTTGTCCGGAGCGCCTTGCGTGCACTGCGGATATTGACCGTAATTGATACAACATTATAAACATCAGCAAAGTACTTAATAGTAAAAATAAGGCCAAGTTTGGTAAAAAAACTATATCGAAGCGCGTGCCAGTTTATGAAAACTAGATTATCTCTTGCAATACTTACTACTTCACGGTAAAGGTTTGGCTTGCCTAGGAGTTTCCCACATACAAAGGTATGATATTAAACATAATATGAAGCTTTAAAAACATTCGCCTAAAAATTTTAGACTTTCCATACTAAATTCAATCAGCTGATAGAACGTTTGTATGAAACGAACGTCCTTCATGTTTCTTAGGGGAAGTTGTTTAGTATCGAGGGTACAATCTCCCCTTAAAATAATGCAACTGTTTACCCTAACACACTGTATAAGTCTAATTGTGCGTCGCCTTTTTTTACCGAACTTGGCTGAAACACTACCGTACGAGTAGGTATGTCTAAAAAAGCAAATTTTCACTTCTGTCTTTTATAAATCACTAAAGGAGTCTAGGTATATTGTATAATAATGGATTTCCCGGAGGTTAAGTAGTATGTGTAGTTTTAATTGCCTTCTTTACTTAATTATGTTATCAGTAATAGAAACTTTGCATCAAATTAAAATTTACTCTTATACCTACTTCATCATCGTTACCTGATATAATCACCTTTCAAGTCGATATTAATAGATACATCAGAGGAAGCACGCAATCTTTACATATAATGGCCAGAATCAAAGCGTGGCAGTCTGTGCCTGACCCACACCACACCTTAACAAACGCTACTAGTTCTTGGCAGCTTATGGGAAGTACTAAGACAAAATGTGGCAAATATTTCTCGTGGTGTCACTGACAACTGTGTTAGCTTATAGATACGAAACTGTGACAGCTGGAGATCAACTCATGGAGTTCAAGGCCAGAACTTCGGTAAGTACAGCTAGTTTTTTAAGTACGTGCCATGCCATAAATATCATCATCATCATCATCATCGGCCTATCATCGTCCACATACTTCTACCAAGCCTATATTAGTCATATTATACTTAGGGCCTGGAGTGCGATTTTTGAATATCATTCGGTGAGCTCAGAAGTTGAAAATGTCAAAATTACTATGAAGATATGGATCTTTCTACTGCTGATTTGACTTTCCAAAATCGCACTCCTGAAGTATGACTTTTGAAAGTCAAATCAGCAGAAGAAAGATGCGTATCTCCATAGAAATTTTGACATTTCAACGGCTGAGCTCACTGAATGAGATTCAAAAATCGCACTCCTGTTTCACCACTTCTGGATAAGTTCTTGTTAGCTTACATGACAGATAATTTGACATATCTTTCATACGAAGTATGTCAAACAATCTGTAATATAAGCTAACAATGAGTTATCCAGAAGTGGTGAAACAGGTCCTTAAAATAATTATTTTCCTTACCTACCGCTGAATTAATAATGGCTATCATCTAAATAAATTATCATTTTTTCAGGGCCCTATTGGAGTACTAACAGTCAGTTCTGGCTATCCAGTTGAATACAAAGACACGGAAACTATAAACTCCAATCTTATTGATAATGAGTTTTTCTTGGACACCATGACACATCTGAATCGAGAAAGAATTCCTGAGCGAATGGTGCACGCGAAAGGTACAGGAGCATATGGCTATTTCGAAGTCACCCACGACGTTACAGATATCTGCAAAGCCAAGCTGTTTAGTTCTATCGGAAAAAAAACCCCTGTCATAACTAGATTTTCTCCCGTGGTGCCAGGACTGGGTGGTTCAGACACCACAAGAGAAACCAGAGGATTTGCTGTCAAATTTTACACGGAAGACGGAAATTACGATTTCGTAGGCACGACAGGCGATGTGTTTCTATTAAAAGATCCTTTGTTCTTCCCTACTTTCGTACACGCTTTTAAGCGAAACCCAAGAACTAATTTGCTGGATGTCAACATGACTTGGGACTTTATTACCTTACGCCCTGAAAGTCTTAACTTAATGTTAGTGGTTTTCGGAGACCTGGGTATACCCGATGGATATCGCTACATGCCTGGTTTCGCTGTTCATGTGTTTGAATTGGTCAATGATCACGGAGAAAAAACTTTTGTCAAATTCCACATGTTGCCCGACCTAGGCATCAAGACATTAACATCAGAAGAAGCACAAAGAATAGCTGGGGAAGACGCTGACTATGCCACTAGAGATTTATATGAAGCCATTGCTAACGGAAACTACCCAACGTGGACTTTTTCTGTCCAAGTTGCAACTCAGAATGATGTGAAACATGCCAAATTCGATTTGTTTGATATAACTAAACGTTGGCCTCTTGATGATTACCCACTGAGACCGATCGGCAGATTAGTATTAAACAGAAATGTTAAGAATCATTTTGCTGAAATAGAGCAGTTGGCTTTCAATCCAGCTAACTTGGTGCCTGGGATACTAGGAGGAGTAGACAAACTGTTTGAATCTCGCCGCTTTGCATACAGAGACACTCAAAACTACCGTCTCGGCACAAACTTTAACAAAATCGACGTCAACTGTCCGCTGCGGACCGACGCTCACACTTACAACCGTGATGGGGTTCCTTACGTCAAAGACAATGAAAAGGATAGTCCAAACTACTATCCTAATTCATTTAATGGTCCAGTGCCATACTTGGACAAAACACGGCCAGGGTTAACGAAAGTTTATACGGACCCGAGAGCGACTAATTTCGATCAAGCTTCTGAATTGTACGTTGGGATGACAGCAGGAGAACGAAAAAGACTGGTGGCAAACCTTGTCACCAGTTTAAATGGGACGGTGAAGTTTATTCAAGAGAGAGCTGTCAAGTTGTTAACAATTGTTCATTCGGACCTAGGGTATAGGGTGGCTCAAGGACTGAAGCGAGCATGATAGGTGCCTATAAATGATTAAAACAACTTATTATACCTACGTATAATAAATTTTACATGATTTTTTTTTACTTTGTTTAATTAATTATTTAAGAAAATTTTTAGGTGGATTTCTAATCTAAAGGATAACTAGAATTATAATCTAAAATATAAAAGAAAAACTGGCTATTATAAATTATTTACTTTCGCCATGCAAGCGACCTGTGACTTTACTGGAGTATTGGTTATAGCGTGAGAATTACTGGAAATAAATAAACTTGTTTTCCAAGTATTTTTTGTTATTACGTTGGTGTTTATAGAGATTGCGTAGGTAGGTATACCTCATCATCATTATCATCAGCCTATATGCGTCCCACTGCAGGGCACAGGCCTACCCTCAGGGAGGGTGTATGTTGCGTAGCTATTTCCCATAAACTTAAGAATGTTCTTTCTTTGTTCATGCGATACAACCTTTAAAAAGTATCCTATGTATTAATCCAGAACATATTTTATCTGTGTACTAAAAGCCAAAAATTTAAAACTGCCTTAAAAATAATTCTGCCGATGACTTCTTCGTTCGCATCAATAAGAACGTTATTTTGTTTTATAGAAGTCGGTGTCAAGTCGAGCCAAAAAACGAATGCAAGCCCGGTCGCGGATCGTACCTACTACCGGCTTGACAGCGACTTCTATAAAACAAATTAATGTTCTTATGATGCGAACGAAGAAGTCTTCGGCTGCAATATTATTATATATATAAAAAAAAAAATTCAAACATTTTTTTCGTTTTTCGACCCATGATTCGCAGGGAAAGTCGTTTAATCTTCCGAATACCTTTTTTTTTTTTTTTATACGCTGGGAAAAAATGCTTTACGCATCCCCTCCCGTTGGGGGACAGGAGGGGTATGTGGGACTCCCCGGTGCGTGTCACCGGTATACCCACTAAAATAACCCAGCGGCACTCCCGCTTCGCCTGGATGGCAGGGAACTGGGAGACCGGCAGAGCCTTTTCATCCAGTCCCCCACCGGCGATCGCCTGCCTTTCGGCCGGCCCACCAGAGAATGTCTTCCCGCAAGGGTGATGAGTAGCGCAATGCAGGCGGAGGCGCCCCCGCACCTATCGCCCGCTACTCACCACTGGTAGGCTGAAGGCAGCCGCTGTTAAGCAGCCGCCGACCGCCACCGCCGGTTTTAACGACTTCACTGTCGGGTGTTATTGACTTTTCCTTGTCTCAGCCCGGCCAATGAAGGCACGGCCCTCGGTCGCCTGGAAACAGTCCAGACGATAACGATATACCGCTTGGCGGTGGAGGGGAAGGAACTCCTTCGCGGCCTGCTCTGCGGTAGTGTGAGTACGCGCAGAGCCCGCCCCTGCTCCTCCACTATGCCCTCTGCCAAGCAGAGGGACACGTGGAGAAACGAACCGCGGCCGGGTCAAGCTGACCCGCCGCCCTCCTGTGGTCACATCTCAGAGATGCGACCACCCCGCATAGGGTTGGTTCACGCCGGCAAGCCGGTACCCCCCATTTCTGGGGGGCATTCCCCTATCCACCACCCGGGGACGCGCCCGATAGCAGACCCAACCTGCCACGGGATCTTCCGAATATCTACCTCAACCTACACGGATGGTCCGTTACCATTTTTTTACCGAACTTTGCTGACACATCTTGTGTTAAAAAAAACTAATTTTCTTTTATAAATAACCAAAGCAGTCCTGGTAGGTTTATTGCAATGACGTTAGTAAACAATGTGTAGGTTTGGTATATTAATGGATTTCCCGGAGATTAATTATTATGAGCAGTTTTAATTGCCTTCTTTACTTCATTATAACTATGAGTAATAGAAACCACACCAAACCTTAACAAACGCCATCCGTTCTTGGCAGCTGGCTGGACTGGACTGGCTAAGACAAAATGTGGCAAATATTTCTCGTGCTGTCACTGACAGCTGTGTTAGCTTATAGATACGAAAATGTGACAGCTGGAGATCAACTCGTGGAGTTCAAGGCCAGAACTTCGGTAAGTACATGTAGGTACAGCCATTTTTTTAAATACCATGCCATGTCATCATCATCATCATCGGCCCATTATCGTCTACATACTTCTACCAAGCCTATTAGTCATATACAAAATTCATAACAATTTTTTCAGGGCCCTATTGGAGTACTAACAGTCAGTTCTGGCTATCCAGTTGAATACAAAGACACAGAAACTATAAACTCCAATCTTATTGATAATGAGTTTTTCTTGGAAACCATGACACATCTCAATCGAGAAAGAATTCCTGAGCGAATAGTGCACGCGAAAGGCGCAGGAGCATACGGCTATTTCGAAGTCACCCACGACGTTACAGACATCTGTAAAGCCAAGCTGTTTAGTTCTATCGGAAAGAAAACACCAGTCATAACTAGATTTTCTCCCGTGGTGCCGGGACGGGGAGGTGCTGACACCACAAGAGAAGCCAGAGGATTCGCTATCAAATTTTACACTGAAGACGGAAACTACGATTTCGTTGGCATTACAGGCGATGTGTTTCTAATAAAGGATCCTTTGTTCTTCCCTTCTTTCGTACACGCTTTTAAGCGAAACCCAAAAACTAATTTGCTGGATGTCAACATGACTTGGGACTTTATTACCTTACGCCCTGAAACTCTTAATATAGTGTTAATTGTTTTTGGAGACTTGGGTATTCCCGATGGATATCGTTACATGCCTGGTTTCGCTGTTCATGTGTTTGAATTGGTCAATGATCACGGAGAAAAAACTTTTGTCAAATTCCACATGTTGCCCGACCTAGGCACCAAGACATTAACATCAGAAGAAGCTCAAAAAATAGCTGGGGAAGACGCCGACTATGCCACTAGAGATTTATATGAAGCCATTGCTAACGGAAACTACCCAACGTGGACTTTTTCTGTTCAAGTTGCAACTCAGAATGATGTGAAACATGCCAAATTCGATTTGTTTGATATAACTAAACGTTGGCCTCTTGATGATTACCCACTGAGACCGATCGGCAGATTAGTATTGAACAGAAATGTTAAGAATCATTTTGCTGAAATAGAGCAGTTGGCTTTCAATCCAGCTAACTTGGTGCCTGGGATACTAGGAGGAGTAGACAAACTGTTTGAATCTCGCCGCTTTGCATACAGAGACACTCAAAACTACCGTCTCGGCACAAACTTTAACAAAATCGACGTCAACTGTCCGCTGCGGACCGACGCTCACACTTACAATCGTGATGGGGTTCCTTACGTCAAAGACAATGAAAAGGATAGTCCAAACTACTATCCTAATTCATTTAATGGTCCAGTGCCATACTTGGACAAGACACGACCAGAGTTAACGAAAGTTTATACGGACCCGAGAGCGACTAATTTTGATCAAGCTTCTGAATTGTACGTTGGGATGACAGCAGGAGAACGAAAAAGACTGGTGGCAAACCTTGTCACCAGTTTAAATGGGACGGTGAAGTTTATTCAAGAGAGAGCTGTCAGGTTGTTAACGATTGTTCATTCGGACCTTGGGAATAGGGTGGCGCAAGGACTGAAGCGGGCATGATTGGAGACAATTCGTTGTTATTATTTTAAAATAAACACTGCTACTTTTTTTTCAAGCATTTCATTTATTTTACTAACATAACAGAGAAAATCTAATTTTTCATTCAATTCAATTTGTTCAAGTAATGTAAACCACATAACAATTTTGTTTAAATAAGTAATGAAATAGATTTTTAAAAGTTTAAAAGTATGACCTAATACTCCTAGGACACCGATGCAAATTAACAAGTTGTTTAATATTTAAATAACTGACATCCTAAAATGATAACTGTCTTTTAATTGGCTAAAGTTGTAATGTCAAGACGTTTATCTCTATTTTTATTTGGAACAACTCGTTATGGCACAGAATTTTAATACTGTTATGGATAACTGTCACTTAGGTACCTTTATATAAATTAACCATAAGAAAACTACTGAAGAAGTGAGAAGGTCGTGTGTGAAACATTATTTTGAAATGTTACTATTATTCTTTTTAATATCCGTGACCATAGCAAAATCATTTCAACTAGAAAATGTGCACATAATTAAAAACGTTGCTTATTTAAATCAAAAGCCGGTTGACAACCTAACAACAAGTGCTGGGGCTCCAATCGAATATGCAGATACCGAAGTAATTAATTCGAATCTAATTTCCAATGAATTCTTCATGGAATCCATTACACACTTCACAAGAGAGAGGATCCCTGAACGAGTTGTCCATGCAAAAGGTGCAGGCGCTTTCGGCTATTTCATCGTAACTCACAATGTTACAGATATATGTAAAGCCGAGCTGTTCAGTTTGATTGGGAAAAAGACACCGGTAGCTATCAGATTCTCTACTGTGACAGGAGAAAGAGGAGCTTCTGACAATGTAAGAGAAACTAGGGGATTCGCTGTTAAGTTTTACTCCAAAGAAGGTAACTTTGATATTGTGGGATTAAACATGGAGATGTTTATGATCAAAGATCCCGTTTTGTTCCCTTTCTTCATTCATTCTATTAAACGTAACCCAAGAACTAATTTAATGGACGCCAACACGATGTGGGACTTTATTACTTTACACCATGAAACATTACATATGTTTTTGCGAATATTTAGTGATCGTGGTATCCCTGATGGATATCGCTACATGCCTGGCTTTGGCATACACACAATGCAAGTAACGAACGTTAATGGTGAAGACTTTTTTGTTAAATTTCATATTTTACCCGATGCTGGCATTAGAAACCTAACCACAGAACAAGTCATAAAAATAAACGACCTTGATTATGCTACTAGAGATCTGTATAACGCCATCGCTAACAAAGAATATCCGACGTGGACTTTCTATGTCCAAGTAGCAACGCTCTCTAATGTCAAAGATGCTACATTTGATTTATTTGATATTACTAAACGATGGCCCGTAGAAATTTACCCTTTGAGACCTATTGGCCAAATTGTTTTAAACAAAAACCCAGACAATTACTTTGCAGATATAGAACAACTGGCTTTTTGTCCAGGTAATTTAGTGGCAGGTATACTTGGGGGAGTAGATAAACTGTTCGAAGCAAGACGATTGGCTTACAGAGATGCCCAACTGTATCGACTCGGGGCTAATTATAACAATATTGAAGTAAATTGTCCGTTTCGTAATAATGCTAACACTTACAATCGAGACGGTGCAGCACCTGTCAGAGATAACGGGAAGGATGCGCCTAATTACTATCCTAATTCGTTTAATGGTCCAATACCGTACATAGACAAAAAGAAATCGACCCTGTTGAAAATTCATACGGATCCAAATGCGAATAATTTTGATCAAACCTCTGAATTATACGCTTATGGAATGGCAGAAGAAGAACGAAGTAGACTGATAAAAAACATAGTGCACAGTTTGAATAATACAGCGAAATACCTGCAAGAAAGAGCTATCAAATTGTTCACTGTCATACATCCTGATTTTGGCGGAAGAGTAGCATTCGAGTTACAGAAAAACAACTTGTTCGATTATGAGCACAGTACCTAAAATGAAAGATGCCACTGGTGTAATCATACCTTGCCAATTGATTACAGAAGCAGATACGAATATGGTACTAAAAATAATTATATTTTACGAAATTTTTCTGTTTTGTTTATAATGTTTTATTAAATTGAAAAGCCCTGAAATCGATACTTTTGATTTTCAATATATTTTCCCATGTTAACATCATTATTTTGAAGCATTTACGATAAATAAATAAATAAATAAAACTGCAAACCTACTCGAGCCAAATGTATGGGACAGCTGTTTTTTTTTTTCTAGTTTTCGATGTTGGTCCCGTAAAAAAAGTTGTTCAGTTTGATGGTCTGAACATCCCCTTAAAAAAGTGTCAGCATATTATTAAGAAGGACCTTGTACATTATCCAACAACTACTAATTAAGAACAACACTTATATACTTACTACAATTGTCTTTAATAACCAAGGAATTATTTTTGATCAGAACTCTCTTTAATTAACACAACTGAAATCATATTTAGAAATCGATTCTAGACACTTTAGTACATTTCATGATTTTGCAATAGCCCTAAGCGCCGGAGTTTATTTTCTATCCTTTTCCTGGCTGCAGTAGAGATGGGCCTCTGTGGCAGAGATGGTGGTCCAACTTTTATACCATTTACAATCTCCATAGTTGCTTTTAGGGCAGGCACGTCTCCTGTAAAAAAACCAGTTGAAAACTCTTTCATATAAGAAGTAAATTTTTTTGACCTGTAATTTATCACAGTTGGAACAGCAGCCACCCTTTGTAATACCACTGTTGGCTTATTTTTGGGGAAGGAAAACATCGTGTATACATACTTAAATTTCAATGCATCTAAATGTCCACTGTCCAGTCTGGGTGACAGTCCACCTGTCACCCCTGTCTACCCTGAGTTTGGGCACTGCTAATGAAATGTTGATATTCTGACTGTATTTAGAATATCTCCGACAATCCCACACTTATCAGTTACCTACTCAAGGCCTCATAAAAAGGCCAAAGGGCAATAGAGAGGGCTATGCTTAGAGTTTTCCTGAGAGATCGGATCAGAAATTAAGAGATTCGCAAAAGAACCAGAGTAGCATAGCCTAAGAAACTAAAGTGGCTGAAGAGTTCTCGAGTGGCGACTGCGTTCCGGAAAACGCAGCTTGGGTAGTCCCCCCCCCCCCCAAAAGGTCGACGACCTGGTGAAGGCGGCGGAAACCCTTTGGATGAAGGCAGCGCAGGACCGGTCGTTGTGGCAATCCTTAGGCGAGGCCTATGTCCAGCATTGGACGTCTATCGGCTGAGACGATGATGATTAATACAATTATATGCTAATGCTTAACGCTTAATGCGTAGTCGTTACATAAAAACAACGTCAGAGGCCGTAAGGCGGTTTGAATAAACTCTGACACCAGGGCTTTGCAGCCCACTCGATAAGAAGAAGAATGCTTAACTTTGACATACCTTCAGCTTGAATGGCATCGAAAGCCAGAGCAAGTTTCTCCTGTAGTTGTCTAGCTGTCTCCACGTCACAATCGTCGATTGCCTTGTAAATAGCTTGCGCTAGTCTCGGGAACAGGTTGAAGGAGGCGCCGATGCTGGATCTTATTCCCAGCAAAGCTGCTGGTGCCAGAAGCTGAAAGTGTAGATTCAGATCGGTTAGGTATATTATGCGTGTAAAAATAAGATTTTACTGTTAAGTTAAGTATAAGTACAGGGTGTAAGTGTATATAGTTGCATACACAAATAACCTAATAGACATTCGCAAAGAAAACATACTTTTCATAAAAACTTTCCATCAGCTGATTGCATTTAATCTAAAAAATCATTTTTTAATAGTATGGTTAAGGCTTGTCGGGGAATGTTTTTCAGTATCCTGAGTACACCCTTTTTAAAATAATGAAACTATGTCTACACTTACACTCATTAGATCCTAAAGTATAATCAGTATTTATAAAACAAATCCCTGGCACAATTGAGCCATCGACGCTATTCTCATCGTTAAATTCGTTAACATCTCTAATGCTCACCCCAGAGCGTACCATTCGACCTCTTCTCTCATCATACCAGTTTTCCTTTCCATCACATTCAGGTGATTCAGGAGGATAAGCGAGAGTTTGCTTCTGTGGTAGCGTGTACTCGCGTCTTGAAAATATCCTACAAACTGTTCTTGTAAATAAGGGTTCGCAGTACTCGACATTTTCTTCTTCTACATATAAGTACCTTACCAAAATAAATACCAAGATACATAACTTACAGAATCACCAGCATAGAAAAGCTCCTGATCCTTCTGCAGGGTCCTGAACGCTCTAGCAGCCGCACTCAGGTCGTTGGATGTGAACTTTAGACCACTGAAGTTGGGTATCTTGGCTGTGGCCGCTGGTATAAACTCTTCCATGTTGACTGATAAAAACGTGGAGTTTGGTATTTGGATTAATTGTATATAGTTACTTAGATATGAAATTGAGTTACTAAAGGTAATGTAAATGTAGGACCCTTCTAAATATGCTGACGGCTTTTTAAGGGGATGATCAGACCACATCAGACCATCAAACTGAACAACTTTGTCTATTGGATGAACGTCGAAATCGCAAAAAACTCTGCTGTTCCATACAAAACTACAATCCTACTCTTCCCAAATAATACAGAGTACATACACAGGACAGCAGATTTTTTTTTTGCGCTTTGGATGTTGGTTCCATAGAGAAAGTTGCTTAGTTTTATGGTCTGATCCACAGACTTCTGTCTACTGTAATGTAATGCCTAAGTCTGTTGTCCAATTTAGACCCAGTATGAACATCAATCAAAGTCTACTATCGTTCTTATTTGTCCTCCAATAATTTTGTATTTTACATACATCATGCTCGTTATATTTATTGGAAGAGCAGATCCTCAGCTGTACTTCAAAGTGGCGCATACCGAATTATTCGATTTAAAACCTTTATGTTTCTTATACAACGTACATCACGACTTACTTTCAACATTAGTCCTTTCCGGGAAATGGTAATAAAGCACAGGTAGATTGGGAGCGTTCTTGGCCACGAGTCCAACGTAAAACACCAGGTCATCAACTGTTTCAGGTCTATAATATAACTCGGGAAGAGTCAAAATTGCGTCGACGCCAGCTCTCGAAGAGTGTCTGGCCTGTGAAAGAAAAGCCTTATGTACTTATTAGGGTTTTTTTTCCCGGGCTCCCGGGACCGAGAATTCCCGGGAATTCAGGCTTTTCCTAACCCGGGAAAAATATTGCTGAATTCTCGGGATCCCGGGAATTCTTCAAAATTGAAAATGTTCAGTAATAAGACCTTAAATAACATGCTGTTACTTTAGATCTTCTTTACAAAGCCATATTTATCAGTCAGTCCTACTTTTTCACTGCTATTATACCGCGGGAAGATTCTTTACCAAAGCAAATAATGGGCTCAAAGATGCTTCAATTGCCTTTTTGGATGCATGAAAAAGATTTGAATTTGGTTTTTATTTTGCATCTGCATTGGGCACGTGTGGTGGGCTGACGCCCACACACCCTCTCTGAAGGTAGGCCTGTGCCCTGCAGTGGGACGGTTACCTATTGGTCAATGATAATGATGATGCTATTAATTGTTTTTTTGTTATTGTTTTTAGAAGTTTTCAAGTGCTTTATTATTCCGTTTTAAAGATGTCAAAAATATTGAAGTAGGTAAAAGTTAGTAAGTAAGTTATAGCCTGTAGAATCCCACTGCAGGGCAAAGGCCTCCCACGATTAAACGTAAACTAGATAAATAAACAATTTATAACAAATTAAACATTAAGCCAACTATTTAAACTGGTTCTCAACGTGTTTTTAGTATATTTGAGTTCCCAATATTTCGGCAGTGTGACTACTATCATAATCACGAGATGACTGAAGATTCGCAGACCGTTATTGTTCAGAAATACTGCTGAAATAGCGAACTCAAATCAAATATTCCAAATACCAGATAAGAACCCGTTAAAAGTACCTAGTACCGTAGTGGCGCCCTCATCACAATATTAAAAATTTCTCAATAAATAAAGCCTAAATCTACGAATAAGAGAATCTATCTCTTATTCGTAGGCCTAAATCAAAAAAGTGCTACTCCTATAAATTACAAAACCAGCTATTTTTTAAACGACTTCAATAAAAAAAAAGGAAGAGGTTCTTAATTCAACCCGTATGTTTTTTTTTTGTATGTTTGTTATAGAATACTTTCATAAGTTCTAAACAATGCGGCTGGTTTTTTTTCTCGTTTCAGTATGTTTAGACCTATTAAAGTATTTTATAAAATTGCTTTTAAATAACTTTGAATTAACAACAAGCGAATGATAAAATTGAAAAATGATCGTAACGTTTTGAATCTTCAGATGGTTAAAAAATTTAGAAGTTGGCTTTTTACTTAGTTTTCCTGGCTATAAAAGTAAAATCAAAGAAAAAAAACTAGTTCTCTCGTGAAATACTAACGTTTTTTAAATATTTCGAAGATTCCCGGGTACCCGGGAATTCTCGGGAAAAAAGAAAAATCATTCCCGATTCCCGGGAACCCAAAAAGTCCGGGAAATCGAAAACCCTAGTACTTATAGGAGGAAATTACAATCTAGATAAAATCGCGTGGTCACAGTTGTTTCACTAACTAATTCCATGATGGATGGACTTCCAATAGTTACATCCATGGAACTGAAAAAAAACATTGGGTGACAATAGTCCTATTATGTACTATTGAATCATCATCTCGGTCAATGGACGTCCACTGCTGGACATAAGCCCCCAAGGATCAACACAACGACTGGTCCTGCTCCCCCCTTATCCAACGGGTTCCAGCCGCCTTCACCAGGTCGTCAGTGGGGGCTATACCTTCGCTTTCGCCACTCGAGAACTCTTCGATGTCAATGCAGCCATCGGTTTTGCGAGTGATGTGTCCCGCCCATTGCCACTTTAGTTCAGCAATTCCTTGTATAGAACTATTGAATAAATATCGTTTATTTTTAAAAAGTTGTCTGAAGAAGAAATAACTGATAGAGGTAGTACCTACACAAGTGAATTGTCATCATCTGCCTATTACAAATTTAATTAGTTGGCGAAACTTAACAAACGCATTTGGTATCTGTTACTAAGTACAATTGCGTGATAATGACCTATCGCCCGGTCATATGATTTACAGGTCAATGTCCGCCTGCGCCCCGCGCACTGCAGCCTTACATACAATAATAACAATTTTGTTAATCATCAATACCAATTATAAACATTGATAATGCCACTCTGTTCTGTTAGGTATCATTACCAAGTTCCCTGGTTCAGTTTCGCCTACTTATTTGAAATAACCTGTACTATGGTTGGCAAAGTTAGTCGATTTAATGAAGTCATTGGTTATCTAGCACGGAACCACACAAGATGCATATATTTTTCAACCTACCAGTGTTGCGACGTCTCTGTAAGCCGTCCCGCCGACCTGTGCGATGATATACATGCCCAACCTCTTGCCCACGCGCACCCATGCGTCTATGTACTTCTTCCTCTCTTCCACGCTGCGAGTTGGATGTTCCCCCGTTGTGCCTCCAACTGCAGAATATTAACACTTATACATACGTACACGTACCATGCTCACACCTACGTCCCACTGGATTAGGCAGAGATTATATTCCCTTTCAAACCTGAATCGGATTCCGTTTTGGCCAGATTCTTGTTTTGACCTATTCCTTTTTCACCGGAATGTGAAATTCAATTCTATACAATACGTTATCGACCCAGATGCCAATACTTGTTAGTAGCTAGGTATGTCTGTTTAAAATGTAGCAACAAAATATTCAACGCATAACAATAATCGTCGACCTCAGACTTGGCAGACTTTAACTATTCCATCGTGCTTAGAAAGAGCCAGGTCAGATCCATGGGCGTACCCAGGGGGGGGCAGGGGGGGGCAGCTGCCCCCCCCTGGAATCGGCCTAACCTGCCTTCCGTACGTGAGAATTCTGGTCAAAGCGACGTCATGTCACTGAAAAATTTCGAGCTCGCTTCGCTCGCTCTGATTTCTGTTCATTATGGCATTGTTATGTCGGCCAAATTCTGGTCCAGTTACGTTGTATTATTCATAAATTTCGAACTCATTTCGCTCGCTTTTTTTTCTATTCTACTATAGCAGCATTGCTTGCTATAGACATGGTAGTCTGTGATGAGAAATTTTGAGATCTTTTCGCTCACTTTGCTCGCTCCAGAATTGGGTGAAAACTCGCTTCGCTCGCTCTAGGTTTTGGATCGTATATCTTTTCATAGTGTAGTTAAATCTTGAGCTTGCTTTTAGGTCGTAAAAAACTCGAGCTCGCTTCGCTCGCTCCAGGATTTAAAACTTATAATACTGATCTCACTATATTGCAGTAAAATCTCGAGCTCGCTTCGCTCGCTTTTGGCTAGACACTCCAGAATTCGTTGAATTATCGAGCTCGCTTCGCTCGCTCCTGGCTACGATTGTATAACAAAGACCTAGATGCATTGCAGTAAAATCTCGAGCTCACTTAGCTTCGCTCGCTCTAGAATTCAGCGAAATTTCGAACTCGCTTCGCTCGCTCTAGGTTTTGGATCCTATATGTTTTTATGGTGAAGTAAATTCTCGAGTTTGCTTTGCTCGTTCGAGCTTTTAGGTCGTAAAAAACTCGAGCTCGCTCCAGGATTTAAAACTTATTTCACTGATCTCACGATATTGCAGTAAAATTTCGAGCTCGCTTCGCTCGCTCCAGTATTTAAAACTTATTACACTGATCTCACTATATTGCCTTAAAATCTCGAGCTTGCTTCTGGCTAGACACATTGCAGTAAAATCTCGAGCTCACTTTGCTCGCTCCAGAGTTTGGTGAATTGTCGAGCTCGCTTCGCTCGCTCCTGGCTACGATTGTACCACAAAGACCTAGATGCGTTGCAGTAAAATCTCGAGCTCACTTAGCTTCGCACACTCCAGAATTCAGTGAAATTTCGAGCTCGCTTCGCTCGCTCTAGGTTTTGGTTCCTATATGTTTTTATGGTGAAGTAAATTCTCGAGTTTGCTTTGCTCGTTCCAGATTTTAGGTCGTCAAAAACTGGAGCTCGCCCAGACTTGCCCCCCCCCAAGACCAAAAGCTGGGTACGCCCATGGTCAGATCTACCCGAAATAGACAGGCATGGATGAAAGGACTTATGAATGTGGAAGAGAGATCTGTCAGGGTTGTAGCAGGTGGCGTTCCGTTGTCTCTGCCTATCCTAGTGAAAGACAGGCTTGAGAATAATGTATTTAAGTACTTATTATTAAATATCTTATTCTCCGTGTGCGCGACTTAAAAAGGACAAACTACATAGGTATCATAAATTACCCATAACTGATTTGATTCCGTTCTTGACGAGGAACTGGGCGTACGACGGTATGACGTCATAGTTGATCGACTGGTCCTCGTTCAGCGGAGTCATCACAGGTGGAACTAACCAGGGTGCCGCCTGAAAAGTTACAGAGTCAAAATGCAAATGGCAGCATAATAATAGACGACTAAAATTACTAAGCGCCAAATCATTCTAAATGGTCTTAACTGTGCCAAGCGGTGGCGGCTTGCCTGTAACTAATTAAAGTAGGTACAGTATTTTTTGGTGTACCGCTAATACTATAATTAAGTATTACCTACCATGGATCCATTGCAATATTTATAATTTGCTGTGCATGCTGTCACAGTTGCCAGCAAAACTGTAATTAATAATGTATTCATTTTGTCTTCTACTGTATTTCAAATAAACGTAGGTAATCCTTTACTTATCTTATAACTTAGAGTCTTATAATACACTTATTTTCAGTTTATTTCGATCGAATTATCGAATCGACTACTTTGCTTCAAGAGGCAACTCTTTATGGCATAACTTTACAGGTAGATTATTACAAAATTGTTATTTTAATTACAGCTTAATGGGCTATAACAAGTGTTAAAGGATATACAAAACGAAGTATATCCTACTTATATCCACACACGATAGTTGAAACCGCGAAAACGTTCCTGAACAAAGGTCAGTCAGATGTTGGTCAACTTTAATAATCATCGTACAATACGACAATGTAATAAAAAATATTATTCTCCGTGTGTGTAAAAGCCTCGATCCCATTAAAGCACATGCAACGCACATATCCAACGTCCATGCCACGTTTCGACACATTTACATGCTACGCTACGCGTGGTTTCTCTTGTATCGAATTCCTCGACACACGCGTCAACCACGTGTCATTGACGCTCACCACGAAGTCCGATTTACGCTAGTATTTTATAGATGTTTACTCTCTTTTTTTTTTTTAATCTCAATTCAAGCATGCTTCGACTTTTCATGAAACAAGTACCTCTACATATTTTAAGTGCAAATATTGTAGTTTATCTTATATGTTCTTCTATCTATCTATCTTACTAAATTTAGTTAATCAATTGTATGGTGGTGAAAAGAGGTGGAATAGTCATCAACAATCTAGATTAAAAATATTAAACAATGATTCCATTAACATGAATCGGAGCTGAGCGGAGAAATCGTGATTGACATTTCCATACCATACCACATGACAGCGCACGAATAGCACATGGCAAACGTCCCCGTCCCCGTCCGTGGCGTGGCATGGCATGAACGTTGGATGTGCATAGGATGTGAGTGTATGCGCTTTAATCTGTACAAGGATTTGTTCTAATGCATCGCTCCCGTATTCAGAATAATTCAAATCGATTCGATATGAACCAACTAATTAAAAACATTAGTTATACTGCAATTGTCTTTAATAATCAAACAATTATTTTTAAAAATCAATTCTAGACATTTCAATACATTTCATGGTGCAATAGCCCTAAGAGCCGGAGTTTATTTTGTATCCTTTTCCTGGCTGCAGTAGAGATGGGCTTCTGTGGCAGAGATGGTGGTCCCACTTTTATACCGTTTACGATCTCCATAGTGTATTTTGTGGCGGGCACGTCTCCTGTAAAATAAACAATTGAAAACTCGTTCATAAGATGACAATTTTAATGGAATTGGCTCTCTAGTAGAGAGCTTTTTTCTTATTGCTGTCTCCCGTTTGCAATGGTTGCCACCAGTCGGATATTTCTTTTTCCTACTCCTCCTATCTTCTTTGATTCATTTATTGCGGGTTCCAAGACAGATTAGAGTCAACCCCCGGGCTCGCTGGACTTCATTGTCTAGTGTTGTGAATGGTCGCCACTGTTGATCCTGGTTTCCAGGAATTACAGCGGTGGGAATGTGTGGTGGGCCCGATTATAAGAAGACAATTTTTTTAACTGTAATTATCACAGTCGGAACACCAGCCACCCTTTGTAATACCATTATTGGCTTATTATCCGCGAAGGAAAAAATCGTGCATGAGGGGAGATGTAAACTTCAATTTCGATGCATGTAATGTCCAATGTCCAGGTGGGAAAACGGTCTACCTGTCACCCTGGACTAGGAAGAGTTACAGCTAATGAAATTTTAATATTCTGACTGTATTTACAATATCTCTGACAGTCACCCAAACGGCAATGGAGAGGGCTATACTCGGTGTTTCCCTGCGAGGTCGAATCATGAGATTCGCAGAAGAACCAGAGTAGAACCGAATAAGACCATAACCAGAGTAATACCGGAAAGCGTAGGGTGGAAAGGTCCCCCACAAGGTGGACCGATAACGTGGTGAAAGTGGCGGAAACCCGTTGTATGAGGGCAGCGCAGGATCGGTCATTGTGGCGATCCTTGGGTAAGGCCTATGTCCAGCAGTGGACGTCTATCGGCTGAGATGATGATGATGAATACAATAATTATATGCTAATGCTTGACTTTAACATACCTTCAGCTTGAATGGCATCGAAAGCCAGAGCAAGTGTCTCCTGTAGTTGTCTAGCTGTCTCCACGTCACAATCGTCGATTGCCTTGTAAATATCTAGCGCTAGTTTCGGGAACAGGTTGAAGGAGGCGCAGATGCTGGACCTGATTCCTAGTAAAGCTGCTGGTGCCAGAAGCTGAAAGAGTAGACGAACGAGGTGCAATATTTATTTTAGTAGATAAGATACATTACTATGCATGAACGAATAAGATTTTACGGGTGAATAGTTACATACACAAAGAACCAAAGAGACATTTGCAAAAAATACAACTTTTAATGCGATCGTTCCGCCAACTGATAGCATTTAATATGACGAGTTTTTTTATTATATTATATAGGTTCGTCGGGAAATATTTTTCAGTATCACGAGTAGGTAACCTACACTACACTACACTTACACTCAGTCGATCCTAAAGTATAATCATTAGTATAAACAAGTCCCCGGCACAATTAAGTCATCAACGCTATCTCATCAGGTATCGTTAACTTTTGTAATGCACCATAGCGTAGCATGCAGCCTCTTCTCTCATCATACCAGTCGTCCTTTCCATCACATTCAGGAAGATCAGCGAGGAATTGCATGGGCATGCAATCGCAATCATATTGCTCTTGTAAAGAAGGAAATAAATACCATAATCTACAACTTACAGCATCACCAACATAGAAAAACTCCTGATCTTCCTGCAGGGTCCTGAACACTCTAGCAGCCGCACTCAGGTCCTTGGATGTGAACTTTACACCACTGAAGCCGGGTATCTTGGCTGTGGCCGCTGGTATAAACTGTTCCATGTCAACTGGCAAAAATGTGAAGGTAAGTATAGAAATCAAATGGAGAACCAAAAGGTAATACATCAACCAAATACGTCTTATCGTTCTTATTTGTCCTCTAATGATTTTGTGTTATACATAACTTGAGGTCATGCTCATTATCCTTATCAGCAGATCCTTAGCTATAAGTAAATCATGGCCCGAATTATTCGATTTAATAGCTTTCAGGTTACTTACCTACATAATTAAATCAGGACTTACTTTGATACCTTATTTACCAGGATTTGATACCTTAAGTACACACGGCGACACATCAAGCTATACAAAACCAACATAAGCTGGCCGCGCGACTCTACTTTACTCGACCAATGAGCGGCCAGCTTATATTGGAATTGTATAGCTTGATGTGTCGCCGTGTGTACACTTTGCCTTAACCTTACGTTACATGACTTACTGTCAACGTTAGTCATTTCCGGGAAGTGGTAATAAAGCACAGGTAGATTGGGAGCGTTCTTGGCCACAAGCCCAACGTAAAACACCAGGTCATCAACTGTTTTCGGTTTATAATATAACTCGGGGAGAGTCAAAATGGCGTCGACGCCGGCTCTCGAAGCGTGTCTGGCCTGTAAAAGAAAAGTTATTAGTAATATACCCCTAGTTTTAAAGATTCCGACGGTGAAACTAAACAACTTTCCCTGAGGAAAATGGGTCGAAAACTATTTTTTGGACCTCCAGTACAAAAGTGCTATCGATAGATTTTTTAAGGGAGGTTAAAAAAAATCATTAGGGAAAGTTGTTTATTTAGTTTAATTGTCGGATAATACGCTTTAAATGTTGTTAGTAATTAAGACGCTGAAATCCCGTCGCGTCGAGGCCGTTTTTTGAACACGAACGAAAGTGTTTTAAACTGTGTTTTAAAGTCTGAAATTAAATTATGTCTTATTTAAGGATCGGGCGGATGGGCGACTGTTCTCAATTACACGATTAGATTAAGTTTACTAGATAGAAAAACATCCCAAAGTTACCCCTTTTTTAATGTTTTTTCAATACTATGATTAAACTGCTGATATTTAACTTTTTATTCTTGTACTTAACTAAATACATTAAATATTTCTAGTGAACTCAGAAGAATTTTTATTCTAGAAACTCCCATAAGCAAAGATATTGACGAAACGTTTTTTTGCGATCCTGCTTTCAATTGGAGCGGGATGGCTAATTGTAAACTTATGCTTGCAAGAAAGAGACGCTTGCACTGGGATAACCTAGCCTTAAAAACTAGTGGTGTATCAATAGCGTGGTACGTTACAGTACCTACCTAGTTCCATTGACTAATTACATGATGGAATCCCAATAGTTCCAAACATGGAACTGAACGAAGACATTTATTGCCATTAGTCCCATTATGTACCATTGAATAGATTTCGTTTATTTTAAAAAGAAGTCTCAAGATGAAATTACCGTAAGAGATAGACACAAGTGAATCGTACCCATATATCTGCCTATATCGTATGATAACATATAGCGCTATACCTACGTTGATGGAGGCAAGATAATAGATATGATGTGATAGTATTTTTAGGCGTCTTCAATAAGCCATACGGCGACGGCATGTAGCACCATGTGCTTTCTGAAGATGACTGCTGTTTAGTCGCCTCCTAAAGATACCCTGACCGAGTGATGGAGTGGCTCTATCTAGCGCGGAACCACACGCAATGATCTATCTATGTATATCAAATGCAACCTACCAGAGCTTCGACATCTTTGTAAGCCGTTCCGCCGATCTGTGCGATGATGTACATGCCCAACTTCTTGCCCACGCGCACCCATGCGTCGATGTACTTCTTCCTCTCTTCTACGCTGCGAGTTGGATGTTCCCCCGATGTGCCTCCAACTGCAGAATATCAATACTATATGTATTGTAAGCAACTGTATATGTATTGTTAACTACCTCCGTATGGTCTAATGGTTAAGAGCATTGGGCTCCTGACACGGAGGTCGTGGGTTCGATTCCCACGGGGGACCCCTAGTGATATGTCACTTTGTGCGTTTTTCCGCAGTTGATTAGGACATTGCAGGCTGAATAACCTGATTGTCTGAAAAGAAAAATGATTCCGTGCCTCGGATGGCACGTTTAGCCGTTGGTCCCGGCTACTATCTCTGGTGGTAGTAGTCGTTACATAAAAACCACGTCAGAGGCCGTAAGGCGGTTTGAATAAACTCTGACACCAGGGCTTGCCCACACGATAAGAAGAAGTAAGCAATTTTGGCGACACATGTTGCCAAAGCAATTTTTGTTTCTTTTAAGTTGGTTGAAGACGCAAGTCGCTGAAGTGTTACGTGAGTAATTAAACTTTATTTTAATTTCAACAAATGAATGTTATGTCTTTGACAACCAATACTTTATTTTATACTTGGCTGTCACTAAAGTTTTCCACTAAAAGATATTTACCCAGGTGCCAAAATTTTTAAGTAGGTATGTCTGTTTAAAATTAAGCAAACAAAATATTATATGTAACGCATACATATACGCTAGTAGGTACCTACTAGCAGGCTACAATAATCGATGATTCATTCTTTAAATTTTTTATTGACTTTTCAAGCCTTTACTGTTCCTAGATAATAATGTAAGTACCTGTAAGATTTACTTATTATCTAATGCGATAAATTTTTTGACAAATTAAATTAATCGAAGAGTGAGAAACACATACGACTAAACCTTTTTCTATCAGATTTTAACCCAGCTTTTTATTATACCAAATTATGTGCCTGATTTATCTACTTAGATGTCGAAACTAACCTGGAGTGCGATTGTTGAATCTCATTCGGTGAGCTCAGCAGTTGAAAATGTCAAAATTACTATGGAGATACGCATCTTTCTACTGCTGATTTTACTCTCAAAAATCATACTTCAGGAATGCGATTTTTGAAAGTCAAATCAGCAGCAGAAAGATGCGTATCTCCAGCAGTTGAAAATGTCAAAATTACTATGGAGATACGCATCTTTCTACTGCTGATTTTACTCTCAAAAATCATACTTCAGGAATGCGATTTTTGAAAGTCAAATCAGCAGCAGAAAGATGCGTATCTCCATAGTAATTTTGACATTTTCAACTGCTGAGCTCACCGAATGAGATTCAACAATTGCACTCCTGGACTCAAAACACCGACAACTGGGCCCATTTTTGCGTGGACGCCAACAACATTATGTTCAGTACCTAATTAAGAGGCAGTTTGGAGTTGGAGGCCACAATGGCCTCATACGTATTTAAAGAAAGAAAGAAATAGAGTCAAATAATTACATTGGGAGTTTTTAGGCTCTGCCCTCTTCACCTAAGCTGGCTCGCTCCTGGTTTTATTGTATTATGATTGTATTGAAACTACTTGTCATTACAGAAATTGTTCTAGGTTTTAGAACATCATCACATCATATTCCGACGAGCTAATCGTATTATAGTAAAATGCCGAGCTCACTTTGCTAGCTCTAGATTTATTTTAGATCGTATGAATCTCGAGTTCGCTTCGCTCGCTCCAGGTTTATTTTATTGGAACGACCTAACCTGGACTTGGAACTCCCTGGGACAAAATTATTGCTACCTACACCCATGGACGGAACGGCACCAATGACAAGTTTTTGCCACGACTCGAAAGACTGGGGCCTCATTTAGTGCTATCGTGTGAGCTAAAAGACAAACTCCCATAAATTACTTACCCAAAACTGATTTGATTCCGTTCTTGACGAGGAACTGGGCGTACGACGGTATGACGTCATAGTTGATCGACTGGTCCTCGTTCAACGGAGTTACCACAGGTGGAACTAACCAGGGTGCCTCCTGAAAAGTTACCGTCTAAATGAAAAAAAAAGCTATGCAGCCACGGACCTGAAAAAAACCGGACGTAACCTCGTCTAATCACGATTGAAGAACCCATTTATTTTTGTGTGCGTGCTGACGCACTGTCGCGCGGTACAAAATGGTGGCGGGTTGTAGGACCTAAGCCTAGAACTGGTGCATCTGTGTGAGTGTAGGTTGCTTGTAGAACAAACGAATATGTAGGACCTTGCATGCTTCACTTATTTTAGTGTTACATTACGTCCGCCTTTTATCGAGTCCGTGTATGCAGCATATGAATAACTATAGTACTAATTGAAAAAAAGTGAATATAATTGATTAATTAACACAAAGCTTACAAATTTTTTGTGTACCTACATAATTTAAGTGACATGTAAACCTAATAAATAATGTTAAATCAAAGCAATATATTAAATTAATTAATTAAGTATCACTTACCATAGATCCATTACAATTATTATAACTTGCTGTGCACGCTGTGACAGTTGCCAGCAATACTGTAATTAATATTGTATGCATTTTGTCTTCTATATTTCAAATAAACTTAGATAAGATAGTCCTTTACTTATCTTATAAGTAAAAACTTATTTTCAGTTTATTTCGATCAAATTATTAAATCGACTACTTTATTTCAAGAGCCAACTCTTTATGGCATAAATTTACATAAGTAAGTGTTATATGTCCAAGCTGAATAAACAAAACTAAGTTATAATTATCTACCTGACACTGAAACCGCTAAAAACGTTCCAGAACATATACATATAACAATACCTTACTCTTTATTTGGACACCAAAATCTTAAAATAACTATATTAAAAGCAAAAACGGGTACAAATAGCGGTCTTATCGCTAAAAGCTATTTCTTCCAGACAAGCATAGTATGGAAGAATTTCCGAGATATTAAAAGTGAGCAATGTTGGACGAAGGTCATGGTATCGGGTCTTTGACAGCAATTTTCTCAGCTTCTGTTAAATGCATGAGCGCCATATTTTGTCAGTTAATGCTTTCGATTACGAACAATACAATGGTTCAGTCTTAGAAAAAGTACTCGTATATGTCTAGAATGAGCCTCACACTTGTTCCGTATAAAACAAAAGGGGCTAACTTTCTTAGGTTGGTGTGCGTGAGGCGCCATACAAATTATGTATGTGTGCGTGTATATGTATAGGGTTTTGGAACCAGTACTGGTTCCTATTTTTTTCGACGCTTTCGTAGCTTTGACTATCTATCTTGATAATCTAAGAGTTCAGTTTTATATGCGCTCAGACAAATACTATTCCTGAAATCTTAAAAAAATTAAAAAATCTGGCATAGTTGGCCGGTTTCACGTCACGGTACCTACATACACATCTATTTTTACTGTTTTTAAAGGTAAGAACGTAAGTGGGTATTATCTACGAATAAGCAAGCAGATTTGCGGTTTCGATGTTGGTTCCATAATGAAAATAATGGTCAGTTTGATGTTCTATACCACCATATTACCACCCATTTCTATTACACCCTGTATTGTATACATTATACCCTACGAATGAGGGGTTTTCAGAAAGCCATTAAAAAAGAAAAAGTAGTTCCTAATGGCTCGATAGATGGCGCTGACCAGACAGGGGCGAGCGACCTTGCAGATAGTAAAATACAATAAAAATAGTAAGAATTTCAGTTTTTACGTAAGCAGCGAAATATGAGCATATTATATCGTCAACGGATGCGTCTGACTCAGTGACATGCATTTTTGTTTACTTTTTAGCCTAAAATTTTTGTTTTCGGACCCCTCTCTGGTCAACGCCATCTATCGCCGGTTTGATGAACTACGTTTGAGTAGCTGTCAGAAAACTCCTCATTGACATAGCATGTTGCGGATCTTTTTCTGTTTATCTAAGGTTTGACGAAGCATGTTGCTGATTACTGACTGTTATTATTGACGGAACTTGTGCTGACTGCCTGTATTTTGTAGACTAGGGCCTGTTTCACCACTTCTGAGTAAGTTCTTGTTAGCTTATCCGACAGATAATTTTACACAATTTCATACAAAATATTTCAAACTATCTGTCGGTTAAGCTAACAAGAACTTACTCAGAAGTGGAGAAACAGGCCCTTAAACGATTATTTTTTCTTTCTTTAATAAACATACTTTTAGTCCACCCTACGAATAATAGTTATTCTTATTCGTGGGGTATATGGGTGGTAGTATTTAAGAGGATATAATTCGGAGCGCGCGGATTCCATACAAACGTACTATGGTAATATTTTCAATACTAACCAATTAAACTCAATGACATTTTTCAGAATCAATCTAGAAACATATTTCTATGCTTGTATAGAGTTAGATTTTCGTTAATATGTATAGTTTTAAAGTAACAGTGCCTCAAAGATTTCCATACAAATTTTAAATTAATCCTAGCATTGAAACTGTATATTTTAACGAAAACCTAACTCCTTACAAGCATAGAGATTTGTTTTTAGATTGTTTCTGCAAAATTTCATTGTCTTTAATTGGTTAGTATCGAAAATATCACCATACTACGTTTGTATGGAGCGCGCTCCGAATTATATCCCCTTAAAGGGGTGGTGGTGGTATAGAACATCTTCGAAACCGCAAATTTGCTTTTCCATACATTTTTGTTGAGTAGGTAATGTAGTTTTCTATTTAACACCTGTTTTTTTGAAAATGCTACTTCAATAATTCGAATGCATCGCTCTTGTATTGTCGTCGTCGATCCGTATCGATTCGATTACTAGATATCCAACAACTAAGTATAATTTACACAAATGAAAAACATCAGTTATACTGCAATTGTATTTTAATAAGCAATTATTTTTAATCTGCACTTTAATTAAGACATTTGGTTCATAAACTGAAATCAGGGTTATAATATCCGGAGGCCGATAATTATTTAGAAATCAAGTAGACACCATACATTGATATCGTTGGTAGACACTTTAATATTGTTTATAATCTTGCAAGAGCCCCAGGCGTCGCAGTGCATATTCTATCCTTTTCTTGTCTGCGTTAGAAATGGGCCTCTGCGGCAGGGATGGTGGTCCCACTTTAATACCGTTTACTATCTCCATAGCATATTTTAAGCCAGGCAAATTTCCTGTAAAATAACCAGTTTAAATAATAACTCGAAAACTCGTTCGTAAGATGACCATTGATGTAATTTGATCACAGTCTGAACACCAGCCACCCTTTGTAACACCATTGACAGACACCCCTGTCCACAGATGCGGAGCAAGCTGGCGGAGCGAGGACACGGAGTTTTATTAACCAAAAAGATTGCATAAAATCTCAGCTCCAAGATTTCACGCAATCTTATTGGTTGATAAAACTCCGTTTCCCCGCTCCGCATCAGTGGACAGGCACCCTTAATATTGTTGGCATATTTGCGCTGAAGGAAACAATCGTGCATGAGGGGACGCATACTTCAATTTCGAGGCATGTCATGGTACACTATCTAAGTGGGGCAACGGTCTACCTGTCATCCTAGACAGAGTTCAGGCACTACTAATGAAAGGTTGATATTCTGACTCATCATCATCATCAGCCCTGCAGTGCTGCATGGCATAAGCCTCCTGCCCATTGTGCCATCCTTCTAGGTCCTGCGCCAATTACATCCAGCTCGTGCCGACGCTTTCCTACAGGTCATCAACCCACCTGACTGCCAAACGATCCACACCTTTCACCTTGTCTCGGCCACCACTCTGTCAAAGTTTTGCTCCACCTTATTCATTTCATTTCGCCTAGCTACGTGTCCTGCCCACGTTCTATTCGGTACCCGACGTCCTGAACCTTAGTTCGACGTCGGATCTCGACGTTTGTAAAGTGATCAAGAATATTCTGACACTTAGAATATCGCCAACTACTAGAAATATGCTGTTGAAATATGCTATTCTAATGCTTGACTTTAACATACCAATCGCTTCGTTAGCCAGGGAAAGATTCTCCTGCAGTTGTCTAGCGGCTTCAACGTCACAATCGTCAATGGCCTTGAAAATAGCTTGCACTAGTCTCGGAAAAACGTTGATGTAAGCTGCGATACTGGCTCTAACTCCCAGTAAAGCTGCTGGAGCTAGAAGCTGGAAGAGATGATGATTGTTAATTAGATTTTAGATACGCGTCGCAAGAAATTTATCGTAACGCAAGCACGCTATGTACTTACTTAATAAGAATTTCATTGAATCCAATCCGTATTATACCTGTGCCTGGCATGCGATGGCATGTAGCTTTTTTCATATTTGTCAGAAACGACATCCCACGTAGGATTCATCTCAATCGGATGAAGGTATAGGAATGCAAATGCATGGACAAAGAAACATAGATTTTTATTACCTTCACATACAGAAGAGTCTGGTACGATTGAGTTATCAGAATCCAGCCAAAACAAGACCGTCATCCATCTCCACACTATAGATAGACTAATGCGTACCATGGCGATTGGTACGTTGGTGGTTGGTTGGTTGGTAGATGGAACGGTTGAGGCGTGAATGTGAAACAAACAAGTTATCTAGTACAGTCAGTGGTACCGTGTGGTTTACGGTTACGAACAGCAACTAAGACAGCGGATGTAACAGGCGACTATCTCATCAAACATTGCAACATATCGAATGCCCTAGAGTTTAGATAGATTCCTGCGACGTCGATGCACATCCTGTACTGAATAACTTACAGAATCGACAGCATAGAAAAGCTCCTGATCCTTCCTCAGTGCCCTCAGCGCTCTAGCAGCCGCACTCAGGTCGACGGACGCGAACTTTACACCACTGAAGTTGGGTATCTTGGCTGTGGCCTCTGGTATAAACTGTGCCATGTCAACTGGTAACAACGGGAAGAGAAAACGTGGCATTTGGATTAATTTTAAACAGGATCCTTCTTAATATGATGACGGCTTTTTCAGGGTATAATCAGAAAATCAAACTGAACAACTTTCTCTATGGGACTAAAATGGAAATCGCGAATAAAAAAATCTGCTGTTCCATACTAAACTACAAACCTACTCGGCCCAAATGTATGGGACAGTAGATTTTTTTCGCGAAATTCGTGTCATATAGAAAAATAGTAGGACCACGAGAAAACGCCGAATTACGTTGTTTAGTTTGAAGGTCTGATCATCCTCTGAAAAAACCGCCAGCATATTAAGAATGACTCAGATCAATCCGTGCAATAACCAATAAATAAATGAATTAGTTATTATAAAAATCAAATAGAGATGCAAAAAGTAATATGTAGTTACACCAACCAATGTCAACGCATCATTCTCATTTGTCCACTTATGATTTTGTGTTATTATAGGTGTATCATTTGTGTTATTATAGTCAAATTATGTTCTATGTTCCACAGCTGTGCCCACAATGGGTATCATATGCTGATCTTCTATGTATTATAATACCTTTTATATACCATATGATCCGCATGAATAAATGAATTATGAATTATCATGCGCATACTCATTATCCCTATGTGAAGAACATAATTTCAGGTGTACATCGAAGCGTCGATATCCTTTTGACAAAATTATCTTCATTCGATTTGATACCTTAAGTACACTATGCCTTAAGCTTAAGTTACATGACTTACTGTCAACATTAGTCACGTTCGGGAAATGGTAATAAAGGACAGGTAGATTGGGAGCATTCTTGGCCACAAGACCAACGTAAAACACCAGGTCATCAACTGTTTCTGGTCTGTAATATAACTCCGGAAGGGTCGAAATAGCGTCAACGCCAGCTTTCGAAGCGTATCTGGCCTGTGAAAGAACAAAATTTACAAAAAGTACAATCTATAATTATTATTTGCTTCTTTATTCCATGTTGGATGAACTGATTTTCTTCTTCCCAATAGAGTACCTAGCCATTAGGTAAGAGTTGTATACAAGTGATAGATTAGTACACCCAATTGAATTTTTAAACACTTTCCAAGTTATAAGGGGCGGTTCGTCAGACCATCGAACTAAATATGATTATGAATAATATGAATATGAAATAACTTTAACTATGGCAGCAAACCTGAAATCGCAAAAAAAAATCAATTGTTCCGCACTAAACTGCAATGCTAATGCTATTACTCGACTCAAATATATGAAACAGCTAATTATATTTTTATGATTTGAGTTTTGCTCCCATAGTAAAAGTTCTTCAGTTTGATGGTCGTCATCCACTTTCAGAATATTAATTAAAAAGGACTCTATTTATAAGAAGTATAACTACTATGTTGATAGAGGAAACTTATTCGACTGTCAGCAGAATATTTTCAGACAGCTATTATAATAGGCCATATTATCGCGCCATCTAGCGGCACGTGGTTTCTGAAGCACAGACATTAATATCTACTTCTACGACAGCCCATGATGGGGTGGCTCGATCTAACGCGGGACCACACGAGATGTACCTTTGTATTTTTAATACAACCTACCAGGGTCGCGACGTCTCTGTAAGCCGTCCCACCGACGTGTGCGACGATGTACATGCCTAACCTCTTGCCCACGCGCACCCAAACGTCGATAAGCTGCTTCCTCTCTTCCACGCTGCGAGTCGGATTTTCTCCCGTTGTGCCTCCAACTGCGTAACATTAACACTATTGTACTTAAATCTGATAGTGTGTCTATCTGTTTTCCGATTTTTTTATTTTTATTAACCTATTTCGTCCCATTGTTGGGTAAAGTTCTCCCCCAAACTTTTCCAGCCAAATTAATAAATTAATTTGAAAAACCTAAAAAAACTCCGATACAAATTCTAAAACTGAGGCTACAAGGCATTGATTAAAAAAATCTGACATCGGTACTAATAAATATTATGTACATAATAGTATCTAGTCGATATCCTTGAATGAACTGGCATTGGACCTCAATACCTTTGGTTTGGCAGGCCAACGTTGTGTATCACAAAATATACTTTTATAGACAAACAACTCAGGGGTCCTGAAAGAGAAATGACATGCTCTGATGACGCCCTAGAGGCCAATAAGACCTACCTATTATGTAACAATCCGATTCAATTGGTATCAAATCGATGTGGCGTTTTTAGAAGATCTTAGCGATTCTGCTTCTAAATATTGAGTTAATTAATGTCATACAGTGGATATGATGTGATGATCACAGAAACTAAATATAGGTAGGTATAACTTAAAAATTGCTTAGTACAGTCATAATCATAAACGATATTCGGAAACTTACCTACACAATAGCCATACTGGTACCAATACTTGTATGTACCCAGTGGGTAGAAACACAGTACTGAATAAAATTGTATGGCCACTAATGCATTTGATCGCCACACGTTGAATGTTGCCCGCAGACAAAAATTAGTTTGGTGTGGTAGTTTACCTAACGAATAAAACTTACAGTAACAACGGGTAACACCAAACAATGTCAAATTCAAAGAGAATTTAAAATGTCCGCCAAGCCGTTATTGCGTTTAAAATTGTTTTTATTTATCAGTTTTGGTTAATAAATACGTTTAATTTGTGTCTATTGTGTGTTTCAGGCATTGATTCGAGTAAATACTCATCTGCCCTGAACATTTCTCGCACAGTTTATGTATTGATTTCGAGACAGAGACTTACCTAAGTACCTAAGTAATTAAAAGATTCTAGTGTTTAAATTCTCTTTGTTTATACCTACAAAAAATACAGCAACAGATTTTGTGTGAAATGTGACAACTTTACATAGACCTTGCCATAAAATTCGTTACTATAAGTGCGTTCACAGCACGATGACGACGCACTGACGATGACGGAGTGGCAGATGTCAGTCCATAGAACCACACCCGCTGCGTCAATGCGTCATCGTGTGTGAACGCACTAAGTCTTTATTGTATAATTCTGATAGTAAAATTAATAAAAACTGTTTTCAACAACATACTATCATCCTCATAACGAATGCGTTACAAATTGACAAATTATTCTCCGTTTGATTGACTGAAAGACAACTCTCATAAATTACCCATAACTGATTTGATTCCATTCTTGACGAGGAACTGGGCGTACGACGGTATGACGTCATAGTTGATCGACTGGTCCTCGTACAAGGGAGTCATCACAGGTGGAACTAACCAGACTGCCTTCTAAAAAGTTACAAAATCAAAATGCGATTTGTCTTAATTCACTTACGACCAATGCGTTAGTCCAGTTGATATCCCATATAAGGCCCGGAATCCACCAAAGCGGAGAAGGGTGGAGAAGAGAGATGTGTCATAAGCAGCCATTAGGATAATTCATTTTTTTTCTCACCTCCGGACGGAAAGCGTCAATTGTCGTCCCGCTGCGCTAAACGAAGTTGTTGCTTTCCACCTCCGTCGAGGAGAAAAATTTTATACTAACCTCGGACAGTAAATATGAAAGCCTCAGATCACATTCTTGTTGACCTCGGCTTCGCCTCGGTCAACAATTCCATGAGATCTGAGACCTTTCTTACTTTCCTGTCCTCGGTGTGTAATCTACTATACCACCCATCTCCTCTCCGCTAAGCTTCAGTGGACACGGTTAAAGCGGAGAGGCAAGCACGGATTCAGACTCTTGATCCGGGGGGGGGGGGGGGGGGACACGACACAATCATTTTCGGAAGGAGATAATCGTTGAAAAATTATGCAAAATAAATCGCTACCAATGTGTCTGTTTTATATTAAAAATATTCGGATTTCAGGGGGGTATAAATCCCACCAATCCTGGAAACTTGCTTGCGGGGAAAAGTTTCTTATTGAATCAGAGCGGAGATGTTTTGCTAGCAGATGGCGCAGATGCGAGAAGATATGAGTGGTGCTGCTTCTCGATTAGCAGTTCGTCTATCTCCGCTCTAGACAGCACACATCTCCACTCAGCTTCGGTGGATACACCCTAGCCGCTAAGCATCTCCTCTCGTCTCCTCTCCGGCCATCTGCACTTTGGTGGATACCAGGCCTAATTGTGAGCCCATGAAGGTACGCAAGCTTACATTTATGCTGTACAACACATAAATGCACGACCGTCATCCCATTTGAGGTGGTCAGAAATGTTGCTACAATCTTTGTAGCAATTGGCGGTAAAATGTCGTCAATTCATTTCGCGAAGTCCATTTTATCACTATTACAGCCGATGAACTTCCACTGCTGGACATATGCCTCCCCCAAGGATCGTCACTACAACCCGTCCTGCGCTGCCCTTATCCAACGGGTTCTCGCCGCCTTCACCAAGTCGTCTTCGGTCCACCATGGGGGCCTACCCAATATCACTTACCGTGGATCCATTGCAATATTTATGATTGCTGGCTGTGCATGCTGTCACAGTTGCCATCAATACTACAATTAATAATGTACGCATTCTATCTTCTTGATTTTCCACTAAGCGTATGATGTAGTACCTATTTTCAGTCTTTTTCGATCAAATGATCGAATCGACTGCCTACTTTGTTTCAAGAGGCACTTTTATAGCATAAATTTACAGGTAAATTACTACAAAATTTGTATGCTAATTACAGTTAAATGTTATAATAACAAGATTAATAAGTGTTAAAGGATCAAGCTGTCTAAACAAAATTAGGTATACCACGGTCAACGAAACCCGCCCGACCTTATAATAATACCTATGAAAAAGATTACCGATTCATTTTTTTTATTCTGTTTTCTCCCATTATGGCGCAATTGTCTTCCCAAAATATTTCCACCCTTTTTAGCTTTTTATCAATTCATTAAATTGATGAATGATAACTTCAATGGTAAACAAATTTCAGTGTATTTAATTGCCAATTAAAGTCACCTCTCTCACTCAGTCTGTCACTCAGGAACGTCATTTGCTAGAGCATATAAGATAGACGGAACGGAACAGCACGGAACAGCACGCCCCGCGTGCGATCGCGTTCCGTCCTACGAACAAATAATTATTTGTTCGTAGGTTCCGTCTATCTTATATGCTCTAGCAAATGACGTTCCTGAGTGACAGAAAAGGATGGAGTGACGGAAAAATGCAATCGCGTGCGGCCATTTGTAGTTCAACCCTAAAACTTAAAATCGATTCGTATCTGGATTTTTGTGATTATTGTCTCTCTTTATATTAGGTAATATACCTATATGGGTGCGTTTCCAACTAAGCGGAGTGGAGATGAGACGTGATTGGTTGAGTTGGGTATAGGGTCAAGCCGATTGGTCCCTGCACGTCTCGTGTCCGCTCCGCATGCATCGTTCCGCTTCAGTGACTGAAGTTGGTCTATCAAAGTTTTAAAGCAACGTGTGCTCTACGATCAAAGTAGACAAACTTTCTTACTTATCTACACATGTTATAAGAGATAAGTTTACTTTTTGCAACCATCAGCAGCAAGGCTGATTCATGATTCATGTTTATGGGGTGTAGAGCATATCTGTGATGGGGATGGAGCAGGTCTGCCTGCATAACTTCAGTCGGTTTAGGAGTTACAGACGTTTAAAGGTCAGTAAAAAATTAACGATCAGCTGCAAGACTGACCATAAACCGACTGAAGCTATGCAGGCAAACCTGGGCCATCCTTAGAGATGCTCTACACCTCATAAACACTGAATCAGCCTTGCTGCTGAAGATTGCAAAAAGTACACTAATCTCTTATACTAACAAGGCGTAAGACCCGCTTCCTTTTGACAGGACCTCATTCCACCGTGATGGGAGACCTTGACCCTTCATTCAAACGTAGGTACTACGTGCCTATGTAAATACTTATATACATAGGCCCTTCGATCAAAATAAAATTTTATTTTGATCGAAGCATAGGCCTGTGACGCTGATCTTGAATATAAGGCGTGAATGTATTTGATAAGTCAATTTTTTACCCGACTGAAGGAGCCAGAAGGAGAGTTATTTATGGCAATGAATGTCGATGTTGAAGTGTTGAAATGATTTATTTTTATATTCATATATGCCCTTCGCTCGCAGCACGCCGAGCGCCTTATGGTGTTATGCCAATCATTGCATAACCTGAGGCGACACGTTTCACGCCTACTTTGCACTTCTAACCCCTCTTATAATGTTCTGTGCTACCCACTGTCCATTATAAGTGGCGACGAGCTCACCCCCCGTCACACTGGACAGAGTTTCGGTACTACTGGTGAAAAGTGGACGTCCTCGGGGAATGTAGTCGTGATCATAATTATGCTTAAATGCTTATGCTCTATTTTTATTTGAGAATAATTACTGATGTTTACAACTGATTAAATATTTATCTTTGAGTTTTACTGTAATCCTTGTTCTATTCTTCTTCCAAGATCTGGATGTATTCTTGTCAATACTCTTACTGCTTTCTTTTCCATTGATTTCTTCACACCACCCAAACTAAACAAAATATTATCCACCAGTCTACAGCGTTCTTCTTCTGTCATTTCATTGTACAACTCCGATGCCTGCTCAAAGATATTGGGTTCATCTTGATAAATTTTTAACAATTTAACTCTATTTCTATCAACATAAGGCACTGGGCCGTTATAGGAATTAGGAAAATAATTTGAAGCATTCTTCTCATTGTCATCCACAGGTGGTCTACCGTCACGATTGTATGTGTGAGGTGCTCTGATCGGTCTATTCACCGGTATTTTATTAGAGTTTACCCCTAAACGATAATTCCTAGCGTCTCTATAGGATAAACGACGAGCTTCGAACAATTTATCAGGAGCTCCTAAAATACCTGGCACCAAGTTACCCGGACAAAATGCTAGTTGCTCAACTTCTGCGAAGTAGTTCATAGGATTTCTGTTCAATACAAATCGACCCAGCTTTCTTAGAGGATATTTCTCCAAAGGCAATACTTTGGTGACATCAAACACGTCAAATGAAGCATTGTTAACGTCTTCGAGTGACAAGACTTGAATGCTCACCGTCCAACTGGGAAAGTCTCCTATTTGAATGGCTTTAAACAAATCTCTTATGCCATAATCTGGATCAGCTCCTGCTATTTTTCTGGCCTCTTGCGAAAACAGGTATTTTATTCCGGCGTCTGGATGAAAGTGGAACCTGATGAAGCTACTCTCTCCTCCCTCGTTGACTACTTGAAATGTATGGACTCCGAAGCCAGGCATGTGGCGATATCCATCAGGAATACCTCCATCACCAAATATCCTCAAAAAAATATGTAAACTTTCAGGTCGTGAAGTCAAAAAATCCCATACTCGATTCTGGTCTATCAAATGAGATGCTGGATCTCGTTTTTGGGAATGCAAGAATGTGGTAAACAAAATTGGATCTTTAATAACAAATACTGGAAAACTGAGGCCTACTATATCAAAGTTTCCATCATCTGTATATAATTTGACTGCGAAGCCTCTAGCGTCTCTAGAAGTATCAATGCTATCTCTTTCAGCGATAACGGTTGAGAATCGAATAGCTATTTCAGTTTTTTTGCCGACTGCGCTGAAAAGTTTGGCTTTACAGATATCTGTGATATTCTTTGTAACTTCGAAATAGCCAAAAGCTCCTGCTCCGTTACCATGCACAACTCTGTCAGGGATCCTCTCTTGGTCGAGATGAGTGATGGAGTCCATGAAGTACTCGTTGTTAATAAGGTTTGAATTTAAAGTGGACGTATCGCTGCTCTCTACCGGTGCTCCTGCACTGGTTGTCAAAATGTAAACATCCTGAAACAGGCAACAACATGACAATAACTAATATAATAACATGATCGACGATTGTACAACCCTACGTCCCTTTAATATTAACTGGATCGGAGAATTTTAGCGTGAACGAATCGTGATTAACGCGAAAGCTTTGAGTATTCCCCGGTCTGGTCTCTGATCTGATCTAATGCCACACTTGCCAACTTTGAATGGTTTTCAATATTTAATTTGTTAGAAGCAAAATACAGGGTGTAAGGGACAGCCCTCCGCAAACTCAAACGGTGAACTCAGACCATCAAACTGAACAACTTTCACTATGGAGCCTACCTCAGGAAACGCGAAAAAAAATCTGATGTCCCATACAAAACTGCTGTACCTACCCGACTCAAATGTATGGGACAGCTGATTTTTTTTCGCGTTTCCTGAGGTAGGCTCCATAGTGAAAGTTGTTCAG
Organism: Agonopterix heracliana; assembly: GCA_963693445.1. Taxonomy (NCBI): domain Eukaryota; kingdom Metazoa; phylum Arthropoda; class Insecta; order Lepidoptera; family Depressariidae; genus Agonopterix; species Agonopterix heracliana. The sequence goes on from OY856310.1 coordinate 4,106,422, forward strand.
TTTGATGGTCTGAGTTCACAGTTTGAGTTTGCGGAGGGCTGTCCCTTACACCCTGTATGTACCTACAAATCAAAAATTCGTGTTTGTGTGAAAACCACGAGACGAATTCGATAGCTGTTGCCAATGATATATTAAGGCCCGATTGAACCAAACGCGAGTAAAGGCCTCCGCTCATTGCAGCGATATTATCGAGCGATATTATCGCTGCGGTTTTGCGATAATTGTTCTCAGTACATTTTGTATGGGGACGCACGCGATCCTACACACTGCCACGATATTATCGAGCGATAATATCTCTGCAATTTTGCGATAATTGTTCTCAGTACATTTTGTATGGGGACGCGCTCGATCCCACACACTGCCGCGATATTATCGCAACCTGACGCAATCTCTTTCTACTACATTCAGTGAAAGGCGCATGCGTGACGCGAATCGTGGAATCGCTGCAGTGTGTAAGGTGTCGCGATATCGCTGTCGATAATATCGCTCGATAATATCGCTGCAATGTGCGGAAGCCTTAAATTTTATTCGTCGCCGGTTACTATACAAGGTGTTACAAAAATACAAATAAACCTTTAAGGGGGCGGTGTAGACCATCAAACTGAACAACTTTCACTATGGAACCAATATAGAAATCGCGAAAAAAAAATTATGTTCCATACTCTACAAATCGACTAGAGCTAAAATATGTATGGGATATCAATTTTTTTTTCACGATTTCGATGTTGGTCCTATAGAGAAAGTTGTTCAGTTTGACGGTCCCACCCCATTAAGAGTTTTAAAAATTTATTCTTACTTATGAAACACCCTGTATAGAGTAAACTGATTTTGCGTTTTACCAACCCTAATCTAAATGAAATGTCAATGTCACATGCAATAAGTACGGATACAACGGCCTCTTTCTTTAGGTGGATTATACATTCGTTCTTTTACTTAGTTCTTTAAGTACGGGGTAGGGTGTGTAAACACCAAAAGTAAAATGGTTCCTTGTATTGTTACTCTTCTATAAATCTAAGTTTGGTCGAATCCGGCCTAAATGTTCTAAGCTCACTATGGTTGTTGCGATGATAATCCTATCCTATTCTACTAATGTTATAAAATATGTTAAATTTTGTGACAATATTATGATGTTTGTATGTTTGTGGCTCAGTCCTTCGATCAAAGTAAAATTAATGGATAGGGCCTTACGCGAACATTTCAAACCAGAAAAATAAGGCAAAACAAATAAAAGGTATACCAGGTAGGTTTACTCAAATATGTACCGAGATGATGTATGAGTACCAAGTGTGCCAGTTTGTATGGACCAAGTGTACCAGTAGTGTGCTGCAACTTAATGCGCTTTAGGCCATCCTTTAATTTTACTTTGATAATTGGCTCAATCACGCATAAACGGCTGAACGAATTAGGAATGAAAGCTGGCACACTGATAGAATAAGTTCTGAATTGACTCATAAGGTACTTTTTAAAGTCCACGCAGCAAGCAACAGCTAGTATAAAATATTATATTCTATTTTTATTTAATGGCGTTTCCTTGTTAGATTTCGCCAGTGTCAAGTGTTGAAGATATATTTATTAGATATTGTACTGTAATAGGATATGGCGATCTCAAAGCCCCGTTTTTAACAAAAACACACACTCGAAACCGTCATAAAACGGCGGAGCCACGTGGCCAATTAAATCGCAAGCCGACACGTCCACTCGTTACGCACTTAGCCACGCGACTCCATCTAGTATAAAATAAATAAACTTACCGAATCTTTGTTATTGTCGACAAACGTCACTGAATAATCCGCAGCAGCAACAGACAATAGTGCAATCAGGAATCTTAGCATTTTCAAACTTTTAGACCCGAATTGGATGTGTATTTTGCACGATGTAACAATGTTATTGGTTACGTACCTACAGATAAAATTAGATAATAAAGCCAAATCGTGTCACCTGTTCGTGAACAAAAAGATATGAATAATTATTTATTACACGCGCAAAAACTGAACATAAACGCAAGGTATGGCAACTGTGAGTGACACGACTTTACCTAATTCCAGTTGCTGTGCGATCAAAGTAAAATTAATGGATAGGCCTTAGATTATCAAGATAGACAGTCAAAGCTACGAAAGCGTCGAAAAAAATAGGAACCAGTACTGGTTCCTAAACCCTATACATATACACGCACACATACATATTAGTATGGCGCCTCACGCACACCAACCTAAGAAAGTTAGCCCCTTTTGTTTTATACGGAACAAGTGTGAGGCTCATTCTAGACATATACTTTTTCTAAGGGATAGGCCTAAAGCGCTCTTTCGCTGCTAAGCTCAAAACAATGACATTCGCGCAGTGCTAACACTGTGGAATGCTATACGATTCTGACTCAAGGTGTGAGTCATGAGCACTGCGGCCCATAGGTCGCTGACCTACCAGGTAGGTCGTCAGCAGTTAAAGTGGCTCAAGCACACGACTAGGGGTAAGTAATATTCGATATAAATACAAAGAATATTAGGAAATATAACTTCTTTTTATATAATTTTGTTTAAAATACAGGGCACTTGCTATAATAAACGTTAGATATAAATTTAAGACCTATAATTTGATAAAGTATAAAACGCATCGGATATACAAGGTGTTACAAAAATACAAATAAACCTTTAAGGGGGTGGTGTAGACCAACAAACTGAACAACTTTCACTATGGGACCAATATCGAAATCGCGAAAAAAAAAATGATGTTCCATACTCTACAAATCGACTAGAGCTAAAATATGTATGGGATATCAAAAATTTTATCTTTGCCATTTCGATGTTGGTCCCGTAGAGAAAGTAGTTCAGTTTGACAGTCTGAATAACCCCCTTATGAGTTTTAAATATTTATTGGTACTTATGAAACACCCTGTATAGGTTATGAACCTTAAGTATAACCATCACATGTTATACAATCTATAAAGCATAACATTTAACAAATATATATATCATTGATGTCATCTTGTTTTTAGAATGTCTAATAATCAATGCTCATAATATAATATTCAAAAACCCCCTGCCGAATTTAAAAAGGAACCTTACCTACATAACAAATTATTTATAATAATAAATAAGTACATAACCAAATGAATCGAAAGCTGAGCACCACGCAAAGTTCACCGACCTTTACCTTGATATTTATAATAATGTCTAAAATATGACCGCTCTCTAAGTGGTTACACTAGGTACATACCGAACCTAACCTAACCTATAGTTTGATGCTGCCTACCTTTCTGCCCCCCAAGCAACAAGCAAGCAAGCATGCAGCGAGCAAACAAACATGCAGCAAGCAAACAAACATGCAGCAAGCAAGCAAGCATGCAGCATGCAGGCAGGCATGTTAATGCTCCGCTCGCTTCGCTCGCTCCGCTAAGTGTGCAACATGTTCTAACCTAACCTAACCTACAATTTTTAAAACACCTGTTTGTTTTTCTCAGGGGCGCAGCCCCCCTGCACCCCCCAACATGCATTCAAGCAAACATGCAAGCAAGCACACATGCAAGCAAGCATGCACGCAAGCATGCATGCACGCAAAAATGCAGCATGCATGTGACACACGTTTCGCTTGACTCCGCTGGCTCTCTACGTAGTCACCTTAGATCAAAGTGGATGGATAGGCCTAAAGTGTGGTAAGTTGAAGCACACTACTAGGGCACTTGTTCCATACAAACTAGCGCCATTATCTGTCAAATCTAGAGTAGTTGCATACAAATTTTAAGTATACCTTTCATTTCTTTTGCCTCATTTTCCTGATTTATCCATTAATTTAACTTGATCAATGATCAATGGGTCACAATACCTAAATTAACCTAACCTATAGTTTAGAAGGTAATTTACTAGTTATATAATGGTTTTAAAAAAATATTTAATTTTATGTCTTTGGAGCAATACATCAACGGATCGTTATGTCTCATAAAATAACATAAAATGATTGATATATCAAACATTTGATGTTATTTTATGAGACATAACGATCCGTTAATATGTGGGATCACACACGATGAATGGGTCACACTACCTAAATTAACCTAACCTATAGTTTGGAAGGTAATTTACTAGTTATATATAATGGTTTTAAAAAAATATTTAATTTTTTGTCTTTGGAGCAATACATCAACGGATCGTTATGTCTCATAAAATAACATCAAATGTTTGTTTGTATCATTTGAGACATAAAATTAAATATTTTTTTTAAAGCATTATATAAAACGTTTGATATATCAATCATTTTATGTTATTTTATGAGACATAACGATCCGTTGATGTATTGCTCCAAAGACATAAAATTAAATATTTTTTTTAAACCATTATATAACTAGTAAATTACCTTCTAAACTATAGGTTAGGTTAATTTAGGTAGTGTGACCCATTCATCGTGTGTGATCCCACATATTCAATGATATGAATGATGATGATGATGACTTCGTCCACAGGGTTAATAAATACAAAAATTTGCCCTGAAAACGATAATTTATTGCAATTGTACCTAATTATATACCTACCCTCTCAGAATCTTAAACATATTAATTATATTATACGCTATATTTTTCACTGTCATTGTTACTTCAATTAGTAGTGGTACCAGTTGCAAGGAGCCCTTTCTCGATTCTACTTCCAAGGTCTGCATTTATTGTTGTCATTACTGACAACGCTCTCTCTTGCAGAAACTTAGGAACACCTCCCAAATTGAAACCGAGGAGCAGATTCTGCACCATTATGTCCCGTTCATCTTCTGTGAATGAATCATACAAATCAGATATTTGGTCAAAATTGTCTGCTTCAGTTTCATTTATCTTCAAAAGTTTAACCTTATGATTGTCTACGTAAGGTACAGGACCGCTAAAAGAATTAGGGTAGTAATTGGAACCATTTACTCCGTTTATGTTGGCTGATGGTACGCCGTCGCGGTTATACGTTTTAGCACTGTGTAATGGACAGTTCACTGGAATACTTTGATAGTTAACCCCCAGGCGGTAGTTTAGAGACTGTTTATAAGCGAAGCATCGACCTTCGTACACTTTATCTGGTGCTCCCATTACACCTGGCACCAGATTTCCTGGATAAAAGGCAAGTTGTTCGACTTCAGCAAAGTTATTAATTGGGTTCCTGTTCAAAACTAGTCGACCGACTTCAGTAAGAGGGTAAATATCCAACGGTAATACTTTTGTTACATCGAAGACATCGAATGTAGCGTTTTTAACATCTTCCATTGACAAAATCTGGATATTCATCGTCCAGCTTGGGAAGTTGCCATTTTCTATAGCACTGTATAAATCTCTTTTTGCGTAATTTGGATCTGAACCTCCAGTATTAATTGCTTGTTCTGAAGACAAGTTTTTAATTCCAGCATCGGGACTAAAATGAAATCTAACGAAGCTGCTTATACCGTTTTCATTCACTACTTGAAACGTATGTACTGCGTGCCCAGGCATGTGACGATATCCATCAGGAACGCCCCTATTACTTAATGTCATCATAATTGCATGGAAGATTTCTGGTTTTAACGTCAGCATATCCCAAATCATATTCGGGTCTTGGTAATTTGTAGCTGGATTTCCTTTCAGGGAATGTACTACGAAAGGGAAAATTACGGGGTCTTTTACTAGAAACATTGGAGAGTCTATGCTAACAATATCATAGTTTCCTTCTTCGGTATAAAACTTTACGGCTAAACCATGGGGTTCTCTCGACGTATCTATGCCGCCTCGGGAACCGAGCGCGGTGGAAAATCTCATGGCTATCGGAGTTCTCTTGCCAACTTCACTGAACAGTTTTGCTTTACAGATGTTGGTGATGTCATTAGTGACTTCGAAGTAGCCGAAGGCTCCTGCTCCATTGGCGTGGACCACTCTCTCGGGGATCCTCTCTTGTGCAAAATATGAGAGGGTTTCCGTCGCGACGTGGTTTTGTAAAAGGTTAGTGTTCAAAGATGCAGTACTGTCATACTCTACCGGCGCTCCTGAGCCAGTTGTTAAAAGGGTAGTTCCCTAAAAAGAAGCAAATAATCAAGTTATTAGGTAATCAAGTCATATCGTTGAGCAACGTACGTCTTCGAGGTACCTAGACCTCCTTGGAAGATAAGTTGTCAATAACTTACAGGGGTTCCATCGTAGACTGTAGTCTCTTGTGAAGGTTTCCCTGCTAGAGCAGCTAGAATAAGTGGTAGTAGTCTCAGTAACATCCTCATTGATAAAGTTAAAGACATCTTACTAAGAATCTGAAAAAAAAAAACATAATCATAAGCATATTCTCACGACTATATTCCCCAAGGGGGAAGTCAGAGATATTTTGAAACCTCAGAACATCCGCGTTTCACTACTAAGTACCGAGACTCTATCCAGTGTCACGGAGAGTAAGCCCATCGCCATTTATAATGGACAGTCGGTACAATAAATGACTCCAAATTGAAGCGTGCAGGAAAAAATAAAGGCATCTTAAGGACTTCAAACAATTTGAGGAGTTGAGTCTTCTTATCGTGTGGGCAAAGCCCTGGTGTGAGAGTTTTTTCAGACCGCCTTACGGCCTCTGACGTGTTATGTAACGACTACTCCCACCAGCGATAGTAGCCGGGACCAACAGCTTAACGTGCCATCCGAAGCACGGAATCATCTTTCTTTTCAGACAATCAGGTGATTCAGCCTGCAATGTCCCAATCAACTGGGGAAAAACGCACAAAATGACATATCACTAGGTCCCCCGTGGGAATCGAACCCACGACCTCCGTGTTAAGAGCCCAAGCTCTTCAGACCCGTAGAAAAGTTCAATACACAGGAAACGTCAAATATCTCCACCAATATCCGAAGCTAGCTAGGTCATAAAATATGTTCCTAACAAAACATGTTTGTTTTCATAGTACCTACTTATTCCGTGCTTCGGATTGCACGCATTGATTTTTTAAAAGATGGCACGTTAAGCTGTTGGTCCCAGTTACTATCTCTGGTAGTAGTCTATACATAAAAACCACGTCAGAGGCCGTAAAGCGGTTCGAAAAAAACTCTGACACCAGGGCTTGCTGCCCACACGATACGAAGAAGATTGGTGATAACTGATGATGATGAGTGATGACAATAACTTTACTCGTACCCATTTGAGTGAGAGTATGCCAACCCGAGTGAGGAAACTTCAAGGAAATGACTGAGAATACGGGTGGTTAAACAAGATAACTACCTACTACTTATAACCGATGAAGATCTTCACGATGTTCAAAATAAAATAAATTTCCAGAAAACCAGCTATATTTTATATAAAGTTAAACACTTACCTGTAGGTATGACCCTCCCCTCAAAACTTGCTAGGTGATTACGATAAACACTTGCACGTCTTTGAGTGATTCTCCAACTGCACCAAACACCAAGCACTTTTATACTGCACTTTCTTGTTTATTGTTTAAACAAGTTTTTTCCTTTTGTATTGACAAAGACTGAAAACGTTATTTGTTCCGAATAAACACAAACACTTTCTTATAATTAGGGGTTTCCGTAGCCAAATAAAACTTATTTCAGTTTTGTTTAGGGAGATAACCCCACTAAGTACTTACTTATCTAGGTGCAGCGCAGCGCAGCGATTGTCATCCTCTGATCTACAGGGTGTCACGGTAATACCGTCGCCCTCGGAAATATGCTCCATACAAAGACATTGACTTACAATCTAGCGATAGACAGGCCCTTTCATAGAAGCAACATGTTCCACTTGAATGCGGTGCCCGCACCGCATTGATGTTCCCGAGTTCACTTCGTCACTTATGACAAACCACAATGTGTCATTTTGTGTTGTTTTGTGTGACATGTTGTTTGTTTGAACGATCTTGTCTATCGCTAGAGTATATGTCAGTGTACAAAGACAACTTTCACCGTGAATACGTAACTCGTAACCATTTGTGGGATCACACACGATGACGCACTAACGGAGCGGCAGACGTCAGTCCTTCATTTGCGTCAATCCGCACCGTGTGTGCTTCTACGTGCGGTTTCATACAACTCCTTGCTTCGCAAATGACGGACTGACGTCTGCCGCTCCGTCAGTGCGTCATCGTGTGTGACAGCTCTTACTCGTATTTAAATCAAGCAAGATCACAGAAATTGTATATACTTATCTACATAATTAATATACAAGGTCCAACTGGCGGCCCGAATCGGCCCGATAGCACAGTCTGTAGTGAACCTGCCTGCTGTGCCGAGGGTCGCGGGTCCGAATCCCGTAAGGGACAAATATTTGTATTATGATTTCGTCGCTTGAGAGTGAAAACCTCGTAAGTACAAAATTTTACAGCGTAACCAAAAAACCGATTTCCGAGCATCTTCCGAGTTTTTCTTTCTTATTTAATCAAAATAATTTTTTCACTAGAATTGATCCTTACGAGGTTTTCACTCTCAGCGACGATATGAATGTTTGTACCCGACCGAGTCATGGATGTTTGTATAATGTGTATACTATATCGTTGTCTAGTCATCATAATACAGGCTAGTTTCTGGTACTTTCATCATCATCATGGGCCTTATTTCATCTAAGTAGATGTTTCAATCAGCGTCTGTTTGGTTTAGACACCGACGTTCGTGGCTGTATAAGCCAATTCGGGAGCGACAAGACCTGCCGCATTTGCGGCACTTGAGCTGAGTGTCGGTACTTTACATTATGAATAATTGTACCCGACTTTACCCGAGTCATGGATGTTTGTATCTATATAATATGTATTCTATGTCGTTGTCTAGTGTGACACTGTCCAAGATATATATTTATTTATTATTATAACTAAGAACGTTGGACCGCGGCCGGTCCCCAGGCTTCACACCTAGCCTGGCGAAAGATCTTCCCTTTTCACTGGAGGTTGCTTCTTACGTTTATTGGCAAATCTCTTTACATTATTAGTTTGTGACGCATTGACGGAGCGGCAGACGTCATTTGTGAAGCAAGGAGTTGTAAGAAACCGCACGTGCACACGGTGCGTCAATCCGTCACCGTCGAAAATGACGGACTGACGTCTGCCGCTCCATCAATGCGTCATCTCATCATACGTGAACGCACTTAGTTGAATAGTTTTTACTTATTATATTAGGCAGGTACATCCTTCAATGATACAACCTCATCCAAAGGATCGAACACACAATTTGACGGTGTAAACGATAATTTATTGCACTTTTATAGAAACTATTTAACATCAAGCAATTAATTTCTATCCAGTCATAACATTAAATTATAATTCAATTAGAATTGGTATCATTTGCAAGGAGCCCTTGTTTTATTCTACTTCCAAGATCTGGATGTATTGTTGTCATTATTGACAACGCTCTCTCTTGCAGAAACTTGGGAACACCTCTCAAATCGAAACCGACGAGCATATTCTGCACCAGTCTCTCCCGTTCATCTTCTGTGTATGAATCATACAAATGAGATGTTTGGTCGAAATTGTCTGGTTCAGTTTCATTTATCTTCAAAAGTTTAACCTTATGTTTGTCCACGTAAGGTACAGGACCATTAAAAGAATTAGGGTAGTAATTGGAACCATTTCCTCCGCTTTCATTGGCTGGTGGTACGCCATCGCGGTTATAAGTGTTATATCCTCTTTAGAACGGACAGTTCACTGGAATATTTTGAAAGTTAACCCCCAGGCGGTAGTTCTGAGAGTCTTTATAAGAAAAACGACGAGCTTCGAACACTTTATCTGGTGCTCCCAATACACCTGGCACCAGATTCCCCGGACAAAAGGCAAGTTGTTCGACTTCAGCAAAGCTGTTAAGTGGGTTCCTGTTTAAAACTAGTTGACCGACTTCAGTAAGAGGGTAAATATCCAACGGTAATACCTTTTTTACATCGAAAAGTCAAATGTAGCGTTTTTAACGTCTTCCATTGACAAAATCTGCACACTCATCGTCCAACTTGGGAAATTGCCACTTTCTATAGCATTGTACAAATCTCTTTTTGCGTAATCCGGATCTGTACCTGTAATTTTTATTGCTTGGTCTGAAAGCAAGTTTTTAATCCCAGCATCAGGATAAATATGAAATCTGACAAAACTACTCGTTCCTTCTTCGTTCACTACTTGAAACGTATGTATCCCAAAACCAGGCATGTGACGATATCCATCAGGGATGCCCCGATCACCAGCAATCAACATAAATATGTGGAAGACTTCCGGCCTTGACGTCAGAAAATCCCAGATCGAGATCGGATCTTGATAATTTGTAGATGGATTTGCTTTAAGAGAACGTACTATGAAAGGAAAAAGTACGGGATCTTTAATTAGAAACATTGGAGTGTCAAATCCAACAATATCATAGTTCCCTTCTTCGGTATAAAACTTTACGGCTAATCCACGTAGATCTCTCGGAGTATCTATGCCACCCCGTGGACTTAACGTGGTGGACAATCTCATGGCTATCGGAGTTCTCTTGCCAACTTCACTGAACAGTTTTGCTTTACAGATGTTGGTGATGTCATTAGTGACTTCGAAGTAGCCGAAGGCTCCTGCTCCATTGGCGTGGACTACTCTCTCGGGGATTCTCTCTCGCACAAAATGTGTGAGGGTTTCCATGAAGAAGTCATTGTGTAAAAGATCAGTGTTCAGGGATACTGTACTGTCGTACTCTACCGGCGCTCCTGAGCCAATTTTCAAAAGAGTAGTTCCCTAAAACGAAACAAATAAGCTAACGTAAGCAATCAAGTCACATGTCTTTTAACTAAAACTCCTGTGTAGAGAAGATAATTTGTCAATTACTTACAGGGGTTCCATCGTAAACGGTAGTCTCTTGTGACGGTTTCCCTGGTAATGCAGCTAGAATAAGTGGTAGTAGTCTCAGTAACATCCTCATTGTTAAAGTTGAATCTGAAAGGATCAAATCTGCAATGTAAAAGAGACTGGGCAACTTTGTATGGAGAGTGGCCTATGAACCAATAGAGATGGGAGTGTGGTATATTTGTTAAGAGACCTTTCCTCATGACTCACTGAAAGGCGCATCAAAATCGGCACCGAGGATTTTGAGAAAATCATGATTCAAGTTACTATGAGATTTTAGTTACCCTCAGTGTATTTTTTGAAAAGAGACTGCATTTACTCGACCACGGAGATGCTTCATCTCCATGGTCTCCTCGCAAGCCGTCAAAAACGTCACACTATACGTTTGTCATGACATGACATGACATGACAGTTGTCATAACAACTGTGTGGTGTGACGTGTGCGACGGTTAGCGACGGGGCCATGGAGATGAAGAATCTCCGTGGTCCAGTTAATGCAGTCTCTTCACAAAAAATACACTGAGGGTAACTAAAATCTCATAGTAACTTGAATCATGATTTTCTCAAAATCCTCTGTGCCGATTTTGATGCGCCTTTCAGTGAGTCATGAGGAAAGGTCTCCCAACAAATCTACCTTACTCTCATCTCTATTGACTCATAGGCCACTTGCGCCCCGTCTCTTTTGCACGAATAACGATGAGGGAACCTGTGAGGATTGGTAGAAGCATTTACTTAGTGGTCAACTTGACATCATATAATTTTTTATGTAGTACTCTGTACCTTTCCTGGCTTAACGAATAGTTAGGCAGTTACACAGCCATCCGAAAGAACTATCGAGGACTGGGGTCCTTGGTCGGCCACGGACTGTGCTTAACATGCTTTCCAAAGATCACAATCACAATATACGACAACGATAGTTCGTTAACATCATCTTCAGAGACAGGATTGACGAATAGAGAACCGACATGAGTGTAGATTTAGAAGTTAGAACCATACTATTTCTTAAACTGTGGCATAGGTCTTAAAAAGATAACTAGATAAAAAGAAAACCAGCTGTATGTTGGTTAATGAAATTAGACATTATAGATGTATGTGATTAAGATTTGACGAAGCCTGCGTTGCGGATTAATGTTTTGAATTTGAATAAATAATTAATAATATTTAATCTTCTTCTTATCGAGTGGGCTGCAAGCCCTGGTGTCAGAGTTTATTCAAACCGCCTTACGGCCTCTGACGTGGATTTTATGTAACGACTACTACCACCAGTGGTAGTAGCCGTGACCAACAGTTTAACGTGCCATCCGAAGCACGGAATCATCTTTTTTTTCAGACAATCAGGTGACTCAGTCTGCAATGTCCTAACCAACTAGGGAAAAACGCACAAAGTGACATTTCACTAGGTGGGTATCGAACCCACGACCTCCGTGTCAAGAGCCCAATGCTCTTAACCATTAGACCACGGTGGCAGTTAATATATTCAATACATAATATATTTAACAATATAAACACTAATAAAAGAAATGAAGATAACAAAAATCCAAAACAGAAACTTACTTGAAGGTATGCGTCCGTATAAAATGCTAACTGTATACGATTCACACTTAACACGGCCTAGTTCTTTGGCTCGGTAGACCCTTCGAGGTCCCGCCAATTGTCCGCAGTAAAAAGCAGTAAATGCTCCCTGAGTAATGCTGTATAGTCACACAAACAAAAAAAAACGGCCTAGTTGTCGACGTAGTATGAGCTACGAACATGGATCTAAATCCAAACTTCTTGGCTACGAATAAAGAAATAGTATGAGTGACGTTCCAACCGCCACGCACTTTAATACGCTCAAACTGATGCCTTTTGTTGTATTGACAAAACCGGCACAGTGCGTATCCAACCTCGACTAGTGTGGGATTCAGTACTGATAATTTTTCATCACAAGGAAGACATGCTTTTGTTTTTGTTGTCTCCCGTTTGCAATGGTGCGGTGGGAAGTTGGATGGTATTTCGGAAAGATTCTATGGTCGCGTATACAACAAACTTTTGCCCCTTGGGGTGTACCTACTCAAAATGTAGATCTACATCTAATTAATACTTTATTCTATGATCTAGGCAAGTATCCTAATATTCCCAATGTACTTACCTCATGCATTTCGGTTTAGGTCGGTCTACGGAACCACAATAAATTTCTTCCGCTTGACTTGTCAGCTTATGAGAGATATATTTCAAGCTCCATGAATTTTATTGTTTAAACAAGTTTTCCTTTTGCATTGACGAAGACTGTAAACAATATTCGGTATGTACGCAAACACACTACCTACATGTTCTTTTGTTAGGCGGAGCCAAACATTTAGGTTTTGCTAGCTGTTGCCTTGCCAGTGCCGTAAATTATGCGCCCGGTGTACGAGAGTAAAACTGCGCCCTAGAATATGCTAATCTATCCCGGTTCGAACAATAACATGGGCGAAGTTATGATTTCATCAGTGAAGTACTGTAAATGTTTGCGTGACGGGTGCCGGCTAACAAAAATGACATAAAACTTGAATGTCCTGCTAAGTATAGTACCTATCTAGCAAGAATTTATGACTCTTAATCATTCTCTAAATCCATTTTTATAGAGTTTTGTTTTAGAGTCTGACTTACTATGGGTGGATTAATCGAAGTTCTTGACAAACGCTTTGCTTTAGTTATTTCTTCGCGAAATTACGCCCGATGTTTAGGATAGCACATCATAATATGTTGTATTATTTAAACATTTTATTCGTCTTTACATAGGTAGGTAAGTCTCCAATAAAAACAGTTTCATTGTGAGATGTGATTTTGAAAAATCTCAAATCGGGACTATAACAGAAATTTACAAACCCCTTACAGATGTTTCCAGTCAATAAATAGAAGTATGTACTGTGTCCTTAAAAGTTTGGGCAGTTTATGACTAATTCTTACAATAAAACTTCCAAATCTTCATCAAAAGACGGATCTTATTAAAAACAATAAATACTTAATGCTGCACCGAGCCTATTGTGCTGCCCCCAATCGTATTTTTTTTATTTCTTAACAATTAAACAATATTTCCAAAAAACAAGAATGTATTGTAGTCATTGCTTATTTTCAATTTTATCGGGTCACTGCTGATTTGTTTTTATAATGCTTGTCGTTACTGTCTTTAAAACCGCCAAAAGTGGCCACTTTCAGCGGTTTTAACGATAATAGCTACAAGCATAAAACATAATATTCCGTAATGTTTTATAAACTGAAAACCAATCAGGACTACAATGTGACATTCGTGTTTTTTGGAAATATTGTTTAATTGTTAAGAAATAAAAAAATACGATTGGGGGCAGCACAATAGGCTCGGTAGGCTCTTAATTATAACATAAAACAGATTCACAAATAGTTCACATTATATCTTATTCTAAGTACTACTTGTAGTAAGTGGTCGTCATGATCTTCCCAGTAGATTCAGATGTCAGTACGTCTTTTAAACGTGTCAAAATCCATATCTTTTTGGACCCCACTTAGCCTAAACTCACGCTCATAAAAAGTCTCTGAATATCTACCTTAGTTCGGTTTAATGATAACCCTAGTTTGATTCTGTTTCCAAGGTCTGGATGGATTATCGAGTAGAATTTAACAGCCCTGTCTTGTAGGAACGAAGCCGCACTACCCAAATTATCCAAAATATTCTCAACCAATCTACTCCTCTCACCTTTTGTCATTTCATTCACATACAACTCTGATGCTTGCTCAAAATTATTCGGATCGTCTTGATAAATTTCTAGTAACTCAGCTCTATGCTTGTCAACATAAGGCACTGGCCCGTTAAAGGTATTAGGATAGTAGTTGGGAATATCCCTCTCGTTATCTTTGACTGGAGGTTTACCATCACGGTTGTAGGCGTGTACTGAAGATTGTATCGGACAGTTCACTGGTATTTTGTTAAAGTTCGCTCCCAGGCGGTAATATTGAGCATCTCTGTATGATAAACGTCTGGCCTCAAATATTTTATCAGGCCCTCCCAAAATACCTGGGACTAGATTCGCAGGACTGAATGCCAGTTGTTCGATCTGAGCAAAGTAATTGACAGGGTTCATGTTTAAAACAAATTTTCCTACCGGTCTTAATGGGTATTTATCTAACGGTAGAGTTCTGGTCACGTCAAATACGTCAAATTTAGCATTTTTAACATCTTCTAGCGTTAACACTTGTATGCTTAATGTCCAACTAGGGAAGTTACCAGTATCGATGGCATTGTATAAATCTCTTATAGCATAATCAGGATCAATAGCTGCTATCTGTCTGGCCTGTTCCGATCTCAGGTTCTTAATTCCAGCATCGGGATGAAAGTGAAACCTGACAAAATGCTTCTCTCCTTGTTCGTTAACAACTTCGTAGGTATGAATTCCGAATCCAGGCATGTAGCGATATCCATCTGGGATGCCTCGATCTCCGAACACCAGCAGAAACATATGCAAACTTTCAGGCCGCAAAGTCAAGAAATCCCAGAGCATGTTCCCATCCATAAGATTTGTTGCCGGATTCCTCTTTTGACCTCGCACGAACGTAGTAAATAGCAATGGATCTTTAATGACGAACATAGGCGTGTTAAATCCAACAATGTCAAAGTTACCTTCTTCTGTGTAGAATTTGACAGCGAATCCTCGTGCATCTCTAGAAGTGTCAATACCACCTCGTTCCACGACCACTGGAGAAAATCTCGCGACAACCGGAGTCTTCTTTCCGACTTTGTCGAATATCTTTGCTTTGCAAATATGGGATATATCATGAGTGACTTCAAAGTGGCCGAAAGCCCCGCCAGCCTTTGCATGAACTATTCGTTCAGGAATTCGTTCTCGGGCGAGATGGGTGAGGGAATCCATGAAGTATTCGTTGAAAATAAGACGAGAATTTAATGAATTAGTAGCATCTTTGTAATCGATCGGCATCCCAGCGCTAGTTGTCATTACTGCAATGGGACCCTGTAAATGGGAAAACAACCGTGAACCCAACGTATTTAACAGAAAATTATAAATTGATGGATTTGAAGGATTCGGAAAGAAAATCGATTACTTAAGTATAAAAGAACGACAAAAATTATATAAGAGGCTCGTCAAAAAATCATATCCAAGAAGACATTGAATATGAGTAGGTATAGATAGCTCCTATGCCCATGATAACATTTTTCAGGTCAGGCCAGGTGGGTTAGTTGTTAGTGGGTCTGATCCATCTAGGATATAAGCCACCAAACCATATCATTCATTTTGTGCCCACATTAATGAGTCGGAGAACCTATAATAACCTATAGATCATAATACGGACGGACATGTGTCATGCGGAGAGGCAGAAAAAATACGATTGATGGCAGAACTGGAGGCTTGCTCGGTCCCTCCAGAGAGTACTTGGCCCCTCCAAAGAGATGAATGTAAGATGCCTAAGTACTAATAAAATAATTATTGCTAGGTTTATGCCGACCTCAAGTCATGGATAAGGTCAAGATAATACATTTATGATTAATTTATACCGCTAATAGTTACGTAACACTAACCTACCTTTCTATTCTTTTCATGAATGACATCGCGTGCGGCAATAGAAGAACACAGGAAGGAACTTTTATTCAATGTAAGGTTGTCTCAATTAAATGCCCAAGTTCACTTTACGCATATACTAAGTATGATATCGTGAAAATCAATCACTTATAAAAACATTATCATCCTTCATACTGAAATCGCACAACATGGCTTTATAGTAGATTACACACCGAGGGCACGAAAGTAAAGAAAGGTCTCAGATCTCATGGTAATTGTTGACAAACATGTGATCTAAGGTTTTCTTATTTACTGCCCGAGGTTAATATACAATTTTTCTCCTCGACGGAGGTGGAAAGCGGCAACTTCGTTTAGCGCAGCGGGACGAAAATTGACGCTTTCCGTCTGGAGCTCGGAGGGGAGAAATAATATGTTAACAGCCAATAAACATTTAGAAATCTCCTATTCTTCTTATCGAGAGAGCAGCAAGCCCTGGTGTCAGAGTTTATTCAAACCGCCTTACGGCCTCTGACGTGGTTTATATGTAACGAATACTACCACCAGAGATAGTAGCCGGGACCAACAGCTTAACGTGTCATCCGAAGCGAAGCGAATATTCTTTCTTTTCAGACAATCAGGTGACTCAGCATGCAATGTCCTAACCAACTGGGGAAAAACGCACAAAGTGACATTTCACTGAGTGCCCCCTGTGGGAATCGAACCCACGACCTCCGCGTCAAGAGCCCAATGCTCTTAACCATAAGACCACGGAGGCAGTTACTGCGGTCCTCCTATTCTAATCTCCTATTGGTAAGAAGGAACATGTCAATTCCAATCATAATTGTATTTTTAATTTCCAAAACTATTTTGATGAAACTTTTTTTGTTGATAGCTTATGATCTGCTGCTTAGAAAAAGTATATGTCTAGAATGAGCCTCACACTTGTTCCGTATAAAACAAAAGGGGCTAACTTTCTTAGGTTGGTGTGCGTGAGGCGCCATACAAAATATGTATGTGTGCGTGTATATGTATAGGGTTTTGGAACCAGTACTGGTTCCTATTTTTTTCGACGCTTTCGTAGCTTTGACTGTCTATCTTGATAATCTAAGATCTGATGACTATCTGACTTAAAATCTGGTATATAATTTGTGCGGACGAAGTCGCGGGTAAACACTAGTAGGTATAATATATAATCTCAAGTTTTATTCAGTTTTTAGGAATTGGCTAAAGTTAACAACTTGAAGGCACGAGTCTTATTTCGAAATCTCGTAAGTCTATCGAAATTTATACATTTTCGACCCTACTAAAGCTCACGCTCAAAAGATGTATCTGAATCTCGACCTTAACCTAAATTTTAAGTACCTGCTACCTAGGTACTCACCGGAGTCCGTTCCTTAAACTGAACAATCTGCGGCACAACCTCATTATTCTCCACTATGGCAGCCACCATCACGAAACTAGCCAACTGCACCACTAGACCCAGCATCTTGCTAACCATCACACTTCAAGCATCTTCGATCCGAACAAATTCTTTTTTAACCCGTCCACTGTATTTATAATGTCTTTTTATTACGACCTTGTTTCCGACTGACTAAGATACCTAGCCTACCTAGTTTTCGCTAGGCCGTTATTTCTCAAGCGGTAAACAATAAATTAATAAATAATCACTGTAATTATTCGATTTGAGAAAGGTGTAAATTGAAAGAAGATGTTTTAACTAGAAAATTGGCGGAAGTTATTGTTCGTTGGTTTATCATTGTGTAGAGAATTAACTAGAGTACAAAAGAGATTTATTGTGCCAATCTGGCCCAATACCCGCTCTTTCGATTTTCGATATGTCGCGACCGTTTCGGTCCGAGCTTTGTTGTAATAGGATAACATATTGGAACGAAAACGTGCACGCAAATGCCAATGTCCGGGTAGAGGCTCTGGATGAAGTGTCAGTAAATGACCTACTGGACCTAATCCTACTAACTCGTCAAGGTGAGGTGCGACAACCGATTATGTATGAAAATACTGTATGGGAGCGAGTGATGCGAAAGAGGAATGTAAGGACCGCAGTAAGTGGCGCGCCCTAGTCGCTGCCTACCCCACTTGGAAAGAGGCTTATAGATAAATAGGCAACAATTATTGATCGACTTATCACTTTTAGTGTTCCGTTGTACCAAGATACTCGGGTAGATTGATGCAGCCGAAAAAAATGGAGACGGGTCGAAACGAGAGAGCAAAGACGCCATTTTGGAAGATTTAATAAACCAGGCGCTAATTGTTTTCTTTTTCCAAACCTGCCTCTTGCCTCCTCCCGGCTTCGTGCGGACCACTTATCACAAACCTTCCTCATGAATCAGTCGACCTATTAGTGAAAAAACCGTATCGAAATCCCTGCACTAATTTCTGAGATTAGCATTAGCAGTAGGCGTCCTGTCTGTGTATACAGATAGGACAAGAAAAACTGTTGACTTTAAATTAATTATCTCTACATCTTCTCTAAATAGAAGAACGTAAACTAACGATACTACGTAGGTATAGTATAAAACAAAGTCGCTGTCCGCGCGTCTGTCCTCGTCATTTCTGTTTCTCCGCCTTCGTCTAAACCACGCAACGGATTTCGATACGGTTTTCAATGTCATTTAGAGAATTTCTTCTGGAAAGGTTATGTGTATAAAATCAGGCACGTATCCAGGGGGGGGGGGGGGATTTATCCCCCCCCCCGAAATCCGAAAATTTGTATGGAAAAGTGATTACAGCACTGTGTTTTTTATGGTTTTTCTATGAAAATCCCCCCCCGAAAATTAATGTCCCCCCCGAAACAAAAGTCTGGATACGTGCCTGTATAAAATATTTACTTACGAATATATTATAGATCCCACCCGGGTGAAGCTGGGACGGGTCGCTAGTCTATATTAATATTTTAAAAAGAAAGGTTAAATTTTTTGTTTGATTGTATTGAATAGGCTCCGAAACTACTTGACCGATCTGAATAATTCTTTCGCCTTTAGAATGCTACATTATCCGTGATGAAAATAGGCTTAACAAACAGCCAAGTGTGTGTCGGGAAGATTCTAAGGCGTTACGAAGTTCGCTGCGATCATATTATAGTAATAAATAAAACTAGTGATACAGCCTACTTTCAAAGAATGTTTTACATAGATTGCATCCTCAATTTCGCATTATAATAGGCAGGTAAGTAGGTACGAGTATACCTGCTAATTGTTAATGATCGCAATATCCTACAGAAATATGTATTTTTTTTTAATCTAAACCGATCACCAACTAACTAATTTGAAGGTAGGTACTGTACGTAGGTACAACGGACACCACTATCTCACTCTGATCTAAATCAACTAACTGCATTAATTCACTATTTACCCACCTACTCTGACTCTGAATTAACTACTTAGGTATAGTTAATTTTAGATCGATACTAACTTTTCAATCGTGCACACATACAGAGGGTCTACACGTTTTCGTTCCAACGTCAACTCTATTCCAATGTAGTTCGGACAGAAACTGTCACGACATATCGAACATCTAAATTCCGAGTATGTAGTATATCCAAAGACAGAAAATGAAATACGATATTAGAATAGTTAACTTTTCAAATACAACATTTATCGATTGTAGGAACCTATAAATGTTTAATAAAAGATCTATATAGTTACATATCTTACCTAATATTACGAGGAAGTACCGTGTCCTTGAATGTTTTGGCAATATATTTATATAATACATTCTATTCTTAACTAACAAATGGGTCTTACAATAACAATAGTTAAATAATTATAAGAACTATTTACAGGAAAACACATATTTCACATTATATCTTAAATAATTATAAAAACTATTATATACAGGAAAACACATTTCACATTATAATTATCTCTACTTGTAGAAGTCGTGGTCTTCCCAGTGCATAGTTCGGTTTAATGATAGCCCTTGTTTAATTCTGTTTCCCAGGTCTGGATGGATTATCGAGTAGAATTTAACAGCCCTGTCCTGTAGGAATGAAGCCGCCCCACCCAAACTGTACAAGATATTCTCAACCAATCTACTCCTCTCATCTTTTGTCATTTCATTCACGTACAACTCTGAGGCTTGATCAAAATTATTCGGATCGTCTTGGTAAATTTCTAGTAACTCCGCTCTATGCTTGTCAACATAAGGCACTGGCCCGTTAAAGGTATTAGGATAGTAGTTGGGAATATCCCTCTCGTTATCTTTGACTGGAGGTTTACCATCACGGTTATAGGCGTGGACTGTAGTTTGTATCGGACAGTTCACTGGTATTTTGTTAAAGTTCGCTCCCAGACGGTAATATTGAGCATCTCTGTACGCTAAACGTCTCGCCTCAAATACTTTATCAGGCCCTCCCAAAATACCCGGCACTAGATTCGCAGGACTGTACGCCAGTTGCTCGATCTCAGCAAAATAATTGACAGGGTTCTTGTTTAAAACAAATTTTCCTACCGGTCGTAATGGGTACTCATCTAATGGTAGAGTTCTGGTCACGTCAAATACGTCAAATTTAGCATTTTTAACATCTTCTAGCGTTAGCACTTGTACGCTCATTGTCCAACTAGGGAAGTTACCACAATCAATAGCATTATATAAATCTCTGGTGGCATAATCAGGATCAATGGCTGCTATCTTTCTGGCCTGTTCCGATCTTAGGTTCTTGATTCCAGAATCGGGAGAAAAGTGGAACCTGACAAAATGTTTCTCTCCATGTTCGTTGACCACTTCGTAAGTATGAATTCCGAATCCAGGCATGTGGCGATATCCATCTGGAATGCCTCGATCTCCGAACACCAGTAGAAACATGTGCAGACTCTCAGGCCGCAAAGTCAAGAAATCCCAGAGCATGTTCCCGTCTATCAGATTTGTTGCTGGATTCCTCTTTTGAGCTCGCACGAACGTCGGGAACAGCAAGGGATCTTTGTAGACGTACATAGGTGTGTTGAAGCCGACGATGTCAAAGTTACCTTCTTCTGTGTAAAATTTGACAGCGAATCCTCGTGCATCTCTAGAAGTGTCTATACCACCTCGTTCCACGACCACTGGAGAGAATCTTGCGGCAACAGGAGTCTTCTTTCCTACTGCACCGAATATCTTTGCTTTGCAAATATGGGATATGTCATGAGTGACTTCGAAGTAGCCAAAAGCTCCGCCAGCCTTTGCATGAACAAGCCTTTCGGGGATTCGTTCTCGGACGAGATGGGTGAGAGAATCCATGAAGTATTCGTTGAAAATAAGACGAGAATTCAACGTATTTGTAGCATCTTTGTACTCGATCGGCATCCCAGCGCTAGTTGTCATTACTGCGATGGGACCCTGGAAATAAAGAAACAAATAAATTAAGTATACATCCCATAGTTTTGTCACACAGCCTCTTAAATATAATTTACATATAAGTATGAAAATAAAAGCCTTCCTCAAAATAAGTAGGTTCCTACTTCAAGTCCAATGTCATAGTCGAATATATCGAACAATTTCAACAACTATTTACGGAAATTAAGGGTTTGAAGGTTTGCGAAAGTATGTCGTCGATCAGGAAAAAAACAACAAAATTGTTGACTTTAGCCTCGACGAAAAAAATCATGTCAAGTCGACATTGAGTACCTAGGTAGTGCCAATGATAAAATTATTCAGGTCAGTGAACTTGCTTCAGTTTGTGAAGTCTGTGAAGACAGTTTTGCAATCTATTATTCATTTGGTATTTTTGTTAGATAGCGTGATTGAAGTAAGTTGGGTAGCTACTACATTTTAGTACCTAGGTGGTAGGGTGATACTGATACAATGGACCTTGCAATGTTTAAACATTAACATTACCTACATTCAAACTCCAGAGATTTTTTACTTAGGTTAACATTAGGGGGTTCAGGCTCCTCCATATTCTACAGTTGCTCATTGGTGTACTGAGTTTAAGCAAGGAAGATCTTCCACCAACGATGACCCACGCTCGGTTCGCCCGCTGCGACGGCAGTAACCGGACAAATAATAAAAATAGTTGAAAAAATTGTTTCGGCGGATCGTCGTGTTACACTTCGTTTTATAGCTGAGGAAATGGAGATTTCGATTAGGGAGTGTCTATAACATTATGCACGACCACCTGGGCATGAAAAAGTGTTCGCGCGCTGGGTGCCCAGAATGCTTACGGATGCGCTGAAACAAACCAGACTAAGGATTTCTTGAAACTGTTTGGATTTGCTGCAGCAAGATCCTGATCGAGTTTTGTCTCGATTGAACATGGTTTCATCATTGTGACCCGGTAAAGAAGCAGCAGTCCATGACTGGGAAGATATCGTCATCTCCAACTCCTAAGAAAAGACATTGCCCACGTGACGAACTGTATTCGTTTCAAATCGTTTCACAACAAGCACTTATCCAGGGGGGGGGGGATAGGTGGGATTTATCCCCCACCGAAATCCGAATATTTGTATGGAGCAGTGGTTATAGCTATACATTTTTCATCGTTTTTCAGTGAAAATCCCCCCCCCCCCCCCCCGAAATGAATTATCCCCCCCCCCCCGAACCCAAAGTCTGGATACGTGCTTGTTTCACAACTAACGAAAGAGACTAGCAAAGAACAATTATACAAAGAGTATGATAGCTAAAATAATGCACAAAATAGGAGGAATATATATATCATACTTCCCACGGAAATGGAAATTATTCTTTTCTATCATTTCTTATAAAATTCCAATTCAATTTTACCAGTTTTGTAGGCGAAACGGGATTGGGCAATGTCTTTTAAGACAACTCCATCCGCTGGTAAGATCATGGTTCTCTTTTCTTGGACAGCCGAGGGGTGGTGATGATCGAATACCTCAGGTGGAGCCACCATACCATTACGGGGCATGTATATGCAAGATAAACAAAAAAAATTGCGCAATGAAATACGCAATAAACGGCGGCGTGGCAAACCGACTAAAGTTGTTTTGTTTTACAAAGATAACGCCCCCGCACACGTCCAGCCAGTGCGATAGCTGCCATTGAAGATGCTGGCTTTGAACTGATGGAACATCCTCCATATTCACCGGACCTCGCCCTTAGTGATTTACATCTTTTTCCGCGGTTCAAAGAGTACCTCAGAGGCCATAAATTTGAAGACGATGAGCGGTTTTTAGAGGCTCAGGATATAAAGAGTTTTTTACTAAGGGAATGTCTAGTAAAAAGACATTTCAATTGTATTAACTTAAAAGGTGACTAAATAAAATAAGTTGTATTAAAAGATAACTGCGTCTTTATTATTCTCACTCGCCCCTCGTATACGAAAAAAAAACGTTCTTAAGTATTTGCTAATAATTACAAAAAATTACATTTCAAATGTTATACAGTTATCGATTCTATCTATACATTAAGAGTGTTTCGTGATTAAATAATGGATTCCTTTAAAGCGATGATCAGACCATGAAACTGAACAAATTTCTCTACGGGACTAACATCGACATAAATAGCTGAAAAAAAAATCTGCCTAGGCTGCCTTATACATTTGGGTCGAGTAGTTTTTTTCGAAGGATTTTCGTTTCGACCAGGCATTTTGATCATTTATATTAATCATCGAGTTTATAGTTTTTTTACAGTTAACTTTTTGTCAGGCAAGTATAGAACATCCTCCGGTGGTGCCCTATGAATGATGCGTTGACCTTAATGAGCCGAAAATGTGGTAATAACTACATAAGTAGGTACATTACATAAACTCAGGACCGTATTCTCATTTCGGGGGGGGTCAGACCGTATTTCTCGTATTGAAATTATGAAGTCACTGTTATCGAAAGAAACTTAGAAGTAAAAAACTCACCGAAGTCCGTTCCTTAAACTGAACAATCTGCGGCACAACCTCATTATTCTCCACTGTAGCAGCCACCATCACCACACTAACCAACTGCACCATTAGACCCAGCATCTTGCTAAACATCACACTTCAAGCATCATCGATCCAAACAATTCTTTTTTATCACGTCCACTGTATTTATAATACGCCTTTTTACTACGACCTTGCTACTGACTGGCTAAGATAGACTACTGGGCCGATATTACCCAAGCGGCAAAAAATTATTGATCAATTTGTGCACATTTAGAGTCTTTTAGTTTTCAGTTGCGTTTAGGTTGCTCGGGTAGATTGATGCAGCTGAAAGAAATGTTTGAGAAGTTGAAATGATCGAAACAAGAGAGCAAATACGGCATTTTGGAAGAAGAGGCAATAAAATGGTTTAAAGAATCAGGCGCTCTTCGCTTTTTGTCCTATTAGCTAAGTTAATTAGGTACATCCATGACATTATTAAACTTTTCTTGTAAGCTCAAGGCAATTTTTTCTGCTTACTTGTGTAACTAGGTAACTACCTATAGAAGCAAGAACTACGTACTTTTATCTTAGGTAACTCCATAGGGACCTACTGTACCTACACGTACGGTAACTCTAGTTAATCTATGCTTGTACTGAGCTTATCTTTTCTATCTTTATAAAAGGTTGTACCTAGTTATACAACCATACATAATACAACTTACTTAATCGCATCGCCTAAATCTGCAAATTACCTAATTACGAGATCGTGATATCCAAACCGATAACCGACGAAACTATAATTTTGTACGTTCAACTACTATCTCACAGTAAATCTAATAAATTTTATAGCGATTGATTAGTGACTTTTCTTACTTTTGGCCGCCCCGTCACACTTCGTTGCTAGTTAAGTAACTAAGTTTAGCTACTAATTGTTAAATTTATAAATAAACAGGTAAATGATGGTGATTGTTTGATTTCCTATAAAGGTTTCAAATAAAAGTTAGTAGGTAAGTCCTACGATAGTATCGCCTGATTAAGGGTAAGTATATTATTCGGAGCGCGCTCCATACAAACGTACTATGGTGATATTTTCAATACTAACCAATTAAAGTCAATGAAATTTTGCAGAAACAATCTAGAAACAAATTTCTATGCTTGTATGGAGTCAGATTTTCGTTAAAATGTATAGTTTTCAAGTTACAGTGCCTCAAAGATTTCCATACAAATCTTAAATTAATCCTAGCATTGAAACTATATATTTTAACGAAAATCTGACTCTATAGAAGCATAGAAATTTGATTCTAGATTGTTTCTGCAAAATTTCATTGACTTTAATTGCTTAGTATTGAAAATATCACCATAGTACGTTTGTATGCAGCGCGCATTTTTGCTCTCGGAATAATATTCTCTTAACGTAGTAGGTGTAGTAGGTGGTAGGTAAGATACACGTATTTTTATAAGGTCCGAATCCGATCAGAAGTAACTGGTGCCGTGCTGTGGTGGTCCAATGGCGGGTAGCCATAGCCGTGGTGGTCCAGTGGCGAGTAGCCCTGCCTGCCGTGCAGGAGGCGATGGTTCGATCCCCGTCCAGGCCAACTCGTACCAATGAGTTTTTCGGAATTTATATGGAATTTATGTACCACTAGTGTTTACCCGTGACTTCGTCCGCACAAATTATATACCAGATTTTAAGTCAGATCCCAAGCTATCAAACAAAAAAAGTTTCATCAAAATCGGTTCAGTAGTTTTTGCGTGATGCGCGAACAAACAAAAAAACAGACGAACAGAAATTTCTAAAAAAGGTTAATTTCGAGTCAGGGATACCAAAAAAACCATATCGTAATCTTTTTTTTGTAAATATCTTCAATGTACACTGTACACTCACACACTTCAGTTCAGTTATAGTAGTAACACACGCTCGAACTTGGTACGAACGGACCACGGATTTGGTTCGCTTCCGAACCATATCTTACCGTCTGTAGAGTAGTCCGGCGAACATAATTATTATTAATTGAGTCCGCATCGGTCCGCTAGTACAAACTAGGATTTGGTTCGCTTCCAACCGAATCAGTACGTGTGGAAGGTC
This sequence comes from Agonopterix heracliana, assembly GCA_963693445.1. Classification (NCBI taxonomy): domain Eukaryota; kingdom Metazoa; phylum Arthropoda; class Insecta; order Lepidoptera; family Depressariidae; genus Agonopterix; species Agonopterix heracliana. The sequence continues at coordinate 4,132,550 of OY856310.1, forward strand.
GGGCCGGATAAACTATGACTAGTCGTGTTTGGAGCGCCAAAAAGGACTGCCGTGCGAAGCGTGCGCCAATTTGGATGATGGCGGAACTCTTCACCGAACGCGATGTATTAATTGAACTTCTTCAATTATATAAAGATTCCCCATGTTTGTGGGATACATCCCATGAGCTTTATTGCAACCGAGATTCCTGAAATCAAGAATTTACAATTCTTAAAGAATCGTATGGAATGTGATTCTTATAGCCGATACTGTTGCCGCGCCGCTGCCATCATTATTTTTGCGTGCTTGGACAAAAACGTCAGCATGATGACAAGGGTGTGCACTTGAAAGCGTACGTGAAGCAACCAGTGTTGCCAAGTCCCAGCCAGTCTGTATCGCCAAAAATCTCGGGCCAAGTAGCCTAAAGTCGCCTAATTTTTTCCCTGTGTAATATAGCCTAAATTCGCCTAAAAATACCGCAAGTTGGCCAAAATAAATGCTATTTTGGCTGCTGGTGACAGAAAAATATATTATTTTACAACTGCAATCTCTACTCACAGCTCTACCGCATAACATACACTTACGTTAAGTGTGTTACTACTGGGGTGCGTTCAGAACCTACGCCCAGAGTGCGCCAAGAGTGCACTCCGAGTGCAACTTTTCACCCTAACGCCGTTCCGAGGCTCGGTGAAAAGCGTATTACCCATAAGAGCGAGCGAGAAGAACAACCGCACCCAAAGGTTCTGAACGCAGCCCAGTGTACAGTTTATACAGTGAACAGACTACTATAAATATATCATTTAATTTTACTTACAATATGTATTATTAATTGGGATTTTTCTTAAAATAGCCTAAAATTACCCAAAATAGCCTATTTTTCTTAAATAGCCTAAAATCGCCTATTTTATTTTTGAATATAGCCTAAATGGCGACCGGTCGCCAATCGTATTTTTTGGTCGCCGATAGACCCCCTGATGTAGCCTAAAAGGCGATAAATCGCCTAACTTGGCAGCACTGGAAGCAACTGACCGATCCGGTCGTCTGTTGAGAGAACGGATTTGGTACGCGGATTTGGTCCTGTCCGATCCGGTCGTCTGTTGCGAGAACGGATTTGGTACGCGGATTTGGTCCGTCGTACCAAGTTCGAGCATGTGTTACTACTATAGTGGCGACGGGCTCACCCCCTCCCGAATCAAAAAGAAATACACAAAAGTGCAAACCTACTGCTGATGTTTATCGATTTTATCGAGCGATAATATCGCTGCGATTTTGCAATAACATCGGCCACTGGAAACTTGATCTTGGAAATGAACCATGGAAATGACGAAAGCCACAGAAATGACATTATTACGGAAAAACCGCAATTTACTTGGAATATGAAGACATAGAAAAATTATAATTTTAACACAGATCAGTCAGGCACATAGTGCCTTTTATAATGCATTTATAAAAAAAGACAAGATCAGACTTGGCTGCATGGGCTATGTACCCTTTGCCTTTCCGTAAGGAAAAATGAAACAACAACAACAACAGAAAAAAAAGCGTCAATCGTCAATAAAATTGTAATTTACAATAATATCTGCATATTTCTCAATTCATATTCAGCTTATGAAATGCTAAAATGATAAAACCATAACTTATACGCCGCAGTTTAGTGTCCGTGAAACCAGTTGTTTGTGTCCGGAAAAAACTAACCAAACATGGCAAGGTCGCCAAACGATGATCCCATTTACAACGAAATGCAGCACAATGCATGGAATTACCGCGAGGCTACCGAGAACTGTGCATCTGGTTCCTTAAACGAGAGAAAGAAGCCCATCTCTCCGAACATGGGCGATAACAGTATGTACGCGAACGGGAATTACGCTAACGATGTTTACATGAACAAGAGTCCGTTCAACGTGCCAGCGGGCGACGCCGCCGCCAACAAGGACGATAAGGTATCGTACAACAGCGTGCCGAACGTAGCCCGCGTCAACTGCCAGAACTACGGCAACGCCATGCTCAATCTCGGCAACGGCCAGCTCGTACGCGTGTTCTACGACGAAAATAATCAACAACTGATCGTTCCGATGTCGGGTCAGTACGAACTATTCAATCATAATCAGGGATTACGCGATATGCCGCTGCAGACGTCACAGCCGTCTCACATGTTCACTCTGAACCAGGAGTACTCTATGTCGAGCAGCGTGCATTCGCAACCGCCGCCCGCCGCACAAAACACGTACGCTCCCGATAACACTCAAAATGTACCAACGTCTAACTTTCTGAAGGAAGTGCTAGGTAACTGGGAGCCCAATTCTACAGGAACGTACTCACCGTTTGGGCAAAACTACCCTCTCAACCATCCAGATGCTCCGACTTTGAACATGCATCCTAACAGTCCTGTGATGGATCCAATCAGTCAAGTCAAAGCGGAGAGCTCTCCAAAAAGGAACGAGAACAGTCCTTTAGCCGATACGAGCAACAAGAAGCGAATTGTTGCTGAAGTGAAACCGATGCGTCCTACTTACTCTGACGTACTAGCGAAAAATACAAAGAACAACTCTCAAACTGAAGCTACACGCAGAGTCAAGCCACAAAACGTAGAAGTGAAACCTTCAAACAATAAAACAACAAAGCCAGACAAACCTACTGCCGTCAGACACGATGAAAACAAACAGAAAAGTGAGAAGAAACTCAATAACAACACTATTTCATCGGGCAGTGAATCCGGTGACATTAACACTGACGATACAGACAAGCGTCAGAAGCCAAATAAGAAATCTAAAAACAAACGGAACAACATTTCCCGGAAATGGTCGTCCCTCGATGATATAACCAATGAGGAAGACGCCAGTTACAATGAAAACGAAAGCCAATTCGTCTTCATTGAGAATCAGTCAGAAAAACCCTCTAAAAAGGAGAAGAAATCTGATAATAAAGGTAAAAATGCAGAAAAGCATTCAAAGTTTGAGGAGGATGATTTTAAGCTAGACGAGGAAGACGATCAATCAGAGTTTGTGTACCAAGACGGTCAGACGGAGACGAAATTGAGGAAGAAGAAGGAGTCCCGTATCTACCATAAAGCAGCCAAACCTGCCCAGGACAAAAAGAAAGCTGCCCAGACAAAGTTCAGGAGGAATAAGCCGGGATATTTGGGGCTGGCACAGAATTACCTGGAGCACTGGGGCGGCGCGACCTGGATGGCGATTGTTTGGTTCCTTTATCTACTGTCAGATATCTGCCGCATGAGTGCTCATCTGTTGTTTGATCTGTGAGTATCTTAAAAATATTTTTAATACCCATTTTATTCTCCGTCTACGATCTGGGGACTATTTAACCTGTCAAGGACGCATCGAACGTCAACGTTCGAATTGGAAGTGCTATGTTTGATTTTGTCAAGCCTCAGTCGAACTTCAACGTTCGAACTTTTTTTGCGCTCGACTCGTCCTAAATTAAGGCTTATCATGAGGATTTAAGGTTTATTTCTCTTTGGAAGGTTTTACGATATAAGACCTTATGAAATTACCTTTCTAATGATATATTGAACCAATAGGAGCGAGCCACTAATGAAGGGCAACGAGCGTTTCAAGTAACTCGTTGTAGATTTTGTAGGGATGTGTCGGGGCTTGACGGCCCTTTTTGAATAAAATCTTTGGAAAATGGTCAATTTTCTTGGTTTCAGACCATAAATAATTTAACTGGCAACATTAAAAAGGTACAAAATGTAAACAAACATTGAATTTGACACTTTTATTGAAAAATGTTTCGTAAGGAGTCGCGGCGCTCCCGTGCCGTATTTTTTTCATTGTTTCTCTGTTTATTCAGTAATGTAGTAAATTTGATGTTTATTTCTACAATCTAAATGAGTGTAGGCAGCGAAAGAAACATAACACAACTTGAATTGGTAACGAAATATGGAGAATTTGATCGATTTCTTCGCGACTACTGGTGCCGCCGCGCGCGCGGTCGAATTTGCTGGTAGGTGCTGGGGCTGAGAGCCAAATTTTTTTCGGGAAGGCGTGGTCCCTGAGAGGTTAATAAACTCAACATGTCAACTTGTTTGTCATAAACCGACATAACTTTTTGTATGGCCGAACCATTTTTGACAAATAAGTCAACTTATCACGGTTATAACATAGGGCCCAGGCCTCTTAGGACTAAACAGATTTATCACAGGATTCAGTATTCCTTTTCACCGACCACTGATAATTGTTGATGCATTTCTTTCACTAGTTTGTGAATACGCAGCCAACTACTTGCTATGATGATTGTTCAAAGATTTTATCAATCAATGTAAACAAGTAATTTTTAGGGTTCCATACAGATGTCCTAAAGACTTGTTGGTACGTTTTGTAACTAGTTAGGCATTTGAGTACTAAATGACTATTGTTATTGTCACTGATGGTGTTCAATGTGTTATACAAAATATTAATAACATACAAATTAATAATCATTGTGGCAATGGTGTCCAAATAGGTAAGACAGGATTAGAATTTAAGACAATACTACATACAGTCCTTAGTTTAAAAACATAATCAAATCTAAATAGGTACAGAACCCAGAGTTGTAGAGACAGCTGCACACTTGACCAGCTTTATTGAATTTTGCTTAATTAGCATGATTTGCTAATAGATATCTCAATGTTACAATACGATCTGTATCTACATAATTATTGTTTTATCTGTCTTTACTTTTGTTTATTTAAGGCGCACAACCCTAACAACCTAAAATTGTTAAAGTTATAATGGTTTTATTTAAAACTTATCAAAACCTTGGTGAACAACTCATTAGGTGATCATAGTACAGTCAGCATCAAAAGTATCTAAGCATCTCCGGTGTTCAAAAACATCTGAACAATTACTCGAAAATAAACCCTATTTCCTACTAGATACCATTTGTTTTTAACTTAACAAATAATAACATGACAGATAAATTAATTTGTTTTCTTTGTGAGTTGAAATAAGGTTTGCTATCGTAAAGTTGTCCAGATATTTATGAACACTTAACATGCCTAGATACTTTTGATGCTGACTGTACACCAATGAATCACTTATCACCCAGGTGATATTACTATCTGTTTCTAATCTTATAATTGTGGCTTCGTCTTAGTTTTGATGATTTTGCCAATATCCAGTTTAAATAGCAAATGTGCATGATGTGGTACACACGGCGACACATCAAGCTACGCAAAACCAAAATAAGCTGGCCGCGCTTCGTTAGAGTAATGTATAACGTCGCGCGGCCAGCTTATGTTGGTATTGCGTAGCTTGATGTGTCGCCGTGTTTACAGTATAAAAAATATTTTGTGACTTCTAGGATTGTTTTAGGAAAACAAACAAGAGTGGTGAATACCAAGAGCGTAGATCTTAAATAAGATGATGAGGATTGTTTTATGTATAATGTTTATATTTTTTTTCACCCATGTGTTTGAATGGAATTAACCATCCATGATTTGTGTGACTCATTGAACATCAAAGTTGTATAATGGTATTGAAACATTTAGTATACTCTTTGATTGTAACAAAGCTATCAAAGAGCTTACAAAGTGTTGCTTCTTTACTTAACTTCCATTTAATGTTGATAACTTAACAGGAAAAGTCTAACCATGATAAGGAAACAGTTACTAATGATATCTTATTTAAACAATTACAATGCAGCATACAAAAATAAACAGCAGTAAAACAAAACTCATTGAATGATCATGCTATTTAATTTCATTCTTCTTCTTATCGAGTGGGCTTCAAGCCCTGGTGTCAGAGTTTATTCAAACCGCCTTATGGCCTCTGACGTGGTTTTTATGTACCGACTACTACCACCAGAGATAGTAGCCGGGACCAACAGCTTAATGTGCCATCCGAAGCACGGAATCATCTTTCTTTTCAGACAATCAGGTAACTCAGCCTGCAATGTCCTAACCAACTGGGGAAAGACGCACAAAGTGACATTTCACTAGGTGCCCCCCATTTTTTTTTTAATTTATTTTATTAAGTATAATGTTTTTATTGCTGTTCAAAATCCCAACTTTCTAGTGGCTTTTTTATAATCTGTATCTTAACTTTTCATAGGGGTTTGTCACTGGTCTGTGTAAAAGAACTATTACACTATTAGAATGTCATTATTACAACAGGTGTTCCCATATTGACCATCATTTCAGTGTTCATATCATTTACAAGACCCACCCTTTCTTCCTCTCTTCATGCAGCCAGTTTATCAACATCTCAGCTTTTAGCAGTCCACTGCTGGACATATTCCATACATGACTGTGTAATTGATAATTATTGTGATTGAATTTAGCCGCGACCAAAAACTACTTAGTTGATTAAGATAAAACATGGAGAATGTATTTTATACTTATCATGCTTATGTGAAATGTATTTAATAAAATATTTAGCATGAAATCAAATAAACTTTATTTTACACCAAAATATAAACAACTGTAAAAAAAAGAGAAAAATGTCATGTCATGTTTCATGTTTAGTTATTATACCTAATTAAATTTATTGATTATTCATCTTCCTATCAATATTATAAAGATAACATTAATAATGATATCTTTCTTACTTATTTTATAAATCTCTGCCTTTGTGTCTCACATGTAATAAGAACCAAATAATTTATTTCCATGTTCTTAAAATTTTCGGCTAAACTATCAACGTGACTCTGAGACAACCTTAGGGTAGAGGAAATTAAGTAGAAAAGGGGAATATGATATAACTATCTCTCATTACCCTCTTGTATACAGGGTGTTTCATAAGTAAGAATAATTTTTTTAAACTCTTAAGGGGGTTGTTTAGACCGTCAAACTGAACAACTTTCTCTATGGGACCAACATCGAAATCGCGAAAAAAAAAAAGTATTAAAAATTATGCAATTTGTTCACAGATGCACCTCAATGTTCACACAGACGTACGTAAGCTCACAGGCCGTCTGGAGGAGCAGTAAGCACTGGCTCTCTAAAGTTGGCAACAACAAGTACCTGCTCTATATTGATAGGAAGTTTGGACACACGCGCTTGGGATTCTGGAGGAAGCTGAAGTGGTTCAAAAAAGGTTTGTGGTTATTTATATTAATGTTTGGTGCTGTGTGGTTTACCAAGGTTTTTCAGCGTTTTTGTGGGCGAAAGACTAGCAACCTTTCACCAAATTGATGAATCATTCCTAACCTTCGATATGCTAAAGGTAAATAAAATAAAGAGTATTGTATTGTGACCCTTGCTACACATGCAAACCAACAACTATAAAAGATATGCAGCTAAACTTCTGAATACGTCGAAGTGTATATGGTTGTGAGTTTATTATCAAAAATTATAAAGATCCGATAAAAGGAGGTTGACAGCCTTATATGACAAATAGGGTTACATGCATGCATTTTCTCATGCCTGACGCCCATTGAAGTAGGCAGAGACAACAAAACGCGACGCTAATGTAATATTCCTTTCGGGGACAATCCTAAATGTATTAGGGTGTAGAAGTAATTTCGCAATCTGGCAGTAATTTGTACTACATTCTACTGCTTTATAGACTATCACTCCCGATTTATGGAATCACTCCGGTGTCTATTCTTAAAGGCAACTTGTTTTTTTACAGAAGTAGAAATAGATAGTGGAAATGATGCAACAAAGTTGAATGCGAACATACCTTTGCCCGCGACTGGTGATGAAGCTATGAAGCGATTGCTGGCCTGCAAGGGTAAAGATCCTTACAGGTTAGTCTTTTATTACTTCCTATCTTTTATATTTTACATAATTAAATGCTTATTTTTAATTATATCTATGCAATTGCACTTTTTAATTACTGTAGGAAGGATGTTGTGAATATTATGCAAGTTAATGTGTTTTCGTTTTCTAGTTGAAGATAATAAAAACTAGTTCAGCTTTACATAAAGCGAAAAAGAGCTAAGATGCGACGCTATTTTGCGTTGTCTTGCTAGACAATCAGATTTAAAAAAAATCTGTCACGATGATGCCATTTACGGGTTTTATATAATGGCAATATTAATTTAGATTATTAACAGAACTATTATCGTGATTGTAAGCTGTAAGTTTTCCAAATAAAATAAAATAAATAGATTTAAAATAGGTACCTGTTCCATCCTGTGTAACCTTGCCTGCCGTGCAGGAGGCGATGGTTCGATCCCCGTCCAGGCCGACTCGTACCAATGAGTTTTTCGTATTTTATGTACGATCTGTAACACCACTGGCTTTTCGGTGAAGTAAAACATCATGAGGAAACACGCATGCTTCAATTTCGAGGCATGTATTGTGCCGTGTGTCACAGAGTGAAGGTAAAATCGACGGGGTGCAGGTAGTGTCATAGATAGATTCATAGATTCTTTATTGTACACAAAAACAACATAATTATGAAAAATTGCAATAAGGCTGGATTCGACCAAACTTAGTTTTATAGAAGAGTAACCTATACAAGTAACAATTTTACTTTTAATTTTACGTGTTTACACACCCCGTACTAAAAGAACGAATGTATAATTCACCTAAAGAAAGAGGGCGTTTTATCCGTACTTATTGCAATGTGAGGTTATACAGTTTTAATTTAATAGGTTTCTTTTTATTCTAATTTTCTTAATTATGTGACATTGACATTTCATTTAGATTAGGGTTGGTAAAACGCAAAATCAGTTTACTCCATAGTAACCGGCGACTTAATCTAAGAATAAAATTTACTCGCGTTTGGTCGAATCGGGCCTTAGTCGTGATGTACAAAGGCGAGCTTAACTCCGAGCGTCCGTATTGTATGTAATACTAGATAGTCTTTCGTATACTGTGCCTAAACGCAGTTTTGTCATTTATTTCCAGCATACTAGGCGTCAGCGTGACATGCACGGACGAGGAAATAAAGCGTTACTACAGACGCCAAGCCTTCCTAGTACACCCCGACAAGAATCAGCAGCCCGGCGCCGAAGAGGCCTTCAAGATACTGCAGCACGCCTTCGACCTTATTGGCGAGCCGGTAAGGTCCAGTTTTAAATAAAACGTACATCCAACAAAGACCAATAGCGAAAACGCTCTTTACTTTCGTCCATTCTGTCTTTATACTCCTCCTCAATTACTCTGTTATTTTTGAACCGTATTAAACAAAATTTGGCATAAAGACAGAAAGAAGCTTCTTTCTCGAGATATTTCCGTACAAAGTTGAAAATAAAGCGTACCCGCGTAAGTTTTATGTATGTCGGAGATACAAATAAATGGTTTTCTTCGTTCTTGTATCCATGTTTAACAGTATTTGTGATTGTAAACCAGGAGCGTCGGGAAGCGTACGAGAGACGAGCGCTGGAGTCGCGGCACGTGGAGGCGGCCTGGAGCGAGCTCAGCCAGCTGCTGGCACAGCTGCACGACAAAATGGAGTTCGCGGCCAACACCATCAGGTCACTTTACTTTGTTATTTTATTGTATTATCATACAGGGCGTAAATTATTGTTGGCTCCGTGAAAATTGTTCAGTTTGATTGTCTGTAGCACGGGTAGCACCCCATAAAATATGTGACATTTTTTTTAAATTGAAGTAAAATTATTATTTATTTTTGCACGCAAGAAGTTGACTATTCCGATAGGCCGTGTTTTTTTGAAGTTTTCACATCTTTATAGCCGATGTTTGTACGTTGAGGCATAGTATAATATGATAAGGTGTACGTGTAATGTAACAACATCGTACTGTAACGTAACGTTGTTTGCAGATGCACAAACTGTGGGCGGCGACACAAGCGCGTGCTGACAGACCGGCCGTGCTACGCGGCGCGCTACTGCGTCCAGTGCAAGATACGACACAGCGCCAAGGAGGTACTTCAACTCTTATACAGAATTCGATTTTGCCATCGACTTAGTCGGGAGAGATCGTCCAAGGAGAACATCATCATACACAGCCTGAAACCACCCACTGGCACTGTCGGCTATAGGCCTCCATATGTTTATGCCACCCTGCTCTGTCCTGAGCCTTTGCATCCACGCAGATCACGCGACCACAGATTAAAGATTACCATGTTACATCACTTAGAAAACGATAAATTCCCACACTTGAATTACCTCTCTTTCTCGCTGCGACATTTTGTTCGGCGGTCTTGCTTACGGCAATCGACTAGCGAGGGAGTGTCAGGCTTGAAGCACACTTATAAAACGTCTTCTAAAAATAAAGCTACCACCGCGTCGGAACGTGTTGTCGCTGTAGAAAAGATGCGGCCAGGAACTCTACAGCATAACACGACTTAATTACTATTACAATATAAATTCTTAAGCTAAAGGTTATTTCGCTGGGTGAATACAATAACGGCTCAAGTCAAAATTTGGCAAATTCGAGTTAGATGCGGATTCATGCTCTGCACCAACTGTTCTATTTATGCAATAATGATTTAACTCGCTACTTCACAGGGTTTCCCGATAGATGGCACGAGTGTCACTTAAATTTGTGCGCGCGTACTCCATTCCCAAAACTTTAAACGCAATTTTCTCGAAATCACCTTTTTTAATTGTCGAATTCACCTTTTTGAATGACGGCCCGACAGCACAGTCTGTAGTGAACCTGCCTGCTGTGCCGGGTGTCGCGGGTTCGAATCCCGTAAGGGACAAATATTTGTATGACGAATATGAATATTTGTACCCAAGTCATGGATTTTTGTATCTATATATGTATTCTATATCGTTGTCTAGTTATCATAATACAAGTCCAGGCTAGATTCTGGAACTTTAAATGTGACTAGATAATTTGTGTGACACTGTCCAAGATATTTATTTATTTAATTGTGCCGTTCTTGTATTCACCCAGCGATTTATACAGTAATACATAGTCTATTAGACACTTCTCGCGGTAGGTACAGTCGTGTAACGGAGGCCTGCCGCTACTCGCTTTGTATCTTTGTCAACTCATCGTGCCGCTGGACGACCCACACTTTGCTTCCGAGGATAAAATACCATCGTTAAATTCTTTTCGCAAAATGGACGAGCTCGACCTTTAACCGACGAAGAAAATGCATAAAAAGATGTAGATAAAGCTATGTTTGTCCCATGGGATAGTGACGTGAACTTATGTATGAACTTAGCTACAATCTTCTAATCGTGTGGGCAGCAAGCCCTGGTGTCACAGTTTTTTCAGACCACCTTACGAGTTACGAGTACTACCACCATAAATAGTAGCCGGGGCCAACGGCTTAACGTGCCGTCCGAGGCACGGAATCATCTGTCTTTTCAGACAATCAGGTGATTCAGCCTGCAATGTCCCTACTGGGGAAAAACGCACAAAGTGACATATCACTACGTGTCCCCCGTGGGAATCGGAACCCACGACCTCCGTGACAAGAGCCCAATGCTCTTAACCATTAAACCACTGAGGCAGTTCGCTACAATGAGAACTATACGATATTACAGTGAAACAAGTTGATAATGTAGTGTTGTTAACAGGGCGACATCTGGGCGGAGTCGAGCATGATGGGTCTGCTAGTGATGTACTACGCGTGCATGGACGGCGCGGTCTACCAGATCACGCAGTGGGCCAGCTGCCAGGTACGACTGAACTTGACGATCACAGCTTCATAGAAAAAAATACTGCGATAATGAGTGCCGATTACACGTCATTCCATATAGAAATTCTAAATAGGTTAAAAGGGGAATTACTACTTTTTTTTCTTCGCCGATATCATTCCTCTGCTGGGAAAAGGGCAACATAGTTGTAACCTGTCGTATGCCGGGAAATACAGACACAATAGAAATCAATCGTTTTCGTCGCGTGGATCCGCGTTCCGGCATAAGAGGTTATTTTGTATTACTATACTGCATTATACATAGGAATGTTTCAGACAGGATTCTCATGTCAACAATATAAGTGCCAAAATTGCTTGTTTTACGCACCTTATAAAAAATTGATTATCTCTTTTATGGACTCCGGTTCGAAGTAAAGATATTATTAATATAGACATCCCCCTTTAATGCTCCAACCATGCAACTTTTTTTTCATATTCTGTAAATGCACATAACTTCAACATTTATGAATGTACTCGGAAGATCGTATTGCTTTAGGTAGCTGCATTAATGACCTTGTCTCTAATTTCCATCCTGTACACATGTGTAAGCTCAAGCGCTAGTTTTATAATTATAAACAATACAATAACTTGTTAAACAGAAAAAGAACCTAAAGCAGCTGCGGCCTGACTGCCACGTGGTGCAGTACCGCATCGTGCTCGGCAACAAGGCCGCCGCCGACGTGACACAGCGGACCTCCACCGGGTAAGTGCGACCCTCATACGATACTATATATGTACAATACAATACAGAGAGACCGCCACGTGGTGCAGTACAGTACCGCACCGTGCTCTGCAACAAGGCCGTGCCGACGTGATGTATTCTGCGACTCCTCAGAAATACAACGTCTTTTACGTTAAAATTTCATTCATATATCGTTTACATAAAGAAGTTTAATGCAAATCTGCGTGGATATAATAGTCTATTGAAATGTTACACTACATTTCAGACACGATCCGAACCTCGAGGAGTTCCTCAACAACCTCTACAGCAAGTCCGGCGTGGCGACCAACACGGCCAACACGAAGCAACCAACCTGCGACACCGACAAGAAGCGACGCACCAAAAGACCTAAAGCTTAAACTGTCGCTCGTAAAGTACCTTTTAAAAAACTACCCAAGCTATCCAATCAACGGGCATGGATTTAAAATTTAAAAATTGAACTCTACGTTTTTTTAATAAGTAGCCAGTGTGAACAAATGCAAAATTAAACGTAAGTTTTTTAAATTTTTTCCATGCCATTTGTATTTGTGAAAATATGCCTTTCATAAAAAAATATAAATACCTATTACCAGATTATTTAAAAAAATAAAGATCTGTTTCATAAAATTAGTTCTCGAAGCAATGTCTGAATTGAAAAAAATAATTAGCAGATGGCACTTGAATGTTAAATAATAATTGTATATGCGTTTTATTATAATAAATATGTGTATTGAATCGCTGACGTACCTATTAGGTTAGCTTATTTGTCTAAAATTTGACGAAAGGCTTCTTATTAATTAGTCTTTAAAAGTAATTCTTTGTGTTAAATAATTAAACTAAAGTTATTTTTTATTTTTAATAATTGCGTAAAAGCGCATTTTTGTTCGCAGTGTTACTAAGGAGACGTGATTAGTTATGCTAAATTATAATTTCTAAATCAACGCGATTAGGCACCCGATACAGTAATCCAGCAGTAATATTACAATATTCCAACGATTTTTTTTTATAAACGCTGACTGCTTATATTTTTCACTGCTATTCTATTCTATTCTATATTTTAAAAAATGGCTGCCATCTTGGGTATGTGATGATATTGCCAATGTCGAGTTTTTATAGCAAAAGTGCTTGACGTTGTACGGTTATATTGATATTTTGGTGACTTCAAGGGTTGTTCTTATAAAAGAACAATATCCTGAGCCACCACTGGAGTTCCACTGTGGACCGGGGATGGGGCAACCGACGCGCACGTGACCACCCAATAGCAGAGCCACAGAGCAACTATTTTTCACTGCAATTATGCCAATGTCAAGTGGTTTATTCTGAAGGTATCGCAATCTCAAGGATTGTTTGGCACATTTGAGTAAAGATGGCGGGCCCCTCGTGGCAAACTTGAACGCGAACGACCGCTCGTGACCAAACTTGCAATGCGACTATATTCCCACTTTACTACCTACGTGACACTGGGCTGCGTTCAGAACCTTTGGGTGCGGTTGTACTTCTCGCTCGCTCTTATGGGTAACTCGCTTTTCACCGAGCCTCGGAACGGCGTTAGGGCGAAAAGTTGCACTCGGAGTGCACTCTAGGCGCACTCTGGGCGTAGGTTCTGAACGCACCCCTGCCGTATAGCGCACGTATACGCGTGCATGCGCCTCGATTAGGGAGATTGTGTCGTTTTACTTGTTTTGTTTCCATTTTTCTTATTATATCTAGCTTTTCTGGTATTGCAAAGCGTTTTACTGGTCAGTCAAGTCAAGGGACATCAAAATACTCTGACATCAAGACCTTGCAGACCGCTCTCTTTCTAACAGTATGCGAATCCTATGTGGGGATCCCTGCAGTAGGGATATAGGCTGATGATAGCCATTGAGCTATTATGTACTACGTACTAAAAGCAACGCGATAAACGTCATGCGCCACATGCGAGTAGTGAGAAGTGTGGTGCGACAAATTACGCATAAATGCGACAGTGACACCTCTAGTCTAGTACGTAGTTCATATACCTCAATGATAAGATAAGATAAATAAGTCAATGATGACAGCTAATCACGTTTCGTTAGTTATACAGGGTGTTAGTGTAAACAGTTGCATTACCTTAAGGGGCCATAGGTCCTGACGAATATTTTCTATGAGAAACGCGATTGCCCAGCGCTCCGAAAAGTGTGTGCGTGAGCCGTATTTTCGATTAAAAAGAACTAACCAAAGTACTTTTTCTAGATTTTTTTATGATTTCACTAGTTAAACTAATGGTGAATATGTGAGTATAAATGCAAAAAATCGGAAACTATTTTAAGTTCTTCTAAAACGAGAAAAATGTTTAAAAATGCATGAAAATACGTCATCTTTGTGACGATTTTCTATCGTGTGAAGTAATTCCAATCGTGTATTCAGTTTATGATTGCACTAGATAAACTACCCAAAAATACTGAGGTATGACTTTAGTTTCGGTAAATGGTATGAATCTAGTCGTAAAATGAAAAATAATAGATGCCTCCGAGAGATACAGAACAACTTTCCAAAAGGAACATTTCCCTTATGATCGCAATATGGAAAAAAAATCTACTTTTCAATACAAACAAACGTTCGAACAGCTGATTGCATTTAGTATGGAAAGTCCCAAAATTGTTCTTTTCGAATTTCCTTTATAGTCCAATCATTTTAGGGTTTGACCCTAACAATAATTCATCTATCGCTGAAACTTTGCAGTGTGATAAAGTAAAGTATACAGATTTCGGTTGACAAATAATAGGATTAACTTTTTCCGGTCCTAGATTATTTGTCAACCGTAATCTGTATACTTTACTTTATCACACTGCAAAGTTTCAGCGATAGATGAATTATTGTTAGGGTGTCCATACAAGGAAACTCTAAAATTATTGGACTAATATGTTTCTTATAGGGGAAAGTTGTTCAGTGTCATGGATACAATAACCCCTTAAAGTATATATGCAACTGTTTACCATATCACCCTGCAGACTTTCACTAATTTGTTGTAAAAAACGTTTTTTTTTTTAATCTGCTGGACAGAACATGTCTGGCTAGACTGTTTTTCAATTTTGTAGTTCCAGTAGTTAGTAGGTTCATCTTCAATCAATTGTACTTTCCTTTTAGAACTCGAATCATATTTGCTCTAAAATGTTTGAATATCGCGTTAATTACAAAAATAATACCATAAGTACTACGTAGGTGACTATTGCTTGTCAAATTTCAGACATTATTGGACTTTTATACGACCTTGCGAGACATGAGGTTGCATATTAGACCTTAAGTCACTGGAAGTAAGTTCGATAAACGCTATTCGTATCACTACTATAAGGTCTTTATTGGAACTGTTGTCAACCGAGGTCTTCTCTAGTACAAAGCGAGGAGTTTTATTATTTGCATGGATTGCGCAGTTCATACTAAAAGCCATAAATGCATTAAATTAAATGTAGGTACCTACTGATAAGAACACAAACCTAAAACAGATAGGTGTACCTACCTTTTATTTACTCCGACGTTCCTACAAAAAACAGTGTCTGCGACAATGCGAACGTTGTTATTGCTCCAAAATTGTTACTTTTTAAAGTCTCGACTCGTAAAAATGCAACGTGTTTATGAATGCAGACACAATCATACACGATTTACACAACGTGTTCCGTGTTTCGTGTATCGTTGAACACAAAAAACAAAAATATCCTTTGAGATACCTATATCCGATTCGTCGCTCACACCCGTCCTTCGCCACCGCGCCCCACCTACTCACTCGATAAACGTGACGTAATGTCTGTGACGTACAAGTCTGTTAACTAAAGCTGGCGCGTGCCACACATTTACCCACTGCCTTTAGTCTCACTGCAATGCACACAATGAAAAGTTTCTCTATCAAGCACGACACAGTGACAGGAAAAACTCATTTCTGAGTGTCTGTGAACGCGCCAGCTTTAGTTAACCAACCTGTAGGTACTGATGCCCGTGAGAGTAGCTATAGAAACATTTAGAAGCGGCAAACATAATAACCAATATTTTATAGGTCTACTCTATATTCTGAATAAACTATTTTCTCAGTTTCAGTTATTTCGTTAACACGTTGTATATAAGTATTATAATTTTGATACAGTGTTTTCGTAGTTTGAACCGCGCGCTCCATAGCTAAGGGTTGAACTACACCACACAGCACAACATCGCATTTTTCCGTCGCTCCATCCTTTTCGCGACGCGTGCGATCGCGTTCCGTCTATCTTATATGCTCCGTTAAATGGCGTTCCTGAGTGACAGAGAAGGATGGAGCGACGGAAAAATGCGATGCTGTGCTACGTGATGTAGTTCAACCCTAAACCTCCTTGAACTAAGCAGCTGGCTGCTTGAAAATGTTTCGAATAAATAATCTTATTTTAACTATTAAATGTGTCGAAATTTTACCTCCACTGGTCTACACCGAATAGTACAATTAATTTGCATTCATCGTTATTATTTTGTTTGTATTTTGTAGTTTGATGCTGATTTTGTGATAAGCTTTTACGTCATACCGACCTGTGATCGCGACAGTGACCTAAAAGTTACTATTTTGTGATGGAAACACGGATTATAAATTTTTTATCAAAATAACATGTTCCTAAAGAATCCGTATATGCAACTAACAAAAGTTTATCACATTATCTGTAAGTTTGTAACAATGTAGTTTAATTGTACGTATTATACATCTACCATCGTTCCATAAACACTAATTTACATTTCCTATTATTTAGTAATATTCTGTAGGTAAACACAAATTGTTTATCAGGCCAAGACCGACATAGAGACCTACACAAAATCTGATTTCGCAATGTTCGCATCATATTTTTAAGTATAATAGTTTCTGTTATACCCCAGCCGTTTTAATCTTAAGCACACCCCCCGACACTCCACAGAAGTCTGCTTGACTACTGCTACAGACACAAGATGGCGTCGGCACACGTGCTGTCCCGTTCGCACGCGCGCGCCTTCTGTGTGTGCTTCTTGCTCGACTTCCCCTAATGTGTCTCCAGAAAGTGCCCACCAGTCTTCTAATTATTACGACCAAATCAGTTTACTAGGACTCTATATCGGTACACTTTTTAATACCATCTTTTCTTTGAACCATTTGCGGTTTAGTTATTATGAACAAAGGGGCTTGAAAGTGGATGTGTAACATGTACAGTTAAAACTGAGCACTTAAGTGTCTCACTGCCTCTGAGATTATCGTTTAATGTTAGGCTAGAGCGATGAGATTGTTTAAGTTCACTGTGCGTAGGCATTTGCGCTTCATGTGTCAATAAAGATGTGGAAATATATTTCAGACGTTTTATTTGAAAGATGCTAAGTTGCTAACTACGTGAAATTTTACTGTCTTATTTTCTTTTAACCAATATTATTGGTAAGAATAATAAGACAAATTTAGTTCGGAAAAATTTCTAACTTTTCCTAAATGTATGTTGGGCTTTTTCTAACAGTAAGAACAAGGGTTCCACCGACATTCGTCGCTATTTGTTAATCTTGCGACGCGCTTCAATAAGCTCGCTGCTAGTGCTGTTGTGTTTTGTTTTGTATACTCGCGACCAACTCGCGATGCGCCTCGATAAGCTTGCATTTAGAGTTAAACCTCATCTGACAGCACCGCATCGCATTTTTCCGTCGCTCCATCCTTTTCTGTCACTCAGGAACGTCATTTGCTAGAGCATATAAGATAGACGGAACGCGATCGCACGCGGCCGTGCTATCGCGCGCGATCGCGATGCGATGCGGTGCTGTGTGATGCTGTTATATTGGGTGTAACAAAACACCCTAGTAATACTTAAATGGATGCTTCAACCAACTTCGAAATCGTGAAAAAAGAAATCAGCTGTCCATACATTTTAATCGAGTCGTTACTGCAGTTTTGTATGGGACAGCTGATTATTTCTCGCGATTTCGAAGTTGGCTCCATAGTGGAAGTTGTTCAGTTTCATTATCTGAAGCACCCCCTAAAGTATTTGTAGGGTGTTTTATTACTTTTTTTATAATGTGGTTCAGTCGTACTTTGTTCTAAGTCTTGCGACGCACCTCCCTAATGGAATACCAGGTTTATGTCCTAGCATAACCCAATTATAAGTAATAAGAAGGAATTATCTGCTTAACCCTTAAACAGGCATAGTACGATTTATCGACCACATAAAAGTAACTGACAATGTACCTACTAAAAACTTACAATAAGGTTCATTATTGAATTTAAATATGGTGGCCAAGGCCTGTTTAAGGGTTAAACAATTTATTAAAGCACTTAACACTATTTTTACAAACAATCGTAGCGTCTACTCCATCATAACTTCGTTCTTATTATCTCTATCGGTGACTATGCAGTTCTCGTAGGTCCACTTGGGGAACATTCGTTTGTACAGGTTGAGAAGCACCGTGTCCTGCGATTTAAGCTGGCCGTCGAATACACACTTCATGTGACCGTGGGTACCTGTAATATTTCATTTATTTATAGTTTAAAGAAGAAATTCGGTTGGTGTATGGAGTACCAACAATCCCATTGGTCACGCTCACTCGTGGACTGAGGGTTGAACTACACCACGTAGCACAGCATCGCATTTTTCCGTCGCTCCATCCTTTTCTGTCACTCAGGAACGTCATTTGTTAGAGCATATAAGATAGACGGAACGCGATGGCACGCGGCGTGCTGTTTCGTTCCGTCTATCTTATATGCTGTAGCAAATGACGTTCCTGAGTGACAGAAAAGGATGGAACGACGGAAAAATGCGATGCCGTGCTTCCAGATGTAGTTCAACCCTAACGCCCCTCACACCCTCGTCACACCTGAGCTGTCTGCTGTATGAAGTTCCATACTCTTTCTTATACTGTGCCCTTTAAGCGTCAGAGCACAGCGGAGAACTGTTCGAGCTGTTTTTATTAATCAATTGATAATGAACTGAATGTCAATTGAAATAAGCATAAGCATATGCTCACGACTATATTCCCCGAGGGGGTAGTCAGAGATATTCTGAAATCTCAGAACATCCACGTTTCACCAGTAGTACCGAAAACTCTGTCCAGTGTGACGGGGGGTGAGCCAGTCACCACCTGTAATGGACAGTGGCTACAATACATGCCTCGAAATTGAAGCATGCAGGTTTCCGCACGATGTTTTCCTTCATCGAAAAGCCAGTGGTACAAATCGTACATAAATTCCGAAAAATTCATTGGTACGAGTCGGCTTGGACAGGGATCGAACCATCGCCTCCTGCACGGCAGGCAAGGTTACTCGCCACAGGACCACCACGGCTTTTGAAATAGAGTGCAAGAATCCCTGTACCTGTGACGCGGGTTCGCATTATTTCTTGCACGCTATTTTCAAATCTATCTCAATAGTCATCGAGTCTCTGTCTTTGGTACCTACGCACGCAAAACGAGCGCAAATGACATTTGTTCAACTCCTGAGTAAATATAAAATAATGTTAATTAGTCATACCTAAAGGTTCCTTGATATGTCCCGTGTGTCCGTACTTAGTCCTGAGCTTGCAGGGCTTGAAGTAAACCACGTCCTCTCTATTGAAGAACATGAACCTGATCACAGCCGACCTCTTGTTTACCTGCAAACAAAAAATGTTAGAGGGAATAAGTCGATTAGGATTGTTCTTAGTTTAAATTTCCAAATCATCAACATTATTTATTTGCTTTGCACTGGGTATTATAAGACAAACTGAAATCTTATGCCTGTGTAGTAGGAAGCAAAATGGCACGAAACGAAACTACAGTGCAATAAAACTCGGACTTATGGTGAAAGATAACGATGCTTTTTTAACTTCGAACTAAAGGGATATCCTGTGGTTTTTTAAAACGTAAATTGTAATTTAAAGGAAACTATACCTTATAAGGATGTCCGGAGAGTACAATTCGTTTGACGATCAATCTGTCGGGATTGCAGGATAATAGAACCCCTGAAGCTACTAGCTGTAACTTTGTGTTCTTTTTCTCCTGTAAACGTAAATTTAACATTGAGTAATGGCGCTAAATAAATACAAGTAAAGCCCGAACAGAAAAATAAAAACCTCGCCATGTTGCGGGAAATCATTGGAACTGATATTTGTACTTGGAACACTGACATTAAAGGTTATAGTCGATTGCAGCCAAAACCAGGTTTTTTATATTTCTGGTCAGGCAAACTGGTTACTAAACTCGGATTCATAATTCGGCAACCAATTTTGAATTTTTGGCGTAATTATTTAGGAATCCATTGATAATTTACGTCAAAATTGGTCGTCAAATTATGAATTTTACTTGGACTAAAGTTGATGAGTTTGCTCTTGAGTGAGAGTGGAAGGTCGCCCTTCATCAGTTCCTTCATTGACCAGTAGCTCTTCCAGGCGTTGTCGACTCGACGAGCGACTTCTTTGTCCTGCCTGTTTTCGAAGGATACTACTTGGCCCAGGTAAAGGTACTCATCGACATATTGTATGACCTGCCCATCTACCTCTACCCTCTGTTTCGTGCTGTTGGTCATGTGTATTCTGCCCATCCTAACTTATGGTGCTCAAACTTGGTCATTAACGAAGGTGCAAAAGTCCAAATTGCAAGTGTGTCAGAGAGCTATGGAGCGCAGTATACTAGGTGTAAAACGGACAGACCGTATCCGGAACACAACACTGCGCTCCAAAACTAAAATAGCAGATGTAGGGGAAAAGTCAGCAAAACTAAAGTGGAACTGGGCCGGGCATGTTTGCAGAATGCACACCGAGCGGTGGGCATCAATCGTTACGCAATGGGTGCCTCACGGCGGGAGTCGAGGTCGAGGCAGACCCCGAAAAAGGTGGCGAGACGATCTAGATGCCTACTGCAATGAGTGGCGGGATGTAGCAGCAAATAGAGAGACGTGGAAGAGTTTAGGGGAGACCTTTGCCCAGCAGTGGGACAAAACAGGTTAAAAAAAAAAAAAAAAAAAAAAAAAAAGTTGATCAAAACACAGTTGTTTTTCTAATAAGTTGAACCGTGAGCGCATCGCGAAAGTTACACTAAACCCGTGTAGGCCGCCTCCATGCGAGGACCGCGAGGTTATCCCAAAAAGTACAAATCTTCCCCAATGCCAATGACGGGGTCTCGCCGCGTAGGCTTAGATCGCGTCGGTACATTTTTATACCTACAGTTCTGAGTGAGACAGGGCTTGGTTATTGAGAGATCGATTGAGGTGAAATCTTAAGTAACTGAGTTTATCAGTAAACGTTTCCCCTTGGTGGCCATCCCGATGGACAAACGGCGCAGTTGTCCCGTGTATAAACAACTCACTTTGAAGCAGAGTACTGTAGAAGGACTGAACTGTATGGGCGCGTAGAACGTCGCCACGCACGTCGAAGCCGGCTGGAAGAACCTCTCGTACTGCAACCAAAACAACATATTGTTATTTACTATGTATCCGGCGCGGTGGTCGAGTCAGAAACGGACATTAGAAAGCTATGTGATATTATTTTGAGGAGCTACAAAACAAAACCAACCTTATGTTTACTGCCATTAGTGTGCTGACTGAACACAGGGTTGACGATGAACCGCCTGTACCCAACTTGCAGCACGAGCCTCTCCTTGCTCTTGATGGGCTCGTCGCTGGCGCCCGTGCGCTTCAGCACCACGTTCATCAGTGACATCTTGTGTTCGTGTGGCAGTAGGCCGAACACCGACAGAGGGGCGTCGGGGTTGGCTGTGTGGAACGCCTTCCAGAGGTCTTGGCGGACGTCTTTGACGTGGATGGTTACGTAGAAGCCGTACTGTGGGAAGACAATTTTGTTTCACATAAGCTTACGCTCACGACTTTCTAGTGGTATTTTGTACAGTCCAACCACCGTACAATTACGTACGCTTGCGTGCACGGAGACCTAGTTTAGCGTGGCATAGCGTTTATTATAAATATGAAAGTGTCACGCAAGACACATTATAACGTAACTTTGTTTCTTTACCTATCCTTCAAGTAAAACTTGTATCTTCAACTATTTCTTCTTTCTCTCATCTCTCCGCAACTTGACTACAATCAAGCAACTTCACTACGTTTCTAATTAAAATACTGTATAAAAAGCTGATAATTTATTATATCGATTATAATACAGGCTCACCAAAACCAATAAAAACATGTTTTGTGGTTGGTTGTTAAGTTTATTGATGTCTGATCAGTTTTTTTAAATTTCATCCTAAGTACTTTTCAACTGTGAACTCACCGTATTGACGAGGCTCTCCTCTAGATCCTTGAAGACGCGCCTCCTGGTGCGGTCGTAGTTCTCAAACTGGAAGATGCGCGCGTAGTCTGGGGGGAGATTCTCCTTGGCGTCCCAGGCTGAAGTCCTGTGCCAATAAATTATCACTTAAAAACAATTATACGAAAATGCGCTAACTGTAGTTAGGTTTTTCTTGGATTAGGACCTACAGTGAGACGCTTATACAGGGTGAAATTGATATCATTAGCAGAGTCTACCCATCAAACTTTTTTTGTTTTTTTTGTTTTTGTCTTTCTGCTTCATAGCAATCTGTTTCAGACAACAATAGGCTACTCCTTTCTCTGACAAAAGTGTCTTTCGTCTGGTTTTTTTTTTTTTGTTGTTGATATAGAGTTACTTTTTGCTCAACGGCTTTCTTTCACTCTGTGCTAATAAATCTATCTTGTAGATTAGGGATACTGTGTCGTTTCAGTCTTATATATTGGAGGCTGCCATCTCCTCTCAGGTTCTGTGCCAGTTCGTTTTTGTGGCTTGACAATCTTCTCTGGTATTTTTTGCTGTATTCCATTATTTCCTGTTTGACTGTGTTAATTTTTAGGTCATTGTAAATGTACTTGTTACTGATGTACTGAGGAATATTAAGTATTGCTCTTAGCGTTTTACTTTGATATCTTTCCAGTATTTCTATGTTGCTGTTGCTGGCTGTTCCCCATAACTGTATGCCGTATGTCCATATGGGCTTTAAGATTGCTTTATATACGGTGATTTTGCTGTTGGTGCTCAATTGTGAGTTCCGTCCTATTATCCATTGCATGTTACGTAATTTTGTGTCCAGTTGTTTTCTCTTAGTCCATATATGTTTCTGCCACGTCAACCTCCTGTCCAGATGCATACCCAAGTATTTTGCGTGTTCCTCTTGTGGGATCTCTTCGTTATTCAATTTTACTGGTGGACAGGTGTCTCTTTTGAGCGTGAAGGTTACGTGGGACGACTTGCTTTGGTTAGCTTTAATCCGCCAGGTTTTAAGCCATTCTTCTATTTTGTTTAGATGTGTTTGGAGGTGTTCAGATGCTATTTCAGGATTGCTGTGGCTAGACAGTAAGGCTGTATCATCTGCATATGTTGCGACTGTAGTTTTATCCGTCGTTGGAAGATCTGCTGTAAACAGAGTGTAAAGAGTTGGTCCAAGTATACTGCCTTGAGGTACGCCCGATTTTATCTCTTGCAGTTCGGAAATTTCACATCCAAGTTTCACTTCAAAGCATCGATTTGTAAGGTATGACTGGAGTATGTGAAAGAATGAGTGTGGGAGTAGCTTTTTAATTTTGTACAACAGCCCCTCATGCCATACCTTATCAAAGGCCTGGCTGATGTCAAGGAACACAGCAGAGCAGAATTTTTTTGTTTCCAGTGATCTGCTTATATCGTCAACGATTCGGTGAACCTGTTCTATTGTACCATGGTATTCTCTAAACCCAAATTGGTGACTTGGTATTATGTCTGTTAAGTGCTCCTTCATTCTGTTTAGTAGAATTCTCTCAAAGAGTTTTCCAATGATTGGCAGTAGGCTTATAGGTCTATATGATGATACTTCATTTGTTGGTTTACCCGGTTTAGGAAGCATTTTCATTTGTGCTATCTTCCATTGTCCTGGGAAATATGACTGGCGCAAGCAAGCGTTAAAGATTTTTACTATTGCCATGATGCCCTTTTTTGGTAGTCTTTTCAGTAGTGTTGCGTCTACGAGGTCGTATCCTGGAGCTTTGCCTTCTTGCAGGTTTTTGATTTCCTTGCTAACTTCCCCAGGACATGTGTGTTTTATCGGCAGGCACATTTGGTGTGCAGTATCTAGATAGGTTTTAATTTCTATGTTGTGTTCCGGAATTGTCTCAGGGAATGGAAGGAAAACTGTGCTGAGGTGACTTGCAAAGCTTGTTGCCTTTTCTGCATCTGATCTGGCCCATTTACCGTCCGAAGTTTTGATGGCTGGGATGTGACTTTTTGGGCATTTGAATTTTTTTGTTGCTTTCCATAATGAATAGTTAGTGTCTGCAGTCGGGGTTAGTTTTGAAAGGAATGATTGCAGGTTCTTGTTGTTAAAATTTTTAATCAGACTTTTGAGTTCCTGTGAGCATCTATTAAAAGCAGTTTTATCTATAGGATACCTGGAGTTGTGCCATATTTTTCTCAGCTTACGCCGTTCATTCACCTTTTCTTTTATGTGTTTTGGGTACTCATTTAGGTTCGGTGGCAGTTTTTTCTTCGTCTTTGTCGAGTTAACACTAGCTGTGTAGACGATTCTGTTGAACTCCTCTATAGCTATCTCTATTTCTTCTTCAGTTCTCACTGGATTAATGAGCTTTGTTTGTGATGTGATGAGATCTTGGTATAGGTCCCAGTCGGTATATTTATTACTGTATATTCTTTGAGGGGGCTCAACTAGAATAACCGCTGAGTTTATATTGAGGATGACAGGCGTGTGATCGGAAGAGAGGTCAGTACAGGATTCGACGGTCATATAATTTCGGCCAAGGTTTCTTGTGATGAAGAAGTCTAGCACATCTGGTATCTTCCTTGGGTCCGTTGGCCAGTGTGTGGGTTCACATTGTGTCATGCATTCCATTCTCAGACTTACTACCGTTTTATGAAGTTGTCTGCCTCTCGGTAAAATGATTCTTGATCCCCAGGAAGTGTGTTTTGCGTTCCAGTCGCCTCCACATATAAATCTGGCACCTAATGTTGTGAAGTACAGCTTGTATTCATCTTCAGTTATAGTATGTCTAGGTGGGCAGTATACTGCAGAGATAGTAGTTTCCATTTTATCGTTTAAGGTCATTTTGATTGAAGTTGCTTGTATCTTTGCTGAGCAGTATGCCTCAAGTACATGATGTTTGATATTCTCTTTAATTATTATTGCAGTTCCACCATGTGTGTTGCCAGATGGGTGATTTGTAGTATAAACTCTGTAGTGTTTCAAAGCAAAATGAGTTTTTGCAGTGAATCTTGTTTCCGAGATCAGGGCTATGTCAATTTTTTCCAGTGTTAAGTATGTCTGTAATTCTTGACGACGATCCGTCAAGCCGTTGGCATTCCAGGTAACCACACGGAGGTTATGGAGACCGGTGGCTAGCTAGGCTTGTGATGAGCTGAACCATGCGGTCCATCATTTTGTCCATCATGTTTACCATGATTTGCTGTAGTTTAACGAACATTTTGTCTATCATTTCTGTCATGTTTTTTAGGTCAGGTTGTCCACCTGATCCTCGTTGGTTGTTTGTAGCGTCTGCATATGTGCGTTTCCTGTTTTGGTTTGCCGGGTTCTCCTTTGTCTTTATATTTTGTTCAGGATTTCCTGTATTGTGTATGTGTATTTCTTTGTTTATAGGTTTTGTTTTGAATATTTTCTCTTTATACTGTTTATATTTTATGCACCCTTTGTAACTTGCAGGGTGTTTGTCTTGACAATTTGCACATGTGGCTTCAGAGTCTGGTTTTTTAATGCATGTTGATGTGGGGTGATCATTACCGCATTTCACGCATCTATGTGGTCTGCAGCACTGATTTTTTGAGTGTCCAAACCTTTGACACCTTTTACATTGTAGTATTTCTTTCTTTTTATATGGTGTTTCAAATGATGCTTTAGTTTGATTTAGGTATTTGATGTTAAAAATTTCTTTGTTATTTGCTTTAGGTTCTAGATCTATGTAGAATAGCGGCAGAGGTTTCTTAGTAGTTCTGTGGAGAGCATTAACTATCTGTCTGACTTCATGTCCTTGTTCTTGTAGTTCTTCCTTCATTTGAGAGGTGTCTTCCGTAGAATGCAGACCTCTGAGTATGACTCTGTACGCTCTTTCACACTTAAGTTGGTAGGTGTAGTGTGATATATTATTTGCTGTGAAGTTTTCTCTAATTGTTTTATAAGTTGCAATGTCCTTGGGCATTAATTTGATTATATGACCAGATCGTAATGTTGTTAGGGTATATGATGTACTATCAACAAGCTTGTTTATTAATTCTTTTAGAGCTTTAATCTCTATTACTCCTGTCACAAATATGGGTTCAGGCTTAGGGGTGTATTCCGTTTCAGTGGTTTTTGTGTCTTCGTTGTCCAAAACTTCGAAACTATTTCGCAGAGGTATTTCAAATGTATTCTTTAATTTCTTTGTGCTGTCATTTTGTAAAGGGCTTGTTTCTTTCCGTTTGTAACTTTGTTTGGGTACTTTATCACTTTGCCATTCGAATTGCGCTGATTTATTTTCTAACAATTCAACATGATGTGGCTGTGGCGATGGTGTTTCTTTAGTTTCTTTAGTTGGGTCACTCTTAGGTATTTCTTTACTAACTTCTATAGTAACATTTTCGCTTGTTGATGTTCCTGATGAGCTGTTGCTTGGGTTTCTTGTGAACATACTTTTATGGAAAGTTTGCTGTATCATTGCTGGGTTATTTTGGTTTCTTTTTTGGTTCGATTCATTCATTTTATTCCCACGAGTTGGGTCGTGTTTATATCGGTCGCTTGAAGGGTGACGCCCATCCCCTCGAGAAGGCGCAATGCAACGATGTCAGCCGGGTCCATCGAGGTTGGCGCTAGAGACTTGCCTCCCTGCCAGCCATGCATCCTATCGGCACGTTCCCACCTTAGGATTAGGGTGAATTTTTAGAGAGGCTTTCTACCTCGCAGCACTGGCGATTAAGCCACTGCTCCCGGTTCTGCAAAACATGACCACAGAGTTTGCGGGTTGAGGAGATCATTTCCTACCTCCATCAAAGGCTGGCTTGTTAGGCAAGCTGGGTCGGGTTAGTTAACCGCCGCCCGAGACTCGGCGTTGACCTTTTACGGCTGAATAAGGTCTCCTCAACCAACCCTCCTTCTTTCTCATACGGGCTTGGGACCGTCAACGGCGAAGTTTATACCCATCAAACTGAAAATTTTTAACTATGGGAGCAAATCGATCAGAGCAAAATAATCAGCTGTTGCATACATTTCAGCTGAGTAGGCATCGTAGTTTAGTATGGAACAGCAGATTTTAGCACCGGTTGGTAAATACCATAGTAAAAGTTGTTCAGTTTGATGTGTAGACTCTTGGTTTTATAGGATGCTAATGATTTCAATTTCACCCTGTATAGGCTGACGATAACCACTCGCAGGCCACTACTAGACGGCAGTATACAAGAGAGATATGTTGATGATGTTTGTTAGTCCCATAGACACAGACCTGAAGGACTCGAGTCCCCTGTAGCGCATGAACCGCTCCCTGGCCGGCAGGTCCTGTGGCGTGTCCACTTCGTCGGGGAACTGCTGGTCCTCGCGAGCCGCCGCTATCTTCTGCAGCATCTCGTGCTCCTCATGTGCGTCTATTGTCGCGTCGTATCTGCAAGTTAGGGTGATTCATTATTATTTTTTATTAGCAGCCAAAGGCAAATCTAGTGAAACACTAGTAGTAAATATGTGAAAAGCCTTCGATAAAAAGATTTCAAATTATGCTTACTTGTCATCAGTGGGTCCCACTTCTGATTCAGTGACGGACTCAAAATCATTGTCTTGCTCCTTGTCCTCCTGATCTGAGTTGTCCTCTTCGCATGACATGAAATCCTCGCCCTCTTCGTCTTCTTCCTGTGAACCAGCATATTATTAATTAAACTCTCTTGCTGTGTTTCTTACTCATTTTACATTAATCAAATGGGCCCACATCCACCAACTTCTGGCCAGATGCCTTCCTTTTTATTGTGCCATTTAATTTAGTCACAGTCCTGAGCTAATCTGATCAGTCTCAAAAGGTGAACCACTATCAAGCAGAGCAGTGAGCTTATACCAGTATGTTGCAATCTCTTGCATAGAATTAAGAAACAATTTTTCAAACCTATGAGACTGGCATAGTCTTTAACGGTAAATGAAAAAATCCGTAAACTAATCATAATAGTGATGATTATAGAACTAATCGGTCAATGTAAGGGTGCGTCCACATCTGGCGAACGCGAGGCGAATGCGCAGTTCGCGCGCAGCAGCTCGCGATCTGCGCGGTTGAATATTATGCTCGTGTGTCGCTACTGTGCAACGCGCGCGCATTCGCCAGATGTAGACCCACGTGGGTCTACCATGAGTTTTCACCGTTCTTTACTACTGTAGTTACGTCACCAATTTTGTATTGAATTTCGTACAGCGCTCCTAGTGGTTACGTTGAGAACTAATTTCTGTCATACGATTTGGCGACGTAACTACAGTAGTAAAATACAGGGAAAACTCATGGTAGGCCCTCAGATATCTTAATATTTTGTTAAACCATTAAACAAAATAATGTTTTCTTATAATTACCTCACTGCCACTGCCTCCGTCTGACCCATCCCCCTCAGCATCAGACTCCACTATCCACGCAGCTTGGTAATCCGACCACCCTTTGGGTACTTTCTTCACTTTCTTCTTTTTTGTCTGCAAGACAAAATACATACAAAATCAATCAGATGCTAAAAGCATCTATAACATGTCTAGATTTTTGTTTAAATTGATTGGGACTGTATAATTTCGATACTGTAAATATAAATATAATAAAACTGTACAGCAAATCAATTGAAAGGAGGTTCTAAGATCTGCTCTCAATTGTATTAACGTCTTAAGCATTACATTAGTGAAGTGACCCCGTCCCATTTGAGTTTCATTCAGTGCCCAGTCATGCAGTTATAGCATTCATGTTTAGCAAGTGTATTTTTTAATTCAAAACCATACCTCTATATTAGCCTGCTCAATTTCCTCCTCCGTAGGCCAGGTCTGCTCAGCATCCATAGGATCCGGAACATTCTCCGACACCAGACTCTCCTGCTTCGCTGGATCAGCCACTTGTAACACCGACACTTTAGTTACTTCCGCATCCATCGTATCTGATTTCACATTTTCTTTCCCCAAGTTTAAAGGGTGAGGATCATCTAGCCCGTCTATTCTGGACATTTGGAAGTCTCCCAAACCAGTTATATGGACTAAACCGTTGACATTTAATGGCAAGCCACGCAAGTAGCCACTTATTTTTAATGTACCGCTGTCACCTTCAGAGTTTGGCACGTATTCCACCTCTTCAGCAAGCATATATGGTCTCTTTTCTCTGTGATGTAAAATGTTACGTTTTTGGTTACCGATTCTACGAAGTAAGTTTAATCCATCTGAACTCTTATCCAGTTGCATGACTTTTTCTTCTGGTAACCATTTTGAGATTAGTTTTTGTACGTTCTGTTTCTCGGTTGTCCGTTTCTTTGGGTGGACTCCTTCTATGTCCATGGCAGCTACGACAGGGGTGGGCATGCCTTGTGCCATGGATAAAGTGAGGACTTTCTCGCCCCATTCGTCAACAGGCTCATCGAGAGCTGAACTGATATAGAGGGCTGTGTCGGAAATTTTCAGGGCATCAAGGAGAGCAAATTCATTGTCAATTTCTGGACAGATGAAAGAAAACCGCTGCTTAAAGTTTGGTAAGCTGAAATATAAAGAAAATTGTTTTTAAATGTTGATTATTAATATTTTACTTACATAATCATTTTAATCTAACAATTGAAACTGTTTTCGTCTTGCATAGCTGAATGGCTAGTATATTTTACTAGTAAAATACAAACCCTGCCAATAGAAGTAAGAAAATCATGTAATGAAGAAATCAAGATTTTATTTATTTACTAACTAGGAAATGCTTTCTTATTTATTTTAACACTCTAAAATTTAGTATTTTACTGCTTGTTTAACTTATTTATACCTATGCATATGTAAGCAAACAAAGTCTTTAACAAAAGATAATTGTTAACAATAACACACTCATGCCCCATGATGCATATGCTGGTTTTGCTGACTATATAAGTGCCCAAACCGCATAAATGATGACCATCCATATATGGATACAAAACAAATGAATGTAATGCCCGCTATTGAGTCAAAATACCCGGCCGACCCGGTTGGTGTAATGGTTACCACGCCGGACTGCCAAACCAGGGTCCTGGGTTCGAATCCCGGTTCGGTCATGGATGTTATAATATGTTTGTGCCGTTGTTGTATGGTTTCCATAATAGAAGCCTTTAGTGCTAGTTTGGGATCATTACAATGTATGTGCCTGTGAGCGTTATTTATTTATTTAAAATCTCAAACACGAATAAATACAATTTAAATGACTAAATGGGTTAGAAATGGTCTTACCCAAGGTGCAATATTCCACTAGGACCCTGGCTAACGATAGCTCCTTCAGAACACGTCTTCAATATAGACAGAGCGGACTGCACGTCAAGCTGGGCGTTCAACGGAACCACGCACACTAAGAACGGTGGGTTCCTCGTACCTCCCACCGCTCGCTTCTTTGATAATACCTCCTCTCGTTTGTTCTTACGGATCTGCAAAGCTTGGTGCCGACGCTCATCTTTCTTTAGAATATGACGATTACGACGCACAACTTCTTTTAAGTTTACTTTGCCTAGAAAAGAGAAATTTTATTTCGGTGATTTTTTAAGTTAGTACAAGAGCGAATCAGACAGACTTTCAGACTATCTATTAGTTTAAAGGGTAAGTAGGGAATGAGAGGTATCAAAAGTATATCAAAATACGTGATAAGAAGCGATGTGAAACCCAGAAAACACAATATTATTAAAGTTTATTTCTAACCTTTTACGGCAGCCGAAATACCGCGTTTAGATCGATGCCGCGACTTGTGAGCTTTGTTGCTCTGCTTCAGTTGTCCAGAACGATGAGCTTGCTGCATTGTATGTGTTATTCAAGCATAAAAACAATAAACATTCGACTATTTACGAAAATCCACATGGGGAACCACACTGCCTGCAACTCAGCCTTTTCAAATCAAATCTGACAATTCTGACATCTGTCTGACAGAGGTCTGACACTGACATGACTTTTTTTTTTTTTTTTTTTTTTTTTCAATTTATTTAATAGCCTGGTTACAAGACCTTTTGGCTAAATCTTATTATATTTTTAATATTCATCTGCTTTCACATTAAAACGTTGGTATTTTACGTTTTGATGGTTCTTTGGAGTTTTTGGAGACAATCGAAAGACGCAGGAAAAGCAGAGAAGTCCACAGGAAAGAGGGGAACCGACCGCTTTGCCGTGCTAAAACGACACTTTGTTACGCAAAACAACACCAATTTTACGAACCAAATCTCACTATAAACGATAAAAATTCGATGAAATATGAGGACTCCAAACGTCAGCAACCAAATCCCGCCAAAAACTCGTCTGACATGACATTGACACGGGGCTGCCACATGTGATTTCGGAAATTCTCCCAGATCGAGAATTTTTTTCCCGCAAAACGATAAGTTTTGAAGAAAAATCCCTCAAATTCAAATAACTTGATACACAATTTTTGAGAGTTACGCGGTTATTAATTAAGCTTAAGTACCGCGTTCTCGCGTTACCGGGTTCTGCCGAAATATCGGGAACTCCAAAATAAATAAAAACGCGGTAAGAACCCGTTATAATAATTAACTTTAGCTTAACTTGATACAAATGAAACACAAAATCTATAAAAAAAAAACGGTTGACCAATTTAAAGGCAATACCCACAACATAAATTTTTGATTTTGTTATGCATAGGTTGTCAATTTCAGTGAAATTCTTATTCGGTTGATTGTTGTAAGGTTCGCTATCTTTTTGTTACCCAATTTGTTTTTTTAGTGTAAGA
Organism: Agonopterix heracliana; assembly: GCA_963693445.1. Lineage (NCBI taxonomy): Eukaryota > Metazoa > Arthropoda > Insecta > Lepidoptera > Depressariidae > Agonopterix > Agonopterix heracliana. The sequence continues at coordinate 4,164,564 of OY856310.1, forward strand.
TCTGCCTTTTTTTTTTTAAATTCTGTTGCTATCTGCGGAGACCTGTAATTGGTTTTCTGTTAGCCATCCATATTTGTATCGTGTCACCAGTTGTTGGTCTTCCAAATAATTTTTTTTTAAATAAAGCTAACTGTACTCGAATAGCAATAAGTACGGATGCAACAACCTCTTTCTTTAGGTGGATTATACATTCATTCTTTTAGTACGGGTTAGTATGGTAGAAGACAAATGAAGTTCTTTCGGAGTAAACACCAAGAGTAAAATTATTCCTTGTATAAATCTAAGTTTGGTCGAATCCGGCCTTAATATGTAACATAATACGGTATTAATTACATCTTTCCTCCCACGAAGGTATCTTTAAACTCAACAGCACCATAGACAAACCTTACATTTGTACGCTTGCATGCTTTTGTATGACAGGTTTCGATCGAGCCATGATAGCCAGCGTCAGCCTATGAAAGAACACCTATTTTATATTATTTATGCAATGTATGATGTTGATTAAAAAAATCCCAAAAATTCCGCAATGACCAAATTTTTCCCCAAAATCGCGGAATAAACCCCCAATCTTGCAACCCTACTACATTGACATTTTTTTTTTTTTTTTTTTTTTTTGGAGTTTTTGGCGGGCTTTGGTAGCTGACGTTTGGAGTCCTCATATTTCATCGAATTTTTATTGTTTATAGTGAGTTTTGGTTCGTAAAATTGGTGTTGTTTTGCGTAACAAAGTGTCGTGCAAGTGAACAATATATAGTTCAGTGAAATATGATGGTGCATGGGTCGTAAACAGGAAAAGTGATCCGTGATTTTAGCGCGGCAAAGCGGTCGGTTCACCTCTTTCCTGTGGACTTCTTTGCTTTTCCTGCGTCTTTCGATTGTCTCAAAAAACTCCAAAGAACCATCAAAACGTCGAATACCAACGTTTTAATGTGAAAACAGAAGAAATATAAAAATAAAATAAGATTTAGCCAAAAGGTCTAGTAGCCAGGCTAGTAAATAAATTGAAATTAAAAGCAAAAATAATAATAGACATTTTTTTTTTGTTATGTTCAAGGCAAAGGGATCTAACCCATTCAGCCGATGTCTTCGGTTGAATTTGTTTCCCGATATAAAAAAGAAAAAGTAGTTCCTAATGGCTCGATAGATGGCGTTGACGAGACAGGGGTGAGTGACCTTGCAGATACTAAAATACACACAAATTAGTGAGAATTTGTGTTTTTAAGTAAGCAGCAAAATATGAACATATTTCGTCAACGGATGCGCTGACTCAGTGACATGCATTTTTGTTTATTTTTTAGCCTAAAATTTTCGTCTTCGGACTCCTCTCTGGTCAACGCCATCCATCGCCTGTATTATGAACTACGTTTGAGTAGCTCCAAGAAGTTTGGAATCCTCTAGTAGTCCTATATATAGGACTACAACACCATTCACTATCCTGCAAGTAGGACTACTCATACATTCACAGTACTGTGAATGGGCTCCTTGAGCCTACAAGGCATCCGACGACCTTGAGCAAAATGTATGAGTAGTCCTACTTGCAGGATAGTGAATGGAATCGTAGTCTACATGTAGGACTACTGTGAATGGGCTACTATATGGGTGCTAATGGGATCTAACCCCTATGGGGTCCATTTACAATATCGTATCGGATGGTGCATGGATCTAAGGCCGAGATTCAGAGACGATTTGTAAATCATAGTTCGAACTCCCGTATGTCAAAATCCATACATTTCTACCTAATATACTTATATTACTCTTTGATTTCTACCCTACTTAGCTCGAACTAAGCCAAAAAAAATCGTCTCTGAATCTCGGCCTGAATCATAAAGGCACTGAACGATCATTACCGACCACCAAGGAGTATTATCATGTTTCACCGCTTGTTAGGCAGTCTGTGCTCCACTATAGAGGATTCGAAACTTCTTGGGATGGTGATTGGTGAATGTCGCGTCGAACTGCAGTGAATGGACCCCTTTAGCAACAATGGGGGATTTTCAGAAATCCATTAAAAAAGAAAAAGTAGTTCCTAATGGCTCGATAGATGGCGTTGACGAGACAGGGGCAAGATACCTTGCAGATAATAAAATACAAACGAAATAGTAAGAATTTGTGTTTTTAAGTAAGCAGCAAAATATGAACATATTTCGTCAACGGATGCGCTGACTCAGTGACATGCATTTTTGTAAATTTTTTAGCCTAAAATTTTCGTCTTCGGACCCCTCTCTGGTCAACGCCATCTATCGCCGGTATGAGTAGCTGTGCTGCTGTGTAGTCGTAGAAAGAGCAAGTAATAGAACGAAGAACGTGTTTTGTCTCATTTACTCAATGAGGGATGCATAATACAAATTCACTCTAGTTAAAAAAGGAGATCGCTACCTTATTGCTGTCCTTATTGACGTAGCCATATTTTTGCTCTAGCCTCTATGGTCTGACGCCGGAGTCAGTCAACAAAAATTTCATAAAAATGTTTGTTGCTCTATATTTCGATGAATAGTTATTTCGTAATAATTTAATTCATTGTAATTTGTTGCGAGTGGGTGATTTTAAGTTAACAACATGGTAGCGTGCAGCGTTTTAGGATGCAAGAGCCGCACTGAACGTTGCAAAGAAAATATTTCATTCCAAGGGTATGTTAACATAAATTCACGTTTTATTGCAGGAAACATTAATAATAAAACGCATTTTAATAGTTTCATTCATCGGGCAAGTGTTAAAGACAATAATTTAAAAGTTAAAGCTAAATTTTGTGATTTGTAATCTCAATAAGGGTGGTCAGATGTCAAATTAAAATTACCCTGTTTCCACCTTGAAAATAAGGTACACCAAGGGCTGTGCCAAGGGTAAGCCGGAAAAGGTTTCATGAGGTGTTTTGTAACCGCTAGTTAAACGTAGTTAAGCATACCATACCATGGATAGCTGTCATTGCCTCAGGGTTAAAAGCTCCAACAAAAAACAGCATTTAAAAAAATAGAGGTCGGTTAACTAAAGCTGGCGCGTGCCACACATTTACGCAATGCCTTTGTCTCACTGCACGCAGAATGTCTCATCGAACTCATTTATATATGTGTCTGTGAACGTGCCAGCATCTTTAGTTAGGTTAACCTGTAAAACATACCATGATAGATGTCGTTGACGTGAGTTGAATCCTTGGGCCTGTTTCACCACTTCTGGGTAAGTTCTTGTTAGCTTATCCGACAGATAGTTTGACATACTATTTTGTATGAAATTATGTCAAAATATCTGTCGGATAAGCTAACAAGAACTTATTCAGAAGTGGTGAAACAGGCCCTTAGAGTATTTATTTATTCTACTAACAAACTTATCTGACACTTTTTGGAGGTATGTATGTTTGAGGCAGCATGAAATCCGCAACTTTGGACTTTATTCCATTACTTTAGATTTTAATTTGAATGTTAAAATTCATGAAAAACTGTGTCGTGTGAACCCCAAACGCGATAGTTTCGAAATTATTGTTCCGCAATTAAAGGCTGTTTAGTGATAGACAAGGTATAAAATTGTATGTAAATGCGTAAGATTGTTTGATCTGGCACGTTGGCAGAAGGGAAATGCTAAGGCGAGGCGGTCCCTATATAAATCGTCTAAGGTTGGATCATAAAGAATAGTTAGTGAGGTTTTTTTTATGTCTGTTTGTCTATTCGTTTGATTTTTTGTGTGTTTGTTTGTTTGTTCGAGCATCACGTAAAAACTACTTTACCAATTTTTTCGTATAGGTAGGGTAGGGAGTTGTAGCTTTTTTGCGTTTTTAAGTGATGTATTTTTTCTTCAGTTTTCCAAGCGACGAATATTTAAAAAATATATGGGTCTTCGCAACTGGCAGACTCAATTGGTCACCTACTATAAATTCGCGTATTTGAAGAACATCTGTACTATTGAAAATATACGTATAAGAGAAATGGAATACAGTGACACTCCAACACGGTATATAAAGGTAAATTCAATATGTCGGTAGATAGTACAAGTAGATAATTATAATAGTCAAAGTAGGTATATCTAGTTTAGGTAGGAAAGAGTATAGGTCATAATTTATTATTTGTAAACTGGAAGACTAAGGGCCTGTTTCGCCACTTCTGAATAAGTTCTTGTTAGGTTATCCGACAGATATTTTGACATTATTTCATACAAAATATGTCAAACTATCTGTCGTATAAGCTAACGATAACTTACCCAGAAGTGGTGAAACAGGCCCTAAGGCATTGTCCTAATTGGGCAATGTCGGTAAAGCTGGTTAGATTCTTTATTAAATAATGTTAGGTAGCATTGCTTTCTTTTTTTAGTTCTAGTAATGTTTTCGAGATGATTGTTTTCATACAAGAAGCGAAAACCAGTTTACCTACTTAAGCCTACTAAAAATCAGGTTCGGGTTTCGATCTCATTTGATTCTGTACCCCTTAAACTAGGTTACCTACCATACACTAAATGTTGGCTCCCTGCAAATTGTTCAATGTAGTTGATGATGTAATTAAGTTCGAGCTAAGTAGGGTCGAAATGTATGGATTTTGACATTTATCTGTAGGTTTTAGCAAGGTCTTACAATTATAGTACAGAATACGAGCCTCTATAGCTTACCAGAAAAGGTGTGTATCATATCTTACATTAAAATATGATAATGTTCTATAAGTTAACAACATAATTTATGATTTGATACAAATAAATAACTTTATTAAAATGTATTCTCGTTATTATAATGACACAACAGGTGACATAAATTGATAATTGCATATTGCATAATGTGCTATTATTATGTTCTTCTACTTCTTATCGAGTGGGCTGCAAGCCCTGGTGTCAGAGTTTATTCAAACCGCCTTACGGCCTCTGACGTGGTTTTTATGTAACGACTACTACCACCAGAGATAGTAGCCGGGACCAACAGTTTAACGTGCCATCCAAAGCACGGAATCATCTTTCTTTTCAGACAATCAGGTGACTCAGCCTGCAATGTCCTAACCAACTGGGGAAAAACGCACAAAGTGACATTTCACTAGGTGCCCCCCGTGGGAATGGCCGTGGTGGTCCAGTGGCGAGTAACCTTGCCTGCCGTGCAGGAAGCGATGGTTCGATCCCCGTCCAAGCCGACTCGTACCAATGAGTTTTTCGGAATTTATGTACGATTTGTAACACCACTGGCTTTTCGGTGAAGGAAAACATCGTGAGGAAACCTGCATGCTTCAATTTCGAGGCATGTATAGTACGTACCCACTGTCCATTATAAGTGGCGACGGGCTCACCCCCCGTCACACTGGACAGAGTTTCGGTACTACTGGTGAAACGTGGATGTTTTGAGATTTTATAATATCTCTGACTACCCCCTCGGGGAATATAGTCGTGAGCATATGCCCCCCGTGGGAATCGAACCCACGACCTCCGTGTCAAGAGCCCAATGCTCTTAACCATTAGACCACGGAGGCAGTTCCACGGAGGCGGATTACGTTCAATGGGTACCAGCCCGTCTAGTATGATTTCTCTACTAGCGTGCCGACTCTATTTTTTCCATACTAAGTACTTGTCGCAGCTAGCGCGACGCTCTGAAAAGCGCGAGACCAGCAGTGCGAATTTTTAAAGTCACACGTTCAAATCAGCAGTAGAAAGACGCATAATCTCCATAGTAATTTTAACATTTTCTACTGCTGTTTACAGCGAGTTACGGGTGTCTTTCAAAAATCGCACTACAGGGGCTATAGACAAGGTAACATTTCTATTGGCGTAGACGCTAGTAGAAATGACAGAATGTATGGATTTGACATTGGCGATCGAAACATTTTGACGTTTTCTTTCTCCACCATACTTCAAATCCATACGTTTATTTTTTTTTCTACTGTCGTTAATGCTAATCGAAAGTACTTTTTCTAGAGGCCCTGGTTATTTTCTAAGCAGCCGAAGGCGCGGTGCGCACATGTAGTGAAATCGTACTAGACTCAAAGGACTGTAAGTATTCACCCTACGAGCGGCGCGGGAATCTCATTCGGTGAATTCAGCAATTGTAAATGTCAAAATAACTATGGAGATGTGCATCTTTATACTGTGGATTAGACTTTCAAAAATCGCTATGTATGATTAATGATTTTTGAAAGTCAAATCAGCAGTAGAAAGATGCATATCTCCAAAGTAATTTTGACATTTTCAACTGCTGAGCTCACCGAATGAGATTCAAAAATCGCACTTGTGTACACACACGCCGTGTGTACATAATATATCATAGTTCATTTACCCATTTTTATGGGAGTTTGATTTCCTATGGTATCACTGGATGAAATTATCGCTGTCTCATACGCGGTTACACTGATGTTCCGTCTATCAGCGTAAGCGAAATACTTGGCCTATGTGTGTAGTTTACATGAAGTGACATTTTGGAGTCAGATGGCCGAAGTACAAAAAAGTGCATACGTCGATAAGGACAGCAATAAGTAGCGGTCTCCTTTTTTAACTAGAGCGAATTTGCTGTGTGCATCTCTTACTGAGTGATATGACAAGACACGTGCTTCCTTCTAGTGCCTTCTCTTTCTACGAGTGACTACGTTTGAGTAGCTGTCAGAAAACTCCTCGTTGAACTAAATCTTGCAACTTGCAACATTATAAAAAATATCATTGACCAAGAATTAATGAAATACTTACCTTCACAAAATACGTATTAAGTAATTTTTGTTTCAATAGAGAAATTTATAAAACGCATGAAAACAGTAAAAAATAATGCATTTTCCAATGCTGAGCACTTTTTTTCAGCGGGCAACATTACACACGCCAACATCACTGGTCACGTGACGTGACGTTGAGGACGTGTCATTTGCAGACTGCTCGTTGGCGGCGTTGCGCAGGCTCATTTTCTCAAAAAGTCCAATTGGAGTGTTACTGATGAACAAAAGTTGAATGGTTTTAGTCGAATTGATCAGTTAATATTATAGATAGGATAGTTAAATCTCAATAAATCAAAATGGGAAGTGAGTATCCTTGTTATTTATCTTTATAAATCGTGATTTCATCGCGGACACGTATCGTTAGTTTTTGGCGAGATTACGTTTCTAATTCGGGTATTTATGTGTTAAAGGTGTCGTTTAACGTTGTATTTCTTGTATTTGCAGTCAAATTTCTCGAAGTTATAAAGCCGTTTTGCAGTATATTGCCAGAAATAGCAAAACCAGAGAGGAAGGTAAGACCACGTTTATATCTCGTATTTATCGTGATTTTACTTATTTCTGAGAGTCCACATCGTCTCTTACTGATGCAGGATTGATTCCTGTACAAATTGAGCTTAAATTCCACCTGTTTCATTGTTATAATGTAAGTGAAAGTGCAACAATAACCCCCACGTATTGAAGTAGGGGATCTAACAGTAAATCGGGTCATACTTTTGGCGAGTGATTCTTAGCGTTTCTGACTGAATGTATTGTATTTCAGATCCAGTTCCGAGAGAAAGTACTATGGACAGCAATCACTCTATTTATTTTCTTAGTATGCTGTCAGGTAAGATATCTTTTTTATCGAATTCTGTAATCTTGCCACATTGTACAACATATGTTCTTCTTTATAACCCATTTAGTTAAAGGTACAGCTGTACATTTGATGAATAAGTTCAATAAACTCATTAGTTAAGTGTTCTTAAAAACAATTAGCAAATTACTCATGAATTTATTTGAATATCTAATTATTTCACTTTAAAAGATTTCACTAATTTATCAAATGATTTGTCATGAACGATGAAGAGGGAATAAAAATAAAATGAACAGAAAATAGATGTTAAGAACATTCTTATTCAGTAAACTTTGACAATCCGATTGGCCTGGTGATTGACACCTAACCTTATTGCCAACACTTCTAGGTTGAAAATTCTGTTTGTGTTCATCAATGAAACTATCACAATCTACAATAATGTGATCACAAATGATTATGCATCATTTGAGAAGTGATCGTACTCTTCAATCTGACAGATTAACTTCACCAGCGGCTTGTTTCTCAAAGAAACAGAATTCACTAAAAATAAGCTTATTACAGACATATATTATGTCTTATTATGAAAAGGGAATGCTGTGATGGTTTGGTCATGTCGAAAGGATGAGTGAAAGGATAGTAGAATGACATATGAAATATATAAAGCAAGTGTGAATGGAAAAATCAAAAGGGGTCGCCCTAGACGTACGTATGCAGACCAAATTGGCAGCATACTTAAGAAGGGCCAGATCAAATGTACCCGAAACCGACGAGCGTGTATGAAACGACTTATGACTGTGGAAGAGGCAAAAGAGGTATGTCAGGATCGTAGCCGATGGCGATCAATTGTCTCTGCCTACCTCAATGGGACACACAATTGGGATGGTGAGTATATGTATGTATGTATGTTAAGGGCTGAAATGACGGCCAAAAGGGATGAATGAAAGATGCTGTTGTAGTTTCTGGCCGCATCTTCTCATCATTCTCTACGGCGACAACACTTTCCGATGCAGTGGTATCTTCAAAAAAAGATTTGACGTTTAATATGTGGGCTTCAAGCTCCTATATTGAACAAATAATGAGAAATGACCACATGATGGTGAATCAAATCTTGATTTTTAATAATAAATAAATTTGAAGACATACCAGATAGGTAAATAAACATATTGTAGCCAATTGATAGGTTAACGTAATTAAATCCTCAATCCACAGATCCCCTTATTCGGTATAATGTCTTCGGACAGTGCGGATCCCTTCTACTGGATCCGTGTGATCCTGGCCTCCAACAGAGGAACACTTATGGAACTCGGTATCTCTCCCATCGTCACGTCCGGTCTGATCATGCAGCTTCTCGCGGGAGCCAAGATCATTGAAGTCGGCGACACTCCTAAGGACAGAGCTTTGTTTAACGGAGCTCAGAAATGTAAGTTCACTTATTAATTATATCTTATGTTTTTTAGGTTGATAGTTGTTTTGGTTTGTTAGTTATTGATGTACTCAGACTCAAAATTCGATAATAATGTTCCGGCAAAAACATCTATGTGTATTCGCAATCAGAATTATTCACTTTTGGAAATAGCTCCTCCGATGTTGGTAATATGCAAAGTTTTTTTTTTCTTTGTGTTTATATGATAATTTATTTGGTTCTTCATAATCAATATAATTGTTTAGTTATAGCGGTTATTTCGCTGAACGAAAACATTTTGAGGAAACCTACTTGTTGTAATTTGTAAAATTATTGTGTCCACTGCAACTGCACTGTTAGGAAGCAAAGGAAATTTCGAGTTCCTGGCCGCATCTTCTCTACAGCGAAATACCTTGAGATGCAGTAGTACAGTCTCAAAAATTTACTTCAAAAAGCTATCTTTATGATATTTATGGGCTCGCATGGTGGCGTATGGTCCATACCCTCCCTTAAAGAGGAGGCCTATGGAGTGCAGTGGGATCCTACAGGCTTTATGATATTTCCTAGGAAAATGTGTGATTTGACTTGAAGTTAGGGTTGCCAACTGTACTTTATATAAAGTATTGTACGTTATTTTCAGTCAATATACTTTATATTTTTGAAGAACAATAAAGTACGCAAAAATACTTTATTTCAGCTAGGTCTACAAAAAAATACTGGCGAGAAATGGCAGTAAATTTTTAAAGAATGCCCAAACGAATTCTATAATTTGAAGAAAATTATAAGTTATATTTTGTCTGTCCCTGTCACTCCGGCTTTCAGGGTGTTTTCAGTGATGAATGTGAAGTGGAGGGAGAAGAACAGGATATCATTAAAATTAGAAACGAGCTCTTAATATGTTAAAATCTTGATTTTGAATGCAGTGCATTCCACCCACAGATAACCCCCAGTAGATTCCGCATACAGGGCCGCCGACGCGCGCCAAACATCTATGATTAATCACTAATGTAAGCTAGTCAGTGATCACACCACTTCAGTACCGACCAAGTATTGGATCCGTGAACACACAAATAAAAAATAAAAATCACCTACTTATTACGATTTTCTGAGCATAAACTTTCAGTTTGTGCTATAAAATGGTGTGGGAAAAACTCTTGGACATCCAGCTACGAGAAAGATGGCATTACATTAATTAATTTTCATTATTTTGTTTGGTTTCCGGAGTTCAAGTTATAGTGGGCGGTACAATGGTTGCCTCTACAAAATTTCAGCTCACGTTGATGTCTTTTTGAAATGGTCCCTTTCTCTCATTAGTTAATTTGGTAAATCTATCACTTTCGTGCATTGACACGTGTAATGCTAGTGTTGTTCGTGTCTGCATTCGGGCCGGTATCGATATTTTTATAATATGCCATATTATTACAAAGCATTTTTAGGCGAGGATTTTAAAACGGTAGTATTACATGTTAGGCACATTGACACGTGCTATAATAGTGTTCTTCTCCTATGCGTACTGACCGCTATCGATAGTTTTATCATTTACCTACTTACAAATTTTGTTTCTTATTTTATTGTTATCTTAATCTTATCAATTTTACAAATATTATAAATACAAAAGTATGGATGGATGGATGTACTTATGATTATCACTCAATATCGATAAAGCGACTGAACGGATTCAGATGATACTCGGAACAGTGATCATAGGCTACTTTTCACATTATCTGATTCTCACGGAAGAACCATTTATCGTATCGGAAAACAAGAATATAAATCAAGATCTATATTTATACTATAATACTATAAAAGGAAAGATTAGATTTTTTGTGTGTTTGTGTCAAGAAAACTCAAAAACTACTGGACCTATTAAAAAATTGTTCCAATAATGGAAATCTGCATTTGTTAGCGACTAGCGAGTAACACAGACTATGTTTTAATTTTAAATTCCTGAGGGAAAAGCTTTTTAGTCACAGATGGAACCGCGAGGCGGAAGCTAGTTCGTTATTATACATTATAGGATCCTTCTTAAAATGATGATACTTTTTTAAGGGGATCATCACCGTCAAACTGAACAACTTTCTCTATGGCACCAAAATCGAAATCAAGAAAAAAAATCTACTCTTCCATACAAAACTGCAAACCTACTCAAGCCAAATGTATGGGACATCTGATTTTTTTTCGCGATTTCGATGTTGGTCCCATAGTGAAAGTTGTTCAGTTTGATGGTCTGATCATCCCCTTAAAAAAGTGTCAGCATATTAAGAAGGACCCTGTATAATACGCTATCTGTACATCTGTGCACGTAGTGTCATTCTGAATTAAAGAGGAATAATAGTAATTTTTTTAAGAATCGAATAAGTTTATTGTTGTGTAATATTAGTAATTTAATCACCTGCCTTAGGATGAATAATCATGGCAAAATTTATCGATATTTTTTATACACTGTCGCATCACTAGTGTACACGCTCGGAGTAGTGCGACCTTGAAATGGCCAATCATGTTGCATTTGTTTCGTGCCCCGCTACCCGCACCTACCACCAAAAATGGTGACTTCGGGCCTGTACAAAATTGTCATCATGCGGTATCTACTGGGGGTTATCTGTGATTCCACCAAACTTTTATAAATGATAAATCTTTGTTATTACTTGTATGAACAAAAAGCTCCAAAAATATAGTTTCAAAAATTTTAATTATTTAAATAAATGTACTTTAAGCTAAAGTTAATCATTATAACGGGTTCTTACCGCGTTTTTATTTATTTAACTTTAGCTTAATTAATAACCGCGTAACTCTCAAAAATTGTGTAAATGTACTTTATTTTTTAAGACTGTACTTTTTATTTACCATCCCTGTAACGACATATACTTTATGTTCGCTTAAAAAAGTTGGCAACCCTACTTGAAGTATGGCATCATCATCAACTTATCTGATGTGTAAAGTTATTGTTTGGTTAGAATATTATGTCTATTATTTTGGGAAAATCAACATTCTATTATAAGTTTATAGCCAAACATTTACACATCTATGTGTGGGGGCAAAATGCCAATGCTTTCATTCAATAGTATATTTTACAAGGACGGGCACTCTGCCAATTTATATTTGTAACGAAAGGAAACAACTTTCTAATGTCCAGACTGCTTATAGAATTTGTTTTGTTATTTGTTAATATGGAATTGATTTACTTTGATGTAATTGATCTATTTATTCCAATAAGAAAAACAGTGTTTGGGCTCTTTCAAAAAGCCCAAAACCGGTTCATTGTTCAGAGAAAAACCCAGAAAAATATAGCATTTCAAAATTAAAATAATATAGCCTCTAGAAATACAAGTTTAGAAGTTTAATCAAATTTTTAGGATTTTTGCATGTTTTTTATAGCCTAAGTTGCTCCTTCTAAGACTTATGCATCAATAACTGATTGTACTGTACTAAAATATAGTAGATTAATGACTAAGCACATTTTAAAACAAATAAAACCTTTTAATCTTAATTTATCCCAAAATATTTAAATTATTGAATACTGCTACAACTGCACTTCAGGTAGTTATAGCCATTGTCCGGACAACTCCAAAAGGGATCGCAATCAAATTTTTACCACGTCCTTCTCTTGCAGTATTCGGTATGGTAATAACCGTGGGTCAAGCGATCGTGTACGTGATGACCGGCATGTACGGGGAGCCCAGTGAGATCGGAGCCGGAGTGTGCCTGCTCATCATCATCCAGCTCTTCGTTGCTGGTCTGATCGTGCTGCTGCTTGACGAACTTCTACAGAAAGGTCAGATTCTTTTTAACTGTAGGAAATATAATTAATGTCAAAAACTTTCCCCCGTCAACAGGTAAAACAGAGTGTTATAAATTTATCATTATTATGTACCGGCTGTTGCACTTGGCTTTTTCTGCAAATAATTCTTGTTTCTGAGATAAAAAGTAAAAAGTTCTCATAATTCTAAATTTCATTGAAACCATTTCAATAATAGTTTAAACATAATGAACATGAGACAAATATTACTTTTTTGTGAATATTATCCTTTCTATGACAGTAACATAATTATGAATAATATTTAAGGAATAGGTAGTTTTGTCCTAAGATAAAGTCAAGAACTAATATTATAATAATCAATAAATACTTCAGTCCTAAGAGAACAACAGTTTTAGACTTTTATCTTAGGAACACACATGACAAAAGTGATTTTTGTGTTCCTACTTTTTTCAATGGCAAATCAATTAATTGCCTTCTTGTTTTTCTTTATTATTGATAACTTACTAAAAACTTAAATCACTATTAGTGAAATTTACCTACTGTTAAAAATGAGTAACCTTGACCTTTGTCAACAGGATATGGTCTCGGATCCGGTATCTCTCTCTTCATCGCCACCAACATCTGTGAGACCATCGTCTGGAAGGCCTTCTCTCCTGCCACCGTCAACACTGGTAAGGAAATACGCTTAATTTTATATTACATATTTGACATGGGTTTACAAGTAGGTAACTCAACTTGGTTGTAGTGTTTTTTAAATTGTTGTTCAAGAAAGAATAGACATTCACGAATTAACAAGTCATTCTATTTTGAATGTTTCTGACTACCCCACTAGCTTGTACGGTCGTGAATGTTTTTCAACTCTTCACACAAGAGGTGCTTTATGTTTAAATAAAGTGGATGAAAACAAGTAAGGAATAAAAAAATTATAATCATAATTTTTGAAATTTAATTTTTTGATAATCTAGTTTCATTGAATAAATGACTTACTTCGTGGAATTAATAAGACCTTGTTAGATTCTTGTTAGCAATCTAACACCACGCGTCGATGCGTGACAATCAGCGACTACATGCTACGGTTTCACTAGAAATAATAATTAAAATGTATATTACACGATAACTGCTAACACAAATACAGCAAAAAGACATTTTATTTGGTGCTCAGAATTAATAATGTAATTAATAACACTTGTGATCACCCCGAAAGAGATTATGGTCGTGAGTTTATGTATTCAAGTATACTTCATCATCATCTTAGCCAAAAGACGTCCACTGCTGGACAAGACCGGTCCTGCGCTGCCCTCATCCAATGGGTTTACGCCGCCTTTTTTTGTAACTGCTCCCTAACTATCAAATTCGGTCAGTTTGATAGATAAGAATAACGATTGAATTGAAGTAATAACAATGCTGAGTCAAGCGCCATTAGATACATTTTCGCACGCACCGTCTGACTGTAAATGATTATAGCGTGAAAACTTATGGTTTTCTAAGGAAGTGATGTATCTTAACTAATCGTTAAAATCGTGAGAAATAAAAAAGTTGCGGTTCACTTCATATAAACTCAAATAACACTCGATAGCGCGATTAAAATGACGTGTGGCGCCATCTATTGACAAGTTTGTTTGTTTGTTAGCGTATCACGCAAAAACTACTGAACCGTTTTTGACGAAACTCTTTTTGTTTGATAGCTTATGATCTGACTTTAAAATCTGGTATATAATTTATGCTGACGAAGTCGCGGGTTAACTCTAGTCTGTTATAAAGTAACTAGTAATCTGTGTCGTGGATTTGTGTTTAATTTCCGCATACTGATGTCCCCTGTAACCATCAGGTCGCGGCACGGAGTTCGAGGGCGCGGTGATAGCGCTGTTCCACCTGCTGGCCACGCGGCCGGACAAGGTGCGCGCTCTCCGCGAGGCCTTCTACCGACAGAACCTGCCCAACCTCATGAACCTGCTCGCCACCGTTCTCGTGTTTGCTATAGTCATATACTTCCAGGTTTGTTACACTTTGTATTTTGTATGTTTAAGTATAACAGGAAAGAAATTTAAACTATTTGATACTAATGAAACTATATGATACTCGAATGGAAAGAGGATACACGGTATTGATAATGAACTTAAAACCATTGGTTTGATCAGTCATCATTAATCCTATCTCGTCCGCCCCCCCCACTTCTATAATATTTCAAAATATAACAAAAATGTGTAAGTTTGTCATACAGGTTGTAACAAAATTAACATCTAAAGGGGTGGCTTAGACTATTAACCTGAACAACTTTCACTAGATGAAATAGTGAAAAAAACTTTCAGCCAAAGATGAAATAGCGGAAAAAAATTGCTGTTTCGTAACTATTGAAAGTTGTTCAGTTTGATGGTCTAAAGTTTGGACTCTCTAACACCCTTTTAAACAATACTAGTGAGTTTTGTTACACCCTGTTTAAAAAATTGAATGAGCTGAATGTTTTATTTTGGAATTTTTTAAAACAACATTCTAAAAGAAAAGCGATGTACCACCAATGGACCTGTATTTACGACGATCCAGTCCAGCAAACTAACTGCTGCTCTTCCTAACTGCTTTTGAATGAAAATAAACGATTGCTGTAATGAGTTAATATTGTTCTTTCTAACACGATGTAATTCCGCAGGGCTTTCGCGTGGACCTGCCCATCAAGTCGGCGCGCTACCGCGGACAGTACTCCTCGTACCCCATCAAACTGTTCTACACCTCCAACATACCTATCATTCTTCAATCTGCGCTCGTTTCCAATCTCTACGTCATTTCACAAGTAAGTACCGCTATCTCTTCTCTTGAGACGATTGCATGTCTGTCATAGAGTTGCCATCGTGGTGAACAGATTTGGCAACCAGCATTCAAGGTCTCCAAGGAGGTGGAGGCAGCCCCATGGAGGTTTTATTTTCCTTTAACTATTAAACCTTGCCAAATTGTGTTTATTGTATGTACCTAATTTAATATATTGGACTCATCCTATATCTATCATCGTGGCCGAAGATTTCCTAACCCGAAATAACCCACTGGGTTAAATTGGGTAAAACCCACCTAAAAAACCCGAGAATTCTTCAGTCTAAGACCGAAGAGAAAAATATTTTTTGAAAGTTTTTTTATTTTTATTTAAAAATCTGATACATATGTTTGAATAATTACGTCTATTTGTATTTTTGTTGTTGTAAATAAATAATATATTATTGATTATAAACATGTTACAGCCAAACATGTTGCCATGTTGTTTGTTTGTTAAATAATATATTATTCCAAAAAGTAAAAAATACTGATATGTATAAATTAATTGGTATTAATTCTTCCTGTTAAATAATTAATTAAAAAGGCTGCATAACATAATATAAAATTATTATACATTTTATTTGATTGATTGTTGGTAGTTAGACTACAGATTATTCAATAGACAGACAGTGGTGCTACTTTATTCAGCGCTTAACTAATATATTTAGAATAAAACATTTAAAAAGATGCAACAACAGAAACTTTACCTAAAACCCGTATGTGTGTACACACGGCGACAGAACCTAGCCATAGTTGAGTTCTCATGAACATAGATATGGAGGTGGTACTTGGGAATGTTCCTCCATTGAAAAGGGAAGATCTTCCACCAGGCTTAGTGTGAAGCCTGGGGACCGGCCGTGGTCCAACAGTTCTTAGTTGGACCTTGTATATATATCGAATCTCTGTGATTATTTCTCTTGCGCGATTTATGTCTCGCATTCGATTGTGAACCTTATTTGTAGTAGGTTACGAGTTACGTATTTACGGTGAACGTTGTCTTAGTATGGAGCACATTTCTGAGCGCGACGGTATCGCCATCTGTTAGCTTCTTTGCTATAACTTGTGGGTGTTGACATGTATGGCAAGTCCCCACATAGATTTCTATTACGGGTAGGTTGACCTGTAGTGTCACCGTGTGTACCCAAAAAAACATAAAGCATGTTTTCGCCACTCCTGCGCGGAACTCAAAAACCGAGTTGCGTTGTGGGTCTGCTGTTGGGCGGTCGCTTGTCGGTTGTCCCATCCCCGGCCTACAGCGGGATTCCAGTGGTGGCGCAGGATATTGTTCTTTTATAAGAACAACCCTTGAAGTCGCCAAAATATCTATATAACCGTACAACGTCAAGCACTTTTGCTACAAAAACTCGACATTGGCAAAATCATCTACACCAAGATGGATGCCATAACCTTAAAAATAGAATAACTTAAAAACCTCAAAACCAATATTAACGAACCCCCCTTACCCCAACAGATGTTAGCTGTTAAATTCAGCGGTAACTTCCTGGTGAACCTGCTAGGCGTGTGGGCGGACGTGGGTGGCGGTGGCCCGGCGCGCGCCTACCCCGTGGGGGGTCTGTGCTACTACTTCAGCCCTCCGGAGTCGCTGTCTCACATCGCGCAGGACCCCCTGCACGCGGTGATGTACATCTTCTTCATGTTGGGCTCTTGCGCGTTCTTCTCAAAGACGTGGATCGACGTGTCTGGATCTTCCGCTAAGGATGTAAGTATTTTTTATGTGTTTAGGTTCTGTTTCAGAGTTGTAGACGAATATTATTCATGATAAGAATCATCAAAATCAATTCACAATTGGCGGTGCAATCGCGTAACAAACATACAAAAAAAAAACATACGGATCGAATTGAGAACCTCCTCCTTTTGTTGAAGTCGGTTAATAATGTTGATGGGCGTTAGTCCACCTCGCGTGCCCAATACGGATTGGTAGACTTCACATACGCATCAGAATTTCTTCAGGTTTCCTCACGATGTTTTCCTTCACCGTTTGAGAGCAGTCGGTATTACGTACATAAGCTAGAAAACCTCATTGGTAAATGGCATGTCGTCGGGTCTGGAAAAGTATAGGCAAGACCTGGATGCGACTGGCACAGGACCAAGAAGAATGGCAAAATATGGAGGAGGCTTATGCCCTGCAGTGGGTAGATACAGACTGAAAATGATGATGATGTCGTCGGGTACGGATTCGAACCAGGATCCCCATGATTGAGTGTCCATACCTCTCCGCAACGCACCTCCGATTATAGCCTACTTATATTTCGCCACCAGAGCTGATGAGTTTGTGTTAAAAATGTATAAGTAATCAGTAGAATATAAACGTGTTTGTTAAAAAAAAACAATACCAATTATATCAATCATTAGATTTTAAACCAGATACAATCCATGATAATCAAAAGATATGTAGATTATGGGAAACAATAAATTATACCTAAAGGTGTATGGTGTATGTAAGGTGTATGTTATCTTTACCTCACATTAAATGAATCTAAACTATAACTGAAGTGTGTCTGTACATTGAAGATATTTACAAGAAAAAGATTACGATATGGTTTTTAGGGATCCCTGACTCCAAATCAACCTTTTATAGAAATTGTGTCCGTCTGTTTGTTTGTTCGTTCGCGCATCACGCAAAAACTTTTTTGTTTGATAGCTTATGATCTGACTTAAAATCTGGTATATAATTTTTGCGGACGAAGTTAGTAGTTTTACGAAACACTAGTTAAGTATAAGGAAGGTAAAGTATGTTATTTGGAGGCATGCTTCAAATCTGAAATCACATCAAATCGCGCTCTCCCCCGGGACCTGAATATTTCCTATACCTAACTTAAATTAATTCTAACACCGCAACCATCCTTACAGGTTGCAAAACAACTGAAAGAGCAGCAGATGGTGATGCGCGGTCACCGTGACAACTCGATGATCCACGAGCTGAACCGCTACATCCCCACCGCGGCCGCGTTCGGCGGTCTCTGCATCGGCGCCCTGTCGGTCCTCGCCGACTTCCTCGGCGCGATCGGCTCCGGCACGGGAATCCTCCTCGCCGTCACCATCATATACCAGTACTTCGAGATCTTCGTCAAAGAACAAGCCGAGATGGGCGGCATGAGCACGCTTCTATTCTAAAATAACATTTAAATAGAAAGCCGGAAGCAACGGTACGATACGTGTTGTGATCATGCTGTAAATTTTATTGTTACAGTGAATGTGTTATACATTCTTACGATTTTAAAATGTTCGTTCGATGCAATGAGGGTTTGTTTTTTTATATTGTCGTGTCGTAGCGTTGCTCCCGGACGTAGTGTGCGTGGCGTCGCGTGTGTGGGTTATGTGCTATTTATATGAGATGAACTTTATAATAAAAATAAAATAATTACGACAAGTACAGACGTTGTTTTCATCAAGTCCTCTCTGCGATAGTTTTGTTTTGATTGAGAAGTATAAAAGCAATTATTAGCATTTAAGCGAGCCCATCGTTTAAATTCTGTATATTTTTGATTCCGTTCCAGTTACGATAGAATATTTTTTATTGCCTTGTTTTGTTGTTAATTTAAGTTTTATACATCCAACTTTGTTAAGGGTAACTTACAAATCTTAATTTAAATCTTTAAGTTCGTGTTGGTTTCTAAACTTTTGTAAAAGACATTGTATTAACATATAAATAGTGTATGTTTTTTGTTGTGATTGTTTGCATATCATACATATTGTTCTGTGGTAGCGAGCAGAATTGACATGTAGATAATACTAGATCATATTACCACATGACAGAATCAGTAAATAAATTTAAGAATTATTTGTTTATTTTATTGTTAGTGTTGATTGCCGTCGATTTCCTTTATCTACACTACACATCGGGTAATTCCACTTGAAAAGATATCTTATGGTGCTCATCCTTAGATGTTATATCATTTAGCCACTTGTCAATCTAGAGGCGCTGAAAATCTACTAGGTAGGTAGGTACTTTATTAAAGTGTGGAATGATGTAACATTAGGCGCGGTTTATACAGAAGAGACGTGTGGCGGTGGCGGAAAGTCAAAGTAACACAATATTACCCTTAGAGTACGTAGCATAGCGTCGTTTTTGTCGTAAAAGGGAATCGCGCCCGCGTCTCCTGGCGACTTCATCTGGAGGCGCGGGCGTAATTCTCCAAACGACGCCGACGCTACGCTATGCTACGTACTACATAATATAAGGTTTGTATTGTGTTGCTTCGACTATCCGCCACCGCCACACGTCTTCGCCGAATGAAGTAGCTAGTATTATTAAGTAAAGTATACTTAAATAGTTTTATCGTAATATATGCAGTCTTATACAAATAATGATTTTTAAAGGTTTACAGAAACAACAAAAATAGTTTTGTTACGTAACTTTATTCTCCTCACTAAACATGCAAATACAAAGACGAAAAACAATTCACGATTTTACTCAAACAAAAAAGTGACTAAATACGACGGTAGTCGTTTGGTAACAAATCTATGTACAAAACAAACCATCTTGTGTCTTTAGGAAAGTTATTATTGAGTGAGGCATACACTATATATATCATACCGAGATTGGCAATGTACTCGTATAACATGAGATATAATTATGACGAATATTTAAATTGTCGGAACATTTTGCTAAGATTTTCTTCTTGGGAGAAAATAAATGATTTTTATTAATGACTCACCGAGGACAGTAAAGTAAGAAAGGTCTCGGATATTCGCCTCGGTCAACGTACATGTGATCTGAGGCTTTCTTATTTACTGTCCGAGGTTAGTATACTATTTTTCTCCTCGATGGAGATGGAAAGCGACAACTTCGTTTAGCGCAGCGCGACGACAATTGACGCTTTCCGTCCGGAGGGGAGAAATAATTATTAATTATACATGAGACTGAATTTATTTATTGATCTATTTTTAAAACAATCTTGATAAACAGCTATTAGATATAGTTCATACTTTAACTCAAATCTTCAAGCTTAAAGGTTCAATTTTGCATACTTCCCAGTCTCGGTAGATTAGCAGGATCTCACTTTTTTGAGGGAAGGCTTTTCTTTATTTTTTTTGATAATCAGGAATATAATATTAGTTGATATAGTTTGGCATTTTGAATATTGCAGCATACCTAACTAATATAAAAACTGGCAAATGATAGCACGAAATAGAAAGGGATGAAAAAACTTGTGGAAGGAGTTGAAATCATTATGTAATTATGTAGGTAATACCATTGCGCTTAAATAACAAAATTCTTAATAACTACGGCCCGATAGTTCAGTTGATTGAATTAGCCGGACTTGAGGGTCGCGGTTTCGAATCCCGTCATCATCATCATCAGCCTATTTACGTCCCACTGCAGGGCACAGGCCTACCTCAGGGATTCCTGAGGAAAATTAGTTCTTTACGGGATTTCGTAAGATGATTCTTTTAACCCGCGAGTCATGGATGTTTTATCGATATGCATGTATCTACTTATTGTATTATAATTTGTGTGACAATTTCCTAGATCTCTTCATGACAATGTTATATAAGTTAAGTACCAACTGCATTATACCAAATGCCAAAAATACAATGTTTATCGACGTGAGATCTATGCAATTAAATCTGAAATAGATCGAACAAAAGGTGCAGATGGCACGACACCAAACACTTACGAGGCACTTATCAGTTGCTTGGCATTAAATTAACAATGGTCTGTCGCTTATTCACTCGCCGGCGAGGTTTTCTATTGTGGGTGCTAAGTAGGCCCTATTTAATGACAATATGCACTATTGTTTCAATGCACAACGGTTTATGTTTGCATAATTATAATTGCCTAATCAAATAAATAATTTCACGAAGATTTTGTGTTTATTTTTCTGGTTAATAGACCCGATTGAAAGAATTGTTTTTATTATTAAGATGAACTTATTTTATCATGAAATAAGGCCTAAAATGCAAATAGGAAGACAACTTAGATTAAATCAAAAGAGGAAGATGCGCGAGTGCTAAACTAAGTTCTTCGGAGCTTATTTTCTTTGTCTTATCATTGTCACAAACGGGTAAACACACGGGTGAAGCTTCTCATCACCTTGTTCCACTCACGCGACTACCCGAGCTTATCAACCCATCTCCACTCTTACATATTTGCGATCACTTCAGTTCCGGTACTGAGCATAATTTTCGTTTATTGAATGTATCGACATGTCGCATCTTCCTCTTTATGATTTTATCTAAGGAAGATAATTAAAATCATACATATCCCATTCCCGCATAGGGCTTCTGGCAAAACTTGAATTCATGAAACGACATTTCTGATTCACTTTCCATTTTATACAATAGAATTTGCTTATGAAATGTGTTTGGTAAGGATGTTATGCTAACACATAGGTATTTTACAGATATGATTGTGTGCCATAACTGTACAGGCGTTAATTCTATGACGTCTTTAAAGGCATTATGTATGGATACAGACGTACTAATTGGCAGTACGTAATTGGACGCACCAGAAGTACCTATATGGAACTGGGCCCACAAAAGGCAGTATGAAACTGGGCCCGCAAAAGGCAGTATGGAACTGGTCCTACAAAAAGGCAGTATGGAACTGGACGCACAAGAAGGCAGTAGATATGGAATATTATATTTTAAGCATTAAATAACTTGATATTTTCTTTTGCATTCGCATAAAGAAAGGATTAAATTATAATCTTTTTAAATGATGGCATTTTTTAAATGTGTACCACCATGTCAACGTAGTGGAGAAGACACACAATTTTTAGAGTTATTTTATTGTACATATTGATATTAGTTAAGTACTTCATCGCGTGTCGGTTTTTAGATGGCATTTTTTCATGGGTTATAATCAAAATGTAATACGTATATAGTACTCTATGGTAAGTAAAACATTTACGAGTAATGACTGATATACCCCCTAGCTAGTCTATTCTGCCATAAGCGCGTAGGCCTTAGTTCAGTGGTCTTCCGAAACACACTTCCACTAACAACTCCGTCACCCGTACACTTCACTTCAGCCATTATCATTTGAGCCCTCTAAACACATTTCATAAGGCATAAGACAGTTGAAGCTTGACTAGGGTTTAGCTGGATTTTTCAAACCCTGATCAAGCTATAGTAATAAGTAAATAAAATACGGAAGTGCTTCAGTAATCACTGATTTGATTAAGTAAGACAGGTGTTAGAATATTCACAGAAATCTTAAAATATTCCTAGGCAATTCAACGTTTATAATAATATGTATTTTGTTAAATATAAAATCGAAACCAATAAGCAATTTTTTGCATAGTAACTATGTACAAAGCATGTCTAATCTAGTGTAAATATTTTATTAGGATTGTGGTGTTACCGTCTTGGATCAACCGAAACTGCGTGAATATATCAACATACCTATTTTATACAAATAGGGCTAGCATACTCCCTCTGACAACTCGAGAAAGGCAGGTAAATATCTTACAGGCTATGTTTGTGCCAAGAGCCTGGTAGTCACGAGAAGTAAAATTTGACACGCAGTTTCGAATTAGCTCCTATAACGACATTATTGCATTTAACATCAATTTGGTGTTCATTTTAAATATTTTTGTAGCAAAAAAACTGAAAACGAAAAGTGAGTAATGAAGAAAACATTTATTATTTTAAACAACATATTCGTCGGAGAAAAAAAGAAAACAAATAAAAAATAACTATAAGAAAGAATAACAGTGCCAATTATTTCTAAAAGAGGAGTAAAGTCACATATCCAATTATAGAATAAACAAAAAAATGTATTGTTCTGTAACTTCAAACCCCTTCATTACATATGTGAATCAATAATAAGTTTTCAAATGGTGAATCATAAAAAACCAAAATGTTCATCAATCAACAGTTATTTCCAAAAATTAAACTAAACTGATACACGTGCGTCCAAAACTCGACTGAACCATTAAAATAATAAAATATAATCTAAAAAATAACAACAAAAATTCAATTTGGAGCCGCACCAGGCAACTTTATCGGAGGACCTACTGTTAACCCTATATACTAGTGATTTTGCTAATTCAATCTTTTATTTTGTACATGCGTATAATAGCACTTATGTTATGCCTACGATCCAAACTTAGTCAAAATGGTAATTTAGAATATAATCGGCGAACGCCTGGAGTGCAAACGCTTTTTAAGTTTTTACACATACGCGCCACCTCTCGGCCTGTCTCCCGGGAAACCTACTGAAACATGACTTCGCTTCACCCACATCATGTGAAAGCGTTCGGCCTTTCGTCGTTTCATCTTTGCTAAACAAAACGATACATTTGCATAAATTCGCATTTTGCATAATTTTTGAAACTTGAGTAAATTTTCACCATTCTTCAAGAGAGCGCATGGCGTTATGCAATAACTTGACACGCATCACGGTTTCCCAACGAGACTGAATTAATGTGTATTAGTTTTAAATTACAATAATAAACACATGTTAGTTGGAAAACGGCCTTTATGTAAATGAACACTGTCAACTTTTACGCCTCGCTCGACGTCTGCTTAGCGGAACGGAAGATAAAATTAGCGTTTTTTCAACAACTCATATCGTCGAGATCACTCAGGAGAAATCCAAATCAATCGTAAATTTTTAAAGTCGACTGAAAACTGTGTCAAGGTCGGATCTTTTCGTGAGCCTCAAGTCACACCGCCTCGTCCGCGATGCACCACCGAGGGCGGAGGTGTCAATTCTAAGCCTGTCAAACACCAACAAAGAACAAAATGGCGGCGTACCGTAAACACAAAAAAAGCGCGAGTCTTCAAATAAATTAGATCGAAATCGCGTGTTAAGCAACCGTCTCTATCTCCTCCTTCATGGCGGTCTGGTCGGGGGAGGCTATCATCTTGGGCGGGGCGTAGGGCAGGGTCTTCAGCTTTCTGGCCTCGCGTCGCTGCTTCTTCTGCTGCATGACGAGCCGGAGCTGGTCGAGTTTGCATTTAGTCTTGGAGTTCTCGAGGGCGAGGGACTCGGCGGTGGTGCACTTGTCGCAGACGCGGCCCGCGGGGGAGCTGGCGTCGCAGGAGGGGCAGAGCGCGGGGGCGGCGCGCGCGCAGCGGCAGGGCGGCGCGCAGGCGCAGGGCGGCGCCGGCGCGCTCGACGTGGACGCGTGCCCGGAGCACTGCCCGTACGAGCAGGACGGCAGGCTGCAGCCCGCGCACGCCGGCTCCACCGTGCTCGTCGAACACGAGTGCTTTGTCTCCTTCTGTAACATCATCAGTGTTCACCTCAATTAATATTCTATGTCATAGAATCTCGATATCATACTATTTTTATTATATTTACTAGATGTTTGAGTATCTCGTAGGACCAAGAATACAAAAATAACATAGCTAATATTATTATTTTTACGGCTTCTATCACCTGTAGCACCCCATAGTGACAAGTCAGCTTCATAGGTTTGAACGATTTTTATTTAATCTAGCTAAGGCAAGGGATAACCTAATATTGTAATATTATAAATGTATGTTTAGACGATGTTTGTTGCTCAATAACACTCAAACGGCAAAAAACATTTGGATGAAATTTGGCACATAGAATATGTTCTGAATTAACACAGGATACTTTTTAAAGTCGATGCAGATGAAGTTGCAAGTAACAGCTATTAGGTATACTACAAGTCTAGTATATGAGTAAGTATACGCTAGTATGTACTTCAATTCTGAAGAAACCGATTTTTAGTATACTTGTGATTTAAGGATATAAATACCTGTGCCAAAGCGATGGGTGGCGCCGCGCACAACAAGTCGTTCAATATATGAATAATCGTGGAAATGTCCCTCTTTGGTCGGCCGTATCTGAAATGAACAATGACAGTTTAAGTTTATATGAAAATAATACAAACACATAATGACATCAAAGATAACAATTTCCATAGAAAAAAGTAAATAAAACATAATATTTAACCAGGAAATGAACAAGTCTAGTCAAGTAAATAATGTTTCAACAAAATTGTTGTCTTATAATAACATTAATAACTATTCATGTAATATTAAAGAAGTAATAAAGACATTCAAATAGGTCATGGTCACCAGACAAAATAACTGTTTGTGTAAGTGTTACATTGTGAATGCTCACCTGTCTTGTAGAGCAGGATTCAATGTGCCCGAAAATGTCCCCGAATATATCCCTTTGCCATGATGCTTCATGGACTCTATCACAGCCCCGGGGCCTATCTTCGAGCGTACGGTCTCCTCCGCCGTTCTGAGATCAATCTTATTTGTCAGTACTTCTTTAGAAAGTTTCTTTAGTTTTTGGGTCAAGTTCTTAGATGCTTCTATGAGGGCTTTAGTGTCGACTGCGGGAGGTATTGATGCCCTTTGCGGTTTCTTTGGAGCATCGGGAGCTTTGAAAGAAACTTGTTTTGATGATGAAGGTATGGCCACTTCTTCTGTCTGTTCAATACTGGTGCTCGTGCTGGGGCTCGGTTGCAGTATTAGCTTTCTTGTATTAGTAATGTAAGGCTCCGTCCTGGATGTTGAAGGCTGAGCGAGGTTACTCTCTTGCCGAATCTGCATCCTCTTCTTATGTTTGTTAACAACAGATTGCATGAAAGCCTTCTGTTTATTTTGCCCTATAGGATGCTTGAATTTAGAAGTTCTGTGCAGTAAATATTGGAAGCGCTTGTTCTTCAATGGCTCATTTATACTTTGGAAGGAAGGTAGCGTGCCCGTCGTGGACTCCTGTCCGTGACTCGTAGTAGCCAAGTTCGAAATTTCTCTATCCATCATAGATTCATCCTGTTCTTCGAACAGACCTTTGTCGACGGCACTATTGAATAGATTTTCCATTGGGTATTCATCTATAGTGCTCTCTGTTAGGAATGAGCTCTGCTCTGTGAAGTTGTCACTGTCGTCACTGAGGGAGCTCTCTGGGGTCGGGGAGGACGTGGAAGGACATGGTTTGTCATTCATGGCACTTGTGGAAGGAATCACATCACTGCTTAGTTTATTATTTGACAACAACTCTATCAGATTACTTTTCACTGTGTTTGCGAGGGTCTCTCTGCTCTCGGAGCTGGACGCATCGATGGGACTAGACACCAAATTGGACAATGATTTGATCGGAGACTGTTCATTTTCCAACGACGTATCAGACATATCTGATAGTGTACAATTTGAAGTGTCCATCAATTCATCTTTGTCATCACAGTTCTCTGATTTCTCAGCAAATTTTTCTTCTGCCATGGAACGGTATAAGTCAAAAGCGGTCTGTATCATTTCTAAGTCTTGTTTCTGTAGAATGTGTGGCTGGCATTCCTGCTTAGTTTTCTCGCTGCCTGGGCAAGTATCACTGTGTGAGGGTTTCTGTGGTGAGCTTTGAGGGCTGGCAGGGTCCCTACTGTCAGACTTGCTGCGTGACGACGATGATGAGCTTTTTGTTGGAGTAGAGGTCCTCAACGACCGGGAACTACTCGACGAACTGGAGTTGAGGGTGGACAGCTGCAGCTGAATCAACATCATGTGGTCACCTAACCTCATTGTAAGGTTCAGAGGAGATTTCCCACTGAGGAAATCATTGACTTGTGTGTCATTCAATGACTCCAAGGCCTGCATCACTGAATTTTCAGGTCTTTGACTCTGTAAACAATGGGAGAACAAAACAACACTTACATTAGTCAATAAAGAAATAAGGCGAGTTTGTTTGAGATAAAAATGTATTGATTAGTTTGACAGAGTGTCGAAACACGTGATTGTAAGGTTTACAGTTAGAGGTGTTGTGAAACGAGGTGACGCGATCGACTCACCAGCAGGCCTGTCTCCACGCTGGGCAGCAGGATGACGCGCGAGCCCTCCAGCAGGCCGTTCTCCTCCAGCGTGCCCTCCCGCAGTTGTCTGCAACCAAAACCCTACATCAATACGAGTCAAAGGACGCGGATGCGTCATCGTATCGACGCAACATTTCCGTAATGTTTGACAATAGAAGCTTGGCGTCCTCTCTTTTAACTCACCTTTCGCGATGCAGCA
Source organism: Agonopterix heracliana (assembly GCA_963693445.1). Classification (NCBI taxonomy): domain Eukaryota; kingdom Metazoa; phylum Arthropoda; class Insecta; order Lepidoptera; family Depressariidae; genus Agonopterix; species Agonopterix heracliana. Next base: position 4,191,923 of record OY856310.1, read on the forward strand.
GGCATATTCTGTCTTTCGATACCTTTAACTTCTTCGAGACTAACTTCTTGAGATGCTCCACTGTGTTTTTACAGTTCACGCTAATGGAGAAATTACCACCCGTCGTAGTTTGTATATTCAGCGTTATGTCCGTCGAATGGGGCGAGCCACACCCGTCGTACAGTTCTGTTCCCGTCGCACGTTCCATATTTTCCACATGAATTACACTAGAATTTACGAATATCACTATTTCACAGGCGCACCACTTATCTTTAGATTACACAGATATTTTATTGCAGATTGAAATAAACAGGGTCACACGCCAGACCCCCGGATTTTGATGTGGCCATCGGTGTGACCAGCAGTCTCTTTTGCGATATCCCGTTATTTTTTTCTACAACAGCTGATGCGAAGCGCTGTTCTCTTACGTTCCATTACAAGTATGAAAAATAATAAACCCTCTAAATTTCATGAACCATATGTTTAAAATTGTTGTAACTTCTATAATTTAAGTCAAATAAATAAAACTCATTGCAAATTTTGATTATTTGTGTATGTAGATGTTTACACGATCAAAAACCACGATAAAAACGTGTAAGCTATAAGATTTGTTTTGCGTGTAACGGAATTCTTATGTCAAATGGAGCAAATTACGTCACGCGACGCCGTTCGAAGCTTTTGCGGGAACGCAACTGTATTTGATTTGAAAATCAAGAATTCGAAAAATATAGTATAAATTCAGCTATTGCAAAACTATACATAAACTTACATAAAAAACTGGTACAAAATTCATAAGCAAATGCTATGCTTCGAATTCCTATTAGGAAAGTAGTTTTTTTCCCACGCCAATGTTTCGGTGTTGTCATGAAACAATATTTATGATAATTTAGTACAAATTACAGAATATCAATTCCTTTGCCTTTACGATATTTAATTTTACCTTATATTGAGGGTATTTCGTAAAAAGCAATAAGTAAATAATTTACTTACTGGTTATATAAAACGACTCAAATCAACCAACTTGTTAATAAAAGTTGTGGGGGAACTTATAAAATAATCTGTTACTTTTAAAATAATAGGTAATTATTACTTAGAAGCAAAGGACTTAAGGTTCAATAAAAATGCAGTAAATAATCCTCAACCCATCTTTATTATCCCAACACCTCCATCAATAAACAACAAAAACTCAACGTTTATCTCATCACAGAAAGTCACTTAAACAATATTATGTATAACCAGAAAGAGTAGTACCTATATGAATTTCCAACACCAATAAATAAAAAGGGAAACCGAAAAATTTCAATAAGTTTATTCCTATTCGCCGATTTATTCGGAACCTACTCTCTCTGACAAGCAGCGATTACACTTGGTCGGGCCCGATTTCGGCATACATTGCCGGATTTGTTCTCTCTATTTCAAAGTGTAGCAACCAAAGCAAGCAATGTATGCCGAGATCGGCACTAAATATTGGGTAATGTAATCGCTGCTTTACCATCACAAGGCCCTGGCACACTAGTCTTGAAATCGGATTCGGATCGGTTCCGCGTATACCTAAATTTCTTCGTATCGTATCGATTTTATTTTAGAATAGGTACTTATATCATAATTTTTAAAATACATCCCAAATATTTCAAGAAAGTTTGATTTTTATTTCCTTAAAAATAGGTACAACTAGCATTTTAACACCAAAAATGGCACAATGACAAGCCTCGTCTTACACTAAAAGTTGTAAATAATTTGTTCAAAATATTATATCGCTTAGAACTAAAGATGCGCGGAATGATGTAAAATTGTCATGAATTAAATACAATTATTGATACATTTTCGAGTAAAATTTCCACTATGTTAGTACCTAATTTTTATTATTTACAATATATTGAAGTAAGTACCTAAATAATAAATAGGTATTAAATATGTCCATTAGAGTACAATTTTGGAACATTTCATAAATTAACGACAGTAAATAAATAATGGACACATCACATTTAAAATTTTAGCTTCTATAGTTTTTCAAGGTTGTTTTCTTTCTCCTATTTGAAATTAAAGTAAACATTGTAACCCGTCACAATGTGGAACAATTGCCGACTGCATTTGTTTTTAGTTTTGTAAAGTAACTGTGCAAACATTCGTAAAATTTTAATGATCACAGATATATAAAGTTGTTGATCTACAACTTTATAATGGTCACCCGATGTTAATTGCAAATAATTGGGAAACTGCTTTACATTATGCTGCCGATCGCATGCAATCCAAAGTTTGAAATAAGTTTGAAACATGGCATAAAAAGAAAGAAAGAACAATCTAGATTCAAAAATAAAATCTATTTAAAATTGCGCATAAAGCAGCTTTCAGTTCATAAATGTTCTGAAACAGCTACTTTGTATTTTAGTAGTTATACTATATACAGTATGACCGGTTCCCATCCCCGGTAAATCAGCTTCTGCAAGCGTCACATTGCATACTTATTATTCTAGTTATTATTAGAAGGATGCGTTGTCTAAGCAAATAATAAGAATCTTATTCATAGTTTCTAAGCATCCCCTCATACAAACAGTTGTATGAAATAGTAGAAAAAAGACTTTATATCCTGCAGTGCTAGGTCTTGTGCACTCAGACTTTGCAATTAGTTGTGTTTATCTCGGCCTCGGGTGACCACAATCATTAAATTAGGGTTTTATACAAAGATAATTTTAGTGGGTTTAGATAAAATCTAATTATGTTAAAATATTACTACTAAAAGTAGAATATTCTATTAAAAGTTAATTTAATTATTATAGTAAATAGGTATTAGTAATATTATGTCAATGAGTAAAAGATTGAAGTAATAAATTGGATTTAAATAATCTATTGGTTCTCGTACATTTATTTTAATATTATTACATATTATCGCAGTTTTAGTTTTGATATTAACTTACCATACATACTACATACAACAACTAGATTATGGAACCTCGATTGAGACTACGGAATTTATGTAGTATCTATCTAAACTTCGCCAGCATTTTAAAAAGTGTATAAAACTACAAACATAACTCGACTCAAGTGTATTGTTTGATGGTCTGATCATCCCCTTTGAAAATATTTTTAGTCCTTATAATTATTTACGATAGTATTTTGAAGTATTTTCTACAATTTCTGTGATATTACTAGAGAGTTTAGTAATTTTATATGTAATAAAAGTTATGAAGATCGATAATTGTATAACATCTTTTGGCGAACCCTACTACACGCACAATAAACGCATATCCACGATTCCACGTTGGAACACGATATTTATCGATCGTGTAGTAAAAATTATTGATGGATCGCGATGCGATTTTCTATTCCGTCATCCATTAATAGAAATCTTAATTCAGACCGCGTTATTTATTAGAGCTCGCCTAAGACTTTTCCACTGTTATAGTGGTCTTTCTTAAAATGCTGATAGTTTTTAAGGGGACAATCAGACCATCAAAGTAAAAAAATTTTCGAAACCACAAAAATTTTCTGATACTTGATACAAAACTGCAAACTAGTACGTGTAGTATTATTTCTCGTCTTGCGCGCGATTTGGCATTATTCCATACTAAATGTCGCGAAAAACGCGGTTTTCGCTCTCCGATAAGCGCGGGAACACGTTATTTTCTATGGAGTAAAGGCGCGTCGCGCACGTGTAGCGTAATCATAGAAGACCTGCTGGTCAGCCCAAATGTGTGGGACAGCTGATTTCTTACTCGCGATTTCGATGTTAGTCCCGTAGAGATAAGTTTGATGGTCTGATGATCCCCTTAAAAAACTGTCAGCATATTAAGGACCATGTATAATGTATTGTACTTATACAATCGGGTTCCTAGCGGGCACATCTCACGATCCAAACTCCTGCGTCTCGCCGTCTATTTCACCGAACACGTATCCGCCGCGGCCGTCCATCTGAAGGTAGTGGTCGTGGTGTTTCCACAGGGACTTGCGGTGTGACACGGTGAACAGGGCTATACCCATCTGTTGGTTAGATTTCAACGTTAAGTTGTTGGCTTTGATCAAGAATTAAAAACTCGATACACAATCAGCTCTTCAATTGGCAGATGGATGATGGATGGATGAACGCATCCTTATATATTTATTATTGGTTATCTTTTTACTATTTTGGAGTTGTTAGAAACACTTAGAAATCTTTAAAAGGACTAAGCATTAGAAGAGACAGAAAAACATCCGATATAAATTGGTTTCACAAAGATATAGTATGATTAATATACCTTTAGAGACCCACCACACAAGTGATATTTGAGCGTAGGCGAAGTTGTAACTGCACTGCAACGACATCGCAACCGAATCGCCGTTATTTTTACTGAGCTTTGTCGCCACGGCATCTCAGAAATGTCGCCGCGATAGTTAATCCAACGCCTACGATCAAATACCGCTTATATCATAATCTTTAGTTATTCGAAGTAACTTTAACAAATAAATAATGAAGCGTTATATAAAACGTACTTCTCTACAGTATTGGTACATTTGTCCCTCGACGTCGACGGACACGGCGCTCGTGCATTCGTCCAAGATGGCGAACTGCGGCTCGTGGTAGAACAGGCGCGCCATCTGCAATGTTCACCGAGGAATCAACCCATGGACGGATCACGACCATCAAACGTAGGACTACTAGTATTCTACTAGTGAAGTGTACCACTTCTGGTTTTCGAAACTGTAAACTCGCGGATGGTAATACAAATAGGCCCGTTTCACTACTTCTGAATAAGATCTTGATTTGCTGACAAACCGTTTGACATATTTTTCATACGAAACAATTCTGTCAAAAACGTTCTGTCAGATAAGCTACCAATGACTTATGTAGAAGTGGAGAAACAGGCTCAATTGTGAAAGTTTTGGATTTAAAAGTGAGGTTTTTATCTGTTTGAAAAAATTATGTCTAGGCCTATTTATCTACTGAGATTGACCACAGCCGAATTTAATTGTTTTATGAATTTATGATGAAAACTAACAGCTATCCGCTGCTTCTCTCCGCCGGACAGCACGTCCATCCAGTCCTCGACGGCGTCCCAGCCGCCCTCGCGGCTCGTCAGGTATGATAGTTGCACTATATCTAGGAATCCGTTCAGTTGCTCGTCTGTTCTGCCTCGACGGGTCATTTCTTCTCTCGTTTGGGGGTAGATGACCTGAATGTAACACATTAGAAATTAAATAATAACAAAGAAAGTATAAAAGTTGTATTAGTTGTTAAAAGTGTTGTATAAAAATAAAATCTTTTAGGCTTTTTTGTAGTAAGTTGGTGTTGTACTTTTTTTAGTTTTCTTGATCTTAAATGTTGTGATGAGGGTGTCGCTCAGCGGTAAAAGGCCTCTGAAGTCAACGAACAGTACATACCTGGTCCCTCAAAGTTCCGAGGGTCATGTAGGGTCGCTGGGGCACGTAGAACAACTTGCCCTTGGGCGGCTTGGTCAGCGTGCCCCCGAACGTAGGCCACAGCTCGCCCAGTATCCTAAACATGGACGACTTGCCGCATCCGTTGGGCCCACAGACTAACACGTTGATTCCTGATCTGTGAGGGAAAATAATAAATATAGTATAATAATAATAAATTAAACTATGCAAAGCGATTGTACCTATGTTGAAATGTTTCAGGAATATGTGATATTTATTAATCAAAAGTTGACGCCTTGGTATTGGAGTCAATAGAAAAATTCCAGGAGTCCCACATAAAGACGCAAACAAACAAAGAAAGAGCCACGTCTCAGTTTCTGTCGTTTTCTCGGGAGTAGTATGCTAGGACCACTGTAATCTTTTTCTGCTCCCCCCTTATATCATTATTTCAAATGCCTTTTAAGGTTTCAAGGCAAAATGTCAAATGGTGAGTGTTATTTTTTGTCGTATTCTAAATTAAATAGATATTATTTAAAAGTCCTAAGCCAAGCCAGGATCAACTGCGGTGACCACGAAACGACCTATACTTATAAAACAGTTCCCTGACTGACAGACATCAACACACAGCCTAACTAAACCACCGAAGATAGAAACATGAAATTTGAAATATGTATTCTACAGCCGATTTAGGGGTATGTGAAGAAAGTATTTTTCGACAATTGTTTCCTATGGGGTACAACGGGGTATTGAAGCAGTAGATCGTTTGTATACTGACTTGACTTCGAAGGAGAGCTCGTGTATGAGGACGTCGCCGTTGGGCGTGACGAGCGGCACCTTGTCGAACTTGATCACCTTGTCCTGGTACACAATGCGCCCTGCGCCGGGAGCCAGCAGCGCCGGCGGTCCTGTCAGAATTACCGGGATTTTTAATATCAACATCATTCTCTGCACCACGGTGGCAGGTTAAACTTAGTGACAACAGAAGATCAGTCTGTACAGGAACATATTAAGCCTCTTTGCTCGAATAACTGTAAGAGTGTATTTGTAGTGGATTTTTGGGAAAGGTTGGTGAGGGCAAGGTACCATCTGTTGTAGCAACAGGAAAACTTTCATCGGAGACTAATCCTTAATTTTTTCGGGCATTTTGAACTGCATTCACAGATTATAAAAAAAAATTATAGTCCTCAAGAAACTGGGCAATACACACAAAAACTTTGTTTGATGTAAATCTGATCTTGCTTCTTTTTCTTTTTTTTACTAGCCCAATTCATCCTACTACTGAGCAAAGGCTTTCCCTTTAATCCTCCAACCATCTCTGTCCTGGGCATGCTCTGGCCACGCATCATCTAAAGTATCCAGAAGCTTCTTCTAAGGATCAAAAAAACTCTATTGGACTAACTGAGGAAAGTGTTCTAGAAATATTAGAAATCGCAAAAATGTTTTAAAGCCTGACCAGAAATATAAAAAACCTGTAGGGCTATTGTGTAAGCTTCCGATTATATCGTTTACAAGATCGATAACGTTTTATGACTGTACTAGCCAATTTTTAAATAGTATTTTGTTTCTGTGATCGTCGTGTTCATTATCTGACATAAATTAACGAAATATTAAGAAGCAAAATCGCCAAGAACTGCCAAAAACACCATGTCGTTTGATACCGATTGAATCGGGTATAGTTACACAATAACCCCCCTGATTTGGGGGCGCTGCAATCGACTATAAACTTTAATGTCAGTGTTCCGAGTACAAAAATTAGTTCCATTGAATTTCCGCAATATGGCGAGGTTTTTTATTTTACTGGTCGTTTATTTAAGTAGGCTTTACCTACTTTAATGTAAAAACGTTTTTGATTTTTGCATGGCGATTAAGCAATCCTCTTAAAAACAGAACATAATTCTTACCGTTCCCATTGCCGTTAGCGGGTTTATCGACCATGGTGCGGGTGTAGTTCCCTTTGCTGATGTCCTCGAGAACGGTCCTCAGTTGTGTCACTCGGGTGGTGAGGCCGGCCAGCTTGCTCAGCTCCCGGCCCGAGAGCACGAGCCGGCCGATGCCCTCCGCCATCTTGACCAGCATGCGCCCGTACGTGTAGTAATGCTGTGGAGGTTGTTTATTGGTTTAAGAATAGTATGGCTACATATCTTTTAGGACATTTAAAAATTTCGATAAAAATGCAGCCGTGGTGGTCCAGTGGCGAGTAACCTTGTCTGCCGTGCAGGAGGCGATGGTTCGATCCCCGTCCAGGCCGACTCGTACCAATGAGTTTTTCGGAATTTATGTACTTACCTACGATTTGTAACACCACTGGCTTTTCGGTGAAGGAAAACATCGTGAGGAAACCTGCATGCTTCAATTTCGAGGCATGTATTGTACCCACTGTCCATTATAAGTGCCGACGGGCTCACCCCCTGTCACACTGGACAGAGTTTCGGTACTGCTGGTGAAACGTGGATGTTCTGAGGTTTCAGAATATCTCTGACTACCCCCTCGGGGAATATAGTCGTGAGCATATGCTATGCTTTTAGGACATATAACAATTTCGATAAAAATGTGCACTCCATAATAGCCAACACCTCAACTTTTGCATCCGATTCATCATCATCATCAGCCTGTATACGTCCCACTGCAGGGCACAGGACTACCCTCTAGGAGGGTGTTTGGGCGTTAGTCCACCCACCACGCGTGCCCAATGCGGATTGGTAGACTTCACATCTGCATAAGAATGTCTTCTTCTGCATATGCTGGTTTCCTCACGATGTTTTCCTTTACCGTTTGAGAGCAGTCGGTAATACGTACATAAGTTAGAAAAACTCATTGGTACGTGGCATGTTGTCCGTGCGGATTCAAAACCGGACCTCATGATTGAGAGTCCATACCTCTCCGCAATGCGCCACCGAGCTCTACATCTGCATCTAATCATATATGCATCCGATTATCCGATCTCTACTTCTTCTTATCGAGTGGGCTGCAAGCCCTGGTGTCAGAGTTTATTCAATCCGCCTTACGGCCTCTGATGTGGTTTTATGTAACGACTACTACCACCAGAGATAGAAGCCGGGACCAACAGCTTAACGTGTCATCCGAAGCACGGAATATCTTTCTTTTCAGACAATCAGGTGACTCAGCCTGCAATGTCCTAACCAACAGAGGAAAAACGCACAAAGTGACATTTCACTAGGTGCCCCCCGTGGGAATCGAACCCACGACCTCCGTGTCAAGAGCCCAATGCTCTTAACCATTAGACCACGGATCCGATCTATATCCGATCTAGCTATTATAAATGCGAAAGTTTGTGACGATGTTTGGATGTTTGTGACTCAATCACGCATAAACGGCTGAACGGATTTAGATGAAATTTGGCACACAGATAGAACATTTTTTGGAATAAGACATGGATACTTTTTTAAGGTCCACACAGACGGAGTCGCAGGCAACAGCTAGTAATAACATGTAATTACCTTAAACCTATCATTTTCAGTTCCATTGGTGAGTAGGTTGTGGTTCACAGCGAAGAACGGCCTGGACACGGCGTAGAACCCGACTGTTATTGCTATATCTGTCGATGAATACAACGCACTGTTTAAAGGGTGAATCTTCTTCTGTCGAATCGATGGAATGTCATTGAGTTTGACTTGCCGTCGTGTTTTAGGTTTAGGCCTTTGACTACTTATATGAGGACTAGTAACGCGTGTAATATTATTCTACTAATAAACATTTCTGCCACTTTTTGCGGGGGGCGAGGTAACATGCAATCCGCAACTTTGGATATTATTCCCTATAATTTTAGATTCTAATTTTGAATGTTAAAAATCATGAAAAGCCGTCTCGCGTGAACCCCAAACGTTCTAAGTTCGAAGTATGCAATTATAGGCTGTCTCGTTTAGTGATAAGGTATACAATTGAATGTAAACTGCACATGATCAATTGTTCGTATACCGTGGCAGAGGGTAAATGTTACCGCAAGGCGAGTCCTTCATATAAATAGTCAAAGGTTTACGCAGATTTCATCCAGTTTTAGGCCCGTATTAACACTTTCAACTGTCCATGCATCACATGTAATGCACTGACAAGCTGTCTTGATACGTAAAATGAAACATTAGCGTGAATTGACCATGATTTCTCGTGTGTTTTAACGTTTTTGAACAAACTATTGGTCGGTAGTCCATGCTCAGACGCCCGTGCATTACATATAATGATTATTTTATTGTTATTTTCTGATAGCTACCTAGGAGTCTGCAGACGAAATTTAACTTAACTAAAATATTTCGCTTACCTAAAATTCATTACGTGCCTCGAATAACCTTCAAAATATAATAATATGTTTGGACATGTGATGAGATCGAGAAATGTCATTGGGACAGTTAAAGTGTTTTCTCCCCTCCGGACGGAAAGCATCAATTTTCGTCCCGATGCGCTAAACGATGTTTCCGCTTTCCACCTCGGTCGAGGAGAAAAATAGTATACTAACCTCGGACAGTAAATAAGAAAGCCTCAGATCACATGTTTGTTGCATGAGAACAATTACATGAGATCCTAAACCTTTCTTACTTTCCTGTCCTCGGTGTGTAATCTACTATAATAAGCGAAACTCCAACGCTGCTTTATTTATTAACAACATAAACAAACATCTTTTAAACTAAAAGCATTGATAAACCCGATATCTGGTTTGTACCAATGCAGAAACATCAGTCATAACAACATCGATAGCAACAATAGGCAAACAGGTAGATAGGTACATAACTACAGTACATCGTACCGTCCAATCACAAGTTCTGATCGCGTACTTGTAGAGAAAAAAAAACAGCATAGGCAGTTTTGTCCAGGGACTGAAAGCTGTTACGGTACGCGGTAGCAGTACCGTAAAAATGTAACGGTACCCTAATGCTATAAAGTACCGTACCGTTATTTGTAATTTATTTCGGTATTGAAATTTTTCGTTAACCAGAATTTATCGGTATGACGTCATACCGTTAAATAAATGTAGCTTTATTTTTCGGTAATTCAGTCCCTGGTTTTGTCAGTCGTTCGGCGCGTGATCAGATGGCAGATATACAGGTTGCTTCACATCTACGGTAAGTCTTAGTCTATAGTTTGGAGCGGATATTGTTTAATGTGGTAGGCTATGTTTTTTAAATTAGTATGTTGTTTTATTCCATCCGGAACTTTGTTAATTAAATCTGGTATTATAAAATCTGAAGTTCTTTTGCCGTAAAAAATTGTTATAACGTGGTTTTAAAAGGGTTCGTGAAGGTCCGCGAGCCCGGGACGTAACTCAAATCCCTAAGCTTTAGGTATGCTTACACTTGGCGACGATGTTGTCGATGAAGCCCATGCCGACCCTGAAGTGGAGGAAGTTCCTCAAATGCCGCGTCAGCTTGTAGAAGCTGGCGAGCAGGGTAAGCTGCTCTCTGTGGTTGCCCTGAAACATAACACATATTTAACTAAGTAAGTCATTGACTTACCAACTACTGGACGTAGGGTCCGCGCTCAAAAGTGTCCGAACCAAAAGAGAAACAATTAAGCGCCAGTCTTCGTTTGATTGACGGGCTTCGCGCACGTCTACATGCCGTGCTGCTGTGCTGTAAGAATTTGTAAAAACTACGCACACAAAATAAAATTAAAGTTTTAGTGTTCTTAGCTGGATTCTATTACTAAATACTTTTGTGTATGAAGACACTTTTTTCGATAATGTTGGGACACTTTTTTCGATAATGTTGGGACACTTTTTTCGATAATGCTGGAACACTTTTTTCGATAATGCTGGAACACTTTTTTCGATAATGCTGGAACACTTTTTTCGAGAATGTTGTAACCAACTTGTACAATCACCTCTTAAAGTAATGCTACTGTTTACCCTAACATCGTCGTCACGTCATTAATTAAGACATTTACGTCAGTTGCAATATTAAGATTTCATAATTATTTTAAGGTCTAACAAAATTTGTTGAAACTATTTATAGGGGATGATCAGTCAGACCATCAAACTGAACAACTTTCACTATGGGGCCAATATCGAAATGGCGGAAAAAAAAAACTGCTGTCCCATACAGAACTGCAAACATAACTCGACTCAAATGTATGGAACAGTTTTTTGTTTCGCGTTTTCGATATTGGTCCCATAGAGAAAGTTGTTCAGTTTGATGGTCTGATCATCCCCTTAAAATAGTTTCAGCTAATTTTGTTGTTTATTATGTTCCATACAAGTTGTAAGGAAAAGTATAGTTATTAATCTTTAAACCACATACTCTACCTATTATGGGTTGCTCCCATAATAAAAGTTGTTCAGTTTGATGGGGAGAGTATGTGGTTTAAAGATTAATAATTATACTTTTCCTTACACCCTGTATTAGTACTAAAGATTTGTAATTCAATCAAGTCAAAGGTTAAACAAATTGGCAGGCAAATTACAATACAAGTCTGTAGTGATATTGTGTAACCTCGATCGATGTGTTTAATTAAATGAGCATTATGATCGGTAGGTAATTATACCTCGACCAGAAATATAAAAAACCTCGCCATGTTGCGGAAATTCCTTAGTAAAAGTTCAATTTGATGGGTAGAATCTTAATTTAAAGGGATGCGAATGATATCAATTTCACGCTGTTTAGACTGTTTTGAGACGCTGGGACCCGTGAGAATCGAGAAACAGAGAATAGAATAGAATAGAATAGAAAAATATTTTATTGCCAGTATAAATTTTACAACATTTCTTAATCTAATAAACTAAGAATTAACATTAAGTATTAATTATTATTTAAAAAAATTATATGAATTGAGAAATCATAACATATACAATTAACACTAGGCAATAGGATGGATCTCAGCATATGCTGACAATAGACACCAGGTCTGATTGTACAGCGCTGTTTTTCAGACCACCCTGACTCTGGTAAGATGTTGGGTTAGAAGTCTAATTAGTTTGGAGAGAAATAATAGCCGTTTTAAATTTTCACACATTGTATACGAATGGGTATACGAAAACGTCGATAAAAATATGGAGTTTACACATTATTCGTATACTTATTAGGTTATTAGGATGTGGGACTTTCAAAAACAGCCTTCTTGTAGCTTATAATAAGTGCCAGTGCATTGCGCAACCGCGTACAGTACTTATGGATTTGATTATTCAATCACTGTGATATTTGAGGGTAACAGAAAGTAACATTGAACTTTGTAAGAGAATGTACTCTCGCTTACACTTTCGCTTTTGCTTAGTGCCGTTCACTTTAATTCTTTTATAATGTATGTAATTTTTTTGTTTTAATAGTGGTTTTTTATTTCTTTAAAGATATATTTTTAATGTTATGTTAGGTCTGTCCAGGGAGATGTAAGCAAAAAATGTTATGCTTTGAATTTCATTTTATAATCAATAAAAACATTATTCACAGTTACAAATAGTAAAAGTGGTCCGATTGGGGAAGTGGACTGATCGGGAAGTTGACGGATGAGGAAAAATAAGTGGACGGTTTGGTAAAATAGACGAATAGTGAAAGTGGACCGTTCGGGAAAGTAGACCGATGGTACCGGAGGGACAACGACAAAATTGTTTTTTAATGGATCATTTATTTGTTTGGTGTTTTTTTTAATATACACCACAAATGTATAATTAGTAATGAAACATTAAGGGTGTATTCAGACCGTGAATCTGAACAACTTTCCCCAAGGAACATCGGTCGAAAAACTATAATTTTTTTTGGACCTGCCATACAAAGTAAGGAACGGCCGATAGATTTTTTATGGGAGGGCCAAAAAATTGTCTAATTTTTCGACCCATGTTCCTTAGGGAAAGTTGTTCATATTCACGGTCTGAATACACCCTTATAGTTTCGTTACTAATTCAAAATTAGTGGTGTAGGACCTGAATGCTCATAACTGTTTTTTAAAAATCTGTAAGTGTTATATTGGTATCGATTTTGTATTGCCACGAATTAACTGAACTAAATTTATTCCTGTCATTTTCTAACATTCGACTAAGAAAAGAGACAGAAAACCAACAACTGACTTTAGTGCTGTCAAAGTGACGCTACACGCCCAAAAACGACTTAAATAAGATGGCGTGCATTATGATGCCATCTTATTTTGGGCGTGTAGCGTCACTTTGACAGCACTAAAGTCAGTTGTTGGTTGTCTGTCTCTTTTCTTAGTCGAATGTTAGAAAATGACAGGAATAAATTTAGTTCAGTTAAGTCGTGGCAATACCGAATCGATACCAGTGTAAGGTGGAAGAGCTAAGGAGGAGACTGTTTCGCAACAATGGGACGAAAAGTAAAGAAATAAAATCGGTCAAGTGCGAGTCGGGCTACTCGCGCATCGAGGGTTCCGGACCACACCACCACAGAACACAACATATTTACTTGGAAAACAACTTTTTTTCTGCGGGACTTTAAGCGTGAGACCGACTCGCACTTGGCCGGTTTTTATTATTTGTTGTTATACTGTAGAGTTTGCTCTATAATCATAGGAAGTTTGACGCATGTATGTATTACCGTTTTTACTATAGAGCGAGAAGAAAAAACGTCGATAAAAACGAGTTTCTTGTTGAGAACCCCCCTTAATTTTGTACTTTTTGATATTTTTATTAATTGTCAACAAATCCGCCGTAATAACGCATATTTTGTGATAATTTCAACTATCTAGCTATTACGGTTCAACAGTTACAGCCCTGAATAGGTAGGACGGACGGACGGACAACGTAGGCTTAGTAATAGGGTCCCGTTTTTACCCTTTGGGTACGGAAGCCTAAAAAGTGTAAAGTGTAAAGGGCCCTAATAAAATTACCCCAGTGTTGCTTACTCTAAAATTTAATTTCCTTAGTGCCATCAGATTCTAGTACACCTATAGCTTTTAAATAAGACGATGAATTAAGCTAGGCCTTGCCCTTAGGATTTAGTGGGAGAGGCAGTGGCCTTTAGGCTAAAAAGTTTGGGGAACTCAGGTGATACTGTATTTTCGTGGCTATTAACGTCATCTTCTGAAATTTCCAACTAAATATAGAACCAGAATAGCCAGAAATGTAGAAAACAAAGTTAAATAATGCAGACTTACCTGGTAAAAGGCGATTTCTTCTGAATTAGTTATTAGCCTAGAGTTCACATATCTAAATTCTCCTTCCAACTTCTGCTCTTGGACCGTCATTTTTGCTGCAAAAAAAATGTACCTTGCTTTATTCCTGTCTCTTACACATACAAATAGCTGTCGCAAATGTTGGACAGAAATGAATGGATCGAGTATTTTAATCTATAGGTATACAACGTGTTAATGAATAAGCGCAAAACCTCATACACCCCAACTGACTTATAACAAAATAATTACATTGAAACAATAATTTCTTAATTCCGATAGTTACCATTTTAAGTTACATGAATTTTAAGTTTTGAGGTGAAAATTATTTGTTGTCATTTCAGCAATGAATGAAAGCGTGCTCATGGATACATTTTAAGAATCTTGTTTTCGTAGTAAGTAATGTGGTGAGGGGGAGTGTCGTGCGGTGGGTCGAGATCGAGTTATGTAAATTTTACAAACAAATTATTTAATATTTTGATAAAAATTACCAATATTGAATTCGATTCTGCTCTCGATTCTAAACAAACGACTTACTAGTTTGGCTTTAATTCATTAACACGTTGTATATAAGGTCAAATTTTATTAGTTGGCAAAACTTAAGAAACGCATTAGGTATCTGTTACTGAGTACAATTGCGTGGCAATAACCACCCCGCTCGATCATATGATTCTGAGGTCAATGTTCGCCCGCCGGCCGGGCACTGCGTACGATACGTACGAAAATAATAATTTTGTTAATCATCAATACCAATTATAAACATTGATAATGCAATCTGTTATCATTAACAAGTGCCCTGTTAAGTTTCGCCAACTAATTAAAAATGACCCTATATAATAATAAATGCAAGGCGATCCCCTATCCCCAAAATTGTTCACCAGTACTCTTGAGGAGATTTTTAAGAAGCTGGCGGTCTCGTGGGAAATGAAGGGCATTGTCGTCGGGGAGCGAAGACTAACCAATCTTCGCTTCGCCGATGACATTGTTCTTTTCTCACGATCTGCGCCAGAACTTAAACAAATGCTTCAAGACCTGAGCACGGCAAGCCTTGAGGTTGGACTCACAATGAACAGATCGAAGACGCAAATAATGACCAACGGCACCAAACGTAGAGTCGAAATAGATGGGCAGGTAATACACTATGTTGATGAGTACATCTACTTGGGCCAGATAGTTTCCTTCGAAAACAGGCAAGACAAAGAAGTCGCACGCCGTGTCGACAACGCCTGGAAGAGCTACTGGTCCATGAAGGAGATAATGAAGGGAAAACTCCCGCTATCCCTCAAACGGAGACTCATCGACATGTGTATCCTGCCTATCCTAACCTACGGTGCCCAGACCTGGTCTCTCACCGAGTCTCAAAAGTCCAAACTCAAGGTTTGCCAGAGGGCAATGGAGCGTAGTATACTGGGTGTTAAAAGAACGGATCGTATCAGAAACACTACACTGCGCTCCAAAACACAAATAGCCGATGTGGGGGAAAAAACCGCCAGATTAAAGTGGGATTGGGCCGGCCATGTCTGTCGGATGCATCAAGAAAGGTGGGCAAGAATTGTAACGCCCTGGATCCCAGAAAACGGTCATCGGCGTCCAGGTCGTCCTAGGAAGAGGTGGCGGGACGATCTGGATGCTTTCGATGACGCGTGGCCAGAGCATGCCCAGGACAGAGATGGTTGGAAGATTGAAGGGGAGGCCTTTGCCCAGCAGTGGGATGAAATAGGCTAAAAAAAAAAAAAAAAAAAAAAAAAAAAAAAAAAAAAAAAAAAAAAAATAATAATAATAAATACTTATCTGGGTTTTCATTAAATTATGGCTCTAATTACCTGTGGGCTTTCTTAGGTATGTGAGGAATACTCCTGACAGTAGTAAATATGCCATCATTATTCCTGGTGTCTGGAAAGAATAAAGGTTCATTATTAAATTGTCTAAAATCCACATAACATCGATTTAAAGATAAACTCCCTAAAACGCATAACCCTGTACACAGGGTGTCATATGTCAGTGTAAACAGTTACATTACTTTAAGGTGCTTGCAGAGTTGTCAATTTCATACAAAAGTTTGACGCAGAATACGCGAAGACGGTATTAATAAAAGTAATATTTTATATATGGAAAAATAGTTCAGAAAATATAGATGCCGAGTAACAATTAACATTTGCAATTTTTAATATAACTAGCGACCAGCCCCGGCTTCGCACACATAAACCTTCCTCTTGAATCACTCTATCTATTAAAAAAACAGCATCAAAATCCGTTGCGTAGTTTTAAAGATCCCTATGTATATAGGGACAGACAGACAGCGGGAAGCGACTTTGTTTTATACTATGTAGTGATTACGAAGCTTTGAAATTTTCATTGACAACTCTGCAACTACCTTAAGCGGTGATTGTCACTATTACACTGAACAACTTTCCCCAAGAAATCTATAGGAAATTCGCAAGAGAATTTTTGTACTTTCCATACTAAATGCAAGTAGCTGATCGAACGTTTGTATGAATGGAAAGAACGATTTTTTTGCGTATTTCTCTTAATTTCCCTTGCAATGCAACTGTCTAACCAAACACCCTGTATCTAAAATGTTTTTATACGTAGATGCGTTGTCTGCGCACCAAAATGGCAACAAAAAAGCAAGGTAATTGCCCGGCTTTAACATAGTCAGGCGCCGTCTAGTGTTCGGGCTACACGTCACTATCTCGCGCCATTTTAAAGTGCAGTGATGTTAGTGTATGACGCGTCTATTTGTAAAACGTCATTGCCCTGTATTCTCTAATAATATCTGATGTAAGCCTACAAACAGCCCAGCTGAAGTGGGACATATCTGCCGCATGCATCATATTAGGAGAGGAGGACCGAAATGGCTACAGAATGGGTTTCACAAGCTGGTTGCAGACATCGAGGACTTAACTAGTGACTTAAATACCTTCTTGAAGGGTTGGCCAGAGTTTGCATTTCATATGGATTGTAGGAGAAGAGACCTGTGCCCAGCAGCGGGCATTGACCTACCAAATACAGGACGTAGGCTCTGCGCTTAAAAGTGTCCCAACGAAAAAGAGTAACAAGACGGATAAAAAGTCACAATTACACGGTCTTCGTTTGATCGACCGACTACACGCACGTCTACAGGGTGTAAGGAAAAGTATCATTAACCTTTAAACCACATACTTTACCCACCAAACTGAACAACTTTTACTATAGAAGCAGCGCAAAAAAAAATCTGCTGCCATACGTTTGAGTCGAGTAGGTATTTCGCTATAATTCTTTTGCTTATGAAAAAATAATTTCAACAGTTTGAATGTTTTAGTTGGTTTATATTATGTTTGTGTAGGTTAGTCAGGCTGGGACCCTTTTTTTTTCGATAATTTTTTGTTAGACCCGACGTCCATTATTTGGTATGTCAATGGCAGTGGGACACAGAACAGCCTAAATAAAATAAAAAATACTCACCGAAGGTCCAAGATTGACGGTAAGCCTATACAAATAAATGCTAATATCCAGGACAGGTTTGGTAATGTATCCGTACAGGTCGACGACTGTCTCGCAGAACCTGTCCACGTCTGTGGTCAGCAGCTGGTCCGCGTTCGATATCCGATTGTCAAGGTTCGTCACCTGGTAGTACGTGAAGCCTCTGTAACAAATTATCATCGTCAGCCTGTCGTCCCTACTAGCAAATTACCAGCACTCTATACAACGATATAGCGATGCTTCAACAGTACTGGGACTGAAACGAGATGGTTTCGGCACACGCGCCGTTCCACTCGCACGCGCGCACTCTGTGCTTATTTCTCGGCTCCTCTTAAGAGGACAGACCAGTACAGTTTTTTCCATACAAACATATTCCTGTTTTCTCCCTGGATAATAACACTAGAGCAAATGTTTTTTTACCATACAATCTATGTCATCTCTGCCATGTCCCTATGTTTTGCTTTTTTACATTAATTAATTACTGTAGGAACTAGGGACCTTCGAAAATAGCCAATTTTACCGCCCGTTTTCAGACATCCAGTAAACAATTTTCACGAATTTATACAAAAAACGTACAGACATAGCCAAAGTCTTGCTCATATTATTCTTGAAAGAATTATTAAAATCGGTTTAGTTTTGGAGAAAACAGGGGAATACAAAATGCTGTTTTCGTTGATTTTATGTAAATAAAATCGGTCCTAGCTGCAGTTGTCTCTTTCGCACTCTAGTCGGTGGGGTGTATGAGTGGCGGATCGGACAAATATGTATACGGTTGGAAAAGTGACCTATTCTCCAAATTAGCATTTCAGCCCGCCTATCCTCTTAAGATACCCGCGAAGTCCAGGGTGAGGTGCGGTATATGAAGTTAGAGGGGCAGGGAGTGGCCAATCTGTATGTAGTACCGTAGTACCTACTACATATTATTATGTGCAAATGACTAGGCAAATAACGGTGAAGGTGTATAGGCGTTAGTAGAAGTATAAATAGTAGATGTTCGGTGTTAGTCCCATAGAGAAAGTTGTTCAGTTTGATGGTCTGAACATCCCCTTAAAAACTTAACATATTAAGAAGGACCCTGTATTCTTTATTTTTACGAATCAATAGATCTTTTAGGTATTTTCAAAAGAAATCTAAAAGGCAATCAAACCCATTTGCATCTACAATTAATGATTAATAATTATTGTTTTTATTAAATTAGTAATTTTACTTTTCATGGATAGACGTTATTTTCTCCTGCTTATATTATAGAAGTAGAAATCATTGCACGCCGGTCATTCGTGTGCATTGCTAAACTATAAAAGATAAGTTTTAACACGTAACTGTGAATGAGTAATGCAAATAGATTTATCTTATCTATATAGTTAAAAACACTCGCCCGAGAGTTCATAGGGCTTTCACAAATTATAAACATTACTGTGGTAATACAAACACATGGGAAGAAATAAGTAAGATGTACACACGGCGACACGTCATGTTACGCACCCTATATACCCATAACTACACAACGTACAAAACACAAAATAGTGCGGTAACGAGCAGCGTTCAACTTCTAATAGTTCAAAGTCCAAACAGGGTAACCTGACCTGTCGCCATGTGTACACTACATACGCGGCAAACAACTTGACCAAGGTTTTTGCCAAGTTGTTTGCATTATAGGATAGTATAGATTTTATACAATCACAGGTAAAAATGAATAACTGTAATAACTGTTCCATACAAATCACAGAACACCCCCAATAGATACCGCATACAGGGCCGCCGACGCGGACCACACATCTATGATTTTGCACTGATATAAGCAACGGGTCAGAGCGAGATCGGAATAGTGCGACCTTGAAATAGCCAATCATTTTGCATTATTTCGTGCCCCGCTACCCGCACCTACCGCCAAAAATTGTGACTTCGGGCCTGTACGAAATTTTCATCATGCGGTATCTATTGGGGGTAATCTGTGATACAAATATTCGGATACTTACGTACTCTCTATTCTATTCTTTTTTTATTTAATGGCGTTTCCTTGTTAGATTTCGCCAGTGTCAAGTTATTTGAGGGAGTGTCTATCCAATCTCGAGGATTGTTTTTGAGTAAGAACAACTGAGAAGGATTTTAGGGTCTCGTGGCAGGCTGCGACGCGAACCGCGCGAACACCACGCGAGAGTTCGAGGCAAACCCTGCAACGTGACTAGTACGTAGGTACTCTCCTGGATACGTGCTTGGTTCAATATCATGAGTACAAACGTCAAACTGTCTACTGTCATCCTGAATAATTACTAAGTATTATGTTTTAGGGAAAGGTATCAATAAAAATTTTTTTGGTTATATAATTGTAGTGACTCACATATGGGGTACTCGTATTTTGTAACAGGCGACGATGCTAAAATGATTCATTCAATTATCCTCAAAGCGATTATAAGGTTACTGTTAAAACGGCATCAAAACCCGACTAAAATATAAAACACGACTAAAATACTTAACCTTGAACATATTGGTTCATCTACAACATAAAGTCAATAAAACTCTCATTAGTCATGTAACAAGTCAATCATAATAGCGTGAACCCGGAAGTATGGACATCACTTGCAATTTACATTACGCAATATTTATCCTAAACGTAGACTTCGGACATATAATTTTACATCGAAGCATTTTGGTAGTGTAGTCTGCGTAGGGCGTAGTAAGGACCTTTGAGGTCATCCACAAACTACTTAACACAATTTGGGGGGTAGGGGAGTATCAGGCCAGGCGGTAAGGTCATGGTATATTGGGGGAGGTTTGAACGTCTCGATTTGAAGCTCTAAATAGTACAAAACAAAGTTGCTATCCACGTCCGTCTGTTTCTCCGCTTATTTCTTCTAAACTGCGCCACAGAATAGGTAATAGTGTATAGTTCTACATACAGAAAGGCCAACCCCTCTGGTTTTTAGGTGTCCCTGACTCGAAATCAACCTTTTTTAGAAATGTTGTCTGTCTGTTTGTTCGCGCATCACGCAAAAACTACTGAACCGATTTTGATGAAACTTTTTTGTTTGATAGCTTATGATCTGACTTAAAATCTGGTATATAATTTGTGCGGACGAAGTCGCGGGTAAACACTAGTTAATTATATAAACGCTAAGAACTGCCAAAAAAATACCATGTCAGTTAGATAGGTACCGATTGAATCTGGTAGTTACACAAATTCGATCCGATCGTAGCTGTTTACCGTTAGATTCAAATAAGGACGAGATATTATGTTTAGCGCGCATACTAATGTACAAACGGCGACACATCAAGCAACGCAAAACCAATATAAGCTGGCCGCGGGTAGGGTGAATAACGTATTAACGTCGCCCGGGCAGCTTATACAAGGTGTTACAAAACTACAAATAAACATTTAAGGGGGTGGTGTAGACCATCAAACTGAACAACTTTCTCTATGGGACCAAAACCGAAAACGCGAAAAAAAATAATTATGTTCTATACTCTACAAATCGACTAGAGCTAAAATATGTATGGGATTAAAAATAATTTTTTTCGCGATTTCGATGTTGGTCCCATAGAGAAAGTTGTTCAGTTTGACGGTCTAAACAACCCCCTTATGAGTTTCAAAAATGTATTGTTACTTATGAAACACCTTGTATTGGTTTTGTATAGTTTGTGTCGCCGTATTTACATAAATATTCCCTGCTTACCTGGCAGTTTTTGTAATTGTTGGAGTCGAAATATGCTGTGAGTAATCATTATCATTATTAGATGGTTCGGTAAGTTGCTTGTAAATCTGCTTAGGGCGAGGAGCAAATATTTGTGACCAATACGATAATGTTTAGTGTTTACCCAAATTGTGGATTTTATATCTACATACACACATGTTATCTAGTTATCATATTAAGTGATTCGATAATCTGTATGAAAATCACGTCATAGACTACAAAAAGTCTGTGCTACAAAGAGTCGGTTTTATCAATTTGTACTTTAAATGTACTAAATAGCGTTATTGAGTGTCACTAATAGATGCATGACACTGTATTAATTAATCTAAGTTCAATCAAAGGAGACAAGTGTACACACTGTTTGTACCTATTTGGTATGTGTACATTATAGTCCTTTATTTCATCTATCCTACTATACCTAATATTATAAACGTGAAAAACGTAAAAAAAAAAGATTATTCGATCGTACGCCGTAGTTCGTACGTAAGCATATCAATCACCCCTCACACACTTATTGGAAGTTCATAATGTTAATGAACTTGTTAATAATGTTAATGAAAACAAAGGTTCCCCTGTTACAAACTCTACACAGAGTATAAAAATCGGCATTCGTTCTAAATGAGGGATTTTCAGAAAATAAAAAAAAAAGTTGCATAAGTTGAAAAAGTTGTTCCTAATGGCGATAGATGGCGTTGACGAGACAGGGGCGAGCAACCTTGCAGAGAATAAAATACAAATAAAATAGTAGTAATTAGGGCCTGTTTCACTACTTCTGAATAAGTTCTTGTTAGCTTATCCGACAGATATTTTGACATAAACTCATACAAAATATGTCAAACTATCTGTCGGATAACAAGAACTTACCCAGAAGTTGTGAAACAGGCCCTTAGTGTTTTAAAGTAAGCAGCACAATATAAACATATATTTCGTCAACGGATTCATCCGATCCGACTCAGTGACATGCATTTTTGTTTACTTTTTAGCATAAAATGTTCGTCTTCGGTCCCCTCTCTGTTCAACGCCATCTATCGCCAGTTTGTTGAACTACGTTTTACTAGCTGTTAGAAAACTCCTCATTCGACGGAAAGATCAAAGGCTGTGCAAACCACATTTAACTTGATCACAATAAATACGCTTTTGCCTTAACTTTGAGCGCAGATTTCTTGAAATAAAGCATTTCAATGACTCAAAAAAAGTATTTAGGCTTACACCATGTTTGAATATGATACTGTCACTGTCATTAGTATGACCAGTGTGAGAGACAGAGCGATCACTAAATACGTTTAAGCCTAAACACTTTTTGGTGCAAGCAAGCCAGGGACCTTAGAAAAAGTATATGTCTAGAATGAGCCTCACGGTTATACCGTATGAAACAAAAGGGGCCAAGTTTCATAGGTTGGTGTGCGTGAGGCGCCATACAAATTATGTATGTATATGTATAGGGATTTGGGGCCAGTATTGGTTCCAATTTTTTTCGTCTCTTTCGTAACTTCGACTGTCAATCTTGACATATAACTTTATCAAAGCCAGGGACTAACCTTCGATCAAGGACTAACCCCAAATGAAGTTTTCTTACATTTTGTTGAATCCTATGCCACGACACCTCACGCAATGGAGGTACAAGATTTTTTTTTCAACCATCTTTTAGATTGTTCCCCAACGGTTGTCAGTATTAAAATGTGTACTTACTTCAAATATTGTTGATACAAATGTAGCGTCAGATTTGTCCGGATTCGTAATTTTACTTCACCTATGCTCCATTTTAATACATTATTTACTAAAGATATCTGAAACAAATCAAAATACACAATCAGCAATACAATATCTTAAATGAAAACAGTATGGGCCCATAAAAATAAAAGAGAAAAACAAATGTTAACAGTGAGAAAATGAAGTCGTATCTGTGACTGTCTTTTTCGTAAATCGTGTTCGGGATTTCGGACATGGCGTGACATTGCATGAGCAATAATTTAGTTTTTCCCAAAATGTTTATACTAATTAAGATAATTATCCTTTCAAAAGGAGTGTGTGCTGAAATGACGGATAAAAGAGATGAATTGAGGAAGACGACATTTTGCGCCGACCCCAAATAATGGGATAAGGGCAGGAAGAAGAAGAGATCCTTTCAAACCCTAGTTTTTTTTTTGCAAATTAATACGCTGTTATTGAAATACGTTATAGACTTGCATGACTACTTGTCCGGAACTAGGCAGCGTACGTCGTCCCTCTTACAAACATTACAACATGTATTAGTCATGTAGGTCAGGTCCATATTGTATGTCCATTAAAATTTATAATAAATTGCCGCCTACTATAAAAAATGATAATAAAGACACCTCTTTCGAAAAACAACTAAAGGGCATGTTATACCAGAAATCATATTCTATTCTATCCTATTTTTTTTTTCCTATTCCTATTTTATAGCAAAAGTGCTTGACGTTGTACGGTTATATTGATATTTTGGTGACTTCAAGGGTTGTTCTTATAAAAGAACAATATCCTGAGCCACCACTGGAGTTCCACTGTAGGCCGGGGATGGGGCAACCGACGCGCACGTGACCGCCCAATAGCAGACCCACAAAGCAACTAACCAGAAATCGTATTACAAAATTCAAGAATACCTGGATGACGAACTGTAAAATACCTACCTTATATTTCACTAAACAGGCATGACATCTCGGTCTACTCTTAGGGTCTACTTGACATACCTGCGAATAATATTTGACTACCTATGTGTTTCTTTTGTAATTTATTTGACTTTGTGATATTTAATTTCTTTCATTATCCTAAAGTTATGCCATTATTATTGTTTCGTATTATATTATCACAATTTGACATGCCTAGATTATTAATTATTGTTGTTGCCTATTTTATTTTCAATTTAATTCCATTTATTCGACATAATATATTTGTAAACATTGTTTGCTAAAATTGCTGTGCCCTAACAGGGTCCCTGAGATTGTACTATACCTATTTTTAAGACCTGTAATACCTCAAGGATGCAATAAAGATTATGATTTATGATTTATTAAAAAATATACATACCAAAGGCATTGCCGTGAAAAATTTAAATAGAAGCCTCTTGAATTCTGAGCTATTCATTGTAATGATGGACCTGAAAAAACAAAAAACATGAAGAAGAAACAGGTGTTGCAGATCATCAGGAGCGCAATTCTCTAAGGTACCATCCTTCTTGCATCCTTCAGACCGTCGAAGTTGTCATAAGAACGTATACCGAATTAACAGGTCGCCGATGTTACAGCCGATGGTTGCGCTTAGTAAATTGCACTCCAGGCTACGTCCCTCTGCAGGGCACACAACACAGCGCCTACCCTCAAGGAGGGAGTATGGGCACATTATTACTATAGTCCTTACAGTACGGCAACGAATGTACTTGCGCAGAGCAACGAAGGGAGCCTAGCGGGGAAGCGGGCGGCGCGGATAATCCTGAGATCTGTATGAAGCTGTTGGGATTGCCTGCGTAAGACAACCGTAAGTACTGGCACCGGCGGCGGCTGGTTTTCTGCAACCTATAGCTATGGCATGCGTGCCATCCCTGTCTTCATAGCTTTCATTTTAAATTCTAACGAAAGAGTGAATTAGATACTAATTATATTTTTTCTAAACACCTTAAACTTGTCTACATGCATAATAACTAAATGTTATTAGAATAAAGACAATGACCATGCAGGATCATTGATTCACTTTGTTTTATTCATACATTTGACCTCCAGAGCATCAAATCAATTCAAATAGTATAGAATTGTTTATAATGTAGCAGTGTTCAAATGGTTTTAAATCAAATAAGCTAAAACTTTGATTTGGTACTAAACAAACTGGACTTTTAAATAGTCTCCAAATGAATGTCAGAAAAAAACGAAAAAACTTAAAAATATACCCTATTCTAAGCATCAGTATATGCTCACGGCTATAGGGGAGGGGGTAGCCAGAGATGTTCTAAATATTCCGAATATCCACATTTTATAAAAATTTGCCCTTACCTACCTATATTTCATTTAAAATAAGGATGCCAAGACTTTCCTATTCCTTTATTTATAGCTTTCTGAGTTACCACACACATTTTCTGGCTTGCTACGATTCTCCACCATTTTGAATTACCTCCTATGTTTTTTTTCATAACACAATCCTTGATATTGGTCCCAAATCCCAATCAACATTGGAAGAAATGCAGCAGAAGGCCAATGAAAAAAACTTGTATATATAAATAAAGACAATGTGTGTCAGAATCATAGCATAATGGCGATCCGTCGTCTCTGCCCACCTCAGTGGGACATAGGCGTGAGCATATGTATAAATAAAGGAGCTTACCCCTCTATCAGCGTAGTGGTTTGTATCAACCACAGATCGCATATGGATCTGGAGATCAGCGACATTGCAATAAGGAACATAAGTCCACTCTCTTTGGTCCATAATCCCGGGAACATGATCTTCCATAGTAGTTTGAGTTCAGCAAAGAATTTGGCATCAACTTGAGCTTTTGGTGACTTTTTGTTTTTGTCCCTTATCATGTACTGGATTTGTTCCTCAGGTAACAGACGTCCCGGTTTCACATTTTTAGTTTTACTGAAATTATTAAATTGATTAATTTTTGTCCATAGTTTGAATCACATAATAATAAAAAGAGCTCTGTCTACGGTCAAGTTGCACAGCAAACAACCATTATATTTGATGGTACGAGGTGGCACGAGGTTTTGTACCATAGACATTAGGTACTTTTAACTTATTTATAATATTAAGGTAGATAAAGTCTGCTACACAATTTGACCGTAGCGCTCTTTGAACTTTATTATTTATAATGCCACACATTAGGGGATCATATCAGATCAGCTGAGATGTGAATGTTGAGATGGATGTGTGGTGTAACTCGAATGGACAGGATTAGGAATTAGTCTATTAGAGGAAGTTTGAAAGTAGCACCTATGACAGAAAAGTTCTGGGGTAATAGATGTGATGTGGAGAAACAAGTGTCATATTACAAAGTTTTAAGTATGAATATGGTATAGCCAGGACAGGACCTGCCTATGAATGCAAGGTACATCCTGCAAAGTGCCATGCATCTATACTATACAGGCTGTTACATAAGTAAGAATAAATTTTTAAAACTCTTAAGCGGGTTGTTTAGACCGTCAAACTGAACAACTTTCTCTATGGGACCAACAAGGAAATCGCGAAAAAAATATCAGATATCCCATACCCATTTTAGCTCGAGTCGATTTGTAGAGTAGGTATAGAACATAATTTTTTTTTTTTGCGATTTCGTAATTGGTCCCATAGTGAAAGTTGTTGAGTTTGATGGTCTAAACAACCAACTTAAATGTTTATTTGTATTTTTGTAACACCTTGTGTATATTATAAAACTGTTAATGTTTTTTTTATTTGTTCAAACATCACGCGAAAGCTACTGGACTGAATTTGGTGAAACTTTTTGTCTGAAAACTCACAATTAGACTTAAAATCTGGTATATCATTTATCTTGCTACGATACCCGTGCCGACAAAATCACAGGAAAACTCTAGTATAACATAATTGTGTGTGATGATCTGATGATATAGGTACTTATACAATTATTACGATATGTATGTGGTTGTTTATTATTACCATATTTTATGACATATCATTAATTAACTACTATAAAATACATTCGAGTAGATTAGTCTCAGAGACATTGATTATGATATTATGATTAGAAAATCGATTTGTTTGCTGACTTCCAAGACATTTCTAAAGCCTGACCAGGAATATAAAAAACCTGGATTGGGGGCGCTGCAATCGACTGTCACCTTTAATGTTAGTGTTCCCAGTACAAAAATTAGTTCCAATGATTTTCCGCAACATGGCGAGGTTTTTTATTTTCCTGGTCAGGCTTTACTTAATTGCACCTAATAAAGACCACAAACCGCCTTATAGACTCGATAGGCTAAGACCATACAAGGTGATTCATAAGTAAAAATAAATATTAAAAACTCTTAAGAGGGTTGTTTAGACCGTCAAACTAAACAACTTTCTCTATGGGACCAACATCGAAATCGCGAAAAATATAATCTGATATCCCAAACATATTTTAGCTCTAGTCGATTTGTAGAGTATGGAACATCATTTTGTTTTTCGCGATTTCGATATTGGTCCCATAGTGAAAGTTGTTCAGTTTGATGGTCTAAACCACCCCCTTAAATGTTTATTTGTATTTTTGTAACACCTTGTATAGCTATGAACGAGTTATGCAGGAAGTAGTTCTGCTAACAAATTTTTCTAACACTGTTTTCATACTGACAGGTAATGAAATCTGCAACTTTGGATTATATTCCATTATTTTAGAATTTTAGATTCTAATTTTGTTTGGTCTCGCGTGAAATGAGACTAGTTTGAAGTTATTATTCCATAATTATAGGCTGTCTCGTTTAGTGATAAGGTATAAAATTGTTTGTAAATGCACATGATCAATTGATCATGTAACTTGGCAGAAAGGAATGCTAACGTGAGGCTGGTCATTAGTTAAATGTTCTCAGTCGATCGGGGACCCAAAGGCTGACACTTTCCCCGCTCAATGGATTAGTATTCATCAAAATGCCGCCAGCATTGTGGGTACTCCCTAACAAGGACCGAACCTGCATCACATCCACACCAACTTGATTGTAATTATTACTTGCATAGAGCATTGAAAGAAAAGCGAAATCTCAAGACTAATAAACAGTGCACAATCAAACTATGCTGTTAGATTTTACATAATTTGCTCTACTAATCATCTCTGTTATAATTGGATAATAAAACTTAGATTACAGAACAAAAGGATGGCGATATATACTGAGGAATGGAAAATTTCTTTTTTTTACACTAAATCCTCACCTTGAGTTAAATGATTTCCTTATGAGCCATGCACCAAGAGCTGCAGAAGCAGCTAAACCAATTTTCACGTCCGTCCGAGTTGTTAATTTACTTAAATTCGGCGCCATCGTAATAATAACTAGAGAACATTTAAAATTCAATAATATTTCACAAACACTTGGAACTGTTATCGGAAAACGTCAATTAAAACATTGTATGGATGGCTATCTATGGCACGAGCGGCGAGCGAGCCCCCCATCCGACACAGGTTATGAATGAATGAATGAACTGACTGAATGATGAAATGAATCCACAGACTGATGAGATTGATTACTGATATGTCGCAAGCTACAGATGCGACAATGAAATTTTCCCTTAGTTCCAACAGGTCCGTTATGGCGCTGCTGTCGTCAAGCTAATTTGTACATATGTATAAAGCCTGACCAGGAATATAAAAAACCTGGTTTGGGGGCGCTGCAATCGACTGTCACCATTAATCTTAATGATTTTCCGCAACATGGCGAGGTTTTTTATATTTCTAGTCGGGTGAATGCAAAAATTTTGATATCCGGAACAAACTATCTATCTATAACGACACGCCTCTTTCCCAGTGGGCTAGGCAGAGACCAGGGTGCGCTAACTACTACGATGCTTGCATACCTGTTTTGTCTCATTCACATCCATACATCTCCTCAAACATGCCCATCGGTTTCGAGTACTCCGCACCTCCCATTTTGTAGTGTAGGACGCAACCGATTTAATCAGAATACGTCCTATAAGGGCGCCCTTCGCTGACACTTCCACTCACTTTAGCTCCAAATATCTCTTTCGTACATCTGCTATCACTCATCCTTTCTACATTACCAAACCAACCAAGCTTACCCTTCTCTATTCTTGTCACAACATCTTTAAATGAGGGATTTTCCGAAAGTCAATATAAAAAAGGAGTTTTTACTGGCTCGATAAATGGCGTCGACGAGACAGGGGTGAGTGACCTTGCAGATAATAAAATACAAATAAAATAATAAGAACTTGTGTTTCTAAGTAAGCTGCTATATATGAACAAATATTTATTTAACTAATGCGTCTGATTCAATGACATGCATTTTTGTTTGTTTTTTAAATAAAAAACAAATTTTCTTCTTCGGACCCCTCTCTGTTCAACGCCATCTATCGCCGGTATACAGGGTGTAAGGAAAAGTATCATTAACCTTTAAACTTTGACTACTTATATGTGGACTAGTTACGCGTGTAATTCTACTAACAAACATTTCTGCAACTTCTTGCAGAGGGTGAGTTAGCATGAAATTTGCCACTTTGTATTTTGTTCCCCATAACTTTAGATTCTAATTTTGAATGTTAAAAATCGTGTAAAGTAGTCACGTGTGAACCCCAAACGTTCTAAGTTCGAAATTATTGTTTCGCAATTATAGGCTTTCTCGTTTAGTGATAAGGTATAAAACTGAATGTAAATGCACATGATCAATTGTTTTTATACCGTGGCAGAGGGGAAATGCTACCGCAAGGCTAGTCCTTATAATAAATAGTCAAAGCCTTTAAACCGCCCATCCACCACCAAACCAATACAAGCCCAACTCAACCCATCAAACTGAGCAACTTTTACTAAGGGGGTAAACCTGTCAGAGCAAAAAAAAATATCTTGAAATGCTTGAAATACTTTTCCTTACACCCTGTATTGAACTACGTTTGACTAGCTGTCAGAAAACTCCTCATTTATATCGATCTCTAATCACACAAATATCTCACTCTATCTTTCAGCGTAATCATAGTCACACATACTTCGCAAGGAACGCATTTCAACAGCATTAATTTCACTTTAATGCTTCTTCTGCCATACCCAGCACTCACTGCCATACATAAGTGTAGGCACCAACACACCATTTTTGTTTACCGCTGTGACTCGCCTATGCACATCACCCCCACATTTCCCGTCTCTAGTAAACAATATATCCTAAATAAAACAAACTCATTAACTTGTTGCACTTTTTCATTCTCAATCCACAACAATCAGTCACACAGTCATCCCTCTCCATTATCATTACCTACTTTTGTTTCATTCACGGCATTTCACGGAACAAACTAATCAACGATATTATTATGTTATACACCGGAGAAAAATTAGAGCTTCTCAAGGATTCTCAACTCAAACGAAAATACCAGGATAAACACAAGATACATATAAAGCATCTGACGCAAAAACGTATCATGACGCTGCTGCTGCTGTAAGTAGAATATATGGCGTTCTATGATGGCGTTTCAAGAGGGAAAATGTTACTGCAGCGCCACAACGGACCTATCGGAACTAAAGCTGTCATTGGCCTGTCCTACACACAGGTTAAGAATGAATGAATCGAATGAATTGATTGATTGAATGAGTGACCGAGCAGCTCTCGAATGAATGATTATGGTGGATGAATTTGTTGTTTAGTCACTTAAGGTTAGTTCGATTAATCATCAAATAGTTACTACCGTAACAGATTGGTTGCCAAGCTTGTCTAGAAAATGTCAAAGTCAATATAATTTATTCAAGATCATTATATATTCCATACAAAATTTTTGAATTTATTCAATACTAGTGTTTTCCCGCGTCTTCGTCCGCACAAATTATACTATACCAGATGTTAAGTCAGATCATAAGCTATCAAACAAAAAAAGTTTCATCAAAATCGGTTCAGTAGTTTTTGCGTGATGCGCGAACAAACAAACAAACAAACACACAAACAAACAGACAAACAGACAGACAAAATTTCTAAAAAAGGTTGATTTCGAGTCAGGGATACCTAAAAACCATATCGTAATCTTTTTTTTTATAAATATCTTCAATGTACAGACACACTTCAGTTACAGTTTTATAATAGTTTAGATTAGATAGAAGCTTGAAGCCGTAGAAAGAGAAGGAACTAGAAGAAAGCACGTGTCTTGTCATATACAGTAAGAGATGCACATAGCAAATTCGCTCTAGTTAAAAAAGGAGATCGCTACTTATTGCTGTCCTAATCGACGTAGCCACTTTTTTGTTCTACGACGGCTGTCTGACTCCGGAGTCAGACATCTATTTACATACAAATTGTATAGGATTTTATGACTATCGCCGTCTCATACGCGGTAACACTGATGTTACGTCTATCAGCGTAAGCGAAAAATACTTCACCTATGTCCATGGAAGACAGTAACCAAAAAAAAAAATATAGTTAAAAAAATTACAAAGAGTTTTGCGCGGGAAACAAGACGAAACGGACGGACTTTGTTTCTTAATTTTCTAAATTAGTTTTACGTGGCTTGGTGGAATTAGTATGACAATGAGCGTTTTTTTTTTCGTTTCATAGTAGATCGATAGATGACGCTACGGTCTATACGAATCTATGTCAAACACTGAAAAATTATCTTTCCCCGAAATGAGGGTAAAAGTGAAGTGAAAAAAAAACAAAAATCTTTTGGAACATATTTTTTTTATTATATTTAACTATATTTCTTATGCTAATTTACTCTTTAAGGTGATACAAGACTACAATTTGACTAAAATAAATATAAAAACTCTTTGATCATAAGGCAAAATCTGAAATTGAACTGGCAATAAGAAAACTTGAGCTGTCAAATGTCATTGTTAATCAAACTCGTATCGTAGCGTAGCATTTACTTTGTCGTGTTTGTTAGTTTACTTCAGAGAGTCACGTTGCAGGGTTTGCCTTGAACACTTGTCTCTCGCGTGGTGTTCGCGCGGTTCGCGCGGTTCGCGTCTCAGCCTGCCACGAGGCTCCAAAATCCTTCTCAGTTGTTCTTACTCAAAAACAATCCTCGAGATTGGATAGACACTCCCTCAAACTACTTGACACTGGCGAAATCTAACAAGGAAACGCCAATAAATAAAAATAGAATAGAATAGTTTACTTCAAACTGCTTTTCTGAAAAACAACGAAAAAGGACTGTATTTTTGGCTAAGAAAGAAATCGAAAATAATTTCAATTTTTTTTTGATGACGTCTTCCAAATCCGAACCAAAGAGAATGAAACCTCTACGTTTTTTAGTCTATAGCTGACATTGCAGAGGAAGTTTTTGCTTGACAGTTTGTCGTACAGACACTACTGCCATCTATTGAGTTATAAGAAAACGGCATTAAAAAAAAAAAAGAAAAACGCTCATTGTGCCTTTAATGGAGAACAATATAAAAGTGAGAAATAAAGTAAGGCGCGACCGTTCGATTCGCATTGATATCCCAGCGTAAACTAGTTTCGTAGGACTTTCAAGTGGTTAAACATTGCAATGTGTGAACGGCACTCTCGCATATCGTTAGGTTTGAGTTACAATAAAACGAAACACTTATAAAGACTACGGATTCTGTCAATATTGAAAACTTATTGAAGACATCGGCCACTAGAAACTTGCTCTTGGAAATTACACATGGAAATGACAGAAACCACAGAAATGACATTGTTACGGTATTAAAACAACCACTTATTTTGAATTAAGACTTGGAAAAATTATATTTTTAAACATAGTGCCTTTTAAAATAGGCAAAATCAGTCTAGGCTGCATGCGCTATGTACCCTTTGCCTTTCCGTAAGAAAAAAAAAACAACAACAACAAATATGACAGATGACAGACAAACAGACATGTTTGTTTTCACATTGGCGCTAATTCGAAAAACTTTGAGTGACGTGGCTGAGGGGGTGGCAAGAGGACGTTTCGTGCGTCGGCTTGCGATTTTGACAGCCACGTGGCTCCGCCGTTTTATGGCGGTTTCTAGTGTGTTTTTGTTTAAAAACGGGGCTTTGAGATCGCCATATCCTATTGTACCGTACAATATCTAATGAGTATATCCTCAACACTTGACACTGGCGAAATCTAACAAGGAAACGCCATTAATTAAGAATAGAATTCGAAAAACTTTTACTTCTTGAATTTTCTACTTTTCTCACAATATGATGGATTACTTAACTGCCTCCGTGATCGAATGGTTAAGAGCATTGGGCTCTTGACACGGAGGTCGTGGGTTCGATTTCCACTGGGGCACCTAGTGTGCGTTTTTCCCCAGTTGGTTCGGACATTTCTCTGGTGGTTTCATTACATTAAAACCACGTCAGATGCCGTAACGTGGTTTGAAAAATCCGGGGTTTGCTGCCCACACGAAAAAAAGGACTTCACGACTTGAGGATTGCATATGGAATAGAGTAATAACTACCTAGTTCTACTACACGACTAGCGGAAGTAAGTCAATTCTGTATTTTGTACTCACGGACTGTACATCATTGAAATGATTACCTGCTCCCAACCCAAAGTGCCTTTGTTTAAAATGTAAGTATTTGAAGTAGTTTGAAATGTATTCCAAATAAGGACGACGAGAATTTCCGATTCCTATGTAGCTTTCTGGCCAATTCTAATTAGCAAATATTAGTTGATTACACACCGAGGACAGGAAAGAGGAAAGTAAGAAAGTTCTCAGATCTCATGTAATTATTCTCATGTAACAAACATTTTTGATCTGGAGTGCGATTTTTGAATCTCATCCGATGAATTCAGCAGTTGAAAATGTCAAAATAACTATGGAGATATGCATCTTTCTACTGCTTATTTGACTTTAAAAAAATCACACTCCTGAAGTATTATTTTTGAGAGATAAATCAGCAGTTTAAAGATGCATATCTCCAGAGTAATTTTGACATTTACAACTGCTGAGCTCACCGAATGAGATTCAAAAATCGCTCTCCAGAGGCTTTCTTATTTACGGTCCGAGGTTAGTAAGTATATTATTTTTCTCAACGGTGGTGGAAAGCGACAACTTCGTATAGCGCAGCGGGACGACAATTGACGCTTTTCATCCGAAAAGGAAAAAAATGTATTTATCATAGATGTACTATCCGACATATTTAAGAATAAGTGAGAGGTGTTTCAAATGTCTGTTTCTGTAAGTAATGAATTAAAAAAATTGCCATAAATTTTCGATGCTATTTTGGAATGGAGTATATAGATAGATACAAGATATTTTTATTTTAAAAACCAGTCTATGATGATGAAGTTGATAGAAAATAAAGCTCCTTTTCTTACCATCCCATCACTACAATAGTTGAAAACAATAATTGCTAAAGATGAGACTATGTTAATTGTCTAATAAATCAATTCATAGTTTTAAGTCAAATCTAAAGTTTGTATATTTATTTTATTAAAGAGTTAAGTATATATTTTTTAATTTATGTACTAAGTAGGTAAGTACATAGATGTTTTATTACCTACATGGAATAACAGGTATAGATCTGTTTCATCAAATCTGTAAGACTTTTTAACATAGCCTTATTTATATTGAGGAGGTTTTAATTAAAATAAAACAGTTAAGTAATTTAGTATTTTCTAATTTTATTTATTAAAACAACCAAATGATCATAATTATGTTGGCAATTAATTGGCTACCTACTTAATTGTAAAATAAATTAATTTATATACTAAAAATGGTTTTAACTTATGTAATCACAGTCAGGTGGGATGAAGAGTTTAAATCCATTTCACTTTAGTCCACTTCCTCTACTGTAGGTCCAGAACTGGGTTGTGATTGGTGCTGGTAGCCTGCTCCCGCGTCAGCCGCGCCGCCACCGCTATGCATTTTGCTCATTACTGGTGAACACACTCGCTGTATATCTTTAAGTTTGTGTTCATATTCTTCCTTCTCGGCTAGGGTGTTGTTGTCGAGCCATCTTAGCGCTTCGTCGCACTCGCGTCGTGCCGTATCTTTGTCCTCTTCGCTCAGCTTGCTACCAGAGTCTTCCAGGGCCTGTTTGACGCTGAACACATACGATTCTAGTTGATTGCGTAAAGTGACTCTTTCTCGCTGACGGTCATCTTCGTCCTTATAGCGTTCTGCTTCTGACAACATGCGATCAATTTCGGCTTGTGATAGGCGGCCTTTATCGTTCTGGATAACGATGTTCTTGCTTTGACCGGTGCTGTTCTCCTTTGCAGATACGTTGAGGATGCCGTTAGCGTCCAAGTCGAAGGTCACGTCGATCTTAGGCACGCCGCGAGGTGCTGGCGGGATGCCAGTCAGATCGAAACGTCCAAGCAAGTTGTTGTCCTTCGTCATAGCACGTTCGCCTTCATATACTTGAATGGTAACAGCCGGCTGGTTGTCCGAGTATGTAGTGAACGTTTGTGATTGCTTGCAAGGTATCCTTGCGTTGCGTTCGATGATCTTTGTCATGACACCTCCAGCAGTTTCGATTCCGAGTGATAGCGGGGCGACGTCGACAAGTAGCACGTCTTGAATCTTGCTATGTTGCTCTCCGCTTAGGATGGCTGCTTGTACTGCAGCACCGTAGGCGACTGCTTCGTCAGGATTAATGGAGAGATTAAGCTTCTTGCCACAGAAAAAGTTCTGAAGCATGCTTTGAATCTTCGGGATGCGAGTAGAGCCGCCCACGAGCACGACATCGTGAATCGAGCTCTTGTCTAACTTAGCATCTTTGAGCGCCTTCTCGACTGGCTCTAGTGTGCCACGGAATAGGTCAGAGTTTAGTTCTTCGAAACGGGCTCGTGTTACTCTGGTGTAGAAATCGATACCATCAGACAATGCGTCGATCTCGATACTTGCTTCTGTACTAGAAGATAGGGTGCGTTTGGCGCGTTCTGCGGCGGTACGAAGTCGTCGGAGAGCGCGCGCGTTGTTACGGATGTCCTTCTTGCATTTGCGTTTGAACTCGTCTGCTAAATGGTTTACGAGTCTGTTGTCGAAGTCTTCGCCACCCAAATGTGTGTCACCGGCTGTTGCCTTAACTTCGAATAGAGAGCCCTCGTCAATCGTCAGGATTGATACATCAAATGTTCCGCCACCCAGATCGAATATGAGAACATTACGTTCACCTTTTAAGTTCTTGTCTAGGCCGTAAGCTAATGCGGCGGCTGTAGGTTCGTTGATGATACGCAGCACATTTAATCCTGCAATAGCTCCTGCATCCTTTGTGGCTTGACGCTGTGAGTCATTGAAATAAGCTGGTACTGTGATAACGGCGTCTCGCACTGAGGTTCCTAGGTAGGCCTCAGCGGTTTCTTTCATCTTTGTTAACACCATGCTGCTAATCTCTTCCGGTGCAAATCTCTTTTGCTCCCCTTTGAACTCTACCTGAATCTTGGGTTTACTGCAATCGTTGATTACTTTGAAGGGCCAATGTTTCATGTCCTCCTGTATTTTTCTGTCGTCGAACTTGCGGCCGATGAGTCGTTTGGCATCGAAAACGGTGTTATTGGGGTTGAGGGCGACCTGGTTTTTAGCTGCATCGCCAATCAGTCGCTCTGTGTCGGTAAATGCAACGTATGATGGTGTAGTCCTGTTGCCTTGGTCGTTTGCGATGATCTCCACGTTCCCATGCTGCCAAACTCCAACGCAAGAGTATGTAGTTCCAAGATCAATTCCAATAGCTGGCATTTTGTTTGATAATATTCTTTACACTTGTTCTCAACAGTAAACTCGATTATTATTCTCTTGAAAATTCACTTGTATGGTATTTTCACCGATTCGCTTCTGAGCTTCTCTTCACTTGTTTATGTTTTCAAATACTGAATGTCTTCCCGCGCGCTGCTGCCGTTTATATACTCCCCGACCGCTGGCAAATCACGTCAAGGAAAGATCTCGAATACACGCGAGACGCGCCAATGGCAGATATTCTAGGGTGGAACGTTCTGGAAAGCCATTGCTGTCGACCAATCAGGTTGCTCGTAAATCGAGAAGAGGCGTGCCAGTTGGTGTGGCAAGCTTTTGAAAATTCCTTGTTTTGTCCGAATTTGGTTTTATTTGTGGATTGCTTACGTATTTTTCTTTAAAATTCTTTTGAATTCAAGAAGATTCGAATCGAATTCAAGTGTTGATTGCGGAAGATTGATCGAATAGACTCTTGAGTCTTGATATTTTCATACCTTGTTTTATAGTGTTTTGTGCTGTTTGTTGTTTAGAAAAAAAAAAGATCCTTATTATGATTTGAATCCACGGGAATTGCCTAAATATACCTACTTGCCTATAAATTTTTCTTACACCCTGCATAAAGACATACGGGCAGTAAGCTAATGTTTTGTCGAAAAAGCCTGGGCGTTACGAGGATAACTAGTACATATTATATTATATTACTAATGAATATTGTACCTACCTAATCTACTAACCTTATCACTCTCATTGCTTTGCTCAACCTTGGCATGTTACTTTCGCTAATTTCCATCGGTTTTGTTCTTCTTGCTTCTCTGATTTGTTCTTATGCCTCTTATGCTTTTGGTTGTGTTGTGTTGGGTTAGTCCATTGTGATTATCTGTGATCACGCGGTCCGTTGCTAGTGTTGCTTTAAGTTGCTTATGTTTTTCGTAATCTTAGAATATTTGGGAATTTAGGAAAAAAAAAACACTGGGTGGGTATCCCTAAAACGATCGTCCTCACTTCCACCTACTTCCACTTCCAGAATTTTCTTTGAGTTCGTTTATCTCTTTTCTACGTATTGCCGCCCTGCTTACACATTATGACGAGGTGGGTAGAACATTCCAGAAACATTTATCGTTATCTCTGATATTCCCACACCATCGTTCTCTTTCATTCGTATAAGAAAATTCTAGAGATTGTAGCCCTCCCGAATAAAGTTGTTTGTGTTCTTCTGTTATCAAACATTGAACGCTGAGTATTTTCAAATAGGTTGTATTATAGTCTGGAATCTCATAGAAGATCTCTCTCGTTTCTTTCTCATAACTTTTCGTTCAGTTGACCAAGAATATTCGCTTTGGTGAAGTTCACCTTTTTCCATTAATTTTAGAGATTATTTTGAAAGTACCTAGTGCTGAAATGATAAGAGTTGTTTTATGACCGAATTTTATAGCGGGATGGCATAGATAAAATATTATATAAATAAAAAATGGCAAAGACGACGCTGAGCTGGAGCTATTGAGTTTCATTAATTGACTCAAAATGCAAAGAGACGATGGTCATCGGTACAAACGCTTTATAAAGGAGATTAATTTCAGGTGGGTATCGCGATAGACCGACCTCACATATTTAGTTTTTTTCAGTGTCGGATTTATATTTTTACTAGTGTTTTCCCGCGACTTCGTCCGCACAAATTATATACCAGATTTTAAGGCAGATTATAAGCTATCAAACAAAAAAAGTTTCATCAAAATCGGTTCAGTGGTTTTTGCGTGATGCGCGAACAAACAAACACACAAACAAACAGACAGACAAAATTTCTAAAAAAGTTTGATTTCGAGTTGGGGATACCTAAAAACCATATCGTAATCTTTTTTTGTAAATATCTTCAATGTACAGACACACTTCAGTTACAGTTTTATAATAGATTAGATGAGTGTAGGCAAGTGTAGGCCACTTTATTTCCGCCGTCCCATGTAAGCACCTTTCTAAAATAAAAATTTTCCCTCTGTCTGTGGGTAGGTCTGTGGTAAGGATCAAAGAAATCTGCCACCCCTAGGCTAGGACCCTGCCGCTCATAGGCCGCGATATATACGGCCTATTGACAAATCCAGTTTTTTACATACTTTTTGGTTCGTTTTGTATCTAGAATAGCAGTGAATTTAATGTAGTAGGTACCTAGCTATGTTTTTTGTTTGTTTTTTAGAATGGTTTCAAGATTACAAATCGTTATCTCTCTTTTAATAAAATTAACTAAGTGCCTGTTTCACCACTTCTGGGTAAGTTCTTGTTAGATTATCCGACAGATAGTTTGACATATTTTGTATGAAATCATGTCAAAATATCTGTCGGAAAGCTAACAAGAACTTATTCAGAAGTGGTGAAACAGGCCCTAAGTATAACTAATCGTGAAGTGTTCCTCAAGGGTTCTGTTAGATACTGTGTTCCAAGACCGCCGATGAACATACCTGGGCGGACCGAGCTTTGCTCGGCGTGTTCTTAGTCTAGATAGGTATCATTCCTGTTACAGTGTACCATTTCGAAGTTTTAAATAGGTAATATAATTTTTTTGTTTATTGGAATATTTTAAGACTACAAATCTTTTTATCTCTTTTAATAAATGAATAGCCCAGTCATTTTACGGTTTGAGCCGGGACTAATTAAATCATTTTTTTTCGTTGTATTATTTTTGAGCAAATTTGGGCCTAGCCCAATATTTCTAGAAATATACCACAATTACAAAAAAATCATTTAGCAAATATCTTGTTCTAAAAAACCTAATGGTTCACATTTTTAAGGCTTTACCATTACCATTATACTTAAGTACACCCTTCGAACACGGAATACATATTTTTTTCTACTCAGAAAGCTTTGAAAAATACATTTGTATTTTCTGATGAATAAATATTTTTTAAACGCTTCGATCAAAATAAAATGAATGGATAGCGAACATTTCAAACCAGAAAAATGAGGCAAAACAAATGAAATTTTTACTTGTCACTTGTATGAAAGTGCCCTAGATTTGACAGATAATGGCGCTAGTTTGTATGTGTTTGCTTCAACTTACCGCGCTTTAGGCCTATCCATTCATTTTATTTTGATCGAAGTTTAAACGATGGCAAACTTTATTGCTAAAATAAAATACACTTTATCCTAACATTTTATAGTCCGCTAGGTAGCGCTAGTGTCGTGCACATAGCCAATAATCACAGAGTACTATTATAAAAACCTATACCTACCTACCTTTTACTACCTATCGTACAGTGCGACATAAAAGAGTAGAAAATGGTGACAGCAGGAACTAAATATTTCAGTACAAATTGTAGGTCGGTCTTGCCAGCTTATGCGTATTTTGACGGTCTTGCGCGGAGGCAGCGCCCTCATTTATTTTCTCTACTCTTTTATGTCGCACACTAATACAACTTAACTATCACATAAATTAACTTGTTTGCTAGCTAGCACTAGCTAGCACACGTGTCAGTTTACTGCTACGATAAGAGATGGCGCTACTGGTGGGAGTAGCACTTTTTTAAATTTAAATGATGAATGAACTTTATTCTGTATGGACTCAGGTTTAGGTACAGACATTTGCAGGTGTTTTGGCATTGATTGGTTTCACTGAAGCCTACTTTGCAGGCATTTACATCCGCCATAATAGTTAGTACACTCATACTGTAGATACCTGAGTTACTTATAAACGCTCAGCCTGCGGCTCGCTTGGCGGCAGATTGACCCCGGAAACCAGGTCCACCAGGTTCCAGGGGGCAGGGGGATATTGATGCTGTGCGACCTACTCTGTGACATTAACCCATATACCGAACCGATGGCTGAATTGGGTCGTTTTCGACCCAAAACAACCATAGGTTGTCGTAGTGGGTATTATAAGGGTTAAACTGGGCATTATAGGGAGTTAAAAATAATACAGACAACAAATTTAAATGTGTAAAATTATTTATAATTGCAATATAATAATAAATTGTCACAACAAGGAATTGCCACGTACCTACCTTACACAATGCTTACGAAATCCTTATACTACGCATTTTATATATCTACGCTTATGCTAACTTCGACTTAATATTACATCACATGTAGAACGAGATTATTATTTTATAAGTAACAATGGCCGAGGAACATTTTGTGCACGATACTCCGTTCCCACCAATTGCCATTAACACCTAAGATAGATAACATTTTATACATTTTCACCTGGACTGTCGAAAAAGGTAGTATATAGTTAATTAATTTAAGATTATGCGAATGAAACGAAAATCTAGATAAGACACATAGTTAAATAAATACGTCAATAAATTGATAAGTGTTTGCTTAATGGAATAACTTTAGAACATTCCGTCTGAATGAAAATATGCACACGTTAACACCATTAATGTCTCTTACAGATTATACAGACAGCAGTCTTTTTTCAGATCGAGTCTCGGATATATTACAAACCATATTATTATTATATTTTCATTCATAAATCGTACCTAAGACTACGTTACCTTACCACATACACATGATGTAGTCTATTTTTTTATTTATAGAACCAAAAAAAGTTACTTAATACGCTCAGTTGCAGAAATAGTCATTAGAGACGATCCTCCATTAAATCTCTTGCTAGCTTTTTCCACTTCAACAAGACAAAAAGTGACAGCAAGAGATTTAATTGAGGATTAACTCTAATGAGCGATTCTGCAACTGAACGTTACTCCAATAGAAACAGCAGTTTAATTAGCACTCAAGAAAACATCATAAAATATTTCTTATACTCGATTAGATAATTTTCAATTACGTATAAAGTGGATTGCCAATAATTATTCAGATGATTCTGGTACTTCTAATCGATAAAAATGACATAAACTGTGGAAGTTATACATATTATTCGTATTTTAATAAGGAAGTATGAAATCAAAAATTGCACTCCTGGATCCTATCTAGGTAAAACATAACCAGATAATAAATTTCAGACAGAGACAGGGTATCAGCTAAATCATGTCATCCCACAGGATGAAATTGATATTGTAAACAGGCAAATCAATCAATTG
The DNA here is from genome assembly GCA_963693445.1 of Agonopterix heracliana. Lineage (NCBI taxonomy): Eukaryota > Metazoa > Arthropoda > Insecta > Lepidoptera > Depressariidae > Agonopterix > Agonopterix heracliana. The sequence continues at coordinate 4,233,754 of OY856310.1, forward strand.
CTAAAAGTGGAAATGCAAGTTTAGATAACGTCGCCCGTTAAAGTCTTTACACAACATTAATTTCAGCCTGTATGTAAAACATAAAAGAGATCAGTTTTAGGATCACGGGTAGTAACCGTACCAAATTTAGCTAAGCGAATCTAGAATTGAATGGAACGGAGTAACGTGGTCTCACGGCTACATACAAATTGACTTTATCTCTTATTTTTATTCTTCATGGTGAGACGCCGCCAGAAGCTGGTCTTCTCCGCTGGCGGCTGCTCTTCTCTGGCCTCTTCACTCCTCGTCTCTCCCCGCAGCATGTCTAAGAACGTCGGGTCGTTCTTCCGAACATTCTTCTCGATTTTCACAGCTTCCGCGCTAAGTTCCGCTTTCAGCTTCTCCGGGCTCGTGTTTTCAACCTTAAACTCGTTAGGGTCTTCAACGAACGCCTGCTGAAGGTCGCGCATTATCTTTTTCCGTATAGTCTTCTTCATACTGAGATGCCTTTCTAACGTTTTCACGTCTCCGTTGGCATATGAGCGGTAGTCATCCTTCTTCTTCTTGGCAGTCTTTTTGGTTTTGTCTTCGCCGTCATCGTAGGCTTTTGCGTCATATTGTTGGTTGAGGCCGAATATGTCCCGTAGATGAGGTATGGCTCGCTCGGAAGTCATTCTGGATGAAGCTGGCGCCGCTCACGCCCTTTTGCTCGATCACAGACACCTCATCGTGTGACCTGGAATTGAGAAAGGGCCAAATTGAGAATGTTGATTTACAAAACTGGTGACGAACAATTTGGAAAGTAGCTTTTTTATTTTTCAACCAAATGCTATTGTGTACTTATAGCAATATTGGTGATTGTTAACGGTTTTCTAGCGTGGAACATCACGTGAAACGCATTTTTGTTCAACAGAGGAGCGACGTGCGCGTCTCTAACAATAGAAATAAATCATTTCTATGCCATTTCAGAAGCAATAAATCTTACACTCTTCCTCGACCATCATGCACGCGATTATGCGATAGGTCTTCTTGCGTTCCTTAGGTCTATAGTTAGCACATCTGACATACAATGGTAGAGATAAAGAACAGAGGCTGTGTAGCGTAACTGTGATACACTGTCAGTGACTACTGTAACGACTTCCCTTCTACGGTTAGAAGTTGCATGTGGACTTGCGAATAGAAAATATATTAGACGTTTATTAAATTATTTCCCTACACAACAATATCTAACCTCCAAAACAGTGATACCAAGTTATGGGAATTAGATATAGCTATTATACAATTAGTTACAGAAAATTGAATCTTCCACGCCAATAACGATGACAAATTTAATGAAATGCCCCTTCAAATAATTTAATTCAATTATGTTAGGCAATTGACTACAATAAGAGATCAATAAAATTAACACAATGTGCCCACACTGCTCTGAAATCTCGTTCAGTCAATCTCAATGAATAAGTACTTTAAAATAAAACAAAGTAGCTGTTTCTGTCTCTATTGTGTGCTGAGTTCTTTTAAAATACGATTAATTTATTAACCATTTTGATGCGTTTTTCCAATTATTTAGTTAGAGAATGTCTTCCAAAAGGTTTACGTGTAGTAGGTACAATACACTTATATTACCAGGATGCCGGGGTTGCTAGTCGTATAATATTTGAAGAGATGGGGGGGCGTAAGTATTAGGTAGATATGAAAGCTATAAGCTTCCTTGGGCATTGCTTGTTGTTTGAGTTCTAAGCATAGCAATGCAAATGTTGTCTAAGTCAACTGTGTTTTGGTTTTAAGTGTACCTAACAGCATCTTGGTGCATTGTGTTAGAGATATAATAAAGTGCGCTTGACTGCACCTCTGCTCCATTCTCTGCCAAACAATGTTGAGCGTATTAGCGCCATTTAGTACAGATTCCCGCGTAATGGCAAGAATCAGCTGCCATAGATTGTTCGAGACACGATGCAACACTTTCTTTACTTTCCACGCTATTGTATTGCTTTGTTAAATTGAAATACTTATCGCAATTTGGAAATGCTTGTTAACGGTCTGGATCGTGTAACGAAGTCTGGTCTGGCGGCCCGAACTTTGGTGGTTTTGTGCCATTTTACTTACGCTTTACCAATAATTTTACCAATAATAAGCAGGAAAATTCGAATAGTTATACACATACAGGTACCTAGCTACTATCATTCAACATTGTTGCTGTGTTTAACTTCGATCAACAGTCATATTTTCACAGAAACTTTCCTTGTAGTAGTACCAGCGTTTGCTCTCTCAACAATCCATTAAAGCCAGACCAACGTAAATAGCCAACACCCTTACTCCCGACGTAAACCCATAAAGCTAGTCAATACATTTCTCTTGCGTGTACGGCAACCGTTTAACAGCTGACATTAACATTGACCAGGGGTCATTGCACTTTACCTAACTCAGAACTCTACACATGATCGGAAGCAGCCATCTTGTGGGATGACGTCAGAGCAACGGTTACGATTTTATGCGATTTTATTGTTTTGATCACTCCTTTGATAAATGCAATTGCGAACACATTGCGGAAACATTTTATCCCTGGATGGCATTGATCAAGGTGCCAAGAAGACAAATTTTCTTATGGCTAAAGATTCAAAATAGCTCTTAACCCAACTAATAGGACGTGGAACTCCAAATCTGTCCAAAGAATCATCAACCAACCAAACCAATAATCAAGAGAAATAAAGATGATAATTTCTAAGCCATAAGCCTTTAAATACACAAAGGTACTTATAGGCATTATGAAATTCCTACCATTTCTTATATCCATGACCGCAAGCACGACATCCAAGAGATTCAATTGTAGCTACTCACTCACGATATGCTATTATAAGACCGCAGACCATCACATCACATACTCGTATGTGCACAATCAAGTCGGCAATAAAGGAAATAAAAATTTTTAAACCACAGAACTACTACGCACATTCATTTCCATCATAACGTATTTTCTGAACGCAATTTCCCTCTCACTAAGGCAGCTAAAAACGGTATTGCGATACAACTGTTACAGTTTTAAGCGCACCCATCCATTAAAAACTCTTGATGTGAAGCGTGCCATACTTAAGTATTCATTTTCTAATAAGTTGGTAACGGAAATTTTTATGTTAGTATTTATCTTTTCTGTATTCATGAACTGAACAAACACATAGATCTGTGATCCCAACTATTACCTATATCTTAGATTCTATCGAAAATTCGACTAGTTATACACATATCAGGTATAAATCGTATAAATAACTCCTTTTGCTATACCTTAAAAGGTGGCTAAGTTGTAAGTGCATTGTATCATATTATTTAAGAACATAATTTTACACTTAGCAAAATAAACATTTGATTTGATTTGATTTGAAATATAAGCTCAGTTGATAGGTACATCGTGTAAGTACCTACTTATACGAGTATGATAGTGACAAGAAGAGAAGAAATTGAACCAGCTAAAACTTCTCATTTTACTAATGTAGAGAACAATTATCGACATCACGACACGACACGAAACGAAATGTACGAAATCTAATAAATGTGCAACAGGTGATTCATAGATATGAAGATATGCACTAAATTTCAATGCAATAAGATAAATGACACTCTCTAACATAGTTATAAACTTACATTAAAACACGTCAAGTTATCTTTAACCATCGGATAAATAAATATACGGTAAAATAACTGGTACATTTGTTACGGAGTATTATGCAGGTCCGTAGGTAAGTGGGACAGTATTGTTTGTACTCAGATCGACAAATAAACGGAAAGTAAACTCGCTGAACCATTCCGATGTATTTAATTGCTGTTGTTTCCAATTTTACGGTTCAACCTAATTTGCGAGTTAAATGGGAGTTTTAAATTGTGTGTCTGGATCTGGGATTGGTAATGGTTACGGCTTGGAATTTTATTGGCAAAGAACATATACACGGTGTTACAAAACTACAAATAAACCTTTAAGGGGGTGGTGTAGACCATCAAACTGAACAACTTTCACTATGGGACCAATATCGAAATCGGGAAAAAAAAATTTTATGTTCTATACTCTACAAATCGACTAGAGCTAAAATATGTATGGGATATGAAATTATTTTTTTCGCGATTTCGATGTTGGTCCCATAGAGAAAGTTGTTCAGTTTGACGGTCTTAACAACCCCCTTAAAGGTTTATTTGTAGTTTTGTAACACCGTGTATATGTTCTTTGCCAATAAAATTCCAAGCCGTAACCATTACCAATCCCAGATCCAGACACACAATTTAAAACTCCCATTTAACTCGCAAATTAGGTTGAACCGTAAATTTTTGAAACTCTTAAGGGGGTTGTTAAGACCGTCAAACTGAACAACTTTCTCTATGGGACCAACATCGAAATCGCGAAAAAAATAATTTCAAATCCCATACATATTTTAGCTCTAGTCGATTTGTAGAGTATAGAACATAATTTTTTTTTTCGCCAATCCAATTATGGGACCAATACCGAAATTTTCGGTATTGGTCCCATAGTGAAAGTTGTTCAGTTTGATGGTCTACACCACCCCCTTAAATGTTTATTTGTAGTTTTGTAACACCTTGTATATTCTATTCAAAAGATGATAGGTGATAATCTTGGTTTCAATTATTTTCAAACATTCCAGTGGAAGGACAGAGATTATCTCAAGAATTAAACACAATAGACATTCTAAAACAATGACTATTGCTTTTTGTGTCGCAAAGATAAAGTTCACAACGATTGGAAAGAGAAAAACGTTGATTTGTTAATACAATTAAATGCTCAAAGAATTTTTAATTAAGCCCTATTATTCCGCCTGCTAAGATGTGTTCATCATCGTAATGAAACGTTTGCGTTACGATAATTATGGTTAGTTTTATTAAGAGAATTAAAAGATTACAAACGCGGTGGATATTCTATTTAGAACGCAATTACATCCGAATAGCTGCTGTTACAACGATTAAACATTTACTACTTACATGCATTAATTGAAAATGTAGCAAGTTTTGAAGGTTTTAAACTTGAAACAGTTTTAATAACAATGAATTGTTATAAACATTATAGCTTCAGCAGAGAGATGTTGCACCAATTTGCAAGAAACAATAACACCGGCCTTGCGGGGTTTTTTCTACAGAACAATACAATTAATGCTGTATTAGTTTGCGTGTTTAAACAAGTGTTTAATATAAAATGGCTTCGTTTGTTGTTACAGACAAGCTGATTTATTATTTTAATAAAAGCAGGCGAGGAGACAAAACATCTTAGGTGACGCAGGTGTGTCGAAAGGGATGTCATTGGACATCATTGTTATAAAATTGTAGTACCTTGTAGATACCTAATTACAAAAACATTATAGCAAGTATTCAAGTACATTGATATATAGTTATGATAATCCAGAAATTGAAAAGGCTGTAAGATTAGCAGCAAACTGGCGGCGCGGAGCCACTCTTTATAGCTACCATTTCACAAATTCAAGACTCTATCTATACTACGTTTCTTGTCAAATATATCAATAGGTACCTAGCCTATTTATTTAAATTAAAACATTCCAAAGAACCAAATGGAAGAAATGCCAAAAGTCGCCATTCGCTACCTATAGGTACCTAATTTTTAAATGCATAGGAAAGTTTAATGGATGGAACTAGTAGTAGTAACTAGTAGCATGGTGTCCTATCCCATACAAATGAAATTTTCGTTAAAAAAATTGCAATATATGGCGTTATGGTATCGATTTGTAATTAATGTTTACGTAAAAGTGTAACTTGTTACTAAAAATACATGATCTGACTACAAAAAAATCTCATGAGCCTCGGAAAATCAAGCAATTTACTTTGCCCGAAGACTGCCCGCGTTACGGCAGTCGCGTTCCATTGTTTGACGTTGGGCATCTGTACTGTATAGTATTATATAATCTGTGCTAGTAGTAAACTAGTAGTAGTTAACGGTAGGTCCTACATTAAAATTAAATGAGTAGGTACACTTTGTTATAGATTTTCTTTTAATTGCACCTAAATAGAAAGAAGCTTCTTTATCCGTCTGAAGGTTGGTAAGTACCTAGTTACCTTATTTCAAAGGAATAATAGTTGTGAATGGATAGTTCAATAATACAATTTTGTATAATCTCAAATTGTTATGGTCACTATAATTTTCGCTTGAGCGCGTCCATGATAAGAAATTGTGATTAAAATTGATGAAGCGTAACGTTTGGAGTGCTACAATTTTGTCGTCATCTCGGCAAGTAATAAAGAGCTGTTCGAATAATAATTTTATTGTGAGTTATTTATCGTAATAACGTGTTTAATTAAATGCCTACACGCGAGAGGTGCGAGTGGCGCTGCCGTCGCGCCCTGATTGTTACACGCATGCGCTTTGTCCTGTCACCACGAACGACGACCACATTAGGAAAGCATTATAAAGTTTCAAAATATTTCTTGTAACTTGTAAGCAGTGACTTTGTATAAGGATAAAAAGGTGAACTCTTCCATGTTTTTATTCGCTTTAGACCAGGCATGTCAAACATGAGGCCCGCGGGCCACATGCAGCCCGCAGTGCGCTTTCTTGCGGCCAACGACTTAGTCCAGGTACCTACTCATATTATGTAGGTACTACCACTGAATTGAGTCATGATATGAAAATTTTCGAGCTCGCTTTGCTCGCTCACTTTCATTATATGGTATGTTGTGTACCGTTGCGGTCGCTCCTGTTCTATGATAGATGCAACGAGTTTTATTTCATGTTCCTTGCGGCCCACTGATTCTACTATCGTCATGTATTTGGCCCACTAGTGACATTGAGTTTGACATGCTTGCTTTAGACCCTGTTCTAAGATTTGCTTGAAATGATATGGAGATCATGTTCGTACTACAGTACTTTTGAAACTAACCGTTAGTGATTTAATTTGGCGACAAGAAATGCGTTGATGTTTAATACATGGCCAACCTACACAGTATTGTCATTGTGAATGAGTGACAAAACGCCTGCGTCCGCGCCTGTGAACAGGATGTTGCGTATACGCACTCACTATCTCTGCTTTTGTTTTTGATTCACTTAGTGGAATGTGGAGATAGTAAAGTTATAATTAGACTTTTAATTCGATAAAAATACTTCTAAAATATTTCTGTTAATTTCTAAAATAACAGTGCAATGACGGTGGATCTTGAACGAGTATCTTGATCGTTTAGGAAGATGATTCAAAAAATCTATGTTACTTATATAAAATACCAGCTGACCCACGACTTCGTACGCGTGGTAGGTATCTCTTATAGGTACCTATATCATAAAAATAGGTTCAGTGGTTTAGCAGTGTAAACGTAACAGAATAACCCATAGCTCACTGAAGTCAAAGTTGCTGTTCCTGTTATTCTTATACAACTTAGGGCTAAGCTAACGGTGAAAATGCACCACTAACGTGTAAACTTTGCCTTAAGGGGCCATAGGTCCTGACGAATATTTTCTATGAGAAACGCGATTGCCCAGCGCTCCGAAAAGTGTGTGCGTGAGCCGTATTTTCGATTAAAAAAAACTAACCAAAGCACTTTTTTTAGATTTTTTTATGATTTCACTAGTTAAACTAATGGTGAATATGTGAGTATATAAATGCAAAAAATCTGAAACTATTTTAAGTTCTTCTAAAACGAGAAAAATGTTTAAAAATAAGTACATGAAAATACGTCATGTTTGTGACGATTTTCTATCGAGTGAAGTAATTCCAATCGTGTATTCAGTTTATGATTTCCTAGATAAACTATCCAAAAATACTGAGGTATGACTTTAGTTTCGGTAAATGGTATAAATCTAGTCGTAAAATGAAAAATAAAAGATGCCTCCGAGGTATTTCCACCTACTATTACGCCTTAATCTTATTGTGAGTGACTCTGACAATCCTTAGTATTAACACCTTTTATCAGTGAATTAACGTGTCGCTAATTTGCTAACAAATAAAGCTAAACATGCTAAAGTTTACGTTCAAGGACAGTGAAAAGTCTCTTAACTAGCTAACGTGTAATAAAAAGGCCTAACGCTATTCGTATAGAGGTACGCAGTCTTACAGAAGTTGTGATGATTCCCACAGTCGAGCCGAGTTTTATAATACGCATTACCTAACCATAACCACTGTTCATTCAATTATTGTTGCGCAAACAAGTTCACTCAAGGTTCAGAGCCAGACGTGTGATCATGGATCACAATAGATTTATGCTCTTATAATTTTTGCTTCAAATTTTTAAAGAAATAATTTGAAAACGCTGAAAATAAAAGGTTGGATCAGCTACATTATTAACATTGGTTGAAAGTGAAACTATTATTTAACTTACATGGTTAAGGTTACCTACTGGTTAAGGATCCCTATAATACGGAGGGACGGAATTCTCTAAACAGGTAGATTTTTCAACACTAATAAATTTCATATCTGGGTGAGACTATGAATCTGAACAAATTTTACTTTGAGGGCAAGGCAAATCACAAAACGCAAAAAAATATCTGCTGTTTCCATTGTGTTTCATACATTTAAGTCGAGTAGGCATTGCAGTTTAGTATGGAACAGGATAGCTGATCGTTTTATTACTATTTACGATTTGCTTCCATAGTAAAAGTGGTTCAGTTTGATGGTCGGAACCACCCATGAACATTTTGAAAGTGTTTAATAAATCGCCCAGTATTATAGCTGAATCTAATATGATTTTCGATAGAGTAGACACGAATGTTAATCATATTGAAATCAGTTCTCACGACTTGTTTTATTTATTCATAAACATGCATAAAATTATCAAAGTAATAAGGCTACAAAACAAAAAAAGAGAGCCTGTTCTTGTTCTTTACTTTTTAATCTTTCTCACATGTTAATGTGAAGAAGTAAAGACCGAAAACTGGATTATAATAGATAAATCGGCATCACCCAAGTAGCAGAAGGCTGTATAACCTAGGCGTTTTATCACCAAATAGTGATATAGTACGCCTATAATGGTAACCATTGTGACTGCTTGTACTATAAAGGTTTTTAAAAGAGCGTTTTGATTCTATAAGATTAAAGAGCATTTAAGTTCTATAGTTCAGCTCTTAGAACGCTTACAGGACCATACAAAAGAACCTTTAAAGTGTTGCACTGTAATCGATATGAAAAAAGCGGATATGGTTCTATTTAGTACTATAGACAACCTTACTGACACTTTTATGTATCTATTTTGCACTAATAATAAGTCAAAATTGTTATTACAGTACTAGTATTGAAGCTATATCGAAAACCCTATTATAGGATCAAATTGCACTATAAATTAACCTTACACGACCATTACGTAATGTTTTAGCTTCTTAAAAGCTCCCTCCACACCGTTATGGGGACAGTTCTGTGAAAGTCACGAAAACTCCTCTATAGTACTAAATAGTACCATAGCTACTCCTGGTGCCGTTGCTAATGAACATAAATGGCTTAAATTGCTTTATAATTGAGTTTGTGGTACTGCTACGAGACTAAAGCGTGACATAAAAGTACTAAAATTAACGATATATGAACTAATTAGATCTGTAACTAACTTTTGAGTACCAACTATATCACTGGTAATTCATAAATGGTGGCATACTGTCATGGCTGCTGTTTTCTGCAATGATAGCACATTAGCAGCACGGCTGTAGCCAATGTGTACTATAACAGCCATAGTCGGGACAATTCCTTATTTTATTAATTTACATTTTATTAAAACACGAAAATTATGAGGGCGCATTGTCAAATTTGAAATCAGCATAGTGATTTTATCGATACAATTATTTTCGCAAGTGCAAGTTACGGCAGAGTTACGGTCCATGGATGTTTTGTAGTATGTCCTTTTTATTAGGTAATACATGTTACGTTAAGCAATGGCGAATGACATAAAAAAAGCATATTATTCACATACCGAAATTTGTTTTGTTACTTAAGCGCTTACGTACTTAGGATAGCGAAACAGAATCGATTACGGTGCAAAATAGCACTATAAACGTTTTTCGGTTACTTTAATAGTAGTAGATTTATCACCGTGAGAGCCTTTATGTAATGTTTATAGAATAAATTAGTGATAAAACTAGGGCCTTTTTGGGGTTCTCTAGACGTTTACAACACCATTATAGTGCTAATCATGAACACTAATTAGCACGCTCTAAAACGTTCTCAGGTCTTTTATAGTACCAGATTTTGCTGCTTGGGCAGTCTTGTGTGTAACTTGATAACCACCCTACCCTACTAATTCTATCGTTCATAGTTTGTTATTTTCAACGATAAAACTTATAAAAAAATAATGGTAGACGTTTTTGAAGAATCTACTACCAACCCAAACCTTTCTTCAAACTTAGGTATACAATAGTAAAGTAATCTAAAGGGCTTTGACCACATAGTACTTAGATAGAAAATTATAGTCGACCTTTGTAACTCAGTGAGAGAAAGTGCTGTCATTTGAGACGAGCATAGCATCACGCCATGCTAACGAGAGGTGCATCAACACATGTGTACTAAGGTACATAAACGTATAACTGCAATAGAAAAGATCATGCTACTTAAATGAAGATAAAGTTGGGAAAGTTCACCCCACATGCTGAATCTTTCAAGTGATTGTAGTTAATGAAATATACTAACTTAAGACCAACTAAAAAATTCTCTTGACGGCCTAGTACACTCTGATGGGTAGCTACGAAACATGATAATTAAAATCGCGATCCTTGACCAGTTAAAAACAAAACATTCATCTTTTAATAGCTTGACGAATTATTACCCAATAATAACATCGTACTATTGAAAGTGGCTTCAAAATCGCAAGAAGCCATAATCCTTTTGCTCAATACGGTACCTTACCTTAAACTTCGCCATAATGATTTTAACGCGCGCCAATCAACTCTCTCAATCAAACATTAATGTATTTTCTTTGAATTTTAAACTAATTTAATTTCACTAGTCTCTTGCTCAGAGGGGCTTGTTATTATTATGCTTGAGTGGCTCCTAATTTTATCACCGACCACGAATCTTCACTTTTAGTTACTTATAAACAACGGTTACAGCAACTAGCTATTAGCGGTTAATACCAACAAATAGAGGATAAACAAGATCTATTTGAAAGCCCGTAAACCATAAACACCGACTGCCTAATTAGTTTCTTTTACCCATAAGATCTTACAGCCTTGGCTGTTGCCTCACAATCCAAATTAAAAATGAAAAGCGATCTGATAACAGAATTGGCGTTCGTCAGCCATTTTAATTGTAAATTTTGTAGCCATTATGTGCCAATGATACCTACGCTACGCTAATGTGTATTTTTATTGTTCTACGTGCTGTGTCAAGGCGTTTATATTTGTTAGTCGTTATCTGTTTACACTTTTTTTCCTAATACTTAATAGAGATAGAGCAATGAAATAAATTTTCTCTGGTGACATAATTTTGCCAATGAACCTTTTAATTAACCAATGGAACCGAGATATTTAAAAAAGTAACTACATAACTGCGAAATTAATGGTCTGAAAAAGATGAGATGTTCCGAAAATTTTCAACTGAATGTTTCAATAATTTCATATTTTCAGGTGAATAACCGTTGACAGGGAAACAATAGACAGCTGGATATCCTGCTTTACATTCGCACAAGAAAGGGATACAAATAGAATTAGCATCTGCAAAAAAAAAGAGAAAAGAAAGAATAGCTAAGTTTTTACCTCATCGTGTAGTTTTTTTTTGTTGGTAAAATTTTATAGTGCTGAATAAGCTGGTGCTAAATTGTATGCTTCCTTTAAAATGCATCTTCCTGTAAAATACCTACATGTTTTTAGTCTCTTGCAGTACAGCAATAACTTCAAGAGTACCTATAGGTACCTACTTAGTTAAAATATTATAATCCGAAGTCACCCAACTTCAACTGGTTTGAGATTACCTTCCGTGGTGTCACAGATAATAAAATAACAATTACGTGGTTTAAAGTCACCATGGGCAGTCAAGACGTACTATTGTATGTAAATCGTGGCTTTGACTTTATAGATGGATTAAAGAACTAGAATAAAAAAATGTTATTCTGAAGGAATATAATGCGACATATTGTTACAATTTTTTATTTTAACGATAATCTGGCGTATTAATATTAACGATGCTAATAATATACCGATTATATGGAAGATTAGGAATTGAAATCGCTAATCTTGAGACCATCTCAAAGAATAGAAAATGATTTTGTCATTGAATATTTTAATTATTTACTGTAATTCCGTAATAACTAAAGCAAAACAACGTTTATGTAGGTAGTTTATGCTTCCTTAACTTTGATGTTTTCTAATCTTTCACGTTAAGCTCTACCAAGAGAGTGTGCCTTCTAACCTTAGTTAAAACAAACATAAAATGACAACAGTTATAAAATAACAATTTTCACACGTAATTTCAACGTAATTCTGGTAGGAACTAGGGGCTATCTGGCGGTGACATCTCTAGCCCAAATTCTTCCGTTGATAGTTCAGATTATGATGCTCGTGGGAACACTGCTTTATGCTACTTTACCATACTATTTGTTAAGTTAAGTGCTGCTATATTTTATACGCGTTTTGAAATCTGCTTTATATGAGGGAATAAAAAAACAGTGAAGCTTTTTAGTTAAGTACTTTATAGTTTTAAATGTAATGAACTCGGAACCAACGACATTTTATTTTTCTTAAGGATCGAATTATGTAAAATCCTTTAAAATCACTAAAGAGAAGAAACCTTCTTTTCTACATCTATGATGTTTAAAGGATTGGATTTTAAAGGATTTTGAAAGAGTGTTCTAAGCATTATTTTTTACCCAGCAATAGAATGGAGAGCAGGATAGAATATAGATAGGTATATAATAGGAAGAACACATAGGTAGGGTAGGTATTAATTTGTGTTTAGTTTGTGTGTGTGTATTAATTTGTGTGTAACACTTTATTTTACACACGGAAATACAGGTAGGTATACTTACATATCTACGTCTGTCTATCTATCGTATCTTACTATGTATTTCTATTTCTATATTTCAGTTTTTCAGTATACATACCTACGTATGTATGTATGTATACCCCACTAATTTTTAATTAGTAACGAAGTTTAAATGGTGTGTTCAGACTGTGAATATGAACAACTTTTCGTAAGAAACATGGGTCGAAAAACGAGATTTTTTTTTAGACCTCCCTTAGAAAATCGATCGGTCGATCCGCACTTTTGGTATGGGACACATTTTTATGATCATATTTTTATTTCTTCATTATTATAATGTTTGCTTACCTCTCTATTTTCAGTGCGCAAACATTAATATTGTGTTGTACATATTTCTGCATTTAGCTAGCACCCATTATCCAATTCAGTGCTTATTAGCTGCGGTAATCTAATTCACTTTTTGCTGATATTATTTGCGTTTATGTCCTTGGATATTGAAAGGCCTAGCTTCCTTGTTTTTGTAGAGTTAATGGATTTTTCTTTACGATCACGATAATGTGCCGTTATTGTGCTGTAAGTAATAAGGATTTGATCAATTTAAAGAAAATAATGACAAATGTGGAATGATAATAATAATTGTGTAGAGTCTACACAATTATTATTGTCTACACATCAGTCTACACATTTGTCATGTCTACACTGTAGTGTAGACTGTACGTTTGAGTAATTATGTATACACACACACAAAGGATTATAATTATTCCACTTTTACCATTAAGTCTAGTACTATCATCATTTTTTTTTAATATTAGTTATATCAAAGGTAATGGTAAACCTACCTAAACCTCAGAATCCGTGTTCTGAGAGATAATGGTAGTGATAACAATTTAGATAAGTAGATAGATACTTACATTACAGATTTTAAGTGAGAAAAGATGAAAGTACTAAGTAAAAAAAAAAGAAAAGATCAAAGATGAGTTGAATTTACTATATTGAATATAAAGAGTCTAGATAGAATGTTCTTTCGCATTCACAATTTATAATTTGTTCCATGATGTTCGCATCAGAAAATCATGTCTACAAGTTCTAAAAATTAATGATATCGTATTAAGTATAGTATCTATTTACTACCATCTTTGAAAATATATGAAAGTAAAATCAAGTTTATAAAGTATTAAGTTTTCTTATAAAAACCCAATAATGGCTAAAGCTGAGTGCAGCGGATGTCAATATGGAGCTTTGCAATATTATTACCAGCAATTCTCGAACACTCACCTACCACGTGTCCCATCCCCAGGTGGGGAGGCACTACGGAAGATGGTAATTTTATTCAACATGTACCCAACCGATTTCCTGCTTAGTGCTCAATCACGATGCGCTAATGCCCATTATTATTACTTATTCAGTTACATCAACATTGCCTTTTAAGAGCTTACAGAGGTTATAATAAATATTGTTGGATATTAAATCAATAATAGGTACCTATCTACCTACCTAGGACATAGTTACCTAACTATTAAATCTTAACTTTCAAGTAGGTACTTAATTACTACTTTAGGTATCAATAAGCCAGGTAAATTGAGCAAAATTATAGCTGCGTAAGACGTTAATTAAAGTACCTACTTATCTACCTATGTATGAAAAAAACGTATGAAAATATATCAACTTCTGCGTGCGTTTAATATAATTATTTTTCAGATTGCAATGCTTACCTACTTTGTTTTAGATAAGATAAATTTTACAATAAGTACCTACCTACTTTCAGATTTAGGTATTTATTGAATAAAGTTGTCTCAAAAAGCATTCGGTATAATATAGATAGAGTTCTAAACAACTTCCTACCTATTTAAATATTACTACTCTGAGCTCAAGAATGATATTTCAACATTCAAAAACTATCAATGAATTATAGATAAGTAGGTACTTAAAACTTCTCAATCAATTTACTAAAAACTTATGCAACAAAACATATTGAACTATTGTCGTCTCACTATAAATCTTACAATCAATCTATTGAATAACTGGCGAGTTAACGACGTGATTGGCAAATTCAATGTCCATCGGACCGAGACAGCCGATCATCCATCACACTAGGAAATGTACTGATCAACACATCGTCTCATCGGGCACCTCTCACTTCCTTAGTGACACATCATAAACAACCAGTAGGTAGGTACTTAGCTTCTGAGGACTTGCATTAGAAATTGTACTGGCAGGAGGAAAAGCCTTTCCTGATCCTAATAAAAAAAACATTTGGATTTAAATAAAACGTTCTATTTGCTAAACGGCCACTCGATTTTCCCTGTGATATCCTTCGATGATATCTATCACTTGCCTAATTTCGTTTTCGGTATACCTATATAATTTAGCGTATGTTCTTTCGTTCAAATTCCCTATATTGAAGTCGGTTTGATAGTTTAGATCTGCAGACGTTGCTGACAGACATCTTCCGATTTATAACATAGTAGCACAGAGTACTATAATTCTAGGATTAATTTGAGATCTGTATGGAAATCTTTGAGGCACTGTAACTTTAAAACTAGACATTTTAACAAAAATCAGAGATTATAGTTAAGATAGTATCTGAAAAATTTCATTAACTTTAATTGGTTAGTATTGAAAATATCTTGACTTCAGATGGAGCGCGCTCCGAATTATATTGCACATGTGCCACTTCGACAATCACTGGTCATTTAATATGTAAGTAGGTACTTAGGTAAGTATTTTATTTTGACATGTTTTAGACCTCTGAAGAATCACCTAGGTACCTATGAACTGTCTGTAACACTTTCGTGGACGTGAACGTCTTCTTTAACATTGACAACAACAAAATATATATTGTCTCGTTCATTGTCCGGTATACATGGCCCATAGATTGTTCTATTCATTGGTTTTTGGAAAGCCCATTACGTTACTTATTATAATTTACATTCGTGACTTTCCAGCCTCTTTATGGTACCTAATCTACACTGAAATTATACTAAGGAACGGAACGGCAAGATGTTTTGGCAAATAGCGACGAGGCTTTGCCTATCTTAATAGACTAATCTAGCAACTAACTTCGTGACCAAGCACAAACAAAAGAAGAATTATATTATATCATTGGATTTTAATTCAATTCTACTTTCGAAACAACAAAAAAACAAAAGCTTGAGTAGGCGGGTGTAGGTAACAAAGATTACAAAAGTACTCTCTGTAACCAGCCGATTCTAACCTAAGCAATTACTAGAAAATAGTTAAATAGTAGCTGTCTAGATCAGTCATGGCGATAAGGTATTGGAGCATTATCCATTCAAGTGAGCTGATGGGGGAAAAAGGCTAATCTTGGAGTGAAAGTCAGCAAAAAGGTGAGCTCCGAACAAGCTATTTTCTCTGGCATTATATGTGTTAGGCTAGCGATACACTTCGAGGAATCGTGTGAACGATTTGCCCATGTTAGTTTTTTTACTAACTATATCCCTGAATTTCTGGAACGACCCACTTCAGGAGAAAATTTGAGCCGTCTCCAGCAAAAACGTTAAAATATTTTTTCATTATTGGGCTTTCAAAATCCGGAAACGTATTTTAAAAGAAAGTACTGTCGGCGACATATTTTGCCGTCCCGGAAATTAATAAATATGAAATTATAAGTACAGTAAAATTGTCGCCCGTTCTTTCGCTAAACTGGTGGAGTGGGCGTTAGCGAATGTAAATAAGTAGAATTTCTCTGTACCTTTTATCCAAATAATGTTCAGTGGTTCAGCGCCCGCGGCATGATCGCGCGATAAAACGCTATCGCGCCCTAGCTCCCTTTCTTTTTGCGCGCGAACGAACGAGTTAGCAGGCGCGATAAAACGTTTATCGATGTATCATGCCGCGGGCGCAGGTGTGTTGAAACAAACATCCTCCATAATTTCTCTACTTTTTTAAATTAAATTGTCCAAGACCCGGATATTGTACCATTACCTTGACTTTTACTTCAGAGATAGACATTTATCTTTAATAAAAAACGTACTTTTTTAAAATGACTGACTAAAGCAGCTTAGGCACAGACACTAGGCATCAGTAGTAATTTATTGTCTTTTCTATTAAATATCAAAGTTGAACTTTAAAATAACACATATTAAGAACTCATCAAAACAACAAATTATGCTAATAATACAAATAAAAAAATAGCAAATATGGTAACAAGCCAAACTAAACCGCTTGCGCATCTCTTTTTTTCACTGACGCGTACAAAAACCGTTCTTACGCGAGTATTTTTGTCAAGTGCGAATTATTAAGTAACAGTATTAAAGCAGATTAAGCAGACGCTAAACTATTCGACGTTTTAAGGTAGTTCAGACCATTGAATAATTATGTATAGAACAGACAACGCGAACAAAATCTGTGCACCACGATCATCAGTGCGGGGCACATACTAAGTAAGTTTGAACCAATTGGCCTAAACGAGTGTTACAAAATATTTAGTTTGGGTGTCGCGTCTAGTGGTACCTCAATGGTTCAGACAAATTTAAAGCTACTAAATACTAGCAACTCGACTAAAATACTCGCGTAGTCAGAATTAGGTTTAAGAGCCCGCGTGGTCTTGGGATTCGTGTATTATCTTTTCTCCCCTCCTCCGGCCGGAAAGCGTCAATTTTCGTCCCGCTGCGCTAAAAGAAGTTGCCGCTTTCCACCTCTGTCGAGGAGAAAAATAGTAAGAATACTAACCTCGGACATTAACCTTTCGTATGCGCAACCGTGCCCCTTCTTCGAACGTCTACGTGCGGGAAACGGTAGGTTTTGAAAGCAAATTTTCTTATTTTTTTCTATGGAGAGTGATTGGTTCTTCGATTCTCTATGGTTCATTCATTCATTAGGTGTACAAAAAACACAACTTTACACCTTATTACCATGTATTTGGGTCTAAATTTCAATGATTTTCGAACAAATCCCATAGGTGCAGATCTGCTCCCTAGCAGTTAGCGTACATCGAGCAGATCTGCTACTAAGCATACGAAAGGTTAAATAAGAAAGCCTCAGATCACATGAGATCTGAGACCTTTCTTAATTTCCTGTCCTCGGTGTGTAATCTACTATACTTCTCTTTACTAGTGTATCGCAAACCTATACCTGCTTAGACTGTCAAGATGGAGATTTTTTGCGGTAATTATTGATATCAGAACTGTGGTCTGGTAATAAGCCGTTATACATGGGTGAGGCCGCGGATTTGTGCACATTACCATGACCTCAAAATTAACCGATGTTTTTCTTAAAAACTTGCAAACATAGAGGTTTTGTATATTTTTGTATCGAACTATATTGTTATTATCCAGTATGGCCGAAGGTCAAAATTTCAAAATTGTCGCATGCAGTCGAGTAAATGGAATTTTTTCCATAAAAAATTGAGAAAATTTAAGTAAAACCGCCATGTCATTTTTACCGAGTGAACTTCGAAGATAATTTTTAAAAAACCTGTGTTAGTTACTATTCAATTATTAATTCCTATGGAATAAGCATATAAATCATCGAACTTTAAGTAATGCTATAAGTAAAATAAAGGGTATTTAATAAGTAAATTTAATATTTTAATATTTTTTTACAAAATCATGTTATTGCGTTACTTTTATTGCGTTACCAATATTCACCACAGTTTGTTAGTCACGTTATGTAGATTTATATTCTTTTGAATGGCAATACCAAACGCAATCTATTTCTATGAAAGTTAGCATAATAGGTGCCATAATGAATGAGATATCGTGACATACTTGTGGTGAAGTCAAATGGTCACGGTTTTTTTGATCAAGTTTTTGGACTTTTTGCAAGGTAAAATATAGATTTCAGCAAATATTTTTACTGCGCATTATTCTTGAAAGGGTGGGAAGTCTTGTAGTGCCTATCTTGTTAGAAAATGTAGCATAATTGTTGAGTAACAAGTGTTTATTGTTGCGTTACTCCTACAGTTGCGTTACGTTGCGTTACTGTTGCGGGACCAGTGACGCAATTACTGCGTTACTTCTACTGCGTTACCAAAAAAAGGGTAGTGGTACACTAGTTTCAGATTTCGGATTAAAGTTCCATGCATTAAGTGTTTTATTATTTTTTTATTTTTATATTTTGTTCAATTTATCTACCCCTTAGAAAAAAATATCTTCAATATACCTAACTACCTGTTTAAAAAAAATTACTTTAGTTTAACAGGCTCAGGAGTGCAATTCTCTAAGCGCAAACATCGGTTGTAACATCGGTGAGCTGTCAATTCGGTATGCACTGTGTGAAACTTAATATGAAAACTTCGACGATCTGAAGGATGTTACCTTAGAGAATTGCAGTCCAGTATACAACAACCCTTATAATTTTGCGCTACTATATTGCGTTACTATTGCGTTACCGTGGCGCAAATTGTTGCGCTATTTTTGCGTCACTGTCGCGCAAACTGTTGCGTCACTACTGCGTCATTTGTGCCGAAATCCGCGGCCTCACCCACATAGTGTTGTGGAGCCCATGGCATGGAGGCGTGTCTGTAGCTTCATACAAAATTAACCTATCAATATTGTGAGCATGTGAGAACGCGAATGATGGATGATAATTTGCTGAGTTTTTTGTAAACAGCTGTGAAGTACTGTTCAAGTTATCTTCATTTTCTTCATTCAGCTCGTGAAAATAATCAAACAACTTTTGAAAACAAACCTAGCGCCTATAATCTTCTTATGGGGCTATAGCAAACAAACAAATTATAGGTACTAATTAGCTAGTATGTTCTTGTGTATAAACTAACAATACAAAAGGTTGAGTTAGGTGTGTTACTAACAAAATTAATAAATTTCGAAGAGTAAACATGGGTGTAAGGGAAGCCTAGTAAATATTTAAACGGTGTGAAATGTGTGAAACAGCTGATTTTTTTTCGCGTTTCTTAAGGTTAGATTAATTGTGATCATAATACTTGACTAAAAAGCTTGGTCTTGGCTTGGCAACCTTATCGTTCAACCTTATTTTTTTTATAAGGGCACCTCTTTATTTAATTTTTTGCGCAAATAAGCCAGGTTACAACAATTATCAAAACAGTTTTACAGATAAAATAGGTACCTAGTTTCAAATCTAAGCACAATTTTTCTAATCTTAATTTCATTCATCGTTACCATTGCCTCACTCATTCGCCATTTTGTCGCGACCGAAAAGCAATCATGTCAGTGATTACAAAACTTTCGGCTCAAAGAAGCAAGCGCAACCGGAGCCTTCCTTTTATCTCCCTTTTCAATAGACTTCAAGACTTCTCACGACTCCGCTTACAAACAACTGAATTGTAATCTTTAACTGCTTGAAATTAAAGCTCAAAATAAGTTAATAATTCTAAGGTTAGTTGAAGCACGTTGAAGGCTTTACGCTATCGAAAATGGCGGAAGCGAGTGATGTAATTGAAAACCAAGTGTCTTCTCGAATTTCGGGACCTTCGGTTAAAGTGAAATTAAATAAGTAACTGTTACAATCTTTATCACGATCTTTGTTTACATTAGTGTTAATGGACCAATAGCAAATGAATGAAGATAAGGTCAATTGGGTTTTTCATAGCCCTTTTTACTGTACCTGCGCCTTCGTTTTTGTCGGTACCTAAAACTAAAACCAGCACTTGTCACTCACGCAAGATAAATCATCATTCTCAATGATCGTCCAGTGCTGAAGTTAGGCTTCTCCCAAGGCGCGCAAAACTCTATCTTCGCCTTCCTCATAAAGTTGTTCCCCGCTACCTTTTTTAGGTCGTCGATCCAGCGGGCCGCAGGGCATCCCACTCCCACACTACGCCTGCCAGTTCAAGAACTTTACTCTAGAACTCTGACTCCCCATCATCGGTTCTATTTGGTACATATGAAATGACAGGCCCATAGCCACTTTAGCTTGCTATTTTTCTGAGCTTTGTCCACCACTTTAGTTCTCTGACGTATTTCTTCATTCCTAATGTGATCTGTCAGAGAAACACCAAGCATAGCTCTCTCCATAGCTCGCTCACTTTCAATTGGTGAACTGGTCCTTTCATCAGGGTCCACGTTTCCTACGTGGGTGGGTCATACTGGCTAGTCACGCTAATTGCACATATTCGTTTGAGGCATTGTGGATAGTAGTGAAGATACATACCCAACCTGTTTTATATTTACACGGCGAATGCCAATCGCATCATTTCAACTTCCTTAGAGGATGTAAATTCTTTTTTCTCCCCTCCGGACGGAAAGCGTCAATTGTCGTCCCGCTGCGCTAAACGAAGTTGCCGCTTTCCACCTCTGTCGAGGAGAAAAATAGTATACTAACCTCGGACAGTAGGTAAATAAGAAAGCCTCAGATCACATGTTTGTTGACCTCGGCTACGCGACCTACTGCTACTGCGACCTTTGTTACTTTCCTGTCCTCGGTGTGTAAT
Organism: Agonopterix heracliana; assembly: GCA_963693445.1. Classification (NCBI taxonomy): domain Eukaryota; kingdom Metazoa; phylum Arthropoda; class Insecta; order Lepidoptera; family Depressariidae; genus Agonopterix; species Agonopterix heracliana. Next base: position 4,254,985 of record OY856310.1, read on the forward strand.
CTACTATACCATACTCTTAAAGTCGACAATCCTTCTTCTTGTCTCACTCTTTTGCCTAATCTCAGCCACCACCACCAGCCCTCTTTATGGTTATTGATTTTCTTCACCCTTCTTTTCATTTTACTATTGACGCCCGATGACTTAAATCTCGGTGCGATTTTGGATCTCGACACTTGTGACGTGGTCATGAAGGGTGATGCCATGCTCCGTAATTCTCGGTACAACTCTGATATTGTGTCTATTTTCTTCCAAAAAGCTAATAATAGTCTCATCTGCCAACACTTCGTTTCTTCTAGCTATGTTACGAGGAGTGCAATAAATAATATCTGCCTAGCTTAGTTAGTGTCTAGACTAACAGGCGTGGGTTTAAACGGGTACTAACATAACGGTTAACCGTTGTTAATGTGACAAAAACTTTACTAACTGTATCATAGTCAATTTAATAATAAAATGAAATACTGTGTAGGTTTATTATAGGAACGTAGGTACCTACGTTGCTTATTTTTATACGGAGAATAGCAACGAACATGTAAAGAGGTAGTACGTACCTAAATATTTCCATATAAGTACCTACATTTTGTTTCGTCAACAAATTATGCTGCTGTTTATAAAAACTTACGTAACTAAATAATTATCATTGCATTTCCTGAATAGCGGTCTGTAATCTAGGGCCTATACATGTAACTATACCTACTTATCATAAAATCAAAAGTTAAAACCCAAATGAACGAAGATGTACCCTATCACATCATGAACTATTCAAAGAATTTAAAAAAATGCTAAGTTCCTAATCGGCCTAATCAATCAAGGAGTGCGATTTTTGAAACTCATTCGCTGAATTCAGCAGTTGAAAAAGTCAAAATTACTATGGATATAAGTATGCATATTTCTACTGCTAATTTGACATTAAAAAATAATACTTCAGAAGTGCGATTTTTGAAAGTCAAATCAGCAGTAGAAAGATGCATTATCTCCATAGTAATTTTGTCATTTTCAACTGGTGAGTTCACCGAATGAGATTCAAAAATCGCACTCCAGGTGTAAATTGGTAGGGAAGTATATTACTTACCAACTTTATTATGTAATAGAAAAATTCAGTCATCATGTAGTGGCAGGTAACCTTGAGTTTTTACAAGTCGATATATTTGTGTAGCGTAATTATTTTCCTACGTAAAAAATAGAACAAAACAATGCGTAACAAGAATAAGAGTCATTATCATTAAAGCTATGACAATTTGACGAATTACTAGAAAACATTGTACCTACCTACGAGTATACAGTTTTAATTAAATTTGCAGGTACCTATTTGGATGTAGAGATCGGCAGTTTTACGTAGATTTTCGAGTTAGTCTGAAAAGGAGAAAAAGATATGTTGTTCAGCTATTTTTTCAATACCTACGTAAAATGTTTCCACCTTGCAGTACTGCATGCCACCCCCGATAAAACGCGAAAAATCGAGTCGTGCCTCTGTCTTTGTTACGTTACGCATATGATGCATGTCAAAATGAACGCGCCTGACGATTTTCTCGTTTTGTCTCTTTGTCGATATAATGTTATCTCTTTGGATAAGATGACAAAAAAATATGTCTAGCAAGCTATCCCCTCTTCCATGCCATGAAAAGCACGTGCTACTGCTACTTGATTAAAAAACCCCCGCCTTTTCGTTATTTTCCTCATGACGTGACTTTTTATTCTCAACTCAAATGCAAGTCTTCCTTGTTGGTTAAGAGCGAACCTTGAACGTTTAAAGACAAAATCGTCATCTTATTCTATTTTCCCTGAAATGCCAAGGTGAGAATCTTGTAACCTTTATGATAGCATGTATCTAATGCGACTTCCGAAATCTATTATTCTTGTAGATTCAAAGAAAATGTACTTTTTAGTTAGCCTTGACATTCGCTTAATTGTGATTAGCCCGAAAACAAACAAGTTGCTACATAGATAGGTACGATATAACTAAGTAGGTAGGTTCTACAAGAAGCATTAGGTAATCATTGTGGTAGCTGAAACTGTAGTGCATATAACAACAACACACTGTAGATAGGTAGTGGTAATCATTTCTTAAGTTAATTTATACTAGGTAGATACTTACTAAAACTACGTTTTTCGGAATTTATCTACGATTTGTAACACCACTGGTTTTTCGGTGAAGGAAAACATCGTGAGGAAAACCTGCATGCTTCAATTTCGAGGCATGTATTGTACCCACTGTCCATTTTAAGTGGCGACTGGCTCACCCCCCGTCACATTGGACAGAGTTTCAGTACTACTGGTGAAACGTGGATGTTCTGAGATTTCAGAATATCTCTGACTACCCCCTCGGGGAATATAGTCGTGAGCATATGCTATGCTATGATATGCTACCCTGTATACCATTTACCTAGGATATTATTAGTACTTCGTTTTTTGTTAAATTGTTTTTATATTAGTTGGCATAGGTATGAAATGTTGTTAAGCATGACTCTTGATTCACTTGCAATCAGTTTCCAGTTCTGTATAATTTACCTACCTACTTATTTTCTTACCACAGATTGAACATTGCGTTGCATTTAACTCACGGTACCAAATGTAATACCCATTATTTGTCCGTGGAATCCACCAGTTTAGTGGTTTAATTCCGTCTAAATTCCTTACGGTCTAAATCCGTAAAGGCGCGCCATTTCGTGACAAGCGCGAAGCACCTATAAATCTTGCTATATCCTATTTTATTAGAAATGTCTTAAAATGTAAACAAAAACGGAGTTCGAATATTTTCTTTATAAATCAAACTCTGAGACCGAGGACCAATGCTAGCTTATAGTTGTTGTTCATATTATTGAAACTACATAAAACATACGAAATACGCTATAAAATAGGTACTTATGAGTTTTAATCAGTTTACAAAAATTTATTTGAATTTTTAGGCTTTAGCTTAAAGGGGAGCTCCAGACCATTAAACTTAACAATTATCAATTGGGCCCATTAATCGCAAAAAAAAACACTAGAAAATCTGTTTTTTCCTACATTTGAGTCGACTCGTCATTGCCGTTATAAATGGAACAGCTGATTTTACATCAAATTTCCAGATCCTGTTAGCGTCAACATAGTTTTAAATAACATTTTGAATTATTAGTAATTTAATCTACTTTAAAAAATAATAAAATCATTCATTCATTCATCATACATTCCTTTTGTCGGAATATTGTATTGGCAACACGGCCACTGTAAGTCCGCCATTCGAGTACAGACGTCGAGACAGACGGTTAGGAAAAGTGGTTGTTCATCATTTAAATTCATGATACTTTGGTAAAATAGTTTCTGAAGTGATTAAATGAGATTGTTGAAGTGAATCCTTGGTTTTCTGTTCATATGAGGTGGTAATCCTCACAGTTCAGAAGTGTTGGATAAATGGAACGCGTTGCTCACTGGTATGTGATTTTATTTTATTACTCATGTACTTTGGTACAGTATTACACAATAATAATAAACAGTCTCATATTTAACTTGATCGGATGATAAAAGAATAAAAACTAGAATCGTGATTACGCCACTAGTTTGGCGTAAATAAAATGTCAAAAATATTTTAGTAGGTAGGTAACCTACCTACCCGTATTTAGTTTAGTAAACAGAATTTACGAAATAATCTCGTGATTGAACGTTAAATACGAGTTCCCTAATAATTTAGTATGTTGTTAATTTAATGCATAAAAGACTGTTATCGTGAGATTCACTTAATCAAGAATACAGCATATGCTCACGACCGTATTTCGCGAGGGGGTAGTTAGAGATATTCTGGAGCCTCAGAACATCCACTATTTTATTTCTTGATACATGACAATGCAATGTCTAGTAAAATTAACAAATAAAATAATAGGGAATTGAAGTAATAAAATTACATTTATAATATACCTACCTACCTGTCTAACGGTTAGTAAAATAACAATTTTTAATCTAAATTATGACATCCAGATTGTATGCAATACTTGTAGCTAGGTACTTGGGTAATGGGTTTCTTATGCCGTTTCCATTCCATGGAGAAATAACGGGAGTGTGGCCACGAGTATGACTATGCTACAATATTATCAATTTTATATTATTATTATTATGTATCGTTAGCAAACTATTAATAAATTAAATAAAAGCAAATTCTGGTAATTGAGTTATGGTAGGTACAGTCGACCCACCAGAGTTTTCTCGTCACTGCACGGCTAGCATGCCACCCACGACAAAGCGTTTAAACGAGAAAAACGTCATGCGCGCTCTTTTTGGCGTACGTAAAATAATAAAGATGGAGGCACGTCTCGATTTTTGTCGTTTTCTCGGCAGTGGCATGCTAGAGGGGCAGGTGTGGCCCACCCCATAGCTGCTGTTCCTTGAACAGTTTGCTGTATGGTTTGTTGGTACATGGACATTGTAATTAGGAGCCACTGTAACTATTAAATAATCTGTGGAACTCAATAATAGGAATTCATTATTTTATAAAGCTATGATTTTCGAACTGTCCTATTATATTGTACTGATCCTCAATATTCCGTGTATATTGACGGCTTAATAAGATGGCGTTATAATGTACTGTTAACTCATATAATATATTTTACTCGTATAATCGGGAAACTCGATTTCATAATGAGGGCAAATCTTGTCTGTCTGGAAGAAATCGATTTTTAGCGATAAGACTAAATAGATTGCATTTGTACTTTCTGAATTTCTTGTCTGTTTACGCTTTGTACAATATGTTTTTGGAGTAAAATAAAGTATAAATTGATTGATTGAGTTACTTAAGTAAATATTCTGTTTCAACAACACATTGATATCTTTAAGAAATTCATTTTATTAGAGAAAGAAAGAAACCTGAAAATTTTAACTACTGTTAAATACTGACAGAATGGCATATTATAGGTAGCTCTAAAGTTATTATTTCTGATAGAAACAGTCGTGAAACATCCCACCATGTTCCAAAGGGCACATTGAAAAGGAGAACCGATCTAAGCTAGAAACATTTAGCTGTGTCTAGTTACGGTATGGACGGGAGTGACTGAGATAGTCACCTAAGCAGGGTACACTGACCGATTTAATGAAAGTTGTTTACTTGGGAGAATATGGTCAATTCGATCAATCTGTTATTTTCGACGTTCATATTCTGTCTCATCGTGCAATTTTAAGAGGCTCCTCATAGGTAAACGCAGGGCCGGGCCATATGTTGCTGGTTTTTAGAAGCTATCTTCTCATTATTGAAAAGACATACAATTTATTGAAAGATATAGCAATGATCTTCAACATCTCGGCTTTATTTCATATTTCTTATTTTTCTATTAAATACATATGAAACCTGTGTTCAAAGGAAAGCCTAAATATTGAAAAATATGTATTATGTGCATCTACTTTTTATGTTGAAGTCACTTTTACTTGAGACACGCACCTCTGTGTAGACAATGTTAAGATCTAAAATTGCTTTAAAGCAAATTATTTTTAAGAACAATATTTAATGAGTTAATTAGATATTTGGTGCGAATTCTTATGATTTTAGAATGTCATTTCCTTGGATGAGAAAGCACCACAGTCATAAAATGACGTAGGTAGTTTAGTAGAGGTGAGGCGGCTCTGAAAGAGTCAAGGTCGTTCGGTTAGGGAAACCTCTTATTACAAATGTATGACAGATTGTAAATATTATGCAGAGATACTAAAAGACACCTACGTTAATATAATGTCAGTTTTGAGGGTATTGTTTAGTCAGTATAAACTTCAATAATTCAAGTACTGTTATCCAAATGATTTATTTGATGAAATATAACTACATTCACCAAAACAAATGTCAGAATCAGCAAAAATCTGAATAAGTCAACATTTGGTACCTATATTAACTAAATTTTACATAGCAAGAAGCCAAATTTCATAAAACAATTTTATAATGATAACAAAGGAAAAAGGAACCGTTTGTATTTACAATTCTAGCATAATGCTTACAGTTATAAAATTCCTATGTTTTGTTTTGAACTCGTACGGTGATTGGTAATAGATACATATCGCCATGCAATACCTTTGCTGTAAATTGCAGGACTCTATTGAGAAACGACAAGTTAGTATGGCTTAAGTCTATATTGATATATATAGCATAGCCTAGCATAGCATAGCATAGCATAGCATAGCATAGCATAGCATTGCATAGCATAGCATAGCATAGCCTAGCATAGCATAGCATAGCATTGCATTGCATTGCATTGCATAGCATTGCATAGCATTGCATAGCATAGCATAGCATATGCTCGCGACCGTAGTCCTCGGAGGTGTTCTGGAGCCTCGGGGCGTCCACGTTTCACTGGTACTGAAACTCAAAAGTCTATAACCGTACGCTTTTTGTTTTGTTTTATATCTCCCTACGTAAATAAGGATGCTCTTGAATAAATGGCCAAAACTTGTAAAGGAGAAGGATCATAGAGAATCTTATTACCAGTTACCACATAGTTGTCTATATTAATATCGATATTCCCTATCATTCCGAAAAATATTGTGCTGTGACCTATATTTTCAAGGTCTATGGTAATTTCGAGGTTTTAGAAAAGGTGGTATTATCACGTTGAGGTTTAAATTAATGATGAGATGATGTTATTCATCTGATAATAAAATCAATTGTATTGATTCTTTCTCAAGTATTAATTTTATATGATCAAGCGGTTATAACGGCGGCTATGCGGTATTAGCAGATTCACCCACCGTCTGTACTCTATACCTAGGTATGGGTTAATTGCCATACATTATTTTGATTCTGAATAAGTAATAAATTAGATTGAGATCAGCTAGAGAAAGTAACTTACGATTGGGATACTTCTACTAGGGAGGCAATCAAAAATGTAATTTAAAAAAAAAGATAATAGTACAAGAACTCTTTCCTCCAAGGCGGTCAATCCAAGCAGTTTGTATTCTGTCTATTTCGTTCTGCATTACCCTTTATGAATGTAATAATTAAATGAAAAGTACGTCACCATGTTTTGGCCTCATTCTCTAAAGAATGATAACACCTTACAATGTGGTGGTAGATCCATAAAAAGAAAAGAAGATGTCTTTATGGTTCTATTTTTAATAAATGATTTAACTGATTAATCTTGCTACGATAATAGTAACAAAGCTTCTGTAACATGTTTTTTGTAATAATGATTCTGGATCGCATGCCTATAAATATAAAAGTTGTATCCTTAATCAGGTCTCCGTCACTTGACAGTAGGAACCGAGATAAATACCTACACTTGGGCGCATCATAACGATGTATGAATTCTTCCAAGAAGTATTAACTACGCTGAGTCAAGCGCTATTAGGAAGTGATGTATTTGTTACGAAGTAACTAGTTATCTGTGCCCAAAATCCAGGTGACTTCCAGAATCGATACTGTTCCTGATAATGATCGATATCAGATAGGTATTTGTATTGATGGCCACTATAAACATACGCATAAAAGGTAAAGTGGTTACAAGTATGACCAGGAAAATAATTCCCATCGTCAATCTTCGATCGTGCAAACAGAAACTATCATTTCCCGACCGTATTCGAAAACGTTTTATAATTAGTAATCAACCTTATGGTTACGTTGTAAAAAGGGAAATTGATTGCTGTTCAGTCTAATTACCCATGAGTGAGGCACGAAATCCACTGACGAAAAGAAGCAGATCATTTTTGGTGGGTAACCGTAGAGTATCGTGAAAGGTTCACGTGGTTTTAATAAAGTCAACTGCTTAGGTACGTCCGTAAGCATTATAGACCTTGTGCTGGTACCCAGCCATGGGGCCAATGGATTGAAAATTAAGATAATCTTTGTGTCTTGATCAATTTTCTTTCATTGACATAATACGTAAATCACCACTCGCTTTAACAGTTTGGAACTTCTTGCCCTATTAGAAAATATTCTAGGATAGCCGAGCTAAATTATGTGTTGAACGCAACGAAATTAATCACATTTGATAGGAGAGGCTAGCAGTACCTACTATATGCTTAACTTTGTACCTGAGGGATTAAGTGGATTCATTACACATATCGTAAAGGATTCCCTAGAATCTGGCTTGCCGCATGTGGGGTCATAGTATCATGCGTACTGGCAGATACTATGGACCTGATCAAGGATTCTTTTGTTAATAAAGATACATATTATTATTTGTATTCGTATTTTATTGTATTTAAACTCCAGAGTGAAATATGCTATACAGTTGCAGTGATCACTTTTAATAGTGAAATAATTGTGCTGTTAGTACGGTGATCACTATACAAATATTCCTAACTGAAATATGCTGCTTATTGTGGTGATCAGTAACCTAACTGAAACATGCTGCTTATTGCTGTGATCAGTAACCTAACTGAAATATGCTGCTTATTGCGGTGATCAGCACACTAACTGAAATATGCTGCTTATTGCGGTGATCAGTAACCTAACTGAAATATGCTGCTTATGGCTGTGATCAGTAACCTAACTGAAATATGATGCTTATTGCGGTGATCAGTGACCTAACTGAAATATGCTGCTTATTGCGGTGATCAGCACCCTAACTGAAATATGCTGCTTATTGCGGTGATCAGTAACCTAACTGAAATATGCTGCTTATTGCGGTGATCAGTAACCTAACTGAAATATGCTGCTTATTGCTGTGATCAGTAACCTAACTGAAATATGCTGCTTATGGCTGTGATCAGTAACCTAACTGAAATGTGCTGCTTATTGCTGTGATCAGTAACCTAACTGAAATATGCTGCTTATGGCGGTGATCAGTAACCTAACTGAAATATGCTGCTTATTGTGGTGGTCAGTGACCTAACTGAAATATGCTGCTTATTGCGGTGATCAGTAACCTAACTGAAATATGCTGCTCATTGCGGTGATCAGTAACCTAACTGAAATATGCTGCTTATTGCGGTGATCAGTAACCTTACTGAAAACTATGCTGCTACATTGCGGTGATCTATACTAGGTACTCATTAACAACTTAAATATATTGCTTATTGAGTTGCAATGATCAATATCACAATGAAATAGGCTACTCTAATACAGGATGCGTCTGCCTGTCGAGCAGTCCTTCGACAGCTATGATAGAATAATAATTATAGTTATGGTTTTCATTTCTTACCAAGAAATTATAATCGGGCTAGTTCGATGAGGCGGACAGCCCGATAGCTCAGCTGGTACTAGGCACACATGCCGTGCTGAGTCACAGGTTCAAGTATATTTTGTTTTGTTAAACGAGGTGTGTTGTAGAGTTTCTGGCCGCATCTTCTCTACAACAAAACACCTTCCGACGCGGTGGTAGAGTCAAAAAAATAACGTCAATATTTTCATAGTCTGTTTTTTTCTCATAAATAAAAAAATATATTATTATAATTGATTAGAAAAATTCATAAATAAAAAAATGAATCAATAATAAATGAATTATTCAATTGTCATAAAAATGTGTAAGTAATAGAAGTTACCTGTAGTCATTATTATAACTTACTTTGCAATACTTGTATAGAGTCATACAAGTACTCGAATGGCCGAATCGGAATAGAGTCATTCCGTACACAGGACGGCCGACTGTTAGCGTCAACATAGTTTTAAATAACATTTTGAATTATTAGTAATTTAATCTACTTTAAAAAATAATAAAATCATTCATTCATTCATCATACATTCCTTTTGTCGGAATATTGTATTGGCAACACGGCCACTGTAAGTCCGCCATTCGAGTACAGACGTCGAGACAGACGGTTAGGAAAAGTGGTTGTTCATCATTTAAATTCATGATACTTTGGTAAAATAGTTTCTGAAGTGATTAAATGAGATTGTTGAAGTGAATCCTTGGTTTTCTGTTCATATGAGGTGGTAATCCTCACAATCCACACTAAAAATATTGCCTATCTGTCTTATACAGAGTGTATTAGATCAGAAGGGCTACTGATTACATACACTTACGCTATAACCTACTTTGACAGTAGGCTTATTAGGCTAATAGGTTATAACTTTAACCTGGGAGTCACGTTGCAGGGTTTGCCCCGAACACTTGTGTCTCGCGTGGTGTTCGCGCGGTTCGCGTTTCAGCCTGCCACGAGGCTCCACAATCCTTCTCAGTTGTTCTTACTCAAAAACAATCCTCGAGATTGGATATAGATACCAACCACTTGACATTGGCGGAAATGCGGTGCTAACGCACAAGCAAGAAGTCCATTAATTATAAATTAAAAAAAAAAAAACTTTAACCTGTAAATCCAGTGGTTTTAGCAAACAATAGATAAACACATGTGCGATAGTTCCATCGGGGTCTGAGAGGTATCTAGTTAAAATCTAATTCTAATCTAAAAGCTATTTTTAGTACCTAGTTAGTAGTAAATAAACTGATTCTAATGTAATCAAGTTGATCGCGGATCATGACCTTACGAACAACCGGTCGGCGAGCAAGTCTGCCCGGTTGCGAAATAACGATTAATGCCTTATAAAGGCTTTTTACAGGCGAAAATTAACTTTAATTTCCTGGTTACGTTTGAAGTTCAAAGACTTGGTTCAATAGTCGATAAGGATCAGAGATTGGAAGCGTGTAAGTTCGCTATTATAATGTAGGTAGCTAAGTAGGAACACGAAATCTAGTATTTGGTTTTTTGAGCAATTTATTTCACACAAGAAAAAGAAATTAAGTACTTAATTAAAAAAAAACATACAATGTAGTTTAGCTATAAGTACATTTTATGAGGCTACTCTAAGGGCCTGTTTCACCACTTCTGGGTAAGTTATTGTTAGCTTATCCGACAGATAGTTTGTCTTATTTTGTATGAAATTATGTCAAAATATCTGTCGGATTAGCTAACAAGAACTTATTCCGAAGTGGTGAAGTGGCCCTAAGGCTACTAAATGGAAAAACAAATAAGAATAATTGAAAACAACTTTTAGCGAATAACATTTTTACATTATTTTAATACAAGATGAAAGGGCCATACAAAAGAGTTCAACGGCACATCCAAACAAAAACATATTAGTTGTACCGTTGATAAAGTTGCGTTTCTTTAAGGGGTGATTACATCCATGATACTGAACAACTTTCCAGAAGAATCCTTAGGGAATTCGCAAAAATTTGTATCGGCTTTTCATACAAACGTTCGCTCAGCTGGTTGCATTTAGTATGGAAAGTGCAAAATTTCTTTTGAGAAAATCCTACAGGTTTCTTGGTGAAATTTGATCAGTATGATAGATATAATCACCCCTTAAAGTAATATGGAACTAGTGTTTACCCTAACACCCTGTAATTGTGTAGGTATAGACATTAATGTTTGTATTTGGTCCGTCTGTCTCTATCGTTAGATGATGAACACTCATTGAACCTCGCAGGACTAAAGCATGCATTCACCTTGCAACGACTGAAGGTTAGCAGCACAATAAGGTAATATCTATGCATACGGACAGGTAAACACTTTCATACACTAAGTATACATTATTTCCTACATTACGATTTATATCCTACCTAACGTATTGGGCTCGACTCTTGATTGTTGAAGGGACTCGTCGACCCTCGTCCCTGAATTTTAAAAAAGGAACAATCTAAAGGATAACAAAGGGGGAAAAAATGGAAAAAGGTTTCCAACCAAGAATAAAAACCTGCATTATTATGTGGTACCTAATGAGATATCTCTGTTCCAATAAGTTCCTTTGTATTATAATTAATGGCTTTTTGCTTTAATGCGTTAGCACTGCATTTCCGCCAGTGTCAAGTATTTGTTTTTGTTCAAGAACAAGAAGAGATTGAGGATTGCGGAGCCTCGTGGCAGGCAAAAACGCGACGCGCGAAAACTCAGTGCTCGGGTCAATTCCTGCAACGTGCGCGTCCAGAAGAGCGATTTTTGAAACTCACACGTCAATTTAAATGTCAATTTTGACATTTTCTACTGCTGAGTTCAACGTGTGAGTTTCGAAAATCGCACTACATGTATGCGTTTCATTTAATTATAAAACGTGTTATTTAATTAATAAATATGCGTGTTTTGCGTTTGCGCATCTCTACATACCTACTTATAACTAAATAAACATTATCAATTTATATAAAACAACTAATGAATTATGCAAAATACAGCTAATTATTATAATTAATGGGTTTTATTTTTAAACACAAAGCTGAGGTACCTAATATACCTATGTGTGAAAAAAACCAGTCTTGATAAATTGAAATAATAAAAAGTATCAACTGCTATTGATTATAAACATGATACAGCCATGTTGTGCTACTTCGAATCAAATTTCGTTCTTTGGTAGTGGGCTCGGTGGCAAAATTGGATAACGCACTTCCCCGTTTTGGAAAAGTACGGGTTCAAGTCCCGCCCGACACAACTTTAATTTGAATAAAAAGTAAGTATATCTCCCAACCCAGACCTACTGCCGAAAACCAACTTCAGAACTTAGTCGGTAATTTCATAAGTTTCATTATATTTTCCTATCTCGTATGGTTTGCATCCTTTTACGATTTTATTGAATTACTTATTTGTTTAAACTTTTCTTTAAGTACTTACCTACATCCAAAATTCTAAGGTTTTACTGGGTCTTTTGTATCGAAATAGGATATATATAGGTAGATACCTAAGTCCACTGACATATACTTTAGCGATAGACAAGCTTGTTCAAACAAACAACATGTTACACAAAATAACACAAAATGACACATTACGGTCTGTCATTGCCATAGTGACGAAGTGAACTCAGGAACATCAATGCGGTGCGCCCGCCGCATTCTAGTGGAACATGTTGCTTCTATGAAAGGGCCTGCTGTCTATCGCTAGAGTATATGTCAGTGCCTACATCGATGTTCGTGATTGAAAAACACGAGCAGTAGACCCGGCCTATTATCAATCAAGTTAGGTCAAATAATGACAGAATTGTAGACTTCATTGTGATGCCCAAATATTATGAGGCAAAAGTAGCCAAGACGATACAAAAAATTACTTTTAAATAAACAGATGATTCTGTCTTCATTAGTGATGGATTGCGTAGGTGTAAGGTCAAACATAAGAGCATGCTTTGTCCATATTTCATTTGTTTTGTTTATCGTGAATGATGGTGATATCTTCATTTCCGTGTTTCCTCTTTCTTTGTTGAAATTCAAAGAAATTCTGACTCATGTTTCGCTTGTAATATTTAAGTAAGATAATAAAAAAAGCTAAATAACATGTACTGATTTAGTATCTTATTATTAACACTGATAAGATCGTATTTAATTAGGTGCCACTTATAATGTCTTTATTATATTTGCTTAATCGAATGAACAAAGGTAATATAAAACTAAAACGATCCAATTAAAAACCTTTTTAAATCTGAAATAATGCTCCATAATATTTTAAACTTATACGACTAAAATCGGCTGAATCGATCGAATCGGTATCAAAAAACTGGTGGAAAACTGGTCTTTGTCAGTTTATTTTTATTACTTAGGCAGCTGTTTGGAAACTCGTTCTGAGTTTCGGCCTGGAAAGGCGTCTGACGCGGATTCTGACATAATTTGGCCTTCGCAACGTTGCAATACTATAACAAAACAAGATGGAACAAAACTCATTCGAATGTGTTCAAATGTAGTTAGCACTCGGGGTAACATTTGTGGATGATTTGTGGCAATGCCAATGCGCAATAGGTCCTGGTCTAGCTTTTGAAAGCGGGAGAGAGGGGCTGGTTGATGAGGTTTCTGAATTGAATTTGGAAAACATGCATTTTTTGTTAAGTACTTAATGGATAAGATACGAGGACAGCATTAAATCTTTGTAGTTGTCAGGTCTAATAATGTTCAAAAAGTAAAAAGTTCTTTTATTACAAAGTGAGTCACAACTTTTTTGAAAAAAAAAACAGATATCAAATTCAGAAAAAAAAAAATCCTACCCACCTTAAAAACAAATACAATTAAACAATTGAAACATAGGTAAGTACCTACTTAGGTATCTACTTATGAAAAACATCGAGAAATGTGGTGCTGAATGACTCAAAATCACAGTATACAATGAGATAATTGTTCATATAAGTACAAATCGTTATTTATGATATATCTCTAGGTACCTTCATGACATGAGTCATGCATGACTTACAATAAGTTTTGATTCGTTTCATGTTGAAGAATAAATTAATTTACTTACCCAAAAAATTTATTGAATCAGGCATTGTTTTAATAATTATTTAGCATTTTAAGGTAAGATAAACTTTTGTAGTTAGATGCAATAAAGTCAAGATAATTTCCATCCTTCATTTCACTTCAATCGTTCAATGTTTACGCTCAATAGAAAGTTAGTAAGTTATTAACTTAGAAACTGCGTAAAAAGGCAAAAAATATGAGCAAAATAGAAGCTTTTTATGTTTGCTCAGGTATCGTTCAAGTGGCAAGTCGATCTGTTTAATTTTAGACGGTGTAATTTCTCAAGCGAGGCAGTGAAAGGCTCTGCAAGGCCAGCCAGACAATAGACGCGTTATATTCGATACAAGTAGACGCCGGAAGGAACCTCCATTCATATAACGAAGCTTTGTCTTGAGAATCCTTCTAGACCACTTACAATCTAGATCTTATTGGTTAGACTATCAGTTTTAGGCTTTGCTACTTTGTTTTGAGGTTTTAATTGGCAGCTGTTGGCTTAAAGGAAAACAGCAACGTGCATTTTATGAAGCTTTTGATACAAACATCTACATCTTATCTAGGTACCAAGGTATATACAGGGTGTTTCATAAGTAACAATAAATTTTTAAAACTCATAAGGGGGTTGTTTAGACCGTCAAACTGAACAACTCTCTCTATGGGACCAACATCGAAATCGAGAAAAAAATAATTTTAAATCCCATACATATTTTAGCTCTAGTCGATTTGTAGAGTATAGAACATACATTTTTTTTTTCGCGATTTCGATATTGGTTCCATAGTGAAAGTTGTTCAGTTTGATGGTCTACACCACCCCCTTAAATGTTTATTTGTACTTTTGTAACACCTTGTATATCAAAATTAAAAAATAACTCTAAAATAAAAACACATAAGTAAATACTTACTCGTAGGTACCCAGTTAGCCTTTCATTTCAGTGTTTATCATTATTCTTTATGCTTATTTACTTACAATTTTATAATATTAATAAAATATTTCAGTATGCAATCTTTTCACAACGTGGCAGTATCTGCATACTCATTATCTTAAATAACCTAATTCCTTTCCTAATTGGAATTTTTAAAAACCTTGTACTAAATTGGTGGCATAGCAGTAAAATATTGCAAGTACTTATAGAAATCGAAATTGCATTCAACATTCTTCCATTTTATTCGTTTTCGTTCGCCCTTGGAGGGGAAAGTGGGGTAAATTGGATAGAATTGGAAACCATTTATATGTAAAGATAAAATTGGCTTGTTAATCGCCTGCTGTCAAGTGATATCTGTAATTATTTGAGCGTTTAAGATAAATAAGTACCTACGCTAAGAATTAGCGCCTATCTTGTCAAACTTTATCGCCCTATTTAGTTCTCAGTACTTATAGAAATATTTTAAAACAGAAGGTAAGTATATAATATTACTAGTTGTTATTATGTTTTAAAACGTCTTAGATTTTCCTTTTTCTGATCTGTAGAAAGTTACCTATTTATAGATTTCTTTTAAATTGCGATTTAATCGAAGGAAAACTTTGGTTTCGACAAAGTTTATTTTTTATAGATTTAAGAACTTACTTTTATAGATTTAAGTACCTACACTACAGTTTCATCAAAATATAGACTACTAACTATTATTAGTAGGCAATCATTCACCTTTACAACGAGGCCAACTGATTTAACCAAATACAATTTGGTCATTTAATAAATGTCTTTGAACCATAATTTGGTATCAAGAATCATTGAACCTCGAGTAGGTAAAGTTTGGTTTAAGGTCATTACTCCCATGATTTGGTATAATTTAACCATTATCGTAAAAATAAAAGGTTTTCGGTAGCAGCTGGAAGGAAAGATAAAACTGTCAGTTAGCTTTTTTAAAATAACGGTTTGAGTGATTGAAAGTTGAACGAGTTAATCTCATCATCATAACAGATGCGAACATCGTCTTAAAATAAAAATAAAAACGTTTAAAAAAATCAATACCTACCACAGATGTTTCAGTATCATCATAATATTTTTGAATGTATGTGTATTTGAGTGAATTCTGAATAAATGAATGGAAAGATCTTACTTTATTTACTGGACATGCCGATAGAGTAAGTGCAAGTTTTCAAAATAAATGATTTTAGCTCTATTCTATTCTATTTTTATTTAATGGCGTTTCCTTGTTAGATTTCGCCAGTGTCGAGTAGTTTGAGGGAGTAAGAACAACTGAGAAGGATTTTGGAGCCTCGTGGCAGGCTGAGACGCGAACCGCGCGAACACCACGCGAGAGACAAGTGTTCGAGGCAAACCCTGCAACGTGACTCTGATTTTAGCTCTATTTCTCACCACCCCGAAAATGTATTTAAAACTGAGGTAAGTCTAAGTATACGAGTAGAGAGGCCCTTTTTTTCTGTGTATAAATTAGTATGTCAGTTTTTTTTTATCATGTTAACTAAATACCTAGGTAGGTAGGAATTAATACGAACCTACTCATGAAATACTTTCCATTGAAAAAAAAAAACAGTTAAACAATACAACTGCCAGTGCCACCTGATGCCCAGTAATTTCCCTAATTGTTACAATTACCTCTTGAACTTCTACCTTCGCCCTTCCACCGGCACTCCGGCGCATGATGAGAACTAAACAAATTGTTCTAACGTTCCAACAATCGTGACCACTACGCCCTACTTTTTATACGCCTCACGTAATCTGTACCAATGGATTTTCATCCCTATTTCTAGAGTTCAACAAACTAAATTCGAATCGTAAAAGTAATCTAACTTTGTGGTTAGAAAATTTGGATTAATGGAATAGATACTTGCTGGGATTTGTTTCGTGCCGGAAGGTTAACACCTGATCCCGACTATGTAAGAGTTACATAAAGTGATTTACATTGTGTCTAAAGTTACAGGTTAGTACTGTTTGGTAGTAGAAAGTAACAGAATTGGAAAATAATTTAACGTTTAAATCTTGTTCTCTCTCGTAAATGTAAAGGTTTCTCGTCTCGAGCATCTAGCATGATGCATCTTTTGTTGGGCTTCTACTACTTTAGTGGTTTTTTAAACCTCAAATCCTACTACACGAGTGCGATTTTTGAAACTCAGCAATTGAAAATGGCAATAAATCTTTCTACTGCTGATTTGACTTTTAAAAATCATACTCCACGAGAACAATTTTTGAAAGTCAAATCAACAGTAGAAAGATGCATATCTCCACAGTAATTTTGACATTTTCAACTGCTGAGCTCAGCGAATGAGATTCAAAAATCGCACTCCAGGACACATGACTGTCGTCCGAAGACTAGATTGATAAACACAGTTCGCAGTGATATGACAGTGTAATGTCTCCGAAGACGACACTTTAGGAATAGAATAGGGCAAGGTGCAGAGAAATGACGCGGATCGCGGATGGCTGAACCCACCATAATTATATGGGATTAACAAAACAAGCCTAGGGCTCGCATGCCACCCCCGAGGAAACGATAAAAATCGAGATGTGCCTCCATCCTTATTATTTTACGTATGCCAGAAAGAGCGCGCATGACGTTTTTCTCGTTTAAACGCTTTGTCGTGGGTGGCATGCTAGCAGGAAGAGAGAGAGAGAGCGAAACTAATTGTTCGTTTTTTGGGAAGAGCTCGAAAGGATTCCAATGCACATGACGGTTCTGACTTGGCTAAGCGAATACCGGTGCCCAGAATTAAATTGCTCATCCATCCAAAAACGAACTTAAGTTCTTACTCGCTTCTTGTTACTTTCCGATTTGAATGAACTTTAAGTCTGGTTCTTCTTTCATTTTCCTCAAAGTTTGCCAGAGGTAAAGTTCTAGAAAACTTTTCTTCAAATCATTAAATACTTACTAGAATCCGCTTAAAACTTTAACAAAGCTTAAAGTTTCGGGACAATTTTCTGCTCCACTTAGTTTGAACTCGTTCTTATAGTTCACGTACAAAATCAGTTACCTGTCAGTTACCTACTCTATTATTGTTGAACAGCAAAGAGTAACATGTCGCAATTTGAGAGTACCTACCTACTTCAGAATAATTGACTATTTACATACTACGTGTAAACACAAAACTTAATGCACTTCATAAGCTAAATATTTTTCAATATTTAACTTTACGGTTGTTGTAATAAAGACGTCAGGATGGCGAGGTAAGTGAATTAGTGTATTGGCCGAGTTTCTAAAGTGCACAGAACAATATGGTTTGGCGGACTGTGACCATTTCGCAACTTGTTTTTATTTGTAACTATAAATGTAACAGGATTATTGCGCAAGGGCAAGATTTAAAAATCCCTTCAAATCTTAGCACACAGTTTTTAAAGTGGAAAGTTTTTGAGCAACATATTACCTACCTACATAGGTACAGTCGTTGAATCGATCATAAGCTATTGCAATTTGGTTACATTACTGTCATTTCTGTATTATTTTTAACAAGATTAAGTAGGTACATAACAGTTATCGGCTTAATATATTACTTCATATCTACCTGTGGGGTGGGTGAGATAGGGGATGGGAATTTTATGGTCGCAAATCAAGTCACCAAGTCATCGGAAACTGACACAGTCCTGAAAAAATAGGTAGGTACTACCTCAAATTATGCTAAAAGCTAATAATTTATTCTACAACTCCTTATTTTGTTTTGGTTTGTAAGTAGTTAGGTATAAGTACCTATATAAAGTTTCTGATTACCCCAAAATGTGCATAAACTTAATTAAAATCAAAATAGACATTTTAATTTTATTTCAGTCCACTTTGATCCCAAAATAAATAATAACACTACACTAATCAGTGGTATAGGTTTATTATTAGGTATAGGTTAATCTTTTTAATAGGGCGTTTTACCCCATTTTTCTCTACAATTTTCTTTTAGTTCAGAGATTTACAGGAGGAACCAACCTTTTTTTTTGGAGAATAATGTTACATCGGAATCAATAAATAGGTATTTGTACATATAGAGTCTAGCCATACTCTACAAATGAAGCCGTCACGTGCACTAAATACAGTTTTCTCCAAAACCAAGCCTCGTCTATCGCACTCAATCAAGCTGGCATTTGTGCGTATACCAGATTCCAATTAGACGTATTGTTGCTACTTCTTGAATAGTTATATTGGCTCGTAGGTGTAATATAAGAAAGATTGTGTGTACCCTAGTCTACTGTTGAACTTTGCAACTAATATTGCTCATCAAGGAAAACCAGTCGCTTAGTTAACATAAATTTAGCACGACGATGTCTGCAAGATTGTGAAGTTGATTGTTAGGTCTTATCTAGTAGGTAAGTACATAGCAGAAATTCAAAATATTCTTGACAAAATACTTGGGAAGAGATATCTCGAAGGTGGTACCTTTTGGTGGTGGTGGTGGCTTACCTAGAGCAAACAGTTTCTAGCAATCTGTAGCAAGTAAATTTTACATTAGCGTCAACAATGAATAATTTACAATACTTAGATGTGTTTTGTATCTATTTACTAGGTTAATTGAAATCACAAGATGCCAATTAAGCAAGAACAATCGTAAATATTATTTATTGTGCGTTCTCAGATAGGTATCTAGATTTCAAGCATAATGCAATAAAAATAATATGACTTCACATTCCAATAAATGCTTCAGCAATAGGCTTATGTACTCGTATGTCCCCACCTCACAAAATTGCAATATTAATTTGCAACGCTATGCAAATCAAGTCGTTCTAATTATTTCTTGTGCCTACCTTTACATACAAATTACCTACGTCTATTTTTAAAACAATCATTAAAGAAAATTTATGACTTTGTTCAGTGACTACGAAGTGCCAACTCCGAGTGGCAGTAGTGGTGCCACAAATTCAAATGAAATTAACCAATATTTGATAGAAACTATAGGTAGGTATTGTACCTACCTATCTATTAATGTATAGCTATAAAAGCTGAAGATATTTTCTTATGAGGCGAAATGTAAAAGATAAATCAACACGTCACGAAATGTAACAAAAACTGCATCAAAGAGGCAACCTCCAGACGGATTGCTTCCAGACGATGCCGATGCGGTCCAATGCTTTTTAATAATGCATTTCCACTGCACCGACTTACGATAAAAAATTCAGTAGCTTCTCTGTATTGGCACGACCTTTTAGGTGCGAGGTAATGGGGAAAGAACAGAGTTTTAGAGGCTGGCGAGTGGCCAGCCGCTGCCGCAGCACGCTAGGAACCTAAGAGCGAATAAAACTCTGTTCTTTCCCCATTACCTCGCACCTAAAAGGTCGTGCCAATACGCACTCCTGAAGCATGATTTTTGAGAGTCAAATCAGCAGTAGAAAGATGCATATCTCCATAGTAATTTAGACATTTACAACTGCTGAGCTCACCTAATGAGATTCAAAAATCGCACTCCAGAACCGAATTGCTACTGTTTACCAAGTCCACCCGAAGATATAAGTTTTTTCACCCCCCTTGAAAGGGGATTATTAATACTTATTAGCGTTAAAATTATGATTTTTTTATGTTATTCATATTAAAGATATTCTTTTTCAATATATACATTTTAACATTATGGATTTTAATGATTATTGTGTTTTAAGTGTTAGGCGTTTTTAATATAGGCATTTTCAATTACGGATTCTAATATAGACCCAACATGAATACAATCTTTATTTGCATGCCAAAACATACAACAAACAACCGAATAAGTAATGTCAACATATGAGTGTGAGAGAGTGTGTGTATTTATTCTAAAAATCTTCTAAAAAAGTCTAAAATAATTTAGATACTTATAAATAAAACCTTTTAAATTATAATGATTTACAGATACCTACGTAGGTAAGTAGGTATATCATAATAATTAAAAAATAAGGTTTGGTTCATCACGTATCCTTGAAAATAAAATAAATAATTGTCTATACAATGAAATAACTGAATAAACTGACCCAGAAAACCCAGACATGGCACACAAAATTTAATTTACGAAACAATTACTTCAATATAATTTTTAATCAACGTCTTCGATAGACACCGTCCTCCTGAAATTGGATCAAATAAGTTCAATTTACTTTTTCCGTGCCCTCGGTATTTTACGTAAAATGTTAGGTAGGATATTATAACTCCGTTAGTTTTGGATACGGTGTAGTGAGCAACAAAATTGTTTATCGGCCATGAGCACGTTTCGACCCCGAATGTCACCAATTTGCGGGCTAGGACAGGCAGTTTTAAGGAAATACAAATTATACTGGAAACGTCAGTTTGTCGGTACATTCTGTTACATACCATATACCTACGTAGTAACTTATTAATCTGTGCCATAATCCATTTTGGGGTAGACGCAAACGGGCAGCTGTAGCAAGATTCACGCATAGCATATTTTCAGGCAGCATATTTTCAGGTTTCAAGATTGAAAGACGTGTTAACGTGGTGATACGTGGCTAGCCTTTCGCCCACAAACACACTGCCTATGAAACCCTTATCCCCTAGTCACATCGTACGTTCTGTTTTCATTTCTAAATAAACCTGGAGTGCGATTTTTGAATCTCATTCGGTGAGCTCAGCAGTTGAAAATGTCAAAATTACTATGGAGATACGCATCTTTCTACTGCTGAGTTGACTTTCAAAAATCATACTCAAGGAGAGCTATTTTTGAAAGTCAAAACAGCAGTAGAAAGATGCGTATCTCCATAGTAATCTTGTCATTTTCAACTGCTGAGCTCACTGAATGAGATTCAAAAATCGCACTCCAGATCACCTATTGTAACTCATTCGGAAAAACTATAAAACGCTTCCTATCTAGGTACTTACACAGGTATAAACTAATAATTTATATTCATTTGAATTATTTTTGTAACCAAGTAAGTATACTTACTTACCTACTTCTATCTTAGACGATTTATATAATTATATAAGTAAATAGTATAAGACTTCTATCGTGTTGACTTTGTATGAAACAGGATCTGTTTTTATTCTAATCAATTAATCATAATGCAATCGCACTAACAAGGATGCGCTTGCGCTACCTTCACTGCAATGCCAGCAGTTTATTATTAGAATACCTAGGTATTTATTTCGACAAACAAAAAAGTAAACGATTCGTTTTTTGTTTAAAAGAAACAAGTTGTTATGTTTTGACTTTGAATAATTATGATGTTCAGAGCATTTACGAACATACAATAATTAATATAACAGACGTCTTTCAATGTAATAGGTAGGTAGGTAAAATTATGCTGAATTTAATGTTTTCTGTCTGAAATAGACAAATGTTTTATTTTATTTGCATCAATGACACTCACACCAAAACATAAGCAGCATAAATATATAGACAGAAAAAACAAGAGGTACAAAATAAGGCGATCTTATCGTTAAAAAGCGATTTCTTCAATTTAATCAAATCGTAGGTAATAAATAGGTAATTACTAGGTAGTAACTACTAGATACTTTTCTAATAAAGGTACGTAAGTATTAAGTACCTAGGTACTTAATAAGGTATACTCGTACGTCATCGCATACAAATTATTTTTTGGAACAAGAAGAGAAGAACTAAACAACTAAAACCATATAACAGTTTGTAACCGAGCAATGTTCTTTTAACGCTGTTCAGTAAACAAAGATAAAACATAATATACTACATAAAAGTTTACACGCCTATGTCATATCCATTCACATAAAAACCCACGTCCATTTCAGCGTGTAATGACATGAGAAATGGGTCAAGTGTACCTTGGGGACTTCCGCGTGTTCAAAATGTCCTCTATATAGGTACTATACGGAACATTAATAATCTGTGGTTATCTTTCTATGGCGTTAAAATTGGGGGAGTTGTTTACTTTGCTGTAATAAAAATATGGAAGTAGGTCATGCCCGTCCTGTGACATTATTTCGAATCGAAATATATTGTAATTTGTTTTCGGATTTGGAGTACGATTTATGAAACTCATTCGGTTAGCTCAGCAGTTGAAAATGTCAAAATTACTATGGAGATATGCATTTATCTACTGCTGATTTGACTTACAAAAATCGCACTTCTGAAGTATGATTTTTGAAAGTCAAATCAGCAGTAGAAAGATGCATAATCTCCATAGTAATTTTGACATTTTCAACTGCTGAGCTCAGCGGATAAGTTTCCATAGTTATTTAAGTTTTAAACTAAGAGAAATAAGGGGGGGGGGGGGGGGGTAATTTACGGTATTATTACCGTGATCGTTTTTGTTGTAACTTAATTGAGATAGAGCTCACAATGCCCTCGATGTTAGGAAAATCGAAGATCTAAAATCTGGGTACACCCACTGAGATAATCTAAATATCCTTTGGTGCCATACAAGAAAAAGGAAAATTAAATTCAGTATTTATGATAACGATGATTCTCTTTCATTTCATATGCACCGTATCAGCTGCTTATTTCGTACCTAATTGAAATTCTTTGTAATTTCTGCCAAAAGGTTTTCAACTCTTCGAACTAAACACCTTTCGGTTTGGTACCAACACACATGTTTAGAAATACTTTGGTAGGTAAAGGTAAAAACAATTTGAACAGAATTGATACATTATACCCTAAGTTCATTATTTTATTAAGGATCTATATCTTATTAAAACTTCTAAGTTAAACTACACCACAGCTGATATTGATGTCGCAGACGTAATGGCATTTACAAGATTAACACAACTAATTGACGCATAGCAATAGCATGAGAACTGTAAATAGCAGGAATTTACAAACAAGAAAAAAGTGCGAGACATTCTGAAGGATCCTGATTATTCCTGATTCACTGGCTGATGACGCATACGACAAGTACCTACTTACGTTTACTGGATATATCTTATTCAAGTACCTACCTATGTACAGTACCTAAATAGTATCTCTAAGAAGTTTGGACGAAGTATCATCTTAGTACAGACACTCTATCTATGCAGAAACAAATTGAATGCATGCACCTATTGAAAGCTGCAAACTACATATTAGATTTAAAATAAATCGATTTAGGTATTATGGGCATCATAAAAGTTGAGTAACATAACATAAACAAAGCATACCTACTCTCACGACTACATCATTTAAGGGTTTGACCCTAACAATAATTCATCTATCGCTGAAACTTTGCAGTGTAATACAGTAAAGTATACAGATTACGGTGGACAAATAATCTAGGTTTAATTTTTTCCGGTCCTAGATTATTTGTCAACCGTACTTTACTTTATCACACTGCAAAGTTTCAGCGATAGATAAATTATTGTTATAGTGTCCATACAAGGAAACCCTAAACTGACTGGACTATCCAGTGTGACAGGAAGTGAGTCTGTTGCCGCTCAAAAAAAATATTACAACGTTGGCAAATCGATTAGCTGTCTTTCATTCAACAGAAAAGTATGTACTTATCAGAAAACTTATCTATCTAAATTGTTAACATTCTACTGCAATGACAGGAACTGAACAACAGGGACTTCCTGGCAACCAATGCGCTATTTCATATTAAGGCTAGGTTATCCCAGTGCAAGCGTCTCTTTCTTGCAAGCATAAGTTTACAATTAGCCATCCCGCTCCAATTGAAAGCAGGATCGCAAAAAAACGTGTTTTTCGTCAATATCTTTGCTCATGGGAGTTTCTAAGCTAAAAATTCTTCTGAGATCACTAGAAATATTTAATGTATTTAGTTAAGTACAAGAATAAAAAGTTAAATATCAGCAGTTTAATCATAGTATTGAAAAAACATAACAAAAAGGGGTAACTTTGGGATGTTTTTCTATCTAGTAAACTTAATCTAATCGTGTAATTGAGAACAGTCGCCCATCCGCCCGATCCTTAAATAAGACATAATTTAATTTCAGACTTTAAAACACAGTTTAAAACACTTTCGTTCGTGTTCAAAAAACGGCCTCGACGCGACGGGATAACAGCGTCTTACTTTAAATTTTCTATCCCCATTTTGTAGGACAGGTTCAATTTCCACCGCACGGAAATTCCTTGTTCCGATCCTGATTCACAGCTCACAGCTGACGCATGCTCCGTAGATATCTGTCCACTATATCTGTAGTTAGACATCTAGTGACCGGTGAGCGGTGACTCATACCTAACCTGGCGAGTCACAGTTACCGTCGAGCCGAGCTAAATGTTAACGTAACGTTAACTTACAAGTTGTTGTTAGAGAGTCGGGTAAATTGGGGGTTTGTTTGACCAACCTAAGGGTGGTGTTAGTAATATTTGTATTTGGTACTGGAAGTGGTGATTGCATACATATTACTAAACTTATGTACTTACCTACGATTGACTAGTGATAGGTAGGACTAAGTAGGCATACACGGTCCTTAATTCTTAATATGCTGACACTTTTTTAAGGGGATGATCAGACCATCAAACTGAACAACTTTCTCTACGGGACCAACATCGAAATTGGGGAAAAATAAGTAGAATAAGAAATAGTCTCAAGTAGATTTACAGTTTTGTATGGAAGAGCTGATTTTTTTTTTGCGATTTCGATGTTGGTCCCATAGAAAAAGTTGTTCAGTTTGATGGTCCGATCATCCCCTTAAAAAGTATCAGAATATTAAGAAGGACCCTGTATATACAAAGATTAAGCCCACAGCATGTCGGAAAGCAATTAAAATCGAAATGTATATAACCTGTTATAATTTTTCAGATGCTATGAGCGTCATCAACTCATCATCATCATCATTCTCAGCTGATAGACATCCACTGGACATAGAGGCTTCCCCCAAAGATCATCATAATTTATTTACTTATTATTTATTTTAACACTTTATTATAGGTAGAAGCGCTCGTTGGCGTAGTGGAGCTTCGGTATTGGAAACGATCACCGAAGTTAAGCAACGTCAGGTCCGGTCAGTCTTTGGATGGGTGACCGTTTAGTGGTATTTCATCTCGAGCGTTTCCGTGCTTCGGAAGGCACGTTAAGCAGTTGGTCTCGGATAGTTCCGTCAGATGGCGTTGTAACTATTCGTTAAGCCAAGTCAGAGGCCTATTGGCGGCTTGAAAATTCTCTGACAGCAAGGTGACCACTAACTTGCCTCCACCAACACGCACTGGGCCCGCGTGGTGGAGTATGGCCCACTCCCTCTCACCCTTATTCGTGAGAGGAGGCCTTTGCCCTGCAGTGGGATTCTACAGGCTATAACTTACTTTTTTTTTTATTATAGGTACACACGGAAATATACACGAAAACAACATAATAGACAATTACAAAGGGCGAGCTTATCTCGACAGAGATCTCTATCATCATCATTTTCAGGCCGTATCAACTAAAGATCGACCGACGATAATAAATGATCGTGTCTTATTGAATTCCAAACATTCATCTAATTTTCGTCCTGACAGAAATGTAACAAAAAACAAAGTTTATGCCATTTTTTTTGTATATAAGTATTTAGAACATGATGAAATTCAAAGTTAGCAACAATCGCCCACGGTGGTTCTTGTAGATAAGTAATTCTATTTTTAATCCCTTAGAAGAAAATATAAGTGCAGTAGAAAAAATTATTTGCTTTTGAAATAAAATTGCATCTAAAGTAGTCCCAAGAATATAGCAAAACTAGATGGATGCGTTGCTGCATTTTTACTGCATTTTTCAGACCACTTAGATTTTTCATCTCGCGTCTGGCGTTCATACTCGTAAAAGTTTGTTTACGCTAGCTTAACTTCGTCTGCTTATTTTCAATCTAGAGTAAGTTGTATGAATAAATCATTAATATTTTTATTAAATATTGAGCTTTTTAAGTTCTACAATTATCTCACTGAAGCACTGCATGATTCGATGAAACGATTTTTAATCAACACACGGGTCAAACAAGTCACTAGGACTTCTTCGGTCGAAAATACTGCCATAGTATAATCTATTGTGTGAAGTTCAACAGATCACAATCTGCAACAGATGTTAAGGCATATGGTGATGATGATGATAGTCATAAAGTTTTTCTCAACTGCTTGACTGCAGCAGTCATTAGAGTTCTTAG
This sequence comes from Agonopterix heracliana, assembly GCA_963693445.1. Lineage (NCBI taxonomy): Eukaryota > Metazoa > Arthropoda > Insecta > Lepidoptera > Depressariidae > Agonopterix > Agonopterix heracliana. The sequence goes on from OY856310.1 coordinate 4,281,954, forward strand.
CATTTTGTATTTTGAAGTTAGTTCTTTGCGAGTATCCTATCAAAAATAGAAAAGCTAAGAACAATTAATACAGAAATATAGCTTACTCAATTTTTATGAACTTATGGTTACGTATTATCTCCTTATGTAGTAGATACTCCATAAACCGGCGACGCTGGAACCGGTTCCTGATCGAGATTCAACAATACAAGCTGCGAATGCATCGATAACAATATTGCAACGTTGCAACAGACTCTAGTTAGTTCTAGATATGTGGGTAGACTGAAGTATCTACTGGCGTCTTTACTTCCTTGTTTCAATTTAGAGATGCTTTTCGTAATTCATTCTGAAACTCTGATTCTAATAGTGAACGATACTATGGAACTGTGTCCGACCCGAGAACTGGTCATAACTATAAGGATTATGTGCTTATAATATAAATGTTATTCGTCTACCGAATTACACTTGTAGGTGAATAATGTATAAAGTATGTAGAAGATGATAGAAGCTGTAACTTTATCAGAAATGGAAATAAATTACCTCAGTAAGATGGATGTTGCTTTATTCTCGGTTTCACTAAAATTGTGATTTCATTATCTATTGGCAAACAAATGTTTGCTTACTGAAGCTGAAAGGCACTCTATTCATTTATTTGGTACCTAAATAAACCTCAATGTAAGCCTAGGTCTACCTACAATTTGACCTTATTAAGTACATTGTTATAAGACGCCGAATTTTGAATTCATTCAAAGAAAAAGTCGAAGCAATAGTTGATGTATTTTTAAGATATAAAATGTTTTGTGATCGATTCAGTATCTAAAAATAGTCTAGCGTTTTTTCATATTCCTTGGTTCATTCCTAAAACATGTTTCGATCAACAAATTGGATCACGCGTTGATGCACCATGCACTTGCATCTCACCGATTCTCACCTAACAGAGCAGAAGATTCCCTTTCTGATGGAAGGGTTCCACAAGTCCCTTCACTTTAAAACTAATGATGAAAAACAAGTGATAAATAATATCGAGACTTCACGAAAAATGTTACAAGCGAGAAAGGCTACCAAACACCTTTGTGTAGCGAGGTGATGACAAAACCTCACCGACGGAGTCTCAATCGTGCAGTTGAACAAACAACTGAGCGAAACCGGTTCCAACTGGCTTTTTGGACTGTTTTCCAGACCTCTTAGATAGGTACATTGAAATACACATGCACCTAATAACGTAATGTAAAACTATTTCAATAAAATTGCACTCTCGTAGAACGGAGAACGGGAAATGCGGAAAAGGCGAGGGAGATTGGCAGAAAGGAATATTATTATTTTCTCTGCTTATCCAATAATGTCAGTCAGATAGGTACCTAGTTCCTAGTACCTACTCATGATATGGTAGGTACATTAGAAGAGATGCGCAGCTGCCATAGTATTATAGCTTATGTCATCTTGGTGCTATGACGTTGGTACCTACATTGACAGTTTTCTTTTCATTTCCATTCCAAACTGTTTGTTCCAATGTTTACGTAGGTATATTGCTCATGCACAGTCAAGCTCAAATAGAAGATCTTGATGTACGCTGGAAATGCTTACGAATTATACGATTGCGGATTCGAAATCCGGATGCAATCAGATTCAATGTGACTATGCCCAAGATATACTTAATTATATTGGAGTAGGTAAGTGCTTTATATAACAACCACGAGGAATTAATATCAGCAGTAGGTAGAACTCATCAAAATCCTTGTTAATCATCATAGTATATTTAGTGCTCGCATAACGAATAGCTAATAATTAATGATCTGACAAGTAACATCAATCAGCGCGATAATCAGTGGAGAGCAGGGACGTATAATAAACATTTCGGGGCCCCTCTATTTGCCATGAAGGCAGTCATTATGTAAATCAGCAAAGTTCTCATTTGTCACTTGAGGTTCCCGAGCTGATATTGCGAACCTAGACGTATATTCAATTCCAAATAGCAACGAAAATTTAAGGCCATTTTTAATTACAGAAACAGATATTTGAAACACTTACTCTCACTTAGTCTTAGAAAAGCTTTAGTAATAAATTTCATTTGCTTATCAGAATTGGCCAGAAAGTTAAATAGGAATCGGAAAAACTCGTCGTCCTTATTTGGAATGCATTATTGATTAGGTTATGACTTAAAATACAACTTTAACTTTATACTGAATTATTTTAAACCGAATACTAGCATAAACAAAGATTTTTCACCATTAGGGCAAAGAATAGACTAACTATATATTTTAGGGGTTGAATTTCATGTTTTTAAGCTAGATGAGGAGTTACAATGAGACTATATTATTACGATACCTATTAAAAGTTCCTTTTTCGTTTACGAAAGAATGTGTGCGATTCTGAAATAATCGTAGCACCCGAGCCCAAAGTTCATTACCGTTCTGCCGAATATGATGAAAATGGAGATGGAATAACAGACAAACACTTAAATTTATATCTATTTCTAATTTATAAGTATGTAAAATACTTATATCTATGTTGGGGCCTCAACACACCTAAGCATAACTTCACACCATCACACCTGACAAAACCATATAATTTTCTGCGTCGTAGGTATTAAAATGATCATTATTCAGAGCTCGTCTCTTGATTATCATTAACGAGTGTCGCTCGTTGTGTGTCAACGAACTAATTGGCAGACAAAGAACGCAATTAAAGCCCCTCAGACAATCTGTTTGTGCAGGTACATGCACTGATTGTTGCACTTTTTATTAAGGCTGGCGGCGCAAGAAGATCTTAGACCGATCTAATGGCTTTTATACACAAATCATTGATACAAAAAAGTAATGAACTGGATTGGCAGCCAGTACCTTGATCTTTTGCAAGAGAGAAACGTGTTTTTTTTTCTATTTAACTCGTGATGAAAAGTATCGATAGTTCAGACTTAGAACAGATCACCCCATTTACCTAAGGTTTTGAATTAAGAGTGTCTTAGAGAGTAAAGGCTAAATCTAGCTATTTCAATAATGCTAGAACTAGAAGTGAACATTGGTACAATTACAACCTGAAATGGTGATTGGGAGTCGCAGCAAATGTCTCTGACCAAGCACGTATCCAGACTTTTGGCTCAGCAGGAAGGGGGACATTTCTTAACGCTACAACGATGTAAAAGAAATCGCTGTAATCTGAATATAATTTGGATTTCGGGGAGGACGAATCCCACCAATCTCCCCCGTGTTTGTCTCTAAGCACCCGGAGACGGGGAGTCCGCAGTGTGAATTTATTTTAATTCCTACTTTAAGAATGTGGAAGAAACGATACATAGGATTGTAAAGTAACATGTCAACCTTTTTCTCCGAAACTGAAATGTGAAAAATAGTTATTGGCAGTTGTCGCAAAATCTCTGGACAACACGAAAGAGAGTAAAGTCGCGAAGTTTATACAGGGTGTAATGAAAACAGTTGATTGATCAGTTTGATGGGTAGAGGATGTAGTATAAAGGTTAATTATACTTTTCCTAACACCCTGTATATTGTGTAAGAATGATATAATAAATGCTTCATAATGAACAAATTCCATCGAGGCAATGTAGACAGACTCCTGGGAAATAATGTTAATTGGCGATGGATGGACGTGTCAAATTCCTAGACACTCTAATTAACATAGTAGTCAAGTGTCCCATGGGGCCATAGAATTAGTCATTTATAGCTAATTCATTGGAGGAAGTCTGGGACCAATTGACACGTAATTTAACTTGCTTAGATACCTAATCTGTTGTGCTGTTGGTTTCTATAATATTCAGGTAATTGTTTAAATTCCTATTTCTCCCCTCCGGACGGAAAGCGTCAATTCTCGTCCCACTGCGCTAAACGAAGTTGCCGCTTTCCACCTACGTCGAGGAGAAAAATAGTATACTAACCTAGGGCAGTAAATAAGAAAGTCTCAGATCACATGTTTGTTGACCTCGGCTTCACCTTGGTCAACAATTACATGAGATCTGAGACATTTCTTACTTTCCTGCCTTCGGTGTATATTCTACTATTAATTACCTAGTTCCTCTCGTGGGAGTCGTATTAAGCTACTAAGGGATATGGTTTGCAGTGTTTTTGTAGGCGAATGATTGAAAACATCGTCGATTCCGTCGTTCCCTAAGATACGATGTGCTTCTGGACACTTTAAAATGTAGCTTAGGAAAGGTTCGGTTCACCCTGAAAGGATCATCATTTTATTGTCCTGATCATTACGAGAAATACCTGCCTAAAGGTACTATAGTACCTACATGAAGGCCCTACCTACCTGACCTGGCTTTAAAAATAACCTGGTTTATTCAAAAACAAATAACTACCTCCTAAAATCTGTCAACGATTTTTGCAACGATCTGGAGAGCGATTTTTGAATCTCATTCGGTGAGCTCAGCAGTTGTAAATGTCAAAATTACTCTGGAGATACACATCTTTCTACTGCTGATTCAACTTTCAAAAATTGCACTCATGAAGTTTGATTTTTAAGAGCCAAATCGGCAATAGAAAGATGCATATCTCCGTAGTAATTTTGAAATTTTCAACTGCTGAGCTCAGTGAATGAGATTCAAAAATCGCTCTCCTGTTGCAGTAATGAAAATAAATACAAATTGCATCTAAGCCTCATTAATATCATTATGTATAACTAAGCGGAACATCTATAAGTAGGTAAGTGTATCACAAGTCACGTTTACTTACAAAAACTACTGTAACAATTTCACAATGAAAACAATGTTATTTATTATCTACTTTATTTCCCCAGCGTAACATTTCAATAGATCAAATACAAGCTTTAGGCTCCGGTTTCATTCACCTTTCAAACAGACCGTGAGCTAAGCCTTTCAGTGAGCTTATAGCTTTCACTTTTGACAAAAAAAATTACAAAAACAATACTTACAGACAGCAAAAAGTCCAAAGAAAGCGACCAAGATAAAACACAACACGAATTTTATTTAGAAAACAACTTTTTTTTATCGACACTGGTTTAGGCGCGGTGCGTACGGTCTGTGCGATGGTGGAAGGAGGACTGAGGTTCGCCCTCCTCCGTAGAGAGGGCCGCGGGCTAGGGCCCCCGTACCACGGGGCCACATTCTTTCGGTGATAACTTAGTTTCCTTATCCATTGCTGTCTCAGTTAGAGATAAGGTTTTGTTAGACTTTAGTTAAGAAATAAAATTTAAAAATCGGTTTATTTATGTAGTTAGACGCGTAGGATATATAAAGCGTGTGTAGAAAACTTTAGAGACTAATGCAGATAAATAACGAAGTGCTTGGAAAACTGAAGGATGATTAAAACTCTACTTATTGAAGTAAAAGTGAAAAGAGACGAATGGAAGAAGATGATATTTTGCGCCGACTCCAAATAATGGTAAATGGACAAGAGAATGATAATGAGGTAAAAGTTGAAGTTGTAGCTAGGCATAGTGTTAGAAGACAAAAAAATTATTGAAACGAATTTAGTAACTGATTCATTTATTTCAATTTAAGAACTAGAGGAGCATATCGAATCTTTCATCATCGTAGCAAAAAGTTAACAACTTATGTAGGTACCAGTATCTACATACAAAACTAGACGTGTAATGTTTTTGTAATTTCCGAAATCAGTTTCATAACAAATCAATCCACACCATAACAATAACAAGTAACAAACAAAACCAGCAATGTATGCCGCACCACGCGCTCATCCCGGCTCGACTCCTCAGGGCATGCTAGTGGTACAAGCAGTGGGGTCGCCGACACGACAGTTTCGGGCTGGCCGGGACTCTCATCTCTGCTTGCTACATTGGTGGGCCAGGCTGCAGCGAGCTGCATTGGGCTGCAGTGGGCTGCATCGGCAGTCGAAGCGGCAGCGCAATTGCATCGCTTGCAACTTGCATTACAGTTGTTGTTTGTTTGTGGGGAGATGTTTGTCGACAGTTATCTTCGCATGGTTGAGTGATAGTGAGCTCGTAGCATAGGCTCTTAAACTTTTTATAATCATACCACGCCACCTACCACTAGATTTCTGAAAATTATTATTCTAACTTTGTAGGGATGTTCAAAGGTAAAAGGTTTTGTATTGAAGGCAATCGAATGCATTTCTAAAGTAATATCTTGTCGTGGTGCAATTAATTCAATTTCTTTAGAACAAGGAGCTGCTGTTTAGGATTCGCGTACCTACATCTGATTACGAATACCATGCCTTGAATGGTAGGTTTATTTTTTATTTAACATTTGTAAGTACTATAGGCTACACCCTGTACACCCTCCTTGAGGGTAGTCCTGTGCCCTGCAGTGGGACGGATATATAGAATGTGATGATGATGATGATGTACTAGGCTGGTGCCTACGTACTCCTACTTCCCGAATATATTCGATTACAAAGTTAATTCTTATTTAGGTACCTAAGTAGTACCTATAGGATATTAGGGTAAACAGTTGCATTACTTTTAAGGGGTGATTGTGCCCAAGATACTGAATCAATTTCCCTATAGGAAATATGCAAAAAAATGTGGACTTTCCCTATGCCCTACCTATACTTGCATTTAGTAGGTACCTATGTAATATGTACCTATTGTATGAGATATTGTATTTTTTGTGCGGATTTCCTTCTTTACCTTTAGGAACGTATCATGAGTACAATCACCCATTAACCCTGTCTACCATAATACCTACTCTGTAAGACAGTCTTGATGAAATATTATTTAGATCTGGAGTGCGATTTTTTGAATGTCATACGTCGAACTCAGCAGTAGCTAGTTCAAAATTCCTATGGAGATATGCATATTTCTAATGCTGATTTGACTTTCAAAAATCATGCTTTAGAAGTGCGATTTTTGAAAGACAAATCCGCAGTAGAAAGATGCGTAGGTCCATAGTAATTTTGACATTTTCAACTGATGAGCTCATCGAATGAGATTCAATAATCGCACTCCAGATCATAACCAGATTTAAAATCGATCTAAAAACGCACACTGCTCTCAATCAAAGCGATCATCATGCCCCAGGGCATCTACATCTGCACCTCCAGCCCAGCAACGATTACGTCAACCCACCGAATAGAATACAAGTGTTAGCATCTGTTATCGACATGGGCTCGTCTGACGTGGCCTTGGCCATCGATAGCCACGCTAACAAGCAAACAAATGGATTCTAATCACCATTATGGTGCTTTTGACCTATGGGTTCTTTTTATTATCTACATGCATTGCTCATGACTAGATTTCTCGAGGGTTTTTCAAAATACAGGGTGTTAAAGTAAACAGTGCATTACTTTAAGGCAGGGTTTCACAACCTTTTTTGCGTCGCGCGTCCGTGTTATAAATAATAAATAAATAACGCTCACAGGCACATACATTGTAATGATCCCAAACTAAGCACTAAAGGCTTTTATTATGGAAACCATACAAGAACGGCACGAACATATAACATCCATGACCGAACCGGGATTCGAACCCAGGACCCTGGTTTGGCAGTCCGGCGTGGTAACCATTACACCAACCGGGTCGTCGGGTATAGTAACTACTATTTTCATGCCCCCTTTCGAAATTTTAACGACAAGCGCGGGCAGAACGCGTGCTATTTGAGACTGCTGAGCCTGGAATATGTGTCGGTAACAAGGAACGAACGGGTGAATTAGTAACAGAATGAATAAGTGAATGAATAAAATAAGCGAATGAGTGGGATTTACGTTGTTAGCTGGATTTTTCTTTTCAAAATTCAAACGCATTGCGCCCCCCCTTCGATATCGCTACGCCCCCCAAGGGGGGCGCGCCCCACTGGTTGGGAAGTCCTGTTTTAAGGGGTGATTGTACCCATGACGCTGAAAAACTTTCCATAAGAAACATTTAAGGAAATTGGCTACGAACAAAGTGAAATTGGCATAAAAAGCGACGACTTTTCATACAAAACGTTCTATCAGCTGATTGCATGTAGGTAGTATGGAAAGTCCAAAATATGTATTACGTTTTTTTTTTTAGGTTACCTAAGGAAAGTTGTTTACTATCATGTGTACAATCACCCTTTAAACTTTAAGGGTAGTTGGTTTACTACTGTTTACTCTAACACCCTGTATAAGTAGGTAAAGTGGTGCCATAATCATACCAATCTTATCCTAATTTCACTACTAACAACCCAAGGCAAGAAATGTTAACTTTAATGGCGTCTTTTATGTTTGTATTTATTTATCATTCGTTACGGATTCTAATTGTATAATTACACTCAATGGGCTTCACTTCACAATAATCACAGTTAAATGTGCGTTACGAATTCACCGGTGTGGAAAACAAAATACTACGTACCTTTGACTACTTAAATGAGGACTGGTAACGCGTGTAATTCTACTAACAAACATTTCTGCCACTTTTTGCGGGGGGCGAGGTAACATGCAATCCGCAACTTTGGATTTTATTCCCCATAACTTTAGATTCTAATTTTGAATGTTAAAAATCATGAAAAGTAGTCTCGTGTGCACCCCAAACGTTCCAAGTTCGAAATTATTGTTTCGCGATCGTACCTACCTAACTCGAGTTGGTATACTCCAGCCCGTTTTCGAAATAGGTAACTACCTTACCTACGTGTTGTCCTGATTTAGAAATGTTGACAAAACTAACCAATGATGACATATTAACTAACTAACCATAATATAAACTATCCTAAATTGGTACAACACTAAAAATGTGGTAACCTAATTAGATTAATAACTAAGTTTGTAGTAATAGAAGGGAAACTTTCTGGACAGTTTAGATACATTTTAATATACTTTTCCTCAATAATTATACAAAACTATCGGAGCGGTACAGATTTGCGTATGCGCGTCGCGCGGGGAGCGGGGAGGAAGTGACGTATGTCTTGTCAACTTCAGAGTGCAGGAGGGCGATCCATAGAGCACGCAGAGGAGTCCGCCAGAAACCACTTTTCCGCTAACAGTTCGGCCTTCCTGACTTCTCCTGCGTCCTCGTAGGAGTATCTGGACGATCACTTCTCTTTAGCTGAACGTAGAAACATCTGGAGGCTCTGGAAACCCCTTTAACCCTTTCACCGCCAATAGTACCAAAGACAGGTATCCACCGATGTGAATTGTCGGCGGTCAAAAGGTTAAAGCAAGGCATAAATCCAGAAATTTACACTGATTGTTATATCAGGACAAACTTTACTGTGAAGGTGATTCCAAATAGTAGGTACCAAAATTTACTGCAAGGCAACGTTTCAAAAGTAGCTTTAATGGTAGATATTTGACTGGAATACTATCAACAATCTTGAGGGGTTAAGACCGTCCAAACTGTATTTTGGAACCTCTTAATCTCACTCTTATGTTCAGTAATATCTTTTTGTCCAGTTATAACAATCATGTTGTAAGTTTTATAAGTCTCTTGTATGGAATCTGTAAACAATTGTTAATTATCTCCAAGCCCCGAAGGCAGTTCTTTAATACTTTTAACAGTCATGTCATTCGTAGGTCAAAACTTGGTGATTGGTCATTCGAATACGACGCATAATTTCAACGGCATTTTGCTCAACGCAACGAATTTTCAAACGCGTCTTACTTAATACACCAAATGCTCAAACGCGTCTCGCTCAATTTACGCAAAGGTTCAATTACGCACCATGTTCAAAATACGCAGCATACAATTTACGCGTTATACGCAAAATCTCAATCCAAATAATAATCGCATTATATCGGACGCAATAAGTGAGTTGGATATATACTATTCAAACCAATTTACAGCAGGTAGATATACTCACATGTTCTAGAAGTAAGTCTTTCAGTCCTCAGGTAGTGTGTAGTCATTATGTAAGCCATGTAGGCAATAATCAATCTGTTGTAAGTTCTGTAGTTTATTATCAATTAATCCAACAGTAACATTTCGGGTAGCTAACAGAAAAGGTATTATACAAGTTCGTAGGCCCCGTAGGCGTAGGATTATAATCATGTATGTAAGCCCTTTAGGCAATTAAATAATCAGCATTTTTATTTTTTTCGCATTGTAATAATCAGTTTCAATGTATGCACAACTGCAATGACACATTTATCAATAATGATCTGACTGACATAGACAACAACAATCAATAGGTATCGCAAAAGCCCCGCAGGCATTGGCCATTAATATATGCCCCGAAGGCGTTGATCCAACATGTGTATCAATAATCCTCAAGACTCATAGAACAACAAACCACAACCAGTAAGTATCACAAAAGCCCCGCAGGCATTGGCCATAATATAAGCCCCTCAGGCATGGATCCAACAAGTGTTTCAATACTACCCAAATCATAGACATCAAACAACGATTAGTATCTCAGTAGCCCTCAGGCATCGGCCAATAATGTACGCCCCGAAGGCATGAATCCAACACTTATATCAATAATATTCAAGTCAACAACAACGATTAGGATCATAGAAGCCCCTCAGGCATCGGCCAATAATATACGCCCCGAAGGCATGGATCCAACAAGTGTTTCAACAGTACTCAAGTCAAGATTTATATACAACAACCAATGGTTTTCACAGAGGCCCTTCAGGCGTTGGTCAATAATTATACGCCCCGAAGGCATTGATCCACAACATGTAAGTTCAGAAAGCAGTCGACAACCTGTGAGCTCAAATACAACGATTCATAATATTATATTGTATAGGTATTGTAAAGTATATGTGTAATAATATATAGTGTAAATAAATACACAATATGGGTAAGTTTTCATTTAGCTCGAAGGTACGGTCTATAAGCCCTTAAGGCAAATATTCATAACATAGAAGCCCTGAAGGCAAGGTGGCATAATAATAATAATCGTTCATATAAGCCCCAAAGGCAATTAGAGTAGGTATTTATAATGTAGAAGCCCTGAAGGCATGGTGGCATAATAATAATAATAAGGTATATATTAGCCCCAAAGGCAAGTCTTCATAAAGTAGAAGCCATGATGGCAAGGTTGCAGTCACATAGGCATTTGCTTCTGCTGGTCACATTTCACTGGTCTTGGATAGTAATTCCTCTATTCCCACAGGCATCATTTCTTAATTTCTTATAGCACACGGGCTGACATTCTCGCCACATAGGTCATCTCATACAGCATGGTTGATCATGAAAAGAAATATGCACATTAGCTTGATTATAAAAGTTTCACGAAACAACTTGTCAATTATAATTCCATCTTAACATCAACAATATGGGTATCTGGGTTTACATATAAGCGTAATTTTAAGTAATTGTGTATTAACCAACACTATAGCATCAGTGCCCAAGTCATAGGTTAGGGCACCCAAGTCACGAGTTAGGGCCCCTAAGGTGAGCACCCCTGATGTCAAAGTGTCATTCCCCAAAGGCTACGGTTAAGGCCCCAAAGTCAAGGGTTAGGGCCCTGAGACAAGCATGTGTTAGGCCCCACAAGCATGATGATGCAAAAGATGATGTTCACTCTAGACCCTAGATATCCAAACCGGGACAATACAAGTTTCTCCGGTATTGGCTTCCATCATTACCATGTTTTGAAGGTTGAAGAGAATTAATGTCTTACTTACTTTCCCAATTATCAAACACTGTTGCATTTGTAACACTTTCAATACATTCTTTCAAAACGGAGATATAGTGTGATGATAGTAAAGATAATTATATATTTTTATTTCATCAGAACCCAAACACATTCCACTGCAGGGCACTGACATCCTCTTGCATAGGGATCACTCACGTTGCAGATTCGAAAAGGTGTAAAAGATTTATGAATGGGATTGTAGTGTAATCATATACAGTGTGTGACAGGTACAAAGGAGTCTGAGTGAATGTGATGTAGAATAAGGTGTCGAACTTCAGGTATCACTGGTTCCTTACATGTTTGTTTTATGCTCAGTGTGCTTTTAAAAGAACCAACAGATTAAATCAGATATATCATATTCATGATTACATAAGTACCTTCACAACAACAGTGACAGTCATAAACCATAATTGGCTTTCATTTCAGACCACTTCCAAACATTGGTCTATCGGACCCCTAGATCAATTTAGACATACATAATAATATAATGATAACATCAATAAATAGCCACTTTGATCATGTTATGTATTATGAAGTTATGTGAACTTAAACCATATAACGCAGCGTTGCCCTTTTCTTTTATTCCTTTCAATCCTTTATCGGGTAGGGACCATCAAACTACATTCGATAATAAACCAGTGTATCATGTTAAGTTAATTAGTTGATCAATGAAACATACTATGCCTGCATAATGGTTGACAGATCATTATACACACATATTTATGACACATCATAATCCATGTTCGTCACACATCTCAAACTAATCTTATATGGGTACTATTATTGTAATGTAATATCTTATTGTACAAAATTCTCCATTTAGATGTTTTAAAGAAGCAACGTCATGTCGACTATCAGACACACAACAACTTTCTCTGTTAATTAGTCATTCAATGTGAATCAATCAAAGTTCTGTTATGATCACAATGGACGCCCTACAATTAATTCTTTTAATTACAAATGTTAAAATACTATATGCTTATTCAATAGTCAATCATTTCAAATTAATCTTCATAAAATGCAAATTAGTGAAAATCCACTGCAGCGCTCATCAAAAGAAACTATACTCAACCAGAGAAGGCAACATGTCAGCATAATATTCAACATTTATTCTATTTAACATAATTTATACTGAACACAATCATTATTATGTTACCTGTGTTTGTTTTAAGTTGAATCTGAAAAGCACACAACTTTTAATAACTAAGCGAAGCTATTAGATTTGGTTTGTTTGTGACTCTCCGGAGTTTGCAATATTAAGATTATTACCTATCTTTGATAAAACTGTGTTAATCATACACATGTCAATCTGCTTCATTTAGATTTCAACCGTAATAAAGTAGGTAAGTAATCTGTAATCATAGCATTTCAAGCTTTGTTATTTATTGCAAAAGCCATAAGGGTTTATTTTAACCAGAACAAATACCTAAACATTTCCAAAGCCCAGAACCACCACGATTTAACGTGACGATGCTATCCAAATCAATTAATTTGCAATTATCGGTGGTATGTACAACATGTGACCTCTATTCCGAAAGCAATAAGGTTCAATTTATAATTAGAGTTTGTTATTATTTCGTCTTTCGAAAATCATAGATATGAGTCGGTCAATGATAGTTCAGCATGCTTTTCGACGTAGCTGGTATTTAATGTATCATAATTCACGCACAAATAAGATTGATCGGCTCTGTTCCACGATCTTTCGGCAAAATTTGTTAGTAGGCAATATAACAGGAACAAACTCACCCAGATTAGTTGCGAATTATAGAATTGTTAGTATATCAAACCAAGCAGCATTATTCAGGCAGTTTCAGGCGTATCCAGTTACCAAAAGCACCACAACACGTTTTTTTCATGTAAATCAAGCAAGGGTCACGAGAGGTCAAGACGCACGCCATCTTTTCGTTTTCTTGTTAGTAAATTGCGTCCATACGCCTCAAATTACATTTAGACATAGTAAAGCTTAGTAAACAGCAGCTAACACATATCCCGACATAATTAGTCACTTTTCACATGCATTTCACAAAATAGGATAAGTTCAATCACAATAGCACGTGGTTGGTTTTCGATTCGATCCAACCTTGGTTTCAACTGAATATTATACTTTTACGCGGGCTGTGAGTACGATTCCGCTTCTGAACTAATAGAAGGGAAACTTTCTGGACAGTTTAGATACATTTTAATATACTTTTCCTCAATAATTATACAAAACTATCGGAGCGGTACAGATTTGCGTATGCGCGTCGCGCGGGGAGCGGGGAGGAAGTGACGTATGTCTTGTCAACTTCAGAGTGCAGGAGGGCGATCCATAGAGCACGCAGAGGAGTCCGCCAGAAACCACTTTTCCGCTAACAGTAGGTATATATAAAATATAAGTATTCATTGTTTCAACAAAAAGAATACCAAATTAAACAAACATTAATTCCATCCTGAAACATTCAATGTGCTAAATACATAAGAATGTAAATACCTAGTACGATTAGGTATATTTACCTACTGTTCTTAATATTCTTACATAAATTACCTACAACTAAATAAAAGATAGTCGGTCGGTACTTGTAATGTTTCTGGCCACCCCGAATGGTTCTATGAGATTGTACCTTCTTACATTATGTTATTATTATTAGGCTCTTGCCTCTTCAAACCTCAGAGGAGTTAAGAGAATATTATTCCGAGAGCGAAAATGCGCGCTGCATACAAACGTACTATGTTGATATTTTCAATACTAACCAATTAAAGTCAATGAAATTTTGCAGAAACAATCTAGAAACAAATCTCTATGCTTCTATAGAGTCAGATTTTCATTAAAATATACAGTTTCAATGCTAGGACTAATTTAAGATTTGTATGGAAATCTTTGAGGCACTATAACTTGAAAACTATACATTTTAACGAAAATCTGACTCCATACAAGCATAGAAATTTGTTTCTAGATTGTTTCTGCAAAATTTCATTGACTTTAATTGGTTAGTATTGAAAATATCACCATAGTACGTTTGTATGGAGCGCGCTCCGAATAAATTGAAGGCAAAAGCTGAAGTTTTAAATGAAATAACTTAATTCAATGGGGAACTGAACCACAGTACATGAACTGAGTAACTTTATTCAAAGATTTTGTCGACGTGACTGAACAATTACTTACCTTAAATAGGATTTGCTTACCGGGATCTTAATTTAATATTCCTTAGCTCTCTTTCCGACTCGGTGTTCCAAATTTTTGAATTTTTACCTACACCCCTGATCCTTGCTGACAAGACGTTTTTTAGGGGATGTATCATAATTGAATCTCAAAGGAAAGGAATGGAGACGTAGTTTTTCGAATTCCAGACATTTTAATTTGAACCTAGAGTACCTACGAATAAGTGTGAAAAAGCAGAGTTTATGTCATTACTACACGAATAGATATATATGCAGGTATAGATAATAATAAAGGTACCCAACAAGGTTTTTACAAGAACATGTAAACATTTTTAAAACAATTTGAAAATGAAAATTATTCTTTTCTAATTTACTATTTTAGACACCACCGCCGGTAGCTATACATCATCATCATCATCTTGTGTCCACCCACAGCAGGGTATAAGCACAGCATAAACTATATTAGGTTACGCTGTGGACTGTGGTATAAGCCTCCTTCCCGGTAGCTATAACTCATGATAAAAAAAGAAACCCTACTTATGAATAACATCCATTCTATCCTCAAAGGAATGCGTAAAGAAGTAAATCCAACTTCCAAACAAGATATTGTAGTAACTATAACGAAAGACCTCTGATCTTGGGCCCCTAAATCCCTTAGGCCCAATTTCACCAAAGTCGTATAAGTCTTAGTCTAAGGATAAACCCTTAACTTGCACTCAGATAACCAAATTTTCATTTCACCAACAAGAATAACGAAGATATACGAGTATAGTTTTAATACCGCCAATTTCGGCCTATCTACTATTTGAGTAATTTCAATAGGTTGAACGTGCCTAGGTAAAAAAATTTTTTGGTCATAAGATTTAAGTACTTATTTATATCTCCGTTTTTTGAAGACCTATCAAGTAATTCGAGTCCCGCCATGTGTACGCTAGTAGCTACATACATACACTTGATTTTTATAGTTTCTGTGCATCGTGCCATATGAAAAACCAGTTAAAATCACAAGCAACCGAGAAACACAACTCTCTACAACAACACCGTTACCAAAACAAACAATAACAAACAGTTTGACACATTTTGAATGTTACGTATAACACGACGTAATTAAATATACCCTGCTACGCTCTGTTAGTGTACAGATAAAATGACGTATTCATTTTGACTGCATTCTCATCCATTCGCATTCATTCCATATTCATTCGTTCATTTGACTCGCCACAGATAACCAAAAACACTTTACCAAAGTAAAGTTATCTTATGCCACTGTGTGCAGTGGTGAAACGTAATAGGAGTTATCAGAGAATAAATGTAGAGTATAATTTTTTATATGGGATAGCTTTTCTCGGATAACGGCCCCGTTGGTGAAATCGGGTCTTAATCGTATTAACATCGATTCACCTCCCTGCCCTTTCCCGACTCAAGCATAAAAATGTCATAATGGGGACCACTGTGACTGGTTACACTGGACAGAATTTGTATAGGTAGGTATTGTTAGTGAAATGTGGATATTCTCAAGGTAGGTAAGGTACAATATTATGTAGAATACCTCTTGACTATCTCCTCGAGGAATATAGTCGTGAGCTTAACCCGTAAGGCCTAAGCGGAACGTATTGGCACATAAGATAACACATTGTTTGTATACAGGGTGTCAGGGTGGACAGTTGCATTATTAATTTATTTATTTATTGAGTGATTTCGTTCATGATACTAACAATATTCCCGAAAAGGAGCAAAGGGAAATAAAAAAAACTTTGTGTACAAACAGTTGATCAGGTTTAGTAGGTACTAGTGTTTTCCCGCGACTTCGTACGCACAAATTATATACCAGATTTTAAGTCAGATCATAAGCTATCAAACAAAAAAAGTTTCATCAAAATCGGTTCAGTAGTTTTTGCGTGATGTGCGAACAAACAAACAAACTAACAATTTAGTCAATAGATGGCGCTGCACGTTTTTAAATCGCGCTATCGATATGTTATTTGACTTTATATGAAGTGAACCGCAACTTTTTTTATTCCTCATGAATTTACGGTTTTATAATAGTTATTATAGTTAAGATAAGCATAAGCATATGCTCACGACTATATTCCCCGAGGGGGTAGTCAGAGATATTCTGAATTCTATCTGATTCTGAGATACTTACCTCAGAACATCCACGTTTCAACAGTAGTTAGGGTTCCGCAAATTTTTAAAAGTATCGATACCTACTCGATACCAAGTATCGAATAAAAAGTATCGATACCGATAAAAGTATCGACTCAAAAGTATCGATACTACTTGGTATCGAGTAATATTTTTAAAATATTAGAAACCACAAGAAAATACACAATTTCCTTCAAAATTAAATAACAAAGTACAAGAACTAACAACTAATTACTGTACAACCAGTTACGAGATTCCTAAAACTTGATAATTGCTAGTATTCCTACTAAATATTTACCTGCATAGCTAGCATGCCGCAGTGATACAGCGCTATCACATCTTAGCTCTCTTTCTATTTGCGTGCGAACGAACGAGATAAAAGACGTGATACAGCCGTATCACGTGTAGCATACTACGAGCTCTGGTCATAGTTTCACATGCATTATTCAAGCTTTTAATAGGGTTTTCCGCCGAAATCGTCATTCCATCGAAAGGGACGACGCTATACATTGGAGAAGGAAGTACTATCTACTGACTTTTATATGACAGATTAATGAGGAGACAAAAGTATCGAGTAACTCAGAAAGTATCGATACTTAGTAAAATACTCTAATAAAAGTATCGAGTACAAAAATACTAGGTATCGAACTAAAAGTATCGATACTACTCAAGTATCGATACTTTTTGCGGATCCCTAACAGTAGTACCGAAACTCTGTCCAGTGTGACGGGGGCTTGTCTAAGTTGTCTAAGGACGGGGTGAGCCCGTCGCCCGTAGAAAGAGAAGGAACTAGAACGAAGCACATGTCTTGTCATATCACTCAGTAAGAGAGGCACATAGCAAATTCGCTCTAGTTAAAAAAGGAGATCGCTACTTATTACTGTCCTTATCGACGTAGCCACTTTTTTGTTCTACGACGGCTGTCTGACTCCGGAGTCAGACATCTATTTTCATACAAATTGTATAGGATTTTATGACTATCGCTGTCTCATACGCGGTTACACTGATGTTCCGTCTATCAGCGTAAGCGAAATACTTGGCCTATGCCGTCGCCACTTATAATGGACAGTGGGTACAATACATGAAATTGAAGCATGCAGTGATGCAGCTGCATAGCTAGCATGCCGCAGTGATACAGCGCTATCACACCTTCGCTCCCTTTCTATTAGCGTGCGAACGAACGAGATAAAAGACGTGATACAGCCATATCACGATTATTAAGAAACACCCTATCTATAAATACCATTTTTTTCTTTTTTAATATTAGGAAAACGAAATATACACCTGGCAACACTATATTCCTCTATGGTTTGACAGTCTCACTTTTGAGGTTATGTCACATCACGCGCAGCAGAAATCACGAGTTTGGTGAAGTGCATCGTTTTTTTGTAATTTTGATAGTGTCCATTTTCACCCACAACTCATTATCTGTACATGTAAGTATATAATCTGTATGAACATCAAAATGTTAGGTTATTCAGGATTAGAATAAAGCTCCTTATTGTTGAAAAAGTGGTTTTTATGGTGCAGTTTTAAAGCGATTTTCTGACCCGTGATAATAGGGACGGGTTTTGGTGTTATTTGAGCCGCCTGTCCCAAATAACCCAAATACTTTTTTTTTTTATTATTGTGGTGATATTTGCTTATATAATTGTATATAGGTAATTGTTTGTATAATATAATTGTTTATACCTACATACGTTTTGTTTTTTTAAGATTTATGGGGTTTTAAACTGATATGTAAGAGTAATAATTATAGTTTTATTAGATCTCATGTAACTGTAAGAAAATTAGAGAAAAGGGCTGTTAGGTACTATAATTTAAGTTCTTCATTTTAGTTTTTGAAAAGTTTATAGTAAGAAAGGTGAATAGGTGTTGATTTTGTATAGTTTTTGAATTGTTAATTTGATAGTAATAGTCAAAAAATTTCACATGAAACATAGGCAGTAATTAAGCCTTATTTTAAGAAACAATACTGTTTTTTTTTAATTTTTTGTGAATAACCTTTTCATTTTGATATGTAGCATTAGTTTTCAATACAGTATTTCTAATAAAAAAGAGACTGAAACTTGAAATATGTTGTGATACAAACTTAAAATGAAAATAATACAAAATAAAAAGTTTATTTTGAAATTTTGCGTTTTTTTCTTCTTTTTTAAAATAAATTCTCATGTACTGGCTTTTGAACGCATTCTTTTTAGTGTCCCTAATAATTTTCATCTGGTTATTCTTGCGTAATGTGTTTAAAAGCGCCAATAATCCACTTTAATTTTTCATGTCCCGAATATCACTTCTTGCCGGTCTTCTGGCCTTATTTGGGACACCATGGTTTTATTTTTTTTCCCCGAAAATGGCAACACATCAGTCACAGACTTAACCAGCAGGGCTAGCATGATACCCCGCGACTTCGAGTCTCTCTATACCATATCTCTATTTCAGCGCGTCTTCGCCTCTGTCTCTACAGTAGCTAACATGATGCCCGCGACTTACGATGACGCGAGCTCTCAACTGTCATTCGTAGACTCTAGTCTACAAATGCGAGCATGATCACCGTTCGGTAGAGTTTGTTGTTTGTAAACGTAGAGCGTTTACGCAACGAAATAAGTAGAAGAACGAATGATTTTGGGGCAGCTCTAATCACCTATTCGGTGATACCCTATTCAAATTGATCGATTTAACCGTATGGTAACCCAGCGAACCCAGGCCGCGACTTTGCTTTCTCTTGGTAGAGTGGCTGACGAGCTGTCAAATCATGCTCACCATCGCGGGATAAATGACAGGCGCGGGTATGGTTTTCAAACCCGCAGGCGCGCGTCATGCGACTAATCATGCTAGCACTGCTGGCTAGTAAATATATTAAAAAAAAAAAAAAAAAAAAGACTTAATAGCCGTTCGATGGGTAAGGGTATTGCCAATGTAAAAAAAAATAATTGAGTTTGGTAGAAACAATATACTAGAGTGGAACCCGCTTTTTCTAAAAACTTTGTCCCAAATAACACCGGGGTTTACGGTACACAAGAACAACCGACGACTTTATACAGGAGGTGTTAAGGTTGAGAGTTGCATTATTTTGATCACTTTTAATGGGTGATTGTAACCATGATATGAGTTGATATGATCCTGTTGAACAACATTTCATAAGAAATCTATAAAAAAATTGACTTTCTACCTATACAGGAATACAGGATACAGGGTGTACGGAAAAGTATCATAATACCCATCAAACTGAACAACTTTTACTATGAGAGAAATCCTTTCAGGAGTGCGATTTTTGAATCTCATTCGGTGAGCTCAGCAGTTGAAAATTTCAAAATTACTATGGAGATATACGCATCTTTCTACTGCTGAGTTGACGTTCAAAAATCGCACTCCTGAAGTATGATTTTTGAGTGTCAAATCAGCAGTAGAAAGATGCATATCTCCATAGTAATTTTGAAATTTTCAACTGCTGAGCTCACCGAATGAGATTCAAAAATCGCACTCCAGAGAAAAAAAAAAATCAGCTGTTCCATACTAAACTGCAATGCCTACTCGATTCAAACGAACACCTACTTCCTTTGAATCGCTGCTAAATATTTTTTATGCAAATTATGTTTTCCCAGCAAAGCAAAGCAAGGGCTTTACAAAAGATTTAGAAAATCTAAATTATGCAAAGGGAAAGCAAAGTGCGTACCTATTGACGATTATGTACGGAGAAACTCATTGTTGTTGCTAAAGACTTCAATTGATAGAGAATAGCATATGCTCACGACTATATTCCCCGAGGGGGTAGTCAGAGATATTCTGAAATCTCAGAACATCCACGTTTCACCAGTAGTACCGAAACTGTCCAGTGTGACGGGGGGTGAGCCTGTCGCCACTTGTAATGGACAGTGGGTACAATACATGCCACGAAATTGAAGCATGCAGGTTTCCTCACGATGTTTTCCTTCACCGAAAAGCCAGTGGTGTTACAAATCGTACATAAATTCCGAAAAACTCATTGGTACGAGTCGGCTTGGACGGGGATCGAACCATCGCCTCCTGCACGGCAGGCAAGGTTACTCGGCACTGGACCACCACGGCTTTTAGACGGCGGATAGAGAATAACACGACCCTATTGCCTTACAGTGTAGTCAGAATCTTTGCTAGTGTAAAGTATGGAAAAAAAATAGTTAATTGCTAAATTTACGGGCGGCACTTTACTAAGGGCGGCAAATTCGGGAAAAATATAGATTGATTGAGCTCTATCTAGTAATAATCACTAGATAGAGCAAAATAGAAGGAAATGTATTTTGGAAAATTAAGTCAGAACTCGGTTAATTTTCTAATTTAAAATTAGACGTTGGAACGCCTGATAGAAACTTTATAGCAATGTCCAGCATCGTAGCTAGAGGAGTCGTAATGTATTGTAGTACTATTTTTTCCTTTTACGTATAATTAGTACAATTGTTGTAGGTACACTTTATTGACCTAACTCTGACCTTTGACTCTGACCGTTTTAGCTAAACTTGTAGGCTGACGTATGAAATCTACAAGGAAAGTGTGAGTGGAATGGTTGAAAGGGGTCGCCCTAGGCGCACGTACGCTGACCAAATAGGATGCGTACTGAAGAATAGGGCCAAATAAAATGTACCCGGAACCGACGAGCTTGTATGAAGAGACTTAAGAATGTTGAGGAGGCGAAGGATGTGTGTCAGAATCGTAGCATGTGGCGATCTATTGTCTCTGCCTACCCCAGTAGTGGGACATAGGCGTGAGCATATGTATGTATGTATGTATGTATGTATGTAACTATAAGTTTCTGACTACCCCAAAAGGGATGGTCTTGAGGTATTTCGAATAAAAATTTCTCTTATATTTGTTACCAATTTTAGTCACATACCTAATAGTTTTTTATTCTCGTCTATAAAAATTAAGTTGTAGTAACAAAGTAGTTCTCAAACGTCTCAGGAAATGAAAGGAGCATTAAACTAGAGGCGCAGGCGCTTTATTATCACTCGTAAAATGTTACAAATAATAAACAACACTCATTGGATAGTGTTTCTTTTGTTTTTTACAAATTCGTTTGGGAGTTAGGTAGTTAATTAATAATGGGTCCTACGAATAAAGAAATTTCTTTATTCGTTAGAATGGGTCTTTTTTTATTTATAGGTATGTGAGCTTCTCAGGGTTGTTGATATCGAAATATGTAGTGAAGTATTTTTGTGTTTATTTATTTATAATCAATAAAACACACCCTCCCTGAGGGTAGGCCTGGGCCCTGCAGTGGGACGTGTATAGGCTGTGATGATGATGAATCAATAAAAAAACAGGTAGGTAATTGATATCAGGCAGACCGCACTTAACAAAGGAGGAGGTTCTCAATTCGACCCGTATGTTTTTTTTTTGTATGTTTGTTACGCGATTACTCCGCCAATCCAGGCGGCACAAACGCTGTGTAAGATTTGTCTTATAAAGCATAGAATCATTAAAAGGCTGCGTAGTCGTAATTTATAAAACACGCAATCGGATAGACGCATAACATATGATTAATATCTTTCTTTCATCATAAGCTTAGTAAAAAAGCGGTGTAAACGTTTAAACAGCGTTTTTAAATTGCTGTCATTTAACAGAGTTCGAAATAAGCCATGTAAACGTTCTTATGTCAATGTTGAAAAGCAATTGTAAAAGAACTTCTTACGCAGGCATTAAGTTGTTACTTTCTGTATAGACGTAGAGTAATTTACTTTTATACTGCTTTAAGTACATATAACAGTGTTAATAATCACGGATACTCAGCTTCGTACAATTATCATAAAAAAGCAATATAAGTTACATTTGAATAGCTTTTCGCCACTGGAATCGATAAAGTGCTGATTAAAAGTTGTCACTATTATCACTAATTTGCTGGCCGCTATATAAGTAACAAATTTTTTTCTTCTAGAGCAATAAAACACTCTTAAAATGCTTTACCTAGATAATATTTTATAGCTTCAAGTCATTTAGTCGTTTGGTGACCTTCGTTTTGTGCTGTTTGTGTGAGACCCGCGCGGTGCATTTTTTTTAAATGGACATCAATCGATGGAAAAGATTTAAAGGTGCAGAACCGGAGAAAGGTGCAGAATGAACTCGACAGTATTTTAAATAATTTAATCTTGCTATAGATAGCAAAATAAAAGCAAAGAGTAGATTGTTTGCTTATGTTACAGCTTATGTCCATTTAGTAGCTACTTTACTTGCTAACAGCAACATAAATGCTACCATCGCAGCTAAAAGCAATTTACGAGTATAAATTTAGCATTCTTCATTGCAATCAAACAGTATTATACCCTTTTTTGTCATATAAACAGCAACGCCATATTTTTTTTCTCTTCTATTTGCAGAATAAATCATTGAACAATATTAAAATGTATTTTCCTTGGTAATTACTACTATAAAAGTAATGTTTCGATAAATCATTGCTTTGTTTAGCTGATACAAAACGTTTGTTTACGCCTTTAATGAAAAATAATACAATTACTGCTTTTAGCAAATTTTATTTTTTTATATCGATTTCGTAAAATAGCAGAATATTAACGGCGCATTAAAAATTTACACAAAACATGAGTATAAATTATCAGTAAAATTTGATTTGCATATGAAATAATGCTTCTTATTCGTGTAATCACCTTAAAAATATCAAAGTTTTATTAAATAGTCGCCATTATAGTTGACAATGATTACTCTTCTGTAAATTGTTATAATAAAAATTTTGATTCATTTTGTTTCACATTATATTACTTCAAGCTGCAAAAACTAACATCTATATAATTATGAGTCGAATAAAAGTTGCTTATCAAGCAATTATTTGACAGTCGAAAAGCATCTTAAATAGCTACTTCACAGCTTGTATGCAGCAGAAGAAGGCTATATAAAGTGCGCCCAAACGGGCCGTATAGAAGCTGTATAGACGTTTACATACACCCTTATATGACAACCACTGTTGTAATAAATACGTTCTCATAGCTTTTATATCAACTAAATTGGCTACCTGGGATATATATGTGAATTGATTTTGATGATTCTAATTTTGTTTGGTAGGTCATACTTCCGAGGTGGTCCCACGAAATTGATTCAGCGCTTGTTGAAAAAATCGACAAAATAACAAATATGTACACAGCTCACGGACTTGAAAAAAAGACAGACGTAATGTTACACTAGAAAGATGTAATGTTACACTAGAAAGATGTGAAGCATGCAATGTCCTGCAATTTCGTTTGTTCTGGGCCTACACTCGCACAGATGCACCAGTTCTAGGCGCAGGTCCTGCAGCCCGCCGCCGTTATGTACCGTGCGACAGTGCGACAGCACGCGCACCATAGACTAAGATTTTTTTTCACTTACGCTGGTAGACGAAACATCAGTGTAACCGCGTATGAGATAGCGATAGTCATAAAATCCTATACAATTTGTATGAAGCTAGACGTCTGCCTCCGGAGTCAGTCAGCCGTCGTAGAACAAAAAAGTGGTTACGTCGATAAGGACAGCAATAAGTAGCGATCTCCTTTTTTAACTAGAGCGAATTTGCTATGTGCATCTCTTACTGAGTGAATATGACAAGACACGTGCTTCCTTCTAGTACCTTCTCTTTCTACGACGCACACACATAATACATGGGTGCTTCGCTTATATGATTGAAGGATATTACGTCCGCCTTTTTTTCAGGTCCGTGACACAGATGACGTTTTTGTTTGTCGATTCTCTTCAGGAGTGCGATTTTTGAAAATCACACGTTCAAATCAGCGGTAGAAAATGTCAAAATTACTATGGAGATTATTCATATTTCGTCTTTCTACTGCTAAGTAATTCGAAAGTGTGATGTTCAAAAATCGCACTCCAGCAAAATAAATGTTTTGACGGGGACCTGTCAAACTATGTTTTTTTAACTGTCATAACCAAGAAGCTTTGTTATATGCCTATATATTTAAAGCTTCTTGGTCATACTGTTGTGTTTAAACGTATAATAACTTTTTAGTTTAAACTTCATGGATATAGGTACCGAAACACATATAGATTTAATTGATCATGGCAGCGGTCGATAATGTTCGTCGTTTTTAGGGTTCCGTAGTCAAACAAGGAACCCTTATACTTTCGTCCTTATGCTGTCTGTCTGTATGTATGCCCCGCCTCATTAACTCGCTCATTTTTGCATCTATTGAATCGAAATATGGCATAAAGACAGATAACAGTAACCTAAAAACAGAAATGTTGTACGAAAGATGGGTTGAATTTTTTTTTTAAATCGAGTGGGGTGTAGAGCGTACACCGTATCCTTTGCATTTACTTATAACTGATATCTTAGTCGAACTAATGTATTTCACCTAGATTTCAACACTCAAAGGAAGGAACACGTTGTAGAGTCACATAATTACGTTGGACACACAGATATATTTGATATTATTTTGGATAAAAAATGTTTAGTTTGAGTTGTAATGTAATGTAACGTAAGTATAACCTGGATTCATTCATCAAAATCAGTTCAGTAGGTTCCTCGTTTGAAACAATTCATGTTTCGTTCTTTGTAGACTCGTAGATTAGGGATTAAGACGCTGGAGTGCGATTTTTGAATCTCATTCGGTGAGCTCAGCAGAGCAGAGCTATTATGACGGTATAATAGAGGCCGTTTTTTGAACAAGAACGAAAGTGTTTTAAACTGTGTTTTAAAATCTGAAATTAAATTATGTCTTATTTAGGATCGGGCGGATGGGCGACTGTTCTCAATTACACGATTAGATTAAGTTTACTCGATGGAAAAAAATCCCAAAGTTACCCCTTTTTGTTATGTTTTTTCAATACTATGATTAAACTCAGTGCATGTTTGCAAAATGTTTTTTTGCGATCCTGTTTTCAATTGGAGCGGGATGGCTAATTGTAAACTTATGCTTGCAAGAAAGAGACGCTTGCACTGGAATAACCTAGCCTTAACTATATAATAAAATGAATTGAAGCAGTAGCTCATCATGTGATCAAACGCGAGGGCGCACCTAAACAATAAATCAATATCATTGCATTCTCAGTGTCTCTCGTCATTTTTATTTCGTCCCCTATCAGTCGACACCGGATATCCCGAACTAAGCAGGGTGGAATTCTTAGCTATGTTGACATTTCTCGTTATCACCCTATATGGCTTACAACTTTACATTTACTGTTCACTTACGAATCTATCTTCTATATTCAACCTTAATATGAGGCAATACTGATGTAACGTTTTGTAAAGAACGTTAAAATAGAGTTAGTTAAGCTAATGTAAGGGGTGGTTGAGAAAACAAAGAAGTTTAGAGAGTTTTTGTTTTATAAATGCTTCAATTTGCGTTGGCTTCAAAAGATAATGTTTTTGTTTCTAAAGCTAAATAACGCCAAACGCCTTGCACGACAATATTTAGATGAAATAAAGTAAGTACCTTAACAAAGAATTATTTTTTCAGACTAGGTTATTGGCATGTCTGACTTTAGTCGACTTTGGTCTTATTATTTCTTTAAACGTCAGTCGCTGTAGACGAAATGACAAATCCATCATCGTCATCATACATTTTTCAATAACAACCGTTTGCAGATAATAAGACCAGATGCGAACAATCAATTTCACGCTGTTAAAAATACCATACAAACTCCAGTAAATACCTACCTATTGTTTATAGACAAAAATAATTCTGGCAAATTCTATTCATTGTTTGAATTATTTTGGGTGATATTTATAGGTGGTCTGGGGTTAGATGTATTGCAAATAATAAAGAAAATATAATTACATACAATTTTCATCATCATCATCAGCCTATATACATCCCACTGCAGGGCACAGGCCTACCCTCTAGGTAGGAAGGTGTTTTTTTTGGCGTAAATCTAGGTGTTAGTCCACCACGCGTGCCCAATGCAGATTGGAAGACTTCACTTCTGCATAATGCAGGTTTCCTCACGATGTTTTCCTTCACCGTTTGAGAGCAGTCGGATAATACGTACATAAGTTAGAAAAACTCATTGGTACGTGGCATGTTGTCCGTGCGGATTCGAACCCGGACCTCATGATTGAGAGTCCATACCTCTCCACAACGCGCCACCGAGCTCTTTCATTAAATTTTCATGATTTCGGCAAATATACATTTCAAATTAACTTCTAAGTATATTCACTATAATCTATATCTACCACCTCTAAATAGTGAAACCTTCTATTGGTTGGTATTGGTACTATATCCATGGTTGGCAGCCATTTAGCTCATTAGTTACCCAACGGATTTGTAGAATTCACCCCTTAAGACTTTTTCCCCTCCTTGAGAACACTTCATTACATCCTGAATAACTACTTAGAAGATGTTTCATGTGAGAGATTGTAATGAAGGAAAGTGTGATATTTATTCCTTCTATCTTCTTGGGTTCCAAGACAGATTGCATTCATCGCCCGAGCACACCCCGGGCTCGCTACTGGACTTCACTACATGTCACTGCTGTTTATCCTGGTTTACAGGAGTAACAGTGGTGGGCATGAAGAACAAACCTG
Organism: Agonopterix heracliana; assembly: GCA_963693445.1. NCBI lineage: Eukaryota > Metazoa > Arthropoda > Insecta > Lepidoptera > Depressariidae > Agonopterix > Agonopterix heracliana. The sequence goes on from OY856310.1 coordinate 4,309,202, forward strand.
TTTGGTGCTGGTGGGCCTATGTCATGTGTGAGGTGCTGAATGGCAATGCTGAAGCACCAATCCTATTATGATCCCTGGAGACTTCAACCGGTAACTGATCGTTGTCCCAAATGAATGATGGTGAATGATTTGTTGTTATTATGGGATATATCTATCTTATGGGATATTTATAAAGATGAGTACAAAAGGAGACTAAAAGAGAAGTTTGAACACATAGATGAAGACTCGGAGCTGAACGTGGAGAGCATGTGGGATATTCTGAAGAATGGGATGGTTGAAGTGGCTAAAGATGTATGTGGTGTGACCAAAAGGAAAAATGGAAAGATATTGACAGCTAATTGGTGGGATGAAGATGTAAAAAGGGTAGTGAATGCAAAAAAGAAGGCATGGCTAGACTATCTAGCAATTAAATCTAACAAAAGAATGCATGGAAGTGTGATATCAGAAGAAGATGTAATAAATGTAAAAATGAAGTATAACGCTGCAAAAAAGTCAGTAAAAGAATGCGTAGAGAGAAAAAAAGATAATATGAAAGAGAAATTGGATAGAAGACTGTCAGATAATTTCCGACGTAATATTAAAATGTTCTGGAAACAGATTAAATTGGCTCAGGGAAAATCGGAAATATCAAAGATCGACAGAATTAGGGATGATGATGGATGTATGGTTAACGAAGAAAGTAAAGTATTAAAAGTATGGAAGAAATATTTTGAAAGTTTGTTTGAAAATGGGGAAGTGGTAACACGCGATGTACAAGCAGATGGAAGCAATAGTCAAAGTGAATGTGATGATGTAATAAGTATGGACGAGATTATGAAAGCAATGAAAAGTATGAAAGTTGGTAAGGCTGCAGGATATGATAGGGTGTCGGTTGAAATGCTGAGGAGCGGAGGGGGAGTTGTAGCAAGCATATTGTTCCTGCTGTTTAATAAGTGCCTGAGATGTGGACAAGTACCAGATGACTGGTGCAAAGCGGTCATCGTTCCACTGTACAAGGGCAAAGGGTCAAAGCAGGAATGTAAAAACTACCGAGGTATTAGCCTCCTCAGTGTTGTTGGCAAATTATATGCAAAAGTTTTGATAAAAAGAGTGTTGTGTAAAACGGAGGAAAGAATCTGGGACGTGCAAGCAGGATTCCGACAGGGAATGGGGTGTACAGACCAAGTCTTCTCTCTACGGGGCATAGCCGAAAAGTTTTTGGCTAAAAACCAAAAAGTTTTCTGCGCTTTTGTAGATTTAGAGAAGGCTTATGATCGAGTAATTAGGAACGAATTATGGTCTACGTTGACCATGTATGGGGTGGACAGCTACTTGGTGCGGGCACTGAAATCTTTGTATGAGGGTTCTAGTGCCTGCATTAGGATAAACGGGGCATACACAGACTGGTTCGAAATCTCCATGGGCGTCAGACAAGGATGTGTAGCATCACCGTGGTTGTTCAACTTATTCATGGACAGCTGTTTGAGTGAACTGAAAGAAAGAGAGTGTGGTTTAAGGATGAATGGGTTGCTCGTCAAATGTTTGTTATATGTTGATGATCAAGTTTTACTTGCATCATCGGCAGACGACTTACAGGAGATGGTAACATGCATGAATGAGTCATTTATGAAGAAAGGAATGAAAGTGAATGTAAATAAGACGAAAGTTATGGTTCTCGAACGGGATGAAATAGTGACTGAATGTAAAATTATGATAGGAGATGATAAAGTGGAACAGGTAGAAGAATTTGTATATTTGGGATGTATGTTTACCAGAGATGGTACGTGTGATGGGGACATAGAGAGGAGAGTGAAAGCGGGAAATAGGATTAATGGAGCGATGCACACATTCATGAAAAGTCATAATGTGTCCAAAAAGGCACGTTTGGCAGTTCACGACGGTGTGCTGGCACCAACTTTGATGTATGGCAGCGAATGTTGGGTATGGCAGAAGAGGAATGAATCAAGGATAAATGCTGTCGAAATGCGTTCATTGCGCAGTATGTGTGGTTTGACTTTGAATGATAGAATACGAAACAGTGTAATTAGAGAAAAATGTGGACTGAAAGAGGATATAGTGACAAGGATTGAAAAGGGAATGCTGAGATGGTTTGGTCATGTGGAAAGGATGAGTGATAGTAGAATGACGTATGAAATATATGGAATTGTGAATGGTAAATAATAGCAAGTGTGAATGGAAAAGTGGAAAGGGGTCGCCCTAGACGTACGTATGCAGACCAAATTGGCAGCATACTTAAGAAGGGCCAGATCAAATGTACCCGAAACCGACGAGCGTGTATGAAACGACTTATGACTGTGGAAGAGGCAAAAGAGGTATGTCAGGATCGTAGCCGATGGCGATCAATTGTCTCTGCCTACCCCAATGGGACACAGGCGTGAGTATATGTATGTATGTATGTATATCTATGGGATATGGGATTAGTAGGTAAGTATAATATAGTATGCTGCATCCTCTTTGTCTTTAAAGTTGTACAATACCTATGTAACTTCACTCCACATAATGTATACCTACACTGCATAGGTACCCCACCATTGTAACATTTCACCTGAAAATTGTAAACAATCTTTAATTGAACAAAAAATTTACATATCATTTTGTAGGCAACTTACGTCAATGGAAAATAATATCTATAGAAATAATAATTTGGCGTGTCCTGTGTTTTCTATATAAAGACGTTTAACTATATCAAATTTATATTAATTAGCTGTCGTTCGTCGGAGAAACAAAATGATTGGCTCCAAGTTGCTAATTACATTGGTCGTTGCTTTCTTGGTGAGTTTTCATTTTGTAATATAATATCCCTATTATTATTTGTGGACATTGAGGATGTTAAAGTGGTTACGCTGCCTCGTCGACATCACTTCGTCGGCGTGCTCCATACAAACGAAGTTTGATTCTATTTTTGGATACATTAATAAATTAAAGTCAATTAAGTTTTTTTAGACACGATCTAGAAACCTTCTAGAAACCAGTATTTGTGCTTTACACTTGTCAGATTTCTGTTAAAATAAATACCTAGTTTCAAAGTTAACGTGGCTCAAACTCAAAGTTTTCCACATTGAAAATATATAGGGTCCAACTTAATATGCTGACACTTTTTTAAGGAGATGATCAGATCATCAAACTGAACAACTTTCTCTATGGCACCAACATCGAAATCCCGTAAAAAAATCAGCTGTCCCATACAAAACTGCAAACCTACTCGAGTCAAATGTATGGGACAGCCGATTTTTTTTTCGCGATTTCGATGTTGGTCCCATAGAGAAAGTTGTTCAGTTTGACGGTCTGATCATTCTCTTAAAAAGTGTCAGCATTTAATTGATAAAATCGTCGGTACTTCCTCGTGGACCCACTAATTTGTCCCACTGGTGGGTCCACGAGGAAACCTTGTTCCTCGTGGACCCACACGTTCCGGTGCAAAAAATAACAATTCGTTATCTGACTTTAAAGGACAAACCATAGCGGAATTTTATTTTTAATTTAGCTATATTTTGAATATTAAACTAGCTACCTAATAAAATTAAAAATAAATCTTAAGAAAATAAAAATAAAAAATACAAAAAAAATTAAATTAAAAGATTTAATTAATAAAAATAATTACATTAACTTGTGCGGAACTCTTAAAATCTTCGTGGACCCACCAGTGGGACAAATTAGTGGGTCCACGAGGAAGTACCGAAAATCGTATTGTATGGAGCGCGTCAATGCAACGGTAATAACTTTCCCTGATCTGAAGACTGCATCTGAGCATATTCTGGGGCAGCAGAAACCACCACCACCACCTACCACTAGATGTATTGTAGGGATATTTGAAAGGAGTTCTTGTTGATTTCACATATTTAATTAATTCACTTAATCGGAGTTATATTGGACTTAGCGCGTTGGTGGTATGGGAACGACTGGCGAATGCTCCAATCGCTCCGTCAGACTGAGACGAAATTGCTAATTCAGCTAAACTATTTATAATACCAAAACAATGTTCCCCACACAGTCTTCAGATCAGGGAAAGTTTGTCTACCTAGATATGCACTACCCACAGCAGAGCATTTACTACAGATCAGCTTTGTTGATTAAATCAAGCTTGCCAGCACACGATGACCATCTTCTGCAGAAACTTATATACATTTCATTGAGTTTGTTTAGTTAAATATCAAAATAGAATTAAACTTAGTTCGTCTAGCTAAGCTATTTTACTGATTCGTGATAAGTAAATAAAACATCTTCATATTGTTTCAGGCGCTATCATTGTTTGTCGAGAATGAAGGTAAATAATTTCATCATGTTTACAATCGTAATCTAAAATTATAATAACTCTAAAAACCTCCATATTGGATAACTATATTATTTTCTTGAGATAACTGTAGTTTCTACCATGGGTGTTATTGTTTAGGGTAAGGTAGGGAGGTATTTTACTAACCGATTCGATCGGTAACTATTAACTAAATCGATATTATTTTTCAACAGGAGTTTGATTTTTGAATCTCATTCGGTGAGCTTAGCCGTTGAAAATGTCAAAATTACTATTAGTATAAAAGATAAGTGTACTTTTTGCAACCATCAACAGCAAGGCTGATTCATGGTTTATAGGGGTGTAGAGCATCTCTGTGATGGGGATGGACCAGGTCTGCCTGCATAACTTCAGTCGGTTTAGGAGTTAGAGACGTTTAAAGGTCAGTAAAAAATTAATAACGACCAGCTGCAACACTGATCGTATGATATTATTGTAGTCTGCACCGTAGCTATGTGAACAGTATAAAAACTGACATGATTTTTCCCATACTCACTGTTACTTTACCACCTCAGGGGTTGAATTTCCAAAAATCCCTTCTTAGTGGGTGCTTACGCCATAATCCGCAACTTCTGTCAAAATTTCATAGTTGTAGCTTTAGCGGTTTGGGTTGGGCGATGATGAATCAGTCAGGACCAACGTTTTTATATATATAGATAACATATGGATATATGCATCTATCTACTGCTATTGACTGCTTTAATTGATTGATTGATTTGATTTGCTGCTGTGATTTGACTTTAAAAAATCATACTTCAGGAGTGCGATTTTTAAGAGAATTTTATTCCGAGAGCGAAAATGCGCGCGTGATAGATTATAAGAGGGTATTCTAAATGATATTAAATAAAAGGTGATAATTAGTATAACCATTATATTTCATTACTTTGACTCGATATTTAACACTGTTTCGTTAATAAAACCACAAAGGAAAAGTGAGAAACTACACAGACACAAATCAAATTATTTACAAGATTATTATCACAGTTCACTTATTTAAGTTTACAGTAATTAGTGTAACACTTACTTGGGCAGCGTAACGGCAGGAATGAATCCCAGATAATGACTCGACAGCCATTTTATATACCTGTTTTCCCGCCAACATCAATTCTGTTATTGGCGGACCAATCAGGGAATTGCATTGCTTCAAATATTCACATGATTAATAGGTTGTAAATAACTATTATTAGCAAACGATTATTGTAAGCAATATTATGAATAATTAGTATGGAATTTAAGCAATATTCAAAACAATGAATCACTAAATAATTACTACCAACAACAGCACTGGTAGCATGCAACACGTGATACGGCTGTATCACGTCTTTTATCTCGTTCGTTCGCACGCAAATAGAAAGAGAGCTAAGGTGTGATAGCGCTGTATCACTGCGGCATGCTAGCTATGCAGATGGTTGTTAGTCAGTGTTGCCAGTACTAATATTCTAGTAGGGATTGTTCTACTACCTAACAAATATATTCATATTCTTTAATATATTTGCTAACACGGCCATTCTGATAGTACTTCGCTCCTCGAAGTACCAAAAACCTCTTCTACATCGAACACAATTTCATGGAATTATGGATCACATTAAATTAAATTAGAATTGATGTAGCATTTGGAAATAGTGAAGTTAGTATTGAATAGGAATCTCCTAGAGTCAGTTTAGGCTATAAAGGGGTATAAGTCATTGTCACGTTGGTCATAGACGGATACACTTAAAAATGTCAGTAGGTATTAAACCAAGTGGACTCTTATTAGACTTTATCAAAAAAGTTATAATATAAATCAAAACATCAAGTTATTAATTGATCCATTTTTCCATCTCTATTATTATTATAAACATGTTACTTATACGTTTTTATGTAGGTACACTAAAATGTCAAAATTATTGTTATTTGCTAAATAAAATTGCTTCAAATAGAAATAATTAATGAACTTTTACAATACTCAGGACTAATTAGCACAGATATTTTATCACTACCGGACTGAATACAAATTTCTAATTACTACTAATTATATAAAACTAATTTGACACATAAACCTAGATTAAACTACCACATAATCTTTTCAGATTTAGAAAACTTTGAAGTGAACATAATTTAATGTCAATTATTTTCAATCTGCTCGGCCATACTGATTTATAATGTAATAACAAAAAAATATTTTTTTTTTAGCATGAAATCTCTTAAAATGTAACTAACTAATATTAGCAATGATCATTAGGATATAAACAGGATTTTATTTATCCAAACTGCTCGGCCATACTGACAAGTACTTCGTCCCCGAAGTACATCTCAATACTTTTAATGGAATAACGATCACAATGATTTAAAACTATTCCAAATATTATTGAAAATGCAGTAATTATTGATCATCAACAAATGTAGAATCTTCATAATATGGTAAAAGGCAATCCGAATTTAAAACAAATTGTGATCATTATTAAAAAAAAGAAAAACATCAATAAATCTAAATCGTTTTCCAGAAAAAGTTTTTAACAGTTGTCTTTTCATTTTCGTTCACATTGCATCACTTTAATTCATCAATTTCATCATTGATTACCATCTTTTTTACATAACTTTGTTTCATACATCATAATATGTATATTTTTCAACGCAAATAAACTTATTTCATTTCATTATTTCCATATTAACACTCATTTCGTTGATGATGAAAAGTTCATCATACCTTTCATCGTCATACATCAACATCATATCTATATACCAACGGCCAGTCTAGCAGTCGTTCTTACTTCGTCCCAAAGTACAAAACTCACATAAAATCTCACATTAAATCTATAGATTTAAGAAAACGTTTTAGCATATTTTTGAATACTTGTATTCAAATGGGCTTAACAATGTGTAGGTACTTACTTAATTAGTTATCTTTAAAGTGAATTAATAATTTAATTGAATGTTCATATTAGAATAAAGTAGATAGGTATATAAGAATAACATAATAATTCAAAAAAAATTATATTCACTCTATAGATATTTATCTTATCTTATCTTATTTTATTTTAATCGTATTTAATTATGCCAATCGATGCCAAAAAAAAAGGTAAGAATTTCATTAACATTGCAATCAACAAGTCATTAAATACGCAATTTTGATTGAATTAAAAATTGTTTTACGTAAATTCACAACATGACACTCCATCAGTTCTTTACAATCAAAGTTAAATAACTTTTACTCACCTCTGGTTCTACTCTGACGCTATTCTGACGCTATTCTGACGCTACTCTGACGCTACTCTGACGCTACTCTGACGCTACTCTGACGCTACTCTGACGCTACTCTGACGCTACTCTGACGCTACTCTGACGCTACTCTGACGCTACTCTGACGCTACTCTGACGCTACTCTGACGCTACTCTGACGCTACTCTGACGCTACTCTGACGCTACTCTGACGCTACTCTGACGCTACTCTGACGCTACATTGACGCTACATTGACGCTACGTTGACGCTACATTGACGCTACATTGACGCTACATTGACGCTACATTGACGCTACATTGACGCTACATTGACGCTTCATTGACGCTACATTGACGCTACATTGACGCTACATTGACGCTACATTGACGCTACATTGACGCTACATTGACGCTACATTGACTCTACATTGACGCTACATTGACTCTACATTGACTCTACATTGACTCTACATTGACTCTACATTGACTCTACATTGACTCTACATTGACTCTACATTGACTCTACATTGACTCTACATTCTAAATTGTGAAAATCGCAACCTGCTACACAGCATAGTCCAGAAAAGTTAACGTTCGTTCGAATAACATTAACCAGTAATAATAACAATAATTAGAAAATAAAATATATATTTATATTTTTTTTATACATCGTTTGCGTAAATGATTTTATGCCATGAATCTAACGTTAACGTAGTATTTTGAATTTTCTATTTTTAGTACTAAAATTTAGTATATCTTAAATTCTGAAGTTAATTCGTCAGTTCTATTCAATTAATAACTTCCAATAAGCAGATATAAAAAAAAAAATTGTGTACCTTCATTTTATCGAATTAAATACCTACATAGCTAATTAACGAATTATAAATAACTTGTTTTTAAAGTTGATTTATTATTTCAGTCATTAATTCGAATATTTTAGTTGGATTCTATTTCTAAACGATAACTAAGACCGCCTTATTTGTACCATAATCGTTTCTTTGGTTCTTTTTCTATGCTGTATTTTTGTGTTTTGGTGTAAATAAAAGTATATTTCATTCATTCATTCAATGATAACTAGGAACTGTAAGCTAATTATGAGAAAAAAAAAATAACGGCTACCTATTAAAAATTATTTCTATCTCACCATACTAGCTTTAAAAGCGTATGAAGCGTAAAATGACTGGACTAAGCAGTATACTTTACTAAAACTTTTTTTTTTCAAAGTTAATAATAATTCTTTAACTGCACACTAAAAAACAGAAAAACACAATTTAAAGTCAATTCATCGTTTAGTCAGTTACCTCAATCCATCTACCGAGTAATGGTAGTAGGTATAGAAAATTTTTTGTTCTGCAACACAAAATCGAAAACGACCGTCCAGTGGAAGGAACTATTTTTATTTTATTGTCTCAGATCTTTATTATTGAAGAGTTTTGTAGCAACGAATGAACTAGCATAGCATATGCTCACGACTATATTCCCCATGGGGGTAGTCAGAGATATTCTGAAACCTCGGAACATCCACTTTTCACCAGTAGTACCGAAACTCTGTCCAGTGTGACGGGGGTGAGCCCGTCGCCACTAACACACACACACACACATATACAGTTATACACATACATGAACTAAGTAATTGTATTATGCTTTCGGTGCTCAAACAATTAAAATTATTCTTTTAGTTATAGTAGTAATAATTGTACAAATTATACCAGCCGACTAGTAGTGTGGATGGGGAGACTGGTACCTAGACCTACCTACCTATCAAACCTAGAAGACTCGTACCACTTATCCGCGGACTAAGTGCCGCCTAAGCCGTATTTCTTAGCACCGAATAACAAAAAAAAAATCCTATATTTTTTCGTTTTGCTATAATATTGTGGGGTACATTGGTACCAAAGAAAAAAAAAATCTAGCATCGACCAACATTAAATCACTTGTTATTTGTTGAAACATGATTTGCGAATGACTGGAACAATAAGTATCGTCTGTTTTTCAGATTTATAAACTTTTGTTTTGATTATTACCTCATTATTTACGTAGGTACAATTTTAGAAACAAGCAAACACAGCGATATTTAATAAGAAATTAATTCGGCCTTGGCTATTACCTCGCTAAATATTTGGAGCTTCAGTCTTTGTTTCCCGTAAATTTTTTGCTTTCTTTCCTGCGGGTGGGTAGGTGTTCTCTGGGCAGGCAGGTGGATTTCTCTGGGTGGGATTCTCTTCGTGATCGGTTCAGTCTGACCAGGTTCTGGGTCTGTCTCCAGGCACCTCTCCAGGACATCGTGGATGGATTTTTTTCGTTTGCAAACCACAGCGGTTCCGCGGTGATCGTGCCATGGAAAAAAAAAAATTATGTATTAGTAAAGTAACTATGCGGCGGAGGAATACGATCCCACTTCTGATGATAGATTATAAGAGGGTATTCTAAATGATATTAAATAAAAGGTGATAATTAGTATAACCATTATATTTCATTACTTTGACTCGATATTTAACACTGTTTCGTTAATAAAACCACAAAGGAAAAGTGAGAAACTACACAGACACAAATCAAATTATTTACAAGATTATTATCACAGTTCACTTATTTAAGTTTACAGTAATTAGTGTAACACTTACTTGGGCAGCGTAACGGCAGGAATGAATCCCAGATAATGACTCGACAGCCATTTTATATACCTGTTTTCCCGCCAACATCAATTCTGTTATTGGCGGACCAATCAGGGAATTGCATTGCTTCAAATATTCACATGATTAATAGGTTGTAAATAACTATTATTAGCAAACGATTATTGTAAGCAATATTATGAATAATTAGTATGGAATTTAAGCAATATTCAAAACAATGAATCACTAAATAATTACTACCAACAACAGATGGTTGTTAGTCAGTGTTGCCAGTACTAATATTCTAGTAGGGATTGTTCTACTACCTAACAAATATATTCATATTCTTTAATATATTTGCTAACACGCGCATACAAACGTACTATGGAGTGATATTTTCAATACTAACCCATTAAAGTCAATGAAACTTTGCAGAAACAATCTAGAAACAAATTTCTATGCTTATATGGAGTCAGATTTAGTCAGGTGGTATTTAAAATGAGTAGGTAGGTAGGTACCTATTAGAAAAGTAACATAGAGATTTTACATCCTGTTAAGATTGAAGTGGTATTTATTTATATTTTATTTTATTAATCGGTTGTAGGTAAGTACCTACCCTTATTACCTACCTATTATTTCTCAGCTGTTTAAATTTTGCTAATATTTTATTTCAACTAATAGGTAGTTAGGTAAAGATAAGGTACTTACATAATAATTTAGATGATCAGAAACTTATACGATACGATTACATGGTAGAATTACTATGGATATACTTATGCATCTTTCTACTGCTGATTTGACTTTCAAATCATACTCTAGGAGTGCGATTTTTGAAAGTCAAATCAGCAAGTAGAAAGATACATTATCTCCATTCTCCATAGTCATTTTGACATTTTCTAAGGTGCTGAGCTCAACGTATCTCAACTCAATACCTAGACCTTCAAACGTCGATCTACTGAGAACTTTCGCTTACATACTTAATAAAATAGCTAGGTATTAACAATTCAAAATAATGTTCACCAATGTGTTAAATAATGATCAATCTTTACAGTGAGTGCATCACCTTTGCCCGTCCCATCACCCGACCCGTCACCTGAGCCATGCGGCGGCGGCGGCGGCGGCATGCATTACCCCCAGAAGTTTGGAAAGAAAGATTTTAAAGGAAAGTGTAAGTATTATTCATTTACAATTCTAATATTTATATCAAAAGGTGTCAACAAACATTATTTCTATAATTATCTAACTCAGTCCAGAAAAAGTTAACACAGCCTTTCTGGAGAACGTACTTTATGATACAAGTGAGCGAAGTTGATCACATTACAGCCGAGGCGGGATTGCAGCACGATTCGCAGACGAGTGCTGTTATACTAGCCGAGGCTGTAATGACAACGCTCACGGGTTTCATACGAAGTTTTTCAACACACTTATTGAGAGGAAATAGTAATTAAATTTCGTAAAACACAACCCCACCTCGGCTGCAATGACCAACTTTGCTCACTTGTATCATAATGTACTATTACAAAAATAATGTGTAATAATAATGTAAATTGTGTCGTTCACTAAAGGCGTAGGTAAAAGCTGAAATTCAGCCAAAGCACGGAATATATAAGAGTACAACCCAAAGGGTAATAGAGAGGGCTGTGCTCGAAGTTTCTCTGCGGCCAAGACTATGGAAATTCCAAATGAAATTATTTATAGTACCTAGGTACTACCTAAATATACCTAACTAGGTACCTATATTTAGTCTTTGCCTGCGGGATCGAATAGAATAAACCAAGGATCAGAGTTGCCGATATAACCCGAAGAATTGCTAACCTAAAGTGGCAATGGGCCACTTTGCTCACAGAGCAGATGGCCGATTGGGCCGAAGAGAAGAGTTCTCGAGTGGCGACCGCGTACCGGAAGGCTCATCGTAAGTAGGCCCTCAGGGTGGACCGACGACCTGGTGAAGGTAGCGGGAACTCGTTTGATGAGGGCTCTGAATCGATTCTTTGGGGAGGCCTATGTCCAGAGGTGGACGTTATCGGCTGAGATGATGATGAATTGACGATGCACTGAATCTGCCAGTCGTGCACGTAGTAGGCAGTCGGCTATAGGTACACACGACGACTGCTCAGGCTACGCTGTTTGGACTTTGAACTATTAGAAGTCGAACGCTGCGAATCGTGCGAGGGGGTGCGGTATTTTGTTGTTGTTTCGTCTCACGGCACGCTGCGCCTGCGCCGGCAGCCGCGTCTATGCAGGCTCTCTACCGCACTATTTTGTGTTTTGTACGTAGTGTAGTTATATAGGGTGCGTAAAGCGCGCAACACACGGCCGCTATAATATGTTGCTGTACTCTTCTAACGCATGCAAGTTGCTAATCGCTTCCTCTCACTCGCACGCGGGAAAGAGACGTGCTTATGTAATTTTGGAAGAGTACAGCAACATATTATAGCGCGTGTCTGTGACGCCCTTAACCTGATGTGTCGCTGTGTGTACCTACCTATACCTAGACAATAGTCTATACTATCCAAACTTATGTGCTGAGCTCAATGGTTTATTTTTATTTCTTAACTAAATATACATTTCCATAGCATGTCACATAATATTCGTTGTTGGTTTTAAATTTAATTATGTAACTGAGCATTTTTTTTCAAACAGCTACCTTGTGTTTTTGGCATGTCCGGACACTTTAAAAATTCATATCTCACTTATCTACTCAGCAAACATCGTTTTAATGTATTGAGGTGGTGACAAATTTAATATTTTATATAAAATAATTTTTAAAAGTATATTGATTGATAGTAAAATCAATCAGAAAGCTAACTTTTGTCATGCAGGATACCCATATTTCCTAGCGTCCAGGCAAGAAAATGAAAAAACATTGGTCTTTTTCATGTTATTATATATGTTTTTCTGAATTGGAAACACTTGTTCTAGATCAATATATGCATTAACTTGTATAAAATATCCTTATTAGGCACTGCGTAGTACAAAAAATAAGAAATAAACATGTTTTAATTGTGTCCGAGAAATTTGAAAAAAGGGACATCCCATATTCCGTTACCACGATTTTACCCTGATCCGATTAAAATTTCGAACAAATAAGGTGTTTTTTTACATCAAGCATCATTTAATTTTATATGGAAACCTCAAAACTTGCCCTACATTCTTCAGTTTTGGCAGAAATTGCCAGTAAAGTGAACCGGGCGCGTGGTTTACGTCGGGTCCGTAAATTGTCCCCCAGATACGTTACCAGGACAAATCAAGGTAAATTTTCGACTAAGTTGCTACTTTTTTGCTTTGAAATTACATTTTAAATGTTTATTGGTTCATAAGCAAGACTCATTGAGCAAAATATAACCTTAATTGATAGCGAAAACATTTAAATTATTTTTTTAAAGATTTTCTAGCGTTAGGACCGTTACTTCCCCTCCGTTGCCATCTTGGCGGTAATGTATTATGGGGACCCCGAAAAGTAACGGAAGATAAGCATAAAGTATTGGGCACAATGAGAACATTACAATAATAATTTTATTAATATTTTTTTTTAATTCAATTTCATTATGAGAGATAATAAGCTACAAACTTGTAAAAATAATCGTTATGACAATTTTTATGTTATGTCAAAAGGCACATTAAATATCGACTGCGCAAATCAAGAAATTCAAGGACTAATGTCAAAAAACAGGTTTTTTGTAAATATTTTCTTTCCTATGCTTTAAAATGACATTTAAGGTTAAGTAACAATTTTAGAGCTTAAAATTATCTAAAATTGCGATCTTTTGTAATATTTTGCATAATTGACCGTTCTTGAGATAGAGCGCGAAGAGTTGGAAGCGCTTCGTTATTATGTATGATACCTGTATCTTTTGAACCGTAATGGGTAGATGGTTGACATTTTCACTGAATTGATTATATATTTATTATACACAGAAGTTAGTGTAGCAGATCTTTTAATAAATAATAAAAAAAAGAAAGGTTAAAATTTATGAGGGGTCACCATACAAGAAACGTGTTTTCTTATCTGTCCCATACATTTGGGTTGAGAAGGATTGCTGTTTTGTATGGAACAGTTTATTTTGTTTTTCGCGATTTAGACAGTGGTCCCATAGATAAAGTTGATTAGTTTGATGGTCTGAACGAGTTTGTTCTTGTATTTTGATTTCGTATTCTTCCCTTTTTCTTTATTATTAATTTGAATTAATTTTTAATTATTCGATATTTTCGTACCTTTATGCCACCAGCCTTATGATTCCGTTACCGTCTTTTCCGTTACTGTCCGTTTTTGAAACACTATAAATTATGTGAAAAAGTACATAATTATTCGATTATTCTATTATTTTAGGCTCGGGTCCCACGGCCTGTATATACGCAAATCGCGCCAAGCCACACGCCGTGGGAACGGTGTCGCCTGTCTTGGCCTGTAGACGCTTGTGGACGCCTGTGGTGTGTATTGTGTCAGGATCGCTGTCGGTAACATCAAAGGGGCGCCTGTCGCCGCGCCTGTGCAAGCGCGTGGATTGCCGAGCCATTGACATAGTACTGTAGCCAGGGGACTTATTAATTACCAAAAAGATTACCGATTGCCGTTTAGAAATTGTTGTAAGGTACTAAATGACTAATATAATAAAAACCTAAGTCTTACAGATCACAACCCGCCGTAGAAAAAATAATAAAAATAAGTCTGAAACGTTTCAAATTTCGAGGCTATTTTCTATACTGCCATGTTCTTCACCTTAAGTTTGAAAAAGTGTAGAAATAAAAGAAAACCTCGAAATTTAAAAATTTAAGACTAAATCTCTTTATTTTTTTTCTACGCCGGGTTGTGATCTGTAAGACTTAGGTTTTAATATTAGTCATTTAGTACCATACAATAATTTGTAAACGGCAATCGGTAATCTTTTTTGTAATTAAAAAGTCCCCCGGCTACAGTACTACCCTATCAGTGTCAGTGTCAAGGTTAAAACTATGACTAGATTTATATATATAACCCCCCCCCCCCCCCTTGCTACGCCTATGTTAAGATTTTTGCATTTTTAATTGAAATGAAAATGATGAACACTCACTCTCAGTTGCAGAAACGCTCGTTAAAGTTAATCCTCCAATAAATCTCTTGCTAGCTTTTACTACGTCAACAAGACAAAAAGTGACAGCAAGAGAATTAATGGAGGATTAACTTTAATGAGCGTTTCTGCAACTGAGTTAGTTGCAGGAACGGTCATTAAAGCTAATCTTCCATTAAATCTCTTGCAGTAATTTTTTGTCTTGTGGACGTAGTAAAAGCTAGCAAGAGATTTAATTGAGGATTAACTTTAATGAGCGTTTCTGCAACTGAGTTTTAGTTGCAGGAACGGTCATTAAAGTTAATCCTCCATTAAATCTCTTGCTGTAATTGTTTGTCTTGTGGACGTAGTAAAACCTAGCAAGAGATTTAATTGAGGATTAACTTTAATGAGCGTTTCTGCAACTGAGTTAGTTGCAGGAACGGTCATTAAAGTTGATCCTCCATTAATTCTCTTGCTGTCACTTTTTGTCTTGTTGACGTAGTAAAAGCTAGCAAGAAAATTAATTGAGGGTTAACTTTAAGGAGCGTTTCTGCAACTGAGTGTAAGATTAGTTCATTTTTAATCAACTTTTTAGATTAATAATAGTTAATTATTTTTAATTTTAATCAAAATTTACTTTGGGCCCGCACTGCTTTAAACCACATACTCGACTCATCAAACTGAAACTTTAAACTGTCAGAACAAAAAAAACAGATCAACTCTGATAGCATGGTCAACTCGGACAACATGAACAAATCGGATAACATGGTCAACTCGGACAACATGGTCAACTCGGACAACATGGTCAACTCGGACAACATGGTCTACTCGGACTACATGGTCAACTCTGACAACATGGTCAACTCGGACAACATGGTCAACAAAGTCAACTCTGACAACATGGCAAACTTGGTCAACATGGTTAACTTGAACAACGTGAATAACCTTAATAGCATGGTCAGCTCAGTCAACATGATCAACGGTGGATTTTGTCAAAGTTAATTGAGTTGTCAAGAGTTGTTCATGTTGTCCATGTTGACTGAGTTGACCATGTTGTCCGAGTTGACCATGTTGTCAGAGTTAACCATGTTATCCGAGTTGTTCATGTTGTCGAAGTTGTTCTCCTCCATCTGGCGTCAACGCCATTTATCGCGGTTTGTTGGAAGTTGGAACTATATTTTACTAGCTGTCAGAAAACTCCCCATCGGGTAGATTTATTCCTGCCTGGCTCGGCAATCCACGCGCTTGTACAGGCGGCGACAGGCGTTTCCTTTGAAGTTACCGACTTTCGATGGATAGCATTACGCACCGCAGGCCGCGACAGGCGCTCTGTTCCCACGGCGTGGCGCGTGGCGTGTGGATTGACAACACACATGCCGTGGGACCCTATCTACAAGCTAGCTACAGTTGGTGCGTGGATTGTAGCGACAGTGTTGCCAAGTTCGGCTTTTCGGAACTAGATTAGCTCTTTTTTTCTCTCGACTAGCGCTGCGCCATATTTACTAACTTAGTAGTTTATATTTCAGTTATGTTTATATAAATTAGCTGTAATTTTACATTTTCTTATTACGGACAAATTACAGAGCACGGTTTGTCGTGAAAGTTCGTTTTGTTTCTATACATTACATGCAAATCTTTTCCAATGCAGTTTTCGTGTGCCGCGGTGATTACGTAAGACGAGACAATTATCGTATTTCTTTTTTTTTACTTATTCCGGTCTCCTTATAATCTATGTTATTGCAGAATAATTCAGAAAAGAAAGATTGTTTTTCAGTTATTAAAACAACAAGAAATGAAATATGTAACAATTTAGACTGCGGTGTCGTGCGTTATTGTCTTGATAAATGAAAACTAATAACTAACTAACTAACTTTTTTAAAATAAACATAATTTTAAGATCATGAGAAAAAAAAATCGAATAATAATTAGGTAATACCTACAGTCTATGGATTTTGACAAATACACAATTTAAAATAGATAGTTTGTAAAAGATAAACCTGATAATATTGCCAAATGATTTTCTGTGCTGTGATGACTAGAAGCTGCACACTAGGACTCGAACATCACCCGGCTGCATCCACTTCCGACTCCAACATCTCCCGGCAGCCTGGATGTTATTGTAATCCCAGAATTCTTCTTAATTTTCCATTTCTTACAAATAATTTCATTTCTTCATCTGCACATTATTTATTTCCTTTATTTCTTCTTCATAATTTAGATACCTTCATTCCTCGTTATGTTCAATAAAACAAAAAAATCTTCTTTCTTCTTAAACTAATAGTAATAATCTTCTTTCTTCCCAATCTTCATTAAAAAAAATCGTCATCTTCCTTTTTCATTAAAATAAAATCTTCTTAATTTTCTTGTCGTCGTTCTTCCATATTAATTTTCTTTTGGGCCAAACCATCTGAACCAGCACTGCCCAAAGGCAGCCCTGGCAGGGTCGCCATGCGGTGTCGTGCGTTATTGTCTTGATAAATGAAAGATATGTTTGATGTTCAAATGTATAATCGGCTCTCTATGGAGCGAACAGTCACTTATATAACTAACTTATGGCTATGTGTGTGTGGGGGGCTAGGCACACACTACAAGACATTATAATATTATATAATAATTTGGCTTTGAAATAAAAGAAATAAATGGCTCATTCCCTTGCGTAGCAATGGTAACACTGACTGGCATGGCGAGCCACAGGCGCCGTGGGAACGGGTCGGCGCGTGGTGTTACAGGCGAGTACAGGCGAGGCGCGTCGTGGCGCGGCTTGTCTATACACAGGCCGTGGGACCCGACCCTTAGAGAATAATAATATAAAATCAAAAGAGGACTTTCATTTCATATACGAAACTCATAAATATTCTTACCGATCTGATCGTTAAAGAGAAAAATACACTGCCATCTTGACCATGTGGTAACGGATAGTACAAAGAAATGCCTAAAACTAAACAATTGTAATGTTTTCGTTAAAAACGGTGTCGTTTTCCAATACGTCATGTATAAAATATCATACTAAACGCTTTTTTATTCTTCTATAATGCTTATTTTAGGATTTATTCATTAAATTCTATGGTAACGGAAGGGAAAGAAAATCTCCGCCAGGTCTCGTTAAAATCGATCTGTAAGCGAAAATAGCTAATATTTTACCATTTGAGTGCTAATATTAGATACCTAATTATATTACGAAACATATTATAGCTTTAAATCATTCAATTAATGATATTTTTAAAAAAGTTAACATTTTGAACAAGGTAGCTGTTTGAAAAAAAATGCTCAACTATATGAAATCAATAATAATTTTTTTTTGTTACAGTTTTTGGCAAGTTTAAGAAGTTCTAGAAAATTATCTTTGAAACAAAATGACTAAACGGATTTATGGATCAAGATCAATATTTTTATCTATTGTTGAACTTTTAAATAAATTATGTACCTATTTACTTCAGTACGCATTGTTTTAAATTAAATAGATTTGCATCATCGTGAGGAAACCTGCGAGTCGTTACCTACTCGTGGACCCGGTGGGTTGACCCATTACCGGGTCCACGGGTAAATTAAACCTGTATGCTTAAATTTCGAGGCATATAGGTACCTATTGTACCCATTGTCCATCACAAGAGGGGACATGCTCACTCCCAGTCACACTGGACAGCGTTTCGGTACTACTAGTGAAACGTACGGATGTTCTGTTTTCAGAATATCTCTGACTAATATCGGGGAATGTAGTCGTGAGCCACATGCATGCATGCATGCACTTTTTAAATTACTTAAACTTACTTATTTTTAAGCCAGTGTAGTAGCCAGAGTAGAAGGGTAGGCGTCCGTCGTTAGCATCAGATTGAATAAATGTTGAAACAATAATTTTGTTTTTGATTAAAAGCTTATGATTCGACTTATATAATTTTATGTATATGTATATAATTTTGCGGACGAAGTCGCAGGTAAAAGCTCGCACAGAACTAAAGGGAATAAAAATTGTCACTCCTTCGGTTAGCAGAACTATAGGCACTCTGAATAAACGTAGGGCGGTAGGGCCGTTCGCTGACGGATTTTTAGGGTTGAACCACATCTGACAGTTCGGAATTGCATTGCACATGCCCTTGTGCTGCCGTGTGCTTCCGCGTACTATCACATGCGGTCGCGTTTGCTGTTAAATGCGATAGCGATCGACCGGCGCCAAAAGCATACCTACGATAGCTTGCTATCGCGCGCGGTAGCAAGCGTCAGCACTCCATCGCCTCCCCAACGGCGATCAAATTTCGAAATCGAATGCGGCGCGCGATAGCACTCAACTTTCTCGCTCTAGCAAATGACGTTCCTGAACGACAGAAAAGGATATAGCATGAAAAAATGCGATTCCGTCCTGTCATATGTGGATTACTTAACCCTTAAGGGCATGATCAGACCATTAAACTGCAAACTGAACAACTTTCTGTATGAACCAACGCCGCAATCGCGAAAAAATAAGCTGCCCCCTTCGATGAAAACAGAACAGTTGTCCCATCCATTTGGGTCGAAAGGATGGAGTTTTGTACGGACACCAGCTATTATTTCAAATTGTGGCTTTGGTATTCTGATCATCCCAAAGACCTTAAATAATAAGCATGGCTAGCATGCCACCCACGACAAAGCGTTTTAACGAGAAAGACGTCATGCACGCTCGATCTTTCTGGCATGCGTAAAATAATAAGGATGGAGAGGGAGACACATCTCGATTATTTCGTTTTCTCGGGGGTGGCATATGCGAGGCCTACTGAGGTAATACTTTGTCCTCATCTCCAGATCGAAATCATAGTCATCTTCTCAGCCTCGGCCGAAAGCTGCTATAATAGACCGGCTTCCCCCAAGGATCGCCACAACCTGATCAGCGGCCGTAGTATAGGTATGCGTGATATAGCGCTATCGCGCCTTAGCTTTCTTTTTGAGCGCGAACGAACGAGATAAAACGCGTGATAAAGTCATCACGCGCATCATACTACGGCCGCTGGTTGTCGGTTTACCTAGTGGGGGCCTACCCAGGCTGCACCTACCGTTACAGGTCAGTTAAGCTGGCGCGTGCCCAGTGCACGCATAATGAAAAGTTTCTCTATCTCTATCAAGCACGGACGCAGTAACAGTAAAAACCATAGAGAAATTATACGTAAGGGAAAAACCAGATTTAAAACTTTTCGCTTACGCTGAGGAAAAACTCATTTGTGTGTATCTGTGAACGCGCCAGCTTTAGTTAACATACTAGGGTTGAACCTCATTTAATAGCACCGCATCCATTGAATTAGAACACCAACCGCATCGCATTTTTCCGTCGCTCCTTCCTTTTCTGTCACTCAGAAACGTCATTTGCTAGACCATATAAGATAGACGGAACGCGATCGCACGCGGCCGTGCTATCGCGCACGATCGCGTTCCGTCTATCATATATGCTCTAGCAAATGACGTTCCTGAGTGACAGAAAAGGATGGAGCGACAAAAATGCGATGCGGTGCTGTGTGATGTAGTTCAACCCTTAAACTGTAGTCTTTGTAGTTAACCAACCAGAGGGCCTACCATGACCTTTCCCTGTACTTTACTACTAATTCTTATGACAGAAATTAGTTCTCAACGTAACCACTAGGAGCGCTGTATTCAGTACAAAATTGGTGACGTAACTACAGTAGTAAAGTACGGTGAAAACTCATAGTAGACCTATGTATCAGATAGAAATAAAATGCACAAATCAATTTATATTAATATTTTAATCAGACTCATTTCACAACATAAATGAGAAATAAATCGCTTCCGATCTATTTTACAATATCGAATGCTCTTACAAAAAATTTCGACTAAACTAACCAATCAATATTGTACAATAGCATCTCACCACTTCACAGCAAATTATATTAAATAACAGATGAAACCCTGAGCGTAAACCATTATGTACATACAAGTCTGTATGGACGCAAATATAAATACAACTTTCCTACGCGTCCTGGAATATTTCGAGTGTACACACAGTGCGGTTTATAAAATAAAAGACTGGAAATCAACACACAATTCAGCACGATAAACAACCTAATATCACAAAAGAGTCATGCAGACGGGCGGCTTCATACAAACGAATGAAATAGGCGCACGCACACAAAGAACGAGCACGTTCGGCGATTCTTTATTCATTTTTGTGTCCGTACGTGCGCGTTTGTGTGCGCATGTTTCGCTCATGGAGCCGCCCCATATACCTGTCTCTTTTGTGCTAATACAATGCTATGTGTCGTCCATTCGTAACAAGAGGAACTATTTCGACCTATGATCTAAAATGTGTGTTATGTCGAGGAAGTAAGGGTCGGAATGAGCGACAGATAGCTGATAGTCACACACGGCACAGCCACGCGGTACCCGGCGGTACAATTGTCTCTAAACACACTCACACTGCTTACAACTCGTCGTGATCCTCCTGCGGACAAGGAAAACATTATTTTAGTATGGGTTAATATGTAATATAAAAATAACCGGTCAAGTGCGAGTCGGGCTACTCGCGCATCGAGTGTTCCGTACCACACCACCACACAACACAACATATTAACATACAAAAACTTGTATGTATTACTGTTCTTACAATAGATCGAGAAGAAAAAACGTATATAAAAACTAGCTTCTCGTTGAGAATTTTTGCAACAGAATTCTGTAAAATTTCGAGCTCGCTCTACGTTTGAATGGAAATTGTGTCACAACTTTACTCATAAGAAATAATCGTAAGACTCTTCGGTCGGATATATCTGGTAGACCCTTTGCGGGCATAAATCTCAGCTTCACAAATCATCATTTAGTAGGAATAGGTTTCACAAACCATTTATTAAATTTTGTGATCAGTTGTCAAATTGTCACATTGCAACATTTCATTCTCAAGACACTTCGATATGAAACTGTGTTATTTAAACATTTATCTTTTGTTAGAAACTCGTTTTATATTTTATTGTTTGATCAGCAAATTACTAAATATTATAACAACGTTTTACAAATATCGATGATCACATTATTTCATTTCACAAAACCGAACCAGAGCACCCCTCTTCCACGCAGTCTTGTCTGTACATGCATGTGCATGCTTGCTTGCATGTTGCATGCTTGCTTGCTTGCTGCATGCCTGTGTGCATGATTGCTTGCATCTTTGCATGTGTGCTTGCTTGCTTGTTTGCTTGTCTGCATGTTAGGGGGTGCAGGGGGGCTGTGCCCCCCGCTCGGGGGGTGCGGGGGGCGGAAGCCCCCTGCCTGAGAAAAACATATTGGAGCTTGTCGAATTCTAGGTTAGGTTAGGTTAGAACATGTATAACACTTAGCGGAGCGAGCGAAGCGAGCGGAGCATCAACATGCTTGCTTGCATGTGCATGCCTGCTTGCATGCTGCATGCCTGCTTGCATGCTGCATGCTTGCTTGCTTGCTGCATGCTTGTGGTCTGCATGCTTGTGTGCATGCTTTCTTGCATCATTGCTTGAGTGCATGCTTATTTGCTTGTTGCTTAGGGGGCAGAAAGGTAACATCAAAACTGTAGGTTATGGTTAGACTAGGTTAAGTTAGTTAGTATGTCATGCTGCATTTTTGCGTATTATGTATGCTTGGTTTAGCGTGCATGTATGTTTTATGCATGAAGCACCATGAAAGACGGGTGTTACACGCTCATTCTCGCGTCAGTCTGGTCCATCAATCTAGTCACGTCAGACCTAGAACGATCGTCAGACTGACGAACATTATTAAAATATTTGAAATTTGCAACAAGTTTAGTAGATGAATTTGAAAAATGGCAAATAACGTTTTGTGATATAAAAAATGATTTATCGTTGTTTGCTAAATAATTCATTTGGTAAATAAGATTGTTGTCGCATAACTGATGTTGAAATGTTGTTTTAACTATAAACATAATATAATTCAATGCATTTGCTAAATGACTACTTTCGATAAGTAAATATGTGTATTAACACCTTTGTTAAATCACTAGTTTGTGAAATGAAACATTGTTAAACGTTGCTTGAGAAGTGATATTTTGCTTATTGATTTTGTGTTAAACATTAGTGAACCAGTTTATAGCCTAATTAGATTTTATCTAAAAACGTTCAACTCACCACAGGCGCCGCTTCACCGGCCTCATCATCCAGATCTTCGTCGTCCTCATCATCCTCAGGTTTCTCTGCCTTCTCCTTTTCTCTCTCAACCTCATCCTGTTCGTTCTTCATCTTCTTCTCTCCCTCGATCTTCTTTTTGACGAGCTCTGCCCTATTGGAGGCCACTTCTAAGTCATCGGTGATGAGGAAGTTGTCGAAGATGGTGCCAGATTTGACCTGCCATAAGTCCAAGCCGACTGCGCAGATCTCGTCGCGCTTGTACAGTTTGGGGTCTGAGGTGTACTCCGGGTTGTCGATTTCTGGGTGCACCCACGGGCCTTTGTAGGCTGGGTTGTCGATCTGTGGAAGAGATACAAGTTTGCGTTAGTATAAGCAGTTTATGTATCTAATTCGACGGTCGCAACACGCTAATGGTGTGGAGGGCGCGTGGTGAACGGTACCATACCACCTACGAATAAGAATAACTATAGAAGAGTAACTCTAAACAAAAACTAAATAAAATTTGGCACGCAATGTAAAATGACATGTTGTATGAGTTTTGGAGGCTAGGTACTTTAGAACACGGTACACTTTTTTTGGTGAAACTTTTTGAGCTTCATTTACACTTCTATTCATTCTTATTCGTAGCATACCACAGATACTAGTTACTATTGTAATAGATACGTCACTTCCTCAGAAAACGATAAATTCCAATGCTTGAATTACCTACTTCCAGACGGTATGAGCAAAAACGTATCTCTGATGTGATGAAGCTTGACTCAGTGATATAATAACTTCGTACAGAGCGTGAAGTATGCGACGTTGCCGTCTGGCACGAGTGGCAGAAATCAAGCAAGCGCATCGATTACGATGCGACAAGGTGCAGGTGCTTTATCTCTGTACCTACCTATGGCAGAGTGACCGGAGGCCTGTCCTGACAAGCTACAAATAGGTAATCTTATCAATAAGCCATAGATCGTTGTACTGAAACACTGACTGCTATCTTATCTAGCTAATATACAGCCCTATAAAATTCTAAGACGAAATGCAGGCCACTGTGATAAACTGATAATCATAGCAGATATGAAAAATTATACGGATTACAATATCGTTTATTTTATATATTACCATTATAGTTCTATCCAATAGCATAGTTCCAGCAAATCGATATTAGAATAGAATTTATATATTATAGTTGAAACTATAATTAACTTAGTCACGCATATGGACTTTCGAGAAATCTACATACATAGCATTATTGTAAGTCGATTACTTGATACGTAGCATAGCATCCGTATTAAATGGTTTAATGTTACAATAATGTAACGATCTTTAGAGCAGTTTTACAAGTTTGTGAACGTGCTAAATAAACGACATTTCCACGTATGAGCAATAGATAAAATACCGGTTCGGAGAGGCGACGCGACGCGCGACGTCTACAATGAAAACGTGGGTGAATAACCGAGGCGAGGTGTATGCGGTGACTTAAACGTGGCATCGACACCTCATACTACTTAGAAACATCTTCAAAGGTCGCAAATTGTATCTTTATAACTTTTCATGCTACCTGATTATTAATAAGTTTTTTCATTTAGAAAAAACGTCTGTTTTATGCAAAACTTTAAGGCATTTGTCTTTTTAGTGATATTTTGCAACTGATTTCTAGGTTTTGTCAGCCTACATTTGTTGAAAAACGTGAAAAATAAAACAAAGGACAACATAATTATTGCGCTTTTAAATTGAACAAAAAGACTTATTTGGAACATATCCAAATTAATTATATTCCCATAACAAAGAATTCTATTTTAAGATCAAAACAACATATGTGACGAAATCGAAAGTGTAAAGGATTGCAAGGTTCACGACGTCCTGACAAGATCCAAGGATCGCAGTCAAGTTCATTGCTCCCTAATTAGATCTTTTGTAAGTCAAGAATGTCTCGTGTTTGTCTTTACAATAAGCGCTAAGGCTTGCACAGCATAAGAACCAAAGATGGTATGATAATAAAAGAAAGAATGGAGAGCAAATTGAAGAGCCAGATTTATAAAGGCAAGCGTGAGATGGAATACCGAAAGGGGACGACCTAGACATAAGTACACAGATCAAATTGTAAAAGGTCAATTCAGATGTACCCGAAACCGACCATGCAAGAAGAGACAGATGAGAGGGCAGATAAAGGAAATTAGAGTTTTGTCAGGATCGTGGTGGTTGTCTCTACACATGTAGGTATGGATATACTAAAAGGTAAAGATAAAGTTGCAATATCGCTAAGAGAAACTTATGATAACGATCTTGACCGTAATCAACAAACGAGCGTGTAAGACCTTCGTACGTTTTATTTGAATTGAAACCTCAATTAACTGAATGACTTATGAAACATAAGACAAATGTGGATAGAAGATGTTGATAAGGGCAGACCTAAGACGTATAAAGATCAAATTTGAGGATGTCATTAGAAAATGACCGGTCACAGAAGCAGAAACCAGCAAAAATATATTATACGTGTAATTAGCGAACTTTTTGCTACCCAAATAAGACTCGAAAAGATTCAGCCACTGAGTAAATCAAATATAGGGTCCTTCTTAATAAGATGACGGTTTTTTAGAAGAGTGATCAGGCCATCAAACTGAACAACTTTTTCTATAGGATCAACATCAAAAACGCCAAAAAAAAATAGCTGTTCCATACTAGACTACATATTCGAATGGTATGGAACAGCAGATTTTTGTTCGCGATTTTGATGTTGGTCAGTTGGTCCCATAGAGAAATCGGTTCAGTTTAATGGTCTGATCGTCCCCTGAAAAAACTGTCAGCATATTGGGAAGGAATAAATAGCTTAATGAGGTTGACAACATTACGATTGAAACAAATTATAAAGCTTTTTGTATTATGAACAGTTCGAACTTTTTTATGGTGTTAGTAGTTGTCAAAATCATTTTAGACGCACAGTGCGTTCATGTTCAGGTGGGGATTCTCGGATGCGCAAAATGTGAGTTGCTTGTGTGGAGCTCCACAAACGATGGCCCATCTCACATCGTGCCCTAACACCTGTACGCAGGAGGAGCTCATGACCGCTAGCGACGGTGCAGTATCGGTTGCCCACTTCTGGCAAAGTACTATTTAGCGACTTTTTCAAAATTTGAAGTCGACATGATAAGAAGAAGATATGGAATCTGCATATTGCTATCTCATAAGTGGTTGCGCTGAAGTTACTTCCACTAGCGTATTTTTAACCTTAACATAATTATTTCGTAGCTAATCTTTCTTTCTGGCTGTTAACCATTGTCTCCTGCTAAAAATAAATTTACAACAATTACCTGTTTAGGAGCCCAGACGCCCTTGTAATCAGGGTTGTCGATCATGGGAGGTTCCCATTCGCCGTCCATCTCATCGTCCCAGTCTTCGGGTTTGTTGGCGTCGGGGTCTGGAATGTGCTCGGGCTTTTCCCAGTCCTCGGGCTTGGTGTCTTCTGGGTCGGGGATGGTGGGGCGCTCGTCCCAGTCCTCGGGCTTCTTCGCTTCTGGGTCCTGGGGTGAAGATAATGAGTCTTAGGACTTGAGAATTCAGGTTTGAGATGCGAGATTAAAGGCTTTTTAAATTGGGGTGATATTTTTCAATTTGTCTCCTAATTAGTTTCTTTCGGATCTCACAATTATACATAAGACCAGGAGAGCGATTTTTGAATCTCATTCGGTGAGCTCAGCAGTTGTAAATGTCAAAATTACTATTGAGATACGCATCTTTCTACTGCTGATTTTGCTTTCAAAAATCGCACTCCTGAAGTAAGATTTTTGAAAGTCAAATCAGTGGTAGAAAGATGCGTATCCCCATAGTAATTTTGACATTTTCAATTGCTGAGCTCAGCGAATGAGATTCAAAAATCGCACTCCTGGTCTTTGTGCTACAGTGGGATGCTACAGGCTATAACTTTTTACCTAATTCGTATGTGAATATGGCGTAAAATCGATTGGTTTATTGACATTTTCGTGAACGAATTTGCGTGATGTGTTTGACTCTTTTATAAAACGAAAAGATTTCATGAAACACAGAAAAATGCTTGAGTAAACTTTAGAGTAATAGGAAGAAATCGGAACGGTTCAGAATCATACTTAAATCAGGCTAAGGCTAAAGGAAATGCAGACTTCAGTACGTAGGTATCGATTATGTTATCAGAAAATGCGATATTAATTAAACATTGCAAACCGTGAAAATTGTGTAAGTGAAAACTAATGTGTCAGTTTAGTAATCTGTGTTTACCACTAGAACTAGTGAGTTGAACAACTGCTGGCAGTTTGTAGTACCTACTGCTGATGCTGGTCAATTCAAGTCTACAACAGACTAGTGTAACTTCTACCTACAGTTCAGATCAGTTCACTACTCCCTAACAACCACATCCCTGAAGAATTATAGGTTTTCTAGCAGTTTCCAACTTGGATAATATCCTTTTTCGTTTGCAGTTTGAAATAAATCAGCAATTGATATTTGCAAAAGACGAATAAATTATCCAGTATTGTTATTCTCAATAAACTATCAGAGTGGAATAATGAGTTACAATTTACAATACAAGGTAACAAACAGATTTTTGACAGGGATAAATCAGTCTCATTAAAGTATCTACCGGAAACACATTTTTTAATAAATTTTTGCAAGTTAATTTCCAGCTAAATAATTTAAATAACTGTCACAGTCGCGGATTTATTGAAAGAAATCTCTTAATAGATTAGTAGTTATTCGTTACATGTTTACTCTGTTAAAATATTGAGTATATCAATGTCCTATAAAAAATCGTTGGTTTTGTGGGATTCATTGTCATTGTGTTTACTGTATCCAATGTAATAATAATAAATAAATAAATAATAATAATAATCTATTGTAACTAAATAACCACATTCATACCTATTGAATTAAATTAATTTTGATCATTCATTGAGTGTTTTTTTATGTACAATTTCTGATCAACTTACTTTTTGTGCATAAAAAAATGTCATATTCTACAAAACTGCAAATACCTTGATCTTCTTAGGGGGGAGGAAGTCCCAGTCAGCCTCCAGCTCTCCGGACTCCACCTTCTCGTTATCGATGAGGACCTCATAAGTGTTGTCGGGCTTGACGACCAGGGTGTACATGTGGGTGTAGACGTCGTCCTTGCAGCGGATGTCCTTCTTGATCAGGTGGTTCTTGCCCTTGTAGCTGAAGATGACGTGGACCTGGGGAGAAGGGGATTGTTAGTTTTGGAGATCTAAGACCAGAGAACGAGCTAATCTTCATGGTGATCTAATGTGGTACGATTGTGTAGTAAACTGTCTAACACTCAGTTGCAGAAACGCTCATTAGAGTTATTCCTCCATAAAATCTCTTGCTAGCTTTTACTACGTGAACAAGACAAAAAGTGACGGCAAGAGATTTAATGGAGGATTAACTTTAATGAGCGTTTCTGCAACTGAGTGTTAGTCTGATAATGCTATTCACAAAATTAGAGTTGTGAAGTTTAGAGTTCTTATTTCAATGTTCAAACTTAAATTTGGTCTCTGAATTTGTGTCTTAGGCCCGTATTACTAAACTTATTGCGCTCGCAAGCTATTTAGCTTACGTTTCAGGGTTTTTAGCTTTAGTTATAAGCACGTGTTAGAGCAAAGGGGGCTTAAGGATGCTTAAGTCTATGGTTTATTAATTCGGGCCTAAGACGAGTGATAGAGTGGCTAAGAAATTTAAAGACAACAAATATTAATTAAACTCTAATATTTTTTAAAAGCATTTCGAAAAATTTTCATAACACTACATTTGTTTAATTGGTCAGTAAATAGAAAAAAACTACAAGGTGAGGTATCAATGAATGTGACTTTACTAGATAATTTAGAAGTTTTATATTATGCTGCATAGAAATTGCCTAGATCACTGTAAATCTAATGTCAGGAGTTCAGGACAAGGCATTTTTAAACTGATTTTTATTCAACTGTATATTTTTGATGTTGTTACTTTATCTATATTTCATTCTAAACAGTTATTTATTACAACGTCACATAACGGGTTTTCTCCACTCCTAACTCTATGACATTTTATTTTTGTGTATGTATTATATCTAAAAGTAATAAGTAGATACAAAAAACTCGCTCTGAACTAAAAACCGGAAAAGTACTTTAAATATAACACCCACTAGGTGTAATTATTATTGCCTGCCACGCGATATTAGTAAATTAATACTATCACTAAGTACCTACCTACAGCTGATTAGACTAATGTTGCGATAACATTTCCAAAATATCTTTATGCCCCAATTAAATTAACTTAATTGTGTATTCCTATCTTTTAACCCGAAAACCTGTTTCTAATGATAATTATGATTACCGGTAATAATAATTGTTACGAACGAACAAAAACCTGTGAAATCCGACCTGTGAAACTTGGTTGTGCAATTTCCTGCAGAAACGTTTCATTGCGCACAACAGGATATTTTCATTTACCTGATCTAGGTCCTAAAAAAGTTGATATCATGAAAATCATTTTAAACCTGTACTCTTCATGTTTTCGTGAATGTATTTTAGTCACGCATAAAATACATGAAAAATACCATGTTACAATTAGTAGTAGGTACAGTCAGCATCAGATATGTCCAAGCATACTAACTGTTAAAAAATACATGAATTTTATCCACACAGGTCATTATTATCCTATTCTTTCTTACAAACATACATAAGCTCACGTCTATATCCCACTGGGGTAGGTAGAGACACTTAGATTATCAAGATAGACAGTCAAAGCTACGAAAGCGTCGAAAAAAATAGGAACCAGTACTGGTTCCAAAACCCTATACATATACACGCACACATACATAATTAGTATGGCGCCTCACGCACACCAACCTAAAAAAGTTAGCCCCTTTTGTTTACGGAACAAGTGTGAGGCTCATTCTAGACATATACTTTTTCTAAGGTAGAGACAATAGATCGCCATATCTTACGATTCTGGCACATCTCCCGCCTTTTCAACATCCAAAAGTTCCATCATACATGCTCGTCATTTCACATTCTACGTATTTTTTCCCTTTGTACACACCCTATTCTTCAATCAATCAAAATCTTTGTTTGTGTTAAAGATATTATTAGTACAAAATATAAAAGTTCCTTCTCTGTGATCTGTCTGTGTGAATGTGAAGAGATACAACAATAATTGGTCGGTTGGTTCTTATTCGATTCAATTCAAATGATTGTTTAGGTAGAATATTAGTCATATGTTGATCAAGACTGATCAGAGACTTGTGGGTTTACGAATCACTAAGATTACTGATCATGTGGACTTATCTCAACATTCATTGAGAAAGTTACATTTTAAATTTAAAAGAAAAACTTTTGTTTAACAATGACACAAATGCCTAATTGAAAATTAATAGTGATGATAATGAGACTGTTAATTGTACCTAAAGTTAATGGTACTTTATAAATAATTTTTTCCTCAATGGTAGGTAGCACAGCTTGTACAAATTATATTTTTTTAGGTAAGTACTTTTAATGAAATTACATTTCTTTATTTAAGACTCCGTGTGGACTTTTGAAGAATAGTGACTCAACACAAGACTGTTTTTTCTCATCTTGGTTTAATTTTAATTTTGCCGCCCAACGGCATGTTTGAATGTACTTTTTCCACAAAGCCATTCCTAGCCATAAGACAATCTTCGCATTGTCTTCAGATCAGATTTGCATGAAACTTTCTCAAGAATTCTCAGAGTAAACAATCTGATTGTTCTTTCATGTTTGTAGAATAAATACAAGCAGGAGTTTGTAATCTGTTTGGATCTTGTTTGGATCAATTGTGTATTTTATCAGGTTTTCATGGCTAGATGTTAGTAGTTAAATGTCACGATAGTGGTTTATGGTTTTAATTTTAATGATACTTGTGACCTTCTACATTTCGATTTTTATTTTACCCTAAATCAAATAGAATTGATATAGGTGTTGATGTTGAAAACAGAAATTTTTACTCAAAAACGACACTTTAAAACTGTACAATATTATTTTGATTTAAAAATTCTTTGTTTTTGCCTTTTTGGTACAAATTTAATCAGCGTTTTCGAGTTTTTTAAACTTTTTTTATACTTAATTTCTAAAAGTTAAGCATCAAAATGTTGATAAGTTTTTGTTGTTATTCGTAATACGTATCGTTTTCAGGTTTTTATGTTCACATTTTATAATCTTTTGTATAGTATTTGAGGAAAAAATTTAAAGCTCAATAAAATCGATTGAATAGTAGGTACCTTATATTTTATGTAATATGGGTTATCTCCATAAGTTATCTCTTACCTACCTACTTATTTCATCTAAATGAAATAAAGGGGTCTGGTTTCTCGAACACAGTACAACTATCTATTCATGTGGTATAATTATGGCTCATGGCATGTGCATGATATACTTATTGTTATTTATTTTAGATTACAATCTAAATAGCTGTGAAATGAAATGATCACAGCACACCATGTAATTGACAATAAAATTTAAATTGAAAATGTCCATGAAAACATCAAGTTTTTGTTTCAAAATAATTAAAAAATGATAGATTTTATTTAGAAAGACATTTTTTAATGTCATTAGTTGAAATAAAATACAATAATGGTAACTATTTTGTGACTCTTAGTACCTAAATTTATTAGATAGATTAATGAATAAATTTTAATTTGTTGAAAGTAGGTATCTATTATGTTTGAAACATTTTCCTATTTATCTCCAATCCCAGCAAGACCTGCATGAATAGAAATACAAAAACTCTCACCTTCTTGGTACCAGGACCGCAGATGTCAGGACCAAACATGATCTCGTAGGGTGACTCTCCGTGCATGTCCTTCTGGTTCAGCTTGCAGTCGAACACCTTCAAGTAACCACCTCCGCAGTCAATGTCCTGCTCATGTTTCACGGAGAACTGGACAACTAGAGGCTTGCCAGTATTGCTGAATGGCTTGAACTTGCGCGAGAGGGCGTAGAACCTCGCGTCCTCCGATGTTTGCAGACCTATAAGTACCAGGGCGTTAGGAATGTGAAGAGATGTGGCAGTTTTGAACTTCGAAGGATAGTGGGTACTTTATAGTACACAGTTAGATTGATTGATTTATATCTAAGTAAATTAGAGTGGTACCTTTATCTTCCTCCGGCTCATTGTAGAACTTTCCAGCAGTCAGCTTGAATTTGCCGAACTCTTTGCCGGGGTGCTCGCTGTACACCCAGTTAGATTCCCATGAGTCTGCAATAGGAAAGAAACCCTAATTTAGTCCAGAATACCCCAAAATAAGCCGGTCACTGATACCTATTGAGGTAATCGATAGCACACGCGGCAAGCCGGGGCCGCTATGACAAATTAAAGGATATGAATATTTGTAAATGTAAAACTTACCATCGGGGAACTTCTCCTCGAAAAACACATCACAATTTATTGAATAAACCGCCAGTAAACTGACAAAAGCAAACGCTAGGAATTTCATTTTGTTTGATTCACTATAACCACCTCCGTCGGCAAAGGACTGGCCACGAATAAATTCGAAAATTGGCGATTCTACTATTATTTAACGCTTTGTTGCTATCGCAATCATACTATTGCCAGTTTCCTACGAAAGAAAGAGCTATCACACTTCTCCATTGCAATATCGAATCGTGCGAGCAAGAAGGCACTAAAATTACTGCGTATCGAACACCGCAAGAGCAAAGGAGAGAAAAGATTAAAGCTTTGACGTTTGACATAAAATTACGACAGACAGATGGAAAGCTATGATTGGTCGGTGCTAACCAATGAGGTTCGAACACACTACACGAAGTTAATGATTCTGGAAGCGCGAAAATTCAAAATAAAATCAATTGAATGTGCTGTATTTGACTCTTCATAAATTATCAATAATTTTGATTAAACAATTTAATCAATGTAAACAGAGCATAACAACACCAAAATGATATTGAATTAGGATGGTTTATTCCATAGGTTTATTCATAATTTTTCTTATACATTTGTTCAATGAAACTGAAAGTTATTATCAGAGTCAGTCGAGTAGAGTCATCGAACCAATCGCTAGT
The DNA here is from genome assembly GCA_963693445.1 of Agonopterix heracliana. Lineage (NCBI taxonomy): Eukaryota > Metazoa > Arthropoda > Insecta > Lepidoptera > Depressariidae > Agonopterix > Agonopterix heracliana. Next base: position 4,342,433 of record OY856310.1, read on the forward strand.
TCACATGACATTAAAACGAGATGCAAATATACTATTCAACTAGTAAGAGCGGGATAGCATGCGTCAATATTACGTGGAGATTGGCGAACGCATCACGTAACATTATGCGAAACAATAAATTACTAGAGGTTTATTAATTATTCAGTAGGTACAGAAACGTGAAATTTTTACTTTGTTCTTTGAAGGACTTAAATTACAATAAGAAAACATAGCCCACATATTATTATGCTTTGTAACCTATTTACTTATTTACCCAGCACTTATAAAGCTTTTACCTTATAGGCTTTTACCTAAATACAAGGTGTTAAAAAAATACAAATAAACCTTTAAGGGGTGGTTTAGACCATCAAACTGAACAACATTCACTATGGGACCAATATCGAAACGCGAAAAAAAAATGATGTTCCATACTCTACAAATCGACTAGAGCTAAAATATGTATGGGACTTATATATATCTTTTTTTTTTTTCGCGATTTCGATGTTGGTCCCATAACTCCCATAGAGAAAGTTGTTCAGTTTGACGGTCTAAACAACCCCCTAATGAGTTTTAAATATTTATTGTTATTTATGAAACACCCTGTATACAGGGTGTAAGGAAAAGTATCATTAACCTTTATACCACATACCTACTTACTCTACAACTTTTACTATGGGAGCAAACCCGTCAGAACAAAAAAAAATCTGCTGTTTCATACTTTTGAGTCGAGTAGGTAAGTAGGTACCTACCTATTACAGTTTAGTGTGGAACGGCCGATAATTTTATGTTTGATTGGTAGAGTACCTAGGTTAATGATACTTTTCCTTACACCTGTATACTGTATAGTATAGGTACCTATCCCAGGATAAATACAAGCACGTTATCCAGACTTTTGTTTCGGGGGGGACATTTAAATTTCGTGGGGTAAAGTAAGTGCTGTAATCACTTTTCCATACAAATATTGGGATTTCAGGGGGGGATAAATCCCACTTATTCCCCCCCCCCCCCCCCCCCCCCCCCGGGATACGTGCCTGGATAAATAATAGATAAGGTAAGTATATCTAATACTAACTCAGTGAAAGATTTAAAAAATCTAAATATGTTACTACTACTACACCTACGTAATCGAGGGAAAAGGCGAAACATTGTGGAACAAACTAAGGGCCTCGACTCGAGCAAAAAATAGATTTTTTTTCTGATTTGTTGCCATACTGGTTTATTGTGTAATATTGGTAAGTATGTAGAGCTTTCGAAAACCATAATCCTTTCCTTTCTAATTACTATTAGTAGGTTATCAAGGTACCTAATTGACTGATGGGTCCAGGATAATTACCTCGGAGGAAGGATCTCATTACTAATCGTTTCGTTCGATTCGATCCAATAGATAGAACTTGATAGAAACACAGAACCAAATACCTAAAACTCTTTTAATCCGACCTAGACGCTTATAGGCTATTTCATGTTATGTTATGAGTTTATGACGTCTAGGACCTAATAGCAGACATTATAAATAAAATATGAGCACTATTTTATCATATTAATCTATGACGTCAGCGCTCGTCGCCGTCATTGGGGCACACCAGCAGGAAGCTGGCACCAAAGAGAATGTAGTAAATTCAGTACGTTATAAGAGTCGAGACTTCCATACCAAAAACTGGTCGTGACCGATATCCAGAAGTTTGAAATGTGCGCTAACGTTCAAAGGAATTTAATGGCGTCAGTGCACGTTTCATACAAAACAAAATTGTTAGAGATTGGCGCGAGTCTGGCTGGCATAGGTATTAGAATAAGAATATTTTATTGTGGTTAAGTGCTTAATCCCTGGGGCAGACCCAGGAGTGTGTAATTTCTGTATGGGCAGACCCTGGGAGCATGTAGGTAGTTCCTCTGTGGGGTGCACCTTATGGTCTGCACCTTATGAAATGTCGCGTGTGGACAAGGTATTATAACTTAATGGTGTGGACTAAGCTTGTGGGCTTTAGTATGGACCATGTATGGACCATAGAGTATGTGGTATGGACCATCCCATTACTTCCAGTGGGTGTCGTGTAAGGCAATTAAGGGATATTGTTTACGGCCATACCACAGCGAAAAACAATATACACTGTCCTTCGGTTGATCAGACTGTCAAAATGATCAACTTTCTCTATGAGACCAACATCGAAATCGCGAAAAATATACCAGCATCCATACATTTGGCTCGAGTAGGTTTGCAGACGTCCCTGGTTTGCAGTTTGTCGCTATGTGCGGGTAGGCCTGTCCCAGCATCATTTTAGAGGCTGATGATGATAAGTGGGTAATACCATCGATATTCGATACGTAAACGCGTTATCAAGCTCTCGATAACGCGGTAGGTACCTAGCTGAAAGTTACCCGGGTTTTACGTGTGTCCATTATGTAACTTACGATTATATTTAGTCAAACATTTTATCTTAAAATTCTTCTACAATTAGTTATCTACTTTGAAATTTCCCACAGAGATCTTTAATTGGAATTTATTGGAGTAATGCGTTTATTTTACTTGGGTTTTAACAGTTATCATCACCTATTCTGTGGTAGAGTAGGTACAACAATTTAGATCTATATAATAACATGCCAGCTTCCTGATATACAGGGTGATCGGCAGACGGTTGAACATACTAAAATGGCGGATCCGTGGGGCAGCCTGCTTCGTGTTTAGGCCCAATAACACCAATATACCAATTTTCCAGTGCTCAATGAAATGTCGCCCTTATCCAATTGAAATAGAGTTGTAAATAAGTGTCAAGTTATAATTTTACCTAGCGACAAAGGGGCGTTTGCAGGCGCACGCTATTCACAACTCTATATGAATTGGATAAGGACGACATTTCAATGACCATTGCGAAATGCTCGAACAGTTCTACGCTAGATGTGCGCTGACCCTTACGGTTGAACCTCATCTAACAGCACCGCATCGCATTTTTCCATCGCTCCATCCTTTTCTGTCACTCAGGCACGTCATTTGCTAATATAACAAATAAGATTCCCCCTCGGAGAATATAGTCGTGAGCATATATGCTTATGCTTATACTCATGTAAATAAGATAGGCGGAACGCGATCGCACGCGGCCGTGCTGTCGCGCGCGGTCGCGTTCCGTCTATCTTATTTGCTCTAGCAAATGACATTCCTGAGTGACAGAAAAAGATGGAGCTATGGAAAAATGCGATGCGGTGCTGTTAGATGAGGTTCAACCCTTAGTCCTCCACGCGTGTACAATGCGGATTGTTAAACTTCACATACGCATCAGAATTTCTTCTTCAGCGTATGCAGGTTTCCTCACGAGGTTAGTAAGATAGAAATAAAAAGACATCAATTTCAAAATAATAGTTTATTTTTTACAACCGACTTTTAACGGAGGTACACTGCATTCTTGGAGATAGTATTGAAATGTTCTGTTCAATTCTGAATCTTACTAAAAAGTAAGAGTAACCACTTTACAAATAAATAATTCACTGTAAAAAATTCAAGGCTTTAACATAAACGCTATTATTTCTTATCATCGCAATTAAATTGTTTACTAAAGCGAGAAATCTTCTTTAAAATCGTAGTCATCTTTCTTGTACGTCGTAATAGTTACGTTTTCTAAAACACCCGCCAAATTAACGGCTTGCTTTTCCTGTTTTGCTTTCTTCTTTTTATCTTTTTTAAATTGCAATTTTCTTAATTTGTTTACTTTAGTGTTGCCCTCTATTAGCATTTCTGGGTCGGATTTGACGCGTTCCTTCGACTGTTTGGTTTTGTCTAGTTTTGATATAATTTTTAAGGAGTTGGGTAGCAGAGCTGATTCGTCTTCGTCTACTTGCATGTCGTCTGCACGTGCTAGCGTTACTGGGCCGGTGCTTGTTATCTGTGGAATAAGGTTTAAATTATTATAAATAGGCGAGTAACAGCGGGAAATAAAGTAAACGGTGCTTTGCATACCATTGTGGCTAGCCAATTGGTGTCCAAAAGGGCGCGACTTGCTATACACAATGGTGTGTTGGTGCCTACACTTATGTATGGCAGTGAGTGTTGGGTATGGCAGAAGAAGCATGAAAGTAAAATTAATGCTGTTGAAATGCGTTCCTTGCGAAGCATCTGTGGAGTTACGCTGAGAGTGAGAAATTGTGTGATTAGAGATCGATGTAAATTGAAAGAAGATGATGTGACAAGAATAGAGAAGGGTATGCTTCGTTGGTTTGGTCATGTGGAGAGGATGAGTGATAGCAGATGTACGAAAGAGATATATGGAGCTAAAATGAGTGGATGTGTCGGCAGAGGGCGCCCTCGTAGGACGTATTCTGATCAAATCAGTTGCGTCCTACAAAAAGGGGAGGTGCGGAGTACTCGAAACCGACGGGCATGTATGAAGAGATGTATGGATGTGAATGAGGCAAAAGATGTATGTAGGGATCGTAGTAGATGGCGCGCGCTGGTCTCTGCCTAACCCAATGGGAAAGAGGCGTGACGTTATAGATAGATAGATAGATATTATAAATAAGTAATTTTACTCTAGTTGAGATACGATGTCTTTTAAATAAATATAATCCTGACCAGAAACTGACTTGCTTCGGAGGCACTACGACCAATTATAACCTTTAATGACAATGTTTCAAGTACAAAAATTCGTTCTAATGATTTTCGGCAACATGGCGAGGCTATTTATTTTTCTGGTTAGGCTTTAATTAATAATTATATTCCATAAGAAATGACACGTCAAGACACATTTATTGGACTATAAAATGAGTAAATATTTAAACAGCTGGTTGGTATAAAAGATACAATCTATTCAATCTATCGAGGTAAACAAGGACCTTAGCCTAGGTGAGCCAGGTCGTACATAATGCTGGTTAGCTTTGCATGCGATTGAATGTGAGTCGTGAATAGCAGGGCACATAGAAGGCACATTGAGGACAGTAACAATGAGTATGAGTGTTTTGTTTGCTTCATTCTATGGTCTAAGTTCATTCATACCTACAGTATGTAAAAAAACCCTTTACTGCGTCAGACCATAAAACTGAACAACTTTCACTATGGAGCCAACATCGAAATCTCGAAAAAAAAAAACACCAGTTTCATACAAAACTGCAGACCAACTCGACTCAAATGTATGGGACAGCAGATTTTTTTTTCGCGATTCGAAGTTGGCTCCATAGTGAAAGATGTTCAGTTTGATGGTCTGAAGCACCCCCTAAAAGCTCCAACAGGGTTTTTTTACACCCTGTATACTATAACCTCTTTGATAGCCTTCCTGGCTTCTGACCGCCCTAATATGGGATTATGCACGCATACTTACTTTGTGTTGGTTATGTGTCAAATTAGGACAAAAGTTTGCAAATATTTTGTATGAGACTTGGAGTCTTATTTATGTCAATTGATGTGATGCAAAAACATCAATGAACTTTATTTGAAACGTATAAACTGTTATGCTAATTGATTACATTTTTACAATAACATATGACATGAAAAATTAAAACAAAAAATAATGTTTTAGCGCATGACAGGTAATAATTACCATGATGGGGTCGGTGGTGTTGTTAGACTCTAGCGCATCGAAGGCCTCCGTCTCCATGGACTCGAAGGCGTTTATGTCGAACTCCTGCGCCAGTGACGTCACTATCTTCGCGTCCACGTGGATGTCCGCCTCACGGGCCTCTGGCGGTTGAGTGAAGTACCGCACCTGCAATATTATTCACAATATAGTATTTTATTTGGGCATATGCCGAGTACCACGACGTGTGAGACGGTCTTCGGCACAACCATCTGGCAGCGGGGAGGGACTGCATGTAGACCGGCCAGGAAAGTCTTGTATTATACCTTGGCTGTTGATTATGATACTCGTATGTCCACTACTGTAACTCCTGTAAATCACTCCAGTGAGGCCAGGGGATGATCCTAAACTGCATCAAACCATCTTTTCTTCACGACGATGACGGCAAAACACATAAGTAATTTAAAAAAAAACAATGCAAAGAGTATGCAAGTTTCCTCACTACGTTTTTCCTTGCTAGTGATAATGTCAAAAACAACGGTACATAAATTCCGTAGAAACTAGTGGTATAGGCCAGGAATCGATCCGCCGCCTTGTGATCGAGTCGCAAGCTCTAGTCCGTATGGCTATTACCACTCTAATTAGCTCAGTTTTCTTTCGTTCTAAATATTAGCTATTGGCTCGTTTCTTCCTTTAGAGTAGAGCTAGAGACGTAACCAACGATTTCGCTACTGCACCGCACCTGAATCGCCGCGATTCCGACGCGACACTGATTGATCTTGGAAATATCGCGGTGATATCGTTCCGCCAATGCCTACGCTCAAAAATCGCAAACGAAATGTAACATATTTGTTAAATAAATTAAACTAAATCGCTTTGTATGATATTGCCCGTAAACGAGTAAAAATTGAATCGACGATTAATCGTTTTGACACACGACTCATTAATTTAACTAAAAAGCTCCAAGAACAGAATTATAATAAACAGATAGAACATACCTTGCCAATGTTCCAGTCATTGAGCAGTATCCTGGCCGCGGCCTCCTGGTCCGGCACTCCGCCCTTCTTGAACCTGCCCATACGAGACGCGAGGGACGCGAAGAACTCCTGCAATATTAGAAATAAGTTATAACCTGTAAGATGCCACTACATAGCACCGGAGGAGGAAAAGGATGTGCCTGCTGGGAGATGAATATCCCAAACCGGGACATTACAGGTTTCTTGCCCTGAACGGCCTATCATTTACCTGTTTTTGAAGAGTGCCAAAATAAATGTCTAGGTGTCAACACAACCGATTATTGGGTCGAAGTGTTTCTTTCTGGCTTGCCAGCCTCCATACTAAGATAAGACAGAAGGCCTCCTCTCACAAATAAATAGAAGATCTAAAAAAAAAACACAATCCATAGAAAATTTCGATGGTTACTCGACCCAAATGTCCCATACAGTAGCATTTCTATGGTGTAGCGTTTCTATCGACATTTTCTATGGAACACCAGGTCTTTTCGCGATTTCAATGTTGATCCTAATTCCAATAGTGAATGTGGTTCAGTTTGAAGGTCTGAAGAAAATGGAAAAACATTAAATACTACTTAGGTCTAATTACTCAACCACCGCCGCGATTTACACCGTTTAGTACAGACCTGTGGCGTGTTGAACTCGGGCACCGCGTACAGTTGGCACAGGGTGTGTTTGTTGGCGCGCTGCAGGATGGCCGTGGCGGGGGTCACCGGGTCCTTGAGACCGCCCACTCTGATCGCGTTCTTGAGAGCAACGGACGCGTCAGAGTCCGACCCGGCGTGGAACACGATGCCGGGGCTGTCCAGGATCTTGATCTTTGAGTCCAGCTGGACGGTTTGCATTTGTCTGGGGAGTAAGAAAATATGCATTAAAAACATGCTGTGGTTTGTTCAGTTAGTAAGTAAATAAGTTATAGCCTGTAGAATCCCACTGCAGGGCAAAGGCCTCCTCTCACGAATAATGGTGAGAGGGAGTGAGCTATAGGTTTTAAACAATCCACTCTTAACTCTCCTGAAAATGGAATGAAAAAAAAACAGATAAAGTCTGTGTGTGTGCCATATAAAAGTATTATTTAATTAAAAAACAGCCGACTCCACGTAATTTCGGCAGATGTCCTTTTACTTGCGAGTTATGAGTCTCTATTTAAGTCACCAGGTCTATGGATCCTTAAGGAAGTGCGCGCACTTGAATATGTGACAACTGGACCATAGATGTGGTGACAGTGACGGAACAGTCACGGTGACTAAAATCACTAGTGCGCGCTATGCTTTATTGCAAAAAGTAGTCAGTAAGTCATTCTAACGTTCACACATACTTACTTAGTGACTCCAGGAGTGCTGCCGACGTTGCAAGCCTTGGAGCGGTTCATGCTGTTGATGATGGAGCTCTTGCCGACGTTGGGCAGGCCGACCACGCCCACCGTGATGGAGGTCTTGATGCCCTTGTTGCGGCAGTAGTTGCCCAACAGGCCCATCAGGAGCTCGGCTCCCACGCATGCTGATCCTGAAAGGATAACATATTATTTACATGTGACCAATTCACAACACAAAGGTGAAAGGGAAACCGCAATGATCGGAAGAGGGTAAAAAAAGAAGAATAAACCTGTTTATAATGCAGACTTATCCGCTTAAATCGAGAAAAAATTAAAGATATTTGCTCCACTTCTTCCAAGTAAATCTAGTTAGGTCCAGAGAAAAGCCTTTTTCGCACAAAAAATTATGTTCTTACAATATTTTTTCCTACGCCATCTATAATGAGATTGCTGGCTGAAATCTCCATGCTACCTGGCGTGACAACCAGTTCATTTTGATATTCAGTATATCTGACTCCATTGTTTAAATTGCTGTTCCAAGACAGTTTAGACTAAACTTTACACTCTAAAAAGTCTCGAAACCCCAATTTAACCAACAAATAACCAAGAAGAATTATTACAAAGTCTCACCCTTCATCTCTTTCTCTTTAACGACATGCTTCATCTTCCTTCTGCCGAGGTTGTGCTGCTGGTCCTGCGTGGAGGCCTTGAAGGGCACCGCGGGGCCGGAGAGGCGGAGGTACTTCAGCCAGGCGGTGAGGTTCTCCCGCGGCACCAGGTCCGCCTTGTTCAGGACTAGAACGAGCCGCTTGCCGGCTTCACGGACTGCTTCCTCTACTTGGATGCAGCGCGTTCCTGTAACACATTCCTATTTTAAATTGCTAACTTGAAGATATAAGCACCAACATCCTATTTTTTGATTACCAACATAATTTAAGGGTCTATTAAAATAATGAAACTACATTAAAGGCCTGTTTCACCACTTCTGGGTAAGTTTTTGTTAGCTTATCCGACAGATAGTTTGACATATTTTATATGAAATTATTAATGTAGTTTCATTATTTTAATAGACCCTTAAATTATGCTTTACTTCGTTTCAAAGCAGTAGTTGGAAAGGTGTTATTGAAAAAGGGTGTTTGGATGACTCACACTGTGGTCCGAACCACACAAGGTGTGAAACCCACCATGTCCCATATATTTTAGCACAAAATAAGGTCACAAACAAAAAATAGTCTTACCCAAAGGATCCCTAGCATCAACGATTTCCAAAATGACTTCGGCCTCAGAGATGACCTTCTTGAACTCCCTGTAGTATGTTTTCAATGAGTTCTCTTGCTTGCGGTTCTTGCCAAACTCTATGTCAGTGCTCTCAGTGTCGTTGCCTTTGAAGGCATCATGGATTTTACTCCTAGCTTCGGCATTAGAAACCTGGAAATGAAACCAGTCAAAATTAAGTGTTTAGTATTAGCTGTGCCATCAATGGTGAATTCTGCAGCCCTAGTATGATTTCTAGTATTCTGTAGGGTAGTATAGAAAAAGGCAGAGTCGCACATAAATAGAGAAATCATGCTAGAGGGTCTGGAGGAGCCCTATGTCACAGAACCTGCTCCTCCCGAACTTCAGATACCACACCTCACCTCACCATGCATTGGGGTCGTCCATTAATCACAAGACGGTTTAAGGCCACTCAAGTCATTTCTTTCTTTTAAGCTACACCGCCTACCTATTTTTCGTTTGTTTATTTCCTCTACCCTAAGGTTGTCTGGAAGAAATCGCTTTTTAGCGATAAGACCGCCTTATTTGTACCTACTTGTAATTCTTTATCTGTGTTCAAATGTATGTTCTGTTTTGGTGTGCAATAAAGTATAATTGAATTGAATTGAATTCAATTTTTATACATGGTGAGGTTGAAGGCTACCTATGACATAACATTTATACTTTGGAGAAATAAATTTTATTTGGATTTTATTTGGAATTGTTTCTTAGTAATATTCTACAACATTTTTAGCTTTACAACTCTATTGTGATATGATTGTACTTTTAGTCTATGCATGCAAGATTAGGATGAGCGAAACAGTATCTAGCCTAATAAATGTATAAGAATAATTAAAACAGAAACATAGAGAGAGTCAGCTCTACTTTTCTTCACACTGTGAATTGGTTATAGATGGACTGGTAACACCCAGGCTTTTTCAACAAAACATTAGCTCACTGCCCATATGTCTTTATATAGGTTCACATGGTGGTACCAGCCCAGAAGGTAAAATTTTCGAAAATGTGTCTGCGCTTATCATATAATATCTTGTGACAGATTCAAGGTGCCTTTTAAAAGGTGGTTGGGCGTCTACTGCATGAAATTGGATTTCATCTTGGACAAATATTGGAATGGAGCTGGAGACCTTTTAAGGCCTCCGCTCATTGCAGCGATTTTATCGAGCGATAATATCGCTGTGATTTTGTGATAATTGTTTCCAGTACATTTTGTATGGGGATGCGCGCGATCCTACACACTGCCGTGATATTATCGAGCGATAATATCGCTGCGATTTTGCGATAATTATTCTCAGTACATTTTGTATGGGGACATGCTCGATCCCACACACTGCCGCGATATTATCGCAACTCTTTTCCCTACATTCAGTGGTGGGGCGCATGCGTGACGCGAATCGCGTAATCGCTGCAGTGTGTAAGGTGTCACGATATCGCTGTCGATAATATCGCTCGATAAAATCGCTCCATAATATCGCTGCAATGTGCGGAGGCCTTTAAAAAGCATCTGGGCATTACGAGGAGAGAATCTGTCTATTAGTTTCATTTTATCTATTCTATTTTTTATTTAATGGCGTTTCCTTGTTAGATTTCACCACTGTCAAGTTATTTGAGGGAGTGTCTATCCAATCTCGAGGATTGTTTTTGAGTAAGAACAACTGAGAAGGATTTAGGAGCCTCATGGCAGGCTGAGAGAGACAAGTGTTTGAGTCAAACCCTGCAACGTGACTCCCAATTTTATCTATTCTATTCTTTTTTTTTTAAATTGCTGCCATCTTGGATATGTGATGATTTTGACAATGTCTAGTTTTTGTAGCGAGAGTGCTTGACTTTGTACGGTAGTTTATGGATTTTGGTGACTTCAAGGATTGTTTTTCGAAAAGAACACTATCTTAAGCCACCACTGGAGCTTCCTTGTAGCCCAGGGAGGGGGCAACTAACAATCGACGAGCAACGCAACTACCCTATAGCAGACCTACAACGCGACTCTGTTTCATTTTATCATAATATTTACTACTAGAGCTATAATGATAAACGATAAAACTAAAAAGGTACGTACCAAAGTATTAATGTTACCGTTGTTCTTCTTTTCTTCCATCTTTTTCTGCTTATCCAACTTGGCCTGCTCTTTCTTCTTCTGTCTCTCTTCCTCTTTAAGCTTTTTCATCGCCTCTACCTCTTTCAAAATATCTTCTTTGAATGGACACACATTTGGGATCTGAACTGGCTTAGGTTTTTTAGATTTAGGATTTTTCTTTGCTTCTTTTTTTAATTTGCGGTTGTGATCGCGCACTTTCTTCTCTACTTTGTAACGGAGACGAGCTGGTTGCCTCTTTGACGGTTTCTCTAAAAAGAAACAGTGTATATTGTTTTTAAAACCACATTGAAGTTAACCTCAAATTGTTCCTATACAACATTTTATCTGCCTATTTATACTCGGAAAGTAGAGCAAAAGCTTCATCTACGACTTACAAGTAGCTTAGAACATCGCAAAGTAACAAAATATCTACAATTTTGCGTAAATAACGCATCGATAACAACCAAAATGCGGAAAATAACAAAAACTTTTAAGATGCTGAAATACTTACTCAGCTTGAATTTAGCCATTGTGTGGTGATTAAAGGTTTCTTGTAATAAACCTCGAGTTAATTAATCAAGAAAATTCCAATAAATATGTTTAATTATCTGGTAATGGCTAAAAATTAATAACAAAACACCAGCCACACATTTTCATGACACATGTCAAAAGAATGATTTTTTTTTTTTTAAAAGTTTATCCTTTCGGATAGGCTATGGGAACTAGCCCTTACTGCCTGGTCATTAGTGTCTTTTTTTCTTTGTACTTAAACCTAACCTAACCTAACCTTAATACCTAACTCTTGAAATGCGAGGGTGGTACACACATTCCAATGGTCAGGGGAGTTTCACGCGAGAATCAATCCGAATCAAACGGGAGCGCCTTCTTTATTTCTCACTCTTACTATATTGCTCTCCATTAATGGCACATTATCAAACTAATTCCACCACATTAACACAATAATAGCCACGAAAAACGAATTTAGAAAATTAAGAAACAAAGCCCGTCTGTTTCTTCACAATTCCTGTGCAAAACTCTCCTGATTACGATGGGATGATAGATGAACGATGAGGATGAAATTTTGGTCGATTTTGTAAGCACGCGCGTTGCCGCCAAAATCACCAGTAAGATTTAACTTGCACCAAAACTTTTGTTCTTTCTTCGTATGTATTTGAGATTCCTGTTATGTTGGTCGATTTACGCAACTTTTTGGCACACAATCCGCACGAAATTATGTCACAAATATCACTAAAACCAATTTTTCACGAATATCAAATACAACTTTGACCGAACAAATTTAATGGCGGGAAGCCAATCCTCAAAAGAATGAAAAACGAAATGTCAACTTGACACAGTGTTGCCAACTGGTATATTAGGGCTGTAGCTAGGTAGTTCACGAAAAGTTGCTAGATTGCCCAATTTTCTTTCCTATAAAAGTTGCTAGAAGTAGCTAAACATCAAAATCGATTAAAACAACGCCAAACTTTGAAATTTATTTTAATTTCTCAAAATATTATGGGTTATTATCATGTTATAGCCATGTTTTGCTCATTCTATACAGTTAAGATTGAAAAATGTATGTATCGGACGTAAAAACAGATGAAAAGACAAAACCGACAGTGTTTTCGACTACTTCCAGAACAAAAAAACAAGTAAGAACGAGAGTGAAATATAGTACAAAGGAAAAGAAAATCAAATATTTAGCTATTTTGATGGTTTGCCCTTATTTCTCGCTCCATTTTCGTTCATTTTATGGCTCTGGCTTTGAAAAACTCTCAATCCCAATAGTTGCTAGAAAAAGTAGCCAAAAAGTTTAGCTACAAGATTTACAAATTTGTAGCTGCCAGACCTCCGAAAATTGCTATATCTAGCTATAAAGTTGCTAAGTTGGCATCACTGACTTGACAGTACCGTACCACGTGCTTTTTTTGTTGCCAAAGCGAAAATTAAGATTATACAGGTACAATATAGGTCTATATTTATTTCTGAACGGGTTTTAACGGGTTAAATTAAGAATACAGGTACAATCATGGATCTAAATCTTATAGGATAGCACCCCTCCTTACAAGCATTGATACAAGAAAATTTGACGTTCGTCTCCGTCGTCGATATTTCCAATTTTACGTACGTCCCTTTCTATTCCAATGACGTCACAATTACATGAACGACAATTGAGTGACGTCATGCCTAGACATTCATTAGAAAGGGACAAAGTTAACGTCACTAAAAACCACTACGGAGAAGAACGATCATTGAACGATCATTACCGACCATCAAGGAATATTATCATGTTTTCCCTCTTGTTAGGCAGTCTGTGCTCCACTATAGAGGATTCCAAACTTCTTGGGTACAATATAGGTCTATATTTATTTCTGAACGGGTTTTCCGCGGAAAACGATAAGAAAAGGACCGGACGGGCTATGTTTCTTCATTTTTGTAAATTAGTTTTTAACGGCTATTATTGTGATAATGTTAATGTGGTGGAATTCGTATATTCATGTGTCATTAATGGATAACAATATAGGTAGTAAAAGTGAGAAATAAAGAAAGGCGCTATCTTTTGATTCATATGGATGTTCCCGCGTAAAACTCGTTTTTACATGTGTAAACAACAACTACCCTCGCATTTTAATGAATAAGGTTACAGTGCGACATAAAAGAGTAGAAAATAAATGAGGGCGCTTGGGGCGCTGCCTCCACGCAAGAACGTCAAAATCACGCATAAGCTGGCAAGACCAACCTACAATTTGTACTAAAATATTTAGTTCCTGCTGTCACCGTTTTCTACTCTTTTATGTCGCAGGTATAAGTATTTAAAAAAAAACGAAAAACAACTTAAGGCAATGGCTGTAAGGGCTAAATCCCATTGCCTTTCTGAAACGAAAAAGAACTCAACAACAACAACATTTTTTATGAACGAAGGAAGCCATCACAGACTTAATAGAGGTAGCCATTCGGATACATACATGTCCGGATTTATCATTTGAGTTCGACTCCTAAAAAATCCTCTTTGATCCTCTTGTGCGTATCCAAATAAAACAGTTATTTATTTTCAAAACTGTACATGTTGAAAGAAAATCCCCGATTCCGCAGTAACTTTATTACAAGGGGTATTATACCTACGATTAGTGATTAATTGTTCAGTGTTTACGGCAATACCTACTCCTACTACATTCGCTATTCCATGGTAAAGATATCTACAAGTTCATAGCCGACTGCAGACTGCAGTCTCCCATTGCTAAACTTAAAATATTTCTACAGATATTGTACTGGCGACTGCAGTGCAGTCTGCAGACTCTGCAGTTGCGGTCTGCAGTCGGCTACGAAATAGCACCTTATGGCAGTAAGTAGAAAGTTTTTATAATTTCTCTAACAGCTACTAGTAGGTTGGTAAGTTACCTAGGTAGGTACCTACCTTGATAGATTTGTGGATGGGCTATTGCAAGCAAGCCAGGGTCGTTAAGCAACACTGAGACCATCGCTGGTCGCTGGTGTTCGCCTCAAACTCACCCATCAGTTTTTTTTTCGTGATTTCGCTGTTGGTTCTATAGAGGAAGTTGTTCAGTTTGACGGTCTGATCTTCCCTTTGTGAAAAAGTGTCAGCATATTAAGAAAAACGTTGTGTACCTACGCATCGGAATTTCTTCTTCAGCTACCTATGCAGGTTTCCTCACGTCCTCAAGACGACGTATTCGGGCGAGGCCGCGGATTTCGGCACAAATGACGCAGTAGTGACGCAACAGTTTGCGCGACAGTGACGCAAAAATAGCGCAACAATTTGCGCCACGGTAACGCAATAGTAACGCAATATAGTAGCGCAAAATTATAAGGGTTGTTGTATACTGGACTGCAATTCTCTAAGGTAACATCCTTCAGATCGTCGAAGTTTTCATATTAAGTTTCACACAATGCATACCGAATTGACAGCTCGCCGATGTTACAACCGATGTTTGCGCTTAGAGAATTGCACTCCTGAGCCTGTTAAACTAAAATAATTTTTTTAAATAGTTAGTTAGGTCATGGTGTCCTATCCCATACAAGTGAAATTTCAGTTCAAAACAATGGCAATAGATGGCGTTATGGTATCGATTTGTAATTAATGTTTACGTTAAAGTGAAAATTGTATACTAAAAATACATGATCTGACTACAAAAAAATCTCATGAGTCTCGGAAAATCAAGCAATGACTTTGTTCATCAAATTCACATTTTTTATTAAATTAAAATTTGTTCTCATCCTACCCTCTGGCGGCAATAATTGGTATCACGTGGATCGTTGTGAATTGATATGATTGACGACTTTGTAGTGTTTATTCTGCGTGCTGATAGATGGCACTACCACATCAATACATACTTTGCGTTGTCGAGGAGAATAATAGTATACTAACCTCGGGCAGTAAATAAGAAAGCCGCAAATCGTGTGCGTCAGAACCGCGGGTGTACTCCACCTATTGCGAAGTAATCTATATAAATAAAAGGTACCTGCTGTGTACCTCTGTGTACCTTTCTTCAAATTCTGTGTACCTAACCATGAAAGAAGCTATGCATAAAATAAGGTACACCCGCCACCCTGACGTCAGGATGGCGGGTGTACCGATAAACGATAAACAAACTTCAACAAACTATTTACTACCATTTGGTACCTATTGTGTACCTGTAGAAAAATGCATAAATGACTGCTTATAACATTCTTTCGTGTTTCAAATGACAATTAATCATATTATAACATACATTCATAACATAATAATAAACCCAAAATAAAACAATACTTAAAAATCAACATTACATAAGTTTTAATTGAAAATAAGAATAAAACTTCTTTAACTCATAACATCACATTTTATTTCTGACCATATACAATACAACGCAATGAGCGATCATTTGTCGGGCTTCGTGTTATAGTACTATAGCCACGAGACATTTTAATTACCTAAAAGATTACCGATTGCCGTTTAGTTATTACCTAACCTAAAGTTGCCATACAAAGCTATAAGACCGATCAAAGTTGACTTTTTCATCTGGTCTTATAGCTTTGTATGGCAACTTTAGACATTCTTACTATTACGTATGGGTATTGAGCTCAGTTGAAAAACATGACAGTATAGAAAAAAATTGTAATCTCGAAATTTAAAAATCTTGTATCTCTTGTAAATCTTGACAAAATAACAAATATGTAAAAAAGACGGACGTAATGTTACACTAGAAAGATGTGAAGCATGCAAGGTCCTACAATTTCGTTTGTTCTGGGCCTACACTCACACAGATGCACCAGTTCTAGGCGCAGGTCCTGCAACCCGCCACCATTATGTACCCCGCGACAGTGCGACAGCACGCACACCATAGACAAAGATTTTTTTTAAATTACGCTTGGTAGACGGAACATCAGATCAGTGTAACCGCGTATGAGATAGCGATAGTCATAAAATCCTATACAATTTGTATGAAGCTAGATGTCTGCCTCCGGAGTCAGACAGCCGTCGTCGAACAAAAAAGTGGTTACGTCGGTAAGGACAGCAATAAGTACCGATCTCCTTTTTTAACTAGAGCGAATATGACAAGACACGTGCTTCCTTCTAGTACCTTCTCTTTCTACGACGCACATACATAAACATAATACACGGGTGCTTCACTTATGATTAAGAGGCTATGTGAAAAAAATTGGATTCTTCAAAACATCAGATATCATGAAGTACTAACAGTAGGAGTATGATTTGTGGATATGTGTAAATTGAACATATTATTGAAGTTTTGATTAGAGCCAAAACACGATTAAGACACATTTTCTCGATAGAAAAAAAAGCCAAAGTAGCCTCCGTCTTTATCGATAAACGCTTGGAACTGCTAAACGGTGAATAATGGAAACACGAGACATGATTTAAAAAAAAGAGATTGATATTTTATAAAATTTGATTAGAGCAGAATTGAAATTATTTAATTAGTACAATCACAATAAAATAAAGTTTGTTTTTGCGCTTGCGTGTTTCAGGCGCACGCGCCGCCCCATCTCTTTCTCTCGCATCAGGCAGTAATATAAGCTATCACACGCCTATTTCGCTTCAATTATTTTTCGACATAGGCCATTAAAGGATATTACGTCCGTCTTTTTTTCAGGTCCGTGACACAGGATGACGTTTTTGTTTGCCGATTCTCTTCAGGAGTGCGATTTTTGAACATCACACGTTCAAATCAGCGGTAGAAAATGTCAAAATTACTATGGAGATTATGCATATTTCGTCTTTCTACTGCAAATTCGAACGTGTGATGTTCAAAAATCGCAACCCAGCAAAATAAATGTTTTGATGGGGACTGTCAAACTCTGTTTTTTTTAACTGTCATAACCAAGAAGCTTTATATGCCTTTATATTTAAAGCTTCTTGGTCATACTGTTGTGTTTAAACGTATAATAATTTTATAGTTAAACTTCATGGATATAGGTACCGAACACAAGAGTCTGTGGTACCGAAACACATAGATTTAATTGATCATAGCGGCGGTAATGTTCGTCGTTTTTAGGATTCCGTAGTCAAACAAGAAACCCTTATACTTTCGTCCATTCTGTCTGTCTGTGTGTCTGTATGCCCGCCTCATTAACTCGCTCATTTTTGCATCTTTTGAATCGAAATATGGCATAAAGACAGATAACAGTAACCCAAAAACAGAAATGTTGTACGAAAGATGGATTGGATTTTTTTTAAATCGAGCGAGGTGTAGAGCTAATGTATTTCACCTAGATTTCAACACTAAAAATTTTGAAATACAATTTGTTTTAACAAAAAATTAAAACTGACATCAAAACTAAAAAGGTAAAAATAATAATATTGCAGTCGTTGACTTTTACAGTCGCATATATTGGAGTCGGTGTCAAGCCAAGCCAAGCCAAAAAATTACTGCAAGCCCGCGAATCGCGCCACGAATCGTACCAGCTTCACACCGATGCCGATAAGACAAATTAATGTTCTTATAAATGCGAATGTAAAAGTCAACGACTACAATATTATTATTTTTACCTTTGTAGTTTAGAAGTCGGTTTAAATTTTTTGTTAAAATTTTTTTTTTGTTACTGCTGGTTGTGTTGTCATCTGTAAGACTTAAGTTTTTATGTTAGTAATTTTGCACCATACAATAATAACTAACCGACAGTACTATAACACGAAGCCCGACAAATGATCGCTCATTGCGTTGTATTGTATATGGTCAGAAATAAAATGTTACGTTATGAGTTAAAGAAGTTTTTATTTTTATTTTCAATTAAAACTTATGTAATGTTGATTTTTAAGTATTGTTTTATTTTGGGTTTATTATTATGTTATGAATGTATGTTATAATATGATTAATCGTCGTTTGAAACACGAAAGAACGTTATAAGTAGTCATTTAAGCCTTATTAAAGTATCCGATTTTTTTTATTAATATACTCGGTTAGGTTAAAAAAAATTTCTGACAGATGCATTTTTCTACAGGTACATAATAGGTACCAAATGGTAGTAAATAGTTTTTTGAAGTTTGTTTATCGTTTATCGGTACACCCGCCATCCTGACGACAGGGTGGCGGGTGTACCTTATTTTATGCATATCTCCTTTCATGGTTAGATACACAGAATTTTAAGAAAGGTACACAGAGGTACACAACAGGTACATTTTATTTATACAGGGTCCAACTTAATATGCTGACACTTTTTTAAGGGGATGGTCAGACCATCAAACTGAACAACTTTCTCTATGGGACCAACATCGAAATCGCAAAAAAAAATTCAGCTGTCTCATACATTTGGCTCGAGTAGGTTTGCAGTTTTGTATGGAGGGGCTGATTTTTTTTTCGCGATTTCGATGTTGGTGCCATAGAGAAAGTTGTTCAATTTGATGGTCTGATCATCCCCTTAAAAAAGTGTCAGCATATTAAAAAGGACCCTATATAGATTACTTCGTATAATAGGTGGAGTACACCCGCGGTTCTGACGCACACCGAAATCACATTTGTTTGTTGACCACGGCTTCGCCTTTGACGACGCGGCAACGTCGCTTTGTGCGGACGCCAGGTTCACACCGCACCGTAAGCACCGAATAAAATATTGTACTTATGTTATTTATGAGTACTTACCTACCTAATGGTCATTCTTTTAATAAAATCAAGAATTGATGAGATCCACTCCATAGAGTGCGATTTTTGAATCTCATTCGATGAATTCAGCAGTTGAAAATGTCAAAATTTCTATGGAGATATGCATCTTTCTACTGCTGATTTGAGTTTCAAAAATCGCACTCCTGAAGTATGATTTTTGAAAGTCAAATCAGCAGTAGAAAGATGCATATCTTCATAGTAATTTTGACATTTGCTACTGCTGAGTTCGACGTATGACATTCAAAAATCGCACTCCTGATTACGGTTGACAAATCACCTAGTTTTTTTTTTCGGTCCTAGATTATTTTTGTCAATCGTAATCTGTATAAGTACCTACTTTACTTTATCACACTGCAAAGTTTCAGCGATAGATGAAATTATTATTACGGTCAAACCCTAAAATGATTGGACTAGGAGTGGAAAGAAATAATTATAATACTTGCAGGCGCAACGCAAATCGATACAATTTTTACGTAAGCTCAACTTGCTTCCGAAACAATATACTCTAGCCATAGGTAGGTATGTACAGAGTGCCCTGGCGCAATGACAGCGATGTGCCGGCGCACCCCGGAGTCCGCCCCGGCCGGTACCGATATATTACACGATTCCCGCCATTTCTCATTCACTCGCTCAACACTACCGCCATCTATTGGAATAACGCTTTACTACTAAAGGCGTGGGCTTGGTGCGGACAAAACGAACACGTTACACGAACTTCATGGATCACTAGATGGCGTTAGTAAATACGGTTGTCCGCTACTGAGAAAATGTGCCCGAACAGTTGCCCGAGTTACGGCAGTCGCGTTCCATTGTTTGACGTTGGGCATCTGTACTGTATAGTATTATCTAATCTGTGGTTAGGTATATTGAAGATATTTTTTTCTAAAGGGTAGATAAATTGAACAAAATATAAGGGCTTGTCCGCACAGCGATTTTTAATCGCGCGAAATAAATTCGCGCGAATTTTTTTCCGGAGCCAGAATATAGCCTA
The DNA here is from genome assembly GCA_963693445.1 of Agonopterix heracliana. Lineage (NCBI taxonomy): Eukaryota > Metazoa > Arthropoda > Insecta > Lepidoptera > Depressariidae > Agonopterix > Agonopterix heracliana. Next base: position 4,362,686 of record OY856310.1, read on the forward strand.
GCCGCACTGCCGGAAAAAAATAGCAAACTTGGTCACTCACCTCTGACCGCAGTCCGCACTCTCTAGCTAGTAGTTCCCCGTCAACTGTCGATGAGAGCACACGTGTCTCGCTTGCAGGAATGTTTTTACCTAAGTTTGTTGACGTCATACCTATTCTTATTAATTTTCTAGTCACATAATTTAAACTCACGACCATAATCCCTTGCGGGGTGGTCAGGAATTGTATTATAAATGATACAAAAGTAGTTTATTTATTTCCCGCGACTTCCGTCTGCATCTAGATGATGATGATGAATGCAATAATATGGTGACAGCAACCTGGACCTGCTGCCAGAATCGTCTCCGTAAAAGGAAACTACTCTTCCTTCCCATTTGTTCTGTTTTGATAGCCAAACACATATTTAACCAAGATCTGGTACTGAAGCTAGGAATGTCTCCGTACGAGAGATGTCCTCAACGGTTAACATCATTGCCTTGCAATTTGTTTGTAAACGATCAGTTTTGTTTGATAGCAAAACACATATATAACCAAGATCTGATACTGAAGCTAGGAATGTCTCCGTACGAGGGATCTCCTCAACGGTTAACATCTTGGCTTGCAATTTGTTTGTAAATGTTCAGTTTTGATAGCAAAACACATTTTAACCAAGATCTGGTGCTGAAGGACGGACGGAAAATATTCTCCCCGCTTTGCCCCTGGATATCTCGTCAGGTAGATCGAAGAAACCACTTTTTTATTTCGTAATTCTACACATACATACATACATATGCTCACGCCTATGTCCCACTACTGGGGTAGGCAGAGACAATAGATCGCCACATGCTACGATTCTGACACACATCTTTCGCCTCCTCAACATTCATAAGTCTCTTCCATAGATTAATATGTATATTGGGTAGTCTCTTCATACAAGCTCGTCGGTTCCGGGTACATTTTATTTGGCCCTTCTTCAGTACGCATCCGATTTGGTCAGCGTACGTGCGCCTAGGGCGACCCCTTAGGCTCGGGTCCCACGGCCTGTATATACGCAAATCGCGCCAAGCCACACGCCGTGGGAACGGTCTCGCCTGTCTTGGCCTGTAGACGCCTGTGGACGCCTGTGGTGTGTATTGTGTCCGGATCGCTGTCGGTAACTTCAAAGGGGCGCCTGTCGCCGCGCCTGTGCAAGCGCGTGGATTGCCGAGCCATTGACATAGTACTGTAGCCAGGGGACTTATTAATTACTAAAAAGATTACCGATTGCCGTTTAGAAATTGTTGTAAGGTACTAAATGACTAATATAATAAAAACCTAAGTCTTACAGATCACAACCCGCCGTAGAAAAAAAATAAAAATAAGTCTGAAACGTTTCAAATTTCGAGGCTATTTTCTATACTGCCATGTTCTTCACCTTAGTTTGAAAATGTCAGTATAGAAATAAAAGAAAACCTCATAATTTAAAAATTTAAGACTAAATGTTTTTATTTTGTTCTACGCCGGGTTGTGATCTGTAAGACTTAGATTTTAATATTAGTCATTTAGTACCATACAATAATTTGTAATCGGTAATCTTTTTTGTAATTAAAAAGTCCCCCGGCTACAGTACTACCCTGTCAGTGTCAAGGTTAAAACTATGACTAGATTTATAGATATACCCCCCCCCCCCCCCCCCTTGCTACGCCTATGTTAAGTTTTTTGCATTTTTAATCGAAATGAAAATGCAGAAACGCTCGTTAAAGTTAATCCTCCATTAAATCTCTTGCTAGCTTTTACTACGTCAACAAGAAAAAAGTGACAGCAAGAGAATTAATGGAGGATTAACTTTAATGAGCCTTTCTGCAACTGAGTTTTAGTTGCAGGAACGGTCATTAAAGTTAATCATCCATTAAATCTCTTCTGTAATTTTTTGTCTTGTGGACGTAGTCAAACCTAGCAATAGATTTAACGGAGGATTAACTTTAATGAGCGTTTCTGCAACTGAGTTAGTTGCAGGAACGGTCATTAAAGTTAATCCTCCATTAAATCTCTTGCTGTAATATTGTCTTGTGGACGTAGTAAAAGCTAGCAAGAGATTTAATTGAGGATTAACTTTAATGAGCCTTTCTGCAACTGAGTTTTAGTTGCAGGAACGGTCATTAAAGTTAATCATCCATTAAATCTCTTCTGTAATTTTTTGTCTTGTGGACGTAGTCAAACCTAGCAATAGATTTAACGGAGGATTAACTTTAATGAGCGTTTCTGCAACTGAGTTAGTTGCAGGAACGGTCATTAAAGTTAATCCTCCATTAAATCTCTTGCTGTAATATTGTCTTGTGGACGTAGTAAAAGCTAGCAAGAGATTTAATTGAGGATTAACTTTAATGAGCGTTTCTGCAACTTAGTGTTAGTTTCAGGAACGGTCATTAAAGTTAATTTATTTGAGGATTAACTTTAATGAGCGTTTCTGCAACTGAATGTTAGTTGCAGGAACAGTCATTAAAGTTAATCCTCCATTAAATCTCTTGCTGTAATATTGTCTTGTGGACGTAGTAAAATCTAGCAAGAGATTTAATTGAGGATTAACTTTAATTAGCGTTTCTGCAACTGAGTGTTAGTTGCAGGAACAGTCATTAAAGTTAATCCTCCATTAAATCTCTTGCTGTAATATTGTCTTGTGGACGTAGTAAAAGCTAGCAAGAGATTTAATTGAGGATTAACTTATGAGCGTTTCTGCAACTGAGTGTTAGTTGCAGGAACAGTCATATTAAAGTTAATCCTCCATTAAATCTCTTCTGTAATTTTTTGTCTTGTGGACGTAGTCAAACCTAGCAATAGATTTAACGGAGAATTAACTTTAATGAGCGTTTCTGCAACTGAGTTAGTTGCAGGAACGGTCATTAAAGTTAATCCTCCATTAAATCTCTTGCTGTAATATTGTCTTGTGGACGTAGTAAAAACTAGCAAGAGATTTAATTGAGGATCAACTTTAATTAGCGTTTCTGCAACTGAGTGTTAGTTGCAGGAACATAAAAGTTAATCCTCCATTAAATCTCTTGCTGTAATATTGTCTTGTGGACGTAGTAAAATCTAGCAAGAGATTTAATTGAGGATTAACTTTAATGAGCGTTTCTGCAACTGAGTGTTAGTTGCAGGAACAGTCATTAAAGTTAATCCTCCATTAAATCTCTTGCTGTAATATTGTCTTGTGGACGTAGTAAAAGCTAGCAAGAGATTTAATTGAGGATTAACTTTAATGAGCGTTTCTGCAACTTAGTGTTAGTTGCAGGAACGGTCATTAAAGTTAATTTAATTGAGGATTAACTTTAATGAGCGTTTCTGCAACTGAGTTAGTTGCAGGAACAGTCATTAAAGTTAATCCTCCATTAAATCTCTTGCTGTAATATTGTCTTGTGGACGTAGTAAAAGCTAGCAAGAGATTTAATTGAGGATTAACTTTAATGAGCGTTTCTGCAACTTAGTGTTAGTTTCAGGAACGGTCATTAAAGTTAATTTATTTGAGGATTAACTTTAATGAGCGTTTCTGCAACTGAATGTTAGTTGCAGGAACAGTCATTAAAGTTAATCCTCCATTAAATCTCTTGCTGTAATATTGTCTTGTGGACGTAGTAAAAGCTAGCAAGAGATTTAATTGAGGATTAACTTTAATTAGCGTTTCTGCAACTGAGTGTTAGTTGCAGGAACAGTCATTAAAGTTAATCCTCCATTAAATCTCTTGCTGTAATATTGTCTTGTGGACGTAGTAAAAGCTAGCAAGAGATTTAATTGAGGATTAACTTTAATGAGCGTTTCTGCAACTTAGTGTTAGTTTCAGGAACGGTCATTAAAGTTAATTTATTTGAGGATTAACTTTAATGAGCGTTTCTGCAACTGAATGTTAGTTGCAGGAACAGTCATTAAAGTTAATCCTCCATTAAATCTCTTGCTGTAATATTGTCTTGTGGACGTAGTAAAAGCTAGCAAGAGATTTAATTGAGGATTAACTTTAATTCGCGTTTCTGCAACTGAGTGTAAGATTAGTTCATTTTTAATAAACTTTTTAGATTAAAATAGTTAATTATTTTTAATTTTAATCAAAATTAACTTTTCAGATATTTACTCCCAGGGAGGTTCGAACCCTATAAAGTATTCATCGAGATGAATTAAATGAGTCAAGCACAAATGTTCTGCGACAATTACGCGAGGAGATCCCTTGACCTTCCTCCATCTACATCATCCATCAAGGGACCCTCGAACTATCCAGAGCTAAAAAGTTCTCATCGAGACGAATTAATTAAGGCCAAACACGAGTAATCTGCTACTATTAATCGAGGAGATGCCTTACACCACCTTCCGTCTCCATCATTCAACATCAGATCCTCGAACTATCCAGAACTGAAAAGTGCTCATCGAGACGAATAAAATGAGCCCAAACACAAATTTTCTGCTACCATAAATCGAGGAGATCTTTATGCCACCTATCGTCTTCTTCATCAGATCCTCGCCCGCACGCAACATCTTCATTAGACTAGTGGCAGGCGACTGATGCCCCCACCCCTCTCACGGCTCGGAATTTTTATCGCTAAGCTTACAGAATTTTGCTCCGGAAAAAAATCGCAGTTTTGCAGCATACCTCCGGATTTTTTTCCGTATGTGCGAATACATCTATAATCTGTTCAACATGGGAAGACGCGTGAAACAAGCAATTTTCGTACTTAGTGCCTTGACATAAGAGTCCTGTCAGAAGTCATCCTATGCGTATGTTACAGAATTGCGAAAAAAAAATCGCGCGAAAAAAAATCGCTGTGCGGACAAGCCCTAAAAAAAAAAAAAAAAAACACTAAATGCATGGAACTTTAATCCGAAATCTGAAACTAGTGTACCACTACCCTTTTTTTGGTAACGCAGTAAAAGTAACGCAGTAATTGCGCCACTGGTCCCGCAACAGTTACGCAACGTAACGCAACTGTAGGAGTAACGCAACAATAAACACTCGTTACTCAACAATTATGCTATATATTGTAACAAGATAGGCACTACAAGACTTCCCACCCTTTCAAGAACAATGCGCAGTAAAAATATTTGCTGAAATCTCAATTTTACCTTGCAAAATGTCCAAAAACTTGATAAAAAAACCCGTGACCATTTGACTTCACCACAAGTATGTCACGATATCTCATTCATTATGGCACCTATTATGCTAACTTTCATAGAAATAGATTGCGTTTGGTATTGCCATTCAAACGAAATATAAATCTACATAACGTGACTAACAAACTGTGGTGAATATTGGTAACGCAATAGAAGTAACGCAATAACATGATTTTGTAAAAAAATATTAAAATATTAAATTTACTTATTAAATAGCCTTTATTTTACGTATAGCATTACTTAAAGTTCGATGATTTATATGCTTATTCCATAGGAATTAATAATTGAATAGTAACTAACACAGGTTTTTTAAAAATTATCTTCGAAGTGCACTCGGTAAAAATGACACGGCGGTTTTACTTAAATTTTCTCCATTTTTTATGGAAAAATTTCAATTTACTCGACTGCATGCCATAATTTTGAAATTTTGACCTTTGGCCATGCTGTATAATAACATTATAGTTTGATACAAAAATATACAAAATCTCTATGTTTGCAAGTTTTTAAGAAAAACATCGGTTAATTTTGAGGTCATGGTAATGTGCACAAATCCGCGGCCTTACCCATTCATAGATTAGTATGGACGTATTCCTTCACCGTTTAGGCCATATTTTATTTACTTACGATATTTTGTCGCCTAGTAACCGAAATCGATGCCTTAGAAAAGTAAACTGCCGCCGAGTTATTCATTACAATACTACGTAGGTACCTTTCATCTCTATTAATATCGTAAAAATTTTCGGTCTAAGTAGGTTAGGTATACGTATAGTATAGTGCTCGTACACACGGCGACACATCATGTTACGCACCCTATATACCCATAGCTACACTACGTACAAAACATAAAATAGTGCAGTAGAGAGCCTGCATAGACGCGGCTGCCGGCGCGGGCGCAGCGTGCCGTGAGACGAAACAACAACAACATACCGCACCCTCTCGCACGATTCGCAGAGTTCAACTTCTAATAGTTCAAAGTCCAAACAGGGTAACCGGACCTGTCGCCGTGTTTACCTATAGTAAATCTTCTAGAAACCAACAGACCACAATCACCATCCTACATACCTACAAAATGCCTAGTTAAATAATAATTATTAGCCTGTAGGATCCCACTGCATAGCAAAGGTCTCCTCACACGAATAAAAAGGGTGAGTAGGGCACTAAACTAACTCCTTTGACTTAGCCATACAGTCTACTCCATCACGCGAGCTGTCAGAAAATTTTCAAGCAGCCTTAAGAGGATAGGCGAGTACCGTTTTTCCATACAAACGTATTCCCCTGTTTCCTCCCTGGATAATGAATGACACTAGAGCAATATTTTTTTTTACTGTACAATCTATGTTACCTCTGCTATGTCCCTATGTTTTGCTTTTTTGCATTAATTAATTACTGTATGAACTAGGGACCTTCGAAAATGCCCAATTTTACCCTCCTTTTCAGACATCCAGCAAACAAATTGGACGAATATAAACAAAAAAAGCAAAACATAGCCAAAGTCTTTCTCATATTATTCTTGAGAGAATTATTACAATCGGTTTAGTTTTGGAGGACGAAACAGGGGAATACAAAATGCTTTTTTTTGCCGATTTTATGTAAGGTCAGGTTGGGTAAGTGAAACATACTTTATTTTTTTCTAAGGAAAATCGATTGGCCTGACTAAACTATTAGTCTTAGAACAGTGACAATGTGTCACTTACGTCATGAAAAGTATTGAGATTTAAAAATTTTATAAACTATTACCATAGGTGCATTAAAAATAGATAAAAAATCCAAAATAAAGTCCACGGACAGAAACTGTTTCACTTGCCTCTTGCAAGAGTCTATGTTTTTTGTTCATAACTAGCAATAAGTGAGCTTTTGATACAAAGGGTAGTAAATGCAATAGCGATTCAAGCAATTTTAGTCCTTTCCACATGGAAATAATGTTTATTTTGGCTTGGAAAAGTAAAAAAAGTAATTTGGGGCAAGTGAAACATATATCAGAAATCAGAGGTTCTCAACATTCTTTTAATTTGAAAACTTGTAGCTGACTATGAATAAAACTATAAGCAATTTCTTAGAGAAAGTATCAATTTAATAAATTTGAATCATAACAAAACAATGAATGTTATCCGTTTCCGTATAAGTAAAGACTCATAGATTTTTATAGAAATTCCGCAGCTGTCAAATAAAAATTTCGAACTTCCGTTACATGAAAACGTTGCGGATTCAAATTTTTAGGCCCTCCCATAAATAGTGTTTCACTTCAAAAACACTGAATGAGCAAATCAAGTTTCTAAAAATATTAGGTTATTAAAAAGGTTTAGAACCTCTGATCTGAGGTAAGTGAAACATACGTTTCACTTTCCCCACACTGCACTGTTTCTCTTGCCCCACTACGTAATTTTGAAGTTACGTTTTTCATCGTCAAATTATGACGAAACCTGTTACATTTACGTAAAATAAATATTCGTAGGGGGAAGACAAATTAATATTATATGTAACTATCATTTTACAAAGACGATACGTCGGTTTTTAAAAGAATTATGAATATTTTCCGTTACTCACTCGCACTCGCAAAAATTGTTTTTTACAGACTGATATTTTGCGATGCTTTATCTCTTCACTCAAGCATAGTAGCGACATCTCTGTTTTATACCCGGAACTATAATAACAAAAACACCTTACCGACACCTACAGAACTAAGTAAAAGCTCTAATTATTGAAGATATTTGAATGTGTCCCACTTGCCCCGGTGTTTCACTTACCCAAACTGACCTTAAATAAAATTGGTCCGAGCTGCAGTTGTCTCTTTCGCACTCTAGTCGGTGGGGTGGATCGGACAAATATGTGTAGGTACAGTCGGAAAAGTGACCAATTCTCCAAATTAGCATCTCAGGCCGCCTATCCTCTTAACTAAACAACGGCATCCGCCCCATCTGACAGAACTATTCTGGACCAACTGCTTATATCAATTCGTACAATTTCCGCATTCGTACAACCACATTAGTATAAAAATTTCCTTAAATATTTTTTAGGCGCTCGGTGAAAATGGATGAAACAGTTAATTTTTTCGGGATTTCAAAGTTTGTCCCATAATAAAGTTATTCAGTTTATTAATCTGAAGCACCCCATAAAGTACCTAATAGGTACACGACATAGGTACATACATACACCACACCATACACACACGGGTACACAATTAAATGCACACCCAGTATAGCCTATGTACTTATTACTTTGGTAGGCAGATACCCTACATAAATAGGTATCATTTAGCCATATACATATCGGTACGGTAAGTAGGTATTATTATTCTAACTAATTACTGATTCATTGCCCATGCTTCTGTCAATAACAATAAATTCATCCAAATAGAACTAAGAACACCTCGCCTAATAGGCAAACAAAACACATCGCAGTTCATTCATAGTGCGTTTCGGTGAATGAGTCTCCTTGCGGGCCACAGAGCTGTCGCCATATGACATGCTTTGTTCGCGGGCAGCAGCTGCGTCGGCACTCGGTAAAACGGTCGTTTGTACCTGGACAGGTAACAGAAGCAACAGGTCATTTCTCCGCCGAGGGGGGCTGCGCCGCCGGCCCGCAGTCGCAATCCGCCCGTCGCGCCGGCACGTCGTGTCCGCTTGTGACCGCGCTAACAATACGAAACTTTCACGCGAGCAGCGCAGCACCGAGTAATGTGCGCGTCCGCGAACGCACGCTCCGCTAACCCTCTCCTGTGCCGGAACTCGTGACAGTGCAAATGTCTCCCAGCCTCGAAGGGATCATGTTCAACAGGAACGCGAACCTGTCTTCGCGCCGGCCGCTGCTCGCCGAGCCGCAAAAGCCTCTCGTAGTCCCTCCACGCGCTCCGCCCCGCGACACCGGACCGCACAGACCTCTACCCACACCAAGGAACTTACCTAACCCTTACGAATACCGACCAGACTACTGGAAACCTTCGAACGTCGAACTCGAAAAGAGATTACAGGAGGCGCGAGCTCGCGAGAAAGTTGGCTACTTTCAAGATAAAGTAACGACACCGGAGCTGAGCTTGGACCGTCGGGAAGCCGAGCTGGTGTTCAGGTTCGACCCTCACGCGTCAGCTGAGTACCTGTCCACACAGTACCGAGCCCCTACAGTTCATTATGCGAAGCCCCCGACGCCGGTAAACGGGTTTTCTAACCGTCTCCCTGAGCGAGACGGCCCCTTTGTATTCGGAGTGCACAGCCCGAGCCAATTCCCCACACCGCGTCGGGATGACGACGATTACGATTATTCCGAAGTGGCCGAGGAGAATGGACGAACTGTGAACCGAGACTATGAATCGGAAGAAACTAATTGCTGTGATAAAGTGAACGAGTGGACGGTACGGGATAAGAAAAGCAGGAGGACACTGAATCGGATGTTTCAGATTAAAGATCGCAGGAAGGTGAAAGGTGGGAAGAAAGAGAAGATAAAGTGTGTGTTGGTGGGTGATGGGGCAGTGGGGAAGAGTTCTTTGATCGCTGCGTACGCGCAGGACACGTTCCGGGAAGAGTATCAGCCTACTGCATACGACACATTCAATGGTAAGACGACTTCCTTTAGATTGAATAAATCTCGGCTATTTAGATGACCCACCTACTACCTTGCTCTGACCTTACAATCCTTATAGACACAAAAGGAGGTTGATGTTATAATGTAGGTCTTATCACTAACGACCCTGATTTGTTAAGATAATTATAGCGATTACACCATGCAAGCAATTATCGTTTGCTGAACGATAAAATTGTTAACAGTATCGAAATGTTCTTGTTATCCAGTCTGGCGCCACAAACTTGATAGCTAAAGACCTAGCTAAAGACTCATTAGAAAGAGCTTAAACAAATTTCAAATCCCGTTCCACCGTTACCAACGTCTGAACTTGCAAGAACAATTAAAGTCCACTACCTAATTGGTAGTTAATTGTCCTATAATCTTGTTACCTTAAAATAAAACACACAGAGCGATGTCAACGACACGAGACATTTTCTGTGGCCTTATCAACAAAAGAAACTTGTTTTAAAACTTACGAACGTAACAATAAAGTCTGGTTCTGTTTCTTATTAAAATACCTGTTACGCTTTCTCATTTTAGTTTTATAAGTTTTGTGTCGAATGATAATGTTGTTTGGTTACGAAATTATAATTAGATGTTTAATTAGAGGCATAAGCACTTACACCTATTTCAAAAAGTTAAGAAGACCGACCGAGTTATGATAAGACCTATAAATGTATACCAGTTTGTGACAATAAATGATTTCTGATTTCTGATTTCTTAGGTAGTACATACTAAACGTGGAATACGATATAATTGTACAACAATGCACATATTTAATGTAGGTACCAAAATGCTAGATGTACAGGAATTGCTACGAACAAATAATTTGTTCGTAGAGGAATTGTAACACCGCTAAATCCTTCCTACCACTACTGCAATTCCTATAATAACCTGTAGGATCTACAGCGTGACCAGCCACTACATAGACAATGAATAGCACGTTTCCTACTTTTGGAACCTGCCCTGCAAAAGGAGTAGAAAAGCTGCGAACACTACTATAGGCATAAGAATAGTTAATAACTATTCTTATGCTATAGGACCCATTCTTTTCCCTACGTAAATAGGTACACACATTTTTAAATCTAAAGTGCATCTTTCTGTGCTTGAGAGATCTAGTATCATTTGGCAGCTGAGTTGAGTACCTATCAAAAACAATCTCAAATAGATCCTTAGAGGATAAGAATAATAGCAAGGTTGATCCATTTGTCATCGTTGCTCGCAAGCATAACAATGCGAATACATGGCACGGCAATCATGATAATAACGATAACGTATCAAACGTGATACCTACGTACCGTTCCGTGAATAAATAATGCATTAACTTTTCAAGTTTGAAGATATTAGTAGTTTTCCACAGGAAAAAACGATGTGACGACGACGTTTCAAGGTCATACCAAATGGCTCGATGAATCTACCTTTTATTACAAACGTAAAAGAGAAAATCGCGGAAATGAAGTTGTTAAAACAATTAAAAGCAATTTCAAGCGTAATAACGTGCAAAAAGGCAATTCGAATGGAGACGTTTACGCCTTTTTAGTTTAATTACACCTACTGCTATAAAATTATTATTCAAAACAGGTATGAACACAGAAGGATAGAGGAAGAATAATAAACATCCGAAAAGAGATTCCTAGCGTGCCACCACGCCTTCGAGGGTCAAAGCTCCTATTTAATACTGTTTCTAGTCTCGACAAAAATTAATGATAGCTTCAATGTGAATACAAATAAACACCAACCACTTTTGTATGGACCTTCATTAATCAGAGCAAGGAATGTATGATACGAAAGAAAACATTAAAGAACTCCAAGTGCCTACAAAGTGAATCATGGCCTGCTTTTAAAATGGAAAACAAAATAATGTAGAAACATTTATTTTAAACTTGTGTAAGTATTACTTCTTTATGACTTATTGTAAACTTGTAAAGGCTAAACCGTGAAACGAGGAAACCCACAAGGGACAATCCTTTTAACGGTATCTTTAGGTGAAGCCACAGGTAGATTTTGTCAGCGAAAGTGGCGCCTTGTAGCAGACATTTGAATACAAACATTTTATGATCTATTGGCTAAACAATTTACGGCTGTTATCTATTAAGGAATGAAGCAATATTTGCTTAACCGAACATCAATACAAACTTTCTTGTAATCGAAACAATAGGCACTTAAAAATGTCTTGGACTGAGTTCTGCCATTCATGAGGTAAAGTCCGCCATAGCTAGGTTGGTATGTTTTGGCGTTGGAAAAACGTTGCTCTATGTACACTACACACATCGGTGCTATATTCGATTTGAATAACGTGTTCGTTTAAAAACTGCAATGGTGATGATTTAATCAAACATCGATGTTTTTTCTACAAGAGTTATGAACCTTCAAGTTAAATGTATGATTTCATGATTTCCTGGTCCATAGACTATTGAATGGCTGCGCATGTTAACGTGAAAGTCATCGACAATGTACTTTCCCCTCGTCTTGTATTTGCATGCAAATAATGCAACTTCCTTAGCAATGTTTTCAAGTTACTAACGCGAAACTGCAGTGCATGGTGCTGGCGACATCGAAAACTCATAGGTCCAGATTAATGTCTAAATTGTTCGACATGAAACATGCCAATTGTGAACAAACAAAGAACAATGGATGCATTTTTATACGATGAGCCCGTTTTACAATAATATTACGATACAACAACAATCCTAGATTTGTTCAATGACAAATATATGAATAAGATCCAGTCAGAGTGCATTATCTCACTAGCCAAAGACAGAATGGATTGGTGAAGCGTGAGATAGCAAGGCAGTGGTACACAGCACTTTCATGCCATGGCTCTAGCTCATGACTCTAATGAGAAAGAATAAAAGAACAGAACCTGGAACGTTATTGCGCGAATTATGCCAGGACTTCAGGTGCTGGCTATAGCCAGAATTCTATAGAATTCACAGAGGAGTACAGTAACAGGAGTAAGAAGAGATAGGTAATCAACAGTAAAAGTGGTAGTAGATTAGAAATATGTGGTGATAATTGATATCAATTTGATGAAGCAACCAAAATTTCTGGATTTCCATGATTCCGAAAGGCGAGTAGGAGGTCCGCCAACTCTTACGAAGTAAAGAAACAACAAAAATGTCTACACAAATCTCGTCATCTTTCCACATTTTCGTTGCTAAGTAACTTCTAGTAGTAAAATGTTTTGTTTGTGATTTATAACCAGCGGGGAAGAACAAACATCTCATTTCTCTGCATTTTACGACAGATTTTGTAACTCGCAAATAAACACTGAGTTACGCAACCTCTCAGCGGCGGTGTACGAAACAAAACTGCTCATAAAACATAAAACTTTTCAAAAGAAAGTTGCAACAGTTCGACCTATATTCATCCGATAAACTTGTGACCGGGAATGCCGTGATGCAATTCGGGTCACAAATTAACAAACATCTTGTAACTGTTTTAAGAACACTCTTCTATCGCTCATTAATCCAGTTACGATTTGAAATATCTTTAAGATGAGTAATCTCCATAGAATCTCATGATGTTTTTTTTTGTTTTCTGTGGCTTCCTTTTTTTTATTTTTAAAATCTTTCGTATTTGGATAGAGTCTTATCTTGTCTTGCGTAAGTTTTAACTATTTACTGCTGACATAGCAAACGTACGTTATTTTTCTCTATCATTGACGTAGACGCCGGTTTTAGATTACACTTTACACAAACTTTTGAATCACCTTGAGTAGTTACCTGCTCCTGCTATATGTCATATTTGTTTTATTTTAATCTCTGTCGGAAATCAATACTTCCTCTATGTACCTACCATTTGATTCCGCTTAATCTAGTCATACCTATTCAGTTGCAAAGTTAGTCATCGATGTCTTTCCCGAATCATGTTTGAAAGAAAACTTTGTTTCCTTTACGGCTCATCGCTATTCTGCCTTGGATACGTTGAAGTTTTATATTACTTATTAGGATTTGTATAATGAAATTGATCATCTTCATCTTCTTCTTTGGTGTTAGCCAGTCAGATTGCTCAGGATGCGCCATACGAACTCTGGATTGAAATGAAATTGATTAAATTAGACATTTTCATCATTGTAATAATTGTAAATTATGATGACAGCATTTTATACTGTAGGTATCAGCCATAGAAATGGTTTTGAAGCCTTACTGTTCAATAAGCGACACTATAAGTGAATCGAAAACTTCGCTTAACCTACCTCCCTAGCAATATCTTGGGAATAGAAACCACAATACTTGGTTTCTCATTAAAACACCTAAGTTAACGTGTGTACTGTAGTAACTTAACATGTATATTTCATAACCAGGTGACATTAAAAAACTTTATTTACGCTTAGTTATGTTGATTCTCATACAGCCAGCTGTATGTCGGCAGCTGCCTCAACTCTTTGTGCCTTATTCCAAGAAAAAAATAAAAAAATGAAGCCTCCAAGCGATTACCTTTTAGAAAAAGGCGCCCGGTGCCTTCGGGATCATTCTATTTTTTATAGGACGCCCCGTCAGCACCCATTATGACTGTCGGTGCACGAATACGTTCGAAAAGAAAAATAAAAGTAACCAAATAATGTACTGTTTCAAAGTGGAATGTTAATTGCTACAATGTTCTGTTCCGTTCTTATCTACGTCTGCGTCTATCTAATCCTCAAGATTATATTTAAGAAAAAAAATGTTTTAGTTTTTGCTCCAAATGTTTCCTGCCATAGGAGAATTTAGGCTGGGAGATATTGAATCTTACGAACAACTTTTGAATATGACTCCAAGATAAATACCTGTGTCACCGATCGAAGTAAAGAAAGACTAAATACAAGTGGCAATTGATAGATTATTGAACGATACCAGGTAGTCAGAAGGAACCACCGGATAGCCGTGTGTACCCACACTGAGTTCCGGAAATAGGAAAACTGGCCGAATTAAGGCAGATGTCGTTTTCGAAGTGGGTCAGAGGGTGGGTGGAGTCATAGGATCAACATCACCACCATAACATAAGAGCTATAGATGGGGGAGGCCCTAATTGGTCAAACAGAAGTTGACAATGACCTACAGGCAGGAGATAAAACTAAAACATTGGCTAAAAATGTAGTAAATAGCTATATCTAATTACTCATAATTACTGTAATTCCGGATGTGACAGCCAAAGGAACATTTCCAGCACAATTCAAACAGTCAAGTCACTCTCAGTTGTTAGATTACAATCATGTTGACTAACAATTTAACTATGCTAACCTACCAAAACGTGTTATTACACGTTTTGGTAGGTTAGCATAGTTAAATTGTGGAGTAACGAATATTTTGCATTTTGTAACATAGAATAATAGCGGCGGAATGGAATGCGGCGGTGATGTAACTAAACCTCAGGTAAACGAATTGTAACGCAATAAAAAAAAAACAGTTACTACCGGCAGAGCGTAATGAGCGTGTACGAATTTAAATGGTCAAAAAACTGTCCTTAAATGAGTATTTATAAATAGAATTACAGTGATTACTCACCTAGTTATATTTAATTCCAATTGATAGTCGAAGTGTCATATTCGTCCGATAAACTATTACCTATTTGTTCGTAGGATAAACGAACGAATAACAGTAGATCACCGAGGACGGGAAAGTAAGAAAGGTCTCAGATCTCATGTAATTGTAAACAAACATGTGATCTGAGGCTTTCTTATTTACTGTCCGAAGCTAGTATACTATTTTTCTCCACGACAGTGGTGGAAAGCGGCAACTTCGTTTAGCGCAGTGGGATGACAATTGACGCTTTCCGTCCGGAGGGGAGAAAAATAAAGTTAGGTAAACGGACGACTAAAATTATCGTCTAGTCGTCCTACCGTCATCGCCACGTAAGCCACGGATTAACATTATCCGATGCAGTCGATTAGGTTAGCGAGGAAAGAAGTTTATCGGACGACTAGCATCAGCAAATGTTACTCCAGTAATTTTAATTTCTTTAACACACAACAATGATACAACTCAATAAAATCAATGTCTGTTGATTATGTAATGCGGTGGGGGGAAGGAAAGAGCCTCCCCTGTGACGAAACCTGAGTTCGTCGTACGCTGTACGTCGTACCCTGGGCAGTCAGCCTCGATACCACCATTGCTGAATGCTGACTGGTTAACTTCTGGTTAATCTTTCCACGGATATTGTCATGCTGACACGACAGAAGAAGATCTAATATCGAATGCGATAATTAATTAGACCTAGAAAAAATATTATCGGTTATTAATTCTCTACAATATTTTTAGGTTGGTTTGTTTTAATACAACTTTAGTGGGATCACACACGATGACGCACTGACGCAGCGGCAGACGTCAGTCCGTCATTTGTGAAGCAAGGAGTTGTATGAAACCGCACGTAGAACGTAGAAGCACACACGGATTGACGCACCGTGTGTGCTTCTACGTGCCGTTTCATACAACTCCAGCTCAGCTCTAACACTTACACGTTTTCCCATTACGTAACGCTCTGCAGAGAAATTGTTGGACAGTCGCTTTTCGATTTTTCAAGTCTTCATTCTGTTCGCCACCTGACTCTTTCGCATAGAGTCTTCGCTACAAAAACATTAATTTAGTTTTTCATGAAACTACCAGCAAATAATAATGTTCTCATGTACAAGATGTTAAACTAAGTTAAACAGGTACCCACACGTGAGCTACTTTCACATAATTTCAGAATAATTACAAAGCATTTCTTTCCAACAGGAGAAAGTACTGTCTCGCTTCGCTGAACAGTTTAATTTTGACTAAATATACGGTCTAGACGCAGACGTATCTATCTATTAATCTAACAACGCTTGTTACAGTTTTGGTTCTAATTGGTACGATTATGCTAGGACTTTTAAAGGTTGTTTAATCAAGTCATTAAATTGATGGGGGAGGAAACTTCTCAAGGTTCAAGACTGCTTTCTTCCGTTTCTTCCATATAATTTTTCGTGAACACAGATTGTAAACTGAACAAAGATACTTGGTTGAGGAAATGTGAAAAAAATTGCTCATAAAACTGATGTACCAGCAGATGATAATGACAGAGCAGAATGGGCCGACCCCAAATAATCTGAGCAGAAGCACGAAAAAGGAAAGAGAGAACACATATTGATCAACAATTATTAAAGAATTGGACGATCATAGCTGGTACGATTGAGATAGATTAAGACCTTTGTTTTGAATAGCGTGAAGCTGGTAATAATTTTGATAAATAAATCCTAATCCAACTAAAAGTATTCGAGTAAGGAAAGGTTTGTTTGCAAAATTCTGGGAAGCAATTTTTTCTTTTATCCGTATAAGCACTCTCCAACGTTAGAAAACGCATTCTTGTTACCTATAGCGTTTATTTGGAAAATTGGCTATAAGTAAGTAGGTAAGTTAATTTGAAACTAATCGTATAAGATTCTAAGACCACAGGTGGGAGAACAGTAAACGTTGATTTGACATGACAATTATCCCTAGCTTCTTCTCCGGTTGCACAATGTACCTACAGTTCCAAACAACCAACAGGTACCTACGTATCTCACGGTCTCGGCATCGAATCATTCAAACTGTTCGATTGCATAAGTTAATAACAGCGTGCTTGTTCGATTTACCGTTAACTTTATATGATGCAAGTTACAATATTTAAATTCTATCGCTCTTGTGCATCTTTTATTCATAGATATGCATTGGGACGGGCATTTTGTTTGGTTGAATTGTCTAGACCGGTTGTTGGGTTTCTTTAGCAGTTTTCTTACGAATGATAGGCTTACCATTTACATATAATTATCACGATTTTACAATCTCAAAATCTGAAAAGTTGTTTCCTAAATATACACTAATATTAAAAGAAATGGTTTGCCCACTTTAGATTGTGGTATTGGTTTTCCCTTATGTACATTTTGATAATTCAGGCCAAGCCTACAACTATTTAGCCTTGCACTGACCTTTTAAATTTAATCAAATCGTTCTGCTATTTTAATCATCAAACAAGGTAAAAACATCCAGAAACATTCAGTTAATTAATAAGATTTATACAACACTTATTCTGCACGCGATTCGTTTTTGTTAAACTTCATAATCCGCCCACGTCTTGAAATTTTCCTGATTGTTTATGCTAATCAGACAATACTGCGAGAAAAACCTATAAAACACAGCATTTTTATCAGTCGCCATGTTTAATTGTATGGTAAATACCGCGCTCATACAATGGAGCGTAACAAATTTTATGCAAACAGGCACTGTGCTTCGACAGAGCTCTCGTTTCCGTGATAAAAACAATGTCTATAAGTTCTTACATATGCTATTAATCAGTACAAGTAAATTATGTAATTTTCGCTTGCATTGCATCCCACTGCAATAAAACTGGCATAAGATGTAAAATTGTCAATTTCTCGACACATTTTACCTAAGCTTCGACCAAATATTATTTTAGTCGAATATTATAAGTACATAATTAAGAGGGTAAATAATTATAAAGGTACAAATAAATCCACAACCATATACCCACAGCCTTTAGGGCGGGCGTTTAGAAATTTTTCTTGGGCTGTTAATGTACAAATGGTAACTTATAGCTTATTGACGTGTTCAGGACGAAACAAAAGTCAAGCTCAGAGGAAGGGTCTCTTTTGTCAAGAAAGACAGGTGGCTCATGTCTCGTACACTAAAACAGTCCCATGGGAAGAAAATAAATGTGGTGGTCTATTCTAAACCGGAACCACATGGCAGAAATATCAAGAATCAAACTCCGTCCAACAGAAAACAGCTATCTAAGATCTATAATCAAACTAACTTTCATTTGTATGTCAGTAACTTAGTATTTTGAACGTAAGTTGAACGGAAACCGTCGAACGTTACTCGACTCTGCCTCTAAACCTGTTTGTAACACGTGCTCCCAAGTTACAGTCGTGACTTCCATGTTATTCGTTCGAGGCGATAGTTTTCCTGGTTTTGTTTTAAAACTAAGCGCTTAAATTTTCGCAATTTTGTCATCCCACTTCTGACCTAATAAGTAGTTTGGGAATGATCACCAGAAGGGGGGTCCATTAAAACTATTAAGAATAAATTAATAAACACAGGTAAGTATGGGGAACACATTAACTAATCCCAAACGGAAGCTAAATAGGCTTTCGTCAAGGATATCAGACAAGGACCATAAACACAACATCCATAAGAAAGATTTTAATAAATCGTACTTATACATATAACGTAACGTGTAACATTCATACCTACCTAATAATTGAATGAGTAAGTTATTGTATATCAACGTTATATGTTCTTATTTAAGTACCACAGATAGACAAGTATTGTCTTTCCAATTATTTCTGGCTGAAGAATGAATTGCAGGTCAACTTGCACTTAACCCTAGAACAGACGATTTATTTGGTTTAATCTGCGGACGGACAGACATCCAGACAATAAATCAGGTCATCTTTAAACCGGTATTGACATACCTATTGCAGTTCGAGCAAATATAATACAGTAAGTAACTAAGGTACAGTAAGTCTGCTACATACAAATACACCATGCAACGCAATGACACACATTATTACTAGGAGTTTGTTTTCCAAAATGTAATACGAAGACACTAATTCAGAATTTTTTACAGAATGAATGAATGAAATAGAAATCATGCATGTACGCAGTATCATGAGTTCAAATTAAAAAAATATATTCATATTAATATCACAGAGCTTTCTGATGTAATTTTTTGACTCTACCATTGCACCGCATCGGAAGGTGTTCCGTTGTGGAGAACATTACCTATATAGGGTCCTTCTTAAAATGCCGACACTTTATTAAGGGGATGATCAGCGCATCAAACTGAACAACTTTCTCTATGGCACCAACATCGAAATCGCAAAAAAAAAATCATCCCCTCCATACAAAACTGCAAACCTACTCGAGCCAAAATTTGCGATTTCGATGTTGGTCTCATAGAGAAAGTTGTTCAGTTTGATGGTCTGCTTATTCTTCGGTCTTGAAATTTAAATACCTAAAGTGTACCTTCTATACTGTTTATATTTAGTGCTCCGAGTAAGAGAGAGAATGAACCAATTAACAGAGTTAAATTGTCTGATGCCAGAGGTCTAGGGTTCAACATGATATCAAAATGAAACTTGACGGGAATTCGCGGCTGGGTTATTGGCAATTAGTGCTGTAATTGAGGAGAAAATTAAATTTTGCGAAGAGAAATCGCTTCTTAGCTGTTATTTTCACGGTTTAGCTGGATGAGCAGTAGACGTGTAATTAATAGGTTACGGTAAGCTTTTGTGGTTAGTGAATTAAACTTACCTATATTATTTTCTTTTCATAGTTCATGTATTTGCAATATTAACTTCGCTTGGCACCTGGAGTGCGATTTTTGAATCTCATTCGGTGAGCTCAGCAGTTGATGAAGTCAAAATTACTATCGGAGATACTCATCTTTCTACTGCTGATTTGACTTTCAAAAATCGCTCTCCTGTAGTGTGATTTGAACTGCTGAGCTCACCGAATGAGATTCAAAAATCGCACTCCTGGAGTTCTATGGTATGAAATCCACATTTCTTGGTGATTCTGCTTCTAATATTTAGTTCTTAGTCTATCGAGTCATTATATATATCGAGTCATTCCATTGTTCTTGCCTAGCATTTTACCACACAAATAGCAGTATCGCAGTAGCATCCATAAGCTCTGTTCGCATTCTGAGGGGCTAGATAAAAGATGGGAATACTTAAGTTAATAAACAGACTATGAATATTATGACGATCGGGACAACACAATATGACTTGAAAATCAATAAAAAATTATCAAAATCAATTCATAATTAGCGGGGTAATCGCGTAACAAACATACAAAAAAAATATTGTCGAATTGAGAACCTCCTGTTTTAGAAGTCGCTTAAAATGACCACAAATCCATTATCGGTCTCTTACACGTATTGATTTATTTATCGAAACTCAGCAATATCAGTATTCAGTATGTCTTTGTCGAAACTTAGCCTGGATTGCACCAAAAAGTATTTAGGCTTAAACATGTTTAAATATAATGCCGTCACTGCAGGGGCGGATCCAGGATTTCATGTTGGGGGGGGCCCATCGGCCAACTCGGGCCACGTATTAAGATTAAAAGAAATTAAGAGAGCTCATTTTTTTACTCGGCCTCAAAATTCAGAGGTTCGTGGGGGGGGCCATGGCCCCCTGGGCCTAAATGCTTGTTGGTGCAAGCCGGGCTTACACAATTAAATAGCTCCTACCTAACTGAAATCGTAAAAATGCTTAAAGAAGAGTGATCCTTACCTCTTACCCACTGTAAAATAGTTGTTAGTTTATCAACATAATATTAGTATAATTTATACAAAAGTAATTATAATAACACTTAACCTAAAGAAAAGAAAAACAAAACTTATAAATACTATACATACTACTTACCTGTAAATAAAAAACATCCTCTAAATTCATCCTCCATCCTAATAAATAAATAAAATATCCTAAAGTTGTTAGTTTTTACAAAGTTTCTGACCACGACGATAGCGAAATACGATCGCGATGTAATGTAATTTAATCTTAGAAACAATTTGATCCTTACGCAAATCATTAGATTCACTTACGCGACGCAATCCCTTCCTGTGTCTCACTCAACTCTACTAGATGTCCAACATTCAAACTAGGGTTGTTCATTCCGGATTCGCTTTTCTAGTTATCGGATTATTTAATAGGCAGATATTGAAACGATAAATAGAGCTATAATAATGTATGCAATTCCATGTTTAGTAAAAGGCGATCTTTGCTCTGAGAGTACCAAATTGCAGAAAATATAAAATCCCCTTGTTTATTTTGTTGCTACAATTTTTCAAATTGGTCTATTTATGTAAGTTGTGAGCGACTTGTGTAGATCTCTAGCACTCTAGCGGATCGTATAGGTACTTTAGTACCGAATGAAATAAAATGAAGGAGCTCTACACTGAAATGGTAGATAATGGGCTAAGAAGAATTTGTCGGTTATGCAAATACGGATATGCAGTTCCATAACATCGCATCCCTAAAGATCGAAGTGATATAAATCACTTCATTGGTCAATGAGTGCTAGCATTACCTACAAAACTTATTAGTAAACACTGCATTCTGCTTTCCGCGAACCACAGCACGTCTGTCTGCACGTAGCGACTGCTATTTCTTGCAACTGTTCAATGCATTGTGTGAATGGGCCTTTAAATTGCGTAATGTGTGGTAATTTAAGCGGTTCGAATAGGAAGTATTTCTTGCTCACACATTTTAATGGTCATTGTACCTTCCTATTTATAGAGATAAGAGTATCTGTTGGTAAAACTTTAGTGTAGCATGACGTTTCACGTAAGAACCTAAGGTACCTATTCGATATTAGATAGTAGTATATAGAACTAACTATATACTGTGCTATAATCAGGGCCGGCCCGTCCATATAGGCGAACTAGGCGATGGCCTAGGGCGCTAGAATTTGGGGGGCGGCATGGCGAGCGTAGGGAACGGGCGCGGACAAGTCGCCACATTGTATTACGTCGAAGTCTTCCAAAGCCAACACAAATGTGCGTCAGCCATTGGCGTATTACACAAAAGTCCTTTTACTCAGGTATATAAATGGTTAATAAGGGTGCATCGGGCTTTGTAATAGTCTACTGGCAAAAGTTAAAATATTGGTTGGGTGGGACGCACATGTGCGCCTGCGCATTGTGAAAAGGAGAAACTGCAATAAAACACGGCTGTTCCAAAATAAAACACAGAATACGCCATCTAAATAATTTTTGGCCCTTTTTTACAAATTGATGTACCTACCTACTCGTTAAAAAATTTTATTTTAAGACTCCTGTATTTAGGTATGCCTCGTTGTTACGTAATTTTATATTCTAATTAGATGTTCTAATTGTACCTTGGTGTTTTATATCACAACCATTTTTTTAAAACATCCTTATCTAGGGAGTCAAAGTCAAAGTCAATGAGTAATTTATTACATGGAGCATCGTGGAGTAATGCCCTACCTTAAAAATTATGCAACAACAATTTACGGACTTCACCTATATATAGGCAAGAGGGGCACGATCCCTTAACACTTTCGCTGCTAATTGTTGGTCTTTCCATACTAAATGCAATCAGCTGATCGAACGTTTACTATGAAAAGCCGAAAAAAAAAGATTTTCGAGTTTTCTTAGGAAAATATGTTCAGTATCATGGGTACAATCACCCCTTAAAGTAATGCAAATGTTTACCCTAACACCCTGTATTTTGGAACTTATTATAAGTACTAGGTATACAACGTGTTTCGGAATTAACGCAAAACTAGAAAGTAGTTTGTTTAGAATCGAGAGCAGAATCGAATTATCATGGTTTCAACACAGGTTTTTTTTTTTCAAAATATTAAATAATTTGTTTGTAAAATGAAAAAAAATCTGAACGCGACCTCAACCCACCTCAAGGGCACACTCACCCTACTTACTACCAAAACAAGATTCTTAAAATGTATCCATGAGCACGTTAACGCTTTCTTTCTTGCTGAAATGATAACAAATCATTTTTGCCTCAAAACTTAAAATGCGAATAACTTAATTTTTTAACGGAAAAAATAATGAAATTATTATTACAATCGAATTATTTTGTTGTAAATCAGTTGAAGGTTTTGCGCTTATTCATTAACACATTGTATAATTTAAAAAAAAAAAAAATTCGAGCTCGCTTTGCTCGCTCCAGCCTTTTAATAATATTTCTAAATTTAATAATTTTAAGCGTATTATAGGCTAATGAAACTCGTAGTAATATCGTTTTGAGTCTTAGTGTGAAAAATTTCGAGCTCGGTTCGCTCGCTCCAGCCTTTAAATGGTACTGTATTTTGAACGTATACCTACATATGCAATTGGAACTCAGAATCATCACCGTGTTGAGTCTTGGTGTGCGAAATATCGAGCTCGCTTCGCTCGCTCAGTTTTTTGAGCTTTTTCTTTCATCCCAAAAACTAGCCTTTTGCTTCCGTCCTTCCTTAACCTGCCTATGCTTTACCTTTAGTTAGATTAGCTACGGGCTACGGCCCTGAGGGCGCGTCCACTTAATTCGCCTAGGGCGCTGAGTTTGCTCGGGCCGGCGCTGGCTATAATAGCACTCCCAATTTACTTACAAAATGATTGAAATAAATATCTGTAATGGAGATTGCACTGATGTCTATGACTGCAACAATGAAAGCTTGGCAAACTTTATATAAGTCTCCATGGTCCTATTTTCTGCTTCGTTGCATCGGCAGAACAGCACTCATCTTTCAACAGTTGCTTGAGTAAAAATACACCAACCAATTCTATCTAATGGTATAGTCTCTTTTCTGTGGTTATGTGTTCTGTAAACGTACACATAAGTGGTATGTAGGTATAGTATATTATTAATCCCAATTTTAACTGGGTAGGCACCTACAGCCGGGATTCTCCAAAATATATATATTCTGTAAAATTTACTACCTACTTATACCGACTTGCATTTAAAAAAGCGCAATGTTCCTGCATCGTTCTAGGACACGCGTGGCCATGGGGTCCCGCTGAGTGTAGCCACACTGGGACGTCTGCTACCGCATTCTATTGACCAAACTACAAAAAATATGCTATCGATATTTTGATAGGTAACATTTTATTTCTGAAAGTAAGTAAGATGTTTTAAAGACACTTAGGTCTTTGATATTTTATTTATTATTAAGAGAATTTTATTCCAAGAGCAAAAATGCGCGCTGCATACAAACGTACTATGGTGATATTTTCAATAATAACCAGTTAAATTCAATGAAATTTTACAGAAACAATCGGAAAACAAATCTTTATGCTTGTATGGAGTCAGATTTTCGTTAAAGTATACAGTTTCAATGCTAGGATTAATTTAAGTTTTGTATGGAAATCTTTGAGGCACTGCAACATTAAAACTATACATTTTAAAGAAAATCTGACTCCATACAAGCATAGAAATTTGTTTCTAGATTGTTTCTGCAAAATTTCATTGACTTTAATTGGTTAGTATTGAAAATATCACCATAGTACGTTTGTATGGAGCGCGCTCCGAATTATATATACCTATGAAATTATCAATCAGGAAATCCTGATAGTTCCACCCACGTCAAGCAGTAGGACCATGAGGATTTGAAAATCCTACTCGACCCACAAGGGGAACTAAGCGGTAGCACGAACAGTCCGTAAGGAGTATAACTAATTAGTATAAAAGTGTTGATTGTCTCTTGTACATATTAACAACAGGGCTTTTTATCCTTTCTGTTTTATCTCATCACTTAAACTTTATGAAAGCCAAGACAACTGGTTACATATAAAAATATTCTCATAAGCACTATAATCACCCATGAAACTGGCCACCTGCCACTAAAGCATTCATTCATAGGTTATTACAAGTACAACCTTAATGACATCACATCAACATCAGATTAAATGGGACCGCAGCCTCAGTTGGGTCGAGACGAGACAGCTGCGACAAAATAACGCCCAGACTGGTTATACGCTGTATAAAAACGGAAATTAAAGAAGAAACAAAAATAATTCAGATTGTCTGTAGTCTGGGACCTAGGACTAGGAGATATTGGAGCGAGCGAGTGATTGTTCCCACTTTTAAGGTCTAGAGAATATATAAATGGGGTGTATAAACACCAAAAGTAAAATTCGGTATGTCAAGTTTTTTTAGGAGGGCTGAATTGAAAACCATTTCGAGATAATGAGCGTTTTTTTTTTCGTTTCATAGTAGATCGATAGATGACGCTACGGTCTATACGAATCTATGTCAAACACTGAAAAATTATCTTTCCCCGAAATGAGGGTAAAAGTGAAGTAAAAAAAAAAACAAAAATCTTTTGGAACATAATGAAACATATTTTTTATGATATTTAACTATATTTCTTATGCTAATTTACTCTTTAAGGTGATACAAGACTACAATTTGACTAAAATAAATATAAAAACTCTTTGATCATAAGGCAAAATCTGAAATTGAACTGGCAATAAGAAAACTTGAGCTGTCAAATGTCATTGTCAATCAAACTCGTAGCGTAGCATTTACTTTGTCGTGTTTGTTAGTTTACTTCAGGAGTCACGTTGCGGGGTTTGCCTCGAACACTTGTCTCTCGCGTGGTGTTCGCGCGGTTCGCGTCTCAGCCTGCCACGAGGCTCCAAAATCCTTCTCAGTTGTTCTTACTCAAAAACAATCCTCGAGATTGGATAGACACTCCCTCAAATAACTTGACACTGGCGAAATCTAACAAGGAAACGCCATTAATTAAGAATAGAATAGAATAGTTTACTTCAAACTGCTTTTCTGAAAAACAACGAAAAAGGACTGTATTTTGGCTAAGAAAGAAATCGAAAATAATTTCAAAATTTTTTTGATGACGTCTTCCAAATCCGAACCAAAGAGAATGAAATCTCTACGTTTTTAAGTCTATAGGAGACATTGCAGAGGAAGTTTTTGCTTGACAGTTTGTCGTACAGACACTACTGCCATCTATTGAGTTATAAGAAAACGGCATTTAAAAAAAAAAAGAAAAACGCTCATTGTCTCAATAATAACAATAATTATATTTTCTATGTCAGAGATTTTAAAATGAAAGGATTACAGATATTTTTAATAAAATAACGTCGTTTTTCGGTCCGTGCAGTGACGTCACTGGCATACCTCTGAACTCCTTGGTAAACATAAAATCAACTTAAAATAACCGGCCATTAAGAAAAAAAAATACTTTCACAATGTCTGAATTTGCCATTTGATGTTGCCGTATCTTTTTCCAGCATAGAGTTAGAAAGAGGAGGCAGGTTTTAATTTTTTTAAATACAGCTGTATGTAGTTTTTCTCCATGGAGTTCGAATTATTTTCTCTCCACCATTTTTGCACTTAGAGATTACAGATCAAAATAATTTAAAAATTAAATTTATATTGATAAACTCGATGAATCGCAATAAGAATGAAATAGGTATCTTAAAATTATGTCTTCTGTCCGTAAAAAATATAAAAATGAAGACAAAAAAAAACTTGACATACCGAATTGTTCCTTGTATTGTTCTTCTTCTTCTTGGTCGTAACCTCATGGCTGAGGGGCGTGACCATCGTGGGCCGCTTGTGCCACCACAGCTCTCCAGGCCGCTCGATCTTGGGCCCGGTATATGCTGGCCTGTATAGTTACTCTTCTATAAATCTAAGTTTGGTCAAATTCGGCCTCAGTGAAAGAAACAAAAGATACCTAGTAGCTAGTAGGTACAGTTGTTCTGTAATCTGAGGGTCAAAATACTCCACTTAAGTCAACACGCATTGGATGAAGGACAGAACTTAACTGTTCTCATTTTGTCCCTTTTCTTTGCTGATGTGATGAAGCTTTCACTATTTTCTCTGTTTACAATTGTTCACGGCTTCATACAAATCAAAGGCTGCTGTTTTTCGTCCTTGTACGGTCTTTTCTGTCCTATTCAAAGTTTAATAGAATTGCTAGATGACAAGGATTGAAAGAGTGGGCCTTTCTCACTTTCTTAGTAGGTATGAAGACTATGAAGTAATTACAGTATTTCAAGGAAAATTAATGGGCATCGGGAATAAAAGCAGCTCTATATCATTATACAATACTGCCTAGTTTCGGTCGGTCGTCTTCGATTCGGGAACACGAAGTCGATGCCCATTATTTTCCTTGAAGTACTGTTCTGTCTGTGGTATGAATGAAATGCGCACTACCACATCAAAGTTTTAAACCTCCTAGGTCCGTCTGTATTGTACAAACTAGTTTGATCAAAGGATTGACGACCTTAATGGTTGAACTGAACGGTTTGATTATGCGTGTTGTGCGTGTTCGTGCTATTTCCATTTCAAGTTTGTTACCAATGATTATGTAGCACCTGTTTTTAACGATCGATGATACCGATGTTCCCAATGCAGCTTATTGAGAAGAGACCAGTTTTGGTTGTAATGTGTGATTTGACGAGTGTATGTGACTTGCATGAATAAAACATAGTACACAGGTGGTAGCCGAAGCAGGGAAGATCCCGTTTTTAGTAACTTTTTGTATCTATGGTAATAAATATACCGTCGTTGTGTGCGACAGATGGATTAATTTTGTATGAAAGGCAAACTTTTAATGAGTTTTAGTATTTTAAATTTCTCATGTAACACCACCTAACCTTTTTATACTTGTGTCATTTAGGTAGGTAAAGTAATATATAAAGTGATATGTGGTGATATGGAAGAAATGGTGTTTTTTACCGATAACAGCGCTTTATTTGACAATATCTGTCCGTCATCCCGGTTTATTACAGTATCTAAAGCCTGACCAGGAATATAAAAAACCTGGATTGGGGGCGCTGCAATCGACTGTCACCTTTAATGTTAGTGTTCCCAGTACAACAATTAGTTCCAATGATTTTCCGGAACATGGCGAGGTTTTTTATTTTCCTGGTCAGGCTTTACTTATCTTTTTCTAGTGTAGGAATACTAATCACAGCTTCCACCATCTGTCCTTCAACCGCAAATAGAATAGCTTTTTGATCACATAATCGATTTATTTGCCACATCAATCATATCGTACAAAAACATAGAGAAAAATCTTTCAATCAATCAATAAATCAATACTTCGAATAGTAATGCAGCTCCGCTTATGGCATTTCTTCACACACCCGGTTACCAACGAAACAAGTTTGATGCATCAGCCGTACAACACCTTAGTGCATTGATTCAGGGTTTAGTATACATTGAATATGTGGAATTGATAAATTTGTGTTTGGGTAACGGTGAAGCGGACTGGATGGCGTGACGAGCACAGCACTCATTTTCATTATGGACTCGACGCATGCGCTGTGTGCATTCCATCCTGCATGTGCTTGAGTCGAATTCTTCAATTCTATATGGTGTATGTGGACGAATTGCCTATATAATTGAGCTACTTTCTTGATTACTTTATTATGCACTGTCGATGTTTTTGATTACCAGGAACGCATACATTAAAGGTAATGTGAATTCTTAAAGCTTAGGTACCTTCTTTGTAACCTGCATTCCGTGTGGTGTCAGACTTAGGCCGAGATTCAGAGACGATTTGTAAGTCATAGTTCGAACTCCCGTATGTCAAAATCCATACATTTCTACCCTACTTAGCTCGAACTAAGCCAAAAAAAATCGTCTCTGAATCTCGGCCTTAGAATACCAACCCAGATTTGGTGTCGTAAAAGAAAACTAATCCCTTCGAGCGTTGCCATCATCTCTGATACCCACACCATATCCAATACCTTCTCTGATCGTAAGTTTCCCGTCCCATCGGATTCAGGATCAACTCATTCTTGTTCAAGAACGAAGTAAGATTACTCTTGCGTTTCATAAGAAAGTTAACTAAGTAATATCTCTGTCGAAATCGACTAAGTAACTATCTTTTTTTTTTATCAGCATCACAATGCTGCAGAGGAAATATTAGCCAGTCAGTGATGGTCGTCTCGAGTCTTACTGCCCAGGATGCGTCAAACAAACTCAGGTTTCGTCATTCGAAGGGGCTCTTTTGTTGCACCCTTTGTCCTTGTATCGGCTTGTATGAACAATATTATTGTAGTTGAAAATAACAGCAGAATTAGGGTAACAGCTTAGGGTATAAGCTGTAGATTGAATAAAGAATAAGATAGTGTCTTCTGTTTCACATACGAACAAGTTTCAAGATTTACAAGGCACTCGTGAAAGAGACTAAAGAGAACAGAACATCTGTCACTACCCAAGTAACACCAGCAAGTTGCTTTAAACCTTTATACACTATAAATTGCCTATTAGTGGTTAGTATATAGACAACAGTGTTCTAAAGGTGATTTATAATAAGATGAAACATTCTAATAGAGTATAGTGTCTCAGATCCACGTTTTAGAACCTCCTTTAAACTAAAAGATTAATCTAGTGTAAATAAACTAGTTGCTATCTACACTTAGTTTGGAAAAAGTGTTTGTTTAGAGTAATAATTCTGAACGGGACATATTTTATGACTTTCTGTAGGGTGATTTGACTATCATAAGCTAATTTGTTTTAGACGTGATCAATGTGGTTTAATACTGGTCTATAAATAAATGTTTATTAGAATGTTCTAGACGGACACAGTTTATATCTATTCTACAGAGTAAAATCTGAAGGCTTCCCGCTTTAATGTGTTTATAGAGGATAGTTTTGAAAAGATACTTTAATAAGTGTTTTTATTCTACTGCTGGACGGTGTTCAACTATCCATCAATGGAAAAAGTAAAAAAAACAAATATTCCGGGGGATTTCGGCGAAATGTTCGTAAATACATGGAAAATAAAGAGATATTAGAACAAGATACAATAGTGGATTTGTCTCAGGAAAAAAATAGCTAGCTGTCCCCCACTGGAGCCGACCGGGAAAATATGTTATCGTTGTCCCCCACTATAATAGTATCAATGGATTTTAATGGAAACACTGTAAATGGTGTTATCGCAAAATCAACGTTTTGTTTTTGCAGTAAAATAGTGTGCTTTATACAATAATAATAAAATAATAATGTCATAAATTCGAATACAAAACTTATTAATTATTTATATGGTTATAGCCGAAGAGCGGACAGTTGGCAACCCTACCTGATCGAGTAGCAAGATGTGACCTACCTAGGGTGTAGCACATCAGAAAGGTACCTACGTCTAAAAGTACAGGGTTGACTGGAGGGTTTTGTACAGTGAGCAAAAAAGTGGTCATTTTTTTGGTGTAAATTATCTAATCGAGTAACAAGTTGGCATATAGTACAGTCGATAGAGCTCATCGAGAAGTGCCAAATTATATAGGGTTGCCTCGCCTAGTCCTGGGACTTTATGAGTCAGCCTGATTTTATAGTGGCTAAAAATTCAAAAAATTACCTCATCGAGTAACAAAATGAGACTTTGCCATTTGATAGCTCTAGTCGTCCCATTAATTATTAACATAGGTTGCCGGCCCTAAACCTGGAACTTTTCTTAGTCTGCCGAGTTTTATGTTTGAATGTAAAAACTGATTGATGCAACTACGTCGTGGAAATGTGTCCATGGATGGTTGAGAGATTGGTGGTATGTAGTATTCAATTATAGGTATTTATTTGGAGGGACCCAACCTTAAAAATTGTGTACCGTTAGCAAAAAATATACAAAAAGTTGTGACACAGTCAGTATGCAAATGCAACCAAACCTATGAAAGGCGTGTAAATACTGTATATTTTATTATAATTGTTACGGTCAGTGTAATAAATCTGGTCAGTCAGTATTAAGAGGAAAAGTAGGAGTCGCGTTGTCGATCTGCTATTGGGCGGTCACGTCGCTCGTCGATTGTTGGTTGCCCCCTCCCAGCTCGACAGCGGGGCTCCAGTGGTGGCTCAAGATAGTGTTCTTTTC
The DNA here is from genome assembly GCA_963693445.1 of Agonopterix heracliana. Classification (NCBI taxonomy): domain Eukaryota; kingdom Metazoa; phylum Arthropoda; class Insecta; order Lepidoptera; family Depressariidae; genus Agonopterix; species Agonopterix heracliana. Next base: position 4,393,661 of record OY856310.1, read on the forward strand.
GAAAAAAAATCCTTGAAGTCACCAAATACATAAATTACCGTACAACGTCAAGCACTTTTGCTACATAAACTAGACATTGGCAAAATCATCAAATACCCAAGATGGCAGCCATTTTTTTAAAAATAGAATAGAATAGAAGAGGAAAAGTACATGAAATTTGAAGAATTGGTATTTCAGAGATCAATTACTGTCGGGGTGTAAGGGGTAAACGCAGTACACTATGGCGACAACCTAACTGCCAAGTCAACCTCATCCGCTTGTGGTGCACCCTGCCGACTAACCAACGAGGCTCTGGCGACCGACTGTGATTCCGGTATATCCATCCAAAGCAGGCTATACCAAAATCCCTCGACCTATGATGGGCAGCAGCATCACCGGTACAACTGGTATATCCCTGCGATCACCAACCCGCTCTGCCAAGCGTGGTGATTATGGCATTTTTACCTCCCAAATATGGAATTTAGTCCCACATGGCCCCGGCCCCTAGTTCCCGGCAGCTCTACTATTCCAGGCTACGGCAGTGGTCTAGCTAACGGTAGGGCGGGGAATGCTAAGAATACCCGGGTTACCAGAGGCTGCCAACATCAACGACTGTTATTGTTACGACGTTAACGTATAACGGACGAACACTGATGGAGGACGAAAAGTTCACGAAACTCGAGATAGAACTAAAAAAGATTGAGAGGCATATTCTTGGGTTGTCAGAGGTCCGAAGACAGGGGGAGGATACGATGACCCTAGAATCTGGCCACTTGTTCTACTTCTGAGAAGGCGAAAGCCTGTCCCAGGGTGGCGTAGGATTTCTCGTCAACAAAACCCTCATCAACAATGTAATGGAGATCAGCAGTGTGTCGAATCGGGTAGAATACCGCGTGCTAAAATTCTCCAAAAGGTGCAGCTTGAAGGTTGTACTGGTATACGCCTACTACGACGGGCTCTGACGAAGAAGTCGAATCGGTATACAAGGATATCTCTAGAGCTATCAACGATACTGCAAAGACTCATTTCACGGTTGTGATGGGGGATTTCAATACCAAAGTGGGTATAGGAGAACGATGAGTCGAAGGTGGGTCAGCACGGTATTGCTAACAGAAACCAGAGAGGGCATAATTATGCTGCTTGGCTTCCTAGAGAGGCAAGGGCTATACTTGATGAACTTATTCTTCAAGAAGCAGCCCCAAAGGAGCTGGACCTGGCGAAGCCCTGACAGCCGGACATATTCAGAGACGTATCAGTGATCAATAGGTTTAACAACGGAAGTGATCACCGACTTGTCCGAGGCACTCTGAATAAAATTACAAGCTCGAAAGAAGACGTCTGATGAAATCGACTCTCCGTCCCACACTTCCACACAGCATTAAACTGTAGTTGGAAGTGACAGCTTCCAGCTTGACCTCCAAAACAGATTTGATTCGTTGGAAACCACCGAGGACGCGGACGTTGGCGAAGCTACAAACCAACTAGTAAAAGCTCTCCGTGAAGTGGGCTACAGGCATTTCGACGACGATGTTCGAATACCTCCTGACACCCGGGGCCAAAATGAGTTATCTATGCCACTGTACTTAGAGTTCAATTTCGCACCGACTGGCAAAGGCTCCTAAGTGATTTTGTAATAAATAACGCCACAAATTCTTAATACTGAATTCTGAATACCTCCTAATAACACGCTTTGAGCGTGTTAGCCTGAAATGCTGCTAATATATTCTAACTTACCAAAACGAATATTTCCTAAGTTACTTCCGAACAAATTTTGCTGCCAATACGATCCTATCTACCATCAAACTGCCGGAGAACTGACATCCGTCATTCGGCTACAGTGTGCGAAAGAGATCGAACTATCGAGTGGCGTGAGGTGGTACGACGTCACGGGAAGCGCGTGCGGCGGCCATTGTCGTTGTTTTTTGTAAAGGGACAACAGGTTTTTTATTTAGTGTCAATATTTATGTAAAAACAAGTAGTTAGGAGTGTATAGGAGCTATTAGTTTGATTATTCCAAGTTTACAGAACCTACTATATTACGTATCAAGAAGATAGGAGCTATAGCATATGCTCACGACTATATTCCTCGAGGGGGTAGTCAGAGATATTCTGAAACCTCAGAACATCCACGTTTCACCAGTAGTACCGAAACGCTGTCCAGTGTGACAGGGGGTGAGCCCGTCGCCACTTGTAATGGACAGTGGGTACAATACATGTCTCGAAATTGAAGCATGTAGGTTTCCTCACGATGTTTTCCTTCACCGAAAAGCCAGTGGTGTTACAAATCGTACATAAATTCCGAAAAACTCATTGGTACGAGTCGGCTTGGACGGGGATCGAACCATCGCCTCCTGCACGGCAGGCAAGGTTAATCGCCACTGGACCACCACGGCTAGGAGCTATTAGTTTGATTATTCCGAGTTTACTTAGAACAGTTAGAACCAACGATATCAATGTACCTACGTCTATGGTTAGAACCTACTATTACCTATCTAGAAGATAGGAGTTATTAATTTGATTATTCCAAGTTTATTTAGAACCTACTATTACCTATCTAGTAGATAGGAGCTATTAGTTCTAATAATTATCATGTATTTTCAAATACATTTTGATTTCTAACTAGCAGATAGAACTTATTCGTTTTATTTTTAGAACTAAATATTATAATTGTTAGTTTGATACAGAAGTTATTAGCATGTAATTTAACTTATTTTTACTCGTATCATGAACATACCTACTTGATAGATTTGATTGTTTTAGCCGAAATGTCGTCGAGGACGAGACTGACGGAAGGACTACGACTACGAGCACGTAAAATGTTTCGTGCGTTAACCCCTTACCGCATGGACTTTTATAACTAAGCGGGAAAAAAAAATGTTGTATTTCTGAGTTTAAGGAACCTATAAAAAATATTAAAAAAAATTTAGCAGTCTTCTGTAATTTTTTATTTACGAAATAAAAAATGTGCATAATGGTACATTATGCATTACATACAAAATATGAGAATATACCAAATATGGGACGACATGTAATTGCCAGTTTATGGTGTATAAAATACGAGCGTTTACCCGCGACTTCGTCGGCGAGGGTTCCCGTCGTCGTAGCGAGATAAATGATATACCAGATTTTAAGTCAGATCATATCAGGTCAGCTATCAGACAAAAAAGTTTAATCAGTCAAAAAGCCCTCCCCGGGTCATACCGGATACAAAGAATCTCGCGTTTCCGCGATGGATGGCGATGGACAACCTTTGCATTAAGTAGTACCCGGAGCGAGCGTCGTTCCCCCTCTCCTGGAGTCGACGACGAAGCTCAAAGCTTCCGACCCCCAGCAGCCCATGGTCTCGAAGGCCAGCGGCATAAAATCACAAAAGCCGAGTAAATGTCCCGCTTTTTGTCAGCCGCCGACGGCTGCCGGCGCCGGTGCCCGGTCTTCAAGAAGGAGGCCAGGAACAAGAAGGCCGGTACAGTCCCGTTAACCCAGTCCAACCCAAAAATAAAGAGGACCCCCCCCCGCCCAGGAGGCCGACCCGAGCGCCCAACTAGAGGTAAGGGCGGCCGCAAACGGGCCCACGCAGCGAGGCCATCCCACCCAGGCGCAGGCACGAGCCGAACCAGGGAGAAAGAAGGGGAGTAAGAAGAAAAAAAAGGGAAGGAAGGAGGAGACCTTCCCCTCCACTGACGAGACCGCGCAGCAGGAGGCGCCCAAGGCACAGACCGAGACTGATGCACCACCAAGGCACCTAAGGCAGCGAACGCGCCAACCGCACACGCAGCAGGTGATAGACTACGACTCACACCTGTACAAGCTACACGATCGGGAATTCACAGACTTCCTGATCGGGTTAGTCCTGCTGATGCTCAGCGGCACTGACCCCCTCGAATCGATCCTGGCAAGGATCAGAGCCTCCAAACGCCGCAATGATCGCTAGCAACTGCAGGATCATTCATTGGAATGCCGACGGACTGTCCCCCCGCAAGATCAACCTGCTGCGTGCACTCGCATCGGAGCAAAATGCTGACGTGGTGCTCGTCTCGGAAACACACCTGAGGAGCAACGACAGACTGAGGTGCCCCAACTTTCACATTTACCGGAAGGACGAGATATCCGACACCTCCGGCCAGGCCTACAGAGGCCTAGCCGTCCTGGTGAGGAGGAGACTCGTCCATCAAGCTCTACTGACCCCGCAGCTGCAGTCTGCCTACGCCTTAGGTGTGGAACTGTGTCTCGACGGCAGACCCCACCGTGTGTTTGCTTTCTACAAGCCTCCTAAAGTCTCCTTGGCGGTCGCCACACCCCACCATCATCGCCGGAGACTTCAATTGCAAACACACAGGTTGGTACTCACACGAAATCTGCTTCAACGGGCGCCGCTTCTTCGACGACGGGGAGAGGAAAGGGTACGAGGTACTGGGCACGGAGGCCCCGACACACTACCCATACTCTGCAGCCTACATGCCGGACACCATCGACCTGACCCTCGTCCACGGCCTCCACGCAAGACCCACGATTGAGGTGCTGGAGGACCACATGATTTCCGACCACCAGCCAGTGCTCGTAATCCTAACGGACCCATTGACCTCGATACCTCCTTTAAAACCCAGGAAACACACTGAATGGGAAGAGTTCGGGGGGTATGTGGCCCAGCACCTCATTAACCGCCCAGTCTCTTCAGCATCGGATGTCGACCAGCTGGCGGAAGATCTCTGCCGCTGCATACGGGACGCCTTATCCCACGCCTCCAGGGATGCTCCGAAAAGAGCATCGGACCACAACCTACCAGCGTTCATCAAAGAGATGCTAACCAGCAAAAGGCGTCTCAGGAAGCAGTGGCAACGCTCACGCAGCCCCACCCTGAAATCCCAGCTGGACGCGTTGGTCCTAAAGGTTACGGACGCTCTACAAGCAGAGAGAACCGAATCCTGGCAATGCACCACCGAGTCGGCTGGAGATGACTGGACAACAGTTCACAAACTCTGCCGCCAATTCTCCGGGAAACCTAAGCCCACCCGCCCCCTTCTAGCCGGCGACGGAACCCTCCGCTACCGAGCTGAAGTCCGCGCCGAGATCTTCGCGGAGAGCCTAGAGCGGCAGTTCAAGCCAAACCCGTCCGACGACACCGACCACGCAGCAGTCATTCAAAGGCACATGGATGACTACTTCGCCAGGCCGATAGCTTCCGACGAGGACCCCGTCGTCTTCTCCCCAAACTAAGTTCAGCGCATGGTGAAGCGCACCAAGCTAAAAAAGGCCCCAGGCCCCGACAACATCACGAACGAAGCCCTGCGACACCTACCGCAGTGAGCCATCATGACCATAACGCGCCTGTTCAATGGGATCATGAGGACGGGCCACTTCCCACAGCAGTGGAAGCTGGGCTGCGTCATCATGCTGCCGAAACCCGGGAAGAATATCCTGAAACCTGAAAGCTATCGGCCCATCACCTTGCTCCCAACCATCTCCAAGGTGTTTGAGAAAATGCTGCTGCGTCACCTAACGCCCCACATCACGCCTCGGAACGAGCAGTTTGGCTTCAGAGCCGAACACTCCACGACGCTCCAACTGTCGAGGGTCCTACATAACATGACTGTGGCTTCAAATAAGGGGGAATACACAGTCGCCGTGCTCCTCGACATGGAAAAGGCCTTTGATCGTGTCTGGCATCCAGGACTCGTCTACAAGCTGGCCACCTCTACGACTCCACGTCGAGTCGTTAAGACCGTGGCCTCCTTCTTGGCAGAGCGCAGATTCCAAGTGGCAGTGGAAGATGCCGCCTCAGACGAGCGCCCCATTGATGCCGGAGTTCCCCAAGGTAGCTGTTTGTCTCCAGTATGCTATGCCAGGTACACAGATGACATCCCAGTGGAGGGCGGAGCCCAGCTTGCCCAATACGCTGACGACGCTGCGTATTACACGTCGTCAGTAAACAGAGCCCACGCAGCAAAAAAGATGCAGACCACACTTGACGCCCTCCCAGCCTGGCTGGCTAAATGGAGACTCACAATCAACGTGGCAAAGACACAGGCGATTGTCGTCGGACTCCACTCATCCCTCCTGCCTCCTCCCCTGCAGCTCTACGGGCAACATGTCGCGTGGTCCCCCCAAGTTAAATACCTGGGGGTGACCATCGACCGCCGCCTAACAATGCTGCACCACATAAAGGAGGTAACTGGCCAGGTGCGCGCTGTTCGCGCCCTACTTCGTCCAGTCCTCTCGTCCCGGCTCCCTCTGCGCGTGAAGATCGGCGTCTACAAGACGTACATCAGACCGCGACTCACGTACGCCGCCCCAGCTTGGTACGCACTAGCCGCTGAAACAAACCGAGTCCGGCTGAGGGCCCAGCAGTCGCTGGTCCTCCGTACAATTGTAGACGCCCCACGGTTCGTAAGAAACGCCACTATCCAGAGGGACCTAAAGACCGAGACACTGGACGAGTTCATCGGTCGCCTAGCCATAAGGATGTTTGCACATACGGGAGATAGCTCCGCACCACGCGCACCCACCGGATCGGAAGCTCCTGCCTCGTGACTTAGTCACTGAGGCAGTCGAGCCCCTCTCAGCACCTGACTGACTCCCCCCCCCCCCCATGACTGACACCCTCTCCCCCGGAAATTACAACACGCTTCCTGTAGCAGGCGACTCACTAGGCCTCCCCCAACGGGGTCTCACCTGGTGGGTCCGACCGCACAGGAAGCAAGAACAAAAGAAGCCAACAAGTGCTCTGCGCTAACCCGAAGGACCCGGCCGTCTAAACGGCCGGCGCTTTGCAACCACAGTCGGGAGGCCAACGCCTCGATGCTGTCTCCCCGCGGCCCCGAGAAGAAAACCACGTGCGTGCGTGCGCGGGCCCTTGCAGAGCGAACCGTGCGGCTGAGATACGAGGCAGCGAGAGTTCTGACGCACGTGGCGTCCCATAGCACACATTCCTCTCTGCCATGGCACCAGCGTTAGACCAAACCGTCAGGACTTTTCCCATCCGAGCGACTAAGGCCTCGCAGTTCCAACATGCAGGGTATGTTGGCCGAAATCAGTGCCCTACGGACGATGTCATTGAGTGACGTGGGTGTCTCCCCGAGCACCGACGGCAGTTCAATGCCTGATGGCCATTGGCTTCCACCGTGGACCCGCAGATGCATTCATGTAGTTGACAAACATCGCAGCCCAGGCGGAGAGCTACCACCACCAGCAGCTAGTCGCCGTCGAGCAGGGTTCCCATATGTGGTGAAGGGAGTGCCTGCAACCACGCTCCCGATGCTGCCCTTGATATCGCCCTAAGTCTGGGCAAATTTGAGCCAGTAGCCGCGCCTATCAGTTGGTAAATAGCCGCTTTAGCTCTCACGTCGTCCCAGGCTCGCTGTACTCCTGGAGTTCTGTGTGCGGACGCGGTCGAGAAGAGAGCCGTCCAACTCGTCAATCCATCAGCTGCAAAAGGTACGCAAGCCTCGTCTCCGTTGAGTGACAGAATTTAAACCCTTGCGCCGATGCGAGAAAAGCCGGCAGGCTCAAAGCCCCCATGACGGATGGGTAGGGATGCCTGGCTATATACGAGGATATCTCTAGAGCTATCAACGATACCGCAAAGACTCATTTCACGGTTGTGATGGGGGATTTCAATGCCAAAGTGGGAACAGGAGGGCGATGAGTCGAAGGTAGGTCCACACGGTATTTGTACCAGGAATGAGCGAGGGCATACGCTGGTCGGCTTCCTAGAGAGGCAAGGGCTATGCTTGATGAACTCATTCTTCAAGAAGCAGCCCCAAAGGAGGTGGACCTGGCGAAGCCCTGACGGCCGGACGAAAAATGACATCGATTTCATCATGACTGATAAACGGCACATATTCAGAGATGTATGAGTGATCAACAGGTTTAACACCGGAAGTGATCACCGACTGGTCCGAGGTGCTCTGAATATAAATGTCAAGCTTGAAAGAAGACGTCTGATGAAATCGACCCTCCGTCCCACACTGCACCAAACTGTCGTTGGAAGTAACAGCTTCCAACTCGACCTCAAAAATCGATTTGATTCGTTGGAAACCACCGAGGACGTTGGCGAGGCTACAAACCAACTAGTAAAAGCTCTCCGTGAAGTGGGCTACAGGCATTTCCGCACGCAGCGTGTGGCAAAAGAATCCAAGCTCTCAAGCGAGACTCTGGAGCTCATGAGGCATAGACGTGAAGTTCTATCTGCGCAAGAGTCTTCAGCAGAACATCGGGTTCTCAACAAAAAAATAAAAAAGCTGATACGGCGCGACCTCCGACGCTTCAACACGCGCTCCATAGAGGAGGCGATTGAGCAGAACCGGGGGTCGAAAGTATTCGTTCAGCAGCTCGGGAGAAGCCACCTGTCAAAACTCAAATCCGCGGATGGGAAGATCGTTGCCATTAAGCCGGACCTCCTCACTGAAGTTTCGAAGTTCTATGGAAGTTTGTATGCAACACACGCCCCAAAGCCTGTAGCTCGCAACACCGACCCCAGAGCCCCACTAGTACGCCACTACACGGACGATATCCCGGACGTTGACTCGAGCGAGATTAGAAAAGCCCTCAAACAACTTAAAAATAACAAAGCTCCGGGTGAAGACGGAATAACAACAGAGCTTCTGAAGGCTGGAGGTACTCCTGTTTTGAAGGCCCTAGGAAAGCTCTTCAATTCCGTCATTCTCAATGGCATAACACCGGAGACGTGGAGCGGAAGTGTTGTGGTCCTGTTCTTCAAGAAAGGAGATAAAACCCTCCTCAAGAACTACAGACCGATCTCACTTCTGAGCCACGTCTATAAGTTGTTCTCGAGGGACATTACGAACCGTCTCGCTCGAAAATTCGACGAGTTTCAGCCCCCGTAGCAGGCCGGGTTTCGAAAAGGCTACAGTACCATAGACCACATCCACACGGTAAGGCAGATTATACAGAAAACCGAGGAGTATAATCAACCTTTGTGTCTAGCCTTTGTGGACTATGAGAAAGCCTTCAACTCGATCGAGACCTGGGCTGTTCTGGAGTCCTTGCAGCGATGCCAGATCGACTGGCGATACATTGAGGTGCTTAGATGTCTGTATGACGCCGCCACTATGTCCGTACAAGTACAAGATGAAGCCGATCCAACTGCTAAGAGGAGTGAGACAGGGGGATGTTATTTCCCCGAAACTGTTCACTAATGCGATGGAAGACGTCTTCAAGATGCTCAATTGGAAAGGACGAGGCATATGTGTGAACGGCGAGTACATCTCACACCTGCGTTTTGCCGACGACTTTGTCATCATGGCGGAATCGCTGCATGACCTCAGTGGGATGCTTAGCGACCTTAATGCCGCTTCCCGACGGGTCGGTCTCGGCATGAACTTAGACAAGACGAAAGTCATGCTTAATTCTCATGTCGAGCCAGAGGCGGTATACGTCGGTGAGGCGGCGATAGAAATTGTGCAAGACTATGTCTACCTTGGACAGACTATAAGACTAGGTAGAAACAACTTCGACAAGGCTAGGCGTATCCAGCTACGATGGGCTGCTTTCGGGAAACTACGTCATATATTCTCCTCGGCCCTACCACAATGCCTCAAAACGAAGGGGTTCAATCAGTGCGTTCTGCCAGTGATGACCTATGGTGCGGAAACGTGGACCCTGACGGTAGGGCTAGTTCATAAATTCAAGGTCGCTCAGCGAGCTATGGAGAGAGCTGTGCTCGGTGTTTCTCTGAGGGACCACATCAGAAATGAAGTGATTCGTCACAGAACTAAAGTGGCTGACATAGCTCAGAAAATTAGCAAGCTGAAGTGGCAATGGGCTGGTCATATCTGCCGAAGAACTGACAACCGATGGGGTGTCAGAGTTCTAGAGTGGAGACCGCAAACTGGTAGGCGTAGTGTGGGACGCCCTGCTGCCCGCTGGACAGACGACCTAAAAAAAGTAGCGGAGAGCGACTGGATGAGGAAGGCCGAGGACAGAGTTTTGTGGCGCGCCTTGGGAGAGGCCTATGTCCAGCAGTGGACGATGATAGGCTGATGATGATGATGATATTGTAATGAGTTAATTTAATACACGAATTAGCATCTCTGAAATTATCAAAATAATAATTTGTAAGCCGTAAGGTAAGACATGGAGGACCTAATAATTATTGTAACACCTGCTTGTAAAACTACGCATGTCGTACAAATAAATGCATCTTTATCTTTATCTCCATTTCATTGTGGATGAGGGTTTTGTTGACGAGAAATCCTACGCCACCCTGGGACAGCCTTTCGCCTTCTCGGAAGTAGAACAAGTGGCCAGATTCTAGGGTCATCGTATCCTCCCCCTGTCTTCGGACCTCTGACAACCCAAGAATATGCCTCTCAATCTTTTTTAGTTCTATCTCGAGTTTCGTGAACTTTTCGTCCTCCATCAGTGTTCGTCCGTTATACGTTAACGTTGCCAATAAATGTCGTTGATGTTGGCAGCCTCTAGTAACCCGGGTATTCTTAGCACCCCCCGTCCTACCGTTAGCTAGACCACTGCCGTAGCCTGGAATAGTAGAGCTGCCGGGAACTAGGGGCCGGGGCCATGTGGGACTAAATTCCATATTTGGGAGGTAAAAATGCCATAATCACCACGCTTGGTATAGCGGGTTGGTGATCGCAGGGATATACTAGTTGCACCGGTGATGCTGCTGCCCATCATAGGTCGAGGGATTTTGGTATAGCCTGCTTTGGATGGATATACTGGAATCACAGTCGGTCGCCAGAGCCTCGTTGGTTAGTCGGCAGGGTGCACCACGAGCAGATGAGGTTGGCAGTTAGGTTGTCGCCATAGTGTACTGCGTTTACCCCTTACACCCCGACAGTAATTGATCTCTGAAATACCAATTCTTCAAATTTCATGTACTTTTCCTCTTAATACTGACTGACCAGATTTATTACACTGACCGTAACAATTATAATAAAATATACAGTATTTACACGCCTTTCATAGGTTTGGTTGCATACTGACTGTGTCGCCACTTTTTGGATATTTTTTGCTAACGGTGCACAATTTGTAAGTTTGTGTCCCTCCAAATTAATACCTATAATTGATTACTACATGCCACCAATCTCTCAACCATCCATGGACACATTTCCACGACGTTGTTGCATCAATCAGTTTTTAAATTCGAACATAAAACTCGGCCGACTAAGAAAATTTCCAGGTTTAGGGCCGGCAACCTACGTTAATAATTAATAGGACGACTAGAGCTATCAAATGGCAAAGTCTCATTTTGTTACTCGATGAGGTAATTTTTTGAATTTTTAGCCACTATAAAATCAGGCCGACTCAGGAAAGTCCCAGGACTAGGCGAGGCAACCCTATATAATTTGGCACTTCTCGATGAGCTCTATCGACTGTACTATATGCCAACTTGTTACTCAATGAGGTAATTTACACCAAAAAAAAATTACCACTTTTTTGCTCACTGTACAAAACCCTCCAGGTTACGCCCAGGCAACCCTTTCTGAAGGGCGTAACAAACGGACGCTATAATATACAGCGCAGTACAGCGCAGTATAGCGCTATACTGCGCTCTAGAGTACGGTACAGCGCAGTATAGCGCTATACTGCGCTATAGAGCGCAGTATAGCGCGATACCGCCGAGGTTGAACTCTTCTAACGCACGAAACATTGCATGAGCACGTCCCGTTCTTGTGCGAGTGAGAGGAGGCTATTGCCATCTGAAAGATACCGGGCAGTATAGCGCAGTATAGCGCTATACTGCGCTATACTGCTTGGTATATTACGTCGCATAGATACAGGATGTTTTACAAACGACCTGATTTATTTAAATAATCAACTTATTTATTGAATTGGCGGATATCACTAAGAGGGTGCTTCAGACCATCAAACTGAACAACTTTCACTATGGAGCCACATCGAAATTGCGATTTTTTTTCAGTTGTCCCATACATTTTAGTCGAGTCGGTATAGCAGTTTTGTATGGGACAACTGATTTTTTTGCGATTTCGATGTCGGCTCCATAGTAAAAGTTGTTCAGTTTCATGGTCTGAAGCACCCCCTTAAGTATTACTGGGATGTTTTGTTACACCCTGTAGGTATCGGATGATTTTTTTTACCTTTCCGAAACTTTCAGGGGTTTGCAGTTTAGTATGGAACAGCAGATTTTTTTCTTTGAGATTTCAGATTTGGTCTCATAATAACAGTTGTTCAGTTTGATGGTCTGAATCACCCCTTAAAGTTTTGGAACGGTAAAAAAAATCTTCCGGTAGGTACATTTTTTTTATTTTTGTCTTTATTGGGAAAATCAAATCAATCAACTTGAGTAGGATCTACTTTTTCATTGTAAATTTTTAAGATAGGTAGACCTTTCACTCGAACAAATTTTGGCGCTGGTACCTTCTCGTTTATTGGCGGCATATGATTAGACAAAAGGAATCAAACCTCCTGGTTTGATTTTCATCCCACCCCATGAACCCATGTTATGAATTTAATTAAACACGCTGTATAAAATTGTATCCCTACACTCGCAAGCTAGCCACCGCACTCACGCATACAGACGCAAATGGCAAAATTATGAGTGTTCACATGAAGAACACTCGATCTTGATCCTTGTAATTTTTTTTTAAGTAAATTTGTTTGGCAAAGTAATTTGTTTATTACATTAAATAAGTATTAAAATGTAACTTTGAAAAACATAATTCGTTAACTTTTAATTAAAAATCCCTGTTTGTAATGGATAAATCAACGGATAATTTATTGTCTGTTGTTTGTGCTCGAGCGTCACCGGTCAGGCAAAAACAACTCGACAAATATTATCCAGGGTGTAAAATTAAACAACTTTTATTATGGGACCACAATAGTGAAAGTTGTCAGATTGATAGTCTGAAGCGAGTACAAACAACAGACTTAAATAAAATCATTGATTTACCAATTAAAATAAGATCTATTGAATTGAAAGTTAACGTTTTGTGTTTATTTGAGTACATTTTTTTTTTTATTTATAATTAGTAACGGACTTCTTGCTTGTGTGTTAGTACCACATTGCCGCCAGTGTCAAGTAGTTTGAGGGAGTATCTATCCCATCTCGAGGATTGTTTTTGAGTAAGAACACAACTGAGAAGGATTGCGGAGCCACGTGACAGGCTGAAACGCGCACCGCGTGAACACCACGCGAAAGACAAGTGTTCGGGACAAACCCGCAACGTGACTCTCAGTTACATTTTAATACCTATCTAAAATGATAAATAAACTACGTTGCTAAGAAAAGTACTTGCTTACAAAAAAAATTAAGTATCAAGAAGTGGTCTTCCGTGTAGAGTTCACTCTATGGTCGTCTGTGTGCGTGCGGCCTGGCCGAGTGCTTTGTGTTCGCCGCTAGGCTCGTCGGCATTGTAGCACTAGTGATGTGCCAAGACGACTATTTTTAATATTCGGATATTCATATTTAATTTATTAGAGTAAGATGTCTTTATTTCTTTGGTACTCGTTAAAAGAAGTATCAAATTGGCACCTTTTCGAGTCACGAGCTCGAATTGATTAGGTACTTACTCGTATTCGAGTCCAGTCTGAGCAACTTTCACTATGGAGCCAACAAATCAATCGCGAAAAACATCTGCTGTTTCATAGAAAATGATAATAGCTACTCTACCAAAATGTACGAAATAGATTTTTTTCTCGCGATTTCAAAGTTGTACCATAGTAAAAGTTGTTAAGTTTTATGGTCACCCCATCAAGTATGTAGGCAACACACTTAACCATACAGCCTGTATAAACCTACTCTTACTTAATATAGTCGTTTTTCGACAATAGATGAGAAATTAAAGTTGCAATTTATGTAAGTGCTAACTGTTAGTACCTACTCGATTATTGTGAATCCGAATATTTATTTCGCATAATTAGTGTACTCGCATTATAACGAAAGCGCATTACAAAAGGTATTCGAATCCGAACTCAAGTCCAACCTGTCTCGGCACATCACTAGGGAGTACTATGTCAGTCATTCCATTGATAAATTGTGAGCATCAAGGCGGCAGGATCAAAATCTTTGATTCAAAATGTATCTTCTCGGTAACATGGTAATGGTAGGTAGTACCTACCATTGTTGGGCAAATTGTAATTAACTACTAATAAAATTGTAAGATGTAATTAATTACTCGTAATTATTGAAAGGTAATTAAATTAACAATTAAAATTTTTATTAGTAGCTAGAGTTAACCCGCGACTTCGTCCGCACAAATTATATACCAGATTTTAAGTCAGATCATAAGCTATCATTCAAGTTTAGATTGTAATTATTGTTAATTCAATTTCGAGGCATGTATTGTACCCACTGTCCATTATAAGTGGCGACGGGCTCACCCCCCGTCACACTGGACAGACTTACGGTACTACTGGTGAAACGTGGATATTCTGAGATTTCAGAATATCTCTGACTACCCCCTCGTGGAATATAGTCGTGAGCATATGCTATGCTTATTGTTAATTCAAATTGTTTGCTCATTTACTTTTTTGGCTGACATTGTAAGGTTTACGGGTCAGCCATGGATCAGATTCGCACAGGACCGTGAGGAGTGGCACAGTAAAAAGGAGGCCTTTCCCCAGCAGTGGTTTGATATGGGCTGATTTTATTGATTGATTGATTACTTTTTTGGTTCCGATTATAAATGAATGCTTTTTGAAAGTAAATAATGATTGCATTAGCCATTTGATGTTTGAAGGTGGATGTTCGGTATTTAATTCTGTAATTTCAATTACTAAATTAATGTTATTGTATTAACAATAAAACTACTTCGGTAATTCCAATTACTTAATTGAAATTACAAGTAATGAAATTACTTTTGTTCAATTATTAATTCAATTACAAAATGCTGCTTCATACTCTTGCAAATTCTGTAATATCTGGGGGCACGGCAGTGCAGCCGCCAAGTCGAGCAAAAAAAAAGCGGCACAGCCTACCATCCTTTTCTCGAAGCAGTTCAGGCCATTTTCGACCCCTACTGTTGTTGGTTTTCCAATATAATCAAAATAAATGATAATTAATTACGTCTTACTCTCTCAGACGGATTTTAAGGGGTTGATGGACCATCGAACTGAAAAACTTTATGGGACTAACATCAAATTTACAAAAAAACAAATCAGCTGTTCCATACAAAGCTCCATCGTCCAATGGTTAAGAGCTAGGCTCTAGTGATTTGTCACTTTGTGCGTTTTTCCCCAGTTTGTTAGCGTTTTTCCCCAGTTTGTTAGGACATTGCAGGCTGAATCCACCTTATTGTCTGAAAAAAAAAGATGATTCCATGTTTCAGATGGCACGTTAAGCCGTTGGTCCCAGCTACTATCTCTGGTGGTAGTAGTCGTTACATAAAAACTACGTCACGAGGCCGTAAGGCGGTTTTGAATAAACTCTGACACCAGGGCTTGTCCACAAGATAAGAAGAAGAAGACAAAGCTGCAATCCTACTCGACCCAAATGTATGGGACAGCTGAATGGAGTTAAGAGTTGGAGTTTAGGAGGAATAGCGCGCAGTATAGCGCTATAACGCGTGTGCATCGAGATGGCGGGATCAAATCTTCGTTTCAAAATTTGGCCTATCGGTAACATAGTACTCCATTCAGCTGTCCCATACATTTGGGTCGAGTAGGATTCCAGCTTTGTCTTCTTCTTCTTATCTTGTGGACAAGCCCTGGTGTCAGAGTTTATTCATAACCGTCTTACGGCCTCGTGACGTAGTTTTTATGTAACGACTACTACCACCAGAGATACTAGCTGGGACCAAAGGCTTAACGTGCCACCCGAAGCATGGAATCATCTTTTTTTTCAGACAATCAGGTGAATTCAGACTGCAATGTCCTAACAAACTGGGGAAAAACGCACAAAGTGAAAAATCACTAGGTGCCTCCTGTGGGAATCGAACCCACGACCTCCGTGTCAAGAGCCTAAGCTCTTAACCATTGGACGACGGAGCTTTGTATGGAACAGCTGATTTGTTTTTTTGTAATTTTGATGTTAGTCCCATAAAGTTTTTCAGTTCGATGGTCCGATCAACCCCTTAAAATCCGTCTGAGAGAGTTAGGCGTAATTAATTATTATTTATTTTGATTATATTGGAAAACCAACAACAGTATATTACAGAATTTACAAGAGTATGAAACAGCATTTTGTAATTGAATTAATAATTGAACAAAAGTAATTTCATTACTTGTAATTTCAATTAAGTAATTGGAATTACCTAAGTAGTTTTATTGTTAATAAATTTTTTTTTAGTATAATTAAAATTACACAATTAAATACCGAACATCCACCATCCTCCTTCAAACATCAAATGGCTAATGCAATCATTATTTACTTTCAAAAAGCATTCATTTATAATCGGAACCAAAAAAGTAATCAATCAGTCAATCAAATCAGCCCATATCAAACCACTGCTGAGAAAAGGCCTCCTTTTTTTACTGTGCCACTCCTCACGGTCCTGTGCCAATCTGATCCATGGCTGACCCGCAAACCTTACAATGTTAGCCAAAATAGTATTAACAATAATTACAATCTAAACTTGAATGATAGTTTATGATCTGACTTAAAATCTGGTATATAATTTGTGCGGACGAAGTCGCGGGTTAACTCTAGCTACTAATAAAAATTGTATTTGTTAATTTAATTACCTTTCAATAATTACGAGTATATGATGATGATGATGATGAATTACGAGTAATTAATTACATCTTACAATTTTATTAGTAGTTAATTACAATTTGCCCAACACTGGTAGGTACTATGTTACTGAAAAGATACATTTTGAATCAAAGATTTTGATCCTGCCGCCTCGATGCTCACAATTTATCAATGGAATGACTGACATAGTGATGTGCCGAGACAGGTTGGACTTGAGTTCGGATTCGAATACCTTTGCAATAATGCGCTTTCGTAATAATGCGAGTACACTATATGCAAAATAAATATTCGGATTCAAAATAATCGAGTAGGTACTAACAGTTAGCACTTACATAAATTGCAACTTTAATTTCTTATCTCTTGTCGAAAAACGACTATATTGAGTAAGAGTAGGTTTATACAGGCTGTATGGTTGAGTGTGTTACCTACATACTTGATGGGGTGTTTCAGACCATAAAACTTAACAACTTTTACTATGGTACCAACTTTGAAATCGCGAGAAAAAAATCTATTTCGTACATTTTGGTAGAGTAGCTATTGTCATTTTCTATGAATGACATTTGCTGTTTTTCGCGATTTCTTTGTTGGCTCCATAGAAAAAATCACGAAAAAAATCCTACATTTTGGTCGAGTAGCTATTGACATTTTCTATGAATGACATTTGCTGTTTTTCTTGATTTCTTTATTGGCTCCATAGAAAAAGTTTCTCAGTTTGATGGTTGCTCAGAATGGACTTGAATACTCGAGTAGGTACCAATTTGATTCTTCTTTCAATGAGGTTACCAAAGAAATAAGAAAATTGTTATCGAATAAATTAATATTAATATCCGAATACTAAAAATAGTCGTCTCGGCACATCACTAGTACTACAATGGCGGCGAGAATGGCGGCGAGCACAAAGGGCTCGGCCACGCCGCAGTCCGCCGCACGCACACACGCCACCGTAGAGTCAACTCCACGTGGAAGACCACTTCTTGATACTTTTAATTTTTTTTTCTTGAGCAAGTACTTTGTTTAGCAACGTAGTTTAACTATCATTTTAGATAGGTATTAAAATGTAACTTAAATTAACATAAAACATCTTATTTTAATTCGTAAATCATTGATTTTATTTAAGTCTGTTGTTTGTGCTCGAGCGTCACGCAAAAACAACTGGACCAATATTAATCACGATGTAAATTTAAATGCTTTACATTTATCAGATGGTCGTGCCTCAGACCATCAAACTGAACAACTTTCACTAGTTTGGTCCTATGGGGTCCTATGGTGAACATTGTTTAATTGTATAACGTTGGTCCAGTTGATTTTGCGTGACGCTCGAGTACAAACAACAGACAAAAAATATCCATTGATTTATCAGCAACAATCAGGGATTTTTAATTAAAAGTTAACGTATTATGTTTTTCAAAGTTAAATTTTAATACATAAGTATCAAATAATAAACAATTTACTTTGCCAAACAAATTACTTACAAAAAATTACAAGTATCAAGATCGATAATTTGCCGTTTGCGTCTGTGTGCGTGAGTGCGGTGGCAGCTTGCGCGTGTAGGAATACAATTTTATACAGGCTGTTCAATTAAATGAGTTATAATGGGTTCATGGGATGGGATGAAAATCAAACCAGGTGGTTTGATTGATTCCTTTTATCTGATCGTATGCCGCCAATCAATGCAAAGGTGCCCGCGCCTTAACTGGTTCGCGTGAAAGGTCTACCTATCTTAAAAAATTACAATGATAAAGTAGATCCTACTTAGTTGTTTGATTTGATTTTCCTAATAAAGACCAAAATTAAAAAAATATACCTACCTACCGGAAGATTTTTTTTTTGTGTTCCGAAACTTTAAGGGGTGGTTCAGACCATCAAACTGAACAACTTTTACAATGGGATCAAACCTGCAATCGCAAAGAAAAAAATCGGCTGTTCCATACTAAACTGCAAAGCCTCCTAAACTCAAATGTATGAGACAGGCGATTTTTTTTGCTTAATTTAGTTGTTGAGACACTATTACTCATATAAAATTTGTTGTTTAACATTATAATAATAAACTGGTAAGTAATATTAGTCCGCCTATTCAATAAATAAGTTGATTAATTAAATAAATCAGGACGGTTGTAAAACATCCTGTATCTATGCGACGTAATATACCAAGCAGTATAGCGCAGTATAGCGCTATACTGCGCTATACTGCCCGGTATCTTTCAGATGGCAATAGCCCCCTCTCACTCGCACAAGAACGGGACGTGCTCATGCAAGGTTTCGTGCGTTAGAAGAGTTCAACCTCGGCGGTATAGCGCTATACTGCGCTCTATAGCGCAGTATAGCGCTATACTGCGCTATACCGTACTCTAGAGCGCAGTATAGCGCTATACTGCGCTGTACTGCGCTGTATATTATAGCGTCCGTTTGTTACGCCCTTGATGTGCTACACCCTAGGTAGGTCGCATCTTGTTACTCGATCAGGTAGGGTTGCCAACTGTCCGCTCTTCGGCTATTAGGGTGCCGCAAAGAGGGTCGCACACTTAAAAAATTTTTATGATAATTTTATATGGAGCTGGGACTTAGAAAAATTTTGATCGAAATTGTATGAACCATCGACTTTCGGGTGAAATTAGTATGGGGGCTGGACTTGTAAAATTTAAAAAAATGTTTTTTTTTTATTTTTGCATGCGGAAGGGTGGGTTTCCGTGTATCCCAAGGATTCAAAAATTTTGCAATTTTTTCGCTAGGATTCACCGATATTTTATAAATTATGTTTTTATAAAGGGAAGGGGGCGCGATCTAACTCAGTCGGTTAGGTTAGCGAGGAGCGAAGCGACGAGCATGTTAGGTTTCTTGCGACCACCAGAACCAAATTGCTACTGTTTAGCTAGTCTACTCAAAAAAAATTGGACTAAAAAAAAGGGTGAGGGGGGGTGGGGTCATCCCCCAGATCCCGAATGTTATATTTGGCGATTGTGTTTTGTTGAAAATTTTCTGAGTCCTAATTTTGTATGGGACCCTCTTTGCGACATCCCGACCCCCTCACTGGGGGCGTAGCGTTGGGGGACAACGGGAATAACCCGGGACATTGACCTGCGGGACATGCGGGGACAGTGAGAATTTTTTTCCTGTCAGCCACACTAGGGGCGTAAAGTTTACTTAATAATTGCCTAATAGGTAGTGTGGCGGGTTGTGAGCCAGTGTAATATGCCTAGGGGTCATAATAGACACCCACGTTATCGATCTTGTGAACGATTTAATCGGACACTTACATCAGTAATAACCCTCCAAGCACTCCCATTTAAATCAAACAATAAAGTCTAACATACACTGGCTCACTACCCGTCACACTGGGCAGAGTTTAGGTACTATAGAAACGGGGATGTTATGAGTTTTCAGAATATTATATCTGACATACCCATGGGGAATATTGTCATGAGGATATGCTAAGTCTGACATCGCAAAGTCAATGAACATCGCTAACAAGGGCTGACCATGCCTCATAAAGGTGATAGTGGATTTAGTGGATTTAGTGATTTTATTAAACTCTAACAAAATGACTGATGTTCTTATATGATTGAAAAATCATTATTATTTTGGACTACTATCAAGATTTTTTGCTCATGTTCACATAATACTTAAGTAATAAATAAAAAGGCTTTAACTTTCCTACCTACCTGTTTTTTTCTTGTTTAATTTTAAATATTGTATGAATCCTTCACACTTGCACTTCACATCTCAGAGCCTTGTAAACGTTTGGTACGACTATGACAAGAAATTAAAGTATATAAACATTGCATTTTATAGACCACCATACAAGCTTCATAGGAGTAATTTACTATTTAACGGAGTGAAATGTCAGTGAATAGTATTTTAATCTAGTGAAAGTCATATTGTGTTCTATAGCTTTCTCTATAGGATAAAAACTCTTGTCACGGTTCAAGGCGCAAAGCGTCGCCATTTTAAAAATTAAAATGGAACCTAAAAAGAGTTATACATATTTGATGTAGCTTTAAACACTTGTTTTGACCACTAAAAACTATAAATTACTTGAAATGGATACTTTTTATGAGGAAGCATCATAAAAATATAATTTTTGTTGAAATTAAATGAAAAACTAAAATGAATTATGATTTATGAAAATGTTAAAAATAATTTCTTTTAGCTTAAATGCTATAATACAGCGAGCGCTTTAGTTTTATACAATCATCTCCATATTTCCCACGATACAATTAAATCCGCACTCTCATTCGCGCTGTCTATACGAAATACCAACGCGTGATAAATATGATGTTAATGTTAATAAAATGTAAACGCCATGTTGAAATAAATATCATAAGTGTCAAACGTACGCCATTAGGAAATAAAATAATTTTAAGCGGTTTATTCTTGTATGATTCTTGTGATTATAAATTTTTAGCCGATCGGTTATAAAATGGTTTAAAGAACGTCTGTTTTACTATCCTAATATTATCATAAGACTATCTACTACACTAAACTTGTGCTCTAGAAACTGTTTAAACGTATTCCGGTAAAGGTTACTCTTTAGAGTTGGCTCCGAAACTCGTTGTCTTATGACTATCCTGGTTTTGCACTATAAACGTTGCCCATTTTTCGGTAACTGTGTCTATACGAGCTCTAGGAGATGTCTACACGGACGATATGCTCTTATGGTAGACAACGGCAGTATATTCTAGTAGTTATCCTATATCCTCTTATTAGATATTGTTGTGCAGCTTGGGTAATCCCGTAGCTTTTTATGAGTTGGCACTTATTCTTCTAAACCAAGTCAACCTTACGTTCTATCCCTAAACATAATAGTAGATTACACACCGAGGACAGAAAAATAAAAAAGGTCTCAGATCTCATGTACCTAATTGTTGATCGAGGCGTAGCCGAGGTCAACAAACACGTGATCTGAGGCTTTCTTATTTACTGACCGAGGTTAGTATACTATTTTTGTCCTCGACGGAGGTGGAAAGCGACAACTTCGTTAAGCGCAGCGGGACGAAAATTGACGCTTTCCGTCCGGGGGGGAGAAAAAATACTTATCCTACATCCTTTTTATCTCTTCAGTGACACGCATACCTAATTCTCTATTTTATCTCATGAACATAAAGCCCTACCTAAATATCGAACTACTACTACTAGCAAGCAAAACATAATACAAAAATAAACTCATAATCTACTGAGTTGAACTCAAACCGAGCGTAACATGAATAATTTCTTACTAACATCACCCTACCGCAAAACGAACTTGTGCCACATTGTCCTTTAACTGGCACTTTATATTTGTCTCATTACTCATTCATTACTAAGCAACGGTACCGATTCGGGATTAAAAATAATCCACGGTAACTTTGGCGCCAACTCTTGCCTCACAAAGTCGCGAAATGGTTGACAATATTCTTTTTGCATTTGTTACCTTCCAAAATGAAAATTGTTTGTACCTACCTATGTGAAATAAATAATAGACTTTTAATTATTATTATGATCACCGATTCGTCACCCACTTATTCCTGGTTGATCGTTTTTTTTGCCGCCAAAGCAATGACTCATACAGTCTTTGTTTAATATGCCATTTTAATTTTAGGTTCTTTAATTTAATTTTATATATATACTTATGCCCGTTAATTTATGTTGTAAGTTGTAAGCCAATGATTTCATGACAATTATCATAATTATCTTCATCCATTTCTAGTAAATATGTAGGTACGCACTGTCTTGATAATTATTCAGTCTAGGCTTTTGTGAGATATTTATTGTAAGCGACTTCGTCAATGTAAACAGATTAATCATCATCATAATTAGAGAGGTAATCCAACACAAAAAAAGAAAACAAAAGTTTTGTCTGTTTTCATTGGTAATAAATAGTATATAGTTCTACATACTACTTCCTTATTCGGCTGCATTTTGATAAAAGGTTGGAAACGGACGAACTGACGACATTTTGTCTCAAAAAATGCATCCGCGTGCATGATGCCAAAACAGTTTCCAGAAAAATTTTCGAATTTTATCAATCATCGAAGTATCGATATCGATATGTCGTTATTATATCTCGATTCATGATAGACACTCGAGTGGATCGGGCGATGATAGCGTTGATCTTCGTGATATCGCGGTGTTGATAGCAAAACCGTGTTATATAGATTGTTACTCTGTAGTTAGGATGGCCATAGGTTTTTTGTTTTTTGACATTTTGACCTCTTTTTTTCGACTGAAGTCAAATTCAATAATTAGGTCTTTTTATCACTTCCCAGAATAAGTCATTTCCATCTCCATTGTCAATGTTTCAACAGGGTCTTTCTCAATATGCTGACACTTTTTTAAGGGGATGATCAGACCATCAAACTGAGCAACTTTCTCTATGGAACGAACATCGAAATCGCGAAAAAAAAATCTGCTGTCCTATACATTTGGCTCGAGTAGGTTTGCAGTTTTGTATGGAGCAGCTGTTTTTTTTCTTCACGATTTCGATGTTGGTGCTATAGAGAAAGTTGTTCAGTTTTATGGTCTGAGCATCCCCCTATAATTACCTACCTAATAAGAAATATCCAGGGACTCTACTAAAAGAACAGTTACTAACTAAATAGCATGGTTACTTTGTCTTTGTTATAGCATGCGTCGCAAGGTTTTTTTTATAAAAAGGAAAATATTGATGTAAGTACCTACTTACTTACAGAAATGTATAGTTATCTACCTGTATCTTGCTGATAGCTCTTAATTTACATTATTAATGTATTTTGACAAAGACGGAGACATCTATTCCTTCCGGTAAGCCTATTATAAATTCTCAGCTACTTGTGTTACGTATAATTCCAATGTCATCGAGAAAATCATTTATCTCTACTTCCTGAACAATATATCTTAACTTACTTCTCACATATGTGAGTTTACCTCGATATTATAGGTAGGTAGCTGTATTCATTCGCAAGTCGTATGTCATATAAATAGCAATGACTTCAAAAAACCTTTTCTGTTCAAAAGTTCATGATTTATTGATTTAATATGATTTATAAGTTGTTATTCGAGACGATTTATTATCGGTTAATAAAAAGTTGTTATTTGACTGTCCATTCATCGAAGTCTACATTACTGTCATAACAAAGTACCTAACTAGTTGGCGACTGTTTTTTTTATATAGCGCTCCATTTGGGAGAAACTTGGATTAACTTCTTTATCAACGTCGTCGTCGTTCTTCTTTTATCTTTCTTCTGTGTCTTCTTCTTATCTTCTATCTAATCAACTACGCAAGCTAGAATGTACAAAATATAGTGGTAGTAGATAGTTTGTTAGTCTTACTCGTTTTGAATTTATATCAAAGTAGTTACGAGTAATACAGTAACATTCGACGTGTTTTTGTAATTTATCTTAAAATAGCTTCTTGATCTATTATAGCTTAATGATACCTACTTTAATTGTGTACCTATATTTGTATACAGGGTCCAACTTAATATGCTGACACTTTTTTAAGGGGATGATCAGACCATCAAACTGAAAAACTTTCTGTATGGGACCAACATCGAAATCGAGAAAAAAAATCTGCTGTCCCATATAAAACTGCAAACCGACTCGAGCCAAATGTATGGGACATTCGATTTTTTTTTTCGCGATTTCGATGTTGGTCCCATAGAGAAAGTTGTTCAGTTTGACGGTCTGATCATCCTCTTAAAAAAGTGTCAGCATATTAAGTTGGACCCTATATATCTTTTTTCACTTTCGAGTAAAACAAACTTAGTTTTAGAAAACGAAAGTTGTCTTCAACACGGATTAAAATAGAAGTTGCTACAGAAGTAGGTATAAATCTAATAACCTCAGTCAAAAATCTTTTTATTCGTTCAACATTTGACTAAGTAGCTATTAAAGATTAATTTCCGACCGACAAGTGATGAATGATTGAATAATGTGCAAAATTATAAATGTGAAATCACCTGCTCTTACCACTTTAACCTGTTTTTAAACGTTGAAAAAGAAACAGTAGGTAATTTTTAACAAATTACCAGAGAAGTGAAACTAAGGACACTTGACCGCGATATTTTAAATACCTTAAGAGGATTTTGTTTTATACAATAGTGCGGAAATGGAAGTAGCAAAATGTATATTCATTCATTGCATGTCCGTCTAAAAATTAATTAATAAATTAGTGTCAAGTACGACTTTGTAAGATTGGAATATACTCGTATACAATCTATATATTGGTTTTTATCGAATAAATGTTGATAGATTTACGAATCATTTCTTACTTAGAGATATTCTTTAAAAATGGTATGATTTTAATTTGTTTCGGTATAAACATATTTAACACTTTCTAGCTAAATAGGTAGGTTATTGTGTGTTATTAAATGTTTCCTTTATATTAGTTTTAATTTAATTTTCTCTAAAGAATGGAAGTTATTTATTTACAACAAACACTTTGCTTGTTGTTTTGTGCTATGCTTAAGCATAGCAACATCGACATTTTTGACGGCCCGACAGCACAGTCTGTAGTGAACCTGCCTGATGTGCCGGGGGTCGCGGGTTCGAATCCCGTAAGGGCCAAATATTTGTATGACGAATATGAATATTTGTACCCGAGTCATGGATGTTTGTATCTATATATGTATTCTATATCGTTGTCTAGTTATCATAATACAAGTCCAGCCCCTCTAGCATGCCACCGCCGAGAAAACGACAAAAATCGAGAGTGCCTCCATCTTTATTATTTTACGTACGCCAAAAAGAGTGCGCATGACGTTTTTCTCGTTTAAACGCTTTGTCGTGGGTGGCATGCTAGCTGTGCAGGCTAGATTTTGGAACTTTAAATGTGACTAGATAATTTGTGTGACACTGTCCAAGATATTTATATTTGTCCTATAAGAAACCGTCTTCGTCTTCTCACTTGCACATTGCGTTCGTCTGTTAGAATAAAATGAATATACATCAAGTTATAAACTCAATTACGTCTGTCCATCGAACGTCTCTTCATCAAGTCAATGTAATTAGTATGCATCCCGTACATTGTTCCTGCCGATGCCCATATGCGGCCGGTTAGCGATATATTGTCCGAGTCGATCGTGATGCGAATCGATTAGCTACTATTAGATTCCTTTAGACATCGAATCGCATTTAATTCGACGTCGTATTATGGTAGTTTTGTATTTCGACTAATTTAATTTTCACGTTTACTGACGTGTATCTATGTTATGTACCTATATGCTCACGACTATATTGCCTGAGAGTCAGAGATATTCTAACGTTAACTCCGACGTTGACGTGGTTATGTATTATAATACAGTGTACAGTGAGTTAGAATGATAAGTAAACAATTACGTTCCTTTTAGGGTGATTGTAACCATGATACTGAACAACTTTAGGGAACATAGGAAATTCGAAAACAAAATTTTGGACTTTCCATACTTACAATTTTTTTTTGTATATTTTCCTTATTTTCCTTTGGGAAAGTTGTTCAGTATCATGATTACTATCAACTATTAAGTTAATGCAACTGTCTACCCAACATCCTGTAGGTTAGGAGTTCGGGGTATAGTACCTACATATAGTAGTATACATAAATACGGCATACCTACATAGATAGGTACAATACATTTTCTTAATATCCTGGAAGACAATAATGGTCGACTCAAGAGTTTATATAGCAGAAATAGGTAGGTATATGTGGTGTTCATTTTAATTCATTCATATTTTGTTTGGATAAATCCTTGAAAAACTTGAAAATCTGTTTTGCGGTTTGATACGGAACTGGAAGAACATACGGTACCTACACTTACATTTGGTGAATATTAGGAAAAAGTAGTAACAAAAATAATTTTGTAGGTATTCCTACCGTGACTATGATCGAAGATATTTAATAAATAAACAGACAACTAGGTATCTTATCAGTCTTGAAATTATGACAAGGTTGTTAGTTATGTGATAAATAAAACGCACTAGGTAACAAACGATTAGGTACCTTTCTTGACCTTGGCTCAGCTGAAGCATTGAATCCAGATTTCAGTCACAGGTTCTAGACATAATGGTACTTTAGCTTGCTCAAACTAAGGTCGAGATTCAGAGATGTTTATACAGTATACTTACAGGATGTTAGGGTAGGTCAGTAAACAGTTACTTAGGTCATAATTAGAATTTGTATCTACATATAATATCAAAATCCATACATTTTCGACTCTACATAGACTAAAGCTCTCGCTCAAAAGACGTATTTGAATCTCGACAAACAAAGAGAAAAATTCCATAAAAATAATTGTTGGATTGTCTCGACTACCTACTTCAAAGTCTAGCCCGAGTATTTTCTTGGAATATCTTTAGTGCACTGACAGTTCTCAGTTTTATAATAGGTAGGTAGGTAGGTAAAATAATTGTAAAACATGATTGGACTGGAAATGGACTAGTTATCTGAAGAGAGACATGACGATTCCACACAAAAAGAAGAAAAAGAAAACATGATTGTTTTGAAATTAAGTTATATCTTTATTTTTTTATCTGAGCGTTCGTCAGTCGCGTTTTGTTAAAATGTTAACATCACTTTTGCACATAAATTTAACGTAAAACGACGCCTACGCGATAAAGCATCGACTAAGCATCAATAAAAAGTCGGTAACTTCAACCGGAGTCACGATGAATCACGATTGATGATTAAGCTGTAATCTAGGTATGAACACAAATATAAAGACAGGCTTTAAAGCCTGAACAGGGTGTTAAAAGATTAGCACTATGATCGACTAAAGTTTAGTCGAACTAAACAAAAGAAGATGTAGGTACAAAAAAATCTGGAAGGTTATATGCAGCCAGCCGCAGTGGAGTAAGTATCTACGTGAAACGTCTTGTAAATGGGGCACAGATCAATTTTACTAGTAATAGTATGGCTTCTATCTCCCAAATAATGTCGGTAGTGCTATTCTTCCAAAGCAATAAGCGATCTTGGCTTATTTTGATAAAGGTACAGGTATGGTTTTTACAAGTTACCCCCTCTACTGACCGAAATGAAAGACACGTTTCACGTCAAAAAGGCAAACAATCCGAAAGATTTGAATAAAAACCAATCTTATTAATTGCTTTATAGATACACACCCTATCAAGGTCGCTGCAATCGGGAAGAGAGCCCAGCGTTTCCTCTTTGGATAGTGATGCTTATTCGCTGGCCGCTGTACGCGCCAGCGTCTGTCACCTGTGGCCAACTAACCTGGAAGCAATTTCTTTAAATAACTTCCGGGCATCTGGACCCCACGGGTCCCTCAAGGTCTCTACACCTAAAAGCGCAAATATGTAGCTCTGCCCGAGACCTGCATAGCCTCCTGAGGTTTCTGCAGTAGCAGCCCCCGCACCAGCGCCCATGGAAGTTCTGAGGAGGTGGTATGGAAGCGTATGAAGCGTATCGACCAAATTGCATCCCAAACAAAAGACTTTCCTCGGGACCACGTTTGAATTAGTTAAAATGGTTAGATTAGGTATCGATTCTATTTCTGTGCAATTAAGTTTTTGCGTTCATGTTAACATCCTGTATGTTTTTACCTCTACTCCCACGTCGATCAAACTAACTACATATGTAATGTTCATACATGTAATTGTCATGTTTTATTATAATTTGCTGTCGGACATGGCGCCGAGTGATTGACCATATCGGTACATATCGAATCGTGTTATAAACCTCATAAATAAGAAGACAAGACAATCGATTGAATTGTTTTTATGTTCTTTTTAATTGTTTTTTTTTTAATTCATATTTGAGTTTACGTCGTGTACCTTTCAGGTATTACAGCATCTGATATAATGTTTACCACGCCGGACTGCCAAACCAGGGTCCCGTGTTCGAATCCCGGTTCGGTCATGGATGTTATTATGTTCGTGCCGTTGTTGTATGGTTTCCATAATAAATGCCTTTAGTGCTTGCTTGGGATCATACAATGTATGTGCCTGTGAGCGTTATTTATTTACCTACCTAACGTAGCTAAGTACCTACTTTCTTATACCTGTGGTTATAGTTATTGTCACGAGAAAAAATTAGACCTTCTTTCTCGTTTGAAGGTGAACTTACTCTGTTCTTAGATACGGAATACCTTAGTCTTTGATATTTGGTCTTATTCAGCACTGTATTAAATTAAAGGATAATTTTACATACTTTAGGTCCTTAAAGGAAGAATTGTAGTATTTTTAATGATATGAGATATCTGTAGAATAAAATGTTGATTTCTTTATCTTATCACTATCCCACATTGTATGATTTATATAATACACTTGTGTTTATTTATTTAAGTACGTACTTAACACCTGTGTACACGGCAAACATATTGTTTAAAGAAAATTTAAATCTAAGTAAAGGTGCGATTACATAACGCAATTAATGGAGCCCGATTTCTCATACATTACTTACCTTGATAGCTACTCTTTAAAATAAAGATAATAAATTAGGCAATGTATGCCGAAATCGGGCCTGTCGAATTAGCAGTGTATATGCACCTTTAGTATAGAGAAAACCTTGTGTCTATAGCTAGGTAGATATTTGTACCTTGATCCCTTCTCGAAGAAAGGGGTAGGTACCTATTCCTATATTAAAATATCCCTATACCTAATGTAAATTAGACCTAAAAGGGCTAAAAAAGCACTACGTTATACTCGTAGTCTCGTCGTAATACTAATCAAAAATTAATATACGCGTATTGATTGGTATTGATATATACCTAGTCGGTCCATAAATAATGTCACAACTAAAAAGGGCCATAAAATAAAAAATAAAAAATTTTTTATTTATAATATATGGCTCAAATTAATAGTCTTTTAATTAAATAAACCACTTTTTGAAAAAAAAAAATATTTTTTATTTTATGGCCCTTTTTAGTTGTGACATTATTTATGGACCGACTAGGTAATTCTATTGCCGATAGTTTAGTCCCTAAATGGAACTGCTAAAAGCTTCTAAACACCAATGCTTTACAAAATCAGATTATAGAATGTTAACCGCCATTTAACACTATCTATCACTGTCATAAACAGTAAAAACTACATTCATGTGACAGTGACAAAACATAAGTAGGGAATAGTTTATTTCTCACAATAACAAAATTAAATAAGCAAAGGATTTATTGCGCTATGTTGTTCTCAGACTGGCCATATATAGAGGAAGCGTTTATGGATAAATATAAATATACATAGCTCGAGGATGTGGTGGACAAGTATGGACACAAGAGTCAGAGGATATGGGAAAATATTTTGTAGTTTAAGTAAGAGTTTCTAGCCCAGCGGGGCAGCGTTAAGCTTATGTTGGGCGCCATTGCCATGTCGTGGCAATGAGGCGACAATGTAAAGACTGTGATTATCGAAGGTTTTCTATGGGCTTGTAGTATGATAATGGATTAACTATTATGTGTTCTTTGATGATAACAACAGGGGTGCGATTTTTGAAACTCATACGTTGAACTCAGCAGTAGAAAACGACAAAATTACTATAGAGATATGCATCTTTGTATTGCTGGCACGGAATATCTAAGAGTAGGTACAACCGCTGGTTTGACCTTCGAAAATCGCACTCCTGGATTGTGATTTTTGAAAGTCAAATCAGCAGTAGAAAGATGCATATCTTCATAGTAATTTTGTCGTTTTCAACTGCTGAGTTCAAAGTATGAGTTTCAAAAATCACACTACAGGAGTGCGATTTTTGAAACTCATTAACTCATTCGGTGAGCTCAGCAGTTGAAAATGACAAAATTATTACGCAGATATGCATCTTTCTACTGCTGATTTGACTTTCAAAAATCATACTCCAGGAGTGCGATTTTCGAGAGTCAAATCAGCAGTAGAAAGATTTTTGACATTTGCTACTGCTGAGTTGCACTCCTGGAGTGCGATTTTTGAATCTCATTCGGTGAGCTCAGCAGTTGAAAATGTCAAAATTACTATGGAGGCATCTTTTTACTGCTGATTTGACTTTAAAAAATCGCTCTCCTGTAGTGTGATTTTTGAAAGTCGACTCAGCAGTAGAAAGATGCATATCTCCATAGTTATTTTGTCGTTTTCAACTGCTGAGTTCAACGTATGAGTTTCGAAAATCACACTCCTGCTCCCTTGGTGCCACCAACTCTAGTGATGTCAATTCACGCTTGATTCTCTCTTATGTTAGGAAAATACTCGATATTGCATTAGCGTCAGCAGACGGAGGATTGATACATAAAATGTAGAGCTTGCTAGAGATGGAACGATGAGCAAGGAAAAAATGGAAAAAGATGTAAGAGAAAAGGTGAACTGGCAATAAATTCATCTGTTCTTTTTCTTGCTCAACTCTGATTAACACATCAAAATACCTATTGATTCAGGATTAATCACAACTTAACTACAATGCACTTACAAATACAAGATCCATCTGGTAACAGTTAAACGCTAAAATGGACGTTTTTTCTATCCAAATTATAATATCCACTTGCCGCTAGAAATTTGCATTTCAGACTCTAAGACCACTAACTTTCCTGTCGTGATTCTGGGTGAAATTTTACTGTTTTGTCTTCTATAAGTTGTACCATACACAGCCCCGACGCCATGCTAGTAATCTTTGCTTTACTTTGCACCTTAAAAGGTATCGGCGACGTAGGTGGCACGTACTAGACTTATTACTTAGTGCATTCCGTTTTGATCTGAGAACCCTATTCGATGCGGTCGACTGTAGGCATCGCCAGGTTTGGTTAGTGCTATTTAGGGTTGAGATACATTGATCAACGACGGCGGGCCCATACAAAAAGCACGTTTAGTATGAGATGCCCACCGTCTGCATCCTCCGCCGTCGATGCGGCGAACGGCGCCGAACGCGTTCTCTTGTATGTTTTTTGTATGGGCCCGCCGTCGATCAATATGTCTGAACCCTTATTCTGTAGTTTGGTCAGCCGTTATTTTAATTTTAGTAGATTGCAACGAACGCAAAGGGATTCCTTTGGATTCCTTGTAGTCTGCTAAAATTGATGATTAGAAAAAAAAGCGTTTTTAATTTATGTTTCTCTGATAGGCGATTAGATAGAATGATGCAGGGAGTAGGTAAACTAGTAGCGTTTTATATTTTAGGGGGTTCTTCATACAGTCAAGCTGAAACTTTTCACGAAGCCACAACCGAAATGACGAAAATTGTTTTTGAAAGTTGTTTAGTTTGGTGGTCTGAAGCACCCCGTGTGTAACCAATACAAGTGTGTAACGCATTTAATTTTACATCAGTATGCTAATCATCGTGTTTTAGAAAAAAAAAACATACATTTTTTTTCTATAAGTACGGCTAGTTAATTTTATTTTTCTGATAAGCAAATCATAAAAATCGAACAAAGCACCATAAGTAGTTAAATACGTGGATGCAAATAAATACATACAAGTACATACACGTAATGAATGGAGTGAATAAACCAATTGCAGGACCGTCGGCCGCTGACCCTTGTCACTTGTACGATAATTAACCCAAGTAGGTCTGTAGTTACGACATTACGAAACTAGGGATTTGAAATGTTAACACTAAAATTAGCACGGCCAATTTGTATGAAAAGTCTAATTTATTTTATTTTATTTTGTTAAGTGAATATCGGAAAATTAACTATAAATTGAAAGAAAATGTTAGAAGAAAAAATAGTTAGGTTAAACTATATCTAAAGCAAACTAAGTAGATATCTACTTATTAAAAAAAACGTAGGCAGGCCTACGTAGCGTAGGTACTTAGTAGGTACCTAATTACTTTTTCACCTCACAAGCTCGGAAAGATTCTGTTTATCGTTCGAAATCTGAGTGCAAAAGTGTATTTTATCCGCTAGCGTGGAAAGAGTTTTTGAAATTCGAATTTGTCTATTCAATATTTTTGTATACCGCCAATGCACTGAAAATGTCACTGACAAGCATACGAAAATAAAAACTTTTTGAAATTTTCTTTTTAGCAATTCACTTTTTTTCCTCGCTGTTGTGAGGTGAAAAATTGTGTTTCGCTCGGCTGCAAAGTTATTCTGCGTCTCGTACCTTTGAAACCTTCGCTGAACGCTCAGGATTCTATTATTTGAACCACTCGCTTTGCTCGTGGTTCAATCCTAGAATCCTTCGCTTGCTCAGGTTTCAATAAAAGTACTCGCGCCAAAAAGCAACTTTGCAGCCTAGCATAACAAATAACTATTTCATCTCTCATACTCTGAAAGTAGGTCATTGTTTATCTATGAAGCGGGTTGAAAGTGATACATTTCATCCCTAGGGATGAAAAGTAATTTAAAAAAAAAAATGTCTACACTGGGCAAAGGCAGAAACCTATACAGCCACATTTCGATAAAATTATATTAATTCTTATTTCTGAATTAATAATAGATTTAAATTTAAATTAACAATATTTTTTGTCATTTGGAGACTTTTGTAAAAATTATAAGCAGAAAGAAAAAATTTATCCCGATTAAAACCTCAAAACCGAGTCAAAAAAAAAACGGCGGGCTGGCTTTAAAAACATATAAGAACGCGCTAAAAAGAAAAAAAGGGAGGGAAAGGGAAATGTTGCTATTTTTTCGGATCCGTTTCAAAACGTGTAAAAATCACCCGGGAAGTCTATCTGTCTCACTCTAGCATACACAATCTTCGTATATTTTTTCTCCTTCGTGTTTGCAACCAGAGTGATTTCCAAAAGTTTTGAAACGCTTAAAATGAATTCATTGAGCGATTCAGAAATTGATTCTGCATTATCTAATTTTTGTTTACTTTCCTCGTATTCGAAATGAAAAGCAGAGTGTTTAACTCGGGAGAAAGTCACCCATTTCACACTCGAATTATGGCGCCCCTCACGTTCCGTTCGGGACGCCAAACATCTCGTGTGAAATGGGTGACTTTCATCCCTTATTTTTTATTATTTTATTCAAGTACGAAGTAGGACCTACTAATTTACGTATATGTACCTAGTTACTTACTAAATACAAAAATAAGATACGATGATTAAAAATAAAATGATTGCATCTCGTGACAATTATTTTACTTCCACAACTCGCACGTGATAAAACATAAGTAGTTGAACTAATAATAAAAGCTGATGATTATTTTCTTAAAATAGAACAAAATTGTAGATAATTATAGATCAATCAAGTTTATGCCGTGATACGGTGTGACTCAAGTTTTTCCTATGTCGACAGTAATTGTAACCGATCAAGAGATCATGCTCTTATATGGATTTCATGTCATTTCTATTATAGTGAGTAGAATATACCATGTAAAGCTATCGAATACTTAATTAATTTAGGTGCAGGTAGGTACCTACAACTAAAATCTTTTAAAACCTTTTCGAATTCGATAATTAAATAAAAGTGCGCTTTGTAAAGCAAAGTGTTACTGTACTTAATTAATAATTAGTTATACGTAAGAACTTATCTATTTTAGACATAGTTGTTGACAATCTTCACTAATTACACGCATGTTTACATTTTACAATGTCAACAAACATCCTGACAATGACGCGCGTATACGCATTTATGAACACGGAGTAGTGTGTGTGTGTGTGACTGATATGTTTAGTAAACATTTTGCCTTGTGGACACTAGGTTTATTTTAAAATCGAAATTTGGGGCATTTTTTACCATAAACTGATGCCAGAGGCCTTCCAAAAACGTTGAGTTTGTTGAAAACTGCCTTTTCCTTGAGAGATACCTACTCAATTCTCAATATTGATTGCTTTCCATAATTACAGCATTCATTACATAAGATGGTAAACTTAAAAGCTAATAGATCATTATGGACCTGTATTGTAGTGTAGGGCACTGAACTGATCTGGAGATAATGGGGTTTTTCTTAATTTTTTTGTTTATATTGGGGCTTTACCCTTGAGGTCATGTCAGCCCCATCGTGCCTTATTGAATAAAATGTCGATAATCGATCGATATCGAATCGGCATTGAGTATTTTGTCAGTTCTTGGCAATTATTGAGATAACAGAGATGTTAAAATTCATACCGCGGTGCGAAAGACCCAATTCAAAAAGACCCCTTGGGCTATTCGCACCGCGGTCAGAACCGAGAGCAGTGCGAAACGCCCCACTACCCGGGAAAAGACACCTATAGATCTAATTTCGATCGATGATCGGCAAGTTACACAAAATATGAGATAATTATGTTTAGTAGAACATAGAACATGAGCTTTTTCCGGAGGATATGAAAAGTCAAGGGTCTCAAGTTTGAGCGGTCCTGATGGCCTCCTGGCATAGGTACCTACCTACTTCTCTAGGTTCATACATCTTATCATCATAACTAATCTCGATTGATTCGACCTGTGTGGCTATTTGTGTATGATTCTGATTGTATCGTTTACAAGATTAGTAGGTAATGTACTAATGTATGATTATAACTGTAGGTACTAGTCAATTTTTAAGTAATGCTCTGTTTCTGTGATAATCACAATACATTGTCTGAAATAATTAACTTAATATAAATAAGGAATCGGTAAGAACTGTCAAAAACATCATGCCTTTTTGATACCGATTGAATCGGATAGTTACACAATAAGATAAGACCCCGATACCATATTTTCCTATAATATTAAATAGGTCACGGTTTTACCTAGCCAGTACCCAAACGTGATATTTTCAGTACACCTTGATCTTTCGGTCAGACATTCTGTTAACACTGCTAAATAAATAATTACATTACCTTGCTACTTTATTTCATTTAAATTACTGGCTTTCATTATCAATTACATGGGTTTTTGCTTTTGTAAATGTTTTGCATTCATCACTGCTTGAGAGTCACTAATTTTGGACACTTAACTCACTTTTTAATACTTATTTAATATTCAATTTTATGACATTGAATATAATCGACGATTATACCAATGTCAAGGTAGGGAAAAACTGTGTATGTAGGATGTAGGTATTTCATTAGTCCGATGAAATCGCAGAAAGAAATTGTCTATTTTCGCATATTCCTGGAATATTGAATATTGTCGAAAATCATCAATTTCCGATAGTTCTTTCTTATTTTCAGGTTCGTTTTTTTTTTAAGACAGTCCTTCTAGAATGGGATACTTATAGTAGTTTTTAACTTTCGAATTCATAATAATTTATCTTTAGTCACTAATTTTGGACACTTAACTTCTTGGAAACCCCAGACGATCCTGACCGAATTTTCGAATTTAGATTCTCGAATACGATAGCGATTGAAACGGTACTGTTATCGACGATCTC
The DNA here is from genome assembly GCA_963693445.1 of Agonopterix heracliana. NCBI lineage: Eukaryota > Metazoa > Arthropoda > Insecta > Lepidoptera > Depressariidae > Agonopterix > Agonopterix heracliana. The sequence continues at coordinate 4,429,398 of OY856310.1, forward strand.
GATTGCAGTTATAAATATAATCGAGGTATAATTTAAAAATCTGCTGGGGCGTTAAAATATCTGTCATAATAATATTTTTACCGTTATTTTGAATGATATCGGAGTAGTCAATGGCGCTTTGTTTTGATAATAAAGGTACTCGTAGTCGTACTCAAGTAACAACAGAACTCGATAAATGGTTAGTTAGGTGTTAGTATGAAAACATTTAGTTCCATTTAAAATGGTCATGTTATCATGTATACGCATACGATAACGAGATTTTTGACGTAAGTAACTTATGATTGGATCCATTCATAGCTGATTCTTTAGTTACGTCAAAATTCATCATCATCATCAGCCTATCATCGTCCTCGTCACGTTAAAATATATCGTCTATAATTATGATTTCCAGTTTAAATGTGAAATTGATTGATATTTATGTAGCCGCACTGGCTTGTTTTTCTGTGCTATAGCTGGGCTCACCAATTCTGGGTAAGTTCTTGTTAGCTTATCCGACAGATAGTTTGACATATTTTGTATGAAATTATGTCAACATATCTGTCGGATAAGCTAACAAGAACTTATTCAGAAGTGGTGAAACAGGCCCTTAGTTTAGAAAAAGTTGTAAAGTTTTATGTCCTGAAGCACCCCTTTAAATATTACCTTTTTTTTCTACAACGTATCAATAAATTAAACAAAAAAACACCTTTTTGAGAAGTCTTTTAAAATTTAAGAACTTTACTATCCTAAGTAACAACTTAAGTACCTATAGGAACCTTTTAAAAACCTATAGGTTTCCTTAGTAACAACTTAGTGGTATATCGGAAGGCCATTACATTGTTTAGGTCAACGAAATTAGGCTTATCTTGTCGCCGGTGGCGCCATCCAGACGAGACTAATAAAGGTGGAAATGTGTCAGTCAAAGGCCACTAAGAATAGGGTTGAGTGAGGGAAAATTATATGACATACTTACATAAGTTGTCCCATACATTTGGGTCGAGTTGGTTTGCAGTTTTGTGTGGAACAGTCTGATTTTTTTTGGCGATTTCGATTTTTGTCTCATTGAGAATTTATTGTTTAGTTTGATGGTCTGATAATCCCTTTAAAAAAAAATATGTTATACAAAATTAGTTACGCATATTTTTCAAGATCGTCATGTACTTAATTAGGACTTTTTCTTTTCGATTTTGTAAATGCGACAAGCGTTTCCATGTAGTTTCCATATTACTTGTGTTGGGATCGTCTTTCACTTCGAACTTAATTCGAATAGGAAATTAAAATCTAGGAAATGGTGTCACATTTTTATGAAATACTTATTTGTTTACTTGACTGGGTATTAGAAGTTGTCCGGCTGCTGAATCAGTAGGTAGTCTTGGGTTCCATTACTTGATTTCTAAGAATCCTAGATGTTGATTTAAAATAAGCCGTTTCGTAGCAAATCTTTTGGAAAACTTCGGTAAAATTATTCATTTACTTGGTAGTCATTACTTATATTTACCTAGGTAGGCATGTAGGTATTATTTCATATTTATAGGTGTACCTAAGTATATTAGGTACCTACTTATATTTTAATTATTAAAGATGATTTTGTCTGAAGATTTTAGAATTGGATTAGACCATGTTTTTTTAAACGGCATGAAATCATTCAATTAATGACTCCTATACCCTATACTTACATTTATATATTTTAGTACACACCATTCTTTAGAAAAATATTAAATAAACAAATAGACGAGATGTCCGATTTTTGTCCGATACTAGAAATTAAAGGTCGAAAAACTAAACAGAGTAGATCAAATGTTTTGTTATTTTATTTTAGATGATGTTTGAAATTTTGAATGTTTTGGTTTTTTGGTGAAAACCATGTACCTACTTAACTAAATATAATATCTCTAAATATCTCTTGTTCAACAAAATTGTACCAGTGTACCTACATAAAAAAAATATTGTAGGTCTCACAGAAAATCGCTTTAATTTTAAATAAAACAAATGAATTATTGTACAAAATTACACCTTTTAGTATAAACTTTACCTGAGGCTTTAACCACAAGCAAAATGCGTTTATTCTTTACTTTCAACCAACTTGTCTTATCAAACATCTTAGTTCTTTTAAACTACGGTTTAAAGTCTATTTTCCCATAATCAGAGAAGAAAGATAAGTTTGCAGCAGTAATATGAGGTCATTCGCTCTATCCCAGCATTGAAGGGACTGCAATTTTGTCCCTCGAAGCCTAAGAATCTATTTTTGTTGTAAATTCTGCAACATGCTTATACAAGGTGTAAACACAAATGCGTTACATATTCTATGAGGTGCTTCAGACTAACTAACTAACAATTTTCACTATTCCTATCTTCTTCTTCTTATCGAGTGGGCTGCAAAGCCCTGGTGTCAGAGTTTATTCAAACCGCCTTACGGCCTCTGACGTGGTTTTTATGTAACGACTACTAACCACCAGTGATAGTAGCCGGGACCAACAGCTTAACGTGCCATCCGAAGCACGGAATCATCTTTCTTTTCAGACAATCAGGTGACTCAGCCTGCAATGTCCTAACCAACTGGGGAAAAACGCACAAAGTGACATTTCACTAGGTGCCCCCCGTGGGAATCGAACCCACAACCTCCGTGTAAAGAGCCCAATGCTCTAACCATTAGACCACGGAGGCAGTTTCTATTCCTATGAGACCGTAGGTTGAGTATTCTATCGATTTCCTGACAGCGTATACTCGAAAGGGACAGAGATATGACAAAAATGTATGAGAAATCGTGCCTTTGTCTGCCACAGTTGCAAGATTTTTTATGCAATTTCAACTGTGGCAAACAAAAATATCGCATACGCAGAAAGGGACAAACGACATGGATTTTGTCGCATTCACTCTGTGAAATTAGCGTATAAGGCTGTCTCGTTTTCGTGACTATTATAATTTTAATGCCTTTTCTAGTTGATTCTCTTTCTACGTATGAGACCCATTAAAATAGCTAAAAAATCTGTAACGAGATTTTTCGCGATTTCTTTGTTGGCTCCATAGTATCAGTTTGATGCTTAAGCATCCCTTAAGTATGTACCAACCTAATAACAAAAACTAATAACATAGGAATCTAATTAGGGTGTAAGGCCGAGATTCAGAGACGATTTGTATCATACTTAGTTCGAACTCCCGTATGTCAAAATCCATACATTTCGACCCTACTTAGCTCGAGCTAAGACTAAAAAAATCGTCTCTGAATCTCGGCCTAAGAGTCACTGCGGATGGGTGATTCTCAGGGTAGAAGGGGTGGCTTAGACAATTGAAGATACCCAGCTGTGGGATGATCCTGGTTGTGAATGATGATGATGATTAAATGTGAACTTTTTATGTAATCGAGTTATTCTTTGAATGCCGTCAGCACAGACACGTAGCTAAATATAGAAAGTACTTAAGTTTACCTACTTACTTTGTGTACGTTAATCTTAAAGGCCATGAATGAAGCCGTAATAAAAGAAAACACCTAAGTAATCTTTTTCAGTTAACGTAAAAGATAACATATAGACCTGGGATATATTGTGTAAAACACCAGATTAAATCCGTATCAAATCGACATGGTGTTTTTTGACAGTTCTTAGCGATTACGCTTCTTAATATTAAGTTAATCCAAGAGTTTCCAACTAGTCAAATTAACAACTCTTTATCAAACATCAAACAAAACGCGTGCTTTGTATGAAATATTGTACTAAAAATTGACTAGTGACGTCATTGTTTTTCGTCGTCGTTTTGATACTTTTTATTGTTTATCCAGTTATTAAAAATAGTATTCAAGCAACAGAATTACTGAAAATGTGAGTTTAGCGTTATTTTCAAATGGTTTATTTACTGAGCAGCTAAAACTAAAATATATTTGATGTAGTCAACTCCCCTATTAATTTCAGACAATGGCTTTGATCACAGACACAAAAGACTTATTAGGTACTTAAAAATTGCCTAGTACCTACTTAGTTAGTCATACTATGTTACCGATCTTTTAAACGATATAATCGGAAACATACAAAATTGCCCTACCTACTGATTGCTATACTAGTTTCAATTTGAATTATGTAGAGTATCTATAAGAACCTAAATAGGTACTTAACTTACGTAAGTTGATGACAAGGAATTAAAAATAGATAATTATTTTTTATTTGTCAGTTAATCTCAAGAACATTGTACCTATATAATTATATTGTTAGATTAGTTACTTAAAATAGTAGTTAAAATTCCAAACTTCAATCTTTCCAGCCAGACCACCCATAGACAAAATTGGTTAATAAAATAAAATAAATGCAACATCATTAGAGTAACATCACACGCACACGACACGACGGTCGTGAGTTGACACACGGTCATGGTTCCGTTGACCACGGTGAGTCACTCAAATTATGTACCAGACGATAGACGAAGACTACATCACAATAACAAAGGTACACGCAGTAAAGACAACATACGAGTACGTAGGCTAAGATTACCTCTCTTCTCCTACCTACGTCACAGAAACCATATACATATCTCTTTTCTGTGCCTAGGTAGTAGATTTCATAGGGAGCCAGATACTTAAGTAGCTGTACCTACTTATATACAATGAGGTGCTGCCTAAAGAAATATACAGGGTCCTTCTTAATATGCAGATACTTTTTAAGGGGATAATCACACCATCGACTGAATAACTTTCTCTATAGCACCAACGTCGACCTCGCGAAAAATAAATCTGCTGTTCTATACAATGTTCTGTACAAAACTGCAAACCTAGGTACTTGAGCCAAATATATGGGACAGATTTTTTTTACGCGATTTCGATTTTGGTTCTATAAAGTTGTCCAGTTTTTGTTGGTCTGATTATCCCCTTAAAAAAGTGTCAGCATATTAAGGGCCCTGTAAGTAAGTATATCACATTATTATAACTTCGTTTCGATCGTAACCATATTTATTTAAAAATAAAAGTGTCTGAACTTAAAAAAATTAAAAACTGAAAAAAGGGAAAGTGAACATTTTCTTATACGTATTGAAGCGCACTGGACCAAGCCATATTCCAGACAGGTCCTCATACTTACTTAGAGAAGCAATCAAAATTGTTGTGTGGCTGAAATTGTGTGTGAAGGCTTTAATGTTAAACAAGGAGAGAAGATGTAATTTGAATCATCGTTTTTTTATTTTTTATAACATGCCAAGCCAATGCCAAACGTCGTTGATAGAACATAATCTACTCTCGATTTCTGCAATTGCTTTTTTGTTACTCTTTTTATTCAGGTCAGTTGGACTCAGATGTTCATTTTTTGTTACAACGATGACTGTGTCGATTTTTATTTTGGCATTGAATACACGACCATGCATTGCACCATAAAGTTGACCCTATCCTTAAAATTTAAAACGCTAGCGTTTTCCAATAATTTTTATCTGCTCGATGACATAATCTTCATCCAATCCGAAACAATTGCTTTATTTAGTTTACCTATATGTATAAGTGAAATCCACATCCTGTTGATGTAGCTCAATCGGACAGAATCTGGATAAAATCGGACATTGTATAGACAACTTAGGTTTCTTTAACGATAAAAAAAATTGGTTCAAATGCTAGTTCGAACACCACATGAGCAGAGTACTGGCCATACAGGTTTTAAAAACAAAAGTCAGGATGTTCGCATGAGGCCAGTGCATCTAGGTGTTTACCGCGCGTATCCGGCGAGGGAAACGGGTCGAAACAATCAGGGTACGAAAAAAGACCTAGCACTCTACGTGCAACGGTAGTCAATGTTAACTGTTAATTGCAACGTTAAAACGCTAATTAGAGACGAGAGATTGATTCGTTTTGCACTCTTGTGCTAATAATGCATTCAATTAACGATCATAATGATGATGATGACTTTTATGTATTACAAACTGGTGTATGGAGTAGTGGTTTTGGATTTACATTAATATATTCTTAAGTAGTTAGACCTTTGTTTTTCACTGGGATTTTCCCTAGTTACATTCTTTTTTGTGTCGGCTATAGATCACAATCTCTTTGTTTTCTTTTGTTTCAACCGAAGTTCAATCTCAAAAACATGTAGCAATAAAGTTTAAATAAAATTAAATACGGAGGTAAGTATTAAATTTATTTCAAGAAATACTTACATCAAGTTATCTAACTTAACCAAGCAACGGGTGACGACGGATAAATTAGTTGTTGTATAGCGTTCATTTCGTGTTCATTCAACTGACATTTAAACTTTTTAAAAAAGTTACTCAACTCAACAATGTGTATTCAAATTGGTATCTTACGTTATGTTTTGAAAGTCGTGTTTTATTTTGTTGCAATTTTTAATAGTGTTGTTTTATTTTGTTACAGTTGTGGTGGACGTGGACGACAGGCCAGTCTGCGTGGAAATCTGTGATACTGCTGGACAGGTAAAATACCTTTTAAAAGTAAATTACATACTTACCTACATTTTCATAAGAAAGAATGTACCAAAAAAAGGAAGTCTTACACCCTGTATAAATAATAATGTTTTTGTAAAGTCCTCGTCCTCATTTATTAACTTTTAATTTGTCGTCTGTCCACAAACTAATAACTCTACATCAGAAACGTAGGTATTTATGGACTTATGAACTTTATACCTTGCCCCTTACCCGTTAATAAAAGGTTTTATGCATTGCATCTTAATTCCATTTGGGGAGCACGCTCAGTTCCGTCTTCGAGACATCGTATATTTCCTTGAAAATCCTAAAATGGTAATTTACGTGTGATTCAACGATAGGGACAATGAAAAGTTTTGACGTCTCGATAGAGCTATCCGACCGACTGAGCAGTCGGTGGTGAACCTTCCTGCTGTGCTGCGGGTCGCGGGTTCGATATTTGTATGATGCGATCAATAAAAATAATGGAACTGGCATTTTGCGTATCTGGCATTTTGCGTTTCTGACATTATGCGTGCAAATCATATTTGTGCCTGAGTCATGGATGTTTGGGGTCCTTTTAATACGCTGACACTTTTTTAAGGGGATGATCAGACCGTCAAACTGAACAACTTTCTTTATAATCGATCTCGCGAAAAAAAAAACTGTTCTATACAAAACTGCAAACCTACTCGAGCCAAATGTATGGACAGCTGATTTTTTTATCGCGATTTCGATGTTGGTCCCATAGAGAAAGTTGTTCAGATTATCCCCTTAAAAAAGTGTCAGCATATTAAATTGGACCCTGTATACAGGGCGGGCGTAAGGAAAAGTATCATTAACCTATTTAAACCACATACTCTACCCATCAAACTGAACAACTTTTACGATTGGAGCAAACCTGTCAGAGCAAAAAAAATCTGCTTTTCCATACCCTAAGGTGCTACTACAAACACAACCAACACTACAACCTACTCGACTACAATGTATGAGGCAGCAGATTTTTTTTTGCTCTGACAGGTTTGCCCGTATAGTAAAAGTTGTGCAGTTTGATGGGTATGATATTTTTCCTTACACCCTGTATAATGTATTATATAGGGTCCAACTTAATATGCTGACACTTTTTTAAGAGGATGATCAGACCATCAAACTGAACAACTTTCTCTATTGGACCAACATCAAAATCGCGAAAAAAAAATCTGCTCTTCCATACAAAACTGCAAACCTACTCGAGCCAAATGTATGGGACAGCTGATTTTTTTTTCGCGATTTCGATGTTGGTCCCATAGAGAAAGTTGTTCAGTTTGACGGTCTGAAAATCCCCTTAAAAAAGTGTCAGCATATTAAGAAGGACCCTGTATAATACATTATACAGGGTGTAAGGAAAAATATCATACCCATCAAACTGCACAACTTTTACTATACGGGCATTACTGTATACTATGTATACAGGGTCCTTCTTAATATGCTGACACTATTTTAAGGGGACGATCTGACCATCAAACTGAACAACTTTCTCTATGGGACCAACATCGAAATCGCGAAAAAAAAAACTGATATCCATAGGTACAGTCAGCATCAAAAGTATCTAAGCATCTCCGGTGTTCAAAAACATCTGAACTATTACACGAAAATAAACTCTATTTCCTACTAGATACCATTTGTTTAACAACCCCCCCATTGTCTTAACAACCCCCTTAAGAGTTTCAAAAATTTATTGTTACTTATGAAACACCCTGAATATAATGCGAATAACTTAAATCGCACTCCTGCGCCCGCGGCATGGTGTCTCGATAAACGTTTTATCGCGCCTGCTAACTCGTTCGTTCGCGCGCAAAAAGAGCTAGGGCGCGATAGCGCTTTATCGCGCGATCATGCCGCGGGCGCTGATCACATGTTTGTCACACTCGGCTTCGCCTCAGTCAACAATAACATGAGTTCTGAGACCTTTCTTACTTTCCTGCCCTCGGTGTGTAATCTACTACTTACTTATTGCAAAAATGTTCCAAATGTTTTAATACAATACTTGTATAAATAACGGTTCTTCTTTGACATATTCAATATGAGTATTCAACTTTGTAGAAACAATGTAAAACAACTTATTTCATTTATTTATTAGTAAGGGAAAAAACACTATTTTCAATCGACATGGGGTTGGATCATTTTTGCTAAATTATTTTTAATACTGCCTCATACTACAACAATACAAAATAGGTTTTTGCAGAAATGATCCAAGTGACTACGGAAGAATGATTTTATCAATATCTATAAAACCTGCAACAGCTGGAACCTGGAAAGCATACTATCAGAAACCCTATTCATTACTCTTAACACTGACACATTAATCTGTTTAAAAAAATAAAACGTATGCATAAAAAAATCACATTTAAATCTTTAAACGTCAATATCTCGAAATGGGACTGTTGTGGATTGGAACCTTTTGGCACAACTAGGTCAATTTATAAGTAGGTAAAGACTTGGTAAGGGTAGGAAGTAAGTAAGTAGGTAGGTAGTTATATTTATTGGAAGTTTAGTGTTATTGTTTAAACTTAATTTGAAAAAATGTGATACCTACTTAATTTATTTCACTTTATACTTACTACCGATTCACTTGTGTCTACTTTCTAAATATTCAACGTTTTTCTGTGAAAAACAAGGGACAAAGGGGGTTGTAACTTTAACAAATAATAACATGACAGATAAATTAATTTGATTTCTTTATGAGTTGAAATAAGGTTTTCTATCGTAAAGTTGTCCAGATATTTATGAACACTTAACATGCCTAGATACTTTTGATGCTGACTGTACATATTTCAGCTCGCGTCGATTTGTAGAGTATAGAACATATTTTTATTTTTCGCGATTTCGATATTGGTCCCATAGTGAATGTTGTTGTGTTTGATGGTCTAAACCACCCCCTTAAATGTTTATTTGTATTTTTGTAACACCTTGTATATCTTCCATTCTTCCTGTATTTGGCTAGCGCCAGTTCTGAGTCTGACCCTCCAACAATAGTTTCAACAATCTTGTGAATTAAATACTTCAAAGATTCTCAAGCAAAAAACTCCGCACGTGCATTTACGTAACTATTCACGATCAAACACTTTTTTTTATTACCTTTTTCGTACCATTTTTTTCCGACAAGTTTAATTCACAATGGTCGCATCTTGTCCGCTTTCCCACAGTTTCTCTACCTGCCTGCTGGTTTATTATCATTTTGCTTCCATTGTGGACCGTGCTATTGAGAACTTCACATGTCAACATTCAAATGTTTTGATCACAATAGTTTTTATAGCGTAGGTATATAGGTGTACGTACCTATAGACTTAGATCAAAATAAAATTAATGGATAGGCCTAAAGCGCGGTAAGTTGAAGCACACTACTGGTGCACTTGGTCCATACAAACCTATAGATACTTAGATTACGTGTTTCGCATGAAAAATTTAATCAAGACAATGAATGAATCAGTGTGGTTCCCGCTTAGAATGGACCACACCAATTCTTCCCGTGGGGGGTCATACGACGCGACTAATGGAATTAAGGTTTCACGTTCAATGCTTATGTGGGCGAAAGGCTAGCCACTATGACACGTCATTCCATCCTGGAGTGCGATTTATGAATCTCATTCGGTGAGCTCAGCAGTTGAAAATGTCAAAATTACTATGGAGATACGCAACTTTCTACTGCTGATTTGGCATTAAAAATCGCACTCCTGAGAGTCAAATCAGCAGAAGAAAGATGCGTATCTCCATAGTAATTCTGACATTTTCAACTGCTGAGCTCACCGAATGAGATTCAAAAATCGCACTCCTGAAACTTAAATTGCTAAATGTAAGCATTACTACAACTACGAAGTTTGTAGTTGTAGCAATTTCTGACCACCCCCAAGGGGATTGCGGTCGTGAGTTTATGTATGTACCTACCTATGTATGTAAAAATCTGCGGTTATAGTTACATTGCAATATCATTCGTTTTCAACAATCACAGGTGCGATTCTTGTTTGGCTTAAAACTTCTTTAGGTAGGTACTTAGGTGGTATATATGTTACATGTAGGTACCACAAAGAAAGAACTTGGCTAAACATAATTTTCAATACTAGGAGTAGGCTAGGACCTTTTCTTTATATTAAAAATACCATTGCAACAGCAAAGATTGCATCATTTTATGAGAAAAGAATAACATTATGTTGTTATAACAGGTGTGAAAGTGAAAACGATATCTCACTTTTCTATCAAGAAAGTTAATTCTTCGCACGTTTAGTTCGATAGCCATCGCATCGTAGTGTTAGATTATTTTAATTACAATAATTAAATCAGGGATCCGACAGCAATAGCAAGTAACAAAAGAAACTGGAATACAAATCTTAACATACTCAATGACATTGAAATACCGCTTCTATCTCCCTAAAACCATAAAATGCAATCTTTTAAAACATCATACTGGCTGTTACTGCTAACTACTTCCAAACTTTGTGCCAACAGCTGAAGTAGTTTATAAACTTCAAACTGAACAACTTTTAATAGGTGTAGTAAAACCTTAAATCACGAATAATAATAATCGCTAATAAATTTTCAGCCCCCTTCACGACCTTGCCATAACTCCCTGTAAGAGTTCCTCTTGGTCATTTAATTACGGTTCCCGTGGTCCAGCCCCATCCACGACCAATTGTCCGCTAGCAGCTACCCCCTGGGCACTGTACAAGTCCATAAAAAAGCAATAGGTACGTACGTAAACCGCAAACCATCAATAAATTGTTTATTGGGCCTAAGGCCTGTCACATACATACGGAATTGCGATTCGGAATTCCGAATGAAAACAGGTTTTTCGTTTAGGTTTGAAATTCCGTTCGCAAACCTGGAGGTCCAGAACCTCCATACGAAAACCTGTTTTCATTCGGAATTCCGAAACGCAATTCCGTATGTGTGTGGCAGGTCTTAATCCACTCTAAAAAGGCGCGTTCAAAGCCCAGGGAGTACTGCAACTTGCGCAACATTTTGCCTGATAGGTATTAAGCAACCATTGCCGATGGTGCTTCAATTGTTACCGTATCAATGGGTTACTTTCACCCATAGCGACCAGTGAGTCGCTCTCTAAATCACTCGTTGTTTTTTATTTAAATGTTTTGATCAAACATTTCGTAAGACGTGAATTTACTTGTGTTATGATTGATTTGGTGGACGATGCGTTTCAATCTAACTTTCGAAATCAAAGCGTGTATTATCTTCAGTTCTTCGATATAATAGATAAGCGAAATGCGAACTTCTTCGTTCTAAGAGGAAGCCGAATTCTTCCGATAGTCTATAGCTAGAACGAGTCTATAGCTATAGGTCAGACCCACTGACCTCTATAATTATACTTGTATTATAGAGGTCAGTGGTCAGACCAGTGCAACACTCATGAGTTCATATCACGGGTGGATTTTCTGAAGGTTGATAGTTAGGAAGATACATTATTCCAAACCACTGACATATACTCTAGCGATAGACAGGCCCTTTCATAGAAGCAACATGTTCCACTTGAATGCGGTGGGCGCACCGCATTGATGTTCCTGAGTTCACTTCGTCACTATGGCAATGACAGACCACAATAGTGTCATTTTGTGTGACATGTTGCTTGTTTGAACGAGCTTGTCTATCGCTAGAGTATATGTCAGTGTTCCAAACTGTGCACCTATCTATAAAAATGAACATATCGCTAACTTCGCTGAAAGTAGTTTTCAAGTTATATCTACCAACGTTTCCAACCACCCCGAAAAGGGATACGGTTGTGAGTATTTAAAGGGTGCTATGCTGACGGTTTTTTAAGAGTATGATCAGACCATCAAACTGAACAACTTTCTTTTAGGGACGAAGGTCGAAATCGCGAAAAAAAAACTGCTAGAACTGCAATCCTACTCGACAAAATCGATTTCGATGTTGGTCCCATAGGTAAAGTTGTTCAGTTTGATGGTCTGATCATCTCCTTTAAAATCGTCAGCATATTAAGTTCGACCCCTAATTGTATATGAAGTTAAGAAAGCTCCTCTTTCTTTTATAATAGCCGGTAAACATCTTGAAAAAGACCTTGACTGGGCAGAAAAAAATTTGTAGGAGAAAGCGCTACGGCCATTTTTCAAGTTGTTTTTATCGGGTACTGTAACACCTTGTTTAAAATACCTTATTCTCGTGTTCCAGGACTCAATGTCAGAGTTGCGCGCGCTCTGCTACCCTGGCACCGACGTGCTGATGCTGTGCTTCTCCGTGGTGCGACCGGAAACCTTCAGGTCCGTGGCCGAGCGGTGGACGAGGGCGGTGGCGAGTGTCAACGCTCCCTTAGTCCTTGTCGGCACCCAGAGTGACCTAGCCCTCGATCCTAGAGTGTTGCAGACTTTGAGAGTAAGTATCACCATAGTTACTTGGTCATTACACTGCTGTACATAATCAGGTGGTTTCCCGTTTTGCAATCTACAAATCTACAGGCCAAGGAAATAAATGCTCTTTGGTGAAGGAGAATATCGTGCGAAAACTGCATACGCTGCAAACTACAGAAGAAATTATATCTTGCGTTTGTGTTGATCGCTGCACCACATTGGACCTGAATTTAGGACCATAGATACACCCTCATCACTAGGGTAGGCTTGTGCCCCAGACAGTGGGGATGTAAGTCACTAGATATAGGGGCTTACACCTTCACCACGAAAGTAAGTCTGTGCCCCAGGCAGTGGGGACTGGGGACATACATAAATATAGAGGCTAATATCGCTTTCCTGCTTAATGCGGTCTATCCTAGGGTCTATCGCATTATCTGTGAGGTCATTGTTGTTTCCTGCCTATCATGCTAAGGTGGTCGTAATGCATGACTGAAACCACACGATCTATCATTCTCAAATCGACAACATAAAAAGCAAATCTAAGGAATTTGATCAATTACCGTAAAACGGGGTGAATAGGGATCGGGGTGTGAATAGGGACAAAAACGGGAACGACATTTGAAGCTGACCAGACGAAAATTAAAAAACGTCAAATTGCTGTGAATTATTTTCATGTGTAGAAGAATATTCGATCTTTTTACTGGCAACACCAAACCGCAGTTAAGTTAGTTACAGATGTCAAAATTTTACTTTCATTTGAAGTACCGAAAGCGGTGGTTATTTTGTTCTTCAAAACTTCGGTTTTTTTATGAAAAATTAAAGTGTTTTTATAGTAAAGAGGGGTTTAATCCAACAATCAGTTATTGGCGGAGCTACACAAAAGCAGGTAAGTCTAGATATTAAGTACTTTTACTTAGAAAGCAAAATATTTAAAGCTCGGTGATTTTGAATTATTTAAGAGGTTATTAGACACGGCTGAGGGGTGAATAGAGACGAATGTGGTCTGAATAGGAACGAGATACCGGGTTAATAGGGACGAATTAAAGTTGAATTGGAACGGTAAAGTTTGTATTGGGACAGGGTTGTCACTTTTAATTTGTTATTTTCTTCGTTATTTATTGTAAATTTTAATTCCCCTTGGTTGTTTTCTTTTTATTTATTTATGGAGTGTGTAACAAAACACCCTAGTAATATTTAATGAGATGTTCTTGACCATAAAACTGAACATCTATTTATTTAGATAAGTTTTGGACAACCCTACAGATTTTTCCCCATTCACCCCTGTTCCGTCCAAGTTCACCCCGCTTCAAGTATAAATAGGGACAGCATATATTTTGGTAGAAATCATTGGGAATTTATATGGTTTTTGTTTTTGTTTTTGCATTTTGGGAGAGTATGAATAGCCGGAAAGATTTTGAATGAGTAACCAAGGTTATAGTCGTCCTACAACATTGATTAATTTCAATGTGAAGTCCGATTTTGTGCCTATTCACCCCGTTTTACGGTACCACATAGTAAGAAACACGCTGTCTACAAACCGAACTAGGACTTTTTTAGATCTTTTGATTAAATATCGGACGCAGTTGTATCATATCTAACATAAAAGGCAAGTCAACTCATATTCTAGGTCTGCTCCATAAAAGTCTGTATATTCTTGACAATCTTATGTAGGAGTAGCTTAGATAATATAACAAGAGGAGTAGGTAGAGTTAATCATCAATTATTTTGGTCTGACACATATATTTAGCAGTTTATTATCATACTTAAGTTGATTCATCGATGCATTATTGTTTGAAAGTTTCGTATAACCTATTCAATACCAACTCATTCTTATCTTGAATAAAAACAATACTGTTCTCCATTGTTCGCTTCATAATGCATAGCATAGTGCAAATAAGAGGTTCTCAAACTTAAATAAGACAAAAAGGAAAAAAAGGAAGAAAAAAAAAAGGAATTTTGAACAAAAATACCTATGTCATCCATCATATAATATTATTCATGTCAAAAACATTTGCTTTTATTTTCACTGAGCAAGTAATCACTATTTATTTTCGCGATTATTTAACTAATGCGATATGACTGCGGTATTTTTATGTAAGTATAGGACATTTCCCGAGTTTTATAGTAAAGAAATTACGTTTTTATTCCGTTCAAGGTTTCGCAGTTTTTGTTTTTTTGGTAGTAAGTAGGTATGATTAGTGCTAAAGAGCGAGATTCCAAATTACCTTTCTTACCCGTGAAAAAAGAAAGAGAATTGTAAAATCTTGATTACTCCACTCAATGGTTTCGATACAATGGTGACATTTTTTAATATCCCACATTAAATGCCTACCGCTGTAATGTAACTCCCGTAAACCAACAGCAGTGACCAGACAGAAGAAACAAAAGACAGACAACAAACACAGATGTCAGAAGTGACAACGGACAATAATGTCCAACGACATAACTAGTGTTTCCTGGGCCTATAACCTGTTCAATCCAAGCAATCAGAAGATTTTAGAAAATACAATTAATTTTGCCTTTTACGTTTTCAGAGTCGTGGTGAGCACCCAGTAACAGAAACGGAGGCGCGGGCGTTAGCAGCTAAAATTGACGCGGTTTACATGGAGACCTCGTCCAAAACTAGGAGGCAACTTAAAGACGCATTTGACTCCGCCATCTTGGCGGGACTACCAGTCAGAAGTACGAAGAAATCCTTCTGGAGAAAACTGTTTTGTTTAAATTGATTTGTGAACTTTTGTGGATGTAAAATTTACCCTCTTTAACGAGATTATCCAGATGCATTAGTATCCATTGCATGCATTTTGATTAATGTCGAGCATATTTGGATGTCCAAATTGTTTTTAGTTATCTATGGATTGCGCATTAGTCCCATAATGGTAGCATTTGGGGTGAAAGTGATACCTACTTATAGAATCTGCGAAACTTACTCGTCTCGAGAGTCTGATTTGAAGTAATGTAGACCACCTTAATAGTTACCTTCTGTCACATAAAACTATTTGCAGTAAATATGTTTTGTGCCCTGCAGTGAGACGTTTATAGGCTGATGATGATGATGAGTGCAAGCTTAATGACGTTTATACATGTGATTGTGACAAGGTTCTAAGGCAGCCTCCATTTCAAATTGGTTTATTTGACTGTACCGACAGAAAATACTTGTTTATGTAAATATTATAAGCTTGTGTGATAAAAAAACGTTAAAATGACTTAGTGCCTTATTGTTCAACCAGTTGTAATTTGTTATTGGCTTAATGTAGGTATGTATTTATAGAATTGTGTATAAATTGAAGATTGATAAAAAGAATCAGAAAACCATATGCGGTTAGGTATTGACTAAGTTTTACAAATTGAAAATTAAATGTATTTTCTACAAATATTTCTACCACATTTTATTGTAAGCTGCATACGAGTTACAGTAAGCAATAATGACTTTGCCTTGCATCGAAAATTTTATTTTTATTGTAAATGTTGTGTAATATTGAAGCATAGGTAATGTTCAAGTCCTACCATGAATCATGACGTTCAACGTGGCAAAAAAGAGTTTGACATGGTGACAGGTGGAACTAATATTTTAGTATGGTGGTCTTGCCAGGTCATGCATGATTTTGACATTCTTGAAAAGAAAGTGGCGCCCTCATTTTTTCCAAATTCTTTTTTGTACAATATATGGTTATTGCATTAAATACGGGCACGATCTTGACAGAAAAAAAACTGATATTGTCAAGTTGTCAACGTGACTAAGGGTTGAACTACACATGGCCGCACGCGATCGCACTCAGGAACGTCATTTGCTAGAGCATATAAGATAGACGCAGGTGATCGCGTTCCGTCTATCTTGTATGCTCTAGCAAATGACGTTCCTGAGTGACAGAAAAGGATGGAGCGACGGAAAAGTGCGATCGCGTGCGGCCATGTGTAGTTCAACCCTTACTATATGACACCCATATTGACCAAGAATTTGTTTGTTTCGCTTACGCTAGCCACACGCAGCGTCACAGAATAAATACTAGCAGCGTATAGTAGATATGCTGACTCACGAATTCTCTCCCTAAAACTGTATAACTACCTACCTAAAGTATGTTGTCCGGACTTACAGATTATAGAGCGATTTAAAGGCCGACGAATGACTGTGTAAAATGATGATGAAAAATCAAAATGGCTTCCTGTGGAAACTTTTTAAGTAGGTGGGTACAATATTAGCCAGTTTGTCCTTGATCGGTACGATTTGTATTCTTAGACCCTTATACCCTTCTTATACCCAAACACATTATATTTTGTGACTGTCCTTCCTAGTTGTATGAAAAAATGTTTTTGTATATAAATTGATTTGATGTAGGTAATGTTTATACATTAGTTATGTTGTTAATAATACTAGATGTAAATAGAAGTGAATCATTGTTGTTTTGATACTCAACACGAACTGATAATTATATTTTATTACAACTATTGTAACTTTGTGTGTTTTCTTTTTACCCCCGATCGATGCCCATGCCATTACTAGACAACAAAGAATTAATAATACTACCTAGGCGGGAGTCTAGACAAGCCATGATGGACGTTAAAATACCAGTATGAATACTTTGATTTCTTTGTCTGGAACGTTAATAAAGGCCAGGTTATCCAAGTGCAATCGTCTCTTTTTTGCAAGCATAAGTTTGCAATTAGCCATCCCGCTCCAATTGAAAGCAGGATCGCAAAAAAACTTGTTTTTCATCAATATCTTTGGTCAGGGGTGTTTCTAAGCAAAATCAAAACTATTACATTTCTTCAAAGCTGAAGATTAATAAAAGAAACTAGCATGCATAGCATGCAAATGCTCACGACTATATTCCCCGAGAGGGGTTAGTCAGAGATATTCTGAAACCTCAGAACGAAACTAATAAAATCATATTTAATTATATTTACACTTATTTCCTCAAGAAAATGAAACAAATGAAAGAAAAATTGATATTAGTTTTAGTTTTTCAAGTCAGTTATAGGTCATTACATTAATCAATTATTTAATTTGCAGAATCTAAGTGGAGAATATAAAAATTTGGAATATATGCACGGTTGGGTGACAAATCAGGAACGATCTCTCGTTGCATAATCCTATTAGCATTTGGTACGACAGTGCGGAAAATTAATTAATGTTTCCTAAAACGGAACGATTCATTTTTTTTTGCTGTCCTTCCTTTCTGTCAGTTTTTTTTTGCGCGGGAACCGATAAGAAAAGAACGGGCTTTGTTTCGTACTTTTCTTGGTGATTTTTCCAATGACAACGGCTGTAAGGGATAGTTTCCATTGCCTTTTCGTTGGAAAGGATAAATAATTTTTTTTATTTTTTTATTTATTGAAGCTTTGGCAACGAGGCCATCAGCTTAATAGATACATGTCAAAATAATTTACAATAGAGACAGCAAAAAAAAAAAATTAAAAGTAAAGAAACAAGGACAAACAGAGAAAACTTAAATAACTAACAACAAAATTTAAGTTACATAACTCCAAATGTATTAAAAACAAAATTAAAAATAGAATTATATAAATTACGATGCTTCAGGAGTTCTTGGACATTGGTGGGGAATTCTGTACATTTAAGCAATTCTTTACATTCACAAATAAATAACAAACGGTCAAGATTAAAATATGGACAGTTGAAAAATAAATGATGTAGTGTACAATTGGGTTCAAATGAACAATATTTACAGCTTGAATTATTTATTAACTTTAGCCTAAACAGATGTGCAGGAAATTGGCCATGGCCAATTCTTAGCCTGCACAGAGTAGTGGTGAAGGCTCTGCCTAGATAGACAGAGCCTTTTTCGAACCAAGCTGTCGTGGAAGGCAAAGGTTGAATTTCTGCCAACCATTTACCTTTCACGTTTCTGGAACTGTGTAACGACATTGACCATCGTTCCAACATAATTTCTTTTAACGTTCTATGTAAGTCAGAGTAAGGGACTTTAAAATTACAAATTTCAGCATTCTCTGTTAACTTGGCAAGAGTATCAACTATTTCATTTCCCAGAATCCCAGAATGTCCAGGAACCCAGCAGAACTCAACAATTATATCATTACATAACAGATCGTAAATATGACTTCTAAGAATATAAATCAAATAATTCACATTAGCACTAATTTTTTTACTCGATAAGGCATGAAGAGCACTCATCGAATCAGATAAAATCAAAAACTTTTTACAGGTAAGATTATTGTGCTTAATATACATGAGTGCATAAATAATTGCCAACACCTCTGCTGAAAAAATGGAAAAACAATTGTTGCATTCATAAACCCTTCCTATCTGAGAGTCAGCATGGTAAAAGGCAAAAGAGGTTCTATCTTTTGTTTTAGAACCATCAGTATAAATTTTTTCAAAATCAGACTTACTGTCCAGAAACTCTAAAAAATCAAACTTGGTTTTGAAACGTGTAATACTAATAGATACATCTATTATTAAGCTGTGAAACTCGTGGTTCAGGCAAGGCAGTTTGTGAGACCAAAAAACGACATCCTGAAACTCAAAATTCAAATAGCCAATTGAACTACTCAGGGTTGTGGTTACCGATAAAGGAGTTTCATTGAAATTAGGACTTGAGTAATTTTCCAAATATTTGCTTACAACTACATTGTCACGACTCACTAGCTGTAGACTAAATCTATCAATAATGTAACTCCTTCTTATAAATAGTGGGACTACTCCAACTTCAACTTCAAGAGAGTTAATGGGAGAAGACATCATGGCACCGGATATGATGCGTAAAGCTTTGTTTTGTATGACATCTAACTTTTTGAGCAAACGATTATCAGCATCAGAATAAAACATACAAGCATAATCAAAATGACTACGTATCGTTGTGATATATAAGATTTTTAAAACTTTCGGATCTGAGCCCCAACGAAGACCAGCCAAAGATCTCAAAATATTTAACCCAAGTTCGGTTCTTTTGCAAATATGCTCAATATGAGGTTTCCAAGATAATTCCGAATCTAAAATTAGTCCAAGATATCTTTCTGTCCACTGTACAGGTAATAAATAATCGTTATAGTAGATTTTTGGTGTGAAAGTAGTACTTCTTGCAAATAACATAACTGAGCTCTTGGAAGTATTAACTTCCAGTTTCAAATGATCTTTAAGCATGATGTTGATGATCCTCAAACAAGTATTCATATCGTCTTGTCCTTGTTTTGGATTGCGATTACCTAGGTAAAGGACTAGATCATCTGCATAAAACGAATATTTTACGAAGTTAGGAATGTGATGCATTAATTCAGTAAGACTGAGGATGAAAATTAAAGGCGAAAGAACTGAGCCTTGAGGGGTGCCCTTAAAAGAGAATCTAGGACCATACAATTTATTTTTAAATTTAACAAATAAACTTCGACCACTTAGAAAGTTAAATAACCATTTCAAAACAGGACCAGGGAAACCTAAATTAAATAAACTTTTAATTAAATACTCATGATCAATGTTATCAAATGCACCCTTTATATCCAAAAAAACAGCTAACGTACTTTCGTTTTTCAAGAAGTTATTATCAATATCACCAAGTAAACAGGCTAAGTTATACATTGTGCTTTTACCTTTACGAAAACCAAATTGGTAGTCGGGAATAAGAAGCTTGCTTTCTACATACCATTCAAGACGATTTTTGAGCATAGATTCGAAGCATTTAGCGAAACATGAAGTTAAAGAAATGGGTCTATATGCCTCTACACTATTAACATCTTTGTACGGTTTTAAAATAGGTACAACATATTGTATTTTCCAATCGGAAGGAACTATCCCATCTTTCCAAAGTTGGTTAAAAATGTTAAGTAAAATCTTTTTAGCAATAGCAGGTAAAAATTTTATGACTTTGAAAGGAATAAAATCTGGTCCTGGTGAAGTATTTTTTCTATTATAGAGAGCAGCGTCTAATTCATGTAAATTAAATGGATTAGACAGCCACGAAGCTGCCGAAGATCGATTGCTTGAAAAAAAATATTCTAAGTTTGATTGAGTATTCATGGATAACGAAGGCGAAGAAATTTTGTCAAGAAACAGGAAAACATTATTAGGATCATCGAAGAAATGAGATTTTACATGCATATTAAGTTTAGAGTGTTTAAATTTACGAATAAAATCCCAAATAGTTTTGGGAGATGTCATACGATTAAAAGTAAAACGGAGTGATTATATTCTCTTTGATTAAAAGTAGAACAGAGATTAACCCAGCTCAAAAGTTTTTGTTCTGACAGTACTTTTTTTTTCTTGGCATCAAATTGCTTGAATAAAATATAGTTTTCTTGAGATGGATAGAATTTATAAGATTGTAAAGCTAATTTTGCTTGTTTAACAGCTTGGGTACAAATGTCATTCCACCAAATCAAACCTTTACCTTTTCTATTATGGCAACTACGAACCACCTTCCTAGGAAATGTCAAAAGAATGTCACACAACACTTAAATAAATTCATCGTAAGCGTAATGAGGATTTGAATTAACAGTAAAAGTTGAAAATTTTTCTTCACATAATTCAATGAATTTAGTCCAATTAACTTTATTATAGTTAAGGTTCGATAAACAGTGAATGGGAGTTGAGCTTGCGGTGGTAGTGTCAGCAGGAGATTGATAAAAGTTCAGATTTGAATCTTTGTAAAATACACCTATCAGCAAGGGAAAATGATTACTGCTCATAACATCATCCAGTACAGACAATATACAACTAGAACTAATTGACTGCGAGGCAAAAGCCAAATCCAGAACATTGCCTTCTTGGCCAAAGGGAGCGAAAGTAGTTACTTTTTGATCATGATCATTAAGACATACAAGATTATGGCAATCAGCAAATGAATATATCAGGTTGCCCCTTCTGTCAATATCTCTGCAACCCCAAGCTGTATGGTGGGCATTGAAATCCCCAACAATTATGTAGTTTCTACTGGAAATCTTAGAAAAAGCATTATTAAGTTGTTGAATCTTGAATTTTCCATTGGGGGGAGGAGGAATGTAAACCGATAGAATGTCCAAAGTAAAGGAACCTAATGAAATAGAAAATAAAATATTTTGGAAATCATATGAGGAGCCTGAAGAAATACTAGAGAATTTGTACTTACAATTAATGGCGACTGCGACACCACCATGAGGATGATTGGAGTCCTGGCGGAGAATGTTATATCCAGGTAATCTAAAATTTTTATTACTGTTTAACCAAGTTTCATTTAGTAAAATAATATCGATAACAGTGTCTGAACAAGAAATGAAATGCTGTAACTGAGACAGTTTGGGAAGGATGCTTCTCGCGTTCCAATGGAAGATAACGAGCTGCTTAATATCTTCTTCACAGTCCATATTAGGATGTGAAGTTAGTTATAAGCAGCTCTTTTATGATTTTAGATGAAATTGAGGTGCTGGCATCAGGTTTTCCTGAATCTTTTTTCTTTAAAATATCTAGAACAGTCTTTGTTAAAACATTAATAATTTCATCAGAATTCATGATGTCTGACATCATGGCTCTTCTTTGTGGTCTTGATGGATCTGGCTTCAACGGGGGGAAAGCAGATTTGGCTGTAATGGATGCAAATGTTGTTTTTCCGTTTATTTGGTTCTTGATTTCATTCAGTTTTGCTTTTTTAATGGGACATGATGATGAAACTGCCATATGATCTGAATTTTTGCAATTGACACACTTCAAATTTTCTTTATTGTTGCAGTCCTTGAAGAAATGTTCTCCGGAACAAATCGAGCACAGCTGTTTCGCCTTGCAAGAGCCTTTGCCGTGTCCAAATTTATAGCAAGTGTAGCATTGCCGAAGTGGCTTTATATATGTCTTTACATCCAGCCAAATGCGATCGAAAGTGACATGATCGGGAATCGTCGAACTTAGAAATGTGATCAAAACTGTTGGAGTTGGAACAAACACTTCACCCATTTTCCGAACAAACCGTTTTACTCCAATAATGTCTACTGGTGACTCCAATTGTTCAAGCAATTCTTCCTCGGTCAACTCTGTCGGGGCTTGAATGACGCCCTGTGATTCTAGGCGATCATAGGGGATCCTAGCCAACCACCCGTTGGACTGTAGTAAATGACTGTTCATGATGAAGTTATTGGCATCCAATTTAGTGCAGAACATTACTTTCAACAAGGTCACACCAATGGGCTTAACAAAGGTGATGCCCTTTACATTCTTCAAAATTTTATTGACTTTGAGAATATCTATCTTCGGAACTGAAGCATCTGCAGCCGGCGAACAAGATAACAGAATTGGATATTCCTTCTTATCATCTTCTGTGTAAATATGATGATAATCTTTAAATAAACCTCTTATGTTTCTCGAAAACTTCTGAGTTTGTTTTACGGGGGTTTCACCACCATCATTGTCTTGAGCTTTTCTTTTTCCAGATTTTTTCCCTCCACTATTCTCTCCCATCTTCAATCCAGCAAATTATAATTGTATTAATTAATTATTTATTAGACAAAAGGGCTTAAAAGAGATTTTTCAAAAATAATTGAAAAAATTTCAACTTTTCGCTTCGAAGTTCGCGCCCTTTTTTCGGATAAATAAATTAAAAAAAAAACTGACAGTTTGACAGATCACCAGCTGATTGTATTTTTTTTTATTTCTGAACGAAGTTCGTGCGCGGGAAATCGAGAAACTGTGATAGTTGTGGAAAACATTAATTAAAACATATTAAAATAATTATAAAAAGTAACAACAACAATCCACAAACATGTCCGAAGAAGAACATTACACGGACATCGATATATCAGACGTAATAGACGATACAGAACAATACGCGGACGCCGAAAACATAAACACTGAATCAATGGAATTCGAGACTGAAATTCACTCGGAATTCGATTCAGAAGTGATAACATCAGAAGAACAGTCATCAGAGGTTCTGAATTCAGTAACCGGTGAGAAGAAGACACAGAAAAGTGAAATAGCTAGGAACACTAGGTTACCAATAGCAAGGATAAAAAATATAATGAAAATGGACCCAGACGTCAACATAGTTCATGCAGACGCTTCATTTCTAGTTACTAAAGCTACGGTGAGTTTCTACTGTGATTTTAGTCGAAATTAGTCTTTGCATTTTAATGTTGGTTGGTTTTAAAATATAACAGGTTTTATGATATCTAGCTGTTGCCCTCGACTTCTGCGTTAAATTTAAAAAAGGTATCTTATGTTTTAATCCAGAACGTATTCTATCTGTGTGCCTAATTTCATCCAAATCCATTCAGCCGTTTACAACTCGGAATAAGGCATCTAAAGCGACCGCACATTCGGAATTACTTATAACCTATAGAGACCAAATGAAGGCAATCTGGGAAGTTGTGCCTGCAACCATTGATACATACAAAGGAACTGCTTGTGGTCCTCACACCTTTAACGCATAATATTACTTTAAGTAATAATATTGGTAAAAGAGAACAACCACACCACATTGTGAGGAAACCTGCATGCTTTAATTTCGAGGCATCTATTGTACCCACTGTCCATTATAAGTGGCGATAGGCTCACTCCCCGACAGATGGACTCACTGGACAGAGTTTCAGTACTACTTGTGAAATGTGGATGTTCTGAGCTTTCAGAATATCTCTGATTACCCCCTTGGGGAATGTAGTCGTGAGCATATGCTTATGTTATGCTAGAGAAGATGCGGCTAGAAACTCTAATACACACTTCTTATAAACAAAACAAAATATACACAGTAGAAAACAATATTAAATCAATTATCAAGACCAGAAATTTAGTTCATTTATCATTTGTTGTGTCACTTCTATTATGTAATACATAATAGCTTAGTGTTTAAAACCAATATGGTTCTATTCCAGGAGATGTTCCTAGAGACGATGGCGAAGGAAACATTCTCGTACCTGCCCAAGAACAAGAAAACAATAAACAAGAAGGAGTTAGACCTGGTTATCAACAAAGTGGACTGTTTGTGTTTTTTGGAAGGAGCATTGGATTTTTGAACGATATTGTTGTAAAGCCTGACCAGAAAAATAAAAATTCTGCTTTGAGAGCACTACAATTCAGTTGAGTAGACCTTTAATGTTAATGTTGCGAGTAAAAAATTATCAATTCTCTCAATCTAATTTGAGTAGAAAATGTCCAGAATTTGAGAGGCTATAATAATCATTCATACCTTGCAAAAAAAATTTTCAAAAAAAAAAGGGACTTGGATTGGATTTCTTAGCTTCAAGGAAATTTTAACCGATTTTGAGTCAAGGCAGAGTTCGGGAATTAGAATGAGAACATGGGTGTTAGTTCCAATGATTTTCCGCAACATGGTATTTTATTTTTCTGGTCAGGCTTTGATTGATAGGAATGGTGAAGAAATCGACTTCTGCCCCTCTAGTGTGATTTCTTTGCAAGCGCACGACGTGCTTTCGCTGTTTAGAAAATTACCTCTTATCAAGCTTTTCAGAATGCGAACCACACACTCCGCGACATATATGGAAAATAGCGGTTGCGTGCAAGTATCATTGTACAGGATGTCATTACAATGAGTCGACAAATTTTTAGGGGTGGTTCAGACCATCAAACTGAACAACTTATTCTATGGAAGCAAACCTGAAATCACAAAAATAAAAATTGGATGTTCCATATTTTAAATTGCAATGCCTGCCTACCTACTCGACTCAAATTTATAAACAGTAGATTTCCCATATTAAAAGTTGTTCAGTTTGGTGGTCTGAACCATAGAGAAATTAATGGTCTGAACGACCCCTAAAAATTTGTCAACTGGTTTCAATTACACTCTTTAGAGAGCCAGTGAATAGTTTGCGCTGGCTGCATGTTGATTGGTTGAAAGTTAATTTATAATTTCTGTTTAAACTAGGTTTTAATTACAAAAACAAGTTTTCTAAATATATTTTTTTATTTTCTACTATCACAAAATCATCACATTTTTGTATAATTGGTTCTAATCCAAAAGGCTTCAAATGTTCGGTAATGATAATGAGTGTCCGTGTCTCAGCAGCAGTTGTTGGCAGTTTGGAGCACGACAGCGCAGTGTCCCGACACCTGGACGCTGCTCTTGTTCACTGATTTTCTGTAAAAAATAATAAATATTTAGGGTCTGTTTCACCACTTCTGAGGAAGTTCTTGTTAGCTTATCCGACAGATAGTTTGACATATTTTGTATGAAATAATGTCAAAATATCTGTCGGATAAGCTAACAAGAACTTATTCAGAAGTGGTAAAACATGCCCTAAGACTCCAAAGAGTTATGACGGGTACTATTGTCTATTTAGTCATAGGCAGCTCGACATAGCATAAATGGGTGACTTATCGGACTTTGCAAGTAACAGAGCGAGAAAAGGCGCGGGATAACGTGGCACGCATCGTGCTAGGACATTTGTAGGCTTCGCATGCCACCCCCGAGAAAACGATAAAAATCGAGATATACCTTCATCCTTATTATTTTACGTATGCCAGAAAGAGCGCGCATGACGTTTTTCTCGTTTAAACGCTTTGTCGTTGGTGGCATGCTAGCCGTGCTGCTGCGATTCATTGTATTGATACTCGTCCAATGGAGCTGTCCCCAATAGTCTTACCAGTTGAACTACTGGGAATTTCCTTCCCAACAGACTTACTGATAGTAAGACTTCCCTGGTGTTATTTTTTCCCCGCTAGTTTTACTATACAAAACATAGACCTCGTGATTGATAGACAGCACTTAGCTTAATTAAGTCGAAGAGAAACAAATACTTTTTTTTTCAAGTGACAAACAAATAACCCTCGGTCGGTTAAGGACAGATTCGGAATATGGCAGATTATTTTTACGGCAGATTCGTGTTAGGGCAGAAGTATAAGCATCAAGAAAAGTTGGTTGAAATCAGTGTAGGGCATTTATCTACAAACGTACCAAACAAATTACCAAAATTACAAAAAATTACAGGCGATGTCAAAAGTGACAGTAGCTGTCCAAATTGACAGGTTCTGTCGCAAATTTGGTAAATTGCGCACGACTGTCCAACTTCTGCCCTAACACGAATCTGCCGTAAAGCGAATCTGCCATATATCCCGAATCTGTCCTTAACCGAACGAGGGACAAATAATAGATAACTCAATTATATTTTTATAATTAATTATGTTTTCACCTCACAAGCTCGGAAAGGTTCTGTTTATCATTCGAAATCCGAGTGCAAAAGTGCATTTTATCCGCTAGCGTGGAAAGAGTTTTTGAAATTCGAATCTGTCAATTCAATATTTTTATATACCGCCAATCCACTGAAAATGCTTAGTAACTATTTCATGACACTGGCCAGCACAAAAATAAAAACTTTTTGAAATGTTCTTTTTAGCAATTCACTTTTTTTCCTCGCTGTTGTGAGGTGAAAAATTGTGTGTTTCGCTCGGCTGCAAAGTTATTCTGCGTCTCGTACCTTTGAAACCTTCGCTGGGCGCTCAGGATTCTAATATTTGAACCACTCGCTTCGCTCGTGGTTCAATCCTAGAATCCTTCGCTTGCTCAGGTTTCAATAAAAGTACTAGCGCCAAAAAGCAACTTTGCAGCCTATCATAACAAATAACTATAGTGACACTTAACATATAACATAATACAGAACTTAACATACGACTCAATTATATTAGTTTTTTTTTTTAAATATTCTAGTTTACCTACGTAACTTTTCCAAGGTTGTAGGTTGTCTCTCTACTAATGTTACTTAGGTCTACATAGGAGTAGGACTATTTGTAGTTTTTGTTCTACCGGTAAGTCGACTGGGTACAAACTTCCCAGTGGTCTTACTAGTAAGTCTATTAGGAAGAAAATTCCCAGTAGTTCAACTGGTAAAACTACTCGGTAAGACTACTGTGAATAGCCCGTCCAATGACATTAATTTAACAATTTCGAACTTTTCGCTCCCCGGGATCTCCGGGCCTAAGGACCCATATTAAAACAAACTGACGCATGGGCGTTCACGTGACTTAAGAAGTTTGGTTGATTCCTACGGGTTTTTATTTTATTGCAGACTTCTTTAAATAAGTACCTACATAGACATGTTGACCTGTCGGGCTGGCTAGCTAGCTACGCACGACAAAGCGACAAGACCAGAAAGCCGTCATGCTCGCTTATGTCGTTATGCGTAACGAAGACAGATCACATCCTCTATCTGTCTAGTTTTCTAGAAAACGTCACGCTAGGCCCTGTGTTAAATCCAGATTCCTTATTTATACACTAGAAACAAAATAATCATACCCCTTCTCGAGAGTGCAGGTGGTACCAGTGGCGACGACTTGCAGCTCAGTTGAAAGCAGTTTGAAGTTGGACAGGTCCACGTCTTGCGTGTCTCCTGACAGGTTCGCTATGCCGATGATACCGCGCTCTCCTGACAATAGTCTGTTAAACATAGTATTGTTAGACCCGGTATCCACCAAAGCGGAGCAGAGCGGAGATTGTCACTCAAGTTGCGTAAACGCTCATTAGAGTTAATCCTCTATTAAATCTCTTCCTGTCACTTTTTGTCTTCTTGACGTAGTAAAAGCTAGCAAGAGATTTAATGAAGGATTAAATTTAATGAGCGTTTCAGCAACTGAGTGTGTCTGTCAAATCAACCAATAAATAAAATAGCGGTAGCCACGACCTTCGTCAAATACTTCTTTCTTCAAATACTAAACAAAAAATTTTTTATGACGCTTTTAATCGAGCGAGAAATTGGTGGATTTGACATATCTCCGCTTCCCTTTGGTGGTACCTGCTATAAGATTGGTCAAAAACAACTACACAACAGAAGAACAGAATGACAATTTCTTATTAAAGCTAAAAACTTGTTTTAGAGGTTATTATAACTAAGATTACCTGGTGACTACAATGATGGATTCTGAGAGTGATCTTGTATCCAGGTCTCCGTTACGAACTGCTGCAGTCTTCTTTACGTTCGCCAGGTCTTTGTAGAACTGCAACATATGTTGGAATTAGATGGGATTTATCCAATTCTCGACATGACTCCAAAACCAAAGGAGCATTTCCACTGTAAATTCTATATTCTAATTTCAGACTCGCTTGGGTTACCTGATAATGGCTCTTGGGGTCCTTCATCTCGGCAGCCAAGTTGACAGACTTATAGTTATCGGCGACAGGCAGCCAGGTCTCTCCGGTGGTGTTGGAGAAGCCCGCGTTCCTTGAGTCGTCCCAGTGGTAGGGGGTGCGGTTGGGGTCGCGGGACTTCTTCCAGTAGTTGATGGGGTCGTCGGTGTTGCAAGCCTGCGGGTCCTTCGTGTCCTCCCAGCTCACGTAGCCGTCTGTCATGCCGAGCTCTTCACCCTGGTAACATTCATGAAACTGTTAGGGCCTGTTTCACTACTTCTGGATAAGTTTTTAATAGTTTATCTGACAGCTTGTTTGACATATTTTTCTTACGAATTATGTGAATCCATTGAACTTTATACGGGATGTTAGGAAAAGTATCATTAACCTTTAAACCACAAACTCTACCCATCAAACTGAACAATTTTGATTATGGGAGCAAACCTGTCAGTGCAAAAAAGTATGCTGTCCCATACTAAACTGCAATACCTACTCGATGCAAACGTATGGATCAGCTGTTTTTTGTTCGTTCTGATCGTTTTGCTCCCATAGTAAAAGTTTTTCTGATGGGTTGAGTATGTAGGTTAATGATACTTTTCCTTACACCCTGTATCTACTACGTAAAGAACTAAAACGACAACCAAACGTCATGCGCTTCGTGAGGGCTGGTGAAAGAGATGTTCGGTGAAGTACCTGGTAGGTGATAGCAACTCCGGGTAAAAGAAGTGCAAGCATGTTCATTGTGTCGACGCGGTCCGTGCCTTGACGAGACGCCATGCGACTCTGGTCGTGGTTGCCATTCTGAAAAAAAAAGGAAAATGTTTGGTAGGCTAGCACTAATAAATTATTTCTTTTAAAAATCGATTGTTAAAAGAAATAATTTATTAGTGCTAGCTACTGAAGTACATGAAAACTACTGAACCGATTTTCATGAAACAAAGCTAAGAACACTCTCGCAAAATTTAGCTTTCCAATAAAAAAAACCGAATCGAAATCGGTCTACCCGTTTGGGAGCTACGATGCCACGAACGGACAAAAAACTTATTACACCCCTCTTATTTTGTCGCAATTTTTAAAGTTACTTCAAAACTGCTGAACCGATTTTCATGAAACAAAGCTAAGAACACTCTCGCATAAATTAGCTTTCTATTAAAAAGAACCGCATCGAAATCGGTCTACCCGTTTGGGAGCTACGATGCCATAGATAGACAGAAACTTTTAACACCCCTCTTTTCTTTTGTCGCAATTTTTAAAGTTACTTGAAAACGGCTCAACCGATTTTCATGAAACAAAGCTAAGAACACTCCCGCAAAAATTAGCTTTCTATTAAAAAAAACCACATCGAAATCGGTCCACCCGTTCGGGAGCTACGATGCCACAGACAGACAGACCGACATAGGCGTCAAACTTATAACACCCCTCTTTTTGCGTCGGGGGTTAAAAATCGATTGCGTATCAAGTAACATGGATGGTTTGATTTGTACTAAAGGTACAGGGACTTTAATGCTTCTTTAAAAGGTTGATCAGACGAACTTCGACCAACATCGAAATTTCGAAATAAATCTGCTGTCCCAAATTACATTCGGGTTTGCAGTTTTGCATGGGAAAGCTATTTTTTTCTCACGATTTTTAGTCCCCCCGTAGAGAATGTCGTACAGTTTGAAGCACCGTCAGCATATTAAGAAAGACCCTATATTATATTATTGATTGATCAGTTAGTTCTTGAAAAAAAAAAAAATGTTAAATATAACTCACCACCCAGTTAGCAGTCTTGCCACTAGGCATATAAGTCATCCATTTATCAATAATCAACTTTATATCCCTAGCATTGGACTGATTATTGATGTCCCCGAGGAAACTGAAGTTGAACGGTATAGATCCGTTCCTGGTATCGGTGCCGTAGTACCGGATCATGTCTTCTAGGTTAGTGTAGGCCTCGGTCATCATGATCTTGTATTCGCCTTGCTTGGAGATGTACTCGTCGAGGATGTCGCGCCAGTTGTAGACCACGTCGTAGGTCTCGTCCAGGTCCTTGGTGTAGATGTGGTTAAGGTTGTCGTAGTCATCGGGATCGCCGGCAGCAGCTGCGAATATGAAGGGTTCATTAATACAAAGCTTGTTGTCGCTTAGTGTAGTGGAGCTTCGGAATTGAATACTATCACCGATGTTAAGCAACATAAGGCCAGGAGTGCGATTTTTGAATGTCATACGTCGAACTCAGCAGTAGCAAATGTCAAAATTACTATGGAGATATGCATCTTTCTACTGCTGATTTGACTTTAAAAAATCATACTTCAGGAGTGAGATTTTTGAAAGCCAAATCAGCAGTAGAAAGATGCGTATCTCCATAGTAATTTTGACATTTGCTACTGCTGAGTTCGACGTATGACATTCAAAAATCGCACTCCTGGTCAATCTTTGGATGGGTGACTTTAATGGTAATTCATCTAGTGTCTCCGTACTTTGGAAAGCACTGCAAGTTGGTCCCGGATAGTTCCGTCAGATGGCGATGTTACTAACTATTCGGGACAGAGGCCTATTAAGCAAAGAGTAATATAAGTATATTAGAAAAGAGAACCCACTCGTGGCAACATTATGCATCCACCTTATGTCAAATTGAAAGCTACCTAACTCCATCTATGTTCCCGTTCTGTTATTAAACCTATACTATACATACCTACATATATCTACTCATACGTATACATATTATTGTTTTGAATGCTAGTTTTCGTTCAATCCCGCACCGATCCTGTTAAATTTCAGTCTCCCTACTATTTCTGTAATCTGTATATTGGTTAGAGAACAACAGAAACTCCAGAACATCACTAAATCGGCACGAAATTGAACTAAAACTACAAACAACACGCACATAACACAAATAGGCAGCCATCTTGTGAATTTGGCAATTTGACATTGACATAGACCATAAAATCTTTTTTTTTTTGTAGTTTGCAGAACGTAATACTAGATGGCTGCACTTTCTATGCAAACTACATTGAAGATACCTGCCAAAAGGCAAATGTCCTCCCACTGCTATTAAGGCAGCTTGGAAATTGTCTGACAGCAAGTTGATAACTAAATTTCCTTCCATATTAGGCCCGCATGATGGTGTATGGCACACTCAGTCTCATCATTAGTCGTGGCGTACGCATATCGGCGTGCGGTCGGAAGCCTTTGCCCTGCAGTGGGATTATACTAATACAAAGCAAGATCAAAGAATGGATAACTTTGCGACTAAGTAGGTATTCGTTTATGGCCGTGTTCCTGGGAATCATAATTTGTACGATCTCGGTATCTTCAAGGCAAGAATGAAAAGGCTTCTTTTGCGTAAGCGTGTTCTATCCTATTTTTGACTTTGAGCACAGGTCCGGCACTTCTAACAACGTTTTGGATTTGACATGATGACGTTCGCACATGCGCACTTGGTCCAAATTGTTCTTGAAATATGTGTAGGGTTGACTTACCACGTATCGTATAAACATCATCTACATTTCATTACTTTTTATTGTTCGTTCAGTTATTAAAAATAGTATTTGAGCTAAAGAATTAATGAAAATGTGAATTTAGCGTAATTTTTCAACGTTTTTATTCACCGAAAAGACTCAATTTTATGTAGTCAAATCTAACGGGTGCGCGCGCCTGACTGCATTCCCTTGCTCGAGTTCCCTCAAGTTTCCGTCAAGTGTGAGGGGGGTGGGGTATCTGAAGTCAGGGGGGGGGGGGCGGGGAGTGGCCGTTCTTTATATAGAACTATATACCAAACCTATTCTGTGCTTTGAGTGCAAATATCTCGACTTGAGATAGAACCATTATAACTGTACACCCTGTATGACACTGTAATAAACTACCGATGGATGAGCGGTAGATAACTAGATATTAAAGACACGCTTCATATTGTGAAGTCATGAAGACGATACGCGCTTGATACGAAAATGAATACTCGCTCTTCCCTTGTTTGAACGGATTTGGATTTTACTTGGTTAGGAAAATCGAAGCAGGGAAAGAGTTTATTGCCGTACTAAAGTAAGCATTAAAAAATTATTAGAGACTCACAAAAAACAGGCTCGTCGGGGTACTTTCCACCGTAGTTCTTGGGGTCGACCTCGTACATGAAGTTGATGGCGTCCACACGGAACCCAGACACACCCTTGTCGAGCCAGAACCGGATCACGTCCTGAAACATGATACGAAATAAAATTTGCTTGTCTAAAACATGACATCAATCAATTATACAAGGTTTTTTTCTCCAACCCCCCATTTTGTTGTATGGTCGAAAAAAAAATAGTTTCCTGATAACTACAACATTTCTGTTTTTGGGTTATTGTTCTCTGTCTTCGTGTCAAATTTCCATTCAATAGGAGCGAAAATGAGCGAGTTATTGAGGCGGGGCATACAGACTGACAAAATGGACGAAAGTATAAGAGTTCCTTGTTGACTACGAAACCCTAAAAAGACAGGAAATGCGTAACATAAGGTAGAAATATAGACACATCATCAAGATACATCCCCTGCATACACCATTGCCTATCGTAATCTTCCACGAGAAGCTGAGGTAAAAATTTTAGGGGACAACTGTCCGTATGGTATTGTAGTATCGTACTCTTTCTTATATTGTGGGTGGAGTAACAACAAAAAAGGAGAAATGGCAAGTAAGTGGATGGAGGTGTCAAAGAGTTGCCTTTTAGACGTTATTTTACCACCTCTAATATTATTCTTTTAGTTTACCTGCATTTCCTTCTGTACCCTGGGCTCGCGGTAGTTGAGATCGGGCTGACCGATGACGAACTGATGCAGGTAGTACTGTTGGCGCACCGCGTTGTACTCCCAACCACTCTTGCGGAATACGCTTAGCTGTTGGATGACAATTAATTCAATGCATAACAAACAATCAAAATCAAAATAATTTTATATCAGACACAGTCCATAGATTGTAAGTTCTAACTTTAAAAAACTATGTTAGTACGATATAATATGTATACAACAGTCCTAAAAATTTTACATAGCCTATTTTCGGATAGAGGCAGCGGAGAGGTGTAGTTCCGTCCAGTGCCTCCAGAAGGGACAGCGTGGCCGGTTTAAAATGGTGGACCAACCAATCCAATGACGCTGGATAGACGACCTAAAACGGTAGAGGCGACGACTGGATGAGGAAGGCCGAAGATAGAGTTTTGGGTTTTGTTCAGCAGTGGACGATGATAGGCTGATAATGATGATGATAATAATGACGCACAGTCCGGTGCAAATAAACCTAGTAGCCGTGGCTTCTACGCACGGACCGGTGTAGCCCTCGTGGTAGGACTACAATTCTTGGGTGAGTCTCGGAGAAAGTGGTAGGGATTTTCACGCAAGTCGATGACGTAAAATGCGAGTTGATGCGACCGATCGGCCAATGGTTCAAACAGACCCGAATTCGATTTCTGTGCATTCCTCGCTCATAAACCGTTGTGTGACCTGATTGCTGAAGGAAGAAACTTTTATATCGCAAACCTGGCAAAGCGCAACGCAGAGCATTTTTCACTGCCAAACTATTATAAACTTTGCTTGCGTTGAAATAACATCGAAAATTAATTAACACAACTTTCGCCTCAAGTCACATTGAGTTGTATTATATGATTTTCTCCCCTCCGGACGGAAAGCGTCCCGCTGCGCTAAACGAAGTTGCCGCTTTCCACCTCCGTCGAGGAGAAAAATAGTATACTACCCTCGGGC
Source organism: Agonopterix heracliana (assembly GCA_963693445.1). Lineage (NCBI taxonomy): Eukaryota > Metazoa > Arthropoda > Insecta > Lepidoptera > Depressariidae > Agonopterix > Agonopterix heracliana. Next base: position 4,463,821 of record OY856310.1, read on the forward strand.
AGTAAATAAGAAAGCCTTACATGAGATCTGAGACCTTTCTTACTTTCCTGCCCACGGTGTGTAATCTACTATTTCCGATATTATTTTAACGCCAGCAAAGTCTATAATGGTTTGGCAGTGAGAAATGTTCTTCGCTGCGCTTCGGCAGGTGTTCGCCGGCCCTTACCCAGTTGTTAGGGGGCAGCAGCTGGCCAGGGTTCTTGGGGTCCGGGACACCGTCGGCCCACACGTAGTAGTTCTCGTAGCCGGGCTCGCGGCGCGCCGACTTCACGAACCACTCGCTCTCGTTGCTCGTGTGGTTCGGCACGTAGTCCAGGATGATACGGATACCTGGGTAACACATTTGAGTTTAAAAAGTGTAAACAGTTGCATTACATTAAGGGGTGGTTTTAGTCATGATACTGAACATCTTTTCTCAAGGAACCTATACAAGGTGTTTCATAAGTAAGAATAAATTTTTGAAACTCTTAAGGGGGTTTTTAAGACCGTCAAACTGAACAACTTTCTCTATGGGACCAACATCGACATCGCGAAAAAAATTATTTCATATCCCATACATATTTTAGCTCTAGTCGATTTGTAGAGTATAGAACATAATTTTTTTTTCACGATTTCGATATTGGTCCCATTGTGAAAGTTGTTCAGTTTGATGGTCTACACCACCCCCTTAAAGGTTTATTTGTATTTTTGTAACACCTTGTATAGAACTACTAAATGGCATTACAGAACGACACTCAAGTGGAGATCTCTTCTTGAGTATAGATAAAAAAAGGATGCAAATACATACAAGGTATACATGCATCCTTGTCTATCTTTACTTAAGAAAAGATCTCCACTTGAGTGTCGTTCTGCAATACTCTAAGATAATAATCTAAGATAATTTATTCTATAATATGTATGAATGTCGTTACTGAGGTACACACACGTGAGGCAAACGTGCGAAACAATCACATTTACTAACGATTTGAAGCTTGACCGACAGCCGGAAGCATTGTACTTTTTACAGCAGTTTAGTTAAATGATGGAACGATAAGTGCAACGACGTTTATCTTGATGGCGACAACGCTATTATCTTTTATAAGTGCGAGCAAGTACTAAAGATAATTATCACACATCCTCGCCTCATTGTATGAAGAGTTAACAACGGTATAAAAACCTCAGTAGGTGTTATGATTTATAATTTTTTATCATTATAATAAGATAAGATAAATATTCTTTATTTGCACACCAAGAATAGAAAAAAATACAATTTAAAACAAGAATAAGAATAATAATGTAGTTTGTTAGGTATCAAGGAGTTTTCTATATGCAAAAATCGACAACCTTACTTTCAAGATAGTTCGAGTGTCTTATAATGAGGGATTTTCAGAAAGCCATTAAAAAAGAAAAAGTAGTTCCTAATAGCTCGATAAATTGCGTTGACGACACAGGGGCGAGTGACCTCGCAGATAATACAATACAAATAAAATAGTAAGAATTTGTGTTTTTAAGTAAGCAGCAAAATATGAGCATATATTTCGTCAACGGATGCGTCTGACTCAGTGAAATGCATTTTTGTTTGCTTTTTAGCCTTAAATTTTCGTCTTCGGACCCCTCTCTGATCAACGCCATCTATCGCCGGTATGATGAACTTCGTTTGAGTAGCTGCCTCTTCATTCTATGGCTGTTATAAATAATTAGTGCCATATTTCCGTTTGTTTTTTTATGACGTACCTAAGGCTAACCGCATATCTATCCGGGCGAAGGAGCCGAAGGAGACGAACGAAACGAATTTCCTTTTAATTCTTCTGACTATTCGCCGCGGATCTTCTTCTTATCGTGTGGGCAAGCCCTGGTGTCAGAGTTTATTCAAACCGCCTTACGGCCTCTGACGTGGTTTTTAACCGCCGCGGATAAGTGTGCGAGGTGTCATAGAGTTTCATACAACCAATTCTAAATTTCGATTCTTTCGCCTCCTTCGGCACATTTGCCTCTCATAAATGTGCGTATGAGTTTAGCTATCTCATAGGACGAGATTGAGAGATGGCTGTTGAGCGTGAGTCTGTAAGTCTGATTAGGGCCGAAAATATGAATGGATTTTGACATACGGGAATTGAAACTCGAACTCGTCTCGGCTTTATTTTAACTCGCAGATTATGTATCGCCGTCGTAGGCACGACTTTGATATTTCAGGATACCTAATCTCTTGTCCTTGCACTACACCTACTAATGCCTAAAGATTTTTTTTCGTAAATATAGGGGGCAACGGTAAGAGGCGAACGAACCCTGCTTGTACTTACCCAACTTATTGGCCTCGGCCAGCAGGTTGTCGAAGTCTGCCATGGTGCCGTACTCCGTCGCGATGGCGCGGTAGTCCGTGATGTCGTACCCGAAGTCGTACATGGGCGAGAGGAAGATCGGCGATAGCCATACCGCTTCGAAACCCGTCTCCTTGATGAAGGGCAGCTTCGATGTTATGCCTGAGGGGAGGGTTTTCATTGAATAGATCGGTGATAGGCAGTATACACAATAGCCTTTGCATACAGAGTTAGTTAGTTAAAGCCTGTAGAATCCCACTGCAGGGCAAAGGCCTCCTCTCACGTATAAGGGTGAGAGGGAGTGGGGCCATACTCCACCACGCGGGCCCAGTGCGTGCTGGTGGAGGCAAGTTAGTGGTCACCTTGCTGTCAGAGAATTTTGAAGCCGCCAATAGGCCTCTGACATGGCGTAACGAATAGTTACAACGCCATCTGACGGAACTATCCGAGACCAACTGCTTAACGTGCCATCCGAAGCACGGAAACGCTCGAGATGAAATGCCACTAAACGGTCACCCATCCAAAAACTGACCAAACCTAACGTTGCTTAACTTCGGTGATAGTTTCCAATACCGAAGCTCCACTACGCCAACGAGCGCTTCCATACAGAGTGCAAACTTAAATTCGTCACATATTTTAGGGGATGCTTCAGACCATCAAGTTAAACAACTTTCAGTGTGGAGTCAACATTAAAATCGATAAACAAAAACAGCGTAAGGAAATTTATAGCTATTCATTACTATGGTGTTTTGTTCCATCCTATACACGGTGTAAGGAAAAGTATCATTAAACGACATACTCTACCCATCACACTGAACAACTTTTACTATGGTAGCAAACCTGTCAGCGCAAAAAAAGTCTGCTGCTCCATACAGTTTAGTATGTTAGTTTTTTTTTTCTCTGACACCTTTGCTCCCATTATAAAAGTTGTTCAGTTTGATGGGTAGAAAATGTGGTTTAAAGGTTAATGATACTTTTCCTCACAGCCTGTATACTACACGAACAGTAAAAATATGAGGTAGGTTCTTTAACTTTTTGTGCTCTTGTCAAGCACGTATCCAGGGGGGGGGGACAGGGGGGGGGGGGTGGGATTTATCCCCGAAATACGTAAATTTGTATGGAACATTGATCACAGCTATCACTTTTTCATAGTTTTTCATTGAAAATACCCCCCCCCCCCCCCCCCCCCCCCCGAAATTTGATGTCCCCCCCGAACCCAAAGTCTGGATACGTGCTTGGCTCTTGTTGCTCGGTAATACATTTAAGTTTGGCAGTAGGTATGTTATATCGTCACCAAAAAAACCTCACCATTCAAATCGCCAATGCCATCTCCGTTGCTATCCTTGAAGGACCTCGGGTAGATCTGGTAGATGAGGGCGGTCTCCCACCAGTTCAGGCCGGTGACGTCGGCAGACGACACCGCTGCCGCCAGCAGGCCCAGTAAAACAAGCACACGCATCACGATCTAGCTGCTGAAATAACTAGGTCAAATCAGAAGGCAGGATGAGAATAGGGAAAAAAATCTAGCTATCGCCGGTGCCAGCAATACCCGGTAGCAATTACCCTTGATCTTAAATGCGACCTATACCTACAGGTGTAAATTTAAATGCTTTACATAGTTACTTAAAGTGCTTCAGAACATCAAACTGAAAACCATTTACAATTGGCCCAACATCGAAATCGCGAAAAATCGCGACTTCGATGTTGGCTCGCCATAGTGAAAGTTGTTCCGTTGGATTGTTTGATCATCCTCTTAAAAGAAAACACCCTGTAGGTATATCGATAAAAATAATGACCTCAGGCAATCTCTTTTCCTTTAATTTTATTTAAATTGCAATGTAATTTACGAAAAATTTATAAAAGTACTGTAAGAATTTAGAGCCATTATGACCTACCTTAGCGCCGGACTGGTAAAAACAATGTAGTTTCCTGCAGAACAGTCCCTTATTATAACGCCAACTGAAGTGTCTCAAGATAATAGGCAATTGTTTTCAATGCCGATTAAACATCTCAAGTATTTTCCGATATCGATTACGAAGGTAAAAACGTGATGGTCATAGAAACATAAGTGATGAATACCTAACTTAAATTCCGATCCTTACACACATATTATACACACAACCATATTCCCTTTACGGGGTGGTCAGTGCTACCACTTTCTACAAATTCTGGGGCGTTCTTTCAGACAGCGTCGATATTCAGGTTTGAATGTAGATGCTCTGGATGCTACAATGATTTCGATGTGTCCGAAAGTCTACGTACATAACATCTAAAGGTAGGTACTAGTGGTACTACTTATGTAAATCTTACCTTGTACATTAAAACCGGCCAGTAAAACGTGGCACTTCATCTGCTAGCACTGTATGACTGTAGACCATTATGTTATGCCACTGAATCATAGTTAATGTGACCTTACTGAGTTCATTGTTTATGATTGACACAGATTGGATGTTAACAGAGATGTCGGTTCAAACTCAAAAGTACAAACGTTCAAATACGAATAAAGTTTCTTAATTTTAGTAGGTTCGATCATGAATAAAAAACTAAACTCGGATTCATAAATGAATCCCATCTATCCGCCCCCAGGAAACGTGCTTGTATTACTTCATCTTCAAGACTTTACATGACACTGTGCATCTAGTTCTTGTATTTGATCGATGAACTGAGGTAGGTACCTAAACTAATTTGAGGTGGACCAGCCTATAGTCATTTTTGATTTGCATATTACTCATCATTTAAGTGAACCACCGGCAAGAAAAAGTGCCCGTGGTTCACCTAGGTGTACTGAGGTGGACCATCGGCAAAAAGTGTCCGTGGTCCAACCGGGTGAACTAAGCAGGTGGACCACGACCGACACCTGAATTCGACGACCAACTTTGAGGTAATTTTTGAATGTCTAAGTTTAACAACGATGACTTTATCTTTTGGAAGTTATTTATACTATGTCATTACAAGGTAATCCTAAGATCGTATTTATCTAAACATTGTTTACACCTACCGAGAAGTTTTCTCACTCCGATAAAACCGATTTCTTATCCTATTTTTAGTTTAAAAATAAATTAAGTTCCAAGAATAGTTTGTACATATAAAGAGGCTCATCACCATTGTATTCTCCTAGGGCTATAAATATAACCAGATTTGTCCAGTTTTAAAGGATGCACATTACATAAAAAAATAAATTAAGAAATAAAAAAACCCGTCTGCGCAAAAAGTTAATTTTAAATAAAAACTGAAAAGAAAAAAACAAGTCCAGTAGTCTAGAATTCTGTTATGTAATATAGAAGCGACTTTCACAGTCGGGACCCATTATTCGGAAAATTTTATCCGGTCTAGAATTTTTAATGGATCCCGACTGTTAAAGTCGCTTCTATATTACATAACAGAATTCTAGACTACTGGACTTGTTTTTTTCTTTTCAGTTTTTATTTAAAATTAACTTTTTGCGCAGACGGGTTTTTTGATTTCTTAATTTATTTTTTTATTTTACACTTTTTAGTTTTTTCAACTTTAAATCGCTATAGATCCTAAATGGTCCCTCAGAATGAAAAACTATAAAAGAAACCTAAAGATGATTTTCAAATACCTATTCAATAATACCCCACTCGATATAGTTCGTCAACTTTATTTTTTTTATTTGTTACAATAATGGCGTCTGGTAGTCGCCATATTAAATTTTGATTACTGTCATGTCTTTAGTGACACTCGCAAGATTAAGACGAATCGATTGACGTAAGAATCATCAAAATCGGCCTACGCGTTTGGTCTCTAGTGTGCCACAAAGGTACAAACTTACATACATAGGCTGTTAAACACATTACCCTTCCTTTGCGTCGCGCAGTCGGGTAATAAATAAAATACGACTATGCGCCTCGAAATTAAAGCTTGTAGTTTTCCCTAAGTTTTCCTCTTCCTATTAAATCAATGAAATTAATCAAATTACGGGTCAAAGAAGTATAAGTTTGGAGAACGTACATTTAATTTTGATCCTCATAATGTATTGACACAAAGAAAGAAACGTTGTATGGTGGATGACCACCTGATTAATTATTTTTGTCTCAGTTACAAAGAAACCATTTAATTAAGTTCTTAGTAGCGGTTTATTTTTTATTTAAATCAATATTCTTCGTTCAAAATCACATAGTTACGCTTCTTATTCATAGTTTCATATATTTTATCTTTATTTTGCAAGAACATTCATTGTAAAATATCGCGTATACATTATTATAGAGACAGTAATTCTAGTTTGTACTTGAGAACAAGAAACATCAAACACTAAATATAATTAATTCCCTTTGTCGTGTGCCATAAAAATAATATTCATAATTTCCAATAATAAAATAGTAAATATCACTGACATTACTGTAAGATAGTAACTGAAAGACGAACGCAGGGTGCGAGTGAGAGGAGCATCTGTTATGTTATGATACTCGTACCATACCAGAGCGAATGAGTAAGCAAAAAATATCGTATAAGTAGCTATTTACATCGCATATAAGTAGTCACATCAAATGGACATGGTTCTAATGCAATATGATTATGTCCACGTATAAAATGTCGTCGAAAAAATTTAATTGCAGTCAAAGGCCAAATAAAGTGGATCTTGGATTTAATACGGTAGAATTGGGTAGCATAGTTATATGTGATAAATAAAAATTGAAACTGCAATCAAGCTGTCTGAAAGATTATAAAAATAAACTATAGAACTCAGATAGATCTGTAAAGCCTGACCAGAAATATAAAAAACCTCGCCATGTTGCGGAAAATCATTGGAACTAATTTTTGTACTTGGAATTGGAACACTAACATTAAAGGTGACAGTCGATTGCAGCGCCCCCAAACCAGGTTGTTTCCTGGTCAGGCTTTACTTATTTTTTAAAACAATAGGCAAAACTAAATTTGGAAAGAATAAACTACTCAGCGTATTGTACCTAGTCCTAGAGGTAACGACTAAGGGATTTTTACACGGAATATTAAAATAAAAGCTGAGGGAACTAAGACCAAGATTCAGAGACGCTTTTCAGTTTAAGTTCGAACTACCGGATGTCAAAATCCATTAAACTCACGCTTATAAGATATATCTGAATTTAGGCCTTAATGCACCTATACTTCTTGTAAAGGACCGAGCGACGCCAAACTTTCGCAATAACTGAATAAGTTCACTGGTGCTGTGTTTGATCATGATTTTAAAATCAAAGTATAATAATAATTCAATCAATCAATAAAATACACCATCATACTACGTAAATAAGTTTTTGCGAAGGTAGGCAACTGTCTTAAGAGAATATTATTCCGAGAGCGAAAATGCGCGCTGCATACAAACGTACTATGGTGATATTTTCAATACTAACCAATTAAAGTCGATGAAATTTTGCAGGAACGATCTAGAAACAAATCTCTATGCTTCTATAGAGTCCGATTTCCGTTAAAATATACAGTTTCAATGCTAGGATTAATTTAAGATTTGTATGGAAATCTTTGAGGCACTATAACTTGAAAACTATACATTTTAACGAAAATCTGACTCCATACAAGCATAGAAATTTGTTTCTAGACTGTTTCTGCAAAATTTCATTGACTTTAGTTGGTTAGTATTGAAAATATCACCATAGTACGTTTGTATGGAGAGCGCTCCGAATAATATACCCTTAAGCACTAGGTCCGCTTTTTTGGCCCTTTCTCCTGTATTTTACATTAAATAGGTTCTAAAAGTACACGTTTCTCTCAACTATTTGTATTCTATCAAAAACAAAAGTAAAATTTTCCAGAAAATATAGCATCGCTAGGATGTTACATAAAAAAATAAAAATCTAAGGAACATTTCGATGAACATCATTCTACAAAACAAAATCATTTGGTCATTCTTTCGTCAAAATATAGATCAACAAACACTTCATAATATTTACAAAATGTACAAGTTATCTATATGTCTAGAATAGAAATAGAATTACAATGCGACAAATATTTCTTTTCCGAAGATTCCGAATCCATTTATAAGCATTAGTATAGTAAAATTATTGAGGCATGAGCCTTGTGTTTGTGTGAGTGATATATTATTCGGACATTTCAGCGCCCACTCACATAGATGCAAAGCTCATCTCTTGATTATTTGACTGTAATGTTTGCGCAAAGAATGGATTGACCAATAGTTAAACGCTACAACGTTAGTCCCATCTTTGGCCATAAAAGGCCCTAGTGCGATGCACGAGTCAAGGTTCTGTTTATTTATCTCGCGCTATTATAAGGCGCGAAAGCGCTATATCGCGTCGCTATGTTAGACTATTTGAGCAACGCTTTGTCGCGCTTTTCATCACGCCCAAGCCCCTAAGTGAAAAGGAATAAACGATACCGAGATAGGACTTTTTCTATCTAAAGATATAATTGTTCTAGACTAGTTTAGATTATAAGATCAGAAAGGTTTGTCGCATTGTATTTAGAAAAGGTTATCTTTTTTGGCCGTCATCTATAGTTTATCTTTCCGATTCAATCGTCAATTTCTGATTTGATTGTTCTTTTCATTTACATAATAAGTTTTACTATTTATATTAATATTTTTAAGTTTAATCTGTTTGGAAGGGAAGGTTGGCTGCTATTCTCGGCTTCTTCTTCCTTTGAGGCCGCGACGACTGGTCTTGTTGCGGAGGAATCTGCGTTAATAATTGTTTTATAATATGTGAAATGTTACATTACATTCGATGCCCGATATGCATCTTGCATGTCCCATTGAAAGTACCAGAATCGAGCCTGGACTTAACTATATATTAGTTCTCACAGTACGGCAACGGATGTACTTGCGCAGAGCAACGGTGGGGGCCTTGCGGGGAAGCGGGCGGCGCGGATTTTCCCAAGAACTGTATGAAGATATTGGGATTGACTACGCATGACAACGTAATTACACCGCGCGGTGGCGGGGCACGGCGTATCAAGAGCGTTGCCATACTGTGAGAACTATATAGTTATGATGTGCTTGTAATATGATGACAAGACAACGATATAGAACACAATACAAACATCCATGAGTCGGGTACAAATACTCATATTCATCATACAAATATTTGTCCCTTACGGGATTCGAACCCGCGACCCTCGGACAGCAGTCGGACCGATAGCTCAGTCGGTATCACTATAGGTCCGTCCACTGACATATTGATAAGGTTTAATTAAGTGTCCAACATGGCTCTATCTAAACATAGGCACATTAACATAATCACACTATTATAAAAATTGTAACAGAAGTATGTTGTTCATGATACGATATTTACAAAAAAATAAGGTTTCGCTATGGTGTTCGTATGTCCCAAATAACAGATTTTCTGACTTATGGTATGTCTTATTTTTGAACATTACACGAAATCTGCTTCTCATTAGACTTAAAAACGGATATCTCGGTTGCTACGATGAAGGGAACCGGTGCGGACGAATTCGCGGGCAAAATCTACAGGTTGTCCCGTAAACCGACGTCAACCCGTTGGATGCTGATAGGTTAGTTCATGCCTAACCAGATAACAAAAAAGAAAAAAAAAACAGTTTTTCAATCATTCAGTCAACATTTTACTATAGGAAAAGGTTCTTAGTTTTCGAGATAAGGACAGTTTTATGAAATTCGTGAAACTCTTTACCTTAGTCAATATTTTGAGTGGCACGGCTACAAATGTTCTATGCAGTATCTGTGTTAAACTGTTAATATCTCGAAAACTAAGACACTTTTACTAAAGTTAATTTTTGATTTTCTGCTTAGTCATGACCAAACCTACCAGCATCCGACGGGTTGACGTCGGTTTACGGGACACCCTGTATACTGCATTCCAAATAAGGACGAAAAGATTTTCCGACTCCTGTATAGCTTTCTGGCCAATTCTGATTAGAAAATATGATTTATTTATGAGAAAGATATACTATCCAACGTATCTTGGACGTTACTAAAGCCGTTCTAAGAATAAGTGAGAGGAAGTGTTTCAAATATCTGTTACTGATATTCAAAAAAGCCTTAAATTTTCGTTGTTATTTGGAATGGAGTATAGTTTCAATGCATTACCCAGCTTGTCGTGCTTCTATAACTAAAGTATTTATTTCTAAGTATTACACCGATAATAAACAAATAATGAATCAAGTTCCTGAAGAAAATTAACAAGACGATTAATTGCATATCTTGATTAATTGGTCCGATTGTGATAAGCAATAAAATCTAGCCAGTAATTATGTAATTAAAATGATCCGATTTTTCAATCATAGCCATCCTTTGTAGACACGTAAAAGGAAAGTAATAAATAATATTACGTTCTTGTCAAAAAAATATTAGGATTTATTTGATATTGGAAGAATATTTCAATGGAATTGGACCTGCTTTAGGACGGATGGACAAAATTGTATGGAGCCTGCACGGCTATGCCTGGGTAGCATACCCACGACAAAGCGTTTAAACGATAAAAACTTCATGCACGCTCTTTCTGGCATTCGTAAAATAATAAGGATGGAGTCACATCTCGATTTTTATCGTTTTCTCGGGGGTGGCATGCAAGACCTACTGTCCGAAAGCAGAAAATGATCGCGCATTTTTTTAAATACTGCATAAATGTAAAACAATTTTGCAAACTCCCATCAAAATCGGCGCCGGTAAATAATAATAAATTTGTTTTGAATTTATTTATAAATGTTGTTTAACGCATATCTCAAAACATTCAGTATAAAACACTACGGCATTCATCACTGCCCGTATTTTCATAACTGAAATAAAAACCCCTTACAGAAAATGTAGAGATTAGGATACACCTCGTCTTTAAGGCTCCACACACTAGAGCGTGCCGGGTCGCGACGTATTGACGGATTTTTTGACGTTGTAAAAAGTGACGCTGAGTATGGGCACACTAAACCATATCGGGGCGGTGCGGGCCGCATCGCAAAGACGGAAGTCCGCCGCGCAATAATGCGACCGGCATAGTATGCGTTACTTCATATAAATTGTATAGAAGCGATTTTTGCGCTGCGGCCCGACCCGGCCGTAATAGCTACAGCTAGTATAGTACCAGATTTTAGTAAATAAGAATGGTATAAACTGACCGGCTGGGTGGAGGCGGGCGGTTCCGGCATCACTGACTTAGGAGCCGGCAACCCTTCCAAGTGCTTCCGCGACGACGGACCAGAGTTGCTCACTCGTCTGAAAACATCAATACTCATTATATTTCAACCTTGTCATGTCAGACGTTGATAGTTTCTGATTTTTTATGCAAATGTTTCGAAAATCAATCTTTTCCCTCTTTTTAGTTTTTTTTTGCCCTGACAGCTTTGCTCCCATAGTAAAAGTTGTTCAGGTTGATGGGTAGAGTATGTGGTTTAAACGTTAATGGTAATTACACCCTGTATACGTGCCACAGCCGGGACACAGGCCTACCCTCAGGTGTATGGGCGTTAGTCTACCATGCGTACCCAATGTGGATTGGTAGACTTCACATACGCATCGGATCATCTTCTTCAGCGTATGCAGGTTTCCTTACGATGTTTTCTTTCACCGTTTGAGAGCAGTCGGTATTACGTACATAAGTTAGAAAAACCTTTGCCCTGCAGTGGGACCCTACATGCTATGACTTAACTCAGTAAGTAGAAACAAAATCGAAAAAAATATATTTTATTTAAGAGAAAGACAGTACATGTGGTAAGTAGTAATATTAATTAAAAAGATAAATGCATATAAAATCTTAACTATTCAGGAAATCACGCGACTAGTGAAATTTTCCAATCTTGAGTTATCATCATTTATCATTATCAATTTTTAAATTGCAAAGTGTTTACAAATACTAGAAGAGAAGTGGTCACTTGTCACTCGTGTGGAGTGCTGGGCGTATCGGTTTTAAGTGGACATACATAACACGTCAGCTAGTAATATAGTTTTCAAGTAGGTAACTATAATTCCACGTCAGCCAGTAATCGTATGAAATACTAGTAGTCATCAAGCCTACCCTTATGAAATACTAGCTTTTCATCCCAGCTTCGCCCGTGTCATATCGGTACAAAAAAGTAATGACGGGCCACACACTTTAAACGTTGTCGATTTCGATTATCGTTATCGAGTATCGTTGTCGATTATCGTGGTGATATTACAAGACGAATGTTAAATATGAATGTGGATGGCTGCATGAAGAGAGGACGACCAAAGGAAAGATGGATGAATTGTGTGAAGGATAACATGTGTAAAAAAGGTGTGTCAGCTGAATTGACGGCTAAAAGAGATGAATGGAGGAAGACGACATATTGCGCCGACCCCAAATAATGGGATAAGGGCAGGAAGAAGAAGACACTTTAAACAAAAAAAGACAGAACAATTTTCTATCAATATAAATTTATAGTTTTACATTCATCATCATCAGCCTATACACGTCCTACGTAAGTACGACTCGCGCATTTTTTAAATTTATTTATAAATTACAGAAATAAAAAAGGGTGCAAATTACTTTACATTTCGCCAAACGACAGAACAGTTTGTTGGCGAAAAACATTACACTCATTGAATTACACTCTAGAGATATATGTCAGTGATTACACTCAACTTGATACCACGAGTCTGTTATCTTACCTATACCTATACATAAATAAAAGTTAAAGTACCGGAAAGCGCTGCGTGGGTAGGCCCCCCACAAGGTGAACCGACGTTCTGGTAAAGGCGGCGGGAACCTGTTGGATGAGGGCAACGCAGGACCCGGTCGTTGTGGCGATCCTTTGGGAGGCTTATGTCCAGCAGTGGACGTCTATCAGCCGATATGATGATGTAAGTATGAAGGTTTGTATAAATATTAGCTTACCGTTGGCTAGTCTGTACTTGCAGAGGTACGAACGGATTGTTAATTTTGTCTTGCTTGCTTTGCTTCTGGTTGGGTTGCTGCGCGAACTGAGGCACCATCGAATTCACTCGGTTTGCGTCCTGAAATTAAATATTAATGTTTAGTTTACTTATTCAAGTACAAGAGTAGTTCATATCTCTAAAACATTACAAAAGGAAAAAGTTGTCCAGGACTTTGCCAGGATAGTTAATTATTAGTTAGTGGCAATAAGTGGGTATAATACTGCAGTTCCTACCTACTTCTAAGGTCGTGAGTTTATGTATATAAAGAGGTTTTTTTTTTCAGTGATGATATTTTAACCATTATTCTATTGAACAACTTTCTCTATGAGACGAAATCATGAAAAAAATCAGTCGTCCCATAGATTTGGGTCCACTAGGATTTCAGTTTTGTATGAAACAGCAGATTTTCAATGTAATTCCCATAGTTGTTTAGTTTGATGGTCTGATCATCCTCTCAAAAAACCGTCACTATATTAACACTTTCACTGCTGACGACTTACGTCGTAGGTCGGCGACAAATGGGCCGAAGTGCTGAAGAACCCACGTAGCGAGCCGGTTCAATTGCATTTCGACAGTGCTCATGACCTACCGCGCGAGTCACCGATAACCTTACGCCTGCGCGGGTGACCCACTAGACGAGCCAGTTTATCGTTTCACCGTTACGACTGTGCTCATGACCTACGAGGGGGGTCAAGTTTCGACTGTGCTGATGACCTACAGCGCGAGTCACCCAAACCTTACGCCTGTGCGGGCCGACCCACGAGGTGAGCCGCTTTGGTCATTTTACGTTACGACTGTGCGCGCGACCTACGAGGGGCGTCAGTTTTAGCACTGCGCGAGGATCATGATTTTGAGCTTAGCAGCGAAAGTGTTAAGAAAGACTGTATTTTGATGAAACACACAACATACAAAATCTCAAATTTACCTTTTCAGCGTCAGTATGGTGGAATTGATTGCGATCAGTGTTCCAACTGGGTCCCAGAGTGACCCCTGCACTGACGCTCGGTAGGTGTTTAGGGAACCCTGGCTGGTTGGACCCTCGGTGGGGGTTGGGGGTCCTCTCCTGGTTAGCGTGGAAACCGAAGTGGTTGCGCTGCTGGAAATGCGGGTTTTGGAACTGGGGGAACGGTATTTGATTGGGGCCCGGCTTTTGGGGTTGGGCGAAGGTCGGGAACGGCGGCATCGGCGGTTGGTTCTGGAAATAAAACCGAGCTATAAGCGAGACACCTAAAATACCAACATTTTTTTACATATTATCATACTTTTTTTTTGTCACTAGTCCCAAATAAGTACCAGAATCTATCAGGGACTTGGTATTATGATGACTAGACTAAGATCAACGCAACACAATCCATGACTCGACACATATATTCATTTCATCCATTTACATTAAACAAAACTAGCCCCTAGCTCCATTGCGGGTTTTGAACCCGCTACTCTTGGGTCAGCAAGCAGGTTCACTACCAACTGAGCTACCGGGCCATCATCAAGATCTCAAGATTTTTTTCATGATACTATTATTAGGGGCCCCATCGCGTTATTCAAATGAGTTTTTGCAAAATTACATGCATAAATTCACGACCGTACTTCCTTTCAGGGTGGTCAGAAACATTACCAACTTTGTTTTTAAAAATGTAGTTGTCACATTTAGCAATTTAAGTTTCAGGATGGAATGAAGTGTCAAGTGGTGAGAGGTGGCTAGCCTTTCGGCCACATAAACACTGCACAAGAAACCTGTTGTTTTTGTGTATTTTTGGTGTGCAAATAAAGAATATTTATCTTATCTTTAATGAACCAAGAAATGTAAGCTACCTTAAAGTTGCTGTTGGTCCATTCGTTGGAGTTCGCCTGCTGTTGAGGCCTGATGTTGTTGTTGAAACTCGCGCTGTTCTCTTTGCGCCAGTTCTGTTGTTGTGGCTGCTGCATTCTGTTGCAAAATTACAATTTCGTTTGAGTTTACTTAAGAGTGAGTTTACTTTTCGAGAGAATAGTGAAAACAATGGTAGAGGCATATTTTTCTATCATTACAGAAATTTTCCTCCGGTCACGTGATTCGATCTCATAGATCGGGCTGACTTAGAACTGAATAAAACCAATGTGAGCACCTTTTTATCTTATGACCCCTTAAATAGTTAGAAAATGTGAGCAATATTGAAATCAATTTAATTTTCTCTTGTTATAAGTTTATTAATGATTTCAATATTTCTCCACAAAGCAAAAATGTTTCAAGATAGGTGAATTAAATAGGTAAGTACCTGTAAAAATATTATGTACAGATAAATAATGAGTAGTCAAACAAAATCGTAATCAAATTGTTATCGTAAAATGGTAATCCACATCACAATAATGATTAGAAATGGACGATGGATGACATTGTTTTGAGTGATTTTAACACCTTACCCAGAAAATAACTGCCAAAACGGGTGTTGGCTGCGTGTAACAAAATGTTGTAATAATATTTACATTATGAACGGATGTCAGTCAGTACTCAGTGTAGTCTTTTATTTATCTAAATTTTCTAATTCAAACAACCAGTATTCTAGTAGAGTGTGCATTGTGTCTTGTTTTTAATGGTTTTTTTTTCGGATTTTCGCATAGCAGTGGAAAACGTACGCACGGTATTTATTTATAAATGCCGCGTTTTTTTTCCGCTTTATGTGAAAAGCCAAAAAAAGTTTTAAAATGTTATTTAACTATAAAATTATTCAGATACTGATTCTGTACTGGTTTTCATGTTTTGTGTTCATTTTGAATCGTTTAAATGTAATATTAAATACGGCGCCATTTATAGCTAAAGTGCGCCAATTTATCACTGGATAACATTTAATTGTTGTGCATGATAATAATGGATCGCTTACTTCTGCGGTGGCGGCGGTGGTGCGCTGTGTTCATTCTTGGATCGCCAACTTTGTTCGACCATATTCTGAAATATTAATATGTATTATCATTTATATTTCCATTTCAAACAAGCCTGGCTTAAAATTTACACGGTTAAGTATGTGTTTAGTGACACATTATTTACGCCAGTCGACGAACGGAAATTATCAGCCTGAGAAGAAAATTAATTTGCTGACTTGCTTTACACTGCATTTCTGCCAAAGTCGAGTGAAAAACCTGTGCTAAAAATATTACACAAATACCAGGCATGCAACCAATACAATCACAAAATAAAACATTATTTATTATATATAATAAATATACAATCAAAATACAAATCGACTGACAAGAAAATGCTAGGACATAATTATGTTCTAGTCATACTGACCTTATTGTTTCTCTTAGCAGAATCAGTCTCGTTCTCACTGATCTTCAGCAAGCTTTTCAGCAGATGAGTCGCGTTGTCCTGACATTCAAACAATCATTGTGAGACCACCTGGCGTTATTGCAACTATGGTGCAATTGCAGTTATTAAAATATGGATTATGAGGATCGTGAAGCAATGAAGAAAATGCAATCTCCATACAAGATGCGAAAACGTTTTCACCCTACTAAAACCTTAGAGTCAATGAGCGTTTTTTTTTTCGTTTCATAGTAGATCGATAGATGACGCTACGGTCTATACGAATCTATGTCAAACACTGAAAAATTATCTTTCCCCGAAATGAGGGTAAAAGTGAAGTGAAAAACATATTTTTTTTATGATATTTAAGTATATTTCTAATGCTAATTTACTCTTTAAGGTGATACAAGACTACAATTTGACTAAAATAAATATAAAAACTCTTTGATCATAAGGCAAAATCTGAAATTGAACTGGCAATAAGAAAACTTGAGCTGTCAAATGTCATTGTCAATCAAACTCGTATCGTAGCATTTACTTTGTCGTGTTTGTTAGTTTACTTCAGAGAGTCACGTTGCAGAGTTTGCCTTGAACACTTGTCTCTCGCGTGGTCGTTCGCGCGGTTCGCGTCTCAGCCTGCCACGAGGCTCCAAAATCCTTCTCAGTTGCTCTTACTCAAAAACAATCCTCGAGATTGGATAGACACTCCCTCAAACTACTTGACACTGGCGAAATCTAACAAGGAAACTTCTTCTTCTTCTTCTTCTGCCTCGCCTTGTCCCGTTACACGGGGTCGGCTTTCCCAATCATGCGACGCCATTCAGGCCTTTGGTAGACATCTTGTTGGCGGAGTCCTAACGCTTTCATGTCTCTCTGGACATTCGTCAACCAGGTGGTTTGAGGTCTCCCTCTTCCCCTTTTCTTTGTACCAATGGAAAGGCACTTTTTAACGACGTGATCGTCTGGTCTTCTCATCACGTGACCGTACCATCTCAGCCTCGCTTCACCTATCTTGTCGGTTATGGGTGCGATCTTAAAGCTCCCTCTTACATATTCGTTGCGCACCTTATCTTTAAGAGTTACTCCACCCGACCACCGTAGCATACGCATCTCCGTTGTGTGGAGTTTCTGTTCATGCATCTTTGTGGTCGGCCAGGTCTCGCTGCCATAGAGTAGTGCTGGTCTCACTGCTGTTTTATAGATTTTTCCCTTTGTTTTTATTGGGATTTTCGTATCACACAGAACTCCGGTCAGCGAGCGCCACTTGTTCCACCCAGATGTTGTCCTATGAGTAATGTCTGCTTCAATTGACCCATTTTCTGAGATAACCGATCCCAGGTATTTGAAGGTTTTTACTCGTGGGAGGGCTATGTCGCCGAGCTTGATAGTTGCGCTGATGGCAGTGTCAGGGTCGAAGTTACAGATCATACACTCAGTCTTAGTTCTACTGATTCGTAAACCATTTGACTCTAGTGACTCTCTCCATTTTTCCAGGTTTTCTTGTGTTTCGATCAGGTTTTCGGAAATCAAGGCCACATCATCCGCATATAAGAGATTCCAAGGTGTCGGTTTTTGAATTTTTGCAGTTAGATAATTCATCACTATATTGAAGAGCAAGGGGCTTAAGGCGCTGCCCTGGTGTACACCTACTTTTATGTCGAAGCTCTCGGACTTCCCCGCTGGACATCGCACGCAAGTTTGTACCTCTGTGTACATGTCTACCATAAGTCTAATGTAGCATTCGGGAACACCGTGTGCTCTTAGAGCTTGCCAAATGATGTTTCTTGGTACCCGGTCAAAGGCCTTTTCTAGGTCTATGAAGACCATAAACAGGTTCTGTTTGTTTTCCCGAGCTTTCTCCATTACTAGTCTGATAGCATGAATTGCGTCCGTGGTACTTTTTCCTGGTGTAAAGCCAAATTGATTTTCTGTTAATGTTACGAGGTTCGAAAGGCGTTCGCTCAAGACTCTTTCCCAGACTTTGAGGGTATGTGAAGTCAGTTTAATACCACGAAAATTTCCACAGTCCCGCACGGAATCCCCACAAATCTAACAAGGAAACGCCAATAAATAAAAATAGAATAGAATAGTTTACTTCAAACTGCTTTTCTGAAAAACAACGAAAAAGGACTGTATTTTTGGCTAAGAAAGAAATCGAAAATAATTTCAATTTTTTTTTTATGACGTTTTCCAAATCCGAACCAAAGAGAATGAAATCTCTACGTTTTTTAGTCTATAGGTGACATTACAGAGGAAGTTTTTGGTTGACAGTTTGTCGTACAGACACTACTGCCATCTATTGAGTTATAAAAATACGGCATTAAAAAAAAAAAAAAAAACGCTCATTCACATTGAAAGAGCTGCAGCAAGCAGCGGCGTGCAGCGGCCGTAGGAGCAATATTTAACCTAGCATTTTGAAACTTACTACTAGTGTTAGATCGTGACCCCTAACATACACTAAAGCAATTGACAACATTTCATTTTTTAACCACCAGTTTTTAATGAAAAATATAAAAATAGGTTAAAAAATAAGAGATAACGTATTTTTCCGATTTTATTTTTGACCAATATTAATTGAATTAGAACACTATGGAAGATGGGTCCACGCTCAAAAGTGTCCGAACCAAAAGAAGGTTACAATTCAAAAAGAGACTGTAGTCTCTTGCCAGTCTTTGTTTGATCGTCTGAGCTCGCGCGAGTTCATGATGGCGTACTGTGTTGTAAAAACATGTAAAAACTACCAAAGAAAAGTGAAAAAATTTGATGGTGTATCCTATTTTCAGTAAGCAAACTATAATTTTATCATTTAGAAGCATATAGAAGTATCATTTTGTTTACGAACATAAGATTTAATTTTTATTTTATTTATTGTTTTCAGTTTGTTTAGATTACTATGCATACCTACATTTTTATAAGGTTAGTTTGGGACACTTTTATCGAGAATTTTGTACTAGACCCTGTGTCCATAGAGTTCTAGGTCGATGCCGATATTACTATTTTTAATTTACATTTGAATTTTCCGAAAAACGTAGGATTTATGGCTGAGATACCTTGGCCGCAATAACATTAAAAATAAAAACTGTCAAATACCAGCCAAAGCCAAGCCAAGCAGACAAAGGAATAAAATCTCATTCAACCTCTACTATATTTTTCAGTATTTTTCAAATATCTCGAGAAATAATGGATAAAAAAATCTGAGAATTTTTATATAAGCTTTGAATGACACAATCTCTAAATGGTTTTCTAATTTTGGTACCTTTCCTAAAACGAAATGTTGTCAATTGTTGTTAGAGCACCTCAACCATTAATTAAACGCATATAAAATGAACAACCACAGATTAGATGACATTCTCAACTTCACCTATAACCACTCAACTTGCCTATATCCATCACAGTGATTCACAGCGAACATACCTGAGACTGTCCATTGCTCGGAGTGACGCTGGTCGCATTGCTGCGGCCTCCTGACGCCGTAGGTTTGACGTCACCAGGCGGGCTGCAAGGAATCTTTATTATTGCCTTCATTCGACCTCTCACCATCAGGTTTAAATATTCTCTAGTCTCATTAATTCATGATCAGTCTATAAACTGCAGGGCACAGGCCTACCCTCAAGGAGGGTGTATGGGCATTAGTCCACCACGCGTGCCCAATGAGGATTGGTAGACTTCACATACACATCAGAATTTCTTCTTCAGCATATGCAAGTTTCCTCACGATGTTTTCCTTCACCGTTTGAGAGCAATCGGTATTACTTACATAAGTTAGAAAAACTTATTGGTACATAGCATGTTATCCGTGCGGATACTATCAGCTGAGACGATGATAATGATAACTAGCCTTCCCCATCTCGTTCCGTGCCACCTAAAAGTAAAATAAAGTTGTCCATACCTGTAGCTAGCGAACGCCGAGTGTAGTGAATCATCGCGGCGCAGCACGGTCGGCTGGACGAGCCCGAAGGCGCCGGCCGAGTCCACCACGGTGACCGAGTCGCGCAGCTTGCGACCGTACGATATGTTCACCATGTTCGTGGGCAGCATTCTGTGCGGTAACAATAACAACCAACATTATCTTTAGACCGGACATTTTACGGCTTTGCGAAAGTGTTTGTATTTTCTTCACGTCGCAATGGAACAACGAATTGTGATTTATTTCATGGAAATAGTAGAAAGGACGTAGAGTAGAGATCTACCTACCATAACATGACCAGCCTCTAAAGAGTTTACAAGTATTTACAAAGTGTTTATAAGGATCACCACGCATGCGTGTGAGCGTTATAAACGCGCGAGACTGACGACGTTATAGTATTACTCAACTAGCGGTTGAGAACGAAATTCTAACACTGGCGGCCTCTTAAGATGACGTTTTAGTATGCGTTTGACGGTATACTTAAGATCCTATCAGAGTTATTTCGTTTATTAATATGGACCTAACTGGCTCATCATCATTAATTAATATTACGCGGGCCATATTGTTATCGTAGGTTCTGGGGCCGGTTTGGGGGCTGGTTTCTTTCGTCTGGTTTCCATGATTAAAATCCTAGTAGCTTTAATCATCTTCATCATGGGCCTTAACATCTGTTGCAGATGATTAAGTAGCTTTAATTTGTGATTAAAGTGTATGCGCCTGTTAGCGTTATTCACATACCTGTAGAACCTGGGCGTGTCGAACAGGTCCTCGGCCACGGCGCCGGGGAAGGTCTCGTCGAACATGACCTGGTAGGTGGGCGCCGCGTTCAGCTTGTCGGAGAGCCGCACCGTGTTCGCGTCGCCGGGCTGGTACACCGCCGTGATGGTGCCGCGGCGGCCGAACGGCACCGTTATGTTGCGCGCCACGCACACGACGCGGTCGTACATCTTGAAGTCCGCGGTCCGGTCCGGGGATATGTTGCCTTCGTGCAGTTCCGGCTGGGGAAGACATTGTTTATTTTATATCCACTGGGTAAAAACACAACATCCACCCACCTAAGTCCGTTACAATTTATAAGGATGCGGACGTGCTGAGTATACGTTCATAATTGACTGTGAAAATCGGGTATATCAGCCACCTGAGAGTCAGTGGCGGATACAGGGGGGGGGCCCAGGGGGCCATGGCCCCCCCCACGAACCTCTGAATTTTGAGGCCGAGTAAAGAAATGAGCTCTCTTAATTTCTTAATACGTGGCCCGAGTTGGCCGATGGGCCCCCCCCAACATGAAATCCTGGATCCGCCCCTGCTGAGAGTACACACACGTTGCGAAAAAATATGTTGAGACAAGTCAGTATTAAAAGGCTCTTCAAGGAAAAGGCGCAACTGAGAAGAGTCTATTCTATCGTCGTTTCATCTTCTGTCCATTCGTCTATTTTCGTTATCGATATCTATCGATCACGCCTCTCTCGATGAGGTAGGCAAATACACACATTTAGTACTTGCATACCTCTTTGCATTCACGTCAATACATGCCTGCAGGTTTAGAGTATATCCACACTTCACCTCTCTGTATAACATAACCGATTTGGAATAACAGTTCAACCGGAATGGCGCATATAGGGTCCAACCTAATATAATAATAATAAGAATATATTTATTTATTCAAATAACCATGATTCTTTTTTTTTTTTTTTTTTTTTTTTTTTTTTCATTTTTTTTTTTCATATGCTGACACTTTTTTAAGGAGATGATCAGACCGTCAAACTGAGCAACTTTCTCTAAGGCACCAATGTCGAAATTGCGAAAAAAAAATCAGTTCTTCCCTACAAAACTGCAAACCTACTCGAGCCAAATGTATGGGACAGTCGATATTTTTTTAGCGCTTTCGATGTTGGTCCCATAGTTTAGTTTGATGGTCTGATCATCCCCTTGAAAAAGTGTCAGCATATTAAGAAGGACCCTGTATAACATGGATTACTTACCTTGTACAGCAGGTTCCACTTGACGTGCAGCGTGACCTTCTTCTCCTTGCCCCTCAGCTCGGCGAGCTGCTCGTCGAGCGAGGTGGCGAGCGCGAACATCTCCTCGGGCTCCAGGGCGTCCGAGCCGCATGACCGGCGCGGGGCTGATGAGTGCGGCTGCGACTTCAGCCATTGGGCTATCTCTTGAGGCTTCTTTTGGCTGGAAAATAAACATTTATACAGGGTCTCGGTCTTTCTTAGATTAGTTTGTTAAATCAGACTATCAAACTGACCAACTTCTTCTATGGGACCATAATAGAAATAGGGAAAAATAGATCAGCTGTTCAATACAATACTGCAAATCTCCTCAACCGAAATGTAACAGACAGCAGAATTTACTTTCACGATTTCTATATCCTATCCCGTCCTGTCTCGGTCCCGACTCCCGCAGAGAAAGTTGTTCAGTTTAATTGTCTGATCATTCTCTTAACCATCAGCATATTTACGAACCCTATAGATGCGAAGGTTAAAACTGGACATGATAGAATGTGTATGGATATAAAGAAACGTAACTCCTCTCCAATAAAGGAAACACATTTAAATGGCGGCCGCTTTCATTCTATATGTCGTAGATTAATTTTTTAAATGAATGCAATCAACGCTTAGCTTACAACTTTGTGATTGTGACCTTGAAGCAATGTTACGCTTTTCATTAGTGTAGCCGAAAGCATGTAATTCGGTATGTCAAGTTTTTTTTTGGAGGGCTGAATCGAAAACCATTTCGAGATAATTGTCTCAATAATCATATTTTCTATGTCAGAGATTTTAAAATGAAAGGATTCAAGATATTTTTCATAAAATAACGTCGTTTTTCGGTGCGTCCAGTGACGTCACTGGAATACCTGTGAACTCCTTGGTAAACATAAAATCAACTTAAAATAACCGGCACTTAAGAAAAAAAAAAAACATTCACAATGTCAGAATTTGACATTTGATGTTGCCGTAGCTGTTTCCAGCATAGAGTTAGAAAGAGGAGGCAGGTTCAATTTTTAAAAATATAGCAGCATGTAGTTTTTCTCCATGGAGTTCGAATTATTTTCTCTCCACCATTTTTGCACTTAGAGATTACAGATCAAAATAATTTAAAAATTAAATTTATATTGATAAACTCAATGAATCGCAATAAGAATGAAATAGGAGTCTTACAATTATGTCTTCTATCCGTAAAAAATATAAAAATGGAGACCAAAAAAAACTTGACATACCGAATTTGTAGCACGTACCTACATTACTACGTGAACTTGTTATGTTTCAAGTTTATATCCCGTTTAATGTACTTCAAAGTCAGCTCTACTCACCCGACTTGTCCCGGCCACAGATCGCCCTCGAAGAAGACGTCGTTGTTCAGCGAGTAGGCCAACTTGTCGAACAGGTCAGGGAACTGACGCGCGTACGCCTTCACAAGCTCACAGCAACGCTCAGAGTACAGCCACGAGTTGGTGACCTTGCAGCGGCGCGTGTAGCCTGATACTTCTTGATTCTGTGCGGATACGTTATTGAAATAAGAGCAGGACTTCCCAACCAGTGTGGCGCGCCTTACTTGAGGGGCGTAGTATTATTGTAGAGGGCGAGGCCCAATGCGTTTGCATTTTGCAAAGAAAAATCAATTTAACGACGTAAGTTTTACTGGTTTTACTCACTTATTCATTTCATTCATGGACGGCCCGACAGCACCGAAATTAATTAACTAACATAGCTAAGAACTGCCGAAAAACACCATGTCAATTTGATACCGATTGAATAGGGTAGGTAATTACACAATAAGACCCCAGAATGATTTAAAAGTGCGCTATTAACCTTCTTGTTAAACTTGAGGTTGAACCCGACGTTGACCTTGTTCTGCGTCTCGGTCGGCAGGTCGTTGCGCTCGCCCGTCACCACTAGTATGGTGCCCGTGATGCGCGATAGCATCTGAGACGATATACCTGTACGGACATTATCACATTATAACCACGTAACCAACAACTAAAGGCTCTTTCTTATGGCGTATCCGCCCGGGACCACTACTCTCCATACTAATAAATGTGAACGAATGCGTGGCACCGGTCAGAATTTACCGCCGCTTCTAAATACCTAGTAGACAAAGTTGTATTACGTTATGCAATACAACCTGCCCACCAAATAATGTCTACTCTACACGTGTTTCGCTCCACCAAGGAATAGGAGTCCTCAGGAGTTAGACCAACGAACGTTCGAAACAGAGTTGTTACTCCGCCGAGCGTCCGACGCCGAGCGTCCGACACCGAGAACCGGTTAAAGAAAACCAACTCATTCATTCTATAGTAGGTATATTGTAAATTTTTATTTTCATCCGATCAACAATGTAAGAGCAAAATAGTCTCAACTGGAAAAAATGGTTGACTTTAGATTCCTTTTTCTTTGGAAAAAAAGGGGTGACTTTAGATTCAGTTTTATTAATTCAAATAAATTTCGAGAAAAACCAAATCACTTCTCATGTCCTGTAGATTATTCAGTTTTGCTGTCTTTAAAAAGTGTCATATTTAATGTATTAAATTATTTTCACGGTATAACCGGGCGGTAGCCCCTTAATATGGTGACGGTTTTTTAAGAGAACTATCTGACCATCAAACTAAACTCTCGTGGGCTCCACTTCAAGGCGGGTAGTGTAGATGTAGATCACAATAACATACCGCAGGAGGCGGCCGCGTGGTTGGCGGTCCTGTAGAGCGAGGCCGTGGCGTGCACTACGGGCGTGGGCTCCACTGTCTCGCGCACCTGCACCTTGATACGTCCGCTGCGGATGGACTCCGAGTCCACTATCTGAGGGGAATACGTGTAACGATTTATTGTTTAACATGACATTCAAGGCCATACAGAGGCGGGACTGCGGGAAAGCGGACCGGGTCAACTAACAATAGTGCTAGTAATGGTAACGCTAATTCTGTCGTTATCATATTGCCTTCCATCAAAGTGTGAGTTATTGATAGGAAACTGTAATATGATTGATAAGCTAAGAGTTGGTCATATACGATTACTATGAGATTAGCATGTCACATTCGAAAAAAGGAGGAATATCGAGATGTGCAGTTTTTGGCAAACAACTTGAAAAATGCGGGAGGATGAGGCTAGCGAAGCAGTGCTTTAGCCTACAAATTGTGTTTCTGCGCTTCAAGGTCATGCTCAAGAAGTTTGACGGCCATTATACCTGTCTTTGTTACTTTACGCATAACGTTACTCGTACTTTGTTGAGTGTGGCATACTAGTCCCACTGGACTGCGGGACTCTATCTTAATTCATAACTGTATAGATACAGAAATTGTGCCTCTTTAATGTCACAGACCTCACTCGGGGTCACACTAGTATTATACTACGCCCTCGCTCCCCGCGTGCTGCACGTGCTGCACGTGCTCGCCGGGTCACACTAGTGTAGTACTGTGTAGTATAGTACCTGGGCCACACAGCCGTAGTACTGGCCTCCGGTCAGCAGCGCGACGAGCTCGCCGGGCGCGAGCGCGTCGCTGGGCGCGCAGAACCTGCCGCCCTCGCTCGCCGCGTGCTGCACGTGCTCCACCACCGCCTGCAGCGCGTATCCGCATGCCACCGAACACCATTCGTACTCTATCGCTATCTGGTTGCTATCCTCTATTACGTATTTGTAACCTGTTGAAGATATATACATTTGCATTTACTGAAAGATTTACTAACTAAGAGAAAGATATGTCGGCCAAAAAGAGTAGAAAACGGAGACAGGATTCACGAAGGGTCTTGCTAGGTTATACGTGATTCTCAATCAAGTTCTTGTAAAGAATATGACTTCCTCAATTTAATGTACACCCCTACTACGGGCGGAAAGCGTCAACTTTCGTCCCGCTGCGCTAAACGAAGTTGCCGCTTTCCGCCTCCGTCGAGGAGAAAATAGTATACTAACCTCGGGCAATAAATAAGAAAGCCTCAAATTACATGCGGTCTGAGACTTTTCATACTTTCCTGCCCTCGGTGTGTAATCTACTATTCTACTCTCTATGGCCAAGCTGTGCTGTACCGCTCTAAGAGGTGTAACCATAGAGGTATTATACCAGGAATAGAGGAACATACAGCTGAGAGAGCGAGATGTACCTAGTGGCACCACTGCATAATAGATACGTGACGCGAGGCAATAGAACCGTTTTCTAGTCACTAATCAATTTGTACATCGGTTTCCGTAAATAATTGGGAATCTAAAGTGAAATCGTAGATAATTTTGTGAAATATACTGACACTACTTTATTTATTTATTATTAATTTATCCACGATTTCACGTTAGACTCAGAATTATAGACAGTATTAGAATTTTTGCCTGCCAATAGTCTCCTGAAAACATCCAAAAACGGTTTCATTTGACAACTCATGTCACTGCCTCTATTCCTGTAAGGTATAATAACTTTAGGGGTGTAACATGGTCAAACGAATTCAATTAAAATCGATCTAGGTAGGTAGTTTATGGAATATTCTGTTCTAAATTGTCTTTAGATAGATTAGACGATTTACAGCGCGTCTGTCACGCTAAAATTTTCCGATTTGAAGACGGCCTCAACATCCTTTTAATATAAAAACAACTAATGTCAAATTAGTCTTCACTTAAACAACAACAATAAACTGCAAATTCGAACTGCAGTGCTACGAAAGTCAATCTCACTAATATTATAAATGCGAAAGTTTGTGACGATGTTTGGATGTTTGTTTGTGACTCACTCACGCATAAACGGCTGAACGGATTTGGAAGAAAATTGGCACTCAGATAGAAGATGTTCTGGATTAACACATATGATACTTTTTTAATGTCCACGCAGACGGAGTCGCGGGGAACAGCTTGTTATAAATAAAGTAAAATAATACCAACAGGAAAATCATTACATTGTTATTTGACTGAGCTTGCATTTTATTGTTATGACGAAGCTTGTTGCTGATTTACATCTGTTTGTTTATATGTGTAATTGACGACGCTTGTGCTGACCTCTATTTACAAGAAAATTAGTTACCTTTTAGATTGACGGCATGTATGATAATTTTAACGTCTCCTAATTCTATTCCAAGACGATTCATGTTGCTGAAAAAAGAAAAACAATTTTAAAAAATACACTGCCAAAAAGAGTTTTTTTTACCATTTATCAGGCAATGGCCACCAAACTACATTCAATTATCCAGCAGTGAAAACCACGTAAGTGTTTATATATAGAAATGAGACATCCGAGGTTTTCACTGCTGGGCGACGTTATGTACCTTAGCAATAAAGTATTTTTTAATTACATGGTTATTATGCTGAATAAGGGAGAACTAGTTACTCACTGTTCAATGATGGTGGAACGTTCGGAAATCCATTGTTTATGCAGGTTCCCGTGGTTTGCCTCCGTCGTAAACTTCTGTCCCCCGTCGTTATTTGGTTTACTCAAGTGGTGGAACCGCATCTTTTCGTGTGACACTGATATTACCCTAAAAAGTGTATAACAAACAATTACACATAAGATAGCATTACCATAGTGTAATTGAACTAGTAGCTAAGCGTAAATATTAAGTAATCTGTGGTTACGCTCAGCTATACTCGGCTGCGTTTCGTTCTAGTTCAAGGAATGACACTTCTTCTTCTTATCGCGTTGGCAGCAAACCCTGGTGTCAGTGTTTCTGCAGACCGCCTTACGGCCTCAAACGTGGTTTTTATGTAATGACTATCACCAGAGATAGTAGCCGGGACCAACGGCTTAACGTGCCATCCGAAGCACGGAATCATCTTTCTTTTCAGATAATCAGGTGATTCAGCCTGTAATGTCCTAACCAACTGGAGAAAAACGCACAGTGATATATCACTAAGTGTCCCCCGTGGGAATGGAACCCACGACCTCCGTGTCAAGAACCCGATGCTCTTAAACATTTGACCTTGGAGGCAGTTTTGAATTACACTAATAATGTTAAACTCACTTGGCCCTGGTGAGATGGGCCGACCCATATGACCTTGCCCAGCAACTGCTGAGCTCGCTCTATATTCAGCTGCGATTCGTTCCACTATCATGTTTAAAAACCTTTATATTGACTAGGAATGACACTAATAATGTTAAACTCACTTGGCCTGGTGAGATGGGGCCACCCGACCCATTTGAACTTGCCCAGCAACTGCTGAGCTCGCTCTATATTCAGCTGCGATTCGTTCCACTATCATGTTTAAAAACCTTTATATTGACTAGGAATGACACTAATAATGTTAAACTCACTTGGCCTGGTGAGATGGGGCCACCCGACCCATTTGAACTTGCCCAGCAACTGCTGAGCTCGCTCTATATTCAGCTGCGATTCGTTCCACTATCATGTTTAAAAACCTTTATAGTGACTAGGAATGACACTAATAATGTTAAACTCACTTGGCCCTGGTGAGATGGGGCCACCCGACCCAAATGACCTTGCCCAGCAACTGCTGAGCTCGCTCTATATTAAGCTGTGCTTCGTTGTTTATCAGCTCCACTATCATGTTCTCGTTGCGAGACGGCTGGTCGAACACTTTCACTTTGCACTTCTTTAGACTCGTCTGTGGATAGAAACAAAAGAATCCATATTAAACAGTTCCGTGACTGACTGACTGGTTAATTCTATGGTTTTCTTTTAAATTCAGTTGGGAGAAATACACTGAATTATCTATCTATCTATAACGTCACGCCTCTTTCCCAGTGGGGTAGGCAGAGACCAGAGCGCGCCATCTACTACGATCCTTACATACCTCTTTTGCCTCACACTGAATTAAAGTAAAAATAATGTTTACAGACAATTTAATTTAGTGAACATAATTCTAATTGTTTCCTTAAGTATAGCCTTCTTTTTTACTGACACCGTTAATTCCGCTGTTGATCTTAGTTTACAATTGTTACAGGAGTGGGCCCATGATTATCGTGGTATGGGCATGTGATACGGTGAGACGAGTGTCATGTTACGAGACGAGTGTTAAGTATGAATGTGGATGGCTGTGGTAGAAAAGGAAGGCCGAAGAAAAGATGGATAGATTGTATGACGGATGATATGTAAGAAAAGAGTGAGTGCTGAAATGACGGCCAAGAGAGATGAATGGACGGGGATGATATATTGCACCGACCCTAAATAATGGGAAATGACCAAGAGAATGATGATGACAGTCGTGAGTCTATGATTTGTTTTCCTGAATCGGAAATTAGAAAATTTACTTGCTGAAATAGGGTAATAAACATCAAACAAACAAGTTACATAAAACTGTAACTGAAGTGTGTCTGTACATTGAAGATATTTACAAAAAAAAGATTACGATATGGTTTTTAGGTATCCCTGACTCGAAATAAACACATTTTTTTAGAAATTTTGTCAGTTTGTTTGTTCGCGCATCACGCAAAAACTACTGAACCGATTTTGATGAAAATTGTATTGTTTGAAAATATAAAGTTGTTATTATATTTAAGCGTAACGAAATTACCTGATATTTGAGATGGCGCATGGTGGGGAAGCCCGGGAAGAGTAGATCCCGGCGCGCGTTCGGCAGGATGCCCCACTTGAGCTGGGAGGCCGGCACGATAAGGTCCTGGCGCCATAGCAACTGCTCTATGGCGTGGCAGTCCGCTATTGTTTCGAAGTAGTCGGGCGCTTGCGCTGGGCCTGGTTGAGATTACAAAATATACAGGTTGAAATTGATATTATTAGCATTCATTCAAACTAAGAGTCTGTGGGGACTTGCCATAGATGTCAACACCCACAAGTTATAACAAAGAAGCTAACAGATGGCGATACCGTCGCGCTCAGAAATATGCTCCATACAAAGACAACGTTCACCGTAAATACGTAACTCGTAACCTACTACAAATAAGGTTCGAATACTCTTTCTCATACTGTGGCACAGAATAGGTTTGGTATATACGAGGTGCATTCAATAAGTACCTAGCCTCATCGCCAGAGGGCGCTGTAGTTTGTTGGCAGATCGCCGATTGAAGGTTCGGGAGCTAGCTAAGACTGTAGCCATTTCAGAAGGAACAGTGCATCATATTCTTCACGAGGAACTCGGCATGAGAAAGCTGTCGGCGCGATGGGTGCCGCGTTTACTCACACCGGAAAACAAGCGCAACCGTGAGACCACATCGGAGACGTGTTTGGCGCTGTTTAAGCGGAATCCAGCGGAGTTTTTGCGTCGTTTTGTGACCGTCGATGAAACCTGGATCCACTGGTACACACCAGAGACCAAGGAGCAATCAAAACAATGGATCCAGACCGGGGAACGTGCTCCAAAGAAGGCGAAAACTGTAAAATCGGCCGGAAAAGTTATGGCCACCGTTTTCTGGGATTCACAAGGTGTGATCTACATCGATTACCTCGAGAAGGGTAAAACAATTACAGGGCTTTACTATGCCGATTTATTGGGCCGATTCAACGCCGAATTAAAGAAAAAACGACCCCATCTGGCGAAGAAAAAAGTGCTGTTTCACCACGACAACGCACCGGTTCACACGTCTGCCGTTGCCATGGCCAAATTGGTCGAATTACGCTACGAATTGCTGCCCCATCCACCGTATTCTCCAGATTTGGCCCCTTGTGACTTCTTTCTGTTTCCTAATCAGAAAAAAATCACTCGCCGGGAATAGATATGGATCGAATGAGGAGGTCATCGCCGCCACGGAGGCCTATTTTGCAGAGTTTGACAAAAACTATTTTTCGGACGGGTTAAAAAAGTTGGAGCATCGCTGGGCTAAGTGTATCGAACTAAAAGGAGACTATGTTGAAAAATAAATTGCCACTATTCCAAAATTTTCGTTTACTTTTTGTAGGCTAAGTATTTATTGAATGACCCTCGTAGTTCTATATACAGAACGGAAACTCCCCGCCCCCCTCTGACTTCAGATACCCCCCCCCCCCCCCCTCACACTTGAGGGAACTCGAGCAAGGGAATGCAGTCAGGCGCGCGCACCCGTTAGTTTGACTACATAAAATTTAGTCTTTTCAGTTCATAAAAACGTTGAAAAATAACGCTAAATTAAAATTCTCATTAATTTTTTAGCTCAAATACTAATTTTAATAACTGAACGAACAATAAAAAGTAATTAA
Source organism: Agonopterix heracliana (assembly GCA_963693445.1). Taxonomy (NCBI): domain Eukaryota; kingdom Metazoa; phylum Arthropoda; class Insecta; order Lepidoptera; family Depressariidae; genus Agonopterix; species Agonopterix heracliana. The sequence continues at coordinate 4,495,196 of OY856310.1, forward strand.
ATGTAGATGATGTTTATAATACAAGGCGTTGTAAGTCAACCCTACACATATGTCAAGGACAATTTGCCACAAGTGCGCATGTGCGAACGTCATCATGTCAAATCCAAAACGTTGTTAGAAGTGCCGGACTTGTGACTGTGGTAAAACTTTGATTGTTATCATAATAACGACAAACAAACCTTGACCGTCTTTAGTCCAGTTGTAGACCAGCATGGGCCCGTGGGAGTTGCGTTTGAGTTCTTCCTCAGTTAGTCTCTGGTAGCACGGCGACATCGCGGACAGCAGGTTAGTCTAGGAACAAAGGTCGTCATTTCAGCTGGATCCATTGAACATAGCATTCGCGATGGCTTTTCTAAATGTAGGGTCCTTCTTAACATGACGCAATAAAAACAGGCTGTTCAAATTCACTATACAAAACTGCAAACCAACTGGATCTAAATAGGACAGCCGAGATGCCGGCGTTGGTGGTTATAGGGCGTTAAGCATGCGTGGTGGACTAATGCACATTAAACTATTATGAACATAGTCACATAACTTATCTAGTCCCATCTTAATTTAACTATGGGCGAGTTACGCGTGTAATTTCTACTAACAACATTTTTTGTCACTTTTTGCGGGGGACGAGGTTGCATACAATCTGTGACTTATGATATATTACTTTAGATTCTAATTTTGATATTTAAAAATCATAAAAGATAGTCTAGTGTGAACCCCAAACGAGACTAGTTTAAAGTTATTGTTCCACAATTATAGGCTGACTCGATTAGTGATAAGTTATAAAATTGTATGTGAATGTACTTGATCAGTTGATCTTGTAGCTTGGCAGAGGGATTTGCTAACGCGAGGCTGGTCCCTAGGTAAATGGTCAAAGGGTCCCATATAAAGTACTAAAATTCAGCCCGGTCCACACTCACCATGACCTGATGACCAATATACAGACTTAGTAATGGGCGACTAGTCATTATCAGCTACAAAACAAATGATACTTACTTCGTCAATGAACGGTATCAAGACGACGGCTTCCCAGTCGTTCCGCTTGCCGTTGAGATCCGTCTCGAAGTTGATGGGGTAGTAATGCACGATGGGCGACTCCTCGTCCGTCATCAGGTCGTGGAACGGAGACGGAAGCAGGTGCTTACTCGCCGCTGGTAACACTGCTAGAAGCTGGGGGTAATAAAGGAGATTACTATGCTTTAGGCGGGTTCTGTTTAGTCCATACCAACGTATTCCCCTTTCCTCCTTGGATAATGACACTAGCTAGAACAGATATTTTTTTACCATACAATCTATGTTATCTCTGCCATTTTTCCATAAAGTTATTACTGTAAAAACTAGGAGCCTCAGAAAATGACGAAAATTTGCTCAGTTTAAGTGTGCCAGTCCATTGACGCGGGGATAGGCGGCGGAGCGGAGAAACGGAGAAATATTTACCAATAAGATTGCATAGCCAAGATTTTATGCAATGTCATGGTGTCCCATCCCATACAAACAAAATTTTAGTTTAAAAATTGCGATATTTGGCGTTATGGTATCGATTTGTAATTAATGTTTACGTAAACGTGTAAATTGTTACTAAAAGTACATGATCTGACTACAAAAAAATATCATGAGCCTCGGAAAATCAAGCAATTTACTTTGCCCGAAGACTGCCTGCGTTACAGCAGTCGCGTTTCATTGTTTGACATTGGGCATCTGTACTGTATAGTATTATATAATCTGTGGCAATGTTATTGGTTAATATTTCTCCGTTTCACGGCTCTCCCGCCTATCTACGCGTCTATGGACAGGCAGCCTTGACGCTGTTTTCAGACATCCAGCAAGAAAATTTGACGAATTTAAACAATAAAAGGAAAACATACATACATAACCAAACTCTTTCCCATATTATTCTTGAAATAAGTATTAAAATCGGGTTAGTTTTCTAGAAGGAATCAGGGGAAAAATAAATTAATAAATTTGGCCGTTCTAACAACTTGTTACCGTCTCGTTAACTTTATCACTCAGATGCAGAAACGCTCATTAGAGTTTATCCTCCATTAAATCTCTTTATCTACGTCAAAAGGACAAAAAGTGTCAGAAGGATATTTAATGGAGGATTAACATTAATGAGCGTTTCTGCAACTGAGCGTAAGTAAATAAAATCTGCCTATTTCAATCGCTGGTAATAAATAATAACCAACCTGTTCAAAAGGTTTGAAAGGCTCTCCATATTCGAAGTCGATCTTGAGGTCCTTGAAGCCCTTTATGTCGGAGATGTATGGTGCGTAGTGGTGGGGGTAGTACCAGCACCAGGAGGGGCAGCCCTTGTAGTAGTAGTGCAGGTTCCACTGTATGGCGCGCACGTAGCCCTCCGCCTGACTGGCCAGGACCTCGCTGCAAATATCACCATCGAATATACAAAGAGCATAAGCATAGCATATCCTTACGACTATATTCCCCGAGGGGGTAGTCAGAGATATTCTGAAACCTCAGAACATTCACGTTTCACTAGTACCGAAACTCTGTCCAGTGTGACGGGGGCTGAGCCCGTCGCCACTTATAATGGACAGTGGGTACAATACATGCCTCGAAATTGAAGAATGCAGGTTTCCTCACGATGTTTTCCTTCACCGAAAACCCAGTGGTGTTACAAATCGTACATACATTACAAAAAAACTCATTGGTACGAGTCGGCCTGGACGGGGATCGAACCATTGCCTGCACGGCAGGCAAGGTTACTCGCTACTAGACCACCACGGCTTCCATATACAAAGAGTATAAAACAAAACCTACTTATTAGGTAAAAGTGTACTACAAAGATACTATAAATTATGTGCACGTTTTCCGGTAGTTTTAGTGTACCTCGAACCGCATAAGCGTCGGCACTGAATCTCAGATGGGAGGAGTCCCATTTGAAATTTTCACTCAGTCATGATCATGAATGATTTAACAAATAAAAATTGTGATAGCTTTGTGGCAGGCATAGTCTTTATGCTATACGTTCTTAGAATATTCGAATGAAATGAATTAATATTTATTGTGAATGTTGGTCTTATAGATGACTAGATAAAATATAACGCTATACTTACTCAGTAACTTTAGAATAGTCTAATTTGTTCATGTAATAGTCTTTTTTATGTAAAATGAACTCCATTTCCATTGTTGCCTCCTCTGAAATACAATTAATTAAAGTAAAAATCTATTCTTTCAAAAATGCAATTAAAGTAAAGATATAAGTAAAACAATGTTGCGTTTACCATCGCTAGTTTCTTCATATTCCTCATCAACGTTGTCCATATCGTCTAGGAACTGTAAAGTTAATAAATAAATATACAAAACCAATTTCTATTGGTACTTGTCCAGCAGACTGGATCCTTACCACATGTAGAGAATAGACTATTCGTAACTTTAGACCTAAAATGTAACGCATTTAAGTTCACAATTCATCATCATCTTATTTAAGAGCTATGCTATTGTCGGTGGAGTATTCGCCAATCTTTAATCATATTAATGACTCTATAATACAATTAATGTTAATTTCATACGTACCATATCCTGGGTAGCGTTGATCAACGCCTGTAACTCGTCGTCGGGCTTGTTGGCCTTTATGTCGTCTATGTTTATGTTGAACGTGTCGTCGTTGTTCGGCTTGTACTGTAACAAACCGTATTTTATATTGCTCCACTTCTGTTCTTGCTGTCTTCTGTTCATGTGACATTCCATCGGGATTACAGTGACAAGATTTGCAAAAGCTGTGATGTGTGTAAACACCTACCTAATGCATTATAGACCACTAGTTTTTAATTACTAACACAACTTTAGGGGTGTATTCAGGCAATAAAACTGAACAACTTTCCCTAAGAAACATGGAACGAGAATTTGGTTCAGTATACGTTCGTACAGTCGCCTGCAGACATAAGCATACAGGAAAGGTGTTCAATACAATTCTCCCTAGATCCATACATGGCTGTATACTTTCAGGGACGGGCTACCCGGCGGCAATGTCTAAAGGTGTCTACACACTAAAGTTACCGCCGGGAAACCCTGGACGAGTTAACTTGACACCCCGCTTTTATTTGTCATCCTTGTCCTTCCAGCGATCACTACAGAATATATTTATCTCTCGCTCTCTCTCTATCTCCAGGTGTCAACTTAACTCGTCCAGGCTGTAGACACCTGTATCCACAGCGGACCCGCCAAAAATGTCGGCTACTATGGTGCATGCAAACTGTACCTCAGAAGAGTCTTGGAATTATATGGTTTTTAAAATCTTCCCTGAGAGCATATTTTAGTTTGGAAAATGATCAATATTTAAAATTAATGATATGGGTACCTCTTTCCGTTCCAGCGCATTGGGCCGCCTGCCAGTCTTAGCCTCGAAGTATTTCAAGTCAGCGTACGTATCCTGAAACTTCTCCTTGTCTATCTTGGCTAACTCCTGCATGAATATTTCGAATCTTTCCAGATTCAAGTCACCCGCTTCATTAATGTATCCTGTGAAATATTTGAATATTAGATGAGCTTAGTTTACGTATGCAAATTAGAGACTGCTAACGGGATAATATTCAGCAATCATTCAGAAACTCACATAATCGTAGTATCATAGCAAGATATATAAAATATACAGGATCCTTCTTAATATGCTGACACTTTTTAAGGGCATGATCAGACCGTCAAAATGAACAACTTTCTCTATGGAACCAACATCGAAAACGCGTAAATAAAATCTGCTGTCCCATACATTTGGCTCGAGTATGTTTACGGTCTAATCGTGCCCATGTTAGCATAATAAGAAGGACCCTACATAACAACAATTCTTTAAAAAACCAAATGAACTCACCATCCAAAGTCGGCAACACTGTCATATAAGTCTTATAAAGCACCGGCAACGCATCATTACTGATATGCATATTAGGCAAGTTGGGGATAAAGTCGTTCCCCACGAGGAACCCCATCAGAACCCAGTCGTCGACCACCTTCTCGATGTCGAAGGGGAACGGAAGACCTTCCTTGATGGCTATGAACTCCTGCTCCAAGTACTCCCGGAGTAGAGATAGATGGAGGAGGTAGAAGTTGGTCTCTTCAGGGCTTGTAGCTCTTTGAGTTGTTTTACCGAATTTTACCTGCAAATAATAGTTGTTATGTGATACTGGATAAATTGTTGTCGACTGAGGGTGAATCTAGTGAGTGGTATCCCACACAGTGGTATTTAGCTTCGTTTTGCTACGAATATTTACGGGTTTAAGGAAAATATTGAGAAGAACTGTAATGGATTTTTTTTACTAGCCTCTTTCATCGCACTGCTGGGCAAAGGCCTCCCTTTTAATCCTCCAACCATCTCGTCCATCCTCATCCATCCATCCCATCTCTGTCCTGGACATGCTCTGGCCACGCGTCATCGAAAGCATCCAGATCGTCCCGCCACCTCTTCCTAGTACGACCTGGACGCCGATGACCGTTTTCTGGGATCCAGGGCGTGACAATTCTTGCCCACCTTTCCTGATGCATCCGACAGACATGGCCGGCTCAATCCCACTTTTGGCGGTTTTTTCCCCTACATCAGCTATTCGTGTTTTGGAGCGCAGTATAGTGTTTCTGACACGATCCGTTCTTAACACCCAGTAGGAAAAATATTAATGGAAATATATTAAATGGTGATTGTACTCATGATCATCACCGTCAGCCTATATACGTCCCACTGCAGGGCACAGGCCTACCCTCAGGGAGGGTGCTGTATTGGCGTTAGTACACCACACGTGCCCAATGCGGATTGGTAGACCGGTTTCCTCATTGTTGTTGTTACATTACACATTACATGTTACATTCATAAGTTAGAAAAACTCATTGATATATGGTGTGAAGTCCGTGCGGATTCGAACCCGGACCTCATTCGGAATCAGGACCTCTGTTAGAGTCAGTCATTAAGACCTCTGTGGGCCTTGTCTCATGCTAAAATGAACCTGAGGCAGTGTTATAATTAACCTTACTGCTATGGACTTACATACCTCCTCTCTGAGCAGAGCGAAGTGTGGCTCATGCGTGCACATGCCGAGCATTATGAGATCAGCGTCGAGCCCGTAGAGGCAGTGCCTCGTGTTGGGATCGTAGTCCGGCTGAGACCGCGACCATCTTATGTAGTCCATTATTTTATGTTCGCCTTCACCGGGCGTCTGTAAATAATTGTTATGCTGATATTACCGAGCACAGAGAATGGCAGGCATTCAATGGACATCTACGCCATTTCTTACTAGAAGTGTGCCACCAGTTGAGGTTACATAAAGCGGTAGCCACGCCGTAGCGTACAGGTTGGTTAACAAAAGCTGGTGCGTTCACAGACACACACAAATGCGTTTTTACCTGTCACTGTGTCCGTGCTTGATAGAGATAGCGAAACTTTTCATTATGCGTGCAGTGAGACAAAAGTATTGCGTAAACGTGTGGCACGCGCCAGCTTTATTAACCGACCTGTAGCGCCGTACCGAGGCGGGTGAACTTTGATTCTTTCCCGTTAATTTGAATTTTATCTTAATCCACTGTAGCTAAAGTTCAATATACTAGGTAAAATGCCGCACGCTGCTCTTTGAGTGGGATTCTTATAAGTGTTCTAACTAGCTATCTACAATGAGTACCTTGCTACAACTGAAAAAATAAGAAACTTAACTCTGATATTGTGGCAAAGTTAATATGAAAGTAAAAAACCAGCATCTCTTCTAGTTTTTTCCTTAACATAAGAAATTACATGACATTTTCATATCAGAGTGGACCCATTATGTTCAGGATTCCAGATCTATGTTTCATGTAGCAGGGCGGGTTCTGCCGAAGACAATTCTTTTTCCAACGAATACAAAAAGCATAACGTCAGCGTTAGCGGAGAACTGTTCGAGCAGTTTTCATTGATCAATTGATAATGAACTCATTGGCTATTGAAATAGATTTGAAAATAGCGTCCAAGAAATATTGCGAACACGTCACAGGGACAGGGATCTCTTGAACGCTATTTTCAACTCTATTTCAAGTGTCTTTGAATTCATTATCAATTGATTAATGAAAACTGCTGACCCATATACTTACTGTGTGTTTTAATCAATAACAAATCAAAAGTACCATTCAAAAGTGGTCCTTACCTCATGGCCAGAGAGTATAACTTTAACTTTAGACCAGAGAGGGTCCGTGGACATCTTCTCCTTGACGAAGAATCTCAGCTGTTCGTGCAGGCGCGCCATGAACACCGTACCAGGGGTGATGCAGTTGCTGTCGAAACGCTTTTCTGACGGCAGCACCTCACCTGGACATTATAAGACTTTTGTAAAAATTGTTGATTCTATCATAGAGTAAAGGAGACAAGAAGAGTGATATTCTAAGGAGAATAATCACGTGGTTACGCCACCGGAATTAAGGACATTCTAATACAGTTCGGTAGATTTCGTTACATGCATCATTTCGCTATTTTGCATCTATCATTTATCTACTACTCTTTTTAGTTACCTAAACTATCTCTCTTGCATAGTTTCGTTCATAATAATGGAAGTTTAATAAGAATTTCTTAGTGTATATTGGCAATTAATCTATCGCGGGCAAGGAGTCAGCGCCATCAATGTATGAAAGGTACACTAGTAGCGCCGCGCGGCGATTCGTGCGTGACCTTTCACCGACGAGTTCACCAACACGCCGCCAGTGGACGAACCGTGTCGGCCAGTGGACAATCTATCGGCGGAGTTGCGCGACTTGCTCGTGACGTGATCATTTTTTGCGCTCCTTAGAAGCTTTGTCTCTGTGGGGCACTTACTCGTGTCGTTTCGACAAAGAAAAAGCATTATATCCGCGGGTCTCGTAAGAGGCGAATAAGGGCAAATGTTTAAGGTTTCTTTTGTGTTTCTATGGGCGAAAGTCTTTCCGCCTGTAACCACAATGACGCGTCATTCAGTCCTGTAGGCTATCACACCACGCACGACAAAGCGAAAAGACAGGCTCGTCTCGATATTTATCGTTTTCTCGGGGGTGTCATGGTAGGCCCATAGGCCCTAGGAAGTTGGCACCATAAAAATGTTAAAGAAAACTTTGCAGGTTGTTTGTAGCAAATTTTCTGGCCACCCTGAAAAGGATTATAGACTTACCCTTTGCTTTTGCTTCTTCCTCTAGTTTATCTGCTTCCCTGGCAGATCTGAATCTGTAACAAAAGTTTCACATGTAAGGTTGTTTAAAAACGATAGTGGAGTAAGGGAAAAACAATCTTGATTCATTAAACTGAGAAATAAAACGTCACCTCAAATAGCGCTTCTAAATAGAGTCGGGTTTGAGGGGGGAAAGGGGAGGGATGGTGTAGAGGTGGTCCTCCCATCCCATCCCCTAAAGGGAGGAGTGAGGAAATACCCCCTCCCCGTTTTTGAGAAAAAAAGCCTATGTAACTTTCATACAAAAAAAATTGGTTTTTAGTATGGTGTGAGACAAAATTAGGGATAAGGGTAGGGGGGACCTCCAGCCTGCTCCCTTTCCGCCCCCCTAAATTCGTGCCGCAGGATACTAAGCTTTTACCATAAACTCTTCAAATTAGAATCAATATGGACTAAAACATGTAACACAAATAACTCACACTGTCTGACAATTTGGCAAGACATTTAAAGGGTTGGCTTTAGAATTGTGGCGCAGGAGTAGGGGGGTGGGATTCGGGGGGGGAGGAAGAGGGGGGGGGGGGGGAGGGGTACCTCCTGATACCACTCCCCCCCCGCGGAGATGTGTAGTTACCGAGGTGGGGGGGGGGGAGTGGGTGGGTGAGGGAGTGGGTGGGGGGAGTGGGTGGGGGGGCGGAGTGGATAGGGGCGGGAGTGAATGGGGAAACCCCCTTTTCCAACTCAGACGGTTAGGTTAGCGAGGAGCGAAGCGACGAGCATGTTAGGTTTCTTGCGACCACAGCGCACGAGCCGAGCGAGCGGAGCGAGCGGTGCCGCGGTAGCGGCCGGCGAGTGCCAGAACCGAATTGCTACTGTTTACCTAATCCACCCGAAAATATAAATCCCCCCCCAATCCCCCACGGCCCCCTCCCCCCGCTCACTCCCCCCACCCATTCCCTCCCACCCACTCCCTCCCCCCACCCACTCACTCCTCCCTCCCACTCCCTCCTCCTACCAACTCCCTCCCCCCACAACCAATTTTTTAATTAATATATCTTGGTAACTATACATCTCCGCGGGGGGGGAGTGGTACCAGGGGATACCCCTCCCCCCCCCTCTTCCTCCCCCCCCCCCCCCAACTCCTGCGCCCCAATTGTAAATATTACCCCATTTAAATTTTACATTGAGATTTATTTAAATAATTCATGTTTGCTTCATACGATTAAGATTTGAAATTCTTTTTTTGTCTACATATTATGACTTTCTTTTGGAATTAAGTATACTATCATATCAAACCTCCTTCCTCTCTGCTGATTCATCTTAGCCCTCGGGGCGACACCATCAATAGCCATGAAGAACAACTTCTTAGGCTTTATAATCTGGAACAGCATAGTCAGGTAATGGAAGATGTCCTGGAATATCTTCTGCTCCGTTATCCTGAAGTGGGGGTTTGAGTCGTCCGGGTGGGAACAGTTGTGGATTATACCATTCATGTCCAGGTACATGTTGTCAAAGTCTGGTATCTGTGAACAAATTTATCATATCAACCATTGCTGTCTGATTGTTGGGCAAAGGCCTCCCTCCATTATATCCATGCATCCTGGTTTTGTGTTTCGTTAGGCCAGTTCTTCAAGTAGCTATTAATTTGAAATATTAAGGGCCTGTTTCACCACTTCTGAGTAAGTCCTTGTTAGCTTATCCAACAGATATTTTGACATAATTTCATAGAAATAAATATTATAACTAGCGAACAAATTATGAGATTGAAAAATATCATGAGGTTGAAAATTATAAATTGGTTGAAAATTTATAATGAATAGGGCTGATGGGTGAATGTGGGTTATGGAAATTTAAATAAATGTAAGTGTTAAGGAAAAATATCGAAAGCTAACATAGAATTATAATAAAATTATAAAGTCTTAAATACAATTCAAAAAAACACTCTGCTTAGTAAATGACAAAAATAAAATGATCTCTTGTAAAATATACAAATCACTGAAATCAGTGCTTATAGGCACTAATATAAAGCTTTTGATAATTTTGGAGAGTTGATCTTCTGATCGAAATTCTGTGGTAATGTGCTTTGACCAATAAGCGAAAGGAGATGCGGCCCCGGCCATAGAAAAAATGCCAGCGGTTGTATACAGCTGTATATTATTTTATAATGTATGTAATATTAAATTTATCATGTACGAACCCTTACATAATTTTTATGATGCTTATTTTGGTAAAAAAACACATTAAACTGAAAGTAGTACTGAAACTCTGTCCAGTGCGATGGGTAGTGAGCCTGTAGTCACTTATGACGGAGAGTGGGTACAATACATGCCTCGAAATTGAAGCATGAAGGTTTCCTTACAATGTTATGGAATAAATTGTATTCAAATCACTGATTGCATTTTATTGCGATGCAAGTCAGAGGGAGGTTCATCACTGATTGCATTCTATTGCGATTAAAGTCATTAGGGGAGGTTCATTTCCAGCATTAATAGTATTTTGACTGAGAAATGTATGGCCATATGGATTAACCATCTTTTTTTGTAAACTGATTAAAGGGTACATAGACCAATTCCTGAAAAAATGTTCAGCTTATGGACTCAGGCAAAAATGTTAAAGGGGAAATGTTATGTTAATTAATTTAATTGAAAAGGCATAAGCTCCTCTCTTAGTTCAGAAAATTTCTTGAAAAATTGCAAACATTGCAATCAAAGAAGGTGGAAACCGTTAGGTAAATGAAGTGCAATAAATACCTGATACTGCTTCACCAGCTCGTTGAGGCAGGGGTACCTTTCACTGGTGTACCTGAAGAACTTCGGAACTCCCATCCTGGTTGATTTATTTGATATTTATTGGCAAAAATATGGACAGCAAGCCGTTTGTTGTCAAATGACCCCAATCACAGGTAAGGTTATTTGTCACCGAAAATCACAAATTAAGCATCAAAACTGTTGTTCCTTGTCATTTTAGCTCGTTATTTAAGTTTTATTAGCACAAATTACAGTAATTACGGTAATAAAATTGAAATTTTCCGACACACATCCAGTGTTGCCGCCAGGCCGTTCGGTTTTGTTCCACTATCGTCCCTGAAAAGTTCCGAAAAGTTCCGATTGAGCAAATACATATTACATAAAAAATATTAATGTGTGAGCACTAAATTATTTACCTTTTAACGTTATCACGGTGTTATAATGCATCATTTCAAATCATAATCGCATTTTTTATGTATTTACAAAATAATCTGAAAAATTTTAATCCAATTAAAGGGCAACACAGATCATATAAAGCTCAGAGCACACCGGCACATCAACATTTTCAACGTTACTGCAATATCTTAAAGTTCATTTTTCCTTACTACTTTTTTTTTTCTGTGGATTTGACAGCTGTCCAAACGTGTTGTTTTTTATTTTGCAAGCTAATGGTTTCAGACCATACTGCCTCGTTTGGTGCGCTGATCACAGTGCGCTGACTTTAATAGATAATCAAAAAGTTCCGAAAAGTTCCGACTAGGCCGAGGTTCCGCCAAAGTTCCGCCATAGACTCCAAAGTTCCGAAATCGGAACAAAAGTTCCGCATCGGCAACGCTGCACACATCGTTCGTAGATTTTTTTTTTAATTTTTTTTTATTCTTTTTGGTTTTTTTTACGATTTTTACGCTCTGGATTCAGCATCCTTTTGAGCCAGTCTTTGCCTCATTATAATTTAAAAATTGAGTCCGAGATCTTTGAAATTTGAATATGGCCAATTAGGCTTTTAGAATCAGATAGTATCAACGTGCGAATAAGAATAATACATTCTTATTCGTAGGTATCATACACATAATTAATGTTGATATTCTAAAAAGAAAAAAACACTGACAACGGCGGTAAGGGCTTGATCCCATTGCCTTTCCGAAAGTTGAAGTTCTTGTATGGTATCTTGTGTGATGTTGTTTTTGTGAATTTTGTGATTTTCCACGATTTTTTGTCTATTTTCTAGCCTAATATTCGTGTATTAGAAAATCTTTCAAACATCTGAACAGAGAATACTTGTTACGACACCAGAAAATATCACCCCGTCTCGCCATCATAACCTTGTACCTACTGCCTTGTTTTTGTGACGGAGACGAAGCTTTGCAATCATGGATAGTGACGAGCTTGGAAACGAGTTGGTGCGGCTCGACGGCGGCTTTATGGTGGACGAAGAAACCTACGTCGTTAACTCCGACGATGTTCTTGGTAAGACACGAACATTTGATTCCATTTACATTCCTTGTCAGCAAACCTTGTTTCCATAATTTTATTAACTTTGCATGGTCGAGAAACTGTGCAAGTGGTGTTCACGCGTAAGAAAACCGCTCTGTAATCCCTTTTCAGCTGTGTTTTTGCTCAAAAACATTGGATAGAGACTCCCACAAACTACTTGACACTGGCGGAAATGCAATGCTAAGCTAATGCACCAGCAAGTCCATTAATTTATAAATGATAATAAAGAGTCGGGTTTAGTATCCTGCCGCACAAATTTAAGGGGGGAAAGGGTGGGGATGGGTTAGTGGTGGTCCCCCCATCCCACTCCCCAAAGGGGGTAGTGAGGAAACCCCGAGAAAAAGGGGGAGAGCCAGGTCGAGCACAATCGAGGCTATTAAAATTTTTCAGTGTACCCTAACATCTTTGGTTAGACAAATTAATAAATACATTGTAATGATCCCAAGCAAGCACTAAAGGCTTTTTATTATGGAAACCATACAACAACGGCACAAACATATAACATCCATGGCCAAACCGGAATTCAAACCCAGGACCCTGGTTTGGCAGTCCGGCGTGGCAACCTTTACACAAACCGGGTCATCAATTGTTTAAAAAAATTTTTTTGCTCCTCTGCTCTCCCTTTGTTGAAATGTTAATTCAAAATTTTGTAACTTTCTAGAACAAGAGGAAAACAACTCAGATTCAAACTGCGGAGGCAAGAATGCACCACTCAGAGAACAGGATCGCTTCCTGCCCATTGCCAACATTGCCAAAATTATGAAGAGGGCCATCCCAGAGAATGGAAAGGTAAAAATAATGCTATATTCCTGTGTTTTTCAGACTATAATAGTCTGCAACTTCCTGGCAGTCACAGAGTAGTTCCAGGGTGTAATGAGCTGGGTTAAGAGATTTCAATCAATTTGATTTAATTACATAAATTTAGCAGTTGCGCTAACAGATCACAGATGTAAAAAGGCTAAAGCGACTTAACAGACACAATATAGACATTCCTGGAAGGTGACAATAAAGGAATACCCTTTACTGGGTGATGGTTAATTTCACAAATAAACATCCTCACAGACATGATCTGCATAGTGCAGATGCAAAAATCATTGATTTTGAGATCTGCATAGTGCAGATGTAAAAATCATAAAAATGAAGAAAATTCAACAAATCACACATGGAGTCGTGTTGTAGGTCTGCTATTGGGTAGTCGCGTCGCTCGTCGAATGTTGGTCACCCCCTCCCGGGCCTACAACGAAGCTCCAGTGGGCCACCACTGGATGGCCTATGGATTTTGGTGACTTGAAGGATTGTGTTTTGAAAAGAACACTATCTTGATGGACAATCCTTCAAGTCACCAAAATCCATAAACAAACGTACAATGTCAAGCACTGTTGCTACAAAAACTAGACATTGGCAAAATCAACACATACCCAAGATAGCAGCCATTTAAAAAAAATATAAAACACATGAATTTTATGAACCTAGACTCGATTACTACAACCTTTGGTACTACAGTGCCAGAACCGAATGGCTATTCTTTACATAGTCCACAAACCCTAAATGGGGTCAAAGAGTTACTTTAGCACCAGCTAAAATTGTACACGGTCAAAAGTGTGAGTTCTACACGATGCGTTCAGTGAAAAAAAGTAAGTTTGAAAAATGCTTTCAATTCCTAGAACCCTACTGTCGTCGTTTGGTCAATTTGTGCATAGGTAACGCACACATGATGTGGTCAAGCAGATATACAGGGGGATGGATAGGCAGGATTTATTACAGCAATTTCTTTTACATTGCTTTTCAATGATTTGGCACCAAGGCAATGATTTTAGCTCCATAAGACAAGCTACAAAATGACAAATAATCCACAGATAGCAAAAGACGCTCGAGAATGTGTACAAGAATGCATATCGGAGTTCATATCGTTTGTGACGAGCGAGGCCAGCGACCGCTGCCAGGTGGAGAAGAGGAAGACAATCAACGGAGAGGACGTACTCTTTGCGATGAACACCCTCGGCTTTGACAACTACGTCGAGCCTTTGAAGCTGTATCTAAAGAAATACAGAGAGATTGTTTTGTCACCTGTGAGTATAGTTCTATTATCTGGCAAAACTAATTCTCTCTTTTCTAAAAAGTCAATCAGTTTAGTATTCTTCTACCTATTCTTCTAGCTACTTTTTTTGACTGTTATTTTACGTGTTACAAAAAGAGCGCGCATGACGTTTTTCTCGCATTGTCGAGGGTAGCATGATAGCCATGCTAGGCAGCAGCAACGGGATCCTGAAGGTAATCGCTGAAAAGTTTGATTGCCCTGTTTAAAGATTTAATTTAAATTAAAAATCTTTTAGAACTGAAGCAACTTTATTTCTCTTTCAGGTGACAATAAACAAGCTCAATAAAATAGTTCTCTATGGAGGTAAGTAAATACATAAATAAATCATGTTTTTGGCATAAGAAACACAACAAAAAATCTTTTAATGTTTTTTTTTCTCACTGCCCACAGTAACAAAGAAAAATATGCTAATTGTTATAAAGGCATGTTTAAAAGGATACTGTTTTTTCCACACAAACGTATTCCCCTGTTTCCTCCCTGAATAATGATTAATGACACTATAGCAAAGCTTGAAAGAATTATTAAAATCGGTTTAGTTTTGGAGGAGGAAACAGGGGAATACGAAATGCGGTTTTCGTCGATTTTATGTAGATAAAATTGGCCCAAGCTGTGGTTGTCTCTTTCGCACCCCAGTCGGTGGGTGTATGGGTGGGGCGGATCGGACAAATCTGTATACAGTCGGAAAAGTGACCTATTCTCCAAATTAGCATTTCAGCCCGCCTATCCTCTTAAATATTGTTGATGGAATCAAATATGTACGTTAAAAATAAATCAAACAATTAGTAGCGAATTCTACGCTACCTGTGTGTTACTTAGTGTGCATCCATGCTTCTGATTCGAATCTTAATCTGTATGCTAATATACAAATATTGACTAATATCAATGTTTTTCGAATTTCCAGAAGATGGCACTCAATGCGTACCAGCTGATAATGAAACGGAAGCGCAAGGGGATTCTGCAGTCATCTACACCTATCCAAAAGTCATCGGTGACTTCACCATCAGTTGAGTGGGGTCCGGCCAGAACTCCGGAGTTAAATAAACCGAGTTCAAGCTCTCTGGCCATTTGCCGACCGTTCAGGAAGGACACAGTGACTCGAGTGACAATGTGGTTATTGATTATAGTGAATAAGGACTGTGTGATTGTAAGGTATGTTGTAGTTTTATTACTTACACTCAGTTGCAGAAACGCTCATTAAATTAAGTTTTTCTACGTCAACAAGACAAAATATGCCTTGGGCTTGGAAATAGGCTCGTTAGGCCTGCTTGTGGCTCCGCCATTTTGTGAACTCTTTTGTGTTTTAACCTTAAAACAATCACTTGAGCTCTAAACTACTTACATTGGCAAAACTGCCACTCTAGACTTAATTAATACTACTGATCATGTTTGTATCATGTTTGGATCTGGATGCTTGTAAATGGCTGATGGTTGTTATTTAAGTATTATTTTGTAAAAGAGGCTGTTAGCATCCCGAATAATATAAAATAAAAATAAAATAATCATTCAAAGTCAAAGTCAATATAATTTATTCAATATAGGAGCTTGAAGCACACTTATTAAACGTCAAATCTTTTTTAAGCTACCACCGCGTCGGAACGTGTTGTCGCTGTAGAGAAGTTGCGGCCAGAAACTCAACTTTTTTTATTTTCATACGTATACTCTCCACATAACGAGACGTTGGCTGAATTGTGATAAGTGATAAGATAACACATTGGATGCCATTAAACAAAAATTTAATTGAAAACTTTAATGAGCGTTTCTGCAACTGTTATAGTCAAGTAATGCTGTTTACTTTTGTTTTTAAAATTTTTGGTGTCATTGACGTACCAAGAAATGGATGTCGCAAAGCCGAACCGAAAGAGGCATAAAACGCAAAAGAAGTTTCAAGGGTGGTGGGGGGTGCTGCAGACCATCAAACTGAACAACTTTTAGTATGGGACCGAGATTGAAATCGCAAAATAAAAATGGCTGTTTCATTGAAAATGTCTCCTCATACAAATGTATGGAACAGCAAATTTTTTGTCACGATTTCAATTTTGACCCCATTGTGAAAGTTATTTAGTTTGATGGTCTGAAGCCGGCCGTTAAGCTATCTTTTCTTGATACGTCAATGCTCACTGCATGTATATGACTTCAGCAGCAGACATTTTGATTGGAAAAATTTACGTAATATGTGCAATTTTACTACATATTGTTATCATAAAAATCAGGCGCGGACTTTCCCCTTTTAGCCTTATGCACATGCATAGTGAAGTGAGTTATGATTTCGGTTATAAAAAAAATATACAGGGTCCTACTTAATATGCTGACACTTTTTTAAGGGGCTGTTCAGACCATCAAACTGAACAACTTTCTCTATGGGACCAACATCGAAAACGCGATAAAAAAAATCAGCTGTCCCATACATTTGGCTCGAGTAAGTTTGCAGTTTTGTATGGAAGAGGTGATTTTTTTTTCGCGATTTCGATTTTGGTCCCATAGAGAAAGTGGTTCAGTTTGATGGTCTGATCATCCTCTTAAAAAAGTGTCAGCATATTAAGAAGGACCCTGTATATTTGCATTGATACAAAAATCGGTCATTGCGATACTGGTACTTATTTTTAACAACATAAAATATTTGTTTTATAAACTTATAAAATTTGTAAATAGCTGTATGTTTGTTCAAATTTAGTTTCTAAAGATGTGAAATGAAATGAAAAATTTAATCAAAAATCAAATCTTTTATTCTTTCAACTCAATTGCAATGTTGTATTGCAAACGTCAATATAAAATCGAATTTAATTTTACATAAATAATTTGGGACGGATGTTTGTTAGCTTAAAACTACAGTATTTTTATTAATTACTATTCTTCCTAGACTAAACAAAAACGAAAAAGATGCATTCACAGAATAATTTCATCACAATCACGGACCTGAAAAAAAGACGGACGTAATCTCGTCTAATCACGAGTGAAACACCCATTTCTTTTGTGTGCGTGCTGTCACGCGGTACATAATGGTGACGGGTTGTCGGACCTGCGCCTAGAGCTAGTGCATCTGTGTGAGTGCAGGTCCCTTGTAGAACAAACGAAAATGTAGGACCTTGCATGCTTCACATCTTTTTAGTGTCACATTACGTCCGTCTTTTTTTCAGGTCCGTGATCACAATATGTCTGTGCTTACATAATTGCAATCACGCCTATTTGCATTCTTATTGCATTTCTAAATTCGCCTGTCAAGCAAGCATGGAGATTATGACAAAACTTCTTTATGATATGAAGCAGAGGTCTATGTTTAGACTGCACGGGAAAGTTGTTGACGATAGACCGCTTATTACCCTTTTCGGTTGTTAATTATTCTCTAAACTTATCAGTAACAAAGCTCGGCAATGGCATCAAATACAAAAACTTATTAAACACCATTATACCAGCCGAGAAAGCGAATGATACACCCAAATTGAAATCCATGTTAAAATCACCTGACTGATAGATATCTCCTACAAAACTCTTTGCTGTAAACCTTTCAGTCAAGTAAGCTTTGCCACTTGCATATCGACAGTTAGAATTTGAGTTTGTATTGAGGTTTGATGAAGTTTGTATGAGATTAGTGATGGACGTGCAGTTTTCGGAGTCGCTGTAGGGTAGGATGTTGAAGGTGGGCTGCTTGAACACGTTGCGGTGGAGGAAGATGGAGGCGTAGCGGGTGTGGGTAACGTAGGTTATATAGTAGAGCCATTCTTCGAAGCCTTTGTACGATCTGGAAATTGATTTGATGGTTAGCAACATATTTTGGTGAATATTTCTCTCAGGAGCTGTCCTGTCAAGTGCTTCGGAAGACACCGGTCTCGAATGGTGGTCGTAGATTTGTCAAGCCAAGCCACCAATCCACAGTGGGTTCGCCGTATGTATGGCGTTTCTTATAAGCATTGCTTCTCCAAAAACACTGCTTAGATCATCTGCCACAGATGTAAAGGCCTATGATATAGGCTCATGAAATGACTTAAGGCCTTTTAGATGGGAATATAAAGGAAGAAGTTGAAAATATAATGGACAGACAGAATTAACAACGAGGCGGTCCTGCAGAGGATTAGAAATCCTAAAAAACAACTCGGACCACCTCTACATAATTATTAGTCAAAAATACCAACTTCTCCAGATGATTTTGCAGGGAAATATTCGGAGGAATCAAATGCCTGGTATTAGAAAGATTCCTGGCTTAAGAACTATTGTTAATGGTTCGTTTTATACACCATCAACAGGGCCACAGTTTCCAGGGTCCAGATAGCCTTAATGATACCTGCCCAACCTGCGGCACAGAATAATATCAAGAACTACGTAAAGAATTCTCACATCCCGATGTATGCAACGTTGCAGTCTGGAGAGAGTGACAGAATTCATACAATCGCATCGCTTACGATGCGTCAAAGTTTAGGTACTTATTTCGATTCCTACGGCCGAGTGACGTAGGTTTGCCCGAAGTACCTTAGCAGGCCGTGTTCGTGACGCTCGTGTGTATGCGTGCGTCGATTTTAGCGCTTGCATTAAGTTGCTGTACTCTGCGCGCTTCATGCCGTTCGAGTAGAGTTAACGAAGTTAGTATTTGAAAGAACTCACCTCAATACCCCACTAGCCAGCATAACATAAACGCAAGTAAGGTAGACGTTGACCATGGCGGCGATCAGGCCGTTCTTGACGAACATCATGATGGCTAAAGCTTGCTGCTCCGCGTAGATGTAGCATGACCACAGCACCAGCGAGAAGTAGAGGTAGTCGAGAGTCTCAGTTATGTCGGAGAGAATTCTGGAAACATATTGAGTACCTATAGGTACATTTTTGAACGCAAAAAGTTGGTATATAAGAAAGTTATTTTACCAATTTTATTATACCTCTTATGAATAGAAAGGTTTGGTGCTGTGGTGGCTAGAAGCCTCGCTTTCGGTGCAGGGGGCTACATTTCGAACCCAGTCCAGATTAGTACCAATAAGTTTTTAGGAATTTATGAACCATTAGGAACACCGGATAATTCCTTGAGGCATCGTCAACATCTACCTATATGATGCTCTCACCGTGTTTGCTGCCCATTAACCACTGCAACCGACCCCACCTCTGATGGTATCGGTTGACTGTTCCTTCAGATTCAAGACGCTAAAGACGAGAGGTCAAAACTTTGAATCTTTTTAATGGTTAATAGATACATTTTGTGTATTTTCTAAAAGATAGATAAAATGAAACTCACGGATAAATAATAGCAGCGGAGGCGAACGTGGTGATGAAGGAAAAGGGTAACGAGACCAGGTTCCAAGATAGCAGGAGGCTGGCGCCGCTGTAGAGGCCTTCCTGCGACTCCTGGTAGTAGCGCGTTCTGTACGGCCCGTCTGCAATGTACAGTTTCATTTATTTAACAAATTACGCGCGCAACGCTTTTCCCTAAACCGGCGACACACCAGTACGCGCCATTTTTCCTAGTAGACGCGTATTCAACCGAACGTTCGGCGCGGAACTTTCCGCAGGTGTGTGCCTACACTTATTCTTTACGTCGGGTCGTCCAGGGCCAAAAGTTATATAAATCTACTAGGGCAACTTTATTCGCGCATATAAAATATATACGAAGTACCTACTTGAAAACTTTGAACGTCGTAGGATAACCTGCATACGCCGAGGAAGAAATTCTGATGCGTTTGTGAAGTTTACCAATCCGCATTGTGCACGCGTGGTGGACTAAAGCCCATGCATACGATTGTGGGTAGACCTGTACCCTGCAGTGGGACATATACAGGCTGATGATAATGACGAAGTAATAATTTTAAATACTTTTAGTGACTAAATGAATGAATGAAATATGCTTTATTTACACCAAAACCAAAATACAATACACAATAGGAAACAAATTGATTATGGTACAAATAAGGCGGTCTACGGCTACGCTTTCATGGGATGGATGTTCATAATAATTATGACGAACTTTAGACAACTTTTGAACCTAACGATAATAATACTTACATAAGCATATCGTGTTCATAATGCTGATGAAGTAAGTGCCGACCATTGCGTTGAATATCAGACCACTCTTAGTGATAAATGCTCTTTGATAATCCTGCGGGAATAACATACAGTTAGTTGGATTATTAAAAAAAAAGTGCATTGTGTTCATTGCATTTTGAACCTTAAAGCCCAACATGCGAATGCTTTTCTGGAATTTATTACATTTTACAAGATATACCAATCGACACATTCACAAAAATAATTTAAAACATTCGTATTTTTAGTGACACATAAACAAATGAGTTAAAATTACCTTAGCCTCATTGTAAAATATCCACATGATAGCAAAGTAAAGAGGCAAGCAAATCAGTCTCATGAACATCTGTTTCAAACCATTCTTCTTCAAATTGAAGATCGAAGCCAGCATTCTCCTGAAACGGCCAATTTAACATTTTACCAGAATTCGAAACAATAGTTAACGCTGTATGAACCCACTCCAATAAAAAAGGGACTTACACGTATAACATCCAAAAAACCTTAACCCCGCTAGGTTTGCCGTAATTCAGCTGTATTTTATTAGGGTTTATGATACGATTGTGCTCGTGGGGGTGGCCCTGCATGATGGCTTGTCCTTCCAGTTTGAACTTCTCCACCAGTGCCGCGATCTGGTGGTTAGATTCTATGAACCGTTCTCGAGATCTTCTGTCCACCGTTGATAGGCATACTGTTGGGTACACAATAAGGGTTAAAATACCTTTAATCGATTATCTAGTCTTACTACTTATACTCCATTCGAAATAGCAACGAAATTTTAAGGCTATTTTGAACTACAGAAACAGAGATTTGAAACACCTATTTTTAGAACAACTTTAGAAACGTCCAAGATATGTCGGATAGTATATCTTTCTGATAAATAAATTTGCTAATCAGAATTGGATCAGAAAGATAATAGGAATCGGAAAATCTTTTCGTCCTTATTTGGAATGAATTATAGATGGTCAATGATATAGACGATCGATGGTCTGATTGAAATCGAGTAGGTAATTATGTGACCAAATAATCCAGAGTTCAGACTTAGATTATCAAGATAGACAGTCAAAGCTACGAAAGCGTCGAAAAAAATAGGAACCAGTACTGGTTCCAAAACCCTATACATATACACGCACACATACATAATTAGTATGGCGCCTCACGCACACCAACCTAAGAAAGTTAGCCCCTTTTGTTTTATACGGAACAAGTGTGAGGCTCATTCTAGACATATACTTTTTCGAAGAGTTCAGATTTCCATAGCAATACTCAAGGAACAAGCTGAAGGAAAAGTGTCAAGTGCGCTTCAGTTGCATGAGATGGTCTAAACATTTGAAGCAGTTATCAAACTACAGGGTGTAACAAAAAACCCTAGTAATATTTAAAGTGTTCAAACTGAGGAGAAAGAGTTCGATGTTGGCTCCATAATGAAAGTTGTTCAGTTTGATAGTCTAAAGTAGAAGTGGTTTAGACTCTTAAGCACTAGTTATATTGCACTATCTATGGGATGGTCGCTCTTGGGCCACCAAAGCGAATAGGAGCGGAGAAGTATAAAATCAAGCTATAAATAAAATATGTAGCTTTAATTTGACAAGCGAGACAAATTGAACAATTCTGTTGGTTGATGATAGTGAATATGTTCCTAAAAAACCATCAACCCTCTGTCTAAATATGATGACGAGTATGATTGAAGTATACTAACAGTAATACATGAGTGGGTTCTCGAGCTGTGGGCACGGGAAGCCGATGCTGCCGAAGTAGTCGAGGAGATTCCTCGTGGGTCCCGCGTAGACCACGTCGCCCAGGCAGAGGTACACCACGCGGTCCAGGAACGGAAATACGTCTGCAATTATATACCTTAGTTAATTGAAGTAAGGATGAATATCATTTATACATGGACCAGACTACCGTGTTTGACTAAAGAAGATAGTTCGAAACACGGACTTGAAAAAAAGACGGACGTAATGTGACACTAAAAAGATGTGAAGCATGCAAGGTCCTACATATTCGTTTGTTCTACAAGGGACCTACACTCACGATATGCACCAGTTCTAGGTGCAGGTCCTACAACACGGCACCATTTTGTACCGCGCGACAGTGCGTCAGCACGCACACAAATATAAATGGGTACTTCACTCGTGATTAGACGAGATTACGTCCGTCTTTTTTTCAGGTCCGTGGTTCGAAAGTAGACAATTATTTTAAAAGTAAAAAATAAACAAGTAAGTAACTTAGTTGTAATATAGTGACCCATTCATAAAAATACTCACAAAAGCGGAAAACACTGACACATTTAAACTACAGCAAACTGTGTAAACATTTAGAAACAATGGCAGTCGGAATTATAGGATTTATGACTGTCTATTTTAAACAAAGCGCAATGTTTATAGAACAAAATTAGCATTACAATACTTTTAATGAGGATTTTGGCGCCAGCAGCAGTTCCATCTGTGGGATTTGGATACAAGGACAATAACTAGTGTTTTTTAGCCTAATTTAAAGGCCTACAAAGGCTAGGTGTGGAAAATCCACTTCACGTTTTCACTATGTTTAGATTAGTCGCTCAAAGGCTGAAAGTCATCCAAAGGGCAATGATGGAGAGGGCTATGCTCGGAGTTTCCCTGCGAGAACCAGAGTAGCCGACATAGCCCGTAGAATTGCTAGTCTAAAATGACAATGGGCCATAAGTGGGCGGCGGCAGGCACCCGTTGGATGAGGGCAGCGCAGGACCGGTCGTTGTGGCGATCCTTGGGGGATGCCTCCGTCCAGTAGTGGACGTTTATTGGCTGAGATGATGATGATTTGAATTGAATTCCATGTGATTCCACCCGGATTTTATGAAACAACTACTGATGCGTAGCTAAAAGTCTGTCATGAGAAGGATGGTGTGATACTGATTGCAATGAAATGAAGTAAAACAAGTCAGAAGAAATCTTACCAGATCTCGGTTTCTCCATGGTGAGTATGATGGCCGTGCCGTACTTCTTGGCCGCGTTGGACAGTATGGAGATCACCAGGTAGGTGTTCAGAGGATCCAGGTCCCAGGTCGGTTCGTCCAGCAGAAGTATTACTGCAGATGAACATTCAAGTGTTATTATTCGACAGTCTAGTATTTAGACGAAGAAAGGTCTCCTCTTGTCAATAAAGAGCAGCAATTGCAAGTGATTAGTTAGAATGTTGTTTATTTCGATTCGTAACTTCCCTTTTGGTAGTTAAGTTAAAGCCTGTAGGGTCCTCTGCAGGACAAAGGAGTGGCGTTTTCTCACGAATAAAGGTGAGAGGAAGTGAGCCATATTTCACCACGCGCGCCCAATGCGGATCAATCCTTTTGGTAGATGTTTAAACCTATTTTTTAGCACATTTAGGGCCTGTTTCACCACTTCTGAATAAGTTCTTGTTAGCTTATTTGATCGTTTGACATTTATTTCGTATGAAAGATTTGTCAAATTATCTGTCAAATAAGCTAACAAGAGTAAGTGACCATATCCAGAAGTGGTGAAACAGGCCCTTATTATCTTTTAGCATATTTAGGGTTTCATAAACGTGTCAAGTCGTGATAGGCTAAACCACATCTACGATCTCCGCATTGTCCGCATGGATCTTCGATTAACAAAAGATTTCCAATTTTTCTACACTGGGTTATGTCAACTTATGTCCCTTACAAAGTAGTATACTTAACAGATTAAAATGTCTTACTCGGATCTCTGATAAGTTGTACGCCAATGACTAATCTTCTATATTCGCTCTTCGTTAAGTTTGTGACGCATTTGTGTGCAACCTGTAGAAAAATAGGTACTAGATTTTAGACCCGATTTTTAGACCTGATATCAGATTATAACCTGATGGATTATTAATTACCTGAGACAACGCTAAATCAGCCATAACTTGCTTCACTTTCGAAGATTTTAGGTATCCTGAAATCTGAACAGAATATGTGTAGGTATTAATTATTTTAAGTAAGTAGGTACCTTGATATAGCAGAGATTGGGCCGACGTCGGATTATTAAGAGCTACAAAGGCCAGCACTGGTAGCATGCAGCACGTGATACGTCTGTATCACGTCTTTTATCTCGTTCGTTCGCACGCAAATAGAAAGAGAGCGAAGTTGTGATAGCGCTGTATCACTACGGCATGCTAGCTTTGCAGGACACACGAGGCGGGACTGCGGGAAAGCGGGCCGGAGGCGGACCTGCAGGAAGCTTATTTCTCCGGACCAGCATGGATTTCTGTGTGTTTTGTAGTGTATGGTGTTGTGTGGTGGTAATGTCCGAGTTTGTATGTACTCTGCTACATACACGCTGGTCCGGAGATATTCGCTTCCCGCAGTCGTGTGGCCTGTTGGGCTTAAAGGCCAAGGGTACCTAATCAAATTTCGAGACCCATCCATCTCTCAGATTAAAAACAAGGTAGCTTTGTATGTTAAATATTACTATCCACTTCTGTTACACCTTTCTCGATAACATATCAGTTTGTTCTTTATGCTGTTTACGGGGCCTCTAAAGGTTGAGAAGTGGTTCCCTATTTATTACAAATACCAAACCGAATCATACAGACGTCTAACCTTAGTAAGCGATAAAGATAAAGTCTGCTGCACACTCAATCCCGGCAGGAGCCTCGTCGAGTGCCGAACCAAGGCGCATGTGTTCTTGAACTGCTCCTCCTCCAAGGGTACTCCTTCGAGCAAGATGTGGCCTTTGGAAGCCACTCGGCGAGCGATCACGTCGAGAAGAGCTCGTTTGCCACTGCCTGGAGGGATGAGATCATTACAGAAATAAAGCAATCATCTAGGTATATCAACAGGATAAATTATACTTTAACCATGCATTTTATTCGTCAAAATGAACAACTATCATCATGGAGGCAACTTCGAATCCATAGCTCAGCATTTATAAGACTGTCATCAAACCAATTTATGTAACAGTTAATGTATAGCTGTGAAGCTTGGACATTAACTCTTAAAGAAGAGCATAACCTTCTGGTCACCGAGAGGAAAGTGGTAAAATCTTGGGTCCAGTACAAAGCTATGATAGCGGCTGGAGTGTCCGGAAAATGCCGAAAATGCAGAACTCGTGATTCTATGACACCTACTCCACTGGTTTGGCCACATAGGAGAATGGATGAGCATCATTGGCATATTAGGAGATCATATTTAGGTCGACCTACTGGCCGCAGTGGGTCGCCCCAGGTATCGCTGGAACGAGGTAGTAAGACTTCGTGAGCTTCCATACTGGCGTAATCGCACACAATCGGAAAAAGCTGCGTTTTCTCGTTTGGGTCGTTGAGCCAACGGAGTTTATACCTTTAGATCCAAGTATGGCGGTGACCTCCCCGCTGTGTGTGGTGAAGGAGACATCCTTCAGGATGACCCCCGTCTTAACCCCGCCTGTTAGTCGCTGCAGGAAGCTGCCTGGTTCCACCTACACAGGTACGAAGTTTTTGTTCGAATTAGATGAGGTGCTATGCTGGTTCCATTTAACGAGGATGCTATAAATTTACGACTATAGTAAAATTTATAGAAACTCGTGACGTGAATGTCTGGCATGATGCGAGCGACAATTTTATCCCGCGCTAAGTGAAAGAGTAGTAAAGAAGGCGCGAATTTCCTATGTCGCGCACAAGCACGTATCCAGGGGGGGGGGATAGGTGGGATTTATCCCCCCCCCCCGAAATCCGAATATTTGTATGGAACAGTGGTAACAGCTATACATTTTTCATCGTTTTTCAGTGAAAATCCCCCCCCGAAATTAATTATCCCCCCCCGAACCCAAAGTCTGGATACGTGCTTGGTCGCGCAGCCATGACAATCTAGCGCCTGTAGAAAATAAGCCAGCAAAGCTACGTTTTCGTTTTAACTTTTTAGAAACTGAAAACTGAAAACAATACAGACGTTTACTATTTTAGTCTAACTACCTATGTAATTACTAATTATTGTAGTTTATTCGTAGTATAAAAAAAAGTAAATAATAAATAGTACCTAACTACCTAGTATTTAAAGTAAGTAATTAGAAAAAGATGCAATTACATAGGTATTGAATTCTCTGCCATACAAAAGACATCAACTGACTCTAACGGGAATTTTCATAACAAATTACGATAATATCTTAATTAAGTAAGTAGCTACTTTAATTTTAAGTTAAACATAACTTATACAAATTATACAATGACCGTGAAATAAAATAACAAAACTATTTTATTCCCGCCCGAATTACTCGCAGTCTTTTTCTCCCATACAAAAGATATCAACGAGACATACAAATATGAACACAGATTTTATTAGATCTTTAATTATTATATTTATTATTTAGTAGAACTTATTATTATTTATGTGAAATGGTATTTTAATTTGTGTGCGAATTTTTTTACCTGTTATTTTTTAAGTTCAAATTACTTAATTCATATGTAATTATTTCGTTTACTTAATTATAGCACAGTATACTTATAGTTTTATAATTAATGTTATTTAAATATTATGTCGCCTAGGTAATAAGTAGATATACCTATGTACTGGTACCTAAAAATATACATTTTCATAACTTCTTCCCAAAGATCTCTTACAAAATGCATTCCTTACTTATGTATCTATCTATCTATGTTATAATGAAATACACTTACTTGACCAGAATGGAAAACATTGCACAGCTCCAAAGTATAATCACTTCCAATCATGTTTTCGTTTCTAAATATTTACTCAAAAACCGGAAAAAATAAACATAAATACAAACAAATGCATTTCAAACAAACACAGCCTCCCTGCGCAAATTTAACAGCAAACTAGTGAATTGTAGTTAACTTCAAAGCTAACTTTACGATTTGCGACGTTGCCAGTCTTAACTGTTGTTAACTTCAGTTTACTAACTGTACTTAATTTTTAAATCGTTAATGTGCTACTGAATTTTGAACTTTAACGTAGTTGCATGTGGTTTGTTTTTGAAGGAGCGTGATTTAGATTGATTTTAAGGAGAAGTTGTCATTGTCTATATCAGCAAATGTAACAATAACTGCATGGGTAGCATGACACCGTGATAAAGCGCTATCACACCTTCGTCGCTCTCTTTTTATTTGCACGTGAACGAACGAGATAAAAGGCGTGATAAAGCCGTATCGCGTGTAACATGCTACGGCTTCTGGAATGGAGAAACATAGTGTGCAAGTGAGATAATAGTGTTTTATGGCACAAAATCAAGTACGACGAGATGAATAAAAAAATGTTGTAAAATGATTTTAAAGTTAGGGTTAAAAGTTTAAGATAGAGCGCTTTACTTGGTTAAAGGTACTTGCCGAAATCTGTAGCTGTAAATTTTAAAATAAAATTATATTAAAGAAAATTACGAAAATAATGTTCTTCTTGATAGGTACAAATCAATCATTCAATTATTCTTTATTGTACATCAAAAACATAACAATTGCTAAGTAGGTATACTTAAAAAAATATTGTAGTCCTTTGTAAATAACCAACGCATAGAAGGAGTTGAAGCTGGAGAGTTGCTGGTAGGCTGGTAGGTTGCTTGGCCTTAACGATGAAAGCCTCATTTTTCTTCTTAATTTTCTACGCACTGTTGCCGCACTTATTCACCGTGAACCTTAGAAGGTTTACGCTAACACCGTTCCTTTCTGTTCCATTAAAAATCCACATTTACCGACGAGATAGATGCATGGGTACACACTTGATTACCCTAAGAACCTTCGAATGTATCGTTTTCTCGCTTTATCAGGTGGATTAGAACAGAGTTGGAAAGGGAAGAGGATACTTGCGCAGTGTCAGTGACTGCTCAGTTCGGCATCGTGCGCTCGTTCGCGGTCTCTGACGGTTCATCCAAAACAACCCTACAGTTTCAAATAGAAACTAATAGGCGACGAAACGATCGAATTTAATCGAATATTGAATTAAAAAGCAAAAAGAATTAATTTAAAAATCGAATGGAATCTATGGTTGGGTGTTTTATAGTGCCGATTTTATTTTAGTGAAGTGCAAAGTGAAGTTTTGTGTTCCGATTCAGAGTCCCGTTGTCCGGTGTTTTATCAAGTAAGTTGACATCGGAATGTATTTGTGTGGGTGTTAGATGCAGGTTTCAGATTGGGCAATTTATTGGGCTTAGTTTAAGGTGTTTACATTTATTTTTCTTATTGTATCTTGCATTAGCATATTTTACAGGCTTTATGGTTAAGCTAAACATAAGGTTGATCTAAAAAAAAAAAGAATCGTCATCATCAGCCTGTATACGTCTCACTGCACGGCACCTGATCTCTCTAATAAGGGTGAGAGGGGAGTAAGCCATACTACCTACATGGCGGGGCAGGATCTCACGCGGACCCAGGCATGTTAGAAAAAAGTATTCTTCCCAAAAACTCGCCATTTCAAAATGTTAATTCCTAAAGTTTATTTAAGTTTAAAACTTAAAAAAAGGATGTTCGTTTGACCGCAACGGTCATCGTTAACTTAAGGTCAATTTAAGTGTTAGTTAAGTCAAGCGTTAAAGTTACCAATTAAGCTTCAAGTTATTCAGTAATTGGATATTTTATCCATCTATGGCGATGTGTATGTAAATAAAATTATTTTATTGATATTTTGTTCACGAATGGACGATAGGTAATACCTACCTACGTAATATAACAGAAGATAGTAGGAATATAATTCTAAACGTGCCTATGCCTATCTAATAGGTATTTAATTTCCCTAGTAATATAATTTGAGACCAAACTACAGTTTTTTAGACCTTTTCTTTTGATCTCATTTATTTCAAACTTTAATTGAATGACACTACGAAATTAATTAATTAATATTCATTGAGATTTGAATCTCTAGAAACTGGAATTACAATAAATAACCGTGTAAACTTATTCAAGCATTATCTCTACTAAAAAAAAAACAATTGATGGTAACGAACTCCAGGATCTGATGACTCATCGTGGTGCCGACCTGGCGATGTGTAGCCAATCTAGAGACTATGACCTTTAACAGTACACCTGAGTCATCAAGTCATCATCCTTCGTGGAAATAAGGATTCAGGTTATGGGCCCAGGCGAACGGATTGCATTTTTTATTAATGTTGAATTCTGCAAAGTAAATTGAGTAAATAGAATTGAAAGAGCAGGTATGGACGAGATATAATTTAAGAACTTAGGTACATAACTCACGACCATAATCCGTTTCTGGAATATCAGAAGGCGAGGGTAGCTACTAGAATCGCGCGACTATAATCCGTTTCTGGAATATCAGAAGGCGAGGGTAGCTACTAGAATCGCGCGACTATAATCCGTTTCTGGAATATCAGAAGGCGAAGCTACTAGAATCGCGGATTATTGCGGTCTTGAACTGTTTCAATATAAAAGATTGAAAACTTAACTAAATCAAGTTGTGCTCCCCTTACGG
The DNA here is from genome assembly GCA_963693445.1 of Agonopterix heracliana. Taxonomy (NCBI): domain Eukaryota; kingdom Metazoa; phylum Arthropoda; class Insecta; order Lepidoptera; family Depressariidae; genus Agonopterix; species Agonopterix heracliana. Next base: position 4,524,983 of record OY856310.1, read on the forward strand.
TACCCATTTTCACTTTAATCTAACCTTGAAGAAAATGCAGTTAAAACTATTTAAAATTCGGATAAATTTAGTCCAAAAACTACGGTCTGTTAACACCGGCTTATTAGATAAAACTTAATTAAATCTGCCCTGCCTTCAGACCATGACTACATATAAAATAAAAATACAATTTATAACACCTTACTGCTATGTACGTGTATAATAAATAGTTTTAAAACTAGAACATTGAATGTGGAAATAAAAAATGTTTTTGCATTCGAACTTATTTTATATGAATACTAGATTAAATTTACGTTAGGTACTAAAAATCTCATAAAGCGAAGAAATTATTACGTGCACTAAATTACACAAAACGCTGAATTTACCTAATTGTTGTTTCATAACAAAGTTACAATTTTACGCCTTGCGTAGGCGCATCTATGCAAAAAACTATTCATGATTCCTAGGTAGGTGTAATAATAGCATAACAATGTAGGAACATTTTATTCCAATACGAAAGCCTGAAGATGAAAACAACCAATTAACATATACACTTTACAAATCTGACACATAAAATCACAGAACCCAATACGAAATGCTGTACCGCACAAGGCAATGTAGCAAACTTACAAATCCAAAATTATTGATAGTTTTTTTTTACATCTTGAGACAAAATGCTATAAAATATAGGTAGTTAGTGTTTTATAAGCACCATCGAGGTGGCACCTGGTCTATTATTATCTCGAATAGAAATACAACTATTTATACAAGCTATTTGATTGATTGGAAAACGCGTAGGAAAGCCACTAAGGCCGAGATTCAGAGATGATTTGTAAGTCATAGTTCGAACTCCCGTATGTCAAAATCCATACATTTCGACCCTACTTAGCTCGAACTAAGACTGAATCTCGGCCTAAAACAGCCGTAGAGCAATATTTTCTAATGGATTCATTCGCATAAATCCGGTCCCGATTTGAACGGGCATCATCGCAGACCGAAACGTTCTAGGAACTAATGCATACAATGGATACCATATCGTGTCATAAAGCAGTTAGTCCTACACTGTCTGATGTAGGAAATGTGATAAAATACAAAGAAAGCCTTTTATACTAAACGGCACTAAAAGTAGTAAAAGAAAAGTTATTTCCGTTACATTTGAGCTGTCATAATTATGTTAAAATATATTACCTTACACCGATTGTTGAGTAGGTACCTATTAAAATAACTAACAGCTAGACTAGAGCTAGAGAATAGGTAGGTAAGTAATATATTAATTGCTGATTTCTCGAAATATCCAAAAACAAACAATATGAACCATTTATTCTGTACATGTGATAAAAAAACCGTGGTGACCCATGACAAGTAACCTTGCCTGCCGTGCAGAAGGTGATGGTTCGATCCCCTTCCAGGCCGACTCGTACCAATGAGTTTTTCGGAATTTATGTACGATTTGTAACACAACTGGCTTTTCGGTGAAGGAAAACATCGCGAGGAAACCTGCATGCTTCAATTTCGAGGCATGTATTGTACCCACTTTCCACCCCGTCACACTGGACAGAGTTTCGGTACTACTGGTGAAACGTGGACGTTCTGAGGTATCAGAATATCTCTGACAACCCCCTCGGGGAATATAGTCGTGAGCATATGCTATGTTGTATTGTGTACATTTTAGCCCATTTCCTATGCCCAATAACTATCCCATAAAAAACAAAAACGGTAACTTCCCAACTGATTGAGATTGAAAATGCATTTTGTCTGTAACTTAATTATTCTCGTCTACAAAAAAGATGGATAATGATAATAAATAATGTCAAGAGAAGACCATGAGGTCCAGGAGTTATGTGGCGTGTGTAATTTGTAACAGAGGACGGCCTTACTTAGTTATGTTCATGTTTGCCTCGACAATGTTTGAGGAGTGAAGTCATGTCCTCAATATGTGTTTATCTTGAGGCTTAATATTAGTGTACAGAGTTACAGCAACAATTATAGGGATTAGGTTAGTACAGTCACGTTCATTTAAACAGGGTTTTAGGGTAATACTCCAGTAAAGTTACGGGTCGCTTGTATGGCGAATGTAAATAATTTATAATAGCAGGTTTTTTTGTTTTATATTTTAGATTATAATTCTTGTTATCGTTTAGATTGAAAATCCTCCTAAAAATTTTCTTAAATAATTAAACAAAATAAAAAAAAGCATGTAAAATTGGAAAAAAATAGTATATACAATTTTTTTACGTCATTGGTTAAATACATTTGTATTCTTTTATATTAGAAGTAAATCCAACGAAAAATCACCACGGAACCTTTGTTTTTAAATAAGTAGAAATTACGAAAAACTAAATTTTAGGACAAAATTTACACAGTGTATGTAAACTCATACCCTAAAACAAACAATCAAAATAAAAAAAGAAAGCTATCTGACACTATAAATAAAAAATTTACATTTTAGTACTAAAAACTAAAAATACGAAATTTAGTAAGATTCGTTTATAAAGTATCTTAATATTATTTGTATAAACGATCTAGCAAAAAAAATTGCTTATTATAAATTATTTCCTTTCGACACGTATTTTTACTGGACTATAAACAATACCTACTGAACAACTTTCCCTATGAGACCTATCTATTGGAAATTCGCAACAATTTTTTTTGACTTTCCAGACTAACTACATAATTGTAAATGCAATCAAGCTAATCTAACGCATAGAGAAATTACACGCTCCCCTTGGTAGAGATGGTGTAACAAATTGTGCACAGTAACCACCGATTGTGCACTAGTTTGTACTGCGACCATAGAGAAATGACACGCTCCCCTAAGCTTTTTGTCTCCCCTCGCCCGTCCCTCACCCCCTTTGTCGGCGACATAATTTTCTATAGAAACAAGCCGATATGCCATCTCCTCTTACTCCATGATCTAACGTTTGTATGAAAAGTCTTTTTTTGTTCGCGAATTTTCAGTTTTTCCTTTGAGAAACCTAAATTTGTTTATGGTATAGGTATGGGTCATAAAAGTTTTATGTAACGGTTTATGACTAATTTCAATTACGACTTTGTAGTCAATTAACTAATGTCACTGTAGGTACAAGGTTTTTCGGAAATCTCTTGTTATTTGACAAAGAGCATAGCAATTATGCTCACGACTATAATCTCCGAGAGGGTAGTCAGTTCTGATAACTCGGAACATCCACGTTTCCAAATCCAAAGAGTTTAATTTATCCATGCAATGTAGGTGAACGGTGGCGCGTTGCGAAAAGGTGTGGGCACTCAATCATGAGGGAGAAGTTCGAATCCGCATGCATGACAGACGACATGCTATAAGATTTTCGAACTTATGTAGAATACCTAAAACCGTGTTGCTGCCTACACTTATGTATGGCAGTGAGTGTTGGGTATGGCAGAAGAAGCATGAAAGTAAAATTAATGCTGTTGAAATGCGTTCCTTGCGAAGCATCTGTGGAGTTACGCTGAAAGATAGAGTGAGAAATTGTGTGATTAGAGATCGATGTAAATTGAAAGAAGATGTTGTGACAAGAATAGAGAAGGGTATGCTTCGTTGGTTTGGTCATGTGGAGAGGATGAGTGATAGCAGATGTACGAAAGAGATATATGGAGCTAAAATGAGTGGATGTGTCGGCAGAGGGCGCCCTCGTAGGACGTATTCTGATCAAATCAGTTACGTCCTACAAAAAAGGGAGGTGCGGAGTACTCGAAACCGACGGGCATGTATGAAGAGATGTATGGATGTGAATGAGGCAAAATACGTATGTAAGGATCGTAGTAGATGGCGCGCTCTGGTCTCTGCCTACCCCAATGGGAAAGAGGCGTGACGTTATAGATAGAGATAGATAGACCTAAAACCGTATTACGGAAAATGCTGCTGCCTTGAAAAACTCAGGAGTGGTAGGTACCTAATGGATTTCCCCTATTCTACTCCTGGAATGCGATTTTTGAAACTCATTCACTGAGCTCAGCAGATGAAAATGTCAAAATTACTATGGAGTTCTACTGCTGATTTGACTTTCATAAATCGCATTCCTGAAGTATGATCCACTCCTGGGCATATCATAATATACTAACCTTAGTTAATAATGGGGAGAGCAGGGCCTATATTTAACACTAAGCCCGGGAGACACAATCTACAAATATGCGTGCACAAAAATAAGGAAAAATAGCTTAGAAAATATTATATAGATTGCGCGTATCAAATAACATTTTTACAATTTATAATATAATTACGAATTGCACAAAAATGTAAAAATAGTTGGAACTTAGAATTTTATAAACAAAATTAAAATCCGTCTAGTTGAATCCAGCAAACGTTGAATGTTAAATTGAATTGTCTGTCTGTCGGTCTTTACATCATAATTAACTACTGTTCTTTCGTAGAGGCAGTGCAATGAACTCTAGCATGCTTTTGGTTGAATGCTAGTTTCGTACTGTTTCAAGTTCCGGTTACATATTCAGTTTATGCTAATATATTTGTTATGCTTAACTTAGATTCGAGTAAGACATTAATTTTGTTTAAAGGCTTTTCGTCAGGACCTCGAAAGGTGAAGCTGGACTTTTTGTACATGGAAAAATAATACACGTTTTTGATGTTCATGCATAATAATAATAAACGTTTATTTGACACATAACAGTTAAAATACATCAATGAAATCCGAATCTTTCCGAGCTTGTGAGGTGAAAAGTATATTTTCTTGAGGTTTACAGCATAACAGTTGCATATCATTGTCATCACAACAAATCGTTATCCGCTGCTGGTTGCTTCACAAGCGCAACATAATATAACTAGTGGTTTGCAATTTGTCATGCATCACGCTGCTAAGAGCAACCTAATACATAATGTATGGGCCATTTGTAAAGATAACTATGTTATTTACTCTTACGTTGTACACATATGTATTGCGAATGGTAAATAAAATGGAGGTCTAGCATATTAATGTATTTTGACTACCTATTTTAGAGTAAGTCTAAAGGAGACTAATTTCACCATTGTGATCGACACCGATATAGGAAAAATGTTTTGTTAGTATGTTATCAAAATTCAATAAATCTAAAAAAATAAAAAAACCACGCAACAAGAATAAACCAAACACTGCATTTCTAATGTCCTTACTTTGCATTGTAAAGGATATTTGAATTTACTACTAACTACTACATATATACAAGGTGTTTCATAAGTAACAATAAATTTTTGAAACTCTTAAGGGGGTTGTTAAGACCGTCAAACTGAACAACTTTCTCTAAGGGACCAACATCGAAATCGCGAAAAAAATAATTTCATATCCCATACATATTTTAGCTCTAGTCGATTTGTAGAGTATAGAACATAATTTTTTTTTTTTCGCGATTTCGATATTGGTCCCATAGTGAAAGTTGTTCAGTTTGATGGTGTACACCACCCCCTTAAAGGTTTATTTGTAGTTTTGTAACACCTTGTATATTAGAATGTCATTAATTATTATTTATGATACACTAGCAGCGTAGCAGCTTAGAGCTGATGAGTGTATATCACTGCACTTGTTTAGTTTCTGAAATATTGGTCAAGTCTATTTTTTTAAATGAGTTCACTGAAGGCGCACTTATTACAGTCTCAGGCAATTTGTTCGACTCGTATAGTTATACGATTGGGCAAAAAATGTTTCCGGTGGTTGCTTGTACATACACAACGAGCCATCAATTTTAAGGGAGTGACCTCTGAGATTGTGGTTCTGGATCATCCTGTATAGATGTTCAATTCCTTGGACGTCGTAACGTCCATTAAGTATCTTGTATACGTACTGTAATACTACATAGACTGCTTCGCTAGACTGGAGGAAGGACCAGGGCAGTGTCAGAGTGGTGACCAAGAGAGGGACGGAGGTCAGTAGGTTTTCTGATGAAATTGTGAGGATGGCGGGTTCGCAATGGATCAGGTTAGCACAGGACCGTGAGGAAAGGCGCATTAAAAGGCCTATGCCCAGCAGTGAGTTGATGTGGGCTGATTTGTTAGATTATTATACTCACTGGGGGAAGTCAATATCCTTTACTATCCACCAAGCGAAGGCTTGTAGGTACCCTGTATTTTGAGAAAGTGTAATTGTGCTCAAACATCTCTAATCGAATACTATTGTTTAAAGAGAAAACAAAGCTAAACTAAGAATTAGTAGTAAATAATGTATGTGTCATAAAGAACTTGAACACCATGGGAATGTCGTGACTCCACTGTCGTGTGCATAGACTTATAGATTCGATGATTAATTCCAAGTCACGCAAAAACTTTAGTCAACGGCCTTATTAGGATTCTGTGGAAGTTCGTTTCAAAATTACTTTGCCATATTTATAAATTGCAGCAAAAAACTAAAATAATACTTTAATGACGGTGATTTTAAGTGGGAATTCGGTAAGTGATATTCAACTTATCGCATAATTTTAGCAATTATAAGCGTATTTAAGAGATAATAATAACTAAATGTATGGCCCGACGACGGAGGCCGATGTCCTGCCAGTGTTTTGCCTTCGAGGAGTTAGGATGGCAGGAGTAAAGTCATCCACACCTCACCAAAATAAGCGCATGAGACGCCGAGTTCTTTGCGGAAAACGAGTCCGTTCACACCGATACCAAAAGGCATGTGCTTCCCCAATTGCGGTGTCGTGTCGCACAAAAGAAGGAAGATGCTTTTTGAACCATGTCTTTAGACAGTATAAATAAGGTAATTTCGTATAGATAGATAGACTGTTCATTTCCGCATTAAATCTTCAGATCACTACCAGTTCATCACATGCCGTGTATGCGGCAGTAATTGTTCCATTGTAATCTTATTGTAATTAGTGTTTGCCAAATTGTGGCCATGGAATAGGCGACAAGCGTCATGTTCCTCTCCATGTAGGGCGATAAATGTCTGTCATTTATAAAGTATTTTACAACACAAAAAATTTTGTGACATGTATGTAATAGGTACTTACAAGTGTAACGTTGGGGTTTTGAAATATAAATGAAAACGCCCAAGTTATCAGTAATTTACAAGTAAATTTAATAAAATAGGTACCATGATACTACTACAAAAGTAGAGTTCGTGGGCCCGTCTGATTAGTGATTACACTTCCGAATAGAACAGGTAGGCGTCCAGAGACGTGGACGCACGAAGAGTCGTGGAAGTCTTGGTCAGTACGTAAGCAAGAATTCAAACGTAGAATTCAAATGATGAAGGATCGTGGGGTGTCATTATGTAAAGTAAGATATAATTCAAGTTCTTTAGCCATTCACGATGAAACGTGACACGGAAGGCATGATGCAATTTTTGAAGTTATTCGAGCACGTTTGATTTTTATGAAGAGGGGTACGATTCATAAATAAATAGGACTACAGGATCATTGTAAATCGCATAAGAAAGGCTTTGCTTACTTACTCCGTATTGGGATCTATTCAGGCTGATTCATCAAGACTCCCAAAGCTTTGAGGGGAAAGGAGTTATTTGATTGTACATATGTTGTACATATAAGCCTATGTGTTACAAGAGCGTCGGTGGCGCGTTTTGGAGAGCTTGGAAACTCAATCCTGCGGTCCGGGTTCGAATCCGCACGGACCACGTCATGCCATATACCTACCAATTAGTTTTTCAAACTTGTGTACATAATAATCTGCATCTGCATGCTTCCATTTCGAGGCGTGTATTGTACCCACTGTCAATTATAAGTGGCGACGGGCTCACCCCCCGTCACACTGGACAGTGTTTCGGTACTTCTGGTGAAACGTGGATGTTCTGAGGTTTCAGAATATCTCTGACTACCCCCTCGGGGAATATAGTCGTGAGCATATGCTTATGCTATGCTATGCTTATGCTATGTACATAATAACGACTGCTCTTTAACGGTGAAGGAAAACATCGTGAGGAAACCTGCATACGCTGAAGAAGAAATTCCGATGCGCATGTGAAGTCTACCACATCGCATTGGGCACGTGTCTTGGTGGTGAGGGTAGGCCTGTGCCCTGCAGTGGGACATAATATATAGGCTGTCATCATATCGTATGGCATTTTTGTCTTCCTGCTTGGATCCAGGGAGGTTTAAATTTCGAGGTCCGGGAGTCCTGAGAAGGACTGTTTTGTGTAGAATAGCCTGAGAAGGGCTGTTGTTTGGATCCATGGTATAATATCGCAGGGAAAACACCGGGAGATTCGCGAGGAACAGTCCGGTGAGCCAGATATAGTCAGGAACGTTTAGCCGGAAACAAGTCCGTTGCCCAGGGTGGACCGCGAGGAGGTAGTTCGAGACCAATTCCCACCCCTATATAGGCTGTGATGATGATGTTACAAACAGCGTTTCACTAAATCTAATACCGCGTATTTAATGGCCTCATCGAGTGTGTCCTACAAACAGTGGATACGCGTGAAGGCGACAGACACATCCAATGTCCTGCCCAATGGTGCGCGTAGTTTTGCGCAATACGCCATTGTTTAAGAAGAATTTATTATTTTACACTTTCCGAGGCCGATCGCCATGTTCGTGCCGATATCCGACGGCCATTTTGTTTTAGGTGAAATTAATAGTTTTTTGTCGGTAATAAGGAAAACACGATTGGGTGCAATCATGATCCAATTAATTTGTTGTCAGTATTTTTAAATATCAAGGGCATAAGATAAATAATAGGTAGTTTCTTTGATATATCGAGTTTAGGAAAAAACATGACTGTGAATACATACATAAACTCACGCCTTTTTTCCAGAGGGATAGGCAGAAACTATGGATCTCCATTTTGGGCGGTTCTGACACACCTCTCTTGCTTCCTCTAGGTCCATACATCCTGTCATACATTCCCGTCGATTTCGGCTACTTTTACGCTCAGTTGCAAAAACACTCATTAGAGATAATCCTCCATTAAATCTCTTGCTGGCTTTTTCTACGTCAACAAGACAAAAAGTGACAGCAAGAGATTTAATGGAGGATTAACTCTAATGAGCGTTTCTGCAACTGAGTTAATCTGGCATTTTAATGACGTCCTGTATGTGGTCTAGGTACGTCCTCCTAGGTCTGCCTCTCTGCCAATATTTCATTCATCCTTTAGATATGACCAAACCATCGAAGCATTCCCTTCTTTACCTTGACCACTACATCTTCATTCAAACCACAACGTTCCCTAATACCAGTATTCCTCATTCTATCCCTTGTAGTCACACCACACGTCTTGCGAAAAGGCCTATTTCCACTGCATTTATTCTGCTTTCATTCTTCTGCTGCCACAACCAACTGAATAAAGCGGGTCGAATTAGTTATTCTGCTAAAGTTAAAGACGTTTTACCTGCTTTGAACAACAAAACAAAAACTCACACTCATGTTTCAAAATGTTCGAAAGACGAAGGTCGATATTAATTTTCTGATTATTTCCAATCAAGGAGAGGTATTTTCTAGAAGATGCACAGAAAATACCAAATTACCTATAAAATGTTATAAAAGTGATCTAAGGAAATGATGTCAGAGTTTCATGCTGAGGTCATAATTCCACAGAACTTATTCCATTGATCATTTTCTGTAATTCTTTTGTACAATATAATAATCAAGCAGTACCAACCGACACTAAGCCCGAGGTTCAGAGAAGTTTTTTAACTTAGTTCGAACTCCGGTATGTCGAAATGCTCATGCTCAAAAGAAGTACCCCAGATGCCCAGATGCCCAGATGGCCTAAGCACTCGTGTTTGAGATTATCGTATTACGTATGCATATTTCAATAGGAAAAGCTGTATAGCTGAAGCTCGAAGCCAGAAAGCCGAGATAAAACTGAACTCCGAAAAAGCTCTCGAAAATAATGATAATCAGGTACCTAATCCTCAAGTTTGTGAACAATCTCATGGTCATTATTTACCTATTAAGGTACCTATCTAGATATCGGTAGGTTAAAAAGTGTGTTTTATGTTTTTAACGTATTTTAGTTAATTGTTTTATTTCGCACTGGGCACGCGTGGTTAACTTACGCCCATATGAAGTTAGGGCTATAGCCCAATAGGACAGTAGCCAGTAATGAGAACGATAGAGGCTGATGATATGATTAGGTAATTTACGCGCTTCGTATATACCTATAATAGCGCGTGTTTTACGTCTTTATGCTCGGTTCGAAGTATACTCCATTCAGGAATTAGAGCGACAAAATGTAAACAACGGTGATACCAGTGTAGAAAATACCATCTCGAAACTGTAGAAAACTTATCTCCGGAGTGAAGAACATTAAATTACCTATTTTACTCGCAAAGGATTACGATAAATGATATGTTAATTTCGTATGGAAAATAATTAAAAAATACGCAAGCTATAATTTATTTTAGATTAAAAGAAAGCGTGACTGTAAATATTTTATTTCGTGGTCTGGCAACAATCAGATATTTTAGACCTATGGTTCGTTTTAACAAAGTGCTTAAAGAAAAAGATTTCGTATTGCATAAAATAACGTAAACGCGTCTGTTGATTGTTAAATACCGTCGTCTGAGTCCGTACGCTATGCGCGGATGCTACGCATAGCACAAAAAGCCCACACAGACAGAGTAGCGGGCTACATAACATAATTTAAAAATTTCATTAAAATTGTCACGATTGTTTTTATTATTCATGGATATACAGTGGAAATGTTGAATGTCAACGCCATTTATTAAATGCCGTGCCGACATAATGTTAATCTTAAAAAATGTACCAAAGGTTTCTGACCACGTAACGTCACTTTGACAGTGACGTTTCTTTGTTTACATTTTGTCGCTCTAATTCCTGAACGGAGTATAGTTGGTAGTACCTAATCGCTACTGCCTGCTTGTTTTATTGGACCGCTACCTACGAATTTGCACGATCTTTCAATTTATTTTTTATTTCAATCGAATAACCTACGATGTAGGGAATTAGGGATTAGGAACGAAGGCCACAATTTTCTTTAACATTCTGACCACAAAATGAAAAAGCAACGTACCTAAATCTAATGGTCAATGACCATTGAATAATAAAATCATTTGTTCTGAATTTAAATCATAGAACGGAAAGAGGGAATTCCATAATGTTTTCTGTAACATCCATTTGTTATTTAATTTTGTTAAAACGGAACAAGTTTCATGGTCGATTGGGCAATTATAATAAGTTAGTCGAAAGCAGTAGAATATTAATTTGGATCCGGAAAGTTCACTACACTTTCGTATTCGTATTAAACATTCATATTTGGTCATGTGGTGTCGCGTATAGGTGCTAGATTTTAAGAGAGAAGTTTAAATTAAAATTAAAAGCTGTTTTGTCTAGAAATTGTTTTAATGGCTATCTGCTTTCACTCTTTATAGACTTCTTCGAAGTTTCTATAGACTTTTCTATAATAGGTAGGTAGTTAAGTTAACTTTAAATGGCGTTAAAACTGATTAAAAAAGGTATTCCACATTAAGTATGCGGTTCTATAATAATGTAGAAATATGGTTAGCGTAGTCAGATGTGTTACAAAGAAAAACATTACGACCCCTTTAGGGGTGACAAGAAACATTAACTAGGTATAGTTTATTCAAGGAACTGTAGAAAAACAATATCAAATACAAACTTCCTTACGCGAATAACCCGCTTCGAATCTAAAAATGTATAAAAAAATCGTTTAGAAAAACTTTTTAAAATTTTAAAAAGTGCCTAAGCCCTATTCGAGCGTGAGCTTATAAGTAGGGTTGAAAAGGTTTAGGTTGTAGGATTTTGATTTTTTGATACGGGAGTTCGATCTAAGACTTAAAAAATGTCTCTGAATATCTACCTCAGACTTTTATCTAAATGCCACTTGTTTCTTTTATTTTCTGCACGCTATAAGTTGCAGTGACCCTAATTAGCCTACAGTTACCCAAAACGGGACATGCTCGTTTAACGGCAAAAAAAAATCTCACAATTTTACAAGGCCCGCCGTAACGTCCGAAATATATACCGTCTGTCTGTCTTCATTTATTTCTTTACTTCTCACATTTGCAACTGTTGGACAATGGACCATAAAAGTGGTTAAGTAATTTGATATCATTTATTAACATTCTATACGTTGGTTATACCGTTGTTAGCTTCTCAAATATTTAACGTCTGGGTTTATTCAAAGTAAACCATTCCAGGTTGAATTTTATCTTCTTATCCTACTAGTTTGTATCCGCAGCCGCACAAACGATAACTTTATACTGTGTAGTGTAGTATGGTGTGATAACATCGTAAGGAAACCTGCATTCGTTGAAGAAGATATTCCGATGCGTATGTCTACCAATACGCATTGGGCACGCGTGCGTGGACGAAAGCCCATACACCCTCTTTAAGGCAGGCTGCAGGCTGCCCTGCAGTGGGACATATTATAGGCTGATGATAAACTAATTTAGGCGCAAGGAAGCAGCACAGAACACGTCGAGTTTCATCGTAAGGGATTATTTGTACCTTTCCTTGACTGACAAATATTATCTTTCATTAGCTGTACCCCGCGACACTTCCGCTAGCATTAACATTAAAAAAGTATCCTATGTGTCCAGAAAGAACATATTCAATCTGTGTGCCATTGAGTCACAAACATTACCTACTAGGAAAGGATCCCAAAACTATTAACCAATTCAATTCAGAATAATTGCCCCAAAAGTAAAGGACTTTCTGACTGCCACTAGTACTTGCCGGTGCCGGCACATGCCGATAATACTCCATTAGAGAAATCGAACTCCCTCGCGCTTATAAAGATTTAGATGGAAGGGTCAGGTTTATCTGAAGCTGACTGTACCATGTCATCTCTAGACGCTACGCATAAAACAATTGGTTTAGTTATGTACTCTAAATATTTTCAAAGGCATTTTTACGTGCAATAAACACAATTTATAGCTCGACTCATGCTCGTGTCGTAACACAGGATAGTTTCCTAGGCACGCGCGAGACCTGCGCAAGAGTGCGCCCAATTGGAACCGCCGCCATTGTTTTACATTTTTATCTGAACTACGATCCGCTGCAGATTAGTGTCGATGCTAAATAGAATTAGGTCGGCTTTCGCTTTTGTAGCCAATTTAGAAGTTCATCATCAACAGCCTATCATCGTCAACTGCTGAACACAGGCCTCTCCGGGCGCGCCACATAACGCTATCGTCGTTCTTCCTCATCCAGTAGCACGCGACATCTTCTCTCAAAATTGAACAACTTTTAAATACTTACTTAGCATAAGGTTCAATATCAATATCGTGAAACTGTCAAGTCGCTAAGTTATCGACATTTTCTTGAGCAGCACTGTTGTCCTGCAAAGTCGATTATAGGACCCCGGCGTATGTGCGATGCCCAGCAAAGCAACATAATATATTATGGCCGCCTAATTTGTGCCCCTTTTGGTCACCGGTGAAGTCACCAAATTTCAGCCAACATTTTAATCTAAAGTATTCACCTATTATCTACGACACCTTGCTATTAGAAGCTATTAGAAGGCGGACACCACACGGCCATAATGCCCCGCGTGGCTGCTGGCTGGTTATCATGGCCACTGCATCTGACCCCGCCTCTGATCGTATCGATTTCCTGATCCATCAGATTCAGAAAGGTAATGACTGGACTATCCTACCAAGAGAGTGTATACGTTTGTAGAGCGTAGGTACACTTGTGCACTTCAAAATATCCTGACTTGCGCGCTTCTAATAAACAGCTATGAGATTTGATTCATTCATATTTGTACATGCATGCATATGCTCATGGTATAAGTATATTGTATTTAATACGATATTTTGAATGCGATTTACTTAAATAAATACTTAAATAAAAATAATATGGTCTAAGGCTCATGGCTATATTCCCCGAGGGGGTAAAACTCAGAACATCAATTCAATTTAATTCAATCAACAACAACATCAACGTGTTCGTACCGAAACACTGTCCAGTGTGACGGGGAGTGATCCCGTCGCCACTTATAATGGACAGACTTCATATTTCATGGACTTATTTTTAATTAACTAAACACAGTATATATGCTCTAATTAATGTTACCTATCTCCAAAAATGAACAAATTTCAAAATCGTAGTTCAAAAATAACTGTGAACGAACTACGGTTAGTTCTCGATGTGACAGAAAATGTTGTCGCAATGCATTAACTTCATTCGATACCCTTTGCTTTATAAAACCGTGAAATTAATTTAATATTTTATGGTAGACTAGGTAGTAATTTGTTTGCTGGCAACCTTGTGAACTAACCCAAATAAACATTGGTCGTTATTTTTTTTTAAAAGAAATGCCTTATGGAACATACGCATAGTTAAAAAAGCTTATTTGACGCTGACGCTGGTTTGATTCAATAGGTACAATTTTCCTAATCACGATGTTAAAAATCACTAGGCCTGAATTTCACTTTATTACGAACGTCATCACAATAACAATTTAGCAGTTCCATGTTTCCGATACTCCACAGAAACTGTGAGAGACCATGGCCGTCCTATTTCACCCCATTATTTCTTTTTTTTCTGTTGAAAAAGCAAAGTAGCATTACACTTTGTTCCTCCATTATTTGTACCTATAGGTACTTTAGTTACTTCTTTATGGTTATTTACGTGGTCGACTGGCGCCAGTTCTTCACCATCTAAAACACAAATAACATTTACCGCACAGTCGATTATCTTGAACAAGTACCTACAAGATTAATAATAAAGTGCAACCTCACGAATTCAAATGGACAGTAAATACCTGCAACCTCATCGATCTAAGCCGGCAAGGTTGGCGTATCCGTTATGTACAGGAGTGCAACCGTTACTCGCTCTATCTGATCTAGTTTACAGATAATTTGGTGAGGAAATATCCGTAAGATAAGGCTTTATCTTTGTCTATCTTATAATAGCAAAGTACGTGCTTAGGATGTATAATTAAACATTTTTTTCTGTGAAATATGAACCGGGTATTTTAAATAATCTTTTATTTATTTTTTCTATGATAAAGGCACAAGAAAAGACCTAATTTAAATTACCAGGAGTGCGATTTTTGAAGCTCATACGATGAACTCAACAGTTGAAAATGTCAAAATTACGTATGAAAAAGTCATAATATCAGCAGTAGAAAGATGCAAATATCCATAGCAATTTTGACAATGTTGGATAATTATATCCAAATTTATTGTTATGTTTGCAGTTGTAGCAAGGCTCACCTTAAGCACATTGAAAATTAACATATTAAATTGGCAACGTATTAAATAGTAATTAGAGTAGTAGAGTAGAAACTAGATCGCCCTACTAGTCAAAAAAAAATTACTCAATCCTGTATTCTACAGATAGAGGATATCAGACTAAAATAAACTCATCACACATAGACGACATCATCACATCACGTTCATGCAAAACTGGCGCAATGACAATTTGGTAACATGACCCCACTCAATGCGACGAGCGGCCACGAATCATACATCAATAGCATAACTAAAATACAATGCCAGCATTTTATTATCAGGCAAGCACAAATGGTACAGAAGTTATTTCGCAATGTTTAAACCACCAACATTTCTTTACATTTTTAAAAGGAGATCGAATCGAACAACAGAAAAACAAAAACACTGGCTAATTTAGCAGAAATTTTTTTTACAAATAGCCTTTTGGTGCGATTAAGAAAAATGTTATTCTTAAATGGTATATTATAAGAGATAAGTGTACTTTTTGCAACCATCAGCAGCAAGGCTGATTCAGTATTTATGGGGTGTAGAGCATCTCTGTGATGGGGATGGACCAGGTCTGCCTGCATAAATTCAGTCGGTTTAGGAGTTACAGACGTTTAAAGGTCTGGAAAAAAATTACGAACAGCTGCAGGGCTGATCGTATGATATTATTGTAGTATGCACTGTAGCCATGTGAACACTACAAAAACTGACATGGTTCATCAGTCGGTTTCAGAGTTACTGACGTTCAAAGGTCTGACCTTTGAACGGCTGTATCTCCTAAACCGACTGGCAGTTCATGTCAGTTTTTGTACTTTTCGCATAGCTACAGTGCATACTACAATAAAATCATACGATCAGCCTTGCTGTGGATCGTAATTTTTTTCCAGACCTTTAAACGTCTGTAACTCCTAAACCGACTGAAGTTATGCAGGCAGACCTGGTCCATCCCCATCACACAGATGTTCTACACCACATAAACACTGAATCAGCCTTGCTGCTATGGTTGCAAAAAGTACACTTATCTCTTAGTCTAGTAGTAGATTACGGGACCGAGGGAAGGAAAGTAAGAAAGGTGTCAGATCTCATGTGATCTGCGGCTATCTTATTTACTGCCATTAGGGTACTCTGTGGTAGTACCTACGTTGGTAGCAGTAGCTATAGCACGACTAGGTATAGAATCCATCACATTTTTTCAGGAAATTTCACTAAAATCTATGACTGCTGTAATAGGTCGTTAATGTCTTTTAAAAGTGATTATATTCTCTTTGATGTCGTTATATAAAATCACCAAACAATCGTCAGTAACGATTTAATTTTGTTATTATATTTTATGATATTCGGAATTCGGATATCCATTATAAATACCGAAAAAACATAAGCATATAAGCATATGCTCACGACTATATTTCCTGAGACTATATTCAAGACCTCAGAACATCCACGTTTCACCAGTAGTAACGAAACTTTGTCCAGCGTAACGGGAGGTGAGCCCGTCGCCACTTATAATGGACAGTGGGTACAATACATGCCTCGAAATTGAAGCACGCAGGTTTCCTCACGATGTTTTCCTTCACCGAAACGCCAGTGGTGTTACAAATCGTACATAAATAGATAAATTCCGAAAAACTCATTGGTACGAGTCGGCCTGGACGGGGATCGAACCATCGCCTCCTGCACGGCAGGCAAGGTAACTCGCCACTGGAGCACCACGGCTTTGACCACCACGGATACCGAAAAAAAAGATAAATAAATAAATTTACCGCAATCCAAATGCTCTAATTCAATCACATTTATCACTTTTCGCAGAGAAAAATGCTAAAACAAAAGTTCGCCAAGTGCTATCGGACTCGCTTTTTTTTAGTGTTCTGTACAATATCGTTTTAAAATGCATTCGTTATCACTAATATGGCTGTGTTAGCATTAGCAACATAGACCCATTATTTTCCCCAGGTTTTTCCGCCAACTACATAAGTAGGTATCCTAGGTTAAATTACAGGTGGTACCTACTAAAGCAGGTGGTGGTGTAGGGGTGGTAGTAGTTGCTAGGTTTAAAAGAAAGAATTTGTTTATTTTTCGTTAGTTAGGTATTTATAAACTACAATAAAATATCTATTATTATCCCTCTGCAGCTGTGTTACCTACATTACAAATAGGTATTAAGTTCTGTAATTATTATATTTAAAAAAAAAATTAGTTAGTATCAAAGTAAAGATTGAAAAATTAAGTCTCGTTTGAAATAAGTACTTAGCACAAAATGGCTGTACTTATGAAAAAATTAAACGTGTCGGATTATAACTGTTTGCTTGAAACCGACTCCGGTACAGTTGCTTTATCCACTGGCTGGCATAGCGCCCCCAGATGTCCGCAGGGCTGTGGCAGGTTCCTCAGAGAGAGCCAAAATGGTGGATGACACACGACATCCCATGCACGGCTTCATTCCTACGCCGCAAAGGCTGCCAAGCCGACGCAGCTTTATTAAGTGTGTCGACCCACCGAATACTGGCCCAGGGCAAGCGAGGTGTACTCTTTGGCGACAAAAAGTGTCCCTCTCAACTCCATTTGTGCCGCCGTCTGATAGCCTCCCGCCTGGACATGACTTGCCTTGGGCGACCTGGAAAGTCCTTAAATCGACTGCGATAACTCAGGTCGGTCGCAGTAAGGAGAACATGGTCAGGTGGGGTTTCTCGGATGCGCAAAATGTGGAGCGTGGGTGTGTGGTGTGTGTTGCTTGTGTGGAGCCCACAAACGATGGCCCATCTCACATCGTGCCCTGCGTGCCCTAATACCTGCACGCAGGAGGAGCTCATGACCGCTAGCGACGGTACAGTATCAGTTGCCCAATTCTGGCCCTTGCCTTGCCTTTACTATTCAGCGACTCTGTTCAGGATTCGAAGTCGACACGATTTGAAGAACTATGTAAAAATTATAAAAATTATGATTACTAATAAAAAAGTTAAAAAAATTAGTAAGTACCTACAAATGTCCATTGTGACTAATTGTTCCATTTTTCAATTTCAGTACGGAACACTAAAGCCGATGTACCGTGAAAATGATGACTCGGTTGTGGAATCAAGATCATTTTTTAACACTTCAGAATGCGATTATGGTAAACGTTTTCGCCTCATTGAAGACTAACAGAAGTAACAGATCTTGTGGTTTATTTGTTATTCAGATTCACTTTTCTTATTTATATTGCTCTTGCGGTCTCGTCGGTATTCACTATTGACATAGTTTTGACATGGCATGGCATCAAATTTCGTGTTTTACCCCGTCGCTTCGGACGTTAAGCTCCAAGCGCTATAACTTCGAAGCATTTTGCATATATGCTTACGACTATATTCCCCGAGGGGGCAGTCAGAGATATTCTGAAAACCTCAGAACATCCACGATTCACCAGTAATACCGAAACTCTTTCCAGTGTGACGGGGGGCGAGCTCGTCGCCACTTATAATAAATAAATAAATAACGCTCACAGGCACATATATTGTAATGATCCCAAGCAAGCACTAAAGGCTTTTTATTATGGAAACCATACAACAACGGCACGAACATATAACATCCATGACCGAACCGGGATTCGAACCCAGGACCCTGGTTTGGCAGTCCGGCGTGGTAACCATTACACCAACCGGGTCGTCGAATAATGGACAGTGGGTAAAATACATGCCTCGAAATTGAAGCATGCAGGTTTCCTGACGACGTTTTCCTTCACCGAAAACCGAAAAGAGTAGGTATTGCAGTTTAGTATGGAAGAGCAAATTATTTTTTGCGCTTTCTGTATTGCACCCATAGTAAAAGTTGGTCAGTTTGACGGGTAGAGTATGTGGTTTAGAGGTTAGTGATACTTTTCCTTACAACCTGTATAATGACGTTGATTACATGTTAGATAGGTGTCATAAACGGCGATTTACCAAAGGCAAAAATTTTTTTCTTTCATTGCTGTTCTCCTATTTGGTTCAAGAGTGACCTTTTCCCCAGGAGGGTAAAATTTTATGTAATTAAGTAATTAATGTCCTAAAGCTAAAATACTTGATAAAAACTACAAAAGTCTTCAATCAAACATTTTTATTGACTAGGAAGTTAAATCGATCGACTACAAAGTAGGAAATGTCAAGGATATCGAATGAGTAATACGAAACAAATGTAAGTAAGTAACGCAAATAGCAACCTATTACATAATAAGTACGTTATGTAAAGAATTACTCATCACTATTTACTTTGTTCTTAAGAAAAACCAATAATTTTTAATTGGTTAAATAATCAAACAGTGAGTCAGTGACCTTTACTGATTTATAATTAAGTATAGTGCTGAGAATATTTTTATAAGAGAATCGATAATCATGCGTAATCGAGATTTAAAAAAAAAGAACTGTTTCATATCCGTTTGCTGTGCGATATTTTTACGGTGGAATCTACTGTAATACTAAGTTTGTGGGTGGAATATAGTAGATTACACACCGAGTTCAGGAAAGTAAGAAAGGTCTCAGTTTGATCTGAGGCTTTCTTATTTACTGTCCGAGGTTAGTATGCTATTTTTCTTTGCGACGGAGGTGGAAAGCGACAATTTCATTTAGCGCAGCGGGACGAGAATTGACGCTATCCGTCCGGAGGGAAGAAAAATAAATAACTTTGTTCGATCTAATAGCAACGGTCAAGTTATTTTTTACTATTTTAATAGTAGCAATAGTACCTAGACTATTTTTTTTAGTAGTAGCAGGCAGAAAACAATACGCAGAAGGGAGAAGAAAAGTATTAACTTTTTTGGCTTTAGAAAAAAACGAAAGAAGCATTCCCATTGACAGTTTTTTTTAACCGATTCAATCGAGCCTCGTTTGGGATATCAATTTTGAATTAGGAACGCAGCTCACGTTGCCTTGTCTCCGTCCCCGGACACAATCGAGGCTGCTCTTGATTTCTCCTTGCATCTATTCGTATTCCGATTAATTGGCATCTCGCTATCGTTCCGGGCGCTTTCTTCTGTCGTATCAAGGTTATTTTGCTCTCACCTGTGCTTGCCTGTGCTCCGCTGTTTATCGTATCGCGTCTGATGGAGCGTCGCGCGTCCCCATTTCAACTTTCGCGCCAATCTCTTGACGTTAAAGTTGTATGAATTCGTAATCTTTACATTTCGTAATAATAAAAAGTTAAGTACCACCCCACCACCCACCCCCCGTCACACTGGACAGAGTTTCAGTACTACTGGAGAAACGTGGATGTTTTTAGGTTTCAGATTATCTCTGACTACCCGCTCGGGGATTATAGTCGTGAGCAAATGTTATGCTATGCTATGCTAAGTATTTTTTTGTTGTTGTTTAGTATTTCCTTTCGGAAAGGAAATGGGATCTAGCCCTTACAGCCGTTGTCTTCAGTAGTTTTTCGTTTTATAGCCGATTTCTTCAGTAAGTTTTTTCATATTGGCTTTGGCTTTGGCACTGATCTTGGAAGCCCGCGCGTTGCCGTCAAAATCACCGTATACGAGTTAACTTGAACGAAAGCTTATGTTCTGTTTTCTTATTTATTTGAGACCTGTTGCCCGCGACTCCTTCTGCGTGGACCTTAAAAATGTGCCAAATATCATCCAAATAATGTCATCCGTTTATGCGTGATTGACTCACAAAAGTCACAAACAACCAATCATTCTAAACATCGTCACAAACTTTGGCATTTATAATAGTGATATTATGAGATTCCTGTTATGTTGGCCGCTTTACCCAACTGATTTGTACACAATCGTCACAAAATTATGTCACAATGAATATCACTTAAAACAAATTTCACTAATTTCAAATAACATTAAACATATCCAGCAAGAGCAATGGCGCCAAAAAAGTCTCATACCTATATACCTACATACAAAATTGTCAATGTGTAACAGTTCTTCGTTAGTTAGTATTTTTGGACAAAATAGAAATTGAAAAAAAAACATGCAGTTTTTTGTGGAAGGGCTGCTTTTTAGGGTTTCGTTTACAAAGGATGCCAACGAGATCCTTATTAAGTACTAATTATTAGCAACAATCCCAATATTTTAAAATGTTTTTATGCCGTTATTCTTAGTGTGAATAAAAATAAACTTGAAGTTGAACTCTCCTAATTAAAAAGCTGGATCTATCGTCCATGCAACGCACCACATAAGGCAATACTCGCTACAATCATAGCAATTGCATATTAGATACCCATACCTGTTACGTTACAACGGAACGGTGATCGGTCCACTTTAGAACAGTTACAGCTATTACTTTGGAACGGTTTGGTAATAGTCCACTCCACTGTCCATATGGTTGGGTTCAGGCAAATTGTGGCGTGTGCTTCAGTGGTTTTATTAATATGGTCTTGGTGACATGATGAATATAGGGTGTAGAGTTATGGCAGTCAGGCTTGGGTAAATAGATTGCTATATTTGATCGCTTTCATAATAACACTAGATTTTGCTCGCGAATTCTCCCGTCTTCGGGTGAGATTAATATAAATACTCTTATTAAATGTTTAAACACAAAGTTTCATCTAAATCGGTCCTGTAGATTTTGTGTGCTCGAATAAACAAACTACAAACAAATAGACAGACAAAAATCCGAAAACCAGTGATTTGGAGTTAGGGACACCAGCTAAACAACAAACCTAATTAAATAATAGTAAATATGTACCAATAAATACTTCATAATAAAAATAATGTCGAAAGCACGGACCTGAAAAAAAGACGGACGTAATCTCGTCTAATCACGAGTGAAGCACCCATTTCTTTTGTGTGCGTGCTGTCACGCGGTACATAATCGTGCGTGACGGGTGTCGGACCTGCGCCTAGAGCTAGTGCATCTGTGTGAGTGTAGGTTCCTTGTAGAACAAACGAAAATGTAGGACCTTGCATGCTTCACATCTTTTTAGTGTCACATTACATCCGTCTTTTTTCAGGTCCGTGGTCGAAAGTGGGTCTGAAAGTCCGAAATCATTTGAAAATTAGTAGGTACCTACGTACCTAATTGAAATTTATATTGAGATTCTGTATCGTAAAATCTTCTATCTTGATGTAGGTTATAAATTAACATAGGTAATCATAGTTACTTTACTTGCTAAAAGTAACATCTAACAAATAAACATTCCAGACATAATTTGAAAACCAAAAAAAAAACAAAGATTCATTGTTTTTTTTTTAAGTTAATTACTATTTTTGTTTCAGTTTCAAAGATCCGTTGTTGACATATTAGCCCAGTTCGAAACAATTTAAGTCTCATTCACAATAATACGAATTCTAACGGAGTATACGGACAGTTTCAAGAACTAGGCTAAGTCTAACTTAATCTGTAAAGTTTGACAAAGATGACGGCTTAGGGGGTCTAAAGGCGGCACTACACCTGCGATTGCTAAATGTTTTGTTATTATTTTGACCAATAGGTAACGCTAACGTCCTAAATAGATGTTTGTATGTCCAGCTCATAAGTTGATTGTTTTTAACCCCATCTTTGGTTCCATTAGGTCTCGACGGACATTCTAAAAAACTTGTAGTGTAAAAATAGCGACAATCACTGTTAAAATTAAAGTTTAGAATATTCGTACGATTGGCGAAGTGTGTTGCCAGCATAAATGAATAATAAAACTTAAGGGTATATTATTCGGAGCGCGCTCCATACAAACGTACTATGGTAATATTAACCAAATTCAATTCAATACTAACCAAATAAACTCAATGAAATTTTGCAGAAACAATCTAGAAACAAATTTCTATGCTTCTATGGAGTCATATTTTCGTTAAAATGTATAGTTTTCAAGTTATAGTGCCTCAAAGATTTCCATACAAATCTTAAATTAATCCTAGCATTGAAACTGTATATTTTAACGAAAATCTGACTCTATAGAAGCATAGAGATTTGTTTCTAGATTGTTTCTGCAAAATTTCATTGAGTTTAATTGGTTAGTATTGAAAATATCACCATAGTACGTTTGTATGCAGCGCGGATTTTCGCTCTCGGAATAATATTCTCTTAAAGTAATAAACTCAACAGTTACAGTAACGTAACACAACGGGTGAATAAACCTTTTAATATTTCCGACTGCGCGAGACCAATTTGAGTTTTTACCATTTCTTTGCAATTACCTACCTACGTTTGATCTTCGGATTTATCACGGACTATGTTTTTTGAAAGAAACATAAAAATGTTATCTTTTGTTCCAATTTCCGGTCAATAAAAACGCGGCTTAAGTTAATTTTACTTTGATCTAAGGCTAAGATGCGCTCACTTTAGCAAAGAATACTAACACTATAGGTACAGGCTGTAACAAAACATCCTAGCCATATTCAAAGGGGGAAAAGGCGCGAGTTTATGTAAATATGTATGTATGTATGACCTCTAACTCGCCTCCACATCCGAACTAAGTTACTTATTTTACTAAACGTAAACTGGGGGATGCGTTTCATAATTTAAGCCTCTTGGGACCATCTTTGGGTGCTTTAGACCATCAAACTGAAAAAATTTACTATGGAGCCAACATCGAGAAAGAAAAATATCTGCTATTTCATAAAAAACTTCAGTACCTAACTTACTAGACTCAAATGTATGGGACAGCCTTTTTAATATTTTTTCTGGCGTTGTCACCATAGTAAAAGTTGTTCAGAGTCGCGTGGCTGAGTGGGTAACGAGTGGACGTGTCGGCTTGCGATTTAATTGGCCACGTGGCGGTTTCGAGTGCGTGTTTTTGTTTAAAAACGGGGCTTTGAGGTAGCCATATCCTATTACCGTACAATATCTAATAAATATATCTTCAACACTTGACACTGGCGAAATCGAACAAGGAAACGCCATTAAATAAAAATAGAATAGAAAAGTTGTTCAGTTCGATGGTCTGAACCACCTCTGAAAATTTCGACACGGTAAAAAAAATCATACGTATCCGTTTCGTAAATCGACTTTCATTCATCCTTTCGATATAAGTATCCAAACCATCGAAGCATTCCCTTCTCTACTTTAACCGGTACAGCTGCATTCAAACCACAACGTTCCCTAATCACAGTATTAAAGTAGTCAACTATAAAAGCTGTTAAAGTATTTTCAAGCTACCTTAACAGGTGACTTTTTTGTTCTTTGGTGATCTTTTATGCAGTTTTCACGTTTTTGAAAAGTACTTCCAACATTTACAAAGTCTACAATATCCACAATACTTGCGAATGTGTTATCCATTATCTACTCTATGAAACTTTCCCACGAAGTCTGCCCTATTCCCACTGTTATTAGACCTCCCACACCTCTCTACCATTGAACTATCACGTTAATAATTAAAGAAGGCAGGTGTTAACCCAGAGATCATTGTAAAATGGTTTTTAAAATGTCACTTTTTGCTCAGGAATTGCACTCAGCAAATTGGCTTATTGGCGTTTGTTAGAGTGCAAACCGGATGTGGGACCAATAAAACATTGATTACGTTTTTTAATTGTTTCTGTAAAGCAGAGTCCTCATTGGTATTCGAAGCGAGAAAACATACTTTGGGCAGTGGGCATGATTAGGATTAGAATTGGAAGATTCAGCAATGTTGGGACCGCGTGGTCACAGTATAAAGCGTGAAACACACTGAAGAGGCACGGGGCAAGGGTAAGGAAGGGTATGGGAAGGGTACGGCACGGGCGTGGTACGGATAAGGCACCGACGGCGACGCGACACAGAAGACGCAGAGATGCGGTAAAGTGCATCATAATACAGGCAGATTCCGGTTATGACTGGAGGCGGGACGGTAAGGGTAATGTGAGGGTACGGCACGGGCAAGGCGCGGGCATCGATGCGGCATGCCAGTTCCATGCCGCTTGAGTATAATTCACGACGCGTCGCTTGCATACATTTCGTATGAAAACGTTTTGAAGCGGCACGATGTCCGTGCCGTGACCGTCGCTTACCCTTGCCCCGTGCCTTTCACGATTAAGGAAGAATTATGGTACTACAGTACGGACATTCCCTACCTAACCAATTTAAATCTCCTCCCTCTTGGTAGGAATTCTCCTGTCTCACTCATTCAGTAGGTATCGCACATGGTCAGTTTTTCCCATTTGCTGTCCTATGGCCCGCTCGTTCCTACTCTCTTTCGTCAGGTTTGTGCCTGATGTGACGATAATGCTACAACACTTGTTATGTCTTATTGGCGTTTGGGATGGTTGGGGATCTACCTCCTAGTGGTCCTCCCCGGGCATCATAAGCTACCAAGATTGTGGTGGCGGCTGAACGATCCCCCACAGCGGTGTGGTAGGCTCCGCAAGGAGCCGCCTGGCTCGCGACCACCCCTGCCTGATACCAAGCAGCTTGCTGCGTTCCGTCAGTGTGCAGGAGTTCCAGTGCACTTCTGTATAAGCTCGCTACATCTTCGACCCCATCTTTGTCCTGAGAACTAGATTGAGGACAAGAGGAAACCCATCTATAATAATACAAAAAAAAGGTCGGAATTAATAATATTACGCTTATAATTTGTTTTCTCAATAAAAATGGTTTTCATTTTCAAACCATTTTTATCATCACATCAGGCACAGGCCTCTGACGAAAGAGAGTAAGAACTTTTCAATCTAGATTTCGAATACAAGAGCTGCTAGTATGAACTAGCCTTAATGTTGTGGAATAAAGTTGTTGTTCGTGCCTCGTTAAAACGATAATGTTTGTATGGTTTGATAGGTACCTATTGTTTGATAAGGCTGCATCTAGAAGGCAGGTGTTAGTTAATAAAGAGAAAAACTTAATCTCGCGTGATTGACCGTTTTTCTTTACTTTTTTAAATTTACTTCCTAAAAAACTCAACAGATGGCATGTTTATCGCTTCATAGAGAAGTGCGCGAGATCATGTCAGGACTGTGCCTGTATTTTTTTAAAGGCCAAAGGGATCGAGCTCGTACAGCATTGTCAGACGCAAAAAGTTTCAAAATCGATTCATAAATAATGAAATGTTCTATAAAAGATGCGTTGACATCTTTTACCTCGATTTTATTATTATATTGAAACATATTAGGAAATGTTGACCTTTATTCGAAAACCACAGGAAAAGCTCATTGCTCCATAGCTATAGTTGCAATTATAACTACCTCCGGGAGACCTTATGTTTTTTTTTAGATGTTAAATAAATAAAAAAAGAATGATGATTTTATAAATGAACTGGTAAAGTACTCTAGAAACGGAAAGCCATGTTGGCATCGCAAGGAAGT
Organism: Agonopterix heracliana; assembly: GCA_963693445.1. Taxonomy (NCBI): domain Eukaryota; kingdom Metazoa; phylum Arthropoda; class Insecta; order Lepidoptera; family Depressariidae; genus Agonopterix; species Agonopterix heracliana. Next base: position 4,551,224 of record OY856310.1, read on the forward strand.
AAAAGCTGTGAAAGCGCTTTTGCGAATGCGATAGACAGGTTGCCGGTGGATTGTTGAATATAAATAGGAAACTCCTCGAAACTGAATTTTCTTTTACCTAAAAGCTAGTGGTGCACATTTAAGAGGATAGTCCCTGCAGCTCGCCCGAGCGCGCCGTATACAAACGAAGTCAGATCCTATTTTCATTTTCAGTAAGTACCTACTAACCAAACACGATCTTTAAGAAAACACAATAGATTTTAGCAAAAATCTGATAAACCACAGGCAAAGATATTTGTTTTAAAATCGTTTTAAAAAAATAAAGCGCGCGCTAGACGACAGAATATGTCTTACAAATATTATAAAGAATATTATTCTTTGTTCTCTTAATGCCTCTGTTCCATAAAACGTGATTTTTGGATAGGACCCTAGGTAGCGGTATGGTTTATACTATGTATGCGAATAAGAGCCATTGTTACAAAGTATACGTCAAATTCCACAATATCCTAGCACAATTATATTGTTCTGTCCCTTTCAGTTATTGACGTGAGAATGCTTCGTTAATGAAAGAGATGATATCTTAATAGAACTGATTATTAAGGTAAATTGAGATGCTGATTGGTTGATTCTTACTGTTCTTACAGTTTCTGACAAATTTTGTTACCTACGAATAAAGTATACTTACCTACTACAAGTATTCCAATGACAAAATCTAAATCTAAAGAAAAAAGTCGAAAAAAATTGCAATATGCTAAAGGTGATCGAGTCTTGCTACAATACAACTGAACGCTTAAAAAGATTATTTTATAGGTAGCTTTTGTATAGTTGTAGCCATAGACATATTATTATAGCGATAGACAAGCTCGTTCAAACAAACAACAAATCACACAAAACAACACAAAATGACACATTGCGGTCTGCTATTGCCATAATGACGAAGTGAACTCGGGAACATCAATCAGGTGCGTACACCTCATTCAAGTGGAACATGTTGCTTCTATGAAAGGGCAAGTCTATCGCTAGAGTTTAAGTCTATGGTTATAGCAAGGATTCTATCCACCTTTCTGACCATACGGTCGTGACTAGTATCTATGTATGACAGTTATGTATAATAGAGCAAATAATCTAATTTTCAACACAATAACGCTACATTTGAGACAGTGCGTGCGAACAGATGATAATCAGTAAAGTTGTTACAGATTCTTATGTTAATGCCGCTCTCATGAGGTTACATTCGGTCAAGGTAATTGTGTCATCAGTCCTCAATAGCTACCGAATTGTGATAAATAGTTTTAAAAAAAGCTTCCGAAAACATGAATTTAATCACAAATCAAACAGTGAACAGGATATCTTCTTAACGAATAAGGGCGTGTGTGCGTTTCGGCGTTTGTAGTAGCTTTTTAGGAATCTGTGGTTTGGGCTTTATTAAATTTTCTCTTATGCTTAAGTATTTTTAATTAAAATTTTCTTTTACCTATGGCTGTATGATTCCGGCTTAGAATGGATCACCCCACTCGTACGAGACGACTAAGGGATAAGGGATAAAGTAAAAACTTTGATCTAAATTCTAATTATGGTATCACCACCTTACTTGTTATTCCATCTTGAAACCTTCAATAAGCTAAAAGTGATCTACTTATAATTTTTGTTTTTACACACTTAAACATGACTTATTCGTTTCTTTTACTGAAGAAATATTTTCTTAACAAAATTATCGTATTCGATACGATGCCGATGGTAGCATTAGCAACCTAGTGTTTAACAGTGGTAGAAAAACCAGGTCATTGCTCGTCAGAACACTATGTAGTAAATAACTGATCATTTTCTCTAACAGCTTTTTATAACAGTTTAACGTCTAACGTTTAAATTAATATAGCAATTAAGTCGGGAAACTAGCGATGGTTGAAGAACACGCTGTAATCAAGACGCGTTCATCTGAAACTTGTTGAAACTTCGAGTCTAATAGACCTTGAATGCCAACCTTTAGTCAACCACTGTGTCTGTAGACAGCTCGAAAACTCATGAACGTACTTTGGGTCGTACCAGTAGTTTGGACAGTTTTGCCGAAACCAAACCGAAACTTGCTGAAACCGAAAGTTCGGTCGGACACTACAGCACTGTGCCCGCGTCAATTCATTTATTTAGAAACAATATAAATTGGATTGGATTGGTAATTAGCGAGGTAGAGTAGGTAGGTATGGTGATATCCTACGGGCTACAGTTACTTTTTACTTTATAGTAAGTATAGGTATGCCTCACGCCTCTACTCCCCAAGTGGCCCAAGCAAAACTGGTCTGTGTGGGCCACTACATGGCTAGCCCACTGTTGGTTGATGGAGGGAGGTCTAAATGCTTACCCAGCTATAAATGCCTTTGACGGTTAAAAATAACAGTAATTTTCTATGCAATTAGTAGGCAATGTAATAACTAATAATGAAACATTTAAATTAAAACCATTACAAAAGATAAAGCGCAAAAATGCTTGCGCGTACGCAGTATGAATACCTATTGCTCAAAACGTCTCCATTCGTAATCTTGACCCACATAAACAGCTGAACTTTTTAATTATTTATTTATTATACTTAACAATTGTGTTGAGACACGTGGTGTATTTGCGCATTTACTATAAAATAAATAAATTTTACAATCGTTTGTACAGTGTGTTTACATTACATAATGTATTTATGAGCTAGGTAGGTAGGTATATCGGTTATTTCCATTTCCATTGCATGTACATATACAACGGAATCAATACTAGAAGCACATACGAACAAGTTCGTTTTTGTGCTTCTCAAATTGCTTAAAATTGTCGCGTTTGATACGTTGACGATTCATTTTTGCATGCGTTTGTCCATGTATGTAAAGAATAAATATATCTCCGAGTATCATAGCCCATTTCTGCTACAGCGGCCGCTTTATTTAAAAAACAGTAAGATACCTACACGGGATATTTTCAGTGATAAAAATGTGTAGGTACGCTGAACACATAAGTGCACTATTTCTTCCTCTCCCTCCTGAATGGAAAGGGAAACTGATACGATCAAAGATATGGTCGAATGAAGTGACTATTAACCGGCAGTCACACGGCGAGGGTACCTATCAGAGATGTTGACGATATCTCAAGGAAGTCTGTTCTTACGACACCCGCCTCGGTTGGTGATATTAAAAGCCGGACACCACACGGCAAAACAATAGTTATGCGAGTGGTTCAATTATAGAATCCTGAGCGTGGCGAGGGTTTCAAAGGTACGAGACGCAGAATAACTTTGCTGCCGAGTGAAACACACAACTTTTCACCTCACTACAGCGAGGAATATGCTAGGCGCAAGAAAAAAAAAGTTGTTGGCGCAATAACATGAAATACTTACTTACGTATTTTCAGTGGACTGGCAGGGAAAATATTAAATAGATTTCGAATGATAAACAGAATCTTTCCGAGCTCGTGAGGTCATTTTTTTTTTGAAACTAGAAAACAAACAATCTGATGCACAATAACAAATCAAAGTGAAATGCTTTAATTACATGTAAATTGGTTTCATTTGTCGTAATGGTCAGGCCTATGTGATTTACCGTCGGAGTCCGACATGAATTAATTCAACGAATAGATCATTAAATTTACCCGTTATGCGTTTATGCGCGTTCTCATATTGAAATTAATAACTTTTTTATTGCTGGAATGTTATATCAATGGAAGATATTTTTATGGTTTAAAAATTAAAAAATAGCGTTTTAGTTTATAAACTTGTTACCTACGTATATGTAGATATATTAGGGTTTAGTATAGTTTTACTCAAGACAATGGCCAAGAATTTGAAAAGCCTAGCTCATTGAAAGTTGTTATTTTTCCATTCTTTCTTCCCACAGACCACTCTGACTGAAGGCATGTTGCACTTGATACAGCTAAATCACGCCTTTTATCTCATTCTTTCGAGCGCAAATAGAAAGAGAGCTAAGACGTGATAGCGCTATATCACGCCACGTGCCTTGCTACCCATGCTGGTCTGTGTTTCTTCCAATATCACATTCTTGTCAGAATATAAATGTTACTTGGAATAAGTCATAAACTCATGAGTCATAAATTCATAATAACACATATGACTCTCGTCTGCATCCGATTGGTACAGGCAGATACAATAGATCACCTGCTTAGATCCTGACACACATCTAACCGCTTCAAACATGCTCGATTTCAAATCATAAACCACTATTAGGTAACTTTAACAAATGACTGCTATCGTCGGTGTTACTCAATATGTATTACTTATGATAAACGATGGCAAATAAAACTCGATAGTTATAAACGATTGAATCTGTCAGATGATTTGTAATGTGTCATTGCTTGAAAGCTACCGATGTGGATTGTTGGTAACATTAGCGTCACTTCACTGTATGTTGATGTACAAAGCCGGCAGCATTGCGGTTAAAAAAACTATTTTTTAAAGACGCATATAATGTACAAACAGCTTGTCAAGTATTGGTTACGTTGTTGGCACATTGGGAATGCAAAGATACATAAATGACTTTTGTTACAAATTTCTATAGAGACGAATATTACTTTTCCTGCTTAATTATTCAGTTTTCACAAACATTCCTTCTAGCTAGATTCAGAAAGACATACAACAATAACAAAAAATTAAAACCGACTTCAAAACTAAAAAGGAAAAAATAATAATATTGCAGTCGTTGACTTTTGCATTAGAATCTATAAGAACATTAATTTGTCTAATCGGACTCGGTGTCAAGCCGGTACGATTCGCAACTGGGCTTGCAGTAATTTTTTGGCTTGGCTTGACACCGACTCCAATAAAACAAATTAATGTTTTTATAGATTCGAATGCAAAAGTCAACGACTGCAATATTATTATTTTTACCTTTTTAGTTTTGAAGTCTGTTGTATTATTGATGGCCATTAAGTATGAAAAGAATAAAGTTTGGCTTGTCATTCTGTCACAATCTACGAGAGTGTTTGATTTCTGATTTCTAATAAAATTCTTAAATACATTATTTAACATGGCGCAGCCGGTATTGAAACCTAAATAAATACATAATATAACATGGCGCAGTCGCTATCGTAACCTCAGCAAATAATAATATTTTTAGAAGTAAAAAGTGAAAATAAAAAAATGCCTAACACAATAAATGCAAATACCAAAAGTGATGGAAGTTGTGCCAATATAAATTTGCCTACAGAAATGGCCTGGTCGGGCAATATGGCCGACAACTGGCAATTTCTCCGTCAAAAATTCGAAATTTATCTATTAGCTTCTGGAAGTGATACTAGGAGCAGTAAAACTAAAACTGCTTTATTATTATCAGCAATTGGTGATCGAGCCTTACGGCTGTATAATACTTTCAGTTTCGGAAATGTAGCTGACAAGGAGGACTATGAAAAAGTCATTGCGAGATTTGAGCTTCACTTCAAACCGGAAAAGAATATTACATATGAACGTTATAAATTCTTCACAAGGAACCAAAAAGATAATGAGTCGTTTGAAGATTACGTGGTTGAACTTCGGGATTTAAGCGCCAGTTGCGAGTTTGGCTCACTCACCGAAAGTCTTATCAAGGACAGACTAGTATACGGAATAATAGATGTGACTATAAAGGATCGACTCCTCAGGGCCAAGGATTTAACACTTTCTTCAGCATTAGACATATGCATTACTGCACAGCGTACGAAGGTACAGGTTCAAGATATCTGTTCGGGTTCCGACTTCCCAAGATTTCAAAAAGAATTTATCGAAGAAATTTCTAATAATATTGATAAAATACAAAAAAGTTTGCCTTCAACCTCAGCTCCGACTTCAAGTGTCAAAGCAAAAAATATGACACCATGTATGACAGCGACATCAAATGGACGTCAATATTCGTCTGATAATAGAAAGACAATTTCGGAAAAGCAAATTAATTGCTACAATTGCGGATATAAACATTTGTTAAATAGATGTCCAGCCTATAAGAAAACGTGTCTTAATTGTGGCAAATTGAATCACTTCGCAAGTAAATGCAGAAGCGCTCCAATAAGAGAAGTTGCTGACAAAGAAAATGTTGATGCTATCTTTTTAGGTGCGGCTTTAGTGAACTCCATCAATTACATTCGAGAATGGTCGATAACTTTAGGAATTAATAATACTCCTTTACAGGTTAAAGTGGACACTGGCGCTCAGGCTAACATTTTGAATGCAAGTGCATTAGAGTCATTACAGTTGGACAAAAATAATTTGATTCCGTCAAAGACACGCCTTACTACATATACAGGTGAATGCATTCCATGCCTCGGTAAGTGCAGTTTACCATGTAAATTCGAAGGCAGAATTTTTATGCTTGATTTCTTCATCGTCAATTCACAATCAACAAATATTTTAGGATTAAAATCGGCTATTGATCTAAAGCTTGTTACTCCTTTACGTACTATTGAAAAAACTACAGATTTTTGTAATGAGTTTCAAGATTTATTTGAGGGTTTGGGTTGTATGAGTGGCGAATATGATATTAAAATCAAAGAAAATGCAACTCCTGTGATTCATGCTTCTAGAAAAGTACCTTTGGCCGTTCAACCTCGATTAAAGCAAAAACTGGATGAAATGGAGAAATTAGGAGTAATAGTTAGAGTCACTCATCCAACTGCTTGGGTAAATTCTTTGGTTATCGTGTACAAGCCTAATGGTGATCTACGACTGTGTATTGATCCTAAAGATCTCAATCAAGTTATTATGAGACAACACTTTAGTTTGCCAACTTTTGAAGAAGTAACCAGTAAATTGTCAGGTGCATCAGTGTTCAGTACGCTTGATGTCAAAAACGGTTTTTGGAATATAAAGTTATCTGATGCTTGTTCCGATTTGTGTTGTTTCAACACACCATTTGGGAGATATAAGTTTCTCAGAATGCCTTTTGGGATTTGTAGTGCTTCCGAAGTTTTCCAACAGAAAATGCGCGAAATTCTTGAAAACTTGGAAGGGACTGCCGTATTTATCGAAGATATTTTAATTTGGGGACGTTCTCAGGAAGAACACGATAGAAGGTTGAAAGCTGTTTTAGAACGTCTCAGACAGGAGAATGTCAAACTAAATAAAGATAAATGCAAATTCAATTTGTCTAAAGTCAAATATTTAGGGCATGTTATTAGTAAAGAAGGTCTGAAATTAGATGACAGTAGAATCCAAGCGATTATTTCTATGAAAAGTCCAAGAGATAGAAAGGAGTTAGAACGGTTCTTAGGCGTTATCAATTACGTGTCCAAATTCATACCAAATTTTTCATCTCTCAATTCTCCATTACGAAACTTGTTAAAAAAAGATACTATTTTTAATTGGACGTATGAACATGACAAAATTTTCCATGATTTGAAAGAGAAATTAGTTTCGGGTCCAGTTCTCCAATTTTTTGATGAAAGTGCTCCCGTAACATTGTCAGTCGATGCGTCTAAAGATGGTCTCGGAGCTGTTCTTTTGCAGAACAATTTACCAGTTGCCTATGCTTCAAAAGCTTTAAATGAATGTCAACAGCGTTACGCTCAAATAGAAAAGGAACTTTTGGCTATTTTATTTGGTTGTGAAAAATTTAATCAATATATTTTTGGTAGGAGAGTAACAATTGAAACTGATCATGCACCTTTGGTGAGTATTGTAAAAAAATCTTTAAATTCATGCACGGCTCGTATTCAGAGAATGTTATTAAAACTTCTCAAATATGATTTTGATCTTATTTACAAGCGGGGAAAGGAGTTGTATTTAGCTGATACGCTTTCACGATCATTTGATAAAAATGATTCATCTGAAATAAATCTTGAATCTCAAGATATTGAAGCTCAGATCGATAATATCATTAGTTGTATTCATGCAAGCGAGTATCAACTCAACAATATTAAAAATCTTACTTTAAGTGATGAGGAACTAAAACTTCTTAAGGAGTATATAAGTGGTGGTTGGCCTTCTCATAAGAGGCTTTTACCTGAGCCTATTCGGAAATACTGGACTGTGAGGAATGATTTAACTTGCAAAGCGAATTTAATTTTTAAGAAAAATTGTATTGTTGTACCTAGTAAACTTCGAAGGGAAATGCTTACACGTCTACATTACCCACACCTGGGCATAACGAAAACAATACTACGAGCCCAGGATGCCCTATACTGGCCTGGTATGTTTAATGATATTCATAACATGATATCTTCGTGTCATACATGTAAGTTGTTTAGCAATAACAACAGAAAAGAAACTTTGGTTTCTCACGAAGTTCCTTCCTTTGCTTGGGAAAAAATTGCGGCAGATTTATTCGAATTAAATGGAAAATCCTATCTTCTTGTTGTAGATTACTTTTCGAAGTTTCCTGAAATTTCTTTACTTTCTAATGCTTCCAGCGAATGCGTGATTAATAATTTAAAGAGAATTTTCAGTAGAAACGGAATTCCAAAAAGTTTAGTTAGTGATGGTGGTCCGCAGTTTTCAAGTGATCGATTTGCTGTATTTTGTAGAGAATGGGATGTAACTCATATATTTTCGAGTCCAGAATACCCCCAGTCTAATGGCATGGTTGAACGAACTATTCAAACTGTTAAAAATTTACTGAAAAAAGCCATTCATGAAAACAGGGACCCATATTTAGTTATGCTTGAGTTTAGAAATACACCAATTTCACATGAAATTCCGTCTCCAGCTGAAAACTTCTTTAATAGAAAGATAAGAGGTATAGTACCTACACTGTCAATTAATTATAAGCCTAAAGCATGTTATAATTTGAAAAATCTGCTAGAGAAAAAGCAAGTAACAAGTGAGACATATTATAATAGAGATAAGAAAAATTTGAGGCAATTAGTCATTGGTGAAAAAATATTGTTCAAAATTGGTAGTAATTGGAGAGAAGGGGAGATAAGGGAGAAAATGAATGAGAGATCCTACAAAATTATTTCCAGCGGTAGGCATTATATCAGAAACAGATTTCACATTAAACCATTAAGTTTTATCCCATATTATATTCCTGATGATTATGTATCGCCTTCTCCTTCTCATGGTCACTCTCCCGTATCTCAATCTTCTTCAGGCAATGTGGAAATGCAGAGACCATGCGTGCAGTCTCATGTTAACACAGAAGGTTTTGTTGTCACATCTTCGGGAAGAGTCGTTCGACCCCCTGTTCGTTACGGTTTCACATAAGTTTTCTTTTCTGTTAATAGATGAAGAATAATTACGTTTTGTTTAAATTTTTAATTTTTGTTGTTGTGTAGAAGGAAGATGTTGTATTATTGATGGCCATTAAGTATGAAAAGAATAAAGTTTGGCTTGTCATTCTGTCACAATCTACGAGAGTGTTTGATTTCTGATTTCTAATAAAATTCTTAAATACATTATTTAACATGGCGCAGCCGGTATTGAAACCTAAATAAATACATAATATAACAAAGTCGGTTTTAATTTTTTGTTAAAATTTTTTTATTTCAAACTTTTCAGTGTTGAAATCTAGGTGAAATACATTAGTTCGACTAAGCAGTTATAAGTAGGTACTTCAATGCAAAGGATACGGTGTACGCTCTACACCTCACTCGATTTAAAAAAATCCAACCCATGTTTCGTACAACATTTCTGTTTTTGGGTTACTGTTATCTGTCTTTATGCCATATTTCGATTCAATAGATGCAAAAATGAGCGAGTTATTGAGGCGGGGCATACAGACAGACAGACAGAATGGACAAAAGTATAAGGGTTCCTTGTTTGACTACGGAACCCTCAAAACGACGAACATTTCCGACCGCCAGAACAATTAAATCTATGTGTTTCGGTACCTCCTATATCCATGAAGTTTAAACCATAAAGTTATTATACGTTTAAACACAACAGTATGACCAAGAAGTTTTAAATATATAGGCATATAAAGATTCTTGGTTATGACAGTAAAAAAAAACATTTTGACAGTCCCCATCAAAACATTGCTGGAGTGCGATTTTTGAACATCACACGTTCGAATTAGCAGTCGAAAGACGAAATATGCATAATCTCCATAGTAATTTTGACATTTTCTACCGCTGACTTGAACGTGTGATGTTTAAAAATCGCACTCCTGAAGAGAATCGACAAACAAAAATGACATCTGTGTCACGGACCTGAAAAAAAGACGGACGTAATATCCTTTTATTATATAAGTGAAGCACCCATGTATTATATTGTGTTTGCGTCGTAGAAAAAGAAGGTAAGTACTAGAAAGACGCACGTGTCGTGTCATACTCACTCAGTAAGAGATGCACATAGCAAATTCGCTCTAGTTAAAAAAGGAGATCGCTACTTATTGCTGTCCTTATCGACGTAACCACTTTTTTGTTTGACGACGGCTGTCTGACTCCGGAGGCAGACATCTAGCTTCATACAAATTGTATAGGATTTTATGACTATCGCTATCTCATACGCGTTTATACTTCACATCTTTCTAGTGTAACATTACGTCCGTATTTTTTTTCAAGTCCGTGATCTGTGTACATATTTGTTATTTTGTAGATTTTTTCAACAAGCGAATCAATTTCGTGGGACCACCTCGGAATTATGACCTACCAAACAAAATAAGAATCATCAAAATCAATTCACAATTGGCGGTGCAATCGCGTAACAAACATACAAAAAAAAAAAAAAAAACATACGGGTCGAATTGAGAACCTTTTGTTGTTGAAGTCGGTTAAAAACATGAACATCCTAGTAGTACAGTGAAGGGTAGAGTAAATTGAAGTACCTACTTCAATTTACCTACCCTAACTTACTTACGAATAAATGCCAAACAGTCAAATGAAATACAGAGTCTTTTTTCTTAATATACGGACAGTGTATAAGGGGATGATCAGACCATGTCTTGTATGAAACAGCAGACTTTTTTCGTGATTTCGATGTTAGTCCCTTGCAGTAAGTTGTTTAGTTTGATTGTCTGGTCGTCTCTTAAAAAAACAGTCAACATAATAAGAAGGACCCTTTACAGGGTGTTAACTTAAATACGTTACATGTTTTACGGGGTGCTTCAGATCAGATCATGAAACTGAACCACTCACTACGGGGCCAAATTGAAAATCGCGAAAATAAATCAGGTGTATGGTTGTTGGTTGCCCAGGGCACCGATCGCGCTAAATAAATCTCTACTGAACCGTTTGGGGCTGTCAATCACATATAAGTCAAGTTTAGCGCTAAACGGAATTCAGCACAGTTGAATAGTAACAGGATTACAATTATGTGATTAGAACTGAAATTTAATAAGGATTGAACTTAGATGTTTGAAATTAGTGCGATCGGGTCCCAGGGAGCAGGGAGGGTCTCTTCGTCACCTTGTTTATATAGGGTCCAACTTAATATGCTGACACTTTTTCAGGGAATGATCAGACCATCAAAGTGAACATCTTTCTTTATGGGACCAACATCGAAATCGCGAAAAAAATATCTGCTGTCCCATACATTTGGCTCGAGTAGGTTTGCAGTTTTGTACGGGACAACAGATTTTTTTTTCGAGTTTTGATGTTGGTTCCATAGTAGTATAAGAGATAAGTGTACTTTTTGCAACCATCGGCAGCAAATGGATCACCAGATTTTTTCGCGATTTCCATTTTGGTCCAACACTGAAAGTAGTTCAGTTTGATGGTCTGAAGTTCTTCGTTAAGTATGTAGCTCATTTAAGTTTACACCCTGCATACAGTACACACAGATATCATTTGTAACGGACCTGGGCTTCGATACGCATTCCTGAATTATCATTCATTCATTATAATTTCTTGCAATAACGTTAAGCTCCTTTGTTACCATTAGTGACCTTATTTTGCAGCATTCCTCTATCATTTGTGTACGGAATGCAGCTTGGATTGTTATAAGTGTTATAACGTTTCATTGCACCAACTAGATCGGCTCGGTTATCATGCATTACAAATCGTCGGTAACTATGGTAACGCTACCACAATTTGCTTTGCTCTGTTTGTAAGCATCTAATTTAGTCTTGTTACCGGAGAAGACGTGACTGTAAGTTCTTGGTGCCCTTTGGCTTTGTACTTTCACAAACTTTTTTAACTGTTGTTGGATAAGCAACTTTTTTTGTTGTTTAGTATTGTTGTAAGAGATTCTTTCTTATGAAAACGGGTGGAACTAAATTTTTGCACCCGGCTACCAGGGTGTTGAGGCAGGAATAAAGGTGGCAACCCTAGAAAGCTTGTAACTGGGCTTGGAATATGTTTAACCTTGTTAAATCTGTAAAGTACAAGAAAAACAAAACAAAAAAAGATACAGTGTGTTGGGAGGTGCTGCAGACCATCCATCCATCCAACTAACCAACTTTTACTAAGTATGGAACCAACATTGAATACGCGATTAAAAAAACTGCTAATTGCATGTGGTCGAACTCGAGTAAGTAGATAGGTAGGTACCTTACCTAGTCATATTGACGTTTTTGACGTTTTACATTGATTTTTTTTCGTGATATCGCTACAAGTACCCTAAAATATGCATTTTTACGTTTATATCCAGTGTGTGTATTGAGTTTCAATTGTTTCTCTTAAATGCAAGAATGATTAGGTAGTACTTACCTACTTATCCCATATTCCCATGATTTATCAAGTGCACTACGATTTTATATCATGTAAACTTGACTTGAATGAATGAAAAGAAAGTGGCATACAAATGTAACTTTGTATTGTATTTTGTACCTGTCATGTTAACTGTCAGTACATTTCATACCTTATTGTTATAATTTAGTTAGTTAGCGTAGGGTAGAAGTACTGCTTTTGTTCCTATTCAACAATTTCTTTTTCATGAAAAATGCCTAGTCTCTCATAGCTGCTCCTAGAGCCTTCATAATATTGGTTCTTTTGCTTATTTTTATCTACATCGTTTTCATTTTGTATACATACTTTTGTTCAGTTTTACATTCTTGTATTAGGTACGATATTATTTTGTTTTTAAATATATCGAACCTACTCCAAATACAAAAATCTTACTTTTATCCGACTGCCCTACAAGGAGGGTAATGTTTAAATACTATTTGGGTAAATCTTAAAAACCTAGTTCAGATATCATATATCTGTAAAATAGTTTTCAGGTTTTGCGTTTAGGTATTTTGTTATCATTCGGCATCACTTGTATTGCAGATTTTTTTTACATGTTTTGTTTTTACAACTTTTACAACAGGACCATTACCGTTACATCTGCCCTATTAAAGTGACTTGCCTCGATTAAGTGATATGCATTGCAATACCACGTACTTTACGTCAAGAAACGTACGAGTTCACGACCGTTACTAATGCAGGACAGTTAGCTTTCACAAAAAAAAAACTAAAAAGATATTTTTTTTGTTACAGGTCTGGATGGGCGACATTGTGACGTAAGTTAACCTCAAAATGAAAGTGGTTGTTTTAAATCTAGGCTTTGTTGCGTAAGAAACGTTTAATTATGGTGTTTTCAGACGGCACGGAAGCGGAAAATGTTAGTAGGTACCTACCTAGCTGATTTGACGCTTCGGAATATACAGGGGTAGGGAAAAGTATCATTATAACCTTTAAACCCTTAGCCCCACTTGCGCCAACCACGGGTTAGCAATTAACTCCGGATAAAATAGCTCTATCAGTTGTTTTTCTATACAAAAAGTCTTGCTAACCCAGGTTTGCGCAAGTGGGGCTTAGATTATCTATTACAGTAGTCTCTAAGTTTAAACCACATACTCTACCCATCAAACTGAACCACTTTTACTATGGGAGCAAACCAGACAGAGCAAAAAAAACTGCTGTTCCATAAGAAACTGCGATCCTAATAAGAGACCCAAGTGTATGGGACCGCAGATTGTTCTTTCGCGATTCCGATTTTGGACCCATAGAGAAAGTTGTTCATCTTGATGGTCTGATCATCCGCTTTTCGTCAGTAGGTAGGTATATTATGTTAGAACGGTAGCCACGACATTCGTCAAATTCTTGTTTCGTCAAATTCTTGTTTCGTCAAATACTACATTCGTCAAGTTCTTGTTTCGTCAAATTCGTTTTTCGTCACGTCCGCTTTAGTTAAGCTTATGGACAATCAATGACAAAAAGGAAAAAAAAACTAAAAATAATTGAAAATATTATTTTATTAATCGACTTAAAAAACATACCTAATTAAAAAAAAAACCGCCTTCAAATAAAAACTAAAAAGTTTATATTATTAATATACAAGGTCTAACAAAATTAGCTGAAACTATTTTAAGGTTACGATCAGACCATCATACTGAACAACTTTCTCTATGGGACGAATATCGAAATCGTGAAAATGTCCCGTGGTCTGATCATACCCTTAAAATAGTTTCAGCTAATTTTGTTAGACCTTATATATTATAGGTATTTAACTTACCTTACTTTTCGTTAAATTATTTTTTATTTAAAATAAGACCAGTGACAACTGACAAGAAAGGAATTAAACAAAATAACAGAAAAGTATCTCTTTTAAACTTAAAATAAGTAGGTTGTGTGGAAGAATTAAAATAAGACAGAGACCTGACAAAAGCTAGATTGTAGGTACTACCTATCCATAAAATATATAAAATGCATACCCAAAAAAAATATACATACTGAATTAACAAGGTGGTTGCAGATTTGTCAATTTCATACAAAACGTTGCAGTGGAACACACGTAGACGGTATAAATAAAAGTAATGTTTTATGTATGGAAAAATAGCTAAGAAAATTTAGATTGCGCGTATCAAATAATATTTACAATTTATAATATAATTACGAAGATATAAGACTTTTTAATTTTGTCTGAATAATTTCAAATCTTGATATGTTCGTAATTATATTATAAATTGTAAATATTATTTGATACGCGCAATCTAGATTTTCTAAGCTATTTTTCCATATATAAAACATTACTTTTATTAATACCGTCTACGAGTGTTCTACTCTACGGCAACGTTTTGTATGAAATTGACAACTTTGCAACCACCCTAACGTCTAAACGCGGACCTGAAAAAAAGACGGACGTAATATTGTCTAATCATAAGTGAAGCACCCACCCACCCAGCGTCCGTCGGAGCCGTATAGTACAGTAATTCTTTGTAATCAATGTATGGGAAAAACCAACAAGGTGTGTTGGGTGTGGTGTTCAAAACGCACAACTTTCCCTCCCTCTCCACCTGACGCTACACCCCCCCTCGCCGTGAAGTATGTCCCCGTTAACAGTTTTTTATCTTTTTTGCGAAAACTATAATAGAAAAAAAAAAAATTCAAAAGCAAAATGCTACATTATCCGTGATGAACATAGGCTAAAAAAACGGCTAAGTGTGTGTCGGCAAGATTCTAATGCGGTACGAAGTTCGCCGCGGTCATCTATTCTACATAACTGTACTTAGATTTGACGAAAAGCGAATTTGACGAAACAAGGACTTGACGAATGTAGTATTTGACGAAACAAGAATTTGACGAAACAAGAATTTGACGAATGTCGTGGCTACCGTCTAGACCGGTCAAAAAAAACACTTGAAGTTTATCCGGAATGTGAAAAACAATAAAAGCGTATGCCAAGCACCAATAAAGCGAAAGTGCATGGCATGATGTCATGAATAAAATGCCGATAAGAATTCAAGTTGAGTCGGTGCCATTTGGAGTTTTGGACAAAAACTCGCTGACCCACTGCAGCCGGCCGGCATGGCACCGGGGCATTATGCAGATGGAATTTTTCTTTAAAAGGAGATTCCAATGAAACTTGTTTCTTTTCGGAAGGTGTTTTCAAAGGTGTAAATTTTATTAATTATAGGTAGGCTTAATTTTTGAGCTGTCATCACACAGAAGCGTTTTGTTGAATTAATATTTGATGAGACAGTAAGGTATTTTTATCCTTTTCGTGGTGTATTGAGCAGGAGTGCGATTTTTGAATCTCATTCTGTGAGCTCAGCAGTTGAAAATGTCAAAATTACTGTGGAGATACGCATCTTTCTACCGCTGATTTGACTTTCAAAAATCTCACTCCTAAAGTATAATTTTTGAAAGTCAAATTAGCAGTAGAAAGATGCATTATATCGCCAGCGTAATTTTGACATTTGCTACTGCTGAGTTCGACGTATGACATTCAATAATCGCACTCCTGACACGAAAAGAAAGGAAGAAAAGATTCACAACTTATCAAATCGAGGATCGATCTTGTCCCAAAAACAAACAGCATACGCTCATTGCTCGTGGTACCTAATAAGTTAATAACCCAAGTGGTAGTCATCAACATTTCAGTAGAGTGCCCAAACTCTGCCTATTAAGGTATCTCAGTTTGTGAACAGTTTCCATGTTCACACCACAGTGACAGTTGTTCTGTTTGATGGTCTGAATAACCCCTTAAGAGGCCTAAGTGTTGAGTGTAGCAACACTAAACAATAATTAAAAACCCAAAATGTCGTAGTTTCTCTCTCTTTGACTTGTGCTTCGCCGAAAATATTAAAGGTGATGTTTTTAATGTGAAGAGCCGCCGTTTTATTACTTTATTACACTTAGCCCCACTTGCGCCAACCACGGGTTAGCAAATAACTCCGGATAAAATAGCTCTTTCATTTGTTTTTCTATACAAAAAAATCATGGGTTACCAATTTAACCTAGAGTTTATTGCTAACCCAGGATGGCGCAAGTGGGGCTAAGACATGTAACGTACACAATTTTACAACCTGTGTTCTAATAAAGTCAATGCAACAATCATGCAGTCATGCTTCCACGTCATACAAACAACTTTACAATTAGTCATTGGACCAAATGTTGAATTGTCAAGACACGAACTGCTACTACCAAACTGTCCTATATATTTGAGGTCAAATCGTGTGTATCGTATTTAATAAAACCGCGACGTACGTTTGTTGTAAAGCGTCACTCTAACGAAACTCCATAACTAATAGTATATTGGCCCACATTTTATTTTATGTGTAAATAGAAATACATACATTCCAGTGATGATGTTAAGTTGTTAAGTAATGTTGGTATATTAATTGTTAAGACACTTTGTTTTGAGAAATAACTTGTATTATTTAACTATTACAATATATTGTATAGTAGATAAGTTTCTCACAATCATTTTAGCTTTTGTAGGTAAGCTATTTAAAATGTCGGTCCAAAATAAGTTGTGGGTTTTATGGAATCAATTAATCAAATAACTGCTATTCAGTAGGTTGAAAAAAGAATAGAATTCGGTACACTTAAGAAAAAATGGGACAAGACATTTTTTTTTAAGTTTGATAGTCTGATCATCCTCTTAAAAACCCCGTCAAGAAGGTGTTTCAAAAATACAAATAAACCTTTAAGTCGGTGGTGTAGACCATCAAACTGAACAACTTTCACTATGGGACCAATATCGAAATCGCGAAAAAAAAATTGATGTTCCATACTCTACAAATCGACTAGAGCTAAAATATGTATGGGATATCAATTTCTTTTTTCGCGATTTCGATGTTGGTCCCATAGAGAAAGTTGTTCAGTTTGTCGGTCTAAACAACCCCCTTAAGAGTTTTAAATATTTATTGTTACTTATGAAACACCCCGTATAATATTGTGCATGGTTCGATAAAGCTATAGGATTTTCTGAGGAATTCAGATTAATGCCCTATTAGGTATTTGCTGTTACATAGAGGAGATTCCGAAAGAGAAATAGGGAGATAATAAGCAACTTGAGTTCTATTCTATTCTATTCTATTCTAACTTCGATGAGTCTATCATTTTGTATGTATAAGTAGATTGATCCGATCATTATACTATGTCTGTATTTCAATTATCATATTGTAGCATTGCAATTGCAACATTATAACATTTATAACTCTATAATGTTGCAAGTTCTACCAGTTTCTTAATGTTCCTACTAGAACTAGAGTCATGGTGCTAAAAACAGGATACTGAATGTCAATTATGTACTTAATATAATTTATATTTCCTTCTAAAATCATTGCTTGATAATATTTGAATGCAAATTTAAACAAAACCAATCAACTTCTCGCTAAAATTTTCATTTACTTTACCTACAAAAGGTGTCAAATAAAATAACATTGAATTTTATCCCTTTTACCTTTTTTGTCTTTTGGGACTTTTGGTAACCCTAAATGCTGTCGAAATGCGTTCTTAGCGCAGTATGTGTAGTTTGACTTTGAATGACGAAACAGTGTAATTAGAGAAAAATGTGGACTGAAAGAGGATATAGTGACAAGGATTGAAAAGGGAATGCTAAGATGGTTTGGTCATGTGGAAAGGATGAGTGATAGTAGACTGACGTATGAAATATATAAAGAAAGTGTGAATGGAATAGTCGAAAGGGGTCGCCCTAGACGTGCGTATGCAGACCAAATTGGCAGCATACTTAAGAAGGGCCAGAACAAATGTACCCGAAACCGTCGAGCGTGTATGACTTATGACTGTGGAAGAGGCAAAAGAGATATGTCAGGATCGTAGCCGATGGCGATCAATTGTCTCTGCCTACCCCAATGGGACACAGGCGTGAGTATATGTATGTATGTATGGTAACCCTAAATAAATAAATTTACTCTACAGAAGTTAAATACACATACGAAAATCTATATTAAAAATGAAATAGGTATCGAAGGTAATCGTTTCAGGTTTTGCGTTCAATACCAACCAACAACACCTTTTACAAAAATGCGTTCTTTACAAAAGTGGCAATCTTCTATCTATACATAATATAATTAAAATTATACTTGTCACAATACTTGTCACACGGACCTGAAAAAAACCGGACGTAATCTCGTCTAATCACTAGAGAAGCACCCATTTATTTTTGTGTGCGTGCTGACGCACTGTCTCGCGGTACAAAATGGTGGCGGGTTGTAGGACCTAAGCCTAGAACTGGTGCATCTGTGTTAATGTAGGTCCCTTGTAGAACAAACGAATATGTAGTAGGTACCTTGCATGCTTCTCATCTTTTTAGTGTCACATTACGTCCGCCTTTTTTTCAAGTCCGTGGCTGATCAATGGTAATCGCATCACTAGAGAACGGTTGGACCGAATTGCAAATTTTTTTTTTAAATTTTAGTATCTAATAGTCCTTATTAACGAAAATTTTGTTCCCTAAAAAGAACTAAACTAAAACACAAATTCTTTAAAGTTGCAAGACGGTTGCTAAACTAAATTAGTCTAACATTCCAGCAGCATCAGCACTTGTATAAACACAACACTGGAGCGACCAACGAAATGTCATTAGACAGCTAAAACTACACAAACTGACAGTTGACACATTTCCTCTCCACCGTCCGTCCGGTTTTGGTTCAAAACGGCATTCCTTGGACGTGAATAATACTTGCGTTTGCGCAACCCTGTGCTTACCGCTATGCAAGTTGTAAGATATGAGCGAGAGCGGGCTAGGATACTTATGGAAATTTAAGAGGATAGAACGGTTTTTTCCGTACAAACGTATTCCCCTGTTTTCTCCCTGGATAATGACATTTTTTTACCATACAATCTATGTTACCTCTGCTATGTCCCTATGTTTTGCTTTTTTACATAAATTGATTACTGTATGAACTAGGGACCTTTGAAAATGACAAATTTTACAGCCCGTTTTCAGACATCCATCAATCAAATTTGACGAACATAAACAAAAAAAGCAAAACGTACAGATATAGCCAAAGTCTTTCTCATATTATTCTTGAAAGAATCGGTTTTGTTGGAAAAGTGACCTATTCTCCAAATTAGCATTTCAGCCCGCCTATCCTCTTAAAGGCACGCATTTTCGCACCCAATGTAATAACGCCTTCAGGATGCTGCGGGGTTCCCGCTCTTATCTGCAGTGCGTCTGGCATGTTCGCGGACGCTCACGTCGATGGGTTTCCCACCACGCTCCGCAAGCGGTGTGCCGCCGCGCTGAACAGCACCCTGAACATGGTCTCTAGCCCCTCTAGCATGCCAACGCCGAGAAAACGACATAAATCGAGACGTGCCTCCATCTTTATTCTTTTACGTACGCCAAAAAGAGCGCGCATGACGTTTTTCTCGTTTAAACGCTTTGTCGTGGGTGGCATGCCAGCCGTGCAGTAGATACTGTGACAGTATAGCTTTATTAAGCACTGGATCGGTCTCACGTAAGTGTTTGTAAAGCCTGACCAGGAAAATAAAAAACCTCGCCATGTTGCGGAAAATCATTGGAACTAATTTTTGTACTGGGAACACTAACATTAAAGGTGACAGTCGATTGCAGCGCCCCCAATCCAGGTTTTTTATATTCCTGGTCAGGCTTTACTAACATATAATAGTAACAACATACCTATGGATGTAATGTCTGAAATAAATATTTTTTTATTTTATTTATTTTAAAGGTTTTCAATGCGGAAAAACTACGAGCGTTTTTACACTGCATCAGAGACGATCAAGAGTCGTCAAGAAATGAATCCATGCCATTTAGGCGATTATTTCGATGATTCGTCGGTCGTTTTTTTCGGATTTAGGAGACCAATCGCTCTAAATAAATCTCCACCGAACCGTGATTAGACCGCGTGCGAACCACAACTTTTATAACATTCGGTCGGTATTGAATAGTAATTGGATTGCAATGTGATTACAACTTTTTGATTATTAGGATTGAACTTTGATGTTTTAAATTAACACGATCGGGGCCCAGATGTTGATGAATGTTAGGTTTTTAAATAAACACAATGTTTTGCGGGTCCTAGCCACACTGGATTATCCCTCGGGATCACGGAACTTCATTGTCTAATATAGTTAGTTGTAATCTGTTGTTGATCCTGTTTTATAGGAGCTACAATGGTGGGATTCCCACCATAGGGTTGGGAGACTTGGGAGTTAGCATATTATACCCGAAAAAAACAGTAGGTTTTCAAAGCAGTGACATGACAGTAAATTGGTTGAAAGTTGTGGCGATAGTGTTCATCATAATCTAATGATTATATTGTTCAGCAATGCACGATGATTATATGCCTGTGATGAGGCTAATGCCTATCATCTTCTAGGTACTACTGAATATAGGCTTCTTTCAAGCAGTGCCGAGTGCCACCAAATTATC
This sequence comes from Agonopterix heracliana, assembly GCA_963693445.1. Taxonomy (NCBI): domain Eukaryota; kingdom Metazoa; phylum Arthropoda; class Insecta; order Lepidoptera; family Depressariidae; genus Agonopterix; species Agonopterix heracliana. The sequence continues at coordinate 4,572,162 of OY856310.1, forward strand.
CTCGGCTTTTCTCATCCAGTCATTATTGTTAACGCAATGTAATAGGTAAATAATAGTTTTTAAAACAGTTATTTCCCATAATTACCATTATTTTCTTGGCTGCCTTATATTACGTTCAATTCAGTCATATTCTAATTTGTAAAAAAACCAGCTGCTCTCTTAAAACTTAGTCAAGCGGTAAGTAAGTAACGCACGTTTAGTCAGAACAGTAAATGTACTCTTACATATTAATAATGTAAACAATAGTGCGTAGAAAGTGAAAACCTTCGTCTTGTTACCTACTCGCACCTCGTACAAACTTGCCTTAAACTTATTTAAATCGAATCTCTTGGGTAATAGCATTGACTGTCAATGGGTAATAGAGAAATTAGCTTCGTTTTTTGTATTCAACATTGTGTCTTTGTATTTTTTACATTCGAATGTAATGAATACCTGAGTACATGCTTTTATCTCGAAAATTTCAAGAGGTTAAGAGGATATACCAGTACAGTTTTCTCCATACAAACGTATTCCCCTGTTTCCTCCATGGAAAATAACACTAGAGCAAATATTTTTTTACCATGACAATCTATGTCACCTCTGCCATGTCCCTATGTTTTGCTTTTTTCCATTAATTAATTACTGTAGGAACTAGGGACCTTCGAAAATTACCAATTTTACCGCCCGTTTTCAGACATCCAGCAATCAAATTTGACGAATATAAACAAAAAAAGCAAAACGTACAGACATAGCCAAAGTCTTTTTTATATTATTCTTGAAAGAATTATTAAAATCAGTTTAGTTTTTGAGGAGAAAACAGGGGAATACAAAATGCTGTTTTCGTCGATTTTATGTAGATAAAATCGGTCCTAGCTGCAGTTGTCTCTTTTGCACTCTAGTCGGTGGGGTGTATGGGTGGGGCGGATCGGACAAATATGTATACGGTTGGAAAAGTGACATATTCTCCAAATTAGCATTTCAGCCCGCCTATCCTCTTAATAGAATGTTATCTTATTCTTGGTGTTATTGTAGTTATGCAAATTATAAAATTGTTGTTAAAATGAGGTTATAAAACCAAATACATAACTAATAAAAAATCATTCAAAAAACCAATTAGTATCTAGATAAATAAACAGAGATAAGAAATAATGACTATTGCAAAAAGCATCACGATGTCAGTAGGCGTCAGTCAGTCAATAAGCAAACATCAGTCATCCATACAACCCATGCATAATACTGTCGTAATATTTGTATGGATTGAAGGTCGTTACACTTACATTAAATGAATGTTTGTATGAATGAATGCATCTGCATTTGTTTGTGGATTTCGCTGTAGGTTGAAGACATTTATTCAAATATGTAAAGACTGATTCATCGTCGTCTAAATCTTTTACATTCGCTTATAATGCTAAACAAGTCGCTCTTGTCATTTGGATTTCTTTATAGTCCAATTATTTTAGGGTTTGACCCTAACAATAATTCATCTATCGCTGAAACTTTGCAGAGTGATAAAGTAAAGATATACAGATTACGGTTGACAAATAATCTAGGTTTATTTTTTCCGATCCTAGATTATTTGTCAACCGTAATTTGTATACTTTACTTTATCACACTGCAAAGTTTCAGCGATAGATGAATTATTGTTAGGGTGTTCATACAAAGAAACTCTAAAATGATTAGACTATTATGTGAACTGTATTGCAAGAAATCAATATAAATCTCATTCGATTGTAGTAGGTATAGAAATGATCGAGCTTGTGGGACTCATATTGAGGCTCCGGCTGTGTTCGAATCCGCACGGACGACATGACATGGCATGCCATGAGTTTTTCTAACGTAAATTACCGAATGCTCTCAAACAGTGAAGGAAAACATCGTCCGGAAATCTGCATACGAGTCGCGTGGCTGAGAGGGTAAGAAGTAGACGTTTCGTCGGCTTGCGATTTTGACAGCCACGTGGCTCCGCCGTTATATGGCGGTTTCGAGTGTGTGTTTTTGTTTAAAAACGGGGCTTTGAGATCGCCATATCCTATTACCGTACAATAATGAGTATATCCTCAACACTTGACACTGGCGAAATCTAACAAGGAAACGCCATTAAATAAAAATAGAATAGAATAAATCTGCATACGCTGGAGAAGAAATTCTGCGTATGGGCGTCTACTATCCCGTCCCTGAGGGTAGGCCTGTGCCCTGCAGTGGGACGTTTATCAGCTAATGATGATTATAGAAAAGATCGTTCGTAGTAACAATAGCTACCTATACTTTTGAAATCCTCGACTGAAATGAAAGTCGTTAAAACCACTTCTAAGTGCATTAAGAGTTGATAACATCGAATTATTTCATTATAACCTCGAGGCTGCTATTTACTCTGTATTTATACTAACGTTGTGACAATAGTAAATAACTTTAAGTATTTACTTCCCTGCAATTCGGTTCTTAGGAAGCGCTTTCAAATTGTACGTTTGTTACTCAATAGAATTACATGGTTGGTACCTTGGTACCTATCTTACAGTCATCAATTTCACATTTACTTTGTTTCGTATAAAGTCGAGGCTGTTGAAAATTAAAGGTTTACGTTTGATATTATTTGCTAATTTAAAAACATGCGTAGGTAAATAAAAAACTTAGGTAAAATGCGAAGCGTGTTTTGTGACAATAGTCACGTAAATGACATCCAAACATCTCATTGATTGAAAATTAGCGCAATGTAAGTAAAAGTAAGAAAAACAAAAAGTCTAAAAGTTTTGCTACAAAAAGGAACGTTTGGGTATCTATAGTACATATATTATAGTAGGTACCTACTCTGTGCTAGTACCTACCTACTAGCTAGGTAAATATTGGTTGAGTTGTGGCAATTGGCAAAATGTAAGTTTACAAGATAAGATGGAAGTTATGTATGACTTTAATTATTTTCAGGATATGCGTCCCAAATTAAAGGATTTAGAAATATATATATAGGTAGAGATGTATGATTAATTCCGATTCACCATTTATGTATATGTCCTACAATAACATCTTTCAAAATTCCCAGTACTGTAATACATTATCGATACCTATAGGTAATCGAAAACTTACACAATAGCCCTACTGAATCCGGTCATAATTTTACTACTTGCGCAAGAGCATTGAAAACAATAACTCTCCTTCACAGTTATTACCTCAAAACCTCAATAAATCGTAATCGAAGCTGTTACAAATCATACCTAGTTGCTTATCACAAAGTATTGTAATATAATAGTAGCATTTCTAAAGTGATTCAATGAAACATCGTAACGGTTCTCACAACCTTTACCTACGTTCTACGTTGTTACGTGACGTGAGCTACGGTCGTTGGTACGTGGGGCGTGTTCACAACACACTGGAGATTAAGATGCGTATTCAGAACTCAATTCGAATTTAGATTGATTTTCTTTCTGTGTTAGTTTAAAAAAATCAATTTGACACCAAAATAATAGTAAGGCTGTCTTTTCGTTCAAAATAGTTTTTTTTCAGCCAACCTTAGGTTAGAGGAATATGTTTTTTTTTAAAGTACCTATACTATTTTAGAATGTTTTTTATTTGAATTGAATGCACACAAACATTAAATAATTTTACAGATAAACAAAATGTAAGTAACTATAAATACGGCGGTCTTATCGGTGATTGTTAATGACCCATTATACAGAATTTTTTATTTAATCGATGATTATCATTTATATCATACATAACGAACAAACAAAAACTCTAAAATAGTTATAGGTTATTCAAACAACACGTGTAGGTACAAGACAAGAAATAAAATAACACTCCGTGGTTTTGATTTGAACAGATTATAACTGCATCCTGGTTCCCACCGACCGCAGCGCAGGTGATAATATCCCCAGACAGACGGACAGACTATTCTGCATCTTAAAAATTTTATGACTCCACTATTATGAACACGCCTCTACATAAAAAAACGCGGAACAGTTATGATCTATCGAATCTACGTCCACTTTCCGATGTGATGCAGGTACGCTGAAAACATCGGATGGCTGCGCGCGCGATGCACACGCCAGAAGCATTCGTAACACGTTATTTCAGATACTGAAACATCAATTGCATAAGTATTGAAATTCCGTATTTACAGTCGTTACGTTTGCTTGGGTATGCACATAATAACATGCATTAAGTGATATAACTAACATAGTAAAATTCACAATTAAAATTGGGATTGCCTTAGGAGTCGTTATATGGGGCGACTTAGGGATATTGTTTTTGAGTTCAGTGGTTTAGAGTCTAAACCACCCCTTAAATATTACTTGGATGTTTTGTTACACCCTGTACTTATAAAAGTACTGAGTGTGGATAATGCTGATGAGTCATACAATGTAAGTGGAGTATGGCTAGACTGCAAAGTTAGCAGCTTACTTCACCCCGGTTTAAAATTAACTTTACCTTATCTTAAAGTAAGAATAAATTTCTTGTTCTTCACTTCCACATCACCCACTACTTAGCACGTCTTTTGTTTAAATTCCCAAGGCATCGGAGACTACAATTTTGTGGGGGTGGTATGCTGCATGCAAATGTGCCTACGCTATGCATGACGCACCTGGGTAAAAATATACCTAATGTGATTTGAAATGGTAAATTCTCCAAGATTATTAAAAATAATTATATAGTAAGTATAAGGGAGGATACTCAGCTCATTAGATTATTTTTTATACAAGCTCTTTCTACAGTTGGAAAATTAAGGTCTGGATTCAAAGTAAAAAGAAAACCCGTGGTTGATGCTCGTTTATTTGAGTTTGAAAAACAAATGTTCCCGGTAAATACATTCTTTAATCAGATTCAAAGGAGTTTGCATTTAATTAAGAACAAAACATCTGGCTGCATTTTCATAGAGAAAACACATGCCATGCCCTACCTAAAAAGAAAAACAAAGTTTTCTTTTATTTATAAATGACCATAGACGAAAAAAATTTCGCTTACGTAAATGACATTATTTTTGTAGAAAATCAACCAATTTTAATTTTGTTTCTCAGTTTCATTCTAAAAACAGGTTCTTCGAAATAAAAAGTTTCAATCTACTTTAATTAACAATCACTGGCTAAGAATGCCTTTTACTAAAGAAAAAACAAATGTTTTCGATTTTAAAATATTTTAGACACAAAAAAACCAGTTGCAATGTTTCTGTACCATGGAGAAAATTTTAGTTTATTTTATTGGATTAGAGCGTCTGTTATATAATAGGTCAATGGATTAGAGAAACATATACTTACAGCATTAATATTTACACTTGGATTACAAAACTTAATCAACGAATTAGCCAAAACAGTTTCCACTTATAGAAATTACAGTACTTACTTAGATATGTTGCTAAAACATAACAAACCAAAAAAAAAAAAAATTAGTTTATTATATCAAACACTTCAATTTATTACCATTGACCTCTTATGGTCAATGTTTATTACCGGAGATAACTTTAAGTACTTATCAGGTTTCTAATAATATTGCAAAACGAAATCTTCTTTTTGAAAACCAAAATCTATTTTGTACCCACCTAAACTAAACCTTTCCCAACCCAAGACTTGAACAATCTAACACTTCTACATTCTCGTCCAATACTGGACATTCCTCGAAGGGCCATCGACCGGGTCGTCAACCCATGGGCGCCGCATACCGCCGCGTCGGTAAAAATAGACCCACACAGCCTGCACTCGCGATTTGCCGCGGATTTTACTGCATAGCTTGTGTGAGCCTTTGTCTTCTCATAAGAGCTTATTTTTGAGATGATTGTCTTCGGTTAATGGAAAAAATTTATCAGGCACACACGGCGACAGATCAACCTACCCATAGTTGAACTCTATGTTCATGGACATAAGGTCCAACTATAGGTAGGTTGATCTGTCGCCGTGCCTATAATGCAGGTGTAAGTGCGTTCACACACGATGACGCATTGAGCGCCAGACGTCAGTCCGTCATTTGTGAAGCAAGGAGTTGTATGAAAGAAACCTCACGTAGAAGCACACACGGGGACGGATTAACGCACCGTATGTGGTTCTATGGACTGACGTCTGCCGCTCCGTCAGTGCGTCATTGTGTGTGAATGCCACTTAACTGGCATAGGAAAATGTATACTTATAGAGTGTTAAGGTAAACAGTTGCATTACTTTAAGGGGTGATTGTACCCATGATACTGAACAACTTTCTCTAAGAAACCTATAGGAAATACGCAAAAAAAATTCAACTTTTCATTTAAACGTTGCGGATCAGCTGATTGCATTTAGTATGGAAAGTCCAAAAAAGAAACGAATTTCCCTAAAGGTACCAACAAACTAAAAGTTTCTCGATGGGTCGAAATCACGAAAAAAATTCTGCTTTTCCATACAAAACTGCAAACCTGCTCGACTGTAAGGGACCGTAACGTATAGGAGACTGCTGTATTTTATCCGCGATTTTGTTGTTAGTCTCATTGTTTAAAAATCAAAAGTTGTTTAGTTTTATAAAAACCACCAGTGTTTTAAGAAGGACCCTGTAGATGGTAGGTACAGTGGAGCAAAGATTTAATTTTCATCTAGTTAATTATTTCATCATCATCAACAACTCTGTCTGGAACACTGTACCTACACTGATTTCAGATTTCGTACGATATACTAGAGTATATGTCAGTGACGATATAGAACCACATAGAAATTCCCTATTCGGGGTTCCCTTTAAATATTTAGAAATTTTCTGGGAAACAAGAAAGTAACAAATTAATATTTGTGTTTATAAAAAGTAAGTATTACCTATAATAATCAGATATCACTTAATTAAAATATTCTTCATCTCTGATTATCCCCTGGGCGTATATTAGTCCGTGACCATATCGTGAAATAGGATAATTTATACCTAATATCCACAAATAATATTAATTCGTGTGTTATAAATTATTATTTTTAATCGAATACTCGTATGAATGACATAGGTACTTAGTAGTTTAAATTAAACCAAACACAACCTAATGTGCGCCGGCGGCGGCGCACCCAAGTTATGCAACACATGTAATGTACATGTAAATGTGTCCTCTAAATTCCATTACGATTTCGCACCTACACATCAAACATGGGTGCCAAGCCAACTTACAACACTGCATACAACATAAATACATTTTCATTTACAAGTTTATTGTTGTTAAGTTGGCCTTCGTTTTTATTTGTCGATGGTATCTGTGATGCAGAGATTTGCCCTGAAGCCGTAGCATACCTTACGGACTGTTGGTCCTACCGCTTAGTCCCCCTAGTAGGACCAACATGATTTTAAAATCCTCGTGGTCCTACTACTTGAAAAGACAGGCTGGCCGCAAAAGTGCACAAGTGATATTTTTGAAAGCTAGCAATTTTTCTCCACTCCCCGAAAGGGATTTTGGGCGTGAGTTTATGTAAAGTATATACTACACGTGATACGGCTGTATCACGTCTTTTATCTCGTTCGTTCACGCGCAAATAGATAGAGAGCGAAGGTGTGATAGCGCTGTATCATAGCATACGACCCATGCTGAAGCATTTGAATACACCTTGCCAGATTGAGTGTTTAAATTCCTCCTTTTCGATTCCTTCATTATTAAGACAAAGTCAAATTATTGTATGTATTTGAGAACCTGCATGCTTCAATTTCGAGGCATGTATTGTACCCACTGTCCATCATGTGGCGACGTGCTCAACCCCCGTCACACTGGACGGAGATGCGGTAGGTACTACTAGTTAAACGTGGATGTTCTGAGGTTTCAGAATATCTCTGACTACCCTCTCGGGGAATATAGTCGTGAGCATATGCTTATGCTGAAACGACTTACCTTTTACCCTATTAACTAGGTAGGTAGGTACTATTTAAACTACCTAATTACCTAAACACACTATTAAAGAAGTTTCCTCATTTCCTAAAAAAATTACAATTCTCAGGGCCTGTTTCACCACTTCTGAATAATATAAGTTCTTGTTAGCTTATCCGACAGATATTTTGACATAATTTCATACAAAATATGTCAAACTATCTGTCGGATAAGCTAACAAGAACTTACCCAGAAGTGGTGAAATAGGCGCTCAGTGTATTATTATTTATTATTTCGATTTGACTACGAAACATCGTAGCATTTTTTGTTTTTGCTAGTAAAAGATATCAACGTGCGATACATTAAAATTAAGCACTGCCGTCTTTAGTAACTTTTATCACTTTTCTTATACTTATAAATCATATATAAACAACGAACACCTAAGGCTTGTTGGTTGCCCAGGGCACCGATCGCGCTAAATAAATCTCTACTGAACCGTTTGGGGCTGTCAATCGCATATAAGTCAAGTTTAGCGCGAAGCGGAATTCACACACAGCACGGAGCACAGTTGAATAGTAGGATTACAATGTGATTACCGAAATTTAATAAGGATTGAACTTCGATGTTTGACATTAGCGTGATCGGGCCCCAGGGGGGCGGGGAGGGTCTCTTCGTCACCTTGTTTATATGCCTACGAGTGGAGACTGTGTGATGACCTACAACAAACCCAAACAAACAGTGGATGAAAATTGTGGAAATGGTACCAGGCGTCATCGCAGTTTGCGTTCGCGTTCAGGCGCATCTATAATACTGTAATTAAATTAGGTACTTGCGAATGCACAAAAACAGAGTGCGGCGTAATCGGCGGATGCCCATCCAAACGCTGGTGATTCCATTCTCTTTGGCTCATCTTTCGTTCATATGCTCGGGATTGAATAATATTTAATAAAATAATATTCAATGAATATGGCGCTTGTGACGAAGGCCCTTTATGCCCTTTGTGCATATCTACTATAAAAACTTGTAATACCTATTTATGAATTTAAACTATTATGTTTAAAAATTTTTACGTGTTGTTTAAGCAGTGCATGAGCGAGGCGAAGTGCGCATTTTTGTTGGTTTTATCATATTTTAAAACCTGAAATATTTACGCAAGTTCAAATGACTAAACGTAAAGTAAACGTCTGTAGCTTTCTGTTAACACGGAGAAAGTTAAGTGTTAAGCATACTTATAAAGTTGCATATTATACTGTTTTGCTTACGTGTGATACTATTCAAAGTTGATTTCTAATTGGTTATTAATTTACATGTAAACTCACTAAGTAGGTAGGTACTGGAGTGTACGGAAACTTTGCAAATGGATAACAACAAACTAATAACTTTTTATGAAGAGAAGAGATAGAAGAACTTTTTATTCGAAATTTTCAGTAACAAGCACGGGTACTTAAGGGGCCATAGGTCCCGACGAATATTTTCTATAAGAAACGCGATTGCCGAGCGCTCCGAAAAGTGTGTGCGTGAGCCGTATTTTCGATTAAAAACAACTAACCAAAGTACTTTTTCTAGATTTTATTTATGATTGCACCGTTAAACTAATGGTGAATATGTGAGTATAAATACTAACAATCGGAAACTATTTTAAGTTCTTCTAAACCGAGAAAAATGTTTAAAAATGCGTGAAAATACGTCATCTTTGTGACGATTTTCTAACGAGTGAAGTAATTCCAATCGTGTATTCAGTTGATGATTTCACTAGATGAACTATCCAAAAATACTGAGGTATGACTTTAGTTTCGGTAAATGGTATAAATCTAGTCTTAAAATGAAAAATAAAAGATGCCTCCGAGGTATTTCCACCTACTATTACGTCTTAAGGTGGTTGGAGAGCTGTCAATTTCATACAAAACGTTGTATTATAAAAGTATTAATAAAAGTAATGTTTTATATATGGAAAAATAGCTTAGAAAATCTAGTTTCCGCGAATCAAATAATATTTACAATTTGTAATATAATTACGAAGATATAAAAGGGTTTGAAATTTTGTATGAATAATTTCAAAGCGTGATATCTTCGTAATAATATTATAAATTGTAAATATTATTTGATTCGCGGAAACTAGATTTTCTAAGCAATTTTTCCATATATAAAACATTACTTTTATTAGGTAATACCGTCTACGAGTGTTATACGACAACGTTTTGTATGGACGGAAACCACCTTAACAAGATTATTTTGTAAGTATACCTAACAATAGGACCCAATTTAATTATAAATTAATAAAATAGTCTTGGTTATTGTAAAATTTGAACGCGCATATGGAATACTTGCCTCGGTATTTGGGTATGAAAAAAAAAATCCACGGAATGATATTGCATCAAGACAATTTTTCAACTCTACTTAATTAAAGTATGTACAAATGAATATCGTCTAAGTCACCTTCAATGTGGTCTCAATGGAAGTAACATTTAATTTCTCAGAACAAAACCAGTAAATCGATAATGAATCCCGTTGGTGGGCGATCAAAGGCTTTGTATGTAAATTGTGACTAATTTAGCATTGCCTACGCGACGGCTGCATCACAGCGTTGCCGACAAGGAAGTGGGGAATATCAACTTTGCCCTTAAGAAACTTGTAGATGTTTGTTGTGGAATGTGATGATGATGATGTCGTCAGTAGTCCTAGCCGGTTTTGATCACGATTCCATACGATGGACGTATTATTATAACGTTTACTTTATGCAGAATATTAAAACGGTACCTATAGAATGAAATGTTATGGGTTAAAATGGCAGAATGACACTTTTAAAATTCGAAAAGATTTGTTTATTCTAGTCCAATCATTTTAGGGTTTGACCCTAACAATAATTCATCTATCGCTGAAACTTTGCAGTGTGATAAAGTAAATTATACAGATTACGGTTGACAAATAATTTAGGTTTCTTTTTTTCCGGTCCTAGATTATTTGTCAACCATAATCGGTATAAGTACTTTACTTTATCACAATGCAAAGTTTCAGCGATAGATGAATTATTGTTAGGGTGTCCATACAAGGAAACTCTAAAATGATTGGACATGCTAACTTAAAAACCGATATAGCCAGGTCATTGTTGTACCTACAAAAAGTGAAAAAGGTTTTTCCAATTAACAAAATATCACAGTTACTCAGACCATCAAACCGAACAACTTTCTTTATGAGACCAACATTGAAATCGCGAAAAAAATCTGCTGTTCCGTACATTTGAATCAAGTAGGTATCGAACAGAACATATTTTGATCACGATGTCATTTTAGTCCCGTAGTTAAACTTGGTCAGTTTCATTGCCTGAAGCATCAAGCAGAAATATGTAGGTACTTACCTAACGCATTTATGTTTACCTACATCAATCTAAATGCTTCATAAGGTACCTACTACTGCTTGTCAAGTATGTATTGGGTAGGTAGGCCTGGTGAGATATTGCGAAAAACGTTTAGCAGCCGCACAATTTAAACTTTCGTCACCTTGTAATAATTAACAATTACACTTTTAAGGCCCACCCATTCAAAGTCATCCATCCATCAATAATCTTGCACAATTAACATAATTCCAACATGCGATCTAACCAGTAGTACAGGACTGCTTTATCGATTTAGGTGAGGGTCTACAAGAAGCTTCTAAGACAATAAACTGAGTAATAGAATAGGAGATTTAATTGCATGCTAGACCGGTTGTTTCTGACTTCTTGGGTGTTACAAAAGGTTTCGTAATGGGTATTAGGTAGCTTAAGAACAAGTTTGCTAACTAAGGCATCGTTTCTAGACAGAATGACTATCTCAAAATTTGGTTGTTATTTTTGTGCACACAGATTTTACCAACATACATTATAGTTCTTATCACTCAGCTTGCTGGTAAATAGAGAGGGGGAAAGGTTGATGAAGACACCGAATTATTTGGCACAGATGAATGGAAAGATCGGAGTAATATTGTATTATGTAAATAAAACCACTTGCAGAAAGAAGAGAGCATTGAAGAAAGCTTCTCCCACAAGACAAGAGCATAACTTTACGAGCCCACCTTAAATCATGCTTTGTACGATTTGTAACACAACTGGTTTTCCTTTCGGTGAAAGAAATCACCGCAAGAAAAACTGCATGATTCAATGAAGCGTGTATTGTGTCGGATAGAAGTGGCGACCGACGGGCTCACATATTTACTCACCTATCACGCTGGACACAGTTTCGAAATTGCTACAGAAATGAAGAGATTCTATGGTATTACTATCACCACTACGTATAGCAAATAATTCGAGGACCAATTTTGAGGTAACTTTATACTTGGATCCATGTATAATTATGTCAAAGTTCTAATTCAAGCATAATAGTTACTAGTCCAGTCATTTTAGAGTTTCCTTGTATGGACATCCCAACAATAATTCATCTATCGCTGAAACTTTGCAGTGTGATAAAGTAAAGTAAACAGATTACGGTTGACAGATAATCTAGGACCGGAAAAAATTTAACCTAGATTATTTGTCAACCGTAATCTGTATACTTTACTTTATCACACTGCAAAGTTTCAGCGATAGATGAATTATTGTTAGGGTCAAACCCTAAAATGATTGGACTATACGTAAACTCTAAGGAGTTAAGGTATAAATGTTAATTCGGATTTTCGGAATGGCGCTATCAGTGATGGTAACTGATCAAGATTAAACGATATAGCTCATGCTGATACGAAAGAAGAAGTTATGGTAAAGAATACTTCCGTTCGTCGACAACCTGTGTATGTATAACCTAGCCTATTAATGTGTGAAAATTCATACGAGTTTACTGACATACTGGAAATGAGTGAAGAAAGAAGTGTCATTTCCATCTTTTGTGTTAGAACAATGGGTCTCGCTCCCACGACTGTAACGTCTTGCCTGATATCTTGACTGAGGTCTAGTTCAAGGCTTAGACTGGTTTTATGCTACGTTAGCTCATGTCCAACTTAACTTTACTCATTGAATTCTAGTTGAATTGAAGTATCATAAAATGATATGACTAAAACCTCGTTCCTATATCTTTTGGCTCGCTTTAGGGCCAGAGATTCGAACCAGACTTCATCGTGGGTTACAAAACGGTTCTCGAATAGTCAATGGTGTCAAAGATATTGAAAAGTAGACGGATTGGCCCTTATGACGAACTTACCCAAATTAAGACGCTATTATCCGGTCGAGGCCGGTTTTTGAACACGAACGAAAGTGTTTTAAACATTGTTTTAAAGTCAGAAATGAAACTAAGTCATATTTAAGGATCTGGCGGATAGGCGATGGTTCTCAATAACACGATTAGATTAAGTTTACTCGATAGAAAAAAAATCCCAAAGTTTTCCCTTTTTATTATGTTTTTTTCAATACTATGATTAAACTGCTGATATTTAACTTTTTATTCTTGTAATTAACTAAATACATCAAATGTTTCTAGTGGAATTCGTAGAATTTGGAGCTTAGAAACACCCATGAGCAAAGATTTTGATGAAAAACACGTTTTTTTGCGATCCTGCTTTCAATTGGAGCAGGATGGCTAATTGCAAACTTATGCTTGCAAGAAAGAGACACTTGCACTCGGATAAGAGGGCCTTAACCATATAAAATCACGAAAACAACGAGAAAATTTCGGCCCTGATTCAATTAGCCAAAATCCAGCCGTAAGTTTTACGTAACGCCAACAATGAGATGAGCAGATTGCGGGCGTGACAGTGTCGCGATCGTATCCGCTGATGCAACGTGCAGCCTTTATAGTTCGACATCCGATATACCCGACTGTTTTTTGTCAAATAGGATATGCCCAATGTCGATGTGAACGTGATTATTATCGGTTTTATAGCTTGCAAGAGGCCATGTTTTAAGTTGTCAATGATAACTATATACTAGAACAGAGAGCGAAGACGTGTTTTTTCCGCTAACCGTCTAGCTGTCTCGCTCGTCCTGTCCTGAAGTGAACCGGCAGTCTAAAGCCCTGAGCAGTACGCTTTCATCTGTAGTAAATGGCTGCGGTAGCGGCGTGCCCGCAGGCTAAATTGTCCATCGTCTGCTCAGGGCCTAACTGTTTTTGTTAAGTTGTCCGTTTGCTCTTCGCTATACCTACCTATTGCTCAGTGGCAGGCAGTAACTAGTTGAGTCGGAGGGTTTGAAACTTTGCAGGATTTTAAACGTATCTTTCTTTTGTTACAGATGAGAACAAACGGGCATTAGGTGACAATGTGCAGATTAAAGACGACGCAGATTTTGCACATCTTAGTGGGATGACACAGGTTTGTAAAAAATTCTTCTTCTTTAAACGTTACAATCTTTGACCAAAAGACTTGCTAACTTTTTTATCACAATCGTCATGCTCCCACATCATCATCAGCATGTCATCGGCTTCTGCTTTCCCATGGCGCACTACAAAACTCTTTCCCCACCTTCCTCGTCCAGTCGCTACCAACAACCTGTCTCAAATCATCCGTTTAGCGAAAGAAAGAATAATAAGTGCGTTCACACACGATGACGCACTGACGCAGCGGCAGACGTCAGTCCGTCATTTGTGAAGCATGGAGTTGTATGAATCCGCACGTAGAAGCACACACGATGACGCATTGATGCAACGGGTGTGGTTCTATGGACTGACATCTGCCGCTCCGTCAGTGCGTCATCGTGTGTGAACGCACATTAGTACGAAAAAAAATACTAGGTATTAACCTAGTATTTTTTTTCGTCAGTAGCAACGATATTAATGTACTAAAGTACATGTCTATGGTCAGTAGGCAGGACGTCCCGAACTACACCTGTAAGTTCCTGGCATTCAGATATTATTAGCCCATTGCCAGCTAACTAATTTCACTCTCCCACTTCCTGAACCTTAAAAAATGAAAATGGAATTTCTTTCTTCAACTCTAAAGTCGAGAATAGAATATCTAACGCAAATACCGTGCGTGCACTTAGTTTTCAAAGATTTCTCCTAAGATTAGTCCTTATACTTTCAGAATCGTCGAGCCGAGTGAGCCACCATGTCTCAGTCAGCGCTCGGTCTGGGCGGAGAGCGCCGCTACTCCGTGCCCTCCAACCCTCTGATGCATGACCCTCGCGGCATGCATTCTGAGGACCTGCACGCCTGGTCCATCTACAGGTACGTTTTACTAGTTACAGTCATGTTCTAGCCAGGTCATGAAGCGTCTATACTCTGTACCTTACAACCTAGCTTACAACCCTTACATGATGCTGGTGTCGTGGCATGTATTTTGAGAAAATGCACGCCTGACCCGTTTGACTGGATATATTGAGTCATAATGTATCAGTCGTGATGAAGAAGGTTGTACAGCATCGGTTATCTGATCCATGATCCTCGCAGCCAGCATGCATTCTAAGGATATTTGTTCGGATATCTATTTCCAGGTATGTTAGGTATGTATGAGTACATATATTGACACTCACTCGAAGACTCGCTTAATCACGTTAATCCTCCTTTAAATCTCTTGCTAGCTTTTACTACATGAACCAGACAAAAAGTGACAGCAAGAGATTTAATGGAGAATTAACTTTATAAAGAGCGCTTTTGCAACTGAGTGTGACTCTTAAGTCATATCGTTGAAGTTTACGTAAATTTTGTGATCGTTTTATTTCAAATTACAAAATGATTATTTAAGCCCACATTAGTGCAACCAACTTTGGCTAAAATTACAATTTAGTACGCTCGACCTAGATCCGAAAAAACTGCGATGGGTCCGGATTGCTTTACTGTGATAATTTGCATGAGTCTGTTCATTTTGGTATGGATGTCTTGTTTTGTGCGGTAATTGTGGGTGTTGCTTTGACTTTGAAGCCTTATTTAAAAGGGTTTTGCACAATTACATGTGGTCGTGAAGTTAATTATTGTACTAAAACGTTTGGTTTGATTGTGGAGACTAACACAATCAAACTTACCACACAAAAGTGTCTTAATAGCTCATTTGGATACTGTGTTGTCTTCTATCATAGTAATTTTGTCAATACAAATGAAGGGTCAATCTTTCAGGTGACTCCTTATCGATCTGCAGGTTAGATCAGTCGATGAGGATCCCCCCGGTGCAATGTTCAAACATCTTTCTTGTCCTGTGCCAATGGCATCCATGTCTTCATCATCATCATCATCAACCTCCTTTGTCCTTCTGCAGGGGGAAAAGGCCTGCCCTAAAGTCGGATGAGTTTGAGTTAGTCCACCAGACTTGCGCAATGTGGATTAGCGGTATTCACACAAGCATCAAAATTTCTTCTTCAGTTTAGCACATGAATAGATACGACTAGAAGTCAAGCTTCTTAAAGCGCGCGCAACGGTGCTAGACTCGCGAAAAAAGTTGTAATCAAATGTTTTATGGATCAAAATGGCGTGTTTACGATGTGCTTCCGATCGTACGGATTATTTAATCATGTGAGTGTAGTATACCGATTTCCTCATGATGTTTTCTTTCACCGTCTGAGAATTATGTATCGATAACAATCTAGGAACCAAAAATTATTTGTGCCTTTATTCTGTTTACAGACAAAATTTGAACTCTGACTTCACGGACAGCGCGCTCGGCAGTACGGACAAGAGCCCCCTGCCTTACGGCAATTTTCAACTGAGGGATACCACAGTGCAGTCCATATTAGCACACCCCAGATATGGACCGAAGTAAGTTTTTGAGTATTGTGATAACTCTCGGTACCAATCGACTGTGTGTGTCTAGTGGCGGATACAGAAAAAACTCAAGGGGGGCGCTAAAGATATCTAGAGCTTGATTTTATCGTAATAAGAAATAGCGTGATAATAAACTCAATTAGAGAGAGCTCGAAGGAGAATGTTGGCTTTGGCAGCCGTTTTTTTATCCCGGCGCATACATGGTCAAGGACGGCCCCGCAAGGGGGGGGCCCCCCATCTGTATCCCCCGAACGTTCATGGAGGTTCGAAAATCTTTCCCAATCTAGTATGATTTCTTCACTTGTATGCGACTCTGCTTTTTTATGTATCGCTGCAAGTGCGGCTTTCTTACTCTGTAATTCGCGGGAAGTGTTCATTTTGTATGCAGCAATAGCGTAATAACAATACAGTGGAATAGCGGCAGGTCAATCGAGCCGGTGCGGGTGCCGGGAGATGCGCGTCCCGGCATCCACGCCTGCCTACGCGCGTACCCTAACACCGAATTCAGTTAAGGTACGCCCGTCCGTCCCCCCACACCGCGCTCGATTTGACCCGCCCGCCGATGCCGCTTCCGTACTCTTCTAACGCTCGCAAGTTGCTAATAGCTTCCTCTCACTTACATAGGAACAAGACGTGCTTATTTAATTTTGCGTGCGTTAGAAGAGTTCAAACTCGAATGTCATAGAGTAGAGCCGCCGTGTGTGGTCACCTTATTAGACTTTGCTTCGCTTGAAATCTTCGTACCAGCAAAAGCTCATACGTAACAAAAGGGATACCCTTTTGTAAAAATTTAATTTTAACCCTACAGATCAGCGCTTGGTTCAAACATGTACACCTACCTGAAGTTCGGGCTCCCTCGGGTGTTTCCACCGAACCACAACGGGTCGCAGCGCTCCGGCACGCCCAAACCGAAGACTTCGATTGGCAGCGGCATGAAACCTGCACCAAGGTGTGATATTAATTTTTGTTGATTACCTGTTGATCCTGGTTACGTTATAGTGGTGGGAATGTGTGGTGGATCTATGACCGATAAAAAAGCCCTCAACGAAATACATCCTGCATCGAACATGGCTATGGAAATCTGTGACTTGAAATCGACACTACGAGTATAATGTTTGTTCCTTGTTCTGTTTCCTTTCTTACCAATTACAGTGCCAAAGTTTTTTTGCGATTTCAATGTTGGTCTCATAGAGAAAGTTGTTCAGTTTGATGGTCTGATCAACCCATTAAAAAAGAAGGACCTTTTTATACAGTTTCGAAAACTGTCGTAGCGAAGCACGCTGCTGCGAAAAACATTTTTCATCGAGGAGAAAAATAGTATATTAACCTCGGGAAGTAAATAAGAAAGCCTTAGATCACCATGCTTGTTGCATGATAACATGAGATCTGATACCTACCTTTCTTACTTTCCTGCCCTCGGTGTGTAATCTAGGTAGGTACTATTGACTGCCTCATACGTTCGAAAAGTTGTACGATCGAATCATGTACCTACTCGCGAAATCTATATTTTATCTCGCTACGATGACGGGAGCCGGTCCGGACGAAATCACGGTCAAAATTTGTTTTAAGTAAAATTTTGTTTTTCACAGGATACAAAGGCAAAGCCGGGGCATTCGGGAGACATCATCAGGGTACGACAGTTCGGACAACGAAACCTCCACCAATTATAAATACAGCAGAAAGTACCGATCGGACCCCGATTTCAGAATGCAGAATCTACACTCTTCGTATCAGGTATTCTTTCGTTTTTCTACCTTAGGTATAAATAAAATAAATCAATATCTTGGACATTATCACACAAATTATCTAGTCACATTTAAAGTTCCAGAATCTAGCCTGGACTTGTATTATGATAACTAGACAACGATATAGAATACATATATAGAGGTAAAGAGGAAGTTTATGTGGTTAATTGTATTTAAATAAAGATGCTTTGTAGCAAACATTATGACGAGCCTACGAAATAAGTACAAAGAAGAAAGTTGAAGTAGATAGAACATAGTTTGTCCTTATTGAAGAAAACAAAGGTTTAAGTGTACCAAGTAGGGTACACTATAAAACTATGGCACTTCTTATAAGCTCTTTCGAGTACCTTGTGCCTTTTCAACGAGCTGTTTCCTTTAGCCAGTGACAGCGGCGTAACTAGGCCCCCGGAAAAACGGCGCAATGCGTGAAAAGAAGCTCGTCTTTACGATACTAAAGTATAGATTCTTGGGGCCCGTTCAGCATTTTGCCAGTTCTGCCAGCCTGTAGCTACGCAACTGGCCAGAGAATATTGCCTAAAGCCTGCATTAGACCTGCAATTTATCGCAGGTTTACGATCACAAAGGTGGGTGGAGGGGAGGAGCACGCGCTCCTTAATGGCTGAGAGTTTGCGATCGTGCAATCTGCCTTTACACTTGAGATTTGGCTAACGGGCGATTTAGCCTCGAGAAAATTACAGGTCTGCGATAACGCCTGCATAACTTTACCTAACTTCTCCCAAATATTTCAGCCCGGTACAGGCGTTCCCCTCGTTGCAATGCAGCAGGCAGGCATCAGAGGAGAGCCACACTGGACCAACTCGCGCAACAAGTCCATCAGCGAGGCGAACCTCCTCGGCATAGAGGCCAGGCCTCACCGCCACCAGACCCACCAGTACTCCAACAGGAGGAACAGTGTAGCCGAGTTCGTGCCTGACAATGATCATCAGAGGTACCTAATTACGTATTTTTTAGGGGCAGTCTCTTTCGTTCCAAGGAAACAAGCATCTTTAATCCATATACTGTCGCAATTCCAGACAGTGTATAGAAAATCAATTGTTCTACACACGCCTAGATCTACGCTTCCGTCAGGTTAAGGAAGGTGTATGGGCATAAGTCCACAATACGGGTTGGTAGACTTCACATACACATCAGAATTTCTTCTTCAGCGTATGCAGGTTTCCTTGCAATGCTTTTCATTCACCACAATTTAGCAGTCGTTATTACGTATACATAGGTAACTTAGACAAAATTATTGCTAGGTATGTACGCACGGCGACGGATCAACCTACCCATAGTTGGACCTTACGTCCATGAACATAGAGTTCAACTATGGGTAGGTTGATCTGTCGCCGTGTGTACATGGCATGTTGTGCGTACGGAATCGAACCTGGAATCTCGTGATTGAGTTCCCATTATAAATCCTGTTGATGTTGAGATAGAAGACCAAACAAAAATCTGACTAAAAAATTCGCTGTAAAAGCATCCGGAAGCAAATTTAGTACAACAGAGTTTCTCAGTTAAAAAAAAAAATGAACACTTAGAACTACCTACCTTTTGAAGAATGATTCTTCGAATTCCATATTGCAACTCCATATAATACTGTGATCGAAAAAATAAGAAAGCATGATAATGCAAAAAAAACTGTAGTAGGCAAAAAAAGGGGGCGCCACTTACTTTGTAAGAACGTCCAAATCATACATAACCGTGAAAGACCACCGTTTCAAAAAAATTACTTCCACCTGTCGCCTCGTCAAACAATTTTTTGCCAAGCAGTACCTGACTTTCATTTGGCATTACCACTAACTTCTAAATATTGTAACTCCAGCTACCTAATGCCGTCGTCGCACCTCGGCGGGCGCATGTCGAAGGCCGGCAGCCACATCTCGGTGGCGCAGTCCCGGAAACACTCCACGCTGCGGCCCGGCGACCACCTGGACGGATACACCCATTCCGCTTACATCTACCCTAATTATTATGTGAGTAGAGAACATTTTACTTACTATGAATTATCATCATCGTCTCAGCCGAAAGACGTCCATTGTTGGACATAGGCCTCCCCAAAGATAGCCACAACAAGCGCTGCGCTGCGCTGCCCTCATCCGACGGGTTCCCGTCACCTTCATCAGGTCGTCGGTCGACCTTGTTGGGCCAAGTCACGCTGCGCCTCCACATAGAATAATAAATCTCTTCAAATCTAAAACTTTATCAATGTCTTGGAATTGTCAAGCAGATTTGCTTGGCTAGGCTTAGCTAGGCAATGATATTATATGTTACTGTTAAGCCTACATAAGGTACCTACCAGAGTCTAACTTAAGCCCGGACTTGTATTAGGTAACGATTTACTTACACTTACATTAAAATATCCATGACTTTGGTTACAAATATTAATATTAATCATACAAATACGGGATTTTAACCCGTTACACACGGATCATTAGGTAGGTGCAATGTAATGTATTTTGCAGAAATTTTCTAATATCACCAAAACCCGAACGTTTCCGAAGCTTGAACATCGATGAACCCTAAATATAACAGTTCTTCTCCATTCCAGATAAACAGTTTAGAAATAACGTCACCAGAGAACAGGTCTACGTTGCTAGTGTCTGGGCTAAGTTTCGAGGTGAAGTCTGGTGAAATACTAGCTGTTCTGGCAACTTCACAGCAGGAAGCTACCGGCTTGTTGGACGTTTTAGCTGGGGTCCGGAAAGTAAGTGCATTGTTTAATGTTTCAATGAGGAATCGGGGCAGGAGGCTCCTATTTAATTTTAACGTAACAAACTAGAAATATTACATAGCAAAAAAAAAAAATGAAAAAAAACAACATTCCTACATTCGATTAGAATTTTTCCGTTTCTCCCCTAGAATTCTGTACCTAATAGAAAAAAGTTCAAAAAATCCTCATATGAAATCCCCTTAAAAAAATAGTCACTTACCAGAACATTTTTTTTCTTTTCACTACTAATTACGACATTGACTTGATAGCTCATAAATCAAGCCTAACACTCTGAACTTTGCCCCCTTCTTACTTCGGTATTATCAGCGTCAGTCATTAGGTTAAGCTTGACTTCTGTGACTGTCGAGTGTCAGTAATCCGTGTCCGTGTCGAAATCATTACCTTCCTTCATTTTTCACTAATCTACTTCTCTGTCAATTTTCTAGCCAAGTTTTCTCAAAGTTACCTAATTTTCTTTTTTCCAGAAACTAACCGGTGATATAGTCCTCAACGGTCAGCCAGTGGCGTCGTCAACGCTTCGCAAAGTGGCTGCTTATGTCCGCAAAGACACGTCACTATGCCCTTCAATGACGGTCGAACACACGCTGAGGTTCCACGCGTCATTGAGACGACCTCGCCACAACCATAGCCAAGTTAAGATGGACGATAGAGATCGAGTAAGTTGATTAGGAAGGGAACTGAAGGACTCTTCTTCTTCGAGTCGATGACATGTCATGAAGTATGTCTTACTTCAAGAAATTTACCCACCAGCTTTAGAGATTTAGGGCCTCTTTCACCTCTTCTGGATAAGTTCTTAAAAGCTTATCTGGCAGATATTATGGTATATTTCGTTTGAAAGATACGTGAAACGATTTGTTAGATAAGCTATCGAGAACTTATTTAGAAGCGGTGAAACAGGCCCTTACTGTTTACTCAGGGTGCGTCGGACGTATCAGGGGGTTCGTTTAGTACCTACGTCATTTGAGGTGGCTCTATTCGTGCACACCTGATTAGAGAATGAGGATAGGAATGGTTGTCACTTCATCATTACCATCTAAACTTACTTCTACTGGGGTACAGATTCTGGGTAGGTATAGTGTTGGATCAGTTGCATTTAGAAATTTTTTCAAGTCGCCTTAATAGGCTTCTGACCTGACTTAACGAATTGTTACACCGCCATCTAACAGAACGATCCGGGGCCAACGGCTTAACGTGCCTTCCGTAGCACGGATATTCGAATCGAAATATCACTAAACATTATCCAAAGACTGCGGTCACCTATCCAAAGACTGACCGGACTTAACGTTGCTTAACATCGGTGATCGTTTCCAATATCACAATTTCTTCAAAAAAGGATACTCTTTACAAAGACGAAGACGTTACCTTTTAGAACCTTTGACTACCTACTTATATGAGGACTGCTAACGCGTGTAATTCTACTAACAAACATTTCTGCCCATTTTTGCGGGGGGCGAGGTAACATGCAATCCGCAACTTTGGATTTTATTCCCCATAACTTTAGATTCTAATTTAGAATGTTAAAAATCATGAAAAGTAGTCTCGTGTGAAACCTTTAGGGTTCTAAGTTCGAAATTATTGTTTCGTAATTATAGGCTGTCTCGTTTAGTGATAAGGTATAAAATTTAATGTAAATGCACATGATCAATTGATCTTATACCGTGGCAGAGGGGAAATGCTACCGCAAGGCGAGTCCTTATAATAAATAGTCAAAGTATAGAACGTAATAACACCTTTCTGATGCTCATATTGTTTTCCAGATAAACCTCTTAATAGAAGAGCTAGGTCTCGAGCAAGTCCGGGACACGAACGTCGGTCGCCTGACCCGCTCCGAGATCAGAAGACTGAACGTCGCCTGCCAACTCCTCTTAGACATGGCCGTGCTAATCCTCGACCAGCCGACGAAAGAGATGGACATATTCGACACGTTCTTCCTCGTGGAGTATTTGAGGAATTGGGCCAGCACCGGCCGCGTGGTCATAATGTCCTTGCATCCACCCACTTATGAGATCTTTGCTATGCTGACAAAGGTAAGGCTATTGGCGGCTACTGGTTGGTATTTAGCGTGAAACTGAAATCCTTTTACAAACTTTTAGGGGTTCTATTACTACCTACTGTAGATATTTACTGTATCATCATCATCCGATACACGTCCCACTGCAGGGCACAGACCTACTACTCTCAGGGAGGGTGTATGGGCGTCAGTCGAACACGCGTGCCCAATGTGGATTGGTAGACTTCACAAACGCAACAGAATTTTTTCTTCAGCGAATGCAGGTTTACTAACGATGTTTTCCTTCACCGTTTGAGAGCAGTCGGTATTACGTAGATAAGTTAAGAAAACTCATTAGTACATACGTGGTATGTTGTCCTTGCAGATTCAAACATGGACTATCATGATTGAGCTTCTCTGTAACGCGTCACGACGCTCTACAAAAACTCTTTTTATTAGGATTTGATAATGCTATATTTGTCAGTACATAAACACTTTTTTGATATTCTATAATTACATTTCAGGTGGTATTAATATCAGCTGGTAGAACAATGTTCAGCGGTTATAGAAGAGACATGTTGCCATATTTCGCCTCCATCGACTACCCTTGTCCTGCCTTCAAGAATCCCTCTGATTATTACTGTAAGTTTTAAACTTTGCATGATAAACAGCTACGTGTATTATTCCTCTGAAACAGGACAAACCCTGTAAAAGCAAATGAGTGTCTGTGTGCTTCTTAACTTTTTAACGAATAAACCGAAAAAACTGATCTTGGTGAATTTAGCTGTTTACCGTAATACCATGAGTTTTACCGATGTACCCGTGAAGTTGAAAAATTTTAATACCTAGCGCGCGAAATGATATTTACCAATCTGGATGTGCGACGTTCGCGCGCCTAAAATCCCTTTCCGCTAGTCTCCGGCGAAGCGCCCATCTGTCAGTTATTTGACTTTGCGAGATAGAAAACGATTTAGTAGCACCCGATTGTACGCCCATTGACTACCACCTAGACTTTTCTAGACTACCGCCGAACTCTGGTCTGGAGTGCAATTTTTAAGGTTGCTTAAGGTTTCATATTAAGTTTGACACAACGTATACCGATGTTTCATTTATCATTGATGATTGCGCTTAGTGAATTGCACTTCAACTACTCAAACGAAGATTGACAAATTTTCCTGGTCACGGCACCCTGACGATAGAAATAAGCTTAGAGAATCCGGATTCTCTAAGGAAATAAGTGGGTATAAAAATTGCATGCAGCGAAATGAAAGACCACGCGTTACCTAGTTTTTATAATGTTTGCCCATTATTGACAGATGTTAATTGTACATTACAGTGGACCTGGTGACGCTGGACGACCTGTCGGCGGCGGCGATGCTGGAGTCGTCGGGGCGCATCGAGGCGCTGGCGGGCGTGTTCGCGGGCGCACAGTCGCCGCCGGAGCCGCCGCCCCCCGTGCCCCTCCCGGCGCCCGTCAAGCGACCCGCCGCCGTCATACAGGCGTTCGCTCTGATCGAGTTAGTTATTATATTATCTAGAAGCCGGGGCGCACAGTCCTGTCAGTTATAGTAGATTACACACCGAGGACAGGAAAGTAAGAATGGTCTCAGATCTCATGTGATCTGAGGCTTTCTTATTTACTGTCCGAGGTTAGTATACTATTTTTCTCCTCGATGGAGGTGGAAAGCGACAACTTCGTTTAGCGCAGCGGGACGAGAATTGACGTTTTCCGTCCAGAGGGGAGAAAATTATTATTAATTTATCTACAGGCTGTAATTTAAATAAATCGACAAATTTTTAGGGGTGGTTAAGACTATCGAAGTATGCATTCTCACTCACGGAAGTTTCGAATGCTCCGCGTACATTGCACTAAAATAGTTTGCCGATTTATCTGACCCAGCGTCCGAGGCTTAGCTTTAACACTTAACTTATCATTACTAAAGGGTGAAATTGATGTCAGTAGGTAGTTAGCATCCTTTTAAACTAAGAGTCTACCCATCAAACTGAACAACTTTTACTATGGGAGCAAACCGATCGGAGGAAAAAAAATCTACTATTGGCGCTGTTGCATACATTTGAGTCAAGTAGGCATTGCAATTTAGTATGGAACAGCAGATTTTTTTGCTCTCATAGTAAAAGTTGTTCAGTTTGATGGGTAGACTCTTAGTTTAAAAGGATGCTAATGATATCAATTTCACCTTGTGTAAATGTAAGTTTATGTAACCTAGGATAAAATCTCTTACTCTTGATCTCTGATTTACAATAAAGTATAGCTACTCCCGTATCAGTCTGCGCATCATTTCTTCATTCGCGCTAAAGCCTAGTTCGGACTACGCGAGTATTTTAGTCGAGTAAGGAGTGTTTTAGTGGTTAAACATGTCTGAACCACAATAATTTAGTCGAGTAGTTTAGCGAGTGCTTTAATTTTGTTACTAAATCACTCGCACTCGACTAAAATACTCGCGTAGTCCGAACTAGGCTTAAGCGACTCCTCGCTACCTAGAAAAGAGACTTCAGAGAGTATGAAGAAAAATAGTAAGGAGCAAAGGTTAGGAGTAACTTGCCTCAAATTAGACCAGTTGGTTCGGAGCTGGTATAATTTGATACAAGTAGTCTTTGCTCTATTTCTTGGCTTCAAATCTTGTCTTTTCTAATAGTAAATTATGTTGTTTCCTTGCAGGAAGAGCCTAGTGTTTACACAGATGACGACGTTATCAAACGTCATCACAAGAGTTCTGATAGCTGCCATCATGTCCCTTGTCACTGGTACCATCTTCTGGGACCTGCCCATGACTGATGCTAAGGTATGTCGGTTTTGATGTACTAATTCAAGACGAGATAGATTGTGCCACTTTAATTAAGAGGAAATAACTGAATTCTAGTAATTTCGTGAGGAAACCTGCATGCTTCAATTTCGATTTCTTCAATTTATGCTTTTACTGTATAGTATTATATAATCTGTGATTGTACCCACTGTCCATTATAAGTGGCGACGGGCTCACCCCCTGTCACACTGGACAGAGTTTCGGTACTACTGGTGACACGTGGATGTTCTGAGGTTTCAGAATATCTCTGACTACCCCCTCGGGGAATAAACCTAGTTGTGAGCATATGCTATGCTAGTAATTTCGTTCGTTGCATAAATTACATCATAAAGCATCGATGCTTTATACTAACGCAACGAGCGGAATGACTAGAATTCAATTATTTCCTCATATGACTCGGTGCAGAGAAGTATTAACACTCAGTCATGTGGGTCCGGGTTGGAATCCGCGTGGACGACATGCCATCACCACTTGACACGTCATTCTATGTTTTTCGGTTAAAAAGAATGTACCAACATTCTAATGGTCTTGACAGCGCAGTACAATATTTTTATGCGAAAGTGCTTCTGCGCCCGGTAAAGATCGCGCAACGAATCATGATCGATGATCTTGAATTCGCAGAAATCAAATTCAGGTCTATTTTGCGGTCGTCGCGCAAGGGCCATTGGCCGCGTTATAAAGTCATCAACCTGCGCGAAAGTCCCTACCACTTTCCCCGATCGCTCATCATCCACTGTTTGATCCGTACTGTAGTTGTAGTAACGTTTCTGACCTAGGTGGGTACCCTGAACGTGCTTATAGTCCATGTAATATTTTGTCCCCAGCTAACGCAGAACGACAGAATAGGTTACCACTACACGGTGATGTGTTTCACGTTGTGGCCCGTCCTGCTCTGGTTGACTGCGAGAGAGGCCAGCTCTCAGCGGCACCACGTCGAGCGCGATATTGCGGTGGGGTTGTATTCCAGAATAGTCTTCATTCTCTTCGATGTGAGTACATAAATACATTGCACTTGCTTAAGTCATTTTGCTGTTCAGTAGTGGTCTCTCATCACAACATCTTTTTTGTTTGTTTTTATACTATCGAAACCATTTGATACTATAATCAACCTGTTAAATAATCTACGCTGTTAAAGAGGGAAATTGATTGCCGTGCAGTCAATTGACCTAATGGCTCGAAATCAATCTACCAATAGAAGTATATCATTTTTGGCGCGCACACGTAGAGTATCTTAGAAAGAGTCAACTGTGCAGGTACGTACCTACACCCGTAAGCATTATAAACTTAGTACTAACTAATGTATCTTCGGAAAGTAAGATAAAAGGCGCGATAAAACGCTTATCGCCGCGCCAGCCATGTCGCCCGTGCAGCGTCCGTAGCAGGGCGCCTCAATAAACGTTTTATCACGCCTGCCATCTTGTTTATTCGCGCGCAAAAAGAAAGAGTTAGGGTTCTGATAGCGCTTTATCGCACCGCCATGTCGCCCGTGCAAGTGTCGATGCACTTATTTATGTGTTCTAAAATTGTGATTGCAGCAATTCCTAGAGGTGTGGTCGGCTATATTAACCTGGCTGGCATATCTGGTGCCCAGCTATGCTATGAGTGGTCTATACGCTCAGTCACCGGGCTCATTCGATGGTTTCTATATTTATTTAGGTAAGATATTGCAATAGCAATTCTATCATGTATTCTAGTATTTTAATAAAGCAAGTCTATTAAGTTCGTTGACGACGCATGTTGCTAAAGTGGACCTATGTCATTGATTTTTAAATGTGATTTCAACATTTTTTTGGTAAGATGAATAATTATCTACACCATTATACAATGGTATCTCGCTACGATGACGGGAGCCGCTGCGGACTGAGGCCTCGTTCAAGGAGACGCGGGCGCTGCGGTGTGCGGAGCGGGCTGTCGGAAACACAGACAATGGCGATGTATAGAGCGTTCACGGAGAAGCGTTTTTGCACGCGTCAAAATGTCATAGATTTATTTACCGCCCAACGCGCCGCGCGACGTCCCGCGTCTCCCTGAACGAGGCCTTAGTCACAGGCAGAGTTATAAAATTAAATAAGTATGTTAAGCCTGTAGAATCCCACTGCAGGGCAAATGCCTCCTCTCACGAATAAGGGTGAGAGAGGCCATACTCCACCACGCGGGCCCAGTGCGTGTTGGTGGAGGCAAGTTAGTGGTCAACTTGCTGTCAGAGAATTTTCGAGCCGCCTTAATAGGCCTCTGACCTGGCTTAACGAATAGTTACAACGCCATCTGACGGAACTATCCGAGACCAACTGCTTAACGTGCCTTCCGAAGCACGGAAACGCTCGAGATGAAATACCACTAAACAGTCACCCATCCAAAGGCTGACCGGACCTGACGTTGCTTAACTTCGGTGATCGTTTCCAATACCGAAGCTCCACTACGCCAACGAGTGCTTTTTTAATACGCTTTCTAATTTCAATTTCATCTATCCCAGGTTACATGGTGCTATACTTAATAAGTACTCAAATGCTCTGCCGAGCTATGATCTTCGTGGTCCCAATGGAGAAGACAGCGGCCATCCTCTCAGGTCTCTGCCTGCTACTCAGCACCCTGGTGAACGGCGTGATGCTACATCAGCAGGACTTGCCTTCATACGTGCGGTGGTTGGAGTACGTCTCTCCGAGTAGATGGGCGATCCCGGAGGTGCTGCAGAAAGAACTGAGTGAAATGGCCTTGAGAAGCAGTATTAGTAAAGAGATCAGATGTACTAATAAGCAGGTAATTTTAATGTTCATATTTTTAAAATAAACATGTCTAGACGTACAGAAGCATATAGTTTCCCCGATGGTATAGTCAGAGATCCCAACGAAATAATAAATATTTTGGACATTGGACGCGGTATGTAATTTGTGCGCACGAAGTTGCGGGTAAACTCTAGTAAGACTATGAAAACCTCCGTCGAGGAGAAAAATTGTATACTAACCTCTGATAGTAAATAAGAAAGCCCCAGATCACATGTTTGTTGACCTCGACTTTGCCTCGGTCAACAATTACATGAGATCTGAGACCTTTCTTACTTTAACGTAATCTGCTATTAACGTTGTTTTTTGTTACAGCGACCGTACCAAGACATAATAGTACAATCGCCGTGCCCCCCACCGAACGGAACCCAAGTTCTCTCAAACTACGAATTTCTACGATCCGAAAACCTTTGGGAATGGACCGAAGAGAGTTTTCTAATAGCTCTCGCTATTTTCTACGGAGTGTTTGCTCTAGTCGCTATCATAGCCTTCGTTGCTGACTGTACAAGGTACTCGAAAAGTAAAGAACGGACCTTAATGAAAGGACATAAGGTTACTATTAATACGCCTTGATTTTATAGTTGATTCAGTTTGGTTTTGATTTGATGTGGTCGTTGGATAAACTGCTATGTTGTACAATCGATTTAGACAGTTAAAATGTAAAAGCCAAGTTGGACATAACCGCCATATTGCGGAGAACTTTTGAAGCTCATTTGACTTAGTTTTATTTTAATAAGGTGAGAAAATTTTAATTAAAGCCTGACAAGAAAAATAAGACACCTCGCCATGTTGCGGATAACATTGGAACTAATTGTAGTACCTACTTGAAACATAACCATTAATAAAGGTTATGTTCGATTGTAGCGTCCCCAAAGCGGGCTATTTATTTTTCTGGTCACGCATGTATTCTAATTTAGAGCCATTATCAAAATTGAATACCTTATTATTAAATTTTAGGCATCACAAAATAAAAAAAGATTTATATGTAGGTCTGTCTGTTATCGTCTTGATGTCCAGTTGCAAAAATGAAAGTATCACAAAGTTTAAAAATTGGTAAGCTCTGTTAAATTGATGAAAAGAACTTCATAATATCGTTATCGCAGTTTCGGTGTAGGTACAATGCCTTTTTAAAATGGAAATTTTACGAAAGAGGGGGTGGGTTTCTGACCCACATGCCACCTCACCATCCTATACAAGGTGTTACAAAAATACAAATAACCATTTCGATGTTGGTCCTATAGTAAAAGTTGTTCAATTCGATGGTCTGAACAACCCCCATAATAGTTTTAAATGCTTATTTTTACTTTTGTAACACCCTGTATACCTATGTGAAATTGATAATAGTTACATTGCTTCGACGATTCGGGAATTTTAATAAAGAGGTAATCGCAATGTAAGTAGCTAAAACCGCATCGACTTTACCTAAAATATCTGTTTCTTCCTTAAATAGTATATAATTATGTGAGTTTAGAAGGCAGAAACCCGATTTATTAAATGAATAATAACAATAAAATAAATACTTGTTTAATCAATTAGATAGGTAGGTAATTAAATGAAAATCTAATGTACAAAAATAATTTTGGTCATAATACTTATTTTAATTAGGTAGGTTGTATGTGAGTATATATAAGTTACTTTTTTAATAAAATGTGAAAGGCTGACTATGTAATGTCTTCCGTCCATAATATAATTTTAAAATGGATACTAAAATTATTTAGAAATAATACTGATAGTATAAGGATCATTAATTTAAATGCTGAATTGTGTCTAGTAAATTAAATATAACATAAATTTGTGAAATATGCTAAAAGTGAGCTAGCTTTAAATGCACTATGTGTCTGTCAAGGGCGGAACTAGGATTTTTTTTCACATTTTCCGGAACCTGTCTGGGATTGCGATATAATAATATAGTGGGGCAGCTCAGCGATTGCGAGGAGTCAATCGCAGTGTGCGGGGGAGGGGGGTCTCGTCCCGACCTGCCTGCAGGCTGTACCAACAAGGCGATGACCTGATGCGACCGCTCAGATATGCCCTACTATGTTATTATTTCGCTATAATCCAGGGGAACCATGGCCCTTGGTGTCTGAATATATTCCTTATCTGGGGATTTATATGAGGAATACCAACTATCTTTTTAAGTGTGCAGCTCCAACGACACTCATCTTTAGC
Organism: Agonopterix heracliana; assembly: GCA_963693445.1. NCBI lineage: Eukaryota > Metazoa > Arthropoda > Insecta > Lepidoptera > Depressariidae > Agonopterix > Agonopterix heracliana. The sequence goes on from OY856310.1 coordinate 4,602,809, forward strand.
ATATTCAAGGAGTGAAAATGTGTCAAGTGATGAATGACCACGAAAAGAACTGTAAAAGAAACATTAATCCCTACAAAATAATAGCTGCTCAAATTCTTTCCCACATTTTTATTTCAAATGTGCTGTTTATTGAATATTTCTTTTTAACTTTTGCTTTTGCTTATTCTTCTCTACTAATTTGTAGAAAATCTATGTAAGCATTCATTTTTAAAGTACCATTTGTAAATACTTTTTTAAAATTATTACTAAGTACTTATTGAAATTATAACACTGCCTTTGCGACCTTTCTCAATTAAATAGAAAAACAATAGGCAACTATATGCGTTTTGGACCGAACTTTTACATGAAATATTTATAATTAATGTAAGCAATCCTTATCAATAATTAAGTTTCTTAAAAATTACTTTAAAAAATCTTAATTACCTACTTAGTTAAGATGAAATTTAAAAGTGGAGCCATATCAATATCATATTAGTTGTTTATAGATAGAAAAATGTAATTGTTAAGTTAGTTACCTTAATTTTGAATATCAATAAATTGTAATTCTGATCGTTGTTTTATTCCCATTCCACAAAATATTATATTCTTGCAATAGAACGATACACTCCTGGCTTAGACAAGACTCCTGGCCCTGTCTGTACCCAGACTTTAGATTTTCGATATATCGCGACGGTTTCGGTCCGAATTTCATTGTAATAGAGTTGACATTGGAACGAAAAGTTCACGCAATTGCGAAGTTCGCATGTCCGGGTAGAGGCCCTGGTATAGATGTCGCCTTTCAACCAATTACCTACTCACAATTTGCAATTAAGAAAATTTATGGGTACGGTGTATACAGCCCCGGATTTAGGATTTTTCCGAGCCGGGGCAAAAACTTATCTTTGGCACCCTTCCTTCCCAAGGGAGTAGCAATAACTTTTTCCCAGGGCGGCCAGGAGTGCGATTTTTGAATCTCATTCGGTGAGCTCAGCAGTTGAAAATGTCTAAATAACTATGGAGATAAGCATCTTTCTTCTGCTGATTTGACTCTCAAAAATTATATTTCATGAGTGCAATTTTTGAAAGTTAAATCAGCAGCAGAAAGATGCGTATCTCCATAGTAATTTTGACATTTTCAACTGCTGAATTCAGCAAATGAGATATCTAGATCGAATTCAGCAATAGGTTTGACGAGTTAGTTTCAATACAATAAAACTCGACTTTTTTTTCAATATTTTCAAATCTTTGTACTTACTTACTAATATACACGACTAGTTTTTAATTAGTAACGAAACTTTAAGGGTGTATTCAGAACATGAGTCGAAAAACAATAAAAAATTTTGGACCTCCCATACAAATGTGCGGATTTTCTTGTTTTTCAACCCATTTTCCATAGCGAAAGTTGTTCAGATTCAAGAGCTGAATAAACCCTTTAAGTTTCGTTACTAATTAGAAACTAGTGGTTAATTATTTGTCAAACTCTTGATTTTTTCGCCCCTTTAACCTGCCGCCCGGGGCGTGGGCCCCGGTTAGACCCCCCTAGATCCGGGGCTGGGTTGTAACCACGGTGTAAGAAAGAATTATTCCCGGCACCCCGGCACGCCGCTTTCCCTCTACGCAAGAAAGAGTATCTAATACTACAAAGTGTAGGTACCTATCCGTGATTTTTGCGGAGGAGTCGATCATTAGGTACAATGCCTATAAGCAATAGCGTAGCAATCTTAAAATAAAAAATAAATCTTGAACTTTGTACCTACACAGCCAAAAAAAAAAAATGACACAACCAAAACACAACTAAATAAGTTTTTACATCAGAAACGTTTAGACAACATACATTAGGTACGGAGGTTGCACCCGTATAGCCTGTTATGATTCAGATAGTCGCAAAAAAATAATATATGGTCTTCCTTGTCGCCAGTGCCGGACTGGGACCTGAAATCGGCCCGGGCATTTTAGAGACAGTCGGCCCTCCCAACGGTACAGTAGTTTTGTATGGGACAGCTGTTTTTTTTTCGCGATTTCGATGTTGGCTCCATAGTTAAAGTTGTTTAGTTTCATGCATGGTCTGAAGCACCCATGTGATGACAGCAGTACTATCTAAGACCAATTGCGAGCGAAGCGAGCTCGAGATTTCACTGCAATATAATGTGATGACAGCAATACGATCTAAGACCAAGAGCGAGCGAAGCGAGCTCGAGATTTCACTGCAATATAATGTGATGACAGCAGTACTATCTAAGACGAATTGCGAGCGAAGCGAGCTCGAGATTTCACTGCAATATAATGTGATGACAGCAATACGATCTAAGACCAAGAGCGAGCGAAGCGAGCTCGAGATTTCACTGCAATATAATGTGATGACAGCAATACGATATAAGACCAAGAGCGAGAACGAGATTTTTTGCAATATTGTGAATTTGTTGTAATACTTTTATTTCAAACACTTGATTTTGGCGCCCCCTTTACCTGCCGCTCTTGGGCGAGGACCGGTATCCAAAGGCGATGGGCCGGCCGTCCAGAGCGACGACCGGCCCACCAGAGCCGCGGCCCACCGGGCATTTGCCCGGTACGCCCTAGGGCCAGTCCGGGCCTGCTTGTCGCCCACGCACGGATGTACCGTTTTAGGTCTCCTTTACTCTATTGGCTAAATGAATACGCACGAGATACCGATATGATTGACTAAATTGGTTTTCCTCATAGGCTTACACCACAAAATAACATGTTTTTGTAACTTATCTCTATGACTATGCAAAATGTTATTCATAACGTTTTTACTAAGTTTCAAATAATAGGTAGGATGTTGTTTGATTATTTGGATTTGATAAAATTTGAACACAATATTGATGACCATGTTCCGTTTCTGGTGCATACATACATACCTACCTTACCTACTCGTAAATCTGTCATATTATTGCATCGTTGCATCAGACTTTTGATCTGACTGTTGCAAATGTCTGATGAAAAATTGGCGCAACAATCAGACTCAGTAAAAAAAAGCTATGCTAACCACGAGGGTTTCCAAAAGCTAACGAACTCCCTAATGTTCAATTTTGATTTAGGTAGGTAGGTACCTTTGGGTCCGGTACCTAGTTTCGAATGATGCCCTGTAGGTAGGTAATTACTATTAATAGCAAATAAATGTATGAACATCTGCCTAATTAATGTATTGTGTATTAAGATCGAAATCGCGAAAAAAATCATTCTGTCCCATATATTTAGGTCGAGTAGGATTGCGGATTTGTATGAAACGGCAAAATTTTCGCTATTTCGACCCTAGCCCCATAGAGAAAGTTGTTCACTTTGATGGCCTGATGATTCCCTTAACCGTCAGCCCGTCATTGTAAGTTCCAGTTGGACGTTGATGATATAGGTAATAATTATGCATGAAAAAATGGCACCGGATTAGCCTGGTGTCGCGTGTAGTCAATAGGCATCTTGCAGGCGTAATTTAAGCGCTCTTACAGACCAGCGACACTTTGCGGTCGCAGCGGGTCGCGCGACAGTTGCGCTCATAGACTTTACGATCGCGCGACGTCGCGCGACCCTCTGCGACCGCAAAGTGTCGCTGGTCTGTAAGAGCCCTAAGTCGCGTAATTTCGGCAGGTGTGTCGTTTTTAGTCGCGCCTTGATAGAGGCCTACACCACAGATTATATAATACTATACAGTACAGATGCCCAACGTCAAACAATGGAACGCGACTGCCGTAACTCGAGCAGTCTTCGGGCAAAGTAATTGCTTGATTTTCCGAGGCTCATGATATTTTTTTGTAGTCAGATCATGTATTTTTAGTATACAATTTACACTTTTACGTAAACATTAATTACGAATCGATACCATAACGCCATAATATATTGCAATTTTTTGAACTAAAATTTCATTTGTATGGGTTAGGATACCATGCCTACACTAAGAAGTTTGTGATGATGAAGTAAAAAACGGATTATTATTATTAATAGTTGTATTTCATAATTGTAACACAAACAATGAACACATTTAAAATGAAAAGTATGACAGCAACAATTTAAAAGATAATAAAATTATTTTAATAAATTATTATATTATGAACACAAAAGTAACAGGTACTTATTAACATAATTTAAGCGTTTATAAAGCTTTTATATATTCCATAACAATGAAAAAGAAAGGAAGTAAATCCAGATTGAATGAAAAAAAAATTACATTCCATCATTTTTTTTTTACATATGTAATACCTTGATCACACGCTGTATTATTCCTTGATTTATTTAACGTAAAAAATTAATAATACTCAATGCTTTCCCAAACATTCTGCCCCATACATTAAAAATAAAAGGCACTGTACGTTTGGTACTGTAAAAAATACACCATAAGTCCTATACTGGGCTAAAAGTTATACAAAGTATTCCTGTTTGTGATCACAATACTAGGAGAAGACTTCTTCTTTCAAAAATAGATTTCGCTGTCTGATTTTCTATAAAAAAGAAACATACTCGTATTTGCGATTCACGCTACAGGACCTATTTTAACTCTCAAAATATCGATTACCTGTCTGAAGAGACTGGTTTGTGCGCATGTCCGATAACTGTCTAAACTATGGTCACCGTGATGAGGTAAACAATGTAAATATTTTATTATAGTTTCAAAATAACTCTGAGGATGTCAAAGTATACGAAAACTACGGAATTTGTCCGAGTCTCAAGACCATAATAATACAGAGTGTAAGATTAAATGTGTTACATATTAAATAGGTTGCTTCAAACCATCAAACAGAACAATCATTATGGAGCCAACATGGAAATCGAGAAAAACAATCCTTTTAAAATTTGTACTCAATTTTACAAAAATTACCAATCAATCAATCAAATCTGCCCACATCTAATAACCCTAATAATTAAATTAAGAACATACACAGTATGCAAAATAAACACTTGATTTGATTTAAATTTATGATAAAATTCAGGTACCTTAACCCTACCCTACCCTACCCTACTTAGATCAAATTAAAAAGTAAAATTAATGGATAGGCCCAAAGCACGTTAAGTTGAAGCACACAACTAGTACACTTGGTCCATACAAACTGGCACACTTGGTCTGTCATCTCGGTACATATTTGAAGTATATCTGTCATTTGTTTTGCCTCATTTTTCTGGTTTGAAATGTTCGCGCAAGGCCCATCCCTTAAGGGTCGGCACTACCCTAATCGGGCAAAACAGGGTTCGGCGTTCCGACTTTTGAGGATAGTAAATAGCTATATTTAGAAACAAAATTAAGACCATCGCTTCTCTAAAAGATGAAGTACAAGATGAACAAAAAAAACTTCAGTAAAATTGTGTAGTTACATCAGAAAGTAATCGAGAATTTCATGAAAAACTCTAGAATAGCACTGCCGCGTTCCGAGTCCTGTGATTTAGTGAAACAAAATAAAACAACAAAATATATTTATAACCAATGGCAAAACATCAAAGAACACTTTAAACAAATCAGTTTTTCGATACGACTTCTAGTTTTTTTGCAATTTGTTCCCAAAAATCACATATTTTTTTGGACGTTTTCTTCATACAAATTACTATGGGCCGTCAATCGTTCGAAATCATTGCGAATAGACCGGTGACCGGCAACACCCAACCCAGTCTTAGAAGATTAATGAACAAATCAATTTTTAGCTGAAGTAGGCAAAGTAACTTATAAAAAACCGGGCAAGTGGGTGTCGGGCCACATGCAGTGTAGGGTTCCGTAGTTGCCCGTCACGATATGTGGACTTAGAAGTGCATTTTATAAATTGGTCGACTATTACTCGTTAATTTTTGTCCCCTTTATTATAATAGAATAATTTTAAGTTTATTACTATTGTTACTAGCAAACTAAGGATTGATAATCTGAAATCATCATCATCATCGTCAGATAAGAATGGAATAATAGTGAACTCTGTACCGTAGTAGGTAACGTCAAAAGTCATTTGCACGACAGAATTTTGCGCAAAAAGACATTGCGCGACACAAGAAAACACAAAGGATTTTCACAAAAGTTACTTTCCGGGCACTGTTTGGTAGTTTTTGGTTATTTTGGTAATTTATGGTAGTTTTTGGTAAATTTTCGTACCAAAGTAACAAAAAAGTTATTTTGGTAGATTTTCGTACTTTTTGGTAGATTATTGTTATTTTGGTAATTTTTCGTACTTTTTGGTGGTTTATGGTTAATTTGGTACTTTTTGGTTTATCTCATTTCATTTCATTTATTTACCTTAAATTGAAGGTAGGTATATAAGGTCTAACAAAATAAGGTGAAACTATTTTAAGGGGATGATCAGACCATCAAACTGAACAACTTTCTCTATGGGACCAATATCAGATCAACAGAAAAAAAAATCTGCTGTTTAAAAATAAAAAATAATAATATCTACCACTGGATTTGGCCCTGTTCTGCTGTGAACGAGTGTGGCGAAGCGGGCGTGCGAGGCGAGGTCACTGAACCTACGCGCCGGGGCCCCGCGAGCTGGGTTGACTATGCAGTTGGGGACGTGAGACGTCTAAGTTCAGATGTTTAGGTAGATAATGAACGTAGTATTTTGCTTAAAAAATTTAATCCAAATGGTATGGTAAGAAGGTACTTTTACTTACATTCAATTTTGTACATATCCCACACCTTTCTCAATGAACTTTATTGCACGTCTTTGGATGTGTCTTTGCACTTATTGATTAAAACGTCTCAATCGTATTAATAACATCACGTGTGCGGTCACTATCCGTTGTCGGAGCTCACTGGTGGTTCTGTTTTGGCATACATGGAAATCAAGTGGCGTAAGGTCAGGTCTGGAGAGCGATTTTTGAATCTCATTCGGTGAGCTCAGCAGTTGAAAATGTCAAAATAACTATGGAGATACGCATCTTTCTACTGCTGATTTGACTTTCAAAAATCATACTTCAGGAGTGAGATTTTTTAAAATCAAATCAGCAGCAGAAAGATGCGTATCTCCATAGTTAGGTATTTTGACATTTTCAACTGCTGAGCTCACCGAATGAGATTCAAAAATCGCTCTCCAGGTCACTCAATACCTCTGCCTATTCACCGAAATCCGTATGTATCGTCCAAGTAGCTAGGTCCGTACACTTTTCACTAGTTGTCACGTTCATGATGGTAAAGCATATCACGTAATGACGTAACCTTGCAAGAGGTTGAGTGAGGCGCACGCAAAACGTATCGACCGGTCGGCGTGCGCGAGCGCCTGAAGACGTCAAAGCAAGGTGAAAGGTCGCAACGCAACGCAAGCAAGGGCGGGAGTGGGGGCCGGGCGCATTGAGTTCAAAGGAAGCCGCCGCGTGCGTGCGGCGTGCAAAGTAAACAAAACACAGGTCCCTATTCAGGGATGATAGCAAAATATTTAGTAGATCAGTGTAAATATTATTTATAAAAAATTAGATTTCGACATTGGTCCCATAGAGAAAGTTGTTCAGTTTGATGGTCTGATCATCCCCTTAAAATAGTTTCACCTTATTTTGTTAGACCTTATATAAGTTACAGATGGTAAGTAAGTACAGACAGAGTACCTATTAGTCACACTACAATATAATTGATAAACATTAAGAAAAAAACAGATTTAAACAATAGGTGCCAGACAATAACTTAACTACCACCTTTCACTACTACAATTAAATTAGTTAAATGTTATAAAATCAGTTCAATGTGATTAGTTAAAAATTATAATAACCTATTGAGGTACAAATAATCGGTCTGCAACAAATTTTTTTCTACTCAGATTGATGCCTGTTTGTTTACTTATACTGAAGAAACTAATTAAAGTCATAGGGACACTGTTCGATTAATAATTCTCTAACCTTCTTCAGAAATTTCTTGTCGGCTTAATGTCATCTGCCCCTCTAGCATGCCACCGCCGAGAAAACGACAAAAATCGAGACGTGCCTCCATCTTTATTATTTTACGTACGCCAAAAAGAGCGCGCATGACGTTTTTCTCGTTTAAACGCTTTGTCGTGGGTGGCATGCTAGCCGTGCTGGTATTTTACTATACACATGCAATCCCTTTGACATATTAAAAGTGCTAGGTATCAAAATTACAACTCTTTTCAGTAGCCCTCTTTTGTAAAAAAAACAATATTAGGCGATTTGCTGTACTAGAAGTTAGTTCGGTGGCGCGTTGCGGAGAGGTATGGACTCTCAATCAAGAGGTCAGCGTTCGAATCCGCACGGACAACATGCCACGTACCAATTAGTTTTTCTAACTTATGTACGTATTACCGACTGCTCTCAAATAGTGAACGAAAACATCGTGAGGAAACCTGCATATGCAGACGAAGAAATTCTGATGTATATGTGAAGTCTACCAATCCGCATTGGGCATACGTGGTGGACTTACGCCCAAACACCCTCCTAGAAGGTAGGCCTGTGCCCTGCAGTGGGACGTTTATAGGGTGTTACAAAAGTAAGAATAAATTTTTAAAACTCTTAAGGGGTTTAGACCGTCAAACTGAACAACGTTCTCTATGGGACCAACATCGAAATCGCGAAAAAAAAAATCTAATATCCCATACATTTTTAGCTCGAGTCGATTTGTAGAGTATAGAACATAAGCATAAGCATAAATGCTCACGACTATATTCCTCGAGGGGGTAGTCAGAGATATTCTGAAACCTCAGAACATCCACGTTTCACCAGTAGTACCGAAACTCGGTCCAGTGTGACGGGGGGTGAGCCCGTCGCCACTTGTAATGGACAGTGGGTACAATACATGCCTCGAAATTGAAGCATGCAGGTTTCCTCACGATGTTTTCCTTCACCGAAAAGCCAGTGGTGTTACAAATCGTACATAAATTCCGAAAAACTCATTGGTACGAGTCGGCATGGACGGGGATCGAACCATCGCCTCCTGCACGGCAGGCAAGGTTACTCGCCACTGGACCACCACGGCTTTTTTTTTAGTATAGAACATAAATTATTTTTGTCACGATTTCGATATTGGTGCCATAGTGAAAGTTGTTGAGTTTGATGGTCTAAACCACCCCCTTAAATGTTTATTTGTATTTTTGTAACACCTTGTATAGGCTGATGATTATGATCATGATGTACTAGAAGTTCCAGAAAACTTGCAAACGCTGCAATCGTTTTCTCAGCCATTTGTATTGCCAGCTTAGATTTTATTAGCCTGAATCCTTGCATTTTTAAATACATTAACATTTTCGAATACCTATCCAATTTCTACTAAAATCCACTAAACAATTTTGCCCTAAATCTACCAATAAATAAGAAATCTACTAAAAGTCGTCACACTGATGTCCTTTTGCGCAAATGTTTTTGAAGGCAATCGTTCCAGTTACTGCAAAATTAACTTTTTATTATATCTGACGATGATTATGATGATAAAAGATTACACACCCTTAGTTTGCTAATACTATTAATAATATTATATAATAATAATATAATCTGCAAACCCTGCAATCGTTTTCTCAGCCATTTGTATTGCCAGCTTAGATTTTATTAGCCTGAATCCTTGCATTTTTAAATACATTAACATTTTCGAATACCTATCCAATTTCTACTAAAATCCACTAAACAATTTTGCCCTAAATCTACCAATAAATAAGAAATCTACTAAAAGTCGTCACACTGATGTCCTTTTGCGCAAATGTTTTTGAAGGCAATCGTTCCAGTTACTGCAAAATTAACTTTTTATTATATCTGACGATGATTATGATGATAAAAGATTACACACCCTTAGTTTGCTAATACTATTAATAATATTATATAATAATAATATAATCATTATAATAATATTAAATAATAATATTAAACTTATAATAATTTAATTATTCTGTTAAAAGTTTTAATTTGTTCTGTTATAATAATTTTAAGTTTTTTTAAGCCTTAGTATTAGTAATACTGTGATCTAATTAGTTGGAACCCATCCTATCCTACCACCAGGGGTGATCTTTGATCACTCACATTATAGGTCCATCACGGTACTGTACTGTTGCTGTAAATGTCAATTTCGACCTACGGCTCTCAAATCCAGATGCTGCAGGATTATTGCCACGCACAACCAAACATTCAACATTAATTTAATGTGGCAAAATCTGCCTTCCGAGTAGCAGGTACCCTAAATTCGGTCAGACCTACGAACCTGCCAGGATAGGGTCGACCGACCAGACTTTTTAGTCTTTACTAATTGGACTCTAGACCAACAGACTAGTTACGTCCTTTAATTCAACGAGGTAAAATGTTGTGTCACCAGGTAGGGTTCACTTTTTCCTTCACACCTGTAAACATGCCAGCCAAGCTGCGCCGCGCGCTGCAGCCGACCAAGTTTTTTGCAAGAAATTTATTACCAAAAGCTATCAAATTGATTTGTTCATTAATCTTATAAGATAGGGTTGAGTGTTGTCGGCCACCGGTCTTTTTCTTTTGACAGATATGTCAAACGGGCCGTAGGTAGTGCCGACCCTTAATTTAAATTTCCCTATGGCAATTTTTGGTTTGTTTACATTATTTACCTCAAATGGTTGACCTTACTATTGTGAACTTCGACAAATATAAGCCTGCCATAAAGAACTAACGTCAAAAGAGAATAATATCAACAATTAATAAACAAGATATTTTAAATAAATTTGCCAAATATCTAATATATGGTGGTGTGAAGTGTATTTTTTTGTGAGAGTTTGAAGTCGATTCGTGACGAAATAATTTTTACTTAATTTTGTTTACATTTTTAGACTTTTCCACTGAAGTAAAATACACCTTGGCATAGGGTTCGTTTTTAAGCTGGAATCGGAAGCTTTTACTATGGGACCAGCTTTGAAATCACGAAAAAAATCATGTTTCATACAATTTTTGTCCAGTAGTGCGATTTTTGAATCTCATTCGGTGAGCTCAGCAGTTGAAAATGTCAAAATTACTATGGAGATACAAATCTTTCTACTTCTGATTTGACTCTCAAAAATCATACTTCAGGAGTGCGATTTTTTGAAATCAAATCAGCAGTAGAAAGATTTGTATCTCCATAGTAATTTTGACATTTTCAACTGCTGAGCTCACCGAATGAGATTCAAAAATCGCACTCCTGAAGCTATTGTTTTTTTATGGAACAGCAGATTTTTCGCATGTCTCAATATTGGTTCCACTGTTAAGTTTTATGGTCTGAAGCACCCTATTCAAGCTTCAAAACGACCTATTCAACGGTGTATAATTCGCTTAAAATCAACTTTTAGTAAAATTACTGTGAAACAATTGGTGATATCTTTTACAAATTTCACAGACGCAGGGCGTTATTTTCAGGTGGTTGGTTTTCTTCTCCTTTTGTTGCCTGATTTGCTTGTGGTCGAATGAGTGTTCCTGGTCTATGTAATTGCTTTCAAGGATAGGCTTTTCGGCTAAACCATCGCAGGAAACATCTGCCGACTCGTACGACCTGTTGGAAAAAAGTAGTTTGAGAATTTTATTCCGAGAGCGAAAATGCGCGCTGCATACAAACGTACAATGGTGATATTTTCAATACTAACCAATTAAAGTCTACGAAATTTTGCAGAAACAATCTAGAAACAAATCTCTATGCTCGTATGGAGTCAGATTTTCGTTAAAATATATTGTTTCAATGCTAGGATTAATTTAAGTTTTGTATGGAAATCTTTGAGGCACTGCAACTTTAAAACTTTACATTTTAACGAAAATCTGACTCCATACAAGCTGGAGTTCCATACGAGCTAGAAATTTGTTTCTAGATTATATCTGCAAATTTCATTGACTTTAATTGGTTAGTATTGAAAATATCACCATAGTACGTTTGTATGGAGCGCGCTCCGAATTATATCCGCTAATACAAAGTCTTAGGCCGGGAATAGACATCAGATTTTGTTTCAGATTATCTGATCAGACTATCTGCAGTGCGATTTTTGAAAATCATACGAGCGGTTCGGCAGTAGAAAATGTCAGAATTACTATGGAGATTATGCATCTTTCTACTACCGAACCGCTCGTATGATTTTCAAAAATCGCACTGCTGATCGTATTCACTGGATACACATCCGATTAGAAAGTTGCTACTCAGATTTAAAATGAATTCTTATACGATGCCTAGGTTTCTTCGATAAACTACTTCTATTTATTTCGACTAACGTGGAAATTAACTACAAGTATTGTACATAATATAGTTGCTAGAACTACTTAGTTTATTTAGTTAAAATGGCACGGTTGGCTAAACTTAATAAATAAATAAACTAATAACGCGGATCGTCTTTAAAATGAGGTACTTAGATTTATATGTGTGAGAGCTAAATTTCTCAAATAGGTACTTGTATATATTTTGTCAATTTATTATAAAAATTTTTGACACAAAAAATGATAAAAAATTTTGATAAAAAAAACCGTGGTGGTCCAGTGGCGAGTAACCTTGCAGGAGGCGATGGTTCGATCCCCGTCCAAGCCGACTCGTACTAATGAGTTTTTCGGAATTTATGTACGATTTGTTACACCACTGGCTTTTCGGTGAAGGAAAACATCGTGAGGAAACCTGCATGCTTCCATTTCGAGGCGTGTATTGTACCCACTGTCCATTATAAGTGGCGACGGGCTCACCCCCCGTCACACTGGACAGTGTTTCGGTACTTCTGGTGAAACGTGGATGTTCTGAGGTTTCATAATATCTCTGACTACCCCCTCGGGGAATATAGTCGTGAGCATATGCTATGCTATGCTTTTTTGACACTGAATATCCAAATTTAAATCAAAACAATAATACATGAATAATATAAGTTTCTATAATAAGCGAGCAGTTTACATTGCTTTTATTTTTAATTTATAATTAATGTAATTTAGCACTCACTGCATTTCTGCCAATGTCGAGAGAGTTTTGGAAGAATCTTAATTTCAAGGATTGCTGTATTTACAAAGAAACATAACTGAGCTAACTACAAAATGATGAGGCTGCGTGCAAGCCGGAGAGAACCCGATACGCGATAAAATATCTTTGTGTGGAACAAAAAAAAAGAACACAGGTATTATATCCCAATCAGATACAATAGTTTAACAATGTGACTTCGAAAGTGATGAGATACTCAACAAGTTATTTTTATGGTAGATAAAATATGATATATTTACGAGTTTTGAAATAAATTATCTCACATAATAGTTGTTTTATACTAGCACAGAGTGGGTACTATAATTACTACCGTAATTACTAGTAAAGTGTCACCACACACGCAATTAATAAACTCTGTATCAGTCTATAAATAGTATAACTCCATATTACTACATACACATACACGCAGCAATTTAGTCAAGGATAAACTCTAACGGAGAGCGGTCGTGCGTGCTTCCTGAAAATGATAACCGTTGCGATTGCCTTAGTCGCGATAGTGGCTTTGTACCTCTACGGAACGAGGAATTTTAACTATTGGAAGTCAAGAGGAATCAAACATGACAAACCGTTACCATTTGTCGGGAACAACCTAAAGAATTTTGCAATGCAACAGAGTGTAACTCAAGTGACCTGTGATGTGTACTGGAAGTATCCGAACGAGAAAGTCGTGGGGTTCTATAGGGCGTCACAGCCAGAACTTGTGATCAGGGATCCTGAAATCGCAAAGCGTATCCTCACGACAGACTTTTCGTACTTCTACCCGCGCGGTCTTAATTCTAATAAGGACGCAATCGAGCCTCTTATGCGTAATTTGTTTTTTGCGGATGGTGATTTGTGGAGGCTGTTGCGTCAGCGAATGACCCCGATCTTCAGTACGGGAAAACTGAAGGCGATGTTTCCTCTAATCGTTGAAAGAGCAGAGAAGATGAGGGCGGCTCTCGCAAACGCCACGAATGGTCAGGCCAAATCTTTAGATGCCCGCGAACTGATGGCTCGCTATACTACTGACTTCATTGGGGCAGTTGGTTTCGGTCTCGATGCCGACAGTCTTACTGACGAAAATTCCGCATTTAGAAAAATGGGTGCTAAAATTTTTCAAATAAACTTACCAACTTTTATAGTAGCAGTATTAAAAGACATTTTTCCGCGCGCAACTAAGCATTTAAAGTACATGTATAGAATTGAGAAAGAATTGATAGATCTAGTGAATGAGATACAGCGGCAGAGGAATTACGAGCCGTCAGAACGTCATGATTTCATTGACTTACTATTAGAATGTAAGAAGAAGGGAAAAATTATCGGTGAATCGATAGAAAAAGTGAAGGCCGATGGAACACCGGAGACAGCCACTTTAGATTTGGACGAGGAATTAATCGCGGCACAAGTGTTCGTGTTTTTCGCTGCAGGATTTGAAACGTCGTCATCGGCTACTAGCTTTACGCTGCATCAACTCGCCCTCCATCCAGAGAAACAAAAGAAAGTCCAAGCCGAGATCGACAAGGTGTTAGCCAAATACGATAATAAACTAAGTTACGATGCGATCAAGGAGATGACCTACTTGGATTGGGCATTCCAGGAAGCCATGCGAATGTTTCCTTCACTAGGATTCTTAATCAGAGAGAGTGCGCGGAAGTACACGTTTCCTGAACTTGATTTAACCATTGACGAAGGAGTTGGTATCCTGATTCCTTTGCAGGCTTGGCATAATGACCCACAATACTTCGACAACCCGGAAGAATATCGACCAGAAAGGTTCCATCCAGATGAGTGCAGTGAGAGGAATAAATTAATCTATTTACCTTTTGGAGATGGACCGCGAGCTTGCATTGGTAAGTTATACGCTTTACATCATTTACCTTAATATGTTATGCCATGTCGTTTTCAGCTTAGAATCTGGGGACCAATTACATTCTTTTTGGGGTTGTCAATGAGGCGACTTATCTTCCTACGCTTTTCAACACGTATACATGCCATTTTATTCAAAAACCCTATAAGAAGTTAGATTATTTTATAGTTTTAGGCAAGTGCTTGTCGATTGTCATCATTAGTAGATGTTTCAAACAGCGTCTATTTGGAGTAGACACCGACGCCGACGTCAAATTATAATGCTGATAAGAATTTGATGCGATTTTATTTTGATTAGATGTATGAAAGTGGATGAGGCAAGAGAAGTCTCTGCCTTTTCTCTTGGGATAACGGCGTGAGTAAATATATGTATGTATTTTTAACAGAAACGATGGTACGATCGTGACTTTTACGTCTTCGTTATTTTAAATAAATAAAATAATTAAAAATTTTTTTATTTTCCCTGTTCAAATCAAATCAAAATGTTTATTCAAAATAATATCACATGGATAGCTTTCTGACGTCATTTTTTACTCTACCACAAACATAAACAGGTACTAACAGATAAAATAGTTCTTATAAATATTTACATGTTTATATGTCTGTGGGCGGGAACTGGTTCCCGACTTGGGTTTTTTAAAGTAAAAAACAAGTCAGTCAAGTTACCTGGCAGTCTCTTTGGAAATGTCATAGTTTAAAGCTACCTACCTAACAATTTTGAGCGTACTACGACTGGTACAAAATGGTAGCAAACTATTTGGTTAGCCCCACGATTTAACTAGCTGTGATCCTGGCATTACGAGTTACGGATTTGATTTCAACATTATTTGCGTACTTATCAGACTGCAAAAAACTGTATCAATGACCTAGTTATATGAGAATTCCCTTTTATTGCAGGAGCTCGTCTTGGCCAGATGCAGTCTCTGGCAGGTCTAGCTGCAGTACTGTCTCGGTTCTCAGTGGAGCCAGCACCCGAGACCCTGAGAAAACCCCTTATAGACCCCAAGTCTGGTATAGTCCAGGTCATCAAAGGAGGTTTGCCTCTTATCTTCCGGGAGAGGAGACAACAAAGTACTTGAAGATTGGGATACGAGGAAAACTGGTAGGATATTATACACCAATAGTTTTTAATTAGTAACGAAGCTTTAAGGGTGTATTTAGAATGAGAATCTAAACAACTTTCCCAAGGAACATGGGTCGAAAAACGAAATTTTTTGTTGCTCCCATACAAAAGTGCAGATCGGCCGATCGATTTTCTATGGGAGGTCCGAAAAATTTTCTCGTTTTTCGACCCATGTTCCTTAGGGAAAGTTGTAAAGCTAGCAAAATTATAGTATGTAGAATATTATAGTGTATGTTTCAACCACCAAACGAATTTTAATTCCAAGGGCCTGTTTCACCACTTCTGAGTAAGTTCATGTTAGCTTATCCGACAGATATTTTGAGATATATTGTGTGAAATTATGTCAAAATATCTGTCGGATAAGCTAACAAGAACTTACTTAGAAGTGGTGAAACAGGCCCTTAGTCTCTTAAAATATAAAATTATAATGTAAGTACGTATTACGTATAATACATTTTCCTTTGATAAAGTTCAAGATTATCAAGATTGACAGTCAAAGATACGAAAGCGTCGAAAAAAATTGGAACCAGTACTGGCTCCTAAACCCTATCCACGCACACATACATAATTTGTATGGCGCCTCACGCACACATGAACATGGCCCCTTTTGTTTTATACGGTATTACCGTGAGGCTCATTTCATTTACATTTACACATTTTACATTATACTAAGCCCCACTTGCGCCAACCACAGGTTAGCAATTAACTCCGGATAAAATGGCTCTTTCAGTTGTGTTTCTATACAAAAAATCATGAGTTACCAACTTAACCTGGAGTTTATTGCTAACCCAGGTTGGCGCAAGTGGGGCTTACTTTTTCTAAGACATTTTCTAAAATTGCAATACAATACAGGGTGTTTCATAAGTAACAATAAATTTTTAAAACTCCATAAGGGGGTTGTTTAGACTGTCAAACTGAACAACTTTCTCTATGGGACCAACATCGAAATCGCGAAAAAAATAATTTTATATCCCATACATATTTTAGCTCTAGTCGATTTGTAGAGTATAGAACATAAATTTTTTTTTCGCGATTTCGATATTGGTCCCATAGTGAAAGTTGTTCAGTTTGATGGTCTACACCACCCCCTTAAATGTTTATTTGTAGTTTTGTAACACCTTGTATAATGGACAATACTGAAATAAATCGAAAATGGATAAAAATATGTTTTTATCTATTTTTTTCCATGGAGGAAACCGTCATCCATTATGATTCTAATCGTTTGTAAATACTATGCAATATCGATGTTATTTTTAACTAGATATAGTTAACAGATTAATATCGATGTTATTTTTAACTAGATATAGTTAACAGATTGATGACACGATTGTGTCGATCTACCTGTTAATCATGGATTTCCGCAAAGTAACGCCTGTTGAAATAAATTAGATTTAGTTATGTAAAATTCAAATATAAGATTGGTTATAATTTTTTTTTACCTAAGTGGCGCGCGCCGCCACTCAAAATTGCTCATTACCATAACTAAGTATTATATAGTTTAAGACAATTTATATAAATCGTAAACCCTTAGCGTAAAAAAATCGTGTAAAATCATAAAATTTTATAATTAAATTCAATACAATACACTGATATTTTATTCCTCATCAAAACATAAATTATAAATATCGATTAGGTACTAAATTCGTTATGAACATCGATTAAGAGGCCTTTTAGTATCCTCATTAAAAAATTAAAATTTCTCAACCAAGAAAATTTATTAGTAATCTGTGATAAAAGTGCAATACAGTCGCTTTTCATATGGACTTTTAATAGGGTTATATACAGGGTGTTAGGGTAAACAGTTGCATAACTTTAAGTTGTGATTGTACCCATGATACTCAGAGCCGGATTAAGCCATGCAGAGGCCCCTAGGCAATGCAAGTCCCGGGGCCCCTATATATCGCAATGATGTTTTCCTACGGTCGCAGTAAAATAACCACCAATCATACAATATAATAAAAACACTAAAATGAGGAGCGAGCGAAGCGAGCTCGAGGTTTAACTAAAATATTATGAAGTCGCGTTTCGTAATGTTATCTACATTTTACTGCAATAATTGCAGTGAAATCTCCAGCTCGCTTCGCTATTATGAAAAATATGAGACAAGCGTATTTTAGTTGTGGGTTTCATAATTCCTTTTAAGTCTGGGGTGGGCCTAAATCTTTGAGTTTTCACTTATTTTTCTTCCGAGCCGCGGGGCCCCTTGGCGGCGCTGGGCCCATAGGCTGGAGCCTACTTTGTCTCTATGGTTAATCCGGCACTGATGATACTGAACAACTTTCCTTAAGAAACATAATTTAAGAAATTCGTAAAAAAATGTTTGGAACTTTGGACTTCCCATACTAAATGCTGCTGCTGCTGATCGAACTTTTGTATGAAAAGTCTTTTTTTTTCGAATTTCCTATATGTTTCTTTGGAAAAGTTGTTCAGTATCTTGGGTACAATCACCACTTAAAGTAATGCAACCGTTTACCCTAACACCCTGTAGTTTAAAGTAGTTTAAAGTTAAACAGAAGCTATATTGCACATTGGAGTATGTGACTCATTTTCATACAATATTTTTAATAGGGTAAACATTTTAACAGAAGCAAGATTGTACGTTGATGGACGAGTAGGTAGGTATGTGACTTAGGCCCGATTCGACCAAACGCGAGTAAATGTTATTCTTAGATTAAGTCGCCGCTAAAGTAAACTGATTTTGCGTTTTACCAACCCTAATTTATGAACACAAATCTATGAGACTAAGGAAAAGTGACGTAACTAAAAAAAAATTAATAAAAAGAAACCTAACAAATTAAAACTTGCCCTTGGTACTACTAGTAGAACTATCTCGGTAGGACCACGGGAAACAAACGAAATTGCAAAAAGTACGGATATAACGACCGCTTTCTTTAGGTGGATTATATATTCGTTCTTTTAGTATGAATGAAGTTATTTCGGAATAAACGCTAAGAGTAAAATTGTTCCTTGTATAGTTACTCTTCTATAAATCAAAGTTTGGTCGAATCCGGCCTGAGTCTTATATTATACGTTGAACGCAATAAGTACAGCAATTTTCTTAATACTTGTTTACGTCAAACATAGCTAGATAATGTCAGAGCACAGACAGAGGTATAATACAAACATTGTGTTCGTTTTATTTTACACTAGCTGTTCCCCGCAACTCCGTCTGCGTGGACCTTAAGAGTTTATTCCGAGAGCGCATATGCGCGCTGCATACAAACGAAGTCTGGTGATATTTTCAATACTTCCAATTAAAATCAATTAAATTTTTCAGACCCAATCTAGAAACGCCATGAAAACGTATTTATTACTTACACAAAACTTAGTACGAATTAAAATCAAAAGAGATATTAGGTAGGTACAGTCAGCATCAAAAGTATCTAGGCATGTTAAGTGTTCATAAATATCTGGACAACTTTACGATAGCAAACCTTATTTCAACTCTCAAAGAAATCAAATTAATTTATCTGTCATGTTATTATTTGTTAAGTTAAAAACAAATGGTATCTAGTAGGAAATAGGGTTTATTTTCGTGTCATTGTTCAGATGTTTTTGAAAACCGGAGATGCTTAGATATCAAAAGTATCTAAGCATCTGAACAATTACACGAAAATAAACCCTATTTCCTACTAAATAACATTTGTTTTTAACTTAACAAATAATAACATGACAGATAAATTAATTTGATTTCTTTGTGAGTTGAAATAAGGTTTGCTATCGTAAAGTTGTCCAGATATTTATGAACACTTAATATGCCTAGATACTTTTGATGCTGACTGTACCAATTAAATCGAATCCGCAACGCAGGCTTCGTCAAACCTTAATCACATATCGTCGGTCCAATCGTAAACTAGCCAATCTGAAAATTCCTAACTGTTGGGGAGACTCAATTAAAATTTTGGGGAGATTAAATTAATTAGGTACTGTAAAGCAAGTTTTTCACGTAGATATTAAAAAAAATCTGTGTATTGGTCCTAGATAATTGTCTTTCTGGTCACACTTTAAAAACAACTGATATACTTGCTTAGTTGTCTAATGTGTAATGACTATCTCACGTAGATAGGCGAAAAGAATAATAGCAATATCTTCTCAATTATTGAGGTTACACATACGATACTTTGCCACCACTTGAATCGAAATGAAACATAAATTTTGATATAGTAAAGTCGAAAATGCCAAAATGTCAGATTGGCTAGTTTACTATTGGACCGACGATATCTATACCCGCTACAAGCTTCGTCAATAGCAGTGGATATAATAATAGTGAGGGCGCTCTCAGGTCGTGACAGGCCTATCGTGCGGGGGGAGCTGTCCCAGTACCCCATCACCTGCGCGCTGTACCCCAACGGCCGGTGCCTCACCCCTCCGCACTCCGCGCGAGCATAGACTCGCCGCGACCACTAAGCGCACCCACTTTATTATATTTACGCTATGATAGCAGCATACAATATAAAATCCGCATGCAAGCTTCTTCAGACTCCGACTATCACTAACTAATCTAAAGGCACTGCCCTGCGTAACCCTGTAGCTCAAAGGTCCCTAAGATGCTGGATATTGGCCGTGGCGGATATGGACCGTTGGTGCTCTCCATACAAACGAAGTCTGGTGATATTTTCAATACTATCCATTGCCTTTAAGGCAATGAAATTTTTCCAAAACAATCTAGAAACTAATCTCTATGTTTGTATGAAGTCCGATTTTCGATAAAATATACAGTTTTAATGCTAGGAATAATTTAAGATTTTTATGGAAATATTTGAGGCACTATGACTTTAAAACTATGCATTTTAACGAAAATCTGACTTTTACAAACATAGAGATTAGTATCTATAAAATATCACCAGACCAGGGACCGAAAATTTTCGGTAACCTTTATTTAAATCCCAAGCAGCATGCAAGCGTTTTTTACATCAATTAACCAGCTAATTTAGAACTTAAAGTTCTTTTAAAGACGTACAAGAGAGTCAAAGGATGCTTCAATCTTTATAAGCGGGATTTTTCAGTTATTATACAGCTTGAGCTGTATAAAATCTGTATTAAGGGATCCGCCTAAGCTTAAGGTATTAAAACAGAATATGAAAATACTACTATACAACTTTAAGTATTTTGTGACACTTCAAGCTAATTTTATCGTTAAAGCTGTATAAAATCTGTATTAAGGGATTCGCGTAAGCTTAGAGTATTAAAACAGAATATGAAAACTCTACTATACAACTTTAAGTATTTTGTGACACTTTAAGCTAGTTTTATCGTTAAAGCTGCATAAAGGCTGTATTTTGCATGTGATCACTTACTTACTACAGCTCTAAGTATTATTATGGTATCTCTCGATACTTGTTTCCGTACAATGGTATATGAAAATTCCATTATAAAACTTATTCTTATAGCGTTATTAAACACTCTTTTGAATATAGTGGTTTTATAACTTCTATCTACAAGGGTGCTTTAAAACTAAAAAATAAATTACATCCATAGTACAGCTTTAGCCTGCTTTACTGACAGATACGGAAACGGATATATTAAATCGGGCAACCCACAGTCAAGCGACTGTTCCGTTGCCGTCCAACGAAGGTTCCGTAGGAAAACCATTTAATGGTGTCGAATTTATGGATTTAGTTAAACCTTTGGAACCTGATGATGATGTTTCTTCATGCACCAGCACAAGTACTTCAAATAATGACGTAGACGAATTTTCAAAAAATATGTAGTTTCGTATAAGGAATGGGCTACAGAAAGAAATATATCTCAAATAGCTCTAAACGATTTAGCCGCAATTGTAAATTGCAGATTTTCTGGAATATTACCATGTGACACTAGAACAATAAAATTTTAGGTACAATGAAACAAATAAGTATCAAAACCATTGAACAAGATATAAAATGAAATTAGTATGTATCGAACACAAAGATCAATTATACTTCATACCCCTTTTGCATACAGTTTAAAAGAAAAATAAAAAACAGAATTTACGAAAAAATGCCTTTAATTTTTTACTTGTTGTAACACTACGGGTGTTACTTAATCACAAATTAACACTATGGGTGTTATTTACACACATACAACTTTATGTAGATATGTCTATAGGATGTAACAAAACACCCTAGTAATACTTAAACTGAACAAGTTTCACTATGGGGCCAAATAGAGAAAAAAAAATCTGCTGTCCCATACATTTGAATCGTGCTGGTACTGCAGTTTTGTAATAGACAGCAGATTTTTGTTTATCTATGTTGGCTCCATACTGAAAGCTGTTCAGTTTGATGGTCTGAAGCAACCCCTTAAGTATTACTAGGGTGTTTTGTTACTCCCTGTCCCTGTATATCAATCATTGCCACAATTACGTAAGTACCTACATGGTTGTGTGCCAACTAGGTAGGCTACAAAACCAAATATATAAATTTGTGTCGTAAGGAAAATCACAGCCACGCGATTACGTGTTTATCTTAAATACTAACTAAATTACGTAAACAAAAAGTAAGAACAAAATAACATGTACACACGGCAATACACAACACACGGCAAACACATCAAGCTTACAAAACCAAAATAAGCCGACCGCACGGCGTTATACGATATTCAACCTACGCGCGGCCAGGTTATGTTGGTTTAGTATAGCTTGACGTGTCGCCGTATATCATTGAAATTATAAATGTATAGATCCTCGACTTCAAAAAATGTTCTACTTGTATTGTATTGTAAAATGTTCTACTAAAATTAAATCTTGCTCAGGGATAATAAATTCATACACGGATCTCTAAAGAGAATTATTAGTTATGAATTCAGAACTCACATACAGCCTAAATAATAAAAGTATTATCTTATAACTCTGATTAAAAACCAAAAGCTGTATTATATGATCCATATTCTACGTAGTACAGCAAATAAGACCATAATACCCTCCAATTATCATCTAAGCTGTATAACAAATTCTCGCCATTTTAGAACAACAAAAACAAAAATTTAAAATAAAATTTATCCAATATTTGATGATAGCTGGAGCCGTTTCATGATAATAAGCTAAAATAATGATTACTGTGTTCTAAAGTCTATTATTTTAAACATAATTTATATTATAACCTTATAAACAAACACTTAATTATCCGTATTTCGTAATTTTCTTTATATTTTTTTGATAATTTTACTGGCGCGTGAAAATATTGCCCATAACCAACCACACATTGACAATATAATTTGATTTCCACTTTGATTTACCAATTCAACTTGAAATGTCACTTTGAAATATATTATAAACTGTTGTCACCATTATTCATATTAGCAATGACTTGTACGAAAAATATTATGTCACGTTTATTTTATAATTTTTTGATTCTCTTCAAACTCTTATTTAAAAACATAATCTTTATAAGATATTTATAAGATATTATTTGGAGTGTAATGGTTTCTCATAACACCGAATAACAGCTCTTATACAGATGCTATAAGGCTTATGAATTGCTTCTACAGCTATTATACAGCTCTACTAACGATAAAAGCTGTATAACATGGGCCCTTTTTGCACTTATAAGGTCTGTATAAGCGCTTATACAGCATTTATACAGGCTCAATAAGCAGCTTTAAGTATAAAAAAGAACTCAAATACAGCTTTTATACAGCTTGTTATGCTGCTTGGGATGTTACCTTTATCGAGGTAACAACCGATTTTAATACCGGTAACCTAAATATGACCTTCAATATAAAGAGAGTGAGTGCGGGTAAGGGTCGGTGCAGACGGAGCGGCAAAAAACGCGCGTGTTTTTAATAACAACTAAAAATGAACTTTAATTTCTGCTTATCAAAAGTACGAAATTGATTCAACAACGTCGTTGGTGTAGCGGGTGACGCAAATATATTGGAGCATCCGACGAGCGACGCGCGCACTACTTTTGGTGTTGCTACAGCATTGGACAGGTTGAGATAATAAGGGAGATGGTTATTTACATTTTATTGAACACAAAATCATAAAATGGTTAAGTTTATGTTCACGTTTCAGTTTGAGTTTAAGTTTGTTATTATAATTAATTTAATTTGTATTTAGTAACGAGGTACTTACTCAAAAAACTGAATACTTATTATATTTAGGAAGATTCAATTTTTAATTTAAACAAATATCTGTGTACGCGGACCATTAGTAGAATGATATTGAGGTTACCTTTAAAAATACCTGTAAAAAAAATTTTGGTTGTAACCAAAAAATACCGGTATTATCGATACCGGTTTCGGTCCCTGCACCAGACTTCGTTTGTATGAATAGCGCCAACGGTAACATACCCTTAAGGGGGTTGCAGAGAATAGAATAGAATAGAATAGAAATCATTTATTTACATGAATACAGTTATTACACTAGGTCTTGTCATCGTGATATATTAGTTAGTACAAGTGTATCCAAAATTTTAAGCATGTCGAAAATTAGATTAAAATGAAATGAACTGATACAAACATAATATTGACTTACATTAAATGTTACAAATTATAGTGATTTCATGTTCAGTGCAATTTTCTACAACAATATACATGATATCAAGATAAATCCACTGATTTATACAAAATGAACCTATTATAGACATAAAAACAAACAAAACATTAAACAACGCAAAACATGAAATTAGGACAAACAAAATAGTCACAATAATACATTTAAATTTCCAATTAATGTCTCAATATATAGACAAGCACAGCACCTACTACATTTGATCTAAAAATTCTTTGACGCTATAGAAGCAATTTTCTAAGAGCCAGCTTGTCAATGTCTTTTTGAAAACATTTCCTTCTAGAATTTTAATGTGCTCAGGCAGTTTGTTAAAAATCAATATGCTCATGTTGTATGCATTTTTTCTATATATATAAGTCTGACATGATGGCTGATACAACAAATTAACATAATTTGACCTTAGTTGACGAACAGTAACATCTGATCGTTTTCGGAAGGATTCCGGATTCGATTTAACATAGAGACATATCTGCTTTATGTATATACAAGGGAGAGGTAGAATCTTTAAATTGCTGAAAAGTGGTTTACAACTCTCTAAAAACCATGCATTACATAAAACTCTTATACATTTTTTCTGTAGTATGAATACTCTCTCTATTTCAACTGAATTACCCCAAATTATCAATCCATAATTAATTATGGAAGAAACATATCCATGATAGGCGGCCAGCGCGGCCTCACGAGAGACGGTTTGCCTTAGTCTTTGCAGAGCATATACGTAGCGTTCCAGTCTTTTACAGGTAGAGTCTATATGTTCCTTCCAATTCATGTGCTTATCAATAGTTATACCTAGAAATGTTGTTGCGTCAACTTGCTCCACTATTGAATTGTTGTAATTAATTTGTAAGGGTAAAGAACTTGAGTTGTAAGAAGTAAATTGGATTAATTTAGTTTTAGTCACATTTATATTTAAGTCCAATTTGTTCAAGAAATCGATCACTTTTGATAGAGCGTCATTAATAGTAGATTCAAACGATTCTTTATTATTCGATTTAACTAGCAGCGTAGTATCATCCGCAAACAAGATGGTCTGATGCGTTATTTCTTTTGGCAAATCGTTAATATATATAATGAATAGTAACGGGCCTAAAATACTGCCCTGAGGAACGCCAACATCATTTCTCAGAAATTCAGATCTACACTTATGCTTTAAAACAATATTTTTATAAGGTACAAGGCTTGCAATTTCAGTACATTGTTTTCTTCCCTTAAGATAGCTCTCTAACCAGTCAAACGCTAATCCTCTTATACCACACATGTAGAGTTTTTGTAACAGCTTTTTATGATTAACAAAGTCAAAAGCTTTGCTCATGTCAAGGAAGATAGATACAATGGGCGTTTTATCATTAATACTCTCCGTAACAGTTTTTACCAAATTGTAACAAGCATCCGCAGTAGAGCGTCCTTTACGAAAACCAAATTGTTCGGGACATAAAGTGTTGTGTTTTGTAAGAAAGCTGTTTAGCCTACTACACATGGATTTTTCAAATATTTTAGATAATATTGGCACAATAGTTATTGGCCTATAATTATTGGGATCCGACTTTTCACCGTTTTTAAAAATAGGTCTTATAACCGAAAATTTAAGCTCATCCGGAAAAATACCCTCAGAGAATGACAAGTTTATTAAATGCGATAAGGGCTTTGATAATTTTGATGCACATAACTTTAAGATTTTTGTGTTTATGTCATCATAACCACAACACTCACTATTCTTGAGATTCATAATAATTTTCTGAGTTTCATATTCGTCCGTTGGTAATAAGTATATTGAATTTGGGTTTACTCTGTTTGTGACATTGTTGTTATATTGGTTGTTTACCAGATTGTCATTATCTCTGTTATTTGTAAGTTGTACAAAAAAGTTATTAAAAATTTCACTGATTTTCTGTGGATTATTATACATCATGTTATTTAATTTTATCATGTTGATGTCATTATCATGTGCTTTGTTTGATAAAGTTGATGATATAGTTTTCCAAATTGCCTTAGAACTATTACTGTATTTAGATATAAATTTCTTGTTACAAATTCTTTGCGCTGTTAAAATAATTTTTTTTAGTAGGTAATGATATCTTCTAAATTGAAGCTTATTTACAATTTTGTTTGTAGCTGTAAACTTATACTTTAAATGTAATTTCCTTTTTACAACACATGACTTTCGTATACCCTTAGTGAGCCATCTTAACTTCCCGGGTCTATCACATATTTTTACTCGAATTAACGGGAAACATAAATTATAGAATAGACGAATAAGACCGTAGAACTGCTCGAACGCAGTTGAAAGTTTTGTACAGCTTAGGATCTCTGAGAAAGAGAGCGCAGAGACAGAGTCATGAAACTTTTTGAGGTTATCACTGCAATAATCTCGCTTATATTCAAACCAAATTGAGACAGCATTCTGCTTTTTTATTTTTAAAGCTAGTGTTTGTGCCGTTTCATGGTCCGAGAGGCTCAGGTAGTGCACTCCTGCCTCCGCCGTTTTTTCATTGCTGGCTATTTGGTCCAAGCATGAATTAATTCTAGTTGGAACCTTTATGTGAGCCACGAAGTTATACCTATTTAGTATGCTAAGTAGGACTCTGGAAGCCACGGTTTCCCTCAGAATATCAATATTCCAGTCTCCACAGATGACTATCTTCTTTTTTTTATATTTGTTAGTCATGGAACTTAGTAATTTATCAAGATTACGCAAGAAGAAGCTAACATGAGTTTTTGTGTTCTTTGGAATTCTGTATATTGCAATAACTATTAAATTCAGGCCCAAGACTTCCACACCACAACATTCAAAGAAAAATTCAGTAGGTATCGAAGGTAAAAAACTTAAAGTCTTAGCTTCCATTGATTTTTTCACAAGGATACAAGTCCCCCCTCTGCTTTTGTTTCTAGAAAACGACGAAACTAATTTATAGTTTATTAGTTTAATGTTAGCCTCAAAACCCTGTTTGATGTTTGTTTCTGAAAAGCACAGAATATCCGGGCCTATGTTTGTTTTCATAAGATCTAATAATGTCAGCTCTAGTAAGTCAGTTTTGCTGTTCAAACCTGCTATGTTTTGATGGAAGATATACAATTTATTACAGTCAACTTGAGTAATGGCTTGGCTTGACACAGCTCTAGGGACGAAAAAAGTTCACATTCGGGCTTGGATTGAGATCTATTTTGGCTACAGGTGAAGGTTGTTTTATTTTCAATTTATTAAAGTAATATGGTATCGTTCCTGGCTTAAGTACTTTGTTTATTGGTGGAACCGATTTCTTAAAATAGTAAGGGATTGTACCTTTTCTTAACAGAGGCCTTGACATAGAGCCCGTGTTATTATAGTCCCGCGTTTTTAACGAAGCTGATTTCTGTATAAGCTTTCTACTGTTTTTAAATGTTAAATATTGTGTCTTATATGCTTTATAGTCAATTTGTATATTAATTTTGTCGCAAATGTAATTTATGTGAGGGCAAGACACTAAACTAGATGGCGCTCGGGAGCATTATTCCTGATTTTGTCACATTTTATTTTATATCTTCGTAATTATGTTATAAATTGCAAATGTTATTTGAGAACCGCAATCTAGATTTTCTAAACTATTTTTCCATATATAAAATATTAGTTTTGTTCATACCGTCTACGAATGTTCAACGTCAAAGTTTTGTATGAAATTGATCAAAATTAAAATGTATATCAAATTCGTATGAACAATAAAATTACTTTAACTTGTAGCTAGATCAGTAAAACATAAACACAAGTGCGCGCTTAATTGAAAATTTTGATTGAAATCATCACAATTACGAGATATAAAATAAAATGTGATAAAATCATGAATAATGCTCCCGAGCGCCATCTAGTTTAGTGTCTTGCCCTCTGCAACCCCCTTAAAAAAGCTATAGGCTCGCCCGGGGCGTTGTCAAAAGATCAAAATATTTTGATCTTTTTAGGGTAGGGTACCGTAGTAAGACAAGGAACCCTTATATTTTCGTTCATTCTGTCTGTCTAACTTTTATAATACAGGAGTAAAAAAATCAAAATATTTTCGACACTAGGTAGTTTTTTTTTAAACAGTCAAATAGATTGATTTTTTGAAAACAATCTAGATGGCGTTTCACGATGTTAAATCGCGCTATCGTTGTTTCAAAAATTTCACAGAGGTAAGATAAGAATTATTACTTTTCTTCTTATTTTACAATGGCAACGGAACCCTATCATCGCCGAGTCCGACAAGCTCTTAGCCGGTTTTTTGTTTTAGTTCTGCGCTCTGATACGCTCTTCATACAGATTTTGTTTCTCATACAAATGAACTAGACTTCGCGCTACACAATCGAGTTATTATGTAGTTAGCACAATCATCAGCTCTCGTCTCGCTCGCTCCAGCTTATTGTTTCATACATGAATGGTGAATGGACGAAATCAATCGTATTCCTTTGTTTCCTCCTTCCAAACGATTTGAATAATTTTTCCAAGAATAATATGAGAAAGACTTTGTATTAAGTATATTCGTCAAACTTGCTTGCTGGATATCTGAACTTTGCAGTTTATTATGGAATACAGATTTTTTTTTGCGATTTACTTAGTTGTTGGTCAATTAAATTCAATAACATTTTTCAGATTCAAATGGAATCTTATCTCTATGTAAACAAGTGTGAATGCAGATTTTAGATACAATGTATATATGTATAGTTTTAAAGTAACAGTGCCTCAAAGATTTCCATACAAATCTTAAATTAATCCTAGTATTAGAATTGTAAATTTTAAAGAAACATATTAGATTCTAAATTGTTTCTGAAAAATTTAATTGACTTTAAGACGCAATTATCTGGCCGAGGCCGTTTTTTGAACACGAACGAAAGTGTTCTAAATAGTGTTTTAAAGTCTGAAATGAAATTATGTCTTATTTAAGGATCTGGCGGATAGGCGATGGTTCTCAATAACACGATTAGATTAAGTTTACTCGATAGACAAAAATCCCAAAGTTACCCCTTTTTATTATGTTTTTTCAATACTATGATTAAACTGCTGATAATTAACTTTTTATTCTTGTACTTAACTAAATACATCAAATATTTCTAGTGAAATTCGTAGAATTTGGAGCTTAGAAACACCCATGAGCAAAGATATTGATGTAAAACACATTTTTGTGCGATCCTGCTTTCAATGAGGAGTTTTCTGACAGCTACTCAAACGTAGTTCATCATACCGGCGGCGATAGATGGCGTTGACCAGAGGGGTCCCAAGACAAAAAATTTAGGCTAAAATGTAAACAAAAATGAATTTCACTGAGTCAGACGCATCCGTTGACGAAATATATGCTCATATTTTGCTGCTTACTTAAAAACTAAAATTCTTACTATTTTATTATCTGCAAGGTCGCTCGCCCCTGTCTCGTCAACGCCATCTATCCAGCCATTAGGAACTATTTTTTCTTTTTTAATGGCTTTCTGAAAATACCTCATTGGAGCGGGATGGCTAATTGCAAACTTATGCTTGCAAGAAAGAGACGCTTGCACTCGGATAAGATGGCCTTTATTGGATAGTATTGAAAATTATCACCAGTTTTCGTTTGTATGCAGCGCGCATTTTCGCTCTCAGAATAAACTTCTCTTAAAAGGGAAATTTTTCGTAATTTTCGAATACTCCTATTTCTATACAGGGTGTCCAGACCTTATGGATAAGTAAAAATTTTTATAGATAGCTCGCTTGGGTCCGGATCAGGACCGGACGCAGAGCATATATCCAAGCCAGGTACTAGACACTTTGAACACTTGTTGTAAGTAATTCCTAAGTAAAATAACGGATAATAAAAAAAATGTGAAAGCAAATTTTTACTTTTTCTCATAAATAAAATTATGATCACAATAAAAGAGCGAGATAAAAAAAATCATGAGTTATGTAAACCTCTTAATTTTATATGTGTTTTAAGGGATTCTTAAATGTTCTGTTGAGTTTGGCCCAAATCTTTTTTCTTGAATTAACTATCAATTTAATGCACTTAAAATAAACCAATCGGGCTAGTTTTTTTTTCTGATAGAGAACACTTATTAAATAATCAACTGCCATAAAAAAATTGTAGATTTTTTTTTAAATATTAAATGTGCATAAAAAAATCAAGGTAGTTGATATCTCAAAATTATCAATAAAAAATCATTTCTCGTAATCGGGTGAGAATCGATTTTTTTTCCTGGCGCGTCCTGATAGGTACCCAAGCGAGCTACCTAAAAAAATTTATATCCATAAGGTCTGGACCACCTTGTATAGTTAATACATATTTCATACATAAATCACGACCATAATAGTAATTAATTTATAAAAAAAAACAAAACAGGGACATGGCAGAGGTAACATAAGATTGTATGGTATAAATTTGCACTAGTGTAATTTCCAGAGAGGTAACAGGGGAATACGTTTTGTACGGAGTAAACGGAACCCGCCTTTCCTCCTAAGCTTTCCTATTCTTTGTGTGTAAATAAAGAAATTAAATGTTATGTTATGTTCTGCCTGAGAGGCGGAAGGGAACAAAACTGCAACGTTGATGATTACGGAAAAACTGTACCTACTGTATGTCAGTATGTATGTATGTGGTCTGACCTGACCTTGACGGGTTTTTAAGTGTATTTTATAGCGAATTTGTTTACTTTTATTAGGGTTTTCTAAAGGAATAATGTGTAAGGGTCAATTCAGACAGGCCATTAACATGCTCGAACATTCTCGAAATTCTCGAAAACCTTAAGGGTCAATTCATATTGGAAGAGCACCGGAGCGCAGTTGCTGGAGGCATCAATGTTATCAATAGTGAATAAAGGTCTTTATTTGAAGCGAACGCCGCGAGCCGCCGACGTTTGGACTTTATTCACTAGTGATAAGATTACTGCTGCGCGCCGAAGCTCTTGTAATGCGAATTGACCCTATGTTTTAGAAATTATATTTTATGTAAACATAGACGTAATTGTTGAATCTTTTTATCTTGTTTTCTTATCTTAACGATAGTATTGTAGTCTTATGCAGAACAATTGTCTCGTTGAAATTAATTTTATCGCCATCAAGTGCTTGTTGTAAAGTTATGTATATAAAATATTTGAACACCAACTATTTGTTTTATAATAATTTTATAATAAGCTCAACTCTTTATCAGGCAATGGCCACCACACTAGCAAAGAATACTAACTATTAAAGAAGCATACTACCTACTAGCATGTTTTATTGCACTCTGCCCTCTACTCGTATAGGGTCCTTCTTACCTAGTTTTTCCAGGGGATTATGGAGGAACGAAACGAAGGTTGAAAGTTCCTCCATCGGAAAAGGTATGATCTTCCGCCAGGCTAGGTGCGGTGCCTGGGGACCGGCCGTGGTCCTACGGTTATTGTTATTGGTCATTTTATTTATTGGATGTTTGTTTATGTGAATGTTCTGAGATTTTCAGAATATCTCTGACTACCGCCTAGGGGAATATAGTCGCGAGCATATGCTATGCCATGCTATGCATGCTAAATAAAATAAAAATAACTTTGTTCATCCACTAATTTAATTTTTACAGTTTGCATAAAGAGTGTGCGGATGAAAAGAAGAGAACCTCAGCATAGTTTTCCCATTATAATATGGCGCATTATTTTCATTTAAGGGGGCCATGGGTTCAGACGAATATTTTCTATGAGAAACGCGATTGCCCAGCCTTCGAAAACTGCGTGAGTTATCGATTAGTAGTTTCATAGTAATTTATTTGCATTCATGTACATACAGCATTAGGTGTTACAAGTTATAGCTAAAGAGAATACATGAACCCTGTCAGGGCACAGCAACATTTATGTTTGTTATTTATTACATTACATTAGTTACAATATTATGTCATCATGATTAATAATTAATAATTAGCGAAAATATAATTACACATTTATGTTAAATATCTGAAGTCAAAAACGGTACAAAATGTCGGATTAAAAAGAATGAACAAAAGTACTTTTGACAGGTTTTTTTATGACTAGATAACTAATGGTGAATTTGTGAGTATAAATACACTTTTGGTGCAAATTTTTTTTTATTTTTTTTATTTTTTTATATTGTCACACAAATTATCTAGTCACATTTAAAGTTCCAGAATCTAGCCTGGACTTGTATTATGATAACTAGACAACGATATAGAATACATTTATATAGATACAAACATCCACCTTCATGGGCAACTCATCCCACACACGACTCATCCCGCGGGCTCAGTTGACACCTTTTATTTTGTCGGGGGTGACTCGGCCCATTCATTTCCCAAGGGGTCTACTCATCCCGCGGTGGATGGGGGCGGGAGTGAATGGGGAAACCCCCTTTTCCAACTCAGACGGTTAGGTTAGCGAGGAGCGAAGCGACGAGCATGTTAGGTTTCTTGTGACCACAGCGCACGAGCCGAGCGAGCGGAGCGAGCGGTGCCGCGGTAGCGGCCGGCGAGTGCCAGAACCGAATTGCTACTATTTACCTAATCCACCGCGGGATGAGTTGACCGAGTGGTCCGAGTCGCCCCCAACATAAAAAGTAGCGGTCAACTGAGCCCGCGGGATGAGTCGTGTGTGGGATGAGTTGCCCATGAAGGGAAACATCCATGACTCGGGTACAAATATTCATATTCACCATACAAATATTTGTCCCTTACGGGATTCGAACCCGCGACACACACAGCAGCACAGCAGGCAGGTTCACTACAGACTGTGCTGTCAGGCCGTCTTGTCTTGACATAAATGTGTATAGGTGGACTTACCACGCATCGTAAATGAACTACATCTGCATTTCGTTAAGTAGTTGTATTGTTCGTTCTGTTATTAAAAATATTATTTGAGAAAAGAATTTAAAGAATTACTGAAAATGTTAAAATAGCGTTATTTTTCAACGTTTTTTATGCACTGAAAAGACTAAATTTTATGTAGTCAAATCCAACGGGTGCGCGCGCCTGACTGCATTCCCTTGCTCGGCTTCCCTTATGTTTCCCAGAAAGTGTGAGATGAGGTGGGGTATCTGAAGTTAGAGGGCGGGGACACGGGGAGTGGCCGTTCTGTATGTAGAACTATATATTATTACCTATTCTGTGCCTAGGCACTATTTATTGGCACTAATCCTATACTGATTCATTTCATGTGTATGCTAGCTATACACACTATTAGCGGGGGACAATAGGTAGCGCCATCTTTTGGCTAATTGGCTTCGTCGTTATAACTTGCACTTGCGAGTCTCTCGAATGTTGTGGGTGTGATCTGTGACAAGCTGCTACAAGATACGAGAAGATCAGACCATCAAATTGAACAACCTTCTCTAAATCGAAACAAGATGCAGGCTGTCAAAGGTAATTATCGCAGCTGTCAAACGGGAGTGACGTTGCACTGCCTGAACTTCAGAAGTTAGATTGAGGTTAAAGCTAATTAAAAGCCGTAGACGGCTAAAAACTTCGTATCAAAATCAAACTCAAAATAATTTAATCAATATAGGAGCCTGAAGCACACTTATTAAACGTCAATTCTTTTTTAAGTTACCACCGCTTCGCAACGTGTTGTCCTTTGAACGTGGTATCCTAAACATTCACTCCTGCACAGCTTACTCTCTCGCATAATATCTTATCTTAATATGGGGGCTGGCAAGCCAGGCACTACTTCGACCCAATGGGATCTTATGTGTTGACCCCTAAATATTTATTTTCTTCAACCTTTCAAAACGTGGTAAATAATAAATAAGGCAATACCTTTCAGGGGAAGAAACCTGTAATCTCGCGAATTTGGATAATAATGGCTGATAATGTACCATTCTAATGGTGAAAGAATAATTCAGACCGGTCCAGTAGTTTCGGAGCCTATTCATTACAAACAAACAAACAAACAAACAAAAAATCAAATCTTTCCTCTTTATAATATTAGTATAGATGAGAACTGCTGAAGTTTGGAACTCTCCCTACGTCTGTTTTTCAAAGCATATGCAGCTAACATTTTATTAAAGAACAAAATTACATCCTCGGCTTCATCAACACTCTACGACTATCAGGAGATCTGAAGGGAAACCGATCTCGAATAACAACTAAAATAATTAGGTAGTATTCATTATTTACTTAATATGACATGCGCACACGGCGACACAAAAGCTATACAAAACCAAAATAATAATGATATTTATACAGCACTGTATCATTATATTCATTATTTGTAAATAATTAACACCATATTATGTGGCTATTTAGTCAGGGATAAACCCGAACGGAGAGCGGTCGTACGCTTCCAAAATGATAATCATCGCTATTGCCGTGGTCACGATAGTGACCTTGTACCTCTATGGAACGAGCAATTTCAATTACTGGTCGTCAAGAGGAATCAAAAATGACAAACCGTTACCATTTGTCGGGAACAACCTAAAGTACTTCGTACTACAACAGAGTGTGACTCAAGTGACCTGTGATGTGTACTGGAGGTATCCGAACGAGAAAGTCGTGGGGTTCTATAGGGCGTCACGGCCAGAACTTGTGATCAGGGATCCTGAAATCGCAAAGCGAATCCTCACGACCGACTTCTCGTACTTCTACCCACGCGGTATTATATCTAATAAGTATCCAACTGAGCCTCTTTTACGTAATTTGTTTTTTGCGGATGGAGATTTGTGGAGACTATTGCGTCAGCGAATGACCCCTACCTTCAGTACGGGAAAACTGAAGGCGATGTTTCCTCTGATCGTTGAAAGAGCAGAGAAGATGAGGGCGGCTCTCGCAAATGCCACGAATTGTCAGGCCAAAACGTTAGACGCCCGCGAAATCATGGCTCGCTATGCTACTGACGTCATTGGAGCAGTTGGTTTTGGTCTCGATGCCGACAGTCTTAATGATGAAAATTCCGTATTCAGAAAAATGGGTGCTAAAATGTTTCAAGTTTCCTTACCGGTTTTCATAGTAGGAGTGCTGAAAAATTGTTTTCCGGTTGTAACTAAGCGTTTAAGACACACGTATACATTTGAGAAAGAATTGATAGGTCTAGTGAATGAGATACAGCGGCAGAGGAATTACGAGCCGTCAGAACGTCATGATTTCATCGACTTACTATTAGAATGTAAGAAAAAGGGAAATATTATTGGCGAATCGATAGAAAAAGTGAAGGCCGATGGAACACCGGAGACAGCCAGTTTAGATTTCGACGAGGAATTAATCGCGGCACAAGTGTTCGTGTTTTTCGCTGCAGGATTTGAAACGTCGTCATCGGCTACTAATAGCTTTACGCTTCATCAACTCGCCCTCCATCCAGAGAAACAAAAGAAAGTCCAAGCCGAGATCGACAAGGTGTTAGCCAAATACGATAATAAACTAAGTTACGATGCGATCAAGGAGATGACCTACTTGGATTGGGCATTCCAGGAAGCCATGCGAATGTTTCCTTCACTAGGATTCTTAATCAGAGAGAGTGCGCGGAAGTACACGTTTCCTGAACTTGATTTAACCATTGACGAAGGAGTTGGTATCCTGATTCCGTTGCAGGCTTGGCATAATGATCCACAATACTTCGACAATCCGGAAGAATACCGCCCAGAGAGGTTTCATCCAGACGAGTACAGTGAGAGAAATAAATTAATTTATTTACCTTTTGGAGGTGGACCGCGAACTTGCGTTGGTAAGTTATAAACTGTTCTACAATTGTAATTTGAGTATTACTTGCTACATGATTTTCAGCTTATAGTAGACCACATTCACACATAAAGCCCTGTAAGATTATTTTAAAGTTAAAAGCCTAGTACTTCTATTTCAAAAGAAATTCTTTCATATCCTATTTCATCGCCCTTAATTATCGTCGTTTGTCGATCATTAGTACCACTTCCGTACCAAATGACGTGCCAATCACTTTAAAAAAATCCTAGAAGACCCTTATGCTTGGTAAATTCGATAGATAATTTTATTAGTGTCTTTCTAACCACCAAGAAATGGATTACGGTCATTTTAGTATTTGCGTCTCTAACTAAAAAAATCTCCCAAAGACCTTCAAATCTCCCTTTCATTGCAGGTCTGGCCAATCTGGCCAAGGCGAGCCCTTGGCCAGATGCTGTCCCTGGCAGGTCTAGCTGCAGTTTTGTCTCGGTTCTCAGTGGAGCCAGCACCAAGCACCCTAAGAAAGCCCCTTGTAGAACCTGGTCTTTCCATAGTTCAGGCCATAAAAGGAGGTTTGCCCCTTATTTTTCGGAAGAGGACACCGCAAAGTGTTTGATGACCGGGTCATGATGTGTGATTGTTAGGAAGCGTGATAATCATAAAAAAATCTCTAGCGTTCCTATAGGGTCCTTCATAATATGCTGACACTTCATAATATGATCAGACCGTCAAACTGAACAACTTTCTATATGACACCAACAACAACAAATCGCGAGAAAAAAATCAGCTGTTCCATACAAAACTGCAAACCTACTCGAGCCAAATGTAAGGGACAGCTGATTTCTTTTTCGCGATTTCGATGTTGATCCCATAGAGGAAGTTGTTCAGTATGATAGTCTGATCATCCGCTCAAAAAACTGTCAGCATATTACCCTGTATAGTGCCTAACCATAAATACATCATTTATATTATAAAATAAACAGATATCTTCGTCATTGTAACACACATTATTTAACACCCATAAAGTTGGGCCACCACCCACCACCCACCCACCGGGCCACCCATGGGGTTGGCGCGGCATTGTAGTGCGTCGGGAATGTTTGCGGAGGCGCTCACGGACGACTTCTACGCTATAATGAGAAAACGGTGCGCCTCCATGGTGGGCAGGCTCCGAGCCAGCACCAGCGGTCTCCTGAGCGTTTTCAAAGACCGGTGGGACTCCCCGCTGTTGCATCACTGGGTGAAGCTCCATGCCGGGTTTTTGAAATAAAATAAAATAAAACCTTGTTGTAAACTAACACTTATTTGAATTGAATTGAAAGTACTAGAATCTAGCCTAGACTTGTATTATGATGTTAATGAGATGACATTGACATCCATGTAATTATACTTATGATAATATCTAAGAAGAGTGCCTCTTCTGGTGGTACCTGTGTATAAACCTGTGGGTAACCTGGTGCATAGTTTTTGCCGACGACATTGTGTTTGTCGGTGAAGATGGACTCGAGGTCCAGAGCAGCAGACTGACAAAATGGCAGGAAAAAATTGAGAGTGTTGGGTTGAAAATTAGCAGAACCAAAACCGGATGTCTATTCTGCGATTTCGGCGGTCTCTCCGGTTTTGTGTCTATTGCCCTTGATGGCGTTACTTTTCCAGTCAGCTCCGAATTCCGGTACCTCGGTTACTCGGTTCACTTTTACAAAGCGATGGCGAGATAGATCAAGACGTGAAGCGCGATATTAATTAACGCAGGTTGGATGAAATAGCGACAGGTTACGGGAATTACCTGTGACTCCAGAATTCCCCTTTTCCCAAAACTGAAGGGAAAAATATACAAAACCATCATAAGACCAAGTCGTGCTTTGTTCGGAATGTTGGGCCGTTCAAGTGACGGATGACAAACGAATGAATGCAGCGGAGATGCGAATGTTGAGATGGATATGTGGTGTTATACTAGACTAGAATGGACAGGATTAGGGATGAGGAAGCCTGAAAGTAGCGTCAGTAACTGAAAAACAAATGTCATCTTTCACACAAAAAGATTACGTCAGCAAGAGCCCCAAATTTAAAATATCTCGTTTTAAAATCCTTATTGTAAAAATTGTTTTGCACATTTTTGAGGCTATACCATTCCACTTAAAAATGTATTTCCATAGTCTTTTTGTCACTAAATGGTTACAGGTTACAGTTTAAAAGTCCCATACATAATAATACTTCCCACCCCTCCTAACAAAACCTTGTAAATTGACTGGGCTAATAGCAGGAAAGGAATGACTGACCCAACAAACAATTTGGTCGTATAGTCTAACATTTATCAGACGGTTAAATTCGGTTCCTATAAAATTTATATTACAGGAATTCCCCGGGTTCCCCTTACGGTACAAGAAAGACATTTGGGGATCATAATATGAATGCTTTGGTGATACAGGGAAAACTTTGACTTCCTCGGAAGGTCGACTCCTGACGGATGAGGTCAACGGCCAGCGGAAACTATGACAGATAGGGATATGGACCTTGAACAATGTCATAGTAGACCCTGGTCAGATTTAGTAGACGGCCATGGAAATTTCAAACGCCAAAGCAGCTTTTAAAGGTTCACCGAACCGACTAAAAATTTATATCCGGGGGTTTTAGAGGTCGCTGATTACGAATATGAAATCATTTTGTTTTTATTTTCAACATTCATGAGGGTCGCCATACAAATTGCCTAATTTTTGATATGTTCTTACTTTCTCGGCCCTGTAGCCCTCAAAAGTTAAGTCCTATGACAAAAGTGCACAGAACTTGATTCGTAGAAAATTTTATCAGATTTAATTTGTCCATACAAAACTTTTCGATAAAACTTATACATTCCGAGAAATACGCGAAAAACTGAAAAAAGTCACCTTTGGAGCCTCCCCCTTCCTCGAGCTCGCAAATTCGGGAGTGCCAACATCGAAATTCGTGGTCCGAATTAGTAATAAAAACACATTTGGCAAAATGTTACCCAAAATGCCGCTAGAATTGAAATCCGTCGAAAAGTGAACCAGACTAATATAAACATTACTGTTTAAATTAGATACATCGATGCCAGACCACCTGCCTGAAGGTCATATTCCTCATTTTTGTAAAATTGATTACACCAAGTATTGTTAAATGAATTGTTACTAAATAGGCAAGGTTTGTAATAACTAGCACTTGTGCTAATATACATTCTCAGTGACGCACGAACAACTACAAGTATAAATAAATTTAATTCAAATAGAGTTCAAACCATTTTTTTTTATCATCAGTAGGTAAATATATTAAATAAATTAGGTATATAATTTTAAACTTGGCCTGGATTTACATTGAAGATAATTATGTACTGAAAAAAAATAGTTTATCGAAAATACATTGAACCCCACCGTATCCAATGTTGAGGTTTTCGGCAAGAAATAAAGAATTACAAGTGTTTCCGCGTTTTTGCAAAATCATTAATCAAGTGGGTAAATTAGAGGTTGATTTCAAAAATGAAAACGCAGACGAAGTCGCGGGCAACAGCTATTGTTTGGAATTGTTATAATCTGGAATTGCTATAGCCCGTGGTTTAAACGACTAAGTACTAAACAACTGTATATTATGCTATATAATTCTATGTACCTACACTCTACAATACAAGATGTAGAATAATTGAATACAACTACTTAAAACCTTGTAAGATCAGAAACAAAAGTTGATGAACAATTCTGTATTCTCGTTTGAGCCACATTAAACTATTTATTATATATTAATAACTCTTAATTCTATTCACAATTCGACGCGCGGGTGCGGACGGTGCAATGTAAAATAATACATATTTCAATACCCGTAGAGTTAACAGAGAAAGCTGCGAGCTCCGCCTGTATGGGCGTTCTCTCTGTCAACTCTTAGGTATTGAAGTAGGTATTATTTAACATTGCAACCTCCGCGCCCATCTGTCGTAATCTGAATAGAGCTTTACAGACAATCCAAAACGCATGAGTAAATATCTCACACAGACAGAGCATCATTACATCGCGCTAAGATAGGTACACTTTAACCCTTGCGTGCCCTTTCACCGACGAGTTCACCTACATGCCGCCCGTGGACAAATCGGATCTGCTAGTGGACAATCTATGGGCGAGGGCGTCACATTATCAATTTGTGCGTGCGACCTTTAAACGCATTGTATCTGTGAAGTGTTTTACTCGTGTGTTTAAGGTGATAAATGTTCATCAACTTTTGATGCTGACTGCATTATTGATAACAAAACAACATTTTGAATCACATAAACTTAATTGCTATGAAATTAGCAATAGAAATGTTGCGTGAATGTTGTGTTTCCAAACATATATAGTGACAGCGGAAAATTTGGTAAGACAAGTTAGTGCGGGCCGTCCCGCGGGGCAGAGATGTTGGGGGAGGCGAGGTAGCACGCGCGACTGCCTCTAAGCGGCGCGCGATTTCCTTACCGCTACACTACCCGCTTCCGCTAACATCTTAGTGCCCTCATATCAAAATGTTGTTCAGTTATCGATTTTATCGATCCCTAATGGAAACTTTCGTCTACGGTCACCTTGAATCGCAATCAGAATCGAAATAATCGTTGTCGTTACGATTGACGTTGTAGGCGATATCCCGCCAGGTACTGTCGACTGTGGGAGTCGCGACGGTGTACGCTTGGTATTCGCGACAATGTCGTCGCGATGATGGACACACCGATTGGCGCGATTTCGTCCTTGGTCTAGAGGGAGAGGTTATTTTAGAACAGTAAGACTGGTTTAGGATAGTAGTTGACATTGTTAGTTGCGACCATGGCGTTGTAGTCGTGGTAGTCGCTACAATGACGTTGCGCACATGGTAGTCGCTACAATGACGTTGCGCACATGGTAGTCGCTACAGTGACGTTGCGCACATGGTAGTCGCGACAATGACGTTGCACACATAGTAGTCGTGACAGTTGCGTTTTGCACGTGGAAGTCGAAACCGCAACAATCGCGTTGGTGCATGTGGTAATTAGTCGTGACAATGGCGTTGCGGTGATGGACACACAGAGATATGCACGATTTCGTCCCAGAAGATGGGAGATATAAAGTACACAATAATAATAATAGTGAGCTCACTTTAAGGAAGCGCTTTAATTTCCATTTAGTTCGAGCGATTCATACTCTTTTAAGACGTAAACATACACTACGTACGGTCAGCATCCGCAAAGTTGATGAACTTTCCTCATCTTCTCTACATAATATAAAGTCGCTTTCCGCGTCTGTCTGTATATCTGCTAACTCCTCCTAAACTTCACTCAAAAAATTGTTCCGGAAGGTTTATGTGTAGGTACTTATATTGTAGATCCCACCCGGGCGAAGCTGGGGCGGGTCGCTAATAATTTATAAGAGGATGAGATTCAGATGTATTCATCAACTTTTGATGCTAACTGTACCAATCGTATAGTATCGTAAGTCGTATTTGTAAGAGTACTTTTTGATCCACCAATCTGCAGCAGCCTAATGTACAACTTAAACACATGAGTAAATAAGCTACATACACGAAACTTCAACGAACGCGCTACGCTATAAGGCGCGGCGGTGTGCGCGTGATCTTTCACCGACGAGTTCACGCCGGGTTCACCACTGTCAATGAATCAAGTGGAAGGTTTCTACATTGAAAAAGGAAGATATACCGCCAGGCTAGGTGTGATGCCTGGGGACCGGCCGTGGTCCAACGGTTGTTAGTATTTCGGCTTGACGTTGAACTTGGGACACCAACTACATATCCAGAGAGGTGGATAGGTGGGATTTATCTGTCTCTGTGGGTTATTTGCTCATGTGACTTAAGATTGAAAGAACCTTAGTTTAATGCTTACCTGCGAAATTCACATGGAGCGTCGGATTCTTTATTCAAACTGCATAACGACCGCGAGCCGCACGACCGTGAACGTGATCTATGTCTCTTCGTACATCTCACTCTGCAAGAGACAAGTATATTTTTAGGATATTGAAAACAAAATGTAGTGTTCAGCCACGGTATTGGAAACGGTCGCCAAACCAATAAATCTAATGGAATTATAAAAAGTATGGTGAAACGAAACGCCACGTCATGAATCGCGAGCCAATAGGAGCGGTCGTCTCCCGGCCACCCGGGTGTCCCTATGGCGCGTTAGAGCTCGGCAGTGAAGGAAAACATCGTGGGGAAACCTCCCGACCCGACCCAACCCGAGAATAAAAAAAAACATAAGTTCGGAGGCATGCGTAAATATGGATTAGAACGGATTTCGATGCAATATGGCACACAAATATAAAAATTATGTTCTTGAGATAACTTGTACATATGATACTTTTTTAAGGTCTACTACGGTGTCGGGAGTCGCGGGCAACAGCTAGTAGTAATATAAGATACAAACTTGTGATACATGGGAGTGTGGCAGACCTATTTCTGTTTGACCCTTGCGTCACGGGCTCAGTTGCAAGACTTCACTTTGACAGGCTTGAACATTTTGACTAGACACCGTGGTGGCGACCTCAATCTAAACTATTATAAAACTGTAACTGAAGTGTGTCTATACATTGAAGATGTTACATAAAAAAAATTACGATATAGTTTTTAGGTATCCCTGACTCGAAATCAACCTTTTTTAGAAATTTTGTCTGTCTGTTTGTTTGTGTGTGTGTGTGTGTTTGTTTGATTGCGCATCACGCAAAAACTACTGAACCGATTATGATGAAACTTTTTTTGTTTGATAGCTTATGATCTGACTTAAAATCTGGTATATAATTTGTACGGACGAAGTCGCGGGTAAACACTAGTAATAATATAAGATACAAACCTGTGATACAAGGGAGTGTGGCAGACCTATTTCTGTTTGACCCTTGCGTCACGGGCTCAGTTGCAAGACTTCACTTTGACAGGCTTGAACATTTTGACTAGACACCGTGGAGGCGACCTCAATAATAATATAAGATACAAACCTGTGATACGAGGGAGTGTGGCAGACCTGTTTCTGTTTGACCCTTGCGTCACGGGCTCAGTTGCAAGACTTCACTTTGACAGGCTGGAATATTTGACTAGACACCGTGGTGGCGACCTCAATAATAATATAGCATACAAACCTGTGATACAAGGGAGTGTGGCAGACCTGTTTCTGTCGGACTCCATCAATGTCACGGTCGCAGTTGCAAGACTTCACTTTGATAGGATTGGTCATCGGAGTAAACCCTGTGTTCCAGACCTCGTCGATACGGACTTTGGTCATTATCTCGATTTTTGGTGAGAGAATGCCCTGAAACATAAAAAATTCAAGCTTTAAAACTAGTTTCCGTCACCATTTTAATGTTGGTAATGGTTTTCTCAAATACGGCTCAGGCTCATTTTTATTGGTCGATAACTCGGTCGATATACAGCATGCGGGGACTCCCCGTAGGCGGGCTAACGACCGATGAAAATCGACAAGTCGATACAGGGGTCGTTACGCCAGCTACGGGTATTCCCCGCATGCTGTATATCGATCAATTAAATTAGTCGAATCGTTCTTTTTAAAGAGTGCCGTCTCTTAAAACGTAGCAGTGATTACTTGCTCAGTGGACGCAACTACCAACCATGTACTTTTGCAACCTGCGTCGTTCCCTTTAGACCAGTGAAAACGGTTCGGGGCATGCGTCCCTTATGGCATGCGATACGGAAATCTCTCGCATCCCAAATGCGGGCTATATCGACCAGTGACAATAGTTCCCCTAATGCGGGGTCTATGGCATGCGTTACAGAAATCTCTCGCACCCCGAATGCGAGCCAGAACGACCAATGAAAATGAGCCCACGATTTCGATGAAAATAGTTCGGTTTTGTCTTTAGGAACTCGTTTATGTCTAATAACTAAATAGTACTGATCGAGAGAAACTCATTCACCTGATGAACGAATGATCATTGAATTTCTTAGAGTTAATACAACTTTCGCATTCGAATTAGGATTGTGTGAAATTCAAAAATATCACTCCAGTTGATTTCTCATAGGCGATTTCCACTACAGTGACTAGGTATACTTATTTACAAAAAACACAGTCCGGTAACCACACCACATCAGTCTTGTCTTTACC
The DNA here is from genome assembly GCA_963693445.1 of Agonopterix heracliana. Taxonomy (NCBI): domain Eukaryota; kingdom Metazoa; phylum Arthropoda; class Insecta; order Lepidoptera; family Depressariidae; genus Agonopterix; species Agonopterix heracliana. Next base: position 4,646,723 of record OY856310.1, read on the forward strand.
CTCCTGAATCTGATGTAATGGTATACTGATATAATCAGGAAAGAAGTGGGATGGTGTAAATAGAAGTACCTACCTATACTCCATTCCAAATAGCGACGAGAATTTAAATCTATTTTAAATTACAGAAACAGAGATTTGAAACACTTATTATCACTTATTCTTAGAACAGCTTTAGTAACGTCCAAGATATGTCGGATAGTATATCTTTCTAATAAATAAATTATATTTGCTAATCAGAATTGGCCAGAAAGCAAAATGGGAAACGGAAAATCTCGTCGTTCTTATTTGGAATGCAGTATAGGTTGGTTGCAATAAACTTAAGCAAACGCACAGGGTAATCCCTTGACCTCCTCATGAGCAAGTCGACGCCTTCGTTGGAGCACATGTTGGGTGGGAACAGAACATCGTTCAGGGTGCCGAGGTATTGAGCCAGGATGGTCGCCCCTCTCGACTTGCAGTCTTCACACCATTGCACCAGTTCACAGTATATTGTTTCGTTTTCTGTAATAAGTTATTAATAAAATACCATTATAATTTAGAGCCATATCATATCTTCATCTTATCGTGTGGGCAAGCCCTGGTGTCTGAGTTTTTCCAGGCCGCCTTACGGCCTCTGACATGCTTTTTTTTATGTAACATTTACTTATTCACCACAGATAGTAGCCGGGGCCAACGGGGACATCCGAAGCACGGAATCATTGTTCTTTTCAGACAATCAGGCGATTCACGCCTGATAATTCAAACCTGTGGTCACTAGGCTAGGCGTTTCCCCTCGTGGGAATCGTACCCACTACCTCCGTGTCAGGAGCCCAATGCGCTTAACCATTAGACAGCCATATCACTAATATCGCAGAAGCGATTTTTGGCATTGACTTACACTCTAGCGATAGACAGGCCCTTTCATAGAAGCAACATGTTACACTTGAATGAGGTGCCCGCACCTGATTGATGTTTCCGAGTTCACTTTTTTTTTTTTTTTATATCTTGGACAGTGTCACACAAATTATCTAGTCACATTTAAAGTTCCAGAATCTAGCCTGGACTTGTATTATGATAACTAGACAACGATATAGAATACATACATTATAGATACAAACATCCATGACTCGGGTACAAATATTCATATTCGTCATACAAATATTTGTCCCTTACGGGATTCGAACCCGCGACCCTTTCACTACAGACGGACTGTCGGGCCGTTAAAATGGCAATGGTCTTCGTCACTATGGCAATGACAAACCGCAATGTGTCATTTTGTGTTGTTTTGTGTGACATTGTTTGTTTGAACGAGCTTGTCTATCGCTAGAGTATATGTCAGTGATTTTTGGGCGATATTGCAACTGCACCGCAATGGCGACGTCGCAACTGAAATGCCTTGATTTTTACTGAGTGTAAGGCTCCTTTCACACGAGGGCAGGGCAGTGTGGGCAGGATCGTGGGGCAGGGCAGTTAGGAAGGCTGTTAGCGTTCACCATTTGGGCAGCTAGACGGGACAGCTCAGTCCGCGAGCTAATCTAATTTGAGTTCCGTTTTGATGATTTTCACAGTATTCCTATTTAGCTCTACTCTAAATCTGAGAGTCCTAAACGACACGAGTAGGTATAAGTATGTTTATATTTTAAACCTTTAAAGTGTTATTTTAAAATTGACAATTTTGAGGAATCAATTTGTAATTGGGTAGGTATTTGACTACATACAATATATGTTAGAAAAAAATAACGCGTAGCTCCCATTTTCATTTAGTTTTTAGCTTGAATACTATTATTAATAACAAGATAAACTTTAAAAAGTAATGAAATGTTGATGAAGTCACAACTGAGAATTGAGAACAAATTTCTTACAAAGCGGACGTTTTGACGTCCGATAAAGAGTAGCTGATTAGACTAGTTCTCATGTAGACTATTAGAAAAACCAATCAGGATGAACAAAGATTATAAAAATCTTGCCTCGCAAAGGGGTTCACGAGGGGGCTACAAGGCAGTCAAGAGAAATATGTGGAGGGAGGTGAAGTGCTCTCAAAAAATAGACTGGCCGGCCGTCTATTCACTGCCTTGCCCTGGTTACTGCCCCGGCAGTACTGCTCTGCCTCGGCGCGGCTGTTCACGCGCGAGCAGTACTGACCTGCCGTCACTGCCCTGCCCTAGTGTGAGGTCATTTGATCACAGATCTCAGAAATATTGCGGCAATGGTATTGGTAAAATTCTGCGTGCTGCAGGCCACTGCTCTTTCCGTGGGAATTGCCCTTATTGTATGTTCAAGTGCTCTCTCTTATTCTTCTTTCAGCAGGAATTGACCCTTATACAACACAACCCACAGCCGTATTCCCTTTTTAGCATAATGTTTACAGCTATATTGCCCGAGGGGGTACTCAGAGATATTCTGAAAACTCAGAACAGTGTGACGGGGACTGCGCCTGTCGCAACTTGTAGTTAATGGACAGTGGTTACAACACATGCCTCGAAATTGGAAGCATGCCGGTTTTCTCACGATGTTTTCCTTCACCGGAAAACCAGTGGTGTTACAATTCATACATGAATTTCGCACGGCAGGCAAGGTTACTCGCCACTGGACCACCACAACTTTCCCTTTTAAGTTGGTAACAAAATTGAACTTACTCAACAAACAGCAGATGTTATTAAGATTGCATGACTCTTGGAAGCGTTTGCGAAAATAGAAGACATCTTTGAACTCGAGAGGGAAGATGGGGTGTATCAAGCAGGTCTGGTAGCTTGTCCCGAGAGCAAACACCGTGAGGGAGACTCGACCGTCCTGGCATAGCCAAACGCCGGGGCAGGACACCTGCAGACAAATGTCCTATTAATACCTAGTCATTTGGCCATAGACATGATGTCTTCTATCATAGATAGCATTGTTGATGTTAAGGGGCCATAGGTCCAGACGAATATGTTCTATGAGAAACGCGACTGCCCAGCCCTCCGAAAAGTGCGTGCGTCTGCCAACTTTTTCGATTAAAAAGAATTAACAAAATTACTTTAGAATGATTACACTAGATAAACGAATGGTGAATATGTGAGGATAAATTCCAAAAATCGGAAACTATTCTAAAACGAGAAAATACATAACAGACATGCTTCAAAATACATAACAGACCAACCTACCCATAGTTGATGTCAAGCACGAATCCAGACTTTTGTTTCGGGGGGGACATTTAATCTGGGGCTGGAAGAAATCTCTCTAGAGATAAGCTCACTCTTTGTCTACTTTAATTGTTTTTTCTGTAATATTGTGGGTACAATAAAGTGTTAAATAAATAAAAAAACAGAGTTTAACGTGGTTTAACTATGGGTAGTTTGATCTGTCGCCGTGTGAACACAAGTCTGAAGTCAGAGTTGACAATCTTGACTCCTATTATAACTTACAACTTATTTTAAATTTTTCATGCAAGAAACAAAGAATAGGTACTGCTTTTTTAAATAGAAGTAGTGCCAAGTGTGATACTATTTTGAAAACTTGATTAATTGGGCCAACATTTGAAATATCAAAATAACTTGCCATTTACCACAGAAGTCGTGACAGAAAAATGTGTTTTCTTTAAAAAGCATGGTACTAATTCAAAATATTGTTTTAATGAAAAAAATATACTAAGTAATCGCTTCATCTAAAAGTTTGGCGCAGGCATAGACTTAAACTCTAGCGATAGACTTGCCCTTTCTTAGAAGCAGCATGTTCCACTTGAATGAGGTGTCCGCACCTGATTGAAGTTCCCGAGTTCACTTCGTCACTATGGCAATGACAGACCGCTATGTGTCATTTTGTGTTGTTTTGTGTGACATGTTGTTTGTTTGAACGAGCTTGTCTATCGTTAGAGTAATATGTCTATGGGCGCAGGGTAGTTATTATCTTAATGTTCTATAACGTTACAAAATCTCAAAAACTATCAAACATCAAACAGTTATAAACTTGTCTATCTCTTGTCACAGCACAGCACTCTATAGAAATTCAAAATGGTGTCTGCAACAAACATGCACACTTTGTGAAAATTGACCATGACATTGCGTGTAGATTTCAAGACATTTAACGTCATCTACATTTTGATACTTTTTATTGTTCATTCTGTTATTTAAATAGTATTGAGCTAAAGAATTACAGAAAATGTGAATTTAGCATTATTTTTCAACATTTTTTATGCACTGAAAAGACACAATTTTATGTAGTCAAATCAAACGGGTGCCTTGGGTAAAATGAAAGTGCCTGACTGCATTCCCATGCTCGGCTTCCCTCAAGTTTCCAAGAAAGTGTGACATGAGGTGGGGTATCTGAAGTTAGAGGGGGGCGGGGAGTGGTCGTTCTGTGTGTAGAACTATTTACTATTACCTATTCTGTGCTCCTGTTTTTGGCTTGACATTGAGTTTTGGGTCACCTTATGTGTGGAAGTTTGTAATTGGCCCGTACAATCTCGATTTTTGTTATTTTTTCGGGTGTGGCATGCCTGACCCACCTTATTTGTTATCTAGTTCTCTAGTATGTTACGAGTAGTCCCTAAACCAGAAAATTACCTACCTAGGTTTTATTGTGAATTATGACAGAATATTTTTCTTTGAAAACTTTCTCTCAGGTATTTCCTCCGGCGGTCTTTCTTGAACTTCATGGTAAATTTGGAACAGCTCTGGCTCCCTCAGGGAGTATTGTCGTGAACATGTGTATATTAACTAGAGAATAAGAGGACAGACCCCTAAAATATTAAACTTACTCTTTGTATTTCCAGTTCAACTGTTAACTCGATAGCTTTTGGCATTATGCAGCATGCCTGTTTCGTAATGTATTTTAAACAATAGCCATACCCGTGAAATATCAGATTCTTTCTATTATCATGTTTTAATGAGGCAGAAATCCATTAAATCTAATAAAATAATTATCAAAATAATTTGTACACTGACGCAAAATTTTGATTTGTTCTCTACGCGCAAAATGAACCGAAACTGAGAAACCTTATAAGGAGAGGAACATTTTGATTGGCTGTTTTCTGAATGACAATACTTTTCAGCCAATAAAAACTAAATATAATTCAACCGTTTTCTGTCAAATGGAAAATGAAAACAAATTCTTTCGTTCGTTGTCATGGCAACCTGAATCAAATATTTTGTAAACAAAAGTTTTTGAACGAATGCTCGCAATGCAAATATGCAATGGATTTTTTGAGATAGCGAAAACAACTCAGAATCGAGATTTTATTTTTATTTGTGTTCATTGGAGACAGCCTCATAGCAATACATTTTGCCTGTTCTCCAAAGGTGCACTCATGAGTGCACTACATGACTGCCTGCGCCGTACCTAAAATTTCCAAAGATGGTTTATTTCTGAACAGAAACAGAACTGTCATGTGCCACTTGTCTGTCACTTCTGTCAGTGTCAGTGTCAGTATCAGTTTCACTTCATTTCATTTCTTTTTTGGCGGCATTGAAATTGAAAAACATTGGTTGGATTAAGGTTAAAATTAGTTTAAACGCCTCCTAAATCATCGTTTAAGTCGAAAAATTTAGAAATGGCTAAAACACCATCAGTCGTTCATTGGTTTCGCTTAGATTTGCGTATTCACGACAACCTTGCTCTACGCAATGCAATAAACGAAGTGAGTACCTACATATACCTGCCGACTTTTACAGTTTTTGTTTTATAGTGGCGCGTTGGGTAGAGCTATGAAAACTCAGTGTAGTACTCTTCCAGGTCCAGGCATAGTGTAATTATAAGCTAGTGGGCGCGCTCGGCGGTCGCGACAAGCCAATCGTGAGCGGCTTGCGGGGGCCGCCGGGGTGAGCGTGTCCCATTACGTGCCGGTACACGCTAGTTACTAGTTATTATTCTGTGCCGGTACCGACTTACGCGCACGGTACCGACGCGGCCGGTGTCCCGTCCTCTGCACACCGCGCGAGCAAGATCCGCCGCACCCACTATATTATAATCACGACATGCTGTGTTATCTTCAGTACAAACTATTAGGTGGAACGCTATTTTCCATAGACAGCATCCGCCATCTATCGGTTACTTTTCGAAGTACTAAGTGTTGAATTTGGGTTCGTATCTAAAGTGTAGAGAAAGCATGCGACACCTCACCGCTGCGCTGTAATAGTGAGAGATTTCGCCCGTATCAACCACTGTCTTGTTGGTCTAGTGGTCTAGTCAACCGGCTCACGTTTCGGGTGCACATGGTTCGAGCCTTGTGTCAGCCGACCATCTTTTTTCTATTTATTTCATACTGGGGCTCCCCCTGCTAAATGAGGCAACGCCAATAATTAAAACATCCTAAAATCCAAGGCGACTTACCTATCTAAAACCAATATACATATTAATCTATGAATCACAGTATGGTCCAGGTTCGAATCCGCACCAACGATCTGCCATGTAACAATGAGTTTTTCTCAATTGTGTACTATATTGAATAATACCGACTGCTCTCAAACAGTGAAGGAAAACATGAGGAAACCTGCTTACACTGCAGAAGAAATTCCGATGTGTATGTGAAGTTTACCAATCCGCATTGGGCACGCATGGTGGACTAATACACCCTCCCTGAGGGTAGGCCTGTACCCTGCAGTGGGACGTATATAGGCTGTGATGATTTTAATGTCCATTCTCTTTTTATAATTCCAGGCCGAAAACCGCAAACAACACCTGCGACCTATCTACATAATAAATCCTGACATTAAAAGTAAAATTGGTGCAAACAGACTTCGATTCTTAGTACAAAGCTTACACGATTTAGATGCTAGCCTGAGGAAACTAAACTCTCGCCTATACGTACTGAGAGGAAACACAGAAGAATTGCTTCCAAAACTATTTGACAAGTGGCAAGTTAAGTTTTTGACTTCACAAGTTGATATTGACCCAGAAATAGTACAACAAGATGAAGCTATCGAGAAAATAGCAGAAAAAAAAGATATATTTATAGTAAAGAGAGTTCAGCATACAGTTTATGATGTCCACAGCGTTTTAAAAAAGAATAACGGTGGTGTTCCATTGACGTATCAAAAGTTTCTATCATTGGTTAACGACATTAAAGTCAAGGAGACGATAGAAATAACTAAAGAGATTTCTGATCACTGTAAGCCGCCAGATGAGAATGCAACAGAATATGATGTGCCGAAACTTGATGAGTTTCTTGATGAATCTACATTGATGCCTTGTAAATATCCAGGGGGGGAGACGGAAGGCCTGAAAAGGCTTACAATATACATGACCAGAAAAGAATGGGTCCGTAAATTTGAGAAGCCAAACTCTTCACCAAACAGTTTGGAACCCAGCACTACAGTCCTAAGTCCCTACTTAAGCCACGGATGCGTTTCAGCAAAACTGTTCTATCATCAACTGAAACAAGTTGAAAGTGGAGGGAAACATTCAGAGCCACCAGTTTCACTACTAGGCCAGTTAATGTGGAGGGAATTTTACTACACAGCTGGAGCTGGAACAGAAAACTTCGATAAAATGGTCGGAAATTCTGTCTGCACTCAAATACCTTGGGGGAAAAACGATGAGCATTTAAAAGCTTGGGCTGAAGGCAGGACCGGCTACCCATTTGTTGATGCCATCATGAGACAGCTTAAACAAGAGGGCTGGATCCACCATTTGGCACGACACATGGTCGCTTGCTTTTTAACTAGGGGTGACTTGTGGATATCTTGGGAAGAGGGTGCCAAAGTTTTCGAAGATTATTTGCTTGACTATGACTGGTCTTTAAACGCTGGCAACTGGATGTGGCTTTCTGCATCTGCCTTCTTTTATAAGTACTTCAGAGTGTACAGTCCTGTAGCTTTCGGAAAGAAGACAGATAAAGAGGGGCTTTACATTAGAAAATATGTACCAGAACTGAAGAAATATCCCACTGAATTCATCTATGAGCCATGGAAGTCCTCGAAGTCAGTTCAAAGAGCTGCTGGGTGCATAATTGGGGAAGATTATCCTAACAGAATAGTTGATCATGATAAAATACACAAAGAAAATATGCAGAAAATGAATTTAGCTTATAAGGCAAATAAAGAAAAGAAATCATTGAAAAGGAAGAGGACATGAAGACAGTTTTATAGATCTGTAATCATAATCAATAATTTTATTAAAGTCACGGACCTGAAAAAAAGACAGATGTAATGTGACACTAAAAAGATGTGAAACATGCAAGGTCCTACATTTTCGTTTGTTCTACAAGGGACCTACACTCACACAGATGCACTAGCTCTAGGCGCAGGTCCGAAACCCGTCACCATTATGTACCGCGTGACAGCACGCACAAAAGAAATGGGTGCTGCACTCGTAATTAGACGAGATTACGTCCGTCTTTTTTTCAGGTCTGTGATTAAAGTACAAAAATAATGTTTTTCTCATTGCAGATTTTTTGGTGCAATAAAGGAAAAGGATACCTAATGTCTTGTTTTGGTTTGTTTGTATGTACCTACAGCCTGGACGAGTTAACTTGACACCTGGAGATGGAGAGAGAGAGAGAGATAAATATATTATGTAGTATGAGCGATCGCTGGAAGGACAAGGATGACAATGATATAGAAAAGTGGGGTGTCAAGTTAACTCGCCCAGGTTGTACATATTTTTGTGTCACCTAGTGGAGAAATGTTCGATAATGAACTCAACAGCAATTGAAATAGAGTTGAAAATAGCTCCAAGAAATAACGCGAACACGTCACAAGGGGTATACTATTTTAAATCTGTTTAGGGCCTGTTTCACCACTTCTGAGTATGTTCATGTTAGCTATTTTGTAGGAAAATATGTCAAAATATCTGTCGGATAAGCTAACAAGAACTTACTCATAAGTGGTGAAACAGGCCCTTAGTAACTAAATAGTTCTCCGCTAGGTGTGCGCTGACCCTAATGTAAACTACCCCAAAGGGAAATTTAGGAATAGTCGTATGCATATTTACAGCTTGGCAAAAAAGTCGTAATTTGGTCGTAATAAAAAATGAGGGCGCTGCCTCCACGCAAGAACTTGAAGATCTCGCATAACCTGGCAACACCACGATACTAACAATAAAATAAGATTTAGCCTAAAGGTCTTGTAACCAGGCTAGTAAATATTTAAAAAAAAAAACGTAGAAAGAGAAGGAACTAGAAGGAAGCACGTGTCTTCATCTGCACTCGTAGTATGTTGCACGTGATACGGCTGTATCACGTCTTTTATCTCGTTCGTTCGCACGCAAATAGAAAGAGAGCTAAGATGTGATAGCGCTGTATCACTGCGGCATGCTAGCTATGCTGGTCATATAAGAGTCTTGTCAGTAAGAGATGCACATAGCAAATTCAATCTATTTAAAAAAGGAGATCGCTACTTATTTCTGTCCTTATCGACGTAGCCACTTTTTTGTTCTACGACGGCTGTCTGACTCCGGAGTCATCAATCATCCTTTGATAAAGTATATGTCAAGATTGACAGTCGAAGATACGACAGCGTCGAAAAAAATTGGAACCAGTACTGGTTCCAAAACCCTATACATATACACGCACACATTCATAATTTGTAGGGCGCCTCACGCACACCAACCTATGAAACTTAGCCCCTTTTGTTTTATACGGGATATTAGTGAGGCTCATTCTAGACATATAGTTACTTTTTCTAAGCAATCATCATACAAATTGTATAAGATTTTACGACTATCGCTGTCTCATACGCGGTTACACTGATGTTCCGTCTATCAGCGTAAGCGAAAAATACTACGCCTATCTACTGGAAGTCAGTGACGCCTATGAAAATTTTAGTTCCACCCATAGGCGAAGTATTTTTCGCTTACGCTGGTTCCACCTGTCACCACAATCATGACTTTTTTACCAAGCTATAACATATAATCCTCTGTGCAATAACTACCTCTATGTATAACATCGATTTGGAACTGACAATGACAAAAAAGGAGATTGGTTGGATACTTTATAGTTCGGTAATTCTGTGTTTTTCAGACCAACAAATTAATAAAGTTTTGAAACTTATGTGGCATGATACCTTTGGGTGTGGTGTTCAAAACTCACAACCCTCCCTCCCCCTCCACCTGACGCTTCACCCCCCCTCGCCTTGAAGTTTGTCCCCGTTAACAGTTTTTTATCTTTTTTGCAAAAACTATAATAGATACAAAAAAAATGTCAAAGGTACAAATTATTCTCATTAAATTTTACACAAAATAAGTGATATGCACTTTCTTCATAGGACTTAACCTTTGAGGGCTAGAGGGACGAGAAAGTAACAACATTTCAAAAGTTATGAAATTTGTATGGCGACCCTCGTGAAAGTTGAAGATAAAAATTAAATGATTCCATATTCTTAATAAGCGACCCCCAATACCCTCGAATACAAATTTTCAGTCGGATCGGTGAACCTTTAAAAGCTGCTTTGGCGTTTGAAATTTCCATGGCAGCCATCATATCTATCATAGTTTCCGCGGGCCGTTGACCTCATCCTTCAGGATTCGACCTTCTGAGGAAGTCAGTTTTCCCTGTATCACCAAAGCATCCATGTGATGATCCCTAAATTTCATCCTTGTACCGAAAGGGGAACCCGGAGATCAATTGGAGGTATCTGGTTGATCCCCACCACTTTCCATAGAGAGTACATAGATACTTACTCGGATTGTTCACCGGGTTTCCCTCAACCAACGTATAGTAAAATTATTTTGGGGATCATCATTAGGATGTCTTGGTGTTAAAATGAATATTTCGACTTCCTCAGAAGGTCGAATCCTGAAGGATGAGGCTGACGGCCCGCGGAAACTATGATAGATATGTATGGCTGCAATGGAAATTTCAAACGCCAAAGCAGCTTTTAAAGGTTCACCGATCCGACTGAAAATTTGTATCCGATGGTATTCGGGGTCGCTTATTAAGAATATGGAAACATTTCATTTTTATCTTCAACTTTCACGAGGGTCGCCATACAAATTTCATAACTTTTGAAATGTTGTTACTTTCTCGTCCCTCTAGCCCTCAAAGGTTAAGTCCTATGAAGAAAGTGCATACTATTTATTTTGTGTATAATTTAATGAGGATAATTTGTACCTTTGACATTTTTTTTGTATCTATTATAGTTTTTACAAAAAAGATAAAAAACTGTTAACGGGGACAAACTTCAAGGCGAGGGGGGGTGAAGCGTCAGGGGGAGGGGGAGGGAGAGTTGTGAGTTTTGAACACCACACACAAAGGTATCATGCCACATAAGTTTCAAAACTTTATTAATTTGTTTGTTATCCCCATACATTGAATACATAGAATTACTGTACTATTATGTATAAATCTCTGTGACGTTGACGTGTGTTCGCGTTACCTACCTATCTCTTTTTACACGCTTTTTTCAAATTTATTTCAAACTGTTCAAGCAGTTTTCCGCTAGATGTGCGATGACCCTAAGGCTTTTATCTCGTTCGTTCGCGCGCAAATAGAAAGAGAGCGAAAGTATGATAGAGCTGTATCCAAAGAGTAATATAAGTATATAAGTATATTAGAAAAGAGAACCCACTCTTGGCAACATTATGCATCCACCTTATGTCAAATTGAAAGCTACCTAACTCCATCTATGTTCCCGTTCTGTTATTAAACCTATACTATACATACCTACTTATATCTACTCATACGGATACATATTATTGTTTTGAATGCTAGTTTTCGTTCAATCCCGCACCGATCCACTTAAATTTCAGTCTCCCTACTATTTCTGTAATCTGTATATTGGTTAGAGAACAACAGAAACTCCAGAACATCACTAAATCGTCACGAAATTGAACTAAAACTACAAACAACACGCACGTAACACAAATAGGCAGCCATCTTGTGAATTTGGCAATTTGACATTGACATAGACCATAAAATCTTTTTTTTTTCGTAGTTTGCAGAACGTAATACTAGATGGCTGCACTTTCTATGCAAACTACATTGAAGATACCTGCCAAAAGGCAAATGTCCTCCCACTGGCTGTATCTATCACGGTGGCATATTCTTGAATTTACAAGTATAGGGGTGCGTTCAGAACCTACGCCCAGAGTGCGCCCAGAGTGCACTCCGAGTCGTAGGTTGAGTATTCTATAGATTTCCTGACAGCGTATACTCGAAAGGGACAGAGATATGACAAAAATGTATGAGAAATCGCGCCTTTGTTTGCCACAGTTGCAAGATTTTGTATGCAATTTCAACTGTGGCAAACAAAAATATCGCATACGCAGAAAGGGACAAACGACATGGATTTTGTCGCGTTCACTCTGTGTAATTAGCGTATAAGGCTGTCTCGTTTTCGTGACTATTATTATTTTAATGCCTTTTCTAGTTGTAATAAGATAAACCTTTATAATAACGGTTTTAATCGACAAAATTATACATTGCACAATCTGACAAATTATTAGAGCTATGACTTATGTGTCATTGCAGATGCCATATAATCACTAAAGAGTTCGGTATACCACATTCTTCCGTCCTGTCTATGAAACTACATAATCTCCAAAACGAACAGGCGGTCTGCGTTCCCTTGTCGGACGCCTGGGCTCCGAGTGTGGCGCATTATCTTGAGTATTGTCTGGCGTATTATCATGTCCTTGGGGTGGCGCCTCAGTTATGGGTGGCACCTCAATATCTTGGACAGGATGTTCATTTTGTGGAGTGGAATCATTAAGGACGCCGCCATCTGCTATTTCGCTTTCGATGGTTTCTCCGTCTTGACCCAATGGTGCTAGATAACGATTTGATACGGTCGTTTCACGCCCATTTGGTAAACGCACGTACGAATAGTCCGGATTAACTTGAATCAGGTCAACTTCCTCCACTATCGGTTGATATTTATTGGTGCGGTCGAATCTCCGCATCAGGACTTGGTCCGAGTTTGTTAACCAAGTAGGTATGGAATCACCATTTGTTGACCTCCTCGTATGTGTAAACATCCTCTCGTGCGGCGTACAGTTAGTAGCTGTGCAGAGTAGGGAGCGAATAGAGTGTAGAGCCTGATTCAAAGCCCTTTCCCATTCTTCTATAGGTAGGTTTCTGGATCGTAAGGCCAATTGGATAGTTTTCCAAAGAGTGGAGTTGAGACGCTCTACTTGTCCGTTCCCTTGGGGATTGTACGGCGTTGTCCGGCTTGTTGCAATACCGCGGGAGTGTAGAAACTGCTTGACTTCGGATGACAAGAATGATGTCCCACGATCAGAATGTAAATATGCAGGCATTCCAAATATCATAAACAACTCATTGAGATTCTTGATGACCGTTGCTGCCCAAGCTGCACAACAATATCTAATAAGAGGATATAGGATAACTACTAGAATTTACTGCCGTTGTCTACCATAAGAGCATATCGTCCGTGTAGACATCTCCTAGAGCTCGTATAGACACAGTTACCGAAAAATGGGCAACGTTTATAGTGCAAAACCAGGATAGTCATAAGACAACGAGTTTCGGAGCCAACTCTAAAGAGTAACCTTTACCGGAATACGTTTAAACAGTTTCTAGAGCACAAGTTTAGTGTAGTAGATAGTCTTATGATAATATTAGGATAGTAAAACAGACGTTCTTTAAACCATTTTATAACCGATCGGCTAAAAATTTATAATCACAAGAATCATACAAGAATAAACCGCTTAAAATTATTTTATTTCCTAATGGCGTACGTTTGACACTTATGATATTTATTTCAACATGGCGTTTACATTTTATTAACATTAACATCATATTTATCACGCGTTGGTATTTCGTATAGACAGCGCGAATGAGAGCGCGGATTTAATTGTATCGTGGGAAATATGGAGATGATTGTATAAAACTAAAGCGCTCGCTGTATTATAACATTTAAGCTAAAAGAAATTATTTTTAACATTTTCATAAATCATAATTCATTTTAGTTTTTCATTTAATTTCAACAAAAATTATATTTTTATGATGCTTCCTCATAAAAAGTATCCATTTCAAGTAATTTATAGTTTTTAGTGGTCAAAACAAGTGTTTAAAGCTACATCAAATATGTATAACTCTTTTTAGGTTCCATTTTAATTTTTAAAATGGCGACGCTTTGCGCCTTGAACCGTGACAAGAGTTTTTATCCTATAGAGAAAGCTATAGAACACAATATGACTTTCACTAGATTAAAATACTATTCACTGACATTTCACTCCGTTAAATAGTAAATTACTCCTATGAAGCTTGTATGGTGGTCTATAAAATGCAATGTTTATATACTGTAATTTCTTGTCATAGTCGTACCAAACGTTTACAAGGCTCTCAGATGTGAAGTGCAAGTGTGAAGGATTCATACAATATTTAAAATTAAACAAGAAAAAAACAGGTAGGTAGGAAAGTTAAAGCCTTTTTATTTATTACTTAAGTATTATGTGAACATGAGCAAAAAATCTTGATAGTAGTCCAAAATAATAATGATTTTTCAATCATATAAGAACATCAGTCATTTTGTTAGAGTTTAATAAAATCACTAAATCCACTAAATCCACTATCACCTTTATGAGGCATGGTCAGCCCTTGTTAGCGATGTTCATTGACTTTGCGATGTCAGACTTAGCATATCCTCATGACAATATTCCCCATGGGTATGTCAGATATAATATTCTGAAAACTCATAACATCCCCGTTTCTATAGTACCTAAACTCTGCCCAGTGTGACGGGTAGTGAGCCAGTGTATGTTAGACTTTATTGTTTGATTTAAATGGGAGTGCTTGGAGGGTTATTACTGATGTAAGTGTCCGATTAAATCGTTCACAAGATCGATAACGTGGGTGTCTATTATGACCCCTAGGCATATTACACTGGCTCACGACCCGCCACACTACCTATTAGGCAATTATTAAGTACGCCCCTAGTGTGGCTGACAGGAAAAAAATTCTCACTGTCCCCGCATGTCCCGCAGGTCAATGTCCCGGGTTATTCCCGTTGTCCCCCAACGCTACGCCCCCAGTGAGGGGGTCGGGATGTCGCAAAGAGGGTCCCATACAAAATTAGGAATTTTCAACAAAACACAATCGCCAAATATAACATTCGGGATCCGGGGGATGACCCCACCCGGGGGGGTGGGGTCACCCTTTTTTTTAGTCCAATTTTTTTTTGAGTAGACTAGCTAAACAGTAGCAATTTGGTTCTGGTGGTCGCAAGAAACCTAACATGCTCGTCGCTTCGCTCCTCGCTAACCTAACCGACTGAGTTAGATCGCGCCCCCTTCCCTTTATAAAAACATAATTTATAAAATATCGGTGAATCCTTGCAAAATTTTTGAATCCTTGGGATACACGGAAACCCACCCTTCCGCATGCAAAAATAAAAAAAAAAACATTTTTTTAAATTTTACAAGTCCAGCCCCCATACTAATTTCACCCGAAAGTCGATGGTTCATACAATTTCGATCAAAATTTAAGTCCCAGCTCCATACAAAATTATCATAAAATTTTTTTAAGTGTGCGACCCTCTTTGCGGCACCCTAATAGCCGAAGAGCGGACAGTTGGCTACCCTACCTGATCGAGTAACAAGATGCGACCTACCTAGGGTGTAGCACATCAGAAAGGGTTGCCTGGGCGTAACCTGGAGGGTTTTGTACAGTGAGCAAAAAAGTGGTAATTTTTTTTTGGTGTAAATTACCTCATTGAGTAACAAGTTGGCATATAGTACAGTCGATAGAGCTCATCGAGAAGTGCCAAATTATATAGGGTTGCCTTGCCTCGCCTAGTCCTGGGACTTTCCTGAGTCGGCCTGATTTTATAGTGGCTAAAAATTCAAAAAATTACCTCATCGAGTAACAAAATGAGACTTTGCCATTTGATAGCTCTAGTCGTCCTATTAATTATTAACGTAGGTTGCCGGCCCTAAACCTGGAAATTTTCTTAGTCGGCCGAGTTTTATGTTCGAATTTAAAAACTGATTGATGCAACAACGTCGTGGAAATGTGTCCATGGATGGTTGAGAGATTGGTGGCATGTAGTAATCAATTATAGGTATTAATTTGGAGGGACACAAACTTAAAAATTGTGCACCGTTAGCAAAAAATATCCAAAAAGTGGCGACACAGTCAGTATGCAAGCAAACCTATGAAAGGCGTGTAAATACTGTATATTTTATTATAATTGTTACGGTCAGTGTAATAAATCTGGTCAGTCAGTATTAAGAGGAAAAGTACATGAAATTTGAAGAATTGGTATTTCAGAGATCAATTACTGTCGGGGTGTAAGGGGTAAACGCAGTACACTATGGCGACAACCTAACTGCCAACCTCATCTGCTCGTGGTGCACCCTGCCGACTAACCAACGAGGCTCTGGCGACCGACTGTGATTCCAGTATATCCATCCAAAGCAGGCTATACCAAAATCCCTCGACCTATGATGGGCAGCAGCATCACCGGTGCAACTAGTATATCCCTGCGATCACCAACCCGCTATACCAAGCGTGGTGATTATGGCATTTTTACCTCCCAAATATGGAATTTTGTCCCACATGGCCCCGGCCCCTAGTTCCCGGCAGCTCTACTATTCCAGGCTACGGCAGTGGTCTAGCTAACGGTAGGACGGGGGGTGCTAAGAATACCCGGGTTACAAGAGGCTGCCAACATCAACGACATTTATTGGCAACGTTAACGTATAACGGACGAACACTGATGGAGGACGAAAAGTTCACGAAACTCGAGATAGAATTAAAAAAGATTGAGAGGCATATTCTTGGGTTGTCAGAGGTCCGAAGACAGGGGGAGGATACGATGACCCTAGAATCTGGCCACTTGTTCTACTTCCGAGAAGGCGAAAGGCTGTCCCAGGGTGGCGTAGGATTTCTCGTCAACAAAACACTCATCCACAATGTAATGGAGATAAAAGTTGCTGTGCCCTACAGGGTCCATGATGATCTCATAGCTTATAAGTTAACACCTTGTTGTACATTATGGAATGCAATAAAATATTGAGTATTGAGTAAAGATAAAGATGCATTTATTTGTACGACATGCGTAGTTTTACAAGCAGGTGTTACAATAATTATTAGGTCCTCCATGTCTTACCTTACGGCTTACAAATTATTATTTTGATAATTTCAGAGATGCTAATTCGTGTATTAAATTAACTCATTACAATATCATCATCATCATCAGCCTATCATCGTCCACTGCTGGACATAGGCCTCTCCCAAGGCGCGCCACAAAACTCTGTCCTCGGCCTTCCTCATCCAGTCGCTCCCCGCTACTTTTTTTAGGTCGTCTGTCCAGCGGGCAGCAGGGCGTCCCACACTACGCCTACCAGTTTGCGGTCTCCACTCTAGAACTCTGACACCCCATCGGTTGTCAGTTCTTCGGCAGATATGACCAGCCCATTGCCATTTCAGCTTGCTAATTTTCTGAGCTATGTCAGCCACTTTAGTTCTGTGACGAATCACTTCATTTCTGATGTGGTCCCTCAGAGAAACACCGAGCATAGCTCTCTCCATAGCTCGCTGAGCGACCTTGAATTTATGAACTAGCCCTACCGTCAGGGTCCACGTTTCCGCACCATAGGTCATCACTGGCAGAACGCACTGATTGAACCCCTTCGTTTTGAGGCATTGTGGTAGGGCCGAGGAGAATATATGACGTAGTTTCCCGAAAGCAGCCCATCCTAGCTGGATACGCCTAGCCTTGTCGAAGTTGTTTCTACCTAGTCTTATAGTCTGTCCAAGGTAGACATAGTCTTGCACAATTTCTATCGCCGCCTCACCGACGTATACCGCCTCTGGCTCGACATGAGAATTAAGCATGACTTTCGTCTTGTCTAAGTTCATGCCGAGACCGACCCGTCGGGAAGCGGCATTAAGGTCGCTAAGCATCCCACTGAGGTCATGCAGCGATTCCGCCATGATGACAAAGTCGTCGGCAAAACGCAGGTGTGAGATGTACTCGCCGTTCACACATATGCCTCGTCCCTTCCAATTGAGCATCTTGAAGACGTCTTCCATCGCATTAGTGAACAGTTTCGGGGAAATAACATCCCCTGTCTCACTCCTCTTAGCAGTTGGATCGGCTTCATCTTGTACTTGTACGGACATAGTGGCGGCGTCATACAGACATCTAAGCACCTCAATGTATCGCCAGTCGATCTGGCATCGCTGCAAGGACTCCAGAACAGCCCAGGTCTCGATCGAGTTGAAGGCTTTCTCATAGTCCACAAAGGCTAGACACAAAGGTTGATTATACTCCTCGGTTTTCTGTATAATCTGCCTAACCGTGTGGATGTGGTCTATGGTACTGTAGCCTTTTCGAAACCCGGCCTGCTCCGGGGGCTGAAACTCGTCGAATTTTCGAGCGAGACGGTTCGTAATGACCCTCGAGAACAACTTATAGACGTGGCTCAGAAGTGAGATCGGTCTGTAGTTCTTGAGGAGGGTTTTATCTCCTTTCTTGAAGAACAGGACCACAACACTTCCGCTCCACGTCTCCGGTGTTATGCCATTGTGAATGACGGAATTGAAGAGCTTTCCTAGGGCCTTCAGAAGCTCTGTTGTTATTCCGTCTTCACCCGGAGCTTTGTTATTTTTAAGTTGTTTGAGGGCTTTTCTAATCTCGCTCGAGTCAACGACCGGGATATCGTCCGTGTAGTGGCGTACTAGTGGGGCTCTGGGGTCGGTGTTGCGAGCTACAGGCTTTGGGGCGTGTGTTGCATACAAACTTCCATAGAACTTTGAAACTTCAGTGAGGAGGTCCGGCTTAGAGGCAACGATCTTCCCATCCGCGGATTTGAGTTTTGACAGGTGGCTTCTCCCGAGCTGCTGAACGAATACTTTCGACCCCCGGTTCTGCTCAATCGCCTCCTCTATGGAGCGCGTGTTGAAGCGTCGGAGGTCGCGCCGTATCAGCTTTTTATTTTTTTTTTGAGAACCCGATGTTCTGCTGAAGACTCTTGCGCAGATAGAACTTCACGTCTATGCCTCATGAGCTCCAGAGTCTCGCTTGAGAGCTTGGATTCTTTTGCCACACGCTGCGTGCGGAAATGCCTGTAGCCCACTTCACGGAGAGCTTTTACTAGTTGGTTTGTAGCCTCGCCAACGTCCTCGGTGGTTTCCAACGAATCAAATCGATTTTTGAGGTCGAGTTGGAAGCTGTTACTTCCAACGACAGTTTGGTGCAGTGTGGGACGGAGGGTCGATTTCATCAGACGTCTTCTTTCAAGCTTGACATTTATATTCAGAGCACCTCGGACCAGTCGGTGATCACTTCCGGTGTTAAACCTGTTGATCACTCATACATCTCTGAATATGTGCCGTTTATCAGTCATGATGAAATCGATGTCATTTTTCGTCCGGCCGTCAGGGCTTCGCCAGGTCCACCTCCTTTGGGGCTGCTTCTTGAAGAATGAGTTCATCAAGCATAGCCCTTGCCTCTCTAGGAAGCCGACCAGCGTATGCCCTCGCTCATTCCTGGTACAAATACCGTGTGGACCTACCTTCGACTCATCGCCCTCCTGTACTCCCACTTTGGCATTGAAATCCCCCATCACAACCGTGAAATGAGTCTTTGCTGTATCGTTGATAGCTCTAGAGATATCCTCGTATATAGCAAAGTCAAAGTCAAAGTCAAAATTTTTATTCAAAATAATATCACATAGATAACTTTTTGACGTCATTTTTGATTCTACCACCGCTTCGCAAGGTGTTCCGTTGTAGAGAAGATGCGGCCAGAAACTCTACAACACACTTCTTTTAAACAAAAGCCAGGCATCCCTACCCATCCGTCATGGGGGCTTTGAGCCTGCCGGCTTTTCTCGCATCGGCGCAAGGGTTTAAATTCTGTCACTTAACGGAGACGAGGCTTGCGTACCTTTTGCAGCTGATGGATTGACGAGTTGGACGGCTCTCTTCTCGACCGCGTCCGCACACAGAACTCCAGGAGTACAGCGAGCCTGGGACGACGTGGGAGCTAAAGCGGCTATTTACCAACTGATAGGCGCGGCTACTGGCTCAAATTTGCCCAGACTTAGGGCGATATCAAGGGCAGCATCGGGAGCGTGGTTGCAGGCACTCCCTTCACCACATATGGGAACCCTGCTCGACGGCGACTCGCTGCGGGTGGTGGTAGCTCTCCGCCTGGGCTGCGATGTTTGTCAACCACATGAATGCATCTGCGGGTTCACGGTGGAAGCCAATGGCCATCAGGCATTGAGCTGCCGTCGGTGCTCGGGGAGACACCCACGTCACTCAATGACATCGTCCGTAGGGCACTGATTTCGGCCAACATACCGTGCATGTTGGAACTGCGAGGCCTTAGTCGCTCGGATGGGAAAAGTCCTGACGGTTTGGTCTAACGCTGGTGCCATGGCAGAGAGGAATGTGTGCTATGGGACGCCACGTGCGTCAGAACTCTCGCTGCCTCGTATCTCAGCCGCACGGTTCGCTCTGCAAGGGCCCGCGCACGCACGCACGTGGTTTTCTTCTCGGGGCCGCGGGGAGACAGCATCGAGGCGTTGGCCTCCCGACTGTGGTTGCAAAGCGCGGGCCGTTTAGACGGCCGGGTCCTTCAGGTTAGCGCAGAGCGCTTGTTGGCTTCTTTTGTTCTTGCTTCCTGTGCGGTCGGACCCACCAGGTGAGACCCCGTTGGGGGAGGCCTAGTGAGTCGCCTGCTACTGGAAGCGTGTTGTAATTTCCGGGGGAGAGGGTGTCAGTCATGGGGGGGGGGGGAGTCAGTCAGGTGGTGAGGGGGGGCTCGTCTGCCTCAGTGACTAAGTCACGAGGCAGGAGCTTCCGATCCGGTGGGCGCGCGTGGTGCGGAGCTATCTCCCGTATGTGCAAACATCCTTATGGCTAGGCGACCGATGAACTCGTCCAGTGTCTCGGTCTTTAGGTCCCTCTGGATAGTGGCGTTTCTTACGAACCGTGGGGCGTCTACAATTGTACGGAGGACCAGCGACTGCTGGGCCCTCAGCCGGACTCGGTTTGTTTCAGCGGCTAGTGCGTACCAAGCTGGGGCGGCGTACGTCTGATGTACGTCTTGTAGACGCCGATCTTCACGCGCAGAGGGAGCCGGGACGAGAGGACTGGACGAAGTAGGGCGCGAACAGCGCGCACCTGGCCAGTTACCTCCTTTATGTGGTGCAGCATTGTTAGGCGGCGGTCGATGGTCACCCCCAGGTATTTAACTTGGGGGGACCACGCGACATGTTGCCCGTAGAGCTGCAGGGGAGGAGGCAGGAGGGATGAGTGGAGTCCGACGACAATCGCCTGTGTCTTTGCCACGTTGATTGTGAGTCTCCATTTAGCCAGCCAGGCTGGGAGGGCGTCAAGTGTGGTCTGCATCTTTTTTGCTGCGTGGGCTCTGTTTACTGACGACGTGTAATACGCAGCGTCGTCAGCGTATAGGGCAAGCTGGGCTCCGCCCTCCACTGGGATCTCATCTGTGTACCTGGCATAGCATACTGGAGACAAACAGCTACCTTGGGGAACTCCGGCATCAATGGGGCGCTCGTCTGAGGCGGCATCTTCCACTGCCACTTGGAATCTGCGCTCTGCCAAGAAGGAGGCCACGGTCTTAACGACTCGACGTGGAGTCGTAGAGGTGGCCAGCTTGTAGACGAGTCCTGGATGCCAGACACGATCAAAGGCCTTTTCCATGTCGAGGAGCACGGCGACTGTGTATTCCCCCTTATTTGAAGCCACAGTCATGTTATGTAGGACCCTCGACAGTTGGAGCGTCGTGGAGTGTTCGGCTCTGAAGCCAAACTGCTCGTTCCAAGGCGTGATGTGGGGCGTTAGGTGACGCAGCAGCATTTTCTCAAACACCTTGGAGATGGTTGGGAGCAAGGTGATAGGCCGATAGCTTTCAGGTTTCAGGATATTCTTCCCGGGTTTCGGCAGCATGATGACGCAGCCCAGCTTCCACTGCTGTGGGAAGTGGCCCGTCCTCATGATCCCATTGAACAGGCGCGTTATGGTCATGATGGCTCGCTGCGGTAGGTGTCGCAGGGCTTCGTTCGTGATGTTGTCGGGGCCTGGGGCCTTTTTTAGCTTGGTGCGCTTCACCATGCGCTGAACTTAGTTTGGGGAGAAGACGACGGGGTCCTCGTCGGAAGCTATCGGCCTGGCGAAGTAGTCATCCATGTGCCTTTGAATGACTGCTGCGTGGTCGGTGTCGTCGGACGGGTTTGGCTTGAACTGCCGCTCTAGGCTCTCCGCGAAGATCTCGGCGCGGACTTCAGCTCGGTAGCGGAGGGTTCCGTCGCCGGCTAGAAGGGGGCGGGTGGGCTCAGGTTTCCCGGAGAATTGGCGGCCGAGTTTGTGAACGGATGTCCAGTCATCTCCAGCCGACTCGATGGTGCATTGCCAGGATTCGGTTCTCTCTGCTTGTAGAGCGTCCGAAACCTTTAGGGCCAACGCGTCCAGCTGGGATTTCAGGGTGGGGCTGCGTGAGCGTTGCCACTGCTTCCTGAGACGCCTTTTGCTGGTTAGCATCTCTTTGATGAACGCTGGTAGGTTGTGGTCCGATGCTCTTTTCGGAGCATCCCTGGAGGCGTGGGATAAGGCGTCCCGTATGCAGCGGCAGAGATCTTCCGCCAGCTGGTCGACATCCGATGCTGAAGAGACTGGGCGGTTAATGAGGTGCTGGGCCACATACCCCCCGAACTCTTCCCAGTCAGTGTGTTTCCTGGGTTTTAAAGGAGGTATCGAGGTCAATGGGTCCGTTAGGATTACGAGCACTGGCTGGTGGTCGGAAATCATGTGGTCCTCCAGCACCTCAATCGTGGGTCTTGCGTGGAGGCCGTGGACGAGGGTCAGGTCGATGGTGTCCGGCATGTAGGCTGCAGAGTATGGGTAGTGTGTCGGGGCCTCCGTGCCCAGTACCTCGTACCCTTTCCTCTCCCCGTCGTCGAAGAAGCGGCGCCCGTTGAAGCAGATTTCGTGTGAGTACCAACCTGTGTGTTTGCAATTGAAGTCTCCGGCGATGATGGTGGGGTGTGGCGAGTCCAGCAGGGTGTGAACATCGGCCACCGCCAAGGAGACTTTAGGAGGCTTGTAGAAAGCAAACACACGGTGGGGTCTGCCGTCGAGACACAGTTCCACACCTAAGGCGTAGGCAGACTGCAGCTGCGGGGTGGGTAGAGCTTGATGGACGAGTCTCCTCCTCACCAGGACGGCTAGGCCTCTGTAGGCCTGGCCGGAGGTGTCGGATATCTCGTCCTTCCGGTAAATGTGAAAGTTGGGGCACCTCAGTCTGTCGTTGCTCCTCAGGTGTGTTTCCGAGACGAGCACCACGTCAGCATTTTGCTCCGATGCGAGTGCACGCAGCAGGTTGATCTTGCGGGGGGACAGTCCGTCGGCATTCCAATGAATGATCCTGCAGTTGCTAGCGATCATTGCGGCGTTAGGAGGCTCTGATCCTTGCCAGGATCGATTCGAGGGGGTCAGTGCCGCTGAGCATCAGCAGGACTAACCCGATCAGGAAGTCTGTGAATTCCCGATCGTGTAGCTTGTACAGGTGTGAGTCGTAGTCTATCACCTGCTGCGTGTGCGGTTGGCGCGTTCGCTGCCTTGGCTGCCTTGGTGGTGCATCAGTCTCAGTCTGAGCCTTGGGCGCCTCCTGCTGCGCGGTCTCGTCAGTGGAGGGGAAGGTCTCCTCCTTCCTTCCCTTTTTTTTCTTCTTACTCCCCTTCTTTCTCCCTGGTTCGGCTCGTGCCTGCGCCTGGGTGGGATGGCCTCGCTGCGTGGGCCCGTTTGCGGCCGCCTTTACCTCTAGTTGGGCGCTCGGGTCGGCCTCCTGGGCGGGGGGGGGTCCTCTTTATTTTTGGGTTGGACTGGGTTAACGGGACTGTACCGGCCTTCTTGTTCCTGGCCTCCTTCTTGAAGACCGGGCACCGGCGCCGGCAGCCGTCGGCGGCTGACAAAAAGCGGGACATTTACTCGGCTTTTGTGATTTTATGCCGCTGGCCTTCGAGACCATGGGCTGCTGGGGGTCGGAAGCTTTGAGCTTCGTCGTCGACTCCAGGAGAGGGGGAACGACGCTCGCTCCGGGTACTACTTAATGCAAAGGTTGTCCATCGCCATCCATCGCGGAAACGCGAGATTCGTTGTATCCGGTATGACCCGGGAGGGCTTTTTGACTGATTAAACTTTTTTGTCTGATAGCTGACCTGATATGATCTGACTTAAAATCTGGTATATCATTTATCTCGCTACGAAGACGGGAACCCTCGCCGACGAAGTCGCGGGTAAACGCTATTTTATACACCATAAACTGGCAATTACATGTCGTCCCATATTTGATATATTCCCATATTTTGTATGTAATGCATAATGTACCATATATGCACATTTTTTATTTCGTAAATAAAAAATTACAGAAGACTGCTAAATTTTTTTTAATATTTTTTTCACCTCACAAGCTCGGAAAGATTCTGTTTATCATTCGAAATCTGAGTGCAAAAGTGCATTTTATCCGCTAGCGTGCAAAGAGTTTTTAAAATTCGAATCCATTCGAGTCCAGATAAAAAGATAGTAAAACCATACGTGCGAGAAAGACAAAAAGATTATGTTGCTAACATAACGAACTATGCATATATTCGTGCATATTATTGTCTTCTCTTTTTCGCGTATAAGTTTGTCCTTCACTATAATTTATTTGAGTGTCAACAAAGAGATTATAACTAAATATAATCCCTTTGAATAGCAATATCTCTTGTCTTCTCTTTTTCACGTATAGATTTGTCCTTATTTGCATTTGCATATAATTATTTTTCCAGTGTGGGATAAAAACATCATTTAAAATAATACTTATTTAAAATGCATTTTAATAATTAATTCATCTTGTTTACCTATGAGAAGTTATTCCTTTTCCTTACATTTCCTGAATTATTTGCGCAGTGTCTCAGTACACACTACACACCAGGACATTTTTTATGCTGATCAATTGGTTTTCAATCAAACTGCTACACGTGACCGCAGTGAGACAGTGACTAAATGCAAGAGTAATAATAGCCGCAATAGAATGGGACAACGTCATAAAGCGCGATGTTCGCTCTATACATATAAACTCAGTGCTTGCACCTAACATTTTCCTCGCTGTTGTGAGGTGAAAAGTTGTGTGTTTCGCTCGGCTGCAAAATTATTCCGCGTCTCGTACCTTTGAAACCTTCGCTACGCTCCGGATTCTATATTTGAACCACTCGCTTCGCTCGTGGTTCAATCCTAGAATCCTTCGCTTGCTCAGGTTTCAATATAAGTACTCGCGGCAAAAAACAACTTTGCAGCCTAGCATAACAAATAACTATTATAGGTTCCTTAAACTCAGAAATACAACATTTTTTTTCCCGCTTAGTTATAAAAGTCCATGCGGTAAGGGGTTAACGCACGAAACATTTTACGTGCTCGTAGTCGTAGTCCTTCCGTCAGTCTCGTCCTCGACGACATTTCGGCTAAAACAATCAAATCTATCAAGTAGGTATGTTCATGATACGAGTAAAAATAAGTTAAATTACATGCTAATAACTTCTGTATCAAACAAACAATTATAATATTTAGTTCTAAAAATAAAACGAATAAGTTCTATCTGCTAGTTAGAAATCAAAATGTATTTGAAAATACATGATAATTATTAGAACTAATAGCTCCTATCTACTAGATAGGTAATAGTAGGTTCTAAATAAACTTGGAATAATCAAATTAATAACTCCTATCTTCTAGATAGGTAATAGTAGGTTCTAACCATAGACGTAGGTACATTGATATCGTATTGGTTCTAACTGTTCTAAGTAAACTCGGAATAATCAAACTAATAGCTCCTAGCCGTGGTGGTCCAGTGGCGATTAACCTTGCCTGCCGTGCAGGCATGGGCGTAGCAATGACTTTTAATGACTTTTAAATTGTTAATTAATATTGCTGTGCCCTTTCAGGGTTCATGTACCCGCTTTAGCTCATAAGTAACACCTAAGCTGTAATTGTACATGAATGCGAATAAATGAATATGAATATGAATATGAATGATTTTTTCCCAGGGTGGGCCAGGCCCAGGCGAGGTAGACGTAACAAAAACTAAAACCTAGAGCGAGCGAAGCGAGCTCGAGATTTCACTGAATCCTGGAGCGAGCGAAGTGAGATCGAGATTTTACTGTAATGTGTCTAGCTAGAAGCGACCGACCGAGCGTATAGTGAGATCAGTGTAATACGATTTAAATCCTGGAGCGAGTGAAGCGAGCTCGAGATTTTTACGATCTAAAAGCTGACTCACGATATAACTACTCTATCAAAAGATAAACGATCCAAAATCTAGAGCGAGCGAAGGGAGCTCGAGATTTTACAGCAATATAAATAATATCAGAGCAGTACTTTCTAGAACAGAAACAGGAGCAAGCGAAGCGAGCTCAAGATTTTGCTTCAAGATTTGCAAGATTTTGCGAAAGTACATTCTGACCACATTAACTTTTCAAGAAAGTGGACATGAGAAACGAAACACAAGAAAATAATATCGTGTTTATTTATCATTACCTATTGATATCTCTTATTTTTAGTAAGTGATTCGTTTGAATTCTGGGGTGGGCCAGAAGGATTCTGGGGTGGGCCGGGCCCACCCGGCTCCCCCCCTTGCTACGCCTATGCGTGCAGGAGGCGATGGTTCGATCCCCGTCCAAGCCGACTCGTACCAATGAGTTTTTCGGAATTTATGTACGATTTGTAACACCACTGGCTTTTCGGTGAAGGAAAACATCGCGAGGAAACCTACATGCTTCAATTTCGAGACATGTATTGTACCCACTGTCCATTACAAGTGGCGACGGGCTCACCCCCTGTCACACTGGACAGCGTTTCGGTACTACTGGTGAAACGTGGATGTTCTGAGGTTTCAGAATATCTCTGACTACCCCCTCGAGGAATATAGTCGTGAGCATATGCTATAGCTCCTATCTACTTGATACGTAATATAGTAGGTTCTGTAAACTTGGAATAATCAATCTAATAGCTCCTATACACTCCTAACTACTTGTTTTTACATAAATATTGACACTAAATAAAAAACCTGTTGTCCCTTTACAAAAAACAACAACAATGGCCGCCGCACGCGCTTCCCGTGACGTCGTACCACCTCACGCCACTCGATAGTTCGATCTCTTTCGCACACTGTAGCCGAATGACGTATGTCAGTTCTCCGGCAGTTTGATGGTAGATAGGATCGTATTGGCAGCAAAATTAGTTCGGAAGTAACTTAGGAAATATTCGTTTTGGTAAGTTAGAATATATTAGCAGCATTTCAGGCTAACACGCTCAAAGCGTGTTATTAGGAGGTATTCAGAATTCAGTATTAAGAATTTGTGGCGTTATTTATTACAAAATCACTTAGGAGTCTTTGCCAGTCGGTGCGAAATTGAACTCTAAGTACAGTGGCATAGATAACTCATTTTGGCCCCGGGTGTCAGGAGGTATTCGAACATCGTCGTCGAAATGCCTGTAGCCCACTTCACGGAGAGCTTTTACTAGTTGGTTTGTAGCTTCGCCAACGTCCGCGTCCTCGGTGGTTTCCAACGAATCAAATCTGTTTTGGAGGTCAAGCTGGAAGCTGTCACTTCCAACTACAGTTTAATGCTGTGTGGAAGTGTGGGACGGAGAGTCGATTTCATCAGACGTCTTCTTTCGAGCTTGTAATTTTATTGAGAGTGCCTCGGACAAGTCGGTGATCACTTCCGTTGTTAAACCTATTGATCACTGATACGTCTCTGAATATGTCCGGCTGTCAGGGCTTCGCCAGGTCCAGCTCCTTTGGGGCTGCTTCTTGAAGAATAAGTTCATCAAGTATAGCCCTTGCCTCTCTAGGAAGCCAAGCAGCATAATTATGCCCTCTCTGGTTTCTGTTACCAATACCGTGCTGACCCACCTTCGACTCATCGTTCTCCTATACCCACTTTGGTATTGAAATCCCCCATCACAACCGTGAAATGAGTCTTTGCAGTATCGTTGATAGCTCTAGAGATATCCTCGTATACCGATTCGACTTCTTCGTCAGAGCCCGTCGTAGTAGGCGTATACCAGTACAACCTTCAAGCTGCACCTTTTGGAGAATTTTAGCACGCGGTATTCTACCCGATTCGACACACTGCTGATCTCCATTACATTGTTGATGAGGGTTTTGTTGACGAGAAATCCTACGCCACCCTGGGACAGGCTTTCGCCTTCTCAGAAGTAGAACAAGTGGCCAGATTCTAGGGTCATCGTATCCTCCCCCTGTCTTCGGACCTCTGACAACCCAAGAATATGCCTCTCAATCTTTTTTAGTTCTATCTCGAGTTTCGTGAACTTTTCGTCCTCCATCAGTGTTCGTCCGTTATACGTTAACGTCGTAACAATAACAGTCGTTGATGTTGGCAGCCTCTGGTAACCCGGGTATTCTTAGCATTCCCCGCCCTACCGTTAGCTAGACCACTGCCGTAGCCTGGAATAGTAGAGCTGCCGGGAACTAGGGGCCGGGGCCATGTGGGACTAAATTCCATATTTGGGAGGTAAAAATGCCATAATCACCACGCTTGGCAGAGCGGGTTGGTGATCGCAGGGATATACCAGTTGTACCGGTGATGCTGCTGCCCATCATAGGTCGAGGGATTTTGGTATAGCCTGCTTTGGATGGATATACCGGAATCACAGTTGGTCGCCAGAACCTCGTTGGTTAGTCGGCAGGGTGCACCACAAGCGGATGAGGTTGGCAGTTAGGTTGTCGCCATAGTGTACTGCGTTTACCCCTTACACCCCGACAGTAATTGATCTCTGAAATACCAATTCTTCAAATTTCATGTACTTTTCCTCTTCTATTCTATTCTATTTTTAAAAAAATGGCTGCCATCTTGGGTATTTGATGATTTTGCCAATGTCTAGTTTATGTAGCAAAAGTGCTTGACGTTGTACGGTAATTTATGTATTTGGTGACTTCAAGGATTTTTTTTCGAAAAGAACACTATCTTGAGCCACCACTGGAGCCCCGCTGTCGAGCTGGGAGGGGGCAACCAACAATTGACGAGCGACGTGACCGCCCAATAGCAGATCTACAACGCGACTCCTACTTTTCCTCTTAATACTGACTGACCAGATTTATTACACTGACCGTAACAATTATAATAAAATATACAGTATTTACACGCCTTTCATAGGTTTGGTTGCATTTGCATACTGACTGTGTCACAACTTTTTGTATATTTTTTGCTAACGGTACACAATTTTTAAGGTTGGGTCCCTCCAAATAAATACCTATAATTGAATACTACATACCACCAATCTCTCAACCATCCATGGACACATTTCCACGACGTAGTTGCATCAATCAGTTTTTACATTCAAACATAAAACTCGGCAGACTAAGAAAAGTTCCAGGTTTAGGGCCGGCAACCTATGTTAATAATTAATGGGACGACTAGAGCTATCAAATGGCAAAGTCTCATTTTGTTACTCGATGAGGTAATTTTTTGAATTTTTAGCCACTATAAAATCAGGCTGACTCATAAAGTCCCAGGACTAGGCGAGGCAACCCTATATAATTTGGCACTTCTCGATGAGCTCTATCGACTGTACTATATGCCAACTTGTTACTCGATTAGATAATTTACACCAAAAAAATGACCACTTTTTTGCTCACTGTACAAAACCCTCCAGTCAACCCTGTACTTTTAGACGTAGGTACCTTTCTGATGTGCTACACCCTAGGTAGGTCACATCTTGCTACTCGATCAGGTAGGGTTGCCAACTGTCCGCTCTTCGGCTATAACCATATAAATAATTAATAAGTTTTGTATTCGAATTTATGACATTATTATTTTATTATTATTGTATAAAGCACACTATTTTACTGCAAAAACAAAACGTTGATTTTGCGATAACACCATTTACAGTGTTTCCATTAAAATCCATTGATACTATTATAGTGGGGGACAACGATAACATATTTTCCCGGTCGGCTCCAGTGGGGGACAGCTAGCTATTTTTTTCCTGAGACAAATCCACTATTGTATCTTGTTCTAATATCTCTTTATTTTCCATGTATTTACGAACATTTCGCCGAAATCCCCCGGAATATTTGTTTTTTTTTACTTTTTCCATTGCTGGATAGTTGAACACCGTCCAGCAGTAGAATAAAAACACTTATTAACGTATCTTTTTAAAACTATCCTCTATAAACACATTTAAGCGGGAAGCCTTCAGATTTTACTCTGTAGAATAGATATAAACTGTGTCCGTCTAGAACATTCTAATAAACATTTATTTATAGACCAGTATTAAACCACATTGATCACGTCTAAAACAAATTAGCTTATGATAGTCAAATCACCCTACAGAAAGGCATAAAATATGTGCCGTTCAGAATTATTACTCTAAACAAACACTTTTTCCAAAGTAAGTGTAGATAGCAACTAGTTTATTTACACTAGATTAATCTTTTAGTTTAAAGGAGGTTCTAAAACGTGGATCTGAGACACTATACTCTATTAGAATGTTTCATCTTATTATAAATCACCTTTAGAACACTGTTGTCTATATATTAACCACTAATAGGCAATTTATAGTGTATAAAGGTTTAAAGCAACTTGCTGGTGTTACTTGGGTGAGCTCATATCTGGGCATGGAAATGCAAAGGGGAAGCGAGAGTATTCGTCAATCACGGTCAGGATATATTTATTTTTCGTATTACTAGGTACAGGACCTTTAAAATCAATACTTAGTCTTTCGAAGGGAGACGTTGCTTTAATTAGATTGGGGCCAGGTTCGGCTGGGTGATAATATCTTGGCTTTAATTCTGAGCAGATACGACAAGAGTTAGTCATATTTCTGATTTCTTCAATAGAATAGGGTAGATTCTTAGATCTCGTCCAGTGAACCATTCTTGTTACGCCAGGGTGACAAAGGACTTCATGTAGGGAAACAAGTTTAGTTGAACGCGATTCGACAGCAGCGCATACACGTGACAGTGTGTCAGCGACATTATTTTCTTTGCCTGGACGATAGACGATATCATATTTAAATGGAGCTAGTTCTAAACGCCATCTTTGTATTTTCTCGTTTTTTATTTTGCTATTTAGCTTGTTATTGAACATGAAGGCTACCGATCTTTGGTCTGTAACTAAACGAAATGGTTTTCCTATAAGAAAGTGCCGCCATTTCTTTAACGATTCGACTATGGCGTACGCTTCTTTTTCAACGGCAGAGTGGTTTTGTTCACTTTGATTCAGGGTTCGAGAGAAAAATGCTACGGGTCGATTAGCTTGCGATAAGGTTGCAGCGATTGAATGTTCTGACGCATCCGTTTCAACGAGAAAAGGTATGTCGTTATTGATAGCGTGAACAGCTGATTTTGCTATGTCAGCTTTCAATGATCTGAATTCTTCGACAAGTTGATTATTTAACGGGAATATTCTTGTATTTGCTAAAGCGTGGATTCTTTCCGAGAAATTTGAGATCCATTTGCTATAATGTGCAAACATTCCTACCACTCTTCGTAACGACTGCGTGTCATTTGGCGGTGGAAGATTGAGAAGTGGGCGTAGCCGTTCAGCATCTGGCTTTATGACATGGTCTTTGATAGTATAACCCAAGATATCGATGCTGTTCTGCGAGAACTTGCTTTTCTCTTTATTGAGAGTAAGACCGTATTTTTGTGCGGCTGCTAAAAATTTCTGCAAATTTGCATCGTGTTCAGATTGAGAACGCCCACAAACTGTAATATCATCAAGATACGCGAAAGTACCCTCTAACTTTTCTTTTCGAATAACCCAGTCAATGGTTCTTTGAAAACTTGACACTCCGTTTGTTACGCCAAATGGTATTCGGCGAAACTGGTACAGATTTCCAGCAGCTTCGAAAGCAGTATATGGCTTTTCGTCTTGTAGGATCGGTACTTGATGGTATGCACTCTGTAAATCTATTGCGCTGAAGACAGAATACTTCGAAATTTCTGAAACTTGGTCCTCCATATTAGGAAGTGGATAAGCGTCAAGCTGTGTATATCTGTTTATCGTAAGAGAATAATCAATGACAAGTCGCTTCTTGTGATTAGCGTTCTTTGTAATTAGCACTTGAGCTCGCCAAGGGGACGTGCTTTCTTCGATAATGCCATCAGCTAGAAGTTTTCTGATCTCTCCTTCAATAAACTTTTTATCGTCTTCACTATGACGGCGAGATTTAATTGCAATAGGCCTGCAATTTGAACTTAAATTCGTGAAAAGTGGAACAGCAGGGACAGATGCTTCTGCAACACTACATACTTTTATTGGTTCTTTAGGTCCGCCGAATGAAAATTCGAGAAAAGAATGTTCGTCTAATATGTCGTGACCGATTATCAAGTCAGCACAGAGATTTTTCACAATTAGTAAGTTCACGTTTCTATAATCATGGTCTCCGATACGAGCTGATACATATGTCTGACCTTCAACTTGCGACGTATGACTAGTTGAAGCCATTGATATAGTTTGATAGCAGGGCCTTTTCTTTAATTGACACAATTGAAAATAACGCTCATTGATGAAGCTTATAGAGCTACCAGTATCGATTAAGGCTTCACCTTTTATACCTTTTATATAAGCTGGAACTGTAGCTTTCTTCAAGGAAGTTGGTGAAGCAGCTACTATACAACCACAAAGCAGGCTATCTTCTTCGAGACTGGCTGCATTGACATGGGTCTTTCTTCGACATACAATAGCATAGTGACCCTTCTTGTTACAGAATTGACAGATAGAGTCTAACGCGGGACAGTTTTTTCGAGGATGGATTTGCCCACCACAAAAGAAGCATTTGCGTTTCCGGTAGGTTGGCGTCACTGCTATTGTATTATTATGATCCTGTTCTTGCTTTAGTACAACAGGTTTTCCAGAATCATTTTGTTTGGAAGTAGTGGCGATGGCAGCAACAGTATTTGCGTTTGGAGAGTTGAAGTTACTAGCATTAACTTCAGCCATTTCTAGTGACAGCGCCTGATTGTGTGTTTCTTCTAGTGTTAATGTGAGATTTTCTAGTAATCGTTGTCTTATAGTACTAGATTTTATTCCAGAGATAAATGCGTCACGTATATTATCGTTCTTGTTTGTTTCTGCATCTACAGTTTTGAAGTCACAATCTTTAGCTAACTGTTTCAATGCTTGTAAATAGACGTCTATTGTTTCGTCTCCCAGTTGCTTCCTAGATGCAAGCGCATGTCGGGCATAAATTATATTTTAGGTTTTGTGAATAATTTGCTCAAGGTATTGATTGCGGATTCGTAAGAGGTACATTCGCTGATATATGTGAAAACGTTTGATGAAATGTGGTTCGCAAGAAGGCCTAGCTTCCAGGAAGTTGGTACCTTTTCTCCTGCCGAGAGTAAGGCGCTATCCGAAGCCTTAAGAAAGCTTTCAAATGTTTTCTTCCAATGTTCCCATTTCTTTGATGCGGAACTATCAGTGGGATCAATATCCAAACGTTCGGGTTTTAAGTATTTTTCCATGGTGACAAATTTTTAAAACATTTTGTCGATTAAATTGTAATAAGATAAACCTTTATAATAACGGTTTTAATCGACAAAATTATACATTGCACAATCTGACAAATTATTAGAGCTATGACTTATGTGTCATTGCAGATGCCATATAATCACTAAAGAGTTCGGTATACCACACTAGTTGATTCTCTTTCTACGACTCCGAGTGCAACTTTTCGCCCTAACGCCGTTCAGAGGCTCGGTGAAACCGTAGAAAGAGCGAAATACTTGGCCTATGGGTGAAACGCGTATTACCCATAAGAGCGAGAAGCGAGAAGAACAACCGCACCCAAAGGTTCTGAACGCAGCCTAGGGTAAGGTAAATCATGATTCTTATGCATTGTTATCTCTTTCACCATATTCAATCAAGAGTAAAAGGGATACAAATTTATCTTTTTTCTCCTCTCTTCTTCACTCTTAGGACAAAAACAAGGAAAGGTATAGAATGGAACACTGCTGATAGTTTAACTGCAACTATCTGTCAATGTCAAAAAAAAAATTTAAAAATGAAAGGAGCAAAATTGCATTATTCTATTGATTTTGTTTAAAAAAATATTTAACTAAAAAGAAATGTAGTGAAACTTAGAAGCCGGCATGTTTATATTAGTTAGTTTGGTACCTGAACATAGCCTGACATAATCATTCCATCAGGTATGTACTAAACTAAACATCACATTACTTACCAAAGAAAATACAACAGCAATTACTGGAGAAGTTAGGTGAGAAGTCCTCCTGCATGTGTATATGTGTCATTCATAGCCATTTCACTGCAGCTTTTGTCAGCGTCATCTTAGGGGTTTTTAAACTATAATCTCCATAACTGCAATTGCCACAGACCTGTGCGATATGAAGTCTAGAAACTGTAGAGGACTTCATGTTGTAGAGGTGAGGTTCACTTAACACTTTCGCTGCTGACGACCTACGGCATAGGTCGGCGACAAATGGGCCGCAGTGCTAAAGAACCCACGTAACGAGTCAGTTATATTGCATTTCGGCTGTGCTTATGCCTTACCGCGCGAGTCAACGACAACCTTACGTCTTCACGGGTGACCCACGAGACGAGCCAGTTTATCATTTCACGGTTACGCCTGTGCGTTGTGTACGACCTACGAGGGGGGTCAAGTTTCTCCTGTGCTCATGACCTACATGGCGACATGACACCCAGACTTAATTGTTTGTAACTCTCATATAGGCTCGTATTGCTCGTAGGCAGTATTGCTCGTAGAACCGATGGCCGACGGGGCCGAAAAGTTCTCGAGTGGCGACCGCATATAGGAAAGCGCAGTGTGGGTTGGCCCGACAGTGGTGGAGACGACGGGAACCCGTTGAATGAGGGCAGTGTAGGACCTTTTGTGATCCTTGGGGGAGGCCTATGTCCAGCAGTGGACGTGCATCGGCTGAGATGATAAAGTAGAACCTATTAAATTAAATTATAGTTATATGTTTTGTTTGAACTTATACTGGATCCTGGGGCGAAACAGCATTCTATCCACGGATAACAAACTGCTCATATACAAGGCCATTCTAAAACCAGTTTGTATGTATGGCATACAATTATGGGGAAGCGCCAGCAACTCCAACATTTCAATTCTACAACGAATGCAGAACATAATCCTTCGCATAATATCCAATGTACCCTGGCTCATAACAAATGAGGAAATTCACGAACAATTGAAAATGAATACCATAAAGGAGGAAGTACGCTCCACGGCAGCAAAGTACCAACAGCGTCTTGCAAACCATCCGAATGAGCTGGCTGTCAAGCTAACCCGCCAGCGATACCCACAACGTCTGAAACGGCACAACATCCAGGAGTTACACGACCGCGAGTAGTGTCGTGCTGTAAAAACAGAGGTGCTGTCACCACTGGGGGGCACACTCTACCAACGCCACTCAAACCAAAAAACAAATCTACTTATAGTCCAAGGACTGATCAGAGGTGTGATAATGAAAAGTTCGGGACCCCCTGGGTTAGCCAGTAGTGTTTCATTCAGATATGTCAGAGGCAAAATCATGTCGCTTAAAAAAAACCGTGTCAGTAAATTGACACCTTTATTTGTGAGGTTGGCCTTTGACTTACTGTGAGACCTGTGAGATCATACTGGCTATGACTTACTATGCGATAAAGCTCATTTTATTTATCTATTAGTCATAATACCACAAAAGCACTTTGTTGTTATCTGTTTTTTTTTCACCGCCCCTTTAATGTCAGAACAGATCTATGCAATAAACAAGGGATTTTTTATATAGTCCATGGATTAATGTTTATATTTAACTACAGGTGGATTTTTAAAACGGCAGTATGGTCAGAGGACCTTAACCATTGTAGGTACAGGAAAACTTTTCTTAGAGACTGTCCATAACTTTTTGAGACATTTTGAATAGATTTTGAAGAAAAAAAAATGTCTTCAAGAAAATGGGGTTTACCTAAGCCAAAACTTTTTTACTGCAATCCATCCTGTTTCTTATTAGGATCAAAAACTCTCAAACCAAATGAGGTTACCGATACAGGGTGAAATTGATATCATTAGCATCCTTTTAAACTAAGAGTCTACCCATCAAACTGAACAACTTTTACTATGTAAGCAAACCAATCGGAGCAACAAAAAAATCTGCTGTCCCATACTAAACTGCTCCCGCCGCCGGCGCCGCTGCCTACGCGACTCAAATGTATGGGATAGCAGATTTGTTTTTTGCTTCGATTGGTTTGCTCCCATAGTAAAAGTTGTTCAGTTTGATGGGTAGACTCTTAGTTTAAACGGATGCCAACAATCCGTACAAAAAGGTTCGCATCCTATTTTATAATGAGAACTGGCAAGGTTTGGAACTCTCTACCTGCGTCTGTCTTTCCATGTGAATACAATCAGGACATTTTTAAAAGAAGAATGAATAGGCTTTTTCTGGGTGAGCGCGTTACATCCTCATTCATCGGCTTCATCTTCACTTTCCTGATAAAAATTAAAAAAATGCTAATGATATCAATTTCACCCTGTAGACCAGGGATGGGCAACCTTTGGAAAGTCGCGGGCCAAAATTTAGGATGTTAACGAATTCGCGGGCCGTAGATAATAGTTGTGAAAAAAAAACGGTCGGTTTTATACATGTAACAAAAAGTGTTCTATCAAAGTTACATCAATCGGTATACAAGGTGTAAGGGACAGCCCTCCACAGACTGAAATTGTGAACTCAGACCATCAAACTGAACAACTTTCACTATGGAGCCTACGTCAGGAAACGCGAAAAAAAATTTGCTGTTTCATACATTTGAGTTGGGAAGGTACAGCAGCTTTGTATGAAACAACTGATTTTTTTTCGCCATTCCTGAGGTAGGCTCCATAGTGAAAGTTGTTTAGTTTGGTGGTCTGAGTTCATCGGTTCAGTCTGCGGAGGGCTGTCCCTTACACCCTCTATTATCGTATTTGATTCAGTATGTACTTACACACGGCGACACATCAAGCAACGCAAAACAAACATAAGCTGGCCGCGCGACGTTATGCATTACTCTACCTAAGCTACGCCCGGCCAGCTTATTTTAGTTTTGCGAAGCTTGATGTGTCGCCGTATGTAGGTACCTCGTTTGATCTTGAGAAACAAGATAATCAACGTTGCTTATGTGTACACACTGCAATCTTGTATCAGTGGACATCTTTTAAGATAAAAGTATCAGTTTCGTCGCCTGAATCTAGTAGTAAGAAGAATGGATATCATTCTCTTATTGGCGTGAACCGAGAACATTTAGGTTTCGCGCGCGATATTAAAATCCTTCGCGGGCCGGATCAAAATCCGGGGCGGGCCGCATCCGGCCCGCGGGCCGGGGGTTGCCCATGTATGCTGTAGACAATATAGAGTATTGAAATCACAAAAAACTGTTCCACTAAATGTCGTAGGAAACTTACTTATAAGTAAGTTAGAAAGTAAGTCATGTTGGTTGCAAGTTTGGCTATGAGCGGTTTTGCGGTGTTGGCGCGGTTTGTGTTCTTCCTTGCCACAAGGCTCCACCTTTTTTTTTCTCAAATGTGTTTTTGCTCATAAAACAATACTTGAGATTGATATAGATAGAAACTAGTTTAAAAAAATTGCAATATGTTACTCATGTAACTATTTCTTCTATGTTGATATAGTGTTATACAAACAGGATGTGTGTATAGTTGACATTTACCTTATAATTCTGCTGCTTGTGGTGGCCCATTCAATTCTTATGCTATCATTGATGTCTCATTATTATTAATGATTCAGCCTATTCTTTATTGTTAGGGTTCCCAAGTCGAAAAACCCTTCGCGTGAGTGGGTTCGCGGACGGTTGTGCATATCGTGCGCATTCTGGCTGGCCACGAGGCTTAGTCATTTTGTACTAGCTCAAAATGTATTTTTGTTAATAAAAAACAGTTGAGACACTCAAAACCCACATTATTTCTCCACAAAGTAGGTACATTCCTTTCATTGTGCATTCCCATTAGGTACCTATTGGTAAAATAAAAACTTTTTTTTTTTAAATTAAACAACAAACTAGATTGATTGACAAAACGGTGTCAAATTAAATGACTACGGAACTCTATACTACGTGACGTCCAACTCGCTCTTGGCCAGTTTTTTGTACTGTAACAAATAGTCATTCATCAATTAAAGTCATTCAAATCATTCAGGTCATTGTTTTAAAGGTTTTATCATGTTGTTGGTTAAAAGTTAAAGTCATAATTTTCATCATCGTTATAACCTCAACTTTCTGTATGGCAAAACTAATGTTTGTTCAAAATAAATCGTCATCTCAGCCGATAGACTTCCACTGCTGTACATAGGCCTCCCCCAAGGATCGCTTCAACAACCTGTCCTGCACTGTCCACATGTAAAAATACATGTTTCTTAAAATTTTTATTTACTTTACTATGATATTGTATTGGACCATCTTACTTCTCACTAATATTATAAACGCGAAAATTTGTGACAATATTTAGATGTTTGTGTCTCAATCATGCATAAACGGCTGAACCAATTTGGATGAAATTTGGCACACAGATAGATGTTCTGGATTAACACATTGGATAATTTTTAAGGTCCACGCAGACGTAGTCGCGGGGAACACATAGTTAGACATAAAGTAAGACCATTGGACATATGAGACCATTATCAGTCAAGTCATTCGACTTTTTCTGTAATAATATTTACATACTTTAACTTTGTCAATGATGTTAGTGTACCTACCTAATTGATTCAAACTATTTGTTATTCATTGATAAAAAAATTGTTGGTTCATTGATTTCAATATCATTTATAAGTACTCATTTACCAATAAATATGTGATTATGACACAAGAAACCTGTATTTATAGGAAAATCGTAGAACAGTTGCATTTTAAGTATATGTATTAGGAGACATTGTATTATTGTGTAATTTATAAAGAAACGACATTTAAAAGAAGGAGCTTAGATAAAACTGATAAAGGAAGCGCTTCAGGTCCAGTGGTCTTTTGGGATTTGGTTGAAATGCACGGGAAGCGTCCTACATGTCCCACCTATTCATAATTTTATTTTATATACCACATTGGGGACTTGAAAATAATCAATGGTTATAAATAGCTCTATATGTATTTTGTGTGATTAATCCCAATGTCGTAAGTGGAGTGCTAACTTTGCAAACATTTGACATTCATATGACTTAGCGATCAATGATGAATAAACAAATATTTGTTTCTTATTCCTGATATGGCATATCATTTGCTGGATACTGGTCGCTATCCACAGAGTTATTTAAACAGGGAGTGCCTAGTTAGAGTTACGTTAGTTAATGTTACGAAACAATTGTTTGCGAAATACCTCTTTGTGAAATCGATATCATTAGCATCTTTTTAAACTAAGAGTCTACCCATCAAACTGAACAACTTGTACTATTGGAGCAAACCAATCGGAGCAAAAAACAAATCTGCTGTCCCATACATTTGAGTCGTGTAGGCAGCGGCGGCGGGTGCAGTTTAGTATGGGACAGCAGATTGTTTTTTTGCTCCGATTGGCTTGCTCCGATAGTAAAAGTTGTTCAGTTTGATATGCTAATGATATCAATTTCACCCTGTATAAGCAAAATATATCGTTCGGGTTTTGTGGACGTTCAACATTACCAGCAAAATTTGTGACATCTTCCAAACTATTCCATGGAATGGAGTTACTTTTCAAAAGTAAGAAAATTAAATTTGGGAGTCGCGTGCTAGAACATTCACGGACGGACGTATTCGTGCGTGGTTTAGCAGGCCACGTGGCTCTGCCATTTTGTTAGCTTGAATGTGTTTTTGTACATTAAAAATTCGTTTGTACGAAACGTTGTTCCAAAGCTTAAACTTTATTTCATCGCACTGCAGTTGCACCTACCTAGACACCACATTACTTAACGAAACTTTAAGGGTGTATTCAGACTGTGAATCTGAACAACTAAGGAACATGGGTTGAAAAACGATAAAATTTTTTGGACCTCCCATAGAAAATCGATCGGCCGAACCGCACTTTTGTATGGGAGGTCCAAACATTTTCTCGTTTTTCGACCCATGTTCCTTAGGGATAGTTGTTCAGGATCTCAGTCTGAATACACCTTAAAGTTTCGATACTAATAAAAAATACTGGTGTTTTATTGAATCGAAAATGCAGCGTCTTCCCTTTTTGTTGTATCTAAGAGAGAGATGGTAATAAAACGACGCACTTACTACATACACCATGTCACGCGTCGACAAAGTGACCGTTTGACCCGGGAACGGTGTCGAATGCTAAACAGCTGGCTATCATACAATTGTCCAATTGATACGAGAACTCTCTAATCCGTAGGGTAATAGGATAAGAGCTCCTTGCAAATAGCTTCCTTTTAGTCCTGGTCAGTTGTTGGGTAAGGGCTCGATTTGCGGATGATACATATCTGGGGGCACGGCAGAGCCCTCGCCAAGGCGAGCCTACCATTTCTCGAAGCGCTTCGTCGTTTTTTTGAACTCTCATAACTTTGGTATGGATTATATACTAGATAAACAAAATTCTCGGGATATGATGTCAATAGTGGACTTATTAAAGATAGTAAAGTTTCAATTGCATAACTATTACTTTCGATTTTATTAATATCTAAAAAAAATAAAACGATTTCGCCACTGACTCACTGATGATCATCAAAATTCTTAGGGTACTTCCTGAAGTCCTAGATAGCTGAAATTTAGTATGTAAGCTATTATTAGTACACAAACAGCAACAAAAATCTAAAACAAGGGAAAAAAATAAAAATAAAATTGTCATAAGCAACTTACACAAAGAAGTGAAATCCCATTTCATTTTCATGCAAAATGTTGCCAAGACTCACACTGTCAAAAAGTTATCTGATTTCATGTAGAGCCAAGCTTCTAACTCTACAATCCTAACTTCGTTAGGAAACTTGGCTACTACAACAAGTTAACACAATTTTTTATTTCCAGACGTAAGATGGCGCTGAAAGTGACAACCCATTCCAACAAAAAGCATTCAAAAGATTCCAATGGCTGAATTAAATTAGGTAAGTCTGATTTAATTTACTGCATTTTAGTAATGGTTATTCCTCCTATTTAAATATTTACCTAACAAGTCGAGTCAATGTCGAGTGAGTTTCGGAAGCATCGGTAATCTCATGGACTGTTTTATGTATAAAA
Organism: Agonopterix heracliana; assembly: GCA_963693445.1. Classification (NCBI taxonomy): domain Eukaryota; kingdom Metazoa; phylum Arthropoda; class Insecta; order Lepidoptera; family Depressariidae; genus Agonopterix; species Agonopterix heracliana. The sequence continues at coordinate 4,687,754 of OY856310.1, forward strand.
ACACATTTTACCAAAAACAAAATGGTGGAGCCTCGTGTGGCAAGCCGTTAATACAGTTTTTTTAATACGTCAGAAGTACCATAATAATTTTATTACCCCATTAGCGCAATATGTCATACTCCGTTCATCTATATCAGCTGTCATTTCAGCACTCACTACTTTCTTACTCAACATCATTCATACAATCCATCCATCTTTTCTTTGGTATTCCTCTGTTACTACAGCCATCTACATTCATACCCTTAAACTCGTCTCTACTCATCACATATAGTGTACCAAAAAACCATTGGTGTAGTTAGGTGTCTCAAAGTTTACGAAAGCACTTAAACTTGTCCTGAATGACCAGTGTTTTCTTATCAAATTATCAATTATCCTTGGCATATATGTCAACGATCTTTTTTGTACTATGCAAAGGTTACGTTATCTTCTGTTATTGAGTAATAAACATTTAAATATAATTAGGTATATCGAATTATTGATTAGGTATAGGTATGCTTGCAGACGGACTTATAAGATTGCCAGCGATTTTAGCGCCACTTCTAATTTCTCGTTTATTTATTTATTTTATTTTTATTTTACACACGTTCATCACAAAGGGCTAAGCTCGCCCTTCTCTGAAGAGATTTCTTCCATCAGACCCGTGATAGAGAGAAAGTTTACAAAGTGAGGCATTTATAAAGTCAAGACTACCTTACCTACTCGTATAGCAAATTAGCGACTCTTAGTTATCACTACCATTAATTACCTACCCAATAACTACATAATTATGTTAACGTTTTTCGCCACCAAAACTGACTGCTTATTGATCATATTAGTGTAGAGATTAGTTATTGATAATTTACTCTCTCATTCTGTATATCTTTAAGTCAGTTTTTGATCATTAAAGAATAGGGGAGCGGACTGCACAAAATATGTTTTAGTTTTATCATCTTAGTAAAAAAACGAAAATAATTCTAATCTTTCATTTTCTGTTTTTAATAATAGGATGAAGTATAAAAAGTAATTAAATGTTGATGACGTCACTTGTGTGTATCTCGTAAATTTTTTCATCGATTAAGAGTTGCTAATTTGACTAGTTGTCCGCTCCCTTATTATTATTATTATTGTCCACTAGCGCTATTGTTCGAAGCTTTTTCTCTGTGGGGTACTCTACTCATGTGACCAGAATTCCTGCTCAGTATCAGTACCTATGTACAACACGATCGTTCTTTGATTTGCTCTTGTAAATAAATTTTCCTCAAGGCGCGTGCGACTATACTTATAATGACTAATGAACAATGCTCTCGATTACAATAATTATGCTATGACATGTATTATGTAACTGCATAGATTTTTTTTGTGCGCACGCGGTTCTGACGTCATTTGTCATGCCATGCTTAGTTCACCGGAATGATATCGATGTATTATTGAACGCATCATTTCACTTTATTAAACACGCAGTTTTAAATATGAAATGAAAGTGGAGGTAAAATATTTCGACTGACTGTTTTTAGAAATCATGGAAATTCGACACGTATAAAAGCAGGTTGAATTTCATTTGAAACATAAAATGAAGGTAATAATTCAAATGGGTATTTATTACCAAAAGGTGTGTCCACATCTGGCGATCGCGCCGCAAATACGCAGCCGCTGCGACGCACGAGCATAAAATGCAACCGCGCAGCTCGCGCGCCGTTCGCCAGATGTGGACGCACCCTAATGATTTATCTAATAATTGACATCATAACCATTTACCTACACCTATTACAGGATTTGCGTTCTTAAATGCGTTAAATAGTTACTTTTGGCGGCGCTTCAGTTCATTTTAGAGTCAGACCATCCTAAAGGTGCCGGTTAACAGCCGACCGCATACAGCAGCAGCATACGACGTGTCGCTCCGACACTACTGGTTTGTATGTAGTTCTATGAAATACCCTTCGAAGCATCCGACACGAAGCATGCGACATGCTGTATGCGGTCGAGCCTCGACCGCACACCAGCACTCGTAGTATGCTACACGTGATACGGCTGTATCACGTCTTGTATCTCGTTCGTTCGCACGCAAATAGAAAGAGAGCTAAGGTGTGATAGCGCTGTATCACTGCGGCATGCTAGCTATGCAGTAGTGTCGTCGAGTGCTGCCAGGCATGCGACAATTATCCTAAATTCACGAATTTATTTTGTGGCATGCGATAGAAATTAAAAGTCGGGTAAAGCACGATAATTCAACAAATTCCACTATAATATTTAATTTAATGAAATCACTATTTTCAACCACATTTTCCGTTAAATTCCAACGATACCTAGGTACATCATACGGGCGTTCGGTATTGGGTAAAACAGTGTTCAAATATTATATAGGGTCCTTCTTAATATGCTAACACTTTTTTAAGGGAATGATCAGACCATCAAACTGAACAACTTTCTCTATGGCACTAACATCGAAATCGCGAGAAAAAAAAAACAGCTGTCCCATACAAAAGTGCAAACCTACTCGAGGCAAATGTATGGGACAGCTGTTTTTTTTCGCGGTTTTTCTATGTTGGTCTCATAGAGAAAGTTGTTCAGTTTGATGGTCTGATCATCCTCTTAAAAAAGTTTCAGCATATTAAGTTTGACCCTGTATAAACACGATAGTTTCGCATTAAATTGATCGAAGATCTTATAAACAGCTATTTTTGAGTTTAAGATGATATTCCTGCCAGCGCGCACGAGCGCGCTGTATACAAACAAAGTTTATCCTATTTTCAATTAATTAAATTGATCGAAAATCTTATAAACAGCTATTTTCTAAATAAATATCTTTTCTGCCTTCGGTATGTAATCTACTACTTATAACATTTTAAGATTTTTGTACTCCAGCATTTTAGTAGAAGTAAAGTAACTAAGACTACGGAACCCTAAAAACTTTTTAAATAATTGTTTTTTGTATGAGGATCCCCCTTAATTTGATACATGTTGTCGTTTTTATTATTTCTAGCTATACGGCTCAAAAGTTACAGCCCTAAATAGGAGGAAAAACTGACAAAGTTTCCGTTTTCACTCTTTGGGCACGGAACCCTAAAAAGGTGAAAAGGAACCAGGCTACTAAGATCACTGATGTTTGTAACAAGGATTCTGAGTATCCCAAAGGGGAGCACGGTCGTAATTTAATGTGTCACTTTACCCCAAAAAATACCCTAAGTCGGCAACACTGTTTGCAGCTGCTGTATGCTGCTGCTGCGTGCGGTCGGGTTCGAATTCATACCGCTCCGACCAAAGAGAATGGAATCACTACGTTTTAAGAGACGGCACTTTCTAACTAGCCTCGAAATTCGAAATAGTATGATCTGGCCGACTGTATTCTGCCACAACAATAACATTTTACTACCAGCCTAAGAACATGAAAAGCTTGACAACGTCATGCGTCAAGTTGACGTAACTAGTGCGGAGACACCTTCGTCATGTCACATTATCGATATTCCATCGAAGTGATGTGCGTTATTTATCGATATCGATAAAAAATTACAGCCTTTCTCCTACAGGATTTTGATCCTACAGAATTTGTTTTTTTTTTTACTTACGTATGATCATGGGATAATCATCGGCACAATTAACACCAAATTGGCGTCGATTAATGATATTCTGTCGGACTGAAATAAACGTGTGAAGCTGAAGATGTTGTTGCGATGGACGTAGCCTTAAGAGATCAATTAAGATACTTAAAAGTGATCTTAATTAGGCGAGTGGCGGCAAGGCGACGTAATTTAATAACTAGGTACCTACCTTTTAAATAAAAACTAAAAAATTAAAACCATAAAGAAAGGTAATAAATTTTATTATGTTCATTTGCGTAGGTAATAGGTAAGATACGTAGGCATTTAAATGTAAACCTACGAGAACTTAGTTCAGTGGAACTATTAGTATAGGTAGGTAGTGACAATAATTTTACACTAGTTCCGAATTGCACCTGCCATAATGACGGGATCGCAGGATAAATACAATTTACCAGCACGTGTAGAGTTAAATCCGAGGGCAGGAAAGTAAGAAAGGTCTCAGATTCAGATCTCATGTAATTGTTAACCGAGGCGAAGCCGAGGTCAACAAACGTGTGATCTGAGGCTTTCTTATTTACTGTCCGAGGTTAGTATACTATTTTTCTCCTCGACAGAGGTGGAAAGCGGCAACTTCGTTTAGCGCAGCGGGACGACAATTGAGGCTTTCCGTCCGGAGGGGAGAAAATAAACAAAAATGAAAATTGGTTAGTAAGAGGAAAGATGCCTCTCCTTATGATACCTTTTGAATCACGTGTGTGAACCTTCTATAGTCCACTTAATTTTCTATGCATTCACGGTGTTTATTTTAAACAAAAATTCACGATAATTAATTATTAATTATGTTGTATTGTGTACAATAAAGAATCTAAGATAATTAACCGTATAAATTAAGGTATATTTTTTAATTTATAATTTAACGGCTTTTTGCTTGTGTGAATCCTCTAGCCACGCGACTCGTTATAAAAAAATACCTATGATACTATCTATAGTATTATTACAATAATAGAAGAAAACACAAAATGCAAACATTATGCAGGAAATACACTCTCGCGGGAACTTCTCGCCGAGAATTCTCGGAATCAGGATGCCGCGAGAACAATGAAGGGCATCCACAGCCACACTCTCGTTCTCGTCCGTTCTCGGCGAGAATGTAGTGCCTGCATTATCGTTTCAACCAAACCAAAGACGTTCATTCCTTAACGACCAAAATACTTAGGTTACTACTTACTACATTAAGGTTCCTTAACGACCAAAATACCTAAGGCCGAGATTCAGAGACGATTTGTAAGTTATAGTTCGGAAATCCATACATTTCGACCCTACCTACTTAGCTCGAACTAAGACTAAAAAAATCGTCTCTGAATCTTGGCTTAAGTGTATCACTACACAGGTATTTTGGTCCTGATCACTCATATTTGATGAAAACAGCTGTCATGATTGCTTTTTGCAACTACTTTTGGTTGATTTATAAAAGACTGCGGGTTTTGTATGGAAGGTTGGCGCCTTATTTTTTCCAAACTTGAATATTTTAGTTGAAGATAAAGTAACAAACAACATAATATGTTATAGCATGTAGGTATTTCTCTAAACTCAGTCCGAACGAAGATATTGTGGCTTTATAGTAAACGTAATCATTTTGAACTAAAATATTCAAGTTAGATTGATGGCAGCAGCGCTAAAAAAATAGGCAAAAAGAAAAAAAAAAGCGCCATTTTTAGGCATGGTCAAGTGCCTCTACGGGGTAAGTGCCTCTAGCTTCAAAATTACTTAACTCCTTACAATTACTTTATTATAAAGGATGTAAAAAAACCCGGTTGGAGCCTTCAGACCATCAAATTGAACAAGTTTCACTTTCGAGCCAACATCTAAAGCTCGAAAAAAAAAAAAACACCAGTTTCATTCAAAATTGCAGTAGTTAGGTGCTTACCGACTCTAATCAAATGTATGGGACAGCTGTTTTTTTTTCGGGATTTCGAAGTGGGTTCCATAGCGAAAGTTGTTCAGTTTGGTGGTCTGAAGCACCCCCTAAGGCTACAACCGGTTTTTTTACCTTTATTGGTAGTAGCGTGGAGAGCAACCGGTACCTGCATAGGTAGCATGCCAGCGTGATATAGCGCTATCACACCTTCGCTCTCTTTCTAGTATGCTACGGCTTCGAGAACAATCGCGCTACCTCTACTACACCGTGATTGGACCGCGTGCGAACTATGACTTTGAACACATTCGGTAGGTATCGCGCTAATCGTTTGACAGACCTTACAGCCGTTAAAATCTCTCAGGCCCCCATTACACGGTAGGTTTTGCTGTCAGTTTTGCCACAGTCACGGCTGTGACTGATGAATAACCTACCGTGTAATGCGTTGACTGACGGTGACTGATGGTTGCATGACGAAAATCTAGATTTTCATCATGCAACCATCAGTCATGACTTTTGAGTGAACGTGTAATCGCATTTCGTCAATCACCGTCAGTCAGCGCGCGGACAGCGATGGAGTTGGCCATGATAGATACTCCCCGTAGTGCATAGGAGGTGCGCCCCCTAGCTCGTGGGGGTGATTAGGGGGTGCACCCCTACTGTGTAGGGGGTTCGTAGGGGTGATTAAGGGGTTGTGTAGGGGTGATTAGAGGGTGTACCCCCTAGGGCGTAGGGCTTATTAGGGGGTGCACCCTAGCTCGTGGGGGTGATTAGGGGGTGCACCCTCTAGGAGGTAGGGGTTATTTCGGGGTGCACCCCCTAGCTCGTAGGGGGTGATTAGAATTTGCATCCTAGCTCGTGGGGGTGATTAGGGGGTGAACCCCCTAGCTCGTGGGGGTGATTAGGGGGTGAACCCCCTAGGACGTAGTGGTTTTTAGGGGTTGCAACCCCTAGCTCGTAGGGGGTTATTAAGGGTTGCACGGGTTGCACCCCCCACTAACACCTTATTAGTATGTTGGTAGTAGGATGTAGCATTTCTTTTAACACGTTTTTTACTCAATATCGCAATCAAAATTCCAATACAGGCTTTTCTTTTATGAATATCTGTCTGTCTGTTTAGGTTGCCTGGAAGAAATCGCTTACACAAATACAGCATAGAAAAGGAAACAAAGAAACGATAATGGTACAAATAAGGCGGTCTTATCGCTAAAAAGTGATTTCTTCCAGGCAACCTAAACAGACAGACAGATATTCATAAAAGAAAAGCCTGTATTGGAATTTTGATTGCGATATTGAGTAAAAAACGTGTTAAAAGAAATGCTACATCCTACTACCAATATACTAATAAGGTGTTAGTTGGGCTAGGGGTCGCTAGTAGTAGGGCGAGCTAGGGGTTGCAACCCCTAATAACCCCTACGTCCTAGGGGGTTCACCCCCTAATCACCCCCCCCCCCCCCCGAGCTAGGGGGTTCACCCCCCTAATCACCCCCACGAGCTAGGATGCAAATTCTAATCACCCCCTACGAGCTAGGGGGTGCACCCCGAAATAACCCCTACCTCCTAGAGGGTGCACCCCCTAATCACCCCCACGAGCTAGGGTGCACCCCCTAATAAGCCCTACGCCCTAGGGGGTACACCCTCTAATCACCCCTACACAACCCCTTAATCACCCCTACGAACCCCCTACACAGTAGGGGTGCACCCCCTAATCACCCCCACGAGCTAGGGGGCGCACCTCCTATGCACTACGGGGAGTATCTATCATGGCCAACTCCATCGCTGTCCGCGCGCTGACTGACGGTGATTGACGAAATGCGATTACACGTTCACTCAAAAGTCATGACTGATGGTTGCATGATGAAAATCTAGATTTTCGTCATGCAACCATCAGTCACCGTCAGTCAACGCATTACACGGTAGGTTATTCATCAGTCACAGCCGTGACTGTGGCAAAACTGACAGCAAAACCTACCGTGTAATGGGGGCCTAATGGGGGCCTCAGACGTTACAGGCTGTCAGTCACACAGTAAATAAGTTTAGCGCGATACGGAATTTAGCACCGTTGATTAGAACTGCAATTGAACTTCGATGCTTTAAATTAACACGATCGGTGCCAGGGCACTAAGTTCACATCGCGGCCTCCACCCGCACGGTAGGTACCTTTACAAAAACTTAGTCTAGGTGAAAAGTTAATATTCTAATAGTGATTTGGTTTTTAAACTACTTATTCTCTTATTTTCTAAATTTTACAATGTTAATTCTTACTTTCTATTACCTGTAGTAGGTGCTTTGTAGATTACACACCGAGGGCAGGAAAGTAAGAAAGGTCTCAGATCTCATGTAGGTAATTGTTGGCCAAGGCGAAGCCGAGGCCAGGGCTCCACCTGCACGGTACCTTTACAAAAACTTAGTCTAGGTGAAAAGTTAATATTCTAATAGTGATTTGGTTTTTAAACACTTCTCTTATTTTCTAAATTTTACAATGTTAATTCTTATTTTCTATTACCTGTAGTCTCCAATAGATACCACATACAGGGTCGCCAACGTCGTTGAACCATTTCTTTTAAAGAAAACTCCTCATGTGTGAGTAGGTATAACAATTATGCATGAGTGCGTGCGTGCGTCCGTGTATGTGTGTGATTGTTACAGTATGGAATATGGATTGAACTTATGACCTTACAACTTGAAATTGACCTTAGCCCTACGACTAATGCATTGCCTTGGGATCGTATGACTTCCAGAGCCATCCACTAAAGTCAATGAGGAGTTTTCTGACAGCTACTCAAATGTAGTTCATCATACCGGCGATAGATGGCGTTGACCAGAGAGGGGACCGAAGACGAACATTTTTGGCTAAAAAGTAAACAAAAATGCATGTCACTGAGTCAGACGCATCCGTTGACGAGAAATATATGCTCATATTTTGCTGCTTACTTAGAAACACAAATTCTTACTATTTTATTTGTATTTTATTATTTGCATGGTCTTGGTCACTTACCCCGTCTGGTCAACGCCATCTATCGAGCCATTAGGAACTACTTTTTCTTTCTTAATGGCTTTCTGAAAATCTCTCATTCAATGAGCGTTTTTCTTTTCTTTTATACAACTTCCAAACAACTCAATAGAAAGTTCATAGCTCTATAGAGAAGAGTGCGAGATCTGCAGTGCGATTTTTGAAAATCATACGAGCGGTTCGTCAGTAGAAAATGTCAACATTACTTGCTTGCTTATCTTGCTTTTAATATTCCAACGCTTCCCTTGTGGTTTCTTCGATTGGTTTTTTACGGCCTGTGTGACAATTGCCCTTAGGAGCTCCGATTTTACGTCATCTAGTTGAATGCTTGTGTTTACCAACGTTTTTAACGCACATCGTGCTTTGCGCCACCTTTCCAATAACTTCTTTTCTCGCTTTGACATGGGTGGTTGTAGATGGACGGTTGAAGATTTTTCTGAAAACAAAAATAATTTGATTTTATTTAAGGCTAGGTTATCCCACTGCAAGCGTCTCTTTCTTGCAAGCATAAGTTTACAATTAGCCATCCCGCTCCAATTGAAAGCAGGATAGCAAAAAAAACGTGTTTTTCGTCAATATCTTTGCTCATGGGAGTTTCTAAGCTAAAACTTCTCCTGAGTTCACTAGAAATATTGAATGTATTTAGTTAAGTACAAGAATAAAAAGTAAAATATCAGCAGTTTAATTATAGTATTGAAAAAACATAACAAAAAGGGGTCGGACTTCAAAACTACTTCTTCAATAAAAAGGCCACAAAGAGATGCAGGTTTGTAATTATACAAAATGCATAGGTATGCATCAAACTCATGTGAATAAATGGGATGTTCCATTTGAAGCCAAACCCTCATGGCATTACACTAATAACTTTTTACCTTAGACTATTACGTACTTCATCATAATAATCATCATCAGGCACGTATCCAGGGGGGGGGGGGGGATCCCCCCGAAATCCGAAAATTTTTATGGAAAAGTGATTACAGTCTGTCTTTTTCATAGTTTTTCTATGAAATCCATCTTAATATGCTGACACTGAGAGCGTAAAGACTAACCCATTTTGTGATTTAAGTATCTAAGCGTCTAAGGTAAGACAGTTATTCATACTGTTTAGTGCAAGACTATTGGTTTGACTTCAAGTGGAATATCCCATTTCTTCCCATAAGTGTCAGAGAAGGCTACTAGTATAGATAGCGGGGCTCTTATGCTGAAATCTCGATTTCAAAAATTTTAGCACCTATAACTATAATCACCTGAAACGTAACTAATTCCATTAATGGAACCTTAATTATAATTCGGTATCTATAACCATTACTAAAACTACCAAACTAGAACCAAATTATATTTACAACTGCTAAAAAGCTTAGAGCGACTTATTAGTTATCTAAACCATTATAAAACTGTAACTGAAGTGTGTCTGTACATTGAAGATAATTATTTACTATTCTATTCTATATTTTAAAAAATGGCTGCCATCTTGGGTATTTGATGATTTTGCCAATGTCGAGTTTTTATAGCAAAAGTGCTTGACGTTGTACGGTTATATTGATATTTTGGTGACTTCAAGGGTTGTTCTTATAAAAGAACAATATCCTGAGCCACCACTGGAGTTCCACTGTGGACCAGGGATGGGGCAACCCATTTCTGTTATACCGTCGAGGCCGTTTTTTAAACACAAACGAAAGTGTTTTAAACTGTGTTTTAAAGTCTGAAATTAAATTATGTCTTATTTAAGGATCGGGCGGATGGGCGACTGTTCTCAATAACACGATTAGATTAATTTTACTAGATAGAAAAAAATCACAAAAGGTATAGGTTATAGATACCGAATTATAATTAAGGTTCCATTAATGGAATTAGTTACGTTTCAGGTGATTATAGTTATAGGTGCTAAAATTTTTGAAATCGAGATTTCAGCATAAGAGCCCCGCTATCTATACTAGTAGCCTTCTCTGACACTTATGGGAAGAAATGGGATATTCCACTTGAAGTCAAACCAATAGTCTTGCACTAAACAGTATGAATAACTGTCTTACCTTAGACGCTTAGATACTTAAATCACAAAATGGGTTAGTCTTTACGCTCTCAGTGTCAGCATATTAAGATGGATTTCATAGAAAAACTATGAAAAAGACAGACTGTAATCACTTTTCCATAAAAATTTTCGGATTTCGGGGGGATCCCCCCCCCCCCCCCCCCTGGATACGTGCCTGATGATGATTATTATGATGAAGTACTGTAATAGTCTAAGGTAAAAAGTTATTAGTGTAATGCCATGAGGGTTTGGCTTCAAATGGAACATCCCATTTATTCACATGAGTTTGATGCATACCTATGCATTTTGTATAATTACAAACCTGCATCTCTTTGTGGCCTTTTTATTGAAGAAGTAGTTTTGAAGTCCGAGCCCGTACCAGAAGTAACTACAAAAAATTACAAGATTAATTCACGTTCTTATGCATGCAAACTAATAATACGATGACATGAATAGGTAGAAGCTTCGCTTAGAAGCAAGCCAGAGGATAAATTGGTGCAGGATCCAAATGCGTGAGAAAGAAGTTAATAATATTTTGTCATAACATGCGAAATGTTGATTTGATTTAAGACGGCCCGACAGCACAGTCTGTAGTGAACCTGCCTGCTGTGTCGAGGGTCGCGGGTTCGAATCCCGTAAGGGGCAAATATTTGTATGACGAATATGAATATTTGTACCCGAGTCATGGATGTTTGTATCTATATCTTATGTATTCTATATCGTTGTCTAGTTATCATAATACAAGTCCAGGCTAGATTCTGGAACTTTAAATGTGACTAGATAATTTGTGTGACAATTTCCAAGATATATATTTATTATTTAATATTTATAATTTCCATAGACTTAAACTCTAGCGATAGACTTGCCCTTTCATAGAAGCAACATGTTCCACTTGAATGAGGTGTACGCACCTGATTGATGTTCCCGAGTTCACTTCGTCACTATGGCAATGACAGACCGCAATGTGTCATTTTGTGTTGTTTTGTGTGACATGTTGTTTGTTTGAACGAGCTTGTCTATCGCTAGAGTAATATGTCTATGATAATTTCCTTCTAAACATAAGTATTTACTTAAAATTTTCTAAAAGTACGAAAATGTTGTCTTTAGTTTAGCTATTCTAATTCAATCAAAGGTATTTAGGTATATAGATAAACCACACAGTAGACCTTCTGGTTGAGCCAAATTTAATTCGATTGAATTCAAACAACTACAATAAAGTAGGTACTATTCATAGTCACCTGTTTCTTCAGCACGACGTCCCGAAGTGGATGGAAAACATTTGAAACCAGGGGCAGCGGGTTCTGGAGAGGATGAAATGATTAGGATTTTCAATTTATAGACTTTCTAGTTGAGCCAATTTTAATTCGCTTGAATCAAACAACTACAATACAGCTAATGCTATGCAGATGGTGAAATCGATTGATGATGTCGGTCGCAGATAAAAGCTACTATTAGTTTTAGAATCACCTACCTGGTTCAAGACGTTGCTGTTTTGATTTTGGTCCTTCTAAGCATTCCAATGCAGAAGTTTCTGGAAAAAAAAGATGATGAAATACATAGGTACTACCTATGTATGTTTTGGCCCAAATGCATGTCTATCTTAAGGTGGTTGCAGAGTTGTCAATTTCATACAAAACTTTGTCGTAGAACACTCGTAGACTGTATTGATAAAAGTATTATACCGTTATTATATTATAAATTGTAAATATTATTTGATACGCGCAATCTAGATTTTCTATGATATTTTTCCATTCCATTTTCCAGGGTGTTATATACCCTGTATAAAACATGACTTTTATTAATACCGTCTACGAGAGTTCTACGACAATTTTATTAATGAAATTGACAGCTCTGCACCACCTTAACATGAAAAATTTGCATGGCATCTGTCTACTAAAAAGCGAATTTAGAAGACTCGGCACTTCGTCATTGGATAATAGTAGAAAAGACCGTAAACCATAGTAGCGAGTGGGAGGGGCAACACTCGCCTAGAAATATTAGCAATTAGTGACGAATACAGGATGTACCCATAAATATAAACTTTTACTATGGGACCAACTCTATGAACAAATTCTTTTTTATTTTATTTCTCAGTCAGTACCATAATAAAAGCTGTTCATATTAATGGGTACTTTCACCCCTTTTGAGTTTTCGGAAACTCCTGCCTTATCGTCTTGGAAGAATTTAACGGCACAAGAGCACACCGAGCAGAGATCGACCCCAAAACTGGACGTTCGTAAGGTGCGTTCTTTTCTATCTCAGTTAAAGGTGGTACCAATAATATATCTCGTTGCCTATTAGGTATTCGATGTCAAAAATCTTAAGTACATTCGATTTAGAATATAGTGTAAATCGGAATATTCACCTGTTGTTTTCATCTGTCGTTTCGGTGTAGAAGACAAGAAGCATTCGGCTCTTACAAGTGTAGGTTCTGCAATAATGTATGTGCCATAATCATTATATACAGGGTGTAAGGGACAGTCCTCCGCAAACTGAAACGGTGAACTCAGACCATCAAACTGAACAACTTTCACTATGGAGCCTACCTCAGGAAACGCGAAAAAAATCAGCTGTAGTTTTGTACAGGACAGCTGATTTTTTTTCGCGTTTCCTGAGGTTATGCTCCATCGTGAAAGTTGTTCAGTTTGATGGTCTGAGTTCACCGTTTCAGTTTGCTCAGGGCTGTCCCTTACACCCTGTATATAATGAATATATAATGAGCTTGTTATAGCAAATAAATATTCATACATACCTACCTACCTACTTAAACTCACGCGTTTCAATCCTTTCAAGGTGGACCATAACATATAGCTTATATATGTCCACGACTATGTTCCCCGAGGGGGTAGTCAGAGATATTCTGAAATCTCAGAACATCCACTTTTCACCAGAAGTACCTACCGAAGCTCTGTCCAGTGTGACGGGGGGTGAGCCCGTCGCCACTTATAATGGACAGTGGGTACAATACATGCCTCGAAATTGAAGCATGCAGGGTTCCTCACGATGTTTTCCTTCACCGAAAAGCCAATGGTGTTACAAATAGTACATAAATTCGGAAATACTCATTGGTACGAGTTGGCCTGGACGGATATCGAACCATTGCTTCCTGCACGGAAGGCAAGGTTATTCACTACTGGACCACCGCGGCTGTTTAGGCTAGAAACATTATACCTACTCATAATTTACCTACCTAATAAGAACTTTTTTTTATCGTGTGGACAGCAAGCCCTGGTGTGATGGTGTCAGAGTTTTTTCAAACTGCCTAACTGACGTGGTTTTAATGTAACGACCCCTACCACCAGAATCGACGACCGGGACCAACGGCTTAATGTGCCATCCGAAGTACGGAATAATTGCTTTTCAGACAATCAGGTGATTCAGCTTGCAATGTCCTAACCGACTGTGGAAAAACGCACAAAGTGACATATCAATAGGTGTCAACTGTAGGAATCGAACCCACGACCTCCGTGTCAAGACAAGAGCCCAATGCTCTTAACCTTAGACCAAGTTCTAATAAGTACTAAGACATATTATAGGTTCAATTTATAAAATGTTCGTAAAGTTCTCTGACGGCAAACTGATCACTAACTTGCATGGTCTACTAATCAGCAATGGGGAAGTGTAGTAAAGTAAATAATAGATATAAATAAAGCCTGATCAGAACAATAAACAACCCGATTTGGGGGTGCTACAATCTAGGTACTAATAATCTCAATGTTTCAATAGTCGGTACAAAAATTTGTTCCATGATTTTCCGCAACACAGCGAATTATTTTATTTTTCTGGTAAGACATTATCTTATATATTTAGGTAGGTACTTAAACTTTTGAAATTACCTGTTGCTTGAATGATTGTGTTTTTGGCCCCCAAATAGAACAGCAAATCATCAGAAAGCTCTTTTATTCCTATGTTGGGTACAGCATTCCTTTTAAGTCAAAAATTTTTTTTGGTAAACGATTTCCGCGAGAAATGATTGGCACAAATAATTTTACTTTTTTGTAGGTGACTTAGGGCTACCAAATCCTCGTTACCAGTAGCCTTTACCCATTTTCTACATCTAAAAAGAAAAAAATGCTTGATGTTATCTATTTGATTTACTATAAGCGAAGCAATTTATTCTTGCTTTAGGGGTATATTACCGTTGGCGCGCTCCATACAAACGTACTATGGTGATATTTTCAATACTAACCAATTAAAGTCAATGAAATTTTGCAGAATCAATTTAGAAACAAATCTCTATGCTTGTATGGAGTCAGATTTTCGTGAAAATGTATAGTTTTAAAGTTACAGTGCCTCAAAGATTTCCATACAAATCTTAAATTTAATCCTAGAATTAAAACTGTGTATTTTAACGAAAATCTGACTCCATACAAGCATAGAAATTTGTTTCTAGATCGTTCCTGCAAAATTTCACTGACTTTAATTGGTTAGTATTGAAAATATCACCATAGTACGTTTGTATGGAGCGCGCATTTTCGCTCTCGGAATAAAATTCTCTTAATACTATCATGTAGATTGTAGATGGAGCAGCATAAGCATATGCTCACGATTATATTCCCCGAGGGGATAGTAAGAGATATTCTGAAACCTCAAAACATCTACGTTTCACTAGAAGGTAGTACCTACTTAAACTCTGTCCAGTGGGACGGGAAATGAGCCCGTCGCGTCGCCACTTATAATGGACAGAAGGTATAATACGTACCTCGAAATTGACGCATGCAAGTTTCCTCAAGATTGTTTTCCTTCCCCGAAAAGCCAGTACAAATCGTACATAAATTCCAAAACACACATGGGTACGAGTCGGCCTGGACAGGGATCAAACCATCACCTCCTGGACGGCAGGAATGGTTACTCGCCACTGGGCCACCACGGCATGTAGATGATCGCATTATTGTATCTTATTTCCAATATTTAAACCCATATATTAAGCAAAATTAAACCTAGTTCAAAAGCTACTTTTACTCACCGTTGCGAATAAAATTTCATTGGACTTTCTCCTTAACCTGCACACTTCACATTTCTGAGCCGATTTTCCCATTTTTTAATCAATTTGATAAAATGCTTAGAAAATTTTAGCAAAATTATTTCAAAAACGCCGCGCCATTTTGTTTTGACAAATACATAGGCGCGCAAAGCTACCATTATCTAAATTCAAATTTTTTTTTTTTTCTTCGAATTGATTCGACGAGTTTAAAAATCTACTGGTTCAGAGAAAAAGATTGAACTTGCTTAACATTACTATTCGGCAAGCTTATATTTTGTTACGTGTTGGCAGCTAAGTAAGTATATGATTGCAGTAAAACCAAGTCGTTGTTCCATCTGTCGACCCACTGGCTCCGACGTGTCGGAGCGACGCGTCGCTCCGACGTGTCGTATCCGACACGTCGTATGCTGCTGCTGCATGCGGTCGGCTGCCAATTTACTCCTTAACTGTTTTTTTTATAAGGTACCAAAATTTAAATCGCGACATAGAATTGACGATTCGTTCGATATGAAATGACATTGGTTTCTTAAATCTTGATCGTAGAAAGAGAAGGAACTAGAATGAAGCACGTGTCTTGTCATATCACTCAGTAAGAGATGCACATAGCAAATTCGCTCTAGTTAAAAAAGGAGATCGCTACTTATTGCTGTCCTTATCGACGTAGCCACTTTTTTGTTCTACGACGGCTGTCTGACTCCGGAGTCAGACAGCTATTTTCATACAAATTGTATAGGATTTTATGACTATCGCTGTCTCATACGCGGTTACACTGATGTTTCGTCTATCAGCGTAAGCGAAAAATACTTCGCCTATGATCTTGATCCAAATGTAGGTATGTGTTTCGCAATTTTATTGTTGGTCCCATAGCAGATGATCAGTTTGGTCTGAAGCAGCCCCTTACACATCTAACACATATAAATGTCGTATTTCTTCGGCTGTCGGAAACATAGCTTCAATTACCAAATTACCTTTTAAGGGTGTGATTGTAACTAGGTAAGCTTCAATTTACCTACTTTTTAACGTAGTTTAGTCATTTTATCAAAGACACGCATTGAATTAGTCGATGAAAACACACGTAATGAAGCGGTTTACCTATACCTAACCTAAAAGTCAGATGAGGTCATGTTAGATTTGATTCTTTGAATACCTGTGCCTACTATTCTTATCAATATATTTATTCACATTTCTGCGAATGTAATATATTATTATTTAAGGTACGCGTCCACTGGATTGGAATCGGCGCGTACGATGCGTACGGATTTCTTGCTCTGCATTGATTCTGGAACTGCCGATGCTGATCTAATGGACGCTGTTCCATAGGAATCAATACAATGCAAGAAATCCGTCCGCTCCGTACGAGCCGGTTCCGAAACAGTAGCCACATATCTTTAAAGTTGTGACAAG
The DNA here is from genome assembly GCA_963693445.1 of Agonopterix heracliana. NCBI lineage: Eukaryota > Metazoa > Arthropoda > Insecta > Lepidoptera > Depressariidae > Agonopterix > Agonopterix heracliana. The sequence continues at coordinate 4,704,614 of OY856310.1, forward strand.
AAGTAAGATTGGATTGGACACAGTGTCGGGACTTAATAGAGTCGTTACCTAATACAGGGTATAATGAAAAGTATCATTAACCTTTAAACCACATACTCTACCCATCAAACTGAACAACTTTTACTATGGGAGCAAACCTGTCAGTGCAAAAAAAATCTGCTGTTACATACTAAACTGCAATAATGCCTACTCGACTAAAATGTATGACATAGCAGATTTCTTTGTACTGACAGGTTTTGCTCCCATATGCCATAGTAAAAGTTGTTCAGTTTATTAGGTAGAGTATGTGGTTTAAAGGTTAAGACGTGATGCGGCGCCGCTCTTTAGGTATTTGAGGGGGTGAAGCAGAGGAAGTGACGGGAGAGTAGTCCCGCCCATCTGCGGGTGGCACCCCGCGTCAACTTTTTTTTTGGAAAGAGTTTTACGGCTCTGGGTTCATATTCTGTTGCCAACCGTATTGACCACCGATTCCGGGATTTTTCCGGAAATTTAAATAAATCATTTTTTTACTAACTATGTGAAATTTAATATCATACTATACTTAATAGGGGCGAAAAGAAGGAAAAAAAGGTTCTTTATAGTACATACTTTAAAGAAATATGAAAAATTGTATCAAACAACAATGTTGCAAAGCGATTGACGATGTTGAAAGACCTAAAGAAGCAGTGGTGCACACATGTGGTTCGTCTTCCTTTCAATGAAGCTTTTTTAAAGATAGTTATGAAAAATATCCGCCAGGTGGAGCTAGTAGCCATATGGAAACTTAATATTTTTAAAAATTCTAAAAAATGTACTAAGATTAGTAGAACTTCTTTCAAATCGTTATTGAGCATCGTTGTATTTATTTATGAATAGATTTGTCTCTAATCTAAATCTGAAAAATCTAGAAAAAATGTGTTTGCAAGTTATTGAGGTAGGTACTAGAGTAGGCGCAGAGACTTAATAGTTTGTAACACAGAACACACGTACAGGCCTGGATTTAGGCGACTAATTTCTAAAATGAATAATGACAAGCAGTGGCGTAGCGTGCCTCGGCGATTTGTTTGGGTACCTTATGAAGGCTAAAGATTTCTCACAAAAGAAAAAAAATGTTTTCATAAAAATTTAAAGAAATATTTATTCATCATAATTATCTAAGTATCTGTCACTTTCTCCAAAAAAAATCAAACAATTCAAATGGAATATTACACTCTCCTTACCTTTTTTCGGCAAACTGATTTATTAAATCATTTATAGCTGATGAAGAAATTTGGGAAGTATTTATTAATTTTTGCTTACGCAAGTCGGGGGCCCCGTATAATTGATACGGCAGATACGGCGGTAGCTACACCTCTGATGACAAGTTTCCTAGTGCTAAGTTCGTAGCCTCGAAAAATATGCCTTCTTGTGTCCTGCCTGAGGTACTGTGGTAACTACTAAACAAAAATAAAAAACCGGCCAAGAGCATGTTAGAATCGCCCAAGGTAGGGTTCCGTAGTAAATATGAAAATCTTTTCTTAACATAGCTTAAATAACTTAAAAAATCCTCAAGAAGCAAACAATAGTGCGATTGAATTTCGTTCAGCGCCATCTATTGATAGACGCCGACACGGCGGTCGACGGTCGATATTTTATTTGATTTCTCCGAAACTAGTTGGGCTAAAGCTTCCGTTATAATTTTCTTTGAAAGTACTTATAGAGAACTAGCTATATTGTGTCACATTTTCAGATTTTTTACTCCTGTATTTTAGAAGTTAGAGGGGGGTACGCCCTATTTTTGACTTTGAGCGCAAATATCTCGAGACACAAGCATTGTAATGATTTAGTTTCTATAGGAGTTTTCTTCCATTGGACAAAACCTATCCAACGACACCACACTCGATTTATTAAAAAAATATTCTTTTAACGACCTTTTCGTTGTATCCCATACAACGAAACCCGAAGCACGGAAACGCTCGAGATGAAATTATGACGAATTATGACGTCATAAATTTTTGTTCTGAAACCTATCGTGTGGGGTATTAAATAAAAGGGCTTCATGAGTCGGTCTTAAAAATATACTATACCATTACCTTTCAGCCATAATGTTTTAAAAAATCCAAAAAATATTTTCAAAACATACCAAGCGTGGGCTCTTCCAGGTAGGAAACGGCTGAGTAAATTTTTGGAAAGCATACGCCAAATGTGTCGTAATATCGTCATTCGTCATATCTAACGTCAATAATGCAAATTCAAAAATATTTATTGATGAATGCGGATTGGTAGACTTCATTATAACGCATCCGAATTTTTTCTTCAGCGTAAGTAGGTTTCCTCACAATGTTTGCTTCATCGCTTGCTCTTCATCTTTGTCACTTGTTGGGGACAAAAAACCTATCCTTGATGGTATTCCATCTACTGACACCTGCACAATATTGGAGACGCTTACTTGAGTTTATTTTAAGTTAGGTGGTGGTGGTGGTGGTTGTGGTGTTTAGTTATTGTGTCTTGTGTTTTTACTGTATTACAAATAAATAAATAAAATATTTATTTTTACTGCTCTTGGAGAACGCATTATTGTCAGCACTTATTTTGATTAGAAATTGTTATATTATGATGAGATACACGAGAATTACCTACTCTGAATTAGCGTTACAATAAAAAGTTGATTTTGTTTTTTACGGTGGTAAGTATAAGTATTGAGGAATGCAGGATTGAAGTCTTCCAACTTTTTTAGTATTTTTTTATGGAGTGACGAACCTATGGTATCTTGTCTTGGATAAATACCCTGCAACCATGACTAAGGTGTAGTTATTCCATTAACATTCAAGGGTGCTACTCGTTTCTAAGGGCAGGTTTAGACGCGAACACCTTCCGGTAGTACCTACTTGAAGACTATTCCGGCAATGAAGGCTGACCACGGTTGGTAAGCGACGGTCTTTAGTGAATTTCGATAAATTGAAGGCCATTCAGTAGGCCTCGCATGCCACTCCCGAGAAAATGATAAAAATCGAGATGTGCCTACATCCTTATTATATTTACGTATGCCAGAAAGAGCGCGCATGACGTTTTTCTCGTTAAAACGCTTTGTAATGATAAAAATCTATGCTAGCCATGCATGAATGCTTTCTTGTTTTTTGGAAATGTTTTTTAACTGTTTAGAAATCGAAAAATACGATTGGGGGAAGCACAATAAGCTCGATCCCCTTTAAAAAATCCTTGCCATTGAGTCATTAGAAGGATACAAATACTTAATAAAGATCTTACGTACGTCTACATTACTATTATGTACATACAATGTGGCAAGGAAAAACATTGTTGAATTTGAATTTAAGGTGGTGTTGCAATCTTTCGTTAGATTAATTCGGTATGTCAAGTTTTTTTTTGTCTTCATTTTTATATTTTTTACGGACAGAAGACATAATTTTAAGATACCTATTTCATTCTTATTGCGATTCATCGAGTTTATCAATATAAATTAAATTTTTAAATTATTTTGATCTGTAATCTCTAACTGCAAAAATGGTGGAGAGAAAATAATTCGAACTCCATGGAGAAAAACTACATACAGCTGTATTTAAAAAAATTAAAACCTGCCTCCTCTTTCTAACTCTATGCTGGAAAAAGATACGGCAACATCAAATGTCAAATTCTGACATTGTGAAAGTATTTTTTTTTCTTAATGGCCGGTTATTTTAAGTTGATTTTATGTTTACCAAGGAGTTCAGAGGTATGCCAGTGACGTCACTGCACGGACCGAAAAACGACGTTATTTTATTAAAAATATCTGTAATCCTTTCATTTTAAAATCTCTGACATAGAAAATATGATTATTGAGACAATTATCTCAAAATGGTTTTCAATTCAGCCCTCCAAAAAAAAACTTGACATACCGAATTATAGTGTTTCGTGTTTTTATCGATTCCGTAACTTTAGGGAGATTTTTTTTAATGCATTAGTAAGATTTAGGTAGTTACAAACAATGTGAAGGACGTATTAATACTTGGATTGATGTTATTCATCTTTGAATAAAGTGTATTTGATTGATTGATTGATTACAGATGTCGTTCAAGGCTTAAGAAAACTTGTTTAATTCGCCCTCAAAATCGATTTTCAGTCCGGTTTAATCATACGGAATTACGGACCTAGTGAGCACGAAACTGATTTTTTCTTTCGTTTCCATCAACACCGAACGAGTGAAATGTTAAAATTAACATGCACTTGTGTTTAATTTAGACGACATTCTTTTTAATTTAAGATAATGTTCCTATAATTATTTTGTATTTATATAACATTCTTCTATCAAACACTGCCAATCGGTATTTTGATTTTTTATAAAACGATCACTGTCTGAAAAGGTTTCGTAGCCCTGCTGCTGTCATCTTCCTATTTTCGTCTTTATTTGACATATAGTTTTATAGTTTAATAATGTGCCATTAATGGAGAACAATATTACAGTTAAAGTGAGAAATAAAGATAGGCGCTTCCGTTTGATTTGGATTAATCCTCGTGTAAAACTCATCTAATTGGAATGTTTGAACCACCCTTGCATTTCAAGAGTTAGCTAGGTTAGGTTAAGAACAAAGAAAAATATAACTAAAGACCAGGCTTTAAGGGCTAGTTCCCATTGCCTTTCCGAAAGTATAAATTCTTAACAAAAAAAAATAAAAATTGTTTACCACTTTATTGTATTTCAAACCATCGTCAAAAATCAATATTTAGTGTGAAAAGTGTTCATCTTTTTATATTGTAAATATTAATGTGAGATTAAGTATATCAATTTAATCACGTAAGTAATTGTTTAGATTGATTTTTGACACGTGATTTTTCATTTTGGGTAAGAGGATTGGCGGATACCGTTTTGGCCATACAAACGTACCTATTCCCCTGTTGAGTTAAAAAAATCCAAAATCTAGCTCAAAATAAGCTAAGGTGGCAACTCTAAACGTCAGCGTTTAGCGAACGTGACACAATATGTCTACCTCGTTCAACCCTAGACGGGGGCCGCTATACATCGACGTTTTTGTGGGCAGAACTAGTAACAACCACTTACTAGACGAGTCGATGTACTCCAAAGTCAAAAAATAAAAAATTGGCGAGCGTCCGTCTCCGACCGTGGCTAAAAGCCGTCTGAGCGCGCCCCGCTAAGACCCGCTCCGAGAATATTTGGTACGCCATTCGTATTTTTGAGGATAAATAAATAATGGAATTACTTTTTATAACTTTTGTTGATGAATTCACTAGAAGAATCAATGGTGAATATGTGAGTATAAATTAAAAAGAATGAAACCTACTTTAAGTTCTTCTAAAGCGAAAAAAATCGTTTAAAATGTTAAAAAATACGACATCTTTGTGACGATTTTCTATCGAGTGAAGTAATTCCAATCGTGTATTTAATTGATGATTTCACTAGATAAACTATCCAAGAATACTAAGGTATGACTTATAATTCGGTAATTTGTATAAATCTAGTCGAAACATGAAAAATAAAAGATGCCTCCATCGTATTTCCTTCTACTATGTCACCTTAATAATACTTTTCCTTACACCCTGTGTCCTTCTTAATATGGTAAATGTTTTTTAAGGGGACGATCCGACCATCAAATTAAACAACTTTTTCTATGGAACCACTGTTTACAGAATGGGTTCTACAGGTACACCGATCGTCGAGGTAGACTCAATTGCTGTAAAGACATCGATAAGGCATCTAGAAACTGAGTATTCAAGGAAAACCCATTATTGTGCAGTAAATCTAAATAACAGACAGGTTTTCACAGGAAAATGTCGAATGCAAATGAATGCTGGGACGGGTTTTAACAGCTGTGGCTGTGACCTTCGAATGGACCGCCCTAGTTCTTGCATTACGTCTTACTAGGCGACTAACCGCCTGGCCACGGGACAGGGCGACCGGCGGCGCGAATTGCGATTTTAGAATACACTGAGCGTTGTGTCCCTACAATTACGCAAGGACGCAGCGGCGCGTAGGCAGTGTATTCAAAAATCGCAAGACGCGCCGCCGGTCGCCCTGTCCCGTGGCCAGGCGGTTAGGGATACAGTTTCTTTATGTAGTGTTTTGGTTTGCAAAAGGCTAGCCACCAAAACTGAGGAAGCTTCTTACCTATGGATATTGAGGAGACGAGAGAAATGCGAATATATAGTGTAACAAAACACCCTAGTACCTAATATTTAAAGAGAGATTACCATGAAGCCAACTTCGATAGCGCAAAAAAAAACAGCTGTTTCATACAAATATGCAGTGCAAATATGCACCTTTAAAAAAAGCTTGTTTCTTGTATGGGTATAATTTCTTACTTTTTGTTTTATTATTTGTTAGTAAATCCTTAATAATATTATATAAACAATTTTTTTTTGAAAAATTTCAACTTATTATGTTTCAACCTATTACGGTTTAAGAGATACAGCCTTTTAGATCTAAGACGGACGGATGGATGGACAGCATAGGCTTATAATGAACAGGGTCAATCAATAAATTCATTTAAAGAAAAGCAAAGCAAACGGTGTAATTAAGTGGTTTGTTTGCTTTGTACACACAGCGACACATCAAGCTATACAAAACCAATATAAGCTGGCCGCGCGTCGTAGGGTGTATAACGTATAACGTCCGCGGCCAGCTTATATTGGTTTTGCGTAGCTTGATTTGTCGCCGTGTATACTCATTAATTATGATTACATAGGTAGGTACACTGTAAGTAAGTTTACCTAGCCCAAAGTTATTATAATCGATGACTCATCCTCTTGTCTCTTTATAGTTATCTGAATTCTGAAGTATATTAACTATTGCACAATATGTTTTAAATCAAAACTGCTATGTCATTCTGTCATGGTTCAGAGTGATGGCGTCATTATTTGCCTCCAAGTTGCCAGTCATGCCATGAAACGCGAGCATGAAAACAATTGTCATTAATATGATAATTGTATGGTATGGTGGTTAAGAAGAAGTTGGAAAATCTACTATACTAACTGTCGGGTGTCGTTTACTAAAAGAAAATCGCATAGTATGTTTAATATTGGAGGTGCTAACGTATAATTATCTGATTCCACCAACCCCCTTCCACTAACTTACGACAAGACATAGTTCGAGACTGCATCCATACGTGGTAGACTAGAACGATGTGGTAGATATTCCAACAATCTGCACAAAAAAGTTCGCATCCTCTTTTATAATGAGAATTGGAACTGCGTCTGTTTTCCCAAGCAAGCAAATACAAATAGTTTTTTATTTTACTTTATTTATTTTATTTTTATTTTTTATTTATGTCATCGTTTTAGTACAATGTTAGGTTGCTTCCTCTTATTTTTTATTATGTTTATTTTTCGGTGTTGCTTTTGCGGTAGGGTCTACAACTCTGCAATAAATGATATCTGGAATTGGCTCTCTAATAGACATGCTTATTTCTTATTGCTGTCTCCCGTTTGCAATGGAGGGAAGTCGGATATTTCTCTTTCCTACTCCTAATCTTCTTTGATAGCGGATTCATTGCGGGTTCCAAGATAGATTAGATTCATCGCCCGGGCTCGCTGGACTTCATTGTCTAGAGTTGTGAATGGTTGCCGATGTTGATCCTGGTTTACAGGAGTTACAGCAGTGGGAATTTGTGGTGGGAATATGCCCAAAAAAAATACAATTAGGATATTTCTGAAAGAGAATAGGCTTTATTGAGTGAGCGCGTTACATCCTCGGCTCGGCTTCACTTACGCTTTCCATCAGGTCAGCTGAAGCGAAGCGCAATTTAGGTTAGCGGGGAGTGACTGGATGTGGGAGGCCGAGGATAGAGTTCTATGTGTATGTATGTTACGCGAATACTACAGAACCGATTTGTATTTGTAAACATTCCACAATACGTGTGAGTGACCGGCATACTCAAACGTTTTCAAATCCGTGATCCGATGACTTCCAAGCAGTTCAAGTGCGAAACTGGTACTGTTAGGATGTGGAATCGCCTTCAAAAATGCATCATCATGGTCTTTTTCGTCTCCTCTATAGCGAAAACACGTTCCGGCGAGGTGGTAGCTTCTAGCTTCTTCAAAAAAAGATTTAATATTAAGTAGGCTTCAAGTTCCTACGACAGTTACGACACCTCACTCGATAGAGCAGAAAGTTTGATTCCAAGTTTCCATCCTCCTTTTCGTTGTATGGGAAAGAAAGAAAGTTTCTTTTTAATTACCATATTTCTGTTTTTGGGTTACTATTATCTGTTTTCATGCCAAATTCAATAGGTGCGTAAATGAGGGATTAATTGAGGAGGGGCAGACAGAATGGACGAAAGTATAAGGAAGAACCCTTTTATGTTTAAATAAGGAACCTTAAAAACGTGTTTCAGGTTTTTTGTTGCTATGTTAACTAACATTGTAGAATACAACATTTAAAAAAACTACTTCACTCATGAAACGACTTATGACTATGGAGGCAAAAAAGGTGTGTCATAGGCTCATAGCCGATGGTGATCAATTGTCCCTGCCTACCCCAATGGTTCATGGTGTGAGTATATGTATGAATCTGTATTAGAGCATCCAAGTTGTTCCAAGTTGAGCAGCAGGATTTGCGCTCAAAATGGAATTTCATAGTTTTCTAATAAAGAAACCATCAGCATAGTTAATTTATTACTCATGTTAGTTTATCATCAGCCAGACGGCATTGTACCTGGTGCAAACTGTTCAAACCACATGAGACGGTGATATTAAAGTATTGCGAACAACGCAGTCTCTTATCATATAGCAACGGACGCTCGTTGCGGATTGACGTTTTAACGACTTCTATAAAGTTTTTCTACAATTTGATCGTTTCTTATTGACCGGACTGAAGTGTTGTGTGAATTTTGTGTTTTTTATTCATTGGGGTAAGTTGATTTTCATAATTAATGTACTTAATTAAATTAATGAAAAATCTAAAAAATGCTTTCTTTGGAATTCAAGTAAGAAATACCTAACTACCTAAGAAATAATTTAGTGCCGCAAAACAAAAAAATATAAAATCGCATATATATTTGAGTTTTTAACATCCTTGAATAATTATAATTCTTCTGTTAAAGTATAAGTAAATTAGAATAAAGTTTTTACTTTGAACTACGTTTCTTGGATAGGTACTTTATTTTTCAAATGCAGTTAATTTTACATCATCTGTGAATAATTAGCCATTAACATTGCAGTTTATTTTTAAATCGTTACCTTTGTTTTTATAATTAGTCTAAACGTGACATTTATTATTGTTATTGTCAGGTATGTTAAACGTGAAAAAATTCAATAATTTATTAAAACTACTTCATATCTTTAAACCAATGCATTATTTTGATTACAGTTTTGTCTTGAAGGTGATTTATTTTGATAAGCCGATTTTGTTAATCTACTGGTTATTTGTAGAGATTTACTCGTAGTGATGTTTCTCATGTTTGTTTTGTTTTTTGTTTGAGTAATTTATGTTGTTTCTAACTCTGCAATGTTATGTTGCTAAGAACTTTTTTAACTACACTAGAAATAAAAAATAGATACTTAGATGAATGTGATTTTGGTTTGACGAAGCCCGCGTTGCGGATTAAATTTTTTTGTTACTTATTTTATTTTTAATTTCAATAAATGCTTTAAGTTTTGATAAATAAATTAAATGCAGAATAGCAAAACGAACTTTGCATCGATTATCAATTGTATTCCATAGGATAATAGTATATTTTTTGTTTTGCTGTGCAGAAGTTGTTGGAGTTCGTTTTTTTTTTTACATCTTCTTAACCTTTTTTGGACAGTCCTATATTTTTCGAACCTGTATCCAAATCTCCAAACGGATTAAGAAATCACTTTTGTTGAAATTTTTATTATAGGTACTCATCATCATTATCATCATCAGCCCATCATCGTCTACTATCCAATACTTACTCATCGCATGCCAATATCTAATCACATCTCTTTTGTAAGTAATTTTTTTGTTACTAAATAGTAACAAATTACAAAAAATGTAATTTCCAGAAATTGTGTTATTCGTCCACCAAAACACGGTTACATTTAAAACAGTTGTGTAAATAGCAACTGAAACATAATAGTGTTATTATATTACAATAAGAACTAGACTTCACAACTATTTGGTAACTATAACTGGGTACATATAACCGCTAGATATCGATATCAATTTCAGGTGTGCAATAGTGTCATTCGATAGGTACTCACGCGTTTACATCGTGTTACCGTACCTATCTAACCAGAAAACAGAAAGTTTGTACAGTGTCATGAACTGAATAACATTTGATATGTACCTCCAAGAAATCGAGTGTCATGAACTTAATAACATTTGATATGTAACTCCAAGAAATCGGTGGCCAACTTAATAACATTTGATATGTAACTCCAAGAAATTGTTTGCCTGCGCTTCCCGATCTACAACGAAGCTCAACAATATTGTGTTTTGTGCATGATTTAACCGTTGAAGTCACACATTATTTATAACCGTACAGCGTCAAGCAGTTTCGCTATTTAAAGTAGATATTGGCAAAATCATCAACACTATGATGGAGCCAAAATATATAGTAAAAGTTGATTAGTTTGATGGTCTGAAGCACCCCCTATAGTATGTTATTTAAGTTTCTGATGATGATAATGATTATTGATAATGCATATTCAGGGTGAAATTGATATCATTAGCATCCTTTTAATTAAACTAAGGGTCTTCCCATCAAACTGAACAACTTTTACTATGGGAGCAAACCGACCGGAGCAAAAAAAATATCTGCTGTTTCATACTAAACTGCAATGACGACTCGAATCAAATGTATGCAACAGCAGATTATTTTTCTCTCCGATCGGTTTTCTTCCATAGTAAAAGTTGTTCAGTTTGATGGATATACCTACTCTTAGTTTAAAAGGATGTTAATGATATTAATTTCATCCTGTATACCTGTAGACGTACGGTTTCCATAATGCTTGACATACATAAGCCTAACAATGCATGCCAGTCAGAATTATCTTCAGGCCAAATGTAACAGTTATTAAACAACTCATGTTACGAGTATGTCAATGAAATATGTAGATTAAATTATTACTCATCTTGAATTCAAGAGTTTATGTTATCTATCAGTAATCTTCATTCCTTTTACGCTGTTTCTTTGGTACTCGATTTCTTGGTTTCTCTATCAGACCCCTTGTTCGTAGCGGTTCTACCTGATTCTCTGAAAATAAAGATGATTCCGTGCTTCGGATGGTACGTTCAGCCGTTGGTCCCAGCTACTATCTCTGGTGGCAGTAGTCGTTACATAAAAACCACGTCAGAGGCCGTAAGGCGGTTTGAATAAACTCTGACACGGCTTGCCCACACGATAAGAAGAAGAATTTAGGCTCCCTTTATTGAGAAATCTTTAATATTATTATGAGGGCGACACAGAATTGTAAACGGACTCTTAAATTCTCTACAATTATAATCTAGTAAAACTTTTTATATGTACCTACCTACATTATTACGATTCAAGGGTAATCTTCGAAAAATCCCAAAGTTTATTAAAACATGGAAGCCATTCGCTTACCTAATTAAACTCAAGGCAGGTTAGTTACTGATTAAATTACCAGTCTAACTGAATGATTTTAAATTATGTGTGTTTCAGAAAAGGTTTATAAAATTGTCATTAATTATAATTTATGTATAGATTTTGTTACAGAACAATTTGCCGAATTTACACGATAATTTTTGTTTCTAAAATAGATCAACAATATAAAATATTACCTACTATGAAAACATATCGTGATCAGTTTTGTTTATCGTCGCTTGAGAGTGAAAACCTCGTAAGGATCAATTCTAGTGAAAAGTTTATTTTAAAGAAAAACTCTGAACTCAACATTCTAGTGTAATGTTAAGTCCAATCAGGTATTCATAGCGCTTTGCTTGCGTCATCTATGACGTTTATATAACTTCCTTTCTTACATTTTTTTGTCGTTAGACGGTTTTTTGGTTAACCTGTAAAAGGTTATTTTTGCACGTAGGTACTTACGTGGTTTTCACTCTCAAGCGACGTTATGTATTTACCTAGTTGTTATTTCAAGGGTACCAAGATCGTATATTTAACTAGCCGGACAATATTATGAGTTTATTAGGTACTTGCATTTGGGTAAATGACTCAATACGCATTAGGATTAGAATTAGAACCCACTGCCAAAACATTGTGTCGTTTGATTCATCGGAAACCAATCAATTTTGTAAACTTGTCAAAACACTGGATGTTTTGTCTTAACATAATATAATCGTAATGGTTGAATTTCCCCCATTGTCACGAATTTGATCGAAAAAAATCTGCTGTCCCATACATTTGAGTCTGGTAGGTACTGCAGTTTTGAATGGGACAGCAGATTTTTTTTTCGCGATTTCGAAGTTGGCGCCATAGTGAAAGTTGTTCAATTTGATGAGTAGAATACATGCTGAAGTTATCCGCAGTAATATAAAATGTAGACGTATTAATTTGCTTATTAATTAGTTTATAATAACATAGATCTATATGTTATCCTTGTTAAATTAATGAAATATTCGATATAAATATAAAGATATATGATGACTATGTGCTACGATGGGCTCAAAATAGCAATAATGGGCACCAGATTGGCCGGGAAAATGTAAAGTGGATGATGCTAGATGACAAACAAGATTATAAACTGAGTTTAACCTAGTTTATTTTAACGGCGGTAGCACTTGTTGCATCATGTATAGAAACTAGATGTTTAAAAATACGTATTAGTAAAATTTTCATCAATAGGAATTTTCCAAGTTTATAAATGTAACTGCTCTAGATTTTCTTCTTATGTGATGCTGATGACAATTCTATATCAATAGGAACCTTAAGGCGGGCGAGACTTAATGCTTCTAAAATTTTGCTACTTGCATACTGTACATTTACTGTCAAAAAGTTGATGTGTATTGGCTTGAGTAGTACCTACAATAATAGGTAATTTTAGAAACTTGTTTACTTTTCAGATTTACAACTTTACGTGTAAATTCATAAGACATCTTCCGAGACTTTCTCTGCAAAGGTTGTCTGTTTGAATGTTTTACAAGATGTACGTACCTATAAACTAACTGTGCTCCTACCAGCTCCTATATCTGTGCTCATGTGAATTATTTCCTATCCATTACTGACTTATTTTTACTTTGCGAATTTTAACTACTTATTATCGACCCTGATCAAATAGGGCCCAATTAAGGCCTCCGCTCATTGCAGCGATATTATCGCTGCGATTTTGCGATAATTGTTTCCAGTACATTTTGTATGGGGACGCGCGCGATCCTACACACTGCCGCGATATTATCGAGCGATAATATAGCTGCTATTTTGTTCCGACGCAATCGATTTAGTCGTGCTTCGCATGCGTGACATATCGCTCGATAATATCGCGGCAATGTGCGGAAGCCTTTATCAGCTCATTGCTAATATCTACTGGCCTGGGCTCTACCAAGGCCGCTATTATATCAATTTTCATATGACTCTTAAGAGATTTTTTTAAATTTAGGTACCCTGTTTTGTGTTCCACATCAGTGGGAAAGGCCTCCCCTCTTCTCCTCCAATCCTCCCTATGCAATGCAATCTCTTGCCAACCCTTCAGGAAGGTATTTAAGTCATCGCTTCATCTTCTCTTGGTCCTTCAACGACGTCATATAGGTACACCACTAATTTTTAATTAGTAACGAAACTTTAAGGGTGTATTCAGACCGTGAATCTGAACAATTTTCCATATAGAACATGGGTCGAAAAACGAGATTTGTTTTTGTACCTCCCATAGAAAATCGAACGGCGGATCTGCAGTATTGGAGGTCCAAATTTTTTTATCGTTTTTCGATCCATGTTCCTTAGGGAAGGTTTTTCAGATTAACCGTCTGAATACACCCTTAAAGGTTCGTTACTAATGAAAAATTAGTGGTGTATACTAAATTCAAAATTTATTTAACGTACCTAAAAAGATTGAAATGTCATGAATAGCCGACGACCTGATGAAGGTCGCGGGAATCCGTTAGATAAGACCAGCGCAGGACCGGTCGCTGTGGCGATCATTCGGTGAGGCTTATGTCCAGCAATGAATTAGCCTCTATACGTCCCGACAGCTGAGGTACATGTCTCCTCAATAGTGAAGGTGTAGGGTTAGTCCTCCATGCGTGCACAATGAGGAACAAATGACTTTACTTACGCATTTGAGGGAATGGGCGTTACTTTTATAAAGCGTGCTCAAGGCTAGGTTATCCCAGTGCAAGCGTCTCTTTCTTGCGAGCATAAGTTTACAATTAGCCATCCAAAAAAACGTGTTTTTCGTCAATATCTTTGCTCATGGGAGTTTCTAAGCTAAAAATTCTTCTGAGTTCACTAGAAATATTTAATGTATTTAGTTAAGTACAAGAATAAAAAGTTAAATATCAGCAGTTTAATCATAGTATTGAAAAAAAACATAACAAAAAGGGGTAACTTTGGGATGTTTTTCTATCTAGTAAACTTAATAATTATAATCGTGTAATTGAGAACGTCGCCCATCCGCCCGATCCTTAAATAAGACATAATTTAATTTCAGACTTTAAAACAAAGTTTAAAACACTTTCGTTCGTGTTCAAAAAACGGCCTCGACGGGATAACAGCGTCTTAATGCGAAGCGGAATTTACATATCTACGCATAGCCTACGCATCAGACTTTCGTCTTCAGCGCGTGCAGGTTTCCTCACGACGTTTTGTTTTACTATATCGTGACATAACTATTACTTGGGTACTATAAAATTGTCCCACGAGCAGGAATATCCATGCTGGAAATTAGTACCTACATTGCTTCTACGTTTTCTTTATAACTAACAATTTAAAATTTTCCTTCCATAAACTACATGTTATATTATCGTCGGCTTTATTACTAAAGTGGCAAGATCTACGTTGTTTCGTACGGAATTTGTGAAACGGTAAAACGTATTGTTGTACGATGTTTGTTTGGAAAATGTATGCTATGCGTTCATTGTATCGGTTAAACTATTTGGAAAACATTCCTTGTAACCGATACCATTAGAAAATCACATGGCTTGTTTAGGTTTTGGTTGTCTGCTGGTAAATACAAAGTTCTACCATTGTTTCCTTTAAAATACGATCCATAATACAGGGTGTAAGTGACAGCCTAGCAAATACTGAAACGGTGAACTCAGACCATCAAACTGAACAAGTTTCACTATGGAGCCTACCTCAGGAAACACGAAAAAAAATCAGCTATCCCATACAAAACTGCTGTACCTACTTGACTCAAATGTATGAGACAGCATAGTGAAAGTTGTTCAGTTTGATGGTCCGAGTTCACCGTTTCAATATTTGCTAGGATGTCACTTACACCTGTATAATAAAGCATGTAAGCTTAAAGTGTCTAATGTTAGACTAATTGGTTCCAGTGTGATGGACCATCGCTCACTTAGCATCTTTGGTGAGAAAAGACATTTTTCCTGCAGTAGAACCCTACAAGTTTTACCTTACTTCTGATGGAGTACCTATAGCTCACTCCCCTCTCAACAACCTTTGTGAGATGAGGCATTTGTCCTTCTGCAGTAGGACCCTATAGTATAGATAGGCTATACCAAGACGTCGACCGCCGCGGTCTACTCGGTCGCCCGCGGTCGACTTTTGTTACTTACTTGCAGCGCAGGACCGGTCGTTGTGGCGATCCTTGCGGGAGACCTATATCCAGCAGTGGACGTCTATCGGCTGAATTGATGATATTAGCTTACTTGCTATAAATATTCAGTAACTGCCAAACATAAAGCAAACGGCATACTTACGGAATAACCTTTTGACCATGGCTTCGTCCGCGTGTACGTAACTTGTATTACATTTTCCATTCGCTCCATATTAAAATAGGTTATGGATTTTATTTATCCCAAGAATAGGGTCCTTCTTAATAATATGTTGATGGTTTTTGATGGGGTTCCATACAAAACTGCAATCCTCGACCCAAAAGTATGGGACAGCTGATTTCATTTCGCGATTTCGATGTTGGTCCCATAAAGAAAGTTGTTCAGTTTGATGGTCTAATCAATCCCTTAAATAACCGTCGGCACATTAGGTTGGACCCTTATACATCCAGCCTGCGATACTTGTAATGACTGAAAGGGATCCATCGATTCCGGACGAAGTCTTGGGCTCGAGCTCCTATAAAATGTCTGGACCTAATAGTTGAAATAATGTCAGGGCAGAAACTGGAAGTAGAGATAAGGACCTCTATGGCAAAGATAATAAGACACTCGGTTGGACTTGACTTCACCTGTTTACTTGGAAACGATCGAAAGCTGTCCCCGTCTAACAAGTACTGTCGTGCGCAAAATACATACTAAATAGTGATTAAAAAATAATTATTATTCAAAATTGTGAATTGAAAATGTTAATGACTAACTGCATATTAAATTCCAAAAGGAGTGTTTTAAGATATACTTCACAAAAATATAAATGTTAACAAAAAGCAATCAATCAATATAATATAAAAAAAAAACATTTAATTTTATATATAATTTTTGTATAACTTGTTGTTGAGTTGTCTACTACCGTTCCATTAAGATAACTATGCAAGATAAATGACTAGAGCAAACACTTTTCTTTTAAATATACCTACTTTACTTGGGTAGGTAGGTACAACATATCAAATATTCGGATAAAAAAAACATCCGCTTGGGATCAAAGTTATTCATAAATTATTACAATCTGTGTTCGAGAAGAAAAAAAACCTAGCTTATAAAACGTTTTTATTTTTCGCCAAACCATAGAGATATCTTTGGGTTCATCAAAACCTGATTGTGAGTGGTAGATACTTAATGAAATGACCAATTTAAAAGATGACATCTTTAACGATAAAGTTATAAATGTACCTATATCTGAATAAAAATGGAGATAACACATAAATTGAATGTGTCAGAATAAGTAAATGATCTGTAAACCAGCCAAAAGCATGTCGAGTGCAGTCTTTATCAGATCTCAAAAACAAAGTTCCTTTCATGTAAACCGAAAAATATATCGGTGCCAATGTCTCGACGTTTGTGACGTTTGTCATTCAATCTTCACTTTGTAGATAATCAAATAGTTTTGGAGAAAAATTGGGACTCCCTGCCACTTACGGCGCGTAATCGAGGACCCTGGCGATATAACTAACCCATTAATTTGAAATCGTTCAGAGCTGTGGAAAAAGCTATGCTCGGCGCTTCTCTGAGAGATCACATCAGAAATGAGATGATATATCAGAGTGGTTGACGTAGTTCTGAAAATTAGCGTGCCGAAGAACTGCTAACCGATGGGGAGTCCCGAGTTCTAGAATATAGACCTTGAACTAGCAGGCGTATAGGGATGTCCATTGCTGGATCGACGACAACCTGTGAGGTAGCGGGGAGGGATTGGCTGAGGAAGGCCGAAGATTGAGTTTTGTGGCGCGCCCTATGATAGAACTATTGTTCAGGAGTGTACGATAACAGGCTAATGATGTAAATACGATATATTTGGATATTTGTGTACATAGATAAAATCAATATTCTTTATTTGTATGTACTCTAAAATACACATAAAACATCGATTTATGTACACGAACAACTTGGCAATAGATAAGACGGAGATTGACATATTATGATAAAAATTAAGCATAGGCATCATGCCCATACATTTAAGTCGAGTAGCATTGTAGTTTCGTATGGAATATGGAACCGGAATAGTTGATTATTTTTTCGCGATTTCAACGTTGGTCCCATAGGAAAAGTTGTTCAGTTTGTTAGTCTGCGTAATTCCCATTAGAAATAGTCAGCATTTAAGTAGGACCCTGTTATCAGAATGACTGTACCATAATGTAAATTGAAAAAAAAAAAGCAACGGTTTTCCACTGACGATAATGTTGATGACGCATAATAACGGAGGTTTCAGGTTCGAGTCCCGGTTCACAACAATTTGCAAATTGTTCCCATTGACTTACAAGGGTGGACATAAAAACATTCTGATGTTAAGTAACTTTAATTTAACCTCCTTTTATGGAGATGGCAAAAAAATAAGTACCTAGTGTTTACATGTAAACGAAATACAGGTTGATTCAAGAACTATGTTGAATAAAAATACAGGTTGATTTAAGAACTATTTTTTTTAAAGAAATCTAAAATGTTCATCTAAATGCTGTAGAGTTTCTGGCCGCATCTTCTCTACAGCGACAACACGTTCCGACGCGGTGGTAGCTTAAAAAAGTATTGACGTTTAATAAGTGTGCTTCAGGCTCCTATATTGAATAAATGATTTTGAATTGAATTGAATTGAATTGAAAAAGAAAACTGCCGGCGGCCGGTAATATTCATCGTCATCAGATGTCATTATACGTCCCATTACAGTGTAAAGGGCCACTATCAGGGAGGGTGTATGGGCGTTAGTCCACCACGCGTGCCCATGCGGATTGGCAGACTTCACATATAATCAGAATTTCTTCTTTAACGTATGCAGGCTTCCTCACGACATCCGATGACGTGGTAACATTGTAGGCTTAGGCTAGAATTGACATCCATTTTGCAGCAATATTTTGTTTTGTATAGGGCACCCTTACTTCTGATTCTGATACATTCAGAATTCTAAGAGTTATCAATTACTATTTATTATAAATGTGAGTGTCTCTGTACAGAGATTGTTGAAGGACATGAGCATAAATATTTTACGCAATCGGGTTTCAGCTAGTAATTAAAGAAGGAAAGAAGGTTAAAAAAATCCGCCGTCATACAGATTTAGATGACAAACAAAATTAAACAAAGTATGTCTTATTTATATTATTATGTAAATTGTTTTCCAATCATGATGCATTATTGTAAATCTTCAATAGGACAGATAAGTAATGCACATGCATTATCATATGTTTGACTCTTTTTTTCCAATTTGACTTGTAGGAAAGGTCGTGAGCGTTAGTGATAGTTTTACGTCGTGCTTAAATTATAATAACACGGCGACATATCAAGCTAACCATTTCAGAGGCATAGCTTAGCTTCCTCGCGCAGCTCAGCTCCATCGCATAGCTGAGCTGCTTCGGATAGTGCAGTTTCCTCGCACAGCTCCGCTGCCTCGCTCAGCTCAGATGCCTCGCACAGCTCAGTTTTCTCGCAATGCTCATCTGCCTCGGTCAGCTCAGATGCCTCGCACAGCTCAGTTTTCTCGCAATGCTCATCTGCCTCGCACAGCTCAGTTTTCTCGCAATGCTCATCTGCCTCGCCCAGCTCAGAAGCCTCGCACAGCTCTGTTTTCTCGCAATGCTCTTCTGCCTCGCACAGCTCAGATGCCTCGCACAGCTCAGTTTTCTCGCACTGCTCAGATGCCTCGCACAGCTGAGTTTCCTAGCACAGCTCAGATGCCTCGCACAGCTCAGTTTCCTTTCATAACTCAGTTTCCTCGCACAGCTCAGATGTCTCGCACAGCTAGTTTCCTTGCACAGCTCGTTTCCTCGCACAGCTCAGTTTCCTCGCAAAGAATGAAAATAACGTTTTAACTAAACAAATGGCACTCGGGGGAATATAATTTGAAATGCAAATAAGTTTTATTTATTTAAGTTTATTTATTCACAGTCGAATAACGGAGTCGCGAATTAGAAGTACCCCAGGGCAGTGTAATTAATGGATTAAATTAACGTTAAAGTGGAAATAATTGATTGGTTGAATATCAAATAATAACAAGTGCTATAATATAGCAACAATACAACATATTATGTTTTTATTTGTGTGTATACAATGTATACTTTTTCTTTTACTGTGATGGCAGTGTAACAAAACATTCTAGTAATATTTAAAGGGGTGATCTAAGATTAGACCATCAAACTGAACAACTTTCACTATGGAGCCAAAACGCCAAGAAAAATAAAAAGAACCTGCTGTTTCATACAAAACTGCAGTCCCTAAGTCCCTAAGTCGACTCAAATGTATGAGACATCGGTTTTTTTTATTCGAATTTGTCTCTATCGTGAAAATTGTTCAGTTTGATGATCTAAACCACCCTTTTGAATAAAGGGTGTTTTGTTACATCCTGTATTTACTGTAACCGTGTGAGTTCGTGTGGTATCCAGCTTAAAATAGGACCAATCCTGTACCTACCTTATGATTGTAGCGGCGAAGGTCAAGAGAGAACAACGTGTGTTTAGAGTACACACAAACATCACAAAGGTGGGTAAGTATTTAGGGCGTTGATCGCCGTCATTCCCCCCTCTCAAAGTATCATATTTACCTTTTACTATCGGACCAAACCTGGCAGAATAAAAAAGAATCTGATGTTCCACAGTAAACTGCAATGCCTACTCGACTAAAACGTATGAAAGAACAGATTTTTCTTTGACAGATTTGCTCTCGTAGTAAAAGTTGTTCAGTTTGATGGGTAGAGTAGGTATGTGGTTTTCCTTGCATCCTGTATAATTTCATAGTGCTTTTATAAAGCTCCGGGGCCTTTTTAGAAGCGCTATTAAAATACCTAGAGGCCGTGGTGGTCCAGTGGCGAGTAACCTTGCCTGCCGTGCAGGAGGCGATGGTTCGATCCCCGTCCAAGCCGACTCGTACCAATGAGTTTTTCGGAATTTATGTACGATTTGTTACACCACTGGCTTTTCGGTGAAGGAAAACATCGTGAGGAAACCTGCATGCTTCCATTTCGAGGCGTGTATTGTACCCAATGTCCATTATAAGTGCCGACGGGCTCACCCCCCGTCACACTGGACAGTGTTTCGGTACTTCTGGTGAAACGTGGATGCTCTGAGATTTCAGAATATCTCTGACTACCCCCTCGGGGAATATAGTCGTGAGTATATGCTATGCTATGCTATTAAAATACCTTTTCGTTTAAACAAGACGGAAATCTTTTAATGAGGGGAATGACGGCGTTCAAACGCCCTGAATATTTACCCAGGTACATTGGATACCTGCGGAACCATAATAAGATAATAAGGAAAATTATAACATTCGTGAGTCACGTTGCGGGGTTTGCCTCGAACACTTGTCTCTCGCGTGGTGTTCGCGCGGTTCGCGTCTCAGCCTGCCACGAGGCTCCAAAATCCTTCTCAGTTGTTCTTACTCAAAAACAATCCTCGAGATTGGATAGACACTCCCTCAAACTACTTGACACTGGCGAAATCTAACAAGGAAACGCCATTAAATAAAAATAGAATAACATTCGTTACTGTTACATTTCACTTTGGAAGGTTTCTGTCTGCCATGACTTTTATGTTAACATGATAAGTGCGAAAATTGCTTGTTTCACGCACCTTCATGTGGAAAATCTAATCTAATCTAAACTATTATAAAAATGTAACAGAAGTGTCTCTGTACATTTAAGAAATTTACAAGAAAAAGATTACGATATGGTTTTTATATATCCCTGAATCAAAATCAACCTTTATTCGAATTTTTGTCAGTCTGTTTGTTTGTTCGAGCATCACGGAAAAACTACTATACCGATTTTGATGAAACTTTTTTATTTGATAGCTTATGATTTGACTTAAAATCTTGTACCTATATATAATTTGTGCGGTTGAAGTCGCGGGTAAACTCTTTGATTATAAAATAATTGAATAAATTACTACCTTTAGGTAGGTTGGTTCACTAATTATCTTAAAAACACGTTTAGGTAGCATAAATAAAAGTTGTTTACATAACAAAGCAGTAAAAAGTCATTAACCTTAAATTCAACAACAAGGTATCTGTAGGTAGTAATAGGTCTACGATAGTTAAAACCGCCAACATAAACATTGTTTTCGAACTGAAATAACATCTTTCATTAATCACAAAAAATAATTATAAACTATTAACAACTATTAAATCGTATACGTTCCCACTGCTGGGCAAAGTCCTTTCACGTAAAAGGGTGAAGTTACCCTTCGCCTATTAAAACGTTGCCTTATCCAGAAACCTATGTACGTATAATGCTAGAAGTTAACCATGCTATACAGGGTGTAAACTAAATCACGTTCCATATACTTCAGGGGGTGGTTCATACCATCAAACTGAACAACTTTTACTATAGGACCAATGTTGAAATACGGTCTGTCCGTCCGTCCTGGCTCTAAAAGACTGTAGCTTTCAACCGAAATACGTAGCGAATAATAAAACGTACAAAAAGTAAAAAATTAAGGGGGGTTTCCTGTCCCCAGACAAAAAACATGTTTTTTTCAAGGTTATTTGTTTTTCCTTGATCGTAAAAAAGGCAATGCATACTTTACTAGCTTCAAACTTGGTGTAATTATAGAGCAAACAATAAAACAAACAAAAGCCGGCCAAGTCTTGTCGGGCTCGCGCCCAGGAATCTGGAGACAATTTTTATTTTGCTAAATAAATATTGGTAAACGGATAAGGAACCCTCAGAACGCAAAGCCGCGCTTGCCGTGACTTTTAGTATGGAAAAAAGCCGAGTCGCGCGCGTGTAGAGAAATCATGCTAGAGGGTCAGATTGTAACAATCTTCCTGGATATCTTTGACGCCATACACGGGTGGATAATATGTCGTGAAAGCTGTGGACAGCTTTCGTCGAGTTGACCGTGTCACTTACTTCCTATATGCACTTACTGCTTATCGACTTAAGCACTTATTAGTCTCAAGCTTTATGAAAGTCGAAAGTGCATATTTTGCGTACGTAAGGTTTAATGACTTTTAAGATTACTTGGGAGACACTTTCATATGTAGTACCTATACCAGTTGGATCAGGTCAGTTACGCCCTTTTCCCCGATCGTCCACTTTAGACCTGAACGTCCATTTGTATCCCGCAACTTTGTCTGCTTGGATATTTTATGCATTGCCTTCCCCAGGGTTCAAGCTATCTCGTTCGATATATCAAAATGGGTTCAGCGGTTTAAACGTAACAGACAAACAGAGATACTTTCGCATTTATAATATTGGTATGGATTGTTGGTATTTACCAATTTGCCCCACTCCAAATACTCCATTCGAAATCGCAAACGAAATTTTAAAGCTATTTTGAGTAACAGAAACTGAGATTTGAAACGTTTACTCTCACTTATTCTTAGAACATCTTTTGAACCGTCCAAGACATGTCGGATAGAATATCTTTCTGATAACATTTATATTTGCTAATCAGAATTGGCTAGAAAGCTAAACAGGAATCGGAAATTCGTTTCGTCCTTATTTGGAATGAAGAATATGTACAAAATTCAGAAATAGTTAAACAGAGGTCTCCATAGGCTTTTTAACAGTGAAAATCGGATCAACATCGATTCAGTAGCTTTCGCGTGATGCCCGAACAAAAATAAACAGTCTGCGATATATGGTGTAGATTTCCAAAACCTTACGCCGATCATTTGCTCACAAAATATCCTTAACAACACTCTTTTACAGTTTTAAGAGTATAATAGAATCCTGAGGCAACCGTATATTTAAATTATTCATGCATATACCTTGACGTTCGGTATTTCCATTGATTGCTAAACTAAGCTGCTAAAAGCAATTTGTAGTAGTCGAACGTAACGAGGTAAACTTTAAACAGGCTTTACTGATAACTCTTAAGAGAATTGTGAAGGGTCTGCAAAATGCAGAGGAATTGTCTGCAAAAGACCAACACTTAATAACCTATTCGTTGATTGTAAAAATGACGGATTTGACAAATGGCCGATTATACAAATTACCGATTATACAAATTAATCTAATTACTTACATTAAATTTGTTTTATTAAATCTCAATAAGAACATAACATTAAATACACATTGAACAAAAGTAATCTAGTTGCCGGAACCATAGGAGCTAATGCTAAATGGGCTGAGCTAAAAAGACTTATTCTACAGATTACCAATTTTAAAAATGACCGGTTCTACAAATGGCCGATACTACAAATAACCGATTCAACAAATTTCTAATTCTACAAATAATTGAATTTACTAACGACCGAATAGGTAGTTATACTTATTACATTAATATCATTGAGTTATACCTACTAATGACTGATATTAATTGAATAATGATCATCGAATTGATTTATTATAATTTTTCTTCTCTCATTTTTTCTTTTCAGTTTAATTTTTTCCTTATCCCTCTTGTGCATGTCATCGAACTCCACGTAAAGTACAGAATGAGAATGAGTATACATAATAAAAACACGACATCAGACAAGGCAAAGATGTTTTCTCTCCTCGTATATAAATCAGAAAATCCCATGACAGATTTACTGGGACGAAGTTTTTCTTTATAATTTGAGGAACATGTATGTGTTTGTATGCACATGATGAGCATTTCATAGCTCATACATTTGAGTCGAGTGGAGCAGGTTCCCAGTTTTGTACGGTACAGAAGATTTATCGCGATTTCGCTTTTTGTCACACAGAGAAAGTAGTCCATTTTTATTTTCTGACACACGAGAAATTTGTAATAAGGAATTTTTAACGCTCACCAGAATGCACTCCGTGCATACATTTTGTACTATAGACCCCGCACAATCGTTAAAAATTTGCCAGAAGATTGCGACCTACTCGTATCAAGGTGCGCGGGACTATCCGAAAAAAAAAATCGTAAAATGTGCGGCCCAATTGACACTCCGATATTGACATGCTGCAATTGCTGCATTCAAGAAGCTATTGTTCTTAGGTCGGGCGGTATGTAGTCGGAGCGCATCGAAGACCAATCATTAATCTAAGAGACAGATCGTTTATATACGAGTATAAGACCTGCCACACACATATTCCATTTCTTCTTTTTCCGCTGTCTTGAATTCTGATTCTGATTTCCGGTAAAGTCTGGCAGATAACAGTGAAATAATTACTCATTCTTTACTAAAAATAACTAAGCATTACTAGGATGATAATCTTATCAAATGGTTTGACGACGCATTTCGATTAACATCTGATATAACGTGTAAATGCATCTTTAAATATATCTGTAAATATTTGATAACATTGATCAGTTGCTTACTCGACTAATTAATCATTTACTTGTCAGTCGTTGTCAAAGTCGATGTAAATGCCATTCGTGACGTTTGAAGAGAGGGTTAGATAAAGCCGTGAAAATTTACTACTTTTTTTGTAGTGAGATCCTGCAGGCTTACGTATGTATTCCTATTTATCCCGTAGTTTGGTCTTTGTAAATATCATACAAAAAACATTGAGTAATTATGTATAGAGCAGACAACGCGAACAAAATCTGTGCACCATGATCAGCAGTGTGGGGCGCGTGCTGGGAGCGTCAGGCTGCGACGAGCGCCTGGCACAGGCTAAGAGGGTTAGAGCGCGTGCACCCTAACGCGTGTTACAAAACATTACTTCTCGGTAGCTTCTCTAGTTAACATAGTACCTCAATGACAAAAAATGTATGGTCTAGCTGGCACAAAATGTATCCACAGAGTGCCTTCCAGCGAACATTTGGATTTTTCTATTCGAAATTTCTCGTAATGTGCGGCCGGCCTAAATATTTTAGATTTGAAAAGCTCTGACGGCCCGACAGCACAGTCTGTAGTGAACCTGCCTGCTGTGTCGGGGGTCGCGGGTTCGAATCCCGTAAAGGACAAATATTTGTATGACGAATATGAATATTTGTACCCGAGTCATGGATGTTTGTATCTATATATGTATTCTATATCGTTGTCTAGTCATCATAATACAAGTCCAGGCTAGATTCTGGAACTTGAAATGTGACTAGATAATTTGTGTGACACTGTCCAAGATATTTATTTATTTATTTATTTAAAAGCAAATGGCTATAACGTGTAAAAATTTAATACTTTTTCAAATCGTATTATTTACGTTAACATGTGCAGATGTTTGTTATTTTATCATAAATATTAGGTACTACACAATGTTGATAATAAGTTTTACTCAATGGCATCGCGCATAGCATCGTACTGATTGCGTGTCATGTTGTGATATAATGACAAGTAATCTATTACACGCAAATGAATTGCAAATTCTGTTCATGCGAGAAATCGTTAATTATTCGCTATGAGATTTTAATAAGTAGCTTAAAACCTCCATGTACTGAGATAATGATTATAAGAAATTGTGTACATAATATACGAGACAGAAAACTCAAAGTATACGGAAAAGTTTATTCCATCGACTATTAATGGAAAGGAACATGAAACGTAGATGTTCTGAGTTTTCAGAATGTCTCTCATCTACCCCCTCGGGGAATATAGTCGTGAGCATATGCTATGCTATACTTATTAATGGAATAACTTTTAGAACGACTTTGATTACAAGCATTCAATATCGGTATATAATGGGGTCTATAAGTGTGCGTTGGGTGGGGTACTTACTACTTATACCTACTCGTGTGTCTACAGTAAAAAAAATTAAATGATTGTCACAAATGTCATACATATAATATTATACGAAGACCTAACCACGGACTTGAAAAAAAAGATGGACGTAATGTGACACTAAAAAGATGTGCAGCATGCAAGGCCCTTCATATTAGTTTGTTCTACAAGGGACCTACACTCACACAGATGCACCAGGTCTAGGCGTAGGTCCTACTACCCGCCACCATTTTGTACCGCGCGACAGTGCGTCAGCACGCACACAAATATAAACGGGCGCTTCACTCGTGATTAGACGAGATTAAGTCCGTTTTTGCTTCAGGTCCGTGGACCTAACAATAAATTTAAAACACCAGCCTTTGTAACAGTCCTGCGCACGCGACGCGAATGTGTATGATAGATAAGAAACTGTATACTAATGGAATTTTTTAACAACCGAGATTTGGTTTTAAAGGTTGCGTTGCGATAACAGGTTTTGAAAATAGTGATGTTTTGGACGTGTGTCGCGTCGCGTCGGTGTGAATTGTAGACCACTTGAGTGCATTCACGTTTATCTGTTTGATTATTGATAAAGACTTGCAGAGTTCCTTTTTGGATGTTATTATTTCTACAAAGTGGATAATGCTCTCTTGATTATAATATATTTCAAGCATTGAGGTACTAGAGGCGACACCCAGACTGAATTGTTTGTAACACTCGTATAGGCCAATTGGTACAAGCTTACCTATCCTGTGCCAGGCTCTTGCCATACCGCGAAGCTCCCAGTACGCGCCCCGCACTGCTGATCGTGGTGCACAAATTTTGTTCGTGTTGTCTTTTCTATACATACTCGTAATTATCAATGATTTTATGAATGCATTCATCATCATCATCAGCCTATATACGTCCCACTGCAGGGCACAGGCCTACTCTCTAGGAGGGTGTTTGGGCGTTAGTCCACCACGCGTGCAAGAATGCATTAGTAGGTACCCGAAAATTTGTTTTGTGTAACAATTTTACATTCCAATTGCAATTGTTGCAACTGAATGCTTCAAAAGATAGTTTGTAGTTTCAGTAACGCTTGTGAGTCTTGTGACCTCACCGATGGGGGATTATGGTCGTTATAAACCCCGGCTGTATCATATGTGGTACCTAACCCAGCGTATCACATAAGATACAGTATATACAGGGTCCAACTTAATATGCTGACACTTTTTTAAGGGGATGATCAGACCGTCAAACTGAACAACTTTCTCTATGGGACCAACATCGAAATCGCGAAAAAAAAATCAGCTGTCCCATACATTTTGGCTCGAGTAGGTTTGCAGTTTAGTATGGAGCAGTGGATTTTTTTTTCACGATTTCGATGTTGGTGCCATAGAGAAAGTGGTTCAGTTTGATGGTCTGATCATCCTCTTAAAAAAGTGTCAGCATATTAAGAAGGACCCTATATATTTTTTTTTTTTTTTTTTTTTATTATTGATGGGTTTGCTCTTGACCCCAATCTAGTCCTCAGGACAAAGATGGGGCCGAAGATGTAGCGAGCTTACCCAGAAGTGCACTGGCACTCCTGCACACTGACGGAACGCAGCAAGCTGCTTGGCGCCAGACTCCGGCAGGAGGGTGGTCGCGAGCCAGGCGGCGGTATAGTAAATTAAAGTATATAGTAGTCTATATTATAGAGATGAGAGGTGTGTTAGGCAGGATACTAGCTTGAAATTGTAGCAATCATTCGTTTCTGTATTTCCCTATAAAAAGGCGCGAGTACAACTTACTGACAAATTACCGCAAAGACTAAAAACCTAGAACGATCTAAAATAAAAACAGAACAAAATTAAAGTTTTAATGCTGTTCAGTTGTCTGATACTGAAATTACAATACATTACAGATACAGTGATTTGCTATTGAACTCTATTTTGTTCTTTTTCTTTAACACTGTACAGGAATAAATAATGTTTTTTATGTGATAAGACACGGCTAATAAACCAGTGTCGATAATATAAAAGGCTTATGATAGTTATGTAGACTCATCCTATTTAATCATCACACTTTAAGTTTGCTTTGTCTACTTAATTGTATGATACAAATCTTATCTTTTTGTCTTACGTTATTGTTATATTGTGATTCAAACAGTGTTTGAACAAGCGCAAATTCGATTCTATACTGTACTATGACTGTGCTATATAAGGTCAAATTTAATTAGTTGGCGAAACTTAACAAACGCATTTGGTATCTGTTACTAAGCACAATTACATGGTAATGACCGCCCGCTCGATCATATGATTCTGAGGTCAATGTTCGCCCGCCGGCCGCGCACTGCGTACGATACATACGATAATTATAATTTTTTAAATCATCAATACCAATTATAAACATTGATAATGCAATCTGTTATCATTAACAAGTGCCCTGGTTGAGTTTCGCCAACTAATTAAAAATTACCCTAAAAGTGGTTCGGTTGTAGGAAGTAAATCTATCTATCAATACTGTTCCGTGACTGACTGATTGACTGAAACAACGCACAGCCTAAACCGCTGAAGATAGAAACCTGTTTAGAATATACACAGGATCCTTCTTAATATGCTGACGGTTTTTTAAGGGGATGATCAGACCATCAATCTGAACAATTTACTCTTTGGGACCAACATTGAAATCGCGAAAAAAATCTGTTGTCCATAAGTACATTTGGGTCGAGTAGGTTTGCAGTTTAGTATGGAGCAGCTGATTTTGTCTTTATTTCTGTTTCAATTCGAGGTTTGTTTATGTGGTTTTCACTGTTCGAAAGCCTATACGTCCTATGGTACACTGGTATCTTTTCATACCGTTTTTCTTTCGTCTAACGATCACAAAAACAATAATTTATGCGATTGAATGGGATCCATAGATTCTAGTTAGATATTAGTCTGGGTAATTTTAATTGGTTGAATAGTTACCGCGTTGATCATTCGCCCTTAGTTGATGGTTCAATTAACCGAACTAGGTCTAGACGATGCATCTAATGAAACCAGACGTCCAACGAGTACAATACTACATAATACAGCACTAGCATGCTACACGTGATACGGCTTTATCACGCGTTTTATCTCGTTCGTTCACGTGCAAATAGAAAGAGAGCGAAGGTGTGATAGCGCTTTATCACGGTGTCATGCTACCTATGCTGATCTACTTATTTGTGAAACGGCCAAAGTCTGGTTCCAAGGAAATTACAGTCGTTCCCTATACAGGGTGTTAGGGTAAACAGTTGCATTACTTTAAGGGGTAATTGTACCCATGGTACTGAAAAACTTTCCCTAAGAAACCTAGAAAATTAGCAGATTTTTTTTTGGACTTACCATACTAAATGAAAACAACAACTCAACTCAACTGACTGAATGTTGGTATGAAAAGTCGAAAAATGTTTTTGCGAATTTTCTTTTATGTTCCTTTAGGAAAGTTGTTCAGTATCACACTTTAAAGTAGTATAACTGTCTACCCTAACACTCTGTAGTTCATTGTATAGTTAGTGGTCGCGAATATCAAAGTAAGGTCTTCTAAGCTTTTACTGATAGCTGATATTTACGAATTGAATTAACCATAGTTTTTACAGTATTATGATATCTGTTTGTAAGTAATAACTAAGTAGTAAGTATTATTTAGTTAGACGAAAATAACCGTGATCTCACTTTACCTTCTCCACGTTGTAGAATGGTTCAATAACAGTAAAACATTTGAACAAATAAAAACATGAATAATTATAGTATTATTCAGTCAAACATACTTTATACCAGTAGCAAACGATCCTTTTTTAAGATTTTGTTTCATAAACAAGTTTTATGACGCATAGACATCTTATTCTTTTGCAATCTTATTTAAGATTTTGTCTAAAAGATGTGCTGTAAGTTTAGGCGGCTATTTATTAACTATAACTATGTAGTACCATATTCTTTCTCATACTAATGTTTTAACACATTAACAAATTGCAATAAATGCAAGTGTCAATTATGTGTCGATTACAAGGTAGATAGCCTATCAGTTATTTATTTTTCCTACTTCTCCTATCTTCTTTTATTAAATACATTGCGAGGTCCACACAGATTAGAATCATCCCCCGGGCTCGCTGGACTTTATTGTCGTGTTGCGAGTGGTCAGTGGACGTCGTGTTGATCCTCGTTTACAGGAGTTCAGCGGTAGGAAGGTACGGTGTGCCTGTGCCCATGAACATACCATTTAATCTTACAACGTGAATACTGACAACCAGAAACAAAATGATGTGGCTCACGCGGATTATAAATCAGTTTAAGATTTTATGTTTCCTATTTTCTGCATTCATCTGTAAAATGTAATCGGTGTTCTTGGCTCTATTTCGAATTCAAATAATTCTGCTTTCAATGTGGCCCTTGTCCTCGTAAGAACAGTGACTGGTCCAATATTGTCATTCCAAAGCCGTGTATAGTACGCCCATTGCATAATTACTGGACAGTATAGTCGATAACGAAAGTATGATCAAGTATGTAATAGTGAGCTTTGTTCGCGAAACACCAAAAAGTATAGAACTTTTACATTTATTTCCTAGTCAAGATTTTATTATCCATGGCTTAGTCCCATCAGGTCTGCGCAGGCCATTATGGTTCCATTTGTTATATCAACATGTTTATCGAGCACAAAAAAGCCATGCCCACCGTGTGGGCCTTTTCTTTAAATTGAATCATACCTTCATGCTCTTCAGCCAACAGCAGAAAATTAAAATGTATATAGTATAGCATATAGCATAGCATATGTTCACGACACGACTGGATTCGTTCGAATATCCAGTCAGAGATATTCTGAAAACTCAGAACATCCAAGTTTTACTAATAGTATCGAAACACTGTCCAATGTGACGGGGAGTAAGCCCGTCGCCACTTAGGTAAAAGATAAGAATAGTTAGTAATAGTATACTATTATTTACAATTCTTATGGTAAAAGGTATATTATTATTATCTTAAAATTGACGTTTAACTGCCCAAAACGTCGAGAGATAGGTATATTTATTTATATGGTAAAAGGCAGCTTTCTATGAAATAATTATTCAAATCTTTAAATTGAACTCAGAAACAAGCTCTTTCTAGTTTTTATAAGTACTGTAGTAGGTACTTTCCCTATCTATGTGAGCATTGCATGAAATGATTCTATCAAGCACCTTGAAGTTTAATAAACATTTAAATACATAAGTAGTTTTTCTTTAATGCAGACAAACGTGCATTGAGTGAGACAAACCTCTGTGACAAATCACTTCACTATCTGTAAAAACTTATGGTTTTGTTGGCATAATATTTGTAGATATGACACAGGGTGTTAGGAAAAGTATTATTAACCTTTAAACCACACACTATACCCATCAAACTGAACAACTTTTACTATGGGAGCAATTAGCTGCCCCATACTAAACCTACTCGACGCAAACGTATTTTTTTTGTTCTGATTGCTTTACTCCCATAGTAAAAGTTGTTCAGTTTGATGGGTAGAGTATGTGGTTTAAAGGTTAATGATACTTTTAATCTTTGTGGTTTACTCTTTTTCTATCACCGTCGTCGTATACATGAATCGACTGTTAATTATTAAGATTGTGTATTGCCTAGCATTGTCACACACAAACACACATAGACACAAATGTCGTAGATCTGATTCATGATCAGCAAAGTAAAAAACTCTAGTGCTTTATTAGTTAGCTCGTCGATCATAAATCTACACAGTTAAGGCCATCAAAGATTCACCACAGGTTTCACTATGGAGCCAGCTTCCAGAAAAATAAGAAACATCTTCTGTTTCATACAAAATTGCAGTACTAGATTCAAAATTGGATTGCAGATTTTTTTTTCGTCGTTGTCCAAGTGAAAGTTATTCAATTTGATGGTCCACATGGATGGTTACACCTTCTATAGATAGGTACCTACACTTGTTTTTGCGAATTCTGATCGGCTCGTGTAAAATATATTAATTGAATAAAAAACACGAAGAACCGGAATCGCAAAGGAAAGGTAAAAAAATGGTCGTTCATCTTACATCATTTTTACATTTCCCTAAAGCTTACTGCGGACTAGTGTGAACTGAATACTCTTTTTCCTCAACAATATAAAATGATCAGTCGCTTTTCCAACTGCTAGTACCTTTACTGACCTCGTACTTGCCAGTACTACTATCAGATGACCAGTTTTTGCCCTCCTGTGCCACAAAAGCGCATAAGTGTACCGTGCAAACGAGGCTTCGGAACTAGTTTTGATAATCATTAGTAATTTGTCAATGGCATCGATAAGTGAAAGAAATCAACCAAAACGGCAATAAAGCTGTTTTAGTGTTGTTTGACTACATTTTTTCTTAGGTTAGATTTTTTTGTGCGAAGAAATACCTCGAAGTTTTATTACTATTGACTTCCTTTGGTAACTAAAATTTGTACGAAGGTTCGTTTAATCAGTTTCGGTTGTTTTATGTGTTTGTTTCTTCTCGTTTGATACATTATTGTAATAAGTAATATAAGTGATTCAGTGTGACAAAGATTTCTGGCAAGTTATTCAAGTTGGTGGTGGAAACAGTGGAATCGATCGCAGCGCACGCTGTAGCAGAAAGGTGATGAGAACCGTTTTCGGATCAAGTCAAATCAGCACACATCAACCCACAGCTGGGCATAGGCCTCCTTTTTATTGCGCCACTCCTCACGCTCCTGTGCCAATCTTATCCATATCTGACCCGCACCCTTACAATGTCGTCTGACTAACGCATTGGTGGTCTACCCACGGACCTCCTTCAAGAGAAGGAGGTCCGTGGGTAGACCACCAATGGTCCGTGGGTGGCCAAGAGACCACCATTCCGATATTGCCTTGGTCCACCGGCCTTCTTCTCTAGACTAGAGTCTTCTTTTCTGATCAGTTCTGTTAAATTGGCTATAATCTATGCAAATCTACACACTCTCTCAACACGAAATCTCCAAACTATAAAGACTATCAACCTATTACTTAAACCTATTACTATTAATTACCCAGCACCTGCAGTCGTAATCATAATACTTTACCGATTTTGTTAACGATATAGGTACCTATTCGGAAACTTGCACAACATTCGGTTGAATTTTGAATAATAATATGTTTAACTCTATACTTCGTTTCATATAATATTAGATACATATTCTGATTCCATTTAGTTTTCTGGCCATTCTAAGTAGCAATTACAATTTATTTTT
This sequence comes from Agonopterix heracliana, assembly GCA_963693445.1. Lineage (NCBI taxonomy): Eukaryota > Metazoa > Arthropoda > Insecta > Lepidoptera > Depressariidae > Agonopterix > Agonopterix heracliana. Next base: position 4,737,958 of record OY856310.1, read on the forward strand.
CAGAAAGATATATATTCGACATCTTAGCCGTTCTAAGAATATTTTTAGTGTTCTTCTGTTTCTGTCCTTACAATTTTGCTTCAATAAAACTATAATTTCAAAAAAGTGCATCTATCGATATGAAGATTAAGACTGCTTTTTGAATGTTTGATTAATTTAAATGTTCTTAGTCCACTTACACGAAAAATAAAAATGTTACATTGTCGGATGTGTAAGTATTTCACAAGTTCACAAATGCAGCTTGCATTTAATTTCACGATTGTCAACCATAACTCCATCGTTATAACAGCTTTATTACGTCAATTACTCGGTTCACGAACTCAAATAATCGTATTCGGATGTGAGTATGTGTTTAACCGTGGTTTGTCTAATCATGATCAGGTTCACCGTGCCCATTGCCATGTGTTAAGGTGATACCGGTCACGAATTTGAATAACATTTCTATTTAGTATGTGTAAGGCCCTGCCCAGACGAAAGACAATCCGTGACCGACTTTTTTGTACGATACTTATACTAGATGATTTTGTAAACACTTTCCATAATTTCAAGGGTTGTTCAGACTATCAAACTGAAAAACTTTTAATATAGGATCAAACTTCCTTCCTCCAGGTCCCCAAATGACCATTATGAGTTTGAAAAGTCATCCACTGGCACACGGGCCCCGTTCCTATCATTTGGTACCTAACCCCTTTTGACATTTTATTTATTGTCAGAGAAAAGTGCATCACATGTGGGGCTAGCTCGAAGCGCGACATAGCAAAATCGGGATGAAGGCATCATAATAGACTTGATCTTGACATCCATTAATTACGCCCTAAAAACGGTACTAATATAATACGACATTTTTCTATTTATTGTTTTGTAAAATCGCAAATGTTAAGTGTTACTAGGACTTATTATGTTTTATGACCGTTAAGTGCACGATAATCATGTTTTGTGTTAGAAAACAATACCTACTGAAATAAATTACGATTTATTATTATTGCATTGAAAACCGCATTTAGTTATTAATATTGATATCACACACCACTAACACTACACCGCTAGTTTTCAATTACCTACTAACATAACTTTTCGACCGATTTTCTATAGGAAGTCAAAAAAATGTTTGTTTTTCGACCCATGTTCCTTAGGGAAAGTTGTTCAGAGTCATTAGTAATTAAAGACTAGTAGTGTATAAGTGTAGATAGATTGGGCAGTCAGCAATGGTCGTATAGAGACTGACTTCCCAGAAATATGTTATCTGTGATGGAGGCAATTATGGGATACCTACTTCTTATCTGTCTGATATATAGGGTCCTATAGGGTAGGCCTGTGCCCTGCAGTGAGACGTATATAAGGTCTAATTAGCTAAAACTAATATAAGGGGAGTATCAGACCGTCAAACTGAACAACTTTCTCTATGGGACCAACATCGAAATCGCGAAAAAAAAATGTTTTGTCCCATACAAAACTGCAAACCTACGCGAGCCAAAAGTATGGGACAGCTGTTTTTTTTTTCGCGATTTCAATGTTGGTCCCATAGAGAAAGTTGTTCAGTTTGATGGTCTGATCATCCCTTTAAAAATGTGTCAGCATATTAAGTTGGACCCTCCCTTATATACCTAAATCTTAAATCAAATCCCACACCAATTTCTTTCAGACATTGGCCGTAGGGAATGACCTAAACGTGATAAAAAACACGTGTTTTGGTCGTTACGGATTTTAACATTAAACATTTTATGCTTTTCCATTTTGCACGGATTTGTGATTGCCATTGGAATGGTATACGTTTAATTTATTCTGAAACAAATTGTATTTTTATGGTCGTTGGTGTTACATAACTTGATTTGGTCGGTTGTAGAGTTTTTATTGATTTTGCAAAACATATGCGTGTACCTGCTAACAGGTTTGTAAAGTAAATTATTTTGGTATTTAATGTTTCCTCATATGGCTTTTTAGGTTGGGTAAGAGACGAATCATGTTTTGTCGTCAGAGTCATCGAATCTGCGAAGTCTTCGAAAAAGTCTTCTAATTTGGGAATACAAATTGACTTGGTTGTTGGGTGCTGCTTTTTAACTTAATATTTATAACCATCTACATCCCACCTTTCACCTTTTAAAAACCTTTCAATAAAAAAGAAAGTGATTTATTGAGAATGGTGTATTCCTACTTTTAGTAAATAAACGATTATTTCTTGAGTCTTTACAATTCTATCGTTTTGGTGTATCTTAGGTTTTTTTCGTATAATAATTGTTTGGTTTTCATTTATATATTAACTAGCTTTTGCCCGTGACTTCGTTCGCCTGGAGTTTGGAAAACCCCTTAAGGGTTCAATTTTCAAAAATTCTTTCTTAGTGCACCGCTACATCTCTTATAGAGTATACAGGGTGAAATTAATATCATTAGCATCCATTTAAACTAAGAGTCTACCTACCCATCAAACTGAACAACTTTTATTATGGGAGCAAACCGATCGGGGCAAAAATATAATCAGCTGTTGCATACATTTGAGTCGAGTTGGCACTGCTAGGATGCTAATGATATCAATTTCACCTTGTTTACTCCAAGATTCATGTTTCTATCTTCAGTGGTTTAGGATGTACTTTGTCCGTCAGCCAGTCAGTCACGGAATTGTTTCATAAGCATGCTTATAAGAAGATAGATACCATATCTGTTAGAAATAGAAAATACTTCAAATCTATCAAACCGAATGTATAACTTTGTTTCGATTGAGTCCTTTCTGCTAATCTACGTCCAATTGTGTAGCTAATAGAACGTAGGTAATGCTCCCCTTCCATACCTTCATATTGTCATCATTCGGTTAACTTATCATGGCATTATGTACCTACTCGTCAAGTAGTCATTCGACCTCCAAAACTTTTACATTATGATGCTAAACAAACTACCCAAATAGCATTTTACTCCATTTAAGAGTACACATTTAGTTCCCAGGTGTACTTGAAGCATTATTACAGTTCACTCGTGATGTATAAGCTGCATTATTGCGATTGATAACACCTATGCCTGTCTAAGGGACTTACAGGAGTGTGGAGTTATACTTTTATACGATTGTTGGTGTTACAATACTCTAACAACTATCCTTTAGTCAGCCGTCTGACTAAGAGCAGTATAGGAGGGTAGAGATACGGCAACAGCTGTTTAACGGCCTACATGTACGATGTTATAGAGCTAGCATTTTAATAGAACACACGTGGTCATTTATAAAGCCAAAGGCTGTTATGTTTACTTGTTTTAGAATGATATACAGCTAGTAGCTGTAGTAGGACTTGTTTGTGATCTTTAAAATAACCTTTTTTTACTACTGTACAGAAGTGTTTAAATGGTTCACATGTGCTCTGTAGGCTGTTAAAAGGACTATATGTGTTGTCCATTAACATCAATAGCAGTTTATTTGTCCACAAGTACTACTCTTATTTGCTGTAAGCTGAACATGAATGTGAATGTGATATTCTATTACACTTATCCCACGCTCTGTTGTGTTTACGTCGCGTGCAAAAATTTGTGAAAATGTATTATGTTCTGTCCTTTTGTGTCGCAGGGCATAATGTTGTCCCTCTTTACTTATCTAGTTTGCTTAAATCTTTTAAATCTCCTTGAACAGAGTAGTGTTTTTTGTAAGTGTAAATACTCTGACACCAAACTGTGTGTCTCACACAAAAACAAAAAGTGATTTTTGTTAGTTTGTTACAAAATTTGTACTTTTATACTTGACTTAGTACCTGGGCTAGGCGATTTAACGGACAATAATTATTATTGCTGATCCCTAAAATTTCAGTATTGAAAGAATTAAACGATGATACACAATTGACCTGAACTACATCTTAAAGCTGTACATAAGTTCACATTAGAATCAATTTATAGACATTGGCTCTGTAGTGGTACACATGTGGACTTCATATAGATAACAGCATTCTAACAGAACACATGTGAACCTATATACGCTTCACCGCATTAAATTGGAGTTATAACAGTTCACATAGCCGTATTTCATTTCCACCATTTTGTTCTACGTAACCTAAAATATTTACCAAATAAATCTCCAAAATTATCATGCAGATTTATCACAAAATACGCAGATAGAGCGATTGAGTTTTGGTTTCATGTTATAATTAATTACCGTAGTATATTATAAGTCCAATATACTATCAAAAACTGAAAATTGTAGATTTTCTCTCAGCCAGTTTTAAATATTTTAAAATGAATATCGCGTTTTTACAGAGGCGCGTGAATATTTTAGCTGTAAATATGTATTCATTTCACGATAAAGTTGCATTCCCATGGCATTAACATTATTAAGTATTTAAAACAGGTACTACCGCGACGTGTTATCATAAATTGTTATCCATAATGATATATTATATAATCCGTCTTCTGATGGCACACACAAAAAACTAAACTTATTATGAGGTAATTAAGAAAATAATAAATCCAGAGGACACACGTGAATTTTAGGTAGCACTGGAGTACTTTTGTAGGATTTTAAAACTGTGAAGGCTGTGTATTTAGCCACTTGTTACTCTTTATTACACTCGTGCACGTTGTATGGTTCACACTGTGTCCCATATAGTGCCGTTAGTCAGCCTTAAGTCCGATGTTACTACTTAAACTGCTATTATAATGCTATTATACTGCTACTGTACAGCCATAGTGAACTTAAGGCTGTCTAATTTGTGCCCAAACTGGTTCTACAAGAGCATTATAGCAAGCTATACAGCTCTTATACAGCTGACTTACACAGCTTGTGGAGTACATGTGAACGACTAGACATCTTATATAGAACCCCGAATGCCACTTGGGTATTGTGTAACATTCCATACAACTAGGTTTTAGCAGTTTTAGCCCTAGTTTTAACCATACAAAGCATGATTTGTTTGGTCGAACGAAATGTAATAGTTTAATAGTTTATTAGGTACACCAATGACACAAAATAAAAATAAAAAATAATAATAGGAAAGAAGATTTATATCAACTGTTTTTTGAGGCATTTCTTTCGTAGGTACTTAAATTGTGGATTGCTTGGATAAGTTATATGTCAAGATAGGCAGTCGAAGCTGCGAAAGCGTCGAAAAAAATTGCAACCAGCACTGGCCTCTACACCCTATCCATATAAACGCACACAGACATAATTTGTATGACGGCTCACGCACATCAACCTAAGAAAGTTGGCATCTATTGTTTTATACGGTAGAAGCGTGAGGCTCATTCCAGACATAATACTTTTTCTAAGGTGGATTACGACCAATAATGAAATTGCAAGAAAATCTGCTGCTACCACCACAGTCATATTCAAAATATCTTTTTTTCTTGTCCACAGATAAATAACATAGGAGGTCAGAGATGGCGCGTGGCAGCACAGTATTGTACCCGGGCGAAGCCGCGGGTGTAACTAGTCATAGGATAAGCAAAAGTGTCGTTCTAGTAGCTATGATATTATTAGGTAAGTTTTGTTTGTCTTCAATTTGTGACTATAAAGCATTGAGTAATTATGTATAGAGCAGACAACGCTAACAAAATCTGTGCACCATGATCAGCAGTGTGGGGCGCGTGCTGGGAGCGTCAGGCTGCGACGAGCGCCTGGCACAGGCTAAGTGGGTTAGAGCGCGTGCACCCTAACGCGTGTTACAAAACATTACTTCTCGGTAGCTTCTCTAGTTAACACATCATAGTACCTCAATGCTATAAAGGGTGTAAGCGTTATATACATACTTGAGTTCAGTCCATCAAACTGTAAAACGGGACCACCAGATTAATTTCGCAGAAAAACCGAATATTTCACAGAAAAAGTTAATAGCGACTCTACCAATATGTGATTGTATGCGATGTGACGGTGTAGCAGAACCAGTCAGTTTGATGGTCTGAAGTACCCCCTAAATTCTATGTATAACGCATTTAAGTTTACACTCTGTATTGTTTGGAAAAAATAACCACAGAACAGTTTTGTGTCAATCTAATTCATAGCAACTAATTGTTGTTATGCAAAAACTTCTGAACAATGCGATCGTTTTCATGAAGAACATCGTATGCGTCATATCAGAATCACAGACAATAAGTTCAGCTCAGTCTACATCAATGTACATTGAGGTCAAAATTGATGTCTGTCATTCTGGCGCATGCGATGTTTTTCTCCTGTAAAGGCTCGAATGAATTATAGCAAAAACAACGATACAAAAAGAGTTGGTTTTTCTCTGAGAATGGATATCTTTATTAGATGTAAATTAAACCATAACACCACCTTCATTAACGTGGATGTTCTGAGGTTTCAGAATATCTCTGACTACCCCCTCGGGGAATATAGTCGTGAGCATATGTATGTATGTATGTATGTAAATTAACTAGTCACTAACGGAGGTAGGTAATTACTTCTTTGAACATTAACTTTGCTTGGTATTGAAGTGTAACTTACGATCTACTTGTCCATTGTTGTCACATAATGTCGACAATAAACGACATCATCCTTAGATAGACAAAAATGGAGGAATCTTTTGTTGACGTCACCTCCGGCACTCCATACAACGACCTCACGATGTTTCTATACTCCATTCAGGAATTAGAGCGACAAAATGTAAACAACGGTGATACCAGTGTAGAAAATACCATCTCGAGACTGTAGAAAACTTATCTCCGTAATTAATAACAGTAAATTATCTATTTTACTCGCAAAGGATTACGACTCAAAAAACTCAAAACTCAAAATTTTGTATTCAAAATAATATCACATAGATAACTTTCTGACGTAATTTTTGATTCTACCACCGCTTCGGAAGGTGTTCCGTTGTAGAGAAGATGCGGCCAGAAACTCTAAAGACTAAACTCGACAAAATTATATGTTAATTTCGTATGGAAAATAATTAAAAAATACGCTATAATTTGAAATATGAAATATGAAATTTATTTTAGGTTAAAAGAAAAGATGACTGTAAATATTTTATTTCGTGGTCTGGCAACAATCAGATATTTGAGACCTTTGGTTCGTTTTAACAAAGTGCTTAAAGAAAAAGATTTTGTATTGCATACAATAACGTAAAAACGTCTGTTGTTTGTTAAAAACCGTCGTCTGAGTCCGTACGCTACACAAAAAGCCGCAAAGTACAGAAAAAGACAGAGTAGCGGTTACATTTAAAAAATTTCAATCAAATTGTCTCGATTGTTTTTATTATTTATGGATAGACAGTAAATGTTTAAAGTCAACGCCATTTCTTAAATGCCGTGCCGACATAATGTTATTCTTAAAAAATGTACCAAAGGTTTCTGACCACGTAATGTCACTTTGACAGTGACGTTTCTTTGTTTACATTTTGTCGCCTTACTTCCTGAACGGAGTATATAGAACTGCAACAGAAACAAGATGGCGTCGGCACACGCGTCGTCTCACTCGCATGCGCGTTCCGCATGTATGTGTTTCTTGCTCGGCTCACCTAAACGTACCCTCGAAGTGCGGGGGTGAGGTACGGTATCAGTAGTTGGTGAGGGGCAGGGAGTGGTCATTCTGTATGTACTATAGCGGGCTTTTCCGCCTGACCACCACTAGGCTCATTTTTGATTGCATAATAAAAAATAAAAGCGCCGTCTAGTCCCGCCCTATTAATGAATAGACCAATGAATGAATAGTAGCCTAGCAAAAAATTTTTTGCCAAATTATGCGAAAAAAAAATTAAGTGATCAGGCGGAAAAGTCCGCGATAGTACCTACTACCTACGATTATCTTTTCTGGGCCCATGCGGGGAGGAGTAACTACATTACAAGGGATATTATAACATCTCAGTCATTACATTCGCGTATTTACGTTCTGCAGTTTGGGCACAATGTCTGCTCTCAAGGATTATGCTGACTAGTCCACCAGAACTGGGCAAGGTAGCGAGACGGTGAGCGAGGAAAAATACACCAAGAACTATCATGCTCCATCGCGTAATAATAAATAGAAGGGATTCTATACGTGGTTTTTTGCCTCACTCTCTGCCTCGCTATCTCGCTCAGCTCAGGCCTATAAGAAAGGGTGTCTATAGTATCAGGACACTCCCTACACTCCACCAATTTCTTACCTCACCCCTTCTGGCTGGATCGTGGCGTAATATGTAGTTGGTAAAGCGAATGCGTATTCCTGTCTCATGCCTACCTCTTTTGAATTTTTCCCATTTGTTTGAAATCCAAGCCAAGGTGTGGCTCAGGTCACCAGCCAGCCTTAAATAATCGTGTCATATTCTAACCATGGTCCAGTGTGAATTCTATGACTAATACGCTTTTATTGTTATGCTTCCAGGTTTACCTACAGCACATTCCCAGATAGAAAAATTGTACATCGATGTCACAGATCTAAACCTGCTGGTCGACGAAACACATCTCTTCAAGTTAAATCAAGTGTGAGTACAAAGCTTTGAATTTTCTCTGTATTCTAGTTGCAGGTTGATGTTCGATAATGAAACATATAATTTGCACCTGTAAAGGTAAATGTTGGGATAACTTTGGAATTTTACGTATTTGAGCAATGTCGCCTTTATATCGGTTTCATTGTATTCTAAAGTCATAGCCGTGGTTTACTAGGAGGTCAAATCCTTTTAAGGAAAATTGATTTATTACTCTACCGACAAATAAGGTGACTGATTCACTTATGGTTCAATTGGCGCATTTATAACCACAGAAACAAGATCAGGTTCGGGAAATGGTGCGCTCTTTCGTTTCGGAGGCTTCGCTAAACCAGCGGATTTAGTTAAACGCCTGTGTCCCATTGTAGCCGTAGGCAGAGACAATTGATTTCCATCTGCTAAGATCCTGACACATCCCTCTGGCCTCTTTCACAGTCAGTTCAGTTAAATTAACGTTTTTAAACATGTCAATTGCAGTGGGGAGTACAACACGACCCTACAAGTGGCCTCACACGTCCAACATCCAGACATAGTGCAGCTGGTGCCAACCACAGTTGACATACCAGGGTCCGACTACCCCAACACAACTGCCAACTTGTCGTACGACATCTGCGCCTATGGAAAGAGTCCCGGACATTCTGAAGTCACATTTAATGTCACTCCAGCTGGATTCGTCAAGTGAGTTCATATCACAAAGTAATTGTAATATAATAAATTTTAGTTACATCCTGGATGTGAAGTCTACAAATACGCATTGGGCACGCTTGGTGGACTGACACCCATACACCGTCCCTGAGGGTAGGCCTGTGCCCCGCGGTGTGATGAAAAATGCTCGAGTTGTTTTCATTGATAGTTAATAATAAACTCGGTGACAATTACTACAACGTTGAAAATAGCTTGTTAGAGATATATCCCTGAGACGTGTGTTCTTTCACGCTATTTTCAACTCTATTACAATTGTCATCGACTTCATTTTCAATTTATCAATGAAAACTGCTCGAGCATTTTTCGCTTTGTGCGCTGACCCTTATAGGCTGATGATGATGATGATAGCCTGTAGAATCTCAGTGCAGGACAAAGGCCTTCTGAGAAGGAGTAGGCCATACTCCTCCACAAATAAATGGAGGCGCTCGAGATGAAACACCAATAAATTGGTCACCCATCCAATGACTGACTTGGCCGAGCGTTGCTTACAGTGCGACATAAAAGAGTAGAAAATAAATGAGGGCGCTGCCTCCACCCCAGAACATCAAAATCACGCATAAGCTGGCAAGACCGACCTACACTTAGTACTAAAATATTTAGTTCCTGCTGTCACCGCTTTCTACTCTTTTATGTCGCACTGTAACTTTGGTCATGGTTTCCGGTAGGTATCTGAAGTTACTGAGGGGCAGGATTGTATGAAGTTCTAGAGTTGAACCTTATCTAACAGCACCGTCTATCTTATTTGCTCTAGCAAATGACGTTCCTGTGTGACAGAAAAGGATGGAGCGACGGAAAAATGCGATGCGGTGCTGTTAGATGAGTTTCAACCCCTATTGTCTATTATTTAGGATGTAAAATTAAATGGGGTTATTTTCAGTAATTTAAACAATTAAGATGTCGGCTCCATCAATTTTCTTTCTCTGTTTCCAGCATGGACTCAATATTCCTTCGCGTGACGGTGATGCACTCGCATGCGATCAATGTGATCTCATACATCATGGGCTGGATCTACTTCCTGGCGTGGTCGGTCTCCTTCTACCCTCAGATATACATCAACTTCAAGAGGAGGAGCGTGGTCGGCTTGAACTTCGACTTCCTTGCCCTCAACCTGATGGGGTTCACTCTGTATTCACTGTTTAACTGCGGCCTTTATTTCTCTAAGGATATTCAGGTAAATATTTTTTGTTTTCTCCGGACCACAGACCATTAATCCACTAGACACCGCTCAGCTCTCAACGACTGACCAGCATTCAGCACAAGCTTCGTCAAATCATCCCCCGCTCCACCAACAGCTTCAGCAGCTGAACGAAAATGAAACTGTCAAAGTTGGTCGTGTTCGCCGTGTGGTGGAGCGGGGGATGATTTGACGAAGCTTGTACTAATTGCTGGTTTTGTGAACAATTTTAATTTTTTTTATTTATAATTAATGGCTTTTTGCTTGTGCGTAGCACCGCATTTCCGCCAGTTGCAGTGTCAAGTGTAATTTATGGGAGTATCTATCCCAATCTCAGGGATTGTTTTTGTTCAAGAACAAGAAGAGATTGAGGATTGCGGAGCCTCGTGGCAGGCAAAAACGCTACGCGCGAAAACCACGCGAGACGTGTGCTCGGGTCAATTCTTGCAACGTGACTCTGTGAACAATTTTAAATAGGGAAGCGGACAAATATTCAAATTAGCAACTCTTAATCGAACGTCAAAACACGTGCCTTGTATGAACAATTTTACTAAATACTAACAAGTGATGTTATCAACATTTCATTACTTTTTATCATCCTCTTATAAAAAAAGGATTCAAGCTGAATAACTGCAAATACGAGTTTAGCGTTATTTTCAATGTTTTTTTTTTTACCAAGTAGATAAAACTTTTAATACTAAAATATTAAGTATTCCTGAAGAGGACTATCTTTTCAAAGAAACAGTGCTTACTAGAACAAATTTTAATTTTGTCAAAGTAACAATATACTTTTAAGCCACAATGTTATTTCACTATTCCAAGACAATAAAGTCTATATTCGGCTATTTCAGACGGAGTACTTCAGCCGGCACCCTCGCAGCGTGAACCCGGTGCAACTGAACGATGTGTTCTTCTCTCTCCACGCCACGTTCGCAACTCTCGTCACCATCACACAGTGCATCTTTTACGAGGTATGCAGTGGCTCCACCCTTAGGCGCGGTTTATACAGAAGAGACGTGTGGCGGTGGCGGATAGTCAAAGTAACACAATTATAAACCTTATAGTACGTAGCATAGCGTCGTAGGTAACACCAAACCTCTGTACTTACATGCAATTTAAAGCTGAATAAATGAAATAAAATAAATCATTATAAATTAATCGTGTATAAATTACGCCCGCGCCTCCAGGCGAAGTCACATGAAGGCGCGGGCGCGATTCTCCTTTACGACAAAAACGACGCTATGCTACTTACTATTGTACGTAGCGTACGTAGGTTTATATTGTGTTAATTAGAATATCCGCCACCGTCACACGTCTCTTCTGTATAAACCGTGGCTAAGAAGTACGCTCCTGTTTGATTTAAGGGCCGTAGCAGACACGCGAGTTTTGAGCGTAATTGTTGACGGAATTATATCTGATCATTATCTTCATATCAGCTGATGAATGTCCAATGCTGGGGATTGTTAATGATATTGTGTATTTATTGGTATATAGGTAACAGTTTATCCATTAGCATCACCAAAGATTGTGAATGTCAGTCAATAGACAAATCAAAGAAATACAGTCTTCTTTTACCTTCAATATGACAAATTTAATAGATCTGGTCAAAAACTTGCTAACAACCTTAACTAACTAACAGTAAGAACGAATATCGTCCACAGCGTGAAGACCAGCGGGTATCGATGACTGGACGCGGCATAATCAGCCTGTTCACCGGCGTTGTCATAATAACGGCCAGCCTGGGCGCGGCCAGCAAGCTGGCCTGGCTGGACTTCTTGTACTACTGCAGCTATATCAAACTGTGCATCACTCTCATCAAGTATGTGCCTCAGGTAAAGTTGCTTTCTATTATTTAAAAAAAAATACAAGCCATGGCCCAGATTACATTATAGTACTACATAATACTGATATGATACCGGCGCGCCTTACGTGTGTGGTAGATTTTCGAGGAGTCTTGTTTCTTAGCAATTTCAAATACAAAGCGCACCGATTTGATCGACTTGACAATTCCCATCTCCCACTTCGCACAGCCAATAAAGGCTGTAAGAGAGTCACGTTGCAGGTTTTGCTGCAAGCAGTTGTCTTTCGCGTGGTGTTCGCGCAATTCACGTTTGAGCCTGCCACGAGGCTCCCCAATCCTTCTCGGCTGTATTTTTTGTACAAAAACAATCCTTGAGATTAGGATAGATACACCACAAACCACTGTTTGTTTCTGCACGCATCACTTAAAAACTACTGAACCGATTTGAATTAGTAATTATGTACGATTTGTAACACCACTGGCTTTTCGGTGAAGGAAAACATCGTGAGTAAACCTGCATGCTTCAATTTCGAGGCGTGTATTGTACCCACTGTCCATTATAAGTGGCGACGGGCTCACCCCCCGTCACACTGGACAGAGTTTCGGTACTACTGGTGAAACGTGGATGTTCTGAGGATTAAGAATATCTCTGACTACCCCCTCGGTTAATATAGTCGTGAGCATATGCTTAATGCGATTTGAATTAGGTTTTTATTAAATCATAGGGTTTAGATTAGCATTTAGGAGATTTTTTAACTTTATTTCATCGCAATCGGTTCATTCAATCAATAGTTATGAGTATTTAAAGTGATCTGCGCGTATGAAATCGCGGGCGCCGCTAGTTTAGAAATAAAAAGGCAGTAAGAAAATTGTAACCAAACCAAATAATATAACGTTTCTGTAAATTTCCAGGCATACATGAACTATAAGCGCAAGTCGACCGTCGGCTGGAGCATCGGCAACATCTTCCTCGACTTCGTCGGAGGCTCACTCTCCATCCTCCAGATGGTCCTCAATGCGTACAACTACAACGACTGGATTAGCTTCTTCGGGGACGCGACCAAGTTCGGCCTCGGTCTCTTCAGCTTGATCTTCGACATATTCTTCATTCTACAGCACTATGTGTTCTATAGGTATGTAGATTTTAAGTCGTTTTTGGGTTGTCGTGTTGAGGGTTTAGGGTCATTTTGCATGATAGTGGTATTTTTTAATGCTTTTCAAAGTAATTTTATTTGAACAGACTGAGAGACCCGTTTAATATAGAAACATGATATACAAGGTGTTACAAAAATAGAAACAAACATTTAAGGGGGTGGTTTAGACCATCAAACTGAACAACTTTCACTATGGGACCAATAACGAAATAGCGAAAAAAAAATTGATGTTCCATAATCTACAAATCGACTAGCTAGAGCTAAATTATGTATGGGATATCCGATTTTTTTTTCGCGATTTCGATGTTGGTCCAATAGAGAAAGTTGTCCAGTTTGACGGTCTAAACAAGCCTTAAGAGTTTTAAAAATTTATTTTATATATTTTCTGCAGAGGATGTAGGAGATTTTTCGAAAATCAACAATCAACTTAAAAAAATCGATTTACCATAATTTTTGAGACTTGAGATACAATAGATTACTCCCTAAAACTGCTTAAAAGGATCAGGTTGGCAGTTCTAGTAAAGTATCTGATTACTTTGAAAGTTATTATGGTAGTGAGTTTGTGTATGTAAGGATGGATATTTTGAATTTTTCATGTATTATGTGTTACTGAAAATTAAACAAGCAACACTAAAATTAAATTTCACGCTTTTGAATCTGGCTTCCAGATTCAACTACTAGCTTGATAATCACTCATTCGGGGTAAAAAAAAAATAATGAAAAAAAATCTCCAAAACACGACAACCCTTTTTTTCTGCAACGCTTTCGAACGATGAAACTTGGACTTTATCACAGTTCAAAACGGTCTAAAATAAACTTTTAACTCCACGTTTCATGCCGCGGGTGATGGTTTTACTAACATAGACATAAAATCTCACTAACTCAACTCTATGTTTGTCTATTCTTCTCTCTGTTGTCTATTCGTTCTCTGGTTGGTTGAGATACTATCAAGATGGCGACAGAATAGAAAAATGAAAAAAGAAAATCTGGCCAAGAAGTTAGGAAAAAATCGTAACACAAATACAAAAAAAAAAAAAAAAAAAACATACGGGTCGAATTGAGAACCTCCTCCTTTTGTTGAAGTCGGTTAAAAAAAGAAGCAATCGTTCAATTGAATGTATTATTGATAAAATGGAAAACAAATCTTCAGAACTGATGAAGATTTTAAGATGAGAAAATATAGCGAACAATAAAGATCATTAAAAAAAAGCTATCAAACTCTGGGATACAAGCGCTGAAACTCTTTTCTTTGCCTTTAAGGTATATAGGTCGCCGACAAAGATTTTAGACTTACACCGATATTGTCGGCGGATCAGCGACTTCGGTGTGTAACCTATAAATACAAGAAATGAAATAGGAAGATATAACGATTTAGTCCATGCAAAAAATCTGTCATGCCGAAGAAAGCGGTCTCGACAGAGGAAAAAACTAAAGCAATAATGACGAGACGTGGCACTTAAATATCACAATGATGTTCCATACGCGGAAAAGTAAAGGCGATTTTTTTTATATTTTCGATTATGTTTCTTCTAATACATAATAGTTAAGTTGAATACGAGGCTCTCCACCATCTGTATGGTAAAGGACGCATGCCTACGAGACCGACCGATGCTGTGAAAGATATTACCGAGACAACACTACAGGCCAGCATACACCGGGCCCAAGATCGAGCGGCCTGGAGACCTGTGGTGGCACAAGCGGCCCACGAAGGTCACGTCCTTCAGCCATGAGGTTACGACTAAGAAGAAGAATCCATAAAAAATAATAAAGACTGGAAAGAACGTTTGGGAATCCGATTACGCAACTGGTTCTTAAGAAGACAGTATCTGCAAATGTGTTTAATAAGTGGGCGTCCTAAACTTTTATGAGAAACAAAACAACTTTGATCAAAGATAATTTAATAAAGAAAAAGCCAGAAGAATCTCACACTCGACACAAAAAACACAGAAAAAAATATTATCTGTAATTTATTTTAAAAAATTGCAAATAATATTTTTTGGGTATCCATTCACCATCATCATGGACAAGCTTTCGCTTTCATCGCACAAATAACAGAATTTTGGGGTACTTCCATTTTTTTTCGCCGATAAAAAAATTTTTTTTTGTGATTGATATTTTCAGAGAGGGCAAGGAATTTAATATAGAGAGTAGTGAGGAGGAATTAAACATGTTGCCTTCGAAGAGTGTTGACGGAAGGGAGTACTTTTTGGTCGTCGATAATTGGTATGTACAGGATGATTGGTATTATGTTTTTTTTGGTTGGCTGTGGTAAAACATGGTATTGTAAAAAACCGTTTTTTTAGTCTTTGTTGTGTTGTCGTTCCGTCTTAATGTTTAGTATAATTTTAGGTTTCTGTTTCCGTCCTTTTCTTTACTTGTGTCTGCTTCTCATAGAAATAGACTATTCAATAGTATATTTTTTAGGTACTACACCTAATTATAATAGGTAGGTAAATAATTTAAGAGGTGGGTTTAGATCAAACAAGGAGAAGAAAAACTTATTACAAAAAGATAAAACAAATAAAATAAATTCAAGGAAAAAAAGTAATGTTAAATACATTTTTCACCCCTTCTGGCGGAAAGCGTCAACTTGCGCTAATCGAAGTTGCCGCTTTTCGCCTCCGTTGAGGAGAAAAATAGTATACTAACCTCGGGCAGTAAACAATAAAGCCTCAGATTACATGAGATCTGAGACCTTTCTTACTTTCCTGCCCTCGGTGTGTAATTTATGATCTGTCGCCTATGTTTTTTTTTATTTATTTATTTCATAATTCATAACTTTACACAATACATTTTTATTACATATTTATCTGCCAAACTACATCGCATTTTGTTTTTGCTCAGTACGGTGGTCTAAATCTGCCTTTATGTGCAGTAATTTAAAAATAACAAAATTTTTGTATGAGAAGTTCACTGAACTTTATTTATGTCTTAGTAGTTCAAGTAGTTCTCATCTATGATTCTTGTTTTTAATTTTATAACTCTTATTTTAGGCACGCCGACGAGAAGAAGTACGACTTGGACGTCAAGGCGTGATCAAGACTGAAGAGAATGCAACACCAGACAATGCAGTTAACCTATTTGATAAGTAGCTATAGCACATGAGTAAATAACCCACAGAGAAAGCGCCATACAATCCTTACCATAGGCACAGTACGACTAGGAAAATATGGCCGTTCGGTAATCTTCGTTTGCGCAGAGCAGGCCCGAGTCCCCGACAAAACCCGAAGTCATTTAGTAATCAAAGAGTGCAAAGTCGGATAGCAGCGAAAAGGGCGCGAAAACAAATTAGCCAATAGCGTAAACGGATTGAAAGGGGCACATCCTGATTGGTCAATATAATTTCACGCGCTACCTTTGGAAACCCGAGACAATGAGTCACGATACCGTCGAAACCCGGACGCAAAATGAAAAAAATTTTTTGTTGGTGCACCTGTAAAACGAATGTTGCCATTGATTGGGTCCATTGTGTAGCTAACTTCATTCGCATTTTTTCATGTAAAATACAAGTCAAAATGTGCCCTATTAACCAGAGGTTTAGGACTCAGAGTTGATCGACGCGAAACGGGTGGCTCCCCTGGGAGCCATCGGGTTCACACGGAAATAGGGGATGACTCCATATGAGGGCGGTGGGTTTCCAAGGGTCTTTCAACTGCGCAGGTACATCGGTAAGCCATATAAACCTGCACAGCTAGCATGCCGTAGTGATACATCGCTATCACACCTTAGCTCTCTTTCTATTTGCGTGCGAACGAACGAGATAAAATACACGTGTAGCATACTACGAGTGCTGGTACTACTGTACACTATTAGCGCAGCGCGGTGGTGTGTGCGTGAACTAAGAAATGATATGCAGACTTACGGGAGTTATACTTTATTGTGCTCGTCAAGATTAGAAATAGAAATATTCTTTATTGTGAAGAGCAGGCCTCCGTCACTCGGCCGTAGGAACCGAGATAAGTAACTACATTTTAACGTTGCGCTTGTATGAATTCTGCCACTCGCTCCGAACGGCAACGTCGCATACTTCGCGCGTTGTACGAAGCAATAACAACGCTGAGTCAAGCGCCATTAGATACATTTTCGCGCGTGTCGGCAGTAAATGATTAAATCGTGAAAATTTTTCGTTTTGCATAAGGAATTAATGTATTTGTTACGAAGTAACTAGTTGTCTGTGGTATGATGGGTAATCCTAGGTTACAATAGATTATATACTAATGTGAAACTACTTTAATGTTTACTTATCAGATGCTGACTCGATTAAACGTCAAAGGTGCAATGTGCGTCGCGTCTCAACAGTTTAGTATTGATCTATACTCCATTCCAAATAGCAACGAAATTTTAAGTCTATTTTGCATTACAAAACAAGGATTTGAAACACTTACTCTCACTTATTCTTATAACAGCTGTTGTACCGTCCAAGATTGTCGGATAGTATACATCTATCTAATAAATAAATTACATTTGGTAATCAGAATTGGCCAGAAATTTAAATAGGAATCGGAAAATCTTGACGTCCTTACTTGGAATGAAGTATATATAGTTTACGTGAACTAGATGTCAAATGCTGGGTCACCATGTTTAACTCGTGTTTACCGACGAGTTCACCAACACGCCGCCTGTAGACACACCGGCTAGGCCAGAGGACAATCTATGTGTGAGCGCGTCACGTGATCAGTTCTTGATCTTAGAAGCTTTGTCTGGATGCGGTATTTTCTTATGTGGCTATAGCTCCGCGCCTTCGTCGTTATGGTTACTAACCTTATTGCAAACACTACAAAGTTCATTTTACATCACGACATTTTGATATTAAGAATTGATTTATAAGGTATTATAGCTTGAGTAAGAATAAAAAGTTAGGTCGCCATATGCGGATATTACAGGAAATAATTCGTATTTGTTAAAAAATCTAGTGCCTTTTTCAACTGAGATGTTTACTTCTAATTTCCTTTATAATCTTTTTTCCAATTTTAATCTACTACAGACCATTAAACCGCGTAGACGTCGCATTCCACTACCACTGCATAAAATATGAACGTGAAACGTTCGTTTAAGGCTTTGACCATAATATAATTAGGGATCCGCCTCGCGTTAGCATTCCTCTCTGCCAAATTACAAGATCATTTAATCATGCGAATTTATATAAAATTTTATACCTTATCACTAAACGAGACAGCTTATAATTGCGGAACAATAACTTCAAACTAGCCTCGTTTGGGGTTCACACGAGACTAAGTTATTTTGTATGAAATTATGTCAAAATATCTGTCGGATAAGCTAACAAGAACTTACCCCGAAGTGGTGAAACAGGCCCTAAATCAAATTAAACATTAACACATTTTATGTCTCGGGCGGGAACCCGCAATATTCAAAACCGGGGAATACGAGACCTATTTTTTGACAATCAAAATTAGAATCTAAAGTAATGGAATAAAATCCAAAGTTGCGGATTTCATGCTTCCTCGTATGTTGTTTTCCACTAAAAAACCCCCCAAACCCTACTCGCACATAGGAAGACGCGTGCGACAAGCAATTTTCGTACTTATTGTCTTGATATAAGTGTCCTGTCAGAAGTCATCCTATGTTATCACACGAATAAAAATCGCTGTGATTCACATCACATCATTCGCGCGAATAAAAATCGCTGTGCGGACGAGCCCTAACATGCATGTGTCTAGACTTGGTTCTGGGGGGAGGGGATAAATCCCACCTATCCTCTCTCGATACGGGTTTAGTTGAAAGCGGCGTCTTTGTGGTTTAATTGTTTGTAGAATAGACAAGGCAGACATGTTAATTTATTGAAGAAAAAATTTAAATTTATTTATTGTTGTTCGTGTAGTCCTTACTATTATTTACTGATCTGTGATTTTGATAATCTAAGTGACACATTTTATATTAAAATGTGGAATTGAAATTGCATTTTTGATTTTCCATCCTTCAAATTTCCAAACGAATTCATACCTAACCCGTCCGAGGTATCCACCTAGTTAGTTATTTAGTTACTAAAATTATTTCTTTTATTATTACTTAGCTCAATGAATGCAATAAATTGTTACATTGTTTTTTATTAATAGTTTATATTTTGCTTTGTTTTTGGATGAGGAAGAGTTTTGTAATAGAATATTAAGTTTTTATTTTTAAATAAACTAATCTTGGTTTTGCTGTGTTTTTATTTAAATCTTAATTGAAATATCATCTATACAGGGTGTTAACTTAAATGTGTTACATATCGGGGTGCTTCATACCATCAAACTGAACAACTTTCACTATGGGACCAAAATAACGTGGAAAAAAAATTTTTGCTCATTTTGGAGTAACTATTGAAATTTTCTATGAAGCACGTTACGTACTCATTGAAATCATGAAAAAAAAGCAGAGAGGAGATTTTTTTTCTCGCGATTTCAGTGTTGGTTCCGTTGTGAACGTTATTCAGTTGAATGGTCTAAGGCTAAGGAACCCTGTTTAACATGTCACGCATTTAATTTTACACCCTGTGTATCCAATTTATATCTAAATATCTACTATAGTGTGACCACAAGGGCTATAACGCTCATTGGGTGCGACAGAGCTCTGGATATTTTGTCTCATGTGCGTAAGACGTACACAGTCCGGTGCTAATAAACAGAGTAGCCCCTGCCAAAGTCTATGACGGAATGGCAGAGTGAATAGCGTGCTTCTCTGCTCCCGCCACTCGTCCCACAGCTACATGCGCAGCAGTACAGCCTTTGTGGTCAGACTTTAGGTCGAGATAGTACAGTAAAATTACAATACATATCAATATAATCACTCTACAGAAACACTTATAAATGAATAGCTACTCTTTGCGTGGCAATAAAGTGCAATCTAGCTCGCATCCCCGCTTAGAGACACGTTACAAAGAGTTCTATGCGCTATATTTGCGGATAAAAGTCCGACGAATGTGCCTAAATATACGTACGCTGATAGGCCCGGGTACCTAGCCTCCAGTGCTGCCTTCAATCATATTATTTTTTATTTGTAGAAATATCACGTTTTTGGTTTTCAATTTATCGAAATATTACGGACTACTTACTATGTAACATGTTTATCATTATTATTGAAACTACAAACACTATAAAAACAAAATCCGTAATGACCCGATAAATTGAAAATCAGCAATGAAGTCAATGTATCCTTCTTGTTTTTTTTTAAATTTGTTAAGAAAATTAAAAAATACGATTAAGGGCAGCACTGGAGGCTCGGTGCCGTATTAATACGGGCCTATTTATATACTATTTGATCAGCGTACGTACGAATCGAACGCGGAATTTGTATGAAACTACAGCGCTGCCGCATTGTTAAGACGTAATAGTAGGTGGAAATACCTCGGAGGCATCTTTTATTTTTCATTTTACGACTAGATTTATACCATTTACCGAAACTAAAGTCATACCTCAGTATTTTTGGATAGTTTATCTAGTGCAATCATAAACTGAATACACGATTGGAATTACTTCACTCGATAGAAAATCGTCACAAAGATGACGTATTTTCATGCATTTTTAAACATTTTTCTCGTTTTAGAAGAACTTAAAATAGTTTCAGATTTTTTGCATTTATACTCACATATTTACCATTAGTTTAACTAGTGAAATCATAAAAAAAATGTAGAAAAAGTACTTTGGTTAGTTCTTTTTAATCGAAAATACGGCTCACGCACACACTTTTCGGAGCGCTGGGCAATCGCGTTTCTCATAGAAAATATTCGTCAGGACCTATGGCCATTCACTGCCACCTCGTTAATGCGTTAAGCCGAAGTTTTCATATGATTTTTGTGGTCAGAATCAGTCCGTTAGCCTATCTCCTACGAAATCACTACTGTACACTAGTTACACAAGAAAAATCCCTTAGTCGCCTCGCCTCTTACGACAATCACGGGAAGTGAAAGGTAGTTGGAAGAATGTTTCTGAGCACCCCATAAGAGATTTTGGTCGCTAGTTTGTGTATGTATTTATTAGCTTAGAGATTAGTGGAATTTGCCACACTGATGCAATGCAACTGCACCTGTAATGTTCACAAAGATATCTGCAATGCGTAATCATAAATCGCAATGACAACATTTTCATAAGATGCGACAATACACAAATTCCAAATAAGAAACGATAGACCACAGCCGGTCTGGAGCGTTGTACTCTAGACACCACCTAGCCTGGGATCTTCCCCGTTCAATGGAGGAGTGTTCCACACGTATTCCATTCACAGATTAAAATCGCACAGAATATGACTAAAGAAGATAAGTGCGGTTTTCCAAGAGATTTTTCTGTCGCGTCTCATGATTTTCTGTGCGATTTTAATCTATGGATGGAAGACGTGGAAAGCTCCTCCATTGAACGGGGAAGATCTCCAGGCTAGGCGGTACTTTTACAAAGAAAATGTTTACACCATGGAGTAAGGTTAACACCTAGTTGTAAAGATATTAGGATCGTCGAAACTTGAAGTTTGACGCATAGGGTCCTTCTTTATAATATGCTGATGGTTTTTTAAGAAGATGATCAGACCAAGCCGTGGTGGTCCAGTGGCGAGTAACCTTACTTACCGTGCAGGTGATCGGCCGACTCGTGAATGTCAAAAATGACTAGGTAATTAGTTCGCGCCCAGCCAATTCGGGAATAAGTACGGCTTCGTCTAGTTCTCCTAAAAAGAAGACACATTTATTCAAATTTGTCTCTACTACTGCTGTAATAATTTTTCGTCGAACTAAATATAAGTAGGTACCCAGTTACAACAAACCAAATTTTGAATCACGGACGCGGTTTTATTTCACTTGATAGCGGTGGTAACAAGTGAGAAAATATTGTCCCATACGTCGCCAGTGGCGACAATTGAGACTTTTTTTCCCAGTCATCACCACTGCTTTGTCACCAGTGGCGACAACTGGGAATACAATAAGTTCCAAACAGTAACTTTATACAGTGTGACCCTATGTTATTTGATCGAAGTAGGTAGCTCGGTAGGTACGTCCGTCATGGTTGGTCTTGGCAGGTGACCCTTCAAACCCTTCAAACTATCCCATTCACACGTGTATCATCATAAATTCATCATTTTTTTCAAACCTCAATATAACCTTTTAATTACTTGTCACTACATCTTCTTCCAGACCACTTTTATCGCTAATCACATCTCACCACGCATTTCAAAGTACACATCCAACATTTGCTGCCATCCAAATGCCATCCAACACTTAAGGCGTATCAGCCGTGGACCACTCTCCTCTCACTCACACTCCATACTAATCGATGAGAAAGAGCGCGTGGCTCCGGTCAGAATTTTGCTGTTTTCTTTGAAAAATTCGATGATTTTTTATTAATTTCGAAAAAGTAAAAAAACCACATCATTCTAAATTGTATTGTGAACAATATAGTAAATTTTCATGTTGTTCCGATTAAAAATGTAAGAGTAAAATGGTTACAACTGGAAAAAAAGGGGTGACTTTAGAGTCCCTTTTCTTCGGTTTTATTCATTAAAATCGATTTCTAGAAAAACCACATCACTTCTCATATCCTGTAGATGGTTCAGTTTAAATTTCAGCTCAAAAAGTGCCATAGTTAATGAATAAAATGGTTACAAAATTACCCAAAACCGGCAGGTAGCCCCTTAATCGTGAAATGCCATAAGAGCCTTTTTAAAAGATAAGATAGATAGATAGATAGATAAGATAATAAAAATATTTTAGCTTTATGAATTCATATGTGCAAGGCCCCATTAACAATATTTCCTGCTTGCATTCTTCTCTTCTGTAATGCCCTAAATACAGGGTTCTTCTTAAATTCTAAACTGAACAACATTATCTATAGGACCAATATCGAAATCACGAAAAAAAACCGGCAGTTGACATTTGGCTCGAGTAGGTTTGCTGTTTTGTATGGAACAGCGGTTTTTTTTCGCGATTTCTATGTTGGTGCCATAGAGAAATTTGTTCAGTTTGACGGTCAGATCATCCCCTTACAAAAGAAGGACCCTTTATAGCTACACCTGATGCTGTCAGGCTCGCCGAATACCTGGCCAGTAAAAAATATAAACATGAACACCATGAAAAAAGCAGAAGATTCTTCTATTCTCCTTCTTACTGTCCTATAAACTCTAGTAGTCAGAATTAAATATTTTAATGTATGTTTGAAATTGAACCTGTACCCTATCTCTCCTCAGACACGCGCGGTACATCCTACTACCAGGAACAACGTCAGGATCCACTGAAAACCTGACTTCAAACCAGGAGACACCCAAAAATGACGCCGAAGATGAACCGTACCAAGGTGCACCGACATAGAAAAGATATGCAAAAAAATACACTTTATTCCGTTGGAATACGTTCCTAAACAGACGGACACAAGCAATTTATAAATTGCTGTTTATGTGAAAATAACGCTTATTCCTTTGGAATAAGTGTCCGGTTTTCACGGGGTAAACGTTGAAAGCTAGAAAAGTTGTATGTTGCTGTTTTTGGACCAACTGAAAACGCTTATGAAGAATTGAGAAGTTGTGGAGAGGGAATGTGTTGGAAAATAACCTTTGTTTCCTGGAAATAAGATGTTGGTACAGTGATGGAGATGTTTTATGAAATATTAAGTGGTGGAAAAGTATGACTACCCAAAAGAATTTAAAAACGATCGATCGAAATAAACTATACAAGTGATATGCAAATTAGTTGAATATTTGTATAGAACTAACAGAAACTGGAAAAGTGAATTTGAGAGCGTGGAAGTGTATGAATAAGTGAAATACAGGGTGTTAGGAAAAGTATCATTCACCTTTAAACCACATACTCTACCCGTCAAAATGAACAACTTTTAGTATCGCAGTAAAAATATCAGCGCAAAAAAACTGCTGTTTTAAAATGTACGTGTCAGCAGATTTTTTTTTTGTTCTGACAGGTTTGCTCTGATAGTAAAAGTTGTTCAGTTTGATGGGTAGAGAATGTGGTTTAAAGGTTAATTATACTTTCCCTAACACCCTGTATAGTTAAATAAACAGTGATAAGAGACAATAATTAAAAACCAAGCAATGTATTGCAATTTGTATTGTAGTAAAGTAAACATAATTTTACAATGTAGATAAGCATATAATATAATGTTTAGTCGTAATTTTTATGTTATTATTAAGATATTGCACGAAACTGTTTTCTTCGCGATTAGGTATTGCTTCTTTATTGGTTATTCTGGTATAACACAGAAAATATCATTTTATCAAAATTTTATCTAGTCAAAGTAAAAAGCATTGTATTAAGACTGACGACAATTAAGTAAGTAATTGTTTTAGAAATAGTTCAGAATTGTATTAATTTGATAAAAGAAAACTAACCAAAATGACAAAAAAAATCTTCAAAATCTTAATTTTACTTTCGGCAGCTTAGCACAAATTATACACAATGTTTTATTTTTTTATTTTATTTTTCAATTTTGGACACGGACAGTCAGCCTTAAATCTTTATGATACACTAAAATAAACCGTGCAACTTCCCCATTGTTGTAAAATGGACGATGATTACTAAAGTTTCTACGCGAGTAAAAATGGATAGGTAATTAGGAAATAAAATTAATATCAAGCACATAATAGAATAGAACAAATTAAAAATGTCTGGTTATAATTTTAATACGATATTATGTTACGGGAAAATGTATGTTTATTCTCAGTTGGTATATAATTTGTAGTCAGTGATTATGTTAAACTATGTAATTTCTCTAGAATCAATTAATAAACGGCAAATTTTGTATGTTATTCAATAAAATAATTGTCTTTTATAAGACTTGTGTTTCTAGATTATATTTTTCCTTTCCTTACATTCTAACGACACTCAAGTGGAGATCTCTTCTTGAGTATACAAGGTGTTTCATAAGTAACAATAAATATTTAAAACTCTTAAAAATATTTCATATCCCATACATATTTTAGCTGTAGTCGATTTGTAGAGTATGGAAAATAATTTTTTTTTTGCGATTTCGATATTGGTCCCATAGTGAAAGTTGTTCAGTTTGATGGTCTATACCACCCCCTTAAAGGTTTATTTGTATTTTTGTAACACCTTGTAGATAGAAAAGGATGCAAATACATACAACGTAACCTACATGCATCCTTGTCTATCTTTACTTAAGAAGAGATCTCAACTTAATGTCGTTCTGTAATACCCCCCTTACCGCCTGGCCACGGGACAGGGCGATCGGCGGCGCGACTTGCGATTTTAGAATACACTGCCTACGCGCCGCTGCGTGCTTGCGTAATAGTAGGGACACAACGCTCAGTGTATTCTAAAATCTCAATTCGCGCCGCCGGTCGCCCTGTCCCGTGGCCAGGCGGTAAGTCTTAGATTTTAGTTTTTGCCTTTTAACAATTTTTTAACCTGTCTAGAACTAATTTTAATTCTATTTGAAGGACATACGATAAAATTAAAATATGTGGTCAATACATAAACTTAATTGAAGGGCCCAGTTGTAGAAGTCCCCAAGTCCAGAGTTTTAGAATCGAGAGATTAAAAGTCTTTAAAAAGGGCTAGAAATTTTCCATATGAGAAAAGGGTTAAAAAAATTTAACGTCAGTTTATTAACGAATAAATCAACGTATATTTGAGATCAGACTCTATATCGTGCTTAAAAAAATCAATTTACTTTAAGGGTTGAACTACACATGGCCGCACGCGATCGCACTTTTCCGTCGCTCCATCCTTTTCTGTAACTCAGGAAAGTCATTTGCTATTTGAACGTCGTTCCGTCTATCTTATATGCTCTAGCAAATGACGTTTCTGAGTGACAGAAAAGGATGGAGCGACGGAAAAAGGCGATCACGTGCGGCTATGTGTAGTTCAACCCTAATTGGTAAGTGTTGAAAATAAGATCAAACTTCGTATACAAGGACTGTGGTCTCTTTCTACAGGTGTTAGGGTAAACAGTTGCATTATTTTAAGGGGTGATTGTACCCATGATACTGTACAACTTTCCCTAAGAAACATTAACATTATGAAATGTGCATAAGTGCAAAATGTTGGACTTCTCATACTACTTAAATGCAATCTGCTGATCGGACGTTTGTTTGTATAAGTAACTAAAAAGGACTCCGCACATTGCAGCGATATTATCGAGCGATAATATCGACAGCGACTTCGCGACACCTTACACACTGCAGCGATTCCGCGATTCTCGTCACGTATGCGCCCCACCAATGAATGTAGTCTAAAGAGATTGCGTCAGGTCGCGATAATATCAATTTTAGAAAAAAAAACTGCAAAGCGAGCGTGCGTGATTTCGTAACTGTTTTGTACCTAGCTCATTTCTTCTTTATCCGTAGAGCTCATCCCTAAATTGAGTTGAAAAGCTGGCAGTAATGTAAGTAGGTAAATAACATTTTTATTTACCTCGTAAAATGTTCTCTTCGACTAAAAATAATGTTGTTTACGTCCAGCCAAACAGACGGTAAATAGTTATCAAGATAAATTGTTTATTTAAACATCTAACAAAAAATGTGTTTATTTACTTTTCTAATCCTGGTAAAGTGTACTGTAAATACTCTTAAATCAAGCAAACACCTCAAAATGTTAATAATTAAGTATAAAATAATTTAATATTAATTTAGGAAATGTAGGAAGGTTTGCTCTATAATCATACCAAGTTTGACGCTTGCATGTAGGTAATGTGGTTTTTAGAATAGAGCGAGCTGAGAGCGAGAAGATAAATCGTTGTTAAAACTAGTTTCTTGTATGAGGACCCCCCTTAATTTTTAACTTTTTTATATTTTGTTTGTTAGCAATTGTGCCATAATAACGCACATTCTATGAAAATTTCATCTGTCTAGCTATTACGGTTCAAAAGTTACAGCCGTAAATAGTTAGGACAGAAAGACGGACGGACGGACAACGTAGGCTTTGTAATACGTAACCCTAATTATTGAAAATAATATTACAGCAAGGTTTTTTACATTCGCGTGTTTATCGGAGTCGCTGTCAAAACGGTTCCCTTCGCGACTGGGCTTGGAGTAATTATTGCGCTTGACTTGAAACGAATACGACTCCCATCACTGACATAATATACTCGGGTTATTCCCGGTATCCCCCACGGTCTCGGCCCCAGTGGGGGACAACGGGAAAAAAATGCTCGCTGTCCCCCTGCCTCCACCACTGGGGGCCATCGGGAAAATATGTTATCATCGTCCCCCACTAAAATAAAATCAATGGATTTTTTAATGAAAACACTGTAAATAGTTTTGTTATCAACTGTATTATGTTTTTGCAATAAAATAGTGTGCTTTATACATCAATAATTAACTTATAATGTTATAAATTTTGAATACAATACAACACTTAAGTACTAATTATTTATATGTTTTTAAGAAAGATTCTGAATATGTATTTAGGTACTTTTCTAAAACCAGCGTTGTAATCAATAATTAACTATACTTTTTCTTTTTAAACAATCACACAGATCAATATTAATAAAAATGAAAATTTTCTAAAGTTATTACGTAATAACACTATTAATAAAAATGAACATTTTCTAAAGTTACTACGTAATAACTTTAGAAAATGTTCATTTTTAATATTGATTTGTGTGATTGTTTAAAAAAAAGAACTATAGTTAAGTAATTGTTGATTACAACGCTGGTTTTAGAAAAGTACCTAAATACATATTCAGAATCTTTCTTGAAAACATATAAATAATTAGTAAGTGTTGTATTCAAAATTTATAACATTATATTGATGTATAAAGCACACTATTTTATTGCAAAAACATAATACAGTTGATAACAAAACTATTTACAGTGTTTTCATTAAAAAATCCATTGATTTTATTTTAGTGGGGGACGATGATAACATATTTTCCCGATGGCCCCCAGTGGTGGAGGCAGGGGGACAGCGAGCATTTTTTTCCCTCTGTCCCCCATTGGGGCCGAGACCGTGGGGGATACCGGGAATAACCCATATACTCTAGCGATAGACAAGCTCGTTCAAACAAACAAGTTGTCACACGAAACAACACAAAATGACACATTGCGGTCTGTCATTGCCATAGTGACGAAGTAAACTCGGGAACATCAATGCGGTGCGGGTACCGCATTCAAGTGGAACATGTTGCTTCTATAAAAGGGCTTGTCTATCGCTAGAGTGTAAGTCAATGACTCAAATAAAACACAATATTAATGTCTGTAGCATCTACAGACATTAATATTGTGTTTATTGGAGTCATTGAATGTAAATGACGTATTATTTTAAATCCGAATGTCTTTGAATGTTTAGTTTTTTTTTTCAGTGTTGAAATACTCGACTCGACTAAATATTCGACTCAGATAAATAATCAACCGATTACCTGATGCAGGCAAGGGACGTCGACATGAAGATATTGCTTTAATCGTCTTCGCCGATGATTTTCAGTTAACTTTTCAGGACTTCCATTGTGTAGCCCCGAAGCGCCCCAGGTCTTATCATGGGACCAACAAACTCAATTCCTTCTGAACAAAAAATAATTATTCAGTTCTGTCACAAAAATGCCGATTATCCTTTAGGTAGGTAACTACTCGTTAGTAACTGAATTTATTCGTACAGCTGTTACTTATACTTACTTATATAAAATGACAAACAAAACTATAAAGACAGCGAATAATAGGTACCTACTTATTTTGATTTAACGCGTACCTACGTACAAAGTTGGGTCATGTGACTGTCTGAATCTTAGAGCATGCATGCTCTAAGGTCTGCATTCGTCAATAGTCTTACTAAAGGACGTACCTATAACTATACAACATCAAGGTGAAAACTAACATTGAGGTTGATTGAGGTGAATTTTCAGAACAAAATTTTTTCGGTTGAGCGGATAGTTAAGTCTACCTGTCAAAATGTGTTTTAGAATAGAATAGAATATAATTTCTTCTCGGTAACGGTCGAAAACACACAGTTAGGTCAATTAGACCGGTCGATTCGTCTTGGAAAATGGATTCCCCCACATTGAACAAGTCAGTTACGCCAAAAATGTCAGATACGTCGTTTAGTACCTACCTTTCGGCTCATAAGGACCACTTCTCAAAAGGACCACCCCCAAAAGGACCACTCCCAAAAGGACCAAAGACTAGCTAGCGACGAATTGTCTTAAGACGCTGTTATCCCGTCGAGGCCGTTTTTTGAACACGAACGAAAGTGTTTTAAACTGTGTTTTAAAGTCTGAAATTAAATTATGTCTTATTTAAGGATCGGGCGGATGGGCGACTATTCTCAATTACACGATTAGATTAAGTTTACTAGATAGAAAAACATCCCAAAGTTACCCCTTTTTGTTATGTTTTTTCAATACTATGATTAAACTGCTGATATTTAACATTTTATTCTTGTACTTAACTAAATACATTAAATATTTCTAGTGAACTCAGAAGAATTTTTAGCTTAGAAACTCCCATGAGCAAAGATATTGACGAAAAACACGTTTTTTTGCGATCCTGCTTTCAATTGGAGCGGGATGGCTAATTGTAAACTTATGCTTGCAAGAAAAAGACGCTTTGCACTGGGATAACCTAGCCTTAATTGTCACAGAATAGGTATCGTTTTTCTAGGGTGCACAACGGGATAGTTCCATAGTATTAGGATAGTACCTACTCTTTCTTCTACTGTGGTATTAGTAAGAAGCTACTTAGGTAGTATTGATTATTTACCTATCTCAAAATAAATATTCAATATTGAAGATAATCTAGGGCCTAGATTATCTTCAATATTGCATATTTATTTTGATATCATATCTCGCTTTTGTCAGGAGATAAACGCTATTAAGTGGGAGAGGAATGACAATGAGAACTTCAGTGGGTAGCGGAGGTATATGATAGAGCTATATTCTTTAGACTAAAATCTAGAAAAATATATTCATAGAAACATAATATAGGAGTAGGTATCTAGATCATGAATCGCGAGCTTAATGAATATACCGGGTTTTCGGGTAAATAGTTGCACTTGCATGTTTGTTTGTACCTACCCATAACACTGAACAACTTTCCCTAAGAAACCATAGGAAATTTTTCGACTATCCATACTAAATACAATCGAACTTTTGTATGAAAAGATGATTGTTTTTTGCGCATTTCAAATTATTCAGTATCATGAGCACAAAGGTGTTAGGGTAAGCATATTCGCCTTAATATAATAGGTAGGTACTCAAGAGAAGTGCATGTGAAAAGATAATACTTAGGTTTAAAGTCCAAATCTGTAAATATTGTGAAATATAGCAACCGTATACTCCGTTTAGATCTTACCACAGCCATGGTGTCCTATCCCATACAAATGAAATTTTTGTTAAAAAAATTGCAATATATGGCGTTATGGTATCGATTTGTAATTAATGTTTACGTAAAAGTGTAAATTGTTACTAAAAATACATGATCTGACTAAAAAAATATCTCATGAGCCTCGGAAAATCAAGCAATTTACTTTGCCCGAAGACTGCCCGCGTTACGGCAGTCGCGTCGCGTTCCATTGTTTGACGTTGGGCATCTGTACTGTATAGTATTATATAATCTGTGCCACAGATTAATAAAGAGTTACTAAGAAATATAAAAAATTTGGTTTGGGGCGCTGCAATCGATTATAATATAACCTTTATTGTCAGTGTTCCGTGAACAAAAATTGGTTCCAATGATTTTCCGCTACATGGCGAGGTTTTTTATTTTTCTGGTCTGGCTTTAACCTGTTCTCACACCCTGTACACTTTATTCAAAGCTGACGAGAAAAAGTCGTTGACATGTATTTGTTTGAGCGTGAGTGAGAGACAGCTTAGGTACTGTCTGCCTCCCGAGGGGGGGACGGGGGGGGGGACCATATGGCAGGGCCGTAGCTAGGGGGGGGCATCGTGGGGCAATGCCCTACCTTAAAATTCCAATGCCCTACCTTAAAAATCACCCAACCATCTCTCTTACATGGGCAACGTCTTTACTATATGGGCAAGTAGGGCAAATTCCCTTACAAAACTGTCAGAATTCTGGTCACAACAAAGTTCCATTGCTGTGAAATTTCGGGCTCGCTTCGCTCGCTCCAGCCCTTAAATTGTTTTTTTAAGTGAACTCGGACTGACACTGTTTTTAGACTTGGTGTGTGAAATTTCGAGCTCGCTTCGCTCGCTCCAGCCTATGATATTATGAGCGTGGGTAGGTTAATGGAACTCATACCATCACCGTTTTGAGCCTTGGAGTTTGAAATGTTGAGCTCGCTCCAGCCTATGATATTGTGCAAATCAAATCAAAATAATTTATTCAATATAGGAGCCTGAAGCACACATATTAAACGTCAATTCTTTTTAAGCTACCACCGCTTCGGAATGCCGTATGAGTTACCAACAACGTTTTAAGTCTTGGAGTGTGAAATTTTAAGCTCGCTTCACTCGCTCCAGCCTATGATTATTATGAGCGTAGGTAGGCTAATGGAACACAAATGTCAACACCGTTTTGAGTCTTGGACTGTGAAATTTCGAAATCGCTTCGCTCGTTCCAGCTTATCATATTATGAGCGTAGTTTAGGCTAATGGAACTCATACCAACACCGTTTTGAGTTTAGGAGTGTGAAATTTCGAGCTCGCTTCGCTCGCTCCAGCCTATAATATTATGAGCGTAGTTAGGCTAATAGAACTCATACCAACACCGTTTTGAGCCTTGGAGTGTGAAATTTCGAGCTCGCTTCGCTCGCTCCAAGCCTATGATATTACGGACGTAGGTAGACTAATGGAACGCATACCAACGCCGTTTTGAGTTTTTGAGTGTGAAATTTCGAGCTCGCTTCGCTCGCTCCAGCCTATGATCTTACGAGCGTCGGTAGACTAATGGAACGCATACCAAAATAGTTTTGAGTGTGAAATTTCGAGCTCGCTTCGCTCGCTCCAGCCTATGATCTTACGAGCGTCGGTAGACTAATGGAACGCATACCAAAATAGTTTTGAGTGTGAAATTTCGAGCTCGCTTCGCTCGCTCCAGCCTATGATATTACGAGCGTAGGTAGACTAATAGAACGCATACCAAAATAGTTTTGAGTTTTTGAGTGTGAAATTTCGAGCTCGCTTCGCTCGCTCCAGCCTATGATATTACGAGCGTAGGTAGACTAATGGAACGCATACCAACACCGTTTTGAGTCTTGGAGTGTGAAATTTCGAGCTCGCTTCGCTCGCTCCAGCCTTTGAGTGGTGTTGAAGGGGATAGGTAGGCTAATGGAACTCAGTATCACCATCGTTTTGAGACTTGGTATGTTTTTTTCTCATCTCATCCAAAAAAACTGCTCTTTGTTTCCGCCCTACCTTAAACCTCCTATGCCCTACCTTGAATCCAGTCCTAGCTACGGCCCTGCCATATGGGCCCAGTACCTACCTATGGATTAGAGAAGAGAAATATCAACTCACCTTTGGCTGTTTCAACGATAATAGCTACAAACCTAAAACATAATAAGTAAGTACCTAACCCGTAACGTTTCGATAAATTGAAAATGACTACGGCGTTTTCTCGTGGTCCTGCTATTTTGTCCGACTAGTATCTCTAACTAGTAGGTCACCTATTTCTGTTGCTCCTACTGATGTGCTGTGAATCGAAAATGTACCTCCTGTGTAAAAAAAACCGGCCAAGTTCGAGTTGCGACATCGTGTCCTAAAAGGCAAGCAAGCATTGAGAATTGATCGGAAAGTACCAGGAGAGCAGAAGAGTACAAGAGTTTAAACGTAGGTAACCCCTGCGACACTCTTGTTTTTGGAAATTTTGTAAGATAAGATAAGATAAATATTCTTTATTTGCACACCAAGAATAGAAAAAAAATACAATTTAAAACAAGAATAAGAAGGGTACAAAGGGCGGTCTTATCACTAAAAGCGATTTCTTCCAGACAACCATTGAATGGAAGAAATGTAATTACTTAT
Organism: Agonopterix heracliana; assembly: GCA_963693445.1. Classification (NCBI taxonomy): domain Eukaryota; kingdom Metazoa; phylum Arthropoda; class Insecta; order Lepidoptera; family Depressariidae; genus Agonopterix; species Agonopterix heracliana. The sequence continues at coordinate 4,771,017 of OY856310.1, forward strand.
AAGAAACGATTAAGGGCAGCACTATAGGCTCTGTACAGACTTTCCAACAGAGCTGTGCGATGTACCTACCTAACTACTGACACCACCGCCTCGCTAATTCACACATCTAACGTGCCTTCCGAAGTGGTAGCCTGAGATGAAATACCGCTCAAACGGTCACCCATCCACAGACCGCAGATTAGGTAAGTACTAAAAAGTTAGTACTTGAACGAGGTACTCTAGGCACGCCGCGAGCGCCTCCTGAATATAAATAAAAGAAGAATAAAACCGGCCAAGTGCGAGTCGGACTACTCGCGCACCGAGGGTACAGTACAGTAGGGTAACTATAAGAAAGAGTGTATAGAGTCCGGGCACAGCTTGTATAAATACGTATATCGAGGGATCCGTACTTTGACTACTTATAATGAGGACTCGCCTTGCGGTAGCATTTCCCCTCTGCCACGGTATAAGATCAATTGATCATGTGCAATTTACATTCAATTTTATACCTTATCACTAAACGAGACAGCCTATAATTGCGAAACAATATCTTCGAACTTAGAACGTTTGGGGTTCACACGAGACTACTTTTCATGATTTTTAACATTCAAAATTAGAATCTAAAATTATGGGGAATAAAATCCAAAGTTGCGGATTGCATGTTACCTCATCCCCCGCAAAAAGTGGCAGAAATGTTTGTTAGTAGAATTACACGCGTTACCAGTCCTCATTATAACTAGGTAGTCAAAGGATCCGTACCACCACACAATACAAGGTGTTACAAAAATACAAATAAACATTTAAGGGGGTGGTTCAGACCATCAAACTGAACAACTTTCACTATGGGACCAATATCGAAATCGCGAAAAAAAAAATGTATGTTCTATACTCTACAAATCGACTCGAGCTAAAATATGTATATGGGATATCAGATTTTTTTTTTCGCGATTTCGATGTTGGTCCCATAGAGAAAGTTGTTCAGTTTGACGGTCTAAACAACCCCCTTAAGCGTTTTAAAAATTTATTCTTACTATGTAACACCCTGTATAATCTTCACTTACCAAAAATTTTTGTTTTTTCCGTGACTCTTAGCGCGAGACCGACTCACACTTGGCCAGATTTTATTATGTGTTATACCTACTGTAAAGTTTGCACTATTATCACACCAAGTTTGTCGTTTGTATTGTGTTACCGTTTTAACGATAGAGCGAGAAACGTTGATTCAAACTTTTTTTACGTTTTGTTCTTTTTATTATTTGTTATCAAATCCAATACCTACAATGATACACATTTTGTGAAAATTTCAACTGGCTACCTAGTTATTAAGCCGCCTCCACATGCTTGGCAAACAACGGCAAACAGCAATCACCAAACAACAAACACGAACGTGCGGATGGGTGTTTGCCTGTTTTTGTTTGGTGTTTGCTGTTTGTGCCAGTGATCGGCGTCGGTGTCGGTTTTTTGCACAAATCAAAGGATGTTCGACAATATACTAGCACGTTCGCCAAGCGTGGGCATGCCTGTTTGTGTAGGGTGTTTGTGTTCGGTGTTTGGCACGTGTTTGGTATTTGTGGCAAACACCTTCTGAAGCTAGGACGGACGGACGAACAGTGTAGGCTGATGAATAGGGTAACATTTTCACCCTTTGGGTACGGAACCCTAAAAAATATCCCTATTAACAATTATCACTATTTTATCACATGAAAGCAGCATGGGGTGACGATTGGTCTGACGATGACAATCATATTAACTGACAACGGTTCTTAAAATGATAAAAGGATTAACTTTTATTTGACATGCTAATAAAATATAACTACTGATAAATGATAATAAATATCTAAGTGGGTACTTGTGTTTGTGTATGACGGTGAAGCTTGAGCAAGATATTAAGATCGTTTTTTCTTTCTTGTGCAATAAAGAAATACATATACATAGTCTGCAATTAAATTTTGAGGCAAAATCGTAACAACAAACTTTAACTTGCATGCCTGGTAAGTCGATTGTTAAATGGTATCTAAGTTAAAATAGGCAACAAAAAAAACTCATTAGTTCATCACCTGAAAACTGTAAGTATCTTCAGAATTGTCAAATGCTTCAGATTACGTTATGTTAGTAGTTAAGTAGGTACTTATTTCATTTAATTATCTACCTAGGCATCTATTTCTACTAGTAGGCGTTGACGTTCTACTATACTTTATACGGCAACGGCACCCATAACGTGAGAAAGTCACCATCACCACACCAAGATAAACCGGTCCAAAATCCATTGAACAAGGATTTCTTTTTACTACAAATCTATTCGCGATTCACAGTAAATTGGACTTTAGACGTAGTATTTTCGTAAACAATCAAAAAGTCGAACATCGACCCCGTTAGCACAGCATTCATTAAAATTAGATTGTTGCTAAACATACGAAGTATAGTAGGTATAGGCCGAGGTGTTGGCATCTATCCAACACATCCAACATGATACACGGAATCATGATTTGGAATTTGGCTAACGTATCACACGCACGATATTTCCTTATGTAAAACACTGTCTGTGCGAATCTCACTGCATCACAGAGCGTTTGCCACAGACAGGTCTACCAGCTGCCACCATCCCCATTGATGTCCTAAGGCTGGCTGTCCACCAGAAATGTTGTAGCCAGGCTGTGCGAGGATGCGTGGCGAAGCTATGTACCCGCTTCCACCAGAGCTATGCGAGGTTGATGAGCGATGAGAAGATGCGAGCTATAAGGTTTACCTTACGTAACTTAACTTTGTTACGTAGCTAGCTTAATTACCTAGCTCTTTGACTGTGTGAAACCCTGATAGCTATCCTCGTACAGTCAGCATCCGAGAAATCTAACCCCTTTGCGCTTATAAAGATTATGATAGAGATTTCTCTCATGCTTACTGTACCTCTTACGCATCCTTAGCCTACGAATAATTCTTATTCGTAGTCCTTAGCTGACATCCCTATTACACATCCCTAGCTCATATCCTTAGCACACATCTCTCGCTCGAGTTGTATACAACATGATAACGAATTCTTAGCTAATCCCTCGTCTACCCCAAATGCTAAGCTGTGAAAATGGAGTGATCTGATTGGTTATTTTAAATTTGGTTGTATTTGAAATTAAGTTAGGTATTTGCTGTTTGATAACCAATAAAGATAAATTAAATTAAATTAGAGGCCCTGAGAGCAACAGTGGTAACCTTTGCAAGCAAGTACCTTAGTGGCTTTCGGAGTGTTGTACCACTTTTGCTCTCAGTGCCTCTTACTGTCGTTCCAAAAAGCACCAGAAGTTACCGACCATGTCACTGCTCAGCAAAACGTGTGCAAAATATGGATGGTTGTGACTTCGACCTTCCAGTATACCCACCTGAAGCCTTAAATATGCTCGAAGTGAGCATCGCTACAACTACAAGCTAAGAAAGGTTTTCGGTATCGTAGCAATGAGTCTGGCAACCCCAAAAATGATCATGGTAGTGAATTTACGAAAGTCATGTGGAAAAATTTTCAGTGTTTTTTCTATTTCCCTCGTGAATGTTGACAGCACAAATATATATCAAGAGTGATTATGTTTGTCGAGCGGTTTGTCCTCGAAGCCTCGACGCGTTCCCCATTCAATGTCACTGTCAAGTTTGTATACACATCCAAAAAGTGGTAAATAGACTAAACCGAGCGAGGCTGTTTGTAGCGGGACGATGCCGTTGTATAGGCTGATCGGCTGTGTGACCGTTGTATACAGGATGTTAGGGTAAACGTTGCATTAAGCAGTAGCGTAGCGAGGTTGGGCGAATGCCCCGGGCGGTACTTTACTAGGAGTGGCAAATTTTGGAAAATTAGTAGAGCAGAGAAAAGTCGAATTCGCTCCGCTCGCTCTTCACTCTCATCCTTAAGCGTAACACCACCGCTAAGACGTGGTGCTAAAAATTTCGAGCTTCCTTTGCTCGATCCATAACTTTACCACATGTTTTGTACGTAAAAAGTTCTGACTCTGGCTCGCTTCGCTAGCTCTTCGTTTCTATTTCTGTATGGATAAACCAAAATATGTCTGAATACAAGCTGAATAGTAGGTAGTGCTGAAAAAATTTCGAGCTCGCTTCGGTCGCTCCATTGTTTTTTGTGTACTTATATGTCTTTATATATGACGATCAGGGGTCGACATCGAAAGCTTTACAGGGCAAGGTTTAGGTCGGATGGGTGATCGATTAAGCGACGCGACAAACGACATCTTGAGAGTCCCCGTGCTACGGAACGAACGTTAAGCAGAAGTCCTGGATTGTTCAGGCGGTGCACGTAACTACCATCCTAAGGCAAATTGTGGGCCACCTTATGGCACAGTACCTACCTTACCTATCATATAGTACTTACACGGCAAGCATCTCGATAACTTCGGGGGTGAGAGGGCCTGCGCAGTGGCGCTTTCACATACACAGTCGAGGTCTTGCTCAAGAAATTTGCTGGCCACAAGAATATTGGCCATTATACCTATATAAACTCACGACAATAACCGCTTTCAGGGTTATGAGAATCTTTGTTACAACTACGAACTATCTTTTCAAGGTAACTATGCGTATAGTTGTATGAAGGATAGTATTGAAAAAACACATTTTTCGGAAAACAAATTTGATTATTTCCTAGAACATGTTGACTTGTTATTTTTAGACTGTTTTGCTAATATAAATCTCTATAATCATTTATCACCTACGCCATAGATCATGATCCATCAATTTCACATTTATATTTAATTTCCTAACATCATGTGCCGGGTACAGTCGGCAAAAAAAGTTGATTAACACTAAACGGGCACCTTTCTTTAAAATAAATATGGTCGGTTGCTTCGATCAAAATAAAATGAAAGGTTAGGCCTTACGCGAACATTTCAAACCAGAAAAATGAGGCAAAACAAATGAAAGGTTTACTTCAAATTTGTATGCAAGTGCCCTAGATTTGACAGATAATGGCGCTAGTTTGTATGGACCAAGTGCACCAGTAGTTTGCTTCAACTTACCGCGCTTTAGGCCTATCCATTAATTTTATTTTGATCTAAGGTCGGTTGCTTATCACACTGCAATTGTGCCAATACGAGTATCAAGTAGGTAAGTAGTTTGTATCTTCTAGACTTCTGACTGACACTATTATTTTGCTGGGGAATAACGTTTAGTGTCAAAATGGTGTCAAACTTTTGTTACGACCCGTACAATATTGTGCTAATTTGCTAAGTTAATTTTCAACGTCACGGCCCACATGCTTCGATCAAAATAAAATTAATGGATAGGCCTTACGCGAACATTTCAAACCAGAAAAATGAGGCAAAATAAATGAAAGGTTTACTTGTCACTTGTATGCAAGTGCCCTAGATTTGACAGATAATGGCGCTAGTTTGTATGGACCAAGTGCACCAGTAGTGTGCTTCAACTTACCGCACTTCAGGCCTATCCATTAATTTTATTTTGATCTAAGCCCACATGCCCTATTTTTGACTTTGAACGCTGATATCTCTATCATTCAGTTTCTATGGGAGTTTTGTTCCATTATTTTCGTTGAATGAGGTCGAAAAAATTACTTTCTTCATAACTAATTACTACATTTCTGTTTTTGGGTTACTGTTATCTGTCTCCAATCGAAATTTGGTATAGGTGCAAAAATGAGCGAGTTATTGAGGCAGGGCAGCCAGGGCATACAGACAGACAGACAGAATGGACAAAGTACAAGGGTTCCTTGTTTGACAACGGAACTCCCGGATATCTCGGTAATTTCGTTTCCGGGATTTCCCGGGAGCATAGCCTAGTAAATAGTAAATACATACTTATTACAAAAAATATGTTTTACACATTAAATCTATCTAGACTTCACAATGTACATTTTTGTGACTAAAAAAGTCGTTATGCTAATTTAGTATTCTGTTTAACATTCTTATGGTCACGACACATTATCTAAATGAGTGTCATGACTTCATGAGAATCTTCTGACGTCTTCACGCATTCTTTTGAATAATATGTGATGCTTCGCCACACACCCCCGTGCCTATGTAGAATTTCAGACAGCCTTTATTGGAATACTTGCGAGTGTAGAATGCTTGTTTCGTCTGTAGGTAGGTACTCCGATAGCTAAATTGATTCTGCAATATTTAGGATGTTCTAGAGTTTTATTTATAAAAACTTGGGAAACAAAGCCATAGTTAGGTTGAGAAATTTGAATTTATTTTTGATTTTCTTTCATACATACATACATACATCACGACTATATTCCCGAGGGAGTAGTCAGAGATATTCTGAAGCCTCAGAACATCCACGTGATCCACGTTTCACCAGTAGTACCGAAACTCTTTCCTGTGTGTAGGGGGGTGAGGCCGTCGGCGTCGCCACTTATAATGGACAGTGGGTACAATACATGCCTCGAAATTGATTTGATTTTCTTTTAAGTAAATAAAAGATTTGCTTGTTACTGAGATTCTAATTTAATATAGGTAGGTAGGTACTTACATAACACTTTACGAAACGGGCGGCGTGGTAGAGTTATAAAATTCACACCTAAATGTTGTTAGGTGGTAGGCCTACTGATTTAAGATTTTTCAGTTTTGTTTACGTTACGACATTATTTCCTAAAAGCTTAAAATAATAAAGTTGCGGAAAGTTGGGTTTAATCTTCAAAGCGGATTTTCATGTTACCTTTCTCCAGTTTAATTCCAGATGACAACTTTTTGGTCTGCAGCTAGTATTTGATACTGGTTGGTAAATAAATAAAAAAAAACGTTAAATTTATAGGTGACTAACGTGTCAAGATTGACAGGCGCAATTTATAGCGAATTTGAGATGCAAAGTGTATTCACGAAAAATACTTCGCCTATGGTATTCACAAACGAATTAGAAGAACAGTGTATTGTGGTGGAATTGCGTTTAAATGTTATAATAATAATTACCAATAAACTTAGTAGATAGGTATTGATTGTACCTACTTATTCTCACATTTAAATAAACGAATAATCTGTACGTACCCTATGTACTAAATTTTATAAGTGTTGTGTGTTTTCAGTGTCTAAATAGAGAATTGGTTCGCGGATTATAGCTTCTGAGATATATATAACACCCATATCTCCACGCTAGAAATAAATATTTAAAAGTAACCGGCTACGTGAAAATATTTCACTGACCAATTTTGTCACTATTATCACAGAGTACTATCTATTATGGACATGATGTTTTCTTTCAAAAAGGCCATAACTTTAATCACAGGGGTTTCAGACTCGTAAAGCTACACCTCAAGCTAGAGAATAAAAGACAGCGGTATTGTGCATAAAATGGATAACTTAGTAACTGGATTAAATGGGTAAGTCCAACCTTTCTTTGAATCACTGAAAACACATCAGTGCCTGAAAACAAAGAGTTTCCAAAAACAGATTTGCACGAAATTTATCCTTGAATGAGATTCGTTAGTCGTACGTACGCTCTCGACAAATTCAATGTTCTGCGTTAATTATCTCTGAATCCACAAAACAAAACGTAACGTGAAAACATCCATATATGCGACAAAATCAACTTATATGAACTCAGTTTATTTCTAACTGTCGTAGGGAACACACGCCAGCGGAAAAAATGTCCGCGGTTTTTCGCGAACTTTTCCCCGCCCACAACTAAAAGTGCCTTTAAGTTTTCTTTGAAAATAATATGTGATAATAATTTTAAGTAAAATTACCCTGTGATATTGTGTTATTTAACTGTAAATATATTGAGATTTAAGTGCAAATAGTGTAAACAAACATGGCCGATGAGAAGTGAGTAAATAATTATTAGCTACTTTGTTAATTTATTTAAATTAATTTAAATGTTATTGCCCTTTCGTAATTAAGTTTCGTTAGAAACTATGCTATGTCGTATCGGCAACAACGTGTCTAATGGACGTGAAACCTGTTAAACAGTTTGTATGGAAGCAGCATCTTTTAATTCGCAAATATTCTTTCATAATTGTCCTGGACCATTTTTTTTCCTGAGGATTGTTCAAAACTTGTGAAGGGACGAGGCTCATTTGTTTGAAAAGTGTTCCTAATTATTAACATTTAAATTAGACCTACCTATACAGAATGTTAGGGTAACAACTGTTTACTTTTTGTACCCATGATACTGTACAAATTTCCCTAAGATACCTATAGGAAATTCGCAAAAACAAAATTCTTCTTTTCATACCTACAAACGTTCGATCAGCTGATTGCATTTAACGTATGGAAAGTCCAACATTATATTTGCGTTTTTGTTTCTTAGGGAAATTTGTTCAGTATCATGTGTAAAACCACCCCTTAAAGTAATGCAACTACTCGTATTTATCCTAAAACCCTGTTAAACGTTTGTAATTGTTCGCAAATTTCATAATTATTTTTTTTGTTCAGTGATACATCAAGGTTTCATATTTTGCGTTCATTTGTACCACGACCACCTCGTAGAACATTCCTCTTTTTCTTGGGAATTTTTTATAAGTTTGAAGTCTTTTGTGGCATAGCTCCAGAATCTGTTCTGAAGATAATGCGGAGCGCGCTCCATACAAACGTACTATGGTGATGTTTTCAATACTAACCAATTAAAGTCAATGAAATTTTGCAGAAACAATCTAAAAACAAATTTCTATGCTCGTATGGATTCAGATTTTCGAAAAAAAAAAACCGGATAAATAATTTTTTAATTTAATTTTAATTTTTAATTTAAAATGTTGTTAAAATGTAATGTTAAAATGTTGTTAATTTTAATTTTTAATTTTTAATTTAAGATTTCCATACAAATCTTAAATTAATCCTAGCATTGAAACTGTATATTTTAACGAAAATCTGACTCTATAGAAGCATAGAGATTTGTTTCTAGATTGTTTCTGCAAAATTTCATTGAATTAAATTGGTTAGTTTTGAAAATATCACCATAGTATGATAGTACGTTTGTATGCAGCGCGCATTTTCGCTCTCGGAATAATATTCTCTTAATTCTTTTTTTCGCTGATTAATACTCATCTCGGTCTACCTCGACGCCGGTGACCATCCTGGGGAACCCAGTCTGTGGTGATTTTAGCCCATCTTTCGGGCTGCATGCGACATACATGTCCGGCCCAGTCCCACTTCAGCTGAGCTGTCTTGCGTCCCACGTCCGCTATGCCAGTTCTGGAGCGCAGTTCAGTGTTTCTAACACGATCGGTTAGTCTTACACCTAAAATACTGCGCTCCATCGCTCTTTGGCAGATCTTGAGGCTAGATTTTTGATGTTCAGTCAAAGACCAGGTCTCGACCAGGCGTCGAGGTAGACCGAGAAAAAGGTGGAGAGATAACATGGATGCCTTCTTGGAGAGTTGGCCAGAAGTTGCACACAACAGAGAGGATTGGAGAGTAAAAGGGGAGGCCTTTGCCCAGCAGTGGGACATTGAAGAGGCTACGTAAAAAAAAAAAAAAAAAAAAAAAAAAAATACTCATCTGTGATTGCGACATGTTTAATGGAAATTGGTTCATTATATGGCAAGGTTTTAAATTAGATAGCATTTCCATTGTTCAATTTCTCAAAGCTAAGTTAAAAAAAACTGCATCCTACCTAGGTACTTAACATTTTAATTCCTTTACAAATCACTCTCTGAAATTGTTTTTCTTTGCCAGTTGAGTAAGGCTATGCTATTGTGCAAGTTTTCGATTATATCGGTTACAAGTTCCGACTGACAGGTACTAGGAAATTTTTAATTACTTACCTATATTTTTTTCTGCGATCAACTGATCATCATGTCAGTCTTCTGAAATTAACTAACGGAATATTCGGAAACAGAATCGCTAAGAACTGTCTAAAAACACGATGTCGTTTTGATACCCGATTTAGAATAAGGTATTCCACTGCTGGCCAAAAATAGCTCTATCTCTAATGTTTTTAGGGGCAGTCCTATTGAAGTAAATATAATGTAGTACGGTAGAGTAGAATTGCTAACATGGGCGTAGCAATGATTTTTTCCCAGGGTGGGCCAGGCCCAGGCGAGGTTGATGTAATAAAAACTAAAACCTAGAGCGAGCGAAGCGAGCTCGAGATTTCACTGAATTCTGGAGCAAGCGAACCTAAGCGAGCTCGAGATCTTACTGCAATGCAACTAAGTCTTTGTGATACAATCGTAGCTAGGAGCGAGCGAAGCGAGCTCGACATTTCACCGAATTCTGGAGCGAGCAAAGTGAGCTCGAGATTTTACTGCAATGCAGAAGCAAGCTCAAGATTTTACTGCAATACAGTGAGATTAGTGTACCTAATACGATTTTAATCCTGGAGCGAGCGTAGCGAGCTCGAGTTTTTTACGACCTAAAAGCTGGAACGAGCAAATCAAACTCAAGATTTGACTACTCTATGAAAAGATATACGACCCAAACCCTAGAGCGAGCGAAGCGAGCTCGACATTTCACCCAATTCTAGAGCGAGAGAAATCAGCTCAAGATTTTACTGCAATGTGTCTAGCGGAGCGAGCGAAGCGAGCTCGAGATTTTACAGTAATATAAATAAGATCAGGAGTGCGATTTTTGAATACGGTGAGCTCAGCAGTTGAAAATGTCAAAGTTACTATGGAGATACGCATCTTTCTTCTGCTGATTTGACTTTCAAAAATCATACTTCAGGAGTGCTATTTTTTAAAGACAAATCAGCAGCAGAAAGATGCGTATCTCCATAGTAATTTTGATATTTTCAACTGCTGAGCTCAGCGAATCAGATTCAAAAATCGCACTCCTGAGCAGTACGCTGTAATAACAGGAGCGAGCGGAGCGAGCTCAAGAATTTGCTTCAAGATTTTGCGAAAATAGTGTATTGTGTAGTGTTTATTTATCATTTACCTATTCATAAGTAACTTATTTTTACTAAGTGATTCATTTGATTTCTGGGGTGGGCCAGAAGGATTCTGGGGTGGGCCGGGCCCACCTGGCTCCCCCCCTTGCTACGCCTATGATTGCTAAGGACAACATTGTTTTAGGTATCTGCTTTGTGATAATAACTGTTTGCATTTCCGTGCTATTCGCGGTTAACTAAACGTTAGGTTAGGTATATTAATTAATGTAGAGATAGGAATTCGGGTCGATGTACGACTAGATCGCCTTTATTTGTTTCCCGTAACGGTTTTGTTTCAGTAAGTAAATATGTTTTATTTTTATTAAGTATATTATATTACGTGACAGGCTAGCATGCCACGCACGACAAATCGACAAAACGAAAAAACCCTCATGCGCAAATTAACAGAGTTATATAAAGGCAGACTCGATTTTACTCGTTTTGTCGGGGTTGGCAGTATTCAGTAGGCCTAGCACCTACTGTGTATGGTTGCCAGATGATATTCCCGCAAGTGCAGGCATAATAATTGCAAAAGCCGGACATTTGGGTTTCAAATGGTTCCAATATTTGCCAAATATTAATGCGGACTAACTTTGCGAACTAGACAGATCGAATTTTCGCATCCCATTCAAACTTATCTTATTTAGGTAACATCCTGTTAACACAGCTATAGGTACCTACAGTGGCTTGTGCAGATTCTGCCAGGAAATGTATAATTTATAAACTTACATTGATTTGCAATAAATGAAATGAAATGAAATATACTTTTATTTACACCAAAACACAAATACAGCATAGAAAAGGAAACAAAGAAACGATAATGGTACAAATAAGGCGGTCTTATCGCTAAAAAGCGAAAAAAAATCTTAAAAAAAACAAACAAGGTGTTTCATAAGTAAAAATAAATATTTAAAACTCTTAAGGGGGTTGTTCAGACCGTCAAACTGAACAACTTTCTCTATGGGACCAACATCGAAATCGCGAAAAAAAAAGGTGTATACAAGGTGTTACAAAAATACAAATAAACATTTAAGGGGGTGGTTTAGACCAACACCTTGTATACAAGGTGTTACAAAACTACAAATAAACATTTAAGGGGATGGTTTAGACCATCAAACTGAACAACTTTCACTATGGGACCAATATCGAAACCGCGAAAAAAAAATGTATGTTCTATACTCTACAAATCGACTAGAGCTAAAATATGTATGGGATAACAAATTATTTTTTTCGCGATTTCGATGTTGGTCCCATAGAGAAAGTTGTTCAGTTTGACGGTCTGAACAACCCCCTTATGAGTTTTAAAAATTTATTGTTACTTATGAAACACTTTGTATACAGAGTGTTTCATAAGTAACAATAACTTTTTAAAACTCTTAAGGGGGTTGTTTAGACCGTCAAACTGAACAACTTTCTCTATGGGACCAACATCGAAATCAAGAAATAAAAATCAGCTGTCCAATAAATTTGGCTCGAGTGGGTTTGCAGTTTTGTATGGCACAGCTGATTTTTATTTCGGGATTTCGATGTTGGTCCCATAGAGAAAGTTGTTCAGTTTGATGGTCTGATCGTCCCCATAAAAAAGTGTCAGCTTATTAAGAAGGACCCTATATAAATCTTTTTTTTTAATTTAAAATGGGCTTGCGCTTGGTTCAGCTCACCTGATGGAAAGCGTAGGGCGTAGATGAAGCCAAGGATGTAGCGCGCTCACCCATAAAAATATTCTGATTGTATTTGCTTGGAAAGACAGATACAGGGTGAGAGTTCAAAACCTCACCGGTTCTCATTATAAACGAGGATGCGAACCTTTTTGTACGGATTGTTGGAATACCTATTGGAATTATTGAATTATGAATAGTACCTAAGTAAGTATATTTTAAAAAGATAATGGTGTTATGTATGCTACGTTCCTCTATTATGTTTCACACTATAAAATCGACGAGTTTTTTAAATCTATTATTTTCCTAGTATTTTTCCATTTGATGCTGATGAAAGTGCAAGAAATAGGTAGGTACCTACCTACCTAAGTAGTAAAAATATTCTTTGACATATAATGTAGGTACCTAATTAGTAATTAATTTTCTAAAACACGTATTACTTACCGAATACTTTGTTTTATACATACATAAGTAATGTTGTATATTTTCCATCGTTATCTAGGCATCATAAATCATACATATCACAAGTCTAGACTAGTCTAGTATATTTCAATGACTATTATAGTCTGTGAGTGCAAGAAAATAATTATGTATATTCTACAAATTAATACTTATATCTACTATTTATTTACTATATGATGATTGATTGACGTTATAACTAATTAGGCTCGCCTCACCGGTAATCTGGACTTTTGTTAGTTTAACTAGATTTTTCAATAATTAAATAACAACTGGTGTAGGTACACATGTTATGTGATCAATAAAATGTAAATAATTAGAAAAACTGGCAATAAAAAGTGTCACTGGTACAAAAGGGACGAAAGTGTTTTTGCCTCAAAACAAAAATAAATTTCACGATGACGATAATGAAAAACAATTTCTCACAAAACGCATCGCCAAAATGGATTTACGTAGGTACTTACATAAATAAGTACGGACTCTTGTATACTTCTTAATTGCTGGGGACAAGGTGAAGGCAGTCTGGCCAATATCCAACTGCTCTTCCTAATGCATTTCAGCTGACTCTCGCGTGACAACGGTCAATAACCTTACCGAATTTCAGTTTTGAATAAAAGTGAACGCTTTTTAAATGGGTTTCATGTCATTTTGTGACCTAGATGATTGTGAGGCTAATTTAAATCCTCATTTCTCATTATATTAAAGACAATGCCTAAAGAAATTTGCAAAACAAAATGATAGAGGTAAGTAAGTAGTTCACCGGCCCATTCTCCGCGTAAATTTTGTGACGAATTTTATTGTTAACGCAAAGATTAATATTACCTACCTAGTCTACCTACCTATCTTCATCATACGCATACCTAATTGCCTGTGGCGAATTTTATTTATTAACTCTTTACAAAATGAACATCATAGGTATACAAGTAATTACCTACCTAACTAGTTACTAAGTACCTACTTGTCGAAAATAATACCGGACCAGAGAACTTGCCTCATTACCACGGACTATCTAATAGTCCAATCATTTTAGAGTTTCCTTGTATGGACATTGGACACCCTAACAATAACCTAATTCATCTATCGCTGAAACTTTGCAGTGTGATAAAGTAAAGTATACAGATTACGGTTGACAAATAATCTAGGTTTAATTTTTCCGGTCTTAGATTATTTGTCAACCGTAATCAAATTGCAAAGCAAAATGAAAATGCAAAGTTTCAGCGATAGATGAATTATTGTTAGGGTCAAACCCTAAAATGATTGGACTATAAGTGTCATTACTGAGCTTATTAGTACATAAGTATTTGGTACTTGTACTTACATTTAAAATTTTATTCAAGACAGAACAGAACGGGGTTTATGTGTCTATTATAAATTTATAATTTAAATGCGATTTTTCGATATTTTTTCAGATAATGATTCTTTCATAAGCAGGTAACATTTTCATTTTCAGTTTTTTTTAAGGGAAAACACCTTATTCTATCATTACTTGTATTGTAATTGCAATCTAACACTTTACGTAAATCTTCTCGAAGTTACTATAAAATAAAGACAAGTGTTCAGTTCTTACTCGTCGATAGCATTGCCAAAAATGTGTAGAGAGAAAGATATAATATAATACTTAATTACTAACTCTCTGCTCACCACCACGAGGCCATAGCGTGGAGTCTTTAAAATTTTCCGCGATTCTTGGCACTTTCTAAGATTTGCACTTGCAGCATGTGATCTAAAATATTTTTCAGGTGTCGATTTCAGCGCCGAAATTTTTGGATGACGTCAAGTCATATGCATATAAATAATTTATAAAAACTTTATTATTTTTGTAAACTGCACGATGCCAACTTTTGCTTTCATTTTTAGCTATTTGCGTCAACCTAGGTTAGCAATTAATGCCCGCTCTGTCAGTTGTTTTTCTATAAGTACAAAAATCGTGGGTTACCAACTTAGCCTGGAGTTTATTGCTAACCCGGGTGGGGCAAGTGGGGCTTAGTGAAATAAAATTTGTATCTGGTAGTATCACGTTGCATTTTGTCAAAACAACGTGTAGGTAAGGTGCCCCAAATCGAAACAATATCATTTTCAACAACACACTTATTCAATTAATTAATCTGCTAATAAGTAAAACCCAGGTTGTATAGGAACAGTTTTTATTATCTTCCTAACACAAATATACACAGTTAATGTAAATAAAACAATAACATGATAGTGTTATGATCACGCGACGATGACATTATGTAGACCAATACAGTAATCAAACAGTATCGAAACTAAGCCCACACACGTGAGCGGCCGATGTTTAGGTACGCTCGACGACAGTGATTATTATCAAATTTGCCGCACGCGTACAATAATTCTGAGTGTATACATATAGTTATTATAATACCGAACTCAGTTGACTTAGGTAGTTAATTAAAGCATGATATAATAACCAGCAAACAACATGGTAGAAACCTTGACTGCGAAGAACACTTATATCTGCTGTTGCTACTGTTAGACAATCGGTGTATTCAATAAACTTAACTATTATTAGAATATCTTATACCTAGTCAATCATCGAATATTTTATCAGACGTAAAACATCAAAAGATCACGATTCGTTTTAATGATCGTGACCATAAAATCGTCAAGATAGATCAGATACCTACAGACATTTTGTCATGATAAGCTGACGAAATTTGCAATATCTGAATTACAGGGCTGATTAAACAATCACAAGGACAATCGTAACAATACAGAATCAGAATGCTGAAAATCAATTCAATTTGATCCTCCAAAAAAGGAAAAAAGGCTGATAGTCACCCAAAGGGCTATGGAAAGGGCTATGATCGGAGTTTCCCTGCGACATCGAATCAGAAATGAAGAGATTCGCAGAAAAAACAGAGTAGACGACATAGCCCAAAGAATTGCTAAACTAAATTGGCAATGGGCGCAGACTAGAATCTCTCAAAGATCATCTCTCAGGGCTCAGATGAAATGACATTGCTCGCAGAACCGAGGACCGATAGGGCTGAAGAGTACTTGAGTGGAGACCGCGTACTGGAAAGCACAGCGTGTTTAGGTAGGATTAGGTGGACCGATCACCTGGTGAAGCGGCGGGAGCAGAGGCTCCGTTATCTCATCTCAACTGTGTTTTTGCTCAAAAAAACAATCCTTGAGATTGGAATAGATACCTACTCCCACAAACTACATGACACTGGCAGAAATTTAGTGCTAACGCCTTGGTAATGTACAAGAAAAAGTCCATTAATGTATAAATTAAAAAATAAAAACAGGGAAGGGAACTAAAAGCAATCAACTCCTTTTATGTGGTGGCTATAATATCCTCTATGATCGAACCGGTGTTCAAATCTAAGCCTTAGTGCGTTCACACACGATGACGCACTGACGGAGCGGCAGATGTCAGTCCATAGAACCACACCCGGTGCGTCAATGCGTCACCGTGTGTGCTTCTACGTGTGGTTTCAAACAACTCCTTGCTTCACAAATGACGGTTTGACGTCTGCCGCTGCGTCAATGCATCATCGTGTGTGAACGCACTTCGCTGAGGGTTTAGCAGTCAGGCGTTATAATTGTATCCACGAAAAAAGACGTCAAATACATATCTGCGAAGATTTAAATGAGATTAACTTATATTGTCAATAAAATATAATACCGCTTGCTTATCAAATATACCGCCCCGTAAATTATACAAATAATTATAAATAATCGCATTAATTGCAAACGATATTGAAAGTGCATCGCACTAATAATTACAATTATACACATTATCATTATCAGCAACATTCTTATCTTCAGATGAAATTTTACATTAGTTTTATTTATAAGCTTATTAATGCCTACCACACGTGTCTAGTAGGTAAGTAGCTACTACCGTAGAGTTAATGTACTGTACAGGGTGCATACTCTGACCATCAAACTGAGTAACTTCATGGTACCAAAATTGATATCGCGAGAAAAATCTGTTGTTTCATGCATTTTTGTCGGTACCTACCTATTGACATTTTCCATGACCCATAACATATAAATTTTTTTGAGATTTCGATATAGGTTCCTTAGTAAACGTGTTTAGTTTGATGGTCTGAAGCATCCTCTTAAGTAGGTAGCGACTAGGGCTGGTTGTAACAGTTTTTGGGAAAATGCTTGTATTTACAAATTCTTGAACATATTTAGAATTTTGAATTAGTCTCTAGGGGGCAACTAAACTAGGTACTTGGCCCTTACATAAGAATAATTAATATTTATTCTATAGCCCTTGTCAAATCATGATTTTCAGTTTTCACTGGAAAGAGGAGTTCATTTTGATCGCCTAAATGAAAATTGACATTATTTGACATAAATGGTGCATGCAGACATAATAATTTATACACAATCGTACTCCTTTTGTGGTAAAAATAGGTAGTTCATTCATAATTTATTAAATTGAACAATGCCAACTTCCGTGGTCACTGGCTTCACTTCAGCCAAGGTCTTTTGGTATTGAAGTGGCACACAGAACAAAGTGAAATTATAACAAACAACTTCGTAGTTTTTCGGTTTGACAAAATGTTATCTTTTTTTTTTTTATTATAGATGGGTATGCTCTTGACCTCAATCTAGTCCTCAGGACAAAGATGGGGTCGAAGATGTAGCGAGCTTACCCAGAAGGGCACTGGCACTCCTGCAAACCGACGGAACGTAGCAAGCTGCTTGGCTGCTTGTCGGTTATCTAATGCAAAACCTTCAAAATTTCACGGTCAGAGGCCTCTCCCAAAAAGCTCTTTTGTTTACACTGGTGTTTTAAATTTAAACTCTCCGCCCATAGCACTCTTTGTTTTTACTCATCCAACGTAAATGTTACACTATACTTTTGGACATTAGGTACCTAATCATTATTTACCACATGTTACCCATGTTTTGTTTTTTGTTATGTGTACATTTCATGAGATACCTATTTTGTTTTGTACCTACTATAGGTAACTGCATTCCATATAACGACGAAAAAAAAATCGATTCCTATTTAGCTTTCTGGCCATTTCTGATTAGCAAACAGGTAACTATAATTTATTTATCAGAAACATATGTCTTGGACGTTATTAAAGCTGTTCTAAGAAGAATTGAGGATGTTTTAAATTTATTTTTCTTTTAATTCAAAGTAGCCTTAATTTGTTGTTAATATTTGGAATTGAGTATACAGATACGTAATAAAAAATGAGTATGGTTATTATGTGGGGTGTCCACGCAAAAAGGGTTTGCTTTAACCTAGTTTTTTTATCATTCTATATGATCATGTGACTGATCTAGATGCCCAATCTAACCTTAATTCAAATCCCGACCACTGGACCCTTTCGTCCATAATTTTAAGGGGAAAATCAGACCATCAAACAACGTCCAAGCTACACTGTTGAAGTCAGGATATTCCTTCGTAAACATGTTGCATAATGGAGTCAACCAATAGGGTAGGTATGATAGGGCATAGACAAATAACACTTTAATCAATTGTATATTAATACCTATAAACAAACGACGGTTTGAATAAACTGACACCAGGGCTTGCTGCCCACACGATAAGACGAAGAATACGTATACCTCCGCTATCGAGCTGCAATGTTTACTAAAAACAATCTCGGTGACGTATCAAACCTTGCTTCAAAACATAAATAACAAATCTCGAATTGTTTTCTCACCTCATTCATCATAATCAGACTATGTTCATCCACTGCACGTAGGAACATAAGTCCCTCCCCCAATAATGAAGATTTTCCCGGTGCTGTTGTGCTGTCTAAGTGGGATCACACGCGATGACGCACTGACGGAGCTGCAGAGGTCATTTCGTCATTGGTGAAGCAAGGAGTTGTGTGAAACCGCACGTAAAAGCACACACGATGCGGATTGACGCACCGTGTGTGCTTTTACGTGCGGTTTCACACAACTCCTTGCTTCGCCAATGACGGACTGATGTCTGCTGCTCCGTCAGTGCGTCATCGTGTGTGACAGCTCTTATCCAAGACTTTGCAGCTATCTTCTCATACCTAACTATAGCTATAGCTATAGCCTATAGAATCCCACTACAGGGCAAAGGCCTCCTCTCACGAATTAGGGTGAGAAGGAGTGGGCCATACTCCACGGATAGTTTCATCAGATGGCGTTGTAACTATTCGTTAAGCCAGGTCAGAGGCCTATTGAGGCGGCTTGAAAATTCTCTGACAGCAAGTTGACCACTACCTTGCCTCCACCAACACGCAATACCTAACTGAAGTAGGCAATTAAAAATTGCAAAACTTTCAGGATCATAATCCCGTTAAGAGTGATCAAAAACGTTGTTGCAACTTTTAACTTTCTTTATTAGCATGTAGTTATAGCAAGACTAACCTAACACATTGAAAAACATAATTAGTTAGTGTCGAAGGTACACTAATGTTTTGCATATGCAATTTTTTTTGGGACTATTATTTTCTAATGTCTGGTCCCAATGTCTAGACCAGGTCTAACATACATTACCTATGTTACTTACCTAGACATTGGGACCAGACCTTTAATAATGTAGTCCCAAAAAATTTAGGTAGTTGTACTTAATGTTACTTACCTAGACAGCATATTGGGACCAGATTGGGGTCGACATTCGGAAATACCAGGTCAAAAGTAGCCAAAATCGATGAGAATGTATGAAAAGATGTATGTATTTTGATGTATGGATCTAAACTAAAGGAAGAAGACGAGGTTGTGTCAGGACCACCCAAAGTGGTGAACCATAGTCTTTTCCTACTGCTTTGGGAAATTACCCTTCCTTTGCGTCGCGCAGTCGGGTAAAAAGACGTGAGTTTATGCACGTAATGTATGTTTTTGTTTACCCTTTGAGACATTTCTAAACGAGCACTGTAGTCCATCGAACTTGTTGGATTAATAAAAGTGTTGACAACAGTAACGAGTGCGGCGCTGTCTAATTAATACAGCGCAGGCGCAGCGTTCATAATGTCCATGTATAATTGGACATGTGACTTTATGTTTACCTATTACATAGTAAAATATTATAAAATTGTAACATGAGACGAACATCATTAAAATCAACCAAACTTATAGAATTCTATGCCAAATGTATGTAAACAGCACACTTTCCAGTCACTCGATACCACAGATAGGGTGAAGTAAAAAATTACGTAATTATACGGTATCGAATGCATCAAAAGTTCAAATCAATTGAATATCTATTTGAGTATGGAAGCTAACGGTACGATAAAAAACTATAAGGCTGCTTTTCCACCAGAGATGTGCTAGGAAGATGAGGTGCGAGGATGTGTACCGGAGCTGTGAAACAGTGCGCAGATGAGCGGTGTGAGGATGTGTAGCGAGTAGCGAAGCTGTGAAACGGTGCGCAGATGAGCGGCACGAGGATGTGTATTGGAGCTGTGAAACGATGTGGGCGTTGTGCCACCAGAGATATGCTAGAGACATGAGCGGTGAGAGGATGTGTACCGGAGCTGTAAAATAGTGCGCGCAGATGAGCGGCGCGAGGATGTGTACTGGAGCTGTGAAACAGTGCTCAGATGAGCGGCGCGAGGATGTGTTCTGGAGCTGTGAAAAGATGTGGGCGTTGTGCCACCAGAGATATGCTAGAGAGATGAGCGGTGCGAGGATGTGTATCGAGTAGCGAAGCTGTGAAACAGTGCGCAGATGAGCGGCGCGAGGATGGGTGGGGTCAGGTGTGGCCATCGCCCACATTCTCGTACGCATTCCTCGCTCGCATCCTTCACACACAACTAGTGGTCCTCCTTTTCTCGCTTGTTTTGTATGGAGAAAGACCTACTTGCTTCGCTAAGGCCTTTTCCACGAGAGCTGAGCTGAGCGAGGCTAGGAAAATGAAGTGATTCTGTTGATGGCTTTTTCGTCGCGCACAATTTAGCTTCCTCGCACATCTCTGGTGGAAAATCAGCCTTATCGATACCCAATCGAGCTATGTACCATTGACTGATTGATTTGTACACATTGGTTCGTAGTCCTACAAGTGTTATCACAGCAGATTGATTGAATTGTGATGTTGATGTTATTCAGAGACATTGTATCCCGGCCTTGAAACATTACCTATTTTATTTACCGATGGTGCAACTGCCTATTATACATAAAATATTTATTTATATACAAAAGGGGTGCAGGAATGAGAATATGTATTAGGTACTATCTGTGTATGTATAAATTAAATTATAGAATAGCAAAACGCAAGGTTATTACAGCAATTTTACTGAATATGTATGTGTGTGTGTGACTAAGAATATTTGTCTTTTAAGGGATTTGAACCCGCGACCCTCGGCACAGTAGGCAGGTTCACTAACGACTGAGCTATAGGGACGTCTTAAAACTCATGAATTAATAGAAGATTGAGTTAACTATCTAAATGAGAAAGATTTAGTTACTTAAATAATCGTAAATAAAATCAAAATAAATATTACACTATCTAAAAAAAAGCCGTGGTGGTCCAGTGGCGAGTAACCTTGCCTGCCGTGCAGGAGGCGATGGTTCGATCCCCGTCCAAGCCGACTCGTACCAATGATTTTTCGGAATTTATGTACGATTTGTAACACCACTGGCTTTTCGGTGAAGGAAAACATCGTGAGGAACCCTGCATGCTTCAATTTCGAGGCGTGTACCTATTCCACTGTCCATTATAAGTGGCGACGAGCTCACCCCCCGTCACACTGGACAGAGTTTCGGTACTACTGGTGAAACGTGGATGTTCTGAGGTTTCAAAATATCTTTGACTACCCCCTCGGGGAATATAGTCGTGAGCATATGCTATGCTATGCTACTATCTACGTAATTTCTATGTACGATGGATCTGAAGGCCCCTTCCGCTACGTTTTTTTTTTAATAATTTCATGGGGGCCTTTTTTCTAGCATTTTTATGAATTTGACACTATGCGCCTATTCCCTTTTAGTTGGCACCATGTGAATGAGCATTAGCATTGCATACGTGTATGGGGATCCTGATGAACTGATGAGGTTCACAGGGATCCCCTGGGAGATCAGACTTGGGGATCCTGGGGGCCGAACCAAGTTCTAGGTAGATACTTCTTATTTTTGATAAAATATGGTAGGGTGCGCATTATTTTTCTGCGGGCTAGGACTTTGCAAATCTATACCGACACCACTGTGTTCCACGCCATCCATAACAGGAGAAAACAATTGGGAATATCTAAAAATAAATACACAATAAATGGTATATTGTTTACTCAGAGATACCACGTGTACGCTATCAGTACCCTTCGAACAAATTCCGACAATACCTATCTATATTCATTGTTTGTTTAGTACTTATACTTATATCATTATAACTGATAGGGTTGAGTTTATTTTAGGGTTGCATTACTTTAATGGGTGATTAATTGATTATACTCATAATACTAAAAAACTTTCCCAAAGGAAAATAAGGGAAATTCGCCAAAAAAATAAGTCGTTCGACCAGCTTCTTCTCGTGTCAATTGCAATGTTAGGTATTTCAGTGGTGTTTTATATTTTGCTTGCCTAGTATCCGGCATCTGATTGCATTTATTATGGAAAGGCCAAATGTTTTTTTTCTAATTTCCTATATGTTTCATAGGAAAAGTTGTTCAGTATCGTGAGTACAATCAACCCTTGTAACTGTTTACCCTAGCACCCTGTATACAACTTTTTTTATGTCCTGGAATGTTTGTATTTTGCACACACCAGAATTATGGCAGGCGGTCCAAAGCGCAGCAATCCTTCTGATCCTTACTAAAACTCGTTAAACCTGATTAGTTATTACCTAATGTCGATGCTGACAACCCTATTGCAATATCGTTTGGTATACATAGTTAGGTACCCACAATCAGTAGACTTAATCAGTGGTTAACCGGCCATGTGTAAGGAAAGTTACATTTCATTTTCTTCTAAGTTTTTTATAAAACATGTGTTTAGAACAGCTTTGTGAGTTGAATTTAAAATTGAAACAGGTGAGACAACTTTTTGATTACTGATGTAAATGGATTAATAAAGTGTGACTGGAAATACTGGAATTCAATGACAATGTGCTATATTAGCAGCACGAATACCAGATGTAAGTGTTGAATTTCTTCCCAAACTATAACCTAACGTTATAGGTAGCTACCCTTTTAGAAGATCAGCCACCGCAAGCTTTGATTTCAGTAGGTAGATTAGATGACAGTGAATACGGGCATAGGGCATAGGCCCACCACAAAATAAAAGTAGTGTAATGTAATGATAGATATAAATAAGTATAATTGATGCATGTGCCATTAAATCGATTTTTCTATGGGACCAATGAGTTTTCTAGGATTTCAGTTCATGTCCAACCTTACGACGCCGTAGTAGAATTCGTTGTTATTTTGAAATTATTATCCGGAATCCGTTTCGCATTTTCTGTCTATTTACATCAGTGATTATGTGAAAGTGGGTTAGTTAATCACCCAAATACTTTCGGGTGTGAAAACTTGTTCTTTGTGTTGTGATCACGTGATTCGCCTTCTAAATGGCAGGTGGAGTATGGATTCTCCAGAGGCATCCACTTCGTTAGCTTCTACTTCTGGAGTACCTTATTACGGTTCTATGTAAGTCCATTTTCCTTTGTCTTTCTGATTGGGTTTTTCTAGAGTACCTACCTATCGATTTACTTAGACGTGCGATGAGATTATGAGTACAGAGAGAATTGTGGATTTGGTAAGGGATCTCGATACAAAAGTCCTTTGTACCTTAGGCCGTAAGTCCTTCAAGTTTCCAAAGATGATTCAAAACCAACAATGCACAATTTTGAATATGAAAGAATTTTGAAAGAACGATTCCCACTTCAAAAAATAATTAGTTTGGGTTTTGTTTCCAAAACAACAATAAATAATAAATTTCTTCTCCAATTCTAGTTCCATCGTGATAACTTTGATTCTGCCCATGACAAGGATAAACAAACAAATAAACAATGATGGGCTAGACATATTTTTCAGTAAATTACCTATTTGTTTTATGGTTCTTCCACTTTGCTCTCTACTAAGCTGAGGGACACGTGGGGAAACGTCCACCCTCCGTGTCCTATTATTTACCGTAAGCCAGTGATATCCCACAAGGAGAAGTCATAGACAGACGCCCAGGGAGGGTGTACTGGCCCATATCTACTGCTGTTCCCTCCCAGACTCATTCATGAAGGGACCAGAAGCTGGTGGGCAGACGTGGTGGTTGCCCGACCTAGCACTCCTTCTTCTCCAAAATTACATGCTCCAAAATTACATGCTAATGTGATATTTAGTCAATAAACATGGATAAGTGTTTACCTCTCAAAATGTAAGGTACTTTAAGAAGGCCAATCTAGTAGATCATCTGAACTAGCGATTTCAATCGACTGGTTAGCGATAATTAGAACAATTGACAATGATTGTCGTGTTTCGGTATTCTGGCGCTTCCTTCCCTTGATGTCTATTTAGTAACTGGTACGCGGCCTTCAAAAAGAACTATTTGTAAGGAAAAAACTAATTTATCTCATGATAATAAAAATGATACGAATTCACCCAAATCATGTCTTTTTTATTTAGCTATAAAATCAAGGGGAGAATTAGATTCAAAAATGGTTTGCGAAACTCTTTTTATATAGTTCTCATTGACTGGATTCTGTACCTAGATATTGTGAAAATTAAATTTCACATCGTTCTTATCGATATTTCAATTTGTGGATTAGACATTGTAAAAGCTAATGCATGATTTTTGTTTGCTTTATAAGTATAGTTGTCAATTTTGAATAGGGTTTGACGTGACCTACGAAACAGGCAAGAGAAGGGTTTTCTACGGAATGTAAAAAACCTACAGGTTAAAATTCTGTGTGTCCGGTGAATAACGGTCCAACTCAAAAAATTCAACTTTACAGGAGAGCCTAAAAACATAATTTTTTGGTAAAAAAAATTATTTTCTCGAAAACCGTTTCATATTTTTTCAAGCAAATCACTGTGTCTTCTAGATATTTTTATGGTCTTTTATTATTATATGGTTTAGTCTATGAAATACTTACAGTGCTGGAGATATTTCGTTCAGAAGTTGAATTAAACCTTTTGACACTAATAAAAATACGTTACATTATGATTTAAATTGAGTTAGGGCCTTTTACACTTAACCATAACCTTGGTGTAAAATGGTTTATGCTATTTTTTAATTTCATTTTAATTCCACTTTAGTTTCTTAAATACACACCACCGGAAAACTTACTTTGTAAACTGAATCAAAACGAATTGATAAAGGTAGTTTTATTTAGGTAAAACAAGCTCATCACAAAATTACAAAGTGTTTTTTGAGTTAAATTCTTTTTCACAAAGGTAACATTTTGTGCGTATGGATTTAAATCTAATATTTAATATTATTTTTGTGGAAAAATATAACAAACACTTGCAAAATGTACTTTCTAAGCTCACTGTTTAAGCTTTTAATATCCACCATATTCAGCATTAAACATAAGTAACACAAAAATTAGACATTTTCCAGAAAAAAATATTAATTTCGTTATTAAGTAGGTAAGTAATTTTATCATATTATATAGGTATATTTTTTTGATGGGTAACTCTAGCTTAGATGAAAATTTTGCGACGTGGGTAACGCCGCGTGGTATCATAAATACTGGAAAGTGAAATATTAAACAAAAAACCATTATAAAAACAATACAAAAACAAATTCTAATGCGACGCATGCTTAAAAACTTATCAAGTTAGAACTCACGATTCTGTGCCCCAAAATGTTATGACAAGTCTGATGTATTGTCATACTTAATACACGTTTGATATCCGGTTCGCTTTGCAGTGTTGTTATTATATAAAATACAAGATATTTTAGGAAAAAAATTGTTTAATTTCAAAGAATAAACAACAGATTCTTTGATTGATGACTACTTTACTATGTACAAGCCTATGCTTGCAGTGCGGTTCGGCAATCCCTAGCTAAAACAAGACCTGACATTATCACTTAGTTCAATCTAACAGTTCCATCCTTAAAAAAATCGCCAGATTGTATTCATACTAAGTGATTCTTATTCTCACTACATAAAAGAAAATATTTGGTGATAGACGGTTTAACTCACTTATTCGACATACATTTTTGGTGAGATGTATAGCGTTCTCCCCAGTCTCAGATGATGTCAGTTTCCGTACTTAGCCCGCTATCAAACGCGCATCATATTCATGAGCTACACTTGATTTTTTATGTAGGTATTAACTATTAAGGTTTTTGAAATTTGGTTTAAATCAGATAAATCATATTTCACAAAACAAAATAAATTGTGTCGAAGGATTTAAGTCGAAATAAATCCATGTTCACCTAATTTTATATTGGTTTTATGATCTAACTCTATTTCAACCATTGCGCACGATAAAAAAATGGACTTAAATCGTTTTGTAATAAGTCTATCTCTGGAATTATTAAAGGTATGAATATTCCAGTAACACCATTTTGTAGAGAAAAAAAAAATGAGTATTATGGCATTAAAAACTCATTTTGGATCTAAGTTGAGTTAGACCGTTATTCACCGGACCCACAGAATTATACACCATAGAAAGTAGAGAAAGGCAGAAAGAGAGAAAACTAACAATCAAACAAAAAATAAAAACAACGCAAAAATCTGTTTTAGTATACAAATTGTTCAGTCTCTCAAAGAAGTATGTTACTTAAAAAACATGATAAATATCTAATTCTTTCGTACACCAGGTTCAGTTTCACCAAGGTCACCTTTAATTTTGCGATCTAGAATTTTTGGTCACAATAAAATGTGACCTTTATTTTGAAGGTGCTAACTAGTTACAATCAATGTCTTTACCTCTATTTCTAGGATCACAGCAGAGAATACTAAATACTTTAGAACATTGATTAAGTATTCTAGTAGTACCTATATTGAATACGAATCTACTATTAGGTATTAGACCTAGAAATTATGGATACACTCGATTGTCTTTAAAAATAAATAACCTCTAAACCAGGCAGGATTTTTTTTTAACTTTTCCTACTCCTCCTATCTTCTTTGATTGTATTCACTAGGGCACAGATTATATAATACTATACAGTACAGATGCCCAACGTCAAACAATGAAACGCGACTGCCGTAACGCGGGCAGTCTTCGGGCAAAGTAAATTGCTTGATTTTCCGAGGCTCATGAGATTTTTTTGTAGTCAGATCATGTACTTTTAGTAACAATTTACACGTTTACGTAAACATTAATAAAATTAAAAATCGATACCATAACGCCATATATTGCAATTTTTAAACTAAAATTTAATTTGTATGGGATGGGACACCATGACTAGGGGTTCCAAGACAGATTACAGTCATCCCCGGGTTCGCTGGACTTGATTGTCTAGTGTTGTGAGTAGTCGCCGCTGTTGATCCTGGTTTACGGGGGTTACAGTGGTGGGGGCAGGCCCACCACACAGTCCAACCATAGGGCGAAAAAAACAGCATTATATGCTCGCTGATTGCCCACGGTGTGGTCGGGTGTGCTCGGGTAGACTGAGCTCTCGTCGTGTAGGTAAGGTACCCCATGAATTCGTGCTATCGAGTGTATTGGGTATTGATCCCAATAGTCAATACACGTAAATAACTTAACCCCTGCGGTGAGCCCCGTCATAGTAATGTTATGTTAACATAATTCACTAACAGCCAGTAAATAAACATCGATATTTTAGCCTTATGCCGTATAGTTAGAGTGCATATTTGATCAGCTATTTTCATGTATGCGAAAGTTGTTATGGACACACCTTCTGGAACAATTTCTTTTGGAAGCTTTTTATAGACATTTTATGAGACTTCTTTCGATTGTCATTTGTTTAATATCTACAGACGTCATGAGAGAAAAATAGTCGTTAAATCTAGGTTAAACCCCTAGTTGGTCTTGGTCTAATATCTGCGTTAAATTAGTATGTAATCTGTCATGCTTCTCGTATCTTACCGATTACAGATAAAACTAAATGGAGAATAAACCTTAGTTGACTGTTCAAGCCCGTCCACAATTTTATTCACCAGTTCTATTAATAATAATTAGCCGTGTAATAAGTAGGTATACAAGGTCGTAAATTATTTTTCACCTCACAAGCTCGGAAAGAATCTGTTTATCATTCGAAATCTGAGTGCAAAAGTGCATTTTATCCGTAAGCGTGGAAAGAGTTTTTAAAATTCGAATCTCTATTCAATATTTTTCTATGACGCCTTATTGTGCCAAAACATCGCCAAAATGTTTTATTTTTTCTTTTTATTTCTTTTATCCAGCCAGCATTTTCCTCGCCGTTGTGAGGTGAAAAGTTGTGTGTTGCGCTCGGCAGCAAAGTTATTCTGTGTCTCGTACCTTTGAAACCTTCGTCGCGCTCAGGATTCTATATTTGAACCCACTCGCTTCGCTCGTGGTTCAATCTTAGAATCCATCGCTTGCTCAGGTTTCAATACAAGTAGGTACTCGCACCAAAAAACTACTTTGCAGCCTAGCATAACAAATAACTATAACTCATACCTAATGCTTATTGATCGTTAGTTATTAAGTTAACTGGTTAACATAAATTCTCTGTTAAACATTGTTTATCGTCGAATACTCATCATCTGTTTTGTCTCAAGCCTTATCTGAAACGCGTGGTTATCGTACATTTTGTTTGCATTGCAATTCCAATCCGTTGGTATCTACGATGAAAATGAAAAAAATATTTATTTCTCCCAAGACACAAATGTTCCAGTTTAATGTAATAGCATACAGGGTCCTGAAACTTTTCTAAGGGGATGATCAGACCATCGAACTGAACAACTTTTTTTATGGTCTAAATCGAAATCGTGAAAAAAAAATGCTGTTCCATACAAAACTGCAATCCTACTCGAACCAAATGTATGGGACAGCTGATTATTTTTCGCTTTTGGTCCCATAGAGAAAGTTGTTCAGTTTGACTGTATGATCATCCTGTTAAAAAGCCGTCAGCGTATTAAGAAGGACCCTACTCAGGCACGTATCCAGGGGGGGGGGATAGGTGGGATTTATCCCCCCCCCGAAATCCGAAAATTTGTATGGAAAAGTGATTACAGCACTGTCTTTTTTATGGTTTTTCTATGAAAATCCCCCCCCCCGAAAATTAATGTCCCCCCCCGAAACAAAAGTCTGGATACGTGCCTGACCCTACTTATACATATTGCTCGCCTTACCCTCTTTAATTAGAGGTCTTCAATTTATTTAGAACAAGGCATACAACATAACTTTATTACTAATTTATGTCATATTTTAATTGACCCATAAAATGATGACCGTCGAAGTGAGGAAACACAAAATAGGGTTAACGATTGTCTTAAGGTCAAAAACGGCCTTCGTATCACAGGATAGCGATATCTGTGACCCTATAGAGGTTATCTACAATAAAACTATTATGTGTCAGTTTAATGCTCTCATTCATTTAGTATGATAATTGAATTTAAACGTGTTGATGTTATAGGTAGGTATTATATACCTACTTAAATGTATGCTTTTCTCTGGAAGCATCCGAAATAGAGCATCATTTTGTTTGATAGCGAGCCTAACATTCAAAGTAAAATTATTTCTTTTCATAAACTCTTGTTTTTCGGCGTAGGGAATCTGGGTGTTAGGGTTGACTGTTGCATTACTTTAATGGGTGATTTTACTCATGATATTGAACCACTTTCTTTCCCTAAGGAAAAAAAAGGAAAATTGGCAAAACAAGATTTCTACTTTTCATACAAACGTTCGATCAGCTGATTGCATTTAGTATGGATTTTTTTTGCTAATTCCTACTGTTTTGTAAACAAACAAACACACACAAACATAAAAATTGGTCTGTAAAAAGGACCGAACCTGCACCACATCCTAGATTAGTTTAGTTTTAAGTCGCTTTATTTATAATATTATTTAATGTTACGGTGTACATAAGAATCTGTCGTCTGTAAAAATAGTCATTAACAATATTCGTTCGTACCTACAAAATATTGGTAACCAACGATTAATTAACTCTAATAGCCGTTTAACTGCCATTTGTATTTTTAAACTAAAAACCATTAAATAACCTATACTAAAATAAGCCAATAGAAGTTCTATAAGCTATTAAGTAACTAATTAGTTTCAACTACACGATAAGGGAGATTGGAAGGCTGTTCAAAGAAAAAATTAACTGAATACATTACCAACTTCAAACACCCTTCAAACACCTTACAAAATTAAATAAAAAAAAGGAAACTATAAGGTACTAAAACGCGTCCATAATAAAATTCAATCAAAAATTACAGTGCCTTTATCGATGCTACCTGTGTCCTGTCCAGACGCCTGAACCACAGTATAAGAAAGAATCTCTAGTATTACAAACCGATGAAACAGCCCGGTCCCATGCTAATCACATCCAAAATTTTCCAGAGCGCGTACGCTATCCTAGTTGCTTAGGTATGCTGCTTTTCTGTTGTAAGCTGTTTTGTTTTCGAGATTTCAATGTTGGTCCCATAGTAAAAGTTATTTTGTTTGATGGTCTGAAGCACCCCTTTAAAGTATGTTTTACACATTCAAGTTTACAACCTGTATTCATGATGATGATGATGATGAAGATGAGATGAGGTGAGTATGGGGAAAGTGGTAGGGATTTTCGTGCAGGTTGATGACGTAAAATGCGACTAATCGGCCAATGGCGTGCGCGCGTCGGCCTCCTCCCGATTCCCCCCTCCCAATAGACCCGAATTTGATTTCAGTGCACTCAAGGTCACCGCTCATGACTCGTTGCGCGATGTGTAACTAAGTTAAAACCCATTCTGACCAGATAATTTTCTTTTCAGATACGACTCGACACCAATAATAAAAAATGGCGCCAAACCTCTCGTCTCGAAGTCCCCCCTGCCAGAAAAACCTCAGAAGGACAGCAAAGCTGGCCGGGGGAAGGCATTCCGGCAGGTCATGGCATCTTTCATCGCCAACCTGGGTACCATCAACACAGGCATGGCCTTTGGGTTCTCCGCTACTGCCCTACCTCAGCTGAAGAGTCCAGATTCTAGTATACATATTACTGAGAACGAAGCTAGTTGGATTGGTAAGTTATCATATATTTGTGCTTCTACTGCCTTATTTGTCGGCTTTAGACCACCGACCTCCTTACGTCTCCGTCCCATTGGTCTCCTCTTTCGAATACGCGTGAGGGAGCGGGCCGTACCTTCTATTTCTCAACGCGGACCCAGTACTAATTGGTACAGGCAAAGTTACTCGTAATCTTGCTGTGAGAACATTTTCAATCCGTCTCAATAGACCTGTACCTATTCGTTAGGCCAGGTTTTAAAGAAATAGGTACACTCTGCCATCTATCGGCATCAAATACCTACAAGCTTAACGTAACATTCCGTTCGACGTTCAGAGGCGATGAACCTATACTTTGTTTGGAGACTGACTTGGCCGGGCGGGGCGTGGCCTAAGTTGGGCTCGATGGAAAACTATCCACTATACCAACGAAATAACTCTACTTAGTTTTTAATAGGTACATAAGATCATTGAGGTACTATGTTAACTAGAGAAGCTACCGAGAAGTAATGTTTTGTAACACGCGTTAGGGTGCACGCGCTCTAACCCACTTAGCCTGTGCCAGGCGCTCGTCGCAGCCTGACGCTCCCAGCACGCGCCCCACACTGCTGATCATGGTGCACTGATTTTGTTCGCGTTGTCTGCTCTATACATAATTACTCAATGCATAACATAGCAGTTTTCACCTGTACCAATACCTTTACCTCATATCTTTGTCTATCTGGCAGATTTTTCTATACCTGGTGGACCTTTAGATAGTCTGATAATATGTTTATTTTTGTCATTCCAGCCAGTCTTAGCTCAGCTGGTACCCCAATAGGGTGTATCGTCAGTGGCTACCTGATGGACAACATCGGTCGACGCCTCACTCTAATAGTTACTGAAATTCCCCTCATCATTGGCTGGATCATGGTAGCAACAGCGCAGAATGTTCCTATGCTTTACGTTGGTAAGTACTTGATGATCAGCGATGGATAGATATGGGATAGATTTGTTCTAAGCGATTAGGTGCTATTGATTTTTCTTGATCACTGTGTCCATCTCGTACATTAAATATTAACAACCAGAACAGCAATGCATAATTGAGTAGAGAATAACCATCTACGTTTCGGGATAGGAATCTTTCTACATCGAATTAATATAACTATTGACAAGAGGGCTATCGACAAGCCTGTGAGGGCTGGCCAGTCTTTCCACTACAGAATCAATAATTGTTATGCGATATATCTCATGCGGACACAAAAGAAGAAGAAGAAGAGAGCCATGAATGTCGGGAAGGGGCATCGATGTGTCATTAATTTATCATAAATTAGAATTAGAATTACCTTGCCTGCCGTGCAGGAGGCGTTGGTTCGATCCCCGTCCAGATCGACTCGTACCAATGAGTTTTTCGAAATTTATGTACGATTTGTAACACCATTGGCTTTTCGGTGAAGGAAAAACATTGTGAGGAAACCTGCATGTTTCTATTTCGAGGCATGTATATTGTACGCACTGTCCATTGTAAGTGGCGACGGGCTCGCCCCCCGTCAAACTCGACGTTTGGGTACTACCGTAACACTGGAGTTTCGGTACTACTGGTGAAACGTGGATGTTCTGAGGTTTCAGAATATCTCTGACTACCCCCTCTGGGAATATAGTCCTGAGCCTTATGCTGTAAATTAGAACAGTCACAGATACATACATCGTGCTGATCCGAACATGAGGCTACAAGGTCATACATAATAACCACATAATAAAGTCACAAGCATTCGAACCCAGGACCTCAGCCCACAGCATAAGTTAAAACTTTCTGGTAACTTTGACACTGACCGGTGCACTACCAAACACTTAAAAAATTTGAATCTTTAAAACAAAGATCTTATTCACAGGCAGGCTACTCATCGGCTTCGGATCGGGCATGGTCGGCGCGCCAGCCAGGGTCTACACCTGCGAAGTGTCACAGCCTCATCTCAGGGGCATGCTGGGAGCCATGGCCTCTGTCGGAGTATCTACTGGAGTTCTTATACAGGTAATTTTTCTCCCAAAAGATTTTTCGTTTCCTCATTGATCCCAGCATTTTCGACGAGATCGAGGCGTTCACAGATTCCCGAGTTTTCTTGGCGATGCATTTCCTCGTAGATTTCGAAGTTTTCGACGTCTTCTCATCGACTCCGGCATTTTCCCATCTATCCTTTTCATTTCTCATTGATCCCAATGTTGTCTTGTTTATCCTAACGTTTTCTTATCCATCCTAAAACGTTTTCTTGTCGTCCGCATTCCCAACTTTTTCTTATCGATGCTCGGCTTACACTCAGTTGCAGAAACGCTCGTTAAAGTTAATCCTTCACTAAGTAAATCTCTTGCTAGCTTTTACTACGTCAACAAGACAAAAAGTGACGGCAAGAGATTTAATGGAGGATTTACTTTAATGAGCGTTTCTGCAACTGAGTGTTAGTGTTTTTTTTTATTTGTTTCTACGAAAACGTTATCATGTAATCTGCTAGTAAAGCAAATTGAAATTAATATATTATAGTTAAATAAAAAAGGGTATATAGGTAAGTACATAATTAGTTACTCAATGGTTTTATCCTAGTTTTTCAATTCAAACAGTTCAGTTTAGTTCAGTTCAGTTAAAACATCGTGAATTCGTGAGAAATCTATTTTGCAGGTGGCCTATTGGAATTAACCTGAATATAACAATGTGTTAATCAGGTTAAACAATTTAAACAAAAACATACCATATGGTGCTAAAAACAAAGAAAACACCGTGACGTTTATTTCGCATCACGACTTGCTAATTTCATACGACGTTTTGCGATGTTATCGGTTATTATGGTAATTGTTACCAACTTGTTTCAATTATTCTTGTCAACAGTTTTAAATAGTTTAAATAGGCAAAATATAATATCTAAGGCCATAAAACCATATTTAATCAGTGCTAAATATGTGATAAATTTCTGACTTTTTAATAAGTTTTTTTATTATTAATTTTGTTGTTTTAGCAATGTATTATTCCACTTATCTACTTTATATGTAAGTACCTATAGGTATGTAATATTTATGAAATGTATTTTGTTTTTCGGTTTCTCCTTTTTTTAAATATTTAAGTAAGTACTATTTAATTTTATAGCACCGACCCGTTTTTCTTTGTTTAAATTTCCTCAACCCTAAGGTTGAATGGAAGAAATAGCTTTTTAGCGATAAGACCGCATTATTTTTATTCGTTTCTTTGTTTCTTTTTATTCTATGGTGTATTTGTGTTTTGGTGTAAATAAAAGTAGGTATATTTCATTCATTCATTCATTCATTATCATTTTCACCATATACATATATACATACACTGACTGTTTTTTAAGAGGATGATCAGACCATCAAATTGAACATCTTGCTCTATGGGACCAACATAAAAATAGCGAAAAAAAATCGGTGGTACTATGAGGATGGGTCGGTACGATTGCAGTTTTGGAAACAGCACGTTTTTTTTTTCTCGATTTTGATAGTCTCATAGAGAAAGTTGTTCAGAATGATGGTCTGATCGATCATCCCCTTAAAAAACGGTCAGAACCTTAACACCTATACTCCATTCCACATAGCAACGAAATTTTAAGTCCATTTTGAATTACAGAAACAGAGATTTGAAACACTTCCTCTCACTTATTCTTTGAACAGTTTAGTAATGTCCAAGATATGTTGGATAGTATATATTTCTCATAAATAAATCATATTTGCTAATCAGAATTGGCCAGAAAGCTATACAGGAATCGGAATTTCTTTTCGTCCTTATTTGGAATGCAGTATAGACCCTATCAGGCAGGATGTAAGAAATAGTATCACCTTTAAACAACATACTCTACCCATCTTTAAACCATTTAAACCACATACTCTACCTATCAAACCGAACAACTTTTACTATGGGAGCAACCGAAAGGAGAAAAAAAATCTGCTGTTCCATATAGGTACGTTTGAGTCGAAAGTTGCAGTTTAGTATGGTAGTATACAAGGTGTTACAAAACTACAAATAAACATTTAAGGGGGTGGTTTAGACCATCAAACTGAACAACTTTCACTATGGGACCAATATCGAAAGCGCGAAAAAAAATTGATGTTCTATACTCTACAAATCGACTAGAGCTAAAATATGTATGGGATAACAAATTATTTTTTTCGCGATTTCGATGTTGGTCCCATAGAGAAAGTTGTTCAGTTTGACGGTCTAAACAACCCCCTTAAGAGTTTGATATTTATTGTTACTTATGAAACACCCTGTATAGTAGTATACAGGGTGTAATATCCTTACACCCTGTATAATAGAACAAAATCGATATCGTATTGAAAGCGAAACCACTTTATTTTATTTACTTTGACGTGTGCAAAGCGTTAAGTTTAAACATCTAATAATAATCCGTTGTAACAACATATTTGTTTGTTCCCTGCAGTTCTAATTTAACGTGTGAAAACAACCGAACAACATGTTTACCTCACCATTATCTTTTGTCACGATACCAATTGTTGGTGTTGCCATGACAAATATTATCTTTATGACGTCGCATTGTGTAACCGTTTTCCAAGGTTCTGCTAATAAAATAAGAGTATATTAACGGTAATTTGACACTGTCATTCTAATATATAGGTACATAATTATTGTCCTTTCAAATACATTCCATAAATATATTCCCTTTTGGGGTGGACAGAAACCTGACTACAACCACACTCGTAGCTTCCTCCTCCAGCACGGAATTAACTTACTTAACCACTCCAAAACACATGTGAAAGAAATACAAAGACCCTCTTAAAATGACGACAAAATAGCAAGACCCATTACATCACACTTAAAATACTTCATCATCATAATTCATCCGATAAACGTCCACTGCTGGTCATAGGCCTCTCCGAAAATGGGGGGATTTGCCATAATCGCATCGATTGGTAGGCGGGTTGGCGATCGCAGTTGGATTGAATGTGTATACTCAGAGGATGCTGCTGCCCATCCTCCGGTAGATCCCTTAGTCGCCTTTTACGACACCCACGGGAGGAAATGGGATGGTGCTACTCTGAGCCGACACCACAGTCATACTTACTTTTGGTAATTGAGTGCTAATTACATTTCTCACGATATTCTAACAACATTTTAAGTTGTCGTGAGATAGATATCTTTCTATTCGATTATTTAGTCAAATTTATTTTATACTTAGTAATACCTGAGGAAGTCACGACTTATCAAGTTATCACACTCCAATTATCATTGATTACCGAAAAATCCAACAGTGCTATGAATTTGGAAATCGATTCAAAATCGGATGATTTATTTAGGTCAATAATTCACAAAACCCTCACTACTACTAACTTGCCTTATCCCGATGGTTTTCCCTTTTGGTATTAGAATAAGAAAAATTAGCGATTTCTTAATAGGTAAATGGAACGTTCTTTCCGAATATTTACTAGACCCAGGAGATCCAGTTATTACCTAGAGCAGGAGTGCGATTTTTGAATGTCATACGTCGAACTCAGCAGAAGCAAATGTCAAAATTACTCTGGGGAAATGCATCTTTCTACTGCAAATTTGACTTTCAAAAATTATACTTCAGGAGTTCGAGTTTTGAAAGTCAAATCAGCAGTAGAAAGATGAGTATCTCCAGAGTAATTTTGACATTTTCAACTGCTGAGCTCACCGAATGAGATTCAAAAATCGCATCCCTGGGCGTTATTGAACTAGTCAGTCATTCCGGACACCGATTTTAATAATTATGGTTCTTACCTGCTAAAACGAGGGAGTTGGTCGCGTTAATTTTGGCATACGCAGTGGAAACGCCTTGGAACTATAGTAAATACCTCAGTCACATTATATGAGAAGTAAACTACCAACATCTACACAAAATTTTGCAGAGGATATGAATGCTTGGTAGAAGAAGGAATTCCTGGCTTAAAACCTGTGATAATGGTTCGATATGATCATCACCTCACTATTCAGGACTGCAGTCTAAACCAACCTCCGATAGAAGATGGCATCACAAAAAGAAGAAGTGGCAAAGACGAGCACAATCTGAATCGTTATCATCAAACTTAGTTGACAAACTTATCGTCCCTTTTCTTGGATAGTCTTATGCCCTCAGTATCAAGGCATACTTAACTTTTTTTTCAACCTTATTTCTGTCTTAATTCCAGTACATAATAGGAAGTGTGACATCGTGGAACATCCTCGCCGGTGTCAGCGCTATAGTACCCATCGTGTCCTTTCTCGGTATGCTCCTCCTTCCTGAGACACCAAACTATCTCCTGACCAGGGATAAGAAGGAAGGAGCAGAGAAGTCGCTGCTCAAACTGAGAGGTTCCACGTGTGATGTCGACGGGGAGATACAGAAGATGGTAGCGTTTAAAGAGAAGAATCACGTTGAACCGTAAGTGTAAACTTTTTTCAAGGTCCTACTGTAGTGACCATGACATAATTTTATTTATTTTTATTTCAACAGTTGTACCTATTGTACTCGTTGTACTCACAGACAAAATAATACCCGGCGAACAATTTGAAAAAGGGCGGGGGTGAAGGGTATACGTACGTATATAATTTTAATCCGGGTCTTGCTCAAGATGTTTGCAGGCCATTATACACGTAGTTGAGAAAACATGTACAAAGATCGATCTTATCTCTGAAGAGGTTTCCTTCAGCAGAACCACAGAAGACCCCAGCAGAGACACATCATCATCATCACGATACCCATAAGAATATACGTGTAAGTAACTATTTTTGTTAACAGTTCAAAATTACCTTTTCCCCAGATTGAAGTCACCGCGGGACATAATAAAAGCCCTGATGGCGCCTTCGACCCTGAAGCCATTTGCTATCCTCGCGATATACTTCTTCATCTACCAGTGGTGCGGTGTCAACACCATCACCTTCTATGCTGTAGAGGTCTTTGAGGTAACTAAATATTCAATTTTATCCATCTTACGTTGTAAGGTTTGAAATTGCATGAATTTTACCTACCTAATCCAACTTACGTACAATCTGTTTTAATTTCGGAATGGGATAAGTTTGTCTACCTTTCAATATCTTAATAATTACTAATGAGGATCTCCAATGCTATAGCAAATGCGTCAAAACTATTAATAATCGTATTCTTTATGATTTACTAATGATTTTCCATTTTGAATTGTTAAAATCGGTTCAGTAATTCCAAAGTTATTGAGGTTTAAAGTTAGCCACTCCGTGCCCGAAAAAAATAATTCCTGCCAACTCGTGTGACGTCAGCGCACCCGCTCGTACTGCGGTTGTATGGTATTTTGGCTATTTTTGCATTAAAAGTCTCGTATCTCGGTTATGGTGCGTCCTACGTCGAAAATGAATATGACCAAAAATGATCCTATAGACAAGTACTAAATGATGTGTACATAAAAAGTGGAGGTCATGAAGACACTTTTAATTTAAAGAGTATTTAAAGACCTAGAACCAACGTTATTTTATTCAGCTTCAGTAATCTGAAGCCCGTGGCGGCCAAAGTTTAATATCCAGTGGCTCGAATTTAGGAGTGAGAGGACCATGGTACTCCACCATTACTCACTCCATGGTGGAGGGGGACTTGGTAAGACCCCTCTCCCCTCCCGTATAAAAAGAAATTTGAGCACAGTGTTAGGTACGCCTTTTGTCGTTGGCGCAACGCCTTTTATGTCAGGCGATGCCGCGGCCGATGTTTCTGTTCGTTGTTTGTAGTTTTTGTTTTTGGTTGTCTTTGCTACTTTTTGGTTGTTGTTGGTAGTTTTTTTTTATTTCGGCAGTTTTTGGTTGTTTCATGTAGAAGTTGGTAGTTTTTAGTACTACTTTTGGTTTTGTTTGGTAGTTTTTGGTTGTTGTAGGTAGGTAGATTTTTATCTTTTTGGTTGTTGTTGATACTTGGTCTACTCGGACAATATAAACAACTCGAACAACGTGGTTAACTCGAACAACTCAGGCAACTTGGTCAACTCGGACAACATGAACAACTTGGTCGACTCAAACAAATTGGTTAACCCGGACATCATAAACAACTCGAACTTGGTCAACTTGGCCAACTCGAACAACATGAACAATTTGGTTAACTCGGACAACTCAGGCAACTTGGTCAACTTGGACAACATAAACAACTCGAACTTGGTCAACTTGGCCAACTCGAACAACATGAACAATTTGGTTAACTCAGACAACTCAGGCTACTTGGTCAACTCGGACAACATAAACAACTTGGTCAAATCGCACAACATGAACAACTTGGTCAACTCAAACAACTTGGTCAACCCTGACAACATAAACAACTAACTTGGTCAACTTGGCCAACACGTACAACTTGTTTTGCTCGGAAAACTCGAATAACATGGGACAACTCGGATAACATAAAAAAGTTAAGCAAGTTGTTCATGCATGACGTCTGAGTTTACCAAGTTTTTCTAGTTGACCAAGTTGTTTATGTTGTCCGAGTTGACAAAGTAACTTTGTCAGAATGTAGTTCCAGTACTTCGAGTTACTGATATTGTCCGAGTTGACCAAGTTGTTTGAATGAATGAAATATACTTTCATTTACCTACACCAAAATACTAATGGTACAAATAAGGCGGTCTTATCGCTAAAAAGCGATTTCTTCCAGACAACCTTAGGGAAAATGAAATTTAATGGTTGAAAATAGAGGTGGGCGCCGACCCGAAATTTGCCGGCGGCGGCGCGCCGGGTGAAATTAGTCGGCGCGGGTGTTTTTTTTGTAAAATTAATACTATAGGTGTTAAATGTATTATCTAGAAGCTCCAGAAGCCGGAAATATTAAAATAAGACATAAAAAAAATGTTCACAGTTTAAAGGTTTTTACAACTACAAACGCGATCTCTCAGCATTACATATCCTCTTTGCCCTATTCACCAATCCGGGCGGGTCGACCACTACATTTTCGCCCTGTGTTGAAGGCGACATGACCCCTAGTCCTAGTCGTCTTGAGGCGAAGTGGCAACTCGCCTTGAGGCGAGATTTTTTACTGGCGAGATGTCACCTAATTCACCAAAAATACTAAAAACTACCATGTGTCTACCAGAAATTAAAAAAAATACCAAAGGATGCAAAAATAACAACAAAACTACCAACAACAATCACAGAGTACTAAAAATACTAAAACGGACCGAAAACGACTAACAACAATCAAAAAGTACTTAATACTACCAACAACACCCAAAAACTACCAGAAACTACCAAAGGTAACGAAAACTACTAAAAGGAGCCAATAAGTAGGTACAATAACAATAAAAAACTACCAACCACCACAAAAACTACCAAAACACCCAAAAACAACCAACAAAACTCAAAAACGACCAGAAATTACAAAAGGTACCAAAAACTTCCAACAAGCTCCAAAAACTACCGGAAACTACCAACAACAACCAAAAGGTACTAAAACCACCAGATACCTACAACTAAAACTAACGCCAACTACCAAAAAGTACTAAAAACTACCAAAGCAAAACCAATATGTACAACAACAACCAAAAACTACCAACCACAACCAAAAAGTATTATAACCACCAAATACAACAAAAACTAAAGCCAACAACCAAAAACTACCAACTACAACCAAAAAGTACTATAAACCATCAAATACTACCAACAACAAGCAAAAAGTACTAAAAGCACAATAAGTAAGACAACAACCAAAAACTGCCCACAACAGCCAAAAAAGTACTAAAAACAATCAAGCCTACCTATAGCTACCAACCACAACCAAGCGACCCCCATCGCTCGGGGGCTATTTATGTTTGCCTGAACCTCCTACCTAAATTAATAGCACTATACATGGAGTCTCCTCTCCCCCATCAGTGGTGGGAGGAAAGGGGTGGAGGGAGGGGGTTTAATGGAGGCATGGGAGGGAGATGAGTGTGTCCCTCCCCCCCTAAATTCGTGCCGTTGTACACTAAACTTTAGCCTCCATGGGCTCTAGTAATAAAATATCGTTGGTTCCAGGACATAAATAAATAAATAAAAAATAAAAATAAAATATTCTTAAAATTTTAGGTGTCTGTATGACTTCCACTTTTTATGTACGCAATATGTAGAAATTGTCCATACGAACATTTTTTGTAATATGCACTTTTGACGTGAGACGCATCATAGCCGAGATATAAAGCTATAATGCCATAATACCTTACAAGCGCAGTACTAACGGGTGCGATGACGTCACGCACCTTGCCGCCAGCTAGTTCAACAGTTGCTACATTCAATTGCTCATAGCTAGCTCATTTTTCGTCGTAGAAAAAAAATAAAAACACCAATGTTTTGGATTTTTCTTGTACTTTAATACTACATTCAAAATAAAAAACCTCGGAGATCCTCATTGAGACTAGCTTTTTTTTCGTTCTGTATTTATTATATCGGAGCTTTTAACCCTTAGGTTATGTCAACCCATTGTGTTCCTGATAATGACTTAATTATTTTCCGGGATATTGTAAGAGACGAACTTTACCCCATACCCACAGTTGCCCCATGTAACTTTACCAAATTTGCAGTTCGTTGTTCAGTTGA
The DNA here is from genome assembly GCA_963693445.1 of Agonopterix heracliana. NCBI lineage: Eukaryota > Metazoa > Arthropoda > Insecta > Lepidoptera > Depressariidae > Agonopterix > Agonopterix heracliana. Next base: position 4,812,419 of record OY856310.1, read on the forward strand.
AGCGTGGATCGAACTAAAACTATATCAAATCAAAATAAATCTTTGGGATCTTTTGATTTCAGTAAAGACTTGGCATCTGACCAACCTCTTTACGTGTACTAAATATTATTATAACTCAAATTACTCGTTGAATTTGATCTCTGATATTTAGGTAAAGTTGGCACATAACAGGAATTTTAGTGCTAAATCTAAATCCAAAAATCCTACGGTTTAAGTCAAAAATATACTGGCTTCTGATATTGATCGACTTTCCACAATGATTATTCTCTGGCTCATTTCGCATTATTTGGGATCGGAGCTATAATTGCATTAGGAAAAAACCTGAATTAAAACTGAATGTATTTTAGGAATTAATCCAATATGTTTGCAGGCATCGGGGGCATCCTTAGATAAATATTGGCTGACGATATCGATGGGTATCATCAGGGTTATCTTCACCGTCGTCGGCTGCATACTATGCAGGAGGTGTGGCAGAAGACCATTGACTTTTGTTTCTGGTAAGTAGAAAGTTTGAAAGCCTATGTTATTTAGTGTTTTATGGCTGGCCAGTTAACAGTGACTATCTAATAATTTAAAACAGTTTTTACAAAAGATTTTTAATTTTTTAGCTGTCGGCTGCGGCACAACCATGATTACCCTGGCCGTTTACATGTACTTCGTGGAATACTGGAAAGCAAATAATATCCCACCTTCATACTCTTGGATCCCGGTAGCCAGTATCTATATCTTCACCATATCCTGCACCCTGGGCTATCTGATCATCCCCTGGGTTATGATCGGAGAAGTTTATCCTACTCAGGTGAGTAAAGAAGAATTTATTAAGAGCGGATCCTGAGGGAGTTGAAGGGTTCCTGCCAGCAATTTCTTAACAATTATCTCGTTTTTCGTTAGTCAAAAATTTTATTTGATCACGTTTTGCATTTTTAGACATTGAAGGCTATTTAAAGTTTTGACTAAAAATAAATCAAAGAAAATCAGGAGTTGGTAAGCTGCTGGTAGTGCCTATTAATTATACATTTACTTTTTTTTAAACACTTTATTGTACTTATACACGAATATATTGAACCAATCAATAAAAGACATAAGCGTAAAAGAAATTTCCCTTAAAAAATTCCCTTCACCACCACAAAATTCAAAGCCTAACAAAATACAAACTCTTCAGGTCCGAGGCGTCATAGGGGGCATGACGACATGCGCTGCTCACCTCTCAGTATTCTCAGTCGTGAAGACATTCCCATACCTAAAGCACACGCTGAATGACTACGGAATCTTTGCTCTGTACGGTACCATGTCCATTGCTGGTAAGTTCGATAACTAATCACTCATAATAAGGTGGTGGCAAATGAAGCAAAACTTTGACCGAATGGTGGTTCTGAGATCAGACGAGACAAGAGTGTGTTATCTAGTGGGTAATTTGGTATAAAGAGAAAAAAGTTGGAAAAATCTATTATGTACACACAGTTCACGGAAGTATGATTAATCGGGAGGAGGCTTATACTTACCCTGCAGTGAATCAATGATTGTCTCTTAATCTGTAGTAGATATTTCCATTTTCATAATCTGTAGGTATCATATTTATTTCACATCTCCGCGTTTTATTTAATTACTTAATGATAAGTTATACAGCCGTGGTGGTCCAGTGGCGAGAAACCTTGCCTGCCGTGCAGGAGGCGATGGTTCGATCCCCATCCAGGCTGACTCGTACCAATGAGTTTTTCGGAATTTATGTACGATTTGTTACACCACTGGCTTTTCGGTGAAGGAAAACATCGTGAGGAAACCTGCATGCTTCAATTTCGAGGCATGTATTATACCCACTGTCCATTAAAGTGGCGACGGGCTCACCCCCCGTCATACTGGACAGAGTTTCGGTACCTACGTACTACTTATGAAACGTGGGTGTTCTGAGGATTCAGAATATCTCTGACTACCCCCTCGGGGAATATAGTCGTGAGCATATGCTATGCTATGATAAGTTACGAATAAAGAAATTATTCGTACCTAGATGATAAGTTTATGATATCTAGTCAAAGCAATATCTTCACAGTGAGCGCATTATGTAAATGAGAGACTGATCTTTATTTAAACATACATGCATACATGCATGCATTGCATTTTTTTCTATGCATTCCTCGTGTGTTTATATTCCGTACTTCCCCCTTCAGGGATACCTAATATACTTCAGTATATTAGAGAATTATCGGTCAATAAATTCAAATGTAAAAATTATTTTCGTTATTTTCAGGCATCGCATTCTTCTACATATTCCTGCCAGAAACCAAAGGAAGGACCTTACAAGAGATCGAAGATTACTTCTGTGGTAGAACGAAGACGTTGAAGAAAGAAAGCATTGCTTCACAGGGCGCGTAGACATTTTTAACCGGTTTTATATCGGTTTGTTACGAAAACTGTTACTAGTCTGCGTATCAAGAGAGAATAGGTAAAGTCACTGTTTATTTATCAACAACGGACAAGTGTCCGGAGCGAATGATTCATAAACGCCCAGACAAAACTACACGACATAATAAAATGACTTAAAAGGACCACCTTAGTACCTTTGCCTAACAAACATTCAACAACAAAGGTTGTCTCTAATTTCAACCCCTAATGGGTCGGTTGGGGTATGTTCGTCTATCTTTCAATGTCTCGAAAATAATTATTGAATAGGAATAAGTACCTATATTGATACTCAGATTGTGTTCTGAGGAATACATTTATCGAGAAAAGTATATTGAAAGGTAGACGAACTTGCCCCACGATTGTAATAATGTAAGTAGCCAAATACACAATTACTACCCACTTATCGATCAAATAAGTATCGTTCGTTCGAAGGTCGGCATGTTATTTATTATACCTACTTACCTACATATAAAACTAGATGTAGGTACTGTTGTTAGTCTGGCTTTTTAACTTTATTTTTTAATTGTTTCCTCCCAATTATTCTATTTCGTACAATTTTAGACAATTTTATGCAAAATTAGTCACTGAAATGTTATCGATGTAGGTTTCAACGAAATGTTATTTATTATTTTGTAAATATTCTTTTAGTCAATATTATTTATGAGTTACGTAGTCTTATAATAATCCCAGTGCCTTTATGTGTCATAGTGAATTTTTTGTGTAGGTAGATCGAAATCGATTTGTGATGTATATTTTGATAGTTAGGGAACAAAACGCAGAAGTACATTTATATAGGTATTGCATAATTGTATATATTATTGTCTAGACAGACAATTTTACTTTCAGCAACAATAAATACGAAAATTTGATTTTTTTAAATACTTCTTATACTTGCCTACTAAAGCACTCTGCATTGGGTTAATTTTGCAGATGGTGATTTTTTCGATAAAGACTAGACTTTTGATATAATTTGCACAATTCTATCAAATGTAAGTATAGATCGCTGCATATGGTAGATTTTTTACGAATCTTTTATTGTTGCTGATAAAGTAATGCTTATTGTTATAATTAAGTGTTGTGTCAAGTGCCATTTGCGATAATAAATTAATAAATAATTCGAAATTTCGAAAGTAATCTTTGAAAAGTACAAGCGTTTGAATAATATACAGGGTCCTTCTTAATATGCTGACACTTTTTTAAGGGGATGTTCAGACCATCAAACTGAACAACTTTCTCTATGGGACCAACATCGAAATCGCGAAAAAAAAATCAGCTGTCCCATAGATTTGGCTCGAGTAGGTTTGCAGTTTCGTATGGAAGAGATGATTTTTTTTCGCGAGATCGATGTTGGTCCCTTAGAGAAAGTTGTTCAGTTTGACGGTCTGATCATCCTCTTAAAAAAGTGTCAGCATATTAAGTTGGACCCTATATGATTTGTTATATTCACAAATGTCAAAAGATATGCCACTTAAGGGGATATCATTCGGAGCGCGCTCCATACAGACGTACTATGGTGATATTTTCAATACTAACCAATTAAAGTCAATGAAATTTTGCAGAAACAATCTAGAAACAAATTTCTATGCTTATATGCTTCGTTCCCGATACGTTAAACACCCATGATAAACATGTTTTTTTTTCTGGAAATCACAATGCACTGTTAAAAAAAAAAGAAGTCAGTTGTAATCTAAGGTTGTAGGTAATAAAACCCAGAGGGAACGACCATAGGGTCGTTACAATGTATGCACATTATTTTTAAAATGTAGACACAGACAATACTTACTTAATGCCATCCTGATGCCAACTTCCTGGTAGACAGGGGCGGAATTGAAGTCTTGGCCGACCTAGGCCCCAGGCAAAAATTTTCTAAAGTTATTTAGTAAGATTATTGTCTATACGATGCGGTGCAATTCGGCCTACCATAATGTGCGTCAGCCTTTAGAATATTTAGCTACTTCGAGTTATTTCTTGGTATCATCAGTGAATTTTTTGTCACGCACGTTTGGTCGCCCCTAATATCTGGCCGCCCTAGGCCCGGGCTTACTGGACCTTAGGGCAAACCCGCCACTGACAATAGGCACACAATTATTTCATGCCATACTGGAAAATAAAATAGAAAGCGACACTGTGGCTCCCCGACAGATAACTTTTGCCTCATATACTGTCTCATGATAATCTAATCTCTAATTATGTATCGTTACATTGAAAATGCAGGCATTTTGTTCTAGTTCATCAAATAAGTATTTTTGAATATTGTATAAGGAAGCATTTGTGATAGTATTTTGAGTAGTTTAAATTAAAATGTAAGGTTATTATAAAACTATTTTTCGAAGATTTAATGTGAACATAATTAAACTAAAAATGATCTTCACAATAAATAGTTGTTTTAATTCCTACACATTCGACGGCATAAACATACCACGCGCCATGCGCTTACTTCACACATTCTTTCTCATGATGTGGTTTTTCATTCAGACTATACAAATATTAATAATAATGTAGGATATCCATTCGGACATCGTTAACCTTTTATATAGATAGATAAGCTGCACTCTGTCTCGTAAGGTCTCATGCACACTCAGGAAGCTGTAGGCAATATTTTGTTTCAAATTCATGGACACATTACCATGATATTTAAAAAATATTGTTACTCTGCACACTACTATTAAAATCGCCAGTGACACTACACTACTATGTTTTAAATAGGTACACTATTCGGGTTGTGGTTAGACATCTTTTGCTTGATAAACTTGGAGCGAGCGAAGCGAGCTCGACTTTTCTTCTCAATGATTTTTGATGATCGCAATCCCCTCAAAACGATTCAATTGGTGCCAGAGCTTTTATTTTTCGTGAAATCTTGTGCAAAGTAACGTATGTAAAAGTTATGTATGGATCGTAAAGTAGTCATAAAGTAATTAAAACAGATATAACCAGAGCTAGACCGAGCGAAGCGAGCTCGTCTTTTCTCAGCTCTACGAATTGTAAGTAGGTAGTTCAATCAATCTATATATTTTGCCCGAATTTGCCGACCCTAGTAAAGTTCCGCCCGAGGCATTTCTCCGGGCCCGGACACTCCTTGCCCCTTAGAGGAACCTGCCCTGCCCCTACCAGCACCCATAGTATGACAGCGCGAAACAGCGCTTTCGCGCTTTATTTGTGCCTAATTAATGTTTTTTTCAAAACTAGCAGCTTATGTCTCTGCAAGGTATGTCTCTGCGCCCGGGTGCCACGCACCCCTTGCACCCCCGGGTAAAGACGGCCCTGTCGACATGAATCTCCTACTGAGCTCTGCAATTTATTTCCTATAGGTAAGGTTTTTTTCTTCTTTCAACGTCCGTACGACTCTCAAGGCACACGTTATCGCTACTGAACCATTATTAGTAAACTAGTCGTCAAAACAATAGGTCATGAAGTTACTTATCTTCCTTAACTCTTTCCTCCTACTATGGTTGACATGTGGCGCTAGTATTTTCGAACAGACTAACAGTTTTAAAGGTAAGTCTAAAATGTTTCTATGTATACAAGGAAAAGTATCATAACCTTTAAACCACATACCTACTCTACCAATCAAACTGAACAACTTTTGCTATGGGAGCAAACGTATCAAAGCGAAAAATAAATCAGTTGTTTCATACTAAAGTGCAACAATACCTACTCGACTAAAATGTATGAGACGCTGATTTTTGTTTGCTCTGACAGATTTGCTCCCATAGTAAAACTTGTTCAGTTTGATGGGTAGAGTATGTGGTTTAAAGATAATGTCAGGTCCCTTGTAGAACAACGAGATTGTATTATCTTGCATGCTTCACATCTTTTTAGTGCAATATTCGGTCCGTATTTCTTTCAAGTCCGTGGTAATAATTCGAAAACGGTGCCTGGCTTATAGGTATAGTTACTAAGGTAGCCACGACATTCGTCAAATTCTTGTTTCGTCAAATTCTTGTTTCGTCAAATACTACATTCGTCAAGTCCTTGTTTCGTCAAATTCGATTTTACCTACTAAAGCAAGTCAGGTAATGAGGATAATTGAGCAGAATAGGGACTAAATAATGACATCGCAGCAATAAAAACAGATACATTTGGATCAATGGATATTTTCAGACAGTAAAATTTTTTTTCAAGTCCGTGTTTCTTTTACGATTTTTTCAATGTCGGTCCCGAAATGAATGTTTTTCTGTTTGAGGGTCTGAAGCACCCCCTTTGTAAGTTACACATTAAAGTTTACACCCTGTATAGCCATGTGCAAAGTACTTTTTAACCGACTTCAACAAAAGAAGGAGGTTCTCAATTCGTCCCGTATGTTTTTTGTATGTTTGTTACGCGATTACTCCGCCAATTGTGAATTGATTTAGATGATTCTTATTTTGTTTGGTAGATCATACTTCATTAAGGAAAAAATAATGGGCATCGACTAACTTCGTGTTCCCGAAGATGACCGACCGAAACTAGGCAGTATTGTATAATTATATGGAGCTGCTTTTACGATTATTTCTGATGTTTTCCGATGCCCATTATTTTCCTTGAAGTACTGTACTTACTTAATTATACCACAGGTCCCGGAGTATTGAAATACAAAGAAGGTGTTGAGTTCAATGCACTATCAAGAGCACTCCTGTTGAAAGTCCTGACAGCTTTCTCAGAGAATATCGACGCAAAAACAACTGGGAAGAAAATTCGTCCGGTGTTCACTGCTCAGTTCGCCAATAACCAATATACACGACCATACATATATCCTAAGGTGTTTTCACAGAAACGAAAGAGTAAATAAATGTAGAAGACTTAGGGCCTGTTTCACCAATTCAGAATAAGTTCTTGTTAGCTTATCCGACAGATATTTTGACACAATTTCATACAAAATATGTCAAACTATCTGTCGGATAAGCTAACAAGAACTGGTGAAGTGATGAAACAGGCCTTTATTGTTAAAATTTTTGTGTTCCGCTAGTTTTTTAATATTTAAATAGAGATAGTGTCAGTGGCTCGTTGCGGACAGCATTGGAAACTCATTCTTGAGGTCCAGGAGTGCGATTTTTGAATCTCATTTGCTGAATTCAGCAGTTGAAAATGTCAAAATTACTGTGGAGACATGAATCTTTCTACTGCTGATTTGACTTTCAAAAATCGCACTCCTGAAGTATGATTTTTGAAAGTCAAATAAGCAGTAGAAAGATGCATATCTCCATAGTAGGTAATTTTAACATTTTCAACCGCTGAGCTCAGCGAATGAGTTTCAAAAATCGCACTCCAGGAGTGCGATTTTTGAATCTCATTCGGTGAGCTTAGCAGTTGAAAATGTCAAAATTACTATGGACATACGCATCTTTCTACTGCGGATTTGACTCTCAAAAATCGCTCCCCTGTAGTATGATTTTTGAAAGTCGAATCAGCAATAGAAAGATGCATATTTCCTTAGTAATTTAGACTTTTTCAACTGCTGAGCTCAGCGAATGAGTTTCAAAAATCGCACTCCTGGTTCAAACCTGCTCGGATGGCATGCCATGTACCAATGAGTTTTTCTAAACCGACTGCTCTCAAACGGTGAGGGAAAACATCTTGAGGAAACCTGCTTACGCTGAAGAATAAATTCCGATGCATATGTGAAGTCTACCAATCCGTATTGGGCACGCGTGGTGGACTACCACCCATACACCCCCCCCTGAGGGGCCTTTTAGTATAAGAGATAAGTGTATTTTTTGCAACCATCAGCAGCAAGGCTGATTCAGTGTTTATGTGGTGTAGAGCATCTCTGTGATGGGGATGGTCCAGGTCTGCCTGCATTACTTCAGTCGGTTTAGGAGTTACAGACGTTTAAAGGTCTGGAAAATATTTGCGATCAGCTGCAAGGCTGATCGTATGATATTATTGTAGTATGCACTGTAGCTATGCGAAAAGTACAAAAACTGACATGAACTGCCAGTCGGCGCGCCCGCGACTCGATGCCGCCTCGACTCCGCCTCGACTCCTTCTGTATGCGATGCGCTTAAGGGAGATTCAGAGCGTTTTGGAAAAAGGCATTTAATTTTAAAGCGGAGCTTTAAAGCGCTTTAAAATTGTATGAGTTCAAACGGTAGCCACGACATTCGTCAAATTCTTGTATCGTCAAAACGCTCCAAAGATTAACCCCTAAATGAACAACCAAAAAGACCATAGATACTTAAAAGAACTTTATTCCTCAACATCAGCGACCGCTCGAACCACCTGCTCCATCACATGAATGCCCTTCATGAACTCGTCAACATGGAGTCTCTCGTCATGGGCATGTAATAACATGGGCGTGTTCACAATAGGGCTGAAGTTTATAGCTGATACGCCTTGCTGGCGAACGAAGCGGGCGTCCGTCGCACCGGGACAAACGATGAGCTCCATTTTAAGACCCCTGGGAACAAATGTTTCAGTTTTGACATCTACAGTTCAGGAAATAGGGTGATAAAAGGCGTCCACTGGACATTTTTTGACTGGACTGGACGTTTAGATTTCTCTGATGCTCTCCGTACTACATACAGTAAAGACACTCCCTGCGTCCCACCAAATTTTTCCTCACCACAAGAGGAAGCCTGGCAGAAAATAGTAGGCAATGGTGTATTCTTGTCTTACTCGCACTCACTCAGTATCGTATCGCACATGCATTCTTGCTTGCATCTTGACATTTTCCCCATTTGTATGAAGTGACAGCCAAAGTGTCCAAAGTGACACGCGAATCAGTGGGGCTGCGTTTCCACCAGAGATGTGCGAGGTAGCGAGGCGGTGAGCGAGGAAACAATCCGCCAATAGCGCGCTCGCTCGATCACGTCATTCGAAATTGAAGCACTTTCATTGGCCGATTTTTTCCTCGCTCACCGCCTCGCTACCTCGTACATCGCTGGTGGAAACACAGCCTTAAACGTGGTCACAGAAAAGAGAGGGACAGGGGAGGGGCACTTTTGTGACGTGGTCGTACTGGTAGGTTCATAATTAAATAGGATTAACTCACAAAGAATGGACAGTGTTCCTGAAGGCGGTCCAGAAAGGGGCACCGTCGTCTATCCTCGTGTTCCTCACTTGGGGGTTCTTGACGAAGTACTCGTAGGACACTCCATCGCCGGCTTCAGCGCACCACGTGTCTATCTATAATTTACAAACAGAGTTCAATATTATACTATAGGTACGTTATTTTTACCGCAATGTTTTTGAAAACAAATAATAAAACAATATTTTTTATAGTGATTTTTGAAATTCGTGACGAGTCAGCGTGGGATTTGCTCCTAACTGGTACTGTATGTCATACAATACAGTATCTGTAAGGGTCAATTCCCACTGAAAGAGCAGCGGCTGGCCCCGCGCCGCATTTTTCCCATCATAGGCTGGTTTCAGAACGACCGGTCCTGCGCTGCCCTCATCCAACAGGTTCCCGCCACTTTCACCAGGTTGTCGGCCCACCTTGTTGGGGACCTACCATTTTAAAAACTAAACACATATTTACCATTTTCTCAAACGCATCATGATCCACGTCCGGTGCAATCCTTATATCAAAAGATACAGATAAAGATTCAGGTAATACGTTTATCTGAACTCCTCCCTGGAAATGTACAAAGTTTTTGTAGTAATTAAGAGTATATGGAGCTTATTTTGATCGAAGTATGTAGCAGATGTCTTAAGGGCAATTTTCCAATAATACCTCCCAAGCGGCAAAATCTTTCCTTAAGTCTGAATTGTAGATATCTCTCATTCAATAACCAAATTCTCGGTTATTGACTTAGGTAATACCATCCGTCCCTCAAGATATCTTGTAGATACACTAGAAGGCAGAGTTAGGCAAAAGTGGGCATATGGAGTACTGAATGAGTTAAGATAGACTTCATACTACTTTACAGGTAACCTAAGATAAACTTAGGTACGACTTAAGGAAAGTTGACTTCTCGTAGATAAACTTAAGTAAAAATTTTTGGTTTGAAATTTCATCCTACCTTCATAATATATTATTATACTTTACGTAGATACAGTAAAGATAAATTATGGTGGTAACATTTTCCAACTTAATATTCTATGATGAATGATAAACAAAATGGCTCTGATAGTTATTATTATTTTATAATGCATTATTTCGTCGACAAGTAAAGTAAAAATTCAAACGCACATTCGTTTATCGTGTGAAATGGACAAATATTCTTAGAAAACAGGCGGGCTTCAAAAATTACAAAGTAATTGTATTTAAAATTCAAAAAATTCAACCACAAAAACTGTTTTTTTTCTTTTTTCTACGAAATTTAATTAAATATTAAATATCAATGTTGATTTCGTTACGCAAAACTATGTAAAATTGTGTAAAATTAAGAGAGTGCCTAAAATTACAAAGACAGAACTTAATAAAAAACAAGTTCAAATTTGCAGATCATTCAAAATGGCGTTAAATCTATATTGCATGTGCTAAGTACGAGTAAAAGCAATACAGTATTGGTAAATCATAGTAAAGGATCAGTTAAATATGTTTATAATTATTGCTTACTTACTCAAGTAATGTTATACTTAACTTATACCGAAGTGTGACTTCAAATAATACAAGTAAATACCGTGTCGATTTAAGTCATCCTTAACTCGTACTTGATAAATACTGATTCGACGGATATTTTATTTTCTTCTCATCTGTCATTGTTGTTGTGATTTCTGCAAACAAAAGGCCAATGCAAGATTGAACAATTCGTTTTTGTGTGACATGTAAAGAGTTGTATTTTTTAGGGTTCCGTACGCAAAGGTTCCGTTCCGGTTACGGCTTTCCTACTTTTGAAGAAATGTGTCTTTTGAACCGTAACAGGAAACAGTTGACATTTTTAGACAGTTGAACAGTTGACTGGTTGTCTGGAAGAAATCACTTTTAGTGATAAGGCCGCCTTTTTTACCCTTCTTGTTCGTGTATATTGTTGTCGTTTTTTTGTATTTTTGGTGTGCAAATAAAGAATATTTATCTTATCTTATCTTATCTTTTATACAGAATATGAATCTACTATTTTGCGTATTATTCTGTTGGTTTTTTTTGTGATTATTTTTGTTTCATATTCCTGATGAGTACGTTGTGGTATACTATGGGAGATAGACCACACTTTAAAAAAAAATCTATAATTAGAATCACGCTCTTCTTTTGTTGAAGTTACGTATTCAAGTTCGCTGTTCGTGTCTTCTATGATTTCATCAACCGATGCGGGCCTCGTGGATGTGCTGGCAAACATGATACAGACTGTCTAAAAAGTCTTGACAAAAATTTGGGCGCTGTCTCCACGCAAGAACGTCAAAATCAAGCTACTACAATTATTAGGTCACGACTTTATAGACAGACTGTAAACTTTGAACGTTGTTAACAAGGATCTAACAAGGAGTCACTGGCTCCGGCTGTACTCGGACTACTCGGATTAACATTCACTGCACAATCTTTGGCATGAATAGAATTTGCGGTCACATATTTTCTTACACGACGTAGAAAATTTCCTGCTATCTTAATTTTCTTAACTTTAATTATGCTCATGTTACTTCTATAAACACAAATTGTAGCACTAACTTGTTACTTTTTATTAAAAACGTCCCTTTAAGGCTGATAGTACTGACACAAGCATTAGCTAAGTAAACAACCACTTAAATTGCAATTTCAAAGGAACGACTTAAAGCAACCGTTTGACCTGGATAACCTTAGGAAGACTAAAGGCAAACTTTAGGTAATTTTGCCTTAAGTAGAACTTAAGTAATACTTCTAAACACTATTAAATTTAACTATATCTCCGTTAATTCTGTTTTCAGTAACTTTATGCTTAAGTTTGCATTTCGCGTGGACATACTTAAGGCAAAGTTAATACTACTTAACTTAACTAATCCTTAAGTCGGTATTTCTGAAAACTAAGACAACTTGAATTTATTAATACAGACTTCAGCAAAGCTTGCCTTGGTTAATGCGAAGTTTAGGTATATTTAAGGCAAAATTGATTTAGTCACGATCTGTTTTGCTGCTTGGGCTATAACTCACTTCAAGCACAGTCAAGTTGATGGTGGTGACGTCACCCAACGATGCACCTGCATCCAGCTTCTCCTTCTCTTGCGCACGCAGTTTCATAAATTTATCTATTATGTAGTGGATCTAGAACAAATTAGATAAAGTGGTTGAGCTGGAAGTATCGAATGAATTTCACAGAATTTTACAATCTTTAAATTGACTCATATAGGTACTTTTTACTGGTGTATTTTCATAAATTGATCAGAACTAAAACTATACAGGGTGTTGAATGTGAGGGTTCTTCAGATGACAGATCATCAAATTGAATAACTTTTACCCCATGATTAAACTGGTACTTTGGTTCCACGACCAAATTGAATCGTGTAAAAATATATAGGGTCCTTCTTCATAATTATGCTGATAATTTTTTAAGGGGATGATTATTAGACCGTCAAACTGACCAATTTGTGATGGATGTCTTTTTCGCGATTTCGATCCCATACAGAAAGTTGTTCAGTTCTACGGTCTAATATCAACTTACAAAAGTGACAGCATATTAAGAAGGGTCCTATTGGAATTAACTCATAAGTTTGGGTCCAGTGGCCATTGAAATTTTCTTGGGAACAACATTTTTTTCCGAACTTCAAAGTTGGCTCTGTCATCTGTGAAAATTGTCCAGTTTGATGGTCTAAAGCTTAGATTATCAAGATAGACAGTCAAAGCTACGAAAGCGTCGAAAAAAATAGGAACCAGTACTGGTTCCAAAACCCTATACATATACACGCACACACACATAATTTGTATGGCGCCTCACGCACACCAACCAAAGCAAGTTAGCCCCTTTTGTTTTATACGGAACAAGTGTGAGGCTCATTCTAGACATATACTTTTTCTAAGGTCTAAAGCACCCCTAAAGTATCCAACGCATTTTTGTTTACACCCTGTATAGTTTCAACGATATTTTGTGTTCTGTGCTTGTTAATGATGGAATATTTTTGACATTATTCTTAAAAGATGTGACAATTTGGATCACACATAGTCCGTACATTGGGGTCGAAAAACATTGATGAAAATTGTACAGTGAATCTTTCCTTTTAATTCTGATAACGCTTCACATCAAGAGGTAGGAGAGAGATAGGAAGATGAAGAAAATATAATACAAACTTTTTCTCCAGCTGTACCTGCTTCTATAAGAGACGCATGGGCAGGGGTTCCTGTGCACGTCACCTTGATTTCTGAAAATAATAGGTAATTGCTAAATTTTAGTATTTCTTAACACTTACAATAATCTTCATTAAAAGTTAATTTCACGATGAGTTTTTTTCCAGAAACATTGCCACAGGAAAAACTTGGACTTTTGAAAGCTTCGTGGTACTAAAGTTCATAAGTTACAAATGTAAAAGTTACATTATTTTAATGGTCCATCTAACGACTATACAAAAACATGTGATTGACCTATTTTCAAATACATCCCGTGACGGACGACGTCATGCTCGTGCAGGAGTGTCTTGAAAAAATGTGGTGTCGTGCGGTCACCTATCGCTGAAACTACTCTAACTGGAACGATGAACTCCAAAAATGACTGGAATGAATGAAAAATGGACTCTATTGAAATAAATAAACTATATTTTAAATATCAAAGTGCAGGCTGTATTTTTTATTGTTATTTCGCGATGAAATCATCGAATTCACGAAAAATTAAACTAGCGATAAAAGCTACGAACGCGTCGAAAAAATATCACCTAACTCTGGGTGATAAACCGTGTCGCTATACACCCACACAGAGATAAGTTATATGACGCCTCACGCACACCAATCTAAGAAAGTTGGCCACTTTTGTTTAAAATGGTAGAACAATCAGACATTTATACTTTATCTAAGAGCTCGACTTCAACCCACCCCGATTTTTGTTCTTCTTTCATGCCTAAATCGTTGAGCCAGTCGCAGATATAACCCATGCGTTGTGAAACTTTTTTTATCGAATGCAACACGAACAAAGCCACGGGAAAAAGCTAGCAAAAACAGGTTACAAAATTGTCACAGTTCTTACGACCTGCACATCTTAACTGTCTTTACCTAGTTTCACAAACAGGAAACTAGGTTATGTTAAGGATTTACGTTCTCTTTAGCTTTAGGTATGTTGCTTAACTTTGATATTATCTTCAGCCATATAGCTATTATAACATTTCATAAACAAAATGGACACTAACAAATTAATTAGGTACCTACCTAAAGCAATAACCATCCTAACTACTAATAATAAAAATGATAAATGTTTTGATGTTTGGATGTTTGATTTGGATGAAATTTGACAGCCAGATAGGTAGAATATGTTCTGGATCTGCTGGATACATAAGATAGGTACTTGTATGAAGTCAACGCAGACAAAGATGCGGGAGATGCGTATCATTTGTTAATGATACATTTTCTTACACCCTGTATAGTATAGGGGTCTTCTTAATATGCTATAGTATAGGTTTTTAAGGGGATGATCAGGCCAACAAACTTTCTCTATGGAACCAAAGTACCATACAGAAAGTTGTTCTATTTGATCACAACTGACAAAACTGCAATCCGCAAACGCTGTAAACTGCGATACGACCCAAATGATCGGAACAGCAGATGCTCAGGTCCAGTTCCAGTTTAGTTGTCAGCCCCCAATAAAAAGTTGTTCAGTTTGATGGTCTGATCATCATATCAGCCGATAAACATCTACTGCTGGACATAGGCCTCCCCAAAAATGGGGGGATTTGCCATAATCGCCACGCTTGGCAGGCGGGTTGGCGATCGCAGTTGGATTGAATGTGGGTACTCAGAGGATGCTGCTGCCCATCCTCCGGTAGATCCCTTAGTCGCCTTTTACGACACCCACGGGAGGAAATGGGATGGTGCTACTCTTAACCGACACCACACGGACATGGATGGTCTGATCATCCACTTAAAAAGCTTTTAGGTAAATCTCGACTCAAAGTTATGTCAACTTACGCCTAGAAGTTCTTTCACCATAGAACACATAAACCTCGTCAGATTTAATGTGAGGGCAGCTCTCGTCCAATTCGAAGCCAACGTTCAGCTTCTTGAACACTTCAGATTCTGAAAACACCTTCATACCATCTGCACTGCCGGTTTCTTCATCTGTAAGACAATTTAATTTAAAAAAACAATGCTACGACCACGGACCTGAAAAAAAAGACGGACATAATCTCGTCTAATCACGAGTGAAGCACCCATTTCTTTTGTGTGCGTGCAGTCACGCGGTACATAATCGTGACGGATGTCGGACCTGCGCCTAGAGCTAGTGGGCGTTTTTTTCTAAATATATCCGCACACATTTTGTCATGTCTATCAGTTTGCACTCAATTTACACTGAAACCAAAGACCGTTTTGAATGAAGGTTTTGATTATTTCAATATTTAATTAATAATCTGTAAAATTAGCAGGTTATATAGGTCATTTATTATAAATAAATTAAAAAATAAGACTAAAGTTAGTTTTGAACCCCCATTATTAGTAATGTCCCACAATGACCGACCTAGTTTAAAAAGTTACAAAATAGATATATTTTAGTTTATTACAAGTAATTGATGCCTTGTTAAGGTTCACTGATTGTTATTTTTAAAGAAAAAAGACACATTTACTAAGAATAAACTGTATAATTATATAATTTCGTTCCAAAAAAGTTACAAAATGGAAGCCTGAACCACTCTCTTGTCCCAAAATAATCACATTTTCTTTGAAAATAATCATTTTTTATCCAATTTGCAACTGTTATTATGCATTTCAAATAAGTGCGAATCATTCTACGTTGTTCCAATTATAATAAAGATATGTTTTTTTTTGTATTCCATTTTGTAACCGGGATATTTTTTTACGAAATTGCCCTAGTGCATCTGTGTGAGTGTAGGTCCCTTGTAGAACAAACGAAAATGTAGGACCTTGCATGCTTCACATCTTTTTAGTGTCACATTACGTCCGTCTTTTTTCAGGTCCGTGGCTACGACGACATTATCATTGTACAGGGTCTTTCTTAAAATGCTGCCTATTTTTTTTAAGGGGATGATGATCAGTCAGTCAAACTGACCAACTTTCTCTATGGGAGCAACATCGAAATCGCGAAAATTAAATCAGCTGTACCAGACGTTTGGCTCGAGTAGATTTGCGTGTTTTGTATGGAATAGCTGATTTGTTTTTCACGATTTCGATGCTGGTGGCATAGAGAATGCTGTTCATCAGTTTAACGGTCTGATCACCCCCTAAAAAAGTGTCAGCATATTAAGAAGGACCCTATACCTAATCTTAGATTAAAATAAAATTAATGGATATGCCTAAAACGTGGTAAGTGCACTTGGTCCGTACAAACTAGCGCCATTATCTGTCAAATCTAGGGCACTTGCATATAAATTTGAAGTAAACCTTTCATTTGTTTTGCCTCATTTTTCTGGTTTGAAATGTTCGCGTAAGGCCATTAATTGTATTTTGGTCTAAGCCTATAATTACGGATAATGTAGCGTTCTAATGGTGAAAGAAATTATTCAGATCGGTCCAGTAGTTTCGGAGCTTATTCAATACAAACAAACAATAATACAATTTTTTCTCTTTATAATATTAGTAATAGACTACAGGGTGAAATTGGTATCATTGGCATTCTTGTAAACTAAGAGTCTACCAGAAAAATTGCACGATAGACCCATCACACTTAACAACTTTCAAAATTGTTTTTGCTACCTTCGGTTCCGTGGAATGGAAGTGTGATTTGTACAAAGATCGTAGAAAGATTGCACATGTTTGCACTGGCAAACAAGTTTGTCGGAGGGTAACGAAATTTTAATAAACTTGCCAAAATTTATTGCTACTACCTATCTGAGGATTGTACCTTACAAACCTGGCACAAAACTAATATGGACAGTCCTCTTCAACTTCACACCGGCGTTCTTCAGTCTCCTCACTGCTTCCAGGTGCATCATGCCGACGCTCTTCATGTCCTGCGTTCCCCGCGCGTATATGAACCCATCTTCCGAGATGTGAGCTTCAAACGGCGGGTACGTCCAATGTTCCTGTTGACATTATAATGATAGGAAGAGTTTATGAAGACTGCCTCCAAGGCGTTATTTTGTGCCTAGTATTCCCTGAAATGTAGATGGGCGGAAAGGAGAGACTTAGCGGCTAATGTGTAGTATGCACCGAAGCTACTGTGTGTGACTATTGTGTTAGCTTCCGTGACAATCATATTATCCGTTGTCTAAAATCTTTACCTAAATATTAAGTAGAATATAGCCGTAGTGGTCCAGTGGCGAGTAACCTTGCATGTAGGAGGCAATGGTTCGATCCCCGTCCAGGCCGACTTCTAACAATGAGTTTTTCGGAATGTATGCATGTACAATTTGTAATAGCGGCTTTCGGTGAAGGAAAACATCGTGAGAAAACCGGCTTGCTTCAATTTTGAGGCATATATTGTACACACACTGTCCATTATAAGTGGCGACGGGCTCAATTCCCGTCACACTGTACAGATTTTCGGTACTACTAGTGAAACGTGGATGTTTTGAGGTTTCCGAATATCTCTGACTATCCCCTCGGAAATATAGTCGTGAGCGCATGCTTATGGTTATGGTTGGAAGGCTAGAAGCTCGGACCTTAGCATGTGTCACGAGCGCCGAGATGGGTGAGCTCACATCTCCCCTTCGCCAAACAAATATGAAACATATCTCCTCTCCTCTCTCTTTTGTGGACACGGTTGTAGCTCTGTGTCCACCTAAAGCCAAATGGAGAGGAGAATGTTGTAAAAAATCATTATTTACCCCTTCTCTTCTCCACTCCGCCCATGTCCACTTGGGTGGATATCGGGCCTTATAAACTCCCGCGGTACGAGCCTTTTTAGGGTTCCGTAGTCGAACAATACAAATATATTTTTTAATACAAACTAGATGGAAATTCAATCGCGCTATCGTTAGGTTCCAAATTTTCTTTTTGGTAAGAGAATCAACGTCACTATATTGTTTTTTATTCTGCGTATCCAATGACAACGGAACCCTATCATGGGTGAGTCCGACACGCTCTTGGCCGGTTTTAAATAATGAAGTAGTTTTACTGTCGGCTACCTTATCAGGTTATATGGAGCATAATCATATACACTATTTGTCATAGAGTAATCCCCAGTTAGTTTATTACGATTAAGCAAAAATATTTATATGACCCCTCCCCTATCTCTACGATAATACGATAATTTGACAAATGTAAGCTAAAGTTAACAAGGTATATAATGTTCCGATAACTATCACTAAATAAACATGTTTCAACAGTCGTAAAGATTAAAGTGTTTCAGTTTCTGTTTGCATGTACCTAATGCAATGGGTATGATTGTGTATCATTAGTTATCAAGATTCATGGTCTAAGTATACCTACGTTTTGAGGTAGGTATGGAAAAGAAAAGGAATCCTCAGCGGGTTGCTGGAATGCTCTGGAGTGCGATTTTTGAATCTCATTCGGTGAGCTCAGCAGTTGAAAATGTCAAAATTACTATGGAGATACGCATCTTTCTACTGCTGATTTGACTTTCAAAAATCGCACTCCTGAAGTATGATTTTTAAGAGTCAAATCGGCAGAAGAAAGATGCATATCTCCATAGTAATTTGGACATTTTCAACTGCTGAGTTCACCGAATGAGATTCAAAAATCGCACTCCAGGACCATGCATTTATGAAATGTGATTTAGTCAGAAATAAACACGTTTCAACAGTCGTAAAGAAAGCATGTGTTTCGGTTTCTATGTTTGCATGTAATGCTATAAGGGTATGATTGGGCATTAGTTATCAAGATTCATGATCAAACTGTAGCTTGGTTATAAGGTAGATATGTGAAAGAAAAGGAAAAATCTTCTGTGGGTTGCTGGAAAACACTGGACCGCGTTCTCACTGTTCTTGTTTATATAATGTATTTATGAAATGTGATTTAGGCAGCTCTCTTATAGATAATTTTTTTTTCATTTCTATTCAAAAAGATCAGCGATCTAAGAATCATGGTATAACATGCTGTAGCTAGGTCGAACAAACCAAACAACACTTTTTAGACGTGCGTAGTATACCTACACTGTAAAACCCCATCACAAGGAAAGTCATCGATGACAAATGTTAAATAATTTTGAATCCTGTTATAATTGACCGTAATGGACAGTGAATAAACGGGGAAAATACTACTATATATTCCTACTATTCCTTGTTAGTCACTGACATAATTGTTAAATTGATTTCAATGATGGAATGAGGTGCTTTTGATATAGATGACGTATGAAGTATGACTATGTCTTACATTTCGATAATGCAAGAAATTTAAGAGCAACGCTCTGTGTCGAGGTTTTTGGATCCCTTTAATTGATTTGGACCATGATTAAAAAATTCCCTAGAATTAACTCTTTTTTGTCAAGTTGAATGAGGTGGTTTTCCCATTTGCTACCAAATGACTTCCAATAACAAGATACAATGAAGTACATAAGTAAACAAAAGGATCACTTGGGTCCAAAATTAAAGCCTAGGCACATCCCGGGTACTATCTCGATTTCCTTTGAAACAAGCACCATCCCGCTCTAACACGCGTACCTACCTGTAATGTCCTTCTTGCTCGGCTTTCCTAAAATCTCCCCAGAAGTGCGGGGTGAGGTGCGATATCTGAGGCTAGCGAGGGGTGGGGTATGGCTATTCCACATAATATGAATGATTCTGTAACACTTCTTGTACTTGAGAGCCGATAACATGTCAATATACATTTTTACAGTCCACACGGATAGCACTCTCGGCTGCGACCATACAAAATGGCCTAGGATAGGTACCTACAAGTGTAAGGAGCGACACCGCATTCACACCTAAGTTAAGTGTAAGGAAGGTCAACTGAAATCCATCAATGAATCACAGGCAATCCCCCGAGTCTGAAGGAAAATATTAAAATGTGAACGTTACCTCATAAACAGGCACGACGTCCATATGAGAATTCAGCAGTATAGAAGGCAGTTCAGGCTGGTCTCCCTGCCATGTGATGACCACCACAGGCTTCTTTGGCACCAGCTCATAAACAACTACAGGCAGGCCTAGTTGGGCCGCCTGTTTCTTTAGGAACTTTACGCAGTCATCTGGAGAAATAAAAAGAGTTGGAGATATGTTTCTAACTTTCAAAGCAGACGTTGTTGGTGACAATGAGATCGCGTCTATCCATAAACATGACCGGTGCTGGTTGTAACCCTCATTAGTAATACTAGTGGAACCAAAACCTATACAGGGTGTAAGGGACATACTACGCAGACTGATGGAGCTCCATAGCAAAAGTTGTTCAGTTTGATAGTTTGAATTCACCGTTTCATTCTGCGGAGCCCTGTCCCCTTACACCCTGTATAATTTAGTCAAACCATTTTTTTCACAATCGTCCTTCCAGATTGGCTGGTAATAGCGACGATGGCCTAAATAGAGAAGATGGGCGAAAGATCCACGCCTACGCCGCCCAAGTGCCTAAATAATACAACATACGACCCCTCTGGCCTTTTGTCGTAAACGCCAAAAATGACCTTTTACAGGGGAATACACCGATCGATAGAAAAAAGAAACAAAACTGCATTATTAACTCATTTTGGCCAATAGTGGCGTTTACGACCTTTGAGGCCAGAAGGGTCGAATACAGGGTCCTTCTTAATATGCTGACACTTTTTTAAGGGGATGATCAGACCATCAAACTGAATAACTTTCTCTATGGGACCAACATCGAAATCGCGAAAAAAAATCAGCTGTCCCCGCTGTCCCAGACATTTGACTCAAGTAAGGTTTTCAGTTTTGTACAGAACAGCTGTTTTTTTTCGCGATTTTGATGTTCAATTTCACGGTCAAAAGTCAAAGTCAAAGTCAAAATTTTTATTCAAAATAATATCACATAGATAACTTTTTGACGTCATTTTTGATTCTACCACCGCTTCGGAAGGTGTTCCGTTGTAGAGAAGAAGCGGCCAGAAACTCTACAACACACTTCTTTTAAACAAAACAAAATATACAAAGTACAAATATTGAATTACATAGTGTAACATTGTCAAGACCAGACATTTTGGTCATTCAAATAATCATCGAGTTTATAGTAACCTTTTTTACAGAGGACTTGTTTAACATGGGATTTAAACTTTTTGTCTGGCAAGTTTAGAATATCCTCTGGTATCTTATTATAATAGCGTATACAGTGCCCCATGAAAGATGTGTTGACCTTACTGAGTCGAAAATGTGGGAACACTAATTTATTTTTATTTCTTGTATTGTAATTATGAACGTCACTGTTTTTGGGAAAGAGAGACAAATTTTTGCGAACGTATAAAATATTTTCGTAAATATATTGACTGTAGAAAGTCAAAATACTGATATCTTTAAAAAGATCTCGTAATGAATCTCGACAACGCAGATTATAAATGGCTCGAATTGCCCGTTTTTGAAGGATAAAGACTGTCTCAACGTCTGTAGCACGGCCCCACAGCAAAATACCATAAGACATAATACTATGGAAGTAGCTGAAGTACACAAGTCTTGCAGTAGAAATATCGGTTAGCTGTCTGATTTTTCGAACTGCATAAGCTGCCGAGCTCAGCCTACCCGCTAGGGTTTCTATATGAGGACCCCATTGCAGCTTCGAGTCAATCTTTATCCCTAAAAATACAGTATTATTTGTGAAATGCAATATATCTGTATCTGTATATATCGGTCTGATCATCCCCTTAAAACGTGTCAGCAAATTAAGAAGGATCCTAATGTACCTACCTGATACCAGACCTATCGATGCGTTAAGTATGTTTTATTCAAATTTATTAATTTTCATCTTAAAGTTGATAGGAACTACTGGCACACTGACTAAGACGGTCTGAATCACTGAACAGTTTTATGGTGGTTAGGCTACATCTCGTCTACTTTCGACAAACTAGAACATGTTTACCATTTTGTTACTTTCCTACCTACGAATAAGAGAATGTATAGAAGTATAAATGAAGCTCAAAAAGTGGCACCAAAAAAATTGTAACGCGTTCTAAGTTTGTTCTTTAAAAATTGTAACTCGCCGCCAAAACTCATACAAAATGTCATTTTTCATGGGGTGCCAAAAATGATTTCGATTTTGTTTGGAGTTACTCTTCCATATTTATTCTCTTATTCGTAGTTTCCTACCTTAAGTTTCGATAGTCAATGTAATTAACTTACCTATTGATTCAACGATCGTTTTTTGAAAGACTAATTTGCAAACAAATAATATATATGGGACAATCAATCCATTTAATTCCAAATTATTCGACTGCGTAACTATTTTACGACTAAACGATTTTTTAACGAACTTATTGACTGTGTAGATAATTTAGTAAGAAGGTAACACTGTAAGTGAAAATTTTCTGACAACTTAAATTAACTCACCGTAATTCACATCAGGATGGACACTCGGTATCCTCAAATACTCCCTAAATCTTTCTAATACTTCGTCGTTTTCCCACTTGCCATTTTCACACATTTTTTTCAAATAATTTATTTTATATATGTTTGTATGATAATAATACGCGGCTAACACCAACCGACTGGCTAAATGAAGCGAGTGAACGAGCGTAGGTCTCCTTATCAAGTGGAACTAATATCAACAACTTGCATTGTTTTATATAAATTATAAGGAAAACAAATAATGCCTCGAAACTCATTTACCTAGTCATTCTACTCATTTTATTGTTTAGGTAGAAAGGAATAGTATTTAGGTACAAAGGGCAATTAAATGTCATTTTCATATATTAACATACGCTCAGTTGCAGAAACGCTCATTAGAGTTAATCCTCAGTTAAATCTCTTGCTGTCACTTTTTGTCTTGTTGACGTAGTAAAAGCTAGCAAGAGATTTAATAGAGAATTAACTGTAATGAGCGTTTCTGCAACTGAGCGCAGATAATTAATAAGTAATCTTAACTAAACAAAGTAACAAAAACAAATTAAGTAGTTCTATAATTTAGAAATAAATGTTATAATTTTGTAATTAGACCCAGGTATTGTATTTAGGGCTCTTACAGACCAGCGACAGTTTGTTTGCGACAGCTCGCGACAGCGGTCGCGCGACCCTCCCCGACCCTCTGCGACCGATGACAACGCGCAGTCATTTTTATAGTCAGAGAGAGCAAATCTTGTTCTTGAGAAATTTTATAAGACCATTAGGAATATATTTTCTTTGCCATTAGGTACTTGGAAAAAACTTTTTTCTCCGAGACCTTTAGCGCGAGACCAACTCACACTTGGCTGGTTTTTATTATTTGTTGTTATACTGTAGAGTTTGTTCTATAATCACACCAAGTCCAACGTTTTTATGTTTTACTGTTTTTACGATAGAGCGTGAAGAAAATAATAAAAACTAGTTTCTTGTTGAGAAGCCCCCTTAATTTTTATGATTTGTTAACAAATTCGCCTTAATAACGCATATTCTCTGAAAATTGCAACTATCCATTTATTACGGTTCAAATGTTAAAAATAAGTAGGACGCACAACGTAGTGTTAGTAATAGGGTCCTGTTTTCACCCTTTACACCCCAGGACATTAAACAACTTTTCGAACGAATATAATAGAGGCATATTAAATACCTACGTACTAACATGATCAAAATAAACAAAATTGTGCAGACCACAAGTAAACAGTAGATGAAACACATTGCTCCTGTAATTAATATCATTGCAAAAACTCAAACAAACTATTTCACTCAGATAAACAAACAAACAACATTAAACATTGCAACACTTAAACGGTGAATGCATGGAACGGAACGTTGCTATGAAATAGGCGCGAACCCTCCTACGCGGGCCTTTCAAAAATCACCACATTCGCAAGTTGCGTTCCATACTGCGATCGGTCGTGCACCTTTCGCCGCTCGCTGCTAAAAACACGATCGAAATTCGAAATTTAATTATTGTGTGCCAGTAACTTTTTATCTTTAAAGTTTAATTAATCTGTGGTTGTGACAAAATGGTTCGTAAAATTAGTGCTCTCGTGTGCTGTCTCTGCGTTTTCGGCATTACATTATGCGACAGCGCTATTTCTGCTGAAAATGTAAGTTGACTTGTAACTGAAAAAAAAAAAACTATTTTAATTTAAGAACAAAACACCACACGACACTCACAACTTTTTATTCTAAATAGTGTAAATTAAAAAATATATATTTAAAGACACAAACAACAAACATAACTTTTTCTTTTTCCACTTGGATTCTTCGTTGTTTTTAAATTTATTTAATAAGTATGTATAATTTAAATTAGAATAAAGTTTTTCAAAGACAAACAAGATCATTGGGTTATTTTATCATAATTCATTAGAAATTATACAAAAATAGAATAACATAATCTTGCAAGTAGAAACATTATTGAATTGACATTTTATCAAACGTTTGGTCAGCATTACATAAATATGCTCTAGTTTCTACTGCCCGACCTTGAAGTCTCATGACTTGTCATACCAGTATTTTACTCGGAACCTAATACCACTAAGCAATGCCATTCTTGACTCATACATAAATTATTACCTAAGTAAATCTTCTGATCCATATACAAGGTGTTCGCGATTCCCGTATTGAAGTTTGTTCAGTTTGATGGTCTGAATTAGCCCTAAACTAAAGTATAGGTACATGTAACGCATTTAAGATTACACTCTGTATTTACTTATTTTAAGGATTTCCTCTAAATCGATATATCAATCACTATAACGAATTATTTTAGATCAATCAATCATTAACCATTAAGTAACAATAGAATACAAATTGTACTTTACTCTATGTATACAAGGTGTTACAAAAATACAAAACAACATTTAAGGGGGTGGTTTAGACCATCAAACTGAACAATTTTCACTATAGGACCAATATCGAAATCGCGAAAAAAAAATTGATGTTCCATACTCTACAAATCGACTAGAGCTAAAATATGTATGGGATAACAGATTTTTTTTTTTCGCGATTTCGATAGAAATAGAGAAAGTTGTTCAGTTTGACTGTCTAAACAAAAGAAATTTATTTTTACTTATGTAACACCCTGTATAGGCAGGTACAATTTTATTAGTTCATAGTTTTATTGTTTACTTGTATTGTGGCTTGAGTAGAAAATGCATACCCCGTTGAAGTATTTTTTAAGAAAGAACGAACGTCGATTATAATTTTATTTTTTGTATTCAAATATTTGGATAGATAGATCAATGTAGGTAAGTTCCTTCATTCAGAAGATACGGTAGAAGTATCTATAGTAGGTACAGGTAGTTTACGTTCTTAATTAACAAGGCAATCTTTTTTTTTTGTTATTTCGATATCGGCTCCACAGTGAAAGTTGTTCAGTTTGACTGTCTGAAGCACCCCAAAAGATATGTACCGTATTTGATTTTACACCCTGTATAAAAGAGTATGAAGTAGCACGGACTGCCCAATTAGTCAGTACCTAAGTAGTATTAATATTGTCTTATATTTTCGAATTCGATATACGTTGGTAAACTCGAGCTATTACTGACAATTAATTGAAGCTAGTGATATTTCTCATGCAAATGAGCGTTGACATTTTGTCAGCACTAGGAAGTGATACACTTTTAAACGAATTAACATCTTAACAAAACCCAACAAGACCGATTTTCCAAGCCGCATCCATTGACCTACTAAGATCGATGCAAAAAAATTGAGAGATAATAATAACACAATAATGTAAAGTTTACGCAATGTTACCAGTGCGACCGGTGCCGGGCAGAAGTCAGGTGTCCCAAACAATTGGTGCGTGGAAATGAATCGAGAGAGAAAGTAAACGCGTTCTGCCATGCGTTTAGCTTGCTAGACCCGCTCGTATGGTGTCATAGAGCATAGATCGATATAGAAGATGTATTCTTCACGTATTGGTAGGCAATAGCACAGTATAAGAAAAAGTATCTAGGACAGTACACACTCGGACACTCTCTGCCCACAAATTTTTCCCTCTTCCTCTTGGTAGGAAGTGTGGCAGAAAATTTAGGCAAAGGTGTAACTATTCCTATTTCACTTACACTCATTCCATATCGCACATGCTTATCTCGTATTGTAGTGAGTCGTCCAAGGTATAGAAATATGTATGGATTTCAATATTTTGCAGGCAGGGAAAAGAAAAAAATTTAAATAGGTAATAATTTTACGTTTCACTGCCTGCAAAACATTAAAATCCATAATATATTGATAACAAACAAACGAAAACTAAATATGAACGTACGAACTTTACTAAAACGTTTAATTATCAAAGTTCAGAAAAGTTTCAGAAGTTCCAAACATTTGGGTTATTTGACGATATTGTGCTCTATGGCACAAATGGCACCACTGCTTGTATTCCGCCAATCTTGATAAATACTTAATTTTTAATGGATATTTTCTCTGAAATAGAATCCGACTAATAAAGAAGAACAAAATCGTAGCATCGAATGAAAATGTAGCCGAAGTTTTAGCTGCACGGCTCTCTAAAAAAGTTAAAATATTTCTTAAATCTAAACATTGACATTATATAGTACGAGTCGATCATCGCCAATAGTTATCTAGGACGTGGGAGGTTTTATTCAATAATGATCTTCGTTAAGTATTCAATGTCAATACCTTGTAGGTAGTAGTGTGAGGCACTACCTACACTGTAGTATAGACACGCATAGACGAAATGACGAGGCACGGTACCTTATACTTGATAAATAATTTGATACTGATAATTCATCAAATTAAATTAAAACATGTTCTTAAATTAGTAGTTAGATGTGACAAGAAACTGAAAAAAAAACACAAATTAAAAAAAAAACTAACATTGGTATTATAAAATTTTTCCCTTGTTGGTTAGGACATTGCAGGCTGAGTCACCTGGTTGTCTGAAAAGAAAGATGATTCCGTGCTTCGGATGGCACGTTAAGCTGTTGGTCCCGGCTACTATTTCTGGTGGTAGTAGTCGTTACATAAAAACCACGTCAGAGGCCGTAAGGTGGTTTGAAAAACTGACACCTGCACTCGTAGTATGCTGCACGTGATACGGCTGTATCACGTCTTTTATCTCGTTCGTTCGCACGCGAATAGAAAGAGAGCTAAGGTGTGATAGCGCTGTATCACTGCGGCATGCTAGCTATGCAGGGCTTGCAGCCCACTCGATAAGAAGAAGAAGAAGAAATATCAAATTACTCTCTTAAAAAATGGAATAATAAAAAGTTATTGGATAGATTACAAGATTTCGTAGCTCCTCTTGTCTCCTCTTCAGAAAAGAAGACGCTACATTGAACTCGAAAACTAAATAAAGCAGAATATTATGTAGCTTACCCTCTGCATCTATAGTCTATGCGTTCTCTGGAGTATGCTAATTAGAGTTCGTGAACTAACACCGCTTGTTTCACACACCAAGTGTCATAACATGAAGCCAACAAAAGAATGGTACATTTGCGTACCTAAAGAATGTGGTACAGTTTCTAATCTTGTTCATGGGTCTGTCAGTAAGCTAGTCAATAGGTATGTCTATAGGTAAAATACACGGTATTTCTTAATAATTACGGTTTTTTAATTAGATGATCAGGACCAACAAACTTAACAACTTTCTCTATGGGAGTGGGACCAACATCAAAATCTCGAAAAAAAATCGGATGTTTCGTACAAAATTACGAACCTACTACCTCGATCCGAATGTATGAAAGAAAGAAAGAGTGTAGAGATTTTATAAGTTGTTCAGTTCGATGGTCTCATCATCCCATTAAAAAATCTTCAGCTTATTAAGAAAGAGCTTACCTTACCTTACCAATACAGGGTGTTAGGGACAGCCCTCCGCAAACTAAAACGGAGAACTCAGACCATCAAACTGAACAACTTTCACTATCGAGCCTACCTCAGGAAACGCGAACAAAAATCAGCTGTCCCATACATTTGAGTCGGGTAGGTACGGCAGTTTTGTATGGGACAGCAGATTTTTCTTCGCGTTTCCTGAGGTAGGCTCCATAGTGAAAGTTGTTCAGTTTGATGGTCTGAGTTCACCGTTTCAGTTTGCGGAGGGCTGTCCCTTACACCCTGTATACAGTAAGCAAACTTTTGTCAGCGTGGAATCGATGACTGATGTTATGTTAACCGAAGTGATTCTAGGCTAAAAACATAATTGATTTTTAAGTTAGATCCTATGATACCTAAACAAAACGAGTTAATGAATAAGCGCAAAACCTCATACACCCCAACAGATTTATAACAAAATAATTAGATTGAAACAATACTTTCATTATTTTGAAATTCAGGTTCAGAAGATTTTTCGTAATGCACGAATAAAATATTCAAAAAATACTTTGCTTGGTTTTGAAGTTGGTTGATTTTGAAGGCTACCCTATCTTACCTAGCAGAAAAATCTTTAAATAAGGGCCGGTTTTTCAATCCCCAGATAAAGAGACAGATTGGATTTATTCGACTGATAGTCAAATATCGTATTTTTCAAGAGTCAGATAAGACTTATTTGTCGAACAGCTCCGCTAACTGAGGAATCAATCTATCTGCCGCTTCGACCGCCAGATAATCGCTTATTCGATTGTTTGAAGTTGACAAGCTAACATTTGAGGGTATTTCTTACGTTTACCCTTGGTTTACCTACACCACGATTGAAGTGAACCACCACGGTGGATGTTCTGTGATTTCAGAATATCTCTGACTACCCCCTCGGGGAATATAGTCGTGAGCATATGCTATGCTATGCTATGCTATGCTACGATTGAAGTGAGAAATTGATAAATATCATACAGGGTCCAACTTAATATGCTGAAAGTTTTTAAGAGGATGGTTTGACCATTAAACTGAACAACTTTCTCTATAGGACCAACATCGTAATCGCGAGAAAAAAAACACTGCTGTCCCATACATTTTGGTCGAGTAGGATTGCAGCGTTCTAAATCGGATTGTTTCTATTACCAAGTACTTACTTAAGTGTAGTGAAGCATAGTCAATGTTAATTAAGTGATAACATACATAAGTGTTAGCAAATTATACTTTTTTTGTTCGGTACAAGCCGTACAGCTAATTAATTGATGGTTCGAAAAGAGATTGGACTTAGTCAAGCTGCATTGCATCGAAGCTATTTTGTTTTGCGACGGAATTTTAATTACCAACTGCTCAATTATACTCTTACCTACCTAAGTATAACGATGTCTAACTTGATATTTACGTTTTTATAAGTATTCGCTTATAATATAGAGTTTCATTACTCCAGAATATAGAAATAGTTTAAAAGTGCTGCAGATGCATAACAGAAATCGTGGATGAAAATTATAAAACTTAAGATCTGAAAATATGTTTTAAATCGATATACTTACTTTCTCCCATACAAAGCTTTTGACAAAATAACTAATGTTTAAAACTGACACACATACGCCAGTCACGGTAGACATAAAAATCGCCTTAGGTCGCAATTGATTGCACGGAACTGCATTTTTAGTATGTTGTTAGTTGCGATCCTTGGGGGAGGCCTATGTCCAGCAGTGGACGTCGATCGAGTGGATTAAAATTAATTATATAAAAGAGACAATGCTCGATTTTTCCATTAAATTCTCGCATATAATACGATAAACTCGAGCTATCTAAACATTTAATCAAAAACGTGCATTTTTGATTACACAAGCACTGTTTCCAATGCCGGTTACGAACTAACGAACGCCTGATTTGTGGTAATCCACACAAACCGAGTAACCAATTATTAAATTATAGACGTAACATTTAATTTTACGTTCAAGGAAGACGAGACCAAATGTTTGTTAGCTCTGATGTAATGAGGAAAGCCTCTTATGTAAAGAGTCGTCTGGGATATATTTTATGTATTTTACTATCTATACGCACACGAGAGTGCGTTGCAGAGAGGGTATGGACATACAATATGAGCGAGGGCCAAATACAGGGCTGAATGAAAAAGGCAGGGGTAGGCAGGCGTAACCTTGCAAAAAATCTACGTTCATATGATCATACGATGATGATAAAAGAATTTTCAACATAAAATTAAATAAATTCCGTCACAATTAACTAGTCTCAACGAATCAATCGTCAACACTTATCTCAAAAAGGCTCTAAATCTCCGACAACGTCCTACACACAACCATATAAGTAAAGCAAGAGTACGGCAAGGCTGCGCCTACGCACCCGGTGACTCAATTAGATGTCGCTTCTCTTCAGAACACATGATTCTAAGTTATGATATCATTTATTTTACTGTGGTAGAAACGGGGAGTGAGCCCAAAACTTCTTTCAAACAGAAATTAATGGATTCCCGTAAGACAAAGTGGGCATCATTAGTAAATTCTGTGAGTAGGTATTCTAGCACAAAATAAAAGAAATTGCCTTAGATTATCAAGATAGACAGTCAAAGCTACGAAAGCGTCGAAAAAAAATAGGAACCAGTACTGGTTCCAAAACCCTATACCTACATATACACGCACACATACATAATTTGTATGGCGCCTCACGCACACCAACCTAAGAAAGTTAGCCCCTTTTGTTTAATACGGAACAAGTGTGAGGCTCATTCTAGACATATACTTTTTCTAAGGAAATTGCATGAAAATGTCGTGTGGTGAAAGAGGACAAAAATCTTGTTTAAAAATTACCTCCCATTGCAAATGTTGAAAGCATCGGTAAAGTCAGAATGATAAACACATTACCCTTCCTTTGCGTCGCGCAGTCGGGTAAAAAGGGTTCGAATTCGGAAAACTAGACTGAAAACCTAATAGGGCTTAATGTGTAAGTTTCAGATTATATCGTTTACAATTATACTAATTTATTTATTTACTTTAGATATTTTATTTTAGATCATCATATCCATGGTCTGAAATTAGTTAGTAAATATTAGGCAGCAGAATAGATAAGATCTGCCAAAAAGACCACGTCGATTTGATATCGATTGAATCGGTCAGTTAACCAATAAGATCCCAGGTGGTTTAGGTACCTATTATTAGGTCGGCCGAGGCTGGAATACCGGATTCAATTCAATTCAAATGATTTATTTCCGATTAAATGGTAAAAGTAAATAGAAATCCAAACTTAGTTTTTCCAACTAATTCTCTCGCTTAACGCCTTACTGAATCATTAGTAAGGTATCTACCATTAGTAGAAGCTGCTCAATGATACGAAAACTATGTTTGACTTGGGATACTAAAATAGTCCAGCTATAAGCTACAAATATTAATTTATGACTCATACTCAGTTAGACCAGATATAAATCGTCAATACGGTTCATTTATGAGTAGAACTAATGATTGAACACATATTTGTGTGTATAACACACCCGAATAACTGTTTTAAAACTTAAACAAAAATATGAACTAAAAAATTTGATTACAAGAATCCGTTGTTAGTTAGTTAGACAGCTTCGAAGTTGAAAAATCGTTTAAAAAATAGGTACCAATTATTACACCAAATCCCAAAACAATGACCAAAAACCAGAACAATGAATTATAGAGTTATGAACAACGAAGGTCGAAGGACGATCTGATTCGATTTTTGGACATATTTTCATTATTATGAGGTTAGTTATTAGGACAAACATATTGAATTACAATATAGGTACACACACAATAGGTACACAATTCATTGGCTAGGTTAAACTTGGAACCTTGACAAATCTCATTCATTGTTACTCATACATAACAATGTCAGTATTCGTTTGAAGTATGACTAAACAGGTCCAACTCCACACCTATCTATATAACATTATAGATAATGTTGTCTGTCTTTTTAATAAAATGCATAGCTAACTTAAAAATTCACGAAATAAACAAACTATAACAACCTTTTGTAAGATACCGATACAGTAGGATCGTCTTAAAAATGTTACCTTCATAATGAAAACTTTATCTTCCGCAGTTTCTATAAACATAACGTATCTCAAAAATATTTATTAATTATTCATACACTTAGTTTATAACCGGAGTGTAATAGTGTCTGCCTCCCCGAATGACATTCTGTACCCCATAGGCGTTCCCTAGGCAAAAAAGGGAGTCAAATGCTGATGGACTAACTCTACGGCACGATGACAAGACGGCTTCAGAGTGGTTTTGGACCACAACAGTCCGTAAGGCAAATAAAAATGACTACTTCTTTAAATGACCACTTCTTCTTTGTCTTGTCAAACTCAATGACGTTGTTAGTGATATTGATTCCACAGAACGAGACATAGGTAGTTAGAATATGTTAAAATGTCGTGGTGGTCCAGTAGCGAGTAACCAAGAGTTTTTCGGAATATAAGTGCGATTTGTAACACCACTGGCTTTTCAGTGAAGGAAACAAAGGTAGGAAACCTGCATGCTTCAATTCGAGGCATGTGTTGTAACCACTGTCCATTACAAGTGGCGACGGGCTCAACCCCTGTCACACTAGACAGAGTTTCGGTACTAACTAGTGAAAAGTTTTCAAAATATCTCTTGCTACCTACCTCCTTGGGAAATA
The DNA here is from genome assembly GCA_963693445.1 of Agonopterix heracliana. Taxonomy (NCBI): domain Eukaryota; kingdom Metazoa; phylum Arthropoda; class Insecta; order Lepidoptera; family Depressariidae; genus Agonopterix; species Agonopterix heracliana. The sequence continues at coordinate 4,845,206 of OY856310.1, forward strand.
TACTCGTGTGCATTTATGCTATGATATGCTATGCTATGTTCTATGTTGTAGTGTTTCTGCCCTTTATTTTCTACAGCGATAACCAATTTTAAAATAATGGATCAGGTTTTGTTTACAACTTAAGACATTAATGCTGGTATCGATTCCTTCATAATTCTATTATGACATCCATGACTAGCTATACTTAGTTGCATAAAGGCTCGTCCTAAGTACCGTACTACTTCTAGTATTGCACGACCTACAGTTGCCTAAGAGCCTTTAGACTCGCACTTATGTAACCGAGTTGACAACACAACAAGTTGTCTGCTTTAGTAATTAAACGATTAGTACGGAACCCGGGGTGAGGTAAACGTTCTCGCTTGACCGAGTTTTGAATTTAATTATGCAGAAAACAAAAGCTTTATCTGATTAAGTTGCGTATCTACATCTAATTAGTATGTAAGTAAGGTAGAGCAAAGTTTGGGGACTTAAAAATAGTCAGGGGTAGTTTTAATGACGATTTGAGCAACGTTTATTATAGGAGCTATATTGAAACCGTGGAAAAAATTTGGTGTTCTATGAAACATTTCGACTGTCGACTTTTTACGGGATTTCAATTAGGTCTCAATAATCTAGTCCACCGCTGAAAATTTGGCACGAGTAGAGTCTTGTAATTGCAACTATCTAGTTATTGCAACTATGGTACAATTGCCCTTATAAGAATCACGATTCAATTCTTCTCTCAATAGACACAATCGATGTCTAGACATCTAGAAGGCAATTGTTGGTATAAAGTTCTCTTCGTAATTCTTATAAGTGCAATTTCTCCATAGTTGCAATATCCAAACAGTTACAATTACAAGACTCAACTATATACCTTAATCTATAAATTATCCTGAGCAAAACCTTGGTCAGTGCAACCATGCAAACGCTACATTTTCGAGACCGACGACTTTGGCACGTCAAGTGTTCACACTACACTTGCAAAATTATTAATTTATATTCATCGATATCAAATTAACTATTTTCCGATACAAATTCCTTTTATTTCAACTTAATTTGTTAGTGATACTGAATTTAAAGCGAAGTCTGATGGAGTGCCGATTTGGTGAAAGTTAAAATAAGCATGTGCAAATTGGCATTGGCGATGCAATCTACAGAATTAACCCACATTTTTATTAAATTTGTCTTACTTATCTTCTCAATTACCTACAAAGTTTCGAAAGTAGCCAGATTCTAGCACAGGCCCATGCTAATAAGAAGCCTAGTATTGTACAATAATTGCCAGAAGAAAGCTTTTTATTTTTCACGTGTCTCGGTGTCTGTAATGAAATCTTGCAAGTTACATTTTGACCCACTTCCCGGATTCCGATTGAGCTGAAATTTTGCATGCATATGTATTTTTATACAGGTACTATTATGCAATCAGGATTCTTTATGTGTAGGTTACATTTGGATACGTAGATTTAATAAGTAACATTTAAAGTACCAGAATGTAGCCCGGACTTGCATTATGATGACTAGACAACGATATGGAATACATTATACAAACATCCATGACTCGGATACAAAATATTCATATTCATTAAATATCTGCCCCTTATGGGGTTCGAACTGTGGGGAATTATTGGAGAGGCACGTGTCCAGTAGAGGACCTCCTTGATGAAAACAATACACACTATAAGTATTACCATCGATCTAATGGTATTACATACTCATCACCGGCTTTAAGGACGACAACGGGTACAGTAATAGCCCAGAGGGCATAGCATGCCACCCCCAAGAACACGACAAAAATCGAGACGTACCTCTCTTTGTCACTTTTTATTTAAAAAGGCGAGCGCGCATGACAGTTTTCTCGCTCTGTCGTGCGTGACATGCTAGCTGCTGCTGGACGAGGATGATACGAACTAGTGTCCAGGAGTGCGATTTTAGAAACTCACACGTTCAAAATCATGATCCAATGACGCATAATCTCCGTAGTTTTATATGTGGGAACTTGTTGTCAGCATCTGACCATCAATTTGTCTTTGTTGAAATCTGACTGTTATTTAGCTGTAAGTTCTCCAAAAAGGAAATAAATAAAATTAATAAATAAATAGTAATTTTGACATTTCTACTGCTGATTTATACGTATGACTTTAAAAAATCGCACTCCAGAAGGCGTAGCATGTTGCACGTGATACGGCTATATCACGCCTTTTATCTCGTTCGTTCGCGTGCAAATAGAAAGAGAGCGAAGGCGTGATAGCGCTATATCACGCTGCCATGCTAGCCATGCTGGAGGACATATGAGTCTGATAAAGGGCGTCACCATTTCTGTCGCCACGCCTGAATATATTATCGTTTGAGTTTAGTAGTTAGTTTGAGTAGCTTCATGTTATCTTTCGAAATAGTTTAGGCAACGCAGTTTCCATATTCAGTTAGAGAGAGGTCTAGGCCGTATCTATTTCTTTTGGTCTGGTTGCTACATTGTTAGCATTATTGAAGCAACAATGCAATAACTGTTTATATTTATTATGTTTGAATGTTTTCTGAATTACAGCATAGAATTTAATGTTTTTGTGTCTTAGCCTCTCTTGCGTCAACCTAATCTACTCCGGGTAAAATAGCTCTCAGATTTTTATACAAAATCGACTCAAATATGAAGTCGTGAAGTGATGAGTCTTTTTCTTGCAATTTCGGTTTTGCTCCCATACTAAGAGTTGAATGAAATGAAATAAAATATGTCCAATATGACATATTTGTAATTTGTTATAATATATTATGTGAATTTCCGGGATATCATCATCCCCATTTATAAGAGTAGGCGTGTGTATGTAGGTGGTATAGGTACTAATAAGTAAAGAAACATTATCGTTTCACGGTAAAACTTCTAAAAGCCAGCCTTGATTCTAGATCTTGATTATTAAGATCCAATCTTTACTGCTATTGTTTTTTATAAATGGTGAATTGCCTCAAAGGAGACAATGAACAAAAAGTTTGGAAACCTATTGTGATTCCGTGGTTGGCCACCTCTGATGTCCCATGACCTGACGCCCGAAGCGTGCTGAGAATCTGACACCGTTGGTCATATGGAAGGACTTAGATTGGCCAATATATGATGTGTGCGTATGCCCAGCGGGGCCCTCGATCCTCGATCCTAGGGCTTTGAAACCTAGCTAATCATATAGTGCTCATTTAGTACTTTCTGAATATGTATGGCTTATATTTAGTGCTTCAAAGATATCGGAGTTATATCAAGTCTATGGGAACGTACGACCAGCGGTTTTATTATAGACAAAAATGATCTGTTTTATTATAGATGAAAATGTTACATCAATATTTAGTGCTCTGAATTTCTATTGAAACTTTATCAAAATATTTGATCTAGCTGCATTGGTTTAAAAGTTATTAAATTTTTACGAATCGACTGTCCACGAAATGTCATATTATATGAATAACGAAAATATGATGAAGCTACGACAACGCTGTGTAACATTTCTTGATTGTGGAATAGTAAATAACGTAGTAAGACCTTCTATATACCAAGTAAAGCGAATCGTTGGATGTATTGAACCGCAAAATGGTCATTATTGTCAGAGCTAGGTCTTAAAACCAATAAGTTACCTTCTGCAACTGCACTTCAATCGAAATACCTTTTTTTCAAAATAATACTCTATCGGAGACACGCAGTATTTAATCAAGAGTACCATTGAAATTAGGTACTCAAAAATGGACTGTATTTAAGATGTAATAAAGTTTAAATAATCGTTTTGATCCGAACAATATACCGGCTTCTGCATGACAATGGTTAGGACACTCTTGTTGTGATTCTTCTTCTTTGCGTGTCAATGGTTCTTCAGTGGTGTTTTATATTTTACTGGGCAGGTATCCGGCGAGGTTGATAGCGTCAGGTTTAGCTGTATTGAAGTCCTTTCTCATGTTAGGGCACAATGGACATTCTAGCTGCTAGAATCTAACAGATGACCCATCGACTGGATAGGTTTGCCACAATTACACTGCGTTATGCCATGATCCCTATACCCTCAATTGTCCATAAATTTAGTCTGCATCCGACCTGAGTGCGAAGCCGATTTAACTATTTCCACTCTGGCTATTGCAGATTGTGCCCGGGAGGTAATTGTTCATGTGGGGAAATGAACTCAACTAGTGGAGGTATCCTTAGAAATTATTATCAGTGTCTTTGAATAGAACAGCGTTTTATTCTAAAGTTTCCTTATGGTCAATATCAATCCACACATCTATATGTAAATAGAAATAGCCTTATAAATATGTAGCTACTTGAACATTCATTGCAATGAACAGTTAAAGAAACAAATCGTTAAGTTTACGTAAACAAAGTATAAATGCCGTTTTGCTTAGAAATTGCCTTTATTTTATTATACACCGCGAAATTTTTGTGGTTACTTATGGCGAGGTGATTGGCCTTCAGCAGTATCGATTGCGTTTAAGAATGAAGCATTTTTCTTATTTTTGAAATAGATAAATTTTCATAGTTTTAAAATGTACGAGCGATTTTAGTTGCATCGCTAAGGTCGCTTGGCTAGAAAAGATACCGACAAACTTTTACATCTAGGTTCTACTACTATTTGCCGGCACTTTTTCACAAATTTCTCGAAAAAAACGACTTACTCCCACAGACTTAAAAGAAGAACCAGACGGATTGTCATCTAATCATGAGTGAAGCACCCATTTCTTTTGTGTGCGTGCTGTCACGCGGTACATAAGGTGACGGGTTGTCGGACCTGCGCCTAGAGCTAGTGCATCTGTGTGAGTGTAGGTCCCTTGTAGAACAAACGAGATTGTATTACCTTGCATGCTTCACATCTTTTTAGTGCAATACTCGGTCCGTATTTCTTTCAGGTCCGTGCTTACTCCATTCAAATCGCCTTATTAAACACTAGAGTTTACCCGCAACTTCGTCCGCACAGGTTTCCGTCATCGTAGCGAGATAATATAATAAGCTTTCAAACACAAAAAGTTTTATCAAAAGCGTTCCAGTAGGTTTCGCGTGATGCGCGATAAAACAAACAAACAAACAGACAAAAATCCAATGGCCAGGGACACCAAAAAACCATATCGTTTTTTTTTTTTTTTTTTGTAAATATCTTCAATGTATAGACTTCGTTCTACAGTTTTATAATGGTAGAGATGTCGCGATTTATGTGCAAGTAATTACGAAATGTATTCTATTCTATTTAACTTGTTATCTTAAACAATAAGTACCTAGGTAACATATTTTATTGTAAAGTTTCATAAACAATAGTTTCAAAAACAAAAAATGCATCAATGGTAATACGGTGTATTACATAAAATTGGCCTACGATTGCCATGGATTTGCTTTATAACCTTATAAAGCATCTATTGCTATTGTACTAGACAAGAAATAACGGTAAAGTAAGCGAAACTGTTTGCTATTGTGTTACTCTCATCTCGCACAATGTCAACAAAATAGTACCCTTTGAAATGTCAGTCATAATCATGTCATAATACGTATACAGGGTGTTACATAAGTAAAAATAAATATTTAAAACTCTTAAGGGACTTGTTTAGACCGTCAAACTGAACAACTTTCTCTATGGGACCAACATCGAAATCGCGGAAAAAAAACTGATATCGCATACATATTTTAGCTCGAGTCGATTTGTAGAGTATGGAACATTATTTTTTTCGCAATTTCGATATTGGTCATGGGACCAATATCGATATCACTATGGAGTGAAAGTTGTTCAGTTTGATGGTCTAAACCACCCCATTAAATGTTTATTTGAATTTTTGTAATTCCGTGTATATCCGAAAGTAGGTAACTACACTAGATATTTTATGAGGTAGACGCAGGGTGATTTTACGGTAATGCGGATCAAAAACAACTCAAACTCAAAATTTTTACTCAAAATCATATCACAAAGATAGCATTCTAATGTCATTTTTTGACTCTACCACCGCGTTGGAAGATTCGGCCAGAAACTCAGAAACTTAACAACACACATATTTTAAACAAAACAAAATATACTAAGTACAGTTATACAAAGAGGTTTCGAGATGTAAGTAAAAAACCAAAAATGTGGGACCTTCTTTGCGCCTCCCCCCCACGGGCTTACCTCAGAGGGGAGAGGACTTTTGGTATGTTTGTCTCGACCTTTCCTTCTACACCCCTTTGAGCACTCATTTACTGGACTAATTATTGAATAACATAGTGTAACATTGTTAAGAGCATCATGCGGGGTGCAGGATGCAGAATTGTTGACATTGCATGCTTTGGTTATAAATCGTAGGTACTTAATGTGACATCGAATATAACAGGCTAGCTCTAGGTAGGTACAGCAGTACCAACCCAGTACCAGTATCAACTCCTACAAGTACAAAAGTAGTATGTAGGTACCGTAAAAAACCAAAAATATTCGTCTGATATTATCGGTTATTTACAGATCTTCATTAGAGATGGCCAATGTTTCGGAAGGCACGATAAGCAGTTGGTCATGTATAGTTTTGTAGAATGGCGGTGTAATCCGTTAAGCCAGGTCCAGGGGTTTTCTTAAGGCGGCTTGAAGATTCTCTGAAAGCAAGTTGACCACTAACTTGCCTCCACCAACCTGGTGGAGTACGGCCCACTGCCTCTCACCCTTATTCGTGAGAAGATGCCTTTGCCCTCCAGTTGGATCCTTACAATAGAGAGCCAATAGTAATAACTGTTTCATTTGTTTACAGGAGAAGCGATGCCGGAACCCGCCCACAGCACCTCAGAAGATAGAACGCGTCATCACACTGTGCCAAGACGAGATCAAGCTCTCAATACTTAGAGGTAAATATCTCCAAGACTCTCCAAGTCTCAAGTCGAAAAAATTGTCTTGTAGTTCGAGTAGTACCGACTGCTCTCAATTGGTAAAAAAAGCATCACCGTATGTAGGTAATGCAGGTAATCATAAAGAAATCTGATGTGTGTGAATTTCACCAATCCGCATTATTCCGCATTGAGAACGCATAGTGGAATAATACCCATTCACCCTCACAAAGAGTGATAAAGGCCCATATACATATTACTCTAGCGATAGACAAGCTCGTTCAAACAAACAACATGTCACACAAAAAAACACAAAATGACACATTGCGGTCTGTCATTGCCATAGTGACGAAGTGAACTCGGGAACATCAATCAGGTGCGTACACCTCATTCAAGTGGAACATGTTGCTTCTATGGAAGGGCAAGTCTATCGCTAGAGTTTAAGTCTATGTATAGGCCTGTGCCAATCGTTCTAGCCTGTGCCCCATTTGTACCAGCCTGTGTACCAGTACTCTTATCATAAGCTTCTGCACGATAAAAGATAACCAACATACTATCACCTACAAATTAAGTTATTAAGGAAGGTCAAGGTACCTCGTAATAGTAAAGATCAGAAGTCACAATTAATTCTATAATCATTTAACATTATAAACACGTCGTAAAGTACCCGTAGAATTTCAACAAGCTACAAAACTCGATGGAGTCGGGGTCGAACCGAATATGAACCTACTCCGCTCGTATTCAAGGTCGCAACACGCAGTGAAAGTATATCACGCAACACTGCCTACGTAATGACGGTCTTATCCAGACAGAGAAAGGTTTACACAGAGCGTTGATAAAAATCCCGCTAGAGTCACAGAATATCTAATAGTTAATACTATCGATAGAGTACCTACCTACATATTCCATATACAGATACACTGCAGGAAATTCATTAAATTATATATTTGTAAACAAAAAAAAGATCATTATTTTGTATTCTTAATCTTACCTACAATAATTGAGACATGGGCTGAAGATATTTCTTCGATTTAACCCGTTGCAGAGAGATAAGAAAACTTATTGGATCATCATCATCATCATCAGCCTATCATCGTCCACTGCTGGACATAGGCCTCTCCCAAGGCGCGCCACAAAACTCTGTCCTCGGCCTTCCTCATCCAGTCGCTCCCCGCTACTTTTTTTAGGTCGTCTGTCCAGCGGGCAGCAGGGCGACACCCCATCGGTTGTCAGTTCTTCGGCAGATATGACCAGCCCATTGCCACTTCAGCTTGCTAATTTTCTGAGCTATGTCAGCCACTTTAGTTCTGTGACGAATCACTTCATTTCTGATGTGGTCCCTCAGAGAAACACCGAGCATAGCTCTCTCCATAGCTCATGTTAGAAAACTTATTGGATAGAAAATAAAATTAATTAAGTATTGCCATATCTCTGTATACCTATAGAAGATTAAGATTACACGCCGAGGGCAGGTAAGTAAGAAAGGTCTCAGATCTCATGTAATTGTTAGGTTTTTTGATCAAACATGTGATCTGAGGCTTTCTTATTTACTGCCCGAGGATAGTCTACTATTTTCTCCTCGACGGAGGTAGAAAGCGGCAACTTCATTTAGCGCAGCATGGATGAAAATTGACGCTTTACGTCCGGAGGGGAGAAAAATTGCATGCTCCTATGTTCAGCGGTTGATGCGGTGCCTGTCAGTCATTCATTCAGTCGCGGAACTGTTTTATAAGTAGATATTGTATATATCTCCCGCTGCTGATAGTGTGCAATTTCAAAATACAATAAAATTACTACTAAATTTTTTTGACTCAATCTGGCTTGAAATTTCGTTCTCTGTGGTTCCATCGGTGTCTAACTAAAGCTGAATCAACTTCAGTTTCTGTGACACATAAAGAGAAACAAAAGAGAAACTCAAACGCATATTAGAATCGATAGAGACAAAAGCTAGAACGAATTTATTTGCACCCGTTTTGATGCGTGACATATTTAGCTTTTGTTTTGTTTTATTTTGAGTTTTTGGGGTAAACCTTTTTCATGTTAATTAGGTAGGTCGGTCGATTGTGTACAACAACTTTGTACCTAAATTGAAGAAAGATAAATAGGTATTTGGTGGCTGGATATTTTGAACCTGCCATGCCTAACCGATGCAAACCCTATTTTATTTAACAAAGCAATCTCTTTCCACATTCATCACTCTAAAACTCTCTCGTTCTCGCCTGCTCTCTATCCGATTTCCTCTTTACCTTATCTATCGTATGCTTTGGTCAAAGATCCGGCCTAAAAAACGTATTATTTATTATCACGATTATACGACGGGATTAAAGGACTGCCATCCCGTTGATGTTTGTATAATGATGTAGTTTGTTCTAAGTTGAAATCTAGTGCTTCTATAAAACTCATTTTGTAAAAGTATGTCGTCGCCTGCCTTCCCCAATAGAATACTATCGTGAGAAATTATGCATCTTACAGAAGTTTCAGCATACATATTTAAAAATGCCTCAACACAACAAGATGCAATTCTTAGCCGTAATGTATTTAGAATGCTTTGCAATCAAAAAGTTCACATTACATAAATAATTAACGTTATTTAAGTAGTTTAAGTTACTAAATATCAAGAAATTAAAACATTATGATTCCGTAAGCAAGACTTGTTGGCCATCACACCTTTTTTGGGAGCAGACTCGAAGGCGTACGCGTTTGACCTCATACGTGGACCGCTCGAAATATTGCCTCACCTGCATCGGCTATGCACAATTTCCTCTTCTGTTAAGTCATGCTTGAACTGATTTAGGTTGTAATCAAGTAATGCAAACTTTATAGCTGTCTGAATTAGCGGTAGTTTTATCGATCTGACAACTCAAGGATCAGCTACTATGGTAACAGTAGGTATATCTGTGGTAGGTATTAATGTAAATCCGATAGTTTGCTTATTTTACACTAAGTATTTGTAATATAGCATAATTATATTTCAATAATTCATTCAAACATATTATGAGGAGTACGAATGGTAAATTATAGTTTTTCAGCATTTTATTACGTATCACCCAAATCAGTTTCATGATTTTACCACCTTGACCCCTCGATTTATCATAAAATCATGCTGATGACAGACACAAAATACTGAAATTATCCATATGCTTAGCAAGAATATGACCCATTTTATAAATATTATACTGAAATATAATAATGAAATTAAGAAAAAAAACTGGTGTGACCCTAGACTAGAGTGTCCCTAATATAGGAATTTATAAGATGGATGGTCGTTGATGTCTTTTCTATGGACCTATCAGAAAACAATTTAATTTTCAACGTAAAACCTTCTGTGGCCTCTAGTAAAGTTCATTTCAGAATGCCAAATTTTCATGGTTTTCAGACTGCCTTTATCTTTTTGTTATGCAACTTCAGTCTCTATTACTAGGTTATAAAGCATAACAGATCTACAGTATATGACTCAGTAAAGTGATCTCAGATAATACAGTTACAAGTTTCAACCTTCCATATACGCGCATAGTGACTAGTGTCAATATGTAATGAGGACAAAGGATTTCAGTGATTTTCTGTTTTCCAATGATTTTAAATGCTTCACCTTCACCGTTAGAAATGTAGTTTTTGAAAATTGCGTGTTTTTGTTCAGAAGAAATATATTTTGCTGGCCGCTGCACTAATGTTACGCACGGCGACAGATCAACCTACCCATAGTAGGACCTTATGTCCATGAACATAGAGTTCAACTACGGGTATGATCTGTCGCCGTTTGATAAGTACTATAAGAATAATATTCGTATATTCCTCTAATATAAAGACTGGCAATAAAACCGAACCACACAGGCGCTAAACAATGCGAACTTGATTATTTAACCTTAGAATCAGATTGCCGACAAGGTAACAGAATGCGTAGAACGCGTTCAGAATTTAATGTAAGTACAATACTTACATTATTATGTTGTTAATGTAATAAAAACAATTTACATAATGTACCTACGTACTTAAGTTAGGTACTTGCATTAAGAATATAAAGTCTGTATGTTGTTAAGGGGCTACCGCCCGGTTTTACCGTGAAATTGGGTAGCTTTATAACCATTTTATAAATAAACTATGATACTTTATAAGCAGAAAACAAAACTGAACAATTCGGTATGTCAAGTTTTTTTTTGGAGGTCTAAATCGAAAACCATTTCGAGATAATTGTCTCAATAATCATATTTTCTATGTCAGACATTTTAAAATGAAAGGATTACAATTTTTTTAAAAATTAACGTCGTTTTTCGGTCCACGAGTGACGTAATAATTATCAACATAAAGTGGCCATTAAGAAAAAAAATACTTTCACAATGACAGAATTTGACATTTGATGTTGCCGTCTTTGTTTCCAAAATAGATTTAGAAAGAGGAGGCATGTTATAATTTTTTTTTATTATATTGCTGTAGTTTTTCTCTATGGAGTTCGAATTATTTTCTTTCCACCAATTTTGCACTTGGAGATTACAGATCAAAATAATTTAAAAATTAAATTCATATTGATAAACTCGATGAATAGCAAAAAAAATGAAATAGGTGTCTTAAAATTATGTCTTCTATCCGTAACAAATATTAAATGAAGACAAAAACAAAACATGACATACCGAATTACAGGACGTGAGAAGTTAGTTGGTTTTTCTCGAAATCAATTTTAATTAATAAAACTGAAGAAAAAGGAATCTAAAGTCACTCCTTTTTTTCCAGTTGTTACCATTTTACTCTTACATTTTTGATCGGAAGAAATTAAAAAATTACAATATAGGTACTTCACAATAGTAGTATTATGAAGTATACTTATTGTAAATTTTGAACTGAGTTAAATTAATTAATTAATTTTTGAAAATTCATAATAATCGTCCCATTTTTTAAAGAAAACGGCTAAATTCTAACCGGTACGCACTCGTTCACATCGATTAGTATGGAGAATCGTGGTCACGGGCGGAAACGCCTTAAATAATAAAATCAATTTACATAGTGCACTTTAGTTATTAAGAGCAGTGGTCTTGAGCATAAACCTACGAATAATTTAATTTAAATAGTTTTTTTGCATTATAATAAAGCGGAATATTGTTTTGTTATAGCTTCATTAAACAAAAATACAATAAATAATTTGGAGAGAGGATAAAATTGTGTATTCCGTTCCGGGTCGTTTCTGGTGCAGATGCTAGCCGTAGCAATTCAGCGTGGCAACGCTGCTAGCATTAGGGGCTCCTTTGCGCCAGAATCGACAAGGGGCGAGTTATTTGACTGAACTTGCATTTCATCGACTGTTTGTGTATCTTTATTCTTATAAAGTTTTATTAATTCATTACCAATTATAAGAATTCTAAAGTCTCATTATAATGTAAGAAATAATAAATTTTCTAATTATATTTTGGTAAACATATTTTTAAAAGCCCTAGGTACCCGATTAGACTACATCTTAGTGACAAACAAAGAGACAGCAATAATTTCGCAAATCTAAGCCTGCAACAGTCGACTGCACATCGCATGTCCCGACTGCAGTTGCAACTACTTATGCAAGGCTTATGCAAGATATATATGGGTCAGGCGAGTGAACGCTATTGCACTTTTGAGTTAAGATTTAGCGATAACTTCTGTTGCTAGCTATTTATAGCCCCGGTTAGAAGTTCTGTAATCCTTACTGTTAGGATGAGGTTTCACTGAAGGGGAGATTTGGAGACCAGGGGGTCAATCGCCCTATTTTATAAGGTTTTACCGTTCGGACGAAACGTTTTTGGTTTTGGTTTAGATTTGGTTTAGCTGATGTAAAAAATGCTATCGCGCTATTTTTTTCTGAACGGTTCAATCGTTGATGTTACCAAAGCAAAACAAAACTCAAAACGTTTAGGGCTTACCACGAGTATTAAAAATACTAGGTGTTACTTTCGTAATCGATGATGGATTGTGCGTGTGGTGAAGTGGACAGCACTATTTTAAACGTCAAATTCAAATTTCTTAATGATCTGTGATCGTTTTCGGAACGGACATCAAAGAGGGGTCCGGGCCCATGCAATGAGTCGTTCTGCCTGCGGATCGATGATCTGTCTTCAGGCACGTCCACCTCATGAGCACTTCAGGTCTAATCATTATCATCAGCCTACACCTACACAAAACTCTAAACTCTTCGGTTTTTCTCATCCAGTCGCTTGTGACCGTTTTTTAATTTAGTAATGTACCAAACGAGTTGTTTTGTGCTCCCAGTACTAAAAATACTAAAGGAAAGAGTAATAAGACTAAAAATGATCTAATTTATTAAATTGCCAATCTCTTAAAATCTTAAATTTTAACAAACTTTAAGTATTTTCTCGGTGTTTTGGAAAAAAATACTGAAAATAAAGCATGCATAAGCATATGCTCACGACTATATTCCCCGAGGGGGTAGTCAGAGATATTCTGAAACCTCAGAACATCCACGTTTCACCAGTAGTACCTACCGACACTCTGTCCAGTGTGTGACGGGGGGTTGTGGTGAAGCATGTAGGTTTCCTCGCGATGTATAAATTCCGAAAAACTCATTGGTACGAGTCGGCCTGGACGGGGATCGAATCATCGCCTCCTGCACGGCGGGCACCACGGCTGCAAGCAATTATAGTAATTGTACTCATTAAACTCATTTACAGAGCTTTAATTACACCAATTTATTGCTGAAATTACTAAAAACGGTCACACTGTTCGAGGTCTACTCTCTGTATTTTTTAAGCAGTTTACCAGCTCATTGCCACGTTAGCATGGCAATTTTTAGAGCTTCTTCCTTCGTGTCAGCATGAGCTATATCGCATGACAATCACTCATGATGTAGTGTAAAGATTAACCAGTCAGCAATGGTAGTATAGAGGGTGATGCCCAGGGTGCGCCAGACGAACTCAGGTGTCATCACTCGGGGAGGCACTTTCCTTGCTCTTTGCATTTTTAGATACGTCTACCACTACGTACGAATAACGAGGTCCTCATTTTAGATGTGATGTTTCAAAAACCGATTCCTTAAATTTCTGTCAGGCTGATATACCAATCAGATTGCTTAATTTTCTAACAATCTATCGGTCTGTTTTAGCTCATCTACGAGTACCCCTCACACTCACACCTCGTCTCACTTTCAGTGGAGTCAGCCTTGAGGCTGATTCTCACACATAACATCCGTTTGTGAGCATCGAAATTTAAGTGCATTCGATGAAACTCAGAACATCCACCATAACGTATTTCATTTCATATAAGGACGAAAATATTTTCCGATTCCTATATACAGGGTGCTACATAAGTAAGAATACATTTTTAAAACTCTTAAGGGGGTTGTTTAGGCCGTCCAACTGAACAACTTTAGGACCAACATCGAAATCGCGAAAAAAAAAATCTGATATCCCATAACTACATTTTATGGGATGGATTTGTTGAGTATAGAACATTTTTTTTTTTCGCGATTTCGATATTGGTCCCATAGTGAAAGTTGTTGAGTTTGATGGTCTAAACCACCCCCTTCAATGTTTATTGGTATTTTGGTAACACCTTGTAGATTCTGGCCAATTATTCTGATTAGTAAACAAATTTTTTTTTTATCAGAAAGGTATAGAGGTACTATCCGACATATCTTGGACGTTAATTACTAAAGCTGTTCTAAGAATAAGTATAACTAAGTGTTCCAACTCTCTGTTTCTATTATTCAAAATAGCCTTAAATTTCGTTGCTATTTGGAATGGAAAATAGTATAAAAACAAAATTGCTCAGTAAAACCTAATGATTGCAAGAACCTTGCATTATAACAGTCACTTCCTCTAACATCGCATACCAATCGCAGGATATTGTAACACCAATAATTAACAATTTATTCGCTATAGCAAATAATCCAGAAAGATCGAAAGTGAACGTTGCAATTGAAATGGCAAAACGTGACCTAAATGTCCTAGATCTGAACTTTAGTGACCACTTAGATCGTTCCTCGAATTAGTCTTCCTAAAAAGGACTCAGCATTTACTGTTAATACTACGAAGCGCTCGTTGGCGTAGTGGAGTTTAGTGGTATTTCATCTCGAGCGTTTCCGTGCTTCGGAAGGCACGTTGAGCAGTTGGTCTCGGATAGTTGTAACTATTCGTTAAGCCAAGTCAGAGGCCTATTGGTGGCTTGAAAATTCTCTAACAGCAAGGTGACCACTAACTTGCCTCCACCAACACGCACTGGGCCCGCGTGGTGGAGTATGGCCCACTCCCTCTCACCCTTATTCGTGAGAGGAGGCCTTTGCCCTGCAGTGGGATTCTACAGGCTATAGCTTACTAAGTGCATAATTGGATATTCACGTACCTACAAAGGTGCTTTAACCTTCTAAAACCTACCTATACTTACATTTAGGGATATTCAGAGATATTATATTTATGGAGTCCTTCCTAATATGTGGACAGTATCTTAAGGGGATGATTAGACCATCAAACTAAACAACTTATCAAAAGGACCAATACTGGAAATCTCGAAAAAAAAAACAGCTGTTCCATATAAAACTGCAATCCTACTCGACCAAAATGGATGGGACAACTGATCGTTTTTTTTAGAATTTTGATTTTGGTCCAATAGAGAAAGTTGTTCAGTTTGATGGTCTGATCATCCTCCTAAAAAACTGTCAGAATAATACATGTTGTGAAATTCTGAACAACTTTTACTATGGCTCCATAGTGAAAGATGTTCAGATGGTCTAAACCACCCGACCCCACTAAATATTACTAGAGCTTTGTGTTATAAAAATAAATTATATTCCAAATATCCACATTGTACTGGCAGTGTGCATATTTTAATCTATAATTTAAAAAATTTATATTTGACCTTAATTATTACACAAAACGAATTATAGGTAATCAAATGAAATAATGTCGAAATTGATCACGAAACCGAAAGCTATCATTTAAAAAGCATTAAAATTTCATTCCAAGGATCAAGATCAGCAGCAAAGTTATAATTATTAAGTGATTAGCATTTCATTCTCTACGTAAATATGCAAGTGTTTAACAATTACAAAGAACAAATACTTACTCAATGTTCTTACTACCACTTACTCAATATATATTTTTTTTTAATCTGATATCTAAATACAAATAAACATTTAAGGGGGTGGTTTAGATTATCAAACTGAACAACTTTCATGCACTATGGGACCAACATCGAAATCGCGAAAAAAATAATCTGATGTTCCATACTAAACTACAAACTACTACAGCTAAATGTATATGGGACAGCTGTTTTTTTTTTCGCGATTTCGATGTTGGTCCCACCCATAGGGAAAGTTGTTCAGTTTGAAGGTCTGATCCTCAAGAAACCGTTAGCATATTAAGAAGGGGCCTATAATAATTAATATGTAGCCTACCTACCTATGCGATAATTTTTTTTAAACTGTAGTCGCTGTTGTCGAAATAAGATGCATCTTCAGAGCTGTACGAAGATTAAACTAACGTAAACTATTGTAATTTTTCAGAGGCCTTGGATGTAATAAAAGAGGAGCACACGATGCCTGCAGAAAGGAGAAGGAACAAGAGAGAGGTACCCTTCACGCACGACGAGAAAAGGATAGCTGGGGTTAGTGTGAAATGACATGTTCTTACGTACATTTATACCTAATTATATATTATAATAGCCAATAGAAA
Organism: Agonopterix heracliana; assembly: GCA_963693445.1. NCBI lineage: Eukaryota > Metazoa > Arthropoda > Insecta > Lepidoptera > Depressariidae > Agonopterix > Agonopterix heracliana. The sequence goes on from OY856310.1 coordinate 4,861,610, forward strand.
ACTAAGATTATAAGATTTTAACTGATCAAATGATGCCTGAAATATTTTTAAATATATTTATTTTTTATTTTTATATATTTATTTTTATTTATTTGTCTTATCTCATTTTTAAGTAGACTTAAAAAAAACACTGCCAATTTGTATGACACTTGAATCACAGAATAGGTAATTAGTTCTACATACTTGAGTAAAAAATTGTTTCATCAATCTAAAAAAAAAAAAAAACAGAATAGGGTAAGTACGTCATTTTACGTAACGAAGAACAGAATAGGTTCTATCTAATATTGTATCGAGTGTTATCAATGTTTGCGCTAATTTACATCTTCTAAATATACAGACTAGGTATTTATCGAAAACTACAGAAAGAGGTTTGAGAATGAGATTGCAGATTGAGAGGCATTGCTATCTTTATCTCCAATTATCTCCATAAAACGTGACAAATCAATCGGGACTATTGCAGCCTTCATAGAAAAAAATTTCAAGTCTGTGTTTATTTCACACGTATTATTTTCATCTCCTATTTCTCCAAGAAGAAGAAGATTGGCTATGTTAACATGAGAGCTCACCAACTCCAACAACGGAGTTGAAGCAGTCGCCGTGGCCGAAATAGATCATGATCAATACACATGTCACATACATACATTATGTTCATCTTATACCTTGACTTGGACAGCAGAAGAAAGACTCATAGATGTTCTAAGTTAGAACATTTATGTGTCTCCGGGTTAGAACTTATCTAACCCAGTGCTAAGAATAAAAGAATCTTAGATTATCAAGATAGATAGTCAAAGCTACGAAAGCGTCGAAAAAAATAGGAACCAGTACTGGTTCCAAAACCCTATACATATACACGCACACATACATAATTAGTATGGCGCCTCACGCACACCAACCTAAGAAAGTTAGCCCCTTTTGTTTTATACGGAACAAGTGTGAGGATCATTCTAGACATATACTTTTTCTAAGAAAAGAATTAAAAAAATACTTTAAGCCAAATACTTCCATTAAAAAAGTAAAAGGGTTCTTCTATTTTAGTCTTTACGGCTTTTGATATTTTATTTCGAAGACATCTTGCCAGTTCACATCAATAAAAAAGAGTTTATTCCGAAATCCCAATAACATCTCTTTGGTGCCTATTTTTTTCTAAACTAAATTAAAATATTAAAATTTTCAGGTCCGACTTATTTTCTACTCTGTTCTAACTTATGTTATTTTTTAATTCCAGTGCTTGCTGCAATGCGTGTACCGGAAAGTGAAAGCTGTAAGTAAAGACTTTTACTCAGTTTAAGAATTAACCAACAAAGAGCCAAGTATTTTACGCCGATTAAAGAGATAATGTGGCATGGTTTAGTTTTTATCTCTTAAGGTGAAACGTACCGGGTATTACACTCGCGTTATGAAAATAATGTTATACTTAGGAGGTGTCAAGAAACAAGAAAGTGTTTTCACAAAAATACAATAATACGGGGTGTAAAATTAAATGCGTTACATATCGAACATGGTACTTCAGATCATCAAACTGCCCCTCTAGCATGCCACCGCCGAGAAATCGACAAAAATCGAGACGTGCCTCCATCTTTATTATTTTACGTACGCCAAAAAGAGCGCGCATGACGTTTTTCTCGTTTAAACGCTTTGTCGTGGGTGGCATGCTAGCCGTGCAGGACAATTTTTATTATGGAGCCAACATCGTAATCGCAATAAAAAATCAGCTGTTCTATAGAAAATGTTAACAGCTACTTGACCAAAATGTACGGCTGATTTCTTTTCGCGATTTCAATGTCGGTCAAATAGTAAAAGTTGTTCAGTTTGATAGTCTAAAGGACCCCATAAACTATGTCGCATATAGTAGGATATACAAGGTGTAAACATGCTACAATGCTACAACTGTATATCCTACTAGTATATCCTATCCCGTAGGGGTAGGCAGAGACAAAAGATCATAATCAGATTCGCCCTACTTTTACACAGTAAAGTTCCTAAATAAGTCATTTATTTCGTGCATGTTTGCCAGTTTTGAGCGCATTTGGATTCCCCGAATATAGTATTTCTTATTCGTAGATTGGATCCTTTTTTAACCCGACTCTCGAAGAAGGGTAATATCTTAAGACTTTTAAGTTGATACGTTTTGGTCTACGATACAGTGTATGCCGTACGCTTAGGCATACACAAACATTATAAAATCCACAACATTTTGCAAAATTTCACCAGACATAAGACGAAAGAACGCTTTAACAGAAATAAGTTTAAGTTACCTAATTACACAATAACCAAAAAAGTTCATTTTATTGCTAGGTATGTCAATTTATGTTGGTTTTTACGGAGTACCTACCTATCTATAAGCCGTGACGTTCTACCTTAAAGCGCAGTGAATGCAGTTTCTTTTAATCGTGAACTGTGTCAATTCGTTTCTTTATAGAAATTGAAGACGTTTTGTTTTCTAACTGATTTCTATTTATATTTATGTGGAGAAACGAACAATGAAAAAACACGTTAATTGCACGTTAACAATTAAATACCAATTGGAAGGAAATTACGATTTTATTCGTTTTTTTTAATTAGTTAATAATTTGTACAGTTTACAGTACAGGAAAGGTTTTCAGTACAGTTCAGTAAATTGTCTTCAAAGTTCTGCGTCAATTCCATATTCATCATCATCATCATCATATCAGCCGATAAACGTCCACTGCTGGACATAGGCCTCCCCAAAAATGGGGGGATTTGCCACAATCGCCACGCTTGGCAGGCGGGTTGGCGATCGCAGTTGGATTGAATGTGTGTACTTAGAGTATGCTGCTGCCCATCCTCCGGTAGATCCCTTAGTCGCCTTTTACGACACCCACGGGAGGAAATGGGAAATCTATATTAACGATGCATAACTTTTATACAATGTGTAACAAAACACTCTAGTAATATTTAAATGGGAGGTTTAGAATCTAAACTTTAGACCGTCAAACTGAATAAGTTTTACTGTAGAGACCTGCCATCCACTGCTGTCCCACACATTTCAGTCGAGTAGGTATATAAAACAGCAGTTTTTTTGCACTTCGATATATTTAACACAAATATTGAATATCACACAATACATGGAAACAAATAAAACTTCCCCTTGTTAGTAGGCAATACCCCCATCAGAGAACCCAAGGTCAACATGGCTGTATCCATTAAAAATACTGCTAAACCATTTTAAATCGAGTTTTAATGCTTTATGATTCTGTCACGGGCTTATTGCTCCAATTTGTTAACAATAAAATGTCGGTGCAATCGTTAAAATTACGGAGAAATTTGTTGCATATTAATTACTAGTGGTGTGCTATTTTCTTTCATTAAAGTTAACCCTGAATTTTGGGTAATGTGTGGAGATTGAAACTAAGGGAAATTTGCATCCCAAATCAATAATATTTTGTATTGCAATTAAACAAAAATCTAAACCCAGATCATGAATTTCTTCGCAAACTAAACGTTAATTTTATTCAACTATAAATCGTCCATTAAAAATGTGGTAGGTAAACCTCAATAAAGTATTTATGGCTAAATAATCTTCTATTTTTCAATTGGTACTTACCTATATCTGTAAAATTTAATATATTCAAGCCTAACAATAAGAAAAAATATCTACTTATATTTTATTTTATATGGGATAGAAACACGTTAAAATATTGATTATTATCGTTTTTATTTGACCACCCTGTATAAAATAAAGGTAGAGTTACCAATGTTAAAGGATACCACACAATAGTTGGTTAATGTTCGAACAGAAATATGACAGTCATAAATGTTACCCTTTGGATTTTATTTTCGTAAGGCCTGTCCAGTTATTAAAATCGTTGTGGTCTCAAGGTTGGGTTAAGACTTGAGGGCAATGATTTGGTTTTCTATAAGATCTTGCGTTTTTTAAAGTTTTAATACGATAGTGTTAATAGAATAAAAAGTTAAATTGATACAATGGCTTGCTACATTTTGTCTTAGGAATAATTTAAAAGAATTTTCAAATACAGACGTTATTAGCATTTTTTATCAGCTCTAATTATCTTGGATCGTACTTTCAATCGTAAGACTGTCCCACAAAGTATAAACCAACGATAGAAGAAATATTGACCTACTTCTTTCACGTGAAGCCATGGGTTAAATTTGCCAAATGTAAGGGTACGTCCACATCTGGCGAACGGCTCGCGGGCTGCGCATTCGCCGCGCGTTCGCCAGATGTGGACGCACCCTTACATTTGGCACCCCAAGTGCTTTAGAAGCCAATGCTCTGGCCTTATAGGTACTTTTAGTAAACTCTAATTGCCGCGTTAAAGCCTGTTTCCTGCACAGGGTTGCGCAAGCCTAGACAAGTCTGCTGTTCATCCAATTGTCTGTAAAGCGATTGTTACTAGATTACTTTATAAAAGCGTCGATGTACAGCGGACCTTCCTAAGCTCGCGCAAGCATAATATAAATGTGTAATGTATGACAGGTCAACGCGGAGATCCCATCATGCTAATGTGCATGTCAACTCTGATTGCCACGGGTCTGAATAACCAAATATAAGCAAAGTAACCATAAGGACTGACCGGTCAGCAGAGACCTCCTAAACGCAGTCGATTTACATGTTAATAAAAAGATTTGCTATATTGCCTTCATTTTTTGGTTTATAAAAGCAAATTTGATGTCAATGTTGCTGCCCTTTCTAATTCGGCCAGTGATGCAAAAATTTCCATTTCGAATAGAATAGCAATCGTATCTTCGTACCGTGTCGACTTCAATTTTTTAACAAAGTCGCTAAATAGTACCTTGCCAGAAGCAACCGATATTGCACCGTCGCTAGCGGTCATGAGCTCCTCCTGCGTGCAATCGTGTAAAATAATACTTATAATATCTCACCGCAGGTCGACGGCTACGGGTTCCCAACACTGGAAGGCCTGGTGGCCCTCTACTCGGACGGGGTCAACGAGCGTGGCTACTTCATGGCAGTCCTCGAGGCTTCCAGAGAGTGTCTGATGAGGAACCATGACTCCTTCTCCAGGACTGTACCTATGGGTAAGTAGAGATTGAGCTAAGCAGCTGGCAAGAGCACGTCTTTGATTGGATGAGCTCCAAAACAACTTGTGCGATATTCGTGAGAGAAGACCTTGTGCTCAATACAAAGGGACAAGTAAAGGCTTAATAACATAACCCTGATCAGAGGCAGTACCATGATGCGCGTGATAAGATTATAGGTATCACGCCTTTTATCGCGCTAATTGAAAGAGAGCGAGCGTGCGATAGGGCTAATTAACGCTGCTATAATACTACAGCGACCGCGGCATGATCCCGCGATAAAGCACTATCGCGCCCTAGCTCCCTTTCTTTTTGCGCGCGAACGAACGAGTTAGCAGGCGCGATAAAACGTTTATCGAGGCACCATACCGCGGACGCAGGTTTAACAAAATTTATATGACGGCGCCTGGCGCCATCTCTCAAGTTGCTACAGAACGAGATCGCACACTGATGACGGTGCCTTGCTACAGCGCCTTCTGGTGTCGGTCTAGCGAAGCGTCGGTTGTCGGTAAGGTAGTAGACAGCCATGTCAATAGGAGTTCAGTTGAAGATTTGAATAGCAATGGCTGAACAACCGCATAACTCGACGAATCGCTAGTTCTGTGTAATCTCGGTAGTTTTCTATTAAGCAGTGATCTGTTTGCGATGAAGGCCCTCCTGTGCCTATATATATAGGGTCCAACTTAATATGCTGACACTTTTTTAAGGGGATGATCAGACCGTCAAACTGAACAACTTTCTCTATGGGACCAACATAGAAATCGCGAAAAAAAATCAGCTCTTCCATACAAAATTGCAAACCTACTCGAGCCAAATGTATGGGACAGCAGATTTTTTTTCGTGATTTCGATGTTGGTCCCATAGAGAAAGTTGTTTAGTTTCATGGTCTGAACGTCCCCTTAAAAAAGTGTCAGCATATTAAGAAGAACCCTGTATATTACATTTGGGTTTTTATTCGATGCTAGTATAATATACACAGACACAAAATGTTGTGGTGGTCATTAACCTATGTTTATGTATATTCCATTGCTGTGCCAGGATTCTTCTTACGAATAAGAGAACGAGAGAACATACGTACGATACACTACTACGCCAGCCTGGTGCGGATTCAATATATACCACTGTTATATACCATTCCGAAGCTACGAACAGATAGATGTTTTCCCTTTTTTTTCATGATCTCCGAGAGTCCGAAGAGTATCTGTTTTCAGAATGTCTCTGACAACGCCTTTTGGAGAATATGGTAGTAAGAATATGCATAAGCATAGCTGATTTTTTTTGACGTGAAACGTCTTTCATTTCGGTCAGTAGAGGGTTACTTGCAAAAACCAAAATGTAACTTAATATGTTATAACAAGATCGCTTATTACTTTGGAAGTAAAGCACCTACCAGCATCATTATATTACCATAATTTAGAGGATAGAAGCCATTACTCCGTATAAGACGTTTCGCTTACTCCACTGCGGCTGCCCCTGCTGATACACTCTACCCAATATTTTTGGAAATTACTCACCCTTATGTCTCCCTTCGCAGATAACGGACGCAACTGTGACGTGTCCTTCGACATCTTCGAGTGCATATCAGACCGCATCGGCGAGTACTGCGGTAATGCTGGTCTCTGATTCCCCTAGTCTTCTCCCCCGTCTTCTATCTTCTGCGCATCTTCTGTGTAGCTCTTTATGTAACAGCAGAGCTGGGTTTATGTTAAGCTCGTCCTCTTCCTATGACTGTATTTACCGATCTTCTGTAAAAGGTTAGAAAAGCTGATGAGTTCTATTGGTTTTACAATTGTTGAGAGTATCAGAGCCAAAAGTCTTGTTCTTCTACTTCAAGCAGATGTTTGGCGCGATCAGTAGGACTAGCATGTCACAAAGCGATAAAACGAGACAACTTTCATGCCTAAAGAACTCAGATAAATTAACAGGAATGGATTGGAAATGAACTCTCATTTCTACGCAAAAAACGTCTGTCAATTTTGAGGGGGTGAGGGGGAGGTTTATTTAATACTTGGCGACTGGCGCGGGACGCGCGTCAACTAGTTTTATATTACGGGTATGCTCACTGAGCGCATGCCTTTGGCAGAGGGGTACACGCGTAATATCGCATCCATTCCTGTTAATTTATCTGAGGTAAAGAAACAATGACAGAGACAGAGGCATATCTCGATTTTTCTCGTTTTGTCGGGGGTGGCATGCTAGGCCCAATCCAAATTAATTCCCATTAATTCCCATCATATTTCTAGAGTTACAAATGGTTCATTACTTAAAATCAATGTAATGGACAGCGATAATTAATTCTTCGCTTTTATATGTCACAAACTTCACAAAAACCGTGTACTTATTTTTTTTTTTTTCGTTTCTCGTCGTCCGACATTTAGTTACCATAATTTACCGACAGAGCAATATTAAACTTAAGTACATACCTATCTATAAGAAACCATTGTATATAGAGTGATAAATAATAATACTAATTTGTGATGCTCAATAACATTTTAGTTCTTAAACAATTTGTCTTAAAATGCTTTTAATTTTAAGGTCAGCTTAATCATTTAGTCGGGTACTGTCACAAAAATATAGAATAAAAATTCGTGTAACGGCTTAATATCAATCCAATACATATTCCTTTTTTGGAAACGTACGCCGGTTTTGTCTACAACCTATATTTTTATGGACCTAATCAGGACTTCATTCCTATTCACATTTGTGATTGTTTCTTTTATCACCAATTTCTAATAAACATAATGTAAATTTTATGAACTTAGACATGAATAAAAAACACATGGAAAATTTTAAATCGGACAAAATGACTCAAAACTTTTTTCTTTTTAATTATTGGAAATTAAGCTTTATTGTAACGAACTGATAGATTAATTTAGCCCTAAGTTGTCTAATAAACCCTGTATATACCTAATTATCTCATTTCTTATTTCCACCCTGAAATTCCATTAACAAATAGCCCAAAAGCACTACATAGTAATATTGCAAAAAAGGACGAAGCCTGTCGTGGATACGCACTTTGTATTTTTATGTGTGGTAAATACATAGCCAAATAACAGACTGTGTAATTAAAAAAAAGGACAATAATTTAATTTCTCGTAGGTAAACAATTTCGACTACAATGAATGCTATGTTAGGCCTGTAGCTAGGTAGTTCACGAAAAGTTGCTAGATTGCCCAATTTTCTTTCATATAAAAGTTGCTAGAAGTAGCTAAACATCAAAATCGATTAAAAAACGCCAAACTTTGAAATGTCTTTTAATTTCTTAAATATTATGGGTTATATCAATGTTTGTGCTCATTCTATTCAATTAAAGATTAAAAAATGTATGAATCGGGCGTAAAAACGGATGTAAAGACAAAATGATATTGTTTCTGACTGCTTCCAGAACAAAAAAAAAAGTAAGAAGGAGAGTGAAATATAGTAAAAAGGAAAAGAAAATCTAATATTTAGCTATTTTCATGGTTTGTCCTTATTTATCGCTTCATTTTCGTTCATTTTTATGGCTCTGGCTCGAAAAACTCACAATCCCAATAGTTGCTAGAAAAAGTAGCCAAAAAGTTTAGCTACAAGTTTTACAAATTTGTAGCTGCCCGACCTCCGAAAATTGCTAGATCTAGCTATAAAGTTGCTAAGTTGGCATCACGCTTATTTTTGCGAAAGTAGTGGAGCAAGATAAATACATCCATAAATGTTTTCACTAAATACAGGATGTACTCTACGAGTCCTCCTGCACCTGAATGAACGAGAAACCACTACGCAATTGGCATTACACATATGATAAAACGACACAATGAAAAATGCGGACTACAAACAAACCACCCTTCATCTACCAGAATCCGTACTAAGTAAAATGTGGAGAGACTACCTAACTCCTTGTTAATGCATCAGGAAAGACGTGGCAATATACTTATTGGAAGTCGACGATCTGAGAGAGACAATGATTTTTACAAAGGAAAAGAAGAAGAGGCACCCATATCATTATGCGCTAACTAAGAATTCCGATCATCCTCTGCATACTATTGCATTCACACTTCCAAATTGCTGAGATCCTCCGAAACGCTTCAACGGCAAACGCCGTCTACGTCTATAGAAATGCATAATGAACAAAACATTTTTGCTCACAAATACTAATCAGGCGCTTTCGCTTACAAATAATTTCAATGTCGCAGAATCAGAAACCCAAACTCTTAGAAACGCCCTATACCGGTAAATATAGGTTAATATTGTACTCCGTGCACCTTCTGGGTGCTCTTAGGTCCGGCGCGGGGCGTTCGATTTGATCTATCTATCAGGATTCAGGACGCTTCTCATCCACAATGGTATGGAATAGCTGTTATTTATCGATTTCAAAGTAAGTCCCATAGAGAAAGTTGTTCAGGTTGATGGTATTCATGCATGCATGCATCCCGTCAGCATTTATTAAGGAGGCAGAAGGACCCTGTACAATCCGATATTACTAGGACCTGGTATCTGACATTACAAAAGTTGTTCTAAGAATGAATAAGAGCAAGTTTTATTTTTTATTATTGATGGGTTTGCTCTTGACCTCTATCTAGTCCTCAGGACAAAGAGCTTACCCAGAAGTGCACTGGCACTCCTGCACACTGACGGAACGCAGCAAGCTGCTTGGCGCCAGACTCCGGCAGGAGGGTGGTCGCGAGCCAGGCGGCTCCTTGCGGAGCCTACCACACCGCTGTGGGGGATCGTTCAGCCGCCACCACAAACTTGGTAGCTTGTGATGCCGTTGCCCGGGGTGGACCGCTAGGAGGTAGATCCCCAATCACCCCAGTGTTTTCAATCTTTGTTTCTTTGATTCAAAATAGCTTTAAAATTATCTATTTATTGATATATGTATCTAGAACAGTGTATATTTCGCTATCATGCTTCCAACTAATTAGAAATAATAAAAATAATTTGAATATCACTAGATCTAAGTGGAATTCTTAGAATTTGTATAATTGCAAATAAGTTGTAGCAAGCGACACGTGCAAGTCGCGGAAACAATGGAATTTCCACATACCTACTTACAGACAAAATATTTTACGCTACAAAGACGCGCTACCAAATAAAAAATCTCCGAATTTACAGACCACACTATAGGACCTAATGAAATATCTTATACAAATAAGTCTGTCTTGGTCCTTATTTAAAATTTGGTTTTCGGTTGAACGTGGCAAAAAGCGAAGAAAGCCCAAAATATTAGTTTTCTGATTTTAAAGGAAGAAACTAAGTGTGATACAGAAGAGATAATTTACTGTAAGGGTTTTGTTTTTGTAAAACCACGCTTGTCCTACGACTTCAGACGTTTTTGTAAAAAAAAAGTCTTCTAGAATCTTTGCACTGCGAAGAAAGCAATCCGTGTAACCACTTACACGCGCTTACTTTTTTTTTTTTTTTTTTATCTAGGTCCCACGACCTAGCTGTCTTTACAATATATTATTTAGCGCCCTATGGCATTTATAGCCTCAACCTCATCCAAACATGGATTTTTTTAAATATTACTATACAGACATCTCTCTGACGTAGTTAATTTTTTTGACTCTACCACCGCGTCGGAAGGTTTGCCGTTGTAGAGAAGAAAAAATGAATAAAGTACAACTACAAACAAAATAGATCGGTACAACATTGAATTACTTAACTGAATATTGTCAAGATCTATGTTTTTTTCGATCGGGATAAGCAATTAAAGTTTCCTAATTAAAAGTCACACAAAGTTTCAAAGCACCTTTAGACATAATTCGTTCATTAAAATTAGTCTCCCACGAGTTTTTATTTCCTGACTAAGTTTAGGCACAATAATATTATCTACATCGGAATATCGCGTGCTATAAACTATCATTGTCAGAATCCTTATTACCTCGTTCCTTTTGTTTACTGTGACTTTACTCGCAAGAGTTGAGAGCTGAATCTTATCATTAACATCAGACACCCAATACTTATTTTTGCAGCTATTTCAAAAATGTGTGTGGTTTAATAATACTTATTTATTTATTAGCGCAGCGTGAAGATTGGGCAACATGGACTCAACAGAGGCGCTCACAGATTGCGAACGTCCAACTTAATATTTTGACAGTTTTTTAAGAGGATGATCAGACCATCAAACTGAACAAGTTTGTCTATGGGACCAACGCCGAAATCGTGAAAAAAAATCTGCTGTCCCATACATTTTCCTCGAGTAGGTTTGCCGTTTTGTGTGGAGCACCTGATTTTTTTTTCGCCTTTACGTTTATCGTGCCATAGAGAAAATTGTTCAGGTTCATCTCCTTAAAAAGGTGTCAGCATATTAAGGGTCGGCACTACCCTAATCGGGCAAAACAGGGTTCGGCGTTCCGACTTTTGAGGATAGTAAATAGCTATATTTAGAAACAAAATTAATACCATCGCTTCTTTAAAAGATGAAGTACAAGATAAACAAAAAAAAATTCAGTAAAATTGTGTAGTTACATCAGAAAGTAATCGAGAATTTCATGAAAAACTCCAGAATAGCACTGCCACGTTCCGAGTCCTGTGATTTAGTGAAACAAAATAAAACAACAAAATATATTTCTAATCAATGGCAAAACATCAAAGAACACTTTAAACAAATCAGTTTTTCGATACGACTTCTAGTTTTTTTGCAATTTGTTACCAAAAATCACATATTTTTTTGGACGTTTTCTTCATACAAATTACTATGGGCCGTCAATCGTTCGAAATCATTGCAAATAGACCGGTGACCGGCAACACCCAACCCTGTCTTAGAAGATTAATGAACAAATCCATTTTTAGCTAAAGTAGGCAAAGTAACTTATAAAAAACCGGGCAAGTGGGTGTCGGGCCACATGCAGTGTAGGGTTCCGTAGTTGCCCGTCACGTATGTGGACTTAGAAGTACATTTTATAAATTGGTCGACTATTACTCGTTATTATAACAGAATAACTGTAAGTTTATTACTATTGTTACTAGCAAACTAAGGAATGATAATCTGAAATCATCATCATCATCGTCAGATATGTTTTAAATAAGAATGGAATAAGAGCTAATTCTGTACCGCAGTAGGTAACTCAAACGATTGACTTTGTAAGTCATTTGCACGACAGAATTTTGCGCGAAAAGACATTGCGCGACACAAGACAACACAAAGGAATTTCACAAAAGTTACATTCCGGGCACTGTTTGGTAGTTTTTGGTTATTTTGGTAATTTATGGTAGTTTTGAGTCTTTCGGTAGTTTTTGGTAAATGTTCGTACAAAAGTAACCAAAAAGTTATTTTGGTAGATTTTCGTACTTTTCGGTAGTAGTTTTTGGTTATTTTGGTAGTTTCTGTTTTTTTTGGTAGATTTTCGTACTTTTTGGTAGATTATTGTTATTTTGGTTATTTTTCGTACTTTTTGGTAGTTTATGGTTAATTTGTTACTTTTGGTTCATATCTCATTTCATTTTATTTATTTACCTTAAATTGTAGGTAGGTACATAAGTTACAGATGGTAAGTACAGAGTAACTATTAGTCACACTACAATATAATTTATAACATTAAGAAAAAAACAGATTTAAACAATAGGTGCCAGACAATAACTTAACTACCACCTTTCACTTACTACAATTAAATTAGTTAAATATTATAAAATCAGTTAAATGTGATTAGTTAAAAATTATAATAACCTATTGAGGTACAAATAATCGGTCTGCAACACATTTTTTTCTACTCAGATTGATGCCTGTTTGTTTACTTATACTGAAGAAACTAATTAAAGTCATAGGGACACTGTTCGATTAATAATTCTTTAACCTTCTTCAGAAATTTCTTGTCGGCTTTAATGTCATCTGGTATTTTACTATACACAAGAACAGTATTCGACTTTATTTTGTAGTCCTTAGCATCGATGCTAGTCGGTAATTTGGTACCAGTAGCTCATTTTTGCGAGTTAAATTTAATCTCTTGCTACGGAATACTACGGGGTATCGTCTCACGATTTCGCACAGATCGAGGATATACGAAGCTGTCACAGTGAGTAATTTAAAGTCGGTAAACAAGGATCGGCATGACACCCTTATTGACTGAATTCCGCTTACGATTCGAATGTAGGTACCTCTTTTGCAAAACATATATTTTATTTATGTCAACAAACCCACCCCGTAGCCAAGCCGTCAAGAACTCTTTTGTTTTTATGGTAGTTTTTGGTAATTTTCATTCTTCTATCAAATATTTCCAAAAAGTATAAAAATCTACCAAAATAACCAAAAACTACGAAAATCTACCAAAATAACCAGAAACAACGAAAAACTACCAAACTAACCAAAAACTACCAAAAAACCAGAAACAACAAAAAAATAATTACTAAACTACCAAAAATTACCAAAACCTACCAAAAGAACCAAAAACTACCAAAAGAACTATTGCCATTATACAAATTTTTTTCTTTAAAATTACTTCTTGTTAATATTGCTGTGCCCTTTCAGGATTCATGTACCCACTTTAGCTACTAAGTAACACCTACTTATATGTTCTTGTGTCGCACAATGTCCTTCAGCGTGACGAAAATTACTGCTGAAATTTACCATAATCTACCAGCCCTGTTTCAAATTCTACTTAAATTCTACCAAATAATATTAATGTCGTTACAGATGGTTAAAATTTAATATAAAACACGTTTTTGAACAAAATATTATCAATTTTATCTAAACGCTCATCATTAAACATGTTATTTTTGCATTTTTGTATAATTTTTATTGGTTTTCATCACTTTGTAACATGGATGCTTCAATTTTCAAATAAATATTAAATTTGGTCGTCCCTACGCAAGTTTAAATTTAGTACAGTTTTCTGTGTCTCATAAGCAGAGTCAGAAATTTTGGTAGCACTTTTAATTATGTCAAAGGGATTGCACGTTTATCGACTTCCGATTGTGTCCATATACGGGTAATTTTTTTATCACTGCGGATAACACCAGCATGTATTCTACTTATCAAACTGAACAACTTTCACTATGGAGCCAACTACAAAAGAGCGAAAAAAAAATCAGCTGTCCTATACAAAACTGCAGTACCTACATATTCGACTCAAATGTATGGAACAGCTGATTTATTTTCGCTATTTTGAAGTTCGATACATGCTGAAGTTATCCGCAGTGATATAAAATATACCCGTATATCGACATTATTGGAAGTCGATAAACATGTAATCTCTTTGACATATTAAAAGTGCTAGGTACAAAAATTCCAACTCTGTTTAGAAGCCCTCTTTTGTAAAAAAAAATAACATTAGGCGATATGATTAATATTTGCTGTACTAGAAGTGAGTTCGGTGGCGCATTGCGGAGAGGTATGGACTCTCAATCAAGAGGTCCGCGTTCGAATCCGCACGGACAACATGCCACGAACCAATGAGTTTTTCTAACTTATGTACGTATTACCGACTGCTCTCAAAGGGTGAACGAAAACATCGCGAGGAAACCTGCATAATGCAGACGAAGAAATTCTGATGTATATGTGAAGTCTACCAATCCGCTTTGGGCATGCGTGGTGGACTTACGCCCAAACACCCTCCTAGAAGGTGCCCTGTGCCCTGCAGTGGGACGTATACAGGGTGTTACAAAAGTAAGAATAAATTTTTAAAACTCTTAAGGGGGTTGTTTAGACCGTCAAACTGAACAACTTTCTCTATGGGACCAACATCGAAATCGCGAAAAAAAAATCTGATATCCCATAGATTTTTAGCTCGAGTCGATTTGTAGAGTATAGAACATAAATTATATTTTTCGCGATTTCGATATTGGGCCCATAGTGAAAGTTGTTGAGTTTGATGGTCTTAACCACCCCCTTAAATGTTTATTTGTATTTTTGTAACACCTTGTATAGGCTGATGATTATGATGATGATGTACTAGAAGTTCCGGAAAACTTGCAAACCCTGCAATCGTTTTCTCAGCCAGTTAGAGTATTGCCAGCTTAGATTTTATTAGCCTGAATCCTTGCATTTTTAAGTACATTAACATTTTCGAATACCCAATTTCTACTAAAATCTACTAAACAATTTTGCCCTAAATATACCAATAAAGAAGAAATCTACTAAAAGTCGTCACACTGATGATGTCCTTTTGCGCAAATGTTTTTGAAGGCAATCGTTCCAGTTACTGCAAAATTAACTTTTATTCCGTGCTTAAAATATTATATCTGACGATGATTATGATGATAAAAGATTACAAACCCTTAGTTTGCTAATACCAATAATATTAAACTTATAATAATTTCATTATTCTGTTAAAAGTTTTAATTTGTTCTGTTAAAATAATTTTAAGTTTTTTTAAGCCTTAGTAATACTGTGATCTAATTAGCTAGAACCCATCCTATCCTACCACCAGGGGTGATCTTTGATCAGTCACATTATAGGTCCATCACGGTACTGTACTGTTGCTGTAAATGTCAATTTCGACCTACGGCTCTCAAATCCAGATGCTGCAGGATGATTGCCACGCACAACCAAACATTCAACATTAATTTAATGTGGTAAAATCTGCCTTCCGAGTAGTAGGTACCCTAAATTCGGTCGGACCTACGACCCTGCCAGGATAGGGTCGGCCGACCAGACTTTTTAGTCCTTACTAATTGGACTCTAGACCAACAGACTAGTTACGTCCTTTAATTCAACGAGGTAAAATGTTGTGTCACCAGGTAGGGTTCACTTTTTCCTTCACACCAGTAAACACGCCAGCCAAGCTGCCGCGCGCTGCAGCCGACCAAGTTTTTTGCAAGAAAAGTATTACCAAAAGCTATCAAATTGATTTGTTCATTAATCTTATAAGATAGGGTTGAGTGTTGTCGGCCACCGGTCTTTTTCTTTTGACAGATATGTCAAACGGGCCGTAGGTAGTGCCGACCCTTAAGAAGGACCATATATATACTATTACCGTAGAAAGAGAAGGAACTAGAAGAAAGCACGTGTCTTGTCATATCACTCAGTAAGAGATGCACATAGCAAATTCGCTCTAGTTAAAAAAGGAGATCGCTTCTTATTGCTGTCCTTATCGACGTAGCCACTTTTTTGTTCTACGACGGCTGTCTGACTCCGGGGTCAGACATCTATTTTCATACAAATTGTATAGGATTTTATGACTATCGCTGTCTCATACGCGGTTACACTGATGTTACGTCTATCAGCGTAAGCGAAAAATACTTAGCCTATGACTATTACCTATTCTGTGGTATGGGTGTCAGGCAAACCACTTTACATCTATCGCAGTGTAGCTTGAGGCCTGTGTCTTGCTCCCTCCAGGACCTAATAAACCTTCTCCTCGAGAAATAGAGGTAGCCAAGCATTGGGAAGACAAAATGTGATCGCCTTCATACGGGAAAGAAAAAGAATGCATAAGAATTAAGAATCCAAAATTAAATCGACGGTCGCAATTTTTCGTTAGTGACAAAGCTAGTGTCGACTACGTGAAATAAACAATGACTTTCAATTATGTTTTGTTTACACAGAGAAAAAGTTATTTATTAAAGTGCTTTTCTAATACCTCCTCTATAAATAATTTGCGGTGTGCATTCACAACACTAGACAAAGTTCACCGAGACCGTGGATGGCTCTAATCTGTCGTGGAACTCAAAAGGAATGTAATCAAAGAAGGAAGAAGGATTATGACAAACAAGTATCCGACTTTCCTCTATTCTATTGAAAATGGGAGAGCTATAGGAAAAGCAAGGCTAACACCCTACCTACCTAGACTAAAACTTCCTACCTCATTCATAACTCATAAGCAAGAAACTACAAAGCTCGGACAAAATTGGCGATCTCTATCTCCAATTGTCTGCCCGTCTGTCTGTCCCACGACCTCTCTCGAATCCGTTTATTTTACCTACTAAATTTAATTGTGTAGGTATCTAATTGACGTGATAGATAAGGTCCACGAGACTGTTAATTATTAGGTTTTTCCAAAATTTTTGGATCCGGCATCGAAGAAATAAATTAGCAATGTTATGACCAGGTTTTTGTTGTGATTTTCTCATAGAAGTTGTTTTCAATTCTTGTTATTCTTAAGATATTCAGGTGGAAAAACCAAGCAAAATATTACGTAATATACAACTAAGTTTTTCCAGGCTCTTTTCGAACTGCATGTCTGATTCTACCTCTACAGTTTGCCAGTGAAACTGCACAAATATCTAGATACTTACGTTTACATTTAGAACACATGGAGAAACGCTATTCGAGAATAATACCTAAATTATAAAATATAATAAGGCTGTTTCACCACTTTCGGATAAGCTAACAAGAACTTATTCGGAAGTGGTGAGGCTCCTTCTTCTATCGATTAGTAGCACGGTGAAGAGATTGCCCTGGGTGAACCAAACGTTTCCAGGGTTAAATAAGTCACTCAGGGAGGTTCTCTTAGTGCCTATATACGCCCAACTGCAAGGAACAGGCCTACTCTCAAGGTGGGTGTACAGACGTTAGTCTACCACGCGTGCCCAATGCGAATTGGTGGACAACGCATATTATAGGTACGCATCAGAATTTCATCATTAGCGAATGCAGGTTACCTCATGATGTTTTCTTATTTCTTATAAGTTAGAAAAACACATAGGTACGTGGCTTGTCGTCCGTGCGGGTTCTAATGGACCCTCATGATCGCGTGTCCACCATTCCCTTTACGCAATGCACCAACGATGCCTCAATACCTCATACTTAATATAATAATTATGGTTCCAAATTAAGACGAATATCACTCTGATGGTGATGAGATGATTCATATGTAGGTAGTTTTAATTGATCAAATAAAGACTGCTTCACCCACCGCACCTTCAAACCCCCGATATTTTCCTACAAAATTCCCAAATCTGTTGCTTGATTTCTGGTTTCACCATAATTAATACTCGAACAAGGGATCTGAGGTCGGAGGGCTCATAGCACAATGGAGCGGAGTCCGAAGGGCATCTAGCATCTTCACGCTGGCTGCGCGCGCGCCGGTACGTGCGGCTGACGCGGACGTTGCTACTTACAGGGAATTACTATATCGGACTTTTTGATGTTTTGGTTTTTTCTGCTATCTGTGAGATGGGTCAAGGGCAATCTGATTATCATTTAGAGGTATTTTAGCATTAGCTATCTTTGTTATTCATAGCCAGTGTTGTGTAGGCAGAGTAACAGAGAAAAAATCATTTCATTTGTATGTTCCACCCAAACCTGCAAACGAACCGACCCGAATGCATGGGTCAGTAGACTTTTGAAATGTTAGTCCTATAGAAAAAGTTGTTCAGTTTGATGGTCTGAACATTCGTTTAAAATAGTTTCAGCTTAATTTGTTGGACCGCATATACACTCCTTTTTTTAATTACAACAAAAAAGTTAAGGGTATGTTTAGATAATGAAACTAAAAAACTTACATCCGTCGAAAAACAAGAAACATTTTTAGACCTCCCTTTCTATGGGACCATCGGCTGACCCGCACTTTTTTTCAAAAAGTGTTCTCATTTTTCGACCCATATTCCGTTTAGTACCTACTGTCTAAATACACCCTTAAAATTTTGTTAGTAATTACTAGTTGTGTAGAATGATACCGATAATAGGTATCAAAAGATAAAACAAAAGACAGTAAACGTGCAATAATTAAGATATACAAACCCAGAAACGCCCACCATTTATCATATACCAATCTCACCCGTCATATTTCTATACAGTGCAGTGAGGCAACTTCCTCCGAAACCCTAAGTTATCCCATTGAATGTTAAACTAACGGCCGAACGGTTGGCTGACCACACCGTATTATATGTACTCGATATTGAATTCAAAATAACCTCATAACCTGAATCAGATTTTTGTCGGAAAACTACATTCTTTTGTTTTGTGGAACAATGTTGGTTGATGCTTAGTGCATCTTGTTAGACGTAGGGTCTAGTATGGTCTAGTTATCATAATCAGATTGAAGCTTGGAATCAAGCACGTATCCAGACTTTTATTTCGGGGGGGGGGGGGGGGGGACATTAAATTTTATATTCATAGAAAAACAATGAAAATGTAGGTGCTGTAATCACTTTCCATACAAATATTCAGATTTCGGGGGGGGGGGGGAATAAATCCAACCTATCCCCCCCCCCCTGGATACGTGACTGCTTGGAATACGAATACGTAAACAAGGTGTGATTTGGGGTGATTGGGGATCTACCTCCGGTCTACGGTCTAGCGGTCCACCCCGGGCAACGGCATCACAAGCAACCAAGTACGATCCCCCACAGCGGTGTGGTAGGCTGCGCAAGGAGCCGCCTGGCTCGCGACCACCCTCCTGCCGGAGTCTGGCGCCAAGCAGCTTGCTGCGTTCCGTCAGTTTGCAGGAGTGCCAGTGCACTTCTGGGTAAGCTCGCTACATCTTCGACCCCATCTTTGTCCTGAGGACTAGATAGAGGTAAAGAGCAAACACATCAATAATAAAAAAATAAAAAAAAAACAAGGTAACAACCTCCCCGAGGGAAGAAACCAGGGTTCGTCAGGCTGGCCGGCTCATAATTTCACTACATACGGCACGAACAATGTTCATGGGCAACGTAAAACAATTGGTTAAATCGTTCTAGGATACACGACATGCAATTCATGCAAACACGAAAGAAGAGTACGAATGTAGTAGGAATGGAAGAAAATTCATCGTATGTGATAGGATACCTTTGTCCAACAATTAGATAACAAACAAACATCAACTAACGACCATGTTCCATTCGGTGTCCATATAATTATTACGACACCACACTTTTATGCAAGTTTTACTTATAATTTTTGGTGAACCACTCAATTTTTAAAAAGACAAAGGAAACATCCTTCGTTCCTCATGCGATATGAATACACAAGGTGGTGTATTCTAAGCAGGAGCCACCAGGCAAAAAACGGACTGACGAGGGATAAGAATATAGGATCCAACTTAATATGCGGACACTTTTTTAAGAGGATGATCAGACTGTCAAACTGAACAACTTTCTCTATGGGACCAATATCGAAATCTCAAAAAAAATCTGCTCTTCCATACAAAACTGCAAACCTACTCGAGCCAAAAATGTATGGGACAGATGATATTTTTTTTCGTTATTTCGATTTTGGTACCAGAAAGTTGTTCAGTTTGATTGTCTGAACATCTCCTTAAAAAGTGTCAGCATATTAAGAAGGACCCTGTTTAATCACTGGTGAACGTACTTAGTAATTAAATTCTCTTTTGCTAACGTATAAGTTAGCGAAAGAGAATACAATAATCACTACTGTACATTTCTACTTATTCCTGCTGTAGTTAATTTGTAGTTGTTCTACAAATTAACTACAGTCTAACAATAATTTAACTAACACACATAAAGCCATCAGCTGGGCTCCAATCAGAATGCAGCAATTGTCTTGTTTGTAAATAATTATCACAACATCTGAACAAAACTAATACATCTTGGACAAAACAATGGATTCGATGGAAGGACACAAGTTGGTGGATTGCAAGTTTTAAGTGTACCTGTGATTTGGGTCGTACATAAAACACTGTATTGGAAGGTAGAGACGTAATCGGATGAAGCTTTTAAAACAACTGAACTATTCTGATTTTGAAACAAGCATATCGTGAACGTTCTGTAGCGAATTGGTTGAAACGCAAATTTCGTATGCTGGTGAGAAAACAAGCCATAAACGAAATTACATTTCTTATAATAAAATGCATGACTTTTTATTTAAAATAAAATTTTTAGCCGATTTCCCCGAGGCGAGATTCCCCACCCAGCCCGACAGATACATGGTCGAATAAAATAAACCTAATTACATCTGGTGAAAATCTGAGTTTGATTAGCTACTACAAAGCATAATATCATGTGGAATAATTCTAGCCAAAAGGCGATACTGCAAAATTTAGAACTCAATCTCCTTAAAAATCCTAAGCTAAATTCTGATTACGGGCCTTAGGAAAATGATCTTTTGGATCCGAAACTGCCACGTCAAAATTGAGACTTGCCGTGTGCGGTGGCTGATGAGCTGGCTGGCCGGTTGCCCCCCTAGGAAAATTCCCTAGCTACACCAAGGCTACACTAACGCATATCTTTCAAAAAGCGATGTACAGTATAACTGCCTCCGTGGTCTAATGGTTAGAGCATTGGGCTCTTGACATTGTTGGTCGTGGGTTCGATTCCCACGGGGGGCACCTAGTGAAATCTCACTTTGTGCGTTTTTCCCCAGTTGGTTAGGACATTGCAGGCTGAGTCACCTGATTGTCTGAAAAGAAAGATGATTCCGTGCTTCGGATGGCACGTTAAGCTGTTGGTCCCGGCTACTATCACTGGTGGTAGTAGTCGTTACATAAAAACCACGTCAGAGGCCGTAAGGCGGTTTGAGTAACCTCTGACACCAGGGCTTTGCAGCCCACTCGATAAGAAGAAGAAGAAGTATAACTGGCAACAAAAAGAACCATCAAGCTTGGTAGTAAATCAACGTAGCGCATGGCTAATCCCTTAACAAGGGGTTAATTGAAGTGTTTAAGCCTCTCGTCTCGTGAAGGGGCTTCAGTCAACGGCTACGATTCGACAACATAATACGAGATGATCACACCGGAACGAGCATCGGCGAACTGTTCACATTGTTGCTTACGATACGAAGGATTACAATAGAATAAGTATGTTCTATAACTGCCTCCTAACAAAAGGGTTCTAAGTTCTAAACAAGGAGACAGTAGATTCATCGCGACCGTACAATTATACAAAAAGCTAATAGTTTTGAACGTTAATGCTACGGTATATGCACACACGGGTATGTTCGCATCTGTGCGTATACCTACGTCCTCCAACCCTCGCTGTGTGAGTGAATCAATATACGAAACTTTTATCTACAGCCATATTACTTTCCTAATCGGTGGTAGAGGCATAAAAATTGACGACAAAAAAATTTTTTTTTTATTATATACTTTGAATAAATTTTATTTTTATTTTAAGTCGTGCTACTGTTTACAAAACTTGAACCATATAGCCAGTTAACATTATTTGAACCTTGCATCTTTTGGAAACATTTCAGTATTTCAAGATTCTATAACTAGGTAATACCAATTTAGTGCATGCTTTAACGCACCCCCCCCCCCCCCTTCATCATATGGCCTGTGCCATCTTCATTCTTTATCTGATGATAAAGATGATGATGATGGATTGCATACCCTGACAAACAATTCATACAAAACTTTGTGATGATTATCGTTCCGTTCTCCGTCTAATCGTCAACCCAGTGGAACTGCACCCAACCAAAGGCCTCTCATCAGAATTAGACGTTTATTACAGTATTGTGCTACATCCACAAGGCTCAGAGTTCGGACATACAAACAGACGAGGAAGCGAAACAAACGCCGGACGCTCATATTAATTAAACCGATAATGAATAGAAACCATTAATGACCATATTGGGCTTCTGATTACTTCGACCTTGAAAGTTAAGCTGCGTTTTGCAAATGATGTATTGTTTTGAGGATGGTGTGATGGCTTGTATTACGCATATTGCATGTTTTTGGTTCATTCGCTAATCTACTTAAAATAGTATTATGCACTAATCATAATCGAGTCTACTTCTGGACAAAAGCTTTCATCGTAAAGAGGCCATGTCTTGGCTGGTTAACTAATGTGCCTCCTTGGAGATGAATATCAGAAACCAGGAGATTGCAGGTACCTATCCCCTGAACGGAATTGCCTCCTTACTATGTTTTTGAAGGGTGAAGAAAATAAATGTCTAGGGGTCGACACAAAAGATCCCATGGGGTCGAAGTGTTGCTGGCTTGCCAGCCCCCATAATTCGATATGATAAGACAGCTAGATAATCGTTTCTTGAAAGGCGAATTGACGACCGCAGTTAGAAAAAGAGATAGGTACTTACCTGTTGGCTAGGAATGGGCGGCCACATTTATTTTTTCGATTACTTAATCGAAAAAATAAATGTGGCCGCCCATTCCTTTTTAAACTCCTATCAAGCAAACAAGAGAGGTTATGGGGGGGTGGCTTTAATCTAGCCAACAGTTTTAGTAAAGTAAAGTAAATATGCATGCAGTCAATAGGTAACTACAAGTTAAGGTACAACTTGTAGGAACCCAACGCGCAACGCAAAGAAGGACAAAATCTCTTATAAAAAAAGTGCTCCAATGATGGTCCCAGTGGCTTTGTGGTGGCAAATTTAACAACATATTTTAAACTATATACCTTAAAACCGTTCGTCGGTATTATGTATATCCTTTACAACAGGAAAACCTAACCCCTAAAAAATACTATTCTAAACAATACATATTTCCGATACCTGCTTCATATTTTCTGTCTTTTTTTTATCAATGACGATGATGTAATTTCATACCTAGGACATTTAATTTTCAGGGCTTGTTTTTAGAATATACTGACAGGTTATTAATGAGTAGCTTCAAACAATGCTTAGGTACCTATATTAAATACTAGTGTTTTCCCGCGACTTCGTCCGCACAAATTATATACCTACCAGATTTTAAGTCAGATCATCAAACAAAAAAAGTTTCGTCAAACTCGGTTCAGTAGTTTTTGCGTGATGTGCGAACAAACAAACAAACAAACACAAACAAACAGACAGACAAAATTTCTAAAATTGGTTGATTTCGAGTCGGGGATACTTAAAAACCATATCGTAATCTTTTTTTTGTAAATATCTTCAATGTACAGACACACATCAGTTACAGTTTTATAATAGTTTAGATCTATAGATAACCCTATTGTAATCTAGCTAGGGACACGAAACGCTACCAATTATCATTAAAATTTTTATGTCAAATGACATCAATAGTAGCATATGCTCACGACTATATTCCCCGAGGGGGTAGTCAGAGATATTCTGAAATC
The DNA here is from genome assembly GCA_963693445.1 of Agonopterix heracliana. Lineage (NCBI taxonomy): Eukaryota > Metazoa > Arthropoda > Insecta > Lepidoptera > Depressariidae > Agonopterix > Agonopterix heracliana. The sequence continues at coordinate 4,885,442 of OY856310.1, forward strand.
TCAGAACATCCACGTTTCACCAGTAGTACCGAAACTCTGTCCAGTGTAACGGGGGATGAGCCCGTCGCCACTTGTAATGGAGAGTGGGTACAATACATGCCTCGAAATTGAAGCATGCAAGATGCATCAATCGTAAATGTTTAAAAATATTATTCCATTTATGTTAATTTCCTTATGACTATCAATAGCACGACTAAACGTATAAAAACGAATTATCTAAAATAAACTAGGTAATCTTAGTATTTAGGATCAGTTTCAAAGTTCAGCATATCTAATTCTAATTCCTAGGTGGCCTCCATTATCGAATCAGACCTAGTACATTTTGAAATACTAACGGAATCCAATCTCTTTATTTCGAAAGAGAAGTCGTTACATTTTATTTGATTACTAGGTTTAATGTACAATTTTATTTTATATCTATTGATGTGATTCTAGAAATGAATTCGATATCGTTGAGTATGAATTTTGAAGGAAAAGAAACGAATGTAAGGTTTGCTAGCAGTGGTTTTAAATTAATTTCTTTCCATTTTTTTAACCTATTCCGTCCCATTTTTGGGCAAAGGTCTCCCCCTTATTTCCTCTTAATTGAAAATAAAAACACAATTAGTGCCCATTACAGTCACATCTTAATTAGATCCCACGGCTAATGGATTCCCTTATCTACCGACATTAGCGATTCCATTACCGATATATGATTACTAAAAAATAATACTAGCAGTTGCCATATTTTTAAAATGTTTATTTCGCCAATATCCTGTTAATTGAGTGAAATAATTGCGATGAAATATAAACTAAATGTTGTATCAAGTTTTCCTTACAAATCGTAGAAACTACTTTTTCTACGAGATGAAGATACGGGAGGAAAACAATCATGGAACATATCTTGTGTGACTGCGATGTCTTGGCGACTAAATGCATGTGCCTCCTGGGAGAAAGTTGTCAAAAACCGGGAAATTACAGGTTTCATCCCCTAAACGGTATTGCGTCCCTCATTTACAACGTTTTTCTGGCTTACCACCACACCACAGACAAAAAGGAACTTCGATGAGATAATCCGAATAATTTTTTTTTTCATTGCCTGAAAACTAATCGTCACTACATAGGTACTCGTAGTATACAAACAAACAAACAACAACTACAAAACAACAAACAAAATCGCTTCCCGCTGTCTATATGTCCATGTATGATCGGATTGTTTTTTTTTTAATAGAAAGAGTGATTCAAGAGATGTGCATTGAACCCGTGCGAAGCCGGGACGGGTCGCTAGTATACAATAACTTCGAAGCTACGAGTATATTATATCTCTTTAATATGGGGTCGGCTCTCCTAGTTAATACATAAATAAATAAATAAATAAATATCTTGGACAGTGTCACACAAATTATCTAGTCACATTTAAAGTTCCAGAATCTAGCCTGGACTTCCAGAATACATAATATATAGATACAAACATCCATGATTCAGGTACAAATATTCATATTCGTCATACAAATATTTGTCCCTTACGGGATTCGATCCCGCGACCCCCGGCACAGCAGGCAGGTTCACTACAGACTGTGCTGTCGGGCCGTCCAACAATACAAACAACAAACTATCCAATAAATAAAGATACTTGCCGATTATTATATCTATAACGTGCTATAACGAAGACATTATCATTTACAAAATGGTTAATTTCACACTTCACATTTAAAAAACGATTATTGACACAACATAAAAATAAAAACACCTACCTAGTTAGCTCGTACGATAGTGCCAAATTAACCCCTTTCAATCCGCAGTGGCACGCGTGATCATCCTCGTATATTAGCTATTCGAGTACTTATCCGTGGTGCATCCACATCACAAGGCGCAAAACCAATGTAGCACCATTATAAAAAAAACATGAACAATTTATTCACCTTTTTACTGAAACTACTGAATAACTGGCTTACTGAATGACAATCCAAACAAAGTTCGTAATTTACATACTAACGTGTGTTATTTAAGCGCATTCAATACGATACGTTAGAAAACTTGTAGGCCGTTCCGGCATTACTTTTTTAAATTGTATTTGTAATTAGTATTTTAAGAAATCACTCAACGTTGGCTGTATACCCATTTTTTCAACAATTTAGAGTCATCACAACTTTACCTAATGAATGACCATCTCACTCACGACCCCACGTACCTAATAACGTTAGCCTAAAGATGAATGCTAAGTATGTGCTTGAATTAGGCAATATATTTAGTTCCTGGTCGAGACGGAACAGAGGATGTGGTGGCCCTCGTATCTCGGGCGGCTGCATCTCCGTAATGCTTGTGCACAACTTATGCTATGCTATACTTTTTTTAGTCCTTAGCAAATTGCTTAGCTTTGGTTTTTTCCTTTTTCCCATTTCTTCCCGTGGTTGCCGTACAAGGCGAGTAAGGAATAGGGTTTCTTATGCTAGCCACCTCCACTTTACACGTAATTATATCCTGAATTCGATATGCTAAATGTGAATCTTGCTACAACTATACGCTTAGAAGTTGATAGTTTTAACAAAACTTATGCCCCAAATAAGAGACAAGGTCGCGAGTTTATGTGTGTAGGATATCGTCTATAATAATGCATAATTAAAAACACTAGGCAAACAATTTTCTTTCTTGAGAGGTGTTTGCAAAATGGGTTATTTTCTGTTTTGGCACGATGCAATGCAAAATAAAAGCGCTAGTAAGATTCTCGACTGCCAGTATCAGACGACAGTCAACTGTCGATCATATCTGTATTTCAAATCTTCCTAAATCTGATACTGATAGGTATTATTTTGAAAGTCCACAACTACGCTGCAGAGGAAAAATTACATGGCATTACCTAGCTTTTACACTATTGTGACAGGATAGTTTGAATAAGTAAGTCCATGTCGTCAATCCGAGCAACACTACTGTTATCCAATAGTTATTATGTAAATAAGAGTACTGTTTGTAAATACTCTATAGGTACAACCTTTCTAAAAAATTCAAGCTACAGATTAGCTTCGTATAGCTTTAGCTTAACTCTCACTGGAACTAAAGCCTAACATTAATAACAATGACGTCCGGCCGTTTTCACGCGCCATGCCTCCGCTGGACGCTCATTCTTAGAGCCATATATAAGACACGGCTCATTTTTTACCACCATAGTCAAATCCAAAACCTCTCCGGTTAAAGATCGAGAGAAATGAACATTTAGAATATAAGTGAGAAGAAAAGTGACAACATGTCCTGGACATTGTGTTTAGTGTTGTGTTTTTGTGGCTTGGTGAGGACTCAGGTGATCCCGGGGAAGTCCAGGACTAATGATGGGGATTACAACAATGTTAATACGGATGGATCTTTTGATTTCGGGTGAGTTTTTTGGAAAGAAAAGAAAGGGAGATAAGAGATATCAGGAAATAAGGACCAATTCAGGTCGCATTTCCCTGGATCGGTTATCAGGTGATGATTTGGGGCGGGCTTATGCTCACGACTATATTCCCCGAGGGGTTAGTCAGAGATATTCTGAAACCTGAGAACATCCACGTTTCACTAGTAGGACCGAAATGCGAGTTATTGAACATTTAACTTTGGATAAACGTTTTGAATTGTTAGAGAAGAAGATCTATAGTCTCTGGGAAAAGGCGTGAGTTTTTGTATGTGTATATTCTTATGAATTTATTGTACAGGTACTCAAACTTAAATAAATTACATACTTACGTCTGTGCTTACGTGCTTCATCAATCTGAGAATTGTTAGAGAAAAAAAGTTATCTGTTTGTTTATAAAAACGTTTGCAAATGAATTTATTATACAGGGTGTTAATTTAAATGAATTACAATAGGTACTTTCGGGGCTGCTTCCGATCAACTGAACCACTTTTACTAGGTATAGGACCAACATTGGAATCGCGAAAAAAATCTTCCATACATTTCGGTTGAATCGCTTTCTATGGAACAGCTGATTTTTTTCGCCGTGTAACGCATTTAAGTTCACACCCTGTATTGCTTAAATAACATAAGTGGCTTGAATTAATAATGTCATGGTAAAGTTGTTTGTTAAATTCATTGTTTCAAATAAATAAAACATAAAATGGTGAATAATAATAAGTAATTAAGATGTAAAGTGTAAACTTTAGTGAATCCCTTTGCTTAACATGACATGGTTCACATTATTTTCAGTGATAATTAAATAGGTAACGTAACTTTATAAAGTATCAGACTTTTAGTGACTATCTCATACTTAATATGTTTTAGGGAATTGTGTATGGTAATAAATTTACTTAATCTAAACTATTATTATTATATATTATATTATAAACCTGTAACTGAAGTGTGTCTGTACATTGAAGATATGTATTTACAAAAAAAAAATTACGATATGGTTTTTAGGTATCCCTGACTCGAAATCAACCTTTTTTAGAAATTTTGTCTGTCTGTTTGTGTGTTTGTTTGTTCGCGTATCACGCAAAAACTACTGAACCGATTTTGATGAAACTTCTTTTGTTTGATAGCTTATGATCTGACTTAAAATCTGGTAAGTATATAATTTGTGCGGACGAAGTGTCCCACTGATGGGCAAGTTACAAGTACTTAATTAATTAAAAAATCTAGACACACACACATTCCTACATAAACTCACGACTATTATCTCTTTCGGGATGGACAGAATCGGTCTTACAACTACCACCTCTTGTTCGAATCACATAAAAAGAGAGCTACAGGTACATTCAAATTGCGCAGCAGACAATTTGCCTTTATTTATCCCTACCGGAATAGTATTATGTCCTTTTACCTACGAACAAATTTTTACTTATAAAAGTAATGCATATTGTAGGAAAGCTCGCACCACCATGTACTCACCTCGTAGATACTATCAAATAGAATGATCTTCTGCTGCACAATGTGGCTCGCTCATTTTACGTGGTTCCAACTTTATCTTTTATAGAAATAGAAATTATTATTTGCTTTGAAACAGGAACATAGAGTACATAAATAAACTCACTACCGTAATCTCGTCATCTGTATCCATGTACATATTTTTAAAATATTGAAATATTGATATTTCTAATTTAATTTACTCCCTAAATGTTATAAAGTTTTATTAAGTAATTTAATGATTTACAGCTCGAAATTAATCTATGAAATAATGTAATTTAAATAATGAAATTACTAAAACTTACATGTGTAGTGTTTGTATTGTTAGTGTAAGTTCTTGAATAAATGAATGAATGAATAAATGAAATAATTTCAATAAATAAATGGTTTGCACAATATTATAAAATAATTAACTTACCGAAATCCAGATATGCGAACAAAGACCGAGGCTCCAGCTATCACCTGGCCCACGGCACGGCCAACGGAGTGGTCGGCGGACGATTTGGAGCCAAGGATCCCGCCACTGACACCATCAAGGAAACTGTGTACTCTGCTGGACCTAGAGGGTAAGCGAACTGACTTAGATTATGTGTAAACTTCGGGTCAGATAACCACTATGGCACAGTCAAGTTCAAGGATCATCATCATGTCAGCCGATAGAAGTCCACTGCTGGACATAGTTCTCCCCCAAGAATCACCACAACGACCGCGCTGCCCTCCCTCATCCAACGGCTTCCCGCCGACTACACCAGGTCGTCGGTCCACCTTGTCTAATCACGCTGCGCTTTCCGCGTTTCCTTTTTCCCCATCCTTTGGCCCCATCGGCCATCGGTTCTGCGAGCAATGTGCCCCGCCCATTCTATGGGCTATGTCGGCTACTCTGATTCTTCTGAGAATCTCTTCATTTCCGGTTCGATCCCACAGGGAAACTCCGAGCATAGCCCTCTCCCTCCATTTTCCTTTGGGTGACTTTCAGCCTTGAGTGAGCGACCACGTCTCATTTCGGATTCAGTCTATTTGGGATTTAGTTGTATTGACGTGTCGGGCAACTTGGGATTAGGTTGTAATGTACCGGAAGCGTCTCGTTCCGTATGTCATCACTGGCAGTACACCCTGGTCACAGACGTTTGTCCTGGCGTGATCGTCATATTTCATTGGGAGTCTAATTTTGTTCCAGTGTCAGTTTCGTATTGATCCAATAAGAAAATAAAGAATGTGAACAAATAAAATGAGCCCCCAAGGAACAAAGTTTAATATTCTAGTGGGCTTCGTTTACCAGTTGTAATAGAACCAGCCAGCCACATAATCTGACACGATTTATGTTCCGCAGATATATAATGCTCAAGGTACTCCAACTCCAATCTATCAACGATACATTTTCTTTCAGATTTCGCGCAAAAGGACCCAATATCCACAGAAAGATGGACTTAGACCAAAGACCTCGAGGCCCCATAGGTACCAAAGACGATCCCTACGCGGACCCCAACGAGGACCCAAGTTACGCATTCAAGTTTGACACGAGAACGTACTCCAAGAACGAAAATGCTGATGCCAGGGGAGATGTTAAAGGTATTGTTCTAAATAAAGTTACAAGAACATTAGATATAGGTAATATGGATATGTGTGTTAGCTAAAAAATTTGTGCTCATAGCTGTAAAATGCCCTCTGTCCTGTAGGCTCCACTATCTCGATCCACCAGTGGATTGAATAGGACGCTGAAGTTCACTGTGATCCACCATTAGGCTCAGTGGGTCCTATGATACTTGAATATATTAATAGGCTCCACCAGTGGATCGAATTTAATTCTGGGAGTTTTGTAAGATCCACCACTGATTTCTGTGGGACCTGTAATATACCTAATTTATTAATAAATTATCTAATTATAATTATAATATAGGCTCCAAGGAAGTTCGACCTCTTATACACGTCTGCTCTCCTGGTACATTTCGGCAGGAAGAAATCAAATTCGTGATATACACCAGAAATATTTACTGACATGCAACATATTATTACATTTTATAAAGGGGATTTTGGTTAACCTATACATATAAAACAGTGCGTGAAACACAATACTTAATTATATTCTGTAGAGGATGCAATTTAAGGGTGCACTTATGAAAGGGTTAAACAGCGGGTGCTGAAATTTTTCGAAGTCCACGCGAACGACGCCGCGGGAAAAAGCTAACCTCACTTACGCACCTTATCTGTACCTACTAAAAATCTGTTTTAAAACATATACCCATTGGAACAAAATTCACCAGGTCACTACTCCTTCGTTGATGACGCTGGAGAACGCCATGATGTCTCCTACATTGCTGGACGAGACACCGGATTCCACGTGTCTTCAGCACACCCTGATAACCCCAATGTTATTGGTTCCCCATTCCACCGAGCACCGTTGGTCAGAGGAGAAACCAGGCCTCGTGGGAGAACTGCTGTACAGAGAGGCCTTGATGGATCCTACAGGTAATTTTATTTCGAGTTCTTAAGACTTAGACAGTGTGACTTCAAAGAATAATTCTTCTTTTTGCGGTAATAACAATGTTACTTTACTATGTTGTTATTCGCCTAACAAAGCGGTCGACGTGGCAGGAAAGATCTGCTTGAGAAACATGCAGGTCTTTAAGGGGTATGAGATGCGAAAATTTATGCAAAATTGGATATACTCGCTTGTAGCGTCAGATTCGAAAGAATTCCCATGAGCACGGTAGCGACAGATAAGATTTATGGGCAAGTGTTCTGGGTTGTGAATTATTTCAATGGAAATATGGCGACGTCACTAATAAGTAATAATGGTATTTTTGTTTGATGAGTCAATATTTCTTATCGATACAGGTGTTTTCATGATTTTCTCTCGTAATTGTCCTACGTAATTGCTTAATGCCAATTAATTGTTTTCAATTAAAACTGTATAGCCCGGATAGCTCAGTCGGTAGAGCATTGGACTTTTAATCCAAGGGTCCAGGGTTCAAGTCCCTGTCCGGGCGGCATACATTTTGACCCATAACATGGTCATATTTATATTTTCCAGTTTAACTGTATAATTGTGTTCAGTTCATTTTGGTTTATTCTTCATAGCCCGGATAGCTCAGTTGGTAGAGCATTGGACTTTTAATCCAAGGGTCCAGGGTTCAAGTCCCTGTCCGGGCGGCGTACATTTTGACCCATAAGTTCATGGTCGCATATTTATGGATTAACTGTATAATTATGATTAGCTCAATTCGGTTTATTCTCTATAGCCCGGATAGCTCAGTCGGTAGAGCATTGGACTTTTAATCCAAGGGTCCAGGGTTCAAGTCCCTGTCCGGGCGGATCACATTTTGTTTACCAGTGATTGATCGTTGTTAGGTACTTAATTAATCTGATTTCTGATTTTGTGCAAGGTAAAAGTTCATAGAGGTCTTCATGATTTCCAGGATTGTCTATGATTTCAGGATGATGAATTTTGTTTCATACCCACTTGATAAATAGAAAATAAAAAATGCCGAAAGTTTTGTATCGTGGCTGTATTGCGTTTGCATCCATGCTTTATCGCGTTTGCATCGATGCTGCATCGCAACTCATTTGATGCTTTTTGCAGCACTTCTGCGTTGCAAAAAGTCGTAGTGTATGTAAATGGCCCTAATCTAATTACCCCAGTGCTGCTTACTCTGTAATTTGATTTCCCTATTTGTCATCAGATTCTGGTCCACCTATACTTATAACAACACCTTTCATTGTACTTTCAAGTACTTGTTTGTATTGTATTTTTAGGTGTTAATGTTGTTATCACTTAATTATCTTCGTCAGGGCTGACTTTGTCTAGCGAGCGCTGATCTTCGACTTACACATTCGATACCTACTTCGCAAAAATTGTCACTCCATTTCATTTCCCCGGGAACATTCCACAATGTGTTTAACTCAACCGCTTTCTCTCATTACTCATTTCTTTCGGGTATAGAATCCGGCTCCCGCCCGGAGGAGCCATCACCCATTTTTTTAACAATTGTCATCTTAAAGCCAGATTAATAGTAGTAGTAATAGTCGTCTTCGGCTTGCTTATGCACACAACGAGATCTGTTATTTAGTTTGTTTTTGAGGGAAACTTTGAAAATATTATCTCCACTCCATAGCCCAGTGGGGTTCTTGGAGTTTACGGATCAGCCCCTACATCACGTTGATGATTATTTTGTTAGTTGGTATCTAGTACCTATGTCTATATCGTTATCATTGTTTGAGCAGAATATTATTTAGTTATACCTACTTACTCATTGGTATAATTATGCTATTATGTTTTCTTAATTAAACACAAGTGTTTTAAATAAATGTTGCCTTGTTTAACCAAATTCGTTCATTCATTTAGGTCAGTTCTCCACGGCCCGGATAGCTCAGTCGGTAGAGCATTGGACTTTTAATCCAAGGGTCCAGGGTTCAAGTCCCTGTCCGGGCGGATCACATTTTGACCGATAAGTTCATGGTCATATTTTTATCTTCCAGTTTAACTGTAATATTGTGATTAACTCAATTCGGTTTATTCTCCATAGCCCGGATAGCTCAGTCGGTAGAGCATTGGACTTTTAATCCAAGGGTCCAGGGTTCAAGTCCCTGTCCGGGCGGCTAATATTTTGTCTCCGCAGACATTTATCTTTCTAGTCTTATTCAAATGTGTTAATGGATTTAGGTATATTCAGCTTTGCACGGTCCGAATAGCTGTTAGTAGAGAATTTGACCCAAAGTTATAGCAATTTGGTACCATGTTTATTTTGGTTCAACCGGAGGTCCCAATGAGTCGTTTCATTTATTCCACAACCCGGATTATCTCATTGGCATTAGGTTTTAGGCCCTGAGTTCTGGGTAAGAAGTCCCATGAACAAGCAGTGTTCATGTTTATGACTTGAGCATAAAACATTGACCTCGTATTTGAAACGGATATTCGACAAAAATCTGACTATCAGATTCATCTTCATCAACCATAACCAAATTAAGGTCGTTGCATTTTGACTTCCGCAGGGTGTGAACCCGGAACCATCTCAGAACCTTGGATTTTGATAGCCTTTTGTTTTATTTACTTACGACTGATGTATGGCAACGTTTTTGTACAGGTTCATATCTGCTGGTCCTGATCAAAGAAGGACTGAAAGCAGCGATTCTCATGGCAATGTGCGAGGATCTTACACGTTTTTGGATGACAAAGGTGTCCAGAGGTAAGCCTCCTTTCTCATCTTATGCATGCATAGTACCTATATTGAATATAACACGTACTAACCCTACTTTCACTAATGCTCAAGTATTAAGTTACATGCATATGTGTGCAAAACTATAGGGTGTACTTACATTAATTTAGTTTTCAAATACTTATATCATTTACATGGCATATCTAAAGAACGTAATTAAATTCCTGCAGGACAGTAAACTACATAGCAGGTCCCGGCATCGGGTACCGCATAGTGAAGAACGGAAAGGATCCCTTCATCCCTGGTTACTTCCCGACTATACCCAGCGCGTATGATCCTGACTTCGTTAATGCTGGTGCTACTGGACTAGCTGTTGATGACACAGGCACTGACGATGTCTTTAAAGGTTTTCCTTTTTTTTTATTTTTCTAGTCGTTCTGACCGGATTTTCAGGTTATGGGCCCAGTCTACCTCAAAAAACATTTAGTTAAGTGTTAAATACAAAATAAACACAAGTTGATACCGAAAATAATGTACGTCGTCCGTAATCGTACGTAATCTCCCATTCAAGTAGATTTTGAAGTCTTATCAAATTATATTATTATGTTATCAACCAATTGTTTAAAATGTGCTAAAATATTTTTTCATTCAGGTCCGGACGGCACAGCAGCCTCGGGGCATGTAAAACCACCTCCCTTCCCAGCCGAAAGGCCCACCAAGAAACCCACTCCTCCCACCAGTATCGAAGTTAGTTCAGAAGAATACGACAAGCCCAGTTTCGCTCAGGGCAGCTCAAATTTTGGCCAGACTTCCAAACCTAGTTTTGGATCAGGTTCTGGCAGCTTTGGAAGTTCTGGAAGTGGTAGTTTTGAACGCCCAGGGTCAAGTGAAGCCTTTGGAAGCCAAGAATCGAGTGGTAGCTTTGGAGGATCAGGCTCCAGTCCCAGCTTTGGAGGTTCTGGTGGGAGTGGTGGTAGTTTTGGGAGTCCAGGATCCAGTGGCGGTAATTTCGGAGGTTCGGGGGGATCTGGGGCATCCGGAGGAAGTTTCGGAAGCCAAGGCGGATCTGGTGGTAATTTCGGCAGCTCAGGACCAAGTAGTAATTTCGGGGGAACAGGATCTGGTAGTAGTTTTGGAGGCTCAGGGGGCAGCTTTGAAGCAACTGGAAGCGACTCGAGCTACGTCGACGAAGAACTACCAAGTTTTGGAGGAGCCAAACCGACTAAAGGCCCAGGTGATGAGTAGCATGGATACACGAGTCGTTTGTTTATGTGATCTTGACTTCTCTTATATTTAACGTTAGCTAAATTTTAATTTAGAGACTATACGAGATTCTGTAAGATAGAGAATGACTGCATCTAATTAAGAACTTTTCAGGACTGGAGGAGTGCAACGTAAAGTATTTTATACAGCCTTTATCCTGTTAAAGGACAAATTTTGAACTTTAATACAGCTCGATGTTAATTCTTTACTCAACTCGGTCTCAACAATTAGTTAGCTTTCGAATTAGTTCTTAGTCCTTCTCATAAGAAGAATTATTAGTCATCTCAAAATTGAAAGGAATAATTAATAAGCTAGCCATTAGCCAGCATTGTAAATAGTCAAGTTTCATATCAGAGAAACGAGATCACCACCAATCAGCTTACTCACATAACGGTTGAAGATTGCACTCCAATTAGACTTAACACTTTTTATACAAAAATTGCTTGAACGCAATAAACAATGTTCACCACCAAACTGGTTTTATTACACCACACCTTTACGGCACAAGCACATAAGCACAGAAAATTTAGACATAATTAAATATTGCAGGCAAGCCGGGTCGCCCGCGCCCCACGAGCAAGCCCTATAGGCCGACGAAGAAACCTTATGTGCCACTAAAACCTTTCCAGACAACGAATAACAAAGACGACGGTTTCGATGCAGACACTGACGATAAAAACACACCACAGTTCGCTATAGGATTCAATATAGAACATAAACCTGGCGTTACGACCATTCACAGGCCTGGTACCACGATTATACGAAATATAGGACAAGATTATTTCGGCGTACCACCAGGCGTGTCTGTTAGGGCTCATGTACAAAGCATTGATTTATATCCGTACGATTCTAAACCTATTTCGCCTTCCGAAGCGATAGAGAAAGATAAAACGTAACAGTTTTGTGATTAAATAAAATTTAAGTACCTTTATATTCACATTTATAAAAGTTTCTGTTATTAACATACAATTTTATACTGTAAAATAGACGAACTGACTTATTTAACGAATAAACATGTAAGTAACATTTGTTTAGTGTTTGATTTTCAATATCTACAGTTATAAAAGTAAAGTTTAACAAAAACAAAAATAAACTGAACACAAATCAACAACATACAATTAGGGTGTTAAACAATTACAAAATACCAGTAAAACGCAGAAGCATACAATTTTTTAAAAATTTATTCGAACAACACGACTGTAAATTTAACAAAATGCAAAATAGTAACTGTTACAAGGAGTTTGGGTGTTTGTTTGTGTGTTCGTAACCTCTTTCATACCGGCACTCCGTTAACGATTACAATTAAATATTGAAATAGGGTGTAACAAATTTAGGTAACAAGAAATATTAGTTGGAAGGGTAAATTTTGGCAAAGTCAACTGTCTGACAAGTTAATAGAGAATGTCGTTGATTGAACGAGAAAATTAGATCCAAAACTCGAAGTTTTCTTTGTTTCGCCTATTTAACTGACAAATTATGAATAACTCGTAACTACATTTAACTATATGTAGTCTAACGTTTAATTCTAAGTTATTATATAAAATTATACTCAACTAGCTGTATGCGTTAAATTTGTGCTCAAACTGAAACTCCAAGGCCTTGATTCTTATATTTTGCGAGCAAACCTGGAATTGAACCTAGGCCCATTTTTGGTTTGAGAGGTTCAGAGTGGTAAAGAAAAGGCTGATAATGAAGTTGAGAATTCGATTTTAACTTGAAAATCGCGAATCACTGGAACTGAGATTAAGAGGCCTTTATTATGGTAAAGAGAAAACGACGTCACAGCGATTTGAACTTAGGACTTCTACTTTGGCAGTTTAACATGTTGGTAACATCTGACAATGTATGTATCCTGGAATAAAAAAATGTGTAAGGAGACATGTTTAACATCAGCCTTTATGCCATTCACAGGCACATCCCAAGGTACGAATAAGCGTGAGAAGAAAAGATAAAAGCCGGCACACAACTTGGCAAAAACCGGGACAGCGCGAGAAAAAAATTTGTTGGCGTAAGTGGTACTTCACACACCCCTCCCTCACCCCCGCCTCATTGGTTTGCCACGTAGTGTAACTCTCGAAAAAATAAATAAGTGGCTGCAAACAAGATGTCTCTATCTGCAATTAATATAAGACGCAAATTCTCAATTAATTTGTCAGACCTTAATAAATATTAACAGTAAAGTTAGTACGTGGTTAAATTATTAGTCGAATACATGATTTTTATAATTAGGTACCTAACTACTCGATGGTGATTTATCGGTGTTTAATAATTATAAATTTTCAAAATTGTAAATATTTGGATACAAGTCTCTAGAATTCGTAAATAAAGATTTATTTATATACTTACTAATTATTTTTAGAACATGAAACATTTTTATAGCACGAAAATAAAATTGGGTGTATTAAACTATAGAATTTAAATAACATAGTGGGGTTTTAATAATTACATTTAACAAAATAAAACCCTTTCACAAAGCCAGCCTATACGCCATCAAAAATTATTAATTACTAGCTAATTATAATGTTCTACGTCCAAGTAACAGATCTTTACAAAGTCTTAGTTCTAAAACTATTGAAAATGTACATGATAACATCCTAACAAAAAAATGACCAAACGCAAACTAAGTCAAACATCAAATAATATACAAGAATTTATTGTGATATCGTTAGATAATTAATTTGGGTGTTTTTATTATTGGGTATTTTATTACCGAACGGCCCGGTAGCTCAGTCGGTAGTGAACCTGCATGCTGTGCTAAGGGTCGCGGGTGCGAATCCCGTAAGGGACAAATATTTGTATGATGAATATGAATATTTGTACCCGAGTCATGGATGTTTGTATTTTTATATGTATTCTATATCGTTGTCTAGTTATCATAATAGTCCAGGCTAGATTCTGGAATGTGACTAGATAATTTGTGTGACACTGTCCAAGATATTTATATTATTGACTTTTTATTGATGGCCATTTTCTGCTATTGGTCATTTTTGTTTGGACTGAAATAAAAAATTCTAACCACTATTGTAGTTTTCGTTTCATCGACTTATTCAAAAATTCACAAAATAAATACGTTAAGTTACAATAAATAAATTACATTACACCATCCGAAGCTTTGCTCCATCTTAAACACTAAGTATATAAAAATCTATGTAATATTAATAGATAGAAAAACGTTAGTTAGAAAAAGATTCTAGAAGGCAAAGTAGCAAATCACAAGAGAAAGCTATATTTTGGCGATTAAATTTACGTGCGCTTACAGCCTAAGTTACAAGATTTATGTTACAAAGAACTATAGACCTAATTGTTAAGGCCTTAACAATGTCTATTATAGGCCACACGAATATTTAAAATAAACTCATATCATCAGCTCGTCTAGTATGATTTCTCTATTTGCGCCCGACTCCGTTTTTTTCCATAGGTACTGTCATACATTGTCGCGGAAAGTGCGATGTTCGTTCTGAGAGGTCATTTTCCATGCAGCGAAAGCCCGTCGCGCGGTAAAGAAAATGATAAGACATAAAGAGTTTTGTCTATCTGCATTCTGTGAGAATTATAGTAAAATAGACTCTCGACAATGTGTCATGAAAGACGACTTTTCCCTTCCGATATCATCAACATTTCTGATGCCAACACCGTTTACTGATTTGAGTCACTTCATTCGCCCATTTAACCCCTTCTTTGAGGTTTTTGTGGTTTCCCGTTTAATTAAATTCAGAAGGGTAATTATGAGAGTGTATCTGTGTTTAGCGCGTACACTTATATGTACTTAAAGCCCGACCAGTAATATAAAAATCTCGTCATGTTGCGGAAAATCATTGGATTTGTACTTGGAACACTGACATTAAATGTTAAAATCGATTGCAGCGCCCCCAAACCAGGTTTTTAATTTTTCTGGTAAGGCTTTACTGCTGGTAGGTACACTTAAATGCGTGACACATAAAAGAGGATGCTACATACCATCAAACTGAACTGAGTCAAAGTGAGAGAGAGAGAGTATGGGACGAAAAATTGTTTTCTATGGAACAGAAGCTTTTATTTTCTTGATTTTATTTATGTTGGTTCCGTAGTGAAAGTAGTTCAATTTGATGGTCTGACCCTTTAATATACATGTAACGTATTTAAGTTTACACCCTGCATACTACGTTCTAGAGGATACACTATACTTCATTACGCTGCGCTGTCTCATTCAAATGCAGCTCAGTAAATAACTTTCAATTCTCATTCACCGTTGTTTGTTTTTGGCATAGCGCTGCTCTAGAACCAAGTACAACATGCTCAATGATTGTAGATAGTGTTTTTAATTTTCTGATTATACTTCAACACAAAACAATTTAGATATCTAACACGATTTATGAATGTAATTAATAATAATAATTTTGCAAAGCTTACTATTTATACGTGTATGAAAATGACGTACCTAGTAAATTTAATTTAACATGGACTGAAAATGTTATTTCACATTTAGTCACAGCCATTATTTACCTACGGCTTTTTATATGTATAACATACTTTATATTACCTACTGTGTTTATGCAACACATTTTTTAAAAGACAATTTTATATTTTTTTAATCGTAATTTAGTTAAAGATCGATTGTAATGTAAGACATTTTTATCATCGCGAAACTAATTTCGACCGAAGTAGAAAGTTAATTTATGAATGAGACCGCAATGAAAAATTTAAATAAAATAGCATAAAGGTGGGAACCACAACAAAATCGTGTTACACGTTTTGACATGGAATCCAATTCCGTGTCTTACCTCGTCCTCACTATGTATGGGGAAGAGCAGTTGTGAAAAGTGACGGTGACGAAAAAACGTTCTGAGCGCTAGGTAGGTATAACTTCCAAGAATATTGTGGTAAATAATTGAAGCTAGTAGCGTTCGACAAAGGTGTCTAGGTGTCCCTGATTCCAAATCGTCAATCTTTTGATTTTTTTTCTGTCAGTATGTACGTTTGTTTGTTTGTTTGCGCATCAGGCAAAAACTACTAGACCGATTTTAATGAAACTTATTTTGTTTGAAAGCTTATGATTAGACTTACAATTTGATATAACATTTATCTCGCTACGAACTCTCGACGGGAACCCGGAACGAAATCGCGGGAAAATCCTCGTAAATGATAAAATAAATACTTCGGTAATTAGATTTTGTTTGTCATTCTAGTCGTAACATTCCAAAGAACAATAATTTAACCACCAGAAATTAAATTAACAATTAAGTAAACATTTTATTTTTATTTTCGGAGAAACAGTAGGTAAGTATCTTTGTTTGTTCGGTGATCGATGGATTAGATTTTTAAGCAACATAACTTTCATTGCGTTCTTATTCATATTTTGGATGTGTAAACTATAATAATTATCAGGTTCAAATAATATTAGTAATCTATTAACATGTTAGTTACTGAAAAACTAATAACTCAATCAATAAAAATTTAATAATAATAATAAAATCAACATAAACGCAAAATTTCTCTTACATATTAAAATTGAAAATATTTTTCTACCTTTGCTAAATTCGTTCAAACGCCAAAATTTCAATATTTTTAAATAAATTTCAAAACGATCTTTTTAAAGAAGCACCGACTCTTAGAATTAGATGGTTTGTGCGAGTTTTGTGTAATATGCCAATATATTGGTTCTTTTATTTTCAAATGCAATATTTTGCGCTATTTTAAGTCTTGTCTATATCAATATTCAGTACTAGGTAATCAGGTAAAATGTACAGTAAGAAAGAATAACATCCCAACATTTTGATGCATTATACAAGCAACCAATGATGAATAAAAACATAATTTCGAACAAAGATGTTTTTGATTCAAACTGTACGAAATTATTATGTACAAAGGAGACTAGAACTTGAGTTAACTATCTAACTATACTAGAAGAAATCTGATTATTGAGAAGGCAAGGCAAGAATACATTCCGAAAAATCATGAATTACTATTTTCGGATAGTTTACTTCTTTGGGACAAAGTTAGTATCGTAGTAATTGGGATTAGACAGATTAGCGTTGTAACAAGACCGTTTAACTGATTTATCTAGATACTTTTCCAAAAGAGAAAGTCTTAAGATGTAAACAAGTGATCTTACTGCGTCACAATAGCTTCACGATAATTTTATCAGCAATAGTCTTTTATCGTTAATGACAAAAACGATAACGATTTGTGAAACGTCGAATTTTGATGTTAGTCTTTTGTTTACATTGTAAGACGTTAGCGATGGAATAGACTATAAATGTGATTGAAATGTATTGGCACAGATTATAAAATATTGTACAGAAACAGATGGTAACTACATTTAGAAGTCTTTTGAATATAAAATGAAATTATTAAATAACTTTACATTATACATAACATAATATTCTTATAATGTATAGGAAACTATATTTCTGAGCATGATTTAGACACTACATAAACTAAAATCGAAGCACAACATTTTCAAAATCTAAACTTAAATGATAACAAACATTCTTTAACTTCAAAAAGCGAGGGTTACGTATTTACTAGTAAATGTTATTCTAAAAACAAATGAGTTCAGTTAAAAGTTCAATAATTCTGTTACAGTCTTTGAATCTGAACTAAGTTATACACAAAAATGGCAATAATATTTAATAAATACAAACGAGTTATAATTAGGTAATCTACATTTTGTGGTCGTTCAAATTAAAAGTAACTTTAAAGCTATATAGGGGTTTTGTTTGGAGACTAGTCACAGAATAAATACTACAAAATATGATCCGAGCCAAATTGAACCATGCGCGCTTCGCCAAAGGTAAATATTACACTGAATCGGTGTATGTCACCATGCGAAGTCCGCAAGGTAGGCGTGAATAGAGCATTTTTCACTGCCAAACCACTATCGACTTTACATGCGTTGATATAACATCAAAACTCTATTAACACAACTTTTGCCTCAAGTCGCTTCTATGCTCTCGGGGACTAGTAGTGTTATTGAGTTTCAATGTTATTTTAACGCAAGCAAAAGTCGATAATCGATTAGCAGTGAAAAATGATCTGAGCTGTGCAAGGTGTGTGTGCAAATGTATAAGTAACAAGGTCGCGCCAAATAGTTTTTTTGTTTTTTTCACCTTTGATTAAATTAAAAAGCGGAAGATAGGTAACGTTCTTGCATTACGTGCTCGAAAAATGGACCTGCTTTTCATGTATCTTACGAGTGAAAAGTAATACCGAGTAATTTGTTTTTTTCATTTTTAATGATTTCTACAACGAGTAAAAGCACACGAAGCTACGAATAAGAATGTATAGAAGAGTAAATGAATCTCAAAAAGTGGCACCAAAAAAAGTGTACCGTGTTCTAAATTTGTTCTTTAAAAACTGTACCTAGGCGCCTAAACTCATACAACATGTCATTTTTCATTGGGTGTCATAAATTATTTCGATTTTGCTTAGAGTTACTATTCTTATTCGTAGACACGAAGGCATTGTGATACCTTTATTCCGCCTAAAATCAAAAAAGTTTCTCAATCACCCTATGCCGCCCGTATTGCGACTATGTAAATTAGGCGACGGGGGCTCAATTTATGCGGTCCATGCGCTTTTGGCTAGTTACCTATCTTCCTATTTTAATTTAATCAAAGTTTATCACCTACAGTGCGAGAGCATGCTTCTAAGATAGATTCACTCTCAGTCCCAAGTTCCAAACGATCATTAAAGTTAATCCTCAATTAAATCTCTTGCTGTCACATTTTGTCTTGTTGACGTAGTAAAAGCTGGCAAGAGGAATGGAACGGAGGATTAACTTTGATGAGCGTTTCTGCAACTGAGTGGAGTTAACATTAACGTCGTTAGATCCCGCCTTAAGGTTACTTTTCATTTGATAGCCACAATATTTTCTATTTAACCGTGAAGGCAAATGAAATGTGTCAATTATATAGCTCCTTTGGAGGCTGAAATTCTACGATATTATTTACAAGATTCTCATCTCCGTTTTTATATTATCAATTTTAATAATAAATGTATCGATTTTAAAACAATTTTTCGGGATTTACACTGCAGTATACGCAATTTGATTACTTTTATCCAATTCCAATTAGTTGTTATGGTGAAACATTACGCATTGTGCTCCATACAAAACTACAAGGATATATTCGAAAATACCTTTGTCATTTTTGTATGAAAATTAAATTTTTCGTCGTCATAATAATACGTAGTCTTCTTTTTTAATAAAATTTTAAGATTTTAGCTCTATGTTTATGAAGGAGCACGTTGCGGGATTATCCACCTTATGTCAAAAGAAAAACTAATTCACATAAAAAAAAATAAGTACCTTATTCAAATTTAAAAAGATTTTTTTTTATAGAAACCCTTGCAACCAATAATGTAAATTAAAATCGAGAATTGTGCGACAACTATCATTTTATCAACAGGCTACTTTTTATTTATTTTATATCCACATTCTATCATTCGTCTTTAATTTTATCTTCAGCTTAAAACCGGAAAAAAATTAAATAGAAATTGTCAAAGAAGAACTAAGTAGGTATTGTGGAAACATCCTCTTAGGGCATTTCCATAAACCTTTCCACAGACTAGTCCCAAAGACGCTGCTCCAAAATTAGGTCTCTTCATAATTAAGAAGCCTTATCCCATTTTGAATTCAGACTGACAACATTTTGTCACCCTTTATAAATACCCTAAAAAATGTGTTTACTAGAAATAGTATTCAGTGGAAGGTAAAGTACACTGCGTGTGACACAGAACATTCATCGCGTAAATCTACGCTTCCAGCTGTTAAAATGTTAAACACCAGTCGCGTTGGCACGCCTTGTAGGGTAGTGTCTTGTCTTTTGTATCGCTCAGACACGCAAAAAGCGATAGAGACAAGAGATAACACGCGATCTGCACTCGTAGCATGCTACACGTGATACGGCGGTATCACACCTTCGCTCTCTTTCTATCTGCGTGCGAACAAACGAGATAAAAGACGTGATACAGCCGTATCCCATGTAGCATGCTACGGTTTCTGCACTGGTAGCATGCTACCCGTGATACAGCTGTATCGCGTCTTTTACCTCGTTCATTCGCGCTCAAATAGAAAGAGAGCGAAGGTGTGATAGCGCTATATCACGGTGCCATGCTACCAATGCTGTTAGTCGTAGTCATGTCTTTGTTACAAGATTAAGATAACAATACTTGGGCGCTATTAAATACGATAAACACAAGTTCATACATTCTATTTTCTACTTTAAATACAAATTGTCAACTTCAACATGCTATTAAAATTAAATACGAATGATCGAATGGGGATCTATACATTCGGCGTCTATTTGCGACGCGTCAACAAGAGCCAATATTACGTTATCTTCATCTTTTTGCTGGTCTCCTCCAGCATGTCTTTGATCTTAGAGAGGGGGGAACGTTTCTCCTCCCCTCCTTTGTAAACGTAATCCGGTGGAAGGTGGATTTGTAGGGGGTCGTGCAGACGAGAGAGATCCTTCTCCAGTTTGCTTATCTGTAACGTGAAATTATTATAGTTTGATTAATTTGTTGTTGTCACCTACAATGAATGCTCAATGAAAAGTTCCATTGCCCAGTGGGTCAATGTAATGAACGCGAAAATTTTTGCAGTATCATACATAATGGGTGATTTTTATATAACTTCCCAAATTTTCTGGGGTGGTTCAGACCATCAAACTGAAAAGCTTTTACTAAGGGAGCAAACCCGAAATCGAAAAGAAATCATCTGCTCTTCCATACATTTGAGTCGAGTAAGCACGGCAGTTTAGTATGGCACAGCAGATATATTTTTTTGCGATTTCATGTTTGCTCCCATACTAAAAGCTTTTCAGTTTAATCACCTGAACCACCCATAAAATTATAAAAACTCTAGACTTCGTATTAAACTACTATAATAGTTTTTTTTTTTTTTTTTTTTAAATATATTTACTAGCCTGGTTACTAGACCTTGTGGCTAAATCTTAATTTATTTTTAATTTTCTTCTGTTTTCACATTAAAACGTTGGTATTCGACGTTTTGATGGTTCTTTGGAGTTTTTGGAGGCAATTGAAAGACGCAGGAAAAGCAGAGAAGTCCACAGGAAAGAGGTGAACCGACCGCTTTGCCGCGCTAAAATCACGGAACACTTTTCCTGTTTACGACCCATGTACCATCATATTTCACTGAACTATATATTATTCACTTGCACGACACTTTGTTACGCAAAACAACACCAATTTTACGAACCAAAACTCACTATAAACAATAAAAATTCGATGAAATATAAGGACTCCAAACGTCAGCCACCAAAGCCCGCCAAAAACTCCACTATAATAGTAGTTTAGACCTTGGGTTACCAACACAAAATTCTAGGGCGGACACTTGACTAATGATGGCACATAAAAACACTTAAAATAAATAAATAATCTACTGCCCAGGGCTGCGATTTTTGAATGTTTTTGAATGGGGTGCGAGTTTTCATCAAGAGCGAGCGAGCGTTCTCATGTACGCTTTTGTATGAGATTTAAAAACCGTTCAAACTCACCGATGACATTCAAAAATCGCACCCCAGGAATCAACATAGTAAAATTTCACTTGGTTAATTTTGAAGTCTCCAAAATTATTATTCTTCGGCCATAGCTTTTCAGGGGCCAATGTTTATTGTTATGTTAATTATTATGAAGGTGCCTACTGGTAATTTGGACACAATGGTAACAATGATGCTAATTTGAATTCACTATCCAAAAATTAAATAAAGTATTACAAAAGATAATAGACTACAATTCTTTTCAGCAAATTGCGATGCACTCAAAAGATAACCTCTCCGTACTTTAAAACGAAGCCATTTAAGCTAACAAGGATAAAGAAAAAGCTAAGAGTAAAGCTTACCAAGGATAAACGATTTGCTATCTCAGAAACCGGCACTTTTTGGTTCAAAATCTCGTTAACTTATAACCTTACTATATTTTTTTATTTGGGTCCGCATTGGGTACGTAGGTCCGTATGTGGTGGACCGCTCATACACCCTCTCTGAGGGCAGGCCTGTGCCCTTCAGTGGGACGTATACACCCGTATCATAATACCCACTGTCCATTATAAGTTCTAAGTAAGTTGAGAGGATTATAAGTTTATAGACGGATGATTGTGATGGATGATGCCTTTTTATTAAGAAATAGCATATAGAATCCCACTGTAGAGCAAATGCCTCCTCTCACATATGAGAGAGGGAGTGAACCATTATACCGCGAGAGGAGGCCTGTGCCCCGCAATAGTCTTTTTCATCGTCATCATCATTATTTATACGAGGACGTATGAAAGTATGATGATTATTAAACTAAAGTGGTTTGTACATTTAGAATATTGTGTATTTACCTCATTCTTCAGATGATTGTATTGATTGATGTCAAGCCCAATTTTCTTGGCCTTTTTATGAAGTGTCAGCAGATGCTCTCGATCCTTGACATCCGGCAGGATGTACTCCTGAAAGAATTGTTTTATTGTATAAAACCCAAGGAGAAATTAAGAATTTCTTGTTCTTGCCCTATTTTGTGGACGTTTGTCTTTGGACTGTGTTGTGAAAATCAAATATTTAGTAATACACTTACAAACATAATTAAATATTCTACCTAAACTCACGACCATAATCCCATATCCCAGTATTCAGAAACTTACTAAATGTTTGAGTATCGAATGATTTAGGTACCATAAAATACTTATGTCAAAAAATATTACCCTGATGCATTATTGTGTCTTAAATAAAATAGCTAAGCCCTTGTATTAGTAGTAACCCATCTGAAACTCATAAACAAAATACCTTCGTCTATCGTAATTCCAGAACATTCTCAATAAACCTCGATAATTAGCAGTTACTATGCGAGCTGAAAACAAAAAGGAATGGCTTTCCTCCTGGAACGGCTACATAATGTCTTGATAATATCCCATTACAAGCGATGGGGCCATTCTCTCCTCTTTGGAAGGGCCTAGAATCTTTATTTAAATTCTGCCTTAGGCTGAGTAGATTAAGCGGTCAGAAACATGGATGTGCCTACCAACACTTATGCAGTCTGCCTAATACAATTGTATACCTAATGATTGCTGTAGCATAGAACACCTTTAGGGCCTGTTTCACCACTTCTAGGTAAGTTCTTTTTAGCTTATCCGACAGTTTGACATATTTTGTATGAAATTATGTCAAAATATCTGTCGGATAAGCTAACAAGAACTTATTCAGAAGTGGTGAAAAAGGCCCTTAGTCTTTCATGACGGAATGACATGTGAAAATAATGATGATTATTTTAGCTAGCATTTCACCGACAAAGGCACGCATAAGAAACCTTACAGCTTAGTTGACTCGTACGGCACCCACAAGGGAAACAACACAAGGTTCCGTGGTCGGCAGCATCATGTTGATAACTTGAGATCTTTCAATAAGGTAAAGCCATGGTTAAATTAAAAAAAGGGAATTAGGTGTAAAAAATGTTTTTGAGTAATTTCATTTAAAACTAATTAGAAGGTACATATCACTTTTTTTTAAAAGCACTAGAATGGTTACACAAGGTGTATTTAGAAAAGGTGTATTTCAAACTGAACAACTTTTACTAAGTATTGAAACCAATATTCAAATTGGTGGTTCTTTAATGCAAATGTCTAGGGTACTAGGTACTCGACCCAAATGTATGGAACAGCTGTTTTTGTGAGTGATTTTACGATTACACAGCGATCTCGCCTCGCCGTGAAATCGCTGGACAAATCGCTAGTGTGAACAGGCCCTTTAAACAGAAGACATCATACTTTCAAATAATTGTCCAAAAAATTTGACTTTCAGACATAAATTGTGCCATCTCTTCGAACCCTTACCTGTTTAGTCATAACAAAGTAAGCGTACCCCGCCATCGCGGTGCCGTACGTTACGAAGTAGGTGACCGGCTCCATGATGTCCCAGGAGTACTCCCACCAGGTCAGACGGGCCAGCACCCCGAACTGGACACCCATGAGGCCGAGACCGATCCACGTGAGGGCTGAGGTCCGACGAGTCGTCTCCACTTCCAGGGATAGACGCTTCTGAAGTTAAAGAGGGATAAATGAAAATTTTCATCAAGTTTAGTTTTATGTTGTTACAGCCCTTATGAGACATCCCTAATTTTGCCAATGTCAGAAATTATGAATGCGACGCTGAAAAACAAAAAATTACGGGTTCACACAGCTTTTTAATTGAGTGAGTTCCCAACGATTAAGTTATGTTATGCCCGCATTAAAAGTTTATTTTATTGGGATGAGGTAACTAACTATTCGAATTCAGTGGGGATTTGGTTGCTTTTAACCACACACAGTGAATAAGAAAGAGAACTACCATAGATTTAATATTATGTATGTTTCAACCAATTTTTAAGGGCAAAGGCTTTTGTGCCTGGTACCGGAGATTAGCTAGGAATGTTCCTACCTACACTCCACTCCCAACATTTAAGAGAAATAAATACTGCGCGACTGGGCTGTCTTGAACACAGTAAAGAAGGGATGGGAGAATATCGTCCTGTAGGGCTCGCATGCCACCCCCGAGAAAACGACAAAACTCGAGATGTGCCAGAAAGAGCGCACATGACGTTTTTCTCGTTTAAACGCTTTGTCGTGGGTGGCATGCTAGCCGTGCTGTGAAGAGAGCATATCTGGGGCGACCCTCTGGGCATCGTCCAGTAAACAGATCCTGGCACCGCTGGATAGATCAGGTCACCAAGGATCTCAAAGATCTGGAGTTACCCATCTGGATACAGAAGGCATAGAAAAGAGATGAATGGCGTGTTTTGTTGTCGGAGCCCAAGACCCATTTCGGGTCCATGCCGGCGCAGTCTTCTTCTTATCGTGTTCAATTTTGAACAAAGTCGCTAAATAGTATCTCGCCAGAAGTGTGCAACCGATATTGCACCGTCGCTAGCGGTCATGAGCTCCTCCTGCGTGCAGGTGTTAGGGCACGCAGGGCAGGAATTGCCGGCGCAGTAAGTTAGTATGCGTAAATTGGAATATTATAACCACTCGTTACAAACCTATCAAGAAATTCGTAAAAACCTAAAGCTATAAACCTGATTATTTATCGTACCAATAACATTAGAAATAATTCGAGGTGCAAAGCTGACGCTTTTCGTATGACGCTGACGTCTGCTCCTTTCATAATTACTATATGATGGTACCTTACCTCTTCTAACGGCTGTAGCTCAGTGGTCAACTTCTCCAGCTGGGCTCTGATGTCCCGTTCCTTGCGGATCTGATGCTCGCGCACATTGAGGGCCTCATACAGCTGGTTCACGAGGTTCCTCACGTCGCTCAGTCGTGTTATCTCCTCGGTGCTTAGGCGCTCCTGGTACAAAAGATTATTGTTGTGAGAAACTTTCATAGATACGGTTGATATAATTTAACAATGATATTGTTATAGTATATAACACACCGACGGCAGGAAAGTAAGAAAGGTCTCAGATCTCATGTGATCTGAGGCTTTCTTATTTACTGACCGAAGTTCGTTCACTATTTTTCTCCTCGACGGAGGTGGAAAGCGGCAACTTCGTTCAGCGCAGCGGGACGAAAATTGACGCTTTACGCCCAGAGGGGAGAAAAAGACGTTAATGGAGAGAATTAATTAAAAAAAAAAGGCGCCATGTTTTAATAATCCGTGAATGTATATAGGTACTTATAGATAGATTATCTCCCGACTCTACACTCTCGGGGTACATTGTGCTTCGTAATGCCGACATAAATATGTATGCCGTGTATGGCTATGGGAACGTTCGTCCCATACCAAACACAGACTCCTTAAATAAACGCCACACGTATAGAATATTCCTTACGGTGTTTTAAAAACAAATAAAGTAGTTGTAGCCCTGTAAAGTAGTTGTAGCCCAGAATCCGACTGCAGCAGGGCTAGCATGCCACCCACGACAAAGGGTTTAAACGAGAAAATCGTCATGCGCGCTCTCTCTGGCGTACGTAAAATAGTAAGGATGGAGGCACATCTCGATTTTTATCGTTTACTCGGGGGTGGCATGCGAGGCCTACAGGGCAAAGACGTACTCTAAAGCAGGCACTACATTCTCGCCGAGAACAGACGAGAAAAGCCGAGAATGAGAGTGTGAATGCGCGGCGCCGGCGTCGTGACGTGAGCCGTAGTAATTTTCCTTTGGAAGTTCTTGCCGAGAATTCTCGCCGAGAAGTTCTCGCGAGTGTGTAGTGCCTACTTAACGAATAAGGGTGAGGGCATATGAATAGAATTATTTTATAAGTATGGTGAGGGCAAGGTGAGAGGCATTGGCCAATGGCTATACCATTGCGTAAATATAATAAAGTGGGTGCGCTTAGTGGTCGCGGCGAGTCTATGCTCGCGCAGAGTGCGGAGGGGTGAGGCACCGGCCGTTGGGTACAGCGCGCAGGTGATGGGGTACTGGGACCGCTCCCCCCGCCACCCGCACCCCCCGCACGATAGGCCTGTCGCGACCGGAGAACGTCCTCACTATTATTATATTCACTTTGGCTATACCTATTCCTTTACGCGGCGAGCTCATTGCGGACTGGTGAAGGAAAGTTGTGGCCAACTTGTTAACATTTTTTAACGATTTTTACGGCCCTGGATTCAGCGTCCTTTTGAGCCAGTCTTAACTTTGTATCAGAGAATTATTATTTTTTGTTATCATCAAGTATCCAAAAAATTTGTGAGCTGAATACCTAAGGCATCACTGTTACTCACACAAACATTAAATACCTTTTTAAGTAACGACAATATTTATATCATTATACCCATGTTTATTTTCAATACCCATCCATCCGCCTCACAAAACAAACATGTTCCTTTTTGATCATATTCAGTAAATATGACAAAACACTCATTTTAATGAGATCGCTGTAGGTATACCACGCGCCCACGCTCCAGGCAACTCTTGCGTTAAAAAGCTAGAATTTATTTTAGATAGAAAACGGCGAGTGTATTTTCATTTGAAGTAAGGAGCGGGGTTTGTTTTTCTTTTTTCGTTTGAAGTGGCAGAACGATTTCTAGCTCAATTTTCAAGTATCCAGGAGGGGGATTTATGGCGCACCTTGGGAGAGGCATGCGTTCAGCAGTGGACGATGATAGACAAGTTCTAACAAAATTAGCTGAAACTATTTTAAGGGGATGATCAGACCATCAAACTGAACAACTTTCTCTATGGGGACCAATAACGAAATCACGAAAAATCATCACAGGATGGCAGCGGCCCAAGACATTATTTAAGGTAAGTACCTATAGTGTTAAAAAAACTTTTATTTCGTGAATTACTTACCTTAAAAATCTTTTTTTTTTAAAACAACAGCGCTATATTTCGAAACTGTCGTGGTTTTGTGTACCTACCAAAACGCATTAGTTTTAAACTATTGATTACCATGTCCTATAGGTACCAAAAATAAATGTTTGGACCACTATAAACGGGCCACCCTGAACTTTTATTCTATTCCAACCTAGATTCTAGATTCCAACGGACAGAGGAATACTTTCGAAATGCTTTTTCGTTCCAAGTGACATTTTGTTCATGCCATTTACGTAAATGTTTTGTTTTCATGTAAACTGAGTATTTTCTTCGATGCAGGTGAGTGCCCGGCCACCTGGACGAGGACCTCATGTATAATGTAGGACTAACACCGACCGGTAGGTAACAGAGACATTGGAAAAGTTTGCGGATGAACGTTGAATTCAATTAGGTTAGCGTTTGCTTCGATTAGGTATCGGGTACACTTTTCAGAAGCGAGCGAAGGTACGCGAGATATTTAAGGTTACTGTTGCTTATGTTGTGTATAAATAGCAAAAGTGCTTGACATTGTACGGAAATAAATATTCAGAGATCTCAAGGATTGTTAATGCACAAAGCACACACGCCCGAAACTACCACGGAATGGTGGAGCCATGTGGCCACTTAACCTGTCCGAACGAAACACGCCTGCCCGTGAACCCTCTAGCCTCACGACTCCTTTGTGTATCCATACGTAGGTAGTCTTTGTTTAATTAAAGACAACAATTAGTTATTTATTTATTTATAATTAAATTAAAAATAATCATCATACCTATTTTATTTCAATTATATGTCATGCATGTCACATACAAAACTGTATTTTGAAGCTTAACCCAACGCTAATCCAAAACACGAGAGCTATTTTAAAAGCCGTCAGTGTTACTTACACTAGCAATTTAACTGGGAGCCCTGTCACCAATATGAACACTTTATCCCTAAACTACATACTGGTTTTAGCCGGGACAAGCTTGGGCGTGTTGCTCCAAATATATTCTAGCTTACAATATTGCTTTTCCATTACATACGAACAGGAGTATGCAAGCTTGCGGGTAATGCAGCTTCGGTGTTTGAAACGAGCATGGAAGTTGAGCAACACCAACCGTTGCATATCTAAATGGGTGCTGTTTAAAAGTGGTATCCTATTTCGTATCTCCTTGCTTCAGAAGATAGGTACAAGAGTTCTCCGAATGGATTGAGCATTTCAATTCTCTGATATTAAGACCCTCTAGCGCGCCCCATACAAACGAAGTGTGATGTTTAGGATATTAACCAAATAAAGGTAAGCGGATATTAGGGCAGGCCGAATCGCAGCGGAAAATGCGTACTTCGCACACTAGAGGTCGCAACGCATACGGCTTAGATCAAAATATAATGAATGGATAGGCCAAGCCTTACGCGAACATTTCAAACCAGGAAAATGAATTAAAACAAATGAAAGGTTTACTTCAAATTTGTATGCAAGTGCCCTAGATTTGACAGGTAATGGCGCAATTTTGTATGGACCAAGTGCACCAGTAGTGTGCTTCAACTTACCGCGCTTTAGGCCTATCCATTAATTTTATTTTGATCTAAGATTGACGGTCAAATTATGATAATTAGTTTAGAAGTTATGATTATGAGGGAACAGATGAACATGACAAACACATACATACCCGTCAAAATCATAACCCTCCTTTTTGCTTCGCCGTAGTCGGGTAAACGCACACAACAGCTAAATTCTAAACACGTTGAAGCAATTTGTCGCCACATCCATGGAGCAGAGATAGTCAATTTGTGAGATTGATGAGCCGCGAGTGATTAATGGACTGTGAACGAATTTCATTTTTTAAATGTCATAACTCATAATAAAACTCAGCGAGAAAATCGGTTATTGAGTGAACATTTAATGGATATTGAAAGGGATTCGGTGATTTAAATATATGGTTAGGTTAGGGGTTGAGAAAGTGGTTCTAGCATACCGCCCCAGAGAAAATGCCGCAAAATCGAGACGTGATCTGTCTTTGTAATTTGCGTATGACAAAGTGATCGCGCATGGCGATTTTGTCATTTTGTTGTGTATAACGTGTTAGCCCTATTTGTAGCGTCATACATAACGCTACACCCACCCATGGGTGCTACACCCATAGGTGTCTACACACTGGAGTCGCCAACGCGCCGATGTTAGCAGGCGACTTTTGGTGTGTAGACATCTATACAGCAACTGGCTATTAAAGAGCGGTTACTCTGCTCACCGGCACCCTCACCACAAAATTTAAGATTTCTAGACTTGAGTACAGTCAAGAAAACCTAAAATAGAAAGTGCTCAACTAACTTTCTACCTAAGCTATTTTTTTTATAATATTTTCATATTTTCAAAACATTTCACTTTTAAGAAAGTCTAAATAAATGGTAATTATTGGTAGTTTTATTTTTTTCTTCAAATTGTTAAAAGTCTACAATATATTGTATGGAATTTGCAGGCTTAGGTAGAAACAGTCAAACGAAAGTCATTTCGCTGTCGTGCCGGGCAGGTTGATTCAGACGATACGACAAGACTTGTCTTGAATGATTTTTTTTCTTTTACTTCTTGAAGTAAAAGAAAAAAAATCATTATACCTACGACGTGTTAACAATAAAAGAACGATGTACCTGAAAAATATGTCTCCGAATCAAATCGATAACAGAATAAGTTTTAATGAATTAGTAAATAAATTTTCAACTTTCTACTTCTTAAACTTCAAACTAGAAATTAGACGCGGCTGTTTGTTTGAACAAATCAAAATATATTCATTTACATTAGTTAGGTACTGAAAACAAAGTGGTGTAAATGTACAAAACATTTAATTCACGTTTAGGGTCCAATGTTTTGTGTACTGAAAAATAATATGCGACATTAAAACAAACTTATTGTATTTGCCCAGGGAACCCAGGAAAGGCTCTTTCAATTAACAAACATTACGTTGTGGGCGTGATTCTGAGATTTGTAAATGAAAATGTGGGTCCAAATAATAGTTATTATTTAGGTAATGGATATGAAATTAAGTACTTATTGTAAATTAGTCATTCATTTTATCTGGGCAAATTACTTGTAGCAATTACATGGATTTGGAGAGAAACTGTTGCGCCCCGCGTGGCCTGTGCCAAGTACGTACAAGGCCATTCTTAATAATGGACCATCAAACTAAACAACTTTATCATTGCATATGTTCACGACTATATACAGGGAATGGAGGTAATCAAATGTATGTTTTCTGAAAACTCAAGAACATCCGCGTTTATTATAGTATCGAAACTCTGTCCAGTGTGGCAGGTAGTGAGCCCAGCACCACTTAAAATGGACAGGGTGTACAACACATGCCTCAAAATTGAAGCATGCCGGTTTCCTCACGATGTTTTCCTTCACCGAAAAGCCAGTGGTGTTACAAATCGTACATAAATTCAGAAAAACTCATCGGTACGAGTCGGCCTGGACGGGGATCGAACCATCGACATTCTTCGACTTTTACTTTGGTTTCCTTTTTTGATACCGAACCTCCTACGCCAATGAGCGCCTATCAACCATTGTTTTCAGGCTGTAATCGAGGTAATTACAGAGGCAATTCGACACTATCCGACCCGATCACAAAGTACCGAATCGAGCCTAATCACGTTTGGGATTCACATTGCATTCAAATGGACCCAGCGGCGAGGTAGGCGTGACTGCTTCATTAATCTTAATCACTGTGGAGACATAATGGACTTGTAAATGGAAGGAAATTAGTCTATCCGAGGTAAAGCAAAATTAATAATTTTTGCTACGAACTACGGCGTAGCAAAATTATATAATCCTTAGCTTTCGTAACCGTCAAAAGCTAGACCGGGTTTTACAGGTTTGACAGAAGTGTGTCTGTACGTAGAAGATACTTAGGGAAAAATATCGGTAAACATACATTTAAAAAAACATACAAAATAACATAGAAACTCCTCCTTTTTTGAAGTCGGTTAATTATACGATAATCTAAACTATTATAAAACTGTAACTGAAGTGTGTCTGTACATTGAAGATATTTACAAAAAAAAGATTACGATATGGTTTTTAGCTATCCCTGACTTGAAATCAACCTTTTGTAGAAATTTTGTCTGTCTGTTTGTCTGTTTGTTTGTGTGTTTGTTTGTTTGTTTGTTTGTTTGTTCGCGCATCACGCAAAAACTACTGAACCAATTTTAATGAAACTTTTTTTGTTTGATAGCTTATGATCTGACTTAAAATCTGGTATATAATTTGTGCGGACGAAGTCGCGGGAAAACACTAGTAGGTAATATAAAAAGCTTGTAAATAAATAACGCTCACAGGCACATGCATTGTAATGATCCCAAATACGCAAATTTTTTATTTCTATGGAAACCATACAACAACAGCACAAACATACCTACAACATCCAGAACCGAACCGGGATTCGAACCTAGGACCCTGGTTTGACGGTACGGCGTGGTAACCATTACACCAACCGGGTTAATAGGCCTGATAATGTTGTTTAGGAGTCATCACCATCAGTCATCCCAGATTTTTGTTTTTTGTCTATCTGCTCGCTTCATTGTTTGTTCGAGCATCACGCTAAAACACTAGACCGATTTATTTGTCTCGAATCTCGATACGATGACGCGAGCAGGTGCGGAGAAGTTGCCGGGAAAATCTACAAATTAAAATATAAAACATGATTTTCGAACCTAGTTTTCATGAGATTTTATTCAACAAATTTTGTTTCATAATTATGAAAGTGGTGTTCCAATTAAGGATCAAAATTATTATTTCAACAGAGCAGCTGTGCTGAGCCTCCAAAACCCTTTAACCCCACCTCCCCTCTCTTAATTGTGGAGGGAGGCCTCGTCTTCCCCAAGCCTTTAGAGGTCCCGAGCTCTATAGCCCGTAAAAATGCTGCATTATTTAAACAAAGCCGGCGTTTAAAAAAGAACCAGAACAATACTGGCACACAGCTTATAGTCGAGTGACAATTAACGTTTAATTTCTGACTTAGTACGCTCTCGTATGTTAATGGAATTACGTCCAGTCAAATTTGGTTTAGTTAGGAAGTTTTGACATACGGGAAAATGTAAAAAGTTAACAAATGTCTTGGTCATATTCACAATAAGGCTGGGTACTAGACACAAGGTAATATAGTATAGGTAGTAAAGGTCGGAACTTTGAACAGCTGTAACTCCTAAAACGATTAATGAACCAAGTCAGTTTTTGTACTGTTCACATAGCTACAGTGCATACTACAATAATATCATACGATCAGCCTTGCAGCTGATCGTTAATTTTTTACTGACCTTCAAACGTCTGTAACTCCTAAACCGACTGACGTTATGCAGGCAGACCTGGTCCATCTCCATCACAGAGATGCTCTACACCCCATAAACACTGAATCAGCCTTGCTGCTGATGGTTGCAAAAAGAACACTTATCTCTTATAACAATACTTCCTAGTCTTATTATGACTGTAACCCTAGCATTTTATCTTTGATAAACTTACACTCTGTATAACTTTATTAACTGAGTGTAGACAGGACAAAATCAAATTAAGTAACAAGAGAAACTTGAAAATATGTTAGGAAATAACATTTAGTGAAAATGGTATTTAAAATTTTACTTTTGTTAAAGTAAAATTTAAACTGTAACGGTAATTACGGGAATTGCTGTTGAAACTGAGGTTAATGGCGTATAAAAACAAGCATTTAGTAGTTTTACCGCAATCTAGTAGCTCGAGAAGGAGTTTTCTCCGGTTAAAACCCCAGAACCCATAATCTATTTTTTGTTCAGTTGCGTTTTCAGTACAACATAATTTAGAACTTTGAGTATAATATAACCGCGTGAAAGGTCCAATGACGTTTCAGTGGAGATTTATTTAGCGCGATTGGGTACCTAGTTTCGTCCTTTCATTACATGTACATACAATTTTACCCATGATAGTGAACAACTTTCCGTAAGAAACCTATAGGGAATTCGCAAAAAAAATTCGGACTTTCCATACTAAATGCAATCAGCTGATCCAACGTTTGTACGAAAAGTCGTCATTTTTTTCACGAATGAAACGCAAAGGCATTTGTTATGTTATAGTCTTTACGATTACAAACTGATTTCAAATAAATTTGCACACGTCATCCTGAGAGATAATGAAAACAGAAAAGTTATTTTTTCCAGATCACAATCTACGCGGACCTAACCACGGGAAAAACCTAGTAAAATATAAGAAATCTACGCTAATAATATAAAAAAATATGCCTTCTTGGTAAGGTAATAAGAAGATTCTCTCCAAATTGCAATTTTCTGCGCGAAGCTCAACATTTTTTGCCTCCTTTTTCCAGAGTTAGAACTAAGAAGGGATTACAGCGGTAGGCGTCTACATCTTCGTCACACATACAAAACCCTAATTTCGTGAACAGGAACGTAATTTTTGTAATTCCTATGTTTTTTTTACCTGTTGGTATGATAAGGGTTGTATTATCTTATAATCCCTAAGATGTTTTTATATGTAGATGCGTTGTCTGCGCACCAAAATTGCAACAAAAAAGCAAGGTAATTGCCCGGCTTTCACATAGTCAGGCGCCGTCTAGTGTTCGGGCTACACGTCACTATCTCGCGCCATTTTATAAAGTGCAGTGATGTTAGTGTATGACGCGTCTATTTGTAAAACGTCATTATATAATCCAAGGTGTTAAAACAAATGAATGAGTAACTAAAATAGTAAATAGTAGATAACACTCCGAGGGCAGGAAAGTGATACACGTACTGTTCAACAAACATTTTTGATCTGAGTCTTTCTTATTTATTGCCCAAAGTGTATCTACTGTTTTTCTCTGCTACGGAGGCGAAAAGTAGAAACTTCGTTTAGCGCAGCGGGACGAAAGTTGACGCTTTCCACCCGAAGGGGAGAAAAAGTATATTTCTAAACGGAACAGTCGTAAGTTGTTCCGATATTTTAGAAAACCTTGGATGCTCAGATAATTTTGATCAGATTGTTATATTTAGAGCTATCTTTTTCCTGTGCCTTCATTCACATGGAATTAGAATACCGAAAAATCCTTTATTAGTGCACCGTCACCCGTTTACACCCGTATTTTTAATTACCAACAAAATTAAAATTAAAGGGCATAAGTATTTACGTAACGAAACCAAAAAACTTTCTCTAAGGAACATGGGTGAAAAATTCTTGGACCTTCCCATAGAAACTACGCATTTTTGTACGGAAGTTCCAACATTTTTGCTTTACATTTATCAGTCAGTACATCACTGAACTTTCAACTATTATTGATTATAAACATGTTACAGCCTAAGGCTACAGCCATGTTGTGCTATTTCGACTTTTCGAATAAAATTAAAGATTGAAAAATGTGTCTCGGGCGGGACTTGAACCCGCACCCTTCCAAACCGGGGAAACGTGCTTACCAATTACGCCACCGAGCCCACTGCTCAGAGAACGAAATTTTTAATCTGTTGCGTCTTAAGGGGACGTGCGCGGCATCCACTGGAAGTACTTATTGATAATAGTATTAATATTATTAAATAATTAGTCCCGCCCGAGACAAATTTTTCAATCTTTAATTTGATCACTGAACTGTTTTTTTATGTATAATGTATCCGAAAACCCCCTCGGAGAATATAGTCGTGAGTATGTTAGTAAACTCGCGCTTGCCTGAAACCGCCAGGTCGATACAGTTGTTACAAAGTTAACTAACTAACCGCTAGTTAATCGTTTCGTTTTGTTTAACTGTTTACTAACTGGGTTCGGACAAAAGTGCAATTAAGCATTTAACTAATACAGGGTGTTTGGTAGTGATAGCACGGCCGCGTGCGATCGCGTTCCGTCTATCTTATATGCTCTAGCAAATGACGTTCCTGAGTGACAGAAAAGGATGGATCGACGGAAAATTGCGATGCGGTGCTATTAAATGAGGTTCAACCCCAAATCGATGGCCGGGACCAACGGCTTAACGTGCAATCCTAAGCACGGAATCATCTTTCTTTTCAGACAATCAGGTGCCTTCAATGACCTAACCATGGTGTCCCGCGTTGGAATCGAACCCACGACCTCCGTGTCAAGAGCCCAATGCTCTTAAACATTAGACCACGGAGGCAGCAATGTATAC
The DNA here is from genome assembly GCA_963693445.1 of Agonopterix heracliana. Taxonomy (NCBI): domain Eukaryota; kingdom Metazoa; phylum Arthropoda; class Insecta; order Lepidoptera; family Depressariidae; genus Agonopterix; species Agonopterix heracliana. The sequence goes on from OY856310.1 coordinate 4,921,069, forward strand.
TAAAAGCATATAAAAAAAAGGCATATAAATTGAAATCGATAGCCCAAAAGCACTTTGTAACGTTCAAACAACGCGTATCGACTATCTGGATGTTAGTTACTGTGGCTATGTAAACGCTATTGTAGTTAGATCTAGAGTTAGATTGATCAACCAGTATTTGTTAAACTGCAGATAGCAGTAGCGCTGATTGCCCGCTTTTTATCTGCAGCTTACCGGGAATTTGTTTTGGGGTTTTGGTATAAAAGACATCATCCATTTTGGTCCAAAATGAGAAAGGGCCGCCGCCGATTTTTTTTTAGATATTCTGTTAAAACTTGTCCATCGTATTGCGCATTAAATTTTACACGCTCTATAGATATCGTACAGTATGTAAATAACCCACCTCCGTGGTCTAACGCTCTTAGCATTGGGCTCTTCACACGGAGCTTGTGGGTTCAATGCCCACAGGAGACACCTAGTGATATGTCACTTTGTGTGTTTTTCCCCAGTTGGTTAGGACATTGCAGGCTAAATCACCTGATTGTCTGAAAGGAAAGATGATTCCGTGCATCGGCACGGTAAGCCGTTGGTCCCGGCTACTATCTCTGGTGGTAGTAGTCGTTACATAAAAACCACGTCAGAGGCCGTAAGGGGGTCTTGTAAACAGTAATTACCAAAAAGCTCATCCCTCGTCCAAAAAATCATTACGTATACCTTTCAGTCGGGGTAAAGAAATGCTGACAAAGAACAAAACAAAGATCCAAGGGCTTCTATTTTCAATTACAAAGGCTAAACAAAGTGGGCATTTCGTTAACAGAGACAACCCTAAACGTCCAGACCAGACACCAAATAGTACCTACGAACAAAGGTAAAACCAATTTGAAGTTATAAAGCTTAAAGCGGGCTTCGGGAAAATTCATTTCGTCCGCTTGTTACACGACATGAACGTTAGCCGACAGTAAAATGTTTATCAAAACAATTAATAGTTACAAAACACAGCGTTACAAATAGGACCATACATTACAAAGTACATTACACATGTTACAAAGAGGAAAGGCATTAACTAAACTGTTTTATGTTGAATGGCTAGTAACAGTAGATGAAGTACGAAATTGCTAATCATCATTCATCACAATGAATGCTAAAACATGAATAAAATTCATGAACGAGAATTACAAAAATAGTACATTATGGTACAGTGTGTAATGTTGGTGAATACCGCTGAGGCGCCATTGAGACCCGAACCGTTACGCGAGGGTCTTAAGAGAGCCGAGGACGGCGGTAATCATCAATACACACGTGTATCATCCGACGTTTTTCAACACACTCGTGAAGAAAATAATACTACAAAATCATTAAATTTAGTAGATAAAAAGTTTATTTTGTACTATTGAAAACGATCTTTTTTGTATCGAAACTTTTTAAAGAACAAAACAACTCGACCAATAAAAAAAAACCTATAACTCACTGGTGAATAATAGTAATGAAAACGTCAGTTTGATTACAGGTGTCATTATGTGCCTAATTGCGGTGAAATTAGAGCCATTTTATAAGCAAATGTGTTGAAAAAAAATTAAACCAAATAAAAAAATAAAAAACTTCAATTTGATTCGAAATAGCCCAACATGGCTGTAACTTGTTTATACTCAATAATATTTGAAACCAAATAAAAGTTGCGCATTCGATACGATACCAAACTTGTAGTATTCCTACAGAATATCAGGAAAATGTTGTTTATGGAAAATATGGAAATTACTTCATATTTTTTTAGTACAAAAGAGAAACTTTCAGTTACTCATGTTTTACGGCTTTCTCACAGCCTTGAATTATAGTTTATAATATTTATCTTGATACCTGTTCCTGTTATGTGACATTGTGTTAGATGCCTACATTTTAAAGTTACTCTCCGTCGCTCATACTTCCTATTTATCGCACCGTCCTTCCGTCACGTGTCAAGCTAGACTTTATAAACTTTAACACATTGCAGAAACGCTCATTAAAGTTAATCCTCCATCCAATCTCTTGCTGTCACTTTTTGTCTTGTGGACGTAGTAAAAGCTGGCAAGAGATTTAATGGAGGATTAACTTTAATGACCGTTTCTGCAACCGAGTGTAAGTCAGGCTGGCAATGGAGCTGCGCACAGTGTTTTAAGAAGTGGGTTTTGGTGACGTCCACGTTTTATTCAAGAAATCGATAGTTTTTCTAATTCTGAGTGCAAGAGTAAAACTCCGACTTCGATACGACTTATAGTTTTTTTTATAATAAATGACAAAAAATCCGAAATCCGGATTCCGGAAAACATATAACGAATTATTAAAAAAGAACTGAAATACTTTTTTTTGTTTTGATTAAATCTTATATTTGTGTACAAGACCATACACCTTTCCACAAATTTTGGACATTTTACTGCGAATAGGTAACTAAATATGACCATTTTTCGTATTTCAGTTTTCATGTTTTTACTCGACCATAAAACCGTATTAGGATGAGATTTCTACACCGAACGCTTGTTCATACCCTCCTTTATAGGTAGTATGTAAATCACAACCTAATTCCGTTTTATGTAGAAGTTATTAATAATTTTCTATTTTCTTCAGGGTTGTCACTTACTCATATCCGGTAATACATCTCCAAAAAGGAAATAAACAAATAATAAATAACTAAAACCCGACTACTGAAAAATCACGCTCTAAAAAGTATGAAACAAGAAAATATTATCATCTGAAATTTTGTTGTGTAGTTTGTATACCTACATATTATTATTTTAACAATTTCAGATCAGAATGTTTTCATGTTTCATACTTTTTAGAGCGATATTTTTCAGTATTCGAGTTTTAGTTTTTGATCTTACTTTTTATTTAAATTATTTTGGGTATTTTGGTTTATTACAATATACATCTTTGAAAGTCACATAATAATATCCTATAACCAGTAGACGTTCAAGACGCTTCGAACGATACCTCATTTGTCAAATTATGATAAGTAGTTTAGAAGTTATGAGGAAACCAATGGATATACACACATACATACATAAACATTGTCTGTTTTTACGGCACTAACAGAGTATAATTTGCTTATGTAGAATACAGCTATTAATAAAAATGTTAACAAAAAAAAAGTAGAAATTACAACATAAACTTATAGAAAAGATGTTTAAAATATTATATAATCAGACACTTCTAAGAAGCAAGCATGAATGTTGAATTAGTGTTTCATACAAAACCTAAAAATTTTAATATTTAATTTGAAGTCGCATGACAACCCTAAGCCCGGAAATTCCGAACAAACCTAAAATTAATAATAACTTCTACATAAAACGGAACTAGGCTGTGATTTTATTAGAACCTATAAAGGAGGGTATAAACAATTTTTCGGTGTAGAAATCTCATCCTAATACGGTCTTATGGTCGAGTAAAAACATGAAAACTGAAATACGAAAAATTGTCATATTTCGTTACCTATTCGCAGTAAAATGTTAAAAATTTGTGGGAAGGTGTATTGTCTTGTACACAATTATAAGATTTAATCAAAACAAAAAAAAGTATTTCAATTCTTTTTTTATGAATTTTTTCCTCTTTTCATGACCCAGATTTTGGGAAACTTTGACATTTTTTATTAAAAAAACTATAAGTCGTATCGAAGCCAGAGTTTTACTATTGCACTCAGAATTAGAAAAACTATCGATTTCTCGAATAAAACGTGGACGTCACCAAAACCCACTTCTTAAAACACTGTGCTGCGCCCTTGTCTCTTTGAAAAATCGCTAATGTGTCACAAACCCGCATCGATACGTAAAACAATATTCCAACATACTTTTACAGATATCGACATTAATAAAAGCTAGCTGGTTTTATTACTGTATATTGCTGTATCGGTAATATTTTATTGCTCCCAGATACATCGATTCGTATGCGCCACCGCCGAAGTTTGTAGATTATCCCAACCAACGCGGTTCCGTCCGACACTTGCGGTCCATTGGTGACAGACGTCGTTTGCACAACAAACACAATTTACGTCTCCTGGTAATATCGTCGTATTTATGACGATATAGATCTATGAGATTGCGAAGCTGTTTGGTTTTAGTCAGTGATATGGACGAGAAAAGTGGCTTTAAATTGTAGTACAACATGGAGGACGAAAAAGCGACCGTCTTAAATATGAGCTGTCCAGTTCTAGAAAGTCGCAGACTCAGCCAAAAGGGGGTATACTTGATAGGGTGCTTGGTAGACTGAGGGATGACAAGGACGCGATATTGATACGCATATTTTTATTGCCTTATTTAAAAGCAAAAGTGGATTTATAACGCTTTCATTGTAATTTGTTTGAAGTTCAAATACACGAGAAAAACACTTGACCCCCTCGTCCTTTCAACATGAAATGGGAAAATATGTAGAGTAGATAATTCATTTATACATAATGCTCACGCTTATGTCCCTCTGGGGTGCATACTCCAGATAAAAGACCCCCCCCCCCTGCCTTAACTGCCTAGATAAAAGAGGAATAGTTTTATAAGGGTTTGCTATTTCCTTTAACTCATTAAGGATTTCATTATGGAAAGCCATGCTAAGTGGTGTACGAGCATTAGTCCACCACGCGTGTCCAATGCGTATTGGTAGGACTTCACATACAACATCCGAATTTCTTCTTCAGCGTATGTAGGTTTCCTCACGACGTTTTCCTTCACCGTTTGAGAGCAGCCGTTGACTCGCGTGGCTAGAGGTCTACCGAGAGGACGTCTGTCTGCGTCGGCTCGTGATTGTTCTGGCCATGCGGGTCGGCCATTTCGTGAACTCTTTTGTGTTTTAACCTTAAAACAATCACTAGAGACTCTAAACTACTTACATTGGCAAAACTGCCACTCTAGATTTAATTAAAACTACTGATCATTTTCCTACGTATAATATTCATATAACGAGACGTTGGCTGAATTGTGATAACGCATCGGATACCAGCAAAAATTGAATTGAAGAATATAAAATAAGTAACAAACCTGAGTAGGACTCTTGACATAATACTCGGTGTCGTTGATGATGAGTCTGAAGTCGTGCTCCAGCAGCGACTCGACCGTGTCGCTGGCCGCGATGCGCACGCGCTCCTCCGCCGCCAGCGCAGCCGCGCGCTCCACCCCGCGGTCTTCTGCCTTCACCTGCACATACAAATTAATGTAATATAGGTAGTTTATTTACACCAAACACATAAATACGAGTACAGAAGGGAGAAAGAAACAAAAGTAATTATGGTACAAATATGGCGCTAAAAATCTATTTCTTCCAGACAACCTTAGAGGGCAGGAAATATAACTAAGATAACGGTGTTACAAAGGTGTTACAGGATGTCACAAATCAGTTCACCACGATGTTGATGGCAGATCGTGGCATATCTAGACAAGGAAAAGGAAAAAGGAAAGGGAAGAAAGGAAAGGAAGGAAAGGAAGGAAAAGGCAGGATAAGCAAGCTAATGATATGGTTAAAAGGAAGGAAGGCTTTTAACAAATCCCGTGTCCTAACAAAGATTTCAGACAATCGCTTGCGTATTGGTAGTTTGAAAAAATACCAGTAGATGGCGATACGTCCCTCCTTAAAAATTTTGGACTTCAGACTTATTGGACGAAAGCACAGCACCGGTTCGGCAGGATGCGGGTTCAAGTCTTGACCGAGACAATTTTTTCAATCTTTAATTTAATTTAAAATAGCACAACATGGCTGTATCATGTTCGTAATCAATTATATTTGAAATAGATTAAGAAATTAAAGAATTGAAATTTTGATGCGCCTTTCAGTGAGTAATGAGGAAAGTTCTCCCAAAAAATATACCACACTCCCCTCTCTATTGGTTCATAGGCCACTCTCCATACAAAGTTGCCCAGTCTCTTTTACCGTCCATGCAAAGTTTTTTAGAACATGGGCAATAAGTTCTCAAAGCTATCAGCTGTGAAAGAAACTTCGAATAATATAAATTAATCTATCCATACAATGACTTTCCATAACCAAAGTCATTGTATCCATAGGTAATTTGTTATTCCCTATTGAATCATATCACATCTTCGACATGTGTTTAAGGAATAAGGAATATGTACCTAAAGTACTAAAGTAAGTAGGATTACACTTCGTAATCCACTGTCAACACATACCTAAACCGAAAACGTGTCAAGATTACACAATTCTGGCTTATCTCAAAGTTTGGGATAAAACAAACAATACCTACGTAAAGACAATTTCATATAAGAAAACAAGTAAAAGTATTATTATACAAAACAAATAACACTTCAGGCTTCAATTTCGCCGACAATACTTTCCGTTTCTGTATCAAAACCTATTTACTACAACACGAACCTAATACATTATTTATATTGTATTTGTAAACACCTTATTAGATGAGACGGTATTAAATCACTAATTGGTCTATGTAAGTAACACTTCGAGCCAACAGGATATTTTGTGTTGCCTCCAAGACAATTTTCTTCACCCTTCAGAAACATGGAGGCAATACCGTTCAGGGGAGGAAACCTGTAATCTTCGGGTTTTTGATATCCATCTCAATGACCACATGGTGTTTAGCCGCCAAGACAAAGATGTCTTGGCGGCTTGTCAGATAGTAGATCTACTATCTGACATCTGTCAGCATCTGCTACCTGATCTAATGACTACCCAACGTCTTTCATCATCATCATCACAGCCTATATACGTTCCACTGCAGGGCACAGGCCTACCCTCAGGGAGGGTGTATGTTTGTTAGATTATTATTATATCAGCTCAGCTATCAAATTGTTGGGTAAAGGCCCTGCATTCTCTCTATATGCACCCCGTCCCGGTGTTGTGCTTCGATAGGTCAGTTCCTTAAGAAGTTATTGATTTCGTCCCGCCACCTTCTTCTAGTCAGCCTCAACGCCGATTTCGTTTTGCTAAGGACCACTTGATAGTGGTTTTAAAAGGAGTTTTGACAGAGGTCATCTGGTATGCGGCAGACATGTCCAGCCGAATCTCAATCCAACGTCTGCGTTTGAGACTGGTTAAGGCTGCGTTTCCTCCTGTGCGAGGTAGCGAGGCGGTGAGTGAGGAAACAATCCGCCAATAGCACGCTCGCTCGATCACGTCATTGGGAATTGAAGCACTCTCATTGGCCGATTTTTTCCTCGCTCACCGCCTCGCTACTTCGCACATCTCTGGTGGAAACGCAGTCTTAAGCGTGAATCCAAAATACTTGCACCCCGATAGAAGTCAACTTTAAAACCGACCTACCTGCTCCAGCAAGTCGCCTACGGTCTGTGAGACCGGTCGCAGCGTAAACCTGCATCGCTCCCGGCGCGACGGCAGCGGCACTGTTATCACCGGCAACCCGCGCCGGTATGTCACCGTCACTTCTGCGAACAAAAGCAAAAACATTATAGTCTCATTTAAAAAAATCGGGGAGGCTGCAGTGGAGTACGTGAAACGTCTTGTACCGAGTAATGGCTTCTATCTTCTATCCTCTTAATAATGGTAGTAAAAAAAGTAATATGCGATCTTGTCATAACATAATTCTGTCGCTACATATGGTTTTTGCAAATGAACCCCTACTGACCGAAATTAAAGACATTTCACGTGAAATAGTTCTAGCTCTTTTAGTTATGTTTCACATACGCCTATTTGACGGCACGATAACTTTGAAGAATTCTGAATAATGATAGCATTACCACATTATTTTTTCTCTACATTTCTCAGACCTAACTATCCATAGTAAAAATCAAACAAATCGACATCTAAGCAGAATACAAAACATGTAACATGAATTGATCCTAAAGTCTAGTATTAAACTAACGAAATGAAAATCATTTTAAAACAGAATTCAACTCACGATGCAATCTGAACACGACAGTAACTAAACATAAATTATTGCTTGTATAGTGGACACTGTGGTACACTTACGATGAAAACATTTTATTAGTTGTTCAAGACAGTGGACAGTATTGCTAGCACAGAGCACTGAAAGAAAAATACGCTCGCCAGGTACAAGACACCTTTATTGCATTGCACATTTTAACGCTCAAACTTTTGGGATATTAAAAAATTTTACCCGTATGTAATTGTAAGCAAAATAAATTACTTATTCGTCTGCAAAGTATCGTGGGGAGGATAGATTGTCCCTGAACATCTTTCTAAGAACGAACGAACATCTTTCTGAGAAAGTTCAGTTTATTGATAGCTTTTTTAACTTTCAATGGGCGTGGTCATATCTGTCAAAGAACTGATAACCCATGGGGAATCAGAGTCCTAGAGTGAATACCACGAACTGACAGGCGTATATATCTATCGCTGGACCGACGACCTAACATAGGTAGCAGGGAGCAACTGGATGAGGAAGGCCGACGATAGAGTTTTGTGACACACTTTCGGAGATGCCTATGTTCAGTAGTGGACGATAATAGTCGGATATATATAATTTCAATACTTTTTACTTTGATTACATTCGAGTAAATTTTCTGGCAAGTAACAATGGTAGACGCTTTTAGCCGGTCACGAATGTTAGCACGACACTCATTTGTACGTGAACGCCGTACACGGTATTGTTTGCTCTGCGAGTGTTCAGAACGAAATTGTTTCATTACAGCGAGCGGGCGTTGGACGCAGCCTGATTGTCGACGCGCTCCACTTATCCACTCATGTACTGTCCTGTATAAAAATGTTACGTTGACAGGTAATTTTATTAAGTTATTTAACCTTTCATGCAGCAGCGCTTCGGCAGCAACTTTCCTACCAATTTTATTTTTAAAAAAACAACGGTACTATTGCAATTGTGCAAATGAAATTATAATTACTACACCTATGAAGGTGGAAAGATTAAAAACCAAAAAGCTTGGCGCAATACAATTTTCAAAACAAATATTAGATTTAAAATGGTTTTAAAGCAATTTAATCGCAGTATTTCTTCCTTTGTAGTCATGCAAGAATTTGTCATATAGTAGATGTGACTAACTGAATCAAATTCGATCAAATTATAAAGACCAATCCTATAATACATATTTATTGTTTTTTATAACCATAAATACAAAATCAACACTGTACTTTAAAATAAACAAGATTTAAACTAATAGCGTTCGTATTATTCCTCTTATGAATTTATCCGTAAACCACTTTAACAAATTGACTGAAATCTTAAAGCCAAAATATTAATCGGAAACATTTATCCGAAATTAAATATTCATAGTCAAGATGGGAGAAAACTTTGGTAGTTAAGGCGAAAGGATTATACAGCTATTAATGGCTTTAAATAGAGTTCCCTGAGGCTTTACCTCTTAAAGCCTGAGAAACAACTGTTGAATGACAAGATTATTTAAATAAGTCTAACACAAAAACATATTTCTGTCATAATAACAAATGATGGGAGGTTAACTTGATTAATAACATCAGCATGACATCGCATGTTCATTTGACCATTATACGTGAATATTAATTAGTAAAATACTACTTAATAATACTCGTAAAATTAATATTTTTATGGGTATTAAATTGGTAGTAACTCAAATTGAATACAACAATTTTGAACACGACAGTACAAAATATTTTATTAAACTTTCAAGCAGACTAATCGTTCGTTAGAAAGAGACGCAAATAATGGCTAAGTGTTAAACGAATAGCGACTGTTTGTATTAGAAAGAAAGAAAGTAATAGTTATTGTTTCATATTATTTTGTAAGTGTATGAACAACGGATGTTCGATGTCGCTTCATTGTCAATGGGAGAGTGTGGCTACACATGGCATGGCGACACATCAAGCTATACAAAGCCAAAATAAACCGGACACGCGTTGGTTGCATCACATGTAACGTCAAGAGGCCAGCTACCGTTGGTTTTCTTATCACTTCCATATGAAAATCTTATTGAAGCAAATTCATACATCATCTTTCTATTTAGTTCCCCGATTTGGTAAGAGCGCTCAAACCGAATGCAGCACAGCGCATCGTCGTCGGAATATACCTTAGTAATTATATTCCAAACGGAATAATCGAACCCTTCATCTTGATACCACTGTTACGGTGAAGTACATACTGAAAACAACCCGCTAATCGCCTTTCGCTTGCACCGTAACGTTTAGTATGCGCGTACGCGTAAGTACGCGACTCCCGCGCACATGTGGGCAGACGTTGTAATTGCCATGTCACTTTCCTAATTATCATCGTTCTGTCCGTTTCTCTGCTGTGTCTGATTTATAGATTATCACTTTTGCATGCAATGTTACTTTTTATAATTACTCTTTTTAATATCGATGGCTGGGTAGATTGTTCTATCGGAGTTTATGGTGCTTTTTGAAAGTAGCAAGAGTGAACATGGAATCCATTTGCATTCATAAATACGTAATTGATGATGGCCCAGTAAGATGTAGTGTTATTTCTTTCATTCATTCTGGTAAGAACATTATTTTTAATGAAATATTCTAGGAACTGTTGCTTTCAAATATTCTAGGGGTCGAATAAACGATATTTATAGCGTAACGGTTCTTTTTCGTACAACGAATCGAATATTGTTTATCTAATTTTACTAACCATCCCACCCACTGTCCATTATAAATTATAAGTGGCGACGGGCTCACCCCCCGTCACACTGTATAGAGTTTCGGTACTACTGGTGAAACGTGGATGTTCTGAGGTTACAGAATATCTGTGACTACCCCCTAGGGAATATAGTCGTGAGCATATGCTTATGCAAATTTTACTAAAGCAGTTCTCATGAAACTTTACACACATATTCAGTCACTGATTCAGCACTGATATGATTTCTACCTGCAACCCTGATGCTGCACAGGTACCCGCCTATATAGGGTCCTTCTTAATATGCTGAAACTATTTTAAGGGAATGATTAGACCATCAAACTGAACAACTTTCCTATGGCACCAACATCGAAATCGCGAAAAAATATCAGCTGCTCCATACAAAACTGCAAACCTGCTCGAGCCAAATGTATGGGACAGCTGTATTTTTTTCGCGATTTCGATGTTAGTCCCATAGAGAAAGTTGTTCAGTTTGATGGTCTGATAATCTCCTTGAAAAAGTGTCAGCATATTAAGTTGGACCCTGTATACCAAAAAGGTGAGACTAGAAGATCAGCAGGATTGCGATACGTTGGCTTCGTGTGGTCGTCGCTTAGAGAGGTTATTCTTTATTATTGTTCATAATATTGTACGTCCAACCATCCATTTTTCAAATTTATTTTAGTGAAGGTAAGACCATTGTGTATTTTGGTTTGTCATTAAAAAAAATGTGTGTTAGTTGTTAGGTTATTTTAGAGTATTTGTTTCACTAAGATTAGCGTAATCCTACGTTAACGAATGGAATCACAAACAAAACTTTAGGCTGAAATCTCTTCCAAAGAAATAAGAGGTGATCTTGTCCCATTGTCACGGATACAAGAATAATCCCCGCATTTCCTGAAACCAACCGAAAGATCAAATAGATCTTGTAAGATTACATTTTCGCCTCGATGCTGCTTTTTTAGATATTCATAGATCTTTTTGTTCGCCTTGTGACAAATCGTATCTAAGTAAGAAAGGGAGTAAGAAGTAAGTGCTAAGGCGTCAGTCTGGCTCTAGTATTCATTAATACAAAAACAGTAGATGGGGCTAAGGCGTTATATGGAATTATGGAGCTTGTGACACTTAAATAAATTATTCCAGCACAAGTACAGTGCTAGAATTTTCTGTCCATAACATCGACCCACTGCTGGGTATAAGCCCTTTTTAACCAACTTAAAAAAAAGGAGAAGGTTCTGAATTCGACTGTATGTTTTTTTCTTTTAATGTGCCTTTTGTGATCTTGTGCTAATCAAATTCAATGTAAACCCGTTAACCTCATAATTTCGTCGGACCAACGTGGTGGTTTGCCTTCTGATCTCCGATCCCACCTTGGTCTCTCTGACACTGCCTTGGTTCACTAGCTGCCTACCTTCCTAACCTCAGCTGACGTTTCACAAGGGTCTTAAAGAAGATGATAATGATGAGATACTTGTGCTGTAGTGGGCTGATGCCACATAGTGTGAATGAGTGAGGAAAGAACTGTGGAAAGTCTGATATTTGATTTCTCTTACGCCCATCTAGATTCATCCCCGGATACTACCTGGACTTCATTATCTAGTGTTGTATTAGGTCAAATGCTGTTGATCCTGGTTTACAGCAGTTACAGTATTGGTTATGCCCGATAAAAAAAACTGGAGAAATTTCTGTTATTGACACATTGTTGTTGAAAGCGGGCAGAGATAGGAATGCACTATAATTTAGTTTCGCTTGGACGAATTTAACAGCAAGGGTGGATCCAGATGGGGGCCATGGGGGTCACAGGTGACCAGCAATCGAAAGCAGTTTTTTATCGTCTACTGAGCTTCGCCGGTCGTGTTTACGATCGCTTTGATACGCAATGTGACCCACGCGGCGCCCATTTGTTTAGTTTTTTTGATTAATTGAGAATTTTTGAGTTAAGAAGGGGTCAAGTTCAAAAATGAGCGAAAAGATCATAAAAATGCATAATGAACACCACAATTATTTATATATCAGAAAAATTTAAGGTGTGGATTTAGATTGGTAATGAAACTGAATAACAAAGTTAATATTATTTGGACCTCCCATAGAAAATCGATCGTCTGATCCGCACTTTTTTATGTATGAATAAAAACTTTTGGTGATGTAAAAACCTTGTAATTTTGTGGTAAATATTTACAACGAGCGTATTTCGGGTATTTCTTTAAATTAAGAGATAAAGGCCCCCACAGTGGAATCCTGGATCCGCCCTGTCTAAGGCCACGTTAGATGTAATTTTCCATACACATTTTGTTATCAACGAATTATTTAAATGCGTATAATCTGATGCGTTGATCTAAAGTCATGCATCAAAATAGCAATTATCATCACCGCGGAGAGCACTCTTACTTTCACTTGTCTAAATAATGTTGTGCTATGAATATGTATTGTTTCATTTTCGAAATACTTGTCTAATCTGTATCTCTTGATGAAAATTAAGAGTGTTTAAACTAATGGATTTAGATAAAATTTGCTTTGAATTCTGTTTGTCATCATCATCGTCTTATGTCGCTGGCCTAAAAGTGTCACCTATGTCGATGCCGTTGAAAAACAGTATTTACCTACAAGAGCAAAATATAACTGCATATAATTAAATAACTCAAGAGGTGACTAGATTTTTCCGTCTTTCTATCACGTGATATAACACTAGAAAATTCAAAATTCTCATTTTTGTTCAATATACAGGGTCCATCTTAATATGCTGACATTTTTTTAAAGGGATGATCAGACCATCAAACTGAACAACTTTCTCTATGGCACCAACATCGAAATAGCAAAAAAAAAAATCTGCTGCCTCATACAAAACTGCAAACCTACTAGAGCCAAAATGTATGAGACAGCAAATTTTTTTTTGCGATTTGTTGGTGCCATATAGAAAGTTGTTCAGTTTGATGGTCTGATCATCCCCTAAGAAGGACCCTGTATTATTGCACATAACTTTACGACGTAATTTTTTGACTCTACCACCGCGTCGGAAGGCGTTAGGTTGCCGTTGTAGAAAATATGCAGCCAAAAACTCTTTATCAAACATTTTTAAACAAGACAATATTCTTGTTAAAATAATTAATCTAATAATGTTGTAGATACGAGGTATATCTAGGCAGACAATTTGATGACTCCAGTGCCCAACTTTTAGATGCGAAAAAGAGTTTAAGAGGATAGACGAGTACAGTTTTCTCCATACAAACGTATTCCCCTGTTTTCTCCCTGGATAACACTAGAGCAAATATTTTTTTACCCTACAATCTATGTCACCTCTGCCATGTCCCTATGTTTTGCTTTTTTGCATTAATTAATTACTATATGAACTAGGGACCTTTGAAAATTACAAATTTTACCACCCATTTTCAGACATCCAGCAAACAAATTTGACGAATATAAACAAAAAAAGCAAAACGTACAGACATGGCCAAAGTCTTCTCTATTATTCTTGAAATAATTATTAAAATTGGTTTAGTTTTGGAGGAGAAAACAGGGGACTACGAAATGCTGTTTTCGTCAATTTTATGTAGATAAAATCGGTTCGAGCTGCAGTTGTCTCTTTCGCACTCTAGTTGGTGGGTTGTATGGGTGGGGCGGATCGGACAAATATGTAAACAGTCGGAAAAGTGACCTATTCTCCAAATTAGCATTTCAGGCCGTCTATCCTCTTAATGAGTTGTTACCTTTGATATTAGTATTAAACTTGACAACCCTAAGAATATTTTACAAGAACGGGTGAGAAACAAAATGAAAGCCAACACTTTCCTGTCCTTTTCTGGGACATGCAATTTTAATTTTGCATCACTTACAAAATCTCGCATACAAAAATACTTCTTACAAAGCTACCTTAAGTGTTTTGCATACCACAATGTTAAAACTAACACCTTATTTACATAATCATATGGTAAATATTCAAACGATAAGCACAAAGGGAAAGGGATAATTTAATATTGCAAAAGAATTTAATTTCATTGGACATTGAGTGACCGTAGGCCACGTGTATAATCAACGGAATTCCTTTGATACTGTAACTTTTATTAAACACAAACCCACCCTAACTGCAGTCATTCAAAGTAACTGCCAATAACAATTTCATTTTAACTTAACACGGTCAAAAAAATGCCATCTAAAGTACCTACAAGGTAAATAAATGCACGCAAAACATGAAAACCCGTTTCTCTAGTATTTGCTATTCATTATCTTTCTGAAATACGCAAAAAATATAGGGAATGAAAATCATGTCGGTTATCGCGATTCTACCTAATTAATACAGGGTGTAAGGAAAAGTATCATTAACCTTCAAACCACATACTCTACCCATCAAACTAAACAACTTTTAATATAGGAGCAAACTTGTCAGATTAAAAAAAAAGCTTTTCTATTCTACTCCACTCAAAATGTATGCAACAGCTTTACTTCCATAGTAAAAGTTATTCAGTTTGATGGGTATAGTATGTGGTTTAAAGGTTAATGATACTTTTCCTTACACCCTGTATAAGTAGAAAATAATTTTGCTAATTTCAACAAATATGTACCTACCTATTTAGGATGTTCTCTAATTCATATGAGGACTGCCTCACAGCCCTGCAGAGGGACGTATGTAGACGTAGATATCTACACAAGGTAACGTAAATTTTATCGAATAGGATAATTTTTAGGTGGCCATTTGAGCAGCACTTTCTGCCAATAGAACTATAATTATCATTCCAACAGTCAAATGCTCTTGCCTCTTAAGCATTAGATACGATAAAGTCGGGCTAGAAATTTCGTATTCGAGTTGTTGTTTCTATCTATTATTCCATTCTGTGTCCATTTCTATAAATTTCTAACAACGCCAACATTCTGACGTTAAATGAATATGGAACGAAACAGACGCCTACTCTTGAAATATTTATGTAGTCCCTTAGTGCTTGCAGTCTGTCTGAGTCGGAAAATCTCAAAAATCCATAGCTCCGTTAATAAGATATTTGTAGGTTAATTCTACGTTCATCGATCTTGCATTTTGTCTGCCCAGTTCGGATCGGTTTTAAAATAAATTAATGTTTAATCGCTTTCAATATATACGATTTAAAACACTATTATACTACTACTACTATTTACTACACTATACTACTATTTATTCTCTTTCCACTTTAAAATGACAAAAACCTCTTTAGAATGACCACCGTTTTTCGAAAATCCTGGCTAATTTCTGATTTTTTTTAAGCCAGTCAGTGCCATTAACATCCATGTTACACAAGTAGAAGAAGAAAAGATATCATCGCAATATCGCTTTATCACCGCGATTAATCAGTATCACGACGGAATCGCGGCGATAACGCTGAGTAACAATCGCGGCGATTCAGTTACGACGTCGCGGCGTGTGTGTTACGGCTCTAAAATATATGACACCACCACACAACCCCTTCTAGATTCTCACCGCGCGTTAATCATTGACACTGGAGTCTGGCGCGGGAATTACACCGCGCTTCCACCTCGCATCCATTATTCATGGCCCGCGAAATATTCAGCCATTCAGGACGAGGACACTACGGGAAGCATTGTTGTCTGACAATTTGGTAAATAATCGGAGAGGGAGACGATTATTGGGTGTAAACAAATCTGTCTGACTGTGGTTAACATTTATTTTATTGATGGACTATTAATTTTGACAATCGAAAAGGTTTTTGGGCATGTTGTTACGCATTGCATATTTATATAAAACCCGGTAAACCTGGAACTGGTGTAATCCTCGTAAAGCCTCGGTGGCACGTTGCGGAGAGCTATGGGAACTCAATCTTGAGGTTCGGGTTCGTATCCGCATGGACCACATGCCATGTACCAATGAGTTTTACAACTTATGTACGTAATACCGACTGCTCTCAAACGGTGAAGGAAAACATCGTAAGGAGACCTGCATACGATGAAGGAGAAATTCCGATGCGTATGTGAAGTCTACCAATCTGCATTGGGCACACGTGGTGCACTAACGCCCCTTCCTTGAGGGTAGGCCTACAGGCCTACACCCTACAGTGGGACGTATATAGGCTATGATGATAATGATGTAATCCTTGAATGAATATATGAATTCCTGATGTTATTCGATAATTCAATAAAAAGTTAATGATATAATGAATTATGTTTTTGCAGAATTTCGGGCAGCATCGTCTCTACAGTGATATAACGAAGCGGTGATGAATTCACAAAAACAGTTGTCAAAAAGTTAATGTGTTTTAAAACTATTTCAAATAAACTATATTTAACTTTAATCTTGGATTATTCCAACAAATCAGATTTCAGTGAGTGGCAGTTCAGTAAAGTTTATTACACAGATATAGCAAGTTGCAACTCACCTAGTTGTTCAGGTAAACAACACGCAAATTCACACAATAAATATCAAAAACATTTCCGGACACAAAGTGTTCTATATAAGAGTATTGTATTGTTCTATTTTCGAGGTGTTTATTGTAGACAGTTGCATTATTTTGAAGGGTGATTTTGTACTCATGATATGATATTTGAAATTATTATAATCCGACTTTCTTACACTTCGACATTATTATATTTTGAGATTATTATACTTCGACATTATTAAATGTTGACATTATTATACTTCGTCATTTTTACACTTCGACTTTATTAGACTTCGACATTTGACATTTTATACCTTGTCATTATTCATTTTAGACATTAGTCGACTAAATCTACTGAACAACAATCTTTCAAAGGGAAATAAGCAAAAACAAATATCCCACTTTTCATACAAAATAGTAATTGAGTAATAATTGGATTGCAATGTGATTAGAACTGAAATTGGATTAGGATTGAACTTGAATGTTCTAAATTAGCGCAATCGGCTCCTGCAGACAGCCTCTAAACGAATTCTATAAATCGGTTTTTCCTTACTTAATTTCTTCGCATCCTCACTAAGATCTGTTGAACATACTGCCTTAGTGTAATTAAGTACCTATCTTAGAAATGGTTCCAGAGCAGGCATAGCAATAAACATTCCGTCGAGACTTTACTTGTGAAATATGTCATCCATCGAGGTGCGTGGGGCCTTCAGGAATCCTCACAAAGAGTGAGAAAATGTCGTGAAAATGTTTGACATGGTTAATACGTGTGTAGATTAAGGAATGTCTGCTCGTGGTAGATGGTTTATGTGAAGTATACGGATAAATTTACTGTTGAATGATATGACCTGAAGTAATTTATGAGACTTGACTCGTGTAGTTCTACAATGCCACGAAACTTTATGCAATTTAAGATAGTAAAAAGAAATGTATGTTAGCTTTTTGTTCTTTCTTCAGGGTGTTAGGGTAAACAGTTGCATTATTTTAAAGGCTTATTCCCATTATCGCACATGCAATGCGCATCCAACGTACATGCAACGCAACGCCACGCACGGGGGTTCACACTGCCATCCAAGCGCCACGCGTGACATGCGTGTGCCTTCGAGTGATGTACCTATTTTGGTCGATTGTAAAACTACAATCGATTTATTTTTTCTTTACCGTTTTTCTAAACAATGCACGCGAATTAAAGTGGATTACGGTTCAAAAGATACAGCCTTTTTTAGATAGGACAAACGGACGGACGCACTACGAGTAATCGGGTCCTTTTGGCTGCTCCTCTTGGTCTATGGACACTGACTTCTATGGATATTACTACCCATAGATTTAAAACTTTTCGCTTATGCTGAAAGATGGAGCCAAGAAATCGAGAGCGAGATAGCCAGTTGTGAAACCTCGTGTAAACAAAAAAGTCAAAACATTATTTTTTGTTTCGGTCACCGTGGCCGGTTTTTGTGTTTGGCAAGCTGTCAGTCCTATAGAATCTTTGCCAAACAAATCGTCTTTTATTAGTATGCAAAAGTCAAACTATTGCTGTTCCATGTGCGGATACGACATGGCTTAATCTAGAGTGAAAATCTATGTTACTACCATAAAGTTATTATACCTTACAGGAATAGAGTCAGTGACATGAGTTGTCAAATGACACAGTTTTTGGATGTTTTTTGGAGACTATTCGCAGGCAAACATTCTAATACTGTCTATAATTCTGAGTCTAACGTAAAATCGTGGATAAATTAATGCAGTAGTGTCAGTATATTTCACAAAATTATCTACGATTTCACTTTAGATTCCCAATTATTGACGAAAACCGAATTGTAAAAATTGATTGGAGACTGAAAAACGGTTCTATAGATTCGCATCACGTATCTCTTTCTATTATACAGTGGTGCCGCTAGGTACATCTCGCTCTCTCAGCTGTATGTTCCTCTATTCCTACCTCTATGGTTACTACCTAATATTTATCACCTAATATCCATGAGTGAAACCCTCAGAAACGTAGAAAGAGAAGGAACTAGAAGCAAGCACGTGTCTTGTCATATAACTCAGTAAAAGATGCACATAGCAAATTAGCTCTTATTAAAAAAGGAGATCGCTACTTATTGCTGTCCTTATCGACGTAGCCACTTTTTTGTTCTACGACGGCTGTCTGACTCCGGAGTCAGACATCTATTTTCATACAAATTGTATAGGATTTTATGAATATCGCTGTCTCATACGCGGTTACACTGATGTTTCGTCTATCAGCGTAAGCCAAAAAAAACTTCGCCTATGCTCAGAAACGATTTAGTGTCGAATTTTCTTTGGTGTCGATTAGTTGCAAAAGAAGTTTTCACTTCATAAAAACTGGACAACACCCAGAAGTGCGATTTTTAAACATCACACGTTGAAATCAGCAGTAGAAAATGTTACTATGGAGATTATGCGTTTTTGTACTACTGATTTGAACGTGTAATGTTCAAAAATCGCACTACTGAAACTTTAGAAAGAGAGTTGCTAGATAGAACGTGCATAAAAATAATAATAGTCACGAAAACGAGACAGACCTATACGCATAGACAAAGAATTTTTCGCTTACGCTGGTAGACCGAATATCAGTGTAACCGGGTATGAGATAGCGAATTTATATGAAGTGACAACTTGGAGTCAGGTAAAATCCTATACAATTTATATGAAGTGACACTGTGACTTGGAGTCAGGTCAAAAGTGGTTACGTCGATAAGGACAGCAATAAGGTAGCGATCTCCTTTTTTAACTAGAGCGAAATTGCTATGTGCATCTCTTACTGAGTGAATATGACAAGACACGTGCTTCCTTCTAGCGCCTTCTCTTTCTACGCCTATACGCTAATTACACAGAAAGTGCGAGAGAAAATCTTATGTTTGTGTTCCCTTTCTGCGTATGCGATATTTTTGTTTGACTTAGTTGAAATTACATACAAAATCTTGCAACTAAAACAAAGGCACTCTCATACATTTTTGTCATATCTCCATCCCTTTCCAGTATACGCGCTCAGCGAATCTATAAAATACTCAATCAACGCGCTGTTGATGGCCTAGATTAAAAACTTTTTGTTTGATGGACTATAGGTACTCCATTCATGCTCCATTCCAAATAGGAGCGAAAAGAAAGTAAAAAAAGGTTCTTTATAGTACACACTTTCAATAAAAAGCAAAATTAAAAATTTTGAAAAAACCCGCGACGGTAATCGAAAAAGAATTAAATAATTTTTTTGCAAATCCCTCGACTAAAAGAAAATAGGTAAGTAGGTAACGAAAGATAATAAACCAAACCCTAGAAAATCCGTCGGGGCTGCCTCATGCCCATTTCATTTTTTATTTGATTCATGAACTAAATTTTTACAGTTTTATGACTATAAGCATATTATGCTCACGACTACATTCCCCGAGGGGGAAGTCAGAGATATTCTGAAACCTCAGAACATCCACGTTTCACCAGTAGTACCGGAAATCAGTTTTATGTGTTTGTGTCTAATTGAAATTGGGAACAGATGGCAATGGCAGCCCTCGATTTTCTAGGGTTTGGTTTATTATCTTTCGTTACTTACCTATTTTCTTTTAGTCGAGGGATTTGCAAAAAAATTATTTAATCCATTTTCGATTACCGTCGCGGGTTTTTGTTTTAATTTCTTTTTTTGCTTTTTATTTAAAAATTTATAGAGAATTCCTACATAACCGTCTGCAAACACACAAACAAACAACCTCTCACCCTAAACGCATATAACTTCTCCATCCCGTCGTGGTTAAAAAAGAGCCTAAATATGGTTTACCTACTTACTACGTGCCTCCACATAGTTTCCGACGATGTTCTTCTGGTCCATCATCAGACCATCAGCAGTTTATATTCAGAAGCTACTCACCAAATGCTATCAAACGAGCCCAAACATGGTCTCCTAGCTATTCGCTTTCACAGAGTTCTCCACGATGTTGTTCTGCTGCATCAGACTCTCAGACCTTTATGTACAGAAGCTACTCACTAAACGCTATTTATAGAGCCCAAACACGGTTTACTAGCTGTGTGCCTTCGCAGAGTTCCCCAAAATGTTGTTCTGCTGCATCACCAGACCCTAAGACGTTCATGTACTGAAGCTACTCACCAAACTATATCAAAACAGTCCAAATACTGTATACT
This sequence comes from Agonopterix heracliana, assembly GCA_963693445.1. Lineage (NCBI taxonomy): Eukaryota > Metazoa > Arthropoda > Insecta > Lepidoptera > Depressariidae > Agonopterix > Agonopterix heracliana. The sequence goes on from OY856310.1 coordinate 4,942,057, forward strand.
AGCTATGTGCCTTCACAGAGTTCCCCACGATGTTGTCCTGCTACATCATAAGACCCTCAGACGTTCATGTCCAGAAGCTACTCACCAAACGCTATCAAAAGACCCTCAGACATTTACGTCCAGAAGCTACTCACCAAAACTACACCACCAAACGCTATTAAAAGAGCCCAAACACCGTCTACTAGCATGCACTTGATAAAAAACTGGATCAGCGCCCCCTGGTGGTTTGTCACAATCAAACTTATCTAAGAATAATTGCAAATAAACCTCAAGCACTTTAAAAAAAACCGCATCTTCGCATCGGTCAAGCCGTTTCGGCGTAAATGCGCAAAAACTCTTTTTGACGTTAAAAATGGTTACTGCAGCGCCCCCTGGCGAGTTAACATCGTATCACCTATCTAAGAACCATCGCTAATTAATTACGAACCCTTTACAGAAAACCGTATCTAAATCGGTCTAGCCGTTTTGGAGATAAATGGGAACATTGGATTTGCACAAACAAACAAACAAACAAACAAACAACCTCTCACCCTAAACGCATACACGTTCTCCGTTCCGTCGCGGGTAATAAAAATATGAATATTGTATCAAACAACAAAATGGCGATGTTGAAAGACCTAAAGAAGCAGTGGTGCGCACATGGTGGTTCGTATTTGTTTCAATGAAGCTTTTATAAAGACTGTTGTGAAAAATATCTGTCAGGTGGCGCTATTAGTATTGACAATTCAAAAAAAAATCTTTATATATCTAAAATAAATACTTAAATTATTATAGTTAACGTCTTTCAAATCGTTATGATCTTCGTCGTAGACATGAGCGCCGCGCCGGCGCGCCGCCGCCGCGATTTTTTCCGCGCCGCCACCGCCGACCAGCGCGGTCGGCGCGCCGACCTTGAGCTGAGCGAGTTAATTCTAGTGTCCGACCGAAACTAGTTTTTACAGCCGAATCCGAAACCGAATTTCGGCTTCGGTTCTAGTTTTGGCCGAATCCGAAACCGAAACCGAAACTTCCTTATAATATAATTCTTCCCTACTTTTTAGGTTTTGTTCAATGTAGCTAGTTGCCAATGTGTGTGTAATGTTCACAGAATCATGAGAAGCAGTTAATTCGATAAATTTCTTAGTACTTTTGTTGTTTTGAAATCAATTATTTCTACTCTACTACAATATGTAGGTAGGTACATGTACATGGTATGTGTGTGTACTCACACACATCTATCTATAGGGTGAGGTAAGGTATGTTTTAACTCGGAAATCTAATCAGTGAAATCAGTTTAGAACATAAAATCACGTAGGTAACTAATAAAATTTTGTATGACCTGTCTTTTTGATATTTAAAAATTATGTAGGTATAGCAAGAATATTTAAGTAAACTGCTATTAATTTCTGCATATTTGTAGACTTGAACAAAAACACTGAATACAGGGTGCAAAGGGCTTTGAACTTTTTGGCAAAGTGGTAACCACAATTTTGCAGGAATTCCGGAAATTTTTCAAAAATGCGGCGCACCCTGAAACCTATGTATATCGATAGAGGATCTATAGACGAACAAAAAATGTCCTATAATATATAGTCCTAAAGTGCAACGTTTTCGAGATAATGCATGTTAAGGATCTTGCCTATATAAAATCCTATGGAGGTGCTACTTGGGAATATTCCTCCATTGAAAGGGAAGATCTTCCACCAGGCATAGTGTGAAGCCTGGGGGCCGGCTGTGATCCAACAGTTCTTAGTTGGACCTTGTATACAGGGTGTTTCATAAGTAACAATAAATATTTGAAACTCTTAAGGGAGTTGTTTAGACTGTCAAACTGAACAACTTTCTCTATGGGACCAACATCGAAATCTCAAAAAAAAATTTCATATCCTTTACATATTTTAGCTCTAGTCGATTTGTAGAGTATGGAACATCAATTATTTTTTTTCGCGATTTCGATGTTGGTCCCATAGTGAAAGTTGTTCAGTTTGATGGTCTATACCACCCCCTTAAAGGTTTATTTGTATTTTTGTAACACCTTGTATACAGGGTGTTAGGAAAATTATCATTAACCTTTTAACCACATACTCTACCCATCAAACTGAACAACATTTTCTATGGGAGCAAACCGATCGGAGCAAAAAAAAATCAGCTGTCCCATACTAAACTCCAATACCTACTACTCTACTCAAATGTATGCAACAGCAGATTTTTTTTGCTCTGATTAGTTTGCTCCCATAGTAAAAGTTATTCAGGTTGATGGGTAGAGTATGTGGTTTAAAGGTCAATGATACTTTTCCTTACACCCTGTATAGGGTCCTTCTTAATATGCTGAAACTTTTATAAGGGGATGATCAGACCACCAAACTGAAAAACTTTCGCTACGGCACCAACATCGAAAACGCGAAAAAAAAATCTGCCGCTCCATACAAAACTGCAAACCTACTCGCCAAATGTATGGGACAGCAGCATTTTTTTCGCGATTTCGATGTTGCTTCTATAGAGAAAGTTGTTCAGTTTGATGGTCTGATCATCCCCTTAAAAAAGTGTCAGCATATTATTAAGAAGAACCCTATAGGTAAACATTATAATCGTAACCAAAAAAAGTAATTGAGTAATTGCAATTTTATTAAGAAAAACTACAACGGGACCAAAATCGAAATTATAAAAATAAACTGTTGTTCCATACAAAACTGCTGTCCTACTCGACCCAAATGTATGTACCGAGCTCAGCTAAGTTACTATGTTACCGATAGGCCAAATTTTGAATCGAAGATTTGATCCTGCCATCTTGATGCACATGCGTTATCGCGCTATACTGCGCTCTATAGTAGCGATGCCCGATATTTTGCTTTGTATCGATATATCGTATCGTAATGTATCGTTACCGTTTGTATCGATACGCGATATTATCGCATGGCTTTGTATCGATACAGCGAATATCGATAATATCGTATCGAATGAGCGTTTTTTTTTTAAATGCCGTTTTCTTATAACTCAATAGATGGCAGTAGTGTCTGTACGACAAACTGTCAAGCAAAAACTTCCTCTGCAATGTCACCTATAGACTTAAAAACGTAGAGATTTCATTCTCTTTGGTTTGGATTTGGAAGACGTCATCAAAAAAATTTAGAAATTATTTTCGATTTCTTTCTTAGCCAAAAATACAGTCCTTTTTCGTTGTTTTTCAGAAAAGCAGTTTGAAGTAAACTAACAAACACGACAAAGTAAATGCTACGATACGAGTTTGATTGACAATGACATTTGACAGCTCAAGTTTTCTTATTGCCAGTTCAATTTCAGATTTTGCCTTATGATCAAAGAGTTTTTATATTTATTTTAGTCAAATTGTAGTCTAGTATCAGTCATGAATGACGTTTGACTGATGGTGACTGATGGTGACTGATGGAATTAGTAGCCACATTACACAGTCATTCTGACTGACCGTCAGTCATGCTCAAAATTTCACAAAGGATACACGTGTTCACGCAAGACAGTATGGATATGAATGAATGAATGGATGAAATCTACTTTTATTTACACCAAAACACAAATACAGCATAGAAAAGGAAACAAAGAAACGATAATGGTACAAATAAGGCGGTCTTATCGCTAAAAAGCGATTTCTTCCAGGCAACCTAAACAGACAGACAGATATTCATAAAAGAAAAGCCTGTATTGGAATTTTGTTTGCGATATTGAGTAAAAAACGTGTTAAAAGAAATGCTACATCCTACTACCAACATACTAATAAGGTGTTAGTTGGGGGTGCAACCCGTGCAACCCTTAATAACCCCCTACGAGCTAGGGGTTGCAACCCCTTATAACCCCTACGTCCTAGGGGGTTCACCCCCACGAGCTAGGGGGTTCACCCCCTAATCACCCACACGAGCTAGGGTGCAAATTCTAATCACCCCCTACGAGCTAGGGGGTGCACCCCGAAATAACCCCTACCTCCTAGAGGGTGCACCCCCTAATCACCCCCACGAGCTAGGGTGCACCCCCTAATAAGCCCTACGCCCTAGGGGGTACACCCTCTAATCACCCCTACACAACCCCTTAATCACCCCTACGAACCCCCTACATAGTAGGGGTGCACCCCCTAATCACCCCCACGAGCTAGGGGACGCACCTCCTATGCACTACGGGGAGCATCTATCATGTCCGACTCCATCGCTGTCCGCGCGCTGACTGACGGTGATTGACGAAATGCGATTACACGTTCACTCAAAAGTCATGACTGATGGTTGCATGATGAAAATCTAGATTTTCGTCATGCAACCATCAGTCACCATCAGTCAACGCATTACACGGTAGGTTATTCATCAGTCACAGCCGTGACTGTGGCAAAACTGACAGCAAAACCTACCGTGTAATGGGGGCCTAACGTATGTATTTAAGAGGACCCACGACGTTGCTCGTTGCCGTTCATGCAAGGAACGTGGGGCCCTAATTTTTTTTCTACACTTTATGACCAAGCTGTAATTTTAATAAACAAAACTCCTTATTTCACTCCCGTAGGTACTATCGCCGAAAAATGTTTCTTATCTCTGTTTTTTTGTTTGCCATGTTGAATGGCTATAATCCAAAGACTACGGATAAGTTTAATATAATAACATAGAGTAGAGTAACAAAACCTTTATTGTATGTACTCTTTGGTGTAGTCCTACTTGTCAAATGTATATAAAATTTTCGTTTTTCGTGAGATAACATTACGTATATTTGTTTTCACATGATTTCTACTAACAATATAAGTTACCTATTTAGAAATAATAGTCAGAATAGTTTTCCTGATAAATATCAAACAAAATGCTATGGAAAATAATACACATTCAGGTAAATATCTACCTACAGTGGGTAACCATGATTTTTTGTTGAATATAATATTATTGGGTATTCTTCTGCCAGAGGCGTCCTCAAATGAGTGAGAGGAGGCTAGCCTAGTGCGATTGGAGGCAAATGAGTGGTTTACTGTCTATAGATATCTAGTCATTTTTAAGCTGCCTTCGTTCACCTATGTTGACCCATGATCTAACTTTAAGAATAGATCCTGCCTTCTATTTGCAACTATCCGGGACATGAGAAGGTTGCATGCTTAACCTTCTAGACTACGGAGGCTTCACAAATTCAATAACACCAAAACGGATGCCCATACAAAGACTTACCTAACCAACATCGTCGGTACCTACCTAATCTTAACTTTGAAGCATCTCTTTACTTCCCCTCTCCAATAAGACAGCAGAGCTGACTTCAGCTCATTGGACATTGGATTGAGTAAATTAAAACAACCCAACTTAATTCGTTAATCATTTATTTTATATTTATTACAGCATTTGTCTTCGTTCAAAATCAACACTTACGGCGATACTAAATGCACATGAAGATTTGCAACACAATCAAAATTATTGGTGATGAGTGATGACGAAGTCTTATACCAAGATGGTTTAATCGCTGACACATTGGAACAGAATACAACCCACTTCTTAAATAAAAAGATCAATCACCAAACTATTCATGACTTCTTATTATATTAGATCTTAGACCCAAGTAGTTCACTTTCTGTTGAATATTCTTACTCCCTGAGCTTGACCCTTTGATGGTTGGCTGGTACCTACCCTTGTCTTGTCTGTTTGTACGCGAACGTAGTACCGGACCCCTCTACTCTACTCTAGCTAGTTTAACGGAGATGTCATTCGATGTTTAATCAATCATTTTTTTTTGAGAAGCTGCATTATTTGTAGGAGGCCTTGTAGCTTCTTTCACTGCTTTACTTCTTTTACGTGGATAAATTGCAACTTGTACACATTGCTCCCTTGCTTTTTCCTCACTTTTAGAAATATCTTGTTCATTAATTACTTGACAGGAAGGAGATTCCATCTCTTATGCTGAAAATCTCTAAGCTGAAAATTTATCAAATATTTTAGGAGGAAACCAGAGGAAACAATATCTGAGAGAGATAAAGATGCTAAGTTACTTGTGTAGTAGGTACCTAAATTAAAACATACCCACACAGAAGCGGGCCTGTGGAAAAACTGTCCTGGGGCGGACCCGCAGGAAGCGAATTCTTCCAGACCCACATGGATATCTTTGTGGCACATACAAACTCCAATATTACCACACACGGGTCCGGAAGAATTCACTTAGTGCGGGTCTTACCCCAGACCGCTTTCCCGCAGTCCCGCCACTATGTGGCCTGGTCTTTAGGTACCCTGAGACATTATCTGAGAGACACCAGGTACACAATAATGTGAACCCACTTATTTACGTAGTACGTACGAACCTAAATTAGAAATAGACATATATTATAGACACCATTATAGGTTTATCCTCATCTTGTTCATTTTCAATGCTTTTATTCCAGACTTTTGCGTTTTAAAACCACTGATCTAGGTTTTGATGCCTGCATTCTTTGTTGGCAGTCAAAAATATGGGTACCAACATCCTTCTTTAAAATTAAATTGCCTCCTACAAGTTTGAACTTCATAAAATTATCATTATCTTTCTCCATCTGTAAAAAAAACGTTTAAATAAGTAAATAAGAAACTTCTTTCCTTTGCACACTTTGTTGAAGGCTGAAGGTACATAGGTCTAGTTTACGATTTACTTACGTCGGAATGATCCTCACAACATCGCAAGACAGATTTGGGAGTAGTAGGTATATTACTTGGATTTGGGAGAAGGCAAATTTTTTCTTTTAGCTACTTTCATACACTCTTCTCTAAATTTTGGTAACTACTTGAGGCACGGTTAAAAATAATTTGTCAGGAAACTTGCAGGAATTGGAAGGGCACTTCTCCTCACTTTTTTATCAGATTTTGTTTGCATAAAACTGAACATTTTAGGCCGAAGGCTGAGCTACGCGTAGGAGCGAAGCTCCGAAGCGGCCCCTCCTGGAACCTGGTGGACCTTGTCTCCGGGGTCAATCGCCCAGATTTTTATTCTTTTTTAGTTTCTTTTAAACATACACTAAACAGTTTTCTTGAGCTAAAAACTAAATCGGTGATCGATTGTGAGAAAAAAATGGTACATCACCACAGAAATGTCAATCACACAACATTGTCTTTGGATCACAATGAAAATGGTCCGATTCATGTTAATGGAATCATTTTTTATTATTTTTAGTATCGATTGTTGATGTTTCCACCTTTTTTGCACAAGTTCATGTCGTATTTGCACTTAAAGCCTGAACTTGTTTCATGAAAAGTCGAAGCACGCTTGAATACAAATAAAAAAATGATAAACTAACATCTACAAAAAATAATAGCGTAAATCGGACTTCGTGGCGACGTCGATGACACTTGGGTGACACATGGTTGACACGTGGTTGACGCATGGTTGACGCATGGTTGACGCGTGTGTGGACGAATTCGATACAAGGTGAACCACGCGTGGCGTAGCATGGCGTGGCATTGCATGTGCGTGTGCATCAGTGTGAAGTCTCTCATACATTTTAGTAGAAACCGAATGCGTCCATACGTGGCATGTGCATTGCATGCGCGTTGCATGTACGACAATGGGAACGCGGCTTAAGGGGTAGTTGTACCCATTATACTGAACTTCTTTCCCTAAGAAACGTATAGGAAATTAACAAAAACAATTTTGGACTTTCCATACTACTAAATGCCATCCGCTGATCGAACGTTTGTATGAAAAGTAAAAAAAAAATTATAGGAATTTCCTTTAGGTTTCTTAAGAAAAGTTGTTCAGTAAATTTTTTTTTATAATTTTTTTATTAAGACGGCTCCACCATCTTTTTTCCCTGGTGTTTTTTTCTCATAAATCAATCCTTGGGATGGGAATAGATAATCTCACGAACTACTCAATATTGGCAGAATTGCAGTGCTAAGTAAGCAACAGGCAATAAATATTTTATTAAACTAAAATTTAGGAATATATCTTTGTACTTATTTTATAAACGTTTTCAATACTCCAGTTTGGAATTATAATGTTTTAAACAAAATGCATAAAGAGAAAAACAGTTTTTTCCAAAACCTTGTATAAAATGAATAGTATAGGGAGTATAGTATGTACATATCGTACATAATTTGAATAACTGCTTCAATAAACATTGTAATTACTGGTTAAGTAGAACACAATCGTTACGTTCATTACCACAACCTAACAGATTTGTTAGCTGTTTCAAATCCCGAAATATCACGGGAAACATTAATGGATTGCTCCATTATGCATAACTGGGCGTGATAATTACTAAACTTTGCAACTGTTACTGGAACACCTCTATATGTCAGTTAAGTTGAGAATTATTATTATTGACGGGTTAATTGGTTGAAGTCGTTAGGAACTTAGGACCAGTCGAGATGGTTACGAGCTGATAGTCTGGCTACATACTTCTAAGGAAGTGTGTGAATGGATGTAATGAAATATAGGGTCCTTCTTAATAAGCTAACGGTTTAAGGGGAAGATCTGAAGATCAAATTAAATAACTTTCTCTATTGGATAAAAGTCGAAATCGTGAAAAAAAATGTGCTGTTCCATATAAAATTGCAAAACTACTCGACCCATGTGTATGAAAATTGAGAAAAGTAAATATATGTTTCGCAATTTCTGTTTTGGTCCCTTATAGAAAGTGGTTCAGTATGATGGTCTGGCCGGAAAAGTAGATTTTTTTTAGAATTTCCCATTGCCTTGCCCTTTGCATGATGATGATAGGTTTCTTAGGGAAAGTTGTTCAGAATCATGGGTAAAATTACCCCTTAAAGTAATGCAACTGTTTACCCTAACACCCTGTATTAGCTATTGTTTAAAAAAAATAGTATTTCTGGCCACATCTTATCTGCAACTGTGCCCTACCAACTCTACGATAGAGTCAAATAAATTACGTCAAAAAGCTTATTTATGTGATATTACTTTGAATAAAAAAAAATTGCTTCAAGGAAACAAAAATGATATTGGTAAAAATAAACTTAAGACGCTGTTATCCCGTCGAGGCCGTTTTTTGAACACGAACGAAAGTGTTTTAAACTGTGTTTTAAAGTCTGAAATTAAATTGTCTTATTTAAGGATCGGGCGGATGGGCGACTGTTCTCAATGCTTATGCTTGCAAGAAAGAGACGCTTGCACTGGGATAACCTAGCCTTAAAGCTTTTCATACACTGCCTATTGTTTTGGCTTACGCGATAAGTTGACGCTACGACTATAATACTGCTCTTTTTGAAATTTTCAGGTCCATCAACTGCTGAAATGTCGTTGGTGAAATTGAATTTTGTATTTTATTCGATCAATTAACTCACGTTACGTTAAGCCACTCGATCGGAGCCCGTTCTCTCGCTGTATTGTATACGTACTTACCTGTAAAAGAGTAATAAAATGTTTAATGTTAAATTAATACTGTTTCATAGATATATAAATAACATTAAATAACATGGTATATTCCATACAATTTGGCTCGAATAATAGACAACTAACATTGAAAGTTGAACAATGGAAAGTTGTTTATTATCATCACCCTTAAAGTAACTATTTAACCTAACACCCTGTATAGTAAATTAACCCTGAGGAAGGACATTAGGCATAAAAAATTCACATAGACGAAGATGGCGGGCACTGCAAAAACAGCTGTTATTTCTTGTTGTTTTTGTGTTAAGTAATCACATTTTAAACATCGCTTTACATGCCTCCACAAATAACATCACACCTTTATTACGTTACTTCCTAACCTAAAGCAAAATTACCGCCGCCAACGCTTTGATCGAAATGACGCTTGGGAAATATAATTTCCTACCACACGCTTTTACCTTACACAGGTATATGAAATTTTAACAAAAGCGTAAGTCGTATTAGAATCTAAAATTTGATATCCTCCAACATTGGGGAAAATAGGAGATCACTATCGTTACGATACCGTATGGGAAGTGACAAGTACGTACAACAATTTGAGCAGCACATCTTTTGCACATACATGAACAACGAAAGATCGGCTCAAGCAAATTCAAAATTCTTATCGAAGGAGACCGAAGGATTTTATATGGAGCGCGGCTTAGGTACCTTCCGTCCGCGGTTTTTCAAAATTACCGTCCCCGGATGATTCTTACAGAAATCGATAGCGTACGTCAACAATTAAAACAAGAAATGATGAGGCAAAACCTTGTAAAGTGTCATATATTTCGAAGATACAAGCAACCAAATTTATACATTGAAAAAAAAAAAAAACTTTAGATGCTTAATTTTCAAAATATAACGTTATAACCAATCGATCACTATACGAATTGATAATTTGTGTAAACAGAGAATTGTACAAATCGTGAAACTGTACCAATGGCGATGCTTTCGTTTCACGAAAGATTTGCCAAAGAACATATCTTGTTTAGATGGACGTTAGCTATAGATTTCTATAATAATTATCCGGCTGCCTCCGTGGTCTAATGGTTAGGTAGAGCATTGGGCTCTTGACACGGAGGTCGTGGGTTCGATTCCCAGGGGGGCGGGCACCTAGTGAAATGTCACTTTGTGCGTTTTTCCCCAGTTGGTTAGGACATTGCAGGCTGAGTCACCTGATTGTCTGAAAAGAAAGATGATTCCGTGCTTCGGATGGCACGTTAAGCTGTTGGTCCCGGCTACTATCACTGATGGTAGTAGTCGTTACATAAAAACCACGTCAGAGGCCGTAAGGCGGTTTGAATAAACTCTGACACCAGGGCTTTGCAGCCCACTCGATAAGAAGATAATTATCCGGGACTGCCATTTTTGAAAAAAGCTGACGAAAATGTGGACAAAACCTACGAACCCATTTAAATAGAGTTGCAAATAGCGTGCGCGAGCAAAGAACTCTGTCCAATATATGATTTCAAATTTTAATAACAAAACAACTATAAATTGCATTTGCGACTTCGAGATAATTTACAATACTTACTTACATTTCTATAGTTTACATTTCATGCACTATCAAAAATAGGTTACATCGAAATCTCACATTTAACCCTCGTCGAATGAAAACTTAAGGAAAACTGAGTTCAAACGTAAAGTTAGACCACGAAGTTGGGACCTAACACATGCAAAATATGATAAAGTACAGTTCAGAACTCTTACGTTTTTAAACAAGAAACAACCATATTTCTCTTTGATACGGTATAAATTACAAACCATAATTTAGAGTTTATTTCGCTTGAAATAAGACCATTCTGAGAACACCATTTTTTTTCTGAGCCCAGTAAATAGTTTTGTAACTCATTCTCTGATCATTTGAGGCTTACTGTAATTTTAACTTTATCAGTTTAAGATAAAGTTCATTTCTAAAGTGAGAAGTCGTTTTCAAAAGAAGTAATATCAGATAGGATGATCCAGAAAGCATTCCTCAACTTCGTAAAATTAACATTTATCTCTTTTAGATTTAGAGATAAGTTGGAATGGCATTCTGAATTCAGAAACGGAATTCCGCATCTAAATTCAGGAAGGTACAAAGTTCATACAATTTAATTCCCCGCCTCGCAAAATATAATATCAAAATTTTCGGCCCAATATGACCCCGTACAGATACGGACATAAGAATTTAGAATATAAATTTAACGAATTTGAAACATTTCTAATACAGAATTGAAAATACCAATGCTTGGAGTGAATAGACAAAACTGGAGCTATGCCGATAAGACTGCGGCTCTTAAATAAGAAATCGTCATTTTCTTGCCCTTTTTCCATTATTTGGGGACGGCGCTATATGTCATACACTTCCATTCATCTCTCTATCCGTTGTTTCAGCACTCATTCCTTTCTTACACATATAATACTTCACACAATCCATCCATCTTTTCATCGGCCTTCCTCTCCTACCGCAGCCATTCACATTCTTTAAGGGTATATTATTCGGAGCGCGCTCCATACAAACGTACTATGGTGATATTTTCAATACTAACCAATTAAAGTCAATGAAATTTTGCAGAAACAGTCTAGAAACAAATTTCTATGCTTGTATGGAGTCAGATTTTAGTTAAAAAGTATAGTTTTCAAGTTATAGTGCCTCAAAGATTTCCATACAAATCTTAAATTAATCCTAGCATTGATATTGTATATTTTAACGAAAATCTGACTCTATAGAAGCATAGAGATTTGTTTCTAGATCGTTTCTGCAAAATGTCATTGACTTTAATTGGTTAGTATTGAAAATATCACCATAGTGTACGTTTGTATGCAGCGCGCATTTTTGCTCTCGGAATAATATTCTCTTAAATAAGTCAATCATTAGAAATCTTTATTCATTAATTCACCTGAATCCACCCACTGCAGGGCTGCCATTGGTTATACCAACCTCCTCTGTCCCGAGCATCTCACATACACTCTCTTTATTATATCGTCAACCCATCGTGCCGCCGGAAGATCCACGCTTCGCTTCCCTTCACTCGGCCACAACTCGGATAATGCTTTGCCCCATCTACCCTCACATGAAGCCATGTCGCCTTGTCAGGTGTCCTGCCCATTTCAATTTGAGCTCAACGACTCTTTTTGCGACATCTTAGACCTTAGAAAGACGGATTTCCGTACCTATTTGGAATTTTCTCTGGGAGCTTGATGTCAAAGAAATCTTTAATCCTGCTAATAATAAATTGTAGTTTTGTCAATGTATTCGAGTGTACAATTAGTACCTAAATAAATGGATAAGAAGTCATGACCGACTTTAAAATTAAAATTCAAAATGTAAACAATAATTAATACCCACAATTCCAGTGACCGACAAACGGTATACACTTTTTTTTCATTAAATCAGTTACAATCATAAACGTGCGATTATAATTTTAACAGTATACTCAATACCGTTGTATATTTCCTCTTTGTCTGTTGTTTATACATACGTATTGGAGAGAGGGGATAGGAGATGTGTTGTGGAGATCCATGACCATCTTTGAAGCGGAACCGAGTGCAATAATTACGGCACTTGTTATCTTTTATTTGTGGAAATTGATAGTTGATTATGATTATATTCATTATGTAGGTACTATATTCTTAAGAAATAAACATTATCGTCAAACGGATCGATTAGTTAGGTAGAGTTAATCTGAGATATTTAATTTCAAGGGAATAATATACAATAATAATATATAATGTAATATTTAAAGAGATGGTATAGTTTACACTCGTTGCAGAAACCCTCATTAGAGTTAATCCTCCATTAAATCTCTTGCCGTCACTTTTTGTCTTGTTGAGATAATAAAAGCTAGCAAGAGATTTAATGGAGGCTTAACTCTAATGAGCGTTTCTGCAACTGAGTGTTACACCATCAAACTGAACAGGTACTATGGAGACCATGTTGAAAAAACAAATTCTGCTTTCCATGCATTTGAGTCGAGTAGGTAAGGTACAGTTTTGTTACTGCGACAAGGACATAAACATTTCTGCCCACCCCGTTAAGGAATAATTCGTGACTTTATGTCCTTAAATCTTACGGTAGCTCGTCTTCTGTTTTAAAGGCCGCTTTTTATGATCAATTGTTAGGTTCTTAGAAAAAGAAACTGCCAATAAAGGGTTAATTACACGGTTTATGGCTTCATTAAACCTCGAATAAAAAGATAAGCGCGGATAAACATCCCTTAGGGAGATTTCTATTAAATCACAGTTAATATTTCAATAAAAGAACTTTTAAAATCATCTGTTTAATTAACTGAAAAGAATAAAATTATTCTTCTTCTTTCGTGTCAGCATGAGCTATGTCGTATGAAAATAACTCATGTTGTATTGGAAAAATAAGCCAGTCAGCAATAAGCGTATCGAGGCTGACTGACAGAGTGCGCCAGACTAACTGAGGTTTTGTTAGCCTGGTTTTGGAGCCTCTCCGTGAAGCTCTTTCCTTGCACCCATATAGGGAGAAGATTTAAAAAATAAGTCTTATTTATTTACTAGAGTTAACCCGCGACTTCGTCCGCATAAATTATATACTTACCAGATTTTAAGTCAGATCATAAGCTATCAAACAAAAAAAGTTTCATCAAAATCGGTTCAGTAGTTTTTGCGTCATGCGCGAACAAACAAACAAACTTGTCAATAGATGGCGCCACATGTCATTTCAATCGCGCTATCGAGTGTTATTTGAGTTTATATGAAGTGAACCGCTACTTTTTTATTCCTCTGCTCACAATTTTTACGATTTTATAATAGTTAAGTCAGATGTGTTTTAGTTTTAATTTTCCCTTCATGGATAAATTTTTAATCAGTGTGGAAACTTGGTGGTTACGATCCTTGGGGGGGCCTTTGTCCAGCAGAGGACGTCCATCGGCTGAGATGACGTTGATGATGTGGAAAGTAATCGCTTCTCAAAGGTATGATACCACCTATTTTTTGCAATTTACAAGTTGGCTCAATAGCAAACTGACTGCATGGTTAAAGTTTCCCCAATATCCCCAATGATTGCGAAATTCTGTACGTGTAAGTATGTTTTTAGAAGAATCGTTGCGAATTGATAAGAAATTACAAGAAATGCATGGCACAATGTTGCCAGCGTTAGTTCCGGTAGTATAAAAAAGATTTACCAACGAGTATCTGCGATCGTAGCAAAGTCTGAGGGTAGGGTAGGGGCGGACACATTACATGTTTGAAAATAGGATCCGCTTCGAGCAACATTGTTTATGTAAATTTCACAGAAAAGGTACATAAATATATATAATGCTCACGACTATACAGGACGTAATTTAAATGAGTTACTTATTTCACAGGCTGCTTCAGACCATCAAACTGAATAACATTTACCATGGGACAACACAGAAATCGCGAAAAAAAAATCAGCTATTGCATAGAAAATGTAAATAGCTACTCGACCAAAATGTATAAAAGCAGATGTTTTTTTCGCTATGTAGGTCCATAGTAAAACTTGTTCAGTTGCAGAGTTCAGACAGTGATGGTCTGAAGCACTACTTTGAGAATGTAACGCATTCAAGTATACACTCTGTGTAAGGCTGGGGTGATTTCAGATATACAGGGTTACTTCGGAGACAGTGCGCAAATTTTACGTATATGAAGGTCATTGAAAATAAAAAGGACCGGTTTTTTTTTATTTTATCATGTCTCACACAAAAATATTAAAAAAGTAGTGACAAAAGAGTTCTAAAGATAACAGAAAAAATTCCTGAACACAGATTAGTTACTACAGTTATTATGAGGGTTGGGGTTGACATCCATGGCGTTTTGGATTGTCTGATTATAAAGAAAGAAATCCGATTGTTAAATCCCAGCCGAGATTCATAGGAATCCGATAACAAAAACACAAAAAAAACAAACAAACAAATATTTTTTCCTGGAAAGGTTCAATTAACGATACTGATTGCATGGAAGAAACACGCGCACTATGTCTCCGAAGTAACCCTGTATTCTATTCAGAATTCAGCCTCTCATAGCGTTGATGAGTTCTCACGTGGCTAACATAGCCAATCTTCTTTGTGAAGATCCTTGCTCAAAGAGGTCATATAAGAACACTATAGTAGTAATGTATAGCTACTTGATGGTAGTAGGGCTTTCAATTCATCGTACCTGGCATGTATAACGTGACCATTTTTATTATAAGAAAAACCTAGTAAGAGTAGGGAATGTATAGATAGTTTGACGCTATCGGAGACTGTGCTTAGCTTATGAGGATATAATTCGGAGCGCGCCATACAAACGTACTATGGTGATATTTTCAATACTAACCAATTAAAGTCAGTGAAATTTTGCAGAAACAATCTAGAAACAAATCTCGATGCTTATTTATGGAGTCAGATTTTCATTAAAATATATTTTTATTAAGATTTTAATTTATTTTTATTTTAAATTATTTATAATTAATAATTTAAGATTGGTATGGAAATCTTTGAGGCATAGTAACTTTAAAACTATACATTTTAACGAAAATCTGACTCCATACAAGCATAGAAATTTGTTTTTAGATTGATTCTGCCAAATTTCATTGACTTTAATTGGTTAGTATTAAAAATATCACCGTAGTACGTTTTTATGGAGCGTGCTCCGAATTATATCCCCTTAACTGAAACCGGGACAATTTTACGTCAAAGCCTCTCTCGGGGACACTGGGACAGAGGACCGGAAACCGGGACAGTCCCGGTCAAATCGGGACGTATGGTCACGTTAGATGTAGTATGTTTGGTCTGTGGAAGCACGGGTATCTGGCTAGTGAAACTATGGGCGTGACCGGCCGTTCCTTCCGCTTGCGACGTTTTCCATCGGGAAAGCAGCCGCTCGCGTAATTAGTGGAAACGAGAGCGAAGCGATTTCCGAGGCGGATCGCGCTATGATTAATCCGCGTGAGTTATGGTTTCAGTTATAAGTGGTAGCGACCTTCAAAGAGTTGCTACTTTAGAATATGTAAGATACGTACTCTAAGGTAAACACACACTTGCGCCAACCCTTATACTTTCCTCCGAATCAACTTCTATTCCAATGAACCTGTATGTTCGAATTTTTTGGGCGAAAGGCTATAGTCACTTATGACCACTTAAAATAAAAAAATAAAAAAGTATTTATTTGTCTCTTAAAGCTGTTACAAAACACAACACACACTCACACTCACCCCCACACTCACACTCAGTCACACTACTCACACTTGCTTGACACATCATTTCATTCTGAACCACAGGTATACAGGGTGAAATTGATATCATTAGCATCCTTTTAAACTAAGACTCTATCCATCAAACTGAAAAACTTTTACTATGGGAGCAAAAAGGTCGGAGCAAAATAAAAATCAACTGTTGCATACATTTGAGTCGAGCGAGTATTTGTTCAGTTTGATGGGTAGACTCTTAGTTTAAAAGGATGCTAATGACATCAATTTCACTCTGTATACAATTTGGTCTTTGCTATAAAATATAGTTGTTGCACCAACATTTCTAACCACATTGAAACTGATTACGACCGTGAGTCTACATACCTATTAACGTTATTAATATGTAATTTCAGTAAAAAAAGCTCTGATATACAAGTATATTACGACTTGATAAAAACAAAGCTATAGCAATAATTATAATCAACAATTATGTCTGGTATACTAAATTCTGGATTACTTTGGACTTAAGTCAACAAAGGAAAAAATCTGTCTCAAAGTATTCACCAGTGAAACAACATTATCTGTCTGGCACAGATAGTTCACAGCTAATTAAAGCCGAACTCACAGATGTACCTACCAAACTATTGTACTCGTCCAAATTGACCTAACGCTCCCAATAATAGTCAAGGTAAGATTCATAAAGCACCCAAACGTCAAACGTCGCCGCTCTCAACTCACACCGCCAAAGAAACAATGCAAGGCGGGCGCGGGTGCGCATGCGACGCTACGCTTCACATTCTAGCCGCGAGCCGACCGGGCACTACGCCTGGTACCTACCACGACACCCCTAGGTTGAACTTAACTACCTCTGCCTGAAAAAAGTAAAAAGGAAAAGTCTTCAATAGTGTTCGATTTTTTTTAGTCCAACTGGAAAGGATAAAAGCGTGTTTGAGGGGGTGTCGTCGGTGCGTGTGTGTAAGTGTGTGTGTGTGGCATGGGGTAGAGATGGGGGCGGGGCATAGTGCGGAGGGCGAGGGCGGCGCGTACGCAAGCGATCCGCCTGCCCATGATCGGAGGAAAAGCTATAGTAGGAGACGAAGGTAAGTTTTGTTGTTTTTTTTTGCTGTGAAGAGTAACTCAAACAACGCAGGGGGTTTTTATTATTCAACTAAGGGATATCTTCTCAAAAATTGTGTACCTCGGGTTAAAAATATGTGTTTATGCTAATGAACTTTATAGGTTTTACAAACTGTGTCGCGATATAATTTTTTTGACTCTCATATACTCCGTGTTTTCGTACAATACAAATTGACTATGAAGGGCCAAACCAAGAAGCCCTATGGTAGATTATTTTAAACGGCAAAAAGCTTAATTTCAAATATTATTACAAACGGTTTGCAGATTTACAAAACCTTGTCCTATAATTTCACTAAGAAGTAGTAATTATACCAAACACGTATAGGTAAAAAATGCTACACCAAATATCTATTTTCAGTTTACAAATTTCATAAACAAGCATTCGCAGTTCGCACGGAACTTTAGTTACCTACAATAAATCAGGAAACGGAAAACAGTTCATTTCTGAATAACAAACAATTTCATAATCTATACGTACGTATGCACTAAATTGGTAACTATAATTTTATATATAAATTGCTTTTCACCGTTTTTCAGCCGCTCAACAAACATCTTACGCTAAAAAAACTGAAATACAAACACAAATATTGAGGAAATCACGTCAATGGTGCAGAACAAATGTTTTCGGCTTCACGCGGCATCCATTGGGACATGATTTGGTGTAAATTTTTTAAGTATACAAAATTTGAGGCACTTGCCTTCTTTCCTGTATCATATTAGTATAGCATAGGTATTTCTGACCACCCCGAAAGGGATTACGGTCGTGTGTTTATGTATTGTGTGTTTTCTAAAAGGAACTTATCCGAAGGACTGTCAAATTAGACTAGCGATTATTAAACTATAATACAACCTGATTAGGACATAAAGTATTTGTGATACATATACTTGCAGCAGAGTGTATGTATTTCGCTACATGACCAAATCATATTGAGATAAGAAAGATTAATTCCCTGGCCAATTCTCAGTAGCGATTACAATACATTTATCAAAAAGACATAAATTATTCACAGAATAGATGAAGGTAAGCTTTCAAATATATGTATTTGGGATTTAAAAAGCATTAAAACTAAAATAGGAGCAAAGAATAGAAATGCCCGAAAACTCGAATAGAAATTCGAAAGATCTGCCTCAATAGTTTCCTACACAATTTACAAAAATAGTAAAACAAATGTTCTGAACCGACAAATGACAAACACGAAGAAATTGTTCACTTAAGTTAAATACAGAAATTTCTTTAAAAGAAAATTATCATAAGCAGAGCGTGTAATATATTTTGCTCGTACTCGTATAATCTAGACACTCATTCTAGCTTGACTAAGCTTGATTTAGTTGCGTTGTTACACAATCTCTTCAAGCCAGTCTCCCAGTGGGGTAGTTAGGGGTCACAAATTTTCGTCTGCGCATCCAACGTCGGAAGTCTGTCGAGGGTAGAGTGTCTAACACTCAGTTGCAGAAACGCTCATTAAAGTTAATTCTCCATTAAATATCTTGCTAGCTTTTACTACGTCAACGAAACAAAAAGTGACAGCAAGATATTTAATTGACGTTTTCTGTAACTGAGTGAGTATGTCATCAAAAGTACACCAAAAGTAATCAAACATTATTTATTCGTAACATTTAATTGGTATCAAATTGAATATTGAAAAATTTGTCTCGGGCGGGACTTGAACCCGCACTCTTCCAAACCAGGGAAGTGCGTTAACCAACAACAACACACAAACAAACAAAACATAACATATCAAAAAAAATTTTCAATCCTCAATTTGATTCGAAATAGCACAACATGGCTGTAACATGTTTATAATCAATAATATTTAAAATTTAATTGGTAGTTTGTATAATAGGTCGGTTGACAGTTCCCAACGCCCACTTTGCACATAGCCAATAAGAAATTGGGTCATGAGTTTGTAGCTACAGTTGAAGTCAGTTAAGATAATGATACAAAACGATCTTAATTTATCTTGCTTACAATGAAATACCGCATTGAACGGCAACTTTCTACAATATTTTCGGAGAATTTTAACAGTTTAACGATGGTCTTCTTTCGTTTCCATTTAAGAGGATATAATTCGGAGCGCGCTCCATACAAACGTACTATGGTGATATTTTCAATACTAAGCAATTAAAGTCAATGAAATTTTGCAGAAACAATCTAAAAACAAATTCCTTGCTTGTATAGAGTCAGATTTTCGTTAAAATTTATAGTTTTAAAGTAACATTGCCTCAGAGATTTCCATACAAATCTTAAATTAATCCTGGCATTGAAACTGTACATTTTAACGAAAATCGGACTCTATACAAGCATAGAGATTTGTTTCTAGATTGTTTCTGCAAAACTTAATTATTGAAAATATCACCATAGTACGTTTGTATCCAGCGCGCATTTTCGCCCTCGGAATTAAGTTCTCTTAAGGGTATATTATTCGGAGCGCGCTCCATACAAACGTACTATGGTGTTATTTTCAATACTAACCAATTAAAGTCAATGAAATTTTGCAGAAACAATCTAGAAACAAATTTCTATGCTTGTATGGAGTCCGATTTTCGTTAAAATGTATAGTTTTCAAGTTACAGTGCCATAAAGATTTCCGTACAAATCTTAAATTAATCCTAGCATTGAAACTGTATATTTTATCGAAAATCGGACTCTATAGAAGCATAGAAATTTGTTTCTAGATTGTTTCTGCAAAATTTCATGGACTTTAATTGGTTAGTATTGAAAATATCACCATAGTACGTATGTATGCAGCGCGCATTTTCGCTCTCGGAATAATATTCTCTTAACACGGCGTTGTCCTGGTAGAAAACTGTTATTCCCTTTTTATACATACATGTACTTTTTTTTCGATTCAAACAAGCATACAAAAGATTATGCGCACGAAATCAGTACCACCTTGATTGATTTACTTTACCTATAAAATGAAATCACTACATTTTCTCAAGTAAATTTATTTTATAGCCTGTTTTGACCACAGCCACTGTTTATTTAGAAAAGCAGTTATGTACACTGGATAATGTAGACTAGCGGCCACGCGGGAAAAAGTCGTCTCTAAACCAAATCTCGTATGTAAGTTCTGTATATACCTACAACAGGTATGGGTGTGTTCAGGGTACTTTCTGGATCACGAAACTGCTTGTTGTATAATTCAAAAGTGGTGGAGGGGGTAGCAGTGACGTCATAAAGATGGCCGCCGACGGTTTTAGTTTTTCTTCAATTGTAGCGCACCTATGAGGTCAATATGGTTGTGCAAGGTGTCATTTGAAAGCTTATTCAATTTACTTTAACCATTTCATAGACACCTAACGTGAAAAATTTGTATTTACTGAAATATTTTCAATTTATTGAATTTTTTGTTACCTCCCACCAATCATTCCTCCAGTTTTCTCGGAAACGGGTAACTTTATTGTGATTATAGTCATTACATAAAACATAGAGAACTTTATTAGCTATCTTACAACATCAATTGTATAAAAATACAACTTCAAACGACTGAGCTGTGTCAAATTTTCTGGTGCACTATAACCATGAGTCCAAGCGTGCGTCGGTGTCCGGGCGGGGCGGACGAACTGCAAATAACATTATGTATGATTTATAGATTATATAAAATTAAGGTTTCCATTGTACTATTGATTCGAAAAATATACATTTTTATATTATTTGCACATGCGTTTACATAAATTGTAGATGTATAGGGTGAAATATTAAACCCGTTACATATACTTATGGGAGTGCTTTAGACCATAAAACTGAACATCTTTTACAATGGGACCAACTTTGAAATCACGAGAAAATTTAGCTGCTGTTTCATACATTTTGGTCCAGAAGAAATTGACATGTTCTACGGGACATCTGATTTTCATCATGCTTTTTAACCTGTATATGGATAGCTGTCTGACTGGTCTGAAAGAATGTGAAAATGGTTTAAGAATGGGAGAATTATTAGTCAAGTGCCTCTTATACGCTGATGATTAAGTGATACTTGCATCGTCGGCGGGAGAGTTACAGGACATGGTAACTCTAATGAATGAAGCATTGAAAAAGAAAGGTATGAAAGTAAATGTGAATAAAACGAAGGTAATAATGGTAATGGAGAGGGATGAATGTGTGACTGATTGTTGTATAAAGATTGAGAATGAAAAAGTGCAACAAGTTAATGAGTTTGTGTATTTAGGATGTATGTTTACTAGAGACGGGAAATCTGAGGGTGATGTGCATAGGCGAGTAACAGCGGGAAATAAAGTGAACGGTGCTTTGCATACCATTGTGGCTAGCCAATTGGTGTCCAAAAGGGCGCGACTTGCTATACACAATGGTGTGTTGGTGCCTACACTTACGTATGGCAGTGAGTGTTGGGTATGGCAGAAGAAGCATGAAAGTAAAATTAATGCTGTTGAAATGCGTTCCTTGCGAAGCATCTGTGGAGTTACGCTGAGAGATAGAGTGAGAAATTGTGTGATTAGAGATCGATGTAAATTGAAAGAAGATGTTGTGACAAGAATAGAGAAGGGTATGCTTCGTTGGTTTGGTCATGTGGAGAGGATGAGTGATAGCAGATGTACGAAAGAGATATATAGAGCTAAAATGAGTGGATGTGTCGGCAGAGGGCGCCCTCGTAGGACGTATTCTGATCAAATCAGTTGCCTCCCCCAATCTCTGCCTACCCCAATGGGAAAGAGGCGTGACGTTATAGATAGATAGAGATAGATATTAAGCTCAGGCCACACAGAGACGTTTCTGCGGGAAAGCGGTCCGGGGGCAGACCTGCGGGAAGCTAATATCTCCGAACCCGCGAAGATTTTTGTGTCTTTTGTAGTGTATTGTGGTGTGGTGGTCATGTCCGAGTTTGTATGTCCTTTGCCACAGAGAAATAAGCGCGGGTTCGGAGATATTAGCTTCCCGCAGGTCCGCCCCCGGACCGCTTTCCCGCAGAACCGCCTCTGTGTGGCCTGAGCTTTATTGTTATAAAAAAACAATTGTTAGTTGCAAGCCAAGCATGCAATGTCTAGAGTGATTCATCAACATCACCAAAATTATACAGATTTAGGCATACTCACTCTATTTTATGGCAAACACCCTGCATGCTTTTTTGAATTTTACTAACAAATCTGCATCTGCACTACGGCAGCCTGTTTTGCATTGGCAAGACATTAATTCCAAATCTTTTACGAAATAGGTAGGTACATGGTTTTAACGTTCTTATCGGTGACAACTTTTCGTTTTCCAATGTTCAACCATGGTTTGTAGATGTAGGTGGTGGTAAATTATAAAATGCCACATCTGCAGTAGCCCAAACGTACATTTGGTAATTTGCTCTTTTTATATGTTGTATCAGAGCTTCTTGTGACGGTAGAAGTTTATCCACTTTACTTATACTATGACAGTAATTAGCCATATCAAACTTCTCACCTTTTTGCTTTAGATCTTCTGTTAGGTAAATAAAGTATATTTGATTTGATTTGATTTAGGTCAACGACCGTTCCAAATCCTTCCAGAAGATCCTAATTTTCTGTGAAGTCTTTCCTTCTGCGTTTCTATGAAAAACTTGACAATGAGCTTGTGTCGCGTGGAACGTCAATAAACAGTGTATTTCTGGTCCGAGAGCTTGAACAATTGCATTGATTTGGTTTATTTCAAGAGCAAACAACAATGTACCTACCTATTTCGTAAAAGATTTGGAATTAATGTCTTGCCAATGCAAAACAGGCTACCGTAGTGCAGATGCAGTTTTGTTAGTAAAATTCAAAAAAGCATGCTGGGTGTTTGCCATAAAATATCAGTGAGGAGGTATGCTTAAATCAGTATAATTTTGGTGATGTTGATGAATCACTCTAGACATTGCATGCTTGCAACTAACAATTGTTTTTAAACCTGTTAACTAAATTGTTTTGAATTTCTCATTCTTTTATTTAAGTACTTTTCCTAGGCAGCCTCATTCTTGTATACATAGTGTAAAATGTAATGCGTTAAGTAGGTACATATTATATCGAATGGAATACTTCAGACCATCAAGCTGAAACACTTTCACCTTGGAGCCAACATAAATATAGCGAAATAAAATCAGATGTCCCGTAGAACATGTCAATCTCTTCTGGACCAAAATTTATGAAACAGCAGCTAAATTTTCTCGTTATTTCAAAGTTGGTCCCATTGTAAAAGATGTTCAGTTTTATGGTCTAAAGCACCCCCCATAAGTATATGTAACGGGTTTAATATTACACCCTATACATCTACAATTTATGTAAACGCATGTGCAAATAATATAAAAATGTATATTTTTCGAATCAATATTACAATGGAAACCTTAATTTTATATAATCTATAAATCATAATGTTATTTGCAGTTCGTCCGCCCCGCCCGCACACCGATGCACGCTTGGACTCATGGTTATAGTGCACCAGAAAATTTGACACAGCTCAGTCGTTTGAAGTTGTATTTTTATACAATTGATGTTGTAAGATAGCTAATAAAATTCTCTATGTTTTATGTCATGACTATAATCACAATAAAGTTACCCGTTTCCGAGAGAACTGGAGGAATGATTGGTGGTAGGTAACAAAAAATTCAATAAATTGAAAATATTTCAGTAAATACAAATTTTTCACGTTAGGTGTCTATGAAATGGTTAAAGTAAATTGAATAAGCTTTCAAATGACACCTTGCACAACCATATTGACCTCATAGGTGCGCTACAATTGAAGAAAAACTAAAACCGTCGGCGGCCATCTTTATGACGTCACTGCTACCCCCCTCCACCACTTTTGAATTATACAACAAGCAGTTTCGTGATCCAGAGAGTACCCTGAACACACCCATACCTGTTGTAGGTATATACAGAACTTACATACGAGATTTTTTTTCTCTTGTCCTGGCCGCTACACTAATGTGAAAAATATCCTACAGCGATAGAAACCTGATGAAACTACAAAAAAAAAAAGTTTATTTTTCGCTTATTCAAATATTTTTCCACTCACGTATTTTCATTATACTTTGACACCAAACTTTTTGTACACCAACATCTATCGCAACGACGAAAGGTCTATAAGTTCGACACCTGAAAAACATGTTGTACCTTGGGTAAAACACATCATATATCTCATGTCACAAAGTGCCGTGAAAACGGGGAAATGTCCCGGAAAAATTATAGGATGTCAGGAGGACAAGTGAGATATAAATGCGAAGGTATTCTGTACGCCTCCTGGGACATTTATAAGAAACGGGAGTTGGTGATTAGGTACATTCTATATTCAAATAGTATCGATATTTTTTGTTGTTATTGTTACGTTTTAAAAAGAACGACCATTTTAGGGTTTGACCCTAACAATTATTCATCTATCGCTGAAACTTCTAAAATGACTGGACTATATCTTTTCAGACCGAGAATTCGGTTACGAGAATGGTTATGAGTTTACGTAATATAAATTATGTCAAGAAAATGGTCGAACTCTTCTGAAACGAAGTTTTCCAAGACGAGCACCGAGTTTAAAAAACACCTTAAATATAGTTCCATCTTCGACCCCATCTATGTACTGAGGACTGGATTAAGGTCAAGAGCAAGCCAATACGTAAGAAGTAAAAAAAAAGTTTACTTAAGTTATTTCACAAACAGATTGTTTGCTATTTTGATACCAAAAGGTTAATTCAAAAAATAAATAAAATATAATAACATACTGTTATTATATACAAGTATGTTATTATATACAAATAAAGGAACTTAACATAAAATAAATCCAATTTTTCTCCCCTCCGGACGGAAAGCGTCAATTTTCGTCCCGCTGCGCTAAACGAAGTTGCCGCTTTCCATCTCCGTCGAGGAGAAAAATAGTATACTAACCTCGGGCAATAAATAAGAAAGCTTCAGATCACATGTTTGTTGACCTCGGTTGTTGACCGAGGCGAATTTCCTGCCCTCAGTGTGTAATCTACTATATTTGCACGCTGAGAACATAAACTAGACTAACAAGGATGTGGTGCAGGTCCGGTACTTTTGGGAACCCAGAACGCTAGCTGCATTTCCTCTCTGAACGCCTATGCTGATTCGTTGAGCGAGGAAATCGCCAGCCCTTGGTCTATCTCCAGTCTATCATCCAATCACCTATTTAAACTTGGATTTCTAGATTTTTTTCTATTTTTATTTAAGCAATATGCGGTTTTGTGATAACTAATGAAAATACAGCTTAGAAATGAGATTGGTCTCGTCCTAGTAAGGTTTTAAAAGTTCAATGGTCCTAAAAATATATTCTAATAATAATAATATCAATTTAAGGTTTAAAGACAATTTGATTTAGGAATTATAACAATACACTCACATAAGATTCAAATTGAAATCAACATGTCACTGATGTCGCAATATGATTTCAAGTTGAAATATAGGTTGTAGTTCTGTTACGATCGAACGAACGTAATTGGCCAATTACATTGTTATGTCCAATACATCTCCTGTAAGTTAATTTGTTATAAGTCTTATCTAATCTAATCTAAACTATTATAAAACTGTAACTGAAGTGTGTCTGCACATTGAAGATATTTACAAAAAAAAGATTACGATATGGTTTTTAGGTATCCCTGACTCGAAATCAACCTTTTTTAGAAATTTTGTCTGTCTGTTTGTTTGTGTGTTTGTTTGTTTGTTTGTTCGCGCATCACGCAAAAACTACTGAACCGATTTTGATGAAACTTTTTTTGTTTGATAGCTTATGATCCGACTTAAAATCTGGTATATAATTTGTGCGGACGAAGTCGCGGGAAAACACTAGTTAGAAATAAAAATGTCTTTAAATCTAAACGATCGAACGAACGATTTTAGACACTTTGCGTGCGCCATATAAACAACCATTTGTTATTTATCCATTAATTTCGTTCATCCCATAAAGTTATGAAATTTTATAAGTAAACAACAAATTACGTGAATGCCTTTTGCAATACTCGACCAAAAAATTAAGCCAATTATACATCTCGCAACGGCAAGCCTAGCCCAGTCCAGCACCCTGAAGATTAACGACCAATAAAGAATTTCAACACGTAAACTTTCCGCTATAATGCTACCAAAGTTATGTTATTAATGACTTTGTAAAAACTACTCCAGTAACTAAAGAAAAATTTCAGTTTATAAATTTACAATATTATTAAGAAGTAGTTTGTTTTCAAAGTTTATAAATTAAGCGGGCTCTGGAATATTTCAGATTTCATCATAGGCGAAGTATTTTTCGCTTACGCTGATAGTCTGAACATCAGTGTAACCGCGTATGAGACAGCGATAGTCATAAAATCCTATACAATTTGTATGAAAATAGATGTCTGACTCCGGAGTCAGACAGCCGTCGTAGAACAAAAAAGTGGCTACATCGATAAGGACAGCAATAAGTAGCGATCTCCTTTTTTAACTAGAGCGAATTTGCTATGTGTATCTCTTACTGAGTGATATGACAAGACACGTGGTTCCTTCTAGTTCCTTCTCTTTCTACGGATTTCAGTGAAATAGCCAAAGGATTAAATTAATTGAAGTTGACTGACAGATCATATCCAATATACATCAACTTTGTTGTCGGTAATGTTGTATTATAAACATGAGGTGTTTCAATAGCTATAGTAATTATGAAAAAAAAGCTGCACTTTGTGATGGAAGCAAGCCGCTTTGCATAGTGATAGAAGGGACCAAAATAAGCGATTTGACCCGCAGCAGCGCAACTTTCGTCCCTTAGGAACACAGATGGCGCCACTTCTTTACCTAAAACTTCAAAAAATTCTACAAGCCTAACGGCTTCACCGATTTCATTGATAAAGGTGTCAATCGAAAGAACATTTATTAATTTATAATAAAAAAAATAAAAAGTAAAAAAATATATAATGGCTGCGAAAAGCCATGCATTTTTGTAAATTTTTTAATGCAATTTTTCAGTTTTTCCTTAATAACATTTAAAAAATGTATGAATTTGATATACTTTTAATTATTCACATTATTAATAAATCAATAACACGTTTAATAAAAGAAATTGCATGTCAATATCTTTAGTAGTTACGAAAATATTTAAGATTTCATAAGCAGGCACGGCGCGCCCCAGTCATAGTAATTATGAAAAACATACTGAATTTTGTGATGAAAGCCAGCCGCTTTGCACGGTGATAGAATAGACCAAAATAAGCAATTTTAACCGCGTCAGTGAAACATTCATCCTTTAGGATCACAGATGGCGCCACATGTTTTAACAAACTTCAAAAAGTTCTAGAAACTAAACGGCTACACCATTTTTAATTATTTAAGTGTCAAACGGTTCATCTTCTTATGTTTCAATTTGCAAAAAAATTAAAAGTCAAATGTTAACAGAAATTGAAAGTGAAAAATAAAAAAAAATCATTCAACAAATAAAAAAATTACATGTGTTCACTATACTACGTTGAACAATGTATGAAGTGAGTATTTTTTTATTTTAGACATCTAATTTGAATCTAAAAATGAAAGCTTCATCGAAATCGGTTTAGTAGTTTTGTAGATGTTAGTAATTTCTGCCGATAAACGTCCGCTGCTAGACAT
This sequence comes from Agonopterix heracliana, assembly GCA_963693445.1. Classification (NCBI taxonomy): domain Eukaryota; kingdom Metazoa; phylum Arthropoda; class Insecta; order Lepidoptera; family Depressariidae; genus Agonopterix; species Agonopterix heracliana. The sequence goes on from OY856310.1 coordinate 4,970,177, forward strand.
AGGCCTCCCGCAAGGATCGCTACAACAGTGCCGGTCCTGCACTACCCTCATCCAACGAGTGTCCGCTACCTTCACCGGATTGTCGGTCCACCTTGTAGAGGCCCACCCACGATACGTTTTCCAGTACGCGGCTGCGCGGTCGCCACTCGTGAACTTTTCAGTCCATTGCTACTTTAGTTAGCAATTCCCCGGGTTGTGTCCGGCTGTCGGCCACCCGGGTTCCCTTGCGTATTGTCTCTTCATTTCTTATCTCGCAGGGACAATTTAGCCCTCTGAGTGACTTACAGCATTTTTACTTGGCCTTAATTTAGATAGCGACCACGTAACAGCATAATTTATTATATTAGTATAGCATTTCAAAACATCTATTTACTTACGTAAGTATGATTCCCACAGCCACCTTTGCAGGATTTTTTTTTACATCACAGGGCGCAAGCTAGGTCGACGCGTTGGCAACCACAGCATTGTGTCCATCACAGCCTGATTTATAAGCGCATTGGTTGAAGAATGTTTTCTATTTAATAGTTCCCATCCCATTCCATCTTTTTATTTTAGGGATGTAACAAGACCTGTTAAGGTGGATGGACTCCACAATAGTCAAAATATACAATGGTCAGCGCATCGTGTGCGTCGCAACCTGATTTATCTACAAGCGTATTAGTCGAAGAGGGATAATTCTGACCAAATCGCAGTTACTTTTGAGCATTGTGGATGCCATCCACCTTAGGAGGTCTTCTCACATCATCATAAAAAGATAGACATGGGATGGGAACTATTATATTGACGACCAATGCGCTTATAAATCAGGCTGCGACACACAATTCGCTGTAGTTGCCCAAACGTCGACCTACCTTGCACCCTGCAGTTTAAAATATTCTGCAAAAGCTGCTGTGGGAATCAAACGTAAGTAACTAGATATATTTTTAAATGCTATACTAATATATTACAATAAATTATGCTGTTTCGTAGTCACTCACTAATTGAAGGCCTAGTTTAAAGGCTGAAAGTCAACCAATGGAGAGGGAAGCTCGGAGTGTCCCTCCGAAATTGAATAAGAAATGAAGTCGACACAACCCGAAGAATTGCTACCTAGAGTGGTAATGGGCTGGGCATATTGCTCGCAGAACGGCTGGCCGATGATGCCGAAGAGTTTGTGAGTGGCGACCGCGCAGCCGCGTACCGGAAAGCGTATCCAAAAGGTGGACCGACGATCCGGTGAAGGTAGCGGACACTCGTTGGATGAGGGTAGTGCAAGTGCAGGACCGGCCTTGTTGTGGCGATCCTTGCGGGAGGATTATGTCTAGGCAGCGGACGTTCATCGGCAGAAATTACAAATATCTACAAAACTACTAAACCATTTCGATGCAGTATTCATTTTTAGATTCGAAATAGATGTCTAAAATAAAAAATACACACTTCATACATTGTTCAACGTAGTTTAGTGAACACATATAATTTTTTATTTGTTGTAGCTTTGATTTTTATTTATTTTTCACATTCAATTTCTGTTAACATTTGACTTTTTACTTTTTTGCAAATTGAAACTTAAGAAGACGAACCGTTTAGTTTCTTTAGTTTCTAGAACTTTTTGAAGTTTGTTAAAACATATTGTGGCGCCATCTGTGATCCTAAAGGATGAATGTTTCACTGACGCGGTTAAAATTGCTTATTTTGGTCTATTCTATCACCGTGCAAAGCGGCTGGCTTTCATCACAAAATTCAGTATGTTTTTCATAATTACTATGACTGGGGCGCGCCGTGCCTGCTTATGAAATCTGAATTATTTTCGTAACTACTAAAGATATTGACATGCAATTTCTTTTATTAAACGTGTTATTGATTTATTAATAATGTGAATAATTAAAAGTATATCCAATTCATACATTTTTTAAATGTTATTAAGGAAAAACTGAAAAATTGCATTAAAAAATTTACAAAAATGCATGGCTTTTCGCAGCCATTATATATTTTTTTACTTTTTATTTTTTTTATTATAAATTAATAAATGTTCTTTCGATTGACACCTTTATCAATGAAATCGGTGAAGCCGTTAGGCTTGTAGAATTTTTTGAAGTTTTAGGTAAAGAAGTGGCGCCATCTGTGTTCCTAAGGGACGAAAGTTGCGCTGCTGCGAGTCAAATCGCTTATTTTGGTCCCTTCTATCACTATGCAAAGCGGCTTGCTTCCATCACAAAGTGCAGCTTTTCCTTAAAATATCTCCATAACGACTAGGACTACAACTTACCGAAAAAATTTCGACTTTTCATACAAACGTTCGATTTATTAGGGAACAGGTTTCTTAGGGAAAGTTGTTCACTATCATGGGTACAAGCCTTAAAGTAATGCAACTGTTAACTCTAACATCCTGTAGTATAGTTTTTTCAGGAATTTGAACCACAGGAGTACATTTACGTATACTGATTATGATATTATTTGCACCATTTGAGGTGAGTGAAAATAAATCATCCATTTTATTTTATATCGTTTTCACGTTGGCTTAATCTATAAAAAGTATGCAGATATTCACTCTTTTAAGCTAAACTATGCATAAAATTGCAATGCGCGTCACTCAATCGCGTTTCAATCCCAGCTTCAACAGCTTTTCAAAATCCCTTTCGTAGCGCTTGACTACGTCGTAGCGGTATGGATAGACTAAAGCGATAAGGCGAGTTCACTCAGTCAATTTAACGAGTCAGGTTCAATACTAAAATAATACAACACTAGAACTTAGAAAGGTAAAATGTTTAACAGGGATTTTCTTAACAGACTATCAATCTGAACAAGCTTTCTTTATGGGACTTGCATCAAAATTGCGAAAAAAAAATCTGCTGTCCGATATATTTTGGTAGAGTTCCGTATCAGAGTAGAAGACATTTTTTCTTTCTGATTCCTTTCGACTTCTTCTTCTTCTTATCGTGAAATTATATATATGCTCACGACTATATTCCCCGAGGGGGTAGTCAGAGATATTCTGAAACCTCAGAACATCCACGTTTCACCAGTAGTACCGAAACTCTGTCCAGTGTGACGGGGGGTGAGCCCGTCGCCTCTTATAATGGACAGTGGGTACAATGCACGCCTCGAAATTGAAGCATACAGGTTTCCTCACGATATTTTCCTTCACCGAAAAGCCTGTGGTGTTACAAATCGTACATAAATTCCGAAAAACTCATTGCTACGAGTCGGCTTGGACGGGGATCGAACCATCGCCTCCTGCACGGCAGGCAAGGTTACTCGCCACTGGACCACCACTGCTTAAATCTTGCTTCGTGTAAATTGTTCTACTATTATGTTTCTGACTTAACTAAAACGTTTCAAATCTGTTTATGTCATTCAAAATAGCCTTAAACTGTATTATTACTGGGAACAGAGTAAACTTATTCACAGTTGGCCAAAATTGCGATATATGAAGTTCCAAAGTCATTAACTGTAATAAAAATTGAACTAAGAGAACGTGTTATAAGATAGTAAAGTTTGCAAACTTTGTACATTTCCAGTTCCGAGTCTAACTTTAGGTACCCACCTACATCTAGAAGTTTCACAAGTTTATAAGTGCAGTGCTAACATTCTAGTTTTATACACGGTGTAAATGTTGACAGTTGCATTAGTTTAAAGGGTGATTGTACCTACTCATGATTGTACTCATGATACTAAACAACATTCCCCAAGGAACCTATGAGAAATGTCAAAATAAAAAAGACAACTTTTCATACTAACGTGGCTCCAGTCAGAATTTAGCCGTTTCCTTCGAAAAATGTGTCGAAAAAATAAGAAAACCACAACATTCTAAATTGTTTTGTGAACAATATTGTAAATTTTCATTTTCTTCCGATTAAAAATGTAAGAGTAAAATGGTTACAACTGGGAAAAAAGGGGTGACTTTAGATTCCCTTTTCTTCGGTTTTATATTAATTAAAATCGACTTATAGAAAAACCACATCACTTCTCATATCGTGTAGATGTTCAGTTTATTTTTCAGCTCAAAAAGTGTCATAATTAATGAATAAAATGGTTACAAAGTTATCCAAAAACCAGGAGGTAGCCCCTTAAGGTAATGAAACTGTCATCACTTAAACCATTATATTTCTCTTTCGTGAAGTTTCAGTCCAAATTGCATCTATTCTGGGTAAAGCGACTAATCTCATCAGAAGTTGTCAACATTTGCCCATACCGTTTAGCTACTGGTCACTTGTCAGAATTACTCCGACCGCAGCGTACCTCTGATCGGTGCGGTTTCCCTTTCTATCACCTTCAGGAAGACAAGGACAAAAGAATGCATCTATCTGTATTTAGCGCATATACCTACGCTTAAATAAAGGACCTTTCTTAATATGTGGACGGTTTTTTAACGGGATGATCAGACCATACAGAAAATTGTTCAGTTTGATGGTCTGATGAAAGACCTTGTGCATCCTGTATACCTTACCTTACGCTAAATAGTATATTTTAAAAAGGGAAATATCAATATAAATGTTACTTATACTGATTCAGCGAAAACGGTGTGCAGGTCGCAATTTATAACACGTTGTATACATAACACACGTCAATTGCTTGATCACTGTAATTATACGTAATCTTTATCTCAGTCAATCTAAGTCTTGATAAAGTTGGCATGCAATAAGAAAATTACTTTCTTTGTACAATGTGATTGATAGCACAAATAGATATTGACTTTTATAACGAGTATCAAATGTGTTCCATCGAGATTGAAACAAATGAAACTCTCTTGAATTATATTGAAATAGTTTGTCGAAGATGGACACTCTACCCCAACTATATATGCTCAAGACAATATTCCCCAGGGGGTAGTCAGTGATATTCTGAAAACTCAGAACATATCCACGTTTCACTAGGTGCCTACGATGGACTGACGAAAATGTGGATCCCTTTCGCACTTTATCACTTTTTCTTCTAGTCATCTTCTATCAGAGGTTGGATATCGTTTGGGCTATTCGGACCCTGGAGACTGCAGCCCTGAACAGTGAAGTGGTGTTCATATCGAACCATTCACACAGGTTCTTAAGCTAGTAAGCCCTTCTTCTAGCAGGCATTCGTATTAACAAAATTTTCTCCTGCAAAATAATTTGGAGATGTTGGTATTTTTCAGGTAGTTTCCGAGTTTTTATGGTCCAGCTTCAAATCCGCATGTACGAATGCCACGTTCCAATGAGTTTTTCTTACTTATGTACGTAGTACCGACTGCTCTCAAAACCTGCATACGTTGAAGAAGAAATTCCGATGCCTATGCTAAGCTAAGTTAGCTGCCATACCGCATTGGGCACGCGTAGTGGACTAACGCCCATATACTCTCGCTGGGGGTAGGCCAGTGCCCTGCAGTGGGACGTATATAGGCTGATGATGATTCGTCCTCTGCAGGACCGCCTCGCTGCTAATTCTGTCAGTCCATGATATCTTCAACACACTAGACACTAAACTTGTAAATTAGCTGCTGCTCTTTTTAACCTATATCGCAGACTACATAACTGCCTCCGTGGTCTAATGGTTAGAGCATAGGTCGTGGGTTCGATTCCCACGGGGGGCACCTAGTGAAATGTCACTTTGTGCGTTTTTCCCCAGTTGGTTAGGACATTGCAGGCTGAGTCACCTGATTGTCTGAAAAGAAAGATGATTCCGTGCTTCGGATGGCACGTTAAGCTGTTGGTCCCGGCTACTATCACTGGTGGTAGTAGTCGTTACATAAAAACCACGTCAGAGGCCGTAAGGCGGTTTGAATAAACTCTGACACCAGGGCTTTGCAGCCCACTCGATAAGAAGAAGAAGACAGACTACATAATATGTATATTCTGATAAGGTTCTCTAAAGGCATTGTACCTTCGTATTTCGTGACAGAAATATGCTGCCAGAGAGAGCGAGCGTGACAGTCAGCGATAGTGTACCGGTATTATTAAATTAATGTTATACTGTACAACATTTGCTTTATACAAAACAAAGAGGAAGATGCGGTATATTTATAACATAAAATAATTTGTCGCCATTGACTTGATTGGCACAATAACCCACACAAATCAACTATGCATGCTGTTGGTGGCACTAATACGTTATAGTATTTGATTAATAAACTTAGGCCCGATTCTACCAAACGCGAGTAAATTTTATTCTTAGATTAAGTCGCCGGTTACTGTAGAGTAAACTGATTTTGCGTTTTACCAACCCTAATCTAAATGAAATGTCAATGTCACATAATTTAAAAAATTATAATAAAAAGAAACCTAACAAATTAAAACTGTATAATCTCACATTGCAATAAGTACGGATACAACGACCTCTTTCTTTACGTGAAATACATTCGTTCTTTTAGTACGGGGTGTGTAAACACCAAAAGTAAAATTGTTCCTTGTATCTCTTCTATAAATCTAAGTTTGGTCGAATTCGGCCTTAGTCGTATTTTTTGTATGTTTTCTGTCAGCTAGTTGGCAAAAGCGCTTATTAGGAGTTCTTATGGCTCTACCATTTTTGGAGCGTTGGTTGTTTATCTAGTTCAGTTCTATATATCAATGTTTGTCGCATTCGAAACTAGACTTTAATTAACTAAGTAAATTCTTAGAAATTACAGACTGTTATAGCTAGCATCGTTTATAGTTTCCTAAGCTAAAACATTACTAATTCACATTAGTACGCTTCATAATCACTCACTTCGAAATACATCAAAGAGATATATTGCCCGTGAACGTTAATTCGACTCCAGCGCAGTCCAGAAGCATTACGACTTTAAACTCTATTCCAAAAACCATAAGACCACCTTCAAGTCCGGTAAAGAAGCGGTAACGAAGCAACTGGAGCGTATCCTAACTGGATACCAAGATGAATATGGCCGTTATCATACTTTTTTAAGATAACTATAGATCGAAAAAAGTTGTATCATGCATCGATACGTAGTTCCAATTAGTTGTAATTAAGTATTTTTAACACCATGGGAAAATAGCAGAAAATATAGCGTGCTACCCTATATTTCATTTTATATCAAAAAGATTTCAAGAAAATTAACAAGATGACTTCACTACGTCCTAACAAACGAAACAGATTGATAATGATAACTTACACAAGTATGATAAAGAGTAATGAATTCACATAGTGTGTTCCAATAACAATGCCAAAAATGTCAACACAGTTTCCACAAAAGTGTAAAGACACGTGACAAACAATTTGTGCAAATATCGAGTCTATTTTCGCTGAATAAATGTATTAGTAATATTGACGGTCACGTAGGGGAATTTTAATTAAGTTTTTTCATGCGCATGCGCTGGGGATGGGAGGGGGGCATCAGCTGCGCGCGCGACGGCCGATAACGGGGAAAATGGGGACTCGGTGCGAGCGGTGCAGTTTCTTGTCAACGGTGTGAAGAAAAACTGTCGCGCTCCGATGCTCTGACGGTCAGAATGTAATTATAATAATATTAATTAAGCAAAAAAACATAAAGGCAATGTTCTTGTAATGATGTAAATAGGCCCCACATTTTATGAGACGCATGAATTGCATACTTAATAGACTGATAAATGTCAAAACCCGAAAAATTACACTTCACAAAACTAGTATTTGTTACTGATAGAGAGCACAACAATAGATAAGAGATCACATCATTATTTATACAAAAATGTGCTTAGTTACGCAAAACAATGAATGAAGCATATACATACAAATCGATATACATTTTAATGATCTCACACGACACTATAATTTGATAATTTGTTGAACAGCGCTTATTTTTCCGTATATTATGCATAATATTTTCATCGTTTTGAATGTTTCGAAACATTCGATGACTCTTTATGCATTCCAATTTTAAATGTGTATTAAGCATAGACGAAATTTTTTTCGCTTACGCTAGTAGACCGAATATCAGTGTAACCGGGTATTGAGATAGCGAATTATATGAAGTGACATCTCGGAGTCAGGTGGTTGTCCCATACAATTTATATAAAGTGACATTTTGGAGTCAGATGGCCGAAGTACAAAAAAGTGGATACGTCGATAAGGACAGCAATAAGTAGCGGTCTCCTTTTTTAACTAGAGCGAATTTGCCATGTGCATCTCTTACTGAGTGATATGACAAGACATGTGCTTCCTTCTAGTGCCTTCTCTTTCTACGGTATTAAGATAATAAAACTAACCAACTTTCCCTAAGCAACTTCATGAAAACGAGGAAACATTTTTAAACCTTCCATACAGAAGTTCGCATTAGCCGATCGATTTTTATGGAAAGAACACAAATTTTTCTCGTTTTTCCACCCCTGTTTCATAGGGAAAGATGTTTTGTTTTATTATTTGAGTACACCCTTAGCATTTTGTTGGTGATTTAAAAATATGGGTGTATTAGCACAGAATGTTACCGTTACATTTGCCAAAGTACATAGGTACTAGAGTACATGTGTGATTGGCACACATTAATGATCTTAAATATATTCTAGGTAGTGCGTACTTGCTATTGAAAACTGTCACTATAGTGGAAATAGACTTTGTACGATTTTCTGTCTCAATGCGCAAAAGCGTAATTTATTGCCTGATCATGCACTACAAACATCAATCGGATTAATATTTTTGCATTATTCACTACCAATTCCGAGAAGCAGCAAAAGTGATATGCCCACATTCTGCCGATGACATACTCCGCTGGCAGTGCCACCCCACCCGGAGTTACGCGAAAAAAGCGATCACCGAAGCGTGGGCCTCTCTAGAGTTTCTCCACACCACATATTTCTTGATGACACACATCAGAACTTACTGAATCGCTTCACGCTAGCTGGGCTACGCAACACGCTGGTAAAGCGGAGTTTGTGGTCAGTTTTATTCGTTTAAGAACATAGACCAAATATGAACTAATTTACCTACAGTCTCATGGAAAAACTTTGTTTTTTTTCCAAATTGACATGTTTACTGTCTATTCTATTCTTAAAAATTGTGGCTCCATATTGGTGTTGATGATTTTGCCAGTATAAATAGAAAATATGCTTGACGTTGTTCGTAATACATATTTTAGTGATCTCAAGAATTTGTATTTGTACAAAAACACACGCTTGAGCCCCCACAAAATGCTGGAGCTTCGTTGCAGGCCAGAGAGCAGGTAACCGACACGCGACCGCCCAGTAACAGACATGTAACGCTACTCCATGTTAACTGTCAGCTAGAAGACAAAAGTGCCCTCACATATTCGTTTAAGACCACTTTTGAATCGATTATATTTGTTTGTAACTTGATTCTAACGAAAGATTATCTAATCCGGCTTAGAATGAGAACAATTTACTTCTTTAACTTTGTGCAGTATTGCTCTGTCCAGTCGATGACATGTCATTGAGTTTGACTTGTCACCGTGGTCAAAAAATTTGCCAACCATCATAGGTGGCTTTCCGTTTGTCTAGGGTGCTATCCGGATTATCTTTTGCAGTGTTTCTATGGCATCCTGGAATTCGAAGTTTGAATCTCAAACTTGGAATAACTAAGTTTAAAATTAATTGTTTGAAGCGGATTTTGAACAAGCGACTGAACCACAACACAAGTCTACTGCGATTAAACCATGCTCTTAACCGCTGAACTTATTCAGCTGTATTTCGTTTGAATGTTAATAACGTAGTTAAGTGACCTGTGGGACTTTGGCTAAACAATTCACAAGTATAATTCTATTAGTTGAAACATCTAAAAGGCTGTTCAAATCGTCCTCTCTTTTAAAATTGATGTGCTTCAATTTTAAAAGAGAGGAATTTGTTCGTAATGTAAACCTTTTATGATTAGGTAGACCACTTATCTATAACATTTTGGAACGCAATCAAGTAACTGCCTCCGTGGTCTAATTGTTAAGAGCATGGGCTCTTGACACGGAGGTCGTGGGTTCGATTCCCACGGGGGGCACCTAGTGAAATGTCACTTTGTGCGTTTTTCCCCAGTTGGTTAGGACATTGCAGGCTGAGTCACCTGATTGTCTGAAAAGAAAGATGATTCCGTGCTTCAGATGGCACGTTAAGCTGTTGGTCCCGGCTACTATCTCTGGTGGTAGTAGTCGTTACATAAAAACCACGTCAGAGGCCGTAAGGCGGGTTGAATAAACTCTGACACCAGGGCACCCCACTCGATAAGAAGAAGTTGGAAAATGTAAAAAGTGTGTCAAATTCCACTTTAGTAAATAAATTTGTTTTGAAGTCGAAAATACAGGAGTTTTAAAGTTTATGATAAACTAACCGGGAACCAATTAACTTACTCTATAACTTAAAGTTACTTTACGAACTGGAACACGTGTTACCGTCTTCGTCGGCGCACAGTTATAGGGTCTGATGTTTTTGCTTAGCACTAGCACAAAACAAGCACCTACATTTTTGGAGTTTCCATACAAAAGTTCGGATCAGCCGATCTATTTTTTATGGGACTCATATTTTTTATCGACCCATGTTATAGTTTCTTTATCTGCATTTTTTCTGGTAGGTATATAAAGATAGTAATGCGTAGGTAATGTAAAATTTAACATCAAAATTCCATCTGCTCCTCTAGTATTGCTTTTCGTGCGCGAGGCGCCTTCTCTACATGGAAAATGAAATTTTCTCGCGCTTTTGAGAGACTTACTCCAGTAAAGTTACGGGTCGCTTGTATGGCGAATGTAAATAATTTATAATAGCCGGTTTTTTTCTTTCATATTTTAGATTATAATTCTAGTTATCATTTAGATTGAAAATCCCCCTAAAAATTTTATTAAATAATTAAGCAAAGTAAAAAAAATCATGTAAAATTGGAAAAAAATAGTATATACAATTTATTTATGCCATTTGTTAAATTCATTTGTATTCTTTTATATTACAAGTAAATCCAACGAAAAATCACCTCGGAACCTTCTTTTTATGTTGAAATTACGAAAAAAACAATTTTAGTACAAAATTTACACAGTATATGTAAACTCATAACCTAAAACAAACAATAATAATGAAAAAAGAAAGAAATCTGACACTATAAATAAAAAATTTACATTTTAGTAATAAAAATTAAAAATACGAAATTTAGTGGGATTCGTTAATAAAGTATCTTAATATCATTTGTATAAACGATCTAGCGAAAAAAATTGCTTATTATAAATTATTTCCTTTCGACCCGTATTTTTACTGGACTAACTGAAAACCACGCTCACCGCGACATTTAGTATGGAAAAAAGCCAAGTCTCGTGCAAGTAGAGAAATCATACTAGCCTGGCTATCAAAACAAGCACCTACATTTCTCATGTGTCTCACTTGCAAATAAGATTGTAGTTCAAACGCAATAGCTATTAGCAAACCAAATTACATAGCCACAAACCGTCGCAACCTAATTTAAGCCTAATCTACCCCTTTCAAAGCTTAAATTAGCACCATTGTACGCGCACTAACCCATAGCTTTGTCCCTCTCAAGTACAAGCTGCACTCCATTCAATGAAGTTCCTTATAAGACCTCTAATGCCATTGCAGGAAGTATGAAAATAGCATAATTCAAAAGACTTAGTTTATCCTCTAAGCGATACTTGACCTGGAACACCCTTAGCTTGAGCACGAACTTAAGTGTTCTAGAACGTAAGTGGATTGTGCTACACAATGCATGATTTATTAGTATAGCTTGGTCTTAATTTTGCTCTTATGTGCTCGGAACTAGGTCAGATTTTCAACGATTAATATTTTCCGGTGTTTTTTTCAATTTCGTTTCGTTTTACTACAAGACTGTTGGTAGTTATTGCAATATTTCTGACGAACTAAAAGGGATTCTATCGGGTTATATTTGGGTTACCAACCCCAAATTTTGAAAACCAGTATTAGATTAGAAGGTAGAAATACAAGGGCATTTTGTCTTAAAACAGGTCGTAGTTTAAGAGCAGTAGTTAACATTTTCATTTCGGCATGTTTTTGAAGAAACGGCAAAGTTGTGCAACTAAAATAAATGAGAGTGGCGCTCGAATTTTAAAACACAGGTTTTTTATAAGACCCAGGACGCAACACACCGATAACTATCTAGGACACCGCCAAAAACACAAAAAATACGGAAATGTCCTGGAACGGTTTGACAACAGGACGGTTGACAACCATAGGTTAGGTTTTATTATGTTTATGTCCTTCTCTTTCCTCTTTGTTCATTCATAATTCATTCTGAAACCCATAACATAACATAAATAATTCTTATCTATACAAAGAATATCTAGACAAATACAGAAAATTATGCTATGAGTGAACATTGCAACAAATACCGAATACTTGTAGGTACGCTTAAAAAGATACCACGAAAAGGATATAATACGGTATGATCTTGTATGTGCAAGTTTATCCTAAAAGTCTAGAAATAGATCGTTAACAATCAAGTTTCCTGTCAAGAAAAGGTAAGCCGACTGGACTCCTTCGTGACTCAAATTACTTATCACGTACCCTTTGTAAGCCCTAGAAAGCTTAAACCTAGTTTATTTCTAGCTTACCTTTCCTTATTCTAGACTTTTGGTACACGGATATTTGGCATTTGCATAATCGCCTGTTAGGTTTAAGATGTCTATCGGTAGGTACTTTAAAATGAAATGCTGGTGCGAGTGTAAATCTCTTTGACAATAAAATTTAAGTCATTGCAATTCTTTGAGATCTCGTCTTCTATTATAGCTGTCAAGCCTGAGGTCCTGGGTTCAAATCCCAGTTCGGTCATTGACGTTACAAGTTTGTTTTTGTCTAATTTACACAATAATGTGCGGTTTAGACATGCTCTGACTTCCTCTAGACTCATACACCTTGTCAGAAATTCTCATCGATTTGGAATACTTATAACATGGCATTTTCTAATGATATCCCCGATTTGGTCTTGAAACTATACCTAGGCAGAGTTGCTGATATTTTGATCTCAATGTCATTGGGTATTTAGATTGTGTCGGCTAAAGTCTGTTTCATTATTGAGTTTTAAAGCTATTGTTTTAAAGTAATTGGGAAATTGAGGCACTCTCATTGGCCGATTTTTTCCTCGCTCACCGCCTCGCTACCTCGCACATCTCTGGTGGAAACGCAGCCTAAGGGTTAAAGTATTTTCAGATTGTTTCAGAACTCTTACGTGTTAACAAACGAACGCAAAACCATTGCTGAAAAACACGTGAAATGTAACACAAATTGTGGGAGAACGGATTTTAGGTTTTACGTTAAATTGTAAACTCGCAGAATACCTGATACCTGGTCAGGGCGTATTCTGTAAAAACACCGTTTGTTAGTTATTTACAGTTGGCTTTACAAAAAGCCAAAGCGTTTTGTGTGTTTTTGGTGTAAACAAAGGATATGGAAAAAAATAGCTTTGGAATAAAGCACACGTAGTATACAGGATGTAGACCAAAATGCGTTACATATCGAACAGGGTGCTTCAAAGCATCAAACGGAACCACTTTCACTATGGAGACAACATCGAAATAGTAACAAATAAAAATCTGCTGTTTCATAGAAAATTTTTAATTATGTCTCGTAGAGCTACGCGACCAAAACGTATTAAACAGTTGATTTTCCAAATTGGCCCCATAGTAAAAGGTTTCAGTTTGACGGTCTGAGACATCATTTCATTTATGAAAATAAAATAAAAAAATAAAATACTTACTTATGTTTACACCCTGTACCTATTAGTGGTCCTGAAAAATCGAACGGGGTGCGTGTTTGTATAGAAGTCTCCAACACAAATTTCAGTAGTATTTTAACTCATGTGCATCCTTGTGTCTGTATGCACATCAAGCAATTGACCACAGACAGAGCGTTCTATGTTAGGTTAAATCAGCAATTTTTAGTACCAGAAAATATTCTGCGAGCCGAGTGACCAATAACTAGCCTTACCAAAACTGGGCCAACTATGTCATTAATTATCTCGGAGTTGGCTTACTAATAGCCATCCATGTCCTATTGTTTCTTCCGCTTGCCATGGAAGGAAGTCGGATACCATTTATTTTTCCTACTCCCATATTTTTTGATTACATTCATTGCGGGTTCCAAAAGATTAGTCATCCTCCCGGGTTCGCAAGACTTCATTGCAACACTAGCGAATGGTCGCCGCTGTTGATCCTAGTTCACAGGAGTTACAGCGGAGGGAATGTGAACAAGGCCAGCGTTATCCACTCCCCTGTCACTATTATCAAGCGAAAGCGTGGATGAGGTTTGGCATTCACAAATGAGAGACATCCCTTGTCATTTTCGAGGCGGCCGAGGTGGAAAATCACGAATGTCTCTCATCCAAACATAAACTGCTGGGCTGGTATGGTCTTTTATATCGAAATGAAAACCCTTAGTTGTGAGTTCAACAAGGTGTCATAATCATCAGCCTATACACGTCCCACTGAAGGGCACAGGCCTACCCTCAAGGAGGGGTAAATGAGCGTTAATCCACCACGCGTGACCAATGCGTGTAGATTTCACATACGCATCAGAATTTCGTCTTCAGCGTATGCAGGTTTCTTTGCGATGGTTTCCTTCACCGTTCACCGAGCTGTTCGTATAACATACATAAGTTAGAAAAGCTGGTATGTAGATGGCATATCGTCTGATTCGAAACCGTAACCTCATGATTAAGTGTCCATACCTCTTTGCAACGCGTCATACAGACGTTCAACGGTGTATAGGAACTTCTTACAGCTAACATGCGTGAGGAATCGTAACTCACATCCTAAATAACATAAAACGTTCGGAGTTTCCGCAAACTAGCGCATAAGTAATTAGATTTACTGTTACCAGCAATGGATCTACTTACGTAAGTTGTTTTATGTAAATATCTAGCATTAATTGTTTCGCTTTCTCTCAATGCTACATGTAAGGTCGATGAACTTTACTTTCGTTGCTAGGTAAGGTGGACACCAGCGGCTGTAGCATGATGCGCGAGATAAGGCTATAATATCACACATTTTATCTCGTTCGTTCGCGCGCAAATAGAAAGAGAGCTAGGGCTCGATAGCGCTATATCTACGGCCCCATGAGCTGGAACTCTCGCAGCTTCTAATTCGTGAACGAAATGTATAGAAACTTTATTGATTTCTGCCATTTTCTTATACGAATTAGCAGGTGCAATTCAAAAATAGCGCTCCGAGCGAAAAAAACAAAGTTAAGAAAATCCACCCATAAAGTTTACGTTTAATTCCTGCAAAATCAAACCCTTTTGGCTTCATCATTATCATCACCACGACCCCTATAACTCCTCAAAACCAGGTCCCCAAGTTTAAATCTCCGCTAGTACATAATCGAATTGGTGAGTCTGTTATAGTATGGATGGAATGCCAATGAGGCGGTAGAATGGATTATCTATGGGTTTCGGCTGTCAATACGATTACCTTAGTAGATGTTAGTATATAGTGAGGTACCTACACCCCCTTAACTCCCACGCACCCTGCACGATTGAACCGTCGCAGAGTTTCACAACTGTATTAATTACATAAACTGTGACAGATCTCTAAATGGTCTAATAAAATTGGTGAAACTATTTTAAGGGAATGATCAGACCATCAAACTGAACAACTTTCTCTATGGGACAGATATCGAAATCGCGAAAAAAATCAGCTCTTCCATCAAACCTACTCGACCTAAGTGTATGGGACCGCACCGCAGATTTTTTTCGCGATTTCCATATCGGTCCCATAGAGAAAGTTGTTCAGTTTGATGGTCTGATCATCCCCAATAGTTTTAGCTAATCTTGTTAACCTTTATACCTACCACAGATTATATAATACCAGATGCCTAACGTCAAACAATGAAACGCGACTGCTGTAACTCGGGCAGTCTTCGGGCAAAGTAAATTGCTTGATTTTCCGAGGCTCGTGAGATTTTTTTAGTCATATCATGTACTTTTAGTAACAATTTACACGTTTACGTAAACATTAATTACAAATCGATACCATAACGCCAAATATCGCAATTTTTAAACTAAAATTTCGTTTGTATGGGATGGGACACCATGTACCTACAGAGTGAAATTGATATTATCATTAACATCCTTTTAAACTAAATCAAACTGAACAACTTTTACTAAGGGAGCAAACCGATCGCATCAAAAATAAAATCAGCTGTTCCATACTAAATTGCAATGCCTCCTCGACTCAACTGTATGCAACAGCAGATTTTTTTGTTGCTCCGATCGGTTTGCTCCCATAGTAAAAGTTGTTCAGTTTGATGGGTAGACTCTTAGTTTAAAAGGATGCTAATGATATCAATTTCATCCTGTATATCAGCGTATCGGACTTAGCGCTTGGCACCCCTGAATATCCTGATACTACGTTAACTACAAAAGTAAACATACCTACTCCTATTAGAAAAGACGTAAAGTATGGACAAACTTTTGCGAGTCCATTCCAACATGCACTGTATACTTGTACAACTTTAAGCCTACTTACAACTCAAGTTAGAAAGTCCCACGAAGTAGTATAGTAGTTAGTTACCTGAGTCCAGTATTAGTTCACTCATTTCTGAAAATAGCTCCTACATTGTAAAATTAAGGTGAAAATCTAAATAAACGTATCATAATTTAGTGGCGGTGATCTTCTAAAACATGCCCCAGGCGTGAGCGCGCTCCATACAAACGTACTATGGAGATATTTTCAATACTAACCAATTAAAGTCAATGAAATTTTGCAGAAACAATCTAGAAATAAATTTCTATGCTTGTATGGAGTCCGATTTTCGTTAAAATGTATAGTTTTCATGTTACAGTGCCTCAAATATTTCCATACATATCTTAAATTAATCCTAGCATTGAAACTGTATATTTTAACGAAAATCTGACTCTATAGAAGCATAGAGATTTGTTTCTAGATTGTTTCTGCAAAATTTCATTGACTTTAATTGGTTAGTATTGAAAATATCACCATAGTACGTTTGTATGCAGCGCGCATTTTCGCTCTCGGAATAATATTCTCTTAAGCTTGACGTATCTTACCTACCGACGAAGAAATGCAACGCTGCTGTGGATGCAAATAAGTAGTATGGAAAAAGGCCGAGTCGCACGCAAGTAGAGAATCATACTAGGAATGCTGGTCTACATGTGGGTCAAATAGAGAAAATAGCTTTTCTCGGTTAATACACCCTAGTAATACTTAGGGTGGTAGTAGGGGGTGCTTCAGACTTCGAAATCGCGAAAAAAATCTGCTGTCCTATACTTAGATCAAAATAAAATTAATGGATAGGCCTAAACCGCGGTAAGTTGAAGCAAACTGGTGCACTTGGTCCATACAAAATAGCGTCATTATCTGTCAAATCTAGGGCACTTGCATACAAATTTGAAGTAAACCTTTCATTTCTTTTGCCTCATTTTTCTGGTTTGAAATGTTCGCATAAGGGCCTATCCCATAGACGTAGAGTACTTTAGTACATTGATATCGTTGGCCTATCCATTCATTTTATTTTGATCTAAGGTCCCATATATAACTGCTGTACCTACCGACTCGACTACAATGTATGTAAATAGAAGACTAGCGAAAAGACTTAGGCTTAATTCACACCAACATGGCAGCGGCCAGCGGCAGACTCGAGATATCACGGCACCGGTATAGGTAATTGAGAAATTTAGATAAAGTTCAAAATGCTGCGCAACTCAAACTGCGCTTCCGCTGCCACTTTGGTGTGAATATAGCCTAAACTACCAATTATCCACTCAGCATTGAATCCACGGAGTATGACACATGAAATCTAATCAATTACCCCGGACCTCGCGTCGGGTCGAGGCAGGGGCCGAGGCGATAATTTGTCATAGAACTGAGCACCGAGTGGACTGACCTGTCATTTCTGTAGACACGTCTAACGTCGCAACGCCTTATCAATTAATTTCGTCGGATTCATCGTGAATTTATGTAAGGATGACTTTAGTTTTGAGTGTGATTTATTGTAGGTACTATATTCATAAGTCTGAAGATACTGCATAATTCGACTTTTTATATGTAAACTTCGTAATCGAAAGTAGAACATTGGAGACAGATGTTTCATAATTTGAGTATCATATTAAATTATTTTTATGAAATAAGTGAATGTATGTATGTATTGCTCCTGACCGATTTCGGCCACGGCGACTGTTTCAACTCCGTTGTTGGCGTTGATGGATCCTCATGTGGCTAATATAGCCAATCTTCTTGGAGAAGATCCTCACACATAGCGGGCACGTGAGCACGTCATTCTCATAGTGATATTGTATAGCCGCTGGTGGTCGGGCTTTCAATTCATCACGTTCGGCGTCTAGTTGTGATCGCCTACTTGCAGCGGCCGTAGCATGATGCTCGCGGTAAGGCTATATCACGCCTTTAATCTCGTTCGTTCGCGCGCAAATGGAAACACAAAGTTATACATATATATCTTACTGCCATGCTTGCTACGGCCACTGGTAGATAGAATATTTTAAAGAACCATTAATATACCGGATGATTTTTTAACCGTTCCGAAACCATCAGGGATGTTTCAGACCATCAATCTGAACAACTCTCACTATGGGGGCAAACCTGAAATCGCAAAAAAAATTGCCTGCACGACTCTTTAGCTCAGTTGCAGAAACGCTCATTAGAGTTACTCCTCCATTAAATCTCCTGCTGTCACTTTTTTGTCTTATTGACGTAGTTTAGTTTAGTTTAGCTAGCAAGAGATTTAATGGAGGATTAACTCTAATGAGCGTTTCTGCAACTGAGCGTTTATGAGACAGCAGATTTACGAATTCAGGTTTGCTTCCATAGCAAAAGTTAGTCAGTTTGATGGTCAGACCCACCCAAGAATGTTTAGAAATGGTAAATCGTTATGGTGAACCACACTTTGTTATGTGTTATTTGTTATGCGGGTTATTCGGCGAAGTATGGAGGGCGCATTCGTTTATATTTGATTTATTCGCACGCACGTGATGTGGATTGGAATGTTAGTTGTTCAAATATTTGGGCGAATACAGCGTAGTCGCATAACAAATAACACATAACGAAGTGTAGTTCTACTACTTCCACCATAACCTTTATCATTTATATAACAATTAGTTATATCTTCAAAATAAGACTAAATTCAGAACTGAATTATAAATAATAAAATAATTTTAGCTCGCAAAACGTAACAAACATTTTGGAAACGGTAGGTACATAAAATGTTAGTTTAAAAATTTAACCGTTTGGAGGTAACCCGAGAGCAGACGGTTTCAAGATTAATGCTCGTACCTCTTTCTATTACTAGGTACTTTAACTTTCGTGCTAAGGTTACATAAATTATAGTCACTAAAACTAAAATTGAACGTCCCTTTAGTTGCTGTAAGGGCGAGAACTTATATTAGACGCCATTTATATGACGACTATTGAGTTTTATAAGAGTTATTTAGTCACGTACTGATGCGTTAAATGCGTCTAATTTGAATGTGTGTCTGTGTGACCGATTTGTTTGTTGGGTATGTTAATTTATCCCGTAGAAGCACATAGTTTAAATTAATGTTAGTTACTCTCTTTATTTGTGAAAATTTTATATTTTTTAAGTTTTCTTTTTCTTTTTATTGTACCTTAAACAGCTTTTAAAACGTGTTATCATGTAATTGGCGTTGTAAAATTTAAATGTTGTTGTATTCGAAATTAAGTAATTTGCTGATTGATAACCAATAAAGATAAATTAAATTAAATTAGTCTAAGCACTTAGAGTCTAGTTGTCTTTAGAATTTGTCTGATATTTGTGGCAAATGTTTACTTTGAAGACTAGCTTAAAGTATTTTGATTAATTTTATGGCTGACCCAGGTTAAAAAGGGTCAGGTCAGATGTACCTGAAACCAAACAAGCGATGTTTTGCTTTTTCCTAAACTAAATAGACAAGCTATAATCTGCACGGTGTTAGGGTAAACAAATTAAAGAAAGTTAGAGTAAATTATTCAGTACCTATCAAAGAAACAATCACCCCTTAAAGTAATATAACTGTTTACCCTAACACCCTGTATAAGTAGGTAACAAATTAACCTACACACATAAAACAATTATAAAACTTGGCGTGATTTAAAGATATTTCCAAAAATATTGATTGAGAGCTTTAAGGATTCATAATGGAATGCATTGAATTATTAGAATTTTTGTCTCTTTATCTCTTTGTTTGTGCACGCATCACTTGAACCGATTTGGATGGGGATTTCATAAGAACATAGGGTTGGATTAACATTTGGGTTGATTTCATCGCAATCAGTTCAAGTCAATCAAAAGTTATGAGTATGAGCGTACGAAGTCGCGGGCGCCGCTTGTCTAAATCTAATCTAATCTAAACTGTAACTGAAGTGTGTCTGTACATTGAAGATATTTACAAAAAAAGATTACGATATGGTTTTTAGGTATCCCTGACTCGAAATCAACCTTTTTTAGAAATTTTGTTTGTCTGTTTGTTTGTTTGTTTGTTTGTTTGTTTATTTGTTTGAATGTTTGTTTGTTCGCGCATCACGCAAAAACTGCTGAACCGATTTTGATGAAACTTTTTTTGTTTGATAGCTTATTATCTGACTTAAAATCTGGTATATAATTTGTGCGGACGAAGTCGCGGGTAAACACTAGTTATTAATAAACATGTAAAAGCACTGGTACTCAAAGCAAATTACCACAATAACATTATAACATAATTGTTCCGCGAAAAACAGGAAAAAGGAGGTCGTACTAAACTGCCAAGGGACAAAACGGGGTAGCTATTAAATACAAGTGTATTAGGACAATGGGAGAACCACCCCAAGTCATTTGTCCTTCGCTGCAGAACAATTCGGGATTTTAACACAATTCTGAGGTTGAAACATGGGGTTACATTTTGATGAAAAATTTTACACTGCTTGGGATAATGTTACCAAATGAGAATGTAGAAATGAATGATTTTTTTTAAGAGAATATTATTCCGAGAGCGAAAATGCGCGCTGCATACAAACGTACTATGGTGATATTTTCAATACTAACCAATTAAAGTCAATGAAATTTTGCAGAAACAATCTAGAAACAAATTTCTATGCTTCTATAGAGTCAGATTTTCGTTAAAATATACAGTTTCAATGCTAGGATTAATTTAAGATTTGTATGGAAATCTTTGAGGCACTGTAACTTGAAAACTATACATTTTAACGAAAATCTGACTCTATAGATGCATAGAAATTTGTTTGGATTGTTTCTGCAAAATTTCATTGACTTTAATTGGTTAGTATTGAAAATAGCACCATAGTACGTTTGTATGGAGCGCGCTCCGAATAATATACCCTTAAGGTACAGTCACCATCAGATATATCATAGCAAACAAGGTAGTCAAATATTTGTAAGCAGTTCTAATTTTCAATAATTTCTTTACACATAACCAATCAAAAATATCTGAACGCCTAGAGTATCAAATATATCTACGCAGGCAGAGTGATCATAAATATCTGAGCAAATTAGGAAAAAAGACATTGGTCCATATTTAGACAAAACGGGGAAAAAATGCTCGCTGTCCCCCTGCCTCCCCCGCTGGGGGCCATCGGGAAAATATGTTATCGTTGTCCCCCACTAAAATAAAATCAATGGATTTTTAATGAAAACACTGTTAATAGTTTTGTAATCAACTGTATTATGTTTTAACCCAAATATTTGACCACCTTGTTTGCTATGATATATCTGATGGCGACTGTAGGTACTATAAGCCCAAAAAAGCCTTATATTACCTATTTACGGAAATTTTACTTAAATAAGAAAATGTAACATCTGAAAATGAATAAAATCTTTTTCTAATCATTCAGGATTTAGCGACGATATGGCAAAGGAATGAAAATAAAATATTCTCATAAAACCTCTGCGGAAGGAAGCCCTGAAAGCCTGAGGCTTTGAAACATAATTTAGTCTCATATTTTCCAAGAAATTCCTTCAATAACGATTTCTTTTATAATAATAACGCTCTACGCGTGTATACGTGTTTAGATGTTATTAAGGAAAAATGATTGTATAAAAGAAATGTATTTCTACAATAATTGGCATAAACAGGTTCATCAACCATATTAAATCATAACGGACAAGAAACATGAAAACATCGACTGAAATTATAGTAAGACATCAACCGTCGAGCTCTCCAACTACACTCGACAACAATAAAAACGGGTCACCAACAACATAAACCTTAATATCTCGGAAACTAAGAATGGTAGCTTATTTAAATAAAAAGTATTTTATAGACAATTTAATACTACTTCTTAAATTAATAAAATTTCTGATTGCTATAAAGTAATGCCAATAAAAAAGGCTAAAACCTAAGTAAATGATTTTTTTTAAGACAATACATCACTTACATCCACAACAGACTTCGTCAAACAAGACTTTGTAAGAACACTGTATTCATGCAAACCAATGATTTCTATGCAGGGATTGTGATTTTTACCAATATACCAGTCAACATATCGTAGCATTTTACCTCCTTAAGTCAAGAAAGGGACCTAGAGTGTAATAAAGTTAGGTTTAGATTTAGTGGTTTGCCGGCCGTAGCCCGGCCCCGACCTTGCCTCTAGAAGAGAATTCAAACGAGATAAAGTTAATCGTTTCGTCTAGCCCGCCAAATTCTGTTTGTTTTTGGGTTTTACAAATTGCAACTCTACAGCAACGCTTGGTAATTGTTTTAACGAAATTTTTTTAGGCCGCAGATACACGAAGATATTCGTGTCAAATGAATGCGTCCTTAGGCTAGGCAAAGGTCGTCTCTTTAAACTATTCCAAGCATCAAATGTCCCTGTTCAATGCGACTTCCAACCACTCCTTGCATAGTAGGCATGGATGGTATAGACAATACCTATGCCAGCTTCCTGCATACAACTCATCTCACCAGATACTGACGTATTTAAAATCAGTCATTACAAGAAACTGACCTTTACCGCATTAACCGAATTAGCGTGTTTCCAGTGGTTTTCCAGAGGATCGATAGATGGCGCCTCGGTTTTCGTGAATAAAGGTCATCAATAATATAGAGGGAAATGCGGGAAAACTTGAAAAAGTCCAGAGTTGTCAATGTGCAAGCCTATACCTAGATTGTTGTGAACTCATATTTAAATGTAAAATAAGTGCTCATTGAAAATAAATATTTTTGAATTTGTATATAGGATCTTTAATTATCTTTAATTATTTACGAATCATCTTAATAGAAAATTTGATACTGTTTACGTCTGAAATGGCCAGACGAGCTCGATCCCATAGCCTTTAAAAAAAAGGCAGGCATAAACATGCTATCTGTTAAGATTTTCGAGCCGGTTTCAGGAAGTACATTTAACAAGAAAGAAAAGAAAACCGTGCATCGAGTACCTACTCTTAAGCACCACACCGCAATTCGCATCGTCTAAAGTCATGCCCGGTTAAAGTTAGGAAGCTATCAAAGCTATCTTGCTCCGCATGGCTTACAAGACGTCGACCACAGCCGGACGTGTCGGAACTATAAGTTCTATACCTTCCGAAAGTTCCGAAGAACGGAGGCATGAAGGATAGATATATAAGTGCAACTGCAAACCGTTTAGTCATCCCATTTACTTTACTACAAGGCTATTATGGTTTACTCAGTGGGTAAGAAGCGGCTGTTGCGTGGAGCTTTGGTGTTCAAAACGCTCGTCGAAGTTAAGCAGTGTGTGTGTTTGAATAGGCAATCAATGCCTCGGTACTTTGGAATGCTCGTAAGTAGCTGGTCCCAGGTACAGACCGGATTTAATTATTACAAGTGTCCACTTGCTACCAGAGTTATCTCGGACTCTGATAGCAAGTGGAAACACTTGCATCTCATTAATCCACATTTGGTCAATGTAGAGTGGAGATGTGGAGAGTATGACTCACTCCTTCCCTCTCTTGCTTCGACAATAGAGACGCAGTAAAATCCGTGTTAAATGTTTAGAGGTTTGCGTGAAATGTAGTAAACATCTTGTGTTGTTTACCCCTATTATTTTGAGCCTATAGACATCATCATGAAAAAAATAAAAAATAAAAAATATTACAAAAAATTTAAAAAGGCTTGGCTAAAAATAATAATAATATCTATGTAGGTACCTTCTATAAACTTAAATAGTCCGCAGACTTAGTTATATTTACCACAATAGACCAAAGAAACCTTTTGGGTTTATTTGTATTAACCCCCAGGGTGTTTTTATAGGTCTGGTCGACCACCGCGTGCCACCCACGCGCGACAGCTTTCGCTTTTAACACGCCTACGGGGAAAAGGATCAAATCTTTCTGAATTCAATCGGTGGTTGTTTGTTTTGAATTGAGTCTTATTTGGAACAGATCTAGGACTGGTTTTGTGGGTTCGCTTTTATTTTCCAGAACTTTAATCTCAAGAATAAATAAATGGATCGGTGAAGGAAAAACCCTTTTAAAAACCTAGTTACTTGTATAGTTCATTCGAGACGCTTATGAGGAACAGAACGTTCCATTAAAAGTGGACACCTACTGTGAATATTATTCCAATCGAAATCGTTAAAATACAAAACAAAACTGACCAAAATTATCATATTTTTAGTCAGCTGAATGATTGACGAAGCAAACAACAGTAGACCAAATAAACAAAAAAATAGCCCAGTCATTTTACGGGTTGAGCCGGGACTAATTAATATTCTTTTCGGTAAGTATATTATTCAAGAGCCAATTTAAGCCTAGAAATATATCAAAATTAAAAATAAACACGAAAGCCCCGAATTTAAAATTTAGCATTTATATCGTTCTAAAAAACCTGATGGCAAATTGTTTATCTCATTTTTAAGTTTTTACTGTTATTCACACTTCAAACACGGAGTGAATATTTTTGTCTACTTAGATAGAAAGCATTGAAAAATACATTTGTATTTTCTAAAGATTTGCGAATTTTTAAAATTTTGATGGCTACCATTTTATTGGTCAAAAGTCATTTAATGCCATGTTGAATGTAATTAAAATGAGCGCATTGGTATTAATATTTTTATGTAATAAAAAGGCTTCAGAGAGATACAATATTGATTTCTATGTTGCGTAGCTATTTTTTTGAATATTTTTTCTAATAGTCTTTTTGTCACTAAACGGTGCCGCTTAAAGTTTAAAGTCCCATTCATAATTACTTTCCATCCCTCCTAACAAAACTCCGTAAAATAACTGGGCTAAAAAATATACGTATAAATTTTTAACATAATTCATAAAACACCGTCCGACAATATTTGTCTCGATCAGCCTTTCAAAATACGTTCGCAAATTAATAAAAGAGCATTTTGTTTGTACGTTAAATTCAATTATTATTTTATGAAAGCACGCTATCTGCACAAATTAATTCAGGCACACAGTGGCAATGTCGGACAATGTAAGTAAACCACATATGTTTACATCACTCATAGCATGCTGCATGCATCTGTAAGCAAGACCGATGTGTTGGAAGCCTGTGGCACATTAGGAGTTAGGAATATCACAGTTGGTAAATTTTGCTTAATATATACGGCCATAGCATCTGATGCCAATTATTATACCTTGTTCATACGGTAACATTTATAGTGTTTCCTTTTGTTGTTAGCCTTATGTCAGCGAATTCTTTATATGACACTAAACAATACGTCAATAACCCAGTAATATGGGTCCTTCTTGGTACCTATACCCCATTTTTGACATCCCCCGTCTTGTTACAACCCCTTCTTGCTATACCCCGAAACCGTGCCATTTGAAGTACATTGAAGACGTGGTGGTCCAGTGGCGAGTAACCCTGCTTGCCGTGCAGGAAGAGATGGTTCGATCCCGTCCCAGGCTGACTCGTACCAAATACCAATTAGTTTTTCGGAATTTATGTACCTACTATTTGTAATAGTAATAGTATTTATTCTGTGACACCACTTGCTTTTCGGTGAAGAAAAACATGGTAAGGAAACCTGCATGCTTCATTTTCGAGTCGTGTAATGTATTGTATGCATTATGGTAATAAAAGAAAGATGCAGCTGTTGTTGCATTATGATAATGCCTGTGTTCTTCACATAATATTTAGTTTTTAACAACAATGTCGGTCAGGTTATTGCAAAAGGTGGGAGTGCTAGACCGATATAAATCTCTATCAATATTACGGAATATTCTACATTCAATTTCTTAAAGAATTCTTGATAGATTAAGTAACTTGAAGTTCCTGTTCCTGTCTTTTGCAAGTATCCGCTTCGTTCCGAAGGCTTTCAATTATCGGTACTTTGTATTTTAACAAGATTTTTAAACGAGAACTGATGAGCAAGTTTATCGTCGGTTAACAAGTAATTATAAAATACATTTGCTGTCACTAACAAACTTTGAGGTAGAATCAAGTCGTTATAGTATTCATTTATAAATCGTACTTATACATGTCGACATCTGTCGGCTTGTAGTAAGATATAGGTACCTACACTACACATATACATATAGATTTAGATAGATAGATATAGATATACTTATCAATATGATTCAATATTCTTCTGTAAACACTCGATTCTTTATTTAATAATTAATTCATTAATTTCTACACAAAACAAGCAGTCGGCACAAGCTTCGTCAATCTTACTATAAAAAAAACAGCCGGTAATCAGCAACATGCTTCGTCAAAACCTTAAATAAACAGTTAGAGTTCCGCAACATGCTTCGTCAACTTACCTTCTGTAAACCCATGACAAAACAAATTATTCAGAATCATATTATCCCAACAAGGAAAAATCTCGCTTTGCTGCGGCAAATCAAAGCAACTAATTTCTTTTACTTGCAACGCTATTCGAATTTGATCAAAGCTTGCAACATTCACATTAGGTAAAGGTTGTATGTAGATTTCTGACTGGACAAGTTGTATCTACATTTCTACCATACCATTTAGAATGTCAATCTTTTCTTTGAGAATCTTATTTTTTCTGATAAGCCTTGAAAACACCAAAGAAACAAATATAACGGAGCCATTCTAGTTATAGAAAACTGGAAGATTAAACAAGGAGTTAAGTTCGTTTAAATTCTTCGTTTGTAGTCAGAGCTCTTTGTTGATGGAGATTTTTCTTTATTTGTTAACTACGACGATTGAAAAACTCTTGGCAAGTTTTCTCATAATTTTCAAGGAATTCCTTACTAAAAGTCAGTTTTGCGACTAAGTTTTATGCAATTATTAACGATTGGATTTTGGAACTACATTCAAGATTCAATTTTTTTTGTAGCGTAATCGTTAACCTTAACCCTGTAGGGTTTCTGAATGTCGTCATCATCATCATCTTATATCGTAGATCGTATCGACTGGCCTGCCCTCATCGAGGGTGAAGGTATATCCTGAAATATGTTAAGACGCTGTTATCCGGTCGAGGCCGTTTTTTGAACATGAACGAAAGTGTTTTAAACTGTGTTTTAAAGTCTGAAAACCAATTATGTCTTATTTAAGGATCTGGCTGATAGGCGACCGTGCTCAATTACACGATTAGATTAAGTTTAATAGATATAAAAAAAAAAAAAAGTTACCCCTTTTTGTTATGTTTTTTCAATACTATGATTAAACTGCTGATGTTTAACTTTTCTTCTTCTTCTTGTACTTAACTATAGTAGATTGTATCACAAGGGCGTAAAATAATATTTTTAAGGCGAGGGCGCTATTTTGAATCCAGAGCATAGCGAAGGATTCTTGAGTAGAATCCCGAGCGCAGCGAGGGATTCTAAAGTAGAATCCTGAGCGCAGCGAGGGATTCAAAGTATGCCGCCCGAGGAAAAAATAATTTTGCGGCCGAGTGATACACTCTACTTTTCATCCCCCTCTATGAGGAAAATAAATAAAAGGCGCTTCTAGTTTAATATTTGCGTTCGGTCTCTTTGGTCGCGGACCTATGTAGCAAAAATACATGTTCCAAATTCAAAACTCATCATTGCCCGCTGTAAAAGTCTCTTAACAAAAAGTGCAACTTTAGGCGCACTTAAAGAGGACTAAAGTGACACTTTTTGAATAGATGGGATGAAATAGTAGATTGTATCACAAGGGCGTAAAATAATATTTTTAAGGCGAGGGCGCTATTTTGAATCCAGAGCATAGCGAAGGATTCTTGAGTAGAATCCCGAGCGCAGCGAGGGATTCTAAAGTAGAATCCTGAGCGCAGCGAGGGATTCAAAGTATGCCGCCCGAGGAAAAAATAATTTTGCGGCCGAGTGATACACTCTACTTTTCATCCCCCTCTATGAGGAAAATAAATAAAAGGCGCTTCTAGTTTAATATTTGCGTTCGGTCTCTTTGGTCGCGGACCTATGTAGCAAAAATACATGTTCCAAATTCAAAACTCATCATTGCCCGCTGTAAAAGTCTCTTAACAAAAAGTGCAACTTTAGGCGCACTTAAAGAGGACTAAAGTGACACTTTTTGAATAGATGGGATGAAAAATACATTAAATATTTCTATTGAACTCAGAAGAATTTTTAGCTTAGAAACTCCCATGAGCAAAGATATTGATGAAAAACACGTTTTTTGCGATCCTGCTTTCAATTGGAGCGGGATGGCTAATTGCAAACTTATGCTTGCAAGAAAGAGACGCTTGCACTTGGATAACCTTAAGAGCTTGCTACGACTGCACTAAACTGCAATAAATACCAACAAAAAAACATAACGAAGTCGGTATAATCAAGTTCAATTTTGTTTTTCTTTTTTACGGACAGTAGGTAGACATAATTTTAATATACTTACCTACTAATCTCTTTTTTTTCGGTTCATCGAGTTTTTATCAGGATTAATTAAATTTGTAATTTATTTTTCACCTCACAAGCTCGGAAAGATTCTGTTTATCATTCGAAATCTGAGTGCAAAAGTGCATTTTATCCGCTAGCGTGCAAAGAGTTTTTAAAATTCGAATCCATTCGAGTCCAGATAAAAAGATAGTAAAACCATACGTACGAGAAAGACAAAAAGATTATGTTGCTAACATAACGAACTATGCATATATTCGTGCATATTATTGTCTTCTCTTTTTCGCGTATAAGTTTGTCCTTCACTATAATTTATTTGAGTGTCAACAAAGAGATTATAACTAAATATAATCCCTTTGAGTAGCAATATCTCTTGTCTTCTCTTTTTCACCTATAGATTTGTCCTTATTTGCATTTGCATATAATTATTTTTCAGTGTGGGATAAAAACATCATTTAAAATAATACTTATTTAAAATGCATTTTAATAATTAATTCATCTTGTTTACCTATGAGAAGTTATTCCTTTACATTTCCTTACATTTCCTGAATTATTTGCGCAGTGTCTCAGTACACACTACACACCAGGACATTTTTTATGCTGATCAATTGGTTTTCAATCAAACTGCTACACGTGACCGCAGTGAGACAGTGACTAAATGCAAGAGTAATATAGCCGCAATAGAATGGGACAACGTCATAAAGCGCGATGTTCGCTCTATACATCTAAACTCAGTGCTTGCACCTAACATTTTCCTCGCTGTTGTGAGGTGAAAAGTTGTGTGTTTCGCTCGGCTGCAAAATTATTACGCGTCTCGTACCTTTGAAACCTTCGCTACGCTCCGGATTCTATATTTGAACCACTCGCTTCGCTCGTGGTTCAATCCTAGAATCCTTCGCTTGCTCAGGTTTCAATATAAGTACTCGCGGCAAAAAACAACTTTGCAGCCTAGCATAACAAATAACTATTATCTGTGATCTTTTAAAACAAAAATACTGTTATTGAAACAGACTACAGAAAATATTGTAATTGAGACAATTATCTGAAAATGGTTTTCGATTCAGCGCCCCCAAAAAAAGTTGACATGCCGAATTATAAGCAAAAAATAAATTGGCTATATTCAAGACAGAAGAAAGAAAAAACATGTTTATTTTACCCTTTTCTCTCTTCATTGGCAAGTACGTGATGGATAAAGGTATTCCGCAAGGTTACTAAGGTTATTTATTGCCTATTCACTATTCAATCTAGTGCTCTTCGATTTTATATAAAAAAGTTATTGAAAGCAATAGATATAGCGACAATATTACGGTACTTAAAGGTCACATCGGATGGCAATAAATCACTTTTGTTATTAGTTCTTGACACTTTACGAATGATCGATTATTTATTTTATAATAAAATATTAGGTTCAGAAATTCTTCGCCTAAACGTTTTTCAATTTGCCGCGTAATTTTTTTATTCGTTGTTTTACTTAAAAACAGGAACAAAAACTTTGATAAAACATTGGAATTCGTAGGAAATAAATCTCCCGATCTATCTCTATCTACCATAGATTAAAACTACAAGTTTGTCCATACCGACACTTTAATCACGGAAGATTAAAGGATCTGCACTTTTCGAACTTTCGTACGCTATGCGCTACTTTCTGAAATACTATGACTATGCAGATAGGGCTGTCAACCCAACCGTGCTACAAAGTTTCAACGAATGAAAGCAAAAGGCGGTTGTCGCCGTAATTCATTTGGACTGGATGTGTAAAAGATTAACAATTTTATTTTAAAAATAAACTGAATGTTTGATTAATATTTTACATTTTACGACCCTTTACACAATCTCCGAAGCCGACACGGCCGATATAAAAATGTTAGAATGTAAATTAAACAATAGTTAGTACACAATATTAAATTACATCTGTACATATAAAACACGTGGATGTCGTGCGTATATGCTAAAACAGTACCGTGACCGTAGAAACCAGAAATTTTGAAATTGTATTATACTCTACATAGGTACGCATTATCCTAAAGGTGCACTAAGAATATCTTTTTGCTAAAATCAATTCCTATGGAATGAAAGGAAAGGGGTAAAAGTTTGAGATCCACGCGGACGAAGACTTAGGGCCTGTTTCTCTACTTCCGAATAAGTTCTTGTTAGCTTATCCGACAGCTCATTTGAGCTATATTCTTCATACAAAATATGTCAAATGAGCTGTCGAAGCTAACAAGAACTTATCCAAAAGAGGTGAAACAGGCCCTGTTAAACGTACCTATGTGGAAATACAGAAAATTCGCTTTTAATTTTTCGCAATAAAAGAAAAGTTAGCAACCCTGAAAACAACAGTTCGCACTTCAACAACTTTTCCCTCTATTCGGTGTTGCAATTCCTTTCTTTTGACGTTACAATGCTGTAATCATTCAGATTCGTATAGTAAGTACCTACCTACACAGAGTACTAAAATTACTACGTACCTATTAGTAAGTTTATACTTGTACTTACTATATATTTGACCGGGACCATTCGGGTCCAATCTTTATTTTAAAAAATACACCGTCTCCTAAACCGATTCAAACATTTTCTAAATCCACGTTCTAACCGTATACTGCAGAAAAAACAAAAACTCGACAACATTTTCCCCCATCGAAGTAAATTTATTCCGATTCCTTACGACTCCACCATTGACAGAGGCAGTTTCCGCATTGCGTCTGACCCTCAAGTTTTGAGTGTTGTTTGTACGTTTATTTACTTTATTAACTTTACTAAGTAGATAAGTATGGACCCGATGCGCTTCGTTTAAGTTTGCGTACTTGTTTCTTAGTTAGTTGTTGATTTAACAAAACAAGGTTCGTTGGCACGTTGCGGAGAGGTATGGACACTCAATCTATAGGGTTCGGGTTCGAATTCATATGGACATGCAATGTAGCAATGAGTTTTCTATCTTATGTACTGCATGCCCCGGAAAAGCCGGCGTAATGATTTGCATGCCCATTGCATTGCAGAGAATGGAGGGATACGGCGTTGGATAGAAATATGTGGAAGAGTTTAGGGGAGATCTTTGCCTAGCAGTGGGACGAAATAGGTTCAAAAAAAGTACTCATATGGAATAACGTCTGCTCTCAAACGGTGGAAAACATCGTTAGGAAACCTGTGGGCCACTCTATCTCAGAGTCATACTTAGAGCAACTCTATCGGCTGAAATGTTAAGGATATATCGATGTGTTTTAGAGACCGTAGCATGATGCGCGTGATACGGCTATATCACACCTTTTATCTCGTTCGTACGCGCGCTAATAGAAAGAGAGCGACGGCGCGATAACGCTATATCACACTGTGATACTACCGCCGCTGTTTTCATTTATTAACATGTTGTACCTATCCTACCTATATAATAAACACAACATGCCTCAGCACGTTATTATCTCGCAGCTCTCAAGCAATACCATTCGCAGCCAACGATATCTCTTGCATTAATATTTGAGCAACAAACTCTTCTAGTAAATTTGCTCCACATTTTTATGCAGGCATCATGACGAAACTTTATTTCAGTTCGCTCCACTTACAAAGTGTCCTAAATCAAGCCTTTTTGAACTCTATTTAAAGGAAATGAGAGTTCTTTGACGAGCCTCTTTAAATAAAACTTCTTACACGATACATAATCTTCCTTACTGTTATCGGTAATAAAATTTAAGACTGAAACATTCTGAACTTTATTAACTTACTCATTAGCCTCAAATTTTACGGTTCGCTAACTTTCGATGTTTGAATTTTATTGCTTTAAGACAACGTATATAATTCTACGAGGTTTATTAGCTCACTGCTTCGCCTCGAACGAAGATTATTATTGTTTTCAGGGCGAAAAAGTAGACTAAAAGCTACCACAACGAAGTCATGAAATTTCCCAGTGGGAAATTAGAAATTGGACAGTGTAATGAAGTAGTTATACCTACAGGTGGTCCATTCTAACCGTGCGATCACATTACCTAGTTAATCGGGCCCGATTTGGCATAAACTTTCTTTCATCTCTCAATTTGCAAAGTGCAACGTCCAAAGCAAGCAATGTACCTATGCCAAATCGGGTCCGATTAATTAGCTAATGTAATCGCACCTTAAGCTGGAAAAACACAACACGTGAATACAATAAACAAATATACTTTACAGAATATTAATGTTAAGAAGTAAAATATTGTGCTAGTTGAAAAGATTTATATTAGGTACTGGAGTTTTAGTGCTAGTCTAGACAATGAAAACATCATCGTGTATTTAAGAGGAACGCTCTTGGCAGAAGAATCTTATTATTATAATTCACATTCTTGGCATGATTAGTGAGGTGGTTTGTGATTGTCTTCCACATTTCACACAAATGTTTCTCAAATGAGGGTTTTTCTTTACCAAGTCCAACGTTTCATCATCGTCATAATCGATATTTTGACGATACGTTTTTTTTTAAGCTAGAATTAGGTAGGTAAAATGTCTTCAAATGTCTATACTGCATTCCAAATAAGGACTAAATATATTCCGATTCCTGTATAGCTTTCTGGCTAATTCTGATTAGCAAATTATGATTTATTTGTGAGAAAGATATACTATCCAACGTATCTTGGACGTTACTAAAGCTGTTCTAAAAATAAGTGAGAGGAAGGGTTGCAAATCTCTGTTTCTGTTATTCAACATGGCCTTAAATTTTCATTGTTATTTGGAATGGAGTATAGTTCATATAACGATAAACCAAAATAATCTTGCGTACCTACTGTTTTTTTCGTGATAAAGACAGGAAACTTACCTGAAAAATAAAAAATAAATACATGTTAATCACAATTATAATTGGTGCTGAAATTCAGGTGTTCTTTGAAACTGTATGAAATAGGTACATTGTAGCAGGTATCTTATTTTGATATGACTGTTGGCACAGGCGATTATGCAAATAGCATAGTATACTCGTTACTCCACAAGAATAAGATATCAGCTAGAAACGTTTCTAGGTCTTACTAAGGGCAAATGATAAAAATAATATAAGCTAAGGAGAAGGAGACCTCGTCAAATTACGTTTTTAGACGAAGTTAAACATTTATGACAGCAGTCGGATTTAGTCCGACTTGGTGAAATAGAAATGTTAACGAAAACCATTTGCGAGGTTTGCCGTTTCTCATATAATATTTCTTTTATAAAAGTAGGCTTATAAGTTCTAGCACCACTTCCATCAAACGTATAAGTCTTAGCACACTTCTATCAAACTACAATTTTGTTTGATAAGAGATCGGTGTTAATTAGGAAGTATGTTATAACTTATAATATAACGGTTTGTTAAAAGTATGTTGTAACAAGTTTCATCATTTGGAGATGTGGAGAGAATGAATGACTCAGATATACAGGGTGTAAGGAAAAGTATGATTAACCTTTAAACCACATATTCTACCCATCAAACTGATCAGCTTTTACTATGGGAGCAAACCTGTCCGAGAAACAAAAAATCTGCTGTTCCATGCTAAACTATACCTACACGACTCGAAAACCAGATAGATTTTCGTCATTCATAAAAAAAAATGTTGTTATCTTAATTTTGTCCCAAAATTTCAGCCTGTTTCGATATAAATGGGCCAACCTGTATAGAAAGATTTTTGGCGGCTCTACGCCTTAAGTCTGTAGATATATTATTAAGCTACGAATAAAGAAATTTATTCGCAGTTATTAGGCTCTCATTTTCGAAGTTTAGCGATAAAAGCCTGCCAAAATCAAAGTTTCACACTATTTCTTTAATCAGATCTTCACAAGTTAATTCATTTCCCTAATGGAGTTTGAGCTGTAGGTATATGTTCCGAAAGTTCTAGGTATTTCAAAATTTAAACTGCTAAGCGAATAATCAAAAGTGGTGATGGGCTCACTACCTGTCACTATATACAAAGGCTAGTAAAATGTGGACATACTGAATAATAATGTTCTACCATTGAACCAACGATATTAATAGTTTTGTGTGACATGTTGTTTCGATG
Organism: Agonopterix heracliana; assembly: GCA_963693445.1. NCBI lineage: Eukaryota > Metazoa > Arthropoda > Insecta > Lepidoptera > Depressariidae > Agonopterix > Agonopterix heracliana. Next base: position 5,004,708 of record OY856310.1, read on the forward strand.
AACGTGCTTGTCTATCGTTAGAGTGTAAGTCAATGTTTAGAATACATCTCGAAAAATATTGGTTTGGAGAGACTTCTTGACCATGCTGTAAGGCGCTGTGAAGCCTTAGATGATGATTAAGAATATATCAGACTACCCATTATACAGGGTGTAAACTTAAATCCGGTAACTACTACGTAAGGGGTTCTTCAGACCGTCAAAGTGAACAACTTTCTCACTTTCACTATGGGAATGGGACCAACACCGAAATAGCGAAAAAAAATATCTGCTAGTGCTAGTCCATACATTTTGGTCGCATTGACGCCCAATTTGATTGTCGCGATTTCAATTAAATATTGGTCCCATAGTCAAATGTTCAGTTTGATGGTCCGAAGCACCTCCTAAACTTTAGGTGGGCATATGAGTTACATACTTAGAAGCTAAAGTATCAAACGCATTCATCATTACACCCTGTATATAGTCATGAAAAGGGCAGATATTATGACACCGGTGATTGGTTGCTTGTCTGTCGGTGTTTTATCGGATACATTTCGGCGAATGTGTTTAGGAGCTACATGACCTGATTCCACCATCCCCCTTTCACCAACGTACGACAAGACGTAGTGCTGGACTGCATCCATACGTGGTAGATATTCCAACAATCCGTACAAAAAGGTTCGCATCCTCTTTTATAATGAGAACCGGCAAGGTTTGGAACTCTCTCCCTGAGTCTGTCTTTCCAAGTGTATACAATCAGGACATTTTTAAAAGAAGAATTAATAGGCTTTTTCTGGGTGAGCGCGTTACATCTTCGGCTTCATCTTCACTTTCCATCAAGTAAGCTGAAGCCAAGCGCAAACCCATTATGAATTTTAAAAAATGAAGAAAAAATGGAAATATTGTATTGTTGAATACAACTGGGTAAAGAAGTACAAATGGCGAATTTTTAAGGTCCTGTGACTGATTTTACAGGCATGGCATCTTAGATCAATTTAAAAACTTTTATCAATGCACGGCATGGTAAATTCTTACAGTACAGTGCATACACGTTCTCCGTTCCGTCGTGGGTAAAAAATACCAAAACGTCTGGTACAAATATAAAACAGGAAAGTTGGAACGTATTATTGTTTATGACAAGCAACTAGCCAAACCGTCTAGACTTCCATAAGCCTAGAATATAGTTCACGACCTAAATAAACACAATACATTAAGTCAAGTGAAAGCGTTCAAAGGATCATAAAGCACTAGGATCTCGGTCAAACACTTGGCTATCCAACAATACGCAATGCAGATGCCTCGACCCAAATGCGTTTGAAACGTAATTCAACCAAAAACGAGACTAACGGGAAAACCATGGAAAAGCTAGTAATTCATTTTGCATTTGCAGCCCGCGGCATTTTCCAATAGCAACACGTTTTCGGTCGGCTTTCCCGCCAAGAATCTCGTCTCAGCTTTCAGCTGGAGGCAGTGAAAGTATTTTTATGGTTTTCCTGCATTAGGGAAAGAAAATTGTCCGGGTTTTAAGGTTGATTTTCGGGAATCACGATTCGGGGCTATAATGCATCTTATGAATAGATGGGGACTAAGCCACGTTAAGTAGGGTCAAATAAGTTTAGTATACATTGTTTAAATAGTCCACGATTCTGCAGTGAGATTTTATACACCCTTAGAATTTTTTGACCCGAAAGGATTATGTTTTTTATCAAAATGAAATTGGAGTAAAAATGTGAAAAAAGATTTTTGTTCCGAGTTAATAAAATTTTGCTAAATGTTAAAATTGAACCTAAACGTATTTCTCTTTTAAAAACAAATAACGTTGTCTGCATAAATGTTAAAGTTAACTCAATTTTCTGAAGTTGTTTTTTGTTGTTTTAAAGCTTAACAATTTTATGATGTCGTTTTTTGTTGTTTTAGAACTTTACTTTTGAGTGGTTGCGACAAGATTACACTTGGAAACCTAAAGTGACCTTTAGACGGGCAACTGATCGTTGCTTCCTGCCAAGGCCAAAACGAATGAATTTTTAGAGGGGTGCAGTGCGCGCTCCCTATTGGCTGAGACCGGATTTGCGATCGCGCTAAGAACGAGCTACGTCAACTACATTAGTTCTCAGACTTACTAAAACAAACATTCATACAATATAAATGCCTAATTCACACAGAAATAAGTTGCTTATTTTAAGAAAGCCGCGGGGAAAAGGCTTGTGGTATAATAAGCTGGGCTTCCCGAACGTTTACGAGTTTTGGCGAAATTTTACGAACCTCCAACGATGATGTTAAGCTCCAGTTCGTTATCTCGACATAACTGGGGTATGCTAGGTTGTGCTGGAGATAATGACAGGTCCTTACCCCAGGCGATACGCCTGACCTTCGTTACTTATTGACCTTACATGGAGAATGAGATGTTCTTGTTGTTATAATAAATTATGGAATTTGTTAATAACGTATATTATTGCTGGTTTATGAAGTTTGGGTAGCATTCAACTATGTTAGGATCATAGACACATACGTACCGAGGAAACAGAGATCCCCTTTTTTTAATTAAAGTTTATCGATACTGTAGGGCCCTAAATACAGCGGTGCGCGCAAAATCAGCAAGAGCGCGTGTGTGCAAACCTATGAGACTGAAAAATGGCCATTCTAGAGATATAAAGTAGAGCAACATCATGCAAGCGAGCGATTCGTGCGCTTGCATGAAGTTTCTGTCCTACTATACAAGGTGTTTCATAAGTAAAAATAAATATTTAAAACTCTTAAGGGGGTTGTTCAGACCGTCAAACTGAACATTGACGGCCCGACAGCACAGTCTGTAGTGAACCTGCCTGCTGTGCCGGGGGTCGCGGGTTCGAATCCCGTAAGGGACAAATATTTGTATGACGAATATGAATATTTGTACCCGAGTCATGGATGTTTGTATCTATATATGTATTCTATATCGTTGTCTAGTTATCATAATACAAGTCCAGGCTAGATTCTGGAACTTTAAATGTGACTAGATAATTTGTGTGACACTGTCCAAGATATTTATTTATTTATTTATCTTTCTCTATGGGACCAACATCGAAATCACAAAAAAAATATATGTTAAAACCCATTAACTACATATTTTAGCTCTAGTCGATTTGTAGAGTATGGAATATTATATTTTTTTTCGCGATTTCGATATTGGTACCATAGTGAAAGTTGTTCAGGTTGATGGTCTAAACCACCCCCTTAAATGTTTATTTGTATTTTTATAACACCTTGTATACCTATCTCTTTTCTGTTACTAAACGACGTAAGACGGACGGACGGCCCACGTCACGTAGCGGTATTCTTTGATTTTCCAGATACTGACCCGCATGCGGGCCAGCGACGCGCGTGTTCCGCTTAACACAACGCTCTTAAGCTCCCAACTTTCTGCTTCCAACAAAAACTTGCTCTAACTTGACCACGCGCAAACTTTCTTCAGTTAACAAAACACGATCGCAATCGACTGCTTCACATTCACATTGAGTTTTTCAGGAAATGATATTCTATTCAGGAATTATTTATTGCCGACCGTGAACATTTATCACTTTTTATACGTTAGGCAAGTAAACCATAAATCTCGGTTGTTTTTATTGTGAACGCTGCCGCTGTTTAGACAGCTTTTCGATTTTATGAAATTTATTTTCCAAGAAGCCGTGGTGGTCCCGGGCCGAGTAACCTTGCCTGCCGTGCAGGAGGCGATGGTTCGATCCCCGTCCAGGCCGACTCGTACCAATGAGTTTTTCGGAATTTATGTACGATTTATAACACCACTGACTTTGAATGAGAACATCGTGAGGAAACCTGCAAGCTTCAATTTCGAGGCATGTATGATTGTACCCACTCTCCATTATAAGTGGCGACGGGCTCACGTCACACTGGACAGAGTTTCGGTACTACTGTAGAAACGTGGATGTTCTGAGGTTTCAGAATATCTCTGACTACCCCCTCGGGGAATATAGTCGTGAGCATATACATATATGCTTATGCATGCAAAAAAATTAATTTCGTATTTTTGTATGTCCATCTGTCTGGTACCATGTAACTTTAAATTCCGTCAATTATTTGTGGGTGAAAGATTCGACTCTACACGTTGGAATCGAGGTCGTTATGAAGCCGAAATAAGCCTCAGACGAACTGAACAACTTTCACTACGGAACCAATATCAACGTCGAGAAAAAACCTGCTGTTCCATAAAAAAATGCCAAAAGCTTCTCGACAGAAGTGTATGAAACGGGTAAGTAATATTCGATATAAATACAAAGAATATATAGTTTAGGAAATATAACTTCTTTTGATATAATTTTGTTTGAAATACAGGACACTTGCTATAATAAACGTAAGATATAAATTTAAGACCTATAATTTGATAAAGTATAAAACGCATCGGATATAATGAACCTTAAGTATAACCATCACATGTTATAAAATCTATAAAGCATAACATTTAATAAATATAGCATTGATGTCATCTAGTTTTAGAATGTCTAATAATCAATGCTCATAATATAATATTTAAAAACCGCATGTCGATATCTAAAATATGACCGCTCTCTAAGTGGTTACACTACATACCGAACCTAACCTAACCTAACCTATAGTTTTGAAGCTACCTACCTTTCTGCCCCCAAGCAACAAGCAAGCAAGCATGCAGCGAGCAAACAATCATGCAGGGAGCAAACAAACATGCAGCAAGCAAGCAAGCATGCAGCATGCAGGCAAGCATGTTGATGCTCCGCTCGCTTCGCTCGCTCCGCTAAGTGTGCAACATGTTCTAACCTAACCTAACCTAGAATTATTAAAACACCTGTTTGTTTTTCTCAGGCAGGGGGCATCCGCCCCCCGCACCCCCCTCGCGGGGGGCTCAGCCCCCCTGCACCCCCCAACATGCATTCAAGCAAACATGCAAGCAAGCACACATGCAAGCAAGCACACATGCAAGCAAGCATGCACGCAAGCATGCCAGCAGACACGCAAGCATGCCAGCAGACAAGCATGCATGCACGCACAAATGCAGCATGCATGTGACACACGTTTCGCTTTACTCCACTTGCTCTATACGTGGTCACACTACCTAAATTAACCTAACCTATAGTTTAGAAGGCAATTTACTAGTTATAAAAAATATTTAATTGTATGTCTTTGGAGCAATACTTCAAGGGATCGTTATGTCTCATAAAATTACATCAAATGATTGATATATCAAACAAGTTTTATATTAAGTAATCGTTAGTAATAATCAACATTAGATTTATTAAAATTATAGGATATAAGTATTCGATTAAATGTATGTTATGTTTTTTCAATATTATGCTCGTAGTTAGTATTTCTTACGAGCATTATATCATTTGAACGTTATAAAAATTTTATTATACCAAATGTTATTATACGAAACGGGACGCACCCGTATGAAACAGCTGATTTTTTTTGCGATTTCTAAGGTCTTATATCCATGTTAAGCTGACACACAGAATTCATCTCTGAATGTTTTTCTTCATCGCTTTATTTGCTCGTTGGAGCTCGAGCCAATATTTGAGGCGATGCTCCGAGCCGGCGCGGCGCGAGGCGTTCACTACAAACTCGTTGAGAATTTATTCGTAAACTAGTCTATCGACAGCTGTAGCTTACACTGTATTGTAATGTTCGTTACTGAAATCTTAGTCACAATTTGTTTATTAAGTTAGTGTATACAAGGTGTTACAAAAATACAAATAAACATTTAAGGGGGTGGTTTAGACTATCAAACTCAACAACTTTCACTATGGGACCAATATCGAAATCACGAAAAAAAAATCTTTACTCTACAAATCGACTCGAGCTAAAATATGTATGGGATATCAGATTTTTTTTTCGCGATTTCGATGTTGGTCTCATAGAGAAAGTTGTTCAGTTTGACGGTCTAAACAAACCCCTTAAGAGTTTTAAAAATTTATTCTTACTTATGTAACACCCTGTATTCATATGATTAGTTTATAATTCTACGATTCGGGAATATACAGTCTTTTTGTGATGTCTCCCGTAGAGATTATTGTTTAGTGTGATCATCAAACTTTGATGGTCTGATCATCCCCTCAAAAAGCGATAGCATATATAAAAAAGACCCATAATCTGATCATGAAAGACCCTATAGTTCTGACCCAAATGTTGTTTATAGTTATAAGAGTTTTCACACAGAGAGAAAATCTAGTCGCATATTTACTAGAATTTTGTAGTTTTCATTTTGGTAGACTTAGCTAGAAAATTAGATACTAAAAGTCACTATTGTTCGTTCCTAAAATAATCCTAAACTGACCGTAATTTGCGTTTCACCTCACAAGCTCGGAAAGATTCTGCTTACTATTCGAAATCTGAGTGCAAATGTGTATTTTATCCGCTAGCGTGGAAAGAGTTTTTGAAATTCGAATCTGTCTATTCAATATTTTTCTGTACCGCCAATCCACTGAAGTGTCCAGCACGAAAAAAAAACTTTTTAATATGTTCTTTTTAGCAATTCACTTTTTTCCCTCGCTGTTGTGAGGTGAAAAGTTATGTGTTCCGCTCCGCTGCAAAGTTATTCTGCGTCTCGTACCTTTGAAACCTTCGCTGAGCTCAGGTTTCAATACAAGTACTCGCGCCAAAAAGTAACTTTGCAGCCTAGCATAACATATTTGTTATGCATAGTTATTACTATTCCTATCCTAAAATTATAACAACAATACAATATTATATTCAAAGATGTTATTTGGTCTTCGCTGCGCTCCTACAATCTTTGATTATATTATATTATTAAATTTGTATGTTCTTCTTGAGAAACAGTTTTCAAGTATTTGCCTATTACAGGGATGTTGTATTAAGAATGGATGACTTTTTTTAAAACGAAATAACTATGGCCTCATTTTTCTCATTCTTGGTTATGGTATAGTATCCTTTGAAAAAAAAAGACAAACATAGATAAATATCACCGTCCTCAACGTCAAAGTGTACGTTTCTGAGTCATTGTGATATCCAGCGTGATACCAACGTGGTTGTGTTATTTTGTGTGAAATTATATACGAGTTTGGCATTAATTTCGAAAATAAATATTGAGTGCGTGTTATATACGCACAATGGCATGTGTGGTCACTAGATGCACTAGCAGAATGGGAGTTTTAAAAGAAGATAATCAGAGGATATCTTTCCATCGGTAAGTAATCGACTACTGTTTTTAAGGTGTTGACCTAGGTAATGAATGAAATAATTCATTCAGAGTAAAGCTTTTTTCATTGTGAATGTGTTACCTAATGTGGAGTATCATTTCAACCTGTTTTATTTACCGAAATTATAAACTAAAATCATAAATTAGTTTGCACTGACAGTTTATGTACTCTATTTTATGCCAATAGTGTTGACCCACGACGACGACTTAATTATCGACAATTGCACACGGTGTACCAAAATCTGATGGCAAATAAGGAAATAAAATTTTAGAGTAAGCAACGCTGGGGTAATTGGATTACGGCCCTTTTCACACTGCGACTTTTTGCAGCGCTTCTGCATCGATTCAGTCGCGATGCAGCATCGATGCAAACGCGATACAGCTTACAATACAGCCTCGACTGAAAACATTCGTAATATTTGATCAGTCATTCGTTGCCAATCTTTGTCGCAATGCACACGCGCGTTTGATTCGATACAAACGCCATCGCATCGCTACAGACACGATTAATAACCGCGCATTTATAATTATCGCTGCAAAAAGTCGCAGTTTGTGAAGGGCCTACTTAGACTAGACAGACGACAGTTTGGCATTACCATGTGGAATAAATATATTTTTTTTACTTTTTTGTGCCATGAGATTCTGGTAGACCTAGTTATACAAAATTGTTACATCTTTGTCATTACATTAATTTGATACTATTATTTTGCAGACGGACGGTTCCAAGGCATTCCAGACCTTCCAGACCGGAATTGGTTGAGCCGTCAACATCCAAGGAGAGTGTGCAGGAAGACATCAAGTTGAGATTAATACCAAATAAATACTAAGTCTATATAGGGTGTAAGGAAAGCATCATTAACCTTTAAACTACATACTCTACCCATCAAACTGAACAATTTTTGTATGGGAGCAAACTGTTAGAACAAAAAAAAATAAGCTGTCTCATAAATTTGAGTCGGGTAGGTATTGTAGTTTAGTATGGAACAGCCTGATTATGGTTTATGGTTGTAGTTTAAAGGTTAATGATACTTTTCCTTTCCTTTATGCCTTATGTCATTCCTGCATAGCTGCTGGTTTCATCAGTAAATAAAATAAAAAGTTAAATGGTGCCTTTTTTATTTATACACTAGTGTTTTCCCGCGACTTCGTCCGCACAAATTATATACCAGATTTTAAGTCAGATCATAAGCTATCAAACAAAAAAAGTTTCATCAAAATCGGTTCAGTAGTTTTTGCGTGATGCGCGATCAAACAAACAAACAAACAAACAAACAAACACACAAACAAACACACAAACAAACAGACAAACAGACAGACAAAATTTCTAAAAAAGGTTGATTTCGAGTCGGGGATATTTAAAAACCATATCGTAATCTTTTTTTTGTAAATATCTTCAATGTACAGACACAGTTCAGTTACAGTTTTATAATAGTTAAGATTAAGATAAAGTCAGCCCTATATTCAGTCATATTTTCTTCGTAACTGTCACATTTTTGACATAAACTGCTTGAGTATGGCAACAAATTTTATATAAACAAACACTAGTGTTTACCCGCGAATTAGTCCGCACAAATTATATATCAGATTTTAAGTCAGATCAATCAGAGCTATCAAACAAAAAAAGTTTCATCAAAATCAGTTCAGTAGTTTTTGCGTGATGCGCGAACAAACAAACAAACAAACACACAATCAAACAGACGGACAATATTTCTAAAAAAGGTTGATATCTTCAATGTACAGACAGACACATTTCAGTTACAGTTTTGTAATAGTTTAGATTTTTCATAATTTATTAGGTATATTAGTTTCTCTTTTCTTCACTTTTACGTTTAAACTTTGATTTAGATTTTTATCGATATGTTATCGATAGGAGTTATTGAAGTGACATGAACAACTCTAGTTCGTATATACATAATTATATCAAGTTTCTATAGATAATCGGTCTCATTGGCACGAAAGGTGACATAGACAAAAGTCTATCCAACCCTTTATTCATATGGAATTTTTTTAACGTAAAAAAGAGAAAACCGATGCAAATGTTTCGTCTTAAAAAAAAGTATTCCAGTTCTGATACTTCTTCCTAGGCCTATTATGAACCATATCATCAAAAATAAAAAAGACGAAAATACATAGTCGTCACCACAACCGAAGATAAAAAGAGATAGCGAGAAAGTATCTTGACCAACTTGACAACCCAGTTAAACACAAATCGTCCAAACTTTTTGTTATAAGTATCTGATTCTGTCGAAGCTCGTAGCTAAAGTTTAAAGGACGTTTTGACTTATTCTTGTTGCAATAAAGATTAAAACTGAACTTATTTTCCTGTTTGTTTCTTCGAATGTTTTAATTTTCTAAGATATTGTATTTATTTTAGTGTAGATCTATGGCCAATGCTGAGTGCTTCTGTTATAATTATGTATATTATTAGAAATATATTTTTAGTGTTCATATAATATTGTAAATGTTAGAATATGTATAATGTTGATGTATATTTGAAATATGAGTATATTTAAATACACTAAAGCATGGCTATTAGATTGACCAAAAAACGTTATAACACATAAACGATAGCATGGAAATGTATCCGTATCGATACGAAAGAATAAGAAAATAGATCGAAATATTACGGTCACAGTTAGAAGGTATGCATATGTGAGAAACTGCCCCCTAAGGACTACAGATTTCATGAGAAGTGATTTCAATCAAAAACTTTTTCATTTTCAACTTCGACGTCAGAAAAGTATCAAAGTTTTATCACAGAGCTTCAGCCAAAAGATCAATCTTAATCTTTACTATTATAAAACCGTAAAATCATGAGGAACAAAAAAGTAGCGGTAAAAACTTCATATAAACTCAAACAACACTCGATAGCGCGATTTAAATGACGTGCAGCGCCATCTATTGACAAAATTGTTAGTTTGTTTGTTTGTTCGCGCATCACGCAAAAACTACTGAACCGATGTTGATAACACTTTTTTTGTTTGATAGCTTATGATCTGACTTAAAATCTGGTACAGAATTTGTGCGGACGAAGTCGCGGGAAAACACTAGTGTAATTTAAGTTAGGCATCTCTCGAAAGTGGATTAAACCTTATGTTCAGATTGTGCTAACTTTGTAAAGAAAACAAGAAATTTCATAAAAAACAAATCGTATTGTTAAGAATACAATCCGAAACCGTGTACTTTGTTTAGCCAAGCGCCTCGGTAAAATCAAGTTAGCAAAAATGCGCCCACAGTGGGTCGTTTGCTTTCACGTTACAATTTACCGACATTCGCAAACTTTGAAACTTTGTACAAATCTCACATCTATTCTAAAGCAATAAGGTGCACAGAACTGGCTGTTTTTAAAGTTTCAATATTCGGTTTACAGTATACTGTTTAAAAATACAATACGGAACTAGAAGCGATGCACAGTGCGCATGGGCACGGCCGTGGAAGACATTAAAACATTTATAGATCACGCTAACATTGATTATGCTATTGTTATGCAATTAACTATTATGGATGCTATTGAAAGTGTCGTAAAATGAAGGTACGTAGTTGGAGACGGTACCAGAGTTCCTCGTTTCTTCTTATTATATGTAGTTGTTGTGTTATTAAAGAAGTAAAAACAATTTACATAATTCTATTCTATTCTATTTTTATTTAATGGCGTTTCCTCGTTAGATTTCGCCAGTGTCAAGTTATTTGAGGGAGTGTCTATCCAATCTCGAGGATTGTTTGTGAGTAAGAACAACAGCTGAGAAGGATTTTGGAGCCTCGTGGCAGGCTGAAACGTGAACCGCGCGAACACCACGCGAGAGACAAGTGTTCGAGGCAAACCCTGCAACGTGACTCTTACATAATTCTCTAGCATTGCATTATTGTGTTGAATATATTTATTCATACACGGTGATAACAAAATTAATACTGCGCTCCGAAAGCGAATACCAATCATTAATCAAAGCTCTTAAGGGTATATTATTCGGAGCGCGCTCCATACAAACGTACTATGGTGATATTTTCAATACTAACCAATTAAAGTCAATGAAATTTTGCAGAAACATTCTAGAAACAAATTTCTATGCTTGTATGGAGTCAGATTTTCGTTAAAATGTATAGTTTTCAAGTTACATTGCCTCAAAGATTTTCATACAAATCTTAAATGAATCCTATCATTTAAACTGTATATTTTAACAAAAATCTGATTCTATAGAAGCATAGAGATTTGTTTCTAGATTATTTCTGCAAAATTTCATTGACTTTAATTGGTTAATATTGAAAATATCACCATAGTACGTTTGTAAGCAGCGCGCATTTTCGCTCTCGGAATAATATTCTCTTAATTATTACTAAATATTTTAGGGAGATTTCAAAGACGCAGCCTCTGCTCTTATTTTGTGCCTCTATATTTTTATTTCTTTCTCTGTATTTTTGATATTATATTATGTTATATAAAGTATATTTTGTCAGTTTTTTTATTTTTTGTGGCTTCTGCTGTCAAGCAATTTAGCTTTCGTCTGCTTGCTGCTAGAAATCAATAAGTGACATCATAAATTCTGAGAAACACAGTTAATAGTTTTGTTAATATTGAATGATCCATAACGATATTTACCTAAGAGTACGATATTTCTTACGAATCAGCGGAGTCGTTTTCTTTTTCAAAAAGATGTATGTTGTTATCTTATACTGATATTCGGCTTTTCTAGTTTCGTGTGTATTTATACAGGCTGTTAAAAAAGTAAAAAAAAAAAAAACATTTTAAATGATTGTTTATGCCATCAAACTGAACAACTTTCACTATGGGACCAACATCGAAATCGCGCAAAAAAATGTCTGCTGTCCCATACATTTAGCTCTAGTAGATTAGTAGTTTAGTATAGAAATCTGGTTTTTTTTTCGCGATTTCGATATTGGTCCCGTAGTGAAAGTTGTTCAGTTTGATGGTCTTAACCACCCCCTTAAATGTACGTTGTATACGTAAATCATCGTACCATGATATTCTTGCATGCTATAAGTCCTTTATAAACACTCACCAAAGCTTCTATCTACGTTAACAAGAAAGAATAAGAAACAAACTACACCACGGAGACAATAAACTATCCTAAATGTAAGTAAATGTTAAAATATGGACTCTTATTCGAACACTATATCGTTTTAACGATTACGACAGTCGGGCACGCTTACTTAGTAGAATACACCGTAGATTCGTAGAAGAATGTAAACGAACTTAACCATAGACTATGGTTAATAATAACATACATTACTAGCACAATCAGGGTGTGACCATCAAACTGAACAATTTTTACTATGGAACCAACTTTAAAATCGCGAATTGTCTGTCGAGCTTCAGCGAAAAAAAAATATTGTTCTATGCTGTCGAGAAACTGTTTTTTTTTTTTTTTTTTTTTTATTTAATTTCTACAGACACAAAAACATTATCATTACTGTTGACATTGTTTATGTAAATAGCTGATTTTTCTTTTGCAATTTCTATAGTGGCTCCAAGTAAAAGTTGTTCAGTTTGATGTTCTGAAGCACCCTATGCCGGCTTTAAAACGACGCCGATTTCACGGTGTGTACAGGGTGTAAGGAACAGTATAATTAACTTTTATACCACATACCTACTTTACCCATCAAACTGAATAACTTTTGCTACGGGAGCGAAACTATCAGCGCAAAACAAATCTGCTGTTCCATACTAAACTGCAATACCTATTTGACTCAAACGTATGAAACAGCAGATTTCTTTTTGTTCTGACACTAGGTTTGCTCCCATTGTAAAAGTTGTTCAATTTAATGGGTAGAGCATGTGGTAACGCTATATTATACCCTTTATAAGATATCAATGTTTAGCATATGCATATGCTCACGACTATATTCCCCGAAGGGGTAGTCAGAACTATTCTAAAACCTCAAAACATCCACGTTTCACCAGTAGTACCGAAACTCTATCCAGTGTGACAGGGGGTGAGCCCGTCGCCACTTATAATGGACAGTGGGTACAATAACTACATGCCTCGAAATTGAAGCATGCAGGTTTCCTCACGATGTTTTCCTTCACCGAAAAGCCAGTGGTGTTACAAATCGTACATAAATTCCGAAAAAATCATTGGTACGAGTCGGTATCAATGTTTAGAGGCCGTAAATTATATTATTCTACCATATCCATACCGTAAATCCCGTCTAAGCATAAATGTAAGAAAGCCCTTGAGCAAACAAGGTGTTCCATCGAAAATTGGAATGAATAAAACCTCATCCGGTACGCAATAAAGGGAATTGTTTTGTCGAGTGCTATCTCTATAAACACGCCTTTTGTGTGTCAGGTTACATTATTGTGTTATGTGTGAAATATTGTGTTGTAAGTTTATGTGTTTGATGCAATATTTTACGATGCTTTGTTTTTAGGAAACTTCTTATTTATGTTGAATGTCAGTCTAATAAAATTACTCGTATTTCAATTTGAGATTTATATCAAACTAAACTAGATTTTGCCTGTGACCTCGACCGCACTTTCTCTCGTCACCGTAACAAAAATCAGACAAAAATCGACCTAGTAGCACTTGGTCCAATACGCATTTCGTCCAATACGCAGTTCGTCCATACGCATTTCGTCAAGTAAGCATTTCGTCAAAGTACAGGTGGAAAAATAATTTTAAGCCGACTTTAAAAAAAGAGGTTACGGGTTTGAAAAAACTCTCTATACATAGCGAAGTATTTAGAAGTATCGTAATAGGTCATTAGGTACAGCTCTTATGGAAGGTCGACCTCTTGTACACGTCTGCTTTCCTAGTACCTACATCTGATTTCTTGACTTTAATTGGTTAGTATTGAAAATAGGACGAAACTTCGTTTGTATAGAGCGCGCTGCAAAGAGTATCCTCTTAATATCCCACTGCAACGCCTCAAGGAAGGTATAAAAGCGTTCTTACGCCTCGGCGGCGGCGTCCCAAGATCACTCTTACTTTTAACTAATTCAACACCTCATTTCTCTCCAAACTTTTAAATAAAGTTGACGCAAACTTTTCTCAAAATGACCTTGATAAAATCCCTCAAGCTTAAACCAAACCTTCTTTATTTTACATGAATAATAAATGACCAACCCCTTAAATATTGTCACTTTATCCCGACCTTTGAGACTACAATGGACTTAAGAGTCCATTTACAGTTCAGTAGCGCCCTCATCACAATATTAAAGATATCTCAATAATGAAAACCTAAAATGAAAAACTGATAAGAACGAGTCGGGCTACTTGTTCACCGAGGGTTCCGTACCATAAAAACCACACAGCATATTAAGAGGTTTCCCTGAACGAACGACCTTGACTCTTTCAGAGCCACCTCACCTCTACTAAACTACGTCATTTTAGTAGGTATACCTATTGTTGACTGGCTTGTCCTTAATTCTGTCACTGTGGTGCCTTCTAATCCAAGGAAACCACATTCTAAAATCATAAGAATTCGCACCAAATTTCACAATTATCTAATTAAATATTGGTCTTAAAAAACTAAAAATAGCAATTTTAGAGCGTAATATTGTCTACACAATGGTGTGTGTGACTTCAACTTAAAAAGTAGACGCACATTATACAGATTTTTTCCAAAATTTTAGGCTTTCCTTTGAACACATGTTTCATATGTATTTTGTAGAAAAATAAGAAATATGATCTATAGCAAATAAAGCCGAGATGTTGAAGATCATTGCTACAATTTTCAATAATTTGTAGTCTTTCAAATAAAGAGAAGATAGCTTCTAAAAAGCAGAAAAATATGGCCCGGCCCTGCGTTTACCTCTAAACTTACAAAAAAGTTTTGTTTCCTCCGGGACCATTAGCGCAAGACTGACTCACACTTGGCCGGTTTTTACTATTTGTTATTTATTTATTATTATTTATTTATTAACATTTCGGTTTACATTGGGTTGTAATACATTTAATTTTATGATACCAAAAAACCCTTATTTGGGTTTGTCTTGGCACCTTAATTTATAACAAAATTGTAGGTAACTACACAAAATTTTTTACACTACTAAACAATTGCCGAGAGCACCGGCGCGGGAGCGCGCGTTCAACACAACGTCAGTGATATCGTTCACTTACGTTCCTTCGAACGCGCACTGTCCGTCGACAACAGATAGACTATACGTGGCTATACAATAAGAAATCTTGTTTTGCATTCTATACAGGCTGTTTATTTTTGCGTTACTTTTACCGTTTTTCTTCAACATTATTTTGTATTAAATGCTTGGATAGGTAAAAGCTATGTTATGTATGCAACCGTTTTTGAATTATGATCGTCGTTTGTTAGCAGTGTTGGTAGTAACAGTAGGTATTTTCAGTGTGTAATGTACCTCCTTATGTAAATGTGTGGAGATGTTTATGTATATATATATAAATATAAATGTATGTAATATAAAAATATATAAGTAATATATATTTCTATTTATGTATTAGGTAAGTATAATAATATAATCATGTGTGTATTATGTGTTATTCTGGCTATAAATAAATACGTTGGTGATTTAGAGTGTTATGCTCGTATACAACTGTAGGTAGTGTTTAAATAGTTTTATTTTAATATTTTTATTATTAAGTATGTTTCTTATATTGTCAGGTAAATTATTATGTAATCTGGGTATTAAATATCTACAAGTGCGTCTTCCATAGAAATTATTACATTTCGATGTAGCCATAATTTGTCTACTAACTTGTCTTGTTTGCGTTTTGTGTACGATAGGGTTTAGGAAGTTTTCCTTGCGTGTATGTTGTTCAACCTGGAGGGCGAATTTGACTTTGTCATGTACCGGTAGGACTTTACAGTATCCAAATAAGCCACTATAGTCATCCTTATATTTCTCCTTAATCTTCTTAGGTACTATAGTTTTAAGTAGCCTAATTTGCAGTGAGTATATCTTATCTAAATAAGTGACGTATGTTCGGCCATAACTTGTGATACCGTATGAGATAGCAGACTCTGCTAGGGCCAGGTACAGGTTGCGGAGGATCTTATAGGGTACTTTATACTTGATGAGATATGTTTTTGCCAATATTGCTCGGAGTTTGTTACAGAGGTTATCGATATGTGGTCCCCAGTTAAACCTATCATCCACGATCAGTCCCAGGTACGTAGCTTGACTTACTTGTTCTATATTATTGCACAAGCCATCACAATGCGTCCCACTGTATTTATGCAAGCATCCGTGGTTATGTGCCATGAGGTTGATTGATTCTACGCCTTTGGTATTGTGGGTGGATCGTATGTGTAATAAATGGGTTTTTCCCTCATTTAGGACTAGTCCCGCATCATGAGACCACATACTCAGCGCCGTAAAGTCCTCTTGCAATTTTTGCAACGCCACATCAATGTTTCTGTCCGTTGCGATGAGGCATGTGTCGTCTGCAAATTGATACATTTTACAGTGTTTGATAATGTTTTTTGCATCATTGACGTAAATAAGATAATGCAGTGGACCGAGCACGGATCCTTGTGCTGTACCTCTTTTTATGTTTATTGTATCGCTTGTAGACATTCCCACTTTTACTTTACACCTTCTTTCTTTTAAGTAGTTTTCGCACCAGTTAAGTAGTGGACCTCTTATTCCTGTTTCTTCTAGCCTCTCTAACAGCTGATCGTGCCGGAGAGTGTCAAACGCTTTGCTGTAATCTATGAACACGAGCAAGACATGTTCTTTTCTATCTAAATGGGTATTAATATGGTCAGTAAATTCCGTAAGCAAAAGAGTTGTACTTTTGTTTGGTCTAAATCCAAATTGTGTGTCTGTGAGAATGTGATTTTGCTCGTAAAAGTTGTACATTAGTTTAGCAATGTATTTTTCGATTATTTTGTCTAAGATGGGTAGTAATGTTATGGGTCTGTAATTGGAATATACATCATGGTTTCCCTTTTTATAAATTGGTCTTACTAGTCCACTCTTAAGTTCCATCGGATAGAGGCCTTGTGATACGCTTGTGTTAATTAAATTGGTTATAGCACCCACGATTTTATCTCCTATACTTTTTATGTCCAATGCTCGTATTTTATCTATACCTGGGGCTTTGCGAGGATTAATTGATTTGACAATTTTTCTAACTGAGTCTTTACTAGCTTTTTTAAAGTATATTGATTTATCCGTTGTAGTTAAGTAACTTGTTTTATTTAGTAAGGGCTTATCACAGTTAGGTATTACATCTGATACCATTTTCTCAAATTCTACAGCAAAATTATTTGCAATACTTTTTTCATTAACTGTATCATGTTTATTAAATGCTTTCATTATAACATCTTCAATTGATTTTGTTACCTTTCCCATTAAGTTATTTAGTATTTCCCATGTTTTCCTAGGATCGTTTCTGTTTTCATTGATTTTACTTTGGATATATTCATTTCTTGTGTTTTCTATTAGCTTATGTGTTCGGTTTCTCATTTTGTTATATTCAAGCCTAAGCACTCTATTTGTAGGATCTCTAATGCACTGTATAAATTTTTTATCAGTTTTAACACACTTGTTTTTTATTTTATTAGTAACCCATTTTTCTTTATTACGTTTAGAGTTCATATTATTTATTTTCTTGGTATAGGTGGAAAGATCATAAGCGTTTTGAAAGCTATGTGTGATAAAATTATATATCTCATTAGGGCACTGCATATTATTAGTTGACTCCCATTGGACTTTATTCAACTCTACGAAGACCGATTCATTGTCTATCAGGGTAATAACTTTTGGAACACGCTGTACCTGCCTTATTCCCGAGAACGTAACCGCCACCATGCGGTGGTCGGCCAGAACGGTTCCAAGCGCCGCAGAATAAAGTTCCTCTGTGCGATTTCTTATAAAAATGTGGTCAATACATGATTTGGTGATTTTATCTTTAACTGTCTCGATTCTAGTGTAGTCAGAAATAGCGCACAGAAGACCTTTTTCTGACATGAGATTTATGTACCTGTCTTTTATGATACTTTCAGGTTTAATGTCAAGATTCAAGTCTCCAGCTAGGATATAGTTTTCGTTAGTACAGTGTTTACTTGTGATTAGTGGTAGTTCCGTTTTTAGGAATGAGTGTATATTGTTACGTGGGGGTCTATACAACGCACATAAAAGTGTAGTGAACTTGTCAGATGTTGTTATTTTGCCCATTAGGCACTCACAGTGTATGGTATTTTGTGCAATTCTGTTAAATGTATGTTTTTGATGCACATACATTATAATACCACCGCCTTTGCGGTTTTTCCTTAAATTCGTGTGCATTGTATAGCCCTTTATGTTAAACATGCAACTCACACTCTCGGATATGTTAGCTTCCGTTAGTATAATTACATCCAATTGATTTTTATACGTGTTTATATGGGAAAGTAGTTTCGAGTAGTTTTTTATTGTGGATCTAATGTTAATATGAATGACGGTAAAATTTAACTTTTTAGGTATTAGTTCAAAATATTTATTTAACGAAGGGCAATCAAGAATTTCTGTGATTTCCTGTTGGTTAGCCATTTTAAATACAATGTTTATTTATATGCATAGGTAGTTAGGTAAACAGGTAGATGATCTAGAATAGGGTAAGTACCTTAAGCTGATAGTTGTTCAATATCATCCTCAAATCTTATAACTTTTATCTTGCTGTTATCTTCTTGGCGTGCTAGAATTTTTCCTTCTGCTGTGCACCAGACATGCTTATAGGCTCCAGTATCCTTTAGGTTCTTCTTAGAGTGGTAAAGAAGCGTTTTGTTGTGGGTCGTAAGGGCATAGCGTACGATGACATTCTTTCCTGCTACCTCTTTATCAGCGGCACTTCGGGGCATCAGGTCAGATACGGTCAGTTTAGCAGTCCTGGATGACTTAACCCACGCAGAGCGGTCACTCCCTTCCTTTAGCTCAATTAGTAGGATGCCATCAGTTTTATCCCCTTTAGACCTCTTCACTCCCTTCAGTTCGCGTACATCTTGATGCAGTTTTTCGGCAATATCTTTAGTTATTTTTGATACGTCCTCTCCTTCTTCGTATGGGATACCGGCTACTTCTAGGTGATTGAGTAGAGTCTTCTGTTCCGCCTCGTTGAATTTTTGTTCTAATGCCATTACCTTTAGCTCCAGATTCTTATTAGTGTTTTCAAGGTTTTCATTTTTCTTCTCCAGTACCTTCATTTTAGACTTAACTGCTCTCGATTCTTCCTCATACTCATCTATCTTCTTGCTGCAGTAATCTATGCTATTTTCTATCTCAATTAGCTGTTTCCTCACCGCTTTTTCGATATCCTTTGTTAGGTTTTGTAATGCCTTCTGGATGTCCATTGGTACAGGTTTTGGACGAGCTTTAGGGGTTTCGTCCAAACTTTCCTCTTCTTCATCATCCGATGGGATTACTAGAGACTTCCTTCGGGGCGTGTTCTTAAAGCATTCATCACAAGTCCATTCCAGCTTCCCTGAAGTTTTGATGGCCGCAAGCTGCTTGGTGGTTAGTCCAGCGCATTCAGTGTTGGCGTGAACTAGTGTACCACACTTATTGCATTCAACTCCAGGACTCCTCTTGGTGATGGACTTATTGCACTGGTCACATTTCGGTAATTTTGATGGAGCCATATTGAGGGTAGTTCACAGTTCGATACGATTCGATAGTTAGCTGTTGTTATACTGTAGAGTTTGCTCTATAATCACATCAAGTTTGACGCTTGTATGTATTACCGTTTCTACGATACGACGAGAAGAAAAAACCCTGATAAATACTGTTTGTAATAAGACCCCTTAATTTTTTTTTTGTCATTTTTACAACCCGCCATAATAACGCGCATTCTGTGAAATTTCAACAGTCTAGCTATTTGGTTTCAAAAGTTACAGCCCTAAATAGGTAGGACAGACGGACGGACAACGTAGGCTTATGAATAGGGTCCCGTTTTCACCCTTTACGGGACCCTAAAAAAGATGAGAATTTAAAGGTCAGCCTCGATCGATATGCCCATTGCTAACTGGCTAATCTAACTAGCTTGTAAAGCAAAAATCAAGCTAGGTAGGTACAGCAAAAACGATTTTAATGTCATTATGCACTGAAAGAAAGAGATCAACCATTATTATAGTTGAAGAGCTCAACGGTTGATGTCTTAATATAATTTCAGTCGATGATTGCATGTGTCTAGTCCGTTATGATTTAATATGGTTGATGAACCTATCTATGCCAACACGTGTAGTAGATCGTTATTATTGCTTTCTTGGAAAATAAGGGACTAAATTATGTTTCAAAGCCTCAGGCTTTCAGGGCTTCCTTCCGCAGAGGCTTTATGATAATATTTTATTTTCGTTCCTTTGCCAACGTCGCTAAATTCCTGAATGATTAGAAAAAGATTTTATTCATTTTCTGTATACAGGGTGAAATTGATATCATTAGCATCCTTTTAAACTACGAGTCTGCTCATCAAACTGAACAACTTTTACTATGGGAGCAGACCAATCGGAGCATAAAAAAAATCTGCTGTTGCATACATTTGAGTCGAGTAGGCACTGCAGTTTACTATGGAACAGCAGATTTTTTTTATCCGATTTGTTTGCTCCCATAGTAAAAGTTGTTTAGTATGATGGGTAGACTCTTAGTTTAAAAGGATGCTAATGATATCAATTTCACCCTGTATAGTAATGTTCCCAAGAGTACGTTACTTGTTACTATCCCCTCTCTTCAACAACATCGTACACTTGATTATTTTCATTGTTCCATTTTAATAGTACATTCAAAAGCTCAAAATTATAAGCCCATTGTGTCTGTAGCGCTACGAAGTTCCACCGAGCACGTCCTGTAGCGTAGCGCTACGGATCCGTAGCGGCTCGTAGCACCGTAAATCATGGATTTATGCAATTCATACTAAGGTCTATGAAAGTTGGTGAAAAATATTACTCGGGTGACAATAATATTGGTTTAAGTTGTGAATTTATGGATTAAGTTTTTTGAGTTTTGAAGAGCTGACGAATATAATTTTATTTTTCAAAATGATTAACGTTTATTTTATCTTACGGGGTTTCTTATCGTATAATATGTTATATACAAATGTACATAAATAAATTAACGATAAGTGTTCGAAATCCTCTATCTGAAACTTTTCTAGAACATTTTAAGCATGTGGTTGTGGCAAAGTTCGCCCGTAGAAAGGTTTTAGGGTGGAATTTTCACATTTTCGGCTCAACGCGATATTTCATAGGGCACTGTATACACTATTACCGGAGGAATTTATTATCTGACAGAAATATTATGTCCTCGATGATTATATGAATGACCGAAATGCCTGGTCTTGACAACGTTACGTTATGTAATTCAATGTTGTATTTTAAAAGTTTTGTTTAAAAGTTTGTTTTGTTATGTTTAGTTAAAAAGATGTGTTGTAGAGTTTCAGACCGCATCTTTTCTACAACGGAACACCTTAACAAACGGTGGTAAAGTCAAAAAAATTACGTCAGCTATCTGTAATATTATTTTGAGTAAACAATATCGAAGGCTAGCCTTTGACCAATAAAAACTATGTTTAACAACCTTATCCCTTAGTCACCTCACACAACACCCACGGAAAGAAACCGGATTTTCTATTCTAAGCCGAAACCAAACGATTCAAAACAGTTTCACAAATAAACGGGCCGAAAACAATAGAGGGTAAAACTCCACGATTACAAAAGTTTGTTAGCGTAATTAAAACACCATTTCGGGGCAAGATAAATTTATATTAATTCCCAGAATTTCCCGAAGGGTCATGCCCCGGCCTTGCCGAAGGGTTTATCAAAAAATTTGACCTTCATGTTGTTTCGCTTCATGGTTTGTGAGTGTTATTTGTTTTGTTTTAAACTTTAGCAAAACATTTCTGGATTTCTGGTTAGAATATGCTCACGACTATATTCCCCGAGGGGGTAGTCAGAGTAGCAATTCTGAAACCTCAGAACGTCCACGTTTCACAAGTAGTACCGAAACTCTGTCCAGTGTGACAGGGGGTGAGCCCGTCGCCACTTATAATGGACAGTGGGTACAATACATGCCTCGAAATTGAAGCTTGCAGGTTTCCTCACGATGTTTTCCTTCACCGAAAAGCAAGTGGTGAAAAAAACTCATTGGTACGGGTTGGCCTGGACGGGGAATTTTATAGCCTAGCACTAAATCAAATGCACCAATAAAATAGGACCTAGTAGCATTTGGTCCAACACTAATTTGCATTTTTTTACAATACACATTATGGACGTGTCGTAAGTCAGTCGACCATATATGAAGACTGTCGTGGGATTATATTAGTTCTCACTTTTTGTTTTATTCCTCTTTTGATTTGGACACTTGTGCGCGAACCCAACGTCCTTCTCTAGTACCTAAATCAAGGACGCAGGACATTTTTTTTAAATTAAATCGTCGAAACCGAAAACAAATTGAAAAAGAAAGTCTGGGATCGTGCAATTGTTTTGCGTGAAAAAGATTGCGTGATTAAAGCTAGATTATCCCAGTGCAAGCGTCTCTTTCTTGCAAGCATAAGTTTACAATTAGCCATCCCGCTCCAATTGAAAGCAGGATCGCAAAAAAACGTGTTTTTCGTCAATATCTTTGCTCATGGGAGTTTCTAAGCTAAAAATTATTCTAAGTTCACTAGAAATATTTAATGTATTTAGTTAAGTACAAGAATAAAAAGTTAAATATCAGCAGTTTAATCATAGTATTAAAAAAACATAACAAAAAGGGGTAACTTTGGGATGTTTTTCTATCTAGTAAACTTGATCTAATCGTGTAATTGAGAACAGTCGCCCATCCACCCGATCCTTAAATAAGACATAATTTAATTTCAGACTTTAAAACACAGTTTAAAACACTTTCGTTCGTGTTAAAAAAACGGCCTCGACGGGATAACAGCGTCTTAAAACTGACTTCACTATTTCGATCAGGTTAGATTCTGTTCTATGGACATTATCTCTCAAAGAAACCATTATGATATGAACATAAAAAATCCAACCTAAATCTAGATTTTAACCGTCATAAGGATAAAGAAACCTTACAGACACAAACAAACAGCAATTAAAACCCGCCATTTTGTTTACTGCTATCTCTTATACGCTTTTACATAAAACTTCATTAGTTTAAAAGCTTGCCACATTGCTAACAATACTTTGTATTGCCACGCAAGGCTGGTCCCAATTTTAAATTCACCTTGCAGAACATGTAACCCATTGGCATAAGAATTACATTACAGCAACTCGTGTGAATTTGTTGGTAAAACGAACTGGGCTTGTCTTTTCAGTGGATCTCTTTACATTGTAACTAATTCATAGGGATCTATGTGTGTGTATGCTAAAATCCCGGACGTCCAATGGAAACCGACAAAGTGTCGAAAACTGTAAACTAAAACTATCTACGGACACTCTCTTTGACAAACTCTGATTCTAACAATATACAGAGCAAACATCACCGACACTAAATCCACGTTATCGATATAGTTTACGATTGTAGCGATAATACGCATAGGCAAACGTGGTTAAATCGTTCTAGGCAAACGCACTTCACTTTTGTAAATATTGTCACTTAATCTATGTAGGTAATTCTGTTGCTCGTAATTATTAGTGCCCACACTTTTAGTAGGTACCTATATTTTTTGGTCCTGAAAATAGGTTTTTTTACCCGATTACTACACAAAAAGTAACGTTATTAATGCCGCACGTCTAGCATGATTTCTCTTCTTGCGCGCGACTCGGCTTTATTCCATACAACTTGTCGCAGTAAGCGCGACTTTCGCTGTCCGAAAAGCTGATGGTTTTCTGACTGTTTATAGTAAGACCGTCAAAATGAACTTTCTCTACGGGACCAACATCGAAATAGCGAAAATAAAATCAACTGTTCCTTACAAAACTGCAAACCTATTGGACCCAAATGTATGGGACAGCAGATTTTACACCGTCAGGGTATAAGAAGGACTCTGGATGTAAAACCTGTTCTAATTCCAGGTGCACTGTGTTTTAAAGTATGTATTTATTGTCGCTATTGCTTGATGATTGCAATGTGTTACTACTATCTTAGCTCCTATGCCTTTGGAATAAGATTTAAAGTATCAGTAGGAGTTCAGGAAATAACATTAGTTTCAAAATGGTTTCAAAGCAATTAGTGGATTGTGGAAGTTGAACAAATAGTGAGTAGTCTTTTTAGTTTGAAGTCCTTTATTCCATTTCCGACTTGGGAGTGCAATTCTGTGTTTGAATTATGGCTTAATCTTGTTTTGAATTCGATTTGTTTCCAGGACTTCAAATACCTAATTGTTTTACTAGTAGGCCATGAAGACCTTACAAACAAACAAACTCACGTTTGTTCTTATACATTTAGGAGGTGCATCATACCATCAAACTGAACAACTTTATGGTAGTACTAGTCAAAATGTCAATGGCTGCAGTACTCAACCCCATATCAACTCAGATCGGGTTAATAAACTGAATAACTTTCTATCACGGAATGAACATCGTAAACGCGAAAATAAAAATAGCTATCCCATACATTTAGGTCGAATAGGATTGCAGTTTTGTATGAAACAGCAGTTTTTCTCGATTTCGTCCGTTGTCCATACAAAAAGTTGTTCGGTTTGATGGTCCAATCATCCTCTTAAACACCGTCAACATATTAAGTTGGACCCTGTATAATATTATGGACATGTTTCTATCTTCTGCGATGCGGCAGACTTCACAAACGCATCAGAACTTCTTCTTCAGCTTATGCAAGTTTCCTCGCGATGTTTTCTTTCACCGTTTAAGAGCAGTCGGTATTACGCACATAAGTTAGAAAAACTCATTGGTACATGGCATGTCGTCCATACGTATTTGAACGGAGACTCTCATAGTTGAGTTTCCATTACTCGTACCTCGTTGGGGTGGTTAGAGATATATCTCCTAGCGGTCCACCCCGGGCAACGGCATCACAAGCTACCAAGTTTGTAGTGGCGGCTGAACGATCCCCCACAGCGGTGTGGTAGGTTCCACAAGGAGCCGCCTGGCTCGCGACCACCCTCCTGCCGGAGTCTGGCACCAAGCAGCTTGCTGCGTTCCGTCGGTATGCAGGAGTGCCAGTGCCATTCTGGGTAAGCTCGCTACTTCTTCGACCCCATCTTTGTCCTGAGGACGATATTGAGATCAAGAGCAAAACCATATAGTAAAAAAAACTCTCCACTTCGCTCTCTGTCTACCCTAAATATATCAGTAGAAATAGTAACTATTTCTTGGCTAAGCTTGAAAGTGGAAGATGCAAAAGTTTCTTCACTCAGCAAAGAGAAAAGTAGTTAGTTAATTACTATTAACATCACAGGAAGTTTCATAGACTGCCGGGAATATAAAAGAAGTTGGCAATATTAATGTAGGTACCTATCTTACTTTACTACTTATTAATAAGTTAAATGTACCCCGAATCGATGAGCAAAATTTATGAAGAGACTTATGATGTTAAAGAGGCGAGTGCGTAGTAGAGTGGCAGAATCGTAGCGCGGGCGTGTGTTTCTCTGCCTACACCAGTGGAATATAGGTGTGAGCGTTTATATCCTACTAATATCATAATGTGAAATCTTGCATATATATTTGTGACTCAATCACGGAACCGTGGCTGAACGGATTTGGTTGAAATGTGGCACGTAGAGAGAATTTGTTCTAGAATCACAATGTGTATTAATCTAGAATCTTACATTAACACGTGATTAACATATCTAAGATTAACACAGAGCATGTTTTGTTAGTATTATATAAATGTTAATCTACACAAAATAATAGCCAAATAGAAACTTTGTTTTCAAATAAAATGCTAATTTTGAATGTTCCACTTTCTACTAAAAGTCGGCACCGAACATGCATTTATAAAAAAAAAACTGAAAATGAAAAGTTCGCAGCAATCCACTATGAAGCCTAGCTGCTAGTATATTTTAAAGAAAATATATTATGTGACGACTTTAAATTCATTTCTGACAAGCAGGACTGATTGTAAAGAGTCATAATGTGGAACCGCAAGCAGAATTCTAATCATGAACGAAATCCCACCATTTGAGGCATTGTCGTCTTAATACCCTCGCTTTTAAGAGTTCTAACGTAGGACAAGAATAAGAAAGTCCTGCTAAACTAAACGTCGTGAGAATAAAATTTAAAATTCTGCGACTGTAGCTAGCTGTCTGCGCTATAGCAAATGGAGCAAATCGTAATACTACTGAACTAGACATTATAATGTTAGACGTGCACTGAATTTACAATCTCATTATAAGAAGAATTGCCTAGTTTCAATCGTAGAAAGAGAATGACTAGAATAGGCATTAAAATAATAATAGTCGCGAAAACGAGACAGGCTTATTTGCTAATCGCATCGAGTGAGCAAGATAAAATCTATGTTGTATGTAAGGACAGAGTTTCGGCACTACTAGTGAAACGTGGATGTTTCACTTTTTAATGTGTTAATACTTGTATGTAGGGTCCTTATTAATATGCTGACTCTTTTTTATTGGGATGATCAGACCATCAAACTGAACAACTTTCTCTATGGGACCAACATCGAAATCGCGAAAAAAAATCAGCCCCTCCATACAAAACTGCAAACCTACTCGATCCAAATGTATGGGACAGCGGACTTTTTTTTCGCGATTTCGATGTTGGTCCCATAGAGAAAGTTGTTCAGTTTGATGGTCTGACCATCCCCTTTAAAAAGTGTCAGCATATTGAGTTGGACCCTGTATTTTAGCTGTTTTCATTTATATTTCCATTTTGTATATTAAATTATCTTACTGTTATAAATTACTATTAGGTACTTGGTGTTGGACATATTAGGCCTGTTATAAGTAAAGGTACGTTACGGTACGTTTTTGTTTTTCTATCTTATTAATATTATACTTATTATAGCATGATTATAGCATTTGCAGAAATGTGTCTATGAAAATTGTAGATGTTTTATTTTATTTTATAACGAAACTCCTTTGAATTCGTCTTCTTTCATGTTGTTATTATAATTACAAAAGTTGATTTAACTCGCTTCAGTTATTGTTCTGAGATTTTAACCTTGCTAAGATAGAAATAAGCATAAATAAGACATTCAACTATATCTTTCCTCCATCTCATAGCCCAGGAATAAAAATAATATTGCCTAAATTTTCCTGAAAAATGTCAGTCAATGCCAGCATGGGAAGTTTTGTAGCGGTCAACTTTCACTTTATTCGAGTTAGCCTGTTTACCCCGAACCATATCCTAAAGGTGCTCGACAATAATGTTTCTAAACTACGGGACCTGTCTACATAATTTCCCCACTCAATATTCATAACAACCCCCAACCCGGACGCGTAGAGCACTGAAAATTTTACCCATCGACGAGCAAATTACATTTGCAAACAGTTTTGAATTTCAAATTATTGTTCCATTATCATCAGTCAATCCTCTCAACATAATCGTCACGCATGACAGTCACATTACCGATAACAAATACATGGAGGTAAAGTATCTACACAAATTAATGCTACTGCCCTTGTTAATTTACTAGTGTTTACCAGCGACTTCGTCCGCACAAATTATATACCAGATTTTAAGTCAGATCATGAACTATCAAACAAAAAAAGTTTCATCAAAATCGGTTCAGTAGTTTTTGCGTGATGCGCGAACAAACAAACTAAGTAACAAACAAAAACACAAACAAACAGACAAACAGACGGACAACATTTCTAAAAAGGTTTATTTCGAGTCGGGAATACCTAAATATCTTCAATGTACAGACACTTCAGTTACAGTTTTATAATAGTTAAGATTAATATAAAGAGTTCGAACGCTCCCAATATAACGCTTAAATATGAGCTTGAATTTAGTCTAAATAAGAGCATTTTTACAAAGTATGTATGCTATGAGGTCTCTTATGTAGGTAAGAGGTCCAACTAGAGGGGACTGAGTGGCAAAGATAGACGGCGGGATGAGGGCGGCGCAGGGTCGTTCTGGCAGTGGACGTCTGTTAACTGATATGATACTGATGATTGATATCACTAAGAGCCGTTCCACGCTGGCATTTTGATCGGCGATTATCTAGGGATTTCATTCAGATTGCACGCCCTCGGTGCTTGCCCCGCCAAGAAATCACAGATCAAAACACCAGTGCGGAGTGGAAGGGCTCGGGTCTAGGGTCAATTCACACTAAAAGAGCAGCAGTGCGCAGAGAGGCCGGGGGAGCATTTTTGTTGGTAATATTTTACACCGAAAAAGCAACTGTTTTATAGCTTGAATTAATTTGAACTTTGTTCATTAGTAGTAAGTAACATTCGAAATGCTATATAAAATGCGGGCCGATGCTCTTTCAGTTTGAATAGACCCTTAGCCTATTCATTCCATACAAAACAACCAACATGATATATTTTTGTAACTTTGTTTTTATGTTGAGTTTTCTGTAACCAACATGATAACACAAAATTGCATCAATCAATTCCAACACATCACTGAAAGACCATAATAAAAATAACAGATGATTTAACTAACATCTATTGAAATCTAATGATTTCACACGAGCGCGGATGCAAATGCATCAAACAACTGTAGAACGGCACATACGAGTTAGTCGTTCAATGCAGTGCTATTGTTGAGTTGCAGTCAAGAGCACTTATTTGATCGTTCGAACTGTCGAAGTGTTTAAGGATTTCGTAGTTTGTGCATTGTTTTGGCATTTTCATCTTGTTGAATTTGAATTCTACCAAATCTCACAAATATTATAAATGCGAAAGTTTGTGACTCAATCACGCATAAACGGCTGAACGGATTTGGATGAAATTTGGCACGCAGATAGAAGATGTTCTGGGTTAACACATAGGATACTTTTTTAAGGTCCACGCAGACGGAGGTGCGGGCAACAGCTAGTATACCAAATAATTTCTACAGAGTCGTGTCGGGCGCTCGGCGAAGTTACAATTTTGTTGCGCACGGTCGTCGGTCTAACTCCTGAGGATACTCCTTGGTGGAACTAGACACGTGTAGAATCGAAATTATTTGATGGGCAGGTATTGCATAACGTAATAAAACTTTGTCTACTTATATTTAGAAGCGTATAGGTCTCGATATAATCTTCTCATCGACTTATTAGTCATGGATTTCCGACGTTTGTGGCGTGGTTGAAGATGTGCACCACGTGAAGCGATACTCTTAGAAGACAGACCCTTAGTTTAAGTCAAATGTAGTGGTTCAACTTAATATGCTGACATTTTTTTAAGGGAATGATCAGACCATCAGACTGAACAACTTTTTCTATGGCACCAACATCGAAATCGCAAAAAAAAAACATCTGTCACATACAATTGGCTCGAGTAGGTTTGCAGTTTTGTATGGAAGAGCTGATTTTTTTCTCATGATTTCGATGCTGGTGCCATAGAGAAAGTGGTTCAGATTGACTGTCTGATCATCCCCTTAAAAAAGTGTCAGCATATTAAGAATGATCATAGGATCATATGTATCCTAACCTAAGTACGTAACAGTGTTCCACCCTCTTCGGATACAGCCAGAGCACTTCACAAAATATATCAGAGCATAGTATCACAGTATGTTAATTAAGTTTATCAAATTGAAGACGTGTGAAGCGGCATTTTCTGTAAAGAAAAAGCTCCTTAATAAAATAAAAAAACTCCAGTAGGAACTTTGTCAATAATCCAATAGTAGGAACGTATATACTAAGTCAAACTTGAACAACAATTCCCGCACTAATCCAGGTAGGTACGTTCGTCCAGGATTATTGATGGCATAGCTTTATGCTAAATGTGCACGGAGTATTAAGCACGTACAGCAATCATCACTAGTTTGCGGTCGCTCGTTTGAATTAATAGTAGTAGTAGAGTTTCTGCGCTGATCTAAGCGTGGGCGGCATACGCTCCACATCAAACTCGAACTCCCGGTAGACCCTGTCTTAAACTGTGGTAGTACAATGGCCTGAACCCCCACAAATCGTTCAACTCGCCAAGTGGCAATTATTCCTGGAAATGGCAACTGTTTACTAATGGAAACACCTGTTGGCTACACGCAATGGCATGGCAGTTCGTAACTGGCTGCTAGAGCCGGTCACGCGATTTGATATAGGACTATAAAGTTCGGACTTCGGATAAGACGTAGTGTGGTAGTTAAGCTCGTACATTACGAACCTTATGTGCTTCTATATTTACTGCTAAAGCTCTAAAGTGACGTAATGCAGGGTTAGCTGTGTTATTTCCGTTTTATACCACTGTATTTCTTTATGTGTGTATCATATCGATAAGGTTTCTTCACCTTTAGAGCTCTTACAGACGAGCGCCACTTTGTTTGCGACAGTCGGCGACAGCTTGCAACCCTCGGCGACCGCCGTCGCAAGTTGTCGCAAACAAAGTGTCGCTCGTCTGTATGAGCCGTTACCAGCGAATGGATATCCAACCAGAGAAACAGCGTCATACAAACTCACGGCAGCCGGTGCACCCCTACATGCTCAGCGTGCGGCAATACGTGATCGGCATTTTGGCAGAAACAGCGCTGCGCGTTTAGGGTGTACTGGCCGCCGCGAGCTTGTATGAAACTGTTTTACTGGTTGGATATCTGTTCAGTGCCCTCACGGTGCCCAAAACACATTGGTGGTCTTCACATACACATCATAATTCTTCTTCAGCGTATGCAGGTTTCTGTTTAAGATCAATATTACGATGCTTAAGTTAGAAAAACACGTTGGTAAATTACATGTGCTAGAATAATCTGTCTAGGTCTTCCTTTGCCTGTCTTCCCATCGTTTTTCTCTTCCAGATAAAGAAAGAAAGGGTGAAAGCGCCGATGGCTGAATGGCCGATGTCGTGTCGCGTCTGGAACTCAAAGCACTTGCAGAAAAGCTACAAGATTTGGCGATGGGTATACTCCACCGACAGAAGCGTCGCTCCTAAAAAGGATGAAATTGCATGTCGTGAGTGAGGACTCGAACGGATTAGGAGCTCATGTCACTTAATATCTTGTCCACGGCTCTCCGCAACGAGCCACCGAAGTCACTCTTTTATCTGGGCTTGTGTAGGTATTTACAATACGTTGCGCTTGTGTGCGTGGCGTGCGAACTTCCTCACTGTCGTGCACTCCGAGTTCTAAGTTTAAATATGATTTAAATACAAGATTCTCGTATGACGCCTTTTGTTTTCAGTGCACAACGAACAATATTGTGCAACCGTGCTGCACTGTCATACAGTGCTGCCGACATCTTGATAAATTGCATAATTTTACTGTGCAATTTACCTGCACATTGTCACAATTTTGTGCGAAAAGTTTGCTAGATTAATTTCTTTATAAAAGCCGTAACATTGTTAACAATGGAGATTTCGTTTTAACTCAATATAAATTAATGTTGTACCAATAATACCACATAACCTGCATGCTTCAATTTCGAGGCATGTATTGTACCCACTGTCCATTATAAGTAGCGACGGGCTCACCCCCGTCACACTGGACAGATTTTCGGTACTACTGGTGAAACGTGGATGTTCTGAGGTTTCAGAATATCTATGACTACCCTCTCGGGTATAGTCGTGAGCATTATGCTTATACTTATATACCAATATTACATACACTAAACGATATAAGCAACATTAAATAATGGTAACTGTAATACCAAAGTATGTGGTAAGAAACGCTTTGAGCATAGGTAGGTATGTCAAAACTCGTGATTAAACGTGATCAAGGTATACTAACACTCAGTTGCAGAAAATTTAATCCTCCATTAAATCTCTTGCTGTCACCTTTTGTCTTGTTGACGTAGTAAAAGCTAGCAAGAGATTAAATGGAGAATTAACTTTAATGATCGTTTCTGCAGCGGAGTGTAAGTCCGATATAATTATAATAAAAAATGTTTGGTCTTTTCTTTTATAGTTTGTAAAATGTAGCTTGATACCTGTGACATCTGTCACATACGTACATTTTAAAACAGGTCTCTGTCGCTCTTATTTCATACGCATCGAACTGTCCTGCTGTCACAGGTAAGTATTAAGCTAAATTTTACATTATGTTAGACACAAAAAATATTTATTAACTCCAACATAGTGACCAAGACCGTGAAACAAGAAAATTCGTTTTCACTAAACGTCCTGAATAAAAACAACTCATTCATAGAAGATATAACAATAACAAGTATTAAGTCTCGCTTGTCACTTTGTCGCCAAGAAATATGTTCTCAATTAACAATGAGTTGTGTTGATATACAAAATTAGATTCATTTTACAGCGCGCCACATTATTATTTTAACTCTAATGTGACAGGCGTAAAGTCGCGTTTCTGATTTAATTAATTATTCAGAAATCTGTTTGGTTTTAAAAGTATATCGCGTCTGTATTCAGTCGGAAGAAAGAAGTTGTTTTATACTTATATTACGAAAACAGCAGTCGAATGAATTAAATGCAAGAACGCGGTTTGAATCAAAGGATGATAATTACACAAGGTGACCAAGCAAAACGAAATGGGCTGAGTAAAAATAGAAATATTAAACTTTTACACAGAGAAAAAAATAGTTAGGCAATGTTAATGGTTGTGTTGTTGTTATGCTATGATTGATATAGATACAATTTAAATGAGTTTCTAGAACTAAGCGATAATTGAACATTATATAGGGTCCTTCTTAATATGCTGACACTTTTTTAAGGGAATGATTAGACCATCAAACTGAACAACTTTCTCTATGGCACCAACATCGAAATCGCGAAAAAAAAATCAGCTGTCCCATACATTTTGCTCGAGTAGGTTTGCAGTTTTGTATGGAGCATCTGGTTTTTTTTTCGCGATTTTGGTGTTGGTCCCATAGAGAAAGTTGTTCAGTTTGATGGTCTGATCATCCCCTTAAAAAAGTGTCAGCATATTAAGTTGGACCCTGTATATCGAAAATTGTACCATTGTAATTATTGAGAATTGGTTTAGGTATTTGTAATTCTGGTGCAGAAGTTATTTTGTTTCAAATATTTTTATTTTTAAACATCTTACAGCCATGTTGTGCTATTTGGAATCAAATTAAAGATCCCCACATTTTTCCCCGGTTTGGAATAGTGCGGGTTTAAGTCCCGCCCGAGACTTCATTATTCAATCTTTAATTTGGTTACTTTGTTTGTTTTTAAAATTGTCAT
This sequence comes from Agonopterix heracliana, assembly GCA_963693445.1. Classification (NCBI taxonomy): domain Eukaryota; kingdom Metazoa; phylum Arthropoda; class Insecta; order Lepidoptera; family Depressariidae; genus Agonopterix; species Agonopterix heracliana. Next base: position 5,037,909 of record OY856310.1, read on the forward strand.
TACAGTTTTGACATTTTAAATTAATCTGATTAATCATTATGAATGTCTCTGAATAAATAAATTGAATTATTATAGTTTAAGTAAACAGATGTTAATCACATCAACCAGAATTTTACTTAGGTAAGCAAGCAACAAACAATTTTCTAGCAAGGCTAACAAAATTAATAATTTTCTGTTACGTATAAGTACTATAATATTGTAGTAAAAGCGACAAGATTGTTCTCTCCGCGATAAGGCTCATACAAGGTGGGACCGACGGCGACCTGATGAACGAGGGCAGCGCAGGACCGGTCGTTGTGGCGATCCTTGGGGGAGGCCTATGTCTAGAATGGACGGTCGTCTATCGGCTGAGATGATGATGAAGGCATTAAGTTCTATTTCATAAAATTGAGGGAAGTATTAGATTATAGCTGAAGCAATTAATGTCTTTTACAATATAGTTTTCAACGGTCATTATGAAACAAAAACTGTGAAATAGCGAGGTAATTGAGCCTTTAGCTCGCTTGCAACAGGCATTCGGTTCGTAATGGCGGGTTAATATTTACTTAACGGTCATTCGTTTTGCTAACAACGATCCATTAGCCGACTTATGGGGTCGTTATAGTTTTATTATTAAGTATAACATAATAATATATATTAGGTAGGTAGGGTGTTCTACGTCGTAGTACTAAAGTGTATATAACTTATTGCTGCTGACTGTAGGTAGGTTTTAATATTTCTCATGAGTCAATATTTTCAATCTAAGAAGCTTTACAAAAAGCTTTTTTTTGTTTTAAGGGTATATTATTCGGAGCGCGCTCCATACAAACGTACTATGGTGATATTTTCAATACTAACCAATTAAAGTCAATGAAATTTTGCAGAAACAGTCTAGAAACAAATTTCTATGCTTGTATGGAGTCAGATTTTCGTTAAAATGTATAGTTTTCAAGTTATAGTGCCCCAAAGATTTCCATACAAATCTTGAATTAATTCTAGCATTGAAACTGTATATTTTAACGAAAATCTGACTCTATAGAAGCATAGAAATTTGTTTCTAGATTGTTTCTGCAAAATTTCATTGACTTTAATTGGTTAGTATTGAAAATATCACCATAGTACGTTTGTATGCAGCGCGCATTTTCGCTCTCGGAATAATATTCTCTTAAGTTAATGAAAAAAAAAATGAAAAATGAAAAAAGTTTATTAGCAACATGCATAAATACAATCAAATTATAGATTTAGAACTAAAAAATACATTAATTAAAATCTAAATATGCACATTGAAACGGCTTTACAACAAGTTTTACCGTGGTCCCACCTTTTAGGCAAGCCCGAACTTGGGGACCGGGTTATGTGAGTTACAAATGTTACGACTAAGCCTCAGTAAAATACATTGTTAATATCTTGTTAACTATCAATTAATTACAGCTGCATTTATACTAATACTCGTATTAAATTAATGAGGTGTGAACAATGTAAAATAATTATTATGCAATTAAAATTCAATACTTTCTTTCCAAACGCGAGGGTTTATGCTAGAATGTTTGATCTCTTGAGTAGGTACTCCCTCTGTGAATATACAAGGTGTAACACTTTGATTAATGATTGGATCGCAGTGAAGGTGTAAAAAAACACTCTAGTAGGTAATATAAAAGGGGTGGTTTAGAGTTTAACCCATCAAACCGCACAACTTTCACTATGGAGGCAACGGAAAATCTGCTGTCCCATACACTTGAGTCGTGTAGGTTGACTAGGTACGCAGTTTCGTATGAAACAACAGATTTTTTTATGTCTTTATGTTGACTCCATATAGTGAAAGTTGTACAGTTTGATGGTCTTAGGGCCTGTTTCACCACTTCTGGATAAGTTCTTGTTAGCTTATCTGACAGATATTTTGACATAATTTCATACAAAATATGTCAAAGTATCTGTCGGATAAGCTAACAAGAACTTACCCAGAAGTGGTGAAACAGACCCTTAATCTAATAAACCACCTCTTTTCATTTGTTATACTTTTTTTTAATATCTTCAGACATTTCTGTTACTGTTTTACAATAGTGTAGACACACGCTTGACTGTACACGAGGTTTTTAGTCTTTCAGTGCCTCTGTTAACACGTATCTAATAGCCCTTAGACAAAACACCACATTACTATCATCCACAAGTAACTAGATATGTTACTATAATAATGAAATGCAATTTATGTAAATATTGGCGTGCCAACTGAAAATGATGTAAAGTGTAATGACGTGGTGATAAATATTCATGAGCCGCGTCGTGTCAGTGTGGTGCCAACATTGTTGTTTGTCTTCATCTTGTGTCTTTAGTTTTACATACTAGCTTTTGCTTGTGAATTCGTCCGCGTGAAATCGATGACAGATTTATGATGATCAATTTAATTCCGTTTGCCAAGTTTTGTTTTTCTTTTATATTTAAATTTTTACAAACTCGTTCTAACGAAAAACGATATGATTTTATTAAAAATATCCGTAATCATCTGCATTATCATTGTCATCATTTTAAAATCCCTAACATAGAAAATATAGTGAGAAATTTTCTCGAAAAAAACTTGACATGCCGAATTGCGAAATAATAACTGTCCAGAATTAGATTTATAACAAGAAAGCTTGGTGAGCTTGGCGAGTAACCTTGCCTGCCGTGCAGGAGGCGATGGCTCGATCCCCGTCCAGGCCGACTCGTACCAATGAGTTTTTCGGAATTTATGTACGATTTGTAACACCACTGGCTTTTCGGTGAAGGAAAACATCCTGAGAAAACCTGCATGCTTCAATTTCGAGGCATGTATTGTACCCACTGTCCATTATAAGTGGCGATAGGCTCACCCCCTGTCACACTGGACAGAGTTTCGGTACTACTGGTGAAACGTGGATGTTCTGAGGTTTCAGAATATCTCTGACTACCCCCTCGTGGAATATAGTCGTGAGCATATGCTTATGCTGAAGCTAGGTACAGATCAGGAATCGAGCCGCCTCGACCGCCTTGTATATTCGCAAGCCCTCTTCTGAACAATATTACTGGGGTGTTTTGTTACGCCCTATACAGGGTCCTTCTTAATATGCTGACAATTTTTCAAGGGGATGATCAGACTGTCATACTGAACAACTTTCTCTATGGCACCAACGAAATCGCGAAATAAAAATCTGCTGTTCCAAACAAAACTGCAAACCTGCGAAAAAAATACCACGTAGAGCCAAATTTATGGGACAGCTGATATTTTTTTCGCGTTTTCGTTGTTGGTCCCATAAAGAAAGTTGTTCAGTTTGTTGGTCTGATGATCCCCTTAAAAAAGTGTCAGCATATTAAGTTGGAACCTTTATAGGGTGTTAGGAAAAGTATCATTAAGCTTTAAACCACATACTAAACCCATCAAACTGAACAACTTTTACTATACATTTGAGTTCAGTAGGCACTGCTTTAGTATGGAACAGCATATTTTTTCTTCTCGCTGATTGGTTTGCTCCCATCGTAAAAGTTGTTCAGTTTGGTGGGTAGAGTAGGTATGTGGTTTAAAGGTTAATGAAACTTTTCCTCACCACTAAGCTATAATTCCTTATAAGTAGTGAAGGAAAACATAGCACAGAAAACATACAGCGCAGTAGAAATCAAAACGAGAATCCAAGAGTTTTCCGACATCAAATATTAAGGTTTACTGGAACAAATTGGGTTCAAGGAATCAAAATGATTGCGTTCTGGATCAGCTTAACGTGCATAATTAAATTTTCTTTCGTATAATAAGGTTACTGAGATAAATAATTAGGTTGCTTGGCTTTTATGGAAATGGGGAATCTTTAGTACCCTACCTAGCTTATAATTTATAACCTTCATTTTACTTTGATCGAACCTACATTTTGCAGGGATAAGTTTCAGAATAAAATTAAGTTTAAAGTTGAGATGGTGGCTAGCCTTTCGCCCACAGAACCACACTAAAAAACCGTATATCTCATAGTCGCCTTATAAGTTTTACAGGGAGTAATAATGTGGTAACATAGACATTCTGACTGCATCAATAACTCCTTCCGATGATGGAATCACAATATTTGTTTTCAGACAGTTCTCTATACGATACTATTTCGAATAAAATGATGAATTTGAGCCGCCGCTTGACTTAGAAAAGTCTAAGATAAAAACACAAGGCTTTTTTGTATGTTGACATTTAATTGCAAGCTAAGTACCTGCCTATATATCTGGAGTCTCTTTCACGTGTTGACCTTCAACATTAACATGCACAAAGTAAATGCACAAAACAGCAAAAAGACATAGGTACTCATACATACAACAAAGTTAGACTAATAAAGGTGTTTGAACAGCAAAGTTACGATTCCGTAAGACATTTCAGCTCATCTCATAAAAGCGAATGGGTGCAATAAAAGACAAAACATAACTCAACACGACATTCGGTTACAACAGGTGTACAAGCCTGACGGAAATGCACAAGGATGTACATAAAACAACGAAAGAAATGCTGATGTTCTTATAGTTACACGTCTTTTTTCGTCTGCTCTAGGCTATCCAGTTAAAGAACAAATTGCCAAAAACGTAAAGCTAAACTTAAAAATAACAACTGAAAACCAATATTTGTAACATTTATTATTTTACTTCACTAAAAATAATACTGTACATAAAGTAAGTTTGTGGGGATTCCCCCCATACCCTAAGACGTAGTTTTTCCCTACGACTGACTATGCTGTAAAACGTTACTTGTTATCGGGAACTGTTATTTTTTTATCCGGAAGCCTTCCTAAGGAAACTCACAGTATAACTATACAGGTTAACTGCCTCAAAGAACCTTCAACAACCCGCAAACAAGATAGTCAAGCTTCAATATTGTACTAACACTTGTGTGTGATCTGGAAAGGGTTCCAAAGAACATTTCCAACTGAGATCAAAGCGTTTCAAAGTAGTTTGTTACCTATTTGCAAACGACTCGTGTTCGTGGGTAAAGGATTGGATTACAGACTAAAAGCCCAGTGTAGATAGTTTTGTAGTTTAGAGATGGCAAGCTTGCACGAGTTAGAGCTCACTAGAATATAATTCCTTTTTTTTTGCAATTAATGGTAAAGATTCAATAGTGTCCGAAATTTTAGGTGTCAAATTTATGAACACAACAACCAATAAATTCATTTCAAGTCTCTATATTGTCATCACCCAAATAACCTTCGTCAATGTTAACCCGTACCTTGGGAAAATTCGGTGAAAACCTTAACAAAATCAGGAAATGTATGTTTCGTACAAGAAACCTCTCAATCAAAAGATTTGGTAACAATTTATACTCGTCTCTTATGATAATAAGGTTCAGTTTCCATAAAAAATTTCATTCGCTTTTTCAATTATTTAACTCGTAACAACATTGTAAAAAAATCTTTGTTTGAAAACTTTTGTTTTTCGTTGACAATATTTAGGTTAAAGTCGCCTTTATACGGAGCACAATTTGAATTATCAAAGATTAAAAAGAAAAGTTTAGTTGTTGAGAACAGAAAGCTTTATTACTGTAATGGTGACCAAAAAATTTTGGTTTTGTGCAATAAAAGTCTCAAACGATAAATCGATATATGGAGGTGCTACTTGGGAATGTTCCTCCATTGAAAAGGGAAGATCTTCCACCAGGCTTAGTGTGAAGCCTGGGGACCGGCCGTGGTCCAACAGTTCTTAGTTGGACCTTGTATATATATCGAATCTCTGTGATTATTTCTCTTGCGCGATTTATGTCTCGCATTCGATTGTGAACCTTATTTATAGTAGGTTACGAGTTACGTATTTACGGTGAACGTTGTCTTCGTATGGAGCAGATTTCTGAGCGCGACGGTATCGCCATCTGTTAGCTTCTTTGCTATAACTTGTGGGTGTTGACATCTATGGCAAGTCCCCACAGTACTCCCCCCTCAGACCGGAGGTCGTTGAGTTGTTCGAAGTGTGCAGTCTGTATCCATGTAGGTGCAGGGCTCCAGTCAAGTGAGTCTGACGAGCGATGTGCTGCGAGTGTGTGCATCTGTCAGGGAGACTAGTCCTGATGTAATGCGGGTGAGTGACAGGCGTGGAGAAGGCGAGCAGAACTGCCACGTGGAGGTGAGCTCAGACACGTGGGCTGCGGGAGATCCTTCTGTGCAGACGCTGACTGTCGTTGAGGAAGCTGCAGGCCCAGGAAGCGGTGTGAAGACAGCTGCGATGGACCTGGTCGGCTTCAGGTTGACGGCGTGTGACTGCTGCTTGTTTTGACCTGGTCGAGGGGTAGGAAGGGTTGGTTGAACTGGTTGCTGCTCTGCGGTGTTCAGGTTGCGATGTTCTTTGTCGAGGGTCACCAATATGGAGGTGCTACTTGGGAATGTTCCTCCATTGAAAAGGGAAGATCTTCCACCAGGCTTAGTGTGAAGCCTGGGGACCGGCCGTGGTCCAACAGTTCTTAGTTGGACCTTGTATATATATCGAATCTCTGTGATTATTTCTCTTGCGCGATTTATGTCTCGCATTCGATTGTGAACCTTATTTATAGTAGGTTACGAGTTACGTATTTACGGTGAACGTTGTCTTCGTATGGAGCAGATTTCTGAGCGCGACGGTATCGCCATCTGTTAGCTTCTTTGCTATAACTTGTGGGTGTTGACATCTATGGCAAGTCCCCACAGATAGATTTCGAATTCATATACATCTTTTAAAAAATGTATCTTTTTTGGTGTGCTATAAAGTAAAATTGAATTTAATTGTATACAACTAGCGACCCACCCCAGCATCGCCCAGGTGGGATCTATAATATAAGTACTTAAAAATTAATTATAACAAATAAACCTTCCGGAAAAAAAATATCTAAATGTCACTGAAAATTGTATCAAAATTCGTTACCTGGTTTAGAAGAAGTAAACGTAGAAACAGAAATTATGAGGACACACGCGGATAGCGTCTTTGTTTTATTCCTACTACAAATTTTGGAGGCCAGGTTATGCCAGTGCAAGCATCTCTTTCTTGCAAGCATAAGTTTGCAATTAGCCATCCCGCTCCAATTGAAAGCAGGATCGCAAAAAAACGTGTTTTTTATCAATATCTTTGCTCATGGGTGTTTCTAAGCTCAAAATTCTACGGAGTTCACTAGAAATATTTAATGTATTTAGTTAAGTACAAGAATAAAAATATCAGCAGTTTAATCATAGTATTGAAAAAACATAACAAAAAGGGGTAACTTTGGGATTTTTTTCTATCTATTAAACTTAATCTAATCGTGTAATTGAGAACGGTTGCCTATCAGCCAGATCCTTAAATAAGACATAATTGGTTTTCAGACTTTAAAACCCAGTTTAAAACACTTTCGTTCGTGTTCAAAAAACGGCCTCGACGGGATAACAGCGTCTTAAGCTTTATCCACAATACAACGACCCTTATTTTTATACGGTAAGGTAATTGAATAACTTTACAGAGAAAGCCCGTCCTGTGTTCCGCTCCGTACCTACACTTTTTATTATATTGAACTCGCCGTCCCGTCCACACAGGATGTAAAAATGAAATTAAACAAATGTTCGATCTGTAAACCTAACGACACCTCTGTTAGAACGAGATAAGTTCATACTCGACATTAAAAATATAAGTAGACAAATTAAAGCAAAATTCCCAAGTTATACAGAAGTTATCAAATAACGTACTGTTTTAATTTGAGGACAGCTGTTTATCTTAATAGTGTTCACCCACGCAACATAATAAAGAACTAAACAAAACATAACCTACCGTTTCTTTATATTAGGTCAAAGACTTATTATATTAGCACAGACATGAAAATAATCGTTAACTTTGACTATCTTTTTAGGGTAGAGTCAGTATAGTAATGAAAAAAGTTGGTTGAGAAATTTACCCTTTGTTCATTAGGGGAAAGGTGTACGAGATGATCCCTTGAGGTAAGATGATCCCTCTCAATTGTAGCGAAACTATAAATCCTATCTGGTTGTTTTCTTTGGTAAAACGTAGCCCCCGATACCCCTTCGCATCAGTGAATTCGTCATGGCGATGTGACAGACGAGTACATTTTTATGGAAAAAAACATAAATTTTGTGACTTTGATCTAAGGTAGAGTTGATTTTAAGCTTAGGTAACTTTTGATCTAGGCAGTCAATTACAAATATTGTTGTGTAAGTGGCTTTATATAATGCCCCTATTTAGTATTTTGAATGGTATGGCAACAACAGAAAGCATAAAAATTATGTTATCGAACAAAGACTAAAAAAGTTGAAGTTGGGGCAAGATGATCCTGTTCTCGGGTGTATGAGATTAAGTACGGTATTTTAGAAGATTATATAATCTTGCTAAAATTATACACTATACGATTGATTTTATTATAATAATGGTTGTTATTACTTATTTTGTGAGTATTAAGAAGGCTGGCTCAGCTTGAGACCTAGTTCTTTGAGATAAAATTTAATTCCACGAAAACATATAATTTTCCTTAAAAAGGGACATGATCATCTTGCCCATACCCTAGGGATCATCTTGGACACCGGGGTGTCCGAGATGATCCTTTCGTAGGGTTTTAGAAAAATTTAAATATAATAATGAAAGATCACTAAATTCAACATTTTGAGTATGACAACAGGTAGACAGATAAACTTGCTATCATTAATCGCTTAAACGTCAGAATTAAACCGATTATTTTTTAAACTACGAGCATTTTCCCTTAAGGGGATCATCTTGTACACCTTTCCCCTATTTACTCTAACCATGTTATCTGTAATTTAATGTGTACAATCAAGTTTTAAATAAATAAGTACCTAATTAAAAGTAAGAAAATTTTTTAAAAATTCAACGGCGGGAACATAATGAGCTCACGACCGTAATCCCTTTTGGGATGGTCAGAAACAATGCTACAACCACCAACCACCTAAATTAGGCTTCGATCAAAATAAAATGAATGGATAGGCCTTACGCGAACATTTCAAACCAGAAAAATGAGGCAAAACAAATGAAAGGTTTACTTAAAATTTGTATGCAAGTGCCCTAGATTTGACAGATAATGGTGCTAGTTTGTATGGACCAAGTGCACCGGTAGTTTGCTTCAACTTACCGCGCTTTAGGCCTATCCATTAATTTTATTTTGATCTAAGCCTTTAGGGTGCTATTGTGTTTTCAACTTTGATAAAGTATATGTCAAGATTGACAGTCGAAAATACGAGCGTCGAAAAAAATTGGAACCAGTACATATACACGCACACATACATAATTTGTAGGGCGCCTCACGTACACCAACCCATGAAACTTAGCCCCTTTTGTTTTATACGGAATATTAGTGAGGCTCATTCTAGACATATACTTTTTCTAAGGTTTTCAAGTTAAATGACGAGTGGAGTGCAAAAGTGGGTAAATTGGAACCAAACGAAGGAATAAAATAACTGGAAAATTAAAGACACTTGATGCTTACAATCAAGTCAATCTTCCTTTTAGGGTCCACAGCAATCGGGTAAGAAACTGACCTTTATAATTCCATCGTTGAACAGAAAATGAACTTTTTTCATGTCAGTTTGTTTTTTATAACCTACACTCTGTTCTGGTACTAAATATTTTATAGCGGATAGTTTAGGAAGCTATCTGGAAGGAAGACAAGACGACTGTAAAATTTTCGCGCCGTAAAACAAAATAAGCTATTACTGTGTTGAAGCAATAAACAAAAGAGCCTCCATTTTCATTTTATTGAACTGCTTTATAATCTGTTCACGAAACAATAATAGAATGATCAATACATATGCCATCTTCCTGATTTACAATGATGAAGTTCAGTGAAATAAGACCGGATTGCCAAGAATGTTCATATCATACACGACATAAATGTTTGATACCGGTTGGTTAACTAAAGCTGGCGCGTTCACAGACACACACAATAGTAGATTACACACCGAGGACAGGAAAATAAGAAAGTTCTCAGATATCATGTAATGTGATCTGAGGCTTTCATATTGACTGTCCGAGGTTAGTATACTATTTTTCTTCTCGACGGAGGTGGAAAGCGACAACTTCGTTCAGCGCAGCGGGACGAGAATTGACGCTTTCCGTCCGGAGGGAAGAAAATACGTTTTTCCTGTCACTTCACTGCGTCCTTGCTTGATAGAGATAGACTTTTTATTATGTGTGCAGTGAGACAAAGGCATTACGTAAATGTGTGGCACGCGCCAGCTTTAGTGCTGGAATACTTTAGAAAATTGTACCTTGATAAAATGATATCCTATTTCAATAGCAGTCAAAAGCTCATAGAACAATAAATTGAACTCGGAGGCCGTAAGGCGGTCTGAAAAAACTCTGACACCAGGGCTTGCCCACACGATAAGAAGAATACATAGAACTTAACAGTTTTTTTTTGTTCTGACAGGTTTTGCTCCCATAGTAAAGTCAGTTTGATGGGTAGAGACCATGGTTTAAAGGCTAATGATACTTTTCCTAACACTCTATATAGGGCGTAACAAAACACCCCAGTTAAATGAAGAACTTTCAATATGGAGACAGACAGCGTCTAAAAAAATCTGCTGCCCTATACATACTGCTGCTGCTGCATACGTCATGTTAATTGATATTTTTCTCTATTTTAGCTCCGTAGGGAGATTTGTTGAGTTTGATGGTCTAACTAAACCACCCATTTAAATATTACTTGGGTGTATTGTTACATCCAAACAAAACAAAATTACATTGTGTGCCTGCTTTACAAGAGAACGAAATCAATCTCTTCTTCTCGTGTGAAATTGTCACGTCTTCTTCAAATCGTCAATCTCCAGTATCTTGCCACCTCTGTCGCACTGGCTGATGCGCTCATTAGATCCCCCTCTCCACACTGTGGTCCACCTGTACAGACTGTTAGGTGCGGGGTGGTTTGTTGTAGTCCGCATTGACATAAAGGGTTGCTGTTTTGGGGGATAATTCCCCATTTTATAAGATTGTCCTTGGTCCTGCCCACTCCCACCCGCAGGCGGTTTAAAGCTTTCCACACAGTCCATTCCTCCTTCCCACCGGGGGATAATGTTTCAGCTGGTTTTACGAAATTGGGAAGGTGTGTGTTTGTTCCCTCACGAAATCAATAAAAAAATACTATCCGCTTATTTTGACTCTACATATGGATTATAAGATTTATAAGGGAGTGACATAAGACACGAATGTTGGCACATTAATATAATAGTAAAGCCTATAACGAGGTCGCGTGGCTGAGGGGGTGACAAGTGGACGTGTCGTCGACTTGTAATTTTGACAGCCACGTGGCTCCGCCGTTTTATGGCGGTTTCGAGTTGTTTTTGTTTAAAAACGGGGCTTTGAGATCGCCATATCCTATTACCGTACAATATCTAACTAATGAGTATATCCTCAACACTTGACACTGGCGAAATCTAACAAGGAAACGCCATTAATTAAGAATAGAATAGAAAGCCTATAACATAACAAAACAACGATCATGTTAGCCCAACAAAGCATAATCCTCTGGCGCCAAAATAATATTTAAGCTACCAGAAGTAATGTAATGTAATGTGGAAATGTTGTAAGTACAAAATATACGGTCCCGAAAACAAACATAATGTTTCTCAGAACATGTACCTATATGTTACATTGAGTGTTTTATAAGGAAGTAGCTTTTATGTGAGAATTTTTCCTCGTGGAAACATTTTCAATGTTTTATTTAGCAATTGGCAGCAAAACTTGAAGACAAAATCGATAATTGAACATTATCATGAAACAAGTTTTAATTTTTGGGTTGAAGGTATTTTATGTAAAAGTCATATGAGTAGAAGTTATAAAAGTTAAGTTAAGTTAAGTTATAGCCTGTAGAATCCCACTGCAGGGCAAAGGCCTCCTCTCACGAATAAGGGTGAGAGGGAGTGGGCCATACTCCACCACGCGGGCCCAGTGCGTGTTGGTGGAGGCAAGTTAGTGGTCACCTTGCTGTCAGAGAATTTTCAAGCCGCCAATGGGCCTCTGACCTGGCTTAACGAATAGTTACAACGCCATTTGACGGAACTATCCGAGACCAACTGCTTAACGTGCCTTCCGAAGCACGGAAACGCTCGAGATGAAATACCACTGAGTAGAAGTTATAAACAATGTTTAATATCTAATGTTGATCTGTTATCTATGCCCGCGGTTCCTGAATGGTGTTCCGCGGAACCCTGGGGTTCCGTAAGAGGCTCTCAGGGGTTCCGCGAAAATTCATGATTTCAATGTTTTTTTTTACACGGTACTTAAATAAGTTTAGGAGTGGGCTTAATGCTGCACCAGACTTCCGCATCCAATTGTCAGACATAAAACCTGACTTCAATGTTATTTTAAAGAAAACTATGAAACGATTTCCTTTATTACATTAGGTAAGCTAAAATATCTTTTTGTTCTAACTAAATAATTGTACTTTATCTTTAAAAGTTACAAAACGCCAAAAAGCCTTAGTATGGTGTGATTTCATGTAAAAAAAACAAGTTTAGATTACAGTTAGTTTACTTCTTACTTGAGCTAGGGTCCCGCTCAAAAACGGTGAACCAAAAAGGGTTCCGTAGCCAAAAGAATTCGGGAACCGCTGACCTATGCTATTATAAAACTAAATGTTTGTTTGTAACACCATCACGCAGAAACTACTGAACCAATTTTGATGAAACTTTTTTTGTTTGTCCCATACAAAACTGCTCTACAGACTCGACTAAAATGTATGGGACAGCTGTTTTTTTTTCACGATTTCGAATTCGGCTCCATAGTGAAAGTTGTTCAGTTTTATGGTCTGAAGCACCCCCTTAAGTATTACTAGGGTGTTTTGTTACACCCTGTATAATTTCTGCGGACGAAGTCTCGGGTAAACTCTAGTCTATTATACCAATTATACATAGAGGGGATAAAAACTTAAATGCGTTAAATACTTTAGGGGATGCTTTTTTTGCGATTTCAATGTGGTCACTTAGTGAATGTTGTTCAGTTTGATGGTCTGAAGCATCCTCTAAATTATCTAACGCGTTTAAGTTTACACCCTGTATTTCGAACAGTTTCCAAGTTTTGTATTATATACTAGTGTTTACCCGCGACTTCGTCCGCACAAATTATATACCAGATTTTAAGTCTGATCATAAGCTATCAAACCAAAAAGTTTCATCAAAATCGGTTCATTAGTTTTAGCGTGATGCGCAAACAAACAAACAAACAAACACACAGACAAACAGACCGACACAATTTCTAAAAAAGGTTGATTTGGAGTCAGGGATCCCTAAAAATCAAATCGTAATCTTTTTCTTGTAAATATCTTCAATGTCACACGGCCCGACAGCACAGTCTGTAGTGAACCTGCCTGCTGTGCCGGGGGTCGCGGGTTCGAATCCCGTAAGGGACAAATATTTGTATGACGAATATGAATATTTGTACCCGAGTCATGGATGTTTGTATCTATATATGTATTCTATATCGTTGTCTAGTTATCATAATACAAGTCCAGGCTAGATTCTGGAACTTTAAATGTGACTAGATAATTTGTGTGACACTGTCCAAGATATTTATTTATTACTTCAGTTACAGTTCTATAATAGTTTAGATGACACATAAACAATAATGCATATACGAACATAAACGTCGTTTTTAGACGTTAAAGACATTAAAGACGTCGTCTTTCATACACTTATAGGTTGTTTATACGAGTAGAGATGACGCGTAATTCACACAATTTCCTTGTATTGTTACAGGTAAAACGCTGCTGGTTCCGACCTTGGCCAAGGTATCATGTCAGCAAAACACTTCCCATCGTCGTGAGCACAGAAGAATAGATGCCAAAAGTCAACCGTCAACACGGAATATACAAGCTCCAACTTATTATGCATACCACCAAAACTGCAATCATACTCGACTTAATTGTATGGTACAATCATTGACCTCTTATATAACAGAAGTAGACACACAATCAGCGGTCCAAAAATGGCACATTCAAAAGAAGAAATTACGTTTCCGAGCTCTTTTGGTCGCCGACTCTCCGACTGTAAACATACATAATACGACTAAATTTAATAATCAAATATGACGTATTAGTATCACCTTACAGCATTCATACTTATTTTGTGTGGCTTATAATTTGCCGCTGTTCTGGTGTGCGATTTTTGAAAGTCACACTTTTAAATCAGCAGTAGGAAAGAAGCATTCGAAAGATATCCATACAAATTTTGACATTTTCTACTGCAGATATGAACGTGTGACTTTCAAAAATACTACTCTTAAGAGGTCAATGGGTACAATGTAGGTACAATTGTTTTTTTCGCGATTTCGATGTTGTTCCAATGTATGGGACATTGATACATTGGATCGAGTTTGGTTGGTATGGAACAGCAGATTTTTTTCGTAATTTCGAAGTTGGCTACATAGTGAAAGTTGTTCATTTTCATGGGCTGACGCAATGGTTAAGTATTACTATGGTGTTTTGTTACACTCTGTATATATTTTTTTCGCTTGATCGACACGGCACCCCTCATTCGTGTGTACACTTTATTATAATGTCATTCAGCCCGTGCTGTTGACAATACGCCCAAATTGTTGTTACATGCAAATGTGTGTCGTGTACAGGAAACGTAAGATATTTTGTAGATACTACACCTAGAGTAAGAACTACATGTTAGAGAACTCAATTGGTTATGTAGAAGTCAGGTGAAGAACTCGATTCTTAAAATTTTGATACGGAAGATCTTCTTTCTTTCTTCCTGCCCTTATCCCATTATTTGGGGTCGGCGCAATATGTCGTCTTCCTCCATTCATCTCTTTTAGCCGTCAATTCAGCTTACACACCTTTTTTACGGTAACCTATCTTACTTTCGAAATTTTACTGACCGAATTTCAGTTATTCGAAAACGGTTCATAGAATTTTCTAGTGACAGATATTTTCGTGCACATACATTTGTTACTCCTTAAAAAGACTTGACAGAAGTATCGTTTTCCAGAAAATTTAAAATCAGAATTTCATAATCTTTTTTTTTCTTTAGACAAAGGTCTTCTGGGTTCGAAGTTTTAAAATGTCGAAGTAACTTCTTCCATAGTACCTATATGACTAGAACACAACACAGTAAAGTTTTCTGTAATAATTAGTAGACAGCAACAGAGCACCAACATGCTTGCTTGCTTGCTGCATGCTTTGCTTGCTTGCTGCATGCTTGCTTGCTTGCTGCATGCTTGCTTGCTTGCTTGCTGCATGCTTGCATGTTGGGGGGTGCAGGGGGGCTGCGCCCCCCGCTCGGAGGGTGCGGGGGGCGGAAGCCCCCTGCCTGAGAAAAACAAAATGGTGTTTCTAAAATTGTAGGTTAGGTTAGGTTAGAACATGTTTAACACTTAGCGGAGCGAGCGAAGCGAGCGGAGCATCAACATGCTTGCTGCATGCTTGCTTGCTTGCTGCATGCTTGCTTGCATGCTGCATGCTTGCTTGCTTGCTGCATTCTTGCTTGCTGCACGCTTGCTTGCTTGCTGCATGTTTGCTTGCTTGTTTGAAAAATATTTCTGCGGAAAAGTGACTTCACGGAAAAATAAATATTCGAAAATGTAAATTATCTGACTTACATTACTTCGGAAAAATATTTTGCAGAATTTTGAACCATAGGTTACAAGGAAAAAAGGGCAGTAAAAAATCTGGCCTTTGAAAATATGGCGAGTAATATTTCGGGGAAACAAAAAAAAAGTGAAACAATAAAAAGAGTAACGATTTCGGAGAACTAAAATTCGGAAAACACTAATTCGAAAGTACGATAGGTAACCCTTTTTTACACATGTAATCCTTCACACAATCCATCCATCTTTTCTTTGGTCGTCCTCTCTTCATGCAGCCATCCACATTCATATTTAACATTCGTCTTGTAATATGACACTCATCTCTTCTCATCACATGTCCATACCACGATAATCGATTACCGCGCAGCTTTTCATTCACAGGAGGCACTTTCAAACTTCCTCTAATATACGGAAGATCTTATTACAAGCAATTCTATTTTTCTCTAGGTATGATAAGTAATAATTAACAAGCGCAAGCACATTTTAAATCTTAAAAAAACGTATTGGCAGCTATTGGCTTGGATGTTCTGAGGTTTCAGAATATCTCTGACTACCACCTCGGTAAATATACTCGTGAGCATATGCTTATTGGCAGCTATACAATCCTCTGCCCGATCATCATTGGTCAAGGTATGTATCTTTGCTTTTTCCAAACGATGGAGCTCCTACACAGAAACATTCATGCACTTCATTCATATTCATATATTTCATTCTAAACATGTAAACAATAAAAAGGGTTCACTTCTACCTAACCCACAGAATTTAAGAGCGTACGAAATATTAACGATTTCATACAAGTTCCCACATAAAATTTTATTCCCTCACCTTCCTCCATAAAGTTGAATAATAAAAAATCTTATAGTAAAGGCCATTTAGTGAAGATAAAAAATATTACACGGGAAAAGTCCCTTTTTATTGGTCTCATAAAAATGACCGGTAGCGCAAGCTCACGCGTTTGATATTTTTACGACCTATCGAAAAATTTCGGTCGCATTGTTACTAATGGTCTTATAATAGACCACATGAGAAGTAACGACTTACGAGCTAATCGAAGGTTTAATACTGTGAAGTTAAGTGTTATATTCATTGCGAAATAGAGGGTCTTATGGCACTTATGACGTAGATAATAACGTCGTCATTTTCATTGAGGATTCGGAAATTCATGAATGAAAAGAAAACCGTTACGACGTCAACTGAAAGAAAACCATCAGATTTTCGTGTATAGGATCTTGAAAATCTTTGGACGTTGGCCCAGAACTTGTATTTTAAAATTAGGTCTTATAATTATGATGTTTATGGATCATTTAATGTTTTCATTACTATTTACGTAATAATAAACTATAAAAAGCATATACACATGTTTACAGCAATAAGTATTATTCAAAGGCAACCGACGGGAGTCAGAAATCCAAGGGGTGGAACTAATATTTATATCAAATTAAAGATTGAAAAATTTGTCTCGGGCGGGACTTGAACCCACGCTCTTCCAAACCGGGGAAACGTGCTAACCAATTACACCACCGAGTCCACAACCCAGAGAACGAAACGATCGACGATTTTGGAAGAGCGTGGGTTCAAGTCCCGCCCGAGACAAATTTTTCAATCTTTAATTTGATATAAATATTAGTTCCACCCCTTGGATTTCTGACTCCCGTCAAATTTTTCAATCTTTAATTTGATTCGAAATAGCACAACATGGCTATAACATGTTTATAATCAATAATATTTATATGTTTAAAAAATCACATCTTTTTAGGTTCCGTACGCAAAGGGTAAAACGGGGCCCTATTACTAAGACTCCGCTGTCCGTCCGTCTATCTGTCTGTCTGTCTGTCACCAGGATGTATCTCATGAACCGTGATAATTGCTCGTTTTATAGATAATGGTACGGAACCCTTCAAGCGAGAGTCCGACTCGCACTTGGCCGGTTTTTTTTAAAAAGCGCCGATCCAAATACATTTTGTTTGATTGATTACAGATTTTGTACAAACGGTTTTCAGATTATTTGTAAGTAGTTTACATTTTATTCATTCATAAATTTTTAGCAACAAGAAAATACATTTACTACTTAGATCCATTTTGAACCTAGAAAATGTATATTTCTATTTCCATACATCACTGAAGGCTTGTAGCTTTCAGTTTACCGTTCCATCGATTTCAGAAGCATCGAGTTTGTGACAAATTGGATTGATGCCCGATAACATTTGTAAACCAAAACAGTGTCTGACAGGTAGGTATCCTATCCATATTTATTGCCCTCGTAAAACTAATTTTATCGACCGAGAACTACCGAGAAGTCGTTATTTATAGAAACAGATTGTTTTAGGTTTTCGACAATAAAAACAACTGGGTAGGTAAAAACAGAGAAAGCTAGAGAAATGTATACCTTGTACAATCATTAGACCGGTGGCCAGCTACAGTCAACTATACCTTATAAAATTAACGAACTAACGCATTATGCACCTAAAGTAGACTAAAAATAAGTCATAAAAAACTTGGTCTGCCAGGGCGCAGCTTGGCACGTTTTCCGGTGTGATGAAAAACGTGGACCCCAAAAACACCCCATTTTACCTCATCGAATTAAAGGATGGAACTTGTCTGTTGGTCTGGAGGCCGATTAGTAAAGCCTAAAAAACCTGGTCTGCCGCCGCCTATCCTGGCACGTTCATGGGTCCGACTGAATTTAGGGTGCCCCTCGGAGGGTGGATTTTACCTCATCGAATTAATGAATGAAATCAATGCCAATTTATAGTCCTATCAACTATCTTTACATATGCCTTGGTTTGCCTAGGCTCAGCCTGGCAGGTTTCCGGGTGCGACTGATTTTACTTTCAAAAAATTGTTTAGCCAAACTTTAAAAACCGGTATAAATCTACAGATTCTGCGGAAAATTTTACTGAAATTCGCTTGTATAAATTAACCAAGATATATGTACTCATATAAATATCCCTGAAGGTGGAATTTAAATAGAAAAGGTCAACAGCCCGCGGAAACTAAAAGAGATAGGTATGTGGTCCCGAAGGAAAAAATGTCAAAAACCCTGGGCAATTTGACGTCCCGATGAAAAAATCCAAAATAGGAGATCCAAGATACATACAAAGACATACATACATTACATACATCAACATCATCATCATCATCTTACATTTTCAAAGTCCTCATAACTTTGTAACCATTGACGGTCGGCGCGCTGTGTGAGTACAAATCAAATTAGTAGCAAAGCCCGGCTTACGATGTTTACCTTTCGGTTCTTTCAGAAGGCATATTTTAGTGTCGAAAAAAATGGTGGCCCAGAATTGTTAATCTATGTAACAAATAAATTGATAGATAGATAGATAACTCATTTATTATTTCACCTGAACAATACAGGAAAAAACAGTGACTGACAAAGGTAGACAATTACCTACCTACACGATAAATTAAAATGCCTAATTAGGATATTCGGACATCGTAAGTTTTTTTTTTATTAAGGGCTCTTTCCTTATGTTTTACACTGCAATTCTGCCAATATCATGATGACCGGAAGTATCGAAATCTCAATCTCCAGGATTGTTTTATTAACAAAAACATATTTGAGGACACCAAATAGCGGAACTGCGTGGCAAGTCCAGAGACACCAACCGAGACGACCGCCCGTCAATAGACCCGCCAAGCGACTAAGCTAGTTTAAATAGTAAAAAACGAGTAAAACACTTAGTTCAACATGTCTCGATATAATATGGCGTTGAAATGAAATGGCTTCGAAAACGGTGATTAGGCCAAAATAGTAAAAAAATACGTGTCCATCAAGCTAGCGTACACATGACGGGAATCAAGATTAATCATTTAGTGCCATTTAATAATAGTGCCTCTGTAGTTTGCTAAATATTGATACATATTTTTCCCTGTTAGTGCGTTTGTGTTTATTACTCTCTGACATCCAAAATCTCATAATGACAGGCCTTCAAGAAAATGACATAGAAACATGGATCTAAATCATAAAGGATACCACTCCTCCTTACAAGCATTAATACTAGAAAATTGGCGATGGCGTCGTCGATATTTCCAATTTTAGGTGTATCCCTTTCTATCCAATGACGTAGTTACGAAATGACAGGAGAGGAGCTACAATTTTGTACGTTGGATTAGAAAGGGACAAAGTTAACGTCACAAAAAACAACGACGCGATGGAAAAGAACGATCATTACCGACCACAAACGAGTATTATCATGTTTCACGTCTTGTTAGGCAGTCTGCACTCCACTATAGAGGATTCCAAACTTCTTGCATGGAAATATGGAAATAAACAAGTTTTTTTCGTCTTTCATATATTAGAATATCGAGCTAGAGTATAGGCGTACACACGAATTCACACGATAGTTCAAAACTCTAGTATCAAAATAAATTGTTCCTGAAATAGAGACTCTGGAATTATGAAATTTTGAATTTCAGAGAGTAATAAACACAAAAGCACTAACAGGGAAAAATATACACTTATATGTTTCGCAAACTACAGAGGCACTATTTAGGAACTACTTATTTAATGGCACTAAATGATTATTCTTGATTCCCGTCATGTGTACGGAGTCTTGATTGGACACGACGTATTCTTACTATTAAATAAAATAAGGAGATTGAGATTTCGATACTTCCAGTCATCATGATATTAGCAGAATTGCAGTGTAAAACATCAGGAATGAACCCTTAATAAAAAAAAATACCTACGATGTCCGAATATCTTAATTAAGCATTTTAATTTATCGTGTAGATAGGTAATTGTCTACCTTTGTCAGACACTGTTTTTCCTGTATTGTTCAAGTGAAATAAATGAGTTATCTATCTATCTATCAATTTTATTTGTTACATAGATTAACGATTCTGTGCCACCATTTTTTTCGACACTAAAATATGCCTTCTGAAAGAACCGAAAGGTAAACATCGTAAGCCGGGCTTTGCTACTAATTTGATTTGTACTCACACAGCGCGCCGACCGTCAATGGTTACAAAGTTATGAGGACTTTGAAAATGTAAGACGACCATCTTGGATCTCCTATTTTGGATTTTTTCATCGGGACGTCAAATTGCCCAGGATTTTTGACATTTTTTCCTTCGGGACCACATACCTATCTCTTTTAGTTTCCGCGGGCCGTTGACCTTTTCTATTTAAATTCCACCTTCAGGGATATTTGTATGAGTACATATATCTTGGTTAATTTATACAAGCGAATTTCAGTAAAATTTTCCGCAGAATCTGTAGATTTATACCGGTTTTTAAAGTTTGGCTAAACAATTTTTTGAAAGTAAAATCAGTCGCACCCGGAAACCTGCCAGGCTGAGCCTAGGCAAACCAAGGCATATGTAAAGATAGTTGATAGGACTATAAATTGGCATTGATTTCATTCATTAATTCGATGAGGTAAAATCCACCCTCCGAGGGGCACCCTAAATTCAGTCGGACCCATGAACGTGCCAGGATAGGCGGCGGCAGACCAGGTTTTTTAGGCTTTACTAATCGGCCTCCAGACCAACAGACAAGTTCCGTCCTTTAATTCGATGAGGTAAAATGGGGTGTTTTTGGGGTCCACGTTTATCATCACACCGGAAAACGTGCCAAGCTGCGCCCTGGCAGACCAAGTTTTTTATGACTTATTTTTAGTCTACTTTAGGTGCATAATGCGTTAGTTCGTTAATTTTATAAGGTATAGTTGACTGTAGCTGGCCACCGGTCTACATGTAATTACGTTTAAAAATGTTAATAAATACTTTTAATTCTTATCTCTTAATATATCTTAAAAATAATTAAAAGGTAAAACATACTTACATTAAAAATAGTAGGTGACCGAATAATTTTTCACTTTTTAAATGTTTGTTTTTTAAATTTTTTAAATTACTAGAAAACTACTGAACCGATTTTTTTATGAAACAAAGCTAAGAACACTCCCGCGAAAAATAGCTTTCTATTAAAAAAAAACGCATCGAAATCGGTCCACCCGTTTTAGCTATACGATGCCACAGACTGACAGACCGACAGACTTATAACACCCCTCTCTTTGCGTCGGGGGTTAAGAATAAAATGAATCTAAATTATACACACCTTTGTGTCAATCTGGGGTCTTGTTGTGTAACTACCCGATTCAATCGGTATCTAATCGGCTTTTGGCAGTTCTTGGCGATTTTGCTTCTTAATATTTAGTTAAGTGCTTTCAGACAGTGGATACGATGATCACAGAAGCAAAACATCGTGAGGAAACCTGCATACGCTGAAGAAGAAATTCCGATGCGTCTACCAATCCGCATTGGGCACACGCCACACGTGGTGGACTAACGCCCATACACCCTCCCTGAGGGTAGGTCTGTGCCCTGCAGTGGGGCGTGTATAGGCTGTGACGATGACGAGAAGCAAAACTACTTAAAATTGCTTATTAAATAAAAAATAAAATAAATAAATAACGCTCACAGGCACATACATTGTAATGATCCCAAACTAAGCACTAAAGGCTTTTATTATGGAAACCATACAACAACGGCACGAACATATAACATCCATGACCGAACCGGGATTCGAACCCAGGACCCTGGTTTGGCAGTCCGGCGTGGTAACCATTACACCAACCGGGTCGTCATTACAGTCATGATAATTACGTTAAACGATCTTGTAAACGATATAATCTGAAACTTACATTATTGGCTATGTGCACTACACTAGCGCCCCTAACGGTTGTTGAACCGCCGGACATTTCGTGTTGGGTTAGTGTGTGGATTTGCATAGCTTCAAGCATATTTTACACAGCTTGTCCGACAAAAGTACACATTTCTGCCACCCCGGGCTCTGACAGTTCCCATCACCACTTGGCACATAGCCAATAGCCCTAGCCCTGGTGTGACTGCTAGTCTGCACTCAAGTATCTATACTTGAGTCTAATTGATATATTTTGACAGAACTTACTACTTATATTAAGTGATGTTAGGGTTCAAGGCCGAGTCCATATAAACGATAATCTTTCGGCTAGTAAAGGGCTGGGCATAGCAAAAACGAATGGAGATTTCCAGACCATTTCTATGGTAATATACTACGTTATGTAGTTACTATGCTAAACAAGGTCTCGTATCCGTTACTAAATGGTATGGATTTATAGTTGTAAGTAACAATTGAAGGTTCAAGTGAACAAATCTGAAACACTCGCCACTTGACCAATCACAGACTTACTATCCTATAGACTTCTTATGATGCAACTAGATAGAAACTGCTATCAGTGTAAAAGCATCGTTAGATGATGCCATTGGATCGTGCGATATGATCCATAATATGCTTACATAAGCTCACGACCGTGTAGTCTTTCGGGAGGGAAGGAATCAATGCTATACAACTGACACAACAGAAAATACTTATTACTGTAGAGTGAAAAATAAGCTTGATAATAATGTGACCGTAGAAATACACACACACCGAATGCACAAATAGCCCCGGATCACTTCAGAAAAGCAATATAAATAGTACGAAACCGTTGACTGAAATGATTTCACTTGGTTAATCTATGACATTTGTTAGAGGTAAATTAAGTATAAAACAAATATAAGCTAAAATAAAAAAACTACAAAACTAAGTAATTCGATATAGTTTTGACAGCGCATTTTAATTTGACGACCATGACGACCATCTGAATTTGGCGCGCATTTAAAAAGTCTATAAAGTAGGTAGTCTATGAACAATGGTTATGAATGTCAATGAAGGTACCTACTAGGTAAGACTAACATAACTATTATAGCCAGTTCATTGCAATCCTAAATCTTCATGGTTTACGATTCTCGTGCGGCATCTACTTAAGGCCATCCGGTCACGAGATCAAAACATGATAAGTAAATTTATTAATCGCAGGTTAGCCAACACAAATAATTTACGGTTTATAACTAGTAACTAGTCAAGACTAGGTGACTCGTATCGGTTTCATTAGCTTAACCCATATTTAACCCTTCTTCTTCTTATCGTGTTGGCAGCAAGCCCTGGTGTCAGTTTTTTCAGGCCGTCGTACGGCATCTGACGTGGTTTTTATGTAACGACTACTACCACCAGAGATAGTAGCTGGGACATTGACCTCTTAGTATTTCTGGTCAATGAGCTGGGACCAACGGTTTAACGTGCCATCCAGAGTCATCTTTCTTTTCAGACAGTCACAGGTGATTCAGCCTGCAATGTCCTAACCAACTGGGGAAAAACGCACAAAGTGACATATCACTAGGCGTCCCCTGTGGGAATCGAACTCACGACCTCCGTGTCAAGAGCCCAATAGTCTGAACCATTAAACCAAACAAACACATTTTCCATTTTACAAATAACTCTAGTCAAGGGTTCGGTGGCGCGTTGCGGAGAGCTATGGAATCTCAATCTTGAGGTCTGGTTTCGAATCCGCACGGACCACATGCCATGTTTCAACGAGTTTTTCTAACTTATGTACGTAATACAGACTGCTCTCAAACTGTGAAGGAAAAGATCGTGAGGAAACCTGCATATGCTGAAGAAGAAATTCCGATGCGTATGTGAAGTCAACCAATCCGCATTAGGCATGTGTGGTGGACTAACGCCCATAAACCCTCCCTGAGGGTAGGCCGGTTCCCTGCAGTGGGACGTATATAAGCTGTGATGATGATGATGACTAGTCAATGGACGCGATAAAGCACCTTATTTCTCAAGAGAATGTTATGCAACAAGCATACGATTTTATTCAGACCCATTTGATTTATGAATCATCATTATGATGGAAGCCCAGGTACTAGCAGCAAAATAAACACACCCTTGTTACTTTTATGTCAGAACAACGAACAAAAAGGGTTACGTACGATATCAAAGCTAAATTATAAAGTAAAATGGATACCGATTGAATGATAAATCGATTACAGAAACATCAAGAACAAACTAATAGTCTTCATAACCTCATAATATAGGTTTACCTTAAAATAGAAATGTACCAAAGATTCTGACCACCCCGAAACTGAACACTTGTGTAAAAATATATAAGTAATAATAGATTTTTCTTTATGACGTCAGTTCAATAATTCGGTATGTCAAGTTTTTTTTTGGAGGGCTGAATCAAAAACCATTTCGAGATAATTGTCTCAATAATCATATTTTCTATGTCAGATATTTTAAACGAAAGGATTACTGGTATTTTTAATAAAATAACGTCGTTTTTCGGTCCGTCCAGTGACGTCACTGGAATACCTGTGAACTCCTTGGTAAACATAAAATCAACTTAAAATAACTGGCCACCAAAATAAATTATATACACAATGTCATAATTTGACAATTGATGTTGCCGTTTCTGTTTCCAGCATAGACTTAGAAAGAGAAGGCCGGTGATTTTATTTTTTTAAATTAAGCAGTAGTTTTTCTCCATGGAGTTCGAATTATTTTCTCTCCACCATTTTTGCATTTAGAGATTTCAAGATACAAATAATTTAAAAATTAAATTTACATTGATAAACTTGATGAATTGCAATAAAAATTAAAAAGGTGTCTTAAAATTATGTCTTCTATCCGTAAAAAATATAAAACGAAGACCAAAAAAAATTTTGACATACCGAATTATTAGCTATGTTTCATATAGTTAGCACATACTTACATAAAATATCCGTCGTGAATATTGTGTCTCATAAAGGAAAGAAGTGCAAACAGCTCACAATAATGTCTGCAGAAATTCAATAAGATCGACTACGATACAATAGTTAATATTGAATACAGTATTTGAATAGAATAGTAGGTAATATTACTGTGTATTCCGTTTGATTAATTTTTTCTCAAACAGGGTGTTTCATAAGTAATAATAAATATTTAAAACTCTTAAGGGGGTTGTTTAGACCGTCAAACTGAACAACTTTCTCTATGGGACCAACATTGAAATCGCAAAAAAAAAAATCATATCCCATACATATTTTAGCTCTAGTCGATTTGCAGAGTAACATAAATTATTTTTTTCGCGATTTCGATATTGTTCCCATAGTGAAAGTTGTTCAGTTTGATGGTCTATACCACCCCCTTAAAGGTTTATTCGTATTTTTGTAACACCTTGTATAATCGTAATACGGCCTATATTATATTATACAGTGTAATTCCAAATAAAGTGCACAAACGATAGAAGGTCAAACTAGCTATACACAATTTTTATGAGAAAATAAAACATACTTAAATTTTTATGGCAGGTAAGAAAATATCTGTGTTGTGCCCATTGTGCCATTTATTTTAAAATCCATGCAATATATACGATGACAAACGTAAGTGTATCTAATTCGTCACTAATTCAATTTGACGTAAATTTTTTCACATTTAGTAATGAGTTTCAATTGTGGTAGAGTCACTAGAGTCACCTTCAAGAAACAACAAACTTGATGAAAATGTTATTATAATACACATAAAAATAAAATTAACATACGAAACAAATATGAAAAGAAACAAAAGATAATATAATATCAAAGTGTCGTTAAATGAATAAAAGTAATTTCGGAAAGTTCTAACAAAAGTCTGTACTGTAACAAAGTTAAGGCAATTACCTCTGACTACAGTCTCTTTACTTCATCAAACAAAACTAAACTTTTATTATCGAATAATACGAGAGTTACCTGACGTTTATTTAGTTAGTGCCTACAGTTAGCCTTTAGATCGGTGAATAAACGTATCTCGGTTGGCATGCGGGCGATTCACAATCAAATACCGATAGAACCGAATATTCCTACCAGAAAAACAGCTCCATGCAAACTCGCGGCGTACACCCCTACTATTATAAGAGATAAGTGTACTTTTTGCAACCATCAGCAGCAAGGCTGATTCAGTGTTTATAAGGTGTAGAGCATCTCTGTGATGGAGATGGACCAGGTCTGCCTGCATAACGTCAGTCGGTTAAGGAGTTACAGACGTTTAAAGGTCAGTAAAAAATTAACGATCAGCTGCAAGGCTGATCATATGATATTATTGTAGTATGCACTGTAGCTATGTGAACAGTACAAAAACTGATATGTTTCATCAGTCGGTTTAGGAGTTACAGCCGTTCAAATGTCCGGCCTTTGAACGGCTGTAACTCTTAAACCGACTGGCAGTTCATGTCAGTTTTTGTACTGTTCACATGGCTACAGTGCATACTACAATAATATCATATGATCAGCCTTGCAGCTGATCATACATTTTTTACTGACCTTTAAACGTCTGTAACTCCTAAACCGACTGACGTTATGCAGGCAGACCAGGTCCATCCCCATCACAGAGATGCTCTACACCCCATAAACACTGAATCAGCCTTGCTGCTGATGGTTGCAAAAAGTACACTTATCTCTTATTCTATACGTGCGCAGCGTGTGGCAATACATGAACGTTCACGTACGAGAATGAGCGGCAGTTTGCTCGCTGCATGTAGGGGTGTACCTACTGGCAAACGCGAGCTTGTATGAAGCTATTTGACGGGTGGGTATCTATTCTGTGCCGATATGCGATAGGCAATAGGAACAAATAAAAGGAACCAATATTTGTGTAGACTCTACACAATAGAGGAATTTGGGATCTGGTTTTACCTTTTTTCCATTTTGATTCTAGTTTGTTCTTTTCACAGAAAATTCTAGTTTTATGCTATACCATAACAATTTTGATATGAGCATGGCAGTGTTATCCTCGTCGCTAGTTTAGTACCGGTTTAAGAGCCATAATAGACCATCAAAACTCGGTCACTTATCCAATTAACAAGATTTTTATTCTAAATCCAAATCAAATCATATTCATCGTTTCAGTGCCTTTCAGATGAAATGTTGCCAAGTCAACGAGTATTCTTAGACTATAACACCCCGTCAAAGACTTTCTCAGGCCACGGCATTATAGGCAGTTGCCTATTTCGCCTCTATGAATAATACGGCACTGCCGCCGCCGTGCTATGAAAACAAGACGCGTCACGTAGAAGACTATGCATATTACCCTCGGGAATTCACCGTAATTATGAGGGGTATAGAGATCACAACTGCCTGACAATTATTTTTCAGAGGGTAGAGGGGTCTCCCTCTGAATGTAGAATGTCTATTCTACGTTACTTTATTTAGTGCAGGATTAATTTTAATGTGACTGTGCAGACCCTAAGGCCTAAAGTTTAGGCCCTAAACAATCTAATGTGACTGTGGAAGAGGCAAAAGACGTGTGTCAGGATCGTAGCATATGGCGTTCAATTATGTCTGCCTGTGCCTACCACAATGCGACACATTCGTGAGTATAATACGTATGTAATAAATTCATTGATTGCTAAAGCAATGTAGCTCAGATTTTCTGACATGGAAGTATACCGCTGACCCCATGTTAAGTGCAATGGCGGCACGGATTCCTGGCTAGCACATGCGTGGATATACGTTACAGGCATGTGGACAGTAAATATGTAAATCAGTTAAGCAGAATACAGAAGTAGAACTTCTAATTACCATACACCTTGTTTTTAAAACAGGACTATCAGTATTTACCTGAAACAAAAAGGAATAACAATTAACGTCAAGTCAAAAAAAATTGTAACAAGAAGTGTCAATTGACCAGATAAATAAAGCCTCAAACTGTGAAAAAATTTCGTGCGGTGCCTTTTTGGAAAGCACTTTAGATTCCCCTTTCGTCGTAAATTTAGCTAATCGTCTATTTTTGCTTTTCCGAGAAAAAGCCTCTGGAAAAGACTGTTATCATTTACACGAAAACTTTTCCCTTGAGGTTTCCTTTTTTCAACATAAATGAAGTACGAAAAGTAAAATCCACTAACTATATTTTTCACGACGTAAATATTAGTTGGTTTGTAAATAATTTAAATGCTTTTATGATATTCAATAAACAACCAATTCTGTCATTGGAAAACCCACAAATCAGCAAACTCACTTTGTTAATCTTCAATAAGCAAACCATCTATCGTAGGAGTGAAGTCTCCTGATGATAACTATGAGCCGAACTCAAGAAGATAAAGTGGAAGATCTTTCGACTAGACTAGGAGCGTCCATTTTCGTGTGAACTCTTCCACTCAGAGGCATTTGGGCAAAGCTTCGGCCATATTAATGCTTTGGACTGATGCACTGATGTTTCTGAATGGAAGTATACACATAAGGGTCAATCACCTTGTAATTTGACTGGACTTGCAACTTCGAAGCTTGCACCCAAATGCTTCTGAGTTAGAGAACTAATCGGCAAATAAGAGTGTTATAAATATGCTTCAGCGACAATACGAAGCAACGCTCTTGTTCCCAAAGTGGTTTATCATTGGATATCAGAAGGAAACATGAAGATCAGGCTGGCGGAACCAGATAGTGCGGTGTTTTGTTTATTGAGACCACCAAAATAAGCATATATTGGCCTGAAGTAAGCTACATCGGCCTCGAGGAGTAATGTGAAAAGAGAGCCTTAGTAAGTGAAAATAAACTGTGAATGGCTAAAACGTTGTCAATGGAATTAAGACTAATAGCTCAGGATCGAAATGCAAAAATCGCTGCAATAAATAACATCTCGATCCCGACAGTAGCAATTACGATCGTGACAGCGTAACAAATAGCCTAATCCCCGACAAATCGACCCTATTGTCGTTTAATTAAGACTGAATCTCATTTGGAAGTTGTACAGATAAACAAATTTGTAGCGTCAAACTTCTGAATTGTTTGTCTTGAAGACTTTAGATTTCTTAGATCAACGGGAAGTGACAATAGCCGAATACTTTATAGTATTTGGCGAGTATAAGATAATAGCTGTCCTTGGTTTGATTCAGAACGGTCATTTAATGCTGCAGAAGAATGGATGACCACTCCTGCGCCTGCGGCAGGGCAGCGCGTAGCGCCCTACTAGCTCTCTTTCTTTTTGCTCGCAAACGAACGAGTTAGCAGGCGCGATAAAACGTTTATCGAGGCGCCATGCCGCGGGCGCTGAATACTCATATTTATTTGCCTATCTAAAATATTGGAATGCAAATTTAAATCTTCTTCTTCATTTCGTGTTAGTTGTTCTACGATGGTGTTTCTATATTATACTAGTGTTTACCCGCGACTTCGTCCGCACAAATTATATACCAGATTTTAAGTCAGATCGAGTTAAGAAGAGAGAGAAAATCGGTTCAGTAGTTTTTGCGTGATGCGCGAACAAACAAACAAACAAACACACAAACAAACAGACGGACAAAATTTATAAAAAAGGTTGATTTAGAGTCAGGGATACCTAAAAACCATATCGTAATCTCTTTTTTTTGTAATTATCTTCAATGTACAGACACACTTCAGATACAGTTTTATAATAGTTTAGATTACCCAGATACTGTAGTGTAGCTGTTTTTATTTAGAATTCCTTGTTACATCAAAAGAAATATCCTTTTAACCTCTGACGCAAAAATAAGGGTTCTATATGTTTGAAGACTGTTTTATCTAGGTCCTTTGTCAAACTCTAAGATACAGACTTTCAATTTGGCAAGACAAAGACAATTTTCCGCCTTAGTACTCACTTGGCAACGTTTCCGTATCGAGGGCGAAAATTAGCGAACTTGAGCATTGAGCAACTTGTTTGCAGTTCGTTCTACTTAACAAAGACCCCATACGAAACTCTTATTGCTCTTAGTCATAAGTAATAGAATAGCTTGAAAAGCAGGACTTCTTATTTGTAACAAACTATAATATGACTGGTTGTAGGCTTCCAAGAAAAGGAAACTACTAATAGCTATTGACCAAAGGAGTCCAATAGAATAAATAGGACGGAAGTTTATGATGTTTCTATGAAGATAAATGGAAAACGTTTGTGAGATTGCTTCGGGTCTGGAGCTCAAAACACAATATCTAGACGGAAAGGATGGCTTGAAGTTGTTGGACAAAATCTAAAGTTGATTATGATAAACTGCGGTCATATTTTTACTGGAGAAAGAGGTTTGTTTTTCTTTTTGCTTTCTTTGTTTGTTGACATAGCAATTCTGGAGTGTACTCAATGTGGGCTAAAGCTGGCACCCTGGTGCTTAATTCGTATGAAAACAAATATTTTTGTGGACATCATAATCGGTTAGAAGTCTTACACTCAGTTGCAGAAACGCTCATTAAAGTTAATCCTCCATTAAATCTCATGCTAGCTTTTACTTCGTCATCAAGACAAAAATTTACAGCAAGAGATTTAATGGAGGATTAACTTTAATGAGCGTTTTTGCAACTGAGTGTTAAACGTCAAAAGGGAAATTAACATACCTAATGTGAGTGTGCTATTTTATCGTTGTTTTTAGGGTTTCGTACCTCAAAAGGAAATATAGGATCACAGGTCTTATCTTTTTCGCAGGAACGGATAGAGGTATCGAGTTTAAATTAATATTTATCAAATACTAAAGTCTACGGTCCCTTAGAGATGTAAAAAAATCAAGCTTCTCTCTCGCAGTCAAAAGATACAGCCATTTATGTAACATATTTTGATACTTGCAAGTTAACTCATCAAAACCTACATCCCGCTTATCTCAAGATTCATAAAATTATAAAGTATATTATACCTAGCCACCTGCGCCAGCTTTGCCCGTGTGCGATCTATGATGTAAGTAAATACCTATATTATACCTACACATAAATCTTCCGGAAGAAATTCTCTAAATGACGTTGAAAACCGAATCAAAATCCTATGAGCGGTTTACTCATAAGAAGAAAGCGGAGAAACAGAAATGATGAGGACAGACGCGGACAGCGGCTATGTTTTTTACTATTTAGAGATTATTAGGATTTCCTAGGCAATGAAATTACAGACGTGAATTACGGTAAACGAAGTCGCACGACTAATTAAGTAGCATCACTTTATGCCTAGGCTCCCCAGGTTTGCCTTTCATTCCAGGACTGAATGGAAGCCAATTAAGCTACGACACGAGCCTCACTAGTATCGTAGCAAAGGATCAAACGAATTCATACCTTCGAATTTCGTTAAGCTGGAATACTCTGATGTTACTAGAAACTTGCTGACCTGTAGCGAATTCAGGTAGATATTGCGATCCTGTGTAGGAAACCCATTCAAGCATTGGGAAGAGACTACAGGACCTATTTGGAAAATTCATGTCACAAACGAAACATAATGTGTAGTATACAGGGTGAAATGATACGATGACGAAGGATGATATGGACGATTATAGGCTGATGATGATGATGATACAGGGTGAAATTGATATCATTAGCATCCTTTTAAACTAAGAGTCTAACCATCAAACTGAACAACATTTACCATGGAAGCAAACCGATCGGAGCAAAAAATGCTGATCCATGCTAAACTGTGCTTACTCGACTCGACCTTGCTCCTATCGGTTTGCCCCCATAATAAAAGTTGTTCAGTTTGATGGGTAGACTCTAAGTTTAAAAGGATGCTAATGATATCAATTTCACCCTGTATATGTAGTAAATGTAGGTATATGAACCACCATCACATCATCATAAAGGGGAATTAATATAGTCTGTTGTAAGCAAACTATTTTCCCAATCTCCGAAAATAAACAGCAAAGTGATCAAAGCGTCTGTGCTGCATTAGACAGACTAAATTAGACCTTAAGTTAGATAAATAAACCACCAAAATTATTCCTAACCTTAAAATCATAATCAAAATAAAACGACTAAGAAGCATGTCATTTACTTTGCCTAAAATTCACATTTCTAGTGCCCCAGTTTCTCTTGCCACAGATTATTTAATTATACGAATGAGATATTACATACACACTCTCTACCCTAAGAATAACATTGAAACTCAGTTTTTAGCTATATCAAATCAACGTATATCAATGTTAAATTGAGCCATGGAAAGTAAATCAATAAAGCTGGGTCCATATTTGTAGCAATTTGGCATATTGTATCTCCGTCGCATAGCACCGAGACCTGTATCATGATCGCTGATTTGGACGCAAAATTACGCAAAATGATACGTGACAATGATACACGCCGTATCTGATACGGCCCGACCCGCACTTTGATACACCTCGTATCATGATCAGTACCTAGTACTATAGACGCATTTTGATATTGTATCGGATACGACGTTGCGACATGACACGTGATACGCCGTTGCCCATCGGTTGTCGGTTTTTTTACGATAGTTCTTTAACTATCGTGGAAAAACCGACAACCGATGCCCCCTATCTGTAGCCCCTTTGGGCTACAGATCGTCTGGACAAGTTTGGATACTAGGATCGTTGGAAATATTGTAGCGTCCACATTAAGGTTATTGATGCCGAATTGCCGATACGCTGACATGATACAGTATTGGATAAGTGTGGACGCGTTTTTTACAAGATACGGCTATGGTCTAAATGGGCTTCCCTACTTGAGATACACATACTCGATACGATACGCCAGATCAGGATACGCCTAAATGCTGCAAATGTGGACACGGCTTAATAAATTTATTTGGTTTGCATGTTGGTCCATCCAAGATCGTTTACCAGGTCAATAAATAAAAAGCCGACCATGAGCGTGTCAACCAAGCCATTCCCTAATAGTTCCATCAGATGGCGGCGGTGTAACAATTTGCCTGATGTTACACCGCCGCCATCCTGACGCCCTACCAAGGCGGCTTGATAATACTTTGACAGCAAGACTACTTACTTATTTTACTATTTAATTTACTATAGGTACTTTGACTATTTGTCTCCACCAGTCCGTATGTGTGTGTGCTACCTCTTATTCGTAAAAGAAAAGCCAGTGCTATTAGGACTTTAGGGCTTAGGGTTATATAGGTAAAAGTTAGTGGTGGTAATGATGAGATTTTAAGGATGGACTGACATGGCATATTGTGATTAGTGGTGTTTCATTTTAGACCCATATATACCTCACATAATACTCCTATGGAACCAAACAGAAAATTATAAATTAAAACAGCTATTTCAAAGATAATAATCACTGAAAATAATATACTTAACTTCTCTATTATACAGGCTGTCCCAAAACTCAACGATAAGCCGAAAACAGGAGTTCATAACGGATCAGGGAAAAATAAAAGAATTTTTTTTCACACAAAGTCGCTACAACTAAAAGTTTGGCACAGGAGGGCGGCGACTGGCGATACAATGTCCAAAACACAGAACCGAATTTCTGTGGTACAAAAAAAAGGTTAGGTACTTTATTCAACTAACTTACCTTTTACAAAATTAAATTCATCTAATCTAATCTAAACTATTATAAAATTGTAACTGAAGTGTGTCTGTACATTGAAGATATTTACAAAAAAAGATTACGTTATGGTTTTTAGGTATCCCTGACTCGAAATCAACCTTACTTAGAATTTTTGTCTCTATGTTTGTCTGTTTGTTTGTGTGTTTGTTTATTTGTTTGTTTGTTTGTTGGTTTGTTCGCGCATCACGCAAAAACTACTCAACCTTTTTTGATGAAACTTGTTTTGTTTGATAGCTTATGATCTGACTTAAAATCTGGTATATAATTTGTGCGGACGAAGTCGCGGGTAAACATTAGTGCTTATTAAAATTGTAACTTAAAACTAAATCTCAATAAATAAAAATAATAAAAACCTCTAAGTTTAATCGTTTTCAAGATTTTGGAATGTACAAAAACATTCCAAAATCTCGGAAACGATCAAGCTTCGAATTTTTATATTTTATTTCACCAAAACGGTAAAAAATTCTTCAATCTCCTGTCTCCGGCTTAACGTTGAGTTTTCGGACACCCGGTATATCTACCTACTCATAGTGGAAATTAATGTTTGTGCTTATGAAACACGCAACGGTTGACAACACGAAAATTATTTTTAGTTAGCGTAATTGGATTTAGATGTAAAACCGACATTAGGTTTCTATTTATAGGGGTTGACACAAATAATTAATAAGTTATAAATAATGAGTCGAGTCACGTTGCAGGGTTTGCCCCGAACACTTGTCTCTCGCGTGGTGTTCGCGTGGTTCGCGTTTAAGCCTGCCACGAGGCTCCAAAATCCTTCTCAGTTGTTCTTACTCAAAAACGATCCTCGAGATTAGATAGACACTCCCTCAAACCACTTGACATTGGCGGAAATGCGGTGCTAACGCACAAGCAAGAAGTCCATTAATTATAAATAATAAAAAAAATAATGAGTCGCAATCAGGAAAATCGGGTTCGAATCCGCACGGACCACATGTCATAATATGAGTACCAATGAGTTTTTCTAACGTATGTACTGTAATACCAACTGCTGCCAAAATCAGAAGAAAACATCGTGAGGAAACCTGCATACGTTGAAGAAGAAATTCCGATGCATATGTGAACTCTACCAATCCGCATTGGGCACGCGTAGTGGACTAACGGCCATACACACTCCCTGAGGGTAGGCCAGTGCGCCGCAGTGGGACGTATAAAGGGTGAAATTGATATCATTAGCATCCTTTTAAACTAAGAGTCTACCCATCAAACTGAACAACTGTTACTATGGGAGCAAACTAATCGGAGCAAAAAAAAAAACTGCTCCCATAGTAAAAGTTGTTCAGTTTGATGGTCTACCCACTACCCTGTATAGGCTGTGATGATGAATCAGGTAAACATTATCCATTTTTAAATGAACTTCCTTACTTTTTAGACTATCGATTAGGTAGTGAAAACCGCATCGAAATCGGTTGAGTATGACTGAACTCGGAATTTAAGTAAGCAATAGGTGTCTGTGGCTCACGAAAATTCGGTAATTTTTCAGATCTATATCAAAATCACTACGCTTATTTATAAGTTGTAAACATAATCGTATAATGTAATCAGACACTGATAACATAAATTGATTGCATAATTTTATGTAAGTAGATAATTACAATCAGATTATCCTTTATATCAATGTAATAATGCCCATATAAAGTGTTAAGTAAGTAGTAAATTTTGATACTTTCTAAAACACGAATTTTCATATAAATTCGAAACGTAGATATATTTCGAGTTTGTATGAAACATCGAAAAACTAAATTCAACCAAGGCATATCAAAAGAAACTCACCTACTCGTTCTACGAGAACGACAGACTAATTTCAAGCTTTGCGTTCAATTAGTTAACCCGTAGCTTAACCTTCACATTCACCTTTAGCCTTTTTATCCATCAACAGCGTAATAAAAAAGTTAACAAAAAAGCTATCAACAATAAACATCTAGGAACTACGTAAAGACTAAAGAAGAGTGACGGACGGGCCTGTTATTTCAGACCCTATCTTAGTGTAGCGTCACACTTACTGAACGTTACGCGGCTGAACCTTTAGCGGCTGAACTTTCGGTCGTAGTATTCGGTTGGCATGACACACTAGGCGTCGCGTTACGCGAGTGAAGGTTACGTCGCGTTTAGTTCGGTCGGTATTACAATCATGTAGTTGTAGCTTCCTGTGAAAAGTATAGAAAAGTATCTAGCTATCTATACAGGGTGTAAATTCATCAAACTGAACAACTTTTACTACGGGAGCAAACCTGTCAGAACAAAAAAAAATCTAACAACTCTGATAGCACGTTCAACTCGGACAACATGAAAAACATGGTCAACTCGGAAAACATGGTCAACTCGGACAACATGCATAATTTCACCAAACTGAACAACTTTTAATATAGGCTAGCAAGATATTTAATGTAGGATTAACTCTAATGAGCGTTTCTGCAACTAATTGTTACAGTTTTTGTAAAAAATCTGGGTCCAGTTTTGCCATTTTTCTTTACGCATCAACCTGTACTCGGCTACCGAAAAAAAAGATTCTGAAAATTTACGTTACACGGACCGGGGAGGTTATCTCGAAACGCTAAAATGTAGGTAGGTATGTTACGTTCTATCGCCGGGCCATAGGCATTGTGAAAAGCTTAAAATAATTGTAAAGGCTCATTTAATGGGTCGGTACCCCGGGGTCATAATCAATTTGTCTTAACGGAGACTAATTAAGGATTTGCGGTCCTCGTTTCGTTTTTAGATAGTCCGTAAATATTAAATTCGTTGTGAATACTGACTTAAAATTAGCAAAAAGTATTCATCATCATCAGCCTATATACGTCCCACTGCAGGGCACAGGCCTACCCTCTAGGAGGGTATTTGGGCGTTAGTCCACCACGCGTGCCCAATGCGAATTGGAAGACTTCACATTTGCATCATAATTTCTTCTTCTGCATATGCAGGTTTCCTCACGAAAAAAACGCAAAAAGTATTACTTTATTTAAAAAAATTGATCCGTCATCAACAAATGGGTTTTTGGTGAACACATTTTATAGCAAAGTAGGTAGGTACTACATACAGCGTACACAAGTCGGTAAACATTTTAAATATACAAAAAAGATATGATTAATAAAAATAACACAATGAACTAAGCAATTTGATTTGAGTACATCACATCAATCATAAAATAAAAACAATACAGAATGGATCGATGCATTTCCGCCAACCGCAGCAAAACCTTGACTTTCTATACAATAAGTTTCGATTCAGAATGACATCATTTTCCTTGTGAAAAAATTGTTTATCATGAAATACGTTTCGCAAATTAAAGAATGAAAAGATTTTATAACGGACGGGACTCGAATTCACTAGCGCACAACATTTATCATCCATTCCAGTGTAGAGCCATCTCTATAGGGTTTTTCTTGATATTTTAACGATTCGCTATTTCGGTGTTAGTACCATAGAGAAATTTGTTTAGTTTGATGGTCTGATCATCTACTTAAAAACCATCAGCATATCAAGAATGACTCTACTACTTCCTCCTAATATTATAAATGTTTACATTACTTAGATAGTTTCTTTATACATTTTTGTTCTGGATTCAAGCTTAAACGGAATTACGGATATCAATTTAATTTTTTACAGAGATAGAGCACGTACTTTATAACACACAGGGTACTTTATATTTCAGGATAAGTTCGCGGGTACAAATTAGTTTGATCATCATCATCATCAGCCTTTCATCGTCCACCGCCGAACATAAGCCTCTTCCAAAGCGCACCACAAAACTCTATCCCCAAACGCATAGCATAGCATAGCATAGCATATATATGCTATGCTCCCCGTTTTAATGTAGTAAAGTACAAAATGTACAAAAGTATAAATCAAAAACACTTCGTACAAAATGGACACTCATGAATAATTTCGTTTTCGTTTCAATCATTATTGCTTGCCCTTGAAAGGTTTGACAGTATTATTCCTCAATGTTTTGTCTTTCGCGCATCATTAATGCCCTTGACTCGCAAATTGCTGGTGTTACAAGAATAACAACAATCTCTTGAGACAATCAAACCGCGCATTGTGCTGTTTTTTGTGAACAAACTCATAATACGCACGTAGTCTTGTGTGGTACACGTATGTTATTTTCTTGCTCTTCCTGTTTTCCTGACTCTCAGTTGCTTCCTCTAATTAAAAACCTTTTTCTTTCTATATTAATCGATGAACATTTTATAGGTTTAGCATGCAATCAAGATGAATACGAGGAAATAACAAATAAGGCAGCGATTGGTTTTTATTGCGATAAAACATTGTTATCAATCATAAAGTTATTATACCTTACAGGAATAGAGTCAGTGACATGAGTTGTCAAATGAAACAGTTTTTGGATGTTTTTTGGAGACTATTCGCGGGCAAAAATTCTAATACTGTCTATAATTCTGAGTCTAACGTAAAATCGTGGATAAATTAATGAAGTACCTAGTGTCAGTATATTTCACAAAATTATCTACGATTTCACTTTAGGTTCCCAATTATTCACGAAAACCGAATTGTAAAAATTGATTAGTGACTAAGTACAGTGGTGCCGCTAGGTACATCTCGCTCTCTCAGCTGTATGTTCCTCTATTCCTACCTCTATGTTATCAATACTGATTTACTTATGTCACAGATTATATAAACAATGAAGGATTTACTTTTTTTTGTATTTAAGAAATACTTATTTTAGTAATAGGCTTGTTTGTTTTTTGGAGATCTTGGTTTGTGTTTTGAGCTTGTTTGTTTGTTCTTCAAAGACTTTTTTGGCTTCAAAGTAACCTTTGCACTTTATTTAAACGAAAAACACATCGACTATTAAATTGTATGTGTGAGTGTATGGTAAGGAAATTGTGTTTAAATCACTTGCTTGTTAGGTCTTAAACAACATTGTAAACTTTTCAGCTTTAAATTGGTTCACAATTTTAGTATGGAGCCAAGCGACTGCGACTTAAAAATAAAGGTAGTGGCAGAAAGGCTTTATGGCATAAAGCCTTTCTGCCACTATCCCATAAAGTTTATGGGATATTGTGTCGTTAACATAATGTAGTAGAACTAGAACTTATTAGTCATCCTAGTATTGGGGCACTGTAGTGACCTATTATTCCCAAAATGTTATATTTAAAATATTGATGACGCTTGCATTAATCAGTTTTATTGGTGAGATTTGACCGTCAATTTCATACGAGTATAAGAGGGGAGTTAAAGTTATAACTTAGATGGCTCTTTCTGTATATCTGTATGTGCCTATTTATCGCTGATTTCAAACAAACATGAAAGTAAAACAAACTCTATACATACCTACTACATCTGCAAAAATTATGTGCATTAATTAATTAAGTACTTTTTAAAAGACAGTTTTTATAGCGTTGAGTGTTTGTTAATTAAGTAGTACCTAATTTATACAACGTGTTAATGAATAAGTGCAAAACCTCATACACCCGAACTGATTTGCAGCAAAATAATTTCATTATATTGACAGTTCAAATTTAAAGTTATTCGCATTTTAAGTTTTGAGGTAAAAATGATTTGTTATCATTTCAGCAATAAAAGAAGCGCTAACGTGTTCATGGATACATTTTTAAGAATCTTGTTTAGGAAATAAGTACTTAATTTCTTAATCTACCTACTCATAGTGGAAATTAATGTTTGTGCTTATGAAACACGCAACGGTTGACAACACGAAAATTATTTTTAGTTAGCGTAATTGGATTTAGATGTAAAACCGACATTAGGTTTCTATTTATAGGGGTTGACACAAATAATTAATAAGTTATAAATAATGAGTCGAGTCACGTTGCAGGGTTTGCCCCGAACACTTGTCTCTCGCGTGGTGTTCGCGTGGTTCGCGTTTAAGCCTGCCACGAGGCTCCAAAATCCTTCTCAGTTGTTCTTACTCAAAAACGATCCTCGAGATTAGATAGACACTCCCTCAAACCACTTGACATTGGCGGAAATGCGGTGCTAACGCACAAGCAAGAAGTCCATTAATTATAAATAATAAAAAAAATAATGAGTCGCAATCAGGAAAATCGGGTTCGAATCCGCACGGACCACATGTCATAATATGAGTACCAATGAGTTTTTCTAACGTATGTACTGTAATACCAACTGCTGCCAAAATCAGAAGAAAACATCGTGAGGAAACCTGCATACGTTGAAGAAGAAATTCCGATGCATATGTGAACTCTACCAATCCGCATTGGGCACGCGTAGTGGACTAACGGCCATACACACTCCCTGAGGGTAGGCCAGTGCGCCGCAGTGGGACGTATAAAGGGTGAAATTGATATCATTAGCATCCTTTTAAACTAAGAGTCTACCCATCAAACTGAACAACTGTTACTATGGGAGCAAACTAATCGGAGCAAAAAAAAAAACTGCTCCCATAGTAAAAGTTGTTCAGTTTGATGGTCTACCCACTACCCTGTATAGGCTGTGATGATGAATCAGGTAAACATTATCCATTTTTAAATGAACTTCCTTACTTTTTAGACTATCGATTAGGTAGTGAAAACCGCATCGAAATCGGTTGAGTATGACTGAACTCGGAATTTAAGTAAGCAATAGGTGTCTGTGGCTCACGAAAATTCGGTAATTTTTCAGATCTATATCAAAATCACTACGCTTATTTATAAGTTGTAAACATAATCGTATAATGTAATCAGACACTGATAACATAAATTGATTGCATAATTTTATGTAAGTAGATAATTACAATCAGATTATCCTTTATATCAATGTAATAATGCCCATATAAAGTGTTAAGTAAGTAGTAAATTTTGATACTTTCTAAAACACGAATTTTCATATAAATTCGAAACGTAGATATATTTCGAGTTTGTATGAAACATCGAAAAACTAAATTCAACCAAGGCATATCAAAAGAAACTCACCTACTCGTTCTACGAGAACGACAGACTAATTTCAAGCTTTGCGTTCAATTAGTTAACCCGTAGCTTAACCTTCACATTCACCTTTAGCCTTTTTATCCATCAACAGCGTAATAAAAAAGTTAACAAAAAAGCTATCAACAATAAACATCTAGGAACTACGTAAAGACTAAAGAAGAGTGACGGACGGGCCTGTTATTTCAGACCCTATCTTAGTGTAGCGTCACACTTACTGAACGTTACGCGGCTGAACCTTTAGCGGCTGAACTTTCGGTCGTAGTATTCGGTTGGCATGACACACTAGGCGTCGCGTTACGCGAGTGAAGGTTACGTCGCGTTTAGTTCGGTCGGTATTACAATCATGTAGTTGTAGCTTCCTGTGAAAAGTATAGAAAAGTATCTAGCTATCTATACAGGGTGTAAATTCATCAAACTGAACAACTTTTACTACGGGAGCAAACCTGTCAGAACAAAAAAAAATCTAACAACTCTGATAGCACGTTCAACTCGGACAACATGAAAAACATGGTCAACTCGGAAAACATGGTCAACTCGGACAACATGCATAATTTCACCAAACTGAACAACTTTTAATATAGGCTAGCAAGATATTTAATGTAGGATTAACTCTAATGAGCGTTTCTGCAACTAATTGTTACAGTTTTTGTAAAAAATCTGGGTCCAGTTTTGCCATTTTTCTTTACGCATCAACCTGTACTCGGCTACCGAAAAAAAAGATTCTGAAAATTTACGTTACACGGACCGGGGAGGTTATCTCGAAACGCTAAAATGTAGGTAGGTATGTTACGTTCTATCGCCGGGCCATAGGCATTGTGAAAAGCTTAAAATAATTGTAAAGGCTCATTTAATGGGTCGGTACCCCGGGGTCATAATCAATTTGTCTTAACGGAGACTAATTAAGGATTTGCGGTCCTCGTTTCGTTTTTAGATAGTCCGTAAATATTAAATTCGTTGTGAATACTGACTTAAAATTAGCAAAAAGTATTCATCATCATCAGCCTATATACGTCCCACTGCAGGGCACAGGCCTACCCTCTAGGAGGGTATTTGGGCGTTAGTCCACCACGCGT
This sequence comes from Agonopterix heracliana, assembly GCA_963693445.1. Lineage (NCBI taxonomy): Eukaryota > Metazoa > Arthropoda > Insecta > Lepidoptera > Depressariidae > Agonopterix > Agonopterix heracliana. The sequence continues at coordinate 5,079,508 of OY856310.1, forward strand.
GCCCAATGCGAATTGGAAGACTTCACATTTGCATCATAATTTCTTCTTCTGCATATGCAGGTTTCCTCACGAAAAAAACGCAAAAAGTATTACTTTATTTAAAAAAATTGATCCGTCATCAACAAATGGGTTTTTGGTGAACACATTTTATAGCAAAGTAGGTAGGTACTACATACAGCGTACACAAGTCGGTAAACATTTTAAATATACAAAAAAGATATGATTAATAAAAATAACACAATGAACTAAGCAATTTGATTTGAGTACATCACATCAATCATAAAATAAAAACAATACAGAATGGATCGATGCATTTCCGCCAACCGCAGCAAAACCTTGACTTTCTATACAATAAGTTTCGATTCAGAATGACATCATTTTCCTTGTGAAAAAATTGTTTATCATGAAATACGTTTCGCAAATTAAAGAATGAAAAGATTTTATAACGGACGGGACTCGAATTCACTAGCGCACAACATTTATCATCCATTCCAGTGTAGAGCCATCTCTATAGGGTTTTTCTTGATATTTTAACGATTCGCTATTTCGGTGTTAGTACCATAGAGAAATTTGTTTAGTTTGATGGTCTGATCATCTACTTAAAAACCATCAGCATATCAAGAATGACTCTACTACTTCCTCCTAATATTATAAATGTTTACATTACTTAGATAGTTTCTTTATACATTTTTGTTCTGGATTCAAGCTTAAACGGAATTACGGATATCAATTTAATTTTTTACAGAGATAGAGCACGTACTTTATAACACACAGGGTACTTTATATTTCAGGATAAGTTCGCGGGTACAAATTAGTTTGATCATCATCATCATCAGCCTTTCATCGTCCACCGCCGAACATAAGCCTCTTCCAAAGCGCACCACAAAACTCTATCCCCAAACGCATAGCATAGCATAGCATAGCATATATATGCTATGCTCCCCGTTTTAATGTAGTAAAGTACAAAATGTACAAAAGTATAAATCAAAAACACTTCGTACAAAATGGACACTCATGAATAATTTCGTTTTCGTTTCAATCATTATTGCTTGCCCTTGAAAGGTTTGACAGTATTATTCCTCAATGTTTTGTCTTTCGCGCATCATTAATGCCCTTGACTCGCAAATTGCTGGTGTTACAAGAATAACAACAATCTCTTGAGACAATCAAACCGCGCATTGTGCTGTTTTTTGTGAACAAACTCATAATACGCACGTAGTCTTGTGTGGTACACGTATGTTATTTTCTTGCTCTTCCTGTTTTCCTGACTCTCAGTTGCTTCCTCTAATTAAAAACCTTTTTCTTTCTATATTAATCGATGAACATTTTATAGGTTTAGCATGCAATCAAGATGAATACGAGGAAATAACAAATAAGGCAGCGATTGGTTTTTATTGCGATAAAACATTGTTATCAATCATAAAGTTATTATACCTTACAGGAATAGAGTCAGTGACATGAGTTGTCAAATGAAACAGTTTTTGGATGTTTTTTGGAGACTATTCGCGGGCAAAAATTCTAATACTGTCTATAATTCTGAGTCTAACGTAAAATCGTGGATAAATTAATGAAGTACCTAGTGTCAGTATATTTCACAAAATTATCTACGATTTCACTTTAGGTTCCCAATTATTCACGAAAACCGAATTGTAAAAATTGATTAGTGACTAAGTACAGTGGTGCCGCTAGGTACATCTCGCTCTCTCAGCTGTATGTTCCTCTATTCCTACCTCTATGTTATCAATACTGATTTACTTATGTCACAGATTATATAAACAATGAAGGATTTACTTTTTTTTGTATTTAAGAAATACTTATTTTAGTAATAGGCTTGTTTGTTTTTTGGAGATCTTGGTTTGTGTTTTGAGCTTGTTTGTTTGTTCTTCAAAGACTTTTTTGGCTTCAAAGTAACCTTTGCACTTTATTTAAACGAAAAACACATCGACTATTAAATTGTATGTGTGAGTGTATGGTAAGGAAATTGTGTTTAAATCACTTGCTTGTTAGGTCTTAAACAACATTGTAAACTTTTCAGCTTTAAATTGGTTCACAATTTTAGTATGGAGCCAAGCGACTGCGACTTAAAAATAAAGGTAGTGGCAGAAAGGCTTTATGGCATAAAGCCTTTCTGCCACTATCCCATAAAGTTTATGGGATATTGTGTCGTTAACATAATGTAGTAGAACTAGAACTTATTAGTCATCCTAGTATTGGGGCACTGTAGTGACCTATTATTCCCAAAATGTTATATTTAAAATATTGATGACGCTTGCATTAATCAGTTTTATTGGTGAGATTTGACCGTCAATTTCATACGAGTATAAGAGGGGAGTTAAAGTTATAACTTAGATGGCTCTTTCTGTATATCTGTATGTGCCTATTTATCGCTGATTTCAAACAAACATGAAAGTAAAACAAACTCTATACATACCTACTACATCTGCAAAAATTATGTGCATTAATTAATTAAGTACTTTTTAAAAGACAGTTTTTATAGCGTTGAGTGTTTGTTAATTAAGTAGTACCTAATTTATACAACGTGTTAATGAATAAGTGCAAAACCTCATACACCCGAACTGATTTGCAGCAAAATAATTTCATTATATTGACAGTTCAAATTTAAAGTTATTCGCATTTTAAGTTTTGAGGTAAAAATGATTTGTTATCATTTCAGCAATAAAAGAAGCGCTAACGTGTTCATGGATACATTTTTAAGAATCTTGTTTAGGAAATAAGTATCCCTGAGTGTGCCCTTGCGGTGGGTTGAGATCGAGTTCAGTAAATTTTTAATTTTACAAAAAAATATTTAATATTTTGAAAAAAATTACCTATGTTGAAACCATGATAATTCGATTCTGATCTCGATTCTAAACAAACTACTTTCTAGTTTTGCGTTAATTCTTTAACACGTTGTATTTCCATGTTAGTAACTATAAATCCTGATTTATTTCTGAGCCTGTGCCCATGTCAGGCTATCCTGAATTTCTGTTCCAGGACTTGATAATGCTTTCACATGAAGATATAAGATATGTGTAGAGGTACTAAGTAAGTACTTGAATAGACATTTAATGATAATTGATTACTGAATCCCATTAGCTATCGTGATAGGTATATTGATGCTTAATTTAATACCCAAATACCTCGATAATATCTACCGCTCTATTATTAATCCATTGTTCCATCAATACTCGTGTTATGATCCCTAGGTATATTGCATATACATCTGTAGTATGTACATGTATAATGTGTAAGTATAATAATTAATACAGCAGCGGGACACGGTTTATTTCATACGTAGTAACCTGTAGTTGACGAACGACTGATGAGTTTATTGTTAGCGCCAATATTAATCTATGATTAGAGCATGATTACAATTAGTACCTAAGTATAGAACATGACATAATCGGACAAGTCACCTATGCAACCGAAACATGCAACAGCAGATTTTTCTCGATTTTCCGTTTTCGCTCGAAGTAATATCAAACGTTAAATTAAGTTAAGACAATAAGGGCCTGTTTCACCACTTCTGAATAAGTTCTTGTTAGCTTATCCGACAGATATTTTGACATAATTTCATACAAAATATGTCAAACTATCTGTCGGATAAGCTAACAATAACTTACCCAGAAGTGGTGAAACAGGCCCTAACAGCAGTTACTCTTTGAGTTTTGTATGCACTAAATTACGGATTTACTGGGTAGATTTGTTTACTTTTGACTTGGCACTATGTCCAATATGCACTAATCCCATCTGAGTCCTAGCTATGATTATCTTAACAGCTCGGTCAGATGTTATATTTAGTGTGGGATTTGAGAGTGTTTTACGCGTTGATTATTATAAGTTAATAATCCAGTGTTAAGAGTTGTTTGGACTTGGTAATGTCATGATTATATGGATGACGTGATGCTATTGGTTTTGGTAAAACCTAGTAGGTTTGTTTTGTTGAAATAAGATTTAGTATAGTATCGTAGTAGTGACTTTAACAATCTTAGAATGAGAACAGAAAAGATGGTTTCGTAGTGTTCAGGAAAGATTATACAAGGTGTTACAAAAATACAAATAAACCTTTAAGGGGGTGGTATAGACCATCAAACTGAACAACTTTCACTATGGGACCAATATCGAAATCGCGAAAAAAATAATTAATGTCCTAAATCGACTAGAGCTAAAATCAGGGTTGGCATGATTAAAACAAGTTTTTTTAAAACACGTGTTTAAAACAGTGTTTAAAACAGTTTGAATTAAAACCGTGTTTTTTATTAAGTGTTTATTTATAAGAAAATTTATTAAGAAAATTCATTAAGAAAAAAACAAGGTTTAAAACTACTTTTCATTGCGAATGAATGGAAATAAATTAATATTTAGGACTCTAAATAGCTTCACATAAAACCAGTTGAGTCTATCTCTATGCTTATATCTCTATGCTATATTATATTTTTGAACTTTTGAAATAGGAATTATAAGGAAAATTTTATTTAGCAATGTAATTAAATAAAACATATAATTTTATTTTACTACCCTTATTTTAAACATAAAATAATATGAATATTGGGGCTTCCCCTATTAAAAATGAAGATTAGTTAGAATTGTTAGAATGTAAAGCGTTCAGTATTGATTAGAGATACGTAACATAATAGTTATTTGTTATGTTAGGCTGCAAAGTTGCTTTTTGGCGCGAGTACTTGCGAGTGGTTCAAATAATAGAATCCTGAGCGTTTAGCGAAGGTTTCAAAGGTACGAGACGCAGAATAACTTTGCAGCCGAGCGAAACACACAATTTTTCACATCACAACAGCGAGGAAAAAAAGTTAATTGCTAAAAAGAACATTTCAAAAAGTTTTTATTTTCGTGCTGGCCAGTGTCATGAAATAGTTATTAAGCATTTTCAGTGCATTGGCGGTATACAAAAATATTGAATAGACAAATTCGAATTTCAAAAACTCTTTCCACGCTAGCGGATAAAATACACTTTTGCACTCAGATTTCGAACGATAAACAGAATCTTTCCGAGCTTGTGAGGTGAAAAATAAATTTTTATCCACTGACAGATTTTTGTACATATTGAATTTATTAAGGCGAATTTAAAAATACCTAGTCCAGAAATCAAATATTATAGGTCTAATTTATTTGAAATTAAATGGCCTAAACACAAAAGAAAAAAAAACATAAAAAACAAAAAAAACACTTGTTTAAAACATTTTGAACTGTTTGTTTTATAAAATTTAAAAAAAACTGTTTTTTTCCAACCCTGGCTAAAATACGTATGGGATATCAATTTTTTTTTTTTCGCGATTTCGATGTTGGTCCCATAGAGAAAGTTGTTCAGTTTGACAGTCTAAACAACCCTTAAGAGTTTTAAATATTTATTGTTACTTATGAAACACCCTAAATAGGTACTTGCAAAAAGGTTAAGGGTTTTTAATAATTCAGATGATCAAACTGATCCAATCGTACATAAAAAGTCAGAAACATTGCAAAAAGTGGTTGTGTCGTTTTCTGTGCCTGTAATACATACAAGCCAGTAATACAAAAATTACCCCGTAAAATACCTCTGGCTGGATACTGATAGTGAAAGGCACGAAACCACACCTTGGCCACTTGGATGTCACTTTATACAAATGGGAAAAACTGACAAGAAGAGGTAAGCATGTGTGAGTGAGTGCCAGTTAGACAGGAATAAACCATTGCCTACATTTTCTGCCACGCTTCCTAACAAGGGGGGGTGGGGTAACAATTGGTCGGGGACAGGGACTGTCCGTGACGTAAGTTTTTATATTTTTATTAGTAACTAGTGTTTTCCCGCGACTTCGTCCGCACAAATTAATAACCAGATTTTAAGTCAGATCATAAGCTATCAAACAAAAAAAGTTTCATAAAAATCGGTTCAGTAGTTTTTGCGTGATGCGCGAACAAACAAACAAACACACAAACAAACAGACAAACAGACAGACAAAATTTCTAAAAAAGTTTGATTTCGAGTCAGGGATAGGTACCTAAAAACCATATCGTAATCCTTTTTTTGTAAATATCTTCAATGTACAGACACACTTCAGTTACAGTTTTATAATAGTTTAGATTAGATATAGCCTATTACAAACATTCAATAAAGTAATATAAAGTATGTATTAAAGGAATATAACGCAGGCCAATTACAGATTTTAAGGGTATATTATTCGGAGCGCTCTCCATACAAACGTACTATGGTGATATTTTCAATACTAACCAATTAAAGTCAATGAAATTTTGCAGAAACAATCTTGAAACAAATTTCTATGCTTGTATGGAGTCAGATTTTCGTTAAAATGTATAGTTTTCAAGTTACAGTGCCTCAAAGATTTCCTTACAAATCTTAAATTAATCCTAGCATTGAAACTGTATATTTTATCGAAAATCTGACTCTATAGAAGCATAGACATTTGTTTCTAGATTGTTTCTGAAAAATTTCATTGACTTTAATTAGTTAGTATTGAAAATATCACCATAGTACGTTTGTAAGCAGCGCGCATTTTCGCTCTCGGAATAATATTCTCTTAAGAATAAGAAACGTTTTGTAGTACCATAGGTATATAGGTACTCTCTCTTAGACTGTGACGAACGAAGATTAATAATACGACAAGTGCAGCGCATCTAAAAGAAGAAAAGTATTCAATAATACCAAGGAACTAGCAATAACGTCGAGACGGAAATTAAAGAATCAATCATCCGTACCAGTCGACCTAGGGAATAAAATAAGGATATCTGCGCTCCTGACGATAATGCCAACTGCCAAGGGAATATATTCCATTTTAACGATGCTAAAGCCTCTAATACTCTTTATGCCTGTTACGTACCTACGATCAAAGGAACAGGATGAACGCTGTAATAAGATGCTCCCCATAACGCAGGGCCAGACCATATATTTTGTTGGTTATTAGACGCTATCTTCTCTTTATTTGAAAGACATACAAATTAAATAGAATCATCTATACCTACCTATTAGATTGGTTTATTACCTAGGCATTATAATTATTTTTTAAAGGCTTCGTCATTAAAGTTAATATTAGAACAGAAAACCACAAAAGATGTTCTTATAATATGTACCTAAGTAATCATATTGTCTGAAAAATCATGTTTTATGTGTTGTAATGTAGGTAAGTTTCCTCAGTAATAAAATTTTCTTTTTCAATAGACTATTAAATAAAAATACGAGGAACGTGATAATAAATATGTCAATTTAGAACATTAAATTAGCAAGAATTTCAATGAAGAACGTTGGGAACGTGAAGAAATAATTACCTCACTTCGCTTTGAGACAGTATTTATTTAGCGTGGAAAGAAAACATCAAAACAGTAAACAAATTGTGAGCTGTGCTGTGAGTAGCTGTCACTGATTTACCAAGCTGTCACTTTTGTCATACATAACATACCTAATATGTCTCACTCGAAACAAAATGACGAGGATTAACAATCCATTGCTCATTGTTCTCGGACATTTGAATTATTTAGTTCTTTAGAAGGCACAAAATGGAGCGAAGAAGTGGATCTCAATATTTTATTAATTTTTTATTTGGCTTGAATAGAGTCTGACACTCAGTTTGCTTCCACCAATCCGCAAAGAGTCTGCGTGTAGTCTTAGATCAAAATAAAATTAATGGATAGGCCTTATGCAAACATTTCAAACCAGAAAAATGAGGCAAAACAAATGAAAGGTTTACTTCAAATTTGTATGCAAGTGCCTTAGATTTGACAGATAATGGCGCTAGTTTATATGGAACAAGTGCACCAGTAGAGTGCTTCACCTTACCGCGCTTTAGGCCTATCCATTAATTTTATTTTGATCTAAGCGTGTAGTAGGTAAGGTTCACTCACGCCACTTTCACATGAGTGAATAAATACACTACTAGAAGACGAGGCGTCGTCGGTCAATCGTCGGTCCCTCTCCGGCCCACAACCAAGCTCCAGTGGTGGCTCAGCATAGTGTTCTTTTCTAAAAACAACCCTTGAAGTCACCAAAATTCATTTGTAACTGTACAACGTCAAGCATTTTTTTTGCTACATAAACATTGGCTAAATCATCAAAAACCAAGATGGACGCCATTCTTTTAAAATTAGAATAGAATTGAAGCATTGTCTCTGTGGTCTATTTACTTATAAGGCATTGTCATCTACTGTCTACCTTCTTCTCAAATGGTCTAAGGAGAGAGCAAGGTGAGAGCATGTGCCCTGCAGTACGACATACTAAGGTTGATGTCTTGCATGATGCTATGCAAGAAGGTATTTGTAAAATGTTTGTTTGAAAGATGATCCTGACCAATACGAAGATTTTGATATTGATTACAACCTCTGAGCCGGCACTTGTTTTGTAACTTTTTATCCTACTTTTATCTCTAGTTTTTAGCGAGCTGCTGTTTAACCAGTAAAAGTAACCTTCGCTAGTCTCAGTAATAAAACGTGTTAAACGAGAGATTAAACACAGTCTAATAACTTGTCACTGCAATTAGCTTTATCTTATAAAAGTTGCATAAGTTGAGCTAGATTCGTACCAATAACATTAAGACCAACTACTAAGTAAGTAGTTCACCGTCTAAAATTCTACATGCTAGAATATTTAAACGAACACGTTAGAGATACGTGAGTGGCGGAAAATGTGGTATCGTAAGGAAATTGTTCAGTTCTGGACCTTGCATTACGAACCTATTTTTTTCAATTGCTTGATATGAAGTTAGATGCATAAAGAGCACATAATAAGGAAATGCTCGAATCTTTGATAAGTTATAATGTTAAGATAGACAGTCGAAGCTACGAACGCGTTGAAAAAAATATCCCACAAGTCTAGGGTGTCTTAACACCCCGGCTACTGGGCTACCTGCCGGTTTTGGGTAACTTTGTAACCATTTTATTCATTAACTATGGCACTTTTTGAGCTGAAAAATAAACTGAACCATCTACAGGATATGAGAAGTGATGTGGTTTTTCTAGAAATCGATTTTAATGAATAACACCGAAGAAAAGGGACTCTAAAGTCACCCCTTTTTTTCCAGTTGTAACCATTTTACTCTTACATTTTGAATCCGAAGAAAATGAAAATTTACAATATTGTTCACAATACAATTTAGAATGATGCGGTTTTCTTACTTTTAAAAATCTTCTTATTTTTTTAAGAAAACAGCTAAATTCTGACCGGAGCCACGCGCTCGTTCGCATCGATTAGTATGGAGAGTCGTGGTCCAGGGCAGATACGCCTCGCACACAGAGATCAGTTACCTATGTGTCACCTCACGCACACCAAACATAAAAAAGTTGGCCCGTCTGTTTTAGTACGTGAGAAGCGCGAGGCTCTATCTTGATGCTTGACATTTAAGTAATCAAAGGCTCTAATCATGTTATAACTGGGCCAATGATAATATGATCACATCATTTTAAATTGTGCCTCTCACTCTCGGTGACGCAATTTAATCGCTTTTCATCGATGCTTTTCATTGATTGGCATTTCAAATTACGTTTCATTTCGCACTATTTGAAACATTGACAAATACTTAATGGTTTAATGCTAGGATGTATAAAATTTTATTTGCACGCGGCCTTGCCTGCCGTGCAGGAGGCGATCCCCGTCCAGGCCGACTCGTACCAATGAGTTTTTAGGAATTTATGTACGATTTGTAACACCACTGGCTTTTCGGTGAAGGAAACACAACGTGAGGAAACCTCCATGCTTCAATTTCGAGGCATGTATTGTACCCACTGTCCATTACAAGTGGCGACGGGCTCAACCCCTGTCACACTGGACAGAGTTTCGGTACTACTGGTGAAACGTGGATGTTCTGAGGTTTCATAATATCTCTGACTACCCCCTCGTGAGCATATGCTATGCATGTATAAAATTTAATTAACGATGATGTACTTATTAAAGAAAACCAAATGAGAAACAAAACTGATAATATGTGCCATGTATTAAACTATAGGTTTAATAAATGTAAGTACCTACTTACCTAAATTAAAAAATCTTTCAGAGAATCCACAGAAAACATTCTCTCATAATGATAAACTTATTTCGATATATTTGAACAAAGTTAAAGTACAATTTTATTTGATCAAAATGGAATGTTATTCAAGACAAATTCAACAAGAATAATGTAAGCAAGGCACTAGGTACACGAAGAACCGACTACAAATTGATATCGGATTATCGAAAACACATTACTAAATCTACTTACAGTTCTGTGTAAGCAGCAGATTGGCAGGAATCGGTCCCAAACTCGACTAAAAGGGTTTTTGTAGCTTTCAAATTCAATTTAAAGGCCCGAGAGCGTTCTGTTTGCTTTATATTCCAACCTGTTCTAGGGATAGGAGCAGAAACTACTGTTTTGTTCTTGTTTGCCTTTCCTTATTGACACAGCCTTTGACTAGGAACTGGAGAGTGGAGACTGTATAGTTCGAGGGTTTCCCGCTCTTTATTTGTTTGACACATCCCTGTTGCTTGCTCAGGATGATTGCTTCGAATTTGGCTCTGTTACCATTAAGTACCTACAAGTTTTCTGTTTTTGCAGTAGGTAGGGACGAAAGGCCACTCAACCTCCACCTATCAGCCTATCACTACATGTATGAGATACACTACATGAGATATTTATTAGCAACCCGGAAATCTATATAAGTAATGCTTAAAGTTAACCACGCTATAACTATCTAAAATATGGTTTGTACAAAGCTATAGCAATGTTTTTGATCACATCGTTTGTCATATGTTGAAAAAATGTTGCGTTATTGAACATAAAAAATCTATAGTAGTCATAAAACAGATATTATTTGTTGAGCATGATACCTATACTTACTCATAATGATCATCAATTCTTGGGAAATACTTAATTAAGCAAGGAATTACAAAAGGTGGCAAACAAATCAGATCATTAGCCCCTGATTGCTAACAAAGCCTTTCTAGATTTATTGAATTACTACAAATAACAATTTCGTAATTCCCAACCATTCAGCACCGGAGGAAACTGGTGGAGCGTGAAAAGCGCCGTTAGTTCCCCGAACAGCCACCACGACCCGGCTGAATGGCGCCACTGGTCACCGCACGTGATGTGTGCGCCGGCGCAGCAATCAGACGCCTCGTCGCCGCGCGAGAGCCTCCCGCGCATAACCGACACCTCACTTATCTCTACTTAACGCGAGTGACAGTGAAATAAAAAAAATTTGTGGGACTTATTTATTACAGTGACGGAAATTTAAATTTTTGGAATTCGGACAAAATGTTACAGGTAATTTTTTTAATGTTGCGTTTAAGTGACCTCGCTCTTGACTTGGCAATGGGCAATTTTCCTATTTGTAAACAATGTTCAAGTGATTAGCACTGGAGTTGTAACTTACTGGGAACTCTATTGTTTTTTTTTTCTTATAGCATATTGTTATGACAACGTGAATGATTAAAATATTATCTAAGAGAACAACCTACCTAATACAAAGATTGGTTGTAGTGATTTAACACGACTACAGGCATTCAAGTTTTTCACTGTAAAGTTCTAAGTAACATCAGTTTTGATTTATTAGTTTCATATCAACATTTTTATTTATATACTTGCTTAGGTAGTAACTAAAATATTTTATTCGGTAATAACTTTTAAATTATTTTGTTGTTCTTAACAATAAACAAATTCTAAATACTTATTCCTAGTTTACAGTGGTCTCCCACAGGCTCTATAACTTATATTTTTTGTTTGTTTTCATCTAATAAGTACCAAACTTTTGTTTTATTTTAATAATATCTAAGTAGGTACGTACCTAAAAAAAGAAACAAATCAAATAATATGTAGGTATGTCTTCGTTCTGCTGTAAGCCTTCTAAATCTACTAAGTATTAAAATAAAGTCCAAGGACCCTGAAGAAAGGATCTCGAAGAAACACTGTACCCTAATCACGTTTATATCAATAAGACCATAATGACAAGCTCCAAACTAAAATTAGTATTATGACAACATTATCCGCAAAACTAATCTATGTTATAGTTATTAGGTGCATACAGACAAACCAGCATCACGGTGCCGGTGAGCGATCACGATCTTAGCGAAAATACACATAATGATGTTTAAAAATCGCAGCGGTTCGACCATATTGTTATTTACTAGGGTCCCTCTGAATGACCCTAAAACACATTATGTCTCAGTTAAGGCCCAAGAGCCAACCCGCAATCAAATTTAATTACAATAATGAATGGAAAAGCATACGCGTGATTAGGTATCTGAGTAACAAACAATAATATAACTTAACTTATACGTACCAATTAAGCATATTCTCACGACTATATTCCCCGAGGGGGAAGTCAGACATATTCTGAAACCTCAGAACATCCACGTTTCACTAATAGGTACCGAAACTCTGTCCAGTGTGACGGGTGTGGTGTCTGGTGACGGGATGAATGGAAAAGCATAATATAAGTAGGTACCTACGCGTAATTAATTACGTATCTACAAGCCCAGAGCAATAAATAATAATATGACTTATACGAACCAATTACAAGCTCTGATACTTATAAATCGAAAAATATAGCAAAGCTACAGATTTCGCAGGATTTTCAATTAAAAAAGCCATCGCTTTGGGAATAATTGGGAAGGGCAACACCGGAAAATTGTTAATTATAACAGGAATATCTTTAAATTGGTAGGCTTTGGATCTAGTATGTACGATCAAAGGAATTCAGGAATTGACAATTTCGTTTGCAAAATCTTTAACAATGTACAAATAGGTAAATAACCGAATCTAACATATTTTAAATGAAATTTTTTATTTCGGAATACTACAACAATCATTGACGGCCTATTGGCAAGCAAGCTACAGCAAGTTGATCACTAACTTGCCTCCACCAATCCGCACTGGGCCACGTGGTGGAGTATGGCCTCTCCCTCTCACCTTTATTCGTGAAAGGAGGCCTTTGCCCTGCAGTGGGATCCTACAGGCTATAACTTACTTACTACAACAATCATCGGAAACCAAAACCATACATAATCTAATAATACCCTACAATATCCCACGTAATTTCGCACGTCCAAAATGTTAGCGACAATGTATTGTTGATTGTTGACAGCATATTGGTTAATAGCCAAGTAATGAGCACAATGAACTAAGAATAAAGAGAGAAAAAATGTTGATTCAATATATTTGTGAGTGATAAAGTCGTGCGATTGAGTTCTTCTCAAGAGATAAGTGGCTTTATCTCATCTACTGATAACTGCTTCTAACATTCACATATTTTTATACTCTGGTTACGTTGCTATCTGAACCGAATCTTACATAGGTACGTAAACTTTAAACCTAATCGGAGTGATAAAAATCTTTGACACAACTGTACGACATATATTTTCGTCCCTCTGTAACAAGTTGGTTCACTTTTAAGAAATCTGGATCATCTACCTCAAAATGGGCGAGTAAATTTCAAGATTTCGCGTTCGCATCTCCAGATAATGATGTCCTTTCCATCTACTCCCCATCGAATATCAGATATCATATCCTCTGACAGATACGTGTGAGAAATTTGTAAGCGACCCAAGAATCCGAAGATAAATGACTGCCTACGATGCAGGAGTCGGGCACTCGATAATCGAGATCCAGATCTTGCCGTCATCTATAAATACCAGGGCTTAATTGTCATTGTCCGAGAATTAAAAAAATTTTAACGGGTTTAATTCTAGATTAAATAATAACCGCGTAACTCTCAAAAACGGTAGTAGGATTAAGAATAACCTATCAACCAAACATTTTATTTGGTCTTCGCTTTTGCTATCAACGAATTTTCCTGCTTCTTTATTTTGACAATCGCACATAATTCTGCCAGTGAACTGTCAAATTATACTTTATTACTAAAACGAACGAATTTTTTTTAGGATCGTGGATTTCTCTGATGCGATGTAAAAGTTAAATAAAATTAACAAAACAGCAAAGAATTCGCGCCAAATATTGTGACATCTGTAAATCTGTAAACTAAGCAATCTTGATACTACACGCGCGGAATAAGGCGCCGTGTTAATTATTTCTCAAAGTAACGCAGACTTGCGCGTTGCAAATACAAAGAGATCCTCACAATCTCTCGTCCTTAACTGGAATTATGTAATTTACCGCTTAATGAAACGGTTTCAAGGTTGGGGAATGTTTTTACTTTCTACGTCAACTGTTGTGATTATTTATATTAAGGATCTATCTAACACTGTCAATAAAAGCTAACCTATGTCCTTAACCGACGGTTTTTTTTTTTGCTTCGTAATTGATTTCTTCTGACATCTTTCACGAGGATTCCTGGGTTATTAAACAAACAATAATACAAAACCAAAACCTGTAAGTACTTACCTACCTATTCATAATTTTAAGCCTTGTTAAAAAGCATAATTTGAAGTAGACAAATATCATTTTGTAAATATGCATTATGCATAAACTAAAAATGTTTGAGTAGTTACTAGTCAAAGAGAAATGTCGGTCGATTCGAAATGCCGAGATATCTTAGTCTTTTTTTCATCGTTTCACCAAATAAAGATCGATTTAGGTTAGTAATGCTGTCCGATACTACTTATATACCTACCTAAGTCTTTCTACGGAATACATGTCTGGCTTATTAATTAAGTACATTTAAGTGCACCGTGTCATGTGGAAGGCTGGTTTATGCGTAATGCCCTTACTTTTACTGCCGTATATTGTGAAATTTGTCAAGCTCTAGAATACAGATTTTATAGAAAGTTTTATTAGTAAAATGTATTACTAATTAGCGATTTTCCTGTGGTGTTCTAGGGTGTCGATAGGTAAATGGCTATACGGTCTGCGCGAATAAAAGCAAAATTTCACAATGTGTTTCTTTAAAATAATAAAGATGCAACAATTATATTTTTTTTTTTTTTTTTTTTTTTTATCTTTGGAACAATAGAAGATTATTTTTTATTTATTCGTATATTAAAAAAAAAATAATAATAAATTACAAAAATAGCGGTCAGCACAAGCGTCGTCAATAACATAAATACACAAACAGACAAAAATCAGCAACATGCTTCGTCAATTACAATTATATCAGTTTTCCATGCTAGGGATCCAGAAATAGAAGGTACTTAGATTTTTAACCAAGGGATGACAGTCACCCATTTCACACGAGATGTTAGGCGCCCCGAACGAATGTTAGGGGCGCCATAGTTCGAGTGTGAAATGGGTGACTTTCACCCGAGTTAAACACTCCGCTTTTCATTTCAATTAGGAGGAAATAAAAAAAAAAAATTCAGATTTTGCAAAATCAATTTCTAATCGTCTATGGAGGTTTCTGCCTTTGCTCAGTATAAACGTAGATTTTTTTTAAATTACAGGGATGAGAATGCATCACTTTCCACCCGCTTCTAAAATAAACAATGACCTACTTTCAGAGTATGAGAGATGAAAATTACATTTCACGGGGTTACCAAATGCAAGACGTTTTAGAAAGACAAATAATGCAATTTTTGTCACGATTTTTTGTTTATTTTGGACAAGGTAAACTTTGCGATACATCTTCGTGCAATAGTAATTCATGCACGTACGTAAGTCGTGTCTACATAATTGGGTAAATATACTATGATGTCATAGATCAAGAGCATCACCAAGGTGAAGTTAAGAGTTAACTATGTTTTATGTTTATAATATAGGTATCTAGTATAAGTTACCTGACTAGGATTTATCTACGTTTACCGATCTAATCGACTACTAAGGAAAGTAGTAGTAGAAAGTACTTATTGAGCAGGTAACTGCTACTTAATTATTATTTCATGCTAAGTACGGGTTCCATATTCAGTAATCGACCTAAATTCTGCCGTTTCTTAAAATGCGTTTTGCGTAATACCTATCTTATTTGTCTTTGCCCTCTTCGTTAGTGTGTTTTTTTATCGCATAGTTCACACAGTGGTAGAAACCTACACACGACGTATAGTTAATAAAAAAAAGAAGTAAAAAAAACAATTTGATCATGATTAAGTGATGCAAAATTTTACTCCCATGGTTGTTTGTTAAGTACCTAGTCGTAAAACTATATGGTGTGTCTTTTTAATTATTGCCATCACTTAAAAAATGCACGATTTTAAGAAGAATGTTTGCAACAAAAATTTTATTGGCTAAAATCAGGATCGTAAAATTTTTATGTGAAAATCATTTATGCCAGTCATTCACTCAAAAACAATGAGAAATAAATCCTTGTAAAAAATAATGTGAATTCTATAAGCTTTTAGATAAAAAGCTATCGCCAAATTTACATGAATAAATTGGACATCAAACCGTTATCATAAAAAGTAATCAACGTGGGTTTTTGTCCAGAGACAATGTGACAGGAACTTCGGTTAGTAATCATTATGTGGAACACGTAAATACAGCTCACGTGATCCTTAATTTAGAAACCGTAAAAGTTAAATTCGTCTGTTTTAGCAGCAGATGTAAATTTGTACTTGACTAATTTGCGGCCGGTGGACCCTCTCACATGCGCCCTTTTATCTGATTGCGTTTAAATAATTTAGTGACGTCATCATAATGCAAATTTTCTATTTCAGTTGCCCTCATATTTTAAAAAGGTTACGTTTTTAGAGATACAGCAAAATGTTTTTACGCACGTAAACAAGTATCCCGTACATAAAATGTTTACTTGGAACATTTTGCAAACAGCATACATAGGTAATTAGTCTAATTATATGGACGCAGGATTCAGCATTTAGCATCCAGCTGCCAAATCGTGTTTTAATTGTTTCTTTCTACTTATACAGGGTGTGACCCAATAATATTTAAAGGGGTGGTTTAGAGTTTAGACCATCAACCTGAACAACTTTCATTATGGAGTCAACTTCGAAATCGAAATAAAAATATCCGGTGTTTCATACAAAACTGCAGGACCTACTTCACTCAAACTCATGGGCTAATTAACAACTGATTTGTTTTAAAAATTGTCGAGTTTGAAAATTCAAGAAAGCAACCTCAGTAAAAACCACGGTCCTCGTCCAATTAAAACAAGATTAAAACTCATTAATATATTAGGCATCAAACATTTTGGAATATGATGCTGTCACTACTGTCATCAGTATAAGCTATGAGAGAGAGAAGTCGGTAATAACATGCTGTAAACATCACTAAATACATAAACGTGTACACTACATAAGTTCAGAACAACATGTAAGTAGTTATAGGTATCGATATGTGTTAGGAACATTTTAAAGTAATGGCCTTATTCCCCGAATTATGAAAGCCTATTCGATATCGAGCCTGCTCATGACAGCTAACATGCACAAAATCGAGATATCGTACCAACGTTCTCCCCAAAAAGCCGGATAGGCTTTGATATTAGCTACCGAGCTTTTGCCTATACATTCCATAACGAATCCAATATTAGCATCATACAATTATACGAATGTACCTTTATTAGAGTACATAGTAAATAAACTTAATCCTTGTTGAAGTGGTCAGAGACTTTACTACCGACAACTTATTATAAGCTTGAAGTCGTAGCAAGGTCCTAGAATGTCGTACCTACATTGAGTGGTGATTGGAGGCAGGGCTTTCGCCCACAAGGAACACTGCTGAAGAAACCTATTCCCATAGCCACCTGATACTAATCTAAGCCAGAAACTACAAGAAGATGAAGTTTGTAGACGAAAATTAATCCTAACCCCAAGAGGTTTTTAGATAAGACGATTACGTCACCAAGCAACGCGCCAAATTGTAGTTTGGGGGTCATTGGAAGTGGTTTACTATTAGGTATTAACCTCATACATTTCTGCCATACATTTCGTAACAAGGAACTGTGAAAATTATAGTTGTTTTGATCTAGATACATACATAACAGACGCAAATTTGAACTCTAATTAAGTGTCGTTAACACAAGCTATTAAAGTTATGAAACTGGATCAAAGATCAGCAAACCGTATTGCACAGTAAAGCTAGGGTATGTGAAATGTCTAGATTATAGAGATAACTCGGACAGACTAGCCTTATCTTTACGCTCTAAATATACACGAATATGTGCAAACCATCTCTATCAAACAATCTAAACTAGGTATATTCAATCAGAAGCCTGCATTAGTGATAATGGTTTCCAATGTTTCCGATAGGCAAGGTCTGAAGAATATACACTTCCATTCTCATTAAAAAATTACTTACTTACATTTAATTAAAGGGTAGGTACAGTAGGTGTATAGTACCTACTTGGGTACTTGACATTCAGATAAAATTTCAGGTTTGGAAATGAAAAAAATACAGGCCGTAATGTACAACAACCAAACTAAAAAGTTCACTTTATTTCAAATCGTCCAAAATGCTACCGCGATATACCTAGGTACCTAAATAAAAAACTATCGGACGATGTCCTTAAAACGTAGGTAAACCTTTTAAAAACAAAAATATGATTTAACGTTGGCAATAGACTGTAATCGGAAGCACGGGTAGCATCAGATCAAAATATTACTACATCATTCATTCTAAGTTAGGTATCTGTTCTTTTTATCATTGATGCTAGGTAGGGTTTTAGAACAAGTTTTTCATGTGTAACGACAGACTCGTGTGTCCATCAGGCAGACTCGTAACAATGAGTTTTTCGGAATTTATGTACGATTTGTAACACCACTGGCTTTTCGGTGAAGGAAAACATCGTGAGGGAGGGAACCTGCATACTTCAATTTCGAGGCATGTAGGTATTGTACCCGCTGTCCATTATAAGTGGCGACGGGCTTACCCGCGTCACACTGGAGTCTGGTCAGAGTTTTGGTACTACTGGTGAAACGTGGATGTTCTGACTTTCTGAGGTTTCAGAATATCTCTGACTACCCCCTCGAGAAATATAGTCGTGAGCATATGCTTATGCTATGTGTAACGACGGATTCTAAATTAGGTGCCCAGGTACCTACCTAATGTGAGTAAACCTTTTAAGGTCATTTCGCTCCAATAAAAACATCGGAACTCCCAACACAATGAAAGTAATTCAACAATAGCATCTCGCAATCGAATGTGCCATCAAACAATAATCATCATCCACTCCCAGCCTCCGATATAACAGTCAACGGTTAAATAGATCAAACCGTGTTTCATCGAGCGTTTCCGATAATTCACGCACCATTACTTATCCGAGAACGCTTCAACTGTCTTCTTCAAGATTAGAATTACAAAATGCGCATAGAGAAACAGAGTTACACGATTTTTTGCGATTTCATCAAGCGAGGAAATAGGGCCTTACGCACATTGAACGAATACGAGTGAACCAAATACGTAGACATTGTTTGGAAACCAGACGTCAAACACCAATCGTAAGAAAATATGCACACTTTTATGGCTTTTAAAACTATTGGCATATTAATTTATGATTGGACGCAATTTACGACTTTTAAATTAGCATTACTTATTTATCGGACGACATCTGTAAATAAAATAACTGGCAAACAGTGGGCAGTGGATGAGAATAGCGCAGGACTGCGATTTTTGAAAGTCACACGTTCAAATCAGCAAATGAAAGATGCAGAATCACCATAGTAATTTTGTCATTTTTTTGTTTGTTTGTTTGTATTGAATAGGCTAAACTACTGGACCGATGAATAATTCTTTCACCATTAGAATGTTACATTATCCGTGATTAACATAGGCCAAGTGTGTATCGGGAAGATTCTAAGGCGGTACTAAGTTCACCGTGCCACGGCGTAGTAGTTACACTACTTACGGACATCAAGCTACGCAAAATGACATTTATTATAAGAGATTAGTGTACTTTTTGCAACCATCAGCAGCAAGGCTGATTCAGTGTTTATGGGAGACCTTTAAACGTCTGTAAATCCTAAACTGACTGGAGTTATGCAGGCAGACCTGGTCCATCCCCATCACAGAGATGCTCTACACCCCATAAACACTGAATCAGCCTTTGCTGCTGATGGTTGCAAAAAGTACACATATCTCTTATACTAATTGTTTAACAACTGTCGAACCAAATTAAAGTAAATTAGTTATTTACTTACCTAAAGCCCGACCAGAAAAATAAAAAACCTCGCCATGTTGCGGAAATTCATTGGAACTAATTGTTGTAAGTACTTGGAACACTGACATTAAAGGTTAAAGTCGATTGCAGCGCCCCCAAACCAGGTTTTTATATTTCTGGTCAGGCTTTACTTAACTATGTAAGTAGGTATTTTTACTTTATCTCCAGAACATTTGATTGCAATTGTTGTCTGACTCTTAGTCCCTTTACTTAGGGCCTGTTTCACCACTTCTGGGTAAGTTCTTGTTAGCTTATCCGACAGATAGTTTAACATATTTTGTATGAAATTATGTCAAAATATCTGTGGGATAAGCTAACAAGAACTTATCCAGAAGTGGTAAAACAGGCCCTTAGAATTTCATCTGTTAACAAATATAATAAACTAATTTGGATAGGTACCTACATACCTACTCGTAAGAGAAAATAAGTCTCATACTTATCTGAAGACGCAAGTACGAACAGACATAGACAGTGAAATTTTAGAATGCGCTTTGAATTTCTATAGTTAGATTTACATAAGCCCGCTCCGTTTATATATCAAAACATTACACGAAGAAATCTTGACTTCAAGCTATAAATCCGATTTAGGATCTTTGCTCACGAATAGGATTTTCTATCGTTACGTTTTTGCTGTCGCAGTAAGCAACACTAAATTTACATTGTGTTATCGAATCCAATTGCAACACAACCCAAAAACCTCTTTCTCCAGAATCGACAAGGGCGTTAGGCTTGATCTATAGGCGTAAGAAATGTTTCTGACCACCCCGAAAGGAATTATGGTCACAAGTTTATACAGGGTGTTTCATAAGTAACAATAAATATTTAAAACTCTTAAGGGGGTTGTTTAGACCGTCAAACTGAACAACTTTCTCTATGGGACCAACATTGAAATCGCGAAAAAAAAATATTGAAATCCGATACATATTTTAGCTCTAGTCAATTTGTAGAGTATATAACATCAAATATTTTTTTCGCGATTTCGATATTGGTCCCATAGTGAAAGTTGTTCAGTTTGATGGTCTAAACCACCTCCTTAAAGGTTTATTTGTATTTTTGTAACACCTTGTATTATGTGTGTGTTGTGCCTAATATAAAACGATAGGTTCGCAGTAATTTTAATGCTATGATTTGCTCGTTATTCGTAACATGATTTATAACCCGCTTAAGCTAACTTTAACTTACTTTTAGCAGTCATCATTTTCTACAGTACCAATTCTATAAGCAAACCCTGAATAATTTATCTTAAGTAAGTAAAGCAAATTGATAAGGCTTTATGGCCAAAAGATGTGGTCTTATTGAATGGGAAGTAAACATTTTTTTCTTTTAAGTAGAAATACTTTCTCTTCTTCGGTATCTTGCCGCAGTTTTACGTGAATCAGTAAAACAAACAACTCTTATCATGTTATCTGCACGGATATAGCAACGTTTGAGTGCGACGACGCGGCGACGCGACGCCGACGTTAGAGAGGAGTATCATGTAACAGTACCTGTTATATATTGTTGATGTTGAAATTGAAAGGAATGGCCCCATCTTCATCATTACCCTCCTTTACTAAAGTATTGTTGAGGAAACTTTGTAAGTCTGAACTATCATTATTTTTAACGAGATTTTGATTCGGTGGACATTTCTAGTACATAGGTAGGATCTAATTCAACCAATTCGTATCTTCAGGGTACTTATATGTAATAGAATTGGAATTTCAACTTTATAAGAATAAAGATAAAGATTTCCATTTCCTGAAGTGGAGCTTAAATCAAATTTCTACGAAGGAAAATTTGATTCGCGGTCAAGCGACCTCGTTTCCATAAATTTATCTCAAATTTAGGGAGGATTATTCGTTATTCTGGGTGCTCCTTCGCTGCTTGTATGAATTTTCATAATTTTGTTGCCTCCATTCACTCATTTCAGCTTTTAGCGCTAATTACGTTACGAAGTATTTTAATAAAACCTGAGCAATATGAACAATTTCGTAGGCCGTAGGCGCAAAATACAATAAAGAGCTCCATCGTTATAGAAATGTTTTTGTATAAATAAACTTTTAACGAGGAAACTTTATTCGTAGTTCAAAATTAGGTAGGTATAAGTAAGTATACCTATTTATTCATCGTTCTTAAAATATAACAAATTCGGGATTAAAATAAATAACTTACAAACATTTCACATATTTAGGCACCTACCTACCTATTAAAAAATGTAAAGTTTTAACTTTAGTCGGGTTAAGTAGGTACCTAATCTTAAATTTATTTTTTCAAAAGATATATTTCAGATTTTCAGACATTAACACTGTTGATTCTTCACAGTTTAGATACGGCTCAGTGGCGACATAAGCGTCGTATTTCGCATAAATATACTTAATAAGTAAATATAAATATAACGTAGACCGAAATGAGAAACCTAATATTCAGACCGTCATTTGTTAGTGAAAATTTCATTCTTTCACTCTCGGTTTCATCGCTTTTTAACAAGTCAGTGCTCGGCTGCCCGCCCAATATAAGGACACGAAAGTAAATGGACTTCATATTCTATCAGTCTCACCGTCAACGTAGGTATCCTTGAAGACGAAGTTGCATTGCGTTATTAGTTACATAAAGAAAGGCCATTACACAATACTTACTTAATTACGCTATTCTGCTTTATAATAAGAGCTTTTGAAGTTGGTCCGGCAGTTCTCCGAAAGACTCTCTTTAAGAAGCGCAGCGGTCTCGGACTTTATAAGTTTTATGACTTCATTAACTTCAGCAAAGAGCTGATTTTTGCACTCAATTATAGGAGCTTAATTTCTAAAGAATCTTTTCAAAAGTTATTAGGGTTCCGTAGTCAAGACCCCTTACAAGTTAACGAGTCTAATACTTAGTCTACCAACTTATAAAAAGTAAGGTACTTGTAAGGGTGTTCACACACGATGACGCATGGACGGAGCAGCAGACGTCAGTCCGTCATTTGTGAAACCGCACGTAGAAGCACACACGGTGACGCATTGACGCACCGTGTGTGCTTCTACGGACTGACGTCTGCCGCTCCGTCAATTGCGTCATCGTGTGATCCCACTAACTCCGCATACCTACTGTGAGTGGCAACTACGGAAACCTACACTGCGCGTGGCCCGACATGCACTTGGCTGGTTTTTTTTTGTCTCGGGAATTCGGAATAAACAAACCTACCTTGAATGTAGGTAGGTACTCAGATGTTTTTCATACATCGGTCATCAAAAATTAATATGTTTAGCAGTCACGTAGAGCATAACACAATCTGCGTGACTATCGATTGTTGACAGCCTTGTAGGATTCACGCCGTCGTCGCTAAATGATATGCAAATTTCGACATGGGTACAATGCGTTATTTTCAGAGCTTATTATGTGGACAGACGTGTAAACTGTTTGAAATCAGTGTGTTTACAGGGCCTTGCCAAGTAATGCAAATAATGAATAGACAAGCCATTTGGGCCCTCCCTCCCTCAGGGGTAGATAGGGTTCAAGAGGTATTTATTACCGTTTCAATTAAACACATGTTTATTATTTTGGTAGGTAGGAAGAATACACCTCCAATCGATTTTAGGACTTACATATTTAGTTATTTCTTGATTAATTTAGTTCCGTATGTTACCATCCAGCTTTATTAATTATTTTTGACATAATCAAATAAAGAGGGAGATGTCGCTTGAACCAACTTAGTTAAAACTCGGCCAAGTTAGGTGCAAGTCCCAAGACAGTTAAGGTCTTACCTATAAGAATCCCTTTTCTGGAATTAGATGACCAATCTTATTTTATAGGCGACCCACAGTGAGATTTTGCAGCAGTGCGAGTAACCTACCTAAAGTGGTTGACCAATGTCCCCACGATGTTCTCACAGAAGTGAGAAAATTGAAAAGACAATCGGATCGTAAACTTTACGAGAACGTCGACAATCTCGACTTTGTCCAATCGACAGAAAAAAAAGACCTTGCACAAGCTTCAGCGACCTTAGCACCGTTATGAACCTGTACTGCGCGACAATGGCATTGCAGTCGAATAAACTGCTCATGCGGGCATTTCAGCATTGCATTTAGCCGTATATATACAGTTCATATCAAGTATTTCGAAATTTCGTCATATTAATTCGCCGCGAAAACTCATGCAAACTAAAAGTAAACAGTTTAAATGTAAAACATTTCGGAACAATAATGTTTCTACCTGCTAGGTAAATAAAATATGCAAAACCAATATTTACTCTGCAAGTATTGGCCAATACCAATATCTGTTTATGATTAGATAACACGAGTAGGTAAGCTGTAATAAAAAGGTGTGTTATCAGGGAAATAAATCTCGATGTTATATCCAAAACAGCTACAACTTTACATGTCGAAAAGGCAAAAACAACAATTAAGCCTTCAAATCTCGTATACTTATCAAAAAGTAGGTAGTAGTTACCTACTTAACGTTTCAAAGTCAAGAAAGTAGGTAATATTTCAAAGCATGTCTTGCATTATTTAGTTGATAGAATACGTGAGAGATTTATTAGATCTAGAGTCATAATAACGAAATGATTTAGTTCAAAGCATCCAGTTCTAATTCAATTAAGTATGTATAAGTAATATATGTATTTATAAAAAAAAGCCGTGGTGGTCCAGTGGCGAGTAACCTTGCCTGCCGTGCAGGAGGCGATGATGGTTCGATCCCCGTCCAGGCCGACTCGTACCAATGAGTTTTTCGGAATTTATGTACGATTTGTAACACCACTGGCTTTTCGGTGACGGAAAACATCGTGAGGAAACCTGCATGCTTCAATTTCGAGGCATGTATTGTACCCACTGTCCATTATAAGTGGCGACGGGCTCACCCCCCGTCACACTGGACAGTTTCGGTACTACTGGTGAAACGTGGATGTTCTGAGGTTTCAGAATATCTCTGACTACCCCCTCGGGGAATATAGTCGTGAGCATATGCTATGCTATGCTAAGTAATATATTTTCCAATAAAATCTTATTAAATTTCAAATAAGTACCTATTCGTTATTTTTTGGAGAGAGTACCAACGTGAGTCGTGTCGTGATGTGCGTATGGATTGAGGAGCCACATTTGATATTGAAAAAAGGATTCTATGGCCATTTTGTAGGCAATTTGTAGATTTTGTAGGCCCAATCCTGGAATTTGTAGCAAAAGTATAGAGAAGTTACATGAACATAAAGGTGGCTCCTCAATCCATAACGTCAGGATTGAGGAGCCACCCTGTATCTCTGAAAGTACGTGATGAATCTTTTTGAAAATTTTGTAGGATTTTGTAGGAGTTGGAAAAAGATCCTACAAAAAAAATCAGCTCTCTACGACTAAAACTGAAAAAGCTACAATACTTTGATTGTGGCTCCTCAATCCTGACGCGTCAGGATTGAGGTGCCACCCTGTATCTCTGAAAGTACTTGATGAATCTTTTTGAAAATTTTGTAGGATTTTGTAGGAGTTGAAAAAAGATCCTACAAAAAAAATTAGCTCTCTACGACTAAAACTGAAAAAGTTACAATAGATAATTTGATTGTGGCTCCTCACACCAGATAAATGCCTATAACTACATATGTACGTATCGGAATTCACAACCGATGATGCCAATATTTAGTAGAAATTTCTACTAAATATTGGCGTAGTCAAATGTCGCATATCATCAATACCTACAGAGCTACGCGTTTTTTCAATTTTCCATATAAATCCACCATATAGGGTGACCACTAATAAGTTAAATCCTGAGACACATTTTAGTACTATCAAGTTGGTGGCTTATAATGTCCAGAAAAAGAATGCATAAGATTACTTTTCCCTTAGTCGCCTCGTCAAGTACTTACCTACTATTTAGTTCAAATTGTTTTAGCTTCTTAACGGCTTGTTCGTTGTTAATTGATCGTAATTTGATGTAAGTATACATTTTCCTAAAAATGTGTTCTGTGGTATTCAGTGACAAAAAAACTCAGTCGAAATGCAACAAATTTTTAGGTAAGTGTAAATTTCTAAACATAGGTACTTAAAATTATCAGTACTTACTACTACCTACTATACGATCCTGAAATTAGGTGATGCATTCAGGAAACCACAGACAGTAGTTTTGAATCATGTTAAGTACTTCATATCTCTTATTTCAAAGGGTATATTAAAGTGTACAAACTACAAATCTTAAATTTGTATGGAAATCTTTGAGGCACTGTAACTTTTAAATTATAATCGGACAACATACATTAGTTAGTATTAAAAATATGACCGGACTTCGTTTGTATGAAGCGCGCCAAAGGTAATATCCCCTTTGAAATAAGAGATATGAAGTACTTAACATGATTCAAAACTAGCTAAGTACCTACCTTGGTATGTACCTGTCTGTGGTTTCCTGAATGCATCACCTAATTTCAGGATCGTATAGTAGGTAGTAGTAAGTACCTACTGATAATTTTAAGTACATGTTTAGAAATTTACACTTACCTAAAAATTTGTTGCATTTCGACTGAGTTGGTCTACACGCAGAATGTTCAATACGTAGAATGTTCAATACGGTTACCTTAAAAACAAGAATTTGTAAATGTACCTACAATGCCAAAATAACAGATGTCAAAATTGACAGGCGCTGTCAGTGGTGACAGGCGGTGTCAAAATGACAGATGTCAAAGATGTCAGTCGTTGTCAATGGTGACAGGTGCTGTCAGTGGTGACAGACGGTGTCAAAATGACAGATGTCAAAGATGCCAGGCGTTTCAATCAAAAATTTTATTAATTCTGGTCATTTTTGACATTTTCTGTCATTTTGACACCGTCTATCACCATTAACGCCTGTCACCTTTGACATCATTTTACAACGCCTGTCATCATTGACATCTGTCATTTTGACACCGCCTGTCACCATTGAAGTATCACGTTTTATCTTTAGCTTGTTTGTGTGTGCTTTCGTTTTGCGTATTGAACGTTTTGCGTTTTGAATTTGTACATTTTGCGTATAGAACATTTTGCGTTTTGAACGTTTTGCGTTTTGATCATTTTGCGAATTTGTACATTTTGCGTATATAACATTTTGTGTTTTGAACGTTTTACGTACCTATTGAACATTCTGCGTGTAGACCTTAACAACGAACAAGCGGTAAAGAAGCTAAAACAATTTGAACTAAATAGTAGGTAAGTACTAGACGAGGCGACTAAGGGAAAAGTAATCTTATGCATTCTTTTTCTGGACATTATAAGCCACCAACTTGATAGTACTAAAATGTGTCTCAGGATTTAACTTATTAGTGGTCACCCTATATGGTGGATTTATATGGAAAATTGAAAAAACGCGTAGCTCTGTAGGTATTGATGATATGCGACATTTGACTACGCCAATATTTAGTAGAAATTTCTACTAAATATTGGCATCATCGGTTGTGAATTCCGATACGTACATATGTAGTTATAGGCATTTATCTGGTGTGAGGAGCCACAATCAAATTATCTATTGTAACTTTTTCAGTTTTAGTCGTAGAGAGCTATTTTTTTTTGTAGGATCTTCTTTCAACTCCTACAAAATCCTACAAAATTTTCAAAAAGATTCATCAAGTACTTTCAGAGATACAGGGTGGCACCTCAATCCTGACGCGTCAGGATTGAGGAGCCACAATCAAAGTATTGTAGCTTTTTCAGTTTTAGTCGTAGAGAGCTGATTTTTTTTGTAGGATCTTTTTCCAACTCCTACAAAATCCTAAAAAATTTTCAAAAAGATTCATCACGTACTTTCAGAGATACAGGGTGGCTCCTCAATCCTGACGTTATGGATTGAGGAGCCACCTTTATGTTCATGTAACTTCTCTATACTTTTGCTACAAATTCCAGGATTGGGCCTACAAAATCTACAAATTGCCTACAAAATGGCCATAGAATCCTTTTTTCAATATCAAATGTGGCTCCTCAATCCATACGCACATGTGTCGTGACTTTATAATTTCTAATAAAGTATAATAATAGGTACCTATCGAGCAAGTTGAATATTCGTCGAGATCAATATTAATGGAACAGTTATTTCGGTTGCAGGTACCGTTTCTTGGACAATCGAATGTATGGAATGATCTGTAGATAGGAAAGATGCAGTGACGGATGACCAATTTACCATTATGTACCACGAATTCTTATAAAAAGTACCTATGAACTTTCTAGTAAAGTGAACAATGGCCTATAATAGGTACCTACTTCCCTAATTATTACAATTTGTTCAAAATACATATGTTGTAAAACTTATTTGTGTATCTTATTAGGTTTTATTAAAAAAACATGTTATTATTTGCAACATTATGTTTATAAGCAACAATATATAAAGCCGTACATTTTGATCTAAATAACCATCTTATTATTTATAACTAGAGTTTACCAGCGACTTCGTCCGCACAAATAATATTCTTACCTACCAGATTTTAAATCAGATCATAAGCCTATCGAACAATAAGTTTCAAAAGCTAATCAAAATCGATTCAGTATTCGTTTTTGCGTGATGCTCGCACAAAATAAAAAGGGTTAATTTGGAGTCAAGGATACCTAAAAACCATATCGTAATCTTTTTCTTGTACTTAAATATCTTCAATGTACAGACACACAGTTTTTAATAGTTTAGATAAATACTTAAGGTGGTTTCCGTCCATACAAAACGTTGTCGTATAACACTCGTAGACGGTGTTAATAAAAGTAATGTTTTATACATGGAATAATAGCTTAAAAAATCTAGTTTGCGCATATCAAATAATATTTACAATTTATATTATTATTACGAAGATATTCGTAATAATATTATAAATTGTAAATATTATTTGATATGCGCAAACTAGATTTTCTAAGCTATTTTTTAATGTATAAAACATTACTTTTATTAACACCGTCTACGAGTGTTATACGACAACGTTTTGTATGAAATTGACAGCTCTCCAACCACCTTAAGCTTTTACTCTGTAAATTTAAAAATAGCTTGTGATAAATCAATTAAATAATCGATCAATATATTATTATCTATCTCAATCCTACATTATACGGTAATCAAATAGGTACCTAGCTAGTTTACTTTCGCAGTACCTATTAACCGTATCAATTTGAAGCCTCTTTTAGATTGATTATTTCCGTGAAAAACTTCTTACGATTTTATTGAGGAAAACGGGAAGTATGTCTAATGAGTAGATTACCATGATTAGAGATTTTCTTTGAGGGACGCAACGCTATTGCGCTGCGTCCGTAAGCAAGCAATATCTCAGTTAGAAAACGCGTTTCACAAAATTTTAACAAATTAATAGTAGATTACACAGAGGGCAGGAAAGTAAGAAAGGTCTCAGATCTCATGTAATTGTTGACTGAGGCGAAGGCTTTCTTATTCACGGCCCGAGGTTAGTATTTACTATTTTTCTCCTCGACGAAGGTGGAAAGCGGCAACTTCGTTTAGCGCAGCGGCGGCACGAAAATTGACGCTTTTCGTCCAGAGGGGAGAAAACTTCATAACTGCAAGTAATTTAGCGTTCCATTCAATAAATATATTTTTCTCCGTCCGGAGACGGAAAGCGTCAATTTTCGTCCCGCTGCGCTAAAAGAAGTTGCCGCTTTCCACCTCCGTCGAGGAGAAAAATTGTATACTAACCTCGAGCCGTAAATAAGAAAGCCTTCGCCTCGGTCAACAATTACATGAGATCTGAGACCTTTCTTACTTTACTGCCCTCGGTGTGTAATCTACTAAGTATTCAATGTTCACTCGTCAAATAAAATCCTAATTCACTTTACCCATTGACACAGTAAAATGTCAAAGACCTCGATGTTTTACTATGCACAATAAGTATTATTATTTAATCAATTCAAAGTTTTTGCTAGTTTTACGGTCAACGATCGCACCTTTTGTGATTAATCTATTGTGAAGGTCCAGTCCAAAATAAAATCAATTGCAAATTATGTAAGTAACTAAACAGTTAAATAGATAGCAGGTACTTATTTTTCAGCGTGAAATTGATAAGTATTGACGCTTATAATATTTCATGCCTACTCTACTTACAAGGTAGGTACAATAGGTAGGCTCTATTAACCTATTCTTTTCTATTTTTATTTAATGGCGTTTCCTTGTTAGATTCGCCAGTGTCAAGTGTTGAAGATATATTGATTAGATATTGTACGGTAATAGGATATGGCGATCTCAAAGCCCCGTATTTAAACAAAAACACACTCGAAACCGCAATAAAATAGCGGAGCCACGTGGCCAATTAAATCGCAAGCAAGCCGAACGCGTCTACTCAGGACCCCCTTAGCCACGCGACTCCCTCTATTTACCTAAGTAGGTTAAGTAAATAGTAAATAGTTTGTGCTGACGCTATTTTTTTTATTAAGTATTCTGATTGCTTTTATGAATAAATTGATTTATTTAAATAACAAATGTTAGAAACTTATTTAAAGTAGGAAAAAGTAGTTTTTTAAATAGGGAATGGTAGAATCTAATCTTTAAAGGTGAAAGTAATTCATTTTTAAATAGCGTAGGTACGGTAGAAACTCATCTAAATCGGGAACGCAATTTTGAGCTGGCTAGAAGCTTAATTATAAGTACTTAACTTACCTACAAATAAATTAAATACAAAAAAAATACAGTTTACATGATAACATGATAATCAGAATTAATTACCGCCAACTTATTTAAATTGTCGTTTTCAATGGTGTCAAAATTAAATAGCTGACCTGTACACAAGGACATTGTTTACATATAGTACCTACCTACCTACCAACTTACCTAGTTGTTACTTAAGTGGATAACTACCTTAGTGTTAACTTGTCATACTTTTACGAAACATAACATGAATAAAAACAAGTTTATATGAAACTTTATGCATATGTTAGACAATAAACAAGAAACAAAACAGGCTACCAAATGTTGGACACCGTGTACTCCACTCCAACATTACCTAAGCATATTTTTGATCACAGCGCGATAACGAGATTTCCAAATCAAGGAAAATTGTAGACAGACGGAGAATTAAATTTTACATAACGCTAACTAGTCACGTGTCAACACATTATATTAAACAAGTAAGGGGTCCAGGGTGTAAACTTAAATGTGTTAAGTACTTATATTTATGGGGTAGGTACTTAAATTTACATACTTTATTAACTTTTAGGTACTGGACCGTTTTTGTCGAGAAAAACAATCTGCTGTTTAATGCATTTTGATCCAGCACCTATTGTCATTTTCAACGGTAGATTTTTTAAAATATTTTTTTTTATAATTTCGATGTTTGGCCCGTTCTCCTTCAAATTTGACATCCTGTATTTCCTGCGGATGCACTTGTCGCAAGCAATAATTGTAGATATCTTAAATCTCTAGTTATGAGAAGTTGTGTGAAACTGGTGGAGATAGGAATTAATTTCGTTCAAAATGCAGCCACTTTAAAATTAAGAGGCTCTCCGCCGCGAGATGCTGGGTATTATGCCGAAATTGCTGTTAGTAAGTCATCCTACTAAAAGCGTATTAAGGGACTTGACACGGTTAACGACTTGTTTTTGTACGCAATTTTATGCTTTAATGAAGTTACCTTAGGGTATACAATGTTACCTTCTAAACAGATTATTTTGTTGCTACCTAAATAATTTGGAAATTTATGAGCACAGACTACAAACCAGTCCGTAATTAAATATCAGTGTATCTTACCCTAGTCCTCCTTTATGTCCTGATAACATCTAAATAATATCAAAACTACTTTTAAAAATATAATACCTAAGTGCCTACTTAACAAGCTCAAAGATGCAATCTCAGATAATCTTTAGCAATAGAGACTACCTAAAAATGTATCTAAATCTACTAAAGATTGCTTCGTTTAAAAATTGTTTTTCTTTTCGTTTTGGCGAACGTTCGTACTCTCTAGTGGGCGGTGGACTAGGCCTAGGCTTGAATACTTTGAATTTTTCGCTAAAAGTTTTTGAAAGTAGGCCGACCGGGATAGTGTGACCGTAGAGCCGGTAAACGACTCGTACTTGGCTAGCAAATAGACGTTTATTTTTAAAATTGCATTAAAAACATTTCCTAGCTTTTTGTTTTAAAACGTTTTTTGTGTTGGTTACAGAAAAAGGTTACGATAATTATTGTTTTAGTGTCGCTTAGGTACTTCAAATCTCCGATTTTTTTATTTTTATCTGTGTCTTTGTTTGTTCGAGTATCACGCAAAAACTACTGGACTGAATTAGTGGACGATTTTTATAAAACTTGTTGTGTTTAAACTAAAAGCTTATGATGACTTAATTATTATATGGCGACCCGGTGTGGAGTCACGGGTAAAATCTAGCTCTGGATAAAAAAAAACTATTCAGCTTAGTTTCATCTTTGGTAAGATTATGTTTCTTGTCTTATCTATTATCAATTTTTAACAAT
The DNA here is from genome assembly GCA_963693445.1 of Agonopterix heracliana. NCBI lineage: Eukaryota > Metazoa > Arthropoda > Insecta > Lepidoptera > Depressariidae > Agonopterix > Agonopterix heracliana. The sequence continues at coordinate 5,111,821 of OY856310.1, forward strand.
TTATACAGATTCCTTAATAAATATCTGCTTGTACTTGTACCGAAAAACAAACAAAAGAGCTATTTCACTGGCACCTGTTGCGGAACACATTACGAAAGCATCATCTATGTACTTTACATGTAAACAAATGTCTTCTTTTCAACACTCTCGTAACATCGCAGTTTATTTAAGACATTTTTCAGTATCTATAGGTTGGTACCTACGCATAACAGCCAAATGGCAGTTAGACGTCAATTATTCATGAAGACTCAAACATTAGTAACGCTTAATACTATAAGTACACGGCGTCGATATCAAAGCTTTGTTAACCATTAATCTTCTGTAGGGTAGATCTTAATCTGTATTAGCAATTCTATCATTGTTTAGCCAACAATATCTTGATATCCAATCACTGAACGCCAGAACCACTTCCATTTAACTTTGTACAAACCAATTCAGAGAAGTTTGTCCGATGACAGCAGCGGCAGAAACTATCCGAACAATGTTTATGAATAAGTCTACAGTGACAGAATCGCTATCCGCCTAGATTTGTATGAAAGCAAACATCTGACTGTAACAACAGAGTGAAGCTTTCGTAGCGGATCCGAGACGTCACTTTTGTCTGGGGAACAAGATACGGCATTTTTAAAACACCTAGTCTCTTTCAGGTGGAAAGGCAAGTTGCAACAATACCCCTTTTAGTCGGATATTCTTACAAACCTAAAGTTTTATGACAATATTGCAGTGTGAAGTGATACAAGCTTCCTACTCCCTCCTCGATATGAAATTAGATTAAGTAGGTGAGTGCGTAAATGGAATAGGTATTCTATGACCGGATTTATGACACAGAATCGTTTAGCAATATAATTAGGAAGTTAAATAAAACAAATGAAAACAACAAAACCATAATTTATTGCCCGTGCAAACTGATAACCTGCATTTATACCCAACGTAATTGAATTAATATGGCGTGAACACAGATCGCAACTGGGGTGTCACGGCCGGAAGAAAGCGGATGGTGCGGATGTCGGTAAAAGGTATGCATTATGACATGTATCATGTTAACGTTTTAAAACCACAATATTGGGTAGACGCTGCCGAACTGCTAAAAAGCTTTTCGAATAACACAAAATCTTTAACATTACAATTGAGTCCAGTTTATCGATGTTTACGTAAAACCAGGTATTGAAGAGTCATAGATGAAATATTGAGTCAGCTGCTTTTATATTTCTTTTCCTAAACTCAGCAACCCACATTAACTACCTCGCTCTAATGTTTACGCGGAAAAGTTTTTTAAAACGTTTTTTATCTGCTTCGTATCTCGAAATAAAGACTGACATTGGATTGCGAAAGATCTAAATTTAACATTTCTAAATAAACTGTGTTCGCGGAGTGTGACTTTTGAAAATAAAAGTACAACACTGACAAAATATTTACTAGACAATTACAGAATTAGTTTCCAACTACTAGTCACATCTGCAACTCGGACGGACTCGAAATATCAGACATCGAAAAGCGCGCTTTGTATCAAAAATTGTATTAAATAATGAATGTGACGTCATTGTTTTTCGTCAGCGTTTCGTTAGTTTATCCTGATATTAAGAATAGGTAGTATTCAAGCTAAAGAATAACTGAAAATTGAAGTTTAGTATTATTTTCAAACGTTTTTTTACTGAGAAGATAAAAATAAAACATATTTAAATTGAGACTTACAATAATTAAAATTCTAAAATATGGCTACATCAATGTATTATTTGAATCAAGGTATATTTACGAAACTAATTGGCAGTAAAATGTACGACGCCAACTTCACCTTCCAGAATTAATAAACCACATTATTGGCCCTCTGGTAATCACGAATGCTAGAAAGTCACGAATGTTATAGTACTTCGAGATTTATGAATAAAAATGTGTAACTTATTTTTCCTTTCAAATAATTATTAATCCAGTAACATGTCAATTTGGAATTTGTGACCGAAAAAGCACGAAACCTAAACTTATGAAAAGTGAAACACGCAAGAGAAATTCTAACGAAGAAACAATAAAAAGTTATTTTCGGCTTTTCGAAACTTATAATAATACGTGACTTGAAAGATGTTCTGAAAGAAAAAAATAATAAAATATTTTCTTTAGAAAAGCCTACGTAGTTTGAAATGTAATCCATCATAAAGCCTGGACTGTAGGCTACCATCATCACTCATCAGCTGTCTAAAACATGCGTTCAGGACGTGCAGACGCGTAATAAGATGAAGACAACCCTAAAATAAACCTGCCAAATAATTTACTATACCTGCCTAGACGATACAGGCTACGGTATTCCGTTCAACGGTTAAACTGTCTATCTCATCTCCATCCGACCGCAGAGATCAGATTCACTTGACCGAGAATCTTGCCAATATTCGTGTTACATCTCCGTCTTGCACCTAAATATTACAGGAACAGAATTTTCACAAATTATGAGAACTCTAGCTCAAAGAGTAAAATAGCTGCGAAAACATTTTAGCAGCGCTAATAAAGAAGTGCACCATCGTTTGGTGGAAGTTTGAAGTCTAAAAGCGAATTTACGGTTCCGAATTTACGAGAGTGCATTAGAGTGGAAAGGGCAGCTGGAACGTGCACGGAATACATCCACTTTTTCCTCACGTATTCTTGATAAGACGACAAAGAAAGGCAAAATAAATAAATTCGCAGCAACCTCTAAAAACTAAATTATAAAGCTCACGAGTTGTATTCTAGTAAAAATACCACTGGACCAATGGTTAGGTCGTTTCTTTAAATACCAATGACAATAAACAAATAACACAACTGGCTTTTCGGTGAAGGAAAACATCGTGAGGAAACCTGCATGCTTCAATTTCGAGGCGTGTATTGTACCCACTGTCCATTATAATTGGCGACGGGCTCACCCCCCGTCACACTGGACAGACTTACGGTACTACTGGTGAATCGTGGATATTCTGAGGTTTCAGAATATCTCTGACTACCCCCTCGGGGAATATAGTCGTGAGCATATGCTATGCTATGCTATAAACAAATTGGTACGATCAAGATACTGTAAGATGGGGAAACCGGAACCCTTAGTGGAATGTACGCAAGGAATCGCACTTCCTTTTCTTAAACACCATTGTTCTCTACACAAATTGAGATCATCCTGTGTAAAGTAATTACTGTGACATTTGTATGGGATCTACGGGTAGTTAACGCCTGTTGATGACGCTTTAGTTTGTTTTGGTAATCAAAATAATTTGGTACAATAATTAAAGCTTGTGATAAGTGTAGTTAAATTACCGAGTTTGTCATTCTGGTGATAATGTGTCCTTAATGACATATTGTTATCTTAACATTTGGGTCATGAACGTGATTTAGGGACGATCCTGATTTACCGAATGTAAGGGATGTGAACCCGAGGTCGTAATTACTTCATATCTCCAAATTAAGAGCGTTGTATAACATAATCTATTGGGATAACGCCTTGAGATACATAAATAATAAATGTTGTATAGTTTACCAGAGTGTCAATGAAAGGTAAATTTAGATTAATACAGTGTCATATATAATAAAGACTGACACTACGTTTATTATAAAGTAGTAATTAGTCTGGTGATCCTACTAAATAACAAACAATATCAACTACAAGATTTAGTTTCCAAAAATATTATAAGTTCTTTGCGGTTGGTTACTAAATCCCACAGAGTATTATATCCCCTTTTGGTCTGTAAAACTTTGATGAGGGCATAAACTAACATAAACTACCTTGCGGTCTTATTAAATCGTGAACGTTCCGACAAATTGGAACAAAACAAACCCTCGGAAGTAGCTAAAGGGTAACATTTATATACCAACCGACGGGTACAAATTTCATGACAAGAATATTTACGATATGACTAATCAAGTAATCAATTTAATTTGCAATTAATATAATTAAATTGCTTTTGATTATTATTGACGTTTTGTATCAGAGCCAAGGTAATTTTACGTTCGCATTCGTTTCAATTTCAAGCGTAGCGTAAAAGTCACGTCCAAACAAAACCGAACACCAAATATTATTCGTAGTTAGTTAAAACTCAATTTATTACCACTAACTTTAATTTATTACTCCCAAGCGTTGAGACTATAGAATCACTATCGATCATTGTCAAATAATATCCCTAACTTACTTCCAAACTAAGTCCTGAAAATGGAAAGGCAATTTTTTTAGATAGGTAAGAATTCTTACCAAAAATTCTCAAGTGAGTTGTCAACAGATAGGCCGTCTCGTTCGGAGTCGAGGCTATGAATATTTATAGATGACATTCTTACAACCGCAGAGAAAAAATAGTGGTCGGCACGAACTGGAGACGGGAATTTCGTCGTATTCAGGGATATTTTGTGATACTTATTTATATAGTAATATACAATTATATACCTTCTCTGTAATCTTAGCATCTAATCGCGTAAGATGTTAGTAACAGTGTTAAAAAATTTACAAGACAGTAAAATTTATGTGTGTGGAAATTCTTTCTCTGATGTGGGTGGTCACACGTCAGTGCTGTGATGTTGATACTTAAACTATTTTCTGATCTGTGCTCAGAGCTAGGACGCTTTCAAAAGCGGCATGCGCAGAAACTTTTCAGAAGTCATGATACGAGGTGTTACAAAAATACAAATAAACATTTTTAGACCATCAAGTTGATCAACTTTTACTGTGGAGCTAAACTCGAAATCACGAAAAAAAAAATTGTAGGTATAGTCTGTCTATAAAGTCGTGGCATGAATGTTTGAGGAACTAATCATTTTAGTATGGTGGTGTTGCCAGGTTATGCTTGATTTTGACGTTCTTGCGTGGAGACAGCGCCCTCATTTTTTGCCAAGACTTTATAGACAGGATTTTTTGCCAAGAATTTCATATAAAACTGTCGTATCGACTAGACTTCTATGTGTGGAACAGCAGATTTTTTCGCGATTTCGATGTTGGCTTCGTAGTGAAAGTTGTTCAGTTTGTCTTAAATGTTTATTTGTATTTTTGTCACACCTTGTATACACATAATATTAGTTTTTTGTCAATCAAAGGACCTCGGGCCTGTCGTGTAAATATACTAAATTCTGCGTTGTCATTAGTGACTCATCACACGCACACTTTACCATTGCTACGAACTGCCAACAGCTTGGCAGCAGCGAATCTTCCGCAAATGCCAGACTGAATCGTGCAAAACTTATTCAGATTCTCTTGAGTATGTAGGATTTATTATTAATTTTAAACATTAATAGAACTTAAGTTTCTGTAGCAAAGAAAGGACATGCCTGTCTTCTTATTAGACGCAAGTTATAACCGGTCTGACCGAAATAGAGCTCGCCGATATTGGCGTTATATATAATGTTTAATATTGTGTACACGTTTATAGAGATTTCCAAAACATATTTTAAGTATTAATATACAGGCCTGTAAGTATATAACATAAAACCCAGTATACTAGGCGCCAGCTCTTTATTACCGCGACATGCCCATTTTGGCAGGCTTTCAAATAGTCTGCAGATGTCGGAGCTTTAAGACTCGTTAAATGTCTAGAAGATAGGTCTCAAAACCAATTCTGTAGCAAGAAAATAACGATTTTACTTAAACGATTCCATACTATTTGCTGGAGTTCAAAGACAGTATCGGCCTGGCTTCGGATGCACAAAATAGACTAATTTATCTTTGGCACTATATTGATATTGGCAGAATTACTGAGTCTTAAGAAGTATTTAAGAGAAAAACTGGTCACGTTACTACGGTGCGCCTAACGTAATGACCGGCAAATATTTGCTGCAGCAAAAATAATAGATTACGATCATCGTAAAGATAGTGCGCTGTCTTGTTTAATAACATTCTACTCAGGAAATTAGGTCAGAAGAACAGTTGAATAATTTTATAGCCGGGCATTATCATGATTACTTCATTTGAGTAATTCAAGCCGAAAGTCTGTCGTCCGCTGAAGCAACGCTCATTTCGGCGGTCCTCTAAAAAACTGACTTACCGTGGAGTTTCATTAATGAAAGAAGGCAGTTTTATTAGGATAATTTAAGAACACTTTTGCAGAAAAGGTTCATAACATTTTGGAATTTTGTTTGATTGAACGCTACTGTCTCTAAAATGTTCTAAAACTTTGTAGACTTTACTAACTTGTATACAGCTTGAATTATTTTTAAGTTTCTTTTTTACCAAAGTACTTTTTAATACTTCAGTTAAAATACTTAGCAGCTTTTCTATTCCAATTTGTTTGTTTGCGGTAAAGATGCTCTGCGCTTTGTGGAATCAGAACATAAAAGACGGGGAAATTAAAAAGGATTGTTTTATTTCAATGACTAAAATAACAATTTGTTTGTAGTTAGAAATCTTTCATTTCAAACAACAATCTGCGTGGATTTTTGTGATGATTTATTTATTTGAACTAACTACTAACGTCTAGAAGTAAATATTTTTACCGAATCACACATAGTATGTATAAATCTACCTCATTGAAGCAACGAAATTATTTATCAGAGAGGATCGCTTTTGTTAAACACCGACTTTGCTTTGGCGGGTTGCCAACTGTCCCAGCCATAAACCATCAACTGACTTCACCCCGGAATCTGCGTCCGTGTCAACAGCACCCTCAATGAAGGCTTTATCAATAAAACTGAAGGTGTTATCGTGTTTGTCGTCCTACAACAACATTTGCCCCATTTGACGTCATCTCAACTATGACTCAAAACCGTACCCAAAGCTAAAATCTAGTTTAAACATTACTGTCTTAACTCTTAATCTAATCTTCAATGTTTGTTTCAGGCACTCGGTGGACTCGGTCGCGTCGTATTCTAGCCAGAATCACGTTGACCGGATAAGAACGCAGAACTTCTCAGCGGCTTCTTGTCAAGACGAAGATTTCGGCTCGATCAAGACAAGCCTCTTCAGACGGTCGTCTTCCAATTTGGAGTGTCACAAGCGGCCGGAGAGCGTCACCTCCAACACTAGCTCCACAAGAAGCCGGCTCCGAGAATTTGTGGAAAGGAAATCGAGCCAGGACGAGCACAAGTCCGCGGCTGACACTGTCGGCGATATACAATATTTCGAGAACCCTACCGAAACATTAGAGTTCGACAAGCCGCGGAATTCACTAGAGAAAAAGAGCCAGGACGAACGCCCCAAGAAACGGAAACTCTCCAAGAGCAAAGAGAAGGAAAAGGATAAAGAGAAAGAATCTGGTGAGATTAAAAACAAGAAACACGAGAAGTACCAGAGCAAACTAGCCGAGTACTACAAGCTTCCTGTTCAACTGCCACAAGACGAGTTCTATCAACATTTAACTAGGTCAAAGGCGGCTGAAGAACTCTTACAGAAGCGGTTCTCGAATTCCGACACAGAGTTCGGCGGCAGCTACGGAAGATTATGCAAGCACAAAGAGCCTGAAGGATCTAACTTGAGACGCAGTCGCAGCTTGGCGGTGATCAGAGAGGAGACCTTCACTGATCTCCAGATCCAGAATCACGCCAAGAGCAAGAGGTCTCAGTTGATACCCCGCGCCCGTCTCTTCGACAAGCCCTGCTTTAAAGATAGGTAATTAAGGTTACATTTTAGCCTCTTAAAATTTGTCTACAAGATATTATGACAACTATATCAATCAGTTTCGTCCGCAGTTGGCAGTAGTCGTAACGTAACAAAGTAAATTAATCACAAAATTTATTTTTAAATACAGCTGCGTAATAAGTGTCTAACTAGTGTATATTTATTAGATAGTGCGTTGATGCCTAATTACTTATTATTTATTTCCATTGCACAAATAGAGATTCATATATTTTTCTTTGTTTATTAACAATTCTTTAATTTACAATTCCAGGTTAATCGGACGAGCAAAATATCAAACTAAAGAAGAAGTATTGGAAAGCATTTACATTGAGAGCACTGCATCTTGTTTCGGTGATATCAACGGACAAAGAGATAGCGAGAAACCGATTGAAAGCATCGACGGGAAATCTCAAAAAGAAGACGCAATATCTCGGGATGAGAGTCATTACTCTAAATCTGTAAGTGGAAGCTGGCCAAACCTAAACGAGGAAACAAAACAAACGCATCTCTCTGAAGATAGCATCGGTCATTCACGCAACCCGAGTGATATTGACAGTCTAGATTCCAACTACGTGAGAAAGCATTACAATTTCGAAGCACATCTGAAAAACTATAAAGACAGCTCTCCCGAAACTGAACGGTCTGTCGTATCACCAAATCAGAGCAAAGATTTATACATAACGACCGACGACCAAACTGACAACGAAGATAGAGACAGGTCTAAAAATAACACACCAAAATCTTTCACTAACGACAGCCTATCGATCACGCAGAGCGAAAAGGATAAAACTGAAGTGGTAGAACCCGAACACGTTTCTGATATAGAATCATATGACGAAGTTTCCATTCGAAGCAAACAAAGCGAACTCAAAGTAAAGATTGAACCAGAGCCTGTCACCAAGGCAAATGAAAGTAAGCAGGAACCTGACGCGCAGTCAGTAGCATCCGAGAACGACGGGACTATATCGAGCCCTCCTGATAGCATTACTTCATACATTTCAATTTCAATCGCTTCTTCTGCAGATAAGTCACATAAACTAGAATATTTAGCAAATTCTCTTGCAGAGAAAATCGACGAATATTGTGATACACATTTCAAAGAAACTGTCTCTGTTACATCAAACACTTTCAACTCTGAGCATAATAATCCCGATGGTGACCCTATCTACACGAAAGTAAATAAAAAGAAAACCTTCGCTGACATAAGAAGAGATTCCTTTTTGAACAAAAACGGGAACTTTTTCAACGAAATACATAAAAATCAAAACAACGAAGTCTACGTTAGCAATACTTACATCGAAAGCGACACTTACTCTACTAAGAGTCACTGCACCTCTACCAAAAATATAACAACTGAACCATTCGTAACTACATTAATAGAAAATCAATATTATTCGCTGCCGGATATTAATATCAGCAAATGTTTGAGGAAATCAGAACGGATTGACGCTCAGTTGAGAGAGGAGGATCCAGAGGACATACCGTGTGAAAACACTTACGAAATAGCGCAGACACATTTCCGAGAAATATTATCTACAAAAGGGAGTGAAAATTACGGACAGCTGAATAAAACTCAAGTGAATCACAACAATAACGTAACCATACAAACGAATAACAACGTTTATCTACCAGAATACTCTGAACCACAGATAATACAGAGTTTCACAAAGCTCGAAGACGACTTAAAATCTATCATTACTATTGAAAGTTCCAACGCGGATGATAAAGACGCAAACTATTTCCGTTCCGATACACATCAGAATGAAAGAGAAATAAATGAAATCGAAGGAACTATTCGAAACAACAAACTTATCACAAAATCTGAAAGTTTGAAAATAACAAGCACCGTCTACAAACCTGACATTAACATATCTAAATCCTTATCGAACGATAACATAAATAAATCTATACAAAAGGCAAAAGCTGGTATTAGAAAACACTACTCACTTCGGCAGCGAGATCCAACAGATGACGACATACATCGTTTACCAAGCCCTGACACTGTAGCAAGAAGCCTGAGTAAACCAATTGACTTGACCGTCAAAACACCAAAGGTAGAAGAACTCAAAACTCCACTAGTAACAAGAGTGCAATCTTTTAAAACTTCAGCAGACTCTAGTATTGCTATTGTACCTTTGAGTGGTCATCAAACTATTGTAATTGACCCTCCATTAACACAAGATTTGAAAGATAATAAACCACCTATTATTCACATTTCAAAGCCAAATACAATTACAGTAACTGCTACTAAACTAGAACCTGTTAAGAAGCTTCAAGAGCAAGTGAAGAAGCATCCAGAACCAATTAAGAAACTTTCTGAAATAGTTAAGAAGCTTCCTGAACAAAGCAAACATATAGAACCAGTTAAGAAGCTACCGGAACCCATAACTGAAAAGAAAAAAGATATCAAAGACAATAAACCACCTTCAGCACTAAGTTATCCCATCGATACTTCAAGTTACTACACCCCAAAAGATCCTTTTATAACTATAAAACTAAACAAAGTAGTGAAAACTACCATACCAAAGCTTAAAAAGGAGACAGCAGATAAAATTGCATTTTCTCAAAATAAGTTTGAAAAACCTCCACCAAGATTAATAATCAAAGCTAGTAAAAATCAAGCAGTAACTGCTCCAATTCCAGCAACAACAAAATTGAATACGAGTATGACTCGGCCCCAAATATTGCAAGTGGTGGATTCGAAAAATAAAAAACTCGCCAAACCAACAAACATGGAAAAACCAGAACCAGAAGAAACAGCAGAATTAAATCAGCAGCCAGCTACCGGCATAAAACCAGAAGCAACTACCGAAGTAAAACTCGAAATGCGAGACTTAAAGAGTGATAACACTGTCAAGGAAAAGTTAAACAATGCTATTAAAACAGATATTGAATATCAGGAAAAATTAAATTCCGTCAAAAGCTACTGGTCTCGGCTGGTAGATAAATCACCCGATTGTAAAGAAAATACAAAGGAAGAAACCACATTAAAACCAGAAGATTTAAACAACAACAGTAACAACGAAACCAGAGTAGTTATTGAGCAATTTCACAAAGAAGAGAGTCACCGCTTACCCGAAATATCAGTAGGAAGTATTATCAAGTCTTTAGAAAGCGTCAAAATCGTGGACAGCATACGAAAAATAAGTCAAACAAAGTTACAGTTGTGGAAAGATGAGACCGAGAAAGTGAAAAGTGATTCAGAAATTGAAGAAACTACATTGGAAAAAATTGTTAAAGTTTGTGATGGAAACACTTACGAGAAACCAAAACCAAATAAGAAAATTGACTTCGACATGTGCAGAGATACTCCAGAAATTGAAATTGTTGAACTGAGCTGTGAAGACAATCTAAACCAAAAGACACAAGCTACGCTCATAAAACCTAAGGGCTTTGATAAAAGTTGCGACGAATTTGATCACGTGCGATATAAAGTCATGAAATCAGAACTGTTCAAAAACAGCATGATTGCGAATTACCGCAAAGAAGCTCAATTCGACGGCTTGTTGCAGTACTTACAAGACTACAGCTTTCAGGAACTATTAGTAAATAACAACATTGTAATCATAGAACCCGTAAGAACCAAAGTAGAGCCAGCACCTAGAAGAAATAACATTGACACTTGTAAGATTCCACAAACACTTCTAAAAAAAAGTGAACACTGTATTGGACAGGTGGACAGATCGAAGAACGCTATTCGTAGACATTTCTTTTACCATCCGATCAGAGTAAATAAAGAAATTATAGAAGAGGAACTGCCCAATCCAGATACAGTAAAGAAAGTAAGAAACTTGTTTGAAGATACATTGAAAATGAAGAGTCCAATGACTCAAGATCCTCCATTGCTTGAAGAAACAATCGGATTAACTAGACGTGCTACTTCATACAGAAACATAAACGAGGAATCAAAAGCGAACAAAATTGGTGGCAGAAAGAAAGTCATACGACAATTAACAATCGACACTAATTTCGGCAACAAAAAGTGGGATAATGCTAGTCTTTCAAGTGGAGTTTCCAGTGGAGATCTCAGTTCTAACAACGAATACGAGGCGGAAGGTCTAAGTCCATATTCACATAAGAACTTAAAGGACAATGTATACAGCTCGAGTGATGAATATCTATGTGATTCGGTAAGCCAAGACTTCTGTTGTGAAAGTCAATACGTCAGTCCCGATATAATGAAGAAAATAAGAGAATGTGGAACTTCTGTCACGTACTACGGAGGAAAAGTCTTAAACTCTAAACCTGGATCGACTGTCAGCCCTATGACAAAAGCTATAATGGAGGAAATAAAAAGCCTTCAAAAGAATTGTAGTAGAGATTGCTACTCATGTCAAACCAAATGCCGAGGAGAGAAGTGTTCATGTCTTATTGCGGACAAACACAAACAAATTACTACAGAAAAGCAAACTTCAACGGCTTCTTCAGACTCAGGTAACCAAAGTTCAGACAAAAATAAGCGTACCGAGGGCTACCCTGGATTCAAATTCAAACTGGTGAAGTCAAACAGTTGCAGTAGCCGTTTAGAATTAACAGGCACTGATGAAAAAAGCCCTCGTCTTAAATTTAGAAAACAAACTAAAACAGAAGACCCTCCATTGGTTTACGATGACGAAAACTCTGTAAAAAACAAAATCTGCAGACTGGAAAGCTACAGCAAAGGTATAGCTAAAACACCGTTTGACAATAAAGAAAACGAAAACAAGAAAGTAGTGTCAAAGACGGACGTAAACAAAGCTAACGATTTCTGCTCGAAGAAAATAGATATTCATCAACAAGATGGGAGCAAGAAAGAAGAAATAAATCTACAACAAACCCAAGAATCTAAAAATGCAGCTCTAGCCGATAAGCAAGCCGAAGCACACAGTTTTGAAAAGAAATTTTACTACGTGAACGACAACATAGACCAAACTAAGGTGACAACGGGAAAGTTTGGTGAAATGGTGTTTGAAGAATTCGAAGTTCTAGAATCATGTTACGATAGTTTAAATAGCAATAAGTCATTGAAATAATATCATTTTAAGCTTCTGCTTACGTAAAATGTGATCTGTATTCAAATAACGCTATTAAATTATTGCTTGTAAATGTAGCATTGATATAAATATTTAGCTTAAAATCATGTATCTAACATAGTTTTTAGATCCGTGTAACGAACATAGACCTTAAAGTTAAAAACATTCCAAATCGACGTAGTCTTGGTGATGGTCTCTTTATTCTTTGTATTAAATATTAAATAATTCGTGAAAGTTTTGGTGTTTTTTTCTGTGTCTCCTTGATTCTTACCGTCAGATTTCTCATGGTCGACTTTCGCAGTTGTTTTCGATGCGTGTGCGCATACGCCTGTGAAGAAGGATCGCCGTGAAGGCCGCCATCTTCTACACCACGACTCCTGTTGGAGGAGAAATCAATAAATTAATATTTCACATTACATTACATCACATAATACCTCTGTTACTGGTAAGGTTGGTTGGTCTCTGTTATTGTCAGATACGTTAAACGTGAATTTATGTAAATAAGTTTACTTGAACTTTCCAATTTAGTCAAGTGTCTTTCTTTCAACACTTGGATAGTCCTGCATTTTGAAACCTTAAGAGTGGATTGCACCAGAAAGTATTCAGGTTTTATATGTATTTAGTAGGAGTCACACTGCTCATACAGACAGTGATATGAAAGCATCATATTTAAACGTGTTTAAGCCTAAATACTTTTAGTGCAAGCCAGCCTTAATGTGCTAAATATGAACTGGAATGCACTGTTGAATAACACAGTACACATTAAGTAGGTACCTACTATAGAGGTCAAAATTAGAGTACCTATAGCAAATTTTGCTTCAGTTCAGTTAATTCTAGAATGTCCTCAAAGTACCTCGTTTTTTATGTTGTGTATAACAGTGAGCAGACGTGTATAAGAGGTCGAACTTCCTTGGAGCCTAAGTATATTATATAAATTATATTACAGGTCCCACAGAAATCAGTGGTGGATCTTACAAAACTCCCAGAATTAAATTCGATCCACTGGTGGAGCCTATTAATACATTCAAGTATCATAGGATCCACTGAGCCTAATGGTGGATCACAGTGAACTTCAGCGTCCTATTCAATCCACTGGTGGATCGAGATAGTGGAGCCTACAGGACAGAGGGGAAAACTGACATCTTCGCCGACATCGCGACCGTTTCGGTCCGATCATCACACCATCATTGTAATAGAGTTGACATTGGAACAAAAACATTCACGCAATTTTGAAGTTCGAATGTCCGGGTAGACCCCTGGGTTGAGTGAGACTGATTTGATTATTGATGAAGACAATACAGGGTGTTATGGTAAACAGTTGCATTACTTTAAGAGGTGATTGTACCCATGATACTGAAAAACTTTCCACAAGAAACCTATCGGAAATTCGCAAAAAAAAATCGTCTGTTCATACAAAACTTCGATCAGCTGATTGCTTTATGTGGGAAGTCCACAATTTTTTTTTTACGAATTTCCTATATTTTTCTTAGTGAAAGTTGTTCAGTATCATGGGTAAAATCCCCCCTTAAACTAATGAAACTATTTACCCTAACACCATGTATACACATAGGTACCCAAATACTCATGCCATGCGTTTCTCATCATGTTGTTAAATATTTCCTCCTGTCTCTCATTCGGATAAACAGAGATAACAGAGCTGCTACGAAATTGGCACACTTCCTTTATGTAAAATCAGGGTTAATAACCACTAAAACTTGCACGACATTTGATATGCACAAGCCCAAGTATGTTGTGTTGATGTTCATAAAAAAATACTACGGGTACATATTTGGTTACGTGCGATTGCCGCATGCATACTTACTTACCTACATTTTTTTGGTACTACTATACAATTTGAGAATCGTTCATGGATCACAGTATAGTAGGTAGGTACGGACTAAAAAGGCATGATTTGAATAAAAATTAGGCGTCAACGAGAAATCGTTTGATATATAGGGTCCTTCTAAATATGCTGACACTTTTTTAAGGGGATGATCAGACCATCATACTGAACATGTTTCTCTATGGGACCAACATCGAAATCGCGAAAAAAAAATCAGCCCCTCCATACAAAACTGCAAACCTACTCGAGCCAAATGTATGGGACAGCTGATTTTTTTTTCGCGTTTTCGATGTTGGTCCCATAGAGAAAGTTGTTCAGTTTGATGGTCTTATCATCCCCTTAAAAAAGTGTCAGCATATTAAGTTGGACCCTGTATCTTAGGTAAGTAGGTAGCATGTAGGTAAGATAGTTAACATGAAGTTAATATGAAATTCAAATTGTCCTCCAAAATTAATTGGGATAGGATGTGTCATTTGCATACATAAATGAATCTTAAACCGTGCGAGTTGCGAGAATAATGACAATAAATGACTAGGTAGGTACATTACTCACAATATGAATGTAAATTAATTCCTTTTGCAAGTTCAATGTGCTCATTGTATCTGATTGTAGAAAAACCAATATGTCTATGGTTTTATGACCAGATTTTCCTCGTTTATGGTTTTTTTGTCACAGTTAAAAGATTTTCCTTAGATATAAATGATATTAATACCTTTTAGACCAGTCAATTTACGACATCTTGTATACCTAGGGGTGGGAAGTAATTACCTAGGTATGGGAATTTTACACATTAATGGGCACAATTTAATGACGAAAACTAAGACAGAAAATTTAAAAAAATCTTGTAACATAGATTCACGGTTACATTCTCATTGCCGGAAAAGTTTCCTAAGTAGGATAATCTCCGTGTTTGAAGATTGTATAACTTCAGAAATGTCGAAATGCGCAAAAAAGTTAAATCAGTAAGCATTTTTAGATCGAGATTGCTGCAATTTAAATGCAAGTTTTGTTTGTTTTTTGTTAGAATAACATACTTACCCCAAAAAAATCTTATTAGTTTGGGGCAAAACCATAATTTGTCTGGCCTATTTAAGAATTATCTTAAATAGGCCAATCGGCCTATTAAGGAAGCCGATAACAGTGGCGACAAGGGATCATTATCTGTCAAACTGGAAAGGGTTTATTTAAATGTGAAATATTTAGAACATGCTATTACCCCTCAGGCAATACAGTCGTGAGCATATTACGCGAATGTTTATGTTAACAATGATGTGAAAAATATTAACGATTAGGTATGATTCATGTCAGCTGATTAATAGTTAATGAATTAGTCAAACATTCACTAATGACTAGGAAAGTTTTCAAGCTCTATTTAGAATTGCTTCATGCTAAAAGTAAAATGTTATTATATGTTGTTGTTGTATGAGGTAGAGAAAGTACGTATTGAAGGACCGGATAACCCACCCTTGGCAAGTATTTAGGAAAGTATAAAGCCAAACCGAAAATATAAAAATAAACAGTTAAAATATACAGCCAGCACAAAATTAACATTTTCAATTATAGGTTTATTTTATTTATTTATAATAACACTTTATTAATACAGATGAATACAGCATAGTTCTACTTGGTTAGCAATATTTAACAGTCTTACCTAATAATTTTCTGAAAGCATCTAGTAGGTTACTTAATTAAAAGTGTAGTAATAATTGGAAGAAATTAAAAAAACTCTTCATAATTTGTAAACAAAACAGATATGACAGAGTATAAAGGTAATGGACCTAAAAAAGAAGTAATAAACTCGCAGCCATATTTCAGCGTGGTCAGAAACATTGCTACAACTACAAACGTCCTACTTAACATAACATTTGACATAAGTGGATGTGTACTTTATAACGTTAATAATAAAAAATAATCGTAGACATTGCCACACAGATCCTGTCCCATTTCAAGTAGGTACAAACTCTAGAACGGAGTTGTAAAAAACGAACTTATAATAAAGGAAACAAAATGATTAATTAAAAAAAACAACTCTCAGAATCGTTCAGGATCAATGCTCAGCTAGCCTTATCTGTATTATACTCGTTTTTTTTTAAATATTCATGACATAAACTGGTTGACACACTTTAGAGCAACATCGTTTTAAAGGTTTTTATTTACCAAATCGGTGGAAACTTTTAAATTAGAAATTAGTACTGTGGCTGGCTGGTATCATGATATTGTTTTAATGTTTTATTTAATACAAAAATCTGTAAAACAACTAATTTTATTTTCTAAAGATAAAGGTTAAATTCAGAATCAAATAAAACTAAAAAAACCTGTTTTAATTCATATTCTGCACTTCGATTCTATCCTAAGCATATATTATCTAGTCTAAAATACTTGTTTCCATAAAGAAGATGTTTTCTAAAATGATAACCTAGTTTGGTTTGAGGAATCACTTAGATCCTTATCAAAGGAGTAAACATGACGTTATGAGGATGTTTGTAAGAGTCATAACTAATAAGAAATGTTAATAATGGTTTTGATGATTAGGTATCGTGACTAGGAAGATTATAAGTATATCAGTTCAGTGTACAATATCATTTAAATATTGTTTTAGTAAGGAAATGTTAGGAAACACAATGTTTGCTGTTTGGTCAGTTTTACTTTCTCATGTTAGAAATAAAATTCCTATAAGATTCTTATTTATCTACCAACCAAAATATAAATAAAATTTTAAACATTTATGCTAGGCATTTTTTTTTATTAAAAACTTTAGAACCGGATGCTAATGACCTTTTAAAAAAGATAACATCAAAAATTCTACAGTAGAAAAAATAATAAAAACAAATTATTATGACGTTTGACAGCTGCCTATATCTATAGCTCAATATAATACACGTGCATAGCTAAACTGGGCCTGCAAACGGCAGTCATCTATGAAACTGAGCACAAAATCAATTAAATCATTGCGCACTTACCCTGTTATTTGACAAATCCCTAAATAATGGTGACAAACACAAACCGCGATTTATTTCTAATTTTGCTAAAAGTCGGCACCTAGAAACACACACCGTTGACGCCATCTTTACACTACGTATGTATAAGTAGTATGTATAGGCTATCCACCGGTTGCCGGTCACACTGGGGTGCCGCAAATCAAGTAGAATAACAATAACGATTGTAGCAATTTCATGAAATTAAATAGTTATTCAACTAAAATATCAGCAGTACTGTTTGGTTAATAGTTGGCAATTTGGCATTGGTATCTCTTTTGTCTTCACTGTGTCGTATGGTTTACGCATTTTACTTACGGTACCTCTTGTAAACCATAACAATTAACGTTCTGGCATTGGGTGCCATATGATTTATTATTTATCTATCATCCTACATAAGCCTTCATGGCTTTTAAATCACTAGTTTTAATTATTTTGTAAAATAAAATGATATTGTAGAGCTATTCGTCCTTCGCGCGTTTTGCGCGGTTATGTTGGTAGACCTGAAATTGCCTGTTATTTCAGTCATTTATGACAACATAGAGAGAAAAAAACTGCGTTCCGTTTAATTTTTGAGCAATAGACAATCAAGAACATTGTTATTTGAGGCGGTGGTGCAGTACAAACGTTTCATGTTGACAGTTAATTTTGACATATGAAATATCAACATGACATGACAACTTCGTTCACCGCTATTGTTTCGTTTCGGATTTCTGAGCGTTTTGGTGTAAAATAATAGCTTTTCGTTAATTCCAATGGCTGTACCGGATTATAAACTAAGTGCCGTGTTAACGGGTCACTCAATGGACGTGCGATGTGTAGCTAATACAAAGGAATTTTGCATACTATCTGCGTCTCGGGACAGGACCGCTAAACTCTGGCATCCGGAGGGGTAAGTGTGATTGCTATTTACTGTATTATTACGAAATCTAATTAATTACGCCTGTTTTGAAGGTATAAACCTCGCTTTAGTCATTTACGGATATGTTTTTTGCATTACCATTCATGAAAAATTTGATGTTAAGTGCACCATTTTTGGTTCAATGCAAATGGATTATCTGGGAATAACACCTTCAACAGTGTCGTTTTACAATCAAATTCCACCTGCGCTATTCTATTTTTACAAGCCATTAACCATTGGTGATAACTGATACTACATAGTATAGTAGCCTCGATTGTAGCTTCTTCAGACATTACAGGATGTAAAAATGCATTACAATATCAAACATGGTGCTTCAGACGATCAAACCGAACAACTTTCACTTTGGAGCCGATATCGAAATCGCGAAAAAAGTAACAGCTGTTCCATACAAAATTTCAACAAGTGTGAAACAGCAGATTTTGTTTTCACTGTTAAAAGGCCGCTCCACATTCGCGCGCTCGAATCGCGGCTCAAATCACGGCGCGAATCACGCATGAACTCTTCTTGGCTCCACATTTACAGTTTTATCACTATGCAGATTTCACGCATTTTCAGGCTCTTTGACGCGGGCCAAAAACCAACAAAAAGTGTTTAACAAGGCACGAACCCGTGAAAAATATGTGAATCAGCTCCACATTCATGTTTTCGCGAGTTTGTGCTTGAATGTGGAGCGGCCATCAAAGTTTGTTCGGTTTGGTGGTCTGAAGTACCCTATAAATTACATCTTACACCTTTTATAACATTCCTTAAAATTAATAGACTGTAGATTACTACAATCAGAAATATCAACAAAAAGTTATGTATTCTCTCTACAGAGTAAAAGACTTTGTAAATGTAGTAACGTACAAAGGCCACAAGAACTTTGTGTCCTGCGTGTGCTGGGTGCACCCGTGTGAAGCGTTCCCAGAAGGCCTGGTCATCACGGGCAGCAACGACAACACAATATTAGGATACAATCTACAGGACGGAGCGGTGGTCTTGACGTTGGAGGGGCATGAAAACGCTGTGTGCAGTGTTACACCCGGCAAAGATTCTGGGATTCTTTTAAGGTTTGTTTTTTATTACTTTTAGCGCCTTTTGTCCGTGACTTGGTTACTCAATTATCACAGTACAAGAAAGAATAAGGGTATGGGTAAGAGCGGTGATAGCCCATGCGAGATAGAGCTAGCAACTCAATCACGAGGCAGAGCACAGTGGTTCCGCGCCCTAAAGCTCAGGCCACACAGAGGCGGTCCTGCGGGAAAGCGGGCCGGTGGCGTTTCTGCGGGAAGCGAAAGCGTTCCGGGGCCTGCCACACAGGGTTCGCGCGGTGCGGTGGCGGCGCGGAGGCGGCCGGTGTGACATCAAAAGCGGCCAATGGCGGCTAATGTCATAATTCACGTCGAACAGCCGATTTTTTTTTTAATAATTTATCCTTGCGGAAAGGCAAAGGGAACATAGCCCATGCAGCCAAGTCAGATTTTGTCTTTTTTATAAATTAATTATAAAAGGCACTATGTGCCTGATCTGTGTTAAAATTATAATTTTTCCAAGTCTTCATATTCCGAGTTAATTTTCGTTATTCCGTAATAACGTCATTTCTGTGGTTTTCGCCATTTCCTTGTGTCATTTCCGAGATCAAGTTTCTATTTCATTTGCCGATGTCTTCAATAAGTTTTCAATATTGACAGGAATCCATTGAAATGCGAGGGTGGTTCACACATTGTAATGTTTAAGGAAGTTTTACGCGGGGATATCAATCCGAATCGAACGGTCCCGCCGTACTTTATTTCTCACTTTTACTATATTGTTCTCGATTAAAGGCACATTCTCGAGTTATTTGAAAAATACTGAAAAATATAATATAGGTTGAATGACATTTTATTCCTTTGCCTGCTTGGCTTTTCTATTGTATTTGACAGTTTTTATTTTTAATGTCATTGAGGCCAAGGTATCTTAGCCATAAAGCCTACGTTTTTCAGAAAATTCATAAGTAAATAAAAATAGAAATATCAGTCAAAAATTAAATCGAAAAAATACGTATCTCTTATTTTTTTACCTATTTTTATATTTTTCATTAAAAACTGATGATTAAAAAATGAAATGTTGTCAATTGCTCAATTTACGTGAATATTTTAATGGCACGAAATTAATGGGGAGTTTTCTGACAGCTAGTAAAACTTAGTTCTAACAAACCGCGATAGATGGCGTTGACCGGAGAGGGGGCTGGGACGTAAATGTATACGTTCAGTTTTAATTGCAAAACACACATTTAACCAGAATCTGATACTGAACCCAGGAATGTCTCCGTACGAGAGATCTTTTCAACGGCTAAAAGCATTGACTTTTGTGTGTAAAAAAATAACGAATGGCTCAAAAGGACTAGTATCCAGAGCCGTTATTGACATTATAAAAAAAAAGCTTTTGCCCTAGCAAGTAGCAGCAATCGAAAATCCATAGAAGAAAACTCACATATGACCAGGCTGTATGGGCTCGTTCCCCTTGCCTTTCCGTAAGGAAAAATAAAAAAAAAAGCAGTCGAAAATCGTGAAAAAATACAAAATGACAGGAGTGCGATTTTTGAACATGTGATTTCCCAACGAGCGGTAGAAAGTTATACCTGTCTCATCTTGCAAATGTCAAGTTTTGATGTGCTACGTGAGACAGGTATAACTTTCTACCGCTCGTTGGGAAATCACATGTTCAAAAATCGCACTCCTGTGCGGTAAAAACCGCCTCCGGACCGCGACGCGCCCGCCACCGCTCTGTGTGACACCTCGCATTGACTACAATAGAATACAGCGGCCGCCGCCGCTTTCGCGACGCCCCCGGCACGCCACCGCGCCGCCTCCGGCCCGCGTCGCCGCCGCCTGGTTGTCATAGCGTTTTGACCGGTACCGCGCCGCGCCGCGCCGCTACCGGCCCGGATTTCTGTGTGGCAGGGTCCATATAAACTCGTACATTACAAAAAATCCCGCCTCCGGACCGCCTCCGGAGGCGGCTGTGTTTGAATTGAGCTTTAGAGTGGCGGTCATAGGGTTTCGAGAAGGTAATGAATGTCGTTATCAATACTAATTGTTATTATTATGCGTTTTTATAATACTTTAAGTTATAATATAATGAAAAAATATACTAATGTTAAAAAAACTTATTTTATTCAGAAAAATTATGCCTTTATTATACTAGACAAAATATATACTAAAATACAAGAAAAGAATTGCAACTTAATAACTGATAAACTTAAATATTTACATTTTTTAATTAAAAATTAAGTAAATATCTAATTGTTGTACCTAACTACAAACACAGAAATGGACAAAAATATATTTCTTCCATATTAATAGTTACATATTAGGAGCTATATCCAAAGTAGGTAATGTAAATCTAGTGTTTATTACATAACTACATACATTTTATTCGATACCGACAACAAATTCAACCTCTTTTAATAGAATAGACTTGTTCTTCCGTAGTAACTTTCTTAAACCAGAAATATAGGGTCCTTCTTAATATGCTGACACTTTTTTAAGGGGACGATCAGACCGTCAAACTGAACAACTTTCTCTATGGGACCAACATCGAAATCGCGAAAAAAATATCTTCTGTTCCATACAAAACTGCCAACCTACTCGAGCCAAATGTATGGGACAGCTGATTTTTTTTTCGCGATTTCAATGTTGGTCCCATAGAGTAGTTGTTCAGTTTGATGCTCTGAACATCCCCTTAAAAAAGTGTCAGCATATTAAGTTGGACCCTGTATAAGGATCAGAATTCAGAAGAAGTCAATGTATCAAGTCGGTGTTTGTGAAAACTCGGGACATTTTCCTCGTATTGTCACGTCTAAACTGTTTAACTAACTTATTGCAAGATTCGGCGGCCTCTTCAGAAAGCTCACCTATTGATAATAATGAGTGGATAATTACTTCCGACCCATGAATGAGGACCTTATGTACAGACGCGGTCAAGTTGTACCCAACAACAAGGAATTTATCACTGTCTATTTTACTTAACTCTGCAAGCCTGCGGGATTTTGTTCTCTTGCTACACTCCTCGAAATCCTTCCTGTGCTGATGCTGTTGAGTGCTGGTCGAAGCCTCTGCTGCTGGCCGTTGAGTGTCGTGGCTCCCTGCTGCTGCACAAGTTGGCAGAACGCAAATTTCAATTTTGTTCATTCAGTCTCCGTACTTAGAGACCTTGTGCGAATGCTTGCGAGAGACTTGCTTCCAAATAGCTACAAATCTTGTACAAAGAATATTAACTCTATTTTCCAAGTCATCAGCAATCATATTCTGATCAGGCAGCAACTGTATCAGGGCTTGAAAAACTCGACGCCACCGTTCCAGTTCAGATTTGGTGTCCTTAAAAGGCAGCTAAGTATATAGTACAAGCATTCTTTTGAAAGAGCACTCAATACTAGTACCTAAAACAAAACAAAAAAAAACGTTAAATGTGGATCAAAATACAACACATATCTCGTAGCAAGTACTACGCGCCGGCGTAGCGGCGTAGACCCTGGCTGCACCTTACAGCTGCAGCTTGCTGCAAATAATTTTATTAAAATCTTGTAGTAGAGAGTTTAAGCGACATTTTTATACCAAATTCAATGGCACAAGTAGATACAAACATAAGTAAAAGCTTCAACATAAAAAAAAATACAGAAATAAATACGCAAGAAAAGCTGCGGCGTAGCACGCTATTAATAAAAATATTTTAGATTGAAAATGCAAAATAGTAAAGTAAATTAATAATACATACCTTTAACTTGAATGTCCATTGCAAAATAACAGATCACAGACTCGTTGGCACTTGAACACACGCGTCGCGTCTTGGGCCAATTCGCGCTTGGTGATAACACGGTTGATGACTAATTAGATGTGTTCACTTCTGATACCGAAAAAGGAATGTTAATAACAATGGATTGCAAAACCTTTTATACCCTCAGGTAGTATGACCACTAGTAGGTAGCTGAGCCAGGTATCATGGCTTAGCTCAGTCATTGCCATCCGAGCCCTATGACCTACTACGTGACCACCGTGCAGAGTTTCAATTCCTGGCCTGTACCACTAAGTTCTACGGAATTAATGTATGGTTGTATTTATCATTATCATTAGCTCAGCGGTGAAGGAAAACATCATGAGGAATCCTGCATACCCGAGAAATGTATTTGTGAGCTTGGGACGAAACCTTGCTTGCAACAAAAATAATAAATGGGTAGGTACTGCATAGAGTATGGACACAGCATAACTATATTAGTCCTCACAGTACGGCAACGGATGTACTTGCGCAGAGCTTGGGGGCTTGCGGGGAAGCAGGGCGGCGCAGATTTTCCCAAGATCTGTATGAAGATTTTGGGATCGACTAAGTAAAGTACCGGCGCGGCGTATTAAGAGCGTTGCCATACTGAAGAACTAATATAGTTATGCTGTGGTATGGATACTCCCTGCTCCCCACCAATTTTACTTCACCCCTTGTGGAAGACCACAGTAGGCACTGTTGTAGTCTTCTCCCACTCACACTCACTCAATATGGCAGGTGCTTACCTCTCCGTGTCAGTAATGTGTCCATGGTTTGCCCATCTAGTAGCCTCAAAATTTTAACAATGCAATCAAGTAGGCGGCCAGTTTTACCAAATGTGGATAAAGGCAGGAGGATATTGATACAGTCATACAATAACTTCTTTGTTCTAAAATATGAATATAACAACCAACAACCTTTTTAAACATGCAATTGTACCATAGTTCACTTATAGTATATTAATGTAGCAACATATCTGCCGAATTTACGCGATATAAGCCTAGTAGACGCTTAAATTCGGCAGTTGTGTCATCCCACATAGGTAACAGAGAGGGTTTTTTACCAGTATTTAGATATAATGTGTTAACTGGTATTCTTGCAAAGAAACACTGCTATCATTTGTCCTGGAATTAATAAGAATTTTGTTTCACTGCTAAGGTCATTATTATGACTTGTTATCTGAACTATTAAGTTGGAGAAATAGATAAGTGATTCCTAAACTTGTCAGGTCACAGAATTCTCCATTATTCCCCTTTTTTCATAGAAATCCAACCTGTTGAGTGCTGTAGTGTAGATCTGCACGAAGAACAATGTTATTTCTATTGTGTCTGGAATTCTTGCATACGAGGGTAAAGAAATAGCTGAAAAAGATAATAGTACCCTCAATGAACAAATATTTCTTATTCAGCTCAAGCTGGGACAGCACGGCTAGAGTGTGGAACCTGAATGCTTCAAACACGGCCCCCATAATTATGAAAGGTCACCAGGCAGCCGTCTGGGCGGCCATGGAACTTGGCAATGCCACTTACGCCACAGCATCGGCTGATAAAACTATCAAACTTTGGAAGAAGGACGGAGAACTCATTAGTTCTCTAACTGGTAAGCTTTTTGTATATTAGACTTCACAATACTGTTTTTGACATGAGGTATATGTGAAGACCTACAATAAGATGGGCAGTTAACCCAGATGCCTTCTTAGAGTGTTGGTCAACGATTAAACACAAAACAATAGACACATAACAATTCCATACCTTTTCTTTCCACCTTTTGCCATACAAAAGGGAGTGGAATGGTTTACCCTGCTGTGTGACACTGAACTAAACAACTTAAACCAGTACGGTTTTCTCCATACAAACGTATTCCCCTGTTTTCTCCCTGGATAATGATACTAGATCAAATATTTTTTTACCATACAATCTACATGTCTATGTCACCCCTGCCATGTCCCTACGTTTTGCTTTTTTTGATAAATGAATTACCTACTATAAGAACTTGGCGTTCGAAAATGAAGATTAAAAAAAAAAAAACTGCCGTTCAGACGTCCAGCAAACAAATTTGACGAATAGGTATAACCAAAAAAAGGAAAACGTACAGACATAGCCAAAGTCTTTTTCATATTATTGCCGGGTTCAAATTGAACTATACAACAACTTATCGAACATACCAAGAACATTAAATTTTGTTGAAAAGTAAAAAATAAATTTATTTAAAAGCTCTATTGTTTCCAGGTCACACAGATTGTGTTCGAGGTCTGGCAGTAGCAAGCCCTGAAAGTTTCCTCAGTTGTTCCAACGACGCCTCCATCAGGCTGTGGTCTAACAAGGGACAGTGCCTTAACACCTACTATGGACACTCCAATTATATTTATAGGTAAGTAGTGTTGGATCAGGGAAACCAAGACAGACTCGACTCGACAGAAGAAGAAGTTGTAGTACTTTTACATGATCAAATATAAAAAGGTATTTGTGAAATGTTTCAGTATCAGCATGAACCCGACGCTGCGGGAGGGTTTCGCGACGTGCGGTGAGGACGGCAGTGTGCGGCTGTGGTCCGGCGGAGACTGCGTGATGCAGATCCGACTCCCCGCGCAGTCAGTGTGGAGCGTCACATGCCTGGACAACGGAGATCTGGTCACCGGTGAGCACTCTGCTATTTGTTATTGGTGCTGTTTTTGAAGGCCTTTTAAGTGAAAGTGCCGGAAAAACAAAATTATACATTCCGTTAGAACCCGTCCTTTCAAGCATTTACCAGTATGGCACGAAAGCTGTAGCTGTTAATTAATGATGTGGAAAATGTATTAAAAGGCAGATTTTTCGAACTCAAATAAATCCAAAGACGAGGACACTGGCCCTACAGCTTTAGTGTAATAATAAATGCTTAGACTGACAAGTCCTAACAGAATATAGTACTTTTTTTTTGCCAGCATTTTCACATTTGACCAAAATGGATGATGTCATGCTGGAAACAAATGGCTAATAGTTCTGTACTATTTTTAGAAAGACAACTTATGTCTCGACTTAGTGATTTATGACGATTTATTTTTAGTGACGACTTTAGTGATTTTTTTAATATCGCAGGTTCCAGCGACAGCGTAGTGCGCGTATTCACAAAGGACCCATCGCGATACGCGGACGAGGTGACGCTCAAGGTGTTTGAGGAAGAAGTGGAGAAGATACAGGCCGCTTCACAGCAGGAGATCGGAGGGTTCAAGCTATCCGAGTGAGTTTAAAATAATTGTCTGCATTTATTAACTCTGATAACTTAGTTTCGTAGACAATGTTTGGAATTTGAAACGGGTTCAAAATAATTGTTAACTGACACTTATATTTTAATAATATTTTGCACCTTTTTAGATCACACTAAACATATTGTGTAAATTAAAATAAACAATTAATTAGTGGTCTTAGTACATACGGTTTCTGGCCAACCTCATACGTATATGCAAGCTTTTAAATAAATTAAGAAAACATTGGCGGTCTTGCCAACATCATCTTAATTATCGTCCCTACTTCTGAGTCACAGGCCAACCAGGGTGGAATAACGTGTATGGGCGTTATTCTACCACGCGTACCCAATGCGGGTTGGTTGATAGACAACTCCGTTCGCATCAGAATTCCTTTTTTAGCGTATGTAGCTTTCTTCACGATGTTTCCTTTCAGCTTAACGCCTACCTCAGAATGCCATCCCCCGCCCCGAACTAACTTCAGATACCGCAAATCACCCTGCACTTCGAAGGTAACTTTAGGGGAGCTGAACTAGAAGCACATAGAAACGGAGCTCGCTTGCGTGCGGGACGCCATTTTGTCTCTGTTGCAGTACTGTTCATGTATCGTGAGATTGCCAGTGCGTGCTACGTTCCAGGCATGTGCCTACTAATTCTAAAATACAGTCGAGTATTTTATTACCCCAGTTATAACTTTTCCGCAGACTACCAGGTCCAGAAGTGTTGCTGGAGCCAGGTAAGACGGACGGACAGACGAAGCTGGTGCGGCGTGGCGCCAACGTGAAGTGCTACTCGTGGAGCGTGGCCGAGAACACCTGGAACGAGATCGGTGACGTGATGGGGGCCAACCCGCCAAGCGAGGGCAAGACCATGTATCAGGGACAGGTGCGTCTGTAATGAATCCACTGTCTTTTGTATCCTGTGTGCGAAGTGGGTGGGGAACTTTCAAATCAGAAGTTTGCACTTTCTCCCCCACAAGTTCCTCACGCAACACGAAATCTCCAAAACTACAAATATTACCAACTTAAAATTTGACATGGATGTTTAAAAATAATTTCAATCGCCAAAGGTGTGAAAAGAGATTGAAAGTTTGTTTTTAATATCGATAATATTGCTCATTCCTGTAGATTATTTTATCATAAAATAGCAGACCATAACCTAACATTTTATGTACAAATAAGAGAACTCAGAAATAGATAGGAACAATGAATAAACTGTTCACTACCAATAAAAAATACGCAATAGCACCGAAAATGTTAGTTGTACGTAAACGAAGATCGACTCTATAAAAACTCAATCAATAGTCCAGTCATTTTAGAGTTTCCTTGTATGGACACCCTAACAATAATTCAACTATCGCTGAAACTTTGCAGTGTGATAAAGTAAAGTATACAGATTACGGTTGACAAATAATCTAGGACCTGAAAAAATGTAACCTAGATTATTTGTCAACCGTAATCTGTATACTTTACTTTATCACACTGCAAAGTTTCAGCGATAGATGAATTATTGTTAGGGTCAAACCCTAAAATGATTGGACTACAAGATTAATGTTCGAATGCTTGTTCCCACAGGAGTACGACTTTGTGTTCAGCGTGGATATCAAGGAGGGTGCGCCACCGATCAAACTGCCTTTCAACAAGAACGAAGACCCCTGGGTCGCCGCACAAGCTTTTATACACAAGTTAGTTGCCATTTCTTACTTGTACATTGTTGCCGTGTCACTGCGATTTCGCCGTGCTTTCGCACTACCAATGCATATAAATGTCAAATTTAATTATCAAATTGGTTCGTTTAATCCAAGTTTAAGGACTTATTATTGAATGACTAATTAGAGCTCGCAAACCTCAAAAACTGCAAATTCTTGATATCCACATTTAACTAGCTTGATGATGAACTTCTTTGAATAAATTAAAATAGCGGAAGAAGCGGGACGTTCTAATATTACGTACTCGAACAACGGATCTCGTACTACCACATATATATGTACTCACAGTGACGTTAACTAAGCTTAATATTATACATCAACAATGAAAGAGACTGTATGACGCAAAACATAAAAACATGAACATACAATTAATTCATTAATTTCTACACAAAACAAGCAGTCGGCACAAGCTTCGTCAATCTTACTATAAAAAAACAGCCTTTAATCAGCAGTATTGTTTTGAACATACATACATACATATGCTCACGCCTATGTCCCACTACTGGGGTAGGCAGAGACAATAGATCGCCACATGCTACGATTCTGACACACATCTTTCGCCTCCTCAACATTCATAAGTCTCTTCATACATGCTCGTCGGTTCCGGGTACATTTTATTTGGCCCTTCTTCAGTACGCATCCTATTTGGTCAGCGTACGTGCGCCTAGGGCGACCCCTTTCAACAATTCCATTCACACTTTCCTTGTAGATTTCATACGTCAGCCTACTTTGGCTCATTCTTTCCACATGACCAAACCACCTCAACATTCCTTTTTCAATCCTTGTCACTACATCTTCTTTCAGACCACATCTTTCTCTAATCACACTATTCCGTAACCGGTCCTTTAAAGTCACACCACACATACTACGCAGGGAGCGCATTTCAACAGCATTTATTCTAGATTCATGCTTCTTCTGCCATACCCAACTCTCACTTCCATACATTAATGTTGGTGCCAACACACCCTCGTGAACCGCCAAACGAGCCTTTTTAGAAATAGTTTGACTCTTCACGAAGGTGTGCAAGGCTCCATTAATCCTATTTCCTGCTTTCACTCTTCTCTCTATATCTTCGTCGTACTTTCCGTCTCTTGTGAACATACAACCCAAGTACACAAACTCACTGACATGCTCTAGCCTTTCATCACCTATCATAATCTTACATTCAGTCACTGTTTCATCGCGCTCGATAACCATTACTTTCGTCTTATTTACATTAACATTCATTCCCTTCTTCTTAAATGATTCATTCATACATGTTACCATCTCCTGCAAGTCATTTACCGATGACGCAAGCAGAACTTAAAAACATGAAATTGTATTTAATTTTCAGAAACAACCTACCTCAAGTATATCTGGACCAAGTAGCTAATTTCATAATTACGAACGCTAAATTGGATTCATTACCAGCTTCTAGCAATGGGTAAGTTACATTTAAAATTATTTGTGAAAAGTTCCTGCAGTGTTGTAGACCCGAGAGACCATACCATTTCATCGTGTCTTTTATCAGCCCATTCCTTAATGGTCACTCTAGCATAGCATATGTTCACGACTATATTCCTCAAGGCTGTGGTCTGAGATATTCTGAAACCTCAGAACATCCACGTTTCACTTGTAGTACCAAAACTCTGTCCAGTGTGACGGGGAGTGAGCCCCTCGCCATTTATAATAGACAGTGGGCTTCGATCAAAATAAAATGAATGGATAGGCCTTAAGCGAACATTTCAAACCAGAAAAATGAGGCAAAACAAATGAAATTTTTACTTGTCACTTGTATGAAAGTGCCCTAGATTTGACAGATAATGGCGCTAGTTTGTATGTACCAAGTGCACCAGTAGTTTGCTTCAACTTACCGCGCTTTAGGCCTATCCATTCATTTTATTTTGATCGAAGGACAGTGGGTACAATACATCATGTCTCGGAACTGAAGGACGCCGATTTCCTCACGATGATTCAGCTTCACGAAAAGCCAGTTGTGTTATACATAAATTCCAAAAAAACTCATTGGTACGAGTTGGCCTGGACGGGGATCGAACAATCGCCTCCTGCACAGCAGGCAAGGTTACTCGCCAATGGACCACCACGGCTTCATGGCGGCACGGTCATTCTAATGCAAGTCCCGCGGTCGCGATATCGTACGATATCGATTGTTATCTTAGAGCGGTTAAACTTACCTGATCTTAGGCTAGTAATAACTAAATGGTTGCAGGTTCGCGGACCCGTTCACAGGCGAGAACCGGTACGTGCCTGGCTCGGGCTCCTCCACCAGCCTGCCGCCGCCCTCCGCCGCCGACCCCTTCACCGGCGCCGGCGCCTACACCACCGCCAGCGCGAGCGCCACCGCGCTCTCCAACTGCGAGAAACTTCTCATACCGCACGACTCTTATATCAGGTTAGTTAGTTTATCATAATCACTTTTATAATCAACTAGTGTTTTCCCGCGACTTCGTCCGCACAAATTATATACCAGATTTTAAGTCGGATCATAAGCTATCAAACAAAAAAAGTTTCATCAAAATCGGTTCAGTAGTTTTTGATTGCTGAGTCGTGGCTTTTTGAAAATTGATCCCCATACTGACCCATCTCGATTTGCCATGTATAGATGAAAGGAAGGTAGGTGTATTCTATAAACCAATTAGAATAATTTTGTAAAATCATGAACAAAGAAATGGTGTATGGCTCTGGCTCTCCATAAAATAGCTGAGAGATTAAAAAAGTGTGCGTCCCAGTCTTGCTGGGTATGCAAGACTGGGACGCACACTTTTTTAATCTCTTTTCTTTTTTTATCGGACATAACCACTGCAGTAACTCCTGTAAACCAGGATCAACAGCGGCGACCATTCACAACACTAGACAATGAAGTCCAGCGAGCCCGGGGGATGACTAATTTGTCTTGGAACCCGCCATAAATTTAATCAAAGAAGATAGGAATAGGAAAAATAAATATCTGACTTGCATTACCATTGTAATGAGGACTTTCCTGACAGCTAGTAAAACGTAGTTCACCATACTGGCGATAGATGGCGTTGACCAGAGGGGACCGAAGACACAAATTTTAGGCTAAAAAGTAAACAAAAATACATGTCACAGCGTCAGACGCATCCGCCGACGAAATATATGCTCATATTTTGTTGCTTACTTAAAAACACAAATTCTTACTATTTTATTTGTATTTTATTATCTGCGAGGTCACTCGCCCCTGTCTCGTCAACGCCATCTATCGAGCTCTTAGGAACTACTTTTTCTTTTTTAATGGCTTTCTGAAAACCCCTCATTGACAGTTATCACTTCTACGGGTTAAATGTATTTGTGATGTTATGATAATCTAAGAAATGTATGTTATTTATTACAGATTCGACCAGGCGAACCTGAAGGCGATACACGACAAACTAAAGGAATTCAACAGCAAAGTCGGCGATGGTCTCAATGCGCTCACCGACGCACAGCTAGAGAATATTGTTAAGTTAGGAGAAATGGTAAGTCGGCTGTTTGATTTTATTAGTCTCTCAATGAGGCGCTTTTATTTAAAAAAAGAAGGGTTCAGTGACACTGGCTGGGTAGATGGCGTTACAATCTCAAAAATGATGCTGTCAGATAGGTTGGTGTTGAGTGTTAGTTTAATTTGTTTAATTGCCAATTTGTTTAATTTGTTTACAGAATAGTACATACAATTCCGAGACAATTACATTATTGAAGAAAATGCTGGAATGGCCAAAAGGTAAGAATATCACCATTAATTTTGGGCACGTATTTCCTTTTGATGGGAGGGGTAGTGTGAATTTATGGTAGGACCACTTTTTTCACACATTTGTGACTATCTGATCTGTAAATCTTCTTTAAAGTAAAAAAATAATAAAGAAATAAACCGCATATATGCGTCCATCTATGTATGGGCGCGTCGCGAACTAATCTGAAGTTGGCATTGTGTAAAAATCTTAAATTGGGAGAGACTTAAGAATGTTTTAAGTCTTAACACAGACATTGGCCCTCCCATGTCCAGAGATGGTTAAGACAATCCTGAGGACTTTTTCATTCTTATTTCAAGGTCATAACGTTTTGTTTCAGAAATCCTGTTCCCAGTGTTGGACGTGACGAGGCTAGCGGTTAGGAATAAAGAAATAAACGCACAAATATTTGATACGACGTACGGTCCCAACTTTGTCAAATATATTCTGTCGTTGCTTACGCCTGGTACGTACAAATGTTTTTAAAATGACGGCCCGACAGCACAGTCTGTAGTGAACCTGCCTGCTGTGCCGGGGGTCGCGGGTTCGAATCCCTTAAGGGACAAATATTTGTATGACGAATATGAATATTTGTACCCGAGTCATGGATGTTTGTATCTATATTATGTATTCTATATCATTGTCTAGTTATCATAATACAAGTCCAGGCTAGATTCTGGAACTTTAAATGTGACTAGAAAATTTGTGTCAAAAAAAAAAAAAAACTGCTTTTACACTTACCAGCTCATGTTATATTCTAATAGGGTATTTGTCTGCATGAAATATATTTTATTTTTATCATCTCGTTAAAAAAAACGTTTGTAAAAAGCTATAACTTAATATTTACTTCCGAAATTTTTAAACATGAATCCTTTTTAATGGCAGTATTAACAACAACGTATTAGTAATATGACGTCTTATTACTGAATTTATTTCAATGATCACATTCGGTAAAGAGTTGCTGACTTGACAAATACCAAAATAATAAGTTGACAAATACCCTTTTATGTATTTTATTAAGGCTTCCGCACATTGCAGCGATATTATCGACAGCGATATCGCGACACCTTACACACTGCAGCGATTCCGCGATTCGCGTCACGCATGCGCCCATCACTGAATTTAGTAGAAAGAGATTGCGTCAGGTTGCGATAATATCGCGGCAGTGTGTGGGATCGAGCGCGTCCCCATACAAAATGTACTGAGAACAATTATCGCAAAATCGCAGCGATATTATCGCTCGATAATATCGCGGCAGTGTGTAGGATCGCGCGCGTCCCCATACAAAATGTACTGAGAACAATTATCGCAAAATCACAGCGATAATATCGCTGCAATGAGCGGAGGCCTTTAAAAATTCGTGCTAGAAATGAAAATTAAAGTCGCCCAAGCATATACACCGTGCAAATCATTGCTATTGTTCAGAACCACACCTTGGCCACATGGTTGTTACTTCACAAAAATGGGGAAAACTGTATAGAAGTAAACATGTGTGATACTGAGTGAGTGCGAGAGACAAAATACAAATACAAATAAATTTATTTGCCAATAAATAGAGACCAGATACAGCATTCCCTACATTTTCTGCCAAGATTCCTACCAAGAGATGAGGTCAAAATGCGTGGGGGTTTATCCGTACTGTATGTATAAGTACCATACTCTTTCTTATACTGCGAAGGAACTCTGAAGCACGACAAATACCAGAAGACATTGCGATAAATAAAAATTAACTTTTCTTTGACGACCACGCCGGACTGCCAAACCAGGGTGGGTCCTGGGTTCGAATCCCGGTTCGGTCATGGATGTTATATGTTCGTGCCGTTGTTGTATGGTTTCCATAATAAAAGCCTTTAGTACTAGTTTGGGATCATTACAATGTATGTGCCTGTGAGCGTTATTTATTTATTTTATTTTCTTAAAAATTTCCTCCACCAACTGCAATCGGCGGTTAAGTATGGTCCACTCTTTTAATGAAAAGCCCATAATCATTTTTTACGTACAGATAACCTCCCGGCAAACCAAATGTTAGCGATGCGGGTGCTAGTGAACGCGTTCGGTGACTTACCCGGCGAGATGCTGGTGCTGGCTGCGAGAGAAAGCGTCGTGCACTCCATCATCTGTCTCACACAGCTGAGCAATAATGCACAGGTGAGACTGTGACGGCTAGCTCAACTGTCGACTGTCACGATAGACAAACTGTGGAATAGAGGAAATACAGCTGGCAAATATTGAAATTGAATTAAAATCATCAAACTGAACTACCGTAGTGTGTGTCTAGCCCACGCCCACACTTTGTCTTAAGGTAGTTATAAGCTATTTTTGACTCGATAGAGAGCATTACACCTCCAGACGCGAGAGACTCTCTTTTATTCGTCATCCCCAAACGCATGATTGATTTGTGGTTGGGCTATTGCAAGCAAGGGTCGTTATGTAACACTGCGACCATCGCTGGTCTATTGTAGCTCACCCATATTTACGCATACCTCCGAACTTATGGTATTTTCTTTTCATTCTCGGGAATGCAGGTTTCCTCACGATGTTTTCCTTCACCGCCGAGCTAGTAAATGATAAATACAACCGTACATAAATTCCGAAGAACTTAGTGGCCAGACTAAGGCTAAGACTAAAAGTCTTAGTTTGACGAAGCTTGCATGCGGATAATTTTTGATTTTTTTAGAATAATGCCTTTGACGAAGTATGGTGCGGATGTGTTGATAATGTTTTACTGTTGTGATGAAGCCTACATGTTGCTGATTTTGACATTTTGTTAATTTAGTCGTTAAAAATCACTGTAATACATTCGTTTTAAAATGTCTGACATAGAAAATATTGATTTCACCCTGTATAATGTTCTTCCTCCAGACAGACTGCAATTCCTCCTAAAGTCCGTATTAATAAACCAAACAAAGTCCTCGGGTGTTCTGGAAGCTAAGTCCGCTCTAAAGTAATCTACGGGATTTTTAGGCCGCCATACGCAGGATAACATAACTGCAATGTCATTTTTCCACCAATACCTATCTATCTATCTATAACGTCACGCCTCTTTCCCATTGGGGTAGGCAGAGACCAGAGCGCGCCATCTACTACGATCCTTACATACATCTTTTGCCTCATTCACATCCATACATCTCTTCATACATGCCCGTCGGTTTCGAGTACTCCGCACCTCCCCTTTTTGTAGGACGCAACTGATTTGATCAGAATACGTCCTACGAGGGCGCCCTCTGCCGACACATCCACCCATTTTAGCTCCATATATCTCTTTCGTACATCTGCTATCACTCATCCTCTCCACATGACCAAACCAACGAAGCATACCCTTCTCTATTCTTGTCACAACATCTTCTTCCAATTTACATCAATCTCTAATCACACAATTTCTCACTCTATCTCTCAGCGTAACTCCACCAATACCTTAAACGAAAATTCTTCAGTCACGTGACAACTAATTATTTGTAACACAGATCGCAGCAGCATCATTGCTCCTCAACCTATCAGTTGCGCTGGCGCAGCAGGTCGACAACATGGAGCTGGCAGACTGCCTCGTACAACAGTTAAACAGGATCACCGACAACGAAGCTTATTTCAGGTATGCACTTATTTATAAATAAGCCGCCATTGAACTGTGTATCAGAGAGAATAATCACGAAATGGTCTGTAAAAGCCCCCAATTTTTTTTACCAACTTCGTTTTCTATGTGAGCGACAGAAAAAGTTATATTTATCGTCTGAACCACACCTGAAAAAAAAGATGCTTCTGTAGACATCTAACGCATCTGATTGTCAATTACGACAGTCAGACGTCAGATGTCCAGCATAGCTAGCATGCCGCAGTGATACAGCGCTATCACACCTTCGCTCTCTTTCTATTTGCGTGCGAACGGACGAGATAAAAGACGTGATACAGCCGTATAAAAATTAGTTCCAATGATTTTCCGCAACATGGCGAGGTATTTTATTCATTTTTCTGGTCGGGCTCATGACCAAATTGATACACAAACTTCATATTTAGGTCACTGCTGATTGCAATGTGTGACTTTCAAAAATCTCACTCCAGATCCCTAACACTGCTGATAACAAATAACCTGTACCAAACACTACTGTTCTTCAACAGAGCCCTGGTAGCACTCGGCACTCTCCTAGCAGAATCACCGAACAAGCTACAAATACAAACTAAAATAGTATCCAACGTACAATTGCACAACCGACTGAAGAAAGACAGCTGCAGCAACCAAACGGACGCCAACCTTAAGAAGATTGCCGTCTGCTCGCAACAAGTCGTCAGTCTGTTATGAGCTTAATGATAAGGCTGTTTTATTGAAAACGTGTTTTATTTTACTTGGCATTATTTTTAAGCTTGGGTGTTTATTTGCGATCATCTGATGAGTCGCTTATCCTGTTAGCCCGAGATCCGACCGTAAATTTATGCGCCAACAGGTGGTCTCCTTCAGATAGCATATCATTTACTTCCCAAACAGATCGGTGGAAAAAATTGCACCATAAATCATCATGGTAAAGGTACTTGCGGTAAGATTTTGCTAGGCAATCCGGCGGCGTTTTATTAACCCCGGTATAAACTTTGACTTAAATCACATTACGTTCACCAAACAAATCAGTGCATAATTTTGCGGTCGGATCTTAGTAATTGTTGCATTGAATCAAACACATGCGTCAGTGGAGAACAAATTTCCCTTTAGCGTAATCAATTATGGATATGGACGTAGTATTCTGTAACATGGGCTGGGCTTCCTATCAAGAGGAAGATATTAATACAGGGTGTGACAGCCTAAGCAAATACTGAAAAGGTGAACTCAGACCATCAAACTGAACAACTTTCACTATGGAGCCTACCTACCTCAGGAAACGCGAAAAAAAATCAGCTGTCCCATACATTTTAGTCGGGTGGGTACGGCAGTTTTAGGGACAGCTGATTTTTTTTCGCGTTTCCTGAGGTAGGCTCCATAGTGAAAGTTGTTCAGTTTGATGGTCTGAGTTCACTGTTTCAGTATTTACTAGGCTGCACTTACACCTTGTTTAATCGTCAAGCTTGGCAGTCATATTCGTGAACGCAGTTATAGCAGATTTAAAGTGGTTCAGTCTGGCTTACCCATGCGGGTTTTGCTCCAATGGGGGATTTTGTGCTGGCTAGTTAAAACTTAGTACGTTGACGCGATATGGCTCCGAAAATAGTAATTTAGCAGAAATAGTAAAAAAAAAATATATTTTGAGACACGCATCCGTTGACGAAGTATTTTTTCATATTTACATCCTTATTAAAAAAAAAAAACTTAAGTATCTAATCGACAACCGGGCTGGTCTTCCATCTCGCATCCGTTGACGAAGTATTTTTTCATATTTACATCCTTATTAAAAAAAAACAATTTTAGTATCTAATCGACAACCGGGCTGGTCTTCCATCTCGCATTAAAGCTATTTGGAATTATTTTTTTTTCTTTCTAATTGGCTGGCAGAGAATCCCCCATTACACAAATTGACTAAGTTATTAGTCCCTAGGATTCTAAAACAGGAATCATGATAGAACTCGCATTATTTTGCTCTGTGCCAAAATGACGATATAATTTAAAATAGATGTTGCATTTCCTACCGCCTGCAATTTTATCGTGTGACGATATGCGTCATGCTTTATTTTAGTATGAATAGTATAAGTACATAAAATACTTGTCGTTAATGGAAAGTTGAAACATTTTTTCATGTTTATTTTCATAAAAAGTGGAATTTGCTAAAAACGATCCTTGCTTCAACTGCACCCATAGATAGTTTGCAGTTATAGCAAAGTACCTAACCACTCCTAGAGGTGTTTTGGTCGTAAGTTTGCAACGATTATAAAATTTCTTGTTTTCAATATTCATCAAATGTCACAAAATTGTACCAATCTAAATTTTGTAATAAAGCCTCAAGTAATAAAACTGCTAGAATGAAATAAAAAATATTTAATTAAATGTAATTGAAACATAACCTAATTTACATGGTGGTAATGTACATTATTCGTAGAATGTACATGATTTCAGTGCTATACATTGTCAGCTATGAAATATAATATTTTATACAGCAATAATAATTGTAATATTAATATATTTATATTATCTTTTATTTTATAAATCTAATGGCTACATCGGCCGTAGTATGGCAGCGTGATCTAAGGTTATCGCGACTTACCTCTCTTTCTACTTGCGCGCGAAAGAACGAGATAAAAGGCGTTATATAGCCGTATCACGCACAACATGCTACGGCTTGTGTACACATTAGCCGAGCGAGCTACGCTTGACGGAATTGATACGCAATCAACGGCCTGCATCTCAGCGCAGGTCGAAATGAGCGACTCGATTGGTCAATACCGTTGGTCCGTAGCGCGCGCGGCTAACGGGGCCTTATCACTTTCCTTTTTATTACAATCTCGAATAAAACAAGTCTTTCGGAGCCTGTATACTGAACAGTATGAATTAATTTAACCTTAATAAACCTGTAAGCGGAGTTACGAGATAGCAGACAACGCAACAATGCCAAGGCATCGATCTAGTCGGATGTAAACAATAGAAGATCTAGGTCGGAGTGTCGGAGCATGCGACACTGTAAACTGCACGTCACAAGTATGATAGCCGATACAAATGGTCATAGCGCTTTTGGGACATATTTTAGGGGAATAAATATTTCGGATTGGTGCAGCTATGCTTATTGGGCCAACAAAGCTCAAACAGCGAAGGACCATTATTGGAATGGCATATGCTTATGCACAAAGCAAGCAACTTGTGCAGGAGGGAATGCCATTCCTGCCATTCATTAACTTCATAAAATGCCGTCCAAATTTCAGCCTCATTACAGGCGTAATCCCACGCAAGTTCTGCCGCGTAATTTCGGCATAACGTGTCTATTCTATTATAGCATATCCGAACTGGGCCCTTGCTGTTTGGGAAACTGCAAAACTCCATGTTTCTATCCTTAAATCACAATTTGTTACAAAACCTAGCCTAGTCCTTTACAAAGCTTTAAAATATTAAGATCTTATCAGAAACAGAATTCTACTTTTTCTTCTTCAAATCCTCAAAACGTCTATTCAGATCATCAAAATCTATTTCATCTGGAGCGTTACTGCCGTTACCATCCTGTGGTTTATTGGAGTGGTTGGAATGAGGAACCGATGGTAGAAGGAGATCTGAGGGGACGGTCGGTAGCTCGGGTAGTTCGGGGAAGTAGTTCGAGGGCGGCGCGATAGATGGCGGTGGTACTCGGGACCGAGGCTGTGGCGTTGGGGTGTGCGCTGGCTGGAATAGAAGAGATATTTCAATTAATGACTTTGTGGTAAAAAATCAATTAATTTGCAATGTTAATTCAATTATTAAAAAGTACACAGCGACACATCAAGCTACTCAAAACCAAAATAAGATGGCTGCGTGACGTTATACGTTATTCCTCTTACAGACAAGCGACACTTTGCGGTCGCAGAGTGTCGCTCGTCTGTAAGAGCGGTTACGCGCGGCGAGCTCATATTGGTTTTGCGTAGCTTGATGTGTCGCTGTGTATACAATTTAAATGCCGGCTATAGTAATGTCCTCTATATTCACATATCACTTTATGTAGACTCCCCATTTGTCCAAACCGGTTAAATCGATTATGTTGTAGGACACACACATACGTACATCCGCGTTAAAAACATTATCCTTCATTTGGATTCGCTAGTTCTCTTTCCATAATCGAGTAAAATATTCTGTCTTTGGAGTCTATGATTCAGTCGTCTGACATGTTATTTATATTTAAAATTGAAACTGTACCAGTGAGTATAAAACTAATATAAGGTTACGATAATCATAAATTACGCTATCAATCAAGCAACACTAACAACACTAAGGCGCTGAGCACATGGTGGAAATTTTGCGGCGGACAAAAAGTATGTCCAAGTGTTACGACACATCTGCGGAACGTACGGCGCCGAACGTTCGGTTGAATACGCGTCTACTAGGGGAAAAGGCGCGTACTGGTGTGTCGCATGTATAGAGAAAAGCATTGCACGCGTATTCAACCGAACGTTCGGCGCCGTACGTTCCGCAGGTGTTCCGCTACACTTAAATTCCATACGGAGGCCTTACGGGCATATCTGTCCGGCATATAACGACAAAAAGTCCCGACCAAATTGTCTATGATAAATTATATTGTTGCTCTAGGACCTAGAGCAATAGACAGCTATTATCATATAATCTCCTAGACTCTAGGAGTTAACAGTTAACACACACGCCGGACAAAGACAAAAAGATTGTCTTGAATTCCATACTGAGGCCTAACGGTTTCTGTACGGCGGACAATATGTCCGTCATCTGCTCAGGGCCATACAAAAGCTAAAAAAAAATAAAAAAGTTACAAAATAATTACCATATTATTATCATGATTAATGCTGTCATAAGCGGGTGGAAGGTTGCTCATTTCCTCCTGAAAAAGGTAACAACTGTGATCTACTTTTGTTTGTCGAGCATACTTATTGTAAAGCCTGACCAGGAATATAAAAAACCTGATTTGGGGGCGCTGCAATCGACTGTCACCTTTAATGTCAGTGTTCCAAGTACAAAAACTAGTTCCAATGATTTTCCGCAACATGGCGAGGTTTTTTATATTTCTGGTCAGGCTTTAACGAGTAAGTGCATGTCTATGTAGTTGTGGAGCTAGTTACTTTTCTATACAGGGTGTAAGTCACATTAAAGGGTGATTGTACTCATGATACTGAACAACTTTCCCCAAGGAACCTATAGGAAATTATAATGAAATAGCCTGGCTTTAGTACATCGACTTATAAAAGTCGGCAGACGATTTCGGCGTGCGGAACATATCATTTGTGACTGCGATGTCTTGGCGGCAAAAACACATGTGCCTCCTCGGAGATGGATATTCAAAACTGGGAGATCTTAGGTTTCTTCCCCTCAATGGTATTGCCTCCTTCATTGACCACGTATTTGAAGGGTGAAGAAAGCAAACAGTATTGGTGCTAACACAAAAGATTCCCCGATAAGAACAAGATAAGATACTGTCTATGGTATAAAAGTAACAACAGCAACACTACCACATTAATGGGCATAAACTAATTAAACATTAATGAAAAACATGCTAAGAACTGTAAGCTACACTAAATCACGACATCGACAATCATACTTTATCCATTCTACATAAAAAAGACCCCTAAATTAAGCCTCAAATTTTCATCATTATTACATAGGATACAGGGCCCTTTTTACGTGAGTGGGACAAAGTAAATTCAGCTTTTCTTACCTGTAAGAAACTGTTAGTCAAATCTTTGGAGTCGGTCCCAGGAGGCATGTTGTATCCCATGGGAGACTGGCTGGGACCCCCGTAATTGGGGGGAGTTGGAGGAGTTGCTATGAATCCACCAGCTCTCCCACCGGATGGCTCCTGGAAATTTTTAATATGATTTTTAAGAGGGCGCCAGTGGGTGTTAATTTTACTAGAACTTAAGACTTTTCTTTTTTTGTAAATGCATCTTCAATGTACAGACACAATGCTGTTTACAATCTTAATAAAAGTGTGGATTCAACTCGCACTGCGGGGCAAAAGCCTACCCTTAAGAAAGGAAAAGGTGTATGCACACTAGTCCTTGACCCGTCAGAATTTCTTCTTCGATGTATGTAGATTTCCTCACGACGTTTTCCTTTACTGTTTGAGAGCGTATATTACGTACATTAGTTAGAACAACTCAAGATTAAACTTACAGATGGATAATTGAAAGGCGTCACGTTCGGTGGCGGCAGGTTGGGCATCTGCGGCATTGGAGGCATCTGCGGCATCGCCGGCTGCGGCGGGTATCCTCTGAAGCCAGGCGGCCCTGGGGGCCCGTTGATGTCTATCAACATTGCGTCCCTTCCTGCAATTATTTATCAAAATTGGTAAGTTCATAATGTACAGTCATCAGCACTATTTGGACTTTACTCTCTTCTTATTTCAGGGCTTTATGAGTTGAAATGCAAGCCAGGTGGGATTTTTGAAACAGTGATTAAAGCTATAATTTTTCATTGTTTTTCAATGAAAATCATTATGTTTCATTATGCTGATAATAAGTTTCATTAAATATGATTCTTCGTCCAGTGTTATCTATTAAGGGGCTCTATCTAAGTTCCCTTTTTAATTACCTACTCTCTTTGAATGATACTCTGACTGTTGCTGTGATATTTAATCATGTGGCTAGAATGTTTAGAATATCTTAGAAAACAAACTGTTTTGGGACAAAATTACTATTTAATAGCCTCTTAGATAAACACTTTCAAGTCAAGTCTTTTTAGCATAATGGTATATGCTGATCCCAAATTATTATATTCATGGTTAAGGGGCCATAGGTCCCGACGAATATTTTTTATGAGAAACGCGATTGCCGAGCGCTCCGAAAAGTGTGTGCGTGAGCCGTATTTTCGATTAAAAAGAACTAACCAAAGTACTTTTTCTAGATTTTTTTTATGATTGCACTAGTTAAACTAATGGTGAATATGTGAGTATAAATACCAACAATCGGAAACTATTTTAAGTTCTTCTAAAACGAGAAAAATGTTTAAAAATGCATGAAAATACGTCATCTTTGTGACGATTTTCTATCGAGTGAAGTAATTCCAATCGTGTATTCAGTTGATGATTTCACTAGATGAACTATCCAAAAATACTGAGGTATGACTTTAGTTTCGGTAAATGGTATAAATCTAGTCGTAAAATGAAAAATAAAAGATGCCTCAGAGGTATTTCCACCTACTATTACGTCTTAAAGTATTGCATGATTTAAGCAATCTTAACAATATTGCTATTTTCAATCAACTTAAAAATAAAACCAACCTTCCTCCTCCCTCATAACTTGTTCATCAGGCGTGTACTCAACATTGTAATTCTTAGCTATCTCTATCAGGTACTTCTCTACGAGAATCTTTGGTGGACTATGTACTGACATTTTGTGCCTTAACTTCTCACTAATAGAGGCCACTTGTTCGTTTCTGCATGCGTCCGCGTAAATTTTACCATACTTCGCTGTGAATAAGTCTGAAATTATTTTGAGCTCCTGAAAAAAGAAATGAAATGTTAATAATGTAGGTCAGCTAGCAAAAAAGTTTTAATCCGTCAAGCCCTTATTATAGGGTCCAACTTAATATGCTGACAGTTTTCTAGGATGATAAGACCATCAAACTGAACATCTTTATCTATGGAATGAACATGGAAATCGAAAAATAAAAATCAGCTGTTTTATACAAAACTACAATCATACTCATGATTTCCATGTTGGTCCCATCCCATAGAGAATGTGGTTCAATATGATGTCTGATCATCGTCTTAAAAAACCATCAGCAAATTAAGAACCCCCTACTATACCAGACACAATACACCACGGCACACACATTCCACCAGTGCCAGAGTTAATCTATAGTCAACAACTTATATCAGCAACTCTTTATCTGATGACAAAACGCGTGCTTTATATTAACTAAATAATGCACAGTGACGTCATCAACATTAAAAATTGTATTCAAGCTAAAGAATTAGGTACTAAAAATGTGAGTTTCACATTTTTTTAAGCATTTTTAAGATAAAACGCGTGCTTTATATTAACTAAATA
This sequence comes from Agonopterix heracliana, assembly GCA_963693445.1. NCBI lineage: Eukaryota > Metazoa > Arthropoda > Insecta > Lepidoptera > Depressariidae > Agonopterix > Agonopterix heracliana. The sequence goes on from OY856310.1 coordinate 5,155,146, forward strand.
ATGCACAGTGACGTCATCAACATTAAAAATAGGATTCAAGCTAAAGAATTACTAAAAATGTGAGTTTCACATTTTTTTAAGCATTTTTTTTTACTGGGAAGGTAAAACAGAAATTTAATTATTTTATGCTATTACCTGGACATACACAAAAAAGAGCCAAGAACATCAGATATGACACAAAACTAGACGATGCAACATTCAAAGTGAAAAAACTAAGGGACCGAAAGGAAAAGTGGAACAGAGCAATAGTGGAATACCAACAGATGATGTTGGAGGCCTATGCATCAATGGATGCACATAGTGAAGATGAGAACTAATTGAAGAGTGTAACATTGCAACTAATGTATCTCTGCAAAAGGCTAATAATAATTACCTGGACATCAGTATGCATCCTCGGGGCGACCCAGATAAGGCTGCTAATAGCCTCTGCCAGCCCTTCGTCCAGCTCCTTCATCTGGGTGACCAGCCCAAACCGAGCCAGCACCAAGTCACAGTACATTTCCACTATCTCCATAGCCTCCACCATGTAATCTTCTCTGTAATAATTTATACAGGGTTTAAACTTAAATGTGCTCCATATTTTAAGTGGTGCTTCTACGGAAGCACACACACGACACACACAAGTACACACTGTTATGGGCTTTGACACCGAGCGCGACCAAATATTGTAAATTTTCATAGTGTCTCTATAACACTAGTCTGGAATTTTCGTTAATAATTTCCATGATTGACAGATGTTTATGCCAAAATATAAATGGTTAAATATTGCTCTTGAACTACACAATTATATTTTTATTTACTGTATACTGTATAGTAAAAATTATTTTATTAAATAGACTTGTATTATTGTATACATAACCATAGCTTAAGAATTTATATTGTAATAGTAATTATTTATTAAGTTGTGTTATGCTGTAGAGTTTCTGGCCGCATCTTCTCTAAAGCCACAACACGTTACGACGCGGTGGTAGCTTTAAAAAAGATTTGACGTTTAATAAGTGTGCTTCAAGCTCCTATATTGAATAAATTATATTGACTTTGACGTTGACTTTGCTCAGTTCTTTGATGCGCTTCTTTAACTTGCTTCATTTTTTACTTATTTATAATTAATGGATTGTGCGTTAGCACTGCATTTCCGCCAATGTCAAGTAGTTTATGGTAGTATCTATCGCAATCTCATGGATTGTTTTTGATCAAGAACAAGAAGAGATTGAGGATTGCGGAGCCTCGTGGCAGGCAGAAACGCGACGCGCGAAAACCACGCGAGACAAGTGCTCGTGTCAGAACCTGCAATGTGACTCCAACTTGTTTCGTATTCTAAGGGTTGAACTACACCACGTAGCACAGCATCACATTTTTCCGTTGCTGCATCCTTTTCTGTCACTCAGGAATGTCATTTGTTAGAGCATATAAGATAGACGGAACGCGATCGCACGCGGCGTGCTGCTGTTCCGTTCCGTCTATCTTATATGCTTTAGCAAATGACGTTCCTGAGTGACAGAAAAGGATGGAGCAAAGGAAAAATGTGATGCCGTGCTTCCTGATGTAGTTCAACCCTAAGGGTGCTTCAGACCATTATTCTCTGACACTTATTTAGTGATGAATGTCATTGAACTGGTCAGTATCATAGATTTAAAACTTTTCACTTACACCATCTAAGGTCAGTATAGAACCCAGAAGATGTCTTCATGATAATCAATTAGAATTTCTATTCTATTTTTTAAAAATTGCTGCCATCTTAGGTATTCGTTGATTTTGTCAATGTCTAGTTTATGTAGCAAATGTGCTTGACGTTGTACAGTAATTTATGTATTTGGTGACTTCAAGAATTGTATTTCGAAAAGAATACTATCTTGAGCCACCACTGAAGCCCCGTTGTAGACCTGGTAGGGGGCAACCAACAATCGACGAGCGACGCGACTACCCAATAGCAGATCCACAACGCGACTCCAATTTGAATTTGAAAGGGTTCAATGTCTGGCTTTTACATTGAGGACTAATAAAATTGTGTGTTTTAATGAGTCATATCTAATTTGCCTACCCGAAGACGTCATAGGCGATCTGATAGTATAGTACCCAAGGCCAAACTAATGGTATTTTTTTATCAGAGTTTTTTGGCAGAATTCTACCTTTAACCACAAGATTTAAAAGTTTTAGCTACTTTTACTGACCTGATAATATGTTCAACTCGAATTTTAGCTCTTTCACTTTTACCAGCTGCAATATATTCAGCTATTTCCTTACGCGCTTTTTGAGCCAACTCCGTTTTCTTCTTCTCCAGCAATTTGAGACGATTTATTGAGAGTCTCAAGTGAGTTTTTAGCTTTGTATAGTTTGGATTTGTTGAAAACATCTTGATTTTGTGACAATCTAACGATAAAATAACAAGAAATTGGTTTTACAAATTAGTAACGCAAAATTATTATAGCTTGTTGTTTTTCGTGAATCATCAATCACTTTCTCAGTTCACTCACTGTTCATGTTGTGGTGTGGAAAAGGGATAGCGTATTATAAAGTTGGTTAAAAAGACAAGGATGAAAAAGAAACCATGGACAAGCGGAGAACTGTCAAAATGACAGGGCTGCGTTCAGAACCTTTGGGTGCGGTTGTTCTTCTCGCTCGCTCTTATGGGTAATACGCTTTTCACCGAGCCTCTGAACGGCGTTAGGGCGAAAAGTTGCACTCGGAGTGCACTCTGGGCGCACTCTGGGCGTAGGTTCTGAACGCACCCCTGAAGAGAGGCATCTTGGCTGTCTTGGCTGCGTTCATAAAATGCTAAAAGGATTAATGGGGCAGATGTGGTTTTCCGTTTTTTATGCTACGTTTTTGTAGGCGAAACAATTCCAAACTTCTTGGCGAAACACCCCTTTACACGTCATTCCGGTCAAGTGCGATTCGGGCTACTCGCGCACCGAGGCAGGGTTCCGTACCACAACCACACCACCACAAAAAATATTTAAAAAAAAAAGTAAGTAAGTTATAGCCTGTAGAATCCCACTGCAGGGCAAAGGCCTCCTCTCACGAATAATAAGGGTGAGAGGGAGCGGGCCATACTCCACCACGCGGGCCCAGTGCGTGTTGGTGGAGGCAAGTTAGTGGTCACCTTGCTGTCAGAGAATTTTCAAGCCGCCAATTGGCCTCTGACCTGTAGGGCTCGCATGCCACCCCCGAGAAAACGATAAAAATCGAGATGTGCCTCCATCCTTATTATTTTACGTATGCCAGAAAGAGCGCGCACGACGTTTTTCTCGTTTAAACGCTTTGTCGTGGCTGGCATGCTAGCTGTGCTGGCTTAACGAATAGTTACAACGCCATTGACGGAACTATCCGAGACCAACTGCTTAACGTGCCTTCCGCCGCACGGAAACGCTCGAGATGAAATACCACTAAACGCTCATCCAAAGACTGACCGGACGTGACGTTGCTTAACTTCGGTGATCGTTTCCAATACCGAAGCTCCACTACGCCAACGAGCGCTTCACAAACACAAAATATTACTTTTAAAAAAAGTTTTGTTTATTCCGGGACCTTTGACCCACTCACACCTGACAGGTTTTTATTATTTGTTTGATTTTGCTCTATTGAATCTTGTAATGTACAGGCCTTAGTCGCCTCATACGATGTAATCAATGGCCGATGGCCCGATCGTGATAGCTCAGTTGGTATGGTAGTGAACCTGCTTGCTGATCCGAGGGTTGCGGATTCGAATCCCGTAGGTATGGGGCAAATATTTGTATGATGTTTCTTTCTACAGGGTAAACTTAATTGCGTAACAAACTTAACTTAAAGGGGTGCTTCAGACCTCAAACTAAACGTATACTATGGGACCAACATTGAAATCGCGAATAAATTAACAAGTTTACACTGTTCGTAGGTTTCCACTGTATAATGTATTTTATTTGTGTCGTTGTCTAGTTATCAATATCATGGCGTAAGGCTGGTTTCAGAGTCACGCTGACGTCCGCGCGGGTGGCAAGCGCGCACTATGAAACGATAGGTGCAAGGCAACACCCAGCTTGTGGCCCGCGTTGCTTATCACCCGCGCCAGCAGCGTAAGCGTGACCTTGTGACTCTGAAACCCAAAAATCTTGTATAATAGCATGTTCTTGCTGAAACCAGCCATAAGCTCGCAACACACGGCCGCTATATGTTGCTGTACTTCTTACGCATGCAAGTTGCTAATCGCTTCCTCTCACTCGCACGCAGGAAAGAGACGTGCTTATGTAATTTTGCGTGCGTAAGAGTACAGCAACATATTATAGCGCGTGTCTGTGACGGGCCTTAGGGTAGACAGTTGCATTATACTCATGATACTGAACAACTTTCCCAAAGGAAGAAAAGGAAATTCGCAAGAAGAAACTGATTTTCATACAGATGTTCGATCAGCTGATTGCATTTGTATGGAAATTACAAAATTTCTTTTGCTAATATCCTATACTTACCTATATCCTCGCAGAACCGATGGCCGATGGGGCCGGAAGGTTCTCGAGTGGCGGCCGCGTACCGGAAAGCGCAGCGTGGGTAGGCCCCACACGGTGGACCGACGACCAGCAGTGCGATTTTTGAAAATCATACGAGCGGTTCGGCAGTAGAAAATGTCCGAATTACTATGGAGATTATGCATCTTTCTACTGCCGAACCACTCGTATGATTTTCAAAAATCGCACTGCTGGTGAAGGCGGCGGGGAACCGTCGGATGAGGGCAGCGCAGGACCGGTCGTTATGACGATCCTTGGGGGGGGGGGGGGGGGGGGGCCTATGTCCAGCAGACGCCGATCGGCTGAGATGATGATGATTAATATCTTATAGCCCCTATAGGTTTCTTAGGGAAAGTTGTTGTTTGTAATCAGAACATCCCTTAAAGTAATGCATCTATTTACCCTAACATCCCTGTATAAGTGCGACCTAGATTATGGTACCTACTTACAATGGGTAATCTGTGTGACAAAGGGAAGAACCTATTGAGTGGTTCTGTTTGCAGTCTTTCAGTTGAGAGAGTGTTGAAATAAAACACATTTTGTAAAAAAAATTAACATTTTAATTTTTTCTTACATATAATGTTAAGTACACTAATTAAGTCTAACAGTACATTAAGAAACGAGTACTGTAGTTTAATTTGTGGGTTCCGCTGAAAAACATTTAATCCGTTTGTTCCTTTCCGCGTATTCGTTTCATGTGTTATCTACCTAGTAATGTATTGTATAATAATAATTGTATATTACTAAACACGAATTTTTAATAAACTATAACATAATTGGCACATAAATTGAGATTCCTTTGTCCTTTCTAATAAGTAGATAAGTAGGTAAAACATAATATAATTTTGTGTTCCTAATAAAAACAGATGCTCTTGCAGATGCAAGGAACTAACAAAAATAGTTTCTGGTATACTTACTACTATTTTGTGTGCATCTGCATCTATAATAATATTTAAGATAGCACTTACTACCTATTTACCTATATAATGTGATCTTATACCGACTGACATATATATTTTAAACATCAACTGACATAAAAATAATACTAATGTAATACTTACTAAACAAGTACCTACTAAACATACATCAATTTTAATCACCAACATGTCCAATATAAAACCATTTGTATCTGTGACATTATCAAGAATTTTGGAACCATTGTTAATTTTTGAACAAAAAAAATCGTTACATCTTGATAACATCCTACAAACTGCTGCTTATGAAAACGTACTTTTTTATAAATACTTGTACGTTTTCGATGGATATAAACATTGTGACTCCGAATTGACACAAATTGCTTACCAGCACTACCTATTAGATTTAATAATAAATAGATGTTATAATATTGATAATACTTAATGAAACTGCAACAATTTGTTATTCTTCAAGCAACGCAACTATGATCATGCTAAGCTCGCTGTGATCTTATATTGTCGTATGTGAATTTTTATGTGATAGTTATTGTCACAATAATCATTCCTACATACTGAGATTCCTAATAGATAAATAAATGTAACTTATTTACAGAGAACATTGTAGCGTTTGGAGAAAATTTAGTTTCAGAAATACTTAAGGGGGCACCGAGCCTATTGCGATGCCCTCAATCGTATTTTTTTATTTCTAAACAATTAAACAACATTTCCAAAAAACAAGAATGTCACATTGTAGTCATTACTGATTCTTAATTTATCGGGTCACTGCGGATTTCTTATAATGCTTGTAGTTATTATATTTAAAACCACAATAAGTGGCCACTTTTGGCGGTTTTAACGATAGTAGCTACAAGCATGAAACATAATAATCAACAAGCATAATACCTATAGCATAAATGTTTCGATAAATTGAATAAACTCTGACACCTGCACTCGTAGTATGCTGCACGTGATACGGCTGTATCACTTCTTTTATCTCTTTCGTTCGCACGCAAATAGAAAGAGAGCTAAGGTGTGATAGCGCTGTATCACTGCGGCATGCTAGCTATGCAGGGCTTGCAGCCCACTAGATAAGAAGAATTGCAATGTTGTTTAATGGTTTAGAAATAAAAAAATACGATTGAGGGCAGCACAATAGGCTCGATACCCTCTTAAACAATAATATGATCTAGGTACTGCTACAGTATGAGAAAATTCTTCAAAAAGTATGCGAACTTTTAACTACTTAATTAATCTATACATTCAGTCATTGTTGCAAGCTAAATTATTAGTAATACTACACTTCTTCTCTAGTTTACTATGTGATTGTTCATAGTCTTCGTGCAACACGACGGTGGTAGCACTAACACTCGAAGGACTATGAGTTAGATTTGTACGATTACTGTCAGCTAAATGTTCAAGTTCATGACTTTCTAAATTCGGTACCCCTGAACAAATAGAATTTACACGGGAAACTGACTTTCTGTCATCCGCCGGTACTTCTTTTGAAGCTGTTCGTCCAAAGACGTAGAGCAAAGAACAAAGAAAGAAGGTGGCATATATCCAGCTAACTGACATTATTAAAGCCAGGAAAGTGCCTATCTGGCGATAAGGAAGGAGATTAGAACTCAATAGAAATATCCCCGCAAATCCAGATGTGAGAGCGGCAGCTGCCGTTGGACCAGCTGAAGCGGATAATGCGTACTTAACCCTCGCTGCCTTTGACCCACTAGCGTTACCATAACTTAACGCGTAGTGGAGACTGAAATCTACAGCCAACCCTGCAGAAGTTGATATTGCGACACTTTCTAAAACATTCAGTTTCCAATCGTTTAATACTAGAATAGCTATTGTGACAGTCGCAGAGAATATCATAGCAGTCAACGCACACACGCTGACGACGAAACTTAGTGTAGCCGGTACAAGTACTACGAATCCTAAACTAGCTGATAACAGCAACGCCATCACAGTCCCACTGGCCAAAGTCTTTTGCAGATCATAAAACTGAAAATCTGACAAAAACCAACCATCTTTCATGCCCGGCGGCGCCGACAGCAGTTGGAGTTGAGTCCATTTCTCGACTTGAAGGAAGAAATCGTTCATCGCCGTGTAAGACATGGAATACGGGACTACACTTTCGAACTCTACAACGACAACTGCCACTACCGGAGGACTAGTACTTCGAAGAAACTTAGGACCTGCTACCCCAGGCATGAAAAGTTCACGTGGCGTCAGATATAACGATTCCATAGCTTTCAATATACAAAAATTAAAAACTTCTTTTTTGTAGGGAAATTTTGATAATTCGCAACAGGGCGACCTATTTATCTTATCGATGTTATCGTAACATCGTCTGCTCATGTACATTTTAAAACTTTCAATGAAGCAATTAGGAAGCAATGGACCTAGAGTTTGCTGATAAAATGGTTGAGCTTTAATTTGTCTGCAGAATTCCAGCAACCACGCCTGCGAACTGGGATCCGATATGGAAAAATCGTCATCGAAAACTAAATGTCCCGATGATGACGGATCCATGTGATTTCCATTATCAATAGCTTTTATACCCCAAATCCACCTGAGGGGCATTTTAACTCCAGCACCAATATCTTTACCCAGTCGTTCAAATAAAAAATTATCACGATATTGCATATCATATTGTTCAAAAGGGTGTGATGTCTGAAACAATTGAAATTGTTTAGTGTCGGGCAATTGAAGCCCGGGAGAGTGAAACACTACAACAATACTAGCAACCCCAATAGTAGCCAATACCAGTATAAACACTATGTGTAATTTAGCAACACATGTAATAACAAACCTATTTAATATAACTCTGATATCTTCCCAAATCTCATTAATACTGTTATATAATACATCAAACATTTTTCTCTTACTCTTACATAGTTTAACATCTACTATGAATACTGATACAGGCAACAGACTTATCATTAGAAAAAAGTTGACAATAACAGCTGTGCCAGCGAAAACGCTAAAACAGTTTATAGCTGGAATGTAGCTTACATATGAAGCGAAAAATGCAACTGCAGTCGTTAGAGTAGTAACGAATATAGCAACTATTGAATGTTTCAATGTTTCTTCAACAATTTGTATGAGGATCGTTTCCCCTGCACTGGATACATTTTTAATGTCAGTCAAATCACTGTCTTGGCTAACTACATTATCTCGAATGAGCTGTCTGCTAATCATTTTCCATACTTTGACATAGAGAAAAGCATCATCAGCCCCTATTCCTATCACAACGACTATCACTAATAAATTCATAAAAGGAAAAAACTCCAAATTGAACACATACACATACAAAAAGTATGCTATTCCAAGTGAATATGTTATAGCTGTAAATAGCAGTAAAGTGAGTAATAGAGATTTTGTATAAAACCACACACACATAAATACAAAGATTCCACCTAAACCTATCAGCCAAGTATCTTGTATTACCCAAAGGTCAAAAAGAGTATTTTTTAATCCAAATTCTATGGCAGGTATTATAAGCGTATCATATGATAAATTAGAACTTTGCAATTTGTTATAGTAAGGTAATACAGTACTGCTGGCAGGCAATGGTAAAAAAAACATTACATTTTTGACAAAACTCTGAGAATAATCAGGTGGGGAGAATGCGTCTGAATCAATTAAATAGAATAGTAAATTATATACTGCATCATACTGGGAGCAATACTTAGGTACTTTGCAACGGTCCAGTTCACAGGACGCCATGAGTGTGAAGTTGTGAAAATATCCAGCACATTTCTTTAAAATTAAATTAGTATTGTTAACATCTTCTCGGGTTAAATTTTCACAAGAATTCTTGCCCGATATTAAAGCTATGTAATTTGGCACACTCCATACTGGACAGCAAAGATCTTCAGAGTGGCTTGACCTTTGGCACAAATCATAATATATGCTACTATCCATTTCAACAAGCATTGATTGCAGACCGCACAATTTAACAACATTTTCGTATGACAACAATGATGAATTATCAGTATTGGTGACAACTAAATGGGCATAGTCTGACATAGGAGCTCCACAGGTGCCAGATGCATAATTATGATTGATGGGCTTATCTGGTATCCGTTGCATTTCTCTCAGAGACACCCACTGCTTTCTAGTGTGATCTTTGATGGATGCAGCATTCTCGTCTTCAAAGGAAACATTTTTGCCGAATCCCCAATGAACATGGTTGGTGGAAACATTCGCCTCAGGGCCGTCGTACCAAGTTTTCTCAAAGCCGGTGGTGTTATTGAGATTTTTCTTTCTTTTCCTTCCTTTGTTTTTTGGTGGGCGGCCCTTTCCTGACCGAGGTCTGTCCGGTCTTGTTCTGTTGTGGTACGTGCGGTTCATGCGGATCTGATCTTCGATTTCTTTAGGGTTGACAGCGAGCCTCCTAGACGGTCTCGTTTCATCATTAAGATTTTCCCACGCTATGAATCGGTGTGCTAAAGCTGTACCGCGGGTTTCGAACCCTACTATCGGGTCTGTGAACGATGGAAGATCGTGGCATACTAGCGGTATAACAGTAAGAATTGTGGAAACCACACTTACGGTGAAAATAACGAGGTAGGAATGTCGAACAATAAATCTGGAGTAAGCAGACAACATCTTTGTGTAACGCCTTCACGATCTTCATAGTTATTTTTCTACTCCATCTTCTCTCTCCGGTGGAACACATGTCCTTTATAAAGTCCGGTAACTTAACTGTATTGAAACGAATGATCACATTTTGCAAATTAAATAACAATAGCGCAATGGGTTGGGAAAATGTTGAAGAATAATGAAATGAATAATCAAACACCACAAGACACACACATGACATCAACAGACTGACATGACATTGACAGTGACAGTCCGTGTTTTTTTTTTTTTTTTTTTTAAGTTTATCCTTTCGGATAGGCTATGGGAACTAGCCCTTACTGCCTGGTCATTAGTGTCTTTTTTTCTTTGTACTTAAACCTAACCTAACCTAACCTTAATACCTAACTCTTGAAATGCGAGGGTGGTACACACATTCCAATGGTCAGGGGAGTTTCACGCGAGAATCAATCCGAATCAAACGGGAGCGCCTTCTTTATTTCTCACTCTTACTATATTGCTCTCCATTAATGGCACGTTATCAAACTAATTCCACCACATTAACACAATAATAGCCACGAAAAACGAATTTAGAAAATTAAGAAACAAAGCCCGTCTGTTTCTTCACAATTCCTGTGCAAAACTCTCCTGATGACGATGGGATGATAGATGAACGATGAGGATGAAATTTTGGTCGATTTTGTAAGCACGCGCGTTGCCGCCAAAATCACCAGTACGATTTAACTTGCACCAAAACTTTTGTTCTTTCTTCGTATGTATTTGAGATTCCTGTTATGTTGGTCGATTTACGCAACTTTTTGGCACACAATCCGCACGAAATTATGTCACAAATATCACTAAAACCAGTTTTTCACGAATATCAAATACAACTTTGACCGAACAAATTTAATGGCGGGAAGCCAATCGTGACAGTCCGTGTCAGTGAAGTGACAAAAACAGTGATGTACCCTCGTTGTGCTGGTAACAAAGTGAAACAAAGTTAATTTACCTATTGCAAGAAGCTTGTTAAGAGGTGTTTTACTGGTAGCATTGAACAATTTTGATAGATATAGAGAGGACTCCTCCTTACAAGCATTGATACAAGAAAATTGACGTTCGTCTCCGTCGTCGATATTTCCAATTTAATGTGTGTCCCTTTCTATTCCAAAGACGTCACAACGACATTACAGCTTGGCAAAAAAGTCGTGATAAAAAATAAGGGCGCTGCCTCCACGCAAGAACGTCAAAATCACGCATAACCTGGTAACACCACCATACCAAAATTTTAGTTCCACCTGTCACCACGATCATGACTTTTTTGCCAAGCTATACGTTTGCATGTACGACATTTGAGTGACGTAGTCAAGCATAAATTAGAAAGGGACAGAATTAACGTCACTAAAAACAACTACGGACTACGGAGAAGAACGATGATAACCGACCACCAAGGAGTATTATCATGTTTCATGGCTTGTTAGGCAGTCTGAGCCACTATAGAGGATTCCAAACCTCTTGGTAGTATCTCTGTATCTCTCTTTCTATTTTCGCGCGAACGAACGAGATAAAAGACGTGATACAGCCGTATCACGTGTAGCATGCTACGCTCTTTGCATGCTCGAAAAATACTTCGCCTGCGTCATAGGCGAAGAAGGCTTACGCTGTTCGCCTATGTTTACGGCTGAGTTGATAAGTCAATGAAAGACAACGATATCAATGTACTAAAGTACTAGATACGGTGATCAGTAGGAACTGCATGTTACTCTTGAATGGGGTGTACGCACCTGATTGATGTTAGTCTCCTTTGCACTAATGAGAATGGCAGACCATCTGTTTGACAATCTGTCATTTTTTACAATAATTTATAACAATTTATTTAAATATTTTTAATAAATAAAAACCACCTGTAATCTTTTATAAGGTAAACTACTATTCTAATATAAGGTCAGTATGTAAAATAATAAGGAAATGTAATTATTAATTTAAATTTGCGAAAATAGGAAAGTCTATTAATTTCCTCAAGATTGGGTAAGTCCATTACATTTTGTCTCATTTTGGCACCCAAAAAGTGATATATAAGAAAAAGAGACAAGGTATAATGATCATAGATGAATCAAGAGACTTAAATCAGAGGGCACAAAATAGGAACAATTTATTGAACTTATCGCGGTTGCCGGAGGAACATTGAAAATCACGCTAAGATCGTTGATACTTGAGATTATATTTTTATACCACTCGTTTACGGGATAGAAATTATGAGAATACATATATTTTTTACCTTGAGATGAACAAGATGAAAAAATCAGCTGTTCCATACAAGCAAGCCTACTCGAGCCAAATGTATGGGACAGCCGATTTTTTTTTTTCGCGATTTCGATGTCGGTGCCATAGAGAAAGTAGTTCAGTTTGACGGTCTGATCATCCGCTTAAAAAAGTGTCAGCATATTAAGAAGGTATACAGGGTGTAAAATTAAATGCGACACTTAGTTAAAGAGGTGCTTCAGTCAGACCATCAAACTGAACAACTACTACTACTACTCTACTAAGGGACCACAATATCGAAACGCGAAAAAAAAAACTGCTGTCCCATACAAAACTGCAAACATAACTTGACTCAAATGTATACACCAGTTTAAGTATGTGTCGCATTTAATTTTACACCCTGTATAAGGCTTTGCATGGGAAACATTTTAATGTTTGTTTCATAGCAATCTGTTCACAGTTCACACAATCAAAAGTTATGAGTAAGTATTTAATTCTAAAGTTTCAGGAACACACGGCGTCACATCAAGTTACGCAAAACCAAAAAAAGCTGGCCGCGCGTAGGTAGAGTAACGTATAACGTCGCGTGGCCAGCTTAATTTTGGTTTTGCGCAGCTTGATGTGTCGACGTGTGTACGTATTTCAGTAGTCTGCGCGTAGGTAGTCGAGGGCAACACTAGTATTTAAACAACTTTGTACAAATTCATACACACATTATTGTTTCACAGATAGTAGATATAATACCTAACATACATATGAACTGTCGCATCTGTCTTGGTCAGTGATGCTCTTTGACGAAATTATAGTAGTTTCTGTTTATATAAACTAGATGGCAGTAATGTTCACGAAGAGTTTTTGAACATGTTGGTTGTTTGAACGAGCAAGTCTATCGCTAGAGTCTACGTCTATGATGAAAGACAATATTTTCGCTCATTCGCGTTATGGCAGATTCGCGTTATGGCAGATTCGCGTTACGGCAGATTCGCGTTATGGCAGATTCGCGTTAGGGCAGAAGTTGGACAGTCGTGAACAATAGTCATATAGATTACTTCAAGTCTATTAAGTCAATAGTCGTCAACAATAAAATTCACAATCGATCAGGTACATCAGGTGTTTACTTTACCGAAATGACTACTTCCACAAATGACTCTTTTTCATAATGATACCTTTTTCACTAAACGTCTTCAGTTGCAAAAAATCAATGTGACAGGAGCTATCAAAAGTGACAGCACCTGTCAAAAGTGACAGAAGCTATCAAAATTAAATTAAATTAAATTGAATTTAATTAAATTGCGTTACATTACATTACATTAAATTAAAACAATTTAAAAGTGACAATAGCTGTCAAAAGTGACTGGAGCTGTCAAAAGTGACAGTTGCTTTCAAAAGTGGCAGGAGATGGTGACAGTAGCTGTCAAAAGTGACAGAGGAAGGTGACAGGAGCTGTCAAATGTGACAGGAGCTGTCAAAAGTAACAGGAGCTGTCAAAAGTGACATAAACTGTCAAAAGTGACACGCGTGGCAATGATAAATAAAAAAAATACTAATAAAATTAATTATAAATAGAAAATAAAATTCAAAAATTAAATTAATTAAAATAATTGATAGGTATAAATATTATAATAATGAAATTATTAAAATTAATTAAAATAATTAGTATACTTAATTAAAATTAATTAAATAATTTTAAAAATTTTAAAAAATTACTGGAACTTTTGACAGATCTTGTCACTTTTGACAGATCCTGTCACTTGACAGCTACCTACTGTAATTTATAGTAATTTTGGTAATTTGTTTGGTACGTTTGTTTAATAGAAAACATCCTACTCTGATTTGCAAACAACTTTTCTTCATGCTTTTACTTCTGCCCTAACGCGAATCTGCCATAACGCGAATCTGCCGTAACGCGAATCTGCCATAACGCGAATCTGCCATAACGCGAATGAGCGAATATTTTAATATTTCTCATTATTTATGGTTTTCTATTCTATATTTTAAAAAAATGGCTGCCATCTTGGGTATGTGATGATTTTGCCAATGTCTAGTTTTTGTAGCAAGAGTGCTTGACGTTGTACGGTAACTTATGTATTTTGGTGACTTCAAGGATTGTTTTTCGAAAAGAACACTATCTTGAGCCACCACTGGAGCTTCGTTGTAGGCCGGGGAGGGGGCAACCAACAATCGACTCGCGATGCGACTACCCCACAGACATCCAATATATTGGATGTCTGTGGACCTGTGGACTACCCTATAGCAGACCTACAACGCGACTCTCATTTATGGTTTTATAAAATTGGAACGCATCTTTATCGGACATATTTGTCCGTTTTTTCTACTGGCAATAATTTGCTTATCATTTCTTTATTTTAATCCATTAAAATAACATTTTTGTACGCTGATCTCATTGAAGCCGAAAAGAAATTCGTTTTAGAATTCATGGCTTGCATTTTTAATTTACTTTGTTTGGTTATTTAACATAAAATAAATTAACCAGAACAATGATATTTTCTGTGTTGCAACATTTCCCTTGTCTCTGACGTCTTGTGATCACAAGACTTCTTTTGAGTTTTCTGTCAAGGCAAAAATTGGGCGAAAAAAGGCCGTCCCTTTCGGGAATTTCGGGTAAAACAGTTCCAGTGTGCTCAATAAATATCTCAAGATGAGATACTTCCTAGGTTACCTGTTCGTGCTCCTCGCGTCGATTGCGATAACGATATTTTCGTTGTACTACCTCCTAAACGGGAAGGGTGAGCAGCTCAGTTTCGGATGGTTCCTGGAGAATACGTCCCCCTACATGTGGGGGACGTTGGGAATAGCGTTCGCCGTGTCCTTCTCCGTGGTGGGAGCCGCGATGGGCATCCACACGACCGGAACGACCATCGTAGGAGGTGGTGTCAAAGCCCCTAGAATCAAAACCAAGAACTTGATCTCCGTTATTTTCTGTGAAGCCGTCGCCATCTACGGGTTGATCACCGCCATCGTGCTGTCGGGTATGCTGGACCAGTACCCTGAGCCGCTGACAGACCTCGCGATCAAGCAGCAGAACTGGATGGCTGGCTATGTGATGTTCGGTGCGGGCCTGGCTGTGGGGCTCGTCAACTTGTTCTGCGGCATCGCTGTCGGCATCGTCGGCTCCGGGGCTGCCCTCTCCGACGCAGCCAACGCTGCTCTATTTGTTAAAATCCTAATCGTGGAAATCTTCGGATCGGCCATCGGTCTTTTCGGTCTCATCGTAGGCATTTACATGACGTCGAAAGTCAAAATGGGTGGCCAGTAATTTAGGAAGAAGTAAATACTTGAATTAACACTTGTAAGTACTAATTTATTGTTGCTGTTGTAAAATGTGACCTAAATCCATATTTTCATATTTACTGTATTGAACGATGTTAGACGCACCTTCTAGGATAATTATGATCATTCTGATGTATGTGACATTTTTTATAAATAACTTGATTGGAATGTGTTCTTGCTTTTGAATCCCCCATCCACTGATACTGTAGAAAATTGTGTATGTGGCATTCGTCTTAAAAATCAAATAACATAATTTTAACACAAATCATGTGATACTCAAAATGTATAAAATATGCTTATATTCTTGACATAATTTGTCATAAGTTTAGAGTAGTTTATTGAAAATATTTTTCATTGTACTTTGTTTTTTGAGTGTAAAAAATTTTATTTGCTTAATTTTGAAAATTTTTCTTTATTTTCAGTGTACAACCAGCACTGGTACGCCCCAGCCTAGACCTTGACCTTGTAAAGAAATCAAACTTGGCCAGTGTTGAAAATATCTAACACGTTAAAAGTTTTCATTAATACCGCAGTGTCGAACTTCATATTGTTGATGTATTATGCTACGTAAACTGTTTTTAATCTAAAAGATCACTTGTAAACATCTGATCTTAGCACTGTATTGTGAAGAAATATAATTTTTGACTTAAATCTATACATTGACTAGCCATATATGTAATAATCAGTTACTGCATTTTGTGCTAAGGTTGCAGATTGTATGAACAAGTTTAGATTGTACTGGAGTGTTTTGTTACTTGTAACCAATAGATTTAGCTTCATGTAAACCATTATACACTGTGTCTAATGTTGATCTGACTAGATACACATTGTATGAACCATTACATATCTCTGTAAGCTAAGCACATTGTCTGTGATAAAGTGATAAAGATTGAGAGACCCCTTTGTTGTCACTATATAGGGTGTAAACTTAAATACGTTACACACTACAGGAGGTGTTTCAGACCATCAGACCAACTTTCACTATGGGACCAAAGCTAAATCTCGAAAATAAAATCTTCTGCTTTTATTGCTATTTCATCTTTGGTCCCATAGTAAAAGTTGTTGAGTTTGATGGTCTCGAGCACCTCGTTTAATATGAAACACATTTAATTTTACACCCTCTATAGATACGCAAGGCTTTCTTGTTTTTTCACTTTGTTGCTGGCTACATGCTAGCTCTAACTAACTGGTCTAAGTACTTAGGTCAACACTGACTCTAAACCGTATATACAATGTTGTATCTAGTCATTTTGAAGGCTTAAACATTCCATGAAACCATATTTCATCTTTTGTGAAAGCTAATTGGTTTATTGAATCAATAGCCTGTGTAATACATAGTGTACATAAAATCACTTTTGGAGTAGATAATCATGTAATTAAATGGTATTTTATGGCTAAAATAATGTAATATTACAGGCAAGAATTAGAAAAGAAGCAGTGTGTTAAGCTGCATGTCCACTATTACGGGATACTCTGATTTGAAACAAACTTCATGATTTTTTAATCTTAACTTTTAACATATCCAAATAAATAAAATAGTGGATGTGAAGCTTTAGTATTATCCTAATGTTTGTTCTTATACTGATAAGATATAATAATCCCGGTTTTAATTTTTTTTTATTTTAAATTGAACTGTTACTTCAAAGTTTTGTAAATATTAGTTTGCTTCTTTGTACTAATTTATTGTACTTTATAAATTCATATTCAAATAAAATAAACTTACTATTAATAGGTGTTGATGTGTATGCCTTTTTGATTATGCATGAACATCTATAACAAGATAATCGATATTGGCTGCGAGCACAAAAAAGTGCACATGATTCGGAACAAAATGATTGAAAAGTATTATATCAGTCCTTAAGTACAGTTTACTGATGTAATTCTAAGTTAAATATACTTTATTTGTGCAAATGTAGATATTATGTATGTTGATGAATAAATAGACAAAGTTTACGAAGTGTTTTATTTGGAAACCCAAACCCAGGGGGGTGTTTTTACAACTTTAGTTACTATAAAAAATGTAGTAAGTAGGCTAATGGACCTACTGTTCTGCTAATATTAATTACATTTCGAATTTGTATACAAACGATTATTCAACCAAATGATTTGATTTCATTGTTTTGGAAATCCAATGACTCCAGTGAGTGAGTAAGATCATGTGTTGGTCATTCACATCACGCGATAAAATTGCTAGCTTGCTTGCGAGAGATGCCATCTATTGTCAGTGTTTTACAACGAAGAGTGGCATTACAAAGTATCGTAAATATGATACGCTAGTAGTGCACAACTAGATGGCGCTGCCACCAATGAGTAAGTACTATAATTTACCGTTCCCTTGTGGTCAAACTTAGCTACTAAATAATTTAGCATTCTTATAAGTCCCTTCTAATGGAAATAATACTCCCTTTCCTTTCCAAAGGCCAGTGGTCCGAAACAGGGGTGTCCGCAGAGTAATACATGTGACTCTGACTTGGCATCATTGGTTTTATATTCTCATACAACACATTTGTCCCACCTACCAAAGAGTACATCTATTGTTTGTAACACTCGTATCTCGTATAGGTACATACAACATGACCGCAGCATAACTATCTTACAGTACCGCAACGGATGTACTTGCGCAGAGCAACGGAGGGGCCTAGCGGGGAAGCGACCGGCGCGGATAATAATAATAAAAAAATCATCCTGAGATCTGTATGAAGATCAGGGCATTGATTGCGCATGACAACGTTAACATTACTTAGCCTGAGCTGTGCCAGACGCTCGCTACACCGCGACGCTCCCAGCACGCGCCCCGCATTGCTGATCGTGGGGTCACAGATTCTGTTCGCGTTGTCTGCTCTCTAACTACATAATTATTCAAAATAAAATACCACACAAGCTATTTTTGAGCTTGGGCGTTGACTGACGGAACGATATCGACAGACATGATAACGCTCAGTCAACGCCTGTGCTTAAGTTGTTGTGCTGTCGTTGCTGCAGTTCAGATGAGACTTCGTTGCGGTTGAATCTACGGTCCAAAATTCGGTATGTCAAGTTTTTTTTTGTCTTCATTTTTATATTTTTTACGGACAGAAGACATAATTTTAAGATATCAATTTCATTCTTATTGCGATTCATCGAGTTTATCAATATAAATTAAATTTTTAAATGATTTTGATCTGTAATCTCTAAGTGCAAAAATGGTGGAGAGAAAATAATTCGAACTCCATGGAGAAAAACTATATACAGCTGTATTTAAAAAATTAAAACCTGCCTCCTCTTTCTAACTCTATGCTGGAAAAAGATACGGCAACATCAAATGTCAAATTCTGACATTGTGAAAGTATTTTTTTTTCTTAATGGCCGGTTATTTTAAGTTGATTTTATGTTTACCAAGGAGTTCAGAGGTATGCCAGTGACGTCACTGCACGGACCGAAAAACGACGTTATTTTATTAAAAATATCTGTAATCCTTTCATTTTAAAATCTCTGACATAGAAAATATGATTATTGAGACAATTATCTCGAAATGGTTTTCAATTCAGCCCTCCAAAAAAAAACTTGACATACCGAATTGCTTGAATGATAGGTCTCGTATTCAAGAAATAAAATGCAGGTTCATAGTTTTAGCAATAAAATATTTTATTCAATATAAAACAATTCAGATGTTTGTACCACTACTACAATAAAGATTACCAGACGGTAGGTATTTATAAAAGATTAAGAAATTCAATATTATCACAAAACGGAATGTAAAGTTGTCGAAATGAGCCAAAAGTTAAAAATGTAAAAACAATTATTTGTAAAGTCTCAAAAAAGAAAATGTTTAACTTATTTTCTACCATATAAAGCGTAGGTAATTTCTGAGCAAAAATCAATGGAATCTGATTGAGGCTACGTATCCACATTGGTATTGTTACACATAAAAGTTCAAATATGTCCTTCTGAAACAAAAGGTTTTATAATCAACAAACTGCAGAACATAAATCCAAAAACAATGTCTTGAGAAAAAGACTCTGAAGCTAGGCTCTGTTACTTTTATTTATTTATTACTTAACCAAGAAAATAAAACTATAATAATTTCCAAAATAAAAGGAAATTACCTCTATGCTCACACTTGAGGAATAATTTCGTTATAGTTACTTAATTGTCTTTTTTACTAATAACTATCGAAAAAGATTCGTAGCCTCTGTGGAAGTAATACATACTTAGATAAGTCTCCTCATTTAACACAGCACACTGCTAACTACAAAAAGTCGTCAATTAAACAAATAGTTATGGCAATATGACACTAGAGAATACCTAAATAAAGCTTTTCTCTTAACATTTTCACTATGACCTAACGCTACGAGTGTAAAAATCTATTTATTTACAAAATAGGTGGACTCTTCGTTAAAACGCTCAAAATGCACACAACACTCTCCATTTATTTACACGAAAAACTTCACATTTAGTACTAAGAACAGTGAAATTTTGATTTCAAAGTTGATTCGGATATTCAAACTACTAGCTTGACAAGTTAATAGAGACTGTTTAGAGATTTAGTACAACACAACTGTAGATCAAACTATGAATATAACATAAATATTACGCAAATTGTGAAGGAATCGTTCGTATTTAAGTCCATATGGTTTCGAAGAGGTCTAGACTCTTAAAAAACAGCAAAATCTCATTTTTTTCATTACATAAATGATTATGTATTAATTAATAGAAACCCAGTAATGTACGTATTATAAATAATTTCAATAAACCGAGTATTCTCTGTTTAGTTTTACGTAACCGCGTAATTATCAAAGACATTATGTATTTCTTTGGTGGTTTTAAGGGAAGCTAAAATATTTCTTTATAAATTTAATCAAAGTTGATACGCGTTTCTCGTTTGCGCATTTCATTGATTCACTGTATTTTGATCTATGTAGATAAGTCTTATATAAGTCTATTTACTTCTCCATGCCACCACAATCACTCCTGAACTAATCCTTGCTACGATAAACATTAAGATTACAATAGTTTTGGTTTCTTATAAAAATAATTGTGATCCATAATTTGTGTTATTTATGTATGACCTATTAAAATAATACTAAACTTATTTACATGACTGACTTTGGATGTCATTCCTTCATTCTCTAAACATGCCTAATTTTTCATACAAATAGTATCTACTTGTATGAAGTTTGCTACAAAATTCAAAACATTTGCACTTAACCCGTTTTTAATGCATCATAAGTTTCAGGCAGAGCGATAAAACAAATGCCCCTACTAATATTAAAGGTCTAAAATTGTAAAACAATCGTAATCACTGATAATAAGGTTTAAAATAGCTAAGCAAACCCTTTATCGCTTTCCCTGGAACATAATTTACCCTAACAAGAAAACATTTCAATACAAACCCAAACAATTATCATCAAATGAGTATTTTATGAACAGTACCTACACTATGTTTGTATGAGTCCCCTCGATCAATCCATTTTCATATTAATCAAGTAGAAAATAAGGGTTAAGATAGGGAACTTCTTACAAAAAACAGATAACTCCTACTTAAAGCATAGCATAGAAAGATACAAAATAAATAGTTATTAACTTCTACACTATGGCAGTGGGTACTGATTGTATAGGACAGTCTTTGCACAAAATTAAACCTAACTTACTATTAAATACAGTTCAAATTAGATTAATTAACTAATTGAGATTCATTGGAAATCTTGTACTATAAATTAAACTCTTGTTTCTGCGTCATCTTCAGTAGTAGATTTCCTGTAAAAAATAAACAACATTTAAAAATTTTACATTTAAAAAATTTTACATTTTGAAAATTCAACATTTTGAAAATTTAACATCCTGAAATTCTACATTATAGAAAGTATACATTTTGGGAAATACAAATTTGACATACTGGGAATTCAACTTTTTAGGAATATGCATTGTGGGAATACAACATTTTGAAAATTCAACATTATAGAAAGTGGACTATATGTTCCTAAATGATTAATAATTGTCTCCAAAAATCAACACTGGTCCCTCGTGCTGGACTAGTATCCCTCCCTTGAAGAATATTCGTGATAATTCTTGCGTACAAATACTATAGTAGATAAGTAAGTAAGTAAGTAAGTAAGTTATAAAGGGTGTAAAGGATAGCCACAGACAAAAACGGTGAACTCAAACCATCAAACTGAACAACTTTTACAATGGAGCTTAATAGTTTATTGGGTCCACCATCGACACATTGCATATATAAATGGACGCACATACTAAAGAAAAAAAAATCAGCTGTTTCATACATTTGAGTCATATTTCATACAAGAGCGTTGGTGGCTCGTTACGGAGAGCTGTGGAAACTCAATCTTGAGGTCCGGGTTCGAATCCGTCCCTTACACCCTGTATAACTTTGTGGGACTTTCAATAGCATGCATTAATAAAATAAAAGAAAGATTGGTTTACCTCCTCCCTAAGATGATGGATGATTGCGCGCGCGGCCACACCACCAGTTAGCAAAGCAAAAGATGATTTACAATGAGTGTTTCTCATACAACCGCCACCATCTATTGACAATGTTATTTATTACACGCGCCGTTGTATATTGCAATCATCGCAGCGTTCTATTCACAAATTCATTCAACCTGATTGGTTATTTAAACAGAAAATTTGTTTTAAAGTGAACGCAGAACATTGTGACGATTACAAAATCAAAAGCGCGTCTT
This sequence comes from Agonopterix heracliana, assembly GCA_963693445.1. Classification (NCBI taxonomy): domain Eukaryota; kingdom Metazoa; phylum Arthropoda; class Insecta; order Lepidoptera; family Depressariidae; genus Agonopterix; species Agonopterix heracliana. The sequence goes on from OY856310.1 coordinate 5,177,352, forward strand.
AAAAAATTAAGAATCAATTGTTAACACTAACTAAATTATGTACGAGTGTAAGTATGTGGTAGCTAGGTATTTAAAATTATTTTTATAAATCCTGGTTTTTATAAGTAGGTAGTTAGGCATTCCTTTGTGTAATTTTTGTCTTACTCTGAAGCACTTTGTCCAGAGAGCAACTACTTTTTACTGCGGATATTTTACTTTTTTAATCTCAGGCCATAGAACCGTGGAATGATAACCAATTGCGGTGATAAGATGCTGGGATTGGTGAGAATCTATAATTTGTGCCGTGTAGTGTAAGAAGAAAGTAGGTAGATAGTTTGATAGATCAATACCGACTGTAGATACCTACTGGTGTTCATGAAAGTGTTTTATCTAATTTGAGTGATTTTACTGGCCCTATATCTACGCTATGTTATTAGCTCACCCCGAGAACCCAATAGAACGATCTCACGATACTTGAATATTACTAGGTACTAGAAAAACAAGTTAGCGCTGGCGTAGGCCAGGAGTTCGATTTTAGAAACTAGTAATTTGTCTTTCAAAAATCGCACTCCTGGAACATGATTTTTGAAATTCAAATCAGCAGTAGAAAGATGCTTATCTCCATAGTGATTTTGACATTTTCAACTGCCGAGTTCAACGTATGAATTTCAAAAATCACACTCCTGCGGTCCTGCTGTCTGTATGCCCTTATACTCGGCTCCTTTATAATCTACCCCGAAGTGCGGTGTTTGGTAAGGTATCTGATATTAGAGAGGGGCAGGGAGTGGCCATTCTGAACGTAGTATTATTATGAATTCTGTGGTATAAGGTAAATGAAACATTGAATCATGCTGTAGTCATGCAGATCATTGAAAAGATGGTCCTAAGGATAACTTACTCGCTTGTTTCCCCCATACTCGCAAGAGGCGCCCCCATTGGTTGTTGTTCACCTGTACATACACACAAAAAATTGTAATGTTGTAAAAATCGGCAAACAAAATTTCCTGCGGTTTCATTTTGAGCCAAAAACTAGCCTAACTATGTCTATTCTTTCAAATCTTAAATATGTTTTATATTCATTTTTGATCTAAGGTTTCATAGTTTAGACGTGAATAGGCACAGACATACACACTTTCGGGTTTACAATATTAGTGTGTAACTATTGGTTTTGTCTTCTAACATGAAATTCTATTTTAATATGTTGAATTTTATATTTGTTTCAATTCCAAGGACAAAATCTAAAAAGTTTAGAAAAGAAGAAAAATTGCCTAGGTGGTAGTGGCTAGTAGCCTCGCCTTTCATGTAGAGAGCTGCGAATCTATTCTAGCCTGGTTTAGAACCGTACAATTAGTTTCGTTTGGTTCCTTATGTACTGTTACTAGCTTCGATCAAAGTAAAATTAATGGATAGCAACAAGAAAAATAAGGCAAAACAAATGACAGGAATACTTCAAATATGTACCGAGATGACAGACCGTGTGTGCCAGTTTTTATGGACCAAGTGCACCAGTAGTGTGCTTCAACTTAACGCGCTTTGTGCCTATCCATTAATTTTACTTTGATCGAAGGTTACTAGCTCTACTCATGAGTAAATACCCCATCAGAGACAAAGTATCTAACGAGTGCACAAAATAAGCACGTGTCGCGTTCGCCCATAGATTGTCCTCTCGCAGCGGTTCCGCCACGGGCGGCGTGTAGGTGTACTCGTTGGTGAAAGGACACGCACACACGGCCGCGCCTTGTAATAGTGTATTCGATGAATTAGGAGACCGACTGACTGCTTTTCTACAAAGATTAGCAATCGCCGTAGTCGAAATCGACTAGGAATCCATCATCAGTAGTGTACCTAACGTAGCGCGAATGTTGAGCTTTGTCTCCGTTTTGTTTCGTTGGAGGAAAATATCGTGAGGAAACCTACCAGGCGTGTCATGTGTATCCCTGCCCATTATAATATCATGGGGAATATTATTGAGAGCATAAGCTACTTATAATAAGTAAGGTCCTTTTTAATATCGACGGTCTATTTGGTACCGTGACCTTTTTTTTCTTAAGGCGATGACCAGACCATTAAACTGAACAACTTTTTCTATGGGACAAAACTGTTTCGGTCTGTAGTTTTGTATGTAACAGATTATTTTTTTCTCACGATTTCAATGTTGGTCCCGTAGAAAAGTTTTTCAGTCTGATGGTCTGATCAACCTCTTAAAATTGTCAGCATATTAAAAAAAACCCTGTAGGTATGCTAAAATCAAGATTGAAGGCAAACTAAAATAGGCTAAACCGGATTTACCTGCGTGCGCTAAATCGCTACTATGGTTTGGCTGTGGTTGGTTTCCTTCGCGCAAACTAAGGTGGTCTTCCTCGGCTATGGCAAAGCAAAATAATGGGTGAGAAGCAAGGTCTAAATACATTATATGAGAAATAATTCTGAAGTTATATTGGTGATATGCGTTTTGACAAGATAACACAGAATATTACGTTTTGGACTTTTGGTACTACACTATAATCCTGATTGTCCTTCGAAGTACCTTTGTACGTATATAAGCTGATTATAGGTATGAGTACTTTGGGCTATATTGAACTTCAGTCATCTTTCTCGTCGATATAAAAGCTTTAGACCCGGAATCCACTAAAGCGGAGCGGAGATACTTACACCAATGAAATAGCTTGATTCCGTCAAGCCAGGAAAATTTGTTCATTAGATAGGCTCGACGCTTTGTTGAATTCCGGGCTTAAAGAGGGGAAATACAAAAGCTAATTTTGTGTTGTTATTAATTCACAGGAATGGAGAGAAACAAATATTTTACTTCTTTGCTGATGTGTGCAACTAAATCTAAGAAAAAAGTTTAACTTTAACTAAATGTGCTAGAAAAGGATGCCCCTGAAAAGGATGTGTAGTACGGTCAGCATCAAAAGTTGATGAACACTTCTAAACCATATAAATAAAGGTGAGAATCACTTCCGATGCTGACGGTAAATTTTTTCCCTTTTCTTAGTACAAATCGCTCACTCTTAAAATATAAATAAATAAAATCTCACTGGTATTTTTCTTTGCTTTTCTGGGTTCTTGCGCAATAAAGCCACTCTGAACAAAACATAAAAGTTGCAAGAAAACGATTTACTTACAAAAACACGAAAACTAAGTATAAATAAACACTTACCCGTATAAGGAAATAGGTATTTATCATGCGGATGATGTTTATCAGATCCTTCTGACATCCTATCATTATAATCTCCATAATGACTCTCCATTTTCCTTTGATAATCATTCTTCAACATAGTCGCTATCCCGGAATCCCTAAAATCCCTAGGTGGATAGCCGTCATGTTCCCTCGTTGTTACAGAGTCTCGGAAATCCCGGGAACCGTAAATGTTGCCATCACTATTGAGGTATTTGGTAGGGCTGTACCCGTAGTCGGACGTGCGTGATGAGAGGTATGTTTTGGAGCCGTAAGGGTTGCCAGGCAGGCGGTACATGGTGGGAGATATTGGGTAGTTGGGGTCGTATGGCATCTGTTTTTCTGTGTCGTTGGGTAGGACGCCGTACATTAGTTCGTCTTCCATTACTCCGTATCTGAAATTAAGACGGGTTTAATAGTTACCAAACAAGTCACGAAATCTGCACAAAGTTAAGTACCTAAGTTATAGGCTTTTGGATCCTACAGCAAGACAAAGGCTTCCTTTCACGTATAAGGGTAAGAAGAAGTCGGCCATTCTCCACCTCGCGGGTTCGGCATAAAGGTACATAATTGACAACATCTATATCGACGTCAGGACGGGGTTCGACGGAGGGTTTGTGCAAATTTGATCTTTCGCGATCAAGATGTCATTTTGCGTAATAGACCACTGCCTAAACCGATAAATCGACCACATACAAACGGGCTTGATTTTTTCTGCCTTTGGAGCTTTTGCAGCAAATGTAGGCTAGATGCGCGGATGTCTAGGATCGAAGGTTTGGCAGAATGCGAGTCGGATTTTTTACAAATCTGAATATTGTTGTATCGATCTATATGATATTCTGATTGTTTGCTGATTTGTCTTTGTGCTAATCAGACTTTGTGCAAGTCAGAATGATTTTGCCTTAATACCAATTTTTTTTAACTTAACGCTAGGTTATCCCAGTGCAAGCGTCTCTTTCTTGCAAGCATACGTTTACAATTAGCCATCCCGCTCCAATTGAAAGCAGGATCGCAAAAAAACGTGTTTTTCGTCAATATCTTTGCTCATGGGAGTTTCTAAGCTAAAACTTCTCCTGAGTTCACTAGAAATATTTAATGTATTTAGTTAAGTACAAGAATAAAAAGTTAAATATCAGCAGTTTAATCATAGTATTGAAAAAACATAACAAAAAGGGGTAACTTTGGGATTTTTTTCCATCGAGTAATCTTAATCTTAACTATTATAAAACTGTAACTGAACTGTGTCTGTACATTGAAGATATTTACAAAAAAAAGATTACGATATGGTTTTTAAATATCCCCGACTCGAAATCAACCTTTTTTAGAAATTTTGTCTGTCTGTTTGTCTGTTTGTTTGTGTGTTTGTTTGTGTGTTTGTTTGTTTGTTTGTTTGTTTGATCGCGCATCACGCAAAAACTACTGAACCGATTTTGATGAAACTTTTTTTGTTTGATAGCTTATGATCTGACTTAAAATCTGGTATATAATTTGTGCGGACGAAGTCGCGGGAAAACACTAGTCTTAATCTAATCGTGTAATTGAGAACAGTCGCCCATCCGCCCGATCCTTAAATAAGACATAATTTAATTTCAGACTTTAAAACACAGTTTAAAACACTTTCGTTCGTGTTCAAAAAACGGCCTCGACGGGATAAGAGCGTCTTAAAAGATTTACGATAGATGTTATACCTGTTATCCAACGGCAGCCTGGAGGCATCCACACTAGCGACGTACGTATCGTGGACATTCTCAAGTATGGAAGGCTTGTGCCTGTGTCTGCTCATCTGGTACACGTCGGACGTCAGGTCAGGGTTGGGCAGCGGGTTGGGTGACGGCGACGCCATCTGGATACCTTCGTTGTCCGAGCCCGTCTCTTGGGACCAACGACCCATTTCTGGTCGGTTTGAGTCTGGTTGGAATACAAATATGGTTAAGTGTCAACTGGATTTCAAGTGTCCTGCAGTGGGACGTTTATAGGCTGACAAGATGGAGACATATAAATATTATTCAAGTTAATATTTCTATCTATAATCAGATCGTCTGAATCAAATAAAATATTTTGTCTGCATCTCAGGAAAACTAGGAACTAAACCATCTTAGATGCGGTTCTCACTGTTTTCGAAAGCCTGTTGTACAACATTTTCATCTAACGTTTTCAGAAAATGAAACATAAATAACTTTCCCCGAGGAAAAAAGGACAACATTTTTGGATCTCCTATAGAAAATCGATAGGCTGATGCGCACTTTGTAAGGGAGGTTAAAAAAAAAATCTCGTTTTTCACCCTTAAATTTTGTTAGTAATTAAAAAGATATCCAACTTAAAAACTAACGATTTTAAGCGGACGAAATCGAGGGTAAAGCTAGTAGTAAAATATTATACTCGTACCTACTAAGATAATTAAATCTCAAGTTTAATCTCTATACGTTATTTATTACGCTTATGTGTTACAATGACAAGTTACCATCTCTGATGTGGGACGGCCATCGTGGTGATATAGCAAGCGGCGCCCCTTCCGTGATATTTGGTAGATAGCTCCCGCCACCGCTGCTCGTCCCGCGGTCTCCTGAGGAACAACAAATGAATGTTACATACATTTATTGAAAGTGGATAAATATTGACTGCTCTGCGTCATGAACTCATGACTGCTATTGCCAACTCCACCATTACATAAAATCATAATAGTGAAAGAATAAAATTTTACTAATTTTATTTTTAAGAGGAGAGGCGGGTTCCGTTTAGTCCATAAAAACGTATTCCCCTGTTTCCTCTCTGAAAAATGAGTAGTCACTAGAGCAAATATTTTTTTATCATACAATCTATATTACCGTTTTGTCTTTTTCTATAAGTTAATTAGGTACTATAAGAACTAGGAGACTTGGAAACAATAAAAGGAAAACATACAGACATAGCCAAAGTCTTTCTCACATTATTATTTACAGGATTATAAAAATTGGTTCGGTTTCGGAGGAGGAAACAGGGAAAAACGTAATCGTGATTTCGTTCATCTATGTAGGTAAAATAAGTCCGAGCTGCGTTGTCACTTTCCTACAGGTAGCTTCTTTCGCAAAGGTATCAGTATATCGATCGGTTCCACGGGAACAGCGAGACAATAGATCCTTCTTGCAGACTGCCTTTTCCTATCACTATTATGATTTTATAACATTTTTATATTCTCAGTAAAGGAAAGTTTGAAAATAACGCTACATTCTGTCGTTACATAACTTCATCCACAATTTACTCGAATTGCGCACGTGCATAAGCCACCTTGTCAATGTGAACACGTTGTATGAAGTGCCGGAGGTGTAGTAGTGTCTAGGTGTGACGTAGGTACGGTACTATTAGCTGAAGGTGGATGACTGGATCTCCTGATGCTGGTCTCGTCGTCGTCGGACGAGTGGCTGGAGGCGAGGTCGAGGCTGCGCGCGCTATCGCTGTCACTGTCCGTCGCCTCGGTCTCCTCGCCTCCGGTCTCACCGTCCTTCGCGTGCTTGCGTCGCCGCCGTTAGGGTTTTGTGATATCCAGTATACGTACTATTAGCTGAAGGTGGATGACTGGATCTCCTGGTGCTGGTCTCGTCGTCGTCGGACGAGTGGCTGGAGGCGAGGTCGAGGCTGCGCGCACTATCGCTGTCACTGTCCGTCGCCTCGGTCGCCTCGCCTCCCGTCTCGCCCGTCGTCGTCTCGCCGTCCGTCGCGTGCTTGCGTCGCCGGCGACCTTCCTCTGTTGGGTTAGCGTTTATTTTAGTTTGCGTTGTCTTAGATGTTTTTTTTTAGATTTATTGTTTAATCGTTTTGAAGCGTTCTCGTTGTGCCTTCGCAGACGTATCAAGATTTTCCATCTTTCTGATACAGAAAGTAAACTTGGCAAAAAACGAAAATAAAAGGAAAGTTCAATTGGTTCAAAGGTTCAAATAAAAGGAAGACAACAATTGGTCACGAGTAAAAATGAATATTTAAGATCAAAACTCAAATGATTGTTATATTAACTTGTAATTGCAAGTTTAATGTTTAAATTTATGTTTTTTGTGTTCCGTAACTACCAAAATTGACAAAACAGAACTCTTATGGAAAAAAGTCGGTGTCTGTTTGTCTGTCCATCAGTCTATCACACACGTTTTTTAATATATTGTTATTAAGTCTTCTCTGAGTTATAAATATTCTTCGGTCGGAAACTCTACTCTTTGTATCTCAAGATTCTATACCTAAAGTATTATTAACTTACCATCTTTCCTGGTGTGTAAGGAGGAGTCAAAGCCCCTCAGGTATGCAGGCATGTCGCTCGCACTCGTGTTGTAGTTGGAGGTCGACGTGCTTGTGTGACGGAGTTGACCGTCGCTTCGGCTGTTGGGAAGGTAAATAAGTGGTTCTGTTAGTGTTATCTCTAAAGGCCCTGTAGAAGGAGGTAATCATTGATACAGTGCGGCTTCCCAACAGGCAACGATCACCGAAGTTAAGCAACGTCAGGTCCGGTCAATCTTTGTATGGGTGACCGTTTCAGTATCTTACATTTAGCCTCCTTGCTTCGGAAGGCGCGAAATAGGCATTGGATAGATTCCTGAAATGCCCTGTGTATCTATTCTTTACGTTAAGTTATTAAGTCGGCCGATAAATGATCTGCCATCATGTTGACCATAACGCGGCCAATCCACATCGTTTGGAGTATGACCCTCTTCCTCACACCCTTATTCTTGAAAGGCCTACCTACACCCTAGCGTGGGCCGTGCTATAGGCTGGTGTCGAAGATAATAATTTTTATTAATGATCGTCCATCAGCCAGATCCCTGCAGGTCTGCAGTGGGACGTTTATAGGTTGATCATATTGACGACGATATTTTCAAAAGTGGGTTTCCAGCAGTCAGATCCACATATAAAATTAGATACTATTAGCACAGGCCTGGGATGGATAGTATAGAGGGAGAAAAGCTGGTACCCTATAGTGGATGGATACGTGCTGATGATGATGTTTGGTCTCCATGGAGACAAACTGGAACAGCACTAGTCAAAGGGAACATACGTCTTAAGTTCGCCCTGTAGGCACTGAGATCAATGGTCCTTAATAACTCAGCCGCAGAGACAAAGAAGCCGCAAAGAACCATAGATTTTTTAGGTAATTTCATTGTTGTATTATACCTGTAAGGACTGGAACTAGTCTTCGTGGTAGATCTGGAGGTTGTGGATGAGGCAGAGATGCCGATGTTCCTCATCTGTCGACCTGGCTCTGTGCTGCTATGGTAGGCCAGTGAAGACCTGTCCAATACAGATTAAATTGTTAATTTGAAGATTTGTTGGGTCCATAATTACATTAACGACGGATCCAGAAAATAGCATAAGCCAAAACCAATGTTCAAGTTTTTCCACGGTACTTATTGTATTTTTTATTTTAAACTGTATTACATAGACAAAGTAATGTAATTTTTGTAGTTTTGTTCTGCTAGGTACCTACCTGTTGATCTGTGACAGATTTTGGGCACTGCTGCTGACTATGATAGAAGTATCGGCTAATGGAACTTTCTTTCCCATACACCTCAACACGGTTCTGCAAAAAAAACAAATTATAAATAACAACGATTTTTTTAGCCTTCTGCCTCCTGTTTACAGAAAGGGTTCGTTTGGTATCGTATCGAATCAAAGATTGGAAAATGTTTTCATAAAATAGTAAGTAATATAGCCTGTAGGATCGCAACGAACGCAAAGTCACAATGGGCCTTTGGGCCAAAGAGAGATTGAAGATGAAGAGATCGCAAGATTAGGTGGCTAAGTATAAGCGGCGAGCTCAACATGTTGCGCCGGTCGGGCTCTCCTGCTACTTGAAGCAGTGCTGTAGACATAGTTACCTCCTCAGGTTGTCCCTCACGCGTATGTTGAAGGCGATGTAGCCCAGCGAGGCGGCGGCGGCGTGCAGAGCGACCGCGCCTGCGAGCACCGAGCTCAGCATGTTGCGCCGGTCGCCGGCCTCGCTGCCCAGTATGAGCCCGCTCGCCCACGCCACGCATAGCAGGGGCAGGCAGATTATACTGACTGCTAGCAGCATTCTGTTGATTATACACAGTTAAGGTGCCTGTTAGCGGAGATGTGTAAAAACAGCCCATCGAATTGACCGATTTTCCTAGCTTGAAAATCAATCGATTCCGTTGCTTGATTTTCACACATCTCAGAAGATTGCTTTTAGGTTTGAGCAAGGGAAAACATGGAGAAGTAAACCAATACAGATTATCCATAATGTGAATTATCATTTACAGGATGGCGATAGGGGTGTTTTAAAATGTAAGAAGCATGTTTGGAGAAACTGGCATTATAAACTAGATCTATGTGAAATAGAACTGACGCGTGCTAAACCATCAATCACTTAGTTGACCCTGAATTCCGTATCGGAGTAAATCAGTAGTTATCTCGACATTATAAACACTGACAACGATAAGCATTCGATATCACAATGTGAGATACATTGTAAATTGCAACTAGATAATAGCAGTATTACATAAATCAATCAATTGTGTAAAAATATACTTCATTCGTCTTTGACAGTCACATTTTTAGCTCGTAGGTACAACATAATTTACGGAAAATGTTGAATATTCAATAACGATTCCGAAACAAAAACTGTAAGACCTATTAGCCCAGTAAAAAAAGTCCTGGAAATGGGGGAGGGGCTTTAAAGGTGACTTTTTTCAGTTTTTCGCTTATTTCTCGAAATCTATAAGTCGTATAGAAAAGTTTTGTTGGCACTAATTAGACCTGACAAAACTTACTAAGTACATTAAAAGTTATATCTTTTTTGTCATACGACTTAACCGTTGAGGGCTACAGGGCCGAGAAAGTAACATCATTTCAAAAATTATAAAATTTGTATTGTGACCCTCATGAAAGTTGAAGATAAAAAGAAAATGATTTCGTATTCTTAATGAGCGACCCGTAAAACCTATGGATACAAATTTTCTGACAGATTTGTGAACCTTTAAAAGCTGCTTTGGCGTTTGAAATGTCCATGGCAGCCATCTTGGATTTCAATATTTTGGATTTTTTTTACCGCAAACCATATCTGACCAGGGTCCTGGAATTTTTCGGCTTAATTTTACTGGGTTATATAGAAAAGTTAAAAAAATAAGAGCACTAACCTCAGGTTGCCGAAGCCAGTGACGTGATCCCTGACGGTGAAGGCGGCTCGCGTGGCGCCGGCCAGGAACACGAGCGCCGCCGCCGCGTACACCGCCGCCGGGATGACCACCCACCACACCACCGGCTCGTGGCAGCTCACCCAGCAGCTACAAGGTTTATATTCAGTGTTAGCCTATCTATCACAGTATAACAAGGCGCCGCCAGGAACACGAGCGCCGCCGCCGCGATGTTGGCCAAGGATATCCTCTAAATAAAGTTTATGTGGTAATCAATCATTAAGTGCTAGATGAGATTAGCCCAAGGGCTAGCCACGACTATGTAACGTTGATTGATGGAAAAAATATTTATTTTACTTAAAATTAAATAGTCAAGTGTTCATCCACACCCTGCTAAGATCGGTCAGGTCAGTACCTACTCAATGGTGAATTAATTCCTCGCTCACCTTGTTACTTCGCACAGCTCTCGTGAAAATCTAGCCTTAGTGCTCAGGCAGTACTCAGTGTGGTATAAAATAGTAGATTACACACCGAGGGCAGGAAAGCAACAAAGGTATCAGATGTCACGTAATTGATTCACGACAAACATGTGATCTGAGGCTTTCTTATTTACTGCCCGAAATTTGTATACTATTTTTCTCCTCGACGGAGGCGGAAGGCGGCAACTTCATTTAGTACAGCGGGACGAAAGTTGACGCGCGAAAATGCATCAGCGTGTTATAACTTCGCACAGCGCGACGTATGCGACGTCTGGAGCCAGATGCGCCAAAATGTAGGTATTTATCTCGGTTCCTACGGCCGAGTGACAGAGGCCTGCTTTTTATGTAAATCTTGTACTCACAAGAGCGCGTTGCCGTACTGGTGCTGGTGGTGGGTGGTTCACGTCGCGCAGCTCGCCTATATGTATGTGTATGTAGGTACTCACAAGAGCGCGTTGCCGTACTGGTGCTGGTGGTGGGTGGCGGCGAGCGCGAGCGCGACGGCGGGCGCGGCGTAGGCGGCCGCGAGGTGCGCCGCGAGCCCGCCGTGGTTCACGTCGCGCAGCTCGCGCACGAGCCGCCGCAGCTGCCACGCGTCGCACGCCGCCCAGCCCAGCGCCGACACCCACCAGAAGTGCAGCGACATCGCTATCAGCTTACACGCGAACTGCAACACGAGTTACGAGCTTACAAACTGCGAATACCGGAAACCGCGATCGCGGTACTGATTGAAACTAAATTACGCGCAATTTTTGAGTCATAAGGCACTATAAGTTGCGACCTGTCAAAGTTACAGTCGTACCAGGTTTATAAGGCTTACCGATGTACACTGCGCAGTTGACAAGTTTTAATAGTGCGCGAAATTATATTGACCAATCAGGATGTGCCACCTTCAATCCGTTTACGCTATTGGCTAATTTGTTTACGCGCCCTTTTCGCTGCTATCCGACTTTGCACTCTTTGATTACTAAATGACTTAGGGTTTCGTCGGGGACTCAGGCTTGCTCTGCCTAAACGAAGATTAACGAACGGCCATATTTTCCTGGTCGTACTGTACGAGGATGAGAAGTGCGGGAGATCATCCTAGTTTCTATACCAACGAATTTGTAGTTATCACCAAACTCAAAATAGCGCACGAATGGCTCAAAGAGCAGAGCAAAGTGACTGATGTCATTAACACTCAGTTGCAGAAACGCTTATTAAAATTAATACTCCATTAAATCTCTTGCTCATAATTTTTGTCTTGTTGACGTAGTAAAGCTAGCAGAGATTTAATGGAGGATTAACTGTAATGGGCGTCTCTGCAACTGAGTGTAAGCGTATTGCGAAGCTCAATTGGTAAGCTCAAGTAGCTAGTCAGAAAATAAGGGTCGTGGGGAAAAACAGCATGCAATAACAGCGTGAAGAAAATAATGTAGGTATTCGTACGTAATAGCTCAATGATTTTGTAGAGCATAATATAGCCAAAAAATTCAAAAGTATTACCTCGTTCTGTACCAGTGAACTTCTTGCCTTCAAAGCGATCAAATACAGCAGTTCAGCCATGAAGATACAGAATATCAAATGTTTGTGAATAGAGTTGGACACCGTTGCCGCTCCGCCGCGCATGAGACAGAGCGCTATCCAAGTCGCTAGTAGGAGCGGGAGGGAGAGACTGAAGGCTGTGTATGACGTCACCGACTCCAGGAGCGATGGTTCTGGGATGAACTGTGGACAATAAGTAACATTGTGAGTTGTTGAAAATGTCTATGAGTTCGGAGTCTACAATATTCAAAGATTCTGAAAGACAAAGCAAACGAAATTAAATGCTCTTCTAATGAAGAGCTAATGCTCTGTATAGAGATGTAAACATAAATCCGATCCATACTATTTAGGGGGTACCTCAGAACATCTGTTTTTTTTAGGATTTACAGAAAAACTGAAAAACGTTACCTTTATCGCAGGATGATATACTTATGTTCTCGGAATTACATAATCGACAGTCAAACAAAGCTGACCTACGTTTTTTTACATACACTCAGTTGCAGAAACGCTCATTAAAGTTAATCCTTTTCATTATGTCTCTTGCTAGCTTTAACTTCGTCAACAGGACAAAAGTGGCAGCAAGAGATTTAGGGGAGAACCGAGTGACAATTTAATAATCTATAGATAAAAAAAAAGAAATACCTAATGAATGAATGAATTATAAATGATACCAAAAGAGTTAACACTCAAACAATTTGACTAGGTATGCTCATCATATCGTATGGCATTTTTGTCTACCTGCTTGGATCCGCAGGGGGTTAAATTTCGAGGTCGACCTGTTTCAGCCAGTCTTTCGCTGCCGGGGTTAGCCTGTGGAGTTCTTCGATTCCACCGGGGAAACGGCGCAGAGTGCACTCGTTTACCACATGGGAGAGACTAGGTATGGTACCAATATTGAAATCGAGAAACGAAATCCCTTTTACGTACCTCGATGTCCACTTCGTCGACCAGCACGGCGAAGGTTGACAGATGATTGCAGGTGCAGTTGATGAGGAGAGGCTCGCCGGAGTACGGGGACCAGTCGTAGTCGATCTCCGTGTGGCAGCCCACTCGCGACCACTCGCCGAATCTGGACAAGAATTGTATCGTTTAACATCTTAGTTACTTAGTATAGGGACGCATGACAGATCCTGGAAATTTACATCTTATAACAAATTTGAAAATAAGGCTAAAATGTTGAAACGAAATTACAATCAAATCGAAAAGAAAAAAAGCTATAAGCGATTGAACAACGTTTTTTATCATCACCTATCTCTTTCATGCAAAACAGGTGTTCGTATGACACGTCGTCATGATTTATATAAAAATACGGAGTTATGACGTCACTTCTGTTATATTTGCCTCTCGCTCTAATCGTAAATTTTAAACACTTATATTTCAGTAATTTTTTGAGATTTTTATAAATTAAATGCACGTTAGTGTTTAAGATAAGTGTGTTTAAGTCATAAAAATATTGTTATCATCTCTATTGCTCCCCGCTATAACGAAAACTCGCTTTCGTCGTTTTATACCTTAGAGACTAAGTTCTATACCCCTCTTTTTTCGCGAACGCGAACTATCATGTGACGACAAACTGCGCTGAATTTGGAATTGAACAAAATAAAACAAAAGCTTACCCTCTCAAAGTAGACCAATGTACACACTGCGGATTAGTTCTCGACCCAAACGTCTCCCTATTGATATCCAGCCACATCTGCAGCCTTACTGGCTTCTTCAGTCTTATGCCACTCATACTTTTATACACCAACTTCTTTTTACCCCCACTCGTTGAATTATCTTTCATTTTCGGTTCTTGCTCCATTATCAGAGCTAGAGCTTTAGGTCCTTCTTGTTCTAGTTTTTCTGCGACGTAAGTAGATTCGTTGTCTTGTAAATCTTTGTTGGGGTATAGTTTGTCTTGTTTTTTGTATGCTGGCTGAATGAGGATAGGGCCGTGGTTTTCGTGGGTGTTTTCGGTGTCGTGCGGCCATGTGTTTTTAGATTGGGCGTTCGCGCTTATGTGGTTCATGCGGGTTGGATGCTGGTGGCCTTTGTTTGCGTATGTTATACCTGTAATTTTATAATTGTGAGTTTCACATTAGCTAGTCCAAATAGTTGGCAAGTCTGCCAAGTAATTGGTAGAGCACCTAAAGATTAATTATTTACTCGTCCTAAAAATTGTCGTAGATTATATTTTCGCTAGTAATCGTATTGTGACATCTGTAACGTGTAATAAAGTGATTGTGATCGACCACGTTCTTGGACGACTTTAAGTAGGCAAGTACTTTATATGAGAAATGTACAACTTTTGCTAAGAAATTAATCTGCTTTCCCGGGCATACCACGGTCAACACTCTCATTAGACTCAAAAAGCCAATTCCGATTGACAGGAGTTTTCACGTCCATCAAATCTGTGAACCACTACCTACCCCTGCTACCGAGTACCTACATACATAAACATACTAACGCTCTTTATGTCTAATGGGGAAAACAGAACCACTTTAGTCAAAATTGGCAGAGACTGGCAAGTTATCATGAATGTCCCTTAGGACCAGTTTCACTTCACATATTTTGTAAGAACGATATGTCAAACAATCTGTCAGATAAGCTAACAAGAACTTACTAAGAAGTTGTGAAACAGGCCCGTATATTCACAAGTTGTCTCGTGCCTTCCAGATCACGGTGGAAGATACAAACCTTCAATATCGTCCATATTGTTCTCCAGCGAGTTATCGTCACTAGTCTCGCTAGCCTCCTTGGTCCACACGTACTCAGGCACAAACAGCGCGACCTGTATAATCGGGGAGCCGAGCGTGATGTTGACGCCCCAGCGCTGGCTGACCGACTCGTCCATCCGGAGCGGCATCAGCTGCGAAGTGTTGCGCGAGTATTGCAGGTACGAGAATACGGCGCGGGACTCGTAGTTCGTTTCTAGGTTTTCTGTAAAGGAGTGCGAAATGATATTTGGGAGTACCGATAGATTTTAAAGCGTCATTAAATCACGACATAAGTTGTATGAAAAGCATACCTACTGGAATAAAACTGATCTTTTCATTACATGCAAAACAGGTTTAGTTGATTTCCCCTAGAAAAATTCCATCAAATCCAATCCTATCTAAAATCCAGAGGGAAGGTCTGTCGTGTTGAAAGTCTGACGAGCCAGAATCCTTCTGGCCCACCCCAGAAATCAAATGAATCACTTACTAAAAATAAGAGACCGAATCACCTCGATCTCGGCATAACTGGAGAAATCGAGTTATAATGAAGCAAAATCTCGAGCTCGCTACGGTCGCTCCTATCTTTAGAACCTATTGCACTGATCTAATTTATATTGCTGTAAAATCACGAGCTCGCTTCGCTCGCTCCTGGCTAGACACATTTCAGTAAAATCTCGAGCTTACTTCGCTCGCTCCAGAATTCGGTGAAATCTCGAGCTCGATTCGCTCGCTCTAGGATTTGGATCGTATATCTTTTCATAGTGTATCTAGAGCAATCTTGAGCTTGCTTTGCTCGTTCCAGATTTTAGGTCGTAAAAAACTCGAGCTCGCTTCGCTCGCTCCATGATTTAAGTCTAATTACACTGATCTCACTATATTACAGTAAAACCTCGAGCTCGCTTCGCTCGCTCCTGGCTACGATTGTATCACAAGGACCTACAGCTAGATACATTGCAGTAAAATTTCGAGCTTACTTAGCTTCCCTCGCTCCAGAATTCAGTGAAATCTCGAGCTCGCTTCGCTCGCTCTAGGTTTTGTATCCTATATGTTTTCTAAGTGAAGCAAAATCTCGAGCTTGCTTTGCTCGTTCTAGATTTTCGGTCGTAAAAACTCGAGCTCGCTTCGCTCGCTCCAAGATTTAAGTCTTATAACACTAATCTCACTATATTGCAGTAAAAATTTCGAGCTCCCTTAGCTTTGCTCGCTCCAGAATTCAGTGAAATCTCGAGCTCGCTCCGCTCGCTCTAGGTTTTGGCTCCTTTTTCCATAGTAAAGTAAAATCTCGAGCTTGCTTTGCTCGTTCCAGATTTTTGGTCGTAAAAAAATTGAGCTCGCTTCGCTCGCTCCAGGTTTTACATTTTATTGCAACGACCTAACCTGGGCCTGGCCCCCCCTGGGAAAAAATCATTGCTACGCCCATGACATGAACACCAGAGACTGTCAAAATGGTTGGACCGTACGTCGATTCTGATTGGTGTGGGCAAGGTGTGCGGGATTTTTCTGGCAGAAAATTCATAGCCCTAAAACTCAGTTGAGTTGAAAATCTCAAGTCTTCGTATTTAAAATCTGTAGTTGCAAATGAGGACTTATCACTACTCCGAGACTATACTAGATGGCATACTATTGCATAAATACGTATAAGCTGGCTAACCGGATCCGAAATACTTAAGAGCAAGGACAGAATTCAGAAGGCATTTGCCCTTTAGTGAATCTACGGACTACGCTTACCTTGTATATTATTATTAGTAATTCCAAGCAGATCTAGCGGCAGCAACACCCTCGTATATTTATCAAATTTGCTCCTACTCTTCACGTAGTTATTGTACTTGGGGAAAGAGACGGTCAGTGAGGATGCTTTCTTGCTCTTGGCCTTGCCGTTGCCGTAGTAACCGGGTCCTTGTATAGGCGAGTGTATGAAAGATGACGTGTCTGGTAGGACGACGCGTTCGGTGGTGTAGGGCTCGATGTTGTAACGATTTAATTGTGAAGGTTCGAAGCCGTATATTGATTCCGCTGTTACTATGTCCACACCGATTACTGGAAAAGAAAGAGTTTATAAATAACTAGAGTTTAGGTACCCGCGACTTCGTTCGCAAAAATTATATACCAGATTTTAAGTCAGATCATAAGCTATCAAACAAAAAAAGTTTCATCAAAATCGGTTCAGTAGTTTTTGCGTGATGCGCGAACAAACAAACAAACAATCACACAAACAAACAGACAAATAGACGACACAATTACTAAAAAAGGTTGACCATATTATGGTTTTTAGGTATCCCTGACTCTAAATTATCGTAATCTTTTTTTGTACATATCTTCAATGTACAGACACACTTCAGTTACAGTTTTAAAATAGTTTAGATATGATTTCATCTCATATTTTCCTGTCACAGGACTGATCTAACGTGTCTACCATCCAGTTGCAGTTTGGGTGGGCCATGGCCCTTCTCTGAATCAACCCTAAAATCAGCCCACATTGACCCACTGCTGACTTTGCGCCTACTTTTTATTACGCCATAGCTCGCGGTCCTGTGGTAATCTGATCCGATCTGTGACCCTTACAATGTCGTCCGACCAACTTGTTGCTGGTGTATAACATACATTCTATATACTCACTCTATAAACTCACGACCCCTTCCTAAAACTATCAACCATCTCTTGAAGCGTGCCGTTGAAGCAAGGCTCTGGTGTATTAAACTCAATTTGTATTACTAAAACCTATAAAATACTTACTTAGATCAGTGGACACAATCTCAAAGGGACTGGTGTAGGTGTCATGTTGGCTCTCAGCCAGCACTGCTATGTATTTATCGAACTTCTGGAGTAGATACTCGACTCCGTGCCCGGTCAGCTCTCTGATACGACGCCATTCTTTATCGTATTCAGAGTTCAGGATTGTATTCGCTGATTTTATTATATTCTGTAAGAAAATAGGGATAATTTAAATGTGGATATGAAAAATGTCATACCAAAAATGGTGTTTGAGAACCGCTATAACTCCTGGTACGACCAGGATCTAAAGCGCCTACCATTCACAACACTGGACAACGAAGGGAATGCTGAATGTAAACTGTATAGGAACCCACAATCAATATTATCAAAGGATAGGATATAGTAGAAAAAAACTGATAAGTAGGTCGGTTATACCTTCTTTTCCCCCAATGTCCTAGATACCTAACGTATTTATAATTATTTTGTTTTATGGCCAGTTCAGAGCTGATATTATTCAGCTGCTTTTACCCAGATCTGACAGAATTCTCAGTATGATGTTAGACCGACATTTATCTAATATGTACGAGTATGCTACGCTGTGTGGGATACATTAAAATTAGGAAGCGAAGAGGACATTGAAAGATTATTATTGCTACAAAATCAATCGTATTACGGGTCATTAGAGACGTTGACAGATTCATAGTTAACCTAACTGTTCGGAAGGTTCAATCTAGCCTAAAATATGTAGAATGCAACCAAGAACTCACCCTGACATAGTCCTTATCCTGACTGTGCGTAAGGTTCAAGCCGGCCTGGCGGAGCTCGTACTGCATCAGCTCGAGAAGTATCCCCTCGGCTACCAGCACGTCGGCGCCATACAGACGCGGCGTGTTGGCGCACGCTGACGTGAGGTCTTCGGCCAGGCGCACACCGACAAATGTGTTCACTAGGAGCTCTCCAGTTTCTATTTTGTTTAGCTGCGTGCACAAAAACACATATAGGTAAAATGTACTTTTCTTTTTGTACTAATCTTCTAGAAAAAACTATTTATCTATCAGTTATATTTTAATACTATAAAAAAAATTGGTAGGTACCAACCTGGCGGTCTTATCTCTAAAAATATTGTTCTTCCAGATACAGAGGTGTCATCACCATCAGCCCATATACGTTACACTGCAGGGTAAAACCCTACCCTCAGAGAAGTAGTATGGGCGTATTTCCACGCACGCGTGCCCAATGCGGATTGGTAGACTTCACATACGCATCGGAATTTCTTCTTAAGCGTATGCAGTATAAGTTCTGAAGACTATTTGGTCACACATTGGACAATGCAAATAAGCAAGTAAAGGTTTATTCATTTGTATCAAAACTGACCTGTTTCCTAAGTTGATAAAACGTCGATGTTGTACAGTTGAACATGTCGGGCTCTTGCCACGGCACTACTTGTGTTTCGTCACACATCCTGGTCGCTTTGCCGCTAGTTCCTACAATAGTAAAAACAGGTTTGTAATGGGCACATGCTTGGCAAATATGTACCAATAATCAATATTACTATTTTGCCTTTTCAGCCTCTATTCTGCTACTGGACAGAGAATAAAACGATATATTTTACCTGTAGGGCAGTCAGTCATTGCTTCAATGCCGAACTTGGTCCGAGGCCACCAAACACCTTGTGACAATGAGCGAGGGCACCCGTCGTACACCACTGCGGACAAAATATTATATTTAGAGGGAAAATTTATTATGTACTTTAGCACTGGTTGGTTGGCACTTTAGAACAAACACATATTTTTGGATAAAATTTTTTTTTTTTCTTAATTTATAAATCTGCATCAAAATACGCCAAAAAGATCGCAATAATGTACTCACCCGGACCTGGAGCGCCAGGTTCATACAAATCACTGGGGCGGTGGGATCATTCTCACGATACTTGAATAGTACAAGTACAGAAATAAGATGGCGTCGGCTGTAGGCTATAATTATACTTCTTGCTCCGTTCCCCTTAAATCACCTCTGAAATGCGGGGTGAGGTGCGGTATCTGAAGTTAGGTGCAGGGAGTGGCGATTCTGTATGTAGCGTGCTACAGTAGCACGCTGCTTAAACCGATGTCAATTGATATAGTACCTTCACAGCCGGCGTTAGGGGCTACTTCAGCGTACAGGTTGGCGCAGGAGTCGCAGGCGCGTCCGATGACGCCGCCGCGACAATAGCACTGGCCCGTGGTCGCTTCGCACGAACTGTTCAGTGACCCGGCCGCGTAGCACTGGCAGGGGAGGCACTCTGATGATCCCGACGGCTTGTAGTGATTCTCCTGTCAGGTGAGATGGTGAAATATTCAGTCGTAATGAGTACTTAAGATATTTATTTTACAAAAACAATCTTCAAGAGCCATAATTCTCAGATAGGCTCAGCCCGACGTGGTCCGTATGGCAGACCACATCTGAGATCCATGTTTCAATGGCGGTGGCCCATAACGCCTGTAACATTACCTATTTGAATCGCTAAAAAGATCCTCTGCTGGTTTTGCGCTAAACTTGAAGTATTAATTATAGGTTGTTCATGTCAACTTAAAGCAATAGACAAACTAAGGAAAAAAAAGTTTGAGACAAATGAAAAAGTACATATCTAAAATGTTATTTAATATCCCACTTGCTGGTTGCCGCAGCTGCAGATCACTGCTTCCTAACATTAATTATAAGATGTAAACGTGACTCAGGCCTTACCTTACAATGGCAGTGTCCGGAGTCTCGCTCGCAGTGCGGGTGGTAGCCGTGCGTGACGTCACACGCGCACGGCCCGCACGCCTTCACCCCCCACCACCCGCCCGGACACTCTTCCACCCCTTCTTCTATACAGCCTTGTGCTGAAAATGTTATGATTCGTTAGTACACAGAGTACTATATTGTTCGAAATAATCATTTTTCGGGCACGTTTGCTTTCTGAATTAGGTTCGGGTGATGTTTCACTGAAGTGGAGGCAGATCAATTCAAACAATCTGATTAGCCATTACCGCTTGTCTCGTCTCTTTAGAGCAGAATTGAACCCTTAATCTTGCCTCAGCGACCGAGGTAAGTTCAAAGAGATATCCAGTTGCAAAAAATCAAACTTGGTTACCACCATGGGTTCCCAACTACCGTAGAGTTAAGTAACATAATTAAACATCTTCATCCTTTTAATTGGAAGAGCGTTCCACGTCTCCATCCCTACAATACAATACAAACACCCATAAATCCTTGTGCTTTGTAGTAGGACGTGTGCATAGGTTGATAAATATGATAATGATTATCATGACAAATACAACCCAAACATTTCATAATTATAACGATTTTGTAGTGAGGGTTCAGGTCGCAGGCCGTGATACATTGCGGCTGCGCTGCGGAACAATACAGTAAGACTCACCAGTAAGCAGGTAGCCGTCGTGGCACTGGCACCTGTATCCCCGGTCAGTATGCTCGGGCACGCAGGTCGCACGCTCCCCGCACGGGTTCAGGTCGCAGGCCGCGATACATTGCGGCCCCAGGCGGCCGCGGTCGCATTCACATTGTGTGTTGTCCCATGATAATACGCATTTACTCTGTGAGACATAAAGAGAAGAGTTACAGGGCATTCTCTGGTACTGGCGGTACAGATCTAGCGCTTAACCGAGTAAGTTTCTTAGGTAGCGGAGGGGTGGGAGAGGGAGAGAAATATGATATAATAGCACTTTCGCCTTAGAGGGGAGTAATAGAGGTTGGAACGTTTTTTGTCCTGTTAAAAAAGGAGATCGCCACCTTATTGCTTGTTGCAAGTGAAACCGACTTTTACACTATAGAGTGACAGTCGACATACTTCATATTTCACCCCCCTCCCGCACCGCTTCGCTACCTAAGGAACCTTCTCAGTTAAGCGCTAGACTTGTACCCAAGTATAATTTTTGAAGCAAGACAGCTCTACTTACAAAAGGTGGGCATATGGACAGCATACAATCAGAGCGCGATTGGCATCCATCTCTAACGTTCTCTCGTACCGTCGGCCGATTGAGTAACGACTGAGCGGTTCCCACACGTACATCCTGAAACAAACACTTTATTAATAAAAAATTATGCCTAAACATTGAATATATGCCTAAATGTGTCTAAATCATGTTTTTGTATTCAAATATCCGTAGTATGTACAAACAATCTTTTCTAGCCTGTTGAATCTAACTATAAAAGATAGGGGGCGCCTCTATTAATCCTCTAGGATCCACTATTAAAGATGGTGAGAAGGATTGGGCCATACACCACAATGCATACTGGACAGTATGGATTGTGAGAAACAAGATAGTGTTGTGACCCGCCGTTAGAGTATTTTCAAGGCCTATGATTTGAATTCACGAATAAAACCATTCGATTCTAATGAATAATATCACTCCTCCAATACGCCACCATCATCGTCTCTGAATCAAGACAAATATTCAATACACTCTCAGCAACAGACTAATTCTATAGGCGAGATAAATGAGCCCTTCAGTCTACCTACCATAACTGTCATGAATCTTACCTGTATACAACCCTCAAAATATCCAACCTCCGAAGCGAGCAACCCAGCCGTACTATCGGGTCCACCGATCAGGATCTTGCCTATATACTGTCCTTGCACCTTATTGGCTAGCATTGACAGTAGAGCGTTTCTAAGTCCATAGTCGATGTTGACTGAGATGTCGGTGCCAAGCCATTTGATCTCTATGCGATGCCAGTTGCCGTCGGCGAGCGTGGTCGACGGTAGGAACATCGTTTCACCGTTGTACGAGTAGTGGAGGAGACCGGATTTTAGCTGTAGATAAAATTTTAATATTAGTTTCTATTATATGGTTCGATACGAAAATAACCTCACTGTTCAGAGCTGCAGTCTCTAGGGACCGAATAGCCTTAGTGATAGACAAACTCCGATAAGAGATGGTAGCATAAGAAGAACTCGTAATTCCACCCCTCTCGCTGCCATTCATTTCCTTAGGTAAGGCGTAATAGTTATTTGTTATGCTAGGCTGCAAAGTTGTTTTTTGGCGCTAGTACTTATATTGAAACCTGAGCAAGCGAAGGATTCAAAGGTACGAGACGCAGAATAATTTTGCAGCCGAGCGAAACACACAACTTTTCACCTCACAACAGCGAGGAAAATGTTAGGTGCAAGTACTGAGTTTAGATGTCTAAAGCGAACACCGCGCTTCATGACGTTGTCCCATTCGATTGCGGCTATATTACTCTTGCATTTAGTCACTGTCTTACTGCGGTCACGTGTAGCAGTTTGATTGAAAACCAATTGATCAGCATAAAAAATGTCCTGGTGTGTAGTGTGTACTGAGACAGTGCGCAAATAATTCAGGAAATGTAAGGAAATTTAAAGGAATAACTTCTCAGAGGTAAACAAGATGAATTAATTATTAAAATGCATTTTAAATACTTAAGTATTATTTTAAATGATATTTTTATCCCACACTGGAAAAATAACTACATGCAAATGCAAATAAGGACAAATCTATACGTGAAAATTATAAGACAAGAGATATTGCTACTCAAAGGGATTATATTTAGGTACTAGTGTTTTCCCGCGACTTCGTCCGCACAAATTATATACTTACCAGATTTTAAGTCAGATCATAAGCTATCAAACAAAAAATTTTTTATCAAAATCGGTTCAGTAGTTTTTGCGTGATGCGCGAACAAACAAACAAACACAGAAACAAACAGACAGACAAATTTTCTAAAAAAGGTTGATTTCGAGTCGGGGATACCTAAAACCCATATCGTAATCTTTTTTTTGTAAATATCTTCAATGTACAGACACAGTTCAGTTAAAGTTTTATAATAGTTAAGATAATCTCTTTGTTGACACTCAAATAAATTATAGTGAAGGACAAACCTATACGCGAAAAAGAGAAGACAATAATATGCACGAATATATGCATAGTTCGTTATGTTAGCAACATAATCTTTTTGTCTTTCTCGCACGTATGGTTTTACTATCTTTTTATCTGGACTCGAATGGATTCGAATTTTAAAAACTCTTTCCACGCTAGCGGATAAAATGCACTTTTGCACTCAGATTTCGAATGATAAACAGAATCTTTCCGAGCTTGTGAGGTGAAAAATTATAAATAACCCAGCACGGAGATTTTACTTCTCCCTATCTTTATATTGCATTGTATCCATATGCGTAGTTGCGCGCATCAGTTTCTTCATTTCATTCAAAAAACGGTCTTTCACTATGAAAATTTTATGAAATTTCATCGATTCGATTAGTCGTAAGATTGATGAAAATATGGTTGAAAATTTGATTAGGTAGTTTTATGTTGGTCACACTAGTACTCGAATTAAATACTGCTCATTTGATTTCTACTGGGTCTCTTTTCTGTGACTAAGAGTATAATCCAACAAAGGCGGGCATCCGGTTTATTCAGGCAATATCAGTAGGACTAAACAAAACAATATTTGATTAACGCCAAGACTGTTACTTACACTAATAAAAATGCTGCTATTCTGTCCGACTTGTATGGACATGAGGAAGGCGTCTTGCTGCCGCGTGCGTATTGACAGCGCGTTCAGCCACGGCAGTTGTATGGGCCGCAGTAGTGGGTTGAATGACAGCATGCCGTCGCCGCTGAAGCGCCATGGAGGTGACGTAGCTGGAAGGAAGTTAATTAAAAATAGCTCTGGCATTTTTGGAGCCTAGCCTAGGTCTTGGGAAGAAATAAAAGCTATACTCACAATCAGCACAATCTTTGCCGGTGTATCCTTCGCCGCACTCGCACAGGTAGGTGTCCCATAAGTCGTGACATTCGCCTCCGTTGTAACACGGGGTAGAGCCGCAGTGGGATCGTTTCTCTGGACATCCGGCGAGCGTGCCGTTGTCAGCGACAAAACTAATTAAAAAAAAAAGGTTAATCATTATTAGCAGCCGTAAAGGCGTTTTATCTCTTTCTTTCGCGAACAGACAGAAAGAGCTAAGGTGTGATAGCGCTATATCACGCTGCGGTGCTCAATAATATCGTTGGTGTTGTTACGGCAGCAGAACTAAAGAAGAATTTAGGAAAATTTTTATGTTTTAACTATGTATTGCTCATAAGAATAGCCCGAAATAGAACAAATAGAACAGTTTTATATTAGTACTATTGAAGGTAGAATATATTCAAGACTTACCTATTCAGGTCAACGAATTTATGGTCGACGTGGAAATCAGAAATGCAACCGACGAAATCTTTGTTCTTCACTTGAAAACTGCTCGGAATATTCGGCAGACCTCCGATTTGAAGCGGCCCCGTCAAATCTAGGAACCTGTTGAAAACAATTATTTAATTAATTCTTCAATGATGCATTTTTCGTTCATAAATTGGATGAACAAATTGTTTGTTATAACTGCAAAACAGTACCTATAGTTATTGCTAAATTGCTAACTGTAGCTGAAGGGAAAACGGTCGTAATATAGGTTTTTATTAAAATGTATTGTTACATTACCTGTGGCAAGTCTCTGTGGGAATATCGCAGCGCGGTGGAAGCACCTTCCTAGTGAAATTCGCGCATGCGTACTTGATACCAAAGTCAGCAGCTCCGGATAAAGAGAGCGCTTTGTCGCAGTCGTTGAGAATCATTGTTGCCGTCTGAAAATAAAAAACTAAAGTTATTTAAAGGCTCATTCTAAGTATCCATAGTCCACCCAGGTGAATTAAGTCAGCTATTGGTGCATTCACAAAATTTGTTCATCACAAATCCAAAATCGCGAAATAAAAATCGCTGTTCCTGTTCCGTACAAAACTGCAAACCTACTCGAGTCAAATGTATGGGACAGCTGATATTTTTTTCACGATTTCAATGTTGGTCCCATAGAGAAAGTTGTTCAGTTTGACGGTCTGATCATCTCCTTAAAAAAGTGTCAGCATATTTACTCGAGTCAAATGTATGGGACAGCTGATATTTTTTTCGCTATTTCAATGTTGGTCCCATAGAGAAAAATGTTCAGTTTGACGGTCTGATCATCTCCTTAAAAAAGAGTCAGCATATCACACAAGCGATTTTGGAGCGTAGCGTAGGTGTTAGAAATTGATTGAAATATCGTGGCACTAACGCGGCGATGTCACGACAATATCGCGGCGATATAATTACCCACTTACCCTATTAAAGTACTCCACTTCCACGCTATGCCAGACTCCGTCAGCCACATCACCAGGTACCGTGACTTCGGCCTTCGCTCCTCCGAGGCTGAAGGTGAACCTCAAGCCGGGACCACCGCCGTGGCCTGCCCCTGTACTAATCACTTCTAGAGCGACGAAGTCATGGCGCTCGTTGTAGCGGCCGTTGTAGAGAAGTAGGCCTGATGTGGTTTGCGTTGCGAATCTATGGTGAAGATATTTTTATAAATTATTAGAACGTATTTAAAAACAAAATATTAACTTACTAGCATTATTCGAAGTGGATTAAAGTTCTTTATTGAATAGTTCATTCGTCAATGACTCCCGTCCTTTTTCCAATTTTATTTTATGCGTTTAAGACGCTGTTATACCGTCGAGGCCGTTTTTTGAACAAGAACGAAAGTGTTTTAAACTGTGTTTTAAAGTCTGAAATTAAATTATGTCTTATTTAAGGATCGGGTGGATGGGCGACTGTTCTCAATTACACGATTAGATTAAGTTTACTAGATAGAAAAAAATCCCAAAGTTACCCCTTTGTGTTATGTTTTTTCAATACTATGATTAAACTGCTGATATTTAACTTTTTATTCTTGTACTTAACTAAATACATTAAATATTTCTAGTGAACTCAGGAGAAGTTTTAGCTTAGAAACTCCCATGAGCAAAGATATTGACGAAAAACACGTTTTTTTGCGATCCTGCTTTCAATTGGAGCGGGATGGCTAATTGTAAACTTATGCTTGCAAGAAAGAGACGCTTGCATTGGGATAACCTAGCCTTAAATGCGTGTTTACCATAATATAGTATATGGCATATATTATCTGGTATGCCATATAAACAGATGAAACACTTGGAAACCAAACCCAAGATTTATGTTGCTGCATAATTTTGTACTTAAATCGTAATTATTATTGTGAAACTTTTCATTCAAAACCGCTCAAAAAAAAGCAAATCGATTACTCAATCGCTTTTCATCATAAATTATACAGCACAGCACGGCACAGCCTAAAGCTGAGAAGAACACAAAAATACAACCACAAAAAACCCAAAATAATACGAAATTTACTTACAGAGTAAAACATATGCTATTTCCACTCACCTTAGCTTCAAATTAAATCGATGCCGCCTCTTCAGCCCCGCGAACGTCAAGAAGGAAGACGCGGGGAAGCTTCTCGCCCGCAGTTCACACATGTCCGTGGTGTAAGCCGGGTCGATGGCACAGCCCTGGCACAGTATCCCGCCTTCCCGTCTAGCCACACATTGAGAACCGCTGCGGCATATCGTTCCATCACCGCTGAAGTCGCACGTCGCTTTTGTTAGGACTGTTTCGCAGTTGACACCTAAAAGTACAGTTAATGGTAGAATTATAGCCGCTTATCGTCTGCACTATTGCAACTAGGACTTTAAGGGGTGTATGAGCTTTAGTCCATGACTCGAAATGGTAATGTTAGTAATGCAGTGAAAATTACTTGTACATTATTCCCATATAATCTTTTACCGTCATTAACTCATTACCAAACCATTTGAGAATGAATTTTGTTTTAAAACGGCCACCTAAAAGGCAGAAAAGCTAATAGAAACACGCGTTCCAATAACAAAGTTTGTGTTATAGGCACAGAATAGGTAATCGTTTAGTAGTCTTTGAGATTTCGTGACGATTTTTATTTCTATTTCAGTATTTCTTGATAACTTTCGACAACGTTAAGTCCTAGTCACGGTGGATCTGGAGTTTCTCAGAAATCTATGGTTAAAATAAAAACAAATATTTAAAAATGGGTGGCGATATTCGTTTAGCCAATAGAGGCCATTTTCGAACGAATTCTATCAACATTCTCTGTTAACTAGTCAAACACCAAACACATAATTACCAGTAAAGCCAGCGGCGCACACGCAAGTGTAGCCACCTTCCCGTCTAATACAAGTGCCGTTGTTGACGCAAGGCGAAGAGTAGCAGAGGTCCACTTCTGTATCACACATGTAATGCTCCCGGGAACCTACAACAGAATGTATCATATCTATATTGGCGTTTTAGTGTGCAGCTATAATAAGTATGGAGGAAGGTACTAGCTGACGGTCGAACAGCCCACGATGAAGTCTGGTTCGAGTCTCTGGCCGTAAAGCGAGCCAAAAGACACAGGGACGATCAGGCTCCTGCACCAACCGACACACAGCACAAGTGCCGCAAATGCGGCAGGTCTTGTCGCTCCCGAATTGGCTTATACAGCCACGAACGTCGGTGTCTAAACCAAACAGACGCTGATTGAAACATCTATTTAGATGAAATAAGGCCCATGATGATAATAAGTATAGTGCGTTATCGTAAAGTCGAGGCAGTACGGCCCACAGAACATTATAAGAGGGGGTTAGAAGTGCAAAGTAGGCGTGGAAAGTGTCGCCATTATGCAATGATTTGTATAACACCATAAGGCGCGCGGCGTGGTGCGAGCGAGAGGGCATGAGTAATTGTAGCAGCGTGAGCGGGAAGACAGGTGGCGACAGCCGTCTCCGAAGCAAAAGCGCTACTTTGCATTTCTAGCCCCTCTTATAATGTTCTGTGGTACGGCCCGACGCGTTGCCGAACTTGAGCACCGCGAGGCACTCCTCGTTATTGAGGCACAGCTCTATGTATGTCATCATCATCATCATCAGCATATCATCGTCCACTGCTGAACATAGGCCTCTCCTAAGGCGCGCCACAAAACTCTGTCCTTGGCCTTCCTCATCCAGTCGCTCCTCGCTACTTTTGTTAGGTCGTCTGTCCAGCGGGCAGCAGGGCGTCCCACACTACGCCTACCAGTTCGCGGTCTCCACTCTAGAACTCTGACACCCCATCGGTTGTCAGTTCTTAGGCAGATATGACCAGCCCATTGCCACTTCAGCTTGCTAATTTTCTGAGCTATGTCAGCCACTTTAGTTCTGTGACGAATCACTTCATTTCTGATGTGATCCCTCAGAGAAACACCGAGCATAGCTCTCTCCATAGCTCGCGATAGCTCGCCATAGCGACCTTGAATTGATGAACTAGTCCTATCGTCAGGGTCCACGTTTCCGCACCATGTATGTATGTATCAGTTAATATACATACCAGTAAATCCGTGCGGGCACTGGCAGCTGAAGGTGGTGACGGGATAGATGGGCCTGAAGAGCACGGTGTCGCTGTTGATGAAGCCGGACGCGTTGCCGAACTTGAGCACCGTGAGGCACTCCTCGTAGTTGAGGCACGGCTCATGCACGCACACGTTGTCGTCGAACGGCAACACCTGCGCGTTACGACATAATGTAATGTGGTTTTGTTATTATAAAGGCAGTTTAAGACGGTGACAATTTTACGGTGCCAGTGTTAGCAACAAAAAAAGAACGTATTAACTCTTTCCGCGCCAATTTATCAAGGCATGACAGCGCTAGCATGGAATAGAGCACGCGTCTATTTTGTGGCGTCAGTCCTCCACACGCGTCTCTCGCATCCGCCCCACGCCAATTTCTGCAACGTTTGCACACCTACGCCAATAAAGATCCCTCACCAATGTAAAAAAACACAACTTGGAACAAAAAGCACTACAAACACAGTATTACTATTAGGCTATAGTTACAAATGCTACAAGTGTCGGCCGTGTGCGTTGTCTAATTGGGTTTGCTGTAGACTATATTTTATGGCTAAAGAGTACGCCGCAGTCTGTCTACCGCTCGCTTTGGCACTTCGTATCAAGACAGATTAACGTGTTAAGCGCATAACAACCTTATAAACATACCTGTACGGTAGCAAGTCGAGCGAGCGTAGCCCGATGCAGGTACACCCGCTCCCGCAGGTGCGTCGGGGAGTAGTACTGGGACGTATCGCCCGCGACCCCGACCTCTGCTTCCGGGCGTCGAGCCGAGAACGAAACGTTCAGAATGTTCCCCGTCACGTCGGTATCGTCCTGGATAAAGATACAACACATTTATAAAAACCAAATTAAATCCAATTTATTTGAAACCAAAAAAGTTCTGGCACAGGCCGTAACGTAGAAGGTTTTTAGAATTTTCACGCTTTTTCGAATCTACCCTTGGATTCTAGTGCTACCAACTAGCAAAGAACCATGCTAAACAAGTTGGTTGTCTTTATAGTTTTGGAGATTTCGTGCAAAGATTCAAGCTTTCAGCCTACCCAGAAGTGTTTCACATTTCTGCCACAGTTTGCTCTTCGATCGATTTGACTACTGCTGCCCATTTTTGACCCATCAGGCCACATTAATCCACTACCGGAAGCCTGGCTGCCTCTGAATCTTTACGCTTTCAATTCGCAAAAGTCACTTGTGAGACTCTTCGGCGTGATGTATTGAGGAATATGAGAGAAACACGGCTTGCTGGCTATACGTTTAATGGCAGACAAAAGGAAAACGATACAAGTCTTATTGTACCTACTTACTAAATATCAACGTAATTTACATTATACCTACATTACAGTTAAGATATTTAAAGTAACATTTACCTGAACACTAAAAACGTAGACATTTTCCTTGGGGCACGGTATGATGGCGGCCAGGCCGTCCACGAAGAAGGCGAGGAGAGGCGAGAGGAACTGCTCGGCCGTCATATCGTTCAGCCGTACGGTGATGGAGTTGAACAGCATTTCCTCGGTTATCAGCCGCACGGAGAGCAGCATCATTGCTTTGATTTCATTCACGCCATCTGGAGGAAAAATCAGTTTAAAATATCTGTAGAAATTCGTGTCCATCGACTCTCATTAAGGTCTACTTCATTCGTTGTAGAAGGCCATTCAACAGAATATTCTGGTACGAAGCCCACTCAAGAACCTTTATTCCTCATTTGGGCAACAATCCCTAGAGTATAAAGTCAATCCCATTATTGATTAGCAGTTTTACGAGCTATACTTATATGCCTCGACCCAATATGGGTTCACCAGAATCTGTTCATTCCTTATTTGATAGAGAATACAATTCTTAAGTAAACTCCTTCCATTTATCGCTGAATGACTCCGACCTAAAGAATCAAGACTTACCATTTACAGATATTTCCATCGTTGCCAGTTTGGGCACATTAGTGTTGAGTTGCGGCGACAGTGTCATTGTGCCTGTCGTCTCATTCAACAGCACTAGGTTTGCGTTGTTGCCTGATAGGATTCGGTATTGGAGCTGCGAAAAGATAAACATTATAATGTGGTAAATCTAAGGCGTAGTATTATCCCATGCGTTGGGTATTCGTCATCACTGAACAATCGGAAATTGTATTCCCATATACATCGACCTAGAACTCTATGGACACAGGGTCTAGTACAAAATTCTCGATAAAAGTGTCCCAAACTAACCTTATAAAAAATATTGGTATGCATAGTAATGTAAACAAACTGAAAACATTGCAATTGAAATCGTATGAAGCTAGTCACAAGGGTTAATTTTGCTTACACCTACTTAACACCATATGCAGCTTCGACTGGAGGTGAAAATGAACATCAAACATTACAGACGTAATGGCGGACGCGATGACAGATAATCAATAAATAAAATAAAAATTAAATATTATGTTCGTAAACAAAATGATACTTCTAAATGCTTCTAAATGATAAAATAATAGTTTGCTTACATTAATCCACTACCGGATGCCTTGCTGCCTCTGAATCTTAAGCTTTACGCTTTCAATTCGCAAGAGTCACTTGCGACTCTTCGGCTTTTAAAACGTAAAGATATTTTATGTAAAATTTACCTGAACACTGAAAACGTACACCATCACATTTTTACACTTTTCTTTGGTAGTTTTTACATGTTTTTACAACACAGTACGCCATCATGAACTCGCGCGTGCTTAGACGATCAAACAAAGACTGCCAAGAGACTACAGTGCCTTTTTGAATTGTACAATTCTTTTGGTTCGGACACTTTTGAGCGTGGACCCATCTTCCATAGTGTTCTAATTCAATGCCCATATACCGTTTTTAGTTATCCAAACAACGCATGTACATCAGCCACGTACAGCATATGCCTCATTTCAATGATGATAATTAAATTAAAAGAAAAGCTGTGTAATAAAACAAGGTTTTCTCCGAACTAACCTTGTCAGTAACATCAGCATCATAAGCCGGCACCCTTCCAAATGGCCCCACGGGAAAACAGTCCTTATAGTTATTGAAAATGATCTGAAAGTCCTTCATCATGGGCGCGTTGTCGTTCACATCGGTGACCAATATTTCGACTCTGACGTCATTCCACAACGGCGGGCTGGCCGCTCGGATGACAAGCTCGTACTTTTTCCTCGGACTCTCGTAATCTAAGTCTACCATTGATACTAGTTCAGCTTTATCGGAGCCTTGGCGAGTTTCCAGTGAGAAACTGTTGGAGTCGTCTCCTCCTGGTGAAATTAGGGAAATGTAAAAAAAATAGTTTTCCTGTGTCTAGACAACCAGTCCTTTGGGTTTGGGATCGAGAAACAGTAATAAAAATGTAGTGCAATGGACGCCATGGACGGGCTACAATTAAGTACACTGCCCGCTGGGTTTCTGAGTGCACCACATCATGTGCGAATGAAACACAATAAAATGATGAATGATCGCAGTAATCGAGCCAGTCATCTAATGGGCTTAGTGTTGAGATGATGTCGCTACTTCGGTTGAACAAAGTACCTATCTAATATTATTGTGTAGCTCCGAAGCGTACCATTTCGGGGTTAGCTCCTTTAAAAACAGAACAAGTATCATTGAAATCGGGCAAGATTTGCCGAAGTTATCGCGAAACATATATTTTTTTAACACAGTCTAATGGAGAACCTCCTTTTTTTAAAGTCTGTTAGAAAAGATAATTTATTACGATGATACACTTTACCTTTGATGGAATAATGCACCACGGCATTAGGCCCTTCGTCAGGATCATGGGCGTATATCTCTCCGACGGTTGTCCCTATGGGACTGTTCTCTGGTATATAGAAAGTGAGGCAGTCGCTTTCGAAAACAGGCGGCGAGTCGTTTATATCTTCTATTTTTATGTGCACTATCACCTAGAAAATAAGGTTCAGTTTTAATCGTTTTGTTTTAACAAGCAAGCAAGGTTTTTTTGTTTTAAGAAACCGATTGGAAATTAACAAAAATTAGACTTTCCATCTTATCAAACGTTTTTATGAAAAGACAACATATTTTTTTGTGAAATTGCCTTATGTTCCTTTGGGAAAGTTTTTCAGTATCATGAGTACAATCGCCCATTACAGTACTTCAACTGCCTACACTAATACCCTGTAGTTTAAAGTACTAACTGTAGAGCTCTGAGATGGGGTCCCCCCGTCGATAGCCAGCGCTTTCAGATCATGCGTCGCCGCCGACTCCCTGTCCAGAGCCTTGTTGGTCCTTATGACGCCGGACGCGGGGTCGATGACGAAGGAGCCTTCCTCGCGGTCCTTGGTGTCCAGCTCGTAGTGCACGCGCCCGTTGAGGCCAACGTCTGCATCCGTAGCGCTGATCTGGATTACTGATGTACCTGCGGGTGAAAGGTTGTTTGAAAAAGATCTGAAGCAGGTATATATTATGGTGTCGTTTAGAAAAGATTTCACTGGATTTATATAGCTATTGATGTAAGATAATTAGAGCATAAGTGTTGGATGTTCAAGAATTCGGTAGGTCAAGTTTTTTTTGGAGGGCTGAATCGAAAACC
Source organism: Agonopterix heracliana (assembly GCA_963693445.1). Lineage (NCBI taxonomy): Eukaryota > Metazoa > Arthropoda > Insecta > Lepidoptera > Depressariidae > Agonopterix > Agonopterix heracliana. The sequence continues at coordinate 5,210,807 of OY856310.1, forward strand.
ATTTCGAGATAGTTGTCTCAATAATCATATTTTCTACGTCAAAGATTTTAAAATGAAAGGATTACAAATATTTTAAATAAAATAACGTAGTTTTTCGGTACGTCCAGTGACGTCACTGGCATACCTGTGAACTCCTTGTTAAACATAAAATCAACTTGAAATACCCGGCCATTAAGAGAAAAAATACATTCACAATGTCAGAATTTGACATTTGATGTTGCCGTATCTGTTTCCAGCATAGAATTAGAAAGAGGAGGCACGTTTTATTTTTTTTAAATATAGCAGTAGGTAGTGTTTCTCCATGGAGTTCGAATTATTTTTTCTCCACCATTTTTGCACTTAGAGATTACAGATCAAAATAATTTAAAAATAAATTTATATTGATAAACTCGATGAATCGCAATAAAAATGAAATAGGTGTCTTAAAATTATGTCTTCTATCCGTAAAAAATATAAAAATGACGACCAAAAAAAACTTGACATACCGAATTCGGTTTTGTATGTGTACTCGTAGAGGAACAGCTCGTGGTATTTTAATAGTACCATCCGATCCAATATCAGTTTTACTGGCATATAAATATTGTTTATCTTTGGCTATTCTCCCTCCACTCCTGAAACTAATGTCTATTACAAAATCATCACGATAATATTGTAGTTGGAAGTAGACCAGTATGAATAGCATAGATGACCGTACAAAAATATTATTGAAGTTTTAGTAGATCCTTGGTTGTGCTTTTTTGACGAAGCATGGCCCAGATTATTGCGAATATTATTTTCTGTATTGTTCATGTAACCGTCTTGTTTATTAAATACTTAAATGGTTTTGTTTTAGTAGATGATGGAAACAATGCGACTTACCAACTAAAGCGTCCTCCATGATGCTGGCAGTGTACAGCTGCTGCTTGAACACAGGTTCGTTGTCGTTCACGTCCACCACTGATATCTCTACGTCTGTAGTGTCCGAGAGGGAAGGCACGCCGCCATCGCGCGCCGTTACCGTCAGCAAATAACCTGTAGGATAAAACAAATTGTTCCTTATTCAAGTAAAATCTCTCAAGGCTCTCCCCCAAAAAACAGAAATATTGAGATACAGAAATAAATCGCGAGACTCAACCCAAAACCCTTCCACACGGTGGAAAGATGACCGTGACCGACTCACCGACCGTCACCGTGTTGAAAGTGGCGGGAACCTGCTGGAAGAGGACAGTGGAGAACCAGTTGTTGTACCGATCCTAGGTAGAAGCCTATGTCCAGATGTGGACGTCTTTCGGCTGAGGTGATGATGACATATAATCAAAAGACTGTCGTCCATGACAATGAAATCGGGGCAGAAGTTGAGGCCGACTTAGATGGCCAAAATTTGGATGAATAAAATCAGGGAAATATTGGTGGAGACAGAAAGTCCAAAACACTAGATTGGTCTGGTGAGACTTAGGTACTTGACAAGGAAAAGGCCCTTTCAGGGCTGTAAAACCTTTTTTTATTAATGTCCGGATACTGTCTTACCGCTCATAGTCTCCCTGTCCAACAGCTTGTTAGTAGTGATGGCCCCGGTCTGTGGGTTGATGCTGAACTCCTGCTCGTGGTGGGCGACGGCCTCGTTGGATATCTCGGAGCTGAGGCTGTACGTTATCTGCGCATTTATTCCGACGTCGCTGTCGGTCGCAGACACTACTAGCACTGTTGTGCCTACCGGGGCATCTTCGAATACCTGGTCAGGAAATGTTTAGATTAGTAGATGAAGTGGAAAGCATCTGAGTTAGAGTTATATCTCCATTGGTCTGGGTGCGTCTGGCAGACGCTGTGCTGTAGTACAATTAATTATACTTTTATTATAATACTATGGTTGTGCTTTTTCTGACGAAATCGGAATCTTTGTGTTCGTTAGATGAATCGGTTTAACACATAATTTTTTTCTATAAAAAACAAATATTTATGAGATCTCAACATTTTACCATAGACGTTTTGCTGGCAGTGGTACTTTTGCGAAAGGACAAATATGCGCTGACAGTAATTAAAATCAATATTATAAATAATAGCAAAACTTACCGAAGCAGTATACGGCGCATTTTCAAACACTGGCGCGTAATTGTTAGCATCAGTAATATTGATATGGACCATGGCGGTGTCAGATCTGCCCCCGGAGTCAGTTGCTGTCACTGTCAGCACGTATCGACGCTCCTGCTTGAAGTCCAGCGGTTGGGCCACTGTGATCAGTCCACGCCCGTTTTGTGACGTGATTGAGAAACGCCCTCGAGTATTGCCACCGGTTATTTCGTAGTGTAGTCTGTAGAAAAGACGTTTTTTATTTAGGTATGTCAGATTTGTAAAATATGGATGGTGTGAGGATTAGTTGCAAGAATCACAGGACCGAGCGAGATGGCGTGTAGGTATGAGGAGAGGTCGTATGTTTAGTGGTGCACTAGCATAGGCTGATGATGATAATGGCATATGGAAGAATCTTTTTGTTAAATAAATATTTAAAACAATCTGTTCATAACCCGGCTAGGTTAAAACACTTTTATTGGAAATTAGAATGATTAGAATCTATTCTAAACGTTTACCTTCTTGTAAAATGTTGCAATACTGACATGACAATTATATCTGATGTTATAGCTATATGAAGAATAATATTCACATCCTGTCACGTATCTGTTATACATGGTAGTAGTCACAGTGAAGACGGGCGTCCCTGGCAGCTCGTCCTCGGCCAGCTCCACCTCGTACTGTGGCGGTGAGAAAACGGGGTCTGTCACGTACCTGTTATCCTCATCGGCGTCGGTAGCAGTCACAGTGACGACGGGCGTCCCTGGTGGCTCGTCCTCGGCCAGCTCCACCTCGTACTGTGGCGGTGAGAACATGGGGTCTGTCACGTACCTGTCATCCTCATCGGCGTCGGTAGCAGTCACAGTGACGACAGGCGTCCCTGGTGGCTCGTCCTCGGCCAGCTCCACCTCGTACTGTGGCGGTGAGAACATGGGGTCTGTCACGTACCTGTTATCCTCATCGGCGTCGGTAGCAGTCACAGTGACGACGGGCGTCCCTGGCGGCTCGTCCTCGGCCAGCTCCACCTCGTACTGTGGCGGTGAGAACATGGGGTCTGTCACGTACCTGTTATCCTCATCGGCGTCGGTAGCAGTAACAGTGACGACGGGCGTCCCTGGCGGCTCGTCCTCGGCCAGCTCCACCTCGTACTGTGGCGGTGAGAACATGGGGTCTGTCACGTACCTGTTATCCTCATCGGCGTCGGTAGCAGTAACAGTGACGACGGGCGTCCCTGGCGGCTCGTCCTCGTACTGTGGCGGAGAGAATACGGGGTCTATCACGTACCTGTTATCCTCATCGGCGTCGGTAGCAGTCACAGTGACGACGGGCGTCCCTGGCGGCTCGTCCTCGGCCAGCTCCACCTCGTACTGTGGCGGAGAGAATACGGGGTCTATCACGTACCTGTTATCCTCATCGGCGTCGGTAGCAGTCACAGTGACGACGGGCGTCCCTGGTGGCTCGTCCTCGGCCAGCTCCACCTCGTACTGTGGCGGTGAGAACACGGGGTCGTTGTCGTTTACGTCCTGCACCACCACCACTACCGACGCGGTTGCTGACCGCGGTGGAGTACCACCGTCTGTTGCTGTCACCTGGAATTTAAAGGCATTATGATTGTGTGCAAGAACAGTACCTATTGGCCGGTGCGTTCTGGGCATTTGTCAATAACTTCTCCTTGGATCCCACGATCTCACTGGCTTACGGTGAATAATAACCCAACATGTGGGTTTCTCCAAGTGTCCTTCTGATTAGCTGAGGGCTTGGTGAATAAATTTAATTTTTGGGGAATAAATTTACAGAAATAAACCGACGATAATTGACATAAGAGCATGAAAATTGAACCGAAGCTATCTACGAGTGTAATAAAACGTAGGTACCTGAAGTTGATACTTGGCTTGAACTTCTCTGTCCAGCTGTCCCGAGGTGTACACCCACCCGGAGCGCTGGTCGATGACGATCGGCAGGTCGTTGTTGCCGTTGTAGTCTTTGTCCGTTAGTGTGTACGTTAGTTCCGCGTTCACACCCTCGTCTGCATCGTAGGCCTGCACCTGCAACCGAAAAAAATAATTAGTTTTCATTACAATATTCGTGGGACGCCCTGCTGCCCGCTGGACAGACGACCTAAAAAAAGTAGCGGGGAGTGACTGGATGAGGAAGGCCGAGGGCAGAGTTTTATGGCGCGCTTTGGGAGAGGCCTATGTTCAGCAGTGGACGATGATAAGCTGATGATGATGATGACAATATTCGTTAAGGATAGCGAGTTGTGATGTAGTGGATTAAAAATACTCGGACTGCAATACGGCCAATGAAAGGCTAGTTGTGAGCTAGCCTGTCTACCAAGCCGAGGGTCGCGGGATCGAATCCCGATAGGACTTGATTCTGGTCACAACTTAGATTTATCATAATCATAGGCCTTAACATCATAATCATAATCATAATTTATTATAATATAATAATAATCACCTCTCTACAACCTTAGCCGCTCACTAGATGTTGCTGCCTTGTCGCTCCTTGCGAGCGGTCGTTTTGGGGGGCCCATCAAATGAGTTGGCAAGTCACCGTCTGCCATTTTTGACAAACTTAGAGACATTTGTTACGGCAGGCGTCCCGAGTCTCTCCGCAATAACCCAGATTTCCCAGTCCACCCAGTTCACCCCCATAACCCGAGTAGTTTTTGTCCTTTCTACAATAGTCTCTGCACCGAACGTGGTATGTCTTCTGGTGCATTTGCATAATGCATTCAGAGATAGACCACGGTTGGTGCATCCCATTGCATTCAGATAAAAGTGTCTCAAAGGGGCCTCTACGTGTTGGACCTGTGTCCCCATGCAAGCCTTCCAAAGGTCCGGGCTACGGCCCGTGAAATACCGTAAGAGATACAATAATAATAATAATAATACAATAAAAAAACAGTATAAAAAAATGTAATGCAGTACATGCATACGCTGTATTTATAATTTATTTGTAATATTCATTACAAGTCACACAAAAAAAAATATTAATAAAATTAAATTAAAGTAATTAGATAATTACTTAATTAAATACAAATTTAAACATGTCAACAAAAAGTAAATCAAAAGATAATAATCATAAATCATCAATCATAATCTATTACTGATTTAAGCAGTGTTGTAGGAGAAACACTTTTTAGCGTGGCTGTACTGTTCTATGCGAGAAGCACAGACTTCCTATACAGTAGGCGAGAAGCACACATGTCCGCAGCCTCGACAACAGAACTGTAGGTACGCCGCTGGATGACGGCGGGATTGTGACAGCATTTTGACTTCTGACACATTTCTCTGCCACAAACTTCGATTGTCCATGACTCGACATGTCCACGAAAGTAAAAACACCTGGGGCCGTAGCTGGACAAAGAGATATAGCGCTATCAAGCCATCTTTCTATTTGCTCGCAAACGAACGACGAACCGCTGGTAACCAAATAAAATTATTTTTTATCACGGTATGATAGTATGAAAAAAATTCAGAACTTACTCTGACAATACTGAATCCCACAGGAACATTTTCGCTAACGGACTCCTGGAATAACGAAGTGTAGAATCTCGGTGCATTATCGTTGACATCTTTCACATTGACCAGCAACTGAGTCGTGTTGGATCGAGAGGGACTGCCACCATCTGCAATGTTGAGAGGGAATTATGATTATGTAAAATTAAAGCCAAATTATGATTATAAAGGATGGGAAAACGAACTATATGTACAATTTTTCCTTCAAGGATCTCTAGTTTTTACCCGATTGCGCCAGAAGGAGAGGGTAATAAGACGGCAAATGCAGAGTTTGTATAATATTTAATTAGGAAAATCAAGAATAAAAAAATATTATTATCGAGGCATTTATTTTATTTATTTATTTGCATGGCAATTGCAATTTGGCATTTGGAAAATGTGCAATTTTGAATATTGATAATACCGCAGTCTCCAATTCAAAGCATTCTCAGCTCACGCCAAGTTAAGGAGAGACAAGACGCGAATTTTCTATTTCGCGCTGCCAAACTAGCCCCCTTGCACTGGGCGGGGATAGAACCGTCGCCCACGGCACTTAAGGCGAAGCTGTTAGCCACCACACCACCATGGCGCGGTTTTGTTGCCTCAAGCAACTAGCTTTTTTGCACATTGGGCACGTGTGGTGGAACTATTGCCCGCCTACTTGATGGTAGGCCTGTGTCATGCAGTGGGACGGATATTATAGGCTCATAATGATGGACCAGCTCTTTCAGCGGTCTGTTGCAACATAGAAGAAGAAATGAAACAGTTAATACAAACCCTGAGCCCTGATGACGAGTCGGTAACTGCGGACTTGTTCGTAGTCGAGCGGCTTGACGAGAGAGACGTCCCCGCTCAGACTGTCGATGGAGAACTGCATCTGCGTGTTGCCTCCTATGATGGCGTACCGTATAGCTGCGTTTGCGCCCACGTCCGCATCTGTAGCTCTGGAATAATATGAGCGTTGATTATATGATATAGGTGGATAAGGTAAATGGAGGGAGTAGATGGCACATTCATCCATCCATAATAGTAATTGTATAAGTTGTATTAATATTCGTTCCACGTAGGCAATAAGCATGTAGGCTGTGATGTATGTGTCTAAATTATTTGTATATTTTATATAAGTAGTTTTTCTGCAGAGGTATAGTAGATAGAATACACAAAATTAATGAAATAACTAGCATATTCAAATTGTAAAGTCAAAAGGGGGAGACCGCAAAGCAGCATTTGTGCTGAGGCTCCACCTGTTCATTCAGGAAATAGCATAGCATAGCATATGCTCACGACTATATTCCCCGAGGGGGTAGTCAGAGATATTCTGAAACCTCAGAACATCCACGTTTCACCAGTAGTACCGAAACTCTGTCCAGTGTGACAGGGGGTGAGCCCGTCGCCACTTATAATGGACAGTGGGTACAATACATGCCTCGAAATTGAAGCATGCAGGTTTCCTCACGATGTTTCAGGAAATGTTAATAATTAATAATGTTAAACTGTTGTATCGCTCTTTCTGATGAATAAATATCTTTTATTATTATTATAGCCCTTGATCAGTCTGTCTCCGGACATAGGCATCCAGTTGGGACCCGCGTGTCGCTTTATATCATCGTTGACATAGGAAATAAAAACCGGTCAAGTACGAGTCGGGCTACACACTCACCAAGGGTTCCGTACCACACCACGACATAACATGTTAACTTAGAAACAATTTTTTTTTTTCGCCGGGTCTTTTACCGCGAGACCGACTCACACTTGGCCGGTTTTTATTATTTGTTGTTATACTGTAGAGTTTGCTCTATAATCAAACCAAATTTGATGTTTGTATGTATGACGATTTTTACGATAGAGCGAGAAGAAAAATCGTTGATAAAAACTAGTAAATTGCTTGTATGAACCACCCATAATTTTAAACTTTTTGTCATTTTTATTATTTTTTAACAAATCCGCCGTAATAACGCATATTCTGCGAATTAGAACTGTCTAGCTATTACGGTTCAAAAGTTACAGCCCTAATTAGGTAGGACGGGCGGACGGACAGACGGACGGATAACACGTAGGCTTAGAATAGGGTCCCATTTTTACCCTTGGACACGGAACCCTAAAAAGGGCCTAAAAGTTGTCAGTGCGGACTATACCTACCCCCATTTATACCTTACATCTTCTTATCTTAACTATTATAAAACCGTAAAATCATGAGGAATAAAAAAGTAGCGGTTCTCTTCATATAAATTCAAATAACATTCGATAGCGCGATTTAAAAACGTGCAGCGCCATCTATTGACAAACTTGTTAGTTTGTTTGTTTGTTCGCGCATCACGCAAAAAATACTGAACCGATTTTGATGAAACTTTTTTGCTTGATAGCTTATGATCTGACTTAAACCCTGGTATACAATTTGTGCGGACAAAGTCGCGGGAAAACACTAGTTATCTATAAAACCATATCTCATACAGGATAGTCAGAAACATTGCTATTCCCAAAAAAACAACAAGGAATTATAATGTTTTCGAGAGACAAAAATTACAAGATTTATTATGAAATCACAAAACAGTGGATATCATACATGTACACTAAGCTACATTACAATTTATGGTGCTGAAAATTCAAAAGCCAGACGGCACGACGGGTGGTCCTGTTTCCAGACAAGGGAAATCAGGGTTAATGTATTTTATCCCGCTGCCTATACAACATATTTTAGAGCTTGTTTGCCTGCTCGGGTCATTGGTTTTATTCATTTTATACATTACCAATATTACGATGGTTTGTTATCGATTCACGAGATACGGTTTTCAAACTTTGCGCTGATTTTGTTAAATCATTGCGACCTTCGTACCTATGTTGAAATAGTATTGACATTTGTAAAGGTACGTTCGTTCGTTCTAGTTTGATCGGATTACTATTGTTCTTGTTCTATTTTGTTCGGATTACTATTGTTCTCATATTTTGATTGGATTACTATTGTTCTATTTTGTTCGGATTACTATTGTTCTATTTTGATCGGATTAATATTGTTCTATTTTGATCGGATTAATATTGTTCTATTTTGATTGGTTTACTACTGTCCTATTTTGCTCGGATTGCTATTGTTCGTTTTTCGGTACTACTGGTGAAACGTGGATGTTCTGAGGTTTAAGAATATCTCTGACCACCCCCTCGGGGAATATAGTCGTGAGCATATGCTATGCTATGCTATTGTTCCATTTTGATCGGATTACTATTGTTCTATTTTTTTCGGATTAGTATAGGTATTGTTCTATTTTGATCGGATTACTAAATATTGTTTATGAACGTACTTAATTCTTGCAATGACAGGATTGTCGGCAACACTGATGTCTTCATCTACCGTCACTGTGTATGTCTTCTCGCTGAACTGCGGGTAGTTATCGTTGTCATCCAGAATGTTCACGTGGATTGTGGCTCTGGAAAAAATAATGTAAAAATTATGGCAAATGGATGAAGGCAGTGACAGGGTGGCAGCCGTGGTAGGGGGAATGGTCAGTGGGCAAACCAGCACCAGGTGGTTGGATGACACATGTAGATTATGTATAGTAGCCGGCAAACTGTAGATGAGACTAGCGTGGGACCGTTCTGGTTAAAATGGCGTGACAATTAAGTGGCCTATACCCAGCAGTGGGGTGTACCGGGCTGCTGATGATGATGGATGTAAAAATATCATTTGTTTATTATTAAATGAATTAGGAGTTAGGAAGCAGGGATGCAGAGAGCATCGGTGGTGGCGCGTTGCTGAGCTATGGACAATTGGACAGTCAATCATAATGTCCGGGTTCGAATCCGCACTGACTACATGACATCTACTGTAATGAATACTAATGTTTCACAAATAAATGATTCTTATTCATAATCTAGTTTTTTTAACTTATGTAACGTAAATTTTATAAATTTTATAAATTTTATAAATTTTATAAATTTTATAAATTTTTTAAAATTTACTTTTATTTTTTAATACAGACTGCTCTCAAACGGTGAAGGAAAACATCGTGAGGAAACCTGCATACGCTGCAGAATAAATTCTTATGTGTATGTCATCATCATCATCTCAGCCGATGGACGTCCACTGCTGGACATAGGCCACCCCCAAGGATCGCCACAACGACTAGTCTTGCGCTGCCCTAATCCAACGGGTTCCCGCCAGGGGAATTTATACCTACTTAACTAATTGTAAAATAGACTTACGAGCTGGAAAGTCTGTCAGTCGCAGGGTTAGCCTGATCGGTAGCCTTCACGATGACAGTGTACCGCGCAAACTTCTCCCTGTCCAGCGGCGACCTGGTGAGCAGCGCCCCACTCCTGCCGTCCACCCGGAACACCTCCTGGGCGTCCGACAGTTCCCGGTCTATCGAGTCGTTCTCCTCTTCTGGGGTCAGGTTGTCAGCTGATACTGATTCTATTGTGTATTCCACCTGAATAAACGTTTTTATGATTTAAAAAAAATTCACTGTTATCTGGCTGCTACGCGATTTTATTCAGTCTATTGGATTGGATAATTAAATTGCGTGTCGAGTTCAAAACGAACCCGATAATTTCATTTTAAAACCTATTTCCAGGTCATTAATTTATTGTTCACCCAGATTCTAAAATCTCTAGACTCTAGAGACTCGAGTCTAGAGTAAATCCGTATAGTTACCTAACCCTGATAAAATAGATTCCTATCTTAGTTCAGTATGTGGTTGACAAGTGAATAATTATTCTAGCCTATTTCGGAAAGCTCTAGCGGTTTACCTAACTCAAAGGTTTATTTATTTTTATCTAGAAACGGAATTAATACAACTTTTCTCTATTTAGTATACATGTACTCCTTTTCTTCTATGGTATAGATCGATGGCATGCCATTCTTAACTTTTATAGCCCAGTACATATTTACGGACGGAACTACTGAATAAATGATAATAATTTATTGCATCATGTGGTCACATGAAGTCTTAACAGTATAATAAGCACACACATAAACACTGGAAGGGCACAGTAAACTGTTATAATTATAGTAAAATTGTTTAGGGCAATGCTTGGTTGCGTGACCAAATAATGGCTAGTAGTGTTGCAGGCCAATACATAAATAAGGACATGTTTTCTGTGACTTACATCAGCGTTCTTCCCAATATCCTGATCGGTAGCCTTCAGCGTCAGCACTGTCGTCCCAGGGCTGGCTCCTTCCCTCACCGACGCTTCGTACTGCTGCATCTCAAACACTGGCGAGTGGTCGTTGCAGTCCAGAATATTAATCTGAAAAGGGAGAAGATTTAAAACAAAATTCTGTCGTGAAGTCTCTCAGGGATTCGTACTCATCTTCTTGTAGAAAGCGGATGGGTGTTGAAATAGACCAGCCAAATTTGATGCAGGATCGGTACCTAATCATAGTAGACTAGTAGTAGACGATAGCCCAGTTCTACTTTAGAGATCACAACACCCTGGCTAGGCGAAAAGTCGAATTACGTAGGTAAAGCTTGCAATGACTCATGAAGGCAAAGTGATAAAGGTATTCAGCAATCCGCCCCAAAATAACTTTGAGAACGAAAAGATATTTTAATCCTTCACTAAATTCGCGCCAAGAACAGACGAGAAAGGCCAAGATCGAGAGAGTGGATGCCCTTCTTTGTTCTCGCTGTGTAAGAAGCCGTAATAATTTTACATGGAAGTTCTCGCACAGAACTCTCGCCGAGAAGATCTCAGGAGATCTTACCTAATTTACGAGTATATGATCGGTTTACGAATCATATAGCTCAGTGAACCTGTTATGAGAACATCGATGGACTACTAACAGAGAAGGGTCAAAGAAAGACTTCCCGTCTTCTGTCTAGCTGACTCTCCCAACCAAAGATCAGAAAAGAAAGAGTTGTTACTATTAAAATTCACCTGTAATGTAGTAGTCCCAGTCCTCGGTGGAAACGTATCGTCCTGGGCCACAACTCTGAAGTAGTGGACATCAAGCCGCTCCCGGTCCAGCTTGGCCTGTGTGGTCACCACACCCGACCTGGAGTCCACTGCGAACATTCCAGCCGACCGCGAGTCCAGCAGGCTCGACATCGAGTATGTTACTGGACTGTTCTCTGGGTCCCTGTGAAGTGTCGATCATTTTGTAGTGGTAAAAAGGAGCATAGGTAACAAGTAAGTTGATAAAGTTATAGCCGGTACACAAAGACTTCCTTTTATGAATAAGGGTGAAAAGGGAGTAAGCCTATACACAAAAGTTAAGTAGAGTTCTATGATTAAATTGCTTATGTTCTATCGTTATCGGGTTCTCAACATCAAAGAAAAGAATGTCAGCATGATTATGAACTGGTCAACTTCCGTGGTAGGTAGATCTGCACCTTGACATTTTGAGGGTATATAGCTGCTTTTGAGAACGTTGGTTGACGAGTCGAGCATCTTTCTATTAGGTAACATTTCACCAGTAAGGCAACGTGTCGCGGAATGTCGCGCGACATTGCCGCATGGCACTTGTCTCCACGCATAGCTATAGAACTACATATATACCAAACCTATTCTGTGGCATAGCTTAGATGCGTTGCGAATAAAAAACGATTATTTTATAACCAAAAACGCTGCTGAACGAAAAGATGCGCGTTGTAGAGCAACATGTTGAGAGACGGACAAGAAATACTTATTTAGCTACGCAGAAAATGTTGTGTAAACAAGTTTTATTCAACCTTACGAGAATTAACGGGAAAATCCCCTATTGAACAGGCTAATAATGGTCTTCAATAAAAGTACTTTTAGATACTTAGACTATATCAGATGACTACCAATAAAGTACTAAGTAAGTAGAGATGAGGAAGCGAACCGTAATTTTACTGTCTTTAATATTATCCAACACTTATGGTAATCAAGTACGGTTATTTCTTGTACCTACGTAATAAAATATTGTTTTATGATTTGCTTGAATGAACTATGAGAACCACGTATAATTTAGTAGTGACCGACTATGGTTCAGTTTCGGCTGATGTTTCGGTTTTGAAAAAAAAAAAAAAATCGGGCATATGCCCACCACACATTCCCACTGCTGTAACTGTAAACCAGGATCAACAGCTGCGACCATTCACAACACTAGACAATGAAGTCCAGCGAGCCCGGGGGATGATTCTAATGTGTCTTCGAACCCGCAATGAATTAATCAAAGAAGATAGGAGGAGTAGGAAAAAGAAATATCCGACTTCCCTCCATTGCAAACGGGAGACAGCAATAAGAAAAAAGAATGGATATTAGAGAGCCAATTCCAGAGATCATTTATGGCAGAGTTAAAGACCCTACGGCAAAAGTACAAAAAAAAATTAAGTATGACGTTAAAAACAAAAGAGGAACCTAACATTGTACTGAAATTATGACTTATTTTGCTTTCAGTAATAAGTATGGCAAAAACATCTGAACGCACGGAAGTTATCCCTAAATCTTTTGTCTAATATAAAATTAAATAGTCCGCTAATTAAATACTCGCACTTGGTCGGTTTTTTAACTGAAGTTATTATTTAAATCTCAATTTGTAAGCCTGTAATTTGCAAAGAAACAACAGAAATAATTAAATAGGTTAACGAATCGGCCCGACAAAATTCAAGTTTGTAGTTAGGATTCGTAACTTCAAGTCTAGAGTTAAAACTGTGTCAGGTCCCTAAACAGTCCCCTAAACTGGAAACTTGTAAAGAATTCTAAACAAAAGATTCCGTTTCGGCTTCGGCTTTAAAGCCCTGTTTCGGTCTAACACTATAATCTAGGAATGTTTATGGCAATTTTATGGCACTGCAATTTGCCCACTATTATAGCGAATGTGGCTACGTGTTGGAACCCGCAAAGTAAAGCTGAAGAAGATTGAGGAAACGAAATAAAGACAATTTTCTTTAATGAAAACCTATCTTCTTTAATGGAAATAGTTGTTATTATGTGCTCTAAGTAAAACGAGGAAGCTGACATAATTAACAACAGAGGTGTAATAATACAATATTTAAGAGTTACGCGGTTATTATTTAATCTAGAATTAAACATTTTAACGGGATGACTCAGTCATCCCGTGATCATGGCAGTTGTAACACTGCCGAAATATCGGGAACTCAAATATACTAAAACGCGGTAAGAACCCGTTAAAATGTTTAATTCTAGAGGTGTAATATTTTTGAAATGCATCAGCGTTTTTAGGGGTTCCTACGCAAAGGGTATAACTCCTATTGCAAAGTCTACCTCTGTTCTTCTGTCCGTCGTACGTAACTCTAAATGCTGTATTGTTTTAACCGTAATAGGTAGCGAGTTGAAATGTTCACAGAATTTGTGCTATTATTTTAGATTTTCTAACAACAAAAAAACAAACGTCGAAGCATCAACCAACCAACGTGTGGACTATACTAGAAAACAAAACAATAAATATTAGAAACCGACCAAGTGTGTCAGGCTCGCAAGATGGCAAGAGGCAAGACTTCGGGGAATATTTTGTCGTCGCTGTAAATATGGTGATACGGAACCTTCGGTGCTCGACTCGTACTTAGCCGGTTTTTAGTAAATAATTGTTCGACTGATACAACGACTAATGTGAATACTGAGCCATGGTAGTAGAAAAGATTCACACAAATTATAATGTGAAATTGAAAAAGATGCCTAATTAATGAGTAATGAGCCACTAATAAAACGTTTTATTATTATTATCGTTATGGCTTGTTAATTATAGTCTCCAAGACAAAGAGAGATTCCAAACATGCGGATCGGCAACAAAAAGGCAGAAACTGACAACTGTTATCAGATGGCTGGCGACAGGTCTGCGAAATGAAAGCTTTATTTCTCAGCTGTATCATTTTCTTTCCACATTGTTCCGGTTTCATATCACAGTGGGTGACAAAAAAAGACGTTACAAAGCGTGTCTTGTAAACGAAACTGTGGGTTCTGCACAAACACTTCCTCTTTTATAAGTACTTTATGTTTGTCTTGCAGCGGCATCTTTTTAAGACTTCAATCCTTGCTAACCTGTCTAGGATCCAGGTACAAGATGTACCTATTTATAAATGTCCTTTGTCAATGCATGTGGCATGTTCTTTGTCCTATTTCAACATTTAGCAGAGGAGAGGCATGCCGGGTATATTTTGTTTTTGTGGCGTAAAATAAAGTATTACCTAAGAACAAGAACAGTTAGTATTACTGATTTAGACAGTTTTTTTTAATAAACACTTTTTCAGGAGTAGGTATTCCTATTTGTATGTAAACACAAAGTGAACTAAGCACTTGAAAAGCACCATGATTGACTGTTGGGATTTTGGTGGTATATTTTGAACCATTGCTCATTTTTGTTGGATGGGTTTGACGTATGTATGACTGCATGTTGAACATAAGTATCATCTTCATCTGGTATTGAGGTCTAGGCTAGATTCTGGTACTTTAAATGTGACTAGATAATTTGTGTGACGATGTCCAAGATATTTATTTACTTATTTGAATTATTTAGATTGCTTATGCTGTTGTAGAATCTAGCATTAATTTATTTGTAAGTTAGTCGATCATATTATTTTTCCAGCCTTCTACCTAAAGTAAAGGCTATATGAGATATGATATAGCCTTTACTTTTCCCTATATCAAAGTTACCAGTAATACCTATAAGTATGTTTATTCTTCTCTACATAATATCATATCGTTCGTAGGACAAAGGAACCTTAAGAACAATGTCACTATGATATAAATAGTTACCTAAAACGTAGCAAGAGCCATTGTCTGTCTGTCTGGCCGCAAAGCTCATAACAATGGTGGCATCATAAACTGGATAACTCCATAAAAGCAACGAGCCGGCTTAAAGTCAATTAATGTAGCTATGGGGGCAGGCAGATGGTTTATGAACTTGACTAGGTGTTATAATGACAATCAGGAAGCGCCAATGAGGCGGTTTACCCTAATTTTATGTTCTGGTTCCTGACATTTGTGGTTGTTAAATGATGTGAATAGAACAAAGTTGTAATTTGTTACGGTAGAGTGGGCAAGTGAAGGAGGAAATCTTTGTTGTGTAAAACAAGAATAGGAGTATCTTTATGACAGATACATTCAGTCAGTGATGCAATGTTAAAGTGGAAAGCAAATTTTCTGTTTCAACTCTTCAGCGATGCCAAGAAACTATACACTATACAGGATGTAAACTTAAATGAGTTACATACTATAGGGGGTGCTTCAGACCCACAAACTGAACAACTTTCACTATTAAATAGCGAAATAAATTAGCTGCTCCAAGTTTTGGTCGAGTCGCCATTGACATTTTCTATGGAACAGTTGTCTTTTTTTGCGATTTCAATGTTGGTCCCATTGTGAGAGTTATTCAAAATAAAAATAAATACCTATAGTACAATTTCACTACATAATAATTTTCCCTACTGAAAATAGAATCAACAAAACAAAAACGTCTAATTTAAAAAGCAAAATAACGAACACAACAGACTCTAATTACATGAAATAGTAGCTTCGTTATTGTTGAATATCAATCAATGTTCTTTTTGTGATATTCTGTTTCATTCGAATGCAATTAAACGCAATGTTGGTTTTATGAAACAGACACTAATTCGCGCAATAATACAGTATCTACCTACCTATCAGAAAATCCCTAAGGATTAAAATGTCAAACTGTATGAAAAGACTGTATCATGAGATATTTAATTAAGTAGTGAAATAATAACTTTTAGGGAAATAATATTGGTTCCGACAAATAAATAAATCTCCAGCTATCTCTGTCCGACTTTTATTCTAATTTACCAGCGTTATAATAATATACCGACAAAAAAATTCAAAGCATACCGAATAAAATACCTAAATTTTGCTGACACCTATGAACACAATCAAATTACATTTCTACTTATAAATATATTAAACTTTGAATAACAAAACTAAACTTCTGAATAAAATACTGAACCTCCGACGAGATTACTGGGTTACTGACAACAGAGGTCATGTCAAAATAATCATTCTTTTACGAATTTTATGAGTTATTTAATTTTCTAGTGTTGGTTACCAAATATATTTTTTAACTCTCAACATTGATGAAAATACCGAAACTGGTCGGACCGCGCGAACGGCGTTTGAGCAAAATGCATTCGGTTGGGTTAGCGAGGAGCGAAGCGACGAGCGGGTTAGGTTTCTTGCGACCAGCCCCACGAGCCGAGCGAGCGCAGCGAGCGTGCCGCGGCAGCGGCCGGCGAGTGGCAGAACCGAATCGCTACTGTTTTAAATAGTAGACTAAAAAAAATGTTTACAAAAAAAAAACTTAGGTTAGGTTAGGTTAGGTTAGGTTTGGTTAAGGAAAAAAAAAAAAAAAAACTTTTTTTTTTTAAAGTTGAGATTTTTTTTTAAAAGTTATAGGTTAGGTTAGGTTAGATAGATTAGATTAGTAGTAACTAGAATTCATGATTATAGTAAGTACATTTTTGTATTTTTAATAACTTTCTGGACAAGCGCCAACAATAGAAATTTAAGTATAACATTGTAGTAAAAATAGCACAGAGTTTATGAAAAATTAAATGTAATTGATGAATTTCTAGTTGGCAAGTAAAGGTAATAATTACAAAGCATTGTTATCAGTAGAACATAATTTTATATGGTAAAAAAGTATTACAGCAATTAATAGTCATAAGATTTTTTCTGAGATTTAAGTATATCATTCGGTCGTTTCGTCATTTTTAGTCGGACAGAAGTAGTCGGAGATTTAGTATTTCGGGCAGTAAATATTATATTTTTAGTAAGGACATTTTTAAATTTATTATCGGAGCTTTTATTACTACCCTAACTTTTATCCGTTTAGAATGGAATAACGTGTTAATTGGTGTTATTGGTGATTATACCCGATAAAACGTATGCCTTGCCTTAGTCGCCTTATTATACGATTCCATGAAGAAATGGAATGGTATAGTATACATATCTTAACTATTATAAAACCGTAAAATCTTGAGCAATAAAAAAGTAGCGGTTCACTTCATATAAAGTCAAATAACATATCGATAGCGCGATTTAAAAACGTGCAGCGACATCTATTGACAAAATTGTTAGTTTGTTTGTTTGTTCGCGCATCACGCAAAAACTACTGAACCGATTTTGATGAAACTTTTTTTGTTTGATAGCTTATGATCTGACTTAAAATCTGGTATATAATTTTTGCGGACGAAGTCGCGGGAAAACACTAGTATATTTTAAAACGATAACAATAACCACAAGGAAAAATTTATTGCAAACGAATACCCTCAAAATGTCAAGAAACAAAACACAAACAGTCTAAGCTTAGATCTATGTAAAGCCCGACCAGAAATATAAAAAACCTCGCCATGTTGCGGAAAATCATTGGAACTAATTTTTGTACTTGGAACACTGACATTAAAGGTGACAATCGATTGCAGCGCCCCCAAACCAGGTTTTTTATATTCCTGGTCAGGCTTTAAGTCCTTCGATCAAAGTAAAATTAATGGATAGGCCTTACGCGAACATTTAAAACCAGAAAAATAAGGCAAAACAAATGACAGGTATACTTCAAATATGTACCGAGATGACAGACAAGTGTGCCAGTTTGTATGGACCAAGTGCACCAGTAGTGTGCTTCAACATAACGCGCTTTGGGCCTATCCATTAATTTTACTTTGATCGAAGTGTAACTCTCGATAATATGCCATCAATTCTTAAAAAAGGAGCAACTTACCGAGCTCTTACAGTAGTAACAACAACGCCAGCCGGTTGCTCCTCTGCCACCGAAGCAACATACAACGCCTGCTCAAAGTACGGCGACTGGTTCCTCAACTCCCTCTTCACTCTCCTCGCGATATCCGTATCATTCAGCTCCTGGTGGTGGTACACGATCTTCAGCCTGTGGTCCGAGTCAATGATGTTGCTCCCGTCGCAGTTGAATGTGAACAGAACTGATACTTTCCACATAGGTTCCAGGATGCATACGTCACTGCTTGCAACCAAGTCTCCCTGGCTGTTCTCAATCATAAACCTAGAATCACTGACGTCCAGGAATTGGACTTTGCATTGCTTCTGTACTGTTCTTGGTAAGAAGGCTGTTAAAGAATTCACATATTGAGATTTCTTCAAACATATCCCCTGCCAGCGGTCTGTCGTTGGTATCGCAAAGCTGGCGTAGGTTTCCGATATCCATTGCTTAGCTTCAGCTATTTTGACATCTATCGTCATATCAAAAGGTACGACTGAATGAGATCTTTTCGTTCTACTTTTATTCCTGGCAAAATCTTCGAACATAACATTCGACCACGGATTCGCAGTAGATAGCACATTATATTGACTAGATACCAATTCATCGCTTTCTAGTAACCTCCAGTCTATTGTTTCTGGATATATCACTTGTCTTTTGTCTCTGATATGATCGTCTTCATACTGTAGTGCAGCATCGTCCTGATCGTAGACTCTATCGAAATCTATATCGTACAATTCTGCATGACGTCGACTGCAATCTTCTCCAGTGACCAGCACTCTTATTGGGAGACTATAGTAATCTATATCCCTAATACGTTCTGAAGTGGAGTCAACGTAGAACGTAAATAAGTTTGGGTAAAGAATGCCATCGCATCTCAGTCTTTTTCTTAGTGTGACGAGCCCAGATGTTCTGTTGACGCGGAGAATGTGGTGCACGAAGTTGGCTGTTCGATGGACGTCGATGGTGTAGGTGCGCTCGGAGCCTAGCTTGTAGACGGCAGCGTCGAGGACGACGTCGCCAGGGGACGCGGAGTCGGGGACGAGGACGAGGTAGGCGCGGGTGGTCGCCAGCGTCAGCAAGGCGACCACGGCGCGCGCACACGTCCGCGCCAGCATGCTCAGTTCATCTGCAGCGCTTCCCCCGCGCCCATAATCCGCTCTGGTTTACCATCTGAAACAAGAGATTGATTGTTACCAAAACTATTACGTATTCTTTTTAATAACAAAATTGTGCAATAGGACCATAATGTCCAAGAATCCATATAAACTAAACAATCGCTCATAAGTTTGTGGTTTCCGCTATGAGTGCTTTGTCATGATGGTGTATCCCTTAGGACACATTACAGTGCAAAATTTTTCTTAATGGGAATACTTTGCATACTTAGGTCTTTTTACTTTTGTATTCTGTTGAAAATGTTAGAGAAATTCTACAAGAATAAACTCGGAATGTACTAAATTCTTTGTGAATTTTATTCTATCTGCACATTTTCAGTTATGGCCACATTTTGAGAAAATGTAGAGAGAAACAGAAATAAAATTTTGTTGAGCAGTATGTTCTTGCCGCTCGCTGGACTTTAGTTAAATGGCTTAGAAAAACTGCAACGGCTTGTGTATTATTTACTGCGGTCTGTGGATAAAATGTTGGAAGTATATTGAGATTATAATCAATAATCATACTCCGTAAGGAAGTTAGACTAAGTGAAGGTTTTGTTCAACCTTTTAATGGCGAAATCATCCGATTACTAGACAAGGGAGTACATAAAGAGTAATGTCTGGTCGACAAGGACAATTCGACATACCTACATAAGCAAATACATTACTTACATACATAATTTAGTTTCTAAACTCTGATTAAATTGTAAAATACACATACGTTCAAAACATCCAAGTAAGCATTGTCTAACAGTAGCCTAATACCTCAAACTAATAAGAGTCCTAAACAAGCAGTATAATCCGGATTTAGCACAACAGCTGAAATTACACCCTGATTACATTTTCCAAGTAATTATTCTGAAACATGGTTGTCAACTGCCTCGTTTAAACGGGTATAAGACTGGCGAAATTTGCAGATGCAGCGGTTTGCCATTTTCTTTACACATCCGTTTATTAAATTTCTGAGTAAATCCTGTTCCAATGTTATGTTTCGAGCAGATATTGCCAGCAATAAAAGTATAGAGGTAAGCTAAGTCTAAGACTATAAAACTATGATTTATGACAAGTTATGTTGCTATCTAGCCGGGATATTTCAATATACTTATCACAAAATATTTCTACGGTCACACCTGCCTTTTCAAATAGTTATCACAGGGGTATAAAGTGTCTGAATGAAGGTCTGGATGGTACTAAAACGGTTCACATGTATTTCATTAAAATGCTATATCTATTTGTATTACCATAGACATAGGAGACTCTTAAATAAAATGTAGGTAGTCTATGGCTCTGGAACGGCTCAGGATAAAGCCATCGCCCCCTATTATTAACCTCCTAGATTTTTTATATGTAGGTATAGTTAAAACTATAGATGCGGGCAGGAAAGTTTCCGAATTATTCCCACGGAATACTTCCGAAATATTCGGAAAAATTCCGAAACTTTCGGAATATTTCCCATAGCATATGCTCACGACTATAATCCCCGAGGGGGTAGTCAGAGATGTTTTGAAAATTCAGAATATCGACGTTTCACTAATACCTACTGAAATTTTTTACAGTGTGACGGGTAGTGAGCCCATCGCCACTTACACTTGACAGTGGATGTGCCTCGAAATCGAAGCATGCAGGTTTCTCATGACGATTTCCTTCACCGAGGCCAGTGGTGTTACAAATCATATGTAAATTTTAAAAAACCCATTGGTACGAGTCTACCTAGACGGGGATCGAAACATCAAAAATAAATGATAGGTGATTGCTATTAACCGTTGAAGAATTCCCACGCATGGATCCTGTCTGCAGCACCAGATATTTATAATTAAGTACCTATTTGGTTTTTAATAAAAATTAATGGAGCTTTCCAAATTGCAAGGCAATGCTATGAACCGTACGAGAAGTTCCCTCGTACGGAGACGATCCTGACTTCAGCACCAGGAATCAGGCCGCTGTCACCATATCATATTATGTGTACCTACCTTATACTAGTTGTAGCTCTGTTGCAATACCTAGAAGTGGGGTAAAATCACTTGCAAGTTTTCTACCAAACAAACTAACAAGTAAATAAAAGCTTATTGTAATATCATTAATACAAAATTACGAGAAACGTTCACGATTTATTTATAAACTTTCATTTGAATGTTGAATAAACAGGCGGGTTTAATAAACTCTGACACCCTTGCCCACATGATAAAAAGAAGATTCGAATGTTTCGCTGCGGGGTGCGGTGTGAGGTGGAATTATTCCGGGGGGAGGGAAGAAAGATTCCGAGGCGGCCGCGCGCCGCGCCGTGACTGGCAGCGCCATCTGTTGGTTTGCGACTATAACTGCCGCTTGCAACTCTCTCGAATATTGTAGTGTGACATGTGGTGCCATCTGTGTCGCAAGCTGTTACACTATTCACTAATAACCTTAAGCAGCGATTACATTACCCATAATGCATACGTTTCTTGCTTTGTTCTCTCTGTTATAAAGTGAAGCGATCAAAGCAAGCAATGTATGCCGAAATCAGCCCTGCATGTTGGGTAATGTACTCGCTGCTTTACAATTGAATGTTTCCTTTCGCGGGGTGCGGTACGAGGTAGAAACTTTCCGGGAGGGGTATAGAATCTTTCGCTGCGGGGTGCGGTGTGAGGTGGAATAATTCCGGGAGGGGTATTGAATGTTTCGCTGCAGGGTGCGGTGTGAGGTGGAATTATTCCGGGGGGAGGGAAGAAAGATTTGATTCTTTCCGCGCGTGACGCTTCGCGCGCTTTGTATTAGGTTCTTTTCTTAGCTTTGCTTTTGAGAAATATTTATTAATAGGGTGTTTTGAAACTAAGAAGATAATATTTTATTACTATTTTTATTCCATTGAATACTTCCGAGGAATCGAAATATTCAAAGAAGTATTCCGGAATAATTGCGAATAATTCCGGAGTTTTCCAACTATAGTTAAAACCCGATTTTGACAACCCTACAGTTTGGCAGTTTCCGTGACCATTCGGGTAAACTCGCAACAGGAATCGGTTACGGTCAAAAGATTAATGGCACCAATTAACAGGCGCGTCGCGTCGCGGCGCGACCAATTCCCGCGTTTTACCTATTGCTAGCCAAAATAGCACCAATGCCGCGTCATTTTACACCTGAGCCAAATATTGACACTGCATAATTAATTATTGAGTGCATTTTACACGTGATAGGCTTTTGCTTGTTTTGGCATTTAATAAAAGTGGATTTCAGAATTTTTCCATTATGCATATGCATTTTAAGTTACGATATGGACTCGGAATGGGATTGTTGTATACGTATGTTCTATTTTCACATACCTAGTCCCTAGCCAGGGGCGGATCCAGGATTTCATGTTGGGGGGGGCCCATCGGCCAACTCGGGCCACGTATTAAGATTAAAAGAAATTAAGAGAGCTCATTTCTTTACTCTGCCTGAAAATTCAGAGGTTCGTGGGGGGGGCCATGGCCCCCTGGGCCCCCCCCCCCCCCTGTATCCGCCACTGTCCCTAGCTCGTATGAGCGCGTATCAAAGTTGTATCGAATATTCAATATTTGTGCATAGAATAGCATAGAAATATTTCTAGAAAGGTAAAAAAAGATCACAAATCTCGGGTTTTGTAACTTTTGTAACATCTGAAATATTGGAATAGAATGGACACTCTATACCATTAATCTCAAAGCTGTAGGTATTTCCCTTTCGGGATGGTTTCCTACAACTACCTATCCATTCCTTTTTAAACGTGTTTTATTCAGCATGAATTTCTTTTCGCATAGGTAGGGAACTGCTTGGGATGTCTCATGTCACGTTAGAATGATGTGTGAGATGGTGAATTAGGTGGCCAACCAAAACACTGCAAAAGAAATTGCGACTTCAACGGCAGGAAAGGAGGAAATCTCTTTCAATCTTGGAACTTAAAAATCTACTTATTTGATAAGTTATCAAGTCATCATGGTAATAAAGTTTAAGATAGAACTCAATTAGTACCTACTTGTTCTGAGACTCCCAACCGCAAGTCCCTATAAAAGAAAATTCTTTTCGTGACAAAAAACCTCAAAAACACAATTTTGCGGCGAATCCTTTTTGAGTTAATCGGATAGGATAAACCACTAAAGAAACCATTCATTGTAGATAGCCCCAAAAGAAATGAGAAGCAACTAGTCCCTTGCTATATGTCTATAAATTGCTGTTATAAAGGAAACAGGGAATATCCCGAGTAGGGTGACTAAGGAATTCAGTGGGGAGGTTTAATACACTCTGTAAGGCTGGTGATAGAACGAAAGGACTTTGCGAAAAATTCTACTTAGCGGTCAGACAATGGCGATGTCAAATAAAGAGATCACAAAAAGGTTCGGACAGAACAGATACCTACTTTTGTTAGGTTCAAAGACCTCGCCGTCACGTAAATGTACGAAAAGTCATCTAAATCCTGTAGGACAAGTATACACTACAGTACCTACTAATAATTTGTATATTAAATAAATAATAAATACATAGATACGAAAAAATGTACTTGAGAGCAAAATAAGCAGAGGCCGGAACTTTCTAAAACCGTTGTGATTTTTTGCAGTGAAGAAATGTCACTCTCTACAACATTTTCTTTATCTGTTCAAAAATATTTGGAAAGCCAACGTTCATTAAAAGCATAGTTAGTAGCGCCAAGCCTTTGTTTTATGCTATTCAAAATGTTTACCTTTCTACCTATACTTCATAAGTTGTCAAGTGAAAAGACAGCTAAATCGTCTTATTACTTTGTTTTAAATCCCTAGAGATTCGCTACAAGAAAATGTAGTTTATTTCAAACATAATTCAGATCATAACAAAAACCATTCTAAAATATAAACCAAAGTTTGTTAGTATTAAATGACAGTATCTTACTTAAAGCGAACAATAAGTTACCGCTATTCAGGTGTTTCTAAAGATGGCCTAAATTAAGGTGCTTAATCATGCTTAAACACAGACTTAACTGTCATCATTCACTGCAGATAATTAAACAATACCTGCTACGACTTGAGTTTGCAAAGGACTTTATGTTAATGATAACTAATGCCTTTAATTAATTTTTGACACGAATTATCATTATCAACCCTGGTATACACACACGCACCCACATAGGCACACATATTCGTCTTTTATATATTTTTTTTCTTGACTGTGGTTGTTAAAAGATTTTGATTTGGCTAAATAGGTGTTATAATACTTAAATAGACAAGTACAGATTTAGCTCTAGCGACCAGGAGTGCGATTTTTGAATCTCATTCGGTGAGCTCAGCAGTTGAAAATGTCAAAGTAACTATGGAGGAAAAATCACACTTTTTGAAAGTCAAATCAGCAGTAGAAAGATGTATATCTCCATAGTAATTTTGACATTTTCAACTGCTGAATTCAGCGAATGAGATTCGAAAATCGCACTCCAGGTTGGAACAGTTGGAAGCCTGGTGATTCAGGATGATTCCTAGTTCGGGAAAGTTCATTATACCACTCCATCTTATTCTTCTTCTTCTTATCGTGTGGGCAAGCCCTGGTGTCGGAGTTTATTCAAACCGCCTTACGGCCTCTGACGTGTTTTTTTTTTTATTTAACGTCTACTACCACCAGAAATAGTATCCGCGGGACCAACGGCTTATAACGTGCCATCCGAAGCACGGAATCATTTTCCTTTTCAGACAATCAGGTGATTCAGCCTGCAATGTCCTAACAAACTGGGGAAAAACGCACAAAGTGATATATCACCAGGTAGGTGTCCCCCGTGGGAATCGAACCCACGACCTCCGTGTCGAGAGCCCAATGCTCTTAACCATTAGACCACGGAGGCAGTTCCGTCCATTTCCGTTCAGTCCATCGTATTGTGCTTCCCTTGTAAACAGAAAAAGAAATATAATGTTCATTTTATTTTTATTCATGTTAAGTAAAATTCAAAGAGTGTGTTGGTCGATCTGTTTGTTAAACTGTTTTCACATTCCACTAGTGTTTGACTATATTCGTCAAACAAAAAGTAACCTGACATTAAGATACTTCTAAAATAGCTTCCTTATATTTCCCCGTATATGGCGCAACAAATCTTCTATCGAGTCGATGGAAAGACATTTTAAAATTTTCCAGCTCAGTATTTTGCCACACACATATTGCTGGCTGCGTCCAAAAGCTCCATCTGGCACCCATGGGAAGAAATAAGGTGATCTATTAATTTTAATCCGCGAAACACATAGCAAAAGTTTCTCGGATTAAAAAACCCTGTCCCGCATTTTCAAAAGTTTACAGACATACTAGCGCTAATGGTGCTATCAATTAAACGTGCCGTGAATCGCCGATTCGATTCCCATTTCGGCTCTTGTCCCATTTCTCCTATACCCTAAACCTGTACCACTTATATTATATACTTTTGTAGATATACAAGGTGTTACAAAAATACAAATAAACCTTTAAGGGGGTGGTGTAGACCATCAAACTGAACAACTTTCACTATGGGACCAATATCGAAATCGCGAAAAAAAAAATTATGTTCTATACTCTACAAATCGACTTATGAAACACCATGTATACTAGATTTATTCTGTGGATATATGACGTCATAAATTGTAGAGGCCTAATATTACCGCGAGGGTCCCTTTATCCTTTTTTCGAGGCTTTGATACGTACACGGTTTTTCAGTTTTGTTAGTGTTTGTTCATTCGGCTAGAACGAATGTTGATTTATATGTTTGAGTTATTTCCTGGAGTAGAATTTTGATTGGAAATCATGTTTCGAACCGATGATGTTGCGATGCGAATGCCATGTTAGGTAAGGTGGAGAGACAGTGGAAAACTTGCCTTTCAATTTTAAAATTATAATTTTTGTAATACATATTGAAGTTTCTGATTACTTTGTGCTTTATTGAATAAATACGATTACTAAAAGATTTTTTTCGCGATTTCAAAGTTGGTCCCAAAGTGAACGTTGTACAGTTTGATACCTTGATTTAAATAAAAGGGTTTGATAGTATGAAACACCCCTAATAATAACGCATTTAAGCTTACACCCTGAATGAGAAAAAAACACATTCCCAAAAATATTCTTGCACCCAAAAAAAACACAATCAACTATCGTCTCAATTTTACGGTTTCATTAACCATAGAGAAGGGAAATAAAATGTGTTTTTTTGGAAAGTCTGAGAACTGTCCAAGTATCTTATCTTTACAGGGATTTAATTGGTCGTAAACCAACAAAACCTGCCTGCGCCTACGTTTAGAATTTAATTAAGAGTTAAATTAGGAGGTCCACAATAATATTATAAACCAGAAACTGTGTTTGTAACTACTGCAGTGCTATTCTGTAAGGTGTATTTGTACAACTCGAATCTGAATCCGCAGTGAGATTGCAAATTGGCATTCTGTAAAATGACTCATTAAACGAATTCTATGCCAGCGCCACCATTGCGTGTGCGGCGGCGAGTTGAACCAGTGTTATCGAGCATTTGACACCTTGTTTATATGGTTTGACGTCTCAAGTGGTATTCTGTAAGCAAATTCCGCACTCACATCCGCATTCGACACTCGAAAACTTATGTCAAATAAAAAGTTAGTCTAATGCCAGTGAAATCGTGAACGAGTTCTAAAAAAATGTATTTAATATCAAAAACAAAGTGGCATTTGGTTTGTAATAATTTTTTAAGGACCTAATTGTTGATTATTGTTCTCTTCTCTTATTCAAAAAATTATTTCGCTAGTGGTATTTTACAAAGTGCATCGACATACCGTGATCAAAGGAATCCATGAACTATCTATAAAACATCAATTATCAAGACACCTAATCATTTGTGTAATAGAAGAATTATATCAAGAATCGTTACATGAATTAGCATTTAGAGATTTAGATACCTACAGTACCTACAAAAAAAGGTAAGTAATGTTGTGATGTGTACGTGATTAGATTATTGAGACCCCCAGTATAAAAACAGTAGATACGGGATATAAGAATTCTTCCCTTTTTGTTGTTGTATGGAGGATTAAGCCACTTATCTATTTCTAATAAAATAGGCTAAAACCTGTTGTAACTCTACAATTTTAACGGTTTATTTGTAGCTAGTTTTGACAAAGTTACGGACTATCCCCTAACCGTAATGTACATATGTACACCTTTAATTAACTAATTTCTTTTCTATGTTCCAGGTGAAACACATGGTGCACCATTATGATATTTTCTTAGTGAATGCTATTAGAAAACTGTAAGAGTGTTGATGATGGCTTAAACAATCAAAATCTTACAAAACCTTTTAGCAGAACATAATTACAAGATTTAGACAAAAATAACAGGTAATTATAGGTTTTATTAATTTACCTTATACAGGGTGTAACAAAACACCCTAGTTAAGGGGGTGCTTCAGACCATCAAACTGAACAACATTCTGTATCAACTTTGTGTAGCAATTGAAAACTGTATCTGTATAACACCCTGTATAATCGAAGGTGATGGAAATAGTCAGGTGTGATGTGTGACGTTGTCATGTAGGTATCTAATGGATAATTTCTCGTTTCAGAATTATTAAGTTACATGACATGGAAAGGCAAGCAGCAGCAGGCAAAAGGCTGATCTGAAATATGCAACTTATAAACACAAATAAGTAAACGAGCAGTAACAATAATTTAGGTATTAAGATAATTAAAGTTGATGATGATGATGTTTAATTTTATAAGTTACCTAGGTACCTATTGAATCTAGAATTGTTTTTTGGTAGGGATAGAAAAATAATTACAATGATACTTATTATAAATAATGTAAGTCATGGAACATCGCTTTATTTCATTACCTAATAAAATTATAATATAGGTACTTATCCCTTACGGGATTCAAACCTGCGACCCTCGCACAGCAGGCAGGTTCACTACCGATTGTGCTATCGGGCCGTCCTTCATTAGGAAAATTGATTGAAAAATTAAAATAGGAATTCGAATGTTACCAA
The DNA here is from genome assembly GCA_963693445.1 of Agonopterix heracliana. Taxonomy (NCBI): domain Eukaryota; kingdom Metazoa; phylum Arthropoda; class Insecta; order Lepidoptera; family Depressariidae; genus Agonopterix; species Agonopterix heracliana. Next base: position 5,239,085 of record OY856310.1, read on the forward strand.
TCAATATAGGTACTACCTACACCTTATTTACCAAAATATAAGTAACTGTATTAACTTCATCAGATGTTACAAATGAACTCATTGTTTAGTTTTACAATTCAAGGTTTGTTTACTTTAACCGCGTCATCGTCACCGTCTCGCTTTTTTTTTGGACTGGAACTGGAAGCAAGCGCATTTTTCCACCTCATATTGAAATATTAATTATTATGGTTGTAGGTAGATTTGGACTATAATTTACCTAGACTATGATTCATTTAGACAAAATAAACATTAATCTGCAAGATCCATAGCAGTATAGTCATTAAATAAGCTAAAAGAATTAAGATCGATTATGTTAACTTATAAATTTTACTATGTGTCAAACACTAGCGCGTCGCATCACATTTCGTTCGTCACTTCGCATCGCAACTGCTTGCTTTTATTTACAGAATGCCAAATCAAACTCGCATCTCACCAGAAGCTAAGTGAGATGAGTTTCGGATGCGAGATTCGAATTCCAGTGTACATTTTATAGAATCGACATACTGGACAGATTTTATATTAAGTATACTTACTTAGGCAATTTTTAAAGATATACTTCTTTACGTACACTTGACTTTGGGGAGTAAGCTGGTGAATGCGTGACAAGAGCGATACGAAAAGTGTGATCGGGCGAGGCGAACGGAAGTTTTACTTCAGTCGTGTGGTCTAAATCACATTCTTTCTTCACACTTTTTCTCCAAAAACATCCATGTCAAAAAATACCATTGAGCTAATAATTATGTTTATTTAATACCTACCTAGGTACTTCAGGTGACGATGCACTTTATAAGGCTATCGCATTAGATGTGGCGATATCGCCACATAGAGGATGTAGAGATGCTCTATATAGAAATATATTATAAAAAAACTGACTCTTTTTATTATTAAGTATCAGAAAAGAGAAAAACAAGCTCTTTAGTCTGCTTATACAAATAATATTGTTTGAGCAAATATAACTTGAATGTTGTAATGTAAGGTACCGCAGCAGACGGTTCTCGCCGCTCTCAATTTTGATTCGCACGGCATATTCTTATCCTATGTCACTCCCATATCAAGCCGTTTCGGCGCCAAAGAATAAAAATAACCAAACAAACATAACCCTTCTTCTGGTGCAGTCGGGTAAAAAGGCTGTGCATTGTTATTATATCAGTCAGTTAGTCATGGAACCGCTTTATATGTATACTTACATACCTTTATCCCTTACATGAAAGCATGCCCAGTAAGAACCCATTAAAGTTACGTAAGTACCCATAACTTACTATTTTATTGCCGTTATCCGTAAAACGATACACCCCAATATTGATCAGTGAAATGTTGATAACCGTATTAAAATTCAAACATTTTTGCTACTGGTTTTATTTTATTTCGGCATTCCGAATGTTCCATTTTAAATTGTAGAATTAATGAGTTTTGGTGATTAATTTAACGATTTGAATTTTTAAACAAACAGCTTTTATTTAGATTTTTGTATCTTTTAGAAATTGTTCCCCTGTTTTATAAATAAGTATTTTTATACAAAATCTTTGACTTTAGCTGTCTATTTAACATTATTAATTTATAATAAAGTACCTCTTCGTTATTACCGAATGTATAGATTGGCAAAAAAGTCATGATCGTGGTGACAGGTGGAACTAAAATTTTAGTATGGTGGTGTTGCCAGGTTATGCGTGATTTTGACGTTCTTGCGTGGAGGCAGCGCCCTCATTTTTTATCACGACTTTTTTGCCAAGCTGTATCTTTAACGACAAATGGCAATGTTTACGATTCTAAGGCGACGGGCACACTGGACAGAGTTTCGGTGCTACTGGTGAAACGTGGATGTTCTGAGGTTTCAGAATATCTCTGACTACCCCCTCGGGAATATAGTCGTAAGCATATGCTATGCTATGCTATGCTACGATTCTAAGTGCTAACTGTTTTGCGTGTGATATTTAATTTCATAACGAATATATAGTAGATTACACACCGAGAACAGGAAAGTAAGAAAGGTCTCTGAGGCTTTCTTATTTACTGTCCGAGGTTAGTATGCTATTTTTATTCTTGAATGAGGTGGAAAGCGACAACTTCGTTTAGCGCAGCGGGACGAGAATTGACGCTTTCCGTCCGGAGGGGAGAAAACTAATTATTTACTTAGGTCGTAGGATAATTATCCTAAGTTTCCTACTCAAAGTATTTACCTTTTTATTATGATGTTAAGAGGTCCCCGGAGTCCTTATATTCATTTATCGAAATCTGTAACAAGGAAATATTGGTGTTGGTTAAAATAATTATTTAGATACCTAATAGGTAGGTAAAAACAATGAATGCAATTACTTAATTATAATTTTCATATTCTAATTATATTAAAATTAATTATCTAACTCGCTCACAACCTATTTTAACCGTAGGTTGAGAATTCTATAGATTTCCTGACAGCGTATACTCGAAAGGGACAGAGATATGACAAAAATGTATGAGAAATCGTGCCTTTGTTTGCCATAGTTGCAAGATTTTGTATGCAATTTCAACTGTGGCAAACAAAAATATCGCATACGCAGAAAGGGACAAACGACATGGATTTTGTCGCATTCACTCTGTGTAATTAGCGTATTAGGCTGTCTCGTTTTCGTGACTATTATTATTTTAATGCCGTAGAAAGAGAAGGAACTAGAAGGAAGCACGTGTCTTGTCATATCACTCAGTAAGAGATGCACATAGCAAATTCGCTCTAGTTAGAAAAGGAGATCGCTACTTATTGCTGTCCTTATCGACGTAACCACTTTTTTGTTCTACGACGGCTGTCTGACTCCGGAGTCAGACATCTATTTTCATACAAATTGTATAGGATTTTATGACTATTGCTGTCTCATACGCGGTTACACTGATGTTACGTCTAGCAGCGTAAGCGAAATACTTCGCCTATGTTTAATGCCTTTTCTAGTTGATTCTCTTTCTACGATTTTAACAAAAGCGGAATTTAAAGCGGACCCGCCATCAGCGCCATCTTTTTTCTTTTTTTTAATAACTTTTTTTGTATTATTATCGATTAGATGCAACACGTCCAAACAGCCAGCATGATTTTTTTATCCAAGAAGATTGTCAAATATTTTTGGTTGAAATAATGGCAAACAAAAATTTACAAAGTAGGTAAACAAAACAGTTTCCTTCCGTCCAAAAATTACCTACATGTAAATTAAGTCCAATCTAAGCGGTTAGCAAAATATTCGGTGGCTCCAAAAGGTCGGGTGATCTTGACAAATGAGTTCTCTCCCCGGAACCGATGAATATAGATTAATGGATCCTTTGTTTTCATGTTATAAAGCCGCATTACTTTGCAATTTTACGTATACATTTAGCAATTAAAATCAGATATCAGCCAGACCCCACAAAAAGAAAAACGATAAAAATAAAATAGGTTGAACTTTGATAAGTTATATATATGACTAGATAGTCATTCGAGCTACGAAAGCGGCGAAAAAAATATCACCTACCTCTGGGTGATAAACCGTGTCGCTATACACGCAAACAGAGATAATTTGTATGACGCCTCACGCACACCAATCTAAGAAAGTAGGCCACTTTTGGTTGAAACGTTTGTACGAAAATTATGAACGAACGAAAACATAGGCTCGAGGAATTGAAAAAATAAGATATGAGATTGTGTCTTTGCTTTGCAGTCGAAATATGTTAGTATTTCTTTCTATGTAGTCTGAGGTCATAGTGTGCAGTTTATTTTATTATTTAAAAAAAACTGTTTACTTGATTTTTGTCATTTTTGTTAATAATAAAAAAAATATGATCCAAATCATTTAACTACTTACTTAATAAAGAATAGAGGTTACATGCACAAAACTAACCTGAGTTTTTATTTTCTTAACCAAACTAATGTAAGGCGGTCTGAAAAAACTCTTGACACCTGCACAATAAGGCTCGGGTCCCACGGCCTGTGTATAGACAAGCCGCGCCACGACGCGCCTCGCCTGTACTCGCCTGTAACACCACGCGCCGACCCGTTCCCACGGTGCCTGTGGCTCGCCATGCCATTTAGTGTTACCATTGCTACGCAAGGGAATGAGCCATTTGTTTCTTTTATTTCAAAGCCAAATTATTATATAATATTATAATATCTAAAATGTTACATATTTCATTTCTTGTTGTTTTAATAACTGAAAAACAATCTTTCTTTTCTGAATTATTCTGCAAGAACATAGATTATAAGGAGACCGGAATAAGTAAAAAAAAAGAAATACGATAATTGTCGCGACTTACGTAATCACCGCGGCAAACGAAAACTGCATTGGAAAAGATTTGCATGTAATGTATAGAAACAGAACGAACTTTCACAACAAACCGTGCTCTGTAATTTGTCCGTAATAAGAAAATGTAAAATTTCGGCTAATTTATATAAACACAACTGAAATATAAACTACTAAGTTATTAAATATGGCGCAGCGCTAGTCGAGAGAAAAAAAGAGCTAATCTAGTTCCGAAAAGCCGAACTTAGCAACACTGTCGCTACAATCCACGCGCCAACTGTAGCTAGCTTGTAGATAGGGTCCCACGGCATGTGTGTTGTCAATCCACACGCCACGCGCCACGCCGTGGGAACAGAGCGCCTGTCGCGGCCTGCGGTGCGTATTGCTATCCATCGAAAGTCGGTAACTTCAAAGGAAACGCCTGTCGCCGCCTGTACAAGCGCGTGGATTGCCGAGCCAGTCAGGAATAAATCTACCCGATGGGGAGTTTTCTGACAGCTAGTAAAACATAGTTCCAACAAACCGCGATAGATGGCGTTGACGCCAGATGGAGGAGAACAAGTCCGACAACATGAACAACTCGGACAACATGGTCAACTCGGACAACATGGTCAACTCAGTCAACATGGACAACATGAACAACTCTTGACAACTCAATTAACTTTGACAAAATCCACCGTTGATCATGTTGACTGAGCTGACCATGATATTAAGGTTATTCACGTTGTTCAAGTTAACCATGTTGACCAAGTTTGCCATGTTGTCAGAGTTGACTTTGTTGACCATGTTGTCCGAGTTGACCATGTTGCCAGAGTTGACCATGTTGTCAGAGTTGACCACGTTGTCCGAGTTGACCATGTTGTCCGAGTTGACCATGTTGTCAGAGTTGACCATGTTGTCCGAGTTGACCATGTTGTCCGAGTTGACCATGTTATCCGATTTGTTCATGTTGTCCGAGTTGACCATGCTACCAGAGTTGTTCATGTTGTCCGAGTTGACCATGCTACCAGAGTTGTTCTATTTTTTTTGTTCTGACAGTTTAAAGTTGTTCAGTTTGATGAGTCGAGTATGTGGTTTAAAGCAGTGCCGGCCCAAAGTTAATTTTGATTAAAATTAAAAATAATTAACTATTTTAATCTAAAAAGTTGATTATAAATGAACTAATCTTACACTCAATTGCAGAAACGCTCATTAAAGTTAATCCTCAATTAAATCTCTTGCTAGCTTTTACAACGTCCACAAGACAATATTACAGCAAGAGATTTAATGGAGGATTAACTTTAATGAATAATGACTGTTCCTGCAACTAACACTCAGTTGCAGAAACGCTCATTAAAGTTAATCCTCAATTAAATAAACTATAATGACCGTTCCTGCAACTAACACTCCGTTGCAGAAACGCTCATTAAAGTTAATCCTCAATTAAATCTCTTGCTAGCTTTTACTACGTCCACAAGACAATATTACAGCAAGAGATTTAATGGAGGATTAACTTTAATGACTGTTCCTGCAACTAATACTCAGTTGCAGAAACGCTCATTAAAGTTAATCCTCAATTAAATTAACTTTAATGACCGTTCCTGCAACTAACACTAAGTTGCAGAAACGCTCATTAAAGTTAATCCTCAATTAAATCTCTTGCTAGCTTTTACTACGTCCACAAGACAATATTACAGCAAGAGATTTAATGGAGGATTAACTTTAATGACTGTTCCTGCAACTAACACTCAGTTGAAGAAACGCTAATTAAAGTTAATCCTCAATTAAATCTTTTGCTAGATTTACTACGTCCACAAGAAAAATTACAGCAAGAGATTTAATGGAGGATTAACTTTAATGACCGTTCCTGCAACTAACTCAGTTGCAGAAACGCTCATTAAAGTTAATCCTCCATTAAATATCTTGCTAGGTTTTACTACGTCCACAAGACAAAAAATTACAGAAGAGATTTAATGGAGGATTAACTTTAATGACCGTTCCTGCAACTAAAACTCAGTTGCAGAAAGGCTCATTAAATTTAATCCTCCATTAATTCTCTTGCTGTCACTTTTTGTCTTGTTGACGTAGTAAAAGCTAGCAAGAGATTTAATGGAGGATTAACTATAACGAGCGTTTCTGCATTTTCATTTCGATTAAAAATGCAAAAATCTTTACATAGGCGTAGCAAGGGGGGGGGTATATCTATAAATCTAGTCATCGTTTTAACCTTGACACTGACAGGGTAGTTCTGTAGCCGGGGGACTTTTTAATTACAAAAAAGATTACCGATTGCCGTTTACAAATTATTGTATGGTACTAAATGACTAATATTAAATCCTAAGTCTTAGGCTGAGATTCAGAGACGATTTTTTCCGTCTTAGCTCGAGCTAAGTAGGGTCGAAATGTATGGATTTTGACATACGGGAGTTCGAACTTCGAACGTCGAACTTCGAACGTTCGAACTTAAGAATCGTCTCTGAATCTCGGCCTTACAGATCACAACCCGGCGTAGAAAAAAAATAAAAACATTTAGTCTTACATTTTTAAATTTCGAGGTTTTCTTTTATTTCTATACTGACATTTTCAAACTAAGGTGAAAAACATGGCAGTATAGAAAATAGCCTCGAAATTTGAAACGTTTCAGACTTATTTTTATTTTTTTTCTACGGCGGGTTGTGATCTGTAAGACTTAGGTTTTTATTATATTAGTCATTTAGTAACTTACAACAATTTCTAAACGGCAATCGGTAATCTTTTTGGTAATTAATAAGTCCCCTGGCTACAGTAGTATGTCAATGGCTCGGCAATCCACGCGCTTGCACAGGCGCGGCGACAGGCGCCCCTTTGAAGTTACCGACAGCGATCCGGACACAATACACACCACAGGCGTCCACAGGCGTCTACAGGCCAAGACAGGCGAGACCGTTCCCACGGCGTGTGGCTTGGCGCGATTTGCGTATATACAGGCCGTGGGACCCGTGCCTTAGAAGAGAAGATTTGTGTAGTGTATTGTTCAAAGAATAACTAATTTTGGAATTGGGCATGGATCGTCACAGCACAGATTAATAATAAGTTACTACGGTCATAGCAAAAACTGTTTTTTTTGTGTCGTTATTTTTTTATATTACTTAATAAATTTTTTCATCATAAAAACAATTGGTACATGGGTAACATCGGTGTTCTTTAAAACTGCTAGGGATTATCTACAAATTACATTGTGCCTTGTATTGTATAACATAATTTATACCCCTAAGGTGTTAGGGTAAACAGTTGTAGAGGTAATTGTACCCATGGTACTGAACAACTTTCCCTAAGAAACATTTACAACCAAAACAAAATTAAAAAAAATGGGTAGATGGGTACCTACGTTCCCTATAACAATACTGTTGTACATATATTTAGTTAAGTAGGTACATCGTGTTTAAAAAGGTTACAGTCAAAAAGAACTCCGGAAAATTATCCTTTGAATAATTGCAGTCCATTTCATTTGTTCCATTTCTAATTGTAACAAACGAGAAAGGAAATAGGAACACTATTTTTCAACGAACAAATATAAAAAGGAACAGTTTTAGTTCTGTTTAACAGCATATTTTTCATTCAATTCAGAAACAAAGCTTACTTTTTCTTTTCACAAAACTAGAGCGACTGTCACAAAACAGACCTACAAGTTTGTGAGTTTTGTGACAGTAGTCGCTCTCGTTTTGTGGTAAACGGTGTGCTTTAGTTTGTTTTGTTTTTTGAGAATATTAATAAACTGCACACTCAAAAGTCACAGAATAAATACTAGTACACAAAGTCTTGTTTTTATTAAATTCTGAATCTTTGAAAAATCATAAAGTGTATAATTTTATTGGTTATTAGCTATTGAAAGAGAGGTGGCCTTTGCGCTGCGGGATTCTACAGGTTATAGGAGTTTATAGGTCTTAAACTCAAAAATATTTAACAACTTTGTTTGTGCAGGTTTTTAATTTTAGGTAGTAACATGTGGGGACTTGCCATAGATGTCAACACCCACAAGTTATAGCAAAGAAGCTAACAGATGGCGATACCGTCGCTCTCAGAAATATGCTCCATACAAAGACAACGTTCACCGTAAATACGTAATTCGTAACCTACTACAAATAAGGTTCACAATCGAATGCGAGACATAAATCGCGCAAGAGAAATAATCACAGAGATTCGATATATATACAAGGTCCAACTAAGAACTGTTGGACCACGGCCGGTCCCCAGGCTTCACACTAAGCCTGGTGGAAGATCTTCCCTTTTCAATGGAGGAACATTCCCAAGTAGCACCTCCATATTGGTGACCCTCGACATAGAACATCGCAACCTGAACACCGCAGAGCAGCACCAACACAGAGCAGCAACCAGTTCAACCAACCCTTCCTACCCCTCGACCAGGTCAAACAAGCAGCAGTCACACGCCGTCAACCCGAAGCCGACCAGGTCCATCGCAGCTGTCTTCACACCGCTTCCTGGGCCTGCAGCTTCCTCAACGACAGTCAGCGTCTGCACAGAAGGATCTCCCGCAGCCCACGTGTCTGAGCTCACCTCCACGTGGCAGTTCTGCTCGCCTTCTCCACGCCTGTCACTCACCCGCATCACATCAAGACTGGACTCCCTGACAGATGCACACACTCGCAGCACATCGCTCGTCAGACTCACTTGACTTGGAGCCCTGCACCTACACGGATACAGACTGCACACTTCGAACAACTCAACGACCTCCGGTCTGAGGGGGGAGTACTGTGGGGACTTGCCATAGATGTCAACACCCACAAGTTATAGCAAAGAAGCTAACAGATGGCGATACCGTCGCTCTCAGAAATATGCTCCATACAAAGACAACGTTCACCGTAAATACGTAATTCGTAACCTACTACAAATAAGGTTCACAATCGAATGCGAGACATAAATCGCGCAAGAGAAATAATCACAGAGATTCGATATATATACAACGTCCAACTAAGAACTGTTGGACCACGGCCGGTCCCCAGGCTTCACACTAAGCCTGGTGGAAGATCTTCCCTTTTCAATGGAGGAACATTCCCAAGTAGCACCTCCATAAACACTTTGATTATATTATTCAAATCTCGGAAAAAGAATATTCGACAATATTTTGAAGTGAAACTTCTATGGGAGGGCTTTGAAATTCTGTTCTGCAAATTTTTTGTGTGACGGAAGTTCGAAATTTAAATCGGGAAAGTTTTACATCTACCGGGCGTCTCGTGACGCCCATTTTTTTTTAAATAACGACTGTAGGACATTTAAACTAAGTATAGGCAAATCTGTGAAACCTTGTCGCTAGAGCCACTACTGTTGCAGATGCACATGAAAAGCTCTACAAAAATCCAAACAATGTGTCACTACGCAGCCCAGCTACCAGGAGGACATAGCTTTGTAGGAGCTAAACAAAAGAGAGGCGTGACTGGTTAGCGAGGGCCGAGGTACAAGTGGCCACTCCGCGTGCCGAGAACGTGCGAGCCTCGGGCAGGCTGTCGCTTGAAAATGATATACTACCTCCTCTAGGATAGTTTGTAGGAATTGTTGCACCTGTTTTTATTAAATTCGTTTTGCTTTTTAAAAAGGCACTCTGAAACTAATAGACGCAGTGTTCGGAATCAATAATATGTTTCAGGTTTTGGCCCAACGGTGCCAAAATCCTGCTACACATGGCAACTTTTTGGTAACACAAATTAGGATATCTTTGATTTACAATGTCCATAAAGGCACGTAAAAGAAGGTAACTTTATTGAAGAATCCTTTAATACGTTAATAGACCTCATAAAAAACTGTCTGAAACTTCTGCCTAATTTACTATGTCATATGACACATTAGTCACTCATCATAAGAAGAAAAACTGATACAGAAATTGAACCGTATCTTCTAAACTACTATTAAGTACTAGGTACTATAGACTAGAGACGGGACTTGTTTAGACTAGAACTACTACAGATAGCTACCCATAGTATCAGAAACCTGACGATATTAAAGTTTAAAGACATTCGTTTTGCACACGCATGGTGTTTCTAGAACATACTCCCTCTAAACGTAAAGCCCAAAAAGCGAAAATCGGCCTAATCTGCATGCCGAATGGCAGACATCATGCGTTATTCCGTTTGAAGATAAACGATTTCATTTTCGCAGTGAACTTTTCCCGGAGTCACCTTATTTTATCCGGAGAATATATCACGACCGCAGATGCGAGCTTTTTAAATGTTGAATCGGAGGGTTCTATCTGTACTAGATCAATCGATACTTTGCTTCGTTTATTTTTCTTTGGTAAGTATACTCAAATCAAAACTGTTGCCAAAATCTGAATAGGTTACTTTAGGATATTAATAATGAAGATGACTGCTATGCCCATAAACATTAATGATAGTTATTAGTTAGATAAAGGTAGAGAAAAAAAGTAATTTGAATGATTCGTAGGTATAGCGCGACGTTCCTAGCAGGCAGACTGACTTACCTGCGGCAGGTTCACTTACGCGAGCTTCACGCCAAGAGGCGAGAGGTTTACGCTTCAAGATTCACTTTAGGTCGTGGAGTAAGTTAGGTAGTTAGTTATTACTGATTTATTTCGAATATGCTGTCGGAGAGAGCATCAGTGGTGCGTTGGAGACAGCATCGGTGGCGCCGAGGGCTGTGGAAACTCAATCTTGAGGTCTAGGTTCAAATCCGCACGGATGACATGCCATATACCAATGAGTTCTTCTAACTGAATTACGTAAATACCGACTGCTCTCAAACGATGACGGAAAACATATCGTGAGGATATATGCATTCGCTGAAGAAGAAATTCCGATGTGTAGGTATACGTAGTCTACCAATCCGCGTTGGTCACGCGTGGTGGACATATCGTCGTATCCTACGAATAAAGGCACTCTTGCCGTTGTGCCTTTTTATTTTTATTGCTTATTTAAAATCAGCTACCCTTTTTATATCAACTTGATTCAATAAATCACCTAAAAATCAAATTTATCAACAAGAAAATCAAGGTTTAAAAAAAGCCACTATTGCTATCTCTGGAATTATCCGACGAAAATGGCCACAACAGTGCTAGTGACTTTTTTCTTCCCGGGAGCATGACGACGTGCGGGTGGCGGGGCGGACGCACGTGCCACTCCGCCATTTCTCCGCGCACTCACTCCCTGGCTAGTTTCCCGCGCGTTTGCGTTGTCGTCGCTGTTCTTTTGTAACAATAATTACATCGCGATACCTAAATGATAACCGAAACATTTTAAGGGTATTAGGTTGTATAGTGATTTAATTTGAGCTCGCTTGATGTTAAGAAATGTATTCATCGTTTTCAATGTAATTTTAGGAACTCCGTAGAAAAAAGGCGCTATTGCATCAGTGGTTTTATTCCACGGAATTGTCTAATAAAGTGGTAAAATAATTAGTATGAAGAGTTTTCAGTCCTAATCGCTTTTGTGGCCTTATTCTACGTATTAATTTTATTTTGTATGTTTTTTGCACATTATGCAGTTTTTATGTATAAAATTACTAGTTTAACTAACATTTTAAAATTGAAAATAATGTAAAATACAAGATAACACATATTTTATAGCTTTGTTAATGATTTTTTTGAGAAGCCTTTGTGGTGGTTGGGGCTTTTTACCATTAGGAATTGTGTGTTCTGCATATTTTTCTTTTAGCTTTACTAACAAATTCGAATGCATTTTTTTGGGATTTTAGATACTCGCATGCAAAAAAAGTCCCCGGTACCAAAGGTATAATCGGTTCGGTCCATAATCATATTCAGAATTACCCTTGACCGATATAATTTTAAATAGAAATCATTGATCATCTATTATCGGTAGAACTAAAAATTTCTTAACCGATACATTTTTATATAGACAGCACGGTTCGCCGAAAGATCTTTAGAAATTGTACATACTTGACCGATACTATTATGTATAGATAATTTAGTTCGCCGAAAGTTTGGTTAATCAAATTAGCCTTTCAGCGAAAGGTGGTATCGCAGATAGGGGTGCGTGCACAACTGATATGACAAAGAAGCTAAAATAAATTGCCGCTAGACTACAGTTGCGAAATTAGGCTGTACTATCTTGGTAAACATAAAAATACTAACTACCTACCTCATGAGAATATCTGCTATACATACAGGGTGTAAGTGACGGCCTAGCAAATACTGAAACGGTGAACTCAGACCATCAAACTGAACAACTATCACTATGGAGCCTACCTCAGGAAACGCGAAAAAAATCTGCTGTCCCATACAAAACTGCTGTACCTACCCGACTCAAATGTATGGGACAGCTGATTTTTTTCGCGTCTCCTGAGGAAAGCCCATATTGGAAGTCGTTCAGTTTGATGGTCTCAGTTCACCGTTTTAGTATTTGCTATGCTGTCACTTACACCCTGTATACTAATAGTAAAAATAAAAATGATGAAAGACGCTGATTTATAGTTGCAGGAGTTTTAAGTCGTTAATGAAGGCAAGCAGCTTGCTTCTAAAAAACTTTTATTTTTGTAATGTTGTAATGATAATATCTTAACAAGATAATACCTAAACATTTCGAGAGCCAATACAATTTTGTTGCCTTTGCTGGGTTACAAAATAAACAAAAAAAAATAAACAGAACAGGAACATAAACAAACGTTCTGTTTGATTTCATACGCATGACATTTTTGACAGACTACAAAAATCTACAAAAACATAAAAAAGAACAATCACATTGGTTGTTTATTTTGTAACCCAGCAAAGGGATTTTGTTGTTTTTTTTTAAATAAAAAACTCGCTAACAATTATTTATGTACCTCATAATATATTTGTTGATTGTTGTATTTTTGTTGATCGTGGGTTTCATACAAATCTTATTTTGTAATTGGGAAACCAAAATAATTGTTCTTTTTTATGTTTTTTGTTGATTTTTGTAGTCTGCCAAAAATTTCATGTTATTTTCTTTTATTAGAAAACCAATCTTTTTATTAGAAAATCAACAAAATTGTATTGACTCTCGAAGTGTTTAGGTATTATCTTATTAAGATATCATTACAAAATTACAAAAATAAAGGTTTAGAAGCAAGCTGCTTGCCTTCATTAACGACTTAAAACTCCTGCAACTATAAATCAGCGTCTTTCATAATTTTTATTTTTACTATTATTATATGTAGGTATAGCAGATATTTTCAAAGTATAAAATGAATGTTGTTTGTGTCATGACTCATGAGGTAGGTAGTTAGTATTTTTATGTTTACCAAGATAGTACAGCCTAATTTCGCAACTGTAGTCTAGCGGCAATTTATTTTAGCTTCTTTGTCACATGAGTTGTGCACGCACCCCTATCTGCGATACCACCTTTCGCTGAAAGGCTAATTTGATTAACCAAACTTCCGGCGAACTAAATTATCTAGGTATACATAATAGTATCGGTCAAGTATGTACAATTTCTAAAGATCTTTCGGCGAACCGTGCTGTCTATATAAAAATGTATCGGTTAAGAAATTTTTAGTTCTACCGATAATAGATGAACAATGATTTCTATTTAAAATTATATCGGTCAAGGGTAATTCTGAATATGATTATGGATTCTAGTTGTTTTAGATTAAGGTATTGTACTAATTTATAATAACATGAGTCTGTGATTTAATTGATATTAAAGTGTTTTTTATTTTTTTCTTCACTATTTTTCATTTCTTGACTAATTGCCATGTGGTTGTAGATACGCAAAAAATAAAGATTCATTAACATATTTTTCAGATGAAAACGATAAATAGCCCCTAATGCTCTTACGACCAGGCATATTCCGGAGAAGAAAGGCATAACGTTACTTATGTCTAAGAGAACACATTTTACTCCAGCGAATAAGGACATAAGGGACAAATTTACCAGAAATCATGAAATAATAGTCTTAGTTACAGTTTCGTTAGAATCCCAGAGTAGTTTAACATTTTTTTAAAAGCTAACATCTCAAAAATATCTGTTAGTATTGAAATAAAATACAAAAAACTTCCTCCTGAAAAGTTGTCAGTTTGCAGTTGCGCCTTTATTCTTAGGATACGACGATATACCCTCCCTGAGCGTACGCCTGTGCCCTGGAGTGGGACGATGATGTTGTTGTAGGAACTAGTGGAATCAAATCGGATCAGGCGAGGCGTATGTTTAAGGAAACGGCCAGCAGCCTGAAGGTACGGACCACGACTGACACAGGGAAACGGGGATCACTGGAAAACGACAAGATAATATGATACACGTAGAAAGAGAAGGAACTAGAAGGAAGCACGTGTCTTGTCATATCACTCAGTAAGAGATGCACATAGCAAATTCGCTCTAGTTAGAAAAGGAGATCGCTACTTATTGCTGTCCTTATCGACGTAACCACTTTTTTGTTCTACGACGGCTGTCTGACTCCGGAGTCAGACATCTATTTTCATACAAATTGTATAGGATTTTATGACTATTGCTGTCTCATACGCGGTTACACTGATGTTACGTCTAGCAGCGTAAGCGAAATACTTCGCCTATGATGATACATGTCGGTAAAGCCTTTATGCACCAGACACGAAAAGAGATGTGATAGTAGCTAAGCTCACAGACGAAAAGAGGTGTGTCTCGTACGTAGAAAGAGCAAGTAATAGAACGAAGAACGTGTTTTGTCTCATTTACTCATTGAGGGATGCATAATACAAATTCACTCTAGTTAAAAAAGGAGATCGCTACCTTATTGCTGTCCTTATTGACGTAGCCATATTTTTGCTCTAGCCTCTATGGTCTGACATCGGAGTCAGACGGAGTCAGACAACAAAAATTTCATAAAAATGTTTGTTGCTCTATATTTCGATGAATAGTTATTTCGTAATAATTTTATTCATTGTAATTTGTTGCGAGTGGGTGACTTTAAGTTCACAACATGGTAGCGTGCAGCGTTTTAGGATGCAAGAGCCGCACTGAACGTTGCAAAGAAAATATTTCATTCCACGGGTATGTTAACATTAATTCACGTTTTATTGCAGGAAACATTAATAATAAAACGCATTTTAATAGTTTCATTCATCGGGCAAGTGTAAGTGTAATAATTTAAAAGTTAAAGCTAAATTTTGTGATTTGTAATCTCAATAAGGGTGGTCAGATGTCATATTAAAATTACCCTGTTTCCACCTTGAAAATAAGGTATAGCTTGGCAAAAAAGTCATGATCGTGGTGACAGGTGGAACTAAAATTTTTGTATGGTGGTGTTGCCAGGTTATGCGTGATTTTGACGTTCTTGCGTGGAGGCAGCGCCCTCATGTTTTATCACGACTTTTTTGCCAAGCTGTAAGTACACCAAGGGCTGTACCAAGGGTAAGCCGGAAGAGGTTTCATGAGGTATTTTGTAACCGCTAGTTAAACGTAGTTAAGCATACCATACCATGGATAGCTGTCATTGCCTCAGGGTTAAAAGCTCCAACAAAAAAACAGCATTACAAATAGAGGTCGGTTAACTAAAGCTGGCGCGTGCCACACATTTACGCAATGCCTTTGTCTCACTGCACGCAGAATGTCTCATCGAACTCATTTGTATGTGTCTGTGAACGTGCCAGCAGCTTTAGTTAGGTTAACCTGTAAAACATAGGTACCATGATAGATGTCGTTGACGTGAGTTGAATCCTTAGGGCCTGTTTCACCACTTCTGGGTAAGTTCTTGTTAGCTTATCCGACGGATAGTTTGACATATTTTGTATGAAATTATGTCAAAATATCTGTCGGATACGCTAACAAGAACTTATTCAGAAGTGGTGAAACAGGCCCTTAGAGTATTTATTTATTCTACTAACAAACTTATCTGCCACTTTTTGGTAGCATGAGGTATGTATGTTTGAGGCAGCATGAAATCCGCAACTTTGGACTTTATTCCATTACTTTAGATTTTAATTTTGAATGTTAAAATTCATGAAAAACTGTGTCGTGTGAACCCCAAACGCGATAGCTTCGAAATTATTGTTCCGCAATTAAAGGCTGTTTAGTGATAGATAAGGTATAAAATTGTATGTAAATGCGTAAGATTGTTTGATCTGGCACGTTGTCAGAGGGGAAATGCTAAGGCGAGGCGGTCCCTTTATAAATCGTCTAAGGTTGGATCATAAAGAATAGTTAGTGAGGTTTTTTTTATGTCTGTTTGTCTATTCGTTTGATTGTTTGTGTGTTTGTTTGTTTGTTCGAGCATCACGTAAAAACTACTTTACCAATTTTTTCGTATAGGTAGGGTGAGGAGTTGTAGCTTTTTTGCGTTTTTAAGTGATGTATTTATTCTTCAGTTTTCCAAGCGACGAATATTTTAAAAATATATGGGTCTTCGCAACTGGCAGACTCAATTGGTCACCTACTATAAATTCGCGTATTTGAAGAACATCTGTTTATTGAAAATATACGTATAAGAGAAATGGAATACAGTGACACTCCAACACGGTATATGAAGGTAAATTCAATATGTCGGTAGATAGTACCTACACAAGTAGATAATTATAATAGTCAAAGTAGGTATATCTAGTTTAGCTAGGAAAGAGTATAGGTCATTTATTATTTGTAAACTGGAAGACTAAGGCCACTTCTGAATAAGTTCTTGTTAGGTTATCCGACAGATATTTTGACATTATTTCATACAAAATATGTCAAACTATCTGTCGTATAAGCTAACGAGAACTTACCCAGAATTGGTGAAACATGCCCTAAGGCATTGTCCTAATTGGGCAATGTCGGTAAAGCTGGTTAGATTCTTTATTAAATAATGTTAGGTAGCATTGCTTTCTTTTTTTATTAGTTCTAGTAATGTTTTCGAGATGATTGTTTTCATACAAGAAGCGAAAACCAGTTTACCTACTTAAGCCTACTAAAAATCAGGTTCGGGTTTCGATCTCATTTGATTCTGTTCACCTTAAACTAGGTTACCTTACCTACCATACACTAAATGTTGGCTCCCTGCAAATTGTTCAATGTAATTGATGCTTAAGTTCGAGCTAAGTAGGGTCGAAATGTATGGATTTTGACATTTAACTGAAGGTTTTAGCAAGGTCTTACAATTATAGTACAGAATATGAGCCTCTATAGCTTACCAGAAAAGGTGTGTATCATATCTTACATTAAAATATGATAATGTTCTATAAGTTAACAACATAATTTATGATTTGATACAAATAAATAACTTTATTAAAATGTATTCTCGTTATTATAATGACACAAAGGGTAACAATAAATTGAAAATTGCATATTGCATAATGTGCTATTATTATGTTCTTCTACTTCTTATCGAGTGGGCTGCAAGCCCTGCCCCTCTAGCATGCCAACGCCTAGAAAACTACAAAAATCGAGACGTGCCTCCATCTTTATTATTTTACGTACGCCAAAAAGAGCGCGCATGACGTTTTTCTCGTTTAAACGCTTTGTCGTGGGTGGCATGCTAGCCGTGCTGGTGTCAGAGTTTATTCAAACCACCTTACGGCCTCTGACGTGGTTTTTATGTAGGTAACGACTACTACCACCAGAGATAGTAGCCGGGACCAACAGTTTAACGTGCGATCCGAAGCACGGAATCATCTTTCTTTTCAGACAATCAGGTGACTCAGCCTGCAATGTCCTAACCAACTGGGGAAAAACGCACAAAGTGACATTTCACTAGGTGCCCCCCGTGGGAATCGAACCCACGACCTCCGTGTCAAGAGCCCAATGCTCTTAACCATTAGACCACGGAGGCAGTTCCACGGAGGCGGATTATGTTCAATGGGTACCAGCCCGTCTAGTATGATTTCTCTACTAGCGTGCCGACTCTATTTTTTTCATACTAAGTACTTGTTGTACTTGCGCAACGCACGCTCTGAAAAGCGCGAGAACAGCAGTGCGAATTTTGAAAGTCACACGTTCAAATCAGCAGTAGAAAGACGCATAATGTCCATAGTAATTTTAACATTTTCTACTGCTGTTTACAGCGAGTTACGTGTGTCTTTCAAAAATCGCACTACAGGGGCTATAGACAAGGTAACATTTCTTTTGGCGTAGACGCTAGTAGAAATGACAGAATGTATGGATTTGACATTGGCGATCGAAACATTTTGACGTTTTCTTTCTCCACCATACGTCAAGTCCATACGTTTTTTTTTTCTACTGTCGTTAATGCTAATCGAAAGTACTTTTTCTAGAGGCCCTGGTTATTTTCTAAGCAGCCGAAGGCGCGGTGCGCACATGAAGTGAAATCGTACTAGACTCAAAGGACTGTAAGTATTCACCCTACGAGCGGCGCGGGAATCTCATTCGGTGAATTCAGCAGTTGTAAATGTCTTTATAGTGTGGATTTGACTTTCAAAAATCGCTATGTATGATTAATGATTTTTGAAAGTCAAATCAGCAGTAGAAAGATGCATATCTCCAAAGTAATTTTGACATTTTCAACTGCTGAGCTCACCGAATGAGATTCAAAAATCGCACTTGTGTACACACACGCCGTGTGTACATAATATAGCATAGTTCATTTACCCATTTTTATGGGAGTTTGATTTCCTATGGTATCACTGGATGAAATTATCGCTGTCTCATACGCGGTTACACTGATGTTCCGTCTATCAGCGTAAGCGAAATACTTGGCCTATGGTCTCGTAGTAATAAATGTTCTTAGCGAAATAATAAATAATAAGATTAAATTTAGAACACAATCGTTAACCTTCATTGCACCGAAGGATTCTGATCATTACAGAACCTCATCACAGCTCGGATCGTTAAAAACAAATTGTTTCAAATCGATTGAGGTTAAACCCAACAGTTATGACTAGAATCTTGATAATGATAGTGAACCGCTCTCGATTAAAAGCAAACACCGTATTTCTACGAAGCGGTTTTGTACAGTTTATCTTGTTCAGACTCCATTCTTGAAGTTACCTATTTAATTGGTTGGTTAAACTCTAGTCTAGTCACTAAAGTCACGTTTTGGATTGATGCGTGAATCGTGATTCAACTAGCTTCATATGGTTATGGAACAACAGATTTATTTGAGCAGGCTTTTTAGACTTCTATTGCTGTGAGTTTTGACCTTATAGAGTATTTGTTTCGACCGACTATCCATTTCTGCCGCTTTCACTTCTGCTGCCTAATTTTGTCTTATTACTGTTATTATCATCATCATCAGCGTATAGTAGTTAGTCCCACTGAAGAGGACAGACCTGGTCTCAAGAATGAGCGTGAGAAGGAACGAGACATACTACCACACGGGCCCAGTGAGTTTTGGTGGATTAGTCAACTTGAAGCTAGCGTCTCTGACCTGGCTTAACGATTAGATATACCACCATAAAACATCACTTTCCGAGACCAACCGCTTGACAACTGAAAATAAAAGAGGTAAACCTCTCGAGGATTCAGAGAGAAGGATCTCCAAAAACACAGGATGCCGTTTGACAAAGCAAATCACGTCGGGTGACACACGGGGCCCGAGATGGCGGGATTCTACTGATCTAAATCGACTCACGTGTCGGCTTGATGAATAGACACCGTCGATGTGATTGATATCTTACAAATTTGGCTCCTAAACGTTTGCTTTAAAGGCGTTTTTATTTAACTTTGCTAAACTTCTTTAATAAGGGAGGCTTCCTAACAGTGAGCGTTTTTCCGGTGGTTTAAGGGGATTGATAGATGGCGCTATCTGCGCGAATAAAGGTCAACATTGTAAAAATGGGTTTGTTTCAAATACATTTTTTAATTGCCAATGCAATTTACTACTCATTATAATCGTAAATTTGAAACTGTGTACGTCTGACATGGCTGTATGGCTCAGATAAATTAACAGGAATGGATTGGAAATGATCTCTCATTTCTACGCAAAAAAGTCTGTCAATTTTGCGGGGGTGAGGGGGGAGTTTTATATACTGGCGCGGGACGCGCGTCAACTATTTTTATATGACGGGTATGCTCATTGAGCATGCGTCTTTGGCAGAGGGGTACGCGCGTAATATCGCATCCATTCCTGTTAATTTATCTGAGCTGTATGGGCTCGATCTCTTATCAGTTATCACCTTTAAAAAGTTGACATGATATTAGAGACGATGAACATGCCATCTGTTGAGTTTTTAATAAATTTAAAAATAATAGAAAACAGCTCTATTTTGTAAACATTGTACCTTCAGGAGTGAAAACCATTTAAACTCATATAAACAATTATTACGAATGTTTAATGCTTTATAGAATGTTCGCAAAATTCAATTACGGAAATGCACAATCGTAAGATTATTATACGTTATTCCTTTTAATAAAAGATAAAACCGTGCCGCCCAAATTTGACTCTCAATTTCATTAAGCACATTGTTTCCATAAGGTCGTAACATAACATTTCATATGTACATGTATACCGCGTCATCGAGGCGTTATACCTTTTTAATTGCAACTAACTGTAACTTTACGACTTTTTACAGCTTTATACGTACCTTACCTTGTTTTTACACTGGCGTGACAAAATTTATGCGCCAATTTAAAAATTATTTAGGGGCAGCATAAATTTTAACAGCTGACACATGTAGGTAATAATAAAATGAAGATTTATTGTAAGTTACGAATTTATGGCAAGTGATATTGTAGTAAACAATCATAAAATCATAGGAATTTGAAACGAATTTTATGTAGAACAATAAAAACCAATGTAAATTCCGTGTTTTAGCATAAATTAGGTACCTTAACGTTCACACTAAAGAAAGAATTTAACCAATGCTCTTACACCTTCTAGTCTTACACCTATAATGGTTCCCATTCAAACTTTAGTTTGTCTCGTATAGTATAGTAGACACTTGGAAAGTTGTGTTGTATAGTAGACACTTGGAAAGTAAAGCTTCGACACACAGCAATGTCAGCAATTTCATGCTTCTTCCCAGTTAAAATCCTTTACGAATCATGTAGGAATCTAAAGAACCGCTGAAGATCTCAGAAGTAACCAGCATAGGTAGCATGACACCGTGATAAAGCGCTGTCACACCTTCGCTCTCTTTCTATATGCACGTGAACAAACGAGATAAAAGACGTGATACAACCGTATCACGTGTAGCATGCTACCAGTGCAGGTGCCTATTTGAAAAAAAAAACCTCTTACCATACCTACCTCTGACACAGGTCGTAAACTGGCATTACATCTCAATTTCAGTGCACTATACACGTCCCTATTTCAGTGAGCTATATACACCCCCAAGGCGGCTAGAATCTAGCCACGTTCTGAAGTTACGGCCTCATTGTAGCCAGAGACAAAAGAGTTTTAACGAGGCAAGGAAATTGATGATATTGCTGGCTGTATTAAGTAAGTTTTAACTTTTTAATTAAGGCTTTATTGGTATAGTTTTATTTAAGAGACAGGTATAAAATCTTATAACTTTTCGTTTGCCTAAGTGCAGCGGAGGGGAAGAACTGTTGATTGAGTAGGTATTTTTACAGACTTAGGGTATTGTATTTACCTAGTGTAAGTCTGTGGGTATTTTAAAGATTCGATGAGCGCGTGTACTGGAAAGGGATGGCGATATACAAAAAAGTGTGAAAAATCTTGTCCGACTCAGTTGCAAGATTTTGTATGCAATTTCAACTGAGCCACCAAAAATACCGCATACGCCGAAAGGACAAAAAACATTGATTTTCTCTTGCTCACTCAATGCAATAATAATGCAATAAATTAAATTAAAAAAACAACTTTTCTTTTGACGACCCGATTGGCGTGATGGTTATCACGCCGGACTGCCAAACCAGGGTCCTGGGTTTGAATCCCGGTTCGCTCATGGATGTTATATGTGTGTGCCGTTGTTGTATGGGATCTTACTTGGGATCATTACAATGTATGTGCCTGTCGTTATTTATTTATCTAATTTATATATTAACTGTCATTCATTTATGTACGATTTTTAACACCACTGGCTTTTCGGTGAAGGGAAACATCGTGAGGAAACCTGCATGCTTCAATTTCGAGGCATGTATTGTACCCACTGTCCATTATAGGTGGCGACGGGCTCACCCCCTTTCACACTGGACAGAGTTTCGGTACTAATGGTGAAACGTGGATGTTCTGAGGTTTCAGAATATCTCTGACTCAGGGAATATAGTCGTGAGCATATATATGCTTATGCTTATGCATTCATAGAACAAAATCATAATTTTTAACATTTTCATGACTTGACATAAATTAACTTAATTGTCATTAACAAATTATCTGCTACTGAGTTGTTTTATATTTGCGCACGCGCTCAACCCACACTGTTTGGTACCTTTCGGATTCACTCTCGCACCTGTCATTGTCACATAACTGAGAAGTTGATTCATGATCTAGACGAAGATGATTTGCATTTTAAAGGTGGATGACTTGTGATTGACTCGTTAGATACGGTGAATCCAACAACGGAAGTACTATTGGATAATGCTGTTTTTTTGCACGTTCGGACAATTTATAACCTTACAAAAGTCACCTATTAACTTGATCGAGATGATTACGTTATAGGTATGTGTACCTACGTTTAAAAAAAATGAAGTTCATCGTTATTCATCGTCGTTCAATACAAATCAAACTTTCTGTCTCTGTCATTCTTTTCTTCTTACCGTTGGGTTTAAGACCAACAAAGGATTCAGTCTAAAATCCATTTTACTCTAACTTCAGAAAGTACCGGACGTTTTCAAGACGACTTGGGAAAGTACCGAACGTTTTCAAGGTGAATTCTGTAAGCATCGAATGTTTTCAAGACTACTTCAGAAAGTATCGAACGTTTTCAGGGTGACTTCTGAAAGAACCGAACGTTTTCAAGACTACTTCAGAAAGTACCGTATGTTTTCAAGGTGACTTCAGAAAGTACCGAACGTTTTCAAGACGACTTCTAAAAGTACCGAATGTTTTCAAGACGACTTAAGAAAGTACCGAACGTTTTCAAGACAGTCAAGTTTCGTAGACCAGATCTAGCTCTTTCAGGTTTCCAATATGTAATACATGATATTATACCACATTGGGAGTATGTTCTTTTCCTCAAAGCGTGTCTAATCTAACTCCACTTGCGATCCATTATTCCGAGAACCAAAAAACTAATTAAGACATCAAAATTCTATAACTTTTTATATCTTTTCGCTTTTCGGTGTGACCAATGAAGTTCTAAACAATGAGCGTAGATAACAAAGGTGTTATCGACCGACTGACTGGACAGGGTCGCTGGCCGGTGATTGCAGCCTTCGACGCCATGACTCGCCACTATTAAAGGAATCCACGCATTGAAAGCTATGTTTTTAAACATCTCATAGCAGACTGCGACTCTAGACGAGTTACAAAAACAGTCTGGTACGCAGGGAATTTAAGTGTAATGCGCTAAACATAGATGCGCTCTTTTGTCCTTACCCTCACAAAATCTGATAGAGCGAGAACCCGCTACGATCATAGATGGGGCCAGTTGCCAGGGCAGGGATGCAAACCGTGGCCGCGGTGTGAGCATCAGTTGTGGACGATGCCTGTTGAGAATAGCCTGTTATCTCTACAGGCTGTTAGGGTAAACAGTTGCATTACTTTAAGGGGTGATTGGACCTACGAACAAATGATAAGTCAGGAAGCGTAACTGCCCGTAAAAAATGACGCCACGAAAAGTAAGCCGGAGAGGGCGGGGCTTAAAAAGGTGGCCGGAACGCGTTGTTAGTGTCAATTTTGCTTTGTGGCGAGCGCACGTGAGACATTTGCTTACAAATATTCAATTTTACCGGCCCAAAACATTATGCCCTCGTGTGTAGTGAAGTGGTGCAGAAGCCACACCAGTATTATATGCCCAGGGATCAGTTTTCACCCGTAAGTATTAATTTATTAATATTAAAAACAAATTTATTCTAAATTCATAGTGGTCAATATTATGCAACATGAACTAAAGCAGCTTACTTACGTGTCGGGTAATTCCGACATGATGAATATAAAGTGGCAATAATCTATAGTACTACCTACACTAATATTACAAAAAAGAAAGATTTGATTTTTTTGATTGATTTTAATCCTTATAAGATCACTTCGTTGTCCGTTTGTCTGTGTCTGGCAGTCTGTGTGTGTTTAGGTACTGCAGTTGACCTACAATAATAAAAATCTAAGGTCTCGCAGATCAAGTAAAGTAAACAAATCAGAAAATTGTTTTTTGTATTTATATCATCATCACCATCACACACAGCCTATAATATACGTCCGACTACAGGGCACAGGCTTACCTCAGGGAGGGTGTATGGGGTTAGTCCACGCGAGCCCAATACGGATTGGTAACCTACATTTGAGTTCGAGAATTAACTATGACGTATGTCTATGTATGGGAGATTTAACTTTTAAAATACTTACATAAGTTTGAGTTTCAATCCGATTTATATTTTCGTTAGAGCAATGGGACTGATTTTGGAAGAAAACTAAAGACAAGTACCTACACGAAAAAAAAGGAAAAATCTTGGAAACTAGATCCTGTGTTGGAAGAAATATCTAATCTACACACAAGTTTGTACAGAACCCTTGGTGCGCCGTTTTTTAAGTTTTTTAAGTTTAACAACTTATCCTATCTAAATGTGTAGTTAGAACCTAGATTGGAATCGAATTGGATTATAAATCTTAATTTATGATACGATACAATACTACAACATATTAGTAAAATTGTAACTTACTTATTCAACTATTAAGTAAAGTACAATAATACAATATTTCTAAAATGACTTGTCCTCCCTTACTTAATGCATAAAATCGTCCACGCATTTGACACAGCAGTTGACTGCAGCAGGCGCGCGGACCAATAGCCGCTATCGGTTACGCGCGAAACCAATCACCGCGCTTTCCGGTGTACAGCGCATCACACAAGCGCAGCTTGATTGGCCGGTTTGCATGTATGAGTCTTTCGTTCGAATACTCGAGATAATTTGTCAATGTAGTGAATTGTGGGGTCGAATTTCTCACACATTTTGTTCACGTTTACGCTTCCTGACTTATTATTTGTTCGTAGGATTGGACCAATGATACTGTACAACTTTCCTTAAGGACGAGCTTACAAAATCCCGCACCTCAATTTCGCCGTTTTGCCGACATCTGGCTGTACTACTACTAGCACAAGTCTCACGCACACAAAGACAACTGCTGAGAGGCAAAAGTATGAGTAAATTGAGGCCACTTGATACTTGTAATATTTTTTGTCGTTTTTTGTCGTAGGTATTTCAAAAGTCCAAGTAATTTATTTATCATTTTATATAATAAAAACATGAATTTGGTGTTATGGTGGTTTTAGTGTTTAGGTGTAGTAAATTTTTGGATTATGAAAATAAAATAATATTTTGTAAGAGGTAATAACATTAGGTATGACAGAAATAGATTTATCTTGTATTCGATTATTTAGATGTCTATAATATAGAGAATAAATAGTCTATCACAGATTTAAGGAAGAGAGAAGAGACAACTAACAAACATGTATTATAATTTTTTTCTGTCTTTTTCTTCTGCGGAATTTATCTTTTTTTTCGTTTTTTTCTGTATTGTAACTAAACTCAAACCTGCTTATGCCTATTGCATGCCGTGGTTGCCTTTAATTGAGGTGGCACACGCCTTTTGTTAACCTATGTAATTGTTATTTCAAGAAATTAAACTTCCATATACTTTTATAATATCTTTTTATATTTTCACTTTCACTAAACTTATTTAAATTTGTAATATACTATGATCACTTCAAAAGAACAAGTATTCACTTCGAGCGCGGACTGAGAACTGACTGTCCGATGCGTTTTTCCCTACTTCGACCGTTCTCCCTACTTTTGAATCCACGTGCCTACCAAACGTGCCTGGCGTTTGATATAGGTCTAGCTACAGTCAATCACGAAAGTCGACATTGCCACATGAATGAATCAGTAAAATTATATTTAACGGCTCCGGATACAAATCCTTTTAAGCCATTCGTTAGTTATTTTCCAGTTTATTTGAACGTAATAGAATATTAAACGTGTTGCTAGTACAAAATAAAGCTTTAGTAACAAAATATCACTTAATTAAGTAAAAATCACGACATTCGGCCATCCGACCCTGTGCAAACCTCCTGGTGCACAGTCATCCAACAGTCAGCTCTCATAACCATGTAGTCAAAAATATTCAGAATAATCTTTAAACAATTCACAACATTGAAATATTTCACAGCAGGTTTTTCAAAATCATTCATTAAAAGTAACAATCATATTTATATAGGATTGGATTTTCTTTTTAAAACGACCACCGCTTCGTAATGTGTTACAGCTGCAGAGAAGATGCGGCCAGAAACTCTACAGCAACACAATGTTTAACAGTTATACATTCAGTTACAATATTAAGACGAGACATTTTAGTATTCATCGTTTTTACGTTTGTATTTAATTGTTTTATGTAAAAATTATTTAAAATACCAGCTGGTACACAAAAAGTAGGTATTTGAGTTTAATTTGATAGAATGATTTCTTGCATCTTAAACATTATTTTAAGTATTCTTATTTAAACATTTAAGTTATAATAATACGAACAACTCACGACATTTGGCAGTTTACACTATTATAAATATTTATCAACTGGAATGTTTGTGAACGTTGTTGCAGTTCTAACTTATAATAATTATGATCTTCCTAGTCCAATGATTTATTTTTGGAATAGAATATTCTGATTTTAGAGCAATACTAAGAAGGTATTCAAAGTTTAAATAACATGTTTTGTAACAGAATTACAATTCTTGATTTTTATTCTGTTTGCTGCCACAACGTTTTCTAATGTATAGGTAATTTTACTATATTTTCATGCTTCTTATGATTATGCAATACAACACAATTCTCTTTATTTGCACATCATAAACATAGCGTTCCCGTTTGTACCACTTTTAAATTAATTCAATATCCATCAATCATAGGTAACCAATCAAAACAGTTACAAAAGTTATAACGGCAGCCGGGTCAGTCACTGTGTACCTTTGACTATCCATTATAAGGACTAGCCTTGCGGTAGCATTTTCCCTCTGCCACTGTATAAGAACAATTGATCATGTGTATTTACATTCAATTTTATACCTTATCACTAAACGAGACAGCCTATAATTGCAAAACAATACGAACATTTCGAATTTAGAACGTTTGGGGTTCACATGAGACTACTTTTCATGATTTTTAACATTCAACATTAGAATCTAAAGTTATCGGGAATAAAATTCAAAGTAGCGGATTTCATGCTACCTCGTCTCTCGCAAAAAGTGGCAGAAATGTTTGATAGTAGAATTACGGTCAGAGTGTCATTTTAGTTACACGCGTAACTAGTCCACATATAAGTAGTCAAAGCTGTATACAGATATTTAGCATTTTCTTAACCTGCTTCTTTAACAGGAAGCGCATCGCGTATTGTCATTGCGAGGAACATGAACATTACAATTAAGTCGTATTAACTTTTTTAATAATAATTTCTTAAATCCATTCAAAATTCGTACAAATTCACAAATGAACATGAAGAAGTATTTAATTAGGTATTTGCTTTTTAATGTTTACCTAATTAGTGAAAAACAGTATTATTACATATAATTATTATCAATCGATTAAATCTGGTAGTCGCAAAATAAGACACCTGATAAAAATCTTGTCTTGAGCTCAGTGCAATATTCTGCCATCACCATCAGCTTGCTATATAAACTGACTGCTTTAGGTACCTAATCCCTGTCGCACAGCCCAACTTACTGGGATTCACTATGAAACAGTTACTGTACACAGTTGCAAAATACTGTGTAATTTGTAAGAAACATACCAGTAATAAAGGAATTGAAACTATTACAACTCGAATACGCAATATGTACGGAGTAGCAGCATTGCTTTTATTACAATTATTAATCAGTCTTCAGTCAAACTCATTCCACACAAAGTAGAACTTTATTTCCATTTTGGACAACAAAAATAGATTTTAAACACTTTCTATTTTTAGAACGGCTTTAACATCGTCCAAATAATGCAATAATTATATCGTTATAAAGTAATTGTATACGAGTGTTCTTTTTAAAATAAACAAATCAACGGCACTTACTAGATGGCATTGTCAAATTCATCGAGTAAGTATTAGTTACGACTCACTTCTACACCTATCGTAAAATTTTGAAGATGTTTATAAAAATAACTATGACGACTACTGCAACCAACCCCATCTAGCGACTTTGCCAATAACATCTATATAGTCAGAATATCTATATATATATTTAAATATAATCAAGGAAATAGACTAGTCCAGAATGTTAAAACAAAGTAGGTATATTACGAACAAATGGAACATCTTTCCATTATTTATTTCGTATGGCTTTATTTCCTCCTCTTTGATTAACATCCAAATTTTGAAGCCACACCCTAGCTAGCTTATCTTTCCATTGTGAAATGGAATGAAGTGGGATATTTAATTCCATGAGGTACCCTACTTACGATATAACATCTACTCGATTGTCAATGTCATAGGATTTACATATTTTTCATTTAGTTACCTTTGCCAAAATGTTTTTAAAGTAATACTTTTAAAACTAAACGATTCTAGATAACACTATGTTAATGATTGTTTGGATGTAGGTACCTCAACTAATTTGACTAGAAGAAAATACGCTTCTACCTTTTAATTTGCTTCAACATCTAGAATATTGGATTCTGGTCATAATGGAAATTTTACTTTGAACGGTTGTCCTACAAGGCTTAGGGTAACACATACCTGTTTAGCCACGATTGCAAATAACAATCTGATTAGTGAAAAACTAAGCAGCATTTGCTATAAGGTTAGACCTACAGGGGCGTTACATAGTCAACCAAATCTGGATCTAAAATTGTCAAATACGTACAACGATATCAATGTACTAAAGTACGTAATAGAAAAACGAAAAGGCGACGTTTTGTCTTCTAAAAGCTATAACTGCACTGTATTCTGACTTTCTCACTACCGCGTCTTACTTTCCGCCGCGTGCGCATTTACTTTAGTTATTCATATTTTACACTATAGTTAGCGATTTTTTATCGAATCATACTACGGTCGACATCTGAGAGAAAGAAGCGCCATCTTACATCACTGTAACTACGTAATAAAATTCTGAACATTCCAACATCTTTCTCTCTTTCTCTCTACAACTTAATTACAACCTGTTAACCACTAATACAAGTGTAGGGATCAACTGAACCCTACATCATCGTTACTTTAATGATAAGAAATAGAACTTCCGCAAGGTGTGTATTATTCGATTTTGTAAACAACAAATATAGGTACTAAATTTACCCAGAGGTTTTCTGGAGAATATCTCGTATTAGAGTTAAGCTCGCTTTTGTTTAAATATTTGGGATGATGACTGATACTCTAAATTTAAATCTTATAAGAAATTAAAAAAAAAAAAAAAAGGCAATTATAACAAAACGTTAAACGAAATTAAAATCAACTAAAAAAGACAAAGCTTACAGCATTTGAAAGATGTTTGTAGGGCAATTTTATTCGTTATTATTTGTATTAAAATTCGAGATTAGGGCGTCTTTTATTTTATATCTGCTTCTTGCAAGATATTAAAAATGAATTTCACTTTAGTGTAGGATATACAAACAGTTATACTGTAAAAAAAATGTCTTCGTACATATCATGTCAATATGATGGTGTAAAATAAAGAATCTTCTTCATTACATTTCAATATGTGTACAAGTAGATACATTACCTAATAATGTATTCATCCAACAATTGCTTCGCACGTAACTAGAAAATGAAGACTAATGTGCATTTAATAAAGTATCTTAACATTAAGACACTAATTGTATGGCAGTCAAAATTTGCTGCAGTTAGACAGTGAACATTTTGGGAGATAAATAACATAAACATGACGGATCTCAGACTCCCATGACATCACGTTGCAGCATCTCTGACAGCGAAGGCGACCTCCTTCAGATTCATCATTACCTCGGAATAAAAAATTTGCATTAGGAAAAATAACTTTAACTTGGAATATTAGCTCGCTAAAATGTGCCAAAATAAATTATCAACATCTCTCAACGTCTCTCAACATCTCTCAACATCTCCCAACATCTCTCAATATCTCAAAACGACTCACAACGTCTCTCAACGTTGTTAAAGATCATTACTTGAAAATATGTTTGTATTAATGTTGAAACGATTACGATTTCGATCAATCGCAATCGACGATCATCGGCATTTAGCGATTAATCGAAACCGTCGATTATCTTTGCGATTGTTTAACGATTATCTATTAGTTAAATTTATTTTAAATATAAATATGTCCGAAATCAAAACAGAATCAAATGCACTTACTACTAACGCTTCAAACCAACATTCTTCGTCTCAGAGGTATTGAATTCTACTTCCAGTATTATAAAAATCGAAAAAAGAAATAGACTGAGATCGGAGAACATACAAAATTAAATATTATGTTTTTAAACAAAATCTTCAATGCTTCAATTTTGATTATGAAATAAATAATGATTTCTATCGTTTTAACCCTTTAACTCCCGTGGTCGAGATATCGTCCAAAAATCATTGTTTAATCATTTTTTATCTTACACCGGGATACAAGCGGTTAAAATATGTTTCATTTAAAAGAACCTGGTGTATTGAGTAAGGATTTTGAAATAATCGAAATCGCAGTCACCATCGAAATCTCAATCGCCAAGTGATAATCGTTTCATCACTAGTTTGTATTAAATACAATTTAACAAATACGGCCTGTTGTGTAAGTTTTTAATAAAGTAAAATTAAGATTAACTGGATATTACTGTTATTAAAGGCTGCACGGGCACGGTCCGATGAAGATGATACAATTTATCAATCATTCGAAAAAATATGTTTTCTCTTGGCCAACCTCATAAAAGTTTGGTTTGAACTCATTTATTATTCAACGAATTCGATGAAAAAAAATCCTAAAATAAATAAAAATCCTTGTTCACCTAATACAAAAAAAAACCAGAGTAAAACATACCCACTCCATAATCCAGCAGGAAACATAGGTACCCACTCCATGATCCAGCGGGAATTATACCCACTCCATAATCCAGCGGGAAATATACCCACTCCATAATCCAGCGGGAAACATACCCACTCCATTATCCAGCGGGAAACATACCCACTCAATCCAGTGGGAAATATATCCACTCCATAATCCCGTGGGAAACATGAAACAAACAATAAAATGTACTTCGTAAATTGTGGAACATACATAGCTCCTAGGCATACATGGCCTTGAACTGATTGAGTAACATACATAGCTCCTAGGCACACATGGCCTAAATTATGTGACACACCCGGCCACTATACAATGACATACAAGAGTGATGGACTCTCATGGCCCAAATTATAAGACGCACCTGATCACTATGGCCCGAATTATGTGACACATCTGGCCAGAATATATATAAAACGATGGACATACTTAGCCCAAACGACATTTGGCCGCCATGCATAATAAAAGATTTGAATTCGATTTGTCCACATGACTGGCTCCGCCAGTGATTTCATAAATTCTGTCAATAATAAATCTGAGTCTCATTTTCTTTAAGCACCGATAAATGTAGGTATAAAATATAAGTATCAATTAACTAAATCATAAAATAATTGCAGGCAATTCAGCTCGAATACCGTTTCATCGCACAATATCACTATCAAGGAGTAGCCTTGACCAAGTGGTTACTATACGATCACACAGCATCGTTATAATACCAGAAAGACGCTGTCAAAGAGTAGCCCCGACCGAACGCTAGTCTGGCAACTTATAAAATGCTTGCAATTTTAAATTAGCTGGTTAACGGTTTTTGCATATTTCGGAGCACAATGCCAGGGAGTCGCCCCGACCAAATGGTCTCCGAAATAAAATCAGATTTAACATTGTCATGGGGTAGCCTGACCAAATGAAAAATCCAACTTAACCATCAACCATCACGAAAATTCCATAAAATCCACGAGAAAAATTTATAAACTCAGTAGGTACTTAAAGAAAACCATAATCTTTCAATTAAATTCGCTGGTTAACGGTTTTTGCATATTTCGGAGCACAATGCCAGGGAGTCGCCCCGACCAAATGGTCTCCGAAATAAAATCAGACTTAACATTGTCATGGGGTAGCCTGACCAAATGAAAAATCCAACTTAACCATCAACCATCACGAAAATTCCATAAAATCCACGAGAAAAATTTATAAACTCAGTAGGTACTTAAAGAAAACCATAATCTTTCAATAGCCAAAGAATATCAGTGGACTTTGACCGAATTCACATACCTTGAGGGCTGAAGGTCTTGATCCCGCTGCTGAAGTTTCAAGAAATTAAACTTCCATATACTTTTATAATATCTTTTTATATTTTCACTTTCACTAAACTTATTTAAATTTGTAATATACTATGATCACTTCAAAAGAACAAGTATTCACTTCGAGCGCGGACTGAGAACTGACTGTCCGATGCGTTTTTCCCTACTTCGACCGTTCTCCCTACTTTTGAATCCACGTGCCTACCAAACGTGCCTGGCGTTTGATATAGGTCTAGCTACAGTCAATCACGAAAGTCGACATTGCCACATGAATGAATCAGTAAAATTATATTTAACGGCTCCGGATACAAATCCTTTTAAGCCATTCGTTAGTTATTTTCCAGTTTATTTGAACGTAATAGAATATTAAACGTGTTGCTAGTACAAAATAAAGCTTTAGTAACAAAATATCACTTAATTAAGTAAAAATCACGACAGTTATAATATTGTGTTCACCTTGTTGGCGATCCTAAAGAAAAAAAAAAAAAAAAAAAAAAATAAGGATGTTAACGTGTTCTAGGGATAAAAAAGGTTAATAATGAGAAACAAAGAAATAATAGTTCATAATTTTTAATTGTTTGTTTTCAAAATATTTAAATTACAATGTGATGAATGTGTCCTCAATTTCAAATTCAATTTCATATTTCTTTTCAATCTTGGATCGACCAACTCTGGAAGTAGGCAAGTATTGTAAAATCGAATTAAATTAGTTTCAATTTTCTCCTTCCAGAATTGATCGTCCTTTTTCTGGCAAAATTCTCTCTGTTTACGCGCAGCTTCTTGCGGGATAACTTTCCTGACGCTTTGACCCGTGCCGTAGCATCTAAAATGATATTGAACGTGACATTTTTGATTGATATGAACTAAGTAGTTATATAATTATGGTAGTTTTTGCAAAGGGTAGTCGAATAATTTTGGTCTCAGGTTACGAAAACACAAAATGAAATTTATAATTCATTTTGAAAAATCGACTTTTTTAATCTGTTGTACAAGCGTGCAAAACGGAAGCCACCATTGTGATGCCAATGTGACGTCATCAGTATAGGAATAAACATTTTAAAACGGCCTTTGTCTAAATGACAAAAGTTTACATATTGTTTACTACATTTATGACGTCACGAGTGAAGTTATATGGCGGCTTCCGTTTTATAGCACTAATCGGTTTTGGACAAGTGAAATAAAAATTTATACCACAACATAATAACATAATCTAATTTGGACATATTTAAAAAAATTCTTGTCAAATTAATTACAACAAAACGTGGACAATATCCGACACTCAAAAAATAGGTCGAGAAAAAATAAACTATAGTCTCGTCCGAAAACTCAAAAGAAAAAAATATCTTACCTTTTTTTTACATATAAACAATCCCAACAGCAATCCAATCGTAAGCAGCAATGTCCTTGAGTCGTATCAGTAAATAGTCAGTCCAAAGGAAAACACCGGCCAAATCACATAGAAATCAGAATACGGTAAAACAGAAGCGAATTTGTTAGGGATCACAAACACAGACGAAAGAACACTCAAAACGTACGACATTACAGCGAATCGACGAATGAATGAGCCAGCTAGCCACGAATCATGAGTAGTAAACTCACTACCTACAATAAGTTGCCAGCTTGGTGGCCCGCGACACTTGCATATCATAAAGTACATTGTGACTCCAATTATATAAACTAATAATCCCAACAAATGTATTGTTTGCTTTGAATTTATTGACAAAATGCCTATACTACCGATACCACCTGCAAAACACCTGCACCGGCGCACGGCGATCTTATTTGAATGCCTTTATCACTTTATCAGTGCCCTTTATCATAATTTGTGCATTTTTAAAAAGGCAACGAGATAAATGTTGAGTTTTTATGACACTTCAATAACAGAAAATTAAACAAAAGGCCGGCCCCGCCGCCGCCGCGCCCCATCCCATCTTCCGTCCGTAGGTATGTCCTACTTGGTACCTAGTCAATAGTTATTTATTTATTTATTTATTTATTCAGATTTAGGATTACTAACAAAGTTAGCACAGATACAATCACAGTTCTAAAGCTATTACAATAGGCAATAGGTTATGTTACTAAGTAACTAAAAGTAATAATAAAAAAATCTTAATATACGTATAACCTATATACCTCAGATCTGAGGTACCTGCTGTATTTAGTTATTATGTCTTCAACAAAAAAAACTGCTATGCCTACATAATTATTCCAAATTCAATTAATTGACCACATTCCAGCTCCATATCCCTGGGCAACATCAAGAATCAGTGTACTCATTGGGATAAATCCAAATTCAAGTTATCGAGTTACTGTATCAAATAGAAACAGAGTACCTACCTACTCATCGAAATAAATTTAACGAACTAAACTCGAAAGATTTTGCATTATTTTACCGTCGTGCATCGGTGGCATTCTCATATTTCATAATGTAAAATCAAGTATCAAGAGACTTGGTCAAATATGATTGTGTGTCCGTACAGCGATGTATTTCACTGCAAGGAGCTGCTGAAGAGCGACATGGAGGTCTTCCCACAAGGGCGCATGAACGCCAACTGATTCCTTTATTGAAATGCATGTAATTATAAACAGAATTCCGGTGAACTTGCCAAAGTAAACTAATCCTTATTGCAGTACAACAAAGTTTACGGTGATTGGCAAAATTTACAAAATGTGTGCATGTTTCTTTAAAAAGTATTTACTCTTTTTCTGAGTGTTTTTAGAATTATTTCATATTTTTGTTCCCGACCATTTAAAGCTGACTATGTCTATTATATCACAGTATTTTTTTTAAGCATAAAAATCATTCAGTTTTGGAGATAAATGTACCGAAAGACACACCCTTTTCGTCGATTTCAAGAGAGGAGGGTACGGAAATTTGATATTTTAGTATTAAAAATTACTATTTTATAAATTATTTTTCCGACCATTTATAGATAAAGGTTTCATGTGTCTGTAGGTATCCATAACTATTCCTAAAACGATGCAGTTTCTTGTGAAAATGTACCGGAAAACAGGCAATTTTTATGAATTCTGCATACGCGTCCTTAAGAAACCTATATAGGAAATTCTAAAAAAATATTTTACTTTCCATACTAAGGCCCACTTGCGCCAACCACGGGTTCGCAATTAACTACGGATAAAATAGCTCTTTCAATTGTTTTTCTATACAAAAAATCATGGGTTACCAACTTAACCTGGAGTTTATTGCTAACCCAGGTTGGCGCAAGTGGGGCTAAATGCCATCAGCTGACAGAACGTTTGATTAAAAAGTCGATTCTTTTTTTTTATTTCCTATAGGTTTCTCAGGGAAAGTTGATCAGTCTCCTAACACCTTGTATGCAAGCAAGCACATTTTCCTCTCTGAAGAGAGTAGTATTTGTATTATAAAAAATAAAGCCGCGTCTACGCTTCGCATCGCTTCGTAAGTGTGACTCTAACTTTCCTACTGCTAAGTTACGAACGCATCGATTATTTAATGACTTTGCTGTGCTGTGAAATTCTAAAAGCACAAGAACTTTTTACGTTAAAGTTTTTAAAAGTGAGCTTTGCTAAAAGTTTCACAAGGAAATGTAGTAAACCAACTTTAAAATAGTGCAAGAGTAGACATTTCTCTTCCGCTGTCAAGATAAAGGCTCCGCAAGTTTTAAATTACCTTCTTAGCGGAAAAACTGTTACATAGAAAAGGACATTCGGTAGATAAAAGCCGCGGTCCTTGAACAATCATGATGTTATAATCACGTCTATAAAGAATATGCATGCGTATGCATATGCTCACGACTATATTCCCCGAGGGGGTAGTCAGAGATATTCTGAAACCTCAGAACATCCACGTTTCACCAGTAGTACCGAAACTCTGTCCAGTGTGACGGGGTGAGCCTGTCGCCACTTATAATGGACAGTGGGTACAATACATGCCTCGAAATTGAAGCATGCAGGTTTCCTCACGATGTTTTCCTTCACCGAAAAGCCAGTGGTGTTACAAATCGTACATAAATAAAGAATAAAGAATATAATATGTAATTATATACAAAAATTCACTTTAACCGAAGGAAATGCTTCTTTCCACCATGGGACTCCTATAATACACGGTGCGAGTTTACACCATGCACCCTTTTGTTGTGAACATCACCCTTAACCTCAGTTGTACCTTGTTGTTGATGTTGTTTTTGTTGTTGTTGCGACTTGCGATGACTTCGGAACGGTACTAATTTGTAGAATTCAACCGATGCTTACAGAGCGAATAAATCTTCTTTCACAATCTTCTTCTTATCGTGTCGACTTCAAATTTTGAACAAAGTCGCTAAATAGTACCTTGCCAGAAGTGGGCAACCGATACTGCACCGTCGCTATAGCGGTCATGAGCTCCTCCTGCGTACAGGTGTTAGGGCACGCAGGACACGATGTGAGATGGGCCATCGTTTGTGGAGCTCCACACAAGCAACTCACATTTTGCGCATCCGAGAATCCCCACCTAAACATGTTGTCCTTACTGCGACCGATACCGCTAAGGCATGCAACTCTAACCCTGAGTCAGTTTTTCCAGCATGCAAAAGCGAGTCTTTTCAATAAAAGAGTAAAAACAGTTTCTGAGCAAGCGCGCTACATAAAAAAATCAAAACGTTCTAGACTGATTCATACATACTATCGTTTCTCAAACACTTCGATCGGCACGTGCTACCGACATGAATCCTAAACAAACCAAGAATATAGTAGGAGCGCAGCGAAGACCAACAAAAATCTTTGCAAGTAATCTTGGTCCTAACCCCAGGGATAGCTTGGCAAAAAAGTGTTGATCGTGGTGACAGATGGTTATGCGTGATTTTGACGTTCTTGCGTGGAGGCAGCGCCCTCACTTTTTATCACGACTTTTTTGCCAAGCTGTACAAGGTGTTTCATAAATAAAAAATAATATTTAAAACTCTTAAGACCGTCAAACTGAACAACTTTCTCTATGGGACCAACATCGAAATCGCAAAAACAAAAATCTGATATCCCATACATATTTAAGCTCTACTCGATTTGTAGAGTAAGTAAGTAAGTAAGTTATAGCCTGTAGAATCCCACTGCAGGGCAAAGGCCTCCTCTCACGAATAAGGGTGAGAGGGAGTGGGCCATACTCCACCACGCGGGCCCAGTGCGTGTTGGTGGAGGCAAGTTAGTGGTCACCTTGCTGTCAGAGAATTTTCAAGCCGCCAATAGGCCTCTGACTTGGCTTAACGAATAGTTACAACGCCATCTGACGGAACTATCCGAGACCAACTGCTTAACGTGACTCTCGATTTGTGGAGTATGGAAATTCAATTTTTTTTTTCGCGTTTATTAGGTCTAAACCAACCCCATAAATGTTTATTTGTATTTTTGTAACACCTTGTATACTTTGATGACGTAATTATTGGCTATAGCTGTATTATACTTGATGACGTAATTATTGGCTGCAACTTTACTTACTTTAAGATAATTTTTTAGAAAAAAACAGTGCTGCAACGACGAGATATTTTAAAGGGCACCTGAATAAGAGCAACTAAGTTATTCAGGATTCGTGATCTGTGTGGAATTTGATATTTTGAAGACAGATTATGCAGTCTAATCTCAGCACGACCTGTTTTAGAATACCAATTTTAACGGCTGCCCGTATAATTTAAGAACTTGCGGTCAACTCGCTCAAGAGTACTCCAGACAGTAGGTCTTATAAAGACGGCTTTATACAAGGTGTTACAAAATTACAAATATACATTTAAGGGGGTGGTTTAGACCATCAAACTCAACAACTTTCACTATGGGACCAATATCGAAATCGCGAAAAAAAAAATTATGTTCTATAGGTAGGTACTCTACAAATCGACTTGAGCTAAATATGTATGGGATATCAGATTTTTTTATTTCGCGATTTCGATTTTGGTCCCATAGAGAAAGTTGTTCAGTTTGACGGTCTTCACAACCCCTTTAAGGCCCACTTGCGCCAACCACGGGTTAGCAATTGACTCCGGATAAAATGGCTCTTTCAGTTGTTTTTCTATATGAAAAATCATGGGTTACCAACTTAACCTGGAGTTTATTGCTAACCCAGGGTGGCGCAAGTGGGGCTAAGAGTTTTAAAAATTTATTCTTACTTATGTAACACCCTGTATAAGCGCGCTTTCCAAAGTAAAAGGGAATTTTGATTAAACAAAATCTACAACGAGTATTAATGAATGAATGTTAGTAATCAACGCCAAGGAATTTAATTACAGCATACCTAAATATAATTAGAACAAGCCTTACAACGGCAAAGTCTAACAAGTTCTAGAGTTTAGTTCGTTTCTTAGAAAGTTGAACAATCTAGACTCCGTGCAAGCTGCGATAGGAATAAAGCTTTTTACTTGTGAATTATACAACAAAATATGATGTATTTTCAGAAACCGTTTACCCTGACTCAAAGAGAATGGAACCACTACGTTTCCCTTACTCATAATATCAATCCACTGGTGGATCGAGATAGTGGATCTTACTGGACAGAGGGTAAAAATCAGTCCCGAGTACCACCCGGCGCGCTTGTCTATCTTCTCTGTATTCTCGAAAACTACTGTAGGGATTTTGATACAGTTTACACTAATAGATAGACTGGAAGGCAAAAAGGGAGTTCCATACCATCGAACTGAACCACCCATCAAGCCAAGCCTTTCAATATAGAGCCAATATAGAAAACGAAAAAAAAATACGGCTGTTCCATAGAAAACGTCAATGGCTACTCGACCCAAATATACAGAGTGACAGCCGACAGCAGATTTTTATTTGCTCCGATTGTTTTGCTCCCATAGAAAAAGTTGTTCGGTTTGATGTGTAGACTCTTAGTTTAAAAGGATGCTAATGAACCCTGTATATATAGAACAGCTTTTTTCGCGTTTTCGTTGTTAATCGTCATAGTTATTCCGATTGATGGTCTGAAGCCCCCCGTTCAATATGTACCTAACGCATTTAAATTTACACCCTGTATAATTACATCATCTTGAACTTATCTTTTTCTTGCTTTTCCTCTCCTCTTACAGTTATCCACATTCATACACATACATATTAACACACTTCTGATACCTAATTAGCTAAAGCTGATAAAAAGCTTTCGTTGACTTCTTTTGAACTGTATTAGATACTCATAAAGTCTATTGTCATAATAGATACAGTTTCGATGTTGGTCAGGGTATTGACCTAAAGTCGTCACGTACTCAAAAGCCTAATGGTAAAGCTTGGAGTAGATAACTGCTTTTCTATTGAAGAAGTTTTTTTGTAAACGACAGCGCTGGGATTCTTAGTTCACTAATGTCTTTAAAGTGTCTTTTTTCGATAATAAGTTTAGGAATTTGGGCTTGGTTATTATATTAGACTTAGGTACTCACGCTCATTTACAGGAATTGGAGCTAAGAGCAAAAGCCTTAAACTTTTTTTATATTATGAAGAGCCGTCTGCCGCATGCCTGATGACTTATGGGCCAAAATCACTACCAACTGGCTCCCAGTACAAAATCGGCGTCGAGGCAGACCTAGGAGAAGGTGGCGGGACGAAATCGATAGCTTCTTTAAGAACTGGCCCAACGAAGCAGAGAACAGGGATGCATGGAGAGAACGGAGGGAGGCCTTTGCCCAACAATGGGACACCGACGGCTGATATAATAATAATAATAATATTATGATTGTGTAAGAAAATAATAACTACTAAGTACTCGTACTTACTAACTTATATTTCTCCTAAATTCTGCGCAAAACTAAGCAAATACCCCCCCTTCTGTCGCAGTCGGGTAAAATGTAATCATCAATGATATAGTTGTTTGAGTACTTACATACATCTTTATAACTTTATACACATTATAATTATACAATGTATATGTAGCAAAATAGATAAGTTAGAGCTGTCACACACGATGATGAACTGACGGAGCAGCAGACGTCAGTCCGTCATTTGTGAAGCAAGGAGTTGTATGAAACCGCACGTAGAATCACACACGGTGCGGATTGACGACTAAATACCTATAGGGTCCTTCTTAATATGCTGACACTTTTTTAATGGGAAGATCAGACCGTCAAACTGAACAACTTTCTCTACGAGACCAACATCGAAATCGCGAAAAAAAATGCTCTGTTCCATAGAAAACTGCAAACCTACTCGAGCCAAATGTATGGGACAGCTGATTTGTTTTTTCGCGATTTCAATGTTGGTCCCATAGAAAAATTTGTTCGGTTTGATGGTCTGATCATCCCCTTAAAAAGTGTCAGCATATTAAGTTGGACCCTGTATATGTTGGCATAATTGAACTTGCGCACTGTACCTTACCTACATAAAATAACGAATATACGTACGAATATTCAACCTAGGAAAACATTGTAGTACCTATAATGAAATTAAATCTCCCGATTCCGTTACAATAAATAAAATAGCTAAAAGTTGTTCCGCAGAAGTTCACATGAAACCTCTGTGAATAATTGAGATGCTGGCGGCGCTCTGTCGATTTCTAGATCGTATTTACACTAGGGACGTTATCATCTGTAACCCTAATCATACTGGATATCCGAAAAAAAATCCGTGGCAAACCGGATATCCGATGCAAAAACAATCTGTATCCGATATCCTAAATCCAATTACCGGATATCCGAAACTGGACCGTCCGACATCATCCGTAACTAAAACCGAATGTACGTAAACCCGTGTTGTTTCGGGTTGTGTCTTTTGAATCTTACTAGTGTCGAGCGTGTGTGATCCTCCAAAATGTATCTAGGTACTGGTACTAGCAGACTTGCTATGTGTAGGTCCAGGAACCAGGTGCAAAGCTGCAAACATACAACTTTCTGTGGGTACCAGTTTCCATACCCATATCCGAAATCTTAATATCCATGAAATCCTTAGTTGTACATTGTACTTATACGTAGCTTTTGGTAAAATCGGACAAAAACCGCAGAACAACTTTGTTGTCGAACATTTTGAACGAACCACGGACTTGTTGGCGAGTTTCGGTAATTCCTTTGATTTCGGCCTAATCCGTACCCGTACCGAACAGTAGACAAGACTATACATTTCATGAAAACTTTGTTTTCGTTTGATAACTTTTAATACTACTTATACTAATTATTTTTTGTATTTTAGAGTGCTTTTTTGGGACATTTTAAATTTCAATTATTTAAAATGGCCAACTCCTCCGTATCCTCGTTACAAATAATCTTTATTAAGTAAGTCGATGTTGAAAATAAATTTAACATTGCTCAAAGTACGCTGTACGCTGCTTTTGTAATAAGCATATTATAATAAAATTTAGGTGTGTACCTATATTATAAAAATATAAAATAATGGTATGTAGGTAATTATTAGTTTTATAAAACTTCCAAATATCGGTTATGAGATAACGCTTTTAAACACTCTGAAATCCTAATTATTAAGCTTATTAGCCAAAACACGTGTTATCTTTGAATGAAAATCGTAAACAAACTTAGTACGCTACACGAACCACATACAAATACAAACATGAAACACGATAAATTTCATGTTACAAC
This sequence comes from Agonopterix heracliana, assembly GCA_963693445.1. Classification (NCBI taxonomy): domain Eukaryota; kingdom Metazoa; phylum Arthropoda; class Insecta; order Lepidoptera; family Depressariidae; genus Agonopterix; species Agonopterix heracliana. The sequence goes on from OY856310.1 coordinate 5,281,064, forward strand.
ATCAAATAAGACGTGACTTTGAAGTAAAATCTGTTTTAATAACATATGCCGTGGGATTTTAGGCTCTGAAATACGAATTTAACACCGAAATTAATATCATGATCTGTATTTACTAAATATACATACATTCACGTTCACATTAAATTATATGCCTTTCTAATGTTTTCGATGAAGGCTTAGCCTTCATCATTCAGATATGTTACTAGCTATGTAGCTTTCTACATCATATAATTAGCTCCGTTTATTTTGAAGCACTGTGATTACTTGCTTTCAATAGGTATTTGTGCCTTTTTATAATTCGGAAATTAACAGTCAAATATTGTTGATATATAATTTATTCAGACTGATCAAACTATAGGTACCAGAACCACAACAGAACAATTTGCCGCGCTTTTGAATACAACTAGAACCTCTGGGACTCCAGTAAAACTAGTTGAAGCATAAAATCCTTGAACGATCCCGTATTTCCAAGTGTCTTTATACCAAGGCTATCTTGCATAGCCTAACGGTATTCCAACCAGTTCCTAGACCGGAATTTATCATTACCAGACAAAGTAATTTCGCCGCAGTTGCTCATGTAATAAAGCTGATTGATTCTGGTTGAAATTGTCATCCTTTTATGGGTCCAATACGGGTCCAATATAAGGGTCTAATTGCCAAGCAAACTACAACAATTAAAACGTTCTTTGAACTATACATAGATATTGCTATGTTATATACCTATAGCAACGTTTATTTTATAGCAAAGTAAAGCGACGGGTCCCATGGGAAGCAACAAGAAAACACGACCATTATTCTGCACAATCATCTTTTTTTATAACCATTACGTGGAGGCAATGGTGCAAGCGTATACAGCCTCCTCTTACGTTATTTAATCAAACGTATTTGTAAAAGAAGCTACGCTATGTGCAATGTACAATTTTTTTTGTCTTATAGTATTAGCTTTTTCGTATGAATTAAAAAATGAAGGACCTCCCAGAATTTCTACATTAAACTGAAACTATTTAACAATCTTAATTTTTAAAACATACCTACAGTAGTAGGTGCGGTGGTATAAATATAATTTTCCTCCTACAGTTAACGTTGAACTCTACAGTCATGTCTCTACTTTTGAGAAACGTAGACCAAACTCAGCTATCGTAAAACTTTACATTTTTCAAAAAACATTTCGTCACTACATCGACAAAGAAAGAAAGACTAAAGAGTGGTGTAATAACCGAGAGAGCTTCGTTATCTCGCAGACGGCATACGTCTGAATGGGGCTATTCGACTTGCCAGTGTTGTATTCATCCATATAACCTCCCCTAAAAAGATTCTGCCTACGGTGTAAGTTAGAAAATGGTTTGATTCACGGGACTTCGTATGCGGAAGGAACTATAGGAGCATTTGAGTATTGCCCCCTTAATTAAGAGGGACGTAGAGTGGTCTGAAAGCGTTGGTAGTGCACAATGCCTAGGTATCCTGTAAGGCTGCCGGATTGTTTCGTAAAAGCGACGGTGACGCCTATATGGTGGATTAGTGGGAATAATCCGGTTGGTGAGGACCAGTTATGTACATCTAGAAACTTTTACATTTTCTTTTGTCTGTCATTGAATACAATTTTGTCAGGTTATAATCCAGTATTTAGAACTAAAAATCATACAAAACATGTATTTTATTCGCATAGAAGAGTGCAAACTGAGTCCAGTTTGGTGAGACTGGAATTTCGAAACAGTGCAAATAGATTCCATTTCTTGAATTTATCACCCTTTAAAAAGCTTAAAAATCTTTATCGTTCGAACATTCAAAACTGTTGGTTTTTACTAGTTGGTTTTTACTACTTGACAAACGAATTTCTTTTACCTAATAAGTTGATAAAAAATTATTAGGTAGGTATTTTGCAGTTTATCCAGAAATAAAAATAATAATAGGTATTATCCAGTAGCTTATATTATATCCAAACGCTTGGATACCCTACACAGGTTATTTTGAGAGGCTGTTATTGTTCCTGGATTGCTTTCGACTTTCCACCAGGAAAGTTGTGTAAGGAAGTCTTTGTTTTTGGTTACCTAGGCATCGCCTTGTTATTTTCAGGCAGTCTCTTTATTTTTTATTTCGCCTATTTTTTTTAAAGAAATATATTGCAGTAGGTAGATAATATTATAGTTTGATAGGAATTTTTAAAATAGGAAATGTATTTATTATGCTACATTGTTTTTGTTACTTGTCGTACTGGGGCCTATTTTTTTATAAACATAATTATTGTAATTTACAATGAAAATTTGAAATATATTACTGGGAAGATCACATGCCATAAACCAGTAATTGTACCCTGAATTTTTATTGTAAATTATTATTGTCCAGTCAAAGTTCGGGCACTGCCTGCTAGTGTGCTTTACTGAACTTATTAGTTAGCAAGCAGAGAGCAAAGTGCTCAAAAAATTTTAAACTATTAAACAAAGGTTTTAATTTCACTTTTAGAAAGTAAATCCAGTTACAAATAACTTAACCGTTGTCCCATTATGTGTCACTCGCAAAACATTTTATTGCGTGCAAAATAACGACGCCTAAAAGCTTGAGGTAACATAATATATTTTTTCACACTACATACTTATTTACATTTTACCCACCTTTCACTGCCTTAAAAAGCCCCGGGTTGTTATTTAATTTTCCTCATCCTCGCCCTCCTTAAAAAAACAAAAAATTGCCTACTAACCAACAATAAATCCTCGGATATTAGGTTAACACCCTATTGCCGTGGTAAGAAGACAGGTAACCCAATATTTTCAGATTTCCGGGCTTGAGCAAGAAATTCTATTCACGGTCCCCTCACCGCAACATTGGTTTCCCGAACGTAAAGAGTAACTAAGGTGCATGAATAGGATCGCCTAAACCCTCGGATCTATTGAATAGAAGCCCCTTATAGATGATTTTCGCGCCAAATGGCCTGACACAAAAGACGTTCGACGTTATTGTATCAGGTTATTGAGTTGCTAAAATTATTTTGTATAAGTAATCACAATCGGTTATCTTTTGTGTTTTAAACTAACAAGTTTGTAATGAAAATTTGATACAAAATGCAACTATGGAATTAATTTTCCTTTGTTGAAACTCATCAGATGACGTTGATCGATGTTGCTAATAGAGCACTTTGGTAGACTATGCAGGTTCACTCATGTGTACCTATTCTACAATCATAATAATTTTCTTTTTAAACTTTGGCACAAATGACAAGTTTTTTAATACTGATAAAGCTAGATGGCATTATTTTTTTTCAAGTTTGATACCTAACAGGGTTAAGTACATGAAAATAATGTAAGATGTTACCTTAATCCCCCCCCCCCCCCCCCACAGTAGTGATGCCTTTGCACTGCTTCTTTAAGCAATAATTTATATTACCTAGGTACTAGTTTATAATCACCATCTTCACAAACTACCTAGTTATGTACCATGCCTACCCTCAGGGAGCGTATATGGGCACGCGTGCCCAATGCTGATTGGTAGACTTCACATACGCATCGGAATTTCTTCTCCAGCGTATGCAGGTTTCCTCACGATGTTTTCCTTTACCATTTGCGAGCAGTCGCTATTACATACTTAAGTTAGAAAAACAAATTGGTACATAGCATGTCATCCGTGCGGATTCGAACCCTGGACGTAGTTTAATGTACCCCTTATGAAAGTACCTAAAAGCGTTTTTAGTATCGTAACCAAAAAACATTCCATCAAAGATCCAATTGTTGCATTTTTTTTAGTTTCAACCTTTGTGTAGCTCCATTCAACGTATTGGCATTGTCCATATGAAAGGGAACAATCATCTACCACTATTATTTGAACTACCACCCCTTCACACTTCATACACTTTACTTAGACATTGGGTGTAGGTGGTAGTATTACAGGGGTCATGAAATAATGGTTGTAGTGATACGATGTAATTTGTCCAATGATTGCGAATCCGGAGGAGGTGCGAAGATTTATACGCGGGGTATCTTTATTGCAGATTAGAATCTTTTTGTCCGGTTCAAAATGTATGTTTATTGGTGGGTTTACAGAATCATTGTGCGTAGAGATGACATCATATCTACGTATACACGTATAAAATAGCTAGCAATACAACAAAATACAATTCATCTCGTGATATTTATAAAATTTTGTAAGCTTTTACAGTTATTTTGAGTCGTATGATAACAAAAAAGCTTTTGAAATTTCAGAATATTTTAGTCATTTTCGTATCAAATAAATTATGTTGAAACAATTTATTATAACGACGAAAATTTAGTTCATTTTAGGTATCGTGACTTATTTTGTTGTACAAAGTGTAGACCTACCTATCTATTGTGATTGATTAAAGTACATTTTGTCTGGGAAGGAATATTATATTTTAAAATTTAATGTAAATATATTTTTTGATGTTTACTTTTATTATTTATTATCAACTTATTGGGTTTTCTTTTAAAAGATCAGTTTTTCCAATAAATTCCGTTCGATAAAACGATTCATTATTTATTAAGAAAGTTACACAATTAGCCAATTTTTTATCATAATTGAATTAAACTAATGAGGAAACAAGAAGTGGTCTAGCCTCCAAAGGAGAATAGCATAAAAGGGGAAAGTAAAAACTGAAAAATAATGGAGGGGAATGAAAACACAGTGAAAAGCCTTGACGCAGTTCATGACCTGCAGTCCATTGAGAGTAGAGCTACTAATGAACATAAAATATACGAATTTATAGCTCTAGCACGTCTGGACGCTATGCTACGGGTGTTTTCGCCATGAGCTAGCAAATATTTGTAGCTTGCATTGAAAATTTAACCTTATAATTTTAAGACTGCATTGACTGCTGCCAGATTGTGATGTTGTGGAAGAATATGAAGTTGCAGTTCCAAATATGGGCATTATTAAAATTTTGTTCCGGATACGGCTTGATCCGAAATTATTTCCGACTTCTAAAGACTTGACTTTTTAGCATTACCCTTGTTTTAACTTAAATTTAGTACTTGTATGTAAATTAGTAAAGTTTTTACAATTATGCGTAATTTTATATAATTTGATATTGGAGCCTGAATTGCTAGAAGTGCTATTTTTGAATCTCATACATTCTAATTGATATACGAAAATGTCAAAATAACTATGGAGTTAATGTATCATTCAGAAACAATAAAGAATTACGACACTATTTGCCGGATATCCGGTAGTGTCGGTTACGGATTCAAAGTTGTAGAACATCTCTAGTTCAGAATAGCGCAAAGTTTATGAAGTTGGTGGAACATTAACACCATATGGGGAAGGCAAAGTTTTGATAATGTTAGGTTAGACAGGCTAGGCGTAATGTTTTCTCTGGAGGAGCATTGTAATGGCAAAGCCATATTTACACATAACATAGTTGAAATATTAGTATCTATAAACAAGTATATTTTGGAAAGCGGTACCGGATTCACACATCTGCATCCCATATTTTAGACATTCGACAAACGGTTACTAATAAAATTGTATCCTAACAAAACAATGAATGAAGTACCGATTGTAAAAACAACAGTTTGGAAACACTTAAACAAAGCAGGACACACAATAAATTTTAAAAATCAAAGACGCAACACAAACTTAAAAGAATTTAACAGAAAACAAAAGTCTAAAAATCTAATATATCACTACAGGATTATGGTCTTCCTTTGTTAGCATTTCCAGAAATCATACAAAATATCTTTGCGCTAACAGAAATTATTAAAACGAATGAACATGTGGTTGTTACACGAATTTGTACCTTAAGGCCTTACGGCCTAATTATTACTATATGACTGTGCGAAGTATTCTCTCAAATGTTCCAGGACTGATCTTAATCGCTGATATAAATGTACGATTTGAGGCAACCTGAGTTGCGCTGCATTGGTCCAGAATCTAGGATCTAGAACCGAGGACCGTGGAACCTAGACACGCGGGGGCGTATCATCGTGGCATCGAGATGCGGAGACCAACCAATTGAAGACAAAAGGGGAGGAACGGATGCGCTTGCGCAGCAAAGAAATATGTCATAGAAAATAGGACCCTGTTGTATTAGAAATAAGTTTTAGTATTGTATAAAATGTTTAAGGGATGAAGTAAGGAGGGAGATTTTGTTTCGCGAAAGCGACACTCGAATTTTAACCCTGGAAAGGGGAGGTTGTTTTGTAAAACTTTACTGAAAGTTTAAAGTATTGTGATAAAGAATGTTATAGTTCTAAAAGTGCACTTTTTGAATAAAACCTAGAGTGGTTGAAGAAGCCCAGATGACTGACAGCTGAGTATATGTATCATTGTCCGAGAGCGTGGTTTATTTAATCTGATTAAACGTCGAGATTAATGCAGAGAGATTTACATAATTATTATTGCAAATTGGAGACAGTTGCATCAATAAGCACAAAATTACTAAATCCATTTTAATTCAGAATAAACCCGTTGTCTAATATTATATTATTATGTGATGTGTGTAAAGTTAATCTTGAAATCATTGTGAGATTAAGTACCGATTGTATAATATCTTAAAACCCTAAATTGAATTGGAAGTATTTTGGATTGATGAGAGGAATCAATTAAATTTACCTAGTAGTGGATAATATTTCAAGACTAACATATTAATTATTTTTATTAACGTGTTATATTGTCAAGAAATGGCCTGTGAGTGGGTTTTTTTAACTCCAACGGTTTTCCCACTACATAATTTTACTTTTGGCCTAGGAACCGTGAGAGGTTCTATAAATTCGTTCATCGGATTTCTAGAGCTAAATAATCAACAGTTTCGAATTAAATTCAAAAGATATATAAATAAATGAGCATTATTAACTTATTATTGTGTATTTTTCTCTTTCGACACCCAGGAAACAGATATCTCGATTATTCATACAAATAACAGAAATTCAAAGAAATAAACTAGATTCAATTATTAATACAAAGATTTATCTTTTCTCTAATAACATAGAATCATATTACAAGAACTCGAGAGTTCATTGATTTATTTGCCAATGAGTTTACCTATCAATCACTAGATAACTCAGTCCAAGTCTAGATACAAGCAAACTATTAGCTTTTGGTCATTAATTCAAAATGATAGGAGAACTATGACGTGATATATTTGAAAGTTAAGAAGGCTATCAGACAATATAAATAAGTCTCTCTGACAGTAGTTAAATCACGAGTGACAGAGCTCACCATTGCTGGTCCAAACTTTGTTGAACGCAGACACCTTCACAAGGAGTTAAAGTCGCGATCACTTATATAATAATAATGACGAGATGAGGATGAGGAAACGACAAACAATAATGAAGCGCTGAGCTGATCTCGGGTGGCCACCCAAAACACACAACGACATAATACACAAAAGGGGAATATAATATGAACAGAGACAGCTCGATTACCAGGTCTGACCTAGGAAATCAAAACAAGTCGAAAAGTGATCAAGGTCGGGTAAGGCGGAAGGCACAATACCAGCCAGGAACTAGACTTAAATGCATCTCTGGACGGGGCTGAAAGCCTAATAGACCCACCTGACAATAACCACCTATGGGGGCCAATTAATTAAGTATATCACGATTAAGAACATACCGCTGGATCCGTTCAGAGAGGTGGTGATATGCTTTGGAAGTCATACTCGACAACTCTTGGACCTAACTATTAAATTCATACATTCAATTACCTTTTATATGGACAGATAAAGTTTGCTTAATCTATACTGAAACCTAAGTTTTACTCTCTAATAGAAAAGCCACTTGTTATTATTATATTGGCAAGATACATAAATCCTTATGTAATTATTATCTCAAGTAAATAAGTAAAATCAATTTTCAATTACATTCATTTTCTATCAATTAATCAAGATAATTTTATAATTCGCAATTTATATCATTGAAACTAGACGATCATAGACATTTGGCCTAAGGGACCGCTACGCATAGTAATATATGCACAGCCCGGGTACCATCACACATGGTGAGCGTGACCAGGATTCTAGACTCTGTGTTGATAAAAGTAGACACAACTAGAAAGGACTACAATAACAAAAAAAAAAAAAACACAACGTAGGAAAATATAGAATTATTTTATCTTGATTAATTTTGTCTATTATGTTATAGTTAATACAGCTAATAACAAAATCAATCTTTGAAAGAACATGAATAGCGTCAGGTTTACCTTTACAAAATGAAAACAATTAAACTAGAGATTTATAAGTATTTACATACATGTTTAATCGAGACATCTGGGAGAGGTGATTTTAAAATAAAACATTATTTTGTGTGACTCTCGAATGTGCGTTGACTCTTTTGTTTATTTGTTTCTAAACGTATTATGTGACTTGAAACCTAGAATATCCGTTTTAGATAATATTCGATCATGTAGATATCATTATGTGGAACGAAACGACAAGTAGATACTAGTAGAAGTTAAAGATAGACACGATTAAGCAGATACTGGATTTCACCACTGTTAATAACGTGGGAAATACTGTTTCTTATACATACCAACTAAGTTAAAACGTTAGGTATCGGTTTTAAAAATTTACAGGGTAAGCCGTTAAGCTAAATAGCTTTACTGGTATATTTATTATACAACAGACATAAAGCTACGCCGCCAGTAACGAAAAACAATAAGACAATTATGCAGCTGCATCAGATATAGAATATAATGAGTGAAAAGGGTCAGTGACAAAACATTGAATGCTATTTTAACTTTGTACGCTTTTTATAAGGACTCATAAAATAAAATATAGATTCCAAGAGTAACCAATATCGTGGCGAGAAAACTTAAGATTATTTATTATGAATAGATAATTTAATTATATGATAATAAGACTGATACAGCCCGTCGAGACTAGCCTTTCAAAATCTTGTTATGGATTGTTGTAACTTTATGAAAAAGACAATGAGGAACGTTTTTATGTAGCGTATTATACGTAGCGAGCACATCATCATCAGCTCCTTATTATAATTACGAAGTGAAAGAGCGAGCTTATAATTAAGAATACAATATGTGCAGAGGTGAAAGAAACCAAATGATACTATTATTGATTATAAACATGTTGCAGCTATGTTGTGCTATTTCGAATCAAATTACAGACCTCCGGTTTGGAAGAGCGTGGGTTCAAGTCCTGCCCGATGACTTAATTTTTTAATCTTTAATTTTAACCTAGTGTTAAGAAGTTAATACGAATTGAGAGAACGTATTTATACATAATTATTAAAATGAATGCAGTAGGCAGAGTATTATGTGTGTATGTAGGAGGTGAAGGAACGTAACAATGCGTGAGTTTATTTTCAAATTAAAGGAAAGTGTTAATAGAAGAGTGCCGTTGAGTATATGTATGTGTGTATGAAGGTGACAGAAACATACCGATACGAGTTTTAATTATGAAACGAGAGAAGTTGCTAATATTAAGAGTAGAGAAGAATTTAAGTACAATAAAGAGGTGAAGGAAACGTGACAGTGTTGAGTTTATTAGAAAAATGAAATTTTGGAAAGGAGTGAGAATTCATAGTTGAGACAGACTTAAAATTAATATTATAGTAAGACGAATTAAGATGAAGTTTTATTAATGAGCCAATCAACAACAACAACAAGAAACTATTGAATCGAGATTTTTGACAATAGCGCCATGTTTGGTAAGACAATGAAGTCGGGCTATTTTATGTAGATAAACATAAGATAAGCCTAAAAAAAGGTTATTGATAATGAGATTATAAGCATTTGAATGTAATCGTGGGAAAAGAAATGAGATACTCAATAATCCCAGTTGATATAATTTGTCATTTAAAGTCAGTTACCTCGCCTAAAGTAAAGCGAGAGGAATCATCCTTTGAAAATAATTAGTATTGTAATCGGAGATCACAGGTCGATGTGCGTTGATAACTTATGGGAGTGATATTAATATTTTCACAATTTAAATAAATAAATAATTAAATAAATAAACTACTTCCAAATTACTGACAGATTTTGTAGACCTTGATTGACTCAAGTTTGCGGTATTGTATGATAATATTATTGACGATAGTTGTTGCAAGATTAATTAAATTTGAGAAAGAGCGAGCGACACTTATGATGAGAAAATTGGTGATAGAGTCGCAGGTTTTAATAATTAAAATATATAAACAATACCAAATGCTGTAAAGTCTAAGTTAAGTATGTTGTGGTATATTAAGAAGACATAAGGCTTTATTAAGTTGCAGTATAGTGAGTAATTATGTTATAGTTGAAGACTATTTTATTTAATTGAAGGTTAAGAACAAACGATGGTTCTATGTGTAAAGAGGAGAATAATATTTCACCAGGTATAAAGGTATGATAAGTAATTTGCTTGTATGGCTTTAAATTATTTCCTCACCAAGTTTCCGATTGCTTGATCATTATGCATATAAAAACAAATTGAATGATTCATCCAAATCCTTTGCAACCGATGGAGTTAAAGATTAAGTTGAGATATTGAAGTTATAATTGTGAGAAACGTGGTGTATGATTATAATTTGGTAACACCTAATATTAACATTCGAAAAGTTCTTTACCGAAATTAGAAGTTCTAGTCAGAAAAATGCAGATGTTTATTTAGAAAAACTTATTAGAATCGGATCTAATTATTTCAACAAGGTAATGAGAATAACTAGGAATTAGTTATTTGTACTATAAATTATAAAAGGTACCGCAGAAGCGAATAAGTACTAGATAAGTAGAGGAGTCAAGCCAGTTTGAGGTGGACTGAAGAGTAAATAATTATTTGAATTGAGTAGTGACAGTTGAATCAAATTAGTGCAATTAAGTTACGTTGATGATATGAACTTTTGGCACTGTGAGAGAGAGGTTAAATTCCATAGTGGTGATGGCATAGCCATAATGATGATTATGATGATGGTGAGAATATGACGTTGAATTGAAGGATTCACAGTTTAAAGATAAGCGAACGCTGAACTCGGCGATAGTTTGACATTTATTATGGCCAATGAAGACCAATGACTGATGCGATGTTGATGATAATGAGATTAACTTGTTTAGGTATTGAATAAGTATAAGTGTGAGGAACAAAGGATCACATGTCATATTATGGAACATTATGACAAGTATATTATAACATAGAGTGGCGTTTGTTCGAACCAGATGCACACAGACAAATTTATATGGCACATCACCCAAGTTATCATCATAGTTATGACAGAACGCTCAGGCAACCTAACAGGGATTGCGACTTATAGAAAACACAAAGAGAAGCAGTTTGTTCGAACCAAACGCACACAGATTAATAATTAACGAGTGATTTTTTTTGACGCTTCAAATTGAGAGGTTTAGATATCACGTGATAGAGGAATATGTTATGTAGTTATTAGTAATTATGTAGAAAGCTAGAAAATAACTTTCTTCCTTTCTTCAGGGAGAGGTGTGTAATGGCAAAGCCATATTTACACATAACATAGTTGAAATATTAGTATCTATAAACAAGTATATTTTGGAAAGCGGTACCGGATTCACACATCTGCATCCCATATTTTAGACATTCGACAAACGGTTACTAATAAAATTGTATCCTAACAAAACAATGAATGAAGTACCGATTGTAAAAACAACAGTTTGGAAACACTTAAACAAAGCAGGACACACAATAAATTTTAAAAATCAAAGACGCAACACAAACTTAAAAGAATTTAACAGAAAACAAAAGTCTAAAAATCTAATATATCACTACAGGATTATGGTCTTCCTTTGTTAGCATTTCCAGAAATCATACAAAATATCTTTGCGCTAACAGAAATTATTAAAACGAATGAACATGTGGTTGTTACACGAATTTGTACCTTAAGGCCTTACGGCCTAATTATTACTATATGACTGTGCGAAGTATTCTCTCAAATGTTCCAGGACTGATCTTAATCGCTGATATAAATGTACGATTTGAGGCAACCTGAGTTGCGCTGCATTGGTCCAGAATCTAGGATCTAGAACCGAGGACCGTGGAACCTAGACACGCGGGGGCGTATCATCGTGGCATCGAGATGCGGAGACCAACCAATTGAAGACAAAAGGGGAGGAACGGATGCGCTTGCGCAGCAAAGAAATATGTCATAGAAAATAGGACCCTGTTGTATTAGAAATAAGTTTTAGTATTGTATAAAATGTTTAAGGGATGAAGTAAGGAGGGAGATTTTGTTTCGCGAAAGCGACACTCGAATTTTAACCCTGGAAAGGGGAGGTTGTTTTGTAAAACTTTACTGAAAGTTTAAAGTATTGTGATAAAGAATGTTATAGTTCTAAAAGTGCACTTTTTGAATAAAACCTAGAGTGGTTGAAGAAGCCCAGATGACTGACAGCTGAGTATATGTATCATTGTCCGAGAGCGTGGTTTATTTAATCTGATTAAACGTCGAGATTAATGCAGAGAGATTTACATAATTATTATTGCAAATTGGAGACAGTTGCATCAATAAGCACAAAATTACTAAATCCATTTTAATTCAGAATAAACCCGTTGTCTAATATTATATTATTATGTGATGTGTGTAAAGTTAATCTTGAAATCATTGTGAGATTAAGTACCGATTGTATAATATCTTAAAACCCTAAATTGAATTGGAAGTATTTTGGATTGATGAGAGGAATCAATTAAATTTACCTAGTAGTGGATAATATTTCAAGACTAACATATTAATTATTTTTATTAACGTGTTATATTGTCAAGAAATGGCCTGTGAGTGGGTTTTTTTAACTCCAACGGTTTTCCCACTACATAATTTTACTTTTGGCCTAGGAACCGTGAGAGGTTCTATAAATTCGTTCATCGGATTTCTAGAGCTAAATAATCAACAGTTTCGAATTAAATTCAAAAGATATATAAATAAATGAGCATTATTAACTTATTATTGTGTATTTTTCTCTTTCGACACCCAGGAAACAGATATCTCGATTATTCATACAAATAACAGAAATTCAAAGAAATAAACTAGATTCAATTATTAATACAAAGATTTATCTTTTCTCTAATAACATAGAATCATATTACAAGAACTCGAGAGTTCATTGATTTATTTGCCAATGAGTTTACCTATCAATCACTAGATAACTCAGTCCAAGTCTAGATACAAGCAAACTATTAGCTTTTGGTCATTAATTCAAAATGATAGGAGAACTATGACGTGATATATTTGAAAGTTAAGAAGGCTATCAGACAATATAAATAAGTCTCTCTGACAGTAGTTAAATCACGAGTGACAGAGCTCACCATTGCTGGTCCAAACTTTGTTGAACGCAGACACCTTCACAAGGAGTTAAAGTCGCGATCACTTATATAATAATAATGACGAGATGAGGATGAGGAAACGACAAACAATAATGAAGCGCTGAGCTGATCTCGGGTGGCCACCCAAAACACACAACGACATAATACACAAAAGGGGAATATAATATGAACAGAGACAGCTCGATTACCAGGTCTGACCTAGGAAATCAAAACAAGTCGAAAAGTGATCAAGGTCGGGTAAGGCGGAAGGCACAATACCAGCCAGGAACTAGACTTAAATGCATCTCTGGACGGGGCTGAAAGCCTAATAGACCCACCTGACAATAACCACCTATGGGGGCCAATTAATTAAGTATATCACGATTAAGAACATACCGCTGGATCCGTTCAGAGAGGTGGTGATATGCTTTGGAAGTCATACTCGACAACTCTTGGACCTAACTATTAAATTCATACATTCAATTACCTTTTATATGGACAGATAAAGTTTGCTTAATCTATACTGAAACCTAAGTTTTACTCTCTAATAGAAAAGCCACTTGTTATTATTATATTGGCAAGATACATAAATCCTTATGTAATTATTATCTCAAGTAAATAAGTAAAATCAATTTTCAATTACATTCATTTTCTATCAATTAATCAAGATAATTTTATAATTCGCAATTTATATCATTGAAACTAGACGATCATAGACATTTGGCCTAAGGGACCGCTACGCATAGTAATATATGCGCAGCCCGGTACCATCACAGCATGGTGTTCCTATAATTATGTAAATTTAAAAATGCTATTTAGATTTTTATAAAAATAATAAAAGTGTTGTTATGGTAATTTTTGTTTTACATATTCTTTAAAGTTTAGTTTTAGGTAAGTATTTCGTTATAATCCGTTCGCGTTAAGAAAATAGTGATTTCAGTTTTAAAATTTATTATTGAACGAGTCACGCAAAATACACAACCGTTTTGTTCGAAGGTCAGATTTCAACTGGTCACTGTGAACTGGTCACTGTGAACAAAACGGTTGTGTATTTTGCGTGACTCGTTCAACAATAAATTTTAAAACTGAAATCACTATTTTCTTAACGCGAACGGACTATAGTCATAGTTCATTATGTGAAAAGGCACGATTATTAGTTTAATAATTACATTGACAAAAGAACTCTGTATTTTTATTTCAGGACTGAATAAAATTTATTTCCCACTACTACAAATTGATATCGGCGAATTTTTAGCTGGAAAGAAAAATAATTTAAAAATGTGATACATAATTATAAACAAAAAATTTATGTTCTAATTCATTCTGTAGTTAGCTTGAAAAATGTCTCTACGAAAAAATAATGCTTATAACTACTTACATAATAAACATTATCAATCCCTAGACATCTAGCATCCACTGCTTACAATGTTCGACAAAGGTTTTCTTTTAAAGGTGGCTTCACCATCGAGGGTCCTTTAGATGTCGAGTGTGGGTTCACCGTACTTCACTTGAGTGGGAGGGTGTACAAGCATTTTCCTTGTATTATAAGTGGATATACAAGGCACTTGACAAAGAAATTGATACTTACTTGTAAGCTTTGACTCGAACATAATTCTGGTAGAAAAACTTTTGTGTTTCTTTTTGGTCTGTCTGAAGAGTTGTCAACGAAATAATAATTATTGGATAAAATAATATTGTTTGCATTTTTTAGAACTTAGTTTTGTTTATGTAATAAAATAATACAGTAAAATACATTGCAAATATACATTGCAAAAACATAGATTTTTCATTATATTGTTATTTGTTACGCATTATTGCTTGACAGTATGATTCATAATTAATTAATCAAGATAGTATAAGGCCGGAATATAAAATAACTGATCCTATATGGTATTTCTGCTTGGTATTAGATCAGAACTATACTATTTACTGATCCTACGGGGTATTTCTATTTGTTATTAGACCGGAACTATTTATGTAGGTATTTAGTTTGTCTACAAAACATGTTTGCAGTATCCATAACATACAATTCCTTCAAATTGAACTAACTGCCTTCAAACAAAAAGTCTCAAGTAATTAGATTTACAAACTTAAACAAAACACCATTAACCTACAAAATCTTAAATTTCGACTGAAACCGCAGGAAGTTTGGTCCTAATACCATTACGAGGTTACTTAATATCCTTAAGGAAGTTTGTGAGGAGATAATAGTTTTTGTCCAAATATTATTGTGGCTTCGCGGAGGGAAGTAACTTTACGTTGAACAAAACAAACTTAATTATGTCATGCAATAGGATAACTTAATTGAGTTGAGAAGAAGGTATCCAATTGACGCGATTAATAATTGAAGTCATTCCATCGACACGGAATGAGAATTATACAGGGTGTAAGGAAAAGTATTATTAATCTTTAAAACACATACTATGACTACCCGTCAAACTGAACAACTTTTACTATAGGAACAAAACTGTCAGAGCATAAAAATGTTGGAGTAGTTAGAGTGGTGGGTGGTTTAGTGGCTGATAGCCTTCCGGGCAGGGGATGGTGATGAATTAAATCCCAGATCTGATTCGTGCCAATGAGTTTTTACAACCATATGTAGTGATTTTTAACACTAACTATATTGTTGTAAATGGCATCAATTAAAATGATTTGATTTACAAAATATGCCTAGTGTAAGATTCACCACGTCTGACGGTCTCTAAGAAAAACAGGTGTGATCGGAAGGACGGACGAACAGACAGACAGGTGGTTCCATAAACGTTCGTTTTACCATTCCAAATAAAGCTAAGGAACGTATCGAACTAGACGATATTTGAGCAGCTCATTTTTTGTGTTTCGGTCCTAAATTGGCAAAACTATAGACGATTGGCAAAAGCGACATATTTTTTAGATTGCACTAAATCAGCTTATTTTTCGAAAAGAGGAAAAGAGGTAGAGAAATCTTTAAAAAAACATGATACTTTACTATAGTACGTATTATTCAAATTCTTACAAATTGTTGCTAAACTACTTATTTCGTTAAAACTTACGTTTGCAATCACCGCTAATGTAAATAAATCAAACAAGATGGCAAAGCATCTTCTCCGATACAAAATCTAATGTAAGAAGCGGACAAGATACAGTATCCCTTATTGAGCGTAATGCGTGACCATTCCACGGGAGCTTGACAAATTGGACTCCGGGATTATCCCCGGGACAACCCACAGGTCCGGATCGCGGGAATTATATCATCGGGATTGAGAAGGCTTTCTTCCATCGTGATTTTTCACATTGTTCCAAGAGATTTTTCCTGTTCATTTTCGGTTAAGAAGGATAATTAGGTATAATAGAACTTTCAACTTGCTATTAATAATTATGATTTAAGAAGAATTTAGCGCTTTCACACACGATGACGCATTGACGGAGCGGCAGACGTCAGTCCGTCATTTGTGAAGCAAGGAGTTGTAAGAAACCGCACAATAACGGATTGACGCGTGTGTCATCTAAGTGCCGTTTCATACAACTCCTTGCTTCACAAACATCGAGTTATTAGTGTCAAACATACCTACTATCTCGATGTTCACAAATGACAGATTGACTCAGACTGACTGTGATCCCACTTTCCCACTTACCTAGCTGGCTTTACAACTTTGTCGAGCAAAAAGAAAGTACCTAACTAACACAATTCACGAATTTGATCAGAACCGATTGAGCAAAGGCCACCTTAATAAAACAAATGAAGGATCTGATTATTGAGATGCTTACTATTATTATTAGAAAATTACATGGAGATTTTAGATTGGATAAGTTCTAATGGTAAAACAAAGTAACTTTAATTTTAACTTTTTGATGGTTTTGGCAAGAGAGAAATATTCTTCATTTCAATTTCGCAGCATTATTTTGATTTTACATAAGTAGATTAATACTGACACAGAACGCTATGTAAAACCACTGAGTAGGTAAGTATGCATCAATAATATCAGTATCAGTATCAGCGTGTATAGGTAGGTAACACTACGAATCGGTTTTTAAACAATCTTCAGTGTGTATAAGGCCTATTCGAATATGCTTAATCACGTCCTTGCGAAATATATGTAGGGGTCTCGAAAAACTCACAGCCTTTACTGTGAATTATCTGTGGAAGACATGCAATATTTTATGAAGGAAAAAATGTACTATCCAAAATAGATGTCCGGTGCGTGTACACATTGCCGTTTGGTATAAAGTGCGAACATTCGCGTTTTCTGATCGTGTAACAGCTGAAACTCAACATTCAACTTTTTTCTTTTGCATTTTGACTTGGACTGCTTTTTAAACTTTTAGGCCACGCAACTGTCAATAATTCAATTTTATTTTGCGGAACCGTAAGTGGTTCCATTTAATTAAAATACAAAAACACTACTTAAGATGAAGAACCATTGACACGAAAAGAAGAAAGAAGACCTAGGTATTGAAAAATGGCATGATGCTGCTGATCCTTGCCATTGCCATGCTTGCCAAACTCAGAGAGTATGGTTAAATACCGCTAGGCAAGACCGATTATTTTCAATGGGTACAATACAAGCCTTCCGCAAACTGAAACGGTGAACTCAGACCATCAAACTGAACAACTTTCACTATGGAGCCCACCTCAAGAAACGCGAAAAAACTGTTGTTTTATACAAAACTAAACAACAACCTACCCGACTCAAATGGGACAGCAGATTTTTTTTTTTGCGTTTCCTGAGGTAGGCTTCAAAGTGTTCATTCATAGTGAAAGTTGTTCAGTTTGATGGTCTGTTTACCGTTTCAGTCTGCGGATGGTTGTCCAGTACACAGGAAGGCAGAGAAAACAGATAGCTACATTCAAGATAGTCAGAAATTCGAAGTTCTGTCTCCTTGACTCGAAAGGCTAAGGTGTAGGCATTGAGTAATTATGTATAGAGCAGACAACGCGAACAAAATCTGTGCACCATGATCAGCAGTGTGGGGCGCGTGCTGGGCGACGAGCGCCTGGCACAGGCTAAGTGAGTTAGAGCGCGTGCACCCTAACTCGTGTTACAAAAAACATTACTTCTCGGTAGCTTCTCTAGTTAACATATTATTACCTCAATGGGTGTAGGATATAATATACAATGTTCTTGGGTGTAGTTATTAACTAATGAGTAAATGTCCAGTAACTTAGACCATCACATTATCGACGAGGTGTCGTTTGCGAGGATCGCTGACGGCGCTCCATGGTCCCGCAGGAAATGAACCCGAACCCCCGGGAAACCCTGCTAACGTTGTTAAACCTCTCCGTTCATATCAAATACATTTAGGAGAGCTATTTAAAATAGTTTTTTTTAAGAGTAGGAACCATAAAGATGGCTTTGATTTTGAAAAAAATTATACAGAATTGATATTTTGGTGACAATGAAACGTATATATCGTGACGAAGTTAGGCCAATTGCGGTTTCACTACTTGTCATTAAATAAGATGATAAAACCTTAAAGATAGACGTGGATAGACATAGACTTCCCAATACTGGGGAAAATTAATAGTTTGACTTCGCTTAAATTTTATTTTTGACTTCTTACCTACTATTTAATACAGGTTTTAAAAATATTGTTGCTAACATGTTTTATGTACATAAATAAGACATAAATAGTTTTAATAAACAATAATAATAGCCCACCCAAGTGGGCGAACCTAATGAGAAGTTAAGAGGTGGCGAGAGTTAAAACAAGCATGCCCACTAAAGCTGAGAAAGTAAATGGACACGGTGATACCAGATAATAAATTAAATGTAATCTTCCCTCTCTTCTACTCTCGACTCTTGATGAAAACACCTAGTACAACCGTCATCATCATAACCAGAATCGGGGATAATGTATTTCTGTAACTGTTCTAGACAGGCACGTATCACGTAATTTTTGTATGGAAAAGTGCTAACAGCACCTACTTTTTCATTGTTTTTCTATGAATATCCCCTCCCCCCCGAAAATTTTCTGCCCCCCCCCCCCCCCGAAACAAAAGTCTGGATACGTGCTTGGTTCTAGATTTACCAGATACCAGTATTGCAAACATAATATCTTCCAACTATTCGAGAATGAATTGAAAATCTTTTCGAAGCCTTTGGAAAGTAAATCAGAATAAATTGCAAGCTACCACGTTCCTTGGGGATAATATTATATCCACTTTATGGAATACATGTTTCACTCCATTAAAAATTTCGCTCCAAAATATGGCGCACGCGAATCCTAAGGGGGAATTTCGCAATAATATCAAATTTCGACATTAACTCAAAGAAATAGGGTGGTTAATGGTTTGTATTATTCCGAAGGGGGTAATTTAGTATGGCAATCTTCGTTAATACAAGCCTAGGGGACCGGTTGCGCTCGGGTTTACCTGCACGCACTCTATTTTGTTTTTTTCTTAAATTTTTTTCGGTAAACGTCTCGTTGGAGTCTTAGTATAATTTATTTTTCTTTCTTTTTGTATGCTCTAGTTTGTCTTTATTTGAAATGATCTGGTTAGAAAGATATTATGAGACTTGATTGTGGTTTTGATGTTATAATTATAATAATAGAATAGGCATAAAGACAAAAAAAATCGATTGGTTTTTGTTTTGTTTTTGTGTGTGAGCATTATGTGACCAAACATTTTGTATAAATAGTTAACATTTTGTTATTTTTACCCAGACTATTTACATAAGAGTTTTCGTACACGATTGATTATATTACTTATTATTATATTACTCATGATCAACGTTTGATATTACGCTTTATGCAATCATTTTTTAAAACCACACACCACTACCAATTTTTTTAAAGTGTTATTATATTAGATTCTGTACACGTCAAACGGTCTTTTTTTACTCGTAGGTAAACTCTAAAATAACATTTTACAATTTAAACACAATTAGTCTACACTAAACAAAAGAACTTAATCAAAAACTAACATAACAACTAAATTCCAGTTATATCAGGAACAAGTTGAAACGGAAACATGTCACAGGCAGTCCGGATCGGTCCGGGTCCGGACTCCGCCGGCACCCGGCTCCAAATTAGCCCTCCCATAAATTAAACGGATCAGACGCCATAAATCGACATTATCGCTCGATTAATTCTGATTTTAAGGGTCCGAATTGAGTTAGATAAGATTGGGATTGTGAAAGAAAAATTTGATTTGAATTTAAAGCACGCGAATGTTGAAACAATAAGCTTCATTGATGGATTACAATGACATATAACATTTTTATTTCAAGGAGCTTACTGACAAATCCTTTCGTTATCTGCAATACGTACTTATATTATTACTTAGTTTTACAAAAAAAAAAAAAAAAAAATATATTCAACTTAAGATTAGCCTGCGGCTCGCTTGGTGGCAGATTGACCCCGGAGACCAGGTCCACCAGGTTTCAGGGGGGCCGCTTCGGAGCTTCGCTCCTACGCGTAGCTCGGCCTCTGCCGCGCGCTCGGCTCGGATTTAACTGTCAGACAGATCCATACGGCTAATGGCTTATTTACACTAGTACATATAACATGTTTCTTATTTTTGAAACTTGATGTAAAAGTCTAACAAGATTTTATTTCACCACTTTGTCGGCGTGATTAATATGTATACCCAATGCCAAAATTAGAGCTTTCTAGTACTATGCGTCTCTGAGCTAAGCCGCGGACAGACGGACAGACAGACGGAACATGGCAAAACTATAAGGGTTCCTTGTTGACTGCGGAACCCTTAAAATTTTACCTACAATATTGAACCAAATCCTATATCCTAAACGATGTTGCAAAGCACGCGAATTCGGTATGGCTGTACGTTTCTCTGTATGTACTGACAAGATCAGTAGAGGCTTTTCAAAAAGTATCTTAAATAATTTAAATCAGTTAAACCCAACCTTAACTTTTCTAATAGCCATAGCCACCCACTACACCTATCAACTTGTTTTTACCATAATAAATCCCACCAAAACATAGGCTGTTCAAATAGATAAAGCCTTATCAATATCAGCCTTTTAACATTAATATATTCAAATTACCTAATAAAAGTGAAACGGTATTTAAATAGACGTTGAACTGTAAAATTATCTCTAAAAACGTACCTTTTAGATATTCTAATTCGTGAACTTTATGAATTTCGAGGCGTCCCTTAATAATTAAAGCTTAAAATACAGCTTTAACTGAAATAACTCTAACTAATTAACACTCAAAGTTGAATTTTGAAATAATGATGTTAAATAAGAAACCTCAGAAACGTAAACATGAGTAACAATAGGTTTTACAGTGAAAGAAATGAGGTCATTGCATTGGTGCATTTCATGGGAGATAGATCATTATAATTATGGTGGAAGTCACAGATTAAGTTATTTTGTTTGTTGTTCCGAGTAGCATAGTTTGTTTTATGGTGACAATTGAAACCGGGTAGTTCTTCGGAAGCATTTAATTAAAGTAATGAATTCAATATAGTCCGGGCGTAGAAGCCGTAAAATAACCACTTAGTTATAATAATATTAGAGTTGAAGATTTTTCAAAAATATATATCAGGGGTATGTTAATATAGATGTTTATAAAATGTTATAACACTTTCGAACTTATGGTAAATACACATTTGGTATTCTCATTATCTCAGATTAATATTGATCTAAAATTGAATACTTATTTCTGGTTTCAACTGTCATTATGTGTTGTTAGCTTCATATTATATAGTTGTTATAAATGTTAGAAATCGGCGAACCAGGTTACGCACTATTATCTAAAGCAAGTACTAGTTTTTTATAATATTGTGGAGTATAACTCTACATCATATACCTAATAATATATAAAAAATTTGCAGACTTTAATAATATCAAAACGAATTTTTCTTTATTTACCCGACTAATACCTATGAGAGAACCACAATCTATAAAATTACACCTAATTTAACATTGAAAATTTTACTGGTGGGCAGGACTTGAACCTTCCTTTCCTGGTAATGTACACCAATTAAGCAACCTACTGTGCCTATTGACATAAACTCCAAGCCATATAAAATCTTAGCAAGCTAAGCTTATTTTATCTTATTCTGTAGTTAGGTATCTTTTTTTTTTTTTTTTTTTTGAATGGACAGAATAACCCACACAAATCAAGTACGTAACTGTTGGCACTAATACTCGTTGTATTTGATTAATAAATAAACGTAGTCTTAATTTGGTACGGTTTGGTTTTGTTTGGTTTGGTTTCGTATGTTTGCTAGTTGGAAAAAGAGCTCTGTAGGAGCTCTTTTTTATTGCCATTTTAAGAGTTAATTGTTGATCCAGTTCTGTTATACATTATAAGATTACATCATCAATGCCTGTGCCCCTTAATTTTACAATCTCTTTCTTCAACGCATCTTCTTAAAGAAACGCAGCGCTATCTACTGGTTTTCAAAACGTATTGTGGCTGTAACTGCCAGTAATCTTTTAAAACTACCTATAGTCAACATACACACTATTACGTTAGAAGCACGATCACAAAACTTGTCACTCGCTTCGCTTGCTGGAGCTAAAGAAAAAAGATAAAAGACGCTGTCTGTTCCAATAATACTGTAAATTGAGGACAAGACCGGTAGATAACATCGATACTCAATATAAAACCAGTGGCGGAGCGCAGGTATAGGTAAACATAATCCGACTCCTATCGGCTTACCATCAGATTTTACAAGTTTATGTTAATACATTACTACTACCTAATGCCTATTTACTAAAACAAGGTAAACCATATTTCCATTTGGAATGATCAGAAACTATCAATACAAAATTTACCGTTTTCACATTTTGATTTTCAATGTCCCTTCAATTCCCTTCCAATGTGGGCGCGTCAAGGGTCAACCCTAGCAGCTACCCTTGGCACATATTATTTAATAGTAACGAGTCATTTTGGCTGTTGATTATAACTACAGGGTGAAATTGATATCATTAGCATCCATTTAAACTAAGAGTCTACTAATCCAACTGAACAACTTTTACTATAGGAGCAAACCGATGGGAGCAAAAAATAAAATCTGCTGTTGCATACATTTGACTCGAGTAGGCATTGCATTGTAGTATGGAACAGCAGAATTTTTATGCTCCGATCTGTTTGCTCTTTGACAGGTACTCTTAGTGTAAAAAGATGTTAATGATATCATTTTCACCCTGTATAAGATACCAGGTTAGCTAAAAAAATTGATTCAAAAAGAAAAAGCATGTAATCAATAGTTCTTCCGCTTACTCTTTGAAAATATTCACTCTCCGCCACTGTTATAAACGTTATAATATAATGCCAAGATGGAAAAGCAAGTGGCTATGTGAGTCAAAGGTCGGCGACAACAAATGGCCAACCGGACCGTTACACGACTCACAAAGCATAATAGTTTCCGTACGAATATAGCTTCTAGAATGGTGCTTGGGTTTACTTACTGTATATGAGAAGATATTTACTTACATGAGATAGAATCTTTATGGGGAAAATTGACAAACAAACAGCACATACATTATACAGGGTGAAATTGATATCATTAGCATCCTTTTAAACTAAGAGTATACCCATCAACCTGAAAAACTTTTACTATGGGAGCAAACCAATCGGAGCAAAAAAAAATCCTGCTGTCCCATACTAAACTGCACCCGCCGCCGCTGCCTACACGACTCAAATGTATAAGACAGCAGATTTTTTTTTTGCTCCAATGGGTTTGCTCCCATAGTAAAAGTTGTTCAGTTTGATCGGTAGACGTAGACTCTTAGTTTAAAAGGATGTCAATGATATCAATTTCACCCTGGATTTCTGGGGTTTTTGGGATGTACTTAGAGCAACTACATCTGTTCCAGATAAAGATTTAAATGAATCACAGAAAGTCAGAAACAAATAGTTATGTATGTATACGTAAACTTGTATTATTCGATGGAATTTTATTATAACACTTAAAGCTGCACATCGCACATCATATTATAGTCCATACACATTTTACTATTTAAAAAAAAACAAGAAAAACTCCCACAAATAACAGTTACACCAGAAACATTTCGCATGCACCCACACGAAAAGTCATAACACCCTCTAAAATTCTCCAAGGTTACTTGGCCAAATGAGCATGACCTCTCCACCAAGGTTAGCCAGACGTCCTGACAGTTCAAGTTACAATGGGGGTGAAGCGTGTAAGCAAGCCATGTCGGAATTGCCCTGAGAGCTTCATCCACAAATTGCCTCTATAATTAAGTAGCTTAGCAAACGTGAGGCTTAATGTAGACCTTTGGGGTTAATTATAAGGAACGAATTGATCGATGGCTCCTTTTAGGGTTAACTCTATCGATTACAGTCCCATTTCCCAAATAGCAGTTTTTAAATTCTTGAAAATATTGGGCAAGGACAGTCTTTAGATTTTTTCTCTTTATTTTTTTATCTTTAACTACATTTTTATTCGAAATATTTGATTTCCTTTAGGTGGCACTGTTTTCCAAAACGAGAAGATGTTTACAAATTTATATTATATGGCGGCTACATTCTTTTTATCAGGTGATTTAAAGAATTACAACCTTGTCATCAAGTTAGATAAAACCTATAAATTACAAATAAAACAAAAAAGAACAAAATACGAGAATACGTACAATAATAATCAATGCCATCAAATTATTTCATCTCAATTTCCTATGCGTGTTTCCTACAAATTGAGCATGAAAGATTGAAGATTATCCAAATTGCCTATGACAAATCGGAACCATAACGATTCAATATCGTACCGTCGCAATATCGTGCTTGGCTCCTCAGTGAATGAAACGTATTTTACGTTTACGTTTGGAATACTGTACCTACAAGCTTATTTGAGGTCCTACGTGAGAGGAGATTTGAGTTTACTATTATGTAAGTAAGGCAATCGTTTTACAAGTCAGGTTTGAATTCCAAGCTCCGTCTGTTCTGTTCCCTTCTGTCACAGCGTCATGATTCGTAAATGTGTTTCGTACATTCTTACATTTCGTGTTGCGAAGATGTGCTGTTGATCCTGATATTTTTTTAAAGGAGATATTTGACCACGATCTCTCCTAATTAAAATTGTCGTCGCAGTCCAAGGTGGACTCCGCTTATCTGGTATCGTTACTAGCCCAACCAGCCCAAGAAGGTTGTCCAATGAGTTTTTTTGTCCAATGAGACTTTACTTAGATGGATTCGTTACTAAGTATTACAAATGATGTATTTAACTCTTTATAAGAAAGTTTCAGATAGTTAGACAATAAAACAAGAGAACTGAATTTCTGACTTGATTATTGATAATTCAAATATTATATGGTTTTATAAGAGACTCTACTTGTAGAACTCACATGCCTAGTGTCCACTATGTGCGAGGATCTTCTATAAGATTAAGATTGGCTAATGGCTATGTAAGGCCACATACACAAACTATATAGAGATACTAACGTATCAGACTGCAATCTCCCCTATTAAAAAAATAGCATTACTTCATAGGAACATATTGAAGGTGACAGTAACTTTTTTTTTATGTGAGCCTAGAAGGAGCCTAGCGAAAAGTTTTTAATCTAAGGATTGCAGTTTTTTTTTGGAATGGATTCTAGCTATTTTGTCTGTGCCTTTTTTATTTACGGCTCTGGATTATTTACTTCACTATTTTAATAATAATATCTTAATTAAAAAACGAGAATGTTGTTCACAAGGTTTATTCGTAGTTTTAGCAAAGATAAAAATATTGACGTGCACTTCATATAATAGGCCTTTTATAAGTAATCTGTGCTTTTACGAATGACAACTTGTCCGCTGGCTCCCGTCCTTGGTCACGCCCACGACGCCGGCGCCGGTCGCCTCAGTATGGTGTTTCTGGTTCATTTCCACCACCCGATGTAGAAGCCAAATAAAGAAGCAAAAGGCTTTCAGGTCTCGGAAAAACTGGGTGCACTCATATCTGAAAATAAATAAAAAATGATTTTGAATGTTATCAATGTATTAATAAAAATAACCGGACAAGAGCGAGTAGGATTCGCGTCCTGAGGGAAGTTAAGTCTAATAAGCGTATTTTATTATTTGCAAGGTCGCTTATCCCTGTTGCGTCAACGCCATCTATCGATCCAATTGGAACTACTTTTTCTATTTTAATGGATTTTAGAAAATCCCTCATTAGATTAAGGGCCGACATTCCAGAATCTGGGCCGGCAGCCAGGTGGGTTGACGACATCTGGAAAAGTATAGACAAGACCTGGATGCGACTGGCACAGGACCGAGAAAAATGGCAAAATATGGAGGAGGCTTATGCCCTGCAGTGGGTAGATACAGGCTGAAAATGATGATGAATGATGATTCCAGAATCGGAAATCCGGGTCGAAAGGAAATAATTTATAATAAGCAATTTTTGTTGCTAGATCGTTTATACAAATGATATTAAGATACAGTGCGACATAAAAGAGTAGAAAATGGTGACAGCAGGAACTAAATATTTTAGTACAAATAGTAGGTCGGTCTTGCCAGCTTATGCGTGATTTTGACGTTCTTGCGTGGAGGCAGCGCCCTCATTTATTTTTTACTCTTTTATGTCGCAGTGTAGTAAATTGCAGCGCCCCCAAACCAGGTTTTTTATATTTCTGCATAGGTAGCATGCCGCAGTGATACAGCGCTATCACACCTTCGCTCTCTTTCTATTTGCGTGCGAAAGAACGAGATAAAAGACGTGATACAGCCGTATCACGTGCTGCATGCTACCAGTACAGGTCAGGCTTTAAGGGCTAAATCACATTGCTTTCCGAAAAGGATAACCAAACAACAAGTATTGACAGTTCGTTTTCGTTATATAAATTGAAACTTTTCACAACCTACGAATTTATCAAAGAAAACCGTGAAATAGTGCAGGACAAAGGGTTTGGAAGCCCCAGTACCTAATCCCGGAAACCATACAATCAATTTACAAATTTCGACCCAATGCGATCCTCTACAAGGGATTCCCTGGAGAAAATAGCAGCAAAATTCTTCATCAAAAATCTTTTCTGAACTCCAAGGTAAGTTTATCAATGATAACAAGATGCTATCGTAAATTTAAATTATAAATGAAATCTATAATCTTCTATTCACCTTGAACTTGAACCTTGTCTCTAAATTCCCCTTTTCCTAAAAGTTTGTTTCCTACGACCGACCGTCCTTACATCATTTAAATATCTACAAACACAAATCTAAACATCTATTTCTTTTTCAGGCGATCAGCATCACATAGTCAGAAACACCCCCCAGACAATCTTCCCAAAAGTTCTCCAGCACCCCAAAGCCAAACTGAAACCATCTGCTTACAGAACCAGGAAAACTGTCCCACTCAAACAAAATTAGATGAACTTTCAGTACTTAGTACTTGGAAAAAGAAGACAACCGAACCCTATGTCTGGAATAATCTTTGAGTTTGACCCAACTATCGTAGTTGTAGTTATCTAGTGAGGGTGAAATTTTATATAAGTTATAGTGCACTCGACAGGAGACTGGATAATAAGGCAATGTTTATGTCCTATCCTATAGAAATAGATCCTAAATACTTATAAATTAGTCAATGCAGCGAGCTATCTAGATACTTCCATAATAACATGTAGTTAGGTACCCAAAGCTTCAAATGTTGTGGTAGTTTAATATAATCCTATTGCAGAATAAGTCAGAGAATCAAATTTAAAACATAGAACTATCCGAAATCTTGTAATACAGTAAGAAATTAAGTTTTTTTAATTTACTTAGAGCTGTTGTGAGTCGAGACACTTTTAATTTTAGCTTGAAATCTTTTAAAAGAACTAAATAGAGCTAAGATATGCTATAACAATGTTCCAATATAATCTAAATGAAATTTCTTTGAAACCCCCCATGAATTATAAAATCATTTTGTAAGATTTAAGGAAATGAATGTAGGTTAATTGATTCCTTAAAAGTGAGTAGGTAATGATTATAACGTTGTAATATTAACGTTGAACGTTGTAATGTAAAGGATACTTTTAAACAGTAAACTATAAAGTAAATAATAAATTCATGTTTCATTCATTCTACACAGACTAAAAAGAAGAATCAGACGTAATGTCATCTAATCATGAGTGAAGCACCCATTTCTTGTGTGCGTGCTGTCACGCGGTACATAAGGCACGGGTCCCACGGCCTGTATATACGCAAATCGCGCCAAGCCACACGCCGTGGGAACGGTCTCGCCTGTCTTGGCCTGTAGACGCCTGTGGACGCCTGTGGTGTGTATTGTGTCCGGATCGCTGTCGGTAACTTCAAAGGGGCGCCTGTCGCCGCGCCTGTGCAAGCGCGTGGATTGCCGAGCCATTGACATACTACTGTAGCCAGGGGACTTATTAATTACCAAAAAGATTACCGATTGCCGTTTAGAAATTGTTGTAAGTTACTAAATGACTAATATAATAAAAACCTAAGTCTTACAGATCACAACCCGCCGTAGAAAAAAAATAAAAATAAGTCTGAAACGTTTCAAATTTCGAGGCTATTTTCTATACTGCCATGTTTTTCACCTTAGTTTGAAAATGTCAGTATAGAAATAAAAGAAAACCTCGAAATTTAAAAATGTAAGACTAAATGTTTTTATTTTTTTTCTACGCCGGGTTGTGATCTGTAAGGCCGAGATTCAGAGACGATTCTTAAGTTCGAACGTTCGAAGTTCGACGTTCGAAGTTCGAACTCCCGTATGTCAAAATCCATACATTTCGACCCTACTTAGCTCGAGCTAAGACGGAAAAAATCGTCTCTGAATCTCAGCCTAAGACTTAGGATTTAATATTAGTCATTTAGTACCATACAATAATTTGTAAACGGCAATCGGTAATCTTTTTTGTAATTAAAAAGTCCCCCGGCTACAGAACTACCCTGTCAGTGTCAAGGTTAAAACGATGACTAGATTTATAGATATACCCCCCCCCTTGCTACGCCTATGTAAAGATTTTTGCATTTTTAATCGAAATGAAAATGCAGAAACGCTCGTTATAGTTAATCCTCCATTAAATCTCTTGCTAGCTTTTACTACGTCAACAAGACAAAAAGTGACAGCAAGAGAATTAATGGAGGATTAAATTTAATGAGCCTTTCTGCAACTGAGTTTTAGTTGCAGGAACGGTCATTAAAGTTAATCCTCCATTAAATCTCTTCTGTAATTTTTTGTCTTGTGGACGTAGTAAAACCTAGCAAGATATTTAATGGAGGATTAACTTTAATGAGCGTTTCTGCAACTGAGTTAGTTGCAGGAACGGTCATTAAAGTTAATCCTCCATTAAATCTCTTGCTGTAATTTTTCTTGTGGACGTAGTAAATCTAGCAAAAGATTTAATTGAGGATTAACTTTAATTAGCGTTTCTTCAACTGAGTGTTAGTTGCAGGAACAGTCATTAAAGTTAATCCTCCATTAAATCTCTTGCTGTAATATTGTCTTGTGGACGTAGTAAAAGCTAGCAAGAGATTTAATTGAGGATTAACTTTAATGAGCGTTTCTGCAACTTAGTGTTAGTTGCAGGAACGGTCATTAAAGTTAATTTAATTGAGGATTAACTTTAATGAGCGTTTCTGCAACTGAGTATTAGTTGCAGGAACAGTCATTAAAGTTAATCCTCCATTAAATCTCTTGCTGTAATATTGTCTTGTGGACGTAGTAAAAGCTAGCAAGAGATTTAATTGAGGATTAACTTTAATGAGCGTTTCTGCAACGGAGTGTTAGTTGCAGGAACGGTCATTATAGTTTATTTAATTGAGGATTAACTTTAATGAGCGTTTCTGCAACTGAGTGTTAGTTGCAGGAACAGTCATTATTCATTAAAGTTAATCCTCCATTAAATCTCTTGCTGTAATATTGTCTTGTGGACGTTGTAAAAGCTAGCAAGAGATTTAATTGAGGATTAACTTTAATGAGCGTTTCTGCAATTGAGTGTAAGATTAGTTCATTTATAATCAACTTTTTAGATTAAAATAGTTAATTATTTTTAATTTTAATCAAAATTAACTTTGGGCCGGCACTGCTTTAAACCACATACTCGACTCATCAAACTGAACAACTTTAAACTGTCAGAACAAAAAAAATAGAACAACTCTGGTAGCATGGTCAACTCGGACAACATGAACAACTCTGGTAGCATGGTCAACTCGGACAACATGAACAAATCGGATAACATGGTCAACTCGGACAACATGGTCAACTCGGACAACATGGTCAACTCTGACAACATGGTCAACTCGGACAACATGGTCAACTCGGACAACGTGGTCAACTCTGACAACATGGTCAACTCTGGCAACATGGTCAACTCGGACAACATGGTCAACAAAGTCAACTCTGACAACATGGCAAACTTGGTCAACATGGTTAACTTGAACAACGTGAATAACCTTAATATCATGGTCAGCTCAGTCAACATGATCAACGGTGGATTTTGTCAAAGTTAATTGAGTTGTCAAGAGTTGTTCATGTTGTCCATGTTGACTGAGTTGACCATGTTGTCCGAGTTGACCATGTTGTCCGAGTTGTTCATGTTGTCGGACTTGTTCTCCTCCATCTGGCGTCAACGCCATCTATCGCGGTTTGTTGGAACTATGTTTTACTAGCTGTCAGAAAACTCCCCATCGGGTAGATTTATTCCTGACTGGCTCGGCAATCCACGCGCTTGTACAGGCGGCGACAGGCGTTTCCTTTGAAGTTACCGACTTTCGATGGATAGCAATACGCACCGCAGGCCGCGACAGGCGCTCTGTTCCCACGGCGTGGCGCGTGGCGTGTGGATTGACAACACACATGCCGTGGGACCCTATCTACAAGCTAGCTACAGTTGGCGCGTGGATTGTAGCGACAGTGTTGCTAAGTTCGGCTTTTCGGAACTAGATTAGCTCTTTTTTTCTCTCGACTAGCGCTGCGCCATATTTAATAACTTAGTAGTTTATATTTCAGTTGTGTTTATATAAATTAGCCGAAATTTTACATTTTCTTATTACGGACAAATTACAGAGCACGGTTTGTTGTGAAAGTTCGTTCTGTTTCTATACATTACATGCAAATCTTTTCCAATGCAGTTTTCGTTTGCCGCGGTGATTACGTAAGTCGCGACAATTATCGTATTTCTTTTTTTTTACTTATTCCGGTCTCCTTATAATCTATGTTCTTGCAGAATAATTCAGAAAAGAAAGATTGTTTTTCAGTTATTAAAACAACAAGAAATGAAATATGTAACATTTTAGATATTATAATATTATATAATAATTTGGCTTTGAAATAAAAGAAACAAATGGCTCATTCCCTTGCGTAGCAATGGTAACACTAAATGGCATGGCGAGCCACAGGCACCGTGGGAACGGGTCGGCGCGTGGTGTTACAGGCGAGTACAGGCGAGGCGCGTCGTGGCGCGGCTTGTCTATACACAGGCCGTGGGACCCGAGCCTAAGGTTACGGGTTGTCGGACCTGCGCCTAGAGCTAGTGCATCTGTGTGAGTGTAGGTCCCTTGTAGAACAATCGAGATTGTATTACCTTGCATGCTACACATCTTTTTAGTGCAATACTCGGTCCGTATTTCTTTCAGGTCCGTGTCATTCTATGTTAAAATGTCAAGAGCGTGCCGGAATTAGAAATAGACTTAGGCCGAGATTCAGAGACGATTTGTAAGTCATAGTTCGAACTCCCGTTTGTCAAAATCCATACATTTTGAGGTGTCTGCACCTGATTGATGTTCCCGAGTTAGCTTCGTCACTATTGCAATGACAGACCGCAATGTGTCATTTTGTGATGTTTTGCGTGACATGTTGTTTGTTTGAATGAGCTTGTCTATCGCTAGAGTAATATGTCTATGATCTCAACCCTACTTAGCTCAAACTAAGACAAAAAAAATCGATTCTGAATCTCGGACGTAGGCCAAACCAGGGTCCTGGGTTCGAATCCAGGTTCGGTCATGGATGTTATATGTTCATGCCGTTGTTGTATGGTTTCCATAATAAAAGCCTTTAGTGCTTAGATTGGGATCATTACAATGTATGTGCCTGTGAGCGTTATTTATTTTATTTTAATTATGTGTGTAGTTTTGAGAGCAAAGAATACACATACATACATACATTCATACGCTCACGACCGTAATATCTTTAAGGGTGGTCAGAAACATTGCTACAACTATCAGCTGTCTAGCACACAGTAGTAACAAGGCTCACTCATAGCTTATTGAAGGTAGCCATAGCACAGCATATGCTCACGACTATATTCCCCGAGGGGGTAGTCAGATATATACTCGTACTGACAACTCAGAACATCCATGATTCACTAGTAGGAGGCGTCGGCGTATAAAAGTTTTCTCTAAGAGATTTGGCGTATTTTTGACGGCTCATAACTTCAGTCTGGATAGTAGATGTGGGCTCAAATTTTCAGAGCAGCATGTGGGTATCACTCTTATAGAACTTACCCAATTTCATATTTATAGCCTTGCTACTTTAGATTTTATTAATATGCAAACTT
This sequence comes from Agonopterix heracliana, assembly GCA_963693445.1. NCBI lineage: Eukaryota > Metazoa > Arthropoda > Insecta > Lepidoptera > Depressariidae > Agonopterix > Agonopterix heracliana. The sequence goes on from OY856310.1 coordinate 5,313,659, forward strand.
CGTTGATTTCGTCATTCACTAACTCACTCACTGTTGATCATCAAAACCTAACAGGTACTTCTCGAAGTCCAAATCTGAAGTTACATTTCATTAGAGTGACAACCACATGCTGTCCTTAAAATTTGAGCTCACAGGAGTACCTAACCGAAGTTATTAGCGCCCAAAAATACGCCGAATCTCTTCGAGAAAAGGTACTATACCATACCCTCTAGAACAGGTAGGACGCCCACCTATTTCTCGAAAGAGGTCACACTAGACTAGTAGAGGTCACTTGTATAAATTAAGCCCATTTAACTGGTGGTCGAATATGAGTGGTTACTAAGATCTTAAGTGTTGAGTGGTTTTAATTTACGATTTTTCAAAAAACTTATCGCGGTTGCCAGACGAACATTGAAAATCACGCTAAGATCGTTGATACTTGAGATTATATAACATATTTTTTTACCTTGAGATGAACAAGATGAAAAAATCAGCTGTTCCATACAAGCAAGCCTACTCGAGCCAAATGTATGGGACAGCCGATTTTTTTTTTGCGATTTCGATGTTGGTCCCATAGAGAAAGTAGTTCAGTTTGACGGTCTGATCATCCGCTTAAAAAAGTGTCAGCATATTAAGAAGGTATACAGGGTGTTAAATTAAATGCGACACTTAGTAAATTGTGTAATAATACTTTTTTGTGTACTTAGACTGTAAGAAAAATTGGGTTATTCCCGATATCCCCCACGGTCTCGGCCCCAGTGGGGGACAACGGGAAAAAAATTCTCGCTGTCCCCCTCGCCTCCGGGCACTCCTCCACTGGGGGCCATCGGGAAAATATGATATCGTTGTCCCCCACTTAAATAAAAACAATGGATTTTTAATGAAAACACTGTAAATAGTTTTGTTATCAACTGTATTATGTTTTTGCAATAAAATAGTGTGCTTTATACATCAATAATTAAGTTCTAATGTAGCCTGCGCGTAGGTAGTCGAGGGCACCACTAGTATTTAAACAACTTCGTACAAATTCATACACACATTATTGTTTCACAGATAGTATGTATAATACCTAACATACATATGAACTGTCGCATCTGTCTTGGTCAGTGATGCTCTTTGACCAAATTATAGTAGTTTCTGTTTATATAAACTAGATGGCACTAATGTTCCCGAAGAGTTTTTGAACATGTTGTTTGTTTGAACGAGCAATTCTATCGCTAGAGTCTACGTCTATGGCCACAGTCATTGTTTGTAATTTGCTGTTTAGATTTATATGCGTCTCTGTCGCCGCTTAGCAATCCATCGACGTGCGAAGCAACTTGAACATTTATACAGGGTCCTTCCTATTAATGCTGACACTTTTTCAAGGAGATGATCAGACCGTCAAACCGAAAAACTTTCTCTATGGCACCAACATCGAAATCGCGATAAAAAAAATCAGCTGTCCCTTACAAAACTGCAAATCTACTCGAGCCAAATTTATGGGACAGCAGTTTTTTTTTCGCAATTTCGATGTTGGTCCCATAGAGAAGGTTAAAAAAGTGTCCGCATATTAAGTTGGATCCTACAGGGTGAAATAAATATCATTAGCATCCTTTTAAACTAAGAGTCTACCCATCAAACTGAACAACTTTTACTATGGGAGCAAACCAATCGGAGCAAAAAAAAAATTTGCTGTCCCATACTAAACGGCACCCGCCGCCGCCGCCGCTGCCTATACACGACTCAAATGTATGGGACAGCAGATTTTTTTTGTGCTCCGATTGGTTTGCTCCCATAGTAAAAGTTGTTCAGTTTGATGGGTAGACTCTTAAAAAGGATGATAATGATATCAATTTCACCCTGTATATTTGACTAGCCATGGTGGTCCAGAGGCGAGTAACCTTGCCTGCCGTGCAGGAGGCGATGGTTCGATCCCCGTCCGTCCAGGCCGACTCGTACCAATGAGTTTTTCGGAATTTATGTATGATTTGTAACACCACTGGCTTTTAGGTGAAGGAAAACATCGTGAGGAAACCTGCATGCTTCAATTTCGAGGCATGTATTGTACCCACTGTCCATTATAATACACTGGACAGAGTTTCGGTACTACTGGTGAAACGTGGATGTTCTGAGGTTTCAGGATATCTCTGACTACCCCCTCGGGGAATATAGTCGTGAGCATAAATGCTTATTCTATATTTATGTTCATAAGGGTGGGTCGGAGGCCCCGGTGCTCGGCACCGCCTAGTCCTTAGGTCATGGCACTGAGTCTTACTCGATAGACTCATTTTAAGCACAGTCGCGAGGGCCCCCTAGACGCGAGGCCCGTTTCATTTGCTGACTCCTGCTTCATGGCTAATCCGGCACTGCAACTTAGTGGATTCCATCTAAACTCCAATACCTACTAGACTCAAAATTTGTATTTTATGTGAAGTATGTAATAAATTATTTATAAAGAAAAATTCTTTGCTTAGATCGGTTTCCTTCCATCGTAAGTTGTTCAGTTTCATGGTAGAGAATGTGGTTTAACACTTTCGCTGCTAAGCTCAAAATCATGATCCTCGTGCTAAAACTGACGCGCAAGGAGTAAGGTTGTCGGTGACTCGCGCGGTAAGTCATAAGCACAGCCGAAATGCAATATAACTGACTCGTTACGTGGGTTCTTTAGCACTGCGGCCAATTGGTCGCCGACCAACGCCGTAGGTCGTCAGCAGCGAAAGAGTTAAAGGTTAATGATACTTTTCCTTATGCTTGGTTCACATGTACGCCGTGCAGCCCGGCAACTTGCCGGGGTCGCTGTACATCGACTCGTCTGTAAAGTGACTGTTACTATTTAACTTTATAGAAGCCTCAATGTACACACGACGACACGTCAGGCTACCCTGTTTGGACTTTGAACTATTAGAAGTTGAACGCTGCGAATCGTGCGGGAGGGTGCGGTATGTTGTTGTTGTTTCGTCTCACGGCACGCTGCGCCCGCGCCGGCAACCGCGTCTATGCAGGCTCTCTACCGCACTATTTTGTGTTTTGTACCTAGCGTAGTTATGGGTATAGGGTGCGTAACCTGATGTGTCGCCGTGTGTACAGCGAATTGTCTAAGCTTGCGAAGCGAATTGTCATACATACCATAGATTTTTATATGCAGGACACCGCAGCGGCGCCGCACCGCTGCCGCACCGCGCCGTGTGATTCGGCTGTTAGAGAATACAAGGTGTTACAAAAATACAAATAAACATTTAAGGGGGTGGTTTAGACCATGAAACTGAACAACTTTCACTGAGACCAATATCGAAATCGCGAAAAAGAAAGAAATCTGATGTTCCATACTAAACTACTAATCTACTCGAGCTAAATGTATGGGACAGCCTACGAATAAGAATGTATAGAAATGTAAATCAAGCTCAAAAAGTGGCACCAAAAAAACTGTACCGTGTTCTAAATTTGTTCTTTAAAAACTAATACCTTTATGTTACCTTGCCGCCAAAACTCATACAACATGTCATTTTTCATTAGGTGCCAAAAATTATGTGGATCTTGTTTTAGAGTTAGGTAAGTACTCTTCTATCATCATCATCATCATCATCAGCCTATCATCGTCCACTGCTGGACATAGGCCTCTCCCAAGGCGCGCCACAAAACTCTGTCCTCGGCCTTCCTCATCCAGTCGCTCCCCGCTACTTTTTTTAGGTCGTCTGTCCAGCGGGCAGCAGGGCGTCCCACACTACGCCTACCAGTTCGCGGTCTCCACTCTAGAACTCTGACACCCCATCGGTTGTCAGTTCTTCGACAGATATGACCAGCCCATTGCCATTCTTCTACAGTTATTAGTTATTCTTATTCGTAGGGGACAGCAGATTTTTTCGCGATTTAGATGTTGGTCCCATAGAGAAAGTTATTCAGTTTGATGGTCTGATCATCCCCTTTAAAAATGGACCCTGTAGAGTAACTACTAGATCTGTGCCTCTACTCTTTCCTGACAAAAGGGGCTTTGCCAGACAAACAATCAATCAATCAATCACATCATTTATTGTGTATAGAATTCTGGTACATTATGCTGTTAACATTGCAATAAAGAAATATGGCACACCGAATCCTGTCTTTCCAGACGTGCACAAACAAACAAAAAAACATTAAAATACAGCATAGCATAGCATATGCTCACGACTGTATTCCCCGAGGGGGTAGTCAGAGATATTCTGAAACCTCAGAACATCCACGTTTCACCAGTAGTACCGAAACTCTGTCCAGTGTGACGGGGGGTGAGCCCGTCGCCACTTATAATGGACAGTGGGTACAATACACGCCTCGAAATTGAAGCATGCAGGTTTCCTCACGATGTTTTCCTTCACCGAAAAGCCAGTGGTGTAACAAATCGTACATAAATTCCGAAAAACTCATTGGTACGAGTCGGCTTGGACGGGGATCGAACCATCGCCTCCTGCACGGCAGGCAAGGTTACTCGCCACTGGACCAACCACGGCATTAAAATACAAAATACCTAATTAAGTATGCATTCAACTACTAAACAAATTTTTTCATTGCAGTTACATACATACATATACTCACGCCAATATCCCACAGGGATAGGCAGAGACTACGGCTCACCACACACTACGATTCTGACACACTTCTCTCGCCTCATCCACTTTCATACATCTCTTCATGCACTTCCGTCGGTTGAGGGTGCTACGCACTTGTCCACTTTGGAGAAGACCATTTATTTGGTCGTGGTAAAGCAAAGCAAGTTAAACAAATTAATACAATAATTCCATTAGATTAAGGGCCTGTTTCACCACTTCTGAGTAAATTCTTGTTAGCTTATCCGACAGATAGTTTGACATATTTTGTATGAAATTATGTCAAAATATCTGTCGGATAAGCTAACAAGAACTTACTCAGAAGTGGTGAAACAGGCCCTAATTATGTCCACAATAACAAAAAAACAGACTGAAAGGTGGAAGAACAAAGTGATTCTATCTTTCTAGGGTTCCATTTTTTAAGATATGGATGTGATGCTATGAATGCTTTTAGGGCGCCTTTTTAGGGTTCCTTTCCGAAAGGATGATAACTAAGCCTATGCAGTCTGTCCTACCTATGAAGGGCTGAATGTTATTCTGTTATCTGTTCTGTCCCCCCAAAAGGTAAGAGTAGGGAAAGGTAGGGTAAAGCTTCCTTAAAAAGTAGCAAATTGATCGAAGTTGATTGAAAACTTACCAATTTTATTTCTTGACAATTTCTCTGCAACTTCATTTTTGCAGTAAGTGTGATCCTCATGATGCTGTCTTTTTTACTTACAATATGTGCTCACGTACTGGAATGAAAAAATATGTTTCATTACTTATGTTGGCATAAATCGTTGCTTCTGCCTAATTCATTATCCAAGCTACCTAACTTATCTAAGCTACCTAAATTATGACTGTATCTAAATGTTGTGGTGCATTGAAATTTTAAAGGAGCATTTGAAAATAGGAATAAATTTTGTTTTTTTAACTAACTAATCTAGAACATTTAATTATGTATTTAAATTGGTGTCAATGCACACTTGACTGAAGAAAGGTATTTGCTTAGGATTTTTGTTTGTCTGTTTGTTTGTGCACGCATTACTTAAAGGTGAACGCACATTCAGCCGCACCGCAGTCTCTTTTTTTTAAACTGCGGAGACTGTGGTGCGGCTGAGTGTGCGTTCACCTTAAAACTACTGAATTGTTTTCGATGGGGTTTTCACAAAGCTTAGTTTGGATCAACATTTAGGGTTTGTTTAATTGTTCAGTTGGTTTACTTTACTCAATGAAAGTTATGAGTAAATACCTACTATTTATAATTTTCAAGAAGATAAGTAGGTATGTTGTACCTAACTATTCAAGTTGTCTGCGCATACGATGTCACAGGTGCCGCTTCTGTTCTGATTTAAGAGGATAGGCGGGCTGAAATGCTCATTTGCACAATAGGTCACTTTTACTAGAGTCGCCGACCTAAAGTGAAAGAGACAACTGCAGCTCGGACCGATTTTATCTACATAAAATTTCCTCCTCCAAAACTAAACCGATTTTAATAATTCTTTCAAGTATAATATGAGAAAGACTTTGGCTATGTCTGTATGTTTTGTTTTTTGTTTATATTAGTCCAATTTGTTTGCTGGATGTCTGAAAAAAGGCGGTAAAATTGGTCATTTTCGAAAGTCCCTAGTCCATACATTAATAATCAACAGACATGTGATCCGAGGCTTTCTTATTTACTGTCCGAGGTTAGTATACTATTTTTCTTCTCGACGGAGGTGAAAGCGACAACTTCGTTTAGCGCAGCGGGAAGAGAATTGACGCTTTCCGTCCGGAGGGAAGAAAATTAATGTAAAAAAGCAAAACATAGCAGAGGTAACTAGATTGCATGGTAAACAAATATTTGATCTAGTGCCATAATTCAGGGAGGAAACAGGGGAATAGGTACGTTTGTATGGAAAAAACGGTACCTAACCCTATCCTCTAAGCAACAAAGTAAGAAGTGGAAAACATTCATAATTATTACTTACAGTATTCATGTTGGTTGTCTGTGTTGATGGTTGATGTACGCAGTCTCAGGATTACCGTAGGGATTACCACTAGTAATCACGTTACTTACTGGTAAATAAAGTTGGATTTGGATGGCGCGACATCACGAAGCGAAGATGAAATCTCACGTGAATCTTCGCAAGAAAACTTTTCTACGTCTATTCGCATTGTGCGTTTTAATGCGTACCTCTTGTAAGTAAATAAAAAAGAAAGGAAATAACTAACTCAACGCAAAAACTTCTAGCAAAAACTTCATCAACAACTTTGAAATTTAGGAATGGCGGGCAGCGGCAGTGTCGGACGCCGCCATTTTGTTTTGTACGGCATGGCGAATCAGGGGTATGAAGAACGAAGAGGGGTGAAAGAAACTGTCACAGTGACTTGTCTATGCACCGTCACCATCAATATGTGCAAAACCGTAGACAATCATAGACTTAAATGATAAGGCTAGGAAATAATATATGAAGACTACCGGCCGTGGCCACATAAGACCTCATCAACGCAAAGATGAAGCAGTCGCCGTGGCCGAAATAGGTCTGATGCAAAACATTCATTTTGATTAAATAAAAATTCTGACAATCGTTTTAAAGCGACATTTGACTATATATTGATATGTCTATTATATATCGTATGTTTGTTATTGACCGGTCCGTCGCGGGAGCTCCCTGTTGCTGTTGCAGCTTTGCACGGACCTCCTTCTATGGACTCCATAGTGTTCTCTACTAGTTTAATCCGCCTATCGACAAGTAAATTTAACGTACAAATTCCAAAAGAACATCCCACATTAACTATGAACAATGATTAATTGATTACACAGGGACGTTAGCGTTAATCCGCGCAAATGAACGCGAAATGTCCCTCAACCGAAATGTCATGTTGAACCCACATCCACATGTTCTGGGAACTGGCAGCTTAAGTCTCCGAAACGTTTGAGCATGCTGGTTCCACTAATGAAGACCACAGAAATCAGGACAGCTTTTGGTTCAAATATAGTTTGGAGAATTTATAAAGCCATTCGTAGTTTCGACGTGAATATAATATTAGAAAATAACATTTAATTTATCGGAGTTAATACAGCAAGAACAAGACGTGGGGGGATAGCAAGAATGGGGTATTCCAGGACGGATACTAACGGTTAGCCACCTATTAATTCAATTCAATTATATACGTTATTGCACACAAAAACAGAACATACATTTGAATAAAGATAAAAACTACAAGTAGGTACAAAAATGCCGGTCTTATTGCCAAAAAGCCATTTATTGACACGTTATTCCATCCTAAAACCTGCAATATACTATGGTGGGCCGGTTGGTAGTTGTTACAAAATTCCCTACCACCCTGAACCGAAAGAGATTTTGGTGTTCTTTTTATGTTTGTAATATAATATCTAATAGTGGAGACATACAGACAAGAAGTTTTGCCTTACGACCTGCGCCAACTACAGCACATAAATGATATTTATATTGCCAATTAGTAGTAGTAGTTAGCATCTTATGTCATAAATGATATTGCATTGCAGGGAGACAGGTATAGATACTTTAGTGTATTAGTATGGTATTAGTTAAGACTGGTTTCAATTACGTCTCGTCTCGTCACGTACCACGGGAGCCATCAAAGTTTATGGTGCGTGTGTTTGACTGGCCGTCTATTACTGCTCTCTATAGCAATATACGTACCATATAGGGTGGGAAAACGAGGTATACACCTTTAGGGATTGTACCTTAAATCATCATCATCTTCAGAAAAGTCCTACTGCAGGGCATAGGCCTAACCGGAAGGAGGTTAGATGAGCCTTAAATCATAATCGTCATTAGCCTATAAACGTCCTACTGCAGGGCACAGGCCTGACCTGAAAGCGGTTATATATATGGGCGTTAGTCCAAAAGTCCAGGCAAAATTAGTATAAATTAAAGTAAACATTTAGCAAAAATTTCACAAAGGAAATTTTTAAACTTTTACTATTAAAACTAATATCGTGCGGAACTTTGTGTGACCTATGTTTACACTTGTGTTTAGTTTGGGCACTTATTATAGTGAATTAAGACAGACTAGGTACCCCCTCGAGGAAATAAGTCTTAAGCACAATATGCTGTTATTTTTCAGGAGTCTGCAAAAAAAATTCATTTCTCTTGCCGTTCTTAGTTGGTTCTAAAACACACAAATTTTTTTACAAACAGTAATAAATCTTCCCTAATTGATCTTTGTTCGAATCAAAATCTGCTTCGGGTTTTCTAGTTATTTATAAGGGAAAACCAAGTGGTCCTAGCATAAAAAATTACCACCACCACATTAAATAGAGGATATTATATTGTTTTAAGAAGTAACATACCTTACTTCTTAGTCTTAGGTAGGTAAGCAAAGCAAAATAATGTTCAATAAGGGAACAGCTGGTATTTTTAATCTGTGGAAGCAAAAGGCCAGCAGCCGCCAGTCTGGAGGTAAAATACTGAGAATCGATGTACCGAACCTATCGCAAGGAAAGCCTTCTCTTCTATTTACATTCTCTGTTTAAGACGAAGCAATATTGTATGCGGGGGGTTATTCATGAAGACGAATCTAGAGATTTACAGTAGAGATATTGTTGATGAGATTTCTGCATATACATGACTAGATGACTAGTTGACTACCCCCTTGGGAAATAATAGGGTCCTCTTTTTTAAGGGGATGTCAGACCATCAAACTGAACAACTTTCTCTATGGCACCAACATCGAAATCGCGATAAAAAATCTTCCGCTCCATACAAAACTGCAAACCTGCTCGAGCTAAATTTATTTGTCGTGATTTCAATCTTGGTCCCATAGGGAAAAATGTTCAGTGTGATGGTCTGATCATCCTCTTAAAAAACTGTCAGCATATTAAGATGGACCCTGTATAGAACACACACTCAAGCGCTTTCTCGAATAGTCAGTGCTGGCTGTAGTAGAAATCGGCTAAGAAAATTCATTCCCTAACAATAAAAAATCATCGAGCCCTCCCATTCATCATCAGAGACAATATTAAGCGACTGTATCACACAAGCTATTTTTGAGCATAGGCGTTGATGGACAGATATCGTCGCAATATCGCCGCGTTGTCACCGCGTTATCGCCACGATATTTCTGAGATCAATCAGTGTCGCAGTGGAATCGGGGTGATGCAGTTGCATCGTTCGTTGCGGTGCAGTAATCAAACATCACCTACGCTCAAAAATCGCTTGTGTGACTCTTAGAACCGTATGAGTCTCATTGAATCAATAGTTACCTTACCTTGGTTTAACTATGTGCAAAAGCGAGTTATTTTAGGTACAAGTGCTGACATTTGAATAAAAGTATCAAGTAACATAGTTCGTTCAAGTATCTCTTAGAACTGGATACGAAACACAAACGACATGAAAGGGTAAATGCATAAAATATGCAAATTATTTAGCTATAAACTAGTAAATGGCAGGGCAGGGCCCAGTCTTTCGTACCATTATGTCCATAGCCCAGTCTGCTATCGTACCTATAGTAATACAGTGGTTCTACTCTACAATCTAAATAATAGTAAATCGAAACTAAAGCTATGTTAGGTACTTAACTACAGTGTAATACAGAACTTATAAAACACGAAAGGTCTGAATTATAGAGGATATAATTCAATACCAACTTTGCCAACGTAGTATAGGTTTTAGAGGTACCTATTTTATTTTGAACTTTAATAAAAAGGGAATAATATAGTAATTTTGTTTGCGAATTTCTTAAAAGCATCCGACGGTTTTGCGATTATTTCTTATATTATGACAGATTAAAAGAATTTTGTAAAAAAATTATGCAAACACTTTTATTACGCCGAACTTTATCATCCATGTGCAGTGCAAAGAATTATCCATCCATCCATTCATCGATCACAGAACGATGCATTTATCTTTTAAATGTATCTCATCATTCTCATCATCATGAGCCCATATATTGAATAAAACCCCATAAACGCAGGGCACGGCCTGCTCTGACAAAAAGTGTGAGAGGGAGCGGACCCACTACGTCTATGTGTATTATATTCCGTACCTAGTCTAGGAGTGCAACAGCCCGTTGCAAATAGTGTAGGCGCCGAACTTATCATTTCGCAGACTCATAAACAGTCTAATGGTGAATCCGTGGCTTTAGGGATTTTAACCGTAGCGAAGTATATTATTACAATGTGTTGAACTCTATTGAATTCAAAGTACTTACGAGTATTATAGATTTTGACGGGAAACCATAATTATTAAATGAATCAATTTCACTATCGTATTTATGTTGTTAGTGAAATTGATTCGTTTAATAATGATGTTTTCTCAGCCATTTAATAATGAGGTTCTCTACAATATTCAATAAGAAATTTTATTAAAAAAATTAGGAACGCATTTTAAAATAGAGCTATGTAGGTCGAACCTGGAAAACGTTATCGGTAGGTAGGAGTATGTAGAACTTAACTACAGCTATCTCATTCTAATATTTATGATGTAGTAACTACACAAATTGTTCCCAGAGGTCCTTAACATCTCTACTCCTCTCAAATAGTACCTTAAAAGACCTCAAATGAAGAGAATAACAACAAGGAATTAGCTAATCTTAGACCTCTTTAGCCAATTATTAGCATATCCTGCAATTTGTGTCATTTAGGAACCCGCATAGCTTCATTTGATAGGTCTGAGAAGGATGAATGGACTTTTGTGTCTGTCATCTTAAGGTGGTTTCCGTCCATACAAAACATTGTCGTAGAACACTCGTAGACGGTATAATACGGTATAAGACGAATTATTCATACAAAATTTCAAAGCCTTATCTTCGTAATTATATTATAAATTGTAAATGTTATTTGATACGCGCAATCTAGATTTTCTAAGCTATTTTTCCATATATCATTTCTTTTATTAATACCGTCTACCAGTGTTCTACGACAAAGTTTTGTATGAAATTGACAACTCTCCAACCACCTTAAGGCGAACCTTAGACGTTCAATAAATATCGAGATCCGCATCACATCCGTATACTTCACCAAGGGTTGGTGAAGGCAAATCTCAGGGTAATTGCAACTATGGGGCAATTGCAACACTTTACCTCGATGAAGATAAGTTAATGATTCAGTAAAAAAATTAGTTTCTGGTTAATAATGCTACTTACATGCGCACACATTTTTCTAAAAGTCTTAAAGAATCCACCACCAAATTTTACCTCTCTCTTTAGCATAAAAGTTACCTGCTCTGATAAACCAATTAATTTACATGCAGATTTGTCCATAAAATTATGTCGATGTCCTTATTACTTCAACCTCTCCGCACTTCACCCGACCAAGTTGCGATGGCATGCGATTTGCATGTAATTGAACCTCAAACGCCACTCATTCGTTTTTTATTTAATTAATTTGGTTCTGCGGTGCTCTTTGAGATATATTTTTATTGTTTTTAAAAGTTTTCTCTTTATTGAAAAATGTTATTTGTTTTTTAAGGTTATGGCTTACTTTGGAATGGACACGATGGACAAAGAAATTGACAATCAATTTATCTCGTGGTGGTGCTTCGCTTACTGCAGAGCAGTATTTCCAAACTTATTTAGGTCGCGACCGTAAAACGATTCAAAAATCCCTCGCGACCCCCTTTACATCAAATTAAATTAATTGCACTATGCGTAAGTAGTCTGACGTTCGATCGTATTGCCTGCCAGAGGCATATTACCAAATATTGCGCCCCTGGGCAAATATATTTGATCAGTCCCCATAAATGCAGCTTGCCGGCAAGCCCTTTATCAAGATTTGTATTAGCAAAGGCCATGGTCTAAAGAACAGTTAATTTTTTCGCGAGTTCAATGTTGGTTAGTTCTATAGTGAAAGTTGTTTAGTTTGATGGACTGAAGCTTCTGAGCGCGCTCCATACAAACGTACTATGGTGACATTTTCAATACAACCTAGAAACAAATTTCTATGCTTGCATGGAGTCAGATTTTCGTTAAAATATATAGTTTTAAAGTTACAAAGCCTCAAAGATTTCCATACAAATCTTAAATTAATCCTAGCATTGAAACTGTATATTTTAACGAAAATCTGACTCCTACAAGCATAGACATTTGTGTCTAGTATGTTTCTGCAAAATTTTATTGACTTTTATTGGTTAGTATTGAAAATATCACCATAGTACGTTTGAATGCAGCGCGCTTTTTCGCTCTCGGAATATTACGTCCAGGAGAGGGGAGGCCTTTGCCCAGCAGTGGAATGAAACAGGCTAGTAAAAAAATACTATTACGAAAATCCCACAGGAACCAAAACTCTTCTGATTAAAATAATGATTTCGAAGTTTGTATTTTCTAACCAAAAGAAATTCTAAATGGAAGTAAAATTTTGTCTCAAAACATTTTAAGGTACCTAGCCTAAAATAAAACCACACTTAATGGACTTGAAAGCAAGGAAAGCTCTTCAACTAAGGGCGAAGGACTCACAAAGGAGGTCTAATGACGTTGGCTAAATTAATTTTTCCTTCAGAACCTGCAATTTTAGTTTAGCTGCAGAAATCTTACGGTTTCAATGCTGTCTGCATTCCGCTCAGTTTTAACTCACTTTGTCTGCCTGGTAAGGATTTCAAAAGATTCTACTCATTATTTGAATTCACTTCGTTTTAATGATAATTTGCTAAAAAAAGCTATACGTAATGTATCTTTATGTTTAGCTTTTGTATGAAACATGCATTTACGGTCGTTCTTTATAATTATGCTGACGGTTTTATAAGGGGATGATAAGAACATTAAATAAAACATGTTTCTCTATGGCCCATATGGATTTCTATGATAGTTCCATAGTCTGACATTTAAGGAAGTAGACTTTACGTTCCTAAATGGTCTGTGGGACATTCTATATGGAGTAGCCATTGAATTGGCCATAGAAATCAGCTGTCCTTTACATTTGGGTCATGTAGATTTGCAGTTTTGTATGGCAGAGATGATTTTCTATTTCGGGATTTTGACGTCAAGAAAGTAGTTTAGTTTGATGGTCTAATCATACTTTTAAAAAACGTTCTTAATATTAAATACGCCCTGTCAAGCCTACATTTTATACTGGGTTAGACAGATCGCCACGTACCAATCCTGACACAACTCTCTTCCCTATTCAACAGTCATAACATAACCGTGTCATTTCATATAATGCTAATCGGTTTTGGTACATATTTTTCGGAACTTTGGACTTACTTCAGAATTCTTACCCAAGCTATTTTGTCTGGACGGGATCTCCATCATTCTACAAGCAAAACCTCTAATTTAAAACCTGCAAAAACCTCCAGTTACCACGTCCATGCCTTATGCACGCAGAAAAGATTCTTATCACGACTGCAATTAAATACATTATACATTGAAACAAGGACTGCAATTAATTCCACCACATCAGATAACGTGCAACCATATTCTTCGTTCCTCCTACGAAGACTTGTGTATCAAGCCATTTTCGTTCATATTGACGAAAGCCGAAGATACTTTGTAGATGATTTCAAGGAACGTACTACATAGTAAAACACAGTGTGTAGACGCTACTATATTGCTACTATGAATAATGTGGACATTTCTTGCCGTCAGCGATATACTCGTAGCTAAGAAAATAACTGATGCTGAACTCTATTACTTGGTCTCTAAGGGTGAAATTGTTTAGTAAACTGTTTGCACAAGACGTTTTGTGCCATGTGGCAGGGACATAATAATGTTGTTGACATCGTTGTCCCCAAAAAGGATATAAAGCCACAAAGCCCATAGTTATATTAAATCTATTCGTTGATGAAATGTTGTTATGGAAGATTTTCCATAAAAATCTCAGACAACCTTCCAAAATACTGGTTGTTTGTAGGTCTGGAACGCTTTTTAATCGGCTTAACCACGTACTCATACATAAACACATACATAAACTCACGACCGTATTACTTTTAGGGATATTGCTCACGAAGCTTGAACAGTTTAGCTACAGAAACAAGGGATAACGTTACCACGCCGTTTCACTCGCACGCGCTCGTCTGCGTATGTGCTTCTTGCTCGGCTCCCCTTAAGTTACCCTCGAAGTGCGAGGTGAGGTGTGGTATCAGAAGTTAGAGAGGGGTACAGAGTATCCATTCTGTATTGTCGCAGGTACCTATTACACACTAGTATCTATTTTATGACTTTACTATAACCAACACAGGCCCTGTACCCGGACTTTCGATTTTCGATATTCACGACCGTTTCGGTCCGAACTTCATTGTAATAGAGATGACATTGGAACGAAAACGTTCACGTAATTGCGAAGTTCGAATGTCCGGGTCTTCGATCAACAAGTTTTATATTATTGATCGAAGATCCGGTTAGACCCCCGGCCCCCAGGTATACGTCGAGACAAGGATTCTGAGCGTTTAGACGACAATAGAGCATAGTGCCTTGTACATACATTTCAGCCAAAAAAAAAAAGAAAACACTTACGTTTAACACCAAATATTTCTTCGTAAAATCTGAAATGAAGAAAAGAAAAGATAAGTAAATTTGTATAGCATTGAGTAGAGTAGGTCTGTGAGTAGAAATAATGTATGAGTGAGCAAACAAACCAAATTAAAATCAGGACCGTTGAAAGTAACCTGAACAAACAGGCGTGTTAGCTAATTGTTGAGCCGTGAAATTCAATAACATGCCGCCATCGCCATAACAGTACTGTCTGCATGAAAAACACATTAGGAACCTACCATAAATATTTTACTGTTTTTTAATGTTATTAACAAGTATGACAGAGATATTTCACTAATATTATAAAATGTAAATGTTTGGATGTTTGTCACTCAATCGCGCATAAACAGCTGAACGGATTTGGATTAAATTTGGCACGTAGATAGAAGATGTTCTGGAGTTGCTTTGTGGGTCTGCTATTGGGCGGTCACGTGCGCGTCTGTTGCCCCATCCCCGGCATACAGTGGAACTCCAGTGGTGGCTCAGGATATTGTTCTTTTATAAAAACAACCCTTGAAGTCACCAAAATATCAATATAACCGTACCTACAACGTCAAGCACTTTTGCTATAAAAACTCGACATTGGCAAAATCATCATTACCCAAAGATGGCAGCCATATTTTTAAAAATAGAATAGAATAGAAGATGTTCTGGATTAACACGTAAGAAATGTCCACGCAGACGGAACAGCTAGTGTATAATATAATTTTTTTTTTTTGTGTTTACAATTAAATGCGGCAATGTTTTGCATTCATATGAAATGAAAGTAATTTTCGCATTTAGCTAAATACATGGTCCAACTTAATATGCTGACACTTTTTTAAGGGTACGACCATCAAACTGAACAACTTTCTCTATGGAACCAACAACGAAAGCGAAAAAAAATCAGCTGTCTACATTTGGCTCGAGTAGGTTTGCAGTTTTGGTATGGAGCAGCAGATTTTTTTTTGCGATTTCGATGTTCGTGCCATAGAGAAAGTTGTAGGTACAGTTTAATGGTCTGAGAATCCCCTTAAAAAAGTTTCAGCATATTAAGAAGGACCCTATATGTATAATGTAACGAAATATTGAGTATGTTAACGGTACTCAGCTCAAAGCATAATGCATTCATCGGATCGCATTGAATGCCCAATTTGGTTTTGTTTATCAAGAATATCTGTCCTAAAATAACGTTTTTGGAACGATATATATACCTACTACTACATATTATACCGTCTGGGAATATAGAGCTTTTATTGTACTACGCCTGTAGGTATTTGATTTGATTCAAATTTAGAAGTAGGATCTTTAAATATTTTGGTATCTAAACTATTATAAAATGTAACTGAAGTGTGTCTGTACATTGAAGATATTTACGATATAGTTTTTAGGTATAAATGACTCGACATCAACCTTTTTCAGAAATTGTGTCCGTCTGTTTGTTTGTTTGTTCGCGCATCACGCAAAAACTACTGAACCGATTTTGATGAAACTTTTTTTGTTTGATAGCTTATGATCTGACTTAAAATCTGGTTTATAATTTGTGTGGACGAAGTTGCGGGTAAACACTATAGTCCGTTCGCGTTAAGAAAATAGTGATTTCAGTTTTAAAATTTATTGTTGAACGAGTCACGCAAAATACACAACCGTTTTGTTCGAAGGTCAGATTTCAACTGGTCACTGTGAACTGGTCACTGTGAACAAAACGGTTGTGTATTTTGCGTGACTCGTTCAACAATACATTTTAAAACTGAAATCACTATTTTCTTAACGCGAACGGACTATAGTCAATTATACATTTCTCTACTTCTGTAAGTTTACTAGGTACAGCATCAGTCAGTAACGTCCTATCTTTTTCATAAATAGGTAGGGTAGGCACACCTAGCAGAGGCAAGTATGTACGCATCGAAGTTGACGACGATTATGAACTCAGACTTATAATTTATCATCATTCTTCGTTTGACTCAATGATAGTATAAAGAAATGGTAAATAATTCGTTTAGAAAATGTTCTGTTAGACGGATGAGCGTGAAAACGTCTGTACCTTCTAAAACTTTTGGTGTGAAAGAATAGACACTTCAAGAGTTTTCCTTCGCTTCGTTTTATCTAAATCCTTTGCTGGAAATGGAGAGAATGTGAGAGTATTTGGCACGATATGTGAAATGTAAAAGTCAATGGCAGCAGCTACACAGCTAGTCTACATTTATATTGTACAATCGCAAAGTCAACGCATCGAATGCGATAACTCTTATACGACAAAGGCGCTTGGAAACGACCATTGGATGGATTCTTTGAAAAATGGAGGAGGTTGAGAATTTTTCGCAGCATGGGAAAGCCTCCCACAAGATGGTCCGACGACCTGGTGAAGGTGGCGGGAACCCAGTGAATGAGGAAAGCGCAGGACGTTAAAGCTATTCTCGGTGAGGCTTATGCCCAGCAGTGGGCAACTATCAGCCGAGATGATGAGGATGATGAATATTACCTCCGGAGCATTTGGACAGATTCTCAACTGCGGCTGATTATTTACTGAACGGATTCGCAACTGGACAAAGTACAGAAAGGAGAAAAATGTCAGTAAGTCAAATTAAAAGATATTTCTTTAAAGTTACAACATCTCTTGGTCGGTATATTTTATGTAAGATGCTTTAATTATCGATTATGAAGAAATAATTTTGTAGTGATAGTTCATTATTTGTAGCAAGACAACGCAAAATATTAAACTTTAGTGAAACGAAACAATTACCGCACAGAGTAAAATAACTAGAGAACCGTAAAATTTGTACGGCTTCATAAACTACAAAATACTCGCAGTAAAATTATCATAATTCCAAAATTTCTATTCTTCGAGGCTCCAAGTTTAACCGAACCTTCTGTGGCCTATTCTTAATTAAACATCCACTTGCAGCTTAATTTGGCCTCTCGGAGAACTGTCTACTTTATTATATTCGTTGGGATATTGTCAGAATTTGTTAGAAGGAGACGACTCATAATCAAAGATACGTACGGTATTAGTGAAAATGAAATACAACCTATCGAACGTTGTGTGAAATGGAATACAGCCTATACCTATTTTCAAGTTTGAAAGTAGGTCATCCTGAATTCCTGAATCAAAACAGGATAGACAGAACAATTTTTGAGTCACTGGCCAAATTTTGAGGATTACCGGCGTTCAAAATGATCTTTTTTTTTCGAGTTTGTGCAATTAAATCGCAAAGAATAAATGTGTTGTGCCATAAGTTTAGGTCGTATGATGTTTACATGCCCGCTATACGCGAGAATTATCATAAATAAGATCAGCATCGAAGTACTCATGTTATATAGCTACTAACATGACCTACCTACATACATAGAAAATAAATCATATATGTGAAACAAAGGTAATTCTGGTTTCCGATTATAGTACGAATACTGGTACCGAAAACGTATTGTATTGGTAAAAATTTATAAATTATCGTTGAAATATTATTTAAAGCCTGACCAGGAATATAAAAAACCTAGTTTGGGGGCGCTGCAATCGACTGTCACCTTTAATGTTAGTGTTCCAAGTACAAAAATTTGTTCCAATGATTTTCCGCAACATAGGGAGATTTTTTATTTTCCTGGTCAGGCTTTACAACAAATTTTAATACTTATCCATGTTCATCGCGAAAAGACCTTACAAATAAAATGTTAAACCCCAAAAGCTTGAAACCGTAATCAAGTAATTACCCCAATCACCGGATCCAAATCACCAATTTTAATTTAGCCACTGCTGTGATCACGCAATTACAGCAACATCTGTGACCACAGCTGGAGTTCGAACCCGCACTCAGGCTAATGGAAAAATATGCCATTTGTCTATGTCCAACGTTTTATCATCGATTAATAACTTCTGGATGGAGTTCCGGGTTAATTTATGCATCTGAGTCCTGAGATTTTGAATTATAGAGGTTGATTGATGGTTGTTCGTTTTGAGTTTCGTTGTTTTTAACCTATCGAGCGCCAGCAGAGTTATTTCCTGAAACCCATGATAATCTGCGTCGTCACCTTCGACATTACCACAAAGGAGATGCGGCTCCGGCCATAGAAAAAATGCCAACGGTTGTATACAGCTGTATATTATTTTATAGCATAAGCATAATGCTCACGACTATATTCCCCGAGGGGGTCAGAGCAACGAATATGATTATGATTGTGATTATTTTATAATGTATGTAATATTACATTTATCATGTATGGACCTATAAATATGCTTATTTTGGTAAAAAACACATTAAAATATCTAAATTGTGGAAATACCGGTCACCGTTAATTTCAATTGACATTGTCAGATATTTTTTTTATTGCCTTGGTATTGCAGTTTTATCATTTTTCTTTTTGAAGTATACAATATTTGGCATTTATCGCCGGATGTCCTTTTTTATTATTGTATCAAACGACATTTGCTTGTCGACTATTTGTAGTAAAAAAACTGTCTTCTTTTGTAACTAATCTTCTTCTTATCGTGTCATTTACCAGTGCAGTGGAAAATAAATGCAAAAACGAAATGCAAGTCTAAGCATAAAGAGACAAACAAAACTAGCCTTGCTTCTTTTACTATGCATGCCATCCTGGCATCGGGTAGATAGCTGTAATCGTATTCAGATAAGTACATCTAATATGCATTAAATGTAAAATCTCGCAGACGAGTATTATAAAATTGACACGAATTGTACTGCATGAATATGCTAAGAACTATATTCTCCGAGAGCCAGGAGATATGCAGATATATTGATGGGGGTGAGATTTGATCTTTGTGTTAAAAAAAAACATTGTTTCTGTTTTTTTTTAATTTACTCGACATTCCATTAGGTACATCTTCTTTTAAATTGTTTCTGTCGTAAGTTAAACATTAAAAACTTTCTTCACCAAAGAATCCAAAGATGATCAAACCAATACTTGAACAAGAATTTAAATAAAATCACAAGAAGTTCGGCCACCAAAAACTAAGTAAAGTCACAAGTCATACTTTAGTAGGTACTTTACGATTGCAATAGTCAGAAACTTGCGGTTTTACTGCTGGGGACTGTAATAATTTGGGCACTAATTACTTGGGCGTATAAAACGGTAGGAAAGCACTAACTTGCATATTTTAATGCCTTTATCAAGTTCCGTGTTGTTAGGCGACGGGATGTCGTTTGCTGGAGGGGACACACTGCGACCTAATAACATTCTTTTTAATAATTATAACGGATTGTAATTTTTGTGAAAAGTTCCGTTCCGTTTTGTGTTGTAGTCAGAGATCTTCTGAAACCTCAGAACATCCACGTTTCACCAGTAGTACCTAAACTCTGTCCAGTGTGACGGGGGGTGAGTCCGTCGCCACTATTATAATGGACAGTGGGTACAATACATGCCTCGAAAGTAAGTATTCGTAATTTGATTCTATAAGGTCTAACAAAATTAGGTGATGATCAGACCATCAAACTGAACAACTTTCTCTATGGGACCAATATCGAAATCACGAAAAAATAATTCTGCGGTGCGGTCCCATACATTTAGGTCGAGTAGGTTTGTATGGAACAGCTGATTTTCTTTTTGCGATTTCGATATTGGTCCCATAGAGAAAGTTGTTCAGTTTGATGGTCTGATCATCCCCTTAAAATAGTTTACCCTAATTTTGTTAGACCTTATATAACTCGTACACTGAATGAATATAGCTTGGAAAATTCCTGAGTAGAGAGAAGTAGGGAATAGAGATACCTACTTGAGAAATACGATCACATATATATTATTTGTTCAATACGTATGCGTTACATAATAAAGGGGGGGAACAGCTTTCACTATTAATTAAAATCGGGAAAAAAATATCTGTAGTTCCATACATTTGGGTCGAGAAGCCGTTTTCTATCGAACAACAAAATTTTCTTTCGCGTTTTTCTTAGATTTTATCTCCGTAGTGAAAGTTGTTTAGTTTGATGGTATGAATCATTATATTATATTAGTATTTTGACACTTATACAATACAACACTCTTTATTTGCACACCAAAAAGATAAAATACCTAAAAATATTAAAAGCAAACAAAAATCATTAATGACAATAATTATGTATTTCAATTCGAATTCGTTTTTCTAACTAACAGATATCAACTTAAAAAATACAAAATCAGAGATACATCCTTCGTTTTTCTAACTAACAGATATCAACTTAAAAAATACAAAATCAGAGATACGAGTACATCATGCCATACAATTGGAAAGAGAGCCTTTTCTTAAGTTTTCCATACACCCCGCCTGTGAGTAGCACCCTTATCATACCCTTGCAGATACACCCCCGCCATATTTCATACTGTTCAAGCCTTCTTCGCATAACGAAGGTCTGATAATAAGCTACCTACGCTACGGTAACTTCGACTAAGTTACCTAACTTCTAAACACATGGTGCCTTTTTGATCATTATACAATGCTGAAATAATATCATTTCAGAAATTGTTTTGAATTTAAATTGTAACATTAGAAATGCAATGAATACAACTTTTAACGGCATTTGAAAATAATAATTCAAACTCAAGTTGAAATAGATGGGAAGTGAGTGCAGAGAAAACATAAATATCTGAAGAAAAGCTTTTCCTTGTTCCTGTCGAGTAAGGAAAGTTTGCGGACATTTCTCTCTTAAACACACTCGGCATCGGAAGGGTTAACTGCAAAACAACACGGTCGCAGTGGAGAATTTCGGACATTCAAGATTTGATACTTCCATTATCCTAAACGAAAGATTTAAATTGGCCCCTTTAAATAAATAGAATTCACGATATGTGCGTGTTGTACTTCCTCCTTGATTGGAAGGCAAGTTAAGCAGTTGGTCCTAGACAATTCCGTTAGGTGGCGATGGCTAATTGTTAAGCTACGTCAAAAACAATCTCAGCAATTTGAAAATTCACTGACAGCAAGTTAATCTGCTTCCACCAATCCACTCTGAAGTAGGTGACGTTTTGCGAGTGAGATATTTTGCGTCAAGATGACCTTTTGCGTATATGTCATTGTGCTCCTTATCCCTTTTAGTTGGTACCATGTGAAAGAGCCTTATGCAGGTTTGGGGGATCCTAGTGAACACATGTGGTTCACCAGGACCCCCTGGGGATCGGGCTAGGGAAACCTGGTGGCCCAACCCAAGGTAATGGAGTATACTGTATAGCCCATATTCTTCTCATCCTAATTGTTTTACCTTGCGGTGGAATTCTACAGGCTATAATGTTAAAGAATTTTACTTTGGCAGTCAATAGCAGAATAATCAATTGGTCACACGGAGTCACACCCTCAAAATAGTCTCAAAAGCACTTGTTACATTATCATTTCCATTATACCGATCGCAATAGACCCTTATCCCTTCCCTTGTATATTAAAGGTCTGGCACGCAGGCAGAATACCAATTTGTATACGGAATGCATTTTGTCTTTTTCCTCTGTCTTTACGATTGTAATCATCGTTTACCGATCGTAAAAACGGGTGTTACTTTTGAACTTAGCTTTTATTTCGTCCTTTTAGTGGGTTCTTAGTGGAATCTTCGGCCAAGCATATACGGCCAACGGTATAGATAGAGAGCTAGGTGTCTTGTCCTTTTCAAGTTTTCACTTTTTATGAACCGGAGTAAGCGTGTGAACCCGCCTTATTGTTTTTTTTTGGCGTGTGTGTATATATTACAGCGTATAATTTCTCCATATGTCAGCATCATCATTTAGGTACAATTTCTTTGAGCATCATGCATGCGTAAGGACTAATAACTGTCACATACATGTTGTCTTTGAATCGTATTATTTCAACCTATAAGTTACGTGGACAAACCGAAGAAAATCTAAAGGTCTGATAGCACTCTTAACTAAGTATAATTGTGCAAGCTCTACTTACCCAATACAATGTGATTCAGGAATTGAAGTAACATCCTAAGCGGTTTCTGTTTCTAACAGTAAATAAGTTTGTTATTAATTTACTATTTATAAATAATTATACCTACCTATCTAACCTAATAGCTAATTCTTCTTCTCTGCTTCTGTCCAGTCTGATGTCGTGTTTAGCTATAGTAATTATGAAAAAAAAGCTGCACTTTGTGATGGAAGCAAGCCGCTTTGCATAGTGATAGAAGGGATGAAAATAAGCGATTTGACCCGCAGCAGCGCAACTTTCATCCCTTAGGAACACAGATGGCGCCACTTCTTTACATGAAACTTCAAAAAATTCTACAAGCCTAACGGCTTCACCGATTTCATTCATTAAGGTGTCTATCGAAAGAACATTTCTTAATAAATGATAAAAAAAATTAAAAAGTAAAAAATCCATAATGGCTGTAAAAAGCCATGCATTTTTGTAAATTTTTCAAAGTTATTTTTCAGTTTTTTCTTAATAATATTTAAAAAATGTATCAATTGGGTATATTTTTAATTATTCACATTGTTAATAAATCAATAACACGTTTAATGAAAAAAACTGCATGTCAATATCTTTAATAGTTAGGAAAATATTTAAGATTTCATAAGCAGGCACGGTGCGCCCCAGTCATAGTAATTATGAAAAAAATACAGAATTTTGTGATGGAAGCAAGCCGTTTTGCACAGTGATAGAACGGACCAAAATAAGCAATTTTACCCGTGGCAGTGAAACATTCATTCTTTAGGATCACAGATGGCGCCACATATTTTAACAATCTTCTAAAAGTTACAGAAACTAAACGGCTACGCCGATTTTAATTATTTAAGTGTCAAACGGTTCGTATTATTAAGTTTCAACTTAAAAAAATAATAAGTCAAATATTTTTAAAAATTTAGTGCAAAAATAAAAAAAATATGTACAAATTTTTTTGAATTACTTACAAGTTTTCAATAAACTACGTTGAACAATGTATGTGTGTATTTGTTATTTGAGACTGATCTATTTCGAATCTAAAATAAAAACTGCATCGAAATCGGTTTAGTAGTTTTGTAGATATTAGCTTAGATCAAATAAAGTTAATGGATAGCGAGCCTTACGCGAACATTTCAAACCAGAAAAATGAGGCAAAACAAATGAAATGTATACTTCAAATTTGTATGCAAGTGCCCTAGATTTGACAGATAATGGCGCTAGTTTGTATGGACCAAGTGCACCAGTAGTTTGCTTCAACTTACCGCGCTTTAGGCCTATCCATTAATTTTATTTTGATCTAAGGATAGTAGGTATTTCTGTCGATAAACGTCCGCTGCTAGACATAGGCCTCCTGTAAAGATCGCCACAACAGAGCCGGTTCTGCTCTACCCTCATCCAACGAGTGTCCACTACCTTCACCGGATCGTCGGTCCACCTTGTGGAGGCCGCACGATACACTTTCCGGTACGCGGCTGCGCGGTTGCCACTCAAGAATTCTTCGGTCCCATCTGCCAGCCAGCCGTTCTGCAAGCAATATGCCCAGCCCATTGCCACTCTAGTTAGCAATTCTTGATTGTGTCGACTTAATTTCTGATTCGATTTCGGAGGTTTGCCCTTTGGTTGACTTTCAGCCTTTAAACTATGCCTTCATTTAGTGATAGACCACGTAACAGCATAATTTATTATAATACATTAGTATAGCATTTCAAAATATATCTAGGTACTTACGTTTGATTCCCACAGCCGCTTTTACAGAATATTTTGAACTGCAGGGTGCAAGGCAGGTCGACGTTTCGGCAACTACAGCGCATTGTGTCCGCCGCAGCCTGATTTACGAGCGCATTGGTCGAAGAATTTTTGCAATATAATAGTTCCCATCCCATGTCTATCTTTTTACGATGTTGTAACAAGACCTCCGTTGTTGTTGTTGTTGTTGTTGACCTCCGAAGTTGATGGACTCCTCAATGGCCAAAAGTTACTGCGCTTTGGTCAGAATTATCCCTCTTCGACTAAGACACTTGTAGGTAAATCAGGCTGCGACGACCATTGTATATTTTGACTATTGTGGAGTCCATACATCTTAGGAGGTCTTGTTACATCCCTAAAATAAAAAGATAGACATATCATGGGAACTATTAAATAGAAAACATTCTTCAACCAATGCGCTTATACATCAAGCTGTGACGGACACAATGCGCAGTGGTTGCCGACGCGTCGACATAGCTTCCGCCCTGTAGTGTAAAAAAATCCTGCAAAGGTGGCTGTGGAAATTATACGTAAGTAAATAGATATGTTTTGAAATGCTATACTTATATACTTAATACAATAAATTATGCTGTTACGTCGTCGCTAACAAAATTAAGGCCAAGTAAAAATGCTGTAAGTCACTCGGAGGGCAATGCACAGAGCTAGATTGTCCCTGCGTGATCGAATAAGAAATAAAGAGATCCGCAAGGTAACCCGGGTAGCCGACAGCCCAACACAACCCGGAGAATTGCTAACTAAAGTAGCAATGGGCTGGGCCACATTACTCGCAGTACGGATGGGCGATGGGGCTGAAAAGTTCACGAGTGGCGACCGCGCAGCCGCGTACCGGAAAGCGTACGTGGGTAGGCCTCCAAAAGCTAGACAGACGATCCGGTGAAGGTAGAGGACACTCGTGTTGGATGAGGGTAGTGCAGAACCAGCCCTGTTGTGGCGATCCTTGCAGCAGGCCTATGTCTAGCAGCGGACGTTTATCGGCAGACATTACAAATATCTACAAAGCTACTAAACCGATTTCGATGCAGTTTTCATTTTTTGATTCGAAATAGATGTCTAAAATAAAAAATACAAACTTCATACATTATTCAACGTAGTTTAGTGAAAACTTGTTGTAAGTAGTTTTTAATTTTTCGTACAAATTTTTTTTTTGCACTTGATTTTTAAAAATATTTGACTTATTATTTTTTTAAGTTGAAACTTAATAATACGAACCGTTTGACACTTAAATAATTAAAATCAGCGTAGCCGTTTAGTTTCTGTAACTTTTAGAAGATTGTTAAAATATGTGGCGCCATCTGTGATCCTAAAGAATGAATGTTTCACTGCCACGGGTAAAATTGATTATTTTGGTCCGTTCTATCACTGTGCAAAACGGCTTGCTTCCATCACAAAATTCTGTATTTTTTTCATAATTACTATGACTGGGGCGCACCGTGCCTGCTTATGAAATCTTAAATATTTTCCTAACTATTAAAGATATTGACATGCAGTTTTTTTCATTAAACGTGTTATTGATTTATTACCAATGTGAATAATTAAAAATATACCCAATTGATACATTTTTTAAATATTATTAAGAAAAAACTGAAAAATAACTTTGAAAAATTTACAAAAATGCATGGCTTTTTACAGCCATTATGGATTTTTTACTTTTTATTTTTTTTTATCATTTATTAATAAATGTTCTTTCGATAGACATCTTAATGAATGAAATCGGTGAAGCCGTCAGGCTTGTAGAATTTTTTGAAGTTTCATGTAAAGAAGTGGCGCCATCTGTGTTCCTAAGGGATGAAAGTTGCGCTGCTGCGGGTCAAATTGCTTATTTTGATCCCTTCTATCACTATGCAAAGCGGCTTGCTTCCATCACAAAGTGCAGCTTTTCCTTAAAATGTCTCCATAATAACTAGGACTAGTTAGTTAGCTAATTTAAACAGCTTGTCTAACTGAACTCATCGAAAGATATTAGAATTTATCAAAAGATACAAATTATCGAAAAAATAAAATAATAATCGTGTATATTAATTATCGTTATTTTCGAAAATGAATGACATAGAAAATATAAAATCATTTTCAAGAAGAACCTAATCGTTTCAATATTTCCATAGCCGAGCTGAAGTTTAAACAAACAGCCATGTATAATCTTATTTAACTTACCGTTTACTATCTTCTACGTTAAAAACCGTGTAAAAGTATCGTAAAACGACAATAATAGCATATTTCGCAGTAGCGTGTCTTACAGCATTTACAAGCAACTGCAGCCTGCAAGTAATTTAATATGAAAATAGCCTTAAACAGCAACCTGGCTATTTATTAAGAACCGTTTTACTTCTCGACCTAGTTCCGCCTTTGTCAGGCGCAGGGTGCAATGCACTGACATTAGTGGGAAACTACGTTTTATGGCCTGTCAAATAACTCAAATGATACTAAATTAAAACACGAATTTGATAAAAAATATAAACCTTTGTTTATATTTATGTTGTGTTTGTAGCAATGTATCTGACCACCACGAAAGGGATTGTGGTCGCGTACGTGTTTGTTTGTGTATGTGTAGCCTTAAAATTTTATTGCTATTTGGAATGGATTATAGGATTTATCAATCAATCAAGTTGTTCTTGTTCCCATTAGAAATGTCTTAAGATTGTTTTTTTTTTTACATAAAAATGTAATTACCTCAACTCAAAACAGAAGATCGATCGTGCTTTTCAAAGGTGTGTACTATCTATTTTGGCCTTGCTTCTATTGAACAGACTTTATTACTACAAAAAAGGTAATTTATGTTTTCCAGTAGCATGATTGCTTTCTGTTGCCTTCAACTCTAGAACGATGTTTTTATTGTTTTTGAGTTGCGGTCTTGTGGTACTAAACCCAGGGGGAGTCGTGAAATTATTTAAATAACTCCGCTTCCTTTTGAATTATAATTAGAGTGATTAAAAATTCAACAAGTTCTAATTAGATTTTGAGTTTAAACGAAGGATTAATTATTATTTAAATCAAATTGGTAATTTCTATCATGAAGAGTTAGTGTGCTGTGATCGTAAATATCAACGGATGATTGTTTGAGCTTTGACTACTTATTATATGGACTAGTTACGCGTGTAATTCTACTAACAAATATTTCTGTCACTTTTTGCGGGGGCCGAGGTAACATGAAATCCGCAACTTTGGATTTTATTCCCCATAACTTTAGATTCTAATTTTGAATTTTAGAAACCATGAAAAGTATTGTCGTGTGAACCACTTAGTTCGAAATTATAGGCTGCTGTTAAGTGATAAGGTATAATATTGTATGTTAATGCACATGATCAATTGTTCTTATACCGTGGCAGAGGGGAAATGCTACCGCAAGGCTAGTCCTTATAATAAATAGTCAAAGTTACAGAGGTATAAGGTTTGATCTCGGGCGTGTCTGTGATTCGGTAGACAAGTTTATTTATGTCACAAAATATCTACTGAAGGTCTAAGAAACACTGTTCTACTATAGACTTGAAAAGCCGATGTGTGATGATTAATTAGAAAAATTCCATCGCAGTACTTTTTATTACTATGTAATTAATCCGTTTCTTAAGCTAAGTCAAGAGACTTCGTGGCAGCTTGAGAGTTATGCGACAATAATTTTTCTGATTTAGGAACTATCTTGTGACTATCACTTTTGTTTGTTCATTTATTTAATGTTATTCAATATATAGGTACTTAAGTATAATATTTAATATTAGCCACCGTTTTTTTTTTTAGCTAGCGAGCTTCTAGCGAGTTCGAAAATGTTGTTAGATTTATCCAAGAAGTGGCTATCGTATCGTGGCAACATTGCTTTGACTACTGATTTCGCTACATTCCATTCCTAGCCGTAAATAGCTTTAAAAATAGCCGCAGAAAAATATAAAGATGTCTCACAAGCGGCCGCGCGGGGAAAACAATAAATTCCGTAATGTTCCAGTAAGCTGCGTCGAGATAGATGTTAACTTCCACCAACTTAGTCGACTTACCGACTTAGTGGACTTAAATACAGAGAGGAAACTTTAGAGGCAAAACGATGTAGGTACGATGCATATACAAGGTGTTACAAAACTACAAATAAACATTTAAGGGTGGTGTAGACCATCAAACTGAACAACTTTCACTATGGGACCAATATCGAAATCGCGTAAAAAAAAATTATGTGCTATACTCTACAAATCGACTAGAGCTAAAATATGTATGGGATATAAAATTATTTTTTTCGCGATTGTATGTTGGTCCCATAGAGAAAGTTGTTCAGTTTGACGGTCTAAACAACCCCCTTATGAGTTTTAAAAATTTATTGTTAGTTATGAAACACCCTGTAGACGCAGACAACAGATGAGCGCATATGTATCCAACTCCAATAAAACAAATTAATGTTCTTATAGATTTGAATGCAAAAGTCAACGACTGCAATATTATTATTTTTACGTTTTTAGTTTTGAAGTCGGTTTTAATTTTTTGTTAAAATTATTTTATTTCAAACTTTTCAGTGTTGAAATCTAGGTGAAATACAGTAGTTCGACTAAGCAGTTATAAGTACTTCAATGCAAAGGATACGGTGTACGCTCTACACCTCACTCGATTTTAAAAAATCCAACCCATGTTTCGTACAACATTTCTGTTTTTGGGTTACTGTTATCTGTCTTTATGCCATATTTCGATTCAATAGATGCAAAAATGAGCGAGTTATTGAGGCGGGGCATACAGAGAGACAGACAGAATGGACGAAAGTATAAGGGTTCCTTGTTTGACTATGGAACCCTTAAAACAACGAACATTTCCGACCGCCATGATCAATTAAATCTATGTGTTTCGGTACCTATATCCATGAAGTTTAAACCATAAAGTTAATATACGTTTAAACACAACAGTATGACCAAGAAGTTTTAAATATATAGGCATATAAAGATTCTTGGTTATGACAGTAAAAAAAAACATAGTTTGACAGTCCCCATCAAAACATTGCTGGAGTGCGATTTTTGAACATCACACGTTCGAATTAGCAGTAGAAAGACGAAATATGCATAATCTCCATAGTAATTTTGACATTTTACACCGCTGACTTGAACGTGTGATGTTTAAAAATCGCACTCCTGAAGAGAATCGACAAACAAAAATGTCATCTGTGTCACGGACCTGAAAAAACGACGGACGTAATATCCTTTTATTATATAAGAGAAGCACCCATGTATTATATTGTGTTTGCGTCGTAGAAAGAGAAGGTAAGTACTAGAAAGAAGCACGTGTCGTGTCATACTCACTCAGTAAGAGATGCACATAGCAAATTCGCTCTAGTTAAAAAAGGAGATCGCTACTTATTGCTGTCCTTATCGACGTAACCACTTTTTTGTTTGACGATAAGAAGCACGTGTCGTGTCATACTCACTCAGTAAGAGATGCACATAGCAAATTCACTATAGTTAAAAAAGGAGATCGCTACTTATTGCTGTCCTTATCGACGTAACCACTTTTTTGTTTGACGATGGCGGTCTGACTCCGGAGGCAGACATCTAGCTTCATACAAATTGTATAGGATTTTATGACTATCGCTATCTCATAAGCGTTTACACTTCACATCTTTCTAGTGTAACATTACGTCCGTACTTTTTTCAAGTCCGTGATCTGTGTACATATTTGTTATTTTGCAGATTTTTTCAACAAGCGCTGAATCAATTTCATGGGACCACCTCAGAATGATGACCTACCAAACAAAATAAGAATCATCATAATCAATTCTC
The DNA here is from genome assembly GCA_963693445.1 of Agonopterix heracliana. Lineage (NCBI taxonomy): Eukaryota > Metazoa > Arthropoda > Insecta > Lepidoptera > Depressariidae > Agonopterix > Agonopterix heracliana. The sequence goes on from OY856310.1 coordinate 5,343,943, forward strand.
AATTGGCGGTGTAATCGCGTAACAAACATACAAAAAAAAAAAAAAAAAAAAACATACGGGTCGAATTGAGAACCTCCTCCTTTTGTTGAAGTCGGTTAAAAAAAAAACATACGGGTCGAATTGAGAACCTCCTCCTTTTGTTGAAGTCGGTTAAAAATATCGATGTTCAATTCTAATCCAATTTCATTTCAGAAGTGTTGAATTCCGTATGGCGCTAAACTTGACTTAGGCTGCGTTTCCACCAGAGATGTGCGAGGTAGCGAGGCGGTGAGCGAGGAAAAAATCGGCAAATGAGAGTGCTTCAATTTCCCAATGACGTGATCGAGCGAGCGCGCTATTTTCGGATTGTTTCCTCGCTCACAGCCTCGGTACCTCGCACATCCCTGGTGGAAACGCAGCCTTATTCACTATTTGAGTGACAGCCTTTAACACTTTAAATGCTGACGACCTACCTGGTAGGTCAGCGAAATATGGGCCGCTGTGCTCATGACTCACACCTTGAGTCAGTATCGTATAGCATTCCACAGCGTTAGCGCTGCGCGAATGTCATTGTTTTGAGCTTAGCAGCGAAAGAATTAACTGTTGTCAAATGATTAGCGCGATAACGAGTATGTTAAAATTTGTGGTTTGCACGCGGCCCGGCACAATGGAGGTTTATTTAGTGCGAATGGTCTCCGTTCCGTGCTACGCAGTTCACAGGTTAAAGTTTGACAGGAGTTTCCGTTCGGTTGTGAATGTATACTCGGCGACTTACCCCAACTTATCTAACTTCGCACTAACACAAGTTCTTATCTAAGTAAAAGCTCACTCACGTCTTGAAAAAGGTAAGAGTTTTAATTGAAGGATTTTTCTTTAGATTTAACTTGGCTTTCAGCCTTTGTGGGCGCATTATCTTTATTTGATTTTCGTTCTTGCTTTGATTCTGCTGTAGCTCATGTTTTTTATTGCGTACATTCAGCCTCAAAAATATGTATACATTGAAATCCTTCGTCCGGAGCTATACAGTATAACTATGACAATGACAAGTAAAACTTAAGGCCTCCGCTCATTGCAGCGATAATATCGCTGCGATTTTGCGATAATTGTTCTCAGTACCTACATTTTGTATGGGGACGCGCGCGATCCTACACACTGCCGCGATATTATCGAGCGATAATATCGCTGCGATTTTGCGATAATAATTGTTCTCAGTACATTTTGTATGGGGACGCGCTCGATCCCACACACTGCCGCGATATTATCGCAACCTGACGCAATCTCTTTCTACTACATTCAGTGAAGGGCGCATGCGTGACGCGAATCGCGGAATCGCTGCAGTGTGTAAAGTGTCGCGATATCGCTGTCGATAATATCGCTGCAATGTGTGGAAGCCTTTAAGTGGCATTATGTGTACTTTACTATTATACAGGACGTAAGGAAAAGTATCTTAACCTTTATGCCGGGTTCACACGCACGCCGTGCAGCCCGGCAAGCTTAGGCAATTCGCTGTAAATCGACTCGTCTATAAAAATGATTGTTACTATTTAACTTTATAGAAGCCTCAATGTACAGCGAATTGAATAAGCTTGCCGGGCTGCACGGCGTGCATTTGAACCCGGCATTACACCACATACTCTACTCACCAAACTGAACAACTTTTACTACAGGAGCAAGCCTGTCAGAACAAAAAAACAACAGCTGTTCCATTCCATTCGTTTGAAACGAGTAGGCATGCAGTTTAGTATGGACCAGCAGTTTTTTTAGTAGTCAATGACTGTATGTCGTTGGGACGGGAACGGAGCGAGACTGTAAAAGAGTTAGCAATTGTTACCCGTCATACCCGTGTGACATTTTGTCCGGCGAGTCGTAAAATACTAAAATTCTGGTTCGCCCAGCCTCTGTTTGACTGGCGCTTTAGTTTATTCATGGAAAACAGAAGCTCTTTAGAATTTTCACATTAAAATCTTATTACGTGCAGATAGGACGTAATGATAGCACACTTATGCTCCATGTAGTGTATTCTGGGCATAATATTCAGTATTATGTATGTATTCTGGGCTGATATGGAAACACGTCTACGAGTAAAATTTCTAAAAAATTACCCATTGGCCAGTGGGTAAATAGTAGTGAAGAAAATCTATAAACACCAAAACCAAACGACTTTATCTATTACGATCTTGAACTCAAAGCAAACTTCAACAGTAAAAGTAGTAAAACCCTACTAAATACTACAGACACCACACATTCTGTTTAAACAAGTCCAGACGAAGACATTTTGGCTGGCCGCCTAATAGCATATACTGTGGCGCAAATTGTTTACGCCAACGCTTAGACTCTGCCGTTTGCAGACAGCTTTTGAATATGTTACGTGGAAAGCTAGGAGACAAGGTAATGTATAGTTTGGCCAGGTAATAGTGCAGACAATTTTCGTATGCATGCAAATGTGAGAAGGCTCGAGCTTCAGATGCTTTTGTCACGTCGTTCGTGTCGACGTTGTAAGAACAAAGACAAATTTTCCTAGGTCATCAGCGCCCGCGGCATGATCGCGCGATAAAGCGCTATCGCGCCCTAGCTCCCTTTCTTTTTGCGCGTGAATGAACGAGTTAGCAGGCGCGATAAAACGTTTATCGATGTACCATGCCGCGGACGCAGGAATACTTTCTTGTCAACCTGATAGAATCGGAATGAGTTTTTTTGAATGAGCTTTTCAGAAATAACAGGAACTGTATCAGAAGTAACTTGCAAGATTTGATTTAAACACAATAAAACCGAAACTAAATAAAAGCTTCTAAAAAGAAACTGGTTTAAGCAAAATAGCTGCACATGACGAAAGTATTTCAGAACCCCGATCGTGCAAATTTAAAACATTGAAGTTCAATCCTAATTCATTTTCAGTTATAATCACATTGCAATCCAGTTACAATTCAACTTTGGCTAAACTTGACTGATTTACTATTTTTGATTGACAGCTAAAATGTCTGAGCGATCTGTCAAACGGGTGTCTAATGATTAGAGCGATACTGAGTGTGTGAGAAGTTGAGCTTCGCACGTGGTCCAATCATGGTTCAGTGAAGATTTATTTAGCGCAATCGGGGCTCAGATAGCATAAGCTCACGACAATATTCCCCGTGTCAGAGATATTCTGAAACCTCAGAACATCCACGTTTCACCAGTAGTACCGAAACTCTGTCCAGTGTGATGGGGGGTGAGCCCGTCGCCACTTATAGTGGACAGTGGGTAGGTACAATACTTGCCTCGAAATTGAAGCTTGCAGGTTTCCTCACGATGTTTTCCTTCACCGAAAAGCCAGTGGTGTTACAAATCGTACATAAATTTCGAAAAACTCATTGGTACGAGTCGGCCTGGACGGGGATTGAACCATCGCCTCCTGCACGGCAGGCAAGTTACTCGCCACTGGACCACGGCTGCTGACGGGGCTCTGATGATGTTACAAAATAGCATAGATTATCTACAGCTAAAGTCTGCATTATTTAGAAATAAACAGAAAGAGCGTGCTATGAATACAGAACGTTCAGCAGCAGTCCATGCACAAATCTTATGGTATTTCCTCGGAACCGCAACTCTTAAAACGAGTCGTCCATACGTTCTCGGCGGTAAGGTATACAGTTCACTGGGTATAAACTGACGCCTTACGTGCAAAATGCAACGTTAGTTTAGTTATTTTTGTATAGAGAGCACTACGCTGGTATTTGTGAGAGGTTTAAAATAAACAGACTGACGTAAATGTTGAAATGTTTAGGAAGGTTTAGGTGTTTTCTATGCACTGCCTTCATTCTTATTTAGAAAGTTTGCAGAATTTGGCTGTGAGGTCAGTGCGGTAGAGTACGGGCCCACCCCCTGTTATCCTCTTTAATCGTCATCATCATCTCAGCTCAGCTGATAGACGTCCATCCTCTTTAATGAATGTTTATTATTCAAAGATCAGCTATCCATCGATGTCGCATGATGTTGAGGCAAAGATCTCCCCCAGCTCACTTCTAGAGTATCTGTTCTGCGCTTAGATAGGCCAATTCTTAAGGAAGCCACCAATTTCATCCCACCACCTTTGTCTAGGTCTGCCTCTAGTTGGGATCCAGTTGGTGGTGGTTTTGGCCCATGATTGTATCATCCATAATAAGGTTACATAATGAAAGCCAGCCTCAGCAGCCGTAGGAGTTTCCAATGCTGCACGTAGGCTACAAATGTCACAAGATGCACTCTGTGCAAGAAAAGGATACCCCTAAATGATTAACAATGGTTTGAAAAACCTTGAAATGCCATGGTGGTCCAGTGGCGAGTAACCTTGCCTGCCGTGCAGGAGGCGATGGTTCGATCCCCATCCAGGCCGACTCGTACCAATGAGATTTTCGGAATTTACGTACGATTTGTAACACCACTGGCTTTTCGGTGAAGGCAAACGTCGTGAGGAAACCTGCATGCTTCAATTTCGAGGCATGTATAATTGTACCCGTGGCGAAAAGTACTTATACAGTGGCGGGGCTCACCCCCCGTCACACTGGACAGAGTTTCGGTACTACTGGTGAAACGTGGATGTTCTGAGGTTTCAGAATATCTCTGACTACCCCCTCGGGTAATATAGTCGTGAGCATTATGCTAAATGATTTCCCCCAAGAACCACTACCTGCCGGGCACGATCTGCATTGACCAGTGTGTATACTCTGAAATTGAATCAGAGATCAAAAATTTCAAACAAAAGAGCCTCTTTTGTTTGAAATTTTTGATCTCGGATTTGATTTCAGAGTATAAGTGCTTGAATCAGCTTCGTACTTATAGGTAGGCGACTGCAGATTCAACAAATGCAATGGTAAAGGGATCCTAGCCTAACGCAGTGTGATTGCGGCGAACCTAGCCAGACAATGGGACACTTGATCGCATGTTCCTGCCCGAACACCTGCACGAGAGAGGACTTAAATACAGCTACACCTGACACTATCAAGCTCGCCGAATTCCTGGCCAGTAAAATATAGGAACATCTCCGTAGAACCATTGATACGAAAATAAGAATGGACATCATAATTATTATATATTCTATGTAATTTCATGGCGATATCACACAGTCTACTTTCATGATAGAGTATCGAAACTTTTCGAATTAAAAGTACCATAAATAAATTATCAAAGACATCTTGACTTGGGCCTCGATCTGTTACAGTCTCAACTTTAATTCCCTTTGGACAGTGAAACTTTTTGTGTGGGTAGTCTGTTCAGATAGTAGTATTAATGCTGAAGGCGAATTCTACAGGCTCTGTTATATGTGTGTCGCAATATTTGCTTAGATAAAAGTAAAATTACTTTTTAAGTGAATAAGCTATCATTCTTACTTTCCGAGATATTCAGGTATGTTGGTGACCCGTTATTTTTGTTGTCGTGTAGTTGTGTGCTTCAACATAATGCTCTTTGGGCGCATCCATTAATTTTACTTTGATCTAAGGATATTTGTATTGTGAATTTGTGATACAAATCGTGATAAGAAATCCTATGGAAAGTATCATGATATGTCTTCGTGATAACTACACGCTCGATAAACCTTTATCCCGAAACAAATATTGCGATAAATTCCTAATTCAATGGATAAATAAGGATACAATTTTGTCTTGTTGACATAGTAAAAGCTAGCAAGAGATTTAATGGAGGATTAACTTTAATGAGCGTTTCTACAACTGAGTGTTAAACTATTATTCTAAATTAGTCTGCAAATAACTTTCAACCCTTCAAATCGATAGTATGACCCCACAATGTCAAGTAACGGTCAAGAAAAGGCAAATTTCAATACAGAGAGGGAAAAGGGTTAAACCCGAGTACCAATTGTATGGAATAAAGCAATCTCCATATTTCACGTCTGCCAATAACCCTCCGAGCTCCGGTGCTCCGGTGCCATCGGTGCTACGGGAACATTTGAAAAAGGTAATTTTCCGTTATAAAGATATCTTTTCTTACCTTTTTTGGTATAATCGGTTTAAGGTGAATAGGAGCGATAGTTTGAGATGATAAGTCTATCTAAAGTACACAGGTTCAAAGACAAAATTATATTGTATTCCTAGGTAGTAACTAAAGTCCTAGGTAGTAACTAGTAAGCCTGTAGTATTGTATGCGTTGTGTGTGAAGTACCTACCTACCGTTGGATTTCCGTCTGCGATTGTGGGTAGAAACTCCATAAGGTCGCTATGTCGTCGAAGTGCGTCCCCCTCAGAAAGTGTCCTGGGACCATGAAAAAACCCTTTCAACTGAACGAAAGAGGCTTTCTGACCTATCATCATCATGATCGTTCTGTTTCTTTTAACTTGTTAGTATTTTGTATTCGATTTAGAGACTATAATATTTAAATTATCTGACTATATAAGTACCCGAAAGAATTATAGTCGTCAGTTTGTGTACATGATATATACAATTTAGATAAAAATTACGAATCAGCGTATAAAATGAGTAACCTAGCTCACAAGAACTCCAAGTTTTAGAACTTAATTAATTAGCTACCATGTCATAAAAGTTTTTCTACGAACTTTAGTACTGCAAAATACATTTATCAATTTCAAACTTTGGAGAACCGGGCAGGGCATCATATTGGCGACGTTTCTTTGCACTCTAGTTTTATTGTAGAAGCAATATTGGAAAAATAAATCAGCAGTCAATTAGAACACAATGTTTGCAGACAAATGACGTACTACCTATGATGTACATCCACGCCAAAACAATTTTATTATTCAGGGTGTAAGGAAAAGTATCCATCCATCCATCACAGCCCTTGATCAGTCCGTCTTCGGACATAGGCCTCCTCCATATTTCTCCATGACGTCCTGTCCCTCGCCCTCTGCATCCAGTTGGGACCTGCGTGTCTCCTAATATCATTAACCCATCTTTCTGGTGGGCGGCCTCTACCACGCGTGGTTTCTCTGGGCCTCCACTCCAGTGTTCTTCTGGTCCAAAGCTCAGTATCCATACTTGCAAAGTATAAGTAACCTTTAAACCACACACTCAGTTAGGGTTCCGCAAATTTTAAAAAGTATCGATACCTACTCGATACCAAGTATCGAATAAAAAGTATCGATACCGATAAAAGTATCGATACTACTTGGTATCGAGTAATATTTGTAAAATATTAGAAATCACAAGAAAATACACAATTTCCTTCAAAATTTAAGTACAAAGTATAGGAACTAACAATGAATTACTTAACCCCCAATACGAGATTCCTAAAACTAGATAAATGCTAGTATTGCTACTAAATGTATTTACCTGGTCATAGTCACACATGCATTATTCAAACTTAAATAGGGTTTTCCCCCGAATTCCTGACTCCATCGAGAGAGACGACGCTATGCATCGGAAAAGGAAGTACTATCTACTGACTTTTATCTGAAGACAAAAGTATCGAGTAACTCAGAAAGTATCGATACTTAGTAAAATACTCTATTAAAAGTATCGAGTACAAAAATACTAGGTATCGAATTAAAAGTATCGATACTACTCAGGTATCGATACTTTTTGCGGATCCCTACACTCAGGTAGAGACTGAACAACTTTTACTAGGCTAGTTTGGCTTAGTTTGGACTTTGTTTTATTGCAATCGGTCCACTCAATCAAAACTTCTGAGTATTTAAATTCAGTGGTCTGCGCGTACCCAGTAGTGGGCGCGCCGCTGGTAAAGAATATTTGTCGTAGCTGATCATCAGTGATTCTAGCACCTAAGTCAATCAATCAATCAATCAATCAATTATACTTTATTGCACACCAAAACAGAACATACAATTATGAATAAATAAAAAGAATTACAAGTAGCTACAAATAAGGCGGTCTTATCGCTAAAAAGCGATTTCTTCCAGACAACCTTAAGGTAGAGAAATTAACAAACGAGAATAGGTAGGCGGTGTAGCTCAAAAGAAAGAAATCTAGAAAGGCAGTGAAGTACTTAAAAAAATAAAAATAATCTATAATATATACATACATACATACATATCTTATTTTACTATATACATACATACATAAGTGAGTACTACATACAACACGGAATTTTGGTGCTATCAGTGGAAAGTGACAAGTGAAGTGGCTTCACAATATCTCTGACTACTGAGCATGTATGCTATGCTATGTTAACAGACAACACGGAAGCCAGAGTAAGAGGAGAGCCAGACTAAGTCCTAGGTTATCAAAGCGCTAGTTCATTGCTATGATGGCTGACGATCAGTAACCGCAGAATTTGTACAAATTACAGGGACAGTTCCAAAGCGGTTGAGTTGAGATTCAAGTTAATAATAGCAATACTTTGCCAACCGCAACCGGTTCGAGAGCATGGCGACGGCAATAGAAAACATACCGCGCTCCACTTTCTTATACTAGACGTAAAATGTGTTTGAGATTTCTTTCAGTTAGTAATTTTTCTCCCCTCCGGACGAAAATCGACAATCCCGCTGCGCTAAACGAATACGAAATTGCCGCTTTCCACCTCCGTCGAAGAGTGAATACCTACTAACCTCGGGCACAATGGTATACCTACTAACCTCGGGCAGTACATAAGAAAGCCTCAGATCACATGTTTGTTGACAGAGGCGAAGCCGAATTACATGAGATCTGAGACCTTTCTTTGCAAAGTATAGTCTGTAAGAAAATCTATAGTACCTATACATTACTATATATGCTGACACTTTTTAAGGGGGAGGGGGGGGGGGGGGGGGGGGCGAACACAATAGACCAGTGCAATTCAGCAAGGTTACAGTGCAAGCCGGGATTTACACGGGTCTATCGATATTCGCCGTGCGGGCATTGAAGTACATTGCTGCGCGAGCGTGTTATGTTTCAAGTTTATGTCAATCTATGTTCGTTCGCGCGGAAATAGAAAGAAAGCGAAGGTGTGATAGCGCTATATCACGCTGCCATGCTACCCTTGCAGATAATGTACCTACTTCAAATCGCACTTATAATCCGCACGGCTAAAATCGACCCGTGTTAATCCCGCTTTATACATACCTATACGAAACTTGCTTGCAATTTGCAATAGCCCGCTCAACAAATACTCTTATTTGTACGACAGCCTAGTTTTTAAAATTGGAGCGAAAGTAAAGGCCAGAATCAAATCACTGCTCCATACATCCATTTTGAATCACAGAGACCAAAGGATTCCGGGAAATGGAATCCCACTGCAATCAATTACTAAACTTCCCTTCCATTTTCAATCTTAGTCCAGCCTAGTAAAGTTCAAAATCGGTTTCGCGTTGAGACTACGATTGACAGGCCAGTCCATATCATTAGTAGCGTGACAGACGGACGGACCGACTGTCCTGGAGAAGGGTCGACCTTTAATCAGAGCCGATGAGAAATGCGCCACAGTTGGCCGCCTCTGAAAGGCCGGAGTTCTTTACGCGTCACTTGTTTGACGTAATTTCTAACTATTTGTATAATATATCGATGGAAGTTTACTAGTTTTAGATATTACTGAAATTGTTGAACAAGGAAACAAAGAGATATGACTAGAAAGGAATTATTGTCCATCCGTCCGTCCGATCGTAGCTGGCGCTTTCAATCTGACTAGGTATCTGTGTGATAATGTTCAAGATCAAAACCCAAAACAACCCGAATAAATTCAGGGTCAAAAGGATAATAGGAAATTGACGCAAGAGGCGCCAATTTCAAACCCTAATCCCTATTTACTCGATGAGTCGAAATGGATTTCTTCTCCTTATCGTGAGAGCAGCAAGTCCTGGTCCCTATATAGTGTCCGAGTTTTTTCAGACCGCCTTAACGGTTGGTCGTGACGTGGTTTTTATGTACCAACTACCACCACCAGCATGAAGCAATGGTTTATTGCTTCATGACCACCAGAGATAGTAACCGGGACCAACGTAACGTGTCTTATTTTTCCACAAATTTAATCCCATACTTACTCTAATGACAGGATACACAACCCAATCCAATAATCAGCATAAAAATTCGGTAACGAAGAGAAATGTCCTTGAAAACGGAAATCTGCCAGCAGTCGTTAACGCGGATCATACATGAATAATTCAAACCGCTCTCCGTACGGGAGAATTCACCGGCAAAGTTGATATTAATAGGGACCTTGAAAGAAAGCGTAGGGAAGTGTTTTCAGAGAGTTTTAAACGCACTTTGATATCAGAAGTGGGATTTAACATGAGAGAAATATGGCAGTATAACTTCATCTCAGAGTTACAACAAAGTTATTGACTAAGAGCTTAGCAAGATAAACTGGCATATTTCTACAAGACAAGATGCCTGCCTCTCATTTCAGATACCGCACCTAACCCCTCACTTCAGGGGCGATTTTAAAGTTGCGTAAAGAAGGACTGACGATGCGATCTTATTTCTGTAGCAGTACCTTTCAAGCGTCGTGAGATCGTTCTATGGAGCGCCCAAGTTCAGCCTACACTGAAGCTGTCTCTTATTAAAGAAAGACCAAACAAAAGCACCCAAAAAATTTAAGTTCAAATTGATAAAAAACATTTCATAAGTTTTTGTAAGTTGTTATCATAAGTTAACAGCTTTATTGAACGCAATAAAGCCGCTCGTGTCCTTGTTGTGTTATCCATCGGTTGACATGGCGATCAAAACGGTATTTACATTTAACGGACCATGGAGGACGGGCGATGGATGTCATCCCTCTGGATTAAAGAATAACTCTACATGTAGTTTACTTTAGTAAAGTTTTATAAATCGGGTTGGGTTCGTTGTTTTTTAAATGTTTTGTTCTAGTTCGGATTTTTGCTAAGAAGTCTCAAAAGCAAAATTACTTCTTAGTTTATCAGATGATCGTAATATCGCGTGTCAGAATATTCAAAGCTACACCAATACGAGTAATCCCACACACTCGATGCCAGTTTAATACAACAAGTAGGTACCTACGCCAAAAGCTTTAACACAAATAAAAATATATAGAGTGAAGCTTAATAAAACCGTTTAAAATACCCACAAAAATTCTGGACGCGCGTAGGTGTGTCCACGGAATTACATAAGACACTTTATTTGTGTATTATTTACAGCCCGTTTCTAAAATGTTGACGGGCTCACTACCTGTCACATTGGACAGAGTTTAAGCACTGCTAGTGAAATATAGATTCTGAATATGATATATTTAGAATATATCTGACTACACCCACGTAGTAAGATAATAACATATTGTTGTTATGTGTTGATTAACTGGGCTACTAACAAACCGACGTAACATAAGATCTAATTTATTATAACAATCACGTTTATTGGCAATCTGTCTGTCTCCAATTATGAGGGATTGTACGTTTATAATCTAAATTCCATTAGGAACGAACAGAATTCACAATATAGATGTTTCATTGTCAATAATGTCAGGAGGAGCAGGCATTAAAAAGAGGGTTTGACTAGGGAGATGCATTGGGTCTGTCGCTTTTCCTTGTGGATACTGATAGACTAAGTTAATTACTTTTCCCCTTTAAATCGACGTTAATATTGTAAATCCACATTTTGTTAATTTATTAGTTACGTTAAAAACCACGATTCCACGGTTAAAAATAAAATTATTAAAGGATAAACATACCTGGAGTTTTTGGCCAGAGGTTGCCCAAAACAGGAACGAGTGGAAGAGCAGGGGAGAGGCCTTTGCCCAGCAGTGGGATGAAACAGGCTAAAAAAAAAAAAAAAAAAAAAAAAAAAAACTGTCTGATGTGTGTCAGAATCGTAGCATCTGGAGATTAATTAGTCTCTGCCTAACCTTGGACATGTAGGACATTGGCGTGAGCATATGTTGTAAAAAACTATGTTTCTAGCAAAACTTGAGGCGAGATGCGAACCACGAAGGAAATTGCCTTATCCAAAATGTGTACGCAATATTGGGTGTCCGTTTTACCGCGACCCTTCTGTCACGAGCTTAATTTGAATTATGTCGGGACGGGACACTCTGTGGGCCTGCCCTGTATAGACAGACACCCCTGACACAGTAAAATGGGTAAAGTACGAATACAATTGTTTGACCTTCAGGAATTGTGTTTAGTGGTTGTCATTGTCATTAAAAAGATACACTTCAGAACTTATCCTTAGATCTAACAGCTTATTAGGAAGTAGATAAAGAAATTTATGCCGAATTATTTCATGTCTCTGTGAAAGATAGAGAATTGATTCTTGTAGAAGAGTGTTCTGTACTGCCGAAATCATCTACGTTATTGAAAAAATGTAGTTATTATTCACTTTATCATGAATCTGCTGAATCAGATTGTCCTTTATTATTATAACACTTTATTGTACCTATTTTTAAGACCTTATGTAACCATATAATGCAATAAATTATATGATTATGAACACACAGACACATTAATACAGACAATAGAAAAGATATGTACAAAGGGCGAGCTTTTCTCTTAAGAGATTTCTTCCAGCAGACCCGCAACAGTGGCAAGAGTTAAATGAGAGGCAGACAAAATGTGTACATACAATTACAAACTAAACATACAGTACAAAACTTTTGTACTTGTTTGTATACTCTGTTGTATTCATCAAGGTGTTTGTGTATAGGTAACATGTAAGAAGTAAGAGCAGATCTGAGCATCTGTGGTCGTCTTGTTCTAAATGCGTCTGTGTATGCGTGTTATAGCACTATAGAAAAGTAAGTCACCACACCGCACCACATCTACTATGTTCTAACCCCCCGAATATGTATAAAATTCACGTTTATGCCTCCCCGGGGCGCACATTGTAGCATTACAGTTTTCCTCTCGATAAGAGTGAGTGAGGATGAATTTTTAAAGGGTTCGTCGTATTGGTCGCGTCAATGATCCACTCTAGGTTTTTCAATCACCATTAATTTAGTCTATTTAGTTTTCAATACATAACAGGGTCCTTCTTAGTATGCTGAGGGTTTTTCAAGGGGATGATAAGACCATTAAACTGAACCACTTTCTCTATTTCACCAACATCGAAATCGCGAGGATAAAATCAGCCGTTCCATACAAAACTAAAAACCTGCTTGAGCCAAATGTATGGGACAGCAGATTTTTATCGCGATATCGATGTTGTTCCCGTAGTGAAAGTTGTTTAGTTTTTTTGTCAGATCGTCCCCTTAAAAAAGTGTTAGCAAATTAAGAAGGACCATTTAAAGCCTGACCAGGAAAATAAAAAACCTCGCCATGTTGCGGAAAATCATTGGAACTAATTTTTGTACTGGGAACACTAACATTAAAGGTGACAGTCGATTGCAGCGCCCCCAATCCAGGTTTTTTGTATTCCTGGTCAGGCTTTACACTTTGATAAAGTATATTATGTCAAGATTGACAGTCGAAGATACGAAAGCGTCGAAAAAAATTGGAACCAGGACTGGTTCCTAAACCCTATACATATACACGCACACATACAGAATTTGTATGGCGCCTCACGCATACCAACCTATGAAACTTAGCCCCTTATGTTTTATACGGTAAAACAGTGAGGCTCATTCTAGACTTATAATTTTTCTAAGGCTTTACATATAATTAGCCTTGAATTGACACAAAGGGTTTTGTTAGAAGATTAATCAGAGCAATAACAAGGTTATTTCATGAAGAGCATTTAGCAAAGCAAAATCTATCCACATAATTGGTACTAAAATAAAATATACGTTTATAACAGCAACTATAGTTAAAATTGCAAGTGCCGATTTCTTAGATAAAACCAAAGAAGGGAAGTTACGGTACGTACGTACTACGTACACTTGCAGTTCGTAACATTTATCTTGAGTTTAAAGCTACAATACAAACGACCGTATAGCGTAAACAAAACTGTTTAGTGTTTAACTGAATCCACTTTATTGTGTGTAATTATTCACGTATCTGTCGACAAAATTATATACTTTTGGCAGACGTAAGGCGACACAGTATAGATTAGTATGATGACAAAACAAACAGTATACCCCACGTGCGGCAAAGAAAATACACTCATTCGGTCAATATGTACAGCATCTTCGTCTTTTTGTTTCATCTGAGGGTAATTTGATAAACAAATTAACCCAGCGAAAATAAGAAGTTTAAAAATTAAAGCATCATTAACTTAGCATGCAGCCGAGTGGTAGTAAAACTGGTAAACATTTTTATTTAACCCGCCCGCGCCCGGCCCGCCAGCCACTACACATTTTTACGATTGCAATCGTAAAACGAAAGACTTTATTAAATTTTGTTACAAACCGGTTCGTGTTCGATTTTGCCACCTTACTTGAGAGGAAAGTAGCTTAACCATCGTAACATTGGTATTACTTACATGATTGCCTTCACATTTATTTTGTCGAGAATATTTACAGTTCTAAATAATTAGGATCGTTTAATATCGTTGGACACTTTTCAAGACATTTTTTAAGATACCTTTACTACACCAGAAACAAATATAGAGATGGAGATAGGTAGAGCAACTATGTTCCTCCTATGAGCTATTAAGGAAAGTTAGTGGAAAAATATTTAATTTTATTTTATTTTATTTATTTGGCACACAAAACAGGAAACAATCAGTGAAATAAAAACACATAATATAAAATATAATAGGTAATTCTGGTACCTATCATGTACCTACCTACCACGAAGGTAAAGACACAAAAAGGCAATAGAAGAGCTAGTCGTTCACAAGTTAGGTGGGCTGATGATATATTCATTATTTCAGAAAGAGCACCGATATTGAATAGCACCTAATTTGATATTTTGGATTTATCTATTCTATCTTGAGCACCTAGTGGTGGAGCATCAAGCAGTGGTGGTCCAGTGGCGAGTAACCTTGCCTGCCGTGCAGGAGGCGATGGTTCAATCCCCGTCCAGGCCGACTCGTACCAATGAGTTTTTCGGAATTTATGTACGATTTGTAACACCACTGGCTTTTCGGTGAAGGAAAACATCGTGAGGAAACCTGCAAGCTTCAATTTCGAGGCAAGTATTGTACCTACCCACTGTCCATTATAAGTGGCGACGGGCTCACCCCCCATCACACTGGACAGAGTTTCGGTACTACTGGTGAAACGTGGATGTTCTGAGGTTTCAGAATATCTCTGACTATTCCCTCAGGGAATATAGTCGTGAGCATATGCTTATGCTTATGCTTGAGCACCTATTTTATTCCACGAAGAGCTCTTAGATTGATGTTCTTCGTGGAATATTTTGAATAGTATCCCAATTTGAGCAGCTAAGCTGATCCACTCGACGAAGAGGACCTGGATTACAGGACCGGGGGAGGGTTGTGAAACATACCCTACAGACATAGGCAGTCGACGTTGAACAGTCAATTGATTTGATGAATTGGTGGCTGGCTGCAGCCGATCGTACAATCGTTATTCGTTATACCAAAAAGTTAATTATTTTTACACACATACATACGTACGTATGCTCACGCCTATGTCCCACTACTGGGGTAGGCAGAGACAATAGATCGCCCGTCGCCACATGCTACGATTCTGACACACATCTTTCGCCTCCTCAACATTCATAAGTCTCTTCATACAAGCTCGCCCTCAACATTCATAAGTCTCTTCATACAATCTCAATTATTTTTCCAATCAAATAATCCTTTTATTCCTCGATAAAGTAGCTAAAGTTTATCATACTTCGCAGTGGTTCAGGCAAAAGCCTGCCAAGGCCCCCAACCTAAAAATAATAATAATCATACGTGGAGTTAGATATTCTCACTTGCGCATTTCAATAGTATGATTCAAGACTCTTCATCTTATTGGCTGAAACCCGTGACGTGTGTTCATTATGCGCTGACATTGTGATCTATTAGAATTAGAGCGTATAGTATCTGCTGCAATACTTTAGGAAGCTGAAAAGGTATTTTGTTACTTCAGCATATGCTAATAAGAGGAGCTATAGTGACGTGAGCAGATAAGAAAAGTTTAGAGAACGTACGAGAGTTGTCTTACGTTTCGGAGTTAAGTTTGGAGAGTTTGATGAGATTTATAAGGTTTTTGTTGCGAGCAAGCGGAGCAGAGGACAACGAGTTATTTATACGTCTCACGAGTGCACGAAACTTTCATATACAGGGTGTAATTTATGTCGTTGGCATCTATTTAAACTGAGTCTGCACTTTTAGAAATTTCGGGTTTTGATTGTTGTTCAGTTTCACGTGTTTCACTTGGTTGGAATAGATGTCTGAATTATTTACCGACATGTTGAACAGGGTGTAACGGAACACTCTAGTAGTAGTCAAAGGGGTGGTTTAGAGTTTCGGTCTTAACTTTAGACAGTCAAACTGAATAACTTTCACTATGAAGTCAAAGTAGAGATACTTATATTTTTAAATTTATCTGTACTGCAACACAGTATAAGAAAGAGTTTACTGTAGTTTTGTATATGAAACAGATAATTTTTTCGAGATTTCGATGATGAATCAATAGTGAAAGTTTTCAGGTTCATTGATGGTCTAACTAAACAATAACCCCCTTAAATTATACAAGGTGTTACAAAAATACAAATTTAAGGGGGTGGTTTAGACCATCAAACTGAACAATTTTCACAATGGGACCAATATCGAAATCGCGAAAAAAAAAATGATGTTCTATACTCTACAAATCGACTAGAGCTAAAATATGTATGGGATATCAGTTTTTTTTTTGCGATTTCGGTGTTGGTCCCATAGAGAAAGTTGTTCAGTTTGACGGTCTAAACAACCTACTTTAAGAGTTTTAAAAATTTACTTATGAAATACCCTGTATAGGGTGTTCACGCCCTGCACATACAACTCGCATTGTATAGATAGCGAATCAATCTCTTGTTTACACAAGCACATATGTCACCCAATCTCCTCCAGACTAGATACCAACGGACAATAAAGACATCCAATTAGGCCTAAACAAATACGTCCAGGAAACCTGATATTTTTGTAAATGCGTAGAGTCCCTCTGGACGGATAATCCCCTTCCTTCCCAGCATACCCCGGTATAATCTACCTATCCTGGTAAAGTATGAACAAGAGGTTCCCAAACTTTAGTATACTGGGTGTTAGGGTTAACAGTTACACTACTTTCAGGGGTGATTGTATCCATGATACTGAACAACTTTCCCTGAGAAACCTACAGGAAATTCTCAAAAAAAATATGGACCTTCTATACTACATCCAATCAGCAGATCTAACGTTTGTCAAGTGTGAAAAATAGATAATTTTTTTGCAGTTTATACGATTCTTAAAAGCGCTCGTTGGCGTAGTCGAGCTTCGGTATCGGAAACGATCACCGAAGTTAAGCAACGTCAGGACCGGTCGGTCTTTGGATGGGTGACCGTTTAGTGGTATTTCATCTCGAGCGTTTCCGTTCTTCGGAAGGCACGTTAAGCTGTTGGTCTAGGATAGTTCCGTCAGATGGCGTTGTAACTATTCGTTAAGCCAGGTCAGAGGCCTATTAAGGCGGCTTGAAAATTCCTTGACAGCAAGTTGACCACTATAACTTGCCTCCACCAACATGCACTGGGCTCGCGTGGTGGAGTATGGCCCACTCCCTATCACCATTATTCGTGAGAGGAGGCCTTTGCCCTGCAGTGGGATCCTACAGCCAATAACTTACTTACTTACTTATGATTCTTAGGGAAAGTTGTTCAGTATTATGGGTACAATCTTTTTCAATTCCATACAAGAGTGCGGATCAGTTGATCGATTTTCTATGGGAGGTTCAAACAAATTTTCTCGTTTTTCGACACAAGTAGGTACCTTAGGGAATGTTTTTTTTTTCTTTATCTAAACCCCCCCCCTAATTTTTTTTAGTGTGGAATTAAAAAATAGGGGTGTATAATTATGTATTATTGTACTGTTTGAGAACCACAGTTCTACCCGGCTATCCAAGCCCAGATTAATCACATATCAGTTAACAAGGATCGGCTTTCGCATTAAGCTTCAAGCAGAGGATTTGATAACGTGCTGATTTTCTTAGGAACGTCCTTAATGGACGGGACGATGGGAGGAACTGAGAGTGCATTAGTGAGATCCTGATACGATCCCTCGTTGCTAATTGTTTTAGGTTTAAGTTGGATTACGGAAAACCACGTTTTGTATCAAAAGAAATAGAAAGATCTAAACCTTTTGTGTTAGGCGGGATGATGCAGATAATATCTGCTCCTTTTCTATATTATAAAGGGAGCGCAGGGCGCTAGCGGTCAGAGCCAATATGATAGTTCACAGATTCAGCCAATGCTCAGCTCAAGTAAGTAAGAATAACACTGTTTAGAGCGTGTTGCACATCTTTGTACACCTGTAGTCTGTGGACTGCATAGTGCTTGTATAGTGCTTGTTTAGTGCAAGGCTTGTATAGTGCTTTTCTCAAACAAAGCGCGGAAATTAAAATCAATCAACTTTTCAAAATCGAACAACAACAATTTTTCCTGCGTTAAAGCTAGTAACTTTATTATTAATCTGTGGTTAAAGTATCCATTCTTTTTTTTTTCATTATAAAGCTTTCTATTTGCAAGCCAGTTCGAAATTTAAATAAAACCTATGATAAGTTACTCCGAAACATAGCAACCGAGGAGTAAAAGATCGTTCCATTTTTAAATTACCACGACAGATATGGATTTTCATACAACTTTTGCAGGCCGCTGCTCGCATATAACAGCAATTTCGATTTATCTCGAAGAAGGTTGTCAAAATAATGCTCAAATTTCCAAGCATGTTTGTAGAAAAGTTTTTTTTTAATAGCGATCGAAGTATTACGGTACTGAACCCGTACTTCCAACAGAGATCTGTACACAGATAAAAAACGTTCATAAAACAAACAACTCAATTACCACAGAGCTAATACAAATAGCATTTAATCTCTTAATCGTCGAAAGCACTGGCTCGAGTAATTACACAATTAATTAACATAAGCATAATGCACGAAGGTTGTACTTCGCTTGGTCGGTGGACCGAGGAAATTCACTCTCGGTACTGCTTAGTGTGTCTGTCTATTACAGTAATAATAAACAAACAGTGGACTATGACTTTTGTAGGAAAGTCAAAAGCGCGATACAGTCGCGGCTATATACAGGATAAAATTCAGCTGTTCCATACAAAACTGAAATTACCTGTTAAAATCAAATATAATATACAGGGTGTTTCATAAGTAAGAATACATTTTTAAAACTCTTAAGGGGGTTGTTTAGACCGTCAAACTGAACAACTTTCTCTATGGGACCAACATCGAAGTCGCGAAAAAAAAAATGATATCCCATACATATTTTACCTCTAGTCGATTTGTAGAGTATGGAACATCAATTTTTTTTTCACGTGTTTGATATTGGTCCCATAGTGAAAGTTGTTCAGGTTGATGGTCTACACCACCCCCTTAAAGGTTTATTTGTATTTTTGTAACACCTTGTATGGAATAGCAGCATTTTTCTTTTCGCTTTTCTAGTTGGCGCCATAGTGAAAGATCAGTCTGACGAGTAGAATGCATGTTTAAAGTTAAAGTTTCCGCACTAAATTAAAATGTATTTTACTTCTGAGTTTATCAGATTAAAATTGAATTGATATTGATTTTTTTTAAACGAACCCAGTAAATATTAAATTGTCTGAGTTCTAACAATCATAATTGAATGCGCTGCTGTGCAGTGAATATTGTTCTACTACAAATAACAGGTAATTTGTATGTGCTCAAAAATACCGATTATTCGGCATTTAAAAGTCTCTAATAAAATCTATGACTTCGAATACATTCTGAAAAAGATATAATAAGTACTTAGTTACTTAGTTGACGCAAACTTTCTGAAAGAAATTCAGGCACTCGTGCGTGAGTCCATTGTGTCAAGAAGAAAAGAGTCCATATTTAGGAGAGTATTTAGGGCAATCTTGACAATTTTCAACACTTCTAATAAAATTAAAGACTAATTTGTCAAGTACAGCAAAACATATTATGAACCAATATAAAATTTGTAGATTTGTACCACTTCTACTGCTAAACTATTTCATAATAAAGCTACTATTGTAAACTCTAAACACATTGACGAGTAATGTTTGGTACCTATCTAATGACCGAACAACGCTGATGACGTCATTAAGACGATCGAGAGGGATGGTTATAGTGGCAGTAATGACTATTGCGAATCCTGAATCACATGGGAATTGTATAGTAGTTTCGAGTCTTATAATTTATTCCTATTTATGTTTTTATCATCGTCATCTCAGCCGATAGACGTCCTCTGCTGGACATACGCCTCCCTCAAAGGATCTACAAAGATCGGCCCTACGCTGCCCTCATTCAATGAGTTCCCGCCGCCTTTACCAGGTTGTCGGTCCACCTTATGGGACGCCTAAAGCTGCTCTTTCCGGTAAGCGGTAACTCGAGAACTACAGGCCCCATCGGCAATTGGTTTTGCGAGCAATGTTCCCCGCCCGTTGCCACTTTAGTAATTCTTTGGGCTATGACGACTAATCTGGTTCCTCTGCGAATCTCTTCATTTGTGAATTGTTAACTTTTTATGAAGCCTTGAGTGAGAGACCACGCGTTTATATCAGCGCGCTCAGGAGTGCGATTTTTGAACATCATACGATCAACTCGGCAGTAGTCAAAATTACTATGGAGATTATGCATCTATCTACTGCCGAGTTGATCGTGTGATGTTCAAAAATCGCACTCTGGCTCTCTGCAAGGACATTACACCGGTCTGGGTTGGAGGTTAGTGGCTGGTGGTCTCACACTGCAACCTCTAAAACAATTATAAATAGATCTAGGGCTCTAACCATAAATATAGGAATATAGCTTAAATTAGACATAACACTTAGGACCAAGCACAAAAATAGCCAAAGAAACACGAAGCTACCTGCACCTTACCTGCACAATGTTTTATAATCTGTTACGGGAGTTTCCTGCAAACTTTACCACGTTACATGGACCTAGTACCGTTAGGGAATGTAATTTGCACTATGTAAATGGTGTAGCTCACCTATTAGAGGTGCTATTAACTTTAGGTATAACCGTATCCCGTAAGATCGTATCCGAAAATTGTAACCGAAAACGTGATAAAGAATACGGAATGTTACGGAAATAGTCTTAACAACAATTTAACAACTTTCCTTGGCATGATTTTTTCAAACTTACTAGATTAAGTATATTTTTTTACTTAGCCTGTCAAATGTTCCCACTGCTGGGCAAAGGCCTCCGTGGGCAAGCCCAAAGTATAATTCTATTAAATTAAGTTCAAGCTTCGGAATCATTTTTGTTGTTATTATTTGAAACAAAACCCAAGTTGTAGCGAATTATGCACGGAAAATATTTAGTAAAGGTCCGAAAAGTAAGACAATATAATCGGTTTACTTAAAATACTATATCGTACCTTGGGACATATAGGTAATCAGTTGTCTTTTCACTTCTTATTGAGATTTTCCTGTTGTTATAAAATAACAGTCCTTTGCCCTCCATGCCTTACAAATTTCTTCGTCTAGGTGAATTAGTCATATATTGAGTGTAATTCTCCTCGGCCCTACTACAATGCCTTAAAACGAAGGTGTTCAATCAGTGCGTTCTGCCAGTAATGACCTATGGTGCGGAAACGTGGACCCTGACGATAGGACTAGTTCATAAATTCAAGGTCGCTCAGCGAGCTATGGAGAGAGCTATGCTCGGTGTTTCTCTGAGGGATCACATCAGAAATGAAGTGATTCGTCACAGAAGAAATTCGGCAATGGGCTGGTCATATCTGCCGAAGAACTGACAACCGATGGGGTGTCCGAGTTCTAGAGTGGAGACCGCGAACTGGTAGGCGTAGTGTGGGACGCCCTGCTGCCCGCTGGACAGACGACCTAAAAAAAGTAGCGGGGAGCGACTGGATGAGGAAGGCCGAGGACAGAGTTTTGTGGCGCGCCTTGGGAGTGGCCTATGTTCAGCAGTGGACGATGATAGGCTGATGATGAGGTGAATTAGGCTCGTCTGTGTAATTCTGATAACGTAATAAAAGTTGTAATTAAGTCATATTTTCATGTATTTTTATACCTACCCGAAATAGTAATGACCGTAACATCCCTAGTACCTACCTAGCATAGATCTTATACCTACTTTGGTTACATGATTCTATCAAGCTTGGAAACGAAGCAAAACACCATTTAGCGACTGGTTTTAGGGCCAATTAAATCAACACCTCCAGTTTATGTTAACTTTGACTTGGGTAACTTTAAATTTATTGGTGAGAAAACCCATTTTCATTTTAGCTATTGCTACAAAACACTGATTGTAGTCAATAAATTAAGGAATTCTTATAGTAGCCAATCGTCTTCACTATTCATTTACCAAAAATAATGGTCTTAATTATAAATCCCTTCTAATGTTTTTTAGCCTTTGGGAATAAAATAAAATTTTACAGAATTTTTTTGTACTACTTATATTTTAAATTAGGATTATTTAAATTCTACCCATAAGCATTATTTTCTCGTGAATGTATTTGTTTCACGAGAAAATAATGCTTATATTTCCTGTCTTTAGATGGAAATTTGGCCAGACGCAAGTTCAGGCTAACTTTCATATTATATTGGCCATGATCTATGATATAAACATCAAAGTATGTAAATGTTTTACATTTAAAAAGTATTAATATCCATGGCGCTACTAATAAAGCCTCAAACATTTCAGATGTATTTTAATTTTAGAATTATTGACAATTTTAAATTTAATTACATGGTTTTTTAAAAACGCATATATGTTTCATTACATTATTATTAGCATATATATTGAAAAATGTCGCCATATAACTGGAACTCGTAAATAAAAAGTCAGCAAACCGGTTTGCTGGCACGAAAATGTACCATAGACCCCTCTTACCAACACTTCACATGAAAATAAACCTACTTTCCATGTGCACAAGGTTTAGAATTAAAGTTACAAGTTGCATAGTGTCACCATTTAGGGAGGAAGTTAAAAAGAGTATAAAGTAACACTTAATTAAGGAGAAGCCATTTGAAACCTTAGACATGTTGGATGTAATGGAGTTTAATTTGAATTACACTCGTAGAAGACCCCTTCGACAGACTTTTGGATTTTCGTATAGAATTACATAGAGCTCAGAACTTCGTTAACAGCTTCGATAAAAAGTGCACCTACGTAACGTAATATTATTTATACAGGGTGTAAGTGTAGACAGATGCATTACTTTAAAGTCCGCCACACACATACAGAATTGCGATCCGGAATTCCGAATCAGGATTACGATTTCGTATGGATTTGAGATTTCCACAATTGAGTTCGGAATTGCGAAGGTGTCAAATCCTATACAAAATCACAATTCTGATTCGGAATTCAATCCAATATACGCTGGCCGCGCGACGTTAAACTACTCTACTCTAATACCTACTACGCGCGGCCAGTTTATTTTGGTTTTGCGTAGCTTGATGTGTCGCCGTGTGTACTTATGATACTGAACAACTTTCCATAGGGAAGTAAAGGCAATTTCGCATAAGAATATCAACTTTTCATACAAATGTTCAATCGGAAGATTGCATTTAGTTTTAATTTTTTTTGCTCATGCCATTTAGGTTTCTTGGAATAAGTTGTTCAATAACATGAGTACAAGATTTCATTAAAAGTCAAAAAACATAGTTGCAACAAAAAAAAATCTGTTATCGAACTTGCATGTATTCTGAATTTGTCTTTATTTTGTAAACTCTACTCAAATACTCGATTACAAGTCGATAAATTCCAGGGAATATAATGTAAAGATGCGCACTTCGTGCAGATTTATCTAAGATACAGTTAGATATCTAGCCGGTTCCTAGACTTGCCGCGATACTTAAGACATCGATCTAAATACGAAATACCGCGAACCAGGTCATTTTCATCTTTATTCCATAGCCTTGAGAGTTCTATTAAGGGACCTCTTACATTGAATGAACATAAGACTCTGATATCGGAAGGCTGTGTTAGGTTTAGGTAGGTAGTTAATTTAGAACCTAAGCTTCTCTATTCTAGCTCGCTTCACTTCTTGCCTGACTGACTTCTACAACTAAATACGAGTAGGTATAATAAATCTAAAGTATCATTAACTAGTTTACTTTTGAATTGGTATGCCAGGTTTAAATGTAGCTCACACATACGTTTACGTTGATTATGACGACTTTAATATATCAGGGATGGTTACAACCATAGATTTATTAGTTATGCTAAATCTATGGTTACAACAAAATATGGATTAACTATTTATTTATATTCAATATCGTTATTCGTTTACCTTGATAAAAATATAGACTGGATACTTACGTTCGGCATTAGTGGAATCACTCACGATGACGCATTGACGGAGTGTCAGACGTCAGTTCAGTCCATAGAAGCATACGCGGTGCGTCAATCCGTCACCGTGTCTGCTTCTACGTGCGGTTTCATACAACTCCTTGCTACACAAATGACGGACTGACGTTTGATGCTCCGTCAGTGCGTCATGGTGTGTGTACGCACTTAAAACAATCTCCTTTAGCTAAATTCCAGCAAAATTCCAGTTCTTACCTGAAACAAAAGATAGGAAAAATTATTAGTGAGAATAAAAATCGATAGTATATTTTAAAAATAAACTCTTACAGTCTTCATTACAATATAGGTACCTACAGGAATGCATCGCACACAACGATGTTCACCTTTAACTTTGGTTGAAGTGTTCAGTTCAGCCAGCCAAAAAATATGTACCCGGAGCTAACACACCGAAGGCAGTGCACATCGAAAACCCTGGATTCCCGTAGCTTCTTACCGCAGAACTTCCAGTAAATGTTTCCGTTTGACACTAAAATATAAAAATGTACAATAAAGATCCAATAAAGTTTTTTAAAGGAAATCGTGCCCGCGCCCAAAGTCCGTGAAATTATTAATAGTTACGGTCATTTTACGCCAAAGTTCACGGTCATCCATTTTCGGCTAGAAATAGTCAAGAACCTACCTAACGCTACCTATGATGGAAGCTATGGGTAGAGTTTAATGAAAATTTTGTGAAAAGTAGCACGTTTAGTAGGTAGGTGTGACATTTCTTGCATAGCATAAGCTTATGCTCACGACTATATTCCCCGAGAGGGTAGTCAGAGATATTCTAAAACCTCAGAACATTCACGATTCACTAGTAATACCGAATCTCTGTCCAGTGTGACGGGGAGTGAGCCCGTCGCCACTTGTAATGGACAGTGGGTACAATACAGAGTCCTTCTTAATATGCTGACACTTTTTTAAGGGGATGTTCAGACCATCAAACTGAACAACTTTCTCTACAGGACCAACATTGAAATCGCGAAAAAAAAATCATCTGTTCCATACATTTGACTCGAGTAGGTTTGCAGTTTTGTATGGAAGAGCTGATTTCTTTTTCGTGATTTCGATGTTGGTGCCATAGAGAAAGTTGCTCAGTTTGACAGTCTGATCGTCCCCTTAAAAAAGTGTCAACATATTACGTTGGACCCCATATATGCATCGAAATTGAAGCATGCAGGGACATTTCTTAGGCTCGGGTCCCACGGCCTGTGTATAGACAAGCCGCGCCACGACGCGCCTCGCCTGTACTCGCCTGTAACACCACGCGCCGACCCGTTCCCACGGCGCCTGTGGCTCGCCATGCCATTCAGTGTTACCATTGCTACGCAAGGGAATGAGCCATTTATTTCTTTTATTTCAAAGCCAAATTATTATATAATATTATAATATCTAAATTGTTACATATTTCATTTCTTGTTGTTTTAATAACTGAAAAACAATCTTTCTTTTCTGAATTATTCTGCAAGAACATATATTATAAGGAGACCGGAATAAGTAAAAAAAAAGAAATACGATAATTGTCGCGTCTTACGTAATCACCGCGGCACACGAAAACTGCATTGGAAAAGATTTGCATGTAATGTATAGAAACAAAACGAACTTTCACGACAAACAGTGCTCTGTAATTTGTCCGTAATAAGAAAATGTAAAATTTCGGCTAATTTATATAAACACAACTGAAATATAAACTACTAAGTTATTAAATATGGCGCAGCGCTAGTCGAGAGAAAAAAAGAGCTAATCTAGTTCCGAAAAGCCGAACTTGGCAACACTGTCGCTACAATCCACGCACCAACTGTAGCTAGCTTGTAGATAGGGTCCCACGGCATGTGTGTTGTCAATCCACATGCCACGCGCCACGCCGTGGGAACAGAGCGCCTGTCGCGGCCTGCGGTGCGTATTGCTATCCATCGAAAGTCGGTAACTTCAAAGGAAACGCCTGTCGCCGCCTGTACAAGCGCGTGGATTGCCGAGCCAGTCAGGAATAAATCTACCCGATGGGGAGTTTTCTGACAGCTAGTAAAACATAGTTCCAACAAAACTCGGACAACATGGTCAACTCTGACAACATGGTCAACTCGGACAACATGGTCAACTCAGTCAACATGGACAACATGAACAACTCTTGACAACTCAATTAACTTTGACAAAATCCACCGTTGATCATGTTGACTGAGCTGACCATGATATTAAGGTTATTCACGTTGTTCAAGTTAACCATGTTGACCAAGTTTGCCATGTTGTCAGAGTTGACTTTGTTGACCATGTTGTCCGAGTTGACAATGTTGTCAGAGTTTACCACGTTGTCCGAGTTGACCATGTTGTCTGAGTTGACCATGTTATCAGAGTTGACCATGTTGTCCGAGTTGACCATGTTGTCAGAGTTGACCATGTTATCCGATTTGTTCATGTTGTCCGAGTTGACCATGCTATCAGAATTGTTCTATTTTTTTGTTCTGACAGGTTAAAGTTGTTCAGTTTGATTAGTCGAGTATGTGGTTTAAAGCAGTGCGGGCCCAAAGTTAATTTTGATTAAAATTAAAAATAATTAACTATTTTAATCTAAAAAGTTGATTAAAAATGAACTAATCTTACACTCAGTTGCAGAAACGCTCATTAAAGTTAATCCTCAATTAAATGTCTTTCTAGCTTTTACTACGTCCACAAGACAATATTACAGCAAGAGATTTAATGGAGGATTAACTTTAATGAATAATGACTGTTCCTGCAACTAACACTCAGTTGCAGAAACGCTCATTAAAGTTAATCCTCAATTCAATTAACTTTAATGACCGTTCCTGCAACTAACACTCCGTTGCAGAAACGCTCATTAAAGTTAATCCTCAATTAAATCTCTTGCTAGCTTTTACTACGTCCACAAGACAATATTACAGCAAGAGATTTAATGGAGGATTAACTTTAATGACTGTTCCTGCAACTAACACTCAGTTGCAGAAACGCTAATTAAAGTTAATCCTCAATTAAATCTCTTGCTAGATTTACTACGTCCACAAGAAAAATTACAGCAAGAGATTTAATGGAGGATTAACTTTAATGACCGTTCCTGCAACTAACTCAGTTGCAGATACGCTCATTAAAGTTAATCCTCCATTAAATCTCTTGCTAGGTTTTACTACGTCCACAAGAAAAAAAATTACAGAAGAGATTTAATGGAGGATTAACTTTAATGACCGTTCCTACAACTAACTCAGTTGCAGAAACGCTCATTAAAGTTAATCCTCCATTAAATCTCTTGCTAGGTTTTACTACGTCCACAAGACAAAAAATTACAGAAGAGATTTAATGGAGGATTAACTTTAATGACCGTTCCTGCAACTAAAACTCAGTTGCAGAAAGGCTCATTAAATTTAATCCTCCATTAATTCTCTTGCTGTCACTTTTTATCTTGTTGACGTAGTAAAAGCTAGCAAGAGATTTAATGGAGGATTTACTTTAACGAGCGTTTCTGCATTTTCATTTCGATAAAAAATGCAAAAATCTTAACATAGGCGTAGCAAGGGGGGGGGGGGGGGTATATCTATAAATCTAGTCATAGTTTTAACCTTGACACTGACAGGGTAGTACTGTAGCCGGGGGACTTTTTAATTACAAAAAAGATTACCGATTGCCGTTTACAAATTATTGTATGGTACTAAATGACTAATATTAAAACCTAAGTCTTACAGATAACCCGGCGTAGAAAAAAAATAAAAACATTTAGTCTAAAATTTTTAAATTTCGAGGTTTTCTATACTGACATTTTCAAACTAAGGTAAAGAGCATGGCAGTATAGAAAATAGCCTCGAAATTTGAAACGTTTCAGACTTATTTTAATTTTTTTTCTACGGCGGGTTGTGATCTGTAAGACTTAGGTTTTTATTATATTAGTCATTTAGTACCTTACAACAATTTCTAAATGGCAATCGGTAATCTTTTTGGTAATTAATAAGTCCCCTGGCTACAGTACTATGTCAATGGCTCGGCAATCCACGCGCTTGCACAGGCGCGGCGACAGGCGCCCCTTTGAAGTTACCGACAGCGATCCGGACACAATACACACCACAGGCGTCCACAGGCGTCTACAGGCCAAGACAGGCGAGACCGTTCCCACGGCGTGTGGCTTGGCGCGATTTGCGTATATACAGGCCGTGGGAACCGAGCCTTAGATAGCGTAATATCGAATGCGTCAAAACAAAAACACGACTGCATCTATCTTCCTTGATTAAATTCGTTGCGGGTTCCAAGACAGTTTGGAGTAATTCCCAGCTTCATTATCTAGAGACTTCATTATCTAGGTAGTTAGTTTTCACTGCTGTTGATCCTGCTTGACTGTACAGAGCGGCGGTAATGAGTGGTGGACCAAAGCACAATATCAAGAACATCAACGTCAGAGGGAACGAAAAACTAGTTGCTTCAGCTACGAAAATTTACAAGAACAATTTAAAATCCTGTAGCAACATTTAAACCCCCCACATTTTACTACTCTTGACCTTGGCACTGACAGAGGCCTTCGCCCTTGAACCATGACCATGGCGTTCAGCGTGAGAGTTCCACTATCTAATGACATTGTCCATTGTTGCACCTGCCGCCTGCCTGGTGTCAGTGCCCTAAAGGAGGTAGGCACGTTGAAAGTTGCAATAGCTGTCTTTATAGGTGCTGTTTGTAGGGGATCGTTACGCATCATGCAACACAAACTTCAGGGTACCACCAATGAGGATGTTAGTAACATCATATTTATACAGTAACTACGCATAAAGAGAAAAGTGTGTTCTTCATACAACAATAAATATAGGTTTCAACTATAGTTTACATTATGAATGTAAAATGCTAGTTAGGTTGGTAACTAACACGAGGAAGAACCAATAGAATAGATAAATATACACCTAGGAGAATAATAATTATTGTAACTCTTTTTCTCGTTGTTTCGAATCAACGCATATAGCCACAATCAGAATCAGGAGTAATCAATCAATAATTTACTTAGTTTACATGTGGTTCATCAAGGATCGTTCTAGAACCATGTCTATAAATAAAACATATAATCTTTGATGTGCTTATCTTGCAAAATGCAAAGTGAGTTACAATGTTATTTATTCCTAGGGAGTGTCGAAATAAACTCAAGAAACAAGATGAAGAATGAGACATAGAAACGTGGAAAGCGAATTTGGTAACATAATATTCATGTGTTCCTCTTTATATTGAAATTGGTAATCTTCCTGTAACAAAGTAAACTCTCCAGTTAAACCTAAAGTGAAGGATCGAAGTCGTCAACGAGTCCCGCAAATACTATAAACTTTACATTTACATTCTACTCTACGTACAGACAGAAACTAGGAAAGAATCCAAGAATACCCCTTCTACAAACAAACTTCCCAGCTTTTCCCTGCCTTTCAGTCTACATTTGAATGTAGGAAGGCAACGAGCTGTATGAACGACTTCTGCGCGACATCGAGCGTCTTGTTCATTAAATTTGCAAGTTTGTGCAAATTCGGGGAGCGGCCCAAAGCGGCAGGCCGCTCCAGTAAGCGGCTTTACTGGAAATAGTTTCGAGATACCACTTTGCCGCGAAACTAAGTTGGTCCTAGGACTCCTAGGTACCTACCTACCACGATGAAGAGCAGAATCTTGGTAGTATCGACAAACAATAACAAAAGGCGGTTTGCAGTTCTTTTGTTTTGCATCTTGGATTATTGCAAGTGGATGCAAGTTAAATTGACTGTAAATCCCGGCATTGTTTGTTATTTGTTTCTTTATTCAGTGAGATTGTGACCTGGTTAGGTAATCTAGCTTGGCATGATCTTGAAAATAACTGATAATGAACGAAAGTAACTGGGATCTATTATAGATTTTTGATACGAGTACATCACAATAAGAGATAATGGCGTGAAATTCTTTGTTGTGCTTCTTGAAGCAATCAAGCAAGCAATTGTGCTTGCACAATCTCAGTTTAAAGAGACGTTCATATTGTTCATCTCTTTCCCTTACCGTACCTACTTAATTATTCATTTTCTCTCAAAAACGGGTCGGCCGCGAGATTGAATGAGTATAGCTACCTACTTAACCATTTTCAGTATAGAGATTTTTGCCAGAAGTTAGATGATACATTTCCTTTCACAGTGGTATTAGAGTATAACACACAGTTGACTGTATGCTAGATATAGATACATACGAGTACATTCCCCGCATATCAGTCTCGGAACAATTATGTCGATTTAAGTTATCTAGAATTTATCGTATCTCGATTTCGAATGTGGACATAATAATTATTTTACATTTTAAAGAATTAAAACTCGTGTTGTCTTTTGTCATATGCTTGTATTTTTAAAACAAGGCAATACTTAATCATTTTATAGCAAAAGATTTAAAGATTTTTTAAAGAATTTACTAACCATTGGGCGTGTGCTACATATTATAGCGAATCTATTCACAGTTGGATTAGAGAATCCAATGGTTTGTGAAATATCCCATTATTCCATGACAGAAGCACGCAGGTGCAGTGACGAGGGTTAAGTTTTTATAAACCATTGGGGTGTGATGAGTTGTTCTTAGTTTTTTACGATGCGCTAACAATATATTCTTTTGCATGGATTCAAATGTTTATTTTATTATTATTATGGTCTGTTTCACCGCTTCAGAATAAGTTCATTTTTTATTTTTTTATTTATAATTAATGGACTCTTGCTTGTGCGTCAGCACTGCATTTCCGCCAGTGTCAAGTAGTTTATGGGAGTATCTATCCTCATCTCAGGGATTTTGGTCAAGAACAAGAAGAGATTGAGGATTGCGGAGCCTCGTGGCAGACAAAAACACGACACGCGAAAACCACGCGAAACAAGTGCTCGGGTTAGAACCTGCAACGTGACTCCGAATAAGTTCTTGTTAGGTTATCCGACAGCTCATTTGACATATTTTGTATGAAGAATATGTCAAATGACCTGTGGGATATAAGCACGGACCTGAAAAAAAGACGGACGTAATCTCGTCTAATCACGAATGAAGCACCCATTTCTTTTGTGTGCGTGCTGTCACGCGGTACATAATGGTGACGGATGTAGGACCTGCGCCTAGAGCTAGTGCATCTATGTGAGTATAGGTCCCTTGTAGAACAAACGAAAATGTTGGACCTTGCATGCTTCACACCTTTTTAGTGTCACGTTACGTTCGTCTTTTTTACAGGTCCGTGGGGATAAGCTAACACGAACTAATATTCGGAAGTGGTGAAACAGGCCCTTTTAATCTAGGATTTGAGACATTAATCGAGTAAAAAGTCAAGTTTTAGAAATAATCACGGGTAAAATTAATTTGAAATTCTTTGATTAACTACAGTTCGATAACCAGCCGAATACCGTCTATCATACAATGATACAACCTTGCATTGATCCGTAGACAACGTTACTGAATTTGCAACAATACATTTCAAGTTGAATCTGTAATAGGATATTTGCTCTGTAGATAGGACTCTCTCTACACAACAAGCTTGTGTAAGATTATCAGTACTATTTGTCAATGCAAACTTGCTTACTCGAAGTCTAGAATTCCTAGGTATCCTGTTGATTGGATATCTAGTTGGCTAACAAGATAAAACTACAACGAATAAGATTTGAGAGACTTGGTTTAATCTATAGTCCTAGCAAAGCGCTCGAGCGTGTTGCATACAAACGAAGTTTAACCTATTTTCAAAGCATAAGCATAAGCATATGCTCACGACTATATTCCCCGAGGGGTAGTCAGAGATATTCTGAAACCTCAGAACATCCACGTTTCACCAGTAGTACCGAAACTCTGTCCAGTGTGTGTACCTACTTTCAACACTAACCAATAAAGTAAATAATGTTGTTAAAATCTGTCATCATCATTCTCTTGCCCATTTCTTATTATTTGGGGTCGGCGCAATGTGTCATACTCTTCCATTCAATACAGATCCAATCCAATGCTAGGATTATTTTAAGATTGGTATGGATCTTTGATCCACTGTAACTTTAATACTATACAATTTAACGAAAGTCTGACAAACCACAGGTATGAGTTTCTAACTAAAGTGTTTAAATTGCATTGACTTTGATTGGTTCTTGGTATTTTATTTTATTTAAAAAAACCTTGCACTAAAATGTAATGGCGTTGCAATGTATAAAGAATCATACTATTGGAATGCAAACGCCCACGACTTTATGACCAAAATAAATTATCGGCGTAGTCATCTAAGGTATGAAAGAATTTTTTTTATACCTTTTAGCGCAAGTTGTTTTTAAAATAACATCGTTTTACTACATACTTTTCATACAAAGTAGAAAACGTACACAGCCACAGCCAATTCATATGAAAAGAAAAGACTACATTATTTTTTGCGAATTTCCTTGTATAGGTACTCGTAATATGATTTTTACTCGGGCACGTAAAGAATGTGATTATACAAGACTGATATTATAAATTGGTGGTTAAGTATAGGAATGATTCTCACCACCCCGAAAGGCCATGCGGTCGCGAGTTTATGTATGTATGCAAAGGCGACTCTTTAGCAAAATAACATCAAATACAGGATGTAAACATAGATGGGTCGCGATAAACAAGGTGTTACAAAAATAAAAATAAAAATTTAAGGGGGTGGTTTAGACCAACAAACTGAACAACTTTCACCATAGGACCAATATCGAAATAGCGAAAAAAAAATTGATGATCCATACTCTACAAATCAACTCTAGCTAAAATATGTATGGGATATCAGATTTTTTTTTTCGCGATTGCGATGTTGGTCCTATAGTGAAAGTTGTTCAGTTTGATCTTAGAGTATACATATACAGTAGAGTTTGATGGTCTAAACAACCCCCTTAAGAGTTTTAAATATTTATTTTTACTTAAGTATGTAACACCCTGTGTAGTGAACGTTGTTCAGTCTGATGGTCTGGTTTGAATCTGAAACCCCTTAAATTACATTTACATCCTGTATAGTTAAAGACCACAGACATGAATATATCTCAAGCATACCAAGAAGACTTGATTACTTTCGACTCGGAGCACCAAAGCAACGCAACGATGTTGTCGTATCGAGAATTAACAAAATATACACATTTGTATTCCGAATGTCGTCCGAGCGCAGGGGGAACGAAACGCACACGCACAAGTACCTAGGTATACACACGAAGGAATGCTATTGACAATTTTGAATTTAACTTTACATTTCTAGCGGCATATTTTTAACATTTCAGCGAAAATGCTTTGTGAATATTCTTGCTCGTTTCTGAGCTGTTCGCTTTCTTCACTTAGTACAGAATTCTTTCAAAAACGGTTTTCTGATGTAACGTCACGCGTGGAGATTTTAACATGATAATTTCTACCAATGAAAATAAAAGTTATTATTATCTTCAACATGTACCTATAGTTTCCTGAGGTATGCTCTATAGTGAAAGTTGTTCAGTTTGACGGTCTGAGTTCACCATTTCAGTTTGCGGAGGACTGTCCCTTACACCCTGTATGTCCCGCTACATAGTAGTCTCTTGAAAAAGGTTGAAAAATGTTCATACAAACATTACCAACCTAAATTGTTTAGAGTCTTTCGATAAGATATGTTGACGTTATGCTAAAAATATAGTCTGTTCTTGAGCTACAAATGGCCTTTCCAAAATTCTGTAATTTTCACAATATAACAACTAGTAACAAGACATATGGACTGAAAATAATGTTTCTTGTTTCTTATAGTTTTCAAAGATGACAGAGCAGTTGGGATGACCTATTCTAGTTCAGGACCGCACGAGAAACTACATGGGAACACAATTAGGGTTCCGTTCCGGTAGTAAACTTCTTTGCCTACATTGTTTCCCAAAAGTTTGAAGTTGTTAGTTCACACGTTAATCCCATCATTCGCAGGATTTCCAATAAACCTTCGTATCTTGTTTTAAGCTTTTGTATAAACTTTAGTAAAACATAGTTTACAGTAAATAAGCATTTCCATGTATTGAGACTCGTATAATACAGATCTGATAAAATACATAATATGATGATAATTTAAAATTTGAAAATTTCAGGTTTCAAGCGGTATTTTAACCTGAAACCTGCCTAACCAAGAGATATTAAGTATTCAGTCTTTCAGGCTACCGTACACCACACATAGAAAATTGTCTATTTCGCCTTTTAGAAGCTGTACGGCCACATAACACAGTTGAGAATGATGTGTCGTATCAAGAACTCAAGGAACCAGCGGAAAAGATTGGCGAATACTCCACCGACAAGAGCGAGAAGATGATGATGATTATGATGACACGTTTATTGCAAAACAAAATACAAGAATAAGATAACGATATAAACAGAAAAAAAGGTTATTACATTTTAAAGACAATTCGGACTAAATCTATACAGTGGAAGCAAAAGCTAGACGATTAGGTAAGTACCTACATGAACATTATAATAATACTCACAACAAAAGTCAAAAATCTGCGTCATTGCATGGTAATCTTCTGATGTACAAGTAAATCAGTCAGTAACTCGTCATTCACCCAAACCAACAAAGGACTAATTTAGCTTGTGGCTATTCACAAAATGGACATCAGTTTGGACAAAGCATTAATTATCAGTTCATGAAATATGTACGCAGGCATTCCCAGCTTCGTATTAATACTGAATAGTTAACGCGTCATAACTGAGGTATCCATATTTGGTTGGTTTGCTGAATGTTGAAAGTTTTATCTCGAGCAGACTCGTTTCCCTGGTGAATTGAAAAAAAATACAAGATCTACTTTCGACTGACCACGACTTTTTTACTTTATGACCAATAATACCGACCCGTATTGAAAAACGCTGCGGTTTTGGTAAAAGTAGTTGCGCAAAACATCTGACCAGACATCACTTAGACATGTATCTAGAACGTAATTTTTTCCTAAAAATAGCCGACCAGGTCTACCAAATACTTGGGACGCGAAGAACTTTAAGAACAGAAAAACAACCGGCTTACTTTTGTCCACCAAAAACTCAGTTACGAATCGCAACTATTCAATGATCAACGCACAGAAAGTGCGCGGTGTTAGACCGTGTTTTATCATGATGTCCATGCGTGGGCTTAGCGTAAACCGTCC
The DNA here is from genome assembly GCA_963693445.1 of Agonopterix heracliana. Classification (NCBI taxonomy): domain Eukaryota; kingdom Metazoa; phylum Arthropoda; class Insecta; order Lepidoptera; family Depressariidae; genus Agonopterix; species Agonopterix heracliana. The sequence goes on from OY856310.1 coordinate 5,379,160, forward strand.
GCAAAACAGACTTTTTAGGTTCAACGACGGCATGTCCTTGAACGAACCAATTAGATCATTTTCTTTTGAGATTTACCAATGTGCATAGCTCGGCGACCGCGCGGGTGCCTCAGCGATGCGACACGTTCTAAGCGCTTTCACACACGATAACGCATTGACGGAGCGCAGACGTTAGTCCGTCATTTGTGAAGCAAGGAGTTGTATGAAACCGCACGTAGAAGCACACACGGCGACGGATTGACGCACCCTTGTGTGCTCCTACGTGCGGTTTCTTACAACTCCTTGCTTCACAAATGACGGACTGACGTCTCTGCCGCTGCATCAATGCGTCAGGGTGTGTGATCCCACTAAACTGTCTGTAAAGTTACTTACCTACCCCATAAACTGACATGCAGTTCGGTTTCACGGACATATCTACTCTTCGAAATTAACATTACGATTATTTAGGGCTGCAGTCTCCAGGGTCCGATTAGCCTTAATGATAGCCAACCTCCTATAATAGGAGATGGCACCTCATCACAAGAAGAAGAATCTACTCTTTGGCCTGTCCCTCGTCTACTAAGCCTCACACGTACCATGCATGAGAATACTTATAAAGTTATTCTTACGCACGTACATTGACTCGTTTGCAAATCTAGACACCTAGATAAAATTAACCGTTGAATGTTATAAAATATCACAAGTGAACGTTGATAAAAACTTGATGTTGGAACCTGTTTTTGACTTCACCATTCTTATGGAATTTTCGTTCAGTAGCGAACTAGCAAGCCAAGACAGGATGGTTAGTAAGTCATTTTGGACTTTAATGGTTTCTTTTTGTAAAAAATCTCATGAGATCGCCACCTGTCTCGCTGGACAGAGTGAGGATACTGCTAGTGAAATGTGGATAATTCGGAATTTGCAAAGCTGACTGACAAGAAAAGCTCCTTGTTTAAACACTGAAAAAAAGTTTTGTTAAATGTAACCAAACTTTAGTAACTGTTTTGTATGTTATTGGGTAGGTAGGTATTGCAGGCAAACCAAAAATCAACAAATAGGTTTGTTTTGTAATTTTTCTTTGTTTACCTACCTAATAACATTCAAATTATATTTGCTCAGTAGTAATATCAAGTTTATGGCGCAAACAAAGTTGGTAGCTAGGTATAGCTCAATAATGATAAACAGGGTGTAAGGAAAAGTATCATTAACATTTAAACCACATATCCCATCAAACTGAACAACTTTTACTTTAGGAGCAAACCTGTCAGAGTAAACCAAAAATCAGCTGTCTCATACATTTTAGTCGAGTAGGGACAGCAGATTTTTTTTTCGTTCTGACAGATTTGCTCCAATAGTAAAAGTTGTTCAGTTTGATGGGTAGAGTATGTGGTTTAAAGGTTAATGATACTTTTCCTTACACAATGTATAATTATTGAGCTGGTTTTTCTCTTTTCCTTTAATAATGTTTGTTTTGACCCTTATTTAGGGTTTCATCGTGAAATAGTGGCTAGTCTTTTGCCCACGAGACCATAAAAATAATCTTCTTCTATTAGTCACCTCAAATGACACCCACCCACGGTGGTCTTATTTTAAGCCAAATCAACGGCGATTCGATCCTAACTAATTAATTACCGAGACTAACGGAACGGAATACACCATAACGAAGGTGTAAAAGTACACGTATGTTTAAATATTAATATCGATAGCTACAATGGGAGACGGTGTGGTCGCGGTTCGATGCCTGGGAACAGCAGCTGGGAAGTTGAACTTTATACTTCGTTCCACAAAACAAATCTCCGGGTAACCTCTTATGGTAACACCGTAAGCTTGAGAATGGCTGGATTCATGGGACTTCGTATGTGGTGGTTGAACTCTAACGTAATTATAACTTTATCTAGTATCTTTAGCAGGGCATTGTTGGTTATTTACTTTGAATAATTATATACATTTTATCAACCCAAAAGCCTAGTAAAGTTTGAAGATCGAATCCGAAACTGCTTACCTATTCGACCCAACCCAAATGTATGGGACAACGGTTATTTATGTCCCTATTTCGATGTTGGTTCCATAGAGGAAGTTGTTCAGTTTGATGGTCTGATGAACCCTTAAAAACCGTCAGCATATTATCCTAGAAATCTTTAAGTATTTAACTATGTTTTTTGTGTAAAATAAAGCACCCTATAATTGATCTTTTGTAATTATTACAATGTTAATATTTTCGATTAGAGGAACTAACAAGTACGTTATAAATTGTATTCTGTATTGTACTGTTTGCACAATTAAACTTTTTCAATACGAATTTCTTTACCGCAGCTCTCAGTCTTGAGTCCGAAAAAACCGATCACTTTATCCTAAACCACTTACTAAATCAGTATATTTGTGACCAGCGAAGTGCTCAACCTTTTTACAGAAAGTAACTTATCGCCTCTAAGACCGAGACGATCCGACGACGAGAAAAAAGAGTATAACCATGATTGATACTATCGTAAAAGACTCACACTGCGAGATAGGATTGTGTCCTGAAAAACCATTTAAACGGTTCAAAGAACTTCTTTATGTCTTTGGTAAGTGCTAGAAAATGGTCGATACAAACCGATTTCCAACTTTACCTTATAAACAATTAATTATTTGCCACAATTTAAAAGTCAAATTATCATACAGCACATAAAGAATGGGCCTACAAATACTTGCTAATACTCCATGGAATCTTTAATTTGATTACGAATGTTGCTATAATGAATTTGATCCAAATTAAACCTACCTACCTGAACTCAACCACTGATATTAAATTAATAACAATTGATACTATAAATTAAATTTAAATTATTAAGAGCTGCCTACCTGGGACTTGAGCGAAGTAGAATTGTCTTTAAATATTTGAAATTCTAATGTTTCGTAAAGCTCGTTTATTTAAATATTAATCAATTTCGCAGGAGAAGATTAAGGGCTTGTTTCACCACTTCTGGGTAAGTTCTTGTTAGCTTATCCGACAGATAGTTTGACATATTTAAGTAGTATGAAATTATGTCAAAATATCTGTCGGATAAGCTAACAAGAACTTATTCAGAAGTGGTGAAACAGGCCCTAACTGTGTTACATATTTAGCTCGGTCGCTTCAGAACATCAAACTGAACAACATTATCTATGAAGCCGACATCGAAAACGTGAAAAAATAATCAGCTGTTCCAAACATTTTGTTTTCCGTTTAATGTATAACGTATTTTATTTTATGCACACGTAGATGCACACCCATTTATTTTATAGTAAAAAAGGTATTGCACTATTTGCACTATATACGCAATACATATACTTTTATTTTTTAATATGATATAGATTCATATTAGCATAGATTCTGTCAATGGAATTAACGGATTCTACAGTACAGTCAGCATCAAAAGTATCTAAGCATGTTAAGTGTTCATAAATATCTGAACAACTTTACGATAGCAAACCTTATTTCAACTCACAAAGAAATCAAATAAATTTATCTGTCATGTTATTATTTGTTAAGTTGAAAACAAATGTTATCTAGCAGGAAATAGGGTTTATTTTCGTGTAATTGTTCAGATGTTTTTGAACGCCGGAGATGCTTAGATACTTTTGATGCTGACTGTACCTAATCTAAATAAATGAAGCAGTAACGAAAGTTTCTAGATACAAAAAATAGGGTAGAAAACTGGAGGACAGATTGTGAAAACAATAAGAATCCCGAGGGGAACATTTGTCAGAAACCCGCCACAGAGCACAGAGCGAAGAACATCTTATGTGTATGGTAACGTGGTAACCGATGTGTTGGTAACATTGGTAACCGCAGAGTTGGTAACATTGGTAACCGATGTGTAGGTTTTATACAAAATGCAATTTATATCGGTCTCTTATTTGTTTTAGTTTCTTTTTTGCACAAAGTTAGTATAGTAGTTTAATATAAATTGAAACTGCTACTTTGTTGTTCCAATCGTAAGGGAATTGTTGTAGGTACTTTAGTTGTTTTAATTTTCTATATAGGAAATATCTATTTACCTTTGAAGTTACTTTGTAGGTAACTATAGGTATATAACATAACGATAAGACTAGCTTAAGATGTAAATTAAAATCGAAATTTTCTTTACAAATGAAACATTTAAAACGAGAAAACTATCCAGAAGACTTATTATCACTTATGATTATCTTATTTTGGAATGGAATAAGTTTACTTATTCCTTAGTGCGTTCACACACGACAGAGCGGCAGATGTCAGTCCATAGAACCACACCCGGTGCGTCAATGCGTCACCGTGTGTGCTTCTACGTGCGGTTTCATAAAACTCCTTGCTTCACAAATGATGGACTGACGTCTGCCGCTGCGTCAATGCGTCATCGTGTGTGAACGCACTTAAAGCGTATAACTGTAAAAAATAATATTCAGGCACTTAGTTATAATGTGAAAGTACTTTCGACCGTATCCAAAAATATCCAACCTAACATTTTTTTTTTCATTTTGATGGTAATGGTAAGTATTCTGCGCTAACAAAACATATTTCCATACATGGCAATCAATGCTTGAACAAAAATTAATTAAATATCAAATTGTTTCTTCGAGTCTTTCGCACAACATTCCTTATAAGAACTCAATCATAATTCACACCGTGTCTAATGGGTCGTGATTCAAAAGTATCGAATAACGAACGATTCCCATGCCAAGGACAAGTGTGTTTAGCATGCGACTCACGCTTGGCGAGTGTGCGATAATGTGTCTGACTCTTGGTAGGTAGTAAGAACTTTGCATCGATTGCATATCGATGGTTGAGCCGTGTGGTTTACAATACCTATGCATGCCACCATCCTGGGGTTACATAACGTACTAGACGCATTCGGAAGAAACCACGATACGAAGAGATCGGCTTCTTTTGTAGAATTTTCGTATTATCTGTTTTTGTAGACTGAAAATCATCATCATATCAGACGTCTAGTGCTGGACATAGGCCACAACGACTGATACTGCGCTGCTCTCATCCAACGGGTTCCTAGTGCCCACCGCCTCCACCAGGTCGTCGGTCCACCCATCGGGGCCGACCCACGCTGCGCTTTCCGGTACGCGTGCTTGCAGAACCGATGGCCGTCCTCGTCTCGGTTCCAGTTGTGTCCAGGCCCAGTGGCGTGCACTAAGGGTAGACACAAATACAGTCATCATCATCATCAGCCTATATTATACGTCCCACTGCAGCCCACAGGCCTACCCTCTGGGTGTTTGGGCGTTAGTCCACAACGCGTGCCCAATGCGGATTGGTAGACTTCACATATGCATCAGAATTTCTTCTTCTGCATATGCAGGTTTCCTCACGATATTTTCCTTCACCGTTTGAGAGCAGTCGGTAATACTTAATAATAACTCATTGGTACGTGGCATGTTGTCCGTGCGGATTCGAACTCGGACCTCATGATTGAGAGTCCATACCTCTCCGCAACGCGCCACCGAGCTCTCAATACAAATACAGTAAAACCCTAATAATTTCTAAACTAAGAGAATTTTGTTTACTAAATGACTTGTAATTGTTTAACTACCTGTATTTATACAAATCAAAGTCATTTAGTAAACAAAATTCTTTTTAGTTTAGAAATTATTTGGGTTTCACTGTATTTTGCCTACCCGGAGTACACAACACTGAACAACTTTCTCTATGGGACCAACAACGAAATCATAAAAAATAATCAGCTGTTCCATACCAAACTGCAATACCTACTCGACTTTTTTTTCAGATTTTTTTTTCTCGATTTCGGTATTGGTCTCATAGAGAAAGTTGTTTAGTTTGATGGTCTGATCATCCTCTTAAAAACTATCAGCATGTTAAGAAGGACCCTGTATATTATTCCTCTATGAATATGAACTACCGACATGCATTATAAATAAGCATCCGCAAAGTTCACTCTAGCTAGAGACTTATGTACAGCACAAATAATAACTGCTAAAACCGACGATGTATATAATTTTCAAACTGCTTAATAATAGCTTCCGAGAAACTATTAAGCTAAAAGCTTACAGCAATTTCCATATTATTAGAATAATCCAGAAACAATAATCAATCAAGTTACAGAACGGTCGGGTGCTAGTTGTGAATCGGAGCAATTAGTCGCCATATTGCTCCTCCCCTTCGCTATATGACTTTGAGGGGAGATTCGGACAAGTAAGATGAATTCCAGAATATAAATTATGCAATTTCTATATGCTTACGTATATGTTTGACCATTCGGTGGAATTAGAGGCGCGATGTGTCAAAAAATATGTGATAGGTAAATTAATTTAAAAATAAAATTTAAATTCACTAAAAGACAAATTTTGTATGTACCTACTTATAAATTTCCTGTATCTATTTTTACAAGCTTTTATGTAGTTTCCTTGTTTGTTTTTCTACTGTAGAGAGGTTGCTCTCACTAACTTCAGTTTATAATATCAAAGTAAGGTTTATAATTTTACTGTATTGTCCGGTATATAGCATCACCACAAAGTATAGTTTTCTTTGGGAATAATAACGCCTGCTACACACATACGGAATTCCGAATCATGATTTTGATTTTGTATAGGATTAGGTTCTTCTGTAATTCCGAACGGAGTTCTGGAGGGGAAAAGTCATACGAAATCGTAATTCTGATTCGGAATTCCGGTTCGCAGGTAAATTATCCGGAGCAGACAAATCATGTAAATGCAGTCAATGGTAAAAATAACGACCTGCAGCATACACATACACAAGCAATCGAGGCGAAACTTTGTTATTCGTAACATAATAACAGTCTATGTTATTTACTATATCAAAGACGTTTTTTTATATGTAATACATTTTTACAACTAGATATAAAATTTTTCCTCGCAATATTTCAATTTGAATAAATTATCCATTCAAATTCTAGATCATCTATTATCTTGGCGTTACAGCTGGAATTTTAATTTTAACGCGGGGGTGAACGAGACCACCCCAAATGACCCCTGCCTCCCCGATAATTGTAAATGACTCACCCACCCCGGTCTACTCATGCTGCCCGATTTTAACGATGTATAAATTATTTAGATAGATATAAATCATTCTGGATAAATACTTACCATGAACTGAAAGAATAGTTATGTACAGGGTGAAATCGATATCATTAGCATCCTTTTCAACTGAGAGTCTACCCATCAAACTGAACAACTTTTACTATGGGAGCAAACCAATCGGAGCAAGAAAATAATCAGCTGTTGCATACATTTGAGTCGAGTAGGCGTTGCAGTTTAGTATGGAACAGCTGATTATTTTTCTGCTCTGATCGGTTTGCTCCCATAGTAAAAGTTGTTCAGTTTGATGGGTAGACTCTTAGTTTAAAAGAATATTTATGCGAATGATATCAATTTCACCATGTATAATATAAGTAAGTAAAACAAAAAAATTGAATATTATTTCGCACCTGTTTGGTTTAATTCTTGTGTTAGTTCTATATGGTGTTAGGAAAAGAATCATTAACCGTTAAACCACATACTCTACCTACCCATCAAACTGAACAACGTTTACTGAAACCAGCTGTCCCATACTAAACTGCAATACCTACTCGCAGCAATCGTATGGGACAGCTGATTTTTTTTTTGCTCTGATCGTTTTGCTCCCATACTAAAAGTTGTTCAGTTTGATGGGTAGAGTCTGTGGTTTAAAGGTAATGATACTTTTCCTTACACCCTGTATAGTATAAGAGCAAATATAATTTATTATTCATCTAACTATATTTACAAACAAATAGAACAGTGCTAGGTATACATAAATGCCTAAATATAATTTATTGTAGTGAGCTAAGTAATATTAGGTTACTTATTTAGGGTGGCTATCACCAAAAAGTATTTACCTATGAATCTAAAACTTTAGGTAATTAACTAACTTACTTTATTCAGACTTCCGATTAATTAATCCGTGCTTGAAGATCGTCTGAAACAAACAAAAAATTTTGTATGTTAGATACTTTTTACAATAATCTGATTATGCTTAAACATAGGTATTCATCTCAACAAAACTTTATTTCACATAGAAAGCTTTCTGACGTCATTTTTTCTACCGCACCGGGTCGGAAGGTGTTCGGTTGAAGAGAAGAAGCAGCCTGCAGTGCGATTTTTGAAAATCATGCGATCGGTTCGGCAGTAGAAAGATGCATAATCTCCATAGTAATTCTGACATTTTCTACTGCCGAACCGCTCGTCTGATTTTCAAAAATCACACTGCAGAAACTGTGCAACACACATATTTTGCATGTATATTCCCCGAGGGGGTAGTCAGAGATATTCTGAAACCTCAGAACATCCACGTATCACCAGTAGTACCGAAGTTCCCGTCGCAACTTATTATAATGGACAGTGGGTACCTACAATACATTCCTCGAAATTGAAGCATGCACACGATGTTTTCCTTCACCGAAAAGCCAGTGGTGTTAAAAATCGTACATAAATTCCGAAAAACTCATTGGTACGAGTCGGCCTGGACGGGGATCGAACCATACCCTCCTGCACGGCAGACAAGGTTACTCGCCACTGGACCACCACGGCTTCACACATCTTTTGAACAAAACAAAAACTACCAATAATTTACTGGATTGATAGTTCCAGAGCTAACAAAAGATCCTATTTAGATTTAAACTATATGAACATAAGGGAAGGCTAGAATGGTAACGTGCTATTTTAAACCGAATCGTTAACTCGTTTGTTTTGCGTGTTATAATTTAAGTCCCTTTATCAGTAGCACATGCTATAAAGAGGTTAAAGGCACCCAAAGCAAAAACTAATTGAAAACAAAAAAAAAGTGTCTCGTGTTCATGAATATTCTACCAACACGTCAAACCAGCACGTCTACCAACGTGACGGGAACGGCAACCTTTTGTCTCCGACTCGTCACCAGGGGGTCCATTAAGACGAGTGCACACGAGGGAAGTGCTAATGAGATTAGTCCGCAATGTGCACGGGGACGAATTAACGTTAGGGATAGAGGATTATTTTTAAACTTTTCGCGGCGATCTGCGGCGTCTCGGGGGCCTTATGAGTTGGTAAGTGAAGTTGAGGTCGCCGTATTAACGTTGAATTTAGATTGGAGAAATTTTTGAATTTGGTCAGCGAAAGATAATGCTGAGGGCATAGACATATTACTCTAGCGATAGACAAGCTCGTTCAAACAAACAACATGTCACACAAAACAACACAACATTACACATTGCGGTCTGTTATTGCCATAGTGACGAAGTGAACTCGGGAACATCAATCAGGTGCGTACACCTCATTCAAGTGGAACATGTTCCTTCTATGCAAGGGCAAGTCTATCGCTAGAGTTTAAATCTATGGCTGAGGGTGATTGAAATTTTGCTACTACACTTACAAAAGAATTAAGAAGGTCTTTTAAGGAATCCGCAACGACTATGTGCGAGGTAGCAAGGGTATACGTAGTTACGTGATATTGCAGATAAGCTTCAGGAGCATTATATTCTATTCATGAACACAGTTTGCAGTGATATGACCGAGCAATTTCTCCGAAGACGATGTCAGAAATAGGGCAAGGTGGAGAGAACAGACGTGAAAAGGCTGGCAGATCCCACCACCATATGGGATTAAAAGCCAGGAAGAGAGAGAATATTATTCATCACGTTTCAACAGCACGTCAACGTGTGGCTGTCAATTAAGGAGACCTCATCACACATCCTCTTCAGACTAAACTCACATAATATCTCAATAGCAATAAAATTCCCATTTCGACGTCTACAAAACTTAATAACAACAGCAATGCGTTACTGCAACAAAATCCCGTCTCATCCCAACGTGACTCATCACCGGACACGGAAGCTGTACCATCGCATCGTAAAACGTACAAAAACTTGGGGAAGTTCACTAAAAACATGGAGTTTAACTCGTGAAGTCTTTCCGGCGCACGGCAGAGTTATGGGCCAAGTTTACGGGCAGACGTTAGGGGAAAAACAAAAATATGGCGCACGTAAATTGGAATGTTGATGGGATTTTAAAATTCGAGTCCAACTTAGCTAATGAAACTTTTTTTGTACGGACAGAAATTAGTTAAAAAGTTTAATGGAGTTACGTACGGAGTTACAAAATAGTTATACACGTTACGCTGACCTAAATTTAGTGCGAAAGTTAAAATACGTGTCAACGATTTCACCGCATTTCGTCTCCTAGTTGGTTAGTGTTGAAGCAGTATGAAAAAACGTATCCTCACGTAACAATAACTCTTTTTTTAGCTATTTTCCGAAATGTTTCCTGGATAAGGAGTTAAATTTAAGTCAGTAGTTAAACAATTTAGTAGGATCTTATTGCGTCGTTATCATCATCAGCCTATCATCGTCCACTGTTGAACATAAGCACGCCACAATACTCTATCCTCTGCCTTCCTCTTCCAGTCGCTCTTCGCTACCTTTTTAGGTCGTCGATCCAGCAAGCCGCAGGGCGTCCCACACTACGCCCCTGCCCAGTTCGTGGTCTCCACTCTAAAACTCACGACTTATCATCGGTTTTCAGTTCTTTGGCAGATATGACCAGCCCATTTCCACTATCACCTAAATCCAAATTATTTTAATTATGGATTTTTGCAAATGACTGCTATGATCACGGGTCCCATCACTAAAGCCCGTCCCCCGTCCCCCGCGAGGTGACCATCGCTCTATTTACTTAACAAATTTAATGCAAACCGATTAGAACCAGATACCAAATACCAATGAATGCCCTCAGACCATACATGTAGATCCAAATAAAGATCCTTAGACCCGGGAACCAAAAAAACAGTTAAAAAACCCACGAAAAAGTCAGATAGATCAAGAAGCACAACAGTTAAAAAATCAACACCGAAAAGAAAACTCAATAGCAACGAACTCACAAAACAGCAGCTAAAAAGCGGCGCGGATCACAAAATACGCTAGTAATCGCCATGCAGTAGGGGTTGCACTTAGGGGGCAAACATCCCCTAACAACAAAAGATGGTTGGCAACGCATTTGTATCGATTCGCGTGGACCCGGTCGGGTTTAAACAACCCCTAATAAATAAACAGCTTGGACTGGTGAATCGTTTTGTTATAGTCTCCTCTTTCGTGTTGTGGTAGATTTAGTTTGTTTGAAGATACATCCAAGAACAGTAAAATTATTGTGCTAAAAATTACAATCGATGATATTCGGTGAAATACTTATTATACTGAATTACCTATTAAAACCTTAATATGATATCGATACCGAATTCATGTCTTCTTCTATATTCCTATACATACCTACAATAAAATTTTAAACTTGGCGTGGATTTACATTGAAGATAAGTATTTGCAAAAATATTAATTGGAGGAGTTTAGGATATAAGTAACGCAATGAGACCATTTTTTTTTTAAATTGTTGTTCACTTTAAAACTACTAAACAGATTTCGATGGGTTTTTAAAGTAGCAAAGGCAATAGTTTGGATTAACATTTAGGCTTTATTTCATCGCAATCGGTTCATTAAATCATAAGTTATGAGTATGTAAGTCAGTAGTCTGCGCGTACGCGGTAGCAGGCGCCGCTCATTGATAATATGAATAGGATTCATCAGCATCATCAGCCTATATAACTTAATATGCTGACACTTTTTTAAGAAGATGATCAGACCATCAAACTGAACAACTTTCTCGAAATCGCGAAAAAAAAAATCTGCCGTCTCATACATTTGGCTAGAGTAGGTTTGCAGTTTTGTATGGCACAGCAGATTTTTTTTGCGATTTCGATGTAGGTCCCATAGAGAAAGTTGTTCAGTTTGATGGTCTGATCATCCCCTTAAAAAAGTGTCAGCATATTAAGAAGGACCCTATATGCACGACCTACTGCAGGACACAGGCCTACTACCCTCAAGGGGGTCGTGTGAGAGCGTTAGTCCACCACACGTGTCCAATGCGGATTCGTAGACGTCACATACGCATCAGATCATTTAGTTCACTGTGTTTCGGAACCAGAAACACGTACTACAAATCGACTCACAACAAAGTTACAAACTTGCATAATACTATGTCATAGATTAAGTTGCATCCTTGGACAACGCAATTAACTATTGATGTTAATTTCATGATCACCCATCATGAATGACTGCGAATCATAACTATACAGAAATGGACACAACAGGATTAAAACAAAAGAGCATTACAGTACAGTAGGTCCTCACCAAACAATGATGTTTTCGATGACAATGTCCGAGATAGACCCGATTATTCAATTGCCAAGGCCGTGTCGTATGAAGTTAATTATGTACCGTAGGCGGTTGGTGCTATATATAAAGCATTTTAGGTTAACTGATGCAGTTCAAATCATGACGTCCTTTGCAATTGTGTTGTTCGCGTGTTTTCTGGTGGGATGGAGCGTGTCAGCGCCGGCAGATCGTGAGTTTTGACTTTATGTTATTAGGATTAAGTAGGTACTGAAGCGCCAAGTACGTTTTCCCTGGCCTCTTTCATCCATCTCACTCCAGTAGGGCTAGCATGTCATACACGACAAAGCGACAAAACGAGAAAGCTGTAGGTAATGCGCGCTCGCTTTCGCATACGCAAAGTAACAGAGGCTCGTCTCGATTTTTATAGTTTTCTCGGGGGTGGCATACAGCATGCTAGACCCCCTAGGCAAAGGACTCCCTTTACTCACAGAGTTAGCGGTCATAAGATATCTCAATTACCTTCGACAAATATTATGTACACCTATTAGTCGATTGACGAAAAGCATTTTTATTTCATACCAGTTTACAGCTTAGAAAACAAACTAAAAGAATGTGCCTAACCGTTTTATGGCAAATCAATGTGCGAAGCTTCGAATGGACTAATTAAATATGCGCCAAACAGTCACTATAAATAAATTATGTCAGTTTACTCAAAACCCTCATTTGAAAATTGTAATTTTGTAATCTAATCAAGGCAAAAACTGAGCAGACTTTCTCAAACTTTTGCAAATGAAAGGAGCCTACAGGCAATTACGATTCAAGGCACATGAACCTCGTCTCGCCAATTCCAATTTAGTCTATGACGGTATCCCCTAGTGTTTCATGGGGCCTAATTCAGATGGCTTTAATCCATTCATCACATACGAGACGGTGTGGTTCAAGTTTATACCTAAGTTGGAGGACTGAGGGACTGAAATCCTTTATTTATAATGTTAGTTTTAGCTTTATCACATTTATATTAAGATGAACTCACAAAAACACAAAATACAGAACACCAGTGCAAACGTAATCAATCCTACAAACTACAAATAAAAGATATCCTCCAAAGCACCCACCCGAGGCAGAGTACCAAGGAGGCTGGCCGCATTGCCTCTTTGGATAGCCAAACTTATCCTCTCTCTCTCTTTTGTTCTTAGATGAACTTGGTTATCAGCTAAGAACCTTATTCAGTGGGCCTATGTGTATCTTACCAATTACGACCCGTATTGGATCGTTACGTTTTTTGGAATCTCTGGACGATTAGCAAGTACTTGGTGGACCTCAAATACGCATCAGAATTTCTCCTTCAGCGTACGCAAGAATTTGGCGCACGTCACAATACGCATCAGAATTTCTTCTTCAGCTTACTCAAGGTCTCAAGTATTTGGCGGACATCACACACGCATCAGAATTTCTTCTTCAACGTACTCAAGGTCTCAAGTATTTGGCGGACATCACATACCTACGCCACTACGCATCAGTATTTCTTCTTCAATGTACTCAAGGTCTCAAGTATTTGGGAGACATCACATACGTATCAGAATTTCCTCTTCAGCGTACACAAGTTCTTGGCGGACATCATGACATCTACTAGTTTACTAAATCCAGGAAAAGCATAGCCCTTTAGAGATAAGAACTCCATCGGTAATTTCTAATACGTTAGTTCAATTCAAACCAAAACACATAATTCACAGTTACTCTCTAAAAGCCAAACTGAATCCCTTCGAATAAACCGCGTCTATTTGAGCAACAAATTCAGATTCGAATCAAAAGTTATTTATCCTATCAAGTGGAGCGGGTCAAAGTCTCACTCAGATGTCAGAGATCGATGTTCAACCCACGGCTATAAATAAACTGGCAGAGACGAGGAATATTGTGCAAAATAATATCCCTTTTCCTGAAAATTTTCTAGGAAACATTCGAGCAATAAAATGTTCTAGATTCTTGCTTTGAAATGGTTATGAGTAGTTATTATAACTTGTAATATTGTTAAATGTTGCGGAAAGTAATATGAGTACGGTATTGTATATAAGACCTGCTACACACATATGGAATTGCGATCCGGAATTCCGAATGAAAACAGGTTTTCGTATGGAGGTTCCTCCACCTCCAGATTTGCGAACGGAATTTCAAACCTTTACGAAAAACCTGTTTTCATTCGGAATTCCGAATCGTAATTCTGTATGTATGTGACAGGCCTTATGAGCGGTGTTTTTTAGCAAATTAATTTCGAACTGAACGTTGAATGATCATTGACTTTGTCCTTGATGATTGTCGGCTGCAGAATAATAAACAAACCAGTGGTTGAAACTCGGACCATGTTGGTGACCGGATTGATCTGCTAATTTTGATTTCAAGGTTTGAGTGATTATCCAGAAAAAACACGTTGTTGTCCATTTGTCCAAAGTTTTTGATTGTTGTTGTTGGTAGTTTATTGGCGTTACGTTCGACTGACCTAACCAGTGTTTTTTATCTAAGGTAAACCGCGCGGTTACACTACAGATCGGTAGAGGTAACTTGTGATCAACTTGCTGTCGAGTATTTTCAAGCCGAGTAAAAAGAGGTCTGACTAGGCCAGGGAAGTTGTATAGAAACTATAGAATACAACGTCCCTGGACTAGGCTATTATCGAATAGGTAGGCGCATTAACCATCTTATAATGTTACACTCACTATCCGGGACGAGACAAACTCCTTAGATACCTCACCATTAATAAAAGCGATTCATTCAGAAAAAAACTGTCTAGAGAAGATTTTTTCATGCACCTAAAATATAATAGATTCTCGAAATAAACCGAAAATTTGTCCGTTAACACGGCGAAGCTATTTTTGGCTCGTAAACCTTCCTTCACCGAAAAGGGATTTTGGCCTAAGGCTGTGAAGGGGTGAACCCTCGAAAAAAACGGAGGCTCGGGTCTAACGTGAAATAAATTGCCTGCCGTGGGACTGTAGAGTTTTACGAGCTTTCTTGTGAGATGTTTTACGTATAAAACAACTCGTTGATTTCTGATAAAATACAAAAGTGTATTTTACTTGATCTGTTCATGTTGAAAGTTCATGGCTTTGACATGTGGCTTTTTTAGCTTTAATAATTTAGCACTAGTAAGAACAGGTGACAGAGTAGCCGATCGATAGCCCACAAAATTCTTAACATTGCTGCGGGTACATTGCTCGCAGAAGCGATGGCCGCGGGGCCAAAGTGTTCTCGAGTGGCGACTGCGTACCGAAAAGCGCAGCGTAGGTAGGCACTCACAAAGTGGACCGAAAAACTGGTGAAGGCGGCGGGAACCCGTTGGATGAGGGCAGCGCAGAACCGGTCGCTTCTGCGAGCAATGTACCCACATTATTGCTCGCAGAAGCGATAGCCGCGGGGCCAAAGTGTTCTCGAGTGGCGACTGCGTACCGAAAAGCGCTGCGTAGGTAGGCACTCACAAAGTGGACCGAAAAACTGGTGAAGGCGGCGGGAACCCGTTGGATGAGGGCAGCGCAGAACCTGTCGTTGGGCGATCCTTGGGGGAGGCCTATGTCCTGAAGTGGACGTCCATCGGTTGAGATGATGATGGACTAGTAAGTGCTAAATAAAGGCTGACTTACGTGAGGTTCAAACCAGCTACTGGCGAGAGTTCGCGCAGGATCAGGAGTTCTTTCGTTTTGGAGGCGAACACCCTCTTATACAACCCTCGCTGAGTCATCGGAGCTAAGTGCAGTCCTTTCTTAGCAAGCACCTAGAAGCACCTTTCTTAGAAGCCAAATGGAGCCAAAAATGCATGCCAAACAAGCTCGTGGGCTGTAAGTGTATGAAGGTTTCTTAATGAATGGTTTTAATATTCTTGTAGGTACTAATTATTTGTTGTACCTATTTATCTGATCGATGTGCGACCTGTTTCGTTTGGTTAGATATAGACAGGGATATGCAGAGCTTGGTGCCAAACTGCAGTAATGGAGAGGAGCCCAAAGAAGAAGAACTATGAGCAGTTTAGTAAACGGTAGTGCAAGTCTATCTCCGTGTCCTCCGTGTGCAAGGTCTGAAAAGTTTCATAAACCACCAGCATTCTGTGAATTTCTGTGCTATCTTCCTACTAAGGAACTGGAATTTACCTGTAATGTCAGGAATCCTTACCTACGCCCAGTCGGGAATTGAAGCAGCATTTGAATTATGCTGGAACTTTTAAAAGATACCATGGCCCGTTAAAAATTCCTGACAAATTCAGAATTGCAATAAATTAAGACTCGAGAACTGTAATATTAAAAAGGTACAATGGTAAATTCACATATTTTATGCCTATTTATTAAGTTAGCATCGATTTAAAATGTTTTCCACGTCATAGCAAAAATTTGCAATTTGATGCCTGGGCCTCTACCCAGACATTCGAACTTCGCAATTGCGTGAAAGTTTTCGTTCCAATGTCAACTCTATTACGATATATCGAAAATCAGAAGTCCGGGTACTGGGCGTTGTACGGACTACGAGTACCTACGTTTGTCAAGTGCGAGTGCATTAGTAATAAAGCACTCGGTTAGCGAGTCGGTAGCGGACTACAATTTTGGGGTTCTCACACGCTAAATACTCGCTACTTGAGTACTCGCCTAGTCCGAACCAGCACGTCTAGCATGCTTTATTCCATACTACTTGTCGCGGCAAGCGCGGCTTTGGCTCTCCGGAAAGCGCGGGAACACGTTATTTTCTATGGAGCAAAGGCGCGTCGCGCGCGTGTAGAGAAATCATAGACGTGCAGGCTTACGGACAGTGCAACGTTCTTAAAAGAATACTGGGAAAAAATCACACCTCCCCTCAGAAGCCGGCTAGAATCCATCTCCTAAGAAACCAGTTTACTCCTGATGTTCATATAATTGATTTAACTAATGCCAATTCATTTTTTACCTTACCACTGTAATTTTATGATTGGTTTTTAAAAGACTGCTCCGGCGCGACCGTCCGTGCATTCCTTTGTAATTATTGGTAGAAAATAAAAGGTAATTTAGGGCTTCCCGTAATAATACGGTATTGACTTTGATGCAAGTGAGTCGAACTGGTAAGTCAGGTAATGACCGACATTTTTGTGGACTCATTACCTTTTTTATTGGACTACTCGGTGGGTAGTCGTAGACGCAAAATCTATACTTTTAGTGCATCATTATTTTAATAACAAGTGAATTTTTATAGAGTCTATTGCCAATACTTGCCATAGACAAAATAGGTAAGTATGTAGGTACTGGTACATAGATATCGTAGGTAACTTTGGTAAGTAAGTATACAATTTCATTTTAACAGTACCGGTAACCAACAATAAAATAGGTAGTTAAAATGAACACTAGGTTGGAAGGAACGACTACATCAACGTATATGATAATAACTTAATCATAAGCATAACATTTACTGAAATTATCAACATGACTGTAAACTCGACAAATGCGGCACTGGCTCATGACCTAGTCAAGTCTGAGGGTCCGAAGCCAGTGTACTATGTAAGTAAGAACTTCCTACCTACTACCCCGAAAGGCATGATAAGTCAAGCAGGTGGGCAGACTAGTTCATTTCTGTAATTTTGACTAAAAGGTTCATTAAATTTTGATGCCTGATACAAAACAAGTAAGTCAAATTAGTAACAACCATGAATTGTTACTTTGTTCTCTTCATAATTTGTCTTTCACAAATACTACAGTCATTCCCGTTTTAAAATTAAAAACAAAATACAATAGCACAAAGAATGTCATTACCGTGGAGTATCGTTGAGAGGAAAATGAATGAAATTTTTTCATTTCCAATTTGGAGACAGTAATTTGAAGTGGCACAGATGTTTGAAATGCTCAATTCATTTCCATTCCATTGCTTATAGATAATAACTTGGACAAACGACTAAATATTATTACTGTCGAAACAATAGACAATAGAGTATTCCGTTTGAACCACCCCTTAAATTATTGCATTCCTTGTAAATTACAACCTGTATAAAATAAGCGAAAAACTTAAAAAGTAAAAAGTACCAGGTAGTAGACCTTTCTTACTTTCCTGTCCTCGGTGTGTAATCTACTATTATACATCTCAACTTCTTTATCTTTTGTAGGAATTAATTAGTTAGCTTCGTCGATGTAATTAGCTACAATATAACTTTCAGAAACACCTGCTCAAAAGCACAAACTTATAAGTTATTGGTTTCAAAAGTTAAGGCTAAATTTAGTTTCTCGTTTCACACCTGAGTCCTCAATTTATTACAATTTCTAGGAAATCTTGTTCAACATTATTCTCAAATTGTATTAAAAATTTAAAACTAATTGCAGGTTGCTCACATCACATATCTCGATTAGGGATATTTGATCTAAATTCCATGGTTTGGGATGGTATGCAATTACGGATACCATTTAAAGTTGGGTCAGGGATCTTTTTGATAGGGTATTTAATTTTAAAAAATCCTACCTGGATAGATTTACGGAATGCAAAGCTTTTGGTGCGTTTATAAAATATAGGTAACTAATAATTACTGTCCGATACTATTACGTCTACAATATAAGCTCAGGAGTGCGATTTTTGAATCACATTCGGTGAGCTCAGCAGTTGAAAATGTCAAAATTACTATGGAGTTACTTATATATTTCTACTGCTGATTTGACTTTCAAATATAACACTCCTAAAGTATGATTTTTTACAGGCTAATCCGCAGTAGAAAGATGCATATCTTTATAGTAATTTTGATATTTTCATCTGCTGAGCTCACCGAATGAGATTCAAAAATCGCACTCCAGTTGTTTTTATTAAATTTAACTCAAAAATTACTTTATATCAGAACATGAATGTCATACCTATCAATTACAATTTCAATATTCATACATACATACTCGTACATAAACTCGCACCTTTTTCCCAGAGGGGTAGGCAGAGACTATGGATCTCTACTTTGGGCGATTCTGACACACCTCTTCCTTCCTTCATTATTCATATCTCGTAAACATCTAAAATAATTTACCTACTAAGATCTTAGATGAAACAAAACAGAGGAAGACGAGGTTCTTTTTTCTTATCGAAACTGACAAATATAGCACAGCTCAGGGAGCGATTACTGCTTATTACTATGCATGGACTATGGGGGGGACCACAACAATGACGGTGAAGCGCCCTGCTGGTAGGTCAAACCACAGAAGATCGCTCGCTGCACCACCGCTGATCGTGGTGCACATATTTTGTTCGCGTTGTCTGTTATACAGGGTGTAGGGAAAGGTATCATTAACCTTTAACCCACAGACTCTACCCATCAAACTGAACAACTTTAACTATGGGAGCAAAACGATCAGAGCAAAAATAAATCTGCTGTCCCATACGATTGCGTCGAGTAAGTATTGCAGTTTAGTATGGGACAGCTTTATTTTTTTGCGCTCTGACAGGTTTGCTCCCATAGTAAAAGTTGTTCAGTTCAGAGTATGTGGTTTAAAAGTTTAATGATAATTTTCCCTATACACAAATAATTATTCAATGCAGGGTAGAAACAAACTGGAACATTCGAAAAAATCCCGCCCCCATTCCGCTGCCGGTACCGCCTCTGTCTGGCCTGGCCTTTATGTTTGGTAAAATCTCTATCACCACTTATTAACAATAGCTAACTAGAAATAGCAACCCGCGTACACAAAGCCAGACATTTAATTATGTACTATCCAAAACTGACAACAAACTAACTAACATTAACAATTTACAGTTCTGTTAACTAACTTGTTTTACCTATTTCAAAAGTTTGTTTTATTATGAACTATTCGATAACTTTGCCCTTTATGGGTCTAGACTATAGATTATGTATGTTTAATGTTTATAAAGAATATGGTGTTACCCCACTAGGTAAACACAGTGCCGACCATATTTTGCTGGTTTTTAGAAGCTATCTTCTCGTTATTTGAAAGACGTACAAATTAATGAAAAATTTTGCAATTATCTTCAACATCTCGGCTTTATTTTGTATATTTCATATATCTTATTTTTCTATAAAATTCATATGAAACCAGTGTTTAAAGGAAAGCCTGCAAAAGTCAGTAATACTAGCATCTACTTTATACGTTGAAGTCACTTTTACTTGCGACACACACCATTGTGTAGAAAAGGATGATCTAAAAATTTTTAGTTTTAAGTATACATTATTAAATGAGTTAATGAGATATGTAATTTTTTTTGGCAAATGCTTATGATTTTCGAATTAAATTTCCTTGGATTAGAACTAGAAGTCACCACCACAGTGACATAATGAAGGAAAAGCCAAAAAAAAAAGGTATACCTACTAAAATGACGTAGTTTAGTAGATGTGAGGCGGCTCTGAAAGGGTCACTAAATCCCTACTTAAATAGCCATTGTAGTACGTATCAGCTTCCTTCGTGACACTAACAAAGAGTTAACAATTCACCTCTAAAGTACCTACCTAACCTATACTAACTTAATTTACCTATATCAAAACATAGTTTATTAGTTATTCATAGAGGCAAGACATACCTTTTAGAGGCACGTCAAAGTGTAGGGGATGTTAAAGGGGTAGCTTAATTAGTTAATTAACTAGGTACCTGGCGTGGTCTGGATGGATCTAGACTTAGCTCCCCTAATATGAACTGTACACTAAGTTAGATAGGCAAAGCGCTACGGAATCTTAAGAGGTTCATAATTTTAATGACACGCGACCCCTCTTTTGTACTAAGAGAAGTTTATTCCGAAGGCTCGGAGATCGCGCTGCATACAAAAGAACTTCCGTCCTATTTTCAATATTAACCAATTAAAGTCAATGACATTTTTAAACACGATCTAGAAACCAATATCTGTGCTTTACATTTGTCTGATGTTCTTTAAAAGGATTAATTTAAGATTTGTATGGAAAACTTAGAGCCACGACGATAAGTTTTTTAACTATATATATATTTTAACAGAAATCTAACAAATTAATGTAAAGCACAGATATTGGTTTCTAGATTGGGTTATACTTATAACCTTTTTTATTACTTTCAGTCATCTTTTAGTACTAAATGTTCAAACTGAAACGGAACTTCGTTTTGTATGGAGCGCCGTACGAATGATATCCTCTTAAAGTATTAAGGCCCAGGATAGTTGGAGGCGAGAAAGACAGCCAGCTTGCTGTCTTACTTATTTGATGATCGTTTGGAACGAGGCTACTACAGACTGAGCTATCGGTCCTACAAACATGTCGTAAACGATCGTGTTTAAAATTTCATTACATAGTATTGATTAATATTCAAAACAGAATTAAACTTCGTTTGTATGTCGCGCGATAACGGGTAAATCCTCTTATCGTTGATAAAATATAAAATCATTGAACTTAAATTATATGACGTTAGTTCAAAAACATATTACCCAAAACAATTAACATAGACTCTACGCTGAAAATTTCTAACCACGATGAGAACTAACTTTATTCTACACTGGCAGAATTTCTTAAATTGCCCCCCAAATAGACACAAACCCAGCTCAGTTGACCCTTAAATACACGCAATAGAGTTCATAATTGCTCAGCAAATTACGCTTGTTGCCCAAACTGCTCGGTTTCGGGAAAGGCCTAGATTTCAGAGGAAATTAAAGGGTTTAGTCCGGTAATTCCAAAGGGTATACATACTGTGATTTATGTACAACAATACAACCCTTTTAGTGATATTTGTGTGTAAAAGTTAGTACCTACCTATACCCTATTGTTGTTGTACCTACCTAATAGAGCGATGATAGCCCATACGGAAGAGAGCTTGCGCCTCAATCAAGAGGCGGCGGTTCGATTCCTGGCCTGTACCACTAAGTTCTTCGGAAATAATGTACGGTTGTATTTATCATTTACTAGCTCGGCGGTGAAGGAAAACATCGTAAGGAAACCTGCATTCCCGAGAATGAAAAGAAAATACCACAAGTTCGGAGGTATGCGTTAAATATGGGTGATCTTGGGGCGAACACAAAGGACCAGCGATGGTCCAAGTGTTACATTAACGACCCTTTGCTTGCAATAGCCCAACACAAATAATAATAATACCCTATTGTTATAAAGGGAATCAACAGTATATTGTAATGACCAGAGAAATCTACAGGGATGTTACTTTAAGGGTGCTTCATACCAACAAACGAGATCGCGATTTCAATATGGGTCCCATAGTGAAAGTTGTTCAGTTAAATGGTCTGAAATCCCTTAAAGTTAATAGCGCACTTCAGTTTACACCCTGTATTATAAATAATTGATAAATACATAATTAGAACGCTTTTGGTACTTTAAAATGAGTACGCAATAAAAAAAAAGTTAGGTTACTACTTGTACTATGCGTCTCTGAGCTAAGCCACGGACATACAGACGGACAGACGGACGGACAGACGGACGGACAGACAGACAGGCGAAACTATATGGTTTCCTAAAAGGAACAACAAAGTACATACAAATATTCGAATTAATTAAAACAGTGGAGTATGGCCCACTCCCTCTCGACTTTATTCGTGAGAGGAGGCCTTTGCCCAGGAGTGCGATTTTTGAATCTCATTCGGTGAGCTCAGCAGTTGAAAATGTCAAAATTACTACGGAGATACGCATCTTTCTACTGCTGAGTTGACTTTCAAAAATCATACTACAGGAGAGCGATTTTTGTATTGTTTTGTTCCAAATAAATTTAACCGTTATGCACTAGTGATAAGATTGCCGCTGCGAGTGCACGTTACTGCTCTTTTGGTGTGAACTAACTCTAATAGGTTTTTGAACATAAAACAATACCTACTTGAGATTACAATAAACTACTTGACATTGGCGGAATTGCAGTGGGTATACTATACATTTTGGATTATCGTAGTTTTAGAAATAGTAAAATGTAAATCACGATTTACAAAAAAAATTGCCGTTGCAAGGACTATTTGATCTCTTGCAGTCAACAGTCATATAAACCGCTTTGTGTAAGCACCTTTAGCATTTAGTATCCCTAAAACATTAGGCCCTTTCACAGCTTAATCCCGAACCGTTTGAACTCCAATGTCCAACAAAGGGACCGGGAATCGCACGATAAAGGGATTACAATTATAAAATTTATAGCTCCGACATTTGAAATAGTCTGTGTGCGCAGAGATTTGATACAATAAGTCTTTGTTGTTTATTTATTATAGCAAACATAATGATCCTTCATCTATTAATTTTAATATTTGTATGTACTTTGTTGTTTTAAAAAGTTAAATTATAGCCTGTAGGATCCCACTGCAGGAGTGCGATTTTTTAATCTCATTCGGTGAGCTCAGCAGTTGAAAATGTCAAAATTACTACGGAGATACGCATCTTTTTACTGCTGATTTGACTTTCAAAAATCGCTCTCCTGTAGTATGATTTTTGAAAGTCAACTCAGCAGTAGAAAGATGCGTATCTCCGTAGTAATTTTGACATTTTCAACTGCTGAGCTCACCGAATGAGATTAAAAAATCGCACTCCTGCAGTGGGATCCTACAGGCTATAATTTAACTTTTTAAAACAACAAAGTACATACAAATATTCAAATTAATAGATGAAGGATCATTATGTTTGCTATAATAAATAAACAACAAAGACTTATTGTATCAAATCTCTGCGCACACAGACTATTTCAAATGTCGGAGCTATAAATTTTATAATTGTAATCCCTTTATCGTGCGATTCCCGGTCCCTTTGTTGGACATTGGAGTTCAAACGGTTCGGGATTAAGCTGTGAAAGGGCCTAATGTTTTAGGGATACTAAATGCTAAAGGTGCTTACACAAAGCTGTTTATATGACTGTTGACTGCAAGAGATCAAATAGTCCTTGCAACGGCAATTTTTTTTGTAAATCGTGATTTACATTTTACTATTTCTAAAACTACGATAATCCAAAATGTATAGTATACCCACTGCAATTCCGCCAATGTCAAGTAGTTTATTGTAATCTCAAGTAGGTATTGTTTTATGTTCAAAAACCTATTAGAGTTAGTTCACACCAAAAGAGCAGTAACGTGCACTCGCAGCGGCAATCTTATCACTAGTGCATAACGGTTAAATTTATTTGGAACAAAACAATACAGAGAGCGCGGCGCCGCGCGCGTCCGCCTACGCCGCGTCGGCAACGCGCAAATAAATTTAACCTTTCTTCACTATAGTCCGTTCGCGTTAAGAAAATAGTGATTTCAGTTTTAAATTTATTGTTGAACGAGTCACGCAAAATACACAACCGTTTTGTTCGAAGGTCAGATTTCAACTGATCACTGTGAACTGGTCACTGTGAACAAAACGGTTGTGTATTTTGCGTGACTCGTTCAACAATAAATTTTAAAACTGAAATCACTATTTTCTTAACGCGAACGGACTATAGTGATAAGATTGCCGCTGCGAGCAAATGCGCTTCACTGCTCTTTTGGTGTGAATCGACCCTTAGAGTTTAACAAAATGACTGAGCTGCGTGCAGACCTGAGAGCACCCGACACACGACTCTCACGACCGCTCAGCATCACACCTGCAACGCTACTCCCACGCACGCACGGTAGTGTTATGCTAATAATAGTAGTATAATAGCTATCTATGTCAATTTACCTGAAGAACCTTTGAAGAACCGACATTTTCAAAAACTTAATCACATTTTGACAGATGGTTTCATTTTATTTGACAGATGTTCAACTACAAAAAAACGAATAGAGCTCATCTAACAGTTGGTCAATTATACACACATTATTAGCTGAACCATTTTTAGGACAAGCAACCACATTAACAACATCCAATAACTTTACAAACCTGGTATCGAAAACTAAAAAGTTACTCGACAGGAAGTAGGGAGCGTTTCGGTGGATGTAGGGACACCTTTAGGGATTTACCGTTTCACTACACTTAGGGACGGACGGACACACTGTATTGTTTTAGACTTAGAGGATGTTTGTTAGCTGAAGCTGGCATAGCACAGGTATTCCGAAAACGTTAAAGGTATTCCAGGAATAGCAAACCGTGAAATGTGTTGATTACTTACGAGAGTACCGAGCCTCCAGTGCTGACCTCAATCGAATTTTTTATTTCATTTCATACAACATTTCCAAAAAACAAGAATCTCACATTATAGTCAGTTTCCAATTTAAAAAAACATTACTATTATGTTTCATGTTTTTATGTGGTCACTTTATCTACAAAACAAAATCTGAAGGAAAACATCTTAAGGAAAAACATGCATGCTTCAATTTCGAGGCTTGTATTATATTCACTGTCCATTACAAGTGGCGACGGGCTCACTCCCCGTCACACTGGACAGAATTTCGGTACTAGGTACTAGTAAACTATTGAAACGTCGATGTTCTGAGATATCAGAATAATCTGACTGACTGACTCGGGGAATATGGTCGTGAGCATACGCCTATGCCGTAATGATCCGATAAACTGAAAATCAGCAATGACTTCAATGTGACATTCTTGTTTTTTGGAAATGGTGTATAATTTTTACCCTACCTTGGTCTAGGGTAGGGTTGCAATCCAAAGGGATTTTAAGGGGTGATTTTACCCATGATACTGACTAACTTTCACTAAGAAACTAACAGGAAATTCGCAAAGAAAACTTTGGATCTACGTTTGAAACGTTTTTTTTTAGAATTTCTCTTATGTTGCTGTTGGATTGTCGATCATTATCACGAGTACAATCACCCATTAACGTAATACAACTGTCTACCCTAACACCCTGTACCTGTATAGAGCAAGCTCCAGGGAAACTCCTCTTAAAAATAAAATAGTACGCGGGACGTATGGCGTTATAGGGAACATCGTGAAAATCCTTTTCTCTTTTACCACAGAAAAGTCATAACGAAGTCCACGAAATTAGTTCGTGTGCGGGCTTTTAGTGGCAGAAAGGGGGCGATATTTTCGTCTATGTAAATCGGAACGTACCTATGTGAATTTTTAGTGTTCGTGTATTGAACATCTCCTGTAGCAAAAAAAAGCAGCGCAGCGTCATCAACTCCTCATAAAGCAGACTTACTGACAGAATTATGTTTACAGTACAGACTAGAACATGGTAACAATCAGCCTAATCATCATCAGCCTATACATGGTGAAATTTATATAATTAGCATCCTTTTATATTTATACTAAGAGTCTATCCACCAAACTGAACAACTTTTACTATGGGAGGAAACAATCGAAGCAAAAAAAAAATCTGCTGTTCCAACTTC
Source organism: Agonopterix heracliana (assembly GCA_963693445.1). Taxonomy (NCBI): domain Eukaryota; kingdom Metazoa; phylum Arthropoda; class Insecta; order Lepidoptera; family Depressariidae; genus Agonopterix; species Agonopterix heracliana. Next base: position 5,405,451 of record OY856310.1, read on the forward strand.
CATACTCAACTGCAATGCCTACTTTGATCTTTTTTTTCTCTTACGGATCTTGCCGAATGACGGATTTTTAAGGGTACGATTAGACCATCAAACTGAACATCTTCCACGGTTAGATCAATATCTAACAGTTGATTTTATGATGAGATGGTTCGGTCACATAGAGAGAATGAATGAAAGAAGACTAACGAATGAAATTTATCAAGCAAAGGTGAGCGGAAGTGTTGGGAGAGGCCGTCCGAGGAAAACATACCATGATCAAATCAATGATCTTTTCCGAAAAGGACAAGTGCGTAGCACCCTCAATCGACGGAAGTGCATGAAGAGATGTATGAATGTGAATGAGGCGAAAGAGGTGTGTCAGAGTCGTAGCGTGTGGCGGTCCGTGGTCTCTGCCCACCCCCATGGGACAATGACGTGAGCTTATGTATGTATGATTTTATTTCGTGATTTCGATGTTGGCCCCATAGAGAAAGTTGTTCAGTTTAATGGACTGATCTTCCCCTTAAAAAACTGTCCGCATATTAAGTTGGATAGCCTGAGGTGATGATGATAATGAAATAGTGAAAATTATGATTTAATTCATATGAATAAATATGCATATTGATCGTAAATAATAATAGAATTATATAATGTTACTGCTACAATAAATTCGCCATAAAAACTGTTAACATGCAATTATCTCATCAAAAATGTCGTAAAATATCAATAAAGCGAGTTTATTCAAATCGTCACGCACGAGAACAATAAAGTTTTATATTTACGATTATGTTCAGTATAACAGACAGTATACATCGACAGTATTAAATTATTATTAAGCATAATGGTACAAGTTCGTAGCCACCCCATGCAGTAGCAGCAGACGACGATGTCGCTGCGACTTGTATGTATTTCTGTGAAAACGTCTAACGTTCATTGCGCCATGATTTCGAACCAGCCTGCAGACCGCAGCAGCATACGCCAGAGTCGTATTCATGTAGACTCTTTCGGTTCTGAAATACGTATTATTTTACATTGCACTCTCCGCGCCGCGCCCGCCAGTCGTAATGTGTATAGAGTATGAGACTACTGGGGCCCTAGACAAAGTGACATTCTATTGGCGTTGACGCTAGTAGAAAATGACAGAATGTATGTATGAATCGTTTAGCGTTCGAAACATTTTGACGTTTGCTTTCGTCACCTTACGTCAAGTCCATACAATTTTATGTTTTCTACTGTCGTTAACGCTAATCGAAAGATACTGGGCCCAAATCTGCGGTCGGGCGACAGTGTCGTCGGACGACGTGTCGCTAGCTACGCAGGGTATATTTCATAGAAATAAACTAGTAGTGTCGCAGCGACACGTCGTCTGCTGCTGCTGCGTGCGGTCGGCTACGAACTTGTACCTTAACGTCAGTCAGGTAGTCCTCAAATCTATCCTTGCAAAATATGCTGAAATTGAACCTACTCGTATATGTATAACTACGGCTGCATGAATAAAACTATAATGGATGCTGCAGCAAAGTTTCTGACCAGTGTGAAAGGGGAATACGGTCGTGAGTATAGGCATGTTGTTTTGTTAATCTCTGCTTTAATTCCTGTCAGTGATAGTCTATTCCCAATCCGATTCCGCATTCGAAAGCCTCGTGCCATTAATATGGAACACACGAAAAACTGCAACAAAAATACCGACAGATAGACGTAAATATTGAAATGGAATTCCAATATTTGCTAATGGCGATGTAAAAAATTTACAATAATAAAATGTTGCAGGACTTGCTAGCAATCCCTTAGGTTTTAATTTAAAATCCATTTACAAATGGGAAACTCTGCCCTCTGAGGGGAAACGCCCCATCTCCCCGTAACTATAAAGTATCTGGAATGAATATTTTAGTTGCATGGTAGCCTACTGAAAACGCAGTAAATGTGTTAGTTGTTCACGACCGTTTTCTTATTCGGGATGATCAGAAACGATACAACTGCAAAGTAGTGAAGCTTAACAATTTAGTAGTAGTTTGTTATTAAAGTTTTTAACCTTAGAAAAAGTATATGTCTAGAATGAGCCTCACACTTGTTCCGTATAAAACAAAAGGGGCTAACATTCTTAGGTTGGTGTGCGTGAGGCGCCATACTAATTATGTTTGTGTGCGTGTATATGTATAGGGTTTTGGAACCAGTACTGGTTCCTATTTTTTTCGACGCTTTCGTAGCTTTGACTGTCTATCTTGATAATCTAAGTTTTTAACATTGAGAATTTCATAACGTAATGAAATGACACTATACATTATAGGGTTCCGTAACCAAATGGTAAGAAACGGAACCCTTATAATTTCGATTTAAGTGAATAGTTGATGAGATATGGCCGTAAAAATCGGCCCAAGCGTTTGGTCACTAGAGTGTGACAAAGGAACAAACTTACAATTCAGCATAAGCATATGCTAGCGACTATATTCCCCGAGGGGGTAGACAGAGATATATTGAAACCTCAGAACATCCATGTTTCACCAGTAGTACGTCGTGATACGGGTGAGCCCGTCCGTGAACTTACATACATAGGCTGATAAACACATTACCCTTCCTTTGCGTCACGCGTCGGGTATAAGATCTGTCTGAAAAACATTTAGTATAACTTAAATAACGTTGACTACGTTGACGTTGCGCTTATTTAACGTTATGCATGTTTGACGTTGTATGTTTTTTTGCATTCTGCATAATATGATCAATAACACCCTTCCATACCATACCTACAGCATGAATTTATCTGCATTATTTTACAACCTGTTAAAAAATATGTCTACTAGCATTAAAATGTATGTTAAAAATACTTTTATTCGAGTTTTTCGTTAATTTTAATTCCATTACATTCCGAGAATCAGATTATTACGGACAGTAACAGAGTAGGTACAACCCTGGACGTGACTGAAATAAGCATTAATTGCCGTTTCAGCCTTTTTTTTACCGACGTAAGCCCGTCCTTCATCACGTATGAAAAAGATAATATAAGTGATAAATGAACGGTCAGATTTTCGACAATTTATTGCAATGGTTATTTTGCTTTTTTGTGCCATTTTTCAGAAGAAAAACTGCTGGAATGTAGGTGACAATGATGGTTAAATTTTTAGGGGTTTTACCTTGAGGAATGGACAACAACATTTGAGGGATTCGGTCACTATTGAATCAAAAGTAAAAGATGTACCTATGTATTGAGTGAAGGATGATATGGTGTGAGAAAGGAGTCACTGCTGAGAGATGAATGGAGTGGAAGGTGACATATTCCACGGACACCCCAACCCAAGTAGATAATGGGATAATGACAAGCATAATTATGCTCACGACTATATTCCCAAAGGGGGCAGTCAGAGATATTCTGAAACCGCAGAACATCCACGACAAAAGAATTATAATATTGAAACAAAAGTACATGCGTTGCGTTGGTGAATTAGGTACCAATTGAGTTCAGATAATTGCACGGTAAGAACACATTAACTTTAGTTTACTTATAAGTAGGCACCACTTTAGGAAACAAATATTTTTCCTGGGGTCTCTCCTAAACTATTTATTTATTTTATATTATTCATTTTAGGAAAAATTACGGACAATACTCAATCACACATTCAATGCGATATCCTTCTATCCATTGCAGTAGGCATGCAACACATCCAGAATGAAAAAAAAAGTTTTTTAAAAGACTATTCAGTTCAAAGTAGAATCACGTCTGAGAATTATTTCTACTATTTGTAAAAACCAATAGAAAGAAATGGATACATATTTTATGACGTCACGCATCCGACTCGCACAGTTCACGTATAGTGTATGACAAATGATAGAGGGAGGCTGTAGGACACGCATGCTGATGACAGCCAATAAAAGCGCTTGTAGGGCTTTTGTTCAGTTTTCAGCTCTGATTGATCACATGCGGGGTTAATAAACGTTGATATGAGTCATCGTTGTTTGGAATTGCAAGGGAAATCTTTGTATGCCTAGCACTAGCATGCAACACAAGATAAAGCGAAAAAACATGAAAACAGTATTGCGCGCTCGCTTTCGCATTTGCAAAGACACTTTTGATAACCTAACACTCTGTTGCAGAAACGCTCATTATAGTTAATCCTCCATTAAATCTGTTACGGTCACTTTTTGTCTTGTTGGCGTAGTAAAAGCTATCCAGAGATTTCATGGAGGATTAACTCTAATGTGTGTTTCTGTAACAGAGTTTAAATCTCATTAAAATCTTAATGTACTATTTAAATTACCCATTTGGATTATTTGGCAAGTCGGAAACCCGCGATATAACTTAAGATAGCACGGTAAGAGTTATAATAGCTTTCTCATTTCATATTCATAGAAAATGCGAAATGTCCACCGTAAAGAGATAATTATTTGGCAAACGAATACAAGTTTTGTCATTTTGTAGGAGAGAGAGAGTCATAAAATAGACGGTCACTGACAAATCTTCCAATTGAGTGCGCCTAGCATGCAGCATCCGAGAAAATGAGAAAGATCGAGATGTGCATCTGTCTTTGTTACTTTGCGCTTGCCAAAATGAGCTTGCATGACGATTTTCTTGATTTACCGCTTTGTGCTTACTAGCCTAGCCTAGAGTTAAGAGTTATTCTATGCCCCACAGTAGGACAAAGCGACAAATTAACCGCTCGCATCCCGGCTTAAGATAACAATTGATATCGGGCGATATCGCGACCGCGGGACTTGACGGGTTAAGAAAGCCGCTATGCGCACTCATTTTAACAAGCGTAAAGTTCTTTCGCCGTCAGAAAAAGATGTGATCAAAACAATCCTACACATAATCGATACTGATATAGGTACAGGGTGTATTAGCATCCTTTTAAACTAAGGTCTACCCATCAAACTGAACAACTTTTACTAAGGGAGAAAACCGTAAGGAGCCAAAAAAATCAACAGTTGCATACATTTGAGTCGAGTAGGCATTGCAGCTTAGTATGGAACAGCTTTTTTTGCTCCGTTCGGTTTGGTCCCATACCATAGTAAACATTTTTCAGTTTGATGGGTAGACTCCTTAGAAAAAGTATATGTCTAGAATGAGCCTCACACTTGTTCCGTATAAAACAAAAGGGGCTAACTTTCTTAGGTTGGTGTGCGTGAGGCGCCATACAAAATATGTATGTGTGCGTGTATATGTATAGGGTTTTGGAACCAGTACTGGTTCCTATTTTTTTCGACGCTTTCGTAGCTTTGACTGTCTATCTTGATAATCTAAGGTAGACTCTTAGTTTAAAACGATGCTAATGACAATGGCTAATGATATCAATTTACTACTGTATAAAGAGTATATTTAAATTAGCAAAAATCCTGTAAAATACGTGTGACTTACGAACGAGAATGAAGCGGAAGACATCAGTGTCGTAGCAAGCGGAAATATTTCGTCTCTGCGCTTACCTGAAATAGAAAAAAAAAACATTTACAATGATGCAAAAAAGAGAAAACATTTACAATCGTCATAAAGAATGGAATGGGGCGAGCGAAGAAAAGAAAATTACATTTGCCTCTACTAAGACTGCAGGAAGAGGTAATTACTGAATAGCTAAACTTCGAAAAATAATACTGTTATGTTTACTATCCTACTAATAATATAACATACAATGGCCGGCACTAGAAAACATCTTGAGAATGGCCTTGACTGAGCAGAACAAAATTTGTAGGCGAAAGCACTACTGACTGAACAGCCACCTCACACCTTCCCAAGTCCATTGCTCAAGATGTTTCGAGGGTACTATACTAAACTACATACTTTATAACGTAAAGTTTTTAATTTAAAAGAAAAGTAACTACTACACACCTACAGTTTAGTTTAGACTTTAGAGCTTGCAAACAAAAAATTAAAAATTATGGGGCTGGAAATCAGCTTGTTGATGCCGTCTATTCCTGAGCTTGATTTTCATTTATTAGGGCTTTTCGAACCCTGAAGGCTGCTGAGTTGAAAAGGCTTTGTTCATTCCAAGATATAATAGATCTCTTATTTTATGCTTCAATTGTTTAGCCACCTCTACGCCCTGGCCCTGGAAATGGTCGTCGGCGTCCAGGTCGACCTAAGAAGAGGTTGCGAGATTATCTGGATGCATTTGACAACAATTGGCCAGAGCTTGCCCAGGATAGAGATGGTTGAAGGATTTAACGCCTTTGCCCAGCAGTGGGATGAAACAGGCTATAAAAAAAAAAATTTATTCATTGGAGCATTGTTACACGCTGAACACCATCGAAGAGACCGATATGATCCGCAAATTACAAATTATAGCATCCCTAATAATGATATTTTTGCAAAACATGCCACATAAAGAAAGATTTATGAGTTTGGTAGAAGAATGTGTATTAATACGAGAAATTATTACTTGTGTTATCGTCTCAGACATTCCAACTACCTTATGTTTTCCTTCTATAGTACTTACATTTAATACGTTGCTAAAGTAAGTAACTTGTGCTGAGGGGTGAAAGTTGGCAAACACGCCGAGTGAATCACTCGATCGATCTGTAACCGTCGCACTGTTAAACTAACTTCTACCGTAAATTGACTTCATCTTTTTTATTTTTATATGGCGGTTTAGTTTTATGGACATAAGTAATTTTGATCTTTCTCGGTTTTGGTTTTATTGGGGGTAGAAAAACAGATCTTTTTGAAAAAAATATGCATACTTACTTTACGTCAAAATGTGATCTTATTTATGGTCCTTCTTACAATATTTTAAGGGGATGATCAGACCATCACAGTAAACTACTTTCTTTACGGGGGACCAACATCGAAAATCGCCCAATAAAAAATCGGCTGTTCCATATAAAACTGCAACCTACTCAACCTTTCGTAATTAGACATGACATATGCTCACGACTATATACCTTACCACACCGAAGGGGGTTATTATGACCTAAATAGGTAACCTTATGTAATAAATTATACACTAATAAGGTCGCAATGAAAATTATTTTATGACAGCAATAACACCTAAACTTTTCGTAGAAAGTTCAAGTTTGCTATTAAAAACAAAAGTCTAAATGTTCGTGCTGTTAAGGATTAATAATGTTTAATGTTTTTATTTATATATTCTATGTTAGAAACAACGTTGGTTATAAAAGTTTAACGTACGAACAAGGCCATAATTTTCACGGAAGTCGTAAAGAGACGCGTTCGTTGCCGCCGCCCGCCATGTTGGGAAACATGGCGCGTGTTTTAGCGGGAAACCCCGAAAATGTCACGTTTTCTTTCAAACCGAATGGCAACAAAAATATAACTGAGGTCACAGATTATTTAATAGCTAAGGTAGGTAAGTACATAATTTAAGTTTGTAAAAAACATGATTTGGGTACATATTTCATGAGATTATAATAGAATAATAATTGTGTAGGTACGCAATCTAGTCCAAAGTGTCTGTCTGCCTTAATAAATAAACCTCAATAATATTTACTGTCGAGAATCGTTCAGCAAAAATTATTATTTGTTCGTAGACTTAGCCCCACTTGCGTCAACATGGGTTAGCAATAAACTCTAGGTTAAGTTGGTAACCCATGATTTTTTGTAAGTATAGAAAAACAATTGAGAGAGCTATTTCACTCAGAGTTAACTGGTAACCTAGGTTGACGCAAGTGGGGCTTAGGTACTACTTAGTTAAAAACACACAAAAAAAGTACCTTAACTACTTACCTTACAATTATAATGTACAGTCAGCAGCAAAAAGATATATACTACCATCTTTTTGCTGCTGACTGTACTTACTTACTATTTTTAGAATGAATATTAAATTAGATACTTAACTAAGTAGGTGGGTAGTTGGGTAGGTACTTTTACTCTATCGAAACTATTATAAAACTGTAACTGAAGTGTGTCTGTACATTGAAGATATTTACAAAAAAAAGATTACGATAAGATAAGTATGGTTTTTAGGTATCCCTACTCGACATCAACCTTTTTTAGAAATTTTGTCTGTTTGTTTGTGTGTTTGTTTGTTTGTTTGTTTGTTCGCGCATCACGCAAAAACTATTGAACCGATTTTGATGAATTTTTGTTTGTTTGATAGCTTATGATCTGACTTAAAATCTGGTATATACTTTGTGCGGACGAAGTCGCGGGTGAACACAAGTTCTATTCTATAATTACTCGTACTCGTATTTATACAGGGTGTAACAAAACACCCTTGTAATATTTAAAGTTTAAATACCCTTTAGACCATCAAACTGAACAACTTTCACTATAGAAGCAACATCGAGAAAAAATCTGCTGTTTCATACAAAACTGCAATACCTACTCGATTCAAATGTATGGGACAAACAGCAGATTTCTTTTATTTTTTCTTGACGTTGGCTCCATAGTGAAAGTTAATCAGTTAGACCCCTTTAAATATTACGAGGGTGATTTTTACACCCTGAATAAACAATAAAATTTTAACTCGTGTCAAAACCGAAATCTGCTTTAACTACACAAAAACAAGCCAGTGTTGCCATCTAATTACAGGCAGATAACAAAGTTTCCCTATCGCGGCAGTTTCCCGTTTTGGGGTAAAATTAAATGAACCCCGCATTATTATCAGTGATGCTCATATATACAGCCATTTATAATGGTTATATTGTTCTGATCCTCATATAACCTTGTAACGGCGTCCCTTATTATGTTTATGCTTCTGTAATTTAGCAGTTTAGTTTAAATTATCTCTACATAAACATAAATTGTTGTCTTTGCAATGGTTTCGAACAAAACGTAATACCTAGCAACAGCAGATAATAATTGTATGTGTGTGTTTCTGTTTTGTGACTTTAATACAGAGTGTAAGGAAAAGTATCATTAACCTATAAACCACATACTCTACCCATCAAACTGAACAACTTTTACTATGGGAGCAAACATCTCAGGACAAAAATATCTGCTGTTTCATACGTTTGAGTCGAGTAGTCATTGCAGTTTAGTATGGAACAGCTGATTTGTTTTAGGCTGAAAGGATTGCTCCCATAGTAAAAGTTGTTCATCGTGATGGGTAGAGTATGTGGTTTAAAGGTTAATGATACTTTTTCTTACACCTTGTACCTTGTACACACGGCGACAGATCAACCTACCCATACGTGAACTCAATGTTCATGGACATAAGGTCCAACTATGGGTAGGTTGATCTGTCGCCGTGCGTACCTACATACCGAACCTCTTGTAAAAGATACACCACGAGGTTCACTTATGGAATGCTTAAGGTTAAAAAAACGTTTTTCGACCCATGTTCCTTAGGGAAAGTTTCATTTTGTACGGATCAAAGTGTTGGGCCACAAAAGGGACGGATGAGAAACGACTGCATGCAGCTGAGATAGATGTGTGGTGTAATTAGAATGGACAAGATAAGGAATGAGTATATTAGAGGAAGTTTGAAAGCACCTATGACGGAAAAACTGTAGGTTAATAGATTATCGTGGTATGGGCATGTGATGCGGAGAGTCGAGTGTCATGCTACGAGACGAGTGTTAAGTATGAATGTAGATGGCTGTGGTAGGAGAGGAAGGCCGAAGAAAAGATGGATGGATTGTGTGAAGGATGAAGTGTAAGAAAGGAGTGAGTGCTGAAATTACGGCTAAGAAAGATGAATGGTAGAAGAAGGCATATTGCGCCGGCAAAAGAATGATGTTCCTTAGGGAAAGTTGTTTAGTTTCATTATCTGAATACACTCTCTTAAAATGTTGTTAGTAATTAAAAACTAGTGGTGTATAACACATAAAGCTCAATTCAAACACAGCCGCCTCCGGAGGCGGTCCGGAGGCGGGATTTTTTGTAATGTACGACTTTATATGGACCCTGCCACACAGAAATCCGGGCCGGTAGCGGTGCGGCGCGGCGCCGTACCGGTCAGAACGCTATGACAACCAGGCGGCGGCGACGCGGGCCGGAGGCGGCGGCGACGCGGGCCGGAGGCGGCGCGGTGGCGTGCCGGGGGCGTCGCGGAAGCGGCGGCGGCCGCTGTATTCCATTGTAGTCAATGCGAGGTGTCACACAGAGCGGTGGCGGCGCGTCGCGGTCCGGAGGCGGTATTTACCGCGCTGTCATTTTGTATTTAATGGATGGCCGCTTTTGATGTCACACCGGCCGCCTCCGCGCCGCTACCGCGCCGCCACCGCACCGCGCGAACCCTGTGTGGCAGGCCCCGGAACGCTTTCGCTTCCCGCAGAAACGCCACCGGCCCGCTTTCCCGCAGGACCGCCTCTGTGTGGCCTGAGCTTAACACGTCAAGTTCAGGCGCACCAGTATGCGTGTCCATCTCCAATGCAGTTGGTAAACTTGACACTTCTCTCTTGTCGGTGAAGTATTAAGTAAGTATTCACACGCATCAAAGTTTCTTCTGCAGGAGAGCGATTTTTGAAAGTAATTCGGTGAGCTCAGCAGTTGAAAATGTTAAAATTACTATGGAGATACGCATCTTTCTACTGCTGATTTGACTTTCAAAAATCGCACTCCTGAAGTATGATTTTTGAAAGTCAAATTAGCAGTAGAAAGATGCAAATCTTTATAGTAATTTTGACACTTTCAACTGCTGAGCTCACCGAATGAGATTCAAAAATCGCACTCCTGATACACAGGTTCCTCATATTATAAGAGATAAGTGTACTTTTTGCAATCATCAGCAGCAAGGCTGATTCAGTGTTTATCTCTCTACACCCCGTAGAGCATCTCTGTGAAGGGGATGGACCAGGTCTGCCTGCATAACTTCAGTCGGTTTAGGAGTTACAGACGTTTAAAGGTCAGGAAAAAATGTCGTATGATATTATTGTAGTATGCACAGTAGCCATGTGAACAGTTAGTCTGTCAGTCGGTTTAGCAGTTACAGCCGTTCAAAGGTCTGACCTTTGAACGGCTGCATCTCCTAAACCGACTGGCAGTTCATGTCAGTTTTTGTACTGTTCACATAGCTACAGTGCATACTACAATAATATCATAAAAATTTTTTCCTGACCTTTAAACGTCTGTAACACCTAAACCGACTGAAGTTATGCAGGCAGACCTGGTCCATCCCCATCCCAGATTGCTCTACACCACATAAACGCTGAATCAGCCTTGCTGCTGATGGTTGCAAAAAGTATGCTTATCTCTTATACTATCACGTTGTTTCCTTGAGAGAGATTAGATATTACGTACGTAGGTTAGTATATTATTTATACAGGATGAAATTGATATCATATGCATCCTTTTAAACTAAGAGACTACCCATCAAACTGAACAACTTTAAGTATGTGGGCAAACCGATAGGAGCAAATAAAAAATCTGCTTTTGCATACATTTGAGTCGAGTACAAGCATTGCAGTTTAGTATAAAACAGCGGTTTTTTTTGCTCTGATTGGTTTGCTCCCATAGTATCAGTTATTCAGTTTGATCGGTAGACTCTTAGTTTAAAAGGTTGATAATGATCTCAATTTCGACCTCCAGAAACATTGGCACACACGGCTATGCATTGCATGCGTGAGGCTAGGCGTGCGGCATCGAACCCGTACCCTGATTGAACGTCCATGGCTCTCCGCAACGTGCCACCGACACAAATTTCATGCTAGATGCAAATTTGATGTGATATTTATAATTTCGCGCTTCACCGCCCCCAGTCTGAGATGGATATGGAGATAAAACACGTCAACCCCTCCCTTCTCCTATTTTAACATCTGATTTAAATAATTTCAAAGGGGTCAGCCGGATTTCTGGAATAAATTTATTCAAAATATTAACTTTATCGATTATTTAATAAAACTTGTCCTATTTTAGGTCCAAGTTACTCCTATTTTACAATAGGAACTGAAAGATTTGTACGTATTATTATTTTTCTAAATCATAAGACCTATCACGATTGATTAGGAAGTCTAGTAATAATGACCGCAACTCCGATCGCTTGTAAACAATGGCTGACGATGATATTAAGTTTTGAAGTTACACCATAGATTTTCGAACAGAAAAACCTGCATGATCGGTTCAGGAGGTTTTGCGTGATGTTCGTATAATCGTATTATACTATCGTCTATCTTATATGCTCTAACAAATGACGTTCCTGAGTGACAGAAAAGGATGGAGCGACGGAAAAATGCGATGCCGTGCTTCCTGATATAGTTCAACCCTAATATTATAGAGTATACAAGGTGTAAGGAAAAGTATCATAAACCTTTAAACCGCATACTCTTCCCATCAAACTGAACAACTTTCACTATGGGAGCAAACCTGTCAGCGCAAAAAAAAGTCTGCTGTTCCATACTAAACTGCAACACCTACTCGACTCAAACGTATGGAGCAGCAGATTTTTTTTTGCGCTGACACATTTGCTCCCATAGTACAAGTAGTTCAGTTTGATGGGTAGAGTAGGTTAATGATACTTTTCCTTACACCCTGTATAGATAAAATGCATTGTAGAAGATATTGTTGCTGAAAATATTTCACAATAATCATGAACAAACCATTAATATTTCATCAGAACCTATAGGTATAGATACTATAGTATCTGGTGATCAGCTCAAAAGTAAATGCCCAATGTTCTAATAAAAAAGGTAGAGTAGCTTCAGCTGCTTCTATAACATGTCCTATCTATCGATAGTATTCGATATTAATTACCAAAATTACAGAAAATACAATCGAAAGATCAAAGATTCTGAAGTTTGAATTACCCCTCGAGCTGGCAAGGTGTTGCGTTTGGCAAGTCACGATAAAGAACTTTCAGCCAAGAATCAAGGGGGTGACGTCTTTTAAACCAAACTGACATAATAAAGAAAGGGGAAACAAAACATGAAACAAACATTCAACGTCAGAAGTTTTGCAATTGTTAACAATAACTTATCTAGTTTGTTTTGATACCATTAAGAAGTTTCAATCGTCTGTAATAGAAACGATTCTTAGCGCTAACATTACTTTCTTATCTAGGTACTGAACCTTTTTTTCCGAGCCCAGAATTATGGGGCCCAACCATAGAGGTAGGAATAGAGGAACATACAGCTGAGAGAGCGAGATGTACCTAGCGGCACCACTGTATAATAGAAAGAGATACGTGACGCGAATCAATAGAACCGTTTTTTAGTCACCAATCAATTTTTACAATTCGGTTTTCGTGAATAATTGGGAATCTAAAGTGAAATCGTAGATAGTTTTGTGAAATATACGGACACTACTTCATTAATTTATCCACGATTTTACGTTAGACTCAGAATTATAGACAGTATTATAATTTTTGCCTGCGAATAGTCTCCAAAAAACATCAAAAAACTGTTTCATTTGACAACTCATGTCACTGACTCTATTCCTGTAAGGTATAATAGCTTTATGGGCCCAACACCTCATTCCCACCACTGCAACTCCTGTAAACCAGGATCAACAGCGGCGACCACTTGCCACTAGACAATTAAGTCGAACGAGCCCAGGGGATGACTCTAATCTGAATTGGAACCGACAGCGAATTTAATCAAAGAATTAGGAGTAGGAAAGAATCGATTGATATTTAATTTTCTCCATCATTAATCAATCATTTTACCCCGCATCAACCCATTGCTTAGGCATATGCCTCCTATTTTTGGGCGAATACCTCACGGTCCTGCGCTTATATAAGATCCGATGCTAACGTCGCCCTCATAATGTAATCGGATCAACGTGCTGGTGGTATGCCTACTGACCTCCGTTCCTTTCTGGGCTACCACTCTGATACTGCCTTGGTCCACTGGCCGTCTTCCCGTCTAGCCAAGTAAGTACTATAGGTACATCTAAATCTAATCTAAACTATTCTAAAACTGTAACTGAAGTGTGTCTGTACATTGAAGATATTTACAAAAAAAAGATTACGATATGGTTTTTAGGTATCCCTGACTCGAAATCAACCTTTTTTAGAAATTTTGTCTGTCTGTTTGTCTGATTGTTTGTGTGTTTGTTTGTTTGTTTGTTCGCGCATCACACAAAAACTACTGAACCGATTTTGATGAAACTTTTTTTGTTTGATAGCTTATGATCTGACTTAAAATCTGGTAGGTATATAATTTGTGCGGACGAAGTCGCGGGAAAACACTAGTATTACATACAGGTCCAACTTAATATTCTGATGGTTTTTTTAAGAGGATGATGATCAGACCATGAAGCTGAACAACTTTTTCTATGGCACCAACATTGAAAACGTGAAAAAAAACTGCTGCTCTATACAAACCTGCAAACCTACTCGAGTAAACGTGGCACAACAGATATTTTTTTCGCTATTTCGATGTTGGTCCCATAGAGAAAGTTGCTCAGTTTGATGGTCTGACCATCCTGTTAAAAACCATCAGCATTTCAAGAAGTACGTTAAACAAGTAAGTAATAGGTACTTTGAGACAATTTTTACAATAACAGAACCCCAAAAATTTCACAAACTCACCGCGATTTTGTCTTAATTTAGCAATCACCGAAAGAAACTTATCTTAAAAACCTTAAAATATTTGTAAAGATGCCGCTCGATCAGCGGAAACTGTGGCTATAAAAAGTATAAAAAACATTATCATTCCGATGCAAAGCAGTCGAGATATTCAAACCGGTTGTTCGTATCAGATCAACTGATGTTAATGACATTGTACCTATTGCGCGGTAACGATACAGATTTGGCAAATGATACCAATAATCCAATAAGACGCAAGAAATCGCCCCGCATGAAGATAATTGTAATATTGACGACCTAGTAGCACTTGGTCCAATACGCATTTCGTCCAATACGCAGTTCGTCCATACGCATTTCGTCAAGAAAGCATTTCGTCAAGTACATGTGAAAAATAATGTTTAGCCGACTTTAAAAAAAGAGGTTATGGGTTTGGAAAAACTCTCTATGCACAGGTTACCTGGATATATCTTTTTTTAAGAAGAGATCGCTTTATATTCGTACCAATATCTGCCACCACCATTTTCTTTAATATTATAAAGAGAGTTAAAAAGTAAAACATACATTTTTGCTTGCATCAACTATAATAGGTGACCGAATCATTTTTCACTTTTTACCCGACGCAAAAAGAGGGGTGTTATAAGTTTGACGCCTATGTCGGTCTGTCTGTCTGTCGGTGGTGGACCAGTGGACCGATTTCGATGCGGTTAATGTTATTTCGAAGTTATAGTTATTTTTACCCGTCTGCGCGACGCAAAGGAAGGGTGATGTTTCAACAGCCTATGTATGTAAGTTTGAATGTACCTTTTTTATTTTAAGTTATTGGTTGGATTGGGTGACAAACATTTATAATATTATTGAGATAAGTAAGTAAATGATTTTTTTCAGAGTTTCGAATAGAGCTCTACACTTATCTCAGATTCAAAACAGCTTTTAAATCTGGAACTGACAGTCTTAAACGAAGTTGAAATATTCTGTCGTCGACTAAAAAACCAGTGGATAGGTCAAAAACATAATTCGAGTTAGGCCAAAAACCCCTGGATCGATAAACATGCACCACGTACATCGGGTACCACAGTAATACCTACATAGGGTCCTCCCCTCTGAGTCATAAAGAGGGTGGCCACCCTCTCACTTTTGAGGGTTTGGTCGATATTGCTCTCTTTTGTTTTCGCACTTCGAAACGCACTGTTTAGTTCGGGGTTTAGATATGGTTAACTATTAGACAAATCCTGGCTGATTATTGGAAAATATGAGAATTTTAGTCAGTATAGATACACCTTTCACAATACAGGTTGTAAGGGACATCTCTCCGCAGACTGAAACGGTAAACATAGACCATCAAACTGAACAACTTTCACTATGGAGCCTACCTCAAGAAAAATCTGTTATTGCATACAAAACTGATGTACCAACGCTACAAAAATTAATTTTATAGGACAGAAAAATTTTTTTCGCGATTCCTGTAGTAGGCGGGCTCCACATATTGAAAGTTGTTCAGTTTCGCCTTTATTTTCACCGTTTCAGTCTGTGGAAGGAAAGGTTACACCCTGTATTATGTAGAGAGAAAAATCGGTTGGTAAATATTCATTATAGAGCAATCCTTAATGCAATAGTACCACAGGTAATTAAAATTACCCGTGGACCCGGTAATGGGTCGACCCACCGGGACCACGGGTAACGACTGATAGACAATACCTATTTCCAGCTTTCTGGCACCATCTCAACTTTCCACCCTGTATAAATCTTTTACAGCATATCAAACACAAAATAAATAAGTCACAGAACAGTTTATTCCAAAACATAAGTGATGATTAGCCTGTACATAAAGTGCAACACATTAATGTCCTGCATATCTCCATCGCCAAAATACATGGACTCCATACGAACACGGCCAGTATAAAGAGCATAACATCCGCAAACGATCTCCAGATTTTAAGCATTCCGATACAATGCGGATAGAACCACGGACAAAAGTAGTATAACCATAGATGTGGTCGTCTCCTTAGAGAAGCCATGAATAAACTGCATTCGAACGCTATGGGCTCTCGACGACGACGCCTCTGCTTTTTGTGCATCATTCGTTTTTTCGGATCTCTATCAAACGTATGTATTAGGAAGTTAAATATAGGTTTCTTTTCTAACTTTCTCACGAAAACATCAACCGTGCGCATAGCGCGCATTCTATACCCTACTCGTTGTGCAGTAGCCTTTACTCCAAGTTGACTTACAGCGTCTTTAAGATTGATACATACTCTCGTTGGGTCTTGACCCACCGTTCTCATTTTTCGGTAAGCGTTTCTTGGATCAATTATTGCCCGACAGATACATCGCATTACGGTCGTTAAGGTAGTAACTCCCAACTTCGCAACATCTAACACAGATTCAACCAACAGTACTTGGTCGCTAGCGTGTGCAAATTTTTTAACTTGCCCTTGCATGTATTTATCGGCTATTATTTGACGCTTCCTCCTCAATGCGTCTTCCTCTTTGTATCTCTTCTGGCGGGCGAGCGTGTCTCGTTCATTCAGTTTCTTTTTCTCTTGACTTTTTCTATCATATTTCTTCGACTTTAATTGTCTTATTCGATTTTTTGGCATATTCTTCTGTTTTAGTTCTAATTTCAACATTTCATCCGCACAAATATTGGTTCCACATACGCATGGCTTTCGTTTAGGAAGCATGCTCAGAGCTTTCTTGTGTCCTCGTCGTGAAGATTCTCTTGCGCACTTTTCACTACCGCAGATACATGGCTTCAGGTTCAGTTTGCGCTTTACTTTGGGTAATTCTAAGGTGAGATCGCTGACATCGACACCATTTTTTCTTGCGGTTTTACATATGCAGCATTTACAAGACTTTCCATGTAATTTCAAAACCTCTTTGCCTATCCCTTTAGGACTTAACCTACTACGAACAATGCGAGATACATGTTCTTTATTTAAAATATCCATGCTGTTCGCTTCTAATTTCATTTCGAATAACGGTATACGATCGCACTTTTCTTTCTGTATCTTTTCCTTTTTTCTTTCCTTTGTTTTACAAGCCGGTACACATTGTGCATTAAATGTTTTGCCGTTTTTACCGTGACAACATTCACATGGTTTCGATGTCATACAGACTGCGGCTTGTTTTTCAGAAATATTTTTCGGAGACAAGTCAACCTGTTTCTTTTCTTTATTTGTTTTATTTGTGTTATTATCATGTTGTTTCTTCCAAAATCTTAGTCTAAAACAGCACGTTTTAGATTTTTCTTTTTTAGTAGATTGGTTTATTCTATGAAAATCTTGAATTTCCTGATCTTGAATTCTTACCTTTCTTTTTTTATTTCTTTTTGCACATGGACAATCAACATCCTCTGCGACACAGAAATCTTCATCACACTGATCAGCATTCGCGGTTCTATTAATTTCTTGTTTTATGGGCCTTCTTGCCATTCTTTTTTTATTTCCATTTGCACTTTGACATATAACATCCTTTGCGACACATGAATCTTCAAAACACTCATCATTAACGGTTCTATTACCTTTTTTGTTAAACTCTCTCTTTGGGGAAACGAATGCCAATTGTACTACTTTATCATTCATAATATACGGAGGACTTGTAGTAATCAAATTGTATTTGTCTTGATTGTGTGAAGGTTGAAAATTTACAAATGCAGGTTTTTGATGTTTACATGGAACCACTGACCGCCTTATCCCGTCTTTTTTGTTAGTTTTTACTACATTTTGTTCGGCGTCTCCAGATTGATAGCGTGAGTACTTTTTGTTTCCTAGGTCAACAAACATCAAACAGTTTTTGCCACGCCTTTGCTTTTCAGATATCTTTGTAATTTTGAGACTGTTAGATTTTTTCGGAATAAAATTAAACTTTAAACTGGTAGGACGGCGGTCACTTTTAGATGTTTTTAATACTTCATCGTTTTGTTTTTTTAGGCCCTTATGTATTTTATCTTTCCTAAGATTTATGTTAGTGTTCGTTTCTACGTTGATATTAACAGATAATTCTTTTCTATCTCTTTTAAATAATGGTAGTAAATTACGTTTAATTTGTTTAAAATTAAATATTTTAGACTCTTTAATTTCAGGATTTGATGAGTTATGAAAAAGAATCTTGTTCGATTTGTTGACTGCTTTAAATGGTGAATTATTATTGTACTTATTGTCTAAGGTCCTCTGAGTTTTATCGCAATGTGAACAATATTTACCTGATGGACGTAAAACAGACTTATTATTTTGAATTATATACGTTTTACTGACATTATTATTATACTTAGTCGGCACGTAGGGAAAGATTGTTTTCATTTCATTACAACCTGCGTTATGTTTGATATTGCTCAAGCGCTGTTTGTCGTTACATATACAAGATTCCTGAACCTTATCAGATAATTTGGAAAACGTTTTATTTCTGTTTTTATTATCAGTAAAGTCATTTGTCTTTACCAAATGGGAGTCTTTTCTTGATTTTTTTTTATCCTTTTCATTGGTTTCTCTTGCAACTTTGTCTGATTGCAGTTTTGACTCTGAGTATTTACGTTTTAGTGCGATGAATACGTTTTTTATAACTTTAATAATTCGTGATGGTTGTTTTTTCCTACAAGTTGTTGGTAATGGACAAACTTTGATAACTTGCTTTTCACCTTTTAACTCTTTTTTATTAGTTTCAATACAATTTCCGTCAATACGATTTGACGGAGCAATGTCTTTAATGCAACTGACTAAATTTTGAATGATTTTGGTCTTTATGTGTGGTGTTGGGGGTAGACACATATAGTTAACGGTCTCTGTTCTGCCGTAAGGACCTTTCTGGAGTTTTAATGTGCAGAAACATCGTTTTAAAAGCAGACCCATTCCAGAACCAATTGATTCTCTCTTTGGACCTGTCATTTGAGATGCAACGTTGTCTCCATATCCTCTTATTACACATGGCCTCTTTTGTTTTGTTTCATGGTGAATAAAACGATTATTGGGCTCGTAAGTCTTGTAAGCAGTTTTTTCTGGATAAGCAGGTGATTTGCGATCTTTGAAGAACTCAATATTAAAGCTAAAGTTTGAACCCATACGCACTACTTGTCGGTGCGAATTGCCAGAGGTTGGTACATATGGTCCCTCAATGTATTGGGATACAGGTTTGGTTTTTTTAATTTTCTCTCTAGGACAAGTAGTACTTATATTTCTATAATTATTTCTAGACCTTGGTGATATACCTCTGGATATTGCATCAGATGAAGTATAGGTCGAAGCCTGTCTGTTAAAGGGATGGTAAGATCCTGTGCCAAAATCCCGTGTATGGCGTCTTTTCATTCGCTCTAGACATTCATATAGATCAAATTCTCCAGGAATACAAGTACCGGGCTCACACTCATAAGGTTGCAGTTTCGAAAATCGTCTGTTAGTGCCGACCGCAACTGTTGCAGTTTCTTTTGCCACTACTGGTGGTTTCTTTTTCTGATTCTGTACTAGTTGTTTTTGACTTTTTTGAAGTAGTCCTAGCGTACAAAGACATCTTTTTAATAAAGGAACAACTCTGTTCTCCATTGATGCACCACTTGCTTGTGAATGGCGATCACTGTAGGAAGTTCTTTTACTGTGAACTCCTATATTCTTAACAGATCTTGGGACAGGTTTTGTGTATCTCATTTCTTGTCGATTATCTTCTAACGGGAATATTCCAACTGCTTCAGGAATATTTGGTCCCAGTCTATCTTTGTAGAATTCAATATTAAAACTAAAATTGGACCCAATGCGAACAGCTTGTTTGGTCGGGCTAATTGGTCTACTGATTGGATTGAAACGCGGTGTTTCGACTATGTATTGGTCACCTTGCGTTTTCTGATATCTATATGGCGGGGAATATGAGTGAGTCTGCATTGCTCTAGTCGAGCTGGGGGTGATGGAACAAGAAGAGCTTCTTCTATATTGATCAGTCCCAATCATCTTTGAATTAACATATCTTCCTTGAATTTGCCTTGCACAATCATAAGGATCACATTCTTCAAGGATACATATGCCAGGTTCACACTCATGTGGCTCCAGTTTTCGGGCATTACTTTTATTAGGCCCATTTGGATACCTGGAACTAATGAATCCTTTTGGTTGAAGTAGAACATAAACATTTTGTTGACGTTTAGTAATAGCTCTTGATTGTTTAACTTGGTTTTTATCTACTAATTCTATTGTACAAAAACATCTCTTCAACGATGGGCTTTCCGTCATGGTAGATTGTATGCTTTTTTCCCTGTCAATGTGGGATGAACTAGTACGATGCTTGTTGCGACGTTGATTTTTTTTATGTCGTGGGCTCATTGACGCGGATGAATGCTTTGAAGTTCTGTTAACAGGTTGATGCCTTTTTTGTTCGTAATATTCTTGTTGTTTTCCAGTTTTCAATGTCTTGTTTTTATAGAATTCAATATCAAAACTGAAATTAGATCCTATTTTCGTGGCTTGTCTTTGAGGCTGCGGACTTGGCCTGCGTAATGTTCTGCTCACAGTTTTTCTTTGAGTTACAGTTGAATGTGCATCTCTTACCTTTCTTCTTGAACTCACCGAATGAGCATCCCTGACATATCTCTTTGGACTTGTTGAATGAGAATCTTTAACATATAGCGTTGGACTTTTTGCGTGAGCATCTCTTACATGAGGCCTTGGCATTTTTGAATGAGCATCTTTTGCCCGTCCCTTATATTGTATTTTTATTTGTCTTGATACGTTGGTTTTAGTGATCCCAATAGATCTTGTATTATCATGTGCAGTCATGGTCGAGAGGTTTCTCATGTTCCTCCTTTTAATGCGCTTCAGACATTCTCTAGGATTACACTTACCTGGGATACACACATAGGGTTCACATTCAAATGGCTCTAAACGTCGCGTTTTTGTAGCTATGTGTCGGTCGGTTGGTCGAACGTGTATTTTCTTTGTTACCGTACCAATTTCTGACAGTGTCGGTTTCACTCTTGTTCTTACTCTCTTAGTAACAGTACTTGCTTCTGACAATGTCGGTTCGACGTGTCTTTGTCTACGAGTTACGGTGCTGACATCTGACGATCTCGCGGGCAACTTTTTACCCTTGAGGGCCAGAGTGCAGAAGCATCTTTTAAGGAATTGATTACCAGTCTTTTCATGTGCGTGTTTCGGTTTTTTGAATTGAGACTCTCCGCTACGGGTCTTCTTATGATGTGTTCCTACTCCAGAGTGTAGTGTTGCCGGCGATGTTGTTGATAATTGTTTAGGCGCTGGTCGTGGTGGTGACGGCGGTGGTCTTTCTCTTCTAAATTTTGCTGCTTCTCCACAACGATCTTTATAAAATTCAATATTGAATTTAAAACTAGAACTAATTTTCACAGCTTGTCTTGACAACCTGTCAGTAACAATATAAGATGG
Organism: Agonopterix heracliana; assembly: GCA_963693445.1. Classification (NCBI taxonomy): domain Eukaryota; kingdom Metazoa; phylum Arthropoda; class Insecta; order Lepidoptera; family Depressariidae; genus Agonopterix; species Agonopterix heracliana. Next base: position 5,427,154 of record OY856310.1, read on the forward strand.
TGTCGTTTGACGAGGCCCTTTACTAGTGTATTGTGATTTTCTTGATCTAGAAGGCCCGGTGAGTTGTATTCTTCTTGCTTTAGAAGGCCTGGAAACACTAGACATACTCGAAACATTGGATCTTCTTGGCCCGCCATGTTGCATTTTTCTACGCCGAGAATTTGTAGTGGTTACACTAGCCGTTGATTTATGCCGTCTACTCCCATGTTGTATATTTCTTTCTTTTTTACGAGTCCCAATAGCACTTGCTACACTTTTATATGCAGGAGGATGAGCAGGCGACGTACCAAACTCTCTTTTTAAACGTTGGTTTATCCACTTTTGACATTGATAAGGATCACATTGACCAGGCACACATATACCAGGCTCGCATTCGTACGGTTTCAGCTTTCGTTGAGTACCTCTTTCATTTAATGTTGCTTCATGTTTGATATAATCCGTTTTGGTACCATGAGCAGCTACTTTGTTTGCGTGAGCGACTAATTTCATTTCTTTATGGTTCGGCGGATACTTGCCCTGCTTTTGCAATTTTAGGGTGCAGAAACATCGTTTTAGCATTGATGTAATGCCACGATTGTGTGCCTGAGCAATTTTTGTTTGCGATCTACGGGTGTGACCTACTTTTCTTGGTGATGTCGAAAGTATAGACATACTGCTGTCCATTTGACGAATAGGTTTTGTGTACTTCTGTTTCAATTTTGTGCGTCTTACGTTTGTCTTCCGTGATGTCCTTGAATATTGTGATTTAAGTCTCTTAGCAGCTGCTTGTAAATGATCAGATGCATGTATCGAGCTTTTATGAAACTCTATGCTGAAACTAACACTAGATCCTATTTTACAGACTTGTCTTTCAGTCAATGTACTTTGGTATTCCGTGGCTGGAAGGGCAGCTTTGGTTTTCCTATGTCTAGGTATTTCATGTCTAATTCTAGAATGTTCAGATTTAGTAGCAGAATGGGGCTTAGTAGAATGACCGGTTTTTGTTCTTGAACTTCGGATTCTCGCACCATTTCCGCGTCCAGGTTCCCTTTTACGAGATCGAACGTGTTTTGGTCTTCGTTCTCCGACATTGGATACAAAGGATCTAGATCTACTAGAAGATTCACTAGCGTTTCTTTTGATGCTATCCTGATGTTTTCTTTTTTGAGATTTCCCACGAGCCATTGTGATTTTGCTAGTAGTACTGACGGGTTCTTTTGCCTTGTGCTTAGCTTTTTTCTGTAATTTTAATGTGCAGAAACATCGTTTGACTCTATGAGATACGCTAGATCCACTGTCTACTACTTTCGTGACTGCCTTCGCGATTTTATTATGACGATCGGCTTTGTTAGGTTTTATGCCTTTGTTTCTTCGTGTCCTAGATGTAACTGTTCGGACAGACATAGAAGAGCTAACAGATTTTACGGGTTTTGTACGGTGTTCTTTATAATATGTGCTGCTTTGTGGTGCTGACCCCCTATTTTTGAAGAATTCGATGTGATTACTAAAACTTGATTCTGCGCGAGCAACTTGACGCTGGGAAACAGATGGCACGGGTTCATGTTTAGTTGGATCATATTTATTTCTTGTGTGTTTCTCCAGTAAATGCGTCTTAGATTGAACTTGATGCGATCTCCTTGGCCTCCGGACAGTAAGACCGGTATTAGTTCTACTAGCTGTAGTAGTCATCGTAGAAGTTCTCTTCATTAGTCTTTTATTTATTCTCTTCAGGCAATTATACGGATTGCACTTACCCGGTAAACAAATCCCCGGTTCACATTCATATGGTTTGAGCTTACGGACAGTGACACCGGTAGTAGTTTTATTAGCTGTAGTAGTCTTCGTAGAAGTTCTATTCATTAATCTTTCATTTATTCTCTTCGGGCATTTATACGGATCGCACGTATCCGATTTACAAATCCCCGGTTCACATACATCCGGTTTGAGTTTATGTCGCTTTATTTTATCAGGAACATGTACATTCATTGTATAAAAACTACCTTTAAACAATTGATGTATGCCTGAATGTTTGAAACTGTTAATTTTTACTAGTTTTTCATTGACTTGATTGAAATATCTGGATTTCTCTTTTGTTTGATATTTCACATTATTCTCGGATACTTCGTAATTGAACTTTGAATGTTCATTGACATAATCGGTTTCCGCCTGGTTCATGGCTACTTTATCGTCAGTAAGTTTTATTTTTTCACTCTGTTTATGTAATTGTAGTTTACAAAAACAATCTTTGAGCATTTTTCTAATACCCATACCTTTACTTGCGGCATTGGACTGAGATTCTCGATTCCTCGTTACTATTTCATTGGTTTTATTGTTAAATTTGTTTGAAATAAGGTCTAGTCTATCATTTATTGGTCCTTCAGCACATAATTTAGTTTCAGTTGGTAAACAATATTTGTAAAATTGTTCGAAACTAAAGATTGAACTTATTCCTATAGTTTGACGTGAATGTCTTTTGTCAATAGATTGCTTCAGTTGATAAGCTATAATCTCATTATTCCTTGCCTTTTGACGTTTAGCGGAATGTTCATTTCTTCTTCTGGATCCATCAGATACATTTCTGGAACTAACACTTGATTTTTGAGTGCTGATATCTGATATTCGTTTGAAAATGTTATTTTTAGTTTTATTCTTTTTTTTCGCAGCTTTCTGAAGTTTAAGAGTGCAAAAACATCTTTTAACAGTAGTACCAATCAGCGTATTTTTTTGTTTTACGTCTACTTGTGTAACTGATGATTTTCTATTTCTTTTGATGTTTCCTTCTGATCCCCGTAGTTTCGGTTTGATAAAGTCTGCACTTTTAAATGATCCTAGTGTTGAAACACCTTTTGTTGAAGGTTTTTCAGATTTATGATCTTTATAAAATTCTATATTGAAACTGAAACTCGAACTAATCTTGACGGCATGTCGGTTAGGTATATTGGACGATAGTAGAACTTTTTGGGTCGTCACTGCGATATTTTCACTGTATTTTCGTTCCGGTACCCCAGTATCATACTTAGCTACTTTAGACTGAACACGTTTTGATTTATTGTGAGTGGTCGATTTAGATGTAACAGTCGACGAAGATTTAATACTTGGATTTGCAGTGTTTGATTTTTTACCATAGTGTTTCATAATTATTCTTTCCCTGTTGTTTATCAATGTAAGACAATCATGTGGATCACATTTATCTGGTACACAAATACCCGGTTCACATTCGTAGGGTAGTAATCGTTTTCTCCGGTTGCCCGATTTCTCAGCGTTGTCAAGTGAAATAGATTTACTTGAAAGACTTTGTCTTAAGGTGTCTCCGATGTTTTCTTGCGTCGTCATAGATCCTTTTGAAACCCTTTTAGGTTTTACTTTTATAGCTTTATTTAGCTTTCCTAGTTTTAAAGTGCACATACATCTTCGCAAACTGTATTTATTTGAGTTCTGAGACTTCAACGTAGATAAGCTTTGCTGCGAGTGCTTTCGATGTAGACGGTCGCCTTTTTTTTCTAAACTTCTGCCTCGCTTCTTCGGTTTAAATTCTGGCTGAGCTCTCAAATTTGAGCTCTTGGAGCCAAGTGTTGATTTCTCGGGAATTGATTCGACATGCATTTTTTGTTTTTGTTTTTTTACTTTACTTATGGTACCAGTAGACGCAGCCCGTATGGATTGTTTAGAAGTAGCTGATGATACACTCTTAGCAGATTTTATGGACTTGATTTCATGTTTTGTCTTATGGACTTTGTGTTTTTCAACTCGTTTCTTATTCCCGGATATGCTAATGCTGATTTTACGAATACGTTTATTGGTACGTTTTGGTTTGGCACCAGGTGGTTTGTTATCAGAGCTGACTGTGGATTCTTTTTCATGAGCTTGGATGTTTAAATATGTCTTCGCTGCAATTTTTTGTAAATTGCTGTCTTCGGGTCGCTGTTTTGTTAATTCACCTGCGTTTTTATGTTTTATTTTAGTCTGTTTATAAATTTTGGTTGATGTATTTTTTAAGTCTTTGTTTTTTGCTTCGTGGTCTATTTTCTGAAATTCGTCTTCAATACAGCTACACTTAATTTCCTTATCAACTTTTCTGTGCTTGGACATCGTAATTTTTGCTTTGTCTGATGTTTTAGTAATCAATAATGGAGTACTTATAGTTGACTTAGTAAAACTGGATGAAGACGAAACATCGCGTATTTTCCTATTCTTCTTTTTCGTATCCAAGCCAATGTTTTTATCTTTTCGATTAGTCCGTTTATACATTTTAGTTGACTGATTCCTTAAGTCTTTGTGTTTTGATCTGTGTTCTATTTTATTCCCCATTTTTAAACTATCGAGTGATTTTCTAGCACTGTGTAGTATATTTGTTTTCATTCTTGACCTTTTCGCATTCAATTTTAATGCACCTTTATCAATACTTCGCCTCAGACGAGTTTTAGAGTAGCGATGAGCGTTCAACGCTAATAGTTTTGATACGTCAATCACTTTTGAATGCGGTTTCTGTTCTTCTTCAGTAGGTACAGTAGCAGATTCCGTCGATTCTGATTCTTTTAGTCCGACTTTGAGTGGCTTATTCAAGAAAATACGTTTAGATTCTACCTTTTCCCCCCCTTTTTGAACGAATTTAGAAAAGTCCAGATTTTTTCCCATACTCTCTTGCTTTGCTCGTCTTCTCTTAAATCTATCTAAGTTCATCTTTCTTTCTTTTTTGTCTTCAGTTGACATGTAGAACGATTCCGATTCTTCAGAATCTTCTTTCTGCCTATATTTTTTGGCTGGTTGCTTTTTGGTGATTTTATTGCGACTTTTTTCAAATTTTTTACTTCTGAAAGCTCTTTCTTGCTTTGGTAGCATCGTTGTTACCGTATGTTTTTGCTGTTCTTCCTCAGATCTCTTGATCTCCAGCTTTGCAGCTGGCGACTCTGTAACTTTTTTCCGAGTAGAGTAAAATTCCTCGTCAGTAGACGTATACATTTCTTTTCTTCCTTCAATTTGTTTAGTGATGTTGGTGCGAGATGTAGAACGTTTCTTACGCTGATATTTGCGCATTCGTTTTATACCTTTCTTTCTCATTTTTTCACGCCTGTCTTCTTCCAATTTAAACTCTGCTCTAGATTTTGCAGAGAGTAAGGCCATTTCCTTATTCAACTCCTCTTTGATGCAACTTATTTTAGCTTCACACGTGCAAGGCGTGGAAGAGATGTTTTTCGCTCTAAAACTTCTTCGCCTTTTGAATTTTATTTTATCTCGCAATTTAGATGACGAATGGCTTCCTCTTTTGTGGGCATGTCCACCTCGCGAGAAGCGCGATATCTTTCCAGAGTCATCAAGAATAGACCCACAGCTGCAGCAACTGCAACACTCACCGATCCTCTCCCTTGCATCGGCCAGATCGGGAGCACCTTTATCGGCAAGACCCGAAACTTCGCTACTTCTCTCCGTTTCATCTCGATGTATAGGTTTTTTATTTGTTTGCTTCAAACCAGCTGGCTCTTTAACATCGACACTTTCACAAGCGGCAGTGATACAAGGGGACAAGGCTAGTATTTCGTTCCGTACATCATCGTATTCGGCTCTTGTTTTAAATAATTTGTTTAATAATTTCTTCTGTCTCAAAGGAAGGTATTTTCCCAAGTACAGTCGATCTATCTTAGAGCCTTCTTCGATAAATCGTTTTACAGACGGATGCTCAATATCGGCTTTAAACGTACAGTTCTTACATAGGCAATTTTGTTCGTTGCCTTGAACAGGTTTCATGATGTGTTGCGCTTTACGCCGCTACGTTAAATTATTATCCAAACAAAACAATGGACACAAAATGCTCAAAATTCTTCAAAAGAACATAGTTTTACAATACAACTCGACACGTTTTTATCACGTGACGCACCACACAACATGGCACCTGGAAAATGAAATTAGGATATAGTAACTAGGTATACTTTGAGTCGATGGTTCCAGGCCTATGCCATTCGGTTGCACGAAACCATTAACATTGCATTTTACACAATTAGGAAACCTACACAAATACACAACTGACATTGTCTTAGGCCTACTATAAGGTCCTTCTTAATATGCTGACGATTTTTTCAGAGGATGATCAGACCATCAAACTGAACAACAAACAACGACTGTTAACTTACACAAACGATGTATGGGACAGTTGTTTTTTTTCGCGATTTTGGCATCGGCCTCGTAGAGAAAATTGTTCAGTTTGATGGTCTAATCATCTTCTTAAAAAACCGTCGGCATATTAAGTTCGACCCTGTTTACATCACTATTTTTTAATTACCAACAACATTTTATCGCTAGAGTAATATGTTTATTCCATAGACATATTACTCTAGCGATAGACAAGCTCGTTCAAACAAACAACACAAAATGACACATTGCGGTCTGTCATTGCCATAGTGACGAAGTGAACTCGGGAACATCAATCAGGTGCGTACACCTCATTCAAGTGGAACATGTTGCTTCTATGGAAGGGCAAGTCTAACGCTAGAGTTTAAGTCTATGGTGTATTCAGACAATGAAACTAAACAACTTTCCCTGATACAAGGAACACGGGTCGAAAAACGAGAAACATTTTTGGACCTCCCGTACAAAAGTCGAATCAGCCAATCGATTTTCTATGGAAAATTGTTTTCTTCATAACTACTATGGCAGATTACACACGGAGAGCAGGAAAGTAAGAACGGTCTCAGATCTCATGTTATATGAGGCTTTCTTATTTACTGCCCGAGGTTAGTATACTATTTTTCTCTTCGACGGAGGTGGAAAGCGGCAACTTCGTTTAGCGCAGCGGGACGAAAATTGACGCTTTCCGTCCGGAGGCGAGAATAGTACATTTCTGTTTTTGTGTTACTGTTAACTGTCTTCATGCCAAATTTCGATTCAATAGTTCCAAAAATGAGCGAGTTATTGAGGCAGGGCATACATACATACAGACGGACAGAATGGACTAAGGTATAGGTAATATAAGCGTTCTTTGTTTGACTACGGAACCCTAAAAAGACGCTGAGCGAAGTTTTATCGCCCAGGAGTGCGATTTTTGAATCTCATTCGCTGAGCTCAGCAGTCGAAAATGTCAAATTTATTATGGAGATATGCATCTTTCTATTGCTGATTTTGACTTTCAAAAATCATACTTCAGGAGTGCGATTTTTAAAAGTCAAATCAGCAGTAGAATGATGCATTATATCCATAGTAATTTTGATATTTTCAACTGCTGAGCTCAGCGAATGAGATTCAAAAATCGCACTCCTAGTATTTATTTGCTTATGGGATGTAAGGAAGAACTTCCTATTATAAGTCACAGAAAGAAAAATATAAAAGTAGTTAGTAAGTTGTTAAAATATGTTTAGAATGAGCCTCACCTTCTACCGTATAAAACAAGAGTTGGTGTGCGTGAGTCGTCATACAAATTATGTCTATGTGCGTGTATATGGATGGGGTTTAGAGGCCAGTGCTGGTTGACATTCTTTTCGTTGCTTTCGACTGTCTATCTTGACATAGGAAGGTATATAACTTATCCAAGCCTGTGGGATCCCATTGCAGGGCAAAGGCAAAGGGAATAAGGGCGACAGGGAGTGGGCCATACTCCACCTCATGGGCCCAGTGCGGTTTGGTGGAGGCAAGAAAGGAAAATAATAGGATTGACATTTTTAAATTAAGGTAACAAGTATTGAATCCTTACGGGACAAAACGTAGGACCCTTGAGCTCATTTAGAAGCCGGGAGTCCCATGGACGGTTTTCACTTGACTTCTTTTAGACATTTTACCACCAACTCGTGCACATTGTGATAACATAAAATTTACGACACAATCACATTAGTCGGACAAATTTTGAACAAAATTTAGAATTCTCTCCCATGTCATCTCATCTTCGGAAAAATTTATTATGACAATATGACATAAAGTCAAAAAGTAATCTGAAATTTTCGTTTTGACAAAAAACTTTAAAAAATTCTTTTTGTGTTTTTCTTCGTCTGCCAGTTCTAGTACCTCTACCCACAGCCCACAGCACTCGTAGTATGCCACACGTAGGCTACACACGTGATACGGCTGTATCACGTCTTTTATCTCGTTCTTTCGCGCGCAAATAGAAAGATAGCGAAGGCGTGATAGCGCTATATCACGGTGTTATGATGGTTAAGAGCATTGGGCTCTTGACACGGAGGTCGTGGGTTCGATTCCCACGGGGGGTACCTAGTGATATGTCACTTTGTGCGATTTTCCCCAGTTGGTTAGGACATTGCAGGCTGAATCACCTGATTGACTGAAAAGAAAGATGATTCCGTGCTTAGGATGGCACGTTAAGCCGTTGGTCCCGGTTACTATCTCTGGTGGTAGCAGTCGTTACATAAAAAAAAACACGTCAGAGGCCGTACGGCGGCGATGCCACGAACGGACAGAAACTTATAACACCCCTCTTATTTTGTCGCAATTTTTAAAGTTACTTTAAAACTGCTAAACTGTTTTTCATGAAACAAAGCTAAGAACACTCTCGCATAAATTAGCTTTCTATTAAAAAAACCGCAACGAAATCGGTCCACCCGCTTGGGAGCTACGATGCCACAGACAGACAGAAACTTTTAACACCCCTCTTTTCTTTTGTCGTAATTTTTAAAGTTACTTCAAAACTGCTGAACCGATTTTCATGAAACAAAGCTAAGAACACTCTCGCAAAAATTAGCTTTCTAATTGAAAAAACCGTATCGAAATCGGTCCACCCGTTTGGGAGCTACGATGCCACAGACAGACAGACCGACAGACAGACAGACAGACAGACAGACAGACCGACATAGGCGTCAAACTTATAACACCCCTCTTTTTGCGTCGGGGGTTAAAAAGACGTGATGCAGCTGTATCACGTGTAGCATGCTACGAGTGCAGAAAGATGGCAAAGATTAGGCATAGGTATATATAATATGCTCACGCCTATGTCCCACTACTGGGGTAGGCGGAGACAATAGGTCGCCACATGCTTCGACTCTGACTCACATCTTTCGCCTCCTCAACATTCATAAGTCTCTTCATACAAGCTCGTCGCTTCCGGGTACCTACCTACATTTTATTTGGCCCTTCTTCAGTACGCATCCGATTTGGTCAGCGTAGGTACCTACGTGCGCCTAGGGCGACCCCTTTCAACCATTTACCATTCCATTCACACTTGCCTTGTAAATTTCATACGTCAACCTACTTTGACTCATTCTTTCCACATGGCCAAACCACCTCAACATGCCTTTTTCAATCCTTGTCACTACATCTTCTTTCAGACCACATCTTTCTCTAATCACACTATTCCGTAACCGGTCCTTTAAAGTCACACCACACATACTACGTAGAAGATTACCATTTAAAAAAATCTAATCGAATTCTTATTAGATTTTTTTGCAAGCCAGCCCAGCCCGTGCTCTTGATGAGCAGAGTTGGGTCAGAGTGGCATCTTACGTTTCGTCATAGAGTTCTTAAAATTTATAAAATGGGTTCCGTAACAATAAAAGCAAGTAGGTACCTAGGTAGGTACCTAAGCAACAACTACCTAGGTTTCATTTTATTTTTTTACTTTAAGTATAAAAACTTATACTGCATTCCAAATAAGGACGACGATATTTTCCGATTCCTATTTACCTTTCTGGCCAATTCTGATAAGCAAATTTAATTTATTTACTTATCAGAAAGATGTACTATCCGACATATCTTAGACGTAAAGCTGTTCTAAGTCTAAGAATTAAGAATAAGTGACAGCAAGTGTTTCTAATCTGTTTCTGTACTTAATTAATAAATTTTCGCTGCTATTTGGAATGGTGTATAGGTGTAACAAGCAATTCATTAAAAAGTTTAATAGTAAAATCGATTCACAGAAAGTTGTAGTAGTATTTATTCATCACAGAGGTTAGTGACTTGTGAGACACCTGCGTGACAGGTTGCATCGAAGTGAGCCGACTAAACTTACCTCTGAAGTTCATATGAAGTAAAGAAACTCCAACCGCAACTGGCAAATAAATTCACACACTCACTAGAAACACTGCACTGCAATTTTCACCACTTACTCACAGAAATGTATGTGACAAATAAGTTTAGACGCGTGTTTCGAACAGTAAATGCGCGCGGTACGAACACCCCACACTCTCCGAACGCAAAACCAAACTAAACTGAATTTTATTCCTTCGAATTCGAAGCTTCCAACCAACCAAACAAACCGGTTGTCGTGGTGGTTCAACTTTCAATTCAACGGACCCTAAAAATAAACAAGGAGCGCCATCTATGATCAGTCGTAACACTAGGTAACTGGGAAGTGTGGCATTTGTAGAAGTACGCAACCATACTACTAGATGGCGCGTAAAATAATCTTTGTCAGCATAGTTATACAGACAGGGTGCTACAAAAGTAAAAATATAAACTTTTATGGGGTTGTTTAGACCATCAAACTGAGCAACTTTCACTAAGGGACCAACATCGAAATCACGAAAAAAAAATCGGCTATCCCATACATTTAGCTCGAGTAGATTTGTAGTTACAGTAGTTACGACATAAAAGAGTAGAAAATAAATGAGGGCGCTGCCTCCACGCAAGAACGTCAAAATCACGCATAAGCTGGTAAGACCGACCTACAATTTGTACTAAAATATTTAGTTCCTGCTGTCCTGCTGTCACCGTTTTCTACTCTTTTATGTCGCACTGTATACTCCATTCCTAATAGCAACGCTTTTGGTATAATTACTATACTCTTTGTAGCAACGCAAATTTATGGCCGTAACAGAAACAGAGATGAATCGGAATATCTTTTTTGTCTAAGTTTTTGTCCCTATTTGGTTGGAATTTCAGTATAGTTTAGAACGGAACATCCGTTTTTTGTCGCAATTTTGATATTGGTCCCATAGCTAGTGAAAGTTGTTCAGTTTGATGGTCTCAACCAACCCCTTAGATGTTTATTTGTATTTTTGTAACACCTTGTAGAATAAAATTGTCTATTTACTGAGTAGCATTTTATTGTTGTTAATTGGTTTATTATAAACAGGTGTAACAATATGATAACAAAATGACAAACTAAAATAATATTGAAGTGTGTCAAGTTGTTCAGTTTGATTGGTAGATAGAGTATGTGGTTAAATGGTTAATGATACGTTTCCTTACACCCTGTATACTCACGCCTCTATCCTATCCCACAGGGGTAGGCAGAGATTAAGGCTCGCTAAACACTGAGATTCTGACACACTTCTCTCGCCTCATCCACTTTCATACATGCATAACATTCCGATAAATCAAATTAACAACATCGCAACTCTAGGGTTAAAAAAAATGACTTCTTTGATTGAACCTGGCAACGCTAGTGTTGCGCCAGACTGCGAGGTGGCAACCCTAGTTTTTCCAGTTCTTTACATCATCGGTCTCCTTTTGCATCTCATTTACTTCCCAAACAATCGGCGGAAGAAATGGTACCATAAATCATCATGGTAAAGGTACTTGCGGCAAGATTTTGTTAGGCAACCCGGCGGCGTTGTATGGACCATCTGTATAAACTTTCACTTAAAATATCACATTTCGTTCACCAAACACATAGGTGCATAAATTTGCGGTCGGATCTTGGTATATGATGTGTAAGGGAGTAAGGTTTCCACTTTCCAGGATTAGAATAGATAGCTACTATCGCGGGGTTTTCCGCAGTTTTAGTATGCAAGCAAAAATGAGCCTAGTGGTGGTCAGGCGGAAAACTCCGCGATAGTACATTCTTTATTTGTGATTTTGTTCCCTGTTAACGATTTAAATAGAGTTAAACAGGTCAGAACGACCGTGTCATTATTTCATCTAGGTTTATTTCAAACCCACTCGCATACTGCGCTGATTGGCGCAAGTGGAACATTCTGATCATATAATAGATACTTTCAAGATTTCACGCTATACATTTGACTCATGACTTTAAGAGACAACGTTATTTTATATTAATTGCCTTTAAAGTAATGTAAGCAAGCATAATATAAGCAAATGCATTAATGGAGTTTAAGACGCGCGCGCGATTAGTAACACCACACCACTGGCTTTTCGTTGAAGGAAAACATCGTGAGGAAACCTGCATGCTTCATTTTCGAGGCATGTATTGTACCCACTGTCCATTATAAGTGCCGACGGACTCACCCCCCGTCACACTGGACAGAGTTTCGGTACTACTGGTGAAACGTGGATGTTCTGAGGTTTCAGGATATCTCTGACTACCCCCTCGGGGAATATAGTCGTGAGCGTATGCATATGCTTATGCTATGCTTAGACGCGCTATCTGATTGGTCTATAAATTTCCATAGTGGGTATTTGCCTATCAAATGAACTAACGAAGTTATGAGTACACTCGATTCTGGTTCACTGAACTAACATAAAATACATTTAACTGAAAAAAAAAATTCCATCATCATCATTTTCATACACTTTAATTGTTTTCAGAGAACTATAAATATGATACATCATTATCATTATTAATACCTACATAGTTACATACATTTTGATATACGGGTCCAACTTAATATGCTGACAATTTTTTAAGGGGATGATCAGACCATCAAACTGAACAACTTTCTCTATAGGACTAACATCGAAATCGCGAAAAAAAAATCTGCAATCCCATACAAAACTGCAAACCTACTTGAGGCAAATGTATGAGACAGCTGATTTTTTTTTTCGCGATTTCGATGTTGGTTCCATAGAGAAAGTTGTTCTATTTGATGGTCTGCTCATCCCCTTAAAAAGTGTCAGCATATTAAGAAGGAGCCTGTATACATGGTGGAAAGATACTTTTTTCGCAATTTCAAAGTTGGTCCCATAATAAAAGTTGTTAAGTTTGATAGTCCTAACCAATGAGCTTATACAACTAGAGGGATAGCTTCTTACAAACAATTCTCAAAAATGCGTAACCACTTCCGAGTTTCAAAGACGTAGCTTGGAAATCGATACATACGCCAAAGTAAACTATGTCTGTCTCGTTTCTTCTGCCGTTAAAAAATTACGATGAAATGAGAAAGACGTTATTATTTTTAAAACGTCAGTACAAACGGCCACTGTTGCCAGTGGTTAGAAATTATTTCCCCAGAATTAATTACTGAATTTAATTAATTTATTACCTGAATTCTTAACTTGAATATGTGTGTTCTGAACAGATTTATAAGTAAATTTTAAATATAAAGTATTATACAGGGTTGATGTTTAATCAGCCCAGATCGGATAACGTCACCATGTATTCTCTTCACTTTCACTATGCAAAAAAAGATTTGTATTATTTACTAGTGTTTTCCCGCGACTTCGTCCGCACAAATTATATACCAGATTTTAAGTCAGATCATAAGCTAAAAAACAAAAAAAGTTTCATCAAAATCGGTTCAGTCGTTTTTGCGTGATGCGCGAACAAACAACCAAACACACAATTTTGTCAATAGATGGCGCTGCACGTCATTTAAATCGCGCTATCGACTGTCATTTGAGTTTATATGAAGTGAACCGCTACTTTTTTATTCCTCATGATTTTACGGTTTTATAATAGTTAAGATTTATTTATTTTATTTACCATGGTGCCAACTTCGAAATCGCGAAAAAAGAAATCAGCTGTCCCATACGTTTGAGTCGAGTTGGTACTGCTGCAGTTTTGTATGAAACAGCTGATTTTGTTTTTACGATTTCGATGTTGGCTCTATACTGAAAGTTGTTCAGTTTGATTAGGGGAATGAATGGTAAAGTTATCCGGACTGATTAAAACTTAACCCGTATATTGAAATAAATCGACAAGGAAGATAGATAAGAAGAAAAAAAATATATTTGTATAATCGCAAATATTTTATTTCAAGACTATTAAAATAATTATTATTTTAAATGGAATAATATACATATGTACACATTTTATGTTTGTGTCAATCATTTCCAACAAAATAAATTTCTATGGGGATTCTCTGAAAGCCATTAAAAAAGAAAAAAATTGTTGCAAATGGCTCGATAGATAGCGTTGAACGAGATGGTTATGCAACCTTGCTGTTAAATATACCGGACGATTTTATTTGCTGTGTCTGTTTAATTTAAGTTTGAGGGGCGTTTCAGACAATCAAACTGAACAACTTTTACTATGAAAGCAAACCTGAAATCTCAAAAAGGAATTCGGTATAGAAATAAAATATGTAGTAAAAAACCGGTCAAAAGCGTGTCGGACTTGGTCATGATAAGGTTCCGTAGTCATTTTATGAAAAGGTTATACTGACTTAGTTTAGATAACTTAAGAGAATATACCTCATTCAGAGCGCACTCCATACAAACGAAGTATGGTGATATTTTCAATAGTAACAAATTTATAGCATTACATCTATAACAAAGACAAACGAATTTATAATCAAATTTGAATAAAATTATAAAAAAAATCAAATTTAAAAACATTATTAAAATTTCTATGTAACATAACATTTAGCAATTAAATCATTATAATAATAGTTATAATAGGTACATTTATTAATTATTTATTTGAAATTTTCATTTTGCATTTTGGAAGCAATCGGTACCTACTGAAACTAAAAAGTTTAAGATGGCGACCACTTTTCTTAAATCTGACATCGGATTCTAGTTTAGAGTCCACGCGGACCTTTAGATATCGATTTTGGAAGCAATCGGTTCAGAAACTAAGAAGTTCAAGATGGCGGCAACTTTTTTGTTGCAGTGCTGGCTGACGCATAAACGCTAAATTGAGTACATAATGAAATAGGTAACTTACAATGAGCATTGGAACTGCTTTGTCTGACAATCGAAAGTGACCTTTTTCATTGTTAGGCGGAATCCTATCTTCGTCTTTAAAATGCTTCGAACATAATTATGACTGTTACTGCAGATGGTAACCAGTCGGGTTCTTTCCGTAGGAGCTAGGGGTCACAAAACCGGAGTAATATTTGAAAACCGGTTTTTCGGTTTTCATTTTATGACAAAACCGGTTTTCCGGTTTTTCGGTTTTGTTTTCGGTTTTCATTTTGTTTTTTAAATAAATCGATGTTTTTAAACAATTCAAGCATTTTTGATAAATTTGTATAACTTTTATTGCAAAAAATATACTTAATGAGTTTTGAAATACAACAAATCTTACCTATTTAGTCGGCGTATGACAGGTATAACTACGAAAGTACGAAATGTTAGTTCATTCGATTGAACTAACAATCCATACCACCATCAAAATTAATCAGTCGAATCAGCACACATCAGCCCACTGCTGGGCGGGCATACCTGTGCTGTGTATCCTTCTTATTGCACTATTCTTCAAAGATCTGTGCTAATCTGATCCAATGTAAACTCTTCACCTTCACAATGCCATCAGACCAACGTGGTGGTAGGCCACCTTATTGACTTCCGTCGTTCACTTGGCTTCCACTTAGATAATGTCTTAGACCATGCACCGGCCGCCTTCCCATCTTCCAAGTATCCTGCCTATCTCTTCTTCAAATTTTTGATCCGCTTACCCGCCTTCGTATTCGACTCCACCAGTGATTTATGCCTAGTATAGTACCTAGGCGCCATATCTCTTTGTTCTTGACTTGTAAGCGGTAACCCTTATGATCCAGATATGGTATCCCCTTGTCACATTCTTCGGTTAATGGGAACGAGTCAGGTTAGCTCATGTTATACATCTGCATAACTTTACAACTCCTGGAGGATATCCACGTATCTCTTGTCAATATTTTATGGAGAGAATGAAACATGACCAAGTGCTCAACACTGTCGGTGTCAAACATGGTAGTGGAAATCTTTGCATCTTTCTCTCAGCTGCTTGACTGCATGAATGTGGTCTATCGTCGATGAGTCGGAAAGAATTTTCCGGAAGTCTGCCTGTTCCACAGGCTGATACTCATCCAAGAAAAGGGTAATTTCACAGAGCCTTGGCGAACAGTTTGTAGACTTGAGAAAGTAGACTGATTGGGCGGCGGGTGAAGGTTCTTAAGCAAGATCGTGACCACTGCTTTCTTATGGCAACCTGAAGTCGTTAATTGCTGCACCATGTTGAGCAGTTAATACGAGAACTTGGCAGTTAGTTGCCACATTTTAATTTTGCTCAAAGCAAAAAGACTTCATTTTCAAATATCCGGTCGTCGTCCAGGAGCTCCAAAAGTCCAAACGTTTACTAATAGCGTTTTGCTTGTTTCTAGCTTTGAATTTCTGCCAATGTAGAGTGAGTTCAGGGAATATGTATGACAAAACCGAAAAATCGAAAACCGCGGTTTTGGCTAAACTGAAACCCGGTTTTGGAAATTGTCGTCAAAACCGGTTTACCCGGTTTTTCGGGTTTCGGTGAAACCGGTTTTGTGACCCCTAGTAGGAGCCTTATATTTTTGATCCACCGCTCCCTACGCTTGTAATCTTTGGGTATCCTTGAAGAAAAATCATATCTAATTATACTACTACTGCTCCTACTATCCTACTGACTATTTTTTTATGATTACCTACACATTCTGATGAAATAACGAAGAGGGTACCGAAACTCCCCACAATGTGGGAAAATCAAAATCGTATTTACTTGCAACACTGATGGCAAAAACAATGCGTGAAAAATTTATTTAGTTTTTTAATGTTATTTTGAATAATGTTAACAAAATATAGTGAACTTACTTGTGAAAAGTAACACCACTTCGTTTATTATTGTTTTCCGATCGTGATTTACAATTTTTTACGACGCATTTCCCCATTTTGGTAGCTTAATTTAAACGTCACGGATATGTCCGCACTCACCATAGATAAGCGAATGAACTGAAGTCAAAGGTGTCTGCGGACATCTGCGAAGTGGCAACGCTTTGGTGCCCTATACTACTAATCTAGTACATTAATATCATTGGTCCTAACTAAAGGAATAAAATTAAAGATTGAAAAATTAAGTCTCGGGCGGGACTTGAATCTGCACTCTTCCAAACCGGGGAATTGCATTTTAAAATTTCGCCACCGAGATCACTACCCAGAGAAATTTTCAATCTATTGCGTCTTAAGGGACGTGGCGCTATCTACTGGCAGTTTTTTATTACAAACTACTACTAGTGCAGGTTCGAGTCCCGGCCGAGACTTAATTTTGCAATCATTAATTTGATTCTAAATAGCACAACATGGCACATAGTACAACATGTTTATAATCCAATTTTTGAGAGTTACGCGGTTATTCATTAAGCTAAAGTTAATCATTATAACGGGTTCTTACCGCGTTTTTATTTATTTTGGAGTCATCCCGTGATCATGGCAGTTGTAACACTGCCGAAATATCGGGAACTCCAAAATAAATAAAAACGCGGTAAGAACCCGTTATAATGATTAACTTTAGCTTGATGTTTATAATCAATAATAAGTATTTGAAATACTAACTAAAGGACCCCCTAAAGTATGTATCTTATTTATGTTTACACCTGTATATTAAAGAGTAATATAGAAAGGGGTGCTTTAAACCAACAAACTGAACAACTTTCACTATACAGACAAAGACAAAATTTTAATTTTTAATTTTCTTTATAATATTTGATTTGAGTCCATTTCTATTTTTTATCAATGTTGGCTCCATGTTGAAAGTTGTTCAGTTTGATGGTCTGAGCACCCCATTTCATAAGAAATGCATTACATTTTTACTAGCTCAGATCTTTAACGTCTATAAAACTGGTGCAAAATTTTCTGTAAGGGTCAGCGCACACCTAGCGGAGAACTGTTCGAACAGTTTTCATTAATTTAATCAGTTGATAATGAACTCAATGACTATTGAAATAAATTTGAAAATTGCGACGAAATTGCAAGAAATGTTGCGAACACGTCACAGTAACGGGGATCTCTTGCACTTGTCATTGAGAACTTTATCAATTAATTAATGAGAACTGCAACAGTTCTCCGCTTGGTGTGCGCTGACGTTTATTGGTCATAGACTAAAGATGGAGCCACGATTTTAAGAACGTAGAACGTCAACTTTGAAGGAGTTGCTCTGTGGCTCTGCTATTGGGTGGTCGTGTCGGTTGCCCCATCCCCGGTCCACAGTGGAACTCCAGTGGTGGCTCAGGATATTGTTCTTTTATAAGAACAACCCTTGAAGTCACCAAAATATCAATATAACCGTACAACGTCAAGCACTTTTGCTATAAAAACTCGACATTGGCAAAATCATCACATACCCAAGATGGCAGCCATTTTTTAAAATATAGAATAGAATAGTCAACTTTGAAGTCTAGGTCAAGTAGGTACGCTCTGTTGAGGTTCATCTTCTGATTCCTCCGACTCTTCACTCGGCGGCCACATTGTCCTCGTGTCCTTCTCGTTCCTAGCGTCCTCCAAAAACTTCTCCTGAGCTTCTATCACGCTTTGACTATCCGTACATTCTGAATACAACGCTAGTGCCTCAGCGTTAAGCTCTAAAAACGAATGACCCCACGAAAACTTCGACAAATAGAACTGTGCCTCCCTTTTGTGTCCGGTTATAAACATAGCTGCTGCTAAAGCTTCCACACAGCTCAGCTGATACGGCTTTCCATAGTTAATGGGGTTCGCTGCGACTAAGAACGGTAATAACCTTGGATGCGGCGACTTCATCTTGCCAAATGGAGTCTCGTCAATTCTAGCCCACGAACAATCTATTACGGCGAGTCCAAACTTTTCTATAATCTCTCTATCGTTCGGGCTTACGCACTGTTTACCAGCCGGAGATAAAACCAATCCAGGAAACCGCTGGCCTAGTTTCAGAAGATTAATTAGGTTATGTCTACTGAGCTTTCTACCTGAACATTTCTTGGGATCACAGTGGTTCAAGTCCCACATGCTGACGGCGAACGCTGCCTCAATACCTTCGTCGTCATTGGAACTATCGTCGGATGACGATGAAGTAGAAATATCGGTTATTCTTTCTGCGTTATTTTTCTTTTCACGATTGAGGTTGAGACGACTGCGATCATTGCCTTTGAAATTTCCTTTTTTTCTGGATGCCATGCTGGGTAACGCAATAAATAATAATGATATTATATCATTGATATCTTTGATATAAATTCAACAAAACAAAACCACCACACAAACCCAACGTCAATTCACATCACCGTACTCTATGACATTGACAGTTGGTTGAATGATATAACCATGCTGTGTTATCTTAGAACAAACGAAGTGGAACGCTGATAGACAGCTTCCGCCATCTATCGGTGATATTTCGAAGCAGTATGTGTTGGTTCGTATCTAAGCTGGAGCGATAGTGCGCGACACCTCACCGCTGTGCTGCAGGGCTGCCACCTCAAAAAAACGATTGGGCGCTAAAACTGTGAAAAAAGCGCTAGATTCTAAAATTTTCGAGGATCAAAAAAGCGCTAGATTCGGCGCTAAACTCATTTCTCGTAAATAGTCCTTTAAATAGTCTTATCAATCTTTCCAAAACCCAACGAACAAACCAGTTATGGTTTATAGTGCGTCGATTATTTTTTAATTTACAACATTGTATTGTCATAATTATATCAATAAATAATCTATAAAACAATGTAATTAAGTCAAGTACTCAAGAGTCAAGTAGTAGGTCACTTGTAAAATTAATGATAGCACTTCTGATAAGCGTTCGTATTTGAATCTCCCGAACACTGCACGCTCTATGTGTATTAATAATGCTTATGTGTTCAAAAAGTCTTTATTTTATAAGATTAACAGAGATTTATTATCAAAGGTATATGTTTGCTTTCATGATCCCGTCTGTCAGAATGACAGTCCAAAGAGCGGCAAAGTATGACAACTAGAAATGATTTATGTTTGGATACACTCTCACAACATCCTCCCTTTCATATAGAAATAAGTAACTAGATCTGCTTACTACACAGTTAAACAATAAGTAAAATTTATTAATTAGTCACATAATCCTGCATAGCTAGCATGCCGCAGTGATACAGCGCTATCACACCTTCGCTCTCTTTCTATTTGCGTGCGAACGAACGAGATAAAAGACGTGATACAGCCGTATCACGTGCTGCATGCTACCAGTGCTGATGCCAAAAAGGTTTCTTACGCACTCTTTTGGTACTCTCCCCCTGGCTCTCTATTTCACTCCTAGTATCAAAAGGTGGGGTATATTTTAAATTATTATCATTAGACACCAGTGTTTCATCCTGCTTTCCCTTATCAGCCGGAACCTTTTTAGCATCACTATGAGACTTTGACAAAATATCACCTTCACTATTCTTATTAACATTATCATGAACATACAAATTATTAGGATTAACATCGCTAACATCAACAGCATTATAGCTATTGGAATCCTCAACATTACTTTTCTCTTCATACATGTTATGGTTATGATTGTATGAATTTACATTGTTTGGCTTGGACTGTTTCATGTAAGGTGCTGGTACAAGGTGCCACCTATTTCTTCTATAAACTCCTGAATTTGTTTTAACAAGATATGACCTTGGTTGTGCACATAAAGATATCACTTCTCCATATGACTTCAAATCTATAATCCACACTGTATCACCTACTTCTAATCCAGACAATTTTTGAGTTTTATATTTCTTATTATAATATTCTTTTACTTTGTATTGTTTTATTTCCTCCCTTTTCTGAAACGTTTTCCCAACTGAAACAGGTTTATTAAGAGCCCTGGGTAGCCTAGGCAGATTATCTCTAATCTTACGCCCGAACATTAATTCAGCGGGACTGAATCCAGAGTCTAAAGGTGTATTATGGTAAATTAACAATGCCATATAAATGTCTTGGTTTTTCTTTAGTAAGTTTTTTGCTATCTTAACGGCTGCCTCAGCACATCCATTGCTCCGTGCATAATATGGACTACTTGTGATGTGCTCAAAATTATAACTCTTTGCAAACTCTTGAAATTTTGACTTAAATTGAGGCCCATTATCTGTTCTAATTGTTTCAGGAATTCCATACCTAGAAAATAATTCCTTGCACTGAGTTATAACATAATCCTCACTTAGACTAGGTAACTTTTTTATTTCAAGAAACCTTGAATAATAATCCATTACTGCCATATACCAACAGTTATCCAAATAAAATGGATCTATGCCTATTTTTTGCCATGGCCTAGCCGGGAGTTTTTCCAACAAAATATCTTCTCTCGGATTTTGTCTGTGCTCTACACATTTGTCACAAAATTTAACAAAATTTTCTATTTGTGTGGACATTCCTAACCACCAAACTGTCTGTTGTGCTCTGTTTCTACATTTAGTAATACCCAGATGCCCTTCATGAATTTTAGCCAGTATTTCCTGTTGTAGACCATTAGGAATAACAATTCTAAGATTAAATAGTAAGCATTTCCCATGTACAGAAAAATTATGTCTATATTGATAATAATCTTTAAGTTTTAAAGGAACTTTGCATTTATCTGGCCATCCTGATAATGTATACTCTTTTAGTTTATTACAGGTATCATCTTTTAATTGTTGTTCTTTGATTCTCTGCACCAAAACATCTCCTACAGGTATACTTTTTACAACAGTATTAACAAAGTACTCTGTGTCAATATTTCCTGATTTATCACATTCACTTTTGGTCTGTAGAGGGTTTCTAGATAAGGCATCTGGGATCACTAGATCCTTACCTGGCACATATACTACTGAATATTGAAACCGCATTAATCTCATTCTAAATCTCATCAGCCGGGGTGTCAAGTCATCTAAAGGTTTAGTTTGAAGAATTTGAACTAAGGGCTTATGGTCAGTTTCCAAATTAATGTTAATACCATAAACAAAATCTTTGAATCGTTCTACAGCCCATACAAGAGCTAAACACTCTTTTTCTATTTGAGAATATCGTTTTTCTGTTTCATTTAAGGTTCTACTAGCATATGAAACAATACTTTTGCTATTATTTTCATTTTCTTGCATTAATACTGCGCCTAGACCATAGGACGAACTGTCAGCAGAAATTATTATTTTCTTTGTAGGGTCATAATGTGCTAAAATAGGAGATTTTTGTAAATGTATTTTGACTATAGCAAACGCCAATCTTTGAGGGGCGTCCCACACAAATTTTGAATCCTTTTTTAATAAAGAATAAAGTGGATTTAGAACTCTAGTCTTGTTAGGAATGAACCGACCTACAAAGTTAACCATGCCCAAGAATTGTAATAATTCTTTTTTAGATTCTGGTGTTTTGAATTTACAAATAGCTTCAATTCTTTCAGGTTCAATAAATATGCCTTCACTATTAATGACATGCCCTAAGTATTTTATCTCCTGGACCCCAAATAAGCATTTCTTTTTGTTTATTGTTATTCCGGCTGCCTGAAGCCTAGACAAAACTTCCTTTAATAGTTTTTTATTTTCCTCTAATGTATCTGTGTAAATAAGTAAGTCGTCCATGTGAATGACAATATTTTCCAAGTCATGAAAGAGCTGTGAAAACTTCATACTGAAATATTCTGGAGCACAATTTAATCCGAATGGAAGCCTAGTATACATAAAACGACCAAAAGGAGTAATAACAGTTGTCAATTTAGCAGATTCGTCTAGCGGTATCTGTAAAAATCCAGAGGTTGCATCAATTTTACTAAAAAATTTGGCTCCTTTAAGTCGTGACAGAGTAACCTCAACTTTTGGAATTGGATAAATAGGTCTAGCAATATTTTGATTTAACTGAGTGTAGTCGCCACATATTCTAACAGAGTCCTCTTTAGGCACAACAACAATAGGCGAGACATATTGTGTGGGCTCCTCGACTGGCTTTATGACCCCCAATTGACATAATCTATTAAGTTCAGATTTGACTTTACCTAACAAAGGAATAGGAACAATCCTAGGCACATTTTGCACAAAAGATTTCTTATCATCAAGTAATTTTATGGTAAATGTTTCTTTAAAGACGCCCAAGTCATTAAACACTGATGGAAATTCTTTTTCTACATCTTGATTTGAAATTAGCTCTTTACATGGCAAGTTCACATTATGTATAACAGAAACATTTACTAAAGACATTTGTTCTATAGCTGGAACTCCTAAAATGGGTACTTTAAGGTTTTTAATTACATAGACATCACCTTTGTATTTTTTATCAGCATACCTTAACTCCACATTGTCCAGTTTACCCAATACTTGTAGCACAGAATTGTCTGCTCCTCGTATCCTTAGTTTGCTAGGAAGTAAAGTGTCCCGTTGATTCAAATAGTCTTCTGGAATTGCCACTACATCAGCACCTGTATCAATTAGAAATGGAATGTCTCCTTTATATGTATTACTTTTAAAGCACTGCACTGTTACATGATATTTTCCAGTCCTATTTACCACACAGATTTCCTGTTCTTCCTCGTTTTCTCTGTTAGAATCCTCTTCTTCATCTGTCAGTCTTATATGTCCAGAAGTCTTGCAACAAACAGCAAAGTGGCCCATTTTATGGCATTTATTACATCTACTCTTGTTTGCTGGGCATTGTGCCCTCCTATGATATTTCTGACCGCCACAGAACCAACATTTTTTCCATTGACTGGGAGCGGCACTGGAACGAGCATCTGTTTTTTGTACTCTACCAATTGACTCCACCTGTGCTGCCGGATTATTTCCAAAATTTCCTTCCCTTTCCATCGTTTCCACCTGCTGTGCTATATTTATAGCGTCTGATAGGGTTAGTTTGGGATGTAACAGCATTTTTTCGGTTGCCTTTCGATATTTAACCCCTACAACCAATCTGTCTCTGATCATTTCCTCCTTAAGGGCACCAAATTCACAGTACTCCGCTAGCACATGTAAGTTGTTTACATAGGTGATCACAGATTCCGAGGTTTGTATGCGTTGGTTGAAAGTGAATCTTTTATAGATAACGTTTTCTTTTGGTTTGAAGTAGTTATCAAAACCCTCCAGGACTTGTTCAAACGTGTTACCTTTAATCTGCAGCATGAGATCTTCCGCTTTTTCACCCATTATATATATAAATAGGTCAATTTTTTCGGTATCTTCCTTGCTCGAATGTAGAGCTAATTGTAGGTATCGTAAAAACCTTTTCTTCCATTTAGGCCATTCTTCTGGTTTGTTGAAGTCGAAGGTCGCTGGAGGCTGTACTTGGTGCGCTGCCATTATCGCCACCGCCGGAGGCGAATCTTCTCCAATATTAGTCGTTTCCATTGTTTTACCGCTGCCACCATGTATTAATAATGCTTATGTGTTCAAAAAGTCTTTATTTTATAAGATTAACAGAGATTTATTATCAAAGGTATATGTTTGCTTTCATGATCCCGTCTGTCAGAATGACAGTCCAAAGAGCGGCAAAGTATGACAACTAGAAATGATTTATGTTTGGATACACTCTCACAACACTATGGGCATGTTTTGACCACAATATGATATCAATATTTGTCATATTGAGTCAGAAAACACAAAATACAGCATATTTGAACACGAATACTGTTGCTTTATTAAACGTTAAAAAAGCGCTAAATTCTCCGCTAGGCACTAAATTCTGAGATCGGGCGCTAAACATACCAAAAAAAAGCGCTAGATCTAGCGCCGAAAGCGCTAAAGTGGCAGCACTGCTTTGTTGTAGTAGTGAAAGATTTTTTTTAATTTTTAATTTTAAATAATTTCGCCCATATTAAACACTGCCTTGTTGGTCTAGTGGTCTAGACAACCCGATCACGAATCGGGTGCTTATAGTTCGAGCTTCGGCCTCGTGTCGGCCGGCCGTCTTTTTCTATTTATTTATCAATGTGGCTCCCCCTTCCGCTAATAAGGGGCAGCGACAATAATTAAGCCGTTCTAAAATCCCAGGCGACTTACCTATCTTTAACCAATATACATATTAATCTATGGACATGACAGTGACTTTTGTTTTTTAATAATTTCTTTAACGGCTTTGGATGATGATGATGAGATGATTTGTAACTAGATTTGTAAGTCATAGTTCGAACTCCCGTATGTCAAAATCCATACATTTCGACCCTTCTTAGCTCGAGCTAAGACGGAAAAAATCGTCTCTGAATCTCGGCCTGAATTTCGGCCTTAGCTCCTTCGATTAATTTTATTTTGATCTAAGCTTAGCTCGAACTAAGCCAAAAAAAATCGTCTCTGAGGCCGAGATTCAGAGACGATTTGTAAGTCATAGTTCGAACTCCCGTATGTCAAAATCCATACATTTCTATCCTACTTAGCTCGAACTAAGCCAAAAAAAATCGTCTCTGAATCTCGGCCTGAATCTCAGCCTAAATGATATAATTTAGCCTTTTATAACCACATGAGAGCAATAAATATATTATTATTATTATGTGTCTTACGATCCGTAATCACGGGCAATTAAGTCCCGGACCTTTGGAAGGCGTGCATGGAGCCGAAGCCAACATATAGAGGCCCGTTCAAAAGACAAGTTAATCTAAATGGAGCGCTTACAGACCAGCGACAGTTGGTTTGCGACAGCTCGCGACAGCGGTCGCCGACAGTCGCGCGACTGTCGCGCGACCCTCTGCGACCCTCGGCGACCGTCTGTCGCAAGCTGTCGCCGACAGTCGCCGACAGTCGCCGACAGTCGCGCGACCCTCCGCGACCGAAGACAACGCGCCGTCATTTGTATAGTCTGAGAGCGCAAGACCACAAACTACCACACCGCACTCAACCCCCCCACCCTCCTCGACCCCCCACTTGACCTCCCCTCGACCCCCCACTCCACTCCCCACTCGACGCCCCACTCACCCCCCTCGACCCCCCACTCGACCCCCACTCACACCCCGCTGGCGGACACCCTGGTCCTGGTTTCAGAGTTAGTTTTATCGGAGACCCTTATAAAAGTAATTGTGTCATTTTAATTACTCAATTACTGTAATTGAATTAACATTTACTTGAGTAATTCAGTATGTACCTATATCAGACGATTATGAAGATGATGATGATGATGATGATGATGATGATATCAGACTTGTCTTTAGTTTGCTGGCTTGTTATTGGTAACAATAACAATAAACTTGTAACCGCCGTTATACAATAAATATTAAACCTCTCAAGAACAACATCTGACTCTCAGACTATAAATGACGATGACGTAACGGTCGCCGAGGGTCGCGGCGACGTCGCGCGACCGTCGGCGACAGCTTGCGACAGACGGTCGTGGAGGGTCGTGCGACGGTCGCGCGACGTCGCACGACCGTCGCCGACTGTCGGCGACCGCTGTCGCAAACTGTCGTAAACAAACTGTCGCTGGTCTGTAAGAGCCCTAGGGGATACACATGGCGGATACCATCTCCGAGCGCACAACATGATACACACGGGGATGGTCCCCGCCAGATGCAAAGACTATTGGAGTGCGGCTCTATGGCCGCGATGGAAAAATAAGGTCTTGGGCTATAGAGGTGAAAGTTGGATGGATGGATACTGGGCTATGGGAGGAGACTAACGGACGCCTGCCATGACAACTAGTCTCAAAATTGTAAATAGGGCAGGCGGTGACTCGCCGACTCATCGAGTGGGCCCCATAAAACGGCCGCACGCACAAAGTGCGACAATGGGGCAACATCCCATTGAGCGGCTAAAGGTTGTCGAGAGGTGCGGCACCGGTTTCACCATCGCGGGGTTTACCCCCGTGAGCGGGTTTCCCCGTTATTACGCCATTACGTGCAATACACTTCCAACCTGGAGCATAGGTTCTGCTCTTGCGATTCCACTCTGGACGGCCAATGAAGGCAAGCCAGAGGTAGGGGGGTGTGTTACTGTCTGTATGTGTGTGTGTGAGCGCATGTCTGTATGGTCCCCCTGGATAGGGGTCCGCGGTGTCGCCAATCACCGTCAGCTCGCCACAAGCTGCCCCCGCGGGGTTATTATTATTATTATTATGGAATATATATATTTTTTTAATAATTGGACTTCTTGCTTGTGCATTGGCTGGCACCGTGTTGGCACCGCATTTCCGCCAATGTCAAGTAGTTTGAGGGAGTGTCTATCCCGTAGAAAGAGAAGGAACTAGAAGTAAGCACGTGTCTTGTCATATCAGTCGGTAAGAGATGCACATAGCAAAATCGCTCTAGTTAAAAAAGGAGATCGCTTCTTATTGCTGTCCTTATCAACGTAGCCACTTTTTTGTTCTACGACGGCTGTGTGACTCCGGAGTCGACATCTATTTTCATACAAATTGTATAGGATTTTATGACTATCGCTGTCTCATACGCGGTTACACTGATGTTTCGTCTATCAGGGTATGCGAAAAATACTTCGCCTATGGTATCCAATCTCGAGGATTGTTTTTGATTTTTGAGTAAGAACAACTGAGAAGGATTGTGGAGCTCGTGGCAAGCTGAGACGCGAACCGCGCGAACACCACGCGAGAGACAAGTGTTCGGGGCAAACCCTGCAACGTGACTCCGATGGTAATTTTGTCGGCGCAAGAAAACTTTATGTTTGAGATCAATGAGGAGTTTTCTGACAGCTACTCAAACGTAGTTCAACATACTGGCGATAGATGGCGTTGACCAGAGAGGGGACCGAAGACGAAAATTTTAGACTAAAAAGTAAACAAAAATGCATGTCACTGAGTCAGATGAATCCGTTGACAAAATGTATGTTTATATTGTGCTGTTTTCTTTAAAATACAAATTATTACTATTTTATTCTCTGCAAGGTCGCTCGTCCCTGTCTAGTTAACGCCATCTATCGAGCCATTAGGAAATGCTTTTTCTTTTTTAATGGCTTTTTGAAAATCCCTCATAGTATCCAGAGCTAGCATAGCAAAAAAAAGCCGAAGAGGGTTTTTGGCGGGCTTTGGTAGCTGACGTTTGGAGTCCCCATATTTCATCGAATTTTTATTGTTTATAATGAGTTTTGGTTCGTAAAATTGGTGTTGTTTTGCGTAACAAAGTGTCGTGCAAGTGAAAAATATATAGTTCAGTGAAATATGATGGTGCATGGGTCGTAAACAGGAAAAGTGTTCCGTGATTTTAGCGCGGCAAAGCGGTCGGTTCACCTCTTTCCTGTAGACTTCTCTGCTATTCCTACGTCTTTCGATTGCCTCCAAAAACTCCAAAGAACCATCAAAATGTCTAATACCAACGTTTTAATGTGAAAACAGAAGAAAATTAAAAATAAAATAAGATTTAGCCAAAGGGTCTAGTAACCAGGCTAGTAAATATATAAAGGGATGTAAGTACAGTATTATTATCAACTATAGAACAAAATTCCGCCCCATAACAAAATGAGTTTCAACGGTCTGCCACCCGAAATACTTACAAAAATATTTCGCTACTTACCGCGACCTCATGTACAGCTCTGCAGCACTGTTTGTAAACAATGGCACGACGTAACGGAGGACTTGTTCAAAGAATTCTGTAAGAAAGAATACCCAGATAACTACGAAGAGGCCTACCGAAAAGCCGATATAACTTGGCAAGAACTTTACAACTCTCTTTCTATATGGCCTCGCATTGAAACCGCCAAGATGAGCATTTACCGCACAGAGGATGTTGATCACGACATATTTTTTATCAGTTCCCATGAAAGAGAACGCCAGTTTTTTGTACTACAAAATGGGATTATTTCATACCCACAATTCATTTCAACCGATGAAAACCCACGAGGGTCACTTTATCGGAACACCGTTGTGTATTATGATTCCAAAACGATGCGAGCTATCGAGAGAAAACGTTTCGAATTCGATTTTGATCAATATGCCGAAAATGATGATTTCATAGTTTTCCGTGGCAAAGAATTAAAAGTATACATAATGCCAAAAGTTAATAGAAGATTGTTTCTGATCGGTGAAGTCAAACAGTACGAATTCGGGGATATCTCAAACTTTATAATGGTGAAAAATAAAGTATACTTCTTAGACAAAAGTGACAAACTAAAAGTTTCACAGTTGGAAGAGCGAGATGGTGAGATTATTGTTAAGACTGAGCCTCTGGATTCTTTGCTTATGGAGTGCTACTACAGTATCACAGCCATTGGCTATGTCAACGACAATCACATTAATGTTCTAACTTCATACGGTCACGTCTACTCCATTATCAACAAAGTAATCAAACGCGCAGGATGTATTACCAAAGACACTGACCGATTCAAGATGGTTGACAATTTAAAAAAGTTTGGATTTGATTGGAGTCAGCAAGCTGTATACGATTGGGTGCACCAGAGGCATGGATTTTCTATGGACAAGGTTACTCTATCCAAATTAAAAGACGCTGTAGTCTGCAAACACGGAAATATTGTAGTACTGGGAACATCACGCCATGTTATTCACGTTTACTGCAATCCGTACAGACGTGACGGTGCTCTAAAACTTTACAATGCGAAGCCGAACTTCAAAGTTGATTTGAATAAATATTTTCCGCTGGAAGAATATCAAAAGTACAGGAAAATTGAGCAGATTGATGTCATAGAGATTGTGAACGGACACAGGATCATCATTCTTTACACAAACAAAATTATAAGCATTGAATTCATTCACGAGACACTTCCGAAGAGGACCTCAGAGGGAACCAGCAGCTGTGATGCAAAGAAGACAAAAATTGATTAGACTTTGATAACAAAGACCAAAAGATATGTGCTATAACTTGATTTATAATTATTTTTTCTTATGATGTATCTCAATTTCTCTAATATTTTAGGTAGGTCATCAACTTAGGTCAGTTTAACTTGGTATCAAATTAGGCAATCAGTTTTGCTTAGTTGCCAAGTGGGATTGGCCGTGACCCTCAATGAATGGTTACTTCTAGTTATAGTTTATGACCTAAACAGGGTATTAAGTGCCATTTTAAAATGTTAATTTATTTGTAAGTTGGTTTAGGCACAGATTATTTAATAGTTAGTACGGTGTTTAGACTCTAAGAGTTATTGCACTCAATTTTAAAATTGAAATTTTTTGTTGGCTATGCCACAATAATCTTTATATATTTGAGAATTTAAGATGCCTTTTATCTTTCAGAGTGGTACCTTCATCACATTATTTAAGATTCTCTGAATCAATAAGAAAGGGCTTCATCAACTTACTACAAAAGCCAAAGCTATTTTTGCAGTTTCTACCTATTATAGGTTTGAAACATAATCTCCTTTCAGGAAAATCTAAATAAATAGTAGGTTTAAAGTGTCAAATTTAAACTTATAGCTTTTAGGCTGTTTGTATTATGTTGGTGAAGCACTTCTATATTTTATTTTAGGTAGGTATTCTTGATTGAAAAAATATTTAATATTTTTATAAAAAGCACCTGTGGCCGAGCGTTATAATTCCTTGTATTTGATTTAGCTTAGCTAATCGAACTTTATGAAAACATATGAGACTGATGATTAATTTGTACCTCAATAATTTTAATGGAAATGTGATTTAGAAAAATAATACCTATATATAATTAATAAGAATTAATGCATAAGAATTAGTGACAGATTCCTCATATATTTAATTTTGAACTTTGCTAAAAGTCGTTCAAACTCAATTACCAAATAATAAGTATGGCTTACTTTACTGTAGAAACATATTTATTGAGTACCAGCTATTTTCTTGTACCTGACATTAAGGCGCAAGCGGACTGCTAGGGACTGGAGCATTTTAAAATCAACCAATTGAGTTGGTAAATTTTCCTCACTTGATGAGATTCAATCTATTTTATTGGTTGACTTTACACATTTCCGCTCTGCTCTGCTTTGGTGGATTCCGGGCATTAGACTAGGTAGAAAATATGTTTTTTTTATTTGTTGGTAGAAGAGACATTATATTATTTAAAAAACGGTTGTTGTTATAAAAAGCTCCACCATACTAATGTGCGCACAAAAACATTATTTAATTAAGATTATAGTTAATAGAAGCATATTTTAATAAGGGCTTGTTTCACCTCTTCTTAGTAAGTTCTTGTTAGCTTATCCGACAGATATTTTGACATATCTTTCATACAAAATATGTCAAACTATCTTTCGGATAAGCTAACAAGAACTTACTCTGAAGTGGTGAAACAGGCCCTAAGTGTTTTTCTAAAACAACCTGATTTTTGTGATACTAATTATATCAGAATATTTTACAAACTTCTATGTTTGTCATATCATTACTAGGTATATGTACCTAAGCTGCATCCATAACAATGTTTGACTATAAACATTTTAATAAAGATTGATAGTCAATAGAAGAGTAATTTAATAAGTGTTAGAACATTACAAACATTTGTATTTAGTGTAATAAGCGAGATTTTTGTGATACTAGTTAATTATGTATAAGGCCATTTGGTTCCTAACACAATTATAATGTCAAGTGGAGTAGTTGGGTCAACACAATGTGAATGCGTCTGATAAATAAACACTACCTAGTAGTGGGGGGTTTTTTTCTGAAAGAAAAAAAACGTTACTTGTTTAATTTTAAGGGCCTGTTTCACTACTTCTTAGAGAGTTCTTGTTAGCTTATCTGACAGATCGTTTGACATATTTTGTGTGAAAGATATGTCAAATAGTCTGTCAGATAAGCTAACAAGAACTTACTAAGATGTGGTGAAACAGGCCCTGAGCCATGTAATCTAGGTGCTATAATAATATGGGATTTATAGTGCCAACATTATCAACTATAGCGTCTATAGCTTGCACTTCATATTAACATTGGGTAGCCTCATTTACCCCATTTGACCAATTTTTATATTAGAAGTTATTTTTGTTAATCTTTTTTTAAATTCCAGAATTTTTCATGATCGTAAAATTTACGAAATTCATTATTATTAAGCTCTATTCTTGGATAGAGTGCTAAGATTTTCCAAAATGTAAAATGTTTACATATTTTGGTTAAACAAGTATACGACTTTCGCCATTATGGTCTAGAATTCTAGACGAAGTAGGTACCTACTATGCTAATAGGAAGTAAGAAAGGTAACTACAAAATAGTGACAAAGCATAGTGGCACATAATATTGTTTTTAATTTTTTTTTGAAAATACTGTTAATTTTGTTTGAGATGTGATTGATAATGACAAATTCCAGTTAAGTAAGTTTATTATTGTACCTAGGTACTTGAAGAACTGATTAATAATAAAAAAAGTTGATTTTATAATAATGTCTTTTTATATCTCGAACGGGGTTGCCCTAGACGTACGTATGCAGACTAAATTGGCAGCATAAGAAGGTTCTGGAGTGCGATTTTTGAATCTCATTCGGTGAGCTCAGCAGTTGAAAATGTCAAAATTACCTACTATGGGGATATGCGCATCTTTCTACTGCGGATTTGACTCTCAAAAATCTCTCTCCTGTAGTATGAATTTTGAAAGTCAAATCAGCAGTAGAAAGATGCATATCTCCAGAGTAATTTTGACATTTTCAACTGCTGAGTTCGTAGTATGACATTCAAAAATCGCACTCCAGGAGAGCGATTTTTGAATCTCATTCGGTGAGCACAGCAGTTGAAAATGTCAAAATTACGTGGGACATATGCATCTTTCTACTGCTGATTTGACTTTAAAAAATCACTCTCCTGAAGTATGATTTTTGAGAGTCCAATCAGCAGTAGAAAGATACATATCTCCATAGTAATTTTGACATTTACAACTGCTGAGCTCACCGAATGAGATTAAAAAATCGCTCAAAACTGTGGAAGAGGCAAAAATGGATGCTTTGATAGTAGTATATTCCTTGAGATTGACAGTCGAAGATACAAGAGCGTCGAAAAAAAATTGAACCAGTAGTTACTTGTTCCTAAACCCTATAGGTACATATCTACGGTACATATACACGCACACATACATATTTTGTATGGCGCCTCACGCACACCAACCCATGAAACTTGGCCCCTTTTGTTTTATACGGGATATTCGTGAGGCTCATTCTAGACATATATTATTATATTCTCTTTGCATATATTTTTTCTAAGGATGGATGTCAGGATCGTAGCCGATGGCGATCAATTTTCTCTGCCTACCCCAATGTATGTATGTAAAATATGTAGGTATATCTTTTTAATAACTCTACAGGGTGAAATTGATATCATAAGGGTTGAACTACACATAGCCGCACGCGATCGCCCTTTTTCGTCGCTCCATCCTTTTCTGTCACTCAGGAACGTCATTTGCGAGAGCATATAAGACAGACGGAACGCGATCGCGTGCGATCGCACGCGGCAGGCGATCGCGACATCGCGTTCCGTCTATCTTATATGCTCTAGCAAATGACGTTCCTGAGTGACAGAAAAGGATGGAGCGATGGAAAAAGGCGATCGCGTGCGGCCATGTGTAGTTCAACCCTTAGCATCCTTTTAAGCCTAGAGTGTACCCATCAAACTGAACAACTTTTACTATGGGAGCAAACCGATAGGGACTTTCGTTTGCGACGCGACGCTAACGTTCGTTCGTTATAGAACCTTTTTGACTTAAAATCATTGTCGATAGGCCATTTTATAGAAAAACTAAATTTTCTTTGAAACCAATCTGACAGAAGGTAACTAAATTGTATTTTACATTTGTGTCAAACTCGACGGATAAAATACCTATTGTTTTATTTAACAAAAGGATTAATAAATTATTCAAAATTGATTTCACACGCGGAAGAATGAGCAGCGCCTCTATGGCCGGTAAGTGCGATGAAAACTTTATCATGTAGGAGTTGTTAGACTAATTTAAGCTTTTCTTTTATTCCAAATGGTGTAGTTTTCTGGTGAGCATCAAGATGCGGGATCAAATCTCAGTTTCAAAATGTATCCACTATAGGTAGGTAATATAGTAGGAGTAGGTAGGTACGTATACTCAATTTGTACTAAATTAAGCCTGAGTATCGTGCATTTTAGGTACTTCGAGTTTCAGGTATCTCGCGTTTTAGGTAGTTATGCAGCAGTGGCATCGTGCATTTTTGGTAAGTACCTACTTCGCTCAAAAGGGGAACATTTTTGTACTTACCTGGAGTGCGATTTTTGAATCTCATTCGCTGATATCAGCAGTTGAAAATGTCAAAATTACTATGGAGATACGTATCTTTCTACTGCGGATTTGACCATCAAAACATCAATCAATCAATCATTTATTTGTCGAAAGCAGGTATAGTAATTATTACAATGGCCTTAAATGTTTAGAGTATAGTTCTCCACTTTCCGTCCAATCTCTCTCCTGTAGCATGATTTTTGAATGTTAAATCAGCAGTAGAAAGATGCATATCTCCATAGTAATTTTGATATTTTAAACTGCTGAATTCAGTGAATGACTTTCAAAAATCGCACTCCTGTATTGCCAAGTACCGGTAGTAGGTACAATCAAAACTAACGGGTCAGTCAGTGGTTCATTTTGACTGAAACAAAGACTGAAACGTATGGAAATGCAGATTTTTATTTGTTCTGACTCTGACAGTTTTGCTACCATAATAAAAGTTGTTCCATTTGATGGGTAGAGTAGGTAGTAGATAGGTATGTGATAATTTTCATTATACCCTGAAATATACAATAGTTGCTGCATAGGGGGGTACTTATACAAGGTGTTACAAAACTACAAATAAACATTTATGGGGGTGGTGTAGACCATCAAACTGAACAACTATCACTATGGGACCAATATCGAAATCGCGAAAAAAAATAATTATGTTCTATCTCTTCAAATCGACTAGAGCTAAAATATGTATGGGAATAAAATTATTTTTTTCGCGATTTCGATGTTGGTCCCATAGAGAAAGTTGTTCAGTTTGACGGTTTAAACAACCCCCATATGAGTTTTAAAAATTTATTGTTACTTATGAAACACCCTGTATACCTTAAGATTACGATTCAAAGAGAAACTTACCTACATAGCCTGCATAGGTGGTAGGTAGGTATCTACACTGAGTTGAGTAGTAGAGTTGTGGAGTTCCTACCGCATTACATACCTGGTAATGCGGTAGGAACTCCACAACTCTACTACATACATACAGGGATGCGATTTTTGAATCTCATTCAGTGAGCTCAGCTGTTGAAAATGTCGAAATTACTATGTAGATATGCATCTTTCTACTGCAGATTTAACTCTCAAAAATCTCTCTCCTTTAGTATGATTTTTGAATGTCAAATCAGCAGTAGAAAGATGCATATCTCCAGAGTAATTTTGACATTTGCTACTGCTGAGTTCGACGTATGACATTCAAAAATCGCACTCCAGGTATGTAATGTATCATGAGTGTGGGCGTAATTTATATATGTGCGACTTGCGACATAATAGGTTAGCCGACCTCCAGACTCAGTAAACAGAATAGCCTTTTACAGTAAAGCATTTATTTATTTTATTGCCGCTAAAACGTTAGTTGGTAAATTGGCTCAATAGTAGAGTAGGAGGTAGTACCTACCCAACGTTCTCCAATAGCCAGGTATAGGGTACCTACAGTAACAACGTGTATGCAAGAAGTAGGTAATATTTAAAGGGGTTGTTTAGATTAACAAACTGAACAACTTTCACTTTGAAGACAACGTCGAAAAAAACTGTTTTTAATTTTATATTTTTTCTGGATGTTAGTTCCATATAGTGTAGGTAAGTTGTTCAGTTTGATGGTCTAATCTAAATCACCTCTTCAAATATTACTAGGGTGTTTTGTTACACCTTGTATAACCTAGTCAAAGCTGAACCACCACCCCTGAAAATGAAACCAGTGTGATCGATTTAGCTTCCTTTATCTACTATTATGGTACCTACTTACCTAATTTTCGTGACATTGTAAAAGAATAAAAATAAAAATATAACTATAATTACGCGTAGTTACTAATAGTATGCCCCATAACCAATGATCGGAATCTCGGGGCATTTTTTGAGCATACAAGTTTGGATACGCCTTGATTTCCCGGAAATATCCGGATTTAATAAATATGGATAAAAATTTCACGGGATTTATTGGGATTACCTATTTAGATGTCAAGAGACGTTTTTTTAAATCAAGAGTATTAGCAGCGCATACTAGAGGCCGCGACTTTAAAACACGCCGCCTGGTACCTTTGACATGTACCGCACTTAGGTAAATATGTTGACCGTTATTAAACAATGATATTAAGTAACTAGATTAGTAGTTAGGGCACCAAAGCGTTGCCACTTCGAAGATGTCTGCAGGCTTCTTTGACTTCAGTTCAGGCGTTTATCTATGGTGAGCGGACATATCCGTGACGTTTAAATTAAGCTACCAAAATGGGGAAATGCGCCGTAAAAATTTGAAAATCACTGTCGGAAAATAATAATAAAGGAAGTGGTGTTACTTTTCACAAGTAAGTTTACTATATTTTGTCAAAATAACATTAAAAAACTAAATAAATTTTTCACGCATTGTTTTTGCCATCAGTGTTACAAGTAAATACGATTTTGATTTTCCCACACTGTTGGGAGTTTCGGTACCCTCTTCGTTATTTCATACAGGGTTAAGTTTTAATCAGTCCGGATAACTTCACCATTCATTCCCCTAATCAAACTGAACAACTTTCACTATTGAGCCAACAACGAAATCGTGAAAACAAAATCAGCTGTTTCATACAAAACTGCAGTACCGACCGACTCGACTCAAATGTATTGGACACCTGATTTCTTTTTTCGTGATTTTGAAGTTTACACCATAAATAAAATAATTAAATACCTAAATAATAAAAATCTTTATTTGCATAGTGAAAGTGAAGAGATTACAATATGGTGACGTTATCCGATCTGGGCTGATTAAACATCAACCCTGTATAATATGATATGTTACTTAAAGTTTAATTATACCTAAATCTGTTCAGAACACACAGAGCCTACATATTCAAGTTTAGAATTCAGGTAATAAATTCATTAAATTCAGTAATTAATTCTGGGGAAATTATTTCTAACCACTGGCAACTGTGGCCGTATTTACTGACGTTTTTAAAATAATAACGTCTTTCTCATTTCGTCGTAAATTTTTTGACGGCAGAAGAAACGAGACAAATATAGTTTACTTTGGCGTATTTATCGATTTCCAAGCTACATCTTTGAAACTCTGAAGTGGTTGCGCATTTTTGAGTATTGTTTTCTAGAAGCTATCCCTCTAGTATTGTATAAGCTCACTGTTATTAAATCACCCAGGGCAAAATCTCAATAAAATCAGTCGTTTAAACCAATTTCAATGTTATTATTGGATCCCAAATTACTTTTTCGAGATTTCGTTACCATATAAAATAATGTTTTGGTGCCGTTGTAGTTGGCCGTCTAATTAAAATTCTCTAAAAATGTTTAAAATGTTGGGACTTGGGAGTAAAATATAACGATAATTTCATTAAAATTTAAGTTTGTGGCATCGTTGGCCAAATTGAATTGCTGAATAGAAGAGGTTTCCAAACGCCCCAAAAAAAAAAATGCATCACGCAATTTTTTGGTGATTTTTTTAGTGTTTTTCTCAAAAAAGTTTCAATCAAAGTCAGCATTTAAGCTGGAATAAAAAGAAAAGTTGTGTACAACACACATTTTTTATTTTTATTTGAATGTCTGATGTTGTACGGTTCTATACACATTCAAATTACATGGATGCGACCTCAAATTTTTTTTATTGACCTTAATTTTATTCGGAAGAAGAAAAATAAAATTAACAACACAACTTTGAGTTACACTTAAAAATAATCTAAAAGCGCTCGAGATCTTCTATTTTTTAAAAACTAATTTATGTTGATAGAACCGTACAACATCAAACATTCAAATAAAAAAAAATGGGTGTTGTACACACAACCTTTTCTTTTTATTCCAGCTTAAACGCTGACTTTCGAACTTTTTTTTTTGAGAAAAACACTAAAAAAAAATCACCAAAAAATTGCGTGATGCATAATTTTTTTTGGGGCGTGGGGAGACCTCTTCTATCCAGCAATTCAATTTGGCCAACGATGCCACAAACACCCTGCATATAAAAAATTTCATGAAATTAAGTATCGTTTTATTTTACTCCCAAGTCCCAACATTTTAAACATTTTTAGAGAATTTTAATTAGACGGCAAACTACAATGGCAACAAAACATTATTTTATATAGTAATGAAATCTCGAAAAAGTAATTTGGGATCCAATAATAACATTGAAATTGGTTAACCGACTGATTTCATTGAGATTTTGTCCTGGGTGATTTAATAACAGTGAGCTTTATACAATCCTAGAGGGATAGCTTCTTACAAACAATACTCAAAAAAGCGTAAAACCACTTCAGCAGAGTTTCAAAGATGTAGCTTGGAAATCGATACATACGCCAAAGTAAACTATGTTTGTCTCGTTTCTTCTGCCGTCAAAAAAATTACGACGAAATGAGAAAGACGTTATTATTTTAAAAACGTCAGTAAATACGGCTACAGTTGCCAGTGGTTAGAAATAATTTCCCCAGAATTAATTAGTTAATTTAATGAATTTATTACCTGAATTGAACTTGAATATACAGGGTCCAACTTAATATGCTGACACTTTTTTAAGGGGATGATCAGACCATGAAACTTAACAACTTTCTCTATGGGACCACAATCGAAATCAAGAAAAAAATTATCCCATACAAAACTGCAAACCGACTCGAGCCAAATGTATGGTACAGCTGTTTTTTTTTTCGCGATTTCGATGTTGGTCCCATAGAGAAAGTTGTTTAATTTGATGGTCTGGAGTGCGATTTTTGAATCTCATTCGCAGAGCTCAGCAGTTGAAAATGTCAAAATTACTATGAAGATACGCATCTTGCTGATTCGACTTTAAAAAATCGCACTCCTGAAGTATGATTTTTGAAAGTCAAATCAGCAGTTGAAAGATGCATATCTCCATAGAAATTTTGACATTTTTAACAGTTGAATTCATCGAATGAGATTCAAAAATCGCACTCCTGATCATCCTCTTAAAAAAGTGTCAGCATATTGATTATAGGCTCTGTGTGTTCTGACCAGAGTTAGGTTTAGAAATAATTGATGATTCATTTTAAAAATGTGTAGGTACCTCGATTTCCTACACACTTTTTTTACTTCGATCGTTGTTATTTTGTAAAAGAGATCCTTGGCTACTCCATCCCGAGATGTGAAAACCACGGGGTCAGGTCCGGGGACCGTGCGGGTCAAGAGATGGGTCCCCGGATTATTAGATTAGAAATACACATCTGACAACCTCAAAAAAAATAAAACAATTAACATACCAACATAAACAGGGGCACTGTTGGCAATTAACTGTCAGAAATCGCGTTTTTTCAAAAATATAATAAAAATTGCATTTAAAAATCAACAATCAGACTTCGTCTAAGACATGTATGGCTCAAAATGTTCTAAATGGTGTCAACTATCATCCCCTTAAATATTTGCACCCCGCTTCCAAACACCCTGTATATCATATTATACAGGGTTGATGTTTAATCAGCCCAGATCAGAAAACGTCACCATATTGTAATCTCTTCACTTTCACTATGCAAATAAAGATTTTTATTATTTAGGAATTTATTTATTTTATTTATGGTGTCAACTTCGAAATCACGAAAAGAGAAATCAGCTGTCCAATACATTTGAGTCGAGTCGGTTGATACTGCAGTTTTGTATGAAACAGCTGATTTTGTTTCCACGATTTCGATGTAGGCTCAATATTGAAAGTTGTTCAGTTTGATTAGGGGAATGAATGGTGAAGTTATCCGGACTGATTAAAACTTAACCCTGTATGAAAATAACGAAGAGGGTACCGAAACTCCCGACAATGTGGGAAAATCAAAATCGTATACAAGGTGTTACAAAAATACAAATAAACTTTTAAGGGGGTGGTGTAGACCATCAAACTGAACAACTTTCACTGTGGGACCAATATCGAAATCGCGAAAAAAAAAATTTATGTTCCATACTCTGCAAATCGGCTAGAGCTAAAATATGTATGGGATATCAATTTTTTTTTTCGCGATTTCGATGTTGGTCCCATAGAGAAAGTTGTTCAGTTTGACGGTCTAAACAACCCCCTTAAGAGTTTTTAAAATGTATTCTTACTTATGAAACACCCTGTATGTATACTTGCAACACTGATGGCAAAAACAATGCGTGAAAAATTTATTTAGTTTTTTAATGTTATTTTGACAAAATATAGTAAAATTACTTGTGAAAAGTAACACCACTTCCTTTATTATTCTTTTCCGACTGTGATTTACAAATTTTTACGGCGCATTTCCCCATTTTGGTAGCTTAATTTAAACGTCACGGATATGTCCGCTCACCATAGATAAACGCCTGAACTGAAGTCAAAGAAGCCTGCAGACATCTTCGAAGTGGCAACGCTTTGGTGCCCTAACTACTAATCTAGTTACTTAATAATATCATTGTTTAATAACGGTCAACATATTTACCTAAGTGCGGTACATGTCAAAAGTACCAGGCGGGTGTTTCAAAGGCGCGGCCTATAGTATGCGCTGCTAATACTCTTGATTTAAAAAAACGTCTCTTGACATCTAACTAGGTAATCCCAGTAAATCCCGTGAAATTTTTATCCAAATTTATGAAATCCGGATATTTCCGGGAAATTCAAGGCGTATCCATACTTGTATGCTCAAAAAATGCCCCGAGATTCCGATCACTGCCCATAACTGAAAGTTATTCAGTTCGATGATCTAAACCACCCTTTTGTACAGGTATTATCTACCTACCTTCTTTTGTTACACCCTGTAATTATAGTTAAGCTTCTCTACACAAATGTACCTAATGAACTTTGACTATTTATTATAAGGACTAGCCTTGCGGGTAGCATTTCCCCTCTGCCACGGAATAAGAACAATTGATCATGTGCATTTACATTCAATTTTATACCTTATCACCTTAGAAAAAGTATATGTCTAGAATGAGCCTCACTGTTTTACCGTATAAAACAAAAGGGGCTAAGTTTCATAGGTTGGTGTGCGTGAGGCGCCATACAAATTCTGTATGTGTGCGTGTATATGTATACGGTTTAGGAACCAGTCCTGGTTTCAATTTTTTTCGTCGCTTTCGTATCTTCGACTGTCAATCTTGACATATACTTTATCAAAGCTTATCACCTTGAACAATTTAACCAACTTATCACTAAACGAGACAGCCTATAATTGCGAAACAATAATTTCGAACTTAGAACGTTTGGGGTTCACACGAGACTACTTTTCATGATTTTTGACATTCAAAATTAGAATCTAAAGTTATGAAGAATAAAATCCAAAGTTGCGGATTTTATGTTACCTCGCCCCCCGCAAAAAGTGGCAGAAATGTTTGTTGGTAGAATTACACGCGTAACTAGTCCATATAATAAATAGTCAAAGCTAATGAATGACAATTTGTATAACCCGCCTATTCCACTATCATTAAAATAATAATGTTTGATTTTAATGATGAAAGTTTTTAAACACAATTTGATGAATAATAGCTGCCATACAAAAATTATGCTGCGGTAATAAAATAAGGTTAAAAAATTTAACAGGGTTGCGCCGACTTGCGCCTAATTTGATATTTTTTGTGCTGCACTAAAAATATGGGTCGGTTTGACTAAAAACTACTAAACGTTTACTAAAAATATACACATGGGCATAGCGAAAACACCGCCGTCTTCTCGTGGACCTTTTTAGGCACTATTTTGTCCAAGTAGCTAGTACAGGCATGTCAAACTCATAAATAATCTTTAGCGAGCCAAATGGACCGCGACCGCAAAGAACATAAAGAAATAAAACTCATTGCATCTATCGTAGGACAGGACTATTAAAACAGGGTATTTTCAGGACCCTTGTAAAAAGTGTTGTACCCCATACAAAACAAACTGAGCGAGCGAAGCGAGCTCGAAATTTTGCACATGACCTAATACAGTGATGTAGGTACTACGTAATAGGAGTACCTAAGTACTTAGTTACTTCTAAAAGTCTGCATGCTCGCGGGCCGCATCAGGTTCCTGAAATTATGAAGGGCCTTAAGTTCGGGAAGTTTGACATTCCTGAACTAGTATAACTAGTGGGTCCACGAGGGTAACCATTTTTTTTGTTGGTCCTACTGATGTGCTGAATCTAAAATGTACCTCTACTACTTACATCCTGTATAAACAAAATCGGCTAAGTGCGATTTACAACACAGTGTTAGGGTAGACGTTGCAATACTTTAATGGGTGATTCTGATTATGGTAGGTAGTAACTCAGATACTGAACAACTTTTTCAAAGAAACAAAGGGAAATTCGCAACAACAAAAATCAACTTTTTATACCTACAATCGTTCGATCAGCTGATTGCATTTAGATTGGAAGCTCAAAATTTATTCGCTTATTCCCTATATTAAACAGTATCATGGGTCTCCAAGTAATGTAACTGTTTACCCTAAAACCGTGTAGATATCACCTTGAAGGTGGTATGACAACAATTGAAACGAAGGAGGTACCTACCTATGGTAAAACATAGCTCGAACTCTAGATTTTAAAATTGCCTCATGATGGCTAAATAAGGATAACCTACCTACAGTCTGTGGATTCCGCAAATCCTGCCGCAATACGACATCCATTCTACGTGAGCACCTCGTTTGAATTATCTAGTTTGATTGAATCTAAAGTGTCTAAATTAATAGAAAAAATAATTTTATTTACAAAATAGTGCTGTGCCATACATAATTAACAGGTGTGTCTATCGATTTCCCCAGTCAGTTTATTGTCTACCAGCATTATTGAGGCAAGGGCGAACCGTGACAGACGACCGAGAAAATTATAATTTAATAAAAAAACATACATTATTGGGTAAGTTCATTTGAACCGTAATAACTAGACAGTTCGACTTTAAAAAAAATTAAAGTTTGTCCAAGGATAGCATTGTTATTCG
Organism: Agonopterix heracliana; assembly: GCA_963693445.1. Taxonomy (NCBI): domain Eukaryota; kingdom Metazoa; phylum Arthropoda; class Insecta; order Lepidoptera; family Depressariidae; genus Agonopterix; species Agonopterix heracliana. Next base: position 5,469,715 of record OY856310.1, read on the forward strand.
TTGTTTAAAATAATTATACCTACCTAAAAGAGTTTAAGCACAAATATGGAAAATAGCTTTAAGTAACTAAATTAAAATGTAAATAAGTAGAGCCATTTTCAAACTCAACAGTGAAAGTTAAAAATATTATTTGTTACCTAAAATTCATTTATCTGACTGACAGTTAAATGGTACAGTCAGGCACGTATCCAGGGGGGGGGGGATAGGTGGGATTTATGCCCCCCGAAATCCGAAAATTTGTATGGAAAAGTGATTACAGTACTGTCTTTTTCATAGTTTTTCTATGAAAATCCCCCCCCGAAAATTAATGTCCCCCCCGAAACAAAAGTCTGGATACGTGCCTGGGTACAGTCACAAGCAGAAGCAAAAGCAAGTTATGAGTCGTTTAAATTTTCAAGTCTTTCGTTTTTTAGGGTTCCGTAGTCATAGACAACAAAGGAAGGAACCCTTATAGTTTCGTCATGTCTATGTACGTCCGTCTGTCTGACTCTTAGTAGAGTATCTGATAGGTAGGCAGGGCAGTTGGGTAGGTACTAACCTATTACCTTACCTTACCTTACTAGAAAGCTGTTATTTGGCATGTGTATACATATTAATCACGCCGACAAAGTGGTAAAATAAACATTGTAAGGTACCTACCTACTTCCCCTACACGTAAAGTGGGGATGAATTGTTTTCTCCTCTATCCCATAAGGGTGTCGTAGGATAGGTCGTTCAAAATCAGGGATCAGTTTGCGAAATATTTATACAAATTTTTAGTTACCTAGTTAGAAGTTCTGAGTCCGCGTGTCGCAACTAGGAAACCCTACACTGCGCGTGGCCCGACACCCACATGACCGGTTTTTTACTGAACTCTGACAAGACAACACTCCTTGTATTCCTTAACGCTTCGACAAAAAGAGGTCAACCATAATACAAATCGGGACGCATTTAAATGCAAGCCATTTGTTCCGCTTGGAGCAAGATGGAGATCGAGCTCATCGGGCCTGTAGGCGTATTTAGGTATTGTTTTTGTCTAGGCTTGGCCCGTGAGTCATATTAGCGCTTTGCCGACCGTGACTCGAAACTACTTAGAATGTTCTGTCTGTACAACAAATAGACTAGGTATTGTTATGGCCTACAAAGTTAAAATTTTTATAATACAGTGTGAAATTTATATCATTAGCATCCTTTTAAATTTTAAACTAAGAGTCTACCCATCAAACTACATAGGTAACTGTTACTATCATGGGAGCAAACTGATCAGAGAAAAAAAAACTGCTGTTCCATAACTACCTACTAACTTAAATTTTTAAATTTACTTAAATTTTTTTTTGCGATTTCGATGAAGGTACCATTGAGAAAGTTGCTCAGTTTGACGGTCTGATCATCCCCTTAAAAAGTGTCAGCATATTAAGAAGTTCTCTGATGTACTTACATATTTATGTGTTTTAGGTACCTACTAGGTGCTCACGACTATACTCCCCGAGGGGGTAGTCAGAGATATTCCTCAGAACATCCACGTACTAGGTACTAGGTTATATCATTTGTGAAAAGGGTAGTTAAAGTTGTGTAGGTAATAGGTATATAACTTTAATTACCCATTAGGGCCATTGCCATGACAAAATACTCATTAGGTACCATACTTATGGCTGTCAAGGCTCTATCATCATATCAGCCGATAAACGTCCACTGCTGGACATAGGCCTCCCCAAAAATGGGGGGATTTGCCATAATCGCCACGCTTGGCAGGCGGGTTGGCGATCGCAGTTGGATTGAATGTTTGTACTCAGAGGATGCTGCTCTATCAGTTTATTATAATCTCACCCATGTCCTATTGTGGTAGGGCAGTGTGTCAATTTGATCGTCGCCACTTCCGAGTCCCCTCAGAGTTCCGACTAATACTCGACCCCTCTGCTTAGGTCCTTTACTGCTCTTCACAACATCAAGCTACGCAAAGCTGGCTGCAGGGATACATACATTACTCTACATACGCGCGGCCAGCATATTTTGGATTTGCGCAGCTTGATGTGTCGCCGTGTGTAGGTACGAACTAAAATTCTCGAAGTAATAATCACTGAACCAACTGATTTTGATTTGAGGTACTAAATTTTAGCGTAATCAGTACAATCCTATACGTGAGAGTACACACGGAGACTGCTCAGGCTACCCTGTTTTGACTTTGAACTATTAGAAGTTGAACGCTGCGAATCGTGCGAGAGAGTGCGGTATGTTGTTGTTGTTTCGTCTCACGGCACGCTGCGCCCGCGCCGGCAGCCGCGTCTATGCAGGTTCACTACCGCACTTTTTTATGTTTTGTACGTAGTGTAGTTATGGGTATATAGGGTGCGTAACCTGATGTGTCGCCGTGTGTACCTACCTATTTTCAGAATAATGGAATTGATCTCGCCATTTCTTTACGTTATAATGGCAGGGCCAGGATTATTGCTGAATATCTCTGAAACCATTGAACAACATTGAAGTACAATTTTTTTCAGTAATGGCATAGAATAAGGTACCAAATAGTAGGTATCAATTAAATACTGGCTGTATCATTTTTTTAAGATAAAAAAAATTAGGTACATGCACAACGTAGGTAGGTTTGTAATTAGGTGTTATCGAAACAAAGACCCCTAGCATGCCCTGTAATGTGCGACTATAATTTATTGTCGTTTGTTGCTCATACAAAGCCTCTGGCGGGGGTCAGTCTCCTTTTTGAAAATACAGACGTAAAAATTAGGTAGGTACATTGAACAAATTTAAATCTACAAGAAATGAATCCATTTACAGTTTTACGTCAATAGCTACTAATTATGGATGTATCGTCTGCAGTTGATAGTTTTGCTTCATTAAAAAATCATCGCTACAATGCTTTTCATGGGAACAGAACAGACGCCGGTTGTCAATATGATTGCCCATCGCATATTCATTATGACCTTCATCAATGTCTGGAAATCGATTTATTTGTCTAACAAACAAAGCATGGACATAAATCATTATCTTTGTCATTATAGCCATAGATTGCAGATAGGTAGGTTATCGGTAATTTTATAAACGTACCTATTACGTACCACCAGTCCCCACTAGGCTCGCGTCAGCAGTGCATTATGCCAGTGTGGTGCAGTATATGATATGGTACCTACGCCAAAGAAAATATACGCTAACCTACGCGTTTTCGTGTATGAGAGGAGACCTAATATATCATGGGACGTACGTATTCACATGTTATAGGCTGATTATTGATGATACAATAGGAAACGGAATATCTATCTATAACGTCACGCCTCTTTCCCAGTAGGGTAGGCGAGAGACAGAATAAATTATTCTTATGGCAGAGACCAGGGCGCGCCAACTACTACGATCCTTGCACACCTCTCTGTTGCCCCATTCACATCCATACATCTCTTCAAACATGCCCGTTCGGTTTCGAGTACTCCGCACCTCCCCTTTTTGTAGGACGCAACGCAACTGATTTCCGAAAACGTCATTCTGAATTTATTCAGAATACTTCCTACGAGGGCGTCCTCTGCTGAAACTTCCACTCACTGGGAAACTGACGTTTGGGGGAAAATGGCAGTTCGAGGTATTGGACGTTCGGGGAAATGGACTAGCTTTCGGGGAAATAGACGTTTTGAAAAATTGAAGAATCCGGGGAATGTATGTTCGGGTCTGCGGTGTACGTTTTAACAAATGAACGCAAATCTTGAAAAGCGTCTACACGAACATAGATATTATGTTCATCATCATCACCATCATCATTAGCCTATATTCGTTCCAGTGTAGGGCACAGGCCTACCCTCGGGGCGGGTGCATGGGCATCAATCTACCACGCGTGCCCAATGCGGATTAGTAGGTAGAGAACTAGAGACTTCACATACGCGTAGTGTCGGTGGCGCGTTGCGGAGAGGTATGGACAGTCCGGGTCCGGGTTCGAATCTGCAAGGACGACTTGCCATCTACCAATGAGCATTTCTATCTTATGTACAAATACCAACTGGTCTCAAACGGTGAAGGAAAACATCGTTAGGAAACCTGCATAGCTACGCTTAAAAATAAATTCTGATTAGGTACCGTCTGATATTTGTATCTTTTCGAAATATTTTTGATTTTTTTATCCGATTGGTCTGATCGAAGTTTAAAATACGTTAATTTGTCTTTCTGATTACTGCCCCTTCTCTGTGTATTTGAACTATATGAACCGAGGATCGCCAGTCGGAAGAAACGGGATAAGCACTTCCCACTGTACCTACACGGTCAGATTGATCAAACTATCGAACATCCTACTTATTTAGCGTATATTTTCTTATTCATATTGTGTTATTTTGTTTGTTGCAGCCTGCTTCAACTACGAAGGCGCAGAGAAAATCAATAAAGCCGATAAAAACAAGGATATGAGCATGGATAGCGCACGTGAGTAGAACTTAGTGGTATAAAACTCCGGCATGACTCCGGCTAGACTAGCATGCCACGCACGACAAAGCGACTAAACTTTTTTGACGTTGGAGACATTAACAGGTTGGTTTTACAAAAATTTACTCAGTCGTTTTTACCTGAAGTTTCATTTGAAGGTACCTTTTACCTTAGTTTAGTACTAAGGGTTGAACTACAACAGGCCGCACGCAATCGCATTTTTCCGTCGCTCCATCCTTTTCTGTCACTCAGGAACGTCATTTGCTAGAGCATAATAAGATAGACGGAACGCGATCGCGTGCGGCCATGTGTAGTTCAACCCTTACCGTCCACTATACAGGTTGTTAAAATACTTTGGTTAGGCCCATATCTTAGGGGATGTTTCAGGAGATCAAACTTTGCAACTTTTACCCTGGGGCCGACATTTAAATAGCAAAATAAAATATCTGGCTGTTTTCGGGTCGAGTAGCCTTTGGCGTTTTATGGGATAGCAGATTTTTTTCGCGATTTCAATTTATTCAGTTTGATGGGCAGAACCACTCCTTATAACGCATTTAATAAGGTAAGGTAACGTATTTAATTATACACCCTGCATACAGGGTAATTAAGGGTAAGGGGTAGTGGGATATTACCTGTATGTATAACGAATTGCGGAACGGAAATGTAATGAGGATTATGAATGGATTTGCCCCCTCCAGAATTCCGTTACGGAATTCCGGATGTAATTTGGCCAGTCCTAAAGGACTTATTTTGTGGCCTTATTCGTGGCGTACTCCCGTACCTATACAAGGTGTAACAAAAATACAAAAAAAAATTTAAGGGGACCTTTTAGACCATCAAACTGAACAACTTTCACTATGGGACCAATATCGAAATCGCGAAAAAAAAAAGATGTTCTATACTCTACAAATCGACTAGAGCTAAAATATGTATGGGATATCAGATTTTCTTTTTCGCGATTACGATGTTGGTCCCATAGAGAAAGTTGTTCAGTATGACGGTCTAAACAACCCCTTTAGGAGTTTTAAAATTTTATTTGTACTTATGAAACACTCTGTATATGTCTAAAGCTATAATAGTAGGTAATAGGTATACATTTTCTACTCTATGAATCTCATGAATCTCGACCTAAGAGATAACACACTTGATATTGCCCTAACGCCCCTAACTAAACTAAAAGATAACGAAAATAAGCGAAAATGAGGATTCTAGAGCAAATACCCGTATTTACCGGTGTTATATTTTATGCTTTAATTTTTATGTATACAGATGTGTGTGTACCGTTATGTATTTTTATAATAAGGTACCGTAACGTAACGTTAATTTAGATAGACAATGCGGGTGACTTAGGGCTGCCAACTTTTTTTCTTAATTGTTACCGGACAAATTAATGATAAAGGAGCTTCAAATAAGGGATTTTGTCTCCTTTATTTCCCGGGACAATGCTTAACTTCTTACCTATTAATTTTCTTAAAACTGCTGCCTACTCAGACACTTTTTTGGTAGAGATAGCAAGTTGAACTTTGGCATTTTCTGGATTATAATATTTAGACAACCTCCTCTAGGAGTATAGTCGTGATCATATGATTATGCTACTTATTTTGGTAATAGGGAAAGGGAAGCGATATGTGTGGGTCGTGCGGCGGCGGCGTGACACAATGGGAGCATGGGCAAAGAAAATACAGGGTCCAACTAAATATGCTGACACTTTTTTAAGGGGATGATCAGACCATCAAACTGAACAACATTCTCTATGGGACCAACATCGAAATCAAGAAAAAAAAATCTGCTGTCCCATACAAAACTGCAAACCGACTCGAGCCAAATGAATGGCAACAGCAGATTTTTTTTTCGCGATTTCGATATTGCTCCCATAGAGAAAGTTGTTCAATTTGATGGTCTGATCATCCTCTTAAAAAAGTGTCAGCATAATATTAAGAAGGACCCTATATATACGTACTTAGATATGTGTGGGCCAAATTTTTTTTCTTTTAATTTTAACCTTTTTCCTTGCATTATTGGGCAAAGGTCTCCCCCAGGCTTTTCCAGCCTTCTCTGTCCCGTCCCGTGCCATCAGTTGCCATTCCGTTTCGTGGGCATACAGGTCGTCGCGCCATCGTCGGGCTCCCCATTGGGTCGCGATGATAGTTGCCCTTATTCGTGTTTTATTCACCTACAGTTTTTTAATAGGTCATGTTATAATGTTGCATGTTTATTACAGCTAAGCAAGGGTTATTTGACACGCCACAAGCGTCACACGACACACCCACTAAGTGACACGTTTTTTTAATCCTTTATGGATGTTAATAATTATTAGGTAGGTATACTTTACTTACGTATCTGTCTACCATACTTGTAAAACAGTTCCGTGACTGACTAACAGACAGACAAAAACAACGCAAAGTAAAACTAAACCGCTGAAGATAGAAAGATACAATTTTGAATATTTTGGAGGACGAGAGGTGACTCAGAAAAGATTTTTCAAAAATCAACCTCAATAGGAGATAGGAGTGCCAAAGGGCGTTGAAGTTTTCCGAAATCTACGCGGACGAAGTTGCGGGCAGAAGCTAGTCTATAATAATATAGAAGTATTTAATCGGGCAGCCCACGTCCACCCACTGGTGGACATTTGTTGTGCCATTTACGAAGGTCGCGGTGTTTTGATTACGATAAGTATATAGAAAATTCTAATATACTTATATTACTCATTGGAGGTAGCTACTTTGTCTCGCTTAGCGATAATTTCTTTTGGCATGTCACGTTTTTAATAAAGTTGGTTGGGTGGATGGGGTGGATGTACCAGTCCCAAACCAGTCACCACCGGTCATTTTAAGACATCGTGCTATTTTTTTAAGTTTGTGTTACACCTACTACATTATGGTTTTTGTACCTATCAGCATCTTTCGTAAATATTAAAAATTATGTACTTAGTTACCTAAACAATAGTTTGTACTCTTAGTTATTTCGTGACAATAGCAAAAATAGCGAACAATTCTCTTGCATCGGTTCACCCTAAACCCACCCACCATTCTTTTATTAATCCTATTATTAATATTATGTTGGTCAACCATTGGTACCTACAAGTTGTAGGCAATAAGTGAACTCATACACACGCTACGCTTTTGGGTTTGTTTCAAAATTACAATGAACTAATTAACTGAAGTGTAATATCATTTTACGTCTTAATTTTTAACCAAACAACGCATTAAAAAACAGTGAAACAGTATCTCGACTCTTAGAATAATCCATAACTAACGGAACATAAACCCTTTGACTATTTATTATATGGACTAGCCTTACGGTAGCATTTCCCGTCTGCCACGGTATAAGAACAATTGATGATGTGCATTTACATACAATTTTATACCTTATCACCAAACGAGACAGCCTATAATTGCGAAACCATAAATTCGAACTTAGACCGTTTCGGGTTCACACGAGACTACTTTTAATGATTTTTTAACATTCAAAATTAGAATCTAAAGTTATGAGGAATAAAATCCAAAGTTGCGGATTTCATGTTACCTGCCTCGCCCCCCGCAAAAAGTGTCAAAAATGTTTGTTAGTAGAATTACACGCGTAACTAGTTCACATAATAAGTAGTCAAAGCATAAACCGGAAGTTAAAAATATGTAAAAAAAAATGCCAAGGCCAATTTGCTACTCCACTCCATCTTATTATTTTACCGCGTAAGTGTGCCAAAAAGAGCGAACATAAGGTTCTTTCTCGTTTTGTCGTGGGTGTCATGCTAGCTGTGCTGGGCGATCGATTGTCTGAGGCCAATCGGTCTAGCATGCCAACTCCGACAAATCGAGAAAAATCGTGACGTGCGTGGCGCCCTGTCGTTGCTACTTTACGCATGCGAAAATGAGCGCGCGTGACAGTTTTCTCATTTTGTCGCTTCGTTGAGTGTAGCATGCTGGGTACAGCGCGTGGGCATAAAAATTGTCATGTTATCGTAGGTTATAGGTACTATGTATGTAAAGTAGGTATTCCCCATGTAGAACTCAAACAAAGAATTTTTTGGTGCAGACAGTTAAAGTGAAATCATAATAATAGATAGGTATTTTTGTTTGCATAGCTTTGCAATGAATGAACGCAAAGGACGGATAGACGGGGCTTATCGATTAAGAGTAATTAATATTCTAGAAATCCGCAGAAGAACCAGAGTAGCTGATATAGCCCAAAGAATTGCTAAACTAAAGTGGCAGTGTGTGGGGCACATTGCTCGCAGAACCGATGGCCGATGGGGCCGGAAGGTTCTCTAGTGGCGGCCGCGTACCGGAAAGCGCAGCGTGGGTAGGCTAGGCACCCCACACGGTGGACCGACGACCTGCGGGGCTAGTACGCCAACCCGCGATAGCGACATTTAACACATCCATCTGTCAAATTTAGTCTATTATCTCGTTCATTCGCGCGCAAATAGAAAGAGAGCGGAAGCGTTATAGCGCTATATCACGCTATCGCGGGTTGACGTACTAGCCCCGCTGGTCGGGGGAAACCGTTGGATGAGGGCACCGCAGGACCGGTCATTATGGCGATCCTTGGGGGAGGCCTATGTCCAGCAGTGGACGTCCATCGGCTGAGATGATGATGATGGTGATGTATATTCTAGTCGTCAATGACTCTAGTAGTTACTTAATTATTAGCGGACGTAGCATGATTCGCCCGATAAGGCTACGTCACGCCTTTTATGTCGTTCTATCGCGCGCAAAAAGAAAGAGCTAAGGCACGCACGATACCGATATACAAGATGTTACAAAAATACAAATAAACATTCCCGGTTTAGACCATCAATCTGAACAACAGTGCAAGTTGTTCAGATTGATGGTCTAAACCGGGAATGTTGATGTTGAATTTGATGGGACCAACATCAAAATCGCGAAAAAAAATATTGATGTTCTATACTCTGCAAATCGACTATAGAGCTAAAATATGTACCTATGGGATATCAGAATTTTTTTTTCGCGATTTCGATGGGACCACCCATAGAGAAAGTTGTTCAGTTTGACGGTCTAAACAACCCCCTTAAGAGTTTTAAATATTTATTGTTACTTATGAAACACCCTGTATATAACACTGCCAAACTACGGCCGCGGCCGCAGCTGTGGCCGCAGTTCGTCTTGTCGCAGGTAATCTATAAAAATCTGCATACAGCACGGCTAGCATGCCACCCACGACAAAGCGTTTAAACGAGAAAAACGTCATGCGCGCTCTTTTTGGCGTACGTAAAATAATAAAGATGGAGGCACGTCTCGATTTTTGTCGTTTTCTCGGCGATGGCATGCTAGAGGGGCAGTTTGTTTTAGTTAATGGAAGGCACGCATGTCAGGTCAGGCGTCAACTCAAACTCGGTCAGTTCAGCTGTTTAGTTCATTTCACTTCTGTTCATTCAGAGTCATTCATCATTCGCACCTCAATTCGCACATGGCAGTGTTGCCAACAGTACGATTTAAATCGTAATCATACGACTATTTTGACCCTGATACGTTGTACAGTGCGACATAAAAGAGTAGAAAATAAATGAGGGCGCTGCCTTCACGCAAGAACGTCAAAATCACGCATATGCTGGCAAGACCGACCTACAATTTTATTTGTACTAAAATATTTAGTACCTGCTGTCACCGTTTTCTACTCTTTTATGTTGCACTGTACGATCGCATATTGGAAATCGTACGCAAAATATACGATCTTTTGAAATCTCTGAACCTTCATAATAATCAATAATTTTCCATTAAATTCCTATGATTCCTACAATTTTATCTCAGACGCTCTTTAGAAAAACATGTCGCACTATCCTAGAGCGACATGACATCTAGAAATCAGGAGTTCTCCGTGAAATATCACCGTCGGCGACGTTGTTTTAATTAATTTTACGTGATATCTTGGAAATTAGTAGAGTAGTTTTAGTTTTTTGGTTGGTGTTGTTCAGTTCGTAGTTGTATATTGTTGAAATTAGTTGATTCGTGTATTTTATTTATGTTACAAAATCTTAGTACCTAGTACCTAATAATCATTTTGCACCTCCTCCGTTCCAGTGTTTATTCCTGAATAAATTGCGTTAGTGACCAAAGTGGTCAGTACTTTTTGTATAAATTTCATTACGCACGATTTTTTCACTACCTACCGTTCTGGGCAAAATACGGACTTTTTTGGCCTGTGGTAGGGTAAACCGGGGTCAGTTGAAACAAATTTACTTTAGATGCATGTAGTGCAGTTATCTGTAGTATGGGCAAACCAAGCTCTTGTATAATTTAAAGGATCATAATTTGGCTTCTAAATTAAATGTATTCTACAACTCTAACTCAAACCGTTAAGGTGCAATGACGTTTTAAAAGTGATTGAAAATGTGGTTCAACTGACCTCATACTGGGGTCGATTACCTCATACTGGGGTCGAGAAACGGCACATGGGTCCATTGAAACAATCAAAATATCTTTGGAACAATAGAAAATTCATGTTCAGCTTTAGGGCTCGTCCGCACAGCGATTTTTATTCGCGCGAATGATGTGATTGTGATAACATAGGATGAATTCTGACAAGACACTTATGTCAAGACACTAAGTATGAAAATTATTTGTTTCACTCGTCTTTCTATGCTGTTTACCGCTATAAAACGACCCCCACACCTACAGGAAGACGCGTGCAACAATAAATTTTCGTACTTATTGTCTTGACATAAATTTCCTATCAGAAGTTATCCTATGTTATCACATTCACATCATTCGCGCAAAAAAGTTCGTAGCTTCGAAATCTGTGTGCAAAACGTAGCATTTTGGAAAACAAAACGTATTAACGAGGATTTATCCGATGCAACCCTGGCAACCTTGCTCAATACTTATTTCATTCGGTTTTTGGCGGGATTTGGTAGCTGACGTTTGGAGTCCTCATATTTCATCGAATTTTTATTGTTTATAGTGAGTTTTGGTTCGTAAAATTGGTGTTGTTTTGCGTAACAAAGTGTCGTGCAAGTGAACAATATATAGTTCAGTGAAATATGATGGTGCATGGGTCGTAAACAGGAAAAGTGTTCCGTGATTTTAGCGCAGCAAAGCGGTCTGTTCACCTCTTTCCTGTGGACTTCCCTGCTTTTCCTGCGTCTTTCGATTGTCTCCAAAAACTCCAAAGAACCATCAAAACGTCGAATACCAACGTTTTAATGTGAAAACAGAAGAAATATAAAAATAAAATAAGATTTAGCCAAAAGGTCTAGGAACCAGGCTAGTAAATAAATTGAAAAGAAAAAACTTATTTCATTCATTCGTTCTTTCGTTCATTGATTCAAAAATAAATCATTCACCCCGTGATATTGGAGGTGGTCGCTCGTGCGTTGTTTTGCCTACGAAGCAAATTATTGTGTACAGTAAATTATTTTGTTACCTTAGCAGCCAATTAAAAAGGACTTTGGAATTTGTGAATTGTGTTGAAACTATGAAAGTGTTATAAATATGTATCTTGGTAAAGCAAAAACTGATTCAAACGGTGAGTTTTTTTCCATCGTTATTTTCAAACCAAAAGCGCGCCGCTGCATTGCAGGATTTGCGGAGTTTACATGCTGAATACGAAGGGAATTTATCTTATTTCTAATGTTATTTACAGAATGTTACAGAATGAACAGGTAAAATAAATGAAACATGTTTATTGAAAAAATCCAGTTACAAACAAAACACCTAATCCTTAATCTTTAAACAGTTAAATACTTATTAATTACTTTACAAAAAATTTGGACAATCAGCTAGGTACTTATACTTAAATTTCAAAATCAAGGAAGCAGTTTAGTCATCTGGGTGTTCAACTTGAACCGACTCCTCAGTTTTTGTTTATGTGATAGGGGAATTCCGGTTTAGTCTTATGGGCAGACTCGAAAATTAGACATTCTAGTTACATTAATTTTACTCATTTGTTTGGATTGTCACGATTTTTATTTCTGAAAAAAGTCGCTTTGCTTGAGGTTCAAAAGACGCTAAAAGTCGCTAAATATTTATTTGTCGCTAAAACGAAAATTTTCCCCGCTAAACAGTCATGAAATCCCCTAGATCTAGCGACAAAGTCGCCAGAACGGCAACACTGGCCATGTTATAGGTATACATATATATATTTTTCTTTCCTCTTGTACTTTGATCTCAATTTTTCAATGTAGGTAGGTAGAATACTTTCCTTTGATATTTTGATTTTGTGTTTATCATCTTCGTTGAAAAATCTTAGACAGGTTAGCTTTTATTTAGAACTGTCAATGTCATTTTTTTTTTTTTTTTTTGTTTTTCGTTCAGAAATGTATAAATCCACTGCTGCCTGTCATTGTATTGCGGAACTATGTATTGTATTTCCGGACTCACCTTTTTCTCACGTCTTAAATTCTATAATAACATGATGGTTTAAACTTTTGTACCGAATGATATGCTTCTCGTGGCGAGTACTGTGGCTTGTGACGCTACAGTAGAATTAGTATATTTTAGAGTTATTAGTTTGTTTTTAATTATTTTATTTATTTTATATTATAGTGTATTATATATATATTTTTTTAACTAATGTGTGACCATTTAGCTTTGAATGATAGTTTCTTTTCTTGTACTTCATCCTCAGATGACTTTTTAAGTGCGGACAGTTTTGATTCCACACCGGACACATTGCATGATCAGATCTCCTCCGTATTTTCTTTGTTTCCCAATAACCTCAATATTGTACATATTAACGCACAGAGTATCCCTGGTCACTACGCCGACTTACTGGCTACCTTCAGCTCTTCAGTGGTGGACGCTGTACTGGTGTCTGAGTCTTTCCTGAAACCTTCTCTTCCCTCGACTCAGTACGCTCTCCCTGGGTTCATACTTATTCGGAATGACCGCACTGGCGTAGGTTGTGGCGGGGTTGCTATTTATCTAAGAGCCGACATTCCATATAATATTATTAGTGTATCCCCATCTCCTTATACCAAATCCGCTGAACACCTTTTCCTGGAAGTTTGCCTTCAACACACCAAAGTTTTTCTCGGCGTCTTCTACAGTCCTTCCTCTTCTATTGATTATTTTTCCTCTCTGGAAAACCTTTTAAATTATTTCTGTCCCAGTTATGATCACTTTCTTCTCTTAGGCGATTTCAACACATGCTTAGTGAAAAATGATCATCGCACGAACAAATTGCATTCCCTACTATCCTCTGTTAATCTCCAAGTCCTTCCCCTTTCCACTACCCATCACGTTCCCAACACCACTCCCTCCCTCCTGGATATCATGATAGTCTCGTCCCTGGACAATGTTTCGACACATGGTCAGATGCCCGCATGTTTCTCCTATCACGACCTCATTTACCTATCATATAAACTACGACCTCCTAAATGTAAGCCTAAATATCGTCTCCTTCGCAGCTACAAGAACATTGATCTGGTAGCCTTGCGCAGAGATGCTGCTAACACAGACTGGGGTTCGGTTCACTGTTGCGATAGCATTGACAGCAAGGTTTCCATGTTGAACTCAACAGTCCTTAGTTTATACGACCGGTACGCGCCGATCAAGAAGGTCAAGGTCAAGCATGCGCCGGCTCCCTGGCTCTCTCAGAAGATTAGGGATGGTATGGCATTGCGCGACAGAGCGAAGAGGAAACTGCGCAGATGCCCCTCTGACTCTAACCTGTCTCGATACAAATATTTGCGAAACAGGTGTAATCGCATGTGCAGGGATGCCAAGAGACATTATATTCACGACACCGTTGAAAGCTCAACTGACTCAGCTTCACTATGGAAGTTTCTGAAATCTCTTGGTATCGGCAAATCATCTGTTTCTGCTCCTATTGCGGTTGATCTCTCCTCTCTTAACTCACACTTCTCTCTTCCTCCTGTTTCTATAAACCCTCTCACTAAAGTCTATACTCTCAATAGTCTTTCTCAACTTCCTTTACCTCACTGTCCCCCTTTTAGTTTCTCTGCGGCGACCGAACGTGATGTAGAAAAATATGTTCTATCCATCTCATCCTCGGCCGAAGGTCATGACACTGTGTGCTCACGTATGATAACCCTTATCCTCCCTGAACTTCTTCCCATCCTTACCCATGTCTTTAACTTCTCACTATCTACAAGTTCCTTCCCCTCTGCTTGGAAACAAGCGCTGGTAGTTCCTTTGCCTAAAAATCCCAATCCTACCTTGTTTTCCCACTTTCGTCCCATCTCCATTCTTCCTTTTCTCTCTAAAGTTCTCGAGCTTATCGTCCATAGGCAATTGGGTACTTTCCTACGTACCAACCAGTTATTGAATCCGCTTCAATCTGGTTTCCGGCCCGGCCATAGCACTGTTTCGGCTCTCCTCAAAGTCACCGATGATATACGCCTCGCAATGGAGAATAAAATGCTATCTATACTAATCCTTCTTGATTTCAGCAGTGCCTTCAACTCTGTTGACTTTGATGTTCTTCTCGGTATCCTTCAATCTCTCAATATTTCTCCGCCAGCAACTGCCTGGTTCAACTCATATCTTCGAGGACGCTCGCAGTGTATCCGCTCGGATGGGGTCTCCTCGGACTGGTGCGATCTCACTGCAGGCGTTCCTCAGGGTGGTGTCCTATCTCCCCTTCTTTTTTCATTATTTATTAATACTATAACTACTGTCATTACTTCTAATTTCCATCTGTACGCTGACGACCTCCAAATCTATCGCCATTTTGGGGCTGATGACGTCACTCAAGCTATCGATGAGATAAATAAAGACCTGGAGCGTATCAGTACTTGGGCTGACTCTTTTGGTCTTATGGTCAACCCTGCCAAATCACAGTCCATGATTCTTGGCAGTAGATACATGTGCAACCGTCTCCAGGCGTCTGCCATTCCTCCGGTCGTTTACAATGGTGTCATAATCCCTTTGAGTAAATCTGCAAAAAATCTTGGTGTTACGTTTGATCCCAACTTATCTTGGTCCTCTCACATAAATCAGGTTAGCCGAAAAGTGCATTACTCCTTCCATTCCCTAAAACATCTCCAAAATTTCCTTCCCTTCAAAACCAAAGTCTCCTTAGCCCAATCCCTCATCCTTCCTATCATTGACTATGCCGATGTGTGTTATCTGGATGCCACAGAGGAACTTGTCAATAAATTAGAGAGACTCCAAAATTTGTGCATCCGTTTCATTTTTGGATTGCGCAAATACGATCATGTATCAGACTGCAGGAAGCAGTTGAAATGGCTTCCTATTCGTGGTCGCAGGAACTCTCATATCCTCTGTCTCCTGTACAACACCCTCCACAATCCTTCTGCTCCTACTTACCTCCGCGAACGTTTTTCCTCCTTCCGTCCTCCTGACAGACCCTGTAGATCCCACCTCCGTACTCTCCTTAATATCCCGTCCCACACCACTGACTTCTACTCCTACTCCTTCACTGTCCATGCTGCCCGCCTGTGGAACTCTCTTCCCGCAAGTATAAGGGACTGTCCAACAATTAGTTCTTTTAAAAAGAAAGTTAAAGATCACTATCTTTCTCTGCCTTAAATTAAGATTATGTATTTATTATACTTATGTATTGTATATTATGTATTGGTATGTTTGTAATATAATATTTATTTGTTTATTATTTTGTAGTTTATCATATAATAAGTTATTGTTCAGATTGTGTGTTTTAGTTTGTTTATTTCTTTGAATTGTGTACACCTTGCCTGCCTCACTTTGTAATCTTTCTCTTTATTATGGGTCTGCTGGAAGAAATCTCTTCAGAGATAAGCTCGCCCTTTGTACTTGTCTATTATGCTGTATTCATCTGTATTTCCGTGTGTACAATAAATGGTTTAAATAAATAAATAAATAAAATAAAAATTTATTTTGTTTTTAATAATATATCATTGAAGGGAATAATTTAGTTGGCTTTCTTATTGATTGGTTTGATTACAAGTTCTCTTGGCAACGGACTTCGTTGAGGGGGGGTGTCGGTCGGTTTCTCACCCCCTTACCCCAAAAAAAACTGGCGCCAAAACAAAGGCTTGGTATCATAGACGAAAAATTTTTCGCTTACGCTAGTACCTAGACCGAATATCAGTGTGACCGGATAGCGAATTATATGAAGTGACATCTCGGAGTCAGGTGGTTGTCCCATACAATTTATATGAAGTGACATTTTGGAGTCAGATTTTGGAGTCAGATGGCCGAAGTACAAAAAAGTGGATACGTCGATAAGGACAGCAATAAGTAGCGGTCTCCTTTTTTAACTAGAGCGAATTTGCTATGTGCATCTCTTACTGAGTGATATGACAAGACACGTGCTTCCTTCTAGTGCCTTCTCTTTCTACGCTTGGTATATGACCGCGGAAGTTGTGAAAAAGTTAAAATAATTTCCAAATGTCAAACAAAATCAAATTTCTTTCGAATGAAACTGAATTCTCTGTACATACCTACTTAAAATAAAATCCGTCGCGTCGTATATCCACACGACTATATTCCCCGAGGGGGTAGTCAGAGATATTCTGAAACCTCAGAACATCCACGTTTCACTAGTAGTACCGAAACTCTGTCTAGTGTGACGGGGAGTGAGCACCTCGCCACTTGTAATGGAGAGAGTAAATTGAACCATGCAGGTTTCCTCACGAAAAGCCAGTGATGTTACAAAACATACATACATTCCGAAAAACTCATTGGTACGAGTCTGCCTGGACGGGGATTGAACCATCGCCTCCTGCATGGCAGGCAAGGTTACTTGTTACTAGACCACCACGACTATCGTTGTATCTAATACTAGATGACCGCTGCAAACTTTGTACTGCCTTAGAATCTTCCCGACTGACACTTGGCCGTTTTTAAAGCCTAAGTTCATCACGGATAATGTAGCATTTTAATGGTGAAAGAATTATTTAGATCGGTCCAGTAGTTTCAGAGCCTATTCAATACAAACAAACAAAAATTAAAATCGAAATCGAAACAAAAATTTATTACACTCGCTCGCTAGCTCTTTCTTATATTACACTCTACAACAATAAAAACGGGTCACTAACCACATAAACCTTAATATCTTGGAAACTAAGAATGGTAGCTTATTTAATTAAATAAAAAGTATTTTATAGACAATTTAATACTTCAATCAATCAAATTTGATACTTACTACTTCTTAAATTAATACAATTTCTGGTTGCTATACAGTTATGCTAATAAAAAAGGCTAAAACCTAAGTAAATGATTTTTTGAAAATGAAATTTTTAGTATTCAACATTTATTATTAATGTGGTAATTTTATCACTCACATACACTATAATATGGGGAAATGTTATATCTGTGACAAAAAATGGTAATTTTAAATTTTTGGTCTGCGAAAGAATTGATGCATTTGTATTTATGTATTTTAATTAAGTCAAACAAATGAAAACTAAAAATGTTATCAATTAATTTAAGAAGTATTAAATAGTCTAATGAAATACTTTTAAAGTTAATAAGCTATCATTCTTACTTTCAGAGATATTCAGGTATGTTGGTGAACCGTTTTTATTGATGTCGAGTGTAGTATAGATTCATAAACGAAACGGTACCACATGGTACCATGATAATTTGTATGTACTTAGCTAATCTATATTCCGTAAGTACCTACAGTACAGTGCATAGCAACAGCAAAACAAAAACATAATGATAACTAGGTTTTACATTTCTTGAATCTCAGGACTTGTGGTGCAATGCAAGTCTGTTTCTGGGTGGACACTGGACAGCCTGCTCTCTGACTTGCCACTGGATTCCACCATTTTATGGTAGCTCGTGTGTGTCAAGCAATATTGCTATTTTATGTGTCAAGCCCAACAATATTAATCTACCAGTACTAGATAGGGTGATCAGTAGGAACTGCATGTTCTGAAATACGGTTACTGTACCACCTTGATGTTACCAAGTTCACTTCATTCATTATGTCAATGACAGACCGCAATGTGTCATGTTGTTTCTATGAATGTACTTGTCTATCGTTAAAGTGTAAGTCATTGGTCTTATATACCAGACACAATACATAAACAATTGGAATTGCAGTACACACGTTCCACCAGTGCCTGACGGGACTAGATATTGTCAAAATTTTCAAAACTGCAATAGAGAAACAGTTTTTTAAATTTGAATAGTATATAATAATAATAATAATTATGAATCATAAAATAAGGTAGGTGTTTTTGAATAGAAAAGTCTTGTGTTAAAAAAATCATCGCTTGAATTTTACAAACTAATGAAGAGAAAACAATATACACAGCCATTCTTAATATGCTGATAGTTTTTTATTGGGATGATCAGACCATCAAATTGTAAACCTTTCTCTATGGGACAAAAGTCGAAATCGAGAAAAAAATATCTGCTGTTCCATACAAAACTGCAATCCTACTCGACCCTGAATTGATATCCTCCTTTTTTAAAACTCGTTTTAAAACCACTAAACTAGATAGGTAAATCGGTATGTCAAGTTTTTTTTGGTCTTCATTTTTATATTTTTTAAGGATAGAAGACATAATTTTAAGACACCTATTTCATTCTTATTGCGATTCATCGAGTTTATCAATATAAATTTAAAGTGACGTCACTGCACGGACCGAAAAACCACGTTATTTTATTAAAAATATCTGTAATCCTTTCATTTTAAAATCTCTGACATAGAAAATATGATTATTGAGACAATTATCTCGAAATGGTTTTCAATTCAGCCCTCCAAAAAAAAACTTGACATACCGAAATGTCCCACTGCACCATCTCTAATCAAATATAATACATTAACAATTTCTTTATTGAGATAGCAGTAAGCAGAAATGTCCATGCTATGAAACCTATCTATAGATTAACTTGGAATTTTAAATTATATTATTATTTATTAAAAAAATTCATCCAAATCGTTAGAGCCGTTTACGAGAACCATGTACAAGGTGTAATAAAACATGCTAGTAATATTTTAAGGGGGGGGGGGTTTACTGACGATCAAACTGAACAACTTTCATTATGGAGCCAACATCGAAATATAATTTAAACAATCTGCTGTCCCATACATTCAGTTGAGTTGGTAAGTACTGCAGCTTTGGTCTAATAAAAATGAAATTCATGGTTTAACAGTTAGACCATCAATTTTATTTTTATTAGACCATCAAAACTACAACTACTATGGAGCCAACATTGAGAAATTATATAAAAAATCTGCTGTTTCATACAATGCTGCAGTACTTGCCTACTCAACTGAATGTACGGGTTTAGTTACTCTTACTAAACCATCCATCCCATTTAAATATTACTCAATCTCAAAAATTCAATATAGGAACTTAAAGCCACTTATTAAACCATTATCTGAATACACACTAACATTTTGATCGTAATAACAAAATAGGGGTGCACAGTGTTTTAAGAAGGGGGTTTTGGTGACGTCCACGTTTTATTCAAGAAATCGATAGTTTTTCTAATTCTGAGTGCAAGAGTAAAACTCCGGCTTCGATACGACTTATAGTTTTTTTTATAATAAGTGACAAAAAATCCGCAATCCGTATTCCGGAAAACATATAACGAATTATTAAAAAAGAACTGAAATACTTTTTTTTGTTTTGATTAAATCTTATAATTGTGTACAAGACAATACACCTTTACACAAATTTTGGACATTTTACTACGAATAGGTAACGAAATATGACCATTTTTCGTATTTCAGTTTTCATGTTTTTACTCGACCATAAAACCGTATTAGGATGAGATTTCTACACCGAACGGTTGTTCATACCCTCCTTTATAGGTAGTATGTAAATCACAACCTAATTCCGTTTTATGTAGAAGTTATTAATAATTTTCTATTTTCTTCAGGGTTGTCACTTACTCATATCCGGTAATACGTTATATTTTTGAATACCTAAGTCGTTTATATTTTCATCCGGATAAATAATTGCGAGTTACAAAAACCAATTTTGTGTTATATCATCGCCATTGACACGTAGTCTAAGAAAAATACGGCTTGAGATTGCATTATAGACACTTTATTACATTGTGTTTGAACTAGTATTGCTGTTAATTTATAATACTTTTATCTACTCTTTACTATCTTCTTATCGTGTGGGCAAGCCCTGGTGTCAGAGTTTTTTCATACCGCCTTACGGCCTCTTTAATTTACGATATTAACCGGGGATTATTATTTTTATACGTAAAACGAATTGAACAAAGCAGTCCTGTACAAAATCACCAGTTACAATATTTTTGTTCATACCAAAATTTAATGTTTTGTAAATGTCTTAATTATCTAATAATGCACAATACAAAATAAGGGATATATTCCTATTCCTAGCTATATTCCAAATTATCATCTAAAGTGCCATTAATGCAACCTACTCCATACAAAAATCCGTAGATTTCCCCGACTAACGCTTATGTAATGATTTAGCAGATATTTGTTGCTAACTCAAAATCAATCATTTTTACGCCCAAAAATTTAGTGTAGATTTGAATCATAATCATAATCATAATAATTTATTGCCATTAATCTTGTCTATCGTACTCTTGAAAATTTAATATCTATTAACTAGAATATTACTAACTATTAATGTCGATACCGAGAATTGTAGTACCCGCAGAAGCAGAACGACGACCCTTGAACAAAACTATTATTAAGACTTCGTTATTAAAAATTAGTTTAATAACTTTTTGTCAGCATCTGACCATCAATTTGTCTTTGTTGAAATCTAACTGTTATTTAGCTGTTAGTTCTCCAAAAAGGAAATAAACAAATAATAAACGATTACTGAAAAATCACGCTCTAAAAAGTATGAAACAAGAAAATATTATCATCTGAAATTTTGTTGTGTAGTTTGCATACCTTTTTTTTTTTTTTTTTTTTTTTTTTTATTAGCCTGTTTCATCCCACTGCTGGGCAAAGGCCTCTCCCCTGCTCTTCCACTCGTTCCTGTTTTGGGCAACCTCTGGCCAGTGGTCGTCAAATTTGTCCAGGTCATCGCGCCACCTCTTCCTGGGTCGACCTGGACGCCGCCGACCGTTTTCGGGGATCCAGGGCATGATGATTTTTGCCCATCTCTCAGGATTCATCCGACAGACATGACCGGCCCACTCCCATTTAAGTTTGGCGCTTTTCTCTCCGACGTCGGCTATTTGAGTTTTGGAGCGCAACGTGGAGTTTCTGACCCGGTCGGTTCGTTTAACACCCAGAATGCTGCGCTCCATTGCTCTCTGACAAACCTTGAGCTTGGACTTTTGGGCCTCAGTAAGTGACCACGTTTGAGCTCCGTAAGTTAGGATGGGCAGGATACACATGTCGATAAGTCTACGCTTAAGAGAGAGCGTACCTACATATTATTATTATAACAATTTCAGATCAGAATGTTTTCATGTTTCATACTTTTTAGCGCGATATTTTTCAGTATTCGAGTTTTAGTTTTTGATCTTACTTTTTATTTAAATTATTTTGGTTTATTACAATATATTTATCTTTGAAAGTCACATAATAATATCCTATAACCAGTGGACGTTCAAGACGCTTCCAACGATACCTCATTTGTCAAATTATGATAAGTAGTTTAGAAGTTATGAGGAAACCGATGGATATACATACATACATAAACATTGTCTGTTTTTACGGCACTAACAGAGTATAATTTGCTTATGTAGAATACAGCTATTAATAAAAATGTTAACAAAAAAAAAGTAGAAATTACAACATAAACTTACAGAAATGATGTTTAAAATATTATATAATCAGACACTTCTAAGAAGCAAGCAAGAATGTTTAATTTGTGTTTCATACAAAACCTAAAAATTTTAATATTTAATTTGAAGTCACATGACAACCCTAAGCCCGGAAATTCCGGACAAACCTAAAATTAATAATAACTTCTACATAAAACGGAACTAGGCTGTGATTTTATTAGAACCTATAAAGGAGGGTATAAACAATTTTTCGGTGTAGAAATCTCATCCTAATACGGTGATATGGTCGAGTAAAAACATGAAAACTGAAATACGAAAAATGCTCATATTTCGTTACCTATTCGCAGTAAAATGTCCAAAATTTGTGGAAAGGTGTATTGTCTTGTACACAATTATAAGATTTAATCAAAACAAAAAAAAGTATTTCAGTTCTTTTTTTATGAATTTTTTCCTCTTTTTATGACCCAGATTTTGGGAAACTTTGACATTTATTATAAAAAAAACTATAAGTCGTACCGAAGCCGGAGTTTTACTCTTGCACTCAGAATGAGAAAAACTATCGATTTCTTGAATAAAACGTGGACGTCACCAAAACCCACTTCTTAAAACACTGTGGGGTGTAGTGTAGATGATTGATAATATTTTGTTTAATTTGAAATACATAGTTTTACTCTTGGTTTCAGCTCACACAAGATCTTCTTCTTAAGTGTGGGCAGCAAGCCCTGGTAGTGGTACTACCACCACAGATAGTAGCCAGGACCAAAGGCTTAACGTGCCATCCGAAGCACGGAATCATCTTGCTTTTTCAGACAATCAGATGATCCAGCCTACAATGTCCTATAACCAACTGGGGACTATATAGACGATATACCGACTGGGGGTGATCTATCGCTTTGTGCGTTTTCCCCAGTTGGTTAGGACATTGCAGGCTGAATCACTTGATAGTTTGTTGTGATATATCACTAGGTGTCCCCCTTTTCCTCACGCATAATAGGCGCCTAAGTCGTCGAGTTGCGGAAAATGAGCCCGCTCAACAAATGTGTGTGTGTCATGGGAATCGAACCCACGACCTCCGTGTCAAGAGCCTAATGCTCTTAAGAATTAGACCACGGAGTCTGTTAGCTCACTTGATGGAAAGTGTAGATAAAACACAGAATGTAACGTGCTCTCTCACCCACAAAAAGCTTACAATTATACCGCGTCAAAGTGATATTTTGAAAGATGAAATCTTCGTTAATTTGACAAATAATTACATAAAATACAATAATTAAGGGGAAACTAAACCATGCAATTTGAATATTATCTCTATTTGATTCGTGATCGCGTGAGTGCTCCAGCAGTGAAATTGGAAAATAATTATTTGCTATCGGACTTGTGTTGAACCAATTTAACAAAACGGAGGTTCCTCATCCGACCCAATTGCTCGTTTTTTTTACATTAAATGTGTTTCTTGCTTTGAATTAATGTTCTATACCAGCGGTTTCCGAATTCTTTTGACTACGGAACCCTTTTTGGTTCACCGTTTTTGGGCGGAGCCCTAGCTCAAGTAAGAAGTAAACTAACTGTAACATTGTTTTTTTTTACGTGAAATCACACCATATTGAGGCTTTTTGGCTTTGTGTTCGCATCTTGTAAGGCGTTCAGTAAAATACCTTCTACTACCTTCTTGTTTTAACTAGGGTAAAGCGTTTTTACCTTAGATCAAACTAAAATTAATGGATAGGCCCAAAGCGCGTTAAGTTGAAGCACAAAACTAGTACACTTGGTCCATACAAACTAGCACACTTGGTCTATCATGTCGGTACATATTTGAACCATACCTGTCATTTGTGTCATTTTTCTGGTTTGAAATGTTCGCGTAAGGCCCATCCCTTAATTTTACTTTGATCTAAGGTGTTGACCGAGAGACCGCGAGACCCGATCATTGTCCAACAATGGGACGAAATAGGTTAAAAAACGGTTTTTACTGAACACGAGTATTGAATGTAACATATAGTGTCCTTAATGTGCTGCCGGTTTTTTAAGGAGATGATCAGACCATCAAAATAAACCACTTTCTCTACGGGACCAACATCGAAATCGCGAAAAAATATCAGCTGTCCCAGCATTGTAGTTTTTTATGGAACGGCAGATTTGTTTTTCGCGGTTTCATCCCCTTAATAGACCGTCAGGCGCAGTGTACGGTAGATCGGTAGATGGGGTCGAAAATCGGTAGATCTCCCGTAAAATCGGCAGGTTCGGCAACACTGGTCAGGCGTCAGCATATTAAGGACCCTGTCTTGTTTCTCGCGACTATACATTCAAAATGTATCTTATATTTACAGTAGCATGGCACAGACCGCAGTCGGCGACGGCTCGCGTGGAGGAGGAGCTGATGCAGAAGAGTGCCAGGGCCCTGTCGTCCACCACCGACCCGCTGGAGAAGCTGCGTCTGCTGTGCCTGTCCAGGGGAGCCTCCGGTATCTTGGGACTCGGCCGGTGAGTCTAACCCCAACAAAAGGCGATTATTTACAAGGAATGCATGACGATAGCACAGTATAAGAAAGAGTATGTACAGCCCAAACGATAGGCGATTATTTACAAGGAATGCAAGACGATACCTCACCCCCTCATGGATGACAATAAGGCAATGGTGTAGTCCTCTCTCACTTATACGCATTCTGTCTCGCACATGTATTGTCAGTGTGGGCCCATTTGCAAAAAGAGGGTTGAAATTTGACGTCTATGTCACAGATTACTAGTTACTTCGTATCTATAATGTTTTTAGACTGTCTGTGGCATCTTACCATGTTAGCTCTGGAAAACGGGGGGACTGATTTCGATGCGGTTTTTTGTAATCAATAGCAAATGTTTTGTTATCAAGATATTCGTCACGCCCTCTTATTTGAGGTTTTTATTCAGTTCCCACTTTAAATTCTTTTGCTCTGTGTCCCAAAACTTCAGTATGTATGTTTTTTGTACATTTGCCGGGTTCGATTCCCGTTTGAGGCAGGCGATTCTTTAAAAATCGTTGAACGCAGTTCACATTATTTTAAAAATCAAAATTAAGTTTCTTTCAGTAAAATTTTGCATAGCCGTGGGACACCCTGTATATCTGCGCTGTGAAACCACGAGCGCCGCTGGAAAATCACGTACCTACTAAATGGTCAGAGCGGCACCCCCTCTGAATACATTTACGCCCCTAATTTATACAAACTGCGGTTCGCTATTCTTCGGTAAACCGCAGAATAAAACATTAATTTGGGTACTTACCCCATATCACAAATTTTCTTGGCATCGATGCGCCATGTTTATTGCTGGGTACCTAAAGTTTCTTTAAATAATTAAGGAAGTTTATTGAAGTGACTTGGATTCACTGGTTGACCTCCTTTAGAAAACATAAAACTTTTCTACTTACTTAATTTGGCAGAATGCCATTTAGCAAGCTAGCAAGCAGACTTTATCACCCTAAAATCGTTTAGTGTAAGTTTACCTACTTAAAAAGCTTGTGCATGCATGCATATGCTCACGACTATATTCCCCGAGGGGTTAGTCAGAGATATTCTGAAACCTCAGAACATCCACGTTTCACCAGTAGTACCGAAATTCTGTCCAGTGTGACGGGGGGTGAGCCCGTCGCCACTTATAATGGGCAGTGGGTACAATACACGCCTCGAAATTGAAGCATGCAGGTTTCCTCACGATGTTTTCCTTCACCGAAAAGCCAGTGGTGTAACAAATCGTACATAAATTCCGAAAAACTCGCTGGTACGAGTCTGCTTGGACGGGGATCGAACCATCGGCTCCTGCACGGCAGGCAAGGTTACTCGCCACTGGACCACCACGACTTGACTTAAAAAGCTTGTAATTTAGTAAAATTGCACTTAGGTTCGTCAACGAAAGTAAAGGGAGTGTGGGTGGCGCATTGCGGAGAGGCATGGACACTAGATCATGAGCGACGACAAGCCATGTGCCAATGAGCTTTCTTACTTATGTACTTACGTAATACAGACTTCTCTCAAACGGTGAAGGAAATCATCGTGAGAAAACCTGCATACGCGAAGAAGAAAATTCTGTTGCGTTTTTGAGGTGGGCCAATCCGCATTAGGCACGCGTGGTGTAGGTCTAATATACACTAAGTGACTAACTATAAACCCTCTTATCCACTAGGCAACAATTGACGCACAACATGTTCGGCAACGTTGTTAAACAACGCGCGATGTTGCTTCTTTCAAAGTTTCTTCTTTTTGAAAAAGAAGAAACGTTTTGTGCGTCAATTGTTGCTTGTTGGATACGAGGCTTAAGTGTAATGCTGTGCCTCAACAGTGGAGACAAGTTTTATAAACAAGTACAAATATCTTGGACATTTTTACAGATTATCCAGTCCCATTTGAAGTACCAGCGAATATAGGCCGGACTTGTAATTATGATGATTTATGAAAAGCGTGAGTAGGCCCCCCCCACAAGGTGGACCGACGATCTTGGAAAGGCGGGGCGGTGGGAACACGTTGGATGAGGGCCGCGAAGGATTGGTCGATGTGGCGATCCTTGGGGGTGGCATATGTCCAGCAGTGGACGTCCATCGGCTGAGATGATGATGATGATGACATATTCAAACATCCAGACTTGGGTGCAAACATTCATATTCAATTCACCATACAAATATTTGCGGGATTCGAACCGCAACCCTCGGCACCGCAGGCAGGTTCACTACCATATGAGCTATTGGGCAGTCTTAATTCGATTATGGCAATAGTTGTCTTACAAACTTTGTTCTGAATTCTCAATAACAATATTTTATAACATTCTAGGATTTTCCGGAGGATGGACGATGATGGAAGTAAGCAGCTGAATAAGGAGGAATTCTTCCAGGGTTTGAAAGAGACTGGACTGGAGATTAATAATGAGGTAAGAAATTGAATGTTTAAAAAAAATGTTACAGATTTTTATTCGAAATAGAACATAGAGGAGGTTCTTTATTTACTTTAACACATGACTTTGAGGCTGAAAGTCGCCCTAAGAGGAGAGGGCTATGCTCGGAGTTTCCCTGCGAATCAGAAATAAAGAGATTCGCAGAAGAACCAGAGTAGCCAACATAGCCCAAAGAATTGCTAAATTAAAGTGGCAGTGGGCTGGGCACATTGCGGGCAAAACCGATTGCCGATGAGGTCAGAGTTGTACGAGGTGGACCGTCGACCTGGTGAAGGCGGCGGGAACCCGTTGGATGAGAGTAGCGCAGGACCGGTCGTTGTGGAGATGCTTGGGGCGGCCTATGTCCAGGAGTGGACGTCTATCTGTTGAGATGATGATGACTAATCCCTTTCGTGGTGACCAGAAACCGCACTACAACTGTCAGCACGTCTTTCATGGGTCACTGTATACGCTGTTATAATAAAATCCCCGAGACCATTTTGAATCTTTCCGAAAACATGTTTAAAACTCAGATCAAAAAAGTCCTCTGTAAAAAAGCACTATATAAACACTAATACAAGTACTATAAACTGGATGATTATTTAAATGATCAAAATGCTTGGGTCCGAGTGTCGCTAACATATAGTTTACTGTATAGTATCAATTATTTAATTAAATAGACTATGTATTACTGTATACATAACCATAGCATAAGAATTTATATTGTAATAGTCATTAAGTCGTGTTATGCTGTAGAGTTTCTGGCCGCATCTTCTCTACAGCGACAACACGTTCCGACGCGGTGGTAGCTTAAAAAAGAATTGACGTTTAATAAGTGTGCTTCAGGCTCCTATATTGAATAAATGATTTGAATTGAATTGAATTGAATTGAATCAGCCTCGCCTCAGGTAGCGCTTGACCACAAAAATACTGCAAAAGTAACCTTATTCCATAGTTGCCCCGTACAAATCTTTCTAGAAGGTGTAGGTGGTTTATTCCATCACCACAATTATATCTTCTTCTCTTCCTGTTACCCCTACGTCGTGGGGTATAGGCCTCGGATAATACTCTCCACCGGTTGCGATTTTGGGCAGCACTGTAACATCCTCCCAGGTCATGTTGAGGCTGTTAGCCTCTACTTCCACAGAGCGGCGCCAGGTTCAGCGTCCCCTCTTTCGTTTGCCTGGTGGGCGCCATTTTAAAGTTGTCTTGGATGGATGATCATCAGGCCTCCTCAATATGATATTATCTAGGAAAAACATATTTAGTATTATTATTATACGGAGATGAAGGCCGTGGCCGTAACAGACTTGTGCCTGTGCTGGTCTTTTGCGAACGCCCCATTTAAAGTTCCCTTCTGACCCCCACTACATTCAGGAACCGCAGTAGGCGTCTAACAGGGGCTTGTATCTCGTCTGGCGCTTATTTCTTACGAAGAACATAGCCATAATGTGGTTGATAATTAGCCTAAATTATAATTAGGTACTTAATATTTGTGTTTATTTTCATGAGGAAAACGCAGCAATGGTCGAATATGGTAAAAATGAGATTAAAATATTGTTTTTTGTTTCAGGAAGCCGAAGAATTATTTTCAAAGTTTGATACTGACCAGAGCGGTTCGATCAGCGTTGATGAATTCATCAGACAGATTCGAGTAAGTATTTGAGATTTTTAATAAATTAAATTCCAATGCTCGGGCGTTTTTAAGTGACATCGACTCTAACGCATACTGAAATGTAGGCTTAACACTTTAACTGCTGACGACCTACGTGGTAGGTCAGCGACAAATGGGCCGCAGTGCTCACGACTCACACATTGAGTCAGAATTGTATTAGCACTGCGCGAATGTCATTGTTTTGAGCTTAGCAGCGAAAGTGTTCGTCTTCTTATCGAGTGGGCTGCAAAGCCCTGGTGTCAGAGGTTACTCAAACCGCCTTACGGCCTCTGACGTGGTTTTTATGTAACGACTACTACCACCAGTGATAGTAGCCGGGACCAACAGCTTAACGTGCCATCCGAAGCACGGAATCATCTTTCTTTTCAGACAATCAGGTGACTCAGCCTGCAATGTCCTAACCAACTGGGGACGCACAAAGACACATTTCACTAGGTGCCCCCCGTGGGAATCGAACCCACGACCTCCGTGTCAAGAGCCCAATGCTCTAACCATTAGACCACGGAGGCAGTTAGCGAAAGTGTTAAGAGCTCGCGAGCTTTGGTTTATAAATACGGGGGAATTTAGATCAAGAATAAAAAACCGGCCAAGTACGAGTCCGTATCTAAAAAATATATTCTATCTATTTAAAAAAAAGTGTTTTCTCCGGGATCTGTATTTTTTTGGGGCTTTCATATGTTTATGACACTCATCAGCACATTCGGGCCCCCTGACGCTTTTGCACTTGTGGATTTATGCGTCAATCCGTATTATGGGTACACACAGAGCGAACAAATTTAAATTGAGCGCTGAGTGAAAATCTGAAATAAGATGGGGGTGACTAATGTAACGGGCGGTCACGCACTGCGTCCAATCCTACAGTTTTACAACAGTTTTGTATGAGACAACGTTTTTTTTCCCGATTTCGAAGTCGGCTCTATAGTGAAAATTGTTCAGTTTGATGGTCTGAAGCACCCCCTTAAATATTACTTGGGTGTTTTGTTACACCCTGTATACAAGGTGTTACAAAAATACAAATAAACATTTAAGGGGGTGGTTACACCATCAATCAAACTGAACAACTTTCACTATGGGACCAATATCGAAATCGCGAAAAAAAAAATTGATGTTCCATACTCTACAAATCGACTAGAGCTAAATATGTATGGGATATCTGTTTTTTTTTTTTCGCGATTTCGATGTTGGTCCTATAGTAAAAAAAAAGTAAGTTATAGCCTGTAGAATCCCACTGCAGGGCAAAGGCCTCCTCTCACGAATAAGGGTGAGAGGGAGTGGGCCATACTCCACCACGCGGGCCCAGTGCGTGTTGGTGGAGGCAAGTTAGTGGTCACCTTGCTGTCAGAGAATTTTCAAGCCGCCAATAGGCCTCTGACTAGGCTTAACGAATAGTTACAACGCCATCTGACGAAACTATCCGAGACCAACTGCTTAACGTGCCTTCTGAAGCACGGAAACGCTCGAGATGAAATACCACTAAACGGTCACCCATCCAAAGACTGACCGGACCTGACGTTGCTTAACTTCGGTGATCGTTTCCAATACCGAAGCTCCACTACACCAACGAGCGGTCCTATAGTGAAAGCTTAGAAAAAGTATATGTCTAGAATGAGCCTCACACTTGTTCCGTATAAAACCAAAGGGGCTAACTTTCTTAGGTTGGTGTGCGTGAGGCGCCATAGTAATTATGAATGTGTGCGTGTATATGTATAGGGTTTTGGAACCAGTACTGGTTCCTATTTTTTTCGACGCTTTCGTAGCTTTGACTGTCTATCTTGATAATCTAAGAGTGAAAGTTGTTTTTTTAATTGATGGTCTAAACAACCTCCTTAAGAGTTTTAAATATTTATTTTTAACCCAAAATTTTTCGACGAACCGATCCGTGTTTTCCCGGATTCGGATCATGAGTGCAATTTTTGAATCTCATTCGCTGAGCTCAGCAGTTGAAAATGTCAAAATTACCATGGATACACGCATATTTTTACTGCTGATTTGACGCTCAAAAATCCTACTTCAGGAGTGCGATTTTTAGAAGTCAAATCAGCAGTAGAAAGATTCGTATCTCCATAGTAATTTTGACATTTTCAACTGCTGAGCTCACCGAATGAGATTCAAAAATCGCACTCCTGATCTAATTAGTGTGGTTATCGAAGAACTAAATGATGATGATGAGATGATGATGATTTTGTTTCCAGCCCCCAATGTCGGATTCACGTCGTGCTATCGTGGAACAAGCTTTCAAGAAATTAGACAAGACTGGAGACGGCGTGCTTACCGTCAATGATATTAAAGGAGTGTACTCCGTCAACTCCAATCCGAGGTATGCTTATTTTATTCTCATAATGTGTCGCGCGGCGAATGGGTTCGTGGACGGTTGTGCGCTTTCTGGCAGGCCACGAGGCTCCGCATATTTTGTTTGGCAGGGAGTGTCCATACAGTATGTAGTACTGTGGTATGGGCAAAGTATAAGAAAGAGTCTCAATTATAAATTTCACAGTATAGTTTTCTGTAAAAAGTTAACCGTTTTTGGTAAAAGTATCTACAACCAGAAATTGTTAGGAATGCAAGTCTACAGAAAGCTTTTTCAGCTACGCAAAAGACATTGTCTACGTGACGAACTGTATTCGTTTCAAATCATAGACTATTTACTCTAGCGATAGACCAGCTCGTTCAAACAAACAACATGTCACACAAAATGACACATTGCGGTCTGTCATTGCCATAGTGACGAAGTGAACTCGGGAACATCAATCAGGTGCGGACACCTCATTCAAGTGGAACATGTTGCTTCTATGCAAGGGGCAAGTCTATCGCTAGAGTTTAAGTCTATGTTTCAAATCGTTGCGCAACTACCCAAGTGGCACCAGAAGCTGTATAGCAGCAGGCTAGATGCACACGTGTGAACTATAAGCTGCACAAGTAAGCTGTATAACTTCTGTAGAGCATGCTCTACAGAAGATATACAGCTAATTTGGGCACAAATTATACAGCTTTAAGTTCACAAGCCTGCACAATAGCGGCATAGTAGAGTTATATCAGCAATACAAATGGTAACCGTGGTGTTAAAGCTGAATAAGAGCAACTTAATGGATGCCATGTGATTATTTATACAGGCTGCAGCATTACAGGAGGTAACATGTGATCTACAATACAGCTTTAATATTTAGAAGTGCTCACATGGACACTATAAAACAGAAATAATTACACATGTTCTCCAAATTATAGCTATTTCATAAATCTATCGTATTAAGCCGTATTTTCTAAAGATGGAAGAAAGTGTTGATAGTGATCCGAAAAACATAAAGTGATTTTATAACCGGTAAGTGGTGATTTTACTATTTGATTGTGTGAAAGTTAATGGTAATGCAATTTTACTGTCAAAGTATGCACATTTATAGTGTTAAAATTTTCACGCGCCCCAGAAATAATGCAGTTTTAACAGAAAATTACAAAACAAATAACTAGTGACGATGAAAGTATGTTCATATTTTTGGTTTTATGTCACATAAAATTATACTACAGTTACTTATTTCTACGTGAATTTTGAAAAAAAGTATTAAAAATCCTTTTTACAGTGTATAAATCAAAGTAAATTTGTAGTTTAGCGGATTATATTTTAGGTTATACCAGTTCAAAATGGTGGCGATTTCATACAGCCTTGTGAACCACTTTAACTCCATATTGATGCTGTTAGCTGTATAGAGGTTCACATGTGCACCATTGTACAGATCATGTCTGCTTAACGTCGATTGTGTGAACTCATATTCAGTCCTAAGCTGTTATCTTGATCTTTAATTGGTCACATCATCACTTAAGCCGTTTAAAAGAACTAAAATTGGTACGCTATATTGCTACATATTTCTTATAGTTTATCTACAATTTTTAGGGATCCGCAACCAAAATTTTTAACTTGGTAGATAATAAATATGTATGTGCCAGTAATAGTACATATTCTTTGGTAACGTGCCGCAGAGCGCACCACATAAATATTACAGTAAAAATTAAATTCGTTAATATAATAGGTGCCAATTCATTTAGGGGTTTAGGACTAATATTATTTTGCACAGCCCATTTTCTTATTTTTGCACGGAAGACCAAACGTTTATAACAATAACTGTTATACATTTCAGGTTCACTCTCATCGGAACTGCAATTATCACATTCGACACCGCTCAATTGCGCATTATAATTATCGTCAAGGTTTTCAAAAACTATCCTCGTGTCCGGAAGCGTCGCTACTTAAATTTACTGTCACACTTGTAACAGCTGTAGGTACTATTAATGTCCGTTTTTGAAGTCGTAGCCTCTGATTGTTGTTTAATGTCTTGTATTGTACGTTTGATTGTATTACTTGTTGTCAGCATCTAACTATCAATTCGTCTTTTGAAATCCGACTGTTGTTTAGCTGTAAGTTCTCCAATAAGGAAATAAATAAATAAAATAAATAAAAATTAAATTATATATTATATAATATTCTTATAAGATTTACCTTGCGACTCCACCAGTTCTTTCTTTCTGTTTTCATGATTATCTAATAATTTTATTAAATTTTGCTGTACGGGTCCACTCGATTTTTAATTATAATCCTCTAAACTAGAACGTGCCACAAAAGTTCACGCGTGCTTAATTATTCAGCATGAACCGTTTAATTGGTGATTCATGAATACCATTAAACAGCAGTAGGAGTTTCTATAGATCTATAATGGTTCACGTGATACACTGTTAGTGTCCATGTGATCTATTAAAATGCTATTATGCAGTTTATAAAAGAAGCTGATTAGAATACCGAAAGTGTTAAATTATGCAGCGCAAAGCATTATAACACAACAGGCGTGTACAACATTAAAACTTTCGACTGCATAAAAGTTCACCTTAACTCTCTTAAAATGCAGCAATATAACACAGTAATTGTGGTCCCTTATGCAGCAATTAACATATTTCGCCCCCACTATACAGCTCTTATACAGATAGTAAAATTAAAGCTGACTAAGAACGTATTCTACAGTTCCTATAACACCGAAAGCTGTACAAAAGGTATTCTGTGGACTATTATACATACATTATACAGCTTTAAGTAGTTTTAGTGACCAACAGCTGTACAAAAGGTAATTTTTACACTCTTATACATACATTATACAGCTTTAAGTGATTTTAGTAGCTAAAAGTTCAAGTGTGAACTGTAATAACTGTATATTACCGCTTTAAACTCACATCTACACTAGATGTGAACTACTATAGAGCCCTGCGTGCCACTTGGGTAACGAATGAGTATAATCAAAGAACAAATACAAAGAGAGCTAAAATAGCTAAAATTATACACAAAACAGGAGGAATATCATACTTCCTAATGAAATGGAAATTATCCTTTTCTGCAGTGGGATTTCTTATAAAATTCAAATTTACCAGTTGTGTATGCGAAACGGGATTGGGCAATGTCTTTTCACAGTATAAATTTCCTGAAAAACGATAAATTAACCGTTTTTGGTAAAACTATCTACAACAACGTGGATGTTCTGAGGTTTCAGAATATCTCTGATCACCCCCTCGGGGAATATAGTCGTGAGCATATGCATGCTTGCATGCATCTACAACAAGAAATTGCAGGGCATAGGAATGCAAGTCTTTACAGGAAGCTGTTTAAGCACCGCAAACTCGTTGGTTAGAGGTAGAATACAATAACAAATTGTTATTAACAATATTTATTTCATAATTACACACGACAAAACAACATAATCATAAATCATAAAACACTGAAGTTACTGGTCAAGTGAATTCAAATGGCTGCCAAAGATATACTATTGGTTTTAGAAGCGTGTTGTACAATGTAGAAGTAATGCAACTGCAGTGTAGAAGTTAAATAGCTTGAGCGTGATTGTAGCTCCCACAGACAAACCGAGCAATGAGCGTTTTTCTCATAGGCCAAGTATTTCGCTTACGCTGATAGACGGAACATCAGTGTAACCGCGTATGAGACAGCGATAGTCATAAAATCCTATACAATTTGTATGAAAATAGATGTCTGACTCCGGAGTCAGACAGCCGTCGTAGAACAAAAAAGTGGCTACGTCGATAAGGACAGCAATAAGTAGCGATCTCCTTTTTTAACTAGAGCGAATTTGCTATGTGCATCTCTTACTGAGTGATATGACAAGACATGTGCTTCGTTCTAGTTCCTTCTCTTTCTACGGTTTTTCTTTTCTTTTTTAAATGTAGTTCCTAAAAAAACCCAATAGATGACATGTTTATCGCCCCATAGAGCCGTAAGCGAGATCCTGTCAAAATCTGGTCAAGTCTGAGCCTGCCTTTTTTTTTAATGCCTAGGGATCGAGCCCATTCAGCCATGTCAGGCGTAAAAGTTTAGAATTTTCGATTAAAATTATTAGTAAATAATGAAATATGTCATTAAAAGATGCGTTGGCATCTTCTTGATCATCTTTTCACTCTTTACTATTTTAAAGAAACACCTTTTGAAATGTTGACGTTTCTTCGCACAGACCGTAGCGCCATCTATCGATCCCCTAGTAAACAAAAAGAAAAACGCTCATTGGTTTTGTACGATTCATTGTCATTGTTTATTGTACAGAATGGCAACTCCGTCATATAATATTGCATCATGTTTTATATACGTTTTTTTAAATTCTTGTTTAAAAAATAGCAATAATTTGCAGATACATGAGTGGAGAAGAGACAGCTGAAATGGTGATGAACAAGTTCCTCGCCAACTTCGAGTCGGAGGGCACCGTCGATGGAACGGTTCGTATTAGCATTTTATAAAAATTACTAGAGTTTACTCGCGACTTCGTCCGCACAAAATACATAGCAGATTTTAAGTCAAATCATGAGCTTCACACAAAAAAAAATCATCAAAATCGGTTCAGTAGTTTTTGCGTAATGCTTGAACAAACAAACAAACAATTTTAAAAAAGGTTGAATTGGTGAGAGGTGAAATTGGTGACAAAAAAAAATGAAATGTCCATTATGATGAATACTAAAATAAAATGTATATTTCAGGTAACACTAGAAGAGTTTATGAACTACTACAGCGGCATCAGCGTGTCAATCGACAACGACTGCTACTTCGACCTGATGATGCGTCAGGCCTTCAAGCTCTAAACTAGCACCCTCTCTCTCGCACGCACCGCACTCGACGCTTACACATCTTCTTATTCATTGGGTTCTCGCTGCAGATCAATAAACTTTAGCCGTTTATTCACTAGGCTGGATCGCGCTTATTAGAAATTGACTAGCAAAATAATGTTCTATGATAAGGTGTTTCGGCTGACTTCCTTTCACACGGGGATAAATTGTCAGTTTTAAGGCTCAATACACATTATTGACTGGCCGACAAAAGCATTGGCAACTAGCCTGGGAGAATAAGCCGAAAGACTGGCGAAGACGACGAAAAAATTGCAACGTGCGGGGGGTCGCCTAGAAAGCTAGACGTCAAGTGAACCATTTTAAGTCGCTAGCGACCACGTGCGTAAACACCTATTTGAACTATAGAAAGAAACAGTCGTCGAGTCGCCAGCCAGTCGACATTGCTATTGAGCCTTAGAGCCTTTTTCAGTCACGCGGCCCGCAAGCGAGCAGCACGCATTTCGCGTGGCTATGGTAACATTATGCAAAGCACGCAATGAAAGCCGACAAAATACTGCCCGCATCCCGCCCAACGTGACTGGAAAAATGCCCTTAGAGGACAATTAATATATCGCGACTGTCGCTAGAGTAGAGATGTCATGTGAAGTTGTGCTACCTTGTAATATAAATATTGTAATGCTTAGGGCCATATCACACATACGATTTTTGAGCGTAGTCGCTGACGGAACGGTATCGCTGCGATATTTCTCAGATCAATCAGTATCGCGTTAATTAAGCGTAGAAAACGCCTTACCTAAAAATCGCGGCGATTTACAGTCGCGACATCGCCTACGCTACAAAAAGCGCATGTGTGATGGATAGGACTCTTACATGATTGTATGTTTGAAAACGAAATACGTCCAAGTTTGAAGATTGTAGCGACATTAAATGTCGCAGTTTCATTCAAATGTATAGCGTGCGCGTAGGAGATAAAGCTTATTATTAAATATGATTATCTGTCTGCCGCATTGCTAGGTCTAAATTATGCAACAGTTGTGCTATTCACATTTGTTGTATTGCGTTCCTAGTATATAACAATACTAGTTATAGTTATAGTATATCAAAGTTTTATATTACGTCCAAATATTAGTTTTATGGAATATTAGAAGCGCCTAAAATGCTTTAAATAACGTTGGGGGAAGTTTTTCGGGAGCTAATTGACCAACAGTTTATAGGCTGTGTGTGTTTATATGTTGGTGAATGACATGAAACAATGGAGTTGACAAAGGGCGAGCTTTGAAGAGATTTCTTCCAGCAGATCCGTAACAAAAACGTGACGATTTAAAATTTACGCGTAGAATTGTTGAAAAAGTTTTATTGTTCGATCTAAAAGATATAAATGTAACACAAATAATTTTATTTTGTTATTATGATATAAAATCGTAAGCACTTAATTGTCTACCAAGCAGTAGTTCATATATACCACCACACTAGGTTCAAGAACGAATATTATTGATAAGATAAATTATGTTGCCACATCTACTGTCGAGTGGAACTGATAAAGTTCATTATAACTCGGTACTGGGATACCTGACTGGTAAAGAGTGACCAAGATGTGATGTTGCACAAATTTTTATTATTGTCAAGTATTTTTTTGTGTTATTGTCGTCTTCGATCACTAATAAAAACCATGATGTACCTACAATCTATTCATACAGGGTCCTTTCAATATGTTTACGGTTTTCCAAGGGGATAATCAGACCATCAAACTGAAAAACTGGACGAACAAAAAGCTGTTTTCTTTTTAGGATTTTGATGTTGGTCCGGTAGAGAATCTTTGTCAGTTTGATGGCCTGATCATCCCCTTAGAATCCGTCAGCATATTAAGAAAGACACATTTAAAACAGTTCAGTGGCTTTCTGACTAGCTATTTATTTATAACTTATAGACTATTCACAATTGCACAACCACTGAAGATAGTCTTCTAAAAAAATTCTAGGAAATGGCGCTAATAGAATCGCGTTGTAAGTTTGGCCACGAGCGGTTGTTTGAGTTTGCAAAGAAGCTTCGCAATTTTGTTATATTCATAAAACAATCCTTGTTATTCTCCCATGAACTACTTGTGATTGGCAGAATTGTAGTGCAAACCATAAGAAACCGGCCATTGTTATAATAATAAGACTATAGAACACTAAGTGTTGGGAAACACCTGCGGAACGTTCCGTTAAACACGCGTCTACTAGTAGGAAAAATGGCGCGTACTGAAGTGCGATTTTTGAAAATCATACGATCAACTCGGCAGTAGAAAGATTCATAATCTCCAAAGTAATTTTGACACGTTCTACTGGTCGATTGAACGTGTGATGTTCAAAAATCGCATTTCTGGTGTGACGCTGGTATAGGTAAAAGCTTTGCACGCGTATTCAACCGTTTTCGGCGCTGAACGTTCTGCAGGTGTGTCCCTACACTAGGTGCAATTTTGTACCTGCTGAGCGTTTTATATAATCTGTCAATATTGAGCCGATTTTAGTACAATGCTGTAATATCTTGCGACAGCGGCTTTTCAGTTTCGCAATCCACTTTGAGGAGACAGCTAGGATTGTCATTGATTGTTGCGTTTTAATAGTTATGTAACTTTTGCTCCAATGCATCCCTGTACGACACGTAGATAGATCGCGATAGGCTTTGCCTAATATTAGCTGCCAAATAAGAAAATCCATCCATCTCTAAGATTTATACTAGATCTGGTTTTGATGGCTATTGTATTAAGAATGTTCAAGTTATAAGATTACTGTTTCTCTTAACAGTTCTGGCGGCCCGTCTAGGTTATATTTATTTATGTATCTTTTGATTAGCTATTGATAGTGCATTTCAGAAAGCTTGTCATTAAGTTGGTCACTTTCGTCGTATGCGGCCGAATAACGCGCATAACAAATAACACATAATGAAGTGTGGTTCCGCCATTACAAAATGGCAGAGCCACGTGCAAGCCCGAGGGAAGAAGAATACGTGACCGCCCACCTTCAGACTTGCAGCGCGACTTGACAGCTCATTTGACATAATTTGTATAAAAATATGTCAAATGAGCGTCTGATAAGCTAACAAGAAGTGAAACAGGCCCCTTAGACAAATATTTGTGAAAAATGGCGCCCAGATATCTTGCACGCGTGTTTTATAATCTTTTAAACCCAAAAACCGTGCGATAAAAGCAACTTTTCGAGCAAGTGTGTTGAAAAATTGTACGTTAAAGAGCGCGCACTAAAACACGTCTATTTGACCATATTGGACTCATTGGATAGGTAATTGTTTTTGCAAAATGTTTGAGGGCCTCAATGAATAAGTTTATTTGTAATAGCACCTGTTTATTTCTCGATGTATCGATGTGCACCTAAATATCTTTAAAACGTTTCGTAATGTTGATATTAAACTATATAGTTTATCTAATAAATTACTGTGTGGCATTGCATTGTTAGTTGCAATAAAAATATTATTTACTAAATGACTAGCGTTTTTATTTACTGTCAATTAATTGAGCTTTAGAGGGCCTACAGCCATAGCACACAAGCAATTTTCGAGCGTAGGCGTTGACGGAACCGTTTAGGCTTATGGTGTCCATTTCTTAAAATGCCTTCTTCTAGATATGACCAGTTCTGGATTCGACCACTTCTTGGTAAGAACAGTCAAGGAGGGCCATTTCTGGATTTGACCACTTTGTTATGTGTCCGCTCTCTGTAATAAAAAATGAAATAAAAATGGACTTTAGTAAGTCCTTAAGTATTTCATTTTTTTTGCATACTGTATAGAGATCGGACGCATGACGAAGTGGTAAAATCCAGAAATGGCCCTCCTTAGAACTGATCTTACCAAGAAGTGGTCGAATCTAGAACTGGTCATATCTAGAAGAAGGAATATTAAGAAATGGACACCGAACGCCTAAACGGACGGAAAGATATCCCCGCGATATTTTTGAGATCGATCAGTGTCGCGGCGATAACGCTTAGTAAAAATCACGGAGATTCATTTGCGACGTCACGGCGGTGCAGTTGCGACGTCACGGCGGTGCAGTTGCGACGTCGTTGCGGAACATCGCATACGCTCGAAAATTGCTTGTGGGATAGATCCACAGAGAAATTACACGCTTCCCCTAGGGATAGATCTCTACAACCCAAGAAGATATACCTACCAACTTTTTTTTATTTAACTTTTACTTTTGAGATAATATGGACCCGCCGTCGGTCAATGTGTCTCAAACCCTAAGCATAGTATCGATACTATTGCGTCTCAATACGTGTCAATACTATCGATTGTCTAAGGCGTATAGCATACAGCGCTGGGCCTTGGCGACCGCGCGACCTTGATGTACGGTCGGTAGTTGTAAATCATTCCAATCAAGGCGGCGCAAATCCTTGGTATACAATTAGGGTTGAACCTCATTTAACAGCACCGCATCGCTTTTTTCTGTCGCTCCATCCTTTTCTCTCACTCAGGAACGTCATTTGCTAGAGCATATAAGATAGACGGAACGCGATAGCACGCGGCCCTAAAGCATATCGCATACAGAAGGAGTCAAGGCGCGTACGGTCGATAAGGGTTGGACTACATCAGACAGCATGGAACCGCATTTTTCGGTCGC
The DNA here is from genome assembly GCA_963693445.1 of Agonopterix heracliana. NCBI lineage: Eukaryota > Metazoa > Arthropoda > Insecta > Lepidoptera > Depressariidae > Agonopterix > Agonopterix heracliana. The sequence continues at coordinate 5,509,988 of OY856310.1, forward strand.
TCCATCCTTTTCTGTCACTCAGGAACGTCATTTGCTACAGCAAATAAGATAGACAGAACGCGATCGCACGCGGCCGTGCTACCGCACACTACTGTAAGTACCTACAGTGTAAACTAACTAACTCGTAGATTTAACTAAACGACTTGTAGATTTAGCTAACTACATGGTAGATTTAACTAAGTCGTAGATTTAACGAAATAACTGGTAGATTTAGCTACCTACATGGTAGATTTAACTAACTCGTGGATTTAACCAAATAACTAGTAGATTTAACTAACTACATGATAGAATTAACTAACTCGTAGATTTAACCAAATAACTGGTAGATTTAACTAACTCGTGGATTTAACCAAATAACTGGTACTTAGATTTAACTAACTAACTACATGATAGAATTAACTAACAACTCGTAGAATATCTTTTCGAAAAGTGAAGAAATTAACTTATTTTTCACATTATTTTCTCAATCTACAATAACTCTCAACCGTCTGAATTTTGTTGAAAAAAGTGGCTGTCGAGTGACCAAGAACCCTGCTAGGTAGTCCCATATACTTATATTACTCTTTGGTAGTACCCCTCAATCGCTGGCCGTATTGACTGCAACCCTGGTGGACCTGGTCTCCAAGGTCGACTGCCCACCACGATCCGGTGCTAGCAATGGTAACTAGGTAGGTACATACTCGTATTTATGTGCGAGAGAAATAGCAATAGAATGAATCCGACACGTCATGTAAAAATAACAATTTTACCTTTGAATTTATTAAAATATAAGTAAAAGTAAAAGTATAAGTAAAAGTAACTAATAAATCGTACTTAGTATAATTTCTGTCAAATACTTACATCCTTTTAATTTTCATAGACTGAATTTTTTGATAGCTCGAATGGAATGCAACACTGCACCACTGCACTTTTGCAACACTACTCTACCTACGCCTACTGTAAAAAATCATTCGTCCCGTGATATTGGAGTCGGTTGCTTGTGTGTTGTTTTGCCTCCGAAGCAAATTATTGAGTACCTATAGTAAATTATTCTCTTAGTTGGCTGCTAACAAAAAAGACTTCGGATTTTGTATATTGTCCTGAAACTATAATAATAGTGATATAACGATGTACCTTGGTAAAACAAAAACTGATTCAAACGGTGAGTTTTTTTTGTCTCAAACATCGATATTTTCAAAAGCTGCGCAGTAGTTACGATGGTGCAGGCATAAGAATAATAGTTTTTCTGTGGTGCAGGGCAGGGTTGGGTGGGGCGGAGTGTCATCTGTTTTTTTTTTATTACGAAGTGTGTTTGTAAGTAAGTATACTACTTTACTGTCATTTTAAACTCATGTTTCGAATTCTTTAGCCCAGGAAAATTATATAAATGAGGGAAACAATTCCTGCATAGCTAACATGCCGCAGTGATACAGCGCTATCACACCTTCGCTCTCTTTCTATTTGCGTGCGAACGAACGAGATAAAAGACGTGATAAAGCCGTATCACGTGTAGCATACTACGAGGGCTGGAGTATTGAAACTTGGTGTTAATGGCTTCGTCGCAGAATGTCCCTTTCGCAAAACTTCCCTTTCTCAAATCAAAATGTTCCTTTCCTAAAATGTCCCTTTCTCAAAACGAAATTTTCTCAAAATGATCCATTTTCAAAATGAATATTTGGTCAGATTAATATGCACAGACTTAAAATTTATTAAAAATAGTTAAGTAACTAAGTACTTATAAATATAATTTAAAACAAAAAAATTACTAACTACTTATATCTCAACTGTCGTCTTAGTACAGGAAAAAATTTAATATAGGTAGATTCCGTTTGTTAAACAGTGAAAATCGCCACTCTGCGCCGATCTTCTAGGTGTGTGGGTGTAGTAGGTAGGTATAGTCCCACATTCCCACATTAGGAATCGAACCCGGTAGAAGAGAAGATAAGAAGTAGATAGGTAGGTACAGCGAAGATAGCTAGGTAAGAACTCACGGAAGACGGAAATGAAGATTATTAATTTAGAAGAAAGAATATAAGTTTAATTTGGTTTAATTACCGTTGGTGCGCTCCATACAAACGAAGTCTGGATATATTTTCAATACTAACCAATTAAAGTCAATGATTTTTTTTTAGAAACAGTCTAAAACCTAAATCTCTACAATATATGCTTGTATCTAGGTAGGATATGTTGTCAGATTTTCGTAAAAATTTATAGTTTTAAAGTTACAGTGCCTAAAAAATTTCCATACAAATCTGAAATTAATCCTAGCATTGAAACTGTATATTATAACGAAAATCTGACAACGCACAAGCATATAGATTTGTTTCTAGATTATTTCTGCAAAATTTCATTGACTATAATTGGTTAGTGTAGTATTAAAAGTATAACCCGACGTCGTTTCTATGCAACGCGCATTAGCGTTCGGAATAAACTTCTCACAGTAATAATAATAATTTATATTTATATTTTAGCATTTAACAATAGATGTTACGCGTGGGTCGTACGTACGTAGGCATGAAGCAAATTGCTTCACGGTCGCAGGCAAAGAGTAATAATAAGTATAAGTCGTAGGTAAGCGATCTGTATGGATCCTCACTGGTTCTTCCGAGGCGAGCCCGTTTGACGTTCGCCGGTGCAGTGCAGGTGCGAGCGGGATGCCGCATGCAGATTGGCGGAAGAGCGAGCGAGTCACATTGTCACACAATACAGCGCTGCTGGCTTTAGTGTATGGCCCAAGGTGCATAGGCGGTAGCGTTTTGTACCCAAGTAAGGGCTGGTACAAGTAGTGTTAGTTCGCCACTTATGTAATGACTAGTTACTTTGTAAATTTTTCTTTGAAATACTTGCTGTGCAAAAATGAATAATCGTTTCAGTGGTCGCAATTCAAAATTAAAGAAATACTTACTCATTACATCTAAAAGATCGGTGCAGGATGGCAATTACGTTAAAAAAAATCGCAATATTCGAAAACTATCAAATTTTGATTTAATTTTTATTTTTCTCTGTACTGATATAAACTTGTCTATCTCCTGTTTTCCGGTGTGGGGGGGGGTGGGGGGGGGGGGGGGGGCCGGGAGGAGCGCGTCCCGGCCCCCTCTGCCTGCGCGCGTACCCTCATAGCGAATTCAGTTAGGGTACGCTGTACGCCCGCCCGTCCCCCGCACACCGTCCACCGATTTTGAGATTTTTATTTAGTTAGGTAAGTATTTATTATTATTTATAGGAAGTAGGCTATTACCGTTGGCGCGCTCCATACCAAAGAAGTTTGGTTAAATACCTACCACCAATTTAAGTCATGAAATTTTCCAGAAACAATCTAGAAACTAATCTCTTTTCGTTATAATGTATAGTTTCAATGCTAGGATTATTTCAAGATTTGTATGGAAATCTTTCAGGCACTTTGGCTTTAAACTGTACATTTTAACGTACAGCAAGCAGTTTTGTATGGAACAGCAGACTTTATCGCGATTTCATCCCTTTAAGAGAATTTTATTCCGAACGCGCTAATGAGCGCTGCATACCTACAAACGAAGTCTGGTTATATTTTCAATAACAAAATTTAAGTCAATGAAATTTTGCAGAAACAATCTAGAAACAAATCTCTATGCTTGTATTTCGTCCGGTTTTCGTTAAAAATACAGTTTCAATGTAAGGATTATATCAAAATTTCTATGGAAATCGTTGAGGAATTGTAACTTTATTAAAACTATACATTCTAACGAAAATCTGACAACATGCATACAAGCATACAGATTAGTTTCTGGATTGTTTCTGAAAAATTTCATTCACTTTACCGCCTGGCCACGGGACAGGGCGACCGGCGGCGCGTCTTGCGATTTTAGAATACACTGAGCGTTGTGTCCCTACTATTACGCAAGCACGCAGCGGCGCGTAGGCAGTGTATTCTAAAATCGCAAGACGCGCCGCCGGTCGCCCTGTCCCGTGGCCAGGCGGTTAATTGGTTAGTATTGAAAATATAACCAGACTTCGTTTGTATGGAGCGCGCCAACGGTAATATAGACTTAATAAACCGTCAGCATATTATTATTAAGAATCCAGATAAACATTGGATATGCACATACGGATTACGGATACATTTTGTTTCCCGTGATTGTAAATTCAAAAATGTTTCTTAAATTTACAGAAGCATGGCACAGACCGCAGTCGGCGACGGCTCGAGTGGAGGAGGAGCTGATGCAGAAGAGTACCAGAGCCCAGCCGTCCACCACCGACCCGCTGGAGAACCTGCGTCTGCTGTGCCTGTCCAGGGGAGCCTCCGGGATCCTGGGACTTGGACGGTGAGTCTACGCCTAACTTCTTCTGTCGAATCAATGGCATTTCAATGAGTTTGACTTGCCATCGTGAAGAGATTCGCCAAAAATAAAGACTTGCTGATTGCTGATTGAATTATAGACTAGGAGTGGAATACCCTGCCTGCGTCAGTATTTCCGAGCGATTACAACCCGAATTCCTTTAAAGTACGAGTGAATAGGCTTCTTCTGGGTAAGCTCGCTACATCTTCGACCCCATTTTTGTCCCCAAAACTAGATTGAGGTCAAGAGTAAACCCATTTTTTTATTAAAAAAAAGAAAAAAAACTTGCTGATTGCCCGGGTGCGTCAGTCGCTTCGGGGGTTCAGTACGTCACTATCGGGGCGTCTCTTATTACTTGCACCCTATTGGGGTGTTGTATTGAGAACATAACTACCCCGTCGGGGAATGTAGTATTATAGTTATAGCTAGCTAGTTGTAGCTATGTATAAAAAATACTAGAATACCACTATTTTCTTGGCATCAATGTGCTATGTTTTAGGTAAGTAAGTACCTAAAGTTTGTTTAATATAATGTTTTTTTTAAGTGTCTTGGATTCACTGGTTGACCTCCTTTAGAACACATGAAACTTTTCTACTTACTTAATTTGGCAGAATGCCATGTAGCAAGCTAGCCAGCAGACCAGGAGGCTATTTATTACCCTAAAAATCTTTAAGTATGATTTCACCTACTTACAAAGCTTGTAATTTAGTAAAAGGGAGGGCGTGGCTTGGGTGTCGCATTGCGGAGAGGTATGGACTACTAGACTAGACACTACCTACATCATGATAGACGTACCGACGGCAAGCCATGTACCAATGAGTAATACAGATTGTTCTCAAACGGTGAAGGAAAAACTCTTGATGAAACCTGTATAAGCTGAAGAAGAAATTCTGATGCGTAGGTAAAGTCCACGAATTGGTCATGATATCACTAACTAAGGCCACTGCCCTGCAGTGGGAGGACGTATTTAGGCTGATAATAACACTAAGATTTGCTGCAAGCAGACCACAGGTCACACGCAACTAGCTACGGTCTACAGTTTTCATACATTTGGCGATGAAATAGTTAATCCTTTTTTCAAAACTCCATTTTCCATTCTGATTGGTTCAGTATTAAGACAATAAGTACAATAACCCTCCCTCTGGGACAGTCGGGTAAAAATATTAATACCATTATCGTAAGGAAACCTGCATAGTTACGCTGAAAAAGAAATTCTGATTCATATGTGACAAAAATTACCAACCCATCCAATGTAATGCCTCATCAGTAGCAACAAGTGGGTAGTTTAATAAATCCTAAATCCCATCAAAAACATTTAATAAAAAAAAGATGCCAAGACTCACAAATAAAGATTTAAAGCTTGGCCAACATCCTCATCCCACGTAGAGCCAATACCTATAAGTCAGTTAAGTATGTACCTATTACATCTTATTTTGTAATTTAAATTGGCTCTACATGGTATGTATGACGGCCCGACAGCACAGTCTGTAACCTGCCTGCTGTGCCGGGGGTCGCGGGTTCGAATCCCGTAAGGGACAAATATTTGTATGACGAATATGAATATTTGTACCCGAGTCATGGATGTTTCTATCTATACAGGGTCCTTCTTAATATGCTGACACTTTTTTAAGGGGATGCTCAGACCATCAAACTGAACAACTTTCTCTATGGGACCAACATTGAAATCGCGAAAAAAAAACAGCCGTCCCATACATTTGGCTCGAGTAGGTTTGCAGTTTTGTATAAGAGCTGATTTTTTTTTCGCCATTTCGATGTTGGTCCCATAGAGAAAGTTGTTCAGTTTGATGGTCTGAACATCCCCTTAAAAAAGTGTCAGCATATTAAGTTGGACCCTATATATGTATTCTATATCGTTGTCTAGTTATCATAATACAAGTTCAGGCTAGATTCTGGAACTTTAAATGTGACTAGATAATCTGTGTGACACTGTCAAGATATTTTTTTATTTTTATTTTTTATTTTTATGACGATGTTGGTTGGCCAAAATTTGTAAGTTGGTTAAAAAGTAAAAGGGTTGTGAGTCTTGGCAACTTAGAACTAAAAACCTTACGTACAGGAACGAAGTTAAGAGCGCTCAAAAATACGCCGAATCTCTTCGAGAAAAGGTTCGGTAGTGCGCCGCCTTTTTGACTTGTCTTGGCGGGAGCACTGCCGTGCCCCCAGATAAATACAAATATCTTGGACGTCGTGTGACGTTCTCACAGTCTGTGACAAAGTGACAATGTCCAACTTGAAGTAATACAGACAAATCCGAACTAGATTATAGTACTTCAAATAGGACTATATTACCTCTGTGATCTTAGGTACTGTAATACTTAAGTCTGTGAGTAATATACCTAGTCCTATTTGAAGTACCTACTGTAATCTAGTTCGTAGTTGTATTATAATGATTGAGGACTTACTTACAATACGAAAGGGACTAGACCACTGACCACTTTGTAGAATCTTAACTATTATAAAACCGTAAAATCATGAGGAATAAAAAAGTAGCGGTTCTCTTCATATAAATTCAAATAACATTCGATAGCGTTATTTAAAAACGTGCAGCGCCATCTATTGACAAAATTGTTAGTTTGTTTGTTTGTTCGCGCATCACGCAAAAACTACTGAACAGATTTTGATGAAACTTTTTTGTTTGATAGCTTATGATCTGACTTAAAATCTGGTATATAATTTGTGCGGACGAAGTCGCGGGAAAACACTAGTTCGTATATAAAGTTGTTTAGACCGAACCGCAACCTTTGGCACAGCAGCTAGGTTCACTACCAAATGAGCTATCGGGCAGTCTTACAAACTTTGTTCTCAATATAACATTTCAGGATTTTCCGGAGGATGGACAATGATGGAAGCAAGGAGCTAAATAAGGAGGAATTCTTCCAGGGTTTGAAAAAGACTGGACTGGAGATTAATAATGAGGTAAGAAATAAAACGTAAAAAAAAATTTCTGGGATTTATTGAACACAGAAATATATTAGATTACAAATAAACTTATGAGTCTATGACTACAGGGTGTTAAGGTAATCAGTTGCATTACTTTAAGGGGTGGTACACATGACACTGAACAATTTTCCCTAAGAAACCTAAGTATAAGATATTCGCAAATATTTTTTTCGACTTTTTATACATTCGATCAGCCGATTGCATTTAGAATGGAAAGTCCAAATTTTTTTTGCTAATTTCCTATTGGTTTTTGGGAAAGTTGTTCAGTAGGTATCATTGATACGACAAAGTAATGTAACTGTCAGGGTTCGAAGTGATAATTATACGTTGATAATTATCTTGATAATTATAAAATTGATCGGAAACGCTAAAAGCTTGCGCTAGCAATGTCACGCCATGTATTTCCGATCACGATTCGCGAAAAAAGAAGCTCCTATTACACGAAATCATTTTTCTCACTGCAGCGTGTGATCGCACGCGATCGCGTTCCGTCTATCTTATATGCTCTAGCAAATGACGTTCCTGAGTGACAGAAAAGGATGGAGCGACGGAAAAGTGTGATTGCGTGCGGCCATGTGTAGTTCAACCCTTAGGCTGAAAGTCACCCAAAGGGCAATGGAGAAGGCTATGCTCGGAGTTTTTCTGCGAGATCGAATCAGAAAGAAAGAGATTCGCGGAAAAACCAAGAGTAGCCGACTTAGGCCAAAGAATTGCTAAATTAAAGTGGCAGCGGGCTGGGCACATTGCTCGTTGAACCAATAGCCGGTGGGGCCGAAGAGTTCTCGAGTGGCGACCGCGTACCGGAAAACGCATTGTGGGTAGGCCCTCTACAACGTGGACCGGCGACCTGGTGAAGGCGGCGGGAACCCGTTGGATGAAGGCAGTAGTGAACGTATCCAGGGGGGGGGGGGGGTTAGGTGGGATTTATCCCCCCCCCCCCCCGAAAAGTGATTACAGCACCTACTTTTTCATTGTTTTTCTATGAACAAAAGTCTGGATACGTGCTTGTTTATTGGTATCTGGGAACTAAAAGCCATAATAAGTGGTGTTTGATAATTCGCTGGGTGAATACAATAACGGCACAAGTCAAAATTTGGCAAATTCGAGTTAGATGCGGATTCATGCTCTTAATCATAATCATAATCATAATCATTTATTCAATATAGGAGCCTGAAGCACACTTATTAAACGTCAATTCTTTTTTAAGCTACCACCGCGTCGTAACGTGTTGTCGCTGTAGAGAAGATGCGGCCAGAAACTCTACAGCATAACACGACTTAATGACTATTACAATATAAATTCTTATGCTAAGGTTATGTATACAGTAATACAAAGTATATTTAATTAAAAAAATGATACTATACAGTAAACTATATGTTAGTGAAACTCAGACCCAAGCATTTTGATCATTTAAATAATCATCCAGTTTATAGTATGCTTTTTTACAGAGGACTTTTTTGATCTGAGTTTTAAACAAGTTTTCGGAAAGATTCAAAATGGTCTCTGGGATTTTATTATAACAGCGTATACAGTGACCCATGAAAGACGTGTTGACCCTACTAAGCCGAAAGTGTGGAAATATCAGTTTATTTTTATTTCGTGTGTTGTAATTATGGACATCACAATTTCGTGGAAACAAAGACAAATTTTTTCTTACATATAAAATGTTTTCATAAATAAACTGTCCATAAACGGTTAAAATATTAATTTCCTTAAAGATTTCGCGAAGCGAATCACGACAACGCAGGCCATATATAGCTCGAATTGCTCGTTTCTGTAGGATAAAGATCGTCTCAATGTCTGCAGCACGACCCCACAATAAAATACCATAGGACATGATACTATGAAAATAACTGAAATATACGAGTCTGGCAGTTTCAATATCTGTTAGTTGTTTAATTTTTCTGACTGCATATGCTGCAGAGCTTAACCTACCAGCCAGAGTTTCAATGTGGGAGCCCCATTGCAGCCTAGAGTCAATCGTTATTCCCAAAAACACGGTATTATCAACAAAATCTAGAATATCTCTGTTTAAAGTAACTTGATTATCTACAAAAGGTACATTCGGCAAAACAAATTTTATACATTTAGTTTTTTTGGCATTAAGTGCGAGATTATTTGCGTTAAACCAGTTCAAAACTTGTTGAAGGGCATCATTTACGTCGTCAAGTTCTTGGTCCTTCCTGTTTACTTTAAAAATCAGAGAAGTATCGTCAGCAAATAATACTATGTTCGACAAGTTTTGTACCATATGCGGCAAATCATTTATGTAGACCAAAAAAAGGAACGGGCCCAAAATTGAACCCTGTGGCACGCCTGTTTGCACATGTGATCCAGATGATTTAGATCCGTTCACTAACACTTTTTGGACTCTGTTTTTTAAGTAGGAGTCCAGCAAATCAAGAGCTCTGCCATTAATTCCGTAATGTTTTAGTTTTAACAGCAAAGTTGTATGATCAACGCAATCAAATGCTTTGGAAAGATCGCAAAAGACGCCTATCGCATTTTGGTGCTCCTCCCAAGCGCTGAAGATGTGCTGAATCAGTGCAACCCCTGCGTCTGTAGTCGAGCGTCCTTTGGTAAACCCGAACTGCTGATCATGCAGTAGTTGATTTTGATTGAAATGAGACAGCATTTGATTGAGCATGATCTTTTCGAAAACCTTGCTGAGAACGGGTAAAATTGAGACAGGTCTGAAATTGTTGGGATCATGTTTATTGCCTGATTTAAAGAGAGGTACAACTTTACTATGTTTCATAAGATCGGGAAAAGTACCTTGATCGATGCAGATGTTAAATAATGATGCCAAGTAAGGCGCCAGGACACCAATGACAGATCCAAACAACTTAACCGACATACCCCATATATCTTCAGAGTTTTTGAGATTAAACTTTTTATAAATCTTAACAATTGTATCAGAGTCAACATGCCTAAAACTGAATTCGGAAGTGCAAGCATTTACATTATCTTTTAGTAGTGTCTCGGCCAGAGCAGGTGAGGAACCTAATGACGCTGTAATCTTTACTGGAATGTTTGTAAAGAATGTTTCAAATTCCTGAGCTACTCCCGCCTCTGAACTGATAATACCGTGATCAGTTTGAATAGTTATGTCTGGATCACGTGGTTTTATTTTGCCTGTTTCATGATTTATTACTTTCCAAACGGCTTTGATTTTGTTATCAGAATTTTTAATTTTTCTGCTGATGTGTATTGATTTTGCTGTGATACAGACTTTCTTGAAAGTTTTTGAATAAATTTTTACAAATTCAAGAAACTCATCATTATGAGTATAGGTCTTTTTATCATACAGATCAAAAAGGGTTTCTCTACTTTTACGGATCCCTTTTGTTGCCCAATCGCTGAATTTAAATTTATTTGATTTAACAATATTCCGAACCGTAAAAACCTTGTCATATTCATTTTGCAATACATTAAAAAACTCATTGTAATATTTATTTGGGTCATTCTGTTCATAATTTGGTACTGGCAATTTAAGTTGCAGTGTTTCTTTATATTTTTCTATTTTGTAAACAGTAGCAGGCCTAATTCGTAAAGAAATTTTGGTTTCTATTTTAATTACTGGAAAACTAACTATTTGGCCACTGTGATCAGATTTCAAGCAATTAATTACAGCCTTATCGACAAAATCACAGTTACAAAATACATTATCTATGCAAGTAGCCGTTGTTGCTGTGATTCTGGTTGGCTCTAAGAACAAATTTTTCAAATTAAAAGATTTAAAAAGAGTTATTAGTCTACAATTTTGGGAATCGTTTTCAAGCAGATTAACATTGAAATCGCCGCAAACTATTATGGATTTACTACTTTTAAAAACTAACTTTAAAGCATCTTCCATCACAGATTCAAAAGTATTAAAGTTTTGATCGTTCGGGGGCCTGTACACACTCAAAATTATGTGGTTTTCTAGCTCGATACAAGAAAGTTCAATATTACATTCAACCGAGAGCCTAACAATATCTTTTCTTTCTTTCACTTTTAAACTATTTTTACTAAATATAACTGATCCGCCTCGTGTTGTTGTCTTTCGGTTGAGTGCACTAGCTATAGAATAATTTTCATAACCGAACATCATTTGACTTTCTTGCAGCCAATGTTCTGTTAAACATAAAATGTCGATTTGAAATTTTTCCAAAAATAATTCTATCTCTAGTTCTTTGCCGGAAAAGCCTTCAATATTTTGATGAACTAATTTCAGAGTAGACTTTTCCTTTGTCTCTATACTTAGTTCAAATCCGGAGATTGAAGACCGTATCTATAGCACTGCTAAATATAGTGCTATCCGAGGAATACCCTACCGGCACGCTATCGGCTTGCTGCCTACATGTCTCAACGGCAGCTAAGGTTGAGCTGGTGGTACATGTGGCGCCATCTAGCGCCACCGGCGAGGTACTACTCGTCATCTCCGTTGTCAATAAAGATTGTAGCTTGGCAAAAAAGTCATGATCGTGGTGACAGGTGGAACTAAAATTTTAGTATGGTGGTGTTGCCAGGTTATTCGTGATTTTGACGTTCTTGCGTGGAGGCAGCGCCCTCATTTTTTATCACGACTTTTTTGCCATGCATTATTTACACAAGGTAATCTAATTTGTCTTGCTAGCAGCCTAGCAATGATTTTTTGAAGGTACAATAATGTATCCTTCGTCAAATATTTACCACTAATAATTTTATTAGTGTCAAAGAAAGAAAAAACGTCGCTATGACGACATGTCAATTTGAATATAGAACTATTCAACAAGTAAATATGGTCATTTAGACTTCCCCAATGCTGGGAAGAATAGGGGATTGCACAAAATATTATTTTTCTTGCCCCTAGTTTTGATAACAAAACAAAACTCTTTTCGATATCTTCCACCTGTACATCCGAACAATTTTGTATAAGAATTATTATATTTGTTGCACTATTACAATTATTATTTGATATAATTTTTCCCACAATTTGGGCTAAGGAACAGTCTGGCATACAAAAGTTACTAACTTCATGACTGATTTTGCTATTTATCAAGGTACCTAAACCTCTTCCTATATTATCAGAATAAATTAAAGTTTTTGGTTCTAATTCTGTTTGTGTGGTATGTGAAAGGTCACGCGGATCCCCTGACTGTGACCGATCTGAACTCACAAGTGAATGTGATTCAGACTCAGGCTGCTCAATGTTTGCAGAGTGCATACAGTTGCAACTGTAGTTATTTACTAATGAGTCAAAACGTTGCTGGTTGTAAGTACACAACTCCAACAACTCATCGACATCCCGAATCTGTTCACTTATTTGTTTCTGGGCCTGATCATATTGTATGGTCATATCATTAAGAGACTGTTCTAAGCTTGTTATTTCAGTCTGTAGGGTACGCGTGTCCATTTCATACCGAATAATCTGTGTATCTAATTTAATTTTACATAATTGTAGTTTTTCTACAAGGTTTGACCGTTCTTTTCTTAATTGTAAGTTCCTATTACTGCACAAAATATTCGGTTTAACAACTTTTTTTAGTTTCTTAATAAACCTATTTAGTTTAATGTATTTCTTTAACTTTGTATTACTATTTGATTCGAAATGTGAGGCATTGCTTATACCACTTGAACCGGACCCGATCAGCTCGCAGTACAAACTTTGGGTGGTGCTTGCGTCCTGGCGTGCTTGTTCCTCTTTCTCTTCCCTGTCCTTCTGGGCAACAAAGTCATTCACTTCGCTCAACTCACGCTCCAGATGACTCACACGCTCCAGCGCCTGCTCGAAGATATCGCTGCACTGACTGTAAGACTCGATCTGTTTTGTGAGTTGATCTCGCTGTTCAAGGACGTCCGTGTAGTGGTTGTGAAGTTCTGCCAGCTCACGTTTCAACTCCGTATTTTTGTACAAAATGTTTTTAATTTCATTTTCGCTATCCTCACGTTCCTGCAACAGCTGATCGCTCAGGTGCTTGGAACATTTCAACTCCTCGAGAGCCACCCATAGTTTGGTCTCCAGTGCCTGTGTCTTGGCCATGCTGCGGGTCGTCATTTTGAGACAGCAGTGACTCCAAGGACACCTAGAATATAGACACACGGGAGCTAAATCGTGGGTTAGGGACTGCGTGAAGAAATTATGTTTACTTTACGAGTAAACAATAGAAAGACTTGAATACTAATAATTTGACTCTAATACTTTGAATGTACAGATGTTAGGTGTAATTAGAAAGTGTTAAATTGGTCTGTGGCAATTGTTTTTATCGTCTACTTTGCTTCCACAGTTTGTCAAACAAAGTGAGATTGTAACGGCGCCAAACGTGATGATAGACGTGTCTCACGGCTGTGAGACGTATATGGGTGAATTGTTTTACTGTTAGGTGGTATATTAATAGATTTTGAACACAATTACTCCCCTGGTTTCCAGTAAATCGTCCGAAGAATTCAAACGAAGTCCGTTGGCGGTTGGCGTTTATATGTTTGAGTTGTTAACTTTGTATTAACACTTTCACCGTACGAGTTTTGTTTACGTAATGATTTTTTGTCGTTATTATTGATAAATAGATGTATTTTAATATATTTTTACTAATTATTTCTAATAAAATTGCTACGAGTTTTGTTTTGACTGCGCCAACTGTTCTATTTATGCAATAATGACTTAACTTGCTACTTCACAGGGTTTCCCGATAGATGGCACTAGTGTCACTTAAATCTGTTCGCGCGTAGTACATTCGACGCAACTTTAAACGCAATTTTCTCGAAATCGCTTTTTTTTAATTGTGCTGTTATTGTATTCACCCAGCGAATTAGCCCTAAATACCTACCTATTATTTGGGTTCCTTTCCTTATCATGAAAAGTACAATGGACGAAATGGGGTTAAAATATTGTTTTGTTTTTGTTTTAGGAAGCCGAAGAATTATTCTCAAAGTTTGATACCGACCAGAAGGGTTCGATCAGCGTTGATGAATTCATCAAACATATTCGAGTAAGTTTAGTTTAGACTAATAGCAAATAAGTACTCCATTAAAGTTACGGTGCGCTTGTATGGCGAAAGTACCTAAATAATTTATAATAGCCGTTTTTTTTTCTTTTATACTTTAGATTATAGTACCTAATTCTAGTTATCATTTCGATTGAAAGTCTAACACAAAGTAAAAAAAAACATGTAAAATTGGCAAAAAAATTATATTTTTTTTTATGTCATTTGTTCAATACATTTGTATTCTTTTATATTAGAAGTACTTAAATCCAATGAAAAATCACGGAACCCTTGTTTTTAAATTAATATAAATTACCAAAACTCAGTTTTAGTTTAGTACAAACTTTACACAGTGTATGTAAACTCATAAACAAATTAAAAAGAAAGACACTAAAAATAAAAAATTACATTTTAGTAAGTACTAAAAACTAAAAATAGGTACGAAATTTAGTTGGATTCGTTAATATAATTTGTATACGATCTAGCAAAAAAAATATCAAATTATAAATTATTTCCTTTCGACCCTTATTTTTACTGGACTAATCATCGCTGCTAACAGTACTGACTTGGGAGTATTAGATCAAGATACAAATTTAGACACGATTCATCCATGTATTTGAATTAGTGTTTTATCGAAGAACTAAATACTATAGTGTGTTTGTTGGCTGATGATGATTTTGTTTCCAGCCCCCTATGTCGGATTCTCGTCGGGCTATCGTGGAGCAAGCCTTCAAGAAATTAGACAAGACTGGGGAAGGCGTGCTTTCCGTCAATGATATTAAAAGAGTGTACTCCGTCAACTCCAATCCGAGGTATGATTCTTTCATTTTTATCATTAAATGTGTTGCTCAAAGCTCTAAAGAATTCCAGCACATCGCTCGCAGAACCGATGGTCGATGGGGCCGAAGAGTTGTCGAGTGTCAGCGGCCACTAAAAATGCAGCGAGGGTAGGGCCCCCACAAGGTGGATGGCGATCTGGTGAAGGCGGGGGAACCCGTTGGATGAGGGCAGCGCAGGACCGGTCGTTGTGGTGATCCTTGGGGAGGCCTATGTCCGGCAGTGGACAGCTATCAGCTGATCTGATATGGTTTTGATTAAAATATGTGTCAAGTGGGAGTTGTGAGTGGGTTCGAGGACGGTCGTGTCGGTTGTACGCTTTCTGGCAGACCACGAGGCTCTGCCATGTTGTTTTACCTCAAATGTGATTTTTTTCATAAAATCTTTGAGATATTATAATGAAATAGAAATTATGTACACATTAATAAGTTGAGGCAAAGTCACAAAATAGAAAATAGTATAACATGGTCAACTTTATTCTATTAGTTACCTATTCTTTGACATCATGACATGGTGTAACCACAGAGTGCCTAGGTACTTTTAATTACTGCCTGTAACAAAACATTTAAAGGATTTCATAAAACTGTTTTCACTATACAACGGTTTAAGGAAAATATACTCTAGCCAGCAAACTGAACAACTTTTACTATGGAAGCAACACTGTCAGAACAAACGGAAATCTGCTGTCTGCCTACATTATAGTCGAGTAGATTGCAGTTTAGTATGGAACAGCAGATTTTTTTGCGCTGAAATGTTTGCTCCCATAGTAAAAGTTGTTCAGTTTGATGGGTACAGTAAATATGTGGTTAAAAGGTTAATGATTATTTTTTTACCCCTGCCCTGTAAAGTCGACAAAAAAAAATCATATCATACATTCGAGTTGAGGAAGGTACTAGGTAGTACTACTTCTGTACTACTACTACTGCAGTTTTGTATGAAAAAACAGATTTCAGCTAGAAGTTTCCACACCATAGTGATAGTTGTCCAGTTTGATAGTCCTTTGATAATCCTTTAGATATAACTAACTAACTAGGTTGTTTTGTTACATCCTTTAATAGGTAGGTACTATACAACATACAGATTGGTAACTCCCTGGCCCCCACTAACTTCAGATACCGCACCTCACTCCCGCACCTCTTAACCCGATAAAAATGTTTCTTACATCATTATTGTTTGTTCAAAAATGTCTATAATTTGCAGATACATGAGTGGTGAAGAGACAGCTGAAGGGGTGATGAACAAGTTCCTCGCCAACTTCGATTCCGAGTGCAACGTCGATGGAACGGTTCGTATAAGCATGCTGACACTTTTTTAAATGGATAATCAGACCATCAAACTGAACAACTTTCTCTATGGAACCAACATAGAAATCGTGAGAAAAAAATCTACTGTCCCATACATTTCGCTCGAGTAAGTTTGCAGTTTTGTATGGAGCAGCAAATTTTTTTTTTCACGATTTCGGTGTTGCGTTGGTGCAATAGAGAAAGTTGTTCAGGTTGATGGTCTGATCATCCCCTTAAAAAATTGTCAGCATTAAAATGACCCTAAATGCCGGTTATAAGTTTTGAAACACAAAAAGTTTCATCAGAATCGGTCCAGTAGTTTTTACGTGATGCTCGAACAAAGTTGTGTGATGTCACAGTCTATTTCTTTTTATAATTTTGGTAACATTAAACAACATCTCTGAGGCGACGGATGATGATATAAGGTGGTATATGTTTTTACAATAGGTACTTACTTAATTATGTTTATGAAGTTACGCAGTCGGTTGATTCTGTTTAGAATTCAGATATATTTATTATAATTTATATACTTACTTATTAATTAAAATTACCTGTAGGTTACCTAAATACCTAATTGTTAAAATATAATCACATTGATAATCGACGATTTCGATTAATCGCCAAATGCCGATAATCGCCGATTACGATTAATCGAAATCATAATAGTTTCATAGCTAGCTGGATTTACATAAAATATATTGGACCTTTAGGATACGTAAAGGAATGCATTGAGACCATTTTTTAGAATATCTGTTTGTTTGTTTTGAACATAAGTATATTCATACATACATATTTCAGGTAACACTAGAAGAGTTTATGAACTACTACAGCGGCATCAGCGTATCAATCGACAACGATTGCTACTTCGACCTGATGATGCGCCAGGCATTCAAGCTCTAAACTAGCACCCTCTCTGTCGCACGTACCGCATTCGACGCTTACACATGTTCTTATTCATTCAGTTCTCGCTGCAGATCAATAAACTTTAACCGTTCATTCACTGGGCTGAATTGCGCTTATTTGAAATTGACAAGCAAAATAATGTTATATGATAAGGTGTTACGGATAACATCTTTTTAAAAATTTAGAGTTCAGTTCAGGCTCAATACACATTGTCGACTGGTCGCCGGCGACACGGTCTTGGCGACAAAAACATTGACAAAAAGACTGGGAGTATCCGAGTGACTGGCGAAGACATCGAAGAAATTGCAATGTTCGGGTCGCCTAGAAAGTTACTCGTCATGCGAACCATTATAAGGCGCAAGCGACCACGTGCGTAAACATCTATTTAAACTATAGGACGAAACAGTCGACGTCGACTGAGTCGCCAGCGACCAGTCGACAGTGTGTAATGAGCCTTAGCGCCTTATTCCAGTCACGTGCGCTCGCATGCAGGCGGCAAGCATTTTGCGTACCTACATGGCTGGTAACAATTATTTATTATAAGGTAAAGTTTTGCATCATGCAATATAAGCCGACAAAATATCGCAAGCTTGCATGCCCGTTCGCGATACTGGAATTATATCGCGACTGTCACACAAACTTCAAATTCATAGGTACTGAAACAACTTCTCATGACGTACTCGTATCTAGGTACTCTAGGTACCTACGTCATGAGATTTGAGATACCGTATCAAAAAAAGTGTTGAGCATAGGCGTTGACGAAACGATATGGCCGCGAGACCAGTCAGTATCGTGTCAATAACGCTCAGTCAACGCCTGATGCCCAAAATTGTGGCGACAAAGGTAATGATGCAGTTTCATTCAAAATTTAAACCGTGCGCGTAGGACATAAAGCTTATTACTAAATATGATGATCTTTCTGCCGCATTGCTAAGTCTAAATTATGCATTATACTATGGTGTCTATTAATATACAACATTTGTGATATAAGCATTTGCCTTGTTGCGTTCCTAGTATAGCAATTATATCAATGTTTTATGTTGCGTCCAAATATTAGTTTTATGGAAAGTTAGATTTATCGTGACAATGAGAATGTATTGAACGCGGGAAGTATATCTATTAAGTACCCACATAAATTCTACCATGGGTAACTTATATGTATTTAATACTCCTACTGTAATACACCATGCTTTATAACGTAGTAGGTAATAAATAAGGTTCTTTGGATAACGTAGTATGTACATATAAATTACCTCTGGGAGGAATTTTCCGGGATCTAAATGCATTAACCGTTTATAAAGTAAAACGCATGCGTGTTTTATAAGCTGCATTATAGACCTAAAAGCAGTGCGAGATAAGAGCCACTATTCGAGCAAGTGTGTTGAAAAATTAATAGTCAAATGTACGTCAATGAGCGCGCGGTAAATAACATGCCATGCCTGACTCATTAGGTATTTGACTCATTGGATAGGGAAGTTGTTTATTGCAGAATGTTTGAGGGCAATGAATAAGTTGAATTGTAATAGCACCTGTTTATTTCTCGATGTATCGATGTGCATGCAAATATCTTTACTCAAACGTTTCGTAATGTTGATATTAAACTATGTAGTTTATCTAATTATTGTGTGGCATTGCATTGTTAGTTGCAATAAATATTAGTTACCTACTAAATGACTGGCGTTTTTATTTATAGTCGTTACCCGATGAGGGCCCCGAGTATATAACTCGCACAAGCAATTTTTGAGCGTAGTCGTTGACGGAATGATATCGTCGTGATATCGCTGCGATATTTCTAAGATCAATCAGTATCGCCACAGAATATACAGGGTGTAACAAAACACCCTAGTATACTTACCTGCTTCTGCTCATGAAACTGATCAAATTTCACTGTGGTATGGAGTGGAGCCAATTTCGAAATCGCGACTAAAAATCAGCTGTCCGATACAAAACGACGGCTGACCTACTCGACTAAAATGTATGGGACAGCTGATTTTTGTTTCGGAATTTCCTAGTTGACTCCATAGTGAAAGTTGTTCAGTTTGATGGTCTGAAGCATCCCCTTAAGTATGAAATACTAGGGTGTTGTTAGACCCTTTATAAGTACAAGTATTGCGGCGGGACCGCGACGATCAAGCTCAGTAGAAATCACGAAGATTCAGTTGCAACGTCGTTGCGGTACAGTTGCAACATCGCCTATCCTCAAAATTGTTTGTGGGATGGATCTCTAAAACCTTGCCTAATTATTTACCTATTTTTAATTGAGAGACGAAATAATGTTAGCGACACCATCGCTGCGTTCATAAGTTAGGCATCATTATGCATTGTTTGTATAAGGACTTTGTATTATATTGTTTTTAATCGACTTAAAAAATATATTGATTCAGCATTAAAGGGGCAGGTAATCGTTAAATAATCGCAAAGATAATCGACGATTTCGATTAATCGCTTAATGCCCTTATTCACAGATTACCTACGATTAATCGAAATCGAGTCATCACTAGTAGCAATGTTCCTTTCCACCTCAAAAGGGACTGCGAAAGTGCGATTATGTTTGGTTATGACAGGACACGTGCTTCCTTCTAGTTTCTTCTCTTTCTACGAAAAAAAAAACAATAAATAAGTATCGATAGTAACTTATCTATGTAAGTATCTATGCCACTTTTTATGACATTTTTATTTTTTTACACATTTTATAATTTTTATTTTATATGCCTAGATATTAGTTTTTTAAATATAAATGATAGAATAGAATAAATCTCATGAAGCACTTAGGTTATAATTTAGTTTATTTTCCAAAAGTTATACTAAAGGTAAGTAATATTTTTTTTATGTTTTTGCTCTCATTCTTGTCTTGGGACATACCTACCTATCTATTTTGCTTTTTGGAACTGGTTGGAAATAAGTCTCATCTCATTCAGCTAAACATGATAATTCAGTGAAACGCCATCACCGTGAGGCGATGAGGACATGGTCCTTTCACTGCAGAATATAGTGAAAGTAAAGATCACCTCACTTTTCCTCAGGATTATCTTTCAACTTCAACGCCATTATTTTCTAATCTTACCTACAGAAGTCTGTATTAAATGATCAGTGTATGTAGCGACAGTTTATTATAAAGTATGTGGGTGTGGCTACACTCCGCGGGACCCCATGGACCCTAGAACGGTACGAGTATGTCTGTGGTCATCATCATCATCATCATCATCTCAGCCGATGGACGTCCACTGCTGGACATAGGTCATACAACCGATAAATGTGCGAGGCAGTAAGGCAGCGATGCGTACCTAACCTACAATTAAAATAAAGCGCTTCAGTTTCTTTACGACGTGTCGAGCTGGTGCACTTTTGGTGTATTATTTCCTAGCACGCCTCCTCCTCGCTGTCTCGCATGTCTCGTCTCTGTAGGGCTCGTATTTACGTATGCCAGAAAGAGCACGCATGACGTTTTTGTTTTGGTGTGCTGGTGAACCAGCCTCTGCCGTCTCTAACAACGCTCTTCATTTCCAGCCAAGATGTGTCGAACAGCGCATGCGGTTCTGCAAACCGTAATATGCGGCATCCAAATGCTGGTACGCGTCTTTATGACCGCCATTCTCATGCTGGAGAACGTCATCAGAATGCTCCTTCAAACCTTCTACAACTTCATATCATTCCTCCTCCAAATGATCTCCCTCGTGCCTATTTGCGTCGTTTTCCTTCTTACTGCGAGGTTGAAATGCTTCATGTGCGGAGGTGGAGGCCCGTGCCCAGTCAATAGAGGAGGAACCTGCGACTGCCTCATGTCACTCTTGGCTATCATAATACTTTTCTTCATATTCCGAGCGACTGGTGTTCTCGACAAAATATTCTATAACATAGGCTATGCTAAAGCTCCTACAAAGGTCGCGAAATTCGTACCAACTCCCGGAGAAATAACAGAGTGCTCGAGAAATGATAGTGAGACAGAAACCACGACTGACTACGCACTGAACGATTACTCTAGTTTGGAGCCGGTGTATATCGATTACTATGAATCAACAACTGTTAATATTGTAACTAGTACGACAAACACGACTACAAGTAAGCCTGGCAACTACTCAGGTGGGAGAAGAGGAAATCATCCAGGGCAATGGACAACAATCCTTTATTACTTGTTATGACGATTGCATGTTCGTAATTCGCGTTTTATCAATAAAGCAGATTCTATCACATAATAAAATGTACGTTTTATTTGCAATACCTACCGGCGCGACACCCCTCCGTACACCTACTCACCCCCTACACCTACGAACCCCCATAGCACCCACTACTCATCCCCCACGCAATGCCTACGTACCACCTACTGACCCCTACTCGCCACCTACTGACCTAAACGCAGCCCCTACTCAGCTACACACCCCTACTCATCCCCGTGAGTAGGGGGTGTGTAGTGGGTGCTTAGGGAGTTCGTAGAAGGTGTAGGGGTCAGTAGATTTACGTGGGGGCGAGTAGGGGGTACGTAGGGGGTGCGTGGGGGTAGGAAGGGGGTGAGAAGAGGTGCGTAGGGGGTAGGGGGTACGTAAGGTGTGCTTAGGGGTACGTGGGGGTGCGTGGCGGTAAGTAGGGGGTCAACTGGGGGTGAGTAGAGGAGCGTAGGGGGTTAATAAGGGGTGCGTAGGGGGTAGTTGGTTGCATTAATGGCACTCCTAAAATACCTGTGTAACGTATAAAAGCTTTTTAATCTATGTATACCATCCCACTGCTTGGCGAAGGCCTCTTACACCCTGTATAATTGTAGTTTACATCCCGTTAACATTTGAAATTTTGGACCAGTTATCCCCTAGTTTTATTATAGGGGACAACTGGCTCACTCTTCAATAAAACTCGTATTCGGGCCAGTTGTCCCCTAACATTTCACAAAGTGGACAACTCGCCTCCGGACCAGAATTTTAGAGGGCCAGTTGTCACCCAAGCCAATGCGGAGCGATGGGGGCTTGCACGATGCGTGCGCGAAGCGTGCACGATACGTGCTTGATTCAAATACGACGGCTCAAAGCCAATCAACGCGCGTCATTAAATCATAAATCATTTATTTGCTCTTGAACAGGGTACAATATTGGCGGATATTCGTAACAATTATACAAGATCTCCTGATTAACAAAAGCATGCAAATATTTACAGAAGAGATTATAAATATTATAATAAAATTGATTGAATTAAAAATACTCTTTACATAAGTAATGTCAAAAAAACGTGTCTATCGTACACTTTTCTTCTAATTTTAAAAGACGACCCGGTTGGTGTAATGGTTACCACGCCGGACTGCCAAACCAGGGTCCTGGGTTCGAATCCCGGTTCGGTCATGGATGTTATATGTTCGTTGCCGTTGTTGTATGGTTTCCATAATAAAAGCCTTTAGTGCTAGTTTGGGATCATTACAATGTATGTGCCTGTGAGCGTTATTTATTTATTATTAATTTTAAGAATTTTAGTAATAAAATTTAATGCATTTAGTTCGGATTCTTCAGACCATGAATGTAGTTTGCCGCAAACTTTCGCGCCTGTATGCATGCATGTACAAGATGCGCAATTATTGTTTTTTCTTCAAGTAATACCTAGTAACACTGACTTCCTATACAGTAGAATAATACCACGTAATACCTACAAACTTGGCAAAAAAGTCGTGATAAAACATGAGGGCGCTGCCTCCACGCAAGAACGTCAAAATCACGAATAACCTGGCAACACCACCATACAAAAATTTTAGTTCCACCTGTCACCACGATCATGACTTTTTTGCCATAGGTTACCTAATTATTACCTATCAAAGATTTTATTTGCGTCTAATTTGCGTGGTCTTCGCCACAGTCTTCGCTACCAAAAAAATATTTGAATATTATCTTGTCTATGGGAAATTATCTCTGACCACTTTTGAAGTTTTAGCTGAATATAACTTTTAGATTTTTAGTTGTAAATGGTAATTTTATTTACTAACCAATGTCTTAAGTAAGCGCTGAAGCGAAGTATTTTT
This sequence comes from Agonopterix heracliana, assembly GCA_963693445.1. NCBI lineage: Eukaryota > Metazoa > Arthropoda > Insecta > Lepidoptera > Depressariidae > Agonopterix > Agonopterix heracliana. Next base: position 5,533,197 of record OY856310.1, read on the forward strand.
AGGATTAAGGCTATTATGATAATTTTACCTTGGGGCCAAACTTTTCAGTAGATACTTATATAAAATTTTGCTTCGCGATGAAAATTTGTTTGTACGTATACTTCACACCTATTTAGGTAAGTAAAGATTTTACGATTTTCTTCGTGTATTCCATTCTAGATCGTTTCCAGATCAATAGAGATTAGACCTACCCATTCTACTCTATTTTTGATAGAGGCTTGCCAAGCTTAGCTTGGGCAAAACCATAAAGTTATTAGGTAGGTATATGCTTAGATTATCAAGATAGACAGTCAAAGCTACGAAAGCGTCGAAAAAAATAGTACTGGTTCCAAAACCCTATACATATACACGCACACATACATAATTAGTATGGCGCCTCACGCACACCAACCTAAGAAAGTTAGCCCCTTTTGTTTTATACGGAACAAGTGTGAGGCTCATTCTAGACATAAACTTTTTCTAAGGGTATATGAGCAAAACAGCGTATGGTGGCCTTGTCTTGATTTTTTTTTTCAATTTTTATTATTCTTTGATTCATTATAAGTCAAGATATGGTCAAGATAGAGCCTCACGCGTCTGTACCTACTAAAACAAAGGGGCCAACTTTTGGGCTGTATGTGAGGCGTCATACAACTTAGTAGTTGCATAGTGATATGCACGCACACAGGTTTTATCACACTAGACTTGGGTGATATTTTTTTTCGTCGCGATCCTAGCTTCGACTTTTAATCTTGACATGTAGGTAACTTATCAAAATTATTATTACTACCCTCCAAATGGGTTTGAATATTTTCATGTCACTTTTTGTCTTGTCGACGTAGTAAAAGCTAGCAAGAGATTTAATGGAGGATTAACTTCAATGAGCGTTTCTGCAACTGGGTATCAGGTAACAAAATATTAAGTAATTTTGTGTTTCTCAGTTCCAAAAACACTCATTAAAGTTAATGTTCAATTAAATATCTAACTAGCTTTTACTTCGTCAACAAGACAAAAAGTGACGGCAAGAGATTTAATGGAGGATTAACTTTAATGAGCGTTTCTGCAACTGACACTAAGGCCACCAGATTTAAAGTAATTTCATGTCAACGATTTATTTATCAGAATATAGATCGACAAATCTAAGGCCCTTTTTCACCACTCTTGGATAATCTCATGTTAGCTTATCTGACAGCTCGTTTGATAAATTTTTCTTAACTCATATTTAAAAACAGCTAAAACAGCCTTAATTCAGGGCTCTTGGAGCAAGCCACCATGAGTAAATCTAAACACCTACCTGCCTCCCTAAGGTATCGAAAATTTATTTCAGATTTTCAAGACGCTTCTTAAGCTATCGACTACTCCTCATTAAGACCACACGGGCCACGGCATGATAACAAATATATGACGATCAGGCTCGCAACCGAATCTTAAGAACAAGAGTGCATATTATTTACATCAAAAAATGAAAACAAATGACATGTGTTCGTAATAATTTATCAATTTCGTAATCAGAATTATATTCGATGAAATCTCAATTCAAGACTACGTAATTCTTCAAAAATGATAGAAATTAGGAAAAATGTATCGACTCTCCAATTAACCATTAACCAAAAAAAAATTTACCAAGATGATGGAAATATACCTATAGCAAGAAAATCATCGAGCATTGTGAGCGTGAAAAGATGCAAAAGCGCCAACACAACCTCGTTCCGACGAAAAGATAAGAAATGTAGGAAACAGAGAAAAAATAATCACTTTCAGGTAAAACCAAACATGCCTATAAGTCCCTGCTTGTCTGCTGTAACTGAAAAATGTAACGGGGACTTTAAGCCTAAATTGAAAGTTCAATTCTCCCTACCACTGACTACTGATATGAAACATGAACAAAAAGTAATTAAGATAGTTAAAGACGGGCCACTTTTAAATATACCTGCATTTAAAGAATTAAATAAATTAAAATTGACTAAATCGCAAACTAATCTTCCTAATAATGTGTCGAAGAAATCACAAAAAAGTTATTCACAGCAGAAATTTGCAATTCCCGAATCAAAAACGAATCTCGCTCATAAAGTTTTGAAGAGAACACAAAACACTAAGACTTCATATCAGAAAGATACAGTTTCAGACACGTCTTTGAATAAACAAAGAAAACAGCATGGAAGGCAGATAAAATCTGTTAAATCAGGTACTAATGAATATGACAACCTGAAACTGGAAGCGAAGATTCACCAACTAAGAGCTAAATCAAGGAAGCTAAAGACATTTATTGAATTGAAAGACAATCGGTCTCAAGAGTTTCGTGATCTGAAGAATGAGACAAAGTCTGTAGTTAAAGTTATTAATAAAAAACCAAGTTTAAAAAATATAATAGACAAAACGAAGTTACTATCAGTGTCTCCCAAACAATTAATACGTTTTAGTTTAAGACGACGGTGCTCAAATTTACCAGTTAAAAAGCATAATAAAAATCAAACAAAATTAAGGACTAACAAATATGACACCAAAAGCTGTAAGGATGGTAAATACAATAAGACGAAAGAACGCCATAAGACTCAGAAACATAAAACTAGTAGCAAATCCCCCTGCAGTCCTTGCATCAAAAGAAATCTAGCTACAGGGTATAAATATGAAGAAAATAAGAAGAAACCTCAACGTATCAGGAAGCTTAATTATGATACAGACTTTATGGCTTTTTCTTGTAATGTTCCTGGTCGTCGCCAAAATAAAGAGATTCGAGTAAATGTTGAACAAAAAGGAAAAGTTGAACACACTAGCCGTAAACAAAATAAAAAAAAATATCAGAACGGCCCTTGTTCGCAGAAAATAACATTTTGGAAAAACATTATACAACGTTTTTTATCTTTTTCTTCAGTTGAAGCAAATGAATCTGACACGTCGAGTTCATTAAGTATGGATAAAGAAAACCACTATTATGATGAACAAAAAGAAAGCAATTCACTGTCTAGAAGAAGTAAGAACAAAGTTGGTGCCAAGAGATACCAAAGGTATTATACTTATAAACACAATAGAGATGATAGTATAGGCAGAACAAATATGGTGGCTCAGTATCCTAAATCTGAAAGCGGTGAAATAATTGTTGCTGACAATAGTAGCCTTAATAACATTTATAGAAATATTACAGATATTATTTCTTTAGTAGATACTGCTAATAGTCCCTGTTACTTTGATAAACCATTATGTTTTAATTTGAGTTGTCAAACATATGATACTGTTTCTGAATGTGACAAGTGGTTACAAACAATAACTAGAGACGGTATTAAATTAAATGTTATTGGCACTAAAACACAAGAAGATCCATCTCTTTATGCATGGTCCAAAGGAAAAATATTGAAACCGGCATCCAGTTGTAATAATTCAAAAAAATACGTTACAAAATCCACACAAACTCCTTTAAAGAAACCAGTATCACTTTGGGAAAGTAAGGGCTGGGAACCTAAAAATAGGGAAGGTAAGATGTGGAATCGTAAAGAATCTAATCGAAAAGAGAAGGGACGTCTGGAATGGGGCCGCAATAAAACAGAACAAAATGAAAGGGCACGGAAAGAGTGGGAACGCAAAGCTGGAGAACGTAAAGAGCTGGAAGGTAAACAGAAAGAACGTGAAAAGTGGGAATACAAGCCTCGAGAACGTAAAGAGCTAGAAGGTAACCCAAAAGAACGTGAAAAGTGGGAACGTAAGCAGTGGAAACATAAAGAATGGCAAGGCAAGGGGAATAGTAAAGAGTTGGATCGGAAAGAATGGAACAGAAAAGAGCAGGAACATAAAGAATTGAACGGTAAAGTGTGGGATCATAAAGAATTGGAACGTAAGGCGCCTGAAATTAATAAAAGGGAAGGTAAAGAGGGATATCGCAAGGAGTGGGTACGTAAAGGATTGGACCGCAAAAAGCTAGACGGTACAGAATGGCAGGGTAAAGTGTGGGAACGTAATGAATGGGACCGCATAACGCTGGGACGTAAAGAATTGCAGGGTAAAGAGGGGAATCTCAAAGAAAGAAAATCCACACAAACGCAAACTGTTATAAAAAACAAAAATAAAAAAATCCAAATGTTCAGGAAAAAAACATCGAATATTGTAAATAAAACAGTAAAGTCAAAAGAAAAGCGATCTAACGAAACTTATTCTAACAAGCCTCGTGTAATGCAAAAAATGTTTCTAAAAATGCAGGGACATGTTTCAAGTAGAGGAATCGATAAAACTTCAAAAAGGAAAAGTGAAAAGGACAAATCTGATCACGAAAAATCTCAGCGTAGTAAATCTAGTAGCGAGAACCAACACAAAGACTCAAAAAATAATAAAGATAGAAGATCTAGATCTATGAATACAAAAGAAAAAGTAATGAGGTCTAGATCTACAGGTTCTGGAGCTAGTACTGGAATAAACTGGGATCTAAGCATTGCTAAAATTACTGAAGGAGATAGTGCATCAACCTGTAAAAAATGCAATTCTTCAGGCACTCAATTCCCAATCACGATAACTGTGAAAGCTAAAATAAGTGAAACAAATACAAGAAACTGCTCAAAAAGTACGGTTTGCAGCCAATCTGAAGACTTCCCTTGTAATAAATGTAAAATAACGCCCTGCAAGAAACACAAATCAGGCTTCAGTAGCAAAAGCCAACATAATGTGAGTAGTCGTGGCAAGCAGCAACTCAGCCGCAATAGTCGTAGTATAACCATGATTCCATGTTGTAATAAATGCAAATTAGCTCCACGTAGTGAGCATACAATAATTCCTTGTAGTAAATGTAAAATAACTATTTGCGCCAAATGTAAAAAGAAAACTTGTATTAAACACAATTTAGTTCTTTGTCAAAAATGTAATATGAAACCTTGTAGCAAATGTAAAATTACTCCTTGTAAAAACTGCACAATAAATCTTTGTAAAAAAATTAATATAATATTAAGTCCATGTAAAAAATGCGTTGTAAGTCCTTGTAAAAAATGTAAAACGAACCCATGTAGTAATCTCAAAGTATGCCCCTGCGTGAAGTCGAAGTTTCCTTGCACAGAAACATGTAAACACCATAAAACATGCAAATTATATTATAAAATGATGACGTTTATTAAGAAACGAACTGGGGACACGTCGACGCTAATAGGATGCAGGACTAAAGGGACAGGAACTTGTACCTCGTGTATGGGTCCATGCATTAGAGAAGTAGACGCCTGGGATTTAGATAGACCTATAGTTAGAAGATTTAAAAAAATTGGCTTCGGCAGGCCGAATGAAAATAAAGATTGGGTTGAAGGAAAGGCAAAGATAGAAGATAATGATGGCCCTCCGTCTAGATTCAGATTTGGTAAATATAAAAACAAGGGTGAGAAGGGAAATAATGGCGATAATGGTCATTCATCTGGCGAAAAAAAAGGCGAGAATGGACCTCGGTCTGGCAGAAATAGCAATGGTGGTGATGGCAATAGGTTTTGGCCTGTAAGAAATAAAAACAAATATAATGGTAAGGGTGGCCCTTCATTAAGAATAAATAAAAACAATGCTAATAAATCTTTGCTTGGAAGCGAAAACGGCAGAGGTGACAACAGAGCAAGATCAAGCGGATATCATGGTGAGAATGACCCACGGTCAAAAGATAGAGATAAATATAGAGATAGTGGTAGAAGATCCTGGTTCAGAAAAAATAAAAATAAAGGTAACAACAGACGTTGGTCTGAAAAAAATTATGGTGAGGATGACCCAAGGTCTGGGAGAAATAAATACAGAGGTGACAAAGGACCATGGCCTGGAGGAAATTATGGTGATAATGACCCAAAGTCTGGGGGAGTTTATGGTGAGAATGATGCAAGGTCTAAGGGAAATCAAAACAGGGGTGAAAAAGGACAACGGTATAGAGGAAATAAGGGTCTCAATGATCCAAGGTCTGGCAAAAATAAACAAGATGATGAACGTGGTATAAAATCTTGGTTTGGAAGAAAAAAAAGCAAAGGTGATAACGAACCTGCGTCTAGAATAAATGATGATAAGAATGATCCAAGGTCTAGGGGAAAGCCTAAAAAAAATGATGATGGACCATGGCCTGGAGGAAATAATGGTGGGGATGACCCAAGGTATGGAGGAAATTATGGTCAGAATGATTCAAGGTCTAGGGAAAATCAAAACAAACATGGAAACGGGCCATGGTCTGGAGGAGTTAAGGGTTTCAATAATCCAAGGTCAGGGGGAAATACAAACAGAGATGACGATCGACTGTGGACTGACGGGAATTGGGATTACGATGATCCAGGGGATGGCGAAAATAAAGGTAATGGTGAAGGTGGTAAACAATCTTGGTTTGGAAGAAAAAGAAGCAAAGGTAATAAAGAATCCGGGTCTAGAAGAAATTATGATGAGAATGATCTAAGGTCTGGGGGAAAGTCAAATAGAGAAGATGATGGACCATGGCCTCGAAGAAATTATGTTGGGAGTGACCCAAGGTCTGGGACAAACTATGGTGAGAATGATCGAAGGTCTATGGAAAATCAATACAAAGGTAAAAACAGACCATGGTCTGGAAAAATTAAGTATTTCAATGATTCAAGGTCTGGGGGAAATACAAACAGAGGTGACAATCGACCGTGGACTGACAGGAATTGGGGTTACAATTACAACGATCCATCGTCTAGCGAAAATACACGCAATGGTGAAGGTGATAGAAAATATTGGTTTGGAAGAAAAAAAAGCGGTGATAACAAACCTAGGTCTAGAAAGTCTAGGGGAAATACAAATACAGATGTTGATGAACCATGGCCTGGACGAAATTATGGTGAGAACGATCCATTGTCTAGGGGAAATCAAAATAAAGGCGACAAGCGACCTTGGACTGACATAAATTGGGGTTACAATGATACATGGGATGGCGAAAATAAGCGCAATGGTGAAGGTGGTGGAAAATCTTGGTTTGGAAGAAAAAAAAGCGAAAGTGAAAATGAACCTTGGGCTAGAAAAAAATATTTTAAGAATGATCCAGGGTTTGGGGGAAATACTAAAAGAGAAGGTGATGGACCAAGGCCTTGGGGAAGTTATGGTGGGAATGGCCCAAGGTCTGGGGGAAATTATAGTGAGGATGATCCGACGTATAGAGGAAATCAAAACAGAGGTCTGAACGGACCATGGACTGAAGGAAATAGGGGTTACAATGATCCACGGTCTGGTGAAAAACATGATGGTGAAGGTAGTAGAAAATCTTGGTTTGCAAGAAAAAAAAGCAAAGGTAAAAACCTGGGTGGCAATGGACCTTGGGCTGGAGGAAATAATGGTATCATCGATCCTTGGTCTAGAATAAATATTGATGACAAGGATCCTAGGTCCAGAGGAAATAGAAATAGAGGTGAGAACGAACCTTGGTCTAGAGGAAATATTGAAGACAATGAGCCTTGGTCCAGAGGAAATAGAGGTAACAAGAATCCTTGGTCTAGAGGAAAAATTGATAACAATAAACCTTGGACAAGAGGAAATAGAAATAGAGGTGACCACGAACCTTGGTCTAGAGAAAATATTGATGACAACGATCCTCGGTCCAGAGGAAATAGAAGTGTCAACGAACCTTGGTCTAGAGGAAATATTAATGACAATGATCCTTGGTCCAGGGGCAATAGAAGTGACAAAGTACCTCGGTCCAGACGAAATTATGGTGAGGATGATCCATTGTTTGGGGGAAAAAGAGGTGACGATGTACCATGGTCTAGAGGAATTGATGGTGACAATGATCCTAGTTCTGGACCTTATAGAAATAGACGTGAAACTGGTCATTGGTCTGGAGGAAATTATGACAAAGATCCTATGGCTGAAGGAAATAGAAACATCGGTGGTGATGCTAAAAGATCTTGGTTTCGCAGAAATAGAAACAAGGATGACAAAAGACGTCGGCCGGGAAGAAGTTATGATGATCCATTGTCTAGGGGACATAGATACGATGACGTTGACGGTGGTGATGAATCTCAGTTTGTGAGAAATAGAAATAATAATCGTGTTCGTAACAGATCTTGGTTTGGTCGAAATGAAAATAATGAGAATGTTGTCAAAAAGTCTTTGTTTGGACAAAAGCGAAATGACGAAGTAAATGATACTAATGTTAATAGATCTTGGTTTGTAAAAAAACTAATCAACATCATAAATGGTAATGAATGGTTTAGGAGAAATAAAAACAATGCTGGGAAAGGTTTGGGTAATACTGGAGATAGGGAGGGAAAAGGAAATAATATAAAAAATGTTTATGCAACAATAGCTACTGATGTTAGGTCTATGTTTAAAAGTAAAAAGAAAGATACTAATCGAAGGAGGCGAAAAAGAAAACCCATAGAATACAATTATGATGGTAGTAATTTATATCTATTATCCCTCAGAGAGAAGAAGCATTTAGGGGTTTATGAAAGGTTTCCATGGTATTATCCACAATATCTTAGTATGATGAATGCTCGAAAACAATGTCTTCACGTAGTACTATTCGTCCTAGCTTGTTCTCTATGGGTTCCATGTATTCTATTGACAGAGTTGTTTAGAATATGTTTATAATTAATTTTGCTTATATTAATAAAAACCATTGGGTGTGACTCATTTTATTTCTTAACTTACCCAAGTAATCAGGAGTTTTCTGACAGCTAGTCACACTTAGTTCAACATACCGGCGATAGATGGCGGGACCAGAATCAGACCAGATCGAAGACGAAAAAGTAAACAAAAATGCATGTCACTGAGTCAGACGCATCCGTTGATGAAATATAAATGATCATATATAGCTGCTTACTTAAAAACACAAATTCTTCATTTTATTATCTGCAAGGTCGCTCACCCCTGCCTCGTCAACGCCATCTATAGAGCCCTTAGGAAATACTTTTTCTTTTTTAATGACTTTCGGAAAATCCCTCATTCATGATGTGCAAGGTCGTACGTAACCCGCGCACCGCCGGTGCGAGCTCGAAGTTAAAGGTATTGTAAAAAAACAGTTGGAGCCTTTAGAGGGTGCTTCAGACACTCAAACTGAACAACTTTTACTATGGGGCCAACATCAAAATATTAAAAAAAACACCACTTTCATACAAAGCTGCAGTAGGTAAACCAACCATCCAACTCGACTCAAATGTGGAAAATGGACAACACAATTTTTTTTTTAATTTCTTAGTTGGTTCCATAGTGAAAATTGTTTAGTTTAATGGTCTGACGCACCCCCTAGAGGCTCCAATAGGGTTTTTATTACACCCTGTATCAGGTTATTGGCAGAACCCCAACGTAGCACTAGCAACTAGCCCTGGCTTATCTTTGGAAACGTTAATAAAATAACAACTTATTCACAGAACTCTATACTGCTTACTTAATTAATGTGTACATAACAAACAACAACAAAAAGCACGGCACAATTCACACGCAATTAGACACGGTGTCCACACGAAAATAGCCAAAACGAACATCAAGACGTTCATAAGGTCTCTGCAGCATGCCATTAAACTGAGGCATTGAGGATACATATCAGGGAAAAGGTGGTAACACCATAAGCAAGGACGGTTTCTCAGCGTAGTCAATAATATGTGGCGACAGCCAAACACAGCGGCGTTATCCCTCTTCCGAACTCTGTTAGCTACAACTATTCTTTCTTGCTGTATTAACTTTTGTTCTTGCTTTGTTTTACCTTTCGGCGCCAAAGCTTGATACCAAGGCGCGTTTTGAACTGTATCGGACATAATAGTCAAAGTTTGCGAACCAGCAATGGTGGTCTGCATTCGTAGTTTCCGTACTTCCCACGCTTGCTTAAACCATATTTTAATGTCGTACCATGTACTCGATGGATCTTTCCACTTCTTTTTTAGGTACCAATAACAACCTCTTGGGTCTCTTACTAGTGCGATAATCGTATATATTATTGCACAAACTAAGGTACCTGCAGCTCTGAGTATACCCATAATAATGTCAAAAAAGCAATTTGTCTCCTTCGTTCCGACTTCTTCTCGCAATTTCTTGACTTCTTTCTTCCTAAATTTATTCATTATTTTGTGCCGTTTCTTCCTAGCTTTTTCATTTTTTTTCATTCTTTCTATGAATTGTTTATCTATATTTCTTTCTGTCTGTTTAACTTGTTTTTTTCTGTGTTTATTTATTTTCTTACGTAATTTTGTCTTCCTTATCTTTAATCTTTTTTTACAAAGACATTTATGTGTGTCAGCAAGATTAATTTTCTTCTTATCTTCTACTTCATGGTTGAAACTAGTCTCCTCAGGTATATTCATTCCTTTCCTATCATATGATATTGCAACAGGTTCTCTTCTATACTGTTTTATTTTACCAGTGTGTTGATTTCGGTTTAATAAAGTTGATAATGAATCACAAACAAATGACTTAAATCTATTTTTACATAATGCTTTGCAAGTACACACACCTCCAGTTTGACAATCACAGCAAATACAGTTATCCTCCGGTTTTTCAATTATTTCGGGATATAAAGGGTCACCGCATTCCTTACATATAGCTTTTTTTCGAACACAGATTCTCAAGCCATCTCTTCGGTGAACAGAATCCGTCTGTAATCTTCTTCGTTGTTTTTCCTCCATTCCTTCACACAACCAATTTTCTGATCTGTTTTTAATTCGCGAACAAGCACAATATATCTTTTTTGGTATATCTCGAATAGTTCCAGTGTTAAAAGTTCCTCTACCTTCGCACTGAACTCGTGATTTGTTATTATTTATCTTAGACGTCATATCCCAAATATTTTTTGTATCTAAAGATCCCCTTAGTGTTTTTCTCTGACATCTGCATTGGCTGCATGTTAAATTATCACATGTAATTAAGTCGTGTTTAGGCTTACATTTACATTTGAAATCTTTGTCCTTATAGGCAGTTTTACATTTACCTTCTAAGCAAAATGGTTTTTTATGTTGTATTACTTCTCTAGTTACTTCTTTAGAATTGAGAATACACATCGTGTTTGAATCTAAATTAACAGCAAACAGCGGGTCAGTTTGACCGGTAGTAATAGGAATAGGATTATTGCTACACGTGAGATCTGTACACGAGAGATCATTTTGACATTTACATTTGTAAAAAGTCTTCTTATTTTTAAGTGACTTTCTACATACGCCAGATTTACATACTTTTCTTGGGGTAAATTCCAATTGCCTGAAATAAGACGGACATAAGCATCTGATTTTCTTTTCACCTAAGGTTTTTACTTTGTTCTTGATTTCATCTTCATTAATCACGCACATGTTAACTGAATCAACATTAACCTCAAAAAATGGTTCTCCTGTTTGATCAGTTGCATTTATTACTGTTGTGCAAAAACAATTGTCATCTTGAGATTTACGTTCAGATTTCTGTATTTCTGGAACAGTCTTATGAATATGTTCGTTTTTATTGCGTATCGATTTGAATTTTACGTTGATTTTTTTATTCTTATCCTTTGTTTTGACTTCTGTTTGTAGATTTTTCGGTTTAAATATCACTACTTTAGGTTCTGTAATATGGTTTCTGATAAGGCTTGCCGGGTCAACACCGCACGTTTCATCTGAACATTCGGTTATTACTGGTACACATTTACAAATAAAATCTTCTTTTTTAATTTTCGCTGCTTCGCGACAAATTCCAGTATCACATATTTTCTGATCAGGTATATAATATTCAACACCATGCACGACATGAGATTTTATTTTCCTGGAATATTTACGACACAGACATATAAATCTATTTTTCAAATCTCTTTTTACTTTTTTTGTAGGTTCTTTTATTATTACATATTCGGGTATTTTGTGGTTTTGTACCATTTCGACATCCTTTGAATCTTCTTTGTTCATGTCTTTAATATTTACCATTTTATGTCGTGGTGCATTTTTAACGGCCTTTAATTCACGGTTTTCTATTTCTTTGATTTCTTGACGTTTTCTTTTAACGTGTAATATCTTATTCTTAGGCACAAATATAGTTTTAGCTCTATAGAACTTATTTGAATATTTGCGACACAAACATGTGAATTGTTTTAATATTTTTTTATTGTTCTTTATTTCTGCATCCAGTTTATTTTGGGTGAGAATTTCAAAGGGTTGGTTTGGTTTTAGCTTGCAAATTTCATTTGTGCATTCAGTTGCAGTAAATCTTTTCTTGTTGCATTTACATGTAAACGCCTTGTTTTTTTGTTCTGCGGCTTCAACGCAAGGCCCTTCATCGCATTTTCCATCAGCAAAAAAACCTGTTATAAATTTTACTCTCTTACTCGTATGTGTTTCATCACTTCTTCGTTTATATTCATTTCTGGGTGTCGTTGGCCATTGACAGTAGTTATCATTTTTTTGTTTATTTGTTGTTTTATTTTTACAATCTTTACTAGTATCTCGTGTTTCACCGATTTTTTTAATAGAAAATTGTTCATCATGGTTTTCCTTAAATTGTCTTCTTCTATACGTTTTAAATCCTTCCGATAAATCAGCATTGTCTTTAACAATTCTATGAGTATTAGTACTAGTGTAGTGAGACTTTTGTTTTCTTCTAGAATGTGGAGATTGATCATCATCAAATTCCTTACCTCTCTTAGGGAACTTCGATTGAGAAGATTGATCGCCTTTGTCTTCGTTGTAAAACCCAGCAAGCCTTTTTTTCTGAGATACATATTTTTTAGGACAGCTACGTTTATTTAATTTTGTATTTTCTGGACCTGGAAACTGAATCGATGCTTCATATTTACTATATTGCCATTGAGATCGAGGAGAATGGCTGCTTCTATTGATTTCCTTTCGCTTTTCTTTCGATTTAGGTCGCGGTGATTTACTTTTGTTTCGAGAACTTGTAAGGTGTTTACTGCATTCACATCTTCCTAAGGGGTACGACTGAGTACCGTAATTTTCCACTCGTGATTTCTTTTTTGTATGTTTTTTTGGTGTTTCTGTAGTTTGCAAATACTCTGTTGTATCGGCATCTCCATACATTTTGACTACAGAATCCCAGTGCTCTGGTTGACGACCCATGTCTTCACTTGATGTATTTTCTGATAAATCGAGGACTCTGGCAATTTCTATCATAGACTCAGAGTCATCAAACAACACAGCTTGCGTGTCTTCTAATGCTTCTGTCTGCTCAGTGTTAATTTCATAAGGTGGAGGTGTGATGCTGACATCTTCACTTATAACCTGCTCTTGTATTGCTTTATTTTTTTCCTTGCTGCAAAGTTTACGGCTAGAAAGTTTGCAAAGATTAAAATATGCTTGAGTGCATTTGTCGACGTGTGGGAAGAAAACAGATTCACCTTTATCGCAGAAAAATATCATAATATTGCGTAATACCACATTAATACTGTGTGGTGATGGATTCCGCTGCCACGTCTAGCAGACAGCGGAATTTATTTTAATGTGTATTACTTACTTACTTATAAACATTTTTAAGAATGTTTGTCAATTTAGAAAGTAAAATTTTTGCGCATTATAAAATTTTTCACTCGTAATTTTGTTTGACATGAATAAATTGACAAAGTGACAAAACTGTCAGGAATGATGAGAACACAGGCGAAGTATTTCCTTCTCTTTCTACGGGTGAGAAGAGTGCACATTGACCAAGAAGATTCAACGAAAGTGCATGATTCCATTCTCTTTGGTAACGTGCATGACCTAAGAACAAGAACCTATTTAGGTTCGATTTCTCTGACGGGAAACCATAGGCGAAGTATTTTTCGCTTATAGACGAAACATCAGTGTAACCGCGTATGAGACAGCGATAGTCATAAAATCCTATACAATTTGTATGAAAATAGATGTCTGACTCCGGAGTCAGACAGCCGTCGTAGAACAAAAAAGTGGCTACGTCGATAAGGACAGCAATAAGTAGCGATCTCCTTTTTTAACTAGAGCGAATTTGCTATGTGCATCTCTTACTGAGTGATATGACAAGACACGTGCTTGCTTCTAGTTCCTTCTCTTTCTACGCGGGAAACAAACGAAGTTGGATTGGTTTAAAATCCATGATGGCTTCTCAATGATGCAAACATGGTTTGACAATAATTATCTTTGCCAGCTTCCTGATTTTAGACAATGCCTTGCAAGCTTGTTCGAGCATGGTCAAAGTATCGTGCATGATACGTTCCTTGAAGGACAGAGTACCCCACCAATTACCTACTACCATAGAGGTATTATACCAGGAATAGAGGAACATACAGCTGAGAGAGCGAGATGTACCTAGCGGCACCACTGTATAATAGAAAGAGATACGTGATGCTAGGCAATAGGACTGTTTTTTTAGTCTCCAATTAATTTTTACAATTCGGTTTCCGTGCATAATTACGAATCTAAAGTGAAATCGTAGATAATTTTATGAAATATACTGACACTACTTCATTAATTTATCCACAACTTCACGTTAGACTCAGAATTATAGACAATATTCGAATTTTTGCCTGCGAATAGTCTCCAAAAAACATCCAAAAAAGGTTTCATTTGACAACTCATGTTTGTTGCTCTATTCCTGTAAGGTATAATACCTTTATGCCTACTACCTACAGTAACTAACCAAAATACCTAGTATGCTGGGCACGTATACACGCAAGCTACACAAGCACTAAGCCACCCAAGCTACACAAAACAAACATAAGCCGGCCCCGCGCTACGCGAGGCTAGCTCATTTTGGTTTTGCATAGCTTGATGTGTCGCCGTGTGTACTTTTAGCAATTCACCATAAACGTACGTAATATGATTTTCAGAAAATGATATATCATTATTTAATACATCAAACCTAATAAGGGTATTAAATGTCAACAGGAAAATCACTAAAACTTATAAATAAATTACTAGCATTTAGACATCAGTCGTTAACATTTAGCAGGACAATGCAGACTGCACACGAATTTTAAGCCAACAATAAAATAAAAAATCGTAATACTTACGTAATTAAAATGACGTGGCCACACAATATTCTGCTTCTTTTAATCATCCCAGGTGAGTGAAAACAAAAAGCATCAGCTATTAGTTAAGCTAAGTTTATCGGTTTATACTCCTATTATACACAGGGTGAAATTGATATCACTAGCCTAGCTAGGGATGTGCATCCTTTTAAACTAAGAGTCTACCGGCACCCGCCGCCGCTGCCTACACGACTCAAGCAGATTTTTTTGTTGCTCCGATTGGTTTGCTACCATAGTAAAAGTTGTTCAGTTTGATGGGTAGACTCTTAGTTTAAAAGGATGCACATCCCTAGCTAGGCTAGTGATATCAATTTCACTCGATCAGGTTGTGGGTAGAATCTTTTGATCTATCCAGTTAAAAAAAGACACTTGATGCAAGCAAAGCGAGCATCTCAATAGAAAGTTACGAATCGGTAGCCAGAGGTCCTTCGTTACAAAACATCATAAGAGGATAGGCGAGTACCATTTTTTCCATACAAACGTATTCCCCTGTTTTCTCCCTGGATAATGATAGTAGAGCAAAACAATTTTTACCACGCAATCTATGTTACCTCTGCTATGTCTCTATGTTTTGCTTTTTTGCATTAATTTATTACTGTATGAACTAGGGGCCTTCGAAAATGACCAATTTTACCGCTCGTTTTCATACATCCAGCAAACAATTTTGACGAATATAACCAAAAAAAGCAAAACATACAGATATAGCCAAAGTCTTTCTCATATTATTCTTGAAATAATTGTTAAAATCGGTTTAGTTTTGGAGGAGGAAACAGGGGAATACTAAATGCTGTTTTCGTCGATTTTATGTAGATTAAATTGGTCCGAGCTGCAGTTGTCTCTTTCGGACTCTAGTTGGTGGGGTGTATGGGTGGGGCGGATCGGACAAATATGTATACAGTCGGAAAACTGACCGCCTATCCTCTTAAAATGAAGTCATGGAGAATATTTTTTTTAGCACCATGATGGCTTCTCAATGATGCAAACATAGTTTGACAATAATTATCTTTTCACCTCACAAGCTCGGAAAGATTCTGTTTATCATTCGAAATCTGAGTGCAAAAGTGCATTTTATCCGCTAGCGTGGAAAGAGTTTTTGAAATTCGAATTTCAATTCAATATTTTTCTATACCGCCAATTCACTGAAAATAACTATTTCATGACACTGTGCACGAAAAAAAATCCTTTGAAGGTGAAAAGTTGTGTGTTTCGCTCGGCAGCAAAGTTATTCTGCGTCTCGTACCTTTGAAACCTTCGCCACGCTCAGGTTTCAAAACAAGTACTCGCACCGAAAAGCAACTTTGCAGCCTAGCATAACAAATAACTATTATCATGGGAGAAAACCTGTCAGAACAAAAAAAAACGTCGAGTAGGCATTGCAGTTTAGTATGGAACAGCTGTTTTTTTGCTCTGACAGGTTTGCTCCCATAGTAAAAGTTGTTCAGTTTGATGGGTAGAGTTTTAAAGGTTAATGACACTTTTCCTTGCACCCTGTCTGTATACGTGGGCGGATTTCTCAAACGTTGTCCGTCACGTAATGGAATTCCTCAATTTCGATAATGTTTATTTTCCCTGCATTTGTATCTTAATTTAATCATTTTTGAATAAAGTATTATAAAATAATAATTATTACTCTAAATATTCATTAGTTTTCGCATAAAATGAAGTCAAAAATGTAGTAGGTCAATTATGAGTTCCATTACGTCACTAAATTGAGTTGTTATTAAAGACAAACTACTCATTTGTTTGCAAAATTAGTTTATTATTCATAAAATGAGGACAATCAATATCGAAGCAAATATATCACATTCTGGCTAATTATCTCACATAGTTGTACAGAATAATAAATGTAACATTACGTCACTTTTGGTTACGAAATACCTCACAACAATGTCGGTTATGCTGCTTTAAACGACACGTAGTAGTATAATTCTATAAAAAATATAAAATCTGTTCTACAGAGTCTTTTTATTAGTCTACCTGTTGCAAATATCATAGCATTACTTATCAAATTATTAAATTTAAATATCACAGGAACATAAGACACGTGACGGTAGTGGAAAGTGACGTGACGTTAAGGAACTGTAAGGCAATGGTCACATTGTATTGAAAAAGAGGCAGTTAAACTTAGTAATCTGTAATACTTAATATCAACATATCAAAACATATCAAATGCTAACAAAAGATATCAGAACATTATCAAATCATATCAAAACATAATCATCACATATCAAAACGTATCAAAACATATCAAATCATATCAAAACATACTAAAAATACTTAATACACCATCAACTAGGCATCAACTAGTTATTTACTAATTATTTGAAGTATAATTAATTTAAATGAAGAAATCCCAGTTCCATTCCTTCTGAACACAGCTTAAGAATTCCATTACGTAACGTTTTTCAATCCCTTATATGTCACGCCACGTAATGGATGTGACGTATGGCGATACATCGTCATTAAAATGCAAATTTTGAGTAAATGAATGCAAATTAATACAAATAACTACTATTCCAAATCTAAAGAAAAGACATGAAAACAGATAGTTTAAAAAAATCAACAATAAACAGTCGTCTTACCTTCGAAAACGACCGTTTGTAATGGAACTTTAATTTTGACCACTGCACGGGCAATCACTTCAAACCCGGATTTTGGGTAGACAGGCTGTCAAAAATAAAATATGGCGGTCGCGCATAGGATGAAAATGTTGCCATTTATCATATTAAAGGCAAGTATGGTAGTATTTCACAGCTGAACTGGGAAAAAATACACCGTTACGTCTTGTGGAAGTTCCACCCGACACAATTCTTATGACCACAAAAACGTTTTATTTATAAGTTGTTTTGATCAAAAGTCGTGTAATATTAATATTAAAACTTACAACTGGGATTATGATCTATAAATAAAACAAATAACACTTACGGTAAGAGTAACTGTAATGAAAAAAATACACATAATATGTGTGACGGTTGGCGGTGGACAGTCGAAATTTTGATGGTTTTATACTGCAATATCTAATTTTTTCAAAGATTTAATATTAATCATATCATTTTTTCTTATTAAATAGTTAGTTTATTTAATAATTCCAACGTTCAATCTTAGAAAAAATGTTTTGAAGCAACACTTCGCTATGAAATTAGTCTGAATACATCGGGGACACACAGATTTTCTGCGGACAACGTTTGAGAAATCCGCCCACGTATTAGATGGACGTAATTAAAACAGACACTTCAGAGAGAGCGACGAACAAAGCTCTACTTTTCTCCTCTTTTAAAATCATTCACATAGGTAGGTAGCTCGTTCAATAAGTAAATTCCGAGGCATTTACACAGTACGTATGTACGTTATTATGGCGGATTTGCTAACAAATAATCAAAACCTCAAAAAGTAAAAAAATTAAGGGGAGTCCTCATTCAAGAAACACATTTTTATCAACGTTTTTTCTCTATTGTAAAAATACATATACATACAATACATTCAAGCGTCAAACTTGGTGAGATTATAGAGAAAACTGTACTGTATAACAACAAATAATAAAAACCGGCCAAGTGTGAGTCGGTCTTGCGTTAAAGGTCCTGGAGAAAACAACACTTTTTTGTGAGTCAATATTTTGTGTGGTGGTGTGGTACGGAACCCTCCGTGCGCGAGTAGCCCAACTAGAACTTGACCGTTTTTTTTTATTTTATTGTTCCTTGAAAAGTTATGTAGCCTGCCTACTCCTGTTTTCGGCATGACGTTTAGTTTAGTTTAGACTGTATGAGTAAACTAAGGAATCCTATTTATTTGTAAAGCCTGACCAGAAATATAAAAAACCTGGTTTGGGGGCGCTGCAATCGACTATAATCTTTAATGTCAGTGCTCCAATTACAAAAAATTAGTTCCATTGATTTTCCGCAACATGGAAAGGTTTTTTTTATTTCTGGTCGGGCTTTATAAAAATTGCGACGTTGTATTTTTTTGCAGCATTCATATCAGCCGAAAACAATGCTACGATCCCAGAAATACCTTCATTAGATCCAAATATAACAATAGCTACAACAGAAACAACTCCAACAACAACAGAGATACCCAAACCACTACCGAAACACAATCTTTGCAACGAGTCTCAAAATCAACATTTTCGGGTAAGTCAACTTTACATACATAAAATCACGACCAAAATCCCTTTCAGGGTGATCATTGCTACAATTTCAGTCTTACAACATTTATACTCAGTTGCAGAAAAGCTCACCACTAAAGCATCAATTAATAAATACAAATTTTTCGTTGTGTACCGGGGGCAAAACGGGCCCCCCGCCGTGACTGATGGTGTGAAGAAAACAAACAAATTCTCCAACTTCTCCTTACCAATTCAAGTTGTGTTTTGTTTTTTATGCTACCTACACTCATTTAGATTGTAAAAATAAGCATCAAATTCATAACATTACTTTATAAAAAGAGAAACAACGAAAAAAATACAGCACGGGAAGCCTTCGACTCGTTAGTAAACATATTTCTTTATGAGTGTCAAATAAACTTTTTGTTTACTTTTTTTGCCTTCAGAGCACTCATAGACAAATTATCCGGCTTCTGATACAAGGAAATTGGCCATTTTCAAAGAAATAATAAATTTTTGAGACAAAAAAAGCCGCCGAGCACCGGCACTTCCCTACGACGAGTCACCTAAATCGTTCATTGTCCTTCACTATTGGCTCAACCCTAGTGGTTCATATATCGTTGGAAAGGGAATTTTATAAGGTCTTAAGTCGCAGAACATTCCAAAGAGAAATATACCTTAGTTTATTATAAAAAGCCTTAATTTTGTACGTCTACTCCTGACCCTATGAAGACCCAGCGGCGCTTGACAACTGTAAAGCTACTCTGACCCCATGGCGTCACACCGGCACGTCGGAGGTTAAAGTTAATCCTCCATTAAATCTCTAGCTAGCTTTTATTCCGTCAACAAAACAAAAAGTGACAGCAAGATATTTAATGGAGGATTAACTCTAATGAACGTTTCTGCAACTGAGCGTTAGTTGTAATAAGGCTCATATTTAGCATATTGGTTTCAATTCAATTCAATTTTTGTTTAATGGCATCTGATGCGTTATCACAATTCAGCCAATGTCTCGTTATGTGAAGATTATACGTAGGAAAATGATCAGTAGTATTAATTAAGTCTAGAGTGGCAGTTTTGCCAATGTAAGTAGTTTAGAGTCTCAAGTGATTGTTTTAAGGTTAAAACACAAAAGAGAGTTCACAAAATGGTGGAGCCACGTGCGGACCCAACGCGACGATACGTGCTGTGCACACACGACCGTCCTCCGGCAGATCCGCATCGTGACTCCATATTGGTTTCAAGATGAAATGTCATGTAAAGTGACAGGTTAGCATTTCGCCCACATATCTGCGTAAGTAGACATCGCGGGAAGAAATGGGGTGGTCCATTTTAAGCCGGAACCACACGGCTTAACTTTACTGTGTTTGGGATATGCTCACGAAAAGGTCACCATGTAAGGATGCGTATTATAAATCAATAGACTACTCGTATAGGTATATGATTTAAGGGTATATTATTCGGAGCGTGCTCCATACAAACGTACTATGGTGATATTTTCAATACTAACCAATTAAAGTCAATGAAATTTTGCAGAAACAATCTAGAAACAAATTTCAATGTTTGTATGGAGTCACCGTTAAAATGTATAGTTTTCAACTTACAGTGCCACAAAGATTTCCATACAAATCTTAAATTAATCCTAGCATTGAAACTGTATATTTTAACGAAAATCTGACTCCATAGAAGTATAGAGATTTATTTCTAGATTGTTTCTGCAAAATTTCATTGACTTTAATTGGTTAGTATTGAAAATATCACCATAGTACGTTTGTTTGCGCGCATTTGTTGGCGCGCTGCATACAAACGTAGTTGGTGATATTTCAAATAATATCAAATTAAAGTCATTGAAATTTTTCAGAAACAATCTAGAAACTGATCTCTAAGTTTGTAAGAAGTCAGATCTTCGTTAAAACGTATAAGTAAGTAGTATTAAAGTAGTATTAAAACTGTATATTTTAACGAAAATCTGACCTCATACAAACATAGAGATTAGTTTTTAGATTGTTTCTGAAAAATGTCATTGACTTTAATTGGATATTATTTAAAATATCACCAGACTACGTCTGTATGCAGCGCGCATTTGCGCTTTCAGAATAAACTTCTCTTAACTTTGCTGTGTTTAATATGCTCACGACAAGGTCGCCATGTAAGGATACGTAAGTATTATAAATCAATAGACTATCAATACTAATTTTTTATTAGTAACGAAACTTTGGGGTGTTCAGACCGTGAATCTGAACAACTTTCCCTAAGGAACATGGGTCGAAAAACGAGAAAAATTGTTGACCTCCCATACTAAAGTGCGGATCTGTCGTTCGATTTTCTATGGGAGGTCCAAAAAAATTCTCGTTTTTGTTGTTTAGATTCACGGTCGGAATACAACCTTAAAGTTTCGTCACTAATTAAAAATTAGTGGTGTATGTACCTATAGGTATGATTTAATACTATCGAATAATATGCGATATAATCACGCATATGTCCGGCTGGGGTGGGTAGACAATTCGGTATGTCAAGTTTTTTTTGGTCTTCATTTTTATATTTTTTACGGACAGAAGACATAATTTTAAGATTCCTATTTCATTCTTATTGCGATTCATCGAGTTTATCAATATAAATTTAATTTTTAAATTATTTTGATCTGTAATCTCTAAGTGCAAAAATGGTGGAGAGAAAATAATTCGAACTTCATGGAGAAAAACTACATACAGCTGTATTTAAAAAAATTTAAACCTGCCTCCTCTTTCTAACTCTATGCTGGAAAAAGATACGGCAACATCAAATGTCAAATTTTGACATTGTGAAAGTATTTTTGTTTCTTAATGGCCGGTTATTTTAAGTTGATTTTATGTTTACCAAGGAGTTCACAGGTATGCCAGTGACGTCACTGCACGGACCGAAAAACGACGTTATTTTATTAAAAATATCTGTAATCCTTTCATTTTAAAATCTCTGACATAGAAAATATGATTATTGAGACAATTATCTCGAAATGGTTTTCGATTCAGCCCTCCAAAAAAAAACTTGACATACCGAATTGATCGCCTGTCGCCACACATCGTAATCGTAACGTTAAGCGTTTAATTTAAAAAACATTTAAAAAGTTGGAGCCGTGGTGGTTCAGTGGTGAGTAACCTTGCCTACCCTGCAGGAGGCGATGGTTCGATCCCCTTCTTGGCCGACTCGTATCAATGAGTTTTTCGCAATTTATATAAGTACGATTTGTAGTATTTGAACACCACTCGGGGAAGGAAAACATCGAGAGGAAACCTGCATGCTTCAATTTCGAGACACGTATTGTACCCAGTGCCTATGGCAACTGTTATAAGAGATAAGTGTACTTTTTGCAACCATCAGCAGCAAGGCTGATTCAGTGTTTATGGGGTGTAGAGCATCTCTGTGATGGGGATGGACCAGGTCTGCCTGTATAACGTCAGTCGGTTTAGGAGTTACACACGTTTTAAGGTCAGTAAAAATCGTATGATATTATTGTAGTATGCACTGTAGCTATGTGAACAGTACAAAAACGGACTTGGTTCATCAATCGGTTTAGGAGTTACAGCTGTTCAAAGGTGCAGACTTTTGAACAGCTGTAACTCCTAAACCGACTGGCAGTTCATGTCAGTTTTTGTACTGTTCACATAGCTACAGTGCATACTACAATAATATTATATGATCAGCCTTGCAGCTGATCGTAAATTTTTTACTGACCTTCAAACGTCTGACGTTATGCAGGCAGACCTGGTCCATCCCTATCACAGAGATGCTCTACACTCCATAAACACTGAATCAGCCTTGCTGCTGATGGTTGCAAAAAGTACACTTATCTCTTATACTGGACAGAGTTTCGGTATTAGTATGTAGTGAAGGTAGCAAGTAGTTCATAAGGAAATATATAGGACGTAAACTCAATATGTTACCCTCACTGAACAACTTTCACTAAGGACCCAACACATTAACCAGTTAGCAGATCAGTAAAATATCACATAAAATTGAAAAACATTGAAACCGTAAATTTTTGGATCATGTCCATACCCATATTTTCTTCTTCTTTCTTCAGTCTGTACAGGGTGTAACAAAACACCCCTACAGACCATCAAACTGAGCAACATCCACTATGGAGCCAACATCGAAACATCGAAAAAAACCTACTGTTTCATACAAAACTGCAATACCGACTCGACTCTAATGTATACAGCTGATATTTTTTCGAGATAATGTGGCCTCCATACTGAAAGTTGCACCGTTTGATGGTGAAGCACATCAACAAAACCCCCAAAACAAGGGGGTTTTGGGGGTTTTGTTACACCTGTATACGCATCAAATAAAACGTGAATTCCCATTATAAATATACTTATTATGGAATTTGGTTGCTTTTTCTGTGTTTTATTACTGTTTTTTCCATTTTTTGTTGTTGACCACGACCAAACGACCACAGTCGTGGAATTTTCTCGTTTTTTTCCGAGTTTTATCCCCTTAAATTTAATTGTGTATGCACATTAAAATGACACGTGTCGATATTGTATTGATGCATATGTGTAATGATGACTTATGATGATGGATGACACACGTGACGAATTTCCTTGTTACTGCGTGTTGTGATCACTAAACAATTTAACTGTGATCTGTAAGACTTCACTCAGTTGCAGAAACGCTCATCAAACTTAATCCTCCATTAAATCTCTTGCTGTCACTTTTTGTCTGGTTGACTTAGTAAAAGCTAGCAAGAGATTTAATGGAGGATTAACTTAAATGAGTGTTTCTGCAACTGTTATAGGCAGGTTTTTATATTCGTAATTTCTAAACGGCAATCGGTAATCTTTCTGGTAATTAAAAGTCCCGGGGCAACAGTACTATTTATTTATTTATCTTTTTCAGAACGTATCGAGGGAAGGAAGAGAATGCTTGATAAAGTTTTTATTTTCACAAGCAAATCAAACAATGAATGATACAGATGTAACGTAAGTACACTTTTATTTTATTTCTTTTTTATGAGTAGGCAATATTCCCAGTGTCCTTATAAAATATCTTACGGTACCTATCATTGAAAGTACCACAATCTAGCCCGGACTTGCTTGCTTATGATGACTTGACAACAATATAAAATACAATATACCTAATACACGGACCTGAAAAAAAGACGGACGTAATGTGACACTAAAAAGATGTGAAGCATGCAAGGTCCAACATTTTCGTTTGTTCTACAAGGGACCTACACTCACACAGATGCACTAGCTCTAGGCGCATGTCCTCCGTCCATCCGTCACCATTATGTACCGCGTGACAGCACGCACACAAAGGAAATAGGTGCTTCACTCGTGATTAGACGAGATTACATCCGTCTTTTTTTCAGGTCCGTGACCTAATACAAACATCCATGACTCGGTGACAGGTCCGCGACTACGTACTTGCGGACAACCGACGTATTCCCCTTTTTCCTCCCTGGATTTTTTTTACCGTATAATCTATGCTACCTCTGCTATGTCCCTATCTTTTGCTTTTTACATTAATTAATCACTGTATGAACTAGGGACCTTCGAAAATGACCTATTTTACCGCCCGTTTTCAGATATCTAGCAAACAAATTTGACGAAAATATATACATAATAAACAAAAAAAGCAAAACATACAGGCATAGCCAAAATCTTTCTCATATTATTATTGAAAGAATGATTAAAATCGGTTTAGTTTTGGAGGAGGAAACAGGGAAATACGAAAATGCTGGTTTCGTCAATTTTATGTAGATAAAATTGGTCCGAGCTGCTGTCTCTTTCGCACTCTAGTCGTCGGGTGTATGGGTGGGGCGGATCGGACAAATATGTAAACAATCGGTAAAGTGACCTATTCTCCAAATTAGCATTTCAGACCGCCTATCCTCTTAAATACCTACTCTAACGTTTGATTGAATGAACCGATTGCGATGAAAAAACACTTAAATGTTAATCCAAACTAAGCCCTATGTTTTTTTGAAAGCCATATCAAAAACCAGTTGAGTGGTTATAAATCATGCGTGCACAAACGAACAGACATAAAAGAAAAGGTCTCGATGCCTTTATTACGCATCCTAAACGCCACCAATTAATATTCTTGCAAATATCTTCAGTGTGGATGTCCACCCAAGTTTTTGGAATGGCAGTCCGAAGGATTTTCTTAGGTACTTTCTTCCAGTCGGGGGTTTTTCAAAAGAAATATTTAATACATTTTCGATTACAAAGCCACGGAGCCAAAGTAGGTACGTGGGGTTTTTTCAAAATTTTTAATTTTTCTTTTTATATAAACGAAGAACAACCGACTAACTACCCATCCCAAACTGAACAACTTTTACTATGGGAGCAAACCGATCGGGCCAAAAAATATCATGCAGCTACTGCTAAAATTAAAATATCATGCAGCAGTAAATATGTATGCAATACCTTGACGTCAAGCTAGCGTATACCAGGTAAAAAAAATCAGTATCTCGCAAAGTACAGAGGCACTATTTATTTGACCTAGGTACTAATTAGGCACTATTTATTGGCAGTTGATCCTAGCCGAATCCCTTTTATGTGTACGCTAGCTATACGGACACTAAAGCAGGCAGGTTCATTCTCAAACGGCTGGTGACCCTCATGGCACATACGATCCATAGAGGCACTTATACTAGCATTGAAATTGTACATTTTAACGAAAATCTGACAAAAAACAGGCACAGACAGGAGTTTCTAAATAACATTTTGACTTCAATTGGTTAGGTACGGTATTGAAAATAGGATCAAACTTCGTTTGTATGCAGCGCGCTCGAGCGCTGCACAGGCTATCCTCTAAGTAAAATTAAAGCAACGCGAACGCTAAAACTGATTCATCAATATTTTTGACTTTATAAACTTTGATTGTGTTCAAAATTCAAATAATTTTAAACACTCCCGTTGATGTCTTTTGTATGGCGTATTTATTTGTCTGCAGAAGCTAGAGATAGGTACTTAGTTTCCTGAATAGTTTTTATGGTTCCGTACCCAAAGGGGACCCTATACAGGGTGTTACATAAGTAAGAATAAATTTTTAAAACTCTTAAGGGGGTTGTTTAGACCGTCAAACTGAACAACTTTATCTATGGGACCAACATCGAAATCGCGAAAAAAATAATTTTATATCCCATACATATTTTAGCTCTAGTCGATTTGTAGAGTATGGAACATTTTTTTTTTTTCGCGATTTGGATATTGGTCCCATAGTGAAAGTTGTTCAGTTTGATGGTCTACACCACCCCCTTAAAGGTTTATTTGTATTTTTGTAACATCTTGTATAAGCCTACGTTGTCCGTCCGCCCGTCCATCCGTTGTCCTACCTATTTAGGGCCATATCTTTTGAACGGAAATAGCTAGACAGTTACCTAGTTGAATTTGATGTCTTATAATTTCCTACATTGCTTGAGTGCATGCTATATAGTATAGTATGTCACGTGCATGCTGCATTTTTGCGTATATGTATGCTTGGTTTTAGCGTGCATGTATGTTACACGCTCATTCTCGCGTCAGTGTGGTCCATCAATCTAGTCACGTCAGACCTAGAACGATCGTCAGACTGACGAAAATTATTAAAATATTTGAAATTAAAGTTTAAAATGAAGTTGCAGCAAGTTTAGTAGATGAATTTGAAAAATGGCAAATAATGTTTTGTGGTATAAAAAATGATTTATCGTTGTTTGCTAAATAATTCATTTGGTAAATAAGATTGTTGTCGCATAAACTGATGTTGAAACGTTGTTTTAATTATAAACATAATATAATTCAAAGCATTTGTTAAATTAAGTACTACTTTCGATAAATAAATATGTGTATTAACACCTTTGTTAAATCACTAGTTTGTGAAATGAAACATTGTTAAACGTTGCTTGAGAAGTGATATTTTGCTTATTGATTTTGTGTTAAACATTAGTGAACCTAAGTAAGGTGAGTGCCCGAGCGGTGGGTTGAGATCAAGTTCAGTAAATTTAAAATTTTAAAAACATGTTATGTACAAGGTGTTTCATAAGTAAAAATAAATGTTTAAAACTCTTAACGGGGTTGTTTAGACCGTCAAACTGAGCAACTTTCTCTATGGGATCAACATCGAAATCGCGAAAAAAAAAATCTGATATCCCATACATATTTAGCTCTAGTCGATTTGTAGAGTATGGAACATCATTTTTTTTCGCGACGTCGATATTGGTCCCATAGTGAAAGATGTTCAGTTTGATGGTCTAAACCACCCCCTTAAATGTTTATCTGTATTTTTGTAACACCTTGTATATTTTGAAAAATATTACCTATGTTGAAACCATGATAATTCGATTCTGCTCTCGATTCTAAACAAGCTACTTTCTAGTTTTGCGTTAATTCATTAAGCACGTACCTATATTTGAGTGAGTAGGTAAGTTACTACTGGTGAAAACTTGTATTGGCTCAGATTGTAGGTACTAAAGCATTAACAGAACTATTATTGTGATTGTAAGCTGTAAGTGTTTCGAATAAAATAAAATAAAAATACCACTCTCGACAAAACGAGAAAAATCGAGATAAAGAGAGGCACCTCTTTGTTACTTTGCGTATGCCAAAATAAGCTCTATCGCTTTATCTTTGTCGTGCGTGACGCGCTAGCTTTACAGTTAGGCTGCTTTTCCGTCAGAGATGTCGAGGCGAGGTAGCGTGGTTGTGAGCGAGTAAAAAATCGACCAATGAGAGTGCTTCAATTTCCCAATGTCGTGATCGAGCGAACGCGCTATTGGCGGATTGTATCCTCGCTCACCGCCTCGCTACCTCGCACATCTCTGGTGGAGTGGAAACGCAGCCTTAGGCTAGCATCCCCTAGAAAACCACTGCAAAAATGCTCATCTCCGTTCCGACACTACAACTTGATGAAATGTTTTTTTCAGGACATGTAATACTATTACATCTGTAAATCAATCCATATTTACGTTATTAACCGCCTCTGAACCGTGTTTTGAAAAAAAGAAGATGCCCACTGTTGCCGCTGGAAAAACATTCGTAGAAATATTAAATTTTAGCGTGGCTGAAGACAAGCACTTCAGAGGTATGTAAAATATATATATTTTTAAATTTATTGTATAAAAATGAAGTAGATTATGTCGATTTTTAGGGTTCCGTACCTATACGTCAAAAGAAAAAAGTTAACACTTATATAGGATAACTTTGTTGCACAACCGTCGTCAGTGTGTCGAGACCCTTTTAGAAGTATCCTCAGAAGTATCAATCAATTTCAAAAATGTAAGCTACCTACTAAGGCAAAGCAATCAAAAGATAGGTACACACGGCGACAGGTCAGGTTACCCTGTTTGGACTTTGAACTATTAGAAGTTGAACGCTGCGAATCGTGCGAGAGGGTGCGGTATGTTGTTGTTGTTTCGTCTCACGGCACTCTACCCGCGCCGGCAGCCGCGTCTATGCAGGCTCTCTACCGCACTATTTTGTGTTTTGTACGTAGTGTAGTTATAGGTATAAAGGGTGCGTAACCTGATGTGTCGCCGTGTGTACGTAGTGTAGTTATGGGTATATATGGTGCGTAACATGATGTGTCGCCGTGTGTACTTACGGCCTCTTATGTCACATATTTTGATGCTCGCAAACTCAATCATTAAATCCTTTGGGTACCTACTTCTCGTTGACCTAGAATTATGAAATTCGACAAGAAGCAAGGTTGGAAAATCTGAAATTTTATAGTTACCTACGAGAACCTTTATCATAAAAAAATCTTTTCGATTTCAAAATGACAGTTGACGATTACAGAATTTGTTGTTGGTATCACAATACATAATTTTCTCCCCTCCGGACGGAAAGCGTCAATTTTCGTCCTGCTATGCTAAGCGAAG
Organism: Agonopterix heracliana; assembly: GCA_963693445.1. Lineage (NCBI taxonomy): Eukaryota > Metazoa > Arthropoda > Insecta > Lepidoptera > Depressariidae > Agonopterix > Agonopterix heracliana. The sequence continues at coordinate 5,562,003 of OY856310.1, forward strand.
TTGCCGCTTTCCACCTCGGTCGAAGAGAAAAATAGTTAACCTACTAACCTCGGGCAGTAAATAAGAAAGCCTCAGATCACATGTTTGTTGACCTCGGCTTCGCCTCTGTTAACAATTACATGAGATCTGAGATCTTTCTTACTTTCCTGCCCTCGGTGTGTAATCTAGGTACCTACTATGAGTAGGTAGGTACACTAAAAAGTTCAAGAAATCATGTTTCCCTTGTTTCAGGATTGTTTGAAAACGGATTCGTGAAATGTGTTTCAAATACAAAAAAAAATAATCAAAAGTGTGTGTTAAATGGAACTGGATTGAAGACATATTTGCCAAAGCTCCGAGTGCGCGACTTACTCAATCTGGAATTAGCAGAAGTTGGTATTTTGTTAAGGAACTGATCATACTCAAGTAATTTTATTAAATCCCTTACTTACAAAACAGATACCTACCTATTATACCTATATAGGGTCATTTTTAATTAGTTGGCGAAACTGAACTAGGGCACTTGCAGATTGCATTAAGTATCAATGTTTATAATTAGTATTAATGATTAACAAAATTATTAATATGGTGCGTTAGGTACGCGCAGTGCATGCAGTACAAGGGTGCGGGCGGACATTGACCTCAGAATCATATGATCGAGCGGGGAGTTATTACCATGCAATTGTACTCAGTAACAGATACCAAAGGTGTTTCATAAATTTCACCAACTGATTAAATTTAACCTTAAGGCGTGTGTTGAAGGAATATTGGTGTTGGACCTAGGAGAGCACATATTAGACAAGATCAAGAACGTCATAAAAAAAATCCAGGTCAAAAGCAGCCGAAATGGACGGGAATGTATGATAAGATGTACGGACCTAGAGGAAGCAAGAGAGGTGTGCCAGAACCGCCCAAAATGGAGATCCATACATGACCACCACACCACACCATACACCACAACAAACAAAAATCTTCGCAGGCCCGGAGATATTAATAGCTTCCCGCAAATCCGCCCGCTTTCCCGCAGTCCCGCCTCTGTGTGGCCTGAAGTGCGATTTTTGAACATCATACGTGATACGAGCGAATCGGCAGTAGAAAGTGTCAAAATTACTATGGAGATTATGCATCTTTCTACTGCCGAATCGCTCGTATGATTCTTTTAGTCTAAGGATTTATACAGGGTGTTTCATAAGTAACAATAAATATTTGAAACTCTTAAGGGAGTTGTTTAGACCGTCAAACTGAACAACTTTCTCTATGGGACCAACATCGAAATCGCAAAAAAAAATTATTTCATATCCCATACATAATTTAGCTCTAGTCGATTTGTAGAGTATGGAACATCATTTTTTTTTTTCGTGATTTCGATGTTGGTCCCATAGTGAAAGTTGTTCAGTTTGATGGTCTATACCACCCCCTTAAAGGTTTATTTGTATTTTTGTAACACCTTGTATAAGGTAGGCTTTTAGTCAAATCACGGTTCAGTTGAGATTTATTTAGCACGATTGCTCTCCGGTATGCTATTACCTACATTTTATTATTGTTTCTCTTTTGCAGATTGGTTGTTCTAAATCAAGAGTCATACGCCTGTGCGTTGAGAAAACACTGAAGAACGAGACCGCTTGCAATACTGCCCATATTGAATATGTAAACTCTCTATTCAATTACACCTCGAAACATTGTATTCAAAAATTTACAAATGAAGAAGTGAGTAGAGATATCATAATCATTTCAGACTTTTTTATACGTCCACTGCTGGAGATAGGCCTCCCACAAAAGGGAGGTTTTGCCCAAGCACGTTTTCCATACAAATATTCGGGATTCCGGGGGGGGGGGAAACCATAAAGCCCCCCTGGATATGTGCCTGGTTTTGCCATAATCGCCACGCTTGGCAGGCGGGTTGGCGATCGCAGTTGGGTGTTAAATACTCGGAGAACGCTGCTGCCCATCCTCCGGTATATCCCTTTAGTCGCCTTTTACGACACCCACGAGATGGGCTGGGGTGGTGCCATATTCCTGGTCGGCACCACACGGGAGTTGTACCTAGGTAACCTAGGTTGCAGGCGGTTGTTGGATAGAGATATGTTGGTAACAAAATCATGTAATTGGTAACAATATCATGATAGTACCACTGCTGTTAGTAGGTAGGTAGTTACATAATTAGGTACGGTCTATTCTTTTTGGTTGATAAGAATAAAACCGTCGCCTTTTGCTTAGACTTCAAGTACTGGGTGATTCTTAACAAATAATAATAAATATCTTGGACTGTCACACAAATTATCTAATCACATTTAAAGTACCAGAAACTAGCCTGGACTTGTATTATGATGACTAGACAACAATATAGAATACATTTATATAGATACAAACATCCATGACTCGGGTGCAGATATTAATATTAATCATACAAATATTTGTCCCTTGCGGGATTCGAACCCGTGACCCTCGGCACAGCAGGCAGGTTCACTACAGACTGTGCTATCGGGCCGTACACCTTCTCTGTAGGACATACACATACTTACCTCTATGACATACACCCTCTCTGAGAGTAGGCCTGTGCCTTGTAGTGGGACGTATTTATGTCGGTAATGATTACTAATGATTGATAAATACCATAATTAACGAAATTTTTGTTTGTCCTTGCAGAATATCCTGAGCTCCAAAATGTCTCCAGCTACAATCGCGGTGACAGTTTTAATTTTGGCTACAGTGGTTGCAGCACTTGGTGTTGCAATTAAAAAAAGGGTGTCTATGAGACGTAAGGAACGGAGTAGTCAAAGAGTACATTATACAAACTGACGGTTTAGTAGGCAAAGTTAAATATGATTATGTAGGTAAAGCTTTATCCCCTACGAGCTTTTACCCGCGACTTCGTCCGCACAAATTATACAGGGTGTAAGGAAAAATATCATTAAACCCACATAGTTACTCTACCCATCAAACTGAACAACTTTTACTATGAGAGCAAAAAAAAAATCAGCTTTCCCATACTAAACTCCCATTCAACTCAACTCAACAGCAGATTTTTTGATGCTCCCGATTTTTTTTCCCATAGTAAAAGTTTTTCTGTTTGATGGATATATTACCTACCTATGTGGTTTAAAGGTGAATGATACTTTTCCTTACATCCTGTATCCTGACAGTCAAATCTTAATGGTTTGAAACAAAAGAAGTTTAATCAAAATCGGTTCAGTAGTTTTTGCGTGATGCCCGAACAAACAAACGTATAGATCCAATATTAAAAAATTGGTGTTTTGGAATCAGGGACACCTAAAACCATATCGTATCTTTTTTTATTAACCTCAATGTACAGACACACTTCTATTGAAGTTTTATAATAGTAGAGATTTACATACCTATATAATATACACCTAGGTACCTAATAGTAGAGAAAAAACCATAGCAACTGCGATCTGCACTCGTAGTATGCTACACGTGATACGGCTGTATCACGTCTTTTATCTCGTTCGTTCACACGCAAATAGAAAGAGAGCTAAAGTGTGATAGCGCTGTATCACTGCGGCATGCTAGCTATGCTGGAGTGCGATTTTTGAATCTCATTCGGTGAGCTCACCATTTGAAAACGATAAAATTACTATGAAAATATATATGCATCTTTCTGATTTGACTTTCATTATAAAATCGCACTCCAGCATAGCTAGCATGCCGCAGTGATACAGCGCTATCACACCTTAGCTCTCTTTCTATTTCCGTGCTGAATCCTGAAGTATGATTTTTTAAAGTCAGTTCAGCAGCAGAAAGACGCATATCTCCGTAGTAATTTTGACATTTTCAACTGCTGAGCTCACCGAATAGGATTCAAAAATCGCACTCCTGATATTTAATAAGAAAACACCCAAAACAACAAAAGGGGCGGTGTTAGTTAGACCCATCAAACTGAATAACTTTCACTATGCAGACAAAGTCGAAAAAAAATCTGCTGTCCCATAAAGAGTCTAGCTAGTAGGCACTGCAGTTTTGTATGAAACAACTGGTTTTTTTCGCGATTTCGAAGTTGGCTCCATAGTGAAAGATGTTCAGTTTGATGATTTAACGCCCCTTTAAATATTACGAGAGTGTTTTGTTACACCCTGCGGGGCTAGTACGTCAACCCGCGATAGCGTGATATAACGCTATCACGCTTCCGCTCTCTTTCTATTTGCACGCGACAGAACGAGACAGAAGACTAAATTTGACAGATGGATGTGTTAAAAGTGGTTGGCGTACTAGCCCCGCAGCATAGCTAGCATGCCGCAGTGATACAGCGCTATCACACCTTAGCTCTCTTTCTATTTGCGTGCGAAGTAACGAGATAAAAGACGTGATACAGCCGTATCACGTGTAGCATACTACGAGTGCAGGAGTGCGTTCAGAACCTACGCCCAGAGTGCAACGAGAGTGCACTCCGAGTGCAAATTTTCGCACTAACGCCGTTCCGAGGCTCGGTGAAAAGCGTTCTACCCATAAGAGCGAGCGAGAAGAACAACCGCACCCAAAGGTTCTGAACGCAGCCCTGTATAATTCTAATGGCGATTCTCGGTTTCTCGAATATTTCTATCTTCATTCCTAATTATTTAATTAAATGTTCTCAAACACTTGAAAAATCAAGTTTATTGTATTTAATTAGGTTAGGTACCTAGATAAAGAACTCTGTACCGTATCCGTGCTACACTCCTGTATTTGCTTCGATCAAAATAAAATTAATGGATAGGCCTTAAGCAGGCTGTAAACGCTCAAATAATTTGTCAAATTTTACGTGTTTGACAAATTATTTGACGGTCTGCGGTCATGTTTGACGTGTTTGTCAAGCAAACTACGTGTTTGGCTGTTTATTTGAAAGATTTGATTGACGGCGTGCTTGTCATACATGTTTGAAGGTGAACAGTCATGTTTGTCAAACAAACTCGCCATTTTCGCGCGACCGCAGCTGAGACAGGTTGTTTACTGAATACAAAAAAAGTGGTTAGGTACTTGAAGTATTTAGGTACTGCAATTTATATCGTTACTTCGAGATTTACCGCAGCTGTGGAAATTAAAATCCAAAGAATATATGGATAAAAGAGACCAAAAAAAATTACTTAAGTATTACATTATTATTAAATTACTTGGTACATAATATTATATTTTCATATTAAAAAAATGTTTTGCCAACGTTACTCATCTGACCGTCAGAGCGTCATTTCCCGGCGAAATCTGCTTTGAAACTGAAGTCTTGTTTGACAAACTTGTTGGTATGTGTGCGCTGATGTTTGATGAAAACGTACAAACAAAACGTAAAGTTTGACAAATATGTTTGAGCGTTTACACCCTGCTTTAAGCGAACATTTCAAACCAGAAAAATGAGGCAAAACAAATGAAATTTTTACTTGTCACTTACGTATGAAAGTGCCCTAGATTTGACAGATAATGGCGCTAGTTTGTATGTACCAAGTGCACCAGCAGTGCTAGCATGATACCCCGCGACTTCGAGTCTCTCTATACCATATCTCTATTTCAGCGCGTCTTCGCCTCTGTCTCTACAGTAGCTAGCATGATGCCCGCGACTTACGATGACGCGAGCTCTCAACTGTCATTCGTAGACTCTAGTCTACAAATGCGAGCATGATCACCGTTCGGTAGAGTATGTGGCTCTACGTTTACGCAACGAAATAAGTAAAAGAACGAATGATTTTGGGGCAGCTCTAATCACCGATTCGGTGATACCCTATTCAAATTGATCGATTTAACCGTATGGTGACCCAGCGAACCCGGGCCGCGACTTTGCTTTCTCTTGGTAGAGTGGCTGACGAGCTGTCAAATCATGCTCAGCATCGCGAGATAAATGACAGGCGCGGGTATGGATTTCAAACCCGCAGGCGCGCGTCATGCGACTAATCATGCTAGCACTGCAGCAGTGCTAGCATGATTAGTCGCATGACGCGCGCCTGCGGGTTTGAAATCCATACCCGCGCCTGTCATTTATCCCGCGATAGTGAGTATGATTTGACAGCTCGTCAGCCACTCTACCAAGAGAAAGCAAAGTCGCGGCCCGGGTTCGCTGGGTTACCATACGGTTAAATCGATCAATTTGAATAGGGTATCACCGAATCGGTGATTAGAGCTGCCCCAAAATCATTCGTTCTTTTACTTATTTCGTTGCTTAAACGTAGAGCCACAAACTCTACCGAACGGTGATCATGCTCGCATTTGTAGACTAGAGTCTACGAATGACAGTTGAGAGCTCGCGTCATCGTAAGTCGCGGGCATCATGTTAGCTACTGTAGAGACAGAGGCGAAGACGCGCTGAAATAGAGATATGGTATAGAGAGACTCGTAGTCGCGGGGTATCATGCTAGCACTGCAGTAGTTTGCTTCAACTTACCGCGCTTTAGGCCTATCCATTCATTTTATTTTGATCGAAGTGTATTTGTACTAAGTACTACTTCCTTACAAATTAGACTCTGTATTAAACTAGTGAATTCAGTATTGTATTCTTTTAGGCCGAGATTCAGAGACGATTTTTTCCGGCTTAGCTCGAGCTAAGTAGGGTCGAAATGTATGGATTTTGACATACGGGAGTTCGAACTATGACTTACAAATCGTCTCTGAATCTCGGCCTCAGAGATGTAAATTCTTGAGGAGCGATTACATTACCCTACATTAAAGGCCGATTTCGGCATACATTGCTGGCTTTGATCGCTACACTTTAAAATAGAAAGAACAAATCAGGTAATGTATGCCGAAATGGGCCCTGCAAGTTGGTAATGCTTTAAACCAGGCATGTCAAACATGCGGCCCGCACCGCATGTTCTTGCGGCCCGATCCAATTTTAAGAAAAGCTTCCTGTCGCCGCCGCCCGCGAGCATGCTGAAATTTAGAAGTACTTAGGTAATTTTCTATGGTAAGTATAGTCTGTCTATAAAGTCGTGTATAGCTTGGCAAAAAAGTCATGATCGTGGTGACAGGTGGAACTAAAATTTTAGTATGGTGGTGTTGCCAGGTTATGCGTGATTTTGACGTTCTTGCGTGGAGGCAGCGCCCTTATTTTTATCACGACTTTTTTGCCAAGCTGTAATTTTAGTATGGTGGTGTTGCCAGGTTATGCTTGATTTTGACGTTCTTGCGTGGAGACAGCGCCCTCATTTTTTGCCAAGACTTTATAGACAGACTGTACTTAACTAGGCATTTTATGTAGGGTTCCGCAAATTTTTAAAAGTATCGATACCTACTCGATACCAAGTATCGAATAAAAAGTATCGATACCGATAAAAGTATCGACTCAAAAGTATCGATACTACTTGGTATCGAGTAATTTTTTTTTAAATATTAGAAATCACAAGAAAATACACAATTTCCTTCAAAATTAAATTACAAAGTATAGGAACTAACAACTAATTACTTACCCCCAATTACGAGATTCCTAAAACTTGATAAATGCTAGTATTGCTACTAAATGTAATTTACCTGGTCATAGTCACACATGCATTATTCAAACTTTATTAGGGTTTTCCCCCGAATTCCTGACTCCATCGAGAGAGACGACGCTATGAATCCGAAAAGGAAGTATGTACTATCTACTGACTTTTATCTGACAGTTTAGTGAGGAGACAAAAGTATCGAGTAACTCAGAAAGTATCGATACTTAGTAAAATACTCTAATAAAAGTATCGAGTACAAAAATACTAGGTATCGAACTAAAAGTATCGATACTACTCAGGTATCGATACTTTTTGCGGATCCCTAATTTTATGTACGGTGGTCAAAATGGTGGTGAAAGTTTTAAGTCATAGTGTGAAAAATGTCGAGCTCACTTCACTCGCTCTGTTTTTGCTTGATTTTACTATTATAATAAACGATTACAGTCATGTTCTATGATCGATGCAATGAGTTTTATTTCTTTATGTTCTTTGCGGCTCACTGATTCTACTATCATTATGCATGTGACCCGAAATTGCCACCAATGACTTTGAGTTTGGGAAGTTGGTTTGGCGCCATTGTTTGTGCTGTGTTTCGTCTTGTTTGAAATTCGTAAAAAAATGGTTTTAGTGATATTTGTGACAATTTCGTGCGGATTGTATACATACCAAACAGTTGCGTAAAGCGACCGACGTAACAGGAATCTCAAATAAATACGATAACAGAAAATTAGTTTTGGTTCAAGTTAACTCGTATGGTCATTTTGGCAGCAACGCGCGAGCTTACGAAGTCGACCACAGATTCATCTTTATCTATCATCAAAATAAATAATATAAAGAAAAAAATAACGAATGGCTCAAAAGGACTAGTATCCATAGCCGTTAATGACATTATATATATTTATTTAAAAAAACTGGCCAGTTTTGTTCCGGTTGTCGAGCAGTCGGGTTGTATCGCATCCGTTCTAATTTTCCTGTCAATTAGGTATACTTGCGGCCGGGCAGAAACCGGTTTTTATTTTGTGTTATTCTAAAAATTATACAAAAACCTTATCTGTGTTATTATAAAAACAAGAAGGCGAAAAATGGCTGTGAAGTATCTAGTGCTCATGGTCCTAATGTTTGGTAAGTGTTTTATTGTGTTTTGTTTTTCATTCCAAAGTACAAAACGAACCGTTAATTAACGCTAAACTCAAGGTTAAGAGTGGATAGCTATTTATTTATATTCTTAACGAAGCATCCAAGATTTTCTTATACAAATTTTCCTAGGTTTTTTGATCAATAAGGTAAACCGAAGGTACCTAGGTATCGGCATTGATTCGATGGTATTGAGTAATTTATAATATATAGACCTTCTTTTAAGTCTGTGTATCTAGACACTAACCAATTGTATTCTTTTTCTAGTCCATGGCTTTACCACGGACCTGAAAAAAAGACGGACGTAATCTCGTCTAATCACGAGTGAAGCACCCATTTCTTTTGTGTGCGTGCTGTCACGCGGTACATAATGGTGACGGGTGTCGGACCTGCGGCTAGTGCTAGTGCATCTGTGCGAGTGTAGGTCCCTTGTAGAACAAACGAAAATGTAGGACCTTGCATGCTTCACATCTTTTTAGTGTCACATTACGTCCGTCTTTTTTCAGGTCCGTGGGCTTTACTTAGAAATCAGTAGGTATTGTGTACAATCTAACTATCAAAATGTGACTAGGTAGGTACCTATAGCTTATTAGAAACTAAATTTAAAAAAAAATGTAAAATTTGTAGTAGGTAGGTACCCATAGAATTTATATCTTCACAATCACAATGAAATGAAATAATACAGGGTGTAAATTGATAAGCTTTTATTAGCTTCTTTCTTCAAAATTTTAAATTCTGTTCAGATACACATGGTTTCAAAGAGAATTGTATTATCTTTAGAGAATGGAATCACTGACTTGCGTTCATGGTTTTACATTTTCTAGTGCAAGGTTAATGTTTTACCAATCTTCTTATTTTGTGGGCAGCAAACCCTGGTGTCAGATTTTTCAAACTGCCTGATGTCATCTGACATGGTTAATAACTACTACCACCAGAAATAGTAGCCGGGACCAAAGGCTTAACGTGCCATCCGAAGCACAGAATCATCTTTCTTTTCAGACAATCACATGATTCAGCCTGCAATGTTCTAACCAACTAGGAAAAAACACACAAAGTAACATTTCATTAGGTGCCCCCTGTGGGAATTGAACCCACACATCCTTAGTGTTAAGAGCCCAATGATCTTGACCACGGAGGCAATTTTACCTATTCATTTTATAATTATCAACATATTTTACAGGGAGTAAGGAAAAGTATCATTAACCTTTAAACCACATACTCTAACCACCAAACTGAACCACTCTTACTATGGGAGCAAAGCAAATCTGTCGAAAAAAAATATCCGCTGTCTCATACATTTGAGTTGTGTAGGTATTGCAGTTTAGTATGGAAACGCCGATTTTTTGTTTACTCTTACAGGTTTGTGCCCATAGTAAAAGTTGTTCAGTTTGATGGGCTCCATTCATGAGGAAATTCATGAGTAGGTATCTAAGTATCCCCACTGTGAAAGACGAAGTGAACTACTCTACCAAGACCTACAGAGATAGAATCACTCACCATATAAATAAGCTGGCTTTGCCGCTAAGTGAACCTCTCGGGATAAGACGTCTGAAATGACGACACATTTGGGATACCTAACTTCTGCCCTGTAGTGACCAAATGAAGGTGGCCTGACAATGGGAAGGCATGCCTGCAACCATCCATACATGCAAAAGAACTGCTCATGGTCCTCAGACCGATAGCATGTTATAAACTAAAAAAAAAAATAAAAAAAAAGTTTGATGGGTAGAGTATGTTTTTTTTGGATGAAAGGTTAATGATACTTTTCCGTTCACCCTGTATACCACAATAATTATCTTTATATTTAATTATCAGCTTTGTCAACAACCAACTAAGGTAAATTTTATTACAGGTACAGTTTGGGCCCAAACCGACCAACAAATCTCAGATACCCTAGACAATTTGCCGACTGAATTCAAAGGCAAGGTGAATGAGAGTGAGGTTGCATTAGTTAAGAATAAAACGGAGGCAGTGGTCAAGGAGAAATGTGACAAGAACGGAGGCCCAGGCGCCTTTGAGAAAGCACAGGTTTGTAATTGCACTGTTACCTAATTATTATGAGAAGTTTATTCTGAAATCTCCCGAGCGCGCTGCATACAAACGAAATTCTATCCTATTTTCTACAGGGTGTTAGGGTAACAGTTGCATTACTTTCAGGGGTGATTGTACCCATGATAGTGAACAACTTCCCAAAGAAACCAATAGGAAATTCACATAAAAATATATCGACTTTTCATACAAAATTTCGATCAGCTGATTGCATTTAGTATGGAACGTACTTAAAGCCCGACCAGAAAAATAAAAAACCTCGCCATGTTGCGGAAATTCATTAGAACTAATTTTTGTACTTGGAACAATGACATTAAAGGTTATATTCGATTGCAGCGCCCCCAAACCAGTTTTTTTATATTTCTGGTCAGGCTTTACTAAACATTTTTTACGTTTTTTTATGGGTTTCTTAGGGAAACCGTATTATATCGTATGAATTCATGTTGTAATGCTTGGCTTGCGAATTGGTTTGTTTGTAATAACTTCCAGTAGATGGCGCTCAAGTCCCCTTACGACGCAATAGATTGAAAATGTTGTTCTCTGGGCAGTGGACTCTGTAGTGAAATTGGATAACGCACTTCCCCGGTTTGGAAGAGTGCGGTTTCAAGTCCCGCCTGAGACAAATTTTTCAATCTTTAATTTAATTCTTAGGGAAAGTTGTTCAGTATCATGGGTACAGTCAGCATCAAAAGTATCTAGGCATGTTAAGTGTTCATAAATATCTGGACAACTTTACGATAGCAAACCTTATTTCAACTCACAAAGAAATCAAATTAATTTATCTGTTATGTTATTATTTGTTAAGATAAAAACAAATGGTATGTAGTAGGAAATAGGGTTTATTTTCGTGTAGTTGTTCAGATGTTTTTGAACACCGGAGATGCTTAGATACTTTTGATGCTGACTGTACAATCACCCCTTAAAGTAATGCAACTGTTTACCCTAAACACCCTGTATATTAACCAATTAAAGTCAATGAATGACTTTTGATCTCGATACCAATATAGCTTTTAATGTGTCCGATTTATTTTTATAAATAATTAGTTTCAATGCTAGGATTAATTTAAGATTGGTATGTAAAACTTTGAGCTACCATAACTTAGAACGAAATATTTAAATGTAAATCTCACGTATTAAAAGATTTTGGTATCTATACTTCATTCCAAATTAGGACGACGAGATTTTCCGATTCCTACTTAGGTTTCTGGCCAATTCTGATCAGCAAATATAATTTATTTACCAGAAAGATATAGTATCTGGCATATCTTGGAGGTTACTAAAGCTGTTCTAAGAATAAGTGAGAGTAAGGGCCTGTTTCACCACTTCTGGGTATGTTATTGTTAGCTTATCCGACAGATATTTTGACATAATTTCATACAAAATATCTGTCGGATAAGCTAACTTACTCAGAAGTGGTGAAACAGGCCCTAAGTGTTTCAAATCTCTCATACCCTTCTTTATTCTTGTCATCTTCTTTCAATTTACATTGATCTCTAATCACACAATTTCTCACTCTATCCTTCAGCGTGTGGTGTAACAACACACATAAAATTTGTGGCTACAAAAACAACATTAAAGATTATTAAGATTACTTTATCAGTGACTAAATATATCCATTTGGATAAAGTGGACACTTTGCAAATTACCAATCTGCTTTATAAAAGGTTTTTGTGTGAGCAAACACAAAGTATCGATAACTGCTCGTTTCAGATGTTTGTTTTATCGTAATGGGGGTTTTTCTGACAGCTATTTCAAGAGAAATTGTGAAAAAAGAAATTCTGCTAAGTACATTCGTGTCACCGTTTGAGAAATGTTTTTTCGACCTCCCGTAGAAAATCAATCGGCCCATTGCCATACAAAATAATGGACGCCGGGTCTAGAACAAAATTCTCGAAAAAAGTGTCCGAGACTAACCTACACAAACCTAAGTACGTGTATAGTAATATAAACATTCAAAATGCTGAAATTCTTTTTCATTATCCTTGCGTAGTTTTTACCCCATCGTGACACGGCGCGCGCCGCGTGTACTCGCGTGCGCGTCGTAGGCAGCTCAAACAAAGACTGTCGCGTAATTAGTTCTCTTTATACTTTTTAGTTCTCTTTTGGTTTGGACACTTTTGAGTGTGGGCCCTACTACGTCCAGTAGTTGGTAAGTCAATGCCTGATCCGCACTTTTCTATGGAAGGTCCAAACATTTTCTATTTTTCGACCCATGTTTCTTAGGGAAAGTTGTTTAGTTTCACTTTCTGAATGCACCCTTCAAATGTTTCGAATATTTACTTACCTAATTAAAAAATAGTGGATAAATCTTAATAAAGTACCTATTGTTAAAAACACAAGTAACTATAGGTAATTACAACGACTGTCATTAAACAACGCGAACTTTAGACCTTTTATTAACTTAATTGAATTTAATTAGTTACTTATTTATTGAATTTCTATTAGTTATTATGTTGTGCTACTCAGAGGTTATTCGAGACGTTGCTTGAGGTAATACAGCTGAGGCATTAAAAATGTAAATGACTTCTGAAATATGCATACGCATTTATTTTTAACAAATTGTAGGTATGCGCCCGCATGGTTCAAGGGCTGTGGCATATTTTGATGACCTTTTCTGCAATATGATATATACAGGGTCCTTCTTTTTTAACAGGATGATCTGACCGTCAAACTGAACAACGTTCTATATGGGACCAACATCAAAATTGCGAAAAAAATACCAGCTCTCCCATACATTTGGCTCGAGTAGGTTTGCAGTTTTTTATGGATCAGCAGATTTTTATTTCACGATTTCGTTGATGATGAGAATGTTGTTGAGTTTGACGGTCTGATCATCCCCTTGAAAAAGTGTCAGCATATTATTATTAAGAACTAGTGTTTTCCCGCGACTTCGTCCGCACAAATTATATACCAGATTTTAAGTCAGATCATAAGCTATCAAACAAAAAAAGTTTCATCAAAATCGGTTCAGTAGTTTTTGCGTGATGCGCGAACAAACAAACTAACTTAAAATTTTGTCAATAGATGGCGCTGCACGTTTTTAAATCGCGCTATCGAATGTTATTTGAATTTATATGAAGAGAACCGCTAATTTTTTATTCCTCATGATTTTACGGTTTTATAATAGTTAAGATGACCCTATATGTATACGTATTTATACATGGTGCATGGTGAATACTATTAACTATTCTGTGACAGGGAGGAAAGTGAGATGGGGCACAGAGGGCAGCTACAAGAAAACGTTCTTAGGAGACTAACACTAACATTTGGAATATTTTACTTCTGCATTCATAGACAGCAGCATAGACATGAAAAAAAAATTACTGTCATCGCAAAACTGAAATTTTTACAAACCTTTTTTTTTCGTTCCACTCTATCCGCTTAATAGTAGGTCGAAATACCTCAGAGACATCTTTTATTTTTCATTTTACGACTAGATTTATACCATTTACCGATACTAAAGTCATACCTTAGTATTTTTGGATAGTTTATCTAGTGAGAAGAACTTAAAATACAGAGTCTAACTTAATATGCTGACACTTTTTTAAGGGTATGTAGGTACAGACCATCAAACTGAACAACTTTCTCTATGGGACCAACAACGAAATCGAGAAAAAAAAATCTGCTGTCCCATACATTCGGGTAGAGTTAGGTTGGCAGTTTTGTATGGGACAACATTTTTTTTTCGCAATTTCGATGTTGGTCCCATAGAGAAAGTTGTTCAGTTTGACGGTCTAATGATCCCCTTAAAAAAGTGTCAGCATATTAAGAAGGACCCTATAGTTTCCGATTTTTTGCAATTATACTCACATATTCACCATTAGTTTAACTAGTCTAAAAAATCTAGAAAAAGTACTTTGGTTAGTTCTTTTTAATCGAAAATACGGCTCACACCCACACTTTTCGGAGCGCTGGGCAATCGCGTTTCTCGAATAGAAAATATTCGTCGGGACCTATGGCCCCTTAACAGTTTCGCTGCTATCGACCTACGGCGTAGGTCGGCGACAAATGGGCCGCAGTGCTAAAGAACCCACGTAACGAGTCAGTTATATTGCATTTCGCGTGTGCTTATGACTTACCGCGCGAGTAACCGAGAAACTTACGCGTGCGCGGGTGACCCACGGGACGAGCCAGTTTATAGTTTTACCGTTACGATGTGCGCACGACTTACGAGGGGGGTCTAGTGCTAATGCATTTCGCCTGTGCTCATGACCTACAGCGTGAGTCACCCAAACCTTACGCCTGTGCTGGCGACCCACGAGGTGAGCCGCATTGGTCGTTTTACGTTACGACTGTGTGCGCACGACCTACGAGGGGTGTCAGTTATAGCACTGCGCGAGAATAATTTGAGCTTAGCAGCTAAAGTGTTAATGATAAGGAACATAAGTCACTATGGGGTAAATTTAGTTTCATATAAAGCTGATGCCAGTCCAGTGATGCGCGTTTCATTGAAATAGGTAGCGTGTATTATATAGTTACTTTGAAGAAGTGTCTCTAATAGTCATTGCACAGGTCATAGCGCAAATTACGTTGTTACGTGTCATGAAATGAGCGTGATTGTGCAAAGGCCTAAGTCCGCAGGTTAGGTAATGTTGTAGTCAATCTTCGTCAGCGTAAATTTTCGTCCCGCTGCGCTAAACGAAGTGGCCGCTTTCCACCTCCGACGAGGAGAAAAATAGTATACTCGCTCGCGCACCGAGAGTTCAATGTGACAAACCACATGCACAGAGATTAGTATTCTATATTGCGTTTTAATAATTTCATTACCTTAAAAGTACCTACGTTATATTTTATTACGACTAATCTACGAACAAATAAATTATTTGTGTGTAGGACTAATATAACTTTTTCTCCCCTTCGGACGGAAAGCGTCGATTTTCGCTTTGTTGTTGTTGTCGAAGTTGTCGCTTTCCACCTCCGTCGAGGAGAAAAATAGTATACTAACCTTGGACAGTAAATAAGAAAGCCTCAGATCACATGTTTGTTGATCTCTACTTCGCCTCAGTCAACAGATGAGATCTTGAGACCTTTCTTACTTTCCTGTCCTTGGTGTGTAATCTATTATCGATGTCTTTGTAAAGAAATAATGGTTTAATATTAAGTATAATTACTTTTTTTTTCAATTTAGGGTCAGGTCACGTCTAGCGGAAATTTTTTCAAGAAGTTTTCATTGATAAAAATTAATTATGAACTCAATGACATTTGAAACAAAATTAAAAATAACTGTGTTAAATACCTGTTAGCCGACCGTAAATTTAGGCAACCTATTTGTTTGGTGAACGAAATGTGATTTAAGTGAAAGTTTAAACAGAGGTCCATACAACGCCGCCGGGTGATGATTTATGGTACCATACCGATCTGTTTGGGAAGTAAATGAGATACCATCTGAAGGAGACCGGGAGGAGATTGGGAAGATTCTAAGTACCTAACGTGTTATCTACAACTGTCTACAACAGACCAACAGTGACAATGATAAACTCCTTTTTTTTAAGTCGGTTAAAAATAGGTCTCCAAAATAAAAATGTTGTTGACTCTTCAACCTTAGTCACGAAACGTCACGGTTTTTTCCTTACTTACAAAACACTTAATGAATTTCAACGTCATAGAAGCAAGGGCATCAAGAATCATCCATCACGGCCGTTTAAGTTTAATTGCATTTTTCCTCGTAGATTTAGAAACTGACTGCGGAAATCTTACTGATAAATAAATTTAACCTTAGAATTATACTTGGCTACGACGCTATGACGTACCCAGAATCTGACCTCAATCATGATTCTATATTTTACTAGAGTTTACCCGTAACTTCGTCCGCACAAATTAAATACCAGATTTTAAATCAGATCATAAGCTAACAAACAAAAAAAGTTTCATCATAATCGGTTTGCGTGAAACAGAGGGACAAAAACTCAAAAAAAAGGTTGATTTGGATACCTAAAAACTATATCGTAATCTTTTTCTTCTTGTATATTTACAAGAATCTTCCATGTATAGACACACTAATGTTACAGTTTCATAAAAGTTAAGATTGGCCAGATATTCGGTTTTTTTTTCGGGCGTAGGCCCACCACACATTCCCACTGCTGTAACTCCTGTAAACCAGGATCAACAGCGGCGACCATTCACAACACTAGACAGTGAAGTCGGCTAGCGCGGGGGGCGTCTTTACAAACCCTATACCGTTTCAGTCCGGATTGGTACCATAATCGATTAGGGTTTTTTTGCGCAAAATCGTGAAAAAACCTAGCCCGTTACAGTACGAAATCGGACCGAAATCGGGTTTCTCATCGTCTCCGCCAGGTAAATTACGACTGCAAAAGCTAGTCTATTATGGTCTGATTCGCATTATTAAAATTGCGAGTAGGTATATTGTCACATAGCATTTATGTGTGTAGGCACTGTTGTATGTATTACATACAAATAAATAGTGTTATACTTATGATATGAATTTTTATTATTGTAATTAAACACAAAACACAATAAAAAAAAGCTTCGCCGCATAAGGTGTGCGAGGTGTCAAAGAATTCTAAAATTTGATTCTTTCGCCTCCTTCAGCTCGTTCGACGCTGATAAATATGCTATATAGACCAGCTTACAGCAATATTTTTTCTTCTTTGTGGCATTTGGACGATATTCGAGGTATTTGCGCATTGGATGATTCAATTAAATTATTAGAAATTAAACTGACGCAAGCAATTCGTTTAAAAATTTGCAATAAGTAGGACAGTATACTGTTTATTGAAATTGAATTTTCGGAACTGTTTTTGTTGTTATTCGTCAATTTTCATAAAATTATAATCATCATCGTTATTCTGTGAAAACAGAATTCGATGACAAAATTACCCTCTGGTCTGTTTAGACATAGATCTGTTCCAGCCACAATAGATTTTGCGTTGATCTAACAGAAAGTGTGACGAAATTTCCCAGTATGGTAGATTGGTAGGTAGGTACTTAGACCTACTAAATTCTAAAAGTGTAACGTCCTACATTCACATTTCATCTTTACGGATTATAATGAGGTTGTGTCCACACATTGGACATTGCACGGTGATAAGATTACTACCAACTAATAATCTTTATCTAACAGGCGTCGACGTTTTATCTTCGATTTTTAATTTGATCCAATTTACGATCAATACTTGGTGTATTCTGCTTACACAATCAATTACGAGTATCGGAAAGCGGATTATCAGCCAGCTTTGGATCTGCTCCAAATTTTTTTATTTCATTACTTGGGGTCGACTTCCTCCTTCATCTCTTTTAGCCGTTATTCCAGCGCTCACTCCTTTTTTTACACTTGTCATCTTTCTCACAAGCCAAGCATCTTTTCTTTGGTCGTCCTCTCTTCATGCAGCGAACCACATTCGAGCGTAATGTGCCACTCAAACTCTCTCTCCTCATCACATGCCTCTATACAAGGTGTTACAAAAATACAAATAAGCATTTAAGGGGGTGGTTTAGACCATCAAACTGAACAATTTTCACTATGGGACCAATATCGAAATCGCGAAAAAAAAATGATGTTCCATACTCTACAAATCGACTAGAGCTAACATATGTACGGGATATTAGATTTATTTTTCGCGATTTCGATGTTGGTCCCATAGACAAAGTTGTTCAGTTTGACGGTCTAAACAACCCCCTTAAGAGTTTTAAAAATTTATTCTTACTTATGAAACACCTTAAGAGATTTAAATATTTATTTTTACTTATGAAACACCTTGTATACCACGATAATCGATTACCTACACTTATAACTTGTAAACATTCTCAGTGCTTCGTATGAACGTAACTTCCTAAATCGAAAAGATTTCGGTTATTATTTAAAATCAACGTAATCGGCGGATATTATTCTTATCTAAAAATATTATATAGAGTTGATCTATTGTGTTTGCCCATCCATTAACTATCAGTATCACGAGAATGAAACGATTTTTTTTACATTGGTATTATTAGTATACCCGTATCATCACTGGAATATACTCTAGCGATAGACAAGCTCGTTCAAACAAACAACACAAAATGACACATTGCGGTCTGTCATTGCCATAGTGACGAAGTTGTCTCGGGAACATCAATCAGGTGCGGGCACCGCATTCAAGTGGAACATGTTGCTTCTATGAAAGGGCCTGTCTATCGCTATAGAATGTAAGTCAATGCGTATCATGAAATTCAATTGAATTAACTTCTGTGAAAGCACATCGTTGATCCTGATCCGGATGGCACGTTAAGCTGTTGGTCCCGGCTACTATCACTGGTGGTAGTAGTCGTTACATAAAAACCACGTCAGAGGCCGTAAGGCGGTTTGAATAAACTCTGACACCAGGGCTTGCAGCCCACTCGATAAGAAGAAAGAAGTTGATCCTGTAATGTTCATCCATTGTCAAATCAATATCATAATAACGGTTCAACCAGAACACAAGCTTCTTACAAACAACTTCAGTAAACCCGCGAAAAAAATCGTGATCCATTGCTATAAGGATCATATTGGCGTATACACATACGGGTCTAGAGACGCCGGCGCGGCACCAGACGCTTGTATGAAGCTTGTCTTCTGGTGCGGCCTCTCTGAGATATCTATTCATGTGTTTCAGTGTTGTGACATGTCTGACCCCATTCTATGTACGATCGGCTGCATCTTTAAGTATTCAGGCTTGTATAGATTATGTAGTGATATTAGTTTTGAATGCCTATACTTACGTCCAATTATCTGCAGCCAACTGTAGGTACCTATACTAGCTAAGGGTGGAATCTGTATCTTATCGGATTACGCGGAAGTAACTTTGAGTAAGGTCAAGTCAAAGGCGTAGTTTAAAACCTTTTTCTAGATTTAAGTCTTAGGCCCCCAATCTCATCTAATTTAATACCTAATTGTGATATTTATAAAAAATGTCTTAATTGTCTAAATGAGATTGAAGTTAATTGCATTATAATGTAACCCCATTAAGTCGTCTGTTGTCGTGACCTTTCTAGCGACCTCCACTGATTGTAAACATACTGAACGTTTACTGGTTTGCGTGTTAGTATAGTTTAGATAGGTAAGTAAGAATAGCTTTTTTTCTAGTCACGTTATATCCTGGTTTTATATTGCCAGGAATCTTGGAATTGTATTTCGAAAAGAATAATTCCCGTCTCTTAGTTTTCATCCATTCAGGCGTCGCGTCGGCACAATAGGTGACCTTCTTCCATTCATCTCTCTTAACCGTCATTTCAGAACTACTCCTTTCTTAGGCTTAGATTAAATGAGATTTTGTAAAGTCTTAAGGGTCCCATTTACGGTCTGATTTAATAGCCGTTATGATTTCCGACGTATCATCCGATGGCGCGACACGCCTTTCCGAGTATTCCGACTATTAATTGTCGTTTGGACTCTATTTCATTCATTGTCTACCATTGGCCACGCAGAGAAGCCTGGTGGCAACTGGCAGGCTGTCTGTCCCAGTCTTGGCTAAGGAGTAAAAGGACTTCGCTAAACCAATAGTTTGCATCAAAATTACGTTCTTGTCGGTGGATGGAGTACTCGCCAATGCTGCTTTATGCAAATAACGACATTTTACGACATCAACATTTTCTCTGATTAGAGAGTTCGAACCCGTACTGACAGAATGCCATATATCAATGAGTTTTTCTATCTTATGTACGTAATGATACCGACAGTTCTCAAACTGTGAAGGAAAACATCGTGAGGAAACTTGAAGAAGAAAATTCTGATGTGTCTATTAGAAGATAAACAGAATAAGGAAATAATGTAAACACTTAATATTTCAGAAAGCGTACGAGGTGTTTCCGCAGTGTGTCAAAAACGCCATTGGACTCGATGACCCGGCTGTGTTGAAGAATGAAATAGAAAATGCGAAGCCTAATGGAACCGTCGACGAGGTGTTCAAAAAGTTAGTATTATTATAATAACCTATTATAATTTATAAACAGCAGTTTTTTTTTTGCTCCTATCGGTTTGCTCCCATAGTAAAAGTTGTTCAGTTTAATGGGTAGACTCTTAGTTTAAAAGGATGCTAATGATATCAATTTGACCCTGTATATCTATACATTATAAAGATTACAACCAGAATTCCTTTAAAGTACGAGTGAATAGGCTTCTTCGTGGTTAGCTCGCTGCATCTTCGACTTTGTCCTGAGGACTGGATAGGTCAAGAGCAAACCCATCTGTAAAAAAAAAGTATTTGTTTGTTTGCTTCCATGTAGGCGGTAATCTCTAGAGGGAGATAGGTATTGTCTATTGTGTTAGCACTGTGATATAACTTTTAATTAAAACATTTCAGATACTGTGCCAAGTCGCCTGAAGCTAAGAAGTGTTTTAAAAACATGTCAGTGATCGTAGAACCTTGCTTCGATGCGGAGGAGAAGAAAAATCTCAAGGTTGTGCAAAATCTCACTGAGCAGCTGGCAGAATTCATTTGTTACAAAGATGGCGATAGAATCGCATGTAAGTGCTAGCTAACTTAAATCTACTCCACTAGTTTTTAATTACTAACATAACTTTAAAGGACACCCTTTCATGGTCTGAAACTCTGAATACACATTCAGACCATGAATCTAAACAACTTTCCCTGAGGAACATGAGTCGAAAAAAGAAAACCCTAACACCCTGTATAACCGTAACCTGTAACCCGTAAAAAGCGGGAACTGGAGTTAAGCTTTTTACGGATCTTTATTTTAATTAATGTTTCGCCGTCTGCGTTTTATACCCATCCAAAAGGAATACTAGAAAAAAAATATAAAAAAGATTTCACAAATCAGTAATAAGATGGAGAAGCTAATATCATTGACTTACACTCTAGCGATAAACATGCCCTTTGATAGAAGCAACATGTTCCACTTGAATGCGTTGGGCGCACCGCATTGAGTTCACTTCGTCGCTATGGCAATGAGAGACCGCAATGTGTAATTTTGTGTTGTTTCGTGTGACATGTTGTTTGTTTAAACGAGCTTGTCTATCGCTAGAGTATAATGTCAGTGGCTAATATGAAGAAATGACGTAATAAATAAGTTCCTTTTGTTCTACAAATCCTTAGACCATGTAACTATGGACGAGTTACGTGTGTAATTCTACAAACAAACATTTCTGACACTTTTTGCGGTGGACGAGGTAGAGATAGCACGAAATCCGCAACTTTGGATTTTATTCCGTTACTTTAGATTCTAATTTTGATTGTTAAAAATAGTCTCATGTGAACCCCAAACAAGACCCTAGTATTATGTTATCGTTTAGTGATAACTGTTAGATAAGGTATAAAATTGTATGATCAATTGATCGTATTGTATTGATTGTAACTTGGCAGAGGGAAAGCTAAGCAAGGTCCCTAGTTATATCGTCTAAGTATAAATAGCATGTAAACATGTGTAAAAAGAACTAAAAAAAAAAGTTTAATAATCAGTAGATGCTGTGGTACATTAAACACATTTTAAGGGTATATTATTCGGAGCGCGCTCCATACAAACGTACTATAGTGATATTTTCAATACTAACCAATTAAAGTCAATGAAATTTTGCAGAAACAATCTAGAAACAAATTTCTATACTTGTATGGAGTCCGATTTTCGTTAAAATGTATAGTTTTAAAGTTACAGTGCCTCAAAGATTTCCATACAAATCTTAAATTAATCCTAGCATTGAAACTGTTTATTTTAACGAAAATCTGACTCCATAGAAGCATAGAGATCTGTTTCTAGATTGTTTCTGCAAAATTTCATTGACTTTAATTGGTAAGTATTGAAAATATCACCATAGTACGTTTGTATGCAGCGCGCATTTTCGCTCTCGGAATAAAACTCTCTTAAATTTAAAAATTGCAGTGTTCATCGCTGAAGGCGGCCCGGATTGTTTCGAGACAAAGCAGGAGGAAATCCAGCAGTGCGTCAAAGACAACCTCGGCGTCGACTATGACTTCGACTCCAGCAACATATCTGCTAACAGCATACCGCAAATTGCTTTTGGTGTAAGTAATAAATACCAGGGTTCGAATGGATCTTCTTATCGTGTGGGCAAGCCCAGTAGGTCTACCATGAGTTTTCACCGTACTTTACTAGTTTTTACTACTGTAGTAACGTCACCAATTTTGTATTGAATTTCGTACAGCGCTCCTAGTGGTTACGTTGAGAACTAATTTCTGTCATACGTATTGGCGACGTAACTACAGTAGTCAAGTAGAGGGAAAACTCATGGTAGGCCCCCTGGTGTCCGAGTTTGTTCAAACTGCGTTTCGGCCTCTGACGTGGATTTTTATGTAACGACTACTACTACCAGAGATAGTAGCCGGGACCAACGGCTTAACGTGCCCTCCGAAGCACGGAATCATTTTCCTTTTCAGACAATCAGGTGATTCAGCCTGCAATGTCCTAGCCAACTGGGGAAAAACGCACAAAGTGATATATCACTAGGTAGGTGTCCCCCGTGGGAATCGAACCCACGACTGGCCACGACCTCCGTGTCAAGAACCCAATGCTCTTAACCATTAGACCACGGAGGCAGTTAATGGATAATTATTTTTGATATTATCATCATGATAAAATAATGTCAAAAGGGTGACAAAGGTCCTCAATTCCAGAAAAAAAATTAAAGTTAAAATATCTCAAAAATATCTCAAAAACCGTTTTCTTAACGGGTTTGAGGTACTCTATCAGCAGCTACAGGGTTATCCATTACTTACCGGACACTCTGTATAGAAGCGATTTGGGCGGATTTTTGCATTGCGGCCCGTCCTAATGCTTATTATGGGTCACCGCTGCCACTGTTGATATATGTCTTTTTTCCTATTTACCATTATGGTTTCTTGAGAAAATTTGGTCAGTATCATCAGTACAAACACCCTTTAAAGTAATCAAACTGTCCACACTTATACCCTGCAGATTTACTAATGTTAACCATTTTTGTAACTTTTGCTTTGTTTAGATTTTAATAAACAATTATTATAATTTAAGTACTATTGATTCATCATCATCATCTCAGCCTATAGACGTCCACTGTTGGACATAGGTCTCCCCCAAGGATCGCAACAACGACTGGTCCTGCGCCATTGATTATGTATACTCTAGAACAGGCGACGCGTTCGAACAAAACCTGTGCAAAACGATCAGCAGTGCGGGGCGCGCACTGGGAACGTCACGTTGTGGCAAGTGCCTGGCACAGACTAAGTAAGCATACGCCATTTGGCCTGTATGAGTGTTAGTGTTACCAACAATCCAGTCTCGGCGCCGCCTCTTGTACCTCAATATCCTGCGCTGCTCTCATCCAACAACTTGTGCCCGCTACTATTGGTTCATCATCAGCCTATCATCGTCCACTGCTGGACATAGGCCTCTCCCAAGGCGCGCCACAAAACTCTGTCCTCGGCCTTCCTCATCCAGTCGCTCCCCGCTACTTTTTTTAGGTCGTCTGTCCAGCGGGCAGCAGGGCGTCCCACACTACGCCTACCAGTTCGCGGTCTCCACTCTAGAACTCTGACACCCCATCGGTTGTCAGTTCTTCGGCAGATATGACCAGCCCATTGCCACTTCAGCTTGCTAATTTTCTGAGCTATGTCAGCCACTTTAGTTCTGTGACGAATCACTTCATTTCTGATGTGGTCCCTCAGAGAAACACCGAGCATAGCTCTCTCCATAGCTCGCTGAGCGACCTTGAATTACTAACTAGCCCTACCGTCAGGGTCCACGTTTCCGCACCATAGGTCATCACTGGCAGAACGCACTGATTGAACACCTTCGTTTTGAGGCATTGTGGTAGGGCCGAGGAGAATATATGACGTAGTTTCCCGAAAGCAGCCCATCCTAGCTTGGTTAAATATCTAAAATTACTCAAAAAAATTTCAGGAAAAGGAGTGCGCCAAATTCCACCAACTACAGAAATGTTTCGTAGGTGCTCTAGAGAAGTGTCAAGCCCCTACCTCAGCCAATATAGTTGAATCCTTATTCAAATTCGCCTTCAAAGCAACGCCTTGCAAACCCGTAAAGGAAGTAAGTAAAGAATGTTTCTTCTACTAATTACTAATTAATGCCAAATACTGCGTAAGGGATCAATTACAGGAATAAGAATAGTCCTCCCAGAGCGCCTGAGCGCGCTGCATACAAACGAAGTTTAATATTACTGACTAATATTATAAATTTCAAAGTTTGGATGTTTGTCACTATTAGCCACGGTTTATACAGAAGATACGTGTGGCGGTGGCGGATAATCTAAGTAACACAATATAAACCTTATAGTACGTATCACAGCGTCGCACACTGTAAGAAAATCGCAATCTAGCGGGATTTAATTCAAAATTCGAACAATGTTATATAGCACGAGCTACGCGTTTTCCACCGTTAATTTGTGCCAATTAAGTTTACGATTACGAAGCGATAGTGTTATTTAATTTATTTATTAAAGTGTTTGTGTTTAATACGTAAGTACAGTCACATTTTGTTCGATTTATAATAGGCAATTATATGCAAAAACAACCATTTCTGTTCGGACACGAAATATACTTCGATTTTTTTATATTTTAAATTCATTGGACCCGAAAACACATTATATAGCATTATATAGCGAAGTATGTACCATCACAGTAAAGCTGATGATTTTAACTTACAGATGTAACTCAAAAATTTTGCGCTTTTTAGCGGCACCAATATATTTTTTTAAATTTTCACCATGGCTATCGAAATAACTTAATTGCAAATTTACAATTTTTTCACATTTTTTAATTACAAAAATATACGAAAATGATTTTATAAAACTATAAGATCACTTATTACTTATAACTTATTTCAATCAAATTAATGAGTTCCGTATCATCAGAATTAAATCCCGCTAGATTGCGTTTTTGTTGTAAAGGAGGCGCGGGAGTAATTCTTCAAACGGCGCTATGCTACGTACTATAAGGTTTATAATTGTGTTACTTTGACTATCCGCCACCGCCACACGTCTCTTCAGTGTAAACCGCGCCTTAGGGGAACGTGTAATTTCTCTATGCTTGTCACTCAATCACTCATTTAAGGCCTCTGCACATTGCAGCGATTTAGCGATTTTATCGCTGCGATTTTGCGATATTTATTTCTAGTACATTTTGTATGGGGACGCGCGCGATCCTACACACTGCCGCGATATTATCGAGCGATAATATCGCGATTTTGCGATATTTGTTCTCAGTACATTTTGTATGGGTACGTGCTCGATCCCACACGCTGCCGCGATATTATCGCAACTCTTTCGACTACATTCAGTGGTGGGGCGCATGTGTGACACGAATCGCGGAATCGCTGTAGTGTGTAAGGTGTCTTGATATCGCTGTCGATAATATCGCTCGATAAAATCGCTGCAGTGTGCGGAGGCTTGTATAAACGGCTATACTTACGAATTTGTATGAAATTTGGCACGCAGATAGAATATGTTCGGGATTAGGACATAGGATACTTTTTTAAGGTTCACGTAGACGGAGTCGCCGGCAACAGCTAGTTTTGAATACAAACCAATTAATGTCAATGAAATATTTTAAAGACAGTCTAGATATTAATCTCTGTACAGAGCATAAGCATAAGCATATGCTCACGACTATATTCCCCGAGGGGGTAGTCAGAGACTCAGAACATCCACGTTTCACCAGTAGTACCGAAACTCTGTCCAGTGTGACGGGGGGTGAGCCCGTCGCCACTTATAATGGACAGTGGGTACAAGACATGCCTCGAAATTGAAGCATGCAGGTTTCCTTACGATTGTTCTCTGTACAGATTTCCGTTAAAATATAATGTTTCAATGATAGGTTAAGAGGGTACCGAGCCTATTGTGCTGCTCACAATCGTATTTTTTTAAATTTCTAAACAATTAAAAATCATTTCCAAAAAACAAGGATGTCACATTGTAGTCCTGATTGGCTTCCAATTTATGGAAACATTACGGATTATTATTTTTGTTTTATGCTTGTACTTATTATCGTTAAAACCGCCAAAAGTTCCACTTTTGTGCAGTCAGAAACATTATAAAAACAAATCCGCAGTGAGCCGATAAATTGAAAATCAGCAATGACTACAAAGTGACATTCTTGTTTTTTGGAAATGTTGTTTAATTGTTTAGAAATAAAAAATATACTATTGAGGGCAGCAAAATAGCTCGGTGCCCCTTTAAGATTTGTATGGAAATCTTTGAGATACTGCTGTAACATCTGACAGGCGCAGATCTGATTTCTAGATCGTGTTTAAAAATTGCATTGACTTTTATTGGTTTATATCCAAAATATGTTTAAACTTCGTTTGTATGGAGCTTATATCCTCTTTAAGATGTGCAGACACCTTAAATTTCAGCTTTTACTATTTGTATTCAAGGTACACTTTTAGTACCCATCATTTATTATTATGTTTACTTAGATCTTCAATAACACTACTAATCAATTGCAAAATGTGTATTACTAATCATTAATACAATTTGGTATAGGTGAAAGGAATGGAGGCAAGAACCAATACTAACAAGAACGTAAGTCGAGTGGTTAATGTTTTGTGACGTTTAAGCTCAGGCCACACATAGGCGGTACCGGAGGCGGGATTTTTTGTAATGTATATGGTATATATTTGGTATATGAACCCTGCCACACAGAAATCCGGGCCGGGAGCGGTGCGGCGCGGCGCGGTACCGGAAAGAACGCTATGACAAACAGGCGGCCGCGACGCGGGCCGAGGGCGTCGTGGAAGCGGCCGCGGCCGCTGTATTCCATTGTAGTCAATGCGAGGTGTCACACAGAGCGGTGGCGGGCTCGTCGCGGTCCGGAGGCGGTATTTACCGCGCTGTCATTTTGTACTTTATGGATGGCCGCTTTCGATGTCACACCAGCTGCCTCCGCGCCGCTACCGCGCCGCCACCGCGCCTACACCGCGCCGCGCGGACCCTGTGTGGCAGGCCTCGGAACGCTTTCGCTTCCCGCAGGACCGCTGCCGGCCCGCTTTCCCGCAGGACCGCCTCTGTGTGGCCTGAGCTTTATAGTTTTAAGCCAAGGAGGTTCAATTTAGCACTTCATACTCAGAAAATGGTTCTAAGTCTTGTACCTAAGGGACCCCCCATCAGCCGTGCCCGTATGCCCAGCGGGGCCCTCGGTCCTAGGGCTTTGAAATCTAGCTAATCATTTAGTGCTCATTTAGTGCTTTCTGAATATGTATAGCTTATATTTAATGCTTCAAAGATAACGGAGTTATATCAAATCTAAGCTAGCGTCCGCCCAGCGGGGCCCTCCTTTATTATGTACAAAAATGATTAAAATGTTACATCAATATTTAGTGCTCTGAATTCCTATTAAAACTATATCAAAAGATTTGATCTAGCTGGTTTGGTTTAAAAGTTATAGCATTTTTAAGTTTTTAATTTCCAGCGGGGCCCTTTCTTGTTTGACTATATAAGTCGCTGAAATTAATGTCGCCATTTAGTGCTTGATGCCAGGTATCTGTCTGTATGGTTAATTTACACATTCTGATTCAAATAAACCTGGAAAATGCAGTAATATCTCGCGACATTGATTCATATAAAATGACATTCCGTGGACAGTCGGCATTAGAAGTAGATGAGAGCTTTACTTGTCCGTGGTTTCCTAGGGGATCGCTAGAGGGCGCTACGGTCTAAGCTTTCAGACACACAGTTTTATCAAAATCGGTCCGGTAGTTTAAGTGTAGGGACACACCTGCGGAACGTTCCGTGCCGAACATTCGGTTGAATACGTGTCTACAAGGAAATATGGTGCGTAATGGTGCGTACTGGTGTGTCGCGGGTATAGGGAAAAGCATTGCACGCGTATTCATCCGAACGTTCGGCACCGAACGTTCCGCAGGTGTGTCCATACACTTACATTTAGACATAGTGTGATACGCCAACAATCAGACAAACCTTTGTAGTAGGTATTATATTATAATAATAGATAGATAATAAGTACTTACACTACTTACCTACACACACGCGCACTTTCATGAACGTGTTGGTACTAGTCGAAGTCATACGGCAGCGAATAATTGATAATATCACATCAAGAGTCACCAGGACTAAAATACGACGTAGATGTAGACAATGTACCAGAACAGAAATACGGGTGCACAATTTTAGGCGGACTAGTAAAAATAGTAAAGCTCTCGTATACTTTTGATGCCGACTGTCCACGAAATGTCAATTAATATGAATCAAAATTACGATATATTATTGCATTTTCCAGGTTTATTAGAAGCAGAATGTGTAAATTAACTATACAGACCGATACCTGGCATCAAGCACTAAATGGCGACATTAATTACAGCGACTTATATAGTCAAATAAGAGAGGGCCCCGCTGGAAATTAAAAACTTAAAAATACTATAACTTTTAAACCAAACCAGCTAGATCAAATCTTTTGATATAGTTTTAATAGGAATTCAGAGCACTAAATATTGATGTAACATTTTAATCATTTTTGTACATAATAAAGGAGGGCCCCGCTGGGCGGACGCTAGCTTAGATTTGATATAACTCCGTTATCTTTGAAGCACTAAATATAAGCTATACATATTCAGAGAGCACTAAATGAGCACTAAATGATTAGCTAGGTTTCAAAGCCCTAGGGCCGAGGGCCCCGCTGGGCATACGGACATCCATCAGCCTGGTAAACTCTACTGCTGGGCTGCTTATTAGCCATCGATGTCCCACTGTTGGGCAAAGGCCTCCCTCCGTTGTCTCCAAGAGTCATTTCGATAAGCCTGTTATTAAGTAGCCATCAATTTCGTCCCGCCACTTACGTCTATGCCTTCCTCGACGCCGATTTCGTTTCGTAGGGGACCAGCTGGTGGTGGTTTTTGCCCATAGGTCATCTGGCATGCGAAAGACATGCCCACCCAATTCCACTTTACATTGGCAGCCGTGGTGGCGATGATGCCATCCGTCACTTGGTTTCTGGAGCGAATAGCTTCATTTCTGGCTCCTAAAACCTAGGATGCTGCGCCACAGAGGATTGTATCCTCTGTGGCTGCGCTCCATAGCTCTCTGGCAAACCTTGAGTCTTGGCTGGATCATTCGTCAAATACCACGTTTGAGCACCGCACGTGGGAAACGGCAGAATGTACATTTTTATGAGTTTGCGTTGAAGTAATTAAAGTGATAGGGGAAGATCTCCTTTCATCTGTTCCTTCATTACCCAAAAGCTCTTCCAGGCATTTTCGGTGCGCCTTGAAACTTGTTTTTCTTGTCTAAATAGCGAGCTCCTTTTGTTTAACTAAAGCAAATTAACTAATTTAACTATGTATGTATTATGCCTTAGACCAAAGTAATCTTAGATCTAAGTATTGTGCATAATGCATATATATTTAAGTGAATAGGACAAAATACGTAGTACGTCAGTACGTGGCAGTCATTCTAGGCCTTCTCTTTTGAGGGCTGTCTTTTGGATATTTAAGAGTCGTTTGAAATGGACCGTAAGCATAGACATATTACTCTAGCGATAGACAAGCTCGTTCAAACAAACAACATGTTACACAAAACAACACAAAATGACACATTGCGGTCTGTCATTGCCATAGTGAACTCGGGAACATCAATCAGGTGCGTACACCTCATTCAAGTGGAACATGTTGCTTCTATGCAAGGGCAAGTCTATCGCTAGAGTTTAAGTCTATGACGGTAAGTAACGAAAACACCGATCTTAGTATGAAGTGATTTCACTTCAACCTCCTTGTTTTATGTAGGTACCTACTTAGGAGTCGCTTTGTTTTGTTTTTGTAAAAATATTTTGCTTGTAAATGTATTTTTGTTTAGTGTAGTTTGTATAACTTGTTCAGTGGTTTGTTTACCCCGAACACAAATTGGGATTCCATGCATGCGGAGCAGCGCACACAATCTTTAATGGTCATGAAATTCATGAATCTGGGGGTCAATTGCCCTATTTTATACGGTTTTACCGTTCGGACGGAACGTTTTTGGTGTTGGTTTAGATTTGGTTTAGCTGATGCAAAAAATGCTATCGCGCTATTTTTTCCGGAACGGTTAAATCGTTGACGTTACCAAAGCAAAACCAAACTCAAAACGTTTAGGGCTAACTATGAGTATAAAAAATACTAGGTGTTACTTTTGTAATCGAAGATCGATTGTGCGTGTGGTGAAGTGGAAGGGTCCGGGACCATCATGCTCACCTAGGTTCTCCACCTCCACATGGTCAACTCGGACAACATGAACAATTTTACAACTTGGTGAATTCTGACAACATGGTCAACTCGGACGACATGAACAATTTTACAACTTGGTGAACTCTGACAACATGGTCAACTCGGACGACATGAAAAATTTGATAGCATGGTCAACTCGGATAATATGGTCAACTCTGACAATATGAACAACTCGGAAATCATGGTCAACTTGGTCAAAATGACAACATGAATAACGTTGACAACTTGGTCAACTCGGTGAACATGAACAATGGTGGATTTTGTCACAGTTGATTGAGTTGTCAAGAGTTGTTTATGTTGTCCAAGTTGTTAATGTTTTCCGAGTTATTCATGTGGTCACAGTTGTTCATGTTGTCCAAGTTGTCGCAATGAGTAATTCTACCTGCGGGTTGATGATCTGTCTTCAGCCACGTCCACCTCGCCCGAGTATTTTTTGCTTTTCTATATCACTAACGACTTAACGACTCACAATAGACTGCAAAAGTTACTCAACACCAACTAAATCAAAAAACGTTCGTTTGACAGCGGTAAATACGTTCCCAACGGAACGCTATTGGTTTCGAACGCGGTCAAAAAATAGCGCAATACAGAAAATTAGATCGAACGTTACGCCAACGTATCTTCCGAACAAAAGCTAAATCGTTTCCGTTGATATAATTAGCGCGATACGAATTGTGCATAACGTAACGTTTTTGGTTGTGGTTTTGTTTTGGTAGTATCGTTCAAAGCTAGCGCGATTGACCCCCAGGACGCGAAATTTGTGCAAAAATCATTCTATTTATTTTCATTCATTTCTTTTCAAGCCGATTCGAGGAATCTTTTTTACATAATACCAAATATTATCCACGGTCGGTCCGTAATCGTGTATTGTATCGTAATCGATAAGAGTTACACAATAGCACCTCAGTTCTTTCTTTTCATACTAAACAGAATATTATCAGTACGTAAGTAAATATTCGAACGAATCTTCTGATCATAACGGTTCATCAGATTCAGCAGGGTAAGGACGAGAAAGTGGATCTGTGTTTAGTGACCACACTCGTGCATTTAAATAATCTGCTTACAGTCGGTGAGCCCTTAGAATAAGATTCGGCTGTTGGGTTACATCTGCTTTATTCGTATTTGGGCGTTTGGTACCTTAATTTCATAATTTTTATCGTTAAAATGAAATGTTATTCGCATTTTAAGTTTTGAGGCAAACATATTTTGTTATCATTTCAGCAATGAATGATAGCGCTAACGTGCTCATAGATACATTTAGAGAATCATGTTTTAGTAGTAAGTTGGATGAGTGTGCCAATGCGGTGGGTTGAGATCGAGTTCACTAAATTTTAAATTTTACAAACAAATTATTTAATATTTTGAACGTGGATGTTCTGAGATTTCAGAATATCTCTGACTACCCCCTCGGGGAATATAGTCGTGAGCATATGCTTATTATTTAATATTTTGAAAAAAATTACCTATATTGAAACCATGATAATTCGATTCTGCTCTCGATTCTGAACAAACCACTTTCTAGTTTTGCGTTTATTCATTAACACGTTGTATAAACGTCCGCGTCACGTAATAAAAAGGGCGCGACGGCAAAATTGCGCAGCAGGGTTGCCCATATTTATCCCTACATGAAGGACATTCATTCTTTACTTATCTTTCTTATAAGTTAAAAATAAGGTACGAAATCTCGGTCGCAACACTCATATTCACCTCGTACCATAAAATAGACCGGTAAATCTTCTACTGCGCAACTATCCCGTATCGCTCTTTTTATGACGCGACCTTTACTATGAGAATTTATCAGTCACTGAAAATTTCGGGAATCAAGGGAGTAATACAACATTGTTAGTGGAAAAGATATTTATTGTTTTTCGAAGTATTCTCCATGAAACTTCACCACTTTTGGATAATTTCTTGTTAGCTTATCCGACAGCTCATTTGACATATTTTGTATGAAGAATATGTCAAATGAGCTGTCGGATAAGCTAACAAAAACTTATTCAGAAGTGGTGATACAGGCCCTAAGTTATACAATTATCTAAATCTGTAATGTAGTAGCTTTTAAAGAAACTCTATGCTTTTTGTCTTAGTGTTATGCAAAATTTGTATACGTTTAAAACTTTGTAATGACTTTTTGTGTTTCTCAAACCATTATTGTTATTTTTCAGGAAACAAAGCCTAACGCTGCGAGCGGGCTGGCTGTCGCCTCAACCTCTTTCCTCGTCGCTCTAGTTTCAACCCGCTTATTCTAAATACCTCTAATTTATGAGAGCCTAGTACATTGACACAGAGGTGTCCAGCTTTATAGATATCTTCAAATGTCCAATTGCAAAAGATAACGTGACGTTATGATAAGTATGGCGTTACAAAGAAATTATGGTAGCTTTAGTTCAGATACACTGTACTTAAAAATGTCGTAAGTTAATTGTAGTATTTAAGAAAGAACTATATTGCAAACGCTTCAGCGTTCAATCTTGTGCCATAATTAATTTGGCGAGACTTTGGATATTTTTATAACTTTATTGCTCAAGTACATATCGTTTCCAATGGAACATTTGCCAATGTATGCCGGCCAAAATAATTCGCTTCCATCCAACCAAACGCTTCGATATAAGATTAGATGAAAATGTGTAACATTTTTTTGGAATTATGTTCTCTACTAGGTATGCCAAATATTACAAAAGTTGATGAATAATCCTCTACATCAGGACTTCTCAACCAATGGTCTACCTAAGGTAGTGATATCGTAGGGCCCCATGCTTTTTGTATTTTGTGAAGAAATTCCACTCACTAATTCATTTTATTAATTCACCCATTGATTCGTTGTTACCGACATGTTCAGGCTAAGCAGGTCTCAGCTTGCACCGTTCCACATGCGCTTGTCGTAAAAATGTTGTGGGTATGTTTTTATCATCTCAAATAATGTTAAAGAAAAATAGGTGCATGAAAAAAGGGGAGACGCGACGCAAAAAAGGTTGGGAAACCCTGCCCTTTTATTATGGTCATGGAACTAATGAGTTGTGTTATGTTAAAAATCTCAGTATACAGGGTTACTGGTAATTCGATACATTCCTTTAAGCATGTAATAGTAGATATAGTAAGCTATCATCGCAAAAAGTCTTAACGGCAGCTAATAAATTAATAATAACACGTCAAGAGTCAAAGTCAAGTCAAATTCAAGAAGGAGTACAAGTTTGATATATATTTTGATGCGAAAATTGTCTATTAAGTTTATCAAACGCAATCCTCACCTGCGCCATGTATAAAGTCTATATATCAAGTAAAAGCAACGCGCCCGTGATAACGTTTTTGTTGCATTAACGTTTTCATAAGCCTGACCGCACACAGGCTTCTTGCCACGACCTCAACTTGAAGTTAGAAGCGGCTGCTAAGTAGCGGAAGCACTCTTTAATCACTTGCGATCGGTGGCCGTCGCAATTTATTTATAACTTGCTCTCTTATAGCGATTATCTGAAGTGAGAGTGAGAGGAGGGCGGAGTGGCATCAGTGGCGAGTGTCGGCGTTTTGTAGTCGGTGTTGGCCACTCGAGGCGTGTAACGAACTCTGGCGACAACCGTGTGCGGCGAGTTCATATAAAATGTATTTAAAATGCAGACAGCAGCTCGTTTTGTGGTTGTGCGGCCAGGCTTAGGGTCGAGCCACATTTGTCGCCGTATGTTAGAATCATTTAATTAATATTACTATCGTATATTAAGTTTATGGTTCGAATAGGCCACGCAACGCCACGCGTTTGTAATCGAGCCCTTATCGTCTGCTATTTAATTTGGTAATATTAAGGGATCGTCATTCCACTCGTTCTTAGTGTCTGACCGAATGTAATTTTTTGACCGAAACTGAAGCCGATTGTTCGGCTCTTGCCATAACATTCTCGAAGCCAAAGGCTCAATCATAAGTAGAAATACTAGAAACCTGGCTAAAAAGTACTAAAACAATACAAAACTGTTACTTTGTCGCGAACATGTTTTTTAAAATTCGCATAAGTATGAATTCATCCGAAAAAACATGTTTAAACTCAACTCGAAAATTTTGTACAGAACAAGTAGCTTTCTGACGTCATTTTTTGACTACCACCGCATCGGAAGTTGTGCCGGCGTTCTAGAGAAGACCGACCGTGTAATTTTTTGCATTTTCATTTACATTTTCAGCGGTTTAGGCTGTGCGTTATCTATCACTGAGTCAGAAGCTTCGGTCGGATACTAAGTCCAATGGTAGGGAGAACTGTGTTAGGATAGTAAGTTTAAGTAAATTATATTTTAGGACCCAATCATACATATTTTTTTAAGAACTTTTAATCAAGCTCATGGGGTACTCATTGCTATACAAATTAAAATGTTTAATGATATAATCAAGGTAAAATAATTTAAAAAAAAAAATTTATTTAGGTAACTACATCAAAGTTTTTATGATGTTTATGATATCATTTAGGGCTACGAAATATTGAACGATGATTTTTTCCATACAAAAAGACGCCCTTCGCGACGTCGATGCGAAAGAATGCGTACGGCGTCCCATACTAATCGTGCTTTTTGTATGGAAAAACAGTCGATCGCCGTTGATCTATGTGTCGTAACCCTAAATGATATCATAAAAACCCTTATAGCTTCGTTTTAGTATCAACTACACTGACCTGCAATAGTAGTAGTAACACTTTTAATATTTAAATTTTTTCTAAACTAGAAATTAGAGATAGAAAGATAGAAAATAAATAACATTTTAATAGCAAATGTTATCAGCTTTCTTTGTAACTATACTATAGTAAACTATACATACCTGCTTACTCTTTATCGAGTCTTTTTTATTTCGAAAGTATATCTTGTGTACTTAAAAAGTTATTGCAATTTTAAAAGTCTAACCTACTTATTGCAGGCCATTGTATTTATGACTTATATTTATAAAAGGTTTACGATTTTATTAAACATTTATTTTTCTTTAAATCATCTTGACATTCCACTTGATTTTTACGAATTTATTCAGTCTTAGATAGTTTTTAGGATGAACGGTTATTTTAAATTATGTAAGATTCCTAAACACGGTTAAGTTAGTTTTGTAATAAAAGTTAAAATATTATTTTGTGATATCAATCTTTCCGAGACTGTTTTTATAGGTAGGCAGTTACATCCATTAGCCCAGTCATTTTACGGTTTGATCGGGAACTAATCTTAATTAGTTCCGGGATTCAGTCTTTTTTTTAAATCACATCAGCAAAAGCCCCAAATTTAAATTTTCTCTTTCTAAATAAACTGTTAGTAAATTTTTTTGCACTTTCTTAAGGCTATGCCGTTATACACACTTAAAACTAGGAGTAAATATTTTTATCTATTTGGCAATCTTTGAAAAATACATTAGTATCGTGTAACGTTAACTATTTTTTGATTTCAATGGCTACTTATTTTATTGCCCAAAAGTTTAAAAGTCCCATACATAATTTCTTCCCACCCCTCCTAACAAAACCTCGTAAATTGACTGGGCTACTACTGCAAGACACTGCAACTAAACGGAATAGCCAAACAAATAATGTTTATGTTAGTTTGTTTTTCAAAGGTATCTATTTTATATTTTTTTACAGCTGTTACGATTTCGACAAATGATTTTTAGATATTTTAATTTAATGAAGAGCATTTTGTTACAATAGCGATGTTACATAGTTACTATGTGATAAATGGATAGGTGAATTTTTGTAAACAAAATAAACGAGGTAACGGTACATATTTTTGTTTTACTTCTTTACTTACTCTATTCCAAAGAAACAGATTTGAAACATTTACTTATATTATAGATATCATCATCATCATCACAGCCTATAATATACGTCCCACTGCAGGGCACAGGCCTACCCTCAGGGTGCGGATTGGAAGACTTCACATACTCATCGCATTCCTCACGATGTTTTCCTTCACCGTTTGAGAGCAGTCTGTATTACATACTCATTAGTACATGGCATGTAATCCTTGCGGATTCGAACCTGGAGTGCGATTTTTTTGAATCTAATTCGGTGAGCTCAGCAGTTGAAA
The DNA here is from genome assembly GCA_963693445.1 of Agonopterix heracliana. Taxonomy (NCBI): domain Eukaryota; kingdom Metazoa; phylum Arthropoda; class Insecta; order Lepidoptera; family Depressariidae; genus Agonopterix; species Agonopterix heracliana. The sequence continues at coordinate 5,598,739 of OY856310.1, forward strand.
ATGTCAAAATTATAGTTCGGCCGTTCAGAGAATGCGTTCCTGACACGTCGCGATTGAACTGACGTACTTTGTAATGGCGTTGCAGTTACGATAAAAATATTTTTGCTGGTTGTTTACCGTTTTAACAATTGATGAGCATTAAAACAACATTATTATATCAATAATCAATGAATTCCATCACTAGTCGTGACTAACTGATAGGTGTCAGGAACGCATTCTCTGAACGGCCGAACTTTAGTAGGTATGGAGATATGCATCTTTCTACTGCTGATTTGACTCTCAAAAATCATACTACAGGAGAGCGATTTTTTGAAGTCAAATCAGCAGTAAAAAGATGCGTATCTCCGTAGTTATTTTGACATTTTTATTTTAACAGCTGAGCTCACCGAATGAGATTCAAAAATCCCACTCCAGGACCTCAAGATTGAGTTTTCATAGCTTTGCGCAATGCGCCACGCGCCACCGACACTCTTTATAGATATCTTTCTAATAAGTACCTAATTATAATTTCGGAATTACGAATCGAAATCGAATTTTCGAAACCAAAATAGGAATCCGAAAATCTTTTCGTCCTTATTTGGAATGAAGTAAAGTAGGTACCTATGTCATAGAAAAGCATAGAGGGATTCATTGAGTTTCACTACATTCTACCCGGCTGTGTAATTACATGCTAAAGGGTATGGTTAACGTAGAGGTATGTCCTCTATGGAGCCAGTTTGTGTGCATTAGCTAAGAAAGACGGTATGGGGTGCGGCCGATTGCAGTGGGCAGTGTGTTGCGGCGCCTTTTGGTCAAACTTGGATGTCGCGTGGTCAAAACTGAGATGACGGCTTTCCTGCGACCTCATCAACTATGCTTTGGTACTACACTCAGATGTGAGGCTGCAGCACACGCAACACGGGCCTTTGCTCTGAATGACGATAATATTACGTTCAGTCAAGATGTACATCCGTGCTTGCAAAAGGTCCGGTCGTTCTGAATTTTTTATAATGTTGCTAGGACCTAAACCAATATTAGGGGAGACTGGGGTCAAAACAAAATTAAAATGTCTTAGTTATCGTTAGTATTTGGAACTTTTTCTTCTCCCATGTGTCTTTGCCTGCCGTACACGAGGCGATGGTACTATCCCCGTTCAAGCCGACTCGTACCAATGAGTTTTTCGGAACTTATGTACGATTTGTAACACCACTGGCTTTTCGGTGAAGGAAAACATCGTGAGGAAACCTGCATGCTTCTATTTCGAAGCATGTATTGTACCCACTGTCCATTATAAGTGGCGACGGGGTCACCCCCCGTCACACTGGACAGAGTTTCGGTACTACTGGTGAAACGTTGATGTTCTGAGGTTTCAGAATATCTCTGACTACCCCCTCGGGGAATATAGTCGTGAGCATAATATGCTTATGCTTAAATTGATAAAATTATATCTTCGTACAGCTCTTGAAATCTGAGTAAGTAGGTAAATTAATATTCTTTTGGAAATGGTCTGTCGGGGCGGTTGGACCACAATACTAGGGGGTCAGATGAACCGGTGCAAACGACCCGATGGTTCAATCGTCCCTTATAGATCTTTATAGGTTAACCTTTTTATCTACAAATATTTTAAAGCTGTAACAAGTATAGTACATGGAAGATATTTACGGAAAATGGTGACGATACGAGTAGGTATAATTATGTTGTTTTATTTGTGGTGCTCGTAGGTAGGTAGGTAAGTATGTCCGTTTGTTCGAGCATCATGCAAAAGCTACTGAACCAGTTTTGATAAAACTCTTTAGCGGTCAATTTCATACAAAACTTTGCCGTAGAACACTTAACAATAAGGCTCTGAAATTTTGTATGAATAATTCTTATTAATCAATTAAATCATTTTAAGACAACACAAAAATAGGTACCGCGAGTTAGTCACTATCAAAAATGATGTACTGGTCGTTCAATTCCAGTTTATTTAAATGTTTTTGATGATATTTGACTAATGTTAGTCATAAGAATAAAAAATATTGATAAAACAATTTTTTTTAACCAAATTTTTTCTTAGCGGATTTTTCACCTAACTAACTTTGGAAGCCGATTTCAGCGTAAAATGGCCTATTAAGATCCACTTTTTGTTTCTTATTTGGTAAATTGAATAATCACCGAAGTATTTGAAATTAGTTTTAACCTTAAAAGTTATTAGATATCATTTTAAGCCAAGTCTTGAGTAGGGTAGACCGGGGTCAATTGAAACAGGTCATGATAGAAACAACTCAAAATTCTCGAAAACCATAAGACCTACGCCATTGATGCAACACACAAAACAGGCCAACGGCCATATTGCAATTTTTGGCCGGTAGAGCTAGAGCGAGCGAGCGACGCAGTTGTGCTGAGGACCCCTTGACGGATTTCGCACCAAAAAGTAAGAATTCACGGTATCATATTTTATTGTATAGTGTTTTACACCCTTGTTTTTCCACTGTTTTTTAAATTTCATTGTATTATTTAGTTGTTTATGATTGTTTTTATTACTGCGGTTTAGCATTAAAGCCTATTTAAGTTATAATTATTGACCTTGAAGTCAGACAAAGTGTGATGGGGAAGATTGAAACATTTTACTTGTGGTCGATTGAAACGTTTCAATCGTCCCGGTGTTTCAAACGTCCCCGTTTTTACTAAACTGCCTAAGAATTAAAATTAAAAGGGGATAATGTTTTTCAGGTGAATTATATATAATTTGATATTTCGAGAATGTACAGCTCACAGTGAAGTTAATTAGTTAGTTAGTTTGTCTGCTTTCAATAAAAGTAATATTTAAAAAAAGTGTTGTTACAATTGAAACATTGTTATGATTGAAACAATCACTTTTGTATGAAAAAATGTTATTGCATTTTATTATAATAATATTCTGGTTGTGCTTAGTATTCCACTAAAATTTCATATATTACGTTAAAAGAAAAAAAATGGTGTTGCTAAAATCTCTGTAAGTCTCATATTTAAAAAAATATTAACTTTTTTTTCGTTGAAGATATTTTTGCTTTATAAATATAAAAATATGTGTATTAAGTTTACCAACTTTTCTTAATCTATTATAACGGTGTCGAAGCTACGAACATTATTAAAGCTGAATATAAATCTTCTATTTTTCCAAAGATATTTTGATTGTTTCAATGGACCCCATGTGCCGTTTCAATCGACCCCAGTATGAGGTCAGTTGAACCACATTTCCCAGTCACTTTTAAAACGTCATTGCACCTTAACCGTTGGAGTTAGAGTTGTAGAGTACATTTAATTTAGGAGCCAAATTATGATCCTTTAAATTATACAAGAGCTTGGTTTGCCCATACTACAGATAACTGCGCTACATGCATGTGAAGTAAATTTGTTTCAATTGACCCCACCCTACCCTAAGTGTTCATCTCGGTCAAATAAAGATAGGGCTTGGCCGACATGGTCATCCCGTGTAGAGTCAATCTAAATGACAAAATCAAGACAGCATTAGTGCTATGGCCAAAGGAGGGACGGAGGTCAGTAGACAGACCACCACGTTGGTCTGGTCCGACGACATTTTGAGGGCGACGGGTTCGTAATGGATCGGATTAGCACAAGATCGGTGTGGTGTACTAAACCCGGACTCCGGACAAGGTTGTGTAGGGGCGCAATAAAAAGGTGGTTGGAGGATTGGTCTTTACCGAGATGAGCATTGGCTCTACATGGGATGACGATGTCGGCAAAGCCCTAATTTTATTAGACCGAGATGACACTTACTCAAGACTTGGCTTAAATTAGCGTTTTCAATGTGGAAGCTTGTAATTGGCCTATAGCTGACTAAAGTTGTGAATTATTTGTATTATAGCTTTAAGCTCCCCAAATATAATAAAATAAATAGGTACCTAAATGAGATCTCATAGCTTTTTAAGATTAAAAGGGTCGTGAGTCTTGGCTACCTTTTACATGAAATGTTTTTGGTGGGATTACCTAGTTATGTTAACTTTTCCAGTTAAAAATAATGAACGATTTCCTCTTTGCCAATAACAAGATATTTTTATCCTTGTGGTATATGGTACCTAAAGCAGCGATTACATTAGATAAGCTACATGTAGGGCCGATTTCAGCATGCATTGCCTGATTGGTTCTCTCTAGTATTTAAAGTGTAGCGATCAAAGCAAGCAATGTATGCCGAAATCGGACTGCGTGTAATGTAATCGCTGCTTTAGTACGTAGGTAATCCAATATTTTTTTCCTGCTAAAGCATTAAATATTATAATTAGCATTAAATATTATTAAGTAGGTACCTACTTAGTTATTAAAAATACTTTTTATTTTATTTTTTATTTTTAAATTTTGGACGCAAACAGTCTTAATAAAAACAATATACTTAATCTAAAACTAGTGTACAGATACCAGACTTGGAGGTCCCAAAAGTATTATAACAATTTTTGTATAAAATACATCGGTTTTTCAGTTTAAGAGTTTACAGATAGGTACCTACAGTTAAACAATTTTGAAAAATGAGAGTGTTGCCAACTTAAGCGTTGCATCATAGATATGCTTAAATAACACCAGTTTTAAATGACTTTAAGTTAATTTACTTAAATTAGAATTAAGAAATTAATAAGAGAAGTAAATAATTTCGACAAGTGTCAGTTAAACATTGCAGTAAGTAGTGCTAGAGAAAAATTAACAAGTTTTTTGGCTTAACATGAATTAGGATTAAGAAGTTACAGTTAAACAATTTCGGCAAGTGAACGTGTTGCCAACTTGAACATTTCATCACCTGTGGAGAAAATCCATAGGTTTTATGAATAAATTTTATGTAACATTTAGATTAGATTTAAAAGAGTTTAGGCGATTAGATATACAGTTTTAAACAAATAGGTAAGTACGGCAAATTTGCCGAACAAAACATTGAAATTGCAGGAGTAAATTTACCTAAAGGTAAGGGTAAAATTGGGATGTTTTGAATTTTTCGCAACATAATTTATTTTATAGTTAAATAACAAGTTTTTTAGTAGAGCAGCCAATTTAAATAAAGTTGTCAAATAATTTTTTTGTAGGATTGAGTAGTTTTATACCGACAAGGTATCGTTGATATGAGAATGTTATGAGTCATTTGGCGTATGTTTTACAAAAATTTACCCAGCCGTTTATCCACAGGAGCCCAAAAGAGAGAGAGAGATGCCCTAAGCTAAAAGCTTAGGTAGGTACCCTTGCAGTTGCAGCGTTCTTCTTCTTATCGTGTCGACTTCAAACTTTGAACAAAATCGCTAAATAGTACCTTGCCAGAAGTGGGCAACCGATACTGCACCGTCGCTAGCGGTCATTGATTCAGGATTAAAGTCAGCGTTAAGATTGACTGAGGAGTTGAAACTCGAATTCTAATCTTCTTATTTCTATAGGTTAGGTACCTCTAGTTTTTAATAAGGTACTAACAGGTATGTGAAGGGTGTATTCAAACAATAAAACTAAACAACTTTCCCTAAAAACATGCATGGGTCCACAGATAACCCCCAGTAGATTCCGCCGCCGACGCGCGCCAAACATCTATGATTGATCCCTGATGTAAGCAAGTCACTGATCACGCCACTTCAGTACCGACCAAGTATTGGATCCGTGAACACACAAATAAAAAATAAAAATCACCTACTTATTACGATTTTCTGAGCATAAACTTTCAGTTTGTACTATAAAATGGTGTGGGAAAAACTCTTGGACATCCAGTTACGAGAAAGATGGCATTTTATTAATTAATTTTCATTATTTTGTTTGGTTTGCGGAGTTCAAGTTATAGTGGGCGGTACAATGGTTGAATCTACACAATTTCAGCTCACGTTGATGTCTTTTTGAAATGGTTCCTTTCTCTCATTAGTTAATTTGGTAAATCTATCACTTTCGTACATTGACACGTGCAATGCTAGTGTTGTTCGTCTCTGCATTCGGGCCGGTATCTATATTTTTATAATATGCTATATTATTACAAAGCATTTTTAGGCGAGGATTTTAAAACGGTAGTATTACATGTTAGGCACATTGACACGTGCTATAATAGTGTTCTTCTCCTATGCGTACTGACCGCTATCGATAGTTTTATCATTTACCTACTTACAAATTTTGTTTCTTATTTTATTGTTATCTTAATCTTATCAATTTTACAAATATTATAAATACAAAAGTATGGATGGATGGATGGATGTTCTTATGATTATCAATATCTATAAAGCGACTGAACGGATTCAGATGATACTCGGAACAGTGATCATAGGCTACTTTTCACATTATCTGATTCTCACGGAAGAACCATTTATCGTATCGGAAAACAAGAATATAAATCAAGATCTATATTTATACTATAATACTATAAAAGGAAAGATTAGATTTTTTGTGTGTTTGTGTCAAGAAAACTCAAAAACTACTGGACCTATTAAAAAATTGTTCCAATAATGGAAATCTGCATTTGTTAGCGACTAGCGAGTAACACAGACTATGTTTTAATTTTAAATTCCTGAGGGAAAAGCTTTTAGTCACAGATGGAACCGCGAGGCGGAAGCTAGTTCGTTATTATACATATAGGATCTTTCTTAAAATGATGATACTTTTTTAAGGGGATCATCACCGTCAAACTGAACAACTTTCTCTATGGCACCAAAATCGAAATCACGAAAAAAAATCTACTCTTCCATACAAAACTGCAAACCTACTCAAGCCAAATGTATGGGACATCTGATTTTTTTTCGCGATTTCGATGTTGGTCCCATAGTGAAAGTTGTTGTTGATGGTCTGATCATCCCCTTAAAAAAGTGTCAGCATATTAAGAAGGACCCTGTATAATACGCTATCTTTACATCTGTGCACGTAGTGTCATTCTGAATTAAAGAGGAATAATAGTAATTTTTTTAAGAATCGAATAAGTTTATTGTTGTGTAATATTAGTAATTTAATCACCTGCCTTAGGATGAATAATCATGGCAAAATTTGGTGAAAAAATGGTGACTTCGGGCCTGTACAAAATTGTCATCATGCGGTATCTACTGGGGGTTATCTGTGCATGGGTCCAATCCAAACACGAGAAATACCTACCAAATTGGCTAGATACAATGCTGATAACAAGAGGCCGTCAAAACCACGGAGCCAAAACGTGGCATGGAACTAGGGTTGCCAACTTTTTTTGGACCAAATATGGTATTTTCGAGCCCAGTTCAATAAATATACAATCTGTCTATAAAGTCTTGGCAAAAAGTGAGGGAGCTGTCTCCACGCAAGAACGTCAAAATCAAGAATAACCTGGCAACACCACCATACTAAAATGATTAGTTCCTCAAACATTCATGCCACGACTTTATAGACAGACTATAGGGTGGATGCCCCGAATACCAGCCCTTTAATGCAAATTTCAACTTCAGAAAATCGTACTGCTCTAACTATAGCTCAATATGAGTAGGTAAGTGAATGGTTTGATCGATAGACTTTTTATTTAAGAAATGTGATCTATATCGAAATTTATCATATGATTATAAAAAAAATAAAAAAAAATGTCCAAATAGAAAATGACCCTCTGGCTCTAATACCAGCCCCTCTGTCCCAAATGCCAGCTTTTCTTGTACCTAATGCCAGCCCAGCATAGGGTCATGCGTTTTGAGTTTTTGTGTTGCAGCTTACTTATATAAATGAAAAGAAATAATCAGCTAAATATTTTTGTGATTTCCTGTTTGCTTAAAGCATTTTAAATATTCTATATGATGGCTAAAGGTTCATTTTACAATTATGATATTATTATTTGATTAGAAAGAATATACGTCACTATTTAAAAAAAATATAAATATTAAATAATCACATTTTTAAGACAGTCATATATGCAAGAATTACTCAAAATTTCTGTGACATAAACACAATAGTTTGTGGCATCCTTGTTTTTTAGACGAGGGCTGGAATTAGGTTCGCGTCAAATCAAATACCAGCATACCCGGGCTGGTATTATGTGCACCATACATTGCGCGTATCTAATTGCAGCCCCATCAATTTCCACTGATAGAAAAGAAAAAGTAGGTATGCAATTCAACTCAAAAATCCATACCTTACCATGTCTATAATCCATATCATACAAATCACAAAGTGTAAAGTTGAAAATATGTGAAATACCTACTTATAGCTTGTTTAACCAAGTCCCAAACTAGGCGAAAAAATAGGAAAATGGCCGATTTCGGTCACCTGCACATTTCAATTACGAACTGACACTGACACAAAAGTGCCAGTGTTACCAAATTTAATGGGTAGACTCTTAGTTTAAAAGGATGCTAATGATATCAATTTCACCCTGTATAATTATAATTATAGTAGGGTTGGCAACCCTATATGGAACATATCGCGGAGGGTTTCGTTTTTTGGCGCCTGGCCTAGGAGTTCACTAAAATTCGAAGCGCGGTGGACGACGATCGATTTCCTCTAGTAGTGTTTTAATACTTATCAGTAAGGTAGTTACTTAATTTTAATTTATTTCACATTTTATTCTAAAAATATTCGTTTATTTTTGTTGCAATTTGTTCCTTTAAGAGGGTATTGAGCCCCACGTGCTGTCGTGCTATTCTATAGGGTGAAATTGAAATCATTTGCTCTCATAGTAGGTACCTAAAAGTTGTTCAGTTTGAACACCTATGTCATCTCACTTTCGTGTTCACGTTCGAGTTTCGAATTTGTGCTTTATAGAATAGCATACCCGCCCTAATTTTTTTAAGCAATTATATATAACACTAGCGACCCGCCCCGGCTTCGCACGGGTGCAATGCACATAATATAAACCTTCCTCTTGAATCACTCAAAACGCATCAAAATCAGTTGCGTAGTTTTAAAGCGTAAGCATAGGTCCGGGGAGCGACATTGTTTCATACTATGTAGTGATTTCCAAAAAAACAGAATTGTAGTCATTGCTGATTTTAAAATTTATTGGGTAATTTTTTGTTTAATTGTTTGTATTGGACATCAACAATTTAGTCATTGCTGGTCAATGAAAGTAATCAGCAGTTCAAAATTTTCGTTTTTGAAAATGTTGTAGGTACCTAAGTATACCTAGTTATAAAACAGTTCCGTGACTGACTGACTGATAGACAAGACAACGCACAGTCTATCTAAATCGCTGAAGATAGAAACATGAAATTGGGAATATAATACCTACATAATAATGTAGATTCTACGGAGGTTGTAGGGAGCACTAAGAAAGGATTTTTCGATATTCTAATTTCACGCGGACGAAATCGCGGGCAAAAGCTAGTGCTGCATATATTGTATATGCTCACGACTATATTCCCAGAGGGGGTAGTCAGAGATATTATGAAACCTCAGAACATCGTTTCACTAAGTGTTACCGTAATTCTGTCCAATGTGATGGGGAGTGAGCCCGTCGCAACTTGTAATGTACAGAAGGTAGTTACAATACATGCCTCGAAATTGAAGAATGCAGGTTTCCTCACGATGTTTTCCTTCACCGAAAAGCCAGTGGTGTTACAAATCGTACATAAATTTCAATAACTCTTTGGTTACGAGTCGGTCTGGGGACGGGGATCGAACCATCACGTCCTGCACGGCCGGCAAGGTTACGCCACTGGACCACCACGGCTTTTAAATAAAACGTCGGGTGTGTAATTACTAAAAAAATCAAAAATACGATTTTGGGCAGCACAGGACGCTCGGTGATCTCTTTATAAAATTGTAATCCAGTCGATAAAAATAATTATATAACACCAAGATGAAATCATTTCTGTCCAGGTACCTAATTATAAAAACAAGAACGAGCGAAAATGGCTTTAAAGTATTTAGTACTCATGGTTCTAATGTTCGGTAAGTAAATCTTTATTCTAATTAGTTATATAGGGGAGACTGGGGTCGATCAGTAATTTTTTTGTTAAACAGTGAGTTGCATCTAAATTACCATATCAGCATTTTCCATTGACTGCTTATAGGGAAAAATTATCAGGACGGCATTAACTTGGATAGTTTTATTTCTATACTTACCCAAAAAACTAGCACTAGTGTTAAGGCTTCCGCACATTGCCGCGATATTATCGAGCGATATGTCACGCATGCGCAGCACCACTAAATCGATTGCGTCGGAACAAAATAGCAGCGATATTATCGCTCGATAATATCGCGGCAGTGTGTAGGATCGCGCGCGTCCCCATACAAAATGTACCTACTGGAAAAAATTATCGCAAAATCGCAGCGATATTATCGCTCGATAAAATCGCTGCAATGAGCGGAGGCCTTAAATTTATCTTGTTAAACCACTGCCCGAGTCCCGACCCGCACTTGGCCGGTTTTTTGTTTCTATTTCTTCTGATGACGATAATTATTTATTGTGATTTTACCTCTCACAGGTCCTACTGCTTGGGCTTCCCAGAAGACATTGTGTCTCCAGACTGGAGATCCACATGACCATGAAAGGATTCAGGTTTGTAATTGCACTGCTTTAAATTATAGGGGAAAGGTGGAATTGAATTGAATTGAATTGAAAAAGTTTTATTGTGCAAACAGACAGGTGGTACAGTACAGAATGGTTATACATATTACAATAAACATACTTAAAATTAGGGAACTAAAAACCGAAATCTGTTTGCGACAAAAGGGGATCAGCTCAGTGTTGTGCCGGCCGAGTGATCTGATCAGAGATCACAGCGAGCGCAGCCCTGATTTTCAGCTGTACCCTGTTCTCACTTGCAATACTTCTATCACTGTTAACAAAGAAAACACTGCTTAGAGCTTCTATGCCAGAAATAAATTTCGGGGGAAAAAAATAAAAACGATTTTAAAAGACGACGACGAGTTGATCCTTTGAGGTAATGTCCTTTTCCTTTTCAATTGCAGCTAAACTATTACACCACTTAGGTGCAGTTGTTGTCTTTGCTAAAACATAGCCCTCAATAAGTACCCCCTCGCATCAGTCAATTTGTGATGGCGGTTGTGAGAAACGAGTAAATTATTGTGATAAATAACTGGCCAAGAGCGAGGTGTGTACTCGCACATAGAGGGTTCCAAACCTAATGTTACCGTAAGAAAAGATGAGAACTGTGTTAACGAAAACCGCCGTTGTTGGGAAGGTACAAAGTGGTATAGCGAGCACAACATAAAAAAAGTGCAACGATATAATAGAGAAATTAGGTATGTCATGATAATTTGATAGCTTACAGCCGTTTTAATATTATACTATTAAGTAAGTATTTAAAGTTTTAATGTTTAAAGAACATGATGTATTGTGACAATGCTCAAAGAAGTGGCAATGGTCTCGCTACATTAACACTTACATCGGACAAGTTTGAGTACCTACTGCACGAAAAATTTTACGTAATATTTGGAATTCAATATGATTACTAAGAAAATCCCTGAATATCCCAATTAGAGAATAGGTAGGGAGTCTTAATGCAAATGTAGGTAAGACATCAATTTTCTTTAATAAATATTTATTTTTCAAGCGTCTGCGTGGGTCATGAATTGTTTCCAGTAAAAGAAAGTGGATGGATAATAGCCAAGTATTTTTGTTAACAAATGGGTGGGTACACCTAGCACGGTAGAGAGTAGTATATTCCTTGCCTAACACCCTCTAATGACTACCGGCTGTATTTTAAGTTCACCAAGAAGTTTATGCGTTGCAATCTCATTCAATCATTAGAAATCTTATTGAACTATGATTCTAGAACATGGATATAAACCATGGATTTAGAACGTAGAAAGAGAAGGTATAGAAGGAAGCACGTCTCTTCACTCAAAAAGAGACGCACATAGCACATTCGTTCTAGTTAAAAAGGAGATCGCTACTTATTACTGTCCTTATCGACGTAACCACTTTTTGTACTACAAAGGCTGTCTGACTTCAGAGTCAGTCATCTAGCTTCATATAAATTGAAAAGTCATTTTCACCGCCTGTACGGAAGTTTGCTCTCCTCTCCAGGTGCTTATAGACAATGCCATCTTTCTGTTCTAGAAGTTAAAATGTATTGTAATGAGGCGGGTTATTGACGAACATAAGAACTAGGTTTATCATTTTCTCACATTAGTACTAGCACCCGAGTTGGATAGAAATACATTACTCCAGTTTGTCTTCTCGGTATGAAAGCCTAAAACCATGAATTGTGATAATTCAATCTTCATGCCTAAAACACTAAAAGGTGCATAAGCTAGCGTAAGCGAAAGTTCATGATCAAGAAGGTTGTAATGTAAGGCACTGTCTCTAATTTCATTGCATGTTAATGATTAAGAAGCTTGGAAAGCGTTGCTTGAGTATTTTATATATTCGCAGACTGGAATGGTCATTCTGGAAAGGAACGGAGATAAGAAAAGAAAGTATTAAATCTCGTACCTTAGCCCTTCGATCAAAATAAAATGAATGGATAGGCCTAAAGCGCGGTAAGTTGAAGCAAACTACTGGTGCACTTGGTACATACAAACTAGCGCCATTATCTGTCAAATCTAGGGCACTTGCATACAAGTGACAAGTAAAAATTTCATTTGTTTTGCCTCATTTTTCTGGTTTGAAATGTTCGCTTAAGGCCTATCCATTCATTTTATTTTGATCGAAGCCTTAGCCCGACTAAGTTGTATGATTTTGATAGCAATGTCAACTTCATCAGCATCAGCATAGCGTATACGCGTGTTTCGTTTTCGCGATTACTATTATTTAAATGCCTTTTCGAGTCATTGTATTTCTACGTTGGAAAGGTATTGTCCATGATCAGGAAGGTGGCATTGGTATTGTCTATACATTGGTTTATATCCATGTCTCACAGCTTACAAGAAGGATCTCTTAATTCTAAAGCATAAAATCCGCATCAATTTAAGATTGTAGTTAGTCTTTTTTCTCTTATGACATACCTTTAATAGTAGAAAGAAAAAGATGGAACTTTAGATATTTTGTTTATGCGACTGTCCACTTTCCACGTTTATTGACACATTTTGACATGCTAGTGTATGTAAAGTTGTGTAAAGTAGTAACTTTTTGTGCCTTTTGTCCTACCACATGACACAAAACAGAAAAAAACAAACTTCAAAAAAAGTGGACCGCCTTGCAAAAGTTGTCCTCCCTCTATGCAAGTATAATCTCTTTGATCAATGTCCATGATTCACTACTGACGTATGACTGACGTGTAAAGATTTTATTCCGATTTGTCCTAATCATTATGATGATAAATATTTCATTTGTGAAAATCATTATTTCAATCCATCTTAATTACGTAGCTGTTGATATGGCTTAATATTTTGATACTTTCCGTAATTCTCTTATATCATGTTAGGATTTTTTCAATAATGAAATACGGTTTACTGTAAAGTTATAAATTTTAAGTTTCCTGCATTGTGAATCGGACCTCACATCCTGTCATTCAAGCAAAGTTCCAATGTTCAAATTACTGTTAGTGTCTAAACACACTATACCGAAAGTACGCGACCGAAGATCCGCGGCTGAGTTTACGTTCCGACCATGTTCCGACGTATTCGGGTAATATGACACACCATAAGCGCCGAACTTACGCGGCAGAAATTCAGTTGCGTAAACTTGCGTAACTTTGTTCAGTCCCCGCCCCCGGATTTTCGTCGGCAATCGAACCGAACTTCGGTCGCGTAAACTCGCGTATAATGTGTGCACTACAGACTAAGTTGCCGCTGAACTTACGCCCGACCGAAGTTCGGCTGTACGCTATAACGCAACGTAATTTCGGCATAATGTGTCGTCGTTCATTCAAATAGCATTGCTGGCGTAATCGTGCCGAACTTCGGTCGCGTACTTTCGGCATAATGTGTTTAGACACTTACCTTCTCGAAAATATTTAAATACAGTTTATTCCCAATGAAATAGTGATTATTCACAAAAATCTTAAGCACCTACCTTTTATGCTATTTCTGGATATAGGTACTCTAACTAGCTGTTTACCAAGTTTCACAGATACCGGTAGGTACACCCGTTCTTGCATGAAACCATACAAATCACAAATAAAATATCGAAACAATTATTCATTTTGTACTTTTTTTAATGAGTAGGAATAATTGTAGGGTGTTATAGAATAGATTTAGTGGAATTTAACAGATTTACCGTCTTATAAAAATGTTTTAAGTAAAAAACAGTGACGAAATATGGCTAACAACAAAACTTCACAACGGAGTTGGTAATTCGTCGAAAAACTAGCATTTTTGTTATCTTTGTTCATTTTTATGACTTAAACTGGTGTTAATTTATTGGATTTTACTTAAAATATAATATAAAAAGTTTGTGTCTATGCTCATCAACGAAAAACATCAACTGCAACCCTAAGTTTGTTTGTACTGTACCTATTTTTTCAAATTTCTCAAAAACTATTATCAATACAGACACCGCTATAATTTTCCTACAAAATTCAATAGTTCATCGACATGTTAGAATTATTTCAGATTTTTTGGCTTTATATGTTCGGAGATCAGGGGGGGGGAACCAAAATTTTTCATGCAGTCGGGCTTATAAATGAATAACTACGCATCACTTAGTAAAACGAACTACCAATACGAAATCTACGTTCAAAGCCCTTTCAAATGATACCAAACACTGCTAGGTTGGAAAACTTTTTTTTTTAAAGTCATCAGTTTTTGGCCCTTAAAAATTTGTAGAAAAATTATTTTCTAAATTTTTAGTCTCGCTTTACGTTTGGGTTAGCATGATTGACCACTATGCCGAATTTCAAGTCGCTAGCTTCTATAGTTGCTGAGAAAAGTGGCTGTGACAGACGGACGGACGGACACGAGAGTGATCTTATAAGGGTTCCGTTTTTCCTCTTTGAGGTTCGGAACCCTAAAAAACAGAAATTTTGTGGCTTTGACCTGAGGAAAGGCTGAAAATCATTTAGCTTAGGTAAAGTTGCCATAAATAATCTCTGGAATTGGCTCTCTAATAGCCATGCTTTTTTCTTATTGCTGTCTCCCGTTTGCAATGGAGGGAAGTCGGATATTATCTTTTTCCTTCACCTCCTATCTTCTTTGATTAATTCATTGCGGGTTCCAAGACAGACTATAGTCATCCCCGGGCTCGCTGGACTTCATTGTCTAGTGTTGTGAAATGGTCGCCGCTGTTGATCCTGGTTTAAAGGAGTTACAGCGGTGGGAATGTGGTAGCCGGATTAAAATCCGAGGCGGGCCGCTTCCTCCCCGCGGGCCGGGCGTTGCCCATGTATGCGGTAGACCAGTGGGAGGACAATCGCCTTTTGGCAGGTATCTTCAATGTAGTTTGCATAGAAAGTGCAGCCATCTAGTATTAGGTTCTGCAAACTACGAAAAAAAAAAGATTTTATGGTCTATGTCAATGTCAAATTCACAAGATGGCTGCCTATTTGTGTAATGTGCGTGTTGTTTGCAGTTTTAGTTAAAGGCCATTGAACCTCTTTGTATGGGAGGCTGGCATAGTGATGACCATAAATTTTCAGGAATTTCAAAAACGTGGCGCACCCTGAAACCTATGTATATCGATAGAGGATCTATAGACGAACATAAAATGTCAAATAACATATAGTCCTAAAGTGCAACGTTTTCGAGATAATCCATGTTAAGGATCTTGTATAGATAAAAATCCTAACACATTTTCCTCCAATACCAATCTCCGTGGTCCAATGGTTATAAGACTTGGGATCTTGACACGGAGGTCGTAGGTTCGATTCCCATGGGGGACACCTAGTGATATGTCACTTTATGCGTTTTTCCCCAGTTGGTTAGGGTAATGCAGGCTGAATCACCTGATTGTCTGAAAAGAAAGATGATTCCGTGCTTCAGATGGCACGATAAGCCGTTGGTCCCAGTTACTATCTCTGGTGTCATAGAACTTGTTTATGCCAAAAACATTTTCTATTCCATACATCTTCTTCTTCTTATCGTGTGGGCAAGCCCTGGTGTCAGAGTTTTTTCAGACCGCCTTACGGCCTCTGACGTAGTTTTTATATAACGAATAAGAATTCGTTATATAAAAATATATTAATTCGTTATATAAATAAGTACCTACTCTCTGACGTAGTTTTTATATAACGAATAAGAATTCGTTATATAAAAACTACGTCAGAGGCCGTAAGGCGGTCTGAAAAAACTCTGACACCAGGGCTTGCCCACACGATAAGAAGAAGAAGATGTATGGAATAGAAAATGTTTTTGGCATAAACAAGTTCTATGACACCTTTCTGTAATACCCAGTATGAGAAATATACCGAGGTAGGTAGGTACTTATTGATGATAATTTATTTCGAAAAAAGTTCCTGTATTAATGGCAAACATTTATTTCATCTGTGCAGGTATACACGTACACACGGTGACACATCAACCTATACAAAACCAAAATAATAAGCTGGCCGCGCGACGACTCATACGTCATGCAACCTAAACCTACTCGCGGCCAGCTTATTTTGGTTATGAACAGCTTGATGTGTCGCCGTGTGTAAGTACAAATACGCCTCACGACGCGCTGCATACTTCGCGGTCAAATTATACTGGCAGTGTAAGAAGCAAAAAAAAAAAATATATATACTGGCAGTGTGTAGTGTGTCGTCGTGCAGGTTGTATTTGCTATTGTACCTCAACAGATGAAATAAATGTTTGTCTGGGCTATGTCCACATGGAATATATTTTAATCATGTGCTATGTCTATGTTTTTCTTAATTGCAATTACAATTTAATTGAAATAACATAAAATCGAATGAGAACTTTTTTCGAAATAAAGTACCTACCGCTGTATTTTTTCACCAAAAAGAGAAAGGTGTAATAGAAAACGTTTATACATAAGCACGGACTTGAAAAAAAGGCGGACGTAATGTGACACTAAAAAGATGTGAAGCATGAGCATGCAAGGTCCTACATATTCGTTTGTTCTACAAGGGACCTACACTCACACAGATGCACCAGTTCTAGGCTTAGGACCTACAACCCGCCACCATTTTGTACCGCGTCAGCACACACACAAAAATAAATGGGTGCTTCACTCGTGATTAGACAAGATTACGTCAGGTTTTTTTTCAGGTCCGTTTACCTAGGTAGGTATCATAAACATCAACCAAGAAGGGGTGGTATCCCGCGGTGCGTCTGGAAGTTCGATGATAGTAGAAAGGGGAAGGCGGGATGAGCTCATGCAGCTCTGGTGCACACTCACCGAAGTACAATCTGTAGAAGACCGACAAGCAGGCTACTCTGCGGCGGTGGGCTAGGCTATGAAGCTTGGTTTCCACCAACCAGATTACTGTCGCCAATGAGCCTCTAGTTGATAATTAGCTGAGCCATCTCACATGTGGCAGCAATACTTCATACACGATCGGACCTGAGCTTTATGCAACATTAAGAGCTGTCCAGGAGTGAAGTACCTTGTTTAAGATGCCCAGCTTTTTGGCTGCACTTTGAGCCTTAGACTCGATGTCAGCGCCGAAGTTGAGTTTCGTAGTCAACCCATGCTCAGAAGCTCAAGACTGTCGGAAACAGGGACAGATTTATCTTCCCCGGAAAGTAGGAACCAGAATAAACGAACTCCTTTTGGCGTTGAACAGACAAGCCTGTGTTTTGGTGGCGTTGAAGTTGACTAGATTATTGTCACCCCATTGGGAGACAAGACTTAAAGTCAAGTTTGTCCGCTCCACCATGGCTTCCCTTCTGCGAACGTATTTCATCCCCGCCCCAAGCGCCGGATAGATATCTCTCTGTGACAGTACTGTTATCTGCATACCCAATAATACCTGACACAAAGAGGTCAATGATGTGTAGCAGGAAAAGTCTCGCAGAGAGAACAGACCCCTGAAGAACCCCAGCATCAATTGCCATGAGGTCTTCCGACCTCTGAGCAGCTGTCAATGACAACTCTAATCGACCGTTCACTCAAGAAATCAGATATCCAGCTGCAGAGATCAGCAGGGATGCCATAAGCAGGAAGCTTGCTCAGCAATCTAGCGTGCCATACCCTGACAAAGGCCTTCGAGATGTCAAATTACACAACTAGTGCTTCGCTGTGTTTCTCGATGGCCTCGCCCCACCAGTGCGTGACATACATCAATTATTAATTTAATTAAATAGACTATGTATTACTGTTTAAATAACCTTAGCGTAAGAATTTATATTGCAATAGTATTAAGTCGTGTTATGCTGTAGAGTTTCTGGCCGCATCTTCTCTACAGCGGCAACATGTTCCGAAGCGGTGGTAACTTAAAAAAGAATTAACGTTTAATAAGTGTGCTTCAGGCTCCTATATTGAATAAATTATTTTGAGTTTGAGTTTGACATAAGAAGATCCCCAGTCGATCGCCCCCGGCGAAAGCCATATTGACGATCACTGTGTAGATCATTATCTTCTAGGTATGTCAGCAACTTACTGTTAAGTACTCTTTCCATGACTTTACAGAGAATGGAAGTGATGGCTATAGGTCGGTAGTTGCAGGGGTCGGAACGAATGCCCTTCTTGGGAATCGTTCTTGTTCTGAGAGAGAGGCGACACAGGCGTGTTAAAACAGGAGACAACTCAGGCGCATTATATCTCAGCACTCTTGCAGGTATTCCATCAGGACCTGGCCTCACATGCAGACTACGCAATGCTCTGCGGACCTCTTTCGTGTGTATTGTCATCTCCGGCATGTGTGGCTGTTTGGCACGAGCGTCCAGACGTGAATTGCTCCTAAACAGAGAAGCATATAAATTCGCTTTCTCAGTCAGTGACCCACCAGGTTTCTGCATGGGAGGCAAAGGGGGACGGTAGAAATTGGATTCGACCGATTTTGAAAGGGACCAGAACAGTTTACTACCAGAAGGGTAGGATGCCAGTCTGTGCAAAGACCGATACTGAGTGCTTGTCTGGATCTGATGTCAGCAGAAAGTCTAAACGATTGGGCGTATGGCCATCGACATCCGTTACCCGCATTGCTTGATTCACCAGCTGGGTGATATCTAGCGATAACGCAAACTTACGCGTCTCTCTGCCAGCATGGTTAGTTTTCTGGAACAGGAACAGCCACTCGCTGTGGTGGGCATTTAAGTCCCCCAGAAAAACAAGCTCCGCTCCGTCGAGATACGCTCCTCAGTTACCCTGATGGACCTCTTGGGCTCGACTGACTGATGGGAAACTCACTTGTAGACTGCGGGGACGCCCGATCCCCCCTGCAATGGCCACCGGGACCTCCCTTCCAGTCGCCAAGGCTGCAGTGGGGCAGCCTTTCACTCGTGGCGAGCGCACTACTTGGGCCCCCTACTAACTGCGGTACCGACCCACGACTGTCACCGTGCTTCGGATCCCGCTACCCTCCAGAATGAGTTTCCCGGTACAGTGTTGCTCAGAGGCCAAGACCGGTTCCGAACAGCACAGCTGATTTTCTCCCATTCCCCAATAGCACTGGCACTCCTGCACACCGACGGAATGCAGCAAGCTGCTTGGCGCAAGACTCCAGCAGGAGGTTGGGCGCAAGCCAGGCGGCTCCTTGCGGAGCCTAGTACCGCTGTGGGGGGATCGTTCGGCCGTCACCACAAACTTGGTAGTCTGTGGTGGCGGCGTTGTCCGGGGTGGAGGAGGTAGATCCTTAACCACCCCAAACGTCCACCACCTACGTCCCACTGCAGGGCACAGGCCTTCCCTCATGGAGGGTGTATGTACGTTAGTCCACCACGCGTGCACAATGCGGTGCGGTAGACCTCATATACGCATCGGAATTTCTTTTTCATCGTATGCAGGTTTCCTCAAAATGTTTTCCTATGCCGTTTGAGAGCAGTTGGTGCTACGTAGGTACATAAGTCAGAAAAAACTCATTGGTACATGGCATATGTCATCCGTGCGGATTCAGACCTGGACCTCAAGATTGAATTCCATAGCTCTCTGCAACTCGCTACCGACGGAGCGTTGCGATTCTATTGATATATGATCAACCTAGCAAATACTGAAACGGTAAACTCAGACCATCAAACTGAACAACTTTCACTATGGAGCCTACCTCAGGAAACGCAAGAAAAAAATCTGGTGTCCCATACATTTTAGTCAGGTAGGTATAACAGTTTTGTATGGGACCGCAGATTTTTTTTCGCGTTTCCTGAGGTAGCCTCCGTAGTGAAAATTTTTCTATTTGATGGTTTGAGTTCACCGTTTCAGTATTTGCTAGGCTGTCACTTACACCCTTACAAGTAGGTAGGTACAAGGTGTTACAAAAATACAAATAAACATTCAAGGGGGTGGGTGGTTTAGACCATCATACTGAACAACTTTCACTATGGGACCAATATCGAAATCGGGAAAAAAAAAAAAAAATGTATGAGATATCAGATTTTTTTTTTCGCGATTTCGATGTTGGTCCCATAGTGAAAGTTGTTCAGTTTCATTGTCTAAACAACCCCCTTAAGAGTTTTAAGTATTTATTTTTACCCTGTATACACAACATCTTTAACATGCATTATCTCGAAAACGTTGCACTTTAGGACTATAGTTTATAGGACATTTTTTGTTCGTCTATACATACTCTATCGATATACATAGGTTTCAGGATGCGCCACATTTTTGAAAAATTTCCGAAATTCCTGCAAAATTATGGTTACCACTATGCCAAAAAGTTCAAAGCCCTTTCGTACCGATTTAGTGATGTTCTGGAGTTTCTGTTGTTCTCTAACCAATATACAGATTACAGAAATAGTAGGGAGACTGAAATTTAACTGGATCGGTGCGGGATTGAACGAAAAATAGCATTCAAAACAATAATGTGTATCCGTATGAGTAGATATACGTAGGTATGTACAGGGTGTAAGGGACAGCCCTCCGCAAACTGAAACGGTGAACTCAGACCATCAAACTGAACAACTTTCACTATGGAGCCTACCACAGGAAACGCGAAAAAAAATCAGCAGTCCCATACATTTGAGTCGGGTAGGTACGGCAGTTTTGTATGGGACAGCCGATTTTTTTTCGCGTTTCCTGAGGTAGGCTCCATAGTGAAAGTTGTTCAGTTTGACGGTCTGAGTTCACCGTTTAAGTTTGCGGAGGGCTGTCCCTTACACCCTGTATAGTATAGGTTTAATAACAGAACGGGAACATAGATGGAGTTAGGTAGCTTTCATTTTGACATAAGGTGATGCATAATGTTGCCACGAGTGGGTTCTCTTTTCTAATCTAGACTATTATAAAACTGTAACTGAAGTGTGTCTGTACATTGAAGATATTTACAAAAAAAAAGATTATTATATGGTTTTTAGGTAGGTATCCCTGACTCGAAATCTACCTTTTTTAGAAATTTTGTCTGTCTATTTGTCTGTTTGTTTGTGTGTTTGTTTGTTTGTTTGTTTGTTTGTTCGCGCATCACGTAAAAACTACTGAACCGATTTTGATGAAACTTTTTGGTTTGATAGCTTATGATCTGACTTAAAATCTGGTATATAATTTGTGTGGACGAAGTCGCGGGAAAACACTAGTACCTATACTTATATTACTCTTTGCGGTAGACTGTCAAATGGTGAGTTTTTTGTTTGCATACGGAACCCTAACAGAGCGAGGAAATGATATAGGTGAAATAATGTTTACCTACACAATATTATGCAATATTTCAGAAAGCTGTCGATGAGTGGTTCCAGTGCCTCATCTCTAGATACCAGTTTAAGAGTATTCCATCCAACAGGGAAGACGTTTTTAAGAAGTTCAAAGAGTTAGTAACTATTATATTATTTAACAGAGCTATAGGTAGGTATTTAAATATCAGATTCTTAGGTCCCTTGGGGAAGTTGTTCAGTATCACGACAGATTGTAGTCATTACAATCACCGTTTATAGCAGAGTGCGAAAGGATGACATCGATCCCACACACACGATATAGTAAGTAGTTGGGTACCTACTTGGACGAATAAACCAATTCGTCCAAGAGTTATAGTCCAGTAAAAATACGGGTCGAAAGGAAATAATTTATAATGAGCAATTTTTTTTGCTAGATCGTTTATACAAATGATATTAAGATACTTTATAAACGAATCCTACTAAATTTCGTATTTTTAGTTTTTAGTACTAAAATGTAAATTTTTTATTTATAGTGTCAGATAGCTTTCTTTTTTTATTTTGATTGTTTGTTTTAGGGTATGAGTTTACATACACTGTGTAAATTTTGTCCTAAAATTGAGTTTTTCGTAATTTCTACTTATTTAAAAACAAAGGTTCCGTGGTGATTTTTCGTTGGATTTACTTCTAATATAAAAGAAGAAGAAGAAATAAAAACAATACAAAACAACACAAAGAAGAAGAAAGAAAAACAAATGAGAAGAAAGAAGAAGAAGAAGAAAGAAGAAGAACAAAAGTAAGAATACAAATGTATTTAACCAATGACGTAAAAAAATTTTATATCCTACTATTTTTTCCAATTTTACATGTTTTTATTTATTTTGTTTAATTATTTAAGAAAATTTTTAGTAGGATTTTCAATCTAAACGATAACAAGAATTATAATCTAAAATATAAAACAAAAAAACCTGCTATTATAAATTATTTACATTCGCCATACAAGCGACCCGTAACTTTACTGGAGTATTAGGGGGTATTACAGAACGACACTCAAGTGGAGATCTCTTCTTAAGTAAAGGTATACTAGGATGCATGTATACGTTGTCTTGTATTTGCATCCTTTTCTATCTATACCTACTCAAGAAGAGATCTCCACTTGAGACAGGGATGACACTGCGTGTACGTGAACGCTCGCGCTCGCAGTCCGGTGACCTTGAGCCGGCGCGAGTATGGGATATAGGGTCGATACCTACCGAAAACGAAAAATATGACCTAGGTGTTAAGTTTTATTTATATAAATTAAATTACATTCTCAACCAAAAAACCACATCACTTCTCATATCCTGTAGATGGTTCAATTTATTTTTCAGCTCAAAAAGTGCCATAGTTAATGAATAAAATTATTACGAAGTTACTCAAAACCGGCAGGTAGCCCCTAAGCGATTTATTTAAATTGTATAAGTAAAATTTTTGGCGGTTCAGGATCCGACCTTCCGCGGTCCGCCAGTTGCCCTTTTAAATTGTACTAGGGTGTTTTGTTACTCTATGTATAAACTTTGATATCAGTATATAGACTGCTTTAGAATACGTAACAATTCCTTAACCTCTATTAACTCTTAATTGAAATTCTTAGATCCTGCTCCAACATGCAAGAAGCTAATAAATGCTGGGATCAGATGATAAAAGACATAAATTCTTGCTACAATGAGAAGCTGATGGAATACATACAGACCACGGGCACTGTGATCAGGCAGGCGGCAGAATTTGTTTGTTACGATCATGCTGAAAGAATCAGAAGTAGGTAAGACTTTATTTATTTGACACTAGCTAACCCGACAGACGTTGTGCTGTCTAGATACCTTATTCGAACTAAGAAAGAGAATTTATAATAGTCGCGACAGGCTCATGCATAGTCATTACTAAGTAACGACCGTAAAATTATGGGGTTATTCCCGTTTCCCCCCACCGTTACGCCCCCAGTGGGGGCCACCGGGAATAAATTCTCGCTGTCCCACGCATGTCCCCACTGAGGGCCAACGGGAAAATTATTATCGATGTCCCTCCCTTCTAGTACGAACACAAAAGTAATACGGTCAAATGGGAAGATCGCTGTCTGATATATGTATAGGGTGGAGTGTGGGGCTAGGCAGGGGGGGGGGGGGGGGGGGGGGTTGACCTCGCCAAGACTATTCAACCTGTATGTAAACTGGCTAATGTGTGAGTTCAATGGCGCTATGGTGGGATGTTCCATGGATGGCAAATTTGCAAATAACATTAGTTATGGTTATGCTGACCACATGGTGTTCTTGAGTCCATCTAGCAGTACGCTCAGGAAACTGCTTGACATCTGTGAGCGCTACGCGGTGAGCCATGGTCTCCGGTATAATGCGGCTAAGAGTAAACTGTTGATGTTCAGAGCAGGGACCAAGTTATATCCCATAGAACTAAGTGTGACCACTTCGAGACACTCCTCTTAGAATGGTATCGTAGTTTAAACACCTGGAGCATTGGGTCACCGCATCAGAACCAGAACCAGGCTAGGCCAGGCTAGGCAGGTCACTGCTACAAAATCTAAAACCTGGAGCGTGCGAAGCGAGCTAGAGATTTCACTGAATTCTGGAGACAGCGCTAAATGAGCTCGATATTTTACTGCAATGCGTTTTGGTCCTTGTAATAATCATAGCGAGGAGCGAGCGAAGCGAGGAGCGAGCGAAGCGAGCTCGAGATTCTACTGCAATATAATGAGATCAGTGTAATAATATTAAAATAATGGAGCGAGCGAAGCGAGCTCGAGATTTTAAAACCTGAAGTCTGGAAGGAACAAATCAAGCTCGAGATTTTATTATATGTACTATGAAAAGACATAAGATCCAAAACTTACATTACAGCGAGCGAAGCGAGATTTCACTAAACTGAAACAGAATTTGGCTGACAGAGCAGTGTGCTTATGCTCTAGAGTTTTGAAAGTAAAAGACATAATTTTCGTCACCCGCAATAACAATCAGATCATTAAAATTGCAGAGTTCAGCGCTGAAGGCGGTCTAGAGTGTCTCGGGAAAAAATCGAGTGACATCATAGAGTGCCTCCCTAAACTGGAAGACAACAGCGTTGCTTCTTTCCTAAGAAAAGGAAAAGGACCGTTCGGATTCGGTACGAAGCTATGGATAAAGATAGAACCACTGCCTTATGATGTAAGTAAATTCCTTGCTACAAGTTTGAAATTTTGATCCTACAGTTTAATGGTTGTGCAAATATTTGTGCATGAATATTGAATTTGTACCCGAATGTTTTCAGGGTCCCGTAGCCAAATGTGGGCAAAAACTGAACCCTTATATATCGTCCTATCCGGTCTGTTCGTCTTCGTATAGGTATATCTACATATACCTACATAATGAAATTGGTGGTGTTTTCTATGAATTGCGAGGTACACTATACAATGTATAGTGCAATAAAAAAACAGGCGTAGCAGTCCATACCTAAGCACAATAACTGCGAGGTGAATAAAACATTCTATTTTGCGCTTATAATTAAGAGGTTTGACAATAAATAAGTGTCTATGGCGCGTTGCGGGAAGGAAGGAAACTTAATCTCGAGGTCCGGGTTCGAATGCCATATAGGCACAAATGAGTTTTTCTAACTTACGTACGTAATACCGACTGCTCTCAAACGATGAAGGAATACATCGTGAAGAAACCTGCATACGCTGAAGAAGTAATTCCGATGCGAATGTGAAGTCTACC
Source organism: Agonopterix heracliana (assembly GCA_963693445.1). Lineage (NCBI taxonomy): Eukaryota > Metazoa > Arthropoda > Insecta > Lepidoptera > Depressariidae > Agonopterix > Agonopterix heracliana. The sequence goes on from OY856310.1 coordinate 5,623,914, forward strand.
AATCCGCATTGGGCACGTGTGGCGGACTAACGCCCATACCATCCTCACTGAGGGTAGACCTGTACCCCGCAGAGGGCCGTAGGTATATAGGCTGAAGATTATGTGTAACTAGAATGGACAGGATTAGGAATGAGTATATTAGAGGTCTTAGAGGATGTTTGAAGTAGCAACTACAACGGAAAAATTGCAGGGTAATTAATTAGATTATCGTGGAACGGGTTGTGCTGTGAATCGGAGAAATTAGTGTCATATTACGAGAAGAGATATAAGTATGAATGTGAATGGCTTGTGTGAAGCATGATGTGTGCAAGAAAGTTGTATGTTCTGAAATGGCTGCTAAGGGGGATGAATGGAATAAGATGACAATATATTGAGTTATCTTCTGTTATCTAATGTATAGTGCTGGGTCAATCTAGCTTTGTAGCGGGACCAGATTTGTAGCGGGCCTCCGTGTTGGCTTTTATAATTGTATCGTCCATAGAATAGACCATACGATCAATAGACGATACGATCCTGCCATTTTCGGTCTTCATTCTGGCTAGACTTTGAAGCCCTTGTTCCGCTCTATAACCGCTACAATACGCTCTATAATACGCTCTGTTTAAATCGACGTAGGTCATGGACTTTGAGATATACTTGTACTCTTAATAAATCCGTGGATATACCATTGAGCTGCCGGTTCTTATTATTCGAATCATCTTAAGACTGCAGGATCATTCAGCATCTTTCTTCCATGAGCCGGACTGACTGACTGACGTGATTGTTTTGGTTGTTTGTACCTACGACTTATCATAGATTGATTGTTTTCTTGACATTTCCTCACTCGAGTGGAGGACGTTTTTGACATAATTTGTATGACAAAAATGTCAAAAACGTCCTCGACTCGAGTAAGGAAGCCTCAAGAAAACAACTAAGAATATGGGTGTTAGAATACGGGTGTAAATGTCTAAAATTACCTTACATTTTGCAGGATGATCAGTGCGACGTTTACAAGAAACTAGAGGAATGTATCGTCGATCATATGAAGTCATGTAAATCTTCCACCCCAGCCGATTTAGTTGAATCCTTATTCGAGGAAGCCTTTAAAGGCACACCTTGCGTAAGTAAAGATTTTTCTACCGATACCTATAAGTAGATTTATAATCTATTCTAGACCGTCCCCGAACAGAAAATTCTGTTAAAATTACCTACATAGGTAGGTATAACGGGGCATAGCTCAGCTGCGAGAGGCTGATTAAAACAATTTTCTTTAAGACTTTCTTTCAAGTGTGGAAGACTATAAACCGGACGGAAAGCGTCAATTGTCGTCCCACTGTCGAGGAGAAAAATAGTATACTAATCTCGGACAGCCTAAATAAGAAAGCCTCAGATCACAAATGTTTGTTGACCCCGGCACATGAGATCTGAGACCTTTCTTACTTTCCTTTCCTCGGTGTTTAATCTACTAAGTATATTTTTAGGATAATACGTCAATTCCCTTCGCCCACGGTTATAATACAAAACGCTTCGAATCTTTGTTCGTTCGATATGCGTTCTAAACGTAATCTAAAGTGGCCAGTACGGAACCCCGCGATATATACCATCTCTACAGCACCTTACAGGTTGTAACAAAACAACCCTATACCTATAGTAATATTGAACTGAACAACTTTGTCTATGGAGCCAAAGAGAAAAAATTCAAAGATCTGCTGTTTCATACCCAACCCAATTCTTGCGCGACTCAAATGTATGGGACAACACAACAATTTTTTTTCGACGACGTTCAGACTGAAGTTTAATGTTTATTTTTAACTTAGAAAAAGTATATGTCTAGAATGAGCCTCACACTTGTTCCGTATAAAACAAAAGGGGCTAACTTTCTTAGGTTGGTGTGCGTGAGGCGCGATACTAATTATGTATGTGTGCGTGTATATGTATAGGGTTTTGGAACCAATACTGGTTCCTATTTTTTTCGACGCTTTCGTAGCTTTGACTGTCTATCTTGATAATCTAAGATTTTTAAATTTAAGTTTTATTTTTAAATTTAAATTTTTTGTTTGTCCTTACAGGGTGACAAATTGTCTATAGGACTAAACGTGCTAATAGCTGTGATATTGCTTGCGATAGTGGTGTTACTAATCGTAGTGTCATATAAAAAAAAAGTATGTTGTAAATCATAGAGTAACTTATATACAACGTGTTAATGAATTAACGCAAAACTAGAAAGTAGTTTGTTTAGAATCGAGAAGAGAATTGAATTATCATGGTTTCAACATAGGTAAATTTTTTTAAATATTTAATCATTTTGTTTGTATAATTTAAAATTTACTGAACTCGATCTCAACCCACCGCACGGGCACACTTACTACCAAAAAAGATTCTTAAAATGTATCCATGAACAGATTAGCGCTTTCATTCATTGCTTAAATCATAACAAATCATAGTGCCTCAAAACTTAAAAATGAGAATAACTTTAAATTTTTAATATCAAAATTATTGTTTCAATCTAATTATTTCGTTGTAAATCAGTTGGGGTGTATGAGGTTTTGCGCTTATCCATTAACACATTTATAGGTTGTAAATAATTTATAGATTACCTACTCCTTTTTTTAGATTACCTACCTACAAAACATAGACAATATTTGCAAGCTTTTGAAATTATGGTTCAATGGACGTGATCACACTTTTATTATGATTATTACTTCTAACGATAATTCGCATGCCCGAACGAATAAAGGTGTAACTTTGAAAAGTCAACTTTACAGGAGAGCAATAAAACCGAATAATCGGCGTAGCGTTAAAACTACTGTAGACATTTTAATACTTTTTGTATCGTTAGAAAGAGAAAAAAATTACTTTCTTTATGATACGACTGTCATAGAGGTATAACGAGCGAGTATTTGATAAAATCGAGAAATGCATGTAACACTTTTGTTCTGAGGAACATTTGTAGATTTTTTTTGTGTAATAAAAGATGCACCTTTATTCGTTCGAAAAATTTTATAGTCTTGGTGGGTAACATCAGGATACTTGAGGTTTACGGTCAAATTTTTCGTTCTTGGCGTCAGTGTAATAGTAGGTTACACCTTTATTCTTCCATTTTTTAACTCTGCATTTGTAAGTATTATCCCGTTAGTACTATGTTCGCTCAAAATTTGTGAGTTGGCTCTGAATTGATCATATGTAATAAGCAAATACTTAAAAATTAGATGTAAAATTATTTATTTAAGTGTGTTTTGTATAGGATTCTCTGTTTAAAAAAAAAGGAAAACGTAAAATAATAAATGTACTAGAGAAACATAAGGGTCAAAGATACATGACGAATTAAAAAAATGCAGCAATATTTTTGGCTTCAATATTTTTTTAGAAATGTTTCATTAACAGTTTTTATCACATGACAATAATTGCCTTTCGTAAGTATTTTAATTATACAGGGCAGGGTGTAAGGAAAAGTAACATTAACCTTTAAACCACAGACTCTACCCATCAAACTGAACCACTTTTACTATGGGAGCAAAGCGATCAGAGTAACAAAAAAATCAGCTATCCCGTACGATTGTGTCGAGTTGGTATTGCAGTTTAGTATTGGACAGCTGACTTTGTTTTTCTCTGATCGTTTTGCTCCCATAGTAAAAGTTGTTCAGTTTGATGGGTAGAGTCTTTGGTTTAAAGGTTAATGATAATATTCGTAACACCCTGTGTAAATCACTAATAAATCGTATTTACCTGATGTGAACTGAACTACCTGTTTAGTGTTTCCTATCATAAAATCAAAATACACTTTACAAAAATAATATTTTGGGATTACAAATATAATAATAAATAATGGGAATAATGTTTATGTAATAGGTGAATAAAGTATTTGATGATAAGTTAATTTAATTTTTACTGCCAACATAGTAAAATGATTGTTTATGTGTTAGAAAGATTTATTAAATCACTAGATTTTGCCCGCACCTTCGTCCACGCCGGCTCCTATATTGTACCTAGATAAAATATTATATTTACCAGATTTTTGTCATAAGCTTTTAAACCCATAAAGTTTCACCGAAATCGGTCGGAATTTTACAGTTTTGTATTAGTGTAGAGAAGAAAAACTTAGGTAAAATTTTTCTTATTCTCTGTAGATGATTCCTATTCGCATCGACTTATTTCACTTTTCGTTTAGTTTTAGCTTACTTAGAGCCTGTTTCACCACTTCTGAGTAAGTTCTTGCTAGCTTATCCGACAGATAGTTTGACGTGTTTTGTATGAAAATATGTCAAAATATCTGTCGGATAAGCTAACAAGAACTTACTCGTAAGTGGTGAAACAGGCCCTTAATCACTTAATTACAGACACATAGGTAAACAGTGATTAATTTACAATCGTATTACTCGTGTTGTTAGTAAACAAACATGCACGCAACTGCAATAGTCCGCTCCCGCGAGCTTTCTTTGATAATGCAACGTTGTCAGAATGTAAAATTTAGTTAATCATTCTTACCGCGTGCACTGAAGCTCGTCTCGTATGACGGTTATGTCTAACGCGGAAAATATTTAAATAATTCTACTTAGTAGTTTTAGATAACCAAGGATAACGTTTTATAAATTTGGAAATTTTCAGACGAATATAGATGAAGTCTGGTATTATACCTTCCGAGAAATGCCAATATAATTTAATTTTCGGTTGAATAAAGGTGTAATCGGGTCTTACATTTTTTCAATCAGAGACTTGTAGACGAATAAAGATGTAAACTGGAATTAGAACTGACCCCTTTTAGTTTTTATAGAGATAACAAAGATGTAATATTGTATTATACTGTTGTTCAACTATTTTTAATGAAAAGTGTTTTAGTAACACTATATTGTGTCCATATTCGTCTATGAAATGTAAGTAGTAATTAGATAGAATAAAGATGTCCTACCATATAATTTCACGAATATGCACCATAGCTACGCTGAAAAAATTCAGGACATGTATTGAAGGCCGTAGATTCCAAAAATGGCATAAAAGCAAAAAGGGTGTTATGGCATTTTACACCTTTATTCGTTCGGGCGTGCGAATTGTACCTATACCTACGTCTGTATAGCCCAAGATCCGACCGTAAAAGGCAAAGCGGGTTTTGTATGGAAGGTTGGCGCCTTATTTATCGACGTTTTTTTTTTTCTTCAAATTTTCAAATACTTTAGGTATTTCATAAAAATATTCAATATAGGAAAGTCCCACAAAACCGTTTCCACGGTTTGTCTGTGAGATCAAGAGTCTCAGTACAATAATATTTTAACATAAAACATAATACAATTCTTAATACTAAGTATCTATTTATTGAATGGAGTTGAGCAGATGGATTTTAAATAATCTACCAAACCTTCGTTTGTTTTCTTCGGTTCTTAATGAGGGTGGCATTTCATTATACAAGCATGCATTTTGCAGCCCTCGATTAAATTGGCAGATTGAGAGATAGCAACCCTAGTTTTTCCAGTTCTTTACATCGGTCTCCTTTACATGGTACCTCAATTACCTACTTCCCAAACAGATAGGTGGAAAAAAGGGTACCTACCATAAATCATCATGGTAAAGGAACTTGCAGCAAACTTTTGCAAGGCAACCCGGCGGCATTGCATTTATGCAGGTGTTTACACCTGTATAAACTTTCACTTAAATCACATTTCATTCACCAAACAAATAGGAGCATAAGGGCTTTGAACTTTTTGGCATAGTGGTAACCATAATTTTGCAGGAATTTCGGAAATTTTTCAAAAATGCGGTGCATCCTGAAACCTATGTATATCGATAGAGTATGTATAGACGAACAAAAAATGTCCTATAAACTATAGTCCTAAAGTGCAACGTTTTCGAGATAATGCATGTTAAAGATGTTGTGTATACAGGGTAAAAATAAATACTTAAAACTCTTAAGGGGGTTGTTTAGACCATGAAACTGAACAACTTTCACTATGGGACCAACATCGAAATCGCGAAAAAAAAAATCTGATATCTCATACAATATATTAATTTTTTTTCCCGATTTCGATATTGTTCCCATAGTGAAAGTTGTTCAGTATGATGGTCTAAACCACCCCCTTGAATGTTTATTTGTATTTTTGTAACACCTTGTACCTACCTAAAGGGTGTAAGTGACAGCCTAGCAAATACTGAAACGGTGAACTCAAACCATCAAATAGAACAATTTTCACTATGGAGGCTACCTCAGAAAACGCGAAAAAAAATCTGCGGTCCCATACAAAACTGTTATACCTACCTGACTAAAATGTATGGGACACCAGATTTTTTTCATGCGTTTCCTGAGGTAGGCTCCATAGTGGAAGTTGTTCAGTTTGATGGTCTGAGTGTACCGTTTCAGTATTTGCCAGGCTGTCACTTACATCCTGTATAAAATCCTAACACATCCCAAATTACCTATAAGATGCGATCATATATCAATAGAATCGCAACGCTCCGTCGGTAGCGAGTTGCAGAGAGCTATGGAATTCAATCTTGAGGTCCAGGTCTGAATCCACACGGATGACGTCATATGCCATGTACCAATGAGTTTTTTCTGACTTATGTACCTACGTAGCACCAACTGCTCCAAACGGCATAGGAAAACATTTTGAGGAAAACTGCATACGATGAAAAAGAAATTCCGATGCGTATATGAGGTCTACCGCACCGCATTGTGCAGGCGTGGTGGACTAACGTACATACACCCTCCATGAGGGTAGGCCTGTGCCCTGCAGTGGGACGTAGGTGGTGGACGTTTGGGGTGGTTAAGGAACTACCTCCTCCACCCCGGACAACGCCGCCACCACAGACTACCAAGTTTGTGGTGACGGCCGAACGATCCCCCACAGCGGTACTAGGCTCCGCAAGGAGCCGCCTGGCTTGCGCCCACCCTCCTGCTGGAGTCTTGCGCCAAGCAGCTTGCTGCAATCCGTCGGTGTGCAGGAGTGCCAGTGCTATTGGGGAATGGGAGAAAATCAGCTGTGCTGTTCGGACCGGTCTTGGCCTCTGAGCAACACTGTACCGGGAAACTCATTCTGGAGGGTAGCGGGATCCGAAGCACGGTGACAGTCGTGGGTCGGTACCGCAGTTAGTAGGGGGCCCAAGTAGTGCGCTCGCCACGTGTGAAAGGCTGCCCCACTGCAGCCTTGGCGACTGGAAGGGAGGTCCCGGTGGCCATTGCAGGGGGGATCGGGCGTCCCCGCAGTCTACAAGTGAGTTTCCCATCAGTCAGTCGAGCCCAAGAGGTCCATCAGGGTAACTAAGGAGCGTATCTCGACGGAGCGGAGCTTGTTTTTCTGGGGGACTTAAATGCCCACCACAGCGAGTGGCTGTTCCTGTTCCAGAAAACTAACCATGCTGGCAGAGAGACGCGTAAGTTTGCGTTATCGCTAGATATCACCCAGCTGGTGAATCAAGCAACGCGGGTAACGGATGTCGATGGCCATACGCCCAATCGTTTAGACTTTCTGCTGACATCAGATCCAGACAAGCACTCAGTATCGGTCTTTGCACAGACTGGCATCCTACCCTTCTGGTAGTAAACAGTTCTGGTCCCTTTCAAAATCGGTCGAATCCAATTTCTACCGTCCCCCTTTGCCTCCCATGCAGAAACCTGGTGGGTCACTGACTGAGAAAGCGAATTTATATGCTTCTCTGTTTAGGAGCAATTCACGTCTGGACGCTCGTGCCAAACAGCCACACATGCCGGAGATGACAATACACACGAAAGAGGTCCGCAGAGCATTGCGTAGTCTGCATGTGAGGCCAGGTCCTGATGGAATACCTGCAAGAGTGCTGAGATATTATGCGCCTGAGTTGTCTCCTGTTTTAACACGCCTGTGTCGCCTCTCTCTCAGAACAAGAACGATTCCCAAGAAGGGCATTCGTTCCGACCCCTGCAACTACCGACCTATAGCCATCACTTCCATTCTCTGTAAAGTCATGGAAAGAGTACTTAACAGTAAGTTGCGGACATACCTAGAAGATAATGATCTACACAGTGATCGTCAATATGGCTTTCGCCGGGGGCGATCGACTGGGGATCTTCTTATGTCAAACTCAAACTCAAAATAATTTATTCAATATAGGAGCCTGAAGCACACTTATTAAACGTTAATTCTTTTTTAAGTTACCACCGCTTCGGAACGTGTTGTCGCTGTAGAGAAGATGCGGCCAGAAACTCTATAGCATAACACGACTTAATACTATTGCAATATACATTCTTACGCTAAGGTTATTTAAACAGTAATACATAGTCTATTTAATTAAATTAATAATTGATGTATGTCACGCACTGGTGGGGCGAGGCCATCGAGAAACACAGCGAAGCACTATTTGTGTAATTTGACATCTCGAAGGCCTTTGTCAGGGTATGGCACGCTAGATTGCTGAGCAAGCTTCCTGCTTATGGCATCCCTGCTGATCTCTGCAGCTGGATATCTGATTTCTTGAGTGAACGGTCGATAGAGTTGTCATTGACAGCTGCTCAGAGGTCGAAAGACCTCATGGCAATTGATGCTGGGGTTCTTCAGGGGTCTGTTCTCTCTGCGAGACGTTTCTTGCTACACATAACTGACCTCTTTGTGTCAGGTATTATTGGGTATGCAGATGACAGTACTGTCACAGAGAGATATCTATCCGGCGCTTGGGGCGGGGATGAAATACGTTCGCAGAGGGAAGCCATGGTGGAGCGGACAAACTTGACTTTAAGTCTTGTCTCCCAATGGGGTGACAATAATCTAGTCAACTTCAACGCCACCAAAACACAGGCTTGTCTGTTCAACGCCAAAAGGAGTTCGTTTATTCTGGTTCCTACTTTCCGGGGAAGATAAATCTGTCCCTGTTTCCGACAGTCTTGAGCTTCTGAGCATGGGTTGACTACGAAACTCAACTTCGGCGCTGACATCGAGTCTAAGGCTCAAAGTGCAGCCAAAAAGCTGGGCATCTTAAACAAGGTACTTCACTCCTGGACAGCTCTTAATGTTGCATAAAGCTCAGGTCCGATCGTGTATGAAGTATTGCTGCCACATGTGAGATGGCTCAGCTAATTATCAACTAGAGGCTCATTGGCGACAGTAATCTGGTTGGTGGAAACCAAGCTTCATAGCCTAGCCCACCGCCGCAGAGTAGCCTGCTTGTCGGTCTTCTACAGATTGTACTTTGGTGAGTGTGCACCAGAGCTGCATGAGCTCATCCCGCCTTCCCCTTTCTACTATCATCGGACTTCCAGACGCACCGCGGGATACCACCCCTTCTTGGTTGATGTTTATGATACCTACCTAGGTACACGGACCTGAAAAAAAACCTGACGTAATCTTGTCTAATCACGAGTGAAGCACCCATTTATTTTTGTGTGTGTGCTGACGCGGTACAAAATGGTGGCGGGTTGTAGGTCCTAAGCCTAGAACTGGTGCATCTGTGTGAGTGTAGGTCCCTTGTAGAACAAACGAATATGTAGGACCTTGCATGCTCATGCTTCACATCTTTTTAGTGTCACATTACGTCCGCCTTTTTTTCAAGTCCGTGCTTAGGTATAAACGTTTTCTATTACACCTTTCTCTTTTTGGTGAAAAAATACAGCGGTAGGTAGGTACTTTATTTCGAAAAAAGTTCTCATTAGATTTTTTGTTATTTCAATTAAATTGTAATTGCAATTAAGAAAAACATAGACATAGCACATGATTAAAATATATTCCATGTGGACATAGCCCAGACAAACATTTATTTCATCTGTTGAGGTACAATAGCAAATACAACCTGCACGACGACGCACTACACACTGCCAGTATTATATTTTTATTTTTTTTGCTTCTTACACTGCCAGTATAAGTGGACCGCGAAGTATGCAGCGCGTCGTGAGGCGTATTTGTACTTACACACGGCGACACATCAAGCTGTTCATAACCAAAATAAGCTGGCCGCGAGTAGGTTTAGGTTGCATGACATTTATGAGTCGTCGCGCGGCCAGCTTATTATTTTGGTTTTGTATAGGTTGATGTGTCACCGTGTGTACGTGTATACCTGCACAGATGAAATAAATGTTTGCCATTAATACAGGAACTTTTTTCGAAATAAATTATCATCAATAAGTACCTACCTACCTCGGTATATTTCTCATACTGGGTATTACAGAAAGGTGTCATAGAACTTGTTTATGCCAAAAACATTTTCTATTCCATACATCTTCTTCTTCTTATCGTGTGGGCAAGCCCTGGTGTCAGAGTTTTTTCAGACCGCCTTACGGCCTCTGACGTGGTTTTTATATAACGAATAATAACCACCAGAGATAGTAACTGGGACCAACGGCTTATCGTGCCATCTGAAGCACGGAATCATCTTTCTTTTCAGACAATCAGGTGATTCAGCCTGCATTACCCTAACCAACTGGGGAAAAACGCATAAAGTGACATATCACTAGGTGTCCCCCATGGGAATCGAACCTACGACCTCCGTGTCAAGATCCCAAGTCTTATAACCATTGGACCACGGAGATTGGTATTGGATGAAAAATGTGTTAGGATTTTTATCTATACAAGATCCTTAACATGGATTATCTCGAAAACGTTGCACTTTAGGACTATATGTTATTTGACATTTTATGTTCGTCTATAGATCCTCTATCGATATACATAGGTTTCAGGGTGCGCCGCGTTTTTGAAATTCCTGAAAATTTATGGTCATCACTATGCCAGCCTCCCATACAAAGAGGTTCAATGGCCTTTGCGGTCGGATCTTGGTTGGAATTGGAACCTTCCCTGTTTTATAGCAAATAAAATATTTATATAAAGATATTTTGATTGATTGATGAAATTGTAACCTATGATGTTTTATAAATAAATTTTATTTTTTGTTCATTAAGTGTATTTTTTATTTTTTATTTCCCCATTAATGTTTCTGAAACTGTTCACCGTTGCACTTGAAAGTGTTTTCAAGGTTTTAGACTGGAAAGGGCTAGAGATCAAAATAAACACCGAGTACACACGGCGAGGCGACACATCAAGCTACGCAAAACCAAAATAAGCTGGCTTCGCGACGCTATACGTTATTCTACATCCGCGCGGCCAGATTATGTTGGTTTTGTGTAGCTTGATGCGTCGCCGTGTGTAGGTACATCAGTGACCTCCGGTTTACCGATGATATAGTCGTCATGGCGGAGAGCATGGAGTACCTTATAGTTCGGGCGGCGGTGACGAAGTCATATACCCATCGAGCTCATGAATAATTCAGTTTTCATGCAATAGTTTGCTATTAGGAGATGCGATAAAACTTGGTCGGCCGACCCCTATCCTGGTGGGTTTTGCGCAGGAGGGTGACTAGTAACCTCTCTGAGACGACACTAATTACCCATCGAGCTCATGGACAAAATTATGCTTATCCGATTGGTTTTAGTTAGTGTAACGAAGTACACTCGGTCTACAAAAGCATTAGGGGAGCGGTTCTATTAAAAAAAACATAGGTAAGTAACTAACTAGGTAAATGTTTTTTAAAAAAAAACTCGTTAAATTCTAAAATTTCAGTTTTTGCCTCTTTATCTTTTCCTTTAAAGTTGTTAAAATTAATGAACGATTTCCTCTTTGACAATAACAAGATATTTTTATCCTTGTGGTATATGGTAGGTACCTAAAAGCAGCGATTAAATATTAGGTAGGTACCTACCTACTGCTAATCCAATATTTTTCCCTCTTCTTCTTATCGTGTCGACTTCAAACTTTGAACAAAGTCGCTAAATAGTACCTTGCCAGAAGTGGGATACTGCACCGTCGCTGTCGCTAGCGGTCATGAGCTCCTCCTGCGTACAGGTGTTAGTGGAGATGGGCCATCGTTTGTGGAGCTCCACACAAGCAACTCACATTATTGTCGAAAATAATTATTTTATGCATGAAAAGTTCTAAAATTGTTAAAGTTTGTTTGTGTCTTTCTAAGTTTTATAAAATTTACATTCAAATGTAAATTGCAGTGTTCTTACTAGTCCGTTTTCTATTGGGATCCGTTGTATGGAGAGGTTTACAATTTTGAGTAGAGCAATGCCACTTCGTACAGGTGTAATACACGTCAAACTGAGCCCAAAGAGCCTGGTAGGCAGTTATAACTCCGTGTCTGGTAGGGGGGAGGGGGGGTTAAAGTACCAGACTGCCAGTACTCAGAACAAAAATTCTAGCGAATGTATTTGAACTCTTGGGTCAAGTTTGGTATCGTTTTCAGGTAAATCGTGGATGGCCAATTCATTCCTCATACCAGTTTTTTAGGGTCCCGTAGCAAAAAATTTAGTAATCCCTAAAATAATAAATTTTCGGTACTAAAATTTTGCACATAAACCCTGATATTTTCAGATTTTTGTATGAAGCTTAATATTAAAAAAAATATTTTCTGAAAGCCCATTTAATGTAGATTATAACAACATAAACAAATAATATCCGATTTTCAATTTTCAATTTAAAAAAAATTATTGAAAGTACTGCGGCGTTTGGCAGCGGTTTGAAAAAAGACCTGAAAAACGCAATGTAACCAGTGGTGCGATTAAGATTGACATAACGTACTTGTAGCCTTTACAGCTATAAATTTTAATGTAAGTACTTATTTATTTAATGTTTCGTCATCATCATCATCAGCCCCATTGCAGTGCACAGGCCTACCCTTAAGAAGAGTGTATGGGCGATAGTGCGTGCACAATACGGATTGGTTAATTTTATGTAAGTGTACAGCTTGGCACCACAATTGCACAGCTCGGTACATTTGAGCTGACGTTTATAACAATTGCACTTTGTGCTACACGATTTCATGCACCGACATCTAATGAGCTCTAGGCACGCTTGAGCAGCCATCGGAATTTGGGTCCATATTGGCACCCAAGTTTCTTCGTCTTTCTGCCAGCCCCATTCAGACGGGCAAGGAAGATTTTGCGTTCTAATTAGGCATTGCCCCCAACATGGACGCCCTGAAAAACTGCTATCAGAGTGTATATTATGTTGTTTAAGGGCAGCTTCAGTATGAGGTAAAATTTCGATTTGCTACCAATCGAAGCTGAAGCTGCCCTTAAACAACATTCTTAATATACTCTGAAAGCAGTTTTTCAGGGCGTTCATATTTGGGGGCAATGCCTAATTAGAACGCAAAATCTTCCTTGCCCGTCTTAATGAGGAAGATAAATCATTTGTCTGTCTTTTTTTGTAAAAATGTGTTTGCGACACTCTTTTACCGTTTCTTTGAAATACCTACTTATATATAGTTTTCTTACCTATCTTCTTTTTCCGTTTTCTTATATATTTTTGAATATTAGGATCCGCTCTGTCATAATCCCTTCATAGAGTGATTTAAACCCTCGTGTTGCATTGCATTCGGATAGGCCTTCCATGCCTTAAACGCGGTTTTTTGCCCCTTCCGTTAAACGAATATGTACTTAGTATCCTATAAATAAGGGCTATATAAATAACACATGTGTGCTTTCAGGGCCTGAAATAAAAACGATCAAATTTTTTTTTGTAAATATTGTGTACAAATTGAATTAGGAATTAGGTATTACACAGTAAGACACGTCAGATATTGGTGATTTCTTCTAGTCCCGATGTGCACATGTGACGATACACTGAACTGTAGACACATATCGACGCTGTCATTTCAAAAAGTCGTATGTTCGATTCGATTTCGAAAAGGGGCCAAAAGGTCGTATTGTTACAAAAACCTATGATGCAGCTTGAATTTAGTTACAATAACATCATACATAAATAGATACAGGAAATAGAAATCTAATTCCATAAAAAAAAATCCTAGTTCAAAAAGTCACAGAAAACTGAAAACAGTCTGTTTTCACCTAGGTTTTCACATACGACTTTTTGAAATAACAGCGACGATATGTTGTTGTATTAGCGATATCTTGTGTTCCCAATAACTACGAGGTCTGGAAAAACTGTGGGAGCACATCGGAACTGGAAGAAATCACCAATATCTGTCGTGTCATACTATAGCTTCAGTTTAGGTAACTGACGTGTAATACCTAAATCAATTTGTACACAACTTTTACAAACAAATTTAATTCTGATCGTTTTTATTTCAGGCCCTGAAAGAACACACTGGTTTTGCCCTTATTTTATTCATTTACAGGATGTGATACTACATATTCGTTTACGGAAGGGGCAAAAAAACCGCGTTTGAGGCATGGAAGGCCTATCCGAATGCATACCCGAGGTCTTTAGATGTCGGTGCATGAAATCGTGTAGCACAAAGTGCAATTGTTATAAACGTCAGCTCAAATGTACCGAGCTGTGCAATTGTGGTGCCAAGCTGTACATATAAAGTTAACCAATCCGCATTGTGCACGCACTATCGCCCATACACTCTTCTTAAGGGTAGGCCTGTGCACTGCAATCGGGCTGATGATGATGATGACGAAACATTAAATAAATTAGTACTTGTTTACATTAAAATTCAAAGCTATAAAAGCTACAAGTACGTTATTTTTTGTTAATCTTAATCGCACCACTGGCTACATTGCGTTTTTCAGGTCTTTTTTCAATCCGCTGCCAGACGCCGCAGTACGTTCAATAATTTTTTTTAAATTGATAATTGAAAATCCGATATTATTTGTTTATGTTGTTATAATCTACATTAAATGGGCTTTCAGAAATAATTTTTTTTAATATTAAGTTTCATACAAAAATCTGAAAATATCAGGGTTTATGTGCAAAATTTTAGTACTGAAAATCTATTATTTTAGGGATTACTAAATTTTTTGCTACCGGACCCTAAAAAACTAGTATGAGGAATGAATTGGCCATCCACGATTTACCTGAAAACGATACCAAACTTGACCCAAGAGTTCAAATACATCCGCTAGAATTTTTGTTCTGAGTACTGGCAGTCCGGTACATTAACCCCCCCTCCCCCCTACCAGACACGGAGTTATAACTGCCTACCAGGCTCTTTGGGCTTAGTTTGACGTGTATTACACCTGTACCAAGTGGCATTGCTCTACTCAAAATTGTAACACTTTTGCCCAATAGAAAACGGACTATACAGGGCTCATGTTGCGAACTGTTATTACCTGTATAAGATCTATGTACACCACATGAAGCAATAAATGATTATGATTATGATTTTGCGCATCTTTTTCCCTGCTACTCAGCATATTTTTCCCTGCTACTCTCTCTCTTCAGGTTCAGCCTTCCGCGTCTGTTCTCTCCACCTTGCCCTATTTCTGACGTCGTCTTCGGAGACATTGCACTCGGTCATTTCACTACGAACTGTATTCATCCATCTAGTATTATTAATAATATCAAGTAATATTTTTCCTGGTACAGTAGGAAAAAATGTAAAAAAATACTTAAGTACCTAAAGGTAAGCGTCAAATTGGAATGTTTAAAAAAAATATTTGTTTTCGTAGTACCTACCTACTAGGTACTGAGTAGTTAGTTTTTTTTTTATTTTTTTTTTATTTAAAAATGGGTTTGCTCTTGACCTCAATCCTGTCCTGAGGACAAAGATGGGGTCGAAGATGTAGCGAGCTTACCCAGAAGAAGCCTATTCACTCTTACTTTGAAGTAATTCGGGTTGTAAGTGCTCGGAAATACTGACGCAGGCAGGTTAGTTAGTTTTATAAAGACAAGTGGTATCGTTGTATTCGGTGGAGTTTCCTAAGTAGGAAAATGACGTTGTCGCTTTCTCAATTGGTGGAGTGGGGAGTTATTCTTTAAACATATATGCCGCCTTTAAGTAAACTATACCCACCCAGGTAGTCACACTTCCCCCGAGTCACACGTTTATAAACCACTACATTAGATGTGGTTATTTTGAGTTTAGAAAAAAATAGATAAAAGCAATTTGTGAACTAAACAAGGCGATACATTCAAAACTTTATTTCCATCATATCAGTATTAAGTCTAATATCGATTGACACAGAAAAATTGGGCAAGTGCGCCATACTTTTACGGGCCAGAAGCGATCAACCTTTTTTCTTGCAGTTAGCGATATAACAACCTTCTTACGCTGATAATAGGTTGACGATGAATTAATAATTCAAATACGAAAGAGCTAAAAATCTCGGAGTTGGGGTAAGCGTGTCATAGTAACGCACTTACCTCATCAAGAGTAGACCTACGAATAAAGAAATACTTAAATATGGAACGATAACTCCGAACAAAATCTCCTTAATTTTTGGCACCATGAGTTTTGGCGGCAAACGCCGTAATTGGAGTCGCCATAATGATTGAGTCTTGCGCGCTTGCGTGGTGTACACCAAAGTTCGTGGGGTAATTTTTTGACGTGAATTATATTTCCATATTTATTTCTTTATTCGTAGGAGTAGACACACTTCCCTCTTTGCCAAATCTATAGATCGATAAATTATAATCGCTAAATCACAGATTATTTCGCTAAATAACAGCAAATGAAATATTGAGTTAGGTACCTAATTGCTCTTTGGGCCTGGACAGGGATCGAACCATCGCTTCCTGCCGGCAGGCAAGGTTACTCGCCACTGGACCACTAGTGAAGGCAGACTAAGTCGTCAATGTACTTCAAATGGCACGCTTTCGGGGTATGGTAAGAACGGGTCGTCATAAGACGGGGTATTAGGTATAAGAATGGGGTATGGTAAGAATAAAATGTTGTGTGTGGTAATGACATCATTAGAAGCACAAAAAAAAGCCACCGGCCAAGAGCATGTCGGACTCGCCCATGATAGGGTTCCGTTCCGTAGCCATTGCACAAGTAGAATGGGAAAAAAGTAATAACATCGATTATAGTACCTAGGTAAAAGAAAATTTTGAAACCTATCGATATCGCGATTTAATTTCCTGTAACGAATTCATCATCATCCATCAGCCTATATACGTCCCACTGCAGGGCACAGGCCTACCCTCTAGGAGGGTGTTTGGCGTTAGTCCACCACGCGTGCCCAATGCGGATTGGTAGACTTCACTTCACATATGCATCCGAATTTCTTCTTCTGCATAAGCAGGTGTCCTCACGATGTTTTCCTTCACCGTTTGAGAGCAGTCGGTAATACGTACATAAGTTAGAAAACTCATTGGTACGTGGCATGTTATCCGTACGGATTCGATCCCGGACCTCATGATTGAGAGTTAAACGCATTCAAAAATATATTTCTGTTAAAGGTACACACAAAGGAACCAATAAAAGCTGGCCACGCGCCGATAAACGAAACCCTGTTTTTTCCATGAAACGTGGTTACGTGGTTTGGACACCACATCCTCTTGTTATCAGCATTATGTACCTATAGTTTCACTAAAATTCGAAACGCGGTGGACGACGATCGATTTCCTCTAGTAGTGCGTTTTAATACTTAGCAGTCAGGTAGGTACTTACTTAATTTTAATTCATTTCACATAATTATTCTCAAAAATACTACATAGTTTTCTGTTGTAATTTGTTCCTTTAAGGGGGCACTGAGCCTCCCGTGCAGTCGTGCTATTCTACAGGGTGGAATTAAAATCAATGGCATCGTTTTAAAAAAAGAGTCTACTCATCAAACTGAACAACTTTTACTTCGGAAGCAAAACGATCGTAGCAAAAAAAAATGCTGTTGCATACAGTTGAGTTGAGCATCGCAGTTTAGTATGGAACAGCAGATTTGCTACGGTCGTCGGTTTGCTCTCATAGGTAGCACCTCATAGTAAAAGTTGTTCAGTTTGAACATTCGTGTTCACTTTCGAGTTTCGAGTTTGTGCTTTATAGAACAGCATATTACTCCAGTAAAGTTACGGGTCGCTTATGGCGAAAGTAAAAATTTTAGATTATAATTCTAGTTATCATTAGATTGAAAATCCCCCTAAAATATTCTTAAATAATTAAACAAAGTAAAAAAAACATGTAAAATTGGCATATAATATTATATAAAAAAAAATTATGCCATTTTTAAATAAACTTGTATTCTTTTATACCTATATTAGAAGTAAAGGAGTACGATTTTTAAATCTCATTCGGTGAATTCAGCATCTGAAAATGTCAAAACTACTATGGAGTTGTGCATCTTTATACTGCTGATTTTTCTTTAAAAAATTGCACTCCTGAAGTACCTATAATTTTTGAGTAAAATCAAAAATCAAATCAGGAGTAGAAAGATGCATATCTCCATAGTAATTTTGACATTTTCAACTGCTGAGCTCACCTAATGAGATTCAAAAATCGCACTCTAGGCCGACTCGTACCAATGATTTTTTCGCAATTTAAGTAGGTATGATTTGTAACACAACTGGCTTTTCGGTGAACGAAAACATCGTGAGGAAACCAGCATGTTTCAATTTCGAGGCATGTATTGTACCCACTGTCCATTGTAACTGGCGACGGGCTCACCCCCCGTCACACTGGACAAAGTTTCGGTACTACTGGAGAAACGTGGATGTTCTGAGGTTACAGGATATCTCTGGCTAACCCCTCGGGGAATATAGTCTATTTTGAACTAAAATTTAGTTTTTCGTTATTTCTACTTATTTAAAAACAAAGGTATGTTTTATCAGTAGATTCATCAAGAGACGATTAAAAAATACCTACAATTGAGAGCAGCACAGTAGGCCCAGTGCCCTCTTTATAAAAATGTTTATCCAGTCGATAAAATTCTGTAACACTCAGATCAAATCATTTCTGTCCAGGTAATTATTTAAAAAACAAGAAGGCGAAAATGGCTTTAAAGTATCTAGTGCTCATGGTTCTAATGTTCGGTAAGTGAGTTTTTTATTTAGACTAACCTAATTAATCTAATTATAGTAATCCCCACACCAATAGTAGAACTATATACCATACCAATCCTATTCTGTGCTAATAGTCTATATGAATGCCTGTATACAACGGAGTAGAGAAGCTGCATACCTACCTACTTAGGTATTGTGTCACATACAGTCGTGAGTCGCCTGCACTATGTAGTACCAATACCTACTGTTCGCGACATCGAACATCTCAGCGCCCGCTTCGCACCGCCCGCCAGTTACGACGCAGCTTTTCGCCGACGCGGATAGAGTCCAACCCCGCGAAGAGAGATACCCAACGTAATCAGTGCAAATTTTGGTCTAGATTTTAGGTTTCCTTTTTAGTAATTTTCTAGTATTTACTGTACAGAATGCACTGATCACGTTGGGTAGAACTCGTATAGTATAGTTTAGTTATAGTTTTATATTGTTTTGATCATGTTAGCACGTAGTTTTGATAGTTTGTAGAGATCGTTTTTATTTATTTGTCGTTTTATAGTCGTAGGTCTAGTTTTAAGTGTTTTTATAATAAAAATTCATTTAGTTAGTCGTTAGGATAGGCTAGGATAAGTTTTTGTATTAGTTTTGTTTTTAATTAGCGAGTTTGATTTTGGGTTTTTACCTATGTTTTTCCCAGAGATGGTGATAGGTGGGTCATATCCAATAGTTTCAGTACATAGCAGTCAATGACCCACACTATAATCAATCATAAAAAATATCTGTTTCGTGTTATTTAGTAAATAGGACACTTTTTATATAATTCACTTACCTCCTTGTATTGCATCCTCGTATTTTGGTATTAAATAGAACAATAGACACATAGAAATACATATACCAGGTCGAGGATATCCAGGTACACTATGACAGAACACTAGGTCATAGCTAGAAGACCTAGAAATAGAAATATATAGAATAGACTAAAATAGTTTGGCAAAAATCTGAGTATTTGCCACTTCACTCTGTCGTAGCGGCCTGGATATCCAAGATAGAATAGTCAGTGATATACCAAAATACGGGGACTCATTAGTTCTTTCTGTGTTATAAATCGCTTGTGTATAGTATAAGTAGATTTTAAGATATAGTGTAAAATGTACATAATCCATAGTGAAAATTTGTTATGTTTAAGGAAATTTTTGGAAATAAAAACACGGTCGTCTTTACGGTATTGCCTTGAGGTAGTTAAGGAAACCGAATCAATCGGTTGGCAATCAGTCACAAACAGTCCTCTCAAGACAAAATCGGAAGAATTAGTGAAATCATCTGAAGAAATCTTTTATTTGAAGAAACCTGCTCCTGCTCAAATCAGCTGCCTGCTCTACCGGTCCTAGGGCTCACAGTACTGTCGTCACCGGGACGGCCGGCTATAGTCTATAGTAGCAAATGTGCGAAACCAGACTGCCATTATCGAAGGTGGTTGACCACATTTTATGGTCCTTCGAGCCGGATACGTCCTGGGTGTACTGTGAGACCTGGGTGAAGACCTGGAAGAGCTGCTGAATCAGAAGATGCCGGTCACAAGAAGCATGAAGTCCGCGCCGCGTCGGGTCGTACCTCCGCCTGAAGAGGAGTCCGCGTCGCGTCCCGGTGTGTCCGCGTCGGGCCTCGCGTCTGACTCCGAGCCCACGGCGTCGTCCGCGACAGCCACGGAGTCGCGTACTGCCACCACGGCCCCAGACACATCAGCCACGTCGGCCGACGCTGCGAAGACCATCGAACCTGAGAAGACCCTGGGATCGAGGGGATCCAGGGGATCCAGAGGATCCAGAGCATCCAAGGCATCCAGCAGAAGACATCGAGAGCTGACAGAGGCCAGGCTTGAGCTCCTGCAAGCTCAAGTCAAGCTAGCCAAGGCCAAGGTCAGCGCCCTTGAAGAAGAAACTTCCGATGAAGAGGACTCTATAGAAGGAACGATCCGTGAAGAAAGAACGTCGGAATGGGTGGACAGAAGCACTCTCGCCCTCACGACGGAGCCTCCCAACGTGCCAGAACATAGATCGGTACCACTACACGCCGTGCCGCCGCCACCACCGCCGTGTGTCGACGAGCCCGGGTGCCGCGTGGATGCCGATGCACGAGGCCCCATCAATAGAAACCCGACGAGGATCACGGAGACGAGGCCCTGCTGTGAAGACCTCACCGGGGACCACCGCCAACCTGCCGCGTTGCTGGAGCCGCCGCCACGACAGGAACCAAGACTGATTATAGATAGAAGAGCGGCCCTGGCACAGGACCCCTGGGACCATATCACCAGGGAGCCACGCCAGCCTGTAGCGCCGCACCAGCCGCCTACGCTACAGGAAATTCGTCAACAAATAGAAGATAGAAGATGGGACGCGGCGCAGAGGCCTCCTGGTGGGGACGTCGCCGAAGATCCACATCACTCTGCAGCGCCACGCCAGTCGCTTACGCTGCACGAAATAAGAAAATATATAGAAGATAGCAGAGTGGACGCGGCGCAGAGGCCTCCTGGTGGGGACGTCGCCGTAGATCCACATCACCCTGCAGCGCCGCGCCAGCCGCCTACGCTGCAGGAAATTCACAAGAACATAGAAAATAGAAGATGGGACTCGGCGCAGAGGCCCCCCGGTGGGGACGTCG
This sequence comes from Agonopterix heracliana, assembly GCA_963693445.1. Taxonomy (NCBI): domain Eukaryota; kingdom Metazoa; phylum Arthropoda; class Insecta; order Lepidoptera; family Depressariidae; genus Agonopterix; species Agonopterix heracliana. Next base: position 5,645,174 of record OY856310.1, read on the forward strand.
CCAAAGATCCACATCACCTTGTCGCGCCGCACCAGACGCCTACGCGACAAGACAGCAAGCCGAACGAGTTGGCGATGCAGGAGCTCGCCAGTGCAATCACTCTCGCCGCACGGTCGGCGGCGCAGCCCGCAATAGCAGCAAGGGTTCCTGACCTACCCTTCTTCAGCGGCCAGTCAGCGGAGTGGCTGCCATTCAAGATAGCAGTAGACGAGTCAATGTCACAGCTGACGGAACAAGAAACCATAGCAAGACTGCGGAGGTGCCTACGCGGGCCGGCGCGGGACGCCGCCCACTGCTTATTCGTGGGACACACGACGACGATCGAGGTAATGCAGCTTCTTCAAGCAAGATTTGGACGACCCGACGCGCTCGTCATGGCAGAAATGAAGAAGCTACGGGAGCTGCCGCGCCTCACAGAAAATCCCAAAGACGTCTGTGTGTTCGCGTCGCGTGTGGCCAACATCACCGCGACGATCAAGGCGCTGGGACGATCGCACTATCTATACAATCCCGAGATAGTGCGCGCCGTTATAGAAAAGTTCCCGCCTACGCTACGCTTCCGCTACTACGACTTCGCTCCGGAGCAGCCTGCCTACCAGCCAGACCTGGTCACATTGACTAAGTTTTTGGACCATACCGCCGAACGATGCGGTAACTTTGCTCCCCTCGAACACGTGCCACAGTTCGACCGGCGGGAGCAAACAAACAGAGGACCAGCGCGCACCTACCACGCCGAGGGACAGAAGCCGAAGCCAGAGCCCTGTCCAGTTTGCAAAAAGGATCACAAGGTATTTAATTGTGATGCCTTCAAGAAGGAAAATGTGTCGGCGCGCTGGGACATAGCCAAAGAGAAAAGGCTGTGCTTCAGATGTCTGCGTGTACGGCGCAGTCAACACAGCTGCAAGACACGCAAGTGTGAGACGAGCGGGTGCCAATACACTCACCACCCGCTACTACACAGCCCACCGCAGCCGAAACCGCCACCCCGTCAAGAGCAAGAAGAAACAGTATCGTCGGCGCGAAATAGAACAAACACAGCGCTACTGAAAATCGTCCCAGTAATAGTCAGCGGTCCTAGTGCTCAAGTTGAGACCTATGCACTACTGGACGACGGCTCTACCTGCACCATAGTGGAGAGGGAGATAGCAGAAAAGGTTGGTGCAAAAGGAACGGCATCGCCGTTCTTGATAGAAGGCGTGGCGGGCGCGCGGATCGACGCAAGTGAGTCGACGCGTGTGCATTTGAAAATCGGTGGAAAATACAGTATAGAAGAATTCGAGATAACCGCACGCACAATGGACAAGCTGCAGTTATCGCCACAGCGGGTCCCGCCGGAGCTCATCTCCGGCCTCGATCACCTCAAAGAAATAGCAGACGAACTCATCTACGAAGAGGGCAAGCCAACAGTACTCGTCGGACAAGACAATTGGCAGTTGCTATTGTCTCACGCCGTGCGCCGTGGGGCGAACAACCAACCCGTCGCCTCCCTGACCGACCTGGGATGGGTCCTCCACGGCGTGAGACATCGACCACGAGAGAAGGTTCTACACCGCATCAGCTACTTGTCAGCACCTCGGCTCCACTCCATAGATGAGACAATAGAAGAAACTTCACCCGACCCACTTTGCGACGAGCTACGAAGAAGCTACGACGTGACTAAGAAGCGTGCGCTATCGCACTTGAACAAGACGACTAAGCGGTTAACGGCGGGAGGAGGCAACGAGAGCATCGAGACCGAACTCCAGAGGCGCCGTGACGACTTCACGCCGCCCGATAGCGACTCCACTGACCTCCGCCGCTTCGAACATATAGAAATCTACGATAAGACTAAGGGACAACCGGCGGGAGGTGTCGAGATCGAACTTCAACGACGACGTGACGACTTCACGCCGCCTGATAGTGACCTCCGCCGCTGCGAACATACAGTTAAAGACGTCGCTACCAACGCGACGCGAGCGCCGAACATCGGGCCGCCTTTCCTACATCTATTGGAAAGCGAGTGGCCATTGAAGAGCGAAGATAGTGAACCAGGTGACGTCGATCATAGTGAACGCCTACATGTACCGAGGCCAACGACGCGCCTCACTGAAAACCTACCCGACGTCACACGGCTCTCCGACATCAATCGACTGCCACGAGCGACCGCGCGAGTTCAACAGTTCGAGACGCTTCGCGTGCCGCCACGATGTACTGCGGCCGGCAAGCGAACTAAGAAAAGTGAAGACAGCGATTCGACATACCAACCTGCGCGGCGCCGACCTCGAGCTACGCCGTGCGATCGACGGGGCGACGCAAGAAGAAGCATCGCTACGCGCCATCCGGTGGCGCTTCATACCGCCGAGCGCCCCATTCATGGGGGGCGCATGGGAGCGTATGGTGCGGAGCATCAAAACCGCACTATACACCACACTGAACGAGCGTGCGCCGAAAGAAGAGGTGCTCGCTACCCTGCTCGTCGAGGCGGAGCATACGGTGAACAGCCGCCCCCTCACACACCTGTCAACGGCCCCGGACGACGAGGAAGCGCTCACACCCAACCACTTCCTCCTGGGCGGGCCATCACGCGTCCCACAGCCCGGGACGTTCACCGACGACGACATCAGCGGGCGCAGAGAGTGGCGGGTCAGTCAACGGCTGGCCGACCACTTCTGGGCGCGCTGGGTGCGCGAGTACCTCCCCGAGCTGCAACACCGGCGGGAGCCCCGCGCCACGGGTGGCGCCATCCAGCTGGGCGATCTGGTCCTCATAGCAGACGGGACCCTGCCTCGCAACATCTGGCCGCGAGGCGTCGTTATCGCCACCTTCCCCGGCCCCGACGGCGAGGTACGAGCGGTCGACGTGCGCACCAACAAGGGAGTCCTGCGGCGACCCACCAAGAAGCTGGTGATCCTGCCCACTGCCAACGAGTCGCCCTGATGATCTGCGGGACTGCCTACTGCCGCTCACACGAAGAGTTCCAGCTGCGAGAGCTGCGGCGGGAGAATATGTTCGCGACATCGAACATCTCAGCGCCCGCTTCGCACCGCCCGCCAGTTACGACGCAGCTTTTCGCCGACGCGGATAGAGTCCAACCCCGCGAAGAGAGATACCCAACGTAATCAGTGCAAATTTTGGTCTAGATTTTAGGTTTCCTTTTTAGTAATTTTCTAGTATTTACTGTACAGAATGCACTGATCACGTTGGGTAGAACTCGTATAGTATAGTTTAGTTATAGTTTTATATTGTTTTGATCATGTTAGCACGTAGTTTTGATAGTTTGTAGAGATCGTTTTTATTTATTTGTCGTTTTATAGTCGTAGGTCTAGTTTTAAGTGTTTTTATAATAAAAATTCATTTAGTTAGTCGTTAGGATAGGCTAGGATAAGTTTTTGTATTAGTTTTGTTTTTAATTAGCGAGTTTGATTTTGGGTTTTTACCTATGTTTTTCCCAGAGATGGTGATAGGTGGGTCATATCCAATAGTTTCAGTACATAGCAGTCAATGACCCACACTATAATCAATCATAAAAAATATCTGTTTCGTGTTATTTAGTAAATAGGACACTTTTTATATAATTCACTTACCTCCTTGTATTGCATCCTCGTATTTTGGTATTAAATAGAACAATAGACACATAGAAATACATATACCAGGTCGAGGATATCCAGGTACACTATGACAGAACACTAGGTCATAGCTAGAAGACCTAGAAATAGAAATATATAGAATAGACTAAAATAGTTTGGCAAAAATCTGAGTATTTGCCACTTCACTCTGTCGTAGCGGCCTGGATATCCAAGATAGAATAGTCAGTGATATACCAAAATACGGGGACTCATTAGTTCTTTCTGTGTTATAAATCGCTTGTGTATAGTATAAGTAGATTTTAAGATATAGTGTAAAATGTACATAATCCATAGTGAAAATTTGTTATGTTTAAGGAAATTTTTGGAAATAAAAACACGGTCGTCTTTACGGTATTGCCTTGAGGTAGTTAAGGAAACCGAATCAATCGGTTGGCAATCAGTCACAAACAGTCCTCTCAAGACAAAATCGGAAGAATTAGTGAAATCATCTGAAGAAATCTTTTATTTGAAGAAACCTGCTCCTGCTCAAATCAGCTGCCTGCTCTACCGGTCCTAGGGCTCACAGTACTGTCGTCACCGGGACGGCCGGCTATAGTCTATAGTAGCAAATGTGCGAAACCAGACTGCCATTATCGAAGGTGGTTGACCACACCTACTCTTCCTACAGGTACCTGCTTCATTCCAAATAAGGACGACGAGATTTTCCGATTCCTATACAAGGTGGTACAAAAATACAAAAAAACATTTAGGGAGGTGGTTTAGACCATCAAACTGAACAATTTTCACTATGGGACCAATATCGAAATCGCGAAAAATAAAAATTGAGGTACCATACTCTACAAATCGACTCGAGCTAAAATATGTATGTCGGATATGGATATCGGATTTATTTTTTCGCGATTTCGATGTTGGTCCCATAGTGAAAGTTGTTCAGTTCGATGGTCTAAATAACCTCCTTAAGAGTTATATATATTTATGTTTACTTATGTAACACCCTGTATACCTAGCTTTCTGGCCAATTCTGATAAGCAATAATTATTGATTATTGATTATAAACATGTTACAGCCATGTTGTGCTTTTTCGAATCAAATTAAAGATTGAACGATTGCACGTCCCCTTAAGACGTAACAGATTGAAAATTTCGTTCTCTGGGTAGTGGGCTCGGTGGTTTAATTGGTTAGCACGTTTCCCCGGTTTGGAAGAGCGTGGGTTCAAGTCCCGCCCGAGACAAATTTTTCAATCTTTAATTTGATTCAATAATTATTTATTTATCAGAAAGAAGATGTAGGTACCTACTATCCGACATATCATTTGATTGTACTCCGTATCTTGGACTTTACTTTTCTAAGAAAAAGTGAAAGTGACTAGGTAGAGTAGTAGAGTTTCAAATCTCTGTTTCTGTAATTAAAAATAGCCTTTTTTCTTTGCTCTTTGGAATGACGAACTCTAAAATTTTAAACCAATAAATACCATTTTTGATAGTAAAAATAAAAATATAAAAAAAAACAAGACAAAACGTTCAACTGTAAACTTTGGATATTAACTTATTTTTAATTCCGTCAATTTTTAAACTGTAAAATTTGGATTATTTGTTCCGGAAAAGATACCTTAAGGTAATTAATATTCCAGATATTAAATCATACAGGGTGTAACAAAACACCCTAGTAATACTTAACCCGTGCTTCAGACCATCAAACTGAACAACTTTTACTATGGAGCCAACTACGAAACCGCGAAAAAAATATCAGCTATCCCATACATTTTAGTCGAGTCGCTAGTTACTGCAGTTTTGTATGGAACAGCTGATTTATTTTTCGCGATTACGATGTTGGCTCCATAGTGAACGTTTTTCAGTTTGATGAGCTGAAGCACCCCCCGTCAGTATTACTAGGGTGTTCTGCCCTGTATAATCAGTTTGCGTGATTGATGCTCGAATAATTTGTTAATTACCTACCTTTCGAAAAAAACTGGAGTCCGCTTTCACGATGTTACCTTTTTACACATTGTTACACTTCACAACGCACAAAATCAATATGATAATCTAAAAGCTGACAATATTACGAGCTATTTATGAACGACACTTTGTTTAAAAACAATTGAATAATTTGGTAAACATTGAAAAAGTCCGACACAAAACACACGCGACTTCCGCCATCTTGGCAACCCGAATTTACTATGGTTCACTAGTTCTTCTTTGTTTGAGATGAAATTTGATCCGTTTTTCACAGAATTGTATTCAAACGAACCAATGAAAACCAATAAATCTAATGAAAATGTAAAAAGTACGGTGAAACGAAACGCCACGCCATAAATCACTAGCCAATAGGAGCGGTCGTCTCCCGACCACCCGGGTGTCCGGCTGACACGTTAGACCAAAATATCTCCCGGACACCCGGGTGTCCGGCCGACATCCCACGGGTTAAAAGGCGGATAGGTCACCTTTCCAGAATCAGACCACTTTTATAAGATACCGAAAATGTATTGTAACATTTTTCATGACCAATTTGGCGAACTTTTGGTTAAGCAATAGTTGTAAAATTTGTAAAATCTGGTTCAAATACATGTTTATGATACATTATGAACTATTAAGACCATTAAAATTACAATAATTAAAACGATATGCTAAAAGTGTTATTATCACTTGTAGTTCCGAAGTTATTAATTAATATCCGCAACTAGGGCACTTTAAGCAAAAATATCAACTAATGAAAAATAGATGTGGCTCCAAAGGGCAGGACAGCCGTCGTGCTGAAAGACTATGGGCCGATCTTGATCAAACACAATAAACGGGCAATTCATTTTCGAGGAAATGTATAGCTTGGCAAAAAAGTCATGATCGTGGTGACAGGTGGAACTAAAATTTTAGTAGGGTGGTGTTGCCAGGTTATGCGTGATTTTGACGTTCTTGCGTGGAGGCAGCGCCCTCATTTTTTATCATGACTTTTTTGCCAAGTTGTAGGTAGTTTTGCCCGTTTAAGTTGTCTGGCAAGAAGTGCGGCCCTATAAAGCGATTGCCAATGACGCCAGCCCATACGTTCACGGAGAACCTTCTTGGCTTGGCAACGGCTAACTACCTACATTTCCTCGAAAATTAATTGCCCGTTTTATTTAATTAATTAGTTTTTGCTAATATCTCGTTTCCTACACATCAAATCGTGAACAATACTCATAGTTATTGTAGGGTTTGCTAAATAAGTACACATTCACTGTAGATCACTAAACTTGGTAAGTAGTATATGCAGAGCGCGCACGTCCGCACCCGATAGCGGCCGGTAGGCAACTGACTGCCCCCACTACGCGTTCGCACAGACACTACAAATAACAGTTATTATTTTAATTATTTAGTTTTTGCAATTATAACGTTTCCAATGCATCAAATCATGATATAATCTAGCACAAACTTGTAGAACATAAAAGGGGTTACGGAGATAAATTTAGGTTCAAAGTTTTAAAAATGACTTACTAATCTCATAAAAAGTTACTCGTTTTGGGTTTTTTTACCACTTTTTTGAATAATTTTAATTGCATAATAATATTAGCCCTAAAATACCAACAACATTTGGTACCTAGCCGTATCAGCGTAAAAACTCATACAAATCAAAGTGAAAGGCCGCAAACTAGCAACGATTGCGGTGCATTCCAGCACAAAATATGCGTGATGATATCACAAATAATTAAAACTTAATAATTCTGGGCTATAGAAACAAAAAAAGTGGTTAAAAAACCAAAACGAGTAACTTTTTATGCGATTTGATAGTAATTTTTTTAAAACTTTGATCCTAAATATCTCCGAAACGTTACACCATAGGATCTTTATTTCATAAAAATGTAAGGTAATATTAGCCCTAAAATACCCACAACATTTGGTACCTGGCCACTTAAAAGAAAAAAAAAGACGCCATCCTCCATACCATTACCAGGCCTTTACTACAATTTTATCGTAGACAATTTTTATCTATCACTCATAGTTTTCGAGATATCTGTTTGTTTCTATGTTAATTGCAATAATAATTTTAATTTGAATGGTCTTAATAGTTCATAATTTATCATACATTTGTCTTTGAACCAGATTTCATAAACTTTACAACTATTGCTTAACCAACAGTTCGCCAAATTGTTCATGAAAAATGCTACAATACATTTTTGGTATCATATAAAAGTGGTCTGATTCTGGAAAGGTGACCTATCCGCCTTGTAAGACCGTGTTTTCCGAAACGGGGAAAGTGTGTTCTGTCGATCCAAGTTGATTTCACAATTCCTATATGTTTAGGCCCAGGACCCAATTTTTTAGATTTTCAACCCCGGTCTGATTTTGAACGGTGACCGATTTGAGAAAAAGTAAATATGCAGAGGTGTTGTCCTAAGTAGTACCTTTCTTAAAATGAATTCAGTTTGATTCCTATATGTTTAGGCCCAGACCCCATTTTTTCGCGATTGTCTGACCGCTGTAAAAAAATTCAGTGACCGGTTTGAGTCGTAAGACCGAGGCTAAATGATGTACTTTGGAGTGTTCTTTCGACCTAGAATGAATCCAGCTGTCCTATACGTTTAGGCCCAAATCCGTTGTAGGCTCTAGGACTATATGCAGATCCTCGACCGCACGCAACATCTTCACTGCCGGAAAAAAATCGCATGTTTGGTCGTTCACCTCTAGCTAGCAAGTATATGAGTGAACAAGACAACTTGATACTTGTAACTATTTTTAACCCTCGACGCAAAAGAGGGGTGTTATAAGTTTGACGCCTATGTCGGTCTGTCTGTCTGTCTGTCTGTCTGCCTGCCGGTCTGTCTGTCTGTGGCATCGTAGCTCCCAAACGGGTGGACCAATTTCGATGCGGTTTTTTTAAGTAGAAAGCTAATTTTTGCGAGGGTGTTCTTAACTTTTAAAGTTACTTGAAAACTGCTGAACCGATTTTCATGAAACAAAGCTAAGTACACTCTCGCAAAAATTAGCTTTCTATTTAAAAAACGCATCGAAATCGGTCCATTCTTCTATAATCCATTCAACATAGGAACACGCGTGATACAAGCAATTTTCGTACTTAGTGCCTTGACATAAGAGTCTTATCAGAAGTCATCCTATGTGAAGTGCGGCACATTTTCAGATATTTACTCCCAGGGAGGTTCGAACCCTAAAAGTATTCAACGAGATGAATTAAATGAGTCAAGCACAAATGTTCTGCGACAATTACGCGAGGAGATCCCTTGACCTTCCTCCATCTACATCATCCATCAAGGGACCCTCGAACTATCCAGAGCTAAAAAGTTCTCATCGAGACGAATTAATTAAGGCCAAACACGAGTAATCTGCTACTATTAATCGAGGAGATGCCTTACACCACCTTCCGTCTCCATCATTCAACATCAGATCCTCGAACTATCCAGAACTGAAAAGTGCTCATCGAGACGAATAAAATGAGCCCAAACACAAATTTTCTGCTACCATAAATCGAGGAGATCTCTATGCCACCTATCGTCTTCTTCATCAGATCCTCGCCCGCACGCAACATCTTCATTAGACTAGTGGCAGGCGACTGATGCCCCCACCCCTCTCACGGCTCGGAATTTTTATCGCTAAGCTTACAGAATTTTGCTCCGGAAAAAAATCGCAGTTTTGCAGCATACCTCCGGATTTTTTTCCGTATGTGCGAATACATCTATAATCTGTTCAACATGGGAAGACGCGTGAAACAAGCAATTTTCGTACTTAGTGCCTTGACATAAGAGTCCTGTCAGAAGTCATCCTATGCGTATGTTACAGAATTGCGAAAAAAAAATCGCGCGAAAAAAAATCGCTGTGCGGACAAGCCCTTACAGACGTTTGATTAGGTATAGAGGATGTTTCATAAGTAACAATAAATATTTAAAACTCATAAGGGGGTTGTTTAGACCGTCAAACTAAACAACTTTCTCTATGGGACCAACATCGAAATCGCGAAAAAAAAAAATTTGATATCCCATACATATTTTAGCTCTAGTTGATTTGTAGAGTATGGAACATCAATTTTTTTTCGCGATTTCGATATTCCCATAGTGAAAGTTGTTCAGTTTGATGGTCTACACCACCCCCCTAAAGGTTTATTTGTATTTTTGTAACACCTTGTATACCTTCTGTAATGTTTGTTTCCATTGTTCTCGACCTACGAATAAAGAAATAAATATGGAACGATAACTCCGAACAAAATCTCCTTTATTTTTGGCACCATGAGTTTTGGCGGCAAACGCCGTAATTGGAGTCGCCATAATGATTGAGTCTTGCGCGCTTGCGTGGTGTACACCAAAGTTCGTGGGGTCATTTTTTGACGTGAATTATATTTCCATATTTATTCGTAGTTCTCGACCAATAAACTTTATTCTTATTCTTAATATTTTTATAATTTATCTTCAATGTACAGAAGCACTTCTGTTACAATTTTATCATAGGTAATACTTACCTTAATGTAGATTTGATTTTTTATTGGTTTCTGCAATTTAGCCAATATTTTTCTTATTGATTGATGATTAACTATTATTATTTATTCTGTGATTTTACCTATTACAGGTCCTACTGCTTGGGCTCAGTTTGAAGTGTTGACGGATCGTTTGGAGAAACTGTGTGTCCGGAACGGAGGTCCAAATGTTTATGAAAAGACAGAGGTTTGTAATTGCACTGTTTTATTTACAGGGTGGTCCAAAAGGAGACGCCGACAGCTCCAGAAGGAGGGTTATGTGTTTCTATGTATACCTACTATGTATGTTTGTTGTCTGTTTCTTTGGCACGCCTTACAGCCTAAACGGCTTGATGGAATTTTATTAAGAGTTGTTTTAAGATTCGTAAAAATTTTGAGAGTGACATAGGGTATTAGTATTTCAAGATGGCGTCTGCGAATTAAAAAATAGATGGGGAATAAACAAATTTTTTGTGTGAAAAATTACAATATGGGTATCAAATGAAAGCTAGTGAATAGCAGATTCCAAATATAACATTTAAAACTTTTGAGAGCTCGGTGGCACGTTGCGGAGAGGTATGAACTCTCAATCAAGAGGTCCGGGTTCGAACCCGCACGGACAACAAATGAGTTTTTCTAACTTATGTACGTATTACCGACTGCTCTCAAATGGTGAAGGAAGACATCGTGGGGAAACCTGCATATGAAGAAGAAGAAATTCTGATTCATTTGTGAAGTATACCAATCCGCATGGGCACGCGTGGTGGACTAACGCCAAACATCCTCCTAAGGGTAGGCCTATGCCCTGCAGTGGGACGTAATAGGCTGATGATGATGAGGGGGTTGTTTAGACCATCAAACTGAACAATTTTCACTAAGGGTCGAACATCAAAATCGTAAAAAAAAAAATGCTGTCCCATACATTTAGCTCGAGTAGATTTGTAATTTAGTATGGAATGGTTTATTTATGTTTTTATATCACCTTTATACTACGAATAAAGAAATAAATATGGAACGATAACTCCGAACAAAATCTCCTTAATTTTTGGCACCATGAGTTTTGGCGGCAAACGCCGTAATTGGAGTCGCCATAATGATTGAGTCTTGCGCGCTTGCGTGGTGTACACCAAAAGTCCTGGGGTCATTTTTTGACGTGAATTATATTTCCATATTTATTTCTTTATTCGTAGCCTTTATAGTACTTTTATGCTGCCATTTTGACAGAAGAATAAAAAGTATGAAATAAATATTAAGAAAAACAAAACACCCGACTGCATGAAAAAATAATTAATTGAAAAGCTTCTGAAAAGAGAAAAACAAGCTCTAGAAACATTCATTAATCATTTAATCATACCAACTTTGTTCAAATAAATTTGCAGGCCACCAATCAATAACCAATGAACACATTGATTATGGTCTACAAGGCTTTAGCCCAGTCCATACTTTCGTACTGTATACTGATATGGGGCAGCGCCCCCAAAATATGTCCAGCACTTAACCAGCTGTTAGGATCGACAAACTCTGTCACTTGGATGCCTTGACACTGGCACGGGTGGCACGAAGAGGGGCTTTTTTTCGACGATGGTGACAGTTGTTCAGTTTGAAGGTCTAATCTAAACCAATCCTTTAAATATAAAGGCCTCCGCTCATTGCAGCGATAATATCGAGCGATATTATCGCTGCGATTTTGCGATAATAATTGTTCTCAGTACATTTTGTATGGGGACGCGCTCGATCCCACACACTGCCGCGATATTATCGCAACCTGACGCAATCTCTTTCTACTACATTCAGTGAAGGGCGCATGCGTGACGCGAATCGCGGAATCGCTGCAGCGTGTAAGGTGTCGCGGTATCGCTGTCGATAATATCGCTCGATAAAATCGCTCGATAATATCGCTGCAATGTGCGGAAGCCTTTACTAGGGTATTTTTGTTTTGTTACACTTTGTATATGTTGTAGGGTTCCGTAGTCAAACAACTACACTTATACTTTTACCCTTAAGCGCAAAGCACACTGAAGTAAGATTCGAGGCGGCGTCGGGGCGGAGTCGAGGAGCGGGTTCTATCTTTTCTATACAATTATAATAAGTCTGCGCACGCTGCCAGAGTCGACTCGGAGAACATGGTCAACTCGGACAACATGGTCAACTCTGACCACTTGGTCAACTCGGACAACATGGTCAACTCAGTCAACCAACATGGACAACATGAACAACTCTTGACAACTCAATTAACTGTGACAAAATCCACCATTGATCATGTTGACCGAACTGACCATGTTCATACCAGCCAACCGAATAGGTAGGTACTACGACCGATAGTTCAGCCTACTACTACTTCAGTTCAGTTTACTAAAGGTGGATCACACACTAAACGAGGCATGGCTGGCGCCTCCGCCTCTACTGTTGTTCCGAGACCCCGCCTCGACCGCGCCTCGACGCCGCCTCGACTTCTTCTGTATGCGATACCCCTGAGTACCTATACTTTTTTATTATCTGTCGTGTGGCATACAGAAAGACAGAACTGTCGGCACTACATGGTGTTATTGTATTAGTTTAAAGGGTGATTAAACTCATGACATGTTCTGTAGGTACTGAACAACTTTCCCCAAGATAGCATAGGAAATAAGGAAAAAAAATGACTTGCCGTACCTACTAAAGCTGATTGAACGTTTGTATAAAATAACTAGTGTTTACCCGCGACTTCGTCCGCACAAATTATATACCAGATTTTAAGTCAGATCATAAGCTATCAAACAAAAAAAAGTTTCATCAAAATCTGTTTAGTAGTTTTTGCGTGATGCGCGAACAAACAAACGAAACTTGTCAATAGATGGCACCACACGTCATTTAAATCGCGCTATCGAGTGTTATTTGAGTTTATATGAAGTGAACCGCAAATTTTTTATTCCTCACGATTTTATAATAGTTAAGATAAGATATAAGATAAGATAATTTTATTTTTGGTAATTTCCTAGTTTCCTTGGAAAAAGTTGTTCAGTACCTATCATGAGTAGGTACAATCACCCTTTAATTTAAATTAATGCGACTGTCAACGCAACACCATGTAGTGAAGGAGGTATAACGGTTTCTTGTTTGAATACGGAACCCTAACAAAGTAAGGAAATGATATATAGGTACCTAATTATATTTACCTACACAATATGCAATATTTCAGAAAGCTCGCCACGAGATCAAGGCGTGTATCCATGGATCCCAGGACATGAATATGATCATATATCAGTATCAGAATAGTAAGAATAATGATGATATTTATAAGATCTACAAAGAGTTAGTACATATTATCATATTATTTTATAACACATTTGCTCGTAAAGGGTCTCTTATTTGACCAATTTCACTAAACGTAATGTACCTATCTCATTACGACCAAGTCCGGTTATGTAAAGTAAAACGGACGGTTGCGTCTAAAACGAACGGTACTTTTTTAAATCTTAGCAAAGAGTTTTTATGTCAGAAAAGTGGTCAACATTTTATGAATAAATTAACTTTGGGAGATAAAATATAATAAAATAAACAAATATCTTTAATTTACTTAATTAATTTTGACAATAAATTACAACTATTTATGTGAAACCAAAACAAACAATATTAATTTACTTTATTAGTAATACCTACTGGCTGTTTTTGCGCCTTAGCCTTAAGAAATAAGAAAAAAGAAAGCGCTGATGCGCGCGCATCGCTAATTTGTGAACAAGTTAAAATTATTCCGCGCGCTTTTTTATCGCAATTTTTTTTAGATTTATTAGTTTATGGATGTCCGAGTTTTATTTATTTCCTTATTTCCTCGCAAATATGTTATAAAACGTCGTATGACACACGTGCGCTTTGATAATTACAGCCTCAGCTTTCTTGTAGACCTCGCCTACGGCTCGGTCTAGCAATTTAATAAAGCCTCGGCTGTAATTATCAACTTACCGAACTTGTATCATAATTCATAATGTACTATGACAGAACTATAAGTCCTTAGGAAAAGTTGTTCTTGTTCAGAATCATGATTAGTCGAGTAGGCATTGCAGTTTAGTATGGAACAGGAGATTTTTTTTGCGCTGACAGGTTTGCTCCCTAGTAAAAGTTGTTCAGTTTGATGGGTAGAGTAGGTATGTGGTTTAAAGGTTAATTATACTTTTCCTTACACCCTGTATAACACTTAATTGAAACTCTTCAGATACTGCCCCAGGATAGAAAAAGTGATTGAATGCTTGGATGTCGGGTTAAAAGGACTAAGTATTTGCTTCAATGAGACGGAGAAGGAAGATATGAAGAACTTGATCAAAGTGATAAAGCAGACGGCAAAATTTATTCGTCACGATCATGCTGACAGAATCATATGTAAGTCTTTATTCATTTTACCACTGGCTAACCCGACAGAAGTTGTCCTGTCTGGACTACTAAAGAGCCGTAATCAGGGAATGACTAGAAAAGGCATTAAAATTACAATAGTTGCGAAAACGAAACTGCGAGACGGCGAGACTCACTCAATGCGATTAGCGCATAAACAAACGCTTTTATAACCATGATTTGGATGCAAATGAATGCATTGAAACATGAAAAAATAGGCTATGGCGGCGGTCGGTAATGTTCGTCCTTCTTTCGTATGTTTCCGTCGATGTTTCAATGTTTCCAACATTTTTACTTTGTCCCTTTCTATTGAACGACGCATTCCTATTAGGTAGTATATATTTTCTTTGATATTATGCATAAAATAAATAAAAGGGACAAAGTAAAAACAAACGTTGGAAACACCGACGGAAAATTACGAAGAAGGCCGAACATTACCGACCGAATTTTACTACTTTTATGGCAGTCTGTAGGTACTCCAGCACTCGTAGCATGTTACACGTGATACGGCTTTATCACGCCTTTTATCTCGTTCGTTCACGAGCAAATAGAAAGAGAGCGAAGGTGTGATAGCGCTTTATCAAGGTGTCATGCTACCTATACAACACTGGTAGTATGCAACACGCGATACGGCTGTATCACGTCTTTTATCTCGTTCGTTCGCACGCAAATAGAAAGAGAGCGAAGGTGTGATAGCGCTGTATTATCACTGCGGCATGCTACCTCCAACCAGCAAAAGCTTGTTGTATAGAAGACCATAGAACGTTTTGTAAAAACTAATCGGTGGTCAAATAAAAGGCCAAAGAAGGTGCACCTACAAAGAAAGTGGCGCAATTATATCTCCATTTTGCTTTAAAGTACAAATGTAGCGGTGTCAGGCATGACAATTTTAGCCCATACAGTTGATGTAACAGTAACACAATTTCTATTTGGTGACCCGTAACGCTACTAAAGTACCTTTTTGTACGTTTAAAGAGTTCATGATTCCATTACTTCACTAATATTTATCATTCATTCATTTTACATTCGTTCACGCAGCTGCAATGTCTCAGTATTTTTGAAGAGAAAAAGACAATAAAAAAAGAGAATACGAGGATATCGTGATGAGTTAGATATTATTTTGTAATTAAATTATTCGTCTCTTACGGGGAAAATGACGTGCGACTGTAATTTTACTGATATACTATGTATGGGTTTACGTCAATATTTTAATGCCCCCTCGAATTATTGAGTTTTTACTAAAATAATTACGAATTTTAGGTCATAAACATACTTCGAGCTTCCTGAACTTTTCTATAGCACTCTTTATGGCATATTACAACCGCCATTACATGAAATTAGGGAGCTTCCTTGTGCATATGTGTGAGTGTGTGTTTTAAAAGAGAAAAGATCTCCGTTTTAGTACTATTTGTGTCATAGAGGGACTATAACAGTTATAAAAAACAGTTCCGTTCTAAAAAAGTGTCTTTGTTATAAGTTTATCACTACGATTAACGCGCGTTAAAAGGTTTTCGTTAACCTTTATATCACAATTTAAGCTACAGAAATGTATTTTGAAACTCAGCTATATCACCAAATCACTCTTTTGTAGACTTTTTGTGCCCACTATAGTACTATGTACTGTAACGATGATCTAAAAACCCACAATATCACAATATCGCCCTATTCTTGAGTTTTCATCTCTACTATAACGAAAGACCCATTAAAGTTCGTTCAGAACCTTTATTGCGTAAATCAGGCGCATTAGGGTGACAGTACTCACTATTATAAAGTTATATAGTTGTATACTACTCACATTGGAGGTTGCTATAACGCCTGACTATAACAGCTATATAAAGTCAAAACTTTTAATAGGTCGTTTTTGCTGTATAACCTTATAGAGCCAAAATGTACTGGCAAACGCTTTTACACAACAACTAGTCACCGCCAAAACCTTTATCCATCGTTTACCCAGCTTTTTTGAGATATAAGGTTTGGTTATACGACAAAATTGCTGGTTGGATGCAGAAGCCGTAACATGCTATACGTGATACGGCTGTATCACGTCTTTTATCTCGTTCGTTCGTGCGCAAATAGAAATAGAGCGAAGGTGTGATAGCGCTGTATCACGGTGGCATGCTACCCATGCAGCTTCCTGACGCTAACTCACACAGTCTCGCCTCGCTCGCTTATTCTCACTCCTGAAGAAATCGATGTTGCATGTCCCTTTCTGCATAAGCCGATATTTTTGGTGACTGTCACGTGCGATGAGCCGATGAATAGTGAGGAGAGCTTCTCACTGTGCATGCGCATGTGTGATGGATGAGCCACTGACTGAACAGTGAGGAGTGCATGCACGATGAGCCACTGAACAGTGAGGAGTGCATGCACGATGAGCCACTGAGCAGTGAGGAGTGCATGCACGATGAGCCATAGAACAGTGAGAAGTGCATCCAGGATGAGCCACTGAACAGTGAGGAGTGCATGCACGATGAGCCACTGAACAGTGAGGAGTGCATGTGCGCACAATCAGCAAATACTGCTGTCCAAACATAATCTCTATTTAAAATTGCAGTGTTCATCAATGAAGGCGGTCTAGAGTGTATCAAGACAATATTTAATGAAAAGGACACCCTGAAGTGCTTCTCTAAATTAAAAGTCGCTACAAGCACCGACTCATTAAATTGGATGTTAGAAAGCCCTTTTGGTGTAAGTAAATTACCTACAAGTATGAAATTTCGGTCCTATTGCTTAGTGGTAAGTCTGCCTGCCAAGACGCGGGTTCGAATCCCGCAGGGTGAAAACGTTAGTGTTATGAATACGAATATTTGTACCCGAATGTTTTCATTAGGTTGAATGTTGTATCAGGGTCCTGTAGCTAAATGTAGGCAAAAAAGGAATTTCGTCCTGTCCGGTCCGACTGTTCGTCTTCGTATAGGTAGAAAGGTAAAGGTATTCGAATTGCACAGTAGGACCACAGATTATATAATACTATACAGTATAGATGCCCAACGTCAAACAATGGAACGCGACTGCCGTAACGCGGGCAGTCTTCGGGCAAAGTAAATTGCTTGATTTTCCGAGGCTCATGAGATTTTTTGTAGTCAGATCATGTACTTTTAGTAACAATTTACACGTTTACGTAAACATTAATTACAAATCGATACCATAACGCCATATATTGCAATTTTTAAACTAAAATTTCATTTGTATGGGATGGGACACCATGGTAGGACTAAGAAATAAGTCGTTGGTACCTGTAGTCGTTTTTTGCACCAATTCCTAGAGATACTAGACGTATGTCTGAAATACTATGGTATGATTCACTTATTAACATAATATCTACCTACGACGTAAGTTTATTACGAAAAACGATGGTTTTTATAATTTTAACCGCAAATTATAACAACTATCCTAAGCGGTTTGGACGTATTTCTTACTGTGGTGTAATAAAGAAAAGGAAAGGGAAAGTAATTAAAATAATTACTACGATTCAGGACAAGAAAAGACAATTATTTCAATGTTTTTATAGTGACTGAGTTATATAATTATTTCAGGACGAAACGATCGTCGTCGATCCGTGAACTACTGTTGTCTACGTCGATCATGATCATCATCATTTGGCACCTAAATCTATATCTCCAAAGGTTTTTTTTTAGGTTTTGATTGCAATGGCATAAACTTTCACGCGATCGTATATTTTTTATACGGCGGGGCGAAATTCAAAGTCAACTCACTCTGGGGACAGTGAATATTTGTACCACCATTTGGGTCACCAATAAAAAATCGAATAAACGAAAGATAATAATGTGTACTGAACACTGAAGTTTACTGTAATCATTAGATGATAATAAATGTATCGTTAGAGTTGTTAAAAGTTATGCAGATTCTCTAGTTTTAATATAATAATGTATGAAAAATTGAGGACACTCAAATACAACAAAAAGTTGATTCACCCTCCTATTATAATAAAAGTTGTTCAGTTTGAAGCTGAAGCAGTATTTACAATTAAACAACAACAATTGCGAACTGGACTTTCATTGATTAAACGCCTAAAATAACCTTACAATTTGCAGGATGAGCAGTGCGACTATTACAAGAAGCTACAGGAATGTATCGTCGATCCTATGAAGTCGTGTAAATCTTCCACTCCAGCCGATTTAGTTGAATCCTTATTCGAGGAAGCCTTTAAAGGAACACCTTGCGTAAGTACACAATTTTTCTACCTATAAGTCATCATCATCACCAGCATATCGTCGCCCAGCAGTGAAAACCTCGGATGTCTCATTTCTATATATAAACACTTACGTGGTTTTCACTGCTGGGCGACGATATATAGGGTCCAACTTAATATGCTCACACTTTTTTAAGAGGATGATCAGACCATCAAACTGAACAACTTTCTCTATGTGACCAACATCAAAAGCGCGAAAAAAAAAATCTGCTCTTCCATACAAAATTGCAAACCTTCTCGAGCCAAATGTATGAGACAGCTGATTTTTTTTTCGCGATTTCGATGTTGGTCCCATAGAGAAAGTTGTTCAGTTTGATGGTCTGATCATCCCCTTAAAAAAGTGTCAGCATATTAAGTAGGACCCTGTATACATCCCACTGCAGGGCACAGGCCTACCCTCTAGGAGGGTGTTTGGGCGTTAGTCCACCACGCGTGCCCATTGCGGATTGGTAGATTTCGCATATGCATCAGAATGTCTTCTTCTGCATATGCAGGTTTCCTCACGATGTTTTCCTTCACCGTTTGAGAGTAGTCGGTAATACGTACATAAGTCAGAAAAACTCATACGTGGCATGTTGTCCGTGCGGATTCGAACCCTATAAGTAGGTACTTAACTAGATTTCTATTCTAGACCGTTCCAGAACAGGAAATTCTGTTAAAATAACCTAGGTAGGTACTCGTAGGTAGGTACTGTGTTGAGGGTCTAACTCGCTTGCGAGAGGAATAATTATAAGAGAAGAGATTAATGTTGTTTACCTATAAATTTTTATTATTGTCAAAGAAAACCTGTCACGGGTGGCTCATAAATAAAATCTGAAAAAAAAAGAAAGCTTCGAAGGATGCTTTTGGATATGTTCCAAATTTGATCTAAAGCGGCCAGCGCTTCTACCATGATATACCTACCATCTCCATAGTACTACCTACAGGGTGTAACAAAACAGTAATATTTAAAGGGTAATAGTAATAATTAAAATGTATATTTAAGACCATCAAACTGAACAACTTTCTCTATGGAGCCAAAGAGAAAAATTTAAAAGATTTGCTGTTTCATACAAAATTGGAGTACCCAATCCAGTACTTACGCCATACTCAAATGTAGGGGAGACCGGGTATGGTTGGTTTTCACAACGGTATCAATAAGCTGGCGCCCCACACGAAGGTGATCTATTCCTTTATCATTATACAGGGTGTTACAAAAGTAAAAATAAACATTTAAAACTTTTAAGGGGGTTGTTTAGACCATCAAACTGAACAACTTTAGTATGGACAATCTTTTTTTGTGCGATTTCGATGTTGGTCCCATAAGCCTAGTTCGGACTATGCCAGTATTTTAGTCGAGTTGCGAGTAATTTAGTAACTAAACGGGTCTGAACAATGAAAATTTAGTCGAGCAGTGTAGCAATTTAGTCGAGTCGATCCATTTATTTCTATTTTTATCGGGCGAGTAGCGCCTCCCACCACTACTTGTTCACCGGCTAAACAAGTCTAAAATTGTCGAATTCATAAGTTGCTGCAAAAGTGACGTTTCGCTGGAGCGAAGAAACAACATTTCAATTTGTGTCTAAATATTTAGAGTATTTTAATGACAATTATTTCAGACAATTCGTAGCTCCTAGTTGTATTTTAGTCACTAAAAAAATACTCGCCACTTGACTAAAATACTGGCATAGTCCGAACTAGGCTTAAAGTATTTTTGTAACACCTTTTAGAGGAGGAAAGAAACAGGTAAACACAGCTTTGTGGCCAAGTCTGGTGCCCGCTTTATGGCCGCTGTGACAACTGACAACCAACCCGTGAGACATTTATACCCGGTCTTCCCTACCTCCTAAGGGACAAGACCACTGTTTTTTTCGTCGTTTTCTCTATAGTGGAAGTGGTTCCAGACAGAAGTGAAAATAAATGATACCTAAATGTTTATTTATCGAACATAAAATAACAATTTTTTTGTCCTTTCAGGATCACAGCATGTCTCCAGGTATAATCGTGCTAATAACTGTGATAGTGCTTGCGATAGTGGTATTAGTAATCGTTGTGGCATATAAAAAACTAGTATGTTGTTAGTTCAAGTAGTTACACTACATAGGTAATGTACCTAACTATATAGGTAGGTAATTAAGTATTCCTTTTCTACATTTCTTTCATTGTTTTCTACATAATATTAAAAATATTTGTTTGCTATTGAAATTATGGTTATATGGGCGTGATTGATCACACTTTAATTATGTATAATTATAACATCAGACAATAATTATAGGACCTTTACCTATCCTGTTTTTTAGAAAATAAACTATTTAAGTATTTATAAAGGTATTTTGATTGATTGGTAAAATTGTAAACTATGATTTTTTTAAATTTGTATGCCATAGGAAAATAAATTTTATTTTCGTTCAATATTTTTTCTGTTTTTTTTTTCACTTTCTTCTACTTTTTATTCCCCATTAAGAGTCCTTTAACACACACACACAATAAGAAAATGATAAACTGCACTCTCCAACTTAAGGAAGTCAGTGCAAGTTTCATCAAAATCGGTTCAGTAGTTTTCAAGATTTGGACTAATACGTGTATAAGTGTGATGGCCTGGTTTGTAGGGGAAAGGTGTACAAGATGATCCCCTTAAGGGAAAATGCTCGTAGTTTAAAAAATATTCGGTTTAATTCTGAAGTTTAAGCGATTAATGATAGCAAGTTTATCTGTCTACCTGTTGTCATACTCAAAATGTTGAATTTAGTGATCTTTCATTATAATATTTAAATTTTTCTAAAACCCTACGAAAGGATCATCTTGGACACCCCGGTGTCCAAGATGATCCCTAGGGTATGGGCAAGATGATCATGCCCCTTTTTAAGGAAAATTATATGTTTTCGTGGAATTAAATTTTATCTCAAAGAACTAGTCTCAAGCTGAGCCAGCCTTCTTAATACTCACAAAATAAGTAATAACAACCATTATTATAATAAAATCAATCGTATAGTGTATAATTTTAGTAAGATTATATAATCTTCTAAAATACCGTACTTAATCTCATACACCCGAGAACAGGATCATCTTGCCCCAACTTCAACTTTTTTAGTCTTTGTTCGATAACATAATTTTTATACTTTCTGTTGTTGCTATACCATTCAAAATACTAAATAGGGGCATTATATAAAGCCACTTACACAACAATCTTTGTAATTGACTGCCTAGATCAAAAGTTACCTAAGCTTAAAATCAACCCTACCTTAGATCAAAGTCACAAAATTTATGTTTTTTTCCATAAAAATTTACTCGTCTGTCACATCGCCATGACGAATTCAATGATGCGAGGGTGTATCGGGGGCTACGTTTTACCAAAGAAAACAACCAGATAGGGTTTATAGTTTCGCTGCAATTGAGAGGGATCATCTTACCTCAAGGGATCATCTCGTACACCTTTCCCCTATGTATTTACGCGATAACTTCGGTATTTCTTGACCGATTTGGGTGATTCTTTTTTTAGTTCTGAAGGATTTATCATATCTATATCTATATATATCTGAAGATCTGATGAAGCGCTTCGGAGCTATACAATAGAATTCCTCAAAAATAGACAGTATCGATGTATAGATGTACCCTTTGCGTTTATAATGATATCTGAGTTGAACTAATGAATTCACGACTAAAAATAGTGAAATAAACAAAATTTTAACAAAATATGTAACCCACTTTAAAAAACTAAAAAGTTAAAATTTCGTTCGCATCATAAGAACATTAATTTGTTTTATTGGAGTCGGTGTCAAGCCAAGCCAAAAAACAAGCCCTGTCGCGATGTCGCCTGTGCTTGTACAGAGTAGTGTTCTGCACACAGTAGATCTATTTTTCTATAACACTGAGAGGCTGATATTCTGTTGTATTGATAGCAATCCTTACTCCCTCAGCATGGTCCTCAAACTTCGCAGGTTTTTGTGAATCTTTGCGCTTGATCAAACTCAGCTGTGCAGCATTCGGGAAGCTATGCGAAAATGCGCGCTGCATACAAACGTACTATGGTGATATTTTCAATACTAACCAATTAAAGTCAATGAAATTTTGCAGAAAGAATCTAGAAACAAATCTCTATGCTTGTATGGAGTCTGATTTTCGTAAAAATGTACAGTTTCAATGCTAGTATTAATTTAAAATTTGTATGGAAATCTTTGAGGTAACTTTAAAACTATACATTATAACAATCTGACTCTATACCAGCATAGAAATTTGTTTCTAGATTGTTTCTGCAAAATTGCATTGACTTTAATTGGTTAGTATTGAAAATATCACCATAGTACGTTTGTATGGAGCGCGCTCCGAATTATATCCTCTTAATGCCACAGAGGGAATGTCTCATGATGAAAGCCAACATTCTGAGGGAAAATGTGTGGTGTGCAGTGTGTGCGGATTGGTTCGCCAAACAATATAGCGGTAGCCTATTACGCGTTGGAATTAGAGAGTTTTTACGATTCCACCTGCCATAGTTTGCAGCAGACGAGACATATTGGGGAGTCCAGTCATCCTGAAGTTATGTACCTACACGATAGGCCCGGTACTTTGTGTTTTCGCCGGTGAATATACCTATACATGGGTCGTCCATGTCGCGTTAAATAACTCGCGTCGTATAATTACTTGAAGCCTCAAGCCGACCTTTAACATTCAGATTTATCCTTAAACTGGTATCCTTACCACCCCTGGAATGCCTCACTTCCATTGTGTGATTTCGTGGCCACATAGCGTGCAGCAGCAAGAGCTGCAAGCAAGCAGCCGTAGGAGTTTCCAACAATTCAAGCAGGCTGATGACCAGACTGTAACAAGATTCCCTCTGTGATAGAAAAGGGTACCTTCACTAGCAAGGTTAATTCCCCCCATTAACAACTATCTTCTGGGCACGATCTAAAGTGACCAGTGCGAAAGACGCACTCAAGTTGGGGTAAAAGGGTAAATGGGTAATATTATGTTGTTATAAGTCAACCTTTTAACGAAATATATTATAGGCAACACAGCACAAAATAAATTTTCAAAAAGGTATTATAGGCGGTTAGAGCCTTTCTACGCTATTGTTTTTAGGAGGTTTTTAAGGATAGATAAATTAAGCAAAAAAGCGTTATCTTTAATTTAATTTTTTACTCTAAGGGCCTGTTTCACCACTTCTGAGTAAGTTCTTGCTAGCTTATCCGACAGATAGTTTGACGTGTTTTGTATGAAAATATCTCTCGCTCACAAAAGAGCGTGCATGATGTTTTTCCTGTTTTGCTGTGGGTGGCTAGATACAATGCTGATAACAAGAGGAAGTGGTGTCCAAACCACGTAGCCAAAACGTGACATGGAAAAGACAGGGATTAGTTTTTCGGCGCGGGGATAAGAGTTCACTAATGTTCGAAGCGTGGTGGACGACGATCGATTTCCTCTATTACATACCTAGTGTTTTAATAATTATCAGTAAGGTAGGTACTACATTTTAATTTATTTAACATTTTATTCTTAAAAATACTCGTTAAGTACAGTTTTCTGTCCTTGAGCCTCCCGTGCTATCGTGCTATTCTATACAGGGTGAAATGGAAATCATTGGCATCCTTTTAAACTAAGAGTGTACTCATCAAACTGAACACCTTTTACTATCTATGGGAGTAAACCGACCGTAGCAAAAAAAAATCTGCTGTTTCATTTGAGAGTTACTGTTGAATTGAGTAGACATCGCAGTTTAGTTTTTTTGCTACGGTCGGTTTGCTTTCACAGTACTTAAACATTTTTCCGTTAGAACACCTGTGACATCTCACTTTCGTGTATCGAGTTTGTGCTATAGGTACAACGTGTTAATGAATTAACGCAAAACTAGAAAGTAGTTTGTTTAGAATCGAGAGCAGAATCGAATTATCATGGTTTCAACATAGTTTTATAATATAATATGGAAGAAATGAAGACAACAAGAATATAGAAAAAATAAAAACCAACTTAAAGATAAAAAAGGCCGTCAGGTGCATCTCCGCGAGACATGGTACCAAGCATGCTGGCAGCGTTCCCTCTTTGGATGGTCAAGCTAATGCGTTGGCCAAGGAAGCTGCCAGCTCTACGATCACCGGTTGTTTCGCGGAGACGCATCGACAGCTCTTTAATAAATTTTTTGGCTTGTTTTTTATCTAATTGTATATAATAATCTAAATAATAATTTCTAAGAAATTAATATTTTTAAACACATAGTTTTTATTTTTTACAAAATTTTAAGGGTCTAGGTAATAAAGGGGGTTAAAAAGGGTTGGGGTTTGGGTAGGGATTTTAAAAATTATAATTTAACTAGCGACCCGCCCCGGCTTCGCACGGGTGCAATGCACATATAAACCTTCCTCTTGAATCACTCTATTTAAAAAAACCGCATCAAAATCCGTTGCGTAGTTTTAAAGATCTAAGCATACATAGGGACAGACAGACAGCGGGAAGGGACTTTGTTTTAATACTATGTATTGATGAACTCGATCTCAAACCACCCCTCGTGCATTCTCACCCTACTTACTACAAATGTATCCATGAGCACGTTAGCGCTTTGATTCATTGCTGAAATGACAAAAAATCATTTTTGCCTCAAAACTCATGAAATAACATGAAATTTTAATAATTGAAATAGTGAAATTATTGTTTCAATCGAATTATTTTGTTATAAATCAGTTGGGGTGTATGAGGTTTTGCTTTGGTAATGTTGTCGACAACGCACAGCCTCATGCACAGCATTATGTTGTCTGAAAATAAAATAATTTGCATTAGGTCGTATTTTTAATTTTTTAATAAACCGCTGAATATAGAAACATGAAATTGGGAATTTAGATGCTACGGAGGATGCAGGGGTGCACTAAGGAAGAATTTTTCGATATTCTATTTTCACGTGGACTAGCGGGCAAAAGCTTGTGTTATTTAATTGTCATGACATAAAAAAATACCTACAATTGAGAGCAGCACAGGAGGCTCGGTGCCCCCTTTATAAAAATGTTAATCCAGTCGATACAATTATAAATTATAAACCACTCTGATCAAATCATTTCTGTCCAGATAACTATAAAAACAAGAAGACGAAAATGGGTTTAAAGTATCTAATGCTCATGGTTCTAATGTTCGGTAAGTGAGTTTTTTATTTAGACTAACCTAATTATAGTATGCAATACACTAATAGGTAGTCTATGAAACCTACTTAGGTATTGTAATGGTTAGCAAATACCTACAGACACAGCAGGGAGAGTCCATACTATAATTATTTAGTACCATAGTATGTATTCCTATACTTACTTACTGTGTCTGTGTGTGGTATCAGCTCGGAGCTTCTTTTTCACTCCATTGGTAATCATACGTACGACCATGACCATGACGTCACCGCCACATATCGATGCGAAAGGATCCGTACGGGGTGTCGGTGGCGTCCCACAATAAAGGGTTGAACTACACCAGGCAGCACGAAACCGCATTATTCCGTCGCTCCACGCCGCGTGCGATCACGTTCTGTCTATCTTATTATGCTCATCCAAATGACGTTCCTGAGTGACATAAAAGGATGGAGCGACGGAAAAATGCGATGCCGTGCTGGTGTAGTTCAACCCTAATCGTGTTTTTTGTATGAACAAACCGTCGATGAATGAGCCGGAACTCTTATTACCTACTCTACTTTGTTTTATTGATTTTACGGTACAATTATTAGGAACTACGTCCGCACAAATTATATAGCTACCTACTTCAATTCAATAAAATTTTTGTTTAATGGCATCCGATGTGATATCACAATTCAGCCAACGTCTCGTTATATGAATATTATACGTAGGAAAATGATCAGTAGTTTTAATTAAATCTAGAGTGGCAGTTTTGCCAATGCAAGTAGTTTAGAGTCTCAAGTGATTGTTTTAAGGTTAAAACACAAAAGAGTTCACGAAATGGCCGACCCGCATGGCCAGAAAAATCACGAGCCGACCATTGAGGTACTATGTTAACTCAATGGAGCCGACGCACGCAGACGTCCTCTCGGTAGACCTACTCTAGCCACGCGAGTCTATTACCTTTGATAAAGTTATATGTCAAGATTGACAGTCGAAGTCGTGTGACGACCCGGTTGGTGTAATGGTTACCACGCCGAACTGCCAAACCTCCAAGTCAAGTTCGAGCATCACGCAAACCTGCCTCGGTTTGCGTGATGCTCGAACAAACAAACAAACAGACAGACAAAAAAAATTAAAAATGGTCAGATAAAAGGCACATTTAAAAACGATAATCGTAATATTATTCTTGTAAATAAGTATCTTCGATGCACCTGACACACATTCTGTTGCAGTTTTATATAAAAGGTAGGTACCTACCTAATGTAGATTTGATGAAAATCTCTTCGTTTTTTAATTGGTTTCTTCTATAAATTTAGGCAATTTTTTTCTCATTATTATTTTCAGTCTACCTATTATTACAAGCTTTTATTTACTTTTACCTGTCCCAGTGTCTGTAATGAAATCTCGCAAGTTAAATTTCACCCACTTCCCGGTTTCCGATTGAGCTAAACTTTTGCATGAATAATGTAGGTATATCGCGTGACAATGCATTAAAAGCTTGTTCAAAAAAAGTTTTTATTCTGTGATTTTACCTATTAGTTATTCAGCTACAGGTCTTGCTTGGGATCAGTTTGAAACGTCCGCGTCGGAGAAAGCCCTGGAGAAAAAGTGTGTCCATAATGGAGGTCAACATGCTTATAAAAAGTTAAAGGTTTGTAATTGCACTGCTTTATTTACAGGGTGGTCCAAAACGAGACGTCCAACAATAATTTATAGATTCCTCGCAACTTAATAGTGTACCTACCTATCCGAAAATACCATTTTCGTAGAAAGTTTAGAAGTTATGATTTTTTTAAATGCGTATTTGCGAATTTTTGGCAGGCTAACATTAGTAAAATAATAATCACTACAAAAGTTCATCGAAAACTACCAAAAACAATCACGTGCTATTTATTGCATACAACATTACCTCTTTAAATTTTTATTAGAATGTAATAGGATTAAAATTACGATTATTACCTCCAATAGAAAATTCGAGCGACGTTGCCGCTTCGTATAGGTACAGTTATTAAGAGGATATAATTCGGAGCACGCTCCATACAAACGTACTATGGTGATATTTTCAATACTAACCAATTAAAGTCAATGAAATTTTGCAGAAACAATTAGAAACAAATTTCTATGCTTGTATGGAGTCAGATTTTCATTAAAATGTATAGTTTTAAAGTTGCAGTGCCTCAAAGATTTCCATACAAAACTTTAATTAATCCTAGCATTGAAACTGTATATTTAAACGAACATCTGACTCCATACAAGCATAGAGATTTGTTTCCAGATTGTTTCTGCCAAATTTCATTGACTTTAATTGGTTAGTATTGAAAATATCACCATAGTACGATTGTATGCAGCGCGCATTTTCGCTCTCGGAATAAAATTCTCTAAACTAATTCTTATGGTACCTATAGGTTCCCTTCATATAGGCTACCTACCGATTGATCTGCAGTGCAGCCGTGTTTGTTTGATGTTGGTTTGATGGGAGTCGTCCGTATCAGGTTGCAATACAGAGCGCTGGCATGCGCTGCACTGCTGCAGCAGGGTTCGGTGGCAATACTGACAATAATGTTATTCGGAGCCGGTCGCATTACACACAGTCTTCAAGTGTCTGTGGTGCAGTCGGGTTTGTGAGTACGTTATCCAAACGAACCCGGCTGCGTTACAGAGCAGTAGGTATGTGTCTGTGTTGCAGCCGGGTTTGTTTTTACGCGTCCCGACCGCATGCCGACCAAGGTGACCTTGGTTGGGCGTTGGTTGGCAGCCGTGTATTTACTGCTTTAGGCTCATCACATACATGCGGAATTGCGATTCGGAATTCCGAATGCAAACCGGTTTTCGTATGGAGGTTACCCCAGATTTGCGAACGGGATTTCAAACAATTACAAAAAAACGGTTTGCATTCGGAATTCCGAATCGCAATTCTGCATGTATGTGATGGCGATAACCTTTTTGTGGAATAGTGTTTTTGGTTATCTGTGGCAAGTCAAATGAACGAATGAATGAGAATCCAGCCAAAATACATACGCCAATTACTCAGTGCACTAACAGCGTAGCAGGATGTTTTTAATTAAAACTCTACTCCTCTAACTTCGTTATTCTTGTTTGTGAAATGAAAATTTGATTATTTGTGTATAAGTTAAGGGCGTAACAAACGGACGCTATAATATACAGCGCAGTACAGCGCAGTATAGCGCTATACTGCGCTCTAGAGTACGGTATAGCGCAGTATAGCGCTATACTGCGCTATAGAGCGCAGTATAGCGCGATACCGCCGAGGTTGAACTCTTCTAACGCACGAAACATTGCATGAGCACGTCCCGTTCTTGTGCGAGTGAGAGGAGGCTATTGCCATCTGAAAGATACCGGGCAGTATAGCGCAGTATAGCGCTATACTGCGCTATACTGCTTGGTATATTACGTCGCATAGATACAGGATGTTTTACAACCGTCCTGATTTATTTAATTAATCAACTTATTTATTAAATAGGCGGACTAATATTACTTACCAGTTTATTATTATAATGTTAAACAACAAATTTTATATGAGTAACAGTGTCTCAACAACCAAATTAAGCAAAAAAATCGCCTGTGTCATACATTTGAGTTTAGGAGGCTTTGCAGTTTAGTATGGAACAGCCGATTTTTTTCTTTGCGATTGCAGGTTTGATCCCATAGTAAAAGTTGTTCAGTTTGATGGTCTGAACCACTCCTTAAAGTTTCGGAAGACAAAAAAAAAGCTTCCGGTATATTTTTTTTATTTTTGTGTTTATTAGGAAAATCAAATCAAACAATTAAGTAGGATCTACTTTATCATTGTTCTTTATCAAACCACCTAGTTTGATTTTCATCCCATCCCATGAACCCATATAACTCATTTAATTGAACAGCCTGTATAAAATTGTATTCCTACACGCGCAAGCTGCCACCGCACTCACGCACACAGACACAAACGGCAAATTATCGATCTTGATACTTGTAATTTTTTGTAAGTATTTTGTTTGGCAAAGTAAATTGTTTATTATTTGATACTTATGTATTAAAATTTAACGTTTAAAAACATAATACGTTAACTTTTAATTAAAAATCCCTGATTGTTACTGATAAATCAATGGATATTTTTTGTCTGTTGTTTGTACTCGAGCGTTACGCAAAATCAACTGGACCAACGTTATACAATGTTCACCATAGTGAACCATAGGACCCCATAGGACCAAACTAGTGAAAGTTGTTCAGTTTGATGGTCTGAGGCACGACCATCTGATAAAATGTAAAGCATTTAAATTTACATCGTGAATAATATTGGTCCAGTTGTTTTTGCGTGACGCTCGAGCACAAACAACAGACTTAAAAAAAACAATGATTTACAAATTATAATAAGATCAATTATGTTTTATGTTAATTTAAGTTACATTTTAATACGTATCTAAAATGATAAATAAACTACGTTGCTAAACAAAGTACTTGCTCAAGAAAAAAAAATTAAAAGTATCAAGAAGTGGTCTTCCATGTGGAGTTGACTCTACGGTGGCGTGTGTGCGTGCGGCGGACTGCGGCGTGGCCGAGCCCTTTGTGTTCGCCGCCATTCTCGCCGCCATTGTAGTACTAGTGATGTGCCGAGACGACTATTTTTAGTATTCGGATATTAATATTAATTTATTCGATAACAATTTTCTTATTTCTTTGGTAATCTCATTGAAAGAAGAATCAAATTGAAACCTACTCGAGTATTCGAGTCCATTCTGAGCAACCATCAAACTGAGCAACTTTTTCTATTGAGCCAACAAAGAAATCGCGAAAAACAGCAAATGCCATTCATAGAAAATGTCAATAGCTACTCGACCAAAATGTAGGATTTTTTTTTCGCAATTTCAATGTTAGTACCATAGTAAAGCCCGACCAGAAAAATAAAAAACCTCGCCATGTTGCGGAAAATCCAAGGAACTAATATTTGTACTTGGAACACAGACATTAAAGGTAATAGTCGATTGCAGCGCCCCCAAACCAGGTTTTTTATATTTCTGGTCAAGCTTTATAAAAGTTATATCCCATAAATGATGTAGGTAACACATTTAACCATACAGCCACTCTTACTTAATATACTTAGTCGTTTTTCGACAAGAGATGAGAAATAAAGGGTATAATTATTAGGAGCGCGCTCCATACAAACGTACTATGTTGATATTTTCAATACTAACCAATTAAAGTCAATGAAATTTTGCAGAAACAATCTAGAAACAAATTTCTATGCTTGTATGGAGTCAGATTTTCGTTAAAATGTAAAGTTTTCAAGTTACAATGCCTCAAAGATTTCCATACAAATCTTAAATTAATCCTAGCATTGATACTGTATATTTTAACGAAAATCTGACTCTATAGAAGCATAGATATTTATTTCTAAATTGTTTCTGCAAAATTTCATTGACTTTAATTGGTTAGTATTGAAAATATCACCATAGTAAGTTTTTATGCAGCGCGCATTTTCGCTCACGGAATAATATTCTCTTAAGGGTATATTTTCTAAAACCCCTACTTTTAGGAACATTGTTTTCAGTGATATGCTATTGCATATCCAGTGTTTTATATTTATTATGAAAGAACTGCCTTTACTTAAAAATGTAATGAATCGTTTTTTTGTTTGTTTCATATAATTTATTTTAGTAATCGCATAAAATCCGGACACTGTTCGTCGAAATATTGCTAAAAATGGGGTTACTTTAGGAACATTTTTAGAAGGGTTACGTTACACGGTTGAATTTACAGTTTACGTAAAAAGAAAGTTTATATAAATTTAAAAAACATAATGAATCGATTTTTTGAAATACCAGTCTGAAACACTAATATTTTTGAAAACATATTATTTAAAATCAAATATTGTGATTACCATACAAAATGGCGAACAAATTCAAGCTTTTGACATCCTGTGACAACTGCAAAATTATCCTTGTTTCTGATTTTTTTCATTGTACGGCGAAATGCCGTTACTGGAGCACGTCCGCGTCAAATGTTTTAAAAATAATTTGCGACAATTTTTTTCTCGATCCGTCTTTGGATGACTGAAACTCAAAGGTAATTGAATGGAATAATTCATTATTTGTATTTTTCTAAAGCTAAAATTATGTTGTATTCCAAAAAAATTAAACGAATTCTAGGATATTTTTTGTCATATTGTTCAATCAAATTGAAATGACTTCAATTATGTCAGTGTCGTCTAAGTAGCGTATACCAAATCTATGACCATTCTCTTTGGTCGGCTTTTCAATATACAATTACCAATACAGTCGCGCACAGTTTCAAATAAATTCTAAGCAAGAAGATTAAATTACCTACGTAGTATAAAATTCTTTTATTTACTTCTGAAATTAAATCACTGCAAATAATATCAAAACAACTAAAAACTTGCTTCCTACCAATTTCAATGAATAATTGAACAGAAAAGATTTTATTACTTAGGTAGGTACTAGTTTGATGCCAATCTAAACTAAGCCCTATACTTTCGTGAAATCCAAATCTGTTCAGTAGTTTTAAAATAACGTGTGCACAAACAAACAGACAAAAATTCTAAAAATGGTCTCAATGTATTCCATTACGTAGGTACCTATTCCGAACACCGCCAATTAACATTTTTATAAATATCTTCAATGTACATCCACGTCATGTTTGCAATTATGACTCAATCACAGACTTAAATTGCAGTCGAATGACATCTCAACCATCAAAATCGGTTCAGTGGTTTAGGCACGTCTGCCAAAACAAAGGGAATATTTAAATTCCACGGCTAATTTTTCTCCACTAGTCATAAAAGCAATATTTTTAAAATTTTGTTAAGTAAACTACTATATTTAAAGAAAACCGGCCAAATGTGAGTCGGACTCACGTACGGAGGGTCCCTTAGCACCATACCATAGCGTAAATTCACTTTGACTACACCATACAATACAATAGTAGTAATATAATTATTGTCTTGAGATATATTTCTCTCGAGATTTTTTGCCCAACCACCATTTCTTGGTGTGGGGCTAGACAGAAGAATATACAGATTATGGGAGATAGTTATAAAATACGTATTTTTTATGAAAGATAGTTTGTTGCAATAAAAGCGAACCGTAAAAGCTAGCTAGTTTATCAATACAAATACATTTTTAATTGAATTTGAACGGTAATCTCTAAATGCAAAAGTGGTCACAAGAAAATCATTCGAACTCATGTAGAAAAAACTTTGCTAATCTAAAAAAGACACCTTCCTTCTTTTTCTACTTCGATGCTGGAAACAGAAACGGCAACATAAAATGTCAAATTCTGACATTATAATTTTGTTTTTCTTATCGGCCAGTTATTTTATGTACTTTTCAAATTTACCGAGGAGTTTACAGGGCCCGGTTTAATAAACGTGACAATAAGCGTGACAATTACAGGTGGAAAATATGATAATTTCGTCAAAATGTCATGGTGAAAAATTATAGTACATTACTGCAGTGGCCAGCAAAAGACGCATCGATGGACGAACGTGTAAATGTGGGCCGAGGCGAAGCCAAGGCACACATACGTAAGTCCATCAATGCCTAGTTGTGGCCAAGGCTTGTATAGTGCTTTTCTCAAACAATGCTATTATGTTATTATTATGATTATGCATTAAATATTATGAATTATGAATTATGAATGCGCGGAAATGAAAATTAATCAACTTTTCAAAATCAATGACGAACAACAATAATTTTTCCTGCGATAAAGCTAGTAACTTATAACTTATCTGTGGTTAAAGTGTCTATTCGTTTTTTTTTCATTATAAAGCTTTTTATTTGCAAGCCAGTTCAAAATTTAAACCAAACCTTTGATAAGTTACCTCCTTGGTTGCCATGTTTCGGAGTAAAAGATCGTTCCATTTTTAAATTAAACGACATAATATAAGTTTACTATGTAATTTATTTGGCCGCTAAACTACGACAGATATAGATTTTCATACAACTATTGCCGGCCACTGCTCGCATAGTACAGCAATTTCGATTTATTTCAAAGAAGGTTGTCAACATAATGCTCAAATTTCCAAGCATGTTTGAGAAAAGAAATTTGTCGGATTGTAGCGACAATTTGACATATTTCTGTTCAATAATTTTTCTCCTGACAGGTGACATGTGACAGAGGAGTAGCGTGGCTAAGGAGGTAACAAGTAGACGTGTCGTCGGCTTGCGATTTGATTGCCCAAGTGGCTCCGCCGTTTTATGGTGGTTTCAAGTGTGTGTTTTTGTTTAAAAACGGGGTTTTGAGATCGCCATATCCTATTACCGTACAATATCTAATAAATATATCTTCAACACTTGACACTGGCGAAATCTAACAAGGAAACGCTATTTAATAAAAATAGAATAGACATAATGACAATTTGTCCTGAAAAACTTGACATAAGTATTTGTTTTATTAAACACTTCTTCTTATCGTGTGGGCAGCAAGCCCTGGTATCAGAGTTTTTTTCAGACCGCCTTACGGGCCTCTGACGTGGTTTTTATGTACCTAACCAAAGATAGTAGCCGGGATCAACGGCCTAACGTGCCATCCGAAGCATGGAATCATGTGATTCAGCCTGTAATATCCCAACAAACTGGGGAAATTTGCACTAAGTGACATGTCACTAGGTGTCCCCCGTGGGAATCGAACCCACGACCTATGTAAGCAGAACTCAATGCTCTTGACAATTTTGTCAATGTACATTTTTATTGAACTGTAAATAATTGTTGAATTTTCGCCTGTCGCCTTTCACCTGTAATTGTCGCGTTTATTGAATAGGGCCCTGGAGTGCGATTTTTGAATCTCATTCGCTGAGCTCAGCAGTTGAAAATGTCAAAATTACTATGGAGATTACTATGGAGATATGCATCTTCCTACTGCTGATTTGACTTTCAAAAATAGCACTGCTGAAGTATGATTTTTGAAAGTCGCATCAGCAGTAGGAAGATGCAAATCTCCATAGTAATTTTGACATTTTCAACTGCTGAGCTCACCGAATGAGATTCAAAAATCGCACTCCTGGTCGAAAACGACCTTATATTTTTTAAAAAATATCCGTAATCCTTTCATTTTAAAATCTCTAACATAGAAAATGTTGTTTTCTCCCCTCCGGACGAAAAGCGTAAATTTTCTTCCCGCTGCGCTAAACGAAGTTGCCGCTTTCCACCTCCGTCGAGGAGAAAAATAGTAAACTAACCTCGGGCAGTAAATAAGAAAGCCTCAGATCACATGTTTGTTGACCTCGGCTTCACCTCGGTCAGCAATCAAATGACATCTGAGACCTTTCTTACTTTCCTGCCCTCGGTGTGTAATCTACTATATTATTCACACAATTATTCGGTATGTCAAGCATTTTTTTGTCTTTATTTTATATTTTTTACGGATAGAAGATATCATTAGAAACATTTTTTTTGACAATTCATGAAGTTTATCTGTAAATGGCAAAAGTGGGCTCGAAAAAATTATTCGAACTCCACGTTGTTAATTTAGTTGTTTAAAAATTTAATTTAAAAAATAAAAATTACCTGCCTTCTCTTTGTTACTCCATGTTGGAAACAGAAACGGCAACATGAAATGTCAAATTCTGACACATTGAACATATTTTTTCTGAATGATTAGTTATTTTAAGTTGATATTTAGTTTAATCCTTTCATTTTAAATATTCTGACATATAAAATATTGTTATTGAGACAATTATCTCGAAATGGTTTTCCATTTTGTCCTCCCAAAAAAAAACTTGACGGTACCGAATTGACGAAAATGTCGGTGATTTTTTTTATTCAGTATGTTCAAAATTAGAATACCGGCGGTATATATATCATAGAATCTCCTCCTTGTCGGTTAGTAAAAAATATCACATGTGTAATTTTGAAACTATAAAAAAATATAAAAAAAAATAAGTGTTTAATAAATTTAATTAGTTATGTAGGCATATTCCGTTACTCTACATATTGTGAAATCATAATTTTTGTATCTCTATACACAATTTTTTTGCCCACAGTGCTGATCGTATTTAGTTTGAAAAAAGTGGTAAGTATGTATGTAGGTTACACTTTAAATTAACCGAAACTTCCCAACTTTGGTTAATTTAAAATGTTTTAGTTAAGTAATGAATTTCTTATTGTGTGAAAAAAACCTACCTACTAACTAGGTATTCTTCACAAAAAATACTTAACACTTTTCTTATCGATGGTGGGAGCTAAAACAAAAGGTCACGGAAAACTTACAAAACATTATCAACATTTTTTATTGAAAATTGACAGCAAGTGATGACGTCACAAACGAAAATATACCCTTAAAGAGGCAATTTATGTAAGTGCTAACTTTAAGTACTCGAATCAGAGTATTGTGAATCCGAATACTATATTTCGCATTTTCAGAGAGTACTTATAGGCATAAGGTATTCGAATCCGCACTCGAGTCCAACCTGACTCGGCACATCACTAGGGCGTAGTAGGCTAGTCATTTCATTGATAAATTGTGAGCATCAAGACGGCAGGATCATAGTCTTCGATTTAAAATGTATCTTATCAGTAACATAGTATGTTAGGTAGGTAGTTCAGGTACCAGTGTTGGGCAACATGTAATTAACTAATAATTTATTTATTAGACTTTTTTTTCTTTTAACTTTATTAAGATGGTGACTTATTAGCTTTTATTAGACTTAATAAACTTCAATTAACTTTCGGTATGTCAATTTGGTATTTATTTTATGTTTTACGGATAGAAGACATCATTTTAAGGTACAATTTTCATTTTTTTTGCAATACATCTAGTTTATAATAATAATAATTCTTTATTTCAGACAGTTAGTCCATAAAAGTGTTAGTAACAGAGGAACTTAGCGAGCCTACTGATTAGTAAAACAAAACAAAAACAAAACTCATTTTAAATATGGACCTTCACCCAAAATTGGGAAGGTCTACAGGCTGGTGTGCAGCTGCACCCATCGTTTCATTATGGGGCTATCCCAACTTTCAGCAACAGTCTGCAGAATGCTGTCTGAGAATACAAATTTAATTTTTAACTGTAATATTTATAAGGCAAAATGGTCGCAAAAAATCATTCGAACTCCATGGAAAAAATCTTTGCCGAATTTTAAAAAAGAAAATATTGTTATTGAGACAATTATCTCAACATGGTTTTCGATTTAGCCCTCCAAAAAAAACTTGACACACCGAATTGTTGAAAAGTAATTGTATTAATAATTAAAATTGTAATTTCTGTTAATTGCAATTACTCAATAACTTTTTTTGGTTACGATTATAATGTAAAATTATGTAGAAAGTGAAGAATGATTGCGTTAGCCATTTGATGTTTGATGGTGGATGTTGGGTGATGGATGTTCGGTAGTGGATGTTGGGTTGTATGTGGAGTATATTTGTTAATGTGGTGGGTGTAGGGTGGATCTTTGGTACCTAGTGGATTTCGGGAACAATCTGTCCAAAAACTGTAAAGTTCAAAATGGCGGCCAGTTTTCTCAAATCTGACATCGGATTCAAGTTAAGAATCCACGCGGACCTACAGACGGTGGACACTTGGACACCCAACCCGCTCCAGTTTTCCGCGTCAGTATCAGTGTATTATCAGTGACCCTTGTAAAAGTAATTGTGTAAATTTAATTACTAAATTAATGTAATTGAATTAACAATTAATTGAGTAATTCCAATTACATAATATAAATGAATTACGCCCAACACTAGCAGACGGATTTTAAGAGGTTGATTGGACCATTGAATTGACAAACTTTATGCGGGACCAAAATCGAAATTACAAAAATAAACTGCTGTTCCAAACAAAACTGCTGGCCTACCTACTCGACCCAAATGTATGGGACAGCTGCCCACCGAGCTGGGCTGAGTTACTATGTTACCGTTATGCCAAATTTTGAATCGATGATTTGATCCTGCCATCTTGATGCACACGCGTTATCGCGCTATACTGCGCTCTATAGCGCAGTACTGCGCAGTACCGCGCTGTACTGCGCTATACTGTACTCTAGAGCGCAGTATAGCGCTATACTGCGCGGTACTGCGCTGTATATTATAGCGTCCGTTTGTTACGCCCTTTAAGGGTTTATCCTTACAATAAAACGTATACGACGTTGGTGAAATCGGCTCTTAGTGTAGGAGGTATAAGAGTTTCTTGTTTGAATAGATACGGAACCCTAACAAAGCGAAGAAATGATTTAAAGCCTGACCAGAAAAATAAAAAACCTCGCCATGTTGCGGAAAATCATTAGAACTAATTTTTGTACTTGGAACACTGACATTAAAGGTTATAGTCGATTGCAGCGCCCCCAAATCAAGTTTTTTATATTTCTGGTCAGGCTTTACCTAATTACTACACAATATGCAATATTTCAGAAAGCTACCATCGATTTCGAGGCGTGTAGTACCCATGGATTCCAGGGCATGGGTAGGATCCAATATCTGTTTGAGAGTGATAACATTAATAATGAATTGGATGTTTATAAGAACTTCATAGAGTTAGTACCTACCTGTTATATTATTATTTTACAGAACTATAGAGGGTGTAAGTGACATGACATGCGCAAATACTGAAACGGTGAATTCAGACCAACAAGCTGAACAACTTTCACTATGGAGCCATTGAGGTACTCAATGTATGGAGCCACCCTCCGGAAACGCGAAAAAAAATCAGCTACTCCATACATTTGAGTCGAGTCGGTACAACTGTTTTGTATGTAACAGTTGATTTTTTTTCATGTTTCCTGACGGTGGCCCCATAGTGAAAGTTGTTCAGTTTGATGGTCTGAAATCACCATAGAGAAATAACACGCTCCCCTTGGGAAATCACCCTTTCAGTAATTGCTAGGCTGTCACTTACACTCTGTAGGAATTTAAATATGAGATCCTTAGGTTCCTTGAAGAAAGTTGTTCAGTATCATCATAGACATAGCTTTATAGGCCCATCATATCGAACATTTAAATCGCAAACTAACGTCTAGTTCTGATTTTTTTATATGTTGTTAGGACCACTACCAGTAGCGTATATCCAAGTTTGCAGCTTCATAAGACCTGTGCTAACTTTGCAGCACTCGAAAAACCATCCCGTTTTTTGGTTTTTTGCTTACATCTCGAAGTCTATAAGACGTATAGAAAAGGTTTCAAGGTACAAATTAAACCTGATAAAATTTCCTACAAAACCAGTAGTATGTACTTGTCTCATAGGACTTATCCTTTGAGAGCTACAGGGCCAAGAAAGCAATAGCATTTTTAAAAATTATGAAATTAGTATGGCAACCCTCATGAAAGTTGAAGATAAAAAGAAAATGATTTCATATTCTTAATCAGCAACCCCAAAAATCCCCGGATACAAATTTTCAGCGGATTCGGTGAACCTTTAAAAGCTGCTTTGGCGTTTGAAATTTCCATGGCAGCCATCGTGAATTTTGCAATTTTTGATTTTTTTTACCGCCAACCAAATCTGACCAAGGTCCTCTATGCATTTGTTCAAGGTCCACAACCCTATCTGTCGTAGTTTCCACGGGCCGTTGACATCATCCGTCAGGAATCGATCTTCCGAAGAAGTCAAAGTTTCCCTATATCACCAAAGCATCCATAATGATGATCCCTAAATGTCATCCTTGTACCGTAGGGGGAACCCGCAGATCAATAGGAGGTATCTGGTCGATCCCCACTTTACATAGATAAGTAGATAGATACCCGGATAATTGTTCGCAGAGTTCCCCCAACCAACGCATAGTAAAATAATTTCAGAGATCATAATAAGGATGCCCTGGTGATAAAAGGAATTTTTCGACTTCCTGAGAAGGTTGACTCCTGATGGATGAGGTCAACAGCCCCCGGAAACAATGAAAGATAAGGCTATGGATCTTAAAGAAATGTATAGAAGACCTTGGTCAGATTTGGATGGCGGTATAAAAAATCCAAAATTGCGAAATCGAAGATGGCTGCCATGGAAATTTAAAACGCCAAAGCAGCTGGTAAAGGTTCACCGAATCAGCTGCAAATTTGTATCCGGGGATTTTCGGGGTCGCTGATTAAGAATATGAAATCATTTTCTTTTTATCTTCAACTTTCATGAGGGTTGCCATACTAATTTCATAATTTATAAAATGCTATTTCTTTCTTGGCTATGTAGGTATCAAAGGATAAGTCCTATGAGACAAGTACATACTACTGGTTTTGTAGGAAATTTTATCAGGTTTAATTTGTACCTAGAAACCTTTTCTATACGACTTATAGACTTCGAGATGTAAGCAAAAAACCAAAAAACGGGATGGTTTTTCGAGTGCTGCAAAGTTAGCACAGGTCTTTCGAAGCTGCAAACTTGGATATACGCTACTGGTAGTGGTCCTAACAACATATTAAAAACTCAGAACTAGACGTTAGTTTGTTATTTTAGCGATTTTTTGTGTAAGATATGACCGGCCTATTAGTACATTGATATCGTTGATTATCATGCATGACATTATGACTACAATCACCGTTTAAAGCAGAGTCCGAAAATCATCGTAATAAATATCTTTTATTTGTAATATGTGTGTAAGTTTTATGATGTTTTTTCCTTACTCTGTATTTTTTGCGTTTCTGTGTTGAATATACAGGGTGTTCGGCAGATGGTTGAAAATACGAAATGGGGGGTTGGTGGGGTCATGTGCTACCTACTCAGCCTCAAAGATTTGGCCTAGGCCCTAAAATATTTTTTTTGTGAATGATTTTTTGAAATTCGTCGCTTGCACACTGGATAATTATTTTTTTAATTACAACCTTAATGACTGGTAATGTTACAGGTTACTGCTAGAAACAAAGTTATGGGCCCTCAAACTTAAAAAAAGAGTTCAGAAATTCTTTAAATGAACTTTGCAGTAGTAGGAGAGCGAGAGTTCTGGCTCACTTGCAAATCGTCACATCAGGCGCGAATTCAAAAGCTCATCGCGGTGTGTAATTAACTTTATTAGGTCGCGGTTTAATCACGTTTTAATTCGCGGTTTGATTCGCGTTTTTGATTCGCGGTTTGATTCGCGTTTTGATTCGCGTTTTTGATTCGCGTTTTGATTCGCGTTTTTGATTCGCGTTTTTGATTCCCGTTTCTGATTCGCGTTTTTGATTGCCTCCTTTGTTGTTTATCTATATTATGTATCTTTGCGTAGGCACGGAAAAAAGGGTCCAGGTATTATTTCTTTTCATTGTTTGGATATCCTTTTCATTCCTGTGTGGTTTAAATGGCATGCACCGACTTGCAAGAAATTCGCAGGTGCGTTTAAAAAAAAGGTCTTTCAGGTATTATTTCTTTTAATTCTTTTCATATTCCTTTACGTTTAAAAAAAAGGTACAGGTATTATTTGTTTTTATTGTTTGCATATTCTTTTGATATCTGTATGGTTTAAATGACAAGCACAGACTTGCAAGAAATTCGCAGGTGCGTTTTAAAAAAAGGTCTTTCGGGTATTATTTACTTTAATTCTTTTCATATCCTTTGTAAGACATTCAGTGGTACGTTTTTTTCAAAAACGGTTGAAGGATTATTTATTTTCATTCTTTGGCTAACATTGTAAGAAAGCTTTGTCTGTCGGGATTTGCCTTTCATTTAAATATTGTGTGTGAAATTAGAACGTACAAAAAAAGGTCCAGGGATTATTTATTTGTATTGTTTGGATATCCTTTTATCCTTTCCACGTGTGTTGTGAATTGAACTTGTATCGACATGTAGCTTGAATCTCAATATAAAAAGACTCCGATAGCAAACCTTTATCATAGTGTCTCCATCACAGCTACACACAGCAGTCTCTCATTGTCAGTAATAGAACTGAATTAGAACACCATTACCATGGAGGTAAGTCCGTTTGATATTACTATGATTGGTCTATGACCTACTGAATTTTGAGTGACAATGTATTTTTGTAGTGATTAACCTAACATACTTGCTCTATCTTATCTGCCTCTTAGTAAATTTAATGTATCCAATTTTAAATATTATTGATTATAAACATGTTACAGCCATGTTGTGTTGTGTGTTGTGTATGTGTATATAGTGCGAGTTCAAGTCCCGCCCCGAGACTTAATTTTTAATCGTTAATTTGATTTTTATGTAGCCTCCTATTTTCTATATCCTCCGATCATAACCTCTCTCGAAACAATATCTGATATTAATTACACCATACTTACCGTATTATAATAATTTGATTTTTATGTAGCCTCCTATTTTCTATATCCTCCGATCATAACCTCTCTCGAAACAATATCTGATATTAATTACACCATACTTACCGTATTATAATTGCGTCTTTTTTACTTATTTCACAGTTGACACCACCTAACACAAATGACTATCAATTTCAAAACTATTATCGCCCCATTGATCTTAGTGATGATGAAAATAACGAATCTATTGGCTTCAAGAACAAGAAAAACACGTTAAAACGAGCCAGTAATAACAGCATCGAGAGTTTCTTTGAGAAGTCTAAGAAAAAAAAGAAAACATCGCTGTCATCAACCATCGCACAATCTAATGGTGAGGGCACCTCATGCATTTCAGTGAGTCTGGATGATGGATCCACCGCAAGTCACCTAGTCAAAATTGAACTATACGAAATGAAGAAATTGAAGGATATCGCACCCACAGATTATTGGAAACATGCAGCTGTACGTGTAAAATATTTCGCACAATCAGAGGGCGACACACATTATCAAAATACACGTGATGTAATATACAATATTACTAAACAAATTGCTGGAAAAACAGACTGCAAAAAATATTTCTTTGAAACTTAATACCACTCTACCTGGTTCGCCCGCCTCCCACGCATTCTCCCCACCATGACTCCGATACTTCAATAGAATAGAAACATATTTAACAAGCGTCTTCAACCCACGCACAAGGCACACTCTACCAGTCACCGACCGACAGAGTGCATTATCATGGATTCTTTCGACCTGCAAAACTCAGTATTTGATCGCCAGCTGTATCAACTGTGTCTCGAGGTGGAACAGCAAGATACCGATCGACATCTCAATGACTACAACCAGGAACTGTTTATGCTGTGTGCATATGTGGAGTGGGAACAAAATGACTACGGCAGTTATTCGAAACCTTCACCGCCGCTTTTCGAATTATATCAGCGAGCTGTGAACCCCTTATCACAAACATGCGAAGAATTGAGTTTCGATAGATCACCAGAACTATTTTCATTATCATCCGGAGTTTACAGTCCAACTATGTAACTGAAGTCTTTTTGTAATAATTTTAGATTTTATTTTTAGTTACTTGTATCGTTTTTTATATTCCAAATAAACATGTAATAAGTTTATACGTTTTTTAATTTTATTGTATCCCTGCTATTTTTAAAAGAAAAACAGTTTATTTTTAGGCATAAAATTTATTTAAAAAATATAGTTTTCAACATTTCAGATATCAGTAAATCATTATACACAGTGTCATCATCTGAAAACATTTTAATAAAGTTAGACATCGAGATACCCTTATATCTAAAGTGAATGTATACTAAACAATATATACCACAAACTGAACTAAAATAGTTTTGTATTACTTTACTATTATAAATACTTCTTTTCGTATTTCTCTCCAGAAAAGTAGCATGATAACCAGTTGGCTTTCTACCAAAAGAATCAAAGTATTCACCAACCCCGTCAACATTAATAAAAAT
This sequence comes from Agonopterix heracliana, assembly GCA_963693445.1. NCBI lineage: Eukaryota > Metazoa > Arthropoda > Insecta > Lepidoptera > Depressariidae > Agonopterix > Agonopterix heracliana. The sequence continues at coordinate 5,688,449 of OY856310.1, forward strand.
AGCTACCCAATGAGACCCAGGTTTTGTATCAGGATCTAAATTACTAATCATATAACATGGTAAATGGACCCGGACTGGTATACGATTGGCTGCAAAAACATTAAATTCCAGACGTGAATCAACTTTTTTCATAAACTTTTGAATATCTTGTGTATTCATTGTACCTATTCAAAACAAATTAATAACATTAATCTACTAAATATTTGAACCTTACATCAGTGATGATACACGCTGATTAAAAAATACGTAGTTGCGTTTAGCATTTATATTTATTTTACACTTAACTATTGTAGTCAATAATAACATCACGGTTTTTATTTATTTCAATAACACCGTCAAATTCAGCGTATATCATACAGTTTACAGTTGTTTCAAGAGATTTATCAAATCTTACTTCCAATCGAACACTACCACGTTTTATTAGATTCCAATGCGAGTGTGAGTTTGCACATAAATCAGGAGTCATATCAAAAGCCATTAAACAATATCCATTTGCAAAACTCTCTTTCGAAATTGAATTTCCATCATTTAAGAAATGAATACCTGTTCCTGAGAATAAAGTGTGATATGCACTTGTAAATACATTAGTACTAAAAGATGTTTGCAATGTTTTTGATGGTATTTGATGACCGTCTACATATAAACTAAATAAATTAACACCGTGATTGCTAAAGTTAAATGGATTTGTATTAAGACTACCATTAAATGCCCCATTATTTACGAACCCAACTACACATCGCTTAGGTACTTGACCCAGAAATATATTGTCTATGGCTTTTCCTTGAATTCCTGCTGGAATTGTTAATACTTTTACTTCTGCACGTGTAATGGGATATTTTGCAGTTGTGGTGGCTAATACTTTTTCATGGGCAAGTAATATTGATGGGTTTATTCTAGCTTTGCGCATTATTAGAGAAGCAGTAGAAATGTGAACGTTGAATTTAGTATCTGACGATGCACACATGAGATTGAAAGTTTCTTTAGTACGTACTAATTTCACACGCAATTCCACACCGTTAATTAAAAACTTTTCTTGATTAAATATATCTGCATGTAAATGTCCAATCATTTCAATCGTGTTACTTTCTTTTGCATAGTTTTGTCTTTTCGTAAATCCTTTGTTTGTAGCGTCACATGAATCCATGTTTCCCGCTGTATCTTCATACCACAATCCACAAGTAAGATGAGACTCTTTAGCAGCTGGACCATAATTAAGTAAAGTCTCCATGTATGCACGATATGCATAAGTATTATTCGGTGGAGACACAAGTTTTTGGTTCATGTAAATATCCACCTGATTAAAAAGTGAATGCAACCAATTATTTACAGGTGCTACTGCGGTAGCTGCAGCAATGGAGGTTGAATCTTGGTTTACTATTTTAGCTTTTATATGAAGAAGAGTGTGAGACAAATCGATGTAATCATCACCAGAGCCTGGTACCAAAAATTCTATGGGTCCATCATCACTTAATGATGATATAGGGCTATAATGAATCCACTGTCCACTTTCAATGCTGGTTTGCGTTGATGGGAGTGCAAAGAGGTCTAGCTCTGATTTGATACACTCGCAAGAGTGGTTGTGTAAAAACGACATGTTTTATTTTAATTTGGAAAAAATATCGGTAATGTGGTGCTTCCGTACTTTTTTAACACCTCTTCGCTGTGATGCTTTCGATAGAGTGATTCGCTTCTTACTCGGTCTAACAATTTTATATCCTGAACCAGACATCATTGCATCAATTTTTTCATCCGCCTTTCTTTTTAAGTTTGAACTAACAGTTTTCAAACGCGATTTGATAGATTCATCTAAAGGGCGTGCGCTGACCATATCTGATAATAGACCCACACCAGCATTTAATGCTTCTTTACCAACAAATTTAGCACCACTTTTTAAAAGTGGAAACACTGATCTGAATAGTCCACCTAAGAAACTTCCAATACCATGACCACGCTGATGAGGTGCTCCTTTATATATAATTCCAACTCCTGAACCAGCTTGATGGGAATAATAACTTTCATATGGACAAGTCATTATAGTTTTTTAATCACTTTACTCGTTTAAAATGTAGTTTAATTGATGAAGTTCCAAATTGAAATGGTACCCTTTCACCTATACATGTTCTTATATCTATTTCTATGATATCAAACTCTCTGCGCATTACAGGTACATAATGAGCCGGGGAAAATGTGTTCATTTTATATGCACCATATGTGTATTTTGAAGGATCTAATGGAATTATTCTTAATAAGAATGCCATGACATCTCCAACTATTTGTGGTTGAATTATATCAGAATAAATAAAAAGTTGTGATGGTAAACCAAGATACAAATTTACAGGATATTTCCCCACACCACTGGCAATAACATTTGTGTTTGGTTCAAAGCCGAGTTGTAAGCTAAGTTGAGAGGTAAGTATGATGCTACTTATATCTTTTTTCAATGCTGTTACCTTTACAAGTTTTGATATTTCATCATATTGAAATTTTACTTTATCTTTGATTAAGTTATTCTCATTGAAAGCACATAGAAAATTGTCGATGCTATCATAGTTCGTAGCAGGTGTTGCTGAGCTCTACGAGCTCTAACAGTTATTTTAATTTGAGAAGAGAAAAAACCTTTGCTAGAACAAAAGGGATTTAATTTCTATCTGACAAAGTCAATAAAAAAGGAAATAAAATACAAATCAAAAAAGGAATAAAAATTGTTACAAGGAGTTCGTAACATTCTCCCCTAGAAAAATTAATCATCACCTTGGTGCAATATAACATAACCAACATAACATAACATAACATAACTATTTTCATTTGCACACCAAGAATTTTAACAAATATATACAAACAAATACAATCGTTGTCAATGAAATTCACTGAGACCATTTTTCAGAAAGGCTTACATAGCTTGAATTAACATCTAAGCTGGTATCAACACAATTTTCTTAGCTGGGCGCTTTAAAATCAAACCCGCTGAGGTTCTTACATCGACCACTCGCACCGTGCCGTCAGTCCCAGGATAAACACGCTGGATACGACCTTTGGGCCACGTTCCTCGGGGCAGTCCACTGTCGACTACTAACACCAGATCTCCAATAGCCAAGTTAGGCGCCGAACCACCCGACCTTCTCGGCAGAAGAGTGGGTAAATATTCAGCTACCCATCGCCGCCAAAAGTGATCCGCCAATCTAACCGCCTTTCGCCATCCGACTCTGCAGTTGAGGTCGCTATCTGTCGCAACATACGGAATCGACCGCCCAGATGAAGACCCGTAAATCAGGTGAAAGGGAGTCAGCGCCTCCGGGTACTCAGGATCCGGAGATACGTGGGTCAACGGCCGTGAGTTGACCGTTGCCTCCGCTTCCGCCAGCAAAGTCGCGAGCACCTCTTCTGTTGTCGTCCGATCCCGAAGCGTCACCTTCAGCGCCGTTTTAACGCTTCGGACGAGCCGCTCCCAGGCTCCACCCATAAAAGGAGCAGCCGGTGGAATAAACCGCCACTCGATGTTCTCATTGGCTGCGAAGTTTTCCGCTGCCTCTCCATATAAAGCTCTCATCACCCGACTGGCACCAACAAAGGCCGTACCGTTATCTGAGTAAATTTGTGCTGGAGCTCCCCGACGTGCGATAAATCTCTTCAGGCTCATAATAGCTGAATCTGTGGACAGGCTGTTTACGAGTTCTAAATGCACTGCTCGGGACACTAGACATGTATATAGTGCAACATATCTCTTTTCACGTCTGCGCCCAACAGCCACTTGAACCGGTCCGAAGTAATCCAAACCCACGAAAGAAAAGGGCCTTCGATGATGGGCTAGCCTAGCCTCTGGTAAGTCACCCATCGGCGGCTGCAACGGCGAAGCTCTACGGAGTCGGCAAAATTGACAATTGTAGGCCACAGACCTTACGACGTTTCGAAGACTCAAAATCCAATAACGTTGACGCAATTCGTTAACAACCATCTCTGTGTTTGCGTGTGTGGCCTTTTGGTGATAATACAAAACAAGCAGGCGTACAGCTGGGTGTTTACCGTCAAGTATAACAGGGAACTTTACGTCTTCATCCACATCTTCGACGGAAGCAATGCGACCCAATAGACGAAGTAAATTATCATTTCCGATATAAGGAGATAGAGTATGGAGGCGGCCGTGCGGTGGTACAGGCCTTCCGCTTCTCAAATTCATAATTTCTTTCCGAAAGGAGTCCTCTTGGCTTTGGCGAAGGACATGAACCTCAGCAAGGCGTAAATCTTGCGCATTTAAGGCTCTAACTAATGGTAAACTACGCCTAGAACTTGGCCTACCAGATACAAATGGGATAAACGTACATAAACATCCCCCCAACAACTGCATACTACTGACATCAAACCCCTTTTTAAAAAAACTACGCTTTCGCAATAATGTGATGAATTGATGCGCGGTTGCTGTTGCCCGCACCAGCCGACACCATGAACTAAAACGACTGGGGTCAGCTGATAGTGGACGTGACGGAGATGAGACTTGATCAGTATTATGAATTGTACAATGACAGCTATCTCTTGGAGAATCAAATGAGGTTTCAGTGGGCCAGTCCTTCTCCGAAATTAAGAACTCAGGTCCACTGATCCAGCGCGATTCTGGAGTCAGAGTGCCGCGTTTTATTCGTGTAGCATCGTCAGCCACATTTAAAGACCCTGGAACCCAACGCCATTCGCAATGGTTGGTTAACTCTAAAATCTCGCCGATACGATGAGCAACATAGGGCCGAATCTTCTTTGGGGTTCTACGAAGCCACCAAACGACGGTCATGGAATCGCACCAAAAGACGCGTCTTGAGGGCTTATACCTATGTGCCTCGCAAATCGTGTCAGCGAGACGAGCGGCAACCAATGCTCCCTGCAGTTCGAGTTTTGGGATTGAAGCTGAAGACAAAGAAGCCACACGCGCTTTACTACTAACAAGCGCGAGCTTAACATTTCCGTCAGCGTACACCAAACGCCAATAGGCGACAGCTGCGTAACCGAGACCACTTGCATCTGAAAAGATGTGCAGCTCACGCTTAAAGACTTCAAATTCTCTCAAGTTGTAGCGACGAGGTATCTTAAGCTTTGAAACATGTAACAAATCCATAAACCAATCTCTCCAAGCCTGACTGTCAACTTGAGAGAGTTCCTCGTCCCAGTCAAGAGCCTTTCGCCAGGCCTCTTGAAGCATAATGCGCCCTCTTATAACAATAGGAGCCAAAAACCCAACCGGATCGTATACACGCATGACATGCGAGAGCACGTTACGCTTCGTGAGCCGATCTGGCAACCCCTGTTCGTCTTTCAAACCTATATTAAAACCAATGACATCTTGAGCAGGTTGCCAAATCAGACCCAGGGTGCGAACGGTCGTGGTTGTATGTAAACCACCTAAATCTACATCAGCGTTAGCTAAAAGTAAGCGATCTTTGGGTATTAGAGATAGCGCGGTTGGATCATTCGAAACCCAACCTCGCATCTCAAAGCCAGCTCTATCATGAACTGAAATGATGTCAGCAGCTAATTTGGCTGCAGATTTTACGGTAGCTACGCTACCAATATAATCATCCATATAATGATCGTGTAAAATGGCGTGCGCAGCATCAGGATACTGATCCTGAACCTCCATTGCATTCTTATCTTTTATGTACAACGCGGTGGAGGGGCTAGATGCCGCTCCAAAAATCATTGACGACATTCTATAAATTTTGATTGGAGTATCTGGTCTATCACGCCACAGAAACCTTTGCGCATCCCTATCTTTCTCTAAAATTTTGACTTGGGGAAACATCTCCTTAATGTCTGCGGTCATAGCAATCTTTTCCTCTCTAAAACGTAAAAGAATATGCAGAAGAGGTTGAAGTAAATCAGGTCCAGTCAACAAAAGAGAATTAAGACTGACTCCGCTCGATTTAGCAGCTGCATCATGAACAACACGCAATTTCCCGGGCTTATTCGGATTAGTTACGCCAAAATGAGGCAAATACCAACAAGTAGACGTGCCTTTTGTACTTGTGCACTCTTCAGCGTAACCTTTCTTTAAGGTATCATTAATGTTTTGCCTATAACGTTCAGCGTATTCAGGATCTTTATGCATCTTTCTCTCTAGACTAAGAAATCGTGACAAAGCTAAACCGTAGCTATTAGGTACTACCGAATTATCAGACCTCCACAAAAGACCGACTTCAAAACGCCCGCTAGGTAGACGGTGAGCAGTATGCTGTAGAATTTGGACTGCACGTTTGTCATCAATATTTCTTGACTCATGTTTGACAATTCCCACAGCATCCAACTTGTACTGCTCTTTTATCAGGTTTTCCAGCGAAAGCCGATAGCTCTGGGCGTCGAGATCGTCAGCCTCATGAAGAGTTGTATGATTCACTAACTCTACAGGTTTACTCTTGCTACACCCAAATCCAAATAACACCCAACCCAGAGCTGTATTAACAGCTACTGGCTGTGACCTAGTGCCCCTCCGCGTTAACCTAGATACCGTGAGGTGCCAGTTATCCATGCCTATTAAGATCATTGGCTTCGCATCTTCATATGATAGCACATCAGCCAAACCAGACAAATAAGGGAACTGCTCCAAGCCACAACGAAGAACTGACTGACGTGCCATACCTAGGTCGCTAATAGCGCGGGCATTGCGGACGAAGTGTGATTCCGAAGAATACAAACCCTTAATTCTGAAATCCACATACTGCACTTTGGTTTCTTTGGATAAGCCACCAACGCAATCAAGGTGAACCTGTCCCTGGGCCCCTTCAAGACCGATGCGCGATGCTATTTCAGCATCGATAAACGTGGCAGTGGAACCGTCGTCCAACAACGCATAAGTGTCCACACTACCAGCTGGACCAGTTACTGTCACTGCTACAATCTTAAGAAGTGGTCGAGAGTTACCTAGAGAGTCACTAGCTTTAGGCGACGTCGCAGCATGAGCCACAATAACCTCTGATTGCACCTCTGGAAGTAGCGTCTTTACGTCTTTAGGGCCTGAAGCAGAGGGTATCTCAGGACCTGCTTTCTCCTCTTTAGAACCTGAAGTAGAGGGTTTCTCAGGACCCGCATCCTCATGAGTATTGCCCACAAAATTATTTACGGGTTCGAAATTATGAAATAGTTTGTGATGACGGTAAACACAATCTTTAACGTTGCACAACTCCTTGGTGCGACAAAATCTATATCTGTGTAAACCTTTTTTCAAACATCTATGACAAACTTTTTTCTGTTTTATCCATAACCATCTTTCATCAATTGACAATGACTTGAATTTATGACATTGAGTAATGTCATGCGCTCCTTCACAAAAAATGCATGGAATTTCTTCATTTTGTGAATCACCCGCTTTTGATGAAACTTTCGGCATCGGAGTCCTATTATGTTTGTTATGATTTTCAGAAACACTGTTAACCTTATCTCGCGACCTTTTATTGTAGTCAAACGCTGGGTATGATGTAGACTGCTCAGAAGAACTACCGAACTTCGCGTGTAGGTCCACCTCCCGCGACAAAAAATTTCCAAATAGCTCCAGCTTAGTTCTATTTTCGCAGAGATTTAAATCTGCATAGTCGACCCATCGAGTGCGTAAAAGTGTGGGGATCTTTGAGATCAATACATCAAAGAGTTCAGGCGAATACAAATAATCTTTCTGATTTAATAGTTTAATTATCTCCACACAGTTACGCACTCGGCATGCAAATGTGACTAAGTCTTTACCGTCTGCACTGACACGTGGTAGCGCCCGCACTGCAGCTATCTCTTGTAGGACGATGAGCTCGGGCCGCCCGAAACGCATCTCAAGCGCGCGCATCACTTCGGCAGGCTCGCGTGCGGACACTAGCAGAACGCTTACCGCTTCGCGCGCTGAGCCTCGCAATGCGAAGGTCAAGCGAGCCAAATTTTCCGCTGCTGTAAAAGAGGCTGCAGTGTCTTCAAAGACACGCTTAAAACAAAGCCGGTCAGCTGGCGATTTACCATCAAAATAAGGAAGATTGATAGAGCTGTGCGCTTTATTTTTCGCGCCTACGTTTGAAACAAACAGTTCTAAGGCTTTTGTTAGATGAAGGACGGCAGGTTCAACCGCATTAGCCGCCGGTGAACTACCAACGGCTTGATCTTGCGCTGCCATCTCGCTGTTTGGCCGCCGTGAAACCCTATCAGGACGCTGGGATGTACCCACGCCCGCGTAGGGCTGTGGGCGTGGAGCCAGATGTTGTGACTGACTCCCACCTCGCATCGGGAGCTGTGGCAAGCCAAAGGCTTGCGCTGGTTTAGGCAGGTCTACGCGTGTATTCGGTATCTGTGAATCATTCTCAGGTAAATATTCTCCTATGACGCTAGTGACATCAAGCCATTCTTGAACGGCAGAATGGCTGCTACTGCAAATGGTACCGCGAGAGCTCCTCTCCGCCTCTATCGCGGCTATCTCAGCTCGGAGCTCGGCCTCGGCGGCGATTCGCTCTGCCTCGGCGGTGGTTCGCTCTGCCTCGGCGAGGCGCCTTGCATGCTGTGCCTCGGCAGCTAATATCCTAGCCTTAACTGTCGAGGTAGATTTACTCGTAGTAACTGAAGGGACATACCGCTCCCGTGGCAGGGCTGAAGAAAGCGCTGTCGGAGGCGCGTCCTTTGAATTTGAGGACGGCAGGGCCTCCATAGCTTTAGAAGGCGCATCTCTCAAACTTGAGGACGGCAGGGCCTCCGCCGCTGCAGGAAGCGCGTCTTTCAAACTTGAGGACGGCAGGGCCTCCGCAACTGCAGACTCCGGGACCGAACGTCGTTGTGAACGTGTATTAACCATTATTAACTTTACTACTGGTTTTTCCTTGAAGGACCAAAGCTGTTGCTGAGCTCTACGAGCTCTAACAGTTATTTTAATTTGAGAAGAGAAAAAACCTTTGCTAGAACAAAAGGGATTTAATTTCTATCTGACAAAGTCAATAAAAAAGGAAATAAAATACAAATCAAAAAAGGAATAAAAATTGTTACAAGGAGTTCGTAACAGCAGGTATATGGGATTTGTAGTCCACTATGCTGCGAAGATCTTCATTAGTTTCGTTTGGTATACGTTCCTTTTTCTTAACGTATATGACATTCTCATGATCTTGAACGTTTAAAATTGTGCAGGGATAGTGACATTCCACGAGTCCAACCACCCATTCCCCCTCTAGTTTGATTGTTTTAGGTAATTTTGTAAAAAAATTTGCTGTTACATTATCAGGAAAATATGACATTGAACTATTACTTAGCAAAGTTATGTAAAAATTATCTTCAATCATATTTTCTCTAATGCTGATGCGCGTACCCAACTATTAAACTTGTCAGGATAACCTTTCCACTTAACTAACAATTCCTTTCTGTTGCCTGAATAGCGAGTGCGCAGGATTTTATCAATTTTATATGCAATGGTGGGGTCATATGATACTTTTTGCAATTCTTTTTCATAAAAAGTTCCTACGATAGGCTCATTTTGTAGGTCTGTCAGGGTATATACTAACTTCGGTTTTCTATTAATTATGGAAGATATTACAAATAATTCATCACTCCAGTTTGTTTCATATCCTTTCTGAAAAATATGTTTATATTTGGTAATTCTAACATGATCACCAATACCTAATTTTGGTGATTCGATGACATTATTTCGATTTTTTGGTCTATCATACAAGTTACACCAGACAGTCATAATATTGCTAGAATTAACATCACATGGACACATTTTTATGCTTGAATGATAGCTGTGATTATATGAATTAAGTAAATCTTGTAAGATATTCACATATCGATATGTATTTTGATGAGTAAAATAGCGCCACATTTTCATTTTTAGGGTTCTTTGGAATCTTTCTACAATACTAGCCTTTATATCAGGATTGTTCGTAGTATAGTAGTTAATATTATTACTTTTAAAATATTGTTTTACGTCTTTGGAAACAAACTCCGTGCCTTTATCTGATTGTATATGTCTAGGAGTGGCTTTTGCTTCAGCAAATATACTTTCGAAACATGTTTTAATTGTTTCAGAATTTTTTTTCTTCAGTGGTCTTGCGAAAGCATATTTACTGAAGACATCAATAACACACAGAATATATTTGAAACCATCATTATATTGACTATAAGTTCGCATGTCACTCAAATCGGCTTGCCAAAGTTCATTAAAATTAGACAAAATATATTTATTCCTAGGAAATTTTCTATGCACAGGTTTATGCAATGTGTATGTTTCTTGAGACTGAAGCCATTCCTTCACATGTTTTTTATTCATTTTCCCCTTCATTGCTGATACTAATTTATTAACACTACTATAACCGGCTGGATGGGAAACATCATAGTAAATCTCATTTAATAAGGAGTCCATTTTTCCCAATCAATTTTCTTCTGTTTTAATTTTTGAGAAGCGGATGCTTTTTTCACTGGGGTAACAACAGTTTTGTTTTCTTGTTCAGGATTTCTTTCGTGTTCTAACTCAGTGAATATAAGTTTCGTAATATATTCGTGTGTTGTAGGATTACCAATACAATATAAAGGCGTTCCTATTTCTTTCAAAGCCTTAGCGAATTCTTCCCATCCTATTGGTTTTGGACGTTTGAGTTGTCTCAAAACATCATTAATTAAGTCCAAAATATTACTATTAGGAATAGATTTATTGTTAACAAAAACAACTCCACTATCATTCCAGCGTATTTTGTCATTATTTTCAAGTAACGTCTTAACCAACAACTCACCTTTTCTTTTTAAATTTTTCGGTACTATTCTCAATAAATGAGTATTTGTATAAACAGCTGATCTATTAAATTTATCCACGTTCTTCTCTATGATGGATTCTTTTTTGACTAAAGGTTCCTGGTGGGGATCGTCTTTATATTCAATATCCTGTTGCTCAAGTATTGGTAGTTTTATGGGTTGCCGCTCTTCTCCAGTAAAATGTAAGTATCTTTGTAATGTTTGTAAATACAAAGCCCATTTTTCACGATCTTCCAATTTACTTCTCATAATTTTTTGCATTTCTCTATCTATACGAGATAATGAATCTTCAGGTGTATTATCTTTTGATTTGAGTCTTTCTATAACACTTGGTTCAACCAATATCATTTTTTTAGCGTTCTCCATTTTTGAACTATGTAAATGAACTCAGCAAACTACTCAAAATCGATCCTAAAATAATAGGTAAAAATGCGCCTCCTTCCTGAACAATAATACGTTTTCTTGGTATTTTTTTTCCTTTAGTAACTAATTTTCTTAATACAGTTCTATGCTTTCGTAGTTTGCTTTTGTCTTTGTCTTTAAGAGGAATCTCACCATTCAAAATATTAAAAATACATTCACAAATGCAATTGATTTCCTCATCACCACACGCTTTCAATAAAGCCTTGTGATATTTAGGTTTAAGGGAATGTAACGCTTTTAATAAATCCAGATGCGCTGTTACTCTTTCAGACATTGCTAGTCAACTAACGGAATTTTGATGGTAACAGTTATAATTATACTCTCCGGATCTTAGAAGCAATCACTATTCAGCATTTGTTGAAAGAAAACAGTTGAGTTTTAAAAAAGCTTCATGTGATGATTCTTTGAGAGAGATTTTATCATTAAGGGCTTGTCCGCACAGCGATTTTTAATCGCGCGAAATAAATTCGCGCGAATTTTTTTCCGGAGCCAGAATATAGCCTAGCCGCACTGCCGGAAAAAAATCGCAAACTCGGTCACTCACCTCTGACCGCAGTCCGCACTCTCTAGCTAGTAGTTCCCCGTCAACTGTCGATGAGAGCACACGTGTCTCGCTTGCAGGAATGTTTTTACCTAAGTTTGTTGACGTCATACCTATTCTTATTAATTTTCTAGTCACATAATTTAAACTCACGACCATAATCCCTTGCGGGGTGGTCAGGAATTGTATTATAAATGATACAAAAGTAGTTTATTTATTTCCCGCGACTTCCGTCTGCATCTAGATGATGATGATGAATGCAATAATATGGTGACAGCAACCTGGGGCTGCTGCCAGAATCGTCTCCGTAAAAGGAAACTCCTCTTCCTTCCCATTTGTTCTGTTTTGATAGCAAAACACATATATAACCAAGATCTGATACTGAAGCTAGGAATGTCTCCGTACGAGGGATCTCCTCAACGGTTAACATCTTGGCTTGCAATTTGTTTGTAAACGTTCAGTTTTGATAGCAAAATACATTTTAACCAAGATCTGGTGCTGAAGGACGGACGGAAAATATTCTCCCCGCTTTGCCCCTGGATATCTCGTCAGGTAGATCGAAGAAACCACTTTTTTATTTCGTAATTCTACACATACATACATACATATGCTCACGCCTATGTCCCACTACTGGGGTAGGCAGAGACAATAGATCGCCACATGCTACGATTCTGTCTGACACACATCTTTCGCCTCCTCAACATTCATAAGTCTCTTCATACAAGCTCGTCGGTTCCGGGTACATTTTATTTGGCCCTTCTTCAGTACGCATCCGATTTGGTCAGCGTACGTGCGCCTAGGGCGACCCCTTAGACCATTCCATTCACACTTGCCTTGTAAATTTCATACGTCAACCTACTTTGGCTCATTCTTTCCACATGGCCAAACCACCTCAACATGCCTTTTTCAATCCTTGTCACTACATCTTCTTTCAGACCACATGTTTCTCTAATCACAATATTCCGTAACCAGTCCTTTAAAGTCACACCACACTTACTGCGCAGGGAGCGCATTTCAACAGCATTTATTCTAGATTCATGCTTCTTCTGCCATACCCAACTCTCACTGCCATATATTAAAGTTGGTGCCAACACACCCTCGTGAACCGCCAAACGAGCCTAGTTTCCGAGATATAGACATAAGAATAGTTAAAGGGCGTCACAGACACGCGCTATAATATGTTGCTGTACTCTTCTTACGCACGCAAAATTACATAAGCACGTCTCTTTCCCGCGTGCGAGTGAGAGAAAGCGATTAGCAACTTGCATGCGTTAGAAGAGTACAGCAACATATTATAGCGGCCGTGTGTTGCGCGCTTAATATAGACTCATTTTTATTAAAAAAGTGTCAAATTTCCGTGAAATTTTACGTAATTATATTTGCAAAGTTCGCTTTTTTGTCTGTAAGTTTTAAACTTTTTTAGCCATTCTATTGTGTAGATACGAGTTCAAAAATAAGGTCTGCAAAAGATTTGTATTCCTACACACATTGGTTCAGCTTTTATAGACTATATTCTGTTTTCTTGTTTTTTCGCTGCAACTTCTCTTATAAGTCCCAGAAAAATCTGAAAAAATATATTTCATGTTTTGATTCATGTAGTATTTTATAAGATCCCTTTTGGCCCATCTTCAGAAATTGTTGCAAAAAACAGAAAAACCTTCAGGGTTGCCTCTCATTTTATTCTAAAAATATTCTAATTTTTACCCGACTGCGACAGAAGGAGGGTTATGTTTTTCGAGCGTATGTATGTATGTAAGTATGTATGTATGTATGTATGTATGTTTGTATGTCTATTTCTTTGGCACTCCCTACAGCCTAAACGGCTTAATGGATTTTAACGTATGAGGTCTCGTTAGATTTGTAAAAATCGTGAGAGTGACATAGGGTACATTATTTTAATATGGCGTCAGCGAAATAAAAAAGAGAGGGGGAGAATCTTTTTTTTTCGTAAAAAATTACAATATGGGTATCAAATGAAAGCTGGTGAAGAGCAAATTCCAAATATATATATATTATAGTACTTTAATGCTACCATTTTGACACTAGACTAAAAAGTATGAAATATAGTAAATTATTAAGAAAAACAAAAAACCTGACTGCGTAAAAAACTACTAACTGAAAAGATAAAAATAAGCTCCTTTAATCAGCTATAATAACTTTGTTTGAGCAAATTAATACAATTTGAATGTTATTAGGTACTTATTAGGTAGGTATTGCAGGCGGGGACAAATGTTTTGTAATTTTTCTTTGTCCCCGTTTGCGATACCTACCTAATAAGTACCTAATAACATTCAATTTGTATTAATTTGCTCAAACAAAGTTATTATAGCTGATTAAAGGAGCTTGTTTTTATCTTTTCAGTTCATAGTTTTTTATGCAGTCAACTATCAAGGCCAGCAACTCCTCCTCCCTCTCCTCTCCTCCTTTTAAGAAAAAATTAAAAACAAAAAACGAAAAAGTCAGCTTGTTCGAAAATTATTTACGTGAAAAAGTAGTTAAAGTACCTATGCGTCCGATCAAAAAGCTATTTGAATGTAAGTAAGTATACAATAACTATTGAAAACTTAAAAGAAAAAGAAATATTTTTTAGAATAATTTTAGAATAAAATGAGAGGCAACCCTGACGGATTATTCTGTTTTTTTGGAACAAATTTCTGAAGATGGGCCAAAAGGGATCTTATGAACGTGAATCAAAATAGTATATGTAATATATTTTTTCAGATTTTTCTGGGACTTATAAGAGAAGTTACAGTGAAAAAACAAGAAAACAGAATATAGTATGTATATAAAAGCTGAACCAATGTGTGTAGGAATATAAATCTTTTGCAGAACTTATTTTTGAACTCGTATCTACACAATAGAATGGCTAAAAAAGTTTAAAACTTACAGACAAAAAAGAAAATTTTGCAAATACATCTGTGGCTTGGTACAAGAAGTAGGTACGTAAGTCTGTACTGTACTGTACCTGGGGCGTCCAGGCAATGTTTGGAATATTTAAATATTATTGTCCTTTACAAATGAGAGGCAACCCTGACGGATTATTCTGTTTTTTTGGAACAAATTTCTGAAGATGGGCCAAAAGGGATCTTATGAACGTGAATCAAAATAGTATATGTAATATATTTTTTCAGATTTTTCTGGGACTTATAAGAGAAGTTACAGTGAAAAAACAAGAAAACAGAATATAGTATATAAAAGCTGAACCAATGTGTGTAGGAATATAAATCTTTTGCAGAACTTATTTTTGAACTCGTATCTACACAATAGAATGGCTAAAAAAGTTTAAAACTTACAGACAAAAAAGAAAATTTTGCAAATATATCTGTGGCTTGGTACAAGAAGTAGGTACGTAAGTCTGTACTGTACTGTACCTGGGGCGTCCAGGCAATGTTTGGAATATTTAAATATTATTGTCCTTTACATACTTTACCTAGGTAATGTATAGGTACAATCCGCAGGGATTGTATAGAGTACCTGACGGTCCACCGGCAATGTGTAAAGTAAATTGATTTAGGTTTGTATTTATCAATATTATGTAAGTATCTAGCTAGGTACCTAAATAATAATAGATTACACACCGAGGACAGGAAAGTAAGAAAAGGTCTCAGGATCTGAGACTTTCTTATTTACTGTCCGAGGTTAGTATACTGTTTTTTTCCTCGACGGAGGTGGAAAGCGACAACTTCATTTAGTGCAGCGGGATGAAAATTGACCCTTTTCGTCCGGAGGGGAGAAAAACACCTTTGTTTGTTCAAAATCAACATTATTAAAATTAATAACTCCATTAGAACCTTTTTTATAAACATTATTTTTATTGAGTAGGTACCCTAAACATAATCTTGCATAAAGCCTACCTATAAAATGACAGACTAAGAAAACACTGATTACCTAATCTGTAATTTTATAGGTACTTACATATAATAATATTGATAAATGCAGACAAAAGTTGTCGCTTTCCACCTCCGTCGACAAGAAAAATAGTATACTAACCTCGGACAGTAAAAATAGTATACTAGTCTCAGATCACATTACATGAGATCTGAGACCTTTCTTACTTTCCTACCCTCGGTGTGTAATCTACTATACTTTACACATTGCCGGAGGATCAGCAGGTACTCTATTCAGTCCCTGGGACAATCCCAGGGATTGAATAGAGTACCTGCTGATCCTCCGGCAATGTATGCATATAAGTTCTAACAAAATTAGCTGAAACTGTTTCAAGGGAAGTATCAGACCATCAAACTGAACCACTCCATAGGACCAGTATCGAAATCGCGAAAAAACAATCAACTGTCCCATACATTCGGGTCGAGTCATGTGGCAGTTATGTATGGGACAGGTGTTTTTTTTTTCGCGATTTCGATATTGGTCCCATAGAGAAAGTTGTTCAGTTTGATGGTCTGATACTCCCCTTAAAAAAGTTTCAGCTAATTTTGTTAGACCTTATACAAGATGTTTCATAAGTAAAAATAAATATTTGAAACTCTTAAGGGGGTTGTTTAGACCGTCAAACTGAACAACTTTCTCTATGGGACCCACATCGAAATCGCGAAAAAAAATCGGATATCCCATACATATTTTAGTTCTAGTCGATTTGTAGAGTATGGAACATGGATTTTTTTTCGCGATTTCGATATTGGTCCCATAGTGAAAGTTGTACAGTTTGATGGTTTAAACCACCCCCTTAAAGGTTTATTTGTATTTTTGTAACACCTTGTATAATGGAAAACAATATTCAAATATTTCATACATTACTTGGACGCCTCAGGTATTAATATGTATATAATTATTGCCTAGGTATTGTCTAGAATACCTTCCTGAGTTATAATCTGTAGGTATAACAGCTCATAGCCGGTAACACAATTATAAAATTTCTTATTTCCAACTGAAAACGAAATGAGTAATATGGGTTTTTTTTCTGGCGGCCAGTCACCCAATGTTTGGGCATGTAGCCATATTACCTTACATTAATATGCAACGTTTATTATTCTATATTTTAACGTTTCGGAGATATTGAATTTTAAAGTTTAAAAAACTAATTACAAAGCTCATTTCAAGTTACTCGTTTTGGCTCCGAGGTGGGTCGTCAGTCGCCGGCGCGCGGGCAGCTAGTCGAATGCAGTAGAACTAGAGCCTACAGCAGATTTGGGCCTAAACGTATAACGGCTGGATTCATTCTAGCTCGAAAGAACACAACTCGACAGAACACTCGAGTCTCGAACGAATACGAACACAAACTACATTATTTAGCCTTGGTCTTACGACTCAACCCGGTCACGGAAATTTTTTACAGCGGTCCATTGATTTATTCAAAGCAGCGGTCAGACAATTGACAACATTTCATTTTTTTAACCACCAGTTTTTAATGAAAAATATAAAAATAGGTAAAAAAATAAGAGATACGTATTTTTTCGATTTAATTTATGACTGATATTTCTATTTTTAATTTACTTTTGAATTTTCTGAAAAACGTAGGCTTAATGGCCAAGATACCTTGGCCTCAATGACATTAAAAATAAAAACTGTCAAATACAATAGAAAAGTCAAGCAGGCAAAGGAATAAAATCTCATTCAACCTATATTATATTTTTCAGTATTTTTCAAATAACTCGAGAAATAATGGATAGAAAAATCTTATAATTTTGATATAAGCTTTGAATCACATAATCTCCAAATGGTTTTCTTATTTTGGTACCTTTCCTAAAATGAAATGTTGTCAATTGCGAAAAAATGGGGTCTGGGCCTAAACATATAGGAATCAAACTGAATGCATTTTAAGAAAAAGACTACTTAGGACAACACCTCTGCATAACTATTTACTTTTTCTCAAATCGGTCACCGTTCAAAATCAGACAAAAATGGGGTTCAAAATGGAAAAAATGGGGTCCTGGGCCTAAACATAGGAATTGTGAAATCGACTTGGATCGATAGAACACACTTTCCCTGTCACGGAAAACCTGGTCTTAAAAGGCGGATAGGTCACCTTTCCAGAATCAGACCACTTTTATAAGATACCGAAAATGTATTGTAACATTTTTCATGACCAATTTGGCGAACTGTTGGTTAAGCAATAGTTGTAAAATTTGTAAAATCTAGTTCAAATACATGTTTATGATACATTATGAACTATTATATCGACCGACGCTGTGAGATATTTAAAGTGCAGAAACTTGAATTGAGGCGCATGCAACTCGACCTCTCCACTCTCCACAAACTTCTTCATTCGGCCATCGACTGCCCTGCTCTCCTATCGTCTCTTAATATAAATACCCAATATAGAGTCCGAGTCCCCAAAACGTTTTCCTTGCAGATCTATATTAATAATACCTCTTTCTATAACCCCCTGTCACGTATGTGTCGTAATTATAACGAAATTGTCGCGAAATCTAACGAACTAGATATATTCGATTCGAACCAGTATCGGTACAAAAGACGCGTCATCTCCGCTCTCCGCTCTGCTGTGAATACCTAGAAGACCTAGTTAGGTACAATTAGGTACAACCAAAAACGACTAGATATCATATTAAGTTCTCAACATTATTTTTGTTTGTCTTTTTTATTTCTGTAATTTTTTGTTGTTCGATGCATGGAAAAATTGTCCTCTTGTTTTCTTTTTCTTTTTAGTATGTATAGAGTCACGCACACGATGCTAATTGTTTATCTTTTGCTTATTTCATGATGTGCACATATGCTTAGGATTATGGCTTGCTTTACATTATAACCTGTCTATATTTGGTGTTTTTATAACTGTAATCTGTTTTATGTGCCTAATAAAATAAATAAATTAATAAATAAATATTAAGACCATTAAAATTACAATAATTAAAACGATATGCTAAAAGTGTTATTATCACTTGTAGTTCCGAAGTTATTAATTAATATCCGCAACTAGGGCACTTTAAGCAAAAATATAAACTAATGAAAAATAGATGTGGCTCCAAAGGGCAGGACAGCCGTCGTGCTGAAAGACTATGGGCCGATCTTGATCAAACACAATAAACGGGCAATTCATTTTCGAGGAAATGTATAGCTTGGCAAAAAAGTCATGATCGTGGTGACAGGTGGAACTAAAATTTTAGTAGGGTGGTGTTGCCAGGTTATGCGTGATTTTGACGTTCTTGCGTGGAGGCAGCGCCCTCATTTTTTATCATGACTTTTTTGCCAAGTTGTAGGTAGTTTTGCCCGTTTAAGTTGTCTGGCAAGAAGTGCGGCCCTATAAAGCGATTGCCAATGACGCCAGCCCATACGTTCACGGAGAACCTTCTTGGCTTGGCAACGGCTAACTACCTACATTTCCTCGAAAATTAATTGCCCGTTTTATTTAATTAATTAGTTTTTGCTAATATCTCGTTTCCTACACATCAAATCGTGAACAATACTCATAGTTATTGTAGGGTTTGCTAAATAAGTACACATTCACTGTAGATCACTAAACTTGGTAAGTAGTATATGCAGAGCGCGCACGTCCGCACCCGATAGCGGCCGGTAGGCAACTGACTGCCCCCACTACGCGTTTGCACAGACACTACAAATAACAGTTATTATTTTAATTATTTAGTTTTTGCAATTATAACGTTTCCAATGCATCAAATCATGATATAATCTAGCACAAACTTGTAGAACATAAAAGGGGTTACGGAGAAAAATTTAGGTTCAAAGTTTTAAAAATGACTTACTAATCTCATAAAAAGTTACTCGTTTTGGGTTTTTTTACCACTTTTTTGAATAATTTTAATTGCATAATAATATTAGCCCTAAAATACCAACAACATTTGGTACCTAGCCGTATCAGCGTAAAAACTCATACAAATCAAAGTGAAAGGCCGCAAACTAGCAAGGATTGCGGTGCATTCCAGCACAAAATATGCGTGATGATATCACAAATAATTAAAACTTAATAATTCTGGGCTATAGAAACAAAAAAAGTGGTTAAAAAACCAAAACGAGTAACTTTTTATGCGATTTGATAGTAATTTTTTTAAAACTTTGATCCTAAATATCTCCGAAACGTTACACCATAGGATCTTTATTTCATAAAAATGTAAGGTAATATTAGCCCTAAAATACCCACAACATTTGGTACCTGGCCACTTAAAAGAAAAAAAAAGACGCCATCCTCCATACCATTACCAGGCCTTTACTACAATTTTATCGTAGACAATTTTTATCTATCACTCATAGTTTTCGAGATATCTGTTTGTTTCTATGTTAATTGCAATAATAATTTTAATTTGAATGGTCTTAATAGTTCATAATTTATCATACATTTGTCTTTGAACCAGATTTCATAAACTTTACAACTATTGCTTAACCAACAGTTCGCCAAATTGTTCATGAAAAATGCTACAATACATTTTTGGTATCATATAAAAGTGGTCTGATTCTGGAAAGGTGACCTATCCGCCTTGTAAGACCGGGTTTTCCGAAACGGGGAAAGTGTGTTCTGTCGATCCAAGTTGATTTCACAATTCCTATATGTTTAGGCCCAGGACCCAATTTTTTTAGATTTTCAACCCCGGTCTGATTTTGAACGGTGACCGATTTGAGAAAAAGTAAATATGCAGAGATGTTGTCCTAAGTAGTACCTTTCTTAAAATGCATTCAGTTTGATTCCTATATGTTTAGGCCCAGACCCCATTTTTTCGCGATTGTCTGACCGCTGTAAAAAATTTCTGTGACCGGTTTGAGTCGTAAGACCGAGGCTAAATGATGTACTTTGGAGTGTTCTTTCGACCTAGAATGAATCCAGCTGTCCTATACGTTTAGGCCCAAATCCGTTGTAGGCTCTAGGACTATATGCAGATCCTCGACCGCACGCAACATCTTCACTGCCGGAAAAAAATCGCATGTTTGGTCGTTCACCTCTAGCTAGCAAGTATGAGTGAACAAGACAACTTGATACTTGTAACTATTTTTAACCCTCGACGCAAAAGAGGGGTGTTATAAGTTTGACGCCTATGTCGGTCTGTCTGTCTGTCTGTCCGTCTGCCTGTCGGTCTGTCTGTCTGTGGCATCGTAGCTCCCAAACGGGTGGACCGATTTCGATGCGGTTTTTTTAAGTAGAAAGCTAATTTTTGCGAGAGTGTTCTTAACTTTTAAAGTTACTTGAAAACTGCTGAACCGATTTTCATGAAACAAAGCTAAGTACACTCTCGCAAAAATTAGCTTTCTATTTAAAAAACGCATCGAAATCGGTCCATTCTTCTATAATCCATTCAACATAAGAACACGCGTGATACAAGCAATTTTCGTACTTAGTGCCTTGACATAAGAGTCTTATCAGAAGTCATCCTATGTGAAGTGCGGCACATTTTCAGATATTTACTCCCAGGGAGGTTCGAACCCTATAAAGTATTCATCGAGATGAATTAAATGAGTCAAGCACAAATGTTCTGCGACAATTACGCGAGGAGATCCCTTGACCTTCCTCCATCTACATCATCCATCAAGGGACCCTCGAACTATCCAGAGCTAAAAAGTTCTCATCGAGACGAATTAATTAAGGCCAAACACGAGTAATCTGCTACTATTAATCGAGGAGATGCCTTACACCACCTTCCGTCTCCATCATTCAACATCAGATCCTCGAACTATCCAGAACTGAAAAGTGCTCATCGAGACGAATAAAATGAGCCCAAACACAAATTTTCTGCTACCATAAATCGAGGAGATCTCTATGCCACCTATCGTCTTCTTCATCAGATCCTCGCCCGCACGCAACATCTTCATTAGACTAGTGGCAGGCGACTGATGCCCCCACCCCTCTCACGGCTCGGAATTTTTATCGCTAAGCTTACAGAATTTTGCTCCGGAAAAAAATCGCAGTTTTGCAGCATACCTCCGGATTTTTTTCCGTATGTGCGAATACATCTAGAATCTGTTCAACATGGGAAGACGCGTGAAACAAGCAATTTTCGTACTTAGTGCCTTGACATAAGAGTCCTGTCAGAAGTCATCCTATGCGTATGTTACAGAATTGCGAAAAAAAAATCGCGCGAAAAAAAATCGCTGTGCGGACAAGCCCTAAAAGTATTTAAAATGATTTTACAAATGTTATTAATTTTCTTCCTATCACCGCTTTGTATCAAAATTTTGCGATATTTAGGTTTCAGCACACGTAACGCTAGTGATAAGTCGCGCTCCTGTATATTTCCTTCATCGGACATTATTTATAACTAACTATTATCTGCTGATGTGTATCATATTTATACCCCTTTTTTGGGACATAAATTACACAGTTTGTATTGAAAGGAAAAATATTCGCTTTAAAACGACACATGTCATTTGTGTTTTGTTTTAAATCAACCATGAGATATCCGTGTGCTTCTAAAGTTGCATCTTTATAAGCTTCTTCTACGAACTTTGAATTATCTGGATATACCTGGCGAGCTAAATGTCGAATTTGTGTTCTGTCTCTAGGGTTTTTAAAATATATGATGTAGCTAGAATTCAAAGATATATCACGTTGTCCACGGCCTTGATGAAATAAGTTTTGTGTTATATAAAATACACTGAGATTTCTATGATGACTACCCTTAGTAAAAATGTCTACAATGCGACCATCAGACTCTCTCATAAGATCATCTATTATAAGTAATTGTGGTCGTTCACCATCAAACATGTTTAAATCAGGTATTCCTTGGTTATATATGACATTGTCTAAATTATACAATGGTTGCATTTCATCATAGCACCACAATATTCGTACAAAATTAGTGTTACATACTTCTTTAGTGCAGTTTAAGAAATTGGTGACAAAGTTTGATTTACCACACCCACTAGGACCTGCTACTATAGCAGTGAATGGATGAATGAAATGAAACATTTCTCACTACAACGGTAACGTGTTACTTCACCAACTTCGGTAGGGGAAATGTGAATTGAAAAAAGAAATCACTTTTATATTAAAATCAAAATGTATTCATTGAAAAAAAAAAACATTATTTAGTATTTATGACTCTACCACCGCGTCGGAAGGTCCGTTGTAGAGAAGATGCGGCCAGAAACTCTACAAGACTTAGTACTAGATTATTTACAAAATACATTTTACATAAAGTTTAAATTAAAATAGCAAAATATACACATGCTTAAACACTAATAAGTAATAACTTATAATTATTTTACAAAATCAGTTTACACTAAGTATAAATTTAAATAGAAAATTACACACATGCTTAAACACTTATAACCTATGTTTTCCTTAATTTATAATGCCCCCACGCTAATGTGTCTGTGCTATTTGGAATTAAAAATCTTTTAGTGTCATTATGTGACAAAGAGACTTTATTAATTTTTTGTGTGTAAATAACGTGTTTAATCGACCTAAATCGAAGCATCTCAGAAATGAGAATCTTCTTTTCAAATAAACAACTTTTGTAATTATTCATGTTAAAGTTCTTAGTTACATTTTTGTTTACACCTTTTGCTTTTGCAGTAAATTTACCATCTACATCAATCGCATACATTTTTGATCGCAATCCTACAAACTCCTTAAATATTTTACCATTATTTTCGTCCTTGAATAGACCTAGTTTCTTCTTATTAAGTTGTGGGATACCATACACATTATCAACTGAATAATCAGAAGTGTCAAAATAAGCCGATATATCAGGCTTTATGTCATCGTAGAAGTTTTCGGTAAATACCTGATACACCAAACTGTCAGTATCAGTATAAAGTAATTTTAAATTATTTTTGAATTTATTTTTCATATAATTGTAGTGGAAATCATACATCAATGTTTTTGAAATGTCTAAAATGCAAAAGCCTAAGGGCTTGTCCGCATAGCGAATTTTAATCGCGCGAAATAAATTCGCGCGAATTATTTTCCGGAGCCAGAAAGTAGCCTAGCCGCACTGCCGGAAAAAAATCGCATGTTTGGTCGTTCACCTCTAGCTAGCAAGTAACAGTGAACAAGACAACTTGATACTTGTAATTTTTTTTTTGTAACTATCTAAAGTACTTTGTTTGAAAAAGTAATTTATTAATAATTTCGAATAGGTATTAAAATTTAACTTAAATAAACATAAAACGTAAACTATTAATTAAAATACCCTGATTGATTAATTTTACACCTTGTAGGTATAACATTGGTTCAGTTGATTTTACGTGAAGTTCGAGCACAAACAAAAGCCAAAAATAAAATTGTTGATCTATCAATTAAAATCAGGGATTATACACTAAAAGTCAACGTTCTATGTTTATTTATGTTGCATTTTAGTACCTACTATCGTTTACCCGCGACTTCGTCCGCACAAATTGTGCGGGGTGTAAGTGACAGCCTGGCAAATACTGAAACGGTGAACTGAGACCATCAAACTGAAAAACTTCCACTATGAGCTTTGCTCAGGAGACGCGAAAAAAATCTGCTGTCCCATACAAAACTGCTGTACCTACCCGACTCAAATGTATGGGACAGCTGATTTTTTTCGCGTCTCCTGAGGAAAGCACAAAGTGGAAGTTGTTCAGTTTGATGGCCTCAGTTCATCGTTTCAGTATTTGCTAGGCTATCACTTACACCCTGTATACCAGATTTTAAGTCAGATCATATAAACTATCAAACAAAACAAGTTTTATCAAAATCGGTTCAGTAGTTTTTGCGTGATGCGCGAACAAACAAACAAACAAACAAACAGACAAACAAAATTTCTAAAAAAGGTTGTTTTCGAGTTAGGGATACCTAAAAACCATATCGTAATCTTTTTTTTTGTAAATATCTTCAATGTACACACGGCGACAGATCAACCTACCCATTGTTGAACTCTATGTTTATGGACATAAGGTCCAACTAAGGGTAGATTGATCTGTCGCCGTGCGTACAGACACACTTCAGTTACAGTTTTATTGTAGTTTAGATTAAAATGATAAATAAATTACTTTACCAAAAAAAGTACTCACCCAAGTAGACGTTTTAAAAAAAAAACAAGTATCAAGTAGGTATCATGACTGTAGAGTTCACTCAATACGGTTGCGTGTGCGTGAGAGCGGCCGGCGGCGGCGGCGCGCGGCTTGCTTTGTTGTGTGTTCCATTGATAGAGTGTGAGCATCAAGACGGCAGGATCAAAATCTTCGATTCAAAATTTATCTTATCGGTAACATAGTAGATACCAGTGTTGGGAAAAATACGATTAACTATCAATTACCAATTACTAATTGTAATTGTAGACTTTAATTAAAAATAACTAATAATTATTGAAAAGTAATTTCTCAATAACTTTTTTGGTTTGTTTTTTATTTCTTATCAAAAGTATCCGCGTCAGTTTTATAGGAGAGCCTTACAAAATTAGTTGTATTATTTCAATTACTAATAATTCAATTAATTACAAGTAATTCAATGGTGTTACTCCTCAGCGTTTGAACGCTGTCATTATCCTCACCAATTAATATTTTCGCTTTTTATAAGAAAAGGTATATTTTTAACTCTGTTACAAGGGTCCAGCGAGCTTTACGACTGCGGTATAATATTTTTTACATTCTTTTATATAGGGTGAGGATAATGCCAGCTTTCAAACGTGTCGAGCAGAAAACATCCTTAATTACTTTCGTTCAATTATTAATTAAAGTACGAAATGTACCTAATCAATTACGCGCAACACTGCCCGTCAGGCAGTGGATTTTAAGGGGTTGATCAGACCATCGAACTGAAAATCTTTATGGGACCAACATCAAGATTTAAAAAAAATGGTTGTTCCATACAAAGCTGCAATCCTACACGACCAAAATATATGGGACAGTTGAATGGAGTAGGCACTACGTTACCGATATGCCAAATTTTGAATAGAAGATTTGATCCCGCCATCGTGATGCACAATACCGCGGAAAAAAACCGCAGTTTTGCAACAAAGCTCCGGATTTTTTCCGTATGTGCGAATACATCTATAATCCGTTCAACGTAGGAAGACGCGTGAAACAAGCAATTTTCGTACTTAGTGCCTTGACATAAGAGTCCTGTCAGAAGTCATCCTATGTGAAAAGAGGCGTATGTTACAGAATTGCGAAAATAAAATCGCGCGAAAAAAAATCGCTGTCCGGACAAGCCCTAAATATATCGGTTTATTGTACATAAGTTTAGTCTTTTTTAACTGTATGGCTACCAATGATTCTGAGAAAACAGAAAGACTGTGGAATTCAGGCTTCGCTATTAAGGACTGAGCACCCTGAATGAGACCGCGGTTCTCCCAATGTGTACATAGTTTTACATTAACCCGTTTTTCAATGTTTTCCATTGTTTTTCCGAAAACAGAATTATTTAATAATTTATAGAAATCTTTTTCAAAGTCCGAAGTAGCTGAAGTTTGCATGTTGGTATTTAAGTCTATGTATTTTTTAAGCCAATAACTTTGCTTGAATTTAAGAATCCGGTGTACTTTCACTAATTGCAAACCCTGTGCTATACATTGTTTTAAATTCCTATAGTGAATTATATAATTCTTTTTAGATTCTAAATTGAGAACCAATCTTTTCTCTTTACCATTTCCTACATAGCTATTGTCTGGACAAAAAGGCAAATCTGAATGGGAGTCATGCAATGCATCTGCGTATTCCAAATCAACCTCAAGTATTAGACCATATTCCGAATTATCCGGAATATTGAAATCAATATTTACATCCACCCATTCAAATTCACCAATAGGGAGGTATTGTGACATAGCCCAACCATATAAATTATTAGCATCCAAGTAAATCAAATATGATGACATTAATTCACTGTTGTAATCATCCATGAACATATTATTGGCTTTGGCATGTCTACTACTGCATTGGGATATGCCGCCCCTAATCCCCTTTTTTATGAATGCAATTTTATCAAAGTCGGTTAGAAGCTCAATGTTTTCTTTTGTGCACTTTAGCATAGCATCCCAACTAAGCCCCGGCGCAGTGTAATAATGTGCAGGATCTAAACCATATGTTTTTATACATAAACATCTAAAGTTCTCAAATATATCCGTTAGAAGAAGAACGTCAGTTTTTAAATATAAATCTGAGTAATCGGCGAAATTTTTACAATTAAAATGATGCCAAACATCTTTTGCATGAGCGTAACTTTCATCTGAAATATGTTCATTTACTAATGAGTTATAAAATTTTTCTTTAGGTGGAAGAGAATTTATTCTTAATGAATCAAATGAAGTCATATAATCGTACGGAAAAACACCTTTTCTGATTAGGCGGACAAAATCTTCGTCTTTCGGAAAATTTTTGTGAAGCTCATTCATCTGAGTTCTATTCAGATTTTGTGCTAATTTTTCTAAACTACATGACATAAATTTAAATGAATCTAGAAACCTTAGGTGCACAGTGCTATTATTTATTTTAAGTTTTTTAGAAAATGATATATATTTTTCTTTGTTTTGAGGAATTATCTCAATATCTCCCTCATCAAAGTTTAAGGCATGTACTATGAAATGTGCATCATAATTACTTAAATTATGTAAAAAGACTGGAACGAATCGCGGGGCTCTATAATTAGAGGCACAAATTGTGTGAGCTACTCCTCTGTACAAACCAGTGTGCCAATCATAATCAATTGTAGTATCATTATCTAAGTCTTTTTCACAAATGTGACATACCCTACTATGTAAAACGTGTTGCTCATTTTCATGGCTTAACGGGATTGGTCTTGTTTGAAAGGAGTTTTTTGAAATAATTTTTTTTAAATCATCTTTAAGAGATTGCATAAAAACCTGTGCACAATTCTCACCGGTATGATTTTTATAAACAGAAAGTTTATCGTCATAAGAACATTTAATATAATATCCGAAGCTAAAGACTTCGTGTTTTTGAATATTGTTTGTCGATGATTTATTTGGATCGTTATCACATGTTTGAATCGGATTCAAAAAGGATTCAAAGTCAGCATACACTACAAACGGAATTTTATATTTTCGATCATATTTATCAAAATTTAATTTATTGTTAGACTTAGGTTCACCAAACCAATGATTTTTTCGTGTTTTGTCATTCGGCAAATCAGTCCTTATGTGGTTACAATCAAATTGTTGGTGGTTATTTAACAACTCATGTGTTGAAAAGTACAATAAACAACCGTCACAAATATGAATAGCACCGTTCCTCTTGTTGATTTGTTGACTGACTAATCGGGATAAGTTTTTTATGTAGCAGTAATGACCGACGCTACCATTCGTAATGAATAATAAATTTACATGAGATTGTTTCCTGCATTTTGTAAAGTGCAATGGTCCTATGACTTTATTTGTTTTGCTTACAACATCGTACTCTAAACCAAAAACGTTGATGCTGATATTATTTGATTGCTCAAATTTGTGAATATCTTTAAGTTTCATCGGGAAGGGGATGCCGTCAAATTTCAATTTGTTTTGATTTGAAAGATACGAGGTCACTCTGTCAGCGTTTTTGGGTACTGGATACAACGCAGAAAGTACGGCCCATTTAAAACATTGCTGATCGTTGTTTTTAATATTTAGCACCGCTTTTTTGTGTTTGATATCAAGTGGCAAATCTATGTAGGAAGAACCGCGTAAAGGATTAAATTTATTGACGTTCATGTCGATGTGCTTGATTTGTTTTAAGCTCCATCCACTGTCTTTCTTTTCAAAGTTAATAATTTTCTCAGAAATCTCATTGACAACCATAGAGAAAATGCTCTCAGAATCATCTCCTAGACAGTACATGTAATTGAATGTTTGAAAATCGAATGAATTTTGTAATTCTTTCGTTTGCTGTACAAAATCAGCATGTAAAATAAAATTTACCTTGATAACCGTAAGTTCACTAATACATTTGTCTAATAAATGTAACACTGTGGATTTTATATTCTGAAGGAATAACTCGGGTGTTTCAAACTCTAAACGTTGCGCATCGGGTTCAGAAGTTATTCTATAAGTTACTACCCTCTGTCCAAATGCACTTTCAATTACACGTACATTAGCTAGGTCACCGTGAGAAGATATAACATTATTTTTGTGACTGTTACTCTTAAAATGGTTATTTAAATATTTTTTGGTTACGGACACCTTACATATAGGACAAATAACAGTCTCAAGAAAACTTACAGTCGAAACTTCTGCTCTTGATGTTGAAGGCACTGCATCATCTTGTGGTCGGGAACGTTTCGATACAGCTTCGTGAGTTGATGTTGAAGGCACTGCATCATCTTTTGGTCGGGAACGTTTCGATACAGCTTCGTGAGTTGATGTTGCGTTCCTCTTCCCTCCGACTTGAGGATTGCAACTGCAAAGAAAAATTAATTTAATTTAATTTCCTCATTCGTGTCTCAATTAGTTACACAATTTCTATGAAAAAACACTCACACTAAACATTACACAACTTGCAGTATGCCTGCATTTGCAATACTCCATCAATTTCATCACTCTCCCCACTACAACCCTCACTAGACTTTGCGAAATGTCCTCTACAAGGAGTAAAATATGGTATTACATCTACGTCTTCTAACATGGTATTAGGAAGCTTGTTACTTATGTACCACATCCTAATAAAACGATGGAATTTTTCTAAGATGAGAGCTTTATCTAATGACAAAATGTCTTCAGTTGTTAAGGACAACATTATGCTCTTTCAAAAACTCGAACGAAATACAAGTAACGAAGACAAAAATTGAGTATTTATATGGTAGAGAATCTTCCCCCACCCACTAACACTACAAACACTTTTAAACAAATTATGTACTCACGATTTGGATTGTTCTTGCTCCACAGCTTCACAAAGCTCATAGAGATGTCGATCGGTATCTTGCTGTTCCACCTCGAGACACAGTTGATACAGCTGGCGATCAAATACTGAGTTTTGCAGGTCGAAAGAATCCATGATAATGCACTCTGTCGGTCGGTGACTGGTAGAGTGTGCCTTGTGCGTGGGTTGAAGACGCTTGTTAAATATGTTTCTATTCTATTGAAGTATCGGAGTCATGGTGGGGAGAATGCGTGGGTGGCGGGCGAACCAGGTAGAGTGGTATTAAGTTTCAAAGAAATATTTTTTGCAGTCTGTTTTTCCAGCAATTTGTTTAGTAATATTGTATATTACATCACGTGTATTTTGATAATGTGTGTCGCCCTCTGATTGTGCGAAATATTTTACACGTACAGCTGCATGTTTCCAATAATCTGTGGGTGCGATATCCTTCAATTTCTTCATTTCGTATAGTTCAATTTTGACTAGGTGACTTGCGGTGGATCCATCATCCAGACTCACTGAAATGCATGAGGTGCCCTCACCATTAGATTGTGCGATGGTTGATGACAGCGATGTTTTCTTTTTTTTCTTAGACTTCTCAAAGAAACTCTCGATGCTGTTATTACTGGCTCGTTTTAACGTGTTTTTCTTGTTCTTGAAGCCAATAGATTCGTTATTTTCATCATCACTAAGATCAATGGGGCGATAATAGTTTTGAAATTGATAGTCATTTGTGTTAGGTGGTGTCAACTGTGAAATAAGTAAAAAAGACGCAATTATAATACGGTAAGTATGGTGTAATTAATATCAGATATTGTTTCGAGAGAGGTTATGATCGGAGGATATAGAAAATAGGAGGCTACATAAAAATCAAATTATTATAATACGGTAAGTATGGTGTAATTAATATCAGATATTGTTTCGAGAGAGGTTATGATCGGAGGATATAGAAAATAGGAGGCTACATAAAAATCAAATTAACGATTAAAAATTAAGTCTCGGGGCGGGACTTGAACTCGCACTATATACACATACACAACACACAACACAACATGGCTGTAACATGTTTATAATCAATAATATTTAAAATTGGATACATTAAATTTACTAAGAGGCAGATAAGATAGAGCAAGTATGTTAGGTTAATCACTACAAAAATACATTGTCACTCAAAATTCAGTAGGTCATAGACCAATCATAGTAATATCAAACGGACTTACCTCCATGGTAATGGTGTTCTAATTCAGTTCTATTACTGACAATGAGAGACTGCTGTGTGTAGCTGTGATGGAGACACTATGATAAAGGTTTGCTATCGGAGTCTTTTTATATTGAGATTCAAGCTACATGTCGATACAAGTTCAATTCACAACACACGTGGAAAGGATAAAAGGATATCCAAACAATACAAATAAATAATCCCTGGACCTTTTTTTGTACGTTCTAATTTCACACACAATATTTAAATGAAAGGCAAATCCCGACAGACAAAGCTTTCTTACAATGTTAGCCAAAGAATGAAAATAAATAATCCTTCAACCGTTTTTGAAAAAAACGTACCACTGAATGTCTTACAAAGGATATGAAAAGAATTAAAGTAAATAATACCCGAAAGACCTTTTTTTAAAACGCACCTGCGAATTTCTTGCAAGTCTGTGCTTGTCATTTAAACCATACAGATATCAAAAGAATATGCAAACAATAAAAACAAATAATACCTGTACCTTTTTTTTAAACGTAAAGGAATATGAAAAGAATTAAAAGAAATAATACCTGAAAGACCTTTTTTTTAAACGCACCTGCGAATTTCTTGCAAGGTGCAATGCTCGGTGCATGCCATTTAAACCACACAGGAATGAAAAGGATATCCAAACAATGAAAAGAAATAATACCTGGACCCTTTTTTCCGTGCCTACGCAAAGATACATAATATAGATAAACAACAAAGGAGGCAATCAAAAACGCGAATCAGAAACGGGAATCAAAAACGCGAATCAAAAACGCGAATCAAAACGCGAATCAAAACGCGAATCAAAAACGCGAATCAAAAACGCGAATCAAAACGCGAATCAAAAACGCGAATCAAAACGCGAATCAAAAACGCGAATCAATCAAAAACGCGAATCAATCAAAAACGCGAATCAAAAACGCGAATAAATCAAACCGCGAATCAAAAACGCGAATCAAACCGCGAATTAAAACGTGATTAAACCGCGACCTAATAAAGTTAATTACACACCGCGATGAGCTTTTGAATTCGCGCCTGATGTGACGATTTGCAAGTGAGCCAGAACTCTCGCTCTCCTACTACTCTTTGCACTGCAATAAAAAAAAGTAAGTAAGTTATAGCCTGTAGGATCCCACTGCAGAGCAAAGGCCTCCTCTCACAAATAAGGGTGAGGGGGAGTGGACCATACTCCACCACGCGGGCCCAGTGCGTGTTGGTGGAGGCAAGTTAGTGGTCACCTTGCTGTCAGAGAACTTTCAAGCCGCCTTAATAGGCATCTGACCTGGCTTAACGAATAGTTACAACGCCATCTGACGGAACTATCCGAGACCAACTGCTTAACGTGCCTTCCGAAGCACGGAAACGCTCGAGATGAAATACCACTAAACGGTCACCCATCCAAAGACTGACCGGACCTGACGTTGCTTAACTTCGGTTATCGTTTCCGATACCGAAGCTCCACTACGCCAACGAGCGCAAAAAAAGAAAGATAAAAAAAGAAAATGATAAAAAATGAGCTTACTTACGGTATGTAGTTTGATTTGATATCTGTTTTGTATCCAGAGTAATGAATTTTTATTTACCTACCTTTCGACGAAATTCTACTTATGTGGAAAGTTAAATGTTTTGCGAAATGTACCTATCAATGCAAACATGAAAATAATGAAACGATCAATTTAAATCTGGTAATCTTTATTTAAAGACATCGGCTACTTACATAATAAAAGCTTTTAAAACATTTTAAAGTTTAATTTAAGTCTTGCTCAAACTGGATTGATCTGAGTTCTGGCAAAAGCTTTTCCGCCTATTCGAGATTCTACACGAACAACATGAACAACTCAAACAACGTAGGCAGCTCCGGACAACATGAAAAACTCGAACAATTCACATACTTTAGGGATGTTTCTAAAAAATCTGAAGTCTTTTATCACTTTTAGTTTTTTTTATTGCAGTGCAAAGTTCAGCTTTAAAAATGTTCTGAACTCTTTTTTTAAGTTTGAGGGCCCATAACTTTGTTTCTATCAGTGAACTGTAACAGGTATAAATTTTTACAGGATCTACCATCAGTTACTAAAGTTTTAATAAAAAAATAATTATTTAGATCTGTGCATTAAAAAGAAAGTTACAGGAGTCTAAAGGTGTGCAACTTATGAATTTCCAAAAATTCAAAAAATCATTCACATAAAAAAAATTTAGGGCCTAGGTCTAATCTTTCGGGCTGAGTAGGTAGCACATGACCCCACCTACCCCCCATTTTCGTATGTTCAACCATCTGCCGAACACCCTATATAAAAAAATATATATAGGTAAGTATATCTACGCTGATAATTTATCTTGATAATATAATTATACTGGATGGCACTGATTTATTTTAAATATCGAAATAAATCATTTTTGATCATGCTGCCAACACTATTATATCTTCAGAACCTGCCCCATGATAAAAAGAGTTACTGAATGCTTCGATGACGAGATAAAAGGACTAAGTATTTGCTTAAATGAGACGGAGAAGGAAGATATGAAGAACATGGGCAATGTTATAAAGCAGACGACAGAATTTATTTGTCACGACCATGCTGAAAGAATCGGATGTAAGTCTTTATTCATTTATGTAAGTACCACTAGCTAACCCGACCGACAGACGTTGTTCTGTCTGAATAGTCAAGGGACTACTAATAAGAATCTGGTAGAAAGATAATGACTAGAAAAGGCATTAAAATCGTTATTCAGGAGGAGTCGAGGCGGCGTCGAAGCGCGGGAGCGCGCCTTTGCGACCTTGACATACGGTCGGTAATTGTATACCAAACCGAGCGGCGTGCCGCTCGGATTCTTGGTATACAATTATCGACAGTATGTCAAGATCGCCAAGACGCGCCCCCGCTCCTCAACGCCGCCTGTTTGCGATGTGCTATGTTCGTCCTTCTTGCGTATGTTTCCGTCGATGTTTCCAACCTTTTTACTTTGTCCAACCTTTATCCAACCCAACGACGCTATTTCCTTCCTCTTAGGTTCTACGCATGATAAAAAGGGACAAAGTAAAAACCAACGTTGGTAACATCGACGAAAGAAGGCCGAACATTACTAACCACCATGGACACATTTTCATGTTTTACTACTTTTAAGGCAGTCTGTAGGTACTCCAGGTATAGACAATATACCTATGCCAGCTTCCTGACGCTCGCTTGCTCTCTCGTGTTCACTCCCACAGGAGAAAATCGATGTTGTTTGTCACTTTCTGTTTACGCCGGAATTTTTGGTGACTACCACCTGCTATGAGCCACTGAACAGCTCACTGTGCGCTCCTCAGAGCGCTCCTCACTGCGCATGTGCATGTGCGATGAGCCACTGGATGTTAAGGTGTAGGAGCACATATGCGATGAGCCACTGAACAGTGAGGAGCGCTCCTCACTGCGCATGTGCAAGTGCGATGAGCCACTGACAGTGAGGAGCACATATGCGATGAGCCACTGAACAGTGATGAGCGCATGCGCGATGAGCCACTGAACAGTGAGGAGCGCATGTACGCACAATCAGCAGATGCTGCGGTCCAAACAAAATCTCAATTTAAAATTGCAGTGTTCATCGTTGAAGACGGTGTAGAGTGTATCCAGGAAAAGTTGAAGAACATCCAGGAGTGCATCTCTAAAGTGAACACCAGCAGCCTTGATGTTCTCCGAGACGCATTCATTACGAGAAAGTGGGTAGCAACAAGGCCTTTTGGTGTAAGTAAATTCCCTTCAGTCCTATAGCTTAATGGTAGTGAGCCGGCCTGCCAAGACGCGGGTTCGAATCCCGCAGGGTGCAAACATTTGTGTTAAATATTTGTAGGAATCCGAATGTTTTCAGGGTCCCGTAGCTAAGGCCCATCACATACATACGGAATCGTCAAACAGAAACCTGATACGGGATTCCGATTCGGAATTCCTGATGCCATCCACTCACATACGTTTTTTTTTCATCCGGAATGACGTTTGGCAGCAGTATTGACAACTATGGTTACAAAAAATACTGAGAGCTGTTTAAAATATGCCTAAAATGAAAATGTGTGAAATGCCAAATAAAATTACAGTAGATTTTTAGGTATTTATTAAAACGAAAGACAAAACAAACAACCTGATATTAGCATGTCATGTTACGATGATGATGTGTACATTTTATTTCTATATTATGTAGATTATTACCCCCGTCACAGATATTATAATACAAGTACCCCCGTTCCGGGTCGTTTCTGGTGCAGAGGCTTGCCATATCAATTCAACGTGGCAACGCTGCTAGCGTAATGGGCTCCTTTGCGCCAGGATCGACAAGGGGCGGATTATTTGACTGAGCTTGTATTTCTTTGTTTTGACGAAGCATGTTGCTGATTTTTGTCTGTTTGTGTATCATTGTCATTGACGACGCTTGTGCTGACCGCTATTTTTTGTAATTTTTTTTTTTTTTTTTATTATTACATATTGCAATAAAATGTTTAAAATCATCAACTGCTGCTGTTCCTGGTGCTGATGAAGATTAGGTTTGATGTATAGTTCTTCTGCACGGTTGAGAGTAGTCTTGCCTAACTACAGGTTTCTATAATAAAAGTTGTTCAGTTTGAAGCACCGCAAATTTGATTTATGTTTAAAAGTATAATTTTAGTACTGTTTACACTGTAGACAACAATTGCGAACAGGACTTTCATTACCTTATTAAACGTTTAAAATAACCTTACATTTTGCAGGATGAGCAGTGCGACGATTACAAGAAACTACAGGAATGTATCGTCGATCCTATGAAGTCGTGTAAATCTTCCACCCCAGCCGATTTATTTGAATCCTTATTCGAGGAAGCCTTTAAAGGCACACCTTGCGTAAGTACACAATTTTTGGGGTTACCTACGTAACATCTAAACATGTTTGGACGAAACATGTTTCACCGAACACCTTTGATCTAATGCACTTGTTCAACGAAGTAATGTTTCATCTATGTAATGTTTCCGCTATGTCACGTTTCATCTAATGTAACGTTTCATGTTACGTCGGTAACCCCAATTTTTGTACTCATACCTATAGGTACTTAAGTACATTATAACCTATTCTAGACCGTTCCAGAACAGGAAATTCTGTTAAAATAACCTAAATAAATTATGTATTAGGTAATACAAGGTGCACAAAAACACAAATAAACATTTATGGTTTAGACCATCAAACTGAACAACTTTCACTATAGGACCTATATCAAAATCGCGAAAAAAATCTGATGTTCCATACTTAACTGCAAATATACTGGAGCTAAATGTATAGGACAGCTGTTTTTTTTAGCGATTTCGATGTTGATCCAATAGTGAAAGTTGTTTAGTTTGATGGTCTAAGCAACCCCATTAAAAGTTTTAAATGTTTATTTGTAACACCCTGTATAGGTAGGTAACTACTGTAGGAGCTCCGTAGTTCAATGGAACGCTTGGTTACATTTATCAGAAAGCCAAAAGTTCATTGATCAAATTTTAAAAGAACTACGAACGTAATGCCAAAAGTACGAAAGGCCAAAAGTTGAAACATCAAAATTTAAAAGGTCAAAAAGACGATTGGCCGAATCGTTCAAAGGCCAAATGGACGAAAGATCAAAAGGTTGAAATATCAAAAGTTTTATTTATCAAAAATTTATGAAAAGGCAGATTTTTCAAACCTTAATAAAACCAAAGAAAATGCAGTAGTTTTAGCGAGGAGCGAAGCGACGGGAACCGAATTGCTACTGTTTACCTTGTCCACCCGAACCCGAAAAAAAATCAATAGTACTACCTAATAGGCGATTGAATGAGGGTAAACTTGAATTACTATTTTTATTTATAAATTAGTTAAATGAATAGCATAAATATGCATAGCGTTAAAAAAACCTGAAAATTAATAAACATACAAATGAGGGGGGTGAGAAAACTTATATTTTTGGGTGGACAAGGTAAACAGTAGCAATTCGGTTCTGGGCTGTGGTCGCTCACGGGTTGGTTTTCACAACAGCATCAACAAGCTGGCGCCAGACGTGGCCGCGAAGGTGATCTATTCCACTCTATCATTACAGGGTGTTACTACAAACGTAAAAATAAACATTTAAAACTTTTAAGAGTTAGTTAAGACCATCAAACTGAACAACTTTCACTCTGGGACCAACAACAGAAAAAAAATCAGCTGTCCCATACATTTAGCTCGATCAGATTTAATTTTGTAGTTTAGTATTGACAATCTGATTTTTTTTGCGCGATTTCGTTGTTGGTCCCATGGTAAAAGTTGTTCAGTTTGATGGTCTAAACCACCCCCTTAAATGTTTCTTTGTATATTTGTAACACCTTGTAGAGGAGGAAAGAAACAGGTAAACACAGCTTTGTGGCCAAGTCTGGCTGCTGTGACAATCAACCCGTGAAACATCTACCCGGTCTCCCCTGCCTAAGGGACAAGACACCTGTTTTTTTCGTCGTTTTCTCAAAAGTGGAAGTGGTTCAGACGGAAGTGAAAATAAACGATAAGTACCTACCTAAATGTTTATTTCTAATATAAAATAACAATTTTTTTTGTCCTTTCAGGATCACAGCATATTGTCTCCAGGTATAATCGTGCTAATAACTGTGATAGTGCTTGCAATAGTGGTATTAGTAATCGTTGTGGCATATAAAGTATGTTGTTAGTGCAAGTACCTACACTACATAATTTACCTAACTAGGTAATTAAGTAAGTAGGTATTCCTATTCTACATAGAATTTCATTGTTTTCTACATAATTTCAAAAATATTTGTGTGTCATTGAAATTATGGTTAAATGGACGTGATCGATCAAACTTTAATTAAGTATAAGTACCTACTAATTATAACATCAGACAATAATTGTAGGACATATACTTAAGCCTATATATACCCAAGATAAGATCCTAAGTGCCTATAAGATCTATGTACACCACATGAAGCAATAAATGATTATTATTATTATTATTACCTACCCTGTTTTTTAACAAATAAACTACTTATATATGTTATATAAATGTTTTAAGTTAATAATATTATCATCTTGTTTAAAATCAGATATAAATAAAGATATTTTGATTGGTAAAATTGTAACCTATGATTTTTTTAAATTTGTATGCCATATGAAAATAAATTTTATGTACGTTCAATATTATAAATGGTACTTTTAAACTGTTACCGGTACCATTTAGTGACAAATGACTACCTGAAAGCATATTTAAAAAATTTCAATGCGCAACATAGAAATCCAAAATGTACCTCCCAGAATAAATAATAACTGCAATAAATACTTACTACTGAATACTGAAGGCTATAAATTTACAAATTTTAAATGCACGTTATATTAATTAGATTCAACAATTTAAATGACTATTGAGCAATAAAATTACCATCGGAAAAAAAAAGATCATTAGAAAATACAAAAATGTGTTTTTCAAGTCTTTCTAAGTAGACAAAAATATTTATTCCGTGTTTAAAGGGTGTGTGTACTGTACCTATATAATGGTAACGCCTAAAAATTGGAATAAAAAATTTTTACCTTCAAGGTTTTTAGAACGAGTTATATGCAAAATTTTTAAAATAAGGCAGTTGCTAACGGGAATTGGCTTATAAATGATACACCGAAAAATTATCAATTCTTAATTACTTCCGGCTCAAACCGTAAAATGACTGGGCTAAGATTATTATACCATATTATTATCTAATGAAAAAGTTGTTGTTTTAGGTTAAAATATCTCTCATGGCCTTGATTTTCAGATGCTAAGCTTTTTTATTTGCCTGAAACCTGCGCGACGCAAAGGAACTATGTATGTAAGTTTTTGGTGTTTCAGCTAAGGCATCTGGAGAAAATGTATGTACATTTTGTTACCTATTATTGGTAATTGGTACAGTCAAGAACACGTCAAGCTAGACACCTTGGACTTCGTACTGTTCTTATGGCGTTCGTATTAAGAAACAATATCGCACTTCGATTGTCAAGGTTTATGTGCTCTCGACTGTACCTAGCCAATTACCACTAATAGGTAACAAAATGGTCTTTAAACAACACCGTCAGAATGAGTGGACCACTGTTTTCCTGTTTTTCACAGTTTTTATCGAGGTACCTACTAAATATTTGATGATACCTACCAAATAATCGTGCTAATAAATGTGGTAGTGCTTGCGATAGTGGCATGAATAATCGTTGTGGCATATATAAAAAAAGTATATTGTTAGTGTAAGTATACTAGGTACATATGATTTACCTAACTAGGTAATTAGATATTCCTTTTCTAACTACATAGAATGTCAGTATGTTTTCTACATAATATTAAAAATATTTGTGTGCTATTGAAATTATGGCTAAATGGGCGTGATCGATCACACTTTAATTCCTAAATACCTACCTATAATTATAATTATAACATCAGACAAGGTAGGACCTATACCTCGCATACATCTACCCTGTTTTATTAGCAAATAAACTATTTAAGTAGTTATATTTATAAAGATATTTTGATTGATTGGTAAAATTGTAACCTATGATTTTTTTTAATTTGTAAGTAGGTATGTCATAGGATTTTTTTTTTCACTTTATTCTATTTTTATTCCCCTTTAAAAGTCCTTTCGCACACACAAAATTCTAAAAAATCACAATGGAAATGATTATATTATTCGGAGCGCGCTCCGTACAAACGTACTATGGTGATATTTTTAATACTAACCAATTTAAGTCAATGAAATTTTGCAGAAACAATCTAAAAACAAATTTCTATGCTTGCATCGAGTCAGATTTTCGTTTAAATGTATAGTATTCAAGTTACAGCGCCTCAAAGATTTCCATACAAATCTTAAATTAATCCTAGCATTGAAACAGTATATTTTAACGAAAATCTGATTCCATACAAGCATAGAGATTTGTTTCTAGATTGTTTCTGCGAAATTTCATTGACTTTAATTGGTTAGTATTGAAAATATCACCATAGTAGACGTTTGTATGCAGCGCGCATTTTCGCTCTCGGAATAAAATTCTCTTAAAACTATCGTTTTCACAACTACTTATAGGTACACTCGACAACAATAAAAACGAGACACCAACAACAAAACCTTAATATCTCGGAAACTAAGAATGGTAGCTTATTTTAATAAAAAGTATTTTATACTTAGACAATTTAATACTACTTCTTAAATTAATAAAATTTCTGGTTGCTATAAAGTAATGCCAATAAAAAGGCTAAAACTTCTAGCATAGCATAGCATAGCATATGCTCACGACTATATTCCCCGAGGGGGTAGTCAGAGATATTCTGAAACCTCAGAACATCCACGTTTCACCAGTAGTACCGAAACTCTGTCCAGTGTGACAGGGGGTGAGCCCGTCGCCACTTATAATATTATAATGGACAGTGGGTACAATACATGCCTCGAAATTGAAGCATGCAGGTTTCCTCACGATGTTTTCCTTCACCGAAAAGCCAGTGGTGTGTGGCGAGTAACCGCGCCACGATTTTGTCTGTGCATTAAAACGTTTAGGGAGTTTGTCTTTGGTCATTGACGATTATAACAGACTAGTTGCTAGGCTGGAGTTTCTCGTACGATCCTATTGTAATCGTAGTTTACCCAAATAAAGTTGTTTAAGGAAGCACATCAATCC
Source organism: Agonopterix heracliana (assembly GCA_963693445.1). Taxonomy (NCBI): domain Eukaryota; kingdom Metazoa; phylum Arthropoda; class Insecta; order Lepidoptera; family Depressariidae; genus Agonopterix; species Agonopterix heracliana. The sequence continues at coordinate 5,728,662 of OY856310.1, forward strand.
TATCATTCATCGTCACTCCTGCTCCGGGCGATTCTACGTGTCCTCCTTAATGGTGACCCAAGATACGACGCGCAGCCCTGTCTCCTATCGGCACTAACGCACCCACCGGCCGCTGCGTCTGATCTCATCAAGTCTACGAAAGACGGACATAACAGCGAATCGGTAAGGACAAAAAGTCCTCGAAAGACCTTCCGTCGCCGCCATATCACGAGTAAAAGGAAACGGAGTTCCCATTCCATCAAGTTTATCAAGTGCATCACATATGATAGTTTGGCGAAGTGCATTGACGGTAGCGCCAGCGCCATTGTAGCGGATATACCATTGAAGTTATCGAACTTCAATAAAGTCCTCTTTTGACAACTTCGAATAAGCCAAGCAAGGAGCAGGAAGCGGAAATAGGTATTGGCAAGGAGGAACCAAACATCCTTTCAACTTTTCAACCAAAGAGTACCTACCTACCAACTTCAACCATAAACGTTTCAACTTTCATCGTGACAGCTCATTCTTGACAGCAACTTTCATCGGCCCGTGTTTACTTTTTTGTGTTAAATGACTCATTACGTTTTTTTTTTTAACGAATAGTTTGTTAAATTTCTTTTAATTTCTATTTTGTACTATAGGATAGAACATTTTCAACTAATTAGTTAGGGGTGCCTGTAGCCACATTAACCCCATACGAGGAAAGCTTTGTGCTCAAGATTTGTGTTTAGTAGCTTAACGTTATGGCTCAAAGTAACCCCGATAGGACGGATTCCCCAGCCCTACCTTCTTCAGGGAACGATGTTGATGCTGAGGCTGAACAGTTTCACACGGCTTCAGAGGTATATGTAAATAAAATTTCTATTCGCACGCCACCTTTCTGCAAAGATAGGCCCGCCTTGTGGTTTGCTAGTTTAGAGGCGCAATTTTTCATCAACAAGATTACTTCTCAAACGACAAAATTTAATTATGCCGTCTCCCTACTAGACACAAATTGTACCAGGGAGGTGGAAGATATCATCATTAGTCCACCTGTGCACACACCTTATCAGATACTCAAGGATGCAATTATTTCCCGTTTCTCGGAATCCTACGAGGAAAAGATCCGCAGATTACTGGAAAAGGAGCACATGGGAGACAGGAAACCGTCATCTTTCCTGCGGCATCTAAAGTCGCTCGCTGGTCCTAATTTTCCGGACGACCTGTTGAAATCCATATGGTCTAGTCGACTGCCCCGACACCTTCAGATTGTGTTGGCTGCGCAGCGCCTGCAGAAACTGGGTGAGCTTGCAGAGCTTGCCGATACGCTAATGGAGATTCAATCGCAACCACCGGAGGTATGTGCTGCTGGTTCATCACAAGCACCCTCTTCCGAACAGAACAGCCTTCTCGCTCTTCAGAAGCAGGTCGCTGAGCTCACACTTACTGTCGCCTCCCTCACAGCTCCTGAGACCCAGTTCCGGGGTCGATTTCGTGACCGTAGTCCAAGCCGCAATCGCAATCGTAGTTACTCGCGTCCACGTAATGACCAGTTATGCTGGTATCATGACCGATTTGGTGCGAAAGCAAAGAGGTGTATTAAACCATGCACTTTCACCGAGTCGGGAAACCCGATGAGCGGCCGGTAGTGGCGAATACCGGCTGCTCTACCGCCAGTCGCCGCCTATTCATCACGGACCAGTGCTCTAATCAGAAGCATTTGATTGACACGGGTTCTGACATTTGTTGTTTTCCCCGGCGACTAACCAAAGGCCTTTTCACCAGCAGTGGCTATGACCTTAGCGCTGCAAATGGCACATCCATCAGGACCTATGGCAGCATATCCCTTCACCTTGACCTTGGGTTACGCCGGGACTTTCAATGGAACTTTGTTTTGGCTGATGTTAGCACTCCAATCATCGGCTCGGATTTTTTAAGTTATTATAATCTTTTACCGGATTGCAGACACAACCGGATCATCGATGGCACCACTAAACTGTCAGTATCAGCATCTGCGGCCCGAACTTCCCAGGATAGCATTAAGTCCGTGGCCTGTGGCAACTCACCATTCGAAAAACTGCTCGCTGAGTTCCCGGACATCACGCGCCCTCCTGGAATAGACAGAGAAATCAAACACCTTACGGTCCATTACATTAAAACCACTGACGGTCCACCGGTCACCTGCCGACCTCGTCGTCTAGCACCCGACAAACTCCGCATTGCACAGAAAGAGTTTGACGCGATGGTCCGCTCCGGCACTGCAAGGCCATCCAGCAGCTCGTGGTCGTCGCCCCTGCATCTCGTTCCGAAGAAGGACACGACATGGCGACCATGCGGCGACTACAGAGCTCTCAACGCTCGCACTATTCCAGACAATTATCCAGTTCGTCATATAGGGGACTTCTCACATAACCTGGCAGGATCTACTATTTTTAGCACAATAGACCGGGTGAAAGCTTACCAGCAGATTCCAGTCAGCAGCAGTGACATTTGCAAAACAGCCATTATTACACCTTTTGGGCTCTTTGAGTTCCCCTATATGGCATTCGGACTCCGTAACGCAGGCCAAACCTTCCAAAGGTTTATAGACGAGGTGGTGCGAGGTCTCGAGTTTTGTTTCGCATACGTGGACGATATTCTTGTCCACTCTGTGGACAGCACTCAACATGCTGAGCACCTGAGAATCTTATTCGAGCGTTTGCATCAGTATGGGGTTGTGGTAAATCCAGCTAAATGTGTTTTTGGGGCGGCTGAGGTGTCCTTTCTCGGATATCGCATCAATGCACGTGGCACACGCCCACCCGAAGACCGCATCCAAGCGCTGCGAGATTTCCCCCCACCCAAAACTGTGCAAGGCATGCGCCGATTCCTAGGAATGATAAATTTCTACCGCAGCTACATTCCCAATGCGGCCAAGTTCCAGGCGCCGCTTGTAGACGCCGTAACTGCTACGCACAGTAAAGGTGCAAAACCTTTTCCGTGGACGCCGGAATTGGAGAAGGACTTTGAGGCTTGTAAGACGAGTCTAACGACTGCCACTATGGTGTCTCATCCGGACAGCCACGCTAAGCTTGGCCTCTTTACCGACGCGTCAGGCACTCACATCGGCTCTTGTCTACAGCAACGGCGCAATGATACAGACAGCTGGCAACCTTTGGCTTATTTCAGCAGGAAGTTGAATCCAAAACAGATAGAGTGGCCAACTTATTATCGGGAGCTACTCGCCGTTTATGAGAGCGTTCAACACTTTAGACATATTTTAGAAGTTCAACACGTGACGATCTACACAGATCACAAACCCCTCATGTATGCTTTTCAGCAGCGGCGGGACAAGCTCCCACCTGCGCAGTTAAATCAGCTCAGTTTTATCAGCCAGTTTACCACAGACGTAGTGCATATAAAAGGAACTGACAATGTAGTGGCAGACGCCATGTCACGCGTGGAGGCAATGTCTTTTACAGACGATTACGATGCTCTCGCGAAAGCACAGGCTGCGGACGAAGAGCTTCAGCAGTTACGCACGCATTCCTCTCTGAAATTAGCATCATTTCCTGTACCAGGAACAAATATTAATATAACATGTGATACGTCTACGGGGAGGCCCAGACCTTATCTTCCAGTATCTTTTCGTCGAGCCGCGTTTCAAAGGTTTCATAATCTTAGTCACCCTAGCGCGCGTGCAAGCGCTCGCCGGGTGGCTGACCGTTACGTTTGGCCTTTCCTCCGCAAAGACTGCAGCAACTGGGCGCGCACATGCACCTCATGCCAACGCAGCAAGGTATCGCGACACATTTCCTCACCACTGGGCAGTTTCGGTAGTACAGCGGCACGATTCCAGCATGTTCACTTGGATATAATCGGCGCACTGCCCTCCTCCAACAATTTCACATACTGTCTTACAGCTGTCGACAGGTTTTCTCGGTGGGCGGAAGTATGGCCGATGTCAAGCATTACTGCAGAGGAGGTGGCTGATACCTTTGTCAACGGCTGGATCTCACGTTTCGGGGTCCCGCTTGTTGTTACAACTGACCAGGGACGACAGTTTGAATCGGTCCTGTTCTCCCGCTTAATGCAGGTTTGCGCGACCAAGAAGATCCGGACGACGAGCTATCACCCTCAAGCCAATGGCATGGTAGAGCGCCTTCATCGGCAGCTAAAGGCAGCCCTCATGTGCCACGCCACCAAGTGGAGCCAAGCCTTGCCGCTCGTCTTGCTCGGCATCCGCACAGCATTGAAGGAGGACTTGCAATGCTCTTCCGCAGAAATCTTGTACGGCGAACCCCTCCGGCTCCCCGGAGAGCTCGTCGTACCTGCATCGGAGACCTATGATAGAAGTCCACAGGACTTTGTGACTCAGTTACGCATCACAATGGCCAGTCTTCGCCCCATTCCAGCGTCCCGTCATGCACAGCCTTCGGCATTCATCCACAAGGACCTGCCGACCGCTACTCATGTTTTCCTGCGGGATGATACTGTGAGAAGACCCCTTCAACCGCCGTACACCGGCCCCTATAAGATCTTGGCCAGAAGCCCTAAGACACTCACTTTGGATGTCAGAGGCAAGAAGCACGAGGTTAGCATCGACCGCGTCAAACCAGCACACCTAGAGTTCGAGCCTGATTCAGCCGCTCCTGCATCAGCGCCCCCTGTAACACCTCCTGTCTCGCCGGTGTTACCAGAACCAGTAGCAACCACGTCCCCTCCAGTCGTTACAGTCCGGTTTCGTGATGTTTTAAATTTATAAATGTATCCACGTGTATGTTTTATTTTATGGGTACCCTTTTTTTCTCCGTAGGGGGGTGATGTGGCGAGTAACCGCGCCACGATTTTGTCTGTGCATTAAAACGTTTAGGGAGTTTGTCTTTGGTCATTGACGATTATAACAGACTAGTTGCTAGGCTGGAGTTTCTCGTACGATCCTATTGTAATCGTAGTTTACCCAAATAAAGTTGTTTAAGGAAGCACATCAATCCTATCATTCATCGTCACTCCTGCTCCGGGCGATTCTACGTGTCCTCCTTAGGTGTAACAAATCGTACATAAATTCCGAAAAACTCATTGGTACGAGTCGGCTTGGACGGGAATCGAACCATCGCCTCCTGCACTGCAGGCAAGGTTACTCGCCACTGGACCACCACGGCTAAAACTTCTTTAGCTTATTAATTTAGCTAGGTATTATCACTGTTTGTTATGGAAGAATTTTGTTTTATTTAAGTATTCTTTTAAGACATATAGTCCGATAGCGCTGGCTTATTTTGATGTCATAAGTTTCAATAATTCTAAAGTTGCTTATTTCTTGCCTGTGGATACAGTTGTACATATGAAGCTTATTATCAAGTTTTGTGTCACATCTGTCACTTGCATTTTCAGTAATTTGATGATTTGTGGTTGATTCTTTTTATTCAAATCAAAACTGGCAAAATTGATTTAAAGTTTAAAATAATTATGGTATCATATCTAGGGTAGCCTGCGGAGTGTGCAAACCCAGTTTGTGTCATCTTCGTCCAGTGCAAACTGCCCCCCGGTCATCATGTGAAAACAGAGCCAAAAAAAAAATCCAAATTAGTGAAATTGCTATTTCTTTTCTCAGATCACTTAGATATGCCTATTTAACAAATTTGTGCCAAATTACTGCACGCAATTTTAAGATTTTTAATTATTTCGTGTTTTCAAGCTATAATCGCTTCAAAAAAATATTACAATTATTAGAGTTCACATATTCAATATCTTATATGCATGAAAAATTTACATTGTAAATTTGTGTCATTTTCATGCACGATATTTATATTTTATTAAATGAATATATCACAAAAAGAATCTTGCGGTCGAAGCGGGCGGACGCGGGCAGGCGGAGGCGGCAGGCGGGGGGCATAAGCACGCACGGTGTTTGTTCGTTACGTTACGATTTCTTCGATGCGAAGCGTTTTTAAACAAATTACCTCAAATTACCTATATAGGTACTACCTACGTATTATATTGAGTATTGATTGACTCTTATATCCGCTAACGTAATGACAAAATGTCATACCTAACCCAACTACTTATAGATAAAAATAATATCTACGAATATCAAAGGTCAATGTGGTCAATATTATTTTAGATTGGCGCTTCGAATTTGAACTAATATTGGCATCTACTTATCTTAGGTACTAGCGGCTTTTTCGCTATACTGCTTCTCGATGTCCCGCGCGCGCCCCGCTTCAAGTAGGTACCTAGTTTACAGTCAGCAAAACAAAATATACACGAAGTAAATACAATTACTCGATATTTTTGTTATGTGCGGTGAGGGTGATCACTTGACCAGTCTGACGGAGTAGTTTCTGACAGGTACCTAGCGAAGGCTTAGTGGAATAAAACAGCAATTACAAATTCTGTTTTGCCAAAAAAAAAAACGTAAAATCACTCAATATGTTCAAAAGTAGTTCAAATTTATATGCCAAAAGATGTGTTATTTTTTACCCAATCAACCATAAAACGAATCTGAAAGAAATAATTAAAAACAACATTGCTGTATCATTAAGTGGCGTAGCGTGGCGAGCTTAAGTCTTAGCGGTATACCGCGAAATTCAGTAATATGCTGCAAATGGTGTTAAAAGCATGAAAATCGGAACGATTGATCTTAAGTAGAAATAAATCAATTTGACATGAAGCACCAAAAAAAAAGGAGAGGAGTTTTGATGTCATCTATTTTTTGTATAAACATTTTTTTTTTGTTCTGAACCCTATCGTGTGCAAATGAAAGGGCTTTCTGCGCAGGTTCTAGAAATATATTCCATCATAACATTTCAGGAACTAACTCCTCTTCAGATACAAGATCAGGCTGAGGAAATGTTATTCGACTAAATGTAAATATTTTCAAAATTGCTTTCTTAGTGTTAGATATGAGGATATCGACCAAAGAGGACCAAAAATGCTGTAAACTGTTTGTGGTGACAAATAAACATTTTTTCATTTTTTCATTTTTTTTCATTTTTCATACAGGTATCATTTGAGGTATATTTTACAAAAAAAAAATCATCCGTATCGTATTTGGAGGAGGAACTTGAGATGTTTTGAAAATGATTTTTATTTTAATTTAAAACACGTGACTGAAATGTAATGATGTGATATATTTTTAGAATTGGCGCAGAAAGCCCTTTCATTTGATACCACACACGATAGGTTTCCGAACAAAAAAAAAAACTTTTTCCCAGGCAAAAAAAAGATGACGTCATAACTCCTCTCCTTCTTAATTTTTTTTTTTGGTTCTACGGTTCAAATGATTTATATGGCCTAAAGATCAATCGTTCTGATTTTCATGCTTTTAACACCATTTGCAGGAATTTTTGACTACCGCTATAACTATTTCGGAAAGCGCGCCATGCCATTGCGGTTTTATTCCCGGAACATTTTTAAAAGTTTGTTTCAGCAATAGTAGCATACAACTTATATTACTGTATTTTACTGTATAGGTACAAGTTTTTTGTAATGTTGACTTGTTGACTCAATTCACTTTTAAAACGTCTTAAAATTATATAAAATAATAATTTATTTCTGATTAAACCCAAAGATTGTCGGTAAGAAGATTAAGAGTCTACTTATAGTACCTATCTAAGTAAAATTAATATAATTTATATGCCTGTCCCAATGACATGACAAGCCAATGTTTTTGTATAAGACAGTCAAACTTAATAGCAATGAGCTACTGTTATCACTGATGCTTCCGGGAAATCCCAGTACCGAAAATACCGGAAATTCTGTATATTAATCTACCTAGCACCGGTACTTCGGGAATTAAAACCAGGTTCTTTCGAGTATAGAAAGTCAGTCAGTCTGCAGTCGGCGCCGGCTGCGCTCCGGTTGCCGAGTTAGCTTGCCGTATTTGTCCGTCTCTGGTGGCGTCATTATAACGCCTAGCTGTTGGTTCTCCAGCTGCGATATTACGTGGTAGAACTTGGTGCGCTCTTCAGTTATCCTGGCCAGGATGAATTGGAGAATTTGGGTACCTTTATGCTAACTCGGCAGGGGGCCCCCGATGATGAGTGCGGCCTTGCTGATGGTGTCGCATTTGCACGATGCGGCTCTGGCGTCTGGTTATCTTCCGTTATTGACTGATCAGGTCGGGGTCACCAATTATGTGGGGAACCTTTCTAGGGATACCAGGAATAAGGCCCTGGAAATTCAATCACATTACTTTACACATACTCCAGATAAACCTGAAAATAATTTGGAACACAATTCTAGACAGTGATCGTCTCCGAGTTTTCTTTCACAATGAAAGGCGCATGACGGCCCACGCACGCGTACGAACTTCGTGTTGAGATCATATCGAACAACGGGGACGGACCCGGTCGGCAGCGGTTGACTGAGTACGAAGTTCCCGCAGACTTTTATTAAGTATGACTAGCTTTGAATTGAAATGTTTCTGCACAGGGTTTACAGTTCATTAAGGAAAAGTACGGATTAAGTAAAGGACGGGGCATATTATGTATGAATGACGAGTACTTCTCACACCTGCGTTTTGCCGCTGACATTATCGTCATGGTAGAATCGCTGCAGGACCTCAGTGGGATGCTTAGCGACCTTAATGCCGCTTCCCGATGGGTCAGTCACGGCATGAACACAAAACGAAATTCATGTTTAATTATCTTGCCGAACCAGAGGCGGAATACCTATACTTCGGTGAGGCGGCGTTAGAAGTTGCAAGACTATCTACCTTGGACAGACTATAAGACTAGGTAGAACCAACTTCGACAAGGAGGCCGCTAGCCGTATCCAACTAGAATGGGCTGCTTTCATGAAACTCCGTCATAATAATCTCCTTGGCCCTACCACAATGAATCAAAACGAAAGTGTTCAATCCTGCCAATGATGACCTATGGTGTGGAAACGTGGGCCCTGACGATAGGACTAGTTCATCAATTCAAAGTCGAGCTATGGAGAGAGCTACGCTCGGTTTTTCTCTAGATCACATCAGCTCAGAAAATTTGCAAGCTAAAGTGGTGGGCTGGTAATATCTGTCAAAGAACTGCGATGGGGTATAAGCGTAGTGTGGGACGAACTGCTGCCCGCTGGACAGACGACCTAAAAAGGTAGTGGGGAGCGACTGGATGAGAAAAACCGAGAATAGATTTTTTTGGCGCACCTTGGGAGATCAGCAGTGGACGATGATAGGCTGATGATTAAGGAAAAAAAGGGTTTTTTGTATTGTGATTATTTCTTGCGTTCTCTAAAAAAACAGGAAATCTAATTTGCTAAAGTTCTTTATTTTAAACTGTAGGCTTTCTTCCACCCAGGCAGGTGGTTTTCTTAACTCATAATGGATTTTATTTTGTCGGAGTTATGTGAATCTTTATTTTAAGTTTCTTTTTATTATTGTGGGGAAAGCAGAAGAAGAATGAGGATGAATTTTGACTATGAATAGTAGGTATCAAATCATAGACGGTCATAGTTATAAACATTGCTGTAAAACCCTGTAATAAAACCGCAATGTCCGTTGACGAAATCAAAATTTTAAAACTAACCTTGTAAAATACAGTGCCTAAACGTTTTAAAATGTTTTTGAAGGAATGAAATTGTAATAACAGTAAAATATTTCTAAAATAAGTCATGCAATATACATCACTGTAATAACCTGAAATAAAAGTTCCCTAGAATAAAACCACAATGTCCATTGACGATATAAACGTCATCATTTTAATAGCCTTGTAAAGTCCTTCAAAACTTTAAGAATGTTTTTGATGGAATAAAATTGCAATAGCGATAACCGTAAAAAAATTTCCGAAATAATTTATGTAATACACATTGACGTCATAAACGAAATGAAATTTCCCTGGAATAAAACCGAAATATCCATTGAAGAAATAAATATTTCAATACTAGTCTTGTATAACACAATGCCTTCAAGAAGCCTTGTAGAATATTTTACGAGTACCAAGTTTTTTTTTGTTTCATAATAAATAAATAACGCTCACAGGCACATACATTGTAATGATCCCAAAGTAGAACTAAAGGCTTTTATTATGGAAACCATACAACAACGGCACGAACATATAACATCCATGACCGAACCGGGATTCGAACCCAGAACCCTGGTTTGGCAGTCCGGCGTGGTAACCATTACACCAACCGGGTCGTCATAATCATCAATAAACAGACTTATCAGTTCACTGCACCATAACACATGCCTCTTCTATATTTTAATTGCAATTTGCATACCATTTTAAATATGTAGCATATTAAACATTGCGGTGGGCACATCGAGGATAATTTTGTGAGAATTAAACTGTAATAATGGTAACCGTTAAACATTCCCAAAATACTACCTAGGTACTAAGTTGTAGTGATACGTGGATGTTCTGAGGTTTCAGAATATCTATGACTGCTCATTCGGGGAATTTAGTCGTGAGCATAATATGCTCACGACTAAATTCCCCGAATGAGCAGTCATAGATATTATTCATAGATTATTATATGTTGAAAATAGCATACAAAAATAATCATTGCTGTTATAAACTACAACAAAAGTTCCCTGGAATAAAGACGCAATGTACACACGGCGACATCAAACTACGCAAAAAAACATAAGCTCGCGTCGGTCGGTGTAAGTGACAGCCTAGCAAATACCTACCGAAACGGTGAACTCCGACCATAAAACTGAACAACTTTCACTATGGAGCCTACCTCAGGAAACGCGAAAAAAATCTACTGTCCCATACTTTTTAGTCGGGTAGGCACAGCAGTTTTGTATGGGACAGCTGAGTTTCCTGATGTAGGCTCCATAGTGAAAGTTGTCCAGTTTGATGGTCTGAGTTCACCGTTTCAGTATTTGCTAGGCTGTCACTTACACCCTGTACCTATAGTACTCTACCCATAGAGAAATTACACGCTCCCCTTGGTAGAGATGGTGTAACAAAGTGTGCACAGTAACCACCAATTGTGCACTAGTTTGTACTGCGACCATAGAGAAATGACACGCTCCCCTAAGCTTTTTGTCTCCCCTCGCCCGTCCCTCACCCCCTTTGTCGGCGACATAATTTTCTATAGAAACAAGCCGATATGCCATCTCCTCTTACTCCATGACTCTACCTACGCGCAGCCAGCCTATTTTGGTTTTGCGTAGCTTGATGTTGTTATGTTAATAACATGAAAAATATTTTAGCGATAAACATAGTGTTTATACTATTCCAGATTTTTTTTACTATCGACTGGGAATAAAGTATCATTATACATTACACGTTTATCTAAGTCGGCGGATATTCATCAGAAAAATCTGAAAAAAATTCACAAAGTGGATTATGGTCCATAGATACCTAAACAAGCTTAATCGGATAACAACCACTATGACGATAGCCGCATTGTCGCTATGTACGTACCTAGTCCTCAGATTACATAGACGAGAGAGAGAGAGAGAGAGAGAGAGAGAGAGAGAGAGAGAGATAGGTAGGTATATAAGGTCTAACAAAATAAGGTGAAACTATTTTAAGGGGATGATCAGACCATCAAACTGAACAACTTTCTCTATGGGACCAATATCGAAATCAACAGAAAAAAAAATCTGCTGTTTAAAAATAAAAAATAATAATATCTACCACTGGATTTGGCCCTGTTCTGCTGTGAACGAGTGTGGCGAAGCGGGCGTGCGAGGCGAGGTCACTGAACCTACGCGCCGGGGCCCCGCGAGCTGGGTTGACTATGCAGTTGGGGACGTGAGACGTCTAAGTTCAGTCAGATGTTTAGGTAGATAATGAACGTAGCATTTTGCTTAAAAAATGTAATCCAAATGGTATGGTAAGTAGGTACTTTTACTTACATTCAATTTTGTACACATCCCACACCTTTCTCAATGAACTTTATTGCACGTCTTTGGATGTGTCTTTGCACTTATTGATTAAAACGTCTCAATCGTATTAATAACATCACGTGTGCGGTCACTATCCGTTGTCGGAGCTCACTGGTGGTTCTGTTTTGGCATACATGGAAATCAAGTGGCGTAAGGTCAGGTCTGGAGAGCGATTTTTGAATCTCATTCGGTGAGCTCAGCAGTTGAAAATGTCAAAATAACTATGGAGATACGCATCTTTCTACTGTTGATTTGACTTTCAAAAATCATACTTCAGGAGTGAGATTTTTTTAAATCAAATCAGCAGCAGAAAGATGCGTATCTCCATAGTTAGGTATTTTGACATTTTCAACTGCTGAGCTCACCGAATGAGATTCAAAAATCGCTCTCCAGGTCACTCAATACCTCTGCCTATTCACCGAAATCCGTATGTATCGTCCAAGTAGCTAGGTCCGTACACTTGTCACTAGTTGTCACGTTCATGATGGTAAAGCATATCACGTAATGACGTAACCTTGCAAGAGGTTGAGTGAGGCGCGCGCAAAACGTATCGACCGGTCGGCGTGCGCGAGCGCTCGCTCGCTACTGAAGACGTCAAAGCAAGGTGAAAGGTCGCAACGCAACGCAAGCAAGGGCGGGAGTGGGGGCCGGGCGCGTTGAGTTCAAAGGAAGACGCCGCGTGCGTGCGGCGTGCAAAGTAAACAAAACACAGGTCCCTATTCAGGGATGATAGCAAAATATTTAGTAGATCAGTGTAAATATTATTTATAAAAAATTTGATTTCGACATTGGTCCCATAGAGATAGTTGTTCAGTTTGATGGTCTGATCATCCCCTTAAAATAGTTTCACCTTATTTTGTTAGACCTTATATAAGGTCTAACAAAATAAGGTGAAACTCGCACGCCCGCTTCGCCACACTCGTTCACAGCAGAACAGGGCCAAATCCAGTGGTAGATATTATTATTTTTTACTTTTAAACAGCAGATTTTTTTTCTGTTGATTTCGACATTGGTCCCATAGAGAAAGTTGTTCAGTTTTATGGTCTGATCATCCCCTTAAAATAGTTTCACCTTATTTTGTTAGACCTTATATAATGAGACCACATAATAACACATTATATTCAACCTCCATTTTAGTCTTTCATAGCTTCACAATCATAACTAACTTTTAAATCAATCAAATCTCAAATCTAATTTAAATTAATAATAACGCACGCACTTATTTTGTCACAACTTGCACCGAGTACGAAGAAAACACGCACCGCGCATCGGGCCGGCCGGTGCTCGCCGCCCGCGCCCGTGCTCTTCCCCGCGTTCGCCCTTCGTGCGAAGAAGTCTGGTATTTTATTCAAATAATAAGATTTCGTGGATAAAAACAGCACAAATTATGAATAGTGTTTTGTTACACTATAATAATCAAAACACGTAAACTCGAAGAACTTGCATTTTCTTTTGTGGATTTTACAGGGTGTTGAGATAAAAAAATAAAATATCTGTAAACTTCGTGGATGAATTCGACACAAAATATTATAAACAACAGATATCAGTACTCTAAAACGCGTCACACCTATTTAACCTATTGTAATATTTTTTTGAGCTAGTTGGGCGACATGTTAGGTACTGGTTAAATATTTGGATTTCCGTGGACAGAGATGACACAAAATGCCTATGTACATCAGTTACTACTTCGTTATTATCCTGAAAGTATACTTTTCATCTATAATTTTCTTTTCGTCCAATACTGATCGAAAATTCTCGATTTATCGAAAAATCTAAATTTCTACCTATGCAAGTACCTAAAATGACACAAACTTATGTATTACGTTTTACACATGGTCCGGAACCTATATGCAAAAAACAAAAAACTTTAGAGTTTTTGAAACCTCAAAACCTAGCGCTATCGGTCTGAATGCCCCGAATACCAGCCCTGCCCCTAATGCCAGCCCTTTCGCCTTTTTTGCTTGATAATCAATTGATAATAAAGTTTCGAAAACTTTTGTAAACCAATGTTGTCATTTGAAATACTATACCTACAAGGTGTTACAAAAATACAAATAAACCTTTAAGGGGGTGGTGTAGACCATCAAACTGAACAACTTTCACTATGGGACCAATATCGAAACGCGAAAAAAAAATTTATTTTCTATAGGCTCTACAAATCGACTAGAGCTAAATTATTTTTTTCGCGATTTCGATGTTGGTCCCATAGAGAAAAATGTTCAGTTTGACGGTCTTAACAACCCCCTTAAGAGTTTCAAAAATGTATTCTTACTTATGAAACACATTGTATATTCGGTGGACAACACAAATGCCATTGCAAAAAAATTCTGTTCATATTTGAGTCGAGTAGGCGAAGCAGTTTAGTATGGAACAGCAGTTTTTTTTCGTGATTTCAGGTTTACTCCAATAGCAAAAGTTGTTCAGTTTGATGGTCTTGTGGCAACCCGCGGTCTCTTTGGACCTTTTTTACTTTTCACGTTTTTGGTGTCGCAGTGATTTATTCTTCGAACGAAAGACGTTACAGTTTGAGTTGCACAATAAAATTGTTCGCTATAGGTACTACAATAGGTACAAGTTAAAGTTTCATTTCTGCGTCCGCGTCAGCCAGAAGTGGTCAGAACCACCCATAAAAATTTGTCGACTCATTTCAATGTCACCCTGTAGTGTGATGGTTGGGAAAACATTTCCTTTCCTTCATACACTGGTGTGACAACGCAGTGTGAAAGTTAACATGTTATAGTCGTCGTAGTATCCTGTAGTCTTTGGTAGTAGGTATTTAAAAGTAATCTGTGGAAGTCGCGTTTTACAAGTTCTGATCTGACACGAGCACTTGTCTCACGTGGTGTTCGCGCGGTTTGCGCTTTTGCTTCCCACGAGGCTCCGCAATCCGCAATCTATTCTTGTTCTTGAACAGAAATAGTCCCTGAGATTGGGATAGATAGGTACTCTTACAAACTAAGTAACTACTTGACATAATGCAGGCGGAAATGCAGTGCTGTCATATTTATTTAACAACTGTAACCACTGTATTCTATGCAAATAAAGATTTGATTGATTGATTGATTGATTGATTGCTGACGCACAAAGAAAAGTCCTAAATTATAAATATTAAAAAAAAAAACTTGTGCTAATTGTAAAGGAATGAGTATAAAAGTCGAGTAAATATAATGATTACTTATTTATTGTTTTATGAATGGTTGTTTAAATTTATTTGAGTGTTATGTTGTAAAATGGCACTTTTGAATTTGGACTTGTTCATACATAATCATTGGGTACTAACTGCCGGAGTCGTGATGTCATCACTTTTTCTGTAAAAAACAAAACAGTACGGTTATTATAAGTGCGTGGTTGGTTGTTTACATTGTGTGATACAAGTGAGCTAAAGTCAGTATTTAGTGCCTTCGATCAAAATAAAATGAATGGATATAGGCCTTACGCGAACATTTCAAACCAGAAAAATGAGGCAAAACAAATGAAAGGTTTACTTCAAATTTGTATGCAAGTGCCCTAGATTTGACAGATAATGGCGTTAGTTTGTATGTACCAAGTGCACCAGTAGTTTGCTTCAACTTACCGCGCTTTAGGCC
Organism: Agonopterix heracliana; assembly: GCA_963693445.1. Classification (NCBI taxonomy): domain Eukaryota; kingdom Metazoa; phylum Arthropoda; class Insecta; order Lepidoptera; family Depressariidae; genus Agonopterix; species Agonopterix heracliana. The sequence continues at coordinate 5,744,028 of OY856310.1, forward strand.
TATCCATTAATTTTATTTTCATCTAAGGTTCACACACGATGACGCATTGACGCAGCGGCAGACGTCAGTCCGTCATTTGTGAAGCAAGGAGTTGTATGAAACCGCACGTAGAAGCACACACGGTGACGCATTGACGCACCGGGTGTGGTTCTATGGACAGACATCTGCCGCTCCGTCAGTGCGTCATCGTGTGTGAACGCACTTATAGTCGAGGCTGAATTGTAAGCTCGAGCTGAAAGTAAAAAGTACCTACGCGTGTCTTTTAAGCTGCTTTATGACTTATGACCTTATGAGCATAAAAGCACTGCAGTGCAATGCAGGGTTTTAAAAAATTATTAAAATTCTTTATGAAACCAAACCCAAATAGGTTATTGAAAGAATCTGTCATTTTGATAAGTAGGTACACACGGCGACGCATCATGTTACGCACCCTGTATATTACTCATAACTACACTTCGTACAAAACACAAAATAGTGCGGTAAAGAGCCTGCATAGACGCGGCTGCCGGCGAGGGCGCAGCGTGCCGTAAGACGAAACAACAACAACATACCGCACCCTTTCATTCGCAGCGTTCAACTTCCAATAGTTCAAAGTCCAAACAGGGTAACCTGACCTGTCGCCGTGTATACCGTGTATACCTAGGTATCTGTAAAATTGCTAATAGCAATTTTTTTCATACCTTCAATTCGTAAGTGGATTTAATTCAATAAGAAATGTGAGGTAAGTACATAATATCAACATAGGTAAAAATAAGTAAGTTATCATCATCATCTCGCCGATAAAAGTACACTGCTGGACATAGGCCTCCCTCAAGGATCGCCACAACGACCGGTCGGTCCAGCGCTGCCCTCATCCAGCGGGAGCCTACTAACTTCACTAGGTCGTCTGTACACTTTGTGAGGGGCCTATCCACGCTTTCCTGTACACGGTCGTCACTCTTCGACCCCATGCCAAAGATTATTGAATAGTTTGTAAGTAGGTGCTGTAACAGAAACAGCACTCTCCCGATTTAGCGCGTTTTCGAATTTCGAACTTTCGGAACGACGAACTAAAATGTGCGTCATGCTACGGCCTCATGTAAATTTATACGCGACAGCCTGAATCGCGTGCGATACGTGGCGCCGTTGGTAGGTACTTACTTACTAACGCAGCTGTCGAACGTGAGTGACGGTGCACTGCTCATGCATCCGTCGAAACCACGGGTAGAAGTGCAAAGTAGGCGAGGAACGCGTGCCAGACGGTTATGCAATAATTTGCATAACACCATAAGGCGCGCGGCGTGGTGCAGGCGAGAGGGCATGAGTAGTTGTAGCGGCGTGAGCGGGAAGACAATAGTGGCGACAGCCGACTCCGAAGCAAAAGCGCTACTTACATTTCTAACCCCTCTTATAATGTTCTTTGGTCCAAACAATTCGGTATGTCAAGTTTTTTTTTGGAGGGCTGAATCGAAAACCATTTCGAGATAATTGTCTCAATAATCATATTTTCTATGTCAGAGATTTTAAAATGAAAGGAATACGGATATTTTTAATAAAATTACGTCGTTTTTCGGTCCGTGCAGTGACGTCACTGGCATACCTGTGAACTCCTTGTTAAACATAAAATCAACTTAAAATAACCGGCCATTAAGAAAAAAAAATACATTCACAATGTCAGAATTTGACATTTGATGGTGCCGTATCTGTTTCCAGCATAGAGTTAGAAAGAGGAGGCACGTTTTAATTTTTTAAATATAGCAGTAGGTAGTTTTTCTCCATGGAGTTTGAATTATTTTTTCTCCACCATTTCTGCACTTAGAGATTACAGATCGAAATAATTTAAAAATTAAATTGATATGATAAAACTCGATGAATCGCAATAAAAATGAAATAGGTGTCTTAAAATTATGTCTTCTATCCGTAAAAAATATAAAAATGACGACCAAAAAAAACTTGACATACCGAATTACTTAATCAGATAAGTATAAGTAAATGAAAAACAGTAGGTATACATACGCAAGGTGTGCTTTTCTTCACGAATTTGAACAGGGACTCTGCCATGTTCGCTGGTGTGGACGTGCTGCAGCCCTCGAGCGCCGTCACCACGCATGTTGACAGAGCGTCGAACTTGGCGCATTGCTCCTGCACGTTCAAAAGTACCATTATTATTTACACATCTATCTACAGGGTGATACATAAGTAAAAATAAATATTAAAAACTCATAAGGAGGTACCGCAGTAACTTAAAACGAAAGTCTTCGATCAGTGTGTGTTGCCAGTGATGACATAAGGAACAGAGACGTGGTCGCTCACTCAAGGCCTCATAAAAAGGCTGAAAGTCACCCAAAGGGCAATGGAGAGGGCTATGCTCGGAGTTTCCCTGCGAGATCGGATCAGAAATGAAGAAATCCGCAGAAGAACCAGAGTAGCTGACATAGCCCAAAGAATTGCTAAACTAAAGTGGCAGTGGGCGGGGCACATTGCTCGCAGAACCGATGGCCGATGGGGCCGGAAGGTTCTCGAGTGGCGGCCGCGTACCGGAAAGCGCAGCGTGGGTAGGCCCCCCACACGGTGGACCGACGACCTGGTGAAGGCGGCGGGAAACCGTTGGATGAGGGCGGCGCAGGCGATTATGGCGATCCTTGGGGGAGGCCTATGTCCAGCAGTGGACGTCCATCGGCTGAGATGATGATGATGAAGGAGGTTGTTTAGACCGTCAAACTGAACAACTTTCACTATGGGACCAACATCGAAATCGCGAAAAAAAAAAATCTGATATCCCATTCATATTTTACCTCGAGTCGATTTGTAGAGTAATGGAACATCACAATTTTTTTTCGCGATTAAATGTTTATTTATATTTTTGTAACACCTTTGTATATCTATTTTATTGATACAGGGTCCTTAATATGCTGACAGTTTTTAGGTTTTGGTTAGGTTTAGGTTTAGGTTTTTAGTAGGTGATCAGACCATCAAACTGAACAACTTTCTCTTTGGGACGAACATTGAAATAGCGAAAAAAGAAACAGCTGTTTCATTCAAAACTGCAAAATCTATTCAAACGGTACCTAATGCCTATGTAAAGACAGCATAGAATATAATTATAACTTAAACAGGATGGCCACTACCTGCCTCTGCCCCTGCTTAACTTCGGTATCGCATCTCACCCCGCAATTCAGGGAAGATTTAAGAGGCACCGAAAAAGAAGCAATGCAGCAGGCGTGCGCGTGCGAGCGGGCCAACGACATGTTGTTTCTGTCTCTATGCACCCGGGGTGTGGCCTCAGGGAATGCTTTTTTGTGTGATAAAAATTCGTCTTAGGTTAGGTACTTACATCAAGTGTCAGTTTCTTGGCTGCCTCAACGTCGGATATGTTCTCCATCGCCTTTTTGACGCAGTCGCGGATCGGGTTCGCCTTCTCTTGGAAACACTCGGGCCCTTGCTCAGCGATGAACACTGAAAACAGTAGGTAATACTTTATCTAACTGATCTACGATATAAGATACTCTAAAAATATCTGCCACGGCTTCCAAAATTACAAACCTGGTTATCATACCAATAGCAATAAATAGGTACACGGACTTGAAAGAAATACGGACCGAATATTGCACTAAAAAGATGTGAAGCATGCACTAGGTCTATAGGCGCTAAAACCCGTCACCATTATGTACCGCGTGACAGCATGCACACAAAAGAAATGGGTGCTTCATTCACGATTAGTCGAGATTACGTCTGGTTCGTCTTTTTAGTCTGTGAATAGGTATTTCAAAAATTACTTGAATAAGATAAGGTTTAGGAAGGTCAAAACGTTTTCGCTTTTTGTATATAGCTCATAAGCCTGATCTCTGGCCTGTCATGAGATTCTACCATTTTGTGGTCGCTCAAGTGTGCATTTGTATAAAAACAGTCCTTGAGATTGGAATAGACTTTAAGCACAGATTATATAATACTATACAGTACTTTAAGGGACCTTGCATCATCTACCGTAGGGCTGGCATACCTTTCAGTTAAATGCCCATAAGAGAATATTATTCCGAGAGCGAAAATGCGCGCTGCATACAAACGTAATATGGTGATATTTTCAATACTAACCAATTAAAGTCAATAAAATTTTGCAGAAACAATCTAGAAACAAATCTCTATGCTTCTATAGAGTCAGATTTTCGTTTAAATATACAGTTTCAATGCTAGGATTAATTTAAGATTTGTATGAAAATCTTTGAGGCACTGTAACTTGAAAACTATACATTTTAACGAAGATCTGACTCCATACAAGCATAGAAATTTGTTTCTAGATTGTTTCTGTAAAATTTCATTGAATTTAATTGGTTAGTATCGAAAATATCACCATAGTACGTTTGTATGGAGCGCGCTCCGAATAATATAACCTTAAGGGTCAAAAAGTCAGTGGACTACGGTGGCTGTCAGCAGAAGGGTTCCCTAATAATCAGGTGATGTTTTTATACAAATACAAAATTAGCTAAAACTATCTCGTAGATCATCCCCTTAAAATACTTAGTTTCAGCTAATTTTGTTAGACCGTATATAGGTATACTTTTATTTGTTTATTAAGTAAGTACGCAAAACTCACAGGCGATCCTGTCACCATCCTTGTAGCAGACAAAGTCGAGGAGGTTGTCAGTGGCATTGTTAGCAAGCCCGGTGTGCTCTCGAAGACTGGGTTCTAGGCAAGGGACTACTCCCTCGATGAGGGAGTGAAGGCAAGTCTTCACCTGCGGCGATTTGGCGCAGTACCTGGACAAAACAGTTGTTTCATTGAAAATTTGTTTTTAAGTCTTTGTCTTTGAAACGAGACGTGACTCACCGCCTCGCTACCTCGCACATCTCTGGTGGAAAAGCAGCCTTATGCCTCTATCAAACGACGTTCTTTTTGAGCGATCAAGAATGCCATTATTTTTTACACGTGTAAATGGACAACACTAAATGAAGCATACGACGCGTAAAAGAACGTCGAAACTACGTATTTGTGCGCTTTTTAAAAGATTGTCCAGGAAAAATAACGTTCTCAATCGCTCAAAAAGAAATTCGTCGTAGTCATAAATTGCTCCTGTTTTTTCGGATACATCGGAGTCTTCAAGGCAAGAGTTAAAAAAATAGGCATTGTCTGAACCACCCATCTAGTATGATTTAGCGCGGGAAAAGGTCATTTTCGGAAGAAGGCACGTCGCGCCCAGGAAGAGAAATGACTGTGCTAGAGACGCAGGAGTGCGATTTTTGAAAGTCACACTTTCAAATCAGTAGTATCAAATGTCATAATCTCTCTCTATAATAATTTTGAAATTTTCTACTGTTGATTTGATCGTGTGACTTTCAAAGGAGTGGTATTTTTGAAAGTCATACGTTGAATTCAGCAGCTGAACATATAAAAATTACTATACGCAGGAGATACGCATCATTTTACAGCTGATTTGACTTCCAAAAATCATAATAAATTCAGGAGTACGATTTTTTAAAGTAAAATAAGCAGTATTAGAAAGATGAATGAGAACGCTTTTGTAAGAGATTTAAAAACCGTTCAAACTCACCGATGACATTCAAAAATCGCACCCCAGGTCTCTTTGTCTGATGTCGACAAAATGTGATCATGGTTTTTAATTTTTATATTGAATGTTCTTACTTCTTAAAGACCTCGTCTAGAGCACCGTTGGGTTTAGCCTCTTCGATTTCTTTCTTGATGGTTTCAGGGTCGAACAGAGACTTCCCGCAGTCAATGAATGACTTTACAGCGGCCTGTTGAAGATTAAAATTGTTAATATTGCTATTTTTTGTTGCTACGATATGTTTTCGTTCCAATGTCAACTCTATTACAATTAATTTCGGACCGAAACGGTCGCGATATATCGAATAATGAAAATCCGGGTACAGGGCCTGATTACTGATTATTATTAATTACTTCAATTCAATTCTTTATTGCACACCAAAACATAACATATTACATTTGAAGAAAGATAAAGAATTACAAGTAGTTACAAAAAAAGGCGATCTTATCGCTTACTTATAGCAAAGAGAGTATAGACCATAAAGTTATTGTATAGACCCGATACCGATATACCTTATTGTAATATATCTTTAACTTAACGGCTCTGGATACTAGCCCTTTTGAACAATTCGTTATTTTATTCTTAATCTTGATGATTTTGTGCTAATGACGAAGAATTTGTGGTCGACCTACGAGTTTTCTTGAACCAAAACTTATATCTTATGTACACTGAATATATTTGAGATTCCCATTATGTTACGCAACTTTTTGGTACTTACACAATTCGCACGAAATTATGTAACAAATAGCATTAAAAACACTTTTTTCACGAATTACAATACAACTGAAGAACCGAATAATGGAGCCAAGAACATTGATGATCAGTCATTCTTTGACCGATGAATGATCTCACTAGGAGCGCGTAATTTCTCTGTGGATCTCACCTCAACTGAATCAACCTTGTCTTCAGCACCGTTCTTCTTACAAAATTGTTTTAAAGCATCCTTGGCCTGTACTCGTTGATCATCGGTTATCTCGTACTCAGCCAGCACACCTGCAAACAACGAAGCGTTTTCATAAAAAAAATTGTTTTGAGAAAAAAAAAAATAACTGGCCAAGAGCGAGGTGTGTACTCGCACATAGAGGGTTCCAAACCTAATGTTACCGTAAGAAAAGATGAGAACTGTGTTAACGAAAACCGCCGTTGTTGGGAAGGTACAAAGTGGTATAGCGAGCACAACATAAAAAAAGTGCAACGATATAATAGAGAAATTATGTCATGATAATTTGATAGCTTACAGCCGTTTTAATATTATACTATTAAGTAAGTATTTAAAGTTTTAATGTTTAAAGAACATGATGTATTGTGACAATGCTCAAAGAAGTGGCAATGGTCTCGCTACATTAACACTTACATCGGACAAGTTTGAGTACCTACTGCACGAAAAATTTTACGTAATATTTGGAATTCAATATGATTACTAAGAAAATCCCTGAATATCCCAATTAGAGAATAGGTAGGGAGTCTTAATGCAAATGTAGGTAAGACATCAATTTTCTTTAATAAATATTTATTTTTCAAGCGTCTGCGTGGGTCATGAATTGTTTCCAGTGAAAGAAAGTGGATGGATAATAGCCAAGTATTTTTGTTAACAAATGGGTGGGTACACCTAGCACGGTAGAGAGTAGTATCACAGAGGATTATATTGTAGTAGTATATTCCTTGCCTAACACCCTCTAATGACTACCGGCTGTATTTTAAGTTCACCAAGAAGTTTATGCGTTGCAATCTCATTCAATCATTAGAAATCTTATTGAACTAGGATTCTAGAACATGGATATAAACCATGGATTTAGAACGTAGAAAGAGAAGGTATAGAAGGAAGCACGTCTCTTCACTCAAAAAGAGACGCACATAGCACATTCGTTCTAGTTAAAAAGGAGATCGCTACTTATTACTGTCCTTATCGACGTAACCACTTTTTGTACTACAAAGGCTGTCAGACTTCAGAGTCAGTCATCTAGCTTCATATAAATTGAAAAGTCATTTTCACCGCCTGTACGGAAGTTTGCTCTCCTCTCCAGGTGCTTATAGACAATGCCATCTTTCTGTTCTAGAAGTTAAAATGTATTGTAATGAGGCGGGTTATTGACGAACATAAGAACTAGGTTTATCATTTTCTCACATTAGTACTAGCACCCGAGTTGGATAGAAATACATTACTCCAGTTTGTCTTCTCGGTATGAAAGCCTAAAACCATGAATTGTGATAATTCAATCTTCATGCCTAAAACACTAAAAGGTGCATAAGCTAGCGTAAGCGAAAGTTCATGATCAAGAAGGTTGTAATGTAAGGCACTGTCTCTAATTTCATTGCATGTTAATGATTAAGAAGCTTGGAAAGTGTTGCTTGAGTATTTTATATATTCGCAGACTGGAATGGTCATTCTGGAAAGGAACGGAGATAAGAAAAAAAAGTATTAAATCTCGTACCTTAGCCCTTCGATCAAAATAAAATGAATGGATAGGCCTAAAGCGCGGTAAGTTGAAGCAAACTACTGGTGCACTTGGTACATACAAACTAGCGCCATTATCTGTCAAATCTAGGGCACTTGCATACAAGTGACAAGTAAAAATTTCATTTGTTTTGCCTCATTTTTCTGGTTTGAAATGTTCGCTTAAGGCCTACCCATTCATTTTATTTTGATCGAAGCCTTAGCCCGACTAAGTTGTATGATTTTGATAGCAATGTCAACTTCATCAGCATCAGCATAGCGTATACGCGTGTTTCGTTTTCGCGATTACTATTATTTAAATGCCTTTTCGAGTCATTGTATTTCTACGTTGGAAAGGTATTGTCCATGATCAGGAAGGTGGCATTGGTATTGTCTATACATTGGTTTATATCCATGTCTCACAGCTTACAAGAAGGATCTCTTAATTCTAAAGCATAAAATCCGCATCAATTTAAGATTGTAGTTAGTCTTTTTTCTCTTATGACATACCTTTAATAGTAGAAAGAGATGGAACTTTAGATATTTTGTTTATGCGACTGTCCACTTTCCACGTTTATTGACACTTTTTGACATGCTAGTGTATGTAAAGTTGTGTAAAGTAGTAACTTTTTGTGCCTTTTGTCCTACCACATGACACAAAACAGAAAAAAACAAACTTCAAAAAAAGTGGACCGCCTTGCAAAAGTTGTCCTCCCTCTATGCAAGTATAATCTCTTTGATCAATGTCCATGATTCACTACTGACGTATGACTGACGTGTAAAGATTTTATTCCGATTTGTCCTAATTATTATGATGATAAATATTTCATTTGTGAAAATCATTATTTCAATCCATCTTAATTACGTAGCTGTTGATATGGCTTAATATTTTGATACTTTCCGTAATTCTCTTATATCATGTTAGGATTTTTTCAATAATGAAATACGGTTTACTGTAAAGTTATAAATTTTAAGTTTCCTGCATTGTGAATCGGACCTCACATCCTGTCATTCAAGCAAAGTTCCAATGTTCAAATTACTGTTACCTTCTCGAAAATATTTAAATACAGTTTATTCCCAATGAAATAGTGATTATTCACAAAAATCTTAAGCACCTACCTTTTATGCTATTTCTGGATATAGGTACTCTAACTAGCTGTTTACCAAGTTTCACAGATACCGGTAGGTACACCCGTTCTTGCATGAAACCATACAAATCACAAATCAAAATATCGAAACAATTATTCATTTTGTACTTTTTTTAATGAGTATTAATAATTGTAGGGTGTTATAGAATAGATTTAGTGGAATTTAACAGATTTACCGTCTTATAAAAATGTTTTAAGTAAAAAACAGTGACGAAATATGGCTAACAACACTTCACAACGGAGTTGGTAATTCATCGAAAAACTAGCATTTTTGTTATCTTTGTTCATTTTTATGACTTAAACTGGTGTTAATTTATTGGATTTTACTTAAAATATAATATAAAAAGTTTGTGTCTATGCTCATCAACGAAAAACATCAACTGCAACCCTAAGTTTGTTTGTACTGTATTTTTTCAAATTTCTCAAAAACTATTATCAATACACACACCGCTATAATTTTCCTACAAAATTCAATAGTTCATCGACATGTTAGAATTATTTCAGATTTTTTGGCTTTATATGTTCGGAGATCAGGGGGGGGGAACCAAAATTTTTCATGCAGTCGGGCTTATAAATGAATAACTACGCATCACTTAGTAAAACGAACTACCAATACGAAATCTACGTTCAAAGCCCTTTCAAATGATACCAAACACTGCTAGGTTGGAAAACTGTTTTTTTTAAAGTCATCAGTTTTTGGCCCTTAAAAATTTGTAGAAAAATTATTTTCTAAATTTTTAGTCTCGCTTTACGTTTGGGTTAGCATGATTGACCACTATGCCGAATTTCAAGTCGCTAGCTTCTATAGTTGCTGAGAAAAGTGGCTGTGACAGACGGACGGACGGACACGAGAGTGATCTTATAAGGGTTCCGTTTTTCCTCTTTGAGGTTCGGAACCCTAACAAAAATTTATCCGTCATTCAGGATCGATAGTGTTCAGTGTTTTTCTCCATTTCCTTATTTTAGGGAGAATTTTAATTGCTTGTGCGCGCGCCTAAAGTGGCATTTTTGAAAGTACACCATAGAGGTAACACGTTCAAATTAGCAGTAGAAAATCGACCCATCTGGCCTCAAAGGTAGTAAACGCCACTTTTGGCCAAAATGAGTTAAAAATGCAGTTTTGTTTATTTTTTTCGCTCTATCGATCGGTGTATTCCCGCTGTATAGTGTGTTTTTGGCGTTTGTGACAATTGAGGCCAGAGGGGTCAATCGATCATGATTTTGAGAGTGTGCGATTCAACAATATTTCAGGAGTGCGATTTTTGAATGTCATTCGGTGAGCTCAGCAGTTGAAAATGTCAAAATTACTATGGAGATTCGCATCTTTCTAGTGCTGATTTGACTTTCAAAAATGGCACTCCTGAAGTGTGAAATCAGCAGTAGAGATCTCCAGAGTAATTTTTGCTACTGCTGAGTTCTACGTATGATATTCAAAAATTGCACTCCTGGGGTTCGTTTTTTGAATGTCATTTGTGAGTTTGAACGGTTTTTAAATCTCATACAAAAGACATCTCATGCATCTTTCTAATGCTGATTTGACTTTCAAAAATCGCACTCCTGAAGTACCTATGATTTTTGAACGTCAAATCAGCAGTAGAAAGATGTATATCTCCATAGTTGTTTTGACATTTTCAACTGCTGAGCTCAGCGAATGAGATTCAAAAATCGCACTCCTGATCCTTCATCGTTCACGGTGCAAAATATTTAGGCACAGGGTGTAACTAATTGAAATGAGTCGACAAATGTTTAGGGGTAGGTAGTTCAGATCATCAATCTAAAGTCTAAACCAGTTTTTATAGAACCCACATGGAATTTTGTAAAGAACGGTAGAATTTTTGTACGTTTAGTTTGATGTTATGATCATCCCCTTAAAAAAGTGTCCGTTAGTTAAACCTATTAATAGATATATTTTTCTCCGTGTTAAAGGAGATAAGATATAGTTTTGGGTAGATACCAATGAGTAGGCACACATTTCAACAAAATAAACTGTGTTTACTTATATGCTAATTATTAACAATCTACTCATTAATTAAGTTATAGTTAATCATTGTTATTTACCAGCTTTTATCTTGACCTAAATGACCCTGATATTTGTTTAACTAATCTGTGTAAATAATTCCACTATTCTTATAGGTACATAAATTTAACGATTTTCTTTGTTTATTATTAATAGGTATTTAGGTAGTTGCTTACCTACTTTGTTATCATATTATGTTATATTATAACAGTATTTATGGATTCGCACAAGATAGGTGGTAGCCTCAGATAAATTAACAGGAATGGATTGGAAATGATCTCTCATTTCTACGCAAAAAAGTCTGTCAATTTTGCGGGGGTGAGGGGGGAGGTTTATATACTGGCGCGGGACGCGCGTCAACTATTTTTATATGACGGGTATGCTCACTGAGCATGCGTTTTTGGCAGACGGGTACGCGCGTAATATCGCATCCATTCCTGTTAATTTATCTGAGGTGGTAGCTTAAAAAATAATTGACGTTTAAGCTTCAGCTTCAGGCTCCTATATTGAATAAATGATTTTGAATTGAATTGAATTGATAAATACAGGGTACACTGACATTAAACAGCTGACGACCGCTCTGGGTGCAACTAAAAATAAATACGTATCTAAAATATTATGACAACAGTGCATGTCGGGCCACGCGCAGTGTAGGGTTCTGTAGTTGACCGACAGACAACATGCGGACTTTTATTTCTCCAAGTAGGTACATTTTATAAGTTGGTCGACTATTACTCCTTTTTCCTTATATCTTATTATCTTCGTTAACTACTTACTGCAGTGTATTTTTTACATAACCAAAAACAACCGGAATGTGGTTTTCTTACTTTTTCGTAATTAATAAAAAATCACAAATTTTTCAAATAAAACAGCTAAATTCTGACCGGAGCCACCACGCGCTCGTTCGCATCGATTAGTATGGAGAGTCCTGGTCCAGGGATGATACGCCTTATCAAAAAACACCAGCTATATTTTTGAACGACCTATCCATTGACACCCCACAATTATTATTATGCCCCACACCATGGGATAGACGAGAAAAAAGTGTATCCCCACTTTACGAGTAGGATAGGTAAGTAACTAGGTAGCCTTAGAAGTTTTTTTTTTCAAGGTTTTATTTTCGTGATTAATGTATTAGGTATACCCATACCAAATTACAGCTTTAGTCTCTGAGCTAGGCGCGACAGGCAGACAAGACGGACGACCACGGCGAAACTATAAGGGTTCCTTGTTGACTAAAGAACCCTAATAATGTGACCGCCGACAAGTGAAGTTGACAAGGTAAATTGATAAATGAGACGCACAGGAAGAGGGGACGAATGGACTGCAGAACAGTACCGTCAGAGTGAGAGAGCAAGTAGAACTGCGCCCATCCTTCTAATAACACCTACGAATAAAGAAATAAATATGGAACGATAACTCCGAACAAAATCTCCTTAATTTTTGGCACCATGAGTTTTGGCGGCAAACGCCGTAATTGGAGTCGCCATAATGATTGAGTCTTGCGCGCTTGCGTGGTGTACACCAAAGTTCGTGGGGTCATTTTTTGACGTGAATTATATTTCCATATTTATTTCTTTATTCGTAGAATAACACCCATATTTTTTACCCGACTGCGCGACGCTAAGGAAGGATAATAATTAGGATACACCGTGATATGTAGGTAAGGTCTAACAAAATTAGCTGAAACTATTCTAAGGGGATGATCAGACCATCAAACTGAACAACTTTCTCTATGGGACCAATATCGAAATCGCGAAAAAAAATCTGCTGTTCCATACAAACCTACTTGACCTAAATGTATGGGACAGCAGATAATTTTTTTCGCGATTTCGATATTGGTCCCATATTTTTAGTTGAGTCGTTCTAAGGGTGATTCTCTTTTTAATAATGAATCTTAATTTAATTAACTAGCTTAATTTAATTTGGAAAAAAAACCTTTGTTTTATTAATATTGTAGTTCTTTGTACTTGTAGTCAGAAATTTTTTGCTAAAAAGAACTAGTTCAAAGGACGTCAAGGGCGTAAGGGGCCGTCCATTAGTTACGCCAGGTGATAAGGGGGTGGGGGGGGCTGAGCCGAATCTACCCAATCTCACGTGGGGAACAAGTCGAAAAATCACCATAAAAATTTCAGGGTACCTGAGTGATTATTCAGTTATCGATTCTGCACGTTGTGGTGTTTATGTCATTGTTGTTCATTGTTATTCGTCTGTCTTCAGCAGTACTACACGGCTAGCATGCCCACCCACGACAAAGCGTTTAAACTAGAAAAACGTCATGCGCGCTCGCTTTTGCATACGCTATGAAACAACAATCCATCTCCTTATTTTTGTCGTTTTCGTGTCGGTTTCGTCGGTTGGCATGCTAGTTCCAGTGCTGTATGAACTTATACAGGGTGTTAGTGACAGCCTAGCAAATACTGAAACGGTGAACTCAGACCATCAAACTGAACAACTTTTACTATGGAGCCTACCTCAGGAATCGCGAATAAAAAACCAGCAGTAGGTACCTACCCAACTCAAATGTATGAACAGATGATTTTTTTCCCGTTTCTTGAGGTAGGCTCCATCAGTTTGATGGTCTGAGTTCACCGTTTCAGTATTTGCTAGGCTGTCACTTACACGCTGTGTAAGTATTCTTTGCTTACATAGTAAAAACACAGGGTAGGTACTATACACTACCGTATAATTTACCTAGAGCACAGAATATTACCTAACTACTCCCTATAGTAAGACAGAACTCTCCTTACAGCTTATTCTTAACCACAGTATAACTAAATTAGTAAGATGATTCAATTACGAAAGAACTTAGATACTAACTTATTTACATTAAAACTGCACTCACCAACTGCCAAAAAGGCAACTAATAAAGATTTCCAGAACATGACGATGCACTAAAATTCAGATTGTAAAAAAAACTGCGTTCTTTCGTGCCGGCCGCTTGGTGACAACTGAAGCCCAACAAAACTTGGTCACAATATATACGTTATATACTTTGCTAACATACGCGGTTGATTCATCGGGAAGGGACCTATTTGTAGAACAGTCGATATTCAATATCGTACGATAGAAAGTTAAGAGGATAGTCGGTCTGAAATGCTAATTTGGAGAATAGGTCACTTTTCTGACTGATACATATTATTTATCCGATCTGCCCCACCCATTCCAGAGGGGTGTATCCCTCTGGACTAGAGTGCGAAAGAGACAACTGCAGCTCAGAACAATTTCATCTACATAAAATCAACGAAAACAGCATTTCGTTTTCCCCTGTTTCGTCCTCCAAAACTAAACCGATTTTAATAATTATTTCAAATGAAACGTGCCGGATTATAACTGGTTGCTTGAAACCGACTCTGGTACAGTTTGCTCTATCCACTGGCTGGCATAGCGCCCCCGGATGTCCGCAGGGCTGTGGCAGGTTCTTCAGAGAGAGCCAAAATGGTGGTCGACACACGACATCCCATGCAAGGCTCCATTCCTGCGCCGCAAAGGCTGCCAAGCCGACGCAGCTTTATGCTGTGTGTCGACCCATTGAATACTGGCCCAGCGCAAGCGAGGTGTACTCTTTGGCGACAAAAAGCGTCCCTCCCAACTCCATTTGTGCCGCCGTCTGAGAGCCTCCCGCCTGGACATGACTTGCCTTGGGCGACCTGCAAGTCGTTAAACCGACTTCGAACCCAGGTCGGTCGCAGTAAGGACAACATGTTCGGGTGGGGATTCTCAGATGCGCAAAATGTGAGTTGCTTGTGTGGAGCTCACAAACGATGGCCCATCTCACATCGTGCCCTGCGGGCCCTAACACCTGTACGCAGGAGGAGCTCATGACCGCTAGCGACAGTCAAAGTTTGAAGTCGACACGATAAGAAGAAGATGAGAAACACTTTGGCTATGTCTGTATGTTTTGCTTTTTTTGTTTATATTCGTAAAATGGAGTTTATACAGTGTAATTAATTAATGCAAAAAAGCAAAACATAGGGACATAATAGGAGAGGTAACATAGATTGTATGGTAAGAACGTTTTTGTTCTCGTGTCATTATCCAGGGAGGAAACAGGGGAATACGTTTGTATGGAAAAAACGGTACTCGCCTATCCTCTCAAGGTCCGCCACATACCTACATGCGGACTTATTCCATGCGGAATTATGATTTCGTATGGATTTGCCGCTAGGATTCCGATCCCCAAAAATCAGTAGGTACAGTGCAATTTTTTACGACCTACGATGTTCTAAATGACTGGTGTAATTCGGAATTCCGGATGTGTGTGGCAGGCGTAAAGTAGAGAATCTAAATAAACGTATCGCCTTTTCCTTGAGTTCTATAGAGGCTATAACTTATTATAGGTATCCTGTAGAATTCTAGCTACTCAAGGAAAAGGCATCTCCTCCTCCTCTCATCTCTTATAAAGGTGAGGGGGTGGCCCATACTGCACCACGCAAGTCCAGTACGGATTGGTTGACCATGCTCCACCCAGGTGGAAAGCCTAGGTGGAGCACGGGCCCGGACGTCATCGGTTGGAGCACGACGTCCTGTAAGTATCCATGCTCCACCCAGGTGGAGAGCCTAGGTGGAGCACGGACCCTGACCCTTAAATACCTCAAACTTGCAAAAAGTCAGTTTTCACAATTTTGGTTCTAGATAGTATTTTGTTAATATAAGCCATGAGTCTTAAAAATGATTGTTTCCCAAATTGTTCTCCTTCATACTAGTTGACTGTAAAAAAATGAAAAGTAGGTAGTATAGTTTTAAGTTAGTAGGTACCTACTTAGTTTTTTTTTTTTTTTTTTTTTTTTTTTCTTTATTTAAAGAGTTTTGTCAATAGACGACAATGTCACTCTATACTGACTACATATCTATACAGACACGACTATGATTATTGGTGGCCATAACCAGTAGTTTTTATCTTCTACTTATGCCCACCATCACAACTTTATACAGTGCCTGAGCGATCTCCGACAGTGGGAACGCCAAGACAACATTACATCCTCCCACTTCTCTTAACCTCGGATCACGGGCTACAACCTCCATTCTCAGGTCCTCGTTCCGTACACACTCCATCATAATATGAAAACTATCTTCGATTACACCACATTCTACACAATTTGGTGAAGGGACCTTTTTCATCAAAAATGCAAACTTGTTAAGTGGGATGTGTCCGGAACGAAGTCTTAATGCTGTAACTAGATAAGGTCTACTTAGTCTACAATCATCGAACCATGGCGTTTTCCACGGCTCGCACTGAATGGTTCTATACCACACTCCTTTTTCAAGGGACCTTTCGTCAAAGTACTCCTTCCACAATTGAAAGCAATTTTCTTTGACCAAAGGAATGCAGTCCGTGAAATAAGGTTCTATTTGTAATGGCACTCCATCACAACAAGCCTGCTTAGCCAACATATCGACTCTTTCATTCCCAGCTAGACCAATATGTGATGGGATCCACTGAAGGATTACTTCCTTAGCTTTAGACCGTAATTTAAAAATGGACTCAATTATAAGGTAGGCTATCGGGGTGCCTCTTATCCCAGAGGCGCAACGAGCCAAATGTTGTAATGCACTTTTTGAATCTGTTAGAATCAAGAAATAGTTGGCATCTATAGATTCTATATAGGATAGAGATTCAAGTATCGCGATAAGTTCTAAGTACATAATAGAAGTATTATTACTTATTTTAAATTTCATGTGTGTGTCGTTTTGAGGGTCAAAAAACGCAGAGCCCATATTCAAACTATTGTCTTTAGATCCATCAGTGTAAATCACATAATATCCTGTGTATTTGTTCTTTAAATATTGGTTTAAAGTATTAAGTAGGGAATTTATATTATAAGTTCGTTTTGGGTATGCTACATCTTCTACGCTCGATCGAATTATATTTGACAAGTCATAAGAGCTAATCCATGATTGTAAAGTAAACATTTCTAACTGTTGACTTGAGTGAATTATTGTATTCTTAAAGAAATTATGGATCACGGCTAAGAGGGCGGGCTTTTTGTTGCGCCAATATCTACGGGTCCTGAGACTATCAAGTTCTTCCAGAAAGATTTAAGCCAGAACTTACCGGCTAGGAACCGCCTGCGAATGTGTAACGGCTGAATGCAAAGATCGCTTTCCATTACGTGGATTGGTGTACTCTTTATATAACCCCCAATTAGACGCATAGCCTGATTCTGAATTTTGATCAATTTATATAGGTTTGAATAACAACTATTGTCATACAGAAAACTACCGTAATCAAGCCGGCTTCTAATCAAAGAAATATAAAGCCTTCTTAGATGTTTAGGGTGTATACCCCAGCCTGGTCCAACCAAGACCTTAAGGATGTTAAGAAATCTTTGTAATTTCTGGGCTAAACCTACTTAGTTAAAAGTTAAAATAAATGCTGGAAAGCTGTACTGTATGTAAAGCTTTTTCTGTATAATTTTTTTTTTTATATACTGTTAAAATTTTATGCAGAGTAAACATAATTTTAAGAAACCAATTAGGTATTTATATATTTTTCGATAATCGTATGTCGTATACGTATGTATCAATGTGATCTATAAATGCAAATGGTCGCGAGAAATCTTTCGAACTCCATGGAAAAAACATTTGTATGGATAAAATAAAAAGAATACTAAGCAGAAAGAGAAGCTTGATGTTTTCTTTTTTCTCGGCACGGCAACGTCAAATGTAAATTTCTGACATTGTAAAAAATTAACCGTTGACTAGTATTTTTACGCCACATTTAAAAAAAAAAAAAAAAAAAAAAAAACATTATTTTATTAAAATATCTGTAAATAGTCATTTCATTTTAAAATCTCTAACAGAAAAAACTGTTATTTATTTATTTATTTCTTAACGATTGTTACATTATTCAAAGGTAGGTAGGTTACATAATTATTGAGTTATAGCTAAATGCACAACCACTTATAAAGAAATACAGCATGCAATAATATTTAACTTAATCAGTAGCAAGTAGAGCAACATTAAGAGCTGTCTATTAAAAGTACTTTAATCGGAATTGTTTCTGAATAGTGCAGAAGATTTAAGTTTACTTACTATCTAACATTTTAGCGCACTTTACGTTAAGCGTATGCTAGTTGATACGATGATGAATTAACAGGATGGTAATTATGAACTAAGGATGTTTTTGCGAAGCTTCCCCATGGAATCATGAAAGTTATTGGGATAATTATCTCGAAATTATCTCGTTTTCGATTCAGCCCACAACAAAAAAAAAACTTGTCCAACCGAATTCGGACAAAGATTTGGGAAGATATTACAAAAATGTATACATGAGACCTTTCATCCATTTCCGTGCATATTTGATCGATGATCTGATGTGACGTCTCATAGACAGATCGAGCATGATTATTATGCTAGGAATTTTAACATATACAAAGAAAAAATGTAAGATTAACATAGAATTTTAAATAAGTCTAATAGAGTCCACATTAGGTAACTACGGATTTCCACAATCCTTATCCTTATTAGAATTGGATTATTCATTAAGCACCTGCGTATTACTGACCTGTAGTAAATAAACCAAGTATAAGTATAAGTACTATAATAGTTACCTACATAGTACTATTCAGGGTTACTGGTAATTCGATACATTCCTTTAAGGACGTAATAGGAGAGATAGTAATAGCTATTAATTTAGCCCTAGATTGCATTAAACTGATGTTAACAGTTTGTGATAAAATATGGTTTTTTAATTTTTTTAAATAATTTCAAAAGGAAAGTGGGCAAGAGCGAGTATATAAAACATCCTGTAAGTAGGTAAGTATTTTTTTTCTCGAAAATATTTTGATGCCCCTTGTTAACCATACGTTTGGGTATCCTCTAGCTGACCCAACCTGTGCCATAACGGGGGCTCTTTTATTTGACCAGTGGCCATACGTTTCTGTCCAGTGTCCTTTCAACATGAATGAAACCAAATTAAAAAAAAGAAGTTGCATATTCTTTCTTTTTTCATCTTTTATTCAGACAACATGCTATACTTTGACGAAAGCAAAAAAATAACGAACTTTTGCTGGTTATAACATCGACACTGTGTCTCAAAATACTTGTACTTAATAATACACAATAATTATTTTAAGTTAAACTTTATAAAGGATAAAGTTAAAAATCTGTAGAGAAAATGCGGCCAGAAAACCTATAACAGCACATCAATATTTTTGGTTCTCCACGAGTTTTATGATTCTTTGTGCATTTGAAATCAAACTTCTTTGCTTTATGTTTTAGACCCTCGTGGGGCTCGGGGCCAAGAAACAGGCCGAGTTCGACAGTTTTCAGGGGAGCGCTTTCCCGTTTCGGGGTGTCCAACTTAGTGGATTTTCCACTAAAACTGGTGGTTTCGATCCCCTTTTCGTGGAGAATTATTAT
The DNA here is from genome assembly GCA_963693445.1 of Agonopterix heracliana. NCBI lineage: Eukaryota > Metazoa > Arthropoda > Insecta > Lepidoptera > Depressariidae > Agonopterix > Agonopterix heracliana. Next base: position 5,763,531 of record OY856310.1, read on the forward strand.
TACTTTTAGTGGCTGATTGTTTTTTCTAGTGGTTTATATAGTAGAATTACGTTTTAATTACTTAGTAAAAGGACGATTACTCAACCAGTTAGCCACTTACAATGGTTTTGGCATCGATATTTTTAATTAGACGCAGATTCGATAAGTATAAACCAGGTGACTTCACACTGAATATTCCTGTGACATCATTTAAGAGATTTGATACATTCATCATCATCAGCCTATCATTATGTGGATTAACTGAATGGCATGGGCTCTCGTGGTAGTAGGCCTATGTGCCCTGCAGTGACGAATCGGCTAGGTAGGTATCCAGAATAATTATACTGTGTTGATTTCGTCACTTGTTTACGAATGGTAACACTTGGGTTTGCCCGTAATTTTAACGTCGAAGGTTACAGGTTATCGGACGTTTTTTTTTCCTTTGGGAACTATTAATGGTTATCGTTCGTTACATACGTAAACATCGGTGACCAATTATCATAGTCTATACAAAGTGTTACAAAAATACAAATAAACATTTAAGGGGGTGGTTTAGACCATCAAACTGAACAACTTTCACTATGGGACCAATATCGAAATCGCAAAAAAAAAAATTGATGTTCTATACTCTACAATACAAATCGACTAGAGCTAAAATATGTATGGGATATCAGATTTTTTTTTTCGCGATTTCGATGTTGGTCCCATAGAGAAAGTTGTTCAGTTTGACGGTCTAAACAATAAGAGTTTTAAAAATTTATTCTTACTTATGAAACACCCTGATACTAATATTTTAAAGAGGAAAGATTAGATTTTTTGTTTGCTTGTATTGAATAGGCTCCGAAACTACTGGACCGATCTGAATAATTCTTTCACCATTAGAATGCTACATTATCCGTGATTAAAATAGGCTAATAAAAACGGCAAAGTTTGTGTCGGAAAGATTTTAAGGCGATACGAAATTATCCAGGTCGGTCCAGTAGTTTCGGAGCCTATTCAATACACACAAAAAATCTTTCTCCTCTTTATAATATGCGACCCTTCTGGCCTCAAAGGTCGTAAACGCCACTTTTTGCTAAAATGAGTTGAAAATGCAGTTTTGTTTATTTTTTTCGCTCTATCGATCCTGTAAAAAGTCCTTTTTGGCGTTTACGACAATTGAGGCCAGAAGGCTCGATATGTACCTAGGTATAAGTTGATATAGGTATAGATTAGTGTAGATAAGATGCAGCCATAGAAACTGTAAATAAATATACTCATTTTCAAAAGATACAAGAATAAGAGACCCTTATAAGTGTCAGCTTAACGATCACATTGTCACATTACATCGTTGACCCCAGCAGCTTGTGGTGATAACTGACAAACGCTGGGTTATCTTACAACGTTTCTTGGAACTCTGGGATGACCCCTGCTCGAAACTGATAAACAAGAGATAGTTTCGGTGAATGATGTTGGCATTAAACATTGTCTTTTAAAAAAATCCGCCTGCGTAGAAAGTGAACTTTAAATAAAAACTGAAAATTCTGCGTCTTTCACAGTCGGGACTGTTATAGTAGATTTTACACACCGAGGACAGGAATGTAAGAAAGGTCTCATGGAAAGGATTACATGAGATCTGAGACCTGAGAAAATTAATATATTTTCTCCCCTCCGGACGGAAAGCGTCAATTGTCGTCCCGCTGCGCTAAACGAAGTTGTCGCTTTCCACCTCCGTCGAGGAGAAAAATAGTATACTAACCTCGGACAGTAAATAAGAAAGCCTCAGATCACATGTTTGTTGCAACAATTACATGAGATCTGAGACCATTCTTACTTTCCTGTCCTCGGTGTGTAATCTAGGTACTATACTTGTTTAACAGAATTCTAGACTGCTGAACTCGTTTTTTTCTTTTCTGATTTTATTTATAGTTCTCTTCATACAGCTGCTTTATGCAGCTTTTTTTTTATTTTCTTTACTTATATGTATTACGCAGACGGATTTTTTGATTTTTTAAATAAATTTTTGTTTTGTACTTTTTAGTTTTTCAACTTTAAGTCGTTATAGATCCTATAAATGGTCATTCGAAATGAAAAGTGATACCTACGAGAAACCTAAAGATGATTTTCAGATACCTATAAAGGGCCTTATCATACTAGCGGATTGCGAGCGGCTTCGGGGCGGAGCGGACACGCAGCGAGTACGACGCGAAGACGCCGCGAATTTATTATTAACTAGTGTTTTCCCGCGACTTCGTCCGCACAAATTATATACCAGATTTTAAGTCAGATCATAAGCTATCAAACAAAAAAAGTTTCATCAAAATTGGTTCAGTAGTTTTTGCGTGATGCGCGAACAAACAAACAAAGTACCTAACAATTTTGTCAATAGATGGCGCTGCACGTCATTTAAATCGCGCTATCGATTGTCATTTTAATTTATATGAAGTGAACCGCTATTTTTTTGTTCCTCATGATATTACAGTTTTATAATAGTTGAGATATAGTTATTTGTTATGCTAGGCTGCAAAGTTGTTTTTTGCCGCGAGTACTTATATTGAAACCTGAGCAAGCGAAGGATTCTAGGATTCGGAAATATAGAATCCGGAGCGTAGCGAAGGTTTCAAAGGTACGAGACGCGGAATAATTTTGCAGCCGAGCGAAACACACAACTTTTCACCTCACAACAGCGAGGAAAATGTTAGGTGCAAGCACTGAGTTTAGATGTATAGAGCGAACATCGCGCTTTATGACGTTGTCCCATTCTATTGCGGCTATATTACTCTTGCATTTAGTCACTGTCTCACTGCGGTCACGTGTAGCCCTTTGATTGAAATTGTTTGTTTGATCAGCATAAAAAATGTCCTGGTGTGTAGTGTGTACTGAGACACTGCGCAAATAATTCAGGAAATGTAAAGGAATAACTTCTCATAGGTAAACAAGATGAATTAATTATTAAAATGCATTTTAAATAAGTATTATTTTAAATGATGTTTTTATCCCACACTGGAAAAATAATTATATGCAAATGCAAATAAGGACAAATCTATACGTGAAAAAGAGAAGACAAGAGATATTGCTACTCAAAGGGATTATATTTAGTTATAATCTCTTTGTTGACACTCAAATAAATTATAGTGAAGGACAAACTTATACGCGAAAAAGAGAAGACAATAATATGCACGAATATATCCATAGTTCGTTATGTTAGCAACATAATCTTTTTGTCTTTCTCGCACGTATGGTTTTACTATCTTTTTATCTGGACTCGAATGGATTCGAATTTTAAAAACTCTTTGCACGCTAGCGGATAAAATGCACTTTTGCACTCAGATTTCGAATGATAAACAGAATCTTTCCGAGCTTGTGAGGTGAAAAATAAATTAAATATTCAGTATTGACTAAATTAATTGCACTTATTATACAGTGTGACGATTTTGCACTGTGACCAAACTACACTAACTCGTTTAATAACCTATCCTATTAGATAGTATATAATATATAATATGAAATGATAACATGAGAGTTTCTATGTGGCAATATGATGAGCCATAGATAAAGAATTTTCGCTTCATAATTGTTTAAACCTATTCTATTTCTATTTTTAAAATATGGCTGCCATCTTGGTTTGTGATGATTTTGCCAATGTCGAGTTTTTGTAGCAAAAGTGCTTGACGTTGTACGGTTATGAAGATATTTTGGTGACTTCAAGGGTTGTTCTTACAAAAGAACACTATCTTGAGCCACCACTGGAGCCCCGCTGTCGAGCTGGGAGGGGGAAACCGACGAGCGACACGCGACACGCGACCACCCACTAGCAGATCGACAACGCGACTCTTTAAACCTATTGTGTGGGGTATAAAATGAAAGGGCCTCATGAGCTGATTCCAAAAATATACTAAGTACCTACCTGAAAGGTAGTGATTATATTATCTACATCAGTACATTTCAATTTCAGCCACCGTTTTAGGGTTGAACTATACACATGGCCGCACGCGATCGCCTTTTTCCGTCGCTCCATCCTTTTCTGTCACTCAGCGCAGCAGGCGATCGCGTTCCGTCTATTATCTTATATGCTCTAGCCTTTGATAAAGTATATGTCAAGATTAACAGTCGAAGATACGAAAGCGTCGAAAAAAATTGGAACCAGGACTGGTTCCTAAACCTTATACCTACATATACACGCACACATACATAATTTGTATGGCGCCTCACGCACACCAACCTATGAAACTTAACCCCTTTTGTTTTATACGGTAAAACAGTGAGGCTCATTCTAGACATATACTTTTTCTAAGGCTCTAGCAAATGACGTTCCTGAGTGACAGAAAAGGATGGAGCGACGGAAAAAGGCGATCGCGTGCGGCCATGTGTAGTTCAACCCTTAATTGTAATAAGCAAAAATCATAGAGCGTCGGTGGAGCGTTGCGGAGCTATGGAAACTCAATCTTGAGGCCCGGGTTAGAATCCGGACGAACCACATGCCATGTACCAATGAGTTTTCGACTGCTCTCAAACCGTGAAGGAAAACATCGTGAGGAAACCTGCATAGCTGAAGAAGAAATTCCGATGCGTACCTATGTGAAGTCTACCAATCCTCATTGGGGACGCGTGGTGGACTAACGCCCATACACCCTCCCTGAGGGAGGCCTGTGCCCTGCATTAGGACGTATATAGGCTGTGATGATGAAGCAAAAATCGGTTATAAAAAATACACCAAGGTTGTAATCGGGGCGGGAGTTATGAATGAAATCAGTTTTCTTTAAACTACATTTATTGTAATCATCAAATTGATTATTACTTCACTATAGATACCTACTAACTAGGTACATATTTAAAAAAAATCCAAACGCTTCGTATGGGCTAGACCACCATGACAGCGCCCTAATCCATCTCCTGAAGTCACGAGGTCTTCGCATTTTCACTTTTATGCTGTAAGAAAAAAACATAAATTATCAGCATAAGCATAAGCATAGCATATGCTCACTACTATATTCCCCGAGGGGGTAGTCAGAGATCTTCTGAAACCTCAGAACATCCACGTTTCACCAGTAGTACCGAAACTCTGTCCAGTGTGACGGGGGGTGAGCCCGTTGCCACTTATAATGGACAGTGGGTACAATACATGCCTCGAAATTGAAGCATGCAGGTTTCCTCACGATGTTTTCCTTCACCGAAAAGCCAATGGTGTAACAAATCGTACATAAATTCCGAAAAACTCATTGGTACGAGTCGGCATGGACGGGGATCGAACCATCGCCTCCTGCACGGCAGGCAAGGTTACTCGCCACTGGACCACCACGGCTCGTTTAATTATCATAGTAAGTAATATAAAACAAGGTTTACCGAATGCTGAACCTATTGGAATGGCGTTTTCACAAAGCACAGGACATGGCTTAGTTTGAACCACAGAATACCATATTAATTATTATCATTCATTCGTTATAAGTTCTTGCCTATTATATTAGTATAGATATTATTATATATAGTTTTGAAATTTAATGAAAATTTTCAGAAACAATCTAGAACCGAATCTCTATGTTCGTATGAAGTCAGATTTTCGTTGGTGCCTTAAGGCGGTCTGAAAAAACTCTGACACCAGGGCTTGCTGCCCACACGATAAGAAGAACCAGACCGACACGACAATCAGTTTCCCTCTTTAACAGCGTAGCCACAAGGTTGATTATATAATCAAAGGGTTTCGAGTATCACCGTGAAATGTTAGTCCCTTCCTGCGCGAACGAAGGTTGCCGAGCTGAATTATTTCCTGGGGTGGTATTTTTGAAAGTCATACGTTGACCTCAGCAAATAAGAATTGTCCGTGTGGTGTCGGCTAAGAGTAGCACCATCCCATTTCCTCCCGCGGGTGTCTTAAAAGGCGACTAAGGGATCTACCGGAGGATGGGCAGCAGCATCCTCTGAGTACACACATTCAATCCAACTGCGATCGCCAACCCGCCTGCCGAGCGTGGCGATTATGGCAAATCCCCCCCTTTTTGGGGAGGTCTCTGTCCAGCAGTGGACGTTTAACGGCTAATATGATGATGATTCCAAATAAGGACGACGAGATTTTCCGATTCCTATTTAGCTTTCTGGCCAATTCTGATAAACTAATATAATTTACTTATCAGAAAGATGTACTTTCCGACATATCTTGGACGCTACTAAAGCTGTTGTAAGAATAAGGGACAGTAAGTGTTTCAAATCTCTGTTTCTGTAATTAAAAATGGCCTTAAATTTTTGTTGCTATTTGGAATGGAGTATACTTCAACAAGACAAGTACTAGAACTAGTGCTTACTGGGCAAGGAATCGTGTCAAGCACGATTTTGAGTAGTGCCTCGGTGATGTCAGCAGGAGACGAAGCGCTGCAATTTCTCAACGCCTTTACAATGCATGTCGATAAATTGTCGAACATGTCACATCGCTCCTGCAAAAAAATATGCACTATGTAGCTTATTAAATGTTAATTCCCATCACATCGGAAAAATGGAACGATGACTCGGCTTTCAAGTGTCTGACCTATACAAAATAGCCAAATGGGTTTCGACTTTCAGTATGGAGTCCTGCAGCCGAAGCATGATGCGCGCGATAAGGCTATATCGCGCAAAGCGCAATTGCGCTATATCACGATATAGCGCTATCGCGCCTTAGCTCTCTCTTGTTCTTTTTGATCTGATCACCCAGAAATGGTCATCATCAGCCTATCATCGTCCTCTGCTGAACATAGGCTTGGCGCCTTGGCGCGCTACAAAACTCTGTCCTCGGCCTTCCTCATCCAGTCGCTCCCTGCTACTTTTATTAGGTCGTCTGTCCACCGGGCAGCAGGGCGTCCCACACTACGCCTACCAGTTCGCGGTCTCCACTCTAGTTACTCTGACACCCCATCGGTTGTCAGTTCTTCGGCAGATATGACCAGCCCATTGCCACTTCAGCTAATTTTCTGGTCTATGTCAGCCACTTGTCAGAAATGTCGAAATGTTATTTGTAGTTGTAACCAGTTGCGAAACTACACTAGTGTACAGGGTTCAACTTAATATGAAGAAATAAAGAATATTTGTATTTGTATTTGTATTCTGACGCGGTAACAGGGATCAAGAAACTTAACAACTTTAATTATGGCTCCAACATCGAAATTTGGGTAGAGTAGGATTGCAGATTTGTATGAAAAAGCTGATTTCTATGTCGCGATTTCGGGGTTGGTCCCATAGAGAAAGTTGTTCGCAGTTTAATGTTGAAGCGCATTTCACTTCTTTTTACTTTAGGTAATTAAATATTGTTAATATTGTTACTTACACTAACGGTCAAATTTTTAGCCATCTCGATGCTGGGTACGACGTCCAGTACATACATATTGTAGCAATGAAATACATGAATAGTCTGCATTTGGTAGCACTCCATCCCTCCGTCGGTGAAGAATACTGGAAAACAAACAATTTGGTTCTAAACTGTAGTCTAATATTCAGGGGTAGCAAAGGTAAAAGGTTATAGTAGATTACACACCGAGGACAGGAAAGTAAGAAAGGTCTCAGATCTCATGCAATTGTTGACCGAAGCGAAGCCGAGGTCTACAAAAATGTAGTCTGAGTGAGTCTGAGGCTTTCTTATTTAGTTCCGAGGTTAGTTGGTATACTATTTTTCTCCTCGACGGAGGTGGAAAGCGACAACTTCGTTTAGCGCAGCGGGACGAAAATTGACGCGTTGCGTCCGGAGGGGAGAAAAGATGTATGTAGCAGCATTTTTACATACATACACGTAATGTACAATGTAGGTACATAAACTAAAAGAAAACCGTTTGTACAAAACTGATATCACACGAATATTTTAGATTTTTTTCTCTATCTAAAAAAGATAATTTTTAATTTAGGCTTTCAGGACGTCCATCGGCTGAGATGATGATGATGATGATGATGAGTTAAATACGAGTACCCACTCGTATTGAACTCATGGGTATGAGAAGGCTTTTGTATGACATTTAAAAACCGTTCAAACTCACCGGTGACATTCAAATATCTCACCCCTGGACCTCAAGATTGAGTTTCCATAGCTCTCCGCAATGCGCCGGCGACGCTCTTGCTGAACAATCTTCTTCTTCTTATCGTGTCGACTTCAAATTTTGAACAAAGTCGCTAAATAGTACCTTGCCAGAAGTGGGCAACCGATACTGCACCGTCGCTAGCGGTCATGAGCTCCTCCTGCGTACAGGTGTTAGGGCACGCAGGGCACGATGTGAGATGGGCCATCGTTTGTGGAGCTCCACATAAGCAACTCACATTTTGCGCATCCGAGAATCCCCACCTGAACATGCTGTCCTTACTGCGACCGACCTGGGTTCGAAGTCGGTTTTACGACTTCCAGGTCGCCCAAGGCAAGTCATGTCCAGGCGGGAGGCTCTCAGACGGCGGCACAAATGGAGTTGGGAGGGACACTTTTTGTCGCCAAAGAGTACTGAATGATAAGAGGTATGAAGAAGCTCAAAAACTCACAAGATATCTTTTCGCCGCCGTTGTCACATAGGTAATCTAATAGTCGATCTGTCCCGTTGTTGGAAAGTTCGACGTGCGCACGCTCATCCTCACTGTAGCAGGGTAGAAGCCGGTTTGATAGTGTGTGGAGATCACTCTTCAGTTGCGGCGTCTTAGCACAGTACCTGAAAAAAAAACGTTGCAAAACTTCGATAAGTTGCGTTTTGTTTTTGGAGAGCTGCACTCGTAGTATGCTGCACGTGATACGGCTGTATCACGTCTTTTATCTCGTTCGTTCGCACGCAAATAGAAAGAGAGCTAAGGTGTGATAGCGCTGTATCACTGCGGCATGCTAGCTATGCTGGATCAAAAACCATATCGAGATAACAATATTTTCGAAAAAAGAGATTATAAAATGAAATTTAGGTTATATTTTTAATAAAATAATGTAGTTTTTCGTTCAAACGACTACGTCACACGACGACCTGTAAACTCCTTGATGTGTTAACCTGCAACTGGCCATTAATAAGAAAAATATAAAAAGTATTCTTAATGTCAGAATTTTACATATAAATGAAATATCAAATTCTGACATCTATACTGAAAACAGCTGAAAAACTCAATGTTGATCGGTCTTATAGCTTTTTTGTTACTGCGGGGTGTGATATGTTATACTTAGATTTTCATATTAGTAATTTCGTAAAACGGATCTCGGTAAACATTTTGGTAACTAAAAAGTCCCGTGGCTTACTGTACTAAGCCCCACTTGCATCAAACTAGGTTACCAGTTAACTCTGGGTAAAATAGCTCTCTCAATTGTTTTTCTATACAAAAAAATCATGGGTTACCAACTTAACCTAGAGTTTATTGCTGGGGCAAAGAGGATTTCAAATAGGATTATAACGGTAAGTAGGTATTTTCTAGGGTATTTTAATCTACTTCATTAGAGCCAATTAGAGTAAAGTTTAGAGAATCTGAAATTCTATACTTAGGTGTTATTTGAAATGAGTCGTCGAATTTTAGTGGTGGTTCAGACCACCTAACTGAACAACTTTTACTATGGGAGCAAATATGAAATTTAAAATAATAAAATCTGCTGTTTACACATTTGAGTTTGAGTCGAGGATAAAACCGTAAAATCATCATGAGGAACAAAAAAGTAGCGGTTCTCTTCATATAAATTCAAATAACATTCGATAGCGCGATTTAAAAACGTGCAGCGCCATCTATTGACAAAATTGTTAGTTTGTTTGTTTGTTCGCGCATCACGCAAAAACTACAGAACCGATTTTGATGAAACTTTTTTGTTTGATAGCTTATGATCTGACTTAAAATCTGGTATATAATTTGTGCGGACGAAGTCGCGGGAAAACACTAGTATTGTCTATAGTTGCTCCCATAGAAAAAGTTCTTAAGTTTGATGGTCTGAACCACCCCTGAAAATGTATCCATTTATTTCAATTATAAACCCTATAGACTACCTCCGTGGACCAATAGTTAAGAGCATTGGGCTCTTGACACGGAGATCGTGTGTTCAGTTCCCACGGAGGGGGAGTGTTATGTCACTTTGTGCGATTTCCCCTGCAGTTGAATAGGACAATGCAGGCTGAATCACCCGATTGTCTGAAAAGAAAGATGATTCCGTGCTTCGGATGGCACGTTAAGCCGTTGGTCCCGTCTAACTATCTCAAGTGGTAGTAGTCGTTATATAAAAACCACGTCAGAGGCCGTAAGGCGGTTTGAATATACTCTGACACAAGAGCTTGCTGCCCACACGATAAGAAGAAGAATTACACCCTGTAGACCCAGCGGGTGTTTGAAAGAATGTACTTACGTCCTGAAGAGTTCCCTGATACGACTGTGGTCTGAGAGAGCCTCTCTGACATCCTTCTGAATCGTTTCGGGGTCGAATAGGGTACTCGTGCTGTTAGCAAACGTGATTACTGCGGCCTGTTGGAAACAACGCTTAAGACAAACTTTCTCTTTTGACTGTCTACCTAAAGCGACTGTCCCTACGTAAACTATCGAAAGTCCGATACCTTAAGGCCTACCATGAGTTTTCACTGTAATTTACTACTCTTGTTGAGTCACAAATTTTGTAAAAGCCAGTATTTTTTTAGGGTGGCCATCAATCAAACTTGAAAAACGTAGAATAACAAACGTACACAAAACAAACGGACGTACAAACAAAACTTGTATGCCAAGTATAAACTCAGTCCGATCGGAGATATAAAGGCTTGAAGTTAACATAATGACTACATTATCAACTTCAAGCCTTTATATCTCCGTTCAGACTGAGTCTAGGGATATACTTATACATGTAATAACAAGTTCTGTTTGTTACTTTATTCTATATATTCTAAAATATTCATGTTTGGTTGATGGCCGCGCCAAAAACAACGGCAATACATAAAGCGCCAACCTTCCATACAAAACCCGCATTGTCTTTTCGTTCTAGTGGTTACGTTGAAACCTAATTTCTGCCATATGAAATTGGTGACGTAACTACCAGTAGTAAATAAAATACAGTGAAAACTCATGGTAGCTGCTATTTACCACTTTCGATAGTTTAAGTAGGGACAGTCGCTTTCTTAGTTCTATTACTACCCCTAAAAAACCGATCAATTGGTATTATGATTTGGATTTGGATGGACCCCTTGAACCTAGAATCTCTAAACCAAAATTTTGGATTATAGTTAGAACTATAATCTAAAATACAACTTTCGATAGTTTACGTACGTTTACTCTGTAACCCAATAATCTAAGTGCGTTCACACACGATGACGTGTTTCAGTTTAGACCATCATTTGGGACAACTTTCACAAAGGAGCACACATCTAAATCGCGAAAAAAAAACAGCTGTTTCGTAGAAAACGTCAATAATGGCTAACCGACCAAAATGTATGGAACAGTCGATTTCTTTTTCGTGATTTCGATGTTGGCTCATTAGTTCAAGTTGTTCAGTTTCATGGTCTGACGCAATCGGTTCAATATGTTTACTCTCTGTATATAAGGTCTAACTAAATCAGGTGAAACTATTTTAAGGGGATGATGAGACGATTAAACTGAACAACTTTCTCTATGGGACCAATGTCGAAATCGCGAAAAAAAAACTGCGGTCCCATACATTTAGGTCGAGTAGGTTTGTATGAAACAGTTGATTTTTCCATAGAAGAAAGTTGTTTAGTTTGTCTGAATAAACCCTTATAGTCCTTTTTATTAATACGCATACCCTTTTTTAAGGGGATGATCAGACCGTCAAACTGAACAACTTTCTCTATGGGACCAAAATAGAAATAGCGAATAAAAAATCTGCTGTTCCATACAAAACTGCAAACCTACTCAAGCCCAATGAATGGGACAGCAGGTTTTTTTTTCGCGTTTTCTATGTGGGTCCCAAAGAGAAAGTTTTTCAGTTTGAAGGGCCGATCATCCCCTTAAAATAGTTTCAGCTAATTTTGTTAGACCTTATATTTTAATGATATCATTTGAAGTTGTCGCGTGGCTAGAGGGCTCTTGAGTAGACGTCTTTCGTTCGGCTCGCGAATTAAGTGGCCACGCGGCTCCGCCGTTTTATAGCTGTTTCGGGTGTGTGTTTTTGTATAAAAATCTCCATATCCATCGTACAATGTCAAGCCCTTTTGCTCGTGGCAAAATCATTAACACACATCATTGGAGCCACAATTATGATATTAGAATAGAAAAGAATAGATATATGTATATATCATTTGAAATTAATTATCTATTTAGTTAGAATTGTATTGAATGCCTGTATACTTAGGTACAATCTATATACAATATGAAGACGACTGTCTATCGATAATTTAATGTTAAAGGTTATAATAACATAAATTTTATCTGAATATTATATAAATCTTAACATTATCGAACAACAAGATGGCCATGTTGTTTTCCTCAGAAAACATTATTTATAAGTTGTAAATTGAAGTGTACCTATAGTTATATCACATAATTTAGCACTTATATAGTAAGTAGGTACTATTTCTTATACTGTGCTTGTAGGTAGGTAAAGGGGATGGTAGTCGATAATTATATGCAGGATAAAATGTATATGTCAGCCCGGCTCTGCTAAACAAAAACCGGCCAAGTCCGAGTCGGATTGCTCGCGCGCCGAGGTTTTTCTGCCACCACACAATATATTAAATTGCCTAAAAAATTATTTGTAGTTATTGATTATAAACATGTTACAGCCATGCTGTGCTATTTCGAATCAAATTAAAGATTGAAAAATAAGTCTCGGGCGGGACTTGAACCCACGCTCTTCCAAACCGGGGAAACGTGCTAACCAATTATTATTATATTTGTAGTTATACTGTAGAGTTTCCACTATAATCCATTAATCACACAAGTTTGACGCTTGTTTGTATTATTAATACCACTTTTATAATAGAGCGAGAAGAAAAAACGTTGATAAAAACTACATAGTTTCTAGTATGAAGACCCGAAGATTGAGAACTAAGAGAGAGAGAGAAGAAAGGTTGTCTGGAAGAAACAGCTTTTTAGGGATAAGAACGCCTATTTTGTTCCTGGTTTTTTTTTACTCTATGTATACTATGTTTTTTGGTGAAAAATAAAGTATTAATTAAATTGATTGATTGATTTGAAGACTTTTTTAATTTACTTTTTGTTTTTTTTATAATTTCTCAGAAGATCAGAATATCAGAATATCTCTCACTCGGGGAATATAGTCGTGAGCATATGAGTGTTGTGTTTGTTTTTCTCACCAAATCCAATACACACCTATTCTGTGAAAAATTTCAACCGGCTACCTATTACGGTTTAGAAGAAACAGCCCTCTGAATCTGAAGAAACAAAACCAATTTCATCAGAGGTGGGGTCGGTCGGATGCAGTGGCTCTATCGGCAGCCACACGATCGCGATGAGGGCATCATGTTGCCGATGACTGAAGGAATTAGTCGCCTCTTACGACACCTGACCGTAAATTGTAATAGCTTACCGTTGCATCGTCAGTCTTGTCCTCAGCTCCATTCAACTTACAGTATTCGTTCATCTTTGCCCTTACGCTACTGTACTGTAAGTCTGAAATGTCTAATTTTGCCGATGCTCCTATAAAGAGAAATATACAGGGTGAAATTGATATCATTAGCATCCTTTTTTCCGTGTGTGTTCTTTAAGACCGGTTTTATATTAGTAATAATTATAGTGTTACAACAATTTCAAAACGGCAATCTGTAACCTTTTTTGGTTATTAACTAGAAGTCCCGTGGCTACAGTACCTACTAGAATTAAAACAAAGAACATATCATCGGATTCCGATTTTTTTCTTCACTTAGGTTTTCCTCTGTCCATTTTTTTTTTCCTAAGATATAATTCTACTCTTTTAAAGAAGCTGTTTTGTAAGTGCCAATCATTTTCCTTCTTAGGTTATCTATAGGGTGAAATTGATATCATTAGCATCCTTTTAAACTAAGAGTCTACCCATCAAACTGAACAACTTTTACGATGGGAGCAAACGACCGGAGCAAAAAAAAATCTTCTGTTCCATAGTAAACTGCAATGTACTTTACTCGGATGTATGCAGCTAATTTTTTTTGCTCCCGTCGGTTTGCTCCCATAGTCAAAGTTGTTCAATTTGGGTAAACTGTTAGTTTAAAAGGATGCTAATGATATCAATTACACCCTTTATAGTTTCCAGAAAACAAATATCACAAAATTGAGAGAATGATTATTTTATTTTAGGTATTTTTATTTGCCAAGTTCCCCACCAACGTAGTTAATAAGAAAAAACACTTCGATAGACATTAGACAAAAAACTAAAAAATGAAACTCACCAACTGCCAAAAAGGCAATAAGAAATGATTTCCAGATCATCTTGCAGAACTAGAACTACGTTGTGTATAAGCGACTATTTGATTATAACTGGAAGCTTGGCAATAACAGTTTATTATATTAATAACTAAGTAGCTATCTATGTATGCCTATGTAGGTTCTAGCAAAAAGTCAAAGCATCAGGGTACTGATAGTTAAATGTGGATTGTTTTAACATTATTATAGGTAACACATTTGTAAATTTTGCATGCCTGTACATTAAACCTGAAACTAGGTCAAGAGCTGAAATTTCGCTTCGCTTGCCCAAGTATGATTTCTCTACTTCCACGCGACTTTGCTTTTTTTCATACTACTTGTCGCGGTAAAGTACCGTTTTTACTCTCTGAAAAGCGCGGGAAGAGATCCTTTTAAACATGGTGTAAGGAAAACAATAATTAACCTTTAAACCAACTTCTACCCATCAAAGTGAACAACTTTTACTATAGTAGCAAACCTGTCAGCGCAAAATAAACTGAAATGCTAAAACTGATCAGCTCGAGCTGTTTCATATTAAACTGAAATGCCTCGGTACTCGACTAAAATGTATGAAACAGATGATTGTTTTTTTTTTGTTCTGACAGATTTAAAAAAAGAGTTTAGAGTGTTTAGAGTTACTAAAAGACGAGTGAGCTCGAAATTTCACGGAGAAATACGACTCAAATGTGAGTTGACAAGCTTTGCCGGTTTGTGTTAAAATAAGCAGGAAGGAGTTAGCGAAGCGAGCTCGAATTTCCCAGCTCTGCGACGTTATTGCGGCTAAATAAAGAATGAAATCATTCTGACACTAAAATAAGAAGGTCTTGTCATAGTATCACTTTACCATACAGTATCAGTATACGATATTATGAGGAGTTTGGCAAAGATGGTATTTGTGTTTGGGTAATTTTACGGCCCCCCCTATTTACGGCACTGTTGGTATATGGTATAAATAAATACACTTTCTAAATATTTGCATTATATTTATTGTAAACATCAATATTGATTACTTATTACCTATTTCACTAAACTATTTATTCAATAGGTAATCCAAACGCTTCGAACGGGCGCGTCGCGTCGCGAGGTCTTTTCTTCTCCACTTTTACTGTAAGAAAAACAATAAATTATAAACTTAAAAATTTCTGAAACAATAAAAAATAGGTTTCACGAAAAAGGCTTACTTTAACGCAAACGTCACACTCAATTATTATTCAGTTACTATTGTGTTTCAGTAAATATACCCTGCATAATAATTATTGTATTAAATAATGATTTAAAAAATATAAAAGCATTACATACTTCATAACAAATTTCACTAAGGAGACAAATGACAATGTAGAAATCGCGAAAACAAAAATATTCTCTTCCATACGAAACGTATACCTACGTGTTGAGAAGCAATTGACTTTTTCACCTCACAAGCTCGGAAAGATTCTGTTTATCATTCAAAATCTGAGTGCAAAAGTGCATTTTATCCGCTAGCGTGGAAAGAGTTTTTGAAATTTGAATCTGTCAATTCAATATTTTTCTTTACCGCCAATCCACTGAAAATGCTAACTATTTCATGTCACTTGCCAGCACGAAAAAAAAACTTTTTAAAATTTTATTTTTAGCAATTAACTTTTTTCCTCGCTGTTGTGAGGTGAAAAGTTGTGTGTTTCGCTCGGCTGCAAAGTTATTCTGCGTCTCGTACTTTGAAACCTTCGCTAGGCTCAGGTTTCAATACAAGTACTCGCACCAAAAATCAACTTTGCAGCCTAGCATAACAAATAACTATTTCACCTCAAAAGCTCGGAAAGATTCTGTTTATCATTCGAAATCTGAGTGCAAAAGTGCATTTTATCCGCTAGCATAGCGTGGAAAGAGTTTTTGAAATTCGAATCTGTTTATTCCATATTTTTATATACCGCCAATCCACTGTAAATGCTAAGTATTTCATGTCACTGGCCAGCACGAAAAAAAAACTTTTAAAAATGTTCTTTTTAGCAATTAACTTTTTTCCTCGCTGTTGTGAGGTGAAAAGTTGTGTGTTTCGCTCGGCTGCAAAGTTATTCTGCGTCTCGTACCCTTGAAACCTTCGCTAAAACAGCAACAAAAAGCGCCAAAAAGCTACTTTGCAGCCTAGCATAACAAATAACTATTTCTATGGGACTAAAAAATGATTTTTCGCGTAATCCGATGATGGCTCCATAGTAAGTGATAAAGTTGTTTAGTGTGATGGTCTGAAGCCCAGAAGCCAACCCCTTTAAATGGTGAAATACTTACTGGGCAAGGTACGGTGTCACGCAAGATTTTGATAACTTTCTTGGTGATGTCAGCAGGAGACGCCGTGCTGCAGTCTCTCAGCGCCGTCACAACACATGTCGAGAAATTGTCCAATAATGCACATTGCTCCTGTAAAAAACATGCATGTGAAATCAAATGTTATAAAATAAAGTGATATAAATGCGAATTATCATAAAGTTATTACAAAAAGATTGAATTGTACCGGACAGGACTTGAACCTAGGTGTGTTCCATAAGTCGCACAACTACAGTGTACCTTCGCAGGTTTATAATGCTATTTTCCTTCACCATTTGTAAGCAGTCGGTATTACAACCTACAGAAGTTCTTAATATAACTCTTACGTAGACTTGCACCAACATGTATTTAGGTTTAAATTTCTCCTAGATATAACATCGGGAATAAGATGATACTTCCGAGAACCAAAGTGGTTGTCATAGCTCTGAGAATTAGCAAGCTAAAATGGGAATGGGCTGGTCATATCTGCCGAAGAACTGAATGATTTTTTTAGACATAATCTAGAAACAAATATCTGTGCTTTACGTTTGTCAGATTTCCTTTTAAATGTAATAGCTCTAAAGTTATCGTGGCTCAAAGTTTTCCATACAAATCTTAAATTAATCCTAGTAATGTAACTAGTATTTTGGCAAAAATCTGACCACAGATCATTTTTTTTACAGTTTCTAGATCGTGTCTAAAAATTTCATTGACTTTTATAACTGGACAGGAATTGAAACATCCCTACTGCACGGCAGGCATGGTTACTCGCCACTAGACCACCACGACTACCTAAGGTAAGGTAACTGCGTAGGTATTGTTAACATTGTTACTTACACTAATGGACATCTTTCTGGCCATCTCCATGTTGGGTACCGCGTTTTGCATCTGTACCTCGTAGCAATGAACAATTTGCGCAAGCTGGTTTTGGTAACATTGCATTCCGCCGTCAGTGAAGAATACTGAAAAAAAAAACAGTTTTATTTTTAACTCATGATTGGTTTTGAATTTTGATTTGATAAATCTATCAATCATAATAATATTCAAAGGTTGGTACCTAAGGTTGGTACAGGCTAAATAGTTCTAGTTACAGCACGTCTAGCATGATTTCTCTACACGCGCGCGACTTGGCTGTTTTCGACACTACAAGACGCGGCAAGCGCGGGAACAGGTTTCTGTATGCTGCGAAGGCGCGCAGCGCGCGTGTAGAGAAATCATACTAGACGTGCTGTAGTAGGTTTGTACACAATAAATGTTAGAAGAACATTTCACAGAACTATTTGAAATTATTAAAATTAAAATTACTATTAAAATTGAACCTCAAGCGCTTTAAATCTCGTGGCTCAAGGTTGTTCCGTTGGGAAGAAAATGCAAAATCATATCAATAAACCATTCTTCGATGGCCCGATAGCACAGTCTGTAGTGAACCTGCCTGCTGTGCCGAGGGTCGCGGGTTCGAATCCCGTAATTGACAAAAATATTTGTATGATACAAATAGTAGTAGTTTTACTTCAGTCGCACACTCGTTTTTTTATTGGTTTTAGACGTATAAGGGGCAAATATTCAAAACTCCCGGAATGCTTTCTAGGTAAACTGCCAAATGATTGGACCAGCAGTGTTGAGTCATGTAGGTATGCATTCATATTAAATCATTGGTTGAAGGTCGACATTTCATGAGCTCTTCTTTGTAAATTAAATTACTTTTTATCTTTAGTTATTTTGCCATGATCTAGCCAACGATTTCATTTGGTATTCAGCGTTCGACCAAAAACAATTTTTGGTTCTGGCAAAATTAAACTTTGGACTTGGGTAAGCTAAGTCGTTTAAAGTACTTCAAGGAAGACATTGGAGATATTTATAAAAAAAGATTACGATATGGTTTTTAGGTATCCCTGACTCGAAATCAACCTTGTTTTAGAAATTTTGTCAGTCGTTTTGTCTGTTTGTGTGTTGGTTTGTTTGTTCGCGCATCACGCAAAAACTACTGAACCGATTTTGATGAAATTTTTTTTGTTTGATAGCTTATGATCTGACTTAAAATCTGTTATATAATTTGTGCGGACGAAGTCGCGGGTAAACACTAGTTATAAATAAAATAAAACATAAGGTAAACTTACAAGTGATCTTTTCGCCCTCGTTGTCACATAGGTAATCTAATAGTCGATCTGCTCCGTTGTTGGAAAGTTCGACGTGCGCGCGCTCATCCTTACTGTAGCAAGGTTGAAGGCCGGTCGTTAGGGTGTGGATATTACTCTTCAGTTGTGGCGCCTTAGCACAGTACCTGAACAAAATGACACATTATTAATTTTGTTTTATTCAGGATAAGCATAGCATATGCTCACGTGTATATTTCCCGAAGGGGTAGTCATTCTGAAAACTCAGAAAATCCGGTATTGAAATTCTGTCCAGTGTGACGGGAAGTGAGCTCGTCACACTTGTAATTAGGGTTGCCAACTTTTTTTTTTAGACCAAATATAATATTTCGAGACCAGTGCCCAAAAAAATATAGTAGTAGATCGAGAAAAAATAAAAAAAAAATATAAGGTCTAACAAAATTAGATGAAACTATTTTAAGGGGATCAATCAAATCAAATCAAATCAAACTGAACAACTTTCTCTATGCGACCTATATCAAACCAAGTTTTTATTCCTACGGAATAATCATCTCTACATTTCGTATTCGTCATAGAAAATAATGCTCCAGCAAACGTAGAAGTCACTGAAGTCGATACAGATATAAATAACTTAATTTTAAAAAAAAATATCGGACTTTAGGAAAACTTGTAATTTTTCAGCAGTAGATTTAGTAGAAAATTTATTAGGATGTTTTTACATGGTCCAGTCTAGATCAAATGGAAAAATGTGATGAAGAGAGAGAAAATTGTTAAAATAATGTTAAGATAGTGGGCATTTTTATTGGACCTAAGAACCAATATATTTAAATTATGTGTAAATTATTTGATCATCAAAATATAGTAGTTTTGCAATGCGATGCCTATTATATTATATTTTTCTCAGAAAGTATAGTAGTAGGGCCCCTAATATAGTAGGATACTAATATTATATAGTAGGGTTGGCAACCCTACTTGTATTGGACAATGGGTAAAATACATGCCTTGCAACTGAAGCATGCAGGTTTCCTCACGATGTTTTCTTTCACCGAAAAGCCATTGGTGCTACAAATCGTACCTATATTAATTCTGAAAAACTCCTGCACGGTGGGCCAGGTTACTCGCCACATAACCACCACGGCTTATTCAGGGTGACAGACAACAGCTTTATTTACATAATTTATTATAAGTACTTAAGTACAATGCTTAGTTTTTTGATAATCAATAATTATAGCTATCCATAAGGTAACTTATTAATTACCTGTGTTATTAAAAAAACTAAGTATTGTATACAAGGTATAGAGTACACAGTTGAATTACTTTAAGCGGTGATTGTACCCATGATACTGAACATTTGGAAACTTTGGAACAACTGAAAATTTTTGGACTTTCCATACTAAATGCAATCAGCTGATCGAACGTTTGTATGAAAAGTCGACGTTTTTTATGCGAATTTCCTGTTGCTTTCTTAGGGAAAGTTGTTTAGTATCATGGATACGATCACGATTGCAATAATGCAACTGTTTACCCTAACAGCCTGTATAAAATACTTAGGTTAAAATAAAGAAGAGATGTATTTTTTTTCTGATTTTATTTTAGAACGATAGGTATATTTTTTTATATACTTTTGTACTTTCTGAAAAGCGTATGAATGCTTTGATCAAAAAATTTCACTTGCTTGCTACCATCTTGCTACGCTTACGGTTGAATATACTTACCTACTTACCTATGTAATAAATGTTTGTTTAAAAAAATTTGTACCCACCACTGCTATTAACAAGCAGCATAGTAGTCCTCCGTGGTTCAATAGGGCGTTGAATAAACTGTTAAGGGAAAAGCACGCCGCTCATAGGAAGTGGAAAAAGTATGGCAATAAAGCTGACTATGACACTTTTTCATTACTACGTAAGCGTGCATCTGCTCTTCAAACTAAATGTTATAAAGACTACATTAAAACCACAGAAGAAAATATAATAAAAAATCCAAAATATTTTTGGAAATATATTAAATCTAAGCGTGGGCGTGCGTCTAATTACCCAGCAAAAGTGTCATATCTAAACAATACTTTTGTCGAAGGACCCTGTATTGCCGATGCCTTCAACTCTTTTTTTCAGAGTGTTTTCTCTAAGCCTGCATCTTCATATGTAATTAATAACTTACCTATCCCAGCTTCTAGTGATACACATTACATACACCATCTTCAAGTTTCTAAGGAGCAAGTTTATAAGGCCCTTCAGCAGGTGAACATTGAAAAGGGACCTGGTAGTGATGGGATTCCGTCTGTTTTTATTCTTAGGTGTGCCATGTCGCTGACAACACCTTTACATATTCTATTTAATCGATCTTTGAGAGAAGGATACTTTCCTATCATATGGAAACAAGCTCACATCGTCCCAATTTTTAAGAAGGGCCTGCACACCAAGGTTGAGAACTATAGACCTATCTCTATACTTAATGTTTTCGCTAAAATGTTGGAAAAATTTGTGTACAATGCTATTTACAACACCATTTACTATGGTATACCGACCAATCAACATGGTTTTCTCAGGGGCCGCTCCACTGTTAGTAATTTGGCGGAATTCTTATCTCGCATTCTAAAAGACATGGACGGCGGCGGTCAGGTTGACGTGATCTACACAGATTTCGAGAAAGCTTTCGATCGTGTGGATCACGTCATCCTGCTCCGCAAATTAGAATGTCTAGGCATCAGCGGTGATCTTTTGCGATGGTTGGATTCATACCTACGTAACCGAAGTCAAGCTGTAGTGATTGGTGGGTTCCGTTCCAACTTCGTTCAGATTTCCTCAGGGGTTCCGCAAGGTTCCCATTTAGGCCCTCTTCTTTATAACGCCTATTTATACGATATTTATACCTGTTTTAATAATGCATCCTTCATCATGTATGCGGACGATACCAAAATATATTACAATATTAAAAGTGTCACTGACTGTTTTAAATTACAAGATGATTTAGACAGATTATCTAACTATTACATCACAAACAATATAACTATCAATGTAGGTAAATGTCAATTCATCAGGTTTACTCGAAAAACGAAACCTATACCGTACGCATACATGATGAACGGCACCATTTTGGTAAAGACAGAGGTGGTTCGAGATTTGGGCATAATACTTGATAGTAAGTTGACTTTCGGCGAGCACTTTGACTCAATCATTAATAAAGCGTACAAAAATCTGGGATTCGTAATTCGTACAAGCAAACCTTTTTCTAACATACATTGCATAAAACTTTTATATTACGCATTTGTTCGTAGTGTGCTTGAATATGGAAGCTGTATATGGAACCCACAGTATCATACTCATATAGATAGTATTGAAAAAATACAAAAACGTTTTTTAAGATATTTAGACTACAAAACACGTTTAAGAAATAACAATTACACAGATAGATGTGCTTGGCACAAGCTACTACCTCTGAGCGATCGTAGATTGCTTTTGGACCAAATGTTTCTTCATGACATCCTTCATGGTCATTTAGATAGTCATAATTTACTGACTGAAATAAGGCTTTTTACTCCTGGTCGTCGAACGAGACATAGTCGGCTTTTTGGTACCACTCTCAGTCGGACTAATTACGCACAGAACTCCACTATATCTAGAATTTGTAGCACGTACAATGATCTATTTAGTAATTTAGATGTATTTTGTCTGTCAAAAAATAGGTATAGAGGTGAAATTATTTGTCAACTAACTCAGAGTGGAGTGAATGCATGGCCTTAGTGTAGTTAGTAAAATAATAGCATTGGGGTTGTGTGTACTTACATATTATTTGGATTAGGTACTAATTGTTATGTTGGATTGGAATTGCTAAGCTTCTGCGTTGTTTTATATAACTTATCCTCTTAATTGCTCACATCCTTATGATGTGATGTTTTCAACTACTCTGTAATATTACTCTAGGGAAACCTATAATTGGCTTATGTTTTAGTTAGTAAATATTAAGTACTATGTTTAAATAAAGCTGTTGGTTTTCTCAATAAATTAAAATAAATAAATAAATAAATACTTGGCCGCAATCAGGAAGGTGGCATAGGTTAAATTAGGTCAAATAGGTTAAATTAAATTAGGAATTAAAACTGACTAATTCAACAGATAAGGCAAGCAGGCAAATGAATAAACTTTTATTTTTATTTTTCGTATTTTTCGAAGGTAGGAAAACATCGTGAGGAAACCTGCATGCTTCAATTTCGAGGCATGTATTGTACCCACTGTCCATTTTAAGTGGCGACGGGCTCACCCCCCGTCACACTGGACAGAGTTTCGGTCATCATCATCATATCGTATGGCATTTTTGTCTTCCTGCTTGGATCCGAGGGGGGGGTTAAATTTCGAGGTCGAGGTGTTTCAGCCAGTCTTCCGCTGCCGGGGTTAGCCTGTGGAGTTCTTCGATTCCACCGGGGAAACGGCGCAGAGTGCACTCGTTTACCACATGGGAGAGGGTCTGGTCAGGTACCCCGCAGTCGCAGGTTGGAGACTCCCTCAAACCCCACTTGTGGAGGTGATAGTTAGTCCTTCCGTGGTTGGTTCTGAACCGGTTAAGCTTAACCCAGGTCTTACGGTCCTTTTCAAAACCAGCTGGTTTGACAGTCGGGTCTCGCACGAGGCTTGCATGCGGATGGTCAAAAAGGCCCCAATCTGCCCGCCATGCGCTATTTACATCGTACTGGGACTGAATTCGGTCGTCGGTCCAGATTGGTGATCTGGATGGAAGACGGTATGTATGTATGGGGGCCGCATAATTCTGTTGGAAGCACCTTTTCCATTCGTTGGCAGCTGATTTATTCCTGCGGAGCTCCGGTGGAGGGATGTGCGAAAGAACAGGAAGCCATGGCAGTGGGGTTGACTTGATTACTCCCGTAATTAAGCGCATGGCTTCGTTGAGTTGGGTGTCAACTTTGTCCGTATGTGCACTGCGGTACCATACCGGAGCGCAGTATTCCGCGACGGAGTACACCAGCGCCAGGGCAGAGGTGCGGAGAACAGGAGCTGTAGCGCCCCAGCTTGTACCGGCCAGGTTCCTGATGATATTCAGCCTTGTTTTCACCTTTTGTGCAACGTTGTGGAGATGCTGTCTGTAGGTTAGTGAGCGATCCAGGGTTACCCCTAAGTACTTGGGGGTAAAATTATGCTTGACTAATTCTCCACAGAAGGTAACTTTGAGCTTCCTGTTCGCGAGGCAGTTTGTGAGGTGAAATGATGAGACCTCTGTTTTTGAAGGGTTGGGGCAGAGACGCCACTTGGTGTAGTAGTCACCCATCGTTTCTAAGTCTTCAGTAAGAGCAGATTCACCGGCCTCGAAGGTCCTGGCCTGATAAGCCAGAGCCAGGTCGTCCGCATAGACAAATTTCTGGGATCTGGTTTCTGGCATGTCACTGGTATAAATGTTGAACAGGAGTGGCGCTAAAACCGACCCCTGCGGAAGCCCGTTTTTGAGCAGCCTATATCGGCTACATTTATCACCAAGGAAAACTCTGACGCAGCGCGGACCAAGAGTTTCGGTACTACTGGTGAAAAGTGGATGTTCTGAGATTTCAGAATATCTCTGACTACCCCCTCGGGGAATATAGTCGTGAGCATATGTATGTATGTATTTTTCAAATAACTCGCGAAATAAGGAATAGAAAAATCCATGAATAATTAGATAATTTTTATAAAAGCTCAAAGGTTATCACTAAATCATATCTCTTCATCACATAACTCCAAATGGTTTATTCGAATTTTTGGTACTCTATCTTTCATAAAAATATGAAATGTTGTTCAATATGCAATTGGTGCATAAAAATATTTTACTTACTTCTTAAAGAGATCCTTAAAAATATTTTGGTTATTTGACCGGAGAGCATCACGAATTTCGGTCTGAATTGTTCCTGGGTTGATTAGAGTACTCGTGCTATTCACAAACGTGATTACAGCTGCCTGTTGGAAACATACGTTTATAAATATATATACAAGGTGTTACAAAACTACAAATAAACATTTAAGCGGGTGGTTTAGATCATCAAACTGAACAACTTTTACTATGGGTCCAATATCGAAATCGCTAAAAAAAAAATGATGTTCCATACTCTACAAATCGACTAGATCTAAAATATGTATGGGATATAAAATTCTTTTTTTCGCGATTTCGATGTTGGTCCCATAGAGAAAGTTGTTCAGTTTGACGGTCTAAACAACCCCCTTATGAGTTTTAAATATTTATTGTTACTTATGAAACACCTTGTACAGGGTGACCGTCAAACTGAACAACTTTCACTATGGGACCAACATCGAAATCGCGAAAAAAATAATTTTAAATCCCATACATATTTTAGCTCTAGTCGATTTGTAGAGTATAGAACATAAATTTTTTTTTCGCGATTTCGATATTGGTCCCATAGTGAAAAGTTGTTCAGTTTGACGGTCTACACCACCCCCTTAAATGTTTATTTTAATAAACCTGTGAGGGGGTTTAGACCATCAAACTGAACAACTTTCACCATGGGACCAATATCGAAATCGCTAAAAAAATTGATGTTCCATACTCTACAAATCAACAAGAGCTAAAATATGTATGGCATATCAAAATTTTTTTTCGCGAGATCTATGTTGGTCCCATAGAGAAAGTTGTTCAGTTTGACGGTCTAAACAACCCCCTTATGAGTTTTAAATATTTATTGTTACTTATGAAACACCCTGTACCTATATATACAGGGTCCTTCTTAATATGCTGACACTTTTTTAAGGGGATGATCAGACCATCAAACTACAACAACAACTTTCTCTATGGAACCAACATCGAAATCGCGAAAAAAAAATCAGCTGTCCCATACAAAATTGCAAACTTACTCGAGCCAAATGTATGGGTTAGCCGATTTTTTTTTCGCGATTTCGATGTTGGTCCCATAGAGAAAGTTGTTCAGTTTGATGGTCTGATCATCCCCTTAAAAAAGTGTCAGCATATTAAGTTGGACCCTATATGTATAGCACTGTAAGCGACCGATGGCCACTTAACACAAGCATCTTTGTATCTGTATACTTAGATAGCTTAGCGTGGTCATTGGTATGCTTAGGCTTAGGATAAATTCCACCTAAATAGCATAAATCTATTATAATAAGTTCCCAATTTGTATTTTCTTGTGTTTTAAGTTTTTATTATGAATAAAAGATTTATTATTATTATTATTTATTATGTATGTATATAACTGCAGTACCGTACCGACTAAATTTTAATGTATGGCAGAGCCTGAATGATCTCCTTTGTTAAGACGCTATTATCCGGTCAAGGCCGTTTTTTGAACACGAATGAAAGTGTTTTAAACAGTGTTTTAAAGTCTGAAAAGAAATTATGTATTATTCAAGGATCTGGAGTATAGGCGATCATTCTCAATTACACGATTAGATTAAGTTTACTCGATAGAAAAAAATCCCAAAGTTATGGTACCCCTTTTTATTATGTTTTTTTCAATACTATGATTAAACTGCTGATATTTAACTTTTTCTTCCCGTAATTAACTAAATAAATTAAATATTTCAAGTGAAATTCGTAGAATTTTGAGCTTAGAAACACCCATATAGAGCAAAGATATTGATGAAAAATACGTTTTTTGGAATCCTGTTTTAATTTGGAGCAGGATGGCTAATTGCAAACTTATGCTTGCAAGAAAAAGACGCTTGCACTCGGTTAAGAGGGCCTTAACTGCGCAGGTACATCGGTAAGACTTATATAAACCTGGTACTATAATAGCTTACCGTAGCATCGTCAGTCTTATCCTCAGCTCCATTCATCTTACAGTATTTTTTCATCTTTGCCCATACGCCATTGTACTGTGCCGATGAAATTTCAAATACCGCTGAAGCTCCTTTAGAAAAGAAAATGTAAAATTGTATACAGAGTTCAAAAATAAATATGTGTTACATGGCGGAATCGCTGCATGACCTCAGTGGGATGCTTAGCGACCTTAATGCCGCTTCCCGACGGGTCGGTCTCGGCATGAACTTAGACAAGACGAAAGTCATGCTTAATTCTCATGTCGAGCCAGAGGCGGTATACGTCGGTGAGGCGGCGATAGAACTTGTGCAAGACTATGTCTACCTTGGACAGACTATAAGACTAGGTAGAAACAACTTCGACAAGGAGGCCGCTAGGCGTATCCAGCTAGGATGGGCTGCTTTCGGGAAACTACGTCATATATTCTCCTCAGCCCTACCACAATGCCTCAAAACGAAGGTGTTCAATCAGTGCGTTCTGCCAGTGATGACCTATGGTGCGGAAACGTGGACCCTGACGATAGGGCTAGTTCATAAATTCAAGGTCGCTCAGCGAGCTATGGAGAGAGCTATGCTCGGTGTTTCTCTGAGGGACCACATCAGAAATGAAGTGATTCGTCACAGAACTAAAGTGGCTGACATAGCTCAGAAAATTAGCAAGCTGAAGTGGCAATGGGCTGGTCATATCTGTCGAAGAACTGACAACCGATGGGGTGTCAGAGTTCTAGAGTGGAGACCGCGAACTGGTAGGCGTAGTGTGGGACGCCCTGCTGCCTGCTGGACAGACGACCTAAAAAAAGGAGCGGGGAGCGACTGGATGAGGAAGGCCGAGGACAGAGTTTTGTGGCGCGCCTTGGGAGAGGCCTATGTCCAGCAGTGGACGATGATAGGCTGATGATGATGATGATGACATATTGAAGGGGGAACTGCTTCAGACAATCAATCTGAAGAACTTTTACCACGTGGCCGACACATTGAAATCGAAGAAAAAACCAACTGTTCATTCAAAGAACTAAATTTCATTTTTCGATTTCTAAGTTAAGTTGTTCAGTTTTAATCAAACTGTTTGATGGTCCGAAGCACCCCCTAAAGTATGTATGTTAATTTTACACCCTGTATAAGTATTTTCCAAAATATTCGCTGCGTATATAAAATACTTAAATTCATCAGATTGAGTGAAAAATTATGTATCAGCAATTTACTATCTAGTAATTTTTCTTCACCAATCCACACTGGGCTGGAGAATAAACCACTCCTTCTCATACTTAGTCGTGAGAGGAGGCCTTCGCCCTGCACTAGGGATCCTATAGACAAAAAACGTAATAATCAAACTCACCAACTGCCAAAAAGGCAATAATAAAAGATTTCCAGATCATCTTGCAGCACTAGAATATTTGAGGAAATACAGAAAATACAATGCCTCAACGTTGTGTTTAAGCGACTATTTGATGATTACTGGAAGCCTGGCAATAACGGCCTTTTATATTAAAACACCAGTGAGTGTTGCCAGGTCCCAGCCAGACCAAATCGCCAAAACACTCGGGCCAAGTAGCCTAAAGTCACCCAATTTATTTCCAGTGTAAATATCTATTGGAAAACAATGAATAATTGGTAGCTGTAATTACTGTTCCATACAAATATTAATATTGAATTTTATATTATATTATTAAAACCCACCTATCCCCCCTGGACACGAGCTTGAATATAGAAGAGCCGAAAAATACGGAATATTGGCCAAGTAAATAGAAAATAGCGTCGCTGGCGCGTTGACACCACCACTAAAA
The DNA here is from genome assembly GCA_963693445.1 of Agonopterix heracliana. Taxonomy (NCBI): domain Eukaryota; kingdom Metazoa; phylum Arthropoda; class Insecta; order Lepidoptera; family Depressariidae; genus Agonopterix; species Agonopterix heracliana. Next base: position 5,791,719 of record OY856310.1, read on the forward strand.
TTTAGGAGATAGCCTCTAACGGCGACCGGTCACCGATCAAATTATTTGGACGCCCTAATATAGCCTAAATGGCGATAAATCGTCTAATCTGGCATCACTGCCAAACTCTGATGCTTTTTTACTAAGAATCTTAAATCATAATCATAAAGCGGTCAAAGCGGTCAAAGCGGCAGAGTGGACACTGATAGTAAATGGGAAAACCAAATCTCTTTTAAATTAATGCGAATAACAAGTGATTCATATCTTGAAGGAATATGTTTGCAATATAATACTTTTTAGGGTTCCGTACCCAAAGGGTGAAAACGGGACCCTATTACTACGTTGTCCGTCCGTCCGTCCGTCTGTCCTACCTGTTTAGGGCTGTAACTTTTGAACCCTAATAGCTAGATAGTTGAAATTTTCACAGAATATGCATTATTACGGCGGATTTGTTGACACAAGTAAAAAATTAAGGGGGGTTCTCAACAATAAACTAGTTTTTATCGACGTTTTTTCTTCTCGCTCTACAGTAAAAACTGTAATACATACAAACGTTAAACTTGGTGTGATTATAGAGCAAACTCTACAGTATAACAACAAATAATAAAAACCGGCCAAGTGCGAGTTAGTCTCACGCTTAAGGTCCCGAAGAAAAAAATGTTTTTTCCAAGTTAATATGTTGTGTGGTGGTGTGGTACGGAACCCTCAATGCGCGAGTAGCACGGCTCGCACGTGACCGATATTATTGTAATATGTGGTGGTGGTAGTACGTTTTTTCCCTCGAGAATCGCTTCCTAAATTTATTTCATCATTTGAACTTGATTTGAACCATGTGCGATAGGTGAACAAATGTAGGTACCTACTATTCCAGGAAAGGCAAATCTTCCTTAAACCACCTGATAAAAAGGAAGCCGATAAAGAAGCGAGATAGGAGTAGAGAAGAAACAGAAGAGAAAGTTTCGACGAAGACGGATGGGCAACCACTTGTGCTTTGCACGAAATTCGGAAACGTGGTCATATTTGCAAAGACCTAATATGAACTGTACGGAGAAATTTTGGAGACGTTGAAGTTTATTTAATTGGTCCTCGTTGAAATCAAGATACGCCACATCAGCATAGTCTAGGACAGGTAATGAAAGAGATTGCGCAAGCGCAGTTTTGGTGGCTGTTGGAAGGAAATTACGGAGCCTTCGTAATGCTCCACCATACGCAAACATTTTGCGTTTAACATTTTAACTTCGGTCTTAGTAGTTTTACTTCAGTCGTGTGGTCTAAAGCATACTCGTTTTTTTATTACTTCTATTTATGAAAAAAATAAGTTATCATTACTTTTGAACCGTTGAGAATGGAACCATCATTCACCGGGGCTAAAACATAGACATCTTATATACAAACAAGACTCACAATCAACGTTCGAAAAATGGCACAACCAAAAGAGCTCGGATGAGCGAAGCGAAGCAACATAACAAGCGAAATACGACTATGTTTATGAATCAAATACAACGTATTAGTGACAACCAGCAGCATGCATACTTAATTTGTGCGGTTGTTTGCGTCAATGTGCACAAAAATTTGCTAAGATTTTATATGACACTGTGGGTCTATTATAGGAGGTCAATGGGCTAAAAGTTTGAAAATGATCTCCGCCTTGCGCCTGTTTGATTTGATCCACACTCCCAGGGATAGTGTAGAAGGATTGTTAGGTAGCGAAGCTTTAAAATAGGAATACCACTGAAAACATTTCTAAATTATATCTTCCGTCCAACAGTTGGAGTTGGAACATCGTCTCCAACTCCATTCGTACAAATCTCCAGGAATTGATGGACCGTATCTGGTAACCCTAGTCCCGTATATGCCCGTGACGAAAGACCCTTCTATGCATAATCTATAGGTACTAAAGCGTGAATCGACTTATCCTTGTGTGTTCATCTGAAGTTCCTGTTTATCAATTTCGTAGAAATAGAGGCAATAATATGTTTTTGTGTTAGTTAAGGTTACCATATCAAATAATTTCTTATAATTTATTATAACGAACAAAACATTAAAGTTAAAGGGTAAGGGTTTAAGGGTAGGGTAGTTTAAGGGTCCTCTGACTGAACCGATTTCGACATTCGATATCATTCTCATTTTTCACCGAATTCTCTGGCCTTATCCCTCTATTAGACGCCTGGGGCGAGTTATCGTCATTGCAAGCACACTTTTAAACAGGAAGTTTGGAGATCCATGCTTTTAAACTATTCCTTCAAACGTTCCAGGACCTCATTTTCCTTACTTAACCAATTTCCTTTCTCTGAATTAACCACAGTCACATTAGAATTATCCAGGAAGGTGGCATAGGTATTGTAAATTCATGGAATTATCTAATACTCCACAAGCCAACCGAACATCCTTCCTTCCGGTCAAAGGTAAGTCGGCACTTCTGGGTAAGCTCGCTACATCTTCGGCCCCATCTTTGTCCTGAGGACTAGATTGGGGTCAAGAGCAAACCCATCAATAATAAAAAAAAAAAAAAAAAAAAAGTTACTTATATCATAATTCGGAATGTCAGAAAAATACAAAGTTTATAAAAAAATTTAGTCTAATTTAGTCTAAACTATTATAAAACTGTAACTGAAGTGTTTCTGTACATTGAAGATATTTGCAAAAAAAATAATATGGTATAGTTTTTAGTGTGGTTTTTAGGTACCTATTCCTGACTCGAAATCAACCTTTTTTAGAAATTTTGTCAGTAAAAAATGGCCAGACGACCTAGACACCTACAGAGCTGATTGGTGGGTCTTTGCAGGGAAATGGGAAGAATGGGCTCTTCATAAAATCATAGTTGCTGACAAGAAACCGATAAAATTCCTTAAACCTTAATCAGTGCCGGATTAACCATAGAGACAAAGTAGGCTGCAGCCTATGGGCCCACAGCTGCCAAGGGGCCCCGCGGCTCGGGAGAAAAATAAGTGAAAACTCAAAGATTTAGGCCCACCCCAGACTTAAAAAGAATTACGAAATTTTACGAAATAAGAGACAACTGTATTTTAGTTGACTCTTATTTTTCATAATAGCGAAGCGAGCTGGAGACACTGCAATAATTGCAGTAAAATCTCGGCTTGCTTCTCTCGTTCCAGGATTAAGATTGCATTACGCAACGACTTTCTAATATGGTATAAAACCTCGAGCTTGCTTCGCTTGCTCCAAGGTTCAGATCACATTGCGCAACGATTTTATAATATTGCAGTTAAAAATCTTGAGCTCGCTTCGCTCGCTCTTGGTTTTAGATGGTGTTGCAATGATCTCATCAGTAGATCCCGCGGCGCGGGAGAAAAATAAGCGAAAACTCAAAGATTTAGGCCCACCCCAGACAAAGGAAATATGAAAAGTAAGAGACAACTGTATTTCAGATGATTGCAGTAAAACCTCGAGCTCGCTTTGCTCGCTCTTGGTTTGAGACGGTTGTTGCAATGATGAAAAATTTGAGATCGCTTTGCTCGGTCCAGGATTTAGATCGCATTGCGCAACGACTTTATAATATTAAAAGCTCGAGCTCACTTCAATCGCTCCACATTTTTTTATTGTGTTGTTTGGCTGGTGGTTATTTTACTGCGAAAAAAATCATTGCTTCGCTCATGGAGATAGGGGCCCCGGGCCTAGTATTGCCTAGGGGCCTCGGCATGGCTTAATCCGGCCCTGACCTTAATTAGGTATAATAATAATAAACCTTAATATTTTATTAATATTACATTTTTCTTTTATTAGTTTTTGGCCTGAATCCCATTATCTATATTAATGCGACATATATATTAATGAACTACAGACATTCATTTATCTAAACATACTATTCTATTTTTTTTCTGTAAGTCGTGGGTATGGGTTCCATACTAAGTTGCCCAATAAGCTTTATCTGGATTTTTTACTTTTATAAACTTATTTGGAAATTCCCGAAGAAGCAAAACCCTGAGGGAAAACCATAAAACTATTAAGTAGGTCCGGGCAAACCTGGTCAATAACCTATTACCTACACAACTTCCCGGGGAAAACCCCTTTTAGTAAATTAATATTTCTATGCCCCTTTGTTGTTTTTATAGGTTTTGTCCTTTTTCTTACAGATGTTTTACTGGAGCTATTTTTTTTCAAATACCGGATAACTATTTCTGACTAAATGCAAGCATCTGATCGAAGGTTTGTATCAAAAGACGATATTTTTTTTGCGAATTTCCTATAGTTTTCTTATGGAAAGTTGTTTAGTATCATGGGTACAATCACCTCTTAAAGTAGGTAATGCAACTGTTTACTCTAACACCTTGTAATGAAAGTGATGCTCTGATCCTCCTAAAATATGGATGTTTAGTTTAGCGGTAACTAATATTACCGCTATTTTTTGAGAAGGACTTTTTTTATGTTGTGGAGATTAAATCGTTTTTTTTAGCCAAAGTAAGCATATTAAACATTAACTCACATTAAATAAAGATAATTTTTTTATCGATAAAAATGAAATCGTTGACAAACAAGTTATCGACTACGTTACGTCTATCACTAGAGTCGTAGTCACATGACCAAGTTGTAAAAAAATTATGAATTACTTCCCCCCCGCAAATTTCGGTTGAATGTCATTTCATACATTATCAAGAACATCTCGCGTCCAGTGGTTAAATCGTTCTAGTTCTAGACATGTACTTTTTCTAAGTTTAGTTCCTTTAAAACTCGACAGATGGCATGTTTATCGCACCATAGAGCCGTTCGCGAGATCCAGTCAAGCCTGTGCCTGCCTTTTTTTGGAATGCCAAGGGATCCAGCCCATACAACCATGTCAAGCGTAAAAGTCTCGAATTTTCGATTAAAATTATTAGAAAATAATGAAATATGCCATCAAAAGATGCGTTGTCATCTTCTTGATCATTTTTTCCCTCTTTATTATTATATAGAAACTCTTTTTTTTTATTGTGACGTTTTTTCGCAGAGACCGTAGCGCCATCTGTGGATCTCCTAGAAAACCAAAAGAAAAATGCGCCTATAATGTCCGACCATGGATCTAAATCATAAAGGATAGCACTCCTCCTTACAAGCATTGATACAAGAAAATTTGACGTTCGTCTCCGTCGTCGATATTTCCAATTTTACGTGCGTCCCTTTCTATTCCAATGACGTCACAATTACATTGAACGACAATTGAGTGACGTCATGCCTAGACATACATTAGAAAGGGACAAAGTTAACGTCACTAAAAACCACTACGGAGAAGAACGATCATTACCGACCATCAAGGAGTATTATCATGTTTTCCCTCTTGTTAGGCAGTCTGTGCTCCACTATGGAGGATTCCAAACTTCTTGTGTCCGACAAACATCCTGTGCAGAAAAAAATATTGAACGAAAGCACAGATTATACTTACGAAGTGCTACCTACTGCGTAGATAGCCTCCTCACCTCCGCCCACTTTTCAAGTTGTTTGCTGGGTAGGTAGGTAGGTACGTTAATTTACTACGACATCAATCGTTTCTGAAGTGCGATTTTTGAAAATCATACGAACGCTTCGGCAGTAGAAAGATGCATAATCTCCATACTTAGTAATTTTGACATTTTCTACTGCCGAAGCGCTCGTATGATTTTCAAAAATCGCACTTCTGTACGGTTTTCATATTTTGTTATCATTTAACACGTTCCTTACACGGACTTGAAGTTCCTTAGTTATAAGTATGGATTCTCTGAATTCTCTGTATTTTGAACCAAGATCGTAACTTTATCAATATTAGGTGGCATGGCACTGATAGCTTAGGTCAAGTTATCAACAATTACAAAACATAAAATTCTATATTAACTTACCTACTTACTACAATTTTAGTGCAAAACAGGAAAATGAAAAATATTTTTATAAGGAAACCTGCATGTTTCAAATTCATTAAATTCCATTTAAACAGAGAGAAAAAATATAATCACATCCCTAGCAATTCAACAGACATAATATACTTACTTGTACATCAGCACAGCTAGCATGCCAGCCAGCAAGCGTTTAAACAGAAAAACGTCGTGCGCGCTCTTTCTGGCATACGTAAAATAATAAGGATGGAGGCACATCTCGATTTTTATCGTTTTCTCGGGGGTGGCATGCGAGCCCTACAGGAATAGAAAAAATGCAGCAGGTCTACAAGAAATAAGTTGCCCTCATGGTCCCATCTGTGGGAAAATTTTTACACGAGAAAACAGATGTGCGTTCCCACGATCTAAAATCGGATACTGCAATATTAGTTGCTGGTGTTCGCTTTATTATACGGCATTTTGTGATTAACTATAACACAGTTGCAGAAACGCTCATTAAAATTAATCCTACATTAAATCTCTTGCTGTCACTTCTTGTCTTGTTGACGCTACGAACAAATAATAAGTCGTTGATGTAGTAAAAACTCAGAGTAAAAACTAGCAAGAGATTTAATGGAGGATTAACTTTAATATAAGCGTTTTTGCAAGTGAGTTTAGTCTATTATTTCTGACTCGATTGTAGGGAGAGCTCAGTTTAAGATTGCAGATCGATTCTAAACAATAAATTAAGCAACCGAGGTACGAGGCGAGTTCGAAACTTCACAATAAATTTTGACTACTTCTTTCTTTCGTTGACCACTTCTAATTAGGTCCTACTTTTAAAGAAAATGGACACCCTGTAAGTGCTGAGATGGGTGGCTCATGGAAGGTCGGAAGGGGGCGTACCAGGAAGGAGTATCTCGATTATATTCATTTTTTTATGGAATTTGTTACATCAGTTGGTTCAGTTGATCGGAGTGGAAAGACAGATCAGTTTTACTATATCGCGGTCGGATGTCACCCCCAAGATTTGGGGGTGGTTACCGGTGCAACCCCGGCCCTTTCACCCCCTGGAGTTTTCTTTGTAAAACTACAACACACACTTAGAAATACTAGCTACACCCATGCAACAACATGGCTACAACTACCAAAGTTGTAGCCCATTTGTAGCCATGTTGTTGCAGAGTTACTGATCAGTCAGAAATTGTTGTGAGGTTATGTACTTATGTAGTTAATGTCGTCTCCTACGTAATTTCGTCTCATTTATATACGCGTTTAATTAACAACTGTGTCCAGTGATAAAAGGTTAACACAAATAATTTATACTTATTGATAACATTAGTTAGGTATATACGCATAAAATTATTTTAAGGTAAATGTAACAGTTTTGGTCCATTCAATGTAGACAGAAGATTAAACACAAAACAATTCTCTTACTTTAAGGGTGGCTTACACTATACTGTTTTTACTTAAACATGTTTAAATATGATGATGTTACTGTAATTAGTAGGTATGAGCAGTGTGAGAGACAGAGCGTGAACTGAATACGTCTAAAATCCAGGTGCAAGCCAGGCGAAGGCCCGTGCAAGAATCCAACAAATCATACGTTACGGTGGAGATGTGTAAAATCAACCAATAATTTAATTCTGTCAAACGAGGAAAATTTAGCAATTTTATTCGTTTATTTTCTAGTAGAGAACGCTCCACTTTGGTAGAAACTGGGCCTAACATTAAATATGTCAATACTGAATTATATCTAGAACCGGATAGTTCTAAAGGAAGAGGACGCCCAAGCGCCAGATGGCAGGTCGAAATCGTAGCAAATGCTGGCAAAAACTGGCTAGACACTGCAAAGGACAGAGAGAGACTGCATTCTTTGGAGGAGGCTTTTACCCTAAGGGGGTCCATACGTTAATAAATAAGTACCTACCTAATGAAATACAAATTAATAACATGATAAATGACTGAAAATGGAAAATGTACTTAGATATATACACAGAAATGAAATTATTTATTGTAATGTTTAAAAATTTATATTTACTTACTTAATTAACTATGAAATCTAAATTATTATTGTTATGGAAATTTGTATGGAATTAATAAAGCTTTTTGATTTGATTTGATTTGAATAGAACTTAATACTAGATGGCTGCACTTTCTATGCAAACTACATTGAAAATACCTGCCAAAAGAAGAATGATATGAATTGAATTGAAGTATATCTTTACATGTTTTTATTTACTTAGCCTTTCTTCCCAAATACTATCTTATTTACTAGAACAAAGATAAGGTAAGAGTGTCTTCGTGAAGGGCCGTAGATATAACAGAACAGAAAACCCGACTTTATTAATACAATACGGACCGGTAGCTTAGTAATAAACGGTAATGTCAATAATAATAGCATGTGAAAATAACATTAAATTACAAATTTAAAAAACCCCCAACGCCAAAAACGAACATTTAAAAACTAAAAAATAATGCGGTCACCTATTATTTTTGATGTAAGCAAATGTATGTTTTACTTCTTTACTCTCTTTAAGATATTTTAGGTTCATTAATACGTAGGGGACCGCTATGAAATAACCATTGATTTTTTTTACAATCACTTGCGGTACCCGACTCATTAATTAACCTAAAATATCTTAAAGAGAGTAAAGAAGTAAAACATACATTTGCTTACATCAAAAATAATAGGTGACCGCATTATTTTTTACTTTTTAAATGTTCGTTTTTTGCGTTGGGGGTTTTTTAAATTTGTAATTTAATGTTATTTCATAATTTTTAAAGTTACATGAAAACTACTGAACCGATTTTCATAAAACAAAGCTAAGAACACTCTCGCATAAATTAACTTTCTACTTAAAAAAACCGCATCGAAATCGGTCCACTTGTTTGGGAGCTACGAAACCACGAACGGACAGAAACTTATAACACCCGTCTTATTTTGTCGCAATTTTTAAAGTTACTTCAAAACTGCTAAACCGATTTTCATGAAACAAATATAAGAAAACTCTTGCATAAATGAGTTTTTTATTAAAAAAAAAACGCATCGAAATCGGTTTACCCGTTTGGGAGCTACGATGCCACAGACAGGCAGAAACTTTTAACACCCCTCTTTTCTTTTGTCGCAATTTTTAAAGTTACTTCAAAACTGCTGAACCGATTTTCATGAAACAAAGCTAAGAACACTCTCGCAAAAATTAGCTTTCTACTTGAAAAAGCCGCATCGAAATCGGTCCACCCGTTTGGGTGCTACGATGCCACAGACAGACAGACCGACAGACAGACAGACCGACATAGGCGTCAAACTTATAACACCCCTCTTTTTGCGTCGGGGGTTAAAAAGACTGTTAACACATTCCCCACGCGACTAAAAGTATCAAAACTCTAAGCGACAAATAACGTTTTCATTCAGTTAAAACTGCCACTGCTACCCTACTATTATTTTACTCGTAACAGTGCTACCTAATAAATTTTAAAATGGTAGATAGGCAAGAGGTAGCTATAAATACATTTCCTCTTCCTTTTTAGTTGCATTGGAACCGCCGCGTTACAGAATAACACGTGTGTTATAAAATAAATATAAGTTTAAATTGCAAGTTTGAAATGTTTTATAAAGTAGCTCTACAATTTTTTTTTATTGCAACTGTGTGCTCAAGACATGCTGATAATAATTTGCAAAGAAATTACGATTATCGCAATAGTGACGTAGAAAAAACGCCCGAATTAAAGTCTGATATTGGACATAAGGAATTTAAGACTGAACAAATAATAAGATCGAAGTCTAATGAGATAGAAGATAACTCAAAAGAAGATAAAATATGTATAGGAATAAATGACCTTAAACATACCTTTGACGAAAAAAAAATTCAAGGTTATAATAATTCAAATGAATTAAATAATTCAAATGAATTAAATAATTCAAATGAATTAAATAATTCAAATGAATTAAATAATTCAATTCATATTGATGATAATTCAACTGGGTTTTCTGCAGATGTTTCGATAAGTGCGTATTGTACTCTCAATGTAACAAACTGTAAGGATCAATCCACAATAAGGGTCCATTCACACCAAAAGAGACGACGCGAGCAGCCGCACAGCCACGCGGCTACTCGCCACTGCTCTCGGAGTATCCTGCTCAGTGTGACAATTTTTGGTATTGTTAGTACTAAATTGGTTTAATTTAGGCACTGTTAAATGAATTTAGTATATGTATGAAATATAAATATAGCGTTTTTTATAAATATAAAATCGGTTTTCTGTACCGAATATGTATCAGAAATTCAAAATCTGTATAAATTTGAGAAAAATCTGCTATCAGTGTTAGAAGTCCAAAATCTGTAGGTATACTTAAATACAGAAAAATCTGTAACAATGGCAACACTGGATGCCTGTCTATCACTTCAAATAAATTTGAACTTTATCTAAACATAAAACTGTAACTGAAGTGTGTCTGTAGGTACATTGAAGATATTTACAAAAAAAAGATTATGATATGGTTTTTAGGTACTGACTCGAAATCAACCTTTTTTAGAAATTTTGTCTGTCTGTTTGTTTGTTCGCACATCACGCAAAATCTACTGAACCGATTTAGATGAAACTTTTTTTGTTTGATAGCTTATGATCTGACTTAAAATCTGGTATATAATTTGTGCGGACGAAGTCGCGAGTAAACACTAGTTAGTAATAAGATCAAAATGCTAGGTAACATATTGCTCCGAAAATGCTCCTCCGGCCGCTGAGCGCCGCTGCGGGTCACTGCTCTTTTAGTGTGAATTGACCCTTACAGAACCACAGAAAAGACAAAAAAAGTGATGTAGGTACCTGCCTGTACCTTCATTTTATTATTCTATTCAAATGTTATGTATGTTCAAGGAAAGACAAATTTGTTGTCATATTAATGAATGTATGATCGTTAATTTATAGATTTCGTTTTTTTTTGTTTATTTGACTGAAGAAGTTCGGGCTATGTTGACGAAGCATATTGCTGATTTATGTCTGTTTGTTTTTGCTGTTTGACTGCTTTAGTTTTACAATTAATCTTTACGCTATTATGAATAAATTAATTTTTACATTTTACGGTAGGTACCTTTCTGTAGAATAGATAACCAACATTTTAATGTAAACGAAGTATTCTGTGGCTTTCTAAAATTACCGGAATCACAATACAATTAAGTACTTATCAATTTCTAGCCTTATTGTCTTCATCGGAAGAAACGAGGTTTATCAAATCCCTTCATAGTTATTTACAGAGGCGCAAACTGTCGCGTCCACCCTACAAATAATTAAGCAAATATTATAATTATCTATTTCTGACGATAAAATTAACCAGAACTATCGAGTTCCCTCGACTTGCAGTTGTGTACAGATTTCAATGTCTACTTGCAATCGTTTATACCCAATTTTCAACTATGACTTATAAAGCAGCTTTTTCATTGTGTTTGTTAACATTCGTGTGCGCAAGAGACCTCAGAGATACGTTTATAAGAAAACCTGATCATACAAACAGTGAAGTGCGAACGTTTGTACAAATACCAGATATTGGGTATCAAAAACTTACACGTGACCTGAAATCATCAAAATCACTGAATTTAACACAATCTGCGGCGAGGAAAGGGTCGATCAATGGTGTGTTTCCAGAAGTATTAAACGATGATATAATAATATTTGAAATGAAAGACAGTGCAACTTTAGCTTTGTTACCCCCTCAGATCTTGATAGACGCGTATAATGAGGTAACAACGACGTCCGCAAGTGTCTTAGTATAAAAATTTAGTAAAATTGTTGTTCTTATTTGTAAACCAAAATATTGTGGCGTTGTTATTGAAAATGGCATCATCAGTTTGTCAGTCGTCGCAATCGTGATAATTTCCGAAAACGTGACCGACCATCGACCATAGACATTTTCATATTATCCGATACTATACAGACAGGGTGTAAGGAAAAATATCATTAACCTCTCTACCCATCAAACTGAACAACTTTTACTATTGGAGCAAACCTATCAGCGCAAAAAAAAAATCTGCTTTTCTATACTATACTGCAATGGCTGCTCGACTCAATCGTAAGAAATAGCTGATTTTTTTGTTCTGACAGGTTTGCTCCCACAGTAAAAGTTGTTCAATTTGATGGGTGGAGTAGGTTGGTTGAATGATACGTTTACTTACAACCTGTATAAATCTAGGTACGACACGACACCGATATCGGTTCAAAATTCTTTCGTCATCCCCAACATCGATAACAGATAGGTATAATCACGATATTGAAATACCGAGATGATATTGGTATCAACACCGACGATGCCAAAGCGTGCCAAAGCTACCTGAACGAAAGACGGACGTCTAATCTCGTAAAATCACGAGTGAAGCACCCATTTATATTTGTAAATACCCATTTATATATATATTTTAACTGCGCCTAGAGTTGGTGCATCTGTGTGAGTGTAGGTCCTTTGTAGAACAAACGAAAATGTAGGACCTTGCATGATTCACATCTTTTTAGTCTCACTCATTACGTCCGTCTTTTTTTCAGGTCCGTGGCATCGTTCTAGGACATAACGTAGACATAGGGTCCCGCTGAGTGTGGCCACACGTGGCCAAAGCACGGAATATTCGACGGATGATGTTCACTTTATTGTTTATCTACTACGGTCGTACCTGCGTGTGTGTCGACCCGACATGTCGTGTCTTATCACTTATCATAGTGTCGACGCGGCTGCCGACAAGTCGGTATCGGGTCGGGGTCAGTGTCGGCTGATGTGAAAATGCCTAAACTCATCGACATATTACTCTAGCGATACACAAGCTCGTTCAAACAAACAACACAAAATGACACATTGCGGTCTGTCATTGCCATAGTGACGAAGTGAACTCGGAAACATCAATCAGGTGCGTACACCTCATTCAAGTGGAACATGTTGCTTCTATGAAAGGGCAAGCAAGTCTATCGCTAGAGTTTAAGTCTATGCCTAAACTAGTGTTTTTCTAGCATAATTTAGCAAAGACAGCGGGCTGTCCGCAGTAACATTTTAGAGCTTGAAAATAGATAAAAGATAATTGTGATGGAATCCGCTTTCTCGGACTAAATAGTTCGCCGCGTATCCATAGGCCATAGTATTATTATATTTTTCCGATAAAGTGTAACATTGTCATAATTACTTAATAATGTATGAGCCAAACTATGTAAATGTTTAATCAAAGTTAAAATTTTCAATAAGATATATATTGCATGTACCTTTGGTATAACAAATTATTAAAAGACTAAATAGCTATATATTTTTAAGATCTTATGAAACCACTTAACGCAATAAATGATAATTATGATTAGGTAGATTTGGTATGTATAAAATCTTTGAAGAAAAGTCTTTATACAGGGTGTAACTGACAGCCTAGCCTGGTTTTTATGCATGGGTGCGTCATTGGTACCACAGTACCACATAATCAATAAACGTGGAATTAGTTTAAGTGATTTCCCGTGATATTTGTTATTGCAATAAAACTAATAAAGCTATATTTTAAGTAATACAAAACCTTGTTTTAATATATCTTTATTTTAAACATAATATAGTATGAATAGTATGGCGTTTGTGGATCTACATGGCTGAATAAGATTTTTACTATCTAGAATGCTCCAATTTTTTATTTCAATTTACTATAATATACACGGGAGTCCACAGTTATTAACATGTAATGTATACGTATACGCTAATATGCTTTGAATTAATTTAATGTTACAACAATGTCAACCCCTTATAGTTTATGTAGACAAGAATACTGTTCTTAATTTACATATTTTCAACATGTGGACTCATTGCAAATCTTTATTACATCTGTCTTACTCCTTTGGACTTCTCAATTAGTACGTATAATACATAATTTAGGTACAAAATCGATTGTGGTCGATGAATCGATGATACACTATTTGTTTGATATGATATTTTGATTAGCCATGCTTGCCTGGTACATTTCTGTTGATAATTATATGCGATATTTATATGGTACCTAAACCAATTCAAATCGGACAAGTTGGGTACAGATTTAGAGTATTTTATAACCGAGCCGAAGGGTATGATTCTACTCAGTTTTGACTATTGGAGCATGACTGTAACTTATTCGGCAAAATACAAAGTACCTAATGTTAGAGATAAATACAAAATAATAGAGATAGCCCAACAGTTGTAGGTACGAGTATATTGAACCTGTCTGCTGATTCTAGGGTCGCGATTTCGAATATTTGTGTGGTGAATATTAATATTTTTACCAGAGACAAGGATGTACCTATGTATATCTATATATCTAATATTATGTATTCTATATCGTTGTCTAGTCATTAAAAAACAAGTCCGGGCTAGATTCTGAATTTGAAATTATTAACAGTTTACTAACAAAGGAAACCATTTTTTTCCCCAAAATATTTCCCGACGAAAAATAAATAAATAAATATCTTACACATGGTTACGCAGATTATTGTATCTAGAAAGTACCAAAATTGAGCCATTTATGATGACTAGACAATTATATACAATAGGTACATAATATAGATACAGACATCGGTATACAGTCATGACTTGGGTACAAATATTAGCCCCTTGCCTTGCTCTGAACCCGCGACCCTGTGATCAGCAGAAAGGTTCCTAGCATCTTTACTGAGCTATCGGGCCGTTTTAAAAATTATGTTTAGTTACAGCAAACTAAGCTTCATTCCCAGTCATTAAAGTTAATTTCAATGCTAAAATAATTAAAGTATAAATATCTGTTTTTATCCGTCTCTTAGTCTTCATTTCAGATATTAAATATTTATTTTATTTATTTATTATTATACTATACCCAATCACAAGGATAATGTAAATAATTTGTATGTACAAAAATTATGTGTAGATACACCAAAAATCTATTTATTCATTCATGCTAAACACAACATTCCCAATACCTATTTATTTTTGTCCGGAATATTATGGTATGGATTTATTTGGCCAAGTTTAGATCAGCTCATAGCACAGATTATAATAAGTAATGTAGCGACAACACACAGTTTCTGTTCATACGACGACAAGCACGACTTTTATATTATCATTTATTTATATAATAAAGGAGTATCCACACTATTTTGTCGTTTTAGGTACGTAGCACAGCACAGTACGGTCGGTAATGCAAATTAGATAACGCTTCATTCTCATAGAAAATGTTTATCTACTTTCGTTGCCGACCGTGCATTGTTATGAACTGATTCAATCATACACAGCGCATCATTTGCGACATGCTCGAATACATGCTACTTATTTTATACATGGTGTAGGTACAGTACAGTGTGTTACACACTTTACAAATTAAACGAATCAGATACAATATTTTAGACACATTTTCTTACCAAACACCGGTTGGAAGATATTTTTGTATTGAATTTTAATTTTAATGATAGGTAACCAAAAATATATTCGAAAGTGAAATATATCCAAGTCCAAAAGTAAATTTTAGTAAGTATCCGCATAACAATTAGCTTTTTAACTGGGTAATGCAATTTTTTATTTCTTCGTACAGCGCGCGACGTATGCTACTTTGCTGTCTGCATAAGTGGCAGAAATCAAGAAAGGGCATCGTCGAGTGATGGAGGCCTGTCATGAATCTACAATGACCAGCTCGAATTTAGACTCGTGCACGGACTAAGATTCTAATTGTAACATTGCTCTATGTTAGAACGATGTTTGGTAAGATAATATTTTTAAACAATTTAATCATACAAAACTTTTCACATAAAACCACAAATCATATATGAAACATCTAACAATTATTAAAAAACACTCAATAATTATCTTGTCAGACAAGACCGTTTATAATAAAATCACAGGTAAGTATATTATATCACTAGAAACACATAATAAGTACCTATATAATATAACGCACCTACATTTAAAATATTCTCTTTCAGAGAATACGTAATATTATTTGGTTCATACCGAAACCACAACATTTAAAATAGGAAAATAAAAAAATAACGACACCAAATTTAATACAAAAAATATATATAAATACAAAGAGAAGAAAACGTAGGCGGCAGAAAATCCTTACATTACATTATTTTATTGTAATATAATTTCACTTCAAAATACATTTCATTGTAAACATGTTAATTGTTAACAATAATTTATTATAATGCTACCATTTCCCTTCCCTGTTGGCTGTCCGACGTCTCATTCTGTTGATACTTTTCCAGTACCTAGGTTGACAACAACTAAGTTATTACTTATTAAATTCTTGATAAGATATAATACATTGCAGGGTTTGAAATATTTTCCCTTGAGTCTACCAACCTGTGTGGTGGATTGCTCACTCCTTCTCACGTTTATTCGAGAGGAGCCCTGTACCTTGAAGTACCTAGGCTGTAGGCCTTAGGTACTGTGATGAACTGGAACCAGTTGCTTGGCTCTTTCCACATCTCAAAACTGTAGAATATTATTTTTTCAGCGCACGAATTTAACAAGCGTTTAAAACACTGTGCTGAGTCGAGATGAGGATTTCAAAAACATGTTCCCGAAAACCCATTACTTACCCGATTGGGTATCTGGTACGGACTTGGTATGGGCTGCGCCCGGGTCCGGCACCCTATTAATATTAATGTAATAATTATAGACTGGAATATGATATTTCAAAGTCTATATGAGCAACCTTTTCCTCATGTATTATCCTCGTCTACTCATGGTCTCCATTAGTTGGTGCTATTCGAAAATTTTCTGGTTTATTCAAACCCTTATTTTCATTCTTAATATAATTTACATATCAAAGATATATTCAACGGTAATAGTCCAGTCAAAAATCATAATTTAATTCATAACTGTATGAACAGCTTTAATTTCCTTACAACGCAGCATGTAGCTTTTTTAAAACTACAGTAGGTACATTAATGTAAGTACATATTTGTATTATATGAACGCATCGTTTTGTACAATTTAGTTAAGAAGGGTTCTAATTCTATTGCTTAGCACTTAACATTTCACAAAATAAAGGTAATTAGGTACCTATATTTGTTTACCTACGCCGCCGGTATGAGGTATAAAATGTAATGTACTTAAACAACTAAAATTGCCGTCCTTTTTCCGGGCTGAGGGCTGAAACATTTTGTCACCCTTAACACCATTGATATCAACATATAAATTGACATTATTTATAGCAGTTCACATTGAAAAATCTGGAGATAAATGAACATAATTTATCATAATAATTATTATGCGAAAAACATTTCCAAGACGATTTGATTGGAAAAGCTTATTATCCCGCTGCGCTGCCTGCCCTGAGATATATTCTGATTCTGTTTTTTTTTAAACTTTAAGTACGTAAGTATAAAGATTTCGATATCACTTGGAATAATAATTATAAATGACTTTTTATTTTGAAACAATTATACATATAGGTTATATACAAGTTAAATATAGGGTTAATTTATTGGCATGCAACGACTGCAGACTATTTTTTGTACTGTGCCTATATTTAACGCAAAATAATTTTAAGTACTTATAGCATTATTAAACATGACTAAATTAGATGCAAAATTGAACATTATATTTCGTATAGGTAAATCTGACAAAAAACCAAATATCCACACCTTACAATATTTAAAAGGACCCAGGTAATTTTCCTAAACAGTAATCGGCATTAAACAGCAAAAATTCCACAATATTGCTCATTTACACACGTAGGTACCCTACACACGGCGACACATATCAACCTATACAAAACCAAAACAAGTTGGCCGCGCGACGTTATACGTTATTCAACCAACGCGTGGCCAACTTTATGTTGGTTTTGTATAGCCTTGATGTGTCGTCGTTAGAAGAGAAAAATGAAAAATTTCGGAAGCACTAGATTCTTCATGTTTTTGGATTCGTTAATTTAGAGGAAATAAACAATTTTTATTAAATGTAATGATAAAATAATGAATCGTACCTAATAATTTTTCCAGTTATGCTACTCCTTACCACTTTATCATGTTTCCTGCTGTTGTTTCAAGAAAAACCACGTGATAACGTTGTTAGGAGTATACATAACAGGAAAAATGATTGGGTAAGATTAATTAATTACATCATTACTCCCATTAAATAACATTATTTTTGTCCTCTAACTAAATTAACTAATCCAAAAAAACATGAAAAATCGAGTGGTTCCGGAAAAAAATATTTTTCAAGATAACGATAATATAAAATAATCAAATAATTTATTAATCACAAAAATGGCGGTAATATAAAACTATTATATTAGTATTACTTATACAAAACTAACATAAAGTTGGCCACGCGTTCGTTGAATAACGTATAACGTTGCGCGGCCAATTTTATGTTGGTTTTGTTTTGTATAGCTTCCTTGTTGTGTCGCTGTATTGTAGCAAGCATTTGCTTTATGTTTCGTTTCGTTAATTTAGAGTACAACAATATTATGTACCTAATGATAAAATTAATTAATCGTACCTAATCATTTTCCTGTTATGCTACTCCTAACAATTTTACCTACAACAAATGGTACCTACAGCTCTTTTAACAACTCATTATAATAATGGTACCTACAGCTCTTTTGTTCACCTTGTCTTGTGGTCACCAGATGGATAGTTTTTTTGTAGAGTGCTGTCTTGGGGACCTACCTGAACGCGGCAGGAAAAAATCTGACAAATAAACAAAATTAAATCTAACCGAACCGTGTTGAGAGAATATTTAATAAAGTAAACACACGGCATAAAAAATTTGGTATACTTCAAGTCAGCAATCTAAAAAAAGTACATCCATCTGGTCTGGACCACCCTGTATATCTAACTGATACAGTTAGCTCTCCCTTTTCAAAATAACAGAATCAGAAACATATCTCAAGAAGGCACCTTTAATAATAAAATAATGCATGCATGAAAAGTTCTTTGCAGTATTAAGGATTAGTAACTACATGTTACTCTAATGGAGCACACACACAATTATAGCCCATTCCTTTTACGGAGTTCTGTTAGAAGGTGGAATTATGAATGGTACTTTTAAACTGTAACCGATGCCATTTAGTGTCAAAAAGACTATCTGAAAACATTTTAAAAAATAATTTACTACGCAACATAGAAATCCAAATTGTACCTCCCAGAAGGCTTTTAACTTTATAGTTTTAAAATGAGTGCATTTTAATTAGATTTAACAATATAAATGACTTTTGAGCAATAAAATAGCCATCGAAATTAAAAAAATGAGTTATTCATTAGAAAATACATATTATTATGAATTTTTCAAAGCGTTCTAAGTTGACAAAAAAATTTACATCGTGTTTGAAAGGCGTATAGGTCATTGGTAAAGCCTTAAATAGTAAAAAAAAAACTTTACTTTTTAAGGCTTTACCATTATACGCCTTTCAAACACGATAAATGCAAATTTTAAAATTTGGGGGGTTTTTTTTTTTAATTAAAGTGGCGACGGGCTCACCCCCCGTCACACTGGACAGAGTTTCGGTACTACTGGTGAAACGTGGATGTTCTGAGATTTCAGAATATCTCTGACTACCCCCTCGGGGAATATAGTCGTGAGCATATGCTATGCTTATGCATGCATGCTTTTTTTTTAATTTGGGATATTTCTAGCTTTGATAAAGTATATGTCAAGATTGACAGTCGAAGATACGAAAGCGTCGAAAAAAATTGGAACCAGTACTGGTTCCTAAACCCTATACATATACACGCACACATACATAATTTGTAGGGCGCCTCACGCACACCAACCTATGAAACTTAGCCCCTTTTGTTTTATGCGGGATATTAGTGAGGCACATTCTAGACATATACTTTTTCTAAGATTTCTAGGTCTAAATGTGCTCTTAAATGATACACCGCAAAAATATCGATTCATAATTAGTTCCGGGTCAAACCGTAAAATGACTGGGCTAATGAAGCGCGACTTTATTTTTATATTAAAATGTCTAATTGGCGTCTGCTTCACACGTGCGATGACTTGGCCACGTGGAAATAGCTTAATCAGAAAATGACTTTACAAGTGCCTTAACTTCTTGATCACTGGAGATAGCATTAAGCAGTATTGAGGCGTATATTATACCTACTACCTAATCAGTTTCATCTCTTCGCTTTTTTTTCAGTTTTTAATCATTAAAATGTGAAGTACCTAAATAAGCTTTATGAGGTTAAAGCTTTTTGTTTATTAATGAGTGCATTCAATAACTTAATCCTGGCTTTGATTGCTTTGTACCGCTGATATTCTTCCTCGCGTCCTTTTTTGTCATCTCGCTGTACCTTCCTACTATTTTGCAATTCGAAACTTACTTCGTATTCCTTGATACTACGGCGAAGAACCTGGAATAAATTATCTTATTAACTATTATAAAACTGTAACTGAACTGTGTCTGTACATTGAAGATATTTACAAAAAAAGATTACGATATGGTTTTTAGGTATCCCTGACTCGAAATCAACCTTTTTTAGAAATTTTGTCTGTCTGTTTGTCTGTTTGTTTGTGTGTTTGTTTGTGTGTTTGTTTGTTTGTTTGTTTGTTTGTTTGATCGCGCATCACGCAAAAACTACTGAACCGATTTTGATGAAACTTTTTTTGTTTGATAGCTTATGATCTGACTTAAAATCTGGTATATAATTTGTGCGGACGAAGTCGCGGGAAAACACTAGTAACATATAAAGTCGGTCAAGTTCGAGTCTGGGTTCCGCACCACACCATTACCTACACAATATTTAACTTACAAAAAAACTTGTTTTCCCCAGGACCTTAAGCACGAGACCGACTCGGACTTGGCCGGTTTTTGTTACCTATTTGATGTTATACCTACTGTAGAGTTTGCTATATTCAAACCAATTCGACGGTTGTATGTACTTATTACAGTTTTTACGATAGAGTGAGAAGAAAAAACGTTTATTAAAACTAGTTTCTTGTATGAGGATTGAGTACCCCCCTGAATTGTTAACTTTTTGACTTTTTTATTAATTGTTAGCAAATTCGCCATAATAACGCACATTCGGTGAAAATTTCAACTGTCTAGTTATTATGGTTCAAAAGTTACAGCCCTAAATAGGTAGACAGACGGACGGACAGAGGAACGGACTGACGGTTTTCACCCTTTGGGTACAACCCTAAAAATGTTAACATTACGATGATTGGTATCAAGAATTGGAATGCAATTTTTGAATGTCACACGTTGAAATCAGCAGTAGAAAATGTTAAAATCACAATGCAGATTATGCGTCATTCTAACTTGATTCTGAGCGCGCGACTTTCAAAGATCGCACTCTTGTTTGGTTACCGTTAACTTTACCCATGTACTGGCGCAATTTTCAGGAAGTTGTACGTTCTGGCAGTTGTTCATCTGATGGTGCTGAATAATGCTGATTCTAAGGTAATAAACTTTCATAAAAACCATAGAAGTAGACAAAATAACGTACACATTTCTGCAGCTTCGCTTCCGACAGGGCTCTAGTGAGGTCTTCAAGGCCGAGGCAGTGGAGACCCTCGTTTAAAGGGGGAGCCTCTTCACTCTTGGACTGCGCCGAGGAAGTAGAGGATGGTACCTCTTCAACAGCTCCATCTTTTGTTGGAGGCGATTGGAGAGGTGTTTCGATTGTGTCCTGAAATCATAAAAACATTTGTTGATAAAATAAAATATAAGTATTAACAACGCAGCATCGCAATATAGGAGTAAAGTTAGATAAGGTGGTGGTTTTGGATTAAATACTGTCAATTCCATTGATATCTTAAATATATAATCACGCTTCAAAATTCGCAGAGCCAAAAGAGCTCCTAAAGGTAAACATTCCAAATACAAATAAATTTATTAATCAAATCTAACACAGTGTAAGGGTTGAACTACACATAGCCGCACGCGATCGCCCTTTTTCGTCGCTCCATCCTTTTCTGTCACTCAGGAACGTCATTTGCGAGAGCATATAAGATAGACGCGATCGCACGCCGCAGGCGATCGCTTTCCGTCTATCTTATATGCTCTCGCAAATGACGTTCCTGAGTGACAGAAAAGGATGGAGCGACAGAAAAGGATGGAGCGACAGAAAAGGGCGATCGCGTGCGGCCATGTGTAGTTCAACTCTAAGAAAGAGCATCTAATACTACACACAGTATGGACACTCCCTTCGTCCCACCAACTTTCTACCTCACCCCTTCTATTATCCTCTGGTTACCTCGGAGGTTACCTGTAGCCTAGACTGACACCACAATTGACACGCTAGAATTTATGTTTTCGAAACAAAGATAATATAATGTCAGGACGAAGGATAACAACTTTTTTTGAATAGGCGGGTGTAAATGCGTTTTATTTACGAAAAAGTAATGTACCGCGCGCAGTTATAGTAGATTACTGCAGCGGCCAGCAAAAGAGGTATTGATGGACGAACGTGTAAATGTGGGCCGAGGCGACTCTGACTGTATTTTAAGGTATAATATGGTGAATAAAAATCACATTAACCTGCGAAGCATCAGAAGGTTTCTCCTGGGAATCACTGGAGCTATCCACACTGGTATTGAACAGCATTGCTTCATGCTCGTGGATGGTTGCAAGTTCGCCATTAGTGCCACAAATAACCTGAAAATTTAAAAACTAACGTTCAAACTGCTTTCTATGTTTTAATACCATAACTTGTAACAGAAAATAGCAATAACAATGTCTAGGTCTTGGCCATCAATCATTGCCAATTACTACGGACGGCGATCGATGACGTCACAAGGGTGACTGACCCAGCCAGTGGCAATGCTGTTCGTACTTGAAATCGATCGACAATCATGTTGTCAAGGTAACATAACAAGCGAGAAGGACAAGGTTGATGTAGACCAATAGTACACTTTGCAGAGTAAGGAAAAAGAAACGGATAGGGCCAATTATTCATCTTACACTGAATATGCAAACCACTAAAAATTTTGAGCAGCGAGTCATCGAGACGGGCCATCGGGGTCATCGGGTCTAGCTAGGTATGTCACAGCTGCCGATGTCAGGTCCTTGAAGTCCTCCATGGGGCTACGGTAGCAGTACAAAGGGCATACACATACTATTGTTTCACGGTCTGCTGGGGGTCGCCGCATGGACATGCTGCCGATTCGCTCCATCCCCACTTTTTTTTTTTTTTATTATTGATGGGTTTGCTCTTGATCTCAATCTAGTCCTCAGGACAAAGATGGGGTCGAAGATGTAGTGAGCTTACCCAGAAGTGCACTGGCACTCTTGCGCACTGACGGAACACAGCAAGCCGCTTGGCCACCTTGTGCCTCATACAGCCGCATTTAGCATGGCCAGTTCGAAGCCTATTCAGGCGACTCCAGACTTTGCAACGATGGTTAAACCCCGCTTTTGAACCAATAACATACTTTAAAAATCGTGATTAAAACCTTAAGTGAAAACTTACAGCATCAGGTCGAGAAGATGCCAAAGCTCGTTTAACAGCCCTATATCTTTCGTACAAATGTCTCGCTGCACCGCGGTCTGCGGAATGTGCCGGTGGCCTTCCCCTTGCTGCCTCCAGACGGAGCAACGCGCGTTGGACGCAAGATTTCTCGGCGGCCAGTTGAGACGCTGACCAACTTGATTCAGAAATAGCTGCCCTGCCTGCTGTGTGCCGACAGCCTTCTAACCACTGAGGATGACACAATAATAAAATTATACTACATTATTTTCATTGAAACAGATTGTGATTGTAGAATATGTATAAACATTATGCTCTTACCTCTTCAATCTCAAAAACCAAATCAGACATTGATCTATCGCTTTTGAGAGCTTCTTCAAGTTTATCATCTCGTTCTTTCTGCAGCTTAGCAGCTTGGACCTTCATAGCGTATTCGACAGGATCGGCTTTAATGCAACGCTTTTCTGCTTGAAGCCGCCGGAGACTTTCGTACATCCGAGTCAGTTGTACATCGGTTATTCGGTCGCTTGGTGTTATGGCTTGACCGTTCTGGGCTTCATAGTCGCTCTCGTATTTAGCGATGCTTTTCTTCAGGACACTTATCTAAAAATATATTGTTCTATGTCATTTTGAGTTTTTAACCGTATGGATTCTGCAATGAGAACTAGGTGCACTTTAAACCAAAGAAACAGTTGCAAGAGTGAAGCTGGTAATTTTCGGTACAGCAAATAATTCTTACGGTACTTCAGGTCCCTGCTATTTATGGTTATAATAAAATCATAAAAGGATTTTTTATCTTTATTTATGTGATGTTATTCTTTGTAACGCAAAACATTTTCGGTGTGAAGTTCACCTTACTAATAAAAAATTTCAATGAACTTACTTTCTTGCAGATCTTCTCGAGAGTGGTGTCTGGGCTGGGCTGGTCGCGCCTGGGTGCGCGCGGCGCAGCACTGCGCTCGTCCCTGCGCGTGCGTTCAGCTCTGGCTGCATTCCCTGCCCAGCGCACTGCAGTCGCTGCTAAAGCACCAGCGTCCAAGGTTTCTGGTTCCTCGCATACTGGAACGCATCAGATAATGGGATTAAGTGTGAGCACCGGCTTCAGATGTACTTATTGGATAATGACGATATAGAATTGGATTACAAAACCTTGCGTCACTTGGAAGCGAACACTGTTACTATTTCTCGTAGACTGAATATTATCTAGACAAGACAAGCTTAAATTAGCACGTATACTGGAAGTGATATGACAATAATGTACGAAAAATCGCGCCTTTTTTGACTTACTTTCAAGATTTCGTAAGTTTTCAACTAAGTCAAACAAAAATTTCGCATATGCAGAAAGGGACAAACAACATATATTATCTCTCGCTCACTGTGTAATTAGCGTATGAGCCTGTCTCTTTTTGTTTTGATGTCCGTTCTAGTCTCTTCTCTTCCTTTGGTATTTCTACCTATATCTTGATATTTTTTTATCTGTGGAAACTTTTAGTTGGCAATGTTGGTTTATAAAAATGTTGAAATCTTACTATCCTGTAATTAGTCCGTAAGTTTTCCTAAAATGAATAAAATAAAGAATAAAAAAAAAAAAAGTTTTCAAACTCCTTTCTAGCTGATTGCTTTATAACTGTTATAGTTACTTACACAGTGGTTTCTGTACAGTAGTATAGTCGAGATGCAGCGGGGAGTTGCTGCGTGTATCTTCTGTAGAATTGTAGCATTCGTTCTCTTTTGGTTGTTTTTGTATTCTCGGGGGAGGGCGACGACGTTTGCCGCCATGTTGCGGGCGACGGGCGCGGGACAGACGCTCGGCACGACGCTCCGACTGGAAAAGTGTCATTCTATATTTATAACGTTTTCCTTCTGACTCGAAGGACCATAAGTTAGGCTTCGACTCAAGCCAAATTATTAATAATCATAGCTAACCCAATTTCAACTCTTATGGCATATCAGGGAAGATAGGCAGAGGAAGACCTAGACATAGTTATCTAGCCCAAGTGAAGGAGAAGGTTGATATCGTGTCG
Source organism: Agonopterix heracliana (assembly GCA_963693445.1). Classification (NCBI taxonomy): domain Eukaryota; kingdom Metazoa; phylum Arthropoda; class Insecta; order Lepidoptera; family Depressariidae; genus Agonopterix; species Agonopterix heracliana. The sequence continues at coordinate 5,816,875 of OY856310.1, forward strand.
TATCCAGAACTCAAGACACTAGTGGAAAAGAGACATGATTACCGAATACTCCACCGACAAGAGCGTAACTCTTACAAAAGATAATGATGATGATGATCAAAAAAGGGGATAAAATATATACCTACTACTACTATGTACTATGAAAAGGACAGTCTGTATTTACATACAGCACCTAGTTTCAAAGATATGGAATCATGCAAGATTAGATTGACCTAGGTATTTGGTATTGTGAAAGCAAATTGTTCCAATCTTCAGGATGAACGTTATGGAGATCTATCCACCCTAACTATCCTATCTATCTTTTGGGGAAAATAATAGGTTATATCGAAATCGGGCGCCAAAACGATGATCTAATACTGAATTCATAGCCTAGGGAATAGGCACAGAAAAGAGAAATAGCAAGAGGGTTAGCGAGACCAAAAAAAACTGATCAAATTAAATTATAAACGAAATGTAGATATGAACAGATATAGCATATCGACCGTATCAGTGCACCGGATCGGATCCGTACCGGATCGGGTGCACCCGGAGTGCGATTTTTTAACATCATACAATTTACAATCAACTTGGCAATAGAAAGATGCATCTCCATAATCCTTAATTCTGACATTTTCAACTGTCGAGATGATAAAGTATGATGTTCAAACATCGCACTCCTGCATCACATCCTTCTATGAAGGCGAAACAGGGCTATCTCTGTGGGAGGAAATATGACAAATGAATACTGACCTCAAGTCGATTATAGTCGTGAAGAGGCGGCGGTGGTGGAGGTGGTGGAGGTCTCTCTTCGCTGTGAGGTCTTCTTTCTTTCCGCTCGTGCGCGCAGCCAGAGTCGCGGCGCTCGCGTCGCTTGCGTGCTTCCCGCTCGCACTCAGGCGCCGCCATATCTTCGGTCTCTTTCCCCCGCTCTCGATCCCGCTCGCAGCACTGCGCACGCCACCCGGACCCAGATATTACAACCCGCCGCTCGCTCGGGCACTCACTTTCGTGCCCGTAACCCTAACCATAGGTCATTCTGTTAATGTATTCTCTCTGTGCGTAAAAATGTAAAATTTTGCAGAAGTCAAAAGTTGTGGGTGTCATAAAGCCGGTGTTCGTATGATCGATCGGTGTAGGAATCAGAAATATACATGGTAATAGGTAATAATATGTGTTTATGTTTTATACATATACGTAGGTATGTAAACGTAGTAGAGATTTGTTATAATTATACATATTTTTTATAATAAGCTATTCTAAGAAACTATTTGCCAATCAGTTGTTATAAAAGTAAGCCATGATGTAGTTTCTAAACACTTTTCGTTATTTACCTACACATAAAACCATTATTCAAGGGTACAGGAAAAGTTGTAATAAATTATTACAGTTAGTCATAATTAATTTAAACGAACCAACAATTCAATAATTCGTTACAACTAATAAAACGATAGAAATGAAACACCGTGTTATGATTATAAGGTTATAAAAACTTTTAATGTATCAAGTTAGGTACCTACTTAAATGTGTTCTGTGTAAAACCTTTATTTTCAACATACTTATGTAGAACTTTATTTTTAGTTTATTTCTACAGTCTGTTATTGTTATACAAAATTATCTGAACAATAAAATATTGAGGCAACCTTTCCTGTTTTTACCCTTTTATTTTGCAAAGCGAATATGAAGCTATCTTTAGAAATAAGTAATAAGATATATGTTAGGTATGTAATTAAAAGACACTACTAATGATGTTTAAAGAAAGCCCCACCACAAAGTACCTGATAAAAATCCAATTGAACCATGTTAGAAAATCCCCCAATTTCCAAATCTTTCGTCCGATATGTGAGGATTCTGAAATTAAACCATGTTTGGTTCTAATGCACAGAAAGAAACGAAAAAACAAAGAAAATACCTACTAATGCTGTTTTTGAGGTGGTCATTTTTAAAATCACCCAAGAGATCATGTTTGCTCACTTAATTTAATCTGAAAGTTAGAAAAAACCACACAAACGACGTAAAAACTACAAAAGTCGGAAGCTGTGTTGCCAGTCATTTCAATTTTTTTTTAAAGACTTAGTACCTACCTAACGCAAATTTGCTGTAACCAATGACAAAATGTCTTAAAATTCATGAGAAACTAGGAGATAAACTTGTAAAATAATGTAAAATCGATCAGTACGAAATGAACCACTTGAAATGACACGTTCGATTACGGTTATTAATTTCATTTCATACAAATTAAAATAACATCTGGCAGCACCGAGTCCAAGTATACAAACCAAGAACATTGTATATATTCTATACAAACTTAATTAATTCTGCAGGTTTGCGCAAACGAGCTTAAAATACTTGAATATGCCGTCTGGGAAAATTACCTAACCAAATTCCGAAAATACCTAGTTATTCCTGTACCTAGTTAATAGTAAGTACCTATCCAACATTCCAAAAAATTTAAAATAAATAAATAACTGGTATATATCAATAAAATTTTCAACTAAAAATTAGTAAACATACTTACAATGCAGTATCTTGCAGCACCAACTATGGAGTCCAAAATCCTGGAAATATTGTCACGACTGCGGCTGGCCAGGGTAGCTCAATTGAGGCCCGCTTTAGGGCTTAACCCCTACTGGACTATGGAACACCAAACAACCGGGCTATTGCTTATCCTTTGATGTAAAACAAATTGAAAGAAACAAAACGAAACGGCGTTACTGAAACGAACGCCGTCTTGGCGGATTATGCACTAGTTTAATACGATTCTATAGTCTAAACTCTAGAACGTTTATTTGATGATGTCACTCTTATCCACTAACATGTCTCGATCCCGGCACATATTGGTACGGCACAAACAGTCAATATTTTTTAACGTAGAACAATTTACGGCTGCTTCAAGAAATGTGTTGAAACCAGTCTGTAATTTAGCATTGATGAGTTATGTGTAGTTGTGAGAGCTTTTTAGCTCTTTAACTTTAATGCGCTCGTCCCATTGTTTCTATCTCACTTTCACTGGTTTTCAACAAAGTTAAGAGTTGATTTAAAGTGACGTTAGGTTCAATTATCGTCTATCATGTTGTCCGTTTGTGACATTGATTGCACTGATTTGTTATTGTGAAGAGATTTGGGTAGTTTTGTGGAGTTCGGTTCTGGAACAAAGAAAAATATGAATTATTTAATTATTTTTCATAAATGCATATGCTCACGACTATATTCAACGAGGGGGTAGTCAGAGATATTCTGAAATCTCAGAACATCCACGTTTCACTAGTACCGAAAATCTGCCCAGTGAGACGGGGAGTGAGCCCGTCGCCACTTGTAATGGACAGTGAATACAATACATGCCTCGAAATTGAAGTGTTTCGTTTTCCAAAAAAATATGCGTACTATACTAAAATAATTATTAACACTACCTAATTAACTGTTTTGATTCGCTGTATGTAATTGTCTGTAATTGTATACCTGCTTATATTGTAAGATTGTACCTAATCTGTTTAGTTGTCATGCATGCATGCATATGCTCACGACTATATTCCCCGAGGGGGTAGTCAGAGATATTCTGAAACCTCAGAACATCCACGTTTCACCAGTAGTACCGAAACTAAAAAAAAGTTAAGGTTTATAGTTGTCATAAAAAACATTAACGGCGCTTCCATAACACACGATATTGTTTATTTGCATGACATAAACATAATTAAAGTTTCTCAGTTTCTTTCCCCATATCACTTTAATCGCAGGAACTTTGGTTTTTTAAATAATCAAAAAGTAGCTGTTAGAATTACATGCAGATATTGTATAATATGATATGATTGTCTATGGTTTTGATTTTTGAAGTCGTTAAAAATTTTTGGGAATTACATGCATGTTGATCGTTATCAAGTCCGTACAAATTGAACTTCAGTTTTAACGTTTTATTGTCGTGCATCTCGTTAATGTTAACATAGACGATTACCTCAAGACGCCATAATGCTATTCTTGATACAACAAAACATTGTTTACGTATATGTAAAGCAAACGATACAAAACAATTTCTGTTTCGGTTCGTAAACGATAAATATAGATACCTACATCTTTACTTCTCATTAGGTACTGGGTTAGGGATGCTATGGAGCTGTATTTATCCGTAACCGAAACCGAAATAATTTTAATTAAGAGTATACCTAAGTAAAACATTTTTGAAAATGATTGATTGTGTGTTATTGTACTTAACAATAAACGATTTAGACTGGATCTCTCAATTCAGTTTAACTAGGTGGAACCTGAGTTATATTTTTTAATGATATTAATATTCTTAGTTCATAGTACCTATAAGTAAAAATTGTTTTTTTTTTTTCAATTACTTGTGTGTTTTCTGATTTAATGTTAGTTTCAGTAAGTTCAGGTGGGGCAAGTCCTTTGCCTTAATTAAGTAAGTATAATAATTAAGTTATTTAAAAAAGATACAGTATGAGTATTAGGAAATGCGTGAAGTAGCTCCAAAAGCAAATTCCTGCCTACGTTCCAAATTCAATTGATTCCGAGATATGGAAAGGTAAAAACGCTCTTGCCTCGTAAACGTAACTGCTCTAACCGACCATAATATTGAATTTGTGGTGGAATATAAGCCCTGAAGCTGTTTTCTTTACGTTTAGTAAAACTGCAATGCAAGTTATGCAAAGAAAAATTAAGAAATAAAATAGTTTACGAGGAATATCCGTATCCAAATACAATTTGAGAACATCTCTACAATGATCGTTGAACGAGAATAACAAACAATATTATTGTTATCGTTATTTCCTAATATTTCCAGGTAAGTAAGTAGGTATCAAATACATTAAATGTTTAATTAAATTTATAAGAATATACATACTTAAAATCTGCAACACACTTCGTCAAAAATGGCGACATAATTATCTACATCTGCGACACGCTTCGTCAAAAGTTAAACATAATATAATAATTAATAAACAGGATCGCAATCAGCAACATAGGTATCCAAGTTTTCTAACGAACTGGTATTGTATTGTATGATATTGCGATCTACAAAGCTCCGGGAGAGAATTCAGAATGTTTATTTGACTGTTGCGTATAGGCAGTTTGCAAAAACATCAATAGATGGCACTACGCAGGTGGAGAGCCTTGGTGGAGCACGGGCCCGGACGTCATCGGTTGGAGCGTGAGGACCTGTAAGTATCCATGCTCCACCCAGGTGGAAAGCCTAGGTGGAGCACGGGCCCTGACCCAAGATTCCTTGCACTTTATGCCCCGAAAAATGTGTGAGATAGCAACTGCTATAAACATTTGAGGAGGTCCGTTGTTTGTCTCCGAAGCGCTTAATCAGATTTTCACCAAATTAATATAGACCCAACTTCGTGACAACTCATTTAGAACAAAAATACTGTAGAACGACACACTTGTGCTGATGATTCAATCATAATATTTCAGCTCTGTCTGTTTTCCAACAAGTAGTAGGTATAATGTTTTTCGTTAATATACGAAACTCGTGTGTTATATTGTAGTTGTGTTTTACGTACGCTAAACTAATACCAAAAGAAAAAAAAAGAAAGAACACAAGTAGGCATTAGGAAATAGTTTAAGTTGTTACATAATTTTTCATACTAAAATGAGTCGGAAAGGAGATATTGTGAAAAAACTGTTTTAAGGCGCCATTTTCCACTTAAAGCGCCGCGAGCGTAAAGTGAAAATTCGAAAAGAGCACGTCAAAATAAATCATCATCATCATCATCATCATCTCAGCCGATGGACGTCCACTGCTGGATATAGGCCTCCCCCAAGGATCGCCATAACGACCGATCCTGCGCCGCCCTCATCCAACGGTTTCCCGCCGCCTTCACCAGGTCGTCGATCCACCAGGGGGGCCTACCCACGCTGCGCTTTCTGGTACGCAGCCGCCACTCGAGAACCTCGAGAACCAAAATAAATAAAAATGCAAAATGTTCAAAACTCACGGGAAACTTTCCAGGTAAAACTCCCGAATATTGATTGGACTAAAAATATTCGTTTCAGTTTTTGTTTTCCAGTTTATTTGAATATGAAATATACCTACCGTATTTTTTCTAAGAGACATAGGTAAATTCTATTGTGACTGAATCAGTACCACAAGTCAATATAACCTTGACCTTATTGTTTTTGGCAAGTTCTCAAGCTTTTGAAGCACCACGTTCGTTCCACTGTACCCACTTCAGGTTTTAATATAAAAGTTAAATATTATTATAGATACCAGTATGAAGATAAGCTTGGTTTCGGATATCTAAATATATAGTTCAAAAAGTAGGAGGAGTAGAAAAGGAAGGGAAAAGGGTAGTTACAGTAGTACCAGGTGTACGTATAAACCACTGACATAATATACTCTAGCGATAGACAAGCTCGTTCAAAGAAACAACATGTTACACAAAACAACACCAAATGACACATTGCGGTCTGTCATTGCCATAGTGACGAAGTGAACTAGGGAACATCAATCAGGTGCGTGCACCGCATTCAAGTGGAACATGTTGCTTCTATGAAAAGGCCTGTCTATCGCTAGAGTGTAAGTCAATGGTATAAACCGATGATGAAAAATTTTAATAGCGCTCGAAATTATATTGACCAATTCGGATGAGCCACCTTCAATCCCATGCCATTATTGGCTAATTGTTTTCGCGCCCTTTTCGCTGCTATCGAACTTTCCATAATTTTATCTAGGAACTCAATAAAAAAAAGGGTTGAAAATAACGCTAAACTCACAATCACGCATTTCAGTAAACATAGTAAATATATCCTAACATATTCTGAAACCTCAGAACATCCACGTTTCACCAGTAGTACCGAAACTCTGTCCAGTGTGACGGGGGTGAGCCCGTCGCCACTTATAATGGACAGTGGGTACAGTCAGCATCAAAAGTATCTAAGCATCTCCGGCGTTCAAAAACATCTGAACAATTACACGAAAATAAACCCTATGTCCTACCAGATACCATTCGTTTTCAACTTAACAAATAATAACATGGCAGATAAATTAATTTCTTTGTGAGTTGAAATAAGGTTTGGTATCGTAAAGTTGTTCAGATATTTATGAACACTTTAACATGCTTAGATACTTTTGATGCTGACTGTATAATACATGCTTCGAAATTTAAGCTTGCAGGTTTCCTCACGATGTTTTCCTTCACCGAAAAGCCAGTGATTTTACAAATCGTACATAAATTCCGAAAAACTCATTGCTACGAGTCGGCATGGACGGGGATCGAACCATCGCCTCCTGCACGGCAGGCAAGATTACTCGCCACCACTGGACCACCACGGCAAGGCGGCAAGGTGGCATAGGCATTGTCTATAATATCCATGGGTTGTAACTTTGTTGAACTCAGCTCCGTCTACCTCATTGAAATAAGAGCGAGAGCATAACTATAACTGGGTTACCTATCGTACTTTCGAAAAATAGTTTTCCGAATTTTAGTTCTCCGAAATCGTTATACTTTTTATTGTTTCCCCTTTTTTTTTGTTACCCCGAAATATTATTCGCCATATTTTAAAAAGCCAGATTTTTTATTGTCCTTTTTTTCTTTTAACCAATGGATCAAAATTCTGTAACACAGTTTTCCGAAGTAACGTAATTCAGATAATTTACTTTTTCGAATATTTGTTTTTCCGTACAGTCACATTTCCGCAGAAATATTTAACCTAACCTATCCTACAATTTTAAAAACACCAGATGGTTTTTTCAGGCAGGGGGCGTCCACCTTTCGCACCTTCAACATACATTATAAGCAAACAAGCAAGCATGCAGCAAGCAAGCTAGCATGCAGCAAGCAAGCAAGCATGCAGCAAGCAAGCAAACATGCAGCAAGCAAGCAAGCATGCAGCAAGCATTTTGATGCTCCGCTCGCTTCGCTCGCTCCGCTAAGTGTTTTACATGTTCTAACCTAACCTAACCTACAATTTTAAAACCACCAGGTTGTTTTTCTCAGGCAGGGGGCTTACGCCCCCCGCACCCCCCTAGCGGGGGGCGCAGCCCCCCTGCACCCCCCAACATGCATACAAGCAAGCAAGCAACATGCAAGCAACATGCAAGCAAACATGCAGCAAGCATGCAGCATGCATGCAGCAAGCAAGCAAGCATGCAGCAAGCATTTTGATGCTCTGCTCGCTTCGCTCGCTCCGCCCGCTCCGCTAAGTGTTTTACATGTTCTAACCTAACCTAACCTACATTTTTGAAACCACCGGTTTGTTTTTCTCAGGCAGGGGGCTTCCCCCCGCACCGGCCCCCCTAACATGCATACAAGCAAGCAACAAGCAAGCAAGCAAGCAAGCAGCATGCTAGCAAGCTGTGTATCTACTAGGTAATTATTACAGAAAACTTTACTGTGTTGTGTCCTAGTCATACGATGGAAGAAGTTGCTTCTACATTTTAAAACTTCGAACCCAGAAGACCGTTGTCAAAAGAAAAAAAATTATTATGAAATTCTGATTTTAAATTTTCTGGAAAATGATACTTCTGTCAAGTCTTTATAAGGAGTAACAAATGTATGTGTAACAAAATATCTGTCACTAGAAAATTCTATAAACCGTTTTCGAACAACTGAAATTCGGTCAGTGAAATTTCGAAAGTAAGATAGGTTACCCTATAACTGTGTGTGAGGTAAGAGATTAAGAGGATAGGCGAGCTGAAAAGCTTATTTGGAGAATAGGTCACTTTTCTGACTGTATACATATTTATTATCAGATCCCCTCCACCCATACACCCCGCCGACAAGAGTGCGAAAGATACAACTGCAGCTCTGTCCGCTATTTAGTATACAAAAAATCGTCGAAATCAGCATTTCGTATTCGCTTTCCTCCTCCAAAACTAAACCGATTTTAAAATTTCTTTCAAAAATAATATGAGAAAGTCTTTGGCTATGTCAAATCAATGTTTGGAAAAAATTGTTTACTGGATGTCTAAAAACGGGTGCTAAAATTGGTCATTTTCGAAGGTCCCTTGTTCTCAAAACATAGGGACATGGCAGAGGTGACATAGATTGTATAGTAAAAAATATTTGCTCTGTTTTATTATCCAGGGAGAAAACACGTTTGTTTGGAGAAAACTGTACTGGTCTATCCTCTTAATTATATTTTTTTTAAACGCAGAGTGGCATTAGTTAGCGAACGGTAACAAACAGTCACATTGTGACTAAAATTACTATCCTATTAGGTGTTATTAGTATGAAAGTCAAGAGTTGAACTTATTGGGTTTCTTTAATACGCTTGTATAAATCAATGACTTCATCAGTCATTGGCCTTGACTGCAGGCTGAGGATCAGAGATTATATGAGTTTGAGTTCGGGCTTCAATCTGCAAAAATCAATACCTACTTAATACTTATCTGGTAATTGGTGTCTAATACAAGGGGTTACAAAATACAAATAAACATTTAATGGGGTGGTTTAGACAATCCAACATCAAAATCAGAGTAGGCATTGCAGTTTAGTATGGAACAACCGTTTTTTTTTCGATTTCGATGTTGGCTCAATAGCGAACGTTATTCAGTTGGATGGTGTAAACCACCCAATTAAATTATTTGTATTTTTAACACCCTATACAAGCACAAATTCTGACTACAGGGTGAAATTGATATCATTAGCATCCTTTTAAACGAATAGTCTACCCATCAAACTGAACAACTTTTACCATGGGAGCAAACAAAGCGGAGCAAAAAATAAATCTGCTGTCCCATACATTTGAGTCGTGTAGGCAGCGGCGGCGGGTGCTGTTTAGTATGGGACAGCTGTTTTTATTTTTGCTCCGATTTGTTTGCTCCCATAGTAAAAGTTGTTCAGTTTGATGGGTAGATTCTTAGTTTAAAAGGATGCTAATGATATCAATTTCACTCTGTATAAGTTTCAGGGGGTCTATCTACTTTTGGCTTTTGAAATATCACGAAAGTTTTCATTCTAATGAAAACTCGATTCTAATCTACAAGGCACAGACCTACTTTCAAGGACCTCCCCTATGCGTCATTCCATGATTCCACCACCCTGGCCCAATGCGAATTGATAGACTATACATACGCATCAGAATTTCTTCAGCGTATAGCAGATTTCCTTACGATGCTTTCCTTCACCGTTTGAGAGCAGTTTGTGTTAGGTTAGGTAACATAAGTTAGAAAAACGAATATATAATAATAATTACACAAAAAGTATACAGGGTGAAATTGATATCATTGGCATCCTTTTATTTTAAACTAAGAGTCAAAGTTCAGTTTGATGGGTATACCATCAAACTGAACATCTTTTACTATGGGAGCAAACCGATCGTAGTACAAATACTGTTTTCCATACTAAACTGAAATTTTTATTTTAATCGACTGAACATAAAATAGCTGTTTATTTGCTACGATCGGCTTGCTCCCACCCATTTTAAAAGTTGTTAAGTTTGAAAGGTGGATTTTTTTAAGAGGATGCCAATGACATCAATTTCACCCTGTATATTATTTTTTTATAGAAACACCTAACAACAGAAGAGGTCAAAGAGAAATGCGTAAAAATATCTACAAGGTACTGAAAACGACGACTAGGTTAGGTCATTTACTTGGATCGAATAACACCACTATACCACAAACAAAACATTTCAAAATAATTTAATTAAAACTTTGTAGGTACGTTATTTGCTCACATAAGATACAAAGCCTACTGCGTAGCTCGCAACTGCGTAGCGCCGCGTAGCGTATTCGTAGCACGCGCTACGGAGTCACGTAGACCAAACTTGACTTTTAATTTACGTTCCAGACATTTTTCTTATTTCCATATTAATAATATAGGTAATAAAAAAAAAAAAAAGTTATGTGGTTCCGGCTTAAAATATACCACCCCATTTCTATCCGTGTGTTTGATTGAGGCAACTAAGGACTTATTGGACTATAACCTACCTCGAATCAATCGATCGAATGGACGATATTTCGGGTAAAAAAGTTTATCTTTCGACGAATTATTTTTCCAGCATTAGGCGCCTGAAATAACAATATTATGTGTACTCTTGTATGGCCCAAACTATTAACAATTTTAGTTTCCAAAGATTTTTATTTACGTACCAACCAATACGAGTATTATGCAAGAGGAGGATGCGGCTGCTCCAAAATAGCCCAACATGCTTCAACCTGGGTTAGCACTAAACTTCAGGTTAAGTTGGTAACCCATGATTTTTTGTATGAGACAGCTATTTTACCTAGAGTTAACTGGTAACCTAGGTTGACGCAAGTTGATGGTACCTTGTTGAAATGTGACCCATTTTTGAACATTTAGGAAATATGTTCACGGAATTATCTACAAATTAGTAACTTCTTCTTCTTATCGAGTGGGCTGCAAGCCCTGGTGTCAGAGTTTATTCAAACCGCCTTACGGCCTCTGACGTGGTTTTTATGTAACGACTACTACCACCAGAGATAGTAGCTGGGACCAACAGCTTAACGTGCCATCCGAAGCACGGAATCATCTTTCTTTTCAGACAATCAGGTGACTCAGCCTGCAATGTCCTAACCAACTGGGGAAAAACGCACAGAGTGACATTTCACTAGGTGCCCCCCCGTGGGAATCGAACCCACGACCTCCGTGTCAAGAGCCCAATGCTCTTAACCATTAGACCACGGAGGCAGATTAGTAACTAATTGATACAAAATAAATTCTTAAAAGTGGATCTGGTTTAAAATGAGTAAGTGGCATACTCAGGGGGTTATTACAGAACGACACTCAAGTGGAGATATCTTCTTAAGTAAAGATAGACAAGGATGCATGTATACGTTGTATGTATTTGCATCCTTTTCTATCTATACTCAAGAAGAGATCTCCACTTGAGTGTGTTTAGTGTTTATTCTGAAGCAGCCAAATGGGTCCAGCAGCCAGGTGGGCTGATGATACTTCGAAGACAGCTGGAAAGACCTGCATGAGCCTAGGCTCCACCTCCTCCTCCTCCTCCTCTAGGCTCCTAGGCTCCTGGCTTGTGCTAGCACAAGACAGGAAAGAGTGGCATAATGGGGAGGATGCTTATACCCTGCAGGGGGCAAAAGCTGATGATGACGATGATCGACCGATATTTTGATGTTTTGTTTTTGTCGGTCGTGGCCAGCCGTGGTGGTCCAGTGGCGAGTAACCTTGCCTGCCGTGCAGGACGCGAAGGTTCGATCCCCGTCCAGGCCGACTCGTACCAATAAGTTTTTTGGAATTTATGTACGATTTGTAACACCACTGGCTTTTCGGTAAAGGAAAAAATCGTGAGGAAACCTGCATGCTTCAATTTCGAGGCATGTATTGTACCCACTGTATAAGTGGCGACGGGCTCACCCCCCGTCACACTGGACAGAGTTTCGATACTACTGGTGAAAAGTGGATGTTCTGAGATTTCAGAATATCTCTGACTACCCCCTCGGGAAATATAGTCGTGAGCATATGCTTGTTTTTGTCGGTAGATACAATTTTAAACAGTGACGATCAAAACAACTCATCCATTATTATCAAACTTAGCTAAAAGCAGTAACAATGTAGTTACGAAACCCTTTCTCTATAATATCGGGTCTTTATCCGGTTTGACCCGGTTACAACCGGGTTCGACGCTCGCGAGTGGGCGTGACGGTTAGGTCGACTCAACCACCGTAGACTTCAGCTCTTAGACAATAATATTTGCATTTGACATAATTTAGTAAGATAACTAGAAGGAAGAGAAAGAGTTGCCAGAGGATTTGAAATATTAACTAAAGCTAGTATTGGGGAAATTTTAACAGACATAAAACTTGTGGTTGATTGGTTTTGTATCATGTTTCTCATGGGCCTAATTTTGGAAAATAAAAAATATTACGTAATATCCAGGCGTTAGCATCGCTCTCATTCTAGAAGCGTCGTTACGCTTACATCTACGGCCGGTATACATCCGCAAGTTACGCTTCTAGAATAATTCTTAATATCTTTTCTCGCTCTCCTGGGAAAAATGTTGTTTGGAAATAAGACTTTGTTTACATTGAATTAAGGCTCTACATTCTTAAATGACTTTCCTACAGAAACAACCTTTTGTATTTACTCAACAAAAAGAACAAAAACGTCCTTGAGAACCTATCATCTTTACTTCGTTCAAAATCTTATTTAAATTAAACAAAATATTAATTAGACTTACCAGTGATTATTCTCCTAAATTCCGCAATATTTTTATCTTTATAAACAAGGAAAAGGAAGTGTTGGAACGCGAAATGGCGCCGCGGAGATAAAATGGCGGCTAGGAGATGTGCGTCCGCGTGAGAACGGCGATTCGAACTGAGCTGGGCGGGCGGGGGTTAGAGAGGGGATGTGCTTATCGATGTTTTGTTTTGGCCGGATGATTTTAATTTGATTACTTAGATGTTTGGAAAATATTGAGTAACTGTTAGGTAAGAATAGTAAACAGAAAAATGTAAGCTTTAGTTGGATTATAAATGCTTTCATGAAGGATGAAATGAGTGAACAGTACCTGGATCAGACTTAACTGAAGATCATAGTAGAAAAGAAACAAAACGGACTGGTTCCGTGTTTCGGAATAGTGAGGAAAAGAAGTAGGTAGGTATGAATACAATTTATAGATTATAATAATTATTTATAATTTCTGAATATGTTTTTCTGTCTGATGATCAGACAGATGATGATCCCTGATGGGAACATAATGCATGTTACTACTAATCTGTAAACCGAATCAAAGATCTGATCGAATTTAAACTACATTGCTTTATTATTTAAAAATAAAGTGAAACTCACGTAATATCCTTGTAGTATCATACAAATCAGATCCTTTGTGCAGGATAGTATATCTTCGTATGATCGCCCTTTATATTGTAATAATTTATTTTCTGTGCCAAATATAATGTATTCTATGACATAAGTATACGATACCATTAATTTTAATTCCGTTTTATAATACTTGCAAGCTTCATACATCAACAGAAATGTTTTGTATCAAAAATCAACAGTGAAACGCGTAAATAAACAATATCGATAATAAAACCAAACGTCTTATCACTGGATTGTAAACACGCAGAGGCGCGCGCCTGCCGGCCGGCACTCCACTCTACTATTATGGATACATATCTACCACATTCGTCGTACGTTCTATCTCACAGTTTCAGCGGTTTATCGATAAACACGTCATCCAACTCTAGTCTTCTACGAAAATATTGTTAACGGTACAGTTCAAAACTAGCAATGGAAATCGTAATTTCCAAATGGACTATACTAACTGCGATGTTAGGTATGTTAAGTAATATCTACTACGTAGAAACTGAGGGCTTGGATGTGAAAACGCCCACGGGTTTCACTTCATACATTTTCAGAAGTTACCGTCAAATTCCATGCTCGGAACTATTTCAGTGTAGAGTTATATAACTGAATGAAACATGACGTTAATAAAATCTACATTGTAACTGAAACCAACTTGTAATTCTCTGTTTATAACTAACTACCCGCGACTTCGTCCGCACATGTACCAGATTTTAAGTCAGATCATAAGCTACCTATCAAACAAAAAAAGTTTCATGTAAATCGGTTCAGTCGTTTTTGCGTGATGTGCGAACAAACAAAGACAAACAAACAGACGGACAAAATTTCTAAAAAAGGTTGATTTCGATTCAGGGATACCTAAAAACCATATCGTAATCTTTTTTTTGTAAATTTCTTCAATATACAGACACACTTCAGTTACAGTTTTATAATAGTTTAGATGTTAATATTTTGGGCATTGTTACAAGTTTACGAATATCCAGAATCTGAAGTAGGTTACCTACTTCATCATCATCAGCCTATATGTCCCACTCAGTGCCTACCCTCAAAATGTACACATATAGGTACAGCCAGTGAGACATTTTACGAGTATGATGTTTTGCGAGTCATGCGAGTGTGACATTTTGAGTCATGATGGCCTTTTGCAAGTATATAGTTCACCAGTATCAACTGGGCGATCGGGTTAGGGGATCCTGGTGACCCAACCCCTCATGAAGAGGGTGTATGATTGCCATGCGTGCCCAATGTGGATTGGTGGACTTCACACACGCATCAGAATTTGTTCTTCATCGTATGCAGGTTTCTTTATGATGTTTCCTTTACCGTGAGAGCAATCGGTATTACGTACATAAGTTAGAAAAACTTATTGGTACAGTCAAGTCAGTGTTGACCGAGCGGATTCGAACCCGGACCCTGATGATTGAGTGTTCATACCTCTCCGAAACGCGCCACTGGCACCGACGCGAGTCCAGGGAACAATCCCTAATGCTATGAGTAATTAAAATTACCCATTCACCCAGTAATGGGTCGACCCACCGGGACCACGGGCAACGACCGAATCTATTTGTTTTCATTTTTCATTATCTTTGTCTGAAAATGTTCATGATATTAATATTAATCATTTTTTGATTCCTGCATACTTCAATTTCGAGGCATGTATGATGTATTGTACCCACTCTCCATTTTAAGTGGCGACAGGCTCACTCCCCGTCACACTGGACAGAGTTTTGGTGCTACTAGTGAAACGTGGAAGTTCTGAGGTTTCGGAATGTCTCTAACTACCCCCTCGGGGAATATAGTCGTATATGCTATGCTATCTTTTTGGTTTTATCTAATCTTAGGATAGGTTTATTTTTTAGTCCCGCAAAAACAATTTAATAGTACAATTAAAAGTTGTTCAAGTTTCCGTCAAAGGCGTAAAGTTAGTTTATTAGATTTCTCTCGAGATTACCCAAGGTTAATTTATTAAGTTTCGTGTAAACTTCCACCCAATAAGTAACAAAGCGATCCTTGGAATAATCTCTAATCACGTAATGGATCTTTATTAGTATCCACGGAAAGGAAAAGAAATACAACTGTTATTTATTTGTGTTCCTGTAAAAGCATTTCCATTGTTTATTAGCTAATCAAAATTTCAAGGAAAGAAAACAATATAATGATCGAGGCTAGGAAAAGAAGCTCTTATTAATAAGATAAGTTGGAGTGGTCCATTCTACACCACGATGACCCAGTGTGGATCGGGGTGAAGGCAAGTTTGTGCTGTCTGATTATTTTCAAGACGTATATAGGTAAGCATAGATCTACCAGAATCTCATGGCATAAAAAAAGGGAAAACATAATAGATCTGTCGAAAATATAGATAGGACCTTTACAAACTGTGACTTTTTGCAGCAATAAAAACGCGCGTTTGTCTGCTTCTCGTATCGATTCAAACGTACGGTTGTAGCGATGCATACGCACGTTTATACCGATGCAGACGCGCGTGTGCATTGCGACAAAGACTGTCAACGAATGTCTGACCAAATATTACGAACGTTTTTCGTCGTCCGGTATCGCGTTTGCATCGATGCTGCATTGGGAGTGAATAGATGCAGGAAGCGCTCAAAAAGTAGAAGTGTCTAAAGGGCCCGAATCCAATTACCCCAGTGTTGTTTAGGTACTTTAAAATGTTACTGTTAATGTTACTTTAAAATAACACAATAATTATAAAATGGGATGTATACTGTATGTAATTAATGTACATATTCCTAAATAATTTTAAGAATATTACATAAGAAAACAAGCCTCATGAATGTTGTATTGTCCAGGAGTGCGATTTTTGAATCTCATTCGGTGAGCTCAGCAGTTGAAAATGTCAAAATAACTATGGAGATATGCATCTTTCTACTGCTGATTTGACTTTCAAAAATTATACTTCAGGAGTACGATTTTTTAAAGTAAAATCCGCAGTAGAAAGATGCGTATCTCCATAGTAATTTTGATATTTTCAACTGCTGAGCTCACCGAATGAGATTCAAAAATCGCACTCCTGGACAATACAACATTCATGAGGCTTGTTTTCTTATGTAATTAAACTCATGTAAAGTCTTTATTTGAGTTTCTGGTGAAAGTTAAACTGCATTCCAACACAGAATACGATATTATTATTTTTTATATTTGTTTGATAAAACACAAAACGAATTTGAAGAAAATCATTAAATAACAAGGGATAATTTTTTGACAGGTGACTAAAGGTATCGAAATTGTTTCAAAGTGGTTTTACGGCTATTATATTATAATCTCTTTCACACTCGTAGGTTCTTTCATTAAGATCGGATTCTCATTCATTCTATTACGATAGTATATTATGTTTATGATCAAGACATCAATGCTATCAATGCATTGCGACCCGGCCCGGTGTAGTGTGCAAAGTCCTACGCATTTTCAGCTGCGATACGGACCACCTTAAATCAGTAGAAGAAGCTAAACAGATTCGTTTAAAGGTCGTTCTTGTTTTTAGCTTTTGATATAAACACAACAAAAATACTAAGAAATATAAAAAGGGGAACATAATCAACCCTTGGCACAGATATGTTGGCATTCGTTCGTAAAACACTAAGCGGAATGCGTGCCAACAGTGAAAATTAAAGAGCAAGCATGTTTTTTATTATGTTTACTTAGTTAATCATGTTTCGTTGTAAGAATAAAAAGTTTTTTACTTTCAAAAATCGCACATGAAGTATGATTTTTGAAAGTCAAATCAGCAGTAGAAAGATGCATAATTATAATCTCCATAGTAATTTTGACATTTTTAACTGATGAGCTCAGCGAATGAGTTTCATAAATCGCATTCCTGTATTCGGCTTGACGCTGAGTTTTGTGACATCCTGTACAAGTTAAGAGAATATTATTCCGAGAACGAAAATGCGCGCTGCATACAAACGTACTATGGTGATATTTTCAATACTAACCGATTAAAGTCAATGAAATTTTGCAGAAACAATCTAGAAACAAATCTCTATGCTTCTATAGAATCAGATTTTCGTTAAAATATACAGTTTCAATGCTAGGATTAATTTAAGATTTGTATGGAAATCTTTGAGGCACTATAACATGAAAACTAAACATTTTAACAAAAATCTGACTCCATACAAGCATAGAAATTTGTTTCTAGATTGTTTCTGCAAAATTTCATTGACTTTAATTGGTTAGTATTGAAAATATCACCATAGTACGTTTGTATGGAGCGCGCTCCGAATAATATACCCTTAAGTACCACTTTGCCTCAAATGATGACTAGGCAGAAACTTTACATAGTTACTAATTAGAAACAAGGGCAGGTGTTGTTGGAATTACTTACGCTTTCATAAGCAAAACATGTTAGGTCTTAAGTAGGTAAGTATAATTTACTGAATAATTATACAAGGCTAGACTGGCAAAGTTATTAATTATTAGGTTTCTTGATTATTTTATAAGTTAACCGTTAGTTCTAGGCTTAGAATATAAAGGATGTAAAGAAACACCCTAGTTATATTCAAAGGGGTGGCTTAAGCCATCAAACTGAACACCTTTCACTAACGAGAAAATGTTATAAGATTCTGCTGTCCCATACCTACATTTGAGTCGAGAAGTTACTGCAAATTTGTATGAAACAGCTGTTTTTCTCTCGATGTTGAGCATAAGCATAAATAAGCATTAAGCATAAGTGAACTAAGAAAGGAATTTTTCTAATTTCACGCGGACAAATCACGGGTTCAAAGCTAGTCTAAACTATTATAAAACTGTAACTGAAGTGTGTCTGTACATTGAAGATATTTATAAAAAAAAGATTACGACATGGTTTTTAGGTATCCTAGACTCGAAATCAACCTTTTTTTTTAAATTTTGACAGTCTGTTTATTTGTGTGTTAGTTTGTTTGTTCGCGCATCACGCAAAAACTGCTAAACCGATTTTGATGAAACTTTTTTTTTTGATAGCTTATGATCTGACTTAAAATCTGGTCCCTATACAATTTGTGCGGACGAAGTCGCAGGTAAACACTAGTAATATTATAAAATTGAAAGTTTATGACGCTGTTTGTATGTTTGTGGCTCAATCACTATAAACGGCTGAACGGATTAGGATGAAATTATGCACACAGAATGACTGCGGTGTTTGAGTGTTCTGGATTAACACAAAGGATACTTTTTTAGGGTTCCGTACTTAAAGGGTGAAAGCGGGACCCTATTACTAAGCCTAGGTTGTCCGTTCGTCCGTCCGGCCTACCTATTTAGGGCTGTAACTTTTGAAACGTAATATAGCTAGACAGTTGAAAATTTCACATAATATTTGTTATTACGGCGGATTTGTTAACAAATAATAAAAATGACAAAAAGATAAAAATTAAGGGGGGTCCTCATACAAGAAACTAGTTTTTATCAATGTTTTTTCTTCTCACTCTTACGTAAAAACGGTAATATACAAGTGTCAAACTTGGTGTGATTATACTAAGAGCAAACTCTACAGTATAACAAC
Organism: Agonopterix heracliana; assembly: GCA_963693445.1. Lineage (NCBI taxonomy): Eukaryota > Metazoa > Arthropoda > Insecta > Lepidoptera > Depressariidae > Agonopterix > Agonopterix heracliana. The sequence continues at coordinate 5,836,087 of OY856310.1, forward strand.
AAATAATAAAAACCTACATTATAACAAGTGTGAGTCGGTATTGCGCTAAAGGTCCCGAAAAAAAAACGTTTTTCTAAGTTAATATGTTGTGTGATGGTGTGGTGCGGAACCCTCGGTGCGCTTGTAGCCCGAATCGCACTTGACCAGTTTTATTAGTACCTTCACGCAGAAGATATCGCGAACAACCGATTTATGCATTTGGTCTTCGATGTCCAGCCTATAATCATTCTCTAAAGACGTCACTTTTACCCAACAACCCTGAAAGGCTTCCATAACATGTTTCATAGACATTTATTTACTAACAGACTGCAATAGCGACGTATACTTCCCGGGTAAGAATTGGTTTCGATAGTGTCCTCTCTTTCACGCTTAGATCGATGTGACCTTGGCAATGGCAGGGGGATTTCAGCCCTAGATTATAAAATACCATACGTATGATATTATGAGATAGGGGAGTATCATAAGAAAGTATAATTTATGGAGTTCTGTTAGAAACAGTTACGTTTATGGGAGGGTTCGGAACGGGAGGGAACGTATTTAGGTACCTCATTAGAATACCAACTTAATTACAGTTAAGCTAGTTAATGAAGCTCGTATCAAATCCATTGAATGTACTTTTAGGTACCTAATATTATGTAATACTTTAATACATAGAGTAGATAATATAGGGCTATTTATATGCCTCAGAATAAATAATATAATAGTACGAGTATGTACTTACTTGCAGATTATGTTTTGAAACTATACCTATTTATTCATACTATTCTAGAAGGCTTCATCGTAAGTTAATGATTTTTTTAAATAAGTACTAAAGAATCAATGAAATGAAATGATTGCACTTGCATGACATCACCATCTTATTTATCCACACTTTTGTCGATGAAGTCATCATTTTTGTGCTTGAGCTAAATACTACTTTCTCTACGTCTTTTTCTCTTTATAATTCTTCCTATTTGAAAGTACAGTATTTAATAACTGTTGAATCGTATTGTGTCCAATCATTTTCCCTACATTGTTCTCACTTAGAGAATTTTTCAATAACAAAAATCAATTCTGAAGCCTTCAAAAGCTAAGTGACCCTTGCTACAGATTCAGCTTAGTAGTTGTGGCAAAGTTTGTGGCTACAACGAAAAAGATTATGGTCGTGAGTTTATACAGGTGTATCAAAACACCCTAGTCATATTGAAAGGGGTAGTTTAGACCATCAAGCTGAACAACCTATCACTGTGGAGTAGGGTTGCCAGATGGTCGGGATTCGTCGGGATTGTCCCGACATTTCGTAAGCTGTCCAGAGTCCCGAAAAAATACAAAATGTCCCGACAAATTACAACAAAACACAAATTTCAAACGTACCACCCCAGAATCCTTCTGGCCCACCCCAGAAATAAAATTATTCACTTACTAAAAATAATCTATAATAATAAATAAACACAATATAATTTTCTTGATTGTTTCTCATTTATATTGCTGTAAAATCTCGAGCTCGCTTTGCTCGCTCCTGGCTAGACAGATTGCAGTAAAATCTCGAGCTCTCTTCGCTTGCTCCAGAATTCTGTGAAATCTCAAGCTCGATTCGCTCATTTTGTCGATTTAGATCGTATATCTTTTCATAGTGTAGTTAAATGTTGAGCTGGCTTTGCTCGTTCCAGATTTGAAGTAGTAAAAAACTCGAGCTCGCTTCAGGATTTAAATCTTGTTACACTGATCTCAATATATTACAGTAAAATGTTGAGCTCGCTTCGCTCGCTCCTGGCTAAGATTGAGTCACAAGGACCTAGACACAATGCAGTAAAATTTCGAGCTCATTTAGGTTTGCACGCTTCAGAATTAAGTGAATTATCGGTCGTAAAAAAACTCGAGCTCGCTTCGCTCGCTCCAGGTTTTACATTTTATTGAACCGACCTAACCTGGGCCTGGCCTCCTCAGGGAAAAAATCATTGCTACGCTCATGCAAACAGTTCTGAGTAAAAGTACTTAATTTATATTTCGTAATATTTACTTGTCCCGACCCTAATCCCAAAATCCAGACCTTTTGATATTTTGCCCAGACATTTTAGTCTTCCCATCTGGTAACCCTACCTCGGTGTGTTTACCAAAACACCCTGTAGGTGGTATTTATTCAGAGGGCCTGCCATGAGTTTTCCCTGTACTTTACTACTGTAGTTATTACGTCGCCGATTCGTATGGCAGAAATTAGTTCTCAATGTAACCACTAGGAGCGCTGTACGAAATTCCATACAAAATTGCTTAGCAAAATTGGCGTCGTAACTAGGTACAGTAGTAAAGTACAGTGAAAACTCATGGTAGACCTACAGAATGTCCTATGAAGCGAAACTGGAAACTGCTCTGGTGGTATCACCAAGATCAAACTTTTAATGTTGGTACCTAACTTGTATTATACATTAAATGAAAGAGTACCTACCTACCTACCTATGTGCTTATTATTGTCTATTCAGTAACCCTAGATAGTTGGGAATACTAGGTCACGTCTCGTCCAGTTTCCACGAATGGCGTCGCCGCAAATTAGTACATTTGTTGATGTTTGGATTCCTGCCAGACGCTATTTGTTTGGACATAATAACATTACGTATTTACCTATGAAATAATATACCTATTGTTTACAAATGTACATCACATTATATTATGTATGTATTATGGTTACAGTATAATCAAGTTTAATGTCTACATGAAGTGCTAATAATGGGCTAACATAACCTTAGGGTTAAAAGCCCCGATATAAAAAATATAGAATAAAAAAGTGCTACTAATAATGTTTCTGGAAATGGATATTTTAAGAATGACTACCCCACATATCTGGGCTAATAGTGAAACTAACTATGCAACGCGCTCGGGCGTTCTGCAAGGCCTATCCTCTTAAGACAGATAAGCTTTTCTGTATAGATGCAACTTCAGTTTTCTCAACATGGATTAACTATACCTACTTACTTAACTACATAATATTCTTTTCTCCCCTCCGGACGGAAAGCGTCTATTGTCGTCCCGCTGCGCTAAACGAAGTTGTCGCTTTCCATCTCCGTCAAGGAGAAAAATAGTATACTAACCTCGGACAGTAAATAAGAAAGCCTCATATCACTTATATAATTACACTGCGTAGGAATAGTAACTACTTAAGTTATCCCAAGCTCCTCAAATAATAGTTATAGTACCTACCTACCTATAACTATTAAAGTTGAGATCGCGAGATTAAAACATTAAGTTTGTTATCAACTTATTAAAACCATTATCTATCAGCAAATTATTCCAGCATCTAGGCTGATCCTTTGCCCTAACTCCCTTTGCCAAATTAACGTTACCGGCCTAAAGCACCTTATAACAACGCCATAAAGAATATAGTGTTTGATTTGATCGCATCGTTGAATGATTTTTGATCTTGGGAAGACAAACTACGCATGCTCCGATCTATCGACTATACCTCCCCCCTACTGAAACCTGAATAGCGGTACAGGACTCGGAATAAAGGATATACTAGGTATAACACGGCTATGCTAGTAGCAGTAGTAGCCCAGTAAAAATACGGAGCAATTTTTTCGCTATATTGACAAATTAATATATTGAGATACTTTATAAAAAATTAAACTAAATTTTGTATTTTTAGTACCAAAATGCATATTTTTTATTAATATTTATAGTGTCCGATTTCTTTCTTTTTGTATTTTTATTGTTACGAGTTTTTTTAATTTGTATACTTACTAAAATTGAATATTTTTTTTATATAGTTCGTAAACATCGTAATTTGTACTTAGTTAAATCAAAGGTCACGTGGTGATTTTTCTTTGGATTTACTTCTAATATAAAAGAATAGAAATATATTCAACAAATGGCTTAAGTAACAATTTTTTCGTCAATTTTTTCTTATTTTACATGAATTTTTTTTGTTTCATTATTTCTATATTGAATTAGAACATTTTTAGTTGGATTAACAATCTAACTTATAACTAGACTTATAATCTAAAGTAAGGATAAAAGAAAAAAAAACGGTTGTTATAAATTACTCATTTATTTTCTCCATACAAGCGCACCGTAACTGTACTGGGCTATAGGGAATTTCTCATCCATTTCGATGTCACTTACGTAAGAATCCCTTTGTGTGATCGAAAGCCAATTCTGATAGAGGCTTTGTGAACGATGAGTCTTTTTAGTTGTTACGAGTTTTTGCCCGCATCATCATAGCGAAATAAAATAAAGCATAGCATAGCATATGCTCACGCCTATATTCCCTGAGGGGGTATTCTGAAACCTCAGAACATCCACGTTTCACCAGTAGTACCGAAACTCTGTCCAGTGTGACGGGGGGTGAGGCCGTCGCCACTTATAATGGACAGTGGGTACAAACCATTCCTCGAAATTGAAGCATGCAGTTTTCCTCACGATGTTTTCCACCGAAAAGCCAGAGGTGTTATAAATAAAATAAAAGATGTAACAAAACACCCTAGTTTAGACTATCAAACTGAACAACAGGCAAGAGACAACGTTGAAAATAATTGAAAAGATTTGCTGTCCCATATAATATTTGAGTCTATTATAAGTAGTTAGTGCAGTTTTGAATGAAACACCTGGTGTTTTTTTTCTCTATGTTGGCTCCATAGTGAAAGCTAGTTGATCAGTTTGATGGTCGAAATCAACCCATAAGTTGGATTTGTTTCAATCTGTATACAGGGTGTTAAGGGACAGCCCTCCGCAGTCTAAAACGGCTTCACTATGGAGCCTACTTCAGGAAACATCTTTTTCCTCGGATATATCTTTTTCCTATTCCTCCTATCTTCTTTGATTAATTCATTGCGTGTTCCAAGACAGATTAGAGTCATCCCCGGGCTCGCTGGATTTCATTGTCTATTGTTGTGAATGGTCGTCGCTGTTGATCCTGGTTCACAGGAGTTACAGCGGTATGAATGTGTGGTGGGCCTATGCCCGAAAAAAAACCAGAAACCGCAAAAAAACGGATGTTTTGGACAAAACTGATGTACCCGCCCGAGTCGCCCGACTCAAATGTTCACAGGACAGCAGATTTTTTTCGAGTTTCCTGAGGTAGGATCCATAGTGAAATTTTGTTCAATTTGATGATCTGAGCTCACCGTTTCAGTTTGCGGAAGGACACACTGTATATCCGTTTTTTAACCATCAGTTTTAAGATTTCATCATAAGCTTTTAAACACAGAAAATTACGAAATGTAGCGAATTTTACTGTATTTTACTGGGGTAATTTTACCGGTTATTTTTTAATAATACAATAATTTTTTCGGCACCATTTCTGTACCTACAATAATGAAACGTTAACTATTTTGTCTTGTAATAATTACTTAAGCTGAGAGTAGGTATCTTGCCAGAGATTTGTTATAAGATCAACCTACGGTTCAAGGCTACGCCGTAGTACGATCCAAAATATTCTACGCCGTAGCAGACCGGGACTACGGCGTAGCCGAAAACGCCTTTTAAACCATAAGAAGATATTTGATCTTCATTTATCTCTTTACATTAAATTTCGACCTAATACTAACTGTCCCAACAAACAGGCCAAATGAGCTTTCCTATTTAACTTGAAGGAAACAACCAAAACTCATTATCCTGTAAAATTAACTTAACAAACAGCCTCCCACGTATTTCCGAGAGCTGGAACCAGGGACCTAGTAATTCTAATAATAAACTATAGTATGCACCAAAGCGGCCAGGGCATGTGCACCGACATTGCACCGAGGCGAGGAGGTATTTTAGTTTCAACTACGCGTCGCTTTTGCTTGTTTCTCGACCTAGCTCACTAACTGAGATATTGATCGATCTGATGCAATTTTAGGAATGAAAAATTGTATGCTGGTTCTTGAAATTTGAGATATTTCTGAGAAGTAGATATTAAATATGGAGTACTGCGTAGAAGGTTTCCTATTACACATTGTATATGAATTGCTCTGTTATGCGTTTGTGTGTGTTGTGTGTGTGATATGTAACGCATTAATTTTACACCCTGTATAGGGTCCTTAATATGCTGGATGTCGAAATTTTCTGTTTCATCATCATCAGCCTATACAAGGTGTTACAAAAATACAAATAAACCTTTAAGGGGGTGGTGTAGACCATCAAACTGAACAACTTTCACTATGGGACCAATATCGAAATCGCGAAAAAAATTATTTTTTTCGCGATTTCGATGTTGGTCCCATAGAGAAAGTTGTTCAGTTTGACGGCCTTAAGAGTTTCAAAAATTTATTCTTACTTATGAAACACCTTGTATACGTCCCAATGCAGGGCACAGGCCTACCCTCTAGGAGGGTGTCTGGGCGTTGGTCCACCACGCGTGCCCAATGCGGATTGGTAGACTTCACATATGCATCAGAATTTATTCTTCTGCATATGCAGGTTTCCTCACGATGTTTTCCTTCACCGTTTGAGAGCAGTCGGTAATACGTACATAAGTTAGAAAAACTCATTGGTACGTGTCATGTTGTCCGTGCGGATTCGAACCCGGACCTCATGATTGAGAGTCCATACCTCTCCGCAACGCGATACCGAACTGCTGCTGCCGAAAAAATTCTACTCCATCCAAATCTATGGGACAGCTGATTTTTCTCCCCGATTTCGATGTTCGTCACGTAGAGAAAATAGTTTAGTTTGATGGTCTGATTATACTCTTAAAAAACTGACTGACTGACAGTCACCGGACAGCCCTGACCACTGAAGATTAACACATGAAATTTGGAATACATACAAGGTCCTTCTGACTGTTTTTAAGGGATTGATCATGGGTGCGATTTTTGAATGTCATCGGTGAGTTTGAACGGTTTTTAAATCTCATACAAAAGCGTTCTTTTGCATCTTTCTACTGCTTTTTTGACTTTAAAAAATCGCACTCCTGAATTATGATTTTTGGAGGTCAAATCAGAAGTAGAAAGATTCATATTGACGACCCGGTTGGTGTAATGGTTACCAGGCCAGACTGCCAAACCAGGGTCCTGGGTTCGAATCCCGGTTCGGTCATGGATGTTATATGTTCGTGCCGTTGTTGTATGGTTTCCATAATAAAAAGCCTTGTGCTTGCTTGGGATCATTACAATGTATGTACCTGTGAGCGTTATTTATTTATTTATTTATTTATATCTCCATAGAATTTTTGATATATTTACAACTGCTGAATTCATCGAACGAGATTCAAAAATCGCACTCCTAGAGAAAGATGTTCAGTTTGATGACCATCAAACTGAACATCTTTCTCTAGAGGGTGTAACAAAACACCCTAGTATAATACTTAAGCTTCAGACCATCAAACTGAACAACTTTCACTATAGAGCCAAATTCGAAATCGCGAAAAAAAATCAGCTCTCCCATAAAAAACTGCTATACCGACTCGACTAAAATGTATAACAGCAGATTTTTTTTCGCGATTTCGAAGTTGGCTCCATAGTGAAAGTTGTTCAGTTTGATGGTCTGAAGCACCCTCTCAAGTATTACTACGGTGTTTTGTTAAATCAAAATCCCTGCATAATAACAATATCGATATCGCAAACGAAAATCTGCAGTTTTGTGTTTTTCTTCCTCAATTTACAAGTAGGTAACTAGGCTCCACAGTAGGGTTACCAGATGGGAAGACTAAAATGTCTGGGCAAAATATCAAAAGGTCTGGATTTTGGGATTAGGGTCGGGACAAGTAAATATTACGAAATATAAATTAAGTACTTTTACTCAGAACTGTTTGCATGAGCGTAGCAATGATTTTTTCCCTGAGGAGGCCAGGCCCAGGTTAGGTCGGTTCAATAAAATGTAAAACCTGGAGCGAGCGAAGCGAGCTCGAGTTTTTTTACGACCGATAATTCACTTAATTCTGAAGCGTGCAAACCTAAATGAGCTCGAAATTTTACTGCATTGTGTCTAGGTCCTTGTGACTCAATCTTAGCCAGGAGCGAGCGAAGCGAGCTCAACATTTTACTGTAATATATTGAGATCAGTGTAACAAGATTTAAATCCTGAAGCGAGCTCGAGTTTTTTACTACTTCAAATCTGGAACGAGCAAAGCCAGCTCAACATTTAACTACACTATGAAAAGATATACGATCTAAATCGACAAAATGAGCGAATCGAGCTTGAGATTTCACAGAATTCTGGAGCAAGCGAAGAGAGCTCGAGATTTTACTGCAATCTGTCTAGCCAGGAGCGAGCAAAGCGAGCTCGAGATTTTACAGCAATATAAATGAGAAACAATCAAGAAAATTATATTGTGTTTATTTATTATTATAGATTATTTTTAGTAAGTGAATAATTTTATTTCTGGGGTGGGCCAGAAGGATTCTGGGGTGGTACGTTTGAAATTTGTGTTTTGTTGTAATTTGTCGGGACATTTTGTATTTTTTCGGGACTCTGGACAGCTTACGAAATGTCGGGACAATCCCGACGAATCCCGACCATCTGGCAACCCTACACCGAGGGCAGGACAGGAAGGTCTCAGATCTCATGTAATTGTTGACCGAGGCGATGCCGAGATCAACAAACATTTGATCGGAGGCTTTCTTATTTATTGCCCGAGGTTAGTATAAAATTTGTCTCCTCGACTGGGGTGGAAAGCGGCAACTTCGTTTAGCGCAGCGGGGAAAATTGACGCTTTCCGTCCGGAGGGGAGAAAAATAACTATACGCGATAAGAACCATCGCGATGTGAAATATATCTACATACTTTTTAGTTGATTATGTTAGACAATACCAATACCTATGCCACCTTCCTGATCCCTATCCTGTAATTTGAACTATCATTCTCTAAAACATCAAAACTGCACCAAAACGTCAGTGCACAGGCAGTGGATAAGATGCAGCGACCGCATGCATCGATCGTGTGCACGTCGACCTACTTGCAGGTCAAGCGGTGACCTTAACCCTTAAACAGGCCTTGGCCACCATATTTAAATTCAATAATGAACCTTATTGTAAGTTTTTAGTAGGTACATTGTCAGTTACTTTTATGTGGTCGATAAATCGTACTATGCCTGTTTAAGGGTTAATGATGCATTCAGCTACAGCCCCTCCTTGCAGCTACCTTTTCATTCATCTTTTGAAGACTTAATTAGAGAGATAAAGGTCTTGGGTCATTCATTCATCAATCACCGTCAATTACCGGCCAGGAGTGCGATTTTTGAATCTCATTTGGTGAGATCAGCAGTTGAAAATTTCAAAATTACTATGGAGATACGCATCTTTCTACTGCTGATTTGACTTTCAAAAATCGCACTCCTGAAGCATGATTTTTGAAAGTCAAATCAGCAGTAAAAAGATTCATATCTCCAGAGTAATTTTGACATTTCCAACTGCTGAGTTCGACGTATGACATTCAAAAATCGCACTCCAGGGTCTTCCGTAAGGTCATAAACTATGTATAGATAATCGCCGGCCCGTGAGAGGTATAGTTGGATTCTTTGTTCCTAGTTTGAGAAATTCGGGTGGTTATCATGCACGTATCCAGACTTTTATTTCGGGGGGTGGGGACATTTAATATTATCTGAGAGGGTGCTCCGCTATTTGCTCTGATACATACAGGGTGTAAGGAAAAGTATCATTAACCTTTAAACCACATACTCTACCCATCAAACTGAACAACTTTTACTATGGGACCAATAAATCTCTGAATCTTAAAAATCAGCTGTCCCATACTAAACTGCAATAAAGACTCGATTCAAACGTATGGGACAGCTGATATTTTTTTTTGTTCTTGCTCCCATAGTAAAAGTAGTTCAGTTTGATGGGTAGAGTAGGTATGTGGTTTAAAGGTTAATGATACTTTTCCTTACACCCTGTATAGTGCTTTGGATAATATGCTCTCTAGTTGATCCTTGTTTACAGGAGTTACAGCAGTGGAAATGGGTTTTTCCCAGTGGTTAGATTGATAGACGAGTCTGGCCAACGGGAATTTTTTGGGGGAGTTGTGTGGTGCCCATAAAGGTATTATACCTTACAGGAATAGAGCAACAAACATGAGTTGTCAAATGAAACCGTTTTTGGATGTTTTTTGGAGACTATTCGCAGGCAAAAACTCGAATACTGTCTATAATTCTGAGTCTAACGTGAAATTGTGGATAAATTAATAAAGTAAAAATTATCGACGATTTCACTTTGGATTCGCAATTATTCACGGAAACCGAATTGTAAAAATTAATAAGTGACTAAAAAACGGTTCTATTGCCTCGCGTCACGTATCTGTTTCTATTATACAGATGTGCCGCTAGGTACCTACCTCTCGCTGACTCAGCTGTCAGTTCCTCTATTCCTGGTATAATCCTTTATGGGTGGGGCCTATCTATGCCCATGTAAAAAAATATTGCGTCGAGTTGCGGGCGCGCCTTGGCGACCTTGACAAACGGTCGATAATTGAATACCATGAAACCGAGCGCGCCGCTCGGTTTGGTATGATATACAATTACCGACCGTATGTCAAGGTAGCAAAGGCGCGCGCCCGCGCCTCGACTCCTTCTGTATGCGGTGCGCTTTAGTAGATCGATCGGTCGGTTTTATAGACCAAAAAAAATCGTTGGCTCGCTACTAGCGCGCGCCCGCGCCTCGACTCCTTCTGTATGCGGTGCGCTTTAGTAGATCGATCGGTCGGTTTTATAGACCAAAAAAAATCGTTGGCTCGCTACTAGCGCGCGCCCGCGCCTCGACTCCTTCTGTATGCGGTGCGCTTTAGTAGATCGATCGGTCGGTTTTATAGACCAAAAAAAATCGTTGGCTCGCTACTAACTAGTGCTATCGTCTTTTGTTTTGTTCACTTGGAACCTAAGAACAAGAACTTGGAACGCGCTTCTATGACACAAATGAATATTATCTTATCTGTGTGTACACAAAAGTGTTATAATATAATATAATATATGAATAAAATATCCCTAAAGAACGAAAGCTGCATACAAGCGGCCGCCGCGCCGTCGGTGTAGGTACAGTCAAGAGCACGTCAAGCTAGACGCCTTGGACTTCGTACTGTTCTTATGGCGTTGGTATTAAGAAACAATATCGCACTTCGATTGTCAAGCTTGACGTGCTCTTGACTGTACTCACACAAATTTCGCGTTAGAGGACGAACTACGAATACGTGCACACACTCAGCCGTTGCATGTTGGTTGCATGTGGCTGTAAGCGACCGCTTGTATGAAGCTTTCGTTCTGTATAATTTATGCATTTTTATAAAAGTGCTGTCGTCTTTTGTTTTGTTGGCATGCGCGATTCGATGTGCTCTCAGTATTATTTATTCATGATTAAAACATACACAAAGGTTCATAGTAAGTACTCTTTTATTTGTATCTTTAATATTACCACAAGCGATCAAGAATACAACTATTTCTTGTCTTTCCAAGTTAACAGAAATTGTTCCTCAAATAATAAACTTTACCCACCCTAGAAATCATCATCATCTTAGCAGATGGACGTCCACTGCTGGACATAGGCCTACCCCAAGGACCGCCACAACGCGCTGGCCAGGCGCGCGGCATTGGTATCGATTCGGTATTGCCACGACTTAACTTAACTAAATTTATTCCTGTCATTTTCTAACATTCGACTAAGAAAAGAGACAGAAAACCAACAACTGACTTTAGTGCTGTCAAAGCGACGCTACACGCCCAAAAACGCCTTAAATAAGATGGCGTGCATTATGATGCCATCTTATTTTGGGCGTGTAGCGTCACTTTGACAGCACTAAAGTCAGTTCTTGGTTTTCTGTCTCTTTTCTTAGTCGAATGTTAGAAAATGACAGGAATAAATTTAGTTAAGTTAAGTCGTGGCAATACCGAATCGATACCATTGAAATACCACTCCAAAAAAACGTAATTTCATGTAAATGTCTGTAGATAACAAAATATAATAATATCATAGGACTGCCCAAAAGAGGAGATCGATAGTCCCACCACTCCTGAAAGGTGCGATTTTTATGTATACAGGGTGTAACAAAACACCCTAGTAATATTTAAAGAGGTGGTTTAGACCATCAAACTGAACAACTTTCAGTATGGAGCCAACAATAATAAAATACACCCTGGAAGTATAGGTACAACAGATTTAAGACTCAAACATTTACCTGCGCCCGCGGCATGATGCCGCGATAAAGCGCTATCGCGCCCTAGCTCCCTTTCTTTTTGCACGCGAACGAACGAGTTAGCAGGCGCGATAAAACGTTTATCGACCATTATTACCATGCCGCGGGCGCTGGTCGACATTCGATTTCGGTCCGAGGCCGAACAATTTCTGTTATCTTGTCAAACATCAGTGGGGTGTCAAACATGGATAGAAAGATAAATTACAACAGTTTTATTTTACATTGTATAGGTATATAACAGAGTCAAGCAAGCAACTAAGTTTAGTACTGTTCACCAAAGTTCAAGCTTTGGAACCGTTAGGGTTGAACTACATCACGTAGCACCGCATCGCATTTTTCCGTCGCTCTATCCTTTTCTGTCACTCAGGAACGTCATTTGCTAGAGCATATAAGATAGACTGAACGCGATCGCACGCGGCGTGCTGTCGCGCGATCGCGTTCCATCTATCTTATTGGACGGAAAAATGCGATGCTGTGCTGTGTGGTATCACTGAGCAAGTAATCACTACGTAGGAGAAAAACTATGAATTTAGCGAAAATGAAAATTGACCAAAGTTGTTCCATTTTCATTTTCACAAAATTCATAGTTTTTCTCCTGTCTTTTCAAAAACTTCCACGCGTAACTTTTCTAATGGCATTATAAGAAAAATTCAAATGGTTCTGAATATTGAACATTAATGAACGGAACTTTTACATAAATCGATTAAATGTTACTGTGTATCATACAATGCTCAAAATGTTAAGATAGAACCTTACATTGAGACTAAAAATTAGGATAATAACTAAAACTATTCCTTTTTTATTCATCCCCTAATTATAATCGAAATAACTTTGATAAGTTTTATGTCTAGATATATACAGGGTGTAAGGGACAGCCCTCCGAAACTGAAACGGTGAACTCAGACCATCAAACAGAACAACTTTTACTATGGAGCCTACCTCAGGAAACGCGAAAAAAAATCAGCTGTCCCATACAAAACTGCCGTACCTACCCGACCCAAATGTATAGGACAGCTGATTTTTTTTCGCGTTTCCTGAGGTAGGCTCCATAGTGTAAGTTGTTCAGTTTGATTGTCTAAGTTCACCGTTTCAGTTTGCGGAGGGCTGTCCCATACACCCTGTACAGTCGAAGCTACAAACGCGTTAAAGAAAATATCACCTAACTATGGGTGATAAACCATGTCGCTATAAGCACAGAGGTAAGTTGTATGACGCCTCACGCACACCAACCTAAGAAAGCTGGCCACTTTTATTTTATACGGTAGAAGCGTGAGGCTCAATCTCGACAAACTTTATCTAAGAGAAATAAAACCAATTTGAAAATCTACAATTGTTTCTGACACTATTGTCGGATGCATTTGTATATTTTCAAATTGTGGTTTTATTTCAAGCAAAATTAGGGGATGAATAAAAAGAATAGTTCAGTTACTCTCCTAATTTTAGCAAAATATTGTGTTATTTTTATTAGATCCCATACATAGTAAATGCAACAAGAATAGAAAAAGTTAACAAAAATCAAGGTTCCATCTTAATTTTGCTACGAAATAATTATATTTATACAGTTTATTTCTTTTCATAATAATGTATTTATCACTTAACTTAAAATAACACTTCCATATAGTTCCACTATTTACTTTGCACTTATAACTTAAACTCAAGTTTTATACACTGCACGACCTGATTCAACAACTGTCAGTTTTCATTTAATATTTAATGCATACAATACCGACTTTTACAATAATATCACATTTCAAAAAAAGTTGGATAACATAATTTTTTTCTTCAATTTAATATCATGATATCATTATTTTTTATCTTTATAATATTGATGTGAATATTTAAACAAATCAAATCCATATACAGAGTGAAATTGATATCATTAGCATCCTTTTAAACTTAGGGCTCGACCGCACAGCGATTTTTATTCGCGCGAATTATGTGAAAACATAGGATGACTTCTGACAGGACAATTATGTCAAGACAATAAGTACGAAAATTGCCTTTTGCACGCGTCTTCCTATGTGAAAGTAGGGTGTGGGAGGTCGTTTTAGCGGTAAACAGCATAGGAAGACGCGTGAAACAAACTATTTTCGTACTTAGTTTCTTGACATAAGAGTCTTGTCAGAACATTCACATCTTTCGCGCGAATAAAAATCGCTGTGCGGACGAGCCCTAATATCGATGCAAACTAACGCGCGTTTACGGCGCCGTGGAGATCCAAAAAGCTGATTGTTATATAAATACAAACGAGCGCACAACGCGATGCATATACGCGTTTGAAGTAAGTATATATCGCGTTTTACTCTAAGGTTTACTGGCTGCGACTGTATCTCGTCTGACACGCTTCAGCGTGTCATCCGCTCGTATAAAAAAGGTGGTGTGCATAGGCATAGGCTCTAACATGTTTTATTTTTGACAATAGGTGGTTGATCCGGTTAAAATAAGACTGAAGTTTTCTTATTAAAGATTGAAAAAGTCGGGCGGCGAGCGGGATTCGAACCCACGACCTGCCTATCCGGGGCATGCTCTACTCCAGCAGAGCTGTCGTCGCCCCGCAAGCCACGACGAAATTTTCAATCTATATCTCGTCTTTTTAAGGGACGTCAGCGCCATCTACCAGAGTTATACAAACTACTGATTCACACGTCTAATGTTGCAATTAGATTCATGCGATATAGATGTCACACCTTATTCCAATCGAATTTATTATTTTTACATGTATGCCATGTGATGTGATGGGTCGTGGGTTCGAATCCCACTCGCCGCCCGACTTTTTCAATCTTTAATTTGATTAAGCTAACATGGCATACATGTAAAAATAATAAATTCGATTGAAGTTTTCTTATATTGAACCCAATAAATACATAATAAATTATTCTAACCTAATTTCCAATCAACTTCCTTGCTTTACGAAATGCAATCAATTTCATCGAGTATTGTCTGCATCAAGCATATTCTTTCTCTGTAGGGTGGGTGTGCCGTTATGGTGGCCTGGCGGGGTGCCGACGTATGATTACTAGCTAATATCGGTGTCTGTTCGGATATATGTTGGGGTTCTGGACGTTGGGGTTCGATTGTTGGACGGGGTACCCTTGCGTTATGCTTCCTGGTTTCGCTGTCTGTAATTAAAATGTTTGTTTATTGATTTGGACGACGTTGTCTTCAATCATCATTATCACCCTACACAGGATGTACACTTAAATGCGTTACATTACGTACATTAGGGGGTGCGACAGACCACCAATTTTCAATTATGAGGTCATCAACATTTCGTTACTTCTTAATATCTATTTTGTTATTAAAAATAGAATTCAAGCTAAAAACTCAATGAAAATGGGTGTTAAGCGTTATTTTCTACAATTTTTTTTATTTGAGAGAGAATTAAAATAAAATATATTTATGTAGTCAAATACCCGATTAATTGTCTATTTTAGTACTGAAAGTGGTGAAAACTATAAATTGGCTCAGATTCTGTCCAATGGCACTAACAGAACTATTATTTTGAATGAAAGATGTAAGTATTCCGGACATAATAAGCATAAGCATAAGCATATGCTCACGACTATATTCCCCGAGGGGGTAGTCAGAGATATTCTGAAACCTCAGAACATCCACGTTTCACCAGTAGTACCGAAACTCTATCCAGTGTGACGGGGGGTGAGCCCGGACATAATAAAACTACAAAAGATACAACAAGACATGTATTTATATAACATACCTGTATAGTACTGTGATGTATGGCGATGTGCCTGGTGTTGGACGGCGGTTGCGCGTAGACTACTCCGCTGCTGACCGAAGGGTGGTGCGCCTCACTGAGACCGATCAACACCTGCGGCTGCTCACAAAATAGCCCTTATTAACTTTACTTAGGTATAACTAGAGGTAGTAGTACAATAGAAAAATAGAACCTTTCTTTTCACAAGTTACAAAGACTTGCAGTAGGTATAACATAATATATATGGTGTAAAAACAAATGCGTAACATAGTTTAAGTGGTGCTTCAGACCCTCAAACTGAAGAATTTGTACTATAGAACCAATATTGATATCGCGAAAAAAAGTAAATTGTTCCATAGAAAATGTCAATAGCTACTCAACTCAAATGTATGGAAAATCGTTTTTCTTCGCGATTTTAATACCATAGTCAACGTTGTTCAGTTTCAGTCTAAAGCAACTCCTCAAGTTTGTAACACGTTTAAGTTTACACCCTGTATAACATTCTTTGCAATAAATGCCATAATTATTTAAAAAATTAGCACCTATAACGCCTCTATCTTCTAATAACATTGACCAAAAAGTTTTGGTTACGTTTAACGATTGATTAAACAATTGATATCGGGGGAAGGTTAATAACTATCTATTTACATTATACGGAAGTAAAGACCTGCGATTCCTTCTTCTGCTCCTGATGCTGCTGCCCATCTCTATTCTTCAGCATATCCAGGTACAGCTGCGACGGTTGTGGCGCCGGGGCATACATCAAGTTGCTATGATGTGGCGTGTGGGGCGTGTGGGGCGTATGCGCGTGATGGGCGTATAGCAGCGGCGGGGGACGTTCGCCCACCACGCCGACCACGCCAGACGTCGGCATAGCGTAGTATGCCGGCGATGAAACGGAAGAACCACCGACGCTTGAGTATTGAGACGGTTCTGTGGATGGTATAGTGTTTAATAAGTCTGACTAAAAGTAAGAAATTATTTGGTTAATTTGCCTATAATATGGAAGTGAACGACCGAAGTTTTTGGGTTTATAAATCTCGTAGGAGGTTATTATTGGGATGGTAGGAATATTTGCACCACATACATAAATAAATTAGAACCAGGATCCTTATGTGATTATTTTAAGTTATCTAATAGAGCGATGATAGCCCATACGGAAGAGAGCTTGCGCCTCAATCATGAGGCGGCGGTTCGATTCCTGGCCTGTCCACTAAGTTCTTCGGATATTATGTACGGTTGTATTTATCATTTAATAGCTCGGCGGTGAAGGAAAACATCGTGAGGAAACCTACATACCCGAGAATAAAAAAGAAAATACTACAAGTTCGGAGGTATGCGTAAAATATGGGTGAGCTTGGGGCGAACACAAAGGACCAGCGATGGTCAAAGTGTTACATAACGACCCTTGCTTGCCCAACACTAATAATAAATAAGTTATCTAAAATGAGTTTATGCTTCAATAAGATGACCTATGATGTAGGGGCTAAAATGAATCCAGGCAATCCATCCATACTAATATTATAAATACGAAAGTCTCTATGTATGCCTGTTATGTTATCCTGGCTAAACCGCTGAACCAATTTTGAGGTATACAGAGGCATCATAATTACACACAGACGGAGTTGCGGCAAACAATTCAAATACACCAATCGTTTATGCAGAGTGTTAATTTTATTACATGCGATCTTTGATAAAGTTATATGTCAAGATTGACTGTCTAAGATCCGAAAACGTCGAAAAAAATTGGAACCAGGACTGGTTCCTAAACCCTATACATATACACGCACACATACAGAATTTGTATGGCGCCTCACGCACACCAACCTATGAAACTTAGCCCCTTTTGTTTTATACGGTAAAACAGTGAGGCTCATTCTAGACATATACTTTTTCTAAGCATGCGATCTTAAAACTTGAACAAAATATTAAAGATGTATTGTTAGTTACTTCACTTCACTACGCTACTAGTTAAATAATTGTACGACTAAAAAATTAGGAAACACTTCTAATCTACTTTCTACCAAAAACTAAAACTACACACACAAACACATTGTAAGTTTTAGTATAAAAGGAAAATTGTTAGTGATGAAAAAAAGCAATGAAATATGAGACACAAAATATGAATCTAGAATTCTTTACAATCATGTTAATCAAAAATCTATTATTTAGCCTAAAAGTACTTTTATTCCCTCAAAAATCTACAGATTAAAACACCCAAGTTAGTGAAGAAACAATGAACAATGATTAGAAGATAACAGACACAAAACAAAAACGTGAGACAGACATAGATACAGTGATGTGAGTGAAAGGGATGACAAGCGGCAGTGGCGACACAATCAACTCACTGTTCCAAAGTACTGCGCGGGCCATCTGACGGCCCATCCTTCCATCCTCAACTTCTGCAAAAGATTATTTAAATATTTTATACATTTATCTTCCTGAAGCCGTGGTGGTCCAGTGGCGAGTAACCTTGCCTGCCGTGCAGGAGGCGATGGTTCGATCCCCGTCCAACCCGACTCGTACCAATGAGTTTATCGGAATTTATGTACGATTTGTAACACCACTGGCTTTTCGGTGAAGGAAAATATCGTGAGGAAACCTGCATGCTTCAATTTCGAGGCGTGTATTGTACCCACTGTCCATTATAAGTGGCGACGGGCTCACTCCCCGTCACACTGGACAGAGTTTCGGTACTACTGGTGAAACGTGAATGTTCTGAGGTTTCAGAATATCTCTGACTACCCCCTCGGGGAATATAGTCGTGAGCATATGCTTATCTTCCTGACGCTGACCTGCTTAGAATGGACCAGCCCATTTATTCCCATGTGTTTCGTACGACGCGGCTAAGGAATTACGTTTCTTCTTTGTTGTTTTATGAATTAATGGATTCTTACTTGTGCGTTAGGGGTCAGCGCACACCTAGCGGAGAACTGTTCGAACAGATTTCATTAATCAATGAATAATGAACTCAATGGTAATTGAAATAGAGTTGTAAATGGCGTGCAAGAGATCCTTGTCCCTGTGGAGTGTTCGCATTATTCCTTGCACGCTATTTTCAACTCTATTTCAATAGTCTTTGAGTTAATTATCAATTCATTTATGAAAACTGCTGGAACAGTCTCCCCTAGGTGTGCGCTGACGCAAGCATCGTATTTCCACCAGTAGTGTCAAGTAGTTTGCTAGAGCATCTATCCCAATCTCAAGGATTGTTTTTGAGCAAAAACACAGCTGAGAAGAGATTACGGAGCCTCGTGACAAGCTAAAACGCGAACCGCGCGAACACCACGCGAAAGACAAAACCTGCAATGTGATACCAGCATAGCTAGCATGCCGCAGTGATACAGCGCTATCACCAAGCTATCACACTTTAGCTCTCTTTCTATTTGCGTGCGAACGAACGAGATAAAAGACGTGATACAGCCGTATCACGTGCAGCATTCTACGAGGGCAGGTTTTTTATGCAGTGTTGTAGGTTGTAGGTAATAGTCTAGCCACCTATCCCTACTTGACACGTCATTCCATCCTGAAATCTTTAATATTCTAAAAGTAAGCCTAATATGGTTGGTAGGTATAGATAGATAGATATATAACACGTTTATTCATTCGCAATTGCATTGTAGCAGGGTTTCTGATCACTCCGCAGGGGATTATAGACGTGAGTCTAAGTATTTATGTATCTTCTGTCATTACGACTAGCACCATAGCTTTATTGAAGAACGCGAAGAGCTGATACAATGCGGAGGACTTTCGATCGGCCTTAATACGCCGCCGTAATACAAAACGGCTGTTTTTTTTAACATCAAGCCGTTAATGTAGCGGATTCTACAATTTGGCTGCTTGTTACTGTATTTCAAAATATGTAACAGTAAGCAGGCGACGTATTGTTGAATAGCTACATAACTACAGGGTGTTAGGGTAAACAGTTGCATTACTTTAAGGGGTGATTGTACCCATGATACTGAACAACTTTTCCTTAAACGTTCCTTGGGGGAAGTTGTTCAGTATCATGAATACAATGATCCTTACTCACAACTATATTCCCCGAGGGGGAGTCAGAGATAGTCCGAAAACTCAGCACATCCACGTTTCACTAGTAGTACCAACCGAAACTCTGTCCAGAGTGACGGCCTACGTGAAATACGTCGCCTACTTCCTATTTAAGAGGAAAGACGAGTACGGTTTTTTCCATACAAACGTATTCCCCTGTTTTCTCCCTGGATAATGACACTAGAGTGAACATTTTTTTACCATACAATCTATGTTACCTCCGCTATGTCCCTATGTATTGCTTTTTTACATAAATTAATTACTGTATGAACTAGGGACCTTTGAAAATGACCAATTTTACAGCCCGTTTTCAGACATCCAGCAAACAAATTTGACGAATACAAACAAAAAAAAGCAAAACGTACAGACATAGCTAAAGTCTTTCTCATATTATTCTTGAAATAATTATTAAAATCGGTTTAGTTTTGGAGGAGAAAACAGGGGAATACGAAATGCTGTTTTCGTCGATTTTATGTAGATAAAATCGGTCCTAGCTGCAGTTGTCTCTTTCGCACCCTAGCCGGTGGGGTGTATGGGTGGGGCGGATCGGACAAATATTTATACGGTTGAAAAAGTAACCTATTCTCCAAATTAGCATTTCAGCCCGCCTACCCTCTTAAGTACTGTTATTTTGAAATACAGTAAGTAACAATGTCGCAGGCAAATTGTAGAATTACACTTACAACCAAAAACAATATGATATGTACAAGTACATAACTCACTGTGATCGGAATAGACCGGCTGATGCTTCATGGAGGGCTGGTGTAGCCTGTGTGCGTAGAGGGCGTACGTAGGCGACGGACTGCGTGTTCGCTTTACTCCAGACTGCATCGGGCCACGGACTATATTTTGCTGTTGCGGTGACAGCATGTAGTTTGAATGCTTGTTCTGGAACATGATGTTTTTGATTTAACAAATGACTGAATGAAATATATTATTTTATTTGCACCAAACATAAATACAGTACAGAGCAGGAAACAAAAATAATTATGGTACTAATAGCCTACTAATAAAGAAATTCTTTATTCTTAGCAAATAACCGAATTATTATGTTAAATCTGGTTGTACTAACTTCATCTAAAAGTTCGGCGCAGGGTGGTGATTTTCAAAATGTAAAAAAAAGTTACAAATTTCAAAAACTATCAAACTTCGATTTTTTTGTATTCTTTTTCTAAGGCGGCCAAGTGGGGAGGGCAGCGGCTACCCCTGTCCCGTGGACGTCGACATCGGGAACATCGGGATCTGGATGTTGCTTGTTCTTACCTTCTTCAGCAAATGTGAAGAAAGTTGTTTTGGACGGCCCTGTGAGGGCGGCGGCTCGCCCTGTCCCGTGGACGTCGACATCAGGAACATCGGGATCTGGATGTTGCTTGTTCTTACCTTCTTCAGCAAATGTGAAGAAAGTTGTTGTGGACGGCCCTGTGAGGGCGGCGGCTCGCCCTGTCCCGTGGACGTCGACATCGGGAACATCGGGATCTGGATGTTGCTCGTTCTTACCTTCTTCAGCAAATGTGAAGAAAGTTGTTGTGGGCGGCCCTGTGAGGGCGGCGGCTCGCCCTGTCCCGTGGACGTCGGCATCGGGAATTATCGGGATCTGGCTGTTGCTAGTTATTACCTTGTTCAGCAAATGTGAAGAAAGTTGTTGTGGACGGCCCTGTGAGGGCGGCGGCTCGCCCTGTCCCGTGGACGTCGGCATCGGGAACATCGGGATCTGGATGTTGCTCATCGGCATCTTCATTGGCTGCATCTCACTGGAAGTTTTAATCATTGTATTAAGATTCCACTCTATACCCTTCATTCGAGGTGCATGCATTTATGCATGCATATGCAATTACCAAACACATGACGCAATATTTTCTAAAAATCTAGGTAGGTACTTATGGCCATTTTGAGAGAATGTCAGCCATGGACCTTATTTTTCAGTATTTTTCAAAGAATAATAGTAAATAAGAGATACAAGCAAAACAAAAATCTGTAAATTTTTATTGAAGAATTGTATGATTAAATCTCTTTCACTTCTTTAAATGATTTTCAAATTTTGGTACCTTTCATTTCATAAAATGAAATATTGTCCATTATCAATATGAAAGAAAAACGGTTTCCTTTGAAACACAACATGCATACTCACTTAGTTTCCTTCTGTTGCCTTTTCCTTATCTCATCTTCATTGAGAACTTTCTTCAGCTGCATGAAAAGCTGTTGTTTTTCTTTCTCCAGCTGTTTTAGTTTTTGTTCTAATTGATCTATTTGCTCCTTAGTTTCCTCTGAAAATTTATCAGTATTATAATGGATAGTTTGCATCATTGTTGACTGCACACATACATACATAAACAAAGGAATGTTATTGTTTAGAATTATCAAAGGTTTGAAATCATCAAGATTATTATTTCCAAGCTGATTATTAGTTAGGAGTGAAATTATGCCGTTTTTGCTGTAATGCACTCATCTCATAGCCTACCAGACTAAGCAATGCCTATTCATCTGCATTTATTCCAGCTTTATTTTCCACTTAACACTTTACAAATATACATGCACTTTATAATTATCTTATTTCCGTTTCTTTGTTATGTGGCCCCCTCATGGGTAAAAGCCTCCTCCATTCCTTTCCACCTTTCCCTGTCTCTGGCCATGAATATTTTTTATAACTATCTACATATATTTATCAAGATAATTGTGTTAATTATCAATGATAATACTTTCGAACCCTGGAGTGAGATTTTTGAAAGTCACACATTCAAATCAGCAGTAGAAAATGTCATAATCTCCACAGTAATTGATGATTGAATGATATTTTCTACTGCTAATTGGAACATGTGACTTTCAAAAATCGTACTCCTGTACACCACCAATGCTCTGTCAGTAAACATACCTAATGTCATGACATCTTGCCTCTCCCTCGCCTCACGCTCCTTGCGTAATCTTTCTTCTTCCACTTCTGCTTCATATTCTGTAAGTTTTATATGTAAATAATATGTTAGCAAGAAGTAGCCTCTGAAAAAAACTAGATTCTAACACAAAACCGAGGTGGATAAGTTCTTAATAGCTTATCTGACAGAATGTTTGACATATTTTGTATTTTCTGTCAGATAAGGCATTAGGACCCCACAGAACATTAAAAGAGGGGTTAGAAATGAAAAGTAGCGCTTTTGCTTCGGAGACGGCTGTCGCCACTTGTCTTCCCGCTCACGCTGCTACAATTACTCATGCCCTCTCGCTCGCACCACGCCGAGCGCCTTATGGTGTTATGCAAATCATTGCATAACCTGTGACGACACGTTCCATGCCTACTTTGCACTTCTAACCCCTCTTATAATGTTCTGTGTAGGACCCTCAGGCCAAATAAAAAAACAAGACGTTGCCACAGTATAAGAAAGATTATCTAGTACTACATACAGTATGGACACTCCCTACCTCCCACCAACTTTTACCTCACCCCTTCTGGTTACTTCGTGGTTACCTCCTAAGCAAATGTGCAATCCTGTCTCGCTCGCACGCAATAGCATCGCACATGCTTAACATATCTGTTAAATTTTCACCATTTGTATGAAATGACACCTAACGGCTGACAGAGTCCAGGGTGTGACGACGCACTGTCACCAAGTGACGTGAAGCCGGTTTTGTAAGCATTGTGTACTCCTAGTAAGGTGTAGTTTGGTTGTAAACTATGTTGTAAATGTGTGCTTGTGATCGTGTATGCACAGAGCAAGGTGTAGCATTGCATGGTTTACTTTATTGTTCACAGAGCTATCTTGTTTTTTTATTTGGTCTGAGTTAGGACCTTATTCAGGTATGGTGAAAGTCCCACAATCTTGTCAGGGTGTATTCTTGTGGTGAACGCAGACCTGGAAGCACCGCACGCACTGCAGTCTCTTTTTTTTTTTTTTTTTTATATATATTGGCCTTTGTTATTGTGTCGAGGCACAATAATTCGGTATGTCAAGTTTTTTTTGGTCTTCATTTTTATATTTTTTACGGACAGAAGACATAATTTTAAGATACCTATTTCATTCTTATTGCGATTCATCGAGTTTATCAATATAAATTGAATTTTTCAATAGTTTGATCTGTAATCTCTAAGTGCAAAAATGGTGGAGAGAAAATAATTCGAATTCCATGGAGAAAAACTACCTACAGCTGTATTTAAAAAAATTAAAACCTGCCTCCTCTTTCTAACTCTATGCTGGAAAAAGATACGGCAACATCAAATGTCAAATTCTGACATTGTGAAAGTATTTTTTTTTCTTAATGGCCGGTTATTTTAAGTTGATTTTATGTTTAACAAGGAGTTCAGAGGTATGCCAGTGACGTCACTGCACGGACCGAAAAACGACGTTATTTTATTAAAAATATCTGTAATCCTTTCATTTTAAAATCTCTGACTTAGAAAATATGATTATTGAGACAATTATCTCGAAATGGTTTTCGATTCAGTCCTCCAAAAAAAAACTTGACATACCGAATTCCGCCAATGTCAGCGTAGTGGAGAAGAAACAAAATTTATCGAGTAGTGATAGGTTTATTTATGCGAGATTTCTGATTCTGTTCCACCGACTCACCAGTCACTTTTTGTATGAACGGACTAGCATTCACATCTGTCAGTTTATACAAAGAGACTGCGGAGCGGCCTAGTCTGCATTCACCTTTAGGAATCATACAAAACCGTAGGTTGAGTATTCTATAGATTTCCTGACAGCGTATACTCGAAAGGGACAGAGATATGACAAAAATGTATGAGAAATCGTGCCTTTGTTTGCCATAGTTGCAAGATTTTGTATGCAATTTCAACTGTGGCAAACAAAAATATCGCATACGCAGAAAGGGACAAACGACATGGATTTTGTCGCATTCACTCTGTGTAATTAGCGTATAAGGCTGTCTCGTTTTCGTGACTATTATTATTTTAATGCCTTTTCTAGTTGATTCTCTTTCTACGTACAAAACGTGTATTTATTGTGTCAAATAACGGTGTTCAGGAACGTAAGATCGATTTAAGAATCATAACAAAGATTGAAGCCAAGTGAAAACAATGGAACACTTGTACAAAAGAAAGAAGTGTAAAGTTTACCTTCTTTTTTCCTCTGCCTTTCTCTGATAATGTACCGCTTGAGGGCATTCCACATTTTGTCATCCGCATCATTTTGCTCTTCAACTGTTGTCGAAGTTACGGCAGGCATTTTAAGCAATGCACACTCAATCGTTAAAACGAAACAAATTAATAATGGACAGGAATTACGATCTTGAACTTGCAATAAACTGTATTAATTGATGCAAATCTTTTCTATAGATAATAATGATATTATAAAATAATGCAGAATATACGAAATAAAAAATCTGACATTTTTTATTTTTTCTATTTTGGTTGACGTTTTCCTTTTTTTATTTTTATTTGTATTTCTTTGACGGCTCAGGATAATGGTCCTTTTGAGACATTCGTTTGAACGATTTTCCAAATGGCTCGATAGATGGCGTTGACGAAACATGGAAAAGTTTGAGGCGTAATACGCGTAGACGGCATTAATATACAGGGTCCAACTTAATATGCTGACACTTTTTTAAGGGGATGATCAGACCATCAAACTGAACAACTTTCTCTATGGGGCCAACATCGAAACAGTGAAAAAAAAATCAGCTGTCCCATACATTTGGCTCGAGTAGGTTTGCAGTTTTGTATGGAACGGCAGATTTTTTTTCGTGATTTCGATGTTGGTGCCATAGCGAAAGTTGTTCAGTTTGATGGTCTGATCATCCCCTTAAAAAAGTGTCAGCATATTAAGAAGGACCCTATATAAGTAATAATTTATATATGGAAAAATAGTTTTCATACAAAATTTCAAAGCTCTGTACAAAGAGTAATATAAGTATATTAGCTCTGTATCTTCGTAATAATATTATAAATTGCAAATTTTATTTGATACGCGGCATCCTTTGATAAAGTATATGTCAAGATTGACAGTTGAAGATACGAAAGCGTCGAAAAAAATTGGAAACAGTACTGGTTCCTAAACCCTATACATATACACGCACACATACATAATTTGTAGGGCGCCTCACGCACACTAACCTATGAAACTTAGCCCCTTTTGTTTTATACGGAATATTAGTGAGGCTCATTCTAGACATATACTTTTTCTAAGGCGGCATCTATATTCTCCAAACTGTTTTTCCATATACACATTATTACTTATATTAATGCCGTCTACGTGTATTACGCGTCAAACTGCAGTCTGCAAGGTTGCTCGCCCCTGTCTCGTCAACGCAATCTATCGAGCCATTAGGAACTATTCTATTTTTTCTTTTTTATTGGCTTTCTGAAAATCCCTCAATAGGTATATTAGGCCGAGATTCAGAGACGATTTTTTTTGGCTTAGTTTGAGCTAAGTAGGGTAGAAATGTATGGATTTTGACATAATACGGGAGTTCGAACTATGACTTACAAATCGTCTCTGAGGCCGAGATAGAGGCCGAGATTCAGAGACGATTTTTTCCGTCTTAGCTCGAGCTAAGTAGGGTCGAAATGTATGGATTTTGACATACGGGAGTTCGAACTATGACTTAAGAATCGTCTCTGAATCTCGGCCTCAGAGACGATTTGTAAGTCATAGTTCGAACTCCCGTATGTCAAAATCCATACATTTCGACCCTACTTAGCTCGAGCTAAGACGGAAAAAATCGTCTCTGAATCTCGGCCTGAATCTCGGCCTTAATGTCTTTTCTAGTCATCTCTTTCTACGTGTCAAAATCATGTCGTCGTCATCTATGCCAACAAGATGCCAACGTATCACGTATAGCATGTTACGGCTTCTGCATAGGTAGCATTTCCGACACCGTGATACAGCGCTATCACTCCTTCGCTCTCTTTCTAGTTGCGCGCGAACGAACGAGATAAAAGACGTGATACAGCCGTATCACGTGTAGCATGCTACGAGGGCTGGCTCACTAACGCACTGTAGGTATAAAAAAGTATCAACGCGGCCACGCCTCGACATCGAGGCATCATAGAGGTACGATTCTTCTTACTTTTTGTCAGTTCTCGATCCCTATGAGCACCTTTGAGTTTAGAGCTTTGAGTTACTACTCAGAATACTTTCTGACGGCAAGAAAAATTTAATACTGCGATCGATATTGTTGACACAAGTTCTAATGCGAAAAGGCTAAAAATAAACAAAAAAAATGAATTTCATTAACTCAGACGCATCCGTTGATTCATATTTTTAGCATAAGCATAAGCATAGCATATGCTCACGACTATTTTCCCCGAAGGGGTAGTCAGAGATATTCTGAAACCTCAGAACAACCACGTTCATATTTTTATGCTTACAAAAACACTATTTTTAAAATACTTTATTTGTAATACATTTTATGGTCTCCAAGGTTGCTAATCCGAAAAAGATATTCTGAAACCTCAGAACAACCACGTTCATATTTTTATGCTTACAAAAACACTATTTTTAAAATTATTTTATTTGTAATACATTTTATGGTCTCCAAGGTTGCTAATCCCAAAAATTTTCTTGGCTAATCCATCTTTCTTCGACGCCATCTATCAAGATATTTGGCATTACTTTTTCTTTTTAATGGCTGTCGGAAATCCCATCATTTAAAAATAACCTATTTCTTTTTCATTTAGTTCCTAAAAACTCTACAGATGGCATGATCGAAATTTTCAAATAAAAACATCGTAAATATTGAAATATTCCGTCAAAAGATGCGTTGGCATCTTTTTAATCAGCTTTTCCCTCTTTATTATACATATTTGTCTTTTTGGAAGTATGATCTTTATTCGCTTCGCGCAGACCGTAGCGTCATCTATCGATCCCATAGAAAACCAAAAGAAAAACGCTCTGACTGGACTTGACAAAATGGCAACACTGGCACTGTGATCTGTCCGATCTGTCAAATGTGGGAGTTTTGGCGGGATTTGGGCAGCTACGTTTGGAGTCCTCATATTTCATCGAATTTTTATTGTTTGTAGCATTGATTTAAATAAAAGGGAAGATATGGTACTAGCCTCCAGCGCATGGACCGTATAAAGCGAGTCCCCCGTGACCTACCCGACTCAGTCGCTATCCGACCGGCATTTGGATGACACGCGTGCGTGAGTGAAATCTTTTTTTATTTTTCGGTGGAATAAAGGTACCACACTGCCTTCGTGTGCATTTAATCCTTGCGAAATCATTCGTTTGAAAAAACAAATCACACGGCATTACTTTTGACTCGTATGAAAACTTAATATTTCTTATTAATAAATGTCTCGATTCGTTATATTTCATCGCCATTTTGCAGAACGAGACAGAGATATACGATACGTAAGTGTGCGACAAGTTAAGCTGCACGGCCACGTGTTGGCGCTACCCGCGTCCCGGCCATATTATATCGTCCTGCTCGCACGCACGCATCTGTGCGTCATGCAGTCTCTTTCATTTTTGATTTTTAATATTAAGCTTAGTTTGTGTGAGTATAATGTATCTGTGTTAGTACGAGATCCGTTTTTCGAGTACGCAATATTAGAACGTACCGCTTCTTCCTCTATATTTATTCAAAGGTTTGTAGTGAAATTTGGTTCGTAAAATTGGTGTTATTTTGCGTAACAAAGTGTCGTGCAAGTGAACAATATACAGTTCTGTGAAATATGATGGTGTATGGTCGTAAACAGGAAAAGCGTTCCGTGATTTTAGCGCGGCAAAGCGGTCGGTTCACCTCTTTCCTGTGGACTTCTCTGCGTTTCCTGCGTCTTTCGATTGTCTCCAAAAACTCCAAAGAAGCATCAAAACGTCGATGCGAAATCAGAAGACAATTTGAAAATAAAATAAGATTTGGTCTAAAAGTCTTGTAACCGGGCCAGTAAATAATAATAAAAAAAAATTATCTGTCAAATGTGAAATGTCAATGTCAATGCGAAACTCGAAAAAGTGTCACGAAACGCGAATGAAAATATGAAAATAGAAAAAGTCCTGTGAGAAAAATTATAATTCTACTTAATTTTTACATCAATATACCTTAAAACTGCTATTACATTTATACCATTAGACGTGTGAAACATGGACGGACCCTCTGGACCAAAGAAGAAATTAAAAACCGTAAGTTTTATCAATGATTCATCTTTTCAGTTTTATTGCAGATTAAATGTTTAGAATTATCTTTTTATATGATGTTTTAGGTACGTTCTTTTCCAAGCGAACGTACACCGATACCTTTTAATCGAAAATGAGGAAAAGATCGGTGAAATTCATTTTATCAATAAACATTTCGCTACCTCTATTTTTTGTACCGTGAAATGTGGCAACTTTACCAACGGACATTGACTTTGCCATAAGTTACGTGCATTCATAAAATCAGATTAATTTAGTCCAAATTTAACTTTCAATTAACTTTCTATTAAAAGTGGCACAGCTTTAAAAAAAATATGTTTTGACAAGTTAATCTGATATTATGAATGCATGTAACTGATAGCAAAGCAAAGTCAATGTCTGTTGGTAAAGTTGCCACATTTCACTGTACGGTTATCTTTATCATTGATATTTTTTATTCATAAGCCTATGTTGTTCGTTCGTCCGTCCGTCTGTCTGTCTGTCCGTCCTACCTATTTAGGGCTGTAACTTTTGAACCGTAAAAGCCAGACAGTTGAAATTTTCACAGAATGTGCGTTATAATGATGGATTTGCTAACAAAAGTAAAATAAAATGTCAAAATGATAAAATTTTGTGAGGTCCTCGTACAAGAAACTAGTTTTTATTATTTTCATCTCGCTATATCATAAAAACGATAATACATGTAAGAGTCAAACTGGTTGTAATTATAGACTAACAACAAATAATAAAAACTGGGCAAGTGTGTGAGAACCTTGTCGATCTTGAAGATTGAGGATGTGGCGCTTCTTCTTTTCATTTAATTTATCTTTATTGGTTATCAAACAGCAAACTACTTAATTTGGAATACAACAACATTTAAATTTTACAACGCCAATTACATGATAACACGTTTTAAAAACTGTTTAAGGTACAATAAGAAAAAAAAAAACTTACTAAATATAAAATTTTCACAAAGGAAAAGAGTAACTAACTAACATTACTTTACTAATATAACGTTACTAACATTAATTGAAACTAAGTGCTTCTATGGGATTAATAGACCCAACAAACAAATCGGTCACACAGACACACATTCCAATTAGACGCATCTAAAGCATCAGTACGTGACAAAATAACTCTTATAACTCATTAGTCATCATATAAATGGTAGTCTATACGACCAAATCGCTTGCTGGGATATTTGTCCTAGCCGCTGACTAAATGATGTGTTATGTGTGTACGTAAGTGTGTTTGTATGTATATGTGTGAATGGGTATCATCACTATAAAAAACAAGTAAAAACACACAGATGAAATGAAAAGTGAAAAATTTATGTTAATAGGATTTAAGAGGGTGCGTTCTTTACTGCGTCCCTTGCCCTTTTAGTATACTGCCCCAGCGACATGAAGAAGACATCAGAATCGCACATAAGGTCCTCGTGAGCGTCAATACATCGGTTCAAAACTGAATTCCTGGCATAATTACTCTGTGCATACGGATGGTGCAGAAGGCGAGGCTGCCGCAAGCGAGTCGTGTTCGTACGCAACCCCACCCGTGATAACAGTTCAGGGCAATCCAATCCACCATTGAGGATGGAGTATAAAAATTTCAAATCCACGACAACTCTTCTATCCCTCAGACTCACAACTCCAAATAAAGCACGGCCCTCCTCATAGTGGACGAAGTTCAAGTTGAATTTAAATTTAATTTAAATTCGTGTCAGCATAAGTTATATCAGAGTCACGTTTTAGGTTCTGACCCAAGCACTTGTCTCGCGTGGTTTTCGCGCGTCGCGTTTTTGCCTGCCACATGGCTCCACAATCCTCAATCTCTTCTTGTTCTTGACCAAAAACAATCCCTGAGATGAGAATAGATACTCCCATAAACTACTTGACACTGGCAGAAATGCAAGCAAGACTCCATTAATAATAAATAAAAAATAAAAAAGTTATTTCGAATGACAATCACTCATGCTGTAGTGTTAAGATTAGCCAGTCAATGGCAGTCGTATCGAGGCTGACTGCCCAGGGTTTGCCAGATGAACTCGGCTTTCGTCACTCGGCGAAGCTGTGTCCTATCTGTGATAGGACCTATTGCCTCATTATGGGGTGATAGGCTATCACCCCATAATGAGGCAATAGGGCTAAGTTACATGGTCCACTGGACACTGGACCATGGTCCATGGACCACTGGCTATTGGACGCATTTCTGACTGTGTTTAATATAAGGTGTTACAAAACTACAAATAAACATTTAAGGGGGTGGTGTAGACCATCAAACTGAACAACTTTCACCATGGGACCAATATCGAAATCGCAAAAAAAAAAAATGTTTTATACTCTACAAATCGACTAGAGCTAAAATATGTAGGGGATATAAAATTATTTTTTTCGCGATTTCGATGTTGGTCCCATAGAGAAAGTTGTTCAGTTTGACGGTCTAAACAACCCTCTTATGAGTTTTAAAAATTTATTGTCACTTATGAAACACCCTGTATATTGTGGGGACTTGACATCTATGGCAACTAAGAACTGTTGGACCACAGCCGGTCCCTAGGCTTCAAACTATGCCTGGTGAAAGAACAAGAGGTGAAACTGTGTCTATACATAGTGGATATTCCAATAATCCGCAAAATTATATGTCATCATCCACTTTTATAATGATAACCGGTAAGGTTTAGAACTATCTGCCTGCATTTGTTTTTCTAAGCAAAAACATACAGGATATTTTTAAAACAAGAGATAAAAGACTTTTTCTGGGCGAGCGCATTACATCCTCTTCTTCATCTACACTTTCCATAAGGAGAGACAAACGTAAACATGTTTTGAAAAGAAGAAAAAAACAGCTGCATGGGTAGCATGCCACCGTGATACAGCTCTATCACACCTTCACTCTTTCTATTTGCGCGCGAACAAACGAGATATAAGACGTGATACAGCCGTATCATGTGTAGCATGCTTTATGTGTAGCTATCTTGTAACAGTGCCTTATTTATCTATAACAATAAAAATGTTTTTCGAAGCTTGAAGAAGCAGAGCAGGTATCGCTACTATGTGGCGATTGTTTCAATAACAAAGTTTCACTACGCCACAAGCAGCCCTTGGTTATCCTACAATGGACTAAATGCTACACTCATCTCACTAACTTACCAAACGCATTCCTTCTTCTCAAGCATTCAAATAGTATTACCATTGTCTGTTAAGAGATAATAATACGAGTATAGTATCCTTCTTCAATGTGTGTGATGTGATTTTGATGTTGGTCCCATGGAGAAAGTTGTTCAGTTTGACAGTCTGATCATCCTCTTAAAAAAGTGTCATCATATTAAGAATCCTATATACATTTGAGTCGTGTAGGCAGCGGCGGCGGGTGCAGTTTAGTATGGGACAGCAGATTTTTTTTTTGCTCCAATTTGTTTGCTCCCATAGTAAAAGTTGTTCAATGTTCAGTTTGATGGGTAGACTCTTCTATTCTATTCTATTTTTAAAAAAATGGCTGCCATCGTTGGTTAATGATGATTTTGCCAATGTCGAGTTGATGTTGTACGGTTATATTGATATTTTGGTGACTTCAAGGGTTGTTCTTATAAAAGAACACTATCTTGAGCCACCACTGGAGCCCCGCTGTCGAGCTGGGAGGGGGCAACCAACAAACGTGACTGCCCTATAGCAGATCGACAACGCGACTCCGGGTAGACTCTTAGTTTAAAAGGATGCTAATGATATCAATTTCACCCTGTATATACCTATTTTGGTTATAAGATTAGCTTAGTAAGACAATCTTATAACATTGTGTTCGGAATTCAGGTACATGAGATGTCAAGTCGCAACGTAGAACATATTCTGATTCTATTTAAATACTTGCTATACTAATTGTCGTACAGTAATAACCACAAACTGGACTAATGCAAATCATGGCAAATAATTGACATCAATGCATATTTTAAATATCTTGTATAAATACATATTATTTATGTATTGTTTACCATGTTTTTGCAATAGTTCTATCATTCGACAATGGACCATATTTAGAATGATGTATAAGGCTATACAGGGTGATCAAAAAACTCTAGTACTATTTAAAGATGGTGTAGTTAAACTATCAAACTAATCAACTTTCACTATGGAGCCAATGTTAAGAACAAATTAAATTCAGCAGTTTCATACAAAACATCAAGGGACAGCAGATTACCTGCATACACTGAAGAAGAAATTCTGATGTGAAGTCTTCCAATCCGCATTGGACATGTGTGGTGTACTAACGCCCATACACGTGGTACGTTTATAGGCTGTTGATGATTGGATGGAAATGTTGTCGTGAGGATAATGTATTAATGAGTTGGTTTCCTCATTTCACTCCCACAAGTAGGTATTAGTAACTCAGATGAAAACAGGTAGTGGTGTCATGTAAAAAAAAACAAGAATCCTGTTTGAGCTTTTCTTGTTTCTTGTCAAGCTTATTTTTTCCTCAAATGCATAAAAATAAAATAAAACAATATAGAAGGATAATAATATTACAAAAAGTACCAGAAAACGTACAGTGGTTTTTATTACTGTTAAAGTGAATTGTTAGTGAAAGTCAGGGCCAAATGTAATGCCTGTATTGTTGTGCAGTATGCAGAATTGACACTATTTCTCAGGTCTTAATAAAAGGTGTTGTGAACACCTTAATGAACGTAAAACCAGAGTCTGTAACAGAACAATATTCAGATACCTAAATGCTAAATTAACATAAGTACCTTTATATAGATGCAGAAAAAGGTTACATAATCATAGTAGAATAGAAAGTTTTAACGTAGAATGACTTACACTCAGTTGCAAAAACTCTTATTAAAGTTAGGGCCTGTCAAATTCAAACTCAAATTTTTTTATTCAAAATAATATCACATAAGTAGATAACTTTCTGACGTCATTATTGATTCTACCAACGCTTCGGAAGGTGTTCCGTTGTAGAGAAGATGCGGCCAGAAACTCTACAACACACTTCTTTTAAACAAAACAAAATATACAAAGTACAAAATATATTGAATTACATAGTGTGACATTGTCAAGTCCAGACATTTTGGTCATTCCAATAATCATCGAGTTTATAGTAATGTCCTGTTTCACCACTTCTGGGTAAGTTCTTGTTAGCTTATCCGACAGATAGTTTGACATATTTTGTATGAAATTATGTCAAAATATCTGTCGGATAAGCTAACAAGAACTTATTCAGAAGTGGTGAAACAGGCCCTTAATCTTTTGTTACCTTTCAAGACAAAAAGTGATAGCAAGAGATTTAATAGAGGATTAATCCTAACTTTAATGATTATCTGATTATCTTAACTTCATTTTAACTCCTTATTTACGTTCCTAGGCAGCGTCAATGTACCTAGGCTTTATTTTCTAAAAAAAAACACAAATTATCTTAATAAAAATTACGTTGAGCTATCACTTGCCCCTTCTATTCCCCTGATTGGATAAGTCTAAATAGAATATAGTGAGAGGGAGCTGACTATAGTTCTATTAATAGCTAACTAGTTTTACTGTTTCCTGATACAGCACTCTGATAGTGTTCACGTACATTTTCATTATCAATTTATTGTTTACTACCGATTATAATACTGAATCGGTAAGCGAATGCAGTCAGTGTGTATCGAAGCGGCGCATGCGCTGCCGCATTCTCGCAGACCGGTTTCAATTTCGAACGTAATTATTGGCGCGAAAGTGTCGTTCCGATTTCGATATTTTTATTCAAAAAAATAAATAAAGCAAGATGAGTTTGGAACAAAGAAACAAGAAGGTCGCCGAGACCTTCGAGAAATTTAATATTTCCCAATGGGGTAATGGTAATGGCAATGGCAATGGCAATGTTAGAGCGGTTAGTATATTTTAAGTATGTTTATAGTTAAAAAAAACATTGACACCACAAAAAGGCCAAAACTTAATGTTGGTTTCTAATTCTAATCTTTAAATTGTGGCTCCTTCCTCGAGGTGAAAATAATTTTGCCATAATCCAGTATAAACAAATCTGCTTGACTTGTGATTGATATTTGTGTGATCTCAAGGATTGTTTTTGTACAAAAACACACGCTTGAACCACCACAAAATGTTTGAGCTTTGTGGCAGGCCCGAGAGCAAGCAACTGCCCATGAACAGACCTGTAAGGAAACGGGTTAGTGACGAGAATTAGTCTTAGCCTAAGGTCTTGGCAGAAAATTTAGGAGAACTGTCAAACCATCCCAACAAATAATGTGGTCGTAGTCAAATATTAGACGTCAAACGACGGATTATACGACCAAATTGTTTGTTGGGATGTTTAAACCTTAGAAACAGTATTGTCTAGAATGAGCCACACGCTTCTACCGTATAAAACTAAAGGGGCCAACTTTCTGTGTGCGTGAGGAGTCATACAAATTATGTCTGTGTGCATGTAAAGCCTGACCAGGAATATAAAAAACCTGGTTTGGGGGCGCTGCAATGGACTGTCACCTTTAATGTTAGTGTTCCAAGTACAAAAATTAGTTCCAATGATTTTCCGCAACATGGCGAGTTTTTTTATATTTCTGGTCGGGCTTTATATGGATATGGATGGATATGGTTTAGACGCCAGTGCTGGTTGCAAATTTTTTCGACGCATTCGTAGCTTCGACTTGATGTCATATTATCTTGACATATCCAATGGTCACATAAATTATCAAACTTTATGTGGTGAAAATTATGGATAATATTTTATGGAATGAAAATCACAATCAGTCAATCAGTGTCAGCGCACACCTAGCGGAGAACTGTTCGAGCAGTTTTCATTAATCAATTGATAATGAACTCGATAGCTATTGAAATAACGTGCAAGAAATATTGCGAACACGTCACAGGGACATGGATCTCTTACACGCTATTTTCAACTTTATTGCAATTGTCTTAAATCTCTCTTAAATTGCAATAGTCTTTAATCTTGAGTCTTAAAGCTCTCCTTAAATAATGTATTTAAAAAATAGTAATGTCATATTGTCATAAAATTAATGTTTTGACGTCATTTTCTGTGAATCTACGGATCTACCACACACAGCTTCGTAAGGTGTTGTGACTGTAGAAGAGATGCGGCTAGAAACTACTCACTGTACATTTGCTGTACATTTTAAACCCTGGGTAGTCGTACATTTTATTAATGAAAAATTGGTACACTCGGCACGCATCAAGCTATAAATTGAATGACGTATTAAGGGTATATTTTCTAAAACCGCTAATTTCAGGAACATTGTTTTCAGTGATATGCTATTGCATATCCAGTGTTTTATATTTATTATGAAAGAACTGCCTTTACTTAAGAATGTAATGAATCGTTTTTTTGTATGTTTCATATAATTTATTTTAGTAATCGCATAAAATCCGGACACTGTTCGTCGAAATATTGCTAAAAATGGGGTTACTTTAGGAACATTTTTAGAAGGGTTACGTTACACGGCTGAATTTACAGTTTACGTAAAAAGAAAGTTTATATAAATTAAAAAAACATAATGAAAAGATTTTTTTAAATACTAGTCTGAAACACGAATATTATTGAAAACATTTTAGTTAAAATCAAACATTGTGATTACCATACAAAATGGCGAACAAATTCAATCTTTTTACATCCTGTGACAACTGCAAAACTATCCTTGTTTCTGATTTTTTCCATTGTACGGCGAAATGCCGTTACTGGAGCACGTCCGCGTCAAATGTTTTTAAAATAAATTGCGATAATTTTTTTCTCGATCCGTCTGTGGATGACTGAAACACAGAGGTAATTGATTGGAATAATTCATTATTTGTGTTTTTCTAGAGCTAATATGTTATGTTAAATTTAAAATTTTATACGAATTCTTGGATAATTTTTGTCATATTGTTCAGTCAAATTGAAATGACTTCTAGTATGTCAGTAGCGTATAGAAATCTATTACCATTCTCTTTGGTTGGCTTTTCAATATACAGTTACCAATACAGTCGCGCACAGCGTCAAGTAATCTAAGCAAGAAGATTAAATACCTAGGTACATAATAAAAAAATCTTGATACCCTTCGATCAAAGTTGATACCTACTTATAAGCAGTGAGCTTACAAAATCATTGCTAATTAATAGGTAAATCATAGTTTTTATTTACTTATGAAATTAAATAACGGCAGATCAATGCAACCAAAAATTTACAACCAATTTCAATGAATAATTGTATAGAAAAAAAAGATAAATATTTTTATCCTCGATTGCCTTGCATTCATAAAATGAGCGTTTTTCCAGCTATTTTTCTGGGGATCATTTTGTATCAATCTTTTAAAATGACTGACTGACTACCCCCTCGGGGAATATAGTCGTGAGCATATATTATGCAATGCTATGCTTTTAAAATGTTGTGACTCATTGGTACGTGGCATGTTGTCCGTGCGGATTCAAACCAGGACCTCATGATTGAGAGTTCATAACCTCTCCGCAACGCGCCACCGAGCACCGAGCGTCAGGGTTCCGTATAAACTTAATTATGAGAGACAAAATTTCTCCCATGTATTAAGTTTTCTCCCATAGGTACATTTGATAAGGAATCACGGTAGATTCTCAATTTTTTTCCAATTATAACTACAAATGAACGATTTTCGGATTTATTATTTTACTTGTGCTGTCATACCTTGCTTCTTGCCAAATCCAGCCAAACAATCAGATTGCCGTCAAATCAATAATAGTATATACCCAGGCTGCCCAAACCTATTTTGGAGATTGGCCACAGTTTAGATGCTATGTTACCTTATGTTACCCACGGCGGACCGCCTAATCAATACTGCTGGCGGGCAAATTAAAACCTGCTCACAGGCCATTTTGTGGCCACGTTAGGTGGCCTTGGTCTATACCTACTATCCAACCTTCTTGGATTTCTATACAAAATCGCAAAAAAACACAATCTTTTTGAATTTGTTGTCAACTGAAAAACAAACGGGTGAGGCCGCGGATTTCGGCACAAATGACGCAGTAGTAACGCAACAGTTTGCGCGACAGTGACGCAAAAATAGCGCAACAATTTGCGCCACGGTAACGCAATAGTAACGCAATATAGTAGCGCAAAATTATAAGGGTTGTTGTATACTGGACTGCAATTCTCTAGAAGGTAACATCCTTCAGATCGTCGAAGTTTTCATATTAAGTTTTATACAATGCATACCAAATTGACAGCTCGCCGATGTTAAAACCGATGTTTGCGCTTAGAGAATTGCACTCTTGAGCCTGTTAAACTAAAATAATTTTTTTTAATAGGTAGTTAGGTATATTGAAGATATTTTTTTCTAAAGGGTAGATAAATTGAACAAAATATAAAAATAAAAAAATAATAAAACACTAAATGCATGGAATTTTAATCCGAAATCTGAAACGAGTGTACTACTACCCTTTTTTTGGTAACGCAGTAGAAGTAACGCAGTAATTGCACCACTGGTCCCGCAACAGTAACGCAACGTAACGCAACTGTAGGAGTAACGCAACAATAAACACTTATTACTCAACAATTATGCTATATTTTCTAACAAGATAGGCACTACAAGACTTCCCACCCTTTCAAGAATAATGCGCAGTAAAAATATTTGCTGAAATCTCAATTTTACCTTGCAAAAAGTCCAAAAACTTGGTCAAAAAAACCGTGACCATTTGACTTCACCACAAGTATGTCACGATATCTCATTCATTATGGCACCTATTATGCTAATTTTCATAGAAATAGATTGCGTTTGGTATTGCCATTCAAAAGAATATAAATCTACATAACTTGACTAACAAACTGTGGTGATAATTGGTAACGCAATAGAAGTAACGCAATAACATGATTTTGTAAAAAAATATTAAAATATTAAATTTTCTTATTAAATAGCCTTTATTTTACTTATAGCATTACTTAAAGTTCGATGATTTATATGCTTATTCCATAGGAATTAATAATTGAAGAGTAACTAACACAGGTTTTTTAAAAATTATCTTCGAAGTGCACTCGGTAAAAATGACACGGCGGTTTTACTTAAATTTTCTCCATTTTTTATGGAAAAATTTCAATTTACTCGACTGCATGCTATTATTTTGAAATTTTGACCTTTGGCCATGCTGGATAATAACATTATAGTTTGATACAAAAATATACAAAATCTCTATGTTTGCAAGTTTTTAAGAAAAACATCGGTTAATTTTGAGGTCATGGTAATGTGCACAAATCCGCGGCCTCACCCAAACGTTGTTTTGTTTTTTCTTTTGTTTTGTCTAGCGTTCTAAAAGCCGTCACTGATGCAAATCAGGGAGTATTCTTTTCGTGATTTTCTTTGTGCAAATCCGCCTAGGGAGTATATTTTGTTCCTGGTGCAAATCCGAATCAGTTTTACCTACTTACTTACATAAAATTTGCCAAAAATATTTCCCTTTAAATACTTAAGTACTTCTAATTCCAATTAAATATATACCTTGTGTGTTCATTCATCGGTGGATTACAAAAACAACAGGAAGTAAGTACGACTAAATCTTAACTATTATAAAACCGTAAAATCATGAGGAATAAAAAAGTAACGGTTCACTTATTATAGATTCAAATAACACTCGATAGCGCGATTTAAAAACGTATAGCGCCATCTATTGACAAAATTGTTAGTTTGTTTGTTTGTTCGCGCATCACGCAAAAACTACTGAACCGATTTTGATGAAACTTTTTTTGTTTGATAGCTTATGATCCGACTTAAAATCTGGTATATAGTTTGTGCGGACGAAGTCGCGGGAAAACACTAGTACCTACTTAAATAAAATTGCATTACTTATTTGAATTCGGTACCTAGTATAGTATTATATCGACATAGGTAAAATTATTAAATTGAATTGAAAAAATAAAAGATTTTCTCAATATACAATCTATTACAGTTCTCTTTAGAGGATTTTTTTTATAAAATGCTCTCTCGCACAACTTCTCATAAACGTACCTACTTATTATTATATTTTATTTTGTACAGAAATGCCACGACCACGGTCTTCAAAGATAAAGCAAAAAAGTCATCTGGATAAGATACGCCGCCAGCGGGAACCTATGTAAGTTTCGATATATTTTTACAACATGTCAATCTTTTCAGTCGTGCATACATTATGCTTTTATACAGTCAAAATCCGCTGCATAACAGATCCAAAGAACGTTTCCTTTTTGTCATTCTTGAATAGTGTGTGCAAAATGGTCACTATTCAAATAAATAAAATGATTTATTCATTCACACATTTTAACAGTTGGATATTCAAATTACTCAGTCATGGTCAGGGCTTGGAACCGGTACCAATAGTACAAGTTCTGTACCAGAAAATATTTAGCAGTTCTTGCCATTTCGGTACCTGGGTACCGCTTCCAGACGGGTACCGGTAGGTACTCTGTACCGGAAATCTAGGTACCAATATATGTTTGCTCTTTTGGTGCATTAGGTGCTAATAAATAAATAAATATCTTGGACAGTGTCACACAAATTATCTAGTCACATTTAAAGAATCTAATGTTGGGCTTTCACAAAAATATATAAGTATTATAGATTGTATGAACCACGCAAATGTTTGCATAAATAACATTAGTTACATATTTATAATCAATACTTACAGACGAAATAAAGGTGGTTACAATACATCGGCGTCGTCGCATGCGACCATAGCTGAAAATATGATGGACGTTGACGAGGTTATGGATGTTGAGGAGGTAGGTATTTTGAACGGCGAGTACTATCCTGTATTCTAGATATCAAAAACCAAGCGGGGTAATACCTATTTTAAATCCTACTATATTGTTTCAGGAACTTATACCAGATTATCAGCCGGACAATGCTCCTTTTGAACCGAGAGGCAGAAGAATAGTGGATATATTTTACTTATTCCAACAAATTTTTCTGGTCTGCAATCACGTTTCTCTGTTTGGTTGCAATTTTCAGCATATGATATTCCAAGCAGAAAAGCGTACCGGACTGTATTCAAAATTTTTTTTAAAATGTGATTTGTGTAAAAAGCAATTCACTATGGAAACCTCCCGCCGCTCTAACAGCAGAGCAGATATAAACCAGGAAGTGGTCGCAGGAATTCTATCGATTGGTTGTGGTTTCACACATTTAAAAACAATTTTAGCTTGTATTGGAGTACCGTCGCTAACTTTGAAGTTGTATCGTTCTATACATAACCTAATTTTTTCTTGGTGGAAACGTGCAGCTGAATTCAGCATGTCGGAAGCGGCAAAACAAGAAGCTGAGCATGCTTAATCGACAGGCTGTATTCACACGGATGGAACCCCAACGATAACAGTGACTGCAGATGCCTGCTGGTCAAAAAGATCGTATGGCAACAATTATAGGGCC
The DNA here is from genome assembly GCA_963693445.1 of Agonopterix heracliana. NCBI lineage: Eukaryota > Metazoa > Arthropoda > Insecta > Lepidoptera > Depressariidae > Agonopterix > Agonopterix heracliana. The sequence continues at coordinate 5,877,329 of OY856310.1, forward strand.
TTGTCTGGAGCGGCTGCTATTATTGGATATTTCACAAAAAAGGTTTTGTTTTTCGGTGTAAAAAATAAATTTTGTTTGACTTGCGCGCGTGCTTCGAACAAACGTGCCTCTATTCCGCGACACTCATGTTCTAAAAACTACTCGGGACCATCAACCGGGATGGAATCATCAATTATTTTGGAAGGCTTTAAAAAATCGTTGTCCTCTCTCGGTTTAATTTATAGCCGAATTATAGCAGATGGAGATTCATCTACATATTCCGAAATTAGGAATAAACGTCCTTATCGGAACTTGACTGTGGCTAAACTTTTCTGCAAAAATCATCTTTTAAGAAATTATTGCAAAGCATTTCTGGCAATTTGCTCGGATACCAAATTGTCAATTCGAGCTCGAAAACTCTTAAAAGAAAGATACTTGCGATTACGTTGGGCTGTGGATCATATAGTAAAGCATTGGAAAAGTCTAAATTTACCGCTAGAAACAAAAATTAAAAACATTACTAAGGATATCCTGAATAGTCCGTATCACATTTTTGGAGATCATACAAATTGTGATTCCTATTTTTGTACAACTGAAACAAGAAAACCTGACGAGGAAAACCTGGTTACAGAACTCTCGGTTTCAGGAGTTTTTCAAAAAATTAACACGTGTGTGTTCAACCTCGCTCAGTACTCGAATTCTTTGGTTCACAATGTAACCAGTAATTTAGTCGAATGCTTCAATTCAAAAATTGCAAAGTACATTGGGGGAAAAAGAGTTAATTACTCTTCCGGTAATTCCTACGAGGCTCGCTGCGCTGCTGCAGTAGTGTCTTTTAATATGGATTTCCTACATTCTGCCACCCATCAGGTAATATTTGGCGTTCCTGCAAACGACGAAATTGTCGAATTAGAAAAGAAAATGCATAAGAAACAACAATCAAAAACGAAAAGATTTCAGAAGTCCGTATTAGAAGACGCACAATATGGACAGAAATGTCAAAAACCTGATATGGAGGATGTTGTGTACAACAGCATGAGAGATGAGTTTATGAAAAGATTAGAATTGACATCGGACCAGCGGCAGCAGTTGGAAAGGGATACAGTTTCTCAAAGTGACAACCCGCTTTGGTTGGATTACAGAAGAAATTTATTAACTGCTTCCTGGTTTGGAAAGGTGTGTAAGAGGCGAGCAAATACGGATTGTAAAAATTTTGTAAAAGCCATACTTTATGGCAAGAGCTTGGATCACGTTCCTGCCATAAAGTATGGCAAAAACAATGAACAAACTGCACTGTACCAACTTTCTGTGTCTCAAGGCATACAAATTGGCCGGTGTGGTTTATTCATTGACGAAAATCTTCCCTATTTGGGCGCCACTCCTGATGGAGTGTTTGAAGATGGAATCGTTGAAGTGAAGTGCCCGATCTCAGCAAAAGGTCTTACACCGGATGACGCAATTAGACAGAAAAAGGTAACTTTTTGGAGATTAAATGCATCAGGTCATCACGAAATAAATAAAGCGCACCTTTGGTATTATCAGATTCAAGGCCAACTTCACATCAGCAAAGCCAATCTGTGTCTATTTTGTGTCTGGACGGGTGATAATGAGATGAAGATTGAAAAGATTCCTCGAGACAACGATTTTTGGAAGAAAAACATGGAGGAGAAATTAAAGAACTTTTATTTAACATGCCTACTTCCAGAATTGGTTGACCCTCGACATGCCAGGTCAATGGAGTTGCGTACACATAGTTCTCATTAGGAATATACCTAGCCCGGTAGATTAGAATGAAAGTATTGTTAATATGATTGATTATTGTTTCTTACTTAATTTTCCATTACGCTGCGTATTCGAAAAAAAAGTGTTCATTTCATTTATATAAATTTATTGAGTATATTTTTTTATTTAATATTTTTTAACCTTACCTATTTAAACTTATTTTATTGTTCAATTGATCAATCTTCTGGTGTAGACTGGAATTACATTGCACCTAAATTTTGATCATGATAATGTAATTCAGATTTGTAGTACCTATCTAGAATACACAAATAATTTTCGTGTCAAATGTTTATCGACTATTTATGCATTTGATGTTCGTTTAAGTCACAGACTAATGTTTTCGGTGTTATTACGTATTTATTGGTAATGAGCAGTTATCCATTGGCAACACCACAAATTATCTGTCAGTCAAGGTGTTCTTGGCGCCATTATTTGGTTCAGTTCAGGTATGGCGACCATTTCGTTCCAAACTTCATTGTAATAAAGTTAACATTGGAACGGAAACGTTCACGCAATTGCGAAGTTCGAATATCCGGGTAGAGGCCCAGTTGTATTTGAAATGATTCACTATCCCGTGACGAAAGACACTGCTATATCCCCTTGGTGTATAATCTACTAAGTATTAACTTTTGGTCTATATTACCTATGTTTTAAGTTGGTTGTTATTCGGTCATATAGATTTTTATCTAATTACATAAAATTAAACAACCGGCATTTTCAATATGAAATATTGAACAAAAAAAATCTGTTTAAAATAAATTTCATTAGCTATGCAGGGTCTTAATGTCCTGCAACTTTTGTAAGGGTATGATCAAACCACTGAACAACTTTCTTTATGGGAAAAACATCGAAATCGCGAAAAAAAAACAGCTGTCCCATACATTTGGCTCAAGTAGGTTTGCAGTTTTGTATGAAACACAAGAATTTTTTTGCGAATTCTATGTTGGCTCCATAGAGAAAGTTCTTCAGTTTGACGGTCTGATCATCCCCTAAAAAAAGTGTCAGCATATTAAGAAGGTATGTCAGAATGTTATGTAGGTGTGTAAAATTAAATGCATTACATATCGAACAGGGTGCTCCAGACCTTCAATCTGAAAACACTTTTACTTTAGAGCCAATATCGAAATCGCGGCAAAAAGTCTGCAATTCCAAATAAAATGACAATAACTGCTCAACCAAAATGCACGAAACAGCTGATTTTTTTCACGATTTCAAAGTTGGTCCCATAGTAAAAGTTGTTCAGTTTGATGGCCTCAAGCACGCACCCCTTTAAGTTTGTAACACATTTAACACTTTCACTGCTGACGACCTACGTCGTAGGTCGGCGACAAATGGGCCGAAGTGCTGAAGAACCCACGTAGCGAGCCGGTTCAATTGCATTTCGACAGTGCTCATGACCTACCACGCGAGTCACCGATAACCTAACGCCTGCGCGGGTGACCCACTAGACGAGCCAGTTTATCGTTTCACCGTTACGACTGTGCTCATGACCTACGAGGGGGGTCAAGTTTCGACTGTGCTGATGACCTACAGCGCGAGTCACCCAAACCTTACGCCTGTGCGGGCCGACCCACGAGGTGAGCCGCTTTGGTCATTTTACGTTACGACTGTGCGCGCGACCTACGAGGGGCGTCAGTTTTAGCACTGCGCGAGGATCATGATTTTGAGCTTAGCAGCGAAAGTGTTAAGTGTATGCCCTGTAAGTATAACTATACCTTACACTACCTACGAGTAAATATGAAAGCATATTATTATTAGAATAGTTATCTCGTTGGTAAAATTTTTTTATTGCATAAGCAATCCAGCAGCAGGGTAACCTGTTGACCGTATTTAGTACCTACCTTACGATAATTTAAAATGTTATTTAATGAATTTCTTTTAATAATAAATATTACTTATTATTTCATTTCATCGTAATGTTTTATTTAATCAATATTATAGAAATCCACTTCTATTCACATTTATTTATTCATTTCGACTTTAATTTTGGTAGGTACCCAAACTTTTATGAAAAACACTTAACACTTTTCTTATCGATGGTGGGAGCTCAAACAAAAGGTCACGGAAAACTTACAAAACATTATCAACATTTTTTATTGAAAATTGACAGCAAGTGATGACGTCACAAACGAAAATATACCCTTAATGTCTGTAGCTTGATGTATCGTCGTATGTACCGTACCTAACATTTCAAGTCCTTACTTTCACTTGTTTATTTACTAACAACCACTTCTATCTCACTTCTCACTAATATTATAAATGCGAAAGTTTGTGACGATGTTTATATGTTTGTGACTCAATCACGCATAAACGGCTGAACGAATTTGGATGAAATTTGACACACAGATAGAATATGTTCTGGATTAACACATAGGATACTTTTTTAAGGTCCACGCAGACGGAGTCGCGGGCAGCAGCTAGTAATTCATAATACAAAAAGTCGTGATGTAGAAAGGCGAGCTTCACTCTTTAAGCTCTCTCTCTCTCTCTCTCGTTAAATGTTGTATAATTGTTAAGAAATATAAAAAAATACGATTGTGGGGAGCACTGGAGGCTTCATACCCTCTTAAGTATATCCTGCGTAGGCACTTGACGTTGAATATTATCATATTTTATCCGCTATTTTTTTAAATGTATGTCATGTCGATATCGTTTATCGATATCATACAAATCTTGAGTAACAAACCCCCACATAGAGAGATCAGTAGATTAAAATTATCGTAGATGGTGATAGCATAGCATATGCTCACGAATATATTCTCCGAGCGAAACTCTGTCCAGTGTGACGGAGAGTGAGCCCGTCGCCACTTGTAATGGACACTGGACAGTGGGCGGGTACAATACATGCCTCGAAATTGAAGCTTGCCGGTTTCCTCACGATGTTTTCCTCCACCGAAAAGCCAGTGGTGTTACAAATCGTACACAAATTCCCAATAACTCATTGGTACGGGGATCGAACCATCGCCTCCTGCACGGCAGGCAAGGTTACTCGCCACTGGACCACCACGGCTTTCGGCTTTGATACGAAAAGAAGTGTATCTATCTATCTATAAATATAAAACCACGGAGGACAGACAGGAGCGGAAGTGTCGCAAGGCTGGTCTGTCGCCATTATATTAGGTCATGACGTTACAGTGAGCGTGGCCTATGATTCTTAGTTCGAAGCGGACCGCCATAATATAATATCAATAAAATACATCTGCAACGATGAAGCGCGATGTTCCTGGATTCGTTTAGACACACAAAACGCACTAGCTTAAATAGCTGAAGATAGAAACATGAAATTCGGAATATTTATTCGACGGAGGATGATGTAGGAGTGCACTAAGAAAATCAACCCCCAATGCGGTGCATCGGGTGTGGATGTTTTCTGATCTTCACGCGGACGAACTATACTAGCAAAGGCTAGTCAATAAATATCCTAAAACTGTTGAATAGCATGACATCATCTATCTATGCTATAAACACTAGTAGTCAGAGAAATCTACGGATTTTTGTATGGTGTAGGTCTCATTAATTGCACATTCGGTGATAATTTGGAATAGATACATACCTGAAAAACATAAATTCTCAATAATCCCCGATTTTTTATTGTGTATTATTGAATAATTAAGCCCCAATCCTGAAAATTTTGAAAATAGTTAATAAATCACCCAGTATAACCTTCAAATGAACGCGCACTGTAATAGACCATCGTGAGTGGCTGCGTAGAAGGATTTCATTGGGCTTTGAGATTAGTCACTCTCTTGCCTAACTCGTTAAGGCTAGGTTATCCCAGTGCAAGCGTCTCTTTCTTGCAAGCATAAGTTTACAATTAGCCATCCCGCTCCAATTGAAAGCAGGATCGCAAAAAAACGTGTTTTTCGTCAATATCTTTGCTCATGGGAGTTTCTAAGCTAAAACTTCTCCTGATTTCACTAGAAATATTTAATGTACTTAGTTAAGTACAAGAATAAAAAGTTAAATATCAGCAGTTTAATCATAGTATTGAAAAATCATAACAAAAAGGGGTAACTTTGGGATGTTTTTCTATCTAGTAAACTTAATCTTATCGTGTAATTGAGAACAGTCGCCCATCCGCCCGATCCTTAAATAAGACATAATTTAATTTCAGACTTTAAAACACAGTTTAAAACACTTTCGTTCGTGTTCAAAAAACGGCCTCGACGGGATAACAGCGTCTTAATCTGATGTTGCATCATAATATCACACCAATCTTCATAAGGGTGACCGCATATCTTTCCGCGGCGATGGAACCGAAGGAGGCAATCGAAACAAATTTCCTTTTAATTCTTCAGACGATTCTTCCGGTTCGCCGCGGATAAGTGTGCGAGGTGTCATAGAATTTCATACAACCAATTCTAAAATTCGATTCTTTCGCCTCCTTCGGCTCGTTCGCCTCTGATAAATGTGCGTACACCTTAACTCGCGTAATTACGTTTAGTGTCCGCTTTCGGCGAAAACCATCGTGAGGAAACCTGTATGCACTGAAGGAGAAATTCTGATTAGTATGTGAAGTCTACCAAATACATCCTCATTGATGGTAGGCCTGTTCCCTGCAGTGGGACGTGCGTAGGCTGATGATGATGTTCGCACTGTGCTTTTTTCCAAAACTTCCCTATAAATTAGTCTTGTGTCAAAATGGTAGCATAAAAGTACTATAATATATATATTTTTGGAATCTGCTCTTCACCAGCTTTCATTTGATACCCATATTGTAATTTTATACGAAAAAAATTTGATTCTCCCCCCTCTCTTTTTTAATTCGCAGACGCCATATTTAAATAATGTACCCTATGACACTCTCACAATTTTTACGGTTCTAAGGACACCTCGTACGTTAAAGCTGCCGTTTAAGCCGTTTAAGCTGTAGGGCGTGCCAAAGAAATAGACATACAAACATACATACATACATACATACATACTTACATACATACATACATACATACGCTCGAAAAACATAACCCTCCTTCTGTCGCAGTCGGGTAAGAAATAGGCGACGACACGCATCAATATACCGGTATCAATCTTATGTTATGATGGTCGATGATTAAAAAAAGAAAAGTCACCATGAATTTCAGTAGATCATAAATAAGTATTACTTGCTATGATATTAGTTTATCAATTTTATCATCATGTTATGCAATTTCTCCAAATTGACGTTTAGCAATAACAAGTTTTGCAATTTATCGTTTGATATGTCTTTCGTACGAAATAACATGTCAAACAATCTTTATCTATCTTCTCGTTATGATCATAATCTTTCATACAAAATATGTCAAACGATCTGTCAGATAAGCTATTAAGAACTTACCTAGAAGTGGTGAAATAGGCCCTTCGGTAGGCACCTATATGTTTTTCGATACGTAATTATGGTGTACCTTGGTACTGTATTATAAGCATATTGCAGTATCCACTATAATTATAGTATAAGCATAGTGTAAAAACTAATAGTGTTGAAGGTCAGCAGTCGCGACAGGTCAATCGAGCGCGGTGTGCGGAGGCTGGCAAATTCGACCTGGAATTGGTAATCGCGCTAAATAAATCTCCACTGAATCGTGATTGGACCGCGTGCGAACCACAACTTTTAATACATTCTGTATCGCACTAATCATTTGACAGCCGTTAGAGCCGTTTTGACAGATCGCTCAGACGTTAAAGGCATATAAATAAGTCAAGTTTAGCGCGATACGGAATTCAGCACACTTGAATAGTAAGTAATTGGATTGCAATGTGATTAGAACTGAAATAGGATAGGTTTGAAATTAACACGTTTGGGGCCCTGGGTAAGCCCTCGTACACTCGTCCCCCGTCTGTACACCGCGCGAGCAGACTCGCCGCGACCGCTGAGCTTCGCCACTATTAGTTTTTAGTACACTATAGTATAAGTAACCTTTACCTTGTAGGAAGTTACATAAACTGGTTCAAAAGCTATAGCTGCACTGATGTATTTATTTAATTTATTGCGTAAACTGTTCCCTCAAGCTTGATCTTATAAATCGTCTTGACATTTTAATATAACGTGTAAATTTATGAGTAGTTTGTAAACCACTTTATTTTACTCTATTATAATTTGCAAATAATCCACGAAGTTAAAGGGAACCAATTTCTTTGTGATGTTATTTAACTTGCAGCAAATAGCAGTGTGTTCCCAAAAACAATTATTTATGTATTGTGTCTAGAACAGGGCGTTACAAAACACACTAGTAATATTTAAAAGGTTGGTTGAGTGAGACTATCACACTGAACAACTTTCACTATGGAGCCAACATATAGCATAAATAAAATCAAAGTAGGCTTAGTCGAGGCATGATAAGGATCCCGTTTTCACCCTTTGGGTGCGGAACCACGAAACCAAAAAAGTTTCATGCAAAACTGCAATACCTTATCGATTGAAATGTATAGGACAACTGACTTTTTATTTCATTCTACGTTGCCTTGCCTCAATAGTGAAAGTTGTTCAATTGGATGGTCTTACTAAACCACACATTACTAGGGTGTTTTGTTACACCCTGTATAATGACATGACGTGTTAAGCTTTGATGAAACCGGTAAGAAACGTATGCTAACTTACATAACAACGTATCTCAGATAAAGATAAGCACAAATCTATCGAAATATCTATAATTCAAAACAAGGGATATCTGATAAAAAACATGTCATGATAAAACGTAGCGTAGGTAAATAAGTTTACCTCACATAAAAAGTAATCTTGAAGATTTTCAATTTGTACGTTTTATTGCATTAATCTAAGATGATTAGGTATTAATACAGCTTAGTGATTGCTGTGGTCTGATACCAATGTTTGTGGGTTGATAAGGAATAATAGAATATAAAACAAACAAATAAAAGAACAAAAGGCATACTATTTAACTACTTACAAATGGTATCTTTAAACAAGTGTAACAAACAACAAATATGTATCAATTTTGTTCATTTCGTTTGAAACCGGACAAGTGTAAGTCGGAATCGCGCACCGAGGGTTCCGTACCACCAAAAAAATAACAGCTGTTCCATACAAAACTGCAAATCTACTCAAGCCAAATGTATGGGACAGCGGATTTTTTTTCGCTATTTCGATGTTGGTGCCATAGAGACAGTTGTTCAGTTTGATGGTCTGGTCGTCCCCTTAAATGCAGCCAACCCCGAGAAAGCGACAATAATCGATATTTTTTTTAACTGTATATTGGTTTGCTCTTGACCTCAATCTAGTCCTCAGTACAAAGATGGGGTCGAAGAAGTAGCGTGCTTACCCAGAATGAACGGAACGCAGCAAGCTGCTTGGCGCCAGACTCCGGCAGGAGGGTGGTTCCGAAACAGGCGGCTCCTTGCGGAGCCTACCACACCGCTTTGGTAGCTTGTGATGCCTTTGCCCGGGGTGGACCGCTAGGAGGTATATCCCAAACCACCCCACACGGTGTTCTCGTTTTATCGCTTTACGTGCCTGTAATGCTATGCGTTACATACATGCTTCAGACCATCGCTCACACTGAACTTTTAGTATGGAACCAGTATTGAAATCGCGAAAAGAAAATCTGCTGTTACATACATTTCGATTGAGTCACTATTGACATTTTAGATCAATTTCATTCATTCATACATTCATAAACTGTCGGTTCGACCACGTTCTACTACGATATTATTGAAGTCGTTAATGCGAGTAGTCTCGGCTATACTGCATACATAATATACTATAGCACAACGTTATGTAGGATTTACGTAAACAGTTACTTTCTCCGCATTTCCTGTGCGATATATAAGACGAATATGCGTACGAACTGCGTGAGAAGTGTTTTTAATTAATATTTTGAATAAGTAAATAACTTGTGAAGGAACTACTTGGGAGGTTCCTCCATTGAAATGGGAAGATCTTCCGCTAGAACAAAAGGCTTCCTAAATACTTAACAATCGGTATAAATTATGTATTCAATATCCAGTTAGTACATTTTTAAAACAAGTAAACTAATGTTATTGTACAAAATAGTAACTGCTGAAGTTTCGGCTAGGAGATGAATGGAAGAAGACGAGATATTGCGCCGACCCTAATAATAGGCGAGAAAGAGGCAAGAGAATTATGATTAGAACGCATTTATCGTTTCATAGAAAGCTGTTTTTTTTCTTTCTCACTAAATTAAATTCTGGTTTCGACCGCCACGGGGTATGAAAGTGTGGCATAATGGGCAGGATGCTTATACCCTGCAGTGGGTGGATTTAAGCTGATGATGATGATAAGCGTTTGACTCAACTTTATCTTGACGCGGATCTTGTGAAGGGAAGGGTCCTATAATAACAATATTATTGTTGCCATGTTTCCATTCTCAAAACTAAGATTTCCTATTAAGGTGTATCTGCCCTGGACCACGACTCTCCATACTAATCGATGCGAACGAGCGCGTGGCTTCTAAAAAGTAAGAAAACCACATCATTCTAAATTATATTGTGGACGATATTGTAAATTTTCATTTTCTTCCGATTCAAAATGTAAGAGTAAAATGGTTACAACTGGAAAAAAAGGGGTGACTTTAGAGTCCCTTTTCTTCGGTTTTATTCATTAAAATCGATTTCTAGAAAAACCACATCACTTCTCATATCCTGTAGATGGTTCAGTTTATTTTTCAGCTCAAAAAGTGCCATAGTTAATGAATAAAATGGTTACAAAGTTACCCAAAACCGGCAGGTAGCCCCTTAACTGTATTGCAATTATTTTCGAGGCCAGATGCTACATTTAATACGAGTACACCTGTCACTATCGGTTTTGCAGTAACTTTAACGTTGTAATGTTAAATTAATATTATTTTGTAATATAGGTACTGAGGATACACTCCGTTTTCCGTTTGAATTATATACGTTACTAGTGTTTACCCGCGACTTCGTCCGCACAAATTATATACTTACCAGATTTTAAGTCAGATCATAAGCTATCAAACAAAAAAAGTTTCATCGAAATCGGTTCAGTAGTTTTTGCGTGATGCGCGAACAAACAAGCAAACAAACAGGCAGACAAAATTTCTAATAAAGGTCGATTTCGAGTCATGGATACCTAAAAACCATATCATAATCTTTTTTTATAAATATCTTCAATGTACAGACACACTTCAGTTACAGTTTTATAATAGTTTAGATTAGATTTAAAGAATAGTAGGATAAAAAGAATAATAATATGCTGACGGTTTTTAAGGAGATGATCAGATCCTTAACCTGAACAACTTTCTCTATGGGACCAACATGGAAATGCGAGACATAGTCAGCTACCTAGGTATTCCATACTAACTGCAAACCTACTCGAGCCAAATAAATGGGACGGCATAATTATTTAAAAAAAAGGACCCTAATAATGTTAATATCAAATCAAACATTTTCTTGATTCTGCAACAGCATAACTAATAGTCTGATTCTGCTTAAAGTATCTATGTACCACGCAGTAGAAACGTCAGGTCTTATTTTAACCTTAACGCATCAATGGCTTCGATGCAGATATAACCTTTAATAAACACTTAAGACGCTGTTATCCCGTCGAGGCCGTTTTTTGAACACGAACGAAAGTGTTTTAAACTGTGTTTTAAAGTCTGAAATTAAATTATGTCTTATTTAAGGATCGGGCGGATGGGCGACTGTTCTCAATTACACGATTAGATTAAGTTTACTAGATAGAAAAACATCCCAAAGTTACCCCTTTTTGTTATGTTTTTTCAATACTATGATTAAACTGCTGATATTTAACTTTTTATTCTTGTACTTTACTAAATACATTAAATATTTCTAGTGAACTCAGAAGAATTTTTAGCTTAGAAACTCCCATGAGCAAAGATATTGACGAAAAACACGTTTTTTTGCGATCCTGCTTTCAATTGGAGCGGGATGGCTAATTGTAAACTTACGCTTGCAAGAAAGAGACGCTTGCAGTGGGATAACCTAGCCTTAATACAAGGATACAAGGTACCCGGATAATTTTAACTTATAAATTGCCGATAACGAGAACAGTAACCTAAATTGCTAATGCAAGTTTACCAAGTTGATCTGATGTGCTTTTGTGTACTGGAATACCACCATTGCATTTAAGAGAATATTATTCCGAGAGCGAAAATGCGCGCTGCATACAAACGTACTATGGTGATATTTTCAATACTAATCAATTAAAGTCAATGAAATTTTGCAGAAACAATCTAGAAACAAATTTCTATGCTTCTATGGAGTCCGATTTTCGTTAAAATATACAGTTTCAATGCTAGGATTAATTTAAGATTTGTATGGAAATCTTTGAGGCACTATAACTTGAAAACTATACATTTTAACGAAAATCTGACTCCATACAAGCATAGAAATTTGTTTGTACATTGTTTCTGCAAAATTTCATTGACTTTAATTGGTTAGTATTGAAAATATCACCATAGTACGTTTGTATGGAGCGCGCTCCGAATAATATACCCTTAATCAAACCGATTAAATAAAACCGGTCAAGTGCGAGTCAGGCTACTCGCGCACCGATAGTTCCTTACCACCACACAACATATTAACTTGCATAAAAGTTTTGTTTTCTACGGGACCTTTAGCGCGAGACCGACTCACACTTGGCCTGTTTTTATTATTTGTTGTTATACTGTAGAGTTTGCTCTATATTCACACCAAGTTTGACTCTTGTACATATTACTGTTTTTACGATAGAGCGAGAAGAAAAAACGTTGATATAAACTAGTTTCTTGTATGCGGACCCCCTTAATTTTTAACTTTTTGTCATTTTTATTATTTGTTATCAAATCCGCCATAATACCGTATATTCTGTGAAAATGTCAGCTATCTCGCTATCACGGTTCAAAAGTTACAGCCCTAAATAGGTAGAACAGACGACGGACGGACGGACAACGTAGGGTAATGAATAGGGTCCCGTTTTCAACCTTTGGGTACGGAACCCTAAAAAATAATTGATCAATCTTCTTATTTGATCATCACCTTCCTAGCTGCTGTCCCGCTGGGTAGCGGGGTCTGCTTTCCTAGTCAGTCTTCCACTTCGCTCTATCCTGAACATCGTCGATGGAGAGCTCGCAGCTGTCCATTCCCTTCTTTATAACATCAGGCCATCTGAGTTTTGGCCTGATGCCTTTTTTTTTAAATACTTAACCTGTTCAGTATCCATCTCACAAAGGCCTCCCCTTTCTCTTTCCAATCCTATCTATTGTGTACAACCAAAGTGAATATAATAATAATAATAGTGAGGGCGCTCTCGGGTCGCGACAGGCCTATCATGCGGGAGGTGCGGGTGGCGGGGGGAGCGGTCCCAGTACCCCATCACCTGCGCGCTGTACCCCAACGGCCGGTGCCTCACCCCTCCGCACACCGCGGATCCCCCCGCACTCCGCGCGAGCATAGTCGCGACCACTAAGCGCACCCACTTTATATATTTACGCTATGGTACGACTACTGACCTCTTCAAGCACGCATCCAGACATGCTACGAACAAAATTATTTGTTCGTAGCAGACATGTTATAATTATTATTGCATGTAAATAATAATGATTCCCACCTAATTTAATTTAATGATTCTCATAGTTCTCATGAAACATCTATTTGCATTTAATCTGTGCATTTATAGTCCGATCATTTTAGGGTTTGACCCTGACAGTAATTCATATATCGCTGAAACTTTGCAGTGTGATAAAGTGAAGTATAAAGATTACGGTTGAAAAAATATCTAGGATTTTTTTTTGTTGGAAGTTAGGTTTTTGTACGTAAACATAAAAATCACTTATAGCTCTCGGCGGAAAACTGTTCCATCCGAAATTCCTTTGGTATATGCCAGTATATACTATTTAGCATAGATATGTAACGGTATCTATGAATATTTCGATTTAAGGAAGGGAGAATCAAAAAAATACAGTTTTTAATCCATAACTTTTTCAGGAATATTAGTCCATCTATTTTTGACTTTTTGTCAGTATTAATATCTTTACTTATATCGTCTTGCACAATTATCTAGAATATGTTCGTTTTCGATCATAGTTTTATGATTTTTGGGCAAATAAATTACTTCGGAAAACTGTTCCATCCGTTTTTATTAATTTACAAGTTACAGTACACTCTAATAAAACAGGGCTCATAAGAATCTAGAAAAATTTCGCCCTTATAAATTTTTTTTTCAATAATTTTCGTCCCGCCCGTGCAAGGCCGCCATTTACGAGCGCCATTTACGATATTATTTGACTACAAGACAGATTGTGTGAAGACCTTTAAAACGAGCCCAAACACGGGTATATTCGACCAAAAACTCGGCATGAAAGACCATTTTAAAGATTTAGCCGACATTTTGTCCGCCATCTTGAAAAACGTAAACATTTCGTATCTTTTGAACGAAAGCTCCGATCGGGACGGGGTTTTTTGCATTAGGTGAAGCGCGAATGGGCCTCTCTGATAGAGAACGTATAATGTGAAAGAATGTATAAAATGTACGATATTATTTGACTACAAGACAGATTGTGTGAAGACCATTAAAACGAGCCCAAACTCGGGTATATTCGACCAAAAACTCGGCATGAAAGACCATTTTAAAGATTTAGCCGACATTTTGTCCGCCATCTTGAAAAACGTAAACATTTCGTATCTTTTGAACGAAAGCTCCGATCGGGACGGGGTTTTTTGCATTAGGTGAAGCGCGAATGGGCCTCTCTGATAGAGAACGTATAATGTGAAAGAATGTATAAAATGTACGATATTATTTGACTACAAGACAGATTGTGTGAAGACCATTAAAACGAGCCCAAACTCGGGTATATTCGACCAAAAACTCGGCATGAAAGACCATTTTAAAGATTTAGCCGACATTTTGTCCGCCATCTTGAAAAACGTAAACATTTCGTATCTTTTGAACGAAAGCTCCGATCGGGACGGGGTTTTTTGCATTAGGTGAAGCGCGAATGGGCCTCTCTGATAGAGAACGTAAAATGTGAAAGAATGTATAAAATGTACGATATTATTTGACCACAAGACAGATTGTGCGAAGACCTTTAAAACGAGCCCAAACTCGGGTATAATCGACCAAAAACTGGGCATGTAAGACTATTTTAAAGATTTAAGCGACATTTTGTCCGCCATCTTGAAAAACGTAAATATTTCGTATCTTTTGAACGAAAGCTCCGATTACGACGGGGATTTTTGCATTAGGTACGGGTTCATTTACCATGTTATCTGATAAGTAATTTGGATCCTGATACAAAACCTGGTTCTCATTGGATCGCTATTTTTATAAATGTGGACGGTGTTGGCGAATATTTTGATTCTTTTGGTCGAAAGCCAACTGGTTATCATGCTACGTTTTTGGAGAGAAATACGAAAAGAAGTATTTACAATAGTAAAGTAATACAAAACTATTTAAGTTCAGTTTGTGGTTTATATTGTTTAGTATACATTCACTTTAGATATAAGGGTATCTCGATGTCTAACTTTCTTAAAATGTTTTCAGATGATGACACTTTGTATAATGATTTACTGATATCTGAAATAATTATATATATAAATATAATTTTTATATCTAAAAAACCAGTTTCATTTTAAAAATAACATTATTCGCAATCTGCAGGATTGAACAATAAATAACCTGCACAAACATGCATTTTATTTAGACACTTAATAAGTAGATTTCTTGTTAAAACTTGTACGTTATTGCCCAAGATGGTCTTAAAACACCATTAAACAATAAACGTTGTAAACACCACGCTTTTATTATCAATATTTTTAGTACCCAGCCTCTTTCATGAGTCGGTTTTTGTGAAAGTTTGTAAGGGACGGTCTTAAAGTACCATTTAACAATAGATCACCTCTTTGTCTTTTGCCGCTTTCCAAAAATCTCACGCAGGTAACATCACGAGGACCACCCTGAATTTGTTTCTCTAATAAATGTGATATAAAAACCACAAAGTATTAATTTCATCGAAATAACCACCTCCGATTGGCCCAGACATTGGTCCAGAACCGGCGAATCCCTACTACTACATTAATCGAGTAATTTAATTGAAAACGCGGATCAACTACGCGGATCAACCGCGGATAAACTTTATAGCGGTCCAGAACCGGCGAATCCCTACTACTACATTAATAGAGCAATTTAATTGAAAACGCGAATAGATTTAATCGATACCGCGAATTACTTTGATATCAACCGCGGAACGAAAACCGCCGCGTTTTTGGAAAAGAACCAAAAACTACCAAAAGAACCAAGAAAATCAAAAAACTACCAAATTCTACCTCTACATCTGAGACACCCATTCGCGCTTCACCTAACGCAAAAATCCCCGTCGTAATCAGAGCTTTCGTTCAAAAGATACGAAATATTTACGTTCTTCAAGATGGCGGACAAAATGTCGGCTAAATCTTTAAAATGGTCTTTCATGCCGAGGTTTTGGTCGCATATACCTGAGTTTGGGCTCGTTTTAAAGGTCTTCACACAATCTGTCTTGTAGTCAAATAATATCGTAAATGGCGCTCGTAAATGGCGGCTTTGCACGGGCGGGACGAAAATTATTGAAAAAAAAATTTATAAGGGCGAAATTTTTCTAGATTCTTATGAGCCCTGTTTTATTAGAGTGTACTGTAACTTGTAAATTAATAAAAACGGATGGAACAGTTTTCCGAAGTAATTTATTTGCCCAAAAATCATAAAACTATGATCGAAAACGAACATATTCTAGATAATTGTGCAAGACGATATAAGTAAAGATATTAATACTGACAAAAAGTCAAAAATAGATGGACTAATATTCCTGAAAAAGTTATGGATTAAAAACTGTATTTTTTTGATTCTCCCTTCCTTAAATCGAAATATTCATAGATACCGTTACATATCTATGCTAAATAGTATATACTGGCATATACCAAAGGAATTTCGGATGGAACAGTTTTCCGCCGAGAGCTATAAGTGATTTTTATGTTTACGTACAAAAACCTAACTTCCAACAAAAAAAAATCCTAGATATTTTTTCAACCGTAATCTTTATACTTCACTTGATCACACTGCAAAGTTTCAGCGATGGAAGAATTATTGTTAGGGTGTCCATACAAGGATACGCTAAAATGATCGGACTATTAATTGTAAATAATTGCATAGGAAGCGTTTAACTACATTTATAGTTCATAAGGAATCAATTAGATTTTTTTTTAAAATAAAATGCAGTCTGATTGGACTCTATTAGGAAGAGGAAGTGTCAAAACTTTTTTGTTAGTGTCTTTGCACGATTTGTTTAAAACCTAGGAATATTTACAATATATTGTATTGATCTTAACCTTCGATCGTGAAAAGTTAAGGTCATTTGTTTTGCAATGCTTCTTGTATTTTGTCATGGCGTTCGAAGGGAAAATCATTAATTTAAAGGCCAAATTTACACTAATGCACAGAATAATAATTATATTAGGTACTAAATAACATTAACATTAAAATATTTGATTGGAAAAAGTATACACCATGATAAATTGATAACAAATGAACGCAAAACCACTAAAATGATTATACTCAATCGATAACAGTGTGATATGAAAAATTTTGCAATTCAATTTTTTTTTCTACTTTTTACGCAATTTCGAAAGTGACCGATTTATATGGAATCTCTTACATGCCAGATATTTAGTTTACAATTTTGGAGAAACATTTTCAGGTTTATCGTTTGTTTGGATATATTATTTGAACACTCCAATAAACAAAGTGTCTATCTTATTGTATGTTAAAATCCTGGAAGATTCAGGGTTTTAGGGCAGACTGTTGCATTACTTTCATGGAAGATTGTACCTACTCATAATACTGCACAAGTTTTCCATAGAAACGATGGAAAATTAAACAAAACTAAATAGACTTTTATACAAACGTTCGATCAGCTGATTGCATTTAGTATGGAAAGCCCAAAATAGGTAGCCCTATAGGTTTCATAGGGAAAGTTGTTCAGTATGTTGGGTACAATTACACCTTAAATTAATGCAACTGTTTACCCTAACACCCTGTAAGATGCATGCATCTCATATTGGAACCAGCAGTGCGATTTTTGAACATCATACGATCAACTCAGCAGTAGAAAATGCCAAAATTACTATGGAGATTTTGCATCTTTCTACTGCCGAGTTGATCGTATGATGTTCAAAAATCGCACTGCTGGAGAGATTGTAGGCTGCAAAATGTGTCGTAACAGAACAGTGTAAGGCCTGAAATCCACCAAAGCGGAGCAGAACGGAGCTGTGTAAAATCAATCAATCGAATTGCTTAAAATTTTCCTCGCTTGACAGAATCAAGCTATTTTATTGGTTGGTATTTGGCCTTTAGAACTTTCACAGTAATACATGTATTAATTAGACAATCATTTGTTCCAGTGCGCCCAAGTAGCAACAAACGTGGTAGAGCAAAAGCACCAGGTGTCCAGAGCCAAGAGGAGCCGAGCTCTAGGCAGTCGCGCGTTCAGGGGCAGCACCGTCTGGTTCACCGGCCTCAGTGGCGCCGGCAAGACCAGTATTGCTTTCGCACTTGAAGCGTATCTAGTTTCAAAAGGTAAGTAGACTTCAGATGAATTTGAGTTGTACAGGGCTTGAGACAGGCGAGCGACGGTAGGACAAAGAGGCCTTACGAAGCCCCGAAAACGAGTGAAAGAAATTGTACGGTTCATGTTTAGGTCGACAATCCATGCTACTTTGCTCATATGCAATTAGTCCAAATAGGTTCTAAATAATCTCGTATTTGTCCAATTCTCTGCCTAACACCCGTATTCTTAGTTGTTTCCTTGAGGCTGCCTCACTCGAGTTGAGGACGTTTTTGACATTTTTGCCATACAAATTATGTCAAAAACATCCTCCACTCGAGTGAGGAAATGACAAGAAAACAACCAATGAATTAATTTGCGTGGTAGTGGCACCAACATAATTATTACAATTATTTTTAAGATAATAAAAATTAAGTTATACTCGTAGTGTCGTTGGATCCCACTGCAAGGCAAAGGCCTATTCACATTAAAAAAAATGGGAGATATGATTTGTTTAAAAAGATTTTTCCAGGGATGCATTGCTCTTAAGCTTAAGTATAGCCACACCCTGGACACTTCGGTGTCACTCGACACAAATGGGCTCGCACTGGCAAGAGGTAACCACGTGCGATTCTGGGCGAGTGCGAATGAGAGAGGACTACACCATTGACTACTGTGAAAATGTTGTGAGGCAGAGAATGTCCGTACTTTATGTACCATACTCTTTCTTATACTTTGGTATAGCTCTCCATCGCGAATAACACTAAGCGGTTCTTTTCGAATATTTCCAACATACATATTTGGGGTGATATATCGTGAATAATAACTATAAATATGGGTTATGATGAATAATAATAATAATGTTTGGTGCATAATATTTTTATTTCGTAATGCATAATCAACAATCGTGCAATGCGATTAATAGATAAAAGAAAACGTGTAGTGTTTAAAATTGATTGAATAGGATTTTTTAATGGCAATTCAGTCAGACACTATGAAAAATTGATCGTTTCGGATTATAGTAAATCATCCTATAAAAAAAAAATCATGATTTTAATTAGGTAATTCGTTATTTTATGTTTTGAAACTATTTAAGGCAGGGGTAGGGGGCAAGGAATGATATATTAAAACAGTTTATTCATAATATTCTCAATTCCGCAGGTATCCCAGCCTACGGCCTCGACGGCGACAACGTCAGGACCGGTCTGAACAAAAACCTTGGGTTCTCGAAGGAGGATCGCGAGGAGAACATCAGACGAGTGGCCGAGGTGGCGAAACTCTTCGCCGACAGCGGAGTTGTCTGCTTGTGCAGTTTCGTCTCGCCATTTGCAGAGGTAATTACTAACAATGGAAGTGTCAAAAACATTATGAAGAACATTTATATCTAATATTTATAATCATAAAGGTATTATACCAGGAATAGAGAAACTGACAGCTGAGAGAGCGAGATGTACCTAGCGGCACCCACTGTATAATAGAAAGAGATACGTGACGCGAGGCAATAGAACCGTTTTCTAGTCTCTTATAGCATAGCATATGCTCACGACTATATTCCCCGAGGGGGTAGTCGGAGACATTCTGAAACCTCAGAACATCCACGTTTCACCAGTAGTACCGAAACAGTAGTCCGTAACCGTAGTCTCTTATAATTTTTTACAATTCGGTTTCCGTGAATAATTGCGAATCTAAAGTGAAATCGTAGATAATTTTGTGAAATATACTGACACTACTTCATTAATTTATCCACGATTTCACGTTAGACTCAGAATTATAGACGGTATTCGAATTTTTGCCTGCGAATAGTGAAAACATCCAAAAACGGTTTCATTTGACAACTCATGTCAGTTCCTCTATTCCTGTAAGGTATATAATACCTTTATGTTTATAACAGAACAAGATAAACGCTCCAAATATGCAAGAGTCAAAAGAGTTCCTTTTTGCCAACCAGTCATACCAAAAATACTACTAAGTTTATTCAACAAATACAACGTGTCAGTTAGTTAGTAGTTAGTGCCACCCAACATACTTTATTTGTGTGGGTTTTTGTGTCAATTCGGACAAAAACATGCTAAGGTTTTATTTTAGATTTGAAGTCTCTAGTGTTTATGGTCAATGGACATTAATTACATTTTCTCCCCTCCGGACGGAAAGCGTCAATAAAATTGTCGTCCCGCTGCACCAAACGAAGTCGCTTTCCACCTCCGTCGAGGAGAAAAATAGTATACTAACCTCGGACAGTAAATAAGAAAGCCTCAGATCACATGTTTACATTACAATTAATAAATATTTTGTATTTTTTTTTTCAATTACATGAGATCTGAGACCTTTCTTACTTTCCTGTCCTCGGTGTGTAATCTACTATTTGTTATTGTTATTTGTTTGGTTATTGTGAATAAAACCTTACGGGTGTTTTGAGTACCTAGTTGGCACCCACAAATATGTTCCTTTTAGTATGTTCGGTTAGGTTCTGAAATCGACGGGCCCTACGTTAAAGTCCGAAAGTGGCAGTTACGAAGTTATACTACTATTGCATTTTCGGAATCTACACATCCTAATCAATAAGATAAAAAAATAAAAAATTTAAAAAGTCAGTATTTAATAGGTTTTTACCAATCGTATAATGTCGTATATGCAACCCGCCTACGGCGTATAGGTATGAATCAGTCTCTTCCGCACTATTACTCTGTCGCGGCGGGGCGCCCCCGCACGCAACTGTCAGTTCCGTATTCATTCGCTGGAGATTGCGGTGGATTGAGCTTACGCGGTAAAAAGTGGATTTTAATTTTGAAATGGCTAGTAGGAGACAATTTAATGAATAATATGAAAGACAAAGCTTAAAGTGAAGTGAAAAAACCAATTAAGAAAAAAAAGATACGCCTTTTAGTTAAAGTTGAGGAAATATTTGTTGACCATATTGCATTATTTAGTTGTTTTACCTATTCTTTATCGTTCAAATTCTTCATTACATAAACACTGCTTAAAAATAATAAATGATTGAAAATACTAAGCAGTAGTTTAAAACTTTTTTGCCTATAACTTTATTTAAAATAGGTTCCGTTGTACAAATACGTAGGTGACTAGTTACGAAATTATACATCGGAATTGTTATTTAAAAAATAATGAAACTTCCATATACGTAGTTATACAACGGATACTAATTAAATTCTGTTTTTGTATCTGTAAAGTTCCTTAATATTGGAAATACTAGTTACTTTTAGGTATTTATTATTTCCGAAAAAAACATACAGGGTGTAACAAAAAGGAGGTAACAAACCGAAACAGAACGATAGGGCTCATGAAAGTAAACAACTTTTCCCAAGGAACATGAACAGAAATGTGAACAACTAAATCGAACAATTTGTATGACAATCCAATATTATTTTCATATTTTGAGCTGTGCTGCTTGGGGAAAGTTGTTCAATTTTATGAGTACTGATGCTGTGTTTCGTCTTGTTACTTACCCCCTTTTCGTTACATTTTGTACAAAAAGAAAAAAAATTTAACACCTTTGCGACAGTAGGTACTAATATCTTTTTCAAAGCAAAAAATTCGTTTAAAAAACAAAAAATATTTTCAACCATTGCTTTAACTTGCTTGGCAGTCATAATAGCAGATAAAAAGATAGTCAAATCTTTCAAATATTACAAAAAATAACTAAAAAACTTATAGATAAGTGAAAATGGAGTAAAAGTTTAAAAAACAAAAAATATTTAGAGTAATAGTTTAAAAAACAGTACGTAAACTTTTCATTATAAAAAGGAAATATAATTAGAATCTGAATTCTTAAAAAATCATAATAAAAACGTATGTCATGTCAGATGATATGGACTTCAAGAAATCCAGCAGGTTGGCATGGCGCGTTCTCATTAACCTAACTGAAAAGAAGACACCTCAGAAGACCTGCACCAAACTGCATCCAGATGCTATCGCCAACAGGATGGTTGAGGTGACGCAGGCAAAGCGGGACAAACGACACACAAAAACGGTGAAATAGCAACTTGCCCACTTGAGACGAACCGTTGTTGATAGTGAAGAGCTATCAAGGCCATTCTCGGCCCCAGAGGTACCCGAGAACTACAGGCCTATTGCTCTTCTTAGCTGCACTTACACATTTCTGGAACGTCTTATACTGACTAGAATAGCTCCTTTTATCGAGGCAGTAACACCCCCAGAGCAGGCCGGTTTCAGATGCGGTTGCAGCTGCACGGACCAAGTTTTGGCACTCACCAGACACATCGAGCACGGCTTCCAGAAACAGATGAAATCGACGGCTGTCTTTGTTGACCTGACCGCCGCTTACGACACTGTATGGAGAATGGGCCTCGTCTTCAAGCTGATGTCGGCCGTCCCAAACAGGGCGATGGTAGACCTTGTCTCTAACATGCTGAGTGAGAGGCGGTTCGAGGTCTTTCTTGGTGATGTGAAAAACAGGAAAAGAAAACTGAACAACGGGGAGAGGACATCCTATCATCGGACCTTAGGAAGCTTTCTAATTACTACACACAATGGAGACCAATACCAAGCGCCAGCAAAACGGTAGTTTCCTGTTTTCATCTGAACAACCGTCAATGCCAAATACGAGCCGGCTGTCATATGGAACACTTAGGTACAACCCCTGTCCGAAGTACTTGGGAGTCACGCTGGACAGGTCGCTCATGTATAAAGAACACCTCACTAAACTGTCACATAAGATCTCGACACGAAACAAAATCATTCACAAACTGAGTGTCACATCGTGGGGTGCTTCGGCTGACTGCCTCCAAACTTCTGCGATCAGCCTGGTCTATTCGGCAGCGGAATACTGTGCTCCTGTCTGGCTTGAGAGCGCGGATGTGCAAGCGATAGGCGCCAGGTTGAACGACACCATGAGACGCATGTCCGGGACGGTAAAGTCGACGCCCACGCACTGGCTACCGGTACTGAGCCATATCGCGCCGCCGAACCATCGAAGACAGCATGCGCTCAAGAGAGAGGCTAACCACCTGGCACCGCGATGCACCTGCCCCTCCACGAGGAGTTTTTCAGCCCGCCCCCACAGAGGCTCAAGTCTGGGCCTGCGTCACCGCAAGCAAACTTAGAACCGAGGATTTTAATCTGGAGCGGCGCTGGAAGGACGAGTGGAGAAGCAAAACTGGTGGATCGCCAGAGGAATACCTGGACCTCACTGTCAAGCCTAAGGGATTCCATCTGCCGCGCAAGGACTAGTGTAGCCTCAACAGGCTAAGGACCGGCCACGGCAGGTGCAACTACCTCCGACACAAATGGGGCTGGACAGAGTCTCCCTTGTGTGACTGCGGGATCGAAGACCAGACGATGCAGCACATAATACAACGGTTCCCTTTCGAGCTAACCCGGGCCGTCCTGAGGACCTGACACATCTGACACCTGAGATCCTTCGATGGCTTCAGACGCTGGATGTAGACTTATGACCTTATGCCAATTTGGCGCCACGCTGGCGCCGCGGTGACGCAGCTTCGACGTCTCGTTGACGTCGCGTCGACGCTGCGCGGAGGCTGGCACGACGACGACGCTCGAAAGACGCTAGTGTGGGGCTCTAACTCGTATTTTTGTGATACTATGCCTTAATAATGATTATAAGAATGTTATAAGTACTTAATACGAGTTACAAGACTGCCTTTGTTAGTAGCCTTACTTAGTACCTAAATGTCTAGAGGTGGAAAAACTATTCTGTTTTTAATACTTCAAAGAATTTTAATAATTTTTACTCTTATTTCTAGTAAACTTTTTAACAAATTAAGAACTAAGGTATTTGGAATACACTCTCTCTTTGATTAGCCGGGAAGTAGGGTGTTGAAGTAATTTAGAGAAATCATATTACGCTTCCAGAAACTCGAACTTTTCCAGGTAAAATTACATAAGAGGTAAATACTACATTATTGACTCATTGTTGAACCATAATAAAAAGCTGTAACAGGCATATACGCGACTAAAAACAATAGAACATTCAAGTAAAATGCCGTAAGGGCCACTTACGATTTTTAGGTTTGATCAGCTGCAATACATAAGTCCGTAAATACCAGTTCCGTAAAACTTTAATCGTCAATTCCGTCCGTATCTGCATTTTTTTCAAAACTAATAGTATTTATTTAAATTCAAACATTCCAAATTAAACTTTACCTTTTTTACGAGTAGAATGCCGATTTTCAAATCTGTAACATTAATAGAAGCGGAGACATGATGCGACCAACTTATCATAACTTTGTAATCGTTCTCCTGTAAAATTTGCGTTTTGCAGATACGGACTTTATCGTAGGGCCCGTCGAAATATGCCTTGTTAATGTAGAAAGCGTGGTGGTCCAGTGGCGAGTAACCTTGCCTGCCGTGCAGAAGGCGATGGTTCGATCCCCGTCCAAGCCGACTCGTACCAATGAGTTTTACGATTTGTAACACCAATTGGCTTTTCAGTGAAGGAAAACATCGTGAGGAAACCTGCATGCTTAAATTTCGAGGCACGTATTGTACCCATAGTCCATTATAAGTGGCGACGGGCTCCCCCCCCCCCCCCCCCCCCACCGTCACTTTAGACAGAGTTTCGGTACTACTGGTGAAAAGTGGATGTTCTGAGATTTCAGAATATCTCTGACTACTCCCTCGGGGAATATAGTCGTGAGCATATGCTATATAAACACACTGTGCCAAAATAACACGGTCGAAGTTCGGTGGCTAAACTGCAGGCGCAATCACATCGAAGTTTTGGCGCATCCTTTTGGCATAGTGTGTTGAACTTTGAACTTACGGCTTATAATCGACCATGTTAAAACCTCGATTATGTAGGACTAGGTATTCTATGATGTGGTCACCGTCAAACACACGACAACTAATAAAAATATTGTCATCTATATTTCTGTGACAATAAAGTTCAAATTTCATTACCGTAATGATAAGATTATAGAGTTCGATTTAGTTTGTTCGACCCAAGTCTCCTAAATGTAATCGAGATCAGCCTTTAATGGTGTAGCAATCACTCGTCTGGACGGTGACCAGTTCACATATTTATACAATGTTATCCAAATTCAAATATACATTGGCAATTTTTTAGTTACAGCTTAACTAGGTTGTGATTTATTTTATTCGTATGTCTGTTAATGTGGTTCTACTGAAGCACAGTATAAGAAAGACCCACCCTGCCCCTCACCAATGTTAACCTGACCATATCTGGCAGAAAACGTGGCGTAAAATGTAGGCAAGACATATTCTTGCCTCGCTTGTACTCAATCATTATTACATATTCTTACCTCTTCTTTTAAAATTTTCTCATTTGTATGAACTTGATGCCATTAACTTCTTGTATGGGTTTGTCACGGATGCTTGTAAAAACAATTAACATTATATTGTGTCTGTAAAGTTGCTACCTAGACCCAAGGGTCAATTCTGTTCGAAATAAACATGCTCCAAATAATTAAGGAATTGAGACATTCTTCCGATAAACATGTAGGTAAATGAACCAGTACTCTTTAGGTTCATTGACTTTGTATCGGTTTGAGACGATAAAAGAGTGAAAAAACGGTTTTTAATCAATAAAATAAAAAAAAGGTATTTTAGAATAAAATGTTTTTTTTTTTAAATTAATAATAATATAAAAAATCATGTTACCACCAAACTTTTGATTACGATTTGATGACATCGTTTTAAAAATGAGTCAGAAGTTTGTATAGGGTACTAAAATACACCCAAGTTTTTAATAACAAAATTAGACTACCTACGTATAACAAGATGTCTGTTGTAGAGTTTCTAGCCGCATCTTCTCTACAACGGAACACCTTCCGACGAGGTGGTAGATTAAAAAAAATCACATCATTGAGTTTCCGGTGTTCAAAAATCACGTCAGAAAGTTATCTATGTGATATTAACATAATATTTTGAATACACAATTTTAATTTGATTTGATTTGAATGTTAAGGGTTTGTTCAGACAATGTTTCTAAACAACTTTCCTTTAGGAACATGGGTCGAAAAACGAGAAAATTTTCGTTGCATTAAAAACCTTGTGCAAACGGGACCCTAAGCCTGCGCTCGTCCGTCCTTCCGTCCATCCGTCTGTCCGTCCTAGCTCTAAAGGGTCCCAAGTGTCTAAGGGTCTAAGGGCTGTATTTTGGATTTACTGACCCTTCTGAAGGTTTGGATTCGATCGGACATTTGTTGGATGGAACGACGATCAGATGAGTCATTGATTAAAGAGAAGACCACCCTGTAAACGAGACAGTCACAACAAATACATAATCCTCTTAATTTAATCGTAATCGGGTAAAATAAAGTGCGGTCAGTGTCTTGATGATTTACCAATTGAATGGCAATTTGTACCGGCTTTTTAATGTTTCTGCTTTGTTGATAAGATAACTCGTTTATAGTTAATTGTAGTTCGTTTCCTGGTGCACTGCAGAAAGTCCGAGATAAACTCGACAACTTGTGAAGTTTTAGAAATTATCTCAAAATTGTATGGTAGACGAAGAACGTTGAATATCAAAACGTCGCCTACAGTACGACCAGGAACATAACTTCGATCGTCGATCTTCGTTGGCGCAGAGCGGACCCCAGCCCCCGTCAAAAACCCGAGGTTATTTAGTAATTAAGGGGATATAATTCGGAGCGCGCTCCATACAAACGTACTATGGTGATATTTTCTATATAAATCAATTAAAGTCAATGAAATTTTGCAGAAACAATCTAGAAACAAATTTCTATGCTTGTATAGAGTCAGATTTTCGTTAAAATGTTTTCGTTTTAAAGTTACAGTGCCTCAAAGATTTCCATACAAATCTTAAATTAATCCTAGCCATGAAACTGTATATTTTAACGAAAATCTGACTCTATAGAAGCATAGAAAGGCCATTGAACCTCTTTGTATGGGAGGCTGGCATAGTGATGACCATAAATTTTCAGGAATTTCAAAAACGTGGCGCACCCTGAAACCTATATATATCGATAGAGGATCTATAGACGAACATAAAATGTCAAATAACATATAGTCCTAAAGTGCAACGTTTTCGAGATAATCCATGTTAAGGATCTTGTATAGATAAAAATCCTAACACATTTTCCTCCAATACCAATCTCCGTGGTCCAATGGTTATAAGACTTGGGATCTTGACACGGAGGTCGTAGGTTCGATTCCCATGGGGGACACCTAGTGATATGTCACTTTATGCGTTTTTCTCCAGTTGGTTATCGTAATGCAGGCTGAATCACCTGATTGTCTGAAAAGAAAGATGATTCCGTGCTTCAGATGGCACGATAAGCCGTTGGTCCCAGTTACTATCTCTGGTGGTTTTTATTCGTTATATAAAAACTACGTCAGAGGCCGTAAGGCGGTCTGAAAAAACTCTGACACCAGGGCTTGCCCACACGATAAGAAGAAGAAGATGTATGGAATAGAAAATGTTTTTGGCATAAACAAGTTCTATGACACCTTTCTGTAATACCCAGTATGACAAATATACCGAGGTAGGTAGGTACTTATTGATGATAATTTATTTCGAAAAAAGTTCCTGTATTAATTGCAAACATTTATTTCATCTGTGCAGGTATACACGTACACACGGTGACACATCAACCTATACAAAACCAAAATAATAAGCTGGCCGCGCGACGACTCATACTGGCATGTATACTGGCAGTGTAAGAAGCAAAAAAAAAAAAAAAAAAAATACTGTCAGTGTGTAGTGCGTCGTCGTGCAGGTTGTATTTGCTATTGTACCTCAACAGATGAAATAAATGTTTGTCTGGGCTATGTCCACATGGAATATATTTTAATCATGTGCTATGTCTATGTTTTTCTTAATTGCAATTACAATTTAATTGAAAAAACAAAAAATCGAATGAGAACTTTTTTCGAAATAAAGTACCTACCGCTGTATTTTTTCACCAAAAAGAGAAAGGTGTAATAGAAAACGTTTATACCTAAGCACGGACTTGAAAAAAAGGCGGACGTAATGTGACACTAAAAAGATGTGAAGCATGAGCATGCAAGGTCCTACATATTCGTTTGTTCTACAA
The DNA here is from genome assembly GCA_963693445.1 of Agonopterix heracliana. NCBI lineage: Eukaryota > Metazoa > Arthropoda > Insecta > Lepidoptera > Depressariidae > Agonopterix > Agonopterix heracliana. The sequence continues at coordinate 5,905,584 of OY856310.1, forward strand.
GGGTCACACTCACACAGATGCACCAGTTCTAGGCTTAGGACCTACAACCCGCCACCATTTTGTACCGCGTCAGCACACACACAAAAATAAATGGGTGCTTCACTCGTGATTAGACAAGATTACGTCAGGTTTTTTTTCAGGTCCGTTTACCTAGGTAGGTATCATAAACATCAACCAAGAAGGGGTGGTATCCCGCGGTGCGTCTGGAAGTTCGATGATAGTAGAAAGGGGAAGGCGGGATGAGCTCATGCAGCTCTGGTGCACACTCACCGAAGTACAATCTGTAGAAGACCGACAAGCAGGCTACTCTGCGGCGGTGGGCTAGGCTATGAAGCTTGGTTTCCACCAACCAGATTACTGTCGCCAATGAGCCTCTAGTTGATAATTAGCTGAGCCATCTCACATGTGGCTGCAATACTTCATACACGATCGGACCTGAGCTTTATGCAACATTAAGAGCTGTCCAGGAGTGAAGTACCTTGTTTAAGATGCCCAGCTTTTTGGCTGCACTTTGAGCCTTAGACTCGATGTCAGCGCCGAAGTTGAGTTTCGTAGTCAACCCATGCTCAGAAGCTCAAGACTGTCGGAAACAGGGACAGATTTATCTTCCCCGGAAAGTAGGAACCAGAATAAACGAACTCCTTTTGGCGTTGAACAGACAAGCCTGTGTTTTGGTGGCGTTGAAGTTGACTAGATTATTGTCACCCCATTGGGAGACAAGACTTAAAGTCAAGTTTGTCCGCTCCACCATGGCTTCCCTCTGCGAACGTATTTCATCCCCGCCCCAAGCGCCGGATAGATATCTCTCTGTGACAGTACTGTCATCTGCATACCCAATAATACCTGACACAAAGAGGTCAGTGATGTGTAGCAGGAAAAGTCTCGCAGAGAGAACAGACCCCTGAAGAACCCCAGCATCAATTGCCATGAGGTCTTCCGACCTCTGAGCAGCTGTCAATGACAACTCTAATCGACCGTTCACTCAAGAAATCAGATATCCAGCTGCAGAGATCAGCAGGGATGCCATAAGCAGGAAGCTTGCTCAGCAATCTAGCGTGCCATACCCTGACAAAGGCCTTCAAGATGTCAAATTACACAACTAGTGCTTCGCTGTGTTTCTCGATGGCCTCGCCCCACCAGTGCGTGACATACATCAATTATTAATTAAATTAAATAGACTATGTATTACCTGTTTAAATAACCTTAGCGTAAGAATTTATATTGCAATAGTATTAAGTCGTGTTATGCTGTAGAGTTTCTGGCCGCATCTTCTCTACAGCGACAACACGTTCCGAAGCGGTGGTAACTTAAAAAATAATTAACGTTTAATAAGTGTGCTTCAGGCTCCTATAATGAATAAATTATTTTGAGTTTGAGTTTGACATAAGAAGATCCCCAGTCGATCGCCCCCGGCGAAAGCCATATTGACGATCACTGTGTAGATCATTATCTTGTAGGTATGTCCGCAACTTACTGTTAAGTACTCTTTCCATGACTTTACAGAGAATGGAAGTGATGGCTATAGGTCGGTAGTTGCAGGGGTCGGAACGAATGCCCTTCTTGGGAATCGTTCTTGTTCTGAGAGAGAGGCGACACAGGCGTGTTAAAACAGGAGACAACTCAGGCGCATTATATCTCAGCACTCTTGCAGAAAGAAAGAAAGAAAGAAAAAAACTTTATTCACCATTAAAGGCACACACGAAACAAACACAGTACAGTAAAAGAAATAGTAGGTGGTAGCGGTGTGTGCCGCGATGGTAAAAAGGACACGACTCAACATAGTGCCTTACTTGGTAAGCAAGGCGTTGATTTTCTGCCGTGCCTGACAGATATTCCATCAGGACCTGGCCTCACATGCAGACTACGCAATGCTCTGCGGACCTCTTTCGTGTGTATTGTCATCTCCGGCATGTGTGGCTGTTTGGCACGAGCGTCCAGACGTGAATTGCTCCTAAACAGAGAAGCATATAAATTCGCTTTCTCAGTCAGTGACCCACCAGGTTTCTGCATGGGAGGCAAAGGGGGACGGTAGAAATTGGATTCGACCGATTTTGAAAGGGACCAGAACTGTTTACTACCAGAAGGGTAGGATGCCAGTCTGTGCAAAGACCGATACTGAGTGCTTGTCTGGATCTGATGTCAGCAGAAAGTCTAAACGATTGGGCGTATGGCCATCGACATCCGTTACCCGCGTTGCTTGATTCACCAGCTGGGTGATGTCTAGCGATAACGCAAACTTACGCGTCTCTCTGCCAGCATGGTTAGTTTTCTGGAACAGGAACAGCCACTCGCTGTGGTGGGCATTTAAGTCCCCCAGAAAAACAAGCTCCGCTCCGTCGAGATACGCTCCTCAGTTACCCTGATGGACCTCTTGGGCTCGACTGACTGATGGAAAACTCACTTGTAGACTGCGGGGACGCCCGATCCCCCCTGCAATGGCCACTGGGACCTCCCTTTCAGTCGCCAAGGCTGCAGTGGGGCAGCCTTTCACTCGTGGCGAGCGCACTACTTGGGCCCCCTACTAACTGCGGTACCGACCCACGACTGTCACCGTGCTTCGGATCCCGCTACCCTCCAGAATGAGTTTCCCGGTACAGTGTTGCTCAGAGGCCAAGACCGGTTCCGAACAGCACAGCTGATTTTCTCCCATTCCCCAATAGCACTGGCACTCCTGCACACCGACGGAATGCAGCAAGCTGCTTGGCGCAAGACTCCAGCAGGAGGGTGGGCGCAAGCCAGGCTGCTCCTTGCGGAGCCTAGTACCGCTGTGGGGGGATCGTTCGGCCGTCACCACAAACTTGGTAGTCTGTGGTGGCGGCGTTGTCCGGGGTGGAGGAGGTAGATCCTTAACCACCCCAAACGTCCACCACCTACGTCCCACTGCAGGGCACAGGCCTACCCTCATGGAGGGTGTATGTACGTTAGTCCACCACGCGTGCACAATGCGGTGCGGTAGACCTCATATACGCATCGGAATTTCTTTTTCATCGTATGCAGGTTTCCTCAAAATGTTTTCCTATGCCGTTTGAGAGCAGTTGGTGCTACGTAGGTACATAAGTCAGAAAAAACTCATTGGTACATGGCATATGTCATCCGTGCGGATTCAGACCTGGACCTCAAGATTGAATTCCATAGCTCTCTGCAACTCGCTACCGACGGAGCGTTGCGATTCTATTGATATAATTATGATCAACCTAGCAAATACTGAAACGGTAAACTCAGACCATCAAACTGAACAACTTTCACTATGGAGCCTACCTCAGGAAACGCAAGAAAAAAATCTGGTGTCCCATACATTTTAGTCAGGTAGGTATAACAGTTTTGTATGGGACCGCAGATTTTTTTTCGCGTTTCCTGAGGTAGCCTCCATAGTGAAAATTGTTCTATTTGATGGTTTGAGTTCACCGTTTCAGTATTTGCTAGGCTGTCACTTACACCCTTACAAGTAGGTAGGTACAAGGTGTTACAAAAATACAAATAAACATTCAAGGGGGTGGTTTAGACCATCATACTGAACAACTTTCACTATGGGACCAATATCGAAATCGGGAAAAAAAATTAATATATTGTATGAGATACCTATCAGATTTTTTTTTTCGCGATTTCGATGTTGGTCCCATAGTGAAAGTTGTTCAGTTTCATGGTCTAAACAACCCCCTTAAGAGTTTTAAGTATTTATTTTTACCCTGTATACACAACATCTTTAACATGCATTATCTCGAAAACGTTGAACTTTAGGACTATAGTTTATAGGACATTTTTAGTTCGTCTATACATACTCTATCGATATAAATAGGTTTCAGGATGCGCCACATTTTTGAAAAATTTCCGAAATTCCTGCAAAATTATGGTTACCACTATGCCAAAAAGTTCAAAGCCCTTTGTTTCTGCTTTAATTGGTTAGTATTGAAAATATCACCATAGTACGTTTGTATGCAGCGCGCATTTTCGCTCTCGTAATAAAATTCTCTTAAAAATGTATCATGCAAAAAATCGGGTGCTACTAAATCTTTCTTATTCTCGCTCCAAGTCGAATACGGCCAATATCGGCAAGGTAATCTTATTAACCATTGATCTCGTAATTTATTGATACAGTAAATTGTTAACCCATTGGTGTTTATAAATATTATAAAGGCCATTGAACCTCTTTGTATGGGAGGCTGGCATAGTGATGACCATAAATTTTCAGGAATTTCAAAAACGCGGCGCACCCTGAAACCTATGTATATCGATAGAGGATCTATAGACGAACATAAAATGTCAAATAACATATGGTCCTAAAGTGCAACGTTTTCGAGATAATCCATGTTAAGGATCTTGTATGATAAAAATCCTAACACATTTTCCTCCAATACCAATCGCCGTGGTCCAATGGTTATAAGACTTGGGATCTTGACACGGAGGTCTTAGGTTCGATTCCCATGGGGGACACCTAGTGATATGTCACTTTATGCGTTTTTCCCCAGTTGGTTAGGGTAATGCAGGCTGAATCACCTGATTGTCTGAAAAGAAAGATGATTCCGTGCTTCAGATGGCACGATAAGCCGTTGGTCCCAGTTACTATCTCTGGTGGTTATTATTCGTTATATAAAAACCACGTCAGAGGCCGTAAGGCGGTCTGAAAAAACTCTGACACCAGGGCTTGCCCACACGATAAGAAGAAGAAGATGTATGGAATAGAAAATGTTTTTGGCATAAACAAGTTCTATGACACCTTTCTGTAATACCCAGTATGAGAAATATACCGAGGTAGGTAGGTACTTATTGATGATAATTTATTTCGAAAAAAGTTCCTGTATTAATGGCAAACATTTATTTCATCTGTGCAGGTATACACGTACACACGGTGACACATCAACCTATACAAAACCAAAATAATAAGCTGGCCGCGCGACGACTCATAAATGTCATGCAACCTAAACCTACTCGCGGCCAGCTTATTTTGGTTATGAACAGCTTGATGTGTCGCCGTGTGTAAGTACAAATACGCCTCACGACGCGCTGCATACTTCGCGGTCAACTTATACTGGCAGTGTAAGAAGCAAAAAAAATAAAAAAATAATACTGGCAGTGTGTAGTGCGTCGTCGTGCAGGTTGTATTTGCTATTGTACCTCAACAGATGAAATAAATGTTTGTCTGGGCTATGTCCACATGGAATATATTTTAATCATGTGCTATGTCTATGTTTTTCTTAATTGCAATTACAATTTAATTGAAATAACAAAAAATCGAATGAGAACTTTTTTCGAAATAAAGTACCTACCGCTGTATTTTTTCACCAAAAAGAGAAAGGTGTAATAGAAAACGTTTATACCTAAGCACGGACTTGAAAAAAAGGCGGACGTAATGTGACACTAAAAAGATGTGAAGCATGAGCATGCAAGGTCCTACATATTCGTTTGTTCTACAAGGGACCTACACTCACACAGATGCACCAGTTCTAGGCTTAGGACCTACAACCCGCCACCATTTTGTACCGCGTCAGCACACACACAAAAATAAATGGGTGCTTCACTCGTGATTAGACAAGATTACGTCAGGTTTTTTTTCAGGTCCGTGTACCTAGGTAGGTATCATAAACATCAACCAAGAAGGGGTGGTATCCCGCGGTGCGTCTGGAAGTCCGATGATAGTAGAAAGGGGAAGGCGGGATGAGCTCATGCAGCTCTGGTGCACACTCACCGCAGTAGAAGACCGACAAGCAGGCTACTCTGCGGCGGTGGGCTAGGCTATGAAGCTTGGTTTCCACCAAGCTCAAGAAGCTTCCAGAAGCTCAAGACTGTCGGAAACAGGGACAGATTTATCTTCCCCGGAAAGTAGGAACCAGAATAAACGAACTCCTTTTGGCGTTGAACAGACGAGCCTGTGTTTTGGTGGCGTTGAAGTTGACTAGATTATTGTCACCCCATTGGGAGACAAGACTTAAAGTCAAGTTTGTCCGCTCCACCATGGCTTCCCTCTGCGAACGTATTTCATCCCCGCCCCAAGCGCCGGATAGATATCTCTCTGTGACAGTACTGTCATCTGCATACCCAATAATACCTGACACAAAGAGGTCAGTGATGTGTAGCAGGAAAAGTCTCGCAGAGAGAACAGACCCCTGAAGAACCCCAGCATCAATTGCCATGAGGTCTTCCGACCTCTGAGCAGCTGTCGATGACAACTTTAATCGACCGTTCACTCAAGAAATCAGATATCCAGCTGCAGAGATCAGCAGGGATGCCATAAGCAGGAAGCTTGCTCAGCAATCTAGCGTGCCATACCCTGACAAAGGCCTTCGAGATGTCAAATTACACAACTAGTGCTTCGCTGTGTTTCTCGATGGCCTCGCCCCATCAGTGCGTGACATCCATCAATTATTAATTTAATTAAATAGACTATGTATTACTGTTTAAATAACCTTAGCGTAAGAATTTATATTGCAATAGTATTAAGTCGTGTTATGCTGTAGAGTTTGTGGCCGCATCTTCTCTACAGCGACAACACGTTCCGAAGCGGTGGTAACTTAAAAAAGAATTAACGTTTAATAAGTGTGCTTCAGGCTCCTATATTGAATAAATTATTTTGATTTTGAGTTTGACATAAGAAGATCCCCAGTCGATCGCCCCCGGCGAAAGCCATATTGACGATCACTGTGTAGATCATTATCTTGTAGGTATGTCCGCAACATACTGTTAAGTACTCTTTCCATGACTTTACAGAGAATGGAAGTGATGGCTATAGGTCGGTAGTTGCAGGGGTCGGAACGAATGCCCTTCTTGGGAATCGTTCTTGTTCTGAGAGAGAGGCGACACAGGCGTGTTAAAACAGGAGACAACTCAGGCGACGGCGACGGGCTCACCCCCCGTCACACTAGACAGAGTTTCGGTACTACTGGTGAAACGTGGATGTTCTGAGGTTTCAGAATATCTCTGACTACCCCTTCGGGGAATATAGTCGAGAGCATATGCATGCATGCATGCACAACTCAGGCGCATAATATCTCAGCACTCTTGCAGGTATTCCATCAGGACCTGGCCTCACATGCAGACTACGAAATGCTCTGCGGACCTCTTTCGTGTGTATTGTCATCTCCGGCATGTGTGGCTGTTTGGCACGAGCGTCCAGACGTGAATTGCTCCTAAACAGAGAAGCATATAAATTCGCTTTCTCAGTCAGTGACCCACCAGGTTTCTGCATGGGAGGCAAAGGGGGACGGTAGAAATTGGATTCGACCGATTTTGAAAGGGACCAGAACTGTTTACTACCAGAAGGGTAGGATGCCAGTCTGTGCAAAGACCGATACTGAGTGCTTGTCTGGATCTGATGTCAGCAGAAAGTCTAAACGATTGGGCGTATGGCCATCGACATCCGTTACCCGCGTTGCTTGATTCACCAGCTGGGTGATATCTAGCGATAACGCAAACTTACGCGTCTCTCTGCCAGCATGGTTAGTTTTCTGGAACAGGAACAGCCACTCGCTGTGGTGGGCATTTAAGTCCCCCAGAAAAACAAGCTCCGCTCCGTTGAGATACGCTCCTCAGTTACCCTGATGGACCTCTTGGGCTCGACAGACTGATGGGAAACTCACTTGTAGACTGCGGGGACGCCCGATCCCCCCTGCAATGGCCACCGGGACCTCCCTTCCAGTCGCCAAGGCTGCAGTGGGGCAGCCTTTCACACGTGGCGAGCGCACTACTTGGGCCCCCTACTAACTGCGGTACCGACCCACGACTGTCACCGTGCTTCGGATCCCGCTACCCTCCAGAATGAGTTTCCCGGTACAGTGTTGCTCAGAGGCCAAGACCGGTTCCGAACAGCACAGCTGATTTTCTCCCATTCCCCAATAGCACTGGCACTCCTGCACACCGACGGAATGCAGCAAGCTGCTTGGCGCAAGACTCCAGCAGGAGGGTGGGCGCAAGCCAGGCGGCTCCTTGCGGAGCCTAGTACCGCTGTGGGGGATCGTTCGGCCGTCACCACAAACTTGGTAGTCTGTGGTGGCGGCGTTGTCCGGGGTGGAGGAGGTAGATCCTTAACCACCCCAAACGTCCACCACCTACGTCCCACTGCAGGGCACAGGCCTACCCTCATGGAGGGTGTATGTACGTTAGTCCACCACGCGTGCACAATGCGGTGCGGTAGACCTCATATTCGCATCGGAATTTCTTTTTCATCATATGCAGGTTTCCTCAAAATGTTTTCCTATGCCGTTTGAAGCAGTTGGTGCTACGTAGGTACATAAGTCAGAAAAAACTCATTGGTACATGGCATATGTCATCCGTGCGGATTCAGACCTGGACCTCAAGATTGAATTCCATAGCTCTCTGCAACTCGCTACCGACGGAGCGTTGCGATTCTATTGATATATGATCGCATCTTATAGGTAATTTGGGGGGGGGGATGTGTTAGGATTTTATACAGGATGTAAGTGACAGCCTAGCAAATACTGAAACGGTAAACTCAGACCATCAAACTGAACAACTTTCACTATGGAGCCTACCTCAGGAAACGCAAGAAAAAAATCTGGTGTCCCATACATTTTAGTCAGGTAGGTATAACAGTTTTGTATGGGACCGCAGATTTTTTTTCGCGTTTCCTGAGGTAGCCTCCATAGTGAAAATTGTTCTATTTGATGGTTTGAGTTCACCGTTTCAGTATTTGCTAGGCTGTCACTTACACCCTTTAGGTAGGTACAAGGTGTTACAAAAATACAAATAAACATTCAAGGGGGTGGTTTAGACCATCATACTGAACAACTTTCACTATGGGACCAATATCGAAATCGGGAAAAAAAATTAATATATTGTATGAGATATCAGTTTTTTTTTTCGCGATTTCGATGTTGGTCCCATAGTGAAAGTTGTTCAGTTTCATGGTCTAAACAACCCCCTTAAGAGTTTTAAGTATTTATTTTTACCCTGTATACACAACATCTTTAACATGCATTATCTCGAAAACTTTGTACTTTAGGACTATAGTTTATAGGACATTTTTTGTTCGTCTATACATACTCTATCGATATACATAGGTGTCAGGATGCGCCGCATTTTTGAAAATTTTCCGAAATTCCTGCAAAATTATGGTTACCACTATGCCAAAAAGTTCAAAGCCCTTTAATGTTTATCTTCGGAACGAAACCCCAAAAAGTCAAGCTATTTTCACGGAAGGGTAAACAAATACCATTGATTCCGGCAGGTTCGTTAAGGATGATATAGTAACTAGGATTGAGAGCTTAGATGGTTCGGTCACTTAGAGAGAATGAATTAATATTGACTTGCCAACATTATTTTGTTTTTCATAACAGTTATTATATACAGGGTGAAATTGATATCAGCAGCATCAAACTGAACAACTTCTACTATGGGAGCAAACCAATCGGAACAAAAAAAATTCAGCTGTCCCATACTAAACTGCACCCGCCGCCGCTGCCTACACGACTCAAATGTATGGGACAGCAGTTTTTTTTTGCTCCGATTTGTTTGCTCCCATAGTAAAAGTTGTCCAGTTTGATGGGTAGACTCTTAGTTTAAAAGTATGCTAATGACATCAATTTCACCCTGTAGCATTGTAGCAATATGTGTAAAAGTAAATAATACAGGGCGATACCATCAAACAGAACAACTTTTACTAGGTACTCAAACCAGAAATCGAAATAAAACCTCTGTTTCATACTAAACTGAAACTGCCGACTCTACTTAAATGTATGTAAGATTTTATTTGCGTGTTCAGGTTTGCTTCAAAAATTGCAAAATGTGGCATCATTACTATAAAGATGCGTTTTTTACACCGTTTTCAGCGACTAGCATAAAAACAACAACAACCTGAAGTTAAATGCCAAGGTAACTAATAACTACCTCCGTGGTATAATGGTTACGAGGATTGGGCTCTTGACATAGAGGTCGTGGGTTCGATTCCCACAGGGGACGGACACTTAGTGATATGTCACATTGTGCGTTTCTCCCCTGTTGGTTAGGACATTGCAGGCTGAATCACCTGATTGTCTGAAAAGAAAGATGCCATGCCATGCTTCCGATGGCACGTTAAGCCGTTGGTCCCGTCTTCTATCTCTGGTGGTAGTAGTCATTACATAAAACCACGTCAGCGGCCGTAAGGCGGTTTGAATAAGCTCAGACCCCAGGGGTTGCTACCCACACGATAAGAAGAAGAATAATAACTAAACATTTGTTCGCAGGACCGCGAGGTAGCCCGCCGTATCCACACAGACTCCGACCTACCGTTCTTCGAGGTGTTCATCGACACGCCGCTGGAGGTGTGCGAACAGAGGGACACTAAAGGCCTCTATAAGAAGGCTAGAGATGGACAGATTAAGGTGATTTCACTTGTATAGCTTTCGCCCGCGATTTCGTTCGGGTGGAATTAGGATTATAGAAATACTCTTTCATAGTGCACCCCTATTTCCTCTGATTATATCAGATGTGTAATTTTTTTGGGTCATGTTGGTCCAGTGCCGAGTAACCTTGCCTGCCGTGCAGGAGGCGATGATTCGATCCCTGTCCAGGCCGAAACGTACCAATGAGTTTTTCGGAATTTATGTACGTAAAGGAAAACATCTCGAGGAAACCTGCATGCTTCAATTTCGAGGCATCTATTGTACCCAGTGTCCATTACAAGTGGCGACGGGCTCACCCCCCATCACACTGGACAGAGTTTCGGTACTACTAGTGAAACGTGGATGTTCCGAGGTTTCAGCATATCGAGTAGTAGCGAGTAGCCACTGGACCACCACGGCTTCTTAATACATAATACATTTTCATTAATGAACAAGTTTCACTATGGAGCCAACATCAAGAAAAAATACAAAAATTCAGCTGTTATATCATACCTGTCGACTCAAATTTAAGGGACAACCGATTTTTTTTCAACGTCAATAGTGAATGTTTTTGATGGTCTAAAAATTACTAGGCTGCTTAGTTACACCTTGTATATGACTACAAAGTATACTTATTTCATCAATTCATGAAAGATAGACTTGTATGAATGGTAGATTATCGTAAATTTTGGTGGTACGTGATCGCTTTATCTTTATTTTGTAATTGCATCAATAGATAGATAACGTTTTATAATCCGTATTATTGATATCAAATTACCCCACTGATTATTGTTAAATAGGTTACTAAGCGTCGTTCTGATACGCGATGGATTTAATCTTTAATGGTCTAAACCACCAATTTAAATGTTACTAGGGTGTTCTGTTACACTTGCTTTGCCCCCCCCCCCCCTTCCCTCCCCTCCCAAAATAAGTTAATCACACCTAAACTTTGCAGTCAGTGCCGCTACACATTGCAAAGCGATTCTTATCGATACTTTCAAAATGTAGGGGATTAGCGGTAAATGTAACTATAATCGGTTATCATATTGCCCCCTGCACTACGATAACCGATTATAGTTACATTCTGTTGCGTCTGGTCATGTCAGTAACCGGCCCCTGTACTAAGCTAACTGAATGTTTTCAAAAAAATTATATCACATACACTCAAGGCATATTTAACCGCCCACCCTTCTCTAATGGCACCTGTAAAACAACAGAAAGTTCACAAATGTTAATATTTTGCCTTAAATACAACGTGTTAATGAATTAACGCAAAACTAGAAAATAGTTTGTTTGTAATCGAGAGCAGAATTGAATTATCGTGGTTAAAACTTAGGTATTTAGGTTAAACTAAGGCCGGCCAATTAAGGCAAGCACAGAGGTGGGGGGGATCTGATCCTCTTGGGGTCCACTCCGACCGGCCAGTAAAGGCAAGTCGGAGTCGAGGATCAGGGACTTACCCCGGGAGCACTCAGGTCCGTGGTGTCGCCACTCACCGAGAGCTCGCCACAAGCTGCCCTGCGGGTTTATTATTATAAACAAAAGCGGTATTTTGTGACGCAGGGTTTCACCGGCATCAGTCAGACGTATGAGCGGCCAGAGTCGCCAGAGCTGGTCATCCAGACCGTCGGCAGGTCCATCGAGGAGTCCACCATGGAGGTGGTCAGGTTGCTCGAGTCACAGGTAATCTTATACTTATATCATCATGAGCGGTCAGCTTATTGAGAAGGCAGAGATCATCTTCATAAGCCGACGCATATAACACAGTAACTCTATAGGTAAACATGGATCACATGGAACTGAAAATAAAATGACGAGTTATAATTCTGAGTTCCATCACATTCTGGACTCTTCGCTGACACTTCATAGAAAAATGGAAAAAACTGACGAGAAGTAACCATGTACGATACTGAGTGATTGCGAATGAGAGAGAAGAGTATAATTCGCTGGGTGCACGAAACTAGCGCCACCATAGCGCCATAACCCACAGAGCGACATGGCCTCAGGCCAAGCTCTTCAATAAAGATTAAAAATAAAAAAAAATAGCGCCATAAAGATTTCGGACCGCCGCGCCGCCGTGAATTATCTTACTTATTAAAGTACTGTAAACGTTCGAGGATCCTGCAAAAACTACTGGACCCATTTTGATGAAGCAGTAAGTTTCTGTACTGTATGTAGTACCGTACAATATACGATGGTTGTAAAGTATCATTTAAAATTACATTATAGTATTATTCTTTTTCGAAAACTAAATTCGTTGCAGTCTATCGTATGGTCCTAGATAGGACCATCATAAAAGATATAGAAAATATAAGACAACAATCTTCAATCTTTTCCACAGGACATAATCCCGCGCTTCGAGAGCAACACGATGGAGATCGAAGAGTTGTTCATCTACGGCAACCGGCTGTCCAGTGCCATCGAGGAGGCGGCGAGGCTACCGCAGATCCAACTCACAGAGCTCGACCTTCAGTGGGTTCAGGTTAGTAGGTGCAAAGCTAAGCCAACATCGAGCCTGTAGTTGTTCATCTACGGCAACAGGCTGTCCAGTGCCATCGAGGAGGCGGCGAGGCTACCGCAGATCAAAATCACAGTGCTCGACCTTCAGTGGGTTCAGGTTAGTAGGTGTAATGCTAAACCAACATAGAGCCTGTAAATGATTGAACTATATCAGAAGGCGTAGCATGCACGTGATACGGCTATATACAGGGTGTTTCATAAGTAAAAATAAATTTTTTAAACTTTTAAGGGGGTTGTTTAGACCGTCAAACTGAACAACTTTCTCTATGGGACCAACATCGAATAAATATTTTAGCTCTAGTCGATTTGTAGAATATGGAACATCAATTTTTTTAATCAAATAGAAATAGAGCGAAGGTGTGATAGAGCTATAATATCACGGTGCCATGCTAGCCATACATGGCTCACTGATTCCACACTTAAGGCGTATTCATCATAAGACACTATTTTTTTCGCTCTAGCGTCGCGTTAGAGCAGAAATCTCTTCAGGAGAGTTCAATAAAGTAAATATTATACCGCGTGATGCGTTCGCGACTCGTGGACGACGCGTGTGCGATGCGTGCGCTGAGCTACGCTTGCGTGGTTGCTTTCGATCGATTCTTTCGAAGTGCTCCTGAAGAGAGTTCTGCTCTTACGCGACGCGAATAAAAATTAACCTGTATATGAACACAGTGATCTAAATGAGACTGGATGTTGACTAATGTGAAGTTATTTTATTTCAGGTCTTATCGGAAGGTTGGGCGTATCCTCTGAAAGGATTCATGCGAGAAAAAGAATATTTACAAGTGAGTATTACTTATTATTGAACGTTTTACTGTTCCTAATGTTAATATGTGCAGCTGCTTCGAAGAAAAATACATACAAGGGTGATCATTCGGGGCGTTTAAACTGCGTCATCCCTCTACCAAAGAGTTTCATCTTGTTTAAAATAAATTGTAGGATCAAATTTTATAGCGCTCTGTTACAAAGGTCCAGAAGCTTTGCAACAGCTCTACAAAGTTTAATACCTTTTCATACCCGAATATTTGCCCAAAAACGAACAACGAAACAAACAATCACCAATCAGTTTACAATCTAAGAAACTATTTTCTTTAATCTTTCGATTACACGGTATAGCGGTGGAAAAATTATCGTTAGGTGTTTCAGAGATATTATAAGCAGTGACGGGACGGGAGGAATGAAAATGGCAAAAATTAACTTTCCTCTGAAAAGAAAGTAGTTTTTTAAGCTCTCTTACAGACCAGCGACACTTTGCGGTCGCAGAGAGGACAGTTGCGCTCATAGACTTTACGGTCGCGCGAACCTCTGCGACCGCAAAGTGTCGCTGGTCTGTAAGAGCCCTAAAATGGGTATTGCGCTAATCTTCATATCACCTGATGAAAGTAATGCGTTTGCCCTTTTGTCTGATAAAGAAATTAAAAACTAAAATAAATCCGGTCAGTTTGGAATTCAGGTTAACTGTTTGTTTCTCATGAGGCTAATTAAATATAATTAGTAACGTTTATAATAATAATGTTTATCTCAATCAAAAAACCATTTAAAATGATTGTTTTAGTAATTAAATAAATAAATAATAAATAACGCTCACAGGTACATACATTGTAATGATCCCAAACTAAGCACTAAAGGCTTTTATTATGGAAACCATACAACAACGGCACGAACATATAACATCCATGACCGAACCGGGATTCGAACTCAGGACCCTGGTTTGGCAGTCCGGCGTGGTAACCATTACACCAACCGGGTCGTCATCTAATCATCATCTATAATTGAAGATTTAATGTGAAGATTGTTCTTAAATATAATTTATTTGATAACAAAAATAATAATTAATTACAAAAAATAGCGGTCAGCACAAGCGTCGTCAATAACAATGATACACAAACAGACAAAAATCAGCAACATGCTTCGTCAATACAAAGAAATACAAGCTCAGTCAAATAATCCGCCCCTTGTCGATCCTGGCGCAAAGGAGCCCATTACGCTAGCAGCGTTGCCACGTTGAATTGAAATGGCAAGCCTCTGCACCAGAAACGACCCGGAACGGGGGTCACAATTTCGCTCCCTCAGTCGACGGCCAATCTCTGCAACGAAGGTCTTTGCCTCGGCACCCCATACCCCCGAGGTCTCAACGGCGACAGGCACAAAAAGATAATCGGCCACCAGGGCCGAGTACGTGTCCCATTTCCTAACGGCCGCCAGCTCCGCGGCTGCTCCAGGCGTCCGTGACGTCCGACTTAAGTAGCTGGCGGTGAAAGTGCTGACGCACGTTGCATCCCACAAAAGGCACTTGCCTTTCTGCCAGGGCACCAAAGTCAAGCCATCCGGCCTCTTGCCGTCGGTACGACTGAGGCCAGGCGGCTCAAGTACGCACGGGACGTTGGCTGATACGAGAGCCCTCCTGACGATTTCATTGAGGGCATGGTGGCGAGGAAACCTACCCGAGCAGCGACGGCAACTCAAAGCGTGGTGCCCATTGGCCTCAACCATGGCGCCGCAGATGCAAAAATAAAAAAATTAAAATGTTCAAATGTTCAAATGTTCATTGTTCTTAAATCGGGATCAGAATAGATAATTATGAAAACTAAACTAAATTAGGCATGTAACTATCGTACCGTATATAAATATTTTTGTTTTAAAGATATGATTCATGCGATTCCAGCCTATCACCGAATGGGTAAAACAAAGTTTGGCGAAAAACGCGACTGGAATTTTCAATACTAGGAATATTTTTTTGTTAATTTATCCATACAGTGTCATTGATGAATATTTATAAAGTAACTAGCTTTTGCCCGCGACTTCGTCTGCGTTGACTTTAGAATTTAATTCAGAGAGGTATTAATAAACAGTGCGATAAAATACTTAAGAGAAGTTTATTCCGAGAGCGCAAAAGCGCGCTGCATACAAACGTAGTCTGGTGATATTTTCAATACTATCCAATTAATGTCAATGAAACTTTTCAGAAACAATCTAGAAACTAATCTCTATGTTCGTATGAAGTCATATTTTCGTTACGAATTTCGTTTAGAATTCGTCTTTCCATAAAATTCACGCCTTGGTTTTGATTGTGATATATATTAGCGAAGCTTTTGAAGTCATGGTTGTATCCTTCAGGGGGGCTCCGCCCCCCGTACCCCCGGGGGGCTCCTCCCCTCCGCCCCGCCGACCGGGGGTTTCGGGCAAACATTCGGCAAAACTTTCTGCAACTGAATTCGTCTTTCTGTAAAATTCACGCCTTGGTTTTGATTGTGATATATAAGCGAAGCTTTTGAAGTCATAGTTGTGTTCTTCGGGGGGCTCCGCCCCCCGTTCCTCCGGGGGGGCTCCGCCCCTCCACCCCACCGACTGGGGGCTTCGGGCAAACATTACATAACAGAATTCGTCTTTCTGTCAAATTCACGCCTTGGTTTTGATTGTGATATATTAGCGAAGCTTTTGAAGTCATGGTTGTGTCCTTCGCCGCTCCATCCCAAGGGGGCTTTGGGCAAACATGCGGCAAAGCTAAGTACTGTTGAGTTAGCTCAGATTGTACTCAAAGACCAATATACTAAAGAACGATTAATTATAACGATAATACCGCGTTAATCAACCAAATTTGTTAAGCTTATTAGGTTTTGGAATAAATAATTGATGCAAACTTGCTATAAAAAATACCCCTAACGCCATCTATTTATTTGAAAACGAACTACCTACTTTAGAAAAGCTTAAAAGAAAGAGGATTTTTTTAGTATTTTTCCAATTCACCTAGTATCTAAGTATAAAAAAAATCTGCAAGACCTAATAAATAAAATGCTCCGCACTTCTACCCCACCGACCGGGGGCTACGGGCAAACATTCGGCTAAACATTCTGCAACAAAATTCGTCTTTCTGTAAAATTCACGTCGGACATTAATTTGTGATTGTGATAATTAACTAACGTTTTGAAGTCATGGTTATGTGCTTCGGGGGGCTCCGCCCCCCGTACCCCCGGGGGGGCTTCGCCCCTCCACCCCGCCGGGGCCTATTGATAAACATTTGGCAAAGCTTCGTACCGTTGCGTTAGCTCAGATTGTACTCAAACGACCAATATACTAAGAACGATGAATTATAACGATAATACCGCGGTAATCAACCAAATTTGTTAAGCTCAGTAGGTTTTGGAATAAATAATTGATGCAAACTTGCTATAAAAAATACCCCTAACGCCATCTATTTATTTGAAAACGAACCACCTACTTACTTTAGAAAAGCTTAAAAGAAAGAGGATTTTTTTTGTATTTTTCCAAAAGATGATTAAAAAAATTACTTAAAACTTGGCGGGTTTAGGTCACACGAGCTATAAAATAGTATATGATACTCGTGACATTATTTCACGCCGTGCAATAATGGACTACTTAGGGCACACGTCGATCGTAGTGTACCTACTATAAGGTTATCGTACCGTTTTGTTGGCTCAGATTTGACTCAAATGACCAATATACTAAGAACGATGAATTATAACGATAACACCACGATAATCAACCAAATTTGTTAAGCTCATTAGGTTTTAGAATAAATAATTGTTGCACACGACTTGCTTTCAAAATACGCCTAACGCCATCTATTTATATGAAAACGAACTACCTACAAACTTTGGAAAAGCGGGATTTTTTCGTATTTTTTCAATTTACCTATTAAGTTTCTGACCATTCACCTTTTACCTTTTACCATTTACTTCAACTGATCGATCTGGAGTGCGATTTTTGAATGTCATTCGGTGGGCTCAGCAGTTGAAAATGTCAAAATTGCTATGGAGATACGCATCTTTCTACTGCTGATTTGACTTTCAAAAATCATACTGCGGGAGTGCGAATTTTGAAAGTTAAATCAGCAGTAGAAAGATGCGTATCTCCATAGTAATTTTGACATTTACAACTACCTGAATTCTGCAAATGAGATTCAAAATTCGCACTCCAGATCTCAGGATATTACGATTGGAAGTCAGGTCCTTAGCAAATCAAGCCAAGCCATGTAAAATTTTAAAATAAAAAAAGTCATCTCGACCAAGAATCGAACCTCGACCCCATGCGCGAAAATCTAACCGCTTACCAACCACGCTAAACTGATTTTATGAAAAGTGTTGAAAAAAGGAACTGCTATTTAACACTGGAATCTGCCCAAATGCATCTGTCAGAGTCAAGTCGGCGCTAGTGAGCGTGATAAAACATTGTAAATTATCCCACAGAGTCCCACAGCTGGGGTAAAAAGTATCCTATGTGTTAATCCAGAACATATTTTGTCTGAAAACCAAATTTCATCCAAATCCGTTCAGCCGTTTATGCGTGATTGAGCCACAAACTCACAAACTCACAAACTCACAAACATACAAACATCCAAACATCGTCACAAACTTTCGCATTTATAATATTAGTGAGATTATAGTTTTCTGTGCTTATACGAACAGTCCTTTATTAACCACAACATTGTTAGGTGCATCTATCTACACATCATAATTTAGAACATGCATTTTACATATTTATTACTCCAATTACTTAAACGTACTTACGCAAGTTGTTTCCAGGAATGCAATGATAATTGCATTGCGTGCTGGCTTCGTATTATCTAATGCAATTCCACCTAGATTAACTGGTGCGGAGTGTTTACAGGCCCACGAGTAAATTTTTGTCGATTCTGTGTATCCTTCCTAGGCATTCATAACTGTCTTCCCTGTTCTTAATATTAAGGATAAATGGTGGTAGTAGTACTCATAGAGGTAACCTCTATGAGGTTACCTCTATGAGGTTACCTCTATGAGTAGTACTAGAAGTATGGTAGTATTCTGCATATCTAATCTAAACTATTATAAAACTGTAACTGAAGTGTGTCTGTACATTGAAAATATTTACAAAAAAAAGATTACGATATGGTTTTTAGGTATCCCTGACTCGAAATCAATCTTTTTTAGAAATTTTGTCTGTCTGTTTGTTTGTGTGTTTGTTTGTTTGTTTGTTCGCACATCACGCAAAAACTACTCAACCGATTTTGATGAAACTTTTATTTTTTGATAGCTTATGATCTGACTTAAAATCTGGTATATAATTTGTGCGGACGAAGTCGCGGGAAAACACTAGTAAACTATAAATGTACGAATGTTTCAGTTAGCTTCATTGGTACTTTGTTCCAATACACGTCGCATCATTTAAGCCATTTTGGGTGTTGCATGTTGATTTTATTGGACCGAATTTTTGTAGTATTAAAAATCAATAAATACTGCAGTCGATTAATAACCACAATGCCGTTATTAAATAACGAAGTTCATTTCAAGATCAATTCAGACTAGTACACATTGGTAAGTTATAAGGCCGTCTAAGTAAGTAAATACGTTTAACAGACTGTACGTACGTACGTCTACAATAACATATTGTTGTTAGCGTGTTAGATTTTATTATATTGGTAGAAGATATAATTATCTTCTTGATTATTTTGTTTGCGCCTTTGGAAATGCTTTATATCTTTATTGTTGTAGAGATCCTTAGAGATATTGTATTGTCAATATTATTACTATAAAAAGAAGGGTCACTGCCAATACAAAATTTACCCATGCCCTACAACAAAGTGACCTATCCCTTTTTTTTGTATATTGAGTCGTATATCTAGTATTTTTTTCTGGAACTAACATCTAAATATTGACATGAATTTCCTTACAGAAACAAGATATTTAATATACCTTTAATTAACCTACATGCAACTGACAGTGACTGATTTTGCAGTCTGAGCTATAGCATCTTATAATATTAAAAAGCAACAATGTATTTGACCTATCGACAAACTTTAAGGTTATACCACTTCACTTCTGCACTTCTGGGTAAGCTCGCTACATCTTCGGCCCCATCTTTGTCCTGAGGACTAGATTGGGGTCAAGAGCAAACCCATCAATAATAAAAAAAAAAAAAAAAAAAAAAAATATTCACAATAATCTCTATTCCTCCCCAGGCCCTCCACTCCAATTGCTTAACTCTACCCGACGGATCGGTCCTCAATCAATCGGTGCCAGTCGTTTTACCAGTCGACACTGAATTCAAAGAGAGAGCGTCGGGCTCAGACGCCGTAGCTTTGACTTACAATGGACGGCCGATCGCGGTACTGCGGTCACCAGAGTTCTACCCGCATAGGCAGAAGGAGCGATGCTCGAGACAGTTCGGCATTTACCACGAGGGACATCCCTATATCAAGGT
Organism: Agonopterix heracliana; assembly: GCA_963693445.1. Taxonomy (NCBI): domain Eukaryota; kingdom Metazoa; phylum Arthropoda; class Insecta; order Lepidoptera; family Depressariidae; genus Agonopterix; species Agonopterix heracliana. Next base: position 5,925,614 of record OY856310.1, read on the forward strand.
ACGTAAGGTTTTTATTGTTAATTCTATCGGAGTCCGAGAAAATAGCGGTAACGCAACTTGGTTAAACATTTCTGAACCTTATCCACATACAAATAAAAGTCAAAAAGAGCAACTTCAAAATATTTTTTTCGATATAGGAACTTGAAGCCCACGTTTTAAATGACAAATCTTATTTTGAAGCTACCACAGAAAAAAAACCTGTCTTATACACTTGAAGCGCTCGTTGGCGTAGTGGAGCTACGGTATTGGAAACGATCACCGAAGTTAAGCAACGTCAGGTCCGGTCAGTCTTTGGATGGGTGACCGTTTAGTGGTATTTCATCTCGAGCGTTTCCGTGCTTCGGAAGGCACGTTAAGCAGTTGGTCTTGGATAGTTCCGTCAGATGGCGTTGTAACTATTCGTTAGGCCAAGTCAGAGGCCTATAGGCGGCTTGAAAATTCTCTGACAGCAAGGTGACCACTAACTTGCCTCCACCAACACGCACCGGGCCCGCGTGGTGGAGTATGGCCCACTCCCTCTCACCCTTATTCGTGAGAGGAGGCCTTTGCCCTGCAGTGGGATTCTACAGGCTATAACTTACTTACTTTTTATACACTTGAGTGAAATAAAATTGCAATTATTGTGGTACATCCGATTTTTTTTTTCGTGATTTTGAAATTGCTCCCATAGAGAACATCCCATTAAAAACCGACAGCATATTATGAAGGACATCTTACACGGCTTTACGTGATTGTACATACATATATATGATACATATGCTCACGCCTATGTCCCACTACTGGGGTAGGCAGAGACAATAGATCGCCACATGCTACGATTCTGTCTGACACACATCTTTCGCCTCCTCAACATTCATAAGTCTCTTCATACATGCTCGTCGGTTCTGGGTACATTTTATTTGGCCCTTCTTCAGTACGCATCCTATTTGGTCAGCGTACGTGCGCCTAGGGCGACCCCTTTCAACCATTCCATTCACACTTTCCTTGTAAATTTCATACGTCACTGATTACGTACGTGATTGTAATCCATAGTAAATGTATTCCAGATGATAGCAGAATCTGGTGACTGGCTGGTCGGGGGCACCCTGGAGGTGTTCGAGCGCATCCGCTGGGACGACGGGCTGGACTCGTACCGGCTGACGCCCAACGAGCTGCGACAGAAGTTCAGGGACTTGCAGGCCGACGCCGTCTTCGCTTTCCAGGTATTGCTTGTTGGCAATCTTCTTTCGTGTCAGCATGAGCCGTATTATCGCAGGACAATCAAGGCCTCCGCACATTGCAGCGATATTATCGAGCGATATTATCGACAGCGATATCGCGACACCTTACATATTGCAGCGATTCCGCGATTCGCGTCACGCATGCGCCCTACCACTGAATGTAGTCGAAAGAGTTGCGATAATATCGCGGCAGTGTGTGGGATCGAGCGCGTCCCCATACAAAATGTACTGAAAACAATTATCGCAAAATCGCAGCGATATTATCGCTCGATAAAATCGCTGCAATGAGCGGAGGCCTTCACTCATGCTGTAGTGGAAAGATCAGCCAGTCAGCAATGGTTGTATCTAGGCTGACTGCCCAGGGTGAGCCATACGAATGAGGGTTCGTAACTCGTGGAGGCTCTTTCCTTGCACCCTTGCTTGTTGGCAATGATAACGTATAAAGGGTGTCAACCTAAATGCGTTATATAGGGTCCGTCTTAATATGCTGACACTTTTTTAAGTGGACGATCAGACCATCAAACTGAACCACTTTCTCTATGGAACCAACATCGAAATCGCAAAAAAAAACAGCCTCTCCATACAAAATTGCAAACCTACTCGAGCCAAATGTATGGGACAGTTGATATTTTTTTCGTGATTTCGATGTTGGTCTCATAGAGAAAGTTGTTCAGTTTGATGGTCTGATCATCCTCTTAAAAAAGTGTCAGCATATTAAGTTGGACCCTGTATACTTTAAAGAGTGCTCTAGCTAGAACATCAAACTGAACAACTTTCATTACGGGACCAACATTGAAATCGAGAAAAAATAGATTGCTCCATACATTTGGGTCCCGCCCCGTCGCCAATCGTCATTGACGTTTTCTATGGAACAGCTGATATTCTTTTCGGATTTCAATGTTGATTCCATAGTGAAAGTTGTTCAGTTTGACGGTCCGAAACACCCCTTCTAAAATGTTACGCCATTAAATTTACACCATGTATACAGGGTGAAATTGATATCATTAGCATCCTTTTAAACTAAGAGTATACTCATCAAATTGAACAACTTTTACTATGGGAGCAAACCAATAGGAGCAAAAAAAAAAAACTGCTGTCCCATACTAAATTGCACCCGCCGCCGCTGCCTACACGACTCAAATGTATGGGACAGCAGATTTTTTTTTCAACGATTGGTTTGCTCCCAGAGTAAAAGTTGTTCAGTTTGATGGGTAGACTCTTAGTTTAAAAGGATGCTAATGATATCAATTTCACACTGTAGAGGTAGATTGATAATATAAGGCATGAATCAAATCGCTACTTGACATCTATACTATAAACTTATGACAAATGCCCATTAGAATAAACAAATCGTTATTTATCAGTTAATTCATGATGCTCTAAAGCTCGAGCTTCTTTGATCAAGGTGCCAAACTCAACAAGAATGTTTTGGGTTATTCCCGGTATCCCCCACGGTCTCGGCCCCAGTGGGGGACAAAGGGAAAAAAATGCTCGCTGTCCCCCCGCGTCCGCCACTGGGGGCCATCGGGAAAATATGTTATCGTTGTCCCCACTAAAATAAAATCAATGGATTTTTAATGAAAACACTGTGTAAATAGTTTTGTAATCAACTGTATTATGTTTTTGCAATACAATAGTGTGATTTATACATCAATAACTTATTTATAATGTTACAGATACCTATTATAAAAACAAATATTTTGATATTTTTACTTCGCAAATCGTAACGTAATAACGTAACTTTATGAAATGTTCAGTTTTGTTAATATTGATTTGTGTAATGGAATAACCCATATTTTTGTTACAGCTACGGAACCCGATCCACAATGGGCACGCGTTGTTGATGCAGGACACCCACCGGCAGTTGCTCGAGAGGGGATTCAAGAAGCCAGTTCTGCTTCTACATCCTCTTGGTTAGATATGCTATAATAACTAGTCTCAAATGTATGGAATAGCTGTTTTTTTAGTGTGACGTAGTCGAACAAAGAACCCTCCAATTTGTCTGTCTGTATGCCCCGGCTCAATGACTTTTTGCTCGTACTAAAACAAAATTTGGCACGAACACAGATAATCATAACCGAAAAACAGAAATGTAATCGTGACAAAAAAACTATTTTAAGTTGTTGCATGGGAGAAAATAGTTTTTTTTGTCACGATTACATTTCTGTTTTTCGGTTATGATTATCTGTGTTCATGCCAAATTTTGGGAAAGGGAATTGAAAAAAATCTTCTCCCTACCCACCCCATCGAGTGGATGACATGGGTTAGGTTTTATAAAATTGCACAAAACTTTTAGTGACTAAGCCATTATAATGCTTCTATCTCGAGGCGCTTAAAGTTAAAAATAGGGCGGAGTAGCGAACGAGTAAAGCAGTGATAGGTTCCTAGCCTTTTGACCACAAATACCTATACAGGGTGAAATTGATATCATTAGCATCCTTTTAAACTAAGAGTCTACCCATCAAACTGAACAACTTTTACTATGGGAGCAAACCAATCGGAGCAACAAAAAAATCTGCTGTCCTATACTAAACTGCACCCGCCGCCGCTGCCTACACTACTCAAATGTATGGGACAGCAGATTTTCTTGTTGCTCCGATTAGTTTCCTCACATAGTAAATGTTGTTCAGTTTGATGGGTAGACTCTTCGTTTAAAAGGATGCTAATGATATCAATTTCACCCTGTATAATACTGTATGAAGAAACACTCACAGCATAATGTATGTGACAATATCCAAGATATTTGCATCTTCATCTTTCATCAGATGAAGTCTAAGGGCCTGTTTCACCACTTCTGAGTAAGTTCTTGTTAGCTTATCCGACAGATGTTTTGACATATTTTGTATGAAAGATATGTCAAAATATCTGTTGGATAAGCTAATAAGAACTTACTCAGAAGTGGTGAAACAGGCCCTAACACTAATAGAGATTTGTCTCCAGGTGGCTGGACTAAAGATGACGACGTGCCTCTGGAAGTGAGGATCAACCAGCACAAGGCGGTGCTCAGCGAGGGTGTTCTGGACCCGCAGTCCACCGTCCTGGCGATATTCCCCTCGCCTATGATGTACGCCGGACCTACTGAGGTACGGAATAGTTCTATAATTGTATATAGGGTCCAACTTAATATGCTGACACTTTTTCAAGGGGATGTTCAGACCATCAAACTGACCAACTTTCTCTATGGGACCAACATCGAAATATCGAAAAAAAATCTTCCGTTCCATACAAAACTGCAAACCTACTCGAGCCAAATGTATGGGACAGCAGATTTTTTTTCGCGATTTCGATGTTGGTGCCATAGAGAAAGATGCTCAGTTGGATCTGATCATCCCCTTAAAAAGTGTCAGCATATTAAGAAGGACCCTGTATTTGAATAACTCTAGTACAGGTATAAGAGACCGACGCGCTGATTTTATCGATGATTTGATTCTAGGCTTCATAAAGGAGTTGAGAGTTTTCGTAAACTTGAAAAGCACGCTGAAGAAATGGCTTAAAAATGTTATCATTTTAAACGGAAATATTTCCTAATGTGGTTTAGTTTTCCAGGTGTGTATTTTGTCCAATGTCTTCACTATCCGTCTAAGGGTTGAACTACACCACACAGCACAGCATCGCATTTTTCCGTCGCTCCATCCTTTTCTGTCACTCAGGAGAGTCATTTGCTAGAGCATATAAAATAGTCGGAACGCGATCGCGCGTGATGCGATGCTGTGCTGTGTGGTGTAGTTCAACCCTAACTGGACATAGTTTAGTTTAGACACTGCTAGGGAAATTTTGATATTGTAATTAAATACTACAAAAGTTAGGGTTAGTCACCTTAGTACGTTTTCTTGTAGCTATAATTCTTCTGGTAGCTGCACTTTGTTCGCCATCTCAACTTTCCACCGTGTATAGTATGTTTAAAATGTTCTCTGCAGGTGCAATGGCACGCCAAGTGTCGTATGAACGCGGGGGCGAACCACTACATAGTCGGGCGCGACCCGGCCGGCCTCCCGCACCCTGATGGCGGCGGCGACCTGTACGACGCCCGCCACGGAGCCGTCGTGCTCGCTATGGCGCCGGGGCTCAACGACCTCGAGGTTTGTCACCAGTTCGGGTTGGCTCACATCCGATAGCACGGAATCCCGTTCATAGCCTATGTGCTATCGCATGCGGTCGTTGCGTGCTGTTGAATATGATAGCGATCGTGTTCGAGCGGCGTCGAAAACATACGATACCATGCTATCGCGCGCGGTAACACGCGTCAGCATTCCATCGCTCCCTCCCGGCGATCGCATTTTAGCCGTGCTGCCAAGCACATCGCACTCACGCTATCTTTCTCGCAAAATGACGTTCCTGAGCGACAAAAAAAAATTAAGAATGAAAATATGCGATTCCGTGCTGTGAGATGCGGGTCAACCCTTATAATAGCCGGCAGATAACTTGGCGAAAACCTTGACTGCGCAGAACAAAATTTGTAAGTGAAAGTGCTACTGTGCACTCTCCGTTGTTTGCCGCCGCGTAGTGTACAAAAATTACAGAGTGTAGTAGAGGGTGCATAATTATGACCATCAAACTGAACAACTTCCACTATGGGATCAACAATGAAAAAGAGAAAAAAAAAAATAGCTGTTCCAGCCGATTTTTTTTCGCTGTTCAATATTTGTTCCATTAGGGTTGAACCTACACATGGCCGCACGCGATCGCCCTTTTCCGTCGCTCCATCCTTTTCTGTCACTCAGGAACGTCATTTGCTAGAGCATATAAGATAGACGGAACGCGATCGAGTGCGATCGCACGCGGCAGGCGATTGCGTTCCGTCTATCTTATAATTTATTTATTTATATATGACAATACAATGTTGTAGATTAACAAATAATCGACGCACTATAAACCATATGCTCTAGCAAATGACGTTCCTGAGTGACAGAAAAGGATGGAGCGACGGAAAAGGGCGATCGCGTGCGGCCATGTGTAGGTTCAACCCTAATGGTAGTTCAGTTTGATGGTCTGATCTGAAGCACCCCCAAAGTATGTGAGGCATTCAGTTTATGTATGAATGAGTGTCACAGTCTCGGCATGTTTTTTCTCAGAGAGTTTGCAACGCTTATCAAAAAGTCGAACCGAAGTTCGAATCCAAATAAATAGGTATATAAGGGTCAGGACACATTGACCGACGCGACGGTGAACGACGGCGGGCCCATACAAAAAAAACACTATTAGTATGGGAACGCGTTCGGCGCCACCCCAATGTATGGACCCGCCGTCGGTCAATGTGTCTGAACCCTAAACAAGAAAAGATAAGTCTCGATGAAAATTCTTTATTTTTGAGAATAATAGCTAACACACATTTCAAATTTTCAGCCATTGATAGATTCATAAGTCGAACATCAAAAGGTATTCAAAATATTCTAGTTTATACAAATACTACATTTACTAACCTATAACATTTATAATGTTTAGATAATACCCTTCCGTGTGGCGGCGTATGACACTTCGGTTGGCAAGATGGCGTTCTTCGACCCGACCCGCAAGGAAGACTTCGACTTCATTTCCGGCACCAGGATGCGAGGTGAGACTGCAAAATATAAAAATCAAAGTTTAAATTGACCTGTGGTACACGAGTAAATACTCCACAGAGACAAATATATCGATTCGTCAATGCCTACGATCAAAAATAGCTTGTGTAATGTCCCTTAACGTGCTTTCCGATGCACGGAGGCGCTCGAAATGAAATACCACTAAGGGTTGAACCTCATCTGTCAACACCGCATCGCCTTTTTCCGTCGCTCCATCCTTTTCTGTTGCTCAGTAAAGACATTTGCTAGGTAGAGAAAGATAGCGGAAATGCGATCGCACGCGGCAGCATCGGCAGTGCTTTCTCGCTAGAGCGAGAATTGGCTAGAGCCAATGACGAGCGGGAAGAAATGCGATTAGGTGCTGCCAGGTTAGGGTTGAACCTCATTTAATAGCACCGCATCACATTTTTCCGTCGCTCCATCCTTTTCTGTCACTCAGGAACTTCATTTGGCGTTCCGTCTATCTTATACAGAAAAGGATGAAGCGACGGAAAAAATGCGATGCGGTGCTGTGTAATGTAGTTCAACCCTTAGGCTCGACCACCGTTAAACGGTTTCCCATCCAAGGACTGATCGGTTCCTACAAGTTTAATCGGTATTGAAAGCTAAACTTTTTTTTAAATGACTAATACAGCACTGCTCAATGGAGCAACGACTGCTTGTTACTGCAGACTATTGCCACGAAAGGTCTACCGAGCAAAATGCATGAGCTTAAGAGAATATTATTCCGAGAGCGAAAATGCGCGCTGCATACAAACGTACTATGGTGATATTTTCAATACTAACCAACTAAAGTCAATGAAATTTTGCAGAAACAATCTAGAAACAAATCTCTATGCTTCTATAGAGTCAGATTTTCGTTAAAATATACAGTTTCAATGCTAGGATTAATTTAAGATTTGTATGGAAATCTTTGAGGCACTGTAACTTTAAAACTATACATTTTAACGAAAATCTGACTCCATACAAGCATAGAAATTTGTTTCTAGATTGTTTATGCAAAATTTCATTGACTTTAATTGGTTAGTATTGAAAATATCACCATAGTACGTTTGTATGGAGCGCGCTCCGAATAATATACCCTTAAACAACCTGCGCAAGGGGCACCTATAATGGGTACGGACCTCGGCAATGTTGGAAGCCACCACCACTACGTCTGAGCATGAGATATGGGTCAAGCGATATGGATCATGCTGACGAAAGAAGAAGACTGCGCCAACGAGTATAAATATACAGGGTGTAAAATCTTTAAACCACATATTCTACCCATCAAACTGAACAACTTTTATTATGGGAATTACCTGTCAAAACAAAACAAAAATCTGCTGTCTCATTTTAGTCGAGTAGGCATTGCAGTTTAGTATGGAACAACAGATTTTTTTTGCGTTGACAGGTTTGCTCCCACAGTATTGTCAGTATTTCAGTTTGATGGATAGAGCATGTGGTTTAAAGGTTAAATTATGCTTTTCCTTACACCCTGTATTTGTTTTATTCTAAAACGTCCGTAGTATTTTTTCTGGAATATCTGTAGTTTATAAACATGGCTCTTTAATTTACAATAACCATTTTATATGAATTACTCCGTATGTATAGCTTTCCACTCTAGCATGTCACGCACGACAAAACGCGCGCGCGCTCGCTTTCTCGTACGCAAAACAAAGACCGAGGCACGTCTCGATTTTTGTTGCTTTCTCGGGGGCTGCGGCCCTCTGCGGAGATAACCAAGCAGTGGTTAAAAACTAAAGATATACATCGTACAGTTATTAAAATTAAGTTGTTTTTCGACAGGTCTTGCGAAGTCAGGCAAGGAGCCCCCGAAAGGATTCATGGCGCCCTCCGCGTGGAAAGTGCTTTCAGAGTATTACCAGTCTTTGAAATCCAAGATGGACACAAATTAAACGTCACAGTTTAGCTAAATATTCTTTTCTCCCCTCCGGACGGAAATCGTCAATTGTCGTCCCGCTGCGCTAAACGACGTTGTCACTTTCCACCTCCGTCGAGGAGAAAAATAGTATGCTAACCTCGGACAGTAAATAAGAAAGCCTCAGATCATTTACATGATGACAGATTACATGAGATCTGAGACCTTTCTTACTTTCCTGTCCTCGGTGTGTAATCTACTATAGCTTGTCCATCTTTATTACTGAACTAATCACTATGTCATATAAATTGTTTATAAACGACTTTATTATTAATTTATTAGGTATGACCTAAGTATAGACAAAATTTTATTTTCTGTTCTTCCAGCTTTGACGCTTTTATATTATTTTATACGTAAAATCATACGTATTTGTTGTAAATTAACATTCCTTTTGGATAATTTTTACATGAGATTAAATTATGACTTGTGTAAGTTGTACACATTCCTCGTATTTTATAATTTACATAATGTATAACTTTTGTTTAACATTAGGGAAGGTCACAAAGTTTGGTCGTGAGCATATGCTATGCTATGCTACAAAGTTTGGTTCACGTTTTACTTAATTTTGTATTACTTATATAATTTCATAGTATTATCTTTGCTTACCAACTGTAACGTGGATTTTTTCAATACGTATTAAAACATACGTAATTACGTTAATATAATACAATTATATTTTTACTTTTGAAAATGGGACATATTGTTAATTTATAAGAGGTTTAAAACAAAACTGTTGTATTGTATTTTTTGTGTAAAGTATGGGTGCTTTTGAAGCGGATAGATTTATTTATATGAAATACAATTTAAATTTAATGCAAATATATTACAATGTTTCATTTCTTACCAAATAATTATTCCTTGATTATAGAGTCAGTAGGTTTTAATTATATCTCATCCAGGAATCTTAGTGTAGGGACATACCTGCGGAGCGTTCCGCGCCGAACGTAACGCTTTTCCCTATACCGGCGACACAACCAGTACGCGCGATTACGCGCCATTTTTCCTAGTAGACGCGTATTCAACCGAACGTTCGGCGCGGAACGCTCCGCAGGTGTGTCCCTACACTTACATCGATGATAAGAATAAATTGATAATTCATTTCATGCAATCTATATTAGATTTTTAAATCTAATTATATCCCGAACCTGACTACGTAGAAAATAAAACATTTTGTACAATGACTTATAATGAAATATTTTATTTTCTACAATATTCACAGAATAAACATAGCCGACGCGACGCCTATAACGAATGATCATTATTGTATCGAACTAACAACTTGGATATTTGAGAGATAAATGGAGGATCCAGTGAACGCCAGGAGGATCATATTAAAATACAAAATTTACAATCAAGACCAAATACTCTACTGTAAACAATATCAACATGGCGTGAACAACTAAAAGAATAATACTGTTTGTTGAACCTTATCACTACAAACCGCGTAATAATTATCATAATTGTATGCTAAAGCTATTCATGCGACATTCACCTCTACTGCTTTACGATACGGCTTATCACGACCGATAAGTTAATCGTACTATCACTTATTCTCAACCAGTGTGGAACCAGTTTTAGTAACGGGAGGTCGATATGGCGGTTAGACTAGTGTGTGTGAATCGACTTCTTCGATCTAAAAGCAAAAACATAAGATGCATGTCGTACTATCCGATAGACGAACATGTTTTCGGGCTTTCGAGTGAACAACAGCAGGTAAGGTATTCAAATCGGCAGACTTGGACAAACACAAATGGTGTGATAAATAAATGATGAAAAAAAGATGTATTGTTACAAGTTGAATAAAAGATTGTTGTTGCCCAAATGGTAATCTTGACCTTGTTTATTCGCTGTATTAATTGTTGGGTGGAAAATAGCATGCTTGGGATTGTCGTCTTTAGCGTTTTCTCTGGTTTTTTGGTTTTTTCGTTATAATTTTATTCTTGTCTTTTATTTAAGTCTTGAACTAGATGTGATAAAATAATTTAGGTCTATTCCTTGCAGTCTGTGCTGCATGGAAGTGATTTTTTCGTCATTGAAGAATTTTCCTCGCAAAATAAGAGTCTGGAACGTTAGGTCTAGCACCAGGCAGTATTCGTGTTCTTGTTCAAATTTTAGCAAATGCAGATTAATGGACTTACCTATATCTTTCAATCTTTGTTTAAATTTAATCCATTCGTTAGAAATAATGTGATAGTAACGTGTAGTTAGTACCTATTACATTTTTAGCTGAATAGTAAAAACTGTTGAAAGCGTTATAAAAATCAAGTTGTCTATACTTAATGAAGCTCTATTTTAAAATAGTGGTAGATAGGTAGTAGGGTGGTAGCCATTCTTTTTACGTCATGTGGTAGGTAAATACAGATAAAATATTTTTTTATTAGACTATTTTATCCCACTTCCGGGCAAAGGCCTAAAGTTATAAAAAAATCTATGTTATGTATGATTTGTATGGTGTTTAGCATTATCTACTTAAATACAAAACAACAACAACAATAGATAAGATAACATTATCTAAATTAACTTCGAAGACACCGAGCAAAGCTCTACCCGCCCAGATGCTTTGTATTTAATTCAATAAATATAGTGGTAGAGAGTAGAGACACCTACTTACAATAAGAATTAGGTACTTAAGCCCCACTTGCGCCAACCTGGGTTAGCACTAAACTCCAGGTTAAGTTGGTAACCCATGATTTATTGTATAGAAAAACAACTGAAAGAGCCATTTTATCCGGAGTTAATTGCTAACCCGTGGTTGGCGCAAGTGGGCCTAAGTATATTAGATTTTACATTCATAGTTGTAAACAATGTTTCTTATTTTATTTATTTATTTTATTTATTCAGATTTAGGATTACTAACAAAGTTAACACAGATACAATCACAGTTCTAAAGCTATTACAATAGGCAGGTGCAACCTCACTTATAAGTAACCACGGCATTCAATTGGACAATTTTTATAGAATTTATAATTTATTTATTTAATAATTTATTTAATTTATATAATTTATAATTCTTTTAGTATTAGCATCAGTTCACGACTATATTTCCTGAGAGGGTAGGCAGAGTTATTCTTAATAATACCTACCTATAGCATAATAGGGTCTTTTAATTATTAAATGGTATTATTTACAGCTAAGAAAATCTGTATTCGACTTTGCACAAAAAGAGCTAGCGCCAAAAGCAGCAGAAATTGATAGAGAAAACAATTTTAAGGAACTAAGAAATTTCTGGAAGAAACTCGGAGAGCTTGGGCTATTAGGTAATTAGAGATAACTCTTAATGGAACAGAATTAGAACTTCATTAAAGGAGAAATAAAGTTCAAATGAACTTGTACATTTTCCAGGAATAACTGCAAATCCAGATTATGGAGGAACTGGTGGAAAATACTCTGATCACTGCGTCATTATGGAAGAAATTTCAAGGTACGTCCAGTCATTAGATCAGCCTTATGTATGCAAGAAACATTATGCAGGGTGAATTTGATATCATTAGCATCCTTTTAAACTAAGAGTCTACCCATCAAACTGAACAACTTTTACTATGGGAGCAAAACGATAGGAGCAAGCAAATCTGCTGTCCCATACTAAAGTGCAATGCACACTCGACTCAAATGTGTGCAACAGCTGATTTTTTTGTTGCTCCGATCGGTTTGCTCCCATAGTAAAAGTTGTTCAGTTTGATGGGTAGACTCTTTGTTTAAAAGGATGCTAATGATATCAATTTCACCCTGTAGTCAGTATTCCATTGACATAAAGATGATAATCAATAATTAATGTTTGTTTATTGTTTTTAGGGCATGCGGTTCAATTGCACTATCGTTTGGAGCTCATTCGAATTTATGTGTTAATCAAATAAACAGAAATGGTACTCATGAACAGAAGAGCAAATATTTGCCAAAGGTAAAGATTCTTTTGATTACAGTATAGTATGTAATATAAGGTGGCCAGTAAAGCAGCATTTCTGACCACTATGTACGCTTTCACAAACTTTTTTGTTTGATCTCACCCTATACTCGTAAAATCCACAATCGCCTCTGATAGCTGACGGACGGAATAGCGGAATATAGTGGAAAAATGAGTAGCCTATTCAAACTTTTTTTTACCTGGCAATCCCAGAAGGAAACATTACCCGTTTAAGGAACGGGGTGAAAGGGTCCTCCACTGAAAAGGGAAGATCTTCCGTCTGTCTAGGTGTTTCAAGACTGTGTGTGGTCCAACGGTTGTTAGTTGACCTTTTATAATACAGAATCTCGGGGATAATTTTTCATGCGCGATTTATGTTCTGTATTAAATTCTAAACCTTATGTGTTGGAGGTTACATGTTGGTTTCGTAGCTATAACTTGCGCTGTCTGTGATTATTGTGGGTGTTGATACAATGGTGCTATCTATGGCAAGATTGGCAAGCTCCCACATGTTTTTATGTTATTTTTAAGAATTCCTCATGGCACTGTCACCCGTCACACTGGACAGAGTTTTGGTACTACTGGTGAAACGTGGATGTTCTGAGGTGTCAGAATATCTCTGACTAACCTCTCGGGGAATATAGTCGTGAGCATATGCTTATGCTATGCTTAAGAATTCCTCTTCAAATTGCAGTTATGTTCAGGAGAACACATAGGTGCCTTAGCCATGTCGGAGCCCGGTGCCGGCAGCGACGTGGTCTCAATGAAACTGAGGGCGGAGAAGAAAGGGGACTACTACGTACTCAATGGAAACAAGTTCTGGATTACCAACGGACCTGATGCTGATGTTTTAGTGGTATGATTTAGTTATTAAGCGTTGATATCGAGAAAATGTTTAGACAAGTACTGGAAGAAATGATTATTTTTTTCAGTACAATGGGCTACTTTACTTGACAACTACGAGCAGTCAAATCAGCTACTCTTTATCGAACGTCGAAACGTGCGCTTTGTATGAACTTTGTACCAAAAAAAATTAATTATGACGTCATCATCATCAACATTTCAGTACTTTTAAAATTTTATTTTGTTATTAAAAATTGTATTCAAGCTAAAATCTCAATGACAATGGGAGTTTAGCGTTATTTTCTAACATTTTTTTTTATAGAGAAGCTTAAAATACAATATATATTTTATGTAATCAAATAACTACCCAATTACACCATCCGACGCGGTGCGTGGTCGAATCATAAAAAATACTTCAGAATCTCTTCAGAATCATATTATGTCTGTGAGATACTATTTTGAATAAATTATTTGATTTGGTACTCAGTTGTATTTAGTTTTTACTTTGTTTGTTTTCTCACAAATATTAGTAAAAAATTGCAGGTATTCATTCATTTAATACAGGCGACCATGATATACAGGGTCCTTCTTAATATGCTGACACTTTTTTAAGGGGATGATTAGACCATCAAACTGAACAACTTTCTCTATGGGACCAACATCAAAATCGCAAAAAAAAATCATCTGTCCCATACAAAATTGCAAACCTATTCGAGCCAAATGTATGGGATAGCTGATATTTTTTTCGCGATTTCGATGTTGTTGCCATAGAGAAAGTTTTTCAGTTTGATGGTCTGATCATTCCTTGAAAAAAGTGTCAGCATATTAAGATGGACCTTATACAGGGTGGATTTTTGAGACGGGGCAGTAAGGGCAGGTACCTTAACCGTTGTAGCTACAGCGAAACGTTCTTAGGAGACTATCCTTAACTTTTTGAAAAATTTCGAACTGCATTCACAGATTTCGAAAAAAATGTACAGTCAGCAAGAAAATTGACAATTTACACAAAAACTTTTTTTGATGCCAATCGATCCTGTTTCTTATAAGGATCAATAGACTCTATGGGACCAACCGAGGTTTGAGTACTAGAAATGTCAGAAATCGCAAAAAACGTTTCCCATACATTTGGTAGGAAATGAGACTCCAAATTTACTTTTATACATAACAAAACTTTTTATTAAGGACAGATTTGCCGCTAAGAAGACTTTGATAATAAAAACATACTGAAACCGTATTAGAAAGAAATGTATTTTTAAAATCATACAATTTACAACACGTTTTGAAGATTTTCTAATATTATTAATATTTTGATCCTTTTTGTTTATTTTCGAACAAACTTCTTTTTAGCGGCCAGTCTATCCATAATAAAAAAGTTTTGTTATGTATAAAAGTAAATTTGGAGTCTCATTTCCTACCAAATGTATGGGAAACGTTTTTTGCGATTTCTGACATTTCTAGTACTCAAACCTCAAAAAGTTAAGGATAGTCTCCTAAGAATGTTTCGCTGTAGCTACAACGGTTAAGGTACTTGCCCTTACTGCCCCGTCTCAAAAATCCACCCTGTATAAGGTTTTATGAATTTTAATACTGTTGATTTCTCAAAAAGAAAAAAGTCATTAGATTCACTTACATGAGAAATATGCTCTAGAACTAAAATGTTGTCCAAGTAGTAAGCTAAAAAATAACTTTACAGGTGTACGCAAGAACAGATCCGACTAGCAAGCCCCAGCACGGCATAACTGCATTCCTAATCGAGAAAGATTATCCTGGCTTCTCGACGGCTCAGAAGTTAGATAAGTTAGGGATGAGGGGCTCTAACACTGGCGAATTGGTGTTTGAGGACTGCAAGGTTTGTAACAATATCTAATGCAGAATCATTATCAGCCTAGATAAATCTCTCTGCAGCTGCCCTTACGAGAGGGAGCGAGATCCACCATGCTGGTGTTGATAGAGGCAAATAAGTATCTTCCTGTCAGAGTATTTTTAAACCGCCTCAATAAGCCTATCTAGATTTTTGTATAAAAACTAGTCAGTTTTCTTAAATTTTTTTTAATGGTGCATATAATTGGTTTCTGCAAGAAGGGTATGACGTACTCTTATTGCAAAAACCAACTATCTTCACCAAAACTTGACCAAAATAAGATAAGAAAACTTGACCAAAATTTAAGAAAACTGACTTGATTTTATAGAAAAATCTGGATAGTTGGTTGCAGATAGTTGGTTTTTGCAATAAGGGAATGAATAACACCATCTAACGTTCCTTCTGAACATGGAACCGTGCATCTAAAATGATCACCCTTATAAAGACACGCACCAGTACGTCACGCGCGAGTGTTTCTTATTTGGAATGATTGACTTGAATTGGTTGCTTCATAATCAGTATTATTCGTGACAATGTTTTAAAGGGAATTAAAATATGTAGCACTGAAATCTACAAATATTAAGAGGATAGACCAGTACAGTTTTTTCTATACAAACGTATTCCCCTGTTTTCTCCCTGGATAATAACACTAGAGCAAATATTTTCTTACCATACAATCTATGTCACCTCTGCCATGTCCCTATGTTTTGCTTTTTACATTAATTAATTACTGTAGGAGTTTTCAGACATCCAGTAAACAATTTTGACGAATATAAACAAAAAAAGCAAAACGTACAGACATAGCCAAATTCTTACTCATATTATTCTTGAAAGAATTATTAAAATCGGTTTAGTTTTGGAGGAGAAAACAGGGCAATACGAAATGCTGTTTTCGTCGATTTTATGAAAGTAAAATCGGTCCTAGCTGTATTTGTCTCTTTCGCACTCTAGTCGTGGGGTGTATGGGTGGGGCGGATCGGACAAATATGTATACGGTTGGAAAAGTGACCTATTCTCCAAATTTGCATTTCAGCCCGCCTATCTTCTTAAACACCCGATTTTCATAATTATATTTGTGTAATACCTACTGCCTATTATTGTTCAGACATGAGTTTGTGTGATATCGCCAAAAAACGAATTACGATATTTAAAGAATAATGAAATAACTCTTTTAAAGGTGCCTGCGACAAACATCCTTGGGGAGAAGAACAAAGGTGTCTACGTCCTGATGTCAGGGTTAGATTTGGAGAGATTGGTGCTTGCGTCGGGTCCGGTCGGCCTTATGCAGGCCGCTATTGACAGTGCTTTCCAATACGCACACACTAGGAAACAGTTTGGAAAGAATATTGGAGAGTTTCAACTAATGCAGGTGAACACAATCAAAATCTTTATTAAGGCAGGGAAATTATCCTATTAGTTTGTGAAATGTTTTTAAACAAAATGCACACTAAAACGTTTTTTTTAACTGTAGAAAATTAATAATAAATTCCGTGCAAATTCAAAGTTGCAATTAGTTCGTAATTACTACATGCACGCCAAATAAATATTGTATACTGTAGTAAAGTTTCTAACCACGCCGAAAGGGAATACGATCGTGAGTTTATGCATAAAGCACGAAGCAAAACAACGATTGTTATCGTTAAAGAGAGGTTTTTAATTTTTTTAAGCAAATCTTGTATTGTATTGGGAAATAATATTGGTTCCGACAAATAAATAAATCTCCAGCTATCTCTGTCCGACTTTTATTCTAATTTACCAGCGTTATAATAATATACCGACAAAAAAATTCAAAGCATACCGAATAAAATACCTAAATTTTGCTGACACCTATGAACACAATCAAATTACATTTCTACTTATAAATATATTAAACTTTGAATAACAAAACTAAACTTCTGAATAAAATACTGAACCTCCGACGAGATTACTGGGTTACTGACAACAGAGGTCATGTCAAAATAATCATTCTTTTACGAATTTTATGAGTTATTTAATTTTCTAGTGTTGGTTACCAAATATATTTTTTAACTCTCAACATTGATGAAAATACCGAAACTGGTCGGACCGCGCGAACGGCGTTTGAGCAAAATGCATTCGGTTGGGTTAGCGAGGAGCGAAGCGACGAGCGGGTTAGGTTTCTTGCGACCAGCCCCACGAGCCGAGCGAGCGCAGCGAGCGTGCCGCGGCAGCGGCCGGCGAGTGGCAGAACCGAATCGCTACTGTTTTAAATAGTAGACTAAAAAAAATGTTTACAAAAAAAAAACTTAGGTTAGGTTAGGTTAGGTTAGGTTTGGTTAAGGAAAAAAAAAAAAAAAAACTTTTTTTTTTTAAAGTTGAGATTTTTTTTTAAAAGTTATAGGTTAGGTTAGGTTAGATAGATTAGATTAGTAGTAACTAGAATTCATGATTATAGTAAGTACATTTTTGTATTTTTAATAACTTTCTGGACAAGCGCCAACAATAGAAATTTAAGTATAACATTGTAGTAAAAATAGCACAGAGTTTATGAAAAATTAAATGTAATTGATGAATTTCTAGTTGGCAAGTAAAGGTAATAATTACAAAGCATTGTTATCAGTAGAACATAATTTTATATGGTAAAAAAGTATTACAGCAATTAATAGTCATAAGATTTTTTCTGAGATTTAAGTATATCATTCGGTCGTTTCGTCATTTTTAGTCGGACAGAAGTAGTCGGAGATTTAGTATTTCGGGCAGTAAATATTATATTTTTAGTAAGGACATTTTTAAATTTATTATCGGAGCTTTTATTACTACCCTATTGTATTTACAGGTATTTTTAGTTTGCCAAGTTAACAAAGGTGGTCGGTCCATTTTTTTTTTAAATATAGTAACTTCGACTATAGTTTCTTACCAAAGCGCCATTACGCTACTAGCGCCTGCCTCAATGTCTATATTCTGGCTATGTTTCAGGGTAAAATGGCCGATATGTACACAACGCTAAGTGCATGCCGAAGCTACCTCTACAATGTAGCGAAAGCCTGTGACGAAGGCCATGTTAATAGCAAAGACTGTGCAGGAGTTATATTGTATTGTGCTGAGAAAGCCACACAAGTAGCTTTGGATGCTATTCAGATTCTTGGTAAGTTTGTACATGGTTTTTTTTCCAGTGAAGCTGCTTGCTTATAGATCTTCAGAAGAAATTGTGAGAACCTACATACATACATAAACTCGCGCCATATTCCCAGAGGGGTAGGCAGAGACTACGGATCTCCACTTGTGGGCGGTTTTGACACACCTCTCTTGCTTTCTCAAGGTCCATACATCTTGTCATACATTCCCGTCGATTTTGGCTACTTTTAATCTGCCATTTTTTAATGACGTCCCTGATCTGGTCTATAAGGTGAGAATCTTCGCCTACAAATTTCGTTCTGTGCACTCAAGGCCCATGTTCAAGATGTTTGCCGGTTATTGTATTTTATAAATCATACTTTTAACAAGATACAGTACAAAAAACATCCATGAGTTTACACTGTAAAACTACTGTAGTAAACTACAGTTTTTTGTATTGAATTTCGTACAGCGCTCCTAGTGGTTACGTTGAGAACTAATTCTGTCATACAAAATTGGCGCCGCAACTACAATAGTAACGTACAGTGGAAACTCATGGTAGGCCTACTGAATTTGTTTATGTAACTTACTTATATTTATTTCGTGTTTTTAGGGCGTACAAAAACAATTTGATTGACTGATGTTTTATTACTATTTCAGGTGGAAATGGGTATATAAATGACTATCCAACTGGCAGAATTCTTCGGGATGCTAAGCTGTATGAAATTGGTGCCGGCACATCTGAAGTCAGGAGAATGCTTATTGGAAGAGCATTGAACAATGAATATAAGTGAATGCAATAGCACGCAACAAACAATTTGGATGCTCTGAAACCTGCTTGGTCTCACTTGGGTCTTTGGGGTCATCATCACCCACTTAATAGTACCTAACTGAGTTGTTAATTGTTTCCTGTATACTATTGTTTGAATTGGACGCACACTAACATAGATATCAAATCTGTTGCGGCTAGTCTATGCGAGGGGTGAGGCACCGGCAGTTGGGGTACAGCGCGCAGGTGATGAGGTACTGGGACCGCTCCCCCCGCTACCCGCACCCTCGCCACCCACACCCCCCGCACGATAGGCCTGTCGCGACCCGAGAGCGCCCTCACTATTATTATTATATTCACTTTGATAGAGTCATCCCCCGGGCTCACTGGACTTCATTGTCTAGTGTTGTGAGTGGTTGCCGCTGTTCATCCTGGTTTATAGGAGGTACAGCGGTGGGCCCATGCCCGTTAAGGAAAACATAAGATATATTTTCTAAAGAGAAAATTGTGTTTTAAATTCAGAATAATGTGTATGTTAGTGTGCAGTCCTTATTTGGTAATAAATTTGTAAACATACCTTTGACTTTTCTTCTCCTTAGAGATGGATTCTGTTCTTTAAGTATTTCATCAGCCATTTTTCATTCCCACCAGAAGCTGACGGAAAAACTAACTGATAGTGATTCTATAAAATGCCACCATTTAGGGGGAATATACAGCATCTGTCCAGGTTTTAGTACGCAGAAATAAGACTTAGCCTCTTTGTATTTAGGATATTTTACCAGATCAGGTTCCCTTGGATCTATTCTAGATGTGTTCGTCAGCAAAACATGTCCATGAGGATATAAGTACTCGGAATCTTTTGGTGAGAACAGAAATATTTGTTTTTGACCAATAACTTGAGCTAGTAAGTTCCTTTTAGAGTCATGGTGTAATGGTGAGATAGTGCCTTTTGGGCCATACCATGCCATGATATTAACTGGATCATTTCCATCAGAAAAACTGCAGTAATCTGGTTCAACAATATCATTTTTCAGCTCCGGTATTTGTTCGAAAAGTTGGTACTGTGCAAGATAGCCAGTAGGACCATTTGATTGGTAGACATGATTTTTGATAAATTCCTCTATGGTCATCAGTTTTTGAGTCCATTCTGAATCAGTATAGTCCCTGCCGAGTTCTACGGACACTGTTCTCAGACCAGCAAGTTTTATTAAGTAATTTTGGTCCTGCCATTTCGATAATGCTGGCCAATGGTTGATGCAGTTATCTAGAACAACTGGTGTCTCCGTCACAATGTAGCGGTTGTAAAAATGTTCCATGCTCGGACGATCCAGAACTTCAATTGAAGCAGCATTGAACTTATCAGCAGTGTTTATAACACTATCGTTATTACTTGATGTACTGGCAAAATTTGTTATTTCAATAGGTGCAGGCTTCAAAATAGATGCACAATTCTGTAATAATGTTGGCTCTTTGTCCAAAGGACCTCCAAAAAGTATTCCAAAGTCAATTATCTTAAAGCAATTCTTTATTAAACTATCTTCGGCTTCTTCGGAACATTTGAAATGAGCGAGAAGTTTTAAATAAGAAGCTATAGTGATCGTTTTTCTGAGAAATAGCGCTACCTCTCTCCAGTTACCGATATTCACATGTTCATACATATAATCGATAATTGCTTGGATTTTATTGATGCTGGATGATTCAAGTGATCCAGTATCGTTCAGGTAACGTTGGAGAATTGACTTACAGGATATATTGAGCTCTTGAATCTCCTGCATTGATAACGAAACACTTTCTTTGAATCCATCGAGTTTTCTGTAGATTTCGGAGGGAGTTGACATCACACTGTATTTATTTTCTACACAAAATGAGGAAGTCAATGCAGCGTTTGATTTAAAACGCGTATCGTAATGTAATTCAAATTAGATCAAAACATAACCTCTGTTCAGACTCCACCCAAACAGCTGTTTTCGATTTTGACAACTGACATTGTTGACAGTACCCAGGGTATTTATTGATTTTCGAGCGAAGAAATCTGCGTGTAACGAAGCGAACTCGTTGTCTATAGCCGTAAATTTAGCCAGTGTGATTAAAAATTAAAATTACAAATATAAATCTTTTTGGAATAATAAAGAAAAAACCAGTGTTATTAAAATCCTGAGTAACATAATTCTAACGTAAAATAGTCTTGAAAATCATTGAAGAAAGCTGTGACGTTGAGCAACCTTGGACTTTCAGTAAAAAGAAAAATTATTGTCTATGCCAAATCATATGACTTTCGCACGTGATCTGTCAAAATTTTATTTACGCGAAAGAAAAGGTGTTTGAAAAGTTAAAAAACTTTATTTATTTCTTCTAATATGTCGGAATCGCTAACATAATGATGCCAGCTGGTGGAGGCGAGGAGCATGTCTTGAAATGTTACTTGTGACGCGATGGCATTGCTCGATAAACTCTTCACAAAGCTAAAACTAAACGGTAGTTACGAATCACGAAAACAGGACAGGTACGTCACAGTGAATGTTTATCATTTAATTTATTCTATTTTTGAGTGGAATGGCATGTAGTGGTTGACGCAAACGACTCTTCGTGTTCGTGAGGTCCGGAGACCTTTGTGCTGCGATGAGCAAAGCAAGAGGCGGTCTGACGCACGTTATCGCGACGCTGGCAGCGCGGCGCGCGGCGAGCATGTGACGAGTGGAGGGACGCGGGTCGGGGGCCGCGGGCGTGGGTACCGCGCGATCGCGTCACAGAGAGAGGGGCATTTGCTGCTCAATCAATGTTTACTTATTATTTACACACCTACTTAGTACACTAGCACATTCCACTTGACTCGGCCGTCTGTACCCTCTCCAGCGGCCGTAATGTGCATTTAAAGTGAAAACAGTTGCATTTCTTATGCAGTGTGGTGGTGTGTTGTCGGTGAACAGCTGTGATAACAATACAACGCGAATATGAAATAAGATGAAATTTAGGTGATTGTGTGGTCTGATTAGCACTTGTCGGTCTGGTTGGGTCTGGATTGGGAGCGTTGTAGCGATCACTTGCCTTATTAACGCAAGAATTAGTTCAAAGCGGTGTAAACTTGGCTCTACGGTTTGCAATGGAGAAAAATTAACTAATTAGCTCGGCATAATGGTTTTATTTATTAAAAATTACTATGATTTTACTCTGAGTTGTGTTTGTTTATTGAGAAAAATTAATGAATATTATGTTAAAAACCAGCCAGATTTGATGTATCAATAAATATCTTGGACATAAATAAAATAGAACAGAAGAATAGAAATCATTGGCAGTGTGATTTTACAATATAATTAAAAAAGGAACATTGAGAAGAGAAAGTTTTCCACAGCACTTTAAAAAAATTCAAGTGTCACTATGCGATGAACATAATGTTTTGCAACGAATCATAAATATTCCGATATTTAGATACTTGTTTCAATGATTTATCAGCTCAGTCCTCAGTCTGCTCAACCTTATAAACTTAATTAATGAATGATCTAATTAATTGAATAATTGGCACTATTTGGTACTACCTTCGCTTATTGTGTGTCATTCAATTGATGTCCTAAGTTTACTTAAATTCATTAGTCAAGGGTAGAAAAGAAAAAAAAAACATGTGTTTTTCTCACCAGTCAATCAATAAGGAAGCAGTACTCTGCCACAGCATAAGAAAGAGTATGCAAAAAAAATTCTATGTCTCTGCAGTACCTAGTGGCATTTTGTCAATTAATTTGTCTTGTCTAAAAATTGTCTGACTCCCAAACTATAAAATAGTAATATAATAATATGTAATTGCATTGTGCACTATCTTTCTTACCTATCTCCAAAAGGATATTTAACACTTTAACTGCTGACGACCTACCTGGTAGGTCAGCGACCTATGGGCCGCAGTGCGCATGACTCACACCTTGAGTCAGAATCGTATAGCATTCCACAGTGTTAGCACTGCGCGAATGTCATTGTTTTGAGCTTAGCAGCGAAAGTGTTAACTTTGCTAGTACTTTAACAAAGTAAAGACAATGATTCTGTTATCCAGTGTGATGAAGTATTGCTTGCCATTGAGATGTTCAACGGAACAGAGCCCAGCATAGCTGAGAACGTCTTACAAAGTAAAATAATAATAAAATAATAATAAAAACGTTTATTTCTCACCACAAACCAAAATGTAACATTGTAGTAAATCATATGCTAGAAGTACACGGAATTCTTTGGTTGTGGATCGCTGGTGCCTGTGGTGGGTAATTAAAACCTATGCTACAGGTCACCAGGCCTCCACTCCCGTCGGATGTTAATAGTTTTATAATAGATTTGAAATAGCGACTAACGTAATTGCAATACCTATTACATTTGAACAAATAGATGAGAAAATTGGTGAGAGACAACATACAAAAAAAATAAAAATGGAAAAGAAAACAATAACTTGGTAAATAGTGTATGAGTGTGCGGGAGGTGTGTGAGTGAGTGGGTGTGTATGTATGTGTGGGGGTGTGTGTGCGGTGTGAAAGTGTGTGTGTGAGAATGTGTATGGAGGTCCATAAAGTAAGGAAGCGTGGGTGACGAATAGAAAAATAGGTACTTATTATCCCTAGCCCTACGATAATCAATCTTGGGGTCACTCTATGAGCACTAGGTTAGTCAAGTACAAAATATGTATGACAGTGAGATTGAAATTTTAGAAAGAGGTGTCCGGTGAAATTACGTGTCATTTAATAACATCCAAAAGGCCCTCGGTCACAATGTATGATTGTTGAAGTAGCCATTTTTGTAAGGTGGTTTTACAATTATATCGATTCAGAGTGTGCAGGGACAAAATCTTATGTAGTTTATTATAGATATACGGTCCAAGAAATACGAAGAACCTGTTACTAAAGGCTGTTTTGAGTGAGGTGGCAGTAGCAACAAGGTGGTTGCGGCGAGAAGAATCTCGAGAAAGTAGTGTTAGGGTATGCTGTTTGAGAGCAATGCTGAGAATAAATAATTGCCGGACTGTCAATACTTGGCAATATTCGTATAGTTTGTCAGTCGGGAAGAGACGGGGTTTAGAACAGCACACTTTTAGGACGGCTCTCTGTGCACGTTCGATTAGTATGATATGGGATTTAGCCGCACCGCCCCAAGAGGATATACAATAAGTTAGGATAGATTGACACAGTGCTTGATACACCATTTTCATAATATCAGGATCAGCTGATTGGCGTAGTTGTTTGAAAATGTATATAAGTTTACGCACTCTACCCGATAAATGTTCAATATACTCTTTAAATGTGAGGTTAGAGTCAATCACTATGCCAAGATACTTTATGGATTTAACACTATCAATATAATGTGGAAAACCATCCTGGGGCGATACAGGATCAACATTCTTACTGGAAGGTTTAACACTAATTCGTAGGGAGTTTGATAAGGGGAGCGAAGGGTTGCGAATCGAGAAGTTAATTAATTTAGTTTTAGATATATTCAAAGTTAGCAAATTGTTATTGAGCCACTCCCTGACAGTGTCAAAACCCTTTTGTGCAAGATGATAAGTTTCAATCCACGAATTTGCAGTAAATACGATAGCAGTATCATCTGCGTATGAGAAAATTGTACCATTTTCAAGATGGAGACTACATAAGTCATTTATATAGACTAGAAAAAGGCTCGGGCCAAGGATACTGCCTTGGGGCACGCCATAGGTGATAGGTTGTATGGAGCTAGTGTAGCTACCGATTTTAACGCACTGGGTTCGATCACTTAGGTAACTTTGAAACAAAGATAGCTGAACTCCTCTGATTCCCAGAGATTCAAGTTTAGATAGTAAGACAGGTGTCTCAATCTCGGCTTTCCACAATTATACATGTATGTCTCAACCAGGGAATAGAACTGACCAGGGAACAATGTTTCTGCTGCACTATTGATACCTACTTAACGCTATAGGTATTCGTTGCTCCTTTTAGTGTTCTTTACCAAAATTGGCAAAACAGAACACTAATGGAATCACATCTGTGGCTGTCCATCTGCCTATCATCGGTCCGTCAAACGCGTTATTCTCAGAGACAGCTAGACGCCTATATGTGAAGCTGAAACTTGGCATAGTTTTAACAATTAATGGCTCAATCAGGTATACAAAATAAGAAGGAAAAAGAAAAAAGACAATAAGTCAAAAAACTTAATTTCTATTTTGGGGAGCAGCCGGCAGGGCAGAATGAGTTATCAAAAATTTATTTTTAATATGACACAACACAATACATAATATACATACATAATATACATAATGTACATAATGTACCTAATAGCTAATAGCCTCACATCCATTGAGATAGGCAAAGAAAGGAAAACCAACTGAATAATTTCTGATTACTCTGTTCTACACCCCTCTTGCCTCTTCGACATTTATTTCTAGTTTCATACATGCTTGGAGGTAAAGATGGCCCCTTTTTGTTTATCTCCAATTTGAACATTTAACGTAATATTATTATCTCAACTCTGAATACCTTTTTGACTATTTATAAAACTGCTTGTATATTTTTGGCACTTTAAGTCTTTAACCTTAATAATTTGACATGACAGTGAAAATGTAATATTTATTAGTCCAAAGGCCTTGTGATGTGTTTATTCACAATCTCAAAATAACATAATCTTTTGTTTAACTTTGAAACGTCTGATTCCTTCATTTATTAGTTTAGTTGGAAGGTACTTAACATTATGTAGTATTTTGTACTTTTTTTTTTATTTATAATTAATGGCTGTTTGCTTGTGCGTAGCACCGCATTTCCGCCAGTGTCAAGTGTAATTTATGGGAGTATCTATCCCAATCTCAGGGATTGTTTTTGTTCAAGAACAAGAAGAGATTGAAGATTGCGGAGCCTCGTGTCAGGCAAAAACGCGACGCGCGAAAACCACGCGAGACGTGTGCTCGGGTCAATTCCTGCATTTTATACTTTACTACACAGGTTGTACGTGTGGGTGCTGCATTAACATAAAGGTTTATTGTACACATGATACTGAACAGCCGAGGATCCTAAAAGAAGTTAGCAATACAAAAAAAAAATAGTTGAATTGTCAATGCAAGCTGATTGAACATTATAAAATGCGACTGTTTTCATTCAAACATGTATTTCTATCTTTTGTGATTTTATACATGCAATAAATGTAGGTCCCAAATGCTAACAAGAATCCTGCTAGACTTCTATGTGAGAAAATAATAGGAAAAAAATAACATAACAATAGTTATCATTACCACAGATAAAGGTGGATCCTCACATTATTAGGTGCAAGGCTGCGTTCAGAACCTTTGGGTGCGGTTGTTCTTCTCGCTCGCTCTTAAGGGAAATACGCTTTTCACCGAGCCTCTGAACGGCGTTAGGGCGAAAAGTTGCACTCGGAGTGCACTCTGGGCGCACTCTGGGCGTAGGTTCTGAACGCACCCCAATGTCATCTCCTTTCATGCATATTTAGGTACCCTATTCAATTATATAGGGTCATTCTTTATATAGGGTGCTTCTTAATATACTGACACTTATTTAATGGGATGATTGGACCGTCATACTGAAAAACTATCTCTATGGGACCAACATCCAAATCGCGAAGAAAAAATCTGTTGTCCCATACAAAACTGCCAACCTAACTCGATGAAATGTATGGGACAGCAGATTTTTTTTTGCGATTTCGATGTTGGTCCCAATGAAAAAGTGGTTTATTCGTAGTCTGTACAGTCACCATCAGATATATCGTAGCAAACAAGGTGGTCAAATATTTCCAAGCAGTTCTAATTTTCAATAATTTCTTTACATAATGACCAATCAAAAATATTGGAACGCATAGAACATCAAATATATCTACGCAGTCGGGTGATCATAAACATCTGAACAGTTTAGGAAAAAAGGACCTTACTCCATTGTTTTACATTTTGATTTTAAATAACATTGTTAAGAAATTATTGAAAATTAGTTGTTCAGATATTTATGACAAAATACATGTTTAGATATAATTGGTAACATCGACTGTAAATAATTTAATGAAAATTAGCACTATTGAGGAATATTTAAACACCTTGTAGGCTACGATATATCTGCTGGCGACTGTTACACCCCCTTAAAAAAAGTGTCAGCATATTAAGTTGGACCCTGTATACGGCTTACTTATTATTAATTCGTGTTAAGTATAAAAACAATTGTATATCTTCTTTAGTACCTATGCAACAAATGTAGCCAACTGATACTTATCAACTTAAAAAAAAATCGTATGTTTTTATCCGTTTGCGTGATCCTTATTTTAATTTTCAAAAATTTGCGTACAAAGTTTCTCCATTGCCAAGTTGTCCGAGTTTAGTTTTCCTTTGAATTGATTGGAAAAATGTATGATTAGGTATGACTAACAAGAATAAAACAACAAATAATATTTCAACAGGTCCTGTCATATAACTTCGGAGCAAGTCAGGCTTCTACTATTCAAAGAGTGTGATTGGCGCGGTCGGAAAGTTCTATTTGATTCTTCGACTATAGAAAAAGTACCTGCTGGTAAAAATGACAAGCCAAACAGACAAGCGGATGAGGCGCCTTGCATTGTTGAGGTGTCCCAAGGATTCGCCTATGTGGTAAGAACTTATAGTAGATTACACACCGAGGACAGGAAAGTAAGAAAGGTCTCAGATCTAATGTAATTGTTGACCGAGGCGAACTGAGGCTTTCTTATTTACTGTCCGAGGTTAGTATACTATTTTTCTCCTCGACCGAGGTGGAAAGCGGCAACATCGTTTAGCGCAGCGGGACAACAATTGACGCTTTCCGTCCGGAGGGGAGAAAAGATTATTTTTTCATTATCATCAATATCTGTTCATCATCACATCAGCCTATACAGGGTGTTAGGGTAAACAGTTGCATTACTTTAAGGGTTGATTGTAGCCATGATACTGAAGAACTTGCCCTAAGAATCCAATAGGAAATTCGCAAAAAAAAATTTTGACTTTTCATACAAAAGTTCGATCATCAGCTGATTGCATTTTGTATGGGAAGTCCAATAGTTTTTTACGTATTACCTACAGATTTCTTACGGAAAGTTGTTCAGTAACATGGGTACCATCACCTCTTTAAGTAATGCAACTGTTTACCCTAACACCTTGTATAAGTCCTACTGCAGGGCATTTGCATTGGGCACAGTATAAGAATGAGTATCTAGTACGCACAGGCGAGTGAGAGAGAGAGAGAGAGAGAGTGCATGTGCGTTAGTTTAATTTTGTGACAACACGAAGAGGCAACCCTATATTTCCTGTTTTGCTCTTTTGAATGACGAAATTATAACAAGATTGTCTAGAAAGAGTCCTACTATAGTAAAATACAAATTTAATAATTTCTCATCTAAACTATTATAAAACTGTAACTGAAGTGTGTCTGTACATTGAAGATATTTACAAAAAAAAGATTACGATATGGTTTTTAGGAATCCCTGACTCGAAATCAACCTTTTTTAGAAATGTTGTCTGTCTGTTTGTCTGTTTGTTTGTGTGTTTGTTTGTTTGTTTGTTTGTTTGTTTGTTTGTTCGCGCATCACGCAAAAACTACTGAACCGATTTTGATGAAACTTTTTTTGTTTGATAGCTTATGATCTGACTTAAAATCTGGTATATAATTTGTGCGGACGAAGTCGCGGGAAAACACTAGTAATCTATAATAACGCAGAAGTATATTGTTATATAAGTTGGTATATTGGTATATAAGTTGGATAAAAAGTCCAATAATAATCATAGGTCATCAATTAAAAAAAAGTAAGGCAAATTACATTGATCTTTGTAGTTTGGCAAAGGAAGAAAGTATTTTGTACGTAGACACACCCTCCTCGTCGTTGATTGTAATGACGCGATATGCTCACGCGTTTATCATTCCCATATCAACTTCTTTGTTAACTTGCCAACAATTATTATCTGATATACACTGTTTTCTTTTCACACTCATTTTGATAATCTTGTCAAGAAAAATGAAAAATAGATTTGAAAATTATTGAAGTCAAACGAGAACATTTTTGCCATGCGGTCATCATCATCATCATCACACCTATAAGTTAAAATTGATATCATTAGCATCCTTTTAAACTAAGAGTCTACCCATCAAACTGAACAACTTTTACTATGGGAGCAAACCAATCGGAGCAAAAAAAATCTGCTATCCCATTACGCAGCGGCGGCGGGTGCAGTTTAGTATGGGACAGCCATCGACCTAGAACTCTATGGACACAGGGTCTAGTACAAAAATCTCGATAAAAGTGTCCCAAACTAACCTTATAAAAAATATTGGTATGCATAGTAATGTAAACAAACTGAAAACATTGCAAATTCAATGGAGACAGCAGATTTTTTTTTGTTCCGATTGGTTTGCTCCCATAATAAAAGTTGTTCAGTTTGATGGGTAGACTCTTAGTTTAAAAGGATGCTGGATGTTTTTTCTTCACCGTTTGTGAGCAGTCTGCATTAATAAGTAGGTACAGTCAGCATCAAAAGTATCTAAGCATCTCCGGTGTTCAAAAACATCTGAACAATTACACGAAAATAAACCCTATTTCCTACTAGATACCATTTGTTTTCAACTTAACAAATATTAACATGACAGATAAATTAATTTGATTTCTTTGTAAGTTGAAATAAGGTTTGCTATCGTAAAGTTGTTCAGATATTTATGAACACTTAACATGCTTAGATACTTTTGATGCTGACTGTACTTAAGTTAGAAAAACGCATTGGTACGTGGCGTGTCATCTGTGCGGATTCGATCCTGGACCTCAGGATTGAGTTTCCATAGCTCTCGACAACGTGCCACCGACGACGCTCCGAAAATATAATACTAACACCTAATATGGTGGGTGATATAGAGAGAAAGAAATGAACGAAAGGAGATTTACGAAAAAGATAAATCCAAAGTGAGTGGAAGCACTAGAACTTACCATGATCTATCGAATAACCTCCGAAAAGCATAATTGCGTACCACCTTCAAACAATTGCATGAGTTCCTGCCTACCCCCTTGGGATAATGGTGGGAGCAATTATTTATGTATGTGTGTTAAAAAATTCGTGTGTAATAAATTCGTGTTCCACATTTATCCTAAACTAAACGATCCAAATGTTCCATCAGATTTTCTTTTCGCGTTTTTGATCTTAGTCCCATAGAGAAAGTTGTTCAGTTCGATGGTCTGATCATCCACTTAAAAACCGTCAGCATTTTAAGTTGGACCGTATACGTTCCACTGCAGGGCACAGGCTTACCCTCTAGGAGGGCGTATCGGTCATCGGGCATATTAGTTCAACCACACAGCCCAATGCTGATTGGTGGACTACACACATCAGCATATGCAGGTTTTCTCATGATATTTTCCTCCGTTTGAGAGCTGTCAGTATTTCGTACAGTCAGCATCATTGAAACCTGACCCCTCTATCTTAATCTGTATAAGCGAAAAGGGGTTAGTTTTCTCTGATGCTGTCCGTACATAAGTTAGAAAAACTAATTGGTGCATGGCGTGTGGTCCATACGGATTCGAACCCAGACACTCACGCTCCTTTTAAAAATCGGCTTGTAAATAATTAGACATTTTAGGTATTAGGTATTGACGAAAATAAAGTTGATTAATTCCACACTCCTTCGCCAAAGCACGTCAATACTCAAACTTGCTAAATGTTGTCTCTAACAAGTACGAAAACAACATTTCTGTTTAAAAATATCTCACAATTGATGCCTATATCAGTCGGTATCATAAGTCATCCAATTCTCAGTTTGTTAGCACTTGCTATATTTAGATCACTTGAGCCTTTTCGACTGTATACCATCTAAGAACTAATGAACAGCATCGTGGGGACTGTAATTTTAGCCTCATTTCAATTAATGGACATCACGTGTCCTATTACGCTGGTGACAATTGAATGGGTCTATATTTACTTGGGTCATTTAGCTAGAGTAAATTATGAGAACAAACGTTAAGGCCAAATTGAGGAACTGTTAATAAAGGTCTTGGGTTTCAAGCTACGTATAACGTAGGTATAACGTTTTATTTATTCTTAAGTTTTCAAATTTCAAATAGACTTTATTTCTGAACGTATTTTCCAAATACAATACTTCATTTACAATTAAATTATTCTTAAACGTTTAGGGCCTGTTTCATCACTTCTTAGTAAGTTCTTGTTAGCTTATCCGACAGATATTTTGACATAATTTCATACAAAATATGTCAAAATATCTGTCGGATAAGCTAACAAGAACTTACTCACAAGTGGTGAAACAGGCCCTTATAATTACATTATTCAAAATTTTAGTTTTTTTTTACTTAATTACATGCAGTTATTATAATACAATTATCAAATAAGATTTCGCGATTCGGTGTTATTATAAATCTAAGTTTTATGTCAATTTAAATAAATAAGGAGATCCCATGCAGTTATAATAGTGCCATTATGAATGTTTATGCATTACTTTATAATATTTAGTAGCAGTATTAAACATTCTTGCCTCTTGTTCTTGTGTGCAGGCACATTCTACATATTTATAGAACGAGTTTATACATTAGATTAATCCAGGCAAATACAGATCCATACATAAACTGACTACTATTATCTCTTTCGAGGTCGTCTGAAATCTATAAAACATTTTAAAGCGTGCGTTTGCAGCAAAGCTCACTTTTAGAATATTGAAAGCCCAGTGAAGTGTTCCTACCTAATTAATCATTTTGAAGATTCTAATTTTGACATAAATGTCCAAAGTGCTAAGTAACGTGCTAAATTTAAAACACAATGCGCTCTTCATTATGTGTAACATTCGAGATCGCTCTATAGAGCGGTTATAGTTATAACCAAACGTTCGCGTAACAGATACGTCAATATTTGGCATGATATTGGAAACAAATATTCATGAGCCACGCCTTTTACGATCAAGTAAAGGTATAAACATCGATATACAGAATAGTCTTGATAGATCTGACGCTTGTTTATTATGTATTGTGCCGCGGCTTCTTCGAGCCTCTGCAGCTTCTCTGGCTATTAATGTTTTTCAGCATTGAAGATAAAGTGTAAATGCTGCGTTACTGAAACTGCTATCTCGGTGCAAATTGAGCTTTAGTATCTGACCTGGGCTAGGGCATGTAATATCGGAATCTTTTCAATTCCGATACTGATTTTCGATATTGAATCTCAATATCGGAGTTCCGATATTAATATCGGAATTTAAAATAAGTAGAAAATGTATGTTTCTTATTGAAAAAAACAAAAAAAACATTACGCCCACGACTGATTCCCCAAGGGGCAAGACATATTATAAATGTAGCATGTTCAGAATATCCCCACTTCACTAGGAGTACCCAAACTCTGTCATGTAGTACGTCCTTAACACTCAGTTGCAGAAACGCTAATTAAAGTTAATCCTCCATTTAATCTCTTGCTAGCTTTTACTACGTCAACAAGACAACAAGTGACAGTAAGAGACTTAATGGAGGATTAACTTTAATGAGTGTTTCTGCAACTGAGTGTGATTCTATTAGGCAGGTATTAAAAATGTTGGCAGATGTGATTGACTGTCCTAATGTAGGCGTAATGAGACAACAAGTAACATTGTATTTTTGTCATTAGTGACGATGTTGTGAGGTGAAAGAACGCTATAAATATAGTTGTAAGTGACTCCCTTTCAGGTGTAAGTAGGGTTGCCAACCCTGTATTATTTTGAGACTACATATTTATAAAAAAACATTTCTGAGAAGGAAAATACCGCAAACTTAAAAACTTGGGCATGGGCTAACTACCTATCACACTGACAGACTTTCGGCACTACTATTAAATTGTGGATTCTGATGAATCGCTGTGAAAATATTGGTCCAAAAATAAGTCACTATTAGTTTTATTTTTAAAACAGATAACCTTAAACAATAGCAGGGTTATTCGCGATTCGATTCTAAGAATCTAATATACAGGATCATTAACCTGAAAACCACATAGGTACTCTTCCCATCAAACTGAACAACTTTTGATATGGGAGTAAACTTGTCAGTGCAAATAAAAAACAGCGGTTCCATACTAAACTGCAATGCCTACGCGACTCAAATGTATGTAAGATCAGTTTTGTTTTGTTCTGATCTGTATGCTCCCATAGTAAAAGTTGTTCAGTTTGATGGGTAGAGTGTGTGGTGTAAATGTAAATTATGATACTTTTCCTTACACCCTGTACAGATATTTTGTGGTTGTGGCACTAAAATACTGATCTTTGGTGCAAATTTTCACGAAATTCATAAAAATATAAACACTTCCCACATTTCATATATCCTAAGTCTTTTTTTTACTGGGTTCATGCCTATTCAGCCTCAGTCAGACCCTATGATGTAGGTATTATGAAATTATGACAGTCAGGTCAGGTAAGAACAATGCAGAACACATGACAGCCAACCAATCAGGTTGCACTTGTAAGTGCATGAATAATAGTGACGTGCTTTCAATTGGTTTTGTTGTCCCGTGACCGCCTGTTGATTATCTAGCTAGATAATCTAAGTCCTATAGGTCAACGCCATATTTCCCAGCTGAATTGATGTTGATTCAAATCCTTAGTCCAATAAGATAACCATTCTGTAGAAAAAAAGCTTGAATGAATGCAAAGTCACATGATGACATGACTAATGATCGGATTTCATTGTAGTTCACGTCAGACTAAGGTCATAATATCCAACATGAGGATAAAATGAGTATTTACAAAATATACGTCTTAAACACTAAACCGTAGATACTTGCGTTACTTAAATCTTGTCCGGCCTTCAACTCTCTCACGCAATCCTTTTGTACCTTTTTACAACCTCTGCCTCAAGGCATTGAAGAGTTCAGTTCAATGTAGGTAACAGATACAATACGTTATCTACACACTAATCTTTCCACTAGCATGAGTAATTGTTATAGCATACAGCTCATGCTGACGATGCCATGAAAGAAGAAGAATATACGTTATAGTACAGTCCCCATTTGTCCAAAAGTCTTCAAATAACGATTTTGGTGGGACTCAGCTCCGCCATACAGACTACTGGTATGTAGTTGTTGGGTATGTTTTCCTGAACACAAAAAGTGCGGTAGTCACTTCCTAAGGGTATGGAGGAGCTGTGACGTAGTAAAGATGGCGGCCGACCCATTCTATTAAGCGGTATTTCTAGATAACTACTAAACCGATTTACTTAAATAAGGTGTCAAATGAAAGGCCATGTAATGTTAATTATTTGATTTCATACATGCGTTCATGTAAAGCTAATATCAAATGAAATAACTTAAAAAAACATCTTTTTTTTTTAAATCTAAATTTTATTATGTAAATAGCTCGGTAACCGTTAGGATTGTGGAAATTTAGCTAATTATAAAACGTTTTGCTACTTTTATTAGCTTTTTAATAAGCCTTAAATCATTACAATCGAGTAATAAATGATGAAGTTACAGTCGTTTTAGTGAGCGGAGTCCTGGTACGAAGATTCTCAAATTGATGTAACTGGACTGGTTTTCGATTAAATTACTAGTAAAAAGTATGATAATTATACGTACACGAATATGAAATTGTAATAATAATGTTTTATAAGAATTTAGGTAAGTACTAGCGCATCATCATCATCATCATTTCAGCCTTTTTATACGTCCAATGATGAACATGGGCCCTAGTGGGGGAATAGGGCATGCAACCGGGAAATCCTGGTACCAAAAATAACGGGAATTCCCGGGATTTCTGAGGCTATCAAGAACCGGTACTTCAGGAAATAAATCCCGGTTCTTTCAATACTTTCGGTACTCAAAAATTTAATTAATAAATAATTAAAATGCTTTCTAAAATCCTTAGTAAGTAGATTTAATTATACTATGGAAATTTTTAATTAATCTAATGAAATAATGATTCTCTCTTGTAACTTTTTACAATTTTCATATTGATCATCATCATCACAACCAAAAGAGGTCGATTGCTGGACAAAGGCCTCCCCCAAGGATCGCCACAACGACCGGTCTAGCACTGCCCTTATCCAATAATGGGATCCCGCCACCTTCACCTGGTCGTCGGTTGATCTTGTGAGGGACTGTGCGGTACGCGGTTGCCATTCAAGAACTATTCGGCCCCATCGGCCACCTGTTTTGCTATCCATGTGCCCAGTCCATTGCCACTTGAGTTTAGTAATTGTTCTTGCTATATCGGCTATCTTGGTTCTTCTGCGAAGTTCATTTCTGATTTGGTCTCGCAGGGAAACTGTGACCATAGCCGTCATAATTGCCCTTGGAATCAATTTCACCCTTTTCAAGAGTATCACGTCTAAGTCCGGTATGGCATCATTGGCAGTAAGCACTGGTCAAAGACTTTCTTTTTGAGACAGAGAATGCGGTATTTGGGACTACAAGATATTACGTATCTTCTCGAACGCTGCCCAGTCGTGGTGAATTTGAAGGTTAGACCTACGGATCTACTAACTGGACAGTTTATCCCAGTTATACACAATCGTCAACAACTTTGAGCACAGAGTCTCTAATCTTCACAGGAGTGGGTAGAACTCAATGTTTTTCTTATACGTTCTACATAAGACATGATTTTCGTCTTTTCCATGTTCATTTTTAAACCGACTAGTTTGGACGCTCTGCAAGGTCAAGGCATTCTACTGAGGTCCTCCAGTCTCAGCATTGGGCCATGACAACTAATTTTTTGGCAACCAAAGGTTAGTTATGTTCTATTCCGTGACTGTTCCACGGTTTAAACAAGGCAAGAATGCCCTCCTGAAGCACTATGCTGTTGATTTCGCTTTTAAGCTATGAGCTGTCGAGAGTCGTTGCGAACTGTCTAGCGCGCAGGTTCGACGACTTCCAAAAAGGCTTCAGCACCGAAGACCACATACACACGCTCTAGCATATTATACAAAAGACCGAAGAGTATAACTTACCTCTTTTCTTAGCGTTTATGGACTCGATGGAATCGAAAACTTTCTCGTAGAAATCATTTGATTCAAAGGAGACCTGGGCTGTACTGCAGCCACTCCAGTGACGCTCAGTTGACCGGTTCATTGAAGTGCGCCTCTATGTCAGTTTAAATATAAGACCAGAACTCGAAACCTATCCTTCCGCAGCCAGATGTAGGACAGGGAGATGCAATTTCTCCAATACGGTTCACTCATCGTTGCACTAAGAGACGTTTTCTAGATTATGTTCTGGAAAGCGCTGGACATCAACAAACGGCTAGAACATAACTAACCTTTGGTTTGCCGCAAATTTAGTTGTCATTGCCCAATGCTGAGACTATGGAAGACCTCAGTAGAATGCTCGATGACCTAAGCAGAGCGTCCAAACTAGTTCGTTTAAAAATGAACATGGACAAGACGAAAATCATGTCTAATGTAGAACGTAAAAGGTAGAACATTGAGTTATACCCACTCCTGTGAAGATTGGAAACTTAGTGCTCAAAGTTGTTGACGATTATGTATAACTGGGATAAACTGTCCAGTTAGTAGATCCGCAGGTCTAAGCCTCAAATTGAACACGACTGGGCAGCGTTCGGGAAGATACGTAATATTATAATATCTTGTAGTCCCAAATACCGCATTCTCTGTCTCAAAAAGAAAGTTTTTGACCAGTACTTACTGCCAGTGATGACATATGGAACTAAGACGTGATCGCTCACTAAAGGCCTCATGAAAAGGCAAAAATTAACTCAAAGGGCAATTATGACGACTATGCTCACAGTTTCCCTGCGAGACCAAATCAGAAATGAGCTTCGCAGAAGAACCAAGGTAGCCGATATAACTAGAAAAATTGCTAAACTCAAGTGGGAATGGACTGGGCAGATGGCAAGCAAAACAGGTGGCCGATGGGGCCGAACACTTCTTGAATGGCGACCGCGTACCGGAAAGCGCAGTCCCTCACATGATCGACATGATATGAAAATTATAAATATTATAAGAGAGAATTATCATTACATTGGATTATTTTAAAATTTCCATTTAAAGTATAATTAATTATACTTACTGAAGATTTTAGAAAGCAATTTAATTAATTATTATACGGTATTTTCGGTACCAGGATTTCCCGGGAGCAAGCCCTAGTCCCCCACTAGGGCCCATGTTCATCATTGGACGTATAAAAAGGCTGAAATGATGATGATGATGATGCCCTAGTACTTACCTAAATTCTTATAAAACATTATTATTACAATTTCATATTCGTGTTCGTATAATTATCATACTTTTTACTAGTAATTTAATAGAAAACCAGTCCAGTTACATCAATTTGACATTCTTCGTACAGTGACTCCGCTCACTAAAACGACTGTAACTTCGTCATTTATTACTCGATTGTAATGATTTAAAGTTTATTAAAAACCTGATAAAAGTAACAAAACGTTTTATAATCAGTTAAATTTCCACAATCCTAACGGTTACCGAGCTATTTACATAATAAAATTTGGATTTTTAAAAAAAAAGATGTTTTTTTAAGTTATTTCATTTGATATTAGCTTTACATGAACGCATGTATGAAATCAAATAATGTACATTACATGGCCTTTCATTTGATGCCTTATTTAAGTAAATCGGTTTAGTAGTTATCTAGAAATTACCGATTAATAAAATGGGTCGGCCGCCATCTTTACTACGTCACAGCTCCCCCCTCCATACCCTTAGGAAGTGACTACCGCACTTTTTGTGTTCAGGAAAACATACCCAACAAGTACATACCAGTAGTCTGTATGGCGGAGCTGAGTCCCACGGAAGTTGTCTTGATGTCTATTGGGGACCGTACTATTAGGAGAAAATACTAATCGCATAGTTATTTAATTTTGTCACCATAGTAAATAGAGATGCTCGTTGGCGTAGTGGAGTTTCGGTATTGGAAACGATCACTGATGTTAAGCAAGGTCAGGTCCAGTCAGTCTTTGGATGGATGACCGATTAAGTGGTATTTCATCTCGAGCGTCTCCGTGCTTCGGAAGGCACGTTGATCAGTTTGTCCTGGAATAGTTCAGTCAGATGGTGGTTTAAATAACTATTCGTTAAGCTAGATCAGATGCCTATTAAGGCGGCTTGAAAGTTCTCTGACGGCAAGTTGACCACTAACTTGCTCCTACCAATCCGCACTGGGTAAGCGTGGTGGAGTGTGGCCCACTCCCTCTCACTATTATTCATGACAGGGGCTTTTGCCCTGCAGTGGGATTCTACAGGCTAACTTACTCGTAGTAAATGTGGTTCAGCATTGAATTTACTACCATTAGCTAGTCTTTTGTTTCTATAAAAGGTTGTACTAACTGAGGAAGAGGACATCCCAATCAGAAGCACCCAAAAAATAATGTACCCTATTAAAAACAAATGAACTAAAATGAACCTTATTTTGTTCAGTATAAAGGTCCAGCGGCGGATGCAAGCGTACTCGGTGAGATGATATTCGGAGCGGTCGCCATGAACTACAAAGGCGTGTCATTGAAGATTCACATCATGGATGAACCTAGACGGTATGTTATAAAATAAATAGTAATGTACAATACAGCATTCAGTCGATGAACATGGTAGAAAAAAAAACAAGATTACTCGTGGTACATACAGGGTCTAACTTAATATGCTGACAGTTTTTTAAAAGGATGCTCAGACCGTCAAACTGAACAACTTTCGCACAACACCATGGCACCAACATCGAAATCACGAAAAAAAAACAGCTGTTCCATACTAAACTGCAATCCTTCTTGAGCCAAATGTATAGGACAAATGTTATTTTTTTTGCGATTTCCATGTTGCTGCCATAGAGAAAGTTGTTCAGTTTGATGGTCTGATCATCCCCTTAAAAACTGTCAGCATATTGAGAAGGACCCTATAATTATATTCGCACTTATCCCATGCTCAAGTGCTATTTTTGCATCTTATTCATAATCATCGGTCCGGTAAACCCCACTGCTGGGTATAGTACTCATTTTCACGCCATGTAGAACGGTTCCACGCTATAATCATCCACTTTTTGTCGGCCACTCTATAGATGTCTTCCGACCATCTTGTTGATGGTCTGCCTGCTGACCGTCTCCCCCTCCCACGTCCGCTATTCTGTAATTTCAATTCTTTCGTCCATCCGCCATCATTCCGTCTGGCCAGGTGTCCTGCCCACTTCCACTTTAGAGTCGAAATCCGTTTGACGGTATCAACTACCTTTGTTCGGCGTCTGATTTCGATATTCGGTCCAAAAGTGTGATTCCTGGCATATCTCTTTCCATTGCTCTTTGTGCGACCTACTAGAATATCACATTTTCGTATACCGAATGATTCATAAACTTCAGTTATTGAGACATTTCGGTATACGAATTAGAATGTGCGAGATTCAAAAATAACACCACTTGATCCAAACTAGCAACTCTCGGCTTTGCAGGCCGATTAACTAAAAACAAGGCTATCAGTCCGTCTATTAGTCTAACTAAAAGTATGTACATATGTGTACCTGTTATCAAGTAGATAACGATCAATGATCATATTTATACATTTACAGCAAATGACGTATTTTGTTTGTTTTTCCTTTCATTAAAATACTTATCTTGTTGTTGTTTGATATTACTTATTTGTAAGTGTCCTCCTAAGACCTAGGATTGTTTTCAAAATCAGTTTTGTCCGCTCCAAGGTATATCCATATTTAGTACAAACGGATAATAGTGGAATTACGAGTAGATCTAGAAAGAGGTGCTTACTGCTGAGGCCGTAGAAAACAAAAACTAATTCCGTATAAAGAACTCTTCCTCTGAACTCACAAGCATTTGGGCGATATTTCGTCCAAAATTTCATTGGACTGACGTATTTATGTTACTGGGTTGAAGTCTGCGCATAAGGGCGTTAACCCCAATCTAATTTGAATAGAGTTTTGCCCAAATGCCTCTGAGAACTGATGCCGGGCCCTGAACGTCTACTGAACTTTTACTTTTAAAATACTTAGCACTGACGTTCGTCCATCAGACGTGTTCGTCAAACGAATGTGCAGCTTTACCGATTTTGACAGTTAAGATGTTTATAGATCCGTACTTACCCGAGGAGTTTCACCTAGGTTACATCAAGACGTCGGTAGTGTCCACAACATTCGATTTGCAATGTTTGCGGAGTTTAGCCAGGGCTACGTCACTCACGTTTTACAGTTGCGATGAGTTCCTACGACGCCGCGTATCGCATGCGATACAGGCTGTCGCGCATTGACATAGGCGTTCGTCGTTCCCGAAGCGCAAAGTTCTAAATTCGAAAAAGCGTGTGAAATCGGGAGAGTGTGGTATCTTTTACAGTTACTTCTGTAATAGATACCGCACTCTACTATTAAATAATCTGTGGGTTAGCTTTCATTTAATGTTGTTGTCTAGGTTAATGTGCACAAAAGTGTTCTGCGTGCCGACGTCGCGCCGCATCAGCCGTGTGGAGCGCAAGAGCAGTGACGTGAACAGCAGCGGGGACCTGCAGTGCAGGTCTAAGCCTCTGAACGTGCCCGTCGTCAAAGAGGAGGGGGTGTCGTTGAGCTTCTCGCTGGATAGGGGAGATTCCGGTAAGTTTTGTACTGAGTCAATGTACACATGAGTGTTCTTGGGTTAATGTGCACAAGTGGACTTAAGCCAATGTGTACAAAAGACTTCTTGGGTCAATGTGCACAAGTTGTGTACAAAATTCTTCTTGGGTCAATGTGTACAACAGTGTTTTTTTGTCAATCTAAACATTAAAACCTCGAAATATACTTTTTGATACTAGTATTGTCGAAAAT
This sequence comes from Agonopterix heracliana, assembly GCA_963693445.1. Classification (NCBI taxonomy): domain Eukaryota; kingdom Metazoa; phylum Arthropoda; class Insecta; order Lepidoptera; family Depressariidae; genus Agonopterix; species Agonopterix heracliana. The sequence continues at coordinate 5,966,453 of OY856310.1, forward strand.
TCGAGTCTTTTAGTCCTTTGTAAGACTCTCTTGAAAGATCTCTCTCTAGATATTTAGAGTTTCAAGAATGAATTTGAGTTAGTTTAAAAAGTCTTTAAAGCTCTACTAAGACTTAAATTAGGAATCAAAAAGTTGTAAAAATTGCAACTGCACTTCGATATAAATAACAATACAAAAAAAAATTAAAACGGTGTTCGGAAAATGCTTTTAGTCATTCATATTCATAGTTTCTGTTTGATTTTACATAACATTGTATGGTCTGATGACTCTGCCAACACTAATTACTCTTTTTCAGTGACATTGTTATAATAGCTAAAGCCAAAAATGTTACATACCTACTTACATACATACATACATACATACACATACATACATACATACATACATACACATACATACATACATACATAAGCTCACGCCACTATCCCATGGGGGTAGGCAGAGACCACGGACCGCCACACGCTACGACTCTGACACACCTCTTTAGCCTCATTCACAATCATACATTTCTTAATGCACTTCCGTCGATTGGGGGTGCTACGCACTTGTCCTTTTCGGAAAATGTTACACACAAATTAATACTTTGTGTTCTTGATGACTAGTGTTAATTCTGCTAAAAACGTTTATTTTTATTTATTGACGAAGCATGTTGCATGTGCTACTTGATTTTGTATACATTTTCATTCTAATTAATAAAAAAATTTTGTTAACTACATCTAAACTAAAATTTATAATTCGATGTACAATTTTGACGTACGAGGATGTTCTGAGGTTTCAGAATATCTCTGACTACCCCCTCGGGGAATATAGTCGTGAGCATATGCTTATGCAATTCTGACGTATGAATAGTAGCGGGGATTGTCATTAATAACTTTGTCGTCAAAACGAATCGAATGACCTCAAAACTCATCGCCGAGCTATGCATTTTGGCTTTAGATTAATAATTCAGTCTCACCGCGAAGCTTTCATGCTTAAATAACGAAATTCTAATGAAATTGAGTGGCTAAGCCGACGGGATTCCCTACTTGGATCGATGCCAAGCGGATCTTCCGATTGTCGGTTTCAATCCTTACATCACTCGATTAATCTTTTGACCAGGACAGTGAAATGTTTAAGCTATTTCATGTGCGTCTACGTTTGACTCAAAATTAACTTTGTGAAAATGTATATCCGGTTGCGTCTTGGGATAGTCTTGGGCTTGTTGTTTTGTATTAATTGTTTACGTATGATGGATGACCTTTGATGCTTAGGTGTTTATTTCCGAACAGAAATAAACATAGTTTATCAATAAAGTTTTACATAATATAGTTTACTATGTGATCTTAGCCCTAGTTTTAATCAAATTACTACTATATTCTGAAAACTCGGAAAATCTACGTTTCACTAGTAGTACCAAAACTGTCCAGTGTAACGGGATACAATAAATGCCTCGAAATTGAAGCAAGCAGGTTTTCTCACGATGTTTTTCTTGACTTTAAAGCCAGCATAAGCATAAGCAATTATTATAGTGTTACAAATCGTACACACATTCCGAAAAACTTGTGTACGAGTCCGCCTGGACAGGCAGACTCCTGACCCTTCTATCTTAATCTTTATAAGCGCAAGGGTGTTCGATTTCTCTGATACTGGCCATACCAATGAGTTTTTCGCCTTCTGCACGTCAGGCTTGGGTACTCGCTACTAGAACTGTAGCTACTTAGCTAGAGATGGAGCTACATAAATAACTTTATAAGAAGCTCTGCTTGTCTACTCTACAGCAGTTTGAGCATACTGATATAATGAAACTTCGTTTGTATGAAGCGCGGTGCAAGGACTCTTAATGTATGATATTTTCCACAGGTTACTACGGAGACCAATCGCCGTACAGTAGTGTGGGTTCCACTTACGATTACTTCTCTATGTTCGACGTTTGGGATCGGAGTGGCAGTCAAGAGGACTTCTTCTTTCATTGTAAGTACTATAATAGATATACCTACTAAAGAGTTAGTTGTTAAAGTAACAGATACGAGTACATCACTTCCTTGGTAAACGACAAATACCCAACACTTTAATTACCTACTCTTTCCCGCTGCCAAAAATGTACCTAAGGGCCTTGACTCAGCGTTGTTATTACGATGCGCCAAAGTTTAGGTGGTTATCCCCATGGGACAGAGGCTTGACAATGTACTCTAATTTAGGTACATTTTTGGCAAGTAATAACCATTTGTTTCTATTTTTAGCTATGTTTTTTGAATGGTCAAAATAGAAATAGTTTATTTGAAAGAAGCATTACATTCTCATCCTAATCTCATCTTTTATATTAATAAGTTTTAAATAATAAAATTTGCCCCTACCCTTATTAAATAATTAATTAGTAAATTTATTTATCTATTCTATTTACCTACTTATCTAAATAAATAATTAATTAATTAAAATAATTCATTAATTTTAATTTGACCCTAGCGCCGCCTGGTCGCAAGCTGAGTACATCAAGCAACGGAAGCTGGCAGCGACGAACTTTCCAGAACTTGGCGACCAGGTTCGACCTCGGAAGCCAGAGTGCGAACCTCCTTAATGTCCCTACTGCTACTAGTACAAATAGTGATTCACAGGTCAGTTTGTGTTTATTATTCATTATCAGTCTAACCACAATAACACAGATTACTATACTTCATTCCAAATAAGGACGATGAGATTTTACGATTCCTATTTAGCTATCTGGCCAATTCTGAAAGGCAAATATTATAATTTATTTTTCTCACCTCCGGACGGAAAGCGTCAATTGTCGTCCCGCTGCGCTAAACGAATTTGTCGCTTTCCACCTCCGTCGAGGAGAAAAATAGTATACTAACCTCGGACACCGGTTCCGACGGAACCATCGGTTCCGACGCGGTGGTAGCTTAAAAAAGATTTTACATTTAATAAGTGTGCTTCAAGCTCCTATATTGACTATTGACTATTGACAGTAAATAAGAAAGCCTTCCGGAGCTTTCTTACTTTCCTGTCCTCGGTGTGTAATCTACTATATCAGAAAGATGTTCTATCCGACATATCTTGGACGTTACTAAAGCTGTTCTAAGAATAAGTGAGAGGATGTGTTTCAAATGGTTCACTAATGTTTAACACACAATCAAAAAGCAAAATATCACTTCTCAAGCAACGTTTAACAATGTTTCATTTCACAAACTAGTGATTTAACAAAGGTGTTCATACACATATTTACTTATCGAAAGTAGTCATTTAGCAAATGCATTGAATTATATTATGTTTATAGTTAAAACAACATTTCAACATCAGTTATGCGACAACAATCTTATTTACCAAATGAATTATTTAGCAAACAACGATAAATAATTTTTTATATCACAAAACGTTATGTGCCATTTTTAAAATTCATCTATACTAAACTTGCTGCAACTTCATTTTAAACTTTAATTTCAAATATTTTAATAATGTTCGTCAGTCTGACGATCGTTCTAGGTAACACCCGTCTTTCATGGTGCTTCATGCATAAAACATACATGCACGCTAAACCAAGCATACATATACGCAAAAATGCAGCATGACATACTAACTAACCTAACCTAGTCTAACCATTAAGCACTCAAGCAATGATGCAAGCAAACATGCACACAAGCATGCAGACACACAAGCATGCAGCAAGCAAGCAAGCATGCAGCATGCAAGCAGGCATGCACATGCAAGCAAGCATGTTGATGCTCCGCTAAGTGTTATACATGTTCTAACCTAACCTAACCTAGAATTCGACAAGCTCCAATATGTTTTTCTCAGGCAGGGGGCTTCCGCCCCCCGCACCCCCCGAGCGGGGGGCCCAGCCCCCCTGCACCCCCTAACATGCAGACAAGCAAACAAGCAAGCAAGCACACATGCAAAGATGCAAGCAAGCATGCACACAGGCATGCAGCAGGCAAGCAAGCATGCAACATGCAAGCAAGCATGCACATGCATGTACAGACAAGACTGCGTAGAAGAGGGGTGCTCTGGTTCGGTTTTGTGAAACGAAATAATGTGATCATCGATATTTGTAAAACGTTGTTATATTTAGTAATTTGCTGATCAAACAATAAAATATAAAACGAGTTTCTAACAAAAGATGAATGTTTAAATAACACAGTTTCGTATCGAAGTGTCTTGACAATGAAATGTTGCAATGTGACAATTTTACAACTGATCACAAAATTAAATAAATGGTTTGTGAAACCTATTCCTACTAAATGATGATTTGTGAAACGACTCATTTTTAGAACGTTGTGTATTTTTTTAAAAATTGCTAAACAACTGTCGTTCAAAAGGCAGTGACCCGTTTCGAATATCTGTTTCTGAAATTAAAAATAGCCTTAAATATTCGTTGCTATTTGGAATAGAGTATAGTTACTGTGTAGGTAATTACAGTCTGTCTATAAAGTCTTGGCAAAAAAAATGAGGGCGCTCTGTCTCCACGCAAGAACGTCAAAATCAAGCATAACCTGGCAACACCACCATACTAAAATGATTAGTTCCTCAAACATTCATGCCACGACGTTATAGACAGACTATATTTCGGTTCCTACGGCCGAGTGACGGAGGCCTGAGTCCTGACCATAATAAATAACTTCTTGTGTATCGCAATAAAGTTCTTACGCTCAGTTGCAGAAACGCTCATTACAGTTAATCCTCCATTAAACTGTTGCTGTCACTTTTTGTCTTGTTGACGTAGTAAACGCTAGCAAGAGATTTAATGGAGGATTAACTCTAATGAACGTTTCTGCAACTGAGTGTTTGACTTTAAGTCCTAATAGCTAGCCTTGTGGTTCCGGTTTAGAATGGACAACCCTATTTATTTCCGTAGGTATCATACGAGGCAGGATAGGATAAGGGTTTCTTATGCAGTGTAGTTTTGGGTAAAAGGCTAGCCACCTATCACCACATTGCACGTCATTCCATCTTGGAACTTTCAATATACTAAAAGTGTTGGTAATATAAATCAATGGATACTTTTTAAGCGTTTTTTTAAGCCTACGCTGTCTGTCTGTCTGTCTGTCCTACCTATAAAGGGCTGTGTCTTCACAAAATATTTTCGGTTGATATTTTCACAAAATATGCGCTATTATATGGCGGATTTGCTAAAAAAATTAAAAATTAAACTTAAAGTAAGATACAAGAAATACGTTTTCACCTCACAAGCTCGGAAAGATTCTGTTTATCATTCGAAATCTGAGTGCAAACGTGCATTTTATCCGCTAGCGTGGAAAGAGTTTTTAAAAATCGAATCCATTCGAGTCCAGATAAAAAGATAGTAAAACCATACGTGCGAGAAAGACAAAAAGATTATGTTGCTAACATAACGAACTATGCATATATTCGTGCAATATTATTGTCTTCTCTTTTTCGCGTATAGGTTTGTCCTTCACTATAATTTATTTGAGTGTCAACAAAGAGATTATACCTAAATATAATCCCTTTGAGTAGCAATATCTCTTGTCTTCTCTTTTTCACGTATAGGTTTGTCCTTATTTGCATTTGCATATAATTATTTTTCCAGTGTGGGATTAAAATATCATTTAAAAAATGAATTTTAATAATTAATTCATCTTGTTTACCTATGAGAAGTTATTCCTTTACATTTCCTTACATTTCCTGAATTATTTGCGCAGTGTCTCAGTACACACCAGGACATTTTTTATGCTGATCAATTGGTTTTCAATCAAACTGCTACATCAAAGACTTCAGTTTTGCTACACGTGACCGCAGTGAGACAGTGACTAAATACAATAGAAATAATATAGCCGCAATAGAATGGGACAACGTCATGAAGCGCGATGTTCGCTCTAAGTATACATCTAAACTCAGTGCTTGCACCTAACATTTTCCTCGCTGTTGTGAGGTGAAAAGTTGTGTGTTTCGCTCGGCTGCAAAATTATTCTGCGTCTCGTACCTTTGAAACCTTCGCTACGCTCAGGATTCAATATAAGTACTCGCGCCAAAAAACAACTTTGCAGCCTAGCATAACAAATAACTATTATTTCAACGTTTTTTGTTTTTGCTTTATCATGGTGTGAGTATAGTGCTTCATCTAAATTAAAATAGCAATATAAACCGGCCAAGTTACGGCTTGCACTAAGGATCCCGACGAAAATATTTTTTTGTTGGTAAATGGATGGTACGGACTTGCGAGAGTCCAACTCGCACTTGGCCGGTTTTGTTGTTGTGCCGTTGTTGCCATACAGAAAATGTCACAGGCAAATAGATGACTGTATTCATACTAAGCTAATGAGCTGTACTAACTCCTACTTAATTACAAATAACGCTCAGCCAATGACATTAATTGCCATAATAGTTAAACCAACTGTTTAGCTTAAAATTAAAACCCAGTAGATAATGAAATAAGCCTGAATACATAGTCTAACTATAGAGCCACTGTACACATACGTTTATCAGGATTGCTTATGAGTTGAGCATGTGACATTTATGATGTATCGCACGAGGTGCAGCTATCGTGCGATCATGTGACTTTAGCTATTATCAGGGTACTGACAAGGGTTGCTGAGACATTTCGATAATTTACGAGTATCATATGTATAAACATGCATGCATGGTGTAAACTTAAATGCGTTACATAGTTAAGGGGGTGCTTCAGGAGTGCGATTTTTGAATCTCATTCGGTGAGCTCAGCAGTTGAAAATGTCAAAATTACTATGGAGATACGCATCTTTCTACTGCTTATTAGTCTTTCAAAAATCATACTCAAGGAGAGCTATTTTTGAAAGTCAAAACACCAGTAGAAAGATGCGTATCTCCATAGTAATTTTGACATTTTCAACTTCTGAGCTCACCGAATGAGATTCAAAAATCGCACTCTAGACCATCAAACTGAACAACTTTCTCTCTGGGACCTATATTTATTTATTCTTTTTTTATGGGGCTTTTAACCATACAGCTATGCCAGCCAGCGATCTAGATGCCAAGCTATGGAACCTATATTGAAAACGCGAAAAGAGAAAATGTTATTCCATAGAAAATGTCAATGGCTACTCGACCGAAATATATGGAACAGCGCAGTTTTTCTTAGCGATTTTAATATTGGGTGCATAGGCAAAGTTGTTCAGTTTGATGATCTGCAGCTCCGCCAAAAGTATTTAACGCTTTTAAGTTGTGTATAAATAAATACCTACTCGACTTTTTTGAACAGTCCGAAACTTTGAACTAGAACCAATACCTATGTTATTGACGACATTTTGGTTCAAGTGAAAATCGCACAAAGATATTATTTATTCTGACAAGGAAACATTTTTTGAACTTTGTAAAAAAGCTAGAATGAACTAGTAAAAAAAGTTAAGATTTTTTCAGTATGGATATTTGGATTTTTTGATATCGATTATTTCTACCTCTGATTCAATTTTTTTAAGATTTTTTGGAAAGCCTTCTCTATATGTATATTAGATTTTTTAAAAGTGCAAGCCCTAAAGGATCTACTGACAACGTTGTAATAAAGCGACATCAGTAACCGATAGCGCTAATTCAATACGAACACGTAACAACGTCATAAATCTGTTGCTTACTATCTACAAACTGTCACTAATTGAATATAAACTTATCACAAACGATGTACAAAGTGACTACTATAGTACTATAGTTTATTCTTCTTCTATCGAGTCGATAGCATGTCATTCAAAAAATTTCCAGTCCAGTATTTTGCCACACGTATAGGTTGGATACAAGATAATATGCCAAAGTTTGAGGTGCAAAACTGCAATCACACAATACAATGAAACTCTGCATAAGAAGCGTTATATCTTATACCTACGGTAGAAACTGGTATGGTCCATTTTTGGCCGTAACCACGGCATTCATTGTTAACACGCCGTTTGTATTTTCGATCTAGTGTGTTTGGAAACCGTCTACCTTTTAATCGTAGGTAGACTAAGTTTAAGTTTAAGAGATAATGAACTATTCGTTAGAACAAAAAATCGGTCCATTTCAATGTGACTACAAATATTTAGACATCAAAACACATTGCGACGCGTTGGTTAACGTTTACAAGCAGAATGTTTAAATGAACCCTTTTAAATGTCTGGACTCTAATGCAAAGTAAAAATAAAGTAGACTAAACAATCTAAGGATACATAATAATGAAATCACCAACAGAATCAGCCTTTATATTTGGACATCTAGACAGTTTGACGTGGTTTGACGTTCGTTTTATGGACAGTTTTATGCAATATTTATATCAAATGATATTTATCTTCAATTCAATTTCCTTTGAAAACTCTATTGTTTAGATTAAAATGTATAACATTTCTTCATCTGGTAAGTATAATGGGAGACGAGAATTATACTGGGTTTCCGAGAGTTAAGAGTTGTTTAGTTAGGTGAATTTATTTGTTATTAAAATTAAAACTGGCTGTGCCCCGCGACTTTAAGTGCGCAGATTGCAATACAACTATTGTAACTTAAAATTTAGACCTGCTTTTCGGAAAACTCCATCTAAATTAGGTCATAGGGAAAAACAAACCAAAAAATATCAAAAATAGATAAATAAATCATTCATCAGCATACCATAACTCAAGTATTTAAAAACCTCTGTAAATGTTCTAAAAATGTCTTCATTAGTTACGAAAATTATATCATACTCTATCTGTATGCCAAATTTTTTTATGCGTGATTGAGCGACACACATACAAACATCATCACAAACATTCACATTTATAATATAAGTAGGATAGGATAACGGACAGCGTCATTCAAGCGACTTCGTCATCTCTTCAAACAATTCGGTATGTCAAGTTTTTTTTTGGAGGGCTGAATCGAAAAACCATTTCGAGATAATTGTCTCAATAATAATATTTTCTATGTCAGAGATTTTAAAATGAAAGGATTAGAGATATTTTTAATAAAATCACGTCGTTTTTCGGTCCGTCTAGTGACGTCACTGGCGTACCTGTGAACTCCTTGGTAAACATAAAATTAACTTAAAATAACTGACCAATAAGAAAAAAAAATACATTCACAATGTCAGAATTTGACATTTGATGTTGCCGTATCTGTTTCCAGCATAGAGTTAGAAAGAGGAGGAAGGTTTTAATTTTTTTAAATATAGCAGTAGGTAGTTTTTCTCCATGGAGATCGAATTATTTTCTCTCCACCATTTTTGCACTTTGAGATTACAGATCAAAATAATTTAAAAATTAAATTGATATTGATAAACGCAATGAATCGCAATAAGAATGAAATAGGTGTCTTAAAATTATGTCTTCTATCCGTAAAAAATATAAAAATGACGACAAAAAAAAACTTGACATACCGAATTGCTCTGAGCTAAGACTTGTATTTCCCTTCACACAGATATACAGCAATAGTTCAACAAGTGGCACGAGCGACAGTCTAACCAGCACCGGCTCTAATATGGCGCAGAGGAAGAATAAGCTCGGCCTGGCCTTGCTGATCACTGTCACCGATTCTGCTGAGATGTAAGTCTTATGATGTCTTGATATCATTCTACATGTGAACAATCCTTCCTTGAAATAACATTTGTAGCTTGAGTTATACCATCAATATTATTTATGCATGCATGCCCACGACTATATTCCCCGAGGGGTCAGAGATATTCTGAAACCTCGAGACTATCCACGTTTCACTAGTAGTACCGAAACTCGGTCCAATTGTTACGGGGAGTGAGCCCGTCGCCACTCATAATGGACAGTACGTACCATGCCTCGAAATTTAAGCATGCAGGTTTCCTCACGATGTTTTCCTTCACCAACTTCTTCTTCCAAGCCAGTGGTGTTATAATTAAATCGTACATAAATTCCGAAATACTCATTGGTACGAGTACCATCGATATATTAATATTTGATAGATGGTAATATACTTGTATTGTCTGAAATCACTTCTTCGCACCGCTTGAACCGTGTTCACTGAAGCTAAGCGGAGAGGAGTCAAAGTCAAAGTCAATATAATTTATTCAATATAGGAGCTTGAAGCACACTTATTAAACGTTAGATGGATAAATAACGAAATCCTACTGATTGTTCATGACACGTCTCCGCTCCGCTTTGGTGGATTTCGGGCCTAAGATTATATCAAATCTTGCCACAGTCCACTCTTGCTAGTACCACATGATTAAATATCAGATCGGAAGCTTCATACAAGTGGGACGCCGAGCCGGAGACCGCCGCTAGACTCGTAAACACGCCATTTTGATCCATAAAACAATGGATTACAAATTTTTTCGCGAGACTAGCGCCGTTGCGCTCGCTTTAAGAAGCTTGACTTCTAGTTGTATTTATTCATATGCTAGTACTATGCTAATGCTATAGGGTATCGCTTCATTTTCATATCTTCCAGGAGTTGTGGAATCTTTTCTAGATTACCGCCTCGCTGCTTCTGTTCATACCTGTGGCTCCAGGGTGTGGGATGCCGTCGGTTGGTTGAGTTGAAGTGCACTTGTAATCCAAAAGGTCGTTCTCTTGAAGTACCTGGGTTCTTTCTCAGCACGGCCGTGCTGTTGAAGTCCGGAGACGAGTAGTTGATGCGATGAAGTGAACGAAGAGAAATCGTTTTTATCTAATCCCGGAAGGGGAACTGTCAAAACATGACATTGACAGTTGCGGTACGTTTTGGGTGCGTTCTAAATCAGATAAGTGTTGCTATGCGATGCATTCGCAACAGCTTCAGACCTCTATTCGCAACAGCTTCAGACCTCTCAGGTAGACTGGAATTGCACCCTTAGGATCACATACGTATGCTTTAAAACAGTTTTCGGTTTTGTTTATGTTGCCGAACGGATTCCCAACGTACCTACTACCTGATTTTGACCAGCGATAACTAATTCCTCAGGGATTTAGTAAGGAGATGCGTGGAGCATTCAGTGCAGTTGCAAGCCATGGTGTGCAGGCTACGACTGGCAACGTTAGCGGCGGGGGCGGGCAGCAGCTTCGTTTCAACACTACATCAAGCTGTTGTCGACGCTGCCAGATGGTACGTCATAGGATCGGTTAATATAAACTATTATAAAACTGTAACTGAAGTGTGTCTGTACATTGAAGATATTTACAAAAAAAAAAAAGATTACGATATGGTTTTTAGGTATCCCTGACTCGAAATCAACCTTTTTTAGAAAATTTGTCTGTCTCTTTGTTTGTTTGTTCGCGCATCACGCAAAAACTACTGAACCGATTTCGATGAAACATTTTTTGTTTTAAAGCTTATGATCTAACTTAAAATCTGGTATATAATTTGTGCGGACGAAGTCGCGGATAAACACTAGTTGGTTAAATTAATGATTGAAAAATTTGTCTCGGGCGGGACTTGAACCCACGCTCTTCCAAACCGGGGAAACGTGCTAACCAATTACACCACCGAGCCCACAACCCAGAGAACGAAATTTTCAATGTGTTGCGTCTTAAGGGGACGTGCGCGCCATCTACTAGCAGTTCTCTGGGTTGTGGGCTCGGTGGTGTAATTGGTTAGCACGTTTCCCCGGTTTGGAAGAGCGTGGGTTCAAGTCCCGCCCGAGACAAATTTTTCAATCATTAATTTGATTTGAAATAGCACAACATGGCTGTAACATGTTTATAATCAATAATACTAGTTGGTTATTAAATTAAGAGTGTTCATACTCGATTCCACCTCCCTTTAAAACTATCAACACCTGCTATTTATAATATTCTACTTAGAGGCTAATGGGTGAAAGTCCAGCCACTGGACGTAGTACAAAAGACAATTTTAAATGCGAGCGTATCAGCCCTCGTCACATATACAGGGTGTAATAAATCACCCTAGTAATATTTAAATGGTTGGGTTAGACCATCAAACTGAACAACTTTCACTATCTATATTTTTTTCAAAGTTCCGTTTCAAAGTCATGAAAGTAAGTGAATTATTGTTTTTTTTTTTTGTATCTATGACATTGTCACACACATTTTCTAGTCTCATTTAAAGTACCAGAATCTAGCCTGGACTTGTATTATGATAACTAGACAATGATATAGAATAGGTACATACAGGGTGTTACATAATTAACCAAAAAAAATAAAATCCTTTATCGAAGCCAATTATTAAAAAATCCCAACTCTAGTGCGACATCTGAAACATAGACTATTTTTCCAGAAGGGTAATGTTTGTAAGTCATTTGTACCTACATTTAAGTAAGAGACGAAAAGGCTTTCTTTGTAGAAAACACTAATTGTAAGATGCTTAAATTATCTTACATGATGACAAATATGAATAATTTATTGAAATTATTCTTTATTCTTTATTTTTGTAACAATAATTTAACTTTTTAGTCAAACTATTATTTATTGTTTTTTTTTCAATGAATATGATTTATTATTCATGTTAGCTTTAGTCATAAAGATAACTTAGAGAATAATCATCTTTTAAATTGAGTCCTCGCAAGATAGGTAGTGACATCGCGGTGACCTTAAGACGTATCTGCTGCCGTTTAGTCTTTGAACTAGCGGTCGGCTTGTCAGTAGTGTTGCGCTTCAACGATGACTATTTTATTATTTTATTATCGATAAATAATTTTTCGGTAAATAATTATGTTGCACTACGGTTGTCATACTTTGTCAATAGACTCTTTAGAAGGGACCCTTTAACACCCTTTTTTCTTTAGGGGTAATTTTGTAACACCCTGTATATAGATACAAACATCCATGACTCGCTCGGGTACAAATATTAATATTCATCATACAAATATTTGTCCCTTACGGGATTCGAACCCGCGACCCTCGCACAGCAGGCAGGTTCACTACCGACTGTGCTATAGGCTTTTATCTTTATGCGTGATTGAGTCTTTTTCATAATATTATGATTATATCTCTCGTTCGTTTTCGTTAATATTATAATCGATGTCGCAGGTTGTCGGACCTAATGTACGGGCCGCGCTTACAGCCGATGTGGTTGAACCTGGTCACCGGGGAGCGCCGCGGCGCGCACAAGATGGCGGACGCACTGCTTTCCGACCTCTGCTCCGTGCTCAGTGTGGGAGACACTAAGGACACTAACTTGTAAGTCATTATCATCTTTCAGTTACGTCTACAGCTGAAAATAGGCCTCCCCCAAGGATCGCCATAACCACAGAACATATAAAGAGAGGTTAGAAAGGCGATGTGGGCGGGGCAGGCGCGCTAAGGATATGAGCAACGCTCTTATCATTTCTATGGTCTTAACAATCATTATATGCCTGAACGATAGCATAAGAAAGGGTACGACGCTGGAATGTTGTAAGAATTCAATTTCTTTTTAAAACAGTCATGGGCCCAGCCCTGTCAACTCCTACACACCAGAATCAAAAGCGGTGACCATTTCGAATACTAGAAAAGTCCGGGGATGACTCAAATCTATCTTGGAACCCGCAGTTGATTTAATCGACGAAGATAGGAGAAGTAGGAAAACACAGAGGGCAGGAAATTAAGAAAGTCTCAGATTTCATGTCGGTCAACAAACATGTGATCTGAGGCTTTCTTATTTACTTCCCGAGGTTAGTATACTATTTTTCTCCTCGACGGAGGTGGAAAACCAGAACTTCGTTTAGCGCAGCGGGAGGGACAGAAATTGACGCTTTCCGTCCGGAGGTGAGAAATATAAATATCCGACTTCCCTCCTTTGCATACGGAAGACAAGACAGCATCAGGAAAATCATGACTATTATTTATGGTAGATATTAAGACCCTACAGAAAAAACACCAATTATGTAAGTAACCTAGGATAGCATAGCAATCGTGTGGGCAGCAAGCCTGGTGTCAAGACCTGGTGTCAGAGTTTTTTCAGACCGCCTTACGGCCTCTGACGTGGTTTTTATTTAACGACTACTAACCACCATGGATAATAGCCGGGACCAACAGCTTAACGAGCCATCCGAAGTACGGAAACATTTATTATCAAACCGATTGACTTATACCACAATCAAACGCACTATTGTAAACTGGGTGAACGACCACATATAATTAGACACGTTAAGTTCATCCCGTCATCATGACTAATCATTACTATGTAGCAAAAGCACGTGATTCTGCGACATAAATGTTTATAGCTATATATAAAACATTTTTATGTCGGCAATGTACTCAAATACATGCTAATTTTATTACTAGTTAGATAACTTTCAGTAATGAAAACCATCACATGATTTTAAGGGTAAGCTTTCGTTGTTCGTAAAGTTTGGGTCAATCTTAATGTGTACCATGTTCATTAACACAGTTACTGTTGACGACCTACGTCGTAGGTCCGCAATAACCGGTCCCACGTAGCGGCTCACCTGCGGCCGTAATATGGCAGCGTGATACAGCGTTATCGCGCCTTCGCACTCTCTGTCTATTTGCGCGCGAACGGGATAAAAGGCGTTACACAGGGTGAAATTGATATCATTAGCATCCTTTTAAACTAAAAGTATATCCATCAAACTGAACAACTTTTATTAGGGGAGCAAAACGATCGGAGCAAAAAAAATCAGCTGTTCCATACTAAACTGCAATATAAACGGCAATACTCGACTCAAATGTATGCAACAGCAGATTTTAAAAAGGGTGATAAAGCCATATCACGCGCATCTTACTACGGCCGCAAATTGGTCTATTCTAGGTGGTAACCACACGGCAATCAGACTTCCTCTTAATAAAAAATATCTATTCTAAAATCAAGGTGATGAACGCAGATATAAAACACAGTCTAGCCGGTTCCCTTGTTATGTTAATTGTCTTCTGGATTCCTTCCAATGCTCTTTCGCTATTAATGACTTTTTAAATAGAAAATGTGTGTGATGTTGTTCTGAAAGTTATCTATTGCACGGAAGAACAAATAAAAAACAATGTTGATGATATTTGTCACGTTGCCCGACCAGATAAAAATAAAAACTCATGAGGTGAGGACGTTATTATTTATTAGATGTTTAAATTGCAATCAAATTGTCACTCATATCATTACGAAAGTTAACTGTGCTAATTAGTGAATCTATACTGCATCCGATTCTTTTCTCGACAAGACCCTTCTGTTATATAAGAGGTCAATGACAAGACCAGATGAAAAAATCAACTTTGATTGGTTTTATAGCTTTGTATGGCAACTTTAGATTGTCTCACTATTACGTATGGGTATTGAACTAAGGTGAAGAACATGACAGTATAGAAAAAAAACGGTAAACTCGAAATTTAAAAATTTCAGTCAATTTTTTTATTTATGTTTTTCTACGGGGCGGGTTGTGATCTGTAAGACTTAGGGCCTGTTTCACCACTTCTGGGTAAGTTCTGGCCCTTAGGTTTTTATATTAGTCATTTAGTACCTTACAATAATTTCTAAACGGCAATCGGTAATCTTTTTGGTAATTAAAAAGGCTACAGTACTATAATATATGTGTGTTCTATGACCTGCCTAAAGTCCATACTAATAATCTACTTATTAACTCGGTCATAACAATTAATCAACTATTGACGGTTGTTTGAAACATGAGCTCAAGCGTCTTTATGAAGGTGGAGGCAATGAGAAATTAATAATAACAACTTATTTTTAATTCTTGAAGGTGCCAAGAAACTAACAACTAATAAAAGTGCCATGTTATAATTATGTGACGCTATAGCTAAAAGGTAGCGGGGAGTGACTGGATCAGGGAGTCACGTTGCAGGATTTGCCTCGAACACTTTTCTCTCGCGTGGTATTCGCGCGGTTCGCGTCTCAGCCTGCCACGAGGCTCCAAAATCCTTCTCAGTTGTTCTTACTCAAAAACAATCCTCGAGATTGGATAGACACCCCCTCAAACTACTTGACACTGGCGAAATCTAACAAGGAAACGCCATTAAATAAAAATAGAATAGACTGGATCAGGAAGTCTGAGGATACTTTTGTAGTGCGCCGCGCGAAAAAACAGCTGTTCCACGCTAAACTGCAGTACTTGACTCAAATGTATGCAACAGCTGTTATTTTTTTGCAACTATCATTTTGCTCCCATAGTCAAAGTTGTTCAGTATGATGGGTAGACTCTTTTAGTTTAAAAGGATGCCAATGATATCAATTTCACCCTGTATACGTCTCACTGCAGTGCAGAGGCCTAAATACCACCGTATTTAGATTTTTATGTTTTTTATATATTTAAATTATGAATACTTGGGTAAATTCTAAGAATTTCGGAAGGGGACAGAATACAGCTATAAGAAAAGATCTTTCGACTTCTATCAGCGTTAAATCCCCGTTTAGTAATTAGTATGTCATTAAGGATGACAATTGGCTGTAAAATACGACGTACCAACATATTACTTGGAACCGCTTGACGCAGAACGACATCGATCAAAGTTTTCATTGAATTTTCATCCTTATAACATTGGCACGAGAAATGAAATGGCATTCAGATACGATTCTACGTTACGTTGTGGTTACGTTGCACTTGTAGGGTATTCACAAATCAATGCAATTCCTGAAAACTTTCTCGAGAATTTATAAGCGAACAACATTTGAAAGGGTGCATATTGTGTTCTGAAAACTATTGTAACAACTTATGTACCAATACAGGGTCCAACTTAATATACTGACACTTTTCTAAGGGGATGATCAGACCATCAAACTGAACAACTATCTCTATGGGACCAACATCGAAATCGCGAAAAAAAAGTAAGTTTGCAGTTTTGTATGGAGCAGCAGATTTTTTTTTCGCGATTTCAATGTTGGTGCCATAGAGAAAGTTGTTCAGTTTGATGGTCTGATCATCCCCTTAAAAAATTGTCAGCATATTAAGAAGGACCCTATATATGGAAGCAATAAACAATTTGAATTCGAAAAGTATTTTTATGCACTGACCTTTTAGATTTAGATTTTAAAGGGGGGCTCAAGACCGTCAAACTGAACAACTTTCTCTATGGGACCAATACTGAAATCGCATTCACTATTAAGACGCTGTTATACCGTCGAGGCCGTTTTTTGAACACAAACGAAAGTGTTTTAAACTGTGTTTTAAAGTCTGAAATTAAATTATGTCTTATGTAGGATCGGGCGGATGGGCGACTGTTCTCAATAACACGATTAGATTAAGTTTACTCGATAGAAAAAAATCCCAAAGTTACCCCTTTTTGTTATGTTTTTCAATACTATGATTAAACTGCTGATATTTAACTTTTTATTCGTGTACTTAACTAAATACATTAAATATTTCTAGTGAACTCAGGAGAAGTTTTAGCTTAGAAACTCCCATGAGCAAAGATATTGACGAAAAACACGTTTTTTTGCGATCCTGCTTTCAATTGGAGCGGGATGGCTAATTGTAAACTTATGCTTGCAAGAAAGAGACGCTTGCACTGGGATAACCTAGCCTTAACATTTTCTATGCAAGAGTACTTTTATTTTTGCGCGATTTCATTATTGGTCCTATAGTGAGCATTGTTCTGTTTGATGGTTTGAAGCACCCCCTGAGGATGAAACGCATATAAGTTTATATACTATACAATAAGTCAATGTTTTTATACACATTGGCCTTATCTTGGTTTTCGAGTTAGTATGAAAAGTCAACAATTCAGAAAACTCGGAAGTGTTGGTTTGTTAATATTTTGTACAAACTGTTAACTAGTTTTCTGTTTATTTGTAACACGTTATAATCTGTATCCGCGTCTCTAAAAGTGGGGAGACCCTTATGATATATTTTTAGTTGTTTTTATTTTTAAGTGTTATGTTTACGTATCTTTCACGTGACTTGTTTGTTGAATGGATTGACGTTTACAAATCGTCTTACACATTGTGTAACTAGCCGTGGGCGGGATGACATTACAAATGTTATTTTTTAAATGTTTTGACTTTGTAGACCGATTAATTGCACCGATTCCTCTTGTTTACACATGAGTGATGAGATTTAATGTTTTATTCGAATTAATATCCATCTATACAGATTTTGACGAGTTACGCAAACAATACGGCTTTTTTAAAGGTCATTCTGTAGTTTATATGGAAAATAACACGAGTTGCGTAATTGTTGTTTCAGTTTCATCAGTACTCTTCTAACGCACGTGCTCACGTACCACCTCGGCTGGGTGACCACGGTCAGCCCGTACGATACCCTGGACCCTCAGACGCATTCATCTTCAGAGGCCAGGCGACCTTACAATGCCCTGTGGGCCCAGCTCAGCGACCTCTGCGGCAGCATCGGGTTCCCGCCACGAGCAGCCAGGACCATCGTCAGCGGCACGACCAACACACAGTTCGTCAACAGATTACTCATCGTACTAACATACTTCGTACGATCCGGTGACGTCAGAAGAAGCGATTACGCCTACCAAGACTGTCCGCTGAAAGAAACCAAAGTGATCAGTGTTAATGACTCCTCTAATGAACCTGCCGGTCTAAAAAGGACAGTTACTGTTAATAAAATTGGTGATTTAAATTCAAATAGTCTTAAAGTGCCAGTGAATACTCAGAACAATAGTGATAGTAGTGTCAGTACGTTAGTGGCTAGCGACGTCAGCATCAAGCGGTCGACGACGCTCGCCAGTCTAACTCAGAAGCTCTCTAATAGTTCCGAGTTTACAGAGGAATGCGATGCTCCTAGCGACAAACCGATGACTAGTCAACTCAAGAGGAACCCAACCCAGATGCTCTCCCTGAAGACTTCCTCAGACTCTAGTCTAAACTCGTCACTGTCGGAAGAATCGGAGGCGGAGCAGAAAGTAGTATTCGTTCTAGGCGACGACGAAAAGCTAGTAGGACTGAAGAACAAGTCGAACGGCGGCAAGAGTGTGAAGAAATCTTCCAAAATACAAGAGGAAACCACCTTGGAGATCCAGGAAGAAAAGGAAGGCTGTGCCAAAGAGAACTGTGATCAAAACAATACAAACCCCGATAATCCTTCCAAATGCTGCGCGCAAACACTTCAACATTCCAAGCCTATAAAACATTCCGGTTTTAAGTTCGAATTCGATAAGTATCCACAGATAGTCACTAATTATATGAAGAGCAAAAACTTAGAGATTCTAGATAGACATTATATCGGTAAGCCGGGTAATTTGAAGCTGGATAACTTCCAGTTCGACCCCACGGTGGTGCCTCCGATACAGGAGGAGCGGTGTGAGATATGTTACAAGTGCCAGCAGATGGAGTCGTTACTCCAGACGCCTACCAATGCCTCTGAAATGGAATACATGAACGATATACCCCGCCTCTCTGAGCCGCAGTACGCTAAAGAGACTATCGAGACGGAGCGAGAATTTAGAGAAACTACTCCAAAGACGTTCGTGAGACAGAGAAAAGATAACACGATAGTGGTTAACGTGAAGAAGGACCAGCCGAGTGTATTGGTGGAAGCGAGTAAGGTAGATGGGAGTGTGGGTGTGGAGGAGCGGGACGGGGCGTTTCGAGTGCGGCAGGTGATCGAGTACCCGATGCCGCGAGTGGAGGTGCCGGTAGACGGGGTGCGCGTGCGCTCCGGGTTCGACTTGTCACTGCTGGGAGGTGTCACCGACCATTATGTACCTGATTTAATAATACAAGGTAAGATTTCAATAAGATAACATTTTGAACCTGTCTCACCACTTTCTGTTAAGTTCTTGGTAGCTTATCTGACAGATCTAGATATGTCAAAAGATCTGTGAAAAAGCTTATCTTGAAGTGGTGAAACATACCCTCAACTGACCGGTTAGTCCTTTCATTACCCCCAAAAATACCTCCGTTATTTTGGACTAGCGGCCCGCTCCGGCTCCGCACTGATAGAAAAAAAAAGGTAGCTTATGTTCATCACGGATAATGTAGCATTCTAACGGTGAAAGAATTTCTTCAGATCGGTTCAATACAAACAAACAAAAAAATCTAATCTTTTTTCTTTATAATATTAGTGTAGACTAATATAATCTTATTCTTAATTATATCTTACTTTCTTAATTTCAGGAACCGTAGCAAGTACTAAAGAGTGGGAGGGAGAGTTAAGGCGGGATCTAGACATGACTGCGTACCTGAACAGAACGCTAGAGGCGCCAATTAAGGCGGTCGCTATCATCGGAGATACCAATTTGTGGTTAGTATCGGCGTTAATTTTAACGCATAGTGTTTTGAAACGCGAACTCAACTTCTGTAATTCTGCTTTGATTTTCAATGTCGTTTGACCTATTATTTGTGTGGCAAACAAAACAACAATAATTTTGTTCATTCACACATACATACGGGATGTCCCAAAAACCTCAAGCCGAAAATGAGAGCCAAGTTTATGACTTGTGAAATGTGTATGAAAAAAAAACAGATAAATAGATTAGCCAGTTTTTTTACATTTTGTAGTAATCGCCTCCCTGCGTCCATCTTTTAGATGCAATGACTACAAATTTGAAGATTTTTTCATTAAATAAAATACTTGCAGTGCAATATTGAATAATCTTTTCAGTGGTCCCAATTCAAAAATAAAGGTTGATCCTTTATTTGCCATGCTTTTTACAGAAAAAACTATTTTTTGCCAGACTTCTGCGGTAAAAATTGTTTCTTTTGCAACTTTGAGACTACACACTATATAAAAAATGTATGGCGCTAACCTGGCAAGTGATTTAAAATGTTGGTCTATTTACTCAAGTTTTCAAAATGGTATGACACTAGTTAGTGGTATGTCATCTCGGGCGCATCCTGGCTTCGCAAGGCACGCTAAGCTTTCGGTCCAGGATAGATCAGGTCAAGCGGATGAGAGGCCCATAAAGGCAGCTTGAAAATGCTCTGACAGCAAGTAGATCAATAACCTGCCTCCACGTATCCGCAGCCACGGGCCCGCGAGGTGGAGTGTAGGCCCTTACTCTTATTAGTGAGAAGAGTTCTTTGCCCTGTAGTGGGATACAAGCTATAACCAGTGCCTCGTCACTCCCGTTTGGCAGCTGCGATGAAGTCGTGACGTCACGTCGATCTTGCAAGACGCAGGCTGTCGCTCATTGACATAAGGCGCATTTTATTCTTCGTTCCTGAAGCGCAAAGTTCGTATTTCGAAAAGGCGCGCGAATTCTGGATGAGTGCAGTATCTGTTACGGTAGTAACTATTAAGTAATCTGTGCTATAACTTAGTACTCCAAACTTTTTAAAAACAAGGGATTGTTTGCAGGGAGGTGCGTGTCGTGGGTCGTGACTGTGGTTCGAGCGGGATGTCGTCGCTCGTGGGCGCCATGCTGGAAGCGCTGCCGGCCATGTGGCGCGCCAAAGTACCTGCTCATCAGGTAACTTATTCATTAATATCTTTTGTGAAAAATGCCGTAGTGGTCAAGTGGCGATTAACCTTGCCTGCCGTACAGGAGGCAATGGTTCGATCCCCGTCCAGGCCGATACACGGTAGAAAACGGCAATCTTGTGAATAAATCACCAGTACTTTCACTGAAATCCCTATAAATTTACCATCTCTTTGTTTCAGTGTCTATCTTTCTTAGAGGGTAAACTTCGTGAATTCTGCGTGCTATCTAAAACGTTAGCCGACATGTTGATGTCGACTGACTTCTGTGACATCGCGACACTCACCAAGTCTCTCAACATAGACGTGAACGATGTCCCGCTGCTCCTGGCCGTTGCCACCACGCACACGCCACAAGTTGCCACCAGATACGGAATTAGTTATAGGTAGAGATACAAGGGATAATCAACTTTGAACACATTGGAATAAGTCGCTGTTTTGATTGAGCCTTTTTGAGTTCGCTTGCATCCAAAATTTTACAGTTGATTCTATTTTCGTCAATGGAGATGTATAAGCCCAGGCTTGACCTATCAAAACAGTGACAAATGGAGGTCACCTTCAATAGTGGGTTCATATAATTAAAACTATAACAAATTTATGGAGTAATCTGGAAGAACATTTCATAAAACAACTTCAGCTTTTGTTAAAAGAAGGCGTCCGCCTTTAAATAAAACAAAAGTGGGTACCGGCAAATTGATGTTGAAAAACCTACCTTATCTTAAAAGGATATAAGACAGAATGTGGTTCGCAAGATAGACGCTCAACTAAATGGTGTTTTATTGGGTCCCTACAAAAATGCATTAACAATTAGTTTTATATTCATTGCCTATAATAGTAAATGTTAGGTCAAATATTATACGCTTGTATTAAAGTTTTAAGAAAACAGTTATCGCTAGAAATGAGATTGTATTTATGTATTCTACTGATATTTTTTTCTTACAAAAATTTTTGTATACATCAGATAATCCGCCTGGCATGTTTATATTGTTTAGTCTGCGTACATTAGGCGTTCGATGTAGTCGCAGTTGCCTTCTCATAGTGGCAGGAGGTACAACTAGTGATTTACACATTATTTATTATCTTAATCTTTATATAAATCAGGTCCACTCCCGCGAAAAAATCTTGGCGAGAATTCTCGGCAATACCTACATAACTACGCCTCGCAACACCGCGAGAACAATTAAGGGTGTCCAAACTCTCGTTCTCGGCCTTTCTCGGCGGGAATGTAGTGCCTGCTCAGAACCATATATAGTATTATTATAAAAGATATGCTCTCTGTACTGGATACGCGACAGCGGAGAGGAGAGGAAGCTATAGTGGGAGGGTGAATACAATGGTGTTAACATAACGATTATAACAGTGTTGCCCAGTTATAATAAATTTGGGCATACATACAAGGTTAATCGAATCCTGTCGCTAGATTTGTCCGAAGCACAGACCGGACTAGCCGCTGCAATTGTACTGCTTAATCACCTAATGTAAAGGCGAAAAGTCATTTTCTTGTAAAAAATATAATATAATGCTACTAGTAAAGCCTAGCTTGAAAGTAATCTGTATTCTATATACGTGTGTAAATGTATATAAATTTTATTTATTATTCAACCTAGATATATTTGGATATAGGTAAAAATGTTTCGAATGTGGTGCATAATACAAAACTTGTCATTTCGTAAAGGATTTTAAAATGTTTTCGTTACAAAATTGTACTTCTGTGATTGTAAAATGTATTTCTTTATGTTGTAGCTATGTTTGTTATTGCCCTTTGTGAAAATCCAGAAAGCAAATGGAAACCGAGTTGCTTCAATTTCGAGGTGCGTTTAGTGCCTATTGCCCGTTGAACGTGGCGAAGGGCTGACTAACTGTCTCAATGGGAAATTAGAATATCTCTGGAAGTACGCAAGAGGGTAACAATACTTGAGTCATATTTTTAACCTTCTTTTGGTAATTGAGTATTTGATTTCGCTATCGGTTCTAAGATAATCTGAGGCCGAGATTCAGAGACGATTTGTAAGTTATAGTTCGAACTCCCGTATGTCAAAATCCATACATTTCGACCCTACTTAGCGCGAACTAAGACTAAAAAAATCTCTGGACCTCGGCCTTAGAGTAAAATCAAAGTAGTGTTGTACTTTTATGGATAACGAAAGATCTGGGTTTTCTTCAAAGTGCAATATTGAACTTAATGACTTCGACATAAAACATTAAATTGCTTGTGATAGTTTATGGCTCGGGATCGTACTGAGATTTTTATTATATTTATTTTATTGTTTGTTGTGTTTGATATTTTTAAATAACCTTAAAGGTTTTATGATGTGATAGTCGATAGCAAATATCGATAGATAAGAATGAGTCAATCTATGTCTTCAGGGTGTTACCAGACTGAAGAAATGGAACTAGTGTTGCCATTTTGTGTCTCAGACAGGCGATATTCTAATATAGTCCAATCATTTTAGAGTTTCCTTGTATGGACACCCTAACAATAATTGATCTATCGCTGAAACTTTGCAGTGTGATAAAGTAAAGTATACAGATTACGGTTGACAAATAATCTAGGTTTAAATTTTTCCCGTCCTAGATTATTTGTCAACCGTAGTCTGTATACTTTACTTTATCACATTGCTAAGTTTCAGCGATAGATTAATTATTTTTAGGGTCAAACCCTAAAAGGATTGGACTAATAAGATAACGCAAGTACCTAAGTACCACAATATGTATGGAAACAGCGTGGTGTGACCTTAGATCAATATAAAATTAATGGATAGGCCTAAAGCGCGGTAAGTTGAAGCAAACTACTGGTGCACTTGGTCCATATAAACTAGCGCCATTATCTGTCAAATCTAGGTATACCTTTCATTTGTTTTGCCTCATTTTTCTGGTTTGAAATGTTCGCGTAAGGCCTATCCATTCATTTTATTTTGATCTAAGGGTGTGCCACATTTTTTATACCTTACTAAAGGCACTTGCGTTGCGCTACTTGCTTTTACTAAGGGCACGCGAAGTAGATAGATACCTACACTTAAATAAATAAAATATCTAGGACATTGCACTTGCGTTATCTATTTAGATCTATGGGTAGGTAGGCTCAGAAATTAATGAATATTTCCGTTCTTTTCAGTCTAACAATATAACGCCTAAAAATTATGCACGATCTTGCCAAGAAAGTGGCGCTCTTAATTTTTTTCTACTCTTTTATGTCGCATTGTAAACTTATATTTGAACAAACACATTTTCCCTCCTTTTTACGAGGTTACCAAAAGATTTTTTAATCTACGTAGTGGTCCTAGTATCACTGCTGTATACTCGTAGTACCTACTTTAACAATATGTAATATTTAAACATCTGTTAAAATATTTGTCGAACAATTAAAATTTAGTAATTTTATTGCTACCTTGATATTTGAGTGGAAATATTGAGTGAACGTTTATTTATATGTTTTATTATAGTTCGGGCGGCGGCGACGAAGTCATATACCCATCGAGCTCATGAATAATTCAGTTTTCATGCAATAGTTTACTATTAGGAGATGCGAAAAAACTTGGTCGGCCGACCCCTATCCTGGTGGGTTTTGCGCAGGAGGGTGACTAGTAACCTCTCTGAGACGACACTAATTACCCATCGAGCTTATGAACCAAATTATGCTTATCCGATTGGTTTTAGTTAGTGTAACGAAGTACACCCGGTCGTCCGCCGGATATCCTGGCAGGTGGTGCTGGCCAACCAAAAATGGTGGTCAAATTTTGGAGTACTTCTCACCCATCGAGCTCATGGATGAAATGTATGCCAAATTAGAGGTTAGACCTTCACCTTCAATATTTCATCGGTCGTCCTGGCCAAAGCCTGGTGGTTTCTGGCGGCCAACCAGATTTATCTGTCAAAGTAAGATTATGCGTTTCCACGTTCATCCAAATAAATACATTATTAACCTGATATATGCAGTTCTTTTAGCATGAACGTGAACGGTTGTATGGTTTAAAAGTACTTATTACAAAAAAAACTTGAAATTGAACTTGAAAAAACTTGAAAATAAAAAAATGTGTCGATACGCAACGATATTAAAAAAAAAAATTATTTTCGTCATAACTCCGTCATTTCTAAACTGGTTTGGTTGATTGCTTTATTGATCAAAAGAATGTATTGCAGAGTTCATCCTACCAAAATTTGGTGAGGATCTGAAGAAGCGTTTCGAAGATGTACTATGTTTTAAGTGGTCAGATTTTACTACAAAAAATACAACGTATTTTATTCTTTTACGAAAATAATGTTCGAGTTCTATTATTTTTTCATTCTGAAATAAAATCTGTTCTTTTAACAGGTGCCTATACAAGAAAATAAACTAGTAATCACCGTAGCGTTGCTTTCAAAATTGTAGTTGTAAAAAAATGTATCGTCAAGTCAAAGCTTGCTATGTTTATGTGGATGATGTAATTTAGTACATATATCAGTTCTAACATTATTCGCTGAAACTGTATTAAAGAGATGATCACACCACTATCGAGTGTACTTCGTTACACTAACTAAAACCAATCGGATAAGCATAATTTGATTCATGAGCTCGATGGGTAATTAGTGTCGTCTCAGAGAGGTTACTAGTCACCCTCCTGCGCAAAACCTACCAGGATAGGGGTCGGCCGACCAAGTTTTTTCGCATCTCCTAATAGTAAACTATTGCATGAAAACTGAATTATTCATGAGCTCGATTGGTATATGACTTCGTCACCGCCGCCCGAACTATAAGATTATTTTATTTATTTTTTTCAATGTAAATGATATAAATAAAATACATCACAAGAATAACTTTTAAGATGCATTGTTTTCTTTAGGCTGCGTTTCCACCAGAGATGTGCGAGGTAGCGAGGCGGTGAGCGAGGAAAAAATCGGCCAATGTGAGTGCTTCAATTTCCCAATGACCTGATCGAGCGAGCGGCGGATTGTTTCCTCGCTCACCGCCTCGCTACCTCGCACATCTCTGGTGGAATCGCAGCGTTACCCTACTTTAAAAATCTTAGACGGGTTTACTCGCAAAAGGATGTGAGTGAAAGTGTTCTTATGTTCTACGACAAAGTTTTGTATGGACTGAAACCACCTTAACTACCCTGTGTAAGCACAGGCACTGACATTAGACATTTCGTTTATGCAAAAATGCAAGCATTTATAGATTAAAAACATATTTTCTTTTCATTTTAAACGCGAATTTATTGTTCTAGTAATAAATGCGAGCGCAATACAACAATTGTATGCACATAAAATAAAACTCCACGTAGCTTGCTACCCGGCCTGTGTAATTAGCCCGACGCGGCCCGGCTACCCATTAGTGGGATTACCTTCACACTAAAGCTAATATTTTATGAAGCTACGCCACTAATGTAACGAGTGCATGCAAGATTATATTGCGAACGGCCTAAATTTATGTTTTCATCAGATTTCTCCTTAAGTTTTTGCTGCATGCTTCATATAAACGAAGTTTGATTATATTTAATACTAACCAATTAAGAACACTCTCAATGAAATTTTTCAGAAATAAAGTATTTTCGTGTACTTTATTATTCTCATAAAGTATAGAGTACAATTACCTACCTGAAATAACGTACAATACTTTATTATAAAGTACGGGTGGCAACCCTATTCGGATACCCCATGTAATTTTCACATTTTAAACTGCTGAGCTCACCGAATGAGATTCAAGAATCGCACTCTTGGTCGGTTTCGCGATTTCGTTGTGTTCCATAGAGAAAGATGAATTTGATGGTCTCATCATTCTCTTAAACTTTGGACGTCTCCGTTTGAACCACCCTGTATTACAAGGTGTATTTAGCGAAGCCAGCATTATGATTTCGACGATAGTCATTTGCATTGCACTTCATACTTATGCGACCACGCTATTTTTCCAATACGAAGTCGACTAAAAATTTCAAGCATTAATCCAATAAAATTAACTTTTTACTGCGATAGTGCCTTTTATAGTGCCATCTCTTTAAACGTTGAAACGGTAACCTTTTACGATGTTTTTACGACTTAGCTACTTCGTGTAATGTATGGAACGGTGGTAAAGAGTGTTTTTGACGCGAGGACCCTTGTTTATTTATTATCTAGATGGAATAAAATGTACGAGCGACCGACTGTGTGTGACTGGTCCACGTTACACACGCTTGGTCAGAGATACGGCAATTTTAAATGAAAAGGTTTACAGTGACCTATTTCGGCATGAAATGTAGCCAAAGCAACAAGTTTTTTGTGAATTTTGAAAGGTAACTACCTACCTACCTAGTTACATTGTTTAGTCTAGTACAATTTGAATAGGTTAAATAGTGAATTTAATAATTTTACACCTAGGTACTAATTCCAACCTACCTAACTACTTAACCATAATAACTAACTACTTATATAAACTCTACTTTGGATAAAAAAATGTTTTCATGCATCTGGGCAGATATTAAATAAATCTTCAGTAACTAAGTAGTTAGGTACCTACACAAAACAAAAGATCAAAGATTTTGTTTGATCTTCGAAACATACAAATTAATCTATGCAAAAGATATTAAAAACTTAATTAAAATCTCCTCAGGTATCCTACTGATTCTGGAACCTGGTTAGAAATTCAAATTATAAAATTTCGTGCTTTGAACATACAATTATTATAACTTAGTATACCTGTTTGGAATCTGTGCTACAGGATTCCTAATAGGTAGGTACTACTTCCTATTACAGACATCAAGCCAAATATCGAACACATAATTTTTAGGGATCCATAGTCATACCTTTGCACTTAGATTCGTGTTCTGTCTGTCTCAATAGGTACATCTATTTATATTTGAGTAGGTTATTTAGGTACATTCTGCTACGTGTTCTGCTACGATTAGAGAAGGAGACGGAGAGGGATCATGATCATTATAAAGTGACTTTAACCGGAATAGATATGTTGATGAATTTGATGATGCCCGAAGGCATTAGTAGGTAGCATTAATATTATGACACCTGGATTGTGGTGCTTTTCTAAGCTAGACATAACACGGCAAAGTGTGGTGTCCGGTCTGTTAGTCATAATCACAGATTATTTAATAGTTACCTACTACACATGCTGGTAAGCACTAACGTAACACCCTGTACCTATAGAGGTATAATAGCCATATTGCGACCCAGACAGCTAATTAAAATGAAAAAAAAAGTATAGACATAAATGTCTCAGTAGAGTATGACTCTGGCGAGAGTTCGTCGTGCTCTTTTCAAATTAGATTTGAGAAATGAGATTTCAGATAATTTAGTCATTTCAACAAGATCAAAACTTGTTTTTTTTCCGTTCCATTGCAAGGTGTTACGTTTAACAGAAGATGCGGTTGCGGTCAGATACTCTTACAACACACAACATCTGTTTTGGTTTACAAAACTAAGAAAGTGTACAAGGTACCTACAATTACAAAATTATTAAGTATTAACTAGTTTAGATATAGTTCCGGTACCGGTATATTGTTGAAGCATAATTGTTAATCTAAATTAAGACCTTTGATTTTGTTAAGTACCTATTATTGCATATTTTGTTTCATGCACAAATAAATTAACTATTAACTATAAGTATTTAAAAAAAAAACACAAAATTATATAGATAAGTAAGTACCTAGCTACAACAGTACAACATTTGATTATTACATTATTAGGTAGCTTACATTGTCAAGACCAGATTTTTTCGTCATTCGTAATATAAACATATAGTTTCCAAGGTAGTAGGTACCTATTAATAGTAGGTAGGTAACGTTTCATTTAGGTAAGTGTAGTGTTTATAGAATCTGTGCATAAATCCAAATTCATAGTTGGAGCAGGAAAGCACTCCCGAAAGACGCACTCGGTCACCATTAGGGCCGTTACTCTAAATAAATGTCCCAGGGTATTGTAGTTCTTCGTAACGAGGATGACAAACAACGAAACTGACTATGTTTTCGACCTTTTACTTTGTTTTTGTTCGCACATAGTTATACATAATAATATGTGGGCATAAGAGGCAAGGCTGGCAATCCTGGTAAAATATTTAGCTAGCTATCTGTACCTACATTATTATAGTAAATTGTACTTAGTAATAATAATTGTTAGTGAGTATCTACACATTGAAAATATTTGAACAAAAAATAACATACCACCTACTTATCCTACCTACCTGATTAACCTACGGAAAAAAGTATAATGCAATAAGTTCATTTTTGAATGTCTTTACTGGTCTGCTTGGTGTGCAAGCATCATATAAAAACAGGTAAGTACCTTTTACATTTGGTAAGCACTAACGTAACACCCTGTACCTATGTCTAGTTAGAGGTACAATAGAAAATCATATAGACAAGTCAAGCTCGACCGAACACTCCCGTCCCTTGATAGAATTATCCAGAAATTATGCTCGGATTGCTGGCGAACTTTAATGGAATTCCCGTGTTATTGTACGCTAATTAAGTTAATTTTATATTCTCTTGCCAATCACTCCTGACTACGAACTAATATTATACCTACTAAATAATTAGCTTAAGTTATTCATTTCTCATTTTCGTTTTATTAAAAGTAAGTACCTATATTATGGAAGCTAACGCCAATTTAACTTCAGCTTCAACATTTCTAAGAAATAAAAGCCATTCGAAGATAAGGCTTTCAAGTAAGTAGTAATTATAGGTACCTAGCTACTCTGTAGGTACTTTCAAATTTATTCAAAACCGAAACAGAAGTATCTCTAAGGTAAAAGCACAGAGTAGGTACTATACAAGTACGTAATAACGGTTTACAATTATATTGTTGCATTGTTTAAGTAGGTATGACCTACCTACAGCCGTTTTCCTCGGTACCTACGTTAGAGTTCATATTTCATTCCTTGGTCTTTATTAAAAATTTAATATCCACAATTTCTGGCTATATTTTATGAAGCAAGCTTTGCCGTAAATATAAGAAAACATTAATTAAATTTAGGTAAGACCTATTGCAAACTTACCTACCTGTTGTTTACCTAGCCTGTACCTACATTCGAAAATAAACTTTAGTTACTTATTTGATAAACTTTTTTGAACACAAACACAGGAGAAAGAAGCCAAGAAAAATAAACATGGAAGCGGATTCACTTTACCAAAGTTTCAATGACGGATTCAAAATGTGAAAAGTTTACAAAATACTCTGACTGTAAAAGAAAAACAGAATAAGTTAAAATGGTTTTTAGTCCAGAGAAACTCTCTGAAATATAAGGGGAATAATTTCACGCCGTGCCTCCTCATCTCACACGTTTATAAAACCCATATAATGATGATTATTTAGTTTCCGATTATCTTCTATCTGTAGCGTAAAGAGTAAACGTTTTCAAAGACGGCACACTGAAAAAATATCTGTGAACCCTTTTATTTTACTGAAGTATAATATACCTAGTTTTCACGCTTATTTTTAGTATTCACGTTATTTTTAGACTTTACTATAATTTTTTTCGTAACTAAGTAATAAGATTTTAGTTAAATTCACCAGAATTAGATTTCCAACAATAATTTTCGTAGAAAAGTCAACAAATTATTTTTTCCTTGCCCTGTCTAACTAGTTTCGAAATCTATAATAGTAAGAAGCTGGGGCATTATATCTTTGGAGCCCATACAATATAGGGCATTTCACACAATCACGATCGGCACCGGTCTGCAATTCTAAACAATACTTATGCTAGTGTGAGTCCTTTAAAGGAAATCAATAACACTCGTGTACCTATCACGCCAATTTAGATGCATTGTTTTCACAGTATTAATCTGTAGCCCGGAATATAATCAGGTCAGGCACGTAACCACAACAGGTTGGTTAGGTTGTGTCTATGCATACAGTACCTGCAGATAATTCAGTAATCGTTTTAAATTTTCGGGCATATACAGTCCTACTTGGGCACACGAATAAGGGTGAGAGGAGTCTGGTCCTATAGATGGGACCCAATGAAATAATATGGGAACAAAATATAGCTATCATTTGGGTCGAGTAGGTTTGCAGTTTTGTATGGAACAGCTGGTTTTTTAATGTTGGTCCCATAGAGTAGATTATTCCGTTTGATGATCTGGAGTGCGATTTTTGAATCTCATTCGGTGAGCTCAGCAATTGTAAATGTCAAAATTACTAAGGACCTATGCATCTTTCTACTGCGGATTTGACTTTCAAAAATTGTACTCCTGAAGTATGATTTTTGAAAGTCAATTCAGCATTAGAAAGATGCGTATCTCCATAGTAATTTAGACATTTTCAACTGCTGAGCTCACCGAATGAGATTCAAAAATCGCACTCCTGATCATTTTAATTTAATTTTACTTATTGATTTACCAACAGTTGTCAATAGTACCTACATACACATGTGCCTACCTATATACAATGTCTAATTGCAAAACCAATTACAGGTAAATACCACATGCACATACTAAACTAAGTAGCATCAAGTGACGACATGAAGTAGAGGTATGATACCTCTGAAAAAACTATAATTGACACAACTAATTATTAAAAAAGACCCAGTATAATAAAAACCATCTTATCTTGATTTAGGAGTCGCGTGGCTAAGGGGGTAACGAGTGGACGTGTCGGCTTGCAATTCAATTGGCCACGTGGCTTCGCCGTTTTATGGCGGTTTCGAGTGTGTGTTTTTGTTTAAAAACGGGGCTTTGAGATCGCCATATCCTATTACCGTACAATATCTAATAAATATATCGTCAACACTACACACTGGCGAAATCTAACAAGGGAACACCATTAAGGCGTATCTGCCCTGGACCACGACTCTCCATACTAAGCGATGCGAACGAGTGCGTGGCTCCGGTCAGAATTTAGCTGTTTTCTTTGAAAAATTAGATTATTTTTTATTAATTTCTAAAAAGTAAGAAAACCACATCATTCTAAATTGTATTGTGAACAATATTGTAAATTTTCATTTTCTTCCGATTCAAAATGTAAAAGTATAATGGTTATAACTGGAAAAAAAGGGATGACTTTAGAGTCCCTTTTCTTCGGTTTTATTCATTAAAATCGATTTCTAGAAAAACCACATCGCTTCTCATATCCTGTAGATGGTTCAGTTTATTTTTCAGCTCAAAAAGTGCAATAGTTAATGAATAAAATGGTTACAAAGTTACCGAAAACCGGCAGGTAGCCCCTTAAATAAAAATAGAATAGAATATCTTGATTTATTTTCAATAACTTTCAAAAATCATTTCTTGGATCAGGATCAAATATCTTTAAGTATTTGCGTGCTAGCAGAGAGCTGGTACATATTCCACAGCGTGACATTTTAAATCAGAAAAGTAAAGTTTTGTCGGTTCTTTTAAACTCTCGTTCAACGTTTTTTTTTAATTTTTATATTTAGTTGTGGCTTCACGAAGCCAAGGAAATGGTTGGAAAGTTCCAAGCACGCGTTTAGAAGAAGTGAAATGTTGAAAATGTTCATATCTGTAAGTAGTTTTCCTGTTCAGGGGTCAGGGCACGTGAGAGTTTCTTGAGGTTGAACAGCTAAACACATTCTTCAAAATACTTGTACATTGCCAAATGCACAATGCGAAAGTTTCTCAGTCTGTCTGCCACCTCCTTCTTGGATGTATCTCCCCAAAACTGTTAACAATGTAGTAGAATGTTCTGAAATATTTGCTCGACTAAACATCTGTGCCTCAAGCCGTAGTGTCCGAGTAGGTTTCTTTGAGTTTTTCAGGGATCACGGCCACAGAAATAATCTTGGATTGAACTCCCCTGTTGCCAGAATGATTCATAAACTGTTAAAGTGGACATTTTTTTTTTAAACGATTTTATTTCACTTCGAACCGGTCTAACTATCTATCTAACTAACTAACTAACTAACAATGGATTCTTGTAATCGAATTTTCACCCACTTCCTGTCAACCGATTCAGTTTAAACTTTACACACACGTATAGTTCTGATGACAATACAATATTATGGTAACATGGAGGTGATCTGATGATGGAGACGGAAGCTGGTCAAGAGATCTCCTCGATTTCTTAAAGCAGAGCACTCGTGTTTAGTGTTATAAGTATACATTGTTTTGATGAGACCTTTATGGTACTGGTAAGATTGAGGGTCTGATGATCGAGACGGAAGGCGGTCAAGGGATCTCGTCGATGACTTATAGCAATACACTCGTGTTTGGTCTCATTTCAATCGTAGCGATGAGATCTTTGAGGTACCAGTAAGATTGAGGGTCTGATGCTGGAGACGGAAGGCGGTCAAGGGATCTCGTCGATGACTTTTAGCAATACACTCGTGTTTGGTCTCATTTCAATCGTAGCGATGAGATCTTTGAGGTACCAGTAAGATTGAGGGTCTGTTGCTGGAGACGGAAGGTGGTCAAGGGATCTCGTCGATGACTTATAGCAATACACTCGTGTTTGGTCTCATTTCAATCGTAGCGATGAGATCTTTGAGGTACCAGTAAGATTGAGGGTCTGATGCTGGAGACGGAAGGCGGTCAAGGGATCTCGTCGATGACTTTTAGCAATACACTCGTGTTTGGTCTCATTTCAATCGTAGCGATGAGATCTTTGAGGTACCAGTAAGATTGAGGGTCTGATGCTGGAGACGGAAGGTGGTCAAGGGATCTCGTTGATGACTTTTAGCAATACACTCGTGTTTGGTCTCATTTCAATCGTAGCGATGAGATCTTTGAGGTACCAGTAAGATTGAGGGTCTGATGCTGGAGACGGAAGGTGGTCAAGGGATCTAGTTGATGAATTACAGCAATACACTCGTGTTTGGTCTCATTTCAATTATTGCGATGAGAACTTTGTGGTACCAGTAAGATTGAGGGTCTCATGATGGAGACGGGAGGTGGTCAAGGGATCTTCTCGATGAAATATAGGAGAGCACTCGTGTTTCATGTCATTTAAAATGTGCCCACGATTTTATAATCAAAATTAATTAACAAAGTATTAATCTAAAATATGAATGCCTATTGTAATACCTTTATTCGTCATAACTATTTTGAAGGTAGGTTGACATAGGTTATATTCACCAATTTCCAGCTAACGGTAGTGTACAACATAATACGAAAATGTAGAAAATTATTTTTTACCGTTTAGTGCAGTTTTCATTCAAATAATTTGATAGTAGTATCTATATCTATCTATATTAGCTAGCTAGCTAGAACTATCTTTTGAAATTACGTAAGTACCTATATGATTGTTTTATTTTTTTAACCGACTTCAAAAAAGGACGAGGTTTCTCAATTGGTCTGTATATATTTCCCACTGCGCTAAACGAAGTTGTCGCTTTCTACTTCCGTCGAGAAGAAAAATAGTTACTAACCTCGGACAGTAAATAAGAAAGGTCTCAGATCTCATGTTATTGTTGACCGAGGCGAAGCCGAGGACTTTCCTGTCCTCGGTGTGTAATCTACTATATTGTATTCTATTACACTTCAGAACAGATAAAATTAAAATAGATAAAAACACTAAATACAAAAACAAGATAGATATAATATGTAATACATGCCAATACAAATCTTTTTCGTCATTTCTTTAAATTATGGGCGCTACGAACTACGCTACGAAGCTACGAGCCGTAGCTGTCGTAGCACCGAATAATTCCAAATAACAAACGAATAAGTTCTAAGCCCTTAAGCTTTTGTCAAAGCAAAAACAGCTCAACAAGTTATATTGTATTACGATAGACTTGTTTATTGGTTCAATTTCTAGGTCATGTAAGTCTCAACTAGGTCTCATTTACATTTAAGTGGATGATTCGTTTTTGTGTGTGAGTTACAAGTAAAAACATAATCGCTTTTTTATTATGTAGCTCGGTCCATCCGTCATGTAACTCAATCGAACACAGTCGACTGTATTTAGTGTATTCGGCGTGCTTGTTATATACAGGATGTCAAATACTGAAATGGTGAATTCAGACCATCAAACTGAACAACTTTCGCTATGGAGACAACGACGAAAAACGTGTTTCGTTATATCCTGTGTAATTAACAACACAATTGGTATAGTCTGCTAAAATTAATAGTTGTCACATTTACTACAATATATTTTTCACTTCACAAGCTCGGAAAGATTCTGTTTATCATTCGAAATCTGAGTGCAAAAGTGCATTTTATCCGCTAGCGTGGAAAGAGTTTTTGAAATTCGAATCTGCCTATTCAATATTTTTCTATACCGCCAATCCACTGAAAATGCTTAATAACTATTTCATGTCACTGGCCAGCACGAAAAAAAAACTTTTTAAAATGTTCTTTTTAGCAATTCACTTTTTTTCCTCGCTGTTGTGAGGTGGAAAGTTGTGTATTTCGCTCGGCTTCAAAGTTATTCTGCGTCTCGTACCTTTGAAACCTTCGCTGAGCTCAGGTTTCAATACAAGTACTCGCGCCAAAAATCTACTTTGCAGCCTAGCATAACAAATAACTATTTCTCCGTGCACAATAATGCGCTAAACATTTTATTCAATTCAGCGAAGCAATGAGCGAGACACTATAACGGGACAGAAAACAATGTTCGGTTTAATGCATTAAAAGTTTGGAGACTCTGCTCGTTTGTATGCTGTAATACGTGTGCCGCGGAATCGCATAGAAACGACTTTATACATTATTCACCGGGACGACCATATAACGCTAGGGTTGCCAATACAGCGGGGACTTTTGTGTGGCATAAAAGCGATAGGGATTTCCTTTTTGACAAGTAAATAGTCGAACCAAGGATATTTATGAAGGGAAAATGTACACTACCATATACTAAGAAAACAGATCGATTTCTTTTTGCCAACGTAGTAATTTACTTAAGGAAATATCGAAAAGGAACTAAGGATTGGTATATTTTTTCTCTCATTGTATCAGATTAACCAATAAATATATGACAGAATGGGAGGCAGCCCTAAAACAGAAAAAAATTGCGAAAATTTTCTATTTTCACATAATTTGATATCTCATTGCACTACTGTAGAATTTTATTAACACAAAACAAATAAAAGTACATTAAAAATTAATGAAAAATATTAAGGACAATGACATCTTATCTTCTTCTTCTTCTTTCTTATTTTTTTAAATTTTTGTACATATAATTTGACTTTTGTAAGTGTGGATAACGTGGATGTTCTGAGTTTTCCGAATATCTTTACTACCCTCTCGGGGAATACAGTCGTGAGCATATGTATCTATTTAAAATATACAGGTTTTAAGAAAACACTATAGTAATAGTTAAAGGGGTGATTAAGACTAAGACCATCAAACTGAACAAGTTTTACTATGGAGACAACTTCGAAATAGCGAAAATAAAATCTGCAGTTTCATACAAAACTGCTACTCGACTCAAATGTGTGAGACAGCCGATGTTTTTATTTTTTCTCGACTTTGTGTCTATACTATAATTATAGTGAAAATCGTTCTGTTTGATGGTTTAAACCTGTCGTCTAAGCAACCCCTATAAATAAGTATAACTAGGGTGTTTTATTACGCTCTGAATTTCATACAAAAATGTATCGTTGTGTACATAGACATATTACTCTAGCGATAGACAAGCTCGTTCAAACAAACAACATGTCACACAAAACAACACAAAATGACACATTGCGGTCTGTCATTGCCATAGTGACGAAGTCAACTCGGGAACATCAATCAGGTGCGTACACCTCATTCAAGTGGAACATGTTGCTTCTATGGAAAGGCAAGTCTATCGCTAGAGTTTAAGTCTATGGTTGTATATGACTTTTGCTAAAAATATTGTTGGTAGGTAGTTGTTCATCGTCACAGCCTTTATACAGGGTCCTTCGTAATATGCTGACACTTTTTTAAGGGGATGTTCAGACCATCTAACTGAACAACTTTCTCTATGGGACCAGCATCGAAATCGCGTAAAAAAAATCAGCTGTCCCATACATTTGGCTCGAGTAGGTTTGCAGTTTTGTATCGAAGAGCAGATTTTTTTTTTCGCGATTTCGATATTGGTCCCATAGAGAAAGTTATTCAGTTTGACGGTC
This sequence comes from Agonopterix heracliana, assembly GCA_963693445.1. Lineage (NCBI taxonomy): Eukaryota > Metazoa > Arthropoda > Insecta > Lepidoptera > Depressariidae > Agonopterix > Agonopterix heracliana. Next base: position 6,003,529 of record OY856310.1, read on the forward strand.
TGATCATCCTCTTAAAAAAGTGTCAGCATATTAAGTTGGACCCTATATGTCCCACTGCAGGGCACAAGGCCAACTTCAGGATGTGTGGGGATTGTAGTTATTGACCGCATTAAATTATGTTAATAAAAAAATAAATTCTTACTTAGATATAAGAGTTTAAGCGCACGGCGTATTGTTAGCGCGTAGACGACGCGCGCTTTCCTCGCCGTGCCGTAGATGCTTTTGTAACGATTCAATCGCGCGTAAAACTCGATACAAACGCGCGCGTGAAGCGACTAAAGCGCGTTCGAAACTCGTTTGAAGCTCGTATTCGCGCGGATGAATCGATACAAACGCGCGAAAACCGAAAACCGACGCCATTGTACAACTGACGAAGAGTCTCTGATCAAAACGCGAAAGCTACGAGCGACTGCAGCGCATCTGTAACTGTCATCTGCGCGTCGTCTGTGCGTTTAAAATACGCCGCCGTAAGTAGTAGTAACTACGGAGAAGGAAGAGTTTCAAACTCCTCAATAATGGAAGTGGGAAGTGGGAAGATATCCTGCGAGGCTAGGTGCACAAATTTGTCAACCGGTGGAAGGTTGGAACTTATATATTAAGTTCCTACTAAAGTTCCAGCTATTTCCAGGAATTCTCTCAATCCCCGGACGACTGACAACCCAGCACGTAGCATACCACTTACTCTACGTGTACGGTTACGTTATGTATTATATTCTACGTGATCTTATCAAAAGTATTCTTTTTTTATTATTAAATACTTTACGTATCTTGCGCAATATAATTAGTGGATTATTCCTGACAAGAATATAGGTATTACTATTGTTTTGCTATTAGAAACAAAATTATTGCCTGAGGCATAAAACAGGGTTTCAAATTAAATTTGTTACACAAGTGATAGTTTAATTGGGTAGAAATTTATTTACATAGCTAACAAAATACGTAAAATAAACACTAATATATATAATATATATATAGATGTCTAACATATATTAAACACTAGACCATCAAACTGGACAATTTCTAAGATTCACTTCGGAGTGAACATTTATATTGTGCTGTCCCATAGAAAACTTCAATGGCTACTCGACCCCAAATGTATGGAAAAGCTGAAGTTTTCTTGCGATTTTGATGTTGGCTACATTGTGAAAGTTGTTTAGTTTGATGGTCTGAGGACCCTGTATATCACTGCCCTACTGAGACGTTTTCATAAAAAAAAAAACAATAATTTCAGTGACACTTCTTAGTATAGATACAACACATGATGCAACATCAACAATTTTGCATTTTCGGTGTTATTGCGTATTTATTGGTAAATCTGTCATATTACGTTTATTTATTGGTAAAGCAATTTGTCCATTTGCTGCACCATCCAGTCAATAAACAAACCAAAGACAAATATCACTTTTTACTTTCTTTGTGGCATGTAATAAGTGGCATTATGTATTGTTTACAGGTTATTTTGTAAAACATACTAACGCCCTCTGCTGGATTACATCTTTACTTGCCCTTGGAAAACGCCTTATTAACTGTATATACACTTTCTAAGGTTGAAAGGGAAACACTCATCTCTGGATTTGGGTCAAGTGCCTGACGTAGGTACCTACAGATTGACTCACACACACTTTATACTTTTTGACACGAGGCTCGACAACAATGGTGCTTGTAACATAATTATGTTCGTAGGTACGCACGGCGACAGATCAACCTACCCATAGTTGGACCTTATGTCCATGAACATAGAGTTCAACTATGTGTGTACAGTCGACAGCAGCTTTAGTTAAGTACCCGTCCTGGGGGTCTCATTGATATATCGTTACTGTTTTCGTTTAAATGTCAACTCTATTCCAATGAAACTCCGGAGAAAAACGATCACGATGTATCGAATATGCATGTTGCAGATCTCTAAGTGTTGACCCACATCTCACATCATGGAAGCGCATTTTTTCATGCTAAGTATATCTTTTTTTGTCGCTCAGGAACGTAATTTGCTAGAGCGAGAAATATAGCGGAAGTGCCGCGCTAAAAACAACGTCGAAAAATACGGCGCCAACCTTCCATAAAAAACCCGCATTGTCTTTTGTCAAGCGGTGGAAGGTTGACAGCACGCAAACGCGACCGCATGCGATAGTACGCGGAAGCACGCGATAGCATGGTATAGCACGCTGCAGCACATATGGCATAAACGCGATTCCGTGCTGTCAGATGTGGATCAACCCTAATTTGATTGACGAAGCATGTGCTGATTGCTTGTTTTTTGTAGACTTTAAATAAGTAATTAATTTTGTAATTAATTCTTTTGTATTTGTATGAAAAATATTAATGTAATAAGATAATTGCAAATTCATTCTCGGGTGAAACAGTGGTGCTCTATTTGGATTACAAAATTATTTAGATAGATTTTTAGGAGTGAGACATGTTTAGGTCATGTTTAGGCAACTGCTTTTGGCCCCGGTGTGACACCGACCTGTAACGTTTGCTACCTATTCTAATCATGGTCACGGCCAACAAATTGTAACAATCCCTAGCTAACTTAACTTAAACTATACTGGTCACCCGAGGGCCAGATTGTAACTAACCTATCTTGGGCTTACGGAACTAACTTGTAACTACTTATACTAATCTATTTAGAACTATTAACTAAAATACTACTTCATGATATCAGACTTTAAAATTTCTTAAACCTAAACCTAAACTTAGAACATACTTAAAACTAAGAATTGGCCAGAATACCTATGTGATCGTCTATGACCCTACATTATGTGGTAGTAACTCAGTTTCTTTTAGAAGAACTTAGTAACCTAGACCCTATCAGCAATGAACCAGAAATAAACCTAACCAGATTAACTCTATCAATATAGATAAATAGAACTGAATCAATTAAGTAGGTATGTAAGAAAATGGTAAGCATAACTGTTTTAGACAACAATGTGATTGTTTTTTATGGGGAACCTCTACCAGAAGCCGGGTACAGAAATTATCTGAGAAGAATATTACTTAAACACTTATGTTTTGAATGTTATTAGGTATATAGTAGACATGAAGATAGGATTACTGATATTTCCAGCATTATCTATTGTAGAGTAGCGTATCCGATCCTTTTTGGTACAGAAATTGGCTACAAGGCTGCGTCTTGCTCACCTTAAGACAACTAAAATCATCAGAACCTCGAGTTAACTTTACAAGAGGATTATTATGTTATGTTAGTATTTTTACTTCGTAGATTAGAACATTTTATGTAAAGTTTGTAAATAAAATCCTTCTCAAATACTTTCTTTGGATGAGGAATGGCTCATTATTTTATTATATTAAGCAATGATTCTACCACCACTTCGCAAGGACCTATCTGCAGAGAAGATGTGGCCAGAAACTCTACAGTGATATTCAACTATTTGTCAACTTTATTCAGTAAGTATAAGTAAGTATTAATTACTATGTAAGAGGGCAATATTTAACCTATTGGTCTTAGTCAGTTAGTCAATGTCATTTAAACAGTTAAGGTAAATAAAATTAGAAGATAACCATCAATAAATTATGATTTTAAAACAAACAAATTAGAATTTACTCTCTTTATGCTTATAATTCTCTATCAACTTATGATACAGTAGAAACCTAGACTGATGTCAATTCTTTGTACATAATCTAACCAAAGCACAATTCTATTAGGAACCTAGTTCAGTAAATAAGATGTTCTTTAGATAAGATAAATCTTTTCTTCCTATCTTTAATAAGAATAAGAAATTATGAATTTCCTATGAAAACCTACACTAATTCTCCCTTTACAATCTAGTAAGTTACCTATCCTATCCTAGTTCTATTTTTACAATAAAACGCGATTCCTACAATCTAACCAATGTCTAAAATATTCCTATTCTAAAGATGTTCCCTAAGGTTTGAAACTCTCCGGTTTAAGAGAAATTCCGCAAGACTAGAGGTAGGCCTCACATTTACATTTAAACGTGTAGGTGTGTTATGTAAGATTTCCGTGGTGCAATGGAAATCTTCGAACTAAGCGAACTAAGAGATTCGAGGGTGGAGCCCTCTAAGTGTAGCTATTCCATGTGTATGTTCATATCACGGCAGCAAAGCCATAAGTTGTGATATGAACGGTCCCTATCAGCAAGTGTCATGTTTTATGGGGACTAAATTTCGCACTCCAGATGCAAGGTTCCCAGCCCCCTAAAGGACGCCATTCCACTTCTCACGGAAAGCTACCGGAAAACAATTACATCCAGATTACGAAACTTAGGTGGCTATAATCGTTATGTTGGTAAAGAACGATAGCTGACCCGCCACAATGTCGAACTTACTGTTGGAAACCAAGAGCAATTCAGCAAGCTTTACTACTCTTAGCCCACAAGACATCCTTGTGTACCAATTAATTCCTTAAGCTCACAATCAACCAAAAACCCCCCAATTGAATTTAAATAGCAAAAATATGAAAATCCCAAAATTTACCCCTTAATAAGTTAAAGAAAATGATATTAAATTTAAATTCCAATGCAAACCCTTTACTAATGACTAAATCAAATAAACTCCCCAAAAGAACTTTAAAGTAAAAATAATATCAAATCACAAACCGGCAGCGTGTGAGCTCAAAGAAATAATAATGTTGAATGACCCCGATTGCCATCGAACCTCCCTATTTATTCAAATTCCCCGCTGATGCTAAAGTTTCGAATCTAACCAATCTTCGCAAAGTACAGGATGTCTCTGAAATGCTCTCATTGGTTGATGGGTGCCTATACAACTAGAATGTTGTAAAGTACTCAATGTTTCTGAAATTAGAACACACGAAATTGAGCTCTAACTCTATGGAAATAAGGTCGTATCCAGTTAAATCCGAAGGTGCTAACTTAGTCAAAGATAAATGAGCTCTATTTTTATAGGATTAAAGTCGTTCGGATTTTCCTTGCTAGATTGAAAATATTGGAAGTAATTTGAACTAAAAGGCATGAGGCTTCGACCATACGGCTTTCCCTCTTATTTTATTTATTTAAAGATTTTTTTGGTTAAAGTTAATTTATACTATTAGAATGAAGTACTTAGAGATTATTACTAATTGATGTTATATTTGTGAACCTGAACGAACTGCGAATTAAGGTTCGTTACAGACCATCAGGTATCTATGAAATTAAAATACAAAAGTGAAACACATAACAGTAGTCAACAGACTTCAAATTATTATGAGGAAATATAAACAGTTTAGCATGAAACTAATAAGTACTATCAGTTAAGTTAACCCCGGTAGTGGAAGACTGGCCTTGATCTCGTTATTTAAACCTCCCTGTAGGGCTCGCATGCCACCCCCGAGAAAACGATAAAAATCGAGATGTGCCTCCATCCTTATTATTTTACGAATGACAGAAAGAGCGCGCACGACGTTTTTCTCGTTTAAACGCTTTGTCGTGGCTGGCATGCTAGCTGTGCTGGATGCAAGCAGGAAGACAAAAAATGGCATACGTACGCATAATATGATGATAATGATGAACAGGTAAAGTGGAGAAGTGAGCTACATTAATCTGTCGTATGTTTTTGTCAAGTATCAGTGTAAAATACCAGACGTAAATAATGGACGCATCGCAAACGAATTGAGTGAGTACACTGAGTGAAAATCTCAAATGGGTTCACGAATTTTTTAAAGTTGTCCAGTACGATGAAACCACAATTTTCTGTTAGTATGTTCTGTTCTGTTTACCTCTTTTCTTTTCCCTTTGATGTAAAACTTTTGAATAAAAAGTCTTTGAATTCATCTTTATTTACACGGCTTCCTCAAACATTCTACTTCGAAGAGAAATGAGAGCGGTCGTTTTTCAAAGGCATTGCAGATCACTGTGGCGTCCCCTCTCGTAGAGTTCATTCCAAACAATTCAAAGGATTTACACACTTAGGACGTAGGTAGATAGAGTCTAGAATAGGGACTACCTATGTGGGATAGATGTAGTTCAAAGGTCCAACAGGTTGTATATTCAACACGATTTATCTCGCTATGAAAAGCTGTGATAGTCTGGTACGCAACTAGAGTAATTAATTACTGATATTTCTTAGAGTGTAACAAAATACCCTAGTAATATTTAACGGGGTGGTTAAGACCATCAAACTGAACAACTTTCACTATTTGGAGCCAACATCGAAACTGCGAAAAAAATAGCTCCACTGTAATTTTTTTTTATGAAACATTATTGTCGATTTCATATTGTTTTTTGGACACCATGTTTATTGATTACCCACGGTTGTGTCAAGTTATAGCCTGTAGGACCCACTGCAGGGCAAAGGCCTCTTCTCACAAATAAAGGTGAGAGGGAGCGGGCCATACTCCACCATGCAGCCACACTGCGGATAGGTGGAGGTAAGTTAGTGGTAATCTTGCTGTCAGAGAATTTTCGAACCGCCTAACAGGCCTCTGACTTCGACATGAAACTAAAAATAATGCAGTCCAAAACTTGTTTGACCAACATAGACATATTACTCTAGCGATAGACAAGCTCGTTCAAAAAAACAACATGTCACACAAAACAACACAAAATGGCACATTGCGGTCTGTCATTGCCATAGTGACGAAGTGAACTCGGGAACAACAATCAGGTGCGTACACCTCATTCAAGTGGAACATGTTGCTTCTATGAAAGGGCAAGTCTATCGCTAGAGTTTAAGTCTATGTTGACCAAACATCTACAGACGTTAGTAGAACCACTCCTTAAAAGTTTGTCCAATGTTTCTAATCTCGCCCCGTAGTTAGCTGTTCTTTGAACACTTTATCAATGTAGAGGATAAACGCATTACATTCTGAATGAACATTTTAATTAGATAAAATCAATTACGTATACAATTTCATTGCTACGAGTACAAAATCCAAGCAAATACTAAGTAAATTATTCTGGGATCCGATTAACTCGCTTTATTTAATTGAATTCTATACTATAATCGGCTTTGTGAGGTTAATATTAAAGTTGATATGAATGAACAGAGACTTACAAATTTCTCGTAGAAATTATACTTTTTTGATATTTGAGTCTAGCCTAAGGGGAAAAGGGAGAATTAATGAAATTGATATCGAACGTACAGTTTATTCTGCAGAAGTAGTCTCCTCCTAGATACCTTACGGTCTTGATATAAATGTGAAAATCGCTTAAATTGCGAGACATTTAATATTGGAACGTATTGTAGATATAGACTAGTATTGGAGCGGAGAAATAAGGCTTTCAAAAGGACATCAAAGAGTTACAGCCACGCTGCGGGGCAAATGTACCCGCGCAATCTGATTGTTTTCAAATTGTTCTATGAAATTCTGAGTGGGTTTTCTCTCATAATATAACTTACGGCCAGTTGTTGAGATTTTGTTAAATGGTAAATTCTTAGTAAGTAAGTAATTGTGGGATTTCAAAAACACTGGTTAGTAAACAGAAAACCTACATAGTTCTACGAACTACGAATAAGAATGTATAGAAATGAAAATCAAGCTCAAAAAGTGGCACCATAAAAGCTGAACCGTGTTCAAAATTTGTTCGTTAAAAACTGTACCTTGCCGCCAAAACTCATACAACATGTCATTTTTCATAAGGTGCCAAAAATTATGTGGATTTTGTTTAGAGTTACTACAATCCTCTGTGGAGTTACTGTTCTATAGTTATTCTTATTCGTAGGCTAAGAATAAATGCTTCCGCACATTGCAGTGATATTATCGAGCGATTTTATCGAGCGATATTATCGACAGCGATATCGCAACACCTTACACACTGCAGCGATTCCGCGATTCGCGTCACGCATGCGCCCTTCACTGAATGTAGTAGAAAGAGATTGCGTCAGGTTGCGATAATATTGCGGCAGTGTGTGGGATCGAGCGCGTCCCCATACAAAATGTACTGAGAACAATTATCGCAACATCGCAGCGATATTATCACTCGATAATATCGCGGCAGTGTGTAGGATCGCGCGCGTCCCCATACAAAATGTACTGAGAACAATTATCGCAAAATCGCAGCGATAATATCGCTCGATATTATCGCTGCAATGAGCGGAGGCCTTAAGAATACATTTTTTTTTGTTTTTTTGTTTTTTTGTTTTTTTTTTACATAGTTACGTATTTAAAAAAAATAGTTTTGTTCAATCTAAACCTTAAAAATGCGAAGTGTCTGGTCGTCCGATAAACTGACGAATAAAATAAAGTTAGTCGTCCGATGTTTATTTTTGGTTAATAATAGGATATATTATATCCTCGTGTCTCCGCTCCGTTGCCTATCTCCGCGTCAAAGGACAGGCACCCTAAGTATACCACTATACCTACCTTTATGGGTCAAAAATATATTCTTACCCGACTACGACAAATACGGGAGTTTAACGCAAAACAAACTCACAAAAATAAAATGGCTGCCTTCAGGCACAATGACCTTACAACACGCGAGCCCCACGTGACTACTATTTGGGAAGGTTTGTTAATTAAATTAATCAAGAGTCCCTCGGGACACGTCCCGCCAGTTACGCAGGAGGGTTAAAGTTCTTGCATAACTTGACATGGAAAAAGTGAGGGAGACATTTGGGTTAAATGTGTTTTTTGTGCTACTATGTACGAGTATGTAGGTAGGTATCAGAAATGTATGGTTGTTGGTTTTATGGGGTACAATCAGCGAACTAGAATACAGTAGTATTATTGTAATATTATAAACAGTAGGTACCTATACCTAGGTGCTAACTTATACAGGTATGTGTCACATCAGTGTGTCTGTCTCATTACTCTGAAGGGTGATGTACTCGTGATACTGAAGAAATTTCCCCAAGAAACCTATAGGAAATTAGCAGTAAGAAATTTTTACTTGTCATACTAAATGCAATCAGCTCATCGTACGTTTGCAAGTAGTTATACCTACTTTTTTTCTGCGAATTTCACTTAGTTTCCATGGGGAAAATTGTTCAGTTCAGTATATTTCACCCTTGAAAGTTAAACTAATGAAACTCTCTACATTTACACCCTGTTTTGTGTTGCATTTAAAATAATTAATCTATGAAATATGACCTACTTTTATTTACACTTCTGGGTAAGCTCGCTACATCTTCGACCCCATCTTTGTCCTGAGGAGGTCAGAGGTCAAGAGCAAACCCATCAATGATAAAAAAAACCACCAAACAGATACAGCATAAAAAAGAAACAAACAAAAACAGTACAAATAAGGCGGTCTTATCGTTATAAAGCGTTTTCTTTCAGACAAGCTTGGGGTAGAGGAAATTTAAACAGAGAAAACAGTCGGCTTTATTTAAGTATTGGAAATATAATAAATTTAACAACAACATAAAGGAGACCATTTTGTTTGTATTTAATGTTATGTTAAGTATGTGTCATGTTATTAAGGAATATGTTATGTGTTGTGTAGTTAGCATTTATTTGATTACCCTAACAAAAATCACACGTTCACCAATAATAAAACTAAATAATTATTTCATCCCTCCGGACGTAAAGCGTCAATTATCGTCCCGCGCTGCGCTAAACGAAGTTGTCGCTTTCACCTCCGTCGAGAAGAAAAATAGTATACTAACCTCGGACAATAAATAAGAAAGCCTCAGATCACATGAGATCTGAGACCTTTCTTACTTTCCTGTCCTTGGTGTGTAATCTACTATTATGTACCTACCTAAGTGCGTTCACAAACGATGACGCACTGACGGAGCGGCAGATGTCAGTCCATAGAACCACACCTGGTGCGTCAATGCGTCACCGTGTGTGCTTCTACGTACGGTTTCATACAACTCCTTACTTCACAAATGACGGACTGACGATGACGTTTGTTGCTCCGTCAGTGCGTCATCGTGTGTGAACGCACTTAGTTCATAGAATGGCAAGTACCAAGTGTTATTTTATTCTGTGTTAGAGGTGTGACACCTGAGAGCCAAGTGTACTTGAGTAAACAAAGAGATATTGTGCAAGACAACTCGAGACTCAAGACCGATGGGACGACTCGAAGCTCCGGGGCTTTTCTGCGAAATTTGATATCGCGGTAGGTAGGTACTTTCACTTTGTGTGCAGTGTAATGTAAACTGATGATTTTGTTTTAATGCAAAAGATCTGTCGACATTATAGTTACCAGTTCTAATGATGTAGGTAGCTTATAGTTCTTTGTCATTTCACTATCATTAAATACTGGAACCTTTCTTCAAACTATGTACGTATTGTCTGTAGATTCACAACAGGTTTCGTCAAAGAAAATACATCAGTCACATCCACAACTCAACAATAAAAAAGGAACCTGTGTTTTATTTAATACCTACTTTATATATAATGGTAGGATTAAACGAACTTACCTGAAGTGAAGTTCTATCCTAATTATATGAAGTACTTAGTCCGAGATATAATTACGTGTAGTATCGCTCATCTTGCTCGTATCCGCGTCCTTTAAATCATAGAAAAAAAAACAAAAAATGTTTCCATCACCCGCCACCCACCTGTCAATGTCAGTAGTTTAGAGCTAACACTGGGTATGCGGGGGGTGGGAAGTAGGTATATATCTCGGACTAAGTACTTCATATAATTAGGATAGAACTTCACTTCAGGTAAGTTCGTTTAATCCTACCATTATATTCGTACTTAGTCCGAGATATAATTACGTGTAGATGTTTAGAGGAAACAACATCTTAAATTAAGACAACTGTTCTGTTGTGAACTTAGAGTCACAACTAAGAACAAAACCTTGTAAGTTATTAGGACTAATATCTCAACCATATCCCTATAACGATTGTTACAATTAGTCAGTAAGAATATCTTGTTAAGCATTCTAAATTCTAACTGACATTAATTATAATTATATGAGTACCTCAAACTGCTTCTCCCAACTTAATCTGATCACTGTCAGACTCCATATTGTTGAGGTTATAGTAGACCGACCAACATTGGTGTCGCTTTTTAAAAATACTATCCACGTTAAGACTTTTTGCGGACCTACGTTGCAGCAAATATAGTGGATGTGAAAAGAAAACACAGGTCTCCACTACACTGTCTCAGGACTTGACTAAACCACCGGCTCATACATTCTGACAAGAGGCTTTCTGATGTCGTCTACCAATTGTCAGGGCCATGTATTCTTTTACTGGTCTAAGTTGACTAGTGACTTTTAAGTAGGTATTTATTGTAAGAGCCTTTTATTTAACGGGGCACATTTCAGGTTGATTGACTAAAACTTTCTAAACTAATATGTGTACCAAGAGTAGACGTCTTTCAGTCTGTTATAATTATAACATTTCTCTATCAGTTTCATGGCTAATATTAAATATACATAATTAGTTGCAGGTATACTAAATATCATTTTTAATCTGAAAATTAAGTAAAAGGTATACTTAACTAACTTCATGGATAAGTTTACCTTTACCTAAATCTAAGTTATTGAATGGGTACAACTATTAAACATAAGAATCAGACATGATGTGAGTCCCACATACTAACATATTTTTGTTTAGAAGGTCGTATTTTGAATAACCTTTAAAACCGCGTTTTATCTAAATTGATCTATCATCAAATCATTGTCGATATAAGTGTTATTATCCATTATGAGATATAGAATAGGTGATGCATTTGTTCAGAATCACCTTTAGGTATCAGTATCAATAACAGAAGTATGTAAAATACAATAACACAAATAGAAACCTCTAAAAATACCTAATTTAACTAACAAAACTGCTTGCACTTTCGCAAACTATAGGAATTTATTAGTGTTTTATATAAATTTGCACGGCATCTTTTTAAAATTTAACCCAGTAAGAAAGAGTTGCCTGCGATCTGAATAGAACGTAGAAGATAGACAGAGTTAAAACATAACTATTTCTGAGACTTTCAAGTGCTTTCAGCAGTTAGTACCAAGGCTGAGAGTATGAGATTGGAACACTAAAGAACATGCTTAGAAGAAAAAATGAGGGTGAAAATGTCAACCTAACCCTCTACATTCCATGCGAGAGTGTCTCTATGCATGAAACCTATTTTTCACATGAACCAAACTTAGAATGAATCATCCAAAAATTTCTGAGAAAACTCATTCAGTAAGTATTTACCTATACTTAATTAGGCTAGTTAGGATTATCTCCTTTATCTCTCCAGGGGCAAGGCCTCCTTATGAAAATAAGTGTTATGTGGGCTGAATTTATCCACACGCTGTGAACTTTGTACCACTGACAGATCTACACTGAACGGAACTTTGAAGTAAACATATTCAAAACTTGCTGGGAAAACTCTCCTTCTGCTGTAGCTCCTTCGTCTTTGCTATTTGCCTGTATTTAGTTAGATACTTATGTGATATACTCCTTTATCAGTCTAGGGATAATGTCCCCTTAAGAATTTAAGTGCAATGTAGGTTGCATTGATCCACATGCTGTGAGCTTCGTACCCTCTTAAATTTATACTAAATAATTTATTATACATCTTTGATTAAACCGAAAACCTCTGACTTTTAACCCATTTAACATAGTTTTTATATTTCTGGACATGTAGGTAACATAGGTACGTATTAATATCCAGATTATTTGTGTAAACAAAGCTCTATCAAACTGCCACACAACAGATATCAAATAATAATAATATAACCACTTAATAAAATCTTTAATTGCTCATGACCCTAAGTTCAGATATAGGTTAATTAGATTGAGCAGTGAATGTTAAAAATTATTTTATGTTTAATAGAACCGACAGATTCTAAAATATCTTTAGTCTTATGTTGTAAAACTTTCTGTGCTGTGACAATAGATCTGTTTCAATCATTCATTCATTAAACCATTATTTTAAACATTATTAGTAAGTCCTACGTACCAATGAGGTATTGATAGGTACATCTTCAGGTCCTTAAGTACAGGACTAAACATTCCTTAAATTTTTTAAGGGTTTTAACAGTTTTGTGAACATTGACCGTGCAGGCCGGGCCTAGCCAGCTAAGCTAGTCTATTGGGTAGGCCATCCATTTTAAATAATGAACCATTATTAATTGAAATCTTAAAATACTATTTATGATCCATATGTATTGTTACTAAACAATTTTCAATTTTCCAAGGTACCACCCACACAATGAAATCCCTTGCAACCAAAGTTTACCCAAAACTCTGATATTCCATCTATTTGAAAAGTTTATTAAAAAACAAAAACCTACATCCTACATAGGTACTTAATTATTGGGAGGTTCTAAATTTAAAATCTATGGCGTGGTACATCATCATTTGTGAATAAGTTATAACATAATTAATCTTAAATTGTTTGCCTGTTTTAATTATTTTCATTTCAGACATCTTTAACTTGTTATTAACATGAAAGTTATGTTGCTGCTACTATACCGGAGTAACAACATACCCAAAAAAGGGTATTATTAGATTTATTAGTGATATATTACTCAATTATAAAACTCTTTTAATTCAGCAGCAAACGCTACCTCAAAAGGTATTTTATTAGATCATTAGTGATATTGCCCAAATTGAAAAGTAAGGTATTTGTGACTAGCGATAAGCTTTATCACAAAGGGCAGGTACTTCACACGTCCAAATCTGATGGATGCTGAAGGGTAACTGTAGACGGTTCGGTTTGAAGCCATGGTTTGTGTTTGTGGTTCATACTGTCTGAAACTTTCTTTATTATAAGACTTCACACTGTGGAGCAAAGGAATTCAGTTCACTAATTTCCTTATAAGGCCAAGGTATATTTTTGTAAACGAAAGGTGCAATAACCTTCTATCTTAACTCAATGTACTAGAAATGCAGAATGCTTAGCTTGGAGAGTCTGTAAGCATCCTTACTTGGTGCTAATTTATTGAAATCTCTTGAGAGAAAGAATATTGTATTGTAGGCTGTGGCCTTTAGCCTTACCAGATTGTTTCAAACTGCCAGGCGTTTCCAAATTTATATTAGGGGCATCTATATGTGTGCAGTTTTATGGTACCTAACCTAATTATTTATAAATAAATCTTTTAGAAACTGCATCTTTCTCTCTTTGTGTTCTTACTATTGACTGAACATTTTCAAATTGAGAGTAGATTGACTCTGCCGCATTTCTGATTTGTTTTCTAACCTCACCTTAACTTAAGGTGAGTAGCATGCCTGAGGCTAATTGAATCCTGGGAGTGTGACTTATGTGCAGTTATTAAATGTTTACTGAATATTCGAAGTATGAATTTTATATCTACCGGGATTTAGCTCAACGTCTCTCTTAGTAACTATGTCAAAATCAACACTAAGAGCTATAATGTACTTACAGAGTAAAAGCTTTTTACACTAGCCTCATACATGTTAGTAGGTAGCTGGAACATAGGTATAGGTAACCCCCACTGTTCGGAGTTATGTTTTCCCACCGGGAAATCACCATGAATAGGTAAATGAGGCATCAATGCCTAATTTATTATGAGGCAAACAAAGAAACAAAAACAAACCCACTTTCCAACGGAAAGATGCATAAGTATTACACGATCACACAGATAGAACCATATGTATGAAAATAAGGACAATAACATAAATATGATAATTCCCAATGGGAATTGGTGGGTGGTCCAAGTGGAAAAAACCAATAGATCAGATAAGTCACTTAGTCCAGACAAATCAAACTCAGCGAGTATGTCAATCAGAACACAAAAGCTGTGTTAGTACATTATGTCACAGGGCACCGGAGACGGCGGCAGTTGACTTCCCAGCGGGAAAGTCATCATCATCATCCTTTCAAGGCCTAAGGGCTCAGGAGCTGGCAATGGGAGAGTGCTTGGTGGCAACTCCAAAATGGTGGGTAATAATAGGTACCCAACGGGAATGTGTCTGTTCGAAACTCAAACGTGTGTGGGCATTGGGCACTAGTACTGGTATAGTTTTCCCAACGGGTAAACAAGTGCATGGTCGAAACTCGAACATGCATTGTGCTATGAGCACAGGAGCTTTGATCGGCGTCAGTTGTCCTTCCCCAACGGGGAAGCGCCAGAAACGTAACACGTTCATGCGTGGGCCGCAATTGGTACGCTTTTGTACCTACATTTCCCAACGGGAAATCGCATGTTCGAAACTCGAAAATGCATTGTGCTATGAGCACAGGAGCTTTGATCGGCGTCAGTTTTCCTTCCCCAACGGGGAAGCGCAAGAAACGTAACACGTTCATGCATGGGCCGCGATTGGTACGCTATTGTACCTACATTTCCCAACGGGAAATCGCATGTTCGAAACTCGAAAATGCGTGGACCTTTGTGTTCAGTGTCAGGCCGGCCAAGGATATTATTCCCTCACTAGTAGCAAGTTAACTTCATTTATAATAAAATTTTCTTTGTGTAAACCTTTGTAAATTGTGTACATACTTACAGTCTACATAATAATATATTACTTTGTCATTCAATCCTCCTACTTATGTTTCCTTTACTTCCACCTTTCCTGCTTGTCTTCAAACTTCCTTCACATCCATAATATACACAAAATAACATTTTATATCAATATAATAATTAACAATTTGTTTCAACACAGGAGCGCGATTTGAGCGCGACAAAACGACTGACATTGACAGGTGGGTGGCGGGTGATGGAAACATTTTTTGTTTTTTTTTCTATGATTTAAAGGACGCGGATACGAGCAAGATGAGCGATACTACACGTAATTATATCTCGGACTAAGTACGAATATAATTAGCTAGGTATATACCTACTTTAATGGGGCACTCACACGAATTGTGATTTTCTAATTTCTTTTGAGAGTAGGTAATGAATCGAAAATTCCGAAACTATTTAATATTGAAAGCAATTTGCTTCTATCTAGGAATCACTTCTTGCTAAATCCTTAACTTTATTCTTGTTGACGCACTGGCGTACGTGTCCCAGCGGACTTTACAGTAGTTTAAATGGCTTACCGATGTACCTGCGCAGTTGACAAATTTTAATAGCACCCGAAATTATATTGACCAATCAGGTTGTGCCACCTTCAATCCGTTTACGATATTGGCTACTTTGTTTTTGCGCCCTTTTCGCTGCCATCCGACTTTGGACTCTTTGATTACTAAATGACTTCGGGTTTTGTCGGGGACTCGGGCCTGCTCTGCGCAAACGAAGATTAACGAACGGCCATATTTTCCTGGTTGTACTGAACATCGATCGCGATCGCAATTTTTTATGTTAAGTACTTAGGTACCTACACCACCTACCAAACCCAGCTCCAACCACCTTAGTTCCACCTACCTGTCAATTTCTTTTAAGCTTCATCTTATTGCTAATACATAATATGACAATATTATAGAAAATTCATACTCTAACAAGTCAAAACAAAATCAATTATTGTGTAAGTTAGGTGCTTATATTTTAAAAGACGATGCTGTTGGTCCATGACTCACGGAAGGGCTGTGCGAACAATATTGTCATCTCCGATAACGTCTGAACAGTACACCCTCTCCTGCTAGTTAATTAAATCCTACAATCCAGTTGATTGCCTGCAAATTGATTAAACCGAGAACTTGCCCAAACAGCTGGTATATGTATGATCTATTTCAGCAGAAGGTTCAGAAGAGTTCACGTATTTAACGTGAACAAAAACCTTTACACAAACTGTATAACATTAAATCACAAAATACCCTAGTATAGAACAAAACTACTCTAAAGTAGTGAGGCCGAAATTTCAGTTTGTAGCTTGTTTGTACGGGCGGACTGACTTGATATACAAAGTTGAAAAAACAACGTCCTATTGCGATAAAATAAGTTAAAAAAAAACAACGAAACCAAATGCTTTAGAAGGACCCCTAGTATAGATTTGAAAATATACACGGCATTGATACGAACCATGAGAATATCAATTAATCAAACACTATTAGGAGTAGGCACTACTCAGAAATTATCAGGGGAACATGACGATGGAGGCTTCCGAATGGTTGAAAACCCTGGATGTAATAATAGTATGTGCATGCAAATGAAAACCCTATACCTACTTAGTTATTGATGATTTAGAAAATATTAATAATTCGACTGCGTGCCTCTAACATTCTTTCTACATATATCTCGTACCTTAGAAACCATATACGTAGAGTGTCGGAGGTATCCCATGGTTCAAGTTGGCTGCGATATCAGGAAGCCACAATTACGCAGGCCGGAGCCATTAGGGGAGGTAATGTTGTTAGCTAGGGAGCTGTGTGTGCTGAGATAGTCGTGAAGCTACTAAACAACTGTGAAGCAAGTATGAATAGTTTAATTCTTTATTTTGCCCAAGTCTACTGCCGGTTCGTTATCGTCTAGGGAGCTGTTTGCTGAGATATTTCGTAGAGCTACTAAACGACTGTAAAGCAAATATTAAACAATTTAAACTCTATTTTGTACAATTTCGTTATCGTTTCAAATTTAAAAAATTTCATGACCCTAAAATGAATCTTTAAAGTAGGTCTTTCTTAATATGCTGACGGCTTTTTAAGGGGATGATCAGACCATCAAACTAAAAACGTTCTCTATGGGACTAATATCGAAGTCGCAAATAAAAATCTGCTGATTCATTCAAAATGTAGACAAGCAAATGTATTTTATTTACGCGATTTCGATGTTATATGTTAGTCCAATAGAGAAAGTTTTTGAGATTGATGGTCTATTCATCCCATCCCATCAGGATGGTGCAGACCTTCTAAACAACGTATACTATGGGAGAAGCCCTGAAATAAAAAAAAAACCAGCTTTTCCATACAAAACTGCAACTGCAATGCCTACAACACTCAAATGTATGAATAAGCTAATTTTAGGTTAGCTTTGCGCCCTTCAAAAAGTTATTCAGTTTGATGGTCTGATCACCTTAAACAACTCTGATTCGAATTTTCAAGTAGTTTCTAGTTAACCATTTTATAACATTATTAACAACGTAGTTTATAGTGGATTTACGATACTCCATAAATACCAACATCTACTCACATCTACATATGGTAGGTTGGCTTGCATCGTAACTCCGCGTCGTCAAGCACTCACTGAGAGATTAAATTTACAGGCGTAATTGCGCATGAAAAATCGCAAGGTGAGAAATTTTATATTTACTTACCTTCTTTTCTCTTACAAAGCAAATTTGACGGTTATGTGAAAAACTGTTTTATCTTTTCCTTACCTACCTTTAGTACATTGTCGTAAACATAATCGGTAACTAGGTTTTGGTTGAATCTTTATTAGACAAAGTAGGTCATCTTCAGCTGCTGCATGGAAATAAAAACAAGGTGTTTCATAAGTAACAATAAATATTTAAAACTCTTAAGGGGGTTGTTTAGACCGTCAAACTGAACAACTTTCTCTATGGGACCAACATCGAAATCGCAAAAAAACAAATTTCGTATCCCATACATATTTTAGCTCTAGTCGATTTGTAGAGTATGGAACATCAATTTTTTTTTTCGCGATTTCGATATTGGTCCTATAGTGAAAGTTGTTCAGTTTGATGGTCTATACCACCACCTTAAAGGTTTGTTTGTATTTTTGTAATACCTTGTATACAGTGTGTCACAAGTTAAATTAAATTTTTAAAACTCTGAAGGGTAGTTGTTTAGACCGTCAAACTGAACAATTTTCTCTATTGGACCAACATCGAATTCGCGAAGAAAAAATCTGATATCCTATACATATTTTAGCTCTAATAGTCGATTTGTAGAGTATGGAACATCCATTTTTTTTTCGCGATTTCTATATTGGTCTCATAGTGAAAGTTGTTCAGTTTGACGGTCTAAACCACCCCCTTAAATGTTTATTTATATTTTTGTAACACCTTGTACAAATAAAGAAACTTTGAAAAACTTTCTTTGATGCAAGAACTAAAATTGAAATGAATAAAACAAGACGAGTTTTTGACCACTCCGAAATGGATTACGGTCATGAGTTGAGTTGAGTGTATGTATGTCTGTATGTACCTATAATACAAGAAGTTCACGCCACTTGACCCACGCATCAGTTCAATCAATCATAAGTCACTTATAAACTCATAACTCATCAATATTTGGATCACTGGTCAGATTTTCAGGGGTGGTTCAGCAGTGCTATTAAAGGTATTGTTAAACATGAACCTCAATCCATGGTAAACTAAGTATAAATTAAGTAGTTAGAAATTGGCAGTCTTTTGACTTAGTGCGTTCACACACGATGACGCACTGACGGAGCGGCAGATGTCAGTCCATAGAGCCACACCAATGCGTCACCGTGTTAGCTTCTAAGTGCGGTTTCATACAACTCCTTGCTTCACAAATGACGGACTGACGTTTGCTGCTCCATCAGTGCGTCATCGTGTGTGAACGCGCTAAGTCAAATTATCAAGTAAAGAATTTGTTCAACATAAGAATCGGGAAAACATAATAAGTATCTACCTACGCGATAAACGTACAGATAAATCATCATTATTAAATGATAAAACGTTACCTACAAAAGAAAACAAGATTATCAAATAAAATTATCATCAAAGCCTTCATACGACAAAGACTTTCTTGATTAACTTGCCAACTCTGTAAAATATTAAGTCAAAATTAAATAGCCGTAAAATTATCTTTTGTATCTTTAACAAAGTACAGAATTAAAATGGCTGGTATCCGTCGTATTTCGTCGTAAAGTTCCAGCGATATTTCGAGACAGGTAGAATTTAATATTTGAAGCGACAACTTTGGGCGCGCCTGTCTCCCCCTCCCCTAGATTGTACAATTTCACGGATATTTTGATAGCTGACTTGGATGAATTACGTAATCTGCCTGAGAGCATGTCAAGTTAATTTGTTGTTATATATTTTCTTCTTAGATTATCAAGATAGACAGTCAAAGCTACGAAAGCGTCGAAAAAAATAGGAACCAGTACTGGTTCCAAAACCCTATACATATACACGCACACATACATAATTTGTATGGCGCCTCACGCACACCAACCTAAGAAAGTTAGCCCCTTTTGTTTTATACGGAACAAGTGTGAGGCTCATTCTAGACATATACTTTTTCTAAGATTTTCTTCAATATTTCTGAAAGGTAAAAATGTAGGCAGGTGACTACATACCTTAAGTAAGTAAGTAGTCTAGATAGGACTACCTACAATGGGGGTAGGGGGACAATTTTCTTTAGAAATATTGCAATAAGCGCTGTATTTAATAGTCACAGTCACAGGTAGTTAACAAGGAACACTAATAGTTTCGCCATGTCCGCTGCTTAGCTCAGAGACGCTTTAGTACTAGAAAGCTGTATTTTATTTAACATGGGTATACATAGGAACTAAGCCGACAAAACGGTAAAATAAAATCTTGAAAATTTTTTTTTTTAGGGGAGACTCCTACACGAAAAGTGGGGATGCAATTTTTTTTTATATAGTGGGTTTGGGAAAACTATTTTTCGATCTATTTTCCGTTAGCGAACGAAATTTTTGTTAGAGTCAAGTTTCCGAAATTTTTGTAAAGCACAGTATGCAGCGCGTTCGCGAGCATTCGGGATAAATAAACTATACGCATTTTGAAAACAATGATACAATCGCAATTCCGCTGATAACTGCTAACTTTTCCGCTCCAATCACAACAATGGTATCTGTCGTCTGAACGTGACGAGCTTACTGTGACGTCAGGGGTGGAATGGGAGGGAGGAAACCCCCTTGTAATTATTAGGAAATGGAGTTTTGAACATTTGATCAATACTTCACGATCGATTGCACTCGAACTAAAGTTAAACTTTTTAATATCTGACTATTAGAGATATTTTAAAAAGTCTCTCGCTGGTATGGTATCGATTAAATACCTACTTTATTCTATTATTAGCTTTGATCGCTTTGAATTCTTTTTTGGGACTAAAAGTTACCTCAGGCAAATTTTATTGAAATGGTTTCAGTTTACGTAATGAACAGAAAGATATTCCGAATTTATAATATAGGAGTAAACCATCCATTTTTTTTCTTCAAAATTCGTGTTGATATTTAGTTGAACATTTTATATTTTATTTCATGGTAACACTACATAAATTCTAAGTAGGTAATCAAGATTTGTTTTATTTGAAGAACATTATTGTGGGGAATGGCCGGGCGTATTGAATTACGACCAATGTTTATGAACAAAATTTTGTCGTAGGACACTCGTAGATGGTATTAATAAAAGTAAGTAAGTTTATATATATGGAAAAATAGCTTTTAAAATCTGGATTGCGCGTATCAAATAACATTTACAATTAATAAATGATTACGAAGATATACCTAACATCTAAAATTACCAATTGAAGCAAATAAGCATGGAACACTATGAATAAAGAATAAAGATGGAACACCTTGCTTGATGATGGTTATTGAAAAGCCGAAAGAGATCAAGAAAAGTGTATTAACCTACTGTCGTCACTAATCTATTGATTTCGCCTGTAGTCAGAGAGGCAGTCACGTATCCAGGTGGGGGGGGGGATAGGTGGGATTTATCCCCCCCCGAAATCCGAATAATTGTATGGAAAAGTGATTACTGCACCTACTTTTTCATTGTTTTTCTATGAATATCCCCCCCCCCCCCCCCCCCCCCCGAAACAAAAGTCTGGATACGTGCTTGCAGAGAGGATAAAGTTATGTCTATACAATGGCAAGCTAGATACAAAATTGTAAAAGCAAAAGATGTGGTTTTCTTTCATGTCCACAAAAATGTTGTGTATTTCAAGTAGATTCAACAGCACAATGAATATATACAAGGTATTCTTGTCCAGAGAATCTTGCCTAGCAAAATGCAATTTCCGAACTGAGGGAAAACCAGTTTCACAAAAGATTTACATGCACCTGACTGTGTTTGTAAAATCTCTGTACTTGGTTGCAGTTGCTGCAATGCACATGTTATGCATTGCAATGGTATAATAAACCAAAACTAAGCTAATTACTATTTGTCGTTTTACGCGGTTCACAATAGCACATATGCAAATTAATTAAATTATGGTCTTAAATTAATTTACTAAGCGATATTCCCATTTATATAATAGTATTTAGTAGAATCCTAAGTATAATAGTTTTTTTCTAAAATAATAAAATCATAATTATTATGCATAAATCTTCATCATCATCAGCAACTCGTTGTCAATGCGGATTGGTAGACTTCATATACGCATTCGAATTTCTTTTTCAGCGTATGTAGGTTAGCATTATCATAAAACATAATAAGAATTAGTTGGTATTTCATCCACATAAGGACTGTTTTAGCATCGTAACAAAAGCGACAAAAGAACTAAACGTGCATGTTTGCAACTACAACAGTCCGATGATAGCGATGACTTGCTAGTCATGGCCTTCGGATCTTCTGCGGAGCGGATCTTTATAGACCCTCTCCTATAATCAATCAGATACATTGTGACCGATTCTTAAATATTAGTTATAATAGTCAAATACTTCATGAAGCTTATATTGTAACGTGCTTGGGAGTAGATCTAGATAAAGACCTGAAATGGAAAGAAAACATGAATAAAGTGTGCTCAAAAATAGTCTGGAGAAACGGCCCTGATATTACAAAAGTCTTCATAGCACAAAAAAAGTGCATTCGTGCTATTTGTGGAATACCCCCTCCCCCTCCTCTCCACCTGATAAATTAGTGACTTTATTTTGACTTTATAATCACAATTTGTATACTTGTAAAATAAATGTTGCATGTTATTTGTAAAATAGTTAAATAAGGAGGACTTCATTGTAACTATCATAATATCCTGTAACTACACCCTTTTCAGTGAAAATAAATGTTACTTATCTTATCTTATATTGTCTGTCCCATATCTATTTTCAGAAAAGAAATCGCTCGCTTGTCCCGTACACTCTTGGTACCAATTTAATGCAACAATAGCAGATTTACTTTACGATCAAAACATATTTAATTGGACAACTTAATCACTGTTAATTCTCACCAAGTCGGCAGTGATTGCGAATTAAGGGAATTTATCGTGCAATTACGGAGCGTGTTCGAATCGGACAGGTGTGCCAGTCGTTTCGTAGAGTAATGTTATTACGAACTTAAATGATCTTTAATTTTCTTCTCGGTTAAATGTACCTAATTTCTACCCGTGGATTATCTCCTTAGTTGCCTTACGACTTACGACACCTGCGGGTAGATAATGAGATGGTTTATAGGTAAACTGTGCCGGGAACCACATACTACTTAAATGGACGACTTATGTTTGCAATATTTTTATAGGAAGCCTAGCAGCTGGTCTTTTTGTTGTCTATTTAGAGTTGTAGAATTAATAATACTGAACCAACTGGTGAAGTTAGCTAGGCCTCTAGTAACTGAATGTTATGTGTGTGTTTTACACCACATATTACCAAAATCGCAGCGATAAAAGGCATCTTATTGCCGATACGCGTCTCTACAAAAGTAAAAATAAACATTTTAAATGTATATGGGGGGTTGTTTAGTTATACCATCAAACTGAACAACTTTCACTATGGGACCAACATCGAAATTGTGAAAAGAAATCAACTGTCCCATACATACAACATCAGATATTTTTTTCCCTATTTCGATATTGATCCCTTAGTGAAAGTTGTTCAGTTTGATGGTCTAACTAAACCACTCCTTAAAGGCTTCCGCACATTGCAGCGATATTATCGAGCGATAGTATCGACAGCGATATCGCGACACCTTACACACTGCAGCGATTCCGCGATTCGCGTCACGCATGCGCCCTTCACTGAATGTAGTAGAAAGAGATTGCGTCAGGTTGCGATAATATCGCGGCAGTGTGTGGGATCGAGCGCGTCCCCATACAACATGTACTGAGAACAATTATCGCAAATTCGCAGCGATAATATCGCTCGATAATATCGCTGCAATGAGCGGAGGCCTTTAATGTTTATTTATATTTTTGTAACACTTGTATAATTTTGCACACATGGTTTCACACCGAACCAGAAGTGCCCCGGTGTATGTGCCAGGTGTAACTTGTAGCTATGGGACCCATTTTCTACCTTCGCAAATGTCAGTGGCACGTTGCGACGGCTGATTTGGGAATATCCTTGTCATTGTTGATGCAAAAGGGATTGCAAAAAAGATACCTTTTATTACTATAGTGAAAAAGGTTTGGCAATTCTACCTTCGTCCTAAGTGCTATTTGTATAGATCGTCCTTTTAGTGTAGTGAAACCTCGATAAACCGAACTAATAAATGTATTGTGGCTTTGGAGATACAGTTTGGAGGTACAGTTTGTCGAAAGAAAATAGAATGAGATGGCTAGCCCTTGCCTGCCCTTGCTTGCAGCACAAGACCATGAGTTTTCTTTAAATTTTATTGATCTTGTTGAGACAAGATCCCCCAACCCCAATTCTTACATAGATGTAGGATAGATCATAGGTGTGTTGTGGGATAGATCCCACAACATTTTGCAAGTTTGACGCGTTGATGTATTATTTCTAAAGGTGTTGAAGAATGCATAATCTGAAAATAATTTGTATAGAACTTTAAAACTTATTTTTTTTTTAATATTTTACAATTATATTTTCCTTCAAACGCGAAGGCATTCGATTTGTGAGAAAATTGGGAATAATTTCACACGAATTAAAAAAGTTAAACATGTCTTATGTTGCTCTGTATCGATACCGTTCTGGAGAAACCTCAGATTTACAGATGTTCGAATTATGGAGGTTTAATTGTAACTTTGTTTCCACTTCTATCTTATACAAAGGAGCCTAATGTTCAAAGTTAAAGTGTTGTAAAGTTTTAATTAAGACCATTGTATCTAATGAAAATTGGGAATTTCTTGTCTATGGCGCACCCAATTCTTACTAAGCGGTGCGGATTCGAGTGGCGGATTTCGGTGTTATTTATTGAAATTATTATAAAAACAACGTATAGTATTTACACTAAACTAGAAACCAATAATTTGGCCTTGGTAATTCGAATAAGTATCAAATTTTTAATAACTCATTCGAATTCGCCATATTTAAAAACATATACCCATTATTATTTATTATTGAGACTTTTAATATCATACATTTTTTGGTCAAAAGATTCCGGTGACCCTGTAATATAACTGATCTATTTCTCTTCATATAAAATATTTAAGTGCCAAAATAGACTTAAGACGTAATAGTAGGTGGAAATACCTCGGAGGCATCTTTTATTTTTCATTTTACGACTAGATTTATACCATTTACCGAAACTAAAGTCATACCTCAGTATTTTTGGATAGTTCATCTAGTGAAATCATCAACTGAATACACGATTGGAATTACTTCACTCGATAGAAAATCGTCACAAAGATGACGTATTTTCATGCATTTTTAAACATTTTTCTCGGTTTAGAAGAACTTAAAATAGTTTCCGATTGTTGGTATTTATACTCACATATTCACCATTAGTTTAACTAGTGCAATCATAAATAAAATCTAGAAAAAGTACTTTGGTTAGTTGTTTTTAATCGAAAATACGGCTCACGCACACACTTTTCGGAGCGCTCGGCAATCGCGTTTCTCATAGAAAATATTCGTCGGGACCTATGGCCCCTTAACGACGTATAAAATAAAGAACTTTCACCTTTAAAAGTGGGTCGCCTCTGCTATGGGCTGGTAATCGTGCGGCCAATCAATTAAAAGTTTTTCTGCGCGATGGAACTAGGGACCGGAAACTAGCAACTTTTCTCATTTCTCAGCAAGACGCTTGTTATTTTATACAACTAACGTGCCAAGTTGATATCTATCAGACTTTTTTTTTCTTTCTTTGCCTTCGATTACATTGTAATTGTTTCAGTTCAAGAGGGAATCTTGAGAGGGATTTTGATGAATGAAAGGCGGTTCCGAATTAGGAAGAAAACTTTTTTTAATTCGATTATTTTAGATAATTGAATCATCTCAGTAGCCTACTTTTTATAAAATTTATTTGTTAAATCCACATTAAATTATCTAAAAACCTGTTAAGTGCGTGTCGGTAGAACTACGCGTATGCAAAGTTGTAGCAAATTTTGTGACCACTACAAAGCGAAAGGGGTTATACAGGTTGTAACAAAACGCTCTAGTAATATTTAAAGGGCCACGTGTAGACCAGCAAATTTCAATATGGAGCCAACATTGAGAAAAAATTTACTACATATTGTAATATGATGTATTTGCCTGTAATAAGTTATACTACATCTTAGCCTAAGATCACTGTACCTAATTAAACTTGCATCAGATGTAAATAGCTGTGGCGGCAGACCTAAATAATGAATAAACTACTTAAGTTTTTTTTTGTACAATCGACTTTGTCTCGCCTTGACGTATTTATTTGTGTGTTTACAAGACTACGACGTCAACAAGACAAAAAGTGACAGCAAGAGATTTAATGGAGGATTAACTCGAATGAAAGTTTCTGTAACTGAGCGTTAGAAGATTTTCACTCATAGCTCTCATCCTAGGCGACCGTCAAGTTCGATTTCCTCCCTGCACAAACGTTAGCGGACGCGACTTCCTATTGCCTGAGACGTTCACGAGAGGGGGCGGGGGCGGAACGGGAACGGCACGAAGACGGCGCGGCGCGACGCTATCACGTTATTTGATACGACAATGAATTTAACAAGGGACACGTTTCTTTGCTCCGGGTTTTATGAAGATGCATTTCACAAAGGAAATGATAGTAGCTCTGTACGATTTAGTAGGTATCTAGAGTATTGAAGTCAAACTGAATCTACTAAACATTTGTAGGCATTTTTTTCGGTTTTCTTAACTTAATATGACAACAATAATCTACTCCGAACTCTATTTCTTGTCAAAATCAAACTCTGCGACACGGACATGAAAAAAGACGGATGTAATGTGACACTAAAAAGATGTGAAGCATGCAAGGTCCTACATTTTCGTTTGTTCTACAAGGGACCTACATTCACACAGATGCACTAGCTCTAGGCGCAGGTCCGACACCTGTCACCATTATGTACCGCGTGACAGCGAGCACACAAAAGAAATGGGTGCTTCACGAGATTACGTCCGTCTTTTTTTAAGGTCCGTGCTCTGCGATTAGTTAACTTATGAAACATATTGGCCATTACAAAATATAATTTAATTTTCTTCAGTATTATCGTACGGTTCTGGACATGAAGGTTCTATTGGATGATTAAAGTGAATAAACCGTATTAACCATTTAATCAACTGGGTGATCAATTGATCATGAAATGTGATTTTCTGGCGTCCTTTGATCGGATCTGCTGTCCATACTAATTGCTACTTTTAATTATAAAAACAGTTTCACGTCTGATGTTTAGATAAAAGTAAAATTAAGTGTGGTGCAGAATGGTTTGGGTAAATTTTTTATACCTACTTGAAATCATTGTGACGTGACAACTTTTGCTAACTATTCCGGATTCAGATGGTATCATTTAATAAGACTATATTGACTAAAGCTACGGGTAGTTTTATTAACGTATAATAACATAAAATATGAAATAGACGGAGCTTATAGTATTTTTACGAGTGTAGTTACGAGGTTAGCGTAATGACCTATTTTATTTGACATCTAGAGGTAGTATAAAGTTTTATTAAACAGAAGATACCTACCTATTTCTCTTTCTCAAAGAGAAAAAGCGTTACGCACACTGCAGTTTAACTATCGGCCGATCGTTTCATTATATGGCCTGTTCCCAGTTGTCTTACCGAGTAGTCTTACCAGTTGAACTACGGGAATTTCCTTCCCAACAGACTTACTAACAGTAAGACTTCGCTGGTGTTATTTTTTTCTCGTTAGTTTTCCGGTCCCACTGCAGGGCACACAGGGCCTACACTCAAGGGTGTATGGACGTCAGTCCTCCCCTCCACGCGTGCCCAATGCGGATTGGTAGACTTTACATACGCATCAGAATTTCATCTTCATCGTATGCAGGTTTCCTTACGATGTTTACCTTCATCGTTTGAAAGCATATACAGGGTGAAATTGATATCATTAGCAATAGCATTCTTTTAAACTAAGAGTCTACCCATCAAACTGGACAACTTTTACTATGGGATCTACACAAGTAAGAAACACTCATTGGTTGGCTGTTGTCCGTGCAAATTCTCGTTTTAACATTTTTGTTCTTAAATTTAATATATATTTTTTTAATTCCTTAAGATATATGAATTTCCAGGATCAGTCATCATAAAACATTGTCTCCGAGCCCAAAAAAAAGTACTTTTCGAACTTTTGTTTATTTTTGCGGTGCTATATCCCCGATCCCAGCGTTCCAGGGTGAATCTTCAGGGCGTTTAAACGCCCTAATACAATTTTAAACCGCTATTATAAAGCTGCTGGACGTTTATAACAGTGCTATAAAAAGTTGTATGCCTTTTCTAATAAACAAGATGAAAATGTTCGGCCGGATAAATTATGGCGTTCAAACGCTCTGAAGATTGGGCTAATCTTCCAATGCTTGTTGCGATCGCGAAGCCGATGTACCTGGACTTCCGATTTTCGATATATCGCTACCGTTTCGGTCCGAACTTCATTGTAATAGAGTTGATATTGGAACGAAAACGTTCGCGCAATTCGGTATGTTAAGTTTTTTTTGGGAGGGCTAAATCGAAAACCATTTCGAGATAATTGTCTCACTAACAATATTTTCTAAGTCAGACATTTTAAAATGAAAGGATTACAGCATTTTTTTATAAAATAACGTCCTTTTCGATCCAACGAGTGAGGTCACTCACTCGTTGGATCTGCAAACTCCTTGGTAAACTAAAAATCGACTTAAAATAACTGGCCATTAAGGAAAAAAATATATCAAAATTTGACATTTGATGTTGCCTTTTCTGTTTCCAGTTGAGTTAGAAAGAAAAGGCAGAAAAGATATGTTTTTTTAAATTCGGTATGTCAAGTTTTTTTTGGTCTCCATTTTTATATTTTTTACGGATAGAAGACATAATTTTAAGACTTCTATTTCATTCTTATTGCGATTCATTGAGTTTATCAATATAAATTTAATTTGTAAATTATTTTGATCTGTAATCTTTAAGTGCAAAAATGGTGGAGAGAAAATAATTCCATGGAGAAAAACTATGCTGCTATATTTTAAAAAATTAAACCTGCCTCCTCTTTCTAACACTATGCTGGAAACAGCTACGGCAACATCAAATGTCAAATTCTGACATTGTGAATGTTTTTTTTTCTTAAGTGCCGGTTATTTTAAGTTGATATTTTTATGTTTACCAAGGAGTTCACAGGTATTCCAGTGACGTCACTGGACGGACCGAAAAACGACGTTATTTTATTAAAAATATCTGTAAGTAATCCTTTCATTTTAAAATCTCTGACATAGAAAATATGATTATTGAGACAATTATCTCGAAATGGTTTTCGATTCAGACGTCCAAAAAAAAACTTGACATACCGAATTAAGCAAAGTTTTTTCTCCATGGAGTTTAACCCTCGGGCGCGATTAGCCCGACTCGAACTTGACATGTTTTTTTATTTACGTAGGCACAGTTACTAAACATTTCCAAGCGCAAACTTTAAAGAAACCCAACAAACGGTACAACTTCCTACGAGTAACTTTCACATTTAAAAAAAAGAAGCCTCAGAAATGTTTTTTGCTCGAAATATGATAAAATATTTTGTTCCATGTTCGTTCATACTGTCCGTTTGTCCGAGTGTTCGTTAGCATAATTTATGTGGGTCGATTTGGAACTCTGGAACCTTGTGTGTAGACTAGAGACGAAACGGATGTCCGGTTATTATCCGGTATCAGTCTTATCTGAATTTTTTTGTATAGGTACGGCAAATTCGGTTGATGCTGGATGCATATTTAAAAAACTAATGCTGTGTACAACTATATTGAAATTAAAATAAATTATGTAAGGAAAAAATCTATATAAAAAAAAGCGCGGCTGCGGTGGCTTTTAAAAATTAATATTCGGAATTCTAAAGTTCATTCGTTCATTGAATATGCTCACGACTACATTCTCCGATACGAGGATGTAATATTATTCTAATATCCAGTAGGTACTTCCGCGGAGCTTAGTACCAACCAACATAATTATTAACGCGGAATAATAATTCGTTTTGTCACACTTCATAATTATACCATAGTGTAAAACACGAATAGTAGTCAAGCTCAGCGACCTGTCGCGGTCGGGCTTAGCCCGCGCGGTGTGCGGGGGACGGGCGTACCATAATCGAATCGCGCGCAAACAGAGGGTCTGGGACGCGCTCCTCCCGGCCGCCGCACGCCGCGCTCGGCTCGATCGACCTGCCGCGACCACAGCAGGACCACTATTAGTTTTTATTACACTATGATAATACTAGTCGCAAGGTATTACTTAAATTATTTGTCTATTTAAGCGCTATGGCCACGCTATCGAGGCCGCGCTCACTACTTTTTTGAACACGAACGAAACATGAAAAACAGTGTTTTAAAGTCTGAAAATAAATCTTGTCTTATTTAAGGATCTGGCGGTTAGGCGATCGCTCTCAATAATACGATTAGATACAAAAACATCCCAAAGCTACCCCTTTTTGTTATGTTTTTTTCAATATTATGATTAAACTGCTGATAGTTAACTTTTTAATTTTTTACTTGACTAAATAGTACTATTAAATATTTCTAGAGAAATACGCTGAATTTGGAGCTTAGAGAAAAAAGGTATATTGGTGAAAAAAACGTTTCTTTTTTTGCGATCCTGCTTTCAATTGAAGCGGGATGGGTAATAGCAAATTTATGCTTGCTAGAAACAGACGCTTGCACTCGGATAACCTGTCCTTAAACTAAAAACGTTTAGAAACAAACGACGACGGGTCAAGTTCAAGCCTCAGGGTATGTCCATGCCAGATATCCAGGCACGGGTCACCTCTAGTATAGAGTAGACACAGCTGCTTACCGTTTCGATAACAAGCTGTTTACTGAGTCACAAACGTAACAAGTTTTTGTTGGTATTCTGTGGTTACCTACTTTATTATACAGGGTCGGAATAGATAAAGTTTTTAAATAGGCACTAGGGATTTAACTCATGCCAAACATACGACTGAACCTTTACATCACCACCACCACCACCATCGATCTCGCAAAAAAAAAATCTGCTCTTTTATACTAAATGCAAACCTGCTTGAGCCAATGTATGAGACATCTTTTTTTTCGCGATTTCGATGTTGCTCCCATAGAGAAAGTTGTTCAGTTTGATGGTCTGATCATCCCCTTAAAAAAGTGTCAGTATATTAAGAAGGACCCTGTATACTATAGGATTAGACAATCGGATGGAAAATCGAATGTGTGTTGCCAGACTTAAAGACCTCAAAGACAGCGATCGATTTTAATAAATCCCTCCGTCAACAGCGAACTCAACAGCTCCGAAACCGAAACACCTGCGAAACTACTCTAATTAACGACATCACTCCAACTTAAGGCGCCATACATGAGTATGCACTTAGTTGCCGAGCTCTCGGGCTCAACTTGAGCTATAATTACGAGTTCGGTTAAACCACGATGTCGACAACAAGTTCTCGAATAGTGAATGTCTGTGCAACATCACTCTTGGCTACGAATCACTATCATGTTACCCTTGATTATGATTTTGTCTTGTGGACCAGTGAAATGTTACCGAAAAGGGCAGAACTATAATATTGAAAAAAAAAATGGTTTCTGTAAAGTCGGTTTATGGACGATAGTTTTACGTGATAACGTAATAAAGAAACATTGATGAGAACTCTAGCTCTCAAGTCACGCGGAACGTGACACTTTTTCGTGCGTGCAGCCGATGTTCATTAATTTATAAGACGTTATCACGTCAAAAAAGATTGACCGAATTTAACACGTCAAAAAAGATTGACCGAATTTAACCAAATGTTTTGCAAACTTAACAAAACAATTTTCGTAGTTATTTTATATGGCAGCGTTTTCATGCGATTTTTTCCATGTGACATCGATGGATTTCGCTCATTTTTTCAATCCCGGAATAATTCAGGGTTAATAATATCGCAGTTTTATATTAGACTGTAGCTTTGCGTATATTAAAAAAGAATCTATTATAGTATTTTTTCTAGAATATCCTCCATACTAAAAGTTGTTTTGTTTGCGGTTCAACCATTTGCAAAGTTATTGTGTACACATTCTAGACTAGCTACTTCCCAAATGGTGGTAGTTGGGACACATTCCGGGCTATTTGGCAGTGACAGATGGATAAACTTCCTAACGCTAGTGTAAAATGGCGGACCTAAAGTAAATTGGCTCTTTGTTACTGTCTGAGAGAGTGTCTGGGGTCCGGAGTAATGGTGGCTGCCATAACTTTGGTGCAGAGTTGAATACCTACTACGTTTTACTAGGTTGGTTTTCAAAAGGAAACTGACTGATTTATTTCTGAAATCTAAATTTAGTAGGTACCTAAGTGTAATGCGTATAACATAAGTTGAAATAATATTATATAATAATAACATAACATAATAATATTATATTAAACATAATATATGTAACAACATAACATAACATAAATATTATTTATGTTTATCTTACGACTGCATTCCTTTCTGGTGATGGAAAATTTCATACAACGAGATGCAATGTCAGGTTCACGTTAAAAATAACATTTGGGGCTTCATGATGTTTAAGTAACATTTGTGGGACTTTCAGTAAGCTCAGTATAAATTGCTTTATACAGGGTCCTTCTTAATATGCTGACACTTTTTTAAGGGGATGATCAGACCGTCAAACTGAACAACTATCTCTATGGCACCAACATCGAAATCGCGATTTCGAGATTAAGTTGGACCCTTTATACCCAAAATTCTCACGGAACAGAAAAAGCAATCTGTATATTCTAAAACCTTCCACCAGGGATCTGCCAACGCCAATCCTTATTGAAAGTAAACATATCAATCTCAGGCAATTTCAGCTTCAACAGTAAACATCCCAGTGTCCGTTAGAGCCAACAAAAACATATTTTTCGAGCGGTTTTCAATCAGGACCCGGTCTCCGAATTGGCCATCCGATCACCTCTCTATCCCGGATTGAAATTTGATTGTAAACAGGGGTGCAACATAGAGGGATGCCGAGCCGTGCACGTGAGTTGATTAATCAAAGTTAACAAGTTTTGTACAGAGGGACAGTGTTAGTTTACTGTATAGCGTTAGTATTAGCTATTATTACAGGGTTTAAGGAAAAGTATGATTAACCTAAGCTTTAAACCACATAAGGTGAACCGAGGCAAGTGTAAAGAATAGATTCGTGGATCGTTTGATAGATGAAGGTTCAAGGTATAATAACGTTGATCGGTGTTAATTAGCAAGAGTCGCACTAAGGGTTGAACTACGTCAAGAAGCACGACATCGCATTTTTCCATCGCTCCAAGCTCCATCCTGTTCTGTCACTCAGGAACGTCATTTGCTAGAGCATATAAGATAGACGGAACGGAACAGCACGCCGCGTGCGATCGCGTTCCGTCTATCTATATCTAATGCTCTAACAGATGACGTTCCTGAGTGACATAAAAGGATGGAGCGACGGAAAAATGCGATGCTGTGCTACGTGGTGTAAGACGACCCTTACGCCGCGTCACACTTGCCTCGGTTCACCTTACTCTACCCATAAAACTGAACAACTTTTACTATGGGAGCAACCCTATCAGAACAAAAAAAATCAGCTCTTCCAGATGTTTGAGTTACGTAGTAACTTATTATTAATCTGTGGATTTAGTGGAGTAGGTACATTGCAGTTTAGTATTGGAACACAGCAGTTTTTTCGCTGACATGTTTGTTCCTATAGTAAAAGTTATTTTTTATGGTGTGACGAGTTGTTGCCGAAATTGAACTACAGCTGGAAAGGTCAGTTTTCCATAAATTACTTTACCTATGGAGTTTCCTGTTTATTACTCACCTAGTACAATCAAAGTCTGCCAGTACTAAGCTTCACTGCTCCTTTTGTGGGGCGGGGCTGTTTGTCGTTCGGATACGTTTACTGCACGTCTTTTAACGTCGTAAAACATTCACACCTCGAGTCTCCTCATATTTATAAAAAGTAGTACAAAAGGGTTTTCTTACACTCAATACAATGTAACCTAAACGAGTTCCACATGTCAAGGAGAGTGTATGAGCGTTAGTCGACCACGCGTGCCCAATGCGGTTTGGTAGACTTTTTATAAATCTTTCTTCTTCAGCGTATGCACGACTTGTTCCTTCACCGTTTGAGTCGGTTTAAAGAACATATATGTTAGATAAACGCATAGACATGGCATGTGGTCAGTGTGGATTCGAACCCCGACCATGATGATAGAATGTCCGCACCTATCCGCAACGCGCCACCGAATATCTATTCACGGCCCGGTAGCTCAGTTGGTAGTGAACCTGCCTGCTGTGCCGAGGGTCGCGGGTACGAATCTCGTAAGGACAAATATTTGTATGATGAATATGAATATTTGTACCCGAGCGAGTCATGGATGTTTGTATCTATACGGGTCCAACTTAATATGCTGACACTTTTTTAAGGGGATGATCAGACCATCAAATTGAACAACTTTCTCTATGGGACCAACATCGAAATCGCGAAAAAAAAATCAGCTGTCCCATACATTTGGCTCGAGTAGGTTTGCAGTTTTGTATGGAGAGGCAGATTTTTTTTTGGCGATTTCGATGTTGGTGCCATAGAGAAAGTTGTTCAGTTTGACGGTCTGATCATCCACTTAAAAAAGTGTCAGCATATTAAGAAGGATCCTATATAAAATATGTTTCTATATCATTGTCTAGTTATCATAATACAAGTCCAGGCTAGATTCTGGAACTTTAAATGTGACTAGATAATTTGTGTGACAATGTCCAAGATATTTATTTATTTACATCAACCTCTACCCGTTTTTAAATACTTATCATACCCAGCGTTCAATATTCGGGTCCTTAATTTTTCTCGCTCTATCATTATTTTCATGCTCTATAAACGAGCTGTTCATAAAGTAGAATAATTAATTATATTACAATTCGAACCATGTTGCATTACCGTGCAAGGAGCGGCTGTGGTTCGATCCTGCCTGGGCAATAATCCATCCCATAGTCCACAGTGGAAACAATATTAGGCCCCAAATTGAAGCATTTAGCAAGCTCGATTTATCGGCTGCTGCTAAATACATTGATAACTCACTGTGGGGCAAAAGCCTCTTCTCAAGCATAAGGGTGAGAAGGAGAGAGTTGGGAGACAAGTTAGTAACTAAGTAGCTGTGAGAGAAGTTAAGAAGCCTTAATAGGCCTCTGGCCTGGCTTAACGAATTGAATTATGAATTAGTTTAGATCTACGTGGAGACGAATCTAAAATTTTATTTTACTTGAAATAATTTCTCCAGTAATTTGAGCACATTTCAGTAAAAATAAAAGTTGTTCAGGCGAGCTCGCAGCCACTTAAATCTCGGCGCTATTCCGTGTAGTAATTTGGCACTAATTACCAACCAATTTGGGTAGCGTTAAGTACATTTACACCTCAATTAGTGAATTTCATAATCGTGTTAGGTGTACATTAGACGTAGGTACAGTTACTACAGTTAGACTAAAATTATAGGTAGGTACCTAATAGCTTAAGGAATTTCAAAATGACGTGCGTCAAGTGTTTTGTAGTTTATTTATTAGGTACCAGAATAAGTTATTGACATTACGGTACAATAATTTCAATTGGAAGGTTAAACCACAGGTTAAAGTTAACAATATGTGAAAGTAAAAGTCGCCGCTTCACTCAAAATTAGTTTTCTGTATAGGCTACAATATTTGAATTTGGTTTTAAAAGGAAACTCCAAGTTAAAATTACCTTTCTGTCTGACCTTTCCCAAAATATTACTGCGTTTAGAAACATGGAATTTTGGTTGACTTTTATTACTTCGTGACGTGTCATTTACTCGTAACTCTATCACCATTTTTTTAAAGTATTAAATCCATGCGTAAGAATCTTTTTTCAATGCTATAACAAGATGTACCTACATTACACAATGTTCTACAATCTCTTGCTATTTCACAGAATTCCTGTTTGCTACTGTTTTATTTTTTGAAAGTACATTTTTACACCAGTTTCTCCACAATTTTCTAGTGTGTGTATTTCCAAACAACCAAAACAGAGTAGAGAATGCACATTGATATAACATTAGAACATTAAAAATAACTAAACTGATGCTTAAAGGTAGAGGCAAATGATTATTTGATATTAATAACGCTAGACATACAAAAAATACAATATCAATGATCACTTGCTGAAAACAAAATACAAATACCAGCATGATAATTACAACGACAATACGCGTGTTACTTTGTATATTACTTCGATTTGTACTTATAACAGATTTTAAACATAGAATCAAGAAAACCGCATTAGCGACTAATATTGGCCACTTGACACAGAGCAAATAAATTACGTAGCTCGTCAGTGCTTTAGAACTTTGTATTGACAACACACAAACAAGCAGAGCCGTCAGGAGAGCTGGCAGGAGCCACGCAGACAAAGAGACTCTCAATATACTTCGCCTTTCAACATCGAAGACCTTCACTAGACTGCCGTACATCTGCTTACTGAAGAAGAACATCCACGACACCAGCGCCATCTCAGAGTATAACAACTTTATTGCAGTTATATGGTTAAAAGTTTCAGTGTTATTGTTCAGTTCAAAAGCTCTTATCACATCTGAGGAATATCTCACGCCAGTGTACAAGAATCTGGCTATCATGAACTGAATGAGAAGTTGATTTTTGTAATTCTGTCTCCATTCTACGAAAAAGACGGCAGTCAAAACCAAAAGTACTAAAGCGACGGCAGACAAAGCAACCCCGAGGGTGCTGCAAGTCAAAGTGAAAACGGTAAGGAATGTGTCATTCGCCGGCGGGTATACTATGACGCTCCCTTGATCCAAATCGAGAATGCTCATCTCGAAATCCGAGTTTATTTTCCTTCACTTGTTTTTGATTCGTTCACTTGTCTCGTGTATTTACGAACTCGGGCGTTGCTGTCTCTTTCCTTTCCATTGTAAATTATATTTATTACGTTCATCGTTCTGTTATCTTTTAATAATGGTTAATTTGCACTATAATTAATGTTCACATAATTTCTTGCCTAATAGTTTGATGTTGTTAACTTGGCACTCACAACTATCTTAGTAGTTGTATACACTTTATACATAGGTATACGTAACAAAAGTGTCAATTACAAGTTTATGACTTGTGAGCACTGCACTCTACACTGAATTTAGTTTGTTTTTGAACTCATTTTGTTAATTTGGTAGGTACTAAATCTGTTGATAATAATATCTATTATCAATAGGTAGGTAGATAAGATTGTAGTTGTTGTCGTGAGTCAGATAACATTTTTAATATGATCGTATTAGCTGTCCATCTGTTGAGATTCTCTGATAATTTAACAATAACGAATTTAACGGTCCGAGCTGATTATTTTCTAGGTGGCACCTTAATAAATCCGTTCGTTAATTTCTAAGAATATGTTTAAGTTTTGTCTTCTGTCTCTTATATTAGTTATAAGTTATTAACCGACTTAAAAAAAAGGAGGAGGTTCTCAATTCGAGTGTATGTATTTTTTTTTGTTATCTATTAGACAATTTTGTCACATTTACCTAAAGTTAAAAATCAATTATAATAGCTTTTAATAGTACCACTTTTTAATTGAATTAATAGTTTGCTTAATCAATAATTACAGATTCTGCTTTTTTTGTTTCTTAATTACGTAACCAAAATGGTAAGGTGTGAAATGAAATCCAAATTAAGAAACACAGAGAATATATTTTCAGATATAACACCACGACAGGTCAAAAATAAGGCTCACCAAAGTGAGGAATAAGAAATGATAAATATATAAAACCCTATACAAATAGTCAACAAGGTGACGGTATCTAAACGTTTATATAAACTTATTGCATAGCATGTTGGTATCTACAGGGCACCCGACGACAAAACTTTGGGGACTGTTTGACAAACATTTGAGTTCCGAAACATTTTGAGGATTAAAATAACGATGTCAGCGATTTATTTCGTGCGAAATTTTCCAGAAAACAATTTTTTTATTTAAATGGGTATGAGTGAAGTTATTATCATTTTTTTAACAGTAGCGGCCACCAATCTGAGTATTGAATAATAATTATAGTATTATAAAAAACAAACATATTGTAAGAAACATTTATATGGTCTATCTAACATCGGAGCTGAGATATTTGACTCTAAGTGCGTTCACACACGATGACGTACTGACGGCAGATGTCAGTCCATAGAACCACACCCGGTGCGTCAATGCGTCACCGTGTGTGCTTCTACGTGCGGTTTCATACAACTCCTTGCTTCTCAAATGACGGACTGGCGTTTGCTGCTGCGTCAGTGCGTCATCGTGTGTGAACGCACTAAAGGTTCATGAAAAAGAAACCAAAAGCTTTAAGAATCAACTCATTTTCAATCAACCAATCGAAACATATTACCTACTCAGCAAAATATACCGTAAAGAAACATAGAAGCTTCGATCAAGAATATACAACTAGATAACGGGTCGCATACAAAATCAAAGAGAAATTATGTCCTCGTGAATATACAACATTTTTTGTTAACGAACCGAGAAAACAGTCCGAATGCATTATAATTTCGACCTCAAAACAACCATAATTCCTAGTAATTTAAAAAAGGAACACTGCGGCATTGCGAGACGTGCTTACGATGGCTTTGTTCGAACGCAACTAATTCAAAATAAGACCTCACTCCAATAGTGAGGCGTTATTTGCCGGGACATGTTTTGAGCGCTGACGCGTTATCTAGTTGGATATTGATGATCGAAGCATAGAAGATACAAAAATATTACTCCCATTCTACCTTAGAAGTTATTTGTACCTTAATAGCACAGCTTCGATGCAGCCTAGCAATGGATGTGATGTATAATATATATTGAAAGGTCCTCTAAAAACCAATGTACTTTTCATTACAGGCCGCTAAAAAAAATTGTTCTCGATAGAATCTTACTCATACCCATTTGTGTGTCCTTGAATGCGAAAAATTTAATTTTCTAGCTAGTGTAGGTAAAGACGATTGTTTACCGTGGGAATATTGAGTTTGATAAAAAAGCATGTGAGGAGGGGTCTACGAGATTGTTGCCATATAGTTTTAAGCTGCTGCTCTACTCTCGTCCAAGTGACAGCAAGACGAGTCTAGAGCACTAAAGGAACTCTAAGATATAGATAGAAAAGGATGCAAATACATACAACGTATACATGCATCCTTGTCTATCTTTAGTTAAGAAGAGATCTCCACTTGAGTGTCGTTCTATAATACTAGCCTAAGATCATTATCATTTTGTTCTATAGAACATGTCAGCTTATCTGCACTTGCCAACTGGCCCGCTGCGACTAGGACGAGAGAGATGCGGTCACTTTGTGAAGGTTCAAAAACGTTTATCTGTAAAGAGAATTCAGTTTACAATCTACATTAACTACAAATCAAGTGCAACTACTTATGAAATATTATTGCATTCACTAATTTATTCATCGTAACTTCTAATACAAACACTTATCTCAAAATTATGAAGAATTTCTACACATTTAAATGATTATTCTATTCGTTTTCTCGTACATTCTATTTTGATGTAAATTGTAATTAAAAACTAAACTAAATTATATCGAACAATATACTTAAGTTTGTTATTTGAAATGCAATTCAATGATTTTAGAACGTGAGATCTATCTGTAATTTTTGTTTAAAAGAAATTGCCTCAGATCCTAATTGTGCATATTAATGCTGCGAGTAAAAATGCACATCTTAAGGATTTAGATGTTTTAAAAAGTCGTTCAAAATACTTTTTTTTTCAGTTTATAATACACCCGAATATTTTGTAGCAATACACGCTTGTAAATAAAATAGGTTAAGCCAGCCATCTTAGAGCTCGTTGTAGGGTACCATGACATGGTCCATATGAAGAACTCACTGCAGCTGAGAACGACATCTTACTTACCATAATAAATGACACAAGAAACATTTTATTTTGCATGGAGATTGTAGGTAATCAAGTGAAATGCACTTTTGCTCGCACATTACGCGTTTATGTTTTGTAGACAGTTAACTGGTAATATCGTACATTAAGAAGTCTATCTAAACCATTAGGTCTATAACTATTATGGAAAGTTATATTCCTAAAGTTATAATATAACTCTAAAATGCAACAAAATTATATGTTATTAACGACTAAAACACACATTGTGTTATCTAAAATAACTCCTCTGTCCAGCAGGATCCACTATCTCGATCCACCAGTGGATTGAATAGCACGCTGAAGTTCACTGTGATCCACCATTTGGCTCAGTGGATCCTATGATACTTGCATGTCTTAATATGATCCACCAGTGGATCGAACAGAATTCAGGGAGTTTGGTAAGATCCACCACTGATTTCAGTGGATCGTTCGATATAATTTATATACAGGGGGGTCCAAACGGAGGCGTCCAAACATTTTTTTTAGATTCCCCTCACGTCAAGAGATGCGACTATCACAGGACCCACTGAGCCAATGGTGGATCACAGTGAACTTCAGCATGCTATTCAATCCACTGGTGGACCGAGATAGTGGATCCTACTGGACAGAGGGAAAATAACTTCAACATTCATAACATGGTAACGTTTACTGACAACAATTATACTTTTTTAGTTTCCAAACAGAAGGGATATTAATTTTTTGTCTAAACCGCCAGTCACTTTATAAAGCATGTTAATAAATGGACGCAAACCCTGAAAACGGTTGTAATTGTAACAATATTGATGGCTGATTTGATAGTACCATAGATTTAGTATAATATACTATGTTAGATCGGAAATGCGAAAGAGAAAGGGCATATCATTAACGTACCTATGTTAGAGGGAGATAGATAGACGAGATCATTTCTCGAATACGCTAAGAGCCTGTATGGCCCTATCGTCAGTTGTCAACGGAACGAATCCCGCTTTTTTTTTTCCAAAATCTCTGTTTTTTTGGTCTGGCCTTGGATATCTAACGTAAGTATATGCTAAATCTATGGGTATTACCTACCTAAAACTTTTGTAACTATATAGTTCGCTCAAAGAATAATCCAAAAGCAGGTGTAGAGTGCGTGAGCTGGATCGTAAGAAATTTCTTCATAAATGTGTTCAGGATGCCTAGAGGGTAAACATACTAAAAGTCCTCGCCTCTAGGAGGGGCGCCGGGTGGGGGGGAGGGGGTTAAAGTTCCCACTTTTGATTTTTTCGCTAATATCTTTAAAACGGTGCGTCGTAGAGAAAAATTGTCTTCTACGTAATGAAAGTTAATAAAATTTCCTACAACTTTTGTCTTACACTTTTTTTCGAAATTCTAATAAGTTTTCGAATATCACGCTCCGAAATAGTGAAAATGAATGTTTTTTCAGCGTGACGGGCATTACCTGATGTTAAATGTTTCTACTACACAGAGTAATTTGGCAAAAAGTTGCCTGTGTTGCCACAATTTGTGATGGATATATCGCCTACATCAACCGCCACTATCCTGGAATCAGTCGTACTGTGGTTTTTGATGGGTACACAAACTCAGCAAACAGTACGAAGTCACAAGAACAGAAGCGACGATACAAACTGAAGAGATCGGCTGATATCAATTTGTCTTGGAGCACATCAATAACAGTGAAACAAGAAGATTTCTTGTCTAAACCTTACAATAAAAGTCAGCTCATTTCCTTACTGCAGACAAAGCTTCAGGAAAAA
This sequence comes from Agonopterix heracliana, assembly GCA_963693445.1. Lineage (NCBI taxonomy): Eukaryota > Metazoa > Arthropoda > Insecta > Lepidoptera > Depressariidae > Agonopterix > Agonopterix heracliana. Next base: position 6,045,034 of record OY856310.1, read on the forward strand.
GGGATACAAAGTCTCCAGGCCACCGATGATGCTGATGTCCTTATTGTGAAAACCGCTGTGGAAAAATCGACTGATAGCTCTGTAATTGTCGTTGGTGAGGATGTCGACCTTGCTGTGCTTTTGATAGCTTCCACTCCTCCCACCCAAGACATCCTGCTGCTGAAACCTGGCCGAGGGAAAACTAAAACCATCGTGCTATCCACCCAAGAGATGCAGCAACATGGATATGAACATATCCTGTTCTTACATTCATTTACCGGGTGCGATACAACATCTGCAACTTTCAGAAGAAGCAAAGTGGGTTTCTCAAAACTGTACTTGAAGTCAGATGTCATCAAAGAAGCAGCAGCGACCTTTTATAACCCCGCCTCCACGCACAGTGAAGTTGATGACGCTGGGAAAATTGGCTTTCTTCAATGGTATGGAGCGCCAACAAGACTGACTTCCCTCAACCAGTATAGCTTTCAGTTGTTCATGAGATCATTGGCAAAGATTAAGCCTGACTTCAGCTCCCTCCCACCAACTGAGAACGCAGCTAAACAGCATTCACAGCGCACCTACCACCAAGTGCAACTGTGGCTTGGGAATGAGCTGCCTCCTCAAGAGTGGGGATGGAAACATGAAGGAGGCAGCCTGGTGCCAATAACAACTAATGATTTGCCCGCACCGGAGGTCCTATTAAAAACAATATTTTGCCGCTGCGCTAAGGGTTGTGGTAGTGGCAAATGTGGATGTCGTAAAGCAATGCTCAAATGTTCTGCGGCATGCCTCCACTGCCAAGGGAAATGTCTTAACGGCGTGTCTCTTGGCGAAGACGATGGTGAAGATGAAGAAAATGGTGAAGATTGTGAAGAGTTCCTCCAGAAAGAACCATCAACTGAAGATGAGGGTGCTTTGGAAGAAGGACTCTTATCAGCGCCTTCACGACCTAAACAAATTAAAAAATAAAATTTAAATTAAAAATGATCAATGTTTCGATGACTGTATGGCTGAACAGATTTGTATGAAATTTGGTATGTAGGTAAATTAGGTCCTGGATTAACATGCCGGCTATTTTTCATCCCGAAATAACACGATTGAAGTAGCAGGCAAGAGGTAACGTTTGATAAGTCGGTTTTTTTTCGAAAATTTCACTTTTCCACAACGTGTACTTCAAAAATAGTTAAGAATTCTAAAAAGTGTATAAGACAAAAGTTGTAGGAAATTTAATTAACTTTCATTACGTAGAAAAAAATTTTTCTCTACGACGCACCGTTTTAAAGATATTAGCGAAAAACTCAAAAGTGGGAACTTTAACCCCCTCCCCCCCACCCGGCGCCCCCCCTAGAAGCGAGGACTTTTAGTATGTTTACCCTCTAGGCATCCTGAACACATTTCTGAAGAAATTTCTTACGATCCAGCTCACGCACTCTACACCTGCTTTGTTAAGTGGACTAATAGGTATACACCCCTATTTTTGATTAATAGAAAAAAAAAATGTTGAGCCCCAATAACAAATCGATTGGCTGATGGACTTTTGTATGGAAGAGCCAACAATTATTCACGTTTTTACTCAGGAAAAGTTTTTTAGTTTCATTATTTGAATATTCCTTGGAATTTTTGTAGTAATTAAAAAACCGTAGTGTATGTATAAATCGAAGGCTGATTTGGAATCCGTGTTAACTTGTTGACATTGGGAAATTTTTTATCGGCCGAGGCCCTTTTAATTATTGTAAGAACTTCCAGGTTTTTTTTGGCGGGCTTTGGTAGCTGACGTTTGGGAGTCCTCATATTTCATCTAATTTTTATTGTTTATAGTGAGTTTTGGTTCGTAAAATTGGTGTTGTTTTGCGTAACAAAGTGTCGTGCAAGTGAACAATATATAGTTCAGTGAAATATGATGGTGCATGGGTCGTAAACAGGAAAAGTGTTCCGTGATTTTAGCGCGGCAAAGCGGTCTGTTCACCTCTTTCCTGTGGACTTTCCTGCTTTTCCTGCGTCTTTCGATTGTCTCCAAAAACTCCAAAGAACCATCAAAACGTCGAATACCAACGTTTTAATGTGAAAGCAGAAGACAATTAAAAATAAAATAAGATATAGCCAAAAGGTCTAGTAACCAGGCTAGTAAATAAATTGAAAAAAAAAAAAAAAATAAGAACTTCCATAGATACTCAAAAAATTTCCCGAAAAATTAAATTAAAAATCGTTACGTTTTTTTATATTTCCGAAAGTTTAACTTAATTCAGTTATTGATTGAAACACAAACTATTTTCATGTTTGTTTATTATGGTATCTAAGTTAGACTCACGCCTATGTCCACATTGGGATCAGGGTAGGCTGGTACATTAATAGCCACCATTTCTTAGCATGATGTATAAAGTTTTATAAACGTTCGTAACACAATGTTACGTACAATATTATGAATCAGAAATTTCAGATTTCATATTTTTACATCTTCTCGACAGGAGTCGAAATAATTACTTTTTAAAATGAGACGAAATTAATTTTTTTGCCAATATTCAAATACTATGTTCATTTTTAGAAAAGTACGCATTGTCGTATTATTACGATATCAATTATTATAAGCTATACTATCTTTCCTCGCTGTTGCGTTAAATTTAACATTTAGAGCTGACTTAAGTCGATCTAAAAGCGCTCTAAAGTGACTAAAAACTTGCAAATGGCAGGTACTTATAAAAACGAAATCATGTCATATCCATATTAGATTGGAAATATACTAAAGTACCATTTTGACCCAATATTACTTATTTCCATTATACATGGCGAAATTGATATCATTGGCATCCTTTTAAAGTAAGAGCAAAAAAATCTGCTGTTGCACAAAATTGACTCGAGCACTCGCTCGAGTCGCTCGAGTAGTCGAGGAGCTCGAGGCACTGCAGTTTAGTATGGAACAGCAGATTTTTTTCATACTATCTGTTTGCTCCCATAGTAAAAGTTGTTCAGTGTGATGGGTAGACTCTTAGTTTAAAAGGATGCTAATGATATAAATGTCACCCTGTATATTCGGAACGGGAAAAATTATAGTAAGTAATTATACTTAAGTACTATAATTTTTCCGTTCCGAATAAATTATTAGTTAAAATGACGCTCACTGTTACGACTAGTAATGTAAAACGGGTATAAATATTACGGACGAGGTGCCTAAAATGTCTATTTAGTTAGACATATTAAATATTATTCTATAATTATTCGTAACGATAAATTTTGTAGGTAGAATATAATGTGTACTTACGTAGAAAGTCTTTATAAGGGATCACAGCTTGGAAAACTCTAGTTCGATACATTGATCAGAGAGATTAGGTCTCTATTAGTTTTATAACCAATCAATTTGCTAATTTAAGTATAGACTATGAAATTAATAGCTGTTTACATAAGTAATTAAATAAATTGTTTGTTCTTATAAAATGATAGGACATAATTTCAACCAATCAATGCCATTCAATTGAGGGATTAGGTAGTTTACGTTAAATATTTACGCTTTCATACATAGATTGCTGCCACATAAAATCTAATAAATATTAACAATAAATGAGAAAATTTTCTAAATATTATAATATGTATTATACTAATATTGTTTATTCAAAACAATTGTAGATATACATACAGTTATAGCAGGAAAAGGTATCACAACAATGAAACTAAATTTCATACTTATTTCTAGTAACTTGACTACATATACAAGACTACTATAAATATAATATATAGCGTGAACAATTATAAATACTATATAAAAGGTACATTAAACAAAGTTGTAGACCAGTTTCTAGTAATTATTATTTTAATAAAAATCAAATTGAATAGTCTGCATGTAATGGGGATGTTTTAGAGAAAATAAGTTAAAATAAAGTGATCCGAAGTCGCTTACATCATCATCGGATCACTTTATTTTAAATTCTTAACGTTTTAAACGTTAGGACCACTGTCTACCGCACCACTAGGTAATGTCTGATAAAATCGCGAGGTTTACTTTAGTAGGAAAACAATCCGATGTTTTGAACATAGGTAATGAAAAATTTTTTAATTAACTACCTCGAAAAATAAATAGGTACAGGAGTGCGATTTTTGAATCTCATTCGGTGAGCTCGGCAGTTGAAAATGTCAAAATTACTATGGAAATATGCATCTTTCTACTGCTGATTTGACTTTCAAAAATCATACCACAGGAGAGAGATTTTTGAGAGTCAAATCCGCAGTAGAAAGATACGTGTCTCCATAGTAATTTTGACATTTTCAACTGCTGAGCTCACCGAATGAGATTCAAAAATCGCACTCCTGAACGTCGTCTAAAATGTGATATAGAAACTGGTCCAGAAAATATAGAAGCTACGTCTAGAAGATCACATTGCGTAGAGGCTGGATACCTAAGAATACCTACCTAGTATAATATGCTTCTAAAACATTACCCTATTTCAAATTTCATCAACGCCCAATCACAATTTTGCTATGACATCATCTTAACCGAAATTATAATTCTCTAAATTATACAAAAGCAAAATGTACAAATATTCGTTACGATAAAATTAACTTATGCGTTTGATAAAACTTTATATTCGATACTTAAAATAAAAACAGATAGCGAAATAAAATGAGACCAGCTCATTGAAATGCATAGGCTATAATAAAAATAGACAAGTAGTGACGTCACATTATATGAACCGGGTAGAAACAACCCCTATTTTATCATCAGATGGACTTAGTTATTTCATGAAATTTACTGTTTAATTCCAAAACATTTTAGCCATAAGTACCTATTTATGAATCTATGAAATTATTTCAAGCTTAATCCAATGTATTGAATAATGGTTTAGAACGGGAAATGTGTGTGAAATAGGTCGAGCATATGAGTTTCATTTTGGGATCTAATGAGACGAAATATTGGCCGCAATGAAAAATAATTAGTACAAGGTCGAGGTAAATATTAGAACACCTTGTCTATTCTGTTATTACCAATACATCTGACAATATAGCGTTAAATGAATAAAATAATCGTTTATATTATATCCCAATATTATAATGTGACGTCACAGTACCTATTGCATTCTATAAAGTAAACGAATGAGGTCACAGATAAAACAGCGTTGCTCTCGATGCTTCTGAATCGATTGTTTCGTTTCATCCACTTCACTCGACCATGTGTTCTGTAGGTTTAAAACATATTTTCATAATAATATTATATTTAATTAAGTTTACTTCCTAGCAGCTGCCGCTCAAAAGTAGGTTAACGTTGACCTGAATGCATCTAGGTATTATTTACTATTCACGGTAAGAAATACAGCAGCGAGAAATACGGAAAGTATGTGTTTATAATACTGTATATTATACGATAACTATCCTTTGTACTGCGATTGAGTCCAACTTGCCAAGACTTAAACCTGACCTAACTTTGAACTAAGTCTAAAGCAGGCACTTCTAGGCCCGAATTCTCGGCGTGAACGTCAAGTAGGCATTTCATTATACTTCAACGGAAAATTACTTCAGATCACAAAGCTTGCCGCGAGAACAATGAAGGGCATCCACACTCTCGTCCTCGGCCATTCTCGGCGAGAACGTAGTGCGGGCTTTAAGAACGGTTTTAGAGATAGTAATAAAAGGACCTACTTAGTGTGGCTTACCTTGTTCTTCAACAGGAGTATGCTCCTCGTCAGATGAGTCGAATCGAGATTCAATTAACGAACTTTGCTTGGACAGTGACTGCAACAAATATTTACATTTTAAGGGTTGAGACTCATTGACCGACGACGAACGACGGCGGGCCAATACAAAAACCACGATTAGTATGGGAACGCGTTCGGCGTCGTACGCCGCGTCGACGACGGCGGAGGATGCGGACGGTGCGAATTCCACTTGTAGAATATGTCATTAGATAAGTAATTTCTAATATGTAAGCGAATTTGTACCTATTCATTTAGAGAATAAAATAATGATATTACTTAAACCTAAACCACAAATTATTTAATAGTTACAAAGTACGTAACCTATTCATTAAACAAGTTAGCTTATACCAGCCTATACAACTTTTGAGTGGGAAAAGGTAGACAGGTATGGGAAATACCCAAATACGGCGCATACCTACCCTACATTTGTATAATAAGAAGTAGTTCACAAGAAAATTAGGTATTTCTACGTTGTAATGTAGTTTTGTTTTATTAACTTCCAAAAGTTATAAGCCAAAAGTGGTTTATATTATGTTACGGATAGTTCCTACCTGAATGACGAAATCTGAATTTGAATGTTACACCCTACTGTTGCAGTCAGGTTCGATTCCACCATTGCTAACTGGCTAATCTCTGCACCAAGTTCGCAGATCAAAATCAATGCGCATTTGTTATCGACCCATCATCATCATCTTATTTAAGAGCTACACTATTGTCGGTGGAGTATTCGCCAATCGTGTATCTCGTCCGCTAGTGTCTCGAGTTGTTGATACGATACGACATCTACCTTTTCCTTCACTTGGGCTGGATAAATCTGTCTGGGTCTTCCTCTGCCTATCTGTCCCCATCATCGACTCAGTAGAAGAAAAACCAGTCAAGTGCGAGTCGGACTCGCGCACCGAGAGTTCCGTACTACCACACAATAAATTTGGGGTTTGTATTTACCAAATAAATTGGGTTGCGTGCGTGGAAGAAATTAATTAATTGGCTTACTAGATAACTCTGTTCTGGGTTTTCCTCTGCCTCACTTCCCCTCTATCATTGACTCAGTACAAGAAAAATGAGTTAGACTGTCTAACTTCTTTTGTTGTGTCGTTGAATAACGTTACCTTGTTAGAGCGTCGTCTCGGAGGTGACACTTTGTTCCATAACGCCTCGAGTTGATCGAAGTGCTGCGACTGTGCTATCGCTGCCTGTTCGGGTCCAAGGCTCACCTGGGCGTTAAATAAAACAATTTTATCACAAAACCCTAAAAAATCTATTTAATTATCTATTGTCTACGTAAACAAAACAAAAAAAAAATCTGCCTAAAACGATTGTCTATATTTGATTAGTAGCACATGTTTAGTTAGTATAATAATAAAAAAAAAAGTCTATAGCTCTGGTCAAAATGAGAGAAGCGACTACTTAAAAACCTTTAAAAATAAGGTCAGATAAATTTGAACACACCTGAGAACCCAAATCCTTATTTTTAGCTTCTTGAATTTTTGATATCTCTTCCATGGAGGCTGATACCGAAAACCTATGAACAAAGTGTAATTGTATCATTAAACTTAGCAGGTAAATACTTTCTATTTTTCAGTTCGATAAACCTAATTAATTGCTCGTAGCCATATTTCCCTAGCCATACAGCGAGGAAACGCCACGAGCGTGATGGGCACTTTTCAACCGGGTTCGAATCGAGGCGGGCTCTTCGACTGATCACAGTTTAGTTCTTAATTATTGTATTGTTTAGATTAGGCTAGGTATTGTATTAAGTAGTAGGATTAATTTTATAGTATTGTTTTGTTTAGATTATGGTTACTTGAATAAAAATTGCTCGTACCTTCTCTTCAAACGTTCATCGACTTGGGCCATCATGGCAGCAGAAGTGAGATGACCATACTTCTTCTGCCAAGTGTAGGTGTCTAGGGACACTTCCTTCTTCAGCAGTCTCCTCATTGGTCGCTTCGGGGCTAATGGTCGCAGTTCTGAACGAGAATAATCCAAACATTACATCATAATACAGATATAGAAGTCACTGTTGTGTGCATGCGACAAGATGGTTTACAAATCATCATCAATTAGGGTTCAATCAATCACACACCTACATTGTATTATCGAGTGAACGATAATAATGATGTTTCTCAAACACACTTACCGTCAATGTCTTTTGTAGGTGCAGCATAAGTGGGAATCTTCACATAAGTGGCTGGTGTATTGTGCAGACAGATTATTGGGAGGCAACCTGCGGACAACCAAGCACTTAACTTTTGTCTTAGGGGGGGCACAAAGAACGTCCCATTCGAATGTATAAGCCGTATCAAAAAGTTTAACAGGTACAAATTAAACCAGACAAAATTTTCTACAAAACAAGTTGTATGTTGTAGTATGTAGGACCGAGAAAGTACAACAACAAGTAATACTGAAGCAGCACTTTAAGCATGTAATGACACCCTGTATACCTATACTTAAAACATAACGACGACGACGTCGACACGAAACGATAACGATTCACAAGCTCGTCTGTCAATGAATGACAGATTACTCTATTATTATTACCTCTATCCATGAGATGTATGCCGATCCTGGCACAGTCGCTGGTGATCTGGAAGCCGAGGAGGGGCACGTGGAGGGTCAGTGACGTCAGAGCTAAGCCTCGCTTCGTCTCCCAGATTATGAGGGTCTTATCTTCAGCACCTAAATAGAAAGCATTATAATAAATTGACATTTTCGTTTCAGATCCGAAAACACAAAACTTAAGTTCTAGTTTCTTTTTTCGAACCATGTTCCTTATGGAAAGTTGTTCATGTTTATTTTCATTGACCGAATACACCCGTGACTACCAGTAATATTATTAGTAATTAAAAACTAGTGGTGTATAAAATATAAAAAAAAAAAAAAAAAAAAAAAAAATTATTTTTTATTTTTTATACTGCCTCCAAGGTCTAATGGTTAAGAGCATTTGGCTCTTGACACGGAGGTCGTGGGTTCGATTCCCACGGTGATGTATCACTTTGTGCGTTTTTCCCCAGTTGGTTAGGACATTGCAGGCTGAATCACCTGTTTGTCTGAAAAGGAAAATGATTCCATGCTTCGGATGGCACGTTAAGCCGTTGGTCCCGGCTACTATCTCTGGTGATAGTAGTCGTTACATAAAAAACCACGTCAGAGGCCGTAAGGCGGTTTGAATAAACTCTGACACCCGGGCTTGCCCACACGATAAGAAGAAGTGGTGTATTTTATGTGTAATAAGGTTTTTGTAAGTTTTAAACCTTAGAACGACACTTTCACAATTTTCCTGGAATGCCCGCAGGTACGACGAGGAAGACGTTTATCGAATTCACGTGATAATAAATAAAAATGTCAAGTGCACTCACCAGATACAGCGATAGACCCGTCGCCGGTGACCTTGACGCACGTCACTTTGCCGAGATGCCCTGACAGCAGGTGCAGGTCCGAGCCGGTGTTGATGTCCCACACGATCAGGTTACAGTCCCAGGAGCCCGACACCACCTGCGTCTTGTTCGTTATCGCCACCGCCACGCATGTCACTATGTCTGAGTGACCTATTAACACCTGGTTATGGAAAATAATCATGTTTAATATGTACAGTCAACAACTAATGTCATTTAACTTGAGTGAAATTAAAATTGTAATCAATCTTGAACAAATCTATGTTTTACAGAGTTTTATATGTGTCGTGAAAGAGCTATGAAGGAACTTAACCTAAAGCACAGATTATATAATACTATACAGTACAGATGCCCAACGTCAAACAATGGAACGCGACTGCCGTAACGCGGGCAGTCTTCGGGCAAAGTAAATTGCTTAATTTTCCGAGGCTCACGAGATTTTTTTGTAGTCAGGTCATGTATTTTAGTAACAATTTACACTTTTACGCAAACATTAATTACAAATCGATACCATAACGCCATATATTGCCATATTTTTAACAAAAAATTCTTTTGTATGAGATGGGACACCATGCCTAAAGCTAACAAAAACATTAATTGCACAAATATATTTGGTTACAAATTATAATTTTGAAAGTTATCATCATAAAGGTAGTTTTTTACAAATAGATGTTAAAATTTGTGGCACATAAATTCCCAAAATTTTATTTTAATTGTTCCTAATCGTACCCCTATTTTCGCAGGGTGTTACAAAACAACCTAGTTATTAAAGGGGTGGTTAACACCATTAAACTGAAAAACTGTCAATGTGGATCCAATATAGAAAAAAAAACACTTTTTTACACGTTTTGTTACACTCTATATGATTCTTATCAGATACAGGATCTTATAACAAAAGTTCGACTCGGTTAAAAGGCTTTCAGTAGAGGGAACAACAGAAACATTCCAAAAGAGATTCTTGATCGTAAGTCTTTTCGAATTTCAACAATGTCCGTTTTCTTCGCAATGTCTGGTAATCGATAATATTTCTATAGAAATAGGAGTATTTGGTTTATACCCTACTTATGGTAATCCCTTTATCTCTTACACTAATAAGATGGTACAGTACGACCAGGAAAATAATTCCTCAGTCAACAATTCCTCCTAGTCAATCTTCGTTTGCGCAGAGCAGACCCGAGTCCCCGTCAAAACCCGTAGTCATTTTAGTAATTAAAAATCGATCATGAGCAGTAGTCAAAGAATGCAGAATCGGGTGCTGCTAAATCTTTCTCTATCCCAATACAGTTTCGCGCGCTATAAAATTTTTTCAACAGCGCAGGTCAGACTTATAAACCAGGTCTTACTGTACCCAAATCCATAACTCGTACCTGTGACAACTTCCCCCCATCCAACTGCCATACTTTCAAAGACATGTCCATGGACCCGGTGACTATGTTCTGAGAGTCCGCCGTCAAGGCGAAGCATGTGATTCGTTCCGCGTGTGACACCGACCGTCTTTCCTCACCACTGTCCACTCCTGATAGAGCCCAGATACGGACAGAGTTGTCGCCGTCTGAGAGGACCTGTGAGTTTATAAGGCTTTTTGAATGACTGGTCAAATTGAAAGCACGAAAAAATTCAGCAATATTTGTATTTTAATATATCTGTAATCGAGTTCTCCGAAACGGCTCTAGCAATTTGGAAGTAATTTTCAGAAGATGGGGACAACAAATTTATATAGAAAGGTCTCATCTCTTAAAAAACTAGTTTTCGCGAGCAGCTGGCTGTACAGTGGCCCAGGTAGGTACAGCCAGCAGCAATAAGTTATAAAGACTTTAGTACCACGACGTAGAACAAAAGTGTTTATAACTTATTGCTGCTGACTGTACCTACTTGTCGTTAATCTGCGTAGTTACAACGGAACATCAATTTTTTTTTCGCTATTCAACAATACCAACAAGGCAACCAGCAAAGGTAGGTAAACAGTAACTTTTTTAAACGCCATATTGTGAAAAAAAAAAGAAAATTTAATAATTATGTCGAGTGGGGTATCATTGAGTATCAGGTATTTAAAAATCATCTTAAGGTTTCTCTTACCATTTTTCATTTCGAATTTAGGATCTATAACGATATAAAGTTGAAAAAACTAAAAAGTAAATTTAAGTAATCAAAAACCCGTCTGCGTAAAAGTGAACTTTAAATAAAAACTGAAAAAACAGGTCCAAGACAAGTCCAGTAAGTCTAGAATTCTGTTATGCAAAATTGAAGCGACGTTAACATTCGGGACCCATTAAAAATTCTAGACCGGATAAAATTTTCCGAATAATGGGTTCTGACTGTGAAAGTCGCTTCAATATTGCATAACAGAATTCTAGACTACTGGACTTGTTTTTTTTTCAGTGTTTGTTTAAAGTTCACTTATTACGCAGAGGGTTTTTTGATTTCTTAATTACTGTCTTAAAACCTTTGAAAATATGTAAAGAAAAGTCACAAAATCTAGAGTTACGTATTTAAAACACTGATACGAAATACAAATTAACACTGACAAGCAATAATTGAATTAAAACCCGCAGGTAACTGTAGCAGTAGCACAAAGCTTGTCAGACTGATTAATTAAGCAAGGGTATTGCGGTATCTATCAATCTACCCTTGTATTATCAATTATCAATACGACATTACACTTAGCGCCTGCCACATGTTATCCTGCTTGTTTTCAATATAGGCAGGAATGTGGTTTTGATTGAATAGGTAAACCAGCAAGGTAAGGCGTAATCTCCACGAGCGATACTCTCACAGCTATGTTCTCACCGACCCACGAAATCAAATAGTAAATATACGAGCTAATCTCCTAAAGGCGATTTAGGTAGTACACAGGGTCCTTCTTAATATGCTGACACTTTGTTAAGGGGATGACCAGACCATCAAACTAAACAACTTTCACTGAGTCATCAACATAGAAATCTCAAAAAAAATATCTGCCATACATTTGGCTCGAGTAAGTTTGCAGTTTTGAATGGAACAGCAGATTTTTTTCGCGATTTAGATGTTGGTGCTATAGAGAATGTGGTTCAGTTTGACGGTCTGATCATCCTCTTAAAAAAGAGTCAGCATAATTTATACTGCATTCCAAATAAGGACGATGAGATTTTGCGATTCCTATTTAGCTTTCTGGAGAACTCTGATAAGCAAATACAATTTATTTATCAGAAAGATGTACTATCCGACATATCTTGGCCGTTACTAAAGCTATTCTAAGAATAAGTGAGAGTAAGTGTTTCAAATCTCTGTTTCTGTCGCCGATGATTATTTGAATGACCAAAATATCTGGTCTTGACAATGTTACACTATGTAATTCAATATTTGTACTTTGTATATTTTGTTTTGTTTAAAAGAAGTGTGTTGTAGAGTTTCTGGCCGCATCTTCTCTACAACGGAACACCTTCCGAAGCGGTGGTAGAATCAAAAATGACGTCAGAAAGTTATCTATGTGATATTATTTTGAATAAAAAAATTTGAGTTTTGAGTTTGTAATTAAAAATGGCCTTAAATTTTCGTTGCTATTTGGAATGGAGTATAGAAGGACCCTATAGAGTATTGCTGTGATAATATTTCTCGTGGAAATGGCACCTAAGTGGCTTAAATCGGATCTACTTTGCGTATCTAACAGGCTGAAGATGTAGAATGGACTTACTGCAAACTTCATGTTTAATGTGACATCTAAACTGGCAGTAGGTCCAGTCATAGAATGTAACACGATACCAGAATCAACGAGCCACACGTTAACATTGCGAGCCCTGTCGCTGGACATGGCCCGTCTGTTGTCCGACATCATTAGTAAACATTGAAGCGCCGCCGAGTGACCCTGATGAGAAAAACGAAGATCAAGGATATTAACTTATCGAATCAATCGATAACACTTGACCTCTTAATGGAAGGGAAAGAGAGAAACGAGGACACTTAGAAGCTTCAGAAGCACGTGACAATAATGATTGCACTTTCACTTGGAATCTTGCAAAATCTTCCAGAAAACAACGTAAAATAAGAAAATGACCTTAGCATATAATTCAGTACTCAATTATTGCTGCAAGGCATCGAATACGTAGTATCAAACACAAATGTGATAACAGTCTAATATAATGCTAACCATTACCATAAGAATAGATTAACTATTCTTATGCCATTACATCAATAGAGTCACAAGGATAAGTAACTTCCGAAGAACTATTTACTTACCTTGTAAGTCAAAGATGGTGAATTATCAGCCAATTGCCAAACAACCACCGTCCTATCTTCAGAACCACTCAGTACCAACAGGTTGTTAGGTGAGAAGGTGACGCAGGTGATGTGGCCGATGTGACCGCTGAGTGTGGCCTGCAGTCGATGTGTGGACAAGTGCCACACTCGGATCAGGCCCCGGGCGCACCCGCTAGCTGCCAGTTGACCGTCCCGAGATACTTCCAGGCAACTTATTGGGATCAATTCACTTTGTTCCGCCTGTTGTGACAAGAATGGTAATTGACAAATGTACGATTCCATATAAAAGTAGAATATCATACTACAAAACAGTTAACAATAATTTTTTCTGCTTACCTATTGCTGAAAAACCTGACTGAAATATATTTCTCTAGATTCAATAGTAGCAGAACAAAATTTTGGTAAAGGATTTTTTTTTAAATATTGCTGAGCTTTATTTAAAAAAAAAGATTTAAGAAAGAAGAAGTGAAAGAAAAGATCGAGTATTGATCAGTCATTGTATTCCTATACAGCATTCATTAAAAGATATGAAATGTATCTGAAATACGTGATTTAAAATTAAATTTTTAATTTCACCTCAAGTAAGAATCAGAAATAAATAATTCAACATTTGAAGACTGCGCGAAGCTTACTTGCTAGCTAGCCGATTAAATAAAATATTTACCTGTAAAAGGCTGACATTGGTTTTAGACTTCGTCTGTCGTCTCTTCAGCTGTTTTGTAGGTCTGAAGTTGGTTAGGTTGTCCTCGGTATGGAACGAATAGATCGTCACCCTGTTGCCGCCTAAAAATAAGCTAGTGTGATCAATATGCATTTCACCTTCATCATCAGCCTATGTAAGTCCCGCTGCAGGGCACAGGCCTAGCCTCAAGGATGGTGGAACGAGGTTGGTACGGGATTTGGTCCACCACGTGCCCAATGCGCATCAGATTTTCTTCTTCAACGTATGTAGGTTTCCTCACGATGTTTTCCTTCACCGTTTGAGAGCAGTCAGTACGTAAGTTAGAAAAAGTCAATGGTACGTGGCATATGCATTTAGCAACATGTTTTTTCGACAGCGCCTAGAGGTTCATGTCGACCGTATCGGAAATTGAAAATTGTTGCTAGAATATTTTTCCAATACAACTCTACAATACATACCTCGCAGTGGTTTTTGATTGGTGCTGCATTTATTGAATGCTTCGAGCGCAATGCTTTTATGCGATAGGATTGATCATGAATGTACATAGCGAATAACATCGTTTTTTTTTAAATCTGACTATCGGTTGAAATATGTATTGGACAATTTGGACCAGGGGTGCGATTTTTGAATCTCATTCGGTGAGCTCAGCAGTTGAAAATGTCAAAATTACTATGGAGATGTGCATCTTTCTACTGCTTTGTTGACTTTCAAAAATCATACTACAGGAGAGCGATTTTTTAAAGTCAAATCAGCAGTAAAAAGATGCGTATCTCCGTAATAATTTTGACATTTTCAACAGCTGAGCTCACCGAATGAGATTCAAAAATCGCATTCCAGATCAAAAGGTGAAAATAATCTAGGAAAGATTGTAAAGACAAACATTTCGCCGTTCCAAGATTAAGCTTTCTTTCAGCCTCTCTGGTCTGTTTAAATGCAGATCTGGTCCAAGACACGTAACAATAAATGTTCAATTGTGTCTGGAATTGCAACGGCCGAGAGCACAAGGCTTCTACACACAATAAGTTATAAATAATGATCTAGCTTGATATGGCGCACATTATTCAGCCGAAATACTGATTCTAAATTACGATCCGTACTGTCAGTGACAAGCCTGCGTGGCAAGAACCAACATATAAATATGAATTTTCTAGAATTTTTGTGAACACATCACATAGACCACAGTGGTAAATTTTGTGTAGATGGCAAGACACTACGATGCACAAAAAGTCGCTGCAGGTCAATCATAATTATAGCTTAAGCTAATTTAACAATAAAAAATCATATTTTGATGATAATGGAACGTATTGATATGACCAGGCGTAGTGAAGCACAAAAGAACTAGGTATATGTGGAAGAGAGCGCGAAGTATACACCTTGTACAGCTTTGCATGAAGCCAGTCTTTTGTACTTTGATAAGGTTATATAGCTAACCAGCAGCCAACAGAAAGTGGTCCTTATCGGCAACAGCCAACGCAGCCAGGTCGTGCGCAGCAGCCAACGTGCGCAGGAGTTGCCCACTGTGCAGGCTGTACACGTAGATGCGCTGGTCCGCGCAGCCCACCGCCGCGCGGGACGAGTCGTGCGCCACGCAGAAACATTTCACCTGTGTTGAGAATAGTTGTTTACTGGAAACTGTAACGATTCAAACATACTAACGTGATAGGATATTAATGTAAATACTTTCAGTTCCAAGATTTTGATTAAAAAGATACCATATTTAATATTGAAAGCAAAAAGCTATCGTATTAAAGGTAAAATAAAATAATTTTCTCCCCTCTGGACGGAAGACGTCAATGTTCGTCCCGCTGCGCTAAACGAAGTTGCCGCTTTCCACCTCCTTCGAGGAGAAAAATAGTATTCTAAGCTCGGGCAGTCAATAAAAAAGCCTCAGATCACATGTTTGTTGACATGAGATCTGAGACCTTTCTTACTTTCCTGCCCTCGTAAGGGTACAAAAAGTATAAATAACAAAATTATGTACAAAAGTACATAAAGTGGCGGTCCATTACAATAACATTATATGTATTGTTACGTAAACAAAAGAAGTAAAGAAGGGATTACCCTTCTTTCGGCATGGTCAAGAATCTATAAGCTACTACTAACACTACTTTTAAGCATAGGTATTGTTTGCATAGCAAGATTTTACCACATTTGAAGATTTGGCTTGGCTTTCACCAATAAAAATACAGCATATTTAATGCTATTTATCCCTAGTTAGTCACTTATCCTACGAGATCTACGGGAAGAAATGGAGGGGACCATTCTAAATCAGAATAACGTGACTGTATTGCTATATAGGATTATATTGCTAAGCAATATCAAAATTACGCGAAGTCGACTTGAAGTTAACACCACAGAAAATTTTAATTATATGATAGGTGGATCGATCGATAAGCTATCGGATTATATACATAAAAGATTACATCGTAACTTGAGAGTTGAACACGGTTACGAGGACTCAGGGGAACGTCTCAGTAATAAATCAGTTTCCTACAGAGAGCAAGTTTACCTACAAACTTGAGCACAACAGAAATAAATAAGACAATACTTGCTGCTAGTTACATAAACTATTCCAAGTAATAATTCAAGTACAATGTTTCACAGAATTTATGACAAAACGAAACCCGAAGTTAGATGGGGGTAAGTGTCTGTAGTTAGGGTAGTTCTTGTAGATATGATAGCACATACTCTAGCGATAGACAAGCTCGTTCAAACAAACAACATGTCACACAATACAACACAAAATGACACATTGCGATCTGTCATTGCCATAGTGACGAAGTGAACTTGGGAACATCAATCAGGTGCGGGCACCGCATACAAGTGGAACATGTTGCTTCTATGAAAGGGCCTGTCTATCGCTAGAGTATATGTCAGTGTATGATAGCGTATTTATTGGTGCTATAATTTGAGAACTT
Organism: Agonopterix heracliana; assembly: GCA_963693445.1. Classification (NCBI taxonomy): domain Eukaryota; kingdom Metazoa; phylum Arthropoda; class Insecta; order Lepidoptera; family Depressariidae; genus Agonopterix; species Agonopterix heracliana. The sequence goes on from OY856310.1 coordinate 6,061,919, forward strand.
ACCTACCTCGCAAGAATATTTTCTACCTATCTATGCAAATCGAAACTCCAATCTAGGTAGTTGCATTTAGGAAAAAATCAGGAAATGCGGTATTTATAGTTTGGCTTGTTTTGCGCTTATAACTATACCTTTTTTGTTTAATTGTATTGATATGTATGTATCTACCATAGCGTAACATTTATTATGTCTTCGTTTGAAACCACTAAATCTTACACTTAGTAGATAGGTTTTTAAACATTAGAAATTCAACTGTGTGGTCTAACGAGTGTCATGCCAATATTTTATTAGAAAATCGCTGAATAATCACAAAGATTTTGTATTGTATAAAAAGAAATTCTGAGAACAGAACCTCTTGAAAGAAATATAGCACAACGAATTGATGCCTAAACGCTCACAAACCACCTCTCCGCTAATGTAATAGAAAACCGGCTTAAAGGGGCACTTACTGGAAATCGGTGGTAATTTATTTCCTTTAGCAACGAATAAGTAAAAGTTGGAAGCTATTTAGTGATCCCCAATTACGAGACGAAGGGGTTGGGAAAGTTACTTTCATGTTTTACTTTTAGCTTGTTGCTTTGGTTCCTTTTTCATATCTACTTATAATGAAGTAAAGCTTCAAGTGTATCTACTTATAATGAAGTAACGCTTCAAGTGGTGATAGATAGGTGATAGGTAGGTAACTGGCCAACCAGAACATTCTTAATCAACCAACAAGAACAAACAGCCGTGCTGTAAACTGTGACCGCCTTCCTCGCATACAGACTACGTTGTGAACTAAAGGAATCAGTTCGGTAGTTAACGAACAAATTGAACGATTAATTAATTCATGGATTTATTATTATACATATACGTAATAAAGGATTCTGTAGTAATTGTGCCTGTAATGAGATAAATCGTATTTACAAAATAAATTGTATGTAGATAGCGTTGTTAATTGAAAGAGATTATTGTTGTGCAAATTAAGCTATGGTTGGACGAATATTTACACAAGTTATATCCAGGATCTATAAAAACAGGATTCCAATCTTAAAAAAATATTCCTATTCATCCAAAGTCTGCAACATGGTTCGTCAACATAATAAATACAAAATCTCACGTCATTGTCCCATGGGGGTAGGTATAGACCACGGACCGCCACACGCTACGACTTTGACAAACCTTTTTAGCTCATTCACATTCATACATCTTTTCATGCACTTCCATTAATTGAGGGTGCTACAAACTTACCCCTTGTATGTATTCGTTGAACGGCCTCTCTCAACAATTCCCCTCACCGTCTTTCATTCATTCTCTCTACCGTGACCGAACCATCTAAGCATCCCCTCTCAATCCTAGTTACTATATCATCCTTCAACTTAAACAATCTCTTATCGTATCACACTGTTCTTGATTCGGTCTACCAAAGTAATACCACACATACTTGGTAAGAATTTCGTTTATTTCATACCTAACATTCACTCCCATGCATAAGGGTAGGCACCAACAATAATGAATATACCAAAAAGGCTGAGTCCAAAGTAACTCTAGCTCAATTTACCTACACATAACGCCGCCGGCAGCATTTCCCCTTTCTCTAAATTAATAGAAAAAAGTTTTGATACAATATTCAAGTTTTTCAACCTCCAAAAGTAGTAAATTGGTTTACAAAATCGCTTACATTGCTAATTAACTTTTGTACAGTTTGAATGGCAAGTAATATTGAGCTATGGCGAAGCTTTCAATTTAATTACCAACCATAATTACTTTGTTTCGCTATGTTGTCGTAAGAAAGTGTTCGCAAAATTACATAAGCTAAAGTACCTATAGGTACTGAGTACTTAATAAGATTCTATGAGTGGACTTTTATTTAATGTTAGTAGCACAATTGTTTACAACGCCATTCCTGATTTATGTTACTTTCCTTCTATTGCGTACTTATTTGAAAAGTATGAATTTTTACCAGGAAAGAAATTGTTCGTGACATTTCTGTAGCAGGTTTGTTTAAATACATTTTTCGAGCCGAAATAGTTATTAGGTGTCTTTTATCAATATTGTTCCACTGTAGTAGCCGGGAATAAACAAACCATGAATTTTATTACGATTCAAAATATGATTTAAATTTTAATATTCATTCATTACTTTTACACCACTAGTTTTTAATTAGTAACGAAACTTTAAGGGTGTATTCAGACCGTGAATCTGAACCACTTTCCCTAGCTAACATGGGTCGAAAAACGAGAATTTTTTTGGACCTCCCATAGAAAATTGATCGGCTCCGCACTTTTGTATGGGAGCCTTACGTGGAGTGGCCGACGGCGCGATGGGGTGAATGTGAGGCAGAATGCTCAAACTGACTGTATTCTTAAATGTTATTGCCATATTGTATACACAGCGCGCTCAGACATACACAGAGCTCGGTGGCGCGTTGCGGAGAGGTATGGACTCTCAATCATGAGGTCCGGGTTCGAATCCGCACGGACAACATGCCACTACCAATTAGCTTTTCTAACTTATATACGTATTACCGACTGCTCTCAAACAGTGAAGGAAAACATCGTGAGGAAACCTGCATATGCAGAAGAAGAAGTTCTGATGCGTATGTATAGTCTACCAATCAGCATTGGGCTCGCGTGGTGGACTAACGCCCAAAAACCCTCCTAGACCTGTGCCCTGCAGTGGGACGTATATAGGCTGATGATGATGATGTATACACAATAACCTGACCCCGTGTGGTCTTGGACTAGAATGGGGTCCCTTTACTCTCCTGAGAGTTTAGTAAGGAATAAGTAGCATCATTTTCGTAATAACACTGAAACTTCCAATCTCGCTAATCTCCTATTTATAAAGAAGGTCCAGTAGTGTACTTTACGTGGCTAATGGTTATGAATACCTGTCCTTTTATTTTCCAGAATGTGACACATGAGTTCATTTTGGATGCAAAAAAGTTATCTAGCATTGCTACAACTGCCCTCTAAAAAGGGTTGTTGATAGTAGTAGCAAAGAGTAGTAGTGAGTGTTAATCCTCCTCACTAGTCACACCCCCGGCACTTCATACAAAGATCTCACAATGCTTCGATAGTACTGCAACAGAAACAAGATGGCGTCGGCACACGCACGGTCCCACCAGTACGCGCGCACTTAATGTGTCGTGCTCAACTCCCCTAAAGTTACCCTCAAAGTGCGCCTATCTGATGTTAAGGAGGAGCAAGAAGTGGCCATTCTGTATGTAATACCTACGAACTTATATTCTATTCTATGCTACGAAGAAAGAATAAAGAAAGAAGTATTTTATATGGAATTTATTGATTTTCGACCCAAGTTCCTTAAGGAAAGTTGTTCAGATTCACGGCCCGAAGAAACCCTTAAAAGTTTCGTTACTAATTAAAAATTAGTGGTGTGTATGTGTGTAAATATGTATGTAATTCCCGCCACATATCGTAGCTTTATTTCGCTTCAGTGCATGCTGTTACTGCTATTACGTAATTGTTATAGATCTTCAAATGCAATAATTTTATCCTCCAAGCGTGAGCGGAAGCACGTTGTCATTTCTATAGCGTCTTACAAAACAGGCGAAGTTAAGTATTTCTACTATTTTGTATCATTGTCTAAGCAACTTACCTTAGCTTTATGCCTCTTCAGCGCATGCAAATACGTCCCAGTAATAAACGTCCTCAAATGCAGTTCGTTTTCTCCCTGTAGCGTGAGTAGAAACACATTGTCATCGGTCACTTCCATGGCGTGTATGGGAACGCCAGGGCTGACAGTGCTGAGAAGCGTGAAGTTATCGACGTTCCACGTGCAAACGGTTCCATCCTGTGACGCCGTGACCAGGATCTCGCCGTCTTGGATTACCTTCACGGCGGTTATGGAACCGCGGTGATGGTCTAGTTTCGTTACCTGGGGATGACTGGTAAGGTCAATGTTATGTTGTTGGCGGTCCTTGTATGTTAAAGGACGTATTAGATTATGTAAGATTGATCTTGGGGCTTTAGCCTTTACTGACATAGCCGTATGATCAAAAGCCCCATAAAAAACCTTGAACTCCCACGGACCACCCATTGTTTATCTATTGTTGATAGCGAGTGGTTAAATCATGATAATAATACAAATGATGAGAATTTTTGAAATTGTACCAGAGAGATGGAAGAAAATATGAAATATTAAAAGAAATTAATTATTATGTAGGTAGTGTCCACACTAAAATAACATAATACCTATTCCGAAAATAAGTATTTGAAATAACCCTCCTTCTGTCGCAGTCGGGTAAAAACCAACAAAAACAAAACACATTCAGGAAAGTAGGCATCTTTTACGTAAATTTTGACGGAACTGAATCAAATTATCCCCTTTGTCACTAAAAAAGGTTCCTAAACAAATATTGACGGCGGAAACATAATTCAATAACTTGCAAAGTCAGGAGAAACTTCATGAGGCACATTTTTAAAATGTTGTCAATATAGAACTTACCAATGCTCCGTCAACAAGCGAGGTGACGATGACGGCGGAGTCCTCCCCCCCGCTGATAACAAGGGACCGGTTCACGATGGCTGCCACGCATAGCACTGGTGCTATGTGTTCCCTACATTGAATAAAAAATTTAGCAATACACATGGACTCACTACGTCATACAATAGTAAAACCTAACGTCTCTAAAGTTCAGTTGTATGCTTATTCAGTTATATCAATATGCTTCAGTTGTGCTCAGCTGCCATACATTGCCGCTGACATTCCAGTCATTTCAAATGTATTCGGTCAGTAAGCAGTAATGTAAAACAATCAAGCACACTTTTGCCGTGCATTGCAATGACATTGTATTCTAGCTTTATAGTAGATAACATACCGAGGACAGGAAAGTAAGAAAGGTCTCAGATCTCATGTAATGTCATCATGTGGTCATCAACAAACATGTGATCTGAGGCTTTTTTATGTACTGTCCGAGGTTAGTATACTATTTCTCTCCTCGACAGAGGTGGAAAGCGACAACTTCGTTTAGCGCAGCGGGACGAAAATTGACGCTTTCCGTCCAGAGGGGATAAAAATTTTAAACAATAGCCAGTGCTAGTAATTATGATTGTCCTATTCAACGGCATTACCAGGTCTGGCTATTGGGGCTGGGAAATATAACTTGTATCCTTCCTTCAGGTGAAGAAGATGTTTTATTGTAATACTAACATAGTTTAAGCCCTTACTAACGCTATTATGGATCTCTGGTCTGAAATAATTGATTGATCTATTTAATTAAAATCGATACCAATGTATATTTATATGTAAATAACATAGTAGGCAATGTGTTCTTCAAAAGAGCAGTTAAAATTGTGTTTTGTCATGTGTAACCAATTATGCTAATACGAGTGAAATTGTATACAAAAGTTGCATGGTATTAGTAGTTACCTAATAGTTAAAAGTTATTTAAAATTGCAGCAAACCTCATAGCTTGTAATACACAGCTACCTAATATAATTTATTGCTTCTGGATTGAGAACAAATTTGCTAAACCTATGTTCATCATTGTTATTATAACCTATGCAACATTTATTAAAGAGAAAATTGGCTCCTTAAGCTCTGTTGTAAGTTGGTGTTTTCAAAGAAAGTAGACTTCAGCTCCAGTAAATAGGTTTTCATATACATCTCTTGCCGCCTTAAGCATAATTATTATAAACAACGATTAAATTTATTAAGCGTATGTAACCATTATTTCAGTTAGTTTCTAGCAGCTAAGTGAGCTCGGCTTACTTTAGTGGTATCAAGCTTTTATGTTACAGAAGTTAGTCGACTTTAGCCACCGGAATTCTAATTACCTAGTCACTGCTAGGAGCTGTGCTTATGGTGGTTAGGTACACATACCTGTGTATTACCGCAGAATCATTAACTATAAACGAGTTGAAAATGTTTGTAATACCGTATTATCTGTAGCTATTTAAATTCAAACACCTGTTCCAAATTATTATTTATTTCGATGAAAAACAGTTCACAACGTAGGTAAAATTCGAAACCAAGCATTGAATACTTCATAAAGAGCATCCGTTTGTTAATGGAAATCCTCGTTTGAATAAATTAAAATATTTTTTTGCTGAATATACGATCGAGCTCGAATTAAATCCAGAATATATATGAATTTAATGCCTAAAGCGGACTATGTTTTTGTTCCAGAAACAATCCTGAATATCGTGAGAATAACTAAAAAGTATTTAAAATATTCAAATAAAATTATCGGACCGGCAAGATCATTGACATTCTGTGCACATGGACTCACAACGTCATACAATAACTAAATCCAAAAATGGCAAATTGACGCTTTCCGTCCGGGGAGGGGAGAAAAACAATTAAGCATAACTTAGCGGTCCCATTAATAGCGCACTGATGCGAAGTTTTATTTTTAGAATGTCATTGGGCAAGATATATTATAACACAGTCATATCATTAAACTAAACCGTGTACTTACAATATTTTAGTCTTGACAGCCAAGGTGTGCAGATCCCACACGATGACGGTGGTATCCTCAGATCCTGTGAGAAGGTACTGCGATTCTCTGGTCACGCACATGCAGAGTATTCGGCCTGAGTGACCTGCATAATAAAGCAAGTGTATCACAGATTACTTAATACATTATAAATATTTTAGAAATTCTGATGCATATACGAAGTCCAATCCGCATTGGGCACGCGTGGTGGACTTACACCATCTTATTTTATATTGTCTTGTTGTGAGGGCTGGCAAGCCAGCAACACTTCGATCTTTTGTGTTAGCCCCAATACTATTCATTTTCTTCACCCCTCAAATACATGGCTGATAAACGAGGCAATAACATTCAGGAGAAGAAACCTAAGATCTTCCGGTTTTGGATATCCATCACTGAAGAGGCTCATGCGTTTAGCCGCCAATACATCGCAGTCACAAAGGATGTTCCATGGTCTCCTCCTCCACCTTTTTTGAGGTAGGCCTATGTCCTACAGTAGGTCGTAGGTATATATAATATAGTTTGATGATGATTATTAAGTACAGTATAATTGCATTGAAACATCAGAAACAGCTTGCGTCATCGATATTGCCTCTATGTATGTGGCTGAATCAAATCAATCGTAAATAGCAGTCTGTTTGCGGTTTTATTGTATGAAAGCAACTCAATTGTATAGTTCACTTTAAAGTAGGTTAATAGCAAAAGCGAGCGTATTCTGCATTTTATGTCAAATGTGTGTTTTTTACAAATTGTTGTTGTACCTGTAATACAAGGTGTTACAAAAATACAAATAAACATTTAAGGGGGTGGTTTAGAACATCAAACTGAACAACTTTTACTATGGGACCAACATCGAAATCGCGACTGAAGCTAAAATATGTATGGAATATCAGATTTTTTTTGCGATTTCGATGTTGGTCCGATAGAGAAAGTTGTTCAGTTTGATGGTCTAAACAACCCCCTTAAGAGTTTTAAATATTTATTTTTACTTATGTAACACCCACCCATAACCATACTAAACACGTAAATACTTACTTAAGAAAAAAAAGCTTTTGTCTATCTTCATTATCATGAAGTACTTATATAAAAATCTTAAAGATTTGATATAACTTCATGATAATGAATTTTTTTAATATGCTCTGAAGTATCATTCAAAATATTTTATATGTGACGAAACGTATAAAGCTTTAAGCATTTGAATGACTGAAACCATTTCGGCGTCTTTGTATACGATAACATAGCTGACATAATGATAATTGATAACGTTGTAAGTTTCACCGTACCATCACAAGGTTCTTCTTTATGTGAATGGACACAAAAAAGTCGATTTAAATTAAATTGGAGACTGCCTTTTTAAGTGAACAAAAAGATGCAAAACATTTGAGAATGAAAAGTTATCGATATTATTTTCACTCTCGCCTTGCTGTGAAATTGCTAGTGTGAAAGGGTTCTCATTACTAAAATGATCACGATCACATCACGATCAAAATGATCTTCCACGCTATGATATGCTTGAAAGTAGATATAGAGATAAGTTCGTCGTAGTCGTCGAACACTGTCGTATCTGTATTTTACGTACTTTGCAGGACAGCCATTTTAAAATTATCGTGCACATTTTGTGCCGTTATTTCGTATCTAATAAACATATGTTTTTCAAATTTGCTGTACTGATTTTATTAACGGTTTTCTTTAATGTTTTATATTTAAATGTATTAAATTCTTTTTTCATACCGGTATATACTTTAAAAATAGCACATGTGACGTTGTTCATCGAACAATATTCGATTGGATCTGATAATTCTACGTAGAACAACGTCAGTAGTACAAAACCAACGCAACACTGTCCCTTGAAAAACGTCATATTTAGTAAAACATTTCCAAAAACAAATCATAGTTTAAAACTGTTTTTTAAGCTTTCTAATATTGGCTAAGTATCATTTTAAAATTGTACTTACCATTATTAGACTGTTAAATACATTTTCATTATTCCGACGTATAGCGTCGTATTTGACAATGTTTTTCTCGAAACGAAGTCGGGTTAGACAATACGTCACGCGATTTCGTGGGTGGGAAAAGCGGAATAGGCATAGAACACTGACGTACTTAGCAGTACAACGGTGTACTGCGGACCGGGATTAGATGCCACGTTATACCAACTATGTAACTTTACAGTAAATTGATGAAAAAAATATATAATGAAATCAATCAATAGCATCTCTTTAGGCGCATCTAATGGTATAAAAAAACAATTTTGTCATTTTTTTCACATACTACAGTGTTCGACGACTACGACGAGTTATCTCTCGTCATCTACTTATCTACTTTCAAGCATGTCATAGCGTGGAAGATCATTTTGATCGTTGCAATTGCAAGCTGTTGAATAATTTAACAAACTGTCTTTATGTTATGTTTTAGTCACAATATTCCGTAAAGCAATGTTGAATTATAAGAAATTATACTGTGATTTCCTTACCTGTGACTACACCTAATATAAAATGTTATCTCCAGGTTATCAAGGGTTCTCATTACTAAAATGATCACGATCACATCACGATCAAAATGATCTTCCACGCTATGATATGCTTGAAAGTAGATAAGTAGATGACGAGAGATAAGTTATCTCTTGTCGATCAAAATGATCTTCCACGCTATGACATGCTTGAAAGTAGATAAGTAGATGACGAGAGATAACTTATCGTGATCATTTTATTTTAGTAATGAGAACCCTTGATAATATGGAGATAACATTTTATATTAGGTGTAGTCACAGGTAAGGAAATCACAGTATAATTTCTTATAATTCAACATTGCTTTACGGAATATTGTGAGCAAAACATAACATAAATACAGTTGTTAAATTATTCAACAGCTCAGAAAAGTTCAGCAAAGCTGGCTCACAGTGACAGCAAAACAAAACCGAAGCAAAGTCTGCCCTAAGTCTGAATTATCTTTAGACGGGAGCATCCTCGGAGATTTGATATAACTAGATAATATACTACTGAGACGGCCGGTAGGGAAGCTATTTCAGCGAGTTCTAATGTTGTATATAATATATCTATGGTTCTAATACAGACAGTTTTAAAAATTAGCATGTTTCTTTCCGATTTTTTTTTCTTTTTTTTTATCCTAACCAGCCCGGCAAAACAAAGTCGCTATATTTCGCATTACCACATAATAGATAATAAATAGGTAGTATTTGCATTACAAACGTTATAAGTCAAATATAAGTCAATCCAAGCGGGTTTTCAGGTTTACCAACCAGTTAGGTAGGATCACGTACCTAGCTTGGGTATGTGTGCACCTTTTTCGCTCATTGAGTGGAGCCGCCCTTATGTATCTGATACTTTGTGACAAAACATATTCTACTTTGTTAACTCCTATAAATAAAAATTTACGTAAGGTAACGTTTAACAAATAATATTGATTGCGTACCACCAATTGTTTATCGCAAGCTATTTAGCGGTTCGTTTGCCAGAAACTTACTTGATTCATTGGGGTAGGTGGTCTGAAAATAAACGCATTAGCGATACAAAGAAACAAATATACCAAGATCAGACCGCAAAATTATACACCTATTTGTTTGGTGAACGTTTAAACAGGGGTAAACAACGCCGCCGGGTAGCCTAGCAAAATATTGTCGCAAGTACCTTTACCATGATGATTTATGGTACCTTTTTTTCCACCAATCTGTTTGGGAAGTAAATGAGGAGACCGATGTAAATATCTGGAAACACTAGGGTTGTCACCTCTCAGTCTGCCTTGCTCTAGGGATGCCAGGTTCAAAGAAGTTATTTTTAACCCTAGAGTTGCGAAGTTGCGGCAGACTGAGGTGGAAAGTCTATTTTTTCCAGTTCTTTAGATTGCTCTCCTTCAGATGGCACCTCATTTACTTCTCAAACAGATCGTTGGAAAAAATTGTACCCTAAATCATAATGGTACTTAAATACTTGTGGCAAGATTTTGCAAGGCAACCCAGTGGCGTTGTATGAACTTCGTTTACCAAACAAATAGGTGAATAAAACGGTCGGATCTTGGTCTAAAATGTTTAAGATAATATGAAAGGTCTGGCCCTCGCGATAAATTCATAATATTTTTATTTACGTGCCGCCCGGGTTCGTGCAAACATTATTCTCGGATAAGCAGGAGTTTCCTTTGCAAATATTTAAATAACAAAACGCTTTTTATATTGTTTCACGTTTAGAAAATTTTAAGTAAATAGTGTTATGAAAACGGGGAAACATTTTATTTTTCACTCCAGACTCATCCGGACAAAGGCCTTCACAAATAATTCATAATAATATATAGCAGAATCAAATGGTACAGGGTGTAAGGGACAGCCCTCCGTAATCTGAAACGGTGAATTCAGACCATCAAACTGAACAACTTTCACAATGAAGCTTACCTCAGGAAAAGCGAAAAAAATCAGCTGTCGCGTTTCCTGAGGTAGGTTCCATAGTGAAACTTGTTCAGTTTGATTGTCTGGGTTCACTGTTTCAGTTTGCAAAGGGCTTTCCCTTACACCCTGTATATCATAGGCACGGAGCTATACAGAATGTACACTTAAATACCTAACATACTTTAGGCAGTGCTTCACACCATCAAACTGAACATCTTTCATTATGAGACTAACTGAAATCGCAAAGAAAATCTGTTGTATGAGAAAATATCAATCGCTACTCGACCAACACCTATGAAACAGCAGATTTTTTTTCGCGGTGTCGATGTTGGTCGTATAGTAAAAGTTATTACACTGAGAAAAAACATTCTTTTCTCAGTGTAATGATGATCTGAAAGCAGCCTGATCGATATGTAGCCCATTTAAGTTTATGCCCTGTATAGCGTGGCGGTTCTTCACCGCTGGACAAGTAAGTGATCAACTATCTGAGTATTTTAAGCCTGTGGTCGAATAACACAATTTATATCAGTGCTAGTTGGGTTCAATCAATCAATCAGTCACGTACTTCCGAAGAAAAGATGATGAAGTACTACATAAGAATATCTTTTCATTCTCAGTGTTCCGTGACACCGACCCGTAATCATCTTTAATAATTTCATAATGAATCAAATTAAAGATTGAAAAATTTGTCTCGGTCGGGACTTGAACCCACGCTCTTCCAAACCGGGGAAACGTGCTAACCAATTACACCACCGAGCCCACTACCCAGAGAACGATATTTTCAATCTGTTACGTCTTAAGGGGACGTGCGCGCCATCTACTGGCAATATTACAACCAACCAACTTGCAAGTCAAATATTACAACTTGAAGGCTAGTGGCTTCTGGGTAGTGGGCTCGGTGGTGTAATTGGTTAGCACGTTTCCCCGGTTTGGAAGAGCGTGGGTTCAAGTCCCGCCCGAGACAAATTTTTCAATCTTTAATTTGATTCGAAATAGCACAACATGGCTGTAACATGTTTATAATCAATAATTTCATAATGATTTCCATTACAATGCAAGATCTGAATAATATTAATGTGCTCCATTTCTGATAGCACTACTGATTCAACTCTGTTAATTAAATATTTACGTATTTCATGTCGAAATATTGTTAAAGTTTTATCGTGTTTCACATAATTGGAAAGATAAAGAGCAGTTTCGATTGAAAGTTAAATAAATGTTTTAATCACTTTGGCTTTGTGAAATTCGTTAAAAGCCAAACTGCGAAAACCGGCCTTTATGTAGGTACCGAACCATTCATTGAACATTATGACAACAGTTTAAATCACGTGAATTAAATACACACTACAAGTGTAGAGTGATTAAGGGTTGAACTACACGTGGCCGCACGCGATCGCACTTGTCCGTCGCTCCATCCTTTTCTGTCACTCAGGAACGTCATTTGCTAGAGCATATAAGATGGACGGAACGCGATCGCGTGCGTACGCACGCCGCAGTTCCGCGTTCCGTTCGCGTTCCGTCCATCTTATATGCTCTATTCGCGAGCGACGGAAAAGTGCGATCGCGTGCGGCCATGTGTAGTTCAACCCCAAAATGTAAAATATATAGTGATACAGAATGTAACAAAACAACCTAGTAATAACACCTTAAAAAATCGTAATACCGGCACATTAAGAAGGACCCCATGTACTTAATATTTGTATTCTAATTAGTATCTAGTGTTCATAATATGCATCGCGAAATTGATATCATTAGCATCCTTTCATGAAACTGAACAACTTTTACTATGGGAGCAAACCGATCGGAGCAAGAAAAAAATCAGCTGTTCCATACTAAACTGCTATGTTGACTTGACTCAACTGTACGAAACAGCAGTTTTTTTTCTAGCTCCGATCGGTTTTCTCCCATAATACAAGTTGTTCAGTTTAATGGTTAGACTCTTAGTTTAAAAGGATGCTATAATGATATAAATTTCACCCTGTATCGATCATCTATTACCCTACTGTCCCAGAAAGAGTAATAATGGTTATTAAGAGTGGTAATGTTCTTGTAATATAGTGAGCTTCTAGCTGTAGCAAAGTTTCTGGTCACTTCAAAAGGGATTATGGTGTCGAGTTAAGGCACGAAAGTAGGTATGTCACCCACGCGACGAGAGTACGGCTACGCAAAATGTCATGTTGACTCTACTAACTAGAACAAGGGTAACATTGACCTTTTGTTCGCTAAAATAAACCCAACTAAAAGCGAGAGCCGGCCGTTTTCTATCGTCGGCTTATATATAACTTCCTTTTGCTGAGGTTTAAGTTGTCTACTTAAAAAGCCCTCGGGGATTTTGCCTTTTGATAATGTGTGATAACTTCAAAATAGAGTCATGTTGCATTAAGTTTGGACACGAGCGGTTGTGTCATTCGCGTAGTGTTTGCGCTTGAGTTTGCTGCGAGGCTCCACTATTTTTTTTTCATTTAGTATTTGCTAAAAAAAATCCTTGAAATTGTTCCATTTATTGTTCTTCTAATCTTCTAGACCTATAGATCTATCCCAAGGGACAGATCAAGACGATTAGAAGGTATTGTCTGGATAGATACTCCCACAAGTTACTTGACATTGGCAGAAATAAAATGCTACACAGGCAAAATGCCATTGATTTATAAATAAATTAATTTTAAAGTACTTTTTGGATGTAGAGAACCTGAAACGTAATTTACTCAGCCACGAGTGAGTCAGCATAAGCGAGAATGCGTTTCATTCGTTTTCATTTTACGAGCTAACGTACTAAATATTCAACGCAATACAGAATATTTTCCATGCCTGATCAGTTGATGGGTGAAGATAAGGGGGGATTGGTGGTAATAAAGTTTAAGTCACTACTTTGAATGAACTGCACGCTTGATAGGGTAGACACGAGACTAAAAAAGACCTATTTTAATACAGTTTATATTTTTTTTTCGGTAATGTAAAATGACTTTTTTGGGGAAGTGCATTCTGTTCCAACCATGTATGTGTATGTGTAGTATGTACCTAATAAATGTGGCAAATTTTGTGCACTCACGAACATACAATTCTTTTACGAATTAGTGAAACAAAGGCTGGCAAAAAATTCTGCTTTGTTTTTATTTTCCGTTAAAAAAAGTTAAAAATGTTGATACGAAAAGTTAAGGAAAAAGTCAAAATCTATGAATAAAAATGTATCAAACTAGTATCAAAGCAAATTTTAAAAGTGTGTTGTATAAATTTTTTAATATAGTTGAATACAAACTTCTACATTCTATTCCAATGTAACTTAATTAAACGCAAATCTAAAATCAAATAAAAATAGTGATTTCCGATAATATTTTCGCCAAATACTCTTATGTATGTAGTAGACTATTTTCAATATTAAAAACATTGTATTTTAATAAAGCTTTAATTGAAAACTCAAGAACTTATTTTTTTAATTATTATGTACAGATAAGATGTCACGTGACATTAAAGCCAGCACACGGTTATCCCTAATCAGATTGCAGCTTTAACCTAAATATAAAGTTAAAGAAAACTGACCTTTAAAAGTGTGTACTTTAGAGTTGGACATGACGTGCCACAGCTGGGGGTCCCCGGCCGACGGAGCCAGCACCAGGTGCTGACCAGAAGGAGCCAGTTGAAGGAGACGAGCTCCAGCTCCCGGGGTCGATCCGCCAACCGATACCACTCGCACTGTTGATGCTATTGGCGGTTGCAACCTGCGAGGATAGACGAGTATGTTAAACTTGATAGTGATCGATGATTTCTTATAGCCGATTTCGAATGCAGCGATTGATCGTTTATAACAAAAAAGAAAACCGACTGCATACGGGAACAAAGAAGAAACATACCCAGGTAGTTGGTTTGTCCCCGCCTGCAATAACTACCTAAATAACATTCAAATTATATTTGCTCAAACTAAGCTTTGTTATAGCTGATTAGTGGTTATTGAGCTTGTTTTTTTCTTTTCAGTTAATAATTTTAACGAAACTTTTTATTGAGGCAAAATGGTTACTCATAAGGTACATACCTTATTTAGGGTCATAACATTTACACTAAATTAATATATCGGAATAGTAATCTATTATACATCTAGCGGGTAATTAATCTATTGGATTACGGCTCACCACACCTTTGATAATGGGAGCATACACAACATTTGATTACTAAACGTTCAAGAGGATTATCAACAAACGAATGATTAATATTGTATTATGATCGGAATATTAAAGGTTTCAGTATGGGATAAAATATATTTAAATACCATTTTAATTGAGGTTTTGATAGTGTCACCATCAGCTTATAAATCAGTACAAGTAAGGGGGTTAATTGCCGATGTTTACAAAATCGGTAACTTATTATGATTGTACTAGTTTTGAAAGTAATATTTTGATTCTGTGATCATCATATTCATTGTCAAAAAATAATTAACTTAATATTAAGGAACCTCCGTGGTCCAATGGTTAAGAGAATTGGGCTCTTGACACGGAGGTCGTGGGTTCGATTCCCACGGGGGGCACCTAGTGAAATGTCACTTTGTGCGTTTTTCCTCAGTTGGTTAGGACATTGCAGGCTGAGTCACCTGATTGTCTGAAAAATAAAAATGAATCCGTGCTTCGGATGGCACGTTAAGCTGTTGGTCCCGGCTACTATCTCTGGTGGTTAGTAGTCTTTACATAAAAACCACGTCAGAGGCCGTAAGGCGGTTTGAATAAACTCTGACACCAGGGCTTGCAGCCCACTCGATAAGAAGAAGAAGATTAAGGAACAGAATCGCTAAAAATGTTCAAAAGCACCATTTGATTTGATACCGATTGAAAACTGATAGAAACTCAAAAATCTACCCTAAACATGCTCTAAGTAGTCACAATTTTGAAATAAAAAGACTCAATTATCATTGTTACTCGTATTTAGTTACATCCATAAAGTTCAAACTGTTTTCACTTTAGAAATCATACCGAGATTCTATGAATGTCATTATTTTCCATACTTTTGTAAACACTAGCTGGTAGCTGATTAACACAAAATAATCATAACGTTCTCACGCCTGTCTCTCACTGGGGTAGGCAGAGACAATGGAACACCACCTGCTTCAATCCTGTCAAACCTCTCTAGCTTCCTCCACATCCATTCTCGTCTCTTTCATGCATGCTCATCAGTTTCGGGTAGATCTGACCCGGCCCTTTTTATAGCACGTTGCCATTTAAATAAAACATTCACATAAAAAAATCCAATGGTTAAATTAAATTTGAAATCGAGCTTTATGAGATAAAAGCAACCACAAAACTCGTTATCTTTCCACCAGATAACGAACATAATACCACACATTAAACAGTTATTAACGTCACGTTCCGGTTCCATAATACGTTATTCGATTTCCTCATTACTGATAAGGGTCCTTTCCTGTCCAGAAAAACATTTATCTACGGGGAGTTAATGGGATAGATGAGAAGAGATTAGTGAGTTAATTAACACAAATCCGAGATCCCGTGAGCCTCCGATTGCCCGCGGTTTCCGATTCTTGGTACGTGACGTATTTAGCTGTATTTATTGGTACATTTATTTATGGTAACATTGGTTTGTGTTTTGTTGGTCAGTAAAGTGATACCGTCAGCATCAGAGAAATCTAACCCCCTTGCGGTTATAAAGATATCGATTCTCTGATGCTGACTGAACCTGGGTGCCTAAAAAAATCAAGCTGGATGGAAATAGTAGATTACACACCGAGGACAGGAGGAGACGAGGTTAGTATACTATTTTTCTCCTCGACGGAGATGGAAAGCGACAACTTCGTTTAGCGCAGCGGGACGACAATTGACGCTTTCCGTCCGGAGGGGAGAAAATAAGATTACATTATGATGTTTTAACGGCAATAATGAATTACTGTTTTGGCAGTTTCCAATAACTATTGGCTACATACAATCATCTTTTCTAATACAGGTACCTACTAATAGGTATCACTACATGAGATGAAGTAATTATCTTGACGTATGTTCACGAAGGGACATAATTATTTACGTAAATTTAAGTTCAATATTTATGTATTTACAAAGTTTTACTCGACTGCAGTCAATTAGTATCTAGACTAGTGCAGAAAGATTAAAAATAAGCTTTATCAAAAATCAATTTACTTCTACCACGAAATATATAATTCTACTTACTTATTATCCTAACAATAAAACAAATAAAGTACTAGTGAGGATAAAGCAGGTGCGGCAAAGCCGGTCAGTTTGGCTATTTTCCTAAGTGCCAGTTCGCTGGCCTGCCGCAAATTGAATAAAACAGGACAATGGAATTACTTGACCCTTCCAGGTTCTTATTTGTAGTTCCCACGTGATTCAGTTTGATTGGCTTCTATACCTAAGTATCAATGCTGTTTCCTTAGTAGCAGCTTTTTGCTTCAAATGAGTTGGGTTAAACGAATTATAATCTTTCTACAGTTGCACACTTTAAACTTTTCTGTTCTCGTTGTAATACACGGAGAAAAATAGTTAGTACATGATATGACAAATATAAATACTAGCAGACTTTACTATAAAGTCGAAGAATTCGATATATAACAAGCAAAACGTGTTGCAGATTCGAAGTTTGTTCTTTCTTATACAATAGTAAATTACACACCGAGGGCAGGAAAGTAAGAAAGGTCTCAGATCTCATGTATTTGTTGACCGAGGCGAAGCCCTGGAGTGCGATTTTTGAATCTCATTCGGTGAGCTCAGCAATTGAAAATGTCAAAATTACTAAGGAGATACGCATTTTTCTATTGCTGATTTGACTTTCGAAAATCGCACTCCAGAAGTATAATTTTTGAAAGTCAAATCAGCAGTAGAAAGATGCATATCTCCAGAGTAATTTTGAGATTTGCTACTGCTGAGTTCGACGTATGAAATTCAAAAATCGCACTCCATGTCAACAAACATGTGATATGAGGCTTTCTTATTTACTGCCCGAGGTTAGTATCCTATTTTTCTCCTCGACGGAGGTGGAAAGCGGCAACTTCGTTTAGCGCAGCGGGACGAAAACTAAGGCTTTCCGTCCGGAGGGGAGAAAACTTGTTATTAAAGAGTGCTACTTTAAAATAACAACAAAAAACTAGTAAAATCTGTTATTTTCTAGTTTATTGTAACATTTACTAAATTACTAGATATTTCTCAGTGAATATTAACTAGTACACTCTCTTTGAGGGTAAGTATGTGCCCTGCAGTGAGACGTTTATAGACCGATGGTGATATTACTATACTAACTAGTTAATCATTACTAAATTATGACTATAAAATACTGTACTCTAAAATTTAACATTTTAACGGGTTCTTACCGCGTTTTGGTATATTTGAGTTCCCGTCATCCCGTGATCGTGGCAGTTGTAACACTGCCGAAATATCGGGAACTCAAATATACCAAAACGCGGTAAGAACCCGTTAAAATGTTTACAATAACCGCGTAACTCAAAAACTATAATACTGTACTCGTAGCATACAAAATGTATCGATACATTTGTGAAAATTGGCGATCACCACAAAACAATCCTGCCAGGCTCGCGGAAGTGTAGGGGGGGAAAGGGGGAAATATACATTGTAGGTACTTATTTGCGCCATTTGGCTTAGAATTATTTATGTAAAAGCGAAGTGAGAGTATCGACCACGTTTGATAAATTAATAAAAATAGATACTTAAAACGTTTTATAAATGAATGTGAGAAAATTACCCTCACGTTTGTCATTGACTGGATGAGGAAGGCCAAGGACAGAGTTTTGTGGCGCGCCTTGGGAGAGGCCTATGTTCAGCAGTGGACGATGATAGGCTGATGATGATGATGATGTTTGTCATTACCTTGTAATGGCATGTTAAACTGATAAAAATAACATTTTGGGCGTGTCTTAATATTATTAAAACACATTATAGTTTGTTCTTGTTTTTTTTTTGTGTATCTAGGTGTGCAAATAAAGAATATTTATCTTATCTTATCTTATAGTTAAACTCACCATCCATTCAGAGGGACAAGCAGTGGTTTGTCGTACCCGTCACACCACGCCATCGCGGAGGTGACCAGGGTGGCTAAAACGCCACGTCGCGCCACAGCTGGTCGCAGCCATGCTATTATCTGTACAAAGAAATGTATACCTTCATCTGTACTTATAAAAGAGTTCCGTGACTGACCGAATGACTGACTGACTGACATACAACGCACAACCTAAACCACTGAAGATAGAAGACTGGGTCTATTGGCGAGGAGAAGAAAATTAGGGAGAAGTCTTTGTAGTTTGGTATCGAATAGTAAGTAAAATAAAAAATTTACGTAGAATCATTTGCGAGATTTACCGAATACAGGAGGAAAATAAAAAAAATACTGACATATTGAAAATGAAATCTCTCACGCTTACAAAACTCTCTCACGCTTAAATCTCTCTCGCCTAATGGTAGAGGGAGTAAAGTTAAAAATTCTAAAATTCCAAAGATCGTTCGATGACTGCAAAGAGCGAAGGCAAGCAAAATTTTTATTCATACTGGAATATTACAAAATTACTACGGCACAGAAAAAAAGAACCAGTAGAAATAACTCGAGAAATAGCGACCAGAAAAAAAATCTAATAAAAATTCTTATCTTATCTTCATTATACAGGGTGTAAGTGACAGCCGAGCAAATACTGAAACGGTGAACTCAGACCATCGAACTGAACAGCTTTCACTATGGAGTCTACCTCAGGAAACGCGAAAAAAATCTGCTGTTTCATACATTTGAGTCGGGTAGGTACAGCAGTTTTGTATGAAATAGCTGATTTCTTTTCGCGTTTCCTGAGGTAGGATCAGTAGTAAAAGTTGTTCAGTTTGATGGTCTGAGTTCACCGTTTTAGTCTGCGGAGCGGTATCCATCCACATTACATCCAATGAAGCATTAACCGAACAATAAACAAAGAAACTAACACAAACGCTATTATTAACCCAAAACTTTTGTGATCAGAAACAAAGGATTTATTACAATGTTACGTGAACGTGTATCACGCAAAGAGAAGCTTAGACGAGTCAAATAGCTTTACTCATTGACGTAGAATACTATGGACGCTGGGTCTAGTACAAAATTGTCGAAAAAAGTGTCCGAGACTAACCTACACAAACCTAAGTACGTGTTTAGTAATATAATCATTGAAAGTGCCGAAATTCTTTTTCATTTTGCTTGCGTAGTTTTAACCCCATCGTGGCAAGGCATGCACCGCCTTCGCTCGCGTGCGCGTCGTCGACCGTTCAAACAAAGACTGTCGCGTAATTAA
Source organism: Agonopterix heracliana (assembly GCA_963693445.1). Classification (NCBI taxonomy): domain Eukaryota; kingdom Metazoa; phylum Arthropoda; class Insecta; order Lepidoptera; family Depressariidae; genus Agonopterix; species Agonopterix heracliana. The sequence goes on from OY856310.1 coordinate 6,082,013, forward strand.
GTCTCTTTATACGGTTTAAGTCTCTTTTGGTTTGGACACTTTTGAGCGCGGACCCTTCGTCCAGTAGAAGTCAATGGCTTTACTACATAAATATTTGGAATAAAGCCTATGTGTCATATTGTCGTATACACACCCGAATGAATAGACTAAGCTTGACGCGAATAATGTGTATAATACGTCTTTATCTACACGAAACGGCTGGAGGTCTCATAATTTATCTTAGTAAGTAACAATGGACCTGTATTCGTATAGAGTTTCTCATAATATCCTGATGGTTTTTTATGGGATTATCAGACCATCATACTAAACATTTTTCTCTTTGGGACCAACATGGAAATCGCGATTAAAGTAAGTTTGAAGTTTTGTGTGGAACAGCAGATTCATTTTTCGCGATTGCGATGTTGTTTCTTTGGAGAAAGTTTGTCAGTTTGATGGCCTGATCATCCCTTAAAAAATAAAGAAGGATCCTGTATAATGATACGTTGCAGGGTTTGCCCCGAACACTTGTCTCTCGCGTGGTTTTCACGCGGTTCGCGTTTCAGCCTGCCAAGAGGCTCCAAAATCCTTCTCAGTTGTTCTTACTCAAAAACAATCCTCGAGATTGGATAGACACTCCCATCAAACAACTTGACATTGGCGGAAATGCGGTGAAACAATTTTTTTTTGTGTACCGACAAAAATCATTAGCAATACCTATACAACTAACGATTTTGGGATTTGCTCTGTGGCTCTGCTATTGGGTGGTCGCGTGCGCGTCGGTTGCCCCATCCCCGGTCCACAGTGGAACTCCAGTGGCTCAGGATATTGTTCTTTTATAAGAACAACCCTTGAAGTCACCAAAATATCAATATAACCGTACAACGTCAAGTACTTTTGCTATAAAAACTCGACATTGGCAAAATCATCACATACCCAAGATGGCAGCCATTTTTTAAAATATAGAATAGAATAGACAACTAACGATTTGTCTCACTAAAAATATAACATTTACAGAGTACTTATCCCAACAATAATTTAATCAGTAAAACTGTTTTACAGCTTTGCGACTCGGTAAACCTAATTTTGTCAGTTTGCGAAGTTTTGCCCCAACAAAGGCTTATTCAAACGCGTTAAAAGGACTTTATGGCCTTTGCTGACATCGCCGGGTAAGCCTATTGATTGGCACCCTGCTTCGGAATACGCACTTTCACTTTATTGACGAAGATTATTATATGGAAGAAATACAGGATATACATAGGATATACACTTATTGCTGGGTATGGCAGATGGCAGAAGCGCTCGTTGGCGTAGTGGAGCTTCGGTATTGGAAACGATCACCGAAGTTAAGCAACGTCAGGTCCGGTCAGTGTTTGGATGGGTGACCGTTTAGTGGTATTTCATCTCGAGCGTTTCCGTGTTTCAGAAGGCACGTTAAGTAGTTGGTCTCGGATAGTTTCGTCAGATGGCGTTGTAACTATTCGTTAAGCCAGGTCAGAGGCCTATTGAGGCGGCTTGAAAATTCTCTGACAGCAAGATGACCGCTACCTTGCCTCCACCAACACGCACTGGGCCCGCGTGGTGGAGTATGGCCCACTCCCTCTCACCTTTATTCGTGAGCGGAGGCCTTTGCCCTGCAGTGGGATTCTTTAGGCTATAACTTACTTACTTACTATGGCAGAAGAAGCATGAAAGTAAAATGAGCATAAGCATAAGCATATGCTCATGACTAAATTCCCCGAGCGGGAGTCAGAGATATTCTGAAACCTCAGAACATCCACGTTTCACCAGTAGTACCGAAACTCTGTCCAAGTAAAATGAACGCTGTTGAAATGCGTTCCTTGCACAGTATGTCTGGTGTCACGCTGAGAGATAGAGTGAAAAATTGCGTGATAAGAGATGGATATAAATCGAAGGAAGATGTTGTGACAATAATTGAGAGTATGAGTGAGATGTACGAATGAGATTTATGTTGATAATGTAAGTGAAAGTGTCAAACGGCACCCTCGAAGGACGTATTCTGATCAAATCGGTTGCGTCCTTGTTGCGTCCTACAAAAAGGGGAAGTGCGGAGTACTCGAAACCGACGAGCATGTCATGAAGAGATGTATTGTACCTACATGAAGCAAAAGAGGTATGTAAAAGGATCGTACTAAAAGGTATCTGCCTACCCACCTGGGAAAGACGTGTGACGTTATAGATAGATATATACATAGACAAATTACTCTAGCGATAGACTTGCCCTTGCATAGAAGCAACATGTTCCACTTGAATGAGGTGTACGCACCTGATTGATGTTCCCGAGTTCACTTCGTCACTATGGCAATGACAGACCGCAATGTGTCATTTTGTGTTGTTTTGTGTGACATGTTGTTTGTTTGAACGAGCGTGTCTATCGCTAGAGTAATTTGTCTATGGATATATACAAGGTGTTTCATAAGTAACAATAAATTTTTAAAACTCTTAAGGGGGTTGTTTAGACCGGCAAACTGAACAACTTTCTCTATGGGACCAACATCGAAATCGCGAAAAGAATTATTTTATATCCCATACATATTTTAGCTCTAGTCGATTTGTAGAGTATAGAACATAATTTTTTTTTTCGCGATTTCGATATTGGTCCCATAGTGAAAGTTGTTCAGTTTGATGGTCTACACCACCCCCTTAAAGGTTTATTTGTATTTTTGTAACACCTTGTATAGAAAAATACAGGATGTAGGTATACTTAAATACATTGTCTATGTTTCAGACAATCGAACTAAACTAGCATTTTGAGAACAACAATAGTAACCGCGAAAAAACTGTTTAATACATTTGGGTCGAGAAACCATTGACATTTTTCAAAGTATTGCAAAAAATAGCTTTTAGGCTTTAGTAGTAGGCACTTTTCATTTAAGGTTTTCTTGATGAAAACATCTTCAATCTTGTGATAATGTGACAACTGAACAGTAAAAGGACTCTTAACGCCACTTAAATTAAAATAAAACCATTCAGTTCGCCGCGTAGCAACAGCTACGCTACTGCTACGCCGTAGTTCGTAGCAGCACTCGTAGCATACCTGGGCTCCGAGTTGCATGGGGTCCCGGGTGAGGATATCGCTGGCCTTCCTCACGGCGCCATACACCAGCTCCACGTCCCGGTCCAGGATATAGCAGCGCACGTGCTCCAGGATACAGCGGAGGTACGATATTGTTACCGTTTGTACCTGCGGGGTTGAAAGCTTTGTGAATAAAGGCTGGGGAAAAACGCACGTGTTCGCAGTACGTTAATGAGGGTAATCATCATAAGAATGTCGTTGTCGTCCACATTCTTTCGTTGCGGACGCCATTCCTATACTTATCGTGCTTTTTGTATGGACAAAACATCGATCGCTCTTGATGAGTTGGTAAAGGCGTTGAAAGAAAACATTAGAGGAAATCGACATGATTCTATTTTAGGGGTGTGTTGTGGTCGCTGTCTATTAAGAATGGCGACTCTCCCTGTCATACTGGACAGTGTTAAGGGTCAATTCCCACTTAAAGAACAGAGGCGCGTATCGGTAAGAGGATCGAGTGAAGACTCGCTAAGTGTCCCACTGTTCGTTATAAATTATAGTATATCTAAATCAGCAGAAGCAGGATGTGGTAGAAGAAAATTTTGGAGGTGGGATCTTTTAACTGGTCGCTAAAAGTCTCGTGTGATCTCTCTAATGCTCGCGGCACCGCGCTTTCTGTTCTATCGCTTCAAATCATTTTGAACTTTTTCACTAGTAGAAAGATTAAAAATGCCAAGTAAAATATTGCACCGAAATGCATCTCTGGCCGCCGCTGCACGTCGCTATTCTTTCAGTGGGAATTGACTCTATGATCTTCCTAATAAGACGATCATTTGAATATCTTTAAAATATCTCCGACTACTTTTACTCGCGAGCACATTGCTGTGTTATACATAATCTAATGTATTCGACACTCAATTGCATATGTTATGAATGTTAAATCGATAACGCCATACGTACTATTTGTGAGCCACTCTAGCCAGCTTGCACAGGGTGACCGCAGATACCCGGCGAGCTGACCGCATTCTAACTAAGCGGTTAAACTATGACATTCGGAATAGAGGACCGAACGTGTGCGGCTGACCGCCCTCCTCAAATATTTAGTATCGTTTCTGCATATATATGCTGCTTTTTAGAGTGCTATGCAAATTTGTGGTAACGAATGGTTCTAACCATTCGTTTGAAACCGTATTTTAGACGTATCTGTACTCTGTTATGTCTATATGGTAGGTAATTAATAATGGATGTCCTTTGCATATGATCAACAGAGATTGGGGTAGGTAGTGACATTTCCCATGACTCGTTCTTCGTATGATCATAGAATAGATAAGTCACGAAAAAATTATGTCAGGCATAACCATGGACTTCTTATACCTAATATAAGAGATCAATAGGCATAACCCACAAGGTGTAAATCAGTCAGTGAATATTTACTTGATGTCGTGTTGTTGAAAACATAGGTAGGTAGATCATCTCTTAACATTCATAACTCATAAAATATTGTTTTGTCCAAATTGTCATAGTAGGTCCTACCTACTGTACTGTATGTGAGAAGGTAAACGACTAAAGTCGCCTAATATTTTTTAAACTGCTTGTTTTAAATAATATGTCATGTTCGGATCATTGTTTTCAGGAAGCTGGAAATAGGTATTTGTCATAGACGAAAAATTTTTCGCTTACGCTAGTAGACCGAATATCAGTGTAACCGGGTATGAGATAGCGAATTATATGAAGTGACATCTCGGAGTCAGGTGGTTGTCCCATACAATTTATATGAAGTGACATTTTGGAGTCAGATGGCTGAAGTACAAAAAAGTGGATACGTCGATAAGGACAGCAATAAGTAGCGGTCTCCTTTTTTAACTAGAGCGAATTTGCTATGTGCATCTCTTACTGATTGATATGACAAGACACGTGCTTCCTTCTAGTGCCTTCTAAAGGTATTTGTAGTTTTAGATTTTTGTTAGTGAACGAAACTTCAAATTAAAACTCGGTCTAACCTTCAACCTTTTTTGGAAGGTTTAATTTAGCAGCACTGTGTATATTTATTTTATTAATGCTTTAAAATGTAAAAATTTTAAAACTACAAACTAAAAATTAGGTTAACAAATATTGCTTGTTTTTAACGTTTTACGTTTTCATTGTTTTATTAAATACCTACTTCTTTAATACAATTCATGTGTCTGCAACTTTATACTTAAGTTATTTATCATTTCTCGTTTTTCTTTTGTTTGCAACATAAATCTAAAACTTCTGCAACATAGCCTTGCAGTTGCAGTAAAGTTGCAGTTTCTACATAGAATATTAAATGTAACGTGCAATTTACGTGAATTATGGAACACAGTTCTTGCTCTAAATACATATTAATTCAAATTACCCTATATTTAGTATAGTATAGAGCATAACCGCATGTGTGGTGGTGTAACAATGTTAATGACATTGCATGCCAGACGTAGCTTCAAATATTCAGGTGATTAAGGTTCTAGTTATAGTCGGCCACCTAATCTAGGTATGCGAGTCTGAAGTAATTTAGTTGATATAAGGTAATAAGGTAGATTTTAAGTACCACAAAAATGTATATAAGATTAAATTTAAATAGTTGGCGAAACTTGAGAAACGCATTTGGTATCAAGTACAATTGCGTGGTAATGACCCCCCGCTCGATCATCTGATTCTGAGGTCAATGTCCGCCCGCGCCCGCGTACTATAAGAACTGGTACCTTACGAACAATAATAATAATTTTGTTAATCATCAATACCAATTATAAACATTGAAAATGCAATCTGTTATCATTCACAAGTGTACTGGTTCAGTTTCACCAACTAATTAACAATAACCCTATATGTACACAGGGTGTACATTTAAATGCGTAACATACTTAAAGGGTAGCTTCAGACCAACCAACTGGACATTATTAATAGAAAAATTATTACAACTTATTTTACGCAAAAAAAGGCACTATTGCATAAAAAAGCTGCTCACTTTTGCAATGACATGACATCTTCGTTAAGCGAAAATATGTCGCCTAAATAGTTTGATTCAGATTCACCGTTTGATTTTGATTTTGTACTAAAATAAGCAGTGCCTTTACTAACACGAAAAACAAACTTCTTGCGCCATATACACATTCGAAATATTTTATCTGCAAACTGCATGTAAAATTGTGACTTTCGTTTGTAAATTGCAGGTAGGGTAAACTATACTATTGTTGGCACACCACTAGTCATTGGCACTTTGCGTTTTGAACACAAATATTAAGAATTGCTATATCACAAAATACATTTTGGTATTTTTATTGGGTTCTTTCAAATGTCTACATTCATAAATTTCAATGGTAATATTTGTAACATATAACCTGACAACGCTGTATAAAAAACAAATTCCTTGAAGGGAGAAAGAACCATTATGGCGCCATTTTTAAAAAAATTAACTAGCTTTTGGTAAGTTTGAACGACGATTATTTACGTGTAAATATATACAAATAGGATATTAAGTGTGTTATTTTGCTTTGTTTTACGACAAATAATATATTTTAATGAGTTTTACGACAATTTTTCGAACAAAATCTTAAATTAATAGAGTGCCAATCAATAGTTTTAATTTTGTACTAAAGTATAATTCATTGGCACCTATGCCAATCACTAAAAATCAATTCTAATATTTAGCCTTCAATATTAGACCAAGAGACGGTTTGCAAGTTAACATTTTTTAGAAAATAATGTTAGAATGTTGTTTAACTACCTTGCTATCAATTTCTGGCACTGCCAATCATTATACTCAGGTACAGTGCCAATCACTGTAATTGTATTGAGTGCCAATCGTTGCAATTGAAGGCATGGTGTCAAGGGATGATGACTTACCGTTAAATATTTTTAAAACACCTACAAAATGTCAAAAAGTTTTTTTTTTTAATTATTTATATTATTAATGGACTTCACCGCATTTCCGCCAGTCTGAAGTGGTTTGAGGGAGGATCTATCCAATCTCGAGGACTGTTTTTGAGGATGAACACAACTGAGATGGATAGCGGAGCCTCGTGACAGGTTGAACCGCGCGAACACCACGCGAGAGACAAGTGTTCGGGGCAAACCCTGCAACGTGAATCCAATCTTCTTCTTATCGTGTGGGCATGCCCTGGTATCAGAGTTTATTCTAACTGCCTTACGGCCTCTGAAGTGTTTTATATATAACGACTACTACTACCAGAGGTAGTAGCCGGGGCCAACGGGTTAACGTGTCATCCGAAGCACGGAATCATCTCTCTTTTCAGACAATAAGGTGATTAAGCCTGCAATGTCGTACCAACTGGGGAAAAACGCACAAAGTGACGTCACTAGGTGTCCCCCGTAGGAATCGAACCCACGACCTCCATGTCAAGAGCCCAATACTCTTACCCATTAGACCACAGACGGAGGTAGGCGGACGGCACGGAGGAAAAAATTTAGATTACTTTTAATCAACCACTTACAAAAGACAGTAAGGAAGATATCAGCGCGACTACACAAACTCCTGGGATTAACGATTCTGCAAACCTTATATCTAAAATTACCTCAAATATTAAGATTGAATCAGATAAAGGTACAGGAATATCTAAACTTAGATATTCCTGTTCCTTTCTCTGATTACATCACGAATTACAGTGATTGGCACTGAACCTGAGTATAATGATTGGCAGTGGCAGAAATGGATAGCAAGATAGTTGAATAAAATTATAACATTATTTTAAAAAAAAATGTTTAACCAAAACTACTTTATAGGGAAACAAAATATCCACAGAATTTTGTGCTTCCTAAACCTATGAAAAAAATATTGGAAAGGAATAAATGAAGATGAACTATCTAATTTTTTGATACAATTTCAAGACTCAAATAATAAAAGAAATCTACAAAAATTTTAAGGCAGCTAAGTAGAGACATGAGTAGTATTCAGTAAAATTATTATTTTGTTGGTTTAAACTCATTTATTTGTACAAAATTGTAAAAATAAAAGATATTTGTGTTTAGTGCCAATGACTGATACATAGTGCCAATGTTTGTACCTGAAGTGCCAATGACTATACATTCGGGTATATATTTTTTAATTCGCAATTTTTTTATTAAAGTTCTGATAATATATACTAGAATACTCTTTTATTTAATAACCTATACCCTAATCGATAATTCGATATTGGTTAATTATGTCTAAACATAAAATTGAATTAGTTATAAGTAAGTTAAGTCTGGCTAAGCCTTAAGGTGCCAATCATTGTATAGTTTACCCTATTTACTATATGATTGTTCTATATTCTGTTCTCTTTATTATAAAACCAAATCAAGTATGTAATATAATCCTGTATGTAATCCTGTAACTTGTTAACACAATATTTGTACGCCATGACGGCAGATTTTTGTTGTCTCTGTGAGAACTTATTACCTACATCCTAAGTACTACCAAAAGTCTTACAAATAAATTATTTCATTCATTCATTCATTCACATGAGAGTAGAACTTGTGCGGACAAGTGAAAGAAATAGCGATAGCGATGTACTAAGTAAGTGTGGCGAAATCGCCACAATCAAAATGTCGAGCGATTTTTTCTCTAGCAGACCTCCGACACTCAACTGCCTACACTTTTGGGCAATGCCGGATACTCGAAAGACGATTGCCAGGAGCGCAAGCGAGAGCACCAAACAAAATGTCGCAGCAAGAAAGGTACGTAATTACGGGAAAATTATTTCTGTAACGTAGTAACTTTTTAATCGAAGACTCTAGTAAGTACATAACTACTCAATGGTTAAAAGAGGATAACTTACAGCAGCCAGCAAGAAGTCAAAGTTGCAGACGGTAAGGTCCTTCAGCTTGGAAAAGTCGCCGGCGAGCAGCAGATGCAGCCAGGACTCCTCGACGTGCCGCTGAGTGAAGGCGGCAGCCGTCCTGCTGCCGGAGTGGAAGGGAGTCGAGTCCAGGAGGGCGTCGTCTTCGTCCACACAACCTGGTGAGGAAGATCAGGTAGAAGCTGTATTGACGACTAAGGTAGTATAAGAGAAAACTGTCACTTGTTTCAATCAACACAGTTACTTATTAACAATTACGATGTATACAGACAGTAGAAAGTTGCAGTACTTTAAAAGGTGATTGTACTCATGATATTGAATAACTTTTCCAAAGGAACAAAGGTAAATTAATAAAAAAAAAATCTACTTTTCATACATAATTTTCGATCAAGATATTGCATTTAGTATGGAAAGTCCAATAGTTTCTTAGGGAGGGTTGTTCAGTATCTTGGGTACTTTCACCCCTTGAAGTATTGCAACTGTTTACCCTAACACCCTGTATGTGTAATAAAAATTCGGACTAATACCTGTCGATCATACATAATAAAATAGAAAAAGACACAATACACTAAAACTATTTACAATATATAATTTCGTCTACGTCGTATAGTTTGCACTTCAATAACACACATAATACATAAACTCACGACCATGCATTTTATTAAATACTACCATAAGTCCTGCACTAATAACTTGAACAACTGTAGAGTGGGGTCCAAAAGGAACACAGGTAGGTACTTTACGTTCCAGATCATAAATTAACCACTCTGCTATAAATTCACGGCAGCGGTTCAAGGTCGTTAACCCTTTTTAAATGAAGGTCTATTTAGTCACATACTATACTGATCCAATGATCTATTCTATTCTATTTTTATTTAATGGCGTTTCCTTGTTAGATTTCGCCAGTGTCAAGTGTTGAGGATATATTTATTAGATATTGTACGGTAATAGGATATGGCGATCTCAAAGCCCCGTTTTTAAACAAAAACACACACTCTAAACCGCCATAAAACGGCGGAGCCACGTGGCTGTCAAAATTCCAAGCCTACGACACGTCTACTTGTCACCCCTTCAGCCACACGGCTCGATCCAAAGATCCATATATTGAAACAATACAAATAAAATGCCATATAAATGTAAAACTGAATTGACAATATCGCCCATCAATTTTGCCGACTGTACACCGTCTATGAACGCCGAGTAACACTTTATTAACACTGAAGAGGTATTAGTATTCAATCCATAACTGAATCTTTATCGCCCTCATCGATAACTGCCGCCTGGTGTATATTACACATTCCTCCTTCATCGATCTTGCACCGTAAGTCCTATTTTCAAACTCGTTGACATCGACCGATCCATCACGATCGTACCTTTTTGCTACATTACGCCGAATAGTTTGGGATTTGAAAGGAGCTTAAGTCACGTAAGCTTTTAGTGGACCTTTCTTCATTGAATTATTGACTATTGAAAGTTGTGATTTAAATTCGTTTACTTTGGTACGGTACGATAGCTTTAAGAAATAGCTTAAGTACATAATTTTGGACAAGTGTGTAACGCAAGAATTTCTAAATAGTTTGTGGTTTTCACTTTACATTTACCTAAGAATAAATAAAATAGGTAAATGAGAATATGTTAAGAGGTATTAAGACAATTCTTCAAAACACACTTTCAAAACAATTTCAACACTAATGAGAATGCCACACAGACAATTTAAACTAAACTTTCTTTATTTACAAGAAGAAAAAGCTTGAATATAATTGCATTTACACACAGTTGAGAGCTCATTTCGTAGAGTTAAGGAAAATTAAAAATATGTTTCGCAGTGCTAAACTACATAAATTGAATGTCAACTGGAGAGAAAGCTGAAGGCATATTATTTAGATTAGTTGCATCAACCAACTTTAATTCTGTGTCAGAAGTGATGAGCTTTGTTATCTATTTATTACCATATTAATCAATTAATATTTTCATTACGCAAGTAAGGTATATACCTACCTACAGAACAGTTTAGTATGAAACTTACTGTCAAAATTAAATGTCCCATACATTTGAGTCGAGTAGGTACAGTACAGTTTAGTACATGGGGGGGAGCGACGTTGTCTCCATAGTAAAAATTGTCCAGATTGATGGACTAAACCACTAATGGGGTAACGTGTTTTGTTACACTTTCTTCCTATATGAATGGTTAAGACCAAGGTCGAAATCGTGAAAAAAAAACTGTTTAAAACTGCAATCCTGCTCGACCAAAATGTATAGGACAGCTGATTACTTTTTTCGCTATGTCAATGTTGGTCCTATCGAGAAAGTAGTTCAGTTTGATGGTCTCATCAGCCTCGTAAAAATCCGTCAGCATATTAAGTTGGACAGCATATTAGCAAGCTGAAGTGGCAATGGGTATCTGCCGAAGAACTGACAACCGATGGGGTGTCAGAGTTCTAGAGTGGAGACCGCGAAATGGTAGGCGTAGTGTGGGATGCCCTGCTGTCCGCTGTACAGACGACCTAAAAAAATGTAGTGAGGAACGACTGGATGAGGAAAGCCGAGGACAGAGTTTTGTGACGCGCCTTGGGAGAGGCCTATGTTCAGCAGTGGACGATGACAGGCTGACTACGAATAAGAGAATGTATAGAAGTATAAATGAAGCTCAAAAAGTGGCACCAAAAAAATTGTAACGCGTTCTAAATTTGTTCTTTAAAAATTGTAACTCGCCGCCAAAACTCATACAAAATGTCATTTTTCATGGGGTTCCAAAAATGATTTCGAAATGTCCGCCAATATTCCCTGTACAACCGAGCCACCTGGTTTGAGCCGTACCGATGGGAAGAGACCGGACGGATTGACCCTTGTGCCGTGGAAAAAGGGCAAATGTCTTCTGTGGGATGCAACATGCGTATGTACGTCCGCTGCATCTTACTTGAGTGGTTCCATCCGAGTAGCAGGGTCGGCGGCGGAAAGGGCAGCAGTACGTAAACACCAATGGTACGCATTTCTGGAGGAGAACTACCTTTTCGTGCCCTTTGCTGTGGAGACGGCAGGCCCGTGGGGTCTCGAAGCAAAGACTTTCGTGAGGGACCTGGGCAAACGATTACGGGATGCGGGTAACGGTCCTCGTGCTGGGTCATATCTGGCCCAACGCATATCAATAGCGATTCAACGCGGAAACGCGGCCAGTATTATGGGCACCTTCGGGCCAGGTACGACCAGAGGCGGGCTTTTCAATTAAGGAACTTAGCCCCCTGGCGTAGTGGCTCTGTCTAGAATTATTTAAGTTTAGGTTAAGTTTTGTTTGCTGTAGTGTTTTTTCTTTTACCTTTTTAATAAACCTTATTGATTTCCAAAAAAAAAAAAAAAAAAAAAAAAAAATTCTATTTTGTTTGGAGTTATTCTTCCATATTTATTCTCTTATTCGTAGCAGGCTGATTATGATGGATTCTGTAGAGATTAAGATATTTATAAAAGTCCCCTGTAATCTAACCAGGTTCATGAGTCTCCGAAGTGTCGGTGTCGTCGGTGTCCTGGAGGAAGTTGGCGAAATGTAGCGCGGCGAGGTCGGAGTGCGCGTCGCGCAGCGCGCTCTGCACGCGCACGTACCGCCGCCGCGCGCGCGCTGACGCCGCCGCTGCACGCCACCGCCACGTGCTGCGACCCGACACTACGTTCTCACATATTAGCGATTCTGTGGACAACATGTTGAGATAATATAAAGGCAACCTTACACTGGAAAATGTTTTGTTAAATTTAACCAAATTTTGGTTGGGTATTACATAAAGGCCGGCAGTTAGTATGATTTGGTTAAAAGACGTCATCCGATTTGGTTCAAAATGTGGAATTGCCGGCGAAACAAAAATAATGCTATATTATAGGTATTAGAACTCCATCTAGACATTTACTATTACGGCACCAAATATTTCATACATTGCCTGGACGCCCCAGGTATCCTATACATTGCCTAGGTATTGTCCTGTATTATACAGATTGCCAGTAACATATACAAATAAGTAATACACGTAGAACATAATTTAAAGTTGTTACCAAGACAAAACTATAACATGATAATGTACTGTGTAAGAAACAAACCTAATCAATGAATCTACATTTCTGTGTAACGATATATTCGAAGCTAAGTGATTAGACCGAACAATAAACAACATTGAAAGAATACTAGACGAAAGTAGTTTATTTCATTAACGAGTTCACTAATCAAATTATACCATTAAGAGCTTGTAGTCTTGATTACTTGGAGGTCTTTTATTAATTCAACTCACAACGAAGCTGAAGTCATGAAGTATTCATGTATTTTATTACGTTTGCTAAAGGTCAGTGGTCAGGTATTATTTTCAGACTGAAAATATAGAAATGCTGCACTAAGGTACAAAGTTTATTTTTGTGTTCGCACAAAAAGGTCAATTGAGCATGAGCTTTGAATTGAAATTGTACAAGTGCACAAAGCATCGGAATAAAAAACCTGTTGGTTAACTGCACTGTGAACTTTAGGCCAGTAAATAATTCATAGCCAATAGTCGGTTTTTTTAGCTGTACCTTTTAACTATGTATGAGATTTTACTATGATGTAACTGTATTACATCCTGACTATTCCTGATATTGCAAACTGATGAAGCAATCAGATATCATAATGCATACATGTAGATGTATATAGTTTGCAATTATCCAATCACCTGTCAACAGAGCCGTTAAGTGAGAAGTTACTTCGATATGTACTGGCCTATATTTTAAATCTAGACTATTATAAAACTGAAGTGTGTCTGTACATTGAAGATATTTACAAAAAAATGTTTACGATATGGTTTTTAGGTATCCCTGACTCGAAATCTACCTTTTTTAGAAATTTTGTCTGTCTGTTTGTCTGTTTGTTTGTGTGTTTGTTTGTTTGTTTGTTCGCGCATCACGCAAAAACTACTGAACCGATTTTGATGAAACTTTTTTTGTTTGATAGCTTATGATCTGACTTAAAATCTGGTATATAATTTGTGCGGACGAAGTCGCGGGAAAACACTAGTACTTACATTATAAATACTCAGAAACCCTGAGTAGAAAGCTCACAAAATAAAAATTATCAATTTTGATAAAGATACCTACCATAAAGAAGTATGGACACTCAATCATGTCGGTCCGGGTTCGAATCCGCACGGACGATATGCTTTGTAGCAATAAGTTGTAAACTAAAGGCCTCCGCTCATTGCAGCGATATTATCGAGCGATATTATCGCTGCGATTTTGCGATAATTGTTCTCAGTACATTTTGTATGGGGACGCGCGCGATTCTACACACTGTCGCGATATTATCGAGCGATAATATCACTTCGATTTTGCGATAATTGTTCCCAGTACATTTTGTATGGGGACGCGCTCGATCCCACACACTGCCGCGATATTATCGCATCCTGACGCAATCTCTTTCTACTACATTCAGTGAAGGGCGCATGCGTGACGCGAATAGCGGAATCACTGCAGTGTGTAAGGTGTCGCGATATCGCTGTCGATAATATCGCTCGATAATATCGCTGCAATGTGCGGAAGCTTTTATACGTAATACAGACTGATATCAAATAAATGGTGCAGGAAATATCGCATGGAAACCTGCATCTGCGGAAGAAGAAATTCTGTTGCGTATGTGTACAATATTAGCCCACCAATTGGGCAGGCGTAGCGGACTAAAATCGTATCACCCTCCTTGAGGGTAGGCCTGTGCCCTCCAGTGCCACGTATATAGGCTGATAATGATGATGGTGACCATGAAATATAGTTTACTGTCCACGTTAGAATAATCATAAAAGTACCTACTTATTATTTATTATTCAATATGATTAGACCCTTTATTGAATGATTATATTAAATAGTTAACCATTGTTTTAATTTACAACGATATCTACTGATATTACAAAACAAAGTCTAATTTATAGGTACTCTGCAGTTTTGGTACGAAAACATTTAATTACTGAGTTTACTGCACTTACTCGATGTAGGATAAGTTTAATCGTACCTATTTATATTGCTCGCATCGCTAACTTAAACTAAATGCCAGCAGTTAAGAGGATATAATTCGGAGCGCACTCCATTCAAACGTACTATGGTGATATTTTCAATACTAACAAATTAAAGTCAATGAAATTTTGCAGAAACAATCTAGAAACAACTTTCTATGCTTGTATGAGTCAGATTTTCGTTAAAATGTATAGTTTTAAAGTTACAGTGCCTCAAAGATTTCCATACAAAACTTAAATTAATCCTAGCATTGAAACTGTATATTTTAACGAAAATCTGACTCTACCTATATACAAGCATAAAGATTTGTTTCCAGATTGTTTCTGCAAAATTTCATTGACTCTAATTGGTTAATATTGAAAATATCACCATAGTACGTTTGTATGCAGCGCGCATTTTCGCTCTCGGAATAAAATTCTCTTAAGAGGTTAGGCGGGCTGAAATGCAAATTTGGTCACTTTTCCGACTGCATACATATTTGTCCGGTCCGCCCCACCCCTTACACCCCGCCAACTAGAGTGCGAAAGAGACAACTGCAGCTCGGACCAATTTTATCTACATAAGATCGACGAAAACAGCATTTCGTATTCCCCGTGTTTCCTCCTCCAAAACTAAACCGATTTTAATCATTCTTTCAAGAATAATAATATTATGAGAAAGACTTTGGCTATGTCTGTATGATTTGCACTTTTTGTTTATATTCGTCAAGTCTGAAAACGGGCGGTAAAATTGGCCATTTTCGAAGGTCCCTAGTTCATACAGTAATTAATTAATGCAAAAAAGCAAAACATAGGGACATAGCAGAGGTAACCAAGGAGGGACCAACATCGAAATCGCGATTAAAAAAAATCTGATGTTCCATACCAAACTACAAATCTACTCAAGCTAAATGTATAAGGCAGCAGATTTTTTTTTCTCGATTGCGATTTTAGTCCCACATAGTGTTAGTTTTCAGTTTGATGGTCTAAACAACGCCCTTAAAAGTTTTAAATGTTTATTTTCACTTTTGTAACACCCATTATATTTTTAGGGGTGCTTCAGATCATTAACATACATACACTCGAACCTTTTTCCCATAGGGGTAGGCATAGACTATGGATACTTTGGGCGGTTCTGACACACATCTCTTGCTTCCTCTAGGTACATACATCAGACCATTGAACTGAACTTTAACTGAAACTTTATGGGGCCAAAATTGAATTCGCGACAAAAAAATCTGCTCGTCCAAACAAACATTTGGGCCCGAGTTCCGAGTAGCCATTGAAGTTTTCCATTGAACACATTTTTTTACGCTATTTCAACATTGCATTGGTCCCACAGTAAAAGTGATTCAATTTTATGGCCTTAAGCATCCCCTAAAGTACGTAGCTCATTTCAGTTTACACGCTGTATTTTCAAACGGTCCCATGGAACTAGGCATACAAAAATTAACTAAAATTGTTTGTAGTTTTATCATAGTTTTAACAAACCGAAGGGGATTACGGTCGATGTCATGTATTTGTGTATGCATGCCATATTTTTAAAATATTTCTGTTTGTCTGAAAAATATATTTTTTGTACTGACAAAAATATTGTACTTACTTACGTAGATATATAAATGGACGTATTTCTTTCAAAAAGCTATTAGTTCCAGTCAACGGATAACAGTGAAATAATTAATACTCGATTCATTATGAATCGACAGGGAAGCCATAAATCATCGTATCATCGATCAAATATTACTTGTTGTCGCTATTATCGATCAAGTGAACATTTGTTACAGAATGAATTTATGATTCTCATTTAATTGTTTTTTATTTTGCACGCAGTTGCTCTCGTAGCAAGGCAAATTTTTTTTAGTTTAAAAATATATTACGGTCGAAATGAGAAACCTACTCCTTTTTTGAAGTCGGTTAAAACGTTGCTAGTTGAAGCAACGTTTTTGACCACCCCAAAATGGACTATGGTTGTGAGTTTACACACTTATACAGGGTAGGTATCCAAAATGTCAACGTCAAGCCGAAAACAGGAGATATTAGGCCAGTTTATACAAGGAAAAATTTGCGCTCCATAGAAACGTACTATGGTGATATTTTCAATATTAACGAAATAATCTCAATTAAATTTTTCATAATCAATCTAAAAACAAATTTCTATGCATGTATAGAGTCAGATTTTCATTAAAATGTATATAGTTTTAAAGTTACAGTGCCTCAAAGATTTCCTTACAAATCCTAAATTAATCCTAGCATTGAAACTGTATATTTTAACGAAAATCTGACTCAATACAAGCATAGAGATTTGTTTCTAGATTATTTCTACAAAATTTCATTGACTTTAATTGGTTAGTATTGAAAATATCACCATAGTACATTTGTATGGAGCGCGCTCCGAATTATATCCCCTTAAATTGATCGTTTTCGAGATTTTGCTTTATTTTTAAATGGAACCACTGGCTATTTTATTAAATTAATAGTAAATTCATACTACAGGATTTATAAATGTGTTCTTTATTTAATAAAATACGTCCCCACTATCAATGCTTTTACCAAAAAATTACGTTAATTCAAATACAGTTTTTCACAAAGACTTCTTATTCTATACCTACTATGTAAAATGACAAACCTTAGATCACATTAACCTGCGACTGAAATTAATGAGGATAAAATCTTTGAACATTTATCAAGTGACATTTAAACCGACTGGGTGATTAAAAGGCTTTCATTCGTTTGTTTCAACAAAAGTTGAGAAAATGTAGCAATTCTATTTCGCTCTAGATGTTTTTACATTACAGTACCCACATAATTATAATAAACTAGCGTTTGCTTGTGACTTTGTCTGCATCGGCTCCCATCCTATCTAAGTGAGATATAGAATGTTTCAGATTTAAAGTCTAATTATAAGCATAAAGTTTGTTGAAAATTTGTCCAGTGGTTTTGTGTGATGCTCGAACAAACAAACATAAAAACAGATCAAAAATTAAACAATGGTTGAATTGGAGTCAGGGACACCTAAATACTATATCGCTCCTTTTTTTTTGTAAGTTTTATAGTAATATAGAATAAAATAATGTTACGCTACTTTGGGAAAAGCATAGGATATACAGAGTGTTAGGGTAACCAGTTGCATTACTTCAAGGGGTGATTGTACCCGTGATACTGTACAACTTTCTATAAGAAACCTATAGAAAATTCGGATGATTCAGACTTTCCATACTAAATGCAATCATCTTTTCGACCGTTTGTATGAAAAGTCGAATTTTTTTTTCTCGAATTTCTTATAGGTTTGTTCAATATCCTGGTAAAAACTTAAAGTAATGCAACTGTTTACCCTAACACCCTATATACATATTATATTACTTCTACATAAACTCACGGCAATAGCCCCTTTCAATCAGAAACAAGTCAGAAACTATAACTACCGAATTTATTGTTAAGTGTGCAATTATAGCAATAAGTACAAGGTTATACCCTGGAAAAACATGTTATGCAAATTCTCAGACTTTTTCTTTATGAACCAAACACTTTTTTTTCACTCTCACTAAAATTTAATTGCAATCGAAATCATTGGTGGTTTTTTCGCATGTGTTAGAAAGTAAAAGTAAAAAGGACAATAGAAGATAACTTACTCATCATATACTTGGCGACGCACAGAGTAGAGAAGTTGAAGTTAGCCTCCTTGAGGTTTATGACGGCTTCACTATTGCTCGTCGGCATCAGAAGCTCGAGTAGTTCCAGCTCTGTGAGGCCGAACTCCGAACAAGTTATATAGCCTGAAACAATATGACAACGTTTTGACCACTATGCAAGCGGCCTTTGAGTAGGGTTGCCGAGCTTTGAACTAAAGTAATTTAAATTCAAACTTATTTTACATTGTAAGAGCGGCTTCGCACTACGTACGATCCGAATCCGATTCGAACCCATGAAAACAATTTTGCATGTAAAATCGGATGATCTTTTTGACTTTTTTTATTTGTACATTCTTTTTTTGACGTATCGGATTCGGATTGGACGTAGTATGCAACCGCTGTAAGAGTAAATTTTGAAACCTCAAACCTAAAATTCTACAGGGTGTAATAAAACAGGAAAGTGAAATTTTATGGGGTGGTCATCAAACTAAACAACTTTGACTTTGGCGCCGACATCGAAATAAAATAAATGTTGTATGAAACATCAGATGTTTTAAATTTTATTTATTTGTTGGATTGGATCCATGGTGAAAGTTGTTCAGTTTGGTAGTCTGAACCAACCCTTCAAATATCCCTCTTTAGTTGCACCCTGTCACCTGCAGATTTAAGTATACATGCATGCATGTATATCTACTGAGAAATGTATCGAACGCGTATACTAAAAGCTGCTACTGATTGTACAACATAGATTTATTTCTAGAGTTTCCTAGTAAGACAAAAATAGGGTTGTAGAACAAGTATTTTAATGCAGCTTTCTAGGTTTAAATAACATTGCTTTTTAAGAATTCACTAAAAAAAAACGCTGTTTTGTAATAGAAAAACAATCTATCTATTGTACTCTATCTATTTATCTATCTATTGTCTGTACTCTATCTTATCTTTACTTATCTAATCTGTACGTATTTTATCTGTACTCCAGCTATGTATTGTAACTGAAAAACACTGTTCGCAAATATTTGTAGTGAACAGTGAAGATTTGCAATTACTCTACAAAACATAGTGTGACTATTTAAAAACATTTATGATGATTCAAAACTGTTTCCAATAATCAGTTTCAATGTAAAATGTATAACGCCGTGGCAACCCTAAGGTAAAGTGCTCGCTAAACAAGTTAAATAGTTCAGACTGCTGCACATTGGCCAACATTAGTGCCGATGTTGTGGACTTCAAGCTGAATTTAATTCGTGTTTGGTTAACAGCATAAAGCTGTTGTTTGTGAATGGACAATATTATTTCAATATAGACGTCAAGCAGTAGCAGCAATAAATTTAGAAATAAATAAATCGTGGGAATCATTACTGCTGGGTGTATATTATATATAGGTATAGCCTATGACCAGAAGTGAAGATCCCATATTGATTTGTGATGTGCCTTTTTCATGTGAATTATCTTTGTCATGTAATTTAATGTCGGTACTGCTCGACTAGTTTGGAACACAAATAAAATGTTTGGGGTAATGATCAAAGCTTGTTGAAAACCTTTGCCAAATTTACCGTTTAACTTTTTAAATGAAATAATTAAATGTAACAAATTTTTCGCATAATTCAGGTTTACTAAATTAACATAAGTACTTTGTTAAAGAACTTACCAGCTAATTTACTAAACGCTTTAGTTCCGAAGACGGCTTCTAAGTTATCAAAGGCACCATCAATATAGTCACCGTAACTGTTGTTGTCGGGTGTTTCCTCAATCGCGTCCAACAAGTAGTAACTATTCTGTACTCTAAACTTCTCCTTTTGAGCTGGAGTTAATTGCAGTTGTTCCAGCGATACTGCACTT
The DNA here is from genome assembly GCA_963693445.1 of Agonopterix heracliana. Lineage (NCBI taxonomy): Eukaryota > Metazoa > Arthropoda > Insecta > Lepidoptera > Depressariidae > Agonopterix > Agonopterix heracliana. The sequence goes on from OY856310.1 coordinate 6,102,288, forward strand.
GTGCAAACTAAGAACACGTTCCTTGGCAAAGACATCGGCAGCCAAGACAAACCCGTCACTATATCACATTCTAAAGGATTCACTCTGTGAACGTTGTCGATGAAAATCAACAAAATCTCGTTCTCCATGTCTTCGCATCTCCTTAATAGACTTTGAAACCAATTGTTTATGTATAAAGGGTCGAAACTCGCATCTTTCGGCAAGTAGCCCTCGGGAATGTTTAAAATTATTGCTATTTGTTGGCACATCACCCTTAGAAGCTCCAAGTTGTAGGCAGACCGCGGAGTGCACGCGGAGAACCTTATTATCCTCAGTACAGGCTTTGGGAAAATTTCCTCGCATTTGTAGTATAAATGTGTCAATAGAGTGCTTTTTCCGGAAGCATCGGGTCCGTGTATTAAAACTGGAGGGTGTCGCGTCCGATTTTCGTAGTTCTCCTTAGCATTACTTAGTATACTCTTTGCCACGTCTTCAACTTGCTTAACAGTAACCTTATATAGACGATTATGTTCAATACATATCCTAAGATGAGTGATGTGTTCCAAAAATACTTCCTGAAAGAAAAGCGTTGATTAATGATACTCAGGTACTCAAGTCTTAAGAAAACTTGTTGTAAAGTAATTTATCTACGAGGTTAATTATTCTTTACGTTGTCGTAATTAAAGTTTCAAAGTAATTTCAATGTTGTTGTCTTTCATTACGTTACAAAGTGGGAGCAAGCACTAATTACAAACATGACATTCTAAACAGTGTTTTATACTACGAATAAGAGAATAAATATGGAAGAATAACTCCAAACAAAATCGAAATCATTTTTGGCACCCCATGAAAAATGACATTTTGTATGAGTTTTGGCGGCGAGTTACAATTTTTAAAGAACAAATTTAGAACGCGTTAAAATTTTTTTGGTGCCACTTTTTGAGCTTCATTTATACTTCTCTATACATTCTCTTATTCGTAGGTTTTATACACGTGGTGGAAATTCTTTTACCGTAAACTGTATCGTATACGCCAGGGCAAGCGCTATAATTTCGCAAAAGGCAATATAGTATCATTTGCAAAAAGAGTTAATTAGATGTACAGAGAGACTAATATATACTATCAATAGATATTATGAGTTATGGATCAGTAATTCGAAAAAATAAATACTGTCTCAAACTTTAAACTAAGCAGTTCAAATAGATTTTAGATTTTTATTCAACAAGTTTGATTGGATAGTGAAATTAACAGGCAAATGTTTATACTTAGATAATTTTTGTTGCCAAGGTTAGATTTTTCAATTACGATATTATGTCATACAACAAGATTTGATGAAAGATTTAAAAAAAAGCTTTACATTCTTAAGTAGCTGAGCCAAAGATTGCCATGCCGCTTGCGTATGAAGTCATTAAAAACATATTTTAGAATAATATACCAGTATTTTCTAATTCGGTGGGACCAGAAAAATTTTAAGGATACATTTTCTAGTAATTATAAAATAGGGGTGTTTAAAACTAAAATAATGTAGTACCTGTACAGTCTTTTTTCTTCCCTTCCCTTGGTCGGGTTCAGTACTCAAGCTGTCGTCGACCAGCGAACTAAACACAGCATGCACTTTCTCCCTGAAAGGGGCCAACTTCTCCTCGGAGTCCGATGCAGCGTCAGTTCTCGAAGACTCTGCCGATGATGGCCTGGTTCGAAAATTATTTTTATTTCAATTACATATTACGGATTCGTGTGGTTAGGATGTTTGTCTGGTACAAAACTACCTACTTTATAAGTAACTAGAGTTTACCCGCGACTTCATTCGTATTCGCATTAAATATAAGAAATTAAAGTTATTTTTCACCTCACAAGCTCGGAAAGATTCTGTTTATCATTCGAAATCTGAGTGCAAAAGTGCATTTTATCCGCTAGCGTGCAAAGAGTTTTTAAAATTCGAATCCATTCGAGTCCAGATAAAAAGATAGTAAAACCATACGTGCGAGAAAGACAAAAAGATTATGTTGCTAACATAACGAACTATGCATATATTCCTGCATATTATTGTCTTCTCTTTTTCGCGTATAAGTTTGTCCTTCACTATAATTTATTTGAGTGTGAACAAAGAGATTATAACTAAATATAATCCCTTTGAGTAGCAATATCTCTTGTCTTCTCTTTTTCACGTATAGATTTGTCCTTATTTGCATTTGCATATAATTATTTTTCCAGTGTGGGATAAAAACATCATTTAAAATAATACTTATTTAAAATGCATTTTAATAATTAATTCATCTTGTTTACCTATGAGGAGTTATTCCTTTACATTTCCTTACATTTCCTGAATTATTTGCGCAGTGTCTCAGTACACACTGCACACACATTTTTTATGCTGATCAATTGGTTTTCAATCAAACTGCTACACGTGACCGCAGTGAGACAGTGACTAAATGCAAGAGTAATATAGCCGCAATAGAATGGGACAACGTCTTAAAGCGCGATGTTCGCTCTATACATCTAAACTCAGTGCTTGCACCTAACATTTTCCTCGCTGTTGTGAGGTGAAAAGTTGTGTGTTTCGCTCGGCTGCAAAATTATTCCGCGTCTCGTACCTTTGAAACCTTCGCTACGCTCCGGATTCTATATTTGAACCACTCGCTTCGCTCGTGGTTCAATCCTAGAATCCTTCGCTTGCTCAGGTTTCAATATAAGTACTCGCGGCAAAAAACAACTTTGCAGCCTAGCATAACAAATAACTATTACCTATGCATGCAACATCAAAAGTTGATTGTTAATTAAACACTTACTACTTCCAGTATTTTTTAGTTTGTCATTATAAAGAGGAAAGATTTGATTTTTTGTTTGTTTGTAACCGAAACTGGACCGATCTGAATAATTCTTTCACGATTAGAATTCTACATTATCAGTGATTAACATAGGCTATAAAAAACGGCCAAGTGTGTGTCGGGAAGATTCTAGGGCGGTACGAAGTTCGCCGCGGTCCTCTAGTTATTGATATTGGAGAGAAACAAAATCTGCGTCGAGGCAGACTTAGAAGAAGATGGCGGGCCGAAATCGATGGCTTCTTAAAGAACTGACCTAACGAAGCGCAAAACCGGGACGCATGGAGAAAACGAAGGCCTTTGCCCAACAATGGGACACCGACGGTTGATATAATAATAGGTACTAAATATTAGGTATTGTCAAACTAATGCTAAAATGCTGTTCATAATTACAATTATTTAAAGTATTTACTATACTATACGGCTTTATTGTAAAAGAAGTTGTTCTTCAATAAAACTCAACAATTGTCAACGCGAAATAACTCATTGAAAACAGCTTTGAAAAGGATTAACAACTTAATCATTAATTTTAGAAGACAAATAAGTCGGAAATCCTAAATCTAATCTAATAATAAATTAATAAAACTTTAATTGTTTTGCTATAACTTCATAACCTATTAGATTGTAGAGGTAATAAATAAGGTACATGATACAAATAAGGCCTATGCTTTAATAAAGCCTAATACACCTAAAACCCGAATAAATCAAGTAATGACTTGAATATTTCACTCACACATACCTACAAGTCCTATATACTAGGGAGGGATGCGCGGGCGGCCCTATCTCGCTCTCTGCGGTCGTGCGGGCAAATTCATTGCTGGAGGAGGACTTTTCGCGCTGTGAGCTAAAAATCTCGTGACTTCGCAGTAACTTTACAGTTATTTTTTTAACTGATATGTTAACGCAGTATACACTTTACCATTTTTGTTATAAATTTAATGGCTTTAAACTTTTCATGAATGAATACTTGTAATTCTTTTTATTTTTTATCCCAGGCACCCAGAGATCCACAAATAAGGCCTAGGTTGGAATAAGTAATTTTAATAAGTAATTGTAATTCTAATAAGTAAGTAATTTTAGTATGGATAGTTCCAGAATTATTTGGTTTCTATGAGAAAATATGTCGATTTTACTTAGTTTTTTACATTTGTCTTGACAATTATGTGATATTATGTTTTTCTTGCTTCATATAAAACATTATGTTTGAGTTATAGTTTAAGTACCTCATTTTACATTAATTGTGTAAAAGATTCTTATATCTTATAAATAAATGCCACTGCTCACGATTTTTAAGCATATTTATTTTCAAATATCTTCCATTTCGGAGATTTTTTAGGCGGAATGCTATAGGCCTTGTTAAATAGTGGTGATTTATTATGACCAATGGAAGAGGTTTACGATTTGTTACCTTGTGCCTATTTTTTCTTAAAAGTTATATTGTTTTGTCAAAATATCTTGTTAAACACAATATAATTATGGTGATTAACCATGTTTGTGTTTGTTTTCGTTTATATTTATTACGCGAGAAGGACTTGAAATAAGGTAGGCCTTATTTGTATCATGTACCTTATAAAACGGTTGTGAGACATTGAACTGATGTTATCATAACAATTCCAATTTGTCGTCGGAGACAATTACATAGGTTGTTTCAGTACAACTCAATTATTTAGTAAGGACTTTCGATTATCTAATATGGACACGAGTCACGAACGGTGTTTTGTTAGTTTAAAGCGTAGATATTCCGACAAAAGATAAATCCATGAGAGGTAGAACAATTCTCATCTTTAGAAACATTAGGAGAGATCTGCCTCTCTATCTTTTGTTAGATATTATAGTCCAGTCATTCTAGAGTTTCCTTGTATGGACAACCCAACAATAATACATCAATCGCTGAAACTTTGAAGTGTGATAAAGTAAAGTATACAGATTACGGTTGACTAATAATCTAGGTTGAATTTTTTCCGGTCCTAGATTATTTGTCTTTACTTTATCACACATCAAAGTTTCAGCGATAGATGAATTATTGGGGTCAAACCCTAAAATGATTGGACTATTATGTGATCTCTCTCACACAATATTTATATCCCAAATATGGAACCCTGCACGTTTTGTTTGGTGATGTCTTTGGTTTTTTTCTGGTTCAGTGGTTAGTAACCCTGATTATATTAGACTTAAAGCGTTTAACTTAAAAGAACTTATGCTTATGTTTAGCTGATACCCGCGACTTCGTCTGCGTGGAATTTTATGCCTATGTCCTTCTTCAGGGTTCAAGCTATCTCTACAGCAAACATCAAAATCGGTTCTGCTGTTTAGCCGTGAAAACGTAACAGACAAACAGAGAGATATATACCTAATTTAGCATTTATAATATTAAGCATGGATTTGTAACACGGCTGGTGAAGGAAGACAAGTAAAGATACAAAAAGACTCACTCTAGCCTAATGATGTGGTTTTCTGGTAAGGCATCTTCCAGTTTCTTCTTGAGTTGTTTTAACCTTGAATGCGCTAAAACAGTCAACTTGGAATCGTTTTCCAGGTCTGGTAAGTCACGGTACGCGACCACTACGCCATTTTTGTTCTTCCCCTTTGATATTAGATCTGAAAAAAAAACGACAATGTAATAACAAGTAAAAAAAAACTTAAAAGGTAGGTATGTAACTGACAAATTAATAATGGACAAAATCGTTAACATTGTTTGTTGGTAGTTCTTTTATGGGTAGGTACCCTGTACGGTGTAATTTTTTTTTAATCTAAGTCCTTTGAGGATAGGTATAGGAAATAGCGAGCGCGCTCCATACAAGTGGAGTTTAATTTATTGAACATTAATCAATTTAATTCAGTGCAGTTTAAATACGATCTAGATACTAATATCTGTGTCAGTGGTTTATCAGATTTTTGTTAAAATGTCTAGTTTCAAGTTAGAGTGGCTTAAACATTTCCATACCAACCTTAAATTCATTATTCAATGCTAGCATTTATATTTCTGACTTACCACATTACAGAGATTAGTTTTTAGGTAGTATCCATTGAATTTAATTGGTTAATATTGAAAATAGGACCAAACATAGTTTGATCGGAAGATTATCTTTCCGGCCTTTTCGAAGTGTAAATAAAGTTTCTTTTTCATTCAATCAATTAGAACAGTCGTTTATAAAAAAGTTACAATATTTCCTTTCATATTTAACTCCCTAAAGACAAGACAGTGTTAAAGTGCCCTAATATCTCATTTTCGCATACCTAGCAACAATACTGCGGTGTGGCGACGCAGCAATTTATCCCCTTGCGGCCCGGGCAAGTAAAAGACCTGAATTTGACCTTGCACAGCCTTAAGGGTCAAACGACAGGCAACAAGCTAAGGATGTGTCGCAGTTATGATAATTTTAGAACATTACGCTGAAGGGATGATACTGTTATTTTGAGAATAAGGAAAGCGACTTAAAGCTTAAGCTCACGATTATATTCCCCGAGAGTAGTCAGATTTCAGAATATCCACATTCAGGCACGTATCCAGGGGGGGGGGGGATAGGTGGGATTTATCCCCCCCCCCGAAATCCAAATATTACAGAAAAGTGATTACAGCACATATTTTTTCATTGTTTTTCTATGAATATCCCCCCCGAAAATTGAATGTCCCCCCCCGAAACCAAAGTCTGGATACGTGCCTGTCCACATTCACTAGCAGTGCCCAAATTCTACCCAGTGTGATTATGAAGTAAGCCCGTCGCCACTTTTAATCACTTTTAATGGAGAATAGACGCAATACACACCTCGCGACTTAAAGCAATCTTCTTTATAACGTGTGGGCAAGCCCTGGTGTCAGAGTTTATTCAAACCGCCTTACAGCCTCTGACGTGGTTTTTTATGTAACGACTACTACCACCAGAGATTGTAGCCGGAACCAACGCAACGGCTTAACGTGCCATCCGAAGCACGGAATTAACCACTAATGGTTAAGAGCATTGGGCTCTTGACACGGAGGTCGTGGGTTCGATTCCCACGGGGGACACCGCCCTAGTGATATATCACTTTGTGCGTTTTTCCCCAGTTGGTTAGAATATTGCAGGCTGAATCACCTTTGTCAGAAAAGGAAAATGATTCCGTGGTCTAAACCAAGGAGGCAGAGGCAGAGTTAACCAATGTTAACTTAAAGCAATGAATCAATCAATATCAACCAGAAGACAAGCTTTGTACGAGTGTGCGCAACTATAGTAGTTCCATGAAAAACTCTTAATCCATTGCTATAAGAATCAAAATGGCGCATATACGGGTCTTGATACAATAGATATAGGACTTTAGGTCTGAAGTTACGATCTCAGATTTTCAAAACATATATATTCTCCATTCCAAATAGCAACGAAAATTTAAGGCAATTTTTAATTACAGAAACAGAGATTTGAAACACTAAGGGCCTGTTTCACCACTTCTGAATAAGTTCTTGTTAGCTTATCCGACAGATAATTTGAGATAATTTCGTACTAAATATGTCAAACTATCTGTCGGATAAGCTAACAAGAACTTACCCAGAAGTGGTGACACAGGCCCTAACTCTCACTTATTCTTAGAACAGCTTTAGTAACGTCCTTGATATGTCGGATACATCTTTCTGATAAATAAATTATATTTGCTTGTCAGAATTGGCCAGAAAGCTAATTAGGAATCGGAAAATCTCGTCGTCCTTATTTGGAATGCAGTATAGGCTAAGAGGATATTTATAAGTAGGTAACATAGCGATAAGTAAGTACCTAAGCAGAGCAATAATTTCAGAAGCTCCGACACAGTCGTTAATCATGTATGACAACGTAATACTAAAATGCCTGTCGTAATTTAGGTCAAGCAATTTCTTTAGCAGGCAACGGCAATTCAGTTCAATAGCGAACGACAATATCCAATATCGTTTGTTGCCTTTATGTCGCTTTTAATAATATTGAACACGTTCCTTTTAAGGTGATATCGGCTGTGACACTGCCATTTTCAAGTTTCATTTATTTCTTATAGTAACGTTTTAAACAATGAATACACTGTTTTCTAGAACGTTTTCATGGTTCCGTAGCCAAAGGGTGCAAACGGGACCCTATTACTAGGTAATAGTCTTAATAAAATATAATCTTTCGAACCGTAATAGGATATTTTATTGTGTTGGATTTGACAAAAAATTCTAAAAAAAACTGAATGTTTCAAATTAAGGGGGTTCCCATACTAGAAACTATTTTTTTACAGTTTTTTGTTTTTGGTCAATCGTAGAAACGGTAAGTGCGTTCACACACGATGAGGCACTGACGCAGCGGCAGACGTCAGTCCGTCATTTGTGAAGCAAGGAGTTGTATGAAACCGCACACACGGTGACGCATTGACGCACCGGGTGTGGTTCTATGGAATGACATCTGCCGCTCCGTCAGTGCGTCATCGTGTGTGAACGCACTAATGCGTCAAACTTGGTTTGATTATGGTGCAAACTTAACACGCACGCCCAAACGAATAAAGGTATAACCTTGAAAAGTCAACTTTACAGAAGAGCCAGAAAAACCCAGTAATTGGCGTAGCGTTAAAACTACCTACTGTAGATATTTTTAATAGGTACTTTTTCCATCGTTGGGAAGGGAAAAAAACTACTTTCAATGCAATAAACGTACACCTTCATTTTTCCCTTTTTAAGCCATTATTTTCTAGTATTATCCCGTTGGTACTCATTTTTCCCTTTTTAAGCCATTATTTTCTAGTATTATCCCGTTGGTACTCATTTTTCCCTTTTTAAGCCATTATTTTCTAGTATTATCCCGTTGGTACTCATTTTTCCATTTTTAAGCCATTATTTTCTAGTATTATCCCGTTGGTACGATGTTCGCTCAAAATGTGTGTGTTGGCTCAAAATTTATCATTAATGTAATAAGCCAAACTTAAAAATGTTAAAGCAAAATATTTATAAAAGACCCTTACTGATTGATTACTAACTGAATTAAATATATTTGAGCATCGAGAAGCAAGAGATGACAATTATAACAGAAAACAACCACATCGCCTTTAAAAACCTATTTAAATTCGCGTTAGTGCGCTGCTGCTAGCATCTTAATAATATTGGGCACGTTTACTTCTTTTAAGCGTTCCTTTCGATTCCCTGTTCAAATTAAAAATAAATATACCAGAGCAATTCAGAGCGCAAAAATTAAATAGACGGGCGGATAAAACAACAGCAGAAAGAGTTTCAATTAACATTCTTAAACGAAACCCTTGAATACAAAGATTTAAAATAAAATAGTTGATTTTCAGAAAATAAATTAAGAGCTTGGGCATCTTCTGAGAAATCATCCAATAGAGAAATGAGACACTAGCTAGAGTCTAGCTAGTTTAGCAGAGAATAATATTACATATTTATAAGTACTACAAATGAAAACGTCACTCAGAATCTTCTCAGAATGAAGAAGTAAGCCATGAAAATGTTATAAAAAAAACACACTATATTCTGTTGTCTCTCCGCTGTCGTTGTCGTAGCTATGGAAAAGCATATAAAATATATCTGTGGTTAAACCAATAAAAGTTGTTTTGTTTTAATGTGAAAAACTAAAAAAAAAAAAAAAAAAAAAATAACATGCGGGTCGAATTGAGAACCTCCTCCTTTTGTTGAAGTCGGTTAAAAATAACTAGCGATATATAAAACGCTAAGAGGTTATGGGCCAAGATTTATTTATAATTGAAACAATTCAACGTAAAACCCAAAAGAATTTAATCGCTGTAATCGGCGATATCAATCTGAAAAAACAAAATGGATAAGATGGAGTACGTCGAAATAAAACGCTAAGAGAAAACGATACGATTGATGTCATATATTCTATATCAAATTGTTTGTCTAGCCAAATCCGTGCAATGACTGTCCGTTGGTACCTACTAAAGGGTGTCAAGCGGGAATTTCGAAATCGAAATATTCCCGCTGGACACCCTTTACATATAAATGAAATCTTTTAACACTTGTTTTATAAATAGTATCAGGTTTACCTAGAGCCAGTTCACACTGGTGCTCCACAGGGCTACGTAATAAGTGAGACACGTCTGCGCCCCCCGACAGCGCATCCAGCGCTAAAGAGTTGAACGCCTTTTGTACTTCTGCTAGACGCTTGCGCTGCTCGCCGCGTTCAAGCAACTCGCTGAACCTGGAAAAAAGCTGAGATTAGGTATTTGGGACGAACAAATCAGCAATGAAATACAGAAAGTCAGCCACCATAGCAATGACATAGCGTCAATAATGTGCCTCTATTATTAGCCCAGTCATTTTACGGTTTGACCGGGGACTAATAGGAATGTTTTTTCTTGTATTTCATTTAAGAGACAATTTGTGCCTAAAACAAAAAGTCAAGTCAGCAACAGCCCCAAATTTAAAATTCTGCATTTACTTATATCTCGATCTTAAAACATGGATTTTTTTTTCACATTTTTAAAGCTTTAACTTTAAACACACTTCAAACACGGAGTAAATATTTTTGTCTGCTAGAAAGCTTTGAAAAATACATAAGTATTTACTAATAAAAAAAATCAATTTCGATGGCTATTTTATTGCTCAAAAGACATTGTTGAATCTAATTAAATGAGTGCATTGGCATTATTATTATTTAGTTAAAAGCCTTCTCGGAGACACCATTTTGAATTCTATTTTGCGTAGCGAAATTTTTTGAACATGTTTTCAGCTAGTCTTTTAAATGGTGCCGGTTACAGTTTAAAAGGCGCATTCATAATTACTTCCCACCCCTCCTAACAAAACTCCCTAAAATGACTGGGCTATATGATTTCTGTACACGCTCTCGACGCGCCTTTACTGCATAAAAAAATAATGCTTCCTGCGATTTTCAGAGAGCAAGCTTTTCACGCTTTTCGCGACAAGTTGTATGAAAAAAAACAGAGTCTCGCGCCCAAGTAGAGAAATCCCACTAGGGGGTCATCAATCACACTTCTTTTAGTACAGGGTGTGTAAACACCAAAAGTAAAATTGTTCCTTGTATAGTTACTCTTCTATAAATCTAAGTTTGGTCGAATTCAGCCTAAGATTAGCGTTTTACTGCTCTGACATTTAATGCAACCGATGGATTTTATCAATACAAATTTTAACACTACTACGCAGTTGCTATGAAATCAGCAGACCGATGTGCTACGGCGTAGCGGCTGCGTAGCATCGCTACGACTTGACCCTGAAAGCATTTCACCCAGATGACTGCACGCACCAGTCAGGATATCGGGCTTTCAACTGTAGTACTGCTCTGACATTTAATGCAAACGATGGATTTTATCAATACAAATTTTAACACTACTACGCAGTTGCTATGAAATCAGCAGACCGATGTGCTACGGCGTAGCAGCTGCGTAGTATCGCAACGACTTGACCCTGAAAGCATTTCACCCAGATGACTGCACGCACCAGTCAGGATATCGGGCTTTCAACTGTAGGTTGCAATTGAAGTTGAGAGCAAGTTGAGTTATTTTATTAGTAAATTCTTAGATTCTTTATTGTACACAATAATGAATGTAACATCGTGATTTTCGTGATGATAAATCGAAGCGATCGAAAGGTAAGGAAATTCTCACACAAATCATCTAGTCCCATCTGCAACTACCAGATTCTAGTTCGGACTTGAATTATTATGATCACTAGAAGGTGTTAAATAATAAAATTAACCATAGCATAGCCGACGACTATATTCCCCCAGGGGGTTAGTCAGAGATATTCTGTAACCTCAGACTATCCAACGGATCCATGTAAAATTAAATGCGTTCCATATTGAACAGTTTCAGACATACATAGTGAAAAATAAAAAGCGAAAGCTGTCCCATAGAAAATGTCAATAGCTACTCAACTAAACTGTAGGTCTACCATGAGTTTTCACAGTACTTTACTACTGTAGTTACGTCACCAATTTTGTTTTGAATTTCGTACAGCGCTCCTAGTGGTTACGTTGAGAACTAATTTCTGCCATACTAATTGGCGACGTATCTAAAGTAGTAAAGTAGGTACAGGGAAAACTCGACGGTAGGCCCTCTGTAGGTATTAATTTTGCGATTTCAAAGTTGAATCGTAAAAGTTGTTCAGTTTGATGGTCTGAAGCACCCCAAAAAGCATGTAACGTATTTAAGTTTACACCCTGTACAGAATAAATAAAAACATTTATCCAAATATCCATGACTCGGGCACACAATCGCCATATTTGTATTCATAAATCATCATACAAATATTTGCGGGATTCAAATATGCGATCCTCAGATCAGCAGACAGATTCACTATCAACTGAGCTATCGGGCGCAGGTGCATTAACATAGAGTACAATTTTTTCGCTCTGAATACGTACGTACTCTATGTTATTGTATCTAAAATTTGTTTTGAGTCTATTTAGCCCAAGTGCTGGGCAAAGGCCTCCCCTTTAATCCCTGTTCTAGATCTGGCTACTATCAAAAGCATCCACATTATTCCGCCATCTCTCTCATCGCCAAGGACGACCTGATTACAACTTTGCTATAACATCATTTATTCTCATTTGTACTGAAAAGTAAACTCTTTTTTAATATTGTCTAAATATAATAAAGCCAGATACTCCAGACAGTAATATTAAATTAATATAAATGCGGAGGCAGCACTGAGCTACTCCACTGACCAATTATTCAAATGATCGTCTACCGACACTTCATTAAGATTGTTGTTTCGCGTCGTCGCCTAAAATATCAACAAATGAAAGTAGAACAAACCGGCTCCTGTTTAACTTGCCCTTAATTTTTGCAGCATTTCTCTTTAATTATCTTATTTCTACCAACGTGGCGTGAACGGAGACATTAACAGATTAGCTTTTTTCCAAGCAAGTGGACGGACAGGGTATAGTCATAGTGAAAAAAAGTAATAGTGTTGAAGCTCAGTGGTCGCAGAGAGTTCATGCCCGCGTGGTGTGCGGGGGATAGCGGGGGACGGGCATACCCTCGTACCCTAACTGAATTCGTAACCTCTGAGCTTCACAACTATTTTTTTTTTTTTTAACACTTTATTGTACACACGGAAATAAACATGAAAACAACATAATAGACAATAACAAAGGGCGAGCTTATCTCTAAAGGATTTCTTCCAGCAAACCCGTGACAGAGAGAGAGCATACAAAGTGAGGCAGGCATAGTGTGCACATTTAACTACTAAAACAGTATTTAACACTGATAAATTCATAATATTATATAAAGGTACAGGTATATACTTATATACATACATACTAATATATACAGTATGATAAATACATAAATATACTAGTTTATTGAAGAGAGAGATAGTGATCTTTGACTTGTTTTTTAAACTGACTGAACTGTTTTATTACTATTTTTGAATTGTGGTATAGTGAAATAAATAACTAAGTATTACTAGGGTATATTGTTACACCCTGTATACGTTATGCCAAAAAGAGCGGGGTTTTTCTCGATTTGTCGCTTTGTCGTGGGCCGTTCTGGGTTCGCATTATTCTCAAAGATAAAAAGAAGTTACGAGGGATACATAAATTGAATGACAACAAGTTTCCAGAACGTCCCTCTACCTGAGTCCCGCAATAAAAGATAACTTCCAGGACCCTCGCAGGTGTAGATATATTTATGTGAACGGAACCCTCCTATTCTCTAAATTATTTATTTTACGAGCCCACTAAGTAATCGGATCTCGTTTCGGGGCGAATGATCGTAAATTGTTATAGCTTAAATAGACGAGTCGACGAATGAAGATGATCAAAGTCTCCTCGAAAAATATTATCGGACCAGAAAACAGGTGAGTCGAGAACAATGAAAATAATAACTTTTCCAACAAATACGCCTTCAATTTTACGGGGTTTCACGCAGATTTGGAACAAAAAGTTTAATCTTCAATGATAAAAGTAAGATGGGAAATATAAAAAGATATAAAAGGAAGCTTAGCTCGGTACTGGTTCAAAAGAATATTAATTAATTTGTCTGTAGTAAAAGTTTTGAATGAATATAATATTCGGGATTCTGCTTAATCGGATTAGGCAAAGAATTCTTCTGCTGAATATAATTGAATAGGTACTTTTATTTTGTACTGTATTTTAAGACGCAAAAAGGCAAAGATTAATAATACCAAACTGAAGGATATAAAACTATTTAATTTCGTCTTTTAAAAGGTGTAACATATAAAACACTCTAGCAATGTTAATGGGGTCGTCGTCGTTTAGACCATCAAACTGAACAACTTTCTCTGTGGAGACCACTTGAAAAAAAAAAAACAGCTTTTCCATACATTTGAGTAGAGTCGGTACTCCGGTTTTGTATGAAACAGCAGATTTCTTTAATTTTTTCTCGATTTAGGCGCCATATTGAAAGTGATCTAAACCACCCCTTATTACTAAGTAGAGTGTTTTGTTACACCTTATAAAACCGTGATCTTCAAAAAAATTATTAGGCTATTGTTTAAGCATGTGCTCACGACTATATTCCCCAAGAGTCAGAGATATTCTGAAAACTCAGAACATCCACGTTTCACTAGTAGTACCGAAACGCTGTTTAGTATGCTATCGTTTATTTCCATTAAAATCTAACTTGACTGTGGCTATGGCTTAGGCTTGATTAGGTCACTGACTTCAGACTAATGTAAACATAATCACAAAGCCGTAAAGTACGTTACCATTTGTCATCCCTTTCCAGATGGTAGCTGCCGTCTCCGTTGACCCGGTAGCAGGCCCGCACCAACGCCGCCTGAGGACTGTCCGCGTTCACCAGCTCCTCGAAGGTTTCCACCGGGATCTCGAACGGAAGAACTGGCTGATACGATGACGCGTCCCCACCGATGAGACACTGGGGACAAAAATCTACTATAAGAGCTGTTTTTCGAGCCTACAAGCACAGTTTATAGAAATAATATCGTATTTTTGGATCCAGACCTTCAGACTTGACTAGTTTAGGAGCCAGTGCCGCAATTGTTAGTTTAAAAGTTATACAATTTTAATAAAGGATGTTTATATTGTATACTAAAATAATACTCCTTGCCCCCTCCCCTCCACTTTTCCGCGAAGGGGGCCCGTCGCGAAAGACGGTAGGAAAACGACATTAGGCAATGGTATAGTCCTTTCACACTCGCACTCACTCAGTATAGCACGTGCTTACCCTTTCTTGTCAGTGCGAGCCCAATTGTATGAAGTGTAAAGGGTGTGCTTACTTGAAGCAATAAAGCTTATTGATTTTTATGAAGTTATGACAAATAGACCGTATTACAAAACCGGCCAAGTGCGAGTCGGGCTAATTGCGTATTGAGGGTTCCGTACTATCACACAATATATTAACTTACCAAAAAGTGTTTTTTCCGGGACTCTTAGCGCTAAACCGACTCACACATGGCCAGTTTTTATGAATAATATAAGCAAGCAGCTTACAACATTTAAAACAAGACTCACTTGCATAAAAGTACTTTATTGCATCATAAATTCCAGGCCTTGAAGACGTTGGAGGCTTATTCCTTTTGTTCTTGTGCAACAAAGTTTAAATTAAAGATTTCTTAAAAGCCCTTTATGAACTTTTATAGTCTGTGCCAAAGGATTGTTTTACTATACCTAACTTTTTCTCAACTTTATTAAAGAATGGAGCTGAAAGTCTAGCTTTTTAAAATTAAAATCTGCAGGTAACTGACGGAAGTTTAAGCGAAAGACTAAAAGAATGAAATCTTCACTTGGTGACATTTAAATAACTTTGCAAAATTACTTTTCATTTGAAAGGAACAATTTTTTACCTTGTTTCCTTTGTTATGATACTGTATTTTTACTTGTATAGGTACTACCTAGCTAAGAACAAGGTAATTATGAGATAAGTGTATGTTTGCTGAAATAACAGTACGCAATATTATAGAACCTGCAGAATTTTTTATGTCACCCTAAAATCACTTTTGGTTTATGTGATGTATTTTTTAAGTCGTGTCAATTTATGTATCTGGTAAATAAATAAATGCAAATACAAATACAATACAATTTCTGTAAGTACAATAAAAACTCCGCATAGCAATATTCTTATAGAGAAAAATCGGACTGTAAAGAGAATAAAGTACCTGCCTAACGGACTAACGGTAAATATGAAATCCAGAATTTTCGGTATCTTTATCCATAATCCCAAAATGATGAAGAGATATTGTGCTTGACTATTTCAACAAATGTTTAGGTAGGCTAGGTTGACTTTATTAAATGTTATAAGTTCCGTGTCTTAGGGCCTGTTTCACCACTTCTGGGTAAGTTCTTGTTAGCTTATCCAGCAGATATTTTGACATATTTTGTATGAAATTATGTCAAAATATCTGTCGGATAAGCTAACAAGAACTTATTCAGAAGTGGTGAAACAGGCCCTTAATATTCATTTTTTAGCTTCTGTCATTAAAACTCACTGTCAGTTGCAGAAACGCTCATTAGAGTTAATCCTCCATTAAATCTCTTGCTGTCACTTTTTGTCTTGTTGACTTAGTAAAAGCTAGCAAGAGATTTAAAGGAGGATTAACTTTAATAAGCGTTTCTGCAACTGTCATATTAAACCAGTAGGTATTTTAATACATCATGCAAATACAAATAAACTATTGAAAATTGAAATATTGAATAAGTCTGTAAATAAATTAATAAGCGTGTTATTTTAAATTTTCGATAAACGTTTTTCACATAAGTACTTACCCCGAGTTTGGGACACCATTTAGAAAAAAGAAAATTGTGTAAAAATTACATTGCTAAATTATTTCGTCTCTACCTGCCCCAATGGTAAATAGGCGTATGTACATAATACATTTGTATGTAATATGTAGTATTGAGCTATTTTTGTAAAAGAAATAAAAACATTGTGTTCACAGTTTCGCAAAATACAGGCAACATCTGTACCTAATCTCCAATGTTGACAATTCGTTATACAAGAGCGTGACTTACAAGAAAGTACCCAGCCTTGGATGTTTGACTGCAGCATCGTATCTCGTCGAGGTAATACCGCAGCAGCGCTGGATTAGTCTCGTCGCCCCCATCTGTGCCGTAGTGCATGTCCACAAAGTCGATCTGAGCACACAAAAAAGCAATTTTATTCTCATGTGTCTATGGTACAAATTGGCGTGAAAGAAAGGTTGTGGTAAGGACGCAACTTGGCCTTCTGCGGCTTTTCAGAGACGTGACAAGACTGGACGGTAAAACCGGGTGTTAACATCGCTCATGTACTTATAGCTTTGCATCTAGGTAAACGAATATATTTGCATAAGCCCCTGTATTTAGGACTAGAGATAAAAGCGAAATAGTTTCGAGTTTAAAAACGTTATCAACGTTTCGAATATATAGGGTCCTTTTTAATATGCTGACACTTTTTTAAGGAGATGTTCAGACCATCAAACTGAACAGCTTTCTCTATGGGACCAAAATCGAAATCGCGAAAAAAAAACAGCCCCTCCATACAAAACTGAAACCTACTCGAGCCAAATGTATGGGACATCTGATTTCTTTTTCGCAATTTCGATGTTGGTCCCATAGAGAAAGTTGTTCAGTTTGATGGTCTGATCATTCCCTTAAAAAAGTATCAGCATATTAAGTTGGACCCTGTATACCGATTTTAAAGATTTGTTGAAATATTTCGCAATTTCGCAATTTCGATGTTGGTCCCATAGAGAAAGTTGTTCAGTTTGATGGTCTGATCATTCCCTTAAAAAAGTATCAGCATATTAAGTTGGACCCTGTATACCGATTTTAAAGATTTGTTGAAATAGTGGTGTTCCTCGTCGTAATTATAAGATTATAAGCCCCACTTGCGCCAACCACGGGTTAGCAATTAACTCCGGATAAAACAGCTCTTTCAGTTGTTTTTCTATACAAAAAGTCATGGGTTACCAACTTAACCTAGAGTTTATTGCTAACCCAGGTTGGCGCAAGTGGGGCTAAGTTTGATAGGCGTGAATTATTTTTTCGAGGCTTTAAACATCTGCAATAACATCAAATATACCTCGGCACCAAGACGGCAACATAGAACAATAATTATTGTAAAACAGAAGTTTTCTAGAAAATCCATAAGGATCAAGTTTATTTTCCACATTATTTCAATCCACGTTCTGTTTTCGATCACTTTCATTGGAGTCTCTGGTAACTTTTTGATTCAATCACTCTATTATTCACGATGAAGCCTTTAAATAGAGATAAAATGGTTATAGGAAAAATGGCTGGCTATGCATTTTTGAAACATTTTCCAGAAATAAATAAAGAGCACTATCGATATATTGATGGAAATATATATCAGTTTAAAATTGCTAGTTTAATAGTGTACTGTGGCTTTTTGCTTCCTTACGAATAATTTTATTATACATTTTTCACAGCAAAACATGATTTTGAATAAGTTTCTAGGCAAATTAGTTAATATTAAAGATGCAAATATAGAACTATATACCAAACCTATTAGCTGTGGTTTAGTCTTTTAATTTTTTCAACTGAATATTTAGAGCCACTTTCAGTCTTAATCGTCTATAGAAGCTGTCTGCATTTACAAAGATTTGTTTTATATGATAAAGTTATAAGTACCAACTACCAAGTAGATACAAAAAATTGCTCAGTAAACCTTTAATGACGTTGTTGAGATATAAAAATAAATAGAAGGTATTTAAGCAGTAGAAAAACAATCTTCAGGCAGACAACAATAGGAAAAGCATGACTATTAGTAAGCAAACTCCAGAAATAATTTATGTCAGAGTTGAAGTTCCTACCGCAAAAGCACCGCAAAAACAAAGGTGGGGCCTAAACCTATTGTAGGTACTGAAACGATGACCTAGTTTGCTTTAGTAATAACCCCGTAGGACCAGAAGTACCATCGAGAAGTACCATCAATGGTACAGTTGGCACTAGGTAGTGCCAGTAGTACCATTAATGGTACAATTGGCACTAGATCGTGCCAGTAGTACTATCAATGGTACAACTGACACTTAATACCGGTACTTCCTCGTGGACTCACTAATTTGACCCACGTGGGTCCACGAGGAAACCTCTAGTGTTTACCCGCGACTTCGTCCGCTCAAATTATATACCAGATTTTAAGTCAAATCATAAGCTAACAAAAAAAAAGTTTCATCAAAATCGGTTCAGTAGTTTTTGCGTGATGCGCGAACAAACAAACAAACAAACAAACAGACACACAAAACTTCTAAAAAAGGTTGATTTCGAGTCAGGGATACCTAAAAACCATATCGTAATTCTTTTTTTGGTAAATATCTTCAATGTACAGACACACTTCAGTTACAGTTTTATAATAGTTATAAGATGGCAAAAACATACGAAAAGCGCATTATTCCGAATTGCAACCAGTTCCATGTAGGGGGGGGGGGGGGACCTAATGAAGGAAAACAATTTTAAATATGTTAAAAGTTTAAAGAGCAACTGTTTGCCCTAAGCAGATTTGCTTGTAAAACACAAACGTATATGCAAAGTAAACTAAAGTAGGAACCACTGTGCACAAACTTGCCAGACCTCACTTAACGTATCACATTCGCAGCTCCGAGTTGAGAACTTGTGAGTGACGTCGCACTAACTTCGTAAGTTCAGCTTCAGACCTTACATACAGTTGGTGCTTGTTACAAGACACTCGGAGAATTACTTGTTACTGAGCTCTGTTTTATGCTACTTCTTTTTGGAGTTGTTATGTGGGAATACGCCAAACAGTTTTCGATATATTTTTTCTTTTCTTTCTTTCTTTTCGATATTTTATAGGGATAGTGACTTAGGATTAAATTAATACAGAACTTTCTTTTTGTTCAGCAATAATTAGGATATGAAATTTTGGTGTGTAAAAATAAAGAACATATTTATATTATGTTTTGTTATTTTATAAAAAAAGGATGATTGTAGGCGGTTATCGATCCCGGTAACAATCGCATGACCATCTTGTAACAAACGAAATACTACCGGTCGTATAATTATTACATTTATTACTAAATATCTGAATACATCTGAAAGGTAGATTTGTAGATATACAGGGTGTAAGGGACAGCCCTCCGCAAACTGAAACGGTGAACTCAGACCATCAAACTGAACAACTTTCACTATAGAGCCTATCTCAGGAAACGCGAAAAAAAATCAGGTGTCCCATACATTTGAGTCGGGTAGGTACGGCAGTTTTGTATGGGACAGCTGATTTTTTTTCGTGTTTCCTGAGGTAGGCTCCATAGTGAAAGTTGTTCAGTTTGATGGTCTGAGTTCACCGTTTCAGTTTGCGGAGTGCTGTCCCTTACACCCTGTACAATTTTCTTAACGAAAAAATACTAGTAGCTTAGATAAACGCCAACATTGAACGCCAAGGTAGCACCTGTTTTGCTATCTAACGGAATTTCTTAGTTCAGCATAAAATGCTAGTTTATTTCTCGCCACTTTTGTGTCCATAATAATATTGTCATATGCAAATTGATATACGACTCGAAAAACCCTTTAAAATTCAATATAATAATAATAATAATAACCCCGCGGGGGCAGCTTGTGGCGAGCTGACGGTGAGTGGCGACACCGCGAACCCCTATCCAGGGGGACCATACAGACATGCGCTTACACACACACACCCCCACAGACAGTAACACACCCCCCTACCTCTGGCTTGCCTTCATTGGCCGGCCAGAGTGGAATCGCAAGAGCAAAGAAACTATGCTCCAGGTTGGAAGTGTATTGCACGTAATGGCGTAATAACGGGGAAACCCGCTCACGGGGGTAAACCCCGCGATGGTGAAACCGGTGCCGCACCTCTCGACAACCTTTAGCCGCTCAATGGGATGTTGCCCCATTGTCGCACTTTGTGCGTGCGGCCGTTTTATGGGGCCCACTCGACGAGTTGGCGAGTCACCGCCTGCCCTATTTACAATTTTGAGACTAGTTGTCATGGCAGGCGTCCGTTAGTCTCCTCCCATAGCCCAGTATCCATCCATCCAACTTTCACCTCTATAGCCCAAGACCTTATTTTTCCATCACGGCCATAGCGCCGGACTCCAATAGTCTTTGCACCTGGCGGGGACCATCCCCATGTGTATCATGTTGTGCGCTCGGAGATGGTATCCGCCATGTGTATCCCTTACATTTAGATTAACTTGTCTTCTGAACGGGCCTCTACATGTTGGCTTCGGCTCCATGCACGCCTTCCAAAGGTCCGGGACTTAATTGCCCGTGATTACGGATCGTAAGACACATAATAATAATAATAAAGCCTCTTTATTCCTTAATTTCAATTACAATAAATTCAAAATACAAAATAATCATCTTATTAAATTCATTTAGCATGCATTAATTAAATTATTATTTCAATCTCGTTATAAGTTCTATTACAATACATTTCATTTAATTAAATAATTTACACACATTACACTTAAAAAAATTATTGAATATTAATCAATTAAGGACCCCTCTTTGGGTAAAGGCCTCCTCCTTTTGGATCCAATTTCCTCTTTGTTGAGCTTTATCTATCCAATTTTCGCCGGCTAGTTTGGAAATTTCGTCTTTCCATCGTTCCTGTGGTCTTCCTACGGATCTCGTTCCTGTCGGACCGTGCCAAGTAGTTGAGAGCTTGGTCCACCTCTGGTCTGAAAGGCGCGCTACGTGTCCAGCCCATTTCCACTTTAGTCTATGAGTGTGTTGCAGAGCATCAATAACCTTGGTTCTGTGGCGGATGTCTTCGTTTCTTTGTCTATCATTCAGTTTTAGGTTTAGGATGCTTCTTTCCATAGCGCGTTGGCACGTTTGTATTTTGTTTCGTACGGTCTTGTTCAGCGTCCATGTTTGGCAAGCATAGGTCAGGCAGGGAAGTATGCATGAGTCCATACCTTTTTCTTTTGTTTCAGTGGCAGTTTTGATTTTAGGACCTCTTTGTGGCACCAAAATTTTTGCCATGACGTGCATATTCTTCTGTTTACCTCATCTTCGTTTCTGGACCGTTTGAAGGAAATTTCTTTCCCCAAGTATATATAGCTTTCAACGTATTCTAGCTTTGTACCACTTACAGTTACTGGGGTTTGGGCACTGTTTGTGAGAATTTTAGTTTTTGATGCGTTCATTTCTAGTCCAATGTTGTTGCTTACTGTCATTAATTCGTTGATCATCTCCTCGAGCTGTTTGCGAGATTCGGAAAAGATAACTATATCATCAGCGAACCTTAGATTGCTTAGGTACCTGTCCTTTATCCGAATTCCCTTTCGTTCCCAATTGAGGTTTTTCATTATGGACTGTAATACCGCTATGAACAGTTTAGGTGATAAAGGGTCTCCCTGTTTGACTCCCCGGCGTATGCTTATTGCTGGGCTAAATAAAATTCAATATAACACGTAAAAACTAGTCTGCAAACAATTCATGAAATGAATGTGCAATCACGTCTGCCATCTTCAATTTCACAAACATTTGTATTCAGAACGTGAGCTTTGTAATTTGGTTGCATCGAGAATTCATGTAACATGCATATAATGTAAATAAAATATCTATACCATGTTCTCAGTCCCCGAATCCCGCTGCAGCTGAAAACTTTGACGTTCAACTGGTTCATTTTCAAATGTAAAATTATAGCAGAGGTTTTAACGTAATGAAACGTGAGTCGGTAGGGTTTTGAATTGCAGAATTTCATTTCAAGTCATGAATAAAAAATCGAATTTCCTATACTATTTATTTCAGTGGATCTTGCTAAAAATCTGTTATTATTATTTGTTGCTAATATAATTCTGGTGATGTAGTTTGCGTTATTTTGAAGAATGTTTTCACCCCTCAGAGAGAAAAGCGTCAGTTTTCGTCCCGCTGAGCTAAACGAACTTCTCCGTCGAGAAGAAATAAGTTTACTAATCTTGGGCAGTAAATAAGAAAGCCTCAAATCACATGTTTACATGAGATACCTGCCCTCGGTGTGTAATGTACTATTTCAGTGTACAGTCAGCAGCAATAAGTTATATACACTTTAGTACTACGACGTAGAACAACTGCTGCTGACACCAGAACCACGGTTATAACCGCTGATTTAAAGTGAGATTAGACAGGTAGTTAGTTTAAAACCAATTGACTTTCGCTTCGAAGTGATTTTCTATTCAAAGATTTAGTTTATTTCTTTCTCAATATTTTAAGTGTTCTATTGGAAGAAAGAACAAAATAATTTACCTCAATATGTCGATCGTCATATGTGGACTGCAACTCCGGCCCGACCATCTCGAGGGTCTGGCGCCTTTCCTCGCGGAAGTCTGCAACAAAGCAGTCAAATGTTAAAACAAAACAAACTACGAACATAAAAACCAACATCAAAAACATTTTTAATCTCAACACAGAACAATAACCTGGTATCCGCATATGTTTTACAACTTGCACATTGCAGTAAAATATGAAACTTTGGTACTACAAAGTATGTTTTCAATTACGGAACGGACGTGGTATATACAAAATTACACTTTTGTTCTCTGATTTCGTACGAATTGTTTATTGACTGACGTGATCCAATCGATCCAATTAGTGAATGCTTAATTGCTTTCCTCTCTCTTTCTAAACTTTTTTTCTTTACGTTCCATTCGAAATTAAATTCCAGGGCTCTTGTCAGTCAGTGTCAGAGTGATAGTTTTGTATTCTTTGTTCAAAGGAAGCTCGCATCAAAATTAAATTAACCATAGAGGTATTCTACCAGGAATAGAGCAACAAACATGAGTTGTCAAATGAAACCTTTTTTGGATGTTTTTTGGAGACTATTCGCAGGCAAAAATTCGAATATTGTCTATAATTCTGAGTCTAACGTGAAGTGGTGGATAAATTAATGAAGTAGTGTCAGTATATTTCATTAAATTATCTACGATTTCACTTTAGATTCCCAATTATTCACGGAAACCGAATTGTAAAAATTAATTGGAGACTAAAAAAACGGCCCTATTGCCTAGCGTCACGTATCTCTTTCTATTATACAGTGGTGCCGCTAGGTACATCTCGCTCTCTCAGCTGTATGTTCCTCTATTCCTGGTATAATACCTCTATGAAATTAACAGCCAGTTTAACTAAAATGTTTTAGATTGTGTGTGAGCTATTTATTTATATTGTTTTTTTTTTGACAATAAAATGCTGTTCCCATTTAGCCCTATACGTACGTTCAGCAGAAACCTGACCTCTCTATCTTAATCTAAGCGCAAGGGGGTTAGATTTCTCTGATTCTGACAGTACCAAACGTCTTGTAGGATTAGGTCGGTTACGTCCTTTTCCCTGAACGTCCATAGTCAGAATTCTATGTAAGACCATTTCATTAATACATACGTTACTTTAATCCCTTAGTACGTCGAATTCCTTGCATTTTATGCAAAATAACAATACATTACGTACAGCGATCATATGCCCACTCTCACAATTTGCTACAACGCGATTGTAGAAAGTAGGTTAACTTTTAGCATATTGAACGTAACAAAATGATGACTACTTTTTAGACATCGAACACGTAACGTAACGCTACTACGTAATTATGCTTCTTTTCTTAAGAGCCTGCCGAGCCTATTGTGCTGCCCTCAATCGTATTTTTTTAATTTCTAAACAATTAAACAACATTTCAAAAAAACAAGTAAGGTCCTGATTGGCTTTCAATTTATCGAAACGTTACGGATTATTATGTTTTACGCGTGGCCACTTTTGACGGTTTTAACGATAATAACTACAAACATTATAAAAACAAATCCGCAGTAACCCGATTAATTGAAAATCAGCAATGACCAACATTCTTGTTTTTTGGAAATATTGTTTAATTGCTAAGAAATAAAAAAAATACGACTGGGGGCAGCACAATAGCCTCCGTGCAGCCTTAACTATCACAACCGTTCTTGTCAGTGTGCACAGCTCCTCTTCCCCACTTCACCTCACTATTAAACTATCTATTGTTAAGACCCCGACATTGACAGTGACACTTATCGATAGTCCCCGCAGGGTTTGCTCAACCCATTTAACTTATAATGCTTCCTCAAGTATAGACAAGCGGTGAGTTGACTGGTGTATAGAAAGCGTTTATTAAATGTGGTAATACAATGTTCTTGGGTATTTTAGAAATTGTGTCAGATAGTTTTAAAACGAATGAACTATTAACTTTACTTTACACTACTAATTTTTTATTGTGAATCTGAACAACTTTCCTTAGGGAACATGGGTCGAAAAAAGACGAAAATTTGTCGACCTCCCATACATTTTTTTTTCTCGTACTAAATTTTTTCTTGTACTCATGATACAGAACAACCTTCCTTAAGGAATCTACAAGGTGTTTCATAAGTAAGAATAAAATTTTGAAACTCTTAAGGGGGTTGTTAAGACCGTCAAACTGAACAACTTTCTCTATGGGACCAACATCGAAATCGCAAAAAAAATAATTTCATATCCCATACATATTTTAGCTATAGTCGATTTGTAGAGTATAGAAGATAATTTTTTTTTTTCGCGATTTCTGTATTGGTCCCATAGTGAAAGTTGTTCAGTTTGATGGTCTACACCACCCCCTTAAAGGTTTATTTGTATTTTTGTAACACCTTGTATAGTACTGCCCTCCAAATCATAAACGCAGTGGGGCACTTTTTTTCAAAAATGAGTTTAATATATATTCTGAATCAGCGCGGGAAGATCTACCAGGGAATAAAACCCGTTTTTAGCTAGCTACACTAATGTAGCTACACTAATGTAGCTAGCTAAAAACGGGTTTTATTCCCTGGTAGATCTTCCCGCGCTGATTCAGAATATATATTAAACTCATTTTTGAAAAAAAGTGCCCCACTGCGTTTATGATTTGGAGGGCAGAGTAGGTATCTAAATGTGCAATAGAATTTTTGACTTTGCAATTAGGATGCAAGGAACGAACGCATGTGTTATTGATGGTTCCGATTTTTATGCGATTGACTCATGCTGACACAAAAGAAGAACGAACGATTGTATGAAAATACTAGTGTTTTCCCGCGACTTCGTCCGCACAAATTATATACCAGATTTTAAGTCGGATCATAAGCTATCAAACAAAAAAAGTTTCATCAAAATCGGTTCTGTAGTTTTTGCGTGATGCGCGAACAAACAAACAAACTAACAATTTTGTCAATAGATGGCGCTGCACGTTTTTAAATCGCGCTATCGAATGTTATTTGAATTTATATGAAGGGAACCGCTACTTTTTTATTCCTCATGATTTTACGGTTTTATAATAGTTTATTATTATTATATCAGCCGTCGGTGTCCCATTGTTGGGCAAAGGCCTCCCTCCGTTCTCTCCATGCATCCCTGTTTTGCGCTTCGTTGGGCCAGTTCTTAAAGAAGTTATCAATTTCAAGTTATAATCCCAAGCTGCACAACAATATCTAATAAGAGGATATAGGATAACTACTAGAATTTACTGCCGTTGTCTACCATAAGAGCATATCGTCCGTGTAGACATCTCCTAGAGCTCGTATAGACACAGTTACCGAAAAATGGGCAACGTTTATAGTGCAAAACCAGGATAGTCATAAGACAACGAGTTTCGGAGCCAACTCTTAAGAGTAACCTTTACCGGAATACGTTTAAACAGTTTCTAGAGCACAAGTTTAGTGTAGTAGATAGTCTTATGATAATATTAGGATAGTAAAACAGACGTTCTTTAAACCATTTTATAACCGATCGGCTAAAAATTTATAATCACAAGAATCATACAAGAATAAACCGCTTAAAATTATTTTATTTCCTAATGGCGTACGTTTGACACTTATGATATTTATTTCAACATGGCGTTTACATTTTATTAACATTAACATCATATTTATCACGCGTTGGTATTTCGTATAGACAGCGCGAATGAGAGTGCGGATTTAATTGTATCGTGGGAAATATGGAGATGATTGTATAAAACTAAAGCGCTCGCTGTATTATAACATTTAAGCTAAAAGAAATTATTTTTAACATTTTCATAAATCATAATTCATTTTAGTTTTTCATTTAATTTCAACAAAAATTATATTTTTATGATGCTTCCTCATAAAAAGTATCCATTTCAAGTAATTTATAGTTTTTAGTGGTCAAAACAAGTGTTTAAAGCTACATCAAATATGTATAACTCTTTTTAGGTTCCATTTTAATTTTTAAAATGGCGACGCTTTGCGCCTTGAACCGTGACAAGAGTTTTTATCCTATAGAGAAAGCTATAGAACACAATATGACTTTCACTAGATTAAAATACTATTCACTGACATTTCACTCCGTTAAATAGTAAATTACTCCTATGAAGCTTGTATGGTGGTCTATAAAATGCAATGTTTATATACTGTAATTTCTTGTCATAGTCGTACCAAACGTTTACAAGGCTCTGAGATGTGAAGTGCAAGTGTGAAGGATTCATACAATATTTAAAATTAAACAAGAAAAAAACAGGTAGGTAGGAAAGTTAAAGCTTTTTTATTTATTACTTAAGTATTATGTGAACATGAGCAAAAAATCTTGATAGTAGTCCAAAATAATAATGATTTTTCAATCATATAAGAACATCAGTCATCTTGTTAGAGTTTAAGGAAAATAAAATCACTAAATCCACTAAATCCACTATCACCTTTATGAGGCATGGTCAGCCCTTGTTAGCGATGTTCATTGACTTTGCGATGTCAGACTTAGCATATCCTCATGACAATATTCCCCATGGGTATGTCAGATATAATATTCTGAAAACTCATAACATCCCCGTTTCTATAGTACCTAAACTCTGCCCAGTGTGACGGGTAGTGAGCCAGTGTATGTTAGACTTTATTGTTTGATTTAAATGGGAGTGCTTGGAGGGTTATTACTGATGTAAGTGTCCGATTAAATCGTTCACAAGATCGATAACGTGGGTGTCTATTATGACCCCTAGGCATATTACACTGGCTCACAACCCGCCACACTACCTATTAGGCAATTATTAAGTAAACTTTACGCCCCTAGTGTGGCTGACAGGAAAAAAATTCTCACTGTCCCCGCATGTCCCGCAGGTCAATGTCCCGGGTTATTCCCGTTGTCCCCCAACGCTACGCCCCCAATGAGGGGGTCGGGATGTCGCAAAGAGGGTCCCATACAAAATTAGGACTCAGAAAATTTTCAACAAAACACAATCGCCAAATATAACATTCGGAATCTGGGGGATGACCCCCCCCCCCCCCCTCACCCTTTTTTTAGTCCAATTTTTTTTGAGTAGACTAGCTAAACAGTAGCAATTTGGTTCTGGTGGTCGCAAGAAACCTAACATGCTCGTCGCTTCGCTCCTCGCTAACCTAACCGACTGAGTTAGATCGCGCCCTCTTCCCTTTATAAAAACATAATTTATAAAATATCGGTGAATCTAGCGAAAAAATTGCAAAATTTTTGAATCCTTGGGATACACGGAAACCCACCCTTCCGCATGCAAAAATAAAAAAAAAACCATTATTTTAAATTTTATAAGTCCAGCCCCCATACTAATTTCACCCGAAAGTCGATGGTTCATACAATTTCGATCAAAATTTTTTAAGTCCCAGCTCCATATAAAATTATCATAAAAAAATTTTAAGTGTGCGACCCTCTTTGCGGCACCCTAATAGCCGAAGAGCGGACAGTTGGCAACCCTACCTGATCGAGTAACAAGATGCGACCTACCTAGGGTGTAGCACATCAGAAAGGGTTGCCTGGGCGTAACCTGGAGGGTTTTGTACAGTGAGCAAAAAAGTGGTCATTTTATTTGGTGTAAATTACCTCATTGAGTAACAAGTTGGCATATAGTACAGTCGATAGAGCTCATCGAGAAGTGCCAAATTATATAGGGTTGCCTCGCCTAGTCCTGGGACTTTCCTGAGTCGGCCTGATTTTATAGTGGCTAAAAATTCAAAAAATTACCTCATCGAGTAACAAAATGAGACTTTGTCATTTGATAGCTCTAGTCGTCCTATTAATTATTAACGTAGGTTGCCGGCCCTAAACCTGGAACTTTTCTTAGTCGGCCGAGTTTTATGTTCGAATTTAAAAACTCATTGATGCAACAACGTCGTGGAAATGTGTCCATGGATGGTTGAGAGATTGGTGACATGTAGTAATCAATTATAGGTATTAATTTGGAGAGACACAAACTTAAAAATTGTGCACCGTTAGCAAAAATATCCAAAAAGTGGCGACACAGTCAGTATGCAAGCAAACCTATGAAAGGCGTGTAAATACTGTATATTTTATTATAATTGTTACGGTCAATGTAATAAATCTGGTCAGTCAGTATTAAGAGGAAAAATACATGAAATTTGAAGAATTGGTATTTCAGAGATCAATTACTGTCGGGGTGTAAGGGGTAAACGCAGTACACTATGGCGACAACCTAACTGCCAACCTCATCTGCTCGTGGTGCACCCTGCCGACTAACCAACGAGGCTCTGGCGACCGACTGTGATTCTAGTATATCCATCCAAAGCAGGCTATACCAAAATCCCTCGACCTATGATGGGCAGCAGCATCACCGGTGCAACTAGTATATCCCTGCGATCACCAACCCGCTATACCAAGCGTGGTGATTATGGCATTTTTACCTCCCAAATATGGAATTTAGTCCCACATAGCCCCGGCCCCTAGTTCCCGGCAGCTCTACTATTCCAGGCTACGGCAGTGGTCTAGCTAACGGTAGGATGGGGGGTGCTAAGAATACCCGGGTTACTAGAGGCTGCCAACATCAACGACATTTATTGGCAACGTTAACGTATAACGGACGAACACTGATGGAGGACGAAAAGTTCACGAAACTCGAGATAGAACTAAAAAAGATTGAGAGGCATATTCTTGGGTTGTCAGAGGTCCGAAGACAGGAGGAGGATACGATGACCCTAGAATCTGGCCACTTGTTCTACTTCCGAGAAGGCGAAAGGCTGTCCCAGGGTGGCGTAGGATTTCTCGTCAACAAAACCTTCATCCACAATGTAATGGAGATAAAGATAAAGATAAAGATGCATTTATTTGTACGACATGCGTAGTTTTACAAGCAGGTGTTACAATAATTATTAGGTCCTCCATGTCTTACCTTACGGCTTACAAATTATTATTTTGATAATTTCAGAGATGCTCATTCGTGTATTAAATTAACTCATTACAATATCATCATCATCATCAGCCTATCATCGTCCACTGCTGGACATAGGCCTCTCCCAAGGCGCGCCACAAAACTCTGTCCTCGGCCTTCCTCATCCAGTCGCTCCCCGCTACTTTTTTTAGGTCGTCTGTCCAGCGGGCAGCAGGGCGTCCCACACTACGCCTACCAGTTTGCGGTCTCCACTCTAGAACTCTGACACCCCATCGGTTGTCAGTTCTTCGGCAGATATGACCAGCCCATTGCCACTTCAGCTTGCTAATTTTCTGAGCTATGTCAGCCACTTTAGTTCTGTGACGAATCACTTCATTTCTGATGTGGTCCCTCAGAGAAACACCGAGCATAGCTCTCTCCATAGCTCGCTGAGCGACCTTGAATTTATGAACTAGCCCTACCGTCAGGGTCCACGTTTCCGCACCATAGGTCATCAATGGCAGAACGCACTGATTGAACCCCTTCGTTTTGAGGCATTGTGGTAGGGCCGAGGAGAATATATGACGTAGTTTCCCGAAAGCAGCCCATCCTAGCTGGATACGCCTAGCGGCCTCCTTGTCGAAGTTGTTTCTACCTAGTCTTATAGTCTGTCCAAGGTAGACATAGTCTTGCACAATTTCTATCGCCGCCTCACCGACGTATACCGCCTCTGGTTCGACATGAGAATTAAGCATGACTTTCGTCTTGTCTAAGTTCATGCCGAGACCGACCCGTCGGGAAGCGGCATTAAGGTCGCTAAGCATCCCACTGAGGTCATGCAGCGATTCCGCCATGATGACAAAGTCGTCGGCAAAACGCAGGTGTGAGATGTACTCGCCGTTCACACATATGCCTCGTCCTTTCCAATTGAGCATCTTGAAGACGTCTTCCATCGCATTAGTGAACAGTTTCGGGGAAATAACATCCCCCTGTCTCACTCCTCTTAGCAGTTGGATCGGCTTCATCTTGTACTTGTACGGACATAGTGGCGGCGTCATACAGACATCTAAGCACCTCAATGTATCGCCAGTCGATCTGGCATCGCTGCAAGGACTCCAGAACAGCCCAGGTCTCGATCGAGTTGAAGGCTTTCTCATAGTCCACAAAGGCTAGACACAAAGGTTGATTATACTCCTCGGTTTTCTGTATAATCTGCCTTACCGTGTGGATGTGGTCTATGGTACTGTAGCCTTTTCGAAACCCGGCCTGCTCCGGGGGCTGAAACTCGTCGAATTTTCGAGCGAGACGGTTCGTAATGACCCTCGAGAACAACTTATAGACGTGGCTCAGAAGTGAGATCGGTCTGTAGTTCTTGAGGAGGGTTTTATCTCCTTTCTTGAAGAACAGGACCACAACACTTCCGCTCCACGTCTCCGGTGTTATGCCATTGTGAATGACGGAATTGAAGAGCTTTCCTAGGGCCTTCAAAACAGGAGTACCTCCAGCCTTCAGAAGCTCTGTTGTTATTCCGTCTTCACCCGGAGCTTTGTTATTTTTAAGTTGTTTGAGGGCTTTTCTAATCTCGCTCGAGTCAACGTCCGGGATATCGTCCGTGTAGTGGCGTACTAGTGGGGCTCTGGGGTCGGTGTTGCGAGCTACAGGCTTTGGGGCGTGTGTTGCATACAAACTTCCATAGAACTTCGAAACTTCAGTGAGGAGGTCCGGCTTAGAGGCAACGATCTTCCCATCCGCGGTTTTGAGTTTTGACAGGTGGCTTCTCCCGAGCTGCTGAACGAATACTTTCGACCCCCGGTTCTGCTCAATCGCCTCCTCTATGGAGCGCGTGTTGAAGCGTCGGAGGTCGCGCCGTATCAGCTTTTTTATTTTTTTGTTGAGAACCCGATGTTCTGCTGAAGACTCTTGCGCAGATAGAACTTCACGTCTATGCCTCATGAGCTCCAGAGTCTCGCTTGAGAGCTTGGATTCTTTTGCCACACGCTGCGTGCGGAAATGCCTGTAGCCCACTTCTCGGAGAGCTTTTACTAGTTGGTTTGTAGCCTCGCCAACGTCCTCGGTGGTTTCCAACGAATCAAATCGATTTTTGAGGTCGAGTTGGAAGCTGTTACTTCCAACGACAGTTTGGTGCAGTGTGGGACGGAGGGTCGATTTCATCAGACGTCTTCTTTCAAGCTTGACATTTATATTCAGAGCACCTCGGACCAGTCGGTGATCACTTCCGGTGTTAAACCTGTTGATCACTCATACATCTCTGAATATGTGCCGTTTATCAGTCATGATAAAATCGATGTCATTTTTCGTCCGGCCGTCAGGGCTTCGCCAGGTCCACCTCCTTTGGGGCTGCTTCTTGAAGAATGAGTTCATCAAGCATAGCCCTTGCCTCTCTAGGAAGCCGACCAGCGTATGCCCTCGCTCATTCCTGGTACAAATACCGTGTGGACCTACCTTCGACTCATCGCCCTCCTGTACTCCCACTTTGGCATTGAAATCCCCCATCACAACCGTGAAATGAGTCTTTGCGGTATCGTTGATAGCTCTAGAGATATCCTCGTATATAGCCAGGCATCCCTACCCATCCGTCATGGGGGCTTTGAGCCTGCCGGCTTTTCTCGCATCGGCGCAAGGGTTTAAATTCTGTCACTCAACGGAGACGAGGCTTGCGTACCTTTTGCTGCTGATGGATTGACGAGTTGGACGGCTCTCTTCTCAACCGCGTCCGCACACAGAACTCCAGGAGTACAGCGAGCCTGGGACGACGTGGGAGCTAAAGCGGCTATTTACCAACTGATAGGCGCGGCTACTGGCTCAAATTTGCCCAGACTTAGGGCGATATCAAGGGCAGCATCGGGAGCGTGGTTGCAGGCACTCCCTTCACCACATATGGGAACCCTGCTCGACGGCGACTCGCTGCGGGTGGTGGTAGCTCTCCGCCTGCGATGTTTGTCAACCACATGAATGCATCTGCGGGTCCACGGTGGAAGCCAATGGCCATCAGGCATTGCGCTGCCGTCGGTGCTCGGGGAGACACCCACGTCACTCAATGACATCGTCCGTAGGGCACTGATTTCGGCCAACATACCGTGCATGTTGGAACTGCGAGGCCTTAGTCGCTCGGATGGGAAAATTCCTGACGGTTTGGTCTAACGCTGGTGCCATGGCAGAGAGGAATGTGTGCTATGGGACGCCACGTGCGTCAGAACTCTCGCTGCCTCGTATCTCAGCCGCACGGTTCGCTCTGCATGGGCCCGCGCACGCACGCACGTGGTTTTCTTCTCGGGGCCCCCCGAAGGGGGGCCGCGGGGAGACAGCATCGAGGCGTTGGCCTCCCGACTGTGGTTGCAAAGCGCCGGCCGTTTAGACGGCCGGGTCCTTCGGGTTAGCGCAGAGCGCTTGTTGGCTTCTTTTGTTCTTGCTTCCTGTACGGTCGGACCCACCAGGTGAGACCCCGTTGGGGGAGGCCTAGTGAGTCGCCTGCTACAGGAAGCGTGTTGTAAT
The DNA here is from genome assembly GCA_963693445.1 of Agonopterix heracliana. NCBI lineage: Eukaryota > Metazoa > Arthropoda > Insecta > Lepidoptera > Depressariidae > Agonopterix > Agonopterix heracliana. Next base: position 6,135,542 of record OY856310.1, read on the forward strand.
TTCCGGGGGAGAGGGTGTCAGTCATGGGGGGGGGGGGGGAGTCAGTCAGGTGGTGAGGGGGGGGCTCGACTGCCTCAGTGACTAAGTCACGAGGCAGGAGCTTCCGATCCGGTGGGCGCGCGTGGTGCGGAGCTATCTCCCGTATGTGCAAACATCCTTATGGCTAGGCGACCGATGAACTCGTCCAGTGTCTCGGTCTTTAGGTCCCTCTGGATAGTGGCGTTTCTTACGAACCGTGGGGCGTCTACAATTGTACGGAGGACTATACGGGTCTTTGATGAACGCTGGTAGGTTGTGGTCCGATGCTCTTTTCGGAGCATCCCTGGAGGCGTGGGATAAGGCGTCCCGTATGCAGCGGCAGAGATCTTCCGCCAGCTGGTCGACATCCGATGCTGAAGAGACTGGGCGGTTAATGAGGTGCTGGGCCACATACCCCCCGAACTCTTCCCAGTCAGTGTGTTTCCTGGGTTTTAAAGGAGGTATCGAGGTCAATGGGTCCGTTAGGATTACGAGCACTGGCTGGTGGTCGGAAATCATGTGGTCCTCCAGCACCTCAATCGTGGGTCTTGCGTGGAGGCCGTGGACAAGGGTCAGGTCGATGGTGTCCGGCATGTAGGCTGCAGAGTATGGGTAGTGTGTCGGGGCCTCCGTGCCCAGTACCTCGTACCCTTTCCTCTCCCCGTCGTCGAAGAAGCGGTGCCCGTTAAAGCAGATTTCGTGTGAGTACCAACCTGTGTGTTTGCAATTGAAGTCTCCGGCGATGATGGTGGGGTGTGGCGAGTCCAGCAGGGTGTGAACATCGGCCACCGCCAAGGAGACTTTAGGAGGCTTGTAGAAAGCAAACACACGGTGGGGTCTGCCGTCGAGACACAGTTCCACACCTAAGGCGTAGGCAGACTGCAGCTGCGGGGTCGGTAGAGCTTGATGGACGAGTCTCCTCCTCACCAGGACGGCTAGGCCTCTGTAGGCCTGGCCGGAGGTGTCGGATATCTCGTCCTTCCGGTAAATGTGAAAGTTGGGGAACCTCAGTCTGTCGTTGCTCCTCAGGTGTGTTTCCGAGACGAGCACCACGTCAGCATTTTGCTCCGATGCGAGTGCACGCAGCAGGTTGATCTTGCGGGGGGACAGTCCGTCGGCATTCCAATGAATGATCCTGCAGTTGCTAGCGATCATTGCGGCGTTTGGAGGCTCTGATCCTTGCCAGGATCGATTCGAGGGGGTCAGTGCCGCTGAGCATCAGCAGGACTAACCCGATCAGGAAGTCTGTGAATTCCCGATCGTGTAGCTTGTACAGGTGTGAGTCGTAGTCTATCACCTGCTGCGTGTGCGGTTGGCGCGTTCGCTGCCTTGGCTGCCTTGGTGGTGCATCAGTCTCGGTCTGTGCCTTGGGCGCCTCCTGCTGCGCGGTCTCGTCAGTGGAGGGGAAGGTCTCCTCCTTCCTTCCCTTTTTTTTCTTCTTACTCCCCTTCTTTCTCCCTGGTTCGGCTCGTGCCTGCGCCTGGGTGGGATGGCCTCGCTGCGTGGGCCCGTTTGCGGCCGCCCTTACATCTAGTTGGGCGCTCGGGTCGGCCTCCTGGGCGGGGGGGGGGGGGGGGGTCCTCTTTATTTTTGGGTTGGACTGGTTTAACGGGACTGTACCGGCCTTCTTGTTCCTGGCCTCCTTCTTGAAGACCGGGCACCGGCGCCGGCAGCCGTCGGCGGCTGACAAAAAGCGGGACATTTACTCGGCTTTTGTGATTTTATGCCGCTGGCCTTCGAGACCATGGGCTGCTGGGGGTCGGAAGCTTTGAGCTTCGTCGTCGACTCCAGGAGAGGGGGAACGACGCTCGCTCCGGGTACTACTTAATGCAAAGGTTGTCCATCGCCATCCATCGCGGAAACGCGAGATTCTTTGTATCCGGTATGACCCGGGGAGGGCTTTTTGACTGATTAAACTTTTTTGTCTGATAGCTGACCTGATATGATCTGACTTAAAATCTGGTATATCATTTATCTCGCTAAGACGACGGGAACCCTCGCCGACGAAGTCGCGGGTAAACGCTCGTATTTTATACACCATAAACTGGCAATTACATGTCGTCCCATATTTGGTATATTCCCATATTTTGTATGTTATGCATAATGTACCATATATGCACATTTTTTATTTCGTAAATAAAAAATTACAGAAGACTGCTAAATTTTTTTTAATATTTTTTATAGGTTCCTTAAACTCAGAAATACAACATTTTTTTTTTCCGCTTAGTTATAAAAGTCCATGCGGTAAGGGGTTAACGCACGAAACATTTTACGTGCTCGTAGTCGTAGTCCTTCCGTCAGTCTCGTCCTCGACGACATTTCGGCTAAAACAATCAAATCTATCAAGTAGATATGTTCATGATACGAGTAAAAATAAGTTAAATTACATGCTAATAACTTCTGTATCAAACAAACAATTATAATATTTAGTTCTAAAAATAAAACGAATAAGTTCTATCTGCTAGTTAGAAATCATGTATTTGAAAATACATGATAATTATTAGAACTAATAGCTCCTATCTACTAGATAGGTAATAGTAGGTTCTAAATAAACTTGGAATAATCAAATTAATAACTCCTATCTTCTAGATAGGTAATAGTAGGTTCTAACCATAGACGTAGGTACATTGATATCGTTGGTTCTAACTGTTCTAAGTAAACTCGGAATAATCAAACTAATAGCTCCTAGCCGTGGTGGTCCAGTGGCGATTAACCTTGCCTGCCGTGCAGGAGGCGATGGTTCGATCCCCGTCCAAGCCGACTCGTACCAAAGAGTTTTCGGAATTTAGGTACGATTTGTAACACCACTGGCTTTTCGGTGAAGGAAAACATCGTGAGGAAACCTACATGCTTCAATTTCGAGACATGTATTGTACCCACTGTCCATTACAAGTGGCGACGGGCTCACCCCCTGTCACACTGGACAGCGTTTCGGTACTACTGGTGAAACGTGGATGTTCTGAGGTTTCAGAATATCTCTGACTACCCCCTCGGGGAATATAGTCGTGAGCATATCGTCCCCTTAGAGGGAAAAGTCACCAACTGACACATTTGGCCAAATTGAGTTATTAACACCACCGTACTCAGAATAACCTGTTCTACGTTCCCGTCTCACTCACGTTTCGATAACTGCCATACTTTCCAAGATAAAAAGGTGGAAAAGTCACTAAGTACAGCTTTTGTGTGAATTCAAACAGGAAATAATAACTAACTCCAGCAGCATTATCATCCAATATTGCTACGAGCAGTTAGTGACTTTTCCAACGTGAATAAAAATCACTAACAGTACTTGGTGACTTTTCCCTGACAAAAATAATAACTAAGTGCAATTAGTTATTTTTTTTACGGAACTTTATTTCATTTTAAAAATGAACTAACCGCATTTAGTGACTTTTTGCCTAAGCCCTATTTCCGTAAGGGCCGTTAGTGATTATTTCTCCTGAGAAACCGTTGAAAGCATTGTACTGAAACACACCTCCCGCGCCCGCCGCCCACTTCACCTGCACCCTGCGTGCGCCCACCGCTCAGTGTTGCAAACTTAGTGGATTTTCTACTAAAAATGGTGGTTTTGACCCCCTTTTATCGTAGAAATTTTGCTTTTAGTAAGTGGTTTTGCGAATGGTTCAATAGACTTAAATTGAGTTACAAGAGAGCTATTTTTGAATTTCGTAAGGTTTGATTCGTTCTCAAAAATGTCTTAAACTTTTATTTAAGTTTATAAATGCATTATTCGATCATGTTTTTGAAATTGTCCGATTTAAAAACAGCAACCACTAAGCTGATTTACTGATTATTTACATAACTAGAAAAATATTTTGTCATACAACTGTTCGCTGTCGAGACACCAGGGCCATGGGGATTCGAAGCCAAACCGTTCTTTAGGGACCTGGGATGTCCTTAACGACAAAGATAAGATAAAGGTTGAGACCTCCTTTGTCCTTAGCTGTGCAGTGGAGAAATGCCGCCAGCATAATTGTCACTTTTGGTCTATACATGTACGGACGGCCAGTAGCAAATACGTTTTTCTTTGTTTAATTTCAATACTTTGTTTAGTTTAGTTATATTTTTGGACTTACAAATAAATAGTAAGAAAAAGGGTTCACACCTATTTCCCGAGGGGGTACACAGAGATATTCTAAAACCTCAGAACATCCATGTTTCACTATTATAGTACCGAAATTCTCTTCAGTGTGACGGGGGTGAGCCCGTCGCCACTTGTTATGGACAGTGGGTACAATACATGCCAAAATTGAAGCATGTAGGTTTCCTCAGGATGTTTTCCTTCACCGAAAAGCCAGTGGTGTTACAATCGTACATAAATTCAGAAAACGTCATTGGTACGAGTCGGCCTGGACAAGGATTGAACTATCGCCTACTACATGGCAGGCAAGGTTACTCGCGACTGGACCACCACGACACGGCACTTACGGCACTTACAAGTAAATGTTGCACAATATGTATAATAAAGGTAGCAAATTGCCAATATAACTACCCAATGTTTTCTTGTTTAGTGCAAAATTTTGTGATTATGAGAGTAGGGCCTTCTGTTAGCGGTTTTCCTGTTCGTTTTGAATCTGGTGGAGACCTAATTTAACTGTTGGCAACACTGCCCCCACTTCAGTCAGATCGATCGAGCTAGCCGGTCGATGATCACCGTTGCGTTGTGTTTTAGCGTGATTTATACATTATTTCATGTGACATCATTATTTAAAGAGATTTTGATGAACAAGAGGAAGTTAAGCCCTGAACCTAAACTTTACACTGCGCTGTCACACCAGGAACAAAAATTCCTGACCTTCACACAAATGTTCCTGATACCTGACTGAAGGTGATCTTCACATGAATTTTTGTTTTTCTAGTGGCGAGTAACCTTGCCTGCCGTGCAGGAGGCGATGGTTCAATCCCCGTCTAGGCCGATTCGTACCAATGAGTTTTTCGGAATTTATGTACGATTTGTAGCACCACTGGCTTTTCGGTGAAGGAAAACATCATGAGGAAACCTGCGTGCTTCAATTTCGAGGCATGTGCTGTACCCACTGTCCATTATAAGTGGCGACGGGATCACCCCCCGTCACACTGGACAGAGTCGAAACTCTGACAACTCTGTTGTACCGAAGTACAACTGGTGAATCGTGGATGTTCTGAGGTTATAGAATATCTCTGACTATCCCTTCGGGGAATATAGTCTTGAGCATAATGCTTATGCTATGCTTAAATAACTTTTAGTAATATTAAAGACACAAAATAATAGTGTTAGTTAAATTGGACACTCATAAACCTGCATTTCCAAATTGCATAAAGTCACCAACAACGTGACAAAAGTCACTAACGATTTATTTGGCAAAAATGTGTTGGATGGAAAACTAACTATCCTATTTTTCGTCTTTCGTGTGATAATTAGAGATCTATACTTTACTTTACAAAATGGGGATTAATTCAACGATTAATTTGTACTTACAAAAAATTAAATAAATCAAAATTTGACGTTGTTATGACGTTTTAAACTTAAAACCTCAATATCTCAAAACTATGCACATGCCAGTTAGTGACTTTTCCCTCTAAGGGGACGATATGCTATAGCTCCAATCTACTTGATACGTAATATAGTAGGTTCTGTAAACTTGGAATAATCAAACTAATAGCTCCTATACACTCCTAACTACTTGTTTTTACATAAATATTGACACTAAATAAAAAACCTGTTGTCCCTTTACAAAAAACAACGACAATGGCCGCCGCACGCGCTTCCCGTGACGTCGTACCACCTCACGCCACTCGATAGTTCGATCTCTTTCGCACACTGTAGCCGAATGACGGATGTCAGTTCTCCGGCAGTTTGATGGTAGATAGGAGGTATTGGCAGCAAAATTAGTTCGGAAGTAACTTAGGAAATATTCGTTTTGGTAAGTTAGAATATATTAGCAGCATTTCAGGCTAACACGCTCAAAGCGTGTTATTAGGAGGTATTCAGAATTCAGTATTAAGAATTTGTGGCGTTATTTATTACAAAATCACTTAGGAGTCTTTGCCAGTCGGTGCGAAATTGAACTCTAAGTACAGTGGCATAGATAACTCATTTTGGCCCCGGGTGTCAGGAGGTATTCGAACATCGTCGTCGAAATGCCTGTAGCCCACTTCACGGAGAGCTTTTACTAGTTGGTTTGTAGCTTCGCCAACGTCCGCGTCCTCGGTGGTTTCCAACGAATCAAATCTGTTTTGGAGGTCAAGCTGGAAGCTGTCACTTCCAACTACAGTTTAATGCTGTGTGGAAGTGTGGGACAGAGAGTCGATTTCATCAGACGTCTTCTTTCGAGCTTGTAATTTTATTCAGAGTGCCTCGGACAAGTCGGTGATCACTTCCGTTGTTAAACCTATTGATCACTGATACGTCTCTGAATATGTCCGGCTGTCAGGGCTTCGCCAGGTCCAGCTCCTTTGGGGCTGCTTCTTGAAGAATAAGTTCATCAAGTATAGCCCTTGCCTCTCTAGGAAGCCAAGCAGCATAATTATGCCCTCTCTGGTTTCTGTTACCAATACCGTGCTGACCCACCTTCGACTCATCGTTCTCCTATACCCACTTTGGTATTGAAATCCCCCATCACAACCGTGAAATGAGTCTTTGCAGTATCGTTGATAGCTCTAGAGATATCCTCGTATACCGATTCGACTTCTTCGTCAGAGCCCGTCGTAGTAGGCGTATACCAGTACAACCTTCAAGCTGCACCTTTTGGAGAATTTTAGCACGCGGTATTCTACCCGATTCGACACACTGCTGATCTCCATTACATTGTTGATGAGGGTTTCGTTGACGAGAAATCCTACGCCACCCTGGGACAGGCTTTCGCCTTCTCAGAAGTAGAACAAGTGGCCAGATTCTAGGGTCATCGTATCCTCCCCCTGTCTTCGGACCTCTGACAACCCAAGAATATGCCTCTCAATCTTTTTTAGTTCTATCTCGAGTTTCGTGAACTTTTCGTCCTCCATCAGTGTTCATCCGTTATACGTTAACGTCGTAACAATAACAGTCGTTGATGTTGGCAGCCTCTGGTAACCCGGGTATTCTTAGCATTCCCCGCCCTACCGTTAGCTAGACCACTGCCGTAGCCTGGAATAGTAGAGCTGCCGGGAACTAGGGGCCGGGGCCATGTGGGACTAAATTCCATATTTGGGAGGTAAAAATGCCATAATCACCACGCTTGGCAGAGCGGGTTGGTGATCGCAGGGATATACCAGTTGTACCGGTGATGCTGCTGCCCATCATAGGTCGAGGGATTTTGGTATAGCCTGCTTTGGATGGATATACCGGAATCACAGTCGGTCGCCAGAGCCTCGTTGGTTAGTCGGCAGGGTGCACCACAAGCGGATGAGGTTGGCAGTTAGGTTGTCGCCATAGTGTACTGCGTTTACCCCTTACACCCCGACAGTAATTGATCTCTGAAATACCAATTCTTCAAATTTCATGTACTTTTCCTCTTCTATTCTATTCTATTTTTAAAAAAATGGCTGCCATCTTGGGTATTTGATGATTTTGCCAATGTCTAGTTTATGTAGCAAAAGTGCTTGACGTTGTACGGTAATTTATGTATTTGGTGACTTCAAGGATTGTTTTTCGAAAAAAACACTATCTTGAGCCACCACTGGAGCCCCGCTGTCGAGCTGGGAGGGGGCAACCAACAATCGACGAGCGACGTGACCGCCCAATAGCAGATCGACAACGCGACTCCTACTTTTACTCTTAATACTGACTGACCAGATTTATTACACTGACCGTAACAATTATAATAAAATATACAGTATTTACACGCCTTTCATAGGTTTGGTTGCATTTGCATACTGACTGTGTCACAACTTTTTGTATATTTTTTGCTAACGGTACACAATTTTTAAGGTTGGGTCCCTCCAAATAAATACCTATAATTGAATACTACATACCACCAATCTCTCAACCATCCATGGACACATTTCCACGACGTAGTTGCATCAATCAGTTTTTACATTCAAACATAAAACTCGGCAGACTAAGAAAAGTTCCAGGTTTAGGGCCGGCAACCTATGTTAATAATTAATGGGACGACTAGAGCTATCAAATGGCAAAGTCTCATTTTGTTACTCGATGAGGTAATTTTTTTAATTTTTAGCCACTATAAAATCAGGCTGACTCATAAAGTCCCAGGACTAGGCGAGGCAACCCTATATAATTTGGCACTTCTCGATGAGCTCTATCGACTGTACTATATGCCAACTTGTTACTCGATTAGATAATTTACACCAAAAAAATGACCACTTTTTTGCTCACTGTACAAAACCCTCCAGTCAACCCTGTACTTTTAGACGTAGGTACCTTTCTGATGTGCTACACCCTAGGTAGGTCACATCTTGCTACTCGATCAGGTAGGGTTGCCAACTGTCCGCTCTTCGGCTATAACCATATAAATAATTAATAAGTGTTGTATTCGAATTTATGACATTATTATTTTATTATTATTGTATAAAGCACACTATTTTATTGCAAAAACAAAAAGTTGATTTTGCGATAACACCATTTACAGTGTTTCCATTAAAATCCATTGATACTATTATAGTGGGGGACAACGATAACATATTTTCCCGGTCGGCTCCAGTGGGGGACAGCTAGCTATTTTTTTCTTGAGACAAATCCACTATTGTATCTTGTTCTAATATCTCTTTATTTTCCATGTATTTACGAACATTTCGCCGAAATCCCCCGGAATATTTGTTTTTTTTACTTTTTCCATTGCTGGATAGTTGAACACCGTCCAGCAGTAGAATAAAAACACTTATTAACGTATCTTTTCAAAACTATCCTCTATAAACACATTTAAGCGGGAAGCCTTCAGATTTTACTCTGTAGAATAGTTATAAACTGTGTCCGTCTAGAACATTCTAATAAACATTTATTTATAGACCAGTATTAAACCACATTGATCACGTCTAAAACAAATTAGCTTATGATAGTCAAATCACCCTACAGAAAGTCATAAAATATGTCCCGTTCAGAATTATTACTCTAAACAAACACTTTTTCCAAACTAAGTGTAGATAGCAACTAGTTTATTTACACTAGATTAATCTTTTAGTTTAAAGGAGGTTCTAAAACATGGATCTGAGACACTATACTCTATTAGAATGTGTCATCTTATTATAAATCACCTTTAGAACACTGTTGTCTATATATTAACCACTAATAGGCAATTTATAGTGTATAAAGGTTTAAAGCAACTTGCTGGTGTTACTTGGGATAGTTAAGATAACTTTTTACATTGGAAATGTCTTTTCGTTCGCTCCAGCATATACTCCGATTTCACGAAAAAGAGCGATCCCTTTATATTTCAGAGAGTTGTGAAGATATGATATTCAAAAAAGCTCAAAAGACGCGTATTTAGGAGCGATTCAATACTGCAGAATAGCGAGCGGCTAGTCTCTGTCCAACCCCGCGGAGTAGAGACGTAACGATTGGATTATGTACATAGGTACTAACTACTTGTTACATCTATTTCCATGTTTCCAAATTACGGTAAATATGAACATTCATTGTGTTAAGTGCTTACCATTATAGACGGACGCGACGAAGATCTTGACGGCGCGAGGTCCTGGCCACTTGTCGCTCTGCTGCGTGAAGCCCTGCAGTGCTTGAAGCACCGTCGGCTCCGGAGCGCTCATCGCGCCCCGCTCTCTTCACCTCACCCCGCACCTCTTACACTACACCACGGCATTCTGCGGACAATAACAGAACGATTTATTAAAAATGTATTATGATAATTAATAATGATTCAGTGATTTAAAGTCAGAGACCTATTTTAATTTAAATATCTTATTACATATTCATAGCAAAAGCTGTGCCAGGCTCAGAAAACTCTGAAATTAGGTATTAAAAATGAAATTAACATTATATTATTGTCTCCCCTCCGGACGGAAAGCGTCAATTTTCGTCCCGCTGCGCTAAAAGAAGTTGCCGCTTACCACCTCCGTCGAGGTACTAACCTCGGGCAGTAAATAAGAAAGCCTCAGATCACATACTTGTTGACCTCGCCGAGGTCAACAATTACATGAGATCTGAGACCTTTGTAATCTACTATTTCAACATAACTACTTTAGGTACATGTTACACATGGTACAATGTTATTACTTTTTATTCCATTATTTGTTTTTAAATCTCAGCAAATAATGTTATGAAAAAAAAAAAATCTGAATAAATAATCTATGTAGTTAAAATATGAAAAACACACATATTATTTAAATTGAATGAATCAAACATTTTATTTCAGTTACAAAATAAAATTAATTTGAGTTATACTTACATAAGACTTACATACATAAATAGTATGTTTATAACGTTTTTAATATTAGGTTGTTTCTAACAAAATGTCGTTGGCTGAATGCGTCATTGCCTATTTGACCGACTGCGCGCGCATAGGTAGCAATTTCGAAAGCCCAGCATAGCCATAGCCCAGTGCCATTTAAAAAAAAATGTGTTTTAGGATATTTTATTACCTACATTTTCCTCTCAATTACATTATATTCGTTTTTCAACGTCGCGTCGTATGAAACGCGTGAGCGTTGGTCATTACAGCCTCAGCTAGTACCTATGCAATCCCGCCTCGGCTGTAATGACCAACTTTGCTCACTTATATCATAATGTACTATTATAACTCACGAGGTGCGGAGTACTCGAAACCGACGGGCATGTATCAAGAGATGTATGGATGTGAATGTGGAAAAAGAGGTATGTAAGGATCGTAGTGGATGGCGCGCTCTAGTCTCTGCCTAACCCACTGGGAAAGAGGCGTGACGTTATAGATAGATAGATAGAGTTAGACCTTTGATACTATACCTACCTACTAAGTTTACCAGGTATTCACCTAGTATCACCTAGTTATTTTATTTCACAACTTGAGATTGATGGGTAGTATTAAAAGGACCAAAAACTAGAGATATAATAACATGTTAGAAGCATAATAACTAGCGAAAAAAATGTCAAAAAACAAAGCAAAAAAATGATAACACGTTATCATTAAACTTTGCTGCCTTTTTGACAAAATACACGTAACAAATGTGGGGCTCTATTTATGATGGTAATGCCCCGAGCTAGTTTCTATTAGAGTTCTTGTTTGTTTTAAATGTTGAGAAAAAAAAAAGTTCGAAATAAAACAGGACCTTCGTCAAAATTTCATTAAAATAGAAAGCGATTGAAAAGTAGCAAACGAACACAACAAAATAATTTAAAAATTTATTCTTTTTCTGTAAATCGCGGAGAAGCAAAAACGAAAAAGTAATGAAAATAAAAGTAAAGATTTAACGAAAACGTCTCATAAAAACGCTCCTACAAAATTCAGCTTTGTCAGCAACTTGTCAGACTGATTTTCACGACAAAATACGACGAGCAAGATGTGAGTTAACGCCCTGCCCAGATCCCGGTAGTTTAGTCGTAGTAGATTATTATCATGTAGAATAGTCAAAACGTCGTGCGTTATCGGTAAATCGTGGGGTCACTGTGAAAATCGGACACTGACTTTCAACTTCAAAACCGGTAGTTCTATTTTATTGTTGGTTACTCAATTACCACATCCAAAAGGTCGATTCTCACGGCAGCTTGTCCTCGTCCATGGACGAGTTTACTAAGCCTCTGTCAGTTGCTAGAGGTCAAGTTGTCCTCGTCCGTGGACATGAATAGTCTGCTAGCATGCGTGATGTTTTAGCGCTCTTACAGACCAGCGACACTTTGCGGTCGCAGAGGGTAGCGCGACGCCGCGCGACCGCAAAGTCTATGAGCGCAACAGTCGCGCGACCCTCTGCGACCGCAAAGTGTCGCTGGTCTGTAAGAGCACTTAGGTATGACGTTGAATAAATGAATGAATCACTAGTGTTTTTTTCTGGTTTTACAAAGAGATAAAGGTGGTGGGTATAGAGCAAGAAGTTTCGAATCCTCTATAGTGGAGTGCAGACCTCCTAACAAGACGTGAAACATGATAATACTCCTTTGTGGTCGGTAATGATCGTTCTTTTCCGTCGCATCGTTGTTTTTTGTGACGTTAACTTTGTCCCTTTCTAATCCAACGTACAAAATTGTAGCTCCTCTCCTGTCATTTTCGTAACTACGTCATTGGATAGAAAGGGACACACCTAAAATTGGAAATATCGATGACGCCATTGCCAATTTTCTTGTATCAATGCTTGTTAGGAGGAGTGTTATCCTTTATGATTTAAATCCATGGTATAGAGTAGGTGGGTCATTGTCATATAGTGACAAAAAATTGTTCAAGACACGTAAATTCTTAAATAATGCTTTAATTTAATTTCTTTTTGCAAAAAGAATCAACAATTATATTATACTTTTTACCCAAGAAAATCTTTTTAATGAATTAATTCGATAAACTGAATTTTTGCTGTTTTTTATACTCAAAAGTCCGTTTCGGTGGTCCGTTCAAAACAGATGTATGCAAGTTTGCAATGCAAAAAGTAAATGTAAACTGCACTTAATGTTCGCCCTGTTCAGCTTAATTAGTTCTCTCAATCCTCAAAAATCATGTGCTATTGATATGAATCCTAAAAGTGGGTCGGTTTTTTATTTAAATACGATTGTCACATGTTACACAAGTTGTATGTCTTTTCGGTGGTCCATATTTTTATCCAAACATTTCAACATTTTTATGCTTAAACGTTCCCAAAAACAAATAGTTCCTTTCTAAGGAAAGTCATCAATATCCCTTGATGCATCCCTGATCCACATTTCATCAAAAAAGAGGAAAATCTTTTTCGTTTACCCAAAAATACTTTTTTGTCAAACTTCATAGCGTCTTTCCGGTTACTACATTAAATTTGTAAGTATTATTGAATAAGTGAAATTTTCGTTATAGCGCAGTACATACTAATGTCTAGTTTACAAACGCATCATATTTGGCTAGCCAGCCCGCTATAGTTTCAGGATAGCTGAATTTGAATGTGAAATTTCCGTTCGGTGGTCATCTTTTTGGTGGTCATTGGTGACCACTGACCAACAAATCGACTTCAGGAACAACGTTATTTTAACTTTTCTCCACCAATATGAACTGAGCCCGCTTAGGTGGTATATGGTCCACTCGCTGCCACCCTTATTTATGAGAGGATGCCTAATAAACAACCGAAACTTAGAGAAGATGCAGGGACGAGAGATACTAAAAAAGTCGAAACGCATTAGTCAAAAAAATAAGGTCGTAGTAGAAGTCCACCAACTTCTCCGGCTTCTTCAATTGTTTCACACACATATCTCAACCGGTGAAGTACAAAATTGTGAGGATGCAGGTTGCAGAGTTGAAGGTTGAGATGAAATTCTGATTGGATTCTACCAATCAGCATGTGGTAAATAGAACTGGCGAACAATCCCATACACCCTTCCTAAGGATAGGCCCTGAACCCTCTGCCGTGAAATTTACGAAAACTGATGATAATGATGGATGATAGGCATAATCTTCCCCTAAATCCTCCTCCTTCATCTGCTTCGAGACACACTTTAAGAGCTTTGAAAGGGAATTTGAAAACAGAAAGGTTTATTTATTATTAATGGAGTTAGAATCAAAATTAAGTTAGCATAAATAGAAGAGAATGAAAGATTAATAAACCGGATGAAAATTATCAAGAAACGTTAACTGAAACCACGGAAGATACTCATATTGTCAAATGAAAAAAACGAGAACCGAAAAGATGTCGTTTTGGTGGTCCATATTTTACTATATTTTTATGGTAAAAATTCGTAACAATTCCCTATATCTGACAAAGTATAATAAAATGTAACAACAGAGAAATTTTAATTGAGATTAATGTATGTTGAATTTTGTTTTATTTTATGAATAAAGCGCAATTGATGTCTTCTTGGTGGTCATCTGCACCTTTTCGGTGGTCAGAAAAAAACGTTTTTTGGTAATTATTTGATAAAGGAAGAAAAACGACCTAAATTTTTAATTTATTTATGTTATATTTACTATTTTACTTCGGTTAATAATGAAAAAGTGGTAAAAATTAACATCTTTTCACATTCCTTTCTTTGCACTCCTTATATGACAATGACCCAGGTAATCTATTTTGCTCTGTGGGTAAGAATGAGATGTGGTCGGTTATCAAAAAACAAAATGTTTAAGGCCTCCGCACATTGCAGCGATATTATCGAGCGATATTATCGAGCGATATTATCGACAGCGATATCGCGACACCTTACACACTGCAGCGATTCCGTGATTCGCGTCACGCATGCGCCCCACCAATGAATGTAGTCAAAATAGTTGCGATAATATCGCGGCAGTGTGTGGGATCGAGCGCGTCCCCATACAAAATGTACTGAGAACAATTATCGCAAAATCGCAGCGATATTATCGCTCGATAAAATCGCTGCAATGAGCGGAGGCCTTTATGTTTTATTTTTATTTTATTATTCTTAGGAAGATTTACAGCAATTATTAAAGAGTAAACACATCCTTAAATAACTGTACGCTAATTACAAATCTCCACCTATAAATGTGACAAATATCATCAGAAAATAAGTATTACCTACCGTTCTTTTTATTCGCTTACCTACTGTACTCGTTTGGATACGAGTATAACCAATATAACATCTAAAGCGAGCGAGTTTGCGACACTGATTAGCGATCGCTAATCATTCAACCTTCGCCTTCCATCTACTTTAATCTACGCTACGTAATGCAAGGATATTTTATTGTCAACAAGTACAAGTATATTTTAGCCATAGGCGTAGTATTTTTCGCTTACGCTGATAGACGTAACATCAGTGTAACCGCGTATGAGACAGCGATAGTCATAAAATCCTATACAATTTGTATGAAAATAGATGTCAGACTCCGGAGTCAGACAGCCGTCGTAGAACAAAAAAGTGGCTACGTCGATAAGGACAGCAATAAGTAGCGATCTCCTTTTTTAACTAGAGCGAATTGCATCTCTTACTAGCGATATGACAAGACACGTGCTTTCTTCTAGTTCCTTCTCTTTCTACGATTTTAGCTGTAGGTACCTACCAGTAAGTTATCGTCATATAAAACCAATATAATCTAATACATCACGTTATGACAAAAGCACAAAGAAAATGCCTTTCCATAATATTATCCACTTGTAAAAACATTTGTCTGCAAATGAGGGTTCGGGAGTTTTGGGACGTAATACAAATAGCGGTGTGGCCAACTTAGATAAAACTAAAAGAGGATGTTTTGGAAAATGGGTAGATTTTCCACGAACGTATTAAAACTTCCGGGACCGCAGATCCACTATTGTTAGTTTAAATATTTCGTATTTAAAACAAAATGTCTTGTAAACAGCGGGTTTCATCATTTACCTATTATATAATCGGTTCAAATTCGTGCTGTGGTTCAATTGCGTATGAATACAAAGTTGTGTACCTAAATTATTATAACTTCTGTTATGCATTTTGACCCTCGTTTTATTTAGCACATAGGCAATTGAACCCTTTGAGCGTTTGAGCGTCCCGGAACGCTATATTTAGTTCCGCACTGAGCAACTTGTTACAATCATTAAGTATACACAATGACGGAAACAAAATCGGCATCTTCCTCGATTCGGTTTTTTCTATGGTCGCCATCAAATAAATTGCTTATAGCGAAGTTCTGTTACCGTCATTTGATATCAAATTTCTACTTTGTGGGTATCGTCGGATATAAATTGTAGGAAGAGATATTTTACATGATTATGATTAGGTATGAAAGAAAGGTTATTAAGTATTTAACATACAGAGATTACGGAGTGCATGGAAAGGCCTCTTCGCACGAATAAGGGTTAACGGAAACTTATAGAACTGAAAAACAGTAAAATACTGATAATATAGTAAGGCTATAATAATGAAATGAAAGCCCATGCAGCATTGAAATTGGGCAAATGGCAAATGCCCCGGCAGGCGGCACTTAACTGTGTACATTTTGTAGGTACGTTAAAACCTCTGGCTCCAACCAACTCGTATCGAGGAGAATAAGGTTGGTTGGTTGGAGGTTGGACGCAGGTAGGACAACTTGCTGTCAGAGAATTTTCAATTCAACGTCATAGGCATCTGACCTGGCTTAACTAATAGTTAGTTAAGTACTCGTCATTATGACGGAACTATCCGGCTATGCTTAACGTGCCTTCCAAAGCACGAAGGCGCCTGAGATTAAATACCACTGACTAAAGCTCCACTTCGCCGACGAGCGCCTTGCATCTTAGTGAAAATAAAAAGGAAAGTCATAAAAAGTACCTACCTATTCGGGGACTACGCATAGGTTTGACACCATTATGAAAATACCAACCCTTTTCTTTATAAAGACAGTCCAAGACAACGTGGAGCCGCTTACAGCTAAATTTCGTTCGATTTTACTATCTCATCTACCTATACAAGGTGTTACAAAAATACAAATAAACCTTTAAGGGGGTGGTGTAGACCATCAAACTGAACAACTTTCACTATGGGACCAATATCGAAATCGCGAAAAAAAATATTTATGTTCTATAGTCTATACTCTACAAATCGACTAGAGCTAAAATATGTATGGGATATGAAATAATTTTTTTCGCGATTTCGATGTTGGTCCCATAGAGAAAGTTGTTCAGTTTGACGGTCTTAACAACCTCCTTAAGAGTTTCAAAAATTTATTCTTACTTATGAAACACCTTGTATAAGGAAAATGTAAAAGAAATATCGGAAAGACGACACATGTGAACGATTGCCGGCCACAAAAGAAAATGTACCTACTTGATATATTCTAAGAGAAGTGATAGTTCGTAGATCGCCATATTTCATGAATTCTATCAGTGTAGTTGTGCATGAATATGTTGATATTATATTGTACTAGCGACCCGCCCCGACTTCACACGGGTGCAATGCACATATAAACCTTCCTCCTGAATCACTCTATCTATTAACAAAAAACGTCTAAGCATACATAGGGACAGACAGACTTCTCGGCAAGAACTTGCAAACGAATATTGCTACGACCCACAACACGACGGGAATAATAAAGGGCTATCCACACGTTCTCGTTCTGTGCATACCCTGAAATTATTTCGATGCGTATGTGAAGTCTAGCAATCCACATTGGGCACGCGTGGTGGACTAATGACCACTGGTAGGGCACAGGTATGTGCCCTACAATAGAAATCTGTGTGCCCTACAGTGGGACGTATATAGGCTGTATAATGATGATGAATAATTCGACGAAATATACATTGCAACCCCTTACTAAATTGTTTACAATTCGGGTAAGGTAGCGCGAAAATTATATGTGATGAATACAATTAAGTAATTTTCATAGTCAATACAATAGCGAGATATTAAAAGCATCCAGTAATAATCCGCATTCATCTTAGCGATACAGATTTATGTATAGCTCTATTACAGCCTAAGTATAGCACATAAATCCTTCCTATCTCGGCTGGTGAAGCTATAAAAAGGCATATAATATACACCCCCAGTTGCTTTTGATTAGAGCCCCTTTGTGTTCTGAGTAATCGCTGTGGGAATCATTTCTTGGTCATTATGTTGGAGAGAACGTAGGTATAACGTAGGTGTACTCGAAGATGAAATTGTATTTATTTTTATTAGAAACTTTTGTGAAAAA
This sequence comes from Agonopterix heracliana, assembly GCA_963693445.1. NCBI lineage: Eukaryota > Metazoa > Arthropoda > Insecta > Lepidoptera > Depressariidae > Agonopterix > Agonopterix heracliana. The sequence goes on from OY856310.1 coordinate 6,153,163, forward strand.
ATTCTTTGTGCCTAGATGTAATAAAATTGTGATTGGTATGGGCTTCGCATTTGTTGAATTTAATTACGTTTTGTTTTTTTGCCAAAGAATTCTCACAAAGATGTTTTATTGGTTTGTCTTCTTTTTAACAAAAAACTTTCCCGATGTTATTTTAGGTAGCCACAGAGTGTAAAATTTAATGTGTTAATACATATACATATTAAAAGCTTTAGATAATCCAACTGAACAACTTTCAATATAGAACTAACACAAAAATTGCGAAAAAAACAGCTCTCCCATACATTTAGGACGAGCAGCGTACGCAACATTTTCTATGGAAACGCTGACTGTCTTTTCGTGATTTCAGTGTTGGTTCCATAGTAAATTTTTTTCAGTTTGATGGTCTGAAGCACCACCTTAAGAGAAGTTTATTCCGAGAGCGCAAATGCGAGCTGCATGCAAACGTAGTATAGTAATCTCAATGAAATATCAATGAAATTTTTCAGTTAAATTCAATTCAATTCAATTAAAGTCAATGAAATTTTTCAGAAACAATCTTGAAACTAATTTCTATGTTTGTATGAAGTCAGATTTTCGTTAAAATATACAGTTTTAATTACAGGTTTTAATGCTAGGATTAATTTAAGTTTTGTAAGGAAATCTTTGAGGCACTGTAACTTTAAAACTATACATTTTAACGAAAATCTGACTTGATACCAACATAGAAATTAGTTTCTAGATTCTTTTTTTTTAATTTCATTGACTTTAATTGGATAATATTGAAAGTATCACCAGACTACGTTTGTATGGAGCGTGCCAACGGTAATATATACCCTTAAGTATGTAACGCATTTTTTAAGTTTACATCCTGTACCTTACATAAATAAACCACTACCTATTCACGGACCTGAAAGAAAGACGGACGTAATGTCGTCTAATCACGAGTGAAGCACCCATTTATTTCGTGTGCGTGCTGTCACGCGGTACATAATAGTGACGGGTGTCGGACCTGCGCCTAGAGCTAGTGCATCTGTGTGAGTGTAGGTCTTGTAGAACAAACGAAAATGTAGGACCTTGCATGCTTCACATCTTTTTAGTGTCACATTACTTCCGTCTTTTTTTCAGGTCTGTGTACCTATTATAATATTTGTAGGTACCTGCTAAGTTTTAAAAGTTGCGACATAGGTCGAAAAACGAGAGAAAATTGTGGACCTTCCATAAAAACGTGCGGATCAGCCGAACGGTTTTCATTGAGAGGCTAAAAGAAAAATCTCGTTTTTTGACCCTTGTTCCTTAGGAAAAGTTGTTCAGTTTCACTATCTGAATACACCCTTAAAATTTTTCTGGTAACTAAAAATGATTTAAACACTCAGTTCTAACTATGCAATCGTACCTACTTATATAAGGTCAGTTTGGGTAAGTGAAACACCGGGGCAAGTGGGACACATTCAAATATCTTCAATAATTAGAGCTTTTACTTAGTTTTGTAGGTGTCGGTAAGGTGTTTTTGTTATTATAGTTCCGGGTATAAAACAGAGATGTCGCTACTATGCTTGAGTGAAGAGATAAAGCATTGCAAAATATCAGTCTGTAAAAAACAATATTTGCGAGTGCGAGTGAGTCATCATTCCCTTGCCCATTTCCCATTATCTGGGGTCGGCGCAGTATGTCATCCTCTTCCATTCATCTCTCCTAGCCGTCACTTCAGCAGTCACTCCTTTCTTACACATATCATCCTTCACACAATTCATCCATCTTTTCTTCGGCCTTCCTCTTCTACCACAGCCATCCACATTCATACTTAACACTCGTCTGGTAACATGACACTCGTCTCTTCGCATCACATGCCCGTACCACGATAATCTATTACCCTGTAATTTTTCTGTCATAGGTGCTACTTTCAAACTTCCTCTAATATACTCATTCCTTATCTTGTCCATTCTAGTTACACCACACATCCATCTCAACATTCGCATCTCAGCTGCATGTAGTCGTTTCTCATCCGTCCCTTTTGTGGCCCAACACTCTGAACCGTACATGACAACAGGTCTTACTATGGTTTTGTATATTTTGCCCTTCAATTTGAGGGGGATTCGGGGATCGCAGATCGTTCCCGTAACCTGCCGCCACTTCATCCATCCTGAGTTGATTCGGTGCTTCACGTCCCGATCTATTTCTCCGTCGCCTTGTATGAGTGATCCGAGGTACCGGAAGTCGGAGCAGACTGGTAAGGGCACGCCATCAAGGGCAATAGGCACACAACTGGAGAGGCCGCCGAAATCGCAGAACAAACATTCAGTTTTTGTTCTGCTAATTTTCAAGCCAACATTCTCCAGTGTTTGCTGCCATTTTGCCAATCTGCTCTGAACCTCGAGTCCATCTTCACCGACAAGAACAATGTCGTCGGCAAACAGCATGCACCAGGGTGCCTCTTCCTGTATGTCCGAAGTTAAAGCATCCATAATCAGCAGGAAGAGGTAGGGACTTAAAGCCGACCCTTGGTGCAAGCCTACAGCCACATTGAACTTATCGGTGGTACCAGCGGATGATCGGACGCATGTACTGGATCGGCTGTACATTGCACGAATCAACTCGATGTATTTTCCCGGCACGTCTTTCCTTTTGAGAGCCCACCACAAAACCTCCCGGGGTACACGATCGTACGCCTTCTCGAGGTCAACGAACACCATATGCAAGTTCTTCCGTGCACGCCTGTATGTTTCACACAGTTGGCGTAGTGAAAATATAGCGTCCGTTGTTCCCCGACCAGGCATAAAGCCGAACTGGTTTTGCGTTATCTCACTCTCCTCTCGCATTCGTTTCTCTACCACCTTCTCCCATACCTTCATGCTATGTGACATTAGCTTTATTCCCCTATAATTGTTGCAGTTCTGTACGTCACCCTTATTTTTGTAGATGGGCACCAGTAAGCTGTTGCACCATTCGTCAGGGATTACTTCATTATGCAACAACTTATTGAAGAATAAAGCTAACCACTTATATCCATCCACATTCAAAATCTTCCAAACCTCAACTGGTATTCCATCTGGCCCCACGGCCTTCCCATTCTTCATACTTCTTACTGCCTTTTTTACCTCTTCGATACTAATTTCTCTTACCAACCCCATGTTCACTGGTAAATATTCTAACTCACCACTCCAAGCATTTTCCTCATTCATTAACTTTTCAAAATATCCCTTCCAACGTACCTTTATGTCATCATCATTTGTCATCACCTTTCCTGCATCATCTTTAATACACTTTATGTGGGACAAGTCTTTTGCACTCTTCTCTCTAGCCTTAGCCATCCTATAGAGCTTCTTCTGTCCCTGAGGACTATCCAGAGACTCATATAACTTGTCCTGGGCTTCAGCTCTAGCGATGGCTACTGCTTTTTTTGCTCTCTTCTTACATTCATTATATATTGTTTTCTTTGACTCTTTCATACCCGCATCACTATCCGATGCATTTTGCCATTCTTTAAACGCAAACTTCTTCTCTTTCATGTCGCTACTATGCTTGAGTGAAGAGATAAAGCATTGCAAAATATCCCCGCATATACCCGCATCACTATCCGATGCATTTTGCCATTCTTTAAACGCAAACTTCTTCTCTTTCATGTCGCTACTATGCTTGAGTGAAGAGATAAAGCATTGCAAAATATCAGTCTGTAAAAAACAATATTTGCGAGTGCGAGTGAGTAACGGAAAATATTCATAATTCTTTTAAAAACCGACGTATTGTCTTTGTAAAATGAAAGTTACATATAATATAAATTTGTCTTCCCCCTACGAATATTTATTTTACGTAAATGTAACAGGTTTCGTCATAATTTGATGATGAAAAACGTAACTTTAAAATTACGTACTGGGGCAAGAGAAACAGTGCAGTATGGGGTAAGTGAAACGTATGTTTCACTTACCTCAGATCAGAGGTTCTAAACCTTTTTAATAACCTAAAATTTTTAGAAACTTGATTTGCTCATTGAGTGTTTTTGAAGTGAAACACTATTTATGGGAGGGCCTTGAAATTTGAAACCGCAACCTTTTCATGTAACGGAAGATCGAAATTTTAATTTGACAGCTGCGGAATTTCTATAAAAATCTATGAGTCTTTACTTATACGGAAACGGATAACATTCATTGTTTTGTTATGATTCCAATTTATTAAATTGATACTTTTTCTAAGAAATTGCTTATAGTTTTATTCATAGTCAGAAGTTTTCAAATTAAAAGAATGTTGAGAACCTCTGATTTCTGATATATGTTTCACTTGCCCCAAATTACTTTTTTTGCTTTTCCAAGCCAAAATAAACATTATTTCCACGTGGAAAGGACTAAAATTGCTTGAATCGCTATTGCATATACTACCCTTTGTATCAAAAGCTCACTTATTGCTAGTTATGAACGAAAAACATAGACTGTTTCACTTGCCTCTTGCAAGAGGCAAGTGAAACAGTTTCTGTCCGTGGACTTTATTTTTGATTTTTTATCTATTTTTAATGCATCTATGGTAACAGGTAAATTTTTTAAATCTCAATACTTTTCATGACGTAAATGACATATTGTCACTGTTATAAGACTAATAGTTTAGTCAGGCCAATCGATTTTCCTTAGAAAAAAATAAAGTATGTTTCACTTACCCAACCTGACCTTAGGTAAATATCATTGACAAAAATAGCCGTTGTATTTCAAACAGAAAAATGAGGCACAACAAATGAAAGGTTTACTTCAAATTTGTATGCAAGTGCCCTAGATTTGACAGATAATGGCGCTAGTTTGTATGGACCAAGTGCACCAGTAGTTTGCTTCAACTTACCGCGCTTTAGGCATATCCATTAATTTTATTTTGATCTAAGCTTGTAAGTAGGTATATCGTTTATATTTATTTACTAGTTGCAGTAAAGATTCGAACGACCTCGAAAAGCAATAAAATCGTAAGTAATTGAGGATTAAACTTACCCACTTCCAAGGTATCATCCATTATAGTAAATGGCTAACCAAACGAAAACATTTAACTCACTGTAAAATATTGTAATCCTAAAATCCCTAATTGCAACGAGAAACTCCGTAAAACCGCACGTTCGTGGAATTTGCATGGATTAGCACAATTTATCATCGTCGAAATAGAAACTTTAAAGTGAAAATCTTTTAAAACAGTACAAAGAAGAAAGAATAGAAACAAATCGAAATAAACTTTTTACGCTTTATATTGAAAAAAGGTGTAAATGTTTTATTTTTATTTAATGGTGTGGTCAACCACCTTCGATAATGGCAGTCTGGTTTCGCACATTTGCTACTAAAGACTATAGCCGGCCGTCCCGCTGACGACAGTACTGTGAGCCCTAGGACCGGTAGAGCAGGCAGCTGTTTTGAGCAGGAGCAGGTTTCTTCAAATAAAAGATTTCTTCAGATGATTTCACTAATTCTTCCGATTTTGTCTTGAGAGGACTGTTTGTGACTGATTGCCAACCGATCGATTCGGTTTCCTTAAGTACCTCAAGGCAATACCGTAAGGAGGACCGTGTTTTTATTTCCAAAAATTTCCTTAAACATAACAAATTTTCACTATGAACTATGTACATTTTACACTATATCTTAAAAACTACTTATCCTATACACAAGCAATTTATAACACAGAAAGAACTAATGACACCCCGTATTTTGGTATATCACTGACTATTCTATCTTGGATATCCAGGCCGCTACGACAGAGTGAAGTGGCAAATACTTAGATTTTTGCCAAACTATTTTAGTCTATTCTATATATTTCTATTTCTAGGTCTTCTAGCTATGACCTAGTGTTCTGTCGTAGTGTACCTGGATATCCTCGACCTGGTATATGTATTTCTATGTATCTATTGTTCTATTTAATACCAAAATACGAGGATGCAATACAAAGAGGTAAGTGAATTATATAAAAGGTGTCCTATTTACTAAGTAACACGAAACAGATATTTTTTATGATTGATTATAGTGTGGGTCATTGACTGCTATGTACTGAAACTATTGGATATGACCCACCTATCACCATCTCTGGGAAAAACATAGGTAAAAACCCAAAATCAAACTCGCTAATTAAAAACAAAACTAATACAAAAACTTATCCTAGCCTATCCTAACGACTAACTAAATGAGTTTTTATTATAAAAACACTTAAAACTAGACCTACGACTATAAAACGACAAATAAATAAAAACTATCTCTACAAACTATCAAAACTACGTGCTAACATGACCAAAACAATATAAAACTATAACTAAACTATACTATACGAGTTCTACCCAACGTGATCAGTGCATTCTGTACAGTAAATACTAGAAAATTACTAAAAAAGAAACCTAAAATCTAGACCAAAATTTGCACTGATTACGTTGGGTATCTCTCTTCGCGGGGTTGGACTCTATCCGCGTCGGCGGAAAGCTGCGTCGTAACTGGCGGGCGGTGCGAAGCGGGCGCTGAGATGTTCGATGTCGCGAACATATTCTCCCGCCGCAGCTCTCGCAGCTGGAACTCTTCGTGTGAGCGGCAGTAGGTAGTCCCGCAGGTCATCAGGGCGACTCGTTGGCAGTGGGCAGGATCACCAGCTTCTTGGTGGGTCGCCGCAGGACTCCCTTGTTGGTGCGCACGTCGACTGCTCGTACCTCGCCGTCGGGGCCGGGGAAGGTGGCGATCACGACGCCTCGCGGCCAGATGTTGCGAGGCAGGGTCCCGTCTGCTATAAGGACCAGATCGCCCAGCTGGATGGCGCCACCAGTGGCGCGGGGCTCCCGCCGGTGTTGCAGCTCGGGGAGGTACTCGCGCACCCAGCGCGCCCAGAAGTGGTCGGCCAGCCGTTGACTGACCCGCCACTCTCTGCGCCCGCTGATGTCGTCGTCGGTGAACGTCCCGGGCTGTGGGACGCGTGATGGCCCGCCCAGGAGGAAGTGGTTGGGTGTGAGCGCTTCCTCGTCGTCCGGGGCCGTTGACAGGTGTGTGAGGGGGCGGCTGTTCACCGTATGCTCCGCCTCGACGAGCAGGGTAGCGAGCACCTCTTCTTTCGGCGCACGCTCGTTCAGTGTGGTGTATAGTGCGGTCTTGATGCTCCGCACCATACGCTCCCATGCGCCCCCCATGAATGGGGCGCTCGGCGGTATGAAGCGCCACCGGATGGCGCGTAGCGATGCTTCTTCTTGCGTCGCCCCGTCGATCGCACGGCGTAGCTCGAGGTCAGCGCCGCGCAGGTTGGTGCCCTGGTCCGACCAGAGCTCTGTAGGGCAGCCGCGTCGTCCGATGAACCTTCTCAGCGCCATCACCGCAGAGTCCGTGCTGAGACTACCCGCGAGCTCTATATGGACAGCTCGGGTAGTGAGGCACGTGTAGAGCACGCCGTACCTCTTCTGGTGCGTACGGCCGACGGTCACGGTGAGTGGGCCAAAATAATCTAGGGCCGTGAAGGTGAAGGCCCGCTGATGATGAGCGAGACGACCCGGTGGATGGTTGCCCGTCGATGGTTGTGCCGGTTTCGCCTTAGCGATGCGGCACCGAAGACATTGTTTCACGGCGCTACGAACGGCGTAGCGCAGTCGTAGCACCCAGTAGTGCTGTCGTACCTCATTTGCTGTGGTTTCGAACCCGCCGTGATGTAGCTGCGTGTGTACATGTGTGATGTACAGCTGCGTCCATGGGTGGCCGCCCTCTATAATCGCCGGCTCTCGTTGGCTGTAGCAGATGTCCGTAGCGGCGTCTATTCGTGACCTTAGACGTATCACTCCGTCTTGGCCGTAGGTGACGGACAGCTGCCTGAGTCTGCTGTCTGTAGATAGAGGGCGCCCCAGGCGCAGGGCGGTCACATCGTCTGCGAAGGCGTCTTCTTGCTGGGCTCGAATCCACAGCAGCTGTGCACGGTTTAGGTGGTGCACCTCTATTTGTTTGTACGGCGATGACGTAGGCACGTCGTTCGTCGCCGTTTTCTTGACTATTTTCTTGCGATTGTTCTTGTCTCCCCACGTCGAGTCGCTGTCTGTATTCTTCTTGGTTCGCTTGTAGGCCGCGTTACACTGTTGCGGCGCGCGTAGCAATTCTACGAACTGTATCACTCGTGCGGTCGCTCGTAGGAGTCTTGTGTAACTCGAGAACCGTGCGACGTTGGGTAGGGCTTCAGTGAGGCGCGTCTTTGGCCTCGTCGTGTGTAGTCTTTCTTCGGTAGCGTCGACGTCGTCTGCGGTGCTATCTTCAGTCTCGGTCGGCCAGTCACTTTCCTGTAGGTGTAGGAAAGGCGGCCCCGTGAACCAGCGATGCGTCGACTCGAAATTTCCCGGCGCTTCTCTCGTCGCGTCGTCCGCGACGTTCGCCTTGGTGGGGACCCATCTCCATTCCGTCGTCTTTGTGGACTCGCCGATCTCGGCGACGCGATGTGAGACGAATGGCTTGTATACACGAGGACCGTTGCGTAGCCAGGTGAGCACGGTGCGTGAGTCGGACCAAAATACACGCCGATGCGGTGTGAAGTCGTGCTCGATGGCGATCGTCTGTGCTAGGCGGGCGCCCAGCACTGCAGCTTGTAGCTCGAGGCGTGGGATGGACACTATCTTCAGCGGCGCGACTCTTCCCTTTGCAGCGATGAGGGAGATGTGTACACGTCCGTCGCCGTCGGTCGCTCGCCAGTAGGAGACGGCCGCGTAGGCAGAGTTGCTTGCGTCGACGAACGTGTGGAGTTCAATCGACGTCGCGTGTGCTAGTTGGGTGTAGCATCGCGGCACGGCTAAGCTTGAGAGCTGCTTAGCCTCGCCGACCCAACTCCTCCACGCTTCTGCTTCCGCTGGCTGTAATGCGGTGTCCCAGTCGATGCCAGAGCGCCATGTGTTCTGTAGCACTCTCTTTGCTTGCACGGTGATCGGTGTAGCGAGCCCCAGTGGATCGTATATGGACATTACCACACGTAGGGCTTCTCGCTTGGTGGGTGTACCGTCGAGTAGAGAAGTAGGCAACTTACGTTCATTTATGTTGAACGAAAGCGTGTCAGTCTGCGTTCGCCAGACCATTCCCAATATTTTCTCTGTGTCCAGTTGCACTACTTCTTTCTTCTCGCCCGGCGCCAGTTGTCCACGCACACGTTGAGAGTTCGACGCCCACTTAGTCAAGAAGAAATTACCTCGACTATGTATGAAGGCGACTTGGTTCGAGATCCGTAGAGCGTCCTCTTCGCTGTCGTAGCTGGCTAGATAGTCATCTACGTAATGACTACGTACTACGGCGTCCGTAGCCTCTGGGTACTTTTCTTTAAAGTACTCGGCGTTTCTATTCTTCACGTAGATTGCTGTGCTAGGCGAAGAGGTGGCTCCGAATATCACGCTCTTCATGCGATATTCGGTCGGAGGTCCGTCGCGTCGATCTCCTCTCCACAGGAAGCGCTGCATGTCTCTGTCTTCTTCACGTATTGATATTCGCATAAACATCTCACGAATATCAGCTGTGACTGCTATATTTCGTTGTCGAAATCTCATCAGCACGCCGGGCAGCGATTGAAGTAGGTCGGGACCGGACAGCAGTAGGTCGTTCAGACTCGTCCCTCTTGACTTCGCCGCCGCGTCGTGCACTATACGTAGCTTGTCAGGCTTCTCTGGGTTGGTACGCCGAAGTGAGGTGGGTACCAGACTTTCTCAGGTCGCGCTGCGGACACGGGCGCTTCCTCTGCGTAGTCCTTTTCTATGTAGTCTTCTATTTGATCGGTGTACCTCTTCTTCAGCGTAGGGTCCCGATCCAGCTTTTTCTCTATAAGTTCGAGGCGGCGGAGTGCAGTGGAGTAACTATCTGGCGGCGTGAAGTCGTCGCGACGCCATAGGAGGCCGGTCTCGAAGCCTCCCGCCGGTAACCGCTTAGTCGTGTCGTTCAAAATTGACAGTGCACGTTTCTCACCGTCGTTGTAGCTTCGGCGAGGTTCGACACACAGCGAGTCGAGCGAAAAGTGTTCTCGTATCAACTCTTCTATGGAACTCTCAGGCTGGGGCGCGGACACGTAGCTGATGCGATGACTGTGGGTCTTCTCACGTCGTCCGTCTTGCACGCCGTGTAGGACCCACCCTAGGTCGGTCAGTGAGGCGACGGGTTGGTTGTTCGCCCCACGGCGCACGGCGTGAGACAATAGCAACTGCCAATTGTCTTGTCCGACGAGTACTGTTGGCTTGCCCTCTTCATATATGAGTTCGTCCGCTATTTCTTTGAGGTGATCGAGGCCGGAGATGAGCTCCGGCGGGACCCGCTGTGGCGATAACTGCAGCTTGTCCATTGTGCGTGCGGTTATCTCGAATTCTTCTATACTGTATTTTCCACCGATTTTCAAATGCACTCGCGTCGACTCACTTGCGTCGATCCGCGCGCCCGCCACGCCTTCTATCAAGAACGGCGATGCCGTTCCTTTTGCACCAACCTTTTCTGCTATCTCCCTTTCCACTATGGTGCAGGTAGAGCCGTCGTCCAGTAGTGTATAGGTCTCAACTTGAGCACTAGGACCGCTGACTATTACTGGGACGATTTTCAGTAGCGCTGTGTTTGTTCTATTTCGCGCCGACGATACTGTTTCTTCTTGCTCTTGACGGGGTGGCGGCTTCGGCTGCGGTGGGCTGTGAAGTAGCGGGTGGTGAGTGTATTGGCACCCGCTCGTCTCACACTTGCATGTCTTGCAGCTGTGTTGACTGCGCCGTACACGCAGACATCTGAAGCACAGCCTTTTCTCTTTGGCTATGTCCCAGCGCGCCGACACATTTTCCTTCTTGAAGGCATCACAATTAAATACCTTGTGATCCTTTTTGCAAACTGGACAGGGCTCTGGCTTCGGCTTCTGTCCCTCGGCGTGGTAGGTGCGCGCTGGTCCTCTTTGCGTTTGCTCCCGCCGGTCGAACTGTGGCACGTGTTCGAGGGGAGCAAAGTTACCGCACCGTTCGGCGGTATGGTCCAAAAACTTAGTCAATGTGACCAGGTCTGGCTGGTAGGCAGGCTGCTCCGGAGCGAAGTCGTAGTAGCGGAAGCGTAGCGTAGGCGGGAACTTTTCTATAACGGCGCGCACTATCTCGGGATTGTATAGATAGTGCGATCGTCCCAGCGCCTTGATCGTCGCGGTGATGTTGGCCACACGCGACGCGAACACACAGACGTCTTTGGGATTTTCTGTGAGGCGCGGCAGCTCCCGTAGCTTCTTCATTTCTGCCATGACGAGCGCGTCGGGTCGTCCAAATCTTGCCTGAAGAAGCTGCATTACCTCGATCGTCGTCGTGTGTCCCACGAATAGGCAGTGGGCGGCGTCCCGCGCCGGCCCGCGTAGGCACCTCCGCAGTCTTGCTATGGTTTCTTGTTCCGTCAGCTGTGACATTGACTCGTCTACTGCTATCTTGAATGGCAGCCACTCCGCTGACTGGCCGCTGAAGAAGGGTAGGTCAGGAACCCTTGCTGCTATTGCGGGCTGCGCCGCCGACCGTGCGGCGAGAGTGATTGCACTGGCGAGCTCGTGCATCGCCAACTCGTTCGGCTTGCTGTCTTGTCGCGTAGGCGTCTGGTGCGGCGCGACAAGGTGATGTGGATCTTTGGCGACGTCCCCACCGGGGGGCCTCTGCGCCGAGTCCCATCTTCTATTTTCTATGTTCTTGTGAATTTCCTGCAGCGTAGGCGGCTGGCGCGGCGCTGCAGGGTGATGTGGATCTACGGCGACGTCCCCACCGGGAGGCCTCTGCGCCGCGTCCACTCTGCTATCTTCTATATATTTTCTTATTTCGTGCAGCGTAAGCGACTGGCGTGGCGCTGCAGAGTGATGTGGATCTTCGGCGACGTCCCCACCAGGGGGCCTCTGCGCCGCGTCCCATCTTCTATCTTCTATTTGTTGACGAATTTCCTGTAGCGTAGGCGGCTGGTGCGGCGCTACAGGCTGGCGTGGCTCCCTGGTGATATGGTCCCAGGGGTCCTGTGCCAGGGCCGCTCTTCTATCTATAATCAGTCTTGGTTCCTGTCGTGGCGGCGGCTCCAGCAACGCGACAGGTTGGCGGTGGTCCCCGGTGAGGTCTTCACAGCAGGGCCTCGTCTCCGTGATCCTCGTCGGGTTTCTATTGATGGGGCCTCGTGCATCGGCATCCACGCGGCACCCGGGCTCGTTGACACACGGCGGTGGTGGCGGCGGCACGGCGTGTAGTGGTACCGATCTATGTTCTGGCACGTTGAGAGGCTCCGTCGTGAGGGCGAGAGTGCTTCTGTCCACCCATTCCGACGTCCTTTCTTCACGGATCGTTCCTTCTATAGAGTCCTCTTCATCGGAAGTTTCTTCTTCAAGGGCGCTGACCTTGGCCTTGGCTAGCTTGACTTGAGCTTGCAGGAGCTCAAGCCTGGCCTCTGTCAGCTCTCGATGTCTTCTGCTGGATGCCTTGGATGCTCTGGATCCTCTGGATCCCCTGGATCCCCTCGATCCCAGGGTCTTCTCAGGTTCGATGGTCTTCGCAGCGTCGGCCGACGTGGCTGATGTGTCTGGGGCCGTGGTGGCAGTACGCGACTCCGTGGCTGTCGCGGACGACGCCGTGGGCTCGGAGTCAGACGCGAGGCCCGACGCGGACACACCGGGACGCGACGCGGACTCCTCTTCAGGCGGAGGTACGACCCGACGCGGCGCGGACTTCATGCTTCTTGTGACCGGCATCTTCTGATTCAGCAGCTCTTCCAGGTCTTCACCCAGGTCTCACAGTACACCCAGGACGGATCCGGCTCGAAGGACCATAAAATGTGGTCAACCACCTTCGATAATGGCAGTCTGGTTTCGCACATTTGCTACTAAAGACTATAGCCGGCCGTCCCGCTGACGACAGTACTGTGAGCCCTAGGACCGGTAGAGCAGGCAGCTGTTTTGAGCAGGAGCAGGTTTCTTCAAATAAAAGATTTCTTCAGATGATTTCACTAATTCTTCCGATTTTGTCTTGAGAGGACTGTTTGTGACTGATTGCCAACCGATCGATTCGGTTTCCTTAAGTACCTCAAGGCAATAACGTAAGGAGGACCGTGTTTTTATTTCCAAAAATTTCCTTAAACATAACAAATTTTCACTATGAACTATGTACATTTTACACTATATCTTAAAAACTACTTATCCTATACACAAGCAATTTATAACACAGAAAGAACTAATGACACCCCGTATTTTGGTATATCACTGACTATTCTATCTTGGATATCCAGGCCGCTACGACAGAGTGAAGTGGCAAATACTTAGATTTTTGCCAAACTATTTTAGTCTATTCTATATATTTCTATTTCTAGGTCTTCTAGCTATGACCTAGTGTTCTGTCGTAGTGTACCTGGATATCCTCGACCTGGTATATGTATTTCTATGTATCTATTGTTCTATTTAATACCAAAATACGAGGATGCAATACAAAGAGGTAAGTGAATTATATAAAAGGTGTCCTATTTACTAAGTAACACGAAACAGATATTTTTTATGATTGATTATAGTGTGGGTCATTGACTGCTATGTACTGAAACTATTGGATATGACCCACCTATCACCATCTCTGGGAAAAACATAGGTAAAAACCCAAAATCAAACTCGCTAATTAAAAACAAAACTAATACAAAAACTTATCCTAGCCTATCCTAACGACTAACTAAATGAGTTTTTATTATAAAAACACTTAAAACTAGACCTACGACTATAAAACGACAAATAAATAAAAACTATCTCTACAAACTATCAAAACTACGTGCTAACATGACCAAAACAATATAAAACTATAACTAAACTATACTATACGAGTTCTACCCAACGTGATCAGTGCATTCTGTACAGTAAATACTAGAAAATTACTAAAAAAGAAACCTAAAATCTAGACCAAAATTTGCACTGATTACGTTGGGTATCTCTCTTCGCGGGGTTGGACTCTATCCGCGTCGGCGGAAAGCTGCGTCGTAACTGGCGGGCGGTGCGAAGCGGGCGCTGAGATGTTCGATGTCGCGAACAAATGGGATTGATGTTTTTTTTCTGAAACTTTACAGCCAGTGTCTAGTAAAATGTGCGCGACGGCTAAAAAGTATTTTATTCTACACTAAATCAACATTTTATCAGTCTTGGTATTTTTATTAGTTTGTAATTTTGGGTAATAACGAATTTTTTTAGAACATTTAATATTAAATGTAATAGTAATAAAAACTTTTAGCACACAAAAAAGAACTGAAACTTTTTAGAAACTTTACGAACCTCATAGCCATTAGTCGTAAAAGAAATAAAAAGAAAATAAATCTTTAATGGCATTCACGAATATTTTTTTCAGCCCTACCAGCCAGACTGCTTAAAATGTTTTATGGCGTTTTCTAAAGAGTTTTATGACATCGAATACAATACCTATTTCCAGCTTCTTGAAAAGTACCTATCTCAAAACTAGAGGAATGTGACTAAATGAAATGAAATGAATGCGGTGTTTGAACGCTCATTGAGCGTTTATTCCTGTGACTTTCTATGGTATCCGCGCTATGGTCTGCGCGAATAAAGATCAAAATTTCAAAAAGAGGGAAAAGATGATCAAAAAGATGCCAACTCATCTTTTAATGGAATATTTTATTATTTACGATATATTTTAATTATAAATTTGAAACTTGTTAACGTCTCGATTTGTTGTTATATTGCAGAGTTTTTTCAATAATCGCACCAAGTTTTACGTTTGTATGTAAGTATTACCGTTTTTACGATAGAGCGAGAAGAAAAAACGTTGATAAACACTAGTTTCTTGCATGAGGTCCCCCCTTAATTTTTAAGTTTTTGATAATTTTATTATTTGTTAGCAATTCCGCTATAATGACGCACATTCCGTGAAAATTTCAACTGTCTAGATCTTATAGTTCAAAAGTTACAGCCCTAAATGGGTAGGACAGACGCTGAGAGACGGAAGGACGGACGGACAACGTAGGCTTAGTAATAGGGTCCCATTTTCACCCTTGGGCACGAAATCGTAAAATAAAAAAGTTAGATTCGGTTAAAAAGTTAGTAGGTACGCCAAATTCTCTAAGCACCAAATGATGAAATGATATGGAAAATGAAAAATATAATTACGAAATTTTGGCTATATTTTCTGTATACGGTACGTTACTTGTCACGTAAACATAAAATATACCTACTTACAATAATGGCACATCGATCTTCATTACGTACGTCACCGCTATCTGAAGCTATTTATCATTCAGGCAGAGCATTCCAATAATTTGGCACCACGGAACAAGTAACAATACAATACAATACAATACTCTTTATTTGCACACCAAAAACATAAAATAACAATATTATAAGCAAACAAAAGGGTACAAATGGCGGTCTTATCACTAAAAGCGATTTCTTCCAGACAACCATAGGATGGAAGAACTCTTTAATAAAAAATATGTGGTAAGGCGGTGTAAATATATACCAAGTAATAATAATAATATATACATATATAAATATATATATATATATATATATATATATATATATATATAAAACATTTAACATTATACACAAAGACAGTAGTAACACAGTAAACGTTAAAATACCAAATTGTACGAACTAAGTAGTGAGATAGTAGTCTTTTAGCAGCTTTTTAAAAATAGCTAAGGATGGAGCACGTCTTATGGAGAGAGGCAGTTCATTCCACAAACGAACTGACTGGACTGTAAAAGATTTGCCATAAAAAGATGTTCTGTGGGATGGCATCGCCAGCAACAAATTTTCAGCTGATCGCAACACTCGGTCGTGTGTGGCGTGGAGGAAAGTGAATCGGTCCTTAAGATAGGATGGGGATAAGGGAAGAAACAAAACAGAGTACAATAGGGAAAGAATGTGGAAATTGCGACGAAGACGTATTGGGAGCCACTTGAGCTTAGAGCGAAATTCAGACACATGGTCATATTTTCGGAGACCAAATATGAATCTAATGCAGACATTTTGGAGACGCTCAAGCTTGTTTAGTTGCTCCTCATTGATGTCGAGATAGGCAACATCGGCATAGTCAAGAATTGGCAATAACAAAGATTGGGCAAGCGCAGTTTTGGTGGCTGTCGGTAGGAAATTACGGAGCCTTCTCAATGCTCCACCAGAGGCAAACAATCTTCTATTGACGTATTCCATTTGAGGAATCCAAGAAAGACTGGAGTCGATTTGGATACCTAAGTTTTTTTACACTAGTACTGTAAGGAACATGGATTCCATCAAATAATATACTTGGTAGCGATCCCCAATCAATCCTGGAGATAAACCATTGGCTACCGACTACAATGACTTGCGTTTTATTAGGATTAACCTTCAGGCCATAATCCATGCTCCACTCAGATATATGTTCCAAGTCTATATTGGTCCTGCAGATAGCTTGGGATAGATCATCGAAAGACGAATGGGAGTAAATCTGGAGATCATCAGCATAAAGGTGGTAAGAAGATGAAATTTTTTTGGAAATGCTATTAATGAAGATAGCGAAAAGGAGAGGAGATAAGACGCCGCCTTGTGGAACACCTGCAGTAGTGCTGCACCAGTCGGATAGTGAATCGTCGATACGTATGCGTTGACGACGTCCGTGAAGGTAACTACTGAACCAGTCAACTACCGTTGGAGATATGTTAAGAGAACACAGAAGCCCCAAGAGTACATCAAAGTCGACAGTATTAAATGCGTTGCTGAAGTCCAGCAATGTAAGAACAGTGAGTTGACCATTTTCCATTCCTAGACGGATATCATCAGTAATTTTTAAGTAACAATAGGCGCGGCGATTATACAGAGTGTAATATTTAGGGCGTTACATATTGAACGGTGAACCACCAAACCGAACAACTTTCAGTATGGAGCCAAAGATCGAAAATAACCGACGCGGCGACGACGGCGGACTGCTTCCCACACTAAACGTGCTTTTTCTACAGGGTGAAATTGATATCATTAGCATCCTTTGAAACTAAGAGTCTACCCATCAAACTGAACAACTTTTACTATGGGAGCAAACCAATCGGAGCAAAATAAAAAACCAGCTGTCCCATACATTTGAGTCGAGTAGGCGATGCAGTTTAGTATGGGACAGCTGATTTTTTTTTGCTCCGATTGTTTTGCTCCCATATTAAAAGTTGTTCAGTTTGATGGGTAGACTCTTAGTTTCAAAGGATGCTAATGATATCAATTTCACCCTGTATATGGGCCCGCCGTCGGTCAATGTGTCTCAACCCGAATATGCGTTACGCACAAAACACGAAGCACAGGAGCTAGTAAACAATAGTTATTTGTTATGCTAGGCTGCAAAGTTGTTTTTTTGCGCGAGTACTTGTATTGAAACCTGAGCAAGCGAAGGATTCTAAGATTAGACCACGAGCGAAGCGAGTGGGTTCAAATATAGAATCCTGAGCGCGACGAAGGTTTCAAAGGTACGAGACGCAGAATAACTTTGCTGCCGAGCGCAACACACAACTTTTCACCTCACAATGGCGAGGAAAATGCTGGCTGGATGAAAGAAAAAAAATAAAAAAAAACATTTTGGCGATGTTTTGGCGCAATAAGGCGGCATAGAAAAATATTGAATGGAGAGATTCGAATTTTAAAAACTCTTTCCACGCTAGCGGATAAAATGCACTTTTGCACTCAGATTTCGAATGATAAACAGATTCTTTTCGAGCTTGTGAGGTGAAAAATAAATTTCATGCCGCTTCGGTTCACATTCATAAACATCTGAACCATATAAATACGTGCGTGCAAGAAATACTGAGATATTCAAACGATCGAGGAGTTAGGGAGCGTCTGGAGTGAATACAAGCAATTATCTACTGAATTATTCATTTTACGTGACATTAGAAATTCACAGGGCGCGGCATACCTTACAGTAGGTACCTAAGTATAACTCAGGCTTACAACGTAACTGTTAAATAATCAGTGTCCCGATGGTGCAAGCAAGCTGGTGTCCTATTTTTCCACATATTCAAATCCGTACACAAAATTCTAAAATCCGTCCAAGTGCAAGTTGAACTCGCGCACCGAGGGTTCCGTACCAACATAATATTTAAAAAAATACAATTTCTCCGGGATCCTTAGCGCGAGCCCGACACACTTGGCCTGTTTTTATTATTTGTTAGGTTTCTTTATGCAGCTGTAGTAAGGCTCATCTTTATCAAATTGAAGGATTCCGGATGAAATGATTGTAAAAGTGGTGCAAAGACTGTAACACTCCCAAGACACACCACAAAACTCTGTCCTCGGCCTTCCTCATCCAGTCGCTCCCCGCTCCTTTTTTTAGGTCATCTCTCAAGCGGGCAGCAGGGCGACACACTACGCCTGCCAGTTCGCGGTCTCCACACCAGAACTCTGACACCCCATCGGTTGTGTTGTTTTTCGGCAGATATAACCAGCCCATTGCCACTACAGCTTGCTAATTTTCTGAGTTAAAGCCTGACCAGGAATATAAAAAACCTGGTTTGGGGGCGCTGCAATCGACTATAACCTTTAATGACAGAGTTCCAAGTACAAAAATTAGTTCCAATGATCTTCCGCAACATGGCGAGGTTTTTGATTTTCCTGGTCGGGCTTTACTTATGACAACCACTTTTTTTTTTTTGTTATGGCTTTGCATGGTAATCATGGATCTAAATCATAAAGGATACCACTCCTCCTTACAAGCATCGATACAAGAAAATTGGCAATGGCGTCGTCGATATTTCCAATTTTAGGTGAGTCCCTTTCTATCCAATGACGTAGTTACGAAAATGACAGGAGAGGAGCTACAATTTTGTACGTTGGATTAGAAAGGGACAAAGTTAACGTCACAAAAAACAACGACGCGACGGAAAAGAACGATCATTACCGACCACAAAGGAGTATTATCATGTTTCCCGTCTTGTTAGGCAGTCTGCACTCCACTATAGAGGATTCCAAACTTCTTGATGGTGATGCATTTGCCACTTTCAAAGTTAGGGAAAAGTTCTCTGACGCATCACTAGACGTCAGTTAGTGAGGAGACTTTTCTCTGGCAGGGCGATCGATATAACTCAAGAAGTTTTGAATGTGGAGTGCAGACTGCCTAACAAGACGTAATACTCCTTTGTGGTCTAATGTAAATGGTGGTTTCTAATCCAACGTACTAAATTGTAGCTCCTCTCCTGTCATTTTCGAAACGACGTCATAGGATAGAAAGGGACACACCTAAAATTAGAAATATTGACGACGTCATTGCCAATTTTCTTGTATCAATGCTTGTAAAGAGGAGTGCTATCCTTTATGATTTAGATCCAACTTCCCGTAAAAGTAAAACTTTGTAACTCAGTTAATATTACCCGAACCCAGAACACTTTCATCATAAGACTTTAGAATCACGAATACACGCACTCACGTGTAAAATAGGTCACTGACTTGATTCGTGTGAAGAAGTTTATTTAACAGACAAACAGACAAACAGACAAACAGACAAACAGACAAAAATTCTAAAAATGGTCTTAATGTATTCCATTACGTATCCTAAACACCCCCAATTATTTTTTTTGTAAATATCTTCAATGTACATCATCGCCAAGTTTAGAATTTTATTATATGTATATAGATATAGATATAGATAATTAGAACAAAAGTTATCCCTACGCTTCTGCCTTACGGCGCGGCGTGAATATTTCGCGACACGCACGATTAATGTGTAAATCAAATGCCATAAATTTGCATGCATAAAGAACCAAATAACGTTGAGGAAATTTAGTAGGTACCTACTATCTATGCCACGAACCTTATACGAAGGAATAATGTCGCTAGAACCCTCCAGTTTCCCACAAAACAAATAAGGGTACTTAAACGTAAAAGAAAAATTTCAATTGAATTTCTCGACGAATACGAAAGCTATTTGAACAATGAAATAGAAGAATATAATAAATACAATACACTCAATTGTCGACCTTATTGTAGTTTGCGGTTTGTTTTTTTGTGGTATTCACTCGCATTTTCATTTCTAAGTAGAAGCAATGGAATTTTGTTTTTTGAAAAATCGGTGTTATTTTAATATTTTCTGCCTCAGAAGTTTTCTTATTATACTAACATGTACCTACTATTTGAGTAGAGTAGTAAGTTGTTAACTACTTTCAATGAACATAATTATAAATAACATCGATCGTACTATCTTTACTATTTTATTAGTAACTAGATGACCGCGACGAACTTTGTACCGCCTTAGGATCTTCCCGACACACACTTGGCCTTTTTTTAACATATGATCATCGCAGATAATGTAGCATTCTAATGGTGAAAGAATTATTCAGATCGGTTCAGTAGTTTCGGAGCCTATTTAATACAAACAAACAAAAAAATCTAATCTTTCCTCTTATATAATATTAGCTGCAGGGTGTTATGGCACACAGCTATGCTTATAGCTACTATTATACCTACAGCTATTATTAAGGGGTGAAGGTATCCATGATACTGAACAAATTTCGATAAGAATCAAAAGGAATTTTGCAAAATTATTTTTGGTCTTTCCATATTAAATGCCATCAGCTGATAGAACGTTTGTATGAAAAAAAAACGATTTTTTTTTGTTGCTATTTTCCCATAAGGGAAAGATGTTCAGTACCATAGTACAAGATATGATTTTTTTGTTAGTTTGTATTGAATAGGCCAATAGCCCATTACAGTAATGCAACTCTCTACCCTAACACCCTGCATAAGCCTTCTGAACTTAGCATGTGTGTGTAAACAACTCATAAAGACCGGGCACACCTGTAGAGTTTGGATGCTTTATCGATTCTATTGCGTGTTGTAAGATGTGTTCTCACGCTATTCACGCACGCAATGTTCCAGTTAACGATATTTTCTGTACTTGTAAAGTTGCCAAAACTCAAATATTAAAGGGAAACGAGCTTGGCCCCAGTTTTAACTTTATTATCCTAGAAAATGTAGGGAAATGTGTAATGGGGAAAATCTATGACAGTAATTTTTTGATGGGTTCTTTATTCACTCAGATAAATTAACAGGAATGGATTGGAAATGATCTCTCATTTCTACGCAAAAAAGTCTGTCAATTTTGCGGGGGTGAGGGGCAGGTTTATATACAACTTGACGACTGGCGCGGGACGCGCGTCAACTAGTTTTATATAACGGGCATGCTCACTGAGCATGTGCCTTTGACAGAGGGGTACGCGCGTAATATCGCATCCATTCCTGTTAATTTATCTGAGTTTATTCATATCAACGTGAAAAATTTACTAAGGAATCAATTTTTTTCTTACAAATGAGACTTTCTGTGTTATACAGCCTCTTTAAAAAAAATCTTTATTTTAGTATTTTACACTGGTAAATCGGACTGAGTTTCTAAAAGATAGCCTACAATTTAAATATAACCTTCGCATTTGCATAAGAACGAGTTTATTACAAATGTTTATTACATTCCAGATTCTACAAGTATTACTAATAATGGTAATACCAACGGTCAATTATTCATTTTTAAGCATTTGATTCGATGATCGTAAAAGACAACCACTAACTGGCATTCAACCATGAATAAATATACGACTA
Organism: Agonopterix heracliana; assembly: GCA_963693445.1. Lineage (NCBI taxonomy): Eukaryota > Metazoa > Arthropoda > Insecta > Lepidoptera > Depressariidae > Agonopterix > Agonopterix heracliana. Next base: position 6,174,631 of record OY856310.1, read on the forward strand.
GAAGTCAAGCTTCATAAAGCGCGTGCAACGGCGCTAGACTCGCGAAAAAAGTTGTAATCCATTGTTTTATGGATCAAAATGGCGTGTTTACGAGTTTAGCGGCGGTCTCCGGCGCGACGTCCCGCTTGTATGAAGCTCCGATTTTTCCAACTGAAATACACATGCATGCAGTAAGTATTGCATATATCTTATTCGTGAGAAAAAAAAACTATTATAGACAACTCTAACTGTCTGTTATCAATGGAAAACTTTTGGAAACTATGAAATATATATTTTTTCACCTCACAAGCTCGGAAAGATTCTGTTTATCATTCGAAATCTGAGTGCAAAAGTGTATTTTATCCGCTAGCGTGGAAAGAGTTTTTGAAATTCGAATCTGTCTATTCAATGTTTTTATATACCGCCAATCCACAGAAAATGCTTAATAACTATTTCATGACACTGGCCAGCACGAAAATAAAAACTTTTTGAAATGTTCTTTTTAGCAATTCACTTTTTTTCCTCGCTGTTGTGAGGTGAAAAATTGTGTGTTTCGCTCGGCTGCAAAGTTATTCTGCGTCTCGTACCTTTGAAACCTTCGCTAAGCGCTCAGGATTCTATTATTTGAACCACTCGCTTCGCTCGTGGTTCAATCCTAGAATCCTTCGCTTGCTCAGGTTTCAATAAAAGTACTCGCGCCAAAAAGCAACTTTGCAGCCTAGCATAACAAATAACTATTGTTTGTTTGGTTCAAATACTAATCAACTCAGACTCCGGTATAAAAAAGAAAGGAATTAATATTACTTTTCCCTACGTATGCCTGACGTCAGCGCCGATATACAATTATAGCGACCTTCGCGACAAAGGATTACAATACAACGATAAAGCGCTTTGCTCATCCTCACAAATCCATGTTTCATTTCGATATCGGCGACAGCTGGGCTTAATCCAAACGTCCCTTCTAATCCAATCACTGTAATCGAGAATTTGTGTCCCTTATTTTGTTTTGATTTCGACTCTTCTTGTTATTCTGTTTATATCTGTTGTTTTATTTTGAAACCCTTCACCATGATCTAAATTAATAATATCAGTCAATAGATGTCCATTGTTGGACGTAGGGCTTACTTCAAGGATCGCAACAACAACCGGACCTGGACTGCCCTCATCCAATAGATTCTTGCCGCATCATTCACCAGGTCGTCGGTCGAGAACTCTTCAGCTCCCTCGCCAATCAGTTCTACGAGCAACGTTGTCCAACCATTACCACTTTAGTTTATCAATTCTTTAGCCTATGACAGCTACTCTGTTTTTCTGCGAAGGATTAATTTTCAATATTCATAATATCTGCGATTTCGATCATTCGGAGCATCGAGTGGAACCCGTAATTGTTCCACAACATGAGGAATGTTGCTTTATTGTTTTAGCAAATCGAATTTATAGTAGATTACACACCAAGGGCTGGAAATTAAGAAAGATCTCAGATGTCATGAAATAACAAAAATGTGATCTGAAACTTTATTATTTACTGCGCGAGGTTAGCATACTATTTTTCTCCTCGACGGAGCGGAGGTGGAAAGCGGCAACTTCGTTTAGCGCAGCGGGACGAAAATTTACTCTTTCCGTCCGGAGGGGAGAAAATGACTTTACAAAACAGTTAATACATCCACGTTATTTACTTTCTAAATAAAATGTGATTTAATATCCATTTGACGATAAACCTATGATAAATAAGGGAAACGTCGTTACACGGAATTAGGTCACAGGCCTATTGTTGTACAATATAGGCATCTACGTACCTTTACCGCCATTAGGGTTGCCACCGACCCATTTCCTGACCTTTCTGTGGAAGATTGTCGAGAAATAGTTTGTAGTACGAACTATACCTAAGTAGATCGGTGTAGTCGATTGCTGAAGCTTGCTGTGTGGTTTCTCACCCTATTCTTCTTGAATAGGCAACGAATGTACATGGTGTAAACTTAAATGCGTTAGATACTTAAAATATAAATATTTAGGTACTCTACCAAAAATATATTCGAAACACCTAATTATTTTTACCACAATTTCAAAGTTGATCGCATATTAAAAGTTGTTCAGTTTGAAGGTCTGAAGCAGACCCTTCAGACCTTCAAACTGAACAACAACAATATATTTTTGGTAGAGTACCTACATGTTTATATTTTCTATGAGACAACAAATTTACTCTTGCTGTTTCAATGTTATTTCTTGCAGCAAGAGTAAAATTTGCTGTCTCATAGAAAATATAAATATTTAGGTACTCTACCAAAAATATATTCGAAACACCTAATTATTTTTATCACAATTTCAAAGTTGATCGCATATTAAAAGTTGTTCAGTTTGATGAATCTTTTGTATGTTCACTTTTCCATTCAAGTTTACAGCCTATAAGTATAAGAAATAATAATGGTTTTGGGTTTTGTTTATTAAAATTGACAATTGTTCGAAAGGCTGCCACAAAATGAACTTCTGTTAAAGTGTCTTTCTTCGCATAGGAGAAGGCATTAGATCGTTAGTTGACAACCCTACTCTATTATCTGATCAATGCAGGAAGTCACCAGGAGCTAATTATTTTAGCCTTTATCACGTTCGCATAAACGTTTTGACAGGAGACTTACTGGCACAGATACCTATTAATAAACGCACCCTTCATATCTCGGGTCGTCATTTAACCATCCCAAAAGGATCGTTTAGCAAATGTTCGTGTAAGTACACCGCATGAATAAAATCGCTTTACGGCTAATTGCTATTTTAGTTAAATGATAGATTTAAATTGCTTACATTAATCAAAATTACTTAGGACATTACACGAGCATGATCGATTTTTAATTTCCAAGAACTTAAATTTTTGTAAGGATGTACGAAACTAAGGAGCTTTATTGGGTAGTAGGTATAAATTACGCTGCATTGCCAACGTGACGCTTAACGTGGAAATTGGCTCTAACTCAATCATAATCCAATGTTTTTGAAATTATTAAAGCACAAGCGCAAGCTGTTTGACGATAAAATGTTTTTCATTTCATATCATTCATTTCAAAGATTGTAGGTAATGCAAAACCAGGCCTCCGTCACTCGACCGTACTGAGGCTTGACTATGACCGTAGGTAACTACCTCTATAAGTGCTTTGCCTACACTTTCAGGTAGTACCGGATACTCGTTAGTCGATTACCACGAGCGCCGAACAAAATGTCTCAGCGAGAAAGAGTGGAGAGAGGTAATTAATGTGTGGGAATTTAGTGATGTATCTGTTACGTAGCAACTCTTTAATCTGTGGCAAAACCTAAACAATCAAGATTTAGCCTTAGCACTTTCCCTTTGCCTACGTGCGGATTTCATGCATAAATAGTCTGAGCTCAAAATCCAAAATATAATCCAAGTTTACGAAATAAAACACAAATTGTTACTTTAATTTCTTACAAACTTGACGACTTGCGAAACGAAAAGGCCAATATATTTTTCTTTAAAACACAACGTGTAGAGACCGTCATCATAACTTATTGCAAAAACTCCACTAGCTACCTTTTGTTCAACTTTTTTGCGAATTAAACACGAATATTCTTTTTTCTTCTGGAAATATAGCGGGATCGCGTGTCTAGTATCTCTGTTTCACGGTATAATACTAGGTACGTCGGAACAGGTATTTTATACCTGCCATAATAACAGTGGTTTGGATTGGAACAGTCGTTTCGTTAGACGGCTGACCTGTAATCATTGTTTCAGGGTGTACTATGTTGTGAATAAATTACTGTCTGTTATAAAACTTTGTTTGGTATCATTGGGTTAATTATTTATCATACATTGTGAAAATTATGAATTAGCTTGACTATTCAAAGCGGGAACGCTGCCAGCGTATGGAATTTACAGTTTTGAGACAGATGGTTTTGTTTTTTTTTAATTCATTTGAATAAGCCGATTTAACACTGTTTTGCCTATGTATCAAAATGTTTCGTTTTTATAGCTATTTGAGCAGCGCTTTTCTTGACGTTCGCATACAAAAATCTGTATTTTCACGCATTCGATACGCTAAGTCATAAAACTCACATTCAAGCTAGGTACACGTTTAATCTGCAAACGACCACTTACGCTGTTCATCATCTTCATCACAGCCTACATACGTCCCACTGCAGGACACAGGCCTACCCTCAGGAGGGTGTATGGTGGTGTGTTCACCACGCGTGCCCAATGCGGATTGGTAGACTTTACATAGGTACACATCGGACTTTCTTCAGCGTATGCAGGTTTCCTCACGATGTTTTCCTTCACCGTTTGAGAGCAGTCGGTATTACCACAGAGTAAATAAATTATTACGTACCTACTTAATTTAGAAAAAACTAATTGGTACATGGCATGTCACTGAGCGGATTCAAACCTGGAGTGCGACTTTTGAATCTCTTTCGGTGAGCTCAGCAGGTGTAAATGTCAAAATTACTATGAATCTACGCATCTTTCTACTGCTGATTTGACTTTCAAAAATCGCACTCCTGAAGCATGATTTTTGAGAGTCAAATCAGCAGTAGAAATATGCATACCTCCATAGTAATTTTGACATTTACAACTGCTGAGCTCACCGTATGAGATTCAAAAATCGCACTCCTGGACCTCAGGATTAAATTTCCATAGCTGTCCGCTCTGCGCCACTTACGCTGTTACATTATGTGCAAATAAATGATTAAACTGAATTGAACTGAATAATAATACGTATATGAACAATGAATAAACTGAATTATTTCTCCATTCACAAACATCTCACGTAATGAAGGCACATAATCTAAAGAATCCCAAACATGTGCCAGTGCCACCCGGTCGGCAATGACCCACAATTTTCCTTCGCATATTATTTGCATGACAAAGGGGATTTTCTTTAATACTATCTCAAAAGATAAGATTTGAACTTAGACAAAGCCAAGAAGATGTGGCATTTATACAGGGTCCTACTTAATATGCTGACACTTTTTTAAGGGGATGATCAGACCATCAAACTGAACAACTTTCTCTATGGGACCAACATTGTAATCGCAAAAAAAAAATCAGCTGTCCCATACATTTGGCTCGAGTAGGTTTGCAGTTTTGTATGGAATAGCAGATTTTTTTTCGCGCTTTCGGTAATGGTCCCATACAGAAAGTTGTTCAGTTTGATGGTCTGATCATCCTCTTAAAAAAGTGTCAGCATATTAAGTTGGACCCTATATACATTGCGTTGCGCAAATGAAAAATGCCGAACTATTATGTCCTACAATGTCGAGCTTTTCAAGATCATATGGAGTTCTTGGCTGCATAAGAATAGATATGCTCTTGACCCTTTTGACTAGTACATTTCCCTTTGCTATTCTACCTTATCCTACCTACTTCATACGAGTATTTCACTAATTAATAAGTTTTTGACGATGTTTGTATTGTGCTGGATAAGCACATAACATAAAATTCAATCAACGCAGATGTAGAGGTATGCTCGGAGTTTCCCTGCGAGATCGAATCAGAAATGAAGAGATCTGCAGTAGAACCAGAGTTGCTGACGTAGCTCAAAGAATTACTGGACTAAAGTGGCAGTGGGCGAGGCACATTGCTCGCAGAATCGATGGCCGTTGAGGCCGACGAGTTCTCAGGTGGCGACCGCGTACCGAAAAGCGCAGCGTGGGTAGGTGGACTGACGACCTGGTGAAGGCGGCAGGGAACCCGTTGGGTTAGGGCAGCGCAGGACCGGTCGTTGTGGCCATATGCAGTGGATGTCCATCAGCTGAGATAATGATGATGATGAACGCAGACGTTGTCGCGGGCAACAGTTAGTTCAAGAAGTGTCCAAACTCTCATAGATGCAAGCGGCACTAAATCAACTGTCATGGATTTGTTTGAGACTGACCTCCAGCTAAATCATTACTAGATACAGACATAATGCGCGGTTTGTTGAGTGAGTTCTACGTCTTCCTTATTTAGTTTTATCTAAGGGCTTTAAGGCTACTGTCACTGTAATATAACTTTAAGCCTGTAAGCCGATAAACTGAACGTTAAATTTTTCGTTTCCTTTTAGCCTTTATTACGGGGAGGTAGAGTTGAGATTTGAAATGTAAGGACTGATTTTAGTAAGTTTAACTTTGATACCGCTTTATCCGATTTAGATTGGTCATGGATTTTGAACATCATTAGTTTTAATATGAAATAGATATGAAATACCGCTTCTCTATATAATTTTATTAAGGTGGTTGCAGAGTTGTCAATTTCATACAAAACGTTGTCGTAGAACACTCGTAGACGGTATATGACGGTATTAATAAAAGCATCGATCAAATATATAAAAGTAATGTTTTTTATATATGGAAAAATAGCTTAGAAAATCTAGATTGCATGTATCAAATAATATTTACAATTTTTCGAATATATCAAGCTTTGAAATTATATTCATACAAAATTTCAAAGCGTTATTATCTTCGTAAGTATATTCATCATCATCATCATCATCATCAGCCTATCATCGTCCACTGCTGGACATAGGCCTCTCCCAAGGCGCGCCACAAAACTCTGTCCTCGGCCTTCCTCATCCAGTCGCTCCCCGCTACTTTTTTTTAGGTCGTAAGTATATCATAAATTGTAAATATTATTTGATGGTTCAAATTGTTTCGTGGTAGGTATTTATAATGCAAACAGGATATTGCATCAACTGATAGAATTTTATACCAGAAAAATGACGAAGATTGGCTATGAGAGGGCCAGGAGTTACAGCAGTCGCCGGGGCCGAAATCGGTCAGGAGCAATATACATTATATATACATAGCATTATACCTGCACAGTACCAATGTATACGTCTTGTTAGTACTTCGTACCCTAAACTCCTTTCAAATTATACAGTCCAATCACTTATTAGCTCGTGGCTTTGCCCGCGTAGAATTTGTTATTTTGAAATTAAACCATCCTATGTTTGTCACCATACACCATAAAATTCTACATCTATTGTATGAACAGCTGATGTTTAGTAAATTGACCATACAAGGAAAGTCAAAATAACACATAAATAAGTTAATTGTACACAATAAAAAAGAAAATTTGCTCTTATTATGCCATTAGTTATTAAAATTTATGTCCTACGTAATAAAACTTGTTACTTAATTGAGGTACAATAGTTTCCACGAAAACATACCTTGAGGTAAAGGAAATGGGAAATTATTTAATATCTACGACGACATAGTAATTTGTAGGGGGCGTGATTGCGTGACGAAACTGTGTTGTAGCTATCACGCTATTTAACCATGAATTATGATCACTAACAGGGTCGCCAGGCGGCCAGCTTTAACTGGACATATTTGGGTTTTTACGGCTCTGTCCGGCCACACATTTACCGGCTTTTTGGCACTGAAATTTCAGGAACTATCTAGGTAGATTCGCATGCAATCACGCAGTGACATCGAGGTAGATAACATGTTCAGGTGGGGATTCTCGGATGCGCAAAATGTGAGTTGCTTGTGTGGAGGTCCACAAACGATGGCCCATCTCATATCGTGCCCTGCGTGCCCTAACACCTGTACGCAGGAGGAGCTCATGACCGCTAGCGACGGTGCAGTATCGGTTGCCCACTTTCTGGCAAGGTACTATTTAGCGACTTTGTTCAAAATTTGAAGTCGACACGATAAGAAGAAGATCGAGGTAGACAAGGTCGAATGTAGCATGTAAGGGTTTTACCACAGACGGAATATTCGTGCAAAGACCGCATTAATCTCCGACTATAACTCTCCATCTGTACGGTCTTGTAAGCCAAATGTCCGGCTTTTTAATGGCTATATCCGGCCTTGTAAAAGAATCACCTGGCAACCCTAGCTACTAACGATTTGTGCTACACCGTGTAGGGAACAAAAAGTTACTTAGTGGATATTTTAAGGCTGTAATTAAATGTTTAAAAGAACTTTTACTGAAAAATGAACTTGGTGTTATTTCCTTTGTTCAGAATAAGCCAAAGGTTTTGTGATTAATGGGTAGTTAACTTCCTTTTCTTTCGCCTTTGCAGTGAAGCTTATATTGAAACCGTAAATATCTTATATTATATCATAGATAGTCGATAATTATATATTTACTGTTTCAGACTACGTTGAACCGAATCAGATTTTTTTTAACAATAATGTATTCCGGAATAACGTTTTTAGACAGGGCAAAGTTCGTCGGACCAGTATCTCTAATGTTATTTTACTTACAACATCTATTACGTAGTAGCAGTAGTTTTTTTTTGCATTTTACATTCTATTGTAATCAATTTAAAAAAAACGGCTGCCATCTTGCATGTGATGATTTTGCCAATGTCTAGTTTATTTAGCAAGGGTCCTTGACGCTGTACGGTAGTTTATGTATTTTGGTGACTTCAAGGAATGTTTTCGAAAAGAACACTATCTTGAGCCACCACTAGAGCTTCGTTGTAGGCCCGGGAGGGGGCAACCAAGAATCGACGAGCGACGCGACTACCCAATAGCAGACCTACAACGCGACTCCAGTTTTTATCATAATTATTTGTCTTTTCTACATTTCTGTTTTTTGTATCATATGGTGTGGCTTGAAGTTAATCTATCTTTATTTAAAAAAAAGTCTTTAAATAGAAAGGAGGTTACCTACATTGTGTAATTTCCAGTAAAACCTTGTCGACATGACACTGAAAGTCTAAGGAGCTCTTTTGATGCATAAGAATAGGTACATTACCTACTTCAAGGAAAATAATGGGCATCGGTAAATAATCGTAAAATCAGCTCTTTATAATTATACAATACTGCCTAGTTTCGGTCGGTCATCTTCGGGAACAAAAAGTTAGTCGATGTCAATTATTTTCCTTGAAGTACTGTATGCACATGACTATCCAAGTTCTTTCAATAGGTATTCTGACACTTTTTTAAGGGGATGATCAGACCATCAAACTGAACAACTTTCTCAATAGGACCAACATCGAAATTGCGAAACAAAAAATCAGTTGTGCCACGCATTTGGGTCGAGTAGGTTTTCAGTTTTGTATGGAACAGCTGATTTTTTTTCGCGATTTCGATGTTGGTGCTATATTATGTATTGAAAGTGTTTCAGTATGGCGGTATGATCATCCCCTTTAAAAAGTGTCAGCACATTAAGAAGGACCCTAATTTCCCGAGGGGCTGTTTATCCTATCCTATTTTCCATCCTATCCTATCCTATTATTAATATTATAATTGTGAAAAGCGTGACAAGTTTCCTAAAAATCTGCGTATTATTTAGCAATACAACTTTTCCATATCCCGGGAGAGAAAATGTCAATAAAATAGAGGCATTAGGGGTAGGTATGGCAGACGAAGCGAGGCCGCCGCACCTGTTGCGGACGCATTAAATATCGATCCCCTCATTCCGAATGTACTAGCAATAAGCCATGTCTACAATACATCCAGCGACGCCAGGAAATTCGAAAAGATAGTTTGATATATAAATCAGTGGCTTGGAACAAGAAGCACGTATGTCCATATGGTTATAGAACAGACTTACGTACTTTTTGTACCAAGCCACAGAAATATGACTGCCATTTTTTTACGCTTTTTCCAAAGATTTTGTTTGGTCAGCGAAACATATTGATCTATGGCTTGTTCATATCATAACCACGGATCTAAGGGCCTCCGCACATTATAGTCACGACAGTCTTAAGACAGACTATTGCTTTACATAATATATGAAGACGCGCACACTTGCAACAAAACGTCGCATAGACAAAATTGTCTCATGCCTACAAGAACAAGTCTGATTAACGACTGTTGGCTTCCCAAACTTCTTGATCTTCTTTTTCTTCACTATGTGACACTATCCTCACGATTACATGACGATTGACATGATGAAAGGGGTAAACAGATGCATTACATTAAGGGGTGATTATAACCGTGATACTGAACAGCTTTCCCTAAGAAACCTATAGGATATTCGCAAAAAAAATTTAGAGTTCTCATACAAAATGCAATCAGATGATCGAACGTTTGTATGAAAAGTCGAAAAAAAAATGTCGAATTTCCTATAGGTTTCTTAGGGAAAGTTGTTCAGTATTATAGGTACAGTCAACCTAACCTAACCTAACATCCTGTAAATCAAATGAAGAATTGTTCCACGTGTGGCTTAAAAGTAGGTAGGTACATAATCTGCAGGAAATTCACGTCTTCGCATATTTTAACGCTGATCCTAATCGTAATCCGGGGAGAAGGGGAGAGACTCCCCGTCCCCGGACGGGAGGAGGAAGAAGGAAAACTTTTATATCTCCGTGTTTATTTTATGTCTATAACAGGCAAAGTGTCGTAAAACTCACGAGCGTGTACTTTACATGCGATGAGGTTACGTTACTTGAACTTACTTGAAGTGAAAGCTTCAAAATGAGTTTTATTGTGTGTGTTGTGGATAATTTGAAAATTTACAAACATTTCAGCTACTATAATACCTAAGTCTGTGCCTTAGAAAAATTATATGTCTAGAATGAGCCTCAAATATTCCGTATAAAACAAAAGGGGCTAAGTTTCATAGGTTGGTGTGCGTGAGGCGCCCTAAAAAATATGTATGTGTGCGTGTATATGTATAGGGTTTAGAAACCAGTACTGGTTTCAATTTTTTTCGACGCTTTCGTATCTTCGACTGTCAATCTTGACATAAATACTATATCAAAGGTCTGTGCATTACAGTGTCTTTTTCTTTTTATTTATGTTTTTAACATTACTTTGAAAATTACTGTGGTATGAAACGTGGAAATTCGTGACGATAGGGTAGGATCAAGGATGCCCATCAATGAACCACGATTTTTTTGACAAGCTATCACAACGTCATTATTAGTGCTACAACAATCTTTTATATACCAAATTTTAAGTAATTTAATGAACTTTCAAATGTAGTTCCTAAAAATCGATTATAATTATCGATTTACAAGCTATTATTAAATATTGAATAAGAAATGAGAATTGGTTCATAAATAACACCCTATATTCATCAATGAACTTAAGGTATGGTGTACATGTACAATAAACCGGGAAGTAAACAATGAACCAACGTCACAAAATATTAATAAAAACAAATGTTTTAGTATCAAATCGTAATTATTTGCTTGCGTTTTAAAAAAAAACAAAATGAAAAGAGCTTTTTTAACCAAAATTCTAGTCATTTTTAAATCAGAAAATCAACTAATCAGTCTGACATCCTGAACCAATTCTTGAAGTATATAAATGTTTTTTCTCCCCTCCGGACAGAAAGCGTCAATTGTCGTCCCGCTGCGCTAAACGAAGTTGCCGCTTTCCACCTCTGTCGAGGAGAAAAATAGTATACTAACAATTACGTTAGATCTGAGACCTTTCTTACTTTCCTGTCAAAAATACATTTTGCAATTAGGTGACTTTTTGTGGATTACTTGAATATACAATGTTTTATAAATTTAAAATAAGCTTCTTTTGACCTCAGCCTAACCTGACGGTAAACGATGAAGTCGAGAATTAAATTTGATGTTATTACAGAAAATTATGTTCAAGTTAAATTATTAAATTATTCATGTTAATTTTAAGTCTTACAATTATTTCCTTAATTAAATTGGTTTACTTGTAAAATAAATCAACGGTTCATGAGTCAGCAAAAAAAAAAAAAAAAATTAAATATTATTATAACTCCAATGAATTTTCATACACTAAAATTAATGTTCATAGCCAATTTATTACCTAGATACTGCCATCTTTTGCGTAAGTATTTTAAAAATAAATCTTCTCACATTTCAGACTTCTGATTATCTCAGAATCTTCTGATTATACAATGAAACAAAAAGCTTTATTTTTCTCAACATAAAATTCTAAAACATGAAAATTCGCTCGCACACATCCGCCTTTGTCGGGTACCAAATTTACAAATTTTTTCCCCTGAAATATGATTTTCATTCGAGAAAACGTACCGTAGTACCGCACTCAATATTTATTACAGTCTGTGGCAATGACAGCTGACGCCCCATTAATATCTGGAACATTTTTAGGTGCGAACGAACGGTCTTAATTATTATCATTATTCTCACGTGCTCTGAATATCAAGGATTCTGAGATATATTTTGATCCAATGAAATAAGTCTGTGATCCAGAGAGCATGATGAATTCAGTACTTACATATCTAGTTTTGTCATAGTTTTGTCAGACTTTAGTACATTGATATCGTTGAGTTTTGTCAACCTATTTTGCTGATCATACCCTCAGATCATTCCGTATTTAAGAATGCCGAGTACCGTTTTTTCCATACAAACGTATTCCCCTGTTTCCTCCCTGGATAATGATACTAGAGCAAACATTTTTTTACCATACTACAATTTATGTTACCTCTGCTATATCCCTATGTTTTGCTTTTTTGCATTAATTAATTACTGTATGAACTAGGGACCTTCGAAAATTTCCAATTTTACCGTAATGCTGCTTTCGTCGATTTTATGTAGATAAAATCGGTCCAAGCTACAGTTGTCTCTTTCTCACTCTAGTCGGTGGGGCGGATCGGAAAAATATGTATACAGTTGGAAAAGTGACCAGTTAAAGTTAAGTGACCAGTTAGTGAAAATTTAGCATTTCTGCTCGCCTATCCTCTTAAGGGTTTTCGAATTATAAATAGACAGATTGCATTATAATAAATATAAATTATTACATGATCCGGATTTCGTAAATGTAAGTACTTGGAGTTGTATTCAAAAATAAATTTTTCTACTGCTCATACTGCTGTCTTTTTTACCAGATTCAGAACCGAAAAGGCGACAAGTAAAAAGTATTTCTTATGGAATGTTCATTCTACACGAATAAGATGTTAAATCGGTATTTTATTTACATTTGGTGTTCACGAAACCAACTGTCTCTTCGGTGAAGGAAAACATCGTGAGGAAACCTGCATGCTTCAATTTCGAGGTATGTATTGTACCCACTGTCCATTATAAGTGGCGACGGGCTCACCCCCCGTCACACTGGACAGAGTTTCGGTACTAGTGGTGAAAAGTGGATGTTCTGAGATTTCGGAATATCTCTGACTACCCCCTCGGGGATTATAGTCGTGAGCATATGCTTATGCTGCTGCTGGTTTTCACGAAGCTTGAGTATGAGAGTACCTACTTAGGTTTTGTATTTCAAAGTTTACTACCATCGCAATTCTACAATAGTCTGTAAATACAGAACCAAAACTACGAGGCTCAAGAATCTACGACAATGGTCCGGGATGAGCACCACTTTCCTGTTCCGGACCGCAGTTTCAACAGTTTGAATAGCCCTTGTGATAGCCACGCCATAGATTATTGTACAAGTTTGGCTAGACACTATTATAAAGTAGTATCACTAGGAAGAATTTTGACAAATTCAATAAGATGACCCTACGATGGAAACCACTTTAGCAATAATTTATTACGAAGAAGAGAAGAAACGATGTTTTATTTATTCTGAAGGTAATTTGGTACACACGTGGTTCTAGATAACATTTGAATAATAAGTCTATTTTGAATCACGGAAAATAGATTGGACACATTTTCTTCTATTTTTAGAACGACTGGATCTAGTAATGTTCAAGATATTATGTCGTACATAATCTTTCTGAAAATATTATTCTGATTGTTAATTAGAATTGCCCAGAAAGGAGAAGGAGTCGGAATGATATTGATAAAACCAATAAATTAACTTCTCTTTACCGATCTTGGTCCCTTTTTCATGTTGGTGTTATTGTTTAGAAATTCTCAGCTTAAGAAAATAAATTAATTGAAATAACTTATAATTTAATTTAACTAAGTACAACTTTATTGTAAAAAACGTTAATTAACAAGATTTAATTATAAAATTTGCCTAGCAACCCAAATTTTAGTCGTACTCATTTATGATTGAAAATTTCGTTGACTTGAATTTATTAAGGGTAAGGGTAAGGGTATTTATTACCGTTGGCGCGCTCCATACAAACGTAGTCTGATAATATTTTCAATTCTATCAAATTAAAGTCAATGAAATTTTTCAGAAACAATCTAGAAACTAATCTCTATTTTTTTTTATGTGTGATAGGTAAACATTTGACTCTATGTATGTTTGTATGAAGTCCGATTTTCGTTAAAATACATATAGCACTGTGATTTTAAAGTTACAGTGCCTCAAGCTGATTAACCTGATTGTCTGAAAAGAAAGATGATTCTGTGCTTCGGATGGCACGTTAAGCTGTTGGTCCCGGCCACTATCACTGGTGGTAGTAGTCGTTACATAAAAACCACGTCAGAGGCCGTAAGGCGGTTTGAATAAACGCTGACACCAGGGCTTTGCAGCCGATAAGAAAAAGTGCCTCAAAGAATCTCCATCCAAATCTTAAATTAATCCTAGCATTAAAACTGTATACTTTAACGAAAATCTGAGTTCATACGAACATAAAGATTAGTTTCTAGATTGTTTCTGAATAATTTCATTGATTTTAATTGGATAGTATTGAAAATATCACCAGACTTTTTGTACGTTTGTGTGCAGCGCGCATTTACGCTCTCGGAATAAACTTCTCTTAAGCATTGAAAATATAACCAGACTTCTTTTGTATGGAGCGCGCTCCGAATTAATCCTTACGATAACTTCATCAAATTAAAAAGAACATTTCAAATCGGAATAGAAATGCTGCAGTGCGAAACATACATTTAAAAAATACGCGACGAATTTATAATCTCCTCTTGTTTTGAAGATAGTTAAAAATATACTCTTTATATCTACCAGACCGTCATTACAAAGTTAATGGGTTGTACAAAATTACAATAAATCACAACATAAAAGAGCTTTCGGACTTTTATTCAGAGACAATGTTTATCTGCCTTTGTAATTCAAATCCGGTAGTTAGCCGCAAGACAAGTCTTGTTTACGTAGACAAAAATAGAAGAATGTTTTCAACAAGACTTCAGATAATTTCAGCAGAGTATAAAATGGTGTATAAATGCCCAATATAATAATCTAGCAGGACTGATACTTATTAAAACTAAGCCCATATGTCAGCGATAAAATTATTATATTGGTTGGTGGCAGCATTTACCCTATGTAAATGAGTAAATATGTATGTATGTAAAATGTAAATATTACACGAAAAGAGAAAGAATACTATGAAACACCAATACACCGAACAAGAAAAAACATATTATTTGATGCTCATTTGAATCGGACTGTCATGAAAGGAAGGGAATTATGGGTCCGTAACGCAAGTCCGAATTATACATATCCGAATGCATGAAGTCCGTAAGCTAACAAACATTTCTGCCACTTTTTGAGGGGGACTACCTCGTCCGCTACTTTGTATTTTAGTCCCCATAATTTTAGATTCTAGTTTTGAATGTTATTATCATTATTATTAATCATCAAAAGTAGTCTCGTATGAACCCCAAACGTTCTAAGTTCGAAATTATTGTTTCGGAATTATAGGCTGTCTCGTTTAGTGATCTTAATTATTATAAAACCGTAAAATCATGAGGAATAAAAAAGTAGCGGTTCTCTTCATATAAATTCAAATAACATTAGATAGCACTATTTAAAAACGTGCAGCGCCATCTATTGACAAAATTGTTAGTTTGTTTGTTTGTTCGCACATCACGCAAAAACTACTGAACCGATTTTGATGAAACTTTTTTTGTTTGATAGCTTATGATCTGACTTAAAATCTGGTATATAATTTGTGCGGACGAAGTCGCGGGAAAACACTAGTAAGGTATAAAATTGAATGTAAATGCACATGTTCAATTATTGTTCTTATACCGTGGCAGAGGGGAAATGCTACTGCAAGGCTAGTCCTTGTAATAATAGTCCAAGCTCCTAGCCGTCCTGTAGCGCGCGCGTTTGTGTGCGAGTCGTAGCAGTAGGAATGACTGTATGTCGCTAGTCGCTACTGCTTGACTATTATGCTGGGATTTAGATATGAGGTGGCCTTGGAATTCTTAATAGACAATGTATTCAAATTTTTGCTTTTTTCGTTAATAATGACGTGTTATTTTTGTATGAATATTTTATCAGTACGTTTCATGTTTTATTGAGAAAAAAACGGTTTATCGGGATATCAGGATTTTTTTGTAATTTTTTCTAATTTTGAATTTAGATATTTGAAATGTCCAAACCTAGTGGGTCTGTAAATATATTTGATTACATTGGAACGAGAAATAAACTATTTTCTATATCACTCTATATTATTGTTCATAGAATCTCATCTCCAGTTCCCATGAACGTGCAGAACTCCAAACGGTACAAATATGTCGTATTCGAGAACTGTTCTATATCTCCAGCCACTACTCATACACTACGAGTAAACAAGCACTGAACGACTTGTAACACATACTCACACTCCACTGAACTCCTGAGGCGGCACAAAGGCGCGTATTTCGCTCCGACAAGCATCAGTAATTCGATTAAACACCGTCAAAAAGGTGTCATTCCTCAGAGCTTAGCTGTTTCTGTATTCTGTATGTTTTTAAAATTATTTTCTTGGTTTTGTAGTATTTTAGTTTTAGCCAGCTACTTCATCCGAAGCCCGCAGCCTATGAATAGATAATGACAGTACACTATAGAAGCGAAACAACGGTTAAACGTGATTAAACCAACACAAGATTCTTATCTTATCTTATCTTATCTTGTAGTGGGGGCTGGCAGGCCAGCAACACTTCGACCCAGCGGGATCTTTTGTGTTAGCCCCAATACTTTTTGCTTTCCTCACCCTTCAAATACATGGTCAATGAAGGAGGCAATACCATTGAGGGGAAGAAACCTAAGATCTCCCGGTTTTGGTTATCCATCTCCGAGGAGGCACATGCGTTTTGCCGCCAAGACATCACAGTCACAAAGAATATGTTCCATAGTCTCTTCATCCTCTCCGCATGCTCGGCAGCTGGGATCTAGGGTGAGTTTCATTTTGTGCATCATCGCGCCTGTGGCGTAGTGCCCAGTGAGGGCTCCGACGATGGCACGAGCCTTGCTCCTGCTGTTGTTCAGTATGAACTTTGAGACACGAGTTGTCACATTGCTGATAAATTTTGTGGAGTGTTGTAGACCTGCAAGGCCAGACCACTCCAGTTTGTGTGTTTTATCAGCCCAATCTCTGAGGGCCATTCTTATGCTGCATGCCGGGATTCCCACGCTTGGTTCTGGGCCGACCATTTTTCGTTCTGACCCGGCTCTCGCCAGCTCGTCAGCATTCTCATTACCCCGGACTCCAGTATGTCCCGGGACCCAGACTAATCGTACAGTATTGTGAAGACCAAGCTTGTTAAGGGTCTTCACTCCGTTCAGAATTAGCCTGGAACTTACAACACAAGATTAGTAGGCGTTTCTTGACATTTGTATGCGTATTTTCACATTTAACGTGGGAGTTTCGTTTCTATACAGGGTGAAATTGATATCATTAGCATCCTTTTAAATTAAGAGTTTACCCATCAAACTGAACAACTTTTCCTATGCGAGCAAGCCAATCGGAGCAAAAAATAAATCTGCTGTCCCAAACTAAACTGCACCCGCCGCGCCGCCGCTGCCTATAGGTAAGGTACACGACTCAAATGTATGGGACAGCAAATATCTTTTTTGCTCCGATTGGTTTGCTCCCATAGTATAAGTTGTTCAGTTTGATGGGTAGACTCTTAGTTTAAAAGGATGCTAATGATATCAATTTCACTTTGTAGTGTAACTATTATTATTATCGTAATTATTTTTGGTAATTGCATACGTTTTTGTTTTTCAAATTCATCTCTACAATAAATCTGTATTTTGTGTCTCAATGTTTCATCTTGAAAAGATGGTTGACTGTTTCAACGAGTCCTATGTCTACTCCGAAAGGAAAAACGGACGTAAACGTTATTATAATTGGTAGTTTTTTTATAGCATAGCATAGCATATGCTCACGACTATATTCCCCGAGGGGGTAGTCAGAGATATTCTGAAACCTCAGAACATCCACGTTTCACCAGTTGTACCGAAACTGTCCAGTGTGACGGGGGGTGAGCCCGTCGCCACTTATAATGGACAGTGGGTACAATACATGCCTCGAAATGGAAGCATGCAGGTTTCCTCACGATGTTTACCTTCACCGAAAAGCCAGTGGTGTTACAAATCGTACATAAATTCCGAAAAACTCATTGGTACGAGGGCCTGGACGGGGATCGAACCATCGCCTCCTGCACGGCAGGCAAGGTTACTCGCCACTGGACCACCACGGCTTCATAGTTTTTTTATTAAGACGACAATTTAATTCACAAAAAGAAAATCTCCTCCTTATTATTAAAACGCATAGAGGCATACTTCCTACTAGGCTGGCAGCATTCCATCTCCAAATTGTCAAATTAGATCTATTTTATCCCTAAAATTCTCAAGAGAATTTTCAAGGGGTTTTACAATTAATCTGAGGGTTCTTAAGTACCTTTTTGATGAAAGGGACGAGTTTTGCGAAGTTCAGTATAAGATACAAATTTGATAATTTTATCAAATCCGGGCAAGAGTTAATGGCTAATTAAATATTGCTAATTATGTCCAAATTGTTGGAAAGGATTGCACAAGGTGTAACAAAAAGGTATTTAAACTTTACATTGGTAGCGAATCTGAAATCGCGGTAAAAAAATCAGATGCTTCGTACAAAACTGCAACACCTACTCAACTCAAATATTGACGATCTAAAACATTTATAAGTAGTTAGGTATACTCGTACCAGTTATGCAGATTTCGGTTCGGGTTCTAGTCCTACCAACCGATTTTTTGTCACGTTAAAAAACGAGGTTTTTTGCGAATAAAATACTTCCAAAGCTATCTAGCTCTTAAATCAATCAAATTAATTATAAGGAGGTAGGCAATATAATAATAAGATCATATTACGAAAATTAAAACAAGAAAACAGTGCAAGATCTTAAAGTTAAAAAGGTATCAACATGGTCCCAAGCATGCTGGCAGTTTGAATATCAAGCTAAGAGAGCGGGCCAAGGAACCTGCCAGCTCTACGGTCACCAATAGAGACGCAACGACAATAGCAAAAACACATATAAGTAAATTTAAATTATCACGTCACTTAGTATTTACCTCAGTGTACTGTATCATTTAGTACATTACAATATCCTATGCTATGATATTAGTATCAAGGTCAAGATCTACGTAAAGTCACGCATACCATGATATACCAATAGTAGGTATGTTGCATAACGTCGCAACTCATTCAAACATTTTTCGCGTAAGAAATTATTTTTAAAAACCTGGGGTAACATTCATCGCCTTATATTTTCATACATTTATTAGTATATAGGGTGTAACAAAACACACTAGTTAATACTTAAAGGGGTGCTACAGATCATCAAACTGAACAACTTTCACTATGGAACCAACTTCGAAATCACGAAAAAAAAACATAATTTTTGTCGAGTCGATACAGCAGTTTTGTATGGGACAGCTGATTTTTTTTCGCGATTTCACGGTAAAAGTACCTACGCCCGCATATGGCACACTTGAGCGTGCCATTTTTGTAACACATGACATGTATACTGTCTCATTACCGTGTGTCCTGAACAATCTGTACAACAATATTTACTAGCCAATTTTTAGGGTTCCGTAAAGGGTGAAAGCGGTCCCTATTCATAAGCCTACGCTGTCCGTCCGTCCACCGATGACCATTATAACGACAAATAATAAAAACTGGCAAAGTGTGAGTGTCTCGCGCTAAGGTCCCGGATAAAACATTTTTTTTTATGAGTTAAGAGAAGTTTATTCCGAGAGCGCAAATGCGCGCTGCATACAAAAACGTAGTCTGGTGATATTTTCAATACTATCCAATTAAATTACTGAAATTTTTCAGAAACAATCTAAAAACTAATCTCTTATGGGGTGGTTAGGGATCTACCTCCTAGCGGTCCGCCCCGGGCAACGGCATCACAGTTACCAAGTTTGTGGTGGCAGCTGAACGATCCCCCACAGCGGTGTGGTAGGCTCCGCAAGGAGCCGCCTGGCTCGCGACCACCCTCCTGCCGGAGTCTGGCGCCAAGCAGCTTGCTGGAGTGGCAGTGCCATTCTGGGTAAGCTGGCTTCATCTTCGACCCCATCTTTGTCCTGAGGACTAGATTGAGGTCAAGAACAAACACATTTAGGCATAGTAAAAAAAAGATCTGTATGAAGTCAGATTTTCGATTTCGAAGGTTTGTATGGAGAACGCGCGCCAACGGCAATATTATACCTACCCTTAATATGTTGTGTGGTACGGAACCATCGGTGCGCGAGTAGCCCGACCCGCACTTGACCGGTTTTGTTTAACTCTGAATGTTGTCCACCCAATGAATTTATACCCAAATCCATACGAGTGAACAAATGTAGGTATGTTTCCACAGGAAGATCACTATTTTTTTAATTATCGTTCAGCACCTGTGTAATAAAATCCAAGCGTGTAAATCTGTGTTAGTACAAGCATAAAAATCAAGGCTTTGCATTTCACAGTATGAGAATTCACTGACGACATAAAGTCTAAGCAATATTTGAGCACGAGTGTAAACACGAGCCAGCCTTCGAGAAAATATTTTATTTACTCTCTGATAGTCAGAGCAAACATAAATCAGTGTTAATGTGGAAAGTAAATATTAAATCTTGCGTTGTTTTGTACGCCCCTTTATCTTTTCTATGGCGTTAGGTTTTACTGTGTTGATTGCCAGACGATATAGTAAACTATCTATGTCTTTAAATAGAGATGGCGAATCATTGGCACGCGTGCCAAAAGTGGCACAGATTTTGACTTCTTTTTTAAATACCTATTCGCATTATTTGGTTTTATTGCATCTATCGTGAAACAATAGTTCAGCCTAGAGTTGGTACGCGTACCACTAATTTGGTACGCAGTTGTTCTACCTAACATACATAAATGAAAGAAAACTGAAACGTAGCTTTTTGGGTTTGCTTTGAGCTACAGCTGAATTTCATCTTGCAAATACAAACTTACTATTGACCGCAACTATACACAGAACACAAAGAAAAAAATATATTTTTATACGTATTGTCTAGATCGAGAATTAAAAAAACAACTTAGCCCCACTTGCGTCAACCTAGGTTAAGTTACCAGTTAACTCTGGGTAAAATAGCTCTCTCAATTGTTTTTCTATACAAAAATCATGGAGATCAACTTAACCTGGAGTTTATTGCTAAGTGCTAACCCATATTGACGCAAGTGGGGCTAAGTATATTCTTTTGTTAATGGTCTATGCTGAAATATATTTGCTTATAAAAATGTTCGTGGTTCGTAATCAACATTTTCCTAAAGCTAAAGCCGGAATATTTTTAACCGAGCACACTCTTGGGATTGTGGAATCTTAACGACAGCTCATTTATCAAAACTCTGTGCCGTAGGGTGGGAAAATGGGATCACACGTTACGTACGTCACAGTTGTATAGGTAGTTAGTTCGTATGTTCTTTTTTGAATGTTACAAATCATGAAAAACAGTGTCGTGTGAACCCCAAATGTGATTAGTTCGAAGTTATTATTCCGAAATTATAGGCTGCCGCATTTAGTGATAACTGATAAGGTATGAAATTGTATGTAAATGTATAAGATTTCTTGATCTTGTACGTTGGCAGAGGGTAAATGATAACTCAAGGCGGTCCCTATATGCATTTTAAGGGGTTTAAACCTTCACCATCCCCCCCTCCATGTAATTTCCTACATGTAATTTGTTTTGGTGTAAAAAAATATAAGTATTTCATTCATTCATAGAATATGTTCTGGATATATAATGTATATGAAGGTAATAATAATAATAGAGGTAAAGATACTGTTGGCATCGACTGTCGGGGTCATCTACGCTTGAATTATGTTTCACACCACGTCAAGTTTTATTTAATACGATCGTTAGTTCTGTTGTACAGTACTAACACAGATATACTATAGGTACCTACCTAATAACTATAATTTCTACTATGACAGATTTTCACCGAAAATCGACTTTCATACAAACGTTTGATCAATTGCATTTAGTATGGGAAGTCCAAAAATTGTTTTGCGAATTTCCTGGTTCAGTTCTTAGGGAAAGTTGTTCAGTATCATGGTTACAATCATCCCTTAAATTAATGCAACTGTTTACCCTAACACCCTGTATAGTACCAACAGGGTGTTCAACCTTATATTTAAAGAATGCCGTGTGGCGTCCGGCTTCGAATGGCATCGACTCAGTCGGTTGTCGTGAGGCCACAAATTCTTTCAGGCGTCACATACATCTTTGACGCCCAAACTGTATACCAACTGGTTATAACCACTGATTTTAGGTACCCCACCTCTGATCATATCGGTCTCCCGATATCCCTTCTATCAAACATAGGAGTGCATCTATGTTTAGCGCGTACACTTATGCACCTGCGTGCCTGACTGCTTTTCTATAAAGATTAGCAGTTGTCAGGAATCCATCGTCATTTAAAGAAAAAACCTTCACAAGAAAGACCAACGTGTGAATAACAGCCTATCAATAATCTCCGGGAAAACAGGATGTACTGGAAATGAGAGAGGATATTGCATTATCGATCAATCTTATAATATTGCATTGCCATTCTATGAAATATTGATAAATATACGTTTAGGCTGGCTCAATAGGGATTCTACGAAGGGTATTGAAGAGCGTGATAATATCAAAGCTAAGTGACACACACGATGACGCATTGACGGAGCGGCAGACGTCAGTCCGTCATTTGCGAAGCAAGGAGTTGTATGAAACCGCACGTAGAAGCACACGGTGACGGATTGACGCACCTGTGTGCTTCTATGGACTGACATCTGCCGCTCCGTCAATGCGACATCGTGTGTGAACGCACATAAATTATTTCATGATATAATTCTCACTCGGGTATTTGTGGCTGAAAAGTTCTCTAGTGGCGGCCGCGTACCGGAAAGCGCAGTGTGGGTGGTCAAGTCCACAAGATCGTCGGGATCTTGTGAAGGCGGCGGGCACCCGTTGGATGAGGGCAGCGCGGGACCGGTCATTATGGCGATCCTTGGGGGAGGCCTATGTCCAGCAGTGGACGTCCATCGGCTGAGATGATGATGATGATGATTTGTGAACAGTTAGTATACAGGGTGTAAGTGTAGGACTTTAAAGAGTGATTTTACTCATGATACTGAACAACTTTCGCCAAAAACCTGTAATAAATACCGAAGCAACATCAAAAAAGATTTTCCATAATACATGCTGATCAAACGTTTTTATGAAAAGTTAAATATTTTTTTTGCAAATTTCGACGAATAAATAATGTTCTTCAAAGTAGCCAAATTGCAAAATGTATTGCATGTATCTGCCAACCACAAACCCTGCACGAACGAATAACCCCTACTAAAAATCTCTAAGCGTAAAACCACACGAATTCTCACAAAGTTTAACTGCGCGGAACGTAATTGTTACGTGATTTACGTATTTTATTCTTGATTCATGTGAAATTTGGCATAGCAGAATTACCTGCTTGCTATTACAAAACATTTTACTGAAATTTTTGGATCTTCTTCTTCTTATCGTGTCGACTTCAAATTTTGAACAAAGTCGCTAAATAGTACCTTGCCAGAAGTGGGCAACCGATACTGCACCGTCGCTAGCGGTCATGAGCTCCTCCTGCGTACAGGTGTTAGGGCACGCAGGGCACGATGTGACATGGGCCATCGTTTGTGGAGCTCCACACAAGCAACTCACATTTTGCGCATCCGAGAATCCCCACCTGAACATGTTGTCCTTACTGCGACCGACCTGGGTTCGAAGTCGGTTTAACGACTTCCAGGTCGCCCAAGGCAAGTCATGTCCAGGCGGCAAGTCAAGGCAAGGCAAGTCATGTCCATTTTTGGATCAACCTTCGTGTTTTGTAAAAAGACTATTTAAAAGCATGTTTGGTTATTCCAGTAGTGTATTTACAGGAAGAATACCGTAAGCGCCGATGGGTACCTATATTTCAAGTGATTATTCGTCATATTAAAATCTCTTTAAAAATATATATACACAATCGTGTAATTTCTAAACGGCATGACCAATCAAAATACTTTTGCCGAGACGTGAGGAAAAAATAGAGGTCCATACTTGATGATTTTTAAAACAACAGCTTTTTGATGTTTTTAAACTCGCGAAAAATTATCTGCCAAAAACTGCAATGCCTACTCGACTCAGATGTATGAAAAAGCCAATTTTTGTTTTAGGATTCCATAGTAAAAGTGGTCTTATTTAATGCCATAGTAAAAGTGTTTTAGTTTGATGGTATGAACCACCCCTGAAAATTTTGAAAGTGATTTTATTATAATTTGTACTTATGTCATCATGAGAAACTGAACTTTTTTCATTTATTTAACTATTTTATTTACCTTTATAAACATGTAGTTAAATAAGCAAAATTACTAATAGTTTAATTTTACTTATATTCAGGTTTATCATTTAATTTTATTACTATTTATATGAGTTGATATAATTCCTTTACCCAAGTATCGCACAACCTTGCAACTAAGTGAAGCGCAATCAGTTGGATTAGGATTAGTCCTATATATAGTTAGATATCTTTATAAGCAGATAAGACCAAGAACTCCTTCGTAAGAACTCTCTAAACATCAAAGTTTACCGTTCTAGTCCACTGAATCTCTCCAAATACAAAGTCACGGGAATCGAGCCATTTTCGTTCTTATGGCGGGGATTTAAGTGTTTGTTTAGGGGACTGCTTAGTGGGATAAACGAGAGACGAGTAAATCGAAGGTCTTCCTCAAACACACAACTGCAAAATTAGACGAACTGCTGGAAAGCTTTAGTAATAAACAAATACAGGGTGTAAGGGTAAACAGTTGCATTACTTTAAGGGGTAATTGTACCAATGATACTGAACAACCTTCCCTAAGAAACATTTATACGAAATTCGAAAAAAAAAAAATGTAAGAAAAGTCAATTTTTTTTGCGAATTTTCAATTGGTTTCATAAGGAAAATTGTTCAGTATCGTGGGTACAATCACCCCTTATAGTAATGTAACAGTTTAGAATAACACCCTGTATAAGTAAGATAATAAAAAAATTACATTAGAATCCTAGTATACATATTAAACGGGGTGCTTCAACCAAGATCAAAATCGCGACAAAAATCTGCTATTCCATAGAAAACGACCATCCAATTTGCCTATTGTACTTTTTACCTGTGATGACGAATAAATGTTTCTGATTTCTGATCCAAATCTATAGAACACCAAAATTTTTGTCCAAAAACGAAACGATTCATACAAAAACTCGATAAAAATCCTTTTTAAAACTCTTTTAAATCCTTTGGATACATAATATCCATTATGTAAGGGTTTCCCTAAAGTCTAGTCCTTTAGGGAATGAGGGAGTTAATATCAAAGGTATCGTGAAAAGAAAGCCGGGGAAGGTAGGGTATTGGAATTATTATGGTGTGACCTTTAACGGAAAGATACCAGAATTCGTTATCGATTTCAGAATTTATTAAATTCGTAGTAAGTACCTAAGTATAGCTGAAATAAGACTTCTTTTTAATTACTAGCATAACTTTAAGAGTGTGTAAGACCATATAGGTACTATGCCTTACAGGAATAGAGCAACTGACATGAGTTGTCAAATGAAACCGTTTTTGGATGTTTTCAGGAGACTATTCGCAGGCCAAAATTCGAATACTTACTGTCTATAAATCTGAGTCTAACGTGAAATCGTGGATAAATTAATGAAGTAGTGTCAGTATATTTCACAAAATTATCTACGATTTCACTTTAGATTCCCATTATTCACGGAAACCGAATTGTAAAAATTGGTAAGAGATTATAAAACGGTTCTATTGCCTCGCGTCACGTATCTCTTTCTATTACACAGTGGTGCCGCTAGGTACATCTCGCTCTCTCAGCAGTTAGTTCCTCTATTCCTGGTATAATACCTTTATGGTTTAGAAGTTTATATATAGATTTGTAATTTGATTTTGTGTACTTTTGTATTGAAATTTGTTCTTTTTGATTGGAGGAAATAAAAGCCATACGCAAATAAATAATTTAGACCATGAATCTAAAGAACTTTCCCTAAGGAACTTGGGTCGAAAAACGAGATTTTTTTTAACCTTCCATACAAAAGTGCGGATCGTCCGGCTAATCGATTTTCCATGGGAGGTCCAAAAACTTTTCTCATTTTTCGACCCATGTTTCTTAGGGACAGTTTTTTTTAGATTCATGGTCTGAATACACCCTTATAGTTAAGCTAGTAATTAAAAACTAGTGGTGTATAACAATAAACTCCCAATAAGAAGATAGGTAACTATTGTCAAAAAAAAAATACATCTGATCTGCTGGGTTGAGTATGATTGCCGTTTCGTATGGAACATTTTTTGCGATTTTCACTTTGATCCAATCAAAGAGATTTAAACTTATAATAAGTTAAATCTCTTTGGATCCAATAGAGAAAGGTGGTCAGCGTATAAAGAAAGACCGTATATTTCCCATAAGACCAAAATCTTACGTTTTCACCTTTAAAAGATGAGTTTCTGTTCGACCTGAAAATAGCATACGTAAGTTATTTTGTGTTTTATACTCTGCATTTAGGTATAGCTAAGCTATATCGATTACTTGAACTCCACGAAATTGCTAATGAATGTTGGGCACGATTAGGCTATTGCTTTCCACTTCATCATTGATAATTACAACCTATCTTATCGTACACGCTTCGAATTTCATTTTCTAGTACAGCCGCCCATGTCCGTTTATTTAAACAATTATTTTACAAGAATAATTAATATCTTCTACGTTGATCGTAATATAAAATATACAAGTACCATGTATACTGTTAATTAAAAATCGAGCTTCAGAGCCGTTCTGTTTTTTTTTTTTGTTATTCGGCTATTACCAGGATATAGGCGTAAGTATAAATAAAAAATAGTTATTTGTTATGCTAGGCTGCAAAGTTGTTTTTTGGCGCGAGTACTTATATTCAACCTGAGCAAGCGAAGGTTTCAAAGGTACGAGACGCAGAATAATTTTGCAGCCGAGCGAAACACACAACTTTTAGCCTCACAACAGCGAGGAAAATGTTAGGTGCAAGCACTGAATTTAGATGTATAGAGCGAACATCGCGCTTCATGACGTTGTCCCATTCTATTGCGGCTATATTACTCTTGCATTTAGTCACTGTCTCACTGCGGTCACGTGTAGCAGTTTGATTGAAAACCAATTGATCAGCATAAAAAATGTCCTTGTGTGTAAGTAGTGTGTACTGAGACACTGCGCAAATAATCCAGGAAATGTAAGGAAATTTAAAGGAATAACTTCTCATAGGTAAACAAGATGAATTAATTATTAGAATGCATTTTAAATAAGTATTATTTTAAATGACATTTTTATCCCACACTGGAAAAATAATTATATGCTAATGCAAATAAGGACAAATCTATACGTGAAAAAGAGAAGACAAGAGATATTGCTACTTAAAGGGATTATATTTAGGTATAATCTCTTTGTTGACACTCAAATAAATTATAGTGAAGGACAAACCTATACGCGAAAAAGAGGAGACAATAATATGCACGAATATATGCATAGTTCGTTATGTTAGCAACGTATAATCTTTTTGTCTTTCTCGCACGTATGGTTTTACTATCTTTTTATCTGGACTCGAATGGATTCGAATTTTAAAAACTCTTTCCACGCTAGCGGATAAAATACACTTTTGCACTCAGATATCGAATGATAAACAGAATCTTTCCGAGCTTGTAAGGTGAAAAATGTATTTGAGTTTGCCACACAGATTGTCTAATTCCAATTGAAATACTATCTAGTCCAGACTTGTATTACGATATAATTAGAATACATAAACCTGAGGTGATTTTATAAACACTCCAAATTTTCAGGGGTGGTTCAAACTGAACAAGTTTTATTTATAACTTATAGGAGCAAACCTAAAATTAAGTTTCATATATACAAGAGCGTCGGTGGCACGTTGCGGAGAGCTATGCTGTGATGATGATGATATTTGAGTCGAGTACCTAGGCCTAGGCATTGAAGTTTAGTATGGACACAGATTATATAATACTATACAGTACAGATGCCCAACGTCAAACAATGGAACGTGACTGCCGTAACGCGGGCAGTCTTCGGGCAACGTAAATTGCTCGATTTTCCGAGGCTCATGAGATTTTTTTGTAGTCAGATCATGTAATTTTAGTAACAATTTACACTTTTACGTAAACATTAATTACAAATGGATACCATAACGCCATATATTGCCATTTTTTAAACAAAAATTCATTTGTATGGGATGGGACACCATGGTATGGACCAGCTGATTGTTTCTTAGCGATTTCAGGTTTGCTCCCATTGCACCTATATCCTTGAAAATTTGGAAACTGGTTAAAAAATCACTCCGATAAAATACATCCATGGATGTGTTTATCTAACTGGTACATTTTTTAAACACTTTCAGTGCATGTGTATAGAATAGATAAATGTTAGCAAAGTCACAAAATGTATTCTAGAAGAAGAAAGTTACAGATTAATGGATATGGGGTAGCGTTGTACAATTTGCGAATTTTTGTTTTTATCGTTTTACTTATTGCTTTGCAGGGGTGTTCTCATCCATTCGCAGCAGTTGTTTTAAATAACATTGGAACCTAATTAACTTTTATTCTTCGGAGTGTCTAGTTGTCCGATAGTTGGACGACGAGGAAGACTTTATCACAACACATGTTTATAAACAACTTTATATGTTAATAGTTTTAAATTGGTTTATTCTTGTTAATTTGGATTTCAGAGCTTGACGTTTCATCCACAGCAAAAATATCAAAATACAAATCTGTGTGTCCGGTGAATAACGGTCCAACTCAAAAAATGCAACTTTACAGGAGAGCCTAAAAACATAATTTTTTGGTAAAAAAAATTTTTTTCTCGAATACCGTTTCATATTTTTTCAAGCAAATCACTGTGTCTTCTAGATATTTTTATGGTCTTTTATTATTATATGGTTTAGTCTATGAAATACTTACCGTGCTGGAGATATTTCGTTCAGAAGTTGAATTAAACCTTTTGACACTAATAAAAATACGTTACATTATGATTTAAATTGAGTTAGGGTCTTTTACACTTCAAAATAACTTTGGTGTAAAATGGTTTATGTTATTTTTTAATTTCATTTTAATTCCAATCCTTTCTTAAATACACACCACCGGAAAACTTAATTTGTTAACTGAATCAAAACGAATTGATAAAAGTAGTTTTATTTAGGTAAAACAAGCTCATCACAAAATTACAAAGTGTTTTTTGAGTTAAATTCTTTTTCACAAAGGTAACATTTTGTGCGTATGGATTTAAATCTAATATTTAATATTATTTTTGTGGAAAAATATAACAAACACTTGCAAAATGTACTTTCTAAGCTCACTGTTTAAGCTTTTAATATCCACCATATTCAGCATTAAACTTAAGTGACACAAAAATTAGACATTTCCTAGACAAAAAATTTATTTCGTTATTAAGTAGGTAAGTAATTTTATCATATAAAGTTATATTTTTTTGATGGGTAACACTAGCTTAGATGCAAATTTTGCGACGTGGGTATCGTCGCGTGGTATCAGTAATGCTGGAAAGTGAAATATTAAACAAAAAACCATTATAAAAACATTACAAAAACAAATTCTAAAGCGACGCATGCTTAAAAACTTATCAAGTAAGAACTCACGATTCTGTGCCTCAAAATTTTATGACCAGTATAGTCTAGTATTGTCATACTTAATATACGTTTGATATCCGGTTCGCTTTGCAGTGTTGTTATTATACAAAATACAAGATATTTTAGGAAAAAAATAGTTTAATTTCAAAGAATGAACAACAAATTCTTTCTTTACCACTCTATGTACAGTACAAGCCTATGCTTGAAGTGCGGTTCGGCAATCCCTATCTAAAACAAGACCTGACAGTATCACTTAGTTCAATATAAAAGGACCATCCTTAAAAAAATCGCCAGATAGTATTCATACTAAGTGATTCTTATTCTCACTACATAAAAGAAAATATTTGGTGATAGACGGTTTAACTCACTTATTCGACATACATTTTTGGTGAGATGTATAGCGTTCTCCCTAGTCCCAGATGATGTCAGTTTCCGTACTTAGCCCGCTATCAAACGCGCATCATATTCATAAGCTACACTTGATTTTTTATGTAGGTATTAACTATTAAGGTTTTTGAAATTTTGTTTAACTCAGATAAATCATATTGCACAAAACAAAATAAATTGTGTCGAAGGATTTAAGTCGAAATAAATCCATGTTCACCTAATTTTATATTGTTTTTATGATCTAACTCTATTTCAACCATTGTGCACGATAAAAAAATGGACTTAAATCGTTTTGTAATAAGTCTATCTCTGGAATTATTAAAGGTATGAATATTCCAGTAACACCATTTTGTAGAGAAAAAAAAATTGAGTATTATGGCATTAAAAACTAATTTTGGATCTAAGTAGAGTTAGACCGTTATTCACCGGACCCACAGAAATCATCATCTAAAATAAAAAATTGTAAAGATAAACTGAACAAGCCTTTATCAAACAAAAAACAGTCTTAACGTCTTTACGTTAAAATACGAAACTCAACAAGAACACCTTTTAAAGGGTTCTACATTTTGTTGATAAAAGATATAATTCAGTATTCAAAAGCACATCGTATTCAAATCTAAGATGTGTAACGAAATCGTTTACTTATCCGAACGCGAATATCACTGTATCGTATACTGTTTAATTTGAAAATATCCTCCCCTTTGTATAACTCAGGTTGTAGAGATCGTATATACTCCTGTGCCATCGCAGTGCATGTTATGAATAGGTCCTTTGAGGGTCAGTGAGGTATGGAAGGGGAACCTTTGATCAATTAGGAGGGAGTGAGGGATGCCGTGAGTGCAATACTTCAAGTAAACTGTGTTTTCTCACGCAGTTATTTTCCACAAAAAAATAGACTATAAAAAAAAGATTAAAATTGATACAAAAATTACGAAATTTAAATTAATTTTTTTGAAGTCTGTTTAAATCCAGCAAAGTGCAAGTCGCACTTTAAGTAGGTACGACTGAAGCGGGAAAAAAATAAAGACATAGAGCCATGATTGAAATAGTAACCTACTATAGAATCATCTAAAACATAGATAAAATCTGCGTAAGTAACGTTGTGGCACGTACCCGACCCACATGAATAAATATCCATACAGAAGGAAAGCTTCATACAAGCAGCCGATGTCGGTGCACTCACACAAAGCGCGCGTTAAAGGTCGTAGGAATACGTGCCCATACTAGAAACTCTTTCTTATACGTTCTTATACTGTGGCCATAGGTACCGGCCACAGTACCGTATACAGGGTGTTTCATAAGTAACAATAAATTTTTGAAACTCATAAGGGGGTTGTTTAGACCGTCAAACTGAACAACTTTCTCTATGGGACCAACATCGAAATCGAGAAAAAAAAATGTTAAATCCCATACATATTTTAGCTCTAGTCGATTTGTAGAGTAGATCATAAATATTTTTTTTCGCGATTTCGATATTGGTCCCATAGTGAAAGTTGTTCAGTTTGATGGTCTACACCACCCCCTTAAAGGTTTATTTGTAGTTTTGTAACACCTTGTATATAACGCGCAGTATGTGTGAGACAGCAGCTCCCGAACCTAGTCCTAGAACCTCATCCCCACTAGACCTCGAATAGTAGCTACCTACGTAGGTATTACGAGTAGATATGTATTTATGTGGCGACCGCGTACCGGAAAGCACTGGTGGGCCGACGACCTGCACTCGTAGTATGCTACACGTGATACGGCTGTATCACGTCTTTTATCTCGTTCGTTCGCACGCAAATAGAAAGAGAGCTAAGGTGTGATAGCGCTGTATCACTGCGGCATGCTAGCTATGCTGGTGTGAAGGAATAAGGCGGCGGGAACCTGATGGATGAGGGCAGCGCAGGATCGGTCGTTGTGGTGATCCTTGGGGGAGGCCTTTGTTCAGCAGTGGACGTCCATCGGCTGAGATGATGATGATGTATTTATTTATGATAGTTACTTCTAAATAAGTGTCCCAGATAGGTCTACTAACTTTTACGGTATACCCCGTTTACCTTAATCACGTGTAAATTTAAACCCCATACAATGTTCCAGTTATCTCGCTCCATTTATCTTTAAATACCCTAATATCGAGTAAGAGCGTGAAAGAGCTAAAACTGCCTCGATACTGGCTCGATTCTGGTACTGGCTACATAATTAATGTGGCAGTGGCAGGCCGGGCCAGTACGGTCTGCATTAAACGTATTTTGAACTCTATCTCTAAACAGTTAAGGATTGAATTTTCTTTGCTGACTGTACGTTATTCAATTATTCACAACTCTGGTAGGACTTTTTTAAAAGTTTTATTTCCAAACGGGTTTTTATTTTGTGAATAGTTGATTGGTCTAATCTCGAAATATGCGCGCTGCGCCATGCAAAACACTGAGAAGTGTTCGGAGAGATTGGCCTTCACAGAACATGCTACCACGATTTAATTTCAGACTGGGTACCGCAGATGGTCGTCAGCGTCGAGGAAGACCGATAAAAAGGTGGAGGGATAACTTAGATGCCGATTCTTGAACGGAATTATGTCCAATGAGTTCCCGCATAATGTTACCGTGCCTATAAAAATGCATGCATTCATTAATGCCGATCTCAGAGCGGTGATTGATAGCCCATGCGAAAGAGAGAAGGCGGCGCTGTGGTTCGATTCCTGGTCTGTATCACTAAATTCTATGTATTAAATGCGGTTGTCATCATCATTATCAGCCTATATACGTCCCACTGCAGGGCACAGGCCTATCCTCTACGAGGGTGTTTGGGTGTTAGTCCACCACGCATGCCCAAAGCGGATTGGTAGACTTCACATACGCATCAGAGTTTCTTCTTCTGCATATGCAGGTTTCCTCACGATGTTTTCCTTCACCGTTAGAGAGCTGTCGGTAATACGTTATTATGTTAGAAAACCTCATTGGTGCGTGGCATGTTATCCGTCCATACCTCTCCGCAACGGGCCACCGAGCTCTTGCTCGAACGTTGATACGGTTGTATTTGTCATTATTACTAGCTCAGACAACTTTCTGACGTCCTTTCTTGAATCTACCACCGCGTCTGTTGTAGAGAAGATGCGGCCAGAAACTCTACCTATCGTGAGGAAACCTCCGAGAATGAAAATAAAATACCATAAGTTCGGAGGTATGTGTAAACAATAGACTAGCAATGTTCGCAGTGTTACATACGAAACTTGCTTGCCCAGCCAACAATAATGTAGGCATCTCGATGCCAATGCTCAATGTAGGCATTTCCAATTTCACTACACTTAAAAGCTGAATAGATACGTGCTTAAAATCATAGGATTAATTTTGCCACCGGTCGGTTTACAAGTGAACAAGCAAAACGTTATGAACGAAAACAGATAACGCACACGAAGCTTTAATTAAATTTTTGAACCCTTCCTAATTTGCGTTTGGAATTTTATTTTAATTAAACTAGGTCTTCTTGTTTATTGCGTACCTTGAATATTTACTGCAGAGTTCTAAGCTGCAGACTGATATCTTATCTGTGTATCATTTGTTTAGTTTATTTAGATAGCTTGGATGTTTAAAATAACATGTTATGTAGGCCCATGTGTCTTTTATTTACAAATCTTTAAACCTACAACTTATATTAGACCTATCCCAAAAAACAAACGTTGGGATAGAAATACTGTGTTGTAAATAATCGATTCCGGGATTAC
This sequence comes from Agonopterix heracliana, assembly GCA_963693445.1. Taxonomy (NCBI): domain Eukaryota; kingdom Metazoa; phylum Arthropoda; class Insecta; order Lepidoptera; family Depressariidae; genus Agonopterix; species Agonopterix heracliana. The sequence goes on from OY856310.1 coordinate 6,208,307, forward strand.
TATTTAAGATTAATTTTGTCATTAATCTACAGGAACGGTGGTGTCAGTGTTTAATTAATGAAATAATTGAAATTGGGTTGGTACCAAAGTCCCAATTAGATTAAAATTGGTCCGTTTCTGTGTTCCCACTGCCTATTAAAATAGCGTCACGGACTCACTACCCATCACACTGGACAGAATGTTGGTACTAATAGTGAAACGTGGATGGATGTTCAGAGTTTTCAGAATATCTCTGACAGAATAGTACTGAGCACGTGCTATGGTTTTTGTTTAAAATCTTAGTAACCACGAAACCGATAGTTAAACATCAAACTAATATGGAATTTTCGAAAATTCGACAATATTCGTATTTTTTTTCCTCTGTTACCAGCTGCTGAATAAATAAAAACAAATCAACAGTTAAATTACTTATTTCGCAAAGAACACTGTGATACAAAGACAGGAAAAGCCTCAAACACCTCTTTTTGTACACAATTTTTTACGCTCCTATACTACGTAGGTATATTAATAGGTAGGGTAGGATAAAAATAGTTTCATTCCAATAGCAAACTACCTCTATTACCTTAGATCCTTTTTATATAGCAAAATGATTGATATAAAAGCCTTCCTCGAAATGTCGTCCAGGTAACAGTGGGACCCACATCAAAATGCTTTCAGCTGTTCTCGAATAATATAAAGTGGACAGAAAGAGGTTGCTTTTGGCATATTATATCTATAATGTATGTAGGTACTTTACATGAGCATCCTTTTAAACTAAGAGTCTACCCATCAAACTGAACAACTTTTACTATGGGAGCAAACAAATCGGAGCAAAAAAAAATCTGCTCTCCATACATTTGAGTCGTGTAGGCAGCGGCGGCGGGTGCAGTTTAGTATGGGACAGCAGATTTTTTATGCTCCGATTTTTTTGCTCCCATAGTAAAAGTTGTTCAGTTTGATGGGTAGGTAGACTCTTAGTTTAAAAGGATGCTAATGATATCGATTTCACCCTATAGATGAGTGAACTTCACCCTTGTATGTAGGACAAGTATCAATAGATTCAAACCCTTCGGCCGTTTTCATAGCTGTTAAAGTATTGGAACGCCGCAGAAATCTTCTAAACGTCATGCACGCTTGAAAACTAGTAATACTCGAGTTTAGATGAGAAATAAGATGCCTACACAATCAACGCTTTAAAAATTGCATATTAAAAAGTGCCTTCAAATGAATATCACTGGGCACTTTGGTCTCAGCGTTGTTTCACATGGACCACAACCACACCACGTCGCACGTTAAAACCATTACCGTCACTATGCAAAAAATGCAACTTTCGGGAAATGGCGTTCAAAGTTTTTGTAAAACGAATTATTTAATTATATTTTTTTGTTAGTGGTTTTTTATGATTTTATCAATTTAAATGATAGTTTGGGTAATAATCTTGCTATTAGTTCAATGATGTACAGGGTATATTCTATTTTCATGCAGTTATTAAAAAATATTTACTTTTGTGTCATTATTCCTCTAACTTTTTTAATTAGTATGTCGTGGAGAATAGGGTACATTGACTGACACTATTCTAGTAAAACTTAAGAAAACTTAAAAAAACATGCATTTTATGAGCAATTAACTGGTGCAAATAATAAAAAACAGTTGTCAATAGACCGTTCTAAAACACCGACCTAAAAAGAGGGGTACAATAGGTATAATAAGTGTTACAATAGGACTTATACATAAATATGAATACTTCTTGCTATTCCATGTACGCATCGTTACTACTTCTATGTCCATGCGGGCTATTCTAGATACTCACACTTACACCGTGTTCAAAGGAAGAAATACACTAATAAATAGCACTTAAACACGCTGTTAATTCATCAGAAACAGGTATAAAGAAAATGTACAAGGAACTGTGTAGATGTAAAAGTAAACTACACTAAAGTAATTCCCCAAATAACTTTGTGTTAGGCACAAAGTAATTTTGGGTCCTACTCCACTTTTATATAGTAAGAGTTTAAAGACGAGTTCTATAACCTAATCTGATTTTGATGACGAGCTAGAGCTAGAGGACTGGATCGGGCTACATTTTGGTTAAAAGCGCTAACATTGTTTCATGACACCTCTTTCAAGGTTGAATTTAAGGTCTGACGGGCTTCATTTTGAACACTCGTTTAGTTTAGATTTTGGTATTTAACTATTGACCAACGATGGCTTTTCAATAGCATTTTCTTCCAAAACAAAATCGGATTCTGATGAAGAAAAGTTTGATTTTAGACTTTGGTATTTTGCTCTTGACTGACGAAGGGCTTTGGGCTTGATACTGGCATAATCTTGCAAATGTTATTTAGATCTTAAAGACGGCCATCGTAAAATTGTATGGTGGTTCGTACTACAATTTTCCTGACTCCCGTAGAAAGTTTTGACAAGACAACTGGTGGGGACGTTGTTGTCTTGATTGAAATCAAATACTGTTTTCATGATCTGAAATGGGGCTTAGGTACTTTGTCCTACGAGAATCTAATACACCTCATATTCTACATACGTACATACATAAGCTCACGCAATTGTCCCATGGGGGTAGGCAGAGACCACGGACCGCCACACGCTACGACTCTGACACACCTCTTTAGCCTCATTCACATTCATACATCTCTTCATGCAATTCCGTCGATTGAGGGTCCTACGCACTTGTCCGGCATAGATTTTGTTTTGCGGCTTATGAGCTAAAAAGTACTACGTAATTCTATACCACGGGGCTGATTATGTTTTGGGAATCTCTAAAAGCCGAAGTCAACCCGACTTCTTTTGAAAGTAACAATTCACTTGAGTTTTTAGTTAGCTAATACCTATGAAATCAAGGTAAAAGAGCTCTTCGTTTTGGCAAAAGAATACAAAACTTTAATAGTAAAAAGTTAAAATGTGTTCTAATTTATTTTTACATTCACAGTCTACAATATAGGGATATAATATCGACACCAAACGAAACATAACACGGTTGACTTATAAAAGATTTAAACAATACTGACTCTAAGAAAATGTTATCATTTTTGTATGAATTTATATAAAATGACAATATTTCTTAAAATTATCTACAGATCTTTTATCTTAAGTAAAGGCAAAATAGGTTTAAAACATAAAATGACAGTCTTGTTTGAATCCCTATGCGTTTTACGCTGAAAAACTGACAAAAAGAACGACATTAATTGTCAAAAATACACTATTCCCAGAAACTGCAACCGATTTTTAGCCTAAAGTAAAAGCAAATATGGCTCTATGCAAAAACGGACAGTATTGCGTTTATTTGTACCGAATTTACGCTATTAAATTAACGTGAAAATGACACTAACCAAAAAATGACGGTACTCCACACATCAAAGTACATTCAATTGGTTGTTGTATTTAATGGAATAACGTTCTTATCCAAAAAATGACACTCTTGCGCTTAGAAAGTACTCTGGTATGTCTGACGTTCACGTCACTACCCAAATGGTGTCGGTAATGCGGTTAGTCGGCGGGCGAATTTTGTTTAAAGTCGTTGCGATACTACTGATATCTATAAGAATTACATGGAATTTCGTTACAGGTGTTTTTGCATTGGACAAAGCTCTGATTGGTGGGAGACGTGGTGCGAAAATCTAAAAATGTGGGTTTTTCGTTTAGTGACGGTATTGGTTTTAACGTGCGACGTGGTGCGCCCGACCACGTATTTTGTACCACGTAAGTGCGTTCACACACGATGACGCACTGACGAAGCGGCAGATGTCAGTCCATAGAACCACACCAGGTGCGTCAATGCGTCACCGAGTGTACTTCTACGCGCTGTTTCATTCAACTCCTTGCTTCACAAATGACGGACTGACGTTTGCCGATGCGTCAATGCGTCATCGTGTGTGAACGCACTAATAGTTGAATTCACACTATCGACCGCGTGTGTGATACCGACCATATCGCAACCACATCGCACGTAACCACTGCTCGACCACATTTTGTCGCGTGGTTGTGGTGTGGTTGTGGTACGTGTGAAACAACGCTTAGTTTTACTCCATCCCGCTGCCAGTATGACATTATCAATCCTTATTTTATACGAGACATGCGTCTAGATCTTATATTTAATCGGTCTCATTCGAACTACTGATAGAACCATGACCGAATGTTCTTTGCAAGAAAGTTTGATGTACTCGCGAATTTTATAGCAGTCATAGCAATAAGAAAGTGGTCTAAACCAATCGATATTAATAATTGTACCAGTTAATTGGATCAGAATAAATTATACCCCTAATCAATGCGGAGGCGTGTGTCAATCAGAAAAGCTTTTATTAGTAGGGAATAAAGGCGAAATTTGACGAGAGAAAGCACACTAAACAGACTAAAGGGATTGTTGGATTTTCACATGTTACAGATATTAAGCTAAGCTATGAATTTAACAAGTTATGTGAGATAGTACGATTGGAGATTTCAAAGGATTTTGGTCGACGAAACTGAATATTTTTAAAATATTTAGGTATAGTCAGTGACTGTGCTATTTTGTAATAGTCGATTATAGATCTGTGTAAGTTTGTAACTGTCCTAGAGAATTCTTAAAGGATATTGCATTTTCAAATCATCATTTCCACGGATTCAAGTTGCCAATATACAAGGTGTTACGAAAATACAAATAAACATTTAAGGGGGTGGTTTAGACCATCAAACTGAACAACTTTCACTATGGGACCAATATCGAAATCGCAAAAAAAAAATTGATGTTCCATACCTCTCTACAAATCGACTCGAGCTAAAATATATGTATGGGATATCCGATTTTTTAATTCTCGATTTCGATGTTGGTCCCATAGAGAAAGTTGTTTAGTTTGCCGGTCTAAGCAACCCCTTTAAGAGTTTCAAATATTTCTTTTTACTTATGTAACACCCTGTTTACCAAAATCGTCGATTCTTCAAGGTGAAATTGATATCATTAGCATCCTTTTAAACTAAGAGTCTACCCATCAAACTGAACAACGTTTACTATTGGAGCAAACCGATCGGAGCAAAAAAAAAATCTGCTGTTCCGTACTAAACTGCACCCCACCTGCGTATGGGACAGCAGATTTGTTTTTTGCTTCGATCAGATTGCTCCCATAGTAAAAGTTGTTCAGTTTGATGGGAAGACTCTTAGTTTAAAAGGCTGCTAATGATATCAATTTCACCCTGGATATCGATTCGTTACCGTCGTCACAAAGGTTAAATACTTTAAAAGGTAATTGGATTCATATTGCACAGATAATAACTGGCCGAGTTAATAGCATGCTAACATTTGATGCGCAATAAGACCCAACTTGGGTCAATGCAATGATAATTATAAGCGACACACTGGTCCCAACCTGGGTGCAGGGTCGAGGGACAGAACGTCATGGATGTACTTATGTGGAGGAGACCTATGTTCGAAGATGCACTGATCGGTGAATGGATGGATGAAGATTCGACTTATACGACGTTTAAATACCGGACAGAAAGACATTATGATCTATGGAACAAACGGCAGATATTTTTTACGCTAAGTATTTCCATTTTGCTTTCATATTAAAAGTTCAACTACAAAAAAAATTTATAAAACTGTTCTGTGAATTCAACAATGATCTGCATCACCGCTGAAAATTATATCTTTGTGAAAGAAGTCAGTTTGATTCATGTCAAGTCAAATCAAAATAATAAAGTTTTCTTATTCGTTTTAGGAGCTTGAAGCACACTAATTTTTTTAAGCTACCACCGCGTCAGAACGTATTGTCGCTGTAATAGAGAAGATGCGGTCAGAAACTTTACAACATAACACGACTAATAACTATCTGTATTTAAAAAAAAAGCATATGGAATAAAAAAAAATTATATATGGAATAATAAAAAGTATATGGAATGACTGACTCATGAAGGCACTTGCCCAACCTCTATAACTCTGGGCTTAGGACAAAACGAAATTTAAGCATGGCATTGTAATAACGTAAGTCATAATATTTATCAACTGAAGAGATTTAATCACCAAAAGTTAAAATCGGGTTTAAATGAATGTACCTACTCGTATGTATGAGTTAAAATCGGGGTAAAGCTGGTAGGTAAACAGGAAGGTCAGCAAGTCTTGCTCTTATATGTCTGTACATTTAAGATAGCTATTTTCAATTCTCACGCCATTGTCACGCGGTCTTTCCTTAAGGAAAATTGAAAATTTTCAAAACAGCTTCGTATATAATTGATTATAAACATGTTACAGCCATGTTGTGCTATTTCAAATCAAATAAATTAATTATTATTTATTAATTAATTGATTTGTTTAGCTTCGTATATCGTATATTCTTGTTGGTTTCGAATATATTTTATTTACCTTTTCTTTAGTTGGTAAGGGGATTAGATCATCGTCATATTACATCTTTTCACTAATATTTTATACCTAATTAGTAAGTAATATTGAAACCAAAACTTTTGAACTAACACCTTACAGTAAGTAGGTATTTTACAAAGTTCGTAAACTAGAACGGGGTCAATTATTCATTGTACAAATACGAGCTAGCAGGCTAAAATATAAGCATGACAACCATGACAATGCGTTTAGCCACACACAAAAGCCAAACAATTAGCGTCCAACATTTGTCCGCTATTATGATTTATGTATGGTGATTTTGGTATAAATGTAACAGTAGGCATTATTTTCTTTTACACATTTAAATACCGTTCTTTTTCAAATTAAATACATATCTCCATAGAATGTTGAAATACTTTTTTTTTTACTTTAATTTGGAGTCAAACTATGGCTAAAGACACAGCCTAAAGGTGCAAATTATATAGATGCGGCTGTGTCGTGTCGGCGGGTTCGGTGTGTAAATACCTAAATATTGAATTCTCAAGTTGGCTGCTACAGACTCAACTTATAAAAATGCGATATATGGATCCAAACAAGTATTTCGTGTGATTGCGGCAAACATTATCCAGTCAATGAGGCACTTGTTGTAATATCCATTGCGCCCGAACACCTGCAAGATCTAGGATCTAAACACAACCACACAAGACGCTATCGAGCTCGCCTTGATTTAATTCAATTCCACATTATACGAAAAGAAGAAGAACATACATTCATATACTTACTATAAACTCGCAACCTTAATCTCTTTTTTCCGAAAGAAACATCGCTACAACATTCAACTTTCTGCTAAAAATGTAGTTGTGCTCACATATAGCAATTTAAGTTTCAGGATGGAATGACGTATCAAGTGAGGCCTTTCACAAACATAGATACTGCATAAGATTAAAATTAAGTACATATGATGGAATGACGTATCAAGTGAGGCCTTTCACAAACATAGATACTGCATAAGATATCTTAAAAGATATCTTATTCGCCTCGTACAACACCCACGGCAAGAATTGGGGTGATCCATTCTAAGCCGGAACCACACAGCTATAAAACGAGAAACAAGAAGAACATAAAAGGAGACAATTGGGTCGGCGTAGGGCTGCCTTCCATCTGTCCAGGTTTCCACAGATTTGTTCTAGTTTTCAGGGCGTCCGGAGGCGTCCGGGCGGGCTTGTCACAAATGTGTCCGGGGAAGCCCGGACACCCGATTATTTTATACATTATGTTTAAAAAAAGATATTGAAACCAATGTTAGCTACTGAACATTAAGAACCATAAAACGTCTCACGCGTTCATAATTATGTTTCTATAATTATTAAAAATAAAAATAGAGTCATAAAATCGAAACGAAAATTCTAGCTCGCCTCGCTTGCTCAGTTTTGTTTTTTCGGCCCTGCATACTGAAGCTAAACTACCTAGTCATAAAGAAAGTCACCCTAGAAATAAAGAGCTCACTGCGCAAATCAACCAGATCTCAACATAAACTCGACAATCGAGTTATTATTGTAGCTTTGCTCGCTCTATTTTTTTTGAAAAAGATAACGTTTTAACTAAACGCTTATTTTTGTCACAATAATGTTTTTCCTGTTTGTCGGTGATTTCTTATTTTACTTAATAAAATTGTCCGGGGTATTTGAAGTCTTTGTCAGGCGACGGCAAATTTTAGTGATGGCAGCCCTAGGTCGGCGTCTAGTGTGGGTTGCATTACGGAGAACGATTGCTCTTTCGCACTTCTCTTTTTCTTTCTTGCACAGTGCTCATTTATTACATGACGCTGAGGTGCTGTTATTAGTTATTATTATACGTTAAAATCAGAAAATCTCCCTCAACATTTAAGTATCTCTTTAACAACACGCTTAGTTTGTCAAGTACCTAATTATTAATCATTACAATACCTGTGTTAGTTTAAGCGTTTATTGAAACAATTCCCTGATAAGCATTTCCCGCTCCCTTTTATCGCAGTCCAACTAAACAAACTCGGGGAGAGTTCCCACCAAATTAATTGGAACGAAAACTCTTTAACAAAGTAAGTTGAAAGAGTGGCATTTCGTTTGTGATCCTTCTCTATTTGCTTAGGACCATTGGGACTATTCTAATCCCGACTTTTGACCTTTACGATTCGTTTGAATAAGTTCTGTTTCGGAACGTTTTTGGATTGCACAAAATTCTGAATGGCTTTTAGAGGTAATATTGCCTATCATAAAATACATTTCGGCGAGTTAGGTCTTTCTCTATGCACGTCACTTAGCCCCACTTGCGTCAACCACGGGTTAGCAATTAACTCCGGATAAAATGGCTCTTTCAGTTGTTTTCAAAAGTCAAAATCATGGGTTACCAAATTAACCTGGAGTTTATTGCTAACTCAGGTTGGCGCAAGTGGGGCTTAGAATGTTGTCTTTTTCTAGTCAAGAAATTTTCTAAGTAGGTCATTTTCTATTACATATTTTGTTTGTAAAAAGAATTTTTTGATTAGGTAATTAAAAAAATCCATCTGACCAAACCCTTATCACCTATGCACTCAGCACTGTACGCCCAGTTTCCCCGCCGCCGCCGCCGGAATTCTTTATGTCAAGTTTATTTTGGTCTTTATTATACCTATATTTTTACGGATAGAAGACATAATTTTAAGAAACTGTTTTTTTTCAATTTATCGAGTTTATCAATTTAATACAAATTTAATTTTGAACTGTAATAAAGGCAAAAATGGTCGCGAAAAAATAATTCAAACTCAAAGGAGATAAACCTATGTTTTATTTAAAAAAAAAAAATACCTGCCTTCTCTTTCTAACTCACCTGGAAAGTGGAAACCGAAACGGGAACATCAAAATGTCAAATTCTGTCTTTTTTTTCGAATGGCCAATTATTTTAAATCAATTTTTAACGAGTGACGTAACTCGTTGGTCCGAAAACGACGTTATTTTATTTAAAATATCTGTAATCTTTTCATTTTAAAATGTCTGACATCGAAAATATTCTTACTGAGACAATTATCTCGAAATGGTTTTCGATCTAGCCCTCCCAAAAAAACTTGTGACACCAAATTCAAGAACTCTATAAGGTTAACCCCGGGAGGGTAAGATTGGTTGAAATACCTTGACCTTGACCCTCTTTAGACCCAAACAGGAAGGAAGAAAAATATAATGATAGATATATATATTTTTTTTATTTATTTAAATTTTCACAATTTCTTTCAAATACAATTTTTCTCCAAAACTCCATTGGGAGTTTAGCTGGAGCTCTATAGCTACTGCACGTAATAACAAAATTGCACATAATTACAATATTATATCACATTCGGTAAGTTTGCATCTGTACTTTTGAAGAATTTTATTGCGCAGATACCCGACCCGAGTTCTTTGTATCGTTAACAAAACCATTATGGTGTCATGGACTACGAACTATTTTTTATTGTCTTTCCTCCCTCAAAAAGCGAGATTATTCATCATCTAGTCTTTACAATTCCGTCATATCATTTTCTCAGAAGAAAATGTTTATAAGGCGGGTTCTGGTTTACGTTCCACTAAACTAGTGGAATCTACCGGAACGGGCGGTAATATACCCGAACCTAAGCCAATCCGTCAGGAATGAATGGAGCAGCTATGGATATTGAAAACGCAAGAGCGTGCGAGAATGATCCATAGGTCTGAATGTCGCCCCTTAGCGGCTTCATCCTTCATTCGTTTGATCTCAATTGTTAGGGGTTTTAAGAAATCCCATTGTAAAAAGGACTACGATTCTTTTTCTTATTAGATCACGTTCTATATAAATAGGATTCACAATTTTTTAGAGTTTCGCGGTTATTAATTAAGCTAAAGTTAATCATTATAACGGGTTCTTAAAAATCGGGGTCTGCTCTTAAAAATCTATCTGCAGTTCTACAGTCATCCCGTGATCAAGTCAGTTGTAACTCTGCCGAAATATCGGGAACTCCAAAATAAATAAAAACGCGGTAGGAACCCGTTATAATGATTAACTTTAGCTTAATAAATAGGATTATTGTTGAAAGCTATTTTGACCTTATCCGAAAAGAAATTAGTTTTAAGAGTTTGATCGTTTAGAGAATTTTGTTCTAATAGCACTTGGTCTAATACACAGTTCGTCCATACGCATATCGTATAGTAGTAAAATACTGGTACTGGTGAAAAAAAAAAGTACGCAATAAAAACCAATTTTCATGGACTTTAAAAAAAGAGTTTTGAATAGGTACCGCATCAAAATTAGATTAAGTATGTCTAGAATGAGCCTCACGTTTATACCATATAATAAAACAAAAGGGGCCAAGTTTCATAGGTTGGTGTGCGTGAGGCGCCATACAAATTATATATGTGTTCGTGTATATGTAGGTATAGGGTTTTGGGGCCAATACTGGTTCCAATTTTTTTCGACGCCTTCGTATCTTCGACTGTCAATCTTGACATACAGGTTGAAATTGATATCATTAGCATCATTTTAAACTAAGAGTCTACCCATCAAACTGAACAACTTTTACTATGAGTTCAGTTTGATGGGTAGGCTCTTAGTTTAAAAGGATGCTAATGATATCAATTTCACCCTGTATAACTTTATCAAAGAGTATAATATATTTGTCAAAAAAATATGGTAGCTTATTTATTTCGGTAGGCCTGTGCCCTGCAGTGGGACTAATAGGATGATGACGATGGAACCACACTTCGTTATGTGTTATTTGTATACTTGAACAACAAACATGTCATCCACACGTGCGTGCGAATAATGCAAATAAAGACGAATAAGCTCTCCAGACTTCGTCGTATGCGGCCGAATAACGCGCATAATAAATAACACATATCGAAGTTCCACTATCAAGGCCTCCGCTCATCATCATCATCATCATCATCAGCCTATCATTGTCTACTGCTGGACATAGGCCTCTCCCAAGGCGCGCCACCAAACTCTGTCCTCGGCCTTCCTCATCCAGTCGCTCCCCGCTACTTTTTTTAGGTCGTCTGTCCAGCGGGCAGCAGGGCGTCCCACACTACGCCTACCAGTTCGCGGCCTCCGCTCATTGCAGCGATATTATCGAGCGATATTATCGCTGCGATTTTGCGATAATTGTTCTCAGTACATTTTGTATGGGGACGCGCTCGATCCCACACACTTCCGTGATATTATCGCAACCTGACGCAATCTCTTTCTACTACATTCAGTGGTGTGCGCATGCGTGACGCGAATCGCGGAATCGCTGCAGTGTGTAAGGTGTCGCGATATCGCTATCGGTAATATCGCTCGATATTATGCGCTGCAATGTGCGGAAGCCTTTACACGAACCGAGTCGTCAAGTTAACCATTATAAATCACGGCATTTTACAAAACCCGGTAAGATATGTTATCGAATTCACAAATTAAAACATCACAGACCTAAAAGAATAATAAATAAACGGGTTCAGTTTAATTCAAATACAACCGGCCAGCTTATAAAAATAAATAATCCAAGTTTACTTAACTTTCAAACGGCTGGGTCGAATTTAAATTTACGACCCGTTAATTTTTTCCAGTTCATTTGTCTTTATTAACCGTTTATTAAAACGTTGAAAATTATTTCAGTGAGCATTGTTATCATCTACATTTCTGGGCTGTTAAAATTTAGAGTGCCTTCATATTAGTCAGCTGTACAGCGCTGTAATCTTGTCACTTTAACTTTTAATTTCGTATTCAGGTGATTGATGATGATGATGAAGGTGGGCCTGAAGATGAACATGTCCAAGACCAAAATCATATCTCAAAACACCATAGACGTTAGCAGCATTAATGTTGCGAACTGTCCCGTCGAGTTGGTCGAAAAGTATAATTATCTCGGACATTGCTTATCTTTTGGCCCACAAGGTCAGGAAAAGGAGATCGCTCGTCGCATTCAGCTTGGGTGGGCCGCATTCGGTAAGCTTGAGGATGTGCTGAAATCCAAAATCCCTCAGAGCATTAAGACCAAGGTGTTTAACCAATGTGTTTTGCCCACTCTCACGTATGGTTCCGAAACATGGACTCTGACTAAGGACGCAGTGCACAAAGTCAAAGTCGCACAAAGAGCAATGGAAAGAGCTATGCTAGGAATCACACTTCTGGACCGGATTCCGAATGTCGAGATCAGACGACGAACAAAGGTGGTTGATATCGGCAAGCGGATTTCGACTCTGAAGTGGAGGTGGGCGGGACACTTGGCCAGGCGGAATGATGGCAGATGGACGAGGGCAGTGACAGAGTGGCGGCCTTGGGAGGGGGAACGGTCAGTGGGCAGACCAGCGGCCAGGTGGTCGGATGACATTTGTAAAGTAGCCGGCAAACAGTGGATGAGACTAGCGCGGGACCGTTCTAGTTGGCGTGAAAATGAAGAGGCCTATACCCAGCAGTGGGGTTTACCGGGCTGATGATGATGATTCAGGTGATTACCTGTGGCATCATTGCAAGAGACAACTTTCAAATTGTGAAACAAATGCATCGCAAAGAAGCCTTCAAACGTTGAAAAAGACATTTTGATGCGAATATGAAATCCACCAAGCTGCAATGGGTAGATTAACGCCCATACACGATGAGGGTATATGCCTGGTCTCCACACCACCATAATATTTCCTTTTTTTCTTTCTTTGATTTCATTAGTGGAGACGAGCTTAATAGCAAAATAATTATTTAATTGTGGAAGAAAAGGGAATATCTTTCTCGGACCGCAATCCAACCTTTTCTTAGTAGTATCTTGTATTTATGTAAACTCTCTTATAAACATCATAGTGTGATTAGGCGTCGTCAGCTAATTGTCTAAATCTCGTAATATGCACTGACATTATTAATTGTTGCTTCGGCGTATAGGCATTGTTGCTCAGTCAGCACTCTCCCTTACCGATATGCTATTCAGTCGCAAATCCAAACTCATCCCCATAAATCTACCACCGCTTTTAAAGTATTATTGCTGTAGAGAAGATTTGGTTAGTAATTCAACAATTATAATTATAATGTATAAGATAGTAGTATATAGATTGTAGGTACCTTAATTTAAACAGCTCACCATAGTAAATAAGTTGTAGGTTGGGAAGGTTAGCAGGTTATTACAATATCAGGTACAGATCATAAGAAACACTGTTTAAATCATCTATAGCTGCCGGATATTGGCAACTATCGCAATATTAAGTAATCATTGTGCTACGCTGCAAAAGTCGCCTAGTGTAAAGGCAATCTTATGATTCCATAGAACAAAAAGAGTAGGTAAGTAATTAAAAGAATCGAGCATCTGGCGCGGGTTCTATCATACATAATCTATCAAATTGTTTACTTTTACTTAGATTGTACAGAAAGCATTTTATACACGTATTATACAGGGTGTAAGGGACAGCTGATTTTTTTTCGTGTGTCCTGAGGTAGGCTCCATAGTGAAAGTTGTTCAGTTTGATGGTCTGAGTTCACCGTTTCAGTTTGCGGAGGGCTGTCCCTTACACCCTGTAGATAAAGGAATATTTTCACATGACTTCAACACCGGTAATAGGTACTAACTTCATTCCTAATTATTATAGTTCATTTCCTGTATATCTCTGTAGTAGAAGTTCCATCGTGGAACTGTGGGACTTTTTACCCAACTGCCCCAGAAGGAGGGTAATGTTTTTTTATGTGTGATTGTCTACGAATATCGAATTGTTTTATCCGGTAGCTCAGTCGGTAGTGAATCTGCCTGCTGTGCCGAGGGTCGCGGATTCGAATCCCGTAAGGGACAAATATTTGTATGTATGATGAATATGAATATTTTGTACTCAAGTCATGGATGCCTGCATCTATAATATGTAGTCTATATTGCTATCTAGTCATAATAATACAAGTCCATGCTGGATTCTGGTACTTTAAATGTGTGACAATTACTTATTATCATGTCTTAGCTAATTCTCAATGGCTTTTTTATTTGGATTGTATCTAGAATTGTATTTCTGCCAATGTCGAATGAGTTCTGGGACAATCCAATTGAAAAAAAAACGTTCAATTTGCTCAAGGAAAGCCTTGGTACAACAGCACGCTGGAAAATAGACCACCCCAAAGAAATTATGGCCCTGCAGTTTATGTATAAACAGCATACAGGTAAACAGCATCACAAGGTAACAAAAGGAAACCAGGTATTGTGAAGCAATTTAAAGCAAGTACCCGAGATACTTGCTTTTGACAAAGTCGTAAAAGATTCAATCTATTCATAGCGATAATCTATCCTTCTCATACATCATAATTTAGCGTGTATATCAGCGAAACAGCTACAGTTTAAGATAAGCACCGAATTTTATTATTCCAATAACAGCTACTTGTTGCGACAAAATAGGTCACGCGACTATAGCAATCTTTCAGAACCGTTATGAATGTTTTCGTATGCTAATGCTTCATTGTTGCTGACGCTACGCATTTTCATCGTGCGCCATAAGTGGCCTACTTATCAAAGTTGCTGACGGTACCTAGTGCTGACTAAGATAAATTGCATCTGTGAGCTTTACGTTCAGAAGTTTATCCATCACGTATCATGAAATATTGGCTAGAATGTTTTGTTAATCTTGGCACAGTTTTTCAGCATTTGTTGGGTTAATGGCTCGATGTTTTTTTTGTGCTAGAATTTTGATACTATTGTTTATAAATAGCGTCTCAAAATTAGTCACCTATATAGGTACAGTCTTCAAATAACCGTGTGGCAACAAATTACAGCATTAGGCTTGTTATTTCGGCACATTAAATCAAGCATTCAAATAACTTATTTAAAAACATACATAACCAAGAACCGATAAAAAAGATCGAAAAATAAAGAATAAATTTGATTCGATTTAATTATAATAACAATTAAAACCGTAATAGGACTTAAAGTCTTTTACTTTTTTGCAGATATCATCTCGTATTAAAAATGTTCTACAACAACATTAATGTACCAATAAATTGTAATGAAGAAAGTAATTTTTTTCAGACTTACCTAAAACAACTGAACCCGAATAAAAACGCCGATCTCGAAATTCACAAAACAATAGACTTAACACATTCACTGACAAAAAAAAACAAAAATAACACACTGGCACCAAACAAAAACTTCCGAACACTAAAACGAACAAATTATGTTATTACACTTAAGTTTTAATTCATGAAATTGTAATTGAAGTCAATTTTAATTTCGCGGTTATTTAGATAGAGCAGCGAGCGACCGTTGCCTCTTAGAGACGAAGGTAGACTGAAGCGGAGAGTGGGGGAAGAGGAGAGGAGGCCCGCATCCGCCCGCCCTACGTCCGGGAGTACATTGAGGTACCTATCTAATTCCTGAATATACAACCTGCGGTCTTATGTGCAAGTTCATTGGGTTTTGAATTGAGCTTGATTGCTATTATGAATTAGCTGTGTGTTTGTGGCTTAGAGTTTAATATATTTCATGGAGTGAGTATCTTATGTGGAATAAATCAAATCAAATACATTTATTGCACTGTGCGACTGGGTGACTAGTAAGCTAGGTACAGTCAGCATCAAAAGTATCTAGGCGTGTTAAGTGTTCATAAATATCTGGACAACTTTACGATAGCAAACCTTATTTCAACTCACATAGAAATCAAATTAATTTATCTGTTATGTTATTATTTGTTAAGTTAAAAACAAATGGTATCTAGTAGGAAATAGGGTTTATTTTCGTGTAATTGTTCAGATGTTTTTGAACACCGGAGATGCTTAGATACTTTTTATGCTGACTGTACAAAAAAGAGCGCTACAATTTACCGGTTAAGGTGTACAACTGGTGCAGAAACGCTCATTAAAGTTAATCCTCAATTAAATCTCTTGCTATATTTTACTTCGTCAACAAGACAAAAAGTAAAAGCAAGAGATTTAATGGAGTATTAATTTTAATGAGCGTTTCTGCAACTACGGAAACATACCCTGCGCGTGGCCCGACACGCACTTGGCTGGTTTTTTATTTGATTATCACGGGAATTCTTTCCCATATTGTCTATTATATTGCATTATTTGCATTAGAAAATATAATTTGTTATAATATAACAACAGAATGGATGAGTGCAGATTGACGAGTGCAACCTATAAGGCAAGCGTAAGTGGAAATGTTGGAAGGGGACGGCCTAGACGTACATATTCGGACCAAATTGGCGACGTGCTTAACCCATCCCGTGTCGAGGCTCTGCCAAACAAAAAACGCTTGCGTGTCGCTGTGTTTTATACAATGAAATTTTTTTTTACCGCCTTTTAGAAAAAAATATTTTTCGATGTTATGCTATGAAATTATGGCAATAAATTATATATCTACGTGAAGTAAATACAATTTCCTATCATTCTAAATACATCTTACAATTGACATTATTTACATTATTAAGCAATAACAAAAATATTCCGTGTTATGTTAATTACCTACCTTTCGGAAAAACCTGTCGGAACTTTTCGACACGACTTCCGCCATCTTGGTCCGTGAATTCACTATGGTTCACTAGTTCTTCTTTGTTTGAGATGAAACTTGTTCCGTTTTTCAGAGAATTGTATTCAAACGAACCAATGAAAACCAATAAATCTAATGAAAATATAAAAAGTATGGTGAAACGAAACGCCACGCCATAAATCACTAGCCAATAGGAGCGGTCGTCTCCCGACCACCCGGGTGTCCGGCCGACACGTTAGACCAAAAAATCTCCCGGACACCCGGGTGTCCGGCCGACATTCCACGGGTTAAGAAGGGCCAGGTCAGATCTACCCGAAACCGACGAGCATGCATGAAAGGACTAGTGAATGTGGAGGAAGCTAGGGAGGTTTGTCAGGATCGTAGCAAGTGGCGTTCCGTTGTTTCTGCCTATATAATGTATAAAATTATTTTTATTACGGTGGTAGTTAAAACGATAACAGTACTATTACTGCACAGTTAAATGGGTTATGAAACATTAGCAGGAGATAATGCTGGCGGTACTATGTATATTAAGTAGATAAGTACAATATAATAGGGGAGTTGACTAGGTACATACCATATATTTTAGTTTTAACTGCTTAGTAAATACATCGTTTGAAAATAAAGCGAAACTCACTTTTTCAGTAATTCTGTTGCTTGAATACTATTTTATTTAAGAGGATAGTCGAGTACAGTTTTCTCCATACAAACGTATTCCTTGTTTTCTCCCTGGATAATAACACTAGAGCAAATATTTTTTTACCATACAATCTATGTCACCTTTGCCATGTCCTTATGTTTTGCTTTTTTGCATTAATTAATAACTGTAAGAACTAGGGACCTTCGAAAATGACCCATTTTACCGCCCGTTTTCCGACATCAAGTTAACAAATTTTACGAATTTAAACAAAAAAGCAAAACGTACGGACATAGTCAAAGTCTTTCTTATATTATTTTTGAAAGAATGATTAAAATCGGTTTAGTTTTGGAGGAGAAAACAGGGGAATACGAAATGCAGTTTTCGTCGATTTTTTGTATATAAAATCGGTCTGAGCTGCAGTTGTCTCTTTCGTACTCTAGTCGGCGGGGTGTATGGGTGGGGTGGATCTGATAAATACGTATACATTGGGAAAAGTGACCTATTCTCCAAATTAGCATTTCAGCCCGCCTATATCCTCTTAATAACTGGATAAACTATAAAAAGTATCAAAACGACGTCGAAAAACAATGACGTCACTATTAAATTGTTAGTACAAATTACAAAGCACGCGTTTTGACGTTTTGTTATAAGAGATAAGTGTACTTTTTGCAACCATCAGCAGCAAGGCTGATTCAGTGTTTATGGGGTGGAGAGCATCTCTGTGATGGGGATGGACCAGGTCTGCCTGCATAACTTCAGTCGGTTCAGGAGTTACAGACGTTTAAAGGTCAGTAAAAAGTTAGGCAGACCTGGTCCATCCCCATCACAGAAATGCTCTACATCCCATAAACACTGAATCAGCCTTGCTGCTGATGGTTGCAAAAAGTACACTTATCTCTTATACTATTTGATAAAGAGTTGTTAATTTGACTAGTTGGAAACTCGCTGATTGAGCATTCAAATTAGGAAGGACCCTATAATAATTATGGGAAAATATGATCGGCCAAAATGAAATTGAGAGTTGTCTTCTCGGCGTGACACATTTAATGTTCTGTGGCGTGACATGATGGCCGTCATTTTCAAGGATTGCTACTCAGTTAATTACCGGACTACATGAAAAAGGTGTGGACGCAGATTTACGCTACGCTAAAAAATAGGTTTTTGCTGAATATTTCAGTTGTGTCATGTACTATGTTTCCACAAAAATAAACAATGATTCAATTTCTTTAGCTGCCAAAAAAAACTTACACAAAAGCTTGCTATGATTGATGACGTATTTTCATACTTGACAGGTTTCCTAAACTATTCATTCATTCATAATATTGTACCTACTGTATGTTGGTGAACGATTACTTTTTTATGTAAAAGACATGCTATTTACTCGTACACGCTTTCGTAAATGTTTTAACAAAAGGAAAACACCTATAATAAGTATTTATACATATACTCACGACATTATCCCACAGGGGTAGACAGAAACTACGACTCGCCACACACTACGATTCTGACATACTTTTCTCGCCTCATCCACTTTCATACAATCTTCATATTATAATACTGCTGTTGGTTGAGAGTAGGTACCGCGTACTTGTCCTTTTCGGAGAAGACCATTTATTTGGTCATGGTAAGTTCTCATCGGACGCCCTCTCTCGACTGTTGCGCTCACATTGGTATTAAGTATAAAAATATTAAGTAGGTAGGTATTTTATTCTTTATTAGGTAAGTACCTACTCCATTTTAGTACCTATAGTTGGCAACGAAAGTGAAGAACATTTTTCATCATTATTTCTATTCATGAGAAGAAGGTTTAGAAGTGTTCATCAAAGTTCGTACATACACTTCATATTTATATGTATTTTTTGATGTTGTCCAAGAGGCTTAATGGTGTCGTCCCCAAAGGTGTACTATAGGCTAAGAAGGCTTGATATACTTTCACAGAACAATGCTATCACGAAATAATGTAATGAATCATAATATCTGGACAGTAGTTGCTAGATCTAACCATTCCCGAATCGAGAATACATTTTGACGAAAAAAGGAATTTTAATGACAATTTAGCAGCTTTTACTAAAGTGACCGATTTATAGAGGCCTTTGAAAGCAGCTATTATTTGCCAATTTCTTTGCTATTAAAACTTTTTTTGGGGATCTTTAGTCGTTGGACGTTAACGCGATTCCTTTAACATAATAAAAACGCTATCGAGGATAAAAAGTTCGACTTTCTCTCCAACGCCCTTTGAATTATTTATTCTGTAAAACTCTCAAGTTTGTTGGCCAGGAGGAATTTAAGCTATTGATTATTTAAATAGCTTCAGGAACTAATCTAATTTTAGCATCGAATCGTCTTTGATTTAGCATTTGAAAGAGAGAAGAGAAAAATATAAAAATTAAGTAGCACCAATAACACCCACCGGATAAGGCTCTTCTTGGTAGGTGGAAAACATGCTCGATCGGCCACATGATGTTATTTTTAACGCACGGCGCAACAAAGCCTTCCTATTCTATAGAACCTTCTGCACTAGACGACCCGACCCGAAAAAGTGAACTATAGAAACAGGAGCCCAATTGCGCTAAGTTAAAACATCGTAGTTCTATTCTTATCCAATTTCAGTTCTAATCACATTGCAATCCAATACTGTGCTTAATTCCGCATCGCGCTAAACTCTATGTAACTGACAGCCCTTAACGTGATAATCATAATAAATATAAAATTCTTCGACGGCACGATAGCACAATCTGTAGTGAACCTATCTGTGTGCTGAGGGTCGCGGGTTCAAATCCCGTAAGGGACAAATATTTGTATGATAAAAATAGTAGTAGTTTTACATCATCAGTCTAAATCACACTCGTTTTTTTTACACTAAATAGGTAATACCGATAAAAATGTGACTTAAAAAATGTATCACACCTACGTGGCATTAGTCGATTGCAAGACCAGTATAGCAACTGCGGGTTGTCTCGCCTGGGCTTGCAAAAGGTCCACATCTCGTCCAACTTTACAGATCTTTGTCTTTGGGCTCTTCGAAAATGAAATTAGCTTTCTGTCTCACACATCGTGTATCTCGCTACTAATTGTATTCAAGAAAGCCCATAAAAGTCCCTAGTCCACATCCAGATTTTACCAAAATTGCAATTTTACGTTGGTTGAAACCAGCGTTACCTATTTATTTCTGTAAAAAGTTTATTATTTCCGACCCATTTTTCGAATTTATCTGGGGGCAATTTACGAGATCCAATAATTTTTTGTACACCATTTACCATTTAGAATATTATTAGGTACATGATAGTTTAGAAGTTATAACTTTTGAATTTATTAAAAATGATTGATTACATAATATTCAATTCAATCTCTAATTTTCAATTATTGTGATACCACGCCAGATGGAGAAATTATTCGATTTAATGAAATTAAAGTTTATAATGGAAGCAGACATGTAGTGGTATCAATTTTTGTGTTTATTTTTAGATTGTGCCGTAAGGTGATATTTTCTTGTTCGGGTAAAGTAGTCTTACGTTTCTAAAAATGATTCGTCAATTTGTTTTGGACCACTTCACTGTATTGGTCTAAAACTACCACCCTAACACCCTGTAGTCACTACAGGTTAGAGTGGTTGTATAATATTTTTATAAACGTTCGATCAGTCGATTGCATTTAATGTGGAAAGTCTAATTTCCTATATGATTCTTAGGGAAAGTAGTTTATTGTCATGGGTACCCTAACACCCTGCATAAATGAGCCATCACCTGTACCTATGATACATACAGGGTGTAACAAAACACCCTAGTAATACTTAAGGGGGTGCTTCAGCCCATGAAACTAAACAACTTTCGCTATGGAGCCAACTTCAAAATCGCAAAAATAAAAATCTGCTGTCCCATACAAAACTGCTGTACCGACTCGACTAAAATGTATGGACAGCAAATTTTTTTCGCGATTTCGAAGTTGGCTCCATAGTGAAAGTTGTTCAGTTTGGTTGTCTGAAGCACCCCCTTAAGTATTACTAGGATGTTTTGTTACACCCTGTATAATGTAAAGCTTATTGTGCTATTGACTGTACAACTTTGCTACTTGGCTAACGTCGGCTCCACACAGCGTTCGTTAAGATTAACAAGGCTCCACGGTAACGAAGCCGTAGCCGCTCCAATCAGAGGCTCGCTCCGTCAGCACTTCTCTATTTTGCTTCCCTTCATTTTTGTACCCACTTCTGTGTATATAGCATTATTTGTACGCAATTTCAGAGGAAGTTTGATAAATATTTCTTAAGGACGCGATTACATTAAGACGCTGTTATCCCGTCGGGGCCGTTTTTTGAACACGAACGAAAGTGTTTTAAACTGTGTTTTAAAGTCTGAAATTAAATTATGTCTTATTTAAGGATCGGGCGGATGGGCGACTGTTCTCAATTACACGATAAGATTAAGTTTACTAGATAGAAAAACATCCCAAAGTTACCCCTTTTTGTTATGTTTTTTCAATACTATGATTAAACTGCTGATATTTAACTTTTTATTCTTGGACTTAACTAAATACATTAAATATTTCTAGTGAACTCAGAAGAATTTTTAGCTTAGAAACTCACATGAGCAAAGATATTGACGAAAAACACGTTTTTTTGCGATCCTGCTTTCATTTGGAGCGGGATGGCTAATTGTAAACTTATGCTTGCAAGAAAGAGACGCTTGCACTGGGATAACCTAGCCTTAAGGCAACTTGGATCAAATAGCCAGTCTCCGGACAGTAAACTTTATACTATTTTATTTATTCTTTAGCTTTGATTAGACTCAGTCGTTCGATTCAATGCACCTATAGGCTTAGATCAAAGTAAAATTAATGAATAGGCCTACGCGAACATTTCAAACCAGAAAAATGAAGCAAAACAAATGAATGGAATACTTTAAATTTGTACCCATTTGCCCTAGTTTTAACAGACAATTGTGCTAGTTTATATTTCGTGCCTGCTGTGCCGGGGGTCGCGGGTTCGAATCCCGTAGGGGACAAATATTTGTATGACGAATATTAATATTTGTACCCGAGTCATGGATGTTTGTATCTATATATGTATTCTATATCGTTGTCTAGTTATCATAATACAAGTCCAGGCTAGATTCTGGAACTTTAAATGTGCCTAGATAATTTGTGTGACACTGTCCAAGATATTTATTTATTTATTATTTATTTATATGGACCAAAGGCCCTAGTAATGTGCTTCAAATCAACGCCCTTTAGGCCTATACATTAATTTTACTTTTATCGAAGCCTATAGGTATGTAACTTGTAGGGACTTTGTGCACTTCACGAATGCCGTCGTTAAGTCGTAGGTATGATGCAGAAGCTGTAGAATTTGTAGTTAAAGACACAAAATACTCAATCGGTTTTGGATAAACGGTTTTTTGGTGTTGAGTTTTTTTTGGCATTTTGTAAGGGTGTAAATTTTAAATGCATTGCATTCTTTAGGAGGCGCTTCAGAACATCAAACTGAACAACGCTTACTGATTTAACTTTACTGAACAACTGAACAATCAATATAGAAATCGCTTAAAATAGGCTTAGCTTTAGTAAATAAAAGATTTGCTGAATCTAGTAGAGTAGGTAAGCATTATTGGTAAAGGTGTCAGCCAGCGTAGAATTTAATATTAGGGCCGCTTTGACCCTAATTTACGTCTTGTAGCTTATTCAGCAATACGTGTAGCTAGTTCGGTATAATTTGATCCTAGATTTAATTTTCGATGTGGATATGACATTTTGATACACAGTCATGTTGGTATAATGTGTCCGTATGCCCAGCGGGGCCCTCGGTCCTAGGGCTTTGAAACCTAGCTAATCATTTAGTGCTCATTTAGTGCTCTCTGAATATGTATGGCTTATATTTAGTGCGCTAGCTTAGATTTGATATAACTCCGTTATCTTTGAAGCACTAAATATAACCCATGCATATTCAGAGAGCACTAAATGAGCACTAAATGATTAGCTAGGTTTGAAAGCCCTAGGACCGAGGGCCCCGCTGGGCATACGGACACTGGTATAATTGGGTATAGTTTGCACTCAGTTGAGTATTAGTGAAGGCATTCACTGATACGTCTCAAAGTGAAGTATGAACTGCCTACGCACTCTTAGATATTCCGTGCTACGGATCGGACAAAAATAGCAAAAATAAATCATCGTAAGGAAACCTACGCAACGGAAGCGTACACACGGCGACACATCAGGTTACGCACGCTATATACCCATAACTACACTACGTACAAAACACAAAATGTAGAGAGCCTGCATAGACGCGGCTGCCGGCGCGGGCGCAGCGTGCCGTGAGTCGAAACAACAACAACATACCGCACCCTCTCGCACGATTCGCAGCGTTTAACTTCGAATAGTTCAAAGTCCAAACAGGGTAGCCTGAGCTGTCGTCGTGTGTACCTGATATTTATGAGAATGCGTGTGATAATTTGGGCACGCGCGTTGGACTGACGCCCATGCGTTCCCTAAAGGTTATGCCTCTGCCCTGGAGAGGGACGGATATAGGCTGATGTGATGATGATGATGTAGATATTCAATAAGTTATAGTGAAAACTCTTTGTACGTACATACTAGGTAGGTATTTTAGGCCTGATTCTCCTGATAATACACCCAAAAAAATCCATTCAAAAACGATCTGACTTTGAGCATTAATTTTAAGAATTACGGCGTATTTAAAAGATACGGATCTCAGAAAACTTATTGGATATTCCAGCCATTTGCGAAACTTTGAAAAATAATATTTAATAATCCATTTCTATTTTACATCAACAAAAAATGTAAACCTTGAAACTTTAATTACTTATAGATTTCGGAAACTCGGGTCCTTAAAATTAATATTGGAGAGACTTTGTCTGCTAATAGCGTACTCTGGAACGACCTTCAGTCCCGACGCTTTTGTTTTAATACCTAAACTCTTATCATAAATTAATTTCTCAATACAGGAACAAATCGCTCTCAATATCTCAGTGTCAAACGCAATACTTGGTTTATTCTAATTTAGGGGAAATAATCTTGGTCATTACAAGATTTATTTCAGAAGCCGTTGAGACACAGGTTTATCTCAGCCGATTTCGACTTTAGTAACTTCTTATTTACAATTGCATGACATTTTAAAGAGCATGATTAGATTGTGTGCTCCTAAGAACAAGAACCGTGTGCTCTAAAGAAAGATGCACTTGTTTTTCTTGTCTTGAGTATCCAGGCCCTCAGGAGTCAGGAGGACCCTGAATCCTCCAATATTCAGAGACGTTTTTAAGTTTAAAGTTCGAATTCTCAGACGTCAAGATCCATAAATTTCCCTCAGGGATGAAACCTATTTAGTTTAAATTAGAACGTATAACATAAGGTAGGTCCTATATTACCTATATTTCATCCAAATAGAGTCGTTTTGCGAAACCAATAACATATAATTCTCACGACTATATTCCCGGATGCGAAACCAATTCTATCTAATAATAATACAAGATTAAGGGCCCGTTTCACCACTTTTGGATAAGTTCTTGTTAGCTTATCCGACAGTTCATTTGACATAATTATTTTGTATGAAGAATATGTCAAATGAGCTATCGCATAAGCTAACAAGAACTTATTCGGAAGTGGTGAAACAGACCCTTATTCACTAAAAGTCTTAGATAGAGTGAGCGGATAGGCGGATGGGCGTAGGAAAAATTGGTAGAAGTACCAAATTTTCTAACCATCCCAAAGCGGATTATAGTCGTAAATTCATGTATGCGTATCGATCTACTTGCGGTGAAAGAAACCGCTTCACTTTTCCTATAAATGTGTGTTAGAAAAGATTGCGGCGAAGAAAATGTCAAGAGAACTCCACACAAAATGTTTCTTTGTAGGTTTTACCTTTTTGTTCCATAAAAATCTAAACCCATTACTCTGCAAAGTTAGGGTGACTACACAGTATCTTAAAGTTTTGGACGTAGCGCAGGTATTACTAAAGTGTGTTCAATGGAACAAAGTGTAAGTACGGTATAAAATGTACAGTTTCTAAAAGTTTAATTACACTTAGGACTATAAAGTAGCTCATACGGTTTCTAATTATTAGTTTAGTTTGTCAGTTCTGAAAATTAAGTGTGCTCAGAAATTCAGAATCCTTAAATAAGGAAAGGTAGAACTTTACTACTTAGTAAAGATTTTGGTTGTTGCAGCAATGACTGACCAACTCGAAAAAAATACTTCTCATACACCAAAAACTAGGTACGGTAATCATTACATTTAAACTGCACCACCACACTCAACTGCTAGAGATGAAATTATATTGATGACGTAATTGCATCGCTTTTCGCTGATTGGTTATTTAACCTACGTTCCTTATTTACCTTATTAGTCAACCATTTCCTCCGCTGGCATGGCCAAATAGAATGAATGGGTGAAGATTGGCATGTCAGGAGAGCATATCTGGGATGTCCCATGGGTCACCCCAGATATTGGAACGACGAAGTGGAGGTTGACCCACGTGAGCTTCAAGCCAGCTCAAATTAAATTAATATAAATTTAAAAATTATTTATTGCCTTTCTATTATATTTTACATCACAGTTCTCAGCTCCTGGCGAATGGTAGCGCAGGGTTGGAAAAAGATGCACTTTCCGGTCTCTTATTTCGGAGGCCAAGACCCACTTCGGATGGCTGAACCAATGGAGCTCTTTATTTTATATAAAAATGTATGATTTGGACAGTTGTACTTTTTTTAGGTTTTTATTTTTTCAATATAAATATTGACAAATTATCGAAATAAATAGGGTGTTGTTTCATTCCCTAATTCCACAGTTTATGGATCTGTTATGCACTGTGTTAATGCAAGCATTATTTACTACAACTGTAAATGTCTATGTTACAGTCAAAACTCGTAACCTGTCAAAAACACTATTGACTGCAAATCAGTCAAAAGTGGTTTTGACCGATTATGAGTTTTGATTGTAACATCTATAACAAATGACACAGATTTTCCCCATCATTTTAACTTTAGAATAGTGTGAATAAGTCATAAAAAGTTTTCCAGTTTAGGTTACTTCTCCAAAGGTTTTAAATCTTAAACGCTTTCCGCCCAGCAAGTATTGCCCAACCCTCCGGGGCATCTCACCCAACCAATTTGCTGACTCAACATTTTGTTTGACCTTCCCAACGTAAATAAATATCTTTTATGTTACTTTTAGGGATAAAATTACGTCGCGAAATTTGCTGTGTTGTATTTTGTTTCAAATTGTTATACGAATCCAATTTATGTGGGATAAAGAAAGACCCACCTTTATTATTATTGATCAGCTATGAGTAGGGTGGGATAGGCTAGATAATGTTTTTCTTTATTTACTGGAAAGAAATAAAGGATAAAATAAAATAATACTTTCAATTTAACTACGTATTAGAAACTATTCTGGACAAACAGTGTAAGTAATAGTTAGGAATTCGAGGACACTGAACTAGGAACAGAACAATAAAGGATTTATTTATAACATAACAATTCAGAATAATATTGCACTAGCGTATTATGCAATGCATTCTGTACATTACAGTATTATGTATTGAGAGTTCGCGGAGTGACGGGATACCTATTACAACAGAGATAATTATAATAGAAGATTTTGTTTGATTGCCCACCTTTGGGATGAAATGGTTCGCGAAAGATAGAAGAGATGACTCCGATAGAATGAAGCTCGTTCGAATAGGTAGGAAACGTGGCGGTAAGAGAAAAGGCACGAAAAACCATGATAATCACAGAACTCGGTATTACAGATTTTTTATCTCTCCTTTTACAAATACAAATAAATGCAAATATAAACGCTACAGGGATACATAAAACAAGTGACAATGGCATCGAATACCTACCAATTGTTGGCAATAGTTGGTCACCGCACCATTTAACCAGCCGGCCAGATTCTTTTGTTGCTGAAACGCTTTGAAAGCCTTTGTGGGTAAGCGTTTCCGTAAAATGTCTGACCCACTGCTAGCTGCCAAGTATCATGACCTACTAGTTTCACATATACATTGGTAAGGGTTTAGGGGAAGGTTTAGGGGTATTATTACCTCATGGAGAAAAAATTTGGTAACAATATTAACATGGTGGCGTTAATGTTAAGAAAAAAAAATCACAGATCTCGTGTCTTTCACGAAGTTGAAAATAAATCTGCCAAATGAACTGAATCTCTCCGCGTCACAAATAGTACAACTTCTGAATAACCCATCAGTGATACACGGACCTCCAATATTTTTTTTAATATAGCCCAAAGTCATAATATTATTTTATCTCTCATCAGATATGAATTTTTTCCGATCGAAACCGAGCGAAAACATACCGCGCATTTTTAAAATTTATTCGATTTTCAAAAAAGTTTTTGAGATGATTCAAATATTTTTTGCACTTTGTAGCACTTGTTGAGACGGGTTTTTTGACAACCTAATCAGCCACATAGTCCCAAAACCCACGACACCAGGGCCATGTCACACTTTCCCTGAAAATAGGGCCTACTTTATATTACGAAAAGTGAAAGCGAATTTTAATTTGCATTGTTAAACATCACGTTACATTGTGCATTGGTGGCGTAAATTAAAGACAGGTCTATCCACACGACCTTTTACACGAATAGCATAAGCATAAACATTTGCTCACGACTATATTCCCCGAGGGGGTAGTCAGAGATATTCTGAAACCTCAGAACATCCACGTTTCAGCAGTAGTACCGAAACTCTGTCCAGTGTGACGGGGGTGAGCCCGTCGCCAATTATAATGGATAACAATACTTGCCACGAAATTAAAGCATGCAGGTTTCCTCACGATTACACGAATTCTATGAAATATATAACGCTCCATTGCAATATCTATTATTTTATGCGACATTCTACGTTGCGCGGTAAAGTAGATTCTAACAAAAGCTTAAAAAAAATGATAAAGGTCGGTACGAGAAAATCAATTCCAATTTAATTTGGTGAGCAGCGAAGTGCAATGCGTTTGTAAATTTATGATAGATATTGAAATGTAAATCTTAGCTCCGACGCGACGCACGTCGATAAACCAGTAGATAGGTATGTGATTCTAATTAGTATCACGCTTGGAAGACATGAGTAATTACCCCACAGAATAGAAAGCTTCGACACAATCAAGCTAGTGGACAACCAGCTCCTGGCCCCTACACAGATAAAGATATTAGGAGTGCACAAAATGATCACGTGATGACGCACAAAGTCTCCCATAGATTGTCCACTAGCGCGATTGTGTTGAAGCTTTTTCTGTGTGGGGTATTTACTCATGTGCTTGGTGACCAAATTCCCTTTCGGGGAGGTCGGCAAGAGAGTTACGACTAACTAAGATATTTCCAAGCATGCAGTTGTGGCAAGGTTAGCCTTTGAATGTTTCAGGATTTTATGACGATGAGTTGAAATTCATATTATTTCAAATGTCGAAAAAGTCAAGATTTCTCGTCGCAAATTTAGTAACATTCAGTTTACTTATTACATTGTAACAGAAATGTGTCTGTACATTGAAGATATTTACATGAAAAAGATTACGTATGATATATGGTTTTTAGGGATTCCGGACCCCAAATATACCTTTTAGAATGTTTGTCTGTCTGTTTGTTTGTATGTTTGTAACATCATCATACGCAAAAAATACTGAACCTAGGTATTTGATGAAACTTTTTTTGTTTGATTGCTTATGATCCGACTTAAAATAAGCGCCCGCCGCATAATGGTGCGATAAAGCGCTATCGTGCCCTAGCTCTCTTTCTTTTAGCACGCATACGAACGAGCTAGTAGGCGCAATAAAACGTTTATCGAGGCGCCATGCATGCCGCGGACACTTGGTTATAATTTGTGCGGACAGAGTCGCGAGTAAACTCTAGTTATCTTATAAAGGTTTACATACTTTAGGGAGTGCTGCACACCATCAAACTGAATAAAGTTCACTATATGACAAACATTAAAATCGCGAAATAAAAATCAGCTGTAGGTAATAGTAATGGAGTAGGTATGCAATGCAGTTTTCACACTTTTTTTGGGTCAACCAATTTTTTTTTGTAATGTCATTATTGGTCCTACAGTGAGAATTGTTCAGTTTGAGGGTCTACTAAACCCTATTTAGTAATCAATATTAGCTACGTAAAAAAGAATCTCCGTAGTATCGCGCAGGCTCGTGTAACAGGCAAGCCATAAAGTGCTCACTTTAATATTCAACGTTCCAACTTTACTACCTAGGCTAGCACTAAAGAAGTGCCTCTGCTCTTGGAAGTGGCAACTAAAATAGTCTGCTCTATATTTTGATGCGGTAACATTTCTTATTCAACGTCAATGAAGCGGAAAAGCTTTTGCCTATGGCAAGTTAACAAAATAATGTTTTAAAATAGGCTATAATTTTGCTTAAGGATTTACTAAAAACAAACGGACGCAGCTGATTTGTATGTGACCAGCATTATTGTTTGCGAATTTCCATGACATAATTCACGCCATATTCACTTTCGGGGTTATCAGAAATTTTCTAAGGAAACTTCTACAATGGTTGCAATAGTAACGTTGTCAAAGGCTAGCCATTTGTCATTTCTCTGAATGAACAGATGCGCACCGCATATACCATAAAGTTCTTACAGGAGTAGAGGTACTGACATGAGTTGTCAAATGAAACCGTTTTTGGAGGTTTTCAGGAGATTCGAGGCAAGCAAAAATTCGAACTCAATCTATATTTCTAAATCTAACGTTAAATCGAGGATAACTTAATCTAATAGTGTTAGTATATTTCACAAAGTTATTTACGATTTCACTTTTGATTCATAATTATTCACAGAAACCTAATTTTTACCCTGCGATAAGATCCCCAAAAACGGTTCTATTACATCACGTCACGTATCTCTTTCTATTATACATACGTACATCGCGCTCTATCAGCTGTCAGTTACTGTTGTAACTTTATGGCACATACCCTGTCTGAGTGTGTGCGCCTGTTCGGACGACGTCTAATGCCCTATATGTGAGTGCACCGACAGCAGCCATTTATTATGAAGCTTTCAATCTGTGATGATATTCAATCATGTGATGTAATGTGTGTGAAAAACTGTTTAGTCGCCTCGTACGACAGCCGTCGAAAGAAAGAGTGGTCCATTTCACCTTGCAATGGATTGGTCAGCCTATATTCATCTTTTATTATCTGTAGCATGTAGGGCTTAAGCGCTTTTACACACGATGACGCATTGACAGAGCGGCAGACGTCAGTCCGTCATTTTGTGAAGCAAGGAGTTGTATGAAACCGCACGTAGAAGCACACACGGTGCGTCAATCCGTTACTGTGTGTGCTTCTACGTGCAGTTTCTTAGAACTCCTTGCTTCACAAATGGCGGACTGACGTCTGCCGCTCCGTCAATGCGTCATAGTGTGTGATCTCACTAAGACATCTTAAAACTACGAAGTGAGGCTATAAATCGGCAAAGTGTTCTTAAGAAAGCATTTACAGCAACTGCTCTGAGCTGGGACAGCGATAAATGGTTCCACTTCTTGGAAACACTTTCACGGTTTGTTTAACAAGAAAACGAGACAATTACTCTAGTTCTTTTCATTGTTTTATGGTGAAGAGTAAGAGTGATAGCACATCGAATTTAATTCAACAGCGATGAGATATTATTGACATAGCATTTGACACGTTCACCTTTAGTTAGCACTATTTTAGGACCAAGCAAGTCAGCACCGGAAGACGTGGCAAAGCGGGTCGTTTGCAGTATTATGATTTCCAATTTCAGAAAACGATACAATTACCGAAAAATGTAAATACACTCTGTTGTTGTAGTACAGGGGCTGGTTACTGGCATGACCTGACCACAGACCTGATTCACACAAAATTGTTGTCCCTAACGAACACAACCCCCTTACTAATAACTGAGTGTAGCTCCCTACATTTATAACTAATTCCCATACATACAATTTTTTTAATTCGTTTTCAAGAATTTTATAATAATTCCCGCTTTTGGCCCCGTCTCCCGGGCTTGACTAACTGTTGCTAAAATACGCGCCATTTAGAATTTCAATCGTAAAACCAAAAAAAATTTCAAATTAAACAAACATTTTACTGTTTTAATACGATTTTTTTAAATTAACTTTATTTTAATTAAACTTAAGTAACTTACTAAGGAGTAAAATTTAATGCTCTTGAAATTGCTGGAGTATTTTTTTTACAAAAGTATGGAATGAAAGAACATTCATATTATTTTTAAACTCTTCGTATTCATGAATATTATTTACCAGTAGGTAAAATTCAAATTATACAGGGTGTCAGGGTAAACCGTTGGATTACTTTAAGAGGTGATTGTACACATGATACTGATCAACTTTCCCTAAGAAACCAATAGAAAATACTTTAAAAAAAATGCAATATGGAGCAAAATCCGAAAACGCCCAATTAAAGTGCACATCTGGAGCGTTGCACTGTACGAGTGTGTGTAGCGAGACATGGACATTGACTAAACGAGATCGAGACAGGCCGGAAGCTTTTGAGATGTGGTGTTGGAGGAGAAAGGGGATAAGTTGGACATAAAGAATAACAAAATTAAGACGTGTTAAGAATGGTTAAAGAGAAGAGAAATATTCTAAAAACAATCGAAAACCGGAGAAGAAAAATGATCGGACACTTGATAGGTACGAAAAGACAATTTCTTTAAAACTATATATTGGAGACCTAGACAGAGTTATCTAGATCAAGTGAAGGAAAAGGTTGATGTCGTGTCGTATCAAGAACTCAAGACACTAGCGGAGAAGAGACAGGATTGGTGAATACTCCACCGACATGATGGTGATGATACTAAATGCTGGAAAACGAGCTGATCGAACGTTTGTATGGAAAGTGGAGTTACAATTTTGAGAATTTCCTATAGGTTTCAGTATCGATGGGTACAATCAACCCTTAAAGTACCCTAACACCCTGTAGAACAAAATTTCGCAAAAGAAAACAGTATTCTTTATTTTAAGTTTTCATCTTATTTGCCTCGCTTTAAAAATTATGCCACCTTCTGCAATCTCATCATAATTCGTTGTATGACAACAGTATGACAAGTAGAATAAGTTAGACGCTAAAGTTCCTGTGTCGGCGGACATGGGCCCTTCATACACTTTGATGACGTACATTTTAGTTATCCAATGGGAAAACTTTTTGGCCGGCCTCCAGAATGTAAATTAATTTTGTTCTGTTCTCTCGCCTTTGTAAAAAGTTTTTGTTTGTGCGTAAAAGATGTAAAAGGTTTCGAAATTTTGTTTCTGTTTATTGTAAAGGGACTTACAAATTGTTGTGTAAGTACATAAATAACGTACGGTTAGCTGAAACTTTAAGGTATAGGCAATACCTAGTGAGAAATTTAGTTATTGAATAAGTACTTAAATCTGCAGCGGTGCAGCCGCTGCTGCTTAAACATATCGTGAGGAAACCTGCATGTTTCAATTTCGAGGCATGTATTGTACCCACTATCCAGTTGTTCACCCCCCGTTACACTGGACAGAGTTTCGGTACTACTGGTGAAACGTGGATGTTGGTTCAGCTTATCTCTGACTACCCCCTCGGGGAATATAGTCGTGAGCATATGCTATGTTATGCTAAATCTGCAGCCGAGGGTACACAATACAGGATGTAAACTTAAATGACTTACTTTTAGGTGATTATTCACACCTTAAAACTGAACAATTTTCACTATGGGACTAACACTCAGTTGCAGAAACGCTCATTAACATTAATCTTCCATTAAAACTCTTGCTAGCTTTTAGTACGTCAAAAAGAAAAAAAAATTACAGCAAGAGATTTAATCGAGGATTAACTTTAATGAGCGTTTCTGCAACTGAGCGTTAGACAATACACCCTTTGATAAAGTATATGTCAAGATTGTCAGTCGAAGATACGAAAGCGTCGAAAAAAATTGGAACCAGGACTGGTTCCTAAACCCTATACATATACACGCACATAATACAGAATTTGTATGGCGCCTCACGCACACCAACCTATGAAACTTAGCCCCTTTTGTTTTATACGGTAAAACAGTGAGGCTCATTCTAGACATATACTTTTTCTAAGAATACACCACTAGTTTTTAATTAGTAAATTCAAACCGTGAATCTGAACATTTTTTCCTAAGGAACATGGGTCGAAAAACAAAATATGTTTGGACCTCCCATACAAAAGTGCGGATTGGCCGATCGATTTTCTATGAGAGGTCCAAAAAAAAAATGTCGTCTCTCGACCTATTAGGTAAAGTTGTTCAGATTCACGGTCTGAATACACCCTTAAAGTTTCGTTACTAATTAAAAATTAGTTGTGTATAACAAGTGGTACTACTTACTAACCTACAGCACGTACGTATACAGGGTGTAAGTGACAGCCTAGCAAATACTGAAACGGTGAACTCAGACCATCAAACTGAACAACTATCACTATAGGCTTTCCTCAGGAAACGCGAAAAAAAAATCAGCTGTCCCATACATTTGAGTCGGGTAGGTATAGCAGTTTTGTGTGGGACAGCAGATTTTTCTTCACGTTTCCTGAGGAAAGTCTTTAGTGATAGTTGTTCAGTTTGACGGTCTGAGTTCACCGTTTCAGTATTTGCTGGGCTGTCACTTACACCTGTATATCACCCTTTATATCTATTTTATTTAATCTATTTCGAACTACGAATGAAGAAACAATTTCGAACTACAAAATGATGGTGCCTTAAATAAAAAACGTAGCATCTGTTTTTTCTATCAAAATAAAGTAGAAAGAAATATTGGGTAAACAGAGTCGGAAGTGTCGTATCGCAGGGCGCGCCCTCAACTTTTGACGTCTGTAAACGATGGATGAGTAAACAAAATGATGATGGAATGTCTCCAGAGCCCCACCTTTGTGTGTGCCGACGGTAACCTACTCAACCCTCTCAGAGTAAGAATAACACTAAACCAGCGGGACCTGTGGCGTTTAATACAGACAAACAATATAATACTTTAGTTTGAAAAACAAAGGCTTTTGTTTCCATAAAGGAGTATTTTATGTATGAGGCTTAAACAAAGATGAGGCTATTATGTACCGTCATAGCGTTAGAGACTAAAATTGATCGCCACTTTGAAATTTCGTGGCAAAAAATTCCAAAACCAAGCCCTAGGCGATTTTGTATTTATGTTATAGTCTATTTTGTAAGTTTGAAATGTATCGTGTCACTGATCTATTCTACCTGCGATGCTGCATCGCTAGGATTATAATTATGATAGCTAGGGTTACTCGCCACCACAGCTATATTTATATTCAGTATCTTTTCGTAATTTAAATTTGATCTCGACTCATTTAGAAAGCTTCAACATAAAAAAAGAAACGGAGATAAACATGAGATAAATAAAATAAAATAATAGTTCATTTAAAAAATCTTCATATAATGTTACATTGAAATATCTTGAAGTTATTATTACTTTAATTTGAAGAAGTTTAATATTATTTTCTTAGTCAATTTTTTTTTTGAGCAATTATTATCAATGCTTTGTATTTCGTCGCATGCTTTTGTAGCGCGATATACTTATACATTAGTTTCAATAGGTACTTATGCCAATTAGCATAACCTGTGCTGGAGTGCGATTTTTGAAAGTCATTCACTGAATTCAGCAGTTGAAAATATCAAAATTACTATACGCATCTTTCTACTGCTGATTTGACTTTGAAAAATCACACTACAGGAGAGCGATTTTTGAAAGTCAAATCAGCAGTAAAAAGATGCGTATCTCCGTAGTAATTTTGACATTTTCAACAGCTTAGCTCACCGAATGAGATTCAAAAATCGCACTCCAGGTCTTATTGTGTAACTACCAAATGATGAAATCGACATGATGTTTTCTGGCAGTTCTTAGCGATTCCGCTTCTTAGAATTTAGTTAATAAGTTTCAAACAATGGATAATGAAGAGCACAGAAACAGATATTACTTAAAATTGCCTAATAAAGTCATAATAAGTTACTGGTCTTGTAAAAGTTATAATCAGAAACTTACACAATAGCGTTACATCTACGAGTATAATATATCAAAAAAATCATAATAATAATAAGTACTTTTATTTCAGACAGTCCATAGAGTGTTAGTTAGTATATACTTAAACTACGTTCGTACAGAATAATACACAATAGTCCTATAATTTATACATAGCCTATTTTTTGATAGTAGCCCAGTCATTTTACGCAGTTTTGTTAGAAGGGGTAGGGAGTAAATTAAGAATGGTACTTTTAATCTGTAACCGGTACCATTTAGTGACAAAAATACTATGTGAAAACTTATTAAAAAAAAATTAACTACGCAACATAGAATCAAACATAGATCAAAATTGTACCTCCCAGAAGGCTTTTAATTTAATAACATTAATACCGATGCACTCATTTTAATTAGACTCAACAATGTAAATGAGTTTTGAGCAATAAAAAAGTCATTTAATAATAAAAAATGACTTATTCCTTAGAAAATACAAATGTATTTTTCAAAACTTTCCAAGTAGACGAAAATATTTACACGGTGTTTTAAGTGTGTATAATGGTAAAGCCTTTAAAATGTGAAAAAAAATTTACCGTCATTTTTTTTTAGAACGAGATAAACACAAATTTTTAAATTTTGGGTTGTTGCTGACGTGATTTTTTTTTATTTTTGCATATTTCTATGCTCAAATTGGCTCTTAAATAATATACCGAAAAAAATATCAATTCTTAATTAGTCCTGGCTCAAACCGTAAAATGACTGGGCTATAGAGTGGGCAGCGGATTGGTGTAGTTCCGTCCAGTGCCTCCAGAAGGGACAGTGTGGCCGGTTTGAAATGGTGTTCAGGAGACTGTTGGTGCTACCTTGGACGCGAAGCATCAGGGAAAGAAAGACAGTGTGAGCATGTTGCTAACTGTATCTATTTTTCCTATAGATGTAGGTACCCAATCAATCTCTTGCTCAATAGACACTTGCTCATCGTACACGTATTTCAGCATATTTCCCATTCCTTTGCTGGTTTCATCCTTATCACAACGTAGTAAGGAATCATGTAATACTTGCGAATCTATTTCTCAGCTGAATTAACGCTAATACAAATTAATGTTATATTGGAACTGAACGATCAAGGTTTCGGCCTGCTTTTGAAGTAAACCAGATGAGATTGTAACGTAATATTAATAGCAAATCGTGTGAGTGATGAATGCATAAATCCTTGTAATTTGTGGAGGGGAGATCCATCGCAAATGTGTTAGCATCTTAGAGTATGCTTGCTTGTATAAATACTCTAAGGTTAGCATGTAGCGATCATAGTATTATTAGTCTACAATACAAATTATATTCGGGTCTTAAATTTATGTTATAGGAAAAAGGCTTATACCCTGCGATGGGTGGAAGCCGATGATGATGATGATGATTTATGTACATAATTTTGCAAAATCGATGAAGCCCAATGGTTATAGCTTTTTAATTGGTTGACACTCAACCGCCACCACCATCTCATGATTTGGCTGATTATTGAATGTTAATATACCTACCTAAAACGAAACGTGGATGTTCTGGGGTTTCAGAATATCTCTGACTACCCCCTCAGGGAATATAGTCGTGATCATATGTTTGTGTATGTAATATACCAAATATTTTTACTCGTTCAATAGAATACCTACATCCTATCAATAGGTTTGATCTACTTACTTTGTTATAACGCTGAATCTTTAACAGGGCAATAAAAATAAAGTATTAGCTGGTGTTAGCAGCCCTTTCAGGTAGAAAAATGCTTTGAGCCCTTCATACGGGACCCTCGTGATGTCACTTTTATATCAATGTCATTTTCCGTTTCATTACACAACAATGGTTATATGCAGAAGGATGGAAGAAGGTTCTTTAATGTTTTAATGACGATTCGACCGTGGTACGAGTTACGACCCTTTGTTGTCTTTCCTATGATACATGCATTGACCTCGAAGATTGACCTCCTATACTAGACCCACAGTGACATATAAAATCTTTGCAAATTTTTGTGCACATTGACGCAAAAAACCGCACAAATTAAGTATGCATGCTGCTGGTTGTCACTAATACGTTGTATTTGATTCATAAACATAGTCGTATTTCGCTTGTTAACTGTCATCTAGTACAAAAAAGAGCTCATCCGAGCTCTTTTGGTTGTGCCATTTTTCGAACGTTGATTGTGAGTCTTCATAAGCATAGCATAAAGCATATGCTCACGACTATATTCCCCGAGGGGGTAGTCAGAGATATTCTGAAATCTCAGAACATCCACGTTTCACCAGTAGTACCGAAACTCTGTCCAGTGTGACGGGGGGTGAGCCCGTCGCCACTTTAATGGACAGTGGGTACAATACATGCCTCGAAATTGAAGCATGCAGGTTTCCTCACGATGTTTTCCTTCACCGAAAAGCCAGTGGTGTTACAAATCGTACATAAATTCCGAAAAACTCATTGATACGAGTCGGCTTGGACGGGGATCGAACCATCGCCTCCTGCACGGCAGGCAAGGTTACTCGCCACTAGACCACCACGGCTCTGAGTCTTCATGTCAGTTTTATTTATGTTATAGTAGTAGTAGTAGGTCTTCTAGAAGAATTCGCTTTTTAGCGATAAGACCGCCTAATTTGTACCAATATCAGTTTATTGCATTTTCAGATTCTTTATTGAATTAAAAAACAACATAATTATGAAAAATTAAAATAAGTAAGTGTTTTTCATACATTTCAATCCGTATTTTTTTTTAGTGAGAAAATAGGAAAATATCAAGATATTGGTACCAATTAGGCGGCAATTTAACTCTAAAAACCTCTTTCTTTCAGACTAATGTCGTCTTTCAGAAATACATCCGTCTTAACCAAGATATGATTAAAAACCGCAAATAGCCCATAACAACTTCGGCGGTGCATGAGAAACGACTAAGGGTTAGACAGTATTCGTGTACGAAAAATCTATATTTAACCGACTTTAAATACACAGGAGTAGGTTTTCAATTCGTCTGTGTTTTTTCCTTTTTACAGAGTGAACAAATAATGGCTGTTGCCTGTTCATTTATTAAAATGAGTAACGCGTTAGTTTGTAGCACTTTTAGGTACCTAAGTGCGTTCACACACGATGACGCATTGACGCAGCGGCAGACGTCAGTCCGTCATTTGTGAAGCAAGGAGTTGTATGAAACCGCACGTAGAAGCACACACGGTGACGCATTGACGCACCGGGTGTGGTCCTATAGACTGACATCTGCCGCTCTGTCAGTGCGTCATCGTGTGTGAACGCACTAATCCGTAATTACTTGTTGAATAACCTACAGTTATGCCCAAATTTTGTTCTAGTTCTGTATTGTAATTGTCTAAGTTTTGACAGAACCGACCCTTCGTATATTAATTATTTTAAGTTTACTATAGGTTACCTACATGATTACACTGAATTGTATTTCGCCTACTACAGTTAATATACAACAATTCATTATTATTTTGCAGACAATAATCACCCCCGGTATTTGAGTTGAGTACCTATAATATAGGTACAGTTGTTTTGTATGAAACAGTAGATTTTTTTTTACGTTTCCTGAGGGTGACTCCATAGTGAAAATTGTTCAGTTTGATGGTCTGAATTCACCGTGTTTTGCAAATCACCCAGCATAATAGTATAGCTCATACTGGGTGGTTTTTCACTTTCCAAATTTACATACTAAATTGAACAACCTACTCGACTTAAATGTATGATATATGATGGTCTGAACCACCCTTGAATCTATTTATGAAATCACCGAAACATAGTGTATATTTTTTCCAACAATGGTACAATAGTGTAATGTTTTCTACTCTTTTTCTAAAGAAAATCGCTCATCCTGAAGCCTACAGAATACATTTCTTTATCCACTAATCCCCAAAAATCCACTTTACGTCAAATAAATGAGAAAAAATTACTGACGGGCATAAAATGTATCTGCTGCCGCCTGCCGTATCAAAACGTTATTTCCTTTTTACGGGAGACAATTTAATTTCCGCCCTAACTTGACAACGGGGGACCGGCGGAAAATAAGAAATAAAAGATTTCCATGTACGGTATCTTGATAATTTAATTTAGAAGAAGATGGTCGTGAAATTGGGACCTTTTTCGAAACGCGACAACTAAATTCATAATATATCGCCCAATGAAAAACATGATGTAAAATGTACACTAGTATTTATTATAAGATCGTAGTATACATTTTAAACTCTATACAATCAACTTTTTTCTACTGCACAAAGCTTGACGCGGCGAATTTCTGTAGAAAATAAATAGAAACAGTAATATAATGTAAATGTAGTTTTTAATTTCAAACAGAAATTCAAATTTTTTACTTTCTAAAAGTTCACAATTTTGGAGTAATGTTTTATTCAGCGTTTAACGTTAATTTCTTAAGAAGTTTTATTTATAGCATACATAAATATACTCATGCTTGTCTCCCATTTGGGTAGGTAGAGATAACAGACATGACATAGGTTAATTTTGAATTAGTTGGCGAAACTGAACCAGGGCACTTGTTAATGATGACAGATTGCATTATCAATGTTTATAATTGGTGTTGATGATAAACAAAATTATAATTATCGTACGTATTGTACGCAGTGCGCAGCTGGCGGGCGAACATTGACCTCAGAATCATAAGACTCTGCGGCGGGTCATTACCACGCAATTGTACTTAGTAACAGATATCAAATGCGTTTGTTAAGTTTCGCCAACTAATTAAATTTAAGATTATACAACATAAAGCTATAAAAACCGTGTAGCGCCCGTCTGTGTGCGTGACCCGATTCATCATTCACAATTTACCTATATGGTATACAGGGTCCTTCTTAATATGCTGACAATTTTTTATGGGGTTGATCAGACCATCAAACTGAACAACTTTCTCTATGGGACCAACTTCGAAATCGCGAAAAAAAAATCTGCTGTCCCATACATTTGGCTCGAGTAGGTTTGCAGTTTTGTATGGAGCGTTAGATTTTTTTTTCGTGATTTCGATGTTGGTCCCATAGAGAAAGTTGTTCAGTTTGATGGTCTGATCATCCTCTAAAAAAAGTGTCAGCATATTAAGTTGGACCCTATATACTACGTACAACCGATTCGAACCCGTATTATACATATTGCAACTGCTAGCTCACTGTATTGGGCCACAAGACAGAAAAGTTTATGTTAATGTTAAGTTAAGTTAACTCAGTAACTTGTGATTGATGAAGGTTTAATGGAAACACAACTTTGCCAAGTTAACCTTTCTCATATTACCTAATAGCAAAGTTAATTTTAACCCAATCATCAAGTAAGCATGTAAGTTCATCATATAACGGTCTGGAAAGTTCTGAAGAAGGGTCGATTCTACAGGGTCAAATTGATATCATTAGCATCCTTTTAAACTAAGAGTCTACCCATCAAACTGAACAACTTTTACTATGGGAGCAAACTGATCGGAGCAAAAAAGGTATCTGCTGCTGCATACATATAGGGCACTGCAGTTTAGTATGGGACAGCAGATTTTTTTTGCTCCGATCGGTTTGCTTCCATAGTCAAAGTTGTTCAGTTTGATGGGTAGACTCTTAGTTTAAAAGGATGCTAATGATATCAATTTCACCCTGTATACAGGGTGTAAGGGACAGCCCTCCGCAAACTGAAACGGTGAACTCAGACCATCAAACTGAACAACTTTCACTATGGAGCCTACCTCAGGAAACGCGAAAAAAAATCAGCTGTCCCATACAAAACTGCCGGACCTACCATACTCAAATGTATGGGACAGCTGATTTTTTTTCGCGTTTCCTGAGGTAGGCTCCATAGTGAAAGTTGTTCAGTTTGATGGTCTGAGTTCACCGTTTCAGTTTGCGGAGGGCTGTCCCTTACACCCTGTATTTAAGCTCTGGTATAAATTTTCTCTCGTCGATACCCAGTCCGATCATAATATATCATGGATAGATTTATCCTGTTCTTAGAAAAGAATACCATTACTCTTTGGCGATAGAAAAAGGTTACGAAAGCGCACAAGTTGGAGATTTTCAATCTTGTCAGTAGGTTAGGGTCCTTCCGATAAATTTCTAATCTACCTTGAGACCTTTTTTTCAATAACCAATCACACGAAAAGTCAGTGAGGCGTTGTAATGTCTCGTAAGATCCCTGAGAAGGCCGTGGTTTCGTTTATAGGGTTCAGTACCCAATGATTTTCAGTAAACCGTCAGAATATTTACTTTATTTCAAGCACGGACTTGACTCGACTTCTTTTAAGTCTGTGATTTCAAGAAGGTTTCTATAAATCCAAAGTGACAAATGGCAGATATGCAGTGCATATACCTACGTACTTACCTATTATATCTAGGTACAATTTTCTACATAAATTACATAATCCTTCTCAAGAAAGATACTCGTAATTCTCACTTCAAGATGTAGGTTGATGCAATTTGTGCGAGAAATTGTGACATCGAGACGTCTCTCCTTATATTTGCGCTGGAACTGGAGAAAGTAGAACGGATGTTAAGCTAATATTTGTTTACATGAATGACGCATTCGTTTGTTTAACTAGGTCGTGCTACTTTGCTATTAAAGGATATTATGTTGTGAAGTTCTATTTTAGGTTTTGACTAGCTAGTGGGCATTGAATTGTCTTTGTCAGACCACAGACTACTTAATACTTAGACTTAATAGTTACTACCGATACCGGTAAGACTTCGTGAGAAAACCTAGGTAGGTACATGATTCAATTTAAAGGCGTTTGTGTCCACCTGTTCATTAAAAAGAGGCGACGGGTTCACTACCTGCCCTACTGTAAAGAGTTGGGGCACCGTTAGTGAAATGGGAATAGAATAGAACAATATTTTATGCCAATATAAACGTTACAACAAAAGACTGATTAATCTATTAAACTAAGAAGTAACATTTTCATAATAAAATATGAGAAAGCAGTAAATTAAACAGACATACATTACAATTTAAATTAGGTTATAGGATGGCTATCAGTATGTTACTGACGACAGAAATAAGGTCTGATTGACGATTGTACAGCGCTCTGAGTCGGTTTAAATTTTGTGTTAAAAAATTTATTTCATAATTTTCAGTGGTTGTAATTTTCAGTTTCAGTGAACATCCGATATTTATGAGATATTTCGACTCAGGTATCAGATAATGCAAATTAATGTTTCAATTGCCGATAATTTGCTATCAATTTTTGTGGAGTTCTATTGTGTAGCTCCGAAGCATTTCATCGGATCTTCACAAAATTAAAATGCGACTACCTAAAATACTCTTTCAAACAAAACACAAATTACAACTAACGAAAAAATCGGTGAACATACATAAAAAAATACATACTGCTGAACGTAAAACCTCCTGGTTACTTAGGAAACTGGTTACTTTATGAAAAGTTTAAGTAGTTTTTGTTAGAAGAAGTTTTTTTTTTCATTGTATTTTGTATGGTAAAAATAAAAGGAGATTTTTCAAAATTATGTGGTTTCTTTTCAGAAATAAGCATTTTTACTAGTAATTAAATGTATGGTTCACTGTTGAAACTCGGGTGGTTCAGTGTAAACTACCCATAGTACACAGTGAGCCAAATTTCATTTTTGATAAAAACTTTCTTTACGGGTTTAGTTTGTTCCTTGGGCTTTATTTTATATAACTTAAAACTAAGAAACCTTATGAAATTACCTAACCGATGTCACCAAAACAAAAGTATTAGCTTTATTTTTCAGCACGCTACGTATCTTGGAAAAAAGGGTGGTTCACTGTTCAACTTCGCACCCTACTCTTTTTGTTAAAAAATTTATAACATACAACACCCACTAAAAAAATTATCTATTCCGGAAACCACATAACAACAGACTTCGCTTTGACGTGAAACTTTGTAGATTATACTCAACCGTTAGACATTGCTGAAAGTTTGTCAATTCCTCCTCATTAACTTTGACCTAGATCAAGCATTCCTCGTCTGTTTATTCAGGGCGACAAAATGATTGATTATCTTTTAACGTAATAAGTCAGTATAATCCCGTTTTCTATATGACACAACGTTCATATAAATCAAGTAATTCATTGAAATTGTTTTTGAAAGTCACCTTGCAGGTTCTGACACGAGCACTTGTCTCGCGTGGTGTTCGCTCTGTTCGCGTTTTTGTCTGACACGAGGCTCCGCAATTCGCAATCTATTCCTGTGCTTGATCGAAAAGAATCCCTGAGATAGGGATAGACTCTCCCACAAATTACTTACTTTCAGTGCTAACGCACGCAAAAGTACGCAAACATTAATTAATTATAAATGGAATAGAAATATAATTTAAGAAATGGGATAAGGGCAGGAAGAAGCAGAAAGGATGGAGGGTGTTTTTAATTTATAGTAGGTATATGTTTTGTGTTTTAATTTTCTTAGATCCTTAATTAACACCTAAAAGTCATATTTGCTTAGACTAAAAAACTGTCACTTTACATCAAGTTTCTTACTAGCCTTGCCTTTGCATGGTGATTCAGTCATACAGCTATCACAAAATTCAAAATCGTGAATTTTTTCTGGCTTCTAGTAGAGCTTTTTGATGTAGCAAACATAGGAAAATCATAAAAATAGGAAGTACTACGTACAGGAAAATATGTTCACATATTCCTGTCTAAAAGCAAACTCCCATGACGGCATGCATGACGCAAAAGTCTGGAATGATATTGGAAATTTTGAAAGCACTAAATGCGAAAATCATGTCACTGTGGCTTTCCGCCGCTCATATTTCACTCTTTTGAGAGCCCCGGTGTACGCCAAGCAATTCAAGACTTTAATGATCCTCATGAAACAACAAAAGAGGTTTCTAGAGGTGACGGAAAGTGCTTTAAGAGGCAAAAAGGGATTTTGAGCGTAGTAAGGTAGATTTGAAGCGGGCGTTATTAAAATTGCTATAATTACAATCTCGACGACGACGTCTTTCTGTATATGCATATTAAATGTAATAATCACTTCTTGGAAAAGCTTGATGTATTTGGCAAATATATCTCTACATAGTAGAAAATAAAGTCGCTTTCAGCGTCATCTATATATCCGCTAACTCCTCCTAAACCACGCAACGGATGTTGATACGGTTTTCACCATCAGGAGTGCGATTTTTGAATCTCATTCGGTGAGCTCAGCCGTTGAAAATGTAAAAATTACTCTGGAAATACGCATCTTTCTACTGCTGATTTGACTTTCAAAAATCGCACGCCTGAAGCATGATTTTTGAGAGTCAAATAAGCAGTAGAAAGATGCATTTCTCCAGAGTAATTTTGACATTTGCTACTGCTGAGTTCGACGTATAACATTCAAAAATCGCTTAAATGTACGGACTTAACGTACGTATTAATTGTACGTATTAATGTTTCGGTTTTCACCATCAGTTAGATAATTTTTCACGTACGTTTACATAAAAC
Source organism: Agonopterix heracliana (assembly GCA_963693445.1). Lineage (NCBI taxonomy): Eukaryota > Metazoa > Arthropoda > Insecta > Lepidoptera > Depressariidae > Agonopterix > Agonopterix heracliana. The sequence continues at coordinate 6,253,056 of OY856310.1, forward strand.
CGGATAGGTAGTATCCCTAATAAATCATTCGCATTTGAGCAAGCAAAAGGTCTATGAAATAATACTGCACTGAGAGAAAATTATTGCCATCGCAACAAAAAAACTTTGATGCTGGAGAGCCGTCTAAGTTGTATAGTTATGAAAGCAACGTTTTTATTGTTACATTCTCAATTGCTAATGCAGCAAAGTTACTCTTCATCAGTCAATCTTGATGTTACAGCAATAAAAATGTTGTCAGATAAGCTACGTAGAATTTATGCAGTTACAATGCTAAGATTGTTTCTAAGGCTATAGTTTTGCTTTAGCTTTGTTCCCATGACTATTTTCTTTAGCTAAATTATCAAAAGCATAATTGTCCCTACAACTACTTTACTTAGCTGTAGTATCAAATGTGCTTTGTGGCCTACCAATATACCTTTGTTCCGGTGACAAAGGATTTTGTGAAAAAGACAAAAGTTTATTGTCGCTAGATCTACTTTTCTTTAGTTGCAATAGCAATCTTCCTTTGTGCCTTTATTAAATTCGCTGTTGCCACTCCAACAACGTTACTTTGTCGTTATATCTTTTGCTACCCCAGCAAAGTTGCATTGGCTGTCTCGCTTCCTGCTCTGCACTTTGTTAATGATACACTATGGAAATCCGTCACTGCCCTGGAGTTATAAGCAGAAACTTAAAATATTATTGTTTCCTGCTTATCACTCCAGGGCAGTGCCGGATTTCCATAGAGTATCATTAACAAAGTGCAGAGCAGGGAGCGAGACAGCCAATGCTACTTTGCTGGGGTAGCAAAAGATATACGACAAAGAGGAAAGAGATAGGTATATGAAAAAAAAAAGATATCTCCAGTAGGTATTTAATAATGCTCTTAGAATTATAAATCTAATATAAATTAACAACTTTTATTATGGTGTCACGCTTGTCCGCTTTTGTAAGTAGAACCTTGCCAATAGAGATAGCATCCGGCGAAGACCTTTTCCAGGTTCTAATGTCTTGAAATCAAATGTGCTGTTGAATAGATCCAGTTCCGCATAAGGACCATTCCTGGAATAAACAATAAGATCAGCTGACTTGGCAAACATTGTTATGATATATGTTAGTTCTGTGACTGGGATGTATATCTGCCTACTTTGTATGTCAGTCTCTGGCACCTGTAGTACAAGCTCTAACTAGTGTGGGATGAGATGACGCTATATGAAATATCCAAGATATTTCTTTATTACAGTTCGATATATTACGTTCCTATAATTTAAAAAGCCGTGGTGGTCCAGTGGCGAGTAACCTTGCCTGCCGTGCAGGAGGCGATGGTTCGATCCCCGTCCAAGCCGACTCGTACCAATGAGTTTTTCGTAATTTATGTACGATTTGTTACACCACTGGCTTTTCGGTGAATTAATGCATCGTGAGGAAACCTGCATGCTTCAATTTCGAGGCGTGTATTGTACCCACTGTCCATTATAAGTAGCGACGGGCTCACCCCCCGTCACACAGGATAGAGTTTCGGTACTACTGGTGAAACGTGGATGTTCTGAGGTTTCAGAATATCTCTGACTACCCCCTAGGGGAATATAGTCGTGAGCATAATGCTATGCTATGCTTATAATTTATATCCTATAAGTATGGGCTCCAAATGCAATTAAAGTCAAGTAATTACATTGTAAGAGCTCGGTGGCGCGTTGCGGAGAGGTATGGACTCTCAATCATGAGGTCCGGGTTCGAATCCGCACGTAAAACATGCCACGTACCAATGAGTTTTTCTAACTTATGTTCGTATTACCGACTGCTCTCAAACGGTGAAGGAAACATCGTGAGGAAACCTGCATATGCAGAAGAAGAAATTCTGATGCATACATATGTGATGTAGCTACCAATCCACATTGGGCACGCGTGGTGGACTAACGCCCAAACACCCTCCTAGAGGGTAGGCCTGTGCCCTGCAGTGGGACGTATATAGGCTGGTGATGATGATGAATTACATTGTACTCATACTATAGCATGTTATCCGCACGGACAACGGGACAATATGCCATGTACCAATGAGTTTTCGAACATACGTAGTACGTAATACCGACTGCACTCGAAGGAAAACATCGTGAGGAAATCTGCATAGGCTGAAGAAGAAGTTCCAATGCGGATGTGAAGTCTAGTTACTATGCGCATTGGGCACGCGTCGTGGACTAACGCCCATACACCTGCCCTGCAGTGGGACGTATATAGGTTGTGATTATGATGATGACTCGTCCTATAATAGCTACTTACATAAGTTCAGTCAATTTGTGTCAATTCTAAAGATTTTTTTTATTTACCTGCTCTTCTGTTGGATGTGTGTGTGGTTTGGGATAACTTTGGCAGCAGTCGTTGTGATAGTAGGAGTAGGTGACATCTGAAAAAAAAATTATGATATATGTGAGAGTAGTCTTGTAAATACTTATAATTATATCTCTATGGGACCAACACCGAAATCGCGAAAAATTAAGCAGCTGTTTCATACAAAACTGCAATCCTACTAGACCCAAATGAATATATAGGACAGCAGATTTCTCAGCAGGCTCTATTTAGGTGCCTCTATTACCGACATCATTAGATTAGACATAAGTAATCTGAATTCACTCAACTGAATAGGAGAGTAAATAGCAAAGCAATGACATTAACTTTACCCACATAATTTTGCGTTTAATTATAATAGTAAAAACCGTAATCGGATGCATATTTAGGACCTATGTTTAATAAAAAGCTATGATCATTGGAAACGGATTCTTAAAATCATTTATCTGTAAATTTCGGGATGGTTGTTCTTTCCATCAAAGATGTATAACAAATTTTGCCTAAATATCGGAATCTCGTGATATTTTTAATTTAAAGGTTCCATATTTAGTAAACACTTGGACTTTAGGTAAATATCATGTAAATATACATCCGATTATCCGACCACTGAATAACAATTTAAGTAAATAAGACACTATTACTTACCCATCATAGACGGCACTAAGTGTGCCAAGTGGTTCTTATCGAGAAAAGTATCTTGGTCCTCCGTAATTAAAATTACGTACACAAGTAGTAGAGTAATCACTGAACAGTTATTTAATAACACAAACACTATGACCGCGTGCTATAGCATAGGAAACGAACAAGACCGCATGCACGACTGCTCTTCAATGCGTCCACAATTAAAATGACAGCGTGACAAAACAGGTTGTGCATCTGACGGTGTCGCCATTGTAATCGTATTTAGGCTATTTTGTCCAAATGTTTAATTTGAATTTTGTTAGTTAAAACGTTGGTTTACTAACAATACCGCATAACCATTCTAACAACTGTTATTTTGATAGATTATACTTTGCTATAAAATCAATACGTAACGTTTATAAATTAACAACGTGCCATTGCTACCCCAATAATTGTTACTTTGATGGATTATACTTTGTTATAACATCACTACGTAACGTTGATAAATTAACAACGTGCCATTGCTACCCCGTTAAAATGTTTTAACATAGTTACACTAAATAGGTGTATTTTGCTGAAGTAACTAAAATTTTTTCAACAATAAAAAAGTTGTCACTGGCATTATAGCCGTATATTTGCAATGACAATGTACTTACGTGCGGTAACAATAAAATTCTAACAAAGCTTTTATTGTCGCTTTGTTAGACGATTTTTTTCTGAGTGTGTACTGGTATACCTCCTACAGTACTTTTAATCCCATTTTAGTATTGAATTTCGTACTGCGCTCCTATTTCTACATTGTGAACTAATTTCGATAAACGAAAAGTACAGTTTCAACTCATGGTAGGTCTACTGTAGGTACTGGGTATTTCGTACAGTGGGGAAACATTACTCATTGGTACCGTTGTGGGTCATGTCATGTGTGCCCACACACCCATGCAGGTGACAAAGCAGGCACTACACTCTCGCGAGAGATTTTCGGCGAGTATTCTTGGCATCAACCCCCAAGGAAACCTACCCTATGCCCATGAGATCCTGCGAGAACAAAGAAGCATGCCCACGCCACAGAATAGAAATCTGAACGGAAAAACAGCTTCACACAAGCTCGCAGCGGCCAGTACACCCCTCCATGCGCAACGATGTTTCTACTAAACTTGCCGCTCATTCTCGTACGTGAATGTTCACGTACTGCCGCACGCTGCGCAGGGCGCCGCGAGCTTGATGTAGCTGTTTTCTTGCCCCTCTAGCATGCCAGCGCCGAGAAAACGACAAAAATCGAGACGTGCCTCCATCTTTATTATTTTAGGTACGTACGCCAAAAAGAGCGCGCATGACGTTTTTCTCGTTTAAACGCTTTGTCGTGGGTGGCATGCTAGCCGTGCTGGTATGATATTATCTATTCGATGTTCACACTCTCGTGAACTATATAGGGTCCTTCTTAATATGCTGACACTTTTTTAAGGGGAGGATCAGACCATCAAACTGAACAACTTTCTCTATGGCACCAACATCGAAATCGCGAAAAAAAAATCTGCCCCTCCATACAAAACTGCAAACCTACTCGTGCCAAATGTATGGGACAGCTGATTTGATTTACGCTATTTCAATGTTGGTCCCATAGAGAAAGTTGTTCAGTTTGATGGTCTGATCATCCCCTTAAAAAAGTGTCAGCATATTAAGTTGGACCCTGTATACCAAATCTATTCTGTGCTCTCGTTCTAAGTAGGTCTGTCTCGTCTGTTCTAGATGAGATTGACGAGCGTACATAAAAATTAAAAATAATTATTCTTACTCACATTAATGTAAACAAGATCCTACGACACTTCATATCCAAGTTCATCAACTAAAGTGGTGCGTAAGACAGCGCAATAATGTTTCGTGTTTTACGACGTCGTGAAACGACGCTTTTTACAATACACCTACAAACTAGTTACTTTTAATGTTATTACAACAGGTGGAGTGCGACGTAGGTATCGAATTAATTTATTTCGTGTGGCTTTCGGAACAGGGGGATATAACCGTTGTTGGCGCGCTTCATACAAACGAAGTCTTGTTTTATTTTCATTACTAACCAATTAAAGTCAATGAAATTTTTCAGAAACAATCTAGAAACTAATCTTCTATCTTCTTCTCTCCTTCTTCTTCTTCTTCGTCGTCTTCTTCTTCTTCTATCTTCTAACTATTCTTCTTCTTTCTTCTTCTTCTTCTTCTTCTTCTTCTTTCTTTCTGCTTGCATGTTATCAGATTTTAGTTTTAAAGATACAGTGCCTCAAAGATTTCCATACGAATCTTAAATTAATCCTAGAATTTAAATTGTATATTTTAACGAAAATCTGACAACACACAAGCATATAATTCGTTGAATTTAATTGGTTAATATAACCAGACCAAAAATCTATATACAATGTTCTTGAACCATACTTCGTTAGTATGTAGCGCGCCAACGGCAACCAACGGTAAAAGTCAATTTCAACCATTCGCAAGACTCCTTCGTCAGTCAGACAAGATCTCGAATGTTCCCACGATACTTTCTGAGTGGGCACGACATGACGCAATGGCGTACTGATTGAAATTTCTATTAATCGTTGTCCTCCCCACAAACGCAGGCAGGCGGTAAAGTATCGAATGCGTTGGATTGTTCTTTTTATGGGTTTATACGTATGCATTTTGATGATATAATAACAGTACATTATCTCTAGTAGATATCCATTATACATATAACGTTATGAACGCCAAACGTACCTACCTTCATACGCAAAAATTATACAACACTTTTGTTACGATTAAATCACCATCAAACCAGTAGGTAATACAGTTTTTGAGAGTTACGCGGTTATTATTTAATCTAGAATTAAACATTTTAACGGGTTCTTACCGCGTTTTGGTATATCGGGAACTCAAATATACCAAAACGCGGTCTAGATGAAACCAGTAGCAAAGTTGACAGGAAAGCGATCCACTTAAGGTGACATAGTAGAAGGAAATACGTTGGAGGCATCTTTTATTTTTCATGTTTCGACTAGATTTATACAAATTACCGAATTATAAGTCATACCTCAGTATTCTTGGATAGTTTATCTAGTGAAATCATCAATTAAATACACGATTGGAATTACTTCACTCGATAGAAAATCGTCACAAAGATGTCGTATTTTTTAACATTTTAAACGATTTTTTTCGCTTTAGAAGAACTTAAAGTAGGTTTCATTCTTTTTAATTTATACTCACATATTCACCATTGATTCTTCTAGTGAATTCATCAACAAAAGTTATAAAAAGTAATTCCATTATTTATTTATCCTCAAAAATACGAATGGCGTACCAAATATTCTCGGAGCGGGTCTTAGCGGGGCGCGCTCAGACGGCTTTTAGCCACGGTCGGAGACGGACGCTCGCCAATTTTTTATTTTTTGACTTTGGAGTACATTGACTCGTCTAGTAAGTGGTTGTTACTAGTTCTGCCCACAAAAACGTCGATGTACAGCGGCCCCCGTCTAGGGTTGCATGAGCTAGACATATTGTGTCACGTTCGCTAAATGCTGACGTTTAGAGTTGCCACCTTAGCTTATTTTGAGCTAGATTTTGGATTTTTTAAACTCAACAGGGGAATACGTTTGTATGGCCAAAACGGTATCCGCCAATCCTCTTACCCAAAATGAAAAATCACGTGTCAAAAATCAATCTAAACAATTACTTACGTGATTAAATTGATATACTTAATCTCACATTAATATTTACAATAAAAAAAGATGAACACTTTTCACACTAAATATTGATTTTTGACGATGGTTTGAAATACAATAAAGTGGTAAACTATTTTTTTTTTTTTTGTTAAGAATTTATCCTTTCGGAAAGGCAATGGAACTAGCCCTTAAAGCCTGGTCTTTAGTTATATTTTTCTTTGTTCTTAACCTAACCTAGCTAACTCTTGAAATGCAAGGGTGGTTCAAACATTCCAATTAGATGAGTTTTACACGAGGATTAATCCAAATCAAACGGAAGCGCCTATCTTTATTTCTCACTTTAACTGTAATATTGTTCTCCATTAATGGCACATTATTAAACTATAAAACTATATGTCAAATAAAGACGAAAATAAGAAGATGACAGCAGCAGGGCTACGAAACCTTTTCAAACCGTGATCGTTTTATAAAAAATCAAAATACCGATTGGCAGTGTTCGATAGAAGAATGTTATATAAATTCCAAATAATTATAGGAACATTATCTTAAATTAAAAAGAATGTCGTCTAAATTAAAAACAAGTGCATGTTAATTTTAACATTTCACTCGTTCGGTTTTGATGGAAACGAAAGAAAAAATCAGTTTTGTGCTCACTAGGTCCGTAATTCCGTATGATTAAACCGGACTGAAAATCGATTTTGAGGGCGAATTAAACAAGTTTTCTAAAGCCTTGAACGACATCTGTAATCAATCAATCAATCAAATACACTTTATTCAAAGATGAATAACATCAATCCAAGTATTTATACGTCCTTCACATTGTTTGTAACTACCTAAATCTTACTAATGCATTAAAAAAAATCTCCCTAAAGTTACGGAATCGATAAAAACACGAAACACTATAATTAATCTAACAAAAGATTGCAACACCACCTTAAATTCAAATTCAACAATGTTTTTCCTTGCCACATTGTATGTACATATAATAGTAATGTAGACGTACGTAAGATCTTTATTAAGTATTTTTATCCTTCTAATGAAATGACAAGGATTTTTTTAAAGGGGATCGAGCTTATTGTGCTGCCCCCAATCGTATTTTTCTATTTCTAAACAGTTAAAAAACATTTCCAAAAAACAAGAAATCATTCATGCATGGCTAGCATAGATTTTTATCATTACAAAGCATTTTAACGAGAAAAACGTCATGCGCGCTCTTTCTGGCATACGTAAATATAATAAGGATGTAGGCACATCTCTATTTTTATCATTTTCTCGGGGGTGGCATGCGAGGCCTACTGATTGGCCTTCAATTTATCGAAATTCACCAAAGACCATCGCTTACCAACCGTGGTCAGCCTTCATCGCCGGAATAGTCTTCAAGTAGGTACTACCGGAAGGTGTTCGCGTCTAAACCTGCCCTTAGAAACGAGTAGCCCCCTTGAATGTTAATGGAATAACTACACCTTAGTCATGGTTGCAGGGTATTTATCCAAGACAAGATACCATAGCTTCGTTACTCCATAAAAAATACTAAAAAAGTTGGAAGACTTCAATCCTGCATTCCTCAATACATATAGGGTCCAACTTAATATGCTGACACTTTTTTAAGAGGATGATCAGACCGTCAAACTGAACAACTTTCTCTATGGGACCAACATCGAAATCGCGAAAAAAAAATCTGCTCTTCCATACAAAACTGCAAACCTACTCGAGAAAAATGTATGGGACAGCTGATTTTTTTTTCGCGATTTCGATGTTGGTCCCATAGAGAAAGTTGTTCAGTTTGATGGTCTGAACATCCCCTTAAAAAAGTGTCAGCATATTAAGAAGGACCCTGTATACATAACACCGTGAAAAACAAAATCAACTTTTTATTGTAACGCTAATTCAGAGTAGGTAATTCTCGTGTATCTCATCATAATATAACAATTTCTAATCAAAATAAGTGCTGACAATAATGCGTTCTCCAAGAGCAGTAAAAATAAATATTTTATTTATTTATTTGTAAAACAGTAAAAACACAAGACACAATAATACAACTTAAAATAAACTCAAGTAAGCGTCTCCAATATTGTGCAGGTGTCAGTAGATGGAATACCATCAAGGATAGGTTTTTTGTCCCCAACAAGTGACAAGGATGAAGAGCAAGCGATGAAGCAAACATCGTGAATTCGTGAGGAAACCTACTTACGCTGAAGAAAAATTCGGATGCGTTATAATGAAGTCTACCAATCCGCATTCATCAATAAATATTTTTGAATTTGCATTATTGACGTTAGATATGACGAATGACGATATTACGACACATTTGGCGTATGCTTTCCAAAAATTTACTCAGTCGTTTCCTACCTGGAAGAGCCCACGCTTGGTATGTTTTGAAAATATTTTTTGGATTTTTTAAAACATTATGGCTGAAAGTTAATGGTATAGTATATTTTTAAGACCGACTCATGAAGCCCTTTTATTTAATACCCCACACGATAGGTTTCAGAACAAAAATTTATGACCTCATAATTCGTCATAATTTCATCTCGAGCGTTTCCGTGCTTCGGAAGGCACGTTTAGCAGTTGGTCTCGGATAGTTCCGTCAGATGTCGTTGTAACTATTCGTTGAGCCAGGTCAGAGGCCTATTTAGGTGGCTTGAAAATTCTCTGACAGCCAGCTGATCACTAACTTGCCTCCACTAACACGCACATTTTTTTTTATTTCAGATTCTCACATCTAAATTAACAAATTATAATATCGCCAAACTGCTGAGCAGTTTGTAGTATCCCGTGTGGTAGAGTATGGCCCACTCCCTCTCACACCTATTCGTGAGAGACGGCCTTTGCCCTGCAGTGGGATTCTACAGGCTATCTCTTGCTTTTTTTTTATTTCAAAAATAATGATACCATAGACTCCCAAGTACGGATTATTTTTTTCTTTTTCAGTAGGTACCTATTAACACCAATAATGTCACATTGCGTAGAAAATGTCAAGTTACTCTGTGAATTTTACCTATTCTATTCTTGTTAGATTTCGCCAGTGTCAAGTATTGAAGATATATTAATTAGATATTGTACGGTAATAGGATATGGCGATCTCAAAGCCCCGTTTTTAGACAAAAACACACACTCGAAATCGCCATAAAACGGCGGAGCCACGTGGCCAATCAAATCGCAAGCCGACGAAACGTCTACTTGTAAACCCCTTAGCCACGCGACTGCGAATTTTACCTATCTTGGCCGCCAGCAGCGTGATGACGTCTAAGTCACGAGTAGAGGTGGGCGCCGCGCCGGCGCGGCGCCGCCGCGCCGAGTCACCCGTGCCGCCGCCGCCGCCGAGTTAAGCGCCGGCGGCGCCGGTTGCCGTGGTTGTAGTGTGCGTGCCGTCTTCCGGCGCTAGTTGACGGGCTAAACTCTGTACTTTATATGGGCTCTCTGTTGACGACGCCAGCGCTGACAGCCAAGTTGGCTGCTGGCGCTAGTTACAGGCCTAAACTGTACTTTACAAGGGCTACTCTCCACTGACGGCGCCAGTCGCTCATTTGTTTTCCGGCACTGGTTATCCATAACAGTGCTGGCGTTGGTTGCCAAGCTAGCTGCCGACAGCACCCCGTTTTCCTAGTTATATGCCGGCGCCGCCGGTTGCCGAGCTAGCTGCCAGTGCCGACAGCCAAGTTGGCTGCGAGCGCGGGCGCTTGTTACCGGGTTAAACTGTACTTTACATAGGCTTCCCGCTGATAGCGCCAGTCAGCCAAGCCTGCCCAGCCAAGTTGACTGCCAGCACTAGTTACTGTGCTAAACTGTAATTTATATGGGCTCTCTGTTGACGACGCCAATCGTTCATTTGATTGCCGGCGTTGGTTATCCATATCAGTGCCGCCGGTTCCCAATGACGTTATTTTTGGTTGCCAGTGCCGGCAGCAGTCTCCAGAATCAGATTTCTCGAAATGATGCTGGAGATAACAAGCTTAAGTTCGATGCCAAGGAGTTGGCGATTTTGAGAGATGTGCTTGCCTATTGGCGAGATAAGAAGAATGTGTTCTCAGGACTACACTTGCCGGGATTAGTCTAGCGATTCCTGCTAATCCGAATCCCATTGTTTTTTCTATACTCGGATTTGTTTTGAATACTGAGAGATCGTGTTTGTAGTTGTAAATACCATTAACATGTGCACATTTTTTTTTCATGTCTTATTTTAATATTTCCGGCTTCTGGAGCTTCTAGATAATACATTGAACACCTGTAGTGTGAATATCTTTAAAAAAACACCCGCGCCGCGGCGCGGCGCCGCCGCGCCGACCAATTTCCCCCGGCGCGCCGCCGCCGGCAAATTTCGGGTCGGCGCCCACCTCTAGTCACGAGTGACAGTTGATAAATTACATACAGAATCATAAACATACATAAACTCACGACCGTAATCCCTTTATGGGTGGTCAGAAATATTGCTACTCCTACGTACTTTCTGTTTAAGAGTGTAGTTATACTCGTAGCAATGCTCACATTTTAGCAATTTAAGTTTCAGGATGGAATGACGTGTCAAGTGGTGAGAGGTGGCTAACCCTTCACCTATAAACACTGTATGAGAAACCTTTAATCCCTTAGTTGCCTCGTACTACACCCACGGGAAGAATTCGGGTGGTCCATTATAGGCTGGAACCACACAAAAATGTAACTCCTTGTTCGTTTTTAGGGTTCCGTAGTCCAACAAGGAACCCTTATACTTTCGTCTATTCTGTCTGTCTGTCTGTCTGTTGCCCTACCTCAATAACACGCTCATTTTGCACCTATTGAATCGAAATTTGGTATGAATACAGATAACAGTACCTAACCCAAACAGAAATGAGGTAGTCATAATCATGAAGCAAGTAATTTTTTTTGAACAGAATTTTTTTCCAACCACCTTTTCGTCGTATGGGATACAACGAAAAGGTCGTTAAAAAAAATATTTTTTTAATAAATCGAGTGTGGTGTCGTTGGATAGGTTTTGTCCAATGGAAGAAAACTCCTATAGAAACTAAATCATTACAATGCTTGTGTCTCGAGATATTTGCGCTCAAAGTCAAAAATAGGGCGTACCCCCTAACTTCTAAAATACAAGAGTAAAAAAACTGAAAATGTGACACAATATAGCTAGCTCTCTGTAAGTACTTTCAAAGAAAATTATAACGGAAGCTTTAGCCCAACTAGTTTAGGAGAAATCAAATAAAATACCTATCGACCGTCGACCGCTGTGTCGGCGTCTATCAATAGATGGCGCTGAACGAAATTAAATCGCACTATTGTTTGCTTCTTGAGGATTTTTTAAGTTATTTAAGCTATGTTAAGAAAACATTTTCATATTTATTACGGAACCCTACCTTGGACGATTCTGACATGCAGCTCTTGGCCGGTTTTTTATTTTTGTTTAGTAGTTGCCACAGTACCTCAGGACACAAGAAGGCATATTTTTCGAGGCTACGAACTTAGCACTAGGAAACTTGTCATCAGAGGTGTAGCTACCACCGTATCTGCCGTATCAATTATATGGGGCCCCCGACGTGCGTAAGCAAAAATTAATAAATACTTCCCAAATTTCTTCATCAGCTATAAATGATTTAATAAATCAGTTTGCCGAAAAAAGGTAAGGAGAGTGTAATATTCCATTTGATACTTAGATAATTATGATGAATAAATATTTCTTTAAATTTTTATGAAAACATTTTTTTTCTTTTGTGAGAAATCTTTAGCCTTCATAAGGTACCCAAACAAATCGCCGAGGCAGCTGTCTGCCAGGCAAGTCTCTGCGCCTACTCTAGTACCTACCTCAATAACTTGCAAACACATTTTTTCTAGATTTTCAGATTTAGATTAGAGACAAATCTATTCATAAATAAATACAACGATGCTCAATAACGATTTGAAAGAAGTTCTACTAATCTTAGTACATTTTTTAGAATTTTTAAAAATATTAAGTATCCATATGGCTACTACTAGCTCCACCTGGCGGATATTTTTCATAACTATCTTTAAAAAAGCTTCATTGAAAGGAAGACGAACCACATGTGTGCACCACTGCTTCTTTAGGTCTTTCAACATCGCCAATCGCTTTGCAACATTGTTGTTTGATACAAATTTTCATATTTCTTTAAAGTGTGTACTATAAAGAACCTTTTTTTCCTTCTTTTCGCCCCTATTTGTAATGGAGTATAGTATGATATTAAATTTCACATAGTTAGTAAAAAAAATGATTTATTTAAATTTCCGGAAAAATCCCGGAATCGGTGGTCAATACGGTTGGCAACAGAATATGAACCCAGAGCCGTAAAACTCTTTCCAAAAAAAAAGTTGACGCGGGGTGCCACCCGCCGATGGGCGGGACTACTCTCCCGTCACTTCCTCTGCTTCACCCCCTCAAATACCTAAAGAGCGGCGCCGCACGTCGTCTTAATAAAAACTTCCGAATGCGGGACTCACCTCTTGATTGTCATGAATAAAAACCGAGAAATAAGGACGCACGGAATGACACCGAAGTGATTAGGTGATTCCATAAGTGTTCCGTTTTGCCAATTTCGGTACGGAACACTAAACACATTACCCTTCCTTTGCGTCGCGCAGTCGAGTAAAAAGGTACATAACTATAATGAAAAAAGTATTGTCGATCCGTCGTCACCATTTTTCAGGGCCCACCCAATATAGAGTTCCCGACCCATACTTTGGGAAATGATGCTTTATTTAAATAATGTTTTTCTGTCCCATATAGAATGATATACTTGTTCTATTTGTTTTCCCATTCTATCCCATAGGTATCCTAATACATAAAGATGTATTAGAATGTCAATAGTCCCTGCACGTGACGGGCAGGCCATTGGACAACGATAATGGAAGTAGTAGCCGACCGCTTTTGTGTCGCTAATCACATAGTACAAGGGTCCTGAAGATTATGGATGCGGTATATTAGGGTTAATTGTCTAGTGATAGGTATAGAGGTCGCAAAAAAACCTTAAATTTTTTAATTGTTGTATGTAGGTATCAAACAAAAAAATAAGGACTATTTGTAAAAGGGGTTTGTAAATGATATGAGACGAGGGTTGACATAAAACCAATTTTTTTTATTAAATCGGTTTTAATTTTCTAATGATGGATGGATACGTATCATCATCACAGCCTATACAAGGTGTTACAAAAATACAAAAAGGGAAACATTTAAAACTTTTAAGGACCGGTTTAGACCATCAAACTGAAAATCTTTCACTATGTGGGACCAACATCAAAATCGCGAAAAAAAACCAACATCAAATTCTTATGTCCCAAAGACAAGCAAGTCCCAATGAAAAGTCAAGCAGATTTGTAGTTTACTACAAATCTGCTTGAGCTAAATGTATGGAACAGCTGTTTTTTTTTTGCGATTTCGATGTTGGTCCCATAGTGAAAGTTGTTCAGTTTGATGATCTAAACAACCCCCTTACAAGTTTTAAATGTTTATTTTACTTTTGTAACGTCCCACTGCAGGGCACAGGCCTACCCTTCAGTATGGATACATTATTCAAATGGTTTTGGCATAAGATGTCGCCTGCGCAACTAGTATATTTATCAATAAAAACGTATTGAGATTCCTATTCAATTTCATTACAGGGACAACCATTTCGTCGAAATCGAAAAAGTAAAAAAAATCCGAAAAACTTCTTAAATCATAGTGAAAACTCTAGTCGGATGTCTTCGTAACGGCCACCGACCAGCTCGTTGCATACTAAGCGCCCGAACAGGACCAAAGGGCAATAATAATGGACACTTGGATTATACGGGGTCAGGGGTGAGGGCTATCGGCATCGGGATCGGGAAGATCGATGTGTAGACGTAATGGTTATCACCTTTATGTTGTGGTTGTCGCTTGGTCAATCAATCAATCAATCAATATTTATTGCTTTTTCATGTGGTTTACAAGATGTTCTTAAAAATAATGGTCATGGTCATGGTCTTGGTCATTTAATGTTTAGCTACCTTTATACTATTTAAAAACAAAGATAGTGAGATTTGTTTATTTAGGGGTTCTTACCCAAAGGTTTTAGCTACCCTTTTACTAAGCCTACGCTGTCCGTCTGTCCTAACTTTAAAAGGCTACTGTATCTTTTGAACCGTAATAGTTAGCATGTTGACATTTTCACAGAATATTTATCGTTAAAGAACGTGTAGTTTTATTACGTTTATTACAGACATAAACTTAAATATGATACAATACAATACGATAGATAGGCAATAAAAAGAAAGAAAACTATAACTAAATAAAAAAAAAGAGAATCAATTTTAAAATAAAACTGTCATCATTTTAAGTACTGGATGGCCGAAACATTATTTAAAAAATTACACAGATCTCACGCTTCCCGTAACCTTTGTCGGCGTTAGAAAAAAGTAGCAAGAAACAATTATTTTGAAATAATTTTTTCAGTAATGAAACCTAGATTAACTTAAAAAAATAAAACATAATGTAAATACACAATTTCATATCAAAATCGTTAAAGCCGAGAAACCAATTAAGAGATAAATGTAAAAAATAATAGGTAAGTAGGTACCTTCGACCCTTAGATCAAATTAATTTTATTTTGATCTAAGCCTTCGACCAGACAAAAAAACTAAAAATATTTATTGTATTTACTTTCTCTCTTCTCGAGTTTTGTCTACAGCAACGTGGTATTTGTTCAGTAAATATGAAGTACTGAAATAATAAGGCCTCGGCTCTCTTTCGCGAGGACCCTTCACATTGTGATGCCGGACCGGGGACCGAGGCTTGTCTAAAGGCGAAGCAATCTCGGGAAATGACACAGATTTAAAAAAACGTGTTTGTACTACTTATGTACGCACGTAAGAAGTTATACTTCATTGGTGTGAATTTACGCATTCATACTTTGAACTGAGTCAAATATAGGAAGATGGCATAGGTATTAGTCTATAGGTATAGGTCACTAGGTATAGGTCAAATATAAAAAGCAGTGAAAACTGCTGAACCAATTTTCATGAAAAGAAGCTAAGAACACTCTCGCAACAATAAGCTTTCGGTTGAAAAATGCATCTAAAACGCAACTTATAACACCCCTCTTTTTGCGTCGGGGGTTAAAAAAACACTAGGTATATTAATAAAAGGTTATAAGTGAACCTTGTTACTAACACATTACGGACAAAAAAGTCTGAAATAAATGATTATTATTATTATTACACCACTAATTTATAATCACAATTAGACAGTGAAACTAAACAACATTCCCTAAGGAACATAGGTCGACAAACGATAAAAAATACAAAAGTGCAGATCAGCAGATCGATTTTCTATGGGAGGTGCAAAAAATTTTTTTCGTTTTTCGACCCATGTTCCTAAGGGAAAACTGTTTAGTTTCATAGGTTAGTAATTAAAAACTCGTGGTACAGAAACAAATATAAGCAATAAGAACTATAAGTAATAGATAAAACTATAAGTAATAGGAACAGATACAAATACAACGTCAATTACGTTCGTTACCCGTGGTCCACCTGACAAGTCCACCTGGGTGGACTACGGGCACTTGTACTGACCCGGGGTCCACCTCAGAGGTGTACTACGGGCACCGCTGATTAGCTACGTTTGCTACGAGTCTACGAGCTACGGCTGGCGTAGGCGTGGCGTGCTTTAATACTAGAAGTAAAGCTTCTTAAAGCGCGCGCAACGGCGCTAGTCTCGCGAAAAAAAAAGTTGTAATCCATTGTTTTATGGATCAAAATGGCGTATTTACGAGACTAGCGGCGGTCTTCGTCGCGGCGTCCCGCTTGTATGAAGCTTCCGATCTGTACGGATATTTAATCATGCGCCTACGCTACGGCCACCTACGGCTTTCTTATTTTAGGTACCCGGATTATATGAGTTGATTTTTTTTTAATTTAATTAAAAATTTTCTAAAATACAAAGGGTTACAAATTACTTTAAACTTCAGAACAGATTAGATGCGCATGTACTAAGGGGATACTTCAGACCATCAAACTGAATTATTTTCACAAAAAAATCTGCTGTTCCATAAGTTTGGGTCGAGTAGCCCTTGACATTTACTATGAAACAACCTTTTTTTTCGCGTCTTCAATATTGGCCCCATAGTAAAATTAGTTCTTCAATTTGATGGTATGAAGCACTCACTTAAGTAATCCTGACTCCATAACTCAGTAGATAGACTTTTTGACCAGCATGAACAAAAATTCACACACCCAATCCGCCGCGTAGCCCCAGCAACGTCATATGCCGAGGTCCGTACCCCTCTGGGTGCCCCTAGGTCGATTGCTTTAATTCATTCACTTGGATCGGTAGACCCTTCGTGGTCCCTCCAATAGTCCGCAGTAAAAAGAAGTACCTAACTGCTCCCTGAGCAATGCTGTATTAGTCATTTAAAAAAAACACACAAGCTATGATACTAGTAAAATTTTAAGTTGGTTGTTATCGATTTTCCAAAACCATGTCGACCTAGAAAACGTTGACAAATTCTTAATACAGCTTAAAATATTCCCCTTAATAGTACCCACGCGGTAAGGACACCATTAATAATTTGGGCAACACCATTAGGGCAGCGGCCGTTCCGCGAACTTCATAATAAATCATCATTTTTCATCGTAATCCAGGATACAGGCAACCTTGGGACAGTTTTTTTAATGACAAACTATAACGACAAACATTTGAATACCTAAAGACTTTAACTATGTACCTACCTACACTTACGAATAAGAACAACTATAGAAGAGTAACTCTAAACAAAATCCAAATAATTTTTGACACCCCATGAAAAATGACATGTATGAGTTTTGGCGGCTAGGTACAGTTTTAAAAGAACAAATTTAGAACACGGTACACTTTTTTTGGTGCCACTTTTTGAGCTTCATTTACACTTCTATACATTCTTATTCGTAGACCTACACGATGTGGAATTAAACAATTCCTTCATTCTTATTAAACTGACAGTACATTCACACAGTTATCTTTAGGTAAGTACCTATTAAGGTTCACATTGTATTGAAAATCAGGACTAAATATTTAAAGCAATAGGTAGGCTTTGATTGGTATAAGGCAATAATATCTACCTACTTCTGGGTATAAAAATCATTTAACTAATTCAAACGATATTATGAGTTTATCTTGGGTATGCTTTGAAGCTCGTTTTTATTAGCATTGAAATGGACATAATTTATTGTACTTTTTACATTGTGTTTAATTTTAATTAAAAATGGACAAACTTTCAATAGAACGAGAAAAAAAATGTTAACCGGTATCGGGTCAAAATAATGAAAAAATCTTTATAAAAATTACATGTCCTTTTAATAAGCCATATCAACCAACTGCTGGGCTCTTACTTTTCCAATCGTTCCTGTTTTGGGAAACCTTTTTGGGTCGACCCGACGGACTCCTAAACTACTTAAAATTTAGAACACAAGTACATGAGAGTGATTCGAATACTCCTTAGTATAAAGGAATTTATTCAATTTGATTAGTGCAGGTGATTAGTTATTGCTGGTTAAAAATACGTCAGGTGATAGGGCTCAAAAAAACGATGCATTTCACGTTTTTTCGGCTAAAAAGTCTATGGTAAACCTAAACCGTCTTAAAGCTACACTTGAGTACAAAAAAGCTTCAAAGCACAATAACAATACTCTTTGACAAATTAGAGGCTATATAAAATTCAGCTAAATAAATGACCCAACTCTCGAGGCTTAATGACACAAAAAATAAATATTATTCTGGCTCTCCACTGCCTCTGTTACAATACAATGACAAATTGCTATTTTTCATCCTCTTTCCTCCAAGCTCGGTCATTATTCTTGATTGCACTCGTCGTTTCTTTCTACGGTTTTCATTATTTAATTAGAGTCCAAAACATAGGAATCAAAAGAGTTTCTTTACTCAAAATTTTTATATGAACTCTATGACCATAACAATCATAAAATTATTTGTATTATGTGATTGTTATGGTCATAACAATGCCAAAAGTGCTGATCTATTGTGTTCGCCCAATCCTCGGTCATATTTTTTACACATAGTTACCTCCGAATTGTTGGTATTTTCTTTTCATTCTCAGTTAAGTACGCAGGTTTTAATGACCATGTGTATAGAGGTCATTGTTTCTTCTTGATTTTTTTTCCCTCATCGCCGCAGTTTTACATATAAGTTCTAATTCTGTACATACCACTGTACAAGCCAGGAATTGAACCGCGCGCCATCTCGTGATCGAGTCGTAAGCGCTCTTCCATGTGGGTTATTATTATTACCGATCTAAACAGTAGCATAAGAAGCAGTAACAGTAGTAAACTTACATAGGGTCCTTCTTAATATGCTGACACTTTTTTAAGGGGATGATCAGACCATCAAACTGAACAACTTTCTCTATGGGACCAACATCGAAATTGCGAAAAAAAATCAGCGGTCCCATATACATTTGGCTCAAGCTGGTTTGCAGTTTAGTATGGAACAGCAGTTTTTTTTTCGCGATTTCGATGTTGGTTCCAGAGAAAGTTGTTGAGTTTGATGGTCTGATCATCCCCTTAAAAAAGTGTCAGCATATTAAGTTGGACCCTGTATTTTTCCTTGCATAGCATGCAGTGGCGCACTCTGAATGCCTGATTAAAGAATTAAAATGACGACCCGGTTGGTGTAATGGTTACCACGCCGGACTGCCAAACCAGGGTCCTGGGTTCGAATCCCGGTTCGGTCATGGATGTTATATGTTCGTGCTGTTGTTGTATGGTTTCCATAATTGTTGTAAGCCTTTAGTGCTAGTTTGGGATCATTACAATGTATGTGCCTGTGAGCGTTATTTAAAAGAAAAAACAATGGCGAGGTTCGGAAAAAGTTTCCTTCAGTTGATCGATCGTGCAGTCAAAATCTAAATCAAGTCATGTCGCGTATATACAACTCGGCACACCTATAGGAATAGATAGGGTGATCTATTCTTAGCCTGGTAGAGCCAGGATCCCTTCCTCCAACTACGAGCGTACAAAGCTTTGTTGGAGGAACTTTGAAAGAAGAACTCTTAAGAACAATCTTAAAGTCCTTGCTACATGAATTATTAAGCATAAGTTCAAAAAGTATCGGAACTTGTTACCGACACAGCTGCAGGACGTTTCTTAAACTTTGTATACATTTTGTATTATAAACTAAGTGTTGTATAACTTAGAATAGAGTGAGTTTGGTACAATTTAGATATATTGTCGTTTGTTCACGGATGGTAATGACATAACATTGTCTTTACTTATCTAACCTAACCTGTGGCAATAAATGACTACCTGCATTGTTAAGCTAGCTGTTCTCCGGGTACAAAGAAGGAAAACATTTGCTCTTTAATAATGCTATAGATGATTTGAGCCATGCTGCATTGGCTTTATTATGGTAATGATAGGTAAGTTTCATCTCGAGCGTCTCCGTACTTTGAAGCACAAAGCAAGAGAAGGACACGGAGTATAACTATTAGTTAAAAGAAGTTTATTCCGCGCAAATGCGCGCTGCATACCAACGTAGTCTGGTGATATTTTCAATACTATCCAATTAAAGTCAATGACATTTTTCAGAAACAATCTAAAAAGTAATCTCTCTATGTTTGTATGAAGTCAGATTTTTGATCAAATATAGGTACAGTTTTAATGCTAGGATTATTTTGCTAGGTTTTAAGGAGTAAATAGCATTCGAGTTGTGTCTTCAAAAGCATCTCGTGCGTGAAGCAAACAGTCAATGTAAACATTCCCTAACGAACAACGATAATGAAGGGAAGAAGCGGGCGACAAACGTGATAAATGCTCTTAATTACTCCCTCTACGTGACTATGTCTATCCCATGAATGAAAATAAATCATCGCTATAGTGACCGAATAAGCGATTTTCGACGAAATATCGTCTTAACACATTAGTGACTTAGTGACACACTCCTGTTTGAGATTTTGACTCAGTCTCTCAATTCGTTGGCTCTGTGCCTATACAGGGATAGACGCATATTGGTCTGATTGGCACCGCTCTGTATGATCCGGAAAACGCGCAGTAAGGGGTCATAGAAATGCTTACGAGTATGACCGACTGATGCCCAAAGACGAGGAAGTATAAAAGATTTTCTGAATACTTGCATACATGCATGCATATGCTCACGATTATATTCCCCGAGGGGATAGTCAGAGATATTCTGAAACCTCAGAACATCCATCTGAATACTTATATGGTACAATTATTCAAATATGCACATTAATTCTTAGTTTTATAATTTATATAGAAATTAGCCAAGGTTTAGACCATAAAATTGAACAACTTTTACTATAGAGCCAACAAGGAAAAACTACAGTAGGTACCTAGCACGTACCTACCTACCTACCTACTTAACTCAAAAGTATGGGACTATTCATATTTTTTTTTCGATGTTGTCTCCATAATGTAGTGAAAATTGATAAGTTTGATGGTCTAATATAAACCACACATTTTAATATTACTAGGGTAGGTATGTATATTATACATATTAGATATTATTTTACACATTTATTTAATTTTTGAAATTATTTAATAGCATAGCATAGCATATGCTCACGACTATATTCCCCTAGGGGGTAGTCAGAGATATTCTGAAACCTCAGAACATCCACGTTTCACCAGTAGTACCGAAACTCTGTCCAGTGTGACAGGGGGTGAGCCTGTCGCCACTTATAATGGACAGTGGGTACAATACATGCCTCGAAATTGAAGCATGCAGGCAAATTATTTAATAAAAGTAAAATATACAGAATAGCTAACAATAAAATATAACTAACTAAACTTAAATAACACTAAAATACAACTGACTAAAATATAAGTAACTAACTAAAATAAAACTACCTTAATAAAATATTTACAAAAAAAAAGCCCTCCCCGGGTCATACCATTTCATTTTTTATATTTGTATTATAGTAAATCGTTGTGGGAACTAGATTCCGGGGCTTGAATGCAAATAGAAATTCTGAGCGACATTATTTTTTAGTCCAACAATTATTCGTAAAAATGTTTGGACTTATTAATTTTGGGACTTTGTATTTTTTACTAGTTAGGTACTTACAGAATAATAATTTCAAAAATCTAAATATAACTGAGTAAAACAAGAATCGGACTATATTGCTGCGACAAAATACGTCTTTATTTTATCTTACATTTTATAAAGATAAAGCTTAAGGAAGTACTCAGAAGTTCATTTCAAGTAAACAATCAGCTTTAGCAAAGAATCCCAGTCCGTTCTGCATTATAATTCCTCCTATACAAACGACAAAACTACAGAATCCTTCCGTTCCAGAGAGCAAGCAAGCACTGTGTAGATTGTTTCACTGAGAAAGGTCTCTCATATTAAGCCAGTTTAGTACTTATTACGAGGGTATAAGTATGCTGGCAAGGTACTTTTTGTGTAAAATTAACTTTAATAACGCGATTTGTAAGCAGAAATTACAAGAGCAGAAATGCAGCCCGCACCGGATCATTGTTGACTTGTTTTTAAAATGCACGCGTTGGTTGGACGTGGTTTAAATTTAATCTCACCATAAACATTGCATTTTGCAGACATTCACGGTAATATCCCCTGAGTACCAAAAAGTATTTGAAGTGGAAAGTGGATCGATCTAATATCTTGTATTATATGTAATGTTCTTGGGACCGATGGACTTTTTAGCGTCTTTCCTGAGAAAAAAAATTTGACAAGTCCTTTCACACGCGTAAAGCGTCTAGGTTTTTAGTGATACCATGTGTGTGAAAAGGTTCAAACGCATCTTAATTTCTTTTTAAGCGTATGCAGGTTTTCTTTTGATACATCCTTCATACATATTTATGTATTAAGGAAGCCTTTATTTAGTTAGAGTAACGATGTGAGAAGTGACACTAAAAAAAAAATTTACTCGCGACCGCACACAGCACAAAGGTGTTATATGGACTCTACAAACAAAACTCTAAATACGTGTAGCATGCATACAGGGTGTAAAATGTTATTAGTTTTATATTAAACAGGGTCCTTCAGACTATCAAACTAAAGAACTTTTTATATACAACAAACATTGAAATCGCGAAAAATATCTTCTACTTACAACGTTAATCGCTGCGCGATACAAATGTATGGAACAGCTAATTATATTTTCGCGTTTTTAGTATTGGTCTCTGAATGATATTTTTTTATTTTGATGGAGCACCCCGTTTATACCTAAGCAAATATCTCAAAATGTATAGCTGATGTCCCATTAATCGTCTACAAATGTAACTATCTTCCTTTAATTCAAAAGATGAAAAGCTTATACAAGATAGATCCTATTCAGGTTGGATTGCATTCCTCAATCCAGATTGCAGAAGTCTGCAGACGATACGTTTTCAAACTGTCAACGTCTTGCAGCTGCAAAACCAATTTATGTGCTAAGCAGAACATTAAAATTTATATTTTCACTTATAAAATGCTTGCAGAAAAGATCGCGCAAAAGGATATTGGCAATACAGATTGTTGGGGTTATTAAAATAGAGATATTACGATTTTATTAAGGTTCTCCCATAATCATAAATTCGAAATATAAAGCACAGTTCGATACCTTCAAATAACAAGTGAGCTTGATGCTTTCGCCTAAGAATTAAGGTTTGAGTAGTGCCATGTTTTATAAAAGTTCCTTTAAATTAATGTAAAAATTTTGCGCTTTCACACACGATGACGCATTGACGGAGCGGCAGGCGTCAGTCCGTCATTTGTGAAGAAAGGAGTTGTATGAAACCACACGTAGAAGCACACACGGTGCGTCAATCCGTCACCGTGTGTGCTTCTACGTGTGGTTTCCTACAACTATACCTTGCTTCACAAATGACGGACTGACGTCTGCCGCTCCGTTAGTGCGCCATCGAGTGTGATCCCACTTAGACCCATCACATACATACGGAATTGGAATTCGGAATTCCGAATGCAAACCGGTTTTCGTATAGGCTTGAAATCCCGTTCGCAAATGTGGAGGGGGAACCTCCATACGAAAAACCTGTTTTCATTCGGAATTCCAAATCGCAATTCCGCATGTATGTGATGGGCCTTACATTGATTGAACTATGATTGCTTGAACAATTATATGATTGAACAATACTATACTCATAATAGGTACTAATTTGGTATGTTTTATATTTATTGTTTTAAATAAAACGTGATAATTTCAGAAATGGTGAAAAGCCGTCTACAAATATAGGTACTGAAAAAGTTTCTTATATCGCCTTTTCTCTCTTCCGGCTTCTACGACAACTATCTACAAGAAGTAAATAGGATATGGTCTATTCCAAGCCTCAAGTCTCTTGCCTAAGAGTAATTGTGAGAAAGTTTGCAGATTCAGTTGAGATAGAGCCTTAATTGTTATCGTATTGGATCTATCCAATCTTAGTTGGGTTTAAGGGATTAAACAAACAGAGAATGGGTGAGTGCTCTTTATGTCTGGCTGTGAAGGTCTGAAGACCCTTCAATACAGAGGCACTTGGCTTCTTTGTTTGTGTCTGCTAGATCTTTGTTTTTAATTTCATAGTTATCGAGATGTTTCCCGCGACTTTGCCCGCACCACCAGCGTCAAGTTTCATCAACATCGAACTATTATTTGTGCTCAAACAAACATAGATAACAAACAGAAAGACAAAAAATGAAAAATCTTTGAATTGGAATCAAGGACACCTAAACACTGTATCGTAACCTAGTTTTTTTTGTGTTAAATATTATCTTTAAAGTAACTGGCAACTTCTGTTAAAGTTTTGAAATATACTTACTTACAAAGCTTATTAATTATAAGTTTATAATACATTTACACGTCACACTATACACTATCCTATACAGGGTGTTTCATAAGTAACAATAAATTTTTAAAACTCTTAAGGGGGTTGTTTAGACCGTCAAACTGAACAACTTTGTCTATGGGACCAACATCGAAATCGCGAAAAAAATAATTTTATATCCCATACATATTTTAGCTCTAGTCGATTTGTAGAGTATTAGAACATAATTTATTTTTTTCGCGATTTTGATATTGGTCCCATAGTGAAAGTTGTTCAGTTTGGTGGTCTACACCACCCTCTTAAAGGTTTATTTGTATTTTTGTAACACCTTGTATATCTGACTATTAATTATAATACACCACTAGTATTTAATTAGGAACGAAACTTTAAGGGTGTATTCGGACCGTGAATCTGAACAACTTTCTCTAAGGAACATGGGTCGAAAAACGATAAGAGTTTTTGAATCTCCTATAGAAAAGTGCGGATCGGCCGTTCGATTTTCTATGGGTGTCCAAAAAAAATTCTCGTTTTTCGACCCATGTTCCTTTGGAAAAGTTGTTCGGATTCACGGTCTGAATACACCCTTAAAGTTTCGATACTATTTTAAAATTAGTGGTGTATCTGTATATTAGTGTCAAATTAAAGATTGAAAAATTAAGTCTCGGGCGGGACTTGAACCCGCACTCTTCCAAACATGGCTGTAACATGTTTAAAATCAATAATATTTGAAATATGTTTGTGTATTAAAATAGTGTAGATGCTTAAATCATCTATTACAGATGTTAAGGCCTTATGATGATGATGAAATTTAGTAGACCGGATACCGACATTGACCATAAATGTAAAAAAATAACATAAAAATAGGTAAAAACAAAATTAAATGTTTGTTTCACAACTTTCAGTTTCATAAAAGCGTCGCAGAAATTGTTTTGTTGCCTATGTTGATACACTGGTAAAAACGTGCTTTTCCAACACGTCTATACAATCGTGAAACTAATTAACACAAATCCTAAAAACCATTGTTTGTTCCTATCTATATGCTCACGACTATATTCCACGTTAGTCAGAGGTATTCCAAATATATTTAATTCAACTGAGACTCTAGTGATCTCATCACCACCAACCAAAACCACTGAAAATTTACCATTTTGGTTCTGTTTCTGTACCTGTATAATTTTAAATATTATTTTCAAAGGTTATAAGTAGTCCTACTACCCTACCTACTCATTAAGCTACTGCGGATATTAATATTGCGATTGGAGTCACGTTGCAGGGTTTGCCCCGAACACTTCTCTCGCGTGGTGTTCGAGCGGTTCGCGTTTCAACCTACCACGAGGCTCCACAATCCTTCTCAGTTGTTCTTACTCAAAAACAATCCAACAGATTGGATAGATACTCCCTCAAACCACTTGATACTGGCGGAAATGCGGTGCTAACGCACAAGCAAGAAGTCCATTAATTAAGTATAAAGAAATAAAAAATAAAATGCTATTGTTTATTTTTATACGGAAAGGAAAAAAAGAACTGTAATAAAATGGACATTTGAAAAAGCTTCTTGCAGTATTTTTCACTTTAAGCATTTTCATGATTGATGGACGCAAAACACTATAAAACACTGAAAAAGAAACCATATTCGTTAGAGAATAAGGTTTATTTCAGATTTCAGTGCTCCCGAAATCAATTAAAATAATTACTTACTGCACAATGAAATTAACATGGAAAATGTTCATCGTAGTTACCTTGCCAAATTTCATTAAGAACCACTTCGTAATAAATTTACGTCAAAAGAGTAATCACATTATCTTTTTAAAATGCTTTATGCAAATAGCAACCTTCTGGTAGGTAGGTACTTAATTCCGGAGCACGGCTAGCTCATTAAGGCGCTACCTCTCCATAGAATATTCTATCTACACTCTCCCCTAACGAAGGACGCTGTTCTTTTCATAAAACCTGGTTTTGTACAAGTAGGGAGGGCGAATATTGTTTAAAACTTGTTTTAGAATGAAAACTTGGAACCTTTGCTTCCACTCAGAGGTTGTATGCGTAAATCGAGTTTTATTTAGCTGGACTGATGTCGCAAAAAATAAAGAGTATGTATGAAAAATTTTGCAGAATAGAAATCAAGATGTTCATCTTTTATCAATGTACCTATACTGCATTCCAAATAAGGACGACGAATTTTCCAATTCCTAAGTATATAGCTTTCTGGCCAATTTGGATAAACAAATATAATTTATTTATCAGAAAGATGTACCTACCATCTGACATTAATTATCTTGGACGTTACTAAAGCTTTTCTAATATAAGAATAAGTGAGAGGAAGTGTTTCAAATCTCAGTTTCTGTAATTCAATATGGCCTTGAATTTTCGTTGCTATTTGGAATGGAGTATAGGTACTAACAGTTTGCGTCGTATTCAAAATTTAAAATTATTTAAACACTCTTATTAACTAAACTGCACTGCTCCTATATCATATGGATTATTGATTCGACCTACACTAATAATGATTTTAAATAATTTAGAGAAATCAATAGAAAAGTAATTTTATTTGCTAACTTTTTTGAAACTTGGCAAACATAATATGCGATCAAAGGAGTTTTTTTTAAAATACTGGGTTTATAATTAAATGCGTTACATAACTTAAAGGCTTATTCTAACCATCAACCTGAACCACTTTCACTTTAGGATCATTCATTGAAATTGGGGAAAAAACAGGTTAACCATATATTTGCGTAGAGTCTCTATTGACGTTTTCTATGGAACAGCAAATTTTTTTTGCAATTACAATATTGGTCCGATAGTGAAAGTTGTTCACTTTGATGGACTGAAGCACTCCCTTAAGTATGTAAAGCATTTAATTTTCATCATCGTCTCAGACAATGGACGTCCACTGCTGGACATAGGGCTTCCCCAAGGATCGCCACAACGACCGGTCCTGTGCTGCCCTCATCCAACGGTTTTCCGCCGCCTTTACTAGGTCTTCGGTCCACCTTCGCCACTCGAGAACTTTTCGGCCCAATCGGCCATCGGTTCTGCGAGCAATGTGCCCCGCCCACTGCCACTTTAGTTTAGCAATTCTTTGGGCTATGTCAGCTACTCTGGTTCTTCTGCGGATCTCTTCATTTCTGATTCTACTCGTATCTCACAGGGAAACTCCAAGCACAGCCATCTCCATTTCCCTTTGCGTGCCTTTCAGCCTTTTTATGAGGATAGTGGTTCACGTAGCGACAGTACAGCCTGTGGATTCCATGGCCGATGGCCCGCACCCTGTAGTGTAGAGTGTCGACTAAGGACGCACACCGTTTATTTTGAAACACCGTACTTTTGCTTGGATACTTGAATATAGAAATAATCATAATATAATCATTTGTTCAAGTGACCAGGATTCGTTTTGTTAGTAATACAATATGAGTAATAATGATTTAATAATTTAGAGAAATCAATAGGGTATATGGTATGGAATCTGATTAATGTAAGCAATGTAACTATCAATATCTATTCGGTGCTAGCACTGTAATGTATTTTAATATCAATGCATAACCAACCAAGGCGCGATTTCCCTTGTGAGTTCAGATGAAACCAATTTCAGGCACCGACTAACTGATGCCGCTATTAAGGTACCTATCGATAAAGGCATTATTGCGTTATATCAAGCTATTTCCAATAAGTTTTGATGTGAAACATCTGCTGGCGCGCTTTGGCAGTAAAACCGAAACTTATGCCGTGACGGAAATGGATCTCACGCCATTTGACAGAGCTGCGGAAGATCGCAATTTTTTAAAAAGCTCACAATATCGGTGGGTTTGATATTCGTAAAATCGGGGGAGAGTGTGGTATTTCATTGTTTTGGTCGGTCGTCCCACGATGGCCACTTTTTTTTGTAAACCTAATTATTATTGTAACGTTTCGCATCTATTTGTAGGTAAATTTGTTTCTATGCTCGTAGTTTCGGAAGTTCATTTTATTTATTAGGGTTCATTTTCACAATGGGTGTTAAGATGCATCCAGACTGGCGAATATGCCGCGAATGGGAGCCTTTCGCAAACAGGCATATTAGCGGCATATTCGCCAATGTGGACGCACCGTTACCAATGCGAAGTCACGCGCACAGCGAGTAAAACGTACTTCGAAAATGTTCTCTAAAAGTATATAACAAGTTCTGTTACCCAACTCTTGTTTATCTTACTCCTAAGATAAGGCCAGCCCATTGTATATTTATAAAGTAGGTACACACAGTTCCAATTAAGAGATCTCGACTGGGAGACAAAGGCGAGGCCTGTTGTCTGATTTACAATTCAAACTAAAATGTCCCGAGATCCTGTTATGCTCTCCTTATTTATGCAGTATAAATTGAAAACGATTTTACTTAGTTAACAAGTGGTTCTTTATTTTTGTTTTAGTCGGTTTAAATAATCTTATTATTGGTTATTGGGGACGTTTCTTTGAAGTCTGGTGCCAAGGAAAGAAAGTTCACATTATTTCTTTTTGTGGCCTACGACACCCTCTACTATGAAGGAAATTTAGTTTTTTGTGGGTTAGCCTTCTTATAATGTTACGAGGTAATAGGGATAAGGGAGGACTAAGAAATGACTAAAATTAAGAGGCTGAAATTGCATGCGTATTAGTATCTGTACATCGTAGTGTGGATACTTTACTATCTAATCATCAACATTTGTTTCGTAAACAATTTTGTTGAGGAATCCTATTAGAATTAAGGCCTCCGCTCATTGCAGCTATTTTATCAAGCGATAATATCCCAGCGATTTTGCGATAATTGTTCTCAGTACATTTTGTATGGGGACGCGCTCGATCCCACACACTGCCGCGATATTATCGCAACTCTTTCGACTACATTCAGTGGTGGAGCGCATGCGTAACGCGAATCGCGGAATCGCTCCAGTGTGTAAGGTGTCGCGATATCGCTGTCGATAATATCGCTCGATAAAATCGCTTGATAATATCGCTGCAATGTGCGGAGGCCTTAAATCATCTCTTACGACATTCGTCTAGCTGGGTGCTATTACATAGATGCCGGAATATTGGCCAAATTATCAATTTTATTACAGGTAAGTTCAAGCCATTTACATAAAAATTTCAAACATTTGACTAAAATGGAACACAAGCCAAAAGGCGGTCTATTGTAAATTCATAAACTAGAATGCAAAACAAAAATACGTCCGTTGTAGTCGGATCCCTAGCATGTGTAGTCATCTAGTATTTACAGAGGTTCTCCACTTTACAGTCGCCCTCTCTCTCTCTAATCCAGTTAGTTACCTATTAAAGTTTTTTGAAAGTTACGTAAGGAACGTACCTGGCACATAACACATTGTTAATGTGTTGTGTCTATACAGGGTGTAAAAAAACACCCTAGTAATACTTAAGGGGGTGCTTCAGACCATCAAACTGAACAAATTTCACTATGGAGCCAACATCGAGAAAAAATAAAAAAAGCAGCTGTCCCATAAATTTCAGTCGAGTCGGTACTGCAGTTTTGTATGGAACATCAGATTTATTTGATTTTTTTCTTCACAGTGAAAGTTGTTCATTTTGATGGTCTGATAAGCACCCCCTTAAGTATTACTAGTGTGTTTTTTACACCCTGTATAGCATAGTCCTTGAGTTCATATGGCACACCCTAGGCAGTCAGCCGCGATACGACCATTGCTGACTGGCTTTCCACTATTGCATGCTGGTACGAAAAAAGAAAAGTATTTTGGGGATGGAAAAGAAAAGTAATTGGGGCGACTTTGGTGATGATAACTCTTTCTTGGTAATTATTTTAGATTTTCTTTTCTCGCCAAATTCTTATAAAGTTACAGACCAAAATAACTTATCAAGTCGACTTGAATAACTTTTTCAGTTACGGATATAAAGGGCTATTGATTCTTGAGTAGGTACTCGGTAGACTTCTTTGGTCTTGTCAATCTTGTCATGTTGTTTTTGAATAGTTAAATTCATGCTTTTTGGTTCTCAAATTCCATTAAACCACCAAATGAGGTAGGTACTATGCTTCATTCTGGAGTTCGGAGCTGACCTAAATAGACAAAACAAGACCACAGTTTACGTATGTTCAGTGATGCAACCAAATATTCATCTGAACAAGTTTTTTAAAGGGAACATTACAAGAGTAAAATCTACCTACTGTTCGATTATTTTTATTGCGTCAATAACAAATAAATATAGTTTTTAATTAGTAACGAAACTCTGGGTGTATTCAGACCGTGAATCTGAACAACTTTCCCAAATTAAAAACGAGAACATTTTTGGACTTCCCATAGAAAATCAATCGGCTGATCCGCACTTTATTATGAAATGTTTAAAAAAAATTATCGTTTTTCGACCCATGTGCCATAAGGAAAGTTGTTCAGATTCACAGTCAAAATACTCCCTTTAAAGTCTTGATACTAATTAAAACTAGTGGTGTAGCATAATATTAAATCAAATCATTTATTTTAGAACATAATTTCCATAACAATGTCACAAATTACAATTTCATTGTTAGTACCTTATCGCTTACTCACAATGTAATAAAATACGGTCTAAAATCTAGAACATCATCATCTAGAGTCAAGATGATAACTCATTGTTGCTCCGTATCAACCATCAATTCGTACCATTTGGACCACCTCTGAGATCGATAATCCAAATGTAGCTTTATCTAATTCCTCACCAGTCTCGCGTATCTGTTCTATTATAATATGACCGAGACTACATCGATTAATATTTGCGGCTTATATTTCTATTTCTGACCCAGATGAACACAGCTCCAGCCAGGATGCGTAATTAAACTCAGGGTCATATATCACTGTGGGCTTCCACGCAATATAAGGGTCCAGATGTCGGTCTTAGAGTTAAGTTTAAATTCGGCATTTAGATCATTCAAATGATCATTCTTATAATGAAAAAGTCGAGTTCAAATGCTTACAACTGGACCCTTTTTGCGCTTTATGCAGTAGATAAAGTCTAGAGGGCAAGACCGAGGACTAAATTGTCATTGAAAACATGAGTTTCGAACCGGCGCCAGCGGCGGAGTTGCAATTCTGTTCTGAAAAGTTCTGCTGTGACGAGGCTGCGGGCAGGTCAAGAGACACTCTGTTATGGTGCTGCGACAGACACCGGAGCGGAGGACTGCCAGTTCACCTCACTTCAGTAAAACTTCATCAAATGTTTTACTCTGAATGTATTCTTATTCGCAGCTTTTTTTCGTTACTTTTTGTTTATTTTCGTTATTGTTTGTTGGTTTTTGGTTGTTTTAATCTTTAATAAAGTTATATGTCAGGATTGACAGTCGAAGATACGAAAGCGTCGAAAAAAATTGGAACCAGTACTGGTTCCAAAACCCTATACATATACACGCACACATACATAATTTGTATGGCGCCTCACGCACACCAACCTATGAAACTTGGCCCCTTTTGTTTTATACGGGATATTCGTGAGGCTCATTCTAGACATATACTTTTTCTAAGGTTTTAATATTATAGTTTTGTAGTAAGATCTTTGTATTGGAATTGTTTCTATAAAATAACTTGGTTTATTATTAGGGTACAAAAGCGTCCTTCGTTTTACCAATCAAGACAGTTTTCTCTTTTGATGTGGTCGTAATTGTACCAAAGATCACTTTTAGTTGGTATTTAAGCATTAAGATTTTAAAATGGTTATAAGCTAGCATTTTACCCACTAACCACATCCCTTAGTCGCCTTTACTACACCCACGGAATCAAATAGAAAGCTCCATTCTAAGCTGAAACCCTCGGTAGGTTAAGATGTACAATTTTCACTATTTGAATGTGTACCTAAAGCAGAAGGAAAGAGAGGATATTTTGAAGCAAAAAGTTTCTTAGTACCTTTGCCCTTTTCAGGTGCTATTTTGATCAATCAGGTGTTGCATTTATGGCAATTCCTTCTTAGTGAATTCCAATATGGCAGAGAACCAATACACAGTTGTATGTTTTGAATAGAGGATTAACTATTTGCGTGTCTATTTACTTAGAGAGGGAGAGTAAATTGAAGATAGTAGGATGCTGATATATATAGGCATATACCTACTAGGTTTACCTTGCCTGGTTTTCAAACTTGCTCTACAGACTCTATAGTGGACTGGGTAGTCATACATAAAAATATATATTATTGGTTTTTTGTCCATAGTGAAAAAAAAACACAGATTAAATATCATTTTCTTCCCTCCGGACGAAAAGCGTAAATTTTCATCCCGCTGCGCTAAACGAAGTTGCCGTTTTCCACCTCCATCGAGGAGAAAAATAGCAGTCTCATTCTCACCATTATGAGAAGACGTGCAGTGCAGGGCAAAGGCGGTGGTGACGGCTTAACTTATGTACGTTACTATATACCTACTATATTTAGGGTCCTTTTTATTATACTGACACTTTTTTAAGGGGATGATCAGACCGTCATACTGAAAAACTTTTTCTAGGGCACCAACATCGAAATCGCAAAAAAAACAGCTGTTCCATACGAAACTACAAACCTATTCAAGCCAAATGTATGGGAGAGCTGTAATATATTACAAACTCAAAAATAAATCTTAATAGGTATATTCCCTTTGCTGAAGAACATAATATTTCCGACGTGCATTTCAGCAATATTCCAGAATTCAATATTGAATATGAATATCAAGTTCTAAATACAGAAATCTCTTGAGAGCACAATTTTGTGATCTCCGGGCCGCCGGTGTTATTAAACTTTCGGTAGGTACACAACTTTTGGAATCGTTTAGGGCTCTTACATAACAGACGAGTGACACTTTGTTTGCGACCCTCGGCAACCGCTGTCGCCGACGGTCGCAAGCTGTCGCGTGATTGTTGGAGTCAGCTAGCGACCGTCGCATCGGCGACAGCTTGCGACTGTCGGCGACAGTTTGCGACCGTCGGCGACAGTTTGCGACCGTAAAGTCTATGATAGCAACTGTCGCGCGACCCTCTGCGACTGCAAAGTGTCGCTGGTCTATAAGCGCTCGCTCTTAGAGCTCTTCCAGACACTTTGCGGTCGCCGTGGGTCGCAGAGGGTCGCGCTCGGAGAGTCTATACAAGGTGTTTCATAAGTAACAATAAATTTTTAAAACTCTTAAGGGGGTGTTTTAGACCGTCAAACTGAACAACTTTCTCTATGGGACCAACATCGAAATCGCGAAAAAAAATATCTCATATCCCATACATATTTTAGCTCTAGTCGATTTGTAGAGTATAGAACATAAATATTTTTTTTCGCGATTTCGATATTGGTCCCATAGTGAAAGTTGTTCAGTTTGATGGTCTACACCACCCCCTTAAAGGTTTATTTGTAGTTTTGTAACACCTTGTATAGAGACTCTACGGCCACCTCGCGCGACCCTCTGCGACCGCAAAGTGTCGCTCGTCTGTAAGAGCGCTTAGTTGCGGTTGAGGTATGTTTTATTTAATGAATTCTATAGTGTTTATCTAAGCGCTCTTACAGACCAGCGACACTTTGCGGTCGCAGAGGGTCGCGCGACCGTAAAATCTATGAGCGCAACTATCGCGCGACGTCGCGCGACCCTCTGCGACTGCAAAGTGTCGCTGGTCTGTAAGAGCGCTTAATGTTTGTTCTTATGTTAATAAAGTTTCATAGGATTGATCTGAATTCTTGACAAACGCTTTTCCTCCTAATCGAGATTCTACACAATATGGATTCCGCCCGCACAACTGTCATTGAACACATTCTCTATTCCACGCAGTCTTCAATTTTACACAAACGCACAAAATTTCCAAATAAATATACTTAGAACCATAAAGTTATTATACCTTACAGGAATAGAGTCAGTGACATGAGTTGTCAAATGAAGCAGTTTTTGGATGTTTTTTGGAGACTATTCGCAGGCAATAATTCTAATACTGTCTATAATTCTGAGTCTAACGTAAAATCGTGGATAAATTAATGAAGTAGTGTCAGTATATTTCACAAAATTATCTACGATTTCACTTTAGATTCCCAATTATTCACGAAAACCGAATTGTAAAAATTGATTGGTGACTAAAAAACGGGTTCTATTGATTCGCGTCACGTATCTCTTTCTATTATACAGTTGTGCCCATAGAGAAATTACACGCTCCCCTTGGTAGAGATGGTGTAACAAAGTGTGCACAGTAACCACCAATTGTGCACTAGTTTGTACTGCGACCATAGAGAAATTACACGCTCCCCTAAGCTTTTTGTCTCCCCTCACCCGTCCCTCACCCCCTTTGTCGGCGACATAATTTTCTATAGAAACAAGCCGATATGCCATCTCCTCTTACTCCATGGTTGTGCCGCTAGGTACATCTCGCTCTCTCAGCTGTATGTTCCTCTATTCCTACCTCTATGCTTAGAACATTATCTGAAGAAAGAATGAACAAAGAAACCTATTAATTTTAAATTGAATTCGAATCTATTTTTAATTGAATTTATATATTTTCAATTTAATTTCTTTCAACTTTTTGCGAGTTGCTCGGTAAAAGTACTTACCTAAATCCTTGCCTTGCCTTACCTTAAGATCAAAATGAAACTGATATCGTCTCACATTCGCATAAAAATAAATGTATTTTAAATAAATTTAAATTTTTATAGTTATTACTATTCTACTCCTATTCCTTCACTGTCCATGCTGTGGAACTCTCTTCTCTCAAGTGCTGTGCAAGAACTGTCGTCGTGTTAAACGCCGCCGTGTTAAATAAAAATAAATACCTACCAGTACCTATGTCGTTTTGTTTGAATATAACACGCGAGTTTTAAATCGCAATGATTTCAGTTGAAGCCCCAATATTCAAGTTTAGGATGCATCATAGTACCCGACCCACTATGTCAAGGCAGTGCCTCGTTACTCCCGTTTGACAGCTGCGATGAAGTCGTGACGTCACGTGCATCTTGCAAGATGCAGGCTGTCGCTCATTGACATAAGGCGCATTTTAGTTTTCGTTCCTGAAG
The DNA here is from genome assembly GCA_963693445.1 of Agonopterix heracliana. NCBI lineage: Eukaryota > Metazoa > Arthropoda > Insecta > Lepidoptera > Depressariidae > Agonopterix > Agonopterix heracliana. The sequence continues at coordinate 6,288,344 of OY856310.1, forward strand.
CGCAAAGTTCGAAATTCGGAAAATCGCGCTAAACCGGGTTGAGTGCAGTATCTGTTACGGTAGTAAGTATTAAGTAATCTGTGGTCAAGGGTTATGACCACTTGCATTCTGTACGAAACCACCACCTTCTACGTAAACGTCTTACGTAATAGCAACGTCTTACGAAAACCATATCTCATCGACATAAAACGTTACTGCGCATATAGAATACCCGTACAATACGCCGGCCGGTTAGATTGGATATGCTGCAGGAAGATTTAGAACTCAGGATATTGTATTAAATGTATAATAGGTACATTTAGACACTTTAACATAGCTTCAGTACTTAGTAGACGATGCAAAGACAGAAAACGACTTTTGTACTTAATCTTATTTTTATCAAAATTTACATTAAGTATAAAATAAGCAGAGGCAGAGGGAGTAGTCAGAGATATTCTGAAATCTCAGAACATCCACGTTTCACCAGTAGTGCCTACCGAAACTCTGTTCAGTGTGACGGGAGGAGAGCCCATCGCCACGCATAATGGACAGCGTGTACATTACCATGCCTCGAAATTGAAGCGTACAGGTTTCCTCACGATGTTTTCCTTCAGCGAAAAACCAGTGGTGTTAGAAATCGTACATAAAATTCCGAAAAAACTCATTGGTACGAGTCGGCCTGGACGGGGATCGAGCCATCGCCTCCTGCTCGGCAGGCAGGCATCACTCGCCACTGGACCACCACGGCTTTTTATAAAAGTATAAAATAACACCTAATAAATCTTTCTGTATCTATATTTTTGCTCAAAGATTTTTGTAAATACGGTGCTCAGAAGTCTGAGCACCAAGTGGTCTTTGACTGAACATCAGAAATCCAATCTCAAGACTTGCCGAGCGAACGAGCCGAACGAGCCATGGAGCGTAGCATGTTAAAGTGTTAAATTAACCGATCGGGCACGAAACACAGATCTGCCCTCCAAAACTGAAGTGGGACTGGGCGAGACATATCTGCCGCATGTATCCGGAAAGGTGGACCAAGATGGCCACAGAATGGGTTCCGCAAGACGTCGTGGAAGGCCCAGGAGAAGATGGTGTGATGACTTGAATACCTTCATGAAGGGTTGGCCAGAGATTGCATTGCATTATGGAGGATTGGAGGAGAAGAAGGGAGGCCTTTGCCCAGCAGTGGGACACAAAACAGGCTAAATTAAAAAAAAAATTTAAGAGGTTTCCCAGACCGAACGACCTTGACTCTTTCAGAGCCACCTCACCTCTACTAAACTACGTTATTTTAGTAGATATACATATTTTTGAATGGCTTGTCCTTCATTATGTCACCGTGGTGCCTTCTAATCCAAGGAAATCACATTCCAAAAACATAAGAATTCGCACCAAATTTAACAAATTATCTAATTAACTCATTAAAATATTGGTCTTAAAAAATTTTTGCTTTAAAGCTATTTTAGATCTTAATATTGTCTACACAAAGGTGTGTGTCTCAAGTAAAAGTGACTTTAACTTTAAAAGTAGATGCACTGCACGTAATACAGATTTTTTCCAATATTTAGGCTTTTCTTTGAACACAGGTTTCATATGTATTTTATAAAAAAATAAGAAATATGATCTATAGCAAATAAAGCCGAGATGTTGAAGATCATTGCTACACTTTTAAATAATTTATATGTCTTTCAAATAACGAGAAGATAGCTTCTAAAAACCAACAAAATATGGCCCGGCCCTGCGTTTACCTATCTATGTATATGGGGAGCCTTTTAACCCTTTGAGCGCTTTACGGACACACGTGTGTCCGAGAAATTTTTTGGTCTCGGGCGCCTTACGGACACACGTGTGTCCGTAAGACAACCGCTCCCATTGGCTCGTGATCTATGGTTTGGCGTTTCGTGTCACCATACTTTTTATATTTTTATTAAATTTATTAGTTTCCTTGGGTTCGTTTCATAACAATTCGCTGAGAAACGAAACGCATTTCCGTCTAGAAAAAAAATAATTTCGGAGGGCCGGCGAGCGACCGCCATTTTGCGCTGTGCCCGAGAGTTTTCAATGTTTTTGCGATTGAAATAAAAATGGATTGTAGGAGAAAACGGCGAGTGTTTTTGTCAATTTATGTATGAATTTACTGGAAAAGAAGTGGAGATTACGTGTGAAGTATTAGTTTTCTAGTATACGGATAGATTACTTGTGAGGAAGCCAAGAACTTTTGGAACTTTTGTTTAGTTTCTGACCGCGCGTGTCATGGCGGCAGTGTTGTACATTTTTGCGCCGTTTTTTTGTCGGTATTCAATTGTTTTGAAGCAAGGTGTTGTTTATAAATAGCTCGTAATATTATGAGCTTTCATGTTATCATATAGGTTTTGTGCGTTGTGCAGTGTAATTATATTTAAAATTGGGACAAAGTCGAGGTAGTCTCTGTGTTGTGAAGTTTTTTTGAGAAATAGTGTCAAAGAACACGGAATATCTCATAAGGTAAGTCCTAGCATAGAAAAATAGGTGTTTAGAATGATAGGGCATCTTATTTACTTTACGTAGATATATACTTTATTGCAATAATTCCATAACATAACCTCGAAAAATAATTTTTTCTAAGACATGGTAAAAAAAGTTGTCATGCCCTCAAACACCTTGGCGCTCAAGGGACTTTTTTTTTGTAGAGCTCTAGCACTGGACGGGTTAATAATCCGGTTTTTGAAATATCTCTGCAACAGATATAAATAATTCACGATGCCGGCACTTTCATACCGGTATTGTGTTTTCAAACAGTGATTTGATGCTATAACACTGACACTTTATTAGGGTGCTGTTTTGTATAGCAATAACGATAAATTGGATAGTCTACTTAATCGTAGGTCCAATTTATGATTGGATGCTATTAGTTAATTGTGGGGTTGTACTGGTTTAGGTTTCGTAAGTTTTAGCACAGATAGGTATAGATATACAGGGTGTTAGGGTAAACAGTTGAATTACTTTAAGGGGTTATTGTACCCATGACACTGAACAACTTTCCCTGAGAAACCTAAAGGAAATTCACAAAAAAAAACGATTTTTCATATAAAAAACGTCTGATCAGCTGATTGCATTTGTATGGTGCACAATTTTTTAAGAATTTCCCATAGGTTTTTAAAGGGTATGGTCATACCATCAAAATCTTTATGGGACTAACTTCGAAATCGATAAAAATCTATTGTCCCAATTTCAGTTTTGTATGAAACTGTTGTTTTTAGACGACAGAAAAAGTCCTTCAGTTTAATGGTTTGCATTATCGTCTAAAAAAACCGTGAGTGTTTTAGAAAAGACGCTGTATTAGGTATTTACAGGCCTTTGGAGTCACGTTGCAGGTATTGACCCGAGCACACGTCTCGCGTGGTTTTCGCGAGTCGCGTTATTGCCTGCCACGAGGCTCCGCAATCCTCAATCTCTTCTTGTTCTTGAACAAAAACAATCCCTGAGATTAGGATAGATACTCCCATAAACTAAACTTGATAGGTACTGGCAGAAATGCGGTGCTACGCACAAGCAAAAAGCCATTAACTTATAAGTTTAAAAAAAGGTATTACTTTTGCCCGCGTCTTCGTTTGCGTGACATTATAGTTTATCGAAAAATCCTTTCTTAGCGCACAACTAAATCCTGTGTAGAATACATTATTGTTTTTATGTTCAGTGGTTTCGCCTGTGCATTGTCTTTCAGTCAGTCAGGAAGGAGCTCTTTTATTATAAAATCTATAGATTTAGGCTTGATATAGGTATCATTCTTTACATTTCCTGACAACAGTCACTGATCCTTTTAAGACTCTTGACATTGGTTTCTACTACTTTTAACAAACGTTGTGTATGTTCGTGTATATACTTATGGGCTTAAATGTAGTTTAGCGTGGTCTGAAAGGGAAGGCTTAAGTGACCTTTTAGTTTCCACTAAAAACGGTCATCCGTTTTAAATATTTATATTACAAAAGGTTGATGACATAATCAAAGTTATTTCACAGGGATAGATAGAAATTGAGGACTTGATAGATTTTAGATACCAATTATGAAATTGGGAAATGCATTCATACAATTTAATGCAATTTGACTCACACACAGAGAAGAGGCGTTAACCTACGTTATGTCGAATCTAATATGACTACCTACTTGATACATATAGGTATTTTTAATATCACTTTATACAGGGTGTAACAAAACACCCTAGTAATACGCACAGGAGGTGCTTCAGACCATCAAACTTAATAACTTCGACATCTAAAAAAAAACTGATGTTTCATACAAAACTTCAGTACCGACTCGACTCAAATGTATGGGACAGCCGTTTTTTTCGCGTTTTTCGAGGTTGGCTCCATAGTGAAAGTTATTCAGTTTGTTGGTCTGAAGCAACCCCTTAAATATTACAGTATTTTTTGTTACACCCTGTAGGTATGTATAGGTACAGTAGGTACCTACATACCGCACCGGTTCCCGTCATCGTATAGTGAAATGTTTTTTTTAAGTCTAATGTTTCATCAAAACCGGTCTATAGTTTTTTCGTGATGCTTGAACAACCAAAAAAACGAAAGAAGTCAAAGAATCTGTGATTTGGGGGTCTGCTTTTTTGTACAATCTTCAATCTACAGGCAGTCGACACACTTGTGTTACAGTTTTATAATAGTGTAGATTAAGTAGATAGGTACAATAAAAATACAAAGGTAGTATTAATGTAATGTTTCGACATTATTATTAAATGTGTTATTGTTTTTCAGTTTGTACATTGTTTTGACGTGTTAAAAACAATAACATTAAACATTTTCAAGTACTTAAGGTAAGCTTCCGTTATATCGTTTTCAAAGTGTTCAGGAAAGCAATTTGGTTAAGTGGTGTTGTACGTAAAGTACTTTATAATGTACCTACCTACAGTCGAACGAACATCAAGCTTTACACTATTGTAGCATAGATAATATACAACTGATAGAATGAAAATAAAATAATTAAATATTTACTCAGTGTCGACTTTTAGCCCGGCTTGCACCAACAAATAGGTAAGTATTTTTTACCCGACTGCGCGACGCAAAGGAAGGGTAGGTATAAGTAGATTACACACCGAGGACAGGAAAGTAAGAAAGGCCGAGGTCAACAAACATGTATTGTGATCTGAGGCTTTCTTATTTACTGTCCGAGGTTAGTATACCTACTATTTTCTCCTCAACGGAGGTGGAAAGCGACAACTTTGTTTAGCGCAGCGGTACGACAAATGACGCTTTCCGTCCGGAGGGGAGAAAATGTGTTTAACAGCCTATGTACTTATGTATGTATGTTTAAACAGAAGTGTCTTTAAACAAAATGTTTACATAATGTCTATCCGTATTTATAATAAATTACCTCAAAATGTAATGGAAATGTCTAAAAAAGGCTTTTTGGATGGCTACTGGAGAAATGTTTTTATTCTGTCAACGATATTTTTAATAATGACATGACTATATTTGATACAATTTAATAATATGATTTACTATGACATAAGATTTGATTTTTAATATTTTTGTTTTCTTTTGATTTGTTTGATTGTTATTGTAAATTATAATATTGACATGGTTGTGATGCTAACTATGTTTTCTTTTTGTTTTGACATTACCGTAGAATTTTGATTTGGAATGTTAATAACTAATTATTTTCTTTGTATATTTAAATCTTTGCACGCCTTCTAGGCAGAATGTATTGGATCCTTTTTTATATGTTAATTATGTTTACTACCTACATTATTGTGTACCTACATTCTAGCAAAAATAAAGAATCTGAATCCGTCATTTAAATGTTTGTAAACGTTGTATCTCACTGCTTATATTGATATCAATAATAGCATGATAATTAAAACATGTTTAGGCCTAAATACTTTTTAATAATAGCAAAATTTTATGATAAAAGCTGGCGCCTTTCATCAACAGTTTTATTAATAAAATAAAAGAAACAAATACTTAAAAGAGAATCTTAAAATATTCACATATTACCATGCAGAATATAAATTGATATAACGGCGGTAGAGGATTACCAAGTTCAAACGTTTTAAACTTGGTTTTATTTTATTGAAATCTCACAATATTTATTTTTTCTTAGAAAATCGTGATTAATCTTGATCTTGTAAATTTTTTCTTTACGTAGCTGAAAACCATTTTTTTGTCTGGATAAGACCCCAAAGAATTTCTGGTCATTTCGTTAATCCTTTAAAGCTTGATCATCATTGCGATTTCTCCAGGTAAAAGCTAGTAGGGCACTAAAATAAATAAATAAAATACTTTATTTTCACTTCAAAAAATATTACAATGACTTGGACGACAAACAGGATTTATATTATGTAGATATTTATAAGTGGAAATCTATTTAAATTTTTCCTTTAAATGATAGGTTTTTTTTCAAGAGAACCAACTCAATCGGATTGTACTCTTCTAAATGCAATGTCTACAAAAACATATAAAACTTAAACTGTTGTAACATAATCACAATGTAAAGAATATGAAAAAAAAACAGATTTTTCTCGCATTCTCACAATGGATTTCTCGGAGAGGCGCTGACAGCATGACAGCTTTTACTGTCAGCACATTTTTCTTTTATTTTTACCACTCGTCGGAAACCCTTGGTTTCGTACGTCACCTGTCTTTCTCTTATAATTTTCCATTGTACGATTATCCTTAGCGGAAATTTTAGAGACCTTCACACAAGCTAGATTCCGACTTCAAAACGACCCCGATTCCATGGTGAATAATGTATAGTTTGTAGATTTCGATTTCGATATTGGTCCCATTGTAAAAGTTGTTCAGTTTGATGGTCAGAAGCACCCTTAAAATATGCGACGCATTTATGTTCACACAGTACAGACAGTTTTTTTTGACAATTTGATATAGCAATGTCACGATGTGCTGCTCTTCAGAGGGTGGATTGACTCTTAGAACCAAATTACATTAACATACACAATCTATCCTTCCTCCTCCTTCCTTGACCCTTGGGGACCCTTGGGGAAGCCTATGTCTAGCAGTGGACGTCCATCCCCAAGCAGCAAAACAGATCGTGACTAAATCAATTTTGCCTTAAATATACCTAAACTTCGCATTAACCAAGGCAAGCTTTGCTGAAGTCTGTATTAATAAATTCAAGTTGTCTTAGTTTTCAGAAATACCGACTTAAGGATTAGTTAAGTTAAGTAGTATTAACTTTGCCTTAAGTATGTCCACGCGAAATGCAAACTTAAGCATAAAGTTACTGAAAACAGAATTAACGGAGATATAGTTAAATTTAATAGTGTTTAGAAGTATTACTTAAGTTCTACTTAAGGCAAAAATACCTAAAGTTTGCCTTTAGTCTTCCTAAGGTTATCCAGGTCAAACGGTTGCTTTAAGTCGTTCCTTTGAAATTGCAATTTAAGTGGTTGTTTACTTAGCTAATGCTTGTGTCAGTACTATCAGCCTTAAAGGGACGTTTTTAATAAAAAGTAACAAGTTAGTGCTACAAATTCGTGTTTATAGAAGTAACATGAGCATAATTAAAGTAAAGAAAATTAAGATAGCAGGAAATTTTCTACGTCGTGTAAGAAAATATGTGACCGCAAATTCTATTCATGCCAAAGATTGTGCAGTGAATGTTAATCCGAGTAGTCCGAGTACAGCCGGAGCCAGTGACTCCTTGTTAGATCCTTGTTAACAACGTTCAAAGTTTACAGTCTGTCTATAAAGTCGTGACCTAATAATTGTAGTAGCTTGATTTTGACGTTCTTGCGTGGAGACAGCACCCAAATTTTTGTCAAGACTTTTTAGACAGACTGTATCATGTTTGCCAGCACATCCAACAGGCCCGCATCGGTTGATGAAATCATAGAAGACACGAACAGCGAACTTGAATACGTAACTTCAACAAAAGAAGAGCGTGATTCTAATTATAGATTTTTTTTTAAAGTGTGGTCTATCTCCCATAATACACCACAACGTACTCATCAGGAATATGAAACAAAAATAATCACAAAAAAAGCCAACAGAATAATACGCAAAATAGTAGATTCATATTCTGTATAAAAGATAAGATAAGATAAGATAAATATTCTTTATTTGCACACCAAAAATACAAAAAAACAAAAACAATATACACGAACAAGAAGGGTAAAAAAGGCGGCCTTATCACTAAAAGTTATTTCTTCCAGACAACCAGTCAACTGTTCAACTGTCTAAAAATGTAAACTGTTTCCTGTTACGGTTCAAAAGACACATTTCTTCAAAAGTAGGAAAGCCGTAACCGGAACGGAACCTTTGCGTACGGAACCCTAAAAAATACAACTCTTTACATGTTTATGTTGTGACTGAGATACATAAATTAGATACAAATACGACGCGTTACGTCAAAAGATTCAAGATTTAGAGTGTAGACCTGAGGTTACCTCAGTTTACAATTATTTATGTACATAAATGTCAAATTATAATTATCATTGTCCATAAGTAATACATAAGTAGTACTTACTTACTTTGAATCACTTGTTTTTCTTTAAACAAAAAAACGAATTGTTCAATCTTGCATTGGCCTTTTGTTTTCAGAAATCACAACAACAATGACAGATGAGAAGAAAATATAATATCCGTCGAATCAGTATTTATCAAGTACGAGTTAAGGATGACTTAAATCGACACGGTATTTACTTGTATTATTTGAAGTCACACTTCGGTATAAGTTAAGTATAACATTACTTGAGTAAGTAAGCAATAATTATAAACACATTGAACTGATCCTTTACTATGATTTACCAATACTGTATTGCTTTTACTCGTACTTAGCACATGCAATATAGATTTAACGCCATTTTGAATGATCTGCAAATTTGAACATGTTTTTTAATAAGTTCTGTCTTTGTAATTTTAGGCACTCTCTTAATTTTACACAATTTTACATAGTTTTGCGTAACGAAATCAACATTGATATTTAATATTTAATTAAATTTCGAAGAAAAAAGAAAAAAAACTGTTTTTGTGGTTGAATTTTTTGAATTTTAAATTCAATTACTTTGTAATTTTTGAAGCCCGCCTGTTTTCTAAGAATATTTGTCCATTTCACACGATAAACGAATGTGCGTTTGAATTTTTACTTTACTTGTCGACGAAATAATGCATTATAAAATAATAATAACTATCAGAGCCATTTTGTTTATCATTCATCATAGAATATTAAGTTGGAAAATGTTACCACCATAATTTATCTTTACTGTATCTACGTAAAGTATAATAATATATTATGAAGGTAGGATGAAATTTCAAACCAAAAATTTTTACTTAAGTTTATCTACGAGAAGTCAACTTTCCTTAAGTCGTACCTAAGTTTATCTTAGTTTATCTGTAAAGTAGTATGAAGTCTATCTTAACTCATTCAGTACTCCATATGCCCACTTTTGCCTAACTCTGCCTTCTAGTGTATCTACAAGATATCTTGAGGGACGGATGGTATTACCTAAGTCAATAACCGAGAATTTGGTTATTGAATGAGAGATATCTACAATTCAGACTTAAGGAAAGATTTTGCCGCTTGGGTCGGCTGAGATGAAGATGATGACACAACTCAGAATATAAATTATAGTTAATATAACGAGCATAGTCGCCTAAAGTATGGTAGTAACATATAATATCACAGCCTAAAGTAGAGCAAAGTTTGAAATTCACTACGTCTCCGTTTCCTGTCAAGACCTAAGATCAAGTATCTCAAGACTAATCAAGTAGCTCACAACAAAAGTCAAACTATGTCAGTACAACTTAGGTAGAGTGCTTGAAATGCACTATTAATCAACCATTAATCAACCCACAGAGAAATGACACCTCCCCTAGGAATCTACCCGAATCCTGAATTCTGGTTGACTGAAACCTGACTTCCAATTCAGTTCAGTAATCCTGAGAGACGCTCATGGACGTATTGGAACTTAGGTATTGAATAACCCTCCTTCTGTCGCAGTCGGGTAAAAACATCGGAGACCGATATCAGTCTTTGGATAGTTGTATTTTATCTCGAGCGAGCGTCTGCGTACTTCGAAAATTACGTGAAGCAGTTGATCCCTGATAATTCCGTCAGATGGCGGTGTAACTAACTATTTTCTGAATGTGAGTATAATAGCGTAGTAGGAAATTTTTATAGTCAGATACAAGATAATGCCAAGAATATTTTTTCTATACCAAAACATGGAGATTTCTTATGATTTTATCCGTGCAACTGTAGGTAGGTATACAAAAATAGTAGCTATTCGAATGACAAAAGTTGGCCATAAGGCCAAAGGGGCCATACCACATATATACGTCTCAGGATTACCTGGGAAGGGGTCTCTTATTTTTCGTTTTTCTACAAATTTAGACATGTTACCGAAACGAAAAAAATATACAGTTCTAGGATAGTTTATTTACTGAAATCATAAATTGAAATCATTGAAATTACTTTACTCGATAGAATTTCTTTTAGAAAAGTTAAGAAAAAGACGCATTTTTAGAATTATTTTCTCAAACTAGAAGAACTTGCAACCGTTTATGTAATTACTGGAATTTTACTCACATATTCACCATTTTTTTATCTCCTGTAGGATCCACTATCTAGTGAAAGCATCAAAAAATCTATGAAAGTAGGTACTTTTATGAATTCTTTTTAATCAAAAATACGGCACCCGCCTTCGATCAAAAACACGCAGTTTTCGGACAGCTGGGTAATGGCGTTTCTCATAGAAAATATTCGCCTGAAACCTTAAACCTTTTAACAAGAATCTCACACGGTTGAATCATGATCCAAATTCCATCAATTAAATCCACAACCAATATGAACAACAAATATAATATATCTAGGGGAGACCGGGGCAAAACGAGGTTCCGGGCAAAACGGGACAAAAGCTTGTGTGCGTGACTTGTAGAGCCAGCGGCAGAAGCATCAATCGAACGAACTTTAGATGCCTCACGCCAGTCCAAGAGAAACGAGCGTTTCGCTACCTTTTTGGCTTCACTGTGAGATAAAACTGAATTTAATTGGATTTTTTACGAATTTTTATGTTAAAATATCGATGTGCACAAAGGAAAGTGCCAAAGTTACTGTGATATTCCTAAGATGGTTACAGAAGCATAAAATTTTTATATTAGATAAGATAAGATAAGATAAATATTCTTTATTTGCACACCAAAATACACAAAAAAACAACAACAATATACATGAACAAGAAGGGTACAAAAGGCGGCCTTATCACTAAAAGTGATTTCTTCCAGACAACCAGTGGATGGAAGAAGTCTTACATGAGATAAATGCTATGGCGGTGTACTAGTCGATACATAATATTATAATTTACGCAAAGTATAAATACATACATAAATACAACTCAATTTAACAAAATAATTGTACAATTAGGTACCTTATAAATAACTAATTATGTAAAACAAAATTAGATGTGGTTTTTGGCCTTCACTATCTTCGGGAAACAATGGTTCCATTAAACAATATGTCAGTTGAGGCAAAACGGTCGGGGCAAAACGGGATACTGAAAAAAAAGATACATGGTAAGAAAAGTGATGAGCAAAAGACTGATAAAAAGATACCTGAAAAGAAACAGCTTGAAAAGAGGAAAAAATTAAGAAGCGCAAAAAAGAAAGTGACACGGACAATAATTCATCCCAAGAGGAAGGCGATTATGACTACGCTTTCATATAGGTACTGTAGGAACTCATACTGAAGGTTGGATGATTTTTATCGGGTGCTGTGGTCAGGTGCATAATTCTTGCTCTGGAGTTGAAAACGAGAGCGAAGAGGCACACACTTATGAACACTGCCTGCCTGATTAAAAATTTAATAGTCAGCAATATAAGAAACGCCAAGGACATAATTAAAGAACTTGCACTGTCTGATCATAATACAGGCCAAATAGTAGAGTTCCCTGATTAAAATGATATCTCTTATTATTCCGTATTACCAAAATATTATTTACGATTTGATTATAAAAAGTTGATTAGTTAATGTTGCTCTCTATGTAAAAGATGTTCTCACAAATATTTAAATTTTCTTTATATGATGAATTTTCTCTTAAGTATCCCATTTTGCCCCGGTCTCTCCTACGTATCGTAATTCAGATCAAAGCAACACGAATAACCAAACTACTTGATTGACAAAGCTGGTACAATTGAGTTAACGTCACAGTATGACGTCACTCTAGTTAGATTGAAGTCAAACTGTTGTGGTATACAGAGAATTTGCATTTCACATTTGAGCTACACAGCTTGGAAATTTGAACGCTTGAGCTACTCAGATCAAAGCAGCGGTTATAGCTTATAATATTGAAGAGAGCCCTACAGCCTATTACGTCCCCTGCAGGGCACAGGTCTCCTTTTACTGAATAACAGTATTAGTCTGTACAAACGCTAAAATCGATAAAAACCACAAACAAAACAAACGTCTCGTAATATCCTCATATAACGTCAAATTGCTTTATTTCAAAAATATTTTGTTGACGTTAGATATGAGGATATTACGAGACATTTGGGGTGTGCTTTACAAAAATTTACTCAGCCGGTTTCTAACTGGAGGAGACCAAACTTTATACAGGGTGTCCCGTAACTCAACGTTAAAACGGAATCGGGTAATAGGCCAAATCATAATGGTTACCAGAAAAATAAAAAAATAAATCTAAGTCATAATTTTTTTTTAATTACAGGAATTTTTTTTTTCGTTAAAATATACACCCTGAGAATTCAAAGCAACAGGTTAGATTAGCACTACCTATTCAGGATTAAATAAGAAAAATAAAATTGAAAAAAGAAGTAAAGATTTGTAGCAGTAGGAGCTAAAAAACCATCACAGGACGTACATTAAAATGCCTATAATTTAAAAAATTCATGACTTAGATTTATTTTTTTATTTTTCTGGTAACCATTATGATTTGGCCTATCACCCGATTCCGTTTTAATGTTGAGTTACGGGACATCCTGTATGTTTTGAAAATACTTTTCGGATTTCGTAATTAAAAGAAAAATTTTAAGAGTGTATTCCGATAATGAAACTAAGTAACTGTTCCTGAGGAAAATGGGTCGGAAAACAGAGAAAATGTTTTGGACCTCCCATACAAAAGTGTGGATCAATTTTCTGATGGGTAGTCGGGGAGGTCCAACAAATTTTCTAGCAGGTTATATAAATGTCCTTCTTAATAATATGATGATACTTCTTATGGGGATGATCAGACCGTCAAACTGAACAACTTTCTTTACGGCACCAACTTCGAAAAAATCAGCTGTTCCTAACAAAACTGCAAACCTAGTGGACAGCAGATTTTTTTTTTCGCGATTTCGATGTTGGTCCCATGGAGAAAGTTGTTCAATTTGATTATCTGATAATCCCCTTAAAAAAAGTGTCAGCATATTAAGGAAAAGTATCATCAACCATTAAACCACATACCCAACCCGTCAAACTAAACAACTTTCACTATGGGAGCAAACTTGTCAGAACAAAAAAAATTTCCGTCCCATAAGTTTGAATCGAGTAGGTATTGCAGTTTAGAACGGGACAGCTAACTTTTTTTTGTTCAGACAGTTTTGATACTTTTCCTTACACCCTGTATACACTGGTATCTAGTGTGGATTAGTGTTGGTCATTAGCGGTCCACTTTCTGACAGAGTATTTCCATTTTAAATCCTCTCAACTTATTCCAAATTGGTACATATCCCTTTATTGCATCGAACAGTTTCCACTGAAAATTAGATTACTGATTGCGATTGGAAATTCCAATTAACGATCTACGTTGGAAATGCCATCAGCGTATAGAGATCCTTGTCTCAGCAACTACAAACTCGATATTAGAGATAACTCAATGTTCTTGTTGGTTATTGATTGATATGTACGATATGCTTTCATGTTTTGAGCTCTAGTTCTCTTTCTATGGTTTATAGAGTGGAGACAAGAACAACTGTTTGTGTAGCAGTAAGGAACGGATAACGGGATGACAGAACTTAAAAGTTTTTGTTAAAATTAAGATTGTCTCATTGATCATGCATCACGCGAAAACTATTTTTCCGATTTTGATGTGGTTTTTTCTATTCGACAGCTGTTATCGTCGTATAGTCTCAGTAGTTCAGTACCGAATGTTTGCGATTTTTTCGGTATTTCTTAATTGTTCGGTATTTAATTAGATCCGTAACGAACCTTATAGACTTTTTGCCTCATTAGATCGGAACCGACTTTTTTTGACTTTTTTTGTTCGGGTTTGTTCTTTTGAAACATTCGTCGAGACAACAACGTCCAGACAGCATCATTGATTCTGCGACGAAGTCACTAGCAAAAGGCAGTTCCAATTACTTATAGCTCCAATTATTTATGCCCTCGAGAAAAACTTGTAATCAAAGGCTAATAAAAAATGCAACTATCCACACAACGGTGGATGAAACACACGTTTGCCAGCATTAAGCCGCACAACACAATCGTATCTAAAAGCAGACTTGATGAATAATGCATTTGAGGCCGGTGGTGGAGTTTTATTATAAACCTTTATTTTCTCGTTTCTATGGAAAATAATGTTGTTGACTCCACTATATTTACTAAAATAAAATGTCTATAACGAGATTTACAAAAGAGTACCTAACTACTTATTACTAATGTTAAAATTAAAACATCTTTATAATCTTGACTACGTTATGTTATACTTATTATCTCTGTAAGTGTGTAGCGGGCTCTCGAAGAAATGAGAATTAATCCGACTGTATACGTATTTGTCCGATCCGCCACTCCCGCACACCCTGCCGACTAGAGTGCGAAAGAGGCAACTGAAGTTCGGACTGATTTTATCTACATGAAAACGGGCGGGAAAATTTGGCATTTTCGAAGGTCTCTCGTTCTTACAGTAATTAATAATAGTTAATAGGTACAGCAGAGGTAACATACAGGGTGAAATTGATATCATTATCATCCTTTTAAACTAAGAGTCTACCCATCAAACTGAACAACTTTTACTATGGGATCAAAACCTATCGGAGCAAAAAAAAATCCGATGTTGCATACATTTGAGTCAAGCGAGTATAGGTGCATTGCAGTTTAGTATGAAATAGCGGATATTTTTCCTCCATTATAATTGTGTTATAATGTTAGACCGGAAAAAGTAATAAAGTGGATACAATAACATTTGGTCTAGTGTAAATCATATCAACTGTTATTATTTTCAAAGACTAGATAAGTACTTATTCCTTATTAATATGACTTAGGCCGAATTCGACCAACCATAGATTTATAAAGAGTAACTACCTACTATACAAGGAACAATTTTACTTTTGGTGTTTACACACCCCGTACTAAAAGAACGAATGTATAATTCACCTAAAGAAAAAGGTCGTTGTATCCGTACTTATTGCAATGTGAGGTTATACAGTTCTAATTTGGTAGTTTTTTTTTTAATTATGTGACTTTGATATTTCATTTAGATTAGGGTTGGTAAAACGCAAAATCAGTTTACTCTATAGTAACCGGCGACTTAATCTAAGAATAAAATTTACTCGCGTTTGGTCGAATCGGGCCTAAAAGGTTTATTAATTGTCTTCAAAAACGATTGCCAAGATATTTATATTAGACTAGATTAAAAATATTATTTTGCCGTGCTAATTAAGAAAGTACCTAGACAGAACTTTCTGCTGCTCTAATTAAATATCTAGATACTTAGTTCAAAAGTGTTCAGTCTAGACTCGTTTGAAGTGATTTCTTTAAAAATTGAAGTTTTTAATTGCTTAACTTCTTAGTTGTATCAACTGAAGATAAATACCAAAGAAAAAGATATCTAAGGGTTGAACCAACTTTTGACACCGGTCACCTATGAAAAAAAAAGTGTTTATTTTTCTGTAAAAATGTGTTTATTTTTCTGTACTAACTAAATGGCCGCTTGAGCTTTTTCTTCGTAATATTAGCCAGTGTTCATTTTTTTTTTAAAACTAGTTACTTAATCTCTTTTCAATTAATAAAACTAAATCCACTGTGGCGATCATTTATTTAATCGATCAAAGAAATATTAAGTAATTAAAATGTACCTTAAATTTATCTTAACTATTAGAAAATCTTATAAATCGTGAGGAATAAAAAAGTAGCGGTTCACTTCATATAAACTCAAATAACACTCGATAGCGGAAATTTAAATGACGTGTAGCGCAACCTTTTGACAAATTTGTTAGTTTGTTTGTTTGTTCGCGCATCAAGCAAAAACTACTGAACCGATTTTGATGAAACTTTTTTGTTTGATAGCTTATTATCTGACTTAAAATCTGGTACCTATATAATTCGTGCGGACGAAAACACTAGTACTTAAAAAAAAACAAAAAAAAACATCATTTATTAAAAAACAAAAAAAACATCATTAATTAATTTATTTAGTCTCCGTACAAACGTTCGTCCCCATTTGTAGGGCGTGGGAGTGATAGGGCCTACCCAAGGACTACCTATTCTTCTTTTAAGAGAATTTTATTCCATAATAATAATATAAGCCCGCAGGGCAGCTTGTGGCGAGCTGTTGGTGATTGGCGACACCACGGACCCGATTCTCCAGAGGGCCCGGATTGATTTGGCCCTCACCTCCTGTCTTGCCTTAATCGGCCGGCCAGGAGTGGAGTCGCAAGAGCGGAACCTATGCTCCAGGTTGGAAGTGTAAAATGTCATAACGCCGGGGGCCTGCTGACTGGTGCGCTTAGCACCGGGAACTGGCGCCCGCAGACTCACCTCTCTACAACCTTAGCCGCTCACTAGATGTTGCCGCCTTGTCGCTCCTTGCGAGCGGCCATTTTGGGGGGCCCATCAAATGAGTTGGCAAGTCACCGTCTGCCATTTTTGACAAACTTTGAGACATTTGTTACGGCAGGCGTCCCGAGTCTCTCCGCAATAACCCAGATTTCCCAGCCCACCCAGTTCACCCCCATAACCCAAGTAGTTTTTGTGTTTTCTACAATAGTCTCTGCACCGAACGTAGTATGTCTTCTGGTGCATTTGCATAATGCATCCAGAGATAGACCACGGTTGGTGCATCCCATCGCATTCAGATAAAAGTGTCTCAAAGGGGCCTCTACGTGTTGGACCTGTGTCCCCATGCAAGCCTTCCAAAGGTCCGGGCTACGGCCCGTGAAATACCTCAAGAGATACAATAATAATAATAATAAAATTTATTAAATTTCTCACAAAAAGCCATTTTACATATACAAACGTACTATGGTGATATTTTCAATACTAACTAATTAAAGTCAATGAAATTTTGCAGGAACGATCTAGAAACAAATCCCTATGCTTGTATGGAGTCCGATTTTCGTTAAAATATACAGTTTTAATTCTAGGATTAATTTAAGATTTGTATGGAAATCTTTGAGGCACTGTAACTTTAAAACTATACATTTTAATGAAAATCAGACTCCATACAAGCATAGAGATTTGTTCCTAGATTGTTTCTGCAAAATTTCATTGACTTTAATTGGTTAGTATTGAAAATATCAACATACCTAGTACGTTTGTATGAAGCGCGCCAACAGTAATATATATACCCTTAAACAGTTTTACTGCATTTCAATAAAATACCTGTAAATTAATGTTCATCTAGTCAAAGTAAAACTCTGATTTAGTTAACCATTCACGGAACAATTTGAATTATAGGCGCACAAAAAAATCTTTTTGATGTTAACCTCAAACGAAAGGGGAGAAAACGGGTGAAAGCTAACGATAGAAAATTTTAATTAATATTTTGCCGCTGGCAGTTTGATAAAAAGATGTTAATGTTATAAGTACGTAAGTGTAAGTATATTATAAGTTAATATGGTTAGTGTTTATTCGTTTGTTATAACATGCTATCTACCCAACTGTAGGTATAGTACACAGTATGTTACAGTATGTAAATAATAAAAACAGGTTCCAGAAATAGCAATTTAAATAATTAATAATTACAAATTTTAATTTTACTTTATAGTTTAGTTTTTTGTGACTGATGATGTTAATTTAAGTAGGTACTTTTCTCAAACATGCTTGGAAATTTGAGCATTATTTTGACAACCTTCTTCGAGATAAATCGAAATTGCTGTACTATGCGAGCAGCGGCCTTCGGAAATTGGGTGGTTTCCTCCCTCACCCTATATTTGGCATTTATCGATATTACCTGACTGCATCGATTTCAATTTCCGAACCCAACTTGGCAAGCCCGTAATGAACCACCGTTTCTCCAATATTACCGACCTATCCATTTTGCAGTAAGGTACTTATGTGTATTATACCCTTACTATATTAGGTATATATTTGAAAAATAGGGTTTTGTTACACAACCATTTGTAAAATAGGTAAGCTGCGAGTGGAGAAGCCTGGAGACTTACAATTGGGATGATGGATGACTGATCCTGGAAATTCATATCTTATAACGAATTTAAAAAATAAGGCTAAGTTTAATATCAAAATGTTCAAACGAAATTACAATCGAATATAAAAAACAAAAAAGTTACAAGCTATTGTAAAACGTGTTTTATCATCTTCTATCTCTTTCATGCAAAACAGTCATGATTTGTATGCAAATTCGAGGTTATGACGTCACTTTTAAGGGGATGACCAGACCATCAAACTGAACAACTTTCTCTATTGGACCCACAGTAAAATTGCGAATAGAAAAACAGCTGGCAGCTGGCACATACATTTGGCTCGAGTAGGTTTGCAGTTTTGTATGGAACAGCTAATTTTTTTTCGCAACATAAATAAGTACTTTATAGTTTAGTTTTTTGTTGACTGATGATGATGAAATGATGTTCATTTATGTACTTATACATTAGTTATGTAAGTACGAGTATAAACGTCCAGACATTCTTTTTCGGCGTCGTCAGAAGATTTTCTGGATCTACCACATTAGTTGTAGCAATGTAGATACTTGACTAATAGTGTGATTTTCTTTGCTAAAGTGCATGAGTAAGTGCGCTAATGCAGTGCGATTGCGGCGAACCTATCCAGTCGATGGTACACCTGTTAGAATGTTGGTTGTGCTTGTGCCCGAACACCTGCACGAGAGAGGACCACAATAAAGCTACCCTTGACGCTGTCAAGCTCGCCGAATATTGCTCGCCAATAAAATAAAATAATAAATATCTTGAACACCGTCACACAAATTATCTAGTCACATTCTTCTCTTCTTATCGAGTGGGCTGCAAGCCCTGGTGTTAGAGTTTATTCAAACCGCCTTAAGGCCTCTGACGTGGTTTTTATGTAACGACTAATACCACCAAAGATAGTAGCCGGGACCAACAGCTTAACGTGCCATCCGAAGCACGGAATCATCTTTCTTTTCAGACAATCAGGTGACTCAGCCTGCAATGTCCTAAACAACTGGGGAAAAACGCACAAAGTGACATTTCACTAGGTGCCCCCCGTGGGAACCGAACCCACGACCTCCGTGTCAAGAGCCCAATGCTCTTAACCATTAGGCCACGGAGGCAGTTAGTCACATTTAAAGTACCAGACTCGAGCCTGGACTGGTATTATGATGACTAGAAAACGATATAGAATACATAATATAGATACAAACATCCACGACTCGGGTACAATTATTCATATTCATCATACAAATATTTGTCCCTCACGGGATTCGAACCCGCGACCCTCACACTACAGGCAGGTTCACTACCGACTGTGATCGGGCCGTCAAATATAGAAACACAATAGTCGAACAATTTACATGAAAAGAAGAATAAGTAGAACACACAGAGATGCACTCTTTCGTTCTTGTTTTGTACAGACAGGTATCTGATGGAACGGGAACGGTAGATATTTAAATCTAAAAATAAGAATAAGATACAAAATCCTGTTAAAGCCACATTAATTCCCTTAATCCAGGTGTTCGCTAATGGATTCTACCAAGCTTGCCAACTGTTTGCAAATTGAAAAAGCTTATGATTGCGATTAAATAGCGTTTATTTATTATCTACATAAATGTGAAAAACCACTTTTACTTCTGTATACCTATTGTTTATCAATTTATCTATTCGTTTTTAGTGTTCCGTACTCAATGGTTGTCAACGGGACCCTATTACATTATCAAACCTACGCTGCGGTGTCCGTCCGTCCGTCTATTCATCCATTAGTCCTTACTCTTCAGGGCTGTGTCTTTTAAACCGTTATAGGTAGCTAGATATCGGAAACTTGATGCGAAACGAAAATTTCTTTAAAACCACATTGAAAGGGAAGATAGTGGGGAAGAGAGGCAGAGGTAGACCTAGACAGAATTATCTAGCCCAAGTGAAGGAAAAGGTTGATATCATGTCGTATCAAGAACTCAAATCACTTGCGGAAAAGAGACAGGATTGGCGAATACTCCACCGAAAAGAGCTTAGCTCCTAAATAACATGATGATAATGTGGTAAACCTTTTTATAGAATACTTATGCATTATTATTTTGGTTTTCTTAAAGAATAATAAAAATACAATGTTTTACCTATATTTATTGCGGGATTGCCTAAGAAAACAATAAATATGAATGGACCACCAAAGAAAATATGGAGGGTTGTGTGAAAGATGGCATGTTGTGTAAATAACGAGTGTGGCTGAAATGACGGCTAAAAGAGATGAATGGAAAAGACATATTGAGCCTATATTGCGCCAACCCGAAATAATGGGATAAGGGCAGGAAGATGATGATGATATCTAAACAGCTATATTATTACCTGCAAACATTATAATATTGTGGCAAACACAATAACTGAATGTCGCGGTGTCATTTTACCCAAGTATCCTCAATCGGATAGTTCACTATGATATCGCATAACAAATAAATTCGATTTTATATTCCATTCAAGGCTTTCGCTTCGGTACCGGGACGTTGAGTACGCTTACAAATCAACTTCGACGAACGTTATTTGATCTCCGTGAACCATGTAATCCACTCTGAATGAATGTGTATTTTCCAATCCCACAGGACTGTTTTAAAATCAGACCTCAAACTAGATTCGTACCTGAAAACATAGACTGTGTTGATCGTAGGTGCGTGCGGTCGTTTTCGGTGTGTTCTCAAAAACTTTTCTAAAACTTTCTGCAATGCTTTGGATGGAAGAAAATGGGGCAGTGAAGACAGAGAAGAAACAAGAGGGAGAGAAGATGATGACTTGATTTAATTTTCTTTATATGACTGACAATACTTATTTAATGTCAATAAGTGAATGTTGTACGACATTCGTGGAAAGAAGATACATGGAGGATTTTGTGTTGTTACGTTTAATTTTTAAGAGAAATAAAGTGATGTAATAAAACTAAGGATTATAATTTTATATCGACAGTCCTACGAGAATGGAATTGTAGTAATTGTTGTTAATTTCGTAGAGTAACAAACACAAGCGAACTGAGAAAAGTTTTTGCAACTGGGCAACCTTGGGATCACTTTTTCTGTTTATGTGTAAATAATACGTAGAGATTGTGGATATTTTTCTAAATTTTATTTCTTTTCTTTTTTCAAAACTAACAACTAAACTTTGATAACGGATGACGTATTTTAATAGAATCCTACTGCAAATTCTACTCTAATGAAAAATAAAGATGAGAGGGAGTGGGTCTACCACAAAATAAACCAGTTGCTATATAGGGTGTAAGGAAAAGTATCAATAACCTTTACATAGCATACTCTACCATATAAACAGAACAACTCTTACTATGGGAGCAAAAACGTAAGCGCAAAAAACAAATCAGCTGTTCCATACTAAACTGCAATGCCTACTCGACTGAAACGTATGGAACAGCTGATCTTTTTTTTTGTTATGAGAGGTTTGCTCCCATAGTAAAACACGGTTAAAAGACGCAAGTGTAGAAATAATAATAGAAGGGATAAAACAACATTCCCACAAGGTGTAAGCCGGGACAAAGGGAAAAGAAATAAAATTGAGCGAAGCACCCTAAGGGTGCGATATAACTTCTAGATAAGGATGAAAGTGGTTGAATGAGAAAACGTACCAATTTAGACCCCGTTTGAAGTATCGTTTGAGGATACACGAAAATAATGAACTAAGTTGAAATAGGCACTTTTACGTAATTACTGGATTTGCCCCGAAGCGGTTTATAGATGGCTGTCAAACTTTTGTTGCTCTGAATGAGTATCATTTACAGGACTTTTTCTGTGCGAAGTGATTATGAGAAATTACCAAATATTGTGACAATGACTTCAAGTTTCACTAAGGCTGTTGCTTTAGGTATTAATTGTAATTTTATCCGCCAAGGCCTTATACAGGGTGTAAGTGACAGCGTAGCAAATACTGAAACGGTGAACTCTGGCCATCAAACTGAACAACTTTCACTATGGAGCCTACCTCAGGAAAAGCGAAAAAAAATCAGCTGTCCCATACATTTGAGTCGGGTAGGTAGGTACAGCAGTTTTGTATGGGACAGCTGATTTTTTTTCCCGTTTTTGAGTTCGGCTCCATAGTAAAAGTTTTTCAGTTTGATGGTCTGAGTTCACCGTTTAAGTATTTGCTAGGCTGTCACTTACACCCTGTATAAGGCCTTGGCGGATAAAATTACAATTAATACCTAAAGCAACAGCATTAGTGAAACTTGAAGTCATTGACACATAGCAGATAGCAGAACGTAGCCCACCTCTGGTCATGGTCATACCTGGCCCGAAAGTGGCCATAATGCTGGCTACGTTTCCACGTTGAATCGCTAATGACACCTTATTTCCAACTATTATTGGTTATCATTATCAACATGTTATAAGTCATGTTGTTGCGGATTCGAGTCCCGTCCCTTACTACATTCTTCAATCACTTCAAACACCCTTTTTTATTACTTCCACTTTTTATTTATCAATAAACAGTTTGAAATTCGAACTAAGTAATTGAAGTTCAAAATAGAATTAAGTTCGGTAACAGACAATTTTCTTTTCACCTCACAAGCTCGGAAAGATTCTGTTTATCATTCGAAATCTGAGTGCAAAAGTGTATTTTATCCGCTAGCGTGGAAAGAGTTTTTGAAATTCGAATCTGTCTATTCAATATTTTTGTATACCGCCAATGCACTGAATATGCTTAGTAACTATTTCATGACACTGGCCAGCACGAAAATAAAAACTTTTTGAAATGATCTTTTTAGTAATTCACTTTTTTTCCTCGCTGTTGTGAGGTGAAAAATTGTGTGTTTCGCTCGGCTGCAAAGTTATTCTGCGTCTCGTACCTTTGAAACCTTCGCTAAACGCTCAGGATTCTATTATTTGAACCACTCGCTTTGCTCGTGGTTCAATCCTAGAATCCTTCACTTGCTCAGGTTTCAATACAAGTACTCGCGCCAAAAAACAACTTTGCAGCCTAGCATAACAAATAACTATTGCCGTCCACGATTTCTCGGCGTTACATTATTCTTCGCTTGATTAATGATGAAGACGCCTTTCTTTTTTATTTTAAGTTTCAGAATGGCGAAGTTATTAATCAAAGTTTGTAAATTTGGTCCAACTAATGAAACGTGTTTAGCCTAAATTTACACAAATTTACTTAAATGATTCAGATAACTTAGTACCTACTACTACCTAAAGGTCATGTCATATTTTTTTTAGTTTTTCTGTAATTAGGTAATTAGGTACGTGATTTAATGATACTACTAGAGCGAATAATAACCGATTTATGTATGTAATATTTCACATGTAAAATAACAAAATCATATTATAAGTTATTTAAATAGACTAAGCTTACCTATCGAAAAGATTGACTGAGTAACTTTAGGACTGATATAATCTCAGTTAACTATTATTATAATTTGTTATTGTCGTTCTACAATACACACCTACAGATAAATTATTAGGCCGTAAACCAACCTATTTCCTCATGCCCCCAGCAAATTTTTTTTTGTTCCCAGCACTTTTCATTTGAATCCTCAACCGATTTAGGTCAGTGCCTCCATTTCGCCGTTTTGTCGTTGAATTTTAATGGGCTCCACGGATATTAAAAAAGAGAGGAACTAACTCGAAACTTTGTTTCAAAGGATGAATATTTAAATATTAATCGCATTGATTGGTAAAGTTCGTGGTCAATAATATGGGATCAATAGGTAGGTATAATTTTGGACTGAAATATTTATGAGGCAGATATTTGTTTTATGAAAAGCTTTTGTCTACTAAAAAACCGTTATTGAAGTACGTATTTACCTTATAATTAAGTAGATACCTGGGCTGCAATCGCGGTAAATATTCAGTTATTGGACTACACCTACACGTACGAACCATAACTTTTGACGCATTTGGAATTGCGCTAATCGCGGTACTGCTCTTGATAGAACTTCGATGTTTTAACTTAGCGCAATCCGGCGCCTGGAGATGACAACCAGGTACAGAAATATCTTACAAAATTATTATCTGCTGTTATATTCATTCTATTAATTGCATTTATAGTCATCTAAAGTGAAGGTAATATAACGATCCTTCACGTAATATCTATAATATAGTTAAATATCGATTTGTACGAGACTAATTTAATTATAAACTTTGATCAAGTTCATTGACTTTTGCTGTTGACTGTACCTCTATAATGATGTGATGTGATGATTGCGCCGACGTCACCGGAACAGAATGTTTTGTCCTCATTGTCACAATTTAGGTGAGTTAGTATGTTCAATTAGGATGTCATTTCACTAACCACCTTGTAGGTAAGTAATAATATTGTTTTGCCTTGGAACCCAAGATTCCGTCAAAGGGTTAAAATAGGCAGGAGGAATGATATCATAAAGTTAAATCTGTAATTTTGTAAGTACCAACCATAAATATGTGAAAGTAATTTTTTGATCAGCCCTTATATCAGATAGTGGTTGTGTAGGGAATTATTATTGTATATATGCTATGCACTCACTAATATGATCGGTAAATCGGTTCACCCAGCCGAAAGTTCTGAGGTAACAAACATTAAAAAAAATACAGTCGAATTGAGAACCTCCTCCTTTTTTTTAAGTCGGTTAAAAAAACCATCCTGCCACAGGATACCAGTTTTTTTTCCGTCTTTGAAATGTTAACAGTATCAATGTGTACCTATAACTGTGATTGTGTACTGTAAGGGCAATGTGTTACTTACAATACTCACTATGGGCCTTTACGACACGAGGTCTCGAACAAATGAATAGCTACTTTATTACAATAAAATTGTAGAAAACATTTTGTCGCATTTGCTCGTAAGCAGTGGTATAGAAAGTTTGACAATGAGAGTTGAAAACTACTCTCAACTTTCCTTAGTAAAACTTTACAATCCCAGTTCCTTGGTGGTAAAGTTAAGGCTAAGAACGTAATACTCACTTATGGTACCTAAGATCGATGCAACATTGTATGTGCTCTTGATTCCAGAATTTTTTCAGATTCTTAACATGCGACATAATTATTTTGATAAGGTAGATACCTACTAACTGTACCGTCGTCACACTGGGCAGTTTCGGTACTACTCATAAAGGTATTATACCAGAAATAGAGGAACTGACAGCTGAGTGAGCGAGATGTACCTAGTGGCACCACTGTTTAATAGAAAGAGATACGTGACGCGAGGCAATAGAACCGTTTTTTAGTCCCTTATTAATTTTTACAATTCGGTTTCCGTTGATAATTCCGAATCTAAAGTGAAATCGTAGATAATTTTATGAAATATACTGACACTACTTCATTAATTTATTTACACCTGCCTCCGTGGTCTAATGGTTAAGAGCATTGGGCTCTTGTCACGGAGGTCGTGGGTTCGATTCCCACGGGGACACCTAGTGAAATGTCACTTTGTGCATTTTTCCCCAGTTGGTTAGGACATTGCAGGCTGAGTCACCTGATTGTCTGAAAAGAAAGATGATTTCGTGCTTCGGATGGCACGTTAAGCTGTTGGTCCCGGCTACTATCTCTGGTGGTAGTAGTCGTTACAGAAAAACCACGTCAGAGGCCGTAAGGCGGTTTGAATAAACTCGATAAGAAGATTAATTTATCCACAATTTCACGTTAGACTCAGAATTATAGACAGTATTCGAATTTTTGTCTGCGAATAGTCTCCAAAAAACATCCAAAAACGGTTTCATTTGACAACTCATGTTTGTTGCTCTATTCCTGTAACGTATCCTTTATGGTACTACTAGTGTAACGTGAATGTTCTGAGTTTTCAGAATATCTCTGACCACCTCCTCGGGGAATGTAGTCGTGAGCAGTAAAATGTAAACGTGGAGCTAACTGGTTTTGGAGTGGGAACATGCGCTCCGCTATCGAGATATTTCCGAAACCTATATAGTAAAATCACGAGCTCGCTTCTTTCGCTCCAGCTTTTTCATCTTGCCTCTATTTTGGCATGAGCTGGAAATTGAATGATTAATGTAGCAAAAGCTTGAGTTCGCTTCGCTTCTCTAAGCTTTATCATTTATTAAGCGTGACCGTGTCTTGTTTGTCATATCATACCTGCTAGAACGACCTGTTGTAGGGAAGCAAATATACGTTTCTCTGTTTTAGGCAGATTACTAGGGCTGCTCACAGAAAGTAGCCTACCTACAGGGAAGAGGTGTTCATACCGAAACCTTTTTAAGGGGCTACCTGCCGGTTTTGGGTAATTTTGTAACCATTTTATTCATTAACTATGGCACTTTTTGAGCTGAAATTTAAACTGAACCATCTACAGGATATGAGAAGTGATGTGGTTTTTCTAGAAATCGATTTTAATGAATAAAACCGAAGAAAAGGGACTCTAAAGTCACCCCTTTTTTTCCAGTTGTAACCATTTTACTCTTACATTTTTAATCGGAACAAAATGAAAATTTACTATATTGTTCACAATACAATTTAGAATGATGTGGTTTTTTTACTTTATCGAAATTAATAAAAAATCATCGAATTTTTCAAAGAAAACAGCAAAATTCTGACCGGAGCCACGCTCTCTTTCTCATCGATTAGTATGGAGTGTGAGTGAGAGGAGAGTGGTCCACGGCTGATACGCCTTAAACAGGTTTCCTCTCGATGTTTTCTTTTGCCGTTTGAGAGCAGTCAGTTAAAAACTAATCAAGTAAACATCTGAAAGTTTTTCTAAAGATGTAGAATCTTTTTTTGCTATATTCTCCTTAACGTTTCCCAGACTAGTTTGAAATATTAAAACGCGACGAACGGAAATGAATTCGCCGTTGTGCAGACACCGAAACTGGATATCGAATTTCTTGAGCTATGCATTAAATTGTTTGCTTAAAATTCCGAGGTCGGAATGGATTACTTCAGAAAAGTTATGGAAGACTGTATAATGTAGGTAGGCCGTAAATAAGGCCGACTTTAAGTACCTTCATCATCAAGGACGTGGAGAGCGAAATAAGTAGGTAGGTTTGCTTCTGCTATAAATCGTTTTCATTCAAATGGCAAATTAAAGACTAGCAGTATTGTATATGAGAGAAATAAAGAATTAAATTGAATGTACCTAGTTCAGAAATAGAAACCTAGATAGAAACGAAACGCATATGCGTGTCAATGGAAGACGAATCGGCCTTACGTTTTAAAAGTTATTGATAAGAATATGAGGTAGGTAACTATGTCTTTTTTATTTTTTATTTTGTTTTATTCAGGATAACAACAGCCTTAGTTAATTTACAACAGTGTTTACATTTTTTGATGGCCAATTATAGCTATCCATAAGGTAACTAATCAATTAACAGGCAGACGTACATACAGAGAGAGAAAAAGATGAGGAAATCAAATACCTATTTCCAATTGCATCCACCAGAACTTTGTCGTAATAAAGTGTTTGGTTGTACATCTTGTAACTTTATAAACTTAACTATTTAGAAAACAAGCAATGTCAAGCGTCGTTGAACATTAGGTGGTAATTACAAAGTGTGACAAGAAACCAAAGCAAACCCATATTTCTACAAAAATATCAACATTTGTTATTGAACTATTAGGTCTATAGTACCTAATAATAAAGTACCTACCTAGAGATAGTAGCACAGTACTAAATAATAATACTTCGGTAGGTATGGTACATACCTACATAACTATGTAGGTATAGCTTTAAATTGATTTAAATTATTCCTCAAAATTATATTCATTTTCAAATTATTGAGCGGTTAATTTAGCTAAGCATGCTTATATAAATTCTATAAGGGTTTACCTCACTGAAACCCAGTAAGACGTAATCAAATTATTTATTCAGTATTCTTTCTAAAACAGTCACCGTTTTTCGAACTATGTTATATTATCGAACTATGCGTAGTAATAGTCAGTGTTCTTTGGTCATACTAAAATTGAAAAAGATACAA
This sequence comes from Agonopterix heracliana, assembly GCA_963693445.1. Lineage (NCBI taxonomy): Eukaryota > Metazoa > Arthropoda > Insecta > Lepidoptera > Depressariidae > Agonopterix > Agonopterix heracliana. The sequence goes on from OY856310.1 coordinate 6,316,520, forward strand.
AGCGAAATAATATGTACCTACTGGAAAAAAGTTGTGGATCGAAGACTTTCAATCAATCTTGAGAAGAACCCTCCCAAAAATAAATTCACAAAAATGTCAATGTGTACAACTTTCAATTACCCTTTATCCCTGGCTCGTGTAACTTGAATCTGACAAATATACTCAATTCGGGGAGATGGAATGAAACACGTCTTGCTTGGTTAACCTTCTAATCGCAGACAAAGGAATACAAAAGTACCTACATAATAAATATTAATAAACTTAGTTCTACCCTTAACCGCTATATACATTACACCTCACCACTTAATTAGGCCTACATCTATCAATATATAAAATTTGGTTCATTCTTAAGGTTACAATACTAATAACTTAATCTATCTCGAAACCGTATCTCGATACGCCTTTACGACTTCGCTGAAGGCGATTCAACAGCGGCTGCGGGCTTGGCGGAGGTGGTGTCGGATGTGGCGGCTGAACCACTACTACATTTTGCTCATTATTAGAGTCTGTCTCATTAACCGGTAACCTGTCATCCGATACCACCCTTTGCGCTGGGATCATATCCTCTCTCTGTTCCGACCCGGCCAACGCCTCGTTACCGGTGTGCCCGGGACTAATAGGAGTATGTGCTAACACTGACCTCCGTCTCAAATGATCAATGTGTTTTGTAATAGGTCGACCGTCTCCATTATCTATTATATAACTACGCGCACTATCCCTATTCCTTATCGTCCCCTTTACCCACTTGTCTGGACCGGAATAAGTTCTCGACCACACTGTTTCACCCTCCTGAAACTCTCGCTGCACCCCGCCTGCGTACTTTACTTGTCTATCTTGTGCCCCCCGCACGCGCTCCTCTACCGTCCTATCGTTACGTAACAGGTCTAACCGTGATCGCAGCGTACGCCTCTGTAGCAACATAGCTGGGCTTTCCCCCGTGGTACTTTGTTCGGTATTTCTATACGCAAGTAAATATGTCTGTAGAGCTGCATCTATATCTACGCAATCTCTTACCGCCTTTTTTATTGCCCGTTTACATAATTTGACGGCATTTTCGGCCGCCCCATTGGACGCCGGGTGATATGTTGGTGAAAACATTTGGTGTATGCCGTTTTTCTGTAAGAACTCTTTAAATTCCGTACTTGTAAACGGGGGTCCCTGGTCGGACACTAACTCGACTGGTAAACCGAATCTCGCAAATATAGACCTGAGTACCTTGATAACACTAGATGCATTTGTCCGTGACATCTCCTGTACCTCTAACCACTTCGTGCTGGCATCGATTAAAACTAAGAAGGTTTTACCTTGATGAGAACTCATAAAATCGACATGGACTCGAGACCAAGGTCGTGACGTATATGGCCAGGGTTTCGGTGGTGCTCGCGCCGGTGCTGGTGCTTCCGCTGCACAAGTTTGACACTGCCGACACATTAGTTCCACGTCAGCGTCGATGTTTGGCCAATAAACATAGCTACGAGCTATTGATTTTGTTTTTACTATTCCCATATGACCACTGTGAAGTTGTTTTAATATTTGTATCTGAAGAAGGGATGGTATCACCATCCTGTAACCCCACATAATACACCCATTCTCTAGGTATAGTTCATTACGTCTATTATAATACGACTTTAATTGATCATCTGACCTACATTCCGATGTCCAGCCCGACTGCAGATATAATACTACCTTGCTTAGCACGGCATCCTTGGCTGTAGCAATTTTAACCTCTCTGTTCGTGATTGGTAGAAAATCTTCTACAAAATGTATGTAGCTAACTTCCCCCGACCCCTCTGATGTCTTCCCCGCCTGTGGAAGTCTTGACAGCGCGTCGGCGCAGTTGTTTTTAGACGTTACATACTCTATGTCATAATTGTAACCTGATAGCAACACCGCCCACCGCTGGACTCGGGATGCGGCCATCACCGGTATGCCTGCTTTACTACCAAAAATATGTGTTAAAGGCTTGTGATCCGTGCGTAACAAAAATTTCCTACCGTATAGGTACTGATGATACTTTCTTACACCGTAAACTATAGCTAACGCTTCTTTATCTATCTGTGAGTATGCTCTCTCCGCTGAGGAAAGTGTGCGCGAGGCATAAGCCACGGGTCGGTCGCCCGCTGGCGTGTGGTGCGACAACACGGCGCCTATGCCCACGCTGCTCGCGTCCACGGTCAACACCAGCGGCCGCTCCGGCGAATAGTGTGCCAGCACGGTACTGCCTGACAACAACTCTTTAATTTTTGTGAACGCTAAGTCACACTCGACACTCCATACAAATTTTATTCCTGTTTTCAGCAACTCATACAATGGCGCAAGGATAGTACTAGTGTTTTTAACAAACTTCGAGTAGTACATCACCATTCCTATAAAAGATCTTAGCTCTGAAACATTTGTAGGAGCCGGAGCCTCGGTTATGGCTTTTATTTTGTCTGGGCACGTGTGTACGCCTCGCTTACTGATAACGTGCCCCAAGTAGTTAACTGATTCTGCAAAAAACTTACACTTTTCTTTCTGAACCCTGAGACCGACCGATTGTAATCGCTCAAAAACTTTATTTAAATTAGCTAAATGTTCCTTATCGTCTATCCCCGTAATTATTACGTCATCAATGAATACTCCTACCTGTGGCATATCTACAAAAAGTTGTTCTAAATGTTTTTGAAAAATTCCCGGACTGGACGACAGACCGAAGACTAAGCGGTTGTACATAAATAACCCCTTATGTGTATTGATCACTGTGTACTTCCTAGTATCATCTAATTCAAACTGAGAATACGCCTGCGACAGATCAATTTTACTAAACCGTTCGCCCCCGTTTAGTCGTACCAATAAGTCTTCGACCTTAGGTAAAGGATAACGATCGACCTCTAACACTTTGTTTAACGTTATTTTATAGTCAGCACATATCCTAATGTTACCGTCTTTTTTTACTACTGGCACGATGGGTGTGGCCCAGTCGGAGCGGTCGACTGGAGTGAGGACGCCATCCCGCACGAGCTGGTCCAGCGCGCGCTCCACAGGCTCCCGCAGCGCGTACGCCAGCGGGCGCGCGCGCATGAACACAGGTCGCGCTCCCTCACGCAGGTGGATGCGCACCGTGCCGCCGGTGAATCGCCCCAGGCCGTCCGCGAACACATCACAGTATCTGGAACTGAATTCCGATAGGTTAAACGATTGTTTACATTCTAGATTGTACATGTCACTACTCTCATAGGTAGGTATTTCTATATTCAACCCCGCTATCCACTGTCTACCTAACAAAACCGTTTTACCGTTTTCAATAATGTACAAATCTAAATATTGTGTACGTTTCTTATATTTGACTAACGGTCTAATCACCCCTACTGGTCGCACTAGTTCGCCGGTATAATATCTTAACATTAATTTACATGGTTTAATTGGCAATGTTTTGAATAGTTTCTCATACATCTCCTGGCTGACACAGGAAATGGCACTGCCAGTGTCGCACTCCATAACCAATTGATTTCCTTGCACATCTAATGTTATTAATATCGGTTTACACTGTGATATGGACAACTGATTAATGTTCACAATTACCTCGTCACTATCTGCGTTTTCCGCCTCACTAACGTCGCCGCCGCCTCCTGTCAACCACGACACGCTGTGATGCTCCGCCGTGTACGGGCACATCCGACGTAAATGACCTTGACGGTTGCATACGCGGCAGACGTAACGTGCAAATTTACACGTCGCACGATCATGCCCGCCGCCGCCGCATGCACTGCATGGTTGCTGCCGGTACCCTTGTTGATGCGCCGGCGCGCGACTCGCTCGCGGCCCGGCGCCAGCGTTCGGCTGCGCACTGGCTCCTTGCCCGCCCCGCGCGCCCCTCCCGCTGTTACTAACTACCGGCCGGCTACCGTTTTTTTCACTGTTCTGCCACATACGCGTAGCAGACTGATTTTTGGTAGAATGCACATCAAATTTCGCGACTGTCACTACTGCCCGATCGTTCACTACTGCTGCATCCTTCTCCGCGGCCTCCATACCGCTAGCTAAGCGATAAGCCTTCGTAAAATCTAGCTTGTCCTCACTAAATAACCGTTGCCTTATGACGTCACTCGTGATGCCACACACTAGTTGGTCCCGTAGACTATCTTCTAACCAGGCACCGAACTCACATGACTTTGACATCCTCTTAAGCACTGCGATGTAATCAGCTACCGTCTCCCCCGCATTTTGTTTTCGATGACGGAACTTGTATCTTTCTGCCAATATACTGGGTTTTGGTTGAAGGTGTTTCTGCATCACCGTCTTCAGCTCACTAAAACTTTGATTTTTCGGCTCTTTAGGCGTACATAAATTGACCAACAGCTCGTAACCCTCTGATCCTATGACCGTTATTAGCGTAGGTACGTACATTTTTTCATCTATGCTGTTCACAATGAAGTACTGTTCCAACCGGTCAATATACAATTTCCAGTCATCTTCATGTATTTTAAATTGCTCCATTCTTCCTATCGACATTGTAACACACGTAGATCCGTTATTTTTCGTCGCCACTGACAAATTTACTCAATTCGGGGAGATGGAATGAAACACGTCTTGCTTGGTTAACCTTCTAATCGCAGACAAAGGAATACAAAAGTACCTACATAATAAATATTAATAAACTTAGTTCTACCCTTAACCGCTATATACATTACAGAATCGAAGGCACATTTCATTTCGATTTACTCGAAACAAAATAAAGGACATAAAATATAGGTAATAGAGTTGAATTTTTCTTGCAGGGTTCCACATGTGACTTTAACATCGAATTTTGATTTGCAAATCTCTTTGTTCATCGCGATAGCAAGTCAAGCTCAATGACTATGCCATGGACATGACAGAAGAACACTGAACAGGAGAGGCTACGCTGAAAAACTGAGCCGGCAAAGGCGTAAAACCGCCAAGCCCGTTAAGACTTAGGTATTGAGCCAAGACCAAAAAAAAAAGAGCCATGAATGGAAGCGGCTTGACCCGAAGCCTAATCCTTAGTCTCTATTATTTAATTTTTTCTCATTTCACGACCACCCCTGGCTGGAGCGAGCCCCTGTTGCCCTGCCCTAGATACGACCCTGAATTAAAGTAAAAAAACTAATTCTGTAATAAAATAGATGCGAATTTAAAAGACTTTTAGTTTTGAACTTTCGTTGGTTTAAATGTGTATAAGTTACCTACTTTACGAAAGTGAGTCTTTTCGATTCGAAGTTTTGTTTGTAAGATTATCTTTGGTAGTTTGGCAGTATCTGACGAAATGTTATTCAACACTCAACTTATACCACTTCAACACTCTACAACACTTCAATATTTCCAGCACGAGGACCTACTTAGTTACCTGCGGAACCCAAAAACGTGAAAAAGGCGAGGCCGAATGCCGCCTAGTCAGTGAACCGAAGCTAAAGGGGATTGCCGTGTCGGCCGTGGGCTTTTATAAATATTACACAATTTGCTGACTCTACGAGATTGCTTGCTGTTTCAGGAGGATATTTAGATTTTTTGTTGTAGAATTTTTTGCTTTCTCATAATTATCCTTTGGTGTTCTGTAGAGTTCATAAAACGCTAGCTTCACATGGAAGTATATAATATGCTAACAACTACATTCCCCGATTGGATAATTAGAGGTTTTTAATACCTATACTGCATTCCAAATAAGGACGAAAAGATATTCCGATTCCTGTACCTATAGCTTTCTGGCCAATTATGATTAGCAAATATATGATTTATTTATGAGAATTATATACTATCCAGCGTATCTTGGACGTTACTAAAGCTGCTCTAGGAATAAGTGAGATGAAGTATTTCAAATCTCTGTTTCTGTAATTCAAAACGGCCTTAAATTTTCGTTGCTATTTGGAATTGAGTATAGGTACTTATAGGAGATATAGCTACATATTCACATTGCTCTTGCTAATTCTGATGCATATTATGTGAGATCGTTGGAAGATTAAAGGGGAGGCGTTTGCCCAGCAGTGGGATGAAATAGGCTAGGAAAAAAAAATTATGTGTAGTCCATTATTCCACATTGGGAGTGGAGTTACGCCCACAGTACCACCCTCCTCGAGCGTTCTGCAATGGGACGTATAATATAGGCTGATGATGATTATAGGTAGGTCGAATTTTATTGTGAGTAGGAGTCAAGAAAAATAGTGCCTTATAATAACATAGTACCTACCTCAATGCTTATAATAATGAAATTCATAGAAGGTTTTGTTTAGTACGTGATTAAGATAGAACCTATGGTAAAACTGTTATAACACTAAGCAAGAAGCTAGCTTGAAACCTAGCCTAGCTCACAACGCCATCTTTACGGTGTGTTGCAGAAGTCTTATAGGATTTTACCCAACTACGATGAAGCCAAAAGAGGGCTATGTGGGTATATCGAGAATATTATAGGTTTTTTCCACATTCGATAGATGCCACTTTCGTCACTGTCGTCTTGGGCTGCGTTCAGAACCTTTGGGTGCGGTTGTTCTTCTCGCTCGCTCTTATGGGTTGAACGCTTTTCACCGAGCCTCTGAACGGCGTTAGGGCGAAAAGTTGCACTCTGAGTGCACTCTGGGCGCACTCTGGGCGTAGGTTCTGAACGCACCCCTGCGTATCTTGTCACTTACAAATAAATTGATTTTATTTACGAACACGCACAGTAGGTATAAGAAACAGTATCTAGTAAGCATAGCTCATGATAATATTACCCGTGGGTAACTATAGTGTTTGGATTTTATATCAAAGAGTACCTACTGGCTATCTGTGTTCATAGTATAGTCTAGGTATGTTTTTATGAAAACGAAATTCTTTCTTTCGTTTCATTAATTAGGTAGGCAGTGATATTTGAAATAAATATCCAAAATTCCAAGAAGCTTATACTTATACAGGGTGTAAACATAATGCGTTACATATCGACCTGAACAATATTCACTATAGGGACTCAAATAGAAAACATCAATAGCTCCACCTAAATGTATCAAACAGCAGATTTTTTTCCACGACCTTTTTTCTCGCAGTGAAACTTTGGTCTCATAGTGAAAGTTTTCAGTTTGATAGCACCCTCTTAAGTATGTTCTAACTCCGTGCGCATGTGCACATTACGATTTTAGAATGTGATTTCCATGGATTACAAGGCACCACAGTGACATAATGAAGGATAAGCCAGTCAAAAATAGGTATACGTACTAAAATGTTGTAGTTTAGTAGAGGTGAGGTGGCCCTGAAAGAGTCAAGGTCTTTCGGTCTGGGAAACCTCTTAAAATGCCATGCAAACGACTAGTGGTTTATAAATGAAAGATTAAGAACGTCGTATTATTTTATTTTCGTCTGTGTTCCAGCCGCCCGGTACAGCTACGGGCGGCGTTACCGTACGAAGTACACGTATTAACGCTACTTTTTACCAAATTGTCGAAATACTGATATTATCTGTGGGGCCGAGGGCCCCGCAACGCAAACAAACCGCGCTTACACATTTGAGAGGTCAACACTTGGCTGTGCGAGATTCAACTCTATTAACGTAGACATAAAACAACAAACTCGCTCTTTAAAATCTTAGAACAAAATGTTTCTGTATGACAGAAGACAACATTAAATTAGAAGGAAATTCTTCGATCAAAAATTTCGAAAAACTTTTTGGGAACTGAACTTATTATGTTAAGGAGTCTTTTCTTTTTAAATACTTCAATCAAACTTAAAGATACCAACATAAATCTCCGTTAAAAACCTCGTCACTTAGAATAATAGTGACTTATATTTTCGCTAAAATACATTTTCACTTCAATAATGAGTAATTACACTAATGACACATTCCAATATTATCAAAAGACGCGAACGTTTATTTTTCATGCAATGGTAATAATTAAACGTGTGTCACAGGTAGATCATTTATATAGTAGAAATCGATTTTTACTTTCTGGATTTAAGCCACTTACGAATTTAGTTGGTATTGGTACCTTAAGTTTTGATGAAGCACGATGTGTAAAGTTTCACCTTAACATGCAGCTTTTAGAGCGAAGTCATTGTATTTGTATTATAATTATAAATAACCCGCATAAATAAAAAATGTTATGGAGTTTTAGTAAAAAAAGTAGTAGTTAAGTTTTACCTAATTAAGAAATATTATGAACTTTTACTCACATTTTGAAATCATTTAAGTAATTGGTTTCAGCCCATAGCATTCTTTATTTTCGCGAATACAGTAAATGTGATGTTAAAACAACTTCTAAGAAGTTTTGTAATGATTTTATTAATAACAGAAACATATTTTTTAAGAAACTTTAAGAACAATTAACATTGTTAAACAAGTAGATTATATACAATGAAATAGATTACACATTTTCGTTTTTAATGCTTAATATACAGAACATGAGCAATATTTTTTTAAAGGTAGTCACGTAAATTCGCAAAAACATATTCAGTGCATAGTATTGTACAATAGAACGAATGTATACATTACATTCTAAATACCAAAGTACAAATACCAAACAGGTAACATCGCATTTAAAAAAAAATTTTTAATCCATCCTTCAAACTGTCATTCCGGAGCGAAGACCATTTACCAAATGGACTTCCTATTATTTATCTTCCCTCATTCCCTTCTAATGTAAAAACGAGATATTTAATTAAATTAATTCGTTCTATTCGGCTCAAAAGACAATTCAACGAAACTATTATATTTTTAAACACATTTTCTGTCTTGTCCACGCCTAGCGCCTGTCTTCGATTGAGGTAGTCAGTGAAAATAGCCGATGATAGTAGCACTTATAGGTACGACTCTATCATATCATTATAATTCATAAAGCGTTTCCTCATCGCCTGCCGATTTCAGGCATAATTGACCTTTCCCCTTTTAAGATGCTCCCGACTATATTCAGACTAGATTCTAAATATAAGTATACTCTATATTCTGAACATTCACATATTTCAAACTCCTTCCAGTGTGATAGATAATAAACCGATCGTAACTTTCCCCTTACACCGGAGTATATTAATGTAAACTGAAATGTATTAACGTAACATGAAAGTTTATTCCGTTCTTCGGATGGCACGTTAAGCCGTTGGTTCCGGCTACTATCTCTGGTAGTGTTAGTTACATAAAAACCACGTCAGAGGCCGTAAGGTGGACTGAAAAAACTCTGACACCAGGGCTTGCCCACACGATAAGAAGAAGAATGTAAACTGAATATATGTTTGCGTATTTCCGAAGTCCAAACTGCCTGTTCACAATACACATTACTCCTAAAGCACACAGGTCCAAGTGAGATCTCTCAAGCACAGGTCGCGCTAGAAGCCAACCGAAGCAGTGCGCCGTAGTCACTACACACTACTGCCGCTAAACGCGACCGGCTACGGACTGTCGAGCGACACTTCAAGTCACAGGCCCTAACACGCGCCACACGACACGGCTTGGAGACATGCTACACTGTCCTACAAATAGGATCAAATTTGAGCTATAGGCATCCCATTCCGATATGACTTGTGGAAGAGAATCTCCCCAAGTGACGTACGTTCGGCACACTCTGGGTGCCTTGGGCATAATCAGCAAGGATAGGCGAATTCTTCAATACCATGGCAATTCGAATTTAATGATATGCCATCGACTCAAGAGAAGGACTTCTGTAAGATTTAAACAATCTTCACAAATCAAGCATTAGAAAAAATTTACCGATCTCAATTAATGCCCTCCAGTACCATCGGTCTACTTTCCCGAACGGTCTACTCGTCCAAACGGTCCACTTTCCCGATCGGTCTACTTGTCCAAACGGTAGTTAGCTCTCTTTAAATATCTTGATAGTTTGAGAGTACACAAGCATTGGAGATCCCTTTATTAATATGGATCTTAAACTCAAACAGTAACTGTTCAGAATATTCTGCAAAATTCCAGAAAGTCAAAGATTTTCGAAAAAAAAAAACTTAATCTCTTCGGAGAAATCTATAATCCAGTTTGCAGGGTAGTGTAACATGAATTAAGTATATCCAAATTACAAGCTGGCTGGCACGAAGCAGGGAGTTGAATCCATAAGCGTTCTTATTTTATATGATAATTGATCAATGATCATGCACGAAATTATCACGCCTTACGCAACGTGTTTTTTTTTTCACAAAAAACTTAGATTAGGCATAGTGTCCTATCTCATACAAATGAAATTTTTGTTAAAAAAATGGCAATATATGGTATCGATTTGTAATTAATGTTAACGTAAAAGTGTAAATTGTTACTAAAAATACATGATCAGACTACAAAAAAATCTCATGAGCCTCGGAAAATCAAGCAATTTACTTTGCCCGAAGACTGCCCGCGTTACGGCAGTCGCGTTCTATTGTTTGACGTTGGGCATCTGTACTGTATAGTATTATATAATCTGTGGATTAGGTAATGATTGCTCTCCGCTGCGCTCCAAATCTAGTTGGACTAATTATTGCGAAGACCAATCGTTATTCTAAGAAAAAATTCAATTTCTATTCTTATGTAAAATAAGGATGACTTATGCTTCAACTCGCTGCTCCATGCCTTGCCGTAGCAATATAGATCGAACTTCAGTCGCGCCTTTTTAAGTCGCGACAAAACTATGTCGCGCGGCCATCTGAACAACGTTGGGCTAAGCTATAGTGTTGTTAAAGACTTGAGCAGTTTACTCTTAATATAAGAAGAGGTCATTATTTTTGAGTTTGCCTCAGTAACTTAAAAAAAGTCATGAAATAAACTCTATACTTAGCTTATTTGTTATTTTAGCAAGAAGTTTGGAATCCTCTATAGTGGAGCACAGACTGCCTAACAAGCGGTGAAACACATAATTAATTATCGTTCTTCTCCGTAGTTGTTTTTAGTAACGTTAACTTTGTCCCTTTCTAATTTATGTCTTGGCATGACGTCACCCAATTGTCGTTGTGACGTCATTGGAATAGAAAGGGACATCCGTAAACTTGGAAATACCTATCGACGACGGAGACGAACGTCAATTTTTTTGTATCAATGCTTGTAAGGAGGAGTATGATCCTTTATGATTTAGATCCATGTATTTTAGTCTTATCTTTGACTTGAGTTGTGTCATATAAAATTGAATAAAAAGGCTTAAGCTGTTTTTAAGCCTTAAATGAATCGGCCACGATGATCGTCTTTAGTTTTAGGAAATAATTACTCTATAAGTAGTTTGAGCAATCCTGACCACCGACAACGTATACCTTACTAAGCCAACTCAAGCCCAATATCGAAAACAAAAAGTATTTATTTTCGAGAACCGAGATTAAAGGCCTCGAGGCATCCCGATAATGAAGCGAGTCTTTAGAAAATAACTCAAAGACTCGAGTCTTTGACAACACTATTGAAGACTCATTCTTTGTTTGATGACGTTAAATAGATTTTTAGGAAGTTTTGATTAGGTTTAGATAGGTTTGTTTTATATTCGTGTTTAAAATTATTAAGAACACCTTCAAATAATATTTTTTATCGTCAAGAGAGGTCGTCAGTGACCGTCAGTTTACCTTTTTCACCTTAATCAAAAAGTTTTCGTAACAGCTTTTAAATAAAAGATTTATATCAACTCGATCAATCAATATTCGCAACATTTTAGTTTTCGATGAAAATTATTATAATAACACCGAATGATTCTTCTTTCTTCCTTTATCTATTCAAACAATCATCATACAATAAATGAATTTCACACGATTTTAGCCCTTAAACCTATGTACTTAAATCTCACGCTACGCCTCTTCGCTCACAACACACTTTTTACAAGACATAACATGAAACAACACATCCACACATTATAATTCTTTCATCTGAGAAAACCCATGACATAAGCCACTTCTATTCATCCGAACTAAGAATAAGGACTATGTCAGGAGATTTCTAACGTGGTATTGTTTTGTTTACAAATGTAACGCAGCGTGTGATTGCAGTCTATTGTAATTTGTATCATATTTTTAACCTTAGATAGTCGATTTTTCTCTGACGAGTTCAACTAGAGATATATTTCTACTGGACTTATTATGGTATATATCCCTAAGTTATTAATCAGGGTAAAAACTTTCAAAATGCCTACTAAAGCTTTCATAAAAATCAACTATTGTTGCTATTCGTTCACGAATTCTGCAATTGGTTAAAAATTTTATATGAAATCTTCAATGTTTTAATCAGAGTTTTCTTTCATTTTCTTATCTCTGCTTGTTAAATTTTTCTTATAAAATGTGAAGTGAAAACTACGTAAATCCGTCGTTACAATATTAAAGTTACAAAGAGTATACAATTCTTACATTATTTTGCGTAGATATAACATGACAATAATGGACCTAAGTAATGGAATTCGTGAACGAACTAAAGGCATAGTAGGTATAGACACCGAGTAAATATTCCACAGAGAGACAGCTTCATACAAACTCGCAGTGGCCGGTACACCCCTACATGCGCAGCGATGCTGCCGCTCGCCGAGGAACTGAGGTAGGTTCCTCCATTGAAAAGGGAAGATCTTCGGTCAGGTAGATGTCATGCCTGGGGACCGGCCGTGATCCTACTGATGTTTGTCGGACCTTGTATGTAACGGAGTATCTGTGATAATTGCTGTCTTGCATGCGATTGTGAACCTTAGTGAAAACAGCTGACGGCTTTCCAATGTGACATCGCAAATCCGCGAGTTTCCAACTAGTCAAATTAACAACTCTTTATCAAACGTCAAAACTCGTGCTTTGTATGAAGTATTGTACTTACTAAATAATGAATAGTGACGTCATTGTTTTTCCTCGTCGTTTAGGTACTTTTTATAGATTATCCAGTTATTAAAAATAGTATTCAAGCTACAGAATTACTTAAAATATGAGTTTAGCGTTATTTTCAAACGGTTTATTTACTGAGAAGTTAAAACTAAAATATATTATATGTAATCAACTCCCTTCCCCTATTCTTTATGTCGTATTTTTTTCCATGAAACCTTTTACAATAGAGGTACCTTCCACCTCAGTTGTTCGATACTCCCATACGTGAACGTTCATGTACGATAATGAACGGCAGTTTGGTACAAACTTTGCTATGCATGTAGAGGTGTGCCGGCCACCACGACCTTGTATGAAGCTGTTTCTCTGTAGGATATCTACCCGGTCATAGACTTAAACTCTAGCGATAGACTTGCCCTTCCATAGAAGCAACATGTTCCACTTGAATGAGGTGTACGCACCTGATTGATGTTCCCGAGTTCACTTCATCACTATGGCAATGACAGACCGCAATGTGTCATTTTGTGTGACATGTTGTTTGTTTGAACGAGCTTGTCTATCGCTAGAGTAATATGTCTATGTACTCGGTGGTATAGGCGAGGCTTCCCAACTAAAGTAGTAGTCTCAACGTTAAAAATGAGGAACAGGTATAAAGTATCAAAAACGTTTGTGTCCCATATCAGTCGTGTCATTTGTGCATTGCTATTTTTTTATAAAATAGTCGTATAAAACAAAACTCGTCTTGAAGTGTTGCTCAAAAGTAAATAGTAACCATGTAGCCTCCGACAGACATATAAACAAGTGTATAATAAATTATGTTTTCTATAAAAATGGACCAATCATGGCAGTGACAGGTAGTTCAGTGCTGTCATTGGTCAATTTCTCCCACTCTTATATGTCTAGCAGACGCTATTTTATAAGAACTGAGATTCTATTTTCGAATCTCAAAGATCTGACCAATGATATTACAGAAAGTTGTTTAAAGTTACCTTTTGAAACTCGAACATAGCACCTCTGATCTTGAGATTGTGACCGATCTCAACGGATCTAATTATAACTCCATTCCTTCATAGAATCAGCGACTCGTAAAAATGCATTCCTAATACTATTTTAGTTAATATTATTGTTAAATAATTTAGTAGGTTAATTAACAAGGATTATTGGATTGTAATATTCGTTAACATTCATCTGACAGCGTCGCTAGATGTTCTCTGACGTAATCGCTCGTTCTACGACGGATGTGCCTCGAGTGATTTCTACGAGCTACTACTCTGATATGGTCTCAGTCTCAAGACAGTCCGTACGTCTGATCTATGATACACTCTCCCTACTCGAGCTACTGGCTTGAGTCCACACTTGACACTCTATTCATCTTTTGCTAAGGGCTATTATTGTATGTTTCGTTATGAAAGAGACTAGGTTATGAAAGAGATATACAGGATAAGTGTAGACATTTGCATTACTACTAAACTTATGATACTGAATAACTTTCCTTAAGGAACTTTTAGGAAATTAGAACAAAAAATTGACTTGTCATACATAATGCAACCAGCTGATCGAACGTTTGCATGAAAAGTCGATTTTTTAGTTTCTTTAGGGAAAGTTGATCAGCATCAGCCGTACAAACGGCGACACATCAAGCTATCAAAACCAACATAAACTGGCCGCGCGTATGTCGAGTAACGTATAATGTGGCGTGGCCAGTTTTTGTTGGTTTTGTACAGCTTGATGTGTCGCCGTGTGTACAATCACCCTATAAAGTATTGCAACTGTATACACTTAGACCCTGTAGATAGTATTATAAATGCGATGTGGTGTCGAGAGTGTACGCAAGCCTCTGATATGTGGGATGATGTGTGCAGCGCCGCGGGCCGACTGCCGCCGCCCCGCCCGAACGGTACAAAACTGGAGCGTACCTACATATACGTATATTATATACAATGTACAATACAATATGATAAACACTATAGGACTACGGGGCGGAGCGCCGGCGGCCGGGGGCGTCCGCGTCCGCCTCGCGCGCCTCCAGGTATACATTCTCACAATAATATACATCGTAACTCGCTCTATATATAACAAACATTACACGAACGCGCACCACGCTCGTTTAAACAACATAATATACAGCGGAATCGTAGCACTCTTTCGATTCGATAAAAAAATTGACTAGAAAATCTCAATTCGCTATGAGCACTATGTGTGCGTGGGTGGGGAGAAGATGTCGGTGGCGCGCCAGGCCTCCGCCTCCTCCTCCTCGTCGTACTGCTGCAGGAAGGGGTTGGTGGAGCTGTAGCGGGGGCTGACTCCCCCGGTGGAGTTCAGCGTCACGGCCAGCCCGGCTGAGGTTCCCGGGATGGCGGATCGAGGGGAATCCCGCGAGCCGTTGTCGCGCGGCGTCAGCTCCCGCGACGATCCCTCTCGCGGCGTGCTCCGCGGCGAGTCGCGCGGCGAGTGTCGCGGCGACATGCGCGGCGAGCTCGCACGCTCCGGCTGCCTGAGTGTAGACATGGGAAAAGACGTTATTTCACCATCAGCATGACTTTTGTTCCGGTCACAGTGAAAAAATAAGCGTTACTTTGTCACGTCGATAACGCCGGATACCTACTTGGAACGTTGGAACGTCTCATAGGTAATTGGAGGATTTGATAATTACCAATTCGGTTCCATTTCAGAAGCCCTAGCATGCTACACGTGATACGGCTGCATCACGTCTTTTAACTCGTTCGTTCGTGCGCAAATAGAAAGAGACCGAAGGTGTGATAGCGCTGTATTACGCTGCCATGCTACACATGCAGGTATCATTCTGCTGCAGTCATAGTCAACGTTTTTTCAGTTACGAAACGTTTCTTGTTATTATCATTATCTTGTCATTATAAATAACAAATATCACCTGCGTCTTTAACTACAGGAATACAGAAAAACGTCAATTTTGGTATTAATTAACGTTGATCTTAAATTATACCCTTCACACTTTACATAGTTCGTCACAATGACAAAAGCACAAGAGCTTAATTCGTGGAATGAAAACTAAGAGTAAAATATCAGTACTAATCTCCTTTACAGAGTAAAGGAGAAAACGACAGTCAGTCGGTAGTGAACCTGCCTGCTGTGTCGAGGGTCGAGAGTTCGAATCCCGTAAGGACCAAATATTTGTTTGATGAATTGTACCAGAGTTATGAATGATTGTATCTTTGCATGTATTCTAATACAAGTTCTTTCCTTATATGCCGACGGTATTTTTATCAGACTATCAAACCAAACCACTTTCTCTATGAGCACAATATCGAAATCGACAAAAAAATATCTGCTGTTCTGTACATTTAGGTCAATTAGGATTACAGTTTTTTATGGAGAAGCTGATAATATTTTCGCGATTTAGATGTTGGTCCCATAAAGAAAGTTATTCAGTTTCATGGTCTGATCTTACACCTGAAACCAACAGCATAATAAGAAAGACTAGACAAGCTAGATTCTGGTACTTCAAATGTGAATAGACAATTTGTGTGACAATGTCCAAGATATTTATGATATATATAGGCTTAGATCAAAATAAAATTAATGGATAGGCCTTACGCGAACATTTCAAACCAGAAAAATGAGGCAAAACAAATGAAAGGTTTGCTTGAAATTTGTATGCAAGTGCCCTAGATTTGACAGATAATGGCTCTAGTTTGTATGGACCAAGTGCTTCAACTTACCGCGCTTTAGGCATATCCATTAATATTATTTTGATCTAAGTATATAGGTACCTGAGTATCGATGACACGGACCCGCCGTGCTTGATAGTGTCCGCAGGGCTGTGGCTGCCCGAGCTACTGCTGGGCGAGCCGGGCGACGAAACCGTCACTTGCCTGGTTCGGGGCGGAGCGGGCAGCGGCCCGCGAAGAGGCGACTGCGGACGATATTGGCCGGCCCTGACTGATGAGAGAACCTGCAAAGAAATACTACATCAAACTAAGGGAAACACCTTATCAAATGTAGTAAGCTAAAAACCCTGCAAAATCCTGAAGGTGGTGCTTTAGACTACGAAATAGTTTTGTTATTAGTTCCGTAATTTAGATCTGTATTAATAAACTAATCCGAAACATTCGCGGGCGCTTAATTACGCCATTCTGTGGCGCCCTCAACACAAAATTAAATTACAGTAAAAATGTTCCTAGCTAACTTTATCATCAAGCCTAAAATATATTTCTGTAAGAACACTTTTACAGGTTTCATATAGGTTTACATACAAATTTGAAGTTAAGACAAAACTAAATATTAGGTATATTTATTTCGTTATTCTTAAAAGTGGAGTGTTTCGAACCCATACCGGGTATATCGGGCAAATGCCTCTGGCATGGCCACAGGTTATATAATACTATGGCATGGCTAACAATGTAGCAAAATCTCGAGCTCGCTTTGCTTACTCCTGGTTTCAGACTATATTTCTGCGATCTTCCTGGACCTTACTAGATTGGGAGGGCCGACTGCCTTTAAAACGCCCGGGCCGGTATCAGGACCTAGTACGGCCCTGCGAACCTATAAAAGTTTGTATAAAAATATATTTCATGCTCTCGGATATATAGGTAGTTAGTTAGTTAGGAACATTCTTATTTAGATTTTCTTGATTGAGAAATCTTGAATTTTTGTGATGAGGGTGGTTTTGGGTCAGGGCGCCACTGAAAGCCCTTCGGCCGCTTTCGTAGCTGCGATTCGTGACCAGTGTTACGTATTCTTAATTCGCAATTAAGAATTTTTTTCAGTTTTCGCAACCGTAACTTGGTTGCGAACAAAGAATGAGAACTTTCCAACTTTACACAGTTGCGATGGGAGAAAAGCATTTCTTAATTTGCAACCATTGCTTAAGATAATGAATAACAAAAAATATGCAATTAAAACGAAAAAACGCAATGTCAAACGTTTCAGTCCTTTGCATTAGAATGAGACTTAAGAACGCGGGAGCATTGGGTTTAGTTTATTATTACGGATCTTAGTCTGATAAATGTTAACCTATACACCTCTAATGGATCCTGCAAGGTTCTAAATTCCATGATTCAGCAGCTAATGTAAAAGCGGGATGTAAACGCAATACGTACATGTGCGGGCGGCGAGCGGTCTGGCGCGGGCCGAGCCGAGTGAGCTGGCGGCGGAGATGCTGCTGATGCTGCCGCTTGAGGCCGATATGGACTGACTGAGGGCTGAACTCGGCCTACCGACAAGTGACGTGGAAGCTTAGTGGCCAATACCCTCCAGAAAAGAAGCATTGAAAGAACTAGCAATTTGTGCTGTGTGGTATGGAAACAACTGTGCGTTCTAATTTAATACTATTATAAAGAATGTAAACTTAAATGCGTTTCATATTTTGCGTGCTACAGACTAAAGAAAAGAGACACCGTAAAAATAGTAAAAGGTCTATTGACTTAGTTGGAGAACTAGCATGACCAAAAAACAAATCAAATGAAATTCAACCTTATCCTCAGAAGTCATAGTGACTTTTGACTTTTTCTTGACATGAAACGGAATAACCATTATTTTTACCACGATTAAGTATGTATTGCATTTAAGTTCACACCCTGTATAGGTTTCTTTCTCAGAACTATTAAAAAAAAAGAAATTTGTGTTCAAACAGCGTAAAGAATGCGTCACAAACGCCTTACTTAAATAACACCTCGGGTTGCTCACTCTGAGCATTCAACCTGAGGCAAGGCGAGGCAATCGAAACGCATGCCTCGCGCCGATTTTTACACGCTAATTTAGTCAAGCGAGACAATCAATCACTTACTACTGGAGGAAGACATTTTTCACACTTCAGTGTTGTGCCTATTATAATAAAATGTGCTCCAGTGAAAAAGATTTTTTTGACATATCTGTCTATTACCTCTTCTGATAGATTGATCGTCTGGTTGGGTCAGGACGACTCGATTACATTTAGAAGTCTTCAACTGAACTTGCTAAAATGAACATTTGTAAACCATGGAACCAGCTTATATTGGAAATCGTGGACAGTTTGAAGGATCGAAAGACTTTTATCTTCAGTCGAAGTTAGAGACAATGTGACACGGTCGATGGTAGAGTGGTCGTTCACCTCAAATCTCAAATCAAACACATCTAAATGTAATCGCGCCCTTATGTCTGTCCACTGGAGAAATAATAAATAACCTACAGCCGTATAAATGAATCCAGCGCTGATAAAACTGTTCTGATACTTCAACTGTTGAATTGATAATTTTTTTAGACTTATTTATTCGTCGTCACCTCGCTCGAAATACTTAGTAATATTTAGTATTGTCACACTAGTGGACAGGCAGCCTAAACGCAAAAAAATTTATACCTAAGACCAGAAGGCGTCCAGCAAGCGAAACGGGCGCATACACACACATATTGACGCGTAGGTACGGTTATCTCGAATCAAGTCTATCGAACGCCAATACTATCATTTCATTTTGTAGCGCGTCAATATGTGCGTGCACCTGTAATGCCAGGTTTTATGGTCCTATACACCATGTATACACCACAAATTTTTGATTAGTAACGAAACTATAAAGGTGTATACAGACCGTGAATTTAAACAACTTTCCTTAAGGTGGTTTCCGTCCATACAAAACGTTGTCGTATAACAATCGTAGACGGTGTTAATAAAAGTAATGTTTTATATAATGGAAAAATAGCTTAGAAAATCTAGTTTGCGCAGATATGGGGCTTTGAAATTTTGTATGAAATATTTCAAAGCTTGATATCTTCGTAATAATAATATAAATTGTAAATATTATTTGTTACGCGCAATTAAGATTTACTAAGCAATTTTTTCATATATAAAACATTACTTTTATTAATACCGTCTACGAGTGTTCTACGACAAAGTTTTGTATGGACGGAAACCTCTTTAAGAAACATGAGTCGATAAACTAGATTTTTTTTTGGACCTCCCATAGAAAATCGATCGGCCGATCCGCATTTTTGTATGGGAGGTCCAACAATTTTCCTCGTTTCTCGACCCATGTTCCTTAGGGAAAGTTGTTCATATTCACGGTCTGAATACACCTTTAAAGTTTTCTTACTCATTAAAAATTAGTGGTGTATATTTTGTGGCCTAAAGCAGTTAGTAAGAGAGGTGTAGCGTGTACCTGGGGGGAGTGTGAGTGAGCCCACTTGCGACGCACTGGCTCTGTTTCCACGCGGCCCGGGTACTGGCTCGCCGCGCCGAACTGTCTACAAACATACATGCGTTAAGGTACCGCTTAGCCATTATTGGAAGTGAGTGTTATTGTCTAAGAGTTAGTGTGCTAGGTCTAGTAAAGCGAGTGTAGGACATGCTTGTTTGAATTCGTTGCGTTAGTTTTATGTTGGCATGATTAGGTTTGAATGTAACCTCCCCCGTTTTAGCTTTCAAGTTCAGTGAGTACGCAGCGTATAAGATTATGTAGGTAGGGTAGGTACCCGATTTTAACACACTTAAAAAAACAGTCAAAGTCGAAATTCTTTATTCACTAGGTATATAAAAATTACTACCAGTAAGGCCCACTTGGGCCAACCGAGGGCTATTGTGTTAAGTTTCCGATTATATTGTTTACTAGATCAATCGGTATTGTGACAGCGCTAGGCAATTTTAAGCAATATTTTGTTTCTGTGATCATCATACTTATCCATTGTCTGAAATGAACTGCCGAAAATAATTATGTCGATTTGATAGCGATTGAAATGGGTAGTTACACAATAAGAGTAATCTATGATTTTTAGAAAGAAAACCGGCTTATTTAACCCAGACCCAGGTTGACACAAGAGAACCCATGAAGATTTTTACTACTATCACAATTTTCACTTTAAAATCAGAAGCTACTATCACAATTTTCACTTTAAAATCAGAAGTTAGATCAGATAATCTACAACACTACTAAAACAAACAAAACTATCATGCCAACGTTAAAATCGAAAAAAAGTTAAGCAGAAAGAAGAAGATTTGTATAGTATTTGCATTGGCTTGTTAACGACTTAGGAGATGACATTACCTGAACGTTTAGGAGCGGGCCAGATCTGCAGCAGACACTGGAGAACATGGATCGGTCTCTGGTAGTCCAAGTCCGTTGGTGGTTGAGAGTGGAGCATCAGAGGTGGTGCTAAGGCAACAGCGAGGTGTTGCGGAGACATCTTGTTGCGGTCCTGTGCTGCGACCACCAGGGCTAGGTGGTCGAGGAGGAAGACCAGGGTAGCTCTGGCAGCGCGCGGGAGACATTCTACTATTGAAGCCATTAGTCGAGCGTTTCCTTCTCGGTCGTCCGGAAGGCATACTCCTAAGACAAACACGTTACATCAAGATATAAATCTGGATTTAATAACTGTCAATATTTAAAAACTTTTAGCATGCTATTGAAATATAAAAATCCTTCATCTCTTCGGATTCGTATCTGAGTAAGATTCAGAGTGTTCTATGGAACACATAATTCACGATTGTTCAGGGGAATTATTGGTAAGCTGAACCGGTTCAGAACTAACCATGGAAGGACCAACTCCCACCTCTATACAAGTGGGGCCTGAGGGAGTCACCGATGTGCGACTGCGGGGCACCTGACCAAACCCTCACCCATGTGGTAAATGAGTGCACCCTACGCCGTTTCCCCGGTGGTACGAACTCCATAGGTTAACCCCGGCAGCGGAAGACTGGCTAAAACATCTTGACCTCGAAATTTAAACCTCCCTGGATCCAAGCAACAAGACAAACAATGTCATACGATATGATGATGATGATTGGTCACATGGCTCCGTTTCAGCATATTGAAGGTTTCAGGATGGAATGACATAAAGATATGCCGTAGTCACGGGGAAAAAATGGGTTATTCATTCTAAGCCGGAATCACACGGCATAGCACATGTTATGTTTTATATTTTAAACGGGTTCAAAATATATTTATTTAATAGAAATACAGTTTTTTGGTTAATATTAATAGTATTTAAACTACACCTTGAAAACATCCGTAACCGGAAAAATACCACAACAGCTGTTTTTTATCGGGCATTGGTCACACATTGCTACCACTACAGCTCCTGTAAACTAGGATCAACAGCGACGAATAACAATGGAGACCAGGAAGCACACGGGATAACTCTAATCTGTCTTTGAAATATCACATATAGTAGTAAATGTTACCAACCTAGAGCGTCCAAAGTCATCTGGTACAAGCAGCGGCTGAACAGCGGCTGCGGCAGCTCCCTCAAGTAGTCCTTGAGAAGACCCGTGATGACGTTGATGTCAGGAACGGAATCTGGCGCCAGCTCCACTCCTCGCGCGTTCCGCTCGAACGCTTCACGCAGGATCCGCTTTTTACTTGCCGATCCACATAGGCGGTATAGACCTGCGTGCAAAAATAATAATATAGATACTATAATGTCACGCTGTTTATATCCTTATAGGTATACAAATCCTAGTGGCCCAGAAAACACCGGTGTAGAAATTTCACTATTAGCCTATGACATTGAAATTTCTACACCTGTTTCCTAATGTCATCAATATCATGACATGAAGTGTTTGAAAGCCGCTTCAATAGTCCTCTGATTTGGCGTAACTGATTTGATTACCGTGGTTTCCGAAGCGGAGACGCTTGAGATAATAAAATACTACTACAACAGTTATCCATCCAAAGATGTGCCCGTTTGGCGTTGCTTAACCTGATCTGATTGATCGTTTCGAATACCAAGGCTTAACTACGCCACGAGCGATTCTACAGCAATTTGGTTGCAATGAGCACAACAGTTTGAATTAAGAGAAAAAGCATAATATGAAATGATAAGTAATCAGCCACATTATAACTCATCAGAGATTTTTTCACCTTGCTAATAGTCTGCATAACTATGACAAAGTCAGTAAAACACAGTATGATTATAACTGTGATTCAACAACAACTCAATTCTTACCAATAATATCCAAGCCTCGTCTCTCGATCTCCTCCACACACCGGCGCACAATCAGCGGAACCGGCGGCGCATGAGCGGGTCTCACTTCTCTAGCTACCACGGCGTCCAGCTCAGCGCCGAATAGCGGGGGCGGGGACAACCGGGGCGGGGCGGGGCGGCGACGGAATAGCTCCTGAGGTTCCGTATGCCGGACTCGCACGTACAGGGTACCACGCGGTTCCATCTGGATGATAAAAAGTAGGAAGTGTGGATATATTTCTGTAAGTGTACTTGCAAATAATGGTAGACCAGAACGTGAAGCTGCCTGTTAGAGCCTTACCTTAACTGCAAGCTGGTGGGTAGCCGCCCGCGACAGCAGGTCAGGCAAGGTGACGGCGCCTCGGTAGCAGAGCTTGTGCCTGTGCTGAGGGTCCCACGAGTAAACCAGGACGTCCAGCTGCCTGTTGTCCACCAGTTCCAGTTCGAACGACTCATCCCAGTCGAACTGAAGCTCGCCGGTGCGGACCTGTACCAATTGTGTTTTGTTTAAAAGTTGAGTGACTTACTGAACCCTAGACACGTCAGGCAAACCCTGGGAAGTCAGTAAGCATTTCATGCTGGTTGTCACATATTTTCACGAGGAGGATGACAAGTCAAATTGAATGGCATGCTATCGACTCGACAGATGAAGACTATCTAATAAGACAGCAACTTTGACTCTGGACATATTTTACTATAAAAGCTTAGTAATTTTTTCTTTAGCCCTTGGGTTATTCCATTTTAATCACATTTATAGGCATCACATACGAGTATTTTGTTTACCTACAGAGAAATCGAATCTGCTCTTTCTGACATCAATTAAATTCTATGAATTTAACATCAAATTAAAAACAAGACGAAAACTTAGCTTTCATAATTTTTTTGTTGAAACATGACGAAATAAATAACGGTGGAAGGTGGTGAATGGCTCCCAATTCCTGTACTTACCACAGTCCTAGCTTTGTGCACTCGATCACATTCCAACACGCAGTACAGGTCTCTTGGAGCCGTCGGTGGCTGTGCAGGCGCTAATGGCCCTGAGGGTGGTGACCCTGGAGAAGATCCTGATGGAGCAGGTCTCAACCCTCGCCCCGCTAACAGATGTACCCAGAGCATCCCTGATATACCCCCTGCGAGACGAGACAGTCCTGTCATGGAGGCTGACAAGCCTCCTGCACTTGGCTTCTCCACTTTGTATTTGAGGAACTCTGCAGAACAGAAAAAAAAAAGTCATTTCAGCTGTTTTTGTATTCATAAAATCTGTGTAACTTTAAATGCGTACGTACGTACCTACTTACGATACGAAGGTGCTTCAGACCATCAAACTGAACAACTTTTACTAAGTATATACGAGTGTGGGTTCAATATTGAAATCGCAGACAAATATTTAGTTTCCATAGAAAATGTCAATCATATTTCGTATGGAACAGCAGATTTTTTTAACGGTTTCAATGTCGGTCCTATTGTGAAAGAATTTAGTTTAATGGTCTGAAGCATGTAAGTATGTAACTGTATACGTAAAGTGACTTATGTTTCTTACCACTAGGATTAATATCGAGATGTCGCTGGTGACGCGATCCTGGTGTTGGCACGGGACTCGGATTAGGGCAAGTGAACCTTGACCCTAATTCGAGAAGTTGCCTAACACGACGGGCAGACGGTGACCCTCCTGCAGTCGGACCCAACTGTTGGGACGAGAGGGACCGCGCTGGTAAATGACGAGGTCTTTCAACGCGACCCGCTCGCCCAGCGAGACCAAGCGATGACCCGAAACGACTAGCACTTTCCATCTGCAAATTGAAATCAATAATATAGACAGCACAAAAGAGAGTACAAGATATTGGCTTCGAAACAGTAGTAAGTGAGAACTTACATTCTTCAGAGCATCATGTATGTTTTCTGCGGAGTAGTGTGTTGGAAGTCGAGGACGTAACGTCTCATAAAGTGCACTGGTAGATGGAGCGCGTGAAAGCCATGCGCGGTACTCATCCGATGTGAACACTGACGGTGAGGATGGCAGACGACCTGGCAAGATAACTGCATCATTAAGCTTATCAAGACATGAACATTGATTGTTAGGAATAATTACACACCTCTGGAAGAACGAAGATCCAAACGTGAAGACAGTGGCTCTGGTTCATCATGGAGAACACTTCCAGCACGTCTTCCAGAGAGTCCCAATCTAGAAATCGAATAAATACGTTAATATCCTAAATCTCTACTAATTACATATGAAAGAATTTAAGGTTGTATACCTTTGACCGGTTCCTCTCACATCTCTTGGCAGCGAATTGAACTTCGATCCAATATCTCTTCCCAAAGTGCTGCTTCTATACCCACTGAGTCCAGAATAATAAGGCGTCCTTGTAGGCGCCGTCGCTTCAGTATCAGACGAATAGTCCAAACTTCTGTTCCTCCTCGATGTTCCAAACTTGCTTGTGTACGAAGGAAGGCCCAGCCCACTCGTTCCATATCCCGCTCCAAGAGCTGAACTTAGTCCAGTTCCTGATAGTCCGGTGCCAAGTCCCGAGCTGGTTAACCCAGAACCCACTAAGCTGGAGCCAGTTAGGCCGCTTAGTCCGGTGCTGGATAGACCAGAGGGAAGTCCAGGACCTCCTAGACCTGACCCAGTCAACCCTGAGCCTGTGAGCCCACTGCCTGGCATACCAGGCCCACCCATTCCGACACCACCATATCGTTGATTGTATCTTGAAAGACTTGTTACTGGAAAAATAAAATACATAAATATTTTGTATCAGCTCTGATCGAGTGTTATTGGACGGTAAAAAAGGATTCGCAATGTTACCTCCAGTAGCAGCAGAAGCTTTCAAACTGGACCTCAGAAGCGAATGCCGACCAAAGTCCGAGTGAGTTTCAGCTCGCGGCAGTTGCTGCTCTGAACCCGACCGAGGCACCCGACCACCGAAGCGTGTGCTGAAATGTGGTAACCAATGGTAGCCATCGCTATAACTACAAAATAATCGTGATACCTTCGCCAATATTAGGTTGTAAACGTTTAAGAACAAAACTCACCCGCCAGTGTCTCCTGGGTAGAAAGAATGAACCTTCTCCGCAAGACTTTCCAATGTGTTTGGATACGAACGTTCGTATGGTACAAAGTGTGTTCCTGTAGATTTTGGTTGCTCAGTGATCACCGGTGGCGGTGGTCGGTAGCTGTGGACCAATAAATAATCTCATCTCAGTTAGACAGAGCAATGATGCAAACGATAAAAAGTCATCAACATAAAGACCTAGTTTTATCATTTATTAAATTTATCAGCAATATTCAATTTACGTATCACCGCACGGTATTTTTGGCTCTGTATGAAGATCTCTGAATATAGGCAAGTCCGTTCATTAAGGTGAAACGCAACACAAACTTATTTTTAGCACGTTTTAGACTCATTCACAGTAAGTTTTTTGATAATTTTATTTGGCAGTACACATTAAGTATATCTTCTCGATACTGACCTCCAAGTAGAATGATCAGAAGGTGGCCGCGAGTTATAGTACAAGTCAAGCGCGGTAGAATCAGGTGATAAAGCACCAAGTTGAAGTCGGCTCCTCTCTTCCCTGCCGTCCCCGACCGGACGAGCACTCCCTGGACCTCCAATGGAACGCAGTGTTCCATGCCTGTTGGAAGATTCGAAAGCCATGAAGCTTCAAAGCGTATGAGATCATTCCACATTAGAAAGCCAGTAACAAAATTCTTATGCCGATGTTGTAAGAATGATAATAACTTGACTCATGGGACTTTGTAAGTGAAATAAATTATAGCAAATGATTGCATTCGTAACACGGAAAATGCAGATTCAGGCTTTCAGAGCTATATGCTGGTCTTCTGTTAACTAGATTTTAAAAAAGTCATAACCATTTTGAAGGCGCCAATGTATGATATAATGAGGTTTACGCTTTGCGACTGCCAGGTCTAACTACTATATAAAATTAAGTCCAAGAAAAATTTAACTCAATGGCAGAGCATCCAATAAAAAACAAAACAGCTTATCAACGAAAACAATATGTAAAATCAATATGACAATAATAATAAGATTATAATGCTGGAAGAGAATACTCACTGTGAATATAGCCCGTCAACTCGATCTCTTTCGTCGTCATCACGACAGTCTCTTTTGAGTACAACCACTGGTGGCGGTTTGTGTTCCGTTCTTGGCATGGATGGCGACCCTGGACCTGATTTTCCTGTTAAAAATTAAAGTTCATTTAAACAGTCCTCTTTAATCAAGTCGCTATCCGATTTATCTGCTCCACCAGATTACAGAGACATTTACGGTTCTGTTTGGCGTCAATCAGGTCAAGTCATAAGGTATGTCTAGGATAGATGCTACGTGTTGCTGGTGTTCAGGCTGTTATAGGAAGAGAAAACGAATTAAGTTATTTAAGAATCTCTATATAACTAAATTAAGTAGGTATTTGTTTTTATTGCCTCTTCTATTTACATTACGTTGATATCGTGCTCTCACAGGGTTAATTAAATTTATACCTACTTTCGTTTTATGAAATAATGTAAATTTCATGAGAGATATAAAGATTGACGATTTAAGGCCTCCGCTCATTGCAGCGATTTTATCGAGCGATAATATCGCTGCGATTTTGCGATAATTGTTTCCAGTACATTTTGTATGGGGACGCGCGCGATCCTACACACTGCCGCGATATTATCGAGCGATAATATCGCTGCGATTTTGCGATAATTGTTCTCAGTACATTTTGTATGGGGACGCGCTCGATCCCACACACTGCCGCGATATTATCGCAACTCTTTTGACTACATTCATTGGTGGGGCGCATGCGTGACGCGAATCGCGGAATCGCTGCAGTGTGTAAGGTGTCGCGATATCGCTGTCGATAATATCGCTGCAATGTGCGGAGGCCTTTATAAACCTACGACTTCAGTCTTTTTAAGTTTTTCTAGATTAGATCAAGTAAACGCTCCAGCTCTCCGGATAAATTGTATATAAAAGCACATTAACAGGTTGTTGTATAAATACTCCAGTAATCATAGAGCCATCATCATCAGCTTATAAATATACGTCCCACTGCAGAGCACAGAAGATGTATAGGCGTTAGTACACCACACGTGCATAATGCGTATTGGTGGACT
This sequence comes from Agonopterix heracliana, assembly GCA_963693445.1. Classification (NCBI taxonomy): domain Eukaryota; kingdom Metazoa; phylum Arthropoda; class Insecta; order Lepidoptera; family Depressariidae; genus Agonopterix; species Agonopterix heracliana. The sequence goes on from OY856310.1 coordinate 6,344,247, forward strand.
TCATTTCAGATCATACAGGCATCCAAATTTTTTCGTCGTACTGGATTTAACAAGTACATTAGAAAAGTCTTTAAAACTTGAACATACCTTTTCTCTGTCTCGTACACAACAGCAATCTCCTGGGTATAGACATGATAATCACCACGTCGTCCAGGGACATACGTCTAACATCAACCAGGTTGACAGCCAGGATCTCGTCTCCGACCTTCAGGCACCCACTGTTGTACACAGCTGACTCCAGGGCTATCCGAGATATGAACACTCCATCGGTTCTGGCACCACCGTCGCCTTCTCTGATGTATAAGCCTAGGGTTTGACCGGGGCGTTTGACGATTTCAACTAGCTGGACTATGTGGCGGGAGTCCTGAAATGAAAAGAATATGTAGGTTTTATTATTTTTCTCCCCTCCGGACGGAAAGCGTCAATATTCTCGGCTTCGCCTCGGTCAACAATTACATGAGTTCTGAGACCTTTCTTACTTTCCTGCCCTCGGTATGTAATCTACTATATTGGCATAGCATAAGCATAAAGCATATGCTCAGGTCTATACTCCCCGATGGGTAGTCAAAGATATTATGAAAACTCAGAACGTCCACGTTATAATCTATCTCGTATATCTATAATTATGTTATTCAGATGAACTTGCCAGCCACGTGTAACTTGCGCACCGCTTTATGTTCTGAATGCAGCTATTATTGGCCACGTATCGATCGACCGCAATAATTTCCCTCCCGAAATAATACCTAGTAAGGAGCATCCCGCAATTTCAGTCAATAGACCTGTCGCCAACTAGACTTTTAATAACCCTTTTAGGTACCGGTCGTAATTACGAAATTCGCCTAGCTTGAACATCCATTGAATAATGAAAAACACAAATTATTATTTACATTCTATATAAATTTACAATCTCTGTAATCCAACGTACATTTAATATTGTAAATTTTGTTTTTTACCTGTTTAAATAATAATTTATATAAAAATTACAACTTTTTAAAAACTATACCAAGAGGAAAACATCCTCTTCCATCCATCATCCTAAAAACAAATCCAACACATCCTTCCAGCATGTTGCGGAACTGTTTATTTAAGGTTTTGACGAAGCATGTTGCTGATTACCGGCTGTTTTTTTATAGTAAGATTGACGAAGCTTGTGCCGACTCCTTGTTTTGTGTAGAAATTAATGAATTAATTATAAAAAACAAATTAAAGACATCTTCCTTCTCATATCGAATTATTTTAGGTTGGCACAAAATGTACGTAGCAATATTACTAAAGGTATCAGCAACAAAAATGTTATTGCCTGCCGCGTGCCTTACACTAGCGTAGCTTAGAATACAAACAAGTAAACGTGGTGACCCATAATTCAAAGTATTCATAACGAATTTTCTAATTGAAATGTCCTGCGGCCGACAGGTCTATAGGTATGAAGGAGCATCTCACAATACCAGTCTAGATTGCGTTCGCATTCCACGCGATCTAGGCCAGGCGGCAGGCAGGCCTACCGAACAATAGGGTACTGGAGTAGTCTTTTACAAACGCTGTGCTAGGTTACGAGTTTAGTATTCGGGTCAATGGAGCGAGAGCAAATATGTGGAAGATAGTTTATGGGTACTAAAAGTGTGATTGTAGCTACAAGACTATACAGTACGTTCTGAACTTTCTTTTTCATTTTTCCTTCCAAATAGGTTGGGAGAAGTAAAATGTTTAACTATTCGTTTCAGACTGTAAACTGCATGTCAAGGCAGCGTTGTGCGTATTTGCAACAAACATTACCCGCTCGCATCCTGGCTTTAAGTTATCCATAGATAAAAAACTCTTGTACAATAGAGTGATCGTACTTTGCGCTGTAACTTCATTGGAATAGAGTTGACATTATCGCGTGAATTAATGAATTAATTTGTTTCAATCAACCTATCCTATAAAGTTTGTACGGAAGCATTATAGAAGTTTATGGTCCTTCGAGCCGTATTGGTAGATTTTGTTACGAGCTCAACCTTTGCTTCCTCGCTCATCTGGGATCAGAACTGTGAGCCACGAAACTGTAGGTACTGTACGTTTGCATCATATATTAGCCTTATGTTTGACAGCAACGGGGAATTAAAAGCGCCTTCAATTAGTCGCTAGGTGTCCCTGCCCTGGGCGCCCTAAAGGGTCGAGAAAAGCTTTGCACTTGAAGGTCTCACCTGCAGTTGAAAGAATTTTTTGGCGGCTTCAATATTGTTTCGTCCAACTTGTCTTATTTCTAGTATCCGTACGATCATCTCGCCGCGGCGCTCGACCGCCTGAAAATAAGCATTAACATAACATTAATAATCATAATTTAAAAACCAATCATATTATCTGCCATGTAAATAAGGCAGCCATATTACTAACCATATACAGGTGTAAAATTTAATGCGTTATAATATAAAGGGGGTACTTCAGACCATCAAAATTAACAGCTTTCACTATCTACAACATTCTTCTTCTTATCGTGTGGGCAGCGAGCCCTGGTGTCAGAGTTTTTTCAGACAACCTTCGGCATCTGACGTTGTTTTTATGTAACGACTACTACTACCAGAGATATTCGCCGGGACCAACGGCTTAACGTGCCATCCGAAGTACGGAATCATCTTTCTTTTCAGACAATCGGGTGATTCAGCCTGCATCATCCTAACCAAACGCACTAAGTGATATATCACACAGAAAACGTCAATTGGCTACTCGACCCAAATGAATGGAACAACATATACCTATTTTTTGCGATTTCGATGTTGGCTCTATTTGTGAAAGTGGTCCACTTTGATGGTGCGACACATCCTGTTTAAAATGTAATACATTTAATTTTGCACCCTGTATTTCTTATATCATCCGTAATATAAGAAGAATTTTGCTGAAGATGCGATCTATCTCTAGAATCGAAAAAACACAAATTATTCGAAAATTAGATCTGAATCACGTGAACTTAGTGGCGTTTAGTTCTAAGATATTTAAGAACCAATTAAGGTCCGCATAGCAGCAACATTCGTAGAAAATAAAAACAAGGTGATATTTTAAAAAGAAAGATTATTTCTACAACTGGGTTTCAGGAGACGCTGACGCCTACTTATATTTTTTCCGGTCACGGCACAAAACACGAGGCGTAAAGTAAAATTTGTAGAAGTGTGATGAGTAATAGGGAAAACCTTTAGGAAAATATACAACTTTTAAATCGTAACTTGCCATGTTTTTTATCGAATTCATTAAAATGTATCAATGGGTATGTTTGTTTTTGTTTCTTCGTCCTTTTTTTTTTGATGAAATATCATTAATCAATATCGAAAACAACATTTAGGTACCTACCTATCTATTATCATTCTATACTAATTTGTTGAGATTATTTTTACTACACAGATACTTTATATTGAGGTACAAATATTTTGTTAAAATAGTTAATCATTATACAAGGTGTAAATTTAAATGCGTTAAATATCGAACAGAATGCTTCAGATCATCAAACCGAAAAACTTTCAATTTAGAGCAAAACTAACTACTGGACCAAAATGTATGAAACAGCAGATTTTTTGAGCGATTTCAAAGGTGGTCTCATAGTAAAAGTTGTTCATTTTAATGGTCTGAAGCACCACACAAACTATTTAATGTACTTATATCAGTTTACACCCTGTATACCATTCAACTATGTATGTTATAAGAGATAAGTGTACTTTTTGCAACCATCAGCAGCAAGGCTGATTCAGTGTTTATGGGGTGTAGAATATCTCTGTGATGGGCATGAACCAGGTCTACCTGCATAACTTCAGTCGGTTTAGGAGTTACAGACGTTTAAAGGTCTGTAAAAAATTAACGATCAGCTGCAAGGCTGATCGTATAATATTATTGTAGTAAGCACTGTAGCTATGTGAACAATACTAAAACTGGCATGGTTCATCAGTCGGTTTAGGAGTTACAGAAGTTCAAAGGTCCGACCTTTAAACGGCTGTATCTCCTAAACCGACTGGCAGTTCATGTCAGTTTTTGTACTGTTCACATAGCTACAGTGCATACTACAATAAAATTATACGATCAGCCTTGCAGCTAACCGTTATTTTTTTACAGACCTTTAAACGTCTGTAACTCCTAAACCGACTGAAGTTATGCAGGCAGACCTGGTCCATGCCCATCACAGAGATGCTCTACACCCCATAAACACTGAATCAGCCTTGCTGCTGATGGTTGCAAAAAGTACACTTATCTCTTATACTAGTACTAACAGACATTAATTCGTGACAAACTATTATCAACTTAAGTCTCTTATACATAAGGTTGAAACTCACCTCGAGCGCCGCGGCCGTGGTCGCATCGTGATCATTCTCAACCATTTCAATCTGCCTGAAGATTTCATTGCTAACACCTGATACCTGTAAATTAAAATAGAATTAATTTTAAAGTAAGTAGCCTCTAGAATCCTTAGACAAAAGGTATCTTCTAGACAAAAGGTAGGTACCTATCTTCTCGATAAAGAGGGTAAGAGGAAGGCTTGTCAAATTCCACCACAACACAGAACTATTTCCGGTTGGTAGATCGTTCTATGTAGCATAAGCTTAAGCATAGCATATGCTCACGACTATATTCCCCGAGGGGGTAGTCAGAGATATTCTGAAACCTCAGAACATCCACGTTTCACCAGAAGTATCGAAACTCTGTCCAGTGTGACGGGGGGTGAGCCCGTCGCGTCGCCACTTATAAATCGTTCTATGTGGAGGCAAAAAGCAATAGATAACAAGGTGATATCGCAACTTCCGCTTCTAAATACATTATAGACAAAGTTATATCACGGTGTATCCTGAACACCAATAACGTAATTAGCCTCAGCCTCAATATTCCTCTGACTAAGCTTATTGAAATAACGTGCCTTTCAAAGCACGGATGCAAGATGAAAAACTAATAAAGCCCATCTAAAAACGTACCATCCTGCTCAATATAGCTTACCTTAGCATCCATCAGTCTTGTTACAGAAGCTAAATGTTTTGTCGTATTCATTAACAGACTAAATAAAAGGAGGTCATTTTCAATTCGTCTGGGCTTTTTCTGTTGACGTATCTAAACCGATTTGGGTGATACATTTTTCTTAAGAATGACCTCGGAATTGATCACATTTTAGAGAACTGATGAGGCGCTTTGGATATGGAACTCTTTAACGGATGACAGTAAATAATCGCCGGTAAGTAGGTAAACTAAAGTATCATACTAATAAGTATTAACTAATAAATGTACTAATTTCCAATTATTGCCAGATTCAGAATTGCGGATTACCCCGTTGCTATGTGTTCAAACCATAATTGAACATAAATCAGTTTTTAGTAATGAACTTGAAATGAAATGGCAACATTCTTGGACTGGCAATAAAATTATTGTGTTGGGCAACCCTGCTCTCTTCTCTCTTCCTTTCTGACCAAGCACATTGTGCTCTGTACAAAAAAATTTCTTTTTATTCAATAAATAGTATTACTATTCAAGTTCTTGTTTTTCTTTGACTAACAAAGTGGTCCTTCGGAAAAAGGCCTGTAAATTCAGTGCATTTCAGCTTTTAAAAGGATTTCGTCAAACTCGTACCGTGTGCGAGCGGCAGCGTCACTGTGTTTCATTGCCCGGCGGAAGTTCACCCGGCTAATAGTTTGGGTGAATATTATATCCTAGCAGCATTCATCGAGATTCGTCACAAAAAAGACGAAAACATCGCTAAATTTGAGCGATTCGGCGCATTCATCTCTCCGGGAAAAAAGGTACATATTTGGTTATTTCCACCATTTTGAATCTCGGGAGAAGCAAGCCACGCGCACCCATTGGCGGCAGATTTGAAATGCTGTCATTGTCAAACTTGCTGTCATTGTCAAACTGACAGATCGAAATCTATCGACAACTTCACACGAAAAACGTAAACAAGCAGTGCTAAAAGTATTTAAAACCGATTAGAGTCAGTGAATAAAGTATAGAAGTGAATAAAAGTGTTCGTGCGGCTAATAAATAAGATTACGGTAGCAATAATTGAAACGTAGTGAGTACATTCTCTTTAAAAATAATGGCGGAACTGAAAAAGCTAAAACTTGCCCGAGCTTCGTGCAAGGGAACTGTAACACGAATAGAAAGTTTCTTGAACGATCCCATCAACAGGAAGTCTGCCACTATAGATGTATTAGAGGCGCGGAAGGAAAAACTCGTATCGACATTAAAGTATTACGAGAGTGTCCAGTTGGACATTTTGAGTCTGGATGACGAGGATACTGAGGATGTTGGGGCGTTTGAAGAAAAGTTTTTTACAACGCTTGCCAGCATAAATGAGGCCATCAAAGCTCTTACTAAATCAGAATCCTCTCAGACCAGCTCTGCGTCTTCCTCAAAGTTACCCGACGTTGAAATTCCAAAGTTTGATGGGAAGGATATTACCAATTTTAAGCCGTTTTTTGAGTTGTTCATTGCTGTCATTGACAGTAATAAATCATTAACAGATGTCCAAAAATTTTTTTATTTGCGGAAATACTTATTGGATGAAGCATTGTCGGTAATAGTAAACTTACCTCTTGTGAATAAGTCATACAAGGAAGCATTAGAGCTGCTCAAGAAGCGGTTTGGTAACAAGACTAGACTGATTTGTAATCATGTAAACTTAATTTTGGATGTAGCATCAATACAAAAAGGGACAGCGGCCGCTATACGGACCTTTGTGTCTCAAGTACAACAACAACTAAATGCGTTGAAAAACTTGAAAGAACCGGTTGATCAATGGGATCGCCTGTTACTTTGCATATTAAATAAAAAATTAGATTTATATACGAGTCGTGCCTTTCAGCTTGAACGAAATCCAGAAGAACTGCCAACGATGGCAGAATTCATAACCTTCTTGGAACGGCGTGCTATGGCGCTAGAGGATAGTATTCCAAATAAAGGAACCTCAATTGAAAATAAATCTAAACCTGTACGCGTTCTGAAAGTAACAGCGCAAAACAATATTTGCAAATATTGCGATAACAAAGGTCATGCAATTTTTAATTGCCCAAAATTCAAGATGGTCCCTGTAGAGACTCGTCTGTCCTATGTAAAAGATCATAAGTTGTGTTCTATTTGTTTGAAGGATCATGCAGACAGTGTCTGCAAATACAAATTTAAATGTAAAATTTGCAAAGAACCTCATAACATGTTGTTACACCGTGACGAGACCAAACCCCCCGTCTCATTATTTTCTAATGGAAATGAAACAGATTGTAATATAATGCTGCCCACAATAAAGGTAAAAGTTGTAGACAAATATGCTTGTGACATATATGTGCGTGCACTACTCGACAGTGGGAGCCAAGCCTCGTTTGTTACAAATGCTCTGATAAAAAAGTTGAATTTGAAGACTAAAAAACAGTCAACCAATATTATTGGTATTGGAAATAAATCCACAAGAATAAATGAAATGGCCAATTTAACCATACAGTCTTGTCATTGTCAAAATGTTAACTTCAATATTGATTGCTACGTAGTAGACTCAATCACAGCACCTTTGCCGCAGCAAACTGTTGATATTTCAAAAATTAAATTTCCAGAGGACATTCAGCTTTCAGATACTCAGTTCAATGTTCCGTCAGAAATTTCAATTTTGTTGGGAGCTGATACTTATTTTAACTGTTTACTGAATGGTTCCATAAAAATTTTAGATGGACCTGTGCTTCAAAACACGGTCTTTGGGTATGTTGTTGCTGGCAAGGTTGGTGTGAGTAATTTTACAAAAAAAAAAAAAAATAATCCAGATCAAGATACAAAGTTAGTATCCAATTTCGTGATATGCGACGAAAGAAAACTGGAGAATGTTATCGAAAAATTTTGGTTGACTGAAGGGGTTCCCCAACCTGTAAGCAAGGTGACAGCTGAGCTTCAAATAACTGAGAAAGTTTTTCAACACTCTGTTAAACTTGAAAACAATAGGTTTTCTGTTGACATGCCGCTCATCTGCCCGAAAAATGAGTTGCAGCTTGGGGACTCTTTCTCTGTTGCGTTGCAGAGGTTTTTGTCTTTAGAAAGGAAATTTAAATCCAACCCTGTGCTATTAAAACAGTACAAAAGTTTCATAGAGCAGTATGTGGCGATGGGACATGCCAAGGAGGTGGACATAAATTTGTATGATATTAAGGATGGATCTGTCTATTTTCTAGCCCACCATGCAGTATATAATGAGGAGAGCAAAACCACAAAATTGCGAGTGGTATTTGACGGGAGTATGAAATCAAAAGATAAGATATCCTTGAATGACGTCATGCTGAAGGGTCCTGTGGTACAGGGTGAGCTCTTTGACATCCTTCTTTTGTTTCGAACCTACTTATTTACATTAATATGTGATGTAGAGAAGATGTTCCGCTGTGTTCTAATAAATGATCATCATCGAAGCCTACAGAATATTCTCTGGAGAGATGATCCCAGCAAACCTATGGTTTGCTTGCAGTTACAAACTGTTACATATGGATTAAAAGCATCTACCTTTTTGGCCACTCGTTGTCTGGTGGAACTTTCAAATAGATACGAAAAGCACCAGTACCCTCTGGCTGCACATGCTCTACGTTTCAATACGTATGTCGATGATGTTCTGACTGGTTGTGATGATGTAGAGCAGCTTCATTTGCTAAAAAATCAGTTGATAGGATTACTAAAATTGGGCAATTTTAAGTTACATAAGTGGTGCTCCAACCAGCCTTCAGTCCTTGACGATGTTTTGGATAACGATAAATATTTTGAGGATATTGACTTCAGTAAAGACAATATTATAAAAGCATTAGGTTTGAAATATGATATTGTTTCGGACCATTTCTACTTTCAAGCTCCTCAGAGTGATGAACTGAGATTGAAAACAAAAAGAGCCATGCTGAGCTACATCGGTAAAATATTTGACCCTTTGGGCATAATAGGTCCCATCATAGTAGTGGCCAAATTGATAATGCAGGAGTTGTGGGCTATTAAAATTGGATGGGATGAAGAGCTGCCCTCCAAACAGCTCCGGCAGTGGGTAAAGTTCAGTACCAATTTAAAAAAAATGGATAGAATTTCAGTTCCAAGAGCTATTAAATCTAAGAATTTTAAGTCAATAGAGTTAATTGGTTATGCTGACGCATCCTTAAGGGCTTATGGCTGCTGTATTTATTTGCGAGTTTTAAGCGATGATGGAAATATTGAAACTAATCTTTTAACTTCAAAGTCCCGTGTGGCCCCATTAGCAAAGACGCTCACAATACCACAACTGGAGCTGAGCAGTGCCCTGTTATTGGCTCAGCTAGCTAGCAAAGTAAGCAAAATACTGATCTCACGGTTTCCTCACTCGCTCTATTTGTACAGCGACTCACAGATTGCATTAGCCTGGATAGCATCGAGTAAAGTTAAGGCAAATATTTTTGTGAACCATAGGGTCCAAAAAATTTTGGAACTCACCAATAAGGATGCATGGTTCTACGTAAAATCTGTAGACAATCCTGCCGATCTCCTGTCGCGTGGAGTAGAGCCTCATAATCTGAAGACGAGCGCTCTCTGGTGGCATGGGCCGGCTTACCTGTCAAGTCTAGGCTTTAGCCATGGGCCAAATAGTTTGAATGCAAACATACCAGACACTCAGGAAGATGAGGAAATTCCTTGCCTTTTTCAAAAGTTAGAGCAGCCTATAACTTGCGATATATTGGAAAAATATTCAAATTTAAATAAATTGCAGAATGTGATTGCATACATTTATAGATTTTATAACAATGCCTTGTTACACAAGAGTAATGTTGAACATATGGCGTTATCTCCTTTAGAACAACAGAAGGCACTATTGGTGATAATCCGCTGTACTCAAAATCAGCATTTTGCTGAAGAAAGAAATTTGATTCTAAATAATAGAAATGTGAGATCAGGGATTGCTAGTTTGCATCCGTTTGTAGATGCAAATGGTATTCTTCGCGTGGGCGGTAGGCTGCAGAATGCAGGCATTCCACATGACAAGATGCATCCCATTATACTTCCAAAAAATTGCAAAGTTACTTCTTTGCTCATAGAAAGGGAGCACCTGAGGTTGCTGCATGCTGGTCCCAGACTGGTACTTAGTTCACTTTCTCAGAAATACTGGATAGTCAGTGGCATTCGAGAGGTTAAAAAGGTATTACACAAATGTATCAAATGTGTTCGTATGAAGGCTCAAACTGCAAAGCAACTCATGGGTTCACTCCCAGCGGAGAGAATCACAGTTAATAGGGCCTTTCAGCATGTCGGAATAGATTTTTGTGGACCCTTCAATATAAAGGTGGCTAGGATCCGTAAACCGATAGTGACTAAAGGGTACGTTGCTCTCTTCGTTTGTTTTGCGACTAAAGCTATTCATGTAGAGACGGTATCAGATCTCACCACCGAAACCTTCTTGGCATGTTTTAATCGGTTCATATCTAGGCGAGGCATGCCCACAAAGGTCTTTTGTGATAATGCTATGACCTTCAAAGGTGCTGAGAACCAAATTAAAGAATTGTATGAGCTGCAAAGTTCTGAGTCACATAGAGAATCTGTATATAATTTCTGTAAAACAAATTATATAAAATTTAGTTTTATCCCCAGCTACTCGCCGGAATTTGGTGGATTATGGGAAGCAGGGGTGAAGAGTGTAAAATACCACCTCAAAAGAGTAGTTGGCATTCTGAGTTTGACCTACGAAGAGTTTAATACGGTAGTAGTACAGATTGAGGGTGTTTTGAACTCTCGACCTCTGCTCTCACTAAATCCAAATGAAGGCAAATATCTAACACCTGGACATTTCCTAATTGGAACGGCTTTGTGTAGTTATCCAGAGGTGGATTTATCGCTAATTCCAGTAAACCGCCTTAAATTTTGGAAAGTGGTGTCAAAAATAAAGCAAGATTTTTGGAAGACTTGGTCATCTGACTATCTCACCCAGTTGCAGAGCCGTCCCAAATGGAAGCAAGAAATATTAAAGTGGGTGATCTAGTTCTTGTAAAGAACTTAAACACACCTCCGCTACAGTGGCCGTTGGCTCGTATAGTGAAGGTTATACCAGGTAAAGATAATAATGTAAGAGTAGCTGAGGTACAGTTTAATGGTAAGATATATTTAAGATCAATAGCAAAGCTTTGTCCCTTGCCCATAAATTAAATAGTAACAAATCTGTGCACTCCTTATTTTTGAGAATTTAAGCTTCTCATTGTCGGCGCTCTCATTGAGAGGATATTGCCGTGCCACCAGTGGTGTTATTTTTTATTGCAGGGTATCCTTCAATGAGGGCTACCAAGAGCAATAGAGAAATTTGTTAGGGCTCCCTCTGAGCCCTCATTAAGACGGCCCTAAAAGTAGGTGACCGCAAATAGATTTAAATGTACCACTAGATGTTGACCTGGTGAACATACTTCATCTGCTTGAAAGCATGAAGAAATGTTATGTGTAGGGTTTCTCCTTTCTAGTGGTACAGCTTAACCTCTGTATTCCGAACCCAAGACAGTGTCGTAGGGCTAGAAAGGAGAAATTGTACTTATTATGTATCTTTCCGTATTATTTTATACAAAAATACTGTAAAGATAGTAAGCCCATATCAGGCATATGTATGTACGGTTAACGCTGCCATCGATCATGTAAGTACTTTATAAAATAAAGTATTTTATATTGAATGTATGGATGCGAACTGTAATCCTACCTAATAGAATTTAAGTTCAAATTGTAGTTAAAAATCTTTTGAAGTTGTACTTCTTTTTCGCGTCTTGTGACAAGTAGTATAATATATGTTTTTAGTGAGAGTTCTTATGTTAGAGTAGCTTCTCACAACTTTTTGTAAAATTTACTTAATTTTGGTTGTTCCTTGCCGGCCCAACTATGTTCAAACCATAATTGAACATAAATCAGTTTTTAGTAATGAACTTGAAATGAAATGGCAACATTCTTGGACTGGCAATAAAATTATTGTGTTGGGCAACCCTGCTCTCTTCTCTCTTCCTTTCTGACCAAGCACATTGTGCTCTGTACAAAAAAATTTCTTTTTATTCAATAAATAGTATTACTATTCAAGTTCTTGTTTTTCTTTGACTAACACTATGCATGAACACTACCATATTGAATAACTGCCCGAATGAAATCTGAAGAGTCTCTCCACACTATGGTATTCACAATTCACCAAATATATTTGGAAATATTTCGAGCGTACGTAGAGGCGAGCCTGCAGGCCACAGACGAGTTTCGGTAACCACAAACGGCCAGCCAGTTATATAAATGAGAACATTGCCAGCTTTTTCTGGCTACAGGAATGTTGTGGCAGAGACATAAATAATATTTGTGTAGGTAATAACTATCGTGCTCATTTGTTTTTCCTGCGTCTACCTATCTTTTTTCATTAAATTCGTTGCGGGTTCCAAGATAGATTAGAGTCATCAGGTATTTGTTTTATGTTCTGTGTGGTGTTCGCGGTTCCTCCTGGTTTACAGAAGTTACAGAAAAGTTGTGAGAATGAGTGGGCCTAAATTCACTAATAAAAAAAACGTATATATCATGGTCATTCTCATTACCTGTTGTTACATTGATTTTCAAGTCCTTATCGATATTCCAAAATATAACTAGAAACTATGTCAGTATATATACTTTACAGTTTACGAGAGTAGCGCGGTTTTTATTCTTTCCCTAGTTACATCATTTAATGGGTAAATTTATAGAACTTACGTCACTCGGTCGTGGAACCGAGATAAATACCTAAACTTTGGTGCATCGTAAGCTATGCGCTTGCTTGATTTCTGCCACTCGCGCCAGACGGCAACGTCGCGCACGTCACGTGATGGTGATTGGTTGCATACCTTGCGGAAGTCTGGCTGCAGCACGCAGGGCGGCGCATGGTTGCCGCGCGGCTGCTGCGGCAAGCCGGGCGGCGCGCGGCCCGGCGACGCCGTCAAGTCCGGCGCCGCGCGGCCGTTTTCCTACACAGGAAAAAATGGACTTTAATATACACTGTTTAAGTTGCTACAATTATCGTTGAGAGATAAAATAATATGTGAGTAGGTATGCTTGACTGAATGTAGGTTTTGATCCAATTAGAACTAGATTATGTGGCTTTCATTTCCAGTAAGGAGAAAAGTTTTTTACGATTTCTAGTATTTCTAAAAGGTTTAACCTGCGTTGATATTGTATTGATCCTATTAGGTTTTAGCTGTTATAAACGTCCAGGGGATTTATACGAGTAACAGCGCTTTAAAATTGTATACCTTTTCTTATAAACAAGATGAAAATGTTCGGCCATCGTCAGAAAAATTTATTTTTTGTCGGTACCTTGGCTACAAATGACAGATAAAAAGCTCAAGCATAATATGCTCACGACTATAACTATTCCCCGAGGGGGTATTAAGAGATATTCTGATAACTCAGAACATCCACCGTTTCAATAGTAGTACCGAAACTTGGTCCAGTGTGACGGGGAGTGAGCCCGTCGTCACTTGTAATATTAAAAAAGCTCTACATAATTCCGTTAGTGCAGCTGAAAATAGCTGCACAAGATAGAGACTGCATCTTAAGAACGCTTGAATGTAGCTGTAACGATTTAGGCAGATGGGTTTCCTGCCCCGTCTCAAATACCTGCCCTATATGCGAAAGATATTTATTTAGTCTACCTAGTTTATTTAGTCTACCTAGTTTATTTAGTCTACCTAGTTTATTTAGACTTCCTAGTTTATTTAGACTACCTAGTTTATTTAGACTACCTAGTTTATTTAGTCTACCTAGTTTATTTAGTCTACCTAGTTTATTTAGTCTACCTAGTTTATTTAGACTACCTAGTTTATTTCGTCTACCTAGTTTATTTAGTCTACCTAGTTTATTTAGTCTACCTTGTTTATTTAGTCTACCTAGTTTATTTAGACTACCTAGTTTATTCCGCATCAACGAATTCAAGTAGGAGGCAAACAGTTCAGCATGAACAAAGAAAATAGCTTCAACCTTGTTCGAAATCAACGCTAAAGTTTTCCCAAAGTACTTTGAACTGATATAACTTCCTTAAAGCTTTGTGTCATTATACGTATAAACTTTACGTAAATAAACTATGTTTTGAATGCAAGGAATTTCCCTTTGTCTTTGCATTTCAGAATTACCTACGCGAAGAATCCTAATATCTTCTGTCGGTGTTTCACATTACGTTCGAGATATTCGATTCTTTATTTGTTGCGCAGTAATGGATCGGAGAGAATGTGATTATTGACTGAAATAAGACTACGTAAAAACACAATTATATTCAGTGAAAATTAAATCATAGCGTAAATACACAACTTTATTCCACGAGGGGGTAGTCAGAGGAAATTTAAATATTAAAGCATACCAAATTAAGAATATTATCATTTTCACTCAAATATATTATCCTGGATTTTTCAACCGAACGGGCTGATAACAAGAGGCTATATTATTACATGGTATGCTGGAACACATGCGAGTGAGAGAGAAATACACCACGTCAGTGATACGGCAACTACCAAGAGTAGGTGATGTCAAAGGGGGTAAAGAGTACTGTATGGAGATACGTATGTATTCTTTCTAATAAATAAATATCTTGGACATATGTCACACAAATTATCTAGTCACATTTAAAGAACCAGAATCTAGCCTGGACTTGTATTATGGTGACTAAACATAGACATCGATATAGAAAACATTAGATAGATACATAGATATACATAATTTATTTGCATAAGTAACACACACAGTATAATAATACAGTTCAAAAGTTTACAAAACAATAATACAACGAAACAACAACAGAACAAACATGTAATTTATTGTATGCTACAGCAGCATACATGGATAAAAACATCCATGACTGGTACAAATATTCATATTCATTATATTTATCCCTTACGGGATTCGAACCCGCGACCAACTACCGACTACTGACTGTGCTATCCGGCCGTAGTCAGTATGTAAAATAAAACAACTGAATAACGATTAAGGTCACAGGAGTGAAGCGGCATGTCGCGTTGCAATGCATCGGTTTTGTGATATTTATATGTCGACTAGGTCCTATGTGCTGGACACAATGTGTTTTTGTTGTTGCTATGCAGCTGCCTATCTCCATAAAAACGTGATTACAATTCTAAACCTAACTGCCTCTGTGATCTATGGTTATAATAGCGTTGGGCTCTTGACACGGAGGTCTTGGGTTCGATTCCCACGGGGGACACCTAGTGATATGTCACTTTGTGCGTTTTTCCCCAGTTGGTTAGGACATTGCAGGCTAAATCACCTTATAGTCTGAAAAGAAAAATGATTCCGTAATTCGGATTGCACGTTAAGCCGTTGGTCCCGGCTACTATCTCTGGTGGTAGTAGTCGTTACATAAAAATTACAAAAAACTGAAATTGAAAAAACTCTGACACCAGGTCTTGCTGCCCACATGATAGGAAAAAGAATTGTAAACATTAACATATTTCAATGATTTTGTAATATGTTATTGATATGATAAATTACCAGGTTTGTAGCTTTTGACTTTTCCTACGTTCATGATAGTTTTTTGATTTTTTTCTGTAATGTTTAATTTATTGACATCTCCATTAAATATGCAAAACCGTTTTTAACAGCTAGCTTCACACCCTTCCTAATGAAAAGGCTTCTTCGATGCCCAAAGACTATCAAAATCTTACTTGATCTAGGTACAAAGAAAGGTATCGACAATTAAGCTGTCCCTTTGTTGCAATTGATAATTAAACCGTACAGAAATACGTAGTTAAATCGTAAACAGTTAAAATTTAATAAACCCTCTATAATATTGATTTTGTTGTATGATGGACAGTAGATATTCACACAGATTATCAAGATCTAATCGAATAACATTACTATTACTAAAAACGAGATAAAAATATAAACATCAGACAAATACCAAAATCTATATAGAATTATACAAGCTACACAATCTCTACCTACAGAATGTAGGAAATAGACCGACCTAGTTGCAAGCAAGACGCGCAGGCTTGGCTCATAACTAGCGAAGTACCGATAATGAGCAACAACCTAATTTAAGTAGGTATATTAAAATATTGATCAAGTTTGCTCAGAGCGGAGGAAAATATTAAATCTTTATAAGAAGTTTAATAAGATTTTCAAGATAATATTTTTATCTTTTAACGACTCAGTCGTCAAGAGAACTTATTTCGTAGGTGTTTATTATTTACCTACCTTCCTCACACAAATTAGGTTCATCACATCATTGGACTATAATATATCGTTTATTTCTTTTGATTGATCCTTCGCACTTGTACATGAACTTGTACCTACTTGTACTTATAAGTGCTTACAACCCATTAATTATGTTATAGTACCTACCTACCTAGCTTGTTACCCGTGACTTCGTTATACCTATGTTTTTCAGATAGTTATCTTGTTGCTAAATTGCTTGTTGAAGTTTAGCGTTAAAAAGGTAACAAACAAATAGACAGATAAAGGTACTTGCAATGATTCGAATCTATTCGTATTTGTATAAAAAAAAAAATAACGATATTAGAAGACAAAAGCGACATGTAACCTAAATGACGCACAACTGAGCAATACATTACGTAGGTAGGTACCTACTACAAGAATATGTAGCCCCATCTCCACCCCCATATTAAATTAATAATGACGTAACCATCGCAAACCATGTGGGCAGAAGCCCACACATCTGCGTCCGATTTCACAATAACTAAGATTAATCTAAATACGAACACTTAGGCCGGATTCCAAACTGTGATTTATTGTTTTTGTTTGTTCCGAAATAACTTCATTCATACTAAAAGAACGAATGTATAATCCACCTAAAGAAAGAGGTCGTTGCATCCGTACTTTTTGCAGTTTTAATTTGTGTACCTACCTAATTGACATTTCCTTAGTCTCATAGATTAGTATTCATAGATTAGGGTTGGTAAAATGCAAAATCTGTTTAGTCTAGAGTAACCGGTGACTTAAACGGAGAATAAAATTTACTCGCGTTTGGTCGAATCTAGCCTTAAAGAGATAAGCAAAAATAAACCTTATGTGTTTGCGTGTTGGTTACAAATTGATGACACACACCAAAATCTAGAATAAAATTAACCCTGTGTGTTCAATGTAAGACTATCTATTTATAATAGACTAGTAGAGCCCGCGACTTTTTACACGCAGGCCACTGAATACGAATTCCATTCGATACGGTTCAGTAGTTTTTGCGTAATACAATCACAAACAAACAAATAAACAGACAAATATTATCCACTTCTTCTTCATACCATCATATCATCAAATCTAATATTTTCAATGTACAAACGCGAAAATTGTGTATGCCATGTGCACAGATATAGAAAAAGTTAACACAGAATACTAAACAGAAAAAATCTAACCCTTCTCATTCACGAATTATTACTCGCAAACAAATATACACCGTCGCCGCCTATATCCGTTTTCCAACAGCGGAGCAATATGCCCGCATCCTATTTTCTGTTCCAATTCCGAATGAGGTGCGATCAATGAGAATAGAGAACAAGCGAGATGCGAAGGTTATTTAAGCTAGAAAAGGGTTAAATAGCTGGTAACGATAAGGAGAAAGGGTAGACGGCATAACCCGAAGAATTTTTGAACTAGAGTAATGGGCGGGGAACATTGCTCGCAGATGGCTGATGTGGCAGAAGAGTTTTCGAGTGGCGACCGCGTAATGGAAGGCGCAAGGCACATGGTGCACCAACGACCTGGTGATCCCGTGGGATGAAGGCGACTGATTTAGTTTTTCTCGATTTCGTGGTTGGCTCCATTTAGAGATAGACAGCTTTTAAAGTTATATCAATATCTAAGTCTGAACAACTTTTATGGGAGCAAAACTGTCAATAAAAAAAACTGCTATTACATACTAAACTGCAATACCTACACGGCTCACATGTATGAGACAACAGTTTTTTTTTTGTTCTGACAGGTTTGCTCACATTGTAAAAGTTGTTCAATTTTATGGGTAGAGTATGTGGTTTAATGGTTATAGATACTTTCCCTTACACACTGTATTCCTATACAAAGAAGCAATATTTATTAGACATATTTCTTGAATGATTGACTCATCCATCAATCTGGAAGAGCCTTTGTTGGCGTAGACAGCTATTTTTACTGAGTGTTTGCCCGTTGCTTTAACATAATTCAGATATCTTTAAAGCACTAAATAAAAACCATACTTATTCAGAAAGCACTTAATGGGCACTAAACGATAGGTTTCAAAGCCCTTGGTATAGATTACTAGTTATTTCGTAACAAGTGGCAGAAGTCAAGTAAGAGCATCGCTTACGATGCGCCAAAGTGTAGGTACCTAGGTACTGTAGGAGGTTGTATATCGCGGGGTTCAGTACCGGCCGCTTTAGAACATTAAGCCCCACTTGCGTCAACATGGGTTAGCAACAAACTCCAGGTTAAATTGGTAACCCATTATTTTTTGTATAGAAAACAATTGAGAGAGCTATTTTACCCAGAGTTAACTGGTAACCTAGGTTGACGCAAGTGGGGCTTAGAATATTATTAAGAACATCTTGTAAACCACATGAAAAAGCAATAAATATTGATTGATTAGGTTTGGAACGCATATCGAACAAATATAAATTCGAATCGATTGTTTTTGGGTCTTAGATCCGGGGGCGAGGGGAATGGACGTACTCTATCTATAAATAAAATAAATCTTTTAACACTTTAACTACTGACGACCTTCCTGGTAGGTCAGCGACCTATGGGCCGCAGTGCTCATGACTCACACCTTGAGTCAGAATCGTATAGCATTCCACAGTGTTAGCACTGCGCGAATGTCATTGTTTTGAGCTTAGCAGCGAAAGTGTTAAATTTAATCAATTTTGTTATAATTGCACTGCCACCCCTGAGCTTAGCCCTGTTATAGTACCTTCCGACCAGCCCAAGGATCGAGGGCCCTCTGGGCGAAGGACAGTTTTATGAAATTCGTGAAACTCTTTACCTTAGTCACTATTTTGAGTGCCACGGCTAAAAATGTTCTATAGATGCAGTATCTGTGTTAAAACTGTCAATATCTCGAAAACTAAGACACTTCTACCCAAGTTACATTTTGATATTCTGCTTAGTCATGACAGGCCTACCCTTAGGGAGGGTGTATAAGCAATAGTCTACCACGCCTGTCCAATGAGGATTGGTAGACTTCACATACCCACTACCCAGTAGCACATAATGAATGACCCGAATTCAATTCCCAAAGGAGACAATAGGGGCCTGATCGCAAGCAGTCATGTCACTAGTTATTTACGTCTAGACTTGTCTAGTCTAGACTGAGATTAAACGTGTAGGGTGACAACGATTATTGAGTGTCAACGGGATGAATAGAGAACATGGTGGTGGTGATTCAAATAGGGCTATAAAGGGTGTAACAACACACTTTAGTAATATAATGGGGTGGTTTAGACCATCAAACTGAACAACTTTACCTATGGAGACAAAGTCCACGCAATTAGAAGATATTTCACAAAGGATTAATTAAATATAGCTATACTTCATCGATAGAGGCCAGTTATATCTTACGCCGTAATACTCGTAGCTCAAGGTGCTACGGCGTAGGCGTTGGGCTACGCCTATAAATTGGTCGTAGCGTAAACCAAAATCGAGTAGGATCTTTTTCCAAGTAATTACGGTTTTTAGAAGAGATACTTTTATTTACAATAATGTTATATAGTTCTGTCTAGAAACAGACCTAATACAGACTCGGGCTTGTTATGTTAATTTTGTAATCGTCCTACTCACTATTAAAAGAAATAGTTTATGTAACTATGTCCAACTTACATCATGTTATGGCTATTAGTATTGATATGATATTGATTTTGCATTAACTGTGAATTTTTTAACAAATCCGTAAAAAACATTCTCTGACCCACTTCCAAGAAAGCCTAAAAGCAAATCGCATTCATAAACCTACATTTCTGGTATAAGAGCATTTTGTTTCGGTGCAAATGCGTTAGAATTTTGGCGGTCGATCGAGTGAGGCGGGCGGGGGGCGGGGGGCCGTGACCTACTTCCCTCTGCCCCTCCCCCTGCCGCTGCTACCCCACCCCTCTAGTACGCAAGAGGTCAGTGTACTGCAGTTGCAAGCCTCCAATTCCGCAGAGGTGAGCGGACTTATCTCATACAATACAAATTGTACTAAAGAGAATGACGTAAGAATAAAAATCCGTCATTCTCGGTCATTCAAAAGAACGATGCAGTATTTTGGGCTCTTACTATCTAGGTTGCTCTAGATGTAGATAGCCAATCCTGGGCCAATACAGGGTCAGATTGGATAGTTGATAATAGAGCAGGATATTGACTTAGGATGGTGGCGGATAAATGTATCATTATTTCCACCACTAGTTTTTAATTTGTAACGAAACTTTAAATGTGTATTCAGACCGTGAATCTGAACAACTTTCCCTAAGGAACATGGGTCGAAAAACGAGAAAAATGTTTGGACCTCCCATACAAAAGTGCGGATCGGCCGATCGATTTTCTATGGGAGGTCCAAAAAAATATACTCGTTTTTCGACCCATGTTCCTTGGGGAAAGTTGTTCAGATTCACGGTCTGAATACACCCTTAAAGTTTCGTTACTAATAAAAAATTTGTGGTGTGTAGGTGTACATCAACGGCGGCTCCCAAAGGCCGAGTCAGCAGGTCTACTGTTCACCCACCAACCTGCACTGGACGAACTTGAAAAGAAGGCGTGGAACGTGTCGCCGCAGGTTATGCAATGATTTGCATAACATCATAAGGCGCGCGGCGTGGTGCGAGCGAGAGGGCATGAGTAATTGTAGCAGCGTGAGCGGGAAGACAAGTGGCGACAGCCGTCTCCGAAGCAAAAGCGCTACTTTGCATTTCTAACCCGTTCGCGCGCAAATAGAAAGAGAGCGAAGGTGTGATAGCGCTGTATCACGGTGGCATGCTACCTATGCAGGGCTTGCTGCCCACACGATAAGAAGAAGAAGAAGTAAGTAACAATGACTTAAAATTATGTTAGTGACATAAATTTTATAATTACATTTATTTACTTAAGATTAACAAATGGGTGCCTAGAGGCCCTATGCAGGATTTTCCAATGCCCAATGATGGGACACTGGAACCACTCTGCAATGGGTTCAAGAAGGGTGTTGGAGCTTATACTCTTAGGCCGGATTCGACCAAACTTAGATTTATAGATACAAGGAATAATTTTACTTTTGGTGTTTACACACCCCGTACTAAAAGAACGAATGTATAATTCACCTAAAGAAAGAGGTCGTTGTATACGTATTTATTGCAATGTGAGGTTATAAAGTTTTAATTTGTTAGATTTCTTTTATTAAAATTTTTTTAATTATGTGACATTGACATTTCATTTAGATTAGGGTTGGTAAAAAGCAAAATCAGTTTACTCTACAGTAACCGGTGACTTAATCTAATAATAAAATTTACTCGCGTTTGGTCGAATCGGGCCTTAAAGTACTTATTATACTTTTTAAGTTTTCAATTGCATTATACATTTCAGTGGTCTGCGCGTACGAAGTCGCAGGCACTACTAGTCTATACTAATATTATAAAGAGGAACGATTTGATTTTTTGTTTGTTTGTATTGAATAGGCTCCGAAACTACTAGACCGATCTGAATAATTCTTTCACCATTAGGATGCTACATTATCCGTGATGAACAAAGGCTAAAAAATGGGCCAAGTGTGTGTCGGGAAGATTCTAAGGCGGTACGAAGTTCGCCGCGGTCTTCTATTAATAAATAAATTGCAAAGAGTAATAATACGTTTATATTGCCGACAGCAAAAACAATTTTCTCCATTGCGCCAGAAACATGATCAGTTATGACAGTTCCCTACGTTGTAATTACCAAAAAATACACAGTCATCCATTTTAAATCAACACAGGTATGTAAAAGCCACGTTGTGGACATTACTTGTTGAATAAATGAGTTGTTACATTGAAACCCATGTCGCATGGTGGCTGGTGGGTAATAAAACACTTTTACTCATGAATATTACAATAGGCCCTTTCTGGTTTAAATTCGAATTTTGAGTTTACATCTACCTATAATATCCGGTCTCTATCTCAGTATGTTGACTAACGCATCATATGTTACATAGAATCATTAAAAACTTCTCTCGCTGCATTCAGTTTCATACATATTCTGATATATGATATCTTCTCTACCGCGACAACACGTTCCGACGCGGTGGTAGCTTAAAAAAGAATTGACGTTTAATAAGTGTGCTTCAGGCTCCTATACTGAATAAATTATTTTGAATTGAATTGAATATATGCCCACCTGTTTCGAATATACAGGTCGTATTCTTAAACACGATACGTACTTAAACGGGTGCTTTAGGCCATCAAATTAAACAACTTTTACTATGGAGCCAACATTGAAATCACGAGGCTGCACCGAGCCTATTGTGCTGCCCCCAATGGTATTTTTTTTATTTTATAACAATTAAACAATATTTCCAAATAACAAGAATGTCACATTGTAGTCATTGCAGATTTTCAATTTATCGGGTCACTGCGGATTTGTTTTTATAATGTTTGTAGTTATTATCGTTAAAACCGCCGAAAGTGGCCACTATTGGCGGTTTTAAAGATAATAGCTACAAGCATAAAACATAATAATCCGTAATGTTTCGATAAATTGAAAGTCAATCAGGACTACAATGTGATATTCTTGTTTTTTGGAAATATTGTTTAATTGTATAGAAATAAAAAAAATACGATTGAGGGCAGTACAATAGGCTCGGTAGGCTCTTAAACTATTTACCCGACTGCGCCATGTTTAATAGGTTTTTTTTCTTTTATCTTACATGGACTTTCAAATATGAAACCTATAGGAAATTGGCAAAAAAAATAATTCGACTTTTCATACAAACGTTCGATCAGCTGATTGTATGGAAAGTGCAATATTTTGGTTGAGATTTACCTATAAGTCCTTAGGGAAAGTTGATCAGTATCATGGGTACAATCACCCCTTAAAGTAGGTAATGCAACTGTTTACCCTAAAACCCTGTTATTTTTTTCAAAATCAATGTATGCAAAAGCAAAATACTCCAAAAGCTAGGGTTATGTCTCTTTAGTACGTTTTCATGTAGCTATAATGCTTCTGGTAGCTGCCCTGTATGCCCCATCTCAACTTTACATCCTGTAGATCGTACATAGTCTCGGAGTAGGTGCGAATTAATCCACTATGATCACCTAGGTGATATCACCTGGGTGATTTAATTCTACATGTTTGTCTCCTAAAATCACCTGCCGTCATATCATCTGGGTGTTCAGATTCCACATAATATGCATAAAAATTTTTTTAGTTTTCTATAATAACCTGCGTTACTAAAAACCGATTTGCACATGATAGAGTATATCATGTGCAAATCGGTTTTTAGTAACGCAGCGCCCGCGGCATGATACATCGATAAACGTTTTATCGCGCCTGCTAACTCGTTCGTTCGCGCGCAAAAAGAAAGGGAGCTAGGGCGCGATAGCGTTTTATCGCGCGATCATGCCGCGGGCGCAGGCCTACTATAATTACTACATAAAGTTTAAAAACGCGGGTTCGCATTTTGTTTTACCTAAATATGACTGCCATAAACCACAATACAAACAAAACAACGTGACCATTATTTGATATCAAAGTCGTACAAATCCATCCCACCCTTAATAGCACTAAAAAAAGCCAGTAATAACTGAAAAAAAAAAGAAATCCGATTAAATTCCACGTTTCATCGGACGTGACTTTTCCAACCTTTTTCTGTTTGCAAAGCAATTACATGACTAACATACTGCTGCCGGTGGCATGCCAAAATGCGGTAACTCAGATAAAATCAAATTTTACGAATAACTGATCACTGCGCTGTGGAAATAACTGGATAGTTAAAAATGACGGGTTGGAAATAGTGATTTATGTTGGAATTGTGTTTTTGATTAGGATTGTAGAAAACGATTAGGTTTATCTCTGTTTTATTTAGTAGTATTTGGACCTCGTAATTTTAGCTTTTAAGAGAATTTTATTCCGAGAGCGAAAATGCGCGCTGCATACAAACGTACTATGTTGATATTTTCAATACTAACCAATTAAAGTCAATGAAATTTTGCAAAAACAATCTAAGAAACAAATCTCTATGCTTGCTCTATGCTAATCCTAGCATTGAAACTGTATATTTTAACGAAAATCTGACTCCATACAAGCATAGAAATTTGTTTCTAGATTGTTTCTGCAAAATTTCATTGACTTTAATTGGTTAGTACTGAAAATATGACCATAGTACGTTTGTATGGAGCGCACTCCGAATAATATACTTACCCTTAAGTTCGTATGCACCGTGTAAGTTTTATGTTTAATTGTGGTTTTTATCTCAATTTACTATGATCTGTTTTTCAAACAATAGATATCAACTAAATTCGTCACGGAATATTCTTATAAAAATCATGAATAATCAAAATTATGAAATTTGGAAGAGTTTATGGGAGAGCTTTGGCCACCAGCGGGACAAAACAGGTTAATTCACAATATAAATACAAATACACTTAAGTAACATAGATTGTAAATGTTGAAAGTTACATAAAACGTCTCTTCCACAAAATTGATCATTCCCGAGTTACGTCTTCATCACGGAGCCCCGTTTCAGACCTCATAACCCTTTCTGTAACGAACACAACATATTACCCATTACAAAACAGCTTATTTGCAAAGAACCCATCAGACTAAATTACATCCTGTCTCAACGACATAAGGTATACTTCGCTGATGGACGTATTTCTAATAACGTAGACGAGACTGTGCCTGTAATCTTGCTGGTACGGAAATAACAGAGAACTGACATTTCAATACTAAACTCAAAATAGGAGTCGCGTTGAAAGTTTGTTTGTGGACGGTCGCGTACCTTCGTATACTTTCTGGCTTGCCACGAGGGTCAATCATTTTGTAGTAGCTCAAATGTATTTTTGTACATTAAATATACTAACTACTTGAAGAAGAAGAAACTCAAAATATATCTAATTTGAAAGATTTCTAAATGAAATTAAATTTATCAACCTGAAATTGAGACGCCGAAGTCCTAATTATTATTTGTAGGTAAACCAATGGTCCATTACTTGTAAAACCATTCCTATAACCCACTTTCAGGTTTTGTGTTTATTTGTAACTGAGGACCGTGGCGAACTTCGTACCGCCTTAGAATCTTCACGACACACACTTGGCCGTTTTTATAGCCTATGTTAATCACTGATAATGTAGCATTCTAATGGTGAAAGAATTATTCAGATCGGTCTAGTAGTTTCGGAGCCTATTCATTACAAACAAACAAAAAATCAAATCGTTCCTCTTTATAATATTAGTACTCATAGAACAAAAAAAAAGAGCGGACAGACCCGTTATCGCGCGTCTTGTGCTAGGGCCTCCAAAGAGAAATAAAGCTAAAGCGTGCAGCCATGCTAGACTATCTGGCCTCGTTCGTCACGCTTGTCTAGATTACTTATTCAATACAGTTGGTTATCAATATCGACTTAGTGCGCTTATTTGTAGCTCCCTTCTTCCATGCTTCTTCGATATCGATTTATTACTCTCGACATTTTAAAAACATTTTTGTACCTTGATTTGATACTTGTTTTCATACAAACTTGTTCGAAAAGTTAATTTTTTCTCCGCATATTTCAAAAATACGTATTGATAAGTTACTCTCTAAATTAATGTCTTTGAAATCAAGACTTTAAAAATGGTAATTACTTAATAATACAGAATATTCCAAATTGTACGTTAACAACAAACACATCAAAATACAACACAAAACCTAACATAACTAAAATTAAAGATACCATCATCAACAATAATTACATAATACCACGAAATTAGAAATAACTAATACCGTGCTACAACAGTCTCAACTACTGCTTTAATTAAAAAGCCTTCTAAACAGATAATCTAAGACGTTAAAGTTAAAAAGACGTTTCAGGGCGGCATACAACGCCGGTCAGATCGATGGACAGTCGTACTGTTAATCGATAACCTCGTACAACCGCTTCAATGGGCTGCGCGCGCCGCTCCACTTACGTAACGCGCAACACTACCACCTGTTGCTTAATACTACCCAGATATAACCCTGACGAACTGGAAAGCTTCCACGAATAGCTAGCTGGCAAACGAGAGAGGTACAACTCGATCTGGTTGGTTAATGGGAGTCAATGCACCACGGCAACCTTCGGTTTTGCACTCAAGGGTGCATAGTAGTGTAGGAGGGATGATAATGATCTTCGTTAGCGTTTGGAAGGCCGGCTAATAAGTGGCTTTGTAGTAAAAGTATTGGACTTGTTTAAACTTTAATTGGATGGATGCCTTTTATATTCGGTCGCCTGATTAATTAAGTACAGGAGTGCGATTTTTGAATCTCATTCGGTGAGCTCAGCAGTTGAAAATGTGAAAATTACTATGGAGACACGCATCTTTCTACTGCTGATTAAACTTTCAAAATGCATACTTCAGGAGTTCTATTTTTGAAAGTCAAATCAGCAGTAGAAAGATGCGTATCTCCATAGTAATTTAGACATTTAACACTGCTGAGCTCACCGAATGAGATTCAAAAATCGCACTCCAGAGCAAAATTTATTACCAATACTTTTTTCAGATGTACTAGAATATACGAACAGTGCGCAAGCGAGAATACGGTATTTTATGACAAAACTACGAGTGCGATAGAGATGGCTAAATAAAAATCATGGTTTTTCACAGATTGCAGTGTGCATAGCGTGCAAGAAATAGAATACAGTTCATGTTTATTTTGAGTCTGTTTACCTATTAGGTTTCAGGATTAAAAAATACTTCATAATTTAAATAAAAAAACACTGTCCTCACCAATCTGAACTGGGCTGGGGAGGAGTATATCCTGCTACCTCTCACCCTTTTTCATGAGAAGAGGCCTGTGCCAAGCAGTGGGATGTTAAAATGCTGATGATGATGACAAAATTACACAAATTCATCAACACTTAGCAGTATGTAAAAACTTTTAGAATAATATCTTCACACATTGGATTATACTTATTGTCGTGTCCGATTTTCATGAAAATATAACAAGGATTACTATAACAGACACCCTTGCCCACAAAATCCAAGGGGTTCTGTAGGAGACCGAATAAATCCCATTAGGATCATGTAGAGGTTAACGTTCCCTAACCTCACAGCCTCCAGAGGGTCTGACCAGACCATCTCGCAAGATAAATTATGAAACTACTGCCAAAAACAATACCCCGAACGAGGAGTTTAGTTTTGATTTTAGAAAATTTATTATAGTTAGGTATTTACCGTTAGGTTCAAATTTTCACAGAATTTCCTTTTTATGGCGATATTCCAATAATAAACAAAACAAAAAATTAAGGGAAGTCTAACGTTTTTCGTGTTTGCTCTTTACAAGCGTCAAACTTGATGTTATTCAAACTATAATACCCGTATTCTTAGTTGTTTTCTTGAGGCTTCCTCACTCGAGTCGAGGACGTTTTTGTCATTTTTTGTCATACAAGTTATGTCAAAAACGTCCTCCACTCGAGTGAGGAAATGTTAAGAAAACAACTAAGAATACGGGTGTAAAACGAAACAACACACAATAAAAAACCGATCAAGAATGATTCAGGCTCGCGCTAAGGATCTCGAGCTGAATGAAAATGAGCATTTTTTTTGTTTGTTAAATACATAACACAAATATATTGTGGCACAGAACCCTCGGTGCTCGAGTCCGACTCGCACTTGGCCGGTTTTTAAAGTCAATGCAGACGAATTCACGGGCAACATCCAGTATAATATAAAACAGAAAAAGTACAGTTAGAAGATAAAAGCTGGCGAAGCGGGTGCCGTTAGTTTGTTTTTTAGAGCATAATCATATGCTCACGACTATATTCCCCAAGGGGGGTACCTAGTCAGAAACATTCTAAAACCTCAGAACATCCACGTTTCACCAGTAGTACCGGCGAAACTCTGTCTCTCTCTGTTTTTTAGAGACAATTAAAAATAGCTATGACAATCTGACAAAAAGGCACCATAGACGATTTTTATTCCGCTTACGCTGTTAGTCGTAATAATCAGTGTAACCGCGTATGAGATAGCGATAGTCACAAAATCCTATATAATTTATATGAAGCTAGATGACTGACTCCGGAGTCATAAGGACAGCAATAATTAGCGATCTTTTTTTATAACTAGAGCGAATTCGCTATGTGCATCTCTTATTGAGTGAATATGACAAGACACGTGCTTCCTTCCATTACCTTCTCTTTCTACGAAAGGCACACCTTGGTTGGACACTGTCATTTCACACAAATGGGAAACATTTAAAAGAAGAGTTAAGCATGTGCTATACTGTTGCTTGCTAGCGAGACAGGAATAAGCATTTGCTTACATTTTACGCCACGATCCAACCAGAGGGGGTGAGGTAACAAGTCGTTGGGTCAAAAGTCAAAGTCAAAATTTTTATTCAAAATAATATCACATAGATAACTTTTTGACGTCATTTTTGATTCTACCACCGCTTCGGAAGGTGTTCCGTTGTAGAGAAGATGCGGCCAGAAACTCTACAACACTCTTCTTTTAAACAAAACAAAATATACAAAGTACAAATATTGAATTACATAGTGTAACATTGTCAAGACCAGACATTTTGGTCATTCAAATAATCATCGAGTTTATAGTAACCTTTTTTACAGAGGACTTGTTTAACATGGGATTTAAACTTTTTGTCTGGCAAGTTTAGAATATCCTCTGGTATCTTATTATAATAGCGTATGCGTATATAGGGAAGCAGGGAGTGTACTTATTGTATGTAACTAGATACTTTTACTGTGCTAAGGGACCAGACTAATTTATTTCTGTTACATGAGCCCCTATTGTTCATGTCAGCTTACTCGACCCATTTAAAAGTGGGCGGCGTTACTCAAACACTCTGATTTTCTTTAACACCTCCAGATTTTTACTTTGAAAGAAGAATAACATACCTACTAAGAAAATAAGGGTCTTTTCCCACGCAATCTCGTGGGTGTTTATTTAATACAAATTGTACATGAATCACTCCCTAAGGACGTACCTACTGCTTATTTCTCGCCTACTTCATTTTCTGTATCATGGTCGTGTTAAATATTGGGCGGAAAATTCTAATTACTTCGATAAATTGTTTTTATTTTTATTTTGTATTATTTTCCTTTTGGATAACATAGACGCGGTTGATAGTCAGATTCTGACAACAAGATCCTTGCAATATTTGAAGCTGACAACAAGTCTTGGACACTGACACAATCTAGACCAGACTCTTTTATTTTGATGACAAGACAACGATGTAAACTACATATACAAGGTGTTTAGGTATAATAAAAGACGCTAGTTATATTGAAATGGGGGGTTCATACCATCAAACTGAACCACTTTTACTGTAGAGACAACATCGAAATCACAATAAATACGATGGAACAACGGCGAAAAAGCAGTATTGTATAAAAAAAAAATTCTATTTTTTTTAAATTGTCTCCATTGTTAAGCATCCAGCTACGAAATCGCTCAGTTTGATGGTCTAAAGTGTAAACCATATTTGTCCAATGCGGGATTCGAACCCGCGATCCTCACTGAGCTATCGAGCCGTCATTATAAATACCTCCTATACAGAAGGAAAACATCGTGAGGAAACGTGCATGCTTCAATTTCGAGGCATGGCTCACGCCTTGTCACACTGGCACAGAGGATTGTACAGAGTAACAGCTACTAAGGAGCGTCAATTTTATTAGCCTATTCTTGTAGGGCTGCCTTAAAGGAAATAAATTTAATTGGAGTAAGTATGGAGCGTAGGTAAATGTTTTATGACTCAATTGTAAATTGTTTTTGATTTTTTTGTTAGTTATTATTTGTTATTAATTCATTTTAGGCATGAAAATATTAAAACAATTTACTTATGTTTTGTAGTTCTTAGACATATTTAGTTGTAATTAAAACTATGTATTTCATTAAAATGAAAATAATAAATAGTGAAAACATTGTTAAAATGATGCCAAGTTTTATTTCAGTGTAGTATTTCTCAACTCAACACAGTGCAAAATAATTTACCATTTTTTTATTCGACTTCTACTACCTATAAACTAATAAAATAAAAATATCGAGCGTACTACACGGAGCGCTGACGGGCGCGCGGGTAAAATCAACGATGTGTCACCCCTCACAGTCACACCTTCGTTTCGCCCGAAGTCACCCTCGGTCTCGTTGGTGAACCTCGTAGGTGAATGCGCACACACAAACGCGCTGCGCATGTAGTGATGCGCCGCTTTTGCGAGCTTGTATGAAGCTGTCACTCTGTACAATATAATCCTCTGTGACACTGGACTGAGTTTCGGTAGGTACTACTGGTGAAACGTGGATGTTCTGAGGTGTCAGAATATCTCTGACTACCCCCTCGGGGAATTTAATCATGAGCATAATAATTTATGCTATGCTACTATATAACAGTTGGATTTTACCATGGAGTAAGAGGAGATGGCATATCGGCTTGTTTCTATAGAAAATTATGTTGCCGACAAAGGGGTGAGGGACGGGTGAGGGGAGACAAAAAGTATTACGGGAGCGTGTAATTTCTTTATGGTATACAACAACCGCAGTACAAACTAGATGACGTCATGCCCAGTTGGTGGTTTCAGTGCTAACTTTGATACACCATCTCTACCAAGATGAGCGTGTAATTTCTCTATGGATTTTACGATCGATTGAAATTGTGATCTTTCGACCTATGAATAACAGGCCGATGCCCACGACCTCTAATATAACTTTAAATTTATCGCAAAAACTTCAAAAGGCAATAAATTAAAGTAATTTACGAAAGAAGATAAGAAATTTGAAACTATTAAACGTCGGAGCGTTAGAGATTGGATGAAATATTAATATAAGAGATTGTATGCAGAGTACACTCGAAACTAGTTGGCGAAGCTGCGACTGGATGCAATTGTAAACTTTCTGATACAATTTTCGAGAAAATACATTTTACATTCGAATCTTTTGTTCAATGTAACGGTCGAACAAGACTGGAGTAACCAGTATATAAGTACATAAGAGACTCCAATAACATTACCCCTTAACCAATTTTATATATATTTCCTCAAGAATCCAGATAACTTGTGGCGGAAAATAGCTAAACTGAGCTATAAGTAATAATGTCATGAATTGATGATTCACAAAAAAATGGATTTCTATTTCTATCTAATAGGTCCTTTAATTGAGCTGTAGTCTTGAAAAAAAAGGATAATACATAAATCAAAAATATCAGTTCGTATTCCCACGTCATACAGGTAAAATCTATGAAGCAGTCCCAAAAAAATTCAATAAATTTATCAGTACATCGCATAATTATACTCATTAATTTTTAGTATACTTTAATGTTCGATAAAAAAATGGATACACGATCAATTCATTAAAATTGCAGATTCAAAAGAACCTTAAACATCTGAGGGCACATTAGTCTTAGCTTTGCTCGATCTCACAGTAAACATTTCAATTCAGAGAAAAATATGCATGTGACTTTGCATCTAGTTCTTATATT
This sequence comes from Agonopterix heracliana, assembly GCA_963693445.1. Classification (NCBI taxonomy): domain Eukaryota; kingdom Metazoa; phylum Arthropoda; class Insecta; order Lepidoptera; family Depressariidae; genus Agonopterix; species Agonopterix heracliana. The sequence continues at coordinate 6,375,766 of OY856310.1, forward strand.
TTTGATCTAATTAAGCAATCTTTTCCTCCAAGCATAATACAACAATTTTGATAAATATGTAATGTAGGTATAAGGTCGTGAAGCTCCAAGGCTGGCAAGCGTCTAGTCTAGACGGCGACAGTCGAATGACATCACTGTTATTACACTGTTCTTTGACAATGATGATGGTTTGATACGCAGTGATATTGGATGTTTATGAATAAGCTCGACTACAAATGTCACTGTAAAATTATACGAAAAACTTCGACGCTTTTATTGAATGAAGGCCTCTGCACACATGCCGCTATATTATCGAGCGATTTTATCGAGCGATATTATCGACAGCGATATCGCGACACCTTACACACTGCAGCGATTCCGCGATTCGCGTCACGCATGCCCCCTACCACTGAATGTAGTCGAAAGAGTTGCGATAATATCGCGGCAGTGTGTGGGATCGAGCGCGTCCCCATACAAAATGTACTGAGAACAATTATCGCAAAATCGCAGCGATATTATCGCTCGATAATATCGCGGCAGTGTGTAGGATCGCGCGCATCCCCATACAAAATGTACTGAGAACAATTATCGCAAAATCGCAGCGATATTATCGCTTGATAAAATCACTGCAATGAGCGGAGGCCTTTATGGCGTAGCTGTGAAAATTACTGTTGACGTCAAGCGTAAAGCGATGCACGGAAGAGGAGCCAATTGTCCTGTAATAATACACCATGGTTTGAAAAGAGTATCAAAGGGTCGTTCTGATTTGTGTTCTGGCGACGATTGGAATAGCACAACAATACTTAGATACACTACGTGGTAATAGTACAAATTATAGGCTACAATGATCAATTTGTTTGCAACTTTTGTGATCTGTTTCAAGCGAGTTAGAGCAGTACGAAAAACATAACTGTCCTAGATAAGATAAGATAAGATTTATTTATTTGTTAGAACATGGTGTTAATTACATAGTTCTTGTGTTGCGGGTTAGTTTCAGCAATATTTAAAAAAAATCGTGTAGGTATAGTTAAGTTATAGTTGTAGTTATTTGATTTAAATGCATAGGTACAGTTCCACAATGCTAGCTATTCATTATGTCAAATAGGTAAGTCCAATTAATATTCATTTAGATTTCAATAGACAAATAAAAAATCAACAAGCTGTCATTAACTATTATAAAACTGTAACTGAAGTGTGTCGATGTGTCGAAGATTACGATATGGTTTTTAAGTATCCCTGACTCGAAATCAACCTTTTTTATAAATTTTGTCTGTCTGTTTGTTTGTGTTTTTGTTTGTTTGTTTGTTCGCGCATCATGCAAAAACTACTGAACCGATTTTGATGAAACTTTTTTTTGTTTGATAGCTTATGATCTGACTTAAAATCTGGTAAGTATATAATTTGTGCGGACGAAGTCGCGAGAAAACACTAGTTAATAATAAAGCTGTCTACGGAATAATAACACTGTCCAGAAAGAAAGTTCTAAGAAACTTAATCGGAATTAAATACCGAAACATACAGGACATACTGAAGCTAAATGGCAAGGCTGACGTCTAGACGTGTGCCGGCGGGCGTCAACTTAAAACCCATTACGGCGATGCGATGGCATCCGACAACCATGACGCAAGTACCCCGCAGTAATTGAAGAAACCATGACCCCTATTCCATGGGTCTTACGGCTCATTAGCACCCAAGTGGCTGCCTTTGTGTGAAATATGCGTAGAATTACATGACTGTGCGTAGTCTGTGACGATGGTTGTTTACTTTCACGACCTTGTAGTGAAAAAGTAGTAATTACGTGGAAGTAGGACAAATAAACAACGCTGCCATAATATTAGAATAACTACAGGGTGTAATTGAATGAGTCAACAAATTTTCAGGGGTGTTTCAGACCATCAAACTGAACAGCTTTTTCTATTGGAAAAAAACCTGAAATACAAAAAAATCTGCTGTTCCATACTAAAACTGTAATGCCTACTCGACTCAAATGTTCATGCAGCTGATAATTTTTAGCAATTTCTGCTTTTCTGTTTTGCTCACATAGTAAAAGTTGTTCAGTTTGATGGTCTGAAACACCCCCAAAAATGCATCGGCTCATCAATCAATCTCACTCACAAATCATTACCTACACACTGTAATAGTACCTAAAGGTCGCTCCCACTTACCCCCACTTAGCTTAGATCAAAATAAAATAAATGGATAGGCCTAAAGCGCGGTAAGTTGAAGCACACTACTGGTGCACTTGGTCCATACAAACTAGCGCCATTATCTGTCAAATCTAGGGCACTTGCATACAAATTTGAATTAAACATTTCATTTGTTTTGCCTCATTTTTCTGGTTTGAAATGTTCACGTAAGGCCTATCCATTAATTTTACTTTGATCGAAGCCACTTAGTACCTATGTCTATATTCTAGATTTGAGATAGATAAAATAGCGACTGGGTGAGTAAGTCGGATAACACTGGGTTTTAGACGGGACGTAAACCCCCCACCATGCTGATCAAGGGCAGTCCTTTCGTCCAATTAAAAATGTCAATAGCCCTAAAACCTTCAATCTATTTCGTCTTTGAGGGACGTGGCCCTTTATTGTTAAAAGTATATGCCTCTTCGCCATAAGCTGTGTATCTTCTCCTTTGTTTTTACTGCTATATCATAGGCCTTTTTATCTTTAAAGATAATTTAAGTAGCATCTTAGCGACACTTACGCTCACCCGAATGAGAGCCCGATATGAGAGCGCCCGCCATAGGCACGTATATAAACCTGTATATAAATTGCTATTAATTGATCTATTTAGCATAAGCCTTAGGCATTTAAGTGTAGGGGGTTTTAACTAAAATAACTTTCTCAAGTAAGATTATATTAGCATATGCTTCAGACAGTTACTCAGGCGTCTTAATAACATATTGTTTTATTATTTACATAAACTAGTTACAGATCCCCGTCCAAGCCGACTCGTACCAATGAGTTTTTCGGAATTTATGTACGATTTGTAACACCACTGGCTTTTCGGTGAAGGAAAACATCGTGAGGAAACCTGCATGCTTCAATTTCGAGGCATGTATTGTACCCACTGTCCATTACAAGTGGCGACGGGCTCACCCCCCGTCACACTGGACAGAGTTTCGGTACTACTGGTGAAATGTGGATGTTCTGAGGTTTCAGAATATCTCTGACTACCCCCTCGGGGAATATAGTCGTGAGCATATGCTATGCTATGCTAGTTACAGATTTCTTTATGTGTATAGGGTCCTTCCACAGGGTCTTAATATGCTGACACTTTTTTAAGAGGATGATTAGACCGTCAAACTGAACCACTTCCTCTATGGCACCAACATCTAAATCGCGAAAAAAAAACAGCTCTTCCATACAAAACTGCAAACCTACTCGAACCAAATGTATGGGACAGCTGATGTTTTTTTCGCGAAAGTCAAATCAGCAGTAGAAAGTTGCGTATCTCCATAGTAATTTTGACATTTTCAACTGCTGAGCTCACCGAATGAGATTCAAAAATCGCACTCCTGATTATAGTTTTAAAAAAACACAATTTTAAGGGTGTAACCTATTCGTACAATGAAACTAAACAACTTTCTCTGAGGAACGTGGGTTGAAAATTTTGTGGACCTCCCATTCCCATAGAATATCAATCGGCTGATTCACACGTTTGTATGGGAGGTCAAAACATTATTCTAGTTTATCGACACATGTTCCTTAGGGACAGTTTTTATGTTTCATTATCTGTATAAACCTACGAATAAAGAAATAAATATGGAACGATAACTCCGAACAAAATCTCCTTAATTTTTGGCACCATGAGTTTTGGCGGCAAACGCCGTAATTGGAGTCGCCATAATGATTGAGTCTTGCGCGCTTGCGTGGTGTACACCAAAGTTCGTGGGGTCATTTTTTGACGTGAATTATTTTTCCATATTTATTTCTTTATTCGTAGGTATAAACCCTTAAAATTTCGTTAGCAATTAAAAACTAGTGCTGTATAAGGGTTGAGCCTCATCTGGCAGCACCGCATCGCATTTTTCCGTCGCTCCATCCTTTTCTGTCACTCAGGAACGACATTTGCTAGAGCAAATAAGATAGTGGGAAAGCGACAGCACGCGGCAGCACCACCAGTACTGCGACGTTTCTCGCTCTAGCAAATGACATTTCTGAGAGACAGAAAAGGATATAGCGTAAAAAAAATTGATGCGGTCCTGCCAGATGCGACTCAATCCTAAGGGTAAGCAATTAAAAATACGATCACGATAGGTAGGGTTTAAACGCAAAATGCCAACATTGTCTTTAGAAGATCCAAGTTCCAACTTAACAATACATTTAAACTGCTATATTATTGCGAACGCTACCTATTTACATGACAAAGGACAGATGGATTGTACAAACTGCCTTCCTAAGTTGCCATTTGAGAGCTTCCTTGTTCATTCACGTTATCCCTTTTATGTCCTTTCATAACTTATTTAGTAAGTTCCATAATGTAAAGGCACAGATTTGGAGCTTAATATTTTAGTAGTTAGTAAAGATAAATTATACTTATATAGACTTTGTATGTCTGTGTTTACAATAATATGATAATGATAATGATTAAATATCATAACACAAAAGCACTAATAGAAGTACCCTACAAGCGCTAGGTACCTACTCAAAATGTTCTTATTTTCTACTTACCTACTTGTTTTAAACAATTCGTGACTAGGTGTCACGGTTAGCTTAAAAATAATTATTAGAAAGAAATTGAATACTATATTATTCCATCCACCCGAATAAGACCCGAAACGTACAAAAAATTTTAGCTATAAATAAACAAGTAAAAATAAATACACTGGCAAGCCAGCGAAAAAACACCAGCTTATTGTTTAATATTCAACTTATGCACTAAATGAAACCTCCTTCATATTTTTCACAAAACAAAGCACTGTTCGATTTATAATCGGCCAGTATTTACAGACAAACAAATTGCTCTTTTTAAAGATGGTATTAAATATATTTGGAGTCCAGTTTAAAAAAAAAACATTAATTTGTTTTTATTATTTGTTGGAATAAAATCTTTGCACCAGTAAAAAGATTTAATACAAGTGCACCAATAAGTTCATGTTAATAGAAGTATTGAATTTATTACGTAAAGTTAATCGAATTATTGAATATGTAAAGGTATTAGTGAGTCACTGGCGACGACGGTAATACTAGACGACAGCTTAACTTTTGTTGTTTACTTTATGAATCATTCTGAATGATTCATTAAAATAAAATGAATTACAATAATAGCGTAGATTTCACAAACATAAAATTTCTACACTCTGTACGGGTGTGAATCAATGTTAAAAATGACCGTGAGGCATTAGTGTAATTTACGAATGTGTGCGTAGGTAGCGTATACAAATCCTTAGAGTTCATTTGGCATGGACAATTTCCGCGGTCAAGCGTCTGTCGTTTGCGCAGCGCCTTGGCCTACCATGAGTTTTCACTGTAGTTACGTCGCCACTTTCGTATGGCACAAAATAAGTTCTCAACGTAACCAATAGGAGCTCTGTACGAAATTCAATAACAAATCTGTGACTTTACTACAATAGTGAAGTACACCTCGAGTCCAAATCTAGGATTTGAACACTACCGCTGCTGTCATAGGGGGCGTGTAATTTCTCTATGTTGGACTATAGAGAATTCAAAATTTTCAAAATTTTTCACATAATACGCTAAGTACTTATCCTTTCTTGCCTTCTTAAACCATGCCCCAAACGTAATCAGTATAATTTTCTTTTCGTTTAAAGCTATCAAGTATCAGCCGCGTTCGCATCAAACTTTTATAACAACCATCAAAAATCACGTAAATCGGCCTTTCGCTGTAAATGTTCCTCCTATACTAAAAGGAAAATTCGCTGGTCTCCTAAAATCCTGGCATCCATTAACGGTACTTCACTTACGTACCACGTAGGCGCCATTACGAAGTTTTCACGTTAACATATTATAGTATATCTTTTGTAAGAATTTTCCAAATTACACTTTCGTTCCGGGAACTCAACAGTTTTCCTCCAATCAGGCGAAATTACGTTAAATTTACTTCATAGTTTATTGGAATTTGGCTCATTTGGATATCATAATCATTGTGTTATCTAATAGTTATTACATTTTCAAGAAATGTAAAAGGTCTCCCTGAGTAATTGCAACTATGGGGTAATTCCAACTAAGGAGAAATTGCACTTATAGAATCACGATTCAGTGCTTCCTTGCATAAACCAACACTCGCCTTCTAGAGGACCAAACATGCGTATTGAATCGTGATTCTTCTAAGTGCAATTACGCCGGGAGACCCTAGTTTATATTCGTATTTCGTATTACTAGATTTTGCCCGCAACTTCGTCCACGCCGGCTCCCGTCATCGTAGCGAGATAAAATATATGCCAGTTTTTAAAGTAAAATCATAAGCTTTATAACACAAAAAGTTTCATCAAAAGCGGTCCAGTAGTTGAGTTGAGTGTCTTTGATTTTGCCGCAAAAAATTCTAAGAAGAAAACCCCTCTGTAAAGAGCTACAATTTGAAGAAAGTTTATAAGGGCTCTGAAAGTTTTTCCATCAATAAAACACTGCAAGTGGGTTCATTACAGGCGCATGTCGGCCACAGACTGCCACGCCCCGTCTACACGAGACTGGGGTCTGGAGATGCTCGCTGAGATCATCTCGAGTAAGCGATTTCAAATGAGAATGCTTTCGTCACGCGATTTAAACTTGCAATGCAGTATTTAAAGAGGACTATAGGTTTCATTGTGCGTATGCGTCATTTTTATATAAGGCGGTTTTATCGCTAAAAAGCAATTTTTTCTAGACACTTTGATGATAGAAAAATTAAAGTAAAGTTAAAAATGGGTCAGAGGTAAAGTCAAACTTTATTGACAGACTACAAACTTGACAGTGTATTTCTAGTTCTTATTATAGGTAGTAATAATTATGACATGTATCTTATTTAATTTAATTTAATTTAATTTAATTTTGAATTCTGTAAAAATGTAAGTAATAGGTATGTGATAATAATTAATTGTAATGTAATTTCAAGCTCTCTCTCAAATATTGCAGTGCCCCGACGGGGTGCGACATGTCTAAAGGACTATAAACAATGTATTTAGATCTAAGACAACCATGTGGCTATGCAATAAATGAATATGAATATGAATATGAATATATGAATAAGAAGTGCATGTCATGTAGCGAGCATCCTAATTTATAATGAGAAATTTTATTTCTGGCTCGACTGGGCCGATTTGAACGAAATTTAGCACACAGATAGAATAACACAAAAGTCATAAATAAATACATTTTATAAGTACCTACTTTTTAAAAGTCAACTCGGGGCAGCAGCAAGTAATTTATATAGTAGGTACAACGATTCATTTGGGAAAGCAAAACACAATGAGAAATGAAATGAAAATAGATCCCAACAGACTTAAATATAAGGAACGGACTATTCAAAAGAAAAAGCTCACAAAATCATTGAAAAGACATGCAGAAAGAGTTGTAAGACAGCAGAGAATTCTAAACCCGTTATGATCTAAAAAAAAATAAAGCAAATATCACTCACAATAAAATCTACAATCCCTTTACCTAAGTGGGATTACAAACCGCTCAGGTGTGTGGTTTTTAATACAAACTGAAATCCGTACGGTCAACGTTTGTATGAAAAAACCGCTAACCGAAGCGGATTGAGGAGCAGCGTGCTATCCGCCTAAGGCCCGATTCGACCAAACGCGAGTAAATTTTATACTATAATGTAAACTGATTTTGTGTTTTACCAATCCTAATCTAAATGAAATGTCAATGTCACATAATAAAAAAATTTTAATAAAAAGAAACCTACCAAATTAAAACTGTAGAACCTCACATTGCAATAAGTTCGTATACAACGACCTCTTTCTTTAGGTATATTATACATTCGTTCTTTTAGTACGGGGTGTGTAAACACCAAAAGTAAAATTGTTCCTTGTAAGTATAGTTACTTTTCTATAAATCTAAGTTTGGTCGAATTCGGCCTAAGTCTATAACGATGAAGGATACAATATAGGTAGATGTCAAAGCTCAAGGCACCATTATAAAATTACTGTACTAATTACTAGATAAGTGAAACATCGGCTTTTAGACCCAACAGCCCCAATAAGGGCACAGAGAGGCAAGTTAATTATTTCACGACAAAAAAAAACCCGCTATGTCGTTAACGTCATCTCGGGAACACGAAATGGCCGTGCCGGAGATTTTTAGGGCACCGTAAAATTGGTTACGTCATGCTATGACAAAGTGGCGGTTTTACAAAGTAATGAGTTTTCATTGACCGTGCGATCGCGACTTACGAAAGCATTGATCACTTTTATACTTTGTCACATTAAACTCCTGTCTTGTCAATTGGTGTTGCTTAAACATTAGTGATAATTTTTAGGGGTGGTTCAGACCTTCAAACTGAACAACTTTTACTATGGGAGCAAACCAATCGGAGCAAAAAAAAAATCTGCTGTCCCATACATTTGAGTTGTGTAGGAAGCGGCGGCGGGTGCAGTTTAGTATCGGACAGCATATTTTTTTTGCTCCGATTTGTATGCTCCCATAGTAAAAGTTGTTCAGTTTGATGGGTAGACTCTTAGTTTAAAAGGATGCTATAATGATATCAATTTCACCCTGTATATTTACTGTTCATCAGATTGCAATACATATTCCTACTCATTTAAAGTTCCAAGTAGGAGCCATCAATCCTTTTAAAACAAAAAGCCTTTACTCTCAACCCTAGCTCCATCCTAATATCAGTAAGTGACGCCCATGCATCACTCACCCAGTACATCCAGCATAAAGAACTGAGAAACAAAACGTTTCGTCTTAGAGCACAATGGCCCCCTTCTGCCCCCCACCCTCCCCGTCAGACCCCCCACCTTCCCCAACCCCTCACCCCTTGTCTGTGTGAGCGGCGCCTAATGAGAAGCGTTGAGACCTAAAATTTGGTGCCAACTCGAACTCTGAAGAGCTCTGGAGCGTCGAGAGCAGAAACGCCTGTCCAAACCGCTTTATCTCCACCTAGAATCAAACAAAAATAGCCCCTACGGCCGCGCTGATAGAGGACAAAGTGCAAGCAATAAATAAGATTGTCAGCCCCAGTGCCAAATGGCGGTATTGATAGAATTTTTGCTTTTATGTCGCTAGTAACCCGATTTTTCAATTGCGGGAGAAAATGGGAAATGAAACATTTTACGAACACTTTCTGGTGGATTCTTTCTTTTAATTCTAGGTATATTTACTCTATCGTGTAAACGAAGTGTGATTGGATCTGTTTTATGGGATCATGCAAATAAAATTGTCCGATACATCGTAAGAACGAACGTGTATCGAAGAAGGTAACGTCGAACATAATATTATAATTTTATACTACCCCCTATTTTATGTATCTGGTTATACAATAAATGAAATAGGAGTAAAGGTCGCCCATAAATAGAAAATATTGTTTGCCGATCGACTTATTTTTCGTGTGTAATTAACTACCTAACAATTTTTATTTGAGACATTTGTCATACGGTTCTTTTCAATTCATCAAAAATAATTTGTTTCGACTTTTGACATTTTTCGAATACTTAATAGTTTTATTCTATGAGAATGTGCGATATTGTCCTTAATACACATGAATTATTTACGCTTCTACCGTATAAAACAAAAGTGGCAAACTTTTTTAGGTTGGTGTGAATGAGGCGTCATACAATTTATCTCTGTGTGCGTGTATACAGACACGGTTTATCACCCTAGATATGGGTGATATTTTTTCGACGAGTTCGTAGCTTCGACTGTCTATCTTGACATTATTTGTAATGCATAGCACCTCTAGCAAGCCTGTACACAAAACCAAATGACTACGACAAATGTCGTAGCAGCTGCTACGAAACTCGTAGACACGGCTACGATTCATTAAACAATTCGTGTTCAAACACTGTTATTGAATGTAAACATTGTTTCAAGAGTTTACTACCGCAATTAAGTAGCATTCTAACATTTATATGGGATGTTGAATGTTAAATTTAAGTACGGTACTTTATTTTTGGTGATCGTTGACCACGTTGGAGCTACGGTATTGGAATCGATCACCAAAGTTAAGCAATGTCAGGTTCGGTCCGTTTTTGGATGGGTGACCGTTTAGAGTATTTCATCTCGAGCGTCTCTGTGCTTCGGGAAGCACGTTAAGCAGTTGGTCCCGGATAGTTCCGTCACATTGCGGTGTAACTATTCATCAAGCCATGTCAGAGACCTATTAAGGCGGCTTGAAATGCTCTGACAGCAAGTTGACCACTAACTTGCCTCTATCAATCCGCATTACAGGGCCCGCGTAGTGGAGTATGGCCCACTCCCTCTCATTCTTACATCCCCTGCAGTGGGATATCTTTTACAACCTTTAGCTCAATTTATTTTCAACATATAATAAACTAAGTAGCTAAAGAAGAAAAATGTTTCATTTCGATATCGCGATATGAAATCTGTTGCCTTTTCGTCTGTGGAGTACTTAGAATATGGAAATTAAGTTCAATTATAACTCCATTAGCTGTGGTATAAACATTAACGTTGTTAACATATAGATAGATGGATAGCTAAAATGTCAGTTCTCCGAAGTATGCACAGAATTATAGCAAGCTTTTGATTTCAAAACCGATAAATAAAATACAAGCACACTTTATGTAGGCGATACATTTTTTTCAGTCCATTTCATTGTGAAAAAAGTGAAATCGGGGAAGCGTGTAATTTCACCCGACCGGGTTGGTGTGATGGTTACCACGCCGGACTGCCAAACCAGGGTCCTGGGTTCAAATCCCGGTTCGGTCATGGATGTTATTCGTGTGTGCCGTTGTTGTATGGTTCCCATAACAAAAAGCCTGAGGCTTTCATGGGATCATTAGTTACAATGTATGTGCATGTGACCGTTATTTATTCCTTGATATCAAGAAAGGTTTAAGCATATTTTTATCTAATCGCTTATCTAATACACTTTTCTATTCTATTCTATTCTATTTTTAAGGTTATGACATCCATCTTGGTGTAGATGATTTTGCCAATGTCGAGTTTTTATAGCAAAAGTGCTTGACGTTGTATGGTTATATTGATATTTTGGTGACTTCAAGGGTTGTTCTTATAAAAGAACAATATCCTGAGCCACCACCACTGGAATTCCGCTGTAGGCCGGGGATGGGACAACCGACAATCATCATCATCATCATTTTCAGCCTGTATCTACCCACTGCAGGGCATAAGCCTCCTCCATATTTTGTCATTCTTCTCGGTCCTGTGCCAGTCGCATCCAGGTATTGCCTGTACTTTTCCAGATGTCGTCAACCCACCTGGCAACCGACAAGCGACCGCCCAATAGCAGACCCACAACGCAACGCAATACACTTTTCTTTTTCTTTTCAATTATGTTGTCATGGATCTCCATGATTGTGTATTAGATAAGCGATTAGATAAAAATATGCTTAAACCTTTCTTGATATCAAGGAATAACATGGAGATCCATGACAACATAATTGAAAAGAAAAAGAAAAGTGTATTACATTTTTCTACCCAGTAATTTTTAAATAGCTATAACATCATTAGCTATAAATCCTTCTTTGTTAAAGATCCTGTGCTCCTAACGATTCCTTTTGTTTGATTCCAGGATTGAAAATCCGTTTCATTTTGCCACAAATGAGATTATCTATCAACAAATTGAGGAAACATATTTCCAATGAATGTTATGTTATTAGAAATATAAATGATTATAGGTTGGATAACAATAGAAAAAAAAATGCTTAATTCAATTAAAAATATATTTGAGTCGAATAGGTACCTACTGTTGTTTTGTATGAAACTGAAGATTTTTATAGATAAAGTGTAATAAGGACTTACGAATGCACGTATCAAAAAATATAATCAGTTGTTGTGCCAAAACAAAGACTATAAATTAAACTGATTAACGCATTGTACAAGGTGTAAGGAACAGCCCTCCGCAGACTGAAACCACGAACTCAGCCCATCAAACTGAGCAACTTTGGAGCCCACCTCAGTAAAACGCGATAAATAAATCTACTGTTTAACACATTTGTGTCGGGTAGGTACCACAGCAGATATTTTCTTCGCGTTTCCTGAGACGGCTCTATAGTAAAAGTTGTTCAGTGTGATGATCCGAGTTCACCAGTTCAGCCTGCGTAGGGTTGTCCCTTACACCCTGTATTATTATCACTTGTCAAACAATCTCGACAGTGTATTTAACGACGGTTTTCAACACAATATCTAATGACGTCACTTGTGGGCGGACATCGCTTGAAAGCTTTTAATATTCATTCTAGATAACAAGTCTCATGATAAAACCCTTATGCGTCCCTCGTAAGTGAGCAAAAGGCTTGACTCAAGGGACTGTGGAATCAACTAAGGCTTCGAACACATCAGCTTTACTAAAATATTAACAATTTTGGGGAACGAATTCATTATTCATCATATTACATATACCTAACTATTATAGTTGAGTTGAGAAAGAAAATTATTTATGGAATCAAATCACTTAGGGTTGTAGAACTAAAGCCCAAAAGGTAAGTCTTCGAACTTCGAGATAAGATAAAACAACATGCCTAAACTAACATAGTCTGTTTTGAAGGTTCCATACTACCAATGTTAAAATCGACCCAGTGCGTATTAGATAATCTGCGAAATTTAAGTCACGTTAGTTCGTATAGTCTCTTAGACATGCATACAGACCTAGATACAGACGAATGAAAAAATAATGAGGATTCTTGTTTCTCAGAACACAGCATTTTTGAGACAGAAAGAGGATCTCGCTTTCTATGTCTCTCTAACCCTCTCTCTATTCTCGTTACTCTATATAGTTTAAGGCCGACACCAGGCTTCTTCATGCTATTTTATTACCCTAAGTTAACACTTGTTTATCTCCGGAACCTTAAAAATGAACCTTTTTTTCTATCTGTCATCGGCATTAACCTCTTACTGCATAGCATGCCATATCGGGCATCAAAGGTTTTTGATACATAATTTAAAATTTAAAATGAACGGCAAATTTAAATGATGGTATCAAAAACCTTTGATGCCCGATATGGCATGATATGCAGTAAGGGGTTAAACACTATACTTCTTGTCAACATTGCATCGCTTCAAATTTTTATTTGAATATCGTCTTATTCTGACGACCCGGCTGGTGTAATGGTTATCAAGCCGGCTGCCAAGACAAAGGCCCTGGATTGGGCCTGGGTCCCGGTTCGATCGGGAATGTAGGATATTTTTAGTCGTCGTTTTTGCATGGTTTCCATAATAAAAAGCTTTGTAGCTTACGTTTCCGATCATAATAATTTATGTGGCTTTGAGCGTTATTTATTAAGTATAATTCTCTTTACATGTCTTTATCAAATTGCATAGGTAAGATAGTAATTATAAACCAAGATGTTTTGTTTGTTTCTAACCATGTTTCTTTAAAAAAAGAAGACACTATGAATAAATTACACCCTTTCGAAAGTGAATCAAGATTTCAATCTTTATTGTTCAACATTTAGGTCAACATTCGAATGTCATCAACTAACATTATTCACTCCCAACACAAGCATGTTTATCACTTAACCCAAATCTTAACTAATCATCCATCAACTATCAAGTGCGCAAGTTTCCAAGTAGTTGTCAACCAACAGAAACTTTATTACTTATTCAACAAGCAAAGTCTGAAAGGCTTTGATTATATTGTTTCTAAGCCACGCCCTATTACCAATACATTAAACAAGCTATAGCGACGTTAAAATAATATGCGGTTCTGTCACATGAATATATATCCCTACAGAAAACAAGCTTAATACACCGGTTTTCAGGTACACACTCAGCCAGCGTATGTGTGCACCTGTTGGTAAGTTCCGCAACGCGTGCTATATCTGAGTGCACCGACAGCGACGCTTGCATAAAGTATGTGGTTCTGTGGAGCAAACTGGTGTTACTAGTGGTATAGTACTATTAGTAGATAGTATCACGGGTAATAAAATCACGGATGGTGCCTATACCTACCATTATGCTAATGAATCACGAATTAAAGGCACTGATGGTACAATATACCAGTCAGGTTCTGTCAAGTCTCCGCGACGAGATGGTCTAGCCTACGAACAAATATATTATTTGTTCGTAGGGTCTAGCATTGCTGTCGCGCCTTAGCTCTCCATCGGTTCGCGCACGTGCAAGATAAAAGGTGATATAAGCATCGTCGCGCGCATCATACTAGGGCTTTAGGAAAGGATGCCGGACAGCAGATTTCCCAAAATTATGACCAGGTGGAAACAACAACAAAAGTTACTGAGAGGCAGGCCGAAGAAGCGTCGGATGGACTTAAAAAGACCCTAAACAAGAAGAGCATACTTACTGGAGAAAATAGGCAAAGCTGCATGATATGGCGGACTATAGTGGAAGGACCCTTAAAGGCTTGCACCACAGATAGAAAAAAGAAGAAGCGACAATATGCTACCAGTTCGATTTTGCCATAAGAGCAGAGACGTGTGCTGTGCTTACACGGCGGTTCAGCGGTTTTCGATTCTTTCAAACCCTTTGTATTGGTCTGTGTGGTCAAAGCATTGACCGTCATTACGTAGGGATGTTTAGTATCATTACTGATCGATTGCTGTATTATTTGAGCGGTCGGGGTTAGTGTGTAGTACAAATTGTGGGTAGGACCCTTTTTGTTATAAGGGTGACTGATTATGGAGGCTGATCTACGTGAGGTTCAAGCCAGCTACTGGCGGGAGGTTGCCCAAGATCGGTAAAAGTGACGGTCTGTCATTTCAGAGACCAAGACAAGACCCACTTTAGACTGGAGGATATTCTTTAAATTTATAACGTCTAACGGCGTTTTGTGAAACTTTTTGGCACCGGGTTTTTTTAGACTAATTGGACCCCGCTGAACACGATTCTGCCCGGTGCCACCCCGTATCCCGCTTCCTTAACCCATTACGCCCCGAAATATGTCCCGACCCGCGGTTTTTTTAGTTTTACACAAAAACTATCAGAGATAAAAGAAAACCGTCCATGACTAAAATGATCTCCATAAAATTCTCTACAATATTTGTAAAACACTTTTTTGATAGGAATAATAAGTTAGGAAATGTGTGTGTCCGAACTGCATGGAAAATTTTATTTTTGCAAGTTTTTGCTTTTGCTTTCAATTTATCCAAAAACGGCCAAAGCTGCGATAGAACGGCCAAGAAGATAATTAATCTTGATATATTTACCAACAAAACGAGACCTTATTTACTGTCGTACGAGTATTCGTTTACGATTTATAGCTCAGGGGTGCGATTTTTGAATGTCATCGGTGAGTTTGAACGGTTTTTAAATCTTATACAAAAACCTTCTCATGCATCTTTCTAATGCAGATTTGACTTTCAAAAATAGCACTCCTGAAGTATGATTTTTGAAAGTCAAATCAGCAGTAGAAAGAATCGTATCTCCATTGTAATTTTGACATTTTCAACTGCTGAGCTCACGCCGAATGAGATTCAAAAATCGCACTCCAGTGCGGACAGACGCCACCGCGAGTTTCGAGTACTGTTAATGCTCGATGCATCAGAAAGTTATGCATGTAATAATAACAATTTTATTTATATTAACATTTTGCTGGTGACATGTTCATGCTCGTCACAGCCTATATACGTCCAACCGCTGGGCACAAGCCTAGCCTACCCCCACGGAGGGTGTATGGGCTAGGTATCATAGTTTAGAAACATGCATCATGTTTTGCAAATTGAGCAATGATAAAGTTATAATGACAATGTTTCTTATCAAATACGTTTGTTCAAATTACTGTAATACGAATAAATAATACCTATAGGTAGCCAAATATTAAAAACAAATGTAGACAAACCTTAACTTTCCTCGGAGTATGGTCTGCATTTTGATATATTGGATGGATGTCTTTGCGCAACCGTTCTATTATGTTGCTGAGTTACTCAGAACAGCTAGCATACATTCTGTAAGCATCTTTACAGGATAGAAGAAGGCTGCGAGAGACGAAAATTGCAGCCCACAGAGCTGCTACAGGCCCCAAATTAACTGCACAACATTGCAGAGACCGGTTGCAGCCTGTGACTAAATCAACCAAGGAAGGTTCTCTTCTCGGATGCTACGAGGTTGAGCCTTTACTGCAGTGAAAGCTTCTAGAGGCCGTAAGGTGGTTTGAATAAACTCTGACACCAGGACTTTGCAGCCCACTTGATAAGAAGAAGCTTCTAAAGAGTAAACACGAGTCAGGGAGACAATTTTTCTAAAGCCTGTATAGAGAAGAGAATGAACTACGGAGGTGCATTGTTCATGTTCTGGATCATACTCAATCTCATATAGGGTGTCCCTCCAAGACCTCTGGGATGCAGTCTTTGCTGAATGGGACGACATGCCTCAACAACGCGTAATAACATTTGTTAGCTCCAAGTATGACGGCATAGAAACAGTAATCAGGGCATGTAACATTAAGTGTTAGGCCAAAATGTTTCTGTAGAATAGTTATTTTAATACATATACCTACCTACGTACAGTGCCTCGTGTCTATACGACGGATCGAACATTAGTAATCGAAGCTCGCGGCGGCTGCGTCTGTACTGCAGGCTATAATTCGTAAATTAATACTCGTACAACACTAAGCTAGGTGTTGTTTTGTAGGTAAAAGTATCAAGATTAATTCACTTCTTGACTATTTTATCACAGCTTTGGCCGTTTTTCGATAAATTAAAAACAAAACCAAAATTTTGCGAAAGTATAAATTTCCATGCAGTTTGGACACTCATATTTCCTAACTTATTATTCCTATCAAAAAATCTTATCATAAATATTGTAAAAAATTTAATGGAGATTAATTTTGTCATTAATAGTTTCCTTTTATCTCTAACAGTTTTTGTATAAAACTAAAAAAAACGCGGGTCGGGACACATTTCGGGGGGTAGAGGGTTAAGGAAGCGGGGTACGGGGTGGCACCGGGCAGAATCGTATTCAGCGGGGTCTAATTAGTCTAAAAAAACCCGGTGCCTAAAAGTTTCTCAAAACGCCGTTAGACGCTGAAAATGCCATACAACTTGAAAAAAATCCTCCAGTCTACTTTGGATCTCTAGGCTAGCGGAGTTTGCTAGATTGAAGATCTTAAATAAAAGGTACCTATTTATGTTATTTTATCTTGTAGTGGGGGCTGGCAAGCCAGCAACACTTCGACCCAGTGGGATCTTTTGTGTTAGCCCAAATACTTTTTTATTTCTTCTTTTTTAGAGTATTGTAGACCTGCAACAACAGACCACTCGAGCCTGTGTGCTTTATCAGGCCATTCCGATTTTTATTAATAGTAGATTACACACCGAGGACAGGAAAGTAAGAAAGGTCTCAGATCTCATGTAATTGTTGACTGAGGCGAAGCCAAGGTCAACAAACATGTGATCTCTGAGGCTTTCTTATTTACTGTCCGAGGTTAGTATACTATTTTTCTCCTCGACGGAGGTGGAAAGCGACAACTTCGTTTAGCGCAGCGGGACGCCAATTGACGCTTTCCACGCGGAGGTGAGAAAAGGTTTTAATTAAAGATTTATATAAGATAGACGGAACGGAACAGCACGGAACAGCACGCTGCGTGCGATCGCGTTCCGTCTATCTTATATGCTCTAACAAATGACGTTCCTGAGTGACAGAAAAGGATGGAGCGACGGAAAAATGCGATGCTGTGCTACGTGGTGTAGTTCAACCCTAAGCAATGATTTATAAGTCTGCCCTACCCTCTCTTATGAGGGATGATAGCGTGAGCGTAATTGTGTATAGTACTTAACTTTATTTAATAAGTAAATACTAAACTACTGTTTGGTAGTTAAACTAATATTGGGCACGTACACAGGACTTGTAGTTAGGTAAATGCGGGTATGTTTCAGGTCGCCCTCAGGTTATTTGAACGGCGGTTGGAGTGGATGTTAATAACTTTTGTAATATCCTAGCTAGTCAGCATAGTCACTGTAATTTAAGCCTTATTAACTACGTTTTGGCTAGTTTTAGAATATTCCCAAAAAGTTTGTGCTAGGCAAATATTATGATGATGCTAGAAAGAGTGACAAAGCGAAGGCAGGAGCAAAACCAATTTATGACAGACTATAAAGAATGAACAAGATTGTGGGAAAGAAATATAGGTACCGACTGAGATGAGAGACGACTATGAGCGTAGAATGCAAGTGCAGGAGTGTTATTTTGTTTTTTTAATTCTGCACATTCTAACTCATATTCGATATACTTATTTATATTTAAAAAAAAAACGATTAGGTAGCTAGCTGATAGCATAGACATAGACTCTTACATTAATATAGTTGGGTAATAGGTTGGTTTATGTTATTATTGTATCTGAGAAATTCGAAAATGGCACTCGCTCTCCTTTCTATAGGAAGAAGTGGGCCAACCTTCTCCATACTTGGCTCAGTGCTTTATTGAGGCAAGTCAGTTATAATATTGCTGTCAGAGTATTTTTAAGCTGCCCCAAGATGTTAACTTGACTTAACGAACAAGATAACATAATGTCTGAAGACAATATCCCAGATCAACTGCCTAACGTGGTTGCGAAGAAGGAAAACGATTAAAAGCGGTCACCCGTCCAAAGACGCTCACTGATCGGCGTTGCTTAACTTCTACGATGATATACAAGGCTCAACTAAGCTTAAATCTACTCTAAGTACCTAACTCTTTCAATTATACCCTACTGCTCGGATCAAATCGGAATGTAGTCTACAACTCGACTACCCTTGCCACTTCTATGCACTAGTAAACGCATATTCTATTTCAATTACAGCGACTGCTTACTAACAAAAGCAGTCCTGTACGCAGGATTTGAGTGCATGCTCTCAACCCGGATGCACTCTCTCGTCCCGACCCTCCTCAATCTGATGGAAAGGGAAACAGCTATCAGGGTGGATCTTAGAGGATCTCTGTGGGATTATGAGATCTGATGTTGAAGATGCCTCAATGGATTAATCGCTTCTCATGACACCCGTCTGGTAAGATACAGCCAGCAGGATACAGGGTGTAAGGAAAAGAATCATTAACCTTTACACCACTTACTCTATCCATCAAACTGGACAACTTTTACTATTGGAGCAAACCTGTCAGAACAAAAAAAAATTAAGCTGTCCCATACTAAACTGCAATACCTACCTACTCGATCAAACGTATGGGACACCTGATATTTTTTTGTTTTGACAGGTTTGTTCCCATAGTAAAAGTTGTTCAGTTTGATGGGTAGACCTGTATAACACCTGAAACTCGGCTTTGTAAATTAAGAAAAAAGCTACGTGTTCGATTTCGGGTCGCAGACGTTCATTTATAAATGTATAAAAAAAGTTAAGCATTTTTTATTAAACACATCAAATCAACGTGTCAAAACGCAATAAAAATAAAATGAAAAAACGGTCCCATCATTTGTTCCAGTTCCAAGTTCTATACTCTACCTTTTATAAAACTTTGCTGACATGACATTATTGTTAATTTGATAATGAGGGGTAAAAGTTTAACCCTCTTTAAACATGCATGTAGAAGGGTTGAAAAGGTTACAGTTATTTATAATACATATCGCTCTTCGATTAAATGTGCTTTTAATGTGCTACTACTGACCTATATTTCTACAGAATAAAAATACGCTTGGTGGACCGAACAATAAAATACGTACGAATATTTTCTTTCATAATGGCATGCATATAAAGAAAACTGTTCTTTTATCCCTTACCAACACATTTAGGAAGAAGCACGATAGAAAGAGATAAGGGGTATCATAGCCAGGAGTTCTAAAATAACGAGGTTTATAATAACGCCTACTTTCTTTTTACTTTCTTATAGTAAGCAGCTATATAATGGATAGCTATAGCATAGTTAGTGCATCTACATGCTTTCAAGATGGCGAAAGAATCAAGATTGCAGTAAAATAACCTCCAACCACACCTAAAGATATAAAACCATTTTGGCTGAAAAAATTGTACTGGAACATGCAAAATGGTGACTTAAACTGATGTTATTTCAACACAGACAACACTTTTAGCTATCTGTTATAGATTTTAACCCTTAAGTTTGTGTGATAAGGTTACAATTGGATCAAACTCTACATTGTCTATTTTCTACGACCCGGTCGGCCGTTCGACAAAAGTGAATAGATTTGAATAGAGATCGATTCGATAGCACTAATGTATTTTTGGATAATTAATTGAGGGGAATAACAAATCACCAGGCACCTGAATCAAAATACACTTTAACTTATTGCAATTAGGTAGATACTTCGGTCACGATTCGTATTCTAGATATTATGGTACTTTACTTTACAATTAGGTATTCATTAAATCTTGAGATGAAAGTGTATTTAATGTCAAGTCTGAGAGGATCTGCCCATCACTCACTACTACCTCAACTCCCGTGATGCCAGGCTCACGAGCGCGGACCACATTTCGGCACTGACCGTCTAAGCAACCGTTGAACATTCTCAAGTTTTCAGCATGTAAAGAAAACTAAAGGAAGTGTAATAAGTGGACGAGTTAGAGGCATTAGTGAGCGGGGTCGTCGAACGGCGTCGGCGTCCGGGCCGGGAGGGGCGACGGTTTCGGCGCGCGCTATCGATCCGATCGCATACCTTCCTGCGGCCGCAGCAGAGCATCCTCCGAGCGCGCGACTGTCCGCCCGGCGAAGACTTCAACCTGGTAAGTTTTCGCCACTGCATCGGTACAGGTTAGCGCGGCGCTTGCGACAGCGGCCGCGGGGCCCGCTGTTCGCGCATGGCGACGCGGGCTCGAAGACGCGGCCGGAGCGCGCGAGCCTTCCTCGCGAAGTGCCCGCCGCGCGCTCGCGCCTGCGCCCTGCGCCGCCCCACCGGGCGCCCACCCCCCTAGCCTCGCACTCCTCACGATTAATAATTCCGGCTACGCTGCCAGTGCGTATGTGGGTTAGTTTTTTGGCGATCGATGCGATTATTCGGTGCGAGCCACTTCCGCTCGCCAGACCAACGCGGTGCACTCTAGACGAGGGCAGACGACCTATTAATCGCCTTTTGACATCGTCGGATCAGTCAGGTTACGGCGCCGGCCTAGATATCGATACAAGGGAAGGGATATACATACGGATAGATAAGCTTTACAATGTCGAGTGGGGTTTTGTAAAACTATGTTAAGCATGACAAACGATCGTCTCGCCGCTTTATTACCTCCGTGGCCTTCTTTGACCTAAATTTCATCTTATTTCACGACAACCGTTTATATTACATTATGTAATTATTGCATTATTTCCATCTTCAACGAATACAATATTTTATAAGGGTACTTAATTACTTAATTTCACCACGACCTGAAAAAGAAAACTGCCCATTGTAAAGCCCCGGGCAAGCGATGTTATCCCGCCCGCCCTAATAACTTCAACATAACTCCAGATGAAATGGAACAAGCTCTTACTGCGTTCCTATTCCAATTAAAAGCACAGAAGCCGTTGTAACATCCTCAAATTACAAACATCGTAATAATTAGGAAGGTCAGAAGTCAAACACGGTAAAGGCGATGGATGATAAGCTTGGGGGATGGGTCCCCGGAACCGCACAAAGAGCGGGTCAAAACCGCACGAGCCGGGATCGCTATGGATACCTACTCTTTGAAAGGCTATGTAGAGAGAGCTATAAAGAAAAATTTTGTAAAATTCAAGTAATTTACTTATTAGTAGATAATTAATTACCTTGTTATTTTAATTTGTAAAGGATAAAGGCCATAGGAAGCTTGGGGGATGGATTACCGGGACCGCAGAAAGAATGGACTCTTTGAGATCTTGGCTAGCTTCTGCAGATGAGAAGAAAAAAGTTGAAATTAAATCTTTTTACTTATAGAACGAATGTTGATAACAGATGATTACCTAGTTTATTCATATTTCAGGAGATTCAAAAATGTAGTAAACATGTCAGAAACATTTGTGTAGGTTTCCTCACGATGTTTTCGTTCCGCAAAGCCAGTGATGTTACAAATCAGTAAATCATATGCCTATAGCCACCGCTTATCGTATGCTTAAATTTACCACTCGAAATGGGAACGCCGTGCAAGTGATAGGGATGAGTGGAGGAAGGTTTTAGCCGACGATCGAACAACCCACGATGATGTCTGGTTCGAATCTCTGGCCGTAAAACTAGACAAAAGACACAGGGACAAACAGGGTGCAGGAGGCACCAACACACACAGCACAAGTACCGCAAATGCCTGGCAGACCTTGTCGCTCCCGAATCGGCTTATACACTTACAGCCACGAACGTGCATTGCGTGGCTAGGGATTTTTCCTAAGGAGGGCAAACGGCCAGCCAGTTCATCAGCCACCCTCAGTGGCAAGACTCAAGTGTGACGTTGCAAGGTCGGACTGCAAATAAGAAAATATGCTCACTACTACATTTCCCGAGGGGGTAGTCCGATATATATTACAGGGAGTAATTTAAAGGCGTTACAAACTTAAGGAGGTGTTTCAGCCCATCAAACTGAACAACTTTGAATACGGGGCCAATATTGAAATCGCGAAAAAAAACAACTGTTGGACAGCTACGGATTTCAATATTGGTCCAAAAGTTGTCCAGTTTGAAGGTCTGAATCGCATTTAAGTTCAAACCCCTGTATTCAAAAATAGCATAATGTTCAGAATAACCACATTCCACTAGCAGTGCCCAAACTCTGTCTAACGTGACAGTTAGTGAGCCCATCGCTTTTTTAATGGACAGTGGAAACAATACCTACAAGCCTCGAATATGAAACATGCAGGATTCCTCACGATGGTGTCCTTCACCGAAAAGCCAGTGGAGTCACACATAAGTTGCTATAAACTCATCGGTACGAGTTTGGTAGCGCTTTATTTAGTAAGGAATTGAATTTCGTAGGTAGGTAGTTACACTAAAGTCGATGCTTTAACCAAATCACTTTGAACAATTCTTATGAAAAATAGTCAAATCTGCATAACACGACGAAGCAAGTCCTTAATTTCGAAATAGCGTGGTGTCCCCCACCAGAATTGATTAGGGCAATTTGGAATGTTATTTTTATATTTTTTCTTCGCCGACTCATCGGAGAACGAAGTGAAGTGCTGAAAGTATTGTGTTGGTAGAAAACATGTTATTTTATTTAATAATCCATTTGTTAAGTGGTGACAGCTGGAGGAAATGAACCAGGTTTTTTATTACGATTTCAGTTTAGTGAGTTTTTATCAATAATGATCGTGTATTTTTTAACTCTAATTTACCTATCATTGAAATAATATTTGGTAGGTAAGTATATGTATAACTAAAACGTTTTTTTGAGTGGCGATTAGCGTTTGAATAACCTTTCATGACTACCACTTCGTAATTATTTTTTTCCGAACCATACTTTTCCTTCAGGTCTTTTTAATGACGGAGATCCCCTTCTAACCTTATACCATGGAGTAGCTAAGGTATATCCCAATAAAAATTTTCCGTACCATACTCTGTTTTATACTGTGGTACACATCAGCGGCGGGAACTGGGAGCTTAAAGGCTTTTAAATCTGTAACCTGCCTTCCAGATCCCGCACCCTCATTCAATGAGGCCTGTGGGTCTACCATGAGTTTTTACCGTTTTTTACTACTGTAGTTACGTCGCCAATTCGTATGACAGAAATTAGTTCTCAACGTAACCACTATGAGCGCTGTACGAAATTCAATACAAAATTGGTGACGCAACGTCACTACAGCAGTAAAGTACGGTGAAAACTCATGGTAGGCCCTCTGTTTACACAATTCTAAATCCTGGTGGTAGGATGATGGTTCTCTTATCTATACTTACAGGCGGGAGATATACTTACACTGGAGCCGTCATCGTCACCGCACCACGGTTGCTGTGATGAACGGAGCCGGCGCTACCGGGCCGGTACCACGCAAATTGCGGCTACGACAATTACGGTAATTTGTGTGGTACCTTCCTATTACCATATGAATAGATAATAATCGTACACTATATACGCCTACCAAATGTTACCAAATGTCAAGATACGCTGATACGCCGTGTTGGTTTAACCATAGTTTCGCTTCTGTAGTATAGGTATTATATTATTATAATCTAGAATTAAACATTTTAACGGGTTCTTACCGCGTTTTAGTATATTTGAGTTCCCGTTCATCCCGTGATCATGGCAGTTGTAACACTGCCGAAATATCGGGAACTCAAATATACTAAAACGCGGTAAGAACCCGTTAAAATGTTTAATTCTAGATTAAATAATAACCGCGTAACTCTCAAAGACTGTATTATTATAATCTATTCATACCCAAATATTATAATTTTGTTCCTAAGTTTAACTATCCTTGAAATCTAACATTTATAAGTACCGTTTCAAATTATATTTTTGTGGAGAAAGAAAAAGCTTTACCTATTCCATCACTCGTAAAAGGATTAAGTAGGTAACTAGTTCGTTTTAATAGTTCGTTGATCAAGATTTTAAAAAACGACTTTTTAATTGATGTATTACCTATGAAAAGATAAGCTAGTAACGAACGCGGTGTGTGCGAGCGAACAGTTTTTTGTTATAGTTAATTTTTGAGTGCAAAAGAGATTACTAATCGAGAATGTTGTAAAATTGTAGTCACATCGGCGTAAAACACGGTTCGAAAATAACAGATCCTATTAGGGATTTAAGAGAAGTTTATTCCGAAAGCGTAAATGCGCGCTGCATACAAACGTAGTAGTCTGGTGATATTTTCAATAGGTACTATCCAATTAAAGTCAATGAAATTTTTCAGAAACAATCTAGAAACTAATCTTTATGTTCGTGTGAAGTCAGATTTTCGTTAAAATATACAGTTTTAATGCTAGGATTAATTTTAGATTTGTATGGAAATCTTTGAGGCACTGTAACTTTAACTATACATTTTAACGACAATCTGACTTCATACAAACATAAAGATTAGTTTCTAGATTGTTTCTGAAAAATTTTATTGACTTTGATTGGTTTGTATTGAAAATATAACCCGACTACGTTTGTATGGAGCGCGCCAACGGTAATATACGACATTTTATTTTTAAATACATTTTATTCGAAATGACAGATACTCCTATTACTACAGGCCGAGTGACCGCACCAGGGACGTCGAAGCGTCTTGATAAGTCTACCTAACCAGTGAGAAAACTGAAGCCGGCGTTAGGACTCCCAGGAGCTTCTGGCGTAACTACCTACTGGGTGTCAGAACTGGCCAAGTGCCAGGGCCCCGAGAGCATAACTTTCGGTATAATGCACACTACATTCTCGTCTAGAACAGACGAGAAAGGCCGAAAATTACAGTGTGGTCAAGCTTCGTTGTTCTCGCGACGACGACGTCGCCGTCGTGAGCCTTAGTAATTCACAAATAAGATCTCTTTACACGCATTGAGCCAATTTTTACTTTGACTGAGGCCCCACTATAAGCTTTTGCCAGGGGCCTCGCACTCACATAGTGTAGTTATGCCGCTGCTGGCTGGCACTATGCGGCGGATTGGGTAGCGGGGATATCGGTGAGAAACGTATAGAATAGAATACGTTGACAGAGAGAGCCCTATCCATTGCTCGCGTAACGGGCGTAAATGTAATTGAGAGAACAATTTGATAATTGCATACTTACAGGTTCAAAAACACGAAGATCAAATCAACGAAACAAGGGGAACTCGCACAGCTGACTACTTCGATCGATCGGTTCTATCTTCTGTCAAGTTTCTTGAATCATTGATGTTCGAATTTGAGCTGGAATGCAATTCACTAGCTTATTATTATTATATCAGCCGTAACTGTCCCACTGTTAGGCAAAGTCCTCTCTCCGTTCTGTGTATGCGTCCCAGTTTTGCGCTTTGTTAGGCCACCTCATCTGGCAGCACGGAATCGTATTTTCTCAGCGGGAAAGATAGAGGGAATGCGACAGCACCGGCAGTGCTGCGACATTTCTCGCTCTAGCCACTGACGTTCCTGAGCGACAGAAAAGTATGGAGCGTCAAAAAAAGCGATTCCATGCTGCCAGATGAGGTTCAACCCTAAGAAGCCACCACCACTGCTGTCAGTCTAAAGTGGGATTGGGCCCGACCATAAACTTTACATTATTGTATCATTAAGTTTATGTGCCAAAACCACCAATCGTCTCCAGCAAAATGAAATCGGTGTCGAGACAAATCTAGAAGGTAAACCGTAAACCGATTCGCTAGCTACTTTCGGTCGTAATTTTATTTAGTTTTAGAAAATCTTTAAGTTTGCTGTGACTGTTACCTATTATTGATAAAAATTAGGTACAGAGTAGAAATGTACCAAAAGGAAGATCCGAAGACCTGATTATGTTTTGTTCTTAGCTAACTCAGGAGAAGTCATCTAATCTAAACTACTATTATAAAACTGTAACTGAAGTGTGTCTGTACATTGAAGATATTTACAAAAAAAAGATTACCTACGATATGGTTTTTAGGTATCCCTAACTCGAAATCAACCTTTTTTAGAAAGTCTGTTTGTGTGTTTGTTTGTTCGCGCATCACGCAAAAACTACTGAACCGATTTTGATGAACCTTTTTTTTTGATAGCTTATGATATGATATGACTTAAAATCTGGTACTTATATAATTTGTGCGGACGAAGTCGCGGGTAAACACTAGTTATAAATAATTGTTCAATAAGTAGAAGGAAAAGATAAAAACAACTATTT
The DNA here is from genome assembly GCA_963693445.1 of Agonopterix heracliana. Taxonomy (NCBI): domain Eukaryota; kingdom Metazoa; phylum Arthropoda; class Insecta; order Lepidoptera; family Depressariidae; genus Agonopterix; species Agonopterix heracliana. The sequence continues at coordinate 6,402,432 of OY856310.1, forward strand.
TAAATTTCTTATAAGTGATTTATGATTTATCCCTTACTGCATTTTGTCAGGATTTCAGAAATTAAGACATCGATATAACATCGAAACATTTCATTTGATTTATAATTCAAATAACCGTAATTCTATGTTAACTAAAATAGAATCGAGTTTCTTTGAAAAAAAAAATCTAAACATTTAACCTTTTATTCAGGTACCTAGTGGCCAACATGCACCATGATATCATAATAATTAAGTTCACTAAAGTAAACCTTTTACTTTAGTAATTTTGTCAATGTAAATTATAAAAACTAATTCAATAAAATACAAAGAAGTAGGTAGGCAAACACTGATCCATAATTTCCAATATTTGAATAAACTTAAATGTTAATACATATAAATAATGTTTAGATTTAATACACTAAGGCCCACTTGCGCCAACCACGGGTTAGCAATAAACTCCAGGTTAAGTTGGTAATCCATGATTTTTTGTATAGAAAAACAACTGAAAGAGCCATTTTATCCGGAGTTAATTGCTAACCCGTGGTTGGCGCAAGTGGGCCTAACTATATCATTGGTACTATCATTGAAAATTATGGTATTTAATTAAGACATATAATTCGCATTGCTGGCAGAATTCATAAGAGTAACCACCTTGCTTTTACCATTTGCGTTTCTTTCTTGTTTCACAGTCACTTAAACCTATAGTTATAATTTCTATAACAAAGCAAATTTTACAGGAGACAATAAAAATTTATTACTTTCCTCCTGTAAAATTTACTTAATTTCAGATAAGAGAATATAATATAGAGAGCCCTTCTTAATATGTAGACTGTTTTTTAAGGGCCAGACCATCAAACTAAGCTACTTTCTCCATAGGACAACTGTACCAAAGTGAATATAATAACAGTGAGGGCGCTCTCGGGTTGCAACAGGCCTATCGTGCGGGGGGTGCGGGTGGGGCGGGGGGAGCGGTCGTCACCTCATCACCTGCGCGCTGTACCTAATGTACCTCAATGGCCGGTGCTTGACCCCTCCGCACACCGCGCGAGCCTCCCCGCACTCCGCGCGAACCCCCCGCACTCCGCGCGAGCATAGACCCGCCGTCACTACTAAGCGCACCCACTTTATTGTATTTACGCTATGACTGTACTGTATTGAATCATGAATAACCCATCGTCTTGTCACGACAGAAAATAGTTTATTGTGAAAAGGTTCTAAGGTGAGTAACGATTCAAATTGTTCAATGGTACCATACATAATATTGGAAAAAATGTTATTATAATATTAAGAAGGACCCTATATTACTTCCTCATCAGTATGCAGACTTCCTCACAAAGATAAGTAAGAGTGAAATTAAATAAATTACTAGTCATTATTTAGTTTTCTCCTCAGCTGAGCCCAGGGGTCTTGTAGCATCGACGGGTGCAAGTAAGCATCAATGTTGTTCTTGTCTTGTCCAAAACTATTGTTGCTGTCACTCTGTAAATAAAGTATTACGTCTAATTAAAGCCAGTTTCATTTGAATTTGTTATTCTACATGTATGCCATGTTAGCTTAATCATATTAAAGATTGAAAAAGTCGCTTAAAGACGATGATATAGATTGAAAATTTCGTCGTGGCTTGCGGGGCGATGACAGCTCTGTTGGAGTGGAGCATGCCCTGGATAGGCAGGTTGTGGGTTTGAATCCCGCTCGCCGCCCGACTTTTTCAGTTTTCATTTACTTCTTTTACCGTAACTTAACACTCCACGTCTAGTAGTGGAAAGCAGTTTTCCAGCTTCATACAAACAGGTTTGCACTGACAAAGAGGTTGTGGCACCACTCTGCAGTATGGCACCGTACTGTGGAAATGCATGACACAATACTATGTAGCCTGTTGATTATCACTTCTTTCGCTCAGCTCAAAACAATGATACTAATGCAGTGCTAACACTGTGGAATGCTATACAATTTGCTATTTAGCTATTGAATTCTGACTCAAAGTTTGAGTGGTGTGCACTGTGGCCCATTTGTTGCTGACCTACGATGTAGGTCGTCAGCAGTTAAAGTGTTACATGTGCGCACTGTGCTGGTGCTACTGGAATGCAACGTGCTGGCACTCTATATTGTGGGCAGACATGTTTTGATTTAGCCATGCGAAAATAGAAACTCGACTCGAACTCGACTTTTGTACATAGCATGTGCAAAGTAACCTAAGTAAAAACTATGAATCGAGGGAAGTGAAGCTATGAAGCAAGACGTCTTAGCTGTGGTCAGAACTCTTTAGAAGTATGTGTAGGTACAGAAATTAAAACAGAAACTTAGAACGAGCAAAGTGAGCTCGGCTTATCTCTGCTACGAATTGGTTATAGACCAAGCTCAATCAATCTATATTTTTCCTGAATATGCCACCCTTAGTAAAGTACCGCTCGGGGCATTTACAACCCATCACTACGCTACTGCATTTACCATGTTTTTGATAGGTAATCACAAAAGGTCCTATTGGGTTGCTGGCTTGTCAGCCATAATAAGGGTACCTATGACTGTATAGTGCCTAATTCAAATTTTATGTCAAAACGCCCAAATTATTGTTAAAATCAGTCGTCCAATATTTGTTTTGTTACTAACCCCGTAACTGCTGTTCCTATAGGAATGATTTCCGTATCTGTTGTTGTACCGCCTCTGCCCCTGACCGTTCTGGCTTCGATGATGGTAACCTCCCTGCTGCCTTCCCTGCCATCTCTCACCTACTGGTGTACTTTGGTTTAGAGGAATGAAGTTGTCGGACATGTCTGCAGTATGTATCGCTTCGCTACTCGTCAAAAAATAGACTTATTTACGATATATATATTGAAATGAAAACAATAAACATTCGTAAACGAATTTTGAGTCTACTTTGACATTTATGACATTTTTTTTTTTTTTTTTTTTTTTTTAATTTTTTTTTTTTTTTTTTTTAAAGTTTATCCTTTCGGATAGGCTATGGGAACTAGCCCTTACTGCCTGGTCATTAGTGTATTTTTTCCTTTGTACTTAAACCTAACCTAACCTAACCTTAACTAACTCTTGAAATGCGAGGGTGGTACACACATTCCAATGGTCAGGGGAGTTTTACGCGAGAATCAATCCGAATCAAACGGGAGCGCCTTCTTTATTTGTCACTTTTACTATATTGCTCTCCATTAATGGCACATTATCAAACTAATTCCACCACATTAACACAATAATAGCCACGAAAAACGAATTTAGAAAATTAAGAAACAAAGCCCGTCTGTTTCTTCACAATTCCCGTGCAAAACTCTCCTGATGACGATGGGATGATAGATGAACGATGAGGATGAAATTTTGGTCGATTTTGTAAGCACGCGCGTTGCCGCCAAAATCACCAGTACGATTTAACTTGCACCAAAACTTTTGTCCTTTCTTCGTATGTATTTGAGATTCCTGTTATGTTGGTCGATTTACGCAACTTTTTGGCACACAATCCGCACGAAATTATGTCACAAATATCACTAAAACCAATTTTTCACGAATATCAAATACAACTTTGACCGAACAAATTTAATGGCGGGAAGCCAAATCAGAATCTGACATTTATTTATTTCCGTCGCGTCGACCGTTGACCAGGCCTATGGCAGCATAGATAAAGGTATTGTATGACAGCTTTAGTTCCGATAGGTCCGTTTTGGCGCTGCCTGCAGTCACATTTTCCCTCATAAAACGCGATACCTCTCTGTCTATAAAGTCGTGACATGAATTTTTGAGGAACTAATTATTTTAGTATGGTATGGTGGTGTTGCCTGGTCATGCTTGATTTTGATGTTCTTGTGTGGAGACAGCGCCCTCATGTTTTGTCAAGACTTTATAGACAGACTATAATAGGGCGCCATAAGCCGTAGCATGCTACAAGTGATACGGCTGTATCACGTCTTTTATCGCGTTCGTTCGAGTGCAAATAGAAAGAGAGCGAAGGTGTGTAAGCGCTGTATCCGGTATACTACCCAATCTACCCATGCATATTATAAGGCTAAATTTAATTAGTTGGTGAAACTTAAGAAACGCATTTGCTATTTGTTACTAAGTACCTACAATTGCGTGGTATTGAGTAATGACCCGGCCCGATCATACGATTCCTCAATGTCCGCCAGCGCCCGTGTACTGCATGCACTGCGCGTACCTTACGCACGATAATAATAATTGTGTTAACCATCAATACAATACCAATTATAAACATTGATAATGCAATCTGTTATCATTAACAAAAGCCCTGGTTCAGTTTCGCCAACTAATTTAAAATGACCCTATAAAGGGTCCAACTTAATATGCTGACACTTTTTTGAGAGGATGATCAGACCGTCAAAATGAACCACTTTCTGTATGGGACCAACAACGAAATCGCGAAAAAAATCAGCTCTCCATACAAAACTGCAAACCTACTCGAGCCAAATGTATGGAACAGCTGACTTCCGTTACGGACCCGTTCCTTGGTCAAATAGCCCTATTATTACATTCTGGAATAGCTGTATACAAACCTACCTAAAGCTACAAGTTCTATACAAATTAGCTTGACGACAGCAGCGCCAAAACGGACCTGTTAGAACTAAATGATAATTTCACTGTCGCATCTATAGCTTGCTACAACTCAGTACCTAGACAATCTGTGACGTTGATGTTGATTGGTTGATTAATTTTTAAATTCATTTTCCTTTCGGAAAGGCAATGTGATCTGGCCCTTACAGGCGTTGTCTTATGTATTTACAATGAGCGTTTTTCTTTTCTTTTTTAAATTTAGTTCCTAAAAAACTCGACAGATGACATGATTATCGCCCCATAGAACCGTAAGCGAGATCCTGTCAAAATCTGGTCAAGTCTGTGCCTGCCTTTTTTTTTTTAATGCCAAGGGATCGAGCCCATACAGCCATGTCAGGCGTAAAAATTTAGAGTTTTCGATTAAAATGATTAGTAAATAATGAAATATGTCATTAAAAGATGCGTTGGCATCTTCTTGATCATCTTTTCACTCTTTACTATTTTAAAGAAACACTTTTTGAAATGTTGACGTTTCTTCGCACAGATCGTAGCGCCATCTATCGATCCCCTAGAAAACAAAAAGAAAAACGCTCATTGTATTTTTATTTAATAATAATTATGATAAAATAACGTATACATAGGCGAAGTATTTTTCACTTATGCTGGTAGACGTAACATCAGTGTAACCACGTATGAGACAGCGATAGTCATAAAATCCTATACAATTTGTATGAAAATAGATGTCTGACTCCAGAGACAGACAGACGTCATAGAACAAAAAAGTGGCTACGTCAATAAGGACAGCAATAAGTAGCGATCTCCTTTTTTAGCTAGAGTGAATTTGCTATGTGCATCTCTTACTGAGTGATATGATAAGACACGTGCTTCCTTCTAGTTCATTCTCTTTCTACGAACGTATAGCTTGGCAAAAACGTCATGATCGTGGTGACGGGTGGAACTAAAATTTTAGTATGGTGGTGTTGCCAGGTTATACGTGATTTTTACGTTCTTGCTCAGAGGTTGCAACATGTGGGGGCTGGGGTGAGCGCGTCCTGCATTCGTGGCATGGCAGCGTGATACAGCGCTGTCGCACCCTTGCTCTCTTTCTTTTTGCGAGCAAGCAAACAAGATAGAAGGCGCGGTAAAACGTTTATTGATGCACCATGCCACGGTCGCTGGTAGGTACCTACCGACTTACCAGCGCGCAGTACTGGCTTTGCTGGTTCTCCGTCACCTGCACACTGCGCGAGCTTAGACTTGCCCGCGCCATGCGTAAGTACATATTTAAAAATAGTTCATAAGCTGTACTTATGCTAAAAATTGAGTCTTGCCTTTTCACAACTGCACGCAGAATAGCTGGTAGTTTTAGGCCGAGATTCAGAGACGATTTGTAAGTCATCGTTCGAACTCCCGTATGTCAAAATCCATACATTTCGACCCTACTTAGCTCGAACTGAGGCCGAGATTCAGAGACGATTTTTTCCTACTTAGCTCGAGCTAAGTAGGGTCGAAATGTAAGGATTTTGACAGACGGGAGTTCGAACTATGACTTAAGAATCGTCTCTGAATCTCGGCCTAAGACTATAAAAATCGTTTCTGAATCTCGGCCTTAGTAATGTTTCTGATTCTGACCACCCAGAAAGGGATTATGGTTGTGAGTTTCTGTATGTTGAAGAAAGGAAAAATCAATCCTATTAGATTTGGCCTTATAGGCTCACTCCTCTTGCCTTGCCTCACCAGAAAAGGAGTTTTTGGCGGGATTTGGTAGCTGACGTTTGGAGTCCTCATATTTCATCGAATTTTTATTGTTTATAGTGAGTTTTGGTTCGTAAAATTGGTGTTGTTTTGCGTAACAAAGTGTCGTGCAAGTGAAATATGATGGTGCATGGTTTGTAATCAAAAAAGTGCTCGTGATTTTAGCGCGGCAAAGCGGTCGGTTCACCTCTTTCCTGTTGACTTCTCTGTTTTTCTTGCGTCTTTTGATTGTCTCCAAAAACTCCAAAGAACCATCAAAACTTCGAATACCAACGTTTTAATGTAAAAGCTGAAGAAAATTACAAATAAAAATAAGATTTAGCCGAAAAGTCTAGTAACCAGGCGAGTAAATAAATTGAAAAAAAGAAAACTCACCAGCATAGCTAGCATGCCGCAGTGATACAGCGCTATCACACCTTAGGCTCGGGTCCCACGGCCTGTGTATAGACAAGCCGCGCCACGACGCGCCTCGCCTGTACTCGCCTGTAACACCACGCGCCGACCCGTTCCCACGGCGCCTGTGGCTCGCCATGCCATTCAGTGTTACCATTGCTACGCAAGGGAATGAGCCATTTACGTAGGTTGAGTATTCTATAGATTTCCTGACAGCGTATACTCGAAAGGGACAGAGATATGACAAAAATGTATGAGAAATCGTGCCTTTGTTTGCCATAGTTGCAAGATTTTGTATGCAATTTCAACTGTGGCAAACAAAAATATCGCATACGCAGAAAGGGACAAACGACATGGATTTTGTCGCATTCACTCTGTGTAATTAGCGTATAAGGCTGTCTCGTTTTCGTGACTATTATTATTTTAATGCCTTTTCTAGTTGATTCTCTTTCTACGGCCATTTATTTCTTTTATTTCAAAGCCAAATTATTATATAATATTATAATATCTAAATTGTTACATATTTCATTTCTTGTTGTTTTAATAACTGAAAAAGTTGAAAAACAATCTTTCTTTTCTGAATTATTCTGCAAGAACATAGATTATAAGGAGACCGGAATAAGTAAAAAAAAAGAAATACGATAATTGTCGCGTCTTACGTAATCACCGCGGCACACGAAAACGGCATTGGAAAAGATTTGCATGTAATGTATAGAAACAAAACGAACTTTCACGACAAACCGTGCTCTGTAATTTGTCCGTAATAAGAAAATGTAAAATTTCGGCTAATTTATATAAACACAACTGAAATATAAACTACTAAGTTATTAAATATGGCGCAGCGCTAGTCGAGAGAAAAAAAGAGCTAATCTAGTTCCGAAAAGCCGAACTTGGCAACACTGTCGCTACAATCCACGCACCAACTGTAGCTAGCTTGTAGATAGGGTCCCACGGCATGTGTGTTGTCAATCCACACGCCACGCGCCACGCCGTGGGAACAGAGCGCCTGTCGCGGCCTGCGGTGCGTATTGCTATCCATCGAAAGTCGGTAACTTCAAAGGAAACGCCTGTCGCCGCCTGTACAAGCGCGTGGATTGCCGAGCCAGTCAGGAATAAATCTACCCGATGGGGAGTTTTCTGACAGCTAGTAAAACATAGTTCCAACAAACCGCGATAGATGGCGTTGACGCCAGATGGAGGAGAACAACTCCGACAACATGAACAACTCGGACAACATGGTCAACTCTGACAACATGGTCAACTCGGACAACATGGTCAACTCAGTCAACATGGACAACATGAACAACTCTTGACAACTCAATTACCTTTGACAAAATCCACCGTTGATCATGTTGACTGAGCTGACCATGATATTAAGGTTATTCACGTTGTTTAAGTTAACCATGTTGACCAAGTTTGCCATGTTGTCAGAGTTGACTTTGTTGACCATGTTGTCCGAGTTGACAATGTTGTCAGAGTTTACCACGTTGTCCGAGTTGACCATGTTGTCCGAGTTGACCATGTTATCAGAGTTGACCATGTTGTCCGAGTTGACCATGTTATCCGATTTGTTCATGTTGTCCGAGTTGACCATGCTATCAGAGTTGTTCTATTTTTTTTGTTCTGACAGGTAAAAGTTGTTCAATTTGATGAGTCGAGTATGTGGTTTAAAGCAGTGCGGGCCCAAAGTTAATTTTGATTAAAATTAAAAATAATTAACTATTTTAGTCTAAAAAGTTGATTAAAAATGAACTAATCTTACACTCAGTTGCAGAAACGCTCATTAAAGTTAATCCTCAATTAAATCTCTTGCTAGCTTTTAATACGTCAACAAGACAATATTACAGCAAGAGGTTTAATGGAGGATTAACTTAATGACTGTTCCTGCAACTAACACTCAGTTGCAGAAACGCTCATTAAAGTTAATCCTCAATTAAATCTCTTGCTAGCTTTTACTACGTCCACAAGACAATATTACAGCAAGAGATTTAATGGAGGATTAACTTTAATGAATAATGACTGTTCCTGCAACTAACACTCAGTTGCAGAAACGCTCATTAAAGTTAATCCTCAATTAAATTAACTTTGATGACCGTTCCTGCAACTAACACTCCGTTGCAGAAACGCTCATTAAAGTTAATCCTCAATTAAATCTCTTGCTAGCTTTTAATACGTCCACAAGACAATATTACAGCAAGAGATTTAATGGAGGATTAACTTTAATGACTGTTCCTGCAACTAACACTCAGTTGCAGAAACGCTCATTAAAGTTAATCCTCAATTAAATCTCTTGCTAGCTTTTACTACGTCCACAAGACAATATTACAGCAAGAGATTTAATGGAGGATTAACTTTAATGACCGTTCCTGCAACTAACTCAGTTGCAGAAACGCTCATTAAAGTTAATCCTCCATTAAATCTCTTGCTAGGTTTTACTACGTCCACAAGACAAAAAATTACAGCAAGAGATTTAATGGAGGATTAACTTTTATGACCGTTCCTGCAACTAACTCAGTTGCAGAAACGCTCATTAAAGTTAATCCTCAATTAAATCTCTTGCTAGATTTACTAAGTCCACAAGAAAAATTACAGCAAGAGATTTAATGGAGGATTAACTTTAATGACCGTTCCTGCAACTAACTCAGTTGCAGAAACGCTCATTAAAGTTAATCCTCCATTAAATCTCTTGCTGGGTTTTACTACGTCCACAAGACAAAAAATTACAGAAGAGATTTAGTGGAGGATTAACTTTAATGACCGTTCCTGCAACTAAAACTCAGTTGCAGAAAGGCTCATTAAATTTAATCCTCCATTAATTCTCTTGCTGTCACTTTTTGTCTTGTTGACGTAGTAAAAGCTAGCAAGAGATTTAATGGAGGATTAACTTTAACGAGCGTTTCTGCATTTTCATTTCGATAAAAAATTCAAAATCTTAACATAGGCGTAGCAAGGGGGGGGGGGGGGTATATCTATAAATCTAGTCATAGTTTTAACCTTGACACTGACAGGGTAGTACTGTAGCCGGGGGACTTTTTAATTACAAAAAAGATTACCGATTGCCGTTTACAAATTATTGTATGGTACTAAATGACTAATATTAAAACCTAAGCCTTACAGAACACAACCCGGCGTAGAAAAAAAATAAAAACATTTAGTCTTAAATTTTTTAATTTCGAGGTTTTCTTTTATTTCTATACTGACATTTTCAAACTAAGGTGAAGAACATGGCAGTATAGAAAATAGCCTCGAAATTTGAAACATTTCAGACTTATTTTTATTTTTTTTCTACGGCGGGTTGTGATCTGTAAGACTTAGGTTTTTATTATATTAGTCATTTAGTACCTTACAACAATTTCTAAATGGCAATCGGTAATCTTTTTGGTAATTAATAAGTCCCCTGGCTACAGTACTATGTCAATGGCTCGGCAATCCACGCGCTTGCACAGGCGCGGCGACAGGCGTCCCTTTGAAGTTACCGACAGCGATCCGGACACAATACACACCACAGGCGTCCACAGGCGTCTACAGGCCAAGACAAGCGAGACCGTTCCCACGGCGTGTGGCTTGGCGCGATTTGCGTATATACAGGCCGTGGGAACCGAGCCTTAGCTCTCTTTCTATTTGCGTGCGAACGAACGAAATAAAAGACGTGATACAGCTGTATCACGTGTTGCATGCTACCAGTGCTGATAAAACAAATATTTTTGTTTATGGTTCAGCTTGAGATTGTCATGTCAACTTGTCAATCCTCATAAAAAATTAGGAATCCTTTATTTTTGTCTCAAAAAATGTTAAAACAATTCTACAACACCATGATTCAGTGATACAAAGGATTTAAAACTACGCAAAGCACGGCAGCTACTCGCCTCGAAGATGTGGATACCATCAAAGTCTCCTAAAGTAGCAGTCGGTGAGTTTGACGTTTTTATTCAATCAGCTCGCGATACATCCTGTCCAAGAACAGCGGAAATGTAATTACATGATTTGAATTCTAAGTAAATCTTTACTTTTACAATGAATACGAAAGTAAATCTAGGTAGTTCAGTGCTTTCTCACGCGCCGTGATTTTGGCGCTCGCCAATGCTTTCATCCCAATTTTAGAATTTATTTATGGCTCATTATTTTTATTATATTGGGTTTGTAAATATCTCACTGCTGGTAAATGGCCTTAAATAACTCTGAAGTAGACCGTAGAGCAGGATATTATCCTTACCTTATACTTAATATTATTATTTTATGTTTGGGACAATTTGAAAATTTCCCCTATCTTTTATACACATCATTCAATTTCTGTACATGGTAATTTAGAATAAAACAGATCCCTGACTGACAATGCACAGCCTAACCTCTCAAGATATAATCTTGAGATTTGGAATATATATATTCTACAGAGGATGTAGGGGACAGGGGTGCAATGTGAGAAGCTTTTTTTCGAAAATGTACCCCTAAAGGGGTCAACAGGTAGTTGAAATTTTTCGCAATCCATGCAAATTAATTCGTGGGCAAAAACAAGTAAGCTATTAGACAAAAGAGTGGGTCGTCCGGTAGCCAGGTGCATTGACGACATGTGGAAAAGTATTGGCAATACCCTGATGCGACTGCCACAGGACCGAGAAAGATGGCAAAATAGGCAGGAGGCTTATGCACTGGGCTGCATTCACGACCTTTGGGTGTGGTTGCTTTTCACCGAGGCTCCGAACGTTGTTAGTGCGAAATGTTGGACCCTGAGTGCACTAGGGGAAAATTTAAAAAAAAAAAAAACATTCCTATACTGTTAACTAGTTGCATGTGTTGGGTGCCTTCTCTCCGGCCTGCCACGAGGATCTATCATTTTGTGGTGGTTCAAGACTCTAACAAAACCATAAACAATCCTTGAGATCACCCAAAAATATTGTCAAACAATGTCAAGCACACTTGCTATAGTTGCTATTGCATATAGGTAACGTGGTGCCACTAATTATGGACACTTTAAGCACCAAGTTTCACAATTATGGCTATAACTTTTTTATTGATTGAATACCAGCATTGTGAGTTTAATATTATATAGTCAGATAATAAGCGCTTATCACTAACTGCTAAAAGCTATAAATTGTCTAATGGGTTTTGAAATAAATTTGATTAAAAACGATCAACCGAAATATGCCAAAAATCCTGTAATGGACAGTCAAATTTCAGTAATGGACATCCAGTGATGGACAGTCAAGATCTGGATAGGAAATGTATGGATTTTGGTATTCGGGAGTTCTTTTGCCCATTGCATTGTTCAAATTTTGATTAGTAAATTCACTATGGGTTAAAGTAGATCCTTACATAAAAATGAGGTTTTTCCTGATACTTTTTAATGTAGGTTGATTCTATTAGGTGAATTATGTGGCGAGAAGCTTTAGTGTCATCAATTGTGTCCTCATTAAGGCACTTCGTCGTAAAATTCACAGATTGGAATAGCACACAGCCACAGGTGTAGGTTTAATAATTTTATTAAGAAATAAAGAGATCCAGTTATGAACACCCCAGTTATGGACTATGAAATAGGGTGTCCATGACTGGATCTCTTTATATAGGGTCCTTCTAAATATGCTGACACTTTTTTATGGGGATGATCAGACCATCATACTGAACAAGTTTCTCTATGAGACCAACATCGAAATCGCGAAAAAAAAATCAGCCCCTCCATACAAAACTGCAAACCTACTCGAGCCAAATGTATGGGACAGCAGATTTTTTTTTCGCGATTTCGATGTTGGTCCCATAGAGAAAGTTGTTCAGTTTGATGGTCTGATCATCCCCTTAAAAAAGTGTCAGCATATTAAGTTGGACCCTGTATATGTCCATAACTGGAAGGAGATATTTTTTTTCAAGTTTACAAAAACTCATAGCATCAGGAGATTCAGGAGACTTTACAGATACAATTTACCTATAAAACTTTAAAATGATTAGAAAAAACACGTGTCCATAACTGGATTTTTATGCTCAAGCTTATCCAGTAATGGACACCCCCTTCAAAACCCGGAAATAAAGTTATGTCGCATTAATTCTGTCCGTGTTGCATTATTACGTTTCTATCAGAAACAAGAAACCATCGTCCAAAATATACAATGACCTTCTTAGCGATTTGGTTAAGAAAACTCCTAAAATCGATAAAAATAGCACACATCATTTTGTTCATCATGTCATTCTTAAACTTAGCGGCTGAAACATATGGTATTTGTAAGTAAGTAACTATTCATAGTCTTATTTTTTGCGAAAAAAGGTTAAAGTGTCCATCACTGGTGCATTGTCCATTACCGGTGCCACCACGTTACTGGAGATTGACAAAATCATCAACACTGCGATTGAGCCACAATTTAAATACTATTTATTGCACACCAAAACCAAAATAATACTAACACCAACAAAATTTAGGTTGAATTACCCATTATGTACAGTAGGCATCTACTTGTATAAATTTAATTAACTTATCTCAATTAATGAGGCCATTGTTGAATTGTTCATTACATTTTGCTAAAGTGAGCAATATAATTTGCTGAAGACTTTTTAATTACACTTAGAACAAGGTACCTATACCTTTATATAATATTATGTATTTATCAGTGTTAAATACTGTTTTATTAGTTAAATGTGCACACTATGCCTGCCTCACTTTGTATGCTCTCTCTGTCACGGGTTTGCTGGAAGAAATCTCTTTAGAGTTAAGTTTGCCCTTTGTAATTGTCTATTATGCTGTGTTCATGTATATTTCCGTGTGTACAATAAAGTGTTAAAATAAGGTCTTTGACAAGACAGTTTATGTCATTCAACACTAGCCTGTCATCGACCACTGCTGAAAATCGGTGTCTCTTAAGTCATGCCACTAAAGTCTAAGTTACCCTTACACTTGGCGATTGTGGCAAGTCTGCAGTGTAGATCTAATAGTCGTGTAGGCCTAAGACAAATCCTTGTGGAACTCCTGCCATTGTTTTGTGAAAGGCTGAGCTTGTATCGTAAATCTAATCTCAACTATTATAAAACTGTAACAGAAGTAGGTAGTAAGTAAGTTATATAGCCTATAGAATCCCACTGCAGGGCAAAGGCCTCCGCTCACGAATAAGGGTGAGAGGGAGTGGGCCATACTCCACCACGCGGGCCCAGTGCGTGTTGGTGGAGGCAAGGTAGTGGTCTCCTTGCTGTCAGATAATTTTTAAGCCGCCTCAATAGGCCTCTGACCTGGCTTAACGAATAGTTACAACGCCATCTGACGAAACTATCCGAGACCAACTGCTTAACGTGTCTTCTGAAACACGGAAACGCTCGAGATGAAATACCACTAAACGGTCACCCATCCAAACACTGACCGGACCTGACGTTGCTTAACTTCGGTGATCGTTTCCAATAACGAAGCTCCACTACGCCAACGAGCGCTTCCAGAAGACAGAAGTGTGTCTTTGAATTTAAGATATTGACAAGAAATAGATAACAATGGTTTTCAGGCATCCATGACTCCAAATCAACTTTTTTTTGTTTTTTTTTGGTCTGTCTGTCTGTTTGTTCGAGCATCACGCAAAAACTACTAAACAGTTTTTGACAAACTTTTTTGTTTGATAGCTTATGAATCTTATGATTTGACTTAAAATCTGGTATACTTTGTACGGACGAAGACGTGCGTAAAATCTAATTTTGACATAAAGGGTGTTGTTTTCCAGGTAGCTTTGAGCAAAAGAAAGATATTATTTGCCAAAGTGATGTACAAACAAAGTACTCGTCTCGTAGATAAGTCTTTTTATCAGAGCATGAGAGCGCAAGGGCGCGCGCGTCAATGTCATCCTGCACCATTAAAGGTGTCTTCTTTTTGGTTACAGCTGTTTTCAACTGGAAAGGAGATGTTCGATCAGGACTGCCTTTGGAAATTGGAGAGGCTGTCCAAATATTAGAAGAGAATGGAGGTAAGTTCTCCTATGTGTAGAAATAAACTCAATATCAATGCATAACATATTCTCACGCACGACTATATTCGTCAAGGGGATAGTCAGATATATTCTAAATATACCATAATATTCAGAACATCCACATTTCACTATCAGTGCCCAAACTCTGTGCATTGTGACAGATTGAGCTTATTGCTTATTGCTACTTTTTAAAACAGCAACATAATTGCGACCTTCGAGGTAGGTTTCTCAACTGCGAATTTGTTTATGGAGAGTAGACACAATACAAGCCTATAAATTTAAGCAATATATGTTTCCTCATGATGTTTTCCTTCACTAAAAGCCGGTGGTATTACCAATTATACGTTCCTAAAAACTCATTAGACTTAGCCTGGGCGGAGGTCGAATCTTCGCCTCCTGCACGCCCTTTGAAAAGTCGCTTAGTCGCGTTGCACCCATTTTTTCCCTGAAGCGAAAAATATGAAATACTGGTAAAATTTTATGATTTTTTATCATTAGGTCAGAATAGAAATAACCTTTTTGGAAAGTAATGGCTGTAGAGGATGTGCCCACAAACAATACAAAAAACCTGTATTAAACAACATACATAAACTCGGGACTCTTCAAGGGTGGGCAGAAACTTTGCTACAGCCCTCAATTATCTGTTTAAACATGCAGTTTTAGCAAGGCTCACTTTTAAGCATATTTAAGGTTTTACAATGAAATGATGCGACAAAGACTTTGTAATTCAATAATATCAAATTAGTTTGAATAAAGAGTGATATCAGAGTGCAGATAAAGTTATGTGCCTAACAAAAGTTTATTTAGTTCTATTGTACAACAATATTTTCATTTTAATCATGTGAAATAATATAAAATTTACTTATTTAGTCAGAAGGCATGTTGCTTCTTCTTCTTCTCCTGCATAAATGATTCTATTCTATTCTATTCAGTTTTTTGTTTATTTATCTTCGCGAGAGAAGGCCTTTGCCCTACATTGGAATCGTTACTTTAATACTTATTTTTAAGGTTTCATCATACTTCTTTGGCCTGTATAGTTACCACTACTGTGGTACATTGCTATCCTAATAGTGTATGGGCGTTAGTTCTCCATGCGGTATGGCGGACTTCACATACCTACTTTATTGTACATTTCCAGGCTGGTACCGAGGATTCAGCACTAAAAACAGGTCTTCATGGGGGATATTTCCTGCCAGCGTGGTGTCCATCAGACCCTGTACCATCAAGGGTTCTGGGGCGACTGCAATAGCCGAACTGAAGGATGACCCTCTAGTACGCGAGATTGCTTGCGTGCTGAGGGAATGGGCCAGATTATGGAAGAAGTTATATGTGGTACGTATTCGATATTTTGTTTAATTATTACATTTCTTTGTTTGTTAGGAGACCACCTTTTTCTATTCAATTTTTTCATTATCTATCAACTTATTCCATTTATAGTATTTTAGGGCATTGTCACACTGATTATCTACACCGAAACAAAGTCATTGTAAGTTCCAGAATTTAGTTCAACTTGATGATTATTGTACAACGACGTTATTAAATACATTCATTAAGTATATAAATAAAAATTTCCCTGCGAGATCGAATCAGTAATGAAGAGATCTCTGAAGAACCAGACTAGCCTACATAGCCCCAAGAATTGCTAAACTAAAGTGGCAATGAGCCGGGCACATTGCTCGCAGAACCGATGGCCGATGGCCGATGGGGACGAGAAATTTCCGAGTGACGACCGCGTATCGTAGGCCCCCCACAAGATGAACCGACGACCTGGTGAAGGTGGCGGGAACCCGTTGGATGAGAGCACCGCAGGACCGGTCGGTCGTTGTGGCGATTCTTGTGGAAGGTCTATCTCCAACAGTGGGCATTTATCGGCTCAGATGACGAAATAAATACAAACATCTATTAATTTTTCGCCATAACATTCAAAGAATGGCGGAATGTCGCACTGAACAGAGAGATATTGAGGAGTTTAGTGGAGACTTTGCCCAGCAATGGCATAAAACAGGTTGGGAAAAAACATAATTGCCTCTTACGGGATTCGTACCCGCTACCCTCGGCTCAACTTTTACGAAAACCGTTTTAGACCAATATTAGTTTTAAAAGTAGTCAGTCAATTTGCATTTTTAATGATCTCTCTAACCTTAACTACCTCGTTTATTTGTTAACTCTTAGACGAACTTGGGCTCTTTATGAGTCATTCTGTTTGTCATGGTCTATTGTGATTTCTCAAACAACGGATAACTGGCTGCTTTTAACCAGGCGTGCGTTCTCGAGATGTTTTCTCGTGTGCACACATAGACAATATCTCTGTCTTTAAACATGTATTTCCTGTATAAGGTTTAGTTCCAGTCATTAGTTTGGTATCCATTATTTCCGAAACACCTGCTTCAATACATTAATGTTTAATTGTGCTTAGATATTTTAAAGACATTTTTATTCTGAAATTGAGAAACTTCTTGATTTAAATTTATTAACTACTACCGGCTACTATCTCTGGTGGTAGTAGTTGTTACTTTTAAAAAACCACGTCAGATGCCGTATAAGGTGGTTTGAAAATTCTACACCAGTGCTCGTAGCATGTTACACGTGATACAGCTTTATCACGCCTTTTATCTCGTTCGCGTTCGTTCACGTGCAAATTGAAAGAGAGCGAAGGTGTGATAGCGCTTTATCACGGTGTCATGCTACCTATGCAGGGCTTGCTGCCCAAACGATAAGTAGACTATTATTAACTCAAATCAGATTTCAAATTCATCATCACCAGCGCGCCGCAAAACTCTGTCCTCGGCCTTCCTCATGCAGTCGCTCTGACAGTTGTCAGTTCTTCGGCAGATATGACCAGCCCATTGCCACTTCAGCTTGCTAATTTTCTGAGCTATTATATATCAGCCACTTTAGTTCTGTGACGAATCACTTCATTTCTGATGTGATCCCTCAGAGAAACACCGAGCATAGCTCTCTCCATAGCTCGCTGAGCGACCTTGAATTGATGAACAAGTCCTATCGACAGGGTCCACGTTTCCGCACCATAGGTCATCACTGGCAGAACGCACTGAATGAACACCTTCGTTTTGAGGCATTGTGGTCTGCCGAGGAGAATATATGACGTAGTAGTAGTACTACAAACCGCGGATTTCAAATGATAGTCACTAAATCCGGCGCTGAAGCAGCTTATTCCAAGATCTGTGCCACTCGGGGATGGATGCGTATGAAGTTCTAGTTGTACGAAAGAAATAAATTCCTCATATGCTGTCTCCATTTAGTCGACTCCTTACACTAAAATACTAACAATTCGCCTCATCAAATAGAGACTAGTTCCTAGGTTTTTACGGAGATACGAATAATTAATGAATGAAATTAATAAAAAATATTCTCTGCAGTGGGACGTAATATAGGCTGTGGTGATGATGATACTTTTATTTACACCTAACACACAATAACAGATACACACTCTGTCATTAAAGTTAATCCTCCATTAAATCTCTTGCTATCACTTTTTGTCTTATTGACGTAGTAAAAGCTAGCAATAGATTTAATGGAGGATTAACTTTAATCTCTCGTATGCTGGAATTCCAGACACCATAGAAAATAAATTGTTCTTGGAGCAGATCTGCACCAAAGCATACGAGGGGTGAATGAGCATTTCTGCAACTGACACACACTGTATGTTCTGTATGTCACGGTATACAAAGGAAACAAAAAATGGTAGTGGAATAAAATAAGGTGGTATGCATGTATACTCGTACACTCACGACTATATTCCCAGAAAGGGGGTAGGGGTAAGGTGGTCTTATCGCTAAAAAGCGATAGTACACGCAGAGATATAAAGAGTGGAATATCATAGAAAATTATAGTTAACCGATGTCTATAATTACATACCTACATAGCTTTAAAACGTTCAAAACAATCATAGACAGATTAAGGCTTCTGGGAAAAGATCTTTAGGCGTTGTTAAAAAACCCTTTACAAAATCGTCGGGAATACTTCTAATATTTCTCCATTTGCGTTTTCTAAACAGACTCTAGCTCAGAAAATTAGCAAGCTGAAGTGGCAATGGGCTGGTCATAGTGGTCATATCTGCCGAAGAACTGACAACCGAGGGGGTGTCAGAGTTCTAAAGTGGAGACCGCGAACTGGTAGGCGTAGTGTGGGACGCCCTGCTGCCCGCTGGACAGACGACCTAGTAGCGGGGAGCGACTGAATGAGGAAGGCTGAGAACAGAGTTTTGTGGCGCGCCTTGGGACAGGCCTATGTTCATTGTTCAGCAGTGGACGATGATAGGCTGATGATGAAACAGACTTGCAATTATCCGATTATTTAGAGTCGGCGCAATATAAGACTTCCCTTATCTCTTAATCTAAGCAGACTTCGGTTCAGTCTTACCGCGAATAACAAGTTGTCGTTTCTCCAGGAGCGGGAAACCTATAGGTTCAGCGCAGTAGCGAAGGTGATGAGAGAACTGCTGAGCGGCCGACGAGCGTTGCTAGCCGGGACACTGACGCAGGATCAAACGCGGGCCTTGAGGTTGAAGCTCGTCGCGAAACTCGACTGGGGGAATCGGTAAGTCCTACACAAATAGGTACCTAAATCTCTACCGTACTGGATTCCTTATGGCGCATTCCCTTTCATCCTTATTGGTGATTTGCGGCTTTTGCCCTGGATTGGGATCGTATACATATCGTTTGTAGTGATCACTGATGGCACTGAATTAGGTTTGTCGGTATGGCGCGCAGATAAGTCGTTAACGGGACTGGCTTCCCCGGCCCACGCATACCCCGATCATTTGACCTGTCGTGTCGCGGCCGTTGAGTTTCACCACTATATTGATTTTTTCGCTGTGACTGTGGGTGACTGTACTTTTATTCAGGGACTGAAAGCGGTTACGGTACACGGTACCAGTACCGTAAAAATGTAACGGTACCGTAATGCTATAAAGGTAAGGCATAACGGTACCGTTATCTTACACTTTGACCGTACCGTAAAAACGTAACGGTACCGTAATGCTATAAACCGTACCGTTATCATATAAAAGTATACGTACGTAATGAAAAACGCGACTGGCCATTGTTGCTGCCACGTAACGAATGAAACGAATTGAAACACTGAAGCATGGTAGAAGCGCGGCGTGGCAATTTATCAAAGAAAACCTTTATTCATAAAGGTTAGGTACCGGTATTTAAGAATACCGTTTATTTTCCGGTACCGTAATTTATTTCTTTATTGTAATACCGTTAAATAATTGTACCTTAATTTTTCGGTAATTCAGTCCCTGCTTTTACTGCACAAGTTCAGTCACACCCCTTGCACTCCATAGATAGTAACTAGCGATGCAAGATGGCGTAGAAACACCGTCGCACCGTCCCGCTCGCACGCCCGTGTTTATATACTTGCTTGACTCTTTGTAAAATCGTCCTTGAAATTTGTCCATTGTTGTGAGATATATAAAGTTAGAGTGGAAGTAGGAAGTGGGTCATTCTGGCTGTACGTAGAACAGCATGTTCTGTGGTAGAATTATGAAAGTTGCGTGATTTGACATTGTTCCGTACTGCAATAGCTTTGTTGCCATTCACCCATTCCTAGGCCTAAAGCCTAGGATGGCGCTGGGCGCTAACTTTTCCATGTGTTGCTGTTCAGGGATCTGAAACTTTTATAAAAGTTTTCCATACAGAATCAAACAATGCTGTATTTATTATTCAGTTATCGATGGATATAATCGTGTCTCTTTAAACAATTTTATTTCGTTTTCAAATGTGTTTGAAATCAAATTATCATCTCGATAGTCAAGGATGACGAATTAATTGATCCAAACAAAATTGTACGACCCCAGGGCAAAAAATTTCGGACCACTACAAATACAAAATAAAATATACTTTTTAGTAAAATATACGTTAATGTTGTGAAAATTTGTGGTGCCTTTTTGCAACTAAATTAGGTATAATTTGGATTGATGATACTATTAAGTTGTAATATCAAATCAGATTCCACTTGTATTCTGTTTCTGTATTTGTTTTTAGTAGGTAAATACAAGAGCAGGGAATGCTTTATACTATAGAGCATTCGAACTTGTTTGATTTTGTTTGAAGCTTATAGGAAACACTGTATTTAATAGTAACTTACAATAGTAATCAAGGTAGGTAAGTCCTCAGTGTGTGTGTAATAATATAATTTATCTTGTCTACAAATTGTCTGATATACTTATGCTGTAGCCGTGTATATTCTGTCATTTTGTGTATGTACTAGTATTTATACTTAACTGCATGTGTGATTCTGGATTACCTAATTAATTTGCAGCAAATCAATAGTTCTATTTATTTCCTAGTTACTAGAAGTCCTCTGTGTGTTGATTGCGTTGCGATTCTAATAAAATTGGCGTAGAAATCTCCTACGATTACATAGACCGTTGTCGTACTGATAATGATGAGCCAATTAGTGATACCGCTAGTCGAGCAACAAATCCGTGGATTTGTTGTTGTTCAACATCCGTCTCAGTACACACGCTTGCGTTTTGAGACTTGTAGAGACGTGTGTCATGTAATCGTAGTAGATCTCTACCTAATAAAAGTAAAATAAAACACATCAACTTATTTAAAAATTTGTTTAATTCCAAGACAATATAATCAAATTACAAGGAAATTATAAATGAAATATTGTCACAATAGCAGTCTTCCTAATTGTACGTAATTAATAATTGGATACTATCAACTATTGTAGGAATGATAATAATATGTCTTAAACTAGTGATTATTTATAATATTCAATTGTCACAGGCATACTGCGCAGTCGGGGAGTAGTGTACTGTGCTTAATTATACTAATAAGTGCTATGGAAAATAACCTTCGAGATTCAAGGAAGTGCTGATTAGACATAAGATCTATTTCTTATCATTATGAATATGGCTAAAATGACTGAAAAAATATCTTATTCTACAACTATAATAGTTACATAACAAGAAGTATTGATTGGTCCATTAGTAAAATCATAGTGAGTTTGATATGAAGGAAAATGCAAATCTGGTTTCGAAATTTAGTATTCCAAACGTTTAAATGGGTCGCTACGATGGCACAATATTTCGAGTAAATTATTGAGTATAAAAAATATTTCCTAAAATAAAAACACCTCATAATTTGCACCGAAATCCTTAAACTAAAATATGTTAAAAACCAATATAAAAGGATGACCATAATTGTATTTTGTGTTAATTATTGCATTTAAAAATACATATTTATAGACAAATAGTAACTATAGATAAGGTATTGATATGAATAACTATTTTGCACAAAGATCAAATCAGAAAGCAGTTTAAAATCTTGGCATTTTATGTATAGATATAAAGTAAAATAATTATTATTTCAGTTAATATGTGTGGACAACACAAATGAAAAAACAGCCATTTACGTAATGCTCTCAATATTAAGAACAGCGGTGATATGTAGTTTATCGTTTAGTAAACAATTTTTTAATACAACTTTACAAAACACGTCTAAAAATATAAAAATGTACTTCATTACAAAATGTAATAACCAGTTTATGTCTGTTAATATTCCTTATTGTTTTATAAAACCCTGCCTATGCATTTCATAGTCACTTTATTATAACTTTATAACACACTGACATTTGATTCCTTAACCCTAATATTTCAAATTAAAATTCATAGTTACTTGGTCAGGGTTAGTAATTTCAACAGACAATAACGAATGCTCCAATAAGATACACTCAACAGTCTTCACACCAAAAGTATCGTAATAACAATAAATTTAATACATTTAAAACATTCCTATTTTATTCTATGTCACTTCATCAATTCCGATTTATTACCTATTTATTCACAAAACCTCAACTAACATGTATCAAAAACATTTTATACACTAATTTTTTATTGAGACCTAAATTTAAAGCTCACGCGAAGAAGGCAAAATTGTGGCTGACACCTTGATATGCAAAGTTAACATTTCACCTAGGTACGTGTTACTTAAAGAAGGAATGTCATGAAACGTTGTAAAATCGAACTGGAATTTTTATTATCATTGTACAATTGTTACCGAATAGCAACCGTCTTAATGTGCAGAAGAAATATACTTCTTTCACTAAAACCAAGATCATTGTCTTTCTAACTATTGTTTGTGTAGTTTTTTCAAAAAAGTTCAAGAGCAATACACTGTACGTCCAAAACCATAATCAGGAACAAAGAAACAAATGCCTCGATTACATAATCCGAGAAATCCGTCAACGTATCTGTTTTACCAATGAAAGCTAGAGATTTGTCAAAAAATGTAAGCGAGGCATTTGGCATTGAAATATAAACTTATCTAGGACTACTTTAGGTCGTGTATTGCTCGTTTATCGTGTCGCTTACGTCTCAGTCTCCTTGGAGAACTTGTCGATGTCGGGGTAGATTGGGGCCATCTCGAGGGTGGATGGGGCGGAAGGTGGGTTGGACCCGAGGTGGAGCCGCCGCGATAGCTCGTCAAGGACTTCTCCGAAAACACGAAGGGACATATTCTGGCCCAGCAGATGCAGGAGTAGGAAATCACCCACCTATAATAACAGGGAGGAACACATTAATAATTCATCTTTATTACCAAATGATTTACAAATCACTAGTTGTTGCCCGCGACTCGGCCTGCGTGTTTTAAAAAGTATCCTGTGTTAATCTACAACATATTCTATTTGTGTGCCAAATTTTATAAAAATCCGTTCCGCCGTTTTTGCGTGTTTGTGCCACAAACATAGACACAAACTTTCACATTTATAATATTAGTAGGACGGTGTTTTCTGGTAGGTTTTATATCATAACAAATAAACAATAAGTTCGGTTTTTACCCATATCCATCTCTCGTATTGTTAGCTTATTGTAGTTTTGAGATACACCGAAAAATGTTTTAGAGTACCTACCTATCTTATTCTCTAAAAAGTTTCCTCTATCTAGATCAATTTCCAGCGTCTATAATTTAATGAAAGTTAATTCTACACACCTGGGTCTTCCTGACAAGAGCCTCGACTCCGTTGGGAGTGCCGAAGCGGAACCGCCTCTTGAGAATAGTCTCTCGGGTGCTGGGCAGAAGGATCACAGCTGCGGAGTACACCAGGGCCAGCCCAGACACCACTGATAGGATGATAAACCTGCAATCGTTAAATAAACTTGTTAGATTAATGCTGAAGTGTATTTAGAGTGAAAGGGAAATGTATGAAGTGTTTACTTTTGTTTCTATCTAAACTTTGAAGATACAAAAGCGAGAAAATATGAACATTATGTTCCTCGTCTTCCATTAAGACAGCGAAATTTATATTTTACATGCATAAACACAATATCTTTCGGGTTGGTCAACATTGCTGCAACTACCAAACATCTTGCATGCCGTTGTAGCAAAGCTTACTGTTAGCACATTGAATGTTTCTATATGAAATGACGTGTAAAGTGTTGACAGGCTTGCCTTTCCCCCACTAATACACTGCATGTGAAACCCTTACCCCATAGTCGCCCCGTACGACACTCACGGGAAAAATTGGGGTGGTCCAAAAAGACATAAAAATTTCTTAAAATAAATGATCATGAAAAAGCAATGCGCCTAGGCAGAGTATCTAATAGGAGGCTGACAGCGTTCTCTGGCAAGACTTATTCTTTGTTAAAATCTCTTGTAATATTGATCTAAGTGTAGGGACAAACGTTCCGCGGCGAACGTTCGGTTGAATATGCGTTTACTAGGAAAAATAGCGCGTATTGGTGTGTCGCCCTTATAGGGAAAAGCGTTGCGACGCGCGCAACGTTTCGCAGGTGTGTCCCTTCGCCTACACTAAGGTTATGCTAATTAATGATTCTTCTTGATAAAAGTGGACTTACCAGAACCATAAGAAGATGAATATTTTCTCGTTGAGGATGTTCAGAGCGAGAACACAAAGTGCATCGTGGGTCTGGAGTGATCCTGACGCACCGAATTTGTGGAATGTACACTTGGTTACTCTTGGGAAGACCTCGATCTGTAAACATTAATGACATATCCGTTATGTACGATATTGACTGAAAATATGGACCATTTTTCTGTGATTTTACTCTTACATCAAAGTAAAATTAATGGATAGGCCTAAAGCGCGTTAAGTTGAAGCACACTACTAGGGCACTTGGTCCATACAAACTAGCGCCATTATCTGTCAAATCTAGGGCAGTTGCATACAAATTTGAAGTATACCATTTAGGTATATGTTTTGCCTCATTTTTCTGGTTTGAAATGTTCGCCTATCCATTAATTTTACTTTGATCTAAGATTTTACTGAACACTTCCTTAGGTGGACATTAGGAAATAAGCTTAAAATGAAACTTACCATAGGATCAGTCCTTTGCTCCTGATTCATGTTAGAGAACTTGACCACATCCGTGCCGTACGTCAAGAAGGCGCCACCCAAGAAAGTATCCAGGAAGAAAATGTTGCCAACCTGGAAACAAAATATCATTAATGCAATTCGTATCACATACTTTTTTTTTTGCGTTTTCGATGTTTGACCCATATAGGAAGTTATTAAGTATAATGGTCTGATCATGCTACTAAAAACCGTCAGTATATAATAAAGGACCTTGGGTCCTTCTTGATATGCTGACGGTATTTTAAGGGGATAATCTGACTATCAAACTAAACAACTTTATCTATGAGATTAACATGAAAATCTGGAAAAATATCTGCAGAGCCATACATTTAGGTATGTTTGCAGTTTTGTATGGAATAGTTTGTCTCATACACAAAGTTTTTAGTTTGATGGTCTGATCATCCCACTAAAATACCGTCAATATAATGAAGCAAAGGTTTAAGATTCATTGTACTTACCACGTTAACGAAGTTTAGAACTTCACAGAAGAAGTAACCAAACGAATATGTGTTATGCATATGTAAAGTATCCAGCAGATATTGAACAAGACGGCTCTGGAAATGAAAAATTATCGTACTGTAAAGTTATATAAAAATTGTTATGGAATTTCGACGAACTAATTGCTAGACACAGAATCGCGTAACGAAGTCGAATCATTTAATTTGTCTTGTTGCTCTCATTATACGTCTATCAAGTTTCATTAGTGCCAAACGTCATCTCAATTGGATCAGTTATGCTGGACTCGAAATTAGACCCAATTTATGTGAGAATATCATGATTTGTGAAGAATTGCTGATACAATAATATATCTGCAAAAAATCTTTTGGTAAGCTTTGAACACAACGCCAATCTTCGACAATGACCCTAACCTATTCTACGAGACCAATGAGTATAGGCTATGAAATCATTTATCAATCACAGCTTCCTCTATTTTCTTTGGCTCACAAATTGGGCAATTTTTTATCTGTGTCCATATCGGGGGCCACACGAACAACGTGGGCAAATATTTCTTTACGGAAACACTGCGATATATCGAAAAAGATGTTGCATAAATCATGTTATTATAAATATAATAAGGAGCGCCGGTAGCGCATTGCGAAGAGGTATGGACACTTAATTATTAGGATGGGTTAGAATCCGCACGGAACACATGACATGCACCAATGAGTTTTACCTACTACTTTCAAACGGTGAAGGAAAACATCGTGAGGAAACCTGCATACGCTGAAGAAGAAATTCTGATGCGTATGTGTAGACTATCACGCCCACCCTGAGGGTAGGTCTATGTCATGCATTGGAATACATATCGTATACAGGCTGACGATGATTGTAAATGCAAGGATCATCCGAATTTTTTGCTAGATCGGTAATGTTTTTTCTTTACTTTCCCGTCCTCGGTGTATAATCTACTATAATGTAGTTAAAGATTTTCAGTTTGATTATTTTCTAAATATATTGCGTATTAATAAAAACATTGGTGAACAATGATAATAAATAAAGATTTAATGTGCCTCATGCTGCCTAAAAAAAAAAGAAATTTATTAGTTCCTCACCTGACGATTGGTCTTATCATCAGCGATACTGGCAACCGTACCACGGATACCATCTGAGATCATGCGGACCTTGCCCTCCTCCCAGTTCTTCCACACCCAGTGGGGCGAGTAAAACAGCAGACCCTGGAAACAACAGCAAAGTTTTAACCTTCAGATGACACAATTCAGTATTCCGCTCCGGGATTCCTTATTTGCATTATGAGTGGGATCCAAGACAGAGGTAAATTACCGGACTGAGTCATTTGTACCCTTCTCGTTTAGTTTGTCTTTAGACATTCACTGTCTAGGTTACAGAAAACAAGGAAAAAAACAAATCCTCCGCAATGCATTCATTCGGGATATTTTTCAGTCTGACATTATTCATCCACCGCAGCTTTTATAAACGCTTGACTCATTTTTCTCCTCATATATTATTTTATTTGAATCAACAGTGCCAATTAATTAATGAACAAACAATGTTTTGAGATTATAAATACTTTTCATATATGTATATTGACATGTATTTATTAAAATACCTGTTATATGTGAAATGAGTTTTGGGCATGTGATGAGTGTCATATTATAAGAAGTGTGTTATATATGAATTTGGATGGCTGCATGAAGAGAGGACGACCAAAGAAAACTTGGTGGATTATGTAAAATATGACATGTGTAAAAAAAGAGCGCTGAAATAACGGAATGGATGAAGACGACATATCGCTTCGACCCCAAGTAATTGAATATGGGCAGGAAGATGCTGATGACCTGTTATGTGTTAAAATTCAGATCTTCTTCTTATCGTGTCGATTTCAAACTCTGAACAAAGTCGCAAAATAGTACCTTGCCAGAATTGGGTAACCGATACTGCAGCGTCGCCAGTGGTCAGGAGCTCCTCCTGCGTGCAGGTGTTAGGGCACGATGTGAGATGGGCCATCGTTTGTGGGCTCCACACAAGCAACTCACATTTTGCGCATCCGAGAATCCCCTGACCATGTTGTCCCTACTGCGACCGACCTGGGTTCGAAGTCGGTTTAAGGACTTACAGGTCGCCCAAGGCAAGTCATCCAGGCGGGAGGCTAAATTGACGTTTAGATTTAGTGACAAGCTTTGGAACTTAGTCCTAATATTTTCACATTTATTAAGGTTTAACGCTATATCTGGTACCTACATACTTGGATGAAAGTAAAATTGGATATGCCCAAAGTGCGTTTAGTTGAAGCACACAAGTAGTACACTTGGTCCATACAAAGTAGCACACTTGGTCTGTCAACGCGGTACATATTTGAAGTATACCTGTCATTTGTTTTGACTTATTTTTCTGGTTTGAAATGTTCATTCAAGGGTATATACAGTATGTTGCATCCACCAAATAATTAACTAACCTAATTTTTTTACCATGAAGTTCATTGCGGAATGAAGTGTGGTGCCCACTGCCTAATAAATATTCAACATACAAATCTACCATATCTCACCTGGAAGAACAGCATAAACGGCACCCACTGGTAATAGGCATGTATGCGCTTCTCCTCGCCGTAGTCGTTGCCGAGGCCTGGATGCACGATGTTCTTGTTGGCGGGGCTGTACGGCAGCGTGAAAGTGTAGGTTATCCAGCAGTAGGTGTTCAGCACGTGGGGCGGCACTGCACCGTCGTTTATACATGAGATCGGTTCACCTGGGGACGAAGGAGCAAATAAATAATGCTTTTTGTGTGGTAGACAAATGAACGTCGGTGGCGCGTTGCGGAGAGGTAATCATGAGGTCTGGGTTCGAATCCGCACGGACGACATCCCAGTAGGTACCAATGGGTTTTTCTAACTTCTGTACGTCATTTACTGACTGTTCTCAAACGGTGAAGGAAAACATCGTGAGGAAACCTGCATACGCTGTAGAAGAAATTCTGATGATGATTCTGAGGGTCCTGTGCCCTGAATTGGGACGGATATAGGCTGATGATGACGATGAACGCTTTATCGTACACACTGAAATAAAAAGGTACGAATACAGCACAGTAGAGAAGTAGGATAAGCTTATCTCTAAAGAGAATTCTTGGAGCAGACCCGTATGTGTAAAGAAATAAATTAGGTTGCTGGTGTGGTACAGAGATGAACTTTAGGAATTGTAGATAATTATGCCGACACTCTGTTATGCAGTTTGGCATAATATGTATCTGTGTAATGTACTGTGTTTTGTGAGAAATAAATAAATTATGTAGGTACTTTCTTGTTCTTTTCAAAGAAATACAACTAACAATTCATATTAGTGTCAGATTTACATAACTTCGCTTAAGTACAAGTGATTGATATAAATAAGTAATTCATTTATTCATTGGTTGATTGCATTTGTTAGCTATCTGCATCATTATGGCATTCAACAGAATATCATTGTAAATTTTTCTGATTGCTTTTTATAAGTTATGTGGATCCTACATAAGTTATTCAGTTTTATGGTATGATCATAGCATAAGCATATGCTCACGACTATATTACCCGAGGGGGTAGTCAGAGATATTCTGAAATCTCAGAACATCCACGTTTCACCAGTAGTACCGAAACTCAGTCCAGTGTGACGGGGGGTGAGCCCGTCGCCACTTATAATGGACAGTGGGTACACAATACACGCCTCGAAATTGAAGCATGCAGGTTGCCTAACGATGTTTTCCTTCAACGAAAAGCCAGTGGTGTTACAAATCGTACATAAATTCTGAAAAACTCATTGGCACGAGTCGGCTTGGACGGGGATCGAACCATCGCCTCCTGCACGGCAGGCAAGGTTACTCGCCACTGGACCACCACGGCTTCTTGGTATGATCACTCCCTTAAAAACCATGAGCATAGAAACACCCTGTATAAGAGTTAGTATACTTTAGTGTAGTCACACAGCAATACATGCAGCAAATTATGTTTAAAGCCATCGCAATTAAACTCTTAATCAAGTAAAGCATTCAAGGCATCCGCCTCGTTTAGTGATAAAGCTGACCGTGGAATACACCAGGCGCCGCAGCATGATGTGCGTGATAGGGCTTTTTATCTCGTTCGTTCGCGCGCAAATACATAGAGAGCGAAGGCGCGACAGCGCTATACTATTCTGCCATACTACGGCCGCTGGTCAATGTAGGGCAGGACACAGATACAACTTATTTTATAAAACATGACAAAAGAAACAGTAAGCGTTTAAATTGAGTGTCAATACATTTTCATTGTTATTTCATCTGTTTTGGTTTGTAATTTGCAAAACAATGTGTTCATTTTTGACTTACAACTGTAGTTATCTGGACTTCAAATAATGAGTGTTAAAGTTAACATACTACGGCCTACTTCTAACAATATTTTTTACATTTTGAATAGATATTCATAAATAGTACAGATTAACAAAACATCCTCGTCATATTTAAAGTGGTAGTTTAGAACATGAGACTGAACGACGTAAACTATGGAGCCAACGTCGATAAAAAATAAAAAATATCTGCTGTTCCATACATTTGAGTCTAGTAAGTACCTACCTACCTATGCTGTTATGTGAAACAAAAAAAAAATTTTTATTTCTAAGTTCACAGTGAAAGTTTTTCAGGTTGATGAACTAAGACGGGGTAGTTTAGACTATCAAACAGAAAATCTTTCAATAAATATTACTATGGTGTTTTGTTACATAAACTCACTCCCCCTTTCGGGGTGGTCAGAAACAATGAGACAACTATCAACTATCTGTTGTTCGTTGTGTTTTGTTACACTCTGTATAATTTAGACTCTAGTTGCAACACTAGTGCAGGAAAAGTAGCTTATTTTGGAGGCAAAATTTGTACATCAATGAAACTTTGTTTTTTAACTTTATCTTGGCACTAGAAATGAGGATCTGCAGAGTCCACCCAAAATTTAGGGGTCCTACCTGTTCCAGCTGGTATGTGTAGGGGGACAGTTTCTCGAAGAGATTCGGCGTATTTTTGAGCAATAATAAGTTCGGTCTGGATAGTGTACCTGTGAGCTCAAATTTTCAGGACAGCATTTGTGGTTGTCGATTCGGGGAAAAAATTACATAGAAAATGATACATCACTCACCTAGTTTGTAAAATGTACATTTTCCAAAATGCCCCCCTACCCATACCCCCTGGAAGGGGGTAGGACCCTAAAATTTTAATTTTGCCACCAAACGGACATTATTTAGTTTACTTTACCTGTACTACACCCGTGGTTAGCAACTATTCATCGAATTGTTTATTATGAACTAGTTTCCGTCCTCGACATTGCATCTCCGTTGTGGCGGATGACGCCAATATAGCCTTTAATGGTTGCAGCTGTCCCTACCTGCCGCAATTGTGTCGACCGTGACTCGAATCACCTTGTTCAGGATCATTTATATCATATACTACTCACTCACAAACATCTGTAGAATGGTTATCAAAAGTATAAATATAGTCTTTATTTCAAAGACAGGTGATATGTTTTTCTAATAACTCAAGTGCAGCATTAAAGTATTATAAATGATAATGATAAATCATCATTATTGAATCGCAGAATATAAATTAAGAAACAGTGTAGACCAAAAATATTCTGTCCATTAGTTTATAAGCCAAATAAATTCGAATCCGAACAATAGTTGATGTTTAATTTTTGCATAGTCAATCGATTTCAAAATTGTACAAATTAAAATATTTAGAACCTCGTCACAATCACCTGTTTCAAGTTTTCAACGTCAATTAGTTTTTGTGAAAAATTACTGTAACTAGTGTGATTTGAAATGGTTCTAAGGTATTTCAAATTGGTTGACTTTACATAGTTAATGCTGAACGAGCGTCATGTGCATCATGCCTGGACAAGCTTCATACTTATAATCTATTAATTATTTACCTCAAATGAATAACAATAAATTGCAGGTGACGAAAAAAATACTAAGAAAATTTTCCTAAGAAAGCAACGATATAAATATTTCTCACATGTTGTTCACACATGACAAGCTAAAGGGTATAGTCATATTTACCGTTATCATTCATACACTGTTAACTATGTTACCGGACTATATTTGGAAACCTTACCGTAAATGCAACTAAATATCTTGGCATGGCAAAGTACCAGAATCTAGCCCGGACTTGTATTACGATGACGAGACAACGATATACAGGGTCCAACTTAATATGCTGACAGTTTTTAAGGGGATGATCAGACCATCAAACTGAACAACTTTCTATAAGGGACAAAAATCGAAATCCCATACATTTGGCTTGAGTAGGTTTGCAGTTTTGTATGGAACAGCAGATTTTTTTTACGCGCTTTCAATGTTTATGCCATATAGCAAGTTGTTCAGTTTGATGGACTGATCATCCCCTTAAAAAGTGTAAGAAAGACCCTGTATTGTATATCAACATTAGCAACACCATTGTTACTAATGTCGCCGATTGAACCAAATAAAATTGGTCAGTCGTCGTGTCATAGAACCGAAGTATAGTGCGTGACGTATGATAGCGAAAAAACTGTCCATGATAAATGGGTGTGGAATGGTATTGACAAGTGCCCGTATTGACAGAGCGATAACAACTATTGAGTAATGTGTTTGTAGTTATTCCCGAACTTTCTGGATGAAGATAAAATTACAGTCTTGAGAACCTCCTCCTTTTTTTTAAATCGGTTGGTAAAATAATTTAGAATTAAAGCACGTATATATCAAAAAAGTTTGAATAAAAAAACTTTATGGTAATTTCCAAATATTGTTGGTTATTAACATGTTATAGTCATCGACCGGTGTACAGTTCTGTCGTCGAGTCTGTGGACGTGTGTCGCTCTCGTATGGGACTGTACCAGTCGTGAGACAAAGTGCTTCTGTTATAACATTGTTTTAATCATCTGCAACAGATGGTAAGGCCTACGATGAAGATGATAGCCATGTTGTGCTGTTTCAAATCAAATATTGAAATCTAATTTTAATACATTTCACTGCATCCTACGGTCCTACCCCACCTCTGATCGTATCGGTTTCTTATTCCATCATATTCAGAAGAAGAAGGGTAAAGACGAGAGAGTGCTTTTGTAATTTGCATTATAATTATAACAATACCTGCTTTTCTGAATAATCAGTTGCTATACTTGAAATCTGCTATGGGAGAATCATCAATGTTTTAATTTTACCAATCGATAATTAAAATAATTTAAGAATATTTGTTTCTTTACACAAACACAAACAAAAGAGAGAGACGGTATACAGTTTGTAACAAAACACCATAGTAATACTTAAGGGGGTGCTTCAGATCTAGTACAAATTTCACTACGGAGCCAACTTCGAAATCGCGAAAAAAAAATCTGCTGTCCCATACATTTTAGTCTAGTCGGTACAGCAGTTTTGTATGGGACAGCTGATTTTTCTTTCGCTATTTCGAAGTTGGCTCCATAGTGAAAGTTGTTCTAGGTCTGAAGCACCCCCTTGAGTATTACTAGGGTGTTTTATTACATCCTGTCAAGTATGCATTTGTTGTGTTGAGACTGGAGTTTGATATAGACTTAAAAATCTAAACCTGGTGCTCCAGATCTCCAGGCCCTCATCATACCTTGGACACTTAGCTGTAATGGAAGCATGTGCAGTAAGTGAGTGCGAGCGAGACAGGTATACGCCGTTGCTTACATTTTCTGCCACGCTTTCTACCACGCGGGAGTAAGGCTAAAATTGGTGGCAGGGAGTGTCCCTACTGTATGTAGTACAGATACTCTTTATTATACTGTGGCCTCATCTCGGACACAATTGTTAGTAAACGTTTAAAAATTTTGCCAAAGTATACGAGAGATACATTGCACTTTAAAAAGTTATAGCCTGTCGAATCCCACTGCTGGGCAGGCCTCCTCTCATGAATAAGGGTGAGAGGGAGTGGGCTATACTCCACCACGCGGGCCCAGTGCGGGTTGGTGGAGGCAAGTTAGTGGTCAACTTGCTATCAGAGAATTTTCAAGCCGCCTTAATAGGCCTCTGACCTGGCTTAACGAATAGTTACAAACGCCATCTGACGGAACTATCCGAGGCCAACTGCTTAACGTGCCTTCCGAAGCACGGAAACGCTCGAGATGAAATACTACTAAACGGTCACCCATCCAAAGACTGACCGGACCTGACGTTGCTTAACTTCGGTGATCGTTTCCAATACCGAAGCCTTACAACGCCAATGAGCGCTTCAGTATAAGAAAAAAAAGAAGCTTGCCTGCTATTAGCTAAGAGCGCTTACAACAAAAGTGTATTGTCAAATTGTTTGAAAATGAAGTTTATTTTGTAACTCGTGACAAAATCACTACTCTACTCTAAACTCCCGAGTTTATCAAAATTGCACGTAGTTGCAACACAAGTGCCGTTAAATTATTTAGACACTGTAATTGACACCTAATCACAAGCGCTTAGGTATTAGTTTGACTAAAGTCACATGCGCTAATTGCTCCATAACGAGCACTTAGGATCGTTAACGTATTTATCATCGCGTCTACTCTGCTGCAGACGGCAGAACACAATTTTATACGAGATTAAGTCTTGTTGTATTCTCTTATGGTTTACTATTAGTAAATTTAAAATATGACTACAGCGTTACGCGGAACATAAGGCAGTAATCATGATCTTCACAAAAACAAGCAAATCAATTGTATGAACGATGAAGATGCTACGAAGATTTTTTTTGTTCAGACCAATGTTTAGTGTGGGTCACGAATTGTTTTTAAAAGTACACAAAATAAGCAAGTCGGTAATAGACTAATGTTATGTTTGAAACTAAATGATCTTGCTATGGCTATCTCAAAAGCGAAAGGAATCTAGATTAACGGATTTAATTAGATATTTAGTATAATATATGTTTAACCCTAAAACATATAGGGTCACATATTTTAAGGGGATGATCAGACCGTCAAACAGAACAACTTAATCTACGGGACCAATATCGAAATCGCGAAAAAATATAACTTTTAAGCGCGCAGTTATAGCAATTTTCTTCTTAAGCATTTTTAAGGTTTCAGGAATGAATTAATGGATCGCTTTTCGGCCACAGAAAAACTACAAAGCGAATTTTTCTCCTTAGTTGCCTTTGCCTCGTACTAGAACGACAGGTAGAAATGTAATTATACCCACTGTGAACTCTACCGCTGTTAGTGCGTTTGTTTAAAGTCATGATTTGATTATCAACAAATTAGAATGCACAAAAGGTAGAAGCAAAATCATGTTATTCTTGTTATGGTAATCTAGGTAGTTACAATAGTAAGGTAAGCAAAGGATACACGTGTGATAAGGGTATTGGCGATACGATATCGATGGATGTGTGCATGCAGGCGGTACTCGTTTATGCGAACGGTACAATAGTGGGTCATGGCAAACTGGGCTGCTGTTATGAACTTTACTGTCACATCTCAGTTTTATAGTCGAAGCTTGCAAGCGATTGCATGATTTATTATCGTTATCGTTAAAAGGAATTGTGTCAGGTTAGTTAACTTGCTTTTGAGGTTGACAATTGAGTTTTATTTAATCCTTTCGTCCGCCATGGCAACTAAATTTCGCAACGTTGTGATAGACTATTTTTATTATTTTCTCGGTAATTTTAAGAGTGGTTTTCCTGATTAAGCATCTGGGTTGCCAACAAAGGATTTCTTGAAATTGTCTAGTTGTATGTGAAGTGTATCTTTTCTTAATAAGTAACCAGTTAGAAGTTTAAATAATTTAAACACTTCCATCCAACTTAGAAATAATAAAATCCTCTATCGCAACTGTTTGTGAAAGTCAGTTTCCAAAAGGGTTTTAAAAACTATAAAAATCCTTTGCTGAACATTAATAGGAAATACATGACGCAGCTTCTGCAACTGAAGTTTCCAACTGCATTATCGAAAAAGGGATTTTGTTATCAAAACGTCCATGAGTCACAATTTAGTCATTTAATTCATAGTTTTGTATGAATAATAAATTCAGGTCGCGAGGTAAAACAATATCATTAGATTGTTGGATGTTCACCATTGTGGACTGTTGCGCCAGAATGCACTGTCAGTTTCTGTGTTAAATTTGTTTAATTTCGTAATCAGTCCGCGACATTTCGTGGTAATGTTTTGTTTTACAATGATACCGTTTTAATGAGAAATGCCGACTTTTCTGTGTTAATAAAATTTGCGTTTACGACGAATGAGCTGGTATTTTCTTAATTGATTTTTAAGGCGTGAAATAATTTACGCATACATGAACTAAATATGAAACTATGGATTGCTTTGATTAAGTGCAATTTGTTAGTTGCTTTGACAAAATCATTATTATGATTAATTACATTTTTATTCTACAGCATCGCTGAGCAAAGGGAAAGGTTTGAAAATAATGATCTTAGTTGATCGTCTACTCTGTAAGTTACGCTGGCTCAGTGACCAGCACGTCTAGTATGATTTCTCTACTCGCGCGCGACGCGCCTTGCTTCGCTGCATACAAAATAACCTTGTTCCCGCGCTTTTCGGAGAGCGCAAGCCGCGACTTGTTGTATGGAACAAAGCAGAGTTTCTGGGGCTCTGCGGTGCGATTTTTGAAAATCATACGAGCGGTTCGGCAGTAGAAAGATGCATAATCTCCATAGTAATTCTGAAATTTTCTACTGCCGAACCGCTTCAAAAATAGCACTGCTGGGCCTCCGACTATAAACCACGCCATTCATTTCTTTGTCTGAAAGCTTGAGAGAAATATGTTTCCACTTTACTTAAATGCGTTACATACTTAAGGGGGTGCTTCAGACCATCAAACTGAACAACTTTCACTATGGTACCAACATCGAAATCGCGAAACTAAAATCTGCTGTTCAATACAGTCGGGTTGTCATGTCACTCACCATTGACGATGGTCGATCGAAGATTTTTATGGAACAGCAGATTTTTATGTCGCGAGCCAATATTCAGTATTGGCTGTAATAAAAGTTGTCCAGTTTGATTGTCTGAACCACCTCCTAAAGTACTAACGCATTCATGTTTACACCTTGTACAGTCAAGAGCACATCAAGCTTTACACTTTGCACTTTGGACCGGCCGCGTACTGTATGACGTACGCGTCATCGCTCTGTATATACGTATACAAATCAGAGCGTAGCTTATTCTGGTGATGTCAAGCTCCACTTGCTCTTGACTGTACCTATAACCAAATTTGATTCGAACTAAATGTGAACCTTCTAATATCGAATGTAGAAATCACATAACCATCTCCACGATTTCTCACCGTACCCCATAGTAACAGCAGATGACGTAACCGAATCGGTTGCATTTGCAGCGTTGTTTTGATTAAACCACCTGAGGCGCAAATGCGATTGTTTAGGATGCATTACTGCAAGACATCACGAACTGCAAACGTCGCTATCGTGTGCTAGGCTAGATAAATATATTGCTAAGCTAGAACTGGATGTCAGACGTGACCTAACGCAAGCGTCACTTAGTGCGTTTATGTTACTAAGCTCCGTTTGTAGGTAAGGTTATGTGCTAAAGGTTCAAATTTAAATCTAAAAAAAAAATCTCGATTTTGGTTTCGATAAATTTGCTAAGGTCTAGTTTAAATAACATATGTGCTTGATGTTGTTCGGTAATAGGTAGTTGGGATATCTCGAGGATTGTTTTGAACAAAAACACACACTTGAATCACCGTAAATAATAAAATAGTGGAGCCACGTGGCCACCTAACACGCGCCCGAAGCACATCCGCCCCATGAACCGTGCTACGAGTATTCGCTGTCTTAGTTAGGGACAACGAAAAGTATGCAAATTGTAATAATAATTTACACTCAAGTTCAGTTGCAGAAACGCTCATTAATATTAATAAATAAAATAAAATAAAAAAGAAATAAAAAAAAAGATGATTAATATTTATCCTCGATTAAATCTCCTGCTGTCACTTTTTGTCGTGTAGACGTAGTAAAAGCTAGCAAGACTTTTAATGGAGGATTAACTCTAATGAGTGTTTCTGCAACTGGGTGTAATTTGGAGAAACGCTTCATTAAAGTTAATCCTCCATTAAATCTCTTGCTAGCTTTTACTACGTCAACAAGACAAACTCCTGACTACCCCTGGGAGAATATTATATTTGCATATTCCATGTTATAAAAAAGTTGTGAGGAGATTGTAATTTAATACCTATGATTAATTACTGTTATTCAAGTAATGATGTAGCTAAAGATTTGCTTAAACGAACATTTTTACTTGATTATATATAGCATTGGTAATAAGAGCATATACTGCTTACAACTGGAAAGTAGTGGAAAGTAACAGAAGACAAGACGGCCTAATGACCTATTCGGTGTCATTTACACTACAATAATAGTACAGTACAAAAATGAGCCTTCGTACATTGTTATAAACACTAATACGTTTACTTGTTAAAGAACTCTACTGTTCTATGTAAACAATTAACATTTCGTTCGCGATAACTGCCTTTGTTCCAAAATTATCGCTATCGAAAATACTTGATCGATAATTGTAATATTATTATGTACATACTTCAAATATCACTGTACTGATGAATTACTGCAAATCCACTTAACGATTTTTAAATTACCCTTTTATTAATCTAAATAAGCTCAAATTGTAAAGTGGTGGTTAAGTAGGTATGTCGTATTAAATGAAGCACGCGACGAAAACATAAACAAAGTTATATGAACATTGTATGATTGTCATTGCTTATTGCTACTCTAAGATCATGTATCTTGAGTCCATAATTACTCATTACGTGTGTCATTCAATTCGCAAAGTGATGCTAATCGGTAAAATAATTGCAGTCATTACTTCATTATTGTAACTAGTTAAATCTCATTAGATTATGCACGTGAATTGTAGTCTTGGGCAGACGCAATGGACATTTAATCAATTGTTTCCCTATGTAACAAACATACTTTTATCAAAGTTCACAGTAGAATATAAATGCATAACTTACTGCATTTCTGATGTTATAATAATTTCCAATCATTCCTAAGGTATTTCTAAAAAAAAAACGGTCAAGTGCGAGTCGGCTACTCGCGCACCGAGGGTTCCGTACCACATAACATATTAACTTACAAAAAAGTTTTGTTTTCTCCGGGTCCTTTAGCGCGAGACCTCACACTTTTCCGGTTTTTATTATTTGTCGTTATAGTATACAAGGTGTTTCATAAGTAACAATAAATTTTTGAAACTCTTAAGGGGGTTGTTAAGACCGTCAAACTGAACAACTTTCTCTATGGGACCAACATCGAAATCGCGAAAAAAATAATTTCATATCCCATACATATTTTAGCTCTAGTCGATTTGTAGAGTATAGAACATAAGATATTTTTTTCGCTATTTCGATATTGGTCCCATAGTGAAAGTTGTTCAGTTTGATGGTCTACACCACCCCCTTAAAGGTTTATTTGTAGTTTTGTAACACCTTGTAGAGCTGCTCTATAATCACACCAAGATTGACGCTTGTATGTATGACAGTTTTTACGATAGAGTGAGAAGAAAAATACGTAAATAAAAACTAGTTGTATGAGGACCCCCTTAAATTTTTACTTTATGACACTTTTTTTATTTGTTAGCAAATCCGCCGTAATAACGCATATTCTGTGAAAATGTCATCTGTCTAGCTATTACGGTTCAAAAGTTACAACCCTATATTGGTAGGACGGACGGACGGACAACGTAGGCTAAGAGCCTGTCCAGATGACGCGTTTTACGCGCGTAACCACTCGCGCGTAGGCAAACGCGCGTAGGCGAGATACTAGAGGCCCATACATTGCGTCCACATGCAGTCGCGCGTTTTGGTGCTCGCGCGTAAAGCGCGTGCACTACGCCGGAACCTCGACTCGCGCGAGTGGCCCGCGTTCTACGCGCGAGTCGAGATACTAGGGACGCCATAGTTGCGTCCAGTACATGCGCGTTAGTTGGTGCGTGTGGACGTATTTAGAATATTAAAAAAATGGAGCATGATAACTTTCGAGGGCGGCGGTATTTTTTGGTTATAAAGGCATTTATTTATTTATAAAATTTTGGTTGTTTATATAATTTGACACTCATTAAAAAAATTATGAGTGAATCTGTTTTTTGTATTTCGGGACGTTGCGCTGGGTCTTATGTCTCAAGAGTTCAAACTATTTAGTGATGTATTGTACAGAGTATCGTCATACTTATAACCGTCTCTTAATATGACGTCGTTATGATGAACATAGCAAGGTTTAATTATATTTTCCGCAAAATCTATAAGATCAACATTTTGTGGTCTGTGAAATATTCTTCATTTGTTCACCAAAATGCCGAAACAATATTCCACGTATAGTCGTGCTCTGGATAATCAAAAGTTTAAAATTATTAATCGTCTGAATCCGTCCCAGACAACGCGCGCGTACTGCGCGCCTGAAACGCGTCATCTGGACGCAGCACAAAATGCAGTCGCGCGAGTGGTTACGCGCGTAAAACGCCTCATCTGGACAGGCTCTTAGTAATAGGTTCCCGTTTTCACCCTTTGGGTACGGAACCCTAAAAAGGTAATCGTCTAATATTGCACCTGTAAAAGGCACGTCAATCTTTACGAATGCCCTAGTTCACCGACCGACCGACACCGTTTCAACGAATTCAATCACATCACGTATTTCGCAGTTCAGTGTTTTTGTTTGTGCAACCAATTTGTTTATGACGTCTCAATTTGGGTAACTGTTACATATGGCGGTGTTCCCCGGCTACAATGAACCTGAAAATGACTCACTTTTACGGTACAACTGTTATCTACAATGATAAGTCTGTTATGTTTCGGTTTGCAGGTTAAATTGTCTAGTGAATCAGGTCAAGTTTTGACTGAAATGGAAGTTGGTTAATTAGTAACTTTTAATCAACTTTCACTAATTTTTCGGTTTGCGATTTTATGGACTCATAAACGCTAAAAGTACTTTCACGATGACGAAGCTTATAAATCGTATTTAGACGTATAAATATCCATTGTTTGCTAGCCATGACAAAAAGTTTTGACACGACGCATAAATTATGCAAAGTTACTTAGAACAAAGTGCGTACATTTTATAAAGATCTTGTGCATACTTATACTTCTGATTACAATTTCCTACAGATAATACCAGCATACACATAATAATTGTCATTCTTTCTTTATAAACGGATAATTTTTTAATTCCCTTTAATCTGCCTACAAAATAACTGGAAAGGACTTACCAATAAGGTTATTGGCAGTGACAAGAATGCAGCACAGGAACAATATGGCTGACGTGATGCGATAATGCATTCTGAAGACCATGTTGTCGATGACAGCCTTGTCGATCAGGTAGCGGACTTTGACGAAACCCGCAACAGCGGAGACCATTCCGAATACCGCCATCTTGAATTAGTTGTTTTCTATCCTGGAACAAAAGACACAAACTGCTATAGAAATTGCTCGAGGATAAAAGGAAATTGTCACTCGAAATAATAGGTACACACATGCGGACATAATTAGTGCAATCACAAAATTGCCGCTCTATGTTTCAGATCTTTAGACAATGAAAACAATGTTTACAATAGAGGAAAAACACACGACGACTATAAATAAATCTACACCGCCTAACATAGCAGTGACAAGTGCCATGCTACCAATACCAAATTAGAACGTAAACGGTAAACTTTATTACATTCAGTTTTGATTCCAATGTGTGGAACATCTGTTACAGCCCGATGGCTTTATTTTCTTCTACATCTCGTGATCAGTATCAATAACGTACATAATTGTAATTTGGTAGTCCCAACTTCTTGTGTTAGAACGGAACGTGTATCTACCGTTACGAGAAGCTAGATTTTAGGGGGCCATGTCTTCTCAATCAATGACCTCAACACATAATTTAACGACGTGCTACCTCTCGCCCACGCCCCGCATTAGGAACATGGGTCCATTGCTTTTTATAAACCAACATTTTTTACTTCGCTGACTGGCCAAGAACATTCAACACATGTGCTCCATGTCGCATTGAATAGAAATAAATGTCCCTGCTATTAATTTATAGCCCTGTTCCTTCTGTAAAGTATGCGTATAAATAAAGGAGTACAATACAGTAGGAGACAATTCATCACAAATGGATCCAACCTTGAGGACTTCTTGACCCATTCCTACGCGGTATCGCATGTCGTTCATTATTTAGGTCACATGTTAGGATCAAGAAATTAATATCTCAATGAAATTCGAGTCCTTGACTGCGCACAATTTTTATTTATGAAAGGAATTCTGTCTTGAAACTAAATAGCAATAAGTCCCGAGGTGGTCGTCACTGTATCAATCAGGTTCAATTTGTTGCTAAGTGTTGATCACAGAGACGAGGTCAAGCGGTCATAGCTATATAACTGGTGAGGCTTTTTGTATAGTGTACTATTTAGATTGAACATATTCAAAAATTTGCTAACATAATCTCGTCGTATCGTGTTAGCTTCGGCCGCGGAGGAGGCGAATGGTGCGCCGGCGCAGGGCATGTGGCGGGTCGTCGACCGGCCGCTGCTCGTGCGCCTCCTGCGTTTCCAACCTCCCCCGCCCCCCCTCACTTCCATACCTCCCTCGACCCTCTGCTGATGCATCGCCAGCAACGCGAATTTTACGCGGAAACCAGTTTGCGCGGCGACAATCGGTGCCGCTTTGAACGTCGCGATCTCGACAACCGATTACTTTTGGAAAGGATATATTCTTTCGAATCGCCTTAATTGTGAGCTTTGTTAAAAAGACATAAATGTGGTTACGTTAGATGAAGCGATTCGACAAATTGTTAAATTGTCGTACACACGAGTCTTGATGGTCGTGGTGTCACTCAATAGATTTCGATTAACTTCCTATTTGGCTCAATGAGCAACCTATTTCTTAAATGAGTGGAATATGAGGACACATGAGGTGAACATTGTTTGCTAACGTGACTGACTGATAGTAGGGCACCGGAGGGACGGGACGCGGGGAACATTCCACCGTTTATGGCAGGCGCAGACTCTGCTGGGCTCCGTCCCTGAACCTTTTGTGTCGCTCTTTAACTGTATATCCTTGTTTCACTCGCTCGTTGTAACAACCATTTATCAGCGGTCCTACATGCGGTGGCTTGCTCTTATTGGCATGCTACTCCAGGTCAGCCAGCATTTGCATTCCGAACGGTCCTTGGTTTGCTTGCCGATGTATTGTATTGTTGGAAATAATTTTACATTGTTCGAAGTCCGTGTCTCAAGAAACTGTTCAAAAAAGCTGCTTACATAAAGCATTAAACCATCATAAATATTCAATTCACGCTTAAAAATTTTGCGAATAATTATCAATCGTCCACAAAGAAATGTGTGCTTTTTAGTTAGAAGAACATAAGTCATATAGTTAAACTCCCTGTTTACCAATAAGAAATGATAACACGAGTTGAAGTGTGCGCATTAGCAGCTGCCGTACTTATTTATGTCGGCGGGCACGCGTCGACTGGTCTCTGAATGGACACTAATTGCGGTGGACGAGAGAATCATCATCTATAGCCATAGCCTCACACGCCGACAACCCGTTCGTGGGAAAGGAATCTTGTACTCGGAACCGATACTCCAGGACAATAACTCGCAAGTTAATAACCACCAGTAAAAGCGTGCCTAATGGTATGAAACGAGCGGTCCAGTTAGGTAACATTTTGTGGCGCGCAAGCAAGTGAATGGCAAGTTGTCGCCTCTGTTGTAATTTACGTGTAACTCGGATCACGCCCGCGGCAACGAAGGCACGGCTCGGACGATGACGTCCCATCGCGTCTAACATAATTGACTCCCATTGACTGCGGTGACTGCCTATATCGTTCCTCCCACATTGTTTACATCAGAAACTATGGGAACACGTGGCTGTAGCTGATAATTCTCACGATCTTAGAGAATATTGTATGGGCGTCGGAAAGATAGCATAGCATAGCACAGCATAGCCTAGCATATGCTCACGACTATATTCCCGAGGGGGTAGTCAGATATCTTCTAAAACCTCAGAACATCCACGTTTCACCAGTAGTACCGAAACTCTGACCAGTGTGACGGGGGGTGAGCCCGTCGCCACTCATAATGGACAGTAGGTACAATACATGCCTCGAAATTGAAGCATGCAGGTTTACTCACGATGTTTTCCTTCACCGAAAAGCCAGTGGTGTTACAAATCGTACAGAAATTCCGAAAAACTCATTGGTACGAGTCGGCATGGACGGGGATCGAACCATCGCCTCCTGCACGGCAGGCAAGGTTACTCGCCACTGGACCACCACGGCGTCGGAAAGATAACGTCGGATATTGGTCATACGCAGCGACTCGACGGTATTATTACGTCTGCTTTTCGTCATAGACAGGATATCAAATCAGGCGGAAATAAGTTAAGAGTACATTGCGGTTATTCCTGCGGTCGG
Organism: Agonopterix heracliana; assembly: GCA_963693445.1. Classification (NCBI taxonomy): domain Eukaryota; kingdom Metazoa; phylum Arthropoda; class Insecta; order Lepidoptera; family Depressariidae; genus Agonopterix; species Agonopterix heracliana. The sequence continues at coordinate 6,446,195 of OY856310.1, forward strand.
GGTTTCATATTGGTTCAAATAACTATCTCGTTATAAAATTGTGTTGATTACAGAACTAATTAAAGAATCGGTATTGGACGTACATATGATTCTGTTATCTAGCTAAGGTCAAATATAAGTACTTATACTTACATAGAATACACTTGCTTGATACACTTGTAAACAAACATGCGCTTTGTAAAACTTATAAATGCGAGCTAATTGACAAAGTGTGTGCTGCGTCCTAACTCCTAACTTAAAACAGACTGACTTAGTTTTTAAGTTTTGCAGTCTTTTGATAAGATTTTCTGTCTAAAGATAATCATATACATATATTATCTAATTTATTAAAACAGGATTTAAGGCCTCCGCTCATTGCAGCGATTTTATCGAGCGATAATATCGCTGCGATTTTGCGATAATTGTTTCCAGTACATTTTGTATGGGGACGCGCGCGATCCTACACACTGCCGCGATATTATCGAGCGATAATATCGCTGCGATTTTGCGATAATTGTTCTCAGTACATTTTGTATGGGGACGCGCTCGATCCCACACACTGCCGCGATATTATCGCAACCTGACGCAATCTATTTCTACTACATTCAGTGGTGTGCGCATGCGTGACGCGAATCGCGGAATCGCTGCAGTGTGTAAGGTGTCGCGATATCGCTGTCGATAATATCGCTCGATAATATCGCGGCAATGTGCGGAAGCCTTTAAGTAGTTTTGATTTTAACAAAAAAAGGATGAGGTTCTCAATTCGTCTCTTGTCATATACAGGTGCTAGGTGTCAAAACACCCTAGTAATATTTAAGGGGGTGGTTTAGTTCTTTTGTTACCTTTTATAGGTATGATATAATATGTAATACAAGAGAAAGATAGTAATTAACGGAAGTAAATGAAAAGAACCTCGTATTATACGATCTATATTACCGTCTAATTGATAATGAATTCTTGAAACGAGATCAACGATGCATACAAGTAGGTAGTAGAGGTTATCGGCAGGCGCCCCGCACGGCACCATCAGCGATGCAGGTGGCGTGGCGCACGCTCCGTGACAGGAATCCAACGGCATGACCTGTTAAACATGCCCCCTTTGTCTCACCGCATAGTTCAACCTGGGAAACTCATCATTTCCCAGTCTAGTCTCACACTATTTGAAATTTAAATCAGCTGCTCTCTTGATAGCTCGCTTTTAAACTACCTACTTTATTCTAATTTTTATTTCGTTCTTTTTGGCTGATATTGTTACGTTTGCTTTTCGTTTTGTATTTGGTAATATAACCTTTTACAGAATTATAAAATTGATCGTATTTTATGATGTGAACAGTTTTATCAATATGTTGCTAACGCCTGCCATACATACGGAATTCCGGATAAGAATTAGGATTATGATAATATGATGACTCCATAATTCCGCACGGAATTCTGGAGAGAGCAAATCCGAAAAATCGTAATTCTGATTCGGAATTCCGTACGTATGTGTGTGGCACGCGTAAGACAAAACAAAGAGACAAATGTAATTTTCCACAAAACGGTAATTAGTTTCGAGATAGATAATAATCGACAAAATATAAATGACAATGGCAAATAGAACTTGTTGTCTAAGCTAATAGAAAGAGGAAATAATTTTAATTAAGTACTTACCTACCTAAATACAGAACGCGAAATTGCATTGAAAGATATCCGGGTGTTAGGCAGTAAATGAAACAGGTAACAACTAGTTTACGCTTTTTGTTCATTATTCGAGGTGTCCTTGGTCGGATCATCTTCAATGAAGGTCTCTGGACCGTGAAAATATCACGTGTACCGCAGATCCATGTTTTGTTAGCTCGTTTCATACCTGATCATCGGTAAGAGAAGAATTCGTGCCAATTACTGTAAATAATATCAACAAATCGCTTCGAACTATTGTCATTATCATTGCCTTCGCATTAATGCTCATTAAAATAGACGTTAAGAGAATTTGTTTTTTTTCAAGGTTAAGAGATAAGTAAGCGTGGTGTTTTTAGTCGGCTGTAATGATTTAAATACGTTTAACCCTGCGTGGTCCATTCTATTCAAATAGTGTTCCCGGTAAACTGCTCCCCGTCCCCTTCCCCTTGCTGGCCGGCGCACAGGTAAATGGGGACAGGACAGCGCTCGCTACCTGTGAGATACTTACATCCTTACAACTCTTATCTTGTCCAATTCATAAGTTCATAACATTCGCGCTATCGGTCGTTTCGGTTCAACTTTTTTATTTCCACACTACTCGCTTACCTTTCCTCGCCCGCAAGAAAGCAGGCAGAATAAAAAGAGCTGGGATGACTATGCACAAGGCTTTTGTTCCCGCACATGCCCATATGTATGCTGTCAAACAGCATTCCTCGCGTCGTCGATAGGAGTTAGACTAAGAGCGTCTTTGATTCATTCTACTAAGCTTTTGTGACACAACTTACCTTTTTAAACCTAACTGTTATTTATCCAGCGCCTCCGATTTCTCAAAACTTTACGATCACTCGGCTCGTCTTTACACAACACAACAAACACAGCCTCACTATTTCTAAAATATGTTCCTAGCATTAGATTTACGTCATGATATTATTGTGTATCTGTCATAAAAATGTATGTAATGATAGGGGTAAAACAAGTGGCGACGGGGGCCAGCAGCGCGCGACACACCAGCTGCTCATGGGTCGGTAACACAAACTGGAAAGCGCAGCAATCGCCCTCCTGCACGCCGACTAGCGAGTGTTTCACTACCGATCTTTGGCGGCGTACGCGCAGCTATAGCTCTCTCTCTTCCACCCACCGCTTCACTATATCCCTAGCATCTGCCGTCTCACTAAAGCCAACCGAGTGCACAGTAGCCAGTAGCTGAGAAATCCATCGGTGAACGAGTTCTGTCGAGGGTCTTGACTTGGCTCCGTCTTGCGTTTTCTCCGTGGGCAATACTTTGAAGTTTCGTATGCCAATTTTTTAGGAGAGATTATGATTAAAGATTTTTTGACGAGTGGTAAACGCTTGCGGCTGATAATTAACACGTTGCCGGTTGCTTAGTTTGGTTACTTTGAAATTAATTTTAATATTTAGCGACTTATGATTGCTAACTTTAAAAGTCTAATAGCGACGATGTTTGAAATACTGCGCAATTAGTGGGATATTCTTTACATTAAAATGTATTCTTAACTGGGTCATAAATGAGTAATTACTACTAAGTGATAGATAAGTCCTAAGTCTTTTTCATATAATTACAAAGTCATAAGCATAACAAATGTAATATTCTTTAAAGATGGTATCATACCTCAATACCTACATCATATTGACTTTAAAGAGGCTAAATTAAATGTCTCGAATGAGCTCAATTCAGCTGGCCGGAGGCGCTGTCATAGGATAGGCACGCGGACCATCTACCTGTTTCCAGTCTCGCAGCACATTAAAAAAAGACTGGACATTGTATACATATGGTTCTGCATAAATGCCTTTTATAGAAAAAGAAGTAAATCAAATGATCTTTATTTTATGACAGTGTGATTGATACGAATACTTTTCCCTATTTGCAAAAAATTCTGGTAGGGTGTTGTTATATGGTTTACATAATAAAAAGCTTCTTTTCGTGTCAATTGATCTACAATGATGTTTCAATTTTTTATTGACCAGATATTCGGCTAGCTGGTCTGACAACGTTCAAGTGTCTTTATTGAAGTCCACTCTCGTGCAGGAGTTTGGGGTCAAGGGACATTCCAGCAGGTGTCCCATCGATTGGGTAGGTTCGCCGCAATCACACTGCGTTAGGCCAGGATCTACGTACCTCCAATTGCATTTTGGTCTGCATTTTTGTAGCTTATGTTGGCACATAAGCTCACTGGGGCGTGAGCGTTATTTATTTAAATATCCGGTAGGTAATTGAAAGGGTTTTTTATTCAGAAAAGCCTACTTAACTCTAAAGCCAGAGGTGTCAAACAAGTCAAAGTTTGATATTCGATAATTTTCTTTTTATTCTGTCATTAAAGCCGCCTCCACGCCATATTTTTAGCCATGTTACGTTACGACCCAAAACATAATTAATGTTTTGCAGATACAGATATATTTGTACTTAATTAGGGCTTTGGTTCTTTGTTACAGGTTTTGCAAATGATTCATGCAACGTGCGTGATAAATTGATGGAATGGTTCTGTTTCTCACATTAGCCTTTGTCTTCAATCCAATATTAAAACAAGTTTTGCGAAACCAATGCGAAAATTTAGATAGGACGTGTCGATACATGTGCATGGAGAGAAAACTTTGTCGCTTTTACTCGAATTTTTAGTGCCTTATGTGTGACAATTATTCGTTTTGGTAGACCATTTGTTGCTAAAATTCATTATTATAATAATATGCTAAAATAATTCCGGCAGATTTGACTACAATATCATTTACTAGTAGACCGCGGCGAACTTCGTACCGCCTTAGTGTCTTCCCGACACACACTTGACCGTTTTTTTAGCCTATGTTAATGACGGATAATGTAGCATTCTAATTATTCAGATCGGTCCAGTAGTTTCGGAGCCTATTCGGCACAAACAAACAAAAAAAAATCTAATCTTTCCTCTTTATAATATTATCATTTATGAAACAAGAATTATAAAAGCAATACCTTATATTAGTTATTACTTATATTGTTAAATATCTTTTCTCCGCGTGGCTTCACCAATTTCATATTCATGGGATTAAAATTAAATACCAACGCGGATGAAGTCTCGTGCGAAAGCTAGTATAAAATATGTAAATCGCTAATGCCATTATGTAGTAGTATTACCTAAACTGCCTTTCCTAGCTACGAGTTCGATGCGCTAAAATTTGTTTTCAAACAGGAATGACCAGTTTTGTCGCGGACGATGTCTAGAATGTCTGTATTTTTGGAAATTTTTAGTAATTTACCAAATACCTTATTTGGTGAGTAATATATCTTTAACGCGTTTTGAAGGGAGTTCGTCGATATCTGCACATGACAGAAAGGATTTAATAGTCTGAAGGCATACTGGTGGTATGATTTATCACTTGCGGTAAATGTTTTAAAATGGTAGCCGCAAGTATCAAAACATATTTCATTTCGGTTTATTTCCATTGGTTTTGTTGAACAAGAGTTGTATTTGGCAGAAACTTATTCGTTTAAACATCCATTCAACACGAAAAGTAAAATTAGATCTCTGTTTTAGTCAAATATATGTACATTAATAGGGACATAAATTCACGACAGTACTCTTCTTCGGTCAGAGTTCTTCACCATCTTAAGGTTGGGCTCGTAGCAAGGACCCCCCTTTAGCATATTGATGGTAATACTAATAGGCAGCTAGCTAGCCGTCCAGTATCCCTTAGTCTCCTTGTACAACATCCACAGGAAGAAATGGGGTTGTTGATCACACCTAGACAAATATAACAAGGACATCAAACTCACCCACACCCAAGTTTACGTCAATGCAATTACGTTTATGTCAATGCAATGCAACTATTCCGTTAATTATTTGTTGTGAGCTGGAGAAAAGAATCGGTGCAAGAAATTCCAGCGTAAGTAATTAACACATCTCTAAAAGCAATTATTTTACACTCTGTGAATTAATTATTTTAAAGTAGACGTGCTTCAGAGTCGGAGTAACACTTAACCAATCAATGATATTGTTATTTATTGGCTTCAATTGGTTGATTGAAGAATGCATAAAATATAATATTAGATTCTTCTTCTTATCGTGTGCAGCCCTGGTGTCATCGTTTTTCAGATCGCCTTACGGCCTCTGACGTGGTTTTTATGTAACGACTACTAATACTAATAGTCGATAGTACTCTGTTGGTAGCATAACATTTCAAGTCACGTTCGTTATCTGCAGCGTCTTCATTTACAACAATTTTAATAAATCGATGGTTTAGCTTTTATAATCATATTGGTCAACGTCTCCTTTAAGTCCAAAAAGGGAAATAAAAGATGAATCATTTTTGGTCTGCAAACCGGATACCAAAGCTGAAATCTCCAGCAACTCCTTGGCATCGGCGTCGCCTGCGCATTGGGTGGCAACGAGCAAGCACTGCCAGACGTCAGCCAGTGTCGCTTGAATAACTGGTTTGGCGACCTTTTCGTTGCACGCCGATCGATCTGAGTCCTACCGTAGCCATAGGTGCTTCTGTTCTTATTCCGTGTTACAGTGCAAAGTAATTTCGACATCTTATGAAATCCTATTTTTGTCGGATTTCGCAATCAAACTAATGAATGATGTTCAGGTTGAAAATCCTGGCCAGGAGTGCGATTTTTGAATTTCATTCGGTGAGCTCAGCAGTTGAAAATGTCAAAATTACTATGGAGATACGCATCTTTCTACTGCCGATTTGACTTTTTAAAATCATGCTACAGGTGAGCGATTTTTGAAAATCAAATCGGCAGTAGAAAGATGCGTATCTCCATAGTAATTTTGACATTTTCAACTGCTGAGCTCAGCGAATGAGATTCAAAAATAGCACTCCTGGCTCTACATTTGATTGTGGGTTTTTATAGTTTGCGTACAGCACATTTTATCGAATCTAACTTTTCCTCGATTTCACATTACTTGAGCTTAGTCTGTAAAGTAAACTTTGCTTAGTAACTGATGGTAATATTTAATGATACAAGGGTCTAGATATTCTAGCTAGACCGGCCTATCAAATTTTATGAGGTAATCTTGGGTTAAGTTGAGCTCGGCCATGACTAACTTAAAGACATTCTTAAGATGAATTACGTTTTTGTGTTCAGTCACCATCTCACGATTTGTTCATCGATAATCAAAATAGTAAAGGCGGTCAAAGGCTTAGAGTGTTTGCATAATAAACTAGCCGAATTACTAGAGTGGTACGGCAACTAGCCTGAGGTTATTTTGCCGGTTATTAATTTGCAAACAGACAAACATTTGCAAATCCAAAAGCCTGTTTAAATGATTCATATATTCCCGTTACGGTTAACTTTTTCCTCTTAAATTGAGCTTCTCATAAAAAGGGATTTTACAGGCTGACTAACTTTGCGGTCGCATGTTGTTTTTGTCGTGAACTTGCATTGAATGAGGTTTTATGCACCGATATTTCAATACGATTGAGGTCAATAACTCAACATTTATTGCATCAGTTACAATGTAGGTCTGTCCTCATAATCTTTGATAAAATTCCTTTTAATACTGCTGTCTGTCCGCGTACAAAGCAAAAACTTTATAAGAAATTTGCATTTTATATAAACGTTTCTTATGCAATCTGCGTCTACGGATTGATGAATTTTAGTTTTTTTTTACTGTTACTATAAGGTTCATCATCGGTTTTATCGAAAGGTATTTTTATTTGTTGGAATGGATTAAAAGCTCCGTCTACAATGGTTACGTGACCGATTATCCGCTCATCTGATTTGGCTTTTAAAGTAGTTTTTGTTAAACGTGGTCATTATTTATTTGCAATCTTCGGCGTTCGTTTTCGGCACGAGGATCGACAGGAAGATTAGAAACGTTTTGAATATAAGTTAATTTGGGTTGTTGCCGGATTATTCTAGTTTTCTGATTGGCTCAAGTTTTAAATCCCGTTTATACAGGGCCCTTCTTAATATGCTGACACTTTTTTAAGGTGATGATTAAACCGTAAAACATGGTAAATCTGAACAACTTTCTCTATGGGACCAACATCGAAATTCCGGAATAACAACTGTCCCATAAACACTAGGGGTCACAAAACCGGTTTCACCGAAACCCGAAAAACCGGGTAAACCGGTTTTGATGACTATTTCCAAAACCGGGTTTCAGTTTAGCCAAAACCGCGGTTTTCGATTTTTCGGTTTTGTCAGACATATTCCCTGCACTCACTCGACATTGGCAGAAATTCAACGCTAGTAACAAGCAAAACGCTATTAGTAAACGTTTGGAGCTCCTCGACGACGACCCGATATTTGAAAATGAAGTAACTACTATGTTCTCGTATAAACTGCACAACATGGTGCAGCAATTAAGACGACTTCAGGTTGACAAAAGAAAGCAGTGGTCACGATCTTGCTTAAGAACCTTCACCGCCGCCCAATCAGTCTACTTTCTCAAGTCTACAAACTGTTCGCCAAGGCTCTGTGAAATTACCCTTTTCATGGATGAGTATCAGCCTGCCGAAAAGGCAGACTTCCGGAAAATTCTTTCCGACTCATCGACGATAGACCACATTCATGCTGTCAAGCAGCTGAGAGAAAGATGCAGAGATTTCCACTACCATGTTTGACACCGACAGTGTTGAGCACTTGGTCATGTTTCATTCTCTCCATAAAATATTGACAAGAGATATGTGGATATCCTCCAGGAGCTGTAAAGTTATGCAGATGTATAACATGAGTTAACCTGACTCGTTCCCAGTAAGCGAATAATGTGACAAGGGGATACCATTATCTGGATCATAAGGGTTACCGCTTACAAGTCAAGAACAAAGAGATATGGCGCCTAGGTACTTTACTAGGCATAATCACTGGTGGAGTCGAATACGAAGGCGGGTAAGCGGATCACAAATTTGAAGAAGAGATAGGCAGGATACTTGGAAGATGGGAAGGCGGCCGGTGCATGGTCCAAGACATTATCTAAATGGAAGCCAAGAGAACGACGGAGGTCAATAAGGTGGCATACCACCACGTTGGTCTGTTGGCATTGTGAAGGTGAAGAGTTTACATTGGATCAGATTAGCACAGATCTTTAAAGAATGGCGGAATAAGAAAGAAAATAATTTTTGGGGTGATTGGGGATCTACCTCCTAGCGGTCCACCCCGGGCAACGGCATCACAAGCTACCAAGTTTGTGGTGGCGGCTGAACGATCCCCCACGCGGTGTGGTAGGCTCCGTAAGGAGCCGCCTGGCTCGCGACCACCCTCCTGCCGGAGTCTGGCGCCAAGCAGCTTGCTGCGTTCCGTCAGTGTGCAGGAGTGCCAGTGCACTTCTGGGTAAGCTCGCTACATCTTCGGCCCCATCTTTGTCCTGAGGACTAGATTGGGGTCAAGAGCAAACCCATCAATAATAAAAAAAAAAAAAAAAAAAAAAAAGAAGGATACACAGCACAGGTTTGCCCGCCCAGCAGTGAGCTGATGTGTGCTGATTCGACTGATAAATTTTTATGGTGGTAGTTTCAATCGAATGAATGTCATACGCCGACTAAATAGACGATTTGTTGCATTTCAAAACTGTTTAAGTATATTATCTTAACTATTATAAAATCGTGAAGAATAAAAAAGTAGCGGTTCACTTCATATAAAATCATATAACACTCGATAGCGCGATTTAAATGACGTGCAGCGCCATCTATTGACAAAGTTGTTTGTTTGTTTGTTTGTTCGCGCATCATGCAAAAACTACTGAACCGATTTTGATGAAACATTTTTTGTTTGATAGCTTATGATCTGACTTAAAATCTGATATATAATTTGTGCGGACGAAGTCGCGGGAAAATACTAGTTTGCAATAAAAATGATTCTTTATCAAAAATGCTTCAATTGTAAACGTTTTAATTAAAAAAAAATGAAAACCGAAAACAAAACCGAAAAACCGGAAAACCGGTTTTGTCATAAAATGAAAACCGAAAAACCGGTTTTCAAATATTACTCCGGTTTTGTGACCCCTAATAAACACGCCAACGACTCGAGTAGGTTTGCATTTTTGTATGGAATCGCAGATTTTAATTTCGCGATCTCGATGTTTGTGCCATAGAGAAAGTTGTTCAGTTTGACTGTCTGATCATCCCCTTAAAAAGTGTCAGCATATTAAAAAGATCCATATAATTATACAAAAACCATAGCCGTGTGATGGTTAAGGGGTGCTCAGAAACCAACCTTGTTTTTAGCTAGGTTCATTTTTAGGAAATTTAGGGCACCATGCTTTACCCGATCCTGTTTTTTTCATTACTTACTTAAATCTCGAAAAAATCATTTTCAAAGTTGTCCAGCCTAATTCTTAGCCGAAGCCACAAGGCAAAGTTGCGTTTACATTACCTACTCTTTATAACTTAGCATCTTTAAGTTATAGAATATTCAGTTAGTTTCTTCGAATCCTTTTATGATTCACTACATTCACACGCTGTTTTTTATTCACGTGGCCTTTTTTTGTTGGTCTTGTAGGTACTTTTGCTTCGGCATTCTCTTGCACATTTTATTTTGAATAGCTATTTAACATTTAAGTTGTGATTTTAGCTTTTGCGGTTTTAAGTTACCACTTACAGGACAAATGTGTTTTTTTATCATCGCAGCTTCATTTGTAATTCACGATGAATAAATACGTGATGGTTTTCATGTCCTACAATTCAGTGTAAATTTATTAATTTATAACATTACGATTTATTACTAATAAACCTATATAGGGTTCTTTCTTAATGCTGACGGTTTTTAAAGAAGTGATCAAAACAACCAAACTGAACAACTTTGTTGTTGAAATTGAAATCGCGAAATACAAATTTTGTGATTTCGATATTGGTCCCATAGAGAAAATTTATCAGTTTGATGGTCTGATCATCCCCTTAAAAAAACCGCCAGCATAACAAGTCGTGGAGCCTGTATAAAATAACGCGAATTGTGTTCAGTTCAGAGTGACGAGGTTATATAGAAGTGTGAAGCTAGTCTTTGTAATTATTTGACTTTTCGATGTCTGGGTGTGAACAATTTCTTCATCCCATGATTATAGTAGTTGCAACTATGTAAAATTTTAGCTTATCCTACTAATATTACAAATGCGAAAGTTTGGATCTAACCGGATTCACGCTAAAACGACTGTACCGAATAAATTTAGTACGAAAATAGAGAACTTACATCACATGAGTAATAAAAACCCCACAGAAAGAAAGCTTCGACAATCGCGCTAGTTGACAGCACACACACACACGCGCTGCGCGTTGCGCTCACATTGGACGAGCGCGTCACGTGATCACTTTGTGCGCTCCTGGCCCCGCAGAGAATGCTTTTAGGAGCAAAAAATGATCACCTCCCACGGAGTATGTACAATACAAGTACAATATCGTCCATGCGCTCGCCCAATTTGATTGTTGACTATCGCGATTGTTTCGAAGCTTTCTCTCTGTCCGGTATTTACTCATGTACTTACAACCTGGAATTGCACACAAAGGAACAAGGTCGCGGGGAAAAGCTAGTCTAACTTAATTATTTGCTAGTCTAAATCACTACTTAAACACAGAAATAAATACAGAAAAAAAATTGAACTCTGCTTTTTATTGCACCTATTAGAAAACCTGTTATTATATTTTATTGATTATAATTCAACCGTTTGTCTCGCAATTTTATTTTCCTTAATTTAAAACAGGATTTTTAAAATGCGGTATTGATACAATATGTTCGATATATCTAAACTATAATAAAACTGTAACAGAAATGTGTCTGTACATTGAAGATATTTGTATGAAAAATATTGCGATATGGTTTTTAGGTATCCCCGACTCCAAATCAACCTTTTTTAGAATTTTTGTCTGTCTGTTTGTTTGTATGTTTGTAACAGCATCACGCAAAAACTACTCAACCGATTTTGATGAAACTTTTTTTGTTTGATAGCTTATGATCTGACTTAAAATCTGGTATATAATTTGTGCGGACGAAGTCGCGGGTTAACTTTAGTATTAAATAAGCTCATTTTTCTTTACAGAAAGTTGGGATTGGAGCTGGTGCCGCGTCGAGGGGCCGAAGCTGTAGATCCAGAGGATATAAGCCTAGTGGAACTTTACAGGGTGCACGTAGAAAGCGCTGAGAGAGCTGCAGCGGTAAGTTTCAGTCAGTCAAAATGAACTTTATCACTAAGGAGGAAGGTGTTTTACCTGTAATTAGATCTTCATAAGCCACTTCAGACCGCCTGTTACTTAGTGCCAATATGTTCTTTATTACTAAGCTGTAAGGTGGTTCTCTTTTCATAAGATGTACAGACGAAGTACCTGAATCAAGCCAGTTTCACCTTTATGGCGTAGGCTTAAGGCTTTAACAGGGGCCTTTGACGTGGATTGAATTATTTGACGACTGCACCTAGTAACTACAGCGAAACAGGTTGCAATTATAATTAAGCTCGTAAGGGATTTGCGGTAATATTGTTATTACTGGACTGGATGAGATTAATGTCTTTGTTTTATAATTGGAATACATTTTAATTATTTACTTGGTGAACTTCGGAAACGAAAGTACCTAACTTATAGGTACATATGAATGTTCAAATATTTTGAAATAATGATGCAATAGTGTAGTTAGGTGGTTATCTTATTATATTTTGTTTGGAAGGCGATAAATGTCTTATGGTGTTTTTTTTACTCTCAAATTGTACTTGCACACAGACAGAATGACAGGAGGATTTTGTATTATAAAGTAAATGAGAATAAAATGCTTAAAATATTGTTAACTTTGACCTTACCCCCTCTTGGTGGTAAGGGAGGTGGATGACAATAAGCAGTTGTTAAGGCCTCTCGCTCGCACTCACTCAGCAAACATGCACTAACCTCTTTTTGTTCAAGCAAGTGCAAGCCCGTTTGTATGAAGTGTCCAGGGTGTGGTATAGTTGTGTGTAAAGGTATTTATGTATTTTTTTTAAATAAATAAATAACTATCTTGGACATTGTCACTCAAATTATCTAGTCACATTTAAAGTTCTAGAATCTAGCCTGGACTTGTATTATGATAACTAGACAACGATAAAGAATACATGTATAGATACAAACATCCATGACTCGGGTACAAATATTCATATTCATCATACAAATATTTGTCCCTTACGGGATTCGAACCCGCGACCCTCGACACAGCAGGCAGATTCACTACAGACTGTGCTGTCGGGCCGTCAAATTTTGTATTAAGAAAACGTGACAACATTATACCGACAAACTGACTCGCCTTAGTAATGTAATCTTTTTATCTCGGGTACAAAGTTTATTAAAACATCATTAACTTGATACTCAAGTTGATCCCTTTTGAGTCTATTCAGCAAATCTCAACAAAACTAACTGGCAGCATGCTATGGCCTTATAAGGACATGTGCTTACATATGTAAGTTCAAATATGGCGATGTGAGAGGGCCGGCTTGAGGGTTTCGTAACTGCACCACTAATGGCTTATTGCAATTTTCGATATAACTATAGAGAGTTTAAAGCATACATGTCGTGTAAGCTTGCTTTCTATATTATGAACATTAAATCGCGTATTGCTTGATAAGAATAATTACTGGCTAACCCGTTGTGCATTTATACATATAATATACGTCACAAAAAAAATGACGTATCAGTAGGTCTACCATGACTTTTCACCGCACTTTACTACTGTAGTTACGTTACGTAAGTGGTTACGTTGAGAACTAATTTCTGTCATACGAATTGGCGACGTAACTACAGTAGAAAAGTACAGGGAAAACTCAGTCTCTCTCAGGGAAATCTCAGTTGATTTGATTTGATTTGATTTGATTCATCATCATCATCATCATACGTCCCACTGCAGGGCACAGGCCTACCCTCTAGGAGGGTGTTTAGGCGTTAGTCCACCACGTGTGCCCAATGCGGATTGGTAGACTTCACATATGCATTAGGATTTCTTCTTCTGCATATGCAGGTTTCCTCACGATGTTTTCCTTCACCGTTTGAGAGCGGTCGGTAATACGTACATAAGTTAGAAAAACTCATTGGTACGTGGCATGTTGTCCGTGCGGATTCGAACCCGGACCTCATGATTGAGAGTCCATACCTCTCCGCAACGCGCCACCGAGCTCTCCCTAGGGAGATTAATTCTGGACAATTATATTTAAAATTAATACATATTTCAATCATTACCTACATACTTAATTTTACGACCATAATCCGTCTTGTGGTGACCAGAATCTTTGCATCTTTTTTAAGCATGCAATTGTAGAAAGGCTCACCTTTCACACATTGATGATTCAGATTGAATGATTCAGTCAGATGATTCGTCTTCGGGAGGATGCTGCGAAAACTGACTGGTCGATCCTTGACTGCGCAGCCACAGTTGATGAACAGATTGTACTCTTCAACTCCTTACTAGTTCAACTGTACGACAAACACGCGCCCATCCGGCCAGTAAAGGTCAAGCATCTTCCTGCTCCTTGGCTGACGGAGGAGATTAAATCTCTTATTGTAAAAAAAAACCGTGCAAAGGCGAAATATAAGGCTGAATCCTCTGAAGCAAACCGTGACAAATACCATCTCATCAGAAACCGCTGCAACCGAGTGTGTAGAGATGCACAAAGACGCCACATTCACAGCTCAGTAGAAAACGGAGACCCAGCGAAAGTCTGGAAGTTTCTCAAATCTTTAGGAATTGGCAAATCTCAAACTGATCCTATTGCGAAAGACTTAGACATCAATTCCTTAAACAACCATTTCTCTTCTGCATCAACATTGGATGATCTCACCAAAACTAACACCCTGAATAATCTATCTTCACAGCCAACTCCAAAGTTTCCTCCTTTCTTCTTCTGTCAATTCACTGTTTGTGATGTTAAGAGGAACATCATGTCTATTGCATCGAATGCCGTCGGAGGTGACAGTATTAGCCGTAAAATGATCATTCCACTCCTTGATTTCCTTACCCCTATACTTACCAAGATCTTCAACAGATCAATTTCCTCTAGCACCTTTCCTGAGATATGGAAAGATGCACACGTAATTCCCTTACCTAAGAGGAGAAATCCATCTACCTTTTCCGACTACCGCCCTATTTCCATCCTCCCCTTCCTTTCAAAAGTCCTTGAACGTCTCGTCCATCGACAACTCAGCCATTTCCTTTTGAAAAACAACCTCCTTAATCCCTACCAATCCGGTTTTCGTCCTGGTCATAGTACGGTTACGGCTCTTGTAAAAATTTCCGACGACATTCGTCATGGGATGGAAAACAAAATGCTTACCATTCTAACATTACTGGACTTCAGTAATGCTTTCAATAATGTTGATTTTGCCATCTTACTGGGGTTGCTACAAACTCTTAACATATCTCCAAATGTGATTGACTGGTTTCGTAGTTACCTGTACGGGCGCCGGCAGCGTATAAAGATTGAAGACACTTTTTCTTCGTGGTGTGATACCTCCGCTGGTGTGCCGCAGGGTGGTGTGCTATCTCCTCTTTTATTCGCTCTCTTCATCAACTCTATTACCTCTCAACTTACTTCCTCCTACCACTTGTATGCAGACGACCTACAGATATACTCTCAGTCGTGTTTGGATGAAATACCACAAATTATTACAAAAACAAACGATGACTTATCCCGCATTCGTGACTGGAGCTTATCTTATGGCCTTAAGGTAAATCCTAATAAGACACAGGTTATCGTCGTAGGGAGCCCATGGTTTGTTTCGAGGCTTGGTCTTGATCAGTTGCCGCCAGTAGTTTTCGATGGTATAAGTATACCATACAGTAGCACTGTTAAAAACCTGGGCATCACTTTCGACAGCACTCTCTCTTGGACGCCACAAGTCGCCGAAGTGAGTAGGAAGATGTTTGCAGCCTATAGCTCGTTGAAACGTTTACGTAATTTTCTGCCCACTAGCACCAAAATTGCGCTTGCACAATCCCTCCTATTACCTATCCTAGACTATGCCGACTCCTGCTACCTTGACCTGACTGTGGAGCTGCTTAACAAACTCGAGCGACTTCAAAACCTATGTATTAGGTTTATATTTGGCTTGCGGAAGTACGACCATGTTTCGGAATACCGCGCTCGCCTTAAGTGGCTCCCGGTCAAACGTCGTCGGGAAGCTCACATCCTTTCACTTCTCTATTCCATTCTCTTCGATCCTTTGACTCCTCAGTACCTTAAGGAACGCCTGACTTTCTGTTCCTCCACCACTGGTCGTACATTGCGTTCCTCTGAAAACCTTTCCCTCCTTATGCCCACTCACTCCACTAACTTCTACTCCCATTCCTTCTCCGTTCATGCCGTTCGGCTCTGGAACTTGTTGCCGGAGCCGATCAGACGTGCACCCTCCTTGAATGTTTTTAAGTCGAAGGTCAAAGCTCATTTTCTGGATCATTGATTGTCTATCCTTGCTGGTCACCTCTGGTTCATGTTTTCCTTTCTTTGATAAACAAGGAAAGAGGAAGAAAGGAAGCAAACTGTTGTTTAGTACTCATTTATGTATGTCCTTTTTGTATATGTAGGTATGGATATGTATTTGTAATATATTTTATTTTATCATGTATATATTATATTTTACAGTATGTTTGTATTTGTATAACTTTATTTGTGTATGTTATGTATATTGTTATTGTAATCTACACCGCCTACCAATCTTCTTTTACCTTCTCCTCTACCCTAAGGTTGTCTGGAAGAAATCGCTTCTTAGCGATAAGACCGCCTATTTTTTGTACCTTCTGTATTTCCTGTTTGTTTTCTCTCTGTATATTGTTTTTTTGGTGTAAAATAAAGTATAATTGATTGATTGATTGAAATGAAGTGAATTCAATCAGTTAATCATATCAGCCCGACATGGTTAATGTGGGCATAGGTCTCCTTTTTATCCTGTGCTAATATCATCCATTTCTGAAGCAAATTATTAAATTTCTATTATTTCCAGTGGCGAGGTACCCTGCGCCGCGCAGGTGGATCAGGCAGCAGCTTCAACTCCGGCACCCTCACAAATGGCGTCATCACTACGACGACCACCGTACAGTCCCATCACCTCATGTGCAGCATGCGAGACTTCGGCCACACGGCCGGCGGTGACGAAGCGGAGCTGCTGCTGTGGCTTCATGACGCCAGAAGAGGCCAGCCGCTGTCGGAGAGATTTAGAGTCAGGATAGCAAGGGATGGCTTTTCAAATTACGTGGACCGATTGCACGCTAATAGTACTCTGTTTGCGGTGAGTATTTTATTCAAAATTTATTATAGTTAATAGAGCAAATGTACTTTAAAAAATCACGATTCAGTTCTTCTTTTTATACCAATTCCTGACTTCTACATGACTAGACATTAGTCCATTAAGAGGTACGTTGTACTCAATTAGTACAACCCATACTTGCAATTACTCTGGGAGACCTTCCCACCAACATGTTTTATCAATCGAGGAAGTCTAAACAGCTAGGGACTATTATCGTTCTTTCTAGGTGTCTCAATGCCTTATGTTGATCAGCCTGCCTTTCGACCTGTCGTTTCAGTCTAGTATCGCCTTTCTTATTCTTTCGTTACACCGCGCTGATCCTATTTATATGGATAAGATCCATAGAAAATTAGATAAATAGGTACGAAGCTGAGATTCTTCTATGGCTTCATGATGCGAGAGAATAACAACTTTTTTTGAGCCTTAAAAAAAATTAAGTCCGCTTGGTATGCAAAGGCCTTTATGGATAAGGTTGTAAAACCATTTCTATCGATCTAGTCGCAATTTTTCTGTCCTGTCGTGACGCCAATTTCATTTTAACAAACAATGAACTAGTCTATTTATTTTGCGGTGAAAAGACACTGGAATAATTAAAAAATAAATTAGTTGCTATTTTACAAAGATCATTACTTGACCTCTGCCAAAAATAGTCTCATCTATAAATATCAATGAGTCAAATGTAATTGACCCCAATAGTGACTTGTGCACTTAAATTGGGCACTTTTAATAATAGATAAGACACGGAACAATAGCAAGCTATTCGGACCCAGTATTCCATTTAACTACCACCGCCATCTAGCGGTAACAGCTTTACACGCTTTCCAATGCAAAATGAAAACATTTTTACAACTTACCAATTGTTTATCATATTTCATTCCAGGACCTATCGACAACCGACCTAACACGTGAACTATGGCTGGTAGCGTGGGTGATTCGCGTAGGTCGATGGTCAGGCGCCGGCAGCATTGGGAGTGGCACGGGGGAAAGACGAGGTCCTGTCGCCAGGCGACCGTTAGGAGCCGGAGTTTTATCGCTGACTGAGTTCCTGCGGCAGCCGGGTCAGAGTCCCGCTGAAAAGGAGTATACTTTTAAGGTAATCTTTTATCGGGCATAGCCATTGACCAGAAATACTATATACTCACAATGGTATCGATTCGGTATTGCCACGACTTAACTTAACTAAATTAAGTCATTTTCTAACATTCGACTAAGAAAAGAGACAGAAAACCAAGAACTGACTTTAGTGATGTCAAAGTGACGCTAAACGCCCAAAAACGACTTAAATAAGATGGCGTGCATTATGATGCCATCTTATTTTGGGCGTGTAGCGTCACTTTGACAGCACTAAAGTCAGTTGTTGGTTTTCTGTCTCTTTTCTTAGTCGAATGCTAGAAAATGACAGGAATAAATTTAGTTAAGTTAAGTCGTGGCAATACCGAATTGATAATACTTTTGAAACTTCTGCAAAAAGTTTTCAATCACTAGCCTTTTTTCTGTAATCTTTTCGCGTAATACGTATCAATGGAGCATATACCTTATACTCCAGGTATAAAGTTGTAAATACTTCTTACATATCTATAAAAAAAAAATTATTTCTAAAAAGGCATTTTGAAAAAGGAACAAGATGTCATCTATCAGACGATGACAAGAGTAGTATTTTTGAAAGTCACACGTTCAAATCTGCAGTAGAAAATGTCAAAATTTGTATGGAAATCTTTCGAATGCTTCTTTCCTACTGCTGATTTAAAAGTGTGACTTTTAAAAATCGCACTCCAGAACAGCGGCAAATTATAAGCCGCACAAAATAAGTATGAATGCTGTAAGGTGATACTAATACGTCATATTTGATTATTAAACTTAGTCGTATTATGTATTTTTACAGTCGGAGAGTCGGCGTAGTACTAAGACCAAAAGAGCTCGGAAACGTAATTTCCGAGCTCTTTTGAATGTGCCATTTTTGGACCGCTGATTGTGTGTCTACTTCTGTTATATAAGAGGTCAATGGGCATAGCCCCTGTATCTTCTGTAAAGGTTCAGGATCACTCGAAATGGTAGGTGACGAGCCCAGAAACTGATTCTAATGTCTCGATACTCGCAACGAAACGAAACGAAAACGCAAGAAGATAGGAGTAGGAAAAACGAATATCTGACTTTCTTCCGTTGCGAACGTGAGATAGCTATTTTAAAATCATGGTTATTAGTAAAAAAATCCAGGAATTATTTATGCTATAGAGGAACTGACGTGGAAGGTTCCTCCATAGAAAAGGGAAGTACTTCCGCCAGGCTAGGTGTGATGCCTGGGGACCGTCCGTGGTCCTAATGATATTTGTCGGAACCTTGTATGTATACTGAGACTCTGTGAGAATTCTTCTTGCGCGATTTATGTCTTGACATGCAATTGTGAACCTTAGTGCAGCAGCTTACGGGTTTCCAATGTGCCATCGACAATTGTCTTATTTCTTACTTTTTGCTAGGGGACTGCTAGCGCCATCCGTTGGCAAGTTGCTACAATACTGTATCTAGACAACGCCAAATCGAAACCTTTGCCGAAAAGTCGGAATCATTTCGATTCAGAGCTGCTCAGGGATCCGAAGTGGGTTTTGGCGTCCGATAACAAACCACGCTATCAATGCAGCATCTTGAAATTTAGATTGTAGAATTTCTTATTGCTATATTTTCCAGGTATATCAATGCGAAGAGAAAGACTTCCACCAGTTACACGACATGCTAATACGAAAGCAGACTAACAAATGTAATATTCTACCTGGCCAACCCAACTATGGTATGTTATTCTCAAATTTTTATCATCTCACGGTGCTTACTACGAAATGCCAATGGCATCATGATCTTCTTTTCGTGTCAGGTTGAGCTATATCGCATGACAATCACTCATACTGAAGTATTAAGATTTTCCAGTCACCAGGCTGACTGCCCGGGGTGCGACAGACGGAACTCGGGTTTCGTCACTCGGGGAGGTTCTTTCCTTGCACCCCTTTCATTTGAAGGTTTCCTTACGACTTCTTCATTCACAGTTCAAAGGAATTTATGTACATAACTTAGAAAAAAAAACTGGCATGTCGTTCGTGTGGATTCGAATTCTAACCCACATGATTGGAAACCAACTCACCTCCGCTGCTTGCCACTGACCGTTGCTCTCTTAGAATAATAATAATGATGCTCGGACGATCAAACAAAGACGCATTTGGTTCTCTTTTTGAATTTTGATTCTCTTTTGGTTCGGACACTTTTGAGCGTGGACCCAATTTAACTTCCATAGTATCCTAATTCAATGATTACTACTTATTTGCTTCCAGGTATAGTAGTTGCACTTCGACTACTAACCAACTCTGGTAGTATCTCCGAAGCCGTGGGCTCAGGAGCTACGGTCACGGCCAAACGAGGCTTCCCGGACGTCATCATGCCCGGTGACGTCAGAAATGATCTCTATTTGACACTAGAAAAGGCTGAGTTTGAGAGAGGAGGAAAGAGTACGGCTAAGAATGTATTGGCTACAGTTAATGTACATGATAGCACTGGGCAAGTTATTGAGGTAAATTTCAATAGATTATATTATAATACATAGGCTCTGTTGTGTGTTTTCGTGTTAAATTCTAAGTAAAATTTCAAATAGTGCAACGCAGAATCACTTCAGTTTCAGTTTAAGGTCGTAACCAACCAACCAACTAAAAGTTATTCAACTTTTACTATGGGAGCAAACATGAAATAAACTGCAATGCCTACTCTACTCAAATGTATGAAACAACAGATTTTTTACGATTTCATGTTGTCTCCCATAGAAAAAGTGGTTCAGTTTGACGGTCTGAATCACCAGCAGAATAGGTTGCGAGCATTTCCAATACAGTACCTACTTACATATTTTTTTAAACGATATTGATTGTAGGACTGCGTGTGGGGCGCGAGCGGGAACGGTTCGACGTCATACGAGTCGACGGTGCTGTACCACAACAACAGCCCCGCGTGGGGCGAACAGCTGAGGCTCACCGTGCCGCTGGAGACCTTCACCAACGCGCACGTCAGGATTGAGTTCAGACATTGTTCCAGTAAGTTATGTGTCGCTTGTACCGCGTGTGGGTCCGATACGAGTCGACGGTGCTGTACCACAACAACAGCCCCGCGTGGGGCGAACAGCTGCGGCTCACCGTGCCGCTGGAGACCTTCACCAACGCGCACGTCAGGATAGAGTTCAGACATTGTTCCAGTAAGTTATGTGTCGCTTGTACCGCGTGTGGGTCCGATACGAGTCGACGGTGCTGTACCACAACAACAGCCCCGCGTGGGGCGAACAGCTGCGGCTCACCGTGCCGCTGGAGACCTTCACCAACGCGCACGTCAGGATAGAGTTCAGACATTGTTCCAGTAAGTTATGTGTCGCTTGTACCGCGTGTGGGTCCGATACGAGTCGACGGTGCTGTACCACAACAACAGCCCCGCGTGGGGCGAACAGCTGCGGCTCACCGTGCCGCTGGAGACCTTCACCAACGCGCACGTCAGGATAGAGTTCAGACATTGTTCCAGTAAGTTATGTGTCGCTTGTACCGCGTGTGGGTCCGATACGAGTCGACGGTGCTGTACCACAACAACAGCCCCGCGTGGGGCGAACAGCTGCGGCTCACCGTGCCGCTGGAGACCTTCACCAACGCGCACGTCAGGATAGAGTTCAGACATTGTTCCAGTAAGTTATGTGTCGCTTGTACCGCGTGTGGGTCCGATACGAGTCGACGGTGCTGTACCACAACAACAGCCCCGCGTGGGGCGAACAGCTGCGGCTCACCGTGCCGCTGGAGACCTTCACCAACGCGCACGTCAGGATAGAGTTCAGACATTGTTCCAGTAAGTTATGTGTCGCTTGTACCGCGTGTGGGTCCGATACGAGTCGACGGTGCTGTACCACAACAACAGCCCCGCGTGGGGCGAACAGCTGCGGCTCACCGTGCCGCTGGAGACCTTCACCAACGCGCACGTCAGGATAGAGTTCAGACATTGTTCCAGTAAGTTATGTGTCGCTTGTACCGCGTGTGGGTCCGATACGAGTCGACGGTGCTGTACCACAACAACAGCCCCGCGTGGGGCGAACAGCTGCGGCTCACCGTGCCGCTGGAGACCTTCACCAACGCGCACGTCAGGATAGAGTTCAGACATTGTTCCAGTAAGTTATGTGTCGCTTGTACCGCGTGTGGGTCCGATACGAGTCGACGGTGCTGTACCACAACAACAGCCCCGCGTGGGGCGAACAGCTGCGGCTCACCGTGCCGCTGGAGACCTTCACCAACGCGCACGTCAGGATAGAGTTCAGACATTGTTCCAGTAAGTTATGTGTCGCTTGTACCGCGTGTGGGTCCGATACGAGTCGACGGTGCTGTACCACAACAACAGCCCCGCGTGGGGCGAACAGCTGCGGCTCACCGTGCCGCTGGAGACCTTCACCAACGCGCACGTCAGGATAGAGTTCAGACATTGTTCCAGTAAGTTATGTGTCGCTTGTACCGCGTGTGGGTCCGATACGAGTCGACGGTGCTGTACCACAACAACAGCCCCGCGTGGGGCGAACAGCTGCGGCTCACCGTGCCGCTGGAGACCTTCACCAACGCGCACGTCAGGATAGAGTTCAGACATTGTTCCAGTAAGTTATGTGTCGCTTGTACCGCGTGTGGGTCCGATACGAGTCGACGGTGCTGTACCACAACAACAGCCCCGCGTGGGGCGAACAGCTGCGGCTCACCGTGCCGCTGGAGACCTTCACCAACGCGCACGTCAGGATAGAGTTCAGACATTGCACCATGCCATAGTATGAGGTTCTTGAGAGCCTTTAATTTTACTTACTGACCGCTTTATTAAGTGAACATGAGCATCTTAGTTGCTACTATTTAGTCATCATAAGCCTCTTCCGTCCCCACTTAGGGTGCGGATTGGTGGACTACACATACTCGTCGGTATTTCTTCCTCAGCGTATGTAGTATTCCTCACGATCACGATGTTTCCCTCTACCTGCGCTGAGCAGCCTGTATTTTGTACGTAAATACTGTATAGTAATTGAGACTTATTATTTTGCAGCGAGAGACAAGAATGAGAGGAAGCTGTTTGGGTTTGCGTTCGCGCGACTGATGGAGGCGAGCGGCGCCACTCTCAGAGACGGTGGGCACGATCTTCACGTTTACAAGTGCGATGACCCCTCCAAGTGAGTAACGACTTTTCATAGAGCACAACAAGATGCCTTACTATTTAGCAATAAAATAATCCAAAAAAGCCTGCTTCTTATTTTAGAGCTTTATTTTGTTGCAGCATGGCCACATCATTCAAATATTATAATTATGATATACAGTTAGCGTAATTTATGCGTGTTACCCTTTTCCATAACCTGCAATTTACAACTTGGAGGTCGATAGTAACTATGTTAATATATCTGCCTATATCACGCCAAACGAAACATCTCTTCATCGCTGGTGATGCCTGGATAGTTAGGCTGCGTTTTCACCAGAGACGTGCGAGATAGCGAGGCGGTGAGCGAGGAAAAAATCGGCTAATGGGAGTGCTTCAATTTCCCAATGACTTGACCGAGCGAGCGCGCTATTGGCGGATTGTTTCCTCGCTCAGCGCCTCGCTTCCTTGCACATCTCTGGTGGAAACGCAGCATTAACAACTTTTCCCATCTATCATCAGTATTCTGTATCAATAATTCTCAGCATCTGATCAAGAAATAATCTGCCCCTTTTGTCGAATATATGGCATCTCATTAAGTTTGGCTTGCCGTAAAAATAATGTGTGGTATTTTTTTAGTTTATCTTATACTGCTTTGGTACATCGGCTGTCTTCCAGTGTAAATTAGTTCTTATTTTTCCAGCAATTATAATTAATTTTTCAATTTACTTCTCAAGATTAGCCACAGCGAGTTATCTATCTCTACCGTCGTGTGCGAACGACAACGGCCGCACCGCTCCTACCAACGGAGTCGTGCCCTCCTTCCAGAGGAGTTCCAAGGAGAACTGCACTATCAACACTCTACTGTGCTCCACCAAACTTACACAAAACGGTAAGATATTTGTGAAACTATGTGAAACCTAAAATAGGAACAGTACCTACACAAAAAAGTACTCGATTTTTGCAAAAGTACTTACTATGTATATTTACGTATGCTTACATCTATGTTTCAGTGGGTTAGGTAGTTATAATTGATAGTCCCATGACTCTATACACCACAAATTTTTTATTAGTAACGAAACTCCCATAGAAAATCGATCGGCCGAACCGCACTTTTGTATGGGAGGTCCAAAAATTTTCTCGTTTTTGACCCATGTTCCTTAGGGAAAGTTATTCAGGTTCACGGTCTGAATACACCCTTAAAGTTTCATTACTAATTAAAAATTAGTGGTGTATACCTCGCCTCTTCAACGTCCATAAATCACTTCACAGTTTGTGTATATGTCGCAGTAACATGGTTGAAGCTTTGATAAAGTTATTTCACTAGGGATATAGCTATATACCGTAATATAGTTACATATATGAAAGACGTTCATACCTATCTGTGTCTATAATGAAATGATTGTCGAAGCCGGGACCATGACTATTTTTTGGAAACAGTAGTGATTCGGTTCAGGAGTACGATTTTTGAATCTCATTCGGTGAGCTCAGCAGTTGAAAATCTCAAAATTACTATGGAGATACGCATCTTTCTACTGCTGATTAGACTTTCAAAAATCGCACTCCTGAAGTATGATTTTTTAAAGGCAAATCAGCAGTAGACAGATGCATATATCTTCATAGTAATTATGACATTTTCAACTGCTGAATTCAGCAAATGAGATACAAAAATCGCACTCCTGGTCATTGAGAAATTATGTATAGAGCAGACAACACGAACAAAATCTGTGCACCATGATCAGCAGTGTGGGGCGCGTGCTGGGAGCGTCAGGCTGCGACGAGCGCCTGGCACAGGCTAAGTGGGTTAGAGCGCGTGCACCCTAACGCGTGTTACAAAACATTACTTCTCGGTAGCTTCTCTAGTTAACATAGTACCTCAATGCTCCTGGTCTGTTCTGGCACTCGCCGGCCGCTGCCGCGGCACGTTGTGGTCAACAGAAACCTACCATGCTCGTCGCTTCAAATCCGTGGCTGACTCAGTAAATTAGATGGAAATCCATAAATGAACTATTTTTTCCAATGAATAAACCACGTAACATTTTAAGGAATGTGTAATGTATATTTTTCATCTACAGAGGATCTCCTGGCCCTTCTACAGTGGCGCGCGCGCCCAGAAAAAGTTCAAGAAACGTTACTAAGAGTACTGCGACTAGGTGACGGTTTGAGTTGCGAAGAACTGATCAAGTTTCTTAGAGATGTCCTCGATGCTTTATTCGCTTTGTTCTCTACGGAGGACGGTAATAGGTACGTAAGTTTTCAAGTTATTCTTATTCCTTTTAGACTATAATGTCTTTCATTCATAGTAACATATAACCTCTATTCGAAAGTCTTTTAAGAAAAATCTTGCTGTATCTATTGAAAGGGTGCTTGAAAGGAGTCTGCCGCGTGACAAAACCTGAGTTCGTCTGGCTGGTGTAACCTCTGCAGTCAACCTGTCTGACTGGCCTATCTTTCCATTACAGTATGAGTGATTACCATGTATAGCCATGGAGGACAGAAAGGAGCAAAGGTGTCGCAAAGCAATATTTCTATCGTAGTAAGTGTCGCCAAAATGGAACAAGACGAGTGCGCAAGTTCCGCCCCTAGAACAGAATCCAGGAACATCATCCGTTTAGTTGTATTTTGTTGACAAACCCCCTCAGCAAAAAGAATGGCGGTCCGCTTCGAACTGAGCATCATAGGCCACGCCCACTGTTACGTCATGACCTAATATAATGGCCTAATTGCCTTGCGACACCTTGTTCCTTTCTTTCTGCTTCTCCGTGTATGTATACAGCTAATGCTAACACAAAAGAATAAGCTGTATGAATTTATAAAATTTATCGTCTCCACTGATGCATTACAATTCAGAACTTCTTCTGCAGTATATGCAGGATTCCTCACGGCCAATACAGTCAACATTGGAAGGGTTCTATTTCCAGCATTATGATTATTATTACAGGTCATTAATTATCGTTCCATCACTCATTAGATAATGTGAATATTTGCAGTACACCGCACTCCGGCACAGTATTCCTGGTGCTAGTGTCAATATGCAGTCTTCTGGACGAGACCCGCTTCCAGCACTTTCGACCTGTGCTCGACGTTTACATCGAAGAACATTTCTCCGCCGCTCTCGTTTATAAGTGCGTAACTTTTATTAATTCTTCTTGTTTTTGATGGCATTAAACTTCTTGCACATGCCAGCTGTGACAACCTTACGCGCAAATAAATGAAAATGATTTATACTCTGAAATGGAATCCGAGATCAATTTTTTTTTATCTCTGATTCGATTTCAGAGTATAATTTGTTTGTGCTTCGACACGGGAAATATACTAAGTTCTATGTTCAACTTTAGTTTTGAAGTGAAGTAACTAAGCAAGCCATAGGCCAAGTATTTCGCTTACGCTGATAGACGGAACATCAGTGTAACCGCGTATGAGACAGCGATAATTTCATCCAGTGATACCATAGGAAATCAAACTCCCATAAAAATGGGTAAATGAACTATGCTATATTATGCACACACGGCGTGTGTGTACACAAGTGCGATTTTTGAATCTCATTCGGTGAGCTCAGCAGTTGAAAATGTCAAAATTACTTTGGAGATATGCATCTTTCTACTGCTGATTTGACTTTCAAAAATCATTAATCATACATAGCGATTTTTGAAAGTCAAATCCATACTATAAAGACATTTACAACTGCTGAATTCACCGAATGAGATTCCCGCGCCGCTCGTAGGGTGAATACTTACAGTCCTTTGAGTCTAGTACGATTTCACTACATGTGCGCACCGCGCCTTCGGCTGCATAGAAAATAACCAGGGCCTCTAGAAAAAGTACTTTCGATTAGCATTAACGACAGTAGAAAAAATAAATAAACGTATGGACTTGACGTATGGTGGAGAAAGAAAACGTCAAAATGTTTTGATCGCCAATGTCAAATCCATACATTCTGTCATTTCTACTAGCGTCTACGCCAAAAGAAATGTTACCTTGTCTATAGCCCCTGTAGTGCGATTTTTGAAAGACACCCGTAACTCGTTGTAAACAGCAGTAGAAAATGTTAAAATTACTATGGACATTATGCGTCTTTCTACTGCTGATTTGAACGTGTGACTTTCAAAATTCGCACTGCTGTTCTCGCGCTTTTCAGAGCGTCGCGCTAGCTGCGACAAGTACTTAGTATGGAAAAAATAGAGTCGGCAACGCTAGTAGAGAAATCATACTAGACGGGCTGGTACCCATTGAACATAATCCGCCTCCGTGGAACTGCCTCCGTGGTCTAATGGTTAAGAGCATTGGGCTCTTGACACGGAGGTCGTGGGTTCGATTCCCACGGGGGGCACCTAGTGAAATGTCACTTTGTGCGTTTTTCCCCAGTTGGTTAGGACATTGCAGGCTGAGTCACCTGATTGTCTGAAAAGAAAGATGATTCCGTGCTTCGGATCGCACGTTAAACTGTTGGTCCCAGCTACTATCTCTGGTGGTAGTAGTCGTTACATAAAAACCACGTCAGAGGCCGTAAGGCGGTTTGAATAAACTCTGACACCAGCACGGCTAGCATGCCACCCACGACAAAGCGTTTAAACGAGAAAAACGTTATGCGCGCTCTTTTTGGCGTACGTAAAATAATAAAGATGGAGGCACGTCTCGATTTTTGTCGTTTTCTCGGCGTTGGCATGCTAGAGGGGCAGGGCTTGCAGCCCACTCGATAAGAAGTAGAAGAACATAATAATAGCACATTATGCAATATGCAATTTTCAGTTTATTGTTACCTGTTGTGTCATTATAATAACGAGAATACATTTTAATAAAGTTATTTATTTGTATCAAATCATAAATTATGTTGTTAACTTATAGAACATTATCATATTTTAATGTAAGATATGATACACACCTTTTCTGGTAAGCTATAGAGGCTCATATTCTGTACTATAATTGTAAGACCATGCTAAAACCTACAGTTAAATGTCAAAATCCATACATTTCGACCCTACTTAGCTCGAACTTAAGCATCAATTACATTGAACAATTTGCAGGGAGCCAACATTTAGTGTATTATGGTAGGTAAGGTAACCTAGTTTAAGGTGAACAGAATCAAATGAGATCGAATCCCGAACCTGATTTTTAGTATGCTTAAGTAGGTAAACTGGTTTTCGCTTCTTGTATGAAAACAATCATCTCGAAAACATTACTAGAACTAAAAAAAGAAAGCAATGCTACCTAACATTATTTAATAAAGAATCTAACCAGCTTTACCGACATTGCCCAATTAGGACAATGCCTTAGGGCCTGTTTCACCAATTCTGGGTAAGTTCTCGTTAGCTTATACGACAGATAGTTTGACATATTTTGTATGAAATAATGTCAAAATATCTGTCCGATAACCTAACAAGAACGTCTTATTCAGAAGTGGCCTTAGTCTTCCAGTTTACAAATAATAAATGACCTATACTCTTTCCTAGCTAAACTAGATATACCTACTTAGCATAGCATAGCATAGCATATGCTCACGACTATATTCCCCGAGGGGGTAGTCAGAGATATTCTGAAACCTCAGAACATCCACGTTTCACCAGTAGTACCGTAACTCTGTCCATATACCTACTTTGACTATTATAATTATCTACTTGTGTAGGTACTATCTACCGACATATTGAATTTACCTTTATATACCGTGTTGGAGTGTCACTGTATTCCATTTCTCTTATACGTATATTTTCAATAAACAGATGTTCTTCAAATACGCGAATTTATAGTAGGTGACCAATTGAGTCTGCCAGTTGCGAAGACCCATATATTTTTAAA
Organism: Agonopterix heracliana; assembly: GCA_963693445.1. Taxonomy (NCBI): domain Eukaryota; kingdom Metazoa; phylum Arthropoda; class Insecta; order Lepidoptera; family Depressariidae; genus Agonopterix; species Agonopterix heracliana. The sequence continues at coordinate 6,474,962 of OY856310.1, forward strand.
ATATTCGTCGCTTGGAAAACTGAAGAAAAAATACATCACTTAAAAACGAAAAAAAGCTACAACTCCTCACCCTACCTATACGAAAAAATTGGTAAAGTAGTTTTTACGTGATGCTCGAACAAACAAACAAACAAACACACAAATAATCAAACGAATAGACAAACAGACATAAAAAAAACCTCACTAACTATTCTTTATGATCCAACCTTAGACGATTTATATAGGGACCGCCTCGCCTTAGCATTTCCCCTCTGCCAACGTGCCAGATCAAACAATCTTACGCATTTACATACAATTTTATACCTTATCTATCACTAAACAGCCTTTAATTGCGGAACAATAATTTCGAAGCTATCGCGTTTGGGGTTCACACGACACAGTTTTTCATGAATTTTAACATTCAAAATTAAAATCTAAAGTAATGGAATAAAGTCCAAAGTTGCGGATTTCATGCTGCCTCAAACATACATACCTCATGCTACCAAAAAGTGGCAGATAAGTTTGTTAGTAGAATAAATAAATACTCTAAGGGCCTGTTTCACCACTTCTGAATAAGTTCTTGTTAGCGTATCCGACAGATATTTTGACATAATTTCATACAAAATAAGTCAAACTATCCGTCGGATAAGCTAACCCAGAAGTGGTGAAACAGGCCCTAAGGATTCAACTCACGTCAACGACATCTATCATGGTATGTTTTACAGGTTAACCTAACTAAAGCTGCTGGCACGTTCACAGACACATACAAATGAGTTCGATGAGACATTCTGCGTGCAGTGAGACAAAGGCATTGCGTAAATGTGTGGCACGCACCAGCTTTAGTTAACCGACCTCTATTTTTAATGCTGTTTTTTGTTGGAGCTTTTAACCCTGAGGCAATGACAGCTATCCATGGTATGGTATGCTTAACTACGTTTAACTAGCGGTTACAAAATACCTCATGAAACCTCTTCCGGCTTACCCTTGGCACAGCCCTTGGTGTACCTTATTTTCAAGGTGGAAACAGGGTAATTTTAATATGACATCTGACCACCCTTATTGAGATTACAAATCACAAAATTTAGCTTTAACTTTTAAATTATTGTCTTTAACACTTGCCCGATGAATGAAACTATTAAAATGCGTTTTATTATAAATGTTTCCTGCAATAAAACGTGAATTAATGTTAACATACCCGTGGAATGAAATATTTTCTTTGCAACGTTCAGTGCGGCTCTTGCATCCTAAAACGCTGCACGCTACCATGTTGTGAACTTAAAGTCACCCACTCGCAACAAATTACAATGAATTAAATTATTACGAAATAACTATTCATCGAAATATAGAGCAACAAACATTTTTATGAAATTTTTGTTGTCTGACTCCGATGTCAGACCATAGAGGCTAGAGCAAAAATATGGCTACGTCAATAAGGACAGCAATAAGGTAGCGATCTCCTTTTTTAACTAGAGTGAATTTGTATTATGCATCCCTCAATGAGTAAATGAGACAAAACACGTTCTTCGTTCTATTACTTGCTCTTTCTACGAAGCAAGCAATAAACTTTAAAATAGGAATAAAAGAATATGTCACATAGATTATTCCAAAAAAAGAAAATTACTTATAAAGAGTTTACACAACAAGAGATTAATACAGACAGTATCTACAACAGTAACCATTACACCAACCGGGTCGTCAAACATGACAATAAACCATTTATTTCAGAGGTCTGCTATCATCAGTACAACACTGTGCGGAATGGGCAGCCGGGGCCGAAGGTCAAGAGCCGATACGCAAGTGCTTGCGGTCCTTAGGCGCGGTGTTCCGGCTGGCGGTGCGCTCGCGCAGGCTGTTCTCCCGCGCCACGGGCGGTCAGTACGAGGACAGCTTCCGGCGGGACGTGCGCGCTGCCCTCAACGCTCTAAAGACCCTCGCGCAGCATCCTCACAGGGAACACTTGGCTCCTGCACAGGTAGATTTTTATACTGACCAATACGCACCGGAGTTTCGACGGGCTGGCGACGAGAGCTATGTAAAATTGACATTATTTTATTTAATACTAGTGTTTACCCGCGACTTCGTCCGCGCAAATTATATACCAGACTTTAAGTCAGATCATAAGCTATCAAACAAAAAAGTTTCATCAAAATCGGTTCAGTAGTTTTTGCGTGACATGCAAACAAACAAATGAACTCACAAACAGACAGACAACATTTCTAAAAAAGGTGGATTTCGAGTCAGGGATACCTAAAAACCATATCGTAATCTTTTTTTTTGTCAATATCTTCAATGTACAGACACACTTCAGTTACAGTTTTATAATAGTTTAGATGTTAGAGATTTGGTCGCTCACTCAAGACCTCATAAAAATGCTGAAAGTCACCCAATTGGCAATGGAGAGGGCCATGCTCGGAGTTTCCCTGCGAGATCGAATCAGAAATGAAGAGATCCGCAGAAGAATCAGAGTAGCTGGCATAACCCAAAGAATTGCTCAACCTAATTGGCAATGGGCGGGGCACATTGCTCGCAGAATTGATAGAGTTCTCGAGTGGCGACTGCGTATCGGAAAGCGCAACTTGGTGGGTAAGCCCCCCCACATGGCAGACCGACGACCTGGTAAAGGCCGCGGGAACCCGTTAGATAAGGGCAACGCAGGACTGGTCGATGTAGCGATCGTTGGGGGAGACCTATGACCAGCAGTGGACGTCTATCGGTTGAGAAGATGATGATCATCTGAAATTCGCAGTGGCGGATTTTATTTTTAAACTCTTCTGTCATAGAGGTACTAGAGGCGACACCCAGACTTAACACTCGTTTAGGCCAATTGGTGCAACTTTACTTAGCCTGTTCCAGGCGCTCGTGACACCGCGACGCTTCCAGCACGCGCCCCGCTCTGCGTATGTGGTGTACTGACTATACATCATAATTATTCAATGTTTTCTATTAATGTTTATTTACCCATGATGATGATGATGATTTACCCATTAACAAAAGTACATACTTCAATATAAATAAACAAAGTCATTCCAGGTGGCTCTTATGGCGTCGTGGGCGAGCGTTGCCAAGGAGGTAGCATCAGCTTTAGGACCGGTAGAGGCGGCGCGAGTGACCGCCGCGATGTTAGACGCGCCGGCCGCGAACGCGCCTCCGGCTTTAGCGAAGGCGAGGTTGGCAGCCGCACAGGAAATACTGAAGGGACCTTTGGGACAGGATCCTGGTAAGATTTTATCAAACACTAGTGTTTACCCGCGACTTCGTCCGCATAAATTATATACCAGATTTTAAGTCAGATCATAAGCTATCAAACCAAAAAAAGTTTCATCAAAATCGGTTCAGTAGTTTTTGCGTGATGCGCTTACAAAAAAACAAACTTGTCAATAGATGGCGCCACACGTCATTTAAATCGCGCTATCGAGTGTTATTTGATCCTCACGATTTTTACGATTTTATAATTGTTATAGATTCCCTTATTTACCTTATCCCGATGGGTTTCACTGAAAATAAAAAGGAATGGGCTGCCGTGAGGTATAGTTCAAAGTTAGAACCAAGCAGCATTGAAGCTGCAGTCTATGTCAGATATGTGATTCCGACTTTGGTCAAGGTGAGCTTGACAGGCGCACAAGAAATACTTAAGGGACCTTCTCTACCTTATCCCATAGATCAATACGTATCAAAGAAAGGAAAAATTAACACAGACAGGAGTGTACCTTGTATGATATTTAATAAGGAATTCCTTTGACTATGTGACGCCTCCAGAACAGTAATAAGAGAAGTGTCCTTTCTTGAATTCCGCTCACGACAGGGATAGAGCAAAGTCGTATATGTGAAATATTACCAAGGTGCATAAATCAAAACATAGTAAATGCTATCCAGTGCGTGCTAAAATCAAACAAAAAGAAATGTAGTCTATTCATCATGGTTAACTACTTTTTCAGGCGGATAATAGGAAGAGAAAGATACAAATCCTGCTCTTCCTATTATCCGCCTGGACACCAGTACGCGAATGGACGCTGCTGCTAATGCTATCCGTGTGGCAAAATACTGGTCCGGAAACATTTAGAATGACATGCCATCGGCTCGATAAAAGAATTCGTGAAAGATTTGTCAGAATTTGGCAACAAGTAATTTTAAACAGGAATAGTCTAGATTTTGTTGATAATACAGTGTTTTTGGGAATAACGATTGACTCTAGGCTGCAATGGGGTTCCCACATTGAAACTCTGGCTGGTAGGCTAAGTTCTGCAGCATATGCAGTCAGAAAAATTAAACAACTAACTGATATTAAAACTGCCAGACTCGTATATTTCAGTTACTTTCATAGTATCATGTCCTATGGTATTTTATTGTGGGGTCGTGCTGCAGACATTGAGACAATCTTTATCCTACAGAAACGGGCAATTCGAGCAATATATGGTTTGCGCTGTCGTGATTCGCTTCGCGACCTTTTTAAGGAAATTAATATTTTAACAGTTTATGGACAGTTTATTTATGAAAACATTTTATATGTAAGAAAAAATTTGTCTTTGTTTCCAAAAAATTGTGATGTCCATAATTACAACACTCGAAACAAAAATAAACTGATATCTCCGCACTTTCGGCTTAGTAGGGTCAACACGTCTTTCATGGGTCACTGTATACGTTGTTATAATAAAATCCCCGAGACCATTTTGAATCTTTCCGAAAACATGTTTAAAACTAAGATCAAAAATGTTATCTGTAAGAAAGCGTATTATAAACTGGATGATTATTTAAATGATCAAAATGCTTGGGTCTGAGGTCACTAACTTATAGTTTATTTACATTACTGTAAAGTATCAACTATTTTATTAGATAGACTATGTATTATTGTATACATAACAGTAGCTTAAGAATTTATATTGTAATAGTTTTAAGTCGTGTTATGTTGTAGAGTTTCTGGCCGCATCTTCTCTACAGCGACAACACGTTCCGACGCGGTGGTAGCTTAAAAAAGATTTGACGTTTAATAAGTGTGCTTCAAACTCCTATATTGAATAAATTATATTGACTTTGACTTTGACTTTGACACTAGTTTTCATTTTAGCGCTGCAGTAACCTTGCCAAACAAATAAAACGCCCGATCAATAAACCTTTACCATTACAGAAGCCCGGAACATTGTCCTAACCACGGCCTGTCACCACCTCCGTATACACCTCGCACGAAGAGACGAATTAGCACAATGCGCCGAAATGCTCGGCGAACTAGTCACACTGCTGTGGAGGAAGGAAGATCCGGAAGAGCCGGACGATCCGGACGAGATAGATCCGGACGTCGATGTTCTGTGTTTGAACACGCTCGATGTGCTCGTTGAGACCGTGCTGCATCTCATTGGAGGGAATTCGCCCGTTTTGGTGAGTGTTTAACACGGCGATTGTGAATTGCGGTTATTTCTGACGATATTCTAAAGTAAAGATGAGAGATGAGACCATTTTTTTAACAAAGATGTAGCAATTTGTTTTATAGTGTCATGCCACATACCTACCAATAAGGTTACCAAACTTAGTACCGACTACTCTCAAAGGGCGAAGGAAAACATCGCTATGAAACCTTAATCGATGATGAAGAAATTCTGATGGATATGGGAAGTCCACCAATAAGCATATCTAACGCCCGTGCACCTCACACCATGAAAGTATGCGTGTGCTTTAGCAGCGTAGACGAAAAAGGCTGATACTGAGATCTACTAAAGAAAAATAATATGCAGTGATGTAGGTAAAGTTATAGTTGTGTTTGGCTGCGTCCATCACGATCTCTTGTCATCTCGAATACCTAATACAAACGAAGAAATTTCCGTGTAGCTATCATAATCAAAGTCATTAATAATTTGAATGATATTAACAGGGTTCAATGGTGGCGGGTCTGCTCGGCGCCATGGAGCTACTGAAGCCGGAGCACTACCAGCGACTGTGGAGCCACCTCGCGCCGCACCCGCACGACCGCAAGCCGCTGAAGGACTTCCTCATGCGCGCCTTCCTTGTCTTCAGACATCTTATTGAGCAGGACGTAAGTACAACTTCTACAATTGTCATATAAATAAACAGATTTATCTAGTTTTGTTCTAGCTACTCTATGTAGGAAATGAGATTCCAGGACAGATACCAAGAGGACGTCCGACGACTAGATTGGTGAACACAGTTCGCAGTGATAATGACCGAGTGCAATGTCTCCGAAGACGACGTCAATAATAGGGCTAGGTGGAGGGAACAGCCGAAAATCTTATTGGCACTTCGCTCCATTATGGCATTCTTCTTTTTCTGCCGAGTCGATGGCATGTCATTGAGTTTGGCTTGCTATCGTGGTGAAGATAATTCGAACTAGTGTTAGAGGCTTGCTCAGGGCGAGCCATACGTATTGGGGGTTTATTACGTCACTCAGGGAAGCCTCCCTGAGTCGTACTGTTGTGGGATCATTCCAACAACAGTACGACTATTCATGATACTAGACAACAAAATCCAGCGAGCTGATGAATAGTCGTACTGTTGTGGGATCATTCCAACAACAGTACGACTATTCATGATACTAGACAACAAAATCCAGCGAACCCGTTACTAATCTAGTTTAGGATCATGTGTACTTGTGTACTGTAAAACATACTGCAATCGCTATACCTGGGCAAACAAAAACTTTAAACTAATGCCACGATATATGACTTAAGATTTATTTCTTATGATTAGCTATAAATTCTAAATACCATTCTATGTTCTTTCTTTGTGACGTTATTTTCGGTATTCTGGCGAACAAAAGAAAAAATCATGAACTTTAATTTTGGGATCAAAACAGTGAATGTGTTATTATTAAATGAAACGTTACAGGTGTTCCCGTCAGACTGGATGGTGCTGAGAGTGCAGAGCTGCAAAGTTCTACTATCAGCGTTACAAGACCTCGCCAAGCCCCTGCTTGAGAGATTCATGGGAGACGAACCACCACAGTTTGATTCTCAGGTAGGAATTAGTTATAGCTTGTAGGACATGTTCCCATAAATAATGTTTTTTTTTTCGTTTCGAAGAAGACGTTTCATAGTCATACCTATAGGGACTATATGTACGAAATAAAAAAATACTTCTCATTGAATTTTATCTCAAAAATCGCTCTCTGATAAACCAGCTATTATGTTTTATCATCAGTCATGAAACTCATGAACAGACAAGGCTAAGATCTCCACTTTTATTATGTACATACATATAAGCCACAGCCAAAAAATTGTCGGACTGTAGTCAAAGCTTTAAATTACCTTTAAAGCTACAATAACCTCCTTGAAATCTGTACGTACGTACGGTCGCCAGTTTGAGGACGTACATATGTGTGTATGTATCAATTTATGAAAATTTTATAGATTGGAATTCTTTTCTAAATCCCTCCATTGTTATTCCTATTACGTCAGAAATTTAACGACATTGATCAAATCTGATATTGGCAAAACCGGTAATTAGTCAGAAACTATCCGCATTAATGTTAGCTCATCATCGGAAAGCTTATTATATTTAAATTCGGGCCAATTTAATAGATCACATTTGACATCTATTGATATTTCATCAAAAGTAACCTTATAACGGCGGTCATAGAATATTGTTAATTTTATCGAAGTTAGAACTGCACAATTTCTTAACTTTTTTAATTACGATTACATATTTATTGACCAAAGAAGGTAATTTTACGATTTACTTTCACTAATAAACTATTTTAAACATAATAAACGATTACTGTTCTAAAAAACTGAACGTCGTTACAATGTTGCGTCAGTGAACCCTTTTTCCTTTTTAACACTAGGGATGTTACCCCAAAAAATCGATGTTAAACGTAGTTCCAACAAACTGCGATATTCACATATAAATCAATTCACATATGTTTGAAATCCGTATCGATTCATTCACTTTAATCGATTTTTTTAAGCAGGTCACCTCACTACGAAGCTAAAACTGACAAAAATCTAATGTGATCTATTAACTTGGCCCCACTATACAGCATTGATGTCTTATGATCAATGATTTACAGTCACAATGCAAAAGAAACACGTTCTATGCAATCAAACTTTTAGATTTATCATGACGCTATTAGTCAATAGTTGAGATAGGCTATCTAAGTAACCTGTTCAAACATTAAAGCATTAAAAAACCCTAGGAAACGACTGTGTCGTTATAATTTGGCCTGATGCCGTGCTGGGGTCAGCAGGAATCCCTCCAAATCGGAGGGCCTTCGCGGCTGAGCACACGAACGTTGTATAAAGTCAAAGCACATACCTGGGTCGAGAGTTAATCCTCAACTCGCAACGACTGTAGTCACGTGGCATACGTGATGACATGGCTGTGCGCCGGCGCTGAAGCTGCAGCTGGAGCTGAATGGCGCACAGATGCTGGTCGCAGGACACGTGGACGCGGAGCGGCGCGACGGACGGACGGACATTACACTGGATTCGAAGATAAAAAGACTCGGGGGCCATAATGAACCGAATTTACTAGACGGGCTTCTTTTAACAAAAGTACCTACACTAAATAATTACTAAAGAAACTAATTCATATCACATCACCGATTAACGGAATTTTCCAACTTTTCAAATTATTTTCACTCGCGATATTTTGAGGCAGAACTGCATTAGATAAAATCTAAAATCCGAAAACGCAATAAAGTAAACGAGCACGCTGGCAAATGGCGGGAGGTGACTTTAAAATGTATGAAAATTACGACGGAAGCGTGGAATTAATGGGCCTTTGAGGCAAAAATGTGGTAAAATGAGCAAATTCTCTCTCACAACCCAAAACCCCGGACAGGATAAAGGTGTCGCAATACCGTCTATTGCTTAGCCGGTCTTCCGATATCTGTATGATCGATACACAATACACAAATAGGGAAGCAGACGACAGCCACGGCCCAATTAGGTGACATCAGGTGATAACTCAATACTTTAGTCACCGCGGGGTTTGTACGTGACGCTCTTATGTGTGCGTGCATCGATTTGGGGGCACTTGTATGTAGTCGTAGTACTTACTGACCATTGTGACCAAGGACTCACTCTGCTCAACGCTGGTGTACTTTGTATACAGGGTGTAAGGGAATTGCTTCGGAAAACTCAAAGGGGTGAAAGTACCCAGCAATATACAACTTTTACTATGATCTCAAAAATAATATTTAATACATGTTATTTAATAGTTTTACTACCGTAACAGATAGTTCACTTAAGGTGGTTTCCGTCCATACAAAACTTTGTCGTATAACACTCGTAGACGGATTAATAAAAATAATGTTCTATTTATGGAAAAATAGCTTAGAAAATCTAGATTGCGCGTATCAAATAATATTTACAATTTATAATATTATTACGAATATATCAAGCTTTGAAACTATTCATACAAAATTTCAAAACCTTATATCTTCGTAATTATATTATAAATTGTAAATATTATTTGATACGCGCAATCTAGATTTTCTAAGCTATTTTTCCATATATAAAACATTACTTTTATTAATACCGTCTACGAGTGTTCTACGACAAAGTTTTGTATGAAATTGACAACTCTGCAACCACATTATCCCGATTTTTCGAATTTCGATCTTTGCGCTTCAGGAACGAAAAACAAAATTCGCACGATTAACCCCCTCGGTGGGGATCGGCCGTCAAGCGTACCCGAGCTGTGAAGTGAGACAGGCCTGTTAGTACTAGTATTTATTAACTTGACATCCTATGTGTATCGCAGCTGTGGTCGGGCTACATGGAGCTGGGCGTGGCGCTGGTGACGTCCGGCGCGCTGCAGCCGGAGCGGTGGGCGGGGCGCGGCCCGGACAGACCGCGCATGCGCGCCGCCGCCGGCCTACAAGTGCTCGCCGTGTGGAGTCGACTCGGTAAACATTTACATTTCACTACCTTTTATCGTTTCTTCATGTATTTACGTCATATCGACTACTTGCCGGACTGCTATTGATGAATAAACCGCTGGGTGAATACAATAACGGCACAATTAAAAAAAAGCGATTTCGAGAAAATTGCGTTTAAAGTGGCGTCGAATGTACTACGCGCGAACAGATTTAAGTGACACTAGTGCCACCTATCGGGAAACCCTGTGAAGTAGCAAGTTAAGTCATTATTGCATAAATAGAATAGTTGGCGCAGAGCATGAATCCGCATCTAACTCGAATTTGCCAAATTTTGACTTGTGCCGTTATTGTATTCACCCAGCGACAGTCGCTTCAGTTGAAATTGACTTGATTGAGTCATACGAGGAAAACTGACAAAATCGGCTGGTTGATTTACGTTCCACTTCGATAGAAAAGACCGTAAGTTTCAGCATTTACTTGCATTTGGCCTCAGTCTCACCGCGCGACTCAGTCGCAAGTCTCAAGTCCTCAGTCTCAAGCGATGACGGAGGTTCTTACGTAGGACGGAGGATGTAATATCATTTCCCTAATCATGAGCAACATTGCCAACATTCTAACTCCACGATTGACAAATCTTCCTTATTGAAATAACCGTTGTGTTCGGAATTTTTGGAACTCCTTATAAACGTTTACTTCTTATATTTGGCGCCGTCATCTTTTTAAAATAATGGCTGGTTGCTTTATTCTTTGCACTGCAATTCTGCCAATGTTAAGTAGTTTGTAGGAGAATCGTAATTAAATCCCAATGATTTATTATGAATAAAACAAGAAAGCGGAGCTTCGTGTTTAGCTCGAATGCAAACGTCATACAACCGCTCATGACCAAACTCGCAACAGATGTACCTGTATGTGCAGCTAGAATTGTTGAACATCTTATAATTCCGTTATCTTTTAACAATAAATTTGGCATAAACTGTTGCACTTTTAAGTGTTTTCCTCTTAATCTCCCAGGGCCAGCCCAACTGCACCTCGTCCCCGGCGCCGTCGGAGCCCTATTAGAAATAACTCTAGTGGGAGAACTACGCCGGGCAGCCCTGGGCGCCCTGGTATCACTGATGGCTTGTGAACGAGCCGCTACCGGTTCAGCGCGGCGAACCGAGGCCGCCCTCGTTGACAAACTGGATTCTCTCGTCGCGGACAACAAGGCCGACGACCACTACCGGCGACTGTTTGATACTGTGTAAGTGTTATACTGTTATATGACTACTAGTCTGACTGATGGCATGTGAGAGAACCTCTACAAGGCCGACGACCACTACTGGCGACTGTTTGATACTGTGTAAGTGTTATACTGTTATATGACTACTATAGCAACTATAGTCTCACTGATGGTATGCAAGAGCTAGATAATTAGCTAGCTGAAGTAACAACAGGCTCATTTTGCCTCTTTAACTATAATTTAAAAGCCTATAGCCGATCTAAGGCTCGGAATCCACCAAAGTGGAGCGAAGCGGAGATGTGTTAAGCGTAAACCAATAAAATAGCGTCAATTTTTGTACGGGATCGAACGAGCGAGCTATTGGTGGATTCTATGCTCCGCATTAGGGCCTAAATGGCCGATGCCAGAAAGAGATACATCGCTCAATTTCTTCTGCAGATAGTGACAGCGAGCGTCTTTTCTGGTACACTTTCTTTACTGATACACGTCTTTCAAACGGATGGGGGTTTGTATGAAGTATAACTGTAATAAAAGTCAGGAACTTATTTAATGTACATAAAAAGAAGCTGTAATGTAACTAATTTCATACTTGATTGTGCACGCTACTTTCTACCAGGGAGCATCTAAGTTCTGTGTAAGTATCAGAATGAGTTATTGTCTACTATTATATTCTTAAAACCCTAGAAACAACTTGTTTTCATTCTAATGTCCTATTTTTCGATCGTAAACGTTGTGGAGCTTCGCTATTAGAAACTATCACAGAAATTAAGCAAGGTTTTTTCAGGTCCATACAGGAAATACCTTTTAAACAACATTTTAATTTAAGCATGATGTATTCAACAGTCTAATGGAGCGGGTATCGACCGAGGGTTGGCGGGAAGCCGGCGCGGCGTTCGTAGGCTGCGTCACACGTCTACTGGAGCGACTCCTCGACTACCGCGCCGTCATGCAGGGCGCAGAACACAGGGACAAGAGGATGGCCGCCACTGTCAACTTACTAGTGAGTCTATTACTTTAAGTTTGGCTTAAGCGTGTCATATCTCTGTGGTCTATTATTACTTGAGACATAAAGTGACTGATGAACATAAAGACATCGCATCCAACGGTGGGTTTTGTTAAGTGTTTTTGAACTTAAATAAAGGAAAAACTTTCGGGACCCGGGTTAATAAAATGAAGTACCTAGACATCATCATCTCAGCTGATAGACGTCCACTGCTGGGCAAAGGTCTCCTTCAAGGATTGCCAGAACGACCTGTCCCGCGCTGTCATCTTCTAACGCAGTGGTTCCTAACCTTCCTTTTTTCGACCAAGGACCACTTTGATTGTTTTGTTGTTAGCTCGGACCACAATGTTCAAGATTCTTAAAGTTTTAAAGACATTTCATTTGCCATAATTATCATATAGGCATATCATATTAACAAAAAGTTTAACTTCAACGGATAATTAGTCATCGGCATGTACACATGCCACTCGCCACAAATTGCTTTCAAAACATTGGCGTAGCATTTGTTTCTATCGCAAATTATTAGCAATTCTTTCATACGCGCTGGTAGTCAGGACCCTCCCGCGGACCCTACCGAGGCTCTCACGGACCACCGGTGTTCTAACGGGACTAGAAACGGATTATACTTAGAGTGTGCGCGCGAACGGGAAGAAATGACAGCTCGTCAGTGATGCCAACTTCAGGGTGGTCTATACGGTTTCGTCGATTGTCCAAGCCACGTAGATATAGGACAACTCCATAAACCTCATTTCCAGCTAACTATAAAATACGTTTATATTGGTCAATCCATGACATTGCACCAGGAGGGATGTTTAGGACATTTTTTTTTTTATTATAGATGGGTTTGCTCTTGACCTCGATCTAGTCCTCAGGACAAAGATGGGGTCGAAGATGTAGCGAGCTTACCCAGAAGGGCCTCAGCCCTTTCGGACATCGGCTACTTACTCCTATTCCTTCACCTTGTTTTTCCTATATTGTATATTTATTTAACCTATATTATTTACTTTTACAGAACTTCTACAAGAATGAAATAGATCGCAAAGAGATGTATCTTCGATACGTGTACAAGCTGCATGATCTTCACATTGCTTCTGATAACTTCGTCGAGGCGGGCTGCGCGCTCTTGGTATGTTTAAGAATAACCACAAAAATAACAAGACGAGACAATTTAGCAACATCTCGATGTCTCTAATCACAGATAAAGGGTAACGATTAAAAATCAGATACCTGCTATTATTACTACAGCCAATCAACCCTTTCGTCTCACTGTTCATTGCAAATCATTTATACGTAAAATAAAAAGCATATGCAATGCTCGTGCTTGAACAGAGCCTTCCCAAATAATGTACTGAACTCCCAACCTATCAAATTGGCAAACCACACTGATTGGCGTGATAAATTAAATGAAAATCGACTCGACGGAAGAAACTATACCTACTCGTTGGAATTTTGTGATGACCTATGAACTAATGATTTAATATGCAGTAAACACCTGTCGACACTTTATCCTCTTAGTTCCTACGTTTTTCAACACTTTTAATGCACATTAAATGTCACCTCTATTACAGCTGTACGCAGAAACATTGAGCTGGGAAAGTGATCAAATAGGCGTAGACCCAGAATACCCTGAGACGCCCGAGTGGAAACGAAAAGAAGCTATTTACAATCAAGTGCTACAGTATTTCGATAGAGGGAAGGTTCGTATTTAGATAAAAGCTTTATACCAATTTTATCAATTTTAGAACTTATACGAGATTACGATTGATTGATTCTGTGCACATGGACCTGCCATTTGTTTACTATTCCAGCTGTTTCTAGTAAATAAAGACTTGATTGATTTCCTAAAATTTCTACCTATTAGTTTCATTGGGTTGTGCGATGGAGGCCATGTTCCTATTTTGTAATTTTCTCGTATTGTTATGTCGAAATCGTTGTAACGTTATTGCATTGATATGCGTTTAATAACTTGTCTACACTAGCTGTTAACCTGACTCCCTGAATCGGATGGGTTCAAGCAACAGAGCACGAAATCACCGCGCCGGCCGCTATGGGTGCGGGAATTACTCTATGGTTCAAGCACAATGCGCCGCGAGCTTTGTGGTTCAGGCCCATTGTGGATTTGCACGCACTTAGATGGGTCCTTCGAACTTTATCCATGCCTTAAAGACTAATAATTATGATGAGGAAGAAAATAATTTAAATGATTTCCATTTCAGTGCTGGGAAAAGGGCCTGCCCTTACTACGTGAATTAGCTACATTATATGAAGGCAAACTATGTGACTACGCGCGCTTAGCGCACTGTCTACGGACCCACGCTACATTCCTTGATTCAGTGTTGGAACAACTGAGACCTGAGCCCGAATATTTCAGGGTCGGATTCTATGGGAAGGGTTGCCCGTTGTTTGTTAGGGTAAGTGTTTTTTTATTATTAATGGCTAAATTTTTATTATTAATCTAAAGGCTTTTTGCTCGCCTCTAGCACTGCATTTCTGCTAATATCGAATGTGGTTTAGGACGTAATCCTAGAGACTTTGAGATAATACAAAATGGCGGGGCCACGTGGCCAGTCCGTAAGCGCACAACTGATACCACCCCCGTCCACGAATCAACTAGCCACGCGACTCCTGGACTCCTGGTTGTAACTCGCGTCTTATTTTGTTGTTGATATTTTTAAAGCCGTGGTGGTCCAGTGGCGAGTAACCTTGCCTGCTGTGCAGAAGGCGATGGTTCGATCCCCGTCCAAGCCGACTCGTACCAATGAGTTTTTCGGAATTTATGTACGATTTGTTACACCACTGGCTTTTCGGTGAAGGAAAACATCGTGAGGAAACCTGCATGCTTCAATTTCGAGGCGTGTATTGTACCCACTGTCCATTATAAGTGGCGACGGGCTCACCCCCCGTCACACTGGACAGAGTTTCGGTACTACTGGTGAAACGTGGATGTTCTGAGGTTTCAGAATATCTCTGACTACCCCCTCGGGGAATATAGTCGTGAGCATATGCTTATTTTTAAAGCCGTAGGTGTGTTCTAACATTTGAATCAATGTCTATCGACATCTGTAGGTACTGTATGGACTATGTTGTCTGGAAAAAAAAAACTGTTATCTAACTACGACCTGATTGATGTAATGCTTATTACCAGGCTGGACTGTCAAACCATCCTGGGTTCGAATCCCGGTTCGGTCATGAACAGGCCTGTGTCACTCCGCGTGTAGGTATTAAAAACATACCTACAGGCGGCGGCCATTGCGCAAGGGCCAATCTAGTAGGCTGCCGCAATAAACTCTTTCAATACGTATAACCACGTATAACTTATTATGAACCGTAGTCCAGTGAATTAAGGCCCATATTCCCTCAAAAAAATTTGGTAGGTATGTAAATGAACACGTGCTCGGCTGGAACGCGAGCTAAATTAAATCATATTGTTTATCAGATTGAGTACATATTTCTTTGAAAACCATTGCGAAGTAAAGCTTCTGTAACGCTAGTTACTAGTTATTATTCTGTGTCATGGATGATAAGTTTGTGCTGCTGTTGTATGGTTTCAACAATTAAAAGCCTAGTAGTTTACGTTTGGGATCAGTACAATTTATGTTGCCGAAACGTAATTTTTAATTATATTTTGATGCGATTTACTGACTTACCACTGTTATATTACCCAGAACAAGCTGTTCGTGTACCGCGGGCACGACTACGAGCGTATCGGTGCGTTCACGCAGCGCCTGCAGTCGGAGTACTGCGCCGCGCACATACTGATGCGCAACACACCGCCCGACGACTCCATCGTGGCCGCCGATGCCCAGTGTGAGTGTTATTGCTACGGATATTACTAAAGGGGCTAAGCTAAGCTAAGACCAGCGATGTTAGTCCATACGGAAGACAGCTAGCGACTCATTCAAGAGGTGGCGGTTCGATTCCTGGCCTGTACCACTAAGTTCTACGGAATTTATGTACGGTTGTATTTAACATTATCACTAGCTCGACGGTGAAGGAAATCATCGTAAGGAAACCTGCATACCCGAGAATAATAACAAATTAGTTCGGATGTATATGTAAAATATGGGTGAGCTTGGGGCGAACACAAAAGATCAGCGATGGTCGCAGTGTTACATAACGAACCTTGCTTGCAATAGCCCAGCCAACAACAAAAGGGGCTAATAAGGAGGTTTTATTTATAATCTTTCTATATTTTCACTGTGACTTCGTTCGCCAGCATGGATTCCAGTCCAGACCTAACTTCCGTGCATCAGGAACGAATTTACCATAGATTAGGAACAACTTCCATCCAAACTTCAGCTTTTATGATATTCATTTTTGCTTATATGAATTCCGACGTCTAGTAGGCAAGATTGATATAATAGAATAGGCCCGTTACTCCTATAAACAGGCAGGTTTAACAGTGGCAACCACATAAAATAGTAATTGAAATTGAAATTGAAAAAGTTTTTATTGTGCAAACAGACAGGTGGTACAGTACAGAATGGTTATAAATATTACAATAATCATACTTAAAATTAGGGAACTAAAAACAAAATCTGTTTGCGACAAAAGGGGATCAGCTCAGTGTTGTGCCGGCCGAGTGATCTGATCAGAGATCACAGCGAGCGCAGCCCTGATTTTCAGCTGTACCCTGTTCTCACTTGCAATACTTCTATCAATGTTAACAAAGAAAACACTGCTTAGAGCTTCTATGCCAGAAATAAATTTTGGGGGAAAAAATAAAAACGATAGGTATTAAAAGGCCAATGCGAACATAGTAAAATAAAATAAAAAACATAAATAAACACACATAAAAAAAAAAAAATTCCAAATACAAACAACAACAGATGACAGAATTTGACTTCCAGTAGATAATGAAGTCCAGCGAGCCCGGGGTTTAACCTAACTAACCTAACCTAATCAGCATGCCTCTAATTCTAGTCGGCAAATCTCTCCAACACGAACGGAAGTCAAACTCAATGACATGCCATTGACTTACCAGAATTTTCGTTTCTTCTACTCAATAAATGTCTTTATTTGTAGATATCCAAATCTGCAACGTGAAGCCGGTGCCGTCTCGACGCAACTGGCCATCGGGCACTCCGGAGCAGGTAAAGCGTTTCTACGCGTGCAACGAAGTCAACACTTTCCTCTGCGATCGACCTCTTCATAAACCCCCCATCGATAAGGATAATGAGTTCAAGGTAAGTTATATTCTCGTATGCTATTGGTTTATGGGAATGTTCACATCATAATATGTCTACCTACATATTTCGTTTTTGGGACGAGGGTTCGAATTTCACAAGTTTGTTTTTATCATGGGTACGAATATTTGTACCCAGTCCCAATTCCCGCGCTAAAAATTATTCTACGGGGTAATTTTTGGAATACGGAAAATATTCTCAGAAGTGATTTAGATTAGATGACCGAATTCAGCATAATATATTTTTTTTTTATTAAAAAATGGGTTTGCTCTTGACCTTAATCCAGTCCAGAGGACAAAGATGGGGGAAAACCCTGATTTATACTGGAAAAGGTGAAAAAATAATCCGTATGTCTTAGCTAGGTTTAGCTCTTAACAAGTCATAATAATTCTAGCCGACGCTAGATTCTAGAACTTATGTAGTCGACTAGATCTGAAGACATTTCATTTGTTACGAAAATTATGAATGAAATAAAACATGATTTGTTCTTATGTTTACACGCTTTTATTTCTCTATTGCAGAGTCTTTGGATTGAACGTACTACTTTAGTGACAGAGAACACATTGCCTGGAATATTGCGGTGGTCCGAAGTCGTCACGAGATCTGTGGAAGAAATACCACCTGTTGAAGTAAGTCACTAACTTTAGTTTTAGTTTAGTTAGTTAATTCTAATTTAATTTCTCTATGGTTAATTCTGATCCAAACCCGTCACCCGTGCTGGTGGTCTGCCTACTAGTCTTCGTCTCTCCCTTGGCCACCACTTGATACATTCTTAATCTACCGTCTTCCGCTCTAACCAAGTGTCCAGCCCATCCATACCACAACTTTCTAATCAGCTTTGTCATTGAATTTTGACGTTAGCACACCCTTAGCGTGCCATACAACGATCTCACGATGCTCTAGACACGCGCACCGTCTCTCTGGCACGCGTGCGCCTGCTGTATGTGCTTCTTGCTCGGCTCATCTAAAATAGCTCCTGAAGTGCGGTATCTGAAGTTAATGAGGGGCAGGGATAGCCAGGATAGCTATTCGGTACGTAGGGAGTAGCCTGCTAGTTAGGTAGGTTAGGGTTAGTTAGATGAACCTCAATAAAATATTTCTCTAAAAGAAAACAAAAAAACTTGGGTCTTATCTAGCTTATTGAAAACATAAACTTATTTGAAAACCTTTACTTTTATGTTGTAATTAAAAAAAATGTTTACTCCTCTAGTTTGCCTGCGAAACTATGGAAGCAACGGAGCGGGAGCTGCGAAGCCTAATCTCCCAGTACACCGCTGACCCCACTCGCAACATAAACCCGTTCTCCATGCGTCTACAAGGCACCATCGACGCCAACGTCCAAGGCGGCATCACTAAATACGAACAGGCCTTCCTGACGTCAGAGTTCGCGAGGAACGCTTCCCCCAGAGAGGCGGCGGCTGCGGCCAAGTTGAGGAGGCAGGTGGCTTCGCAGCTGGCCGTCGTGGATGCTGGCTTGACTTTGCATGGGAGATTGGCGCCGGAGGAAGTAAAACCTTTGCATAGGTACGTTTGTGTTTTATACTACATTTATTTTGCAAACACTTTCCGTGGTTCAGACCATCAAACTAAACAATTTTTACTACGGAAACAATGATAAAATTGAAAAGAAAAATCAGCTGTTTCATACATTAAGGCCGAGTAGACATAGCAGTTAATATGAAACAGCGGATTTTTTTTATTTCAGACTTCCACTGTTTAGTTTGATGGTCTGAACCATCCCTGAAAGATTGGAAAGTGTTTAAAATCATCCAGTATGAAGAGATCTAAATAACATGACATGCGCCTCTAAAGTGTTTACAAAGTCTCACGCACGCGTGTGTGTGAAATACACGGATATCTTTTCGACCAGCGGTGTCAATAATTTGCTCATAATTATCCTATGACCGCGGTGGGCCATGTTATCGTTGTTATAAATACAAGACGAAAATGTCCGGTGAGGAATCTCCTAAACGGGACAAAATTGCGTCTTCTTTTCTAAGCCAGGATGGTAAATAAATACACGTTCCTTACACTCGTACTGTTTGTTTTCAGACGATTGGTGGAGAGGTTCAATCAACTGAGACAGAACCTTGGACCAGGCTTGGCTCGAGCGAGACGACAACTTTCCGAGAGTATTGTCAAGTAAGCTTTTGTTCTGTCTATTCGGGTTTCCTTAATCCAAATCTTGTCTTTTATAATTTTGCCTCTATTTAAAGAAATTTAGGTACAATTTGTAATGTTTGTAGTGTGGAAATATCGTAATGCATAAGCATAAGCATATGCTCACGACTATATTCCCCGAGGGGGTAGTCAGAGATTTTCTGAAACCTCAGAACATCCACGTTTCACCAGTAGTACCGAAAACTCTGTCCAGTGTGACAGGGGGTGAGCCCGTCGCCACTTATAATAGACAGTGGGTACAATACATGCCTCGAAGTTAAAGCATGCAGGTTTCCATCTCACTAATACAAGTTGTGTCGGTCTACCTGTGACAATGAACGGAGTTTGAACTACTTTATACACTACTAGTGAAATCTGATGATCGGAGCGAAATAGCTTTGACCACCTTCTGGGAATATGGTCTTGAGCATTTATGCTAATGCTTCAAAGATTACTTTTGTGATTTCTAACGATGCGATGCCTTCAAAGGAGTCAATTTCTTGGAGAAGGTAGACTAGAAGTGATAAAAATAACGTTATGTTTGCAGCACGCCTTTGCCACCGGTACCGATGATGGACAAACGATCTCAAAGCATACAACAGAGCGACAACTTTTACGAAGACAGTCACCTTTACAATAAGCCCATCGTAAGTTATTTTACTAACATTTCCAACAGTTTAAGCTTACTCTTGCAATATATGGGCGGTTTGCTAGTTGTTTTACAATTCTTGCCGTGTGGTATCCGGCTTCAAACCTCGCTCAGATTTATATCGTAAAAGGCGACCATTGATTTAAATAAAAGGAAAGATATGGTACTAGCCTCTAGCGCATGGACCGTATAAAGGGAGTCACCCGTGACCTACCCGACTCAGTCGCAATCCGAGCGGCATTTGAATGACACGCGTGCGTGAGCGAAATCTTTTTTATTTTTCGGTGTAATAAAGGTACCACAATGCCTTCGGGTGCATTTAATCGTTGCACAAATCATTCAAAAAGAAAAAACAAATCACACGGCATTACTTTTGACTCGTAAGTACATGAAAACTTAATATTTCGTATTAATAAATGTCTCGATTCGATATATTTCATCGCCATTTTGCA
Organism: Agonopterix heracliana; assembly: GCA_963693445.1. Classification (NCBI taxonomy): domain Eukaryota; kingdom Metazoa; phylum Arthropoda; class Insecta; order Lepidoptera; family Depressariidae; genus Agonopterix; species Agonopterix heracliana. The sequence continues at coordinate 6,495,436 of OY856310.1, forward strand.
GAACGGGACAGAGATATACGATACGTAAGTGTGCGACAAGTTAAGCTACACGGCAACGTGTTGGCGCTACCCGCGTACCCGGCCATATTATATCGTCCTGCTCGCACGCCATCTGTTTGCGTCATACAGTCTCTTTCATTTTTGATGTATACTATTAAGCTTAGTTTGTGTGAGCATGTGTATCTGTGTTAGTACGAGATCCGTTTTTCGAGTACGTAATATTAGAAGGTACCGCTTCTTCCCCTATTATTTAATTCAAAGAAGGCGACTAATCCCTTGCCCACGTGTGGCTCATGTATGTACCTATCTAATTAAACTGAAATAAAAGTGAATAAACATACGTGGAACAATCGACACCTTTCAAATGCTGGGGACTACTATACTACCGTTTCTACTTGATGCATTAAGTTTATTTGAATAGTGAAACCTTTGCTATTTTTATAAAAAATTTGCCCTTTCCAGTACTCGCTGGAAGACCCATCAGAGCAGCAAAGCAGCATAATGTCGAGCAGTCTACCCATCAACGACTCGAGGGACAGTATCGATGACAACTCCATGATCAAGTCAGCTCCGCCATTACCAACCAGGCCGAAGTCTGGAGACCCGAGGAGCCCCACTAGACACACGTTTGACAAATATCGGTAAGTGGTATATTGAGACCCTTGTTACATTGCACGCCGTTGGCCGTCACGGCAGATTTGAAACCGATTTTTAATTTCGAACTTCCGCTCCCGATTAAAGTTTTGAACTTCTGTCACGCAACGCAGTCGGGTAAAAAGGTTGCGGATCGGAATTTAAAAGCTTCCCATAAGAAATTTCATCTTTCATATATTTGGTAAGCAACTTTTATGGTCGTGAGATTATGTAGGTATGTTTGTGTATATTTTGTTCATTTCATCAATAGAGCCGATATCATCATAATCACTTATTTATTCCGCTCTGATTTCGAATACAATTTTATCTGCATGACGTATTTACTACACAGCTACTACTTACTTTTTAGTCGTAATTCATTCATAACAATTCGTTTTCTTTACAGAGACTCAATAGACGGTGAAATAGTGGAAACACGCAGACATAGTCGCGCATCGTGGAGCGAACCTGGGGACGCGCCTCCTTTACCACCGAGAGTATCTGGTAATTTGAATCAATTGTCTTGAACTTAGTCGAAGGCTACGCTCGTAGGATGATATTATTAAAATAATATTTGTTTGATGTCACTAGGGGGAGACAAACGATCATGGGCCGACGCCCCGCCAGCAGTTCCGCGGCGAGCGACACGTAATCTAGACACCGACGAGCAGCGCTGTAACGACGCGCGTGACTCCGGCGTCAGTGTCGAGCACGCGTACACTAACGCGGACGAGCACCGGCACGACGGTGAGTACTGTCTTACCCTGGCCACTCCATATAACGATCTCACGGCACTCTAATAGTTCTGCTACAGTATGCACAAACAAGATGTCATCGGTACACGTGCCGTCCGGCTCAGGCGCGAGCGCCTGCTGTATCAAGACGCACCATGCAGCAGGCTCATCATCACCTACCATCGGCCACCGCTGAATATAGGCCTCTCTCAAGGCGCGCCACAAAACTACCCTCGGTTTTCCTCATCCAGTAAGCTCGGCTCCACTGAAATCGCCCCTGAACCCACTTGAGGAATCGGTATCTGAAGCTAGAGAATGGCAGGGAGTGCCATTCTGTATGCAGTAACCAAACAGACGTTTGAAACATCTAACTTAGATGAAATAGGGGCCGTGATGACAGTGCTTTTATATAGGGTCCAACTTAATATGCTGACAGTTTTTTAAGAGGATGATCAGTCAGTCCATCAAACTGAACAACTTTCTCCATGGGACCAACATCGAATCGCGAAAACAAAATCAGCTATTCCATACTAAAGTGCAAACCTACTAGAGTCAAAATGGTTGGTAAAGCAGTTTTTTTTTTCGTGATTTCGATCTTGGTCGCATAGAGAAATATTTACAGTTTGATGGTCTGATCACCCCCTTAAAAAAGTGTCAGCATATAAAGAAGGACCCTGTATATTGTCTGTTATTGTAGCAGAGCTACGAGAAAGGACCAAGCAATGATGCCACCGCGCCACCCTAGGCGACGTAAACAAGAAATCGTAGTACCCAGCGGTGAAAATGTTTGGTCTACAATTATGCTTGATAAAAAAATCCTCCATCGATCTGTACTGTGCCACAGTCCCAGTACACATTTTCCCTGACACTTTGTCTGTATGTTATTGTATGTATGGGCTGTTAATTTTATGCCACAAAAATTTTTCCTTCCCTGTTACTCGATTATTCAGTGTTACCAATGATACCACCTAAGAGTATCCACACAGCATACAATACTTATCTCAATACATTATTTTCAGATCTTGATCTGACGGTGGATTCCCTCCGCTACGAGGAAATAATCTCAATGATGTCAGTGCCGCTCCGCGTCGATGAAGACGAGACCCCGCCCCCCATACCACCCAAAGGTCTCGGTCACCTCAGCAGCTTCGACTCCGGTCACCATGAGAACGGGGAATCACATTGCTAATCTGTTTGAAGCATTAAGGTAATTTCTATTGCAATAACTCCGGGTCATACTCATTTAAAAATGCATATACTAGTAGCGAATGTTGTCATACTAGCAATTTCTCAAACGTTGCATCGCTTTGCAATCAGATATGAGTTATATTGATTAATAACTGGGCGTAGTCAGGTATATTTCCAGTGAAAGATAGAACAGATTCTAATAATGAAAAGCCCCAAGCCTGGTTTAGTTGCTGATGAACCTTTTCATAACTCTGCCCTTTCTATTCACCATTGCCGGGATGCTGAAAACACCCCTTCTTGGCTACACCCAGCATTACATTTGAAAATTCTGTAAAATAACTTGACGAGAACTATTTATAGATCTTTGTTGATATTATAAACTACATAATGAACTTAGCGCCTGCGCCTAAGGAATTGTTAATAGCAATCAGTTTATTTTAAAACATTGCTTGTTTATAACTGTAATCTTAACCAATGCAATTTAATGCATTAATGAATTAATTATAAGAGGATATAATTTTACAATATTATTAGGCATGCATATCATTCTTTATTAGGCGTAGTTGTGTGATTGCTGATTATCTTTTGTTTTATGCATTTAGTTTTATACATCGGGGCCATATAACAGGTGATAAATCGTATGAAATATGTATAAGATTTATTTTATAGATCAAATTATGAATACTTACGCATTTTACCCATGTATTATGACCGATAAATATCTATTTCCATAATAATTTTATTTTAGCAGCTCTTAGGTCGCTAAATTACCTATTTTTCTATTACATTCACGATGTAAATGTTTTAATTATATTTTTTGAGGTATTATTTACCAAATATATTACACAATAATGAATTGATTAGAAAATTGATTAACTTTTTATTATTTAACCAAATTATATTGATTTAATATTTCTATTGGATGTACATTGTTTTTAATTGTGATAATTGATTTTATACTGAAATTTGAATGATTCCTAGTAAAAAGTATTAATATTAATTAAAACTTAATCGTAGGTGTATTTGGTATCTAAATTCGAACTGATAATTTCTCTGGTGAATTGTAGGCGGCTTCCTTTATTTTGACTCTTTGATATCAAAATGTCGATTATATTTGGTCATATTGTTTAATGTAGGATCACTTTACACGTATACCTTTCGATAAATCTTTGCCGTTTGTTACTAATCGGTCAAAAAAAAAAAATAGCACTTGTTTATACTTTGCTCAAAGTACATTATTGAATAGCCATTTGATTTAGCGTGTGTCATAAACATAACTGCTGTACTGCTGTTCATGTACAATAAACTTAAGTCTGACTTTTTACTACTAATATTACTATAGCTTTTAACTAATCTAAATAGTCTCGACATCATTTTTGTAAAGAAATTTGTAAAAAATTCAGAATTTGGACCGAAAGTGCACAAGTTTAAACGAAAATTTTAAAATTTTTAGATATAAGGTTTTTACAAGGTCGTTTAGATAAGAGTTATATCACACAGGCGATTTTTGAGCGTAGGCGTTGCTATATCAGCGCGATTCCGTCCCAATATCGCCGCGATATTGTATGAGATACAGTCAGTGTTGCGACGGAGTCGCGGTGAAAACGTTTGGTAAAAATCGCAGCGATTCAATAGCGACGTCGAAGCGGTGCAGTTGCGAAATCACCTAAGCTCAAAAATCGCTTGTGTGATATAGGCTCGTAAGGTATAATTTTTTAAATCAAATACACTGGTATAAACGACAATCCAGAGTAGTGTCATACTGCATTCTGAGGCTGGTTGCAGTCGCTCTGACCGCCGGGGCGCCAACGCAGGCGGTCAGCGTGACTCTGAAACCAGCCTGACGGGACTTGTGCCATGATTATAAATGCGAAAATTGCTTGTTTCACGCACCATGGTCCCATATAAAATGGATCATCTTGTCATTGATCGAAATTCAGCATCTTAACCGGAGTTAACCGTTGAACTTAGAGCTAAAGAGTTGCTCAATTTTGTGTTTTAGAACTTTGCAAATGACGTGCGTCAATTTAGATTAGTCTCTAGCTTTTATATTAAAACCTCTATAAATGGTGCAATTTTATTTATCTAGTGTTTTGTAATCTCTTGTAATGTTTTTACGGTTTTTACATTAATAATAAGAAATAGTTTGTTTTATCATTATTACTTATTATAATTTAGCTTTACAATATGTAGTGGAAATATACCAAGTTTTAAGTATTATGTATAAAACATATTTTTCAATTGTTTGACGACGTGGTTAATACCATTGAAACGTAAATATTGGATTTATATTTTCGATCTCATAAATTTTCATATTTTCATACAATCAACAAATTTGAGATTTGTTATAAAAAACTATTTCACGAAAGTCAGCTAAAATCAAATTTTAATGTATTTAGTATACAACCGAACATTCCCGAAAAAGGACGGTTTGGAAAAACGGCATTTTGAGAATGGAAATTTTGGTAAAGGAACATTATAAACAAAAACCGTACCGTTTATACCGTGTGGTATAAAAATAACAAAATGTCATGTTACGTCGTAAGTCAGCAAATAGAACGATGATTTTCTTAAAATATGTGCATTACTTTGGAGAATTTGACATTTGTAAGCTAGAAACATACTACTAATTATAAAAGTATCTAAGTACATTTTAAACATTGCAATACAATTTATCCGATTTGGCAACAAATCAGCAAGTGTGGTTTTTTTTTTTAAAAATAAGTCTTTCATAAGTCTTTCCAATAACCAAGTGATATTTTCATACTTTACATTACTGTAGTTTTTTTAACTATAGCTTTTAAGATCTAAGTGATAAGTTCCATTTCCAACGAACAATTTTATTATACTACTGATAAATTTTGTCTGTTTAATCGTATGGTATTACTCATGTAACTTGTTCACATTTTGTATTCTACTATTATTTAGTGTTGACATAGTTGTAAGCTTAGACACTATTTTATATGGATTTTAATAACATTAGTACTGTTACACTTGAATTTTTAACTGATAGTTATACAAGACCGACACTTGGCTATACAGTGCCATAAACTTAGTGATGTTATCTCCATGAAAATGGTAACTAAAAGTATATCAGAATCTCATATAACTAAAGACAAACGCCATTAGTACCATATAATAGTGTAAACTTAGATCAAAATAAAATGAATGGATAGGCCTTACGCGAACATTTCAAACCAGAAAAATGAGGCAAAACAAATGAAGGGTTTACTTCAAATTTGTATGCAAGTGCCCTAGATTTGACAGATAATGGCGCTAGTTTGTATGGACCAAGTACACCAGTAGTTTGCTTCAACTTACCGCGCTTTAGGCCTATCCATTCATTTTATTTTCATGTAAGAGTGTAAACTCCTTATTACGAACTTTGTTATAACGAAAAATCCCTAAAAGGTACTAGAACATAGTACCAACCAAACTCGAGTAGTTTTTATCTTCGCTCTACGTCAATACAGACTGCATGCAGTTTTGTATGAAATAGTAGATAATTTTTTTGCGATTTCCTTGAGTTTCTTTAAATATACTATATAAGTACTATACGCATTTCTAACGGGGAAAGCTAATCCTCAGGTGTGCAAAACGTCCAACAAGTGTGTTTTTGACTCCTAATCATAAGAAATTATGAATACCATCCAAAGATTCGTTTCTATTAAAAATAATCAATTTGGTTTGACGTTAGTTTTACGAGATTGAGTTTGACGTTTTCGGTTATATTCAAAATAATAATATTGTTAGATATTCTCAGTTAAAAACTCAAGTGTGACTGCTATCTACTTTGTACTCTATTTCTACGTGCTTTCTATAAAATTTTGGAACGTAAATGGAGAGCAATTGAAGAGCATATAATACCTATTATTAGTTTATTAAGCATTTTGTGTTACTTTTCTAGGAATTATATAGGTAGTGTCTCGCTGAACAATTATCAAGTTACCTAGGTTTGAATGATTCTGACTGATATTTCTATAGTTAATAATTATGAAATTATTTCGCGTGATTGATATTATATTCCTGTATGTTAATGTTACGTATTTCTTAGTAGAATAGTCATATTTGAATATTTAAAATAATTTTCTAAACATACCAAAAATTTCGTCTGCTATTTTTATAATGAAATTATTATCTCAAATGAGTTTGTATCTTTATTCGTCATTTTAAAGTAACATTTTGTATGGCTCAACTTTTACTTCACTGTGGTTTGTAAGGAATTTGAAGATTTTCCAGTAATATCTAGATTTAGTCTGATAGATGGTCGCCAAATGAAATTGTCCAGTACAAAGTGTAGGAGTTTAGAAATTAAAAAGAACGTAGCAAATAGTGATGATGTGACGCCATTTATAATCGAAATGTGTATGTAAAGTGGGCGAAATAAATATTTAGATGGAAGCATGTATTTTGTATTTCTTTTTATTTGTAAATCCTACACCACGCTTCTTTCTTTTACGTTGAAGGCGGAAAAAACTATAAAACTTGATTATTCGCCATGTTAAAAAAGGTCGAAAACATAGACATATACCGAATTGATTCATTTAGTAACTCAATAAAGTTTATTTTATTTTATAGGGCCTGTTTCACCACTTCTGAATAAGTTCTTGTTAGCTTATCCGACAGATATTATGACATAATTTCATACAATATATGTCAAACTATCTGTCGGATAAGCTAACAAGAACTTAAGTACCCAGAAGTTGTGAAACAGGCCCATAGACTCACACATTAATATCGTTGGTTGAAAACAAATAATTTAGGTTGTATTCAAAATCTATATTTACCTAGTCTGTAATTCCGTTTTGGGTAATGGCCTGAATGCCATTAGCATATCCAAAATGGTCCTCAGCTATTTGGAATTGCTGTTACTATGGACCCAACCAAACCTCATTCACATTGATCCAAAAAGTTTGTTACGTATTTCCGATGATCCAGTGATAGTCATTGCAGTGTGATCTTTGAAACGACGTATCATTCATGCATTTCGCGGACCAAACGGACTATAGTTACGTTATTATAAAGCAAACATTTATTATTGACCTATAAATTCATATTCGTCAATACGCAACACTCAACAATGACTTATAAAATGTAAAGGTAACTAATAGTCAACGTATAAGGCCTACAAAGCGGGTGAAACAAAACCCGTCGGCAAGCAGCGGCGCGGCAGCGGGCGCGTTGTCATGCGAATCGATTATTGTATTTACCGAGTGGATTTCTATATAATGATCGGTCTTTGGTCGGTAATTGAAGGTAGTCAACGCGGACAACCAGCCACGCCTGCTACCAGTAGACGAGGTGAGGTTACTGGGACAGGTGCGAAGATATCTGTTCTTGAGAATTTGTTACTAACGTGACTCTATTTAGGAAAGGATTCGGTTTATGAGTAAATAAAATGTGACTTTATTAATGCAGTGATCACCAACATGTAAAAAGCAATCCTCTGGATTACTTCTTCATTAATTCTTAATTGCCCGCCAAAACGTAAGATACCTACACTTAAAATGTATCTACAGTTCTACACAGACATATAGGTAAGTACGGTCAGCATCAGAGAAATATAACCCCCCTGAAGATAGAGTGGTCAGGTTTCTCTGATGCTGACTGTACATCGCTAAAAAGTGATCCTTTCAGTCAAACTTATTGTAATATCAAATAAATCAATCGATAAATCCAACTCTGTGTCTTTTAGAAAAACGTAAGTAATTGCTCCATCATTAAATTCTTTCAACAATTTGTTTCAAAACTATCTCAAGACCTCAATACCGTGTACACCACAACTAACATCTCAATAACGCCTCCCGCTGCCCTTAATGGACACAGAGAAATGTTTGACAAAATTTGACACCTTAATGAGAGGGCATCACATCGAGACAATGTTCTACACTTTCATTGAGTGGCGTCGTACAACTTAATTTATAGCAGACCTATATGTAGTAGCTGTAATTATTCTAAATTGCATAAGTTAAGTGGGGCCACGTTCATTTTCGAGTGAAGAGTAATTTTAAGTGACGTTTATTCACCTGCACTTTTATGGTAGCCACTTTTATTCTAATTAACTTAGTGCAAAGAAGAATTATTCATGTTTACAGCATTGTCTAAATAATTCAGGTAGGTAAGTAGTTACTTACTTAATTGTAGATTACACACCGAGGACAGGAAAGTAAGAAAGGTCTCAGACCTCATGTAATTGTTGACCGAGGCGAAGCCGAGGTACAGTAAATAATTACTGTCCGAGGTTAGTATACTATTTTTCTCCTCGACGGAGGTGGAACTTCGTTTAGCGCAGCGGGACGACAATTGACGCTTTCCGTCCGGAGGAGAGAAAATGTGGTTAATTTTAAAACCGTTATCTATCATTATTATGTAATAATTAGGTATTAGGGTCTAGAACGAAATCTTTCTTTTTTAATTTTTTAAATAAGTAATCGACTTTTATTATTTTGATGTTATAAAATATAAATAGGTATACCTAGATAACCGATGTTTAATCGTTTTAAAATATAGACGAACATTTTATCCGTCAGGTTCCTGAAACCTTCAACAATATGCTGCAGGCTATCTTGCTACACAAGCACAAAAATATGAGTACAACTCTAAAAGATAGTAAGGTTCCAGTTAATGTAAGTAGATGTATTATACACCACTAGTTTTTAATTAATAACGAAACTTTGAGGGTGTATTCTGACCGTAAATCTGAACAACTCATGGGTCGACCCATTTTTCGAAAGTTGTTCAATTCAATTCAATTCAATTCAAAATCATTTATTCAATATAGGAGCCTGAAGCACACTTATTAAACGTCATATTCACGGTCAGAATACAGGGTGTAAATATTCTCTCTGAAGTTTCGTTACTAATTAAAAATTAGTGCTGTCCCTAGGGGAATGAGTCATTTATTTGTGGGTAAACAGGTTGTAACAAAACACCCTAGTAATACTTAAGGGGGTGCTTCAGATCATCTAACTGAATAACTTTCACTATGGAAAAAGTCTGAATCGCGAAAAAAATCAGCGGTGTCATACAAAACTCGACTCAAGTGTATGGGACAGCAGATTATTTTTATTATTTCTAGTTGTCTCCATAGTGAAAGCTGTTCAGTTTGATGGTCTGAAGCATCCCTTATGTATTACTAGTGTGTTTTGTTACAACCTGTACCTATTTAATATATAAATATTAATAAGCCATTTTAATAAGCCGTGGTGGTCCAGTGGCGAGTAACCTTGCCTGCCGTGCAGGAGGCGATGGTTCGATCCCCGTCCAAGCCGACTCGTACCAATGAGTTTTTAGGAATTTATGTACGATTTGTTACACCACTGGCTTTTCGGTGAAGGAAAACATCGTGAGGAAACCTGCATGCTTCAATTTCGAGGCATGTATTGTACCCACTGTCCATTATAAGTGGCGACGGGCTCACCCCCCGTCACACTGGACAGAGTTTCGGTACTACTGGTGAAACGTGGATGTTCCGAGGTTTCAGAATATCTCTGACTACCCCTTCGGGGAATATAGTCGTGAGCATATGCATGCATGCATGCATGCATGCATGCATGTACCTATTTGAAGGGGGCGGTTTACATCATCAAACGTTTGACTATTTATTATAAGGACTCGCCTTGTGGTAGCATTTCCCCTCTGCCACGGGATAAGATCAATTGATCATGTGCATTTACATTAAATTTTATACCTTATCAGTTATCACTAAACGAGACAGCCTATAATTGCGAAACAATAATTTCGAACTTAGAACGTTTGGGCTTTGATAAAGTTATATGTCAAGATTGACAGTCGAAGATACAAAAGCGTCGAAAAAAATTGGAACCAGTACTGGTTCCTAAACCCTATACATATACACGCACACATACATATTTTGTATGGCGCCTCACGCACACCAACCAATGAAACTTGGCCCCTTTTGTTTTATACGGGATATTCGTTAGGCTCATTCTAGACATATACTTTTTCTCTTCGATCAAAATAAAATGAATGGATAGGCCTAAAGCGCGGTAAGTTGAAGCAAACTACTGGTGCACTTGGTACATACAAACTAGCGCCATTATCTGTCAAATCTAGGGCACTTTCATACAAGTGACAAGTAAAAATTTCATTTGTTTTGCTTCACTTTTCTGGTTTGAAATGTTCGCGTAAGGCCTATCCATTCATTTTATTTTGATCGAAGCTTTTTCTAAGCGTTTGGGGTTCACACGAGACTACTTTTTATGATTTTAAACATTCAAAATTAGAATCTAAAGTTATGGGGAATACCTAGTATAATTAAACGCGTTACCAAGTCCTCATATAAGTAGTCAAATTATCAAACAGAACAACTTTCACTGTGGAGCCAATAACGAGAAAAAAAATTATTCATACAAAACTGCAGTAACTTGACTCAAATGTATGGGAGCTGATTCTTTAAAAATTGTTTCGACTTTATCTCCATAGTGAAAGTTGTTAAGTTTGATGGTCAAAACATGTTTTGTTACAGGGTGTAATAAAACGCCCTATTAATATAACCCATAAAAATTAAAAGTTACAATCCAGCCTGTATAAATAAATATTTAAGTACCTAAGTACTTCAACGTAGATTTCAACATTGTAACACAGAATAGGTTCTATTACTTATCTACTTACTGCTGTATTATTATGATTAAGTATAACAGACAGGTGATGCGTTACAATTTGTTTCTACTTACAAAGCTTTTGCGCCACCGGCCACCATAAACACCTTAATTTCCTATCATAATACCTACTGTAGCAATAACCACTGCTATTACTCTACAATATAAAATAATCGCTAATAATGATGTGCTCATGTAAAAATGCATTAATTGCGATGTATTAAATTGTAAAAATGTCTATATAGGTAGGTACCGATGGACCGTGGCGTGTCTTAAGCAATTGGTGGAAAAAAATGTACCCAAGCACCTGCGTATTCGATTCAATTAATAGCAATTACGCTTACATGTGCCAATAATAAGCGCTGATAAAATCGTATCACACTTCGTTGGGTTATCTGCTGAGTATGATTGGCGTTGGAATGATCTATTGTAATTTGTAATATACCGTGAAACTATTTTTAGCTGGTAGGTGTTGTAGGAAACTCAAACTACGATATACAACGTGTTAATGAATAAGCGCAAAACCTCATACACCCCAACTGATTTATAACAAAATAATTAGATTGAAACAATAATTTCATTATTTTGATAGTTAAAATTTTATGTTATTCGCATTTTAAGACGTAATAGTAGGTGAAAATACCTAATTTTCAGTAACAATATGCGTTACACGTTTTAAAAGAGATACAAATATAGAAGAATACTTACTTAGTTTTTTTTTATCTTGAGCAAACGATTAGTTTATTCTTAAGACGTAATAGTAGGTGAAAATACCTCGGAGGCATCTTTTATTTTTCATTTTACGACTAGATTTATACCATTTACCGAAACTAAAGTCATACCTCAGTATTTTTGGATAGTTCATCTAGTGAAATCATAAACTGAATACACGATTGGAATTACTTCACTCGATAGAAAATCGTCACAAAGATGACGTATTTTCATGCATTTTTAAACATTTTTCTCGGTTTAGAAGAACTTAAAATAGTTTCCGATTGTTGGTATTTATACTCACATATTCACCATTAGTTTAACTAGTGCAATCATAAATAAAATCTAGAAAAAGATCTTTGATTAGTTGTTTTTAATCGAAAATACGGCTCACGCACACACTTTTCGGAGCGCTCGGCAATCGCGTTTCTCATAGAAAATATTCGTCGGGACCTATGGCCCCTTAACTTTGGAGCCAAAAATGATTTATTATGATTTATTAAGTTCAGTAAATTTAAAATTTTACAAACAAATTATTTAACATTTTGAAAAAAATTACCTATGTTGAAACCATGATAATTCGATTCTGCTCTCGATTCTAAACAAACTACTTTCTAGTGTTGCGTTAATTCATTAACACGTTGTATAAAATCACGACGAGAATCCTTGTAGGGGTCTTCTTTTTTTTATTTATAATTAATGTACTCTTGCTTGTACGTTAGAACTGCATTTCCGCTAGTGTCAAGTAGTTAACGGGAGTATCTATCCCAATCTCGGGAATTGTTTTCGATCAAGAACAAGAAGAGATTGAGGATTTATTTATTTATTTATTTATTAGGCACATAAACAGATCACAGTCATAAAGATTATAAAAATACAGGAAAAGGTTTAAATTCTAGACGTGACCCAAAACAATGTGCACAGCATGATCGGTTACATTTTAGACAAAACTTATAGTAGGTGTAGTAATTATACTCCGTTCAGGAATTAGAGCGACAAAATGTAAACAAAGAAACGTCACTGTCAAAGTGACATTACGTGGTCAGAAACCTTTGGTACATTTTTTAAGAATATAATTATGTCGGCACGGCATTTAATAAATTGCGTTGACATTAAACATTTACTGTCTATCTATAAATAATAAAAACAATCGTGACAATTTGAATGAAATTTATAAATTATGTTATGTAGTCCGCTGCTTTGTCTGTGTGGGTTTTTTGTGCTATGCGTAGCATCCGCGCATAGCGTACGGACTCAGACGAAGGCATTAAACAATCAAGAGACGCGTTTACGTTAATGTGTACAATAAAAAATATTTTTCTTTAAGCACTTTGATAAAACGAACCAAAGGTCTAAAATATCTGATTGTTGCCAGACCACGAAATATAATTTTTACAGTCTAGCTTTCTTTTAATCTAAAATAAATTATAAGTTGCGTATTTTTTGATTATTTTCCATACAAAATTAACATATCATTTGTCGTAATCCTTTGCGAGTAGAATAGATATTTTACTGTTATTCATTCCAGAGATAAGTTTTCTACCGTTGCGAGATAGTATTTTCTACACTGGTATCATCGTTGTTTACATTTTGTCGCTCTAATTCCTGAACAGAGTATAGTAACACAATATTATGTTGTTTTGAAATTTAGACGTTTTTAAACACAGGTACATTAAAAAGTGAATTTAACAAAATAGGCTACATAAAACCAAAAACAAAAAAAACAGTACTTACTTACAAAAGCAAACATAAAATAATTAAAATCTAGGACCATCTAGGGGGCGGTGGAGGACGTTCTTGAGGCATCTTTTGAAACGGTTGAATGAATTAAAAACATCAATGTTCGAGTCAACCAATTCATTGTACTGGCGGCACATTCGGGTGATAGGATTATAAAAGGAAGTGTTATTTTTGTAGACTTGTAGTGAAAAAGGCCTGGGGACGCGGCATCTGTAGTAAATATTTATATTAAGGAGCGAGAGTAGCGCAGGTGAGTCTATGGTTGAATGCAAAATTTTGTGAAGGCAAAGTAGGTCCTGCTGTTTACGCCGGGCTTCAAGAGATTCAACTTTGAATCTTTTGCGCCTTTGAGTGTAGTCTTTTAGTGTGCCATTGAGGTACAGTTTATAAGAAAGAATAGCGAGGCATTTTTTCTGCACACCTTCGATAGTCTCTGTGTGTGTGTGGACTGCGTAGTATGGTGACCACACGGTTGAACAGTACTCGAGTGAACTTCGTACGAGGCTGTAATAGAGACAAAGAAAGCTGCCGGAAGGATTGCGGAGTATCGTGACAGGCAAAAACGCTACGCGCGAAACCTCCGTCTTCTTTCTTTCTTTGTCGAAGGAATGTTGGAATGAAGGAATTGACGGCCCGACAGCACAGTCTGTAGTGAACCTGCCTGCTGTGCCGGGGGTCGCGGGTTCGAATCCCGTAAGGGACAAATATTTGTATGACGAATATGAATATTTGTACCCGAGTCATGGATATTTGTATCTATATATGTATTCTATATCGTTGTCTAGTTATCATAATACAAGTCCAGGCTAGATTCTGGAACTTTAAATGTGACTAGATAATTTGTGTGACACTGTCCAATATAAAAAAAAAAAAAAAAAAATGTCCAAGAACATTGTATATTATATTCTATGGAATGTCATTCTTCATCTTTCCAACCCAATATTTCGCCACAAGATAGCTTGTAGAGTTAGTCAGTGACTTTTTAGGGTTCCGTACCCTAAGGGTGAAAACGGGACCCTTTTCATAAGCCTACGCTGTCCTTCCGTCCGTCCGTCTGTCCTACCGTAGAGAGTAGTATATTCCTTGGTCCTACCTATTTGAACTGTAACTTTTGAACTGTAATTAGACAGTTGAAATTTTCACAAAATGTGCGGCATTACGGCGGATTTGCTAACAAATAATAAAAATGTCAAATAGTTAAAAATTAAGGGGGGTCCTCGTACACGAAAATCGTTTTTATCAACGTTTTTTCTTCTCGCTCTATCGTAAAAACGGTAATACATACAGCATAAAACTTGGTGTGATTATAGAGCAAACTCTACAGTGTAACAACAAATAATAAAAAACGACCAAGTGTGAGTCGGTCTCTAGTTAAAAGTCCCGGAGAAAACATGGAGAAAACAAAACTTTTTTGTAAGTTAATATTATGTTGTGTGGTGTTGTCGTAGAAGCACGCGTTGCTTTAAGGGTATATTATTCGGAGCGCGCTCCATACAAACGTACTATGGTGATATTTTCAATACCAACCAATTAAAGTAAATGAAATTTTGCAGAAACAATCTAGAAACAAATTTCTATGCTTGTATGGAGTCAGATTTTCGTTAAAATTTATACTTTTCAAGTTACAGTGCCTCAAAGATTTCCATACAAATCTAAAATTAATCCTAGCATTGAAACTGTATATTTTAACGAAAATCGGACTCTATAGAAGCATAGAGATTTGTTTCTAGATTGTTTCTGCAAAATTTCATTGACTTTAATTGGTTAGTATTGAAAATATCACCATAGTACGTTTGTATGCAGCGCGCATTTTCGCTCTCGGAATAATATTCTCTTAAGGGTGGTGTCATGGTGTGGTACGGAACCCTCGGTGCGCGAGTAGCCCGACACGCACTTGACCGGTTTTTATCAACAACTCAACTATCTTGATAAGTAGGTAATAGACCTATCACACAAGCGCTTTTGAGCGTTCGCAATGTACAACTTCACCTGCACCCGTAGCATGCTACACGTGATACGGCTGTATCACGTCTTTTGTCTCGTTCGTTCGCGCGCAAATAGAAAGAGAGCGAAGGTGTGATAGCGCTTTATCACGGTGTCATGCTACCTATGCTGAAAGTTGCAACTGAATCGCCGCGATTCCTACTGAGCGTTTTCGCAGCGAATCGGCCGCTACACTGATTGATCTCAGAAATATCGCGATGATAACGCGGAGATATCGTTCTACCGATTACGCTCAAAAATCGCTTGTGTGATATGGCTCATGCTCAAGGTTCACGTTTAGGGTTGAACTTCATCTAACAGCACGGCATCGCATTTTTCCTTCGCTCCATCCTTTTCTGTCACACAGGAACGTCATTTGCTAGAGCAAATATGATAGACGGAACGCAAACGCGCGCGATAGCACGGCCACGGATGGAGCGACGGAAAATGCGATGCCGTGCTGTTAGATGTGGTTCAGATGTGGTACTGATATTGTGTATCAAATAAGTGGCTATGACCCATATCTATGCTATGACCCTTTCGCCTAAAAACCACTACCTAAGAAATAGTCGCCTTATACGACACTCACGGGACTCTTTTATAAAAAATCTCTTTACAATTATGACCAACCTTATTTAACTAAGTCATTTAACCGCGCAAAAGAAGAAATTATGACATTACGTAATTGTCATAAATTTTGTTGCTGACAAGAATTGTTTATTTTCAACATTTTGTCGAAACATAAAAAAGCTATCAGCATGGCCGTAGCTCTGCCAATGGAATCGAATCCCGAAACTATGAGCAACTATCTCCATAAACTTGGGGTCTCTGACCGATGGCGCATGGTTGACGTGATCGGCTTGGAAGGTGAGGCTCTCAGCTGGGTTCCTCGCCCTGTGCTTGCCGTCGTTCTCCTCTTCCCTCTCTCTGACGCCTACGAAGAACATAGGAGTGCGCAAGAGACCGAACTACTAAGCAAAGGTCAAAAGCCTCCAGCCGACGTGTTCCACTTGAAGCAAGTCCTAAGCAACGTGTGCGGCACCATAGCTCTGGTGCACAGCATTGCTAACAACATCCATAATATTGAGCTAACCGATAGTAGTCTCATCAAGAAATACATTGATGATGCCAAAAACCTCGATTCTTCTGCTAGAGGTGCTTTGCTGGAGAAGTCCACTGCTATGTTAGATGCTTACAAGGAGCTCATTCATACGGAAAACACCGGAGTAGCTGATGATGAAGAGCGTGTGAATAACCACTTCGTCACGTTCGTCCACAAGGATGGACACTTGTTCGAGTTGGACGGTCGTAAGGCGTTCCCTATCGACCACGGGCTGACAACTCCTGACAAACTTCTGGAGGACGCTGCGAAGATCTGCCGTGAATTCATAGCGAGGGAGCCCGATAACATTGGTTTCAATATGGTTGCGCTCGTGCCAGCTCAGTAATTCTGTTGTTATTTAAAATTACTCTGAATTTAATACAATTCTTGTCTTGTTTAATCGTTGTTTTTTTGTAAGTAGGTATCATCGCTAATGAAATGATCGGGCAGCATTGACGTGACGGACTTGCGCAGCGGGCGTCACGCGATCCTACAGCAGACACTACGAAAAATTGCCGCCATTAATTCTCTTCATTAGCGAATACCAGCAAATTCAGTCAGCGTGTACCTCTGCACGGACTTCGATTTAAGTCTTTAATTCATAATTAATCTCCTCGAACACAACAAATCGCCTCTCAATGTTCGAAACGCTACCTCCACGTCTCAATTAAGAAATCCGCGCACACTCGCAACACGGCTCCCGCATTCCTCCTTAAAATTCTCTATCTTCGGAAACTAATTAAAAATTCGCCTCGCCTCCGTCGCCCGGTGTTCAATCGGGTCGATATAACTTCATTTAAAAACGAGCAATCTTGTCCAAGATAAGGGCTGGCGAGAAAACAACGAAGAGCAGAGCTCGCCACACGCGGCAGCAGCGTCGCGACCCAACCCGGGCCCGACAAAAAGACCAACCAAAGAAACGACTCCAAACTTTTAAACGGAACGCGAGAGAATTCACCGCGTTAACTATGTCGATACTGGGAAGGACGCGACATCGGTAAGTCACGTCACCAAATAAATGACGCAGCCTCTGAAATAAATATATAAATATTGTGTAAATAAACAAAATAACGCGACGGAGACCCGAAATGCTTTAAATATTCAAATGAAGCGAGTCGAGGTGAAATACGAAGGTGCGCTCGCTCGAGTTGAGCCCAATTAAATCGGTGCCACTGAGGTAGAAATTAAAAACAAAAGGAGGATGACGGGGGTCCGGCGCGCATTTTTCTCATGAGTATTATTAGCGCGATGTCAACCCACAAAAAATGGAGTTAGAGGCTTGTCGTGCCCGCGATCACTATCGACAACATCCCGCGTTTTGTATTGTTTTGATAAGTGTGATGCTGGCGCACTCGGACATTTTGTTGACGTTTTACGCTCGCCATACACAAATGATCGATACGGGGTCGGGTTGCAGGTGAATCTTTTTTAAAGTTCACATTCTTAACAAACCCCTTTGGGGAATATAGTCGTGAGCATATGCTATGCTATGCTATGCATTCTTAACAACAAAATGGTAATTAAACTAATAATGCGTCAATCAAGTGGTAACTATGTATAAATGAGAATTGAACTTAAGACAGCATTGGACACGGTCATTATCAGACATTAGTCACTAGGGCATGGTGAGAACAGATTTAATATTTGCCTATAAATCAATTACGAGCGCGTGTGGAGACCGCTTAGCGCCCTATTATTGTGCTTTCTTCTTGTTAACTATGATAAATTACATACTTACGCTCACTCTTGGTTGCACTGGTATCTCTAATTGCAGAGACTTCCAACAGTGCAAGGTATGAAATTGGCTGTAATGTTCTCCTTGGCTCAGGTCACCTTCAATTTATAAAATAAAATTGTCTTGTACACACGGTAACTGCAATTTAGTGAAAATATATTGGGTATAATTATCATGGGCAAGCTTACGAGTAGGTACCTATTGCTAAAAACATTTTAAATTTTTATTCTGACAACCAATAGTGAAATGAAATATACAGGGTGTTACATAAGTAAGAATAAATTTTTAAAACTCTTAAGGAACTTTTTCTATAGGACCAAAATCGAAATCGCGAAAAAAAAAATCTGGTAACCCATACATATTTGAGCTAGAGTCTTTTTGTAGAGTACCTACTTATAGAAAAAAAAAATTCTTTTACGCGATTTCGATATTGTTCCCATAGTGAAAGTTTTTCAGTTTGATGGTCTAAACCACCCCCTTAAATGTTTATTTGTATTTTTGTAACACCTTGTAGATGAGAGTATTCGTTCAAGGATAACCTACCATACCATACTACCAGGGACCCGAAAGTCTTATGACATTGTCACTGGAAATGGACGTTTTCGGGTATTCTTTCTTCTCGACAAGTTAGATAGATATTAACAGCTTCCTGACTAGTAGGAGTCAAGATGACTTTTTCCCCCCTTACAATCTTACTGTTTTTATTTATACAATGATTTCCTTTCAATCATACATCCATCCATACTTCTCATTATGTATGTTAATACTCGGTACGTTAAGTTCAGATTCATTAACACCCGCCGCGACCTCTCGTGGTACCCGCTACATTTATCCAAACAAAATGCATTTATTTTAGACAATAACAACCTAAGTGCTTATTGGAACGCCTTCCTACCAATGTATCTTAAACGTTATTCTAATTTTCTATCATGGATATATTATATTGCAGTGTCTATCTATATGTGTAAAAGGTATTCCTGTCCGAGTGTTTTTTCATCCCCATGATCTTTTTCAAACTGACTTGAAATTTGGATTCTAGATTTGGATTAGGACATATTGCTAGTTAAGGTTGGGGGGTAACATTGAGAGACGTTTTTGAGTCTAAGTAGAGTCGAAAATATATGTATTTTGAACTGAGATTTCTTGAAATTAATTTCCTAAAAGGAGGAAGAAACCAATATTGTTCAATAAATTAGAGATTTTTAATGTGTTTCGTGAATTCAAGGTACCTATTCTGTTATCTATTATCGATGGGCACTTTTTTTTACGTTTCGGTTGGTCCCTTACTCCACCACCAGTGTCACTTTTAATCGAAGGCAGCTAAACCAAAATCCCTGATTTTAATTAAGAAAGGCTTTAGGTCTACGTCCAAGTGGACATCGACCACCTGAAATTGTAAATGATGAAGATGAGGGTTTCTTAACACTACACGAGTAAAGCCCAGGTAAAACACTAGTATAGAGATAAAGACGCAATGTATGCCGTATAGTAGTGGGTAGATATCGTGAAGTAAGTAATGGTGTGGCCGATGGAGGTATCTCTCCGGGGGTCCTGCCGCGGCCTACCGACGCTCATCACTATTCAATAAGCTCCATTTATTGAAATTACATAATTTGTGTGTGAATAATGACGATTGTGATGAATCTTCGTGGGCGATGCGAGCGACTTAAACCCGATTAACTTTTGACCGGCGCACGATATTAATAAGCTGTCCGCAGGCTTGCTCGCGTAATGACATGGAAATAGACTGGCGTTTGAGCTGTACCTACTTACTGCTGAGATGCTGAGAGCCTATTGATTTCTGACATCGCCTTATTTGAATGGATATTGTTTGGGAGAGTAAGTGCTTTAAATATTTTTTTCTGTTTTACATGTTGAATCCTTTTCAATTTAACAAAACAAACGGCTATTGTTACATTTTTCCACTTGGAAACAAAGTCAAGACAGCGTCTCCTAATATTATCAACTTAGAGTATCTAACTATTACTTGTTAATTAAGAATGGTGAAAATTTCATTGAAGGATATACTTAATTGAAATCTTTGATTTCTTATCTCGTTATTTTATTATACTTAGTTAAGTATTCATTGTTTGTTTTCCACCAACAGTCCTTTACCTGATTTACTCTCTATTTTAAAGTGTAGCAATCAAACCTTTCGAAAATCGTCGCCCCTATCAAGCGGGCTTCCCAAACTTCGTTTGCCCAAACACGGTTTCCACTCCAGATTTGGACATCGGTTACCGGTCCACTGAAACTTCAGGTTGCCTATGCAAGTCTTTGAGCTTTTCAGGTCTCTCCGAGTTACTTCATACCTAGTTTCTCGACACCAACTTTGGCTAAATAAATCTGCCATTTATTATGTCTCTCGCTTTATACAGGGTGTAACAAAACACCCTAGTAATACTTAAGGGGGTGCTTTAGACCATCAAACTGAACAACTTTCATTATTGGGGGTCCTTAAGCTATCCTTAAGTAGCTATTACTAGGGGGTTTTGTTACACCTATACAGGGTGTTTCATAAGTAACAATAAATATTTAAAACTCTTAAGGGGGTTCTTTAGACCGTCAAACTGAACAACTTTCTCTATGGGACCAACATTGAAATAGCGAAAAATAAAATTTGATATCCCATACTTATTTTAGCTCTAGTCGATTTGTAGAGTATGGAACATCAATTTTTTTTTCGCGATTTCGATATTGGTCCTATAGTGAAATTTGTTCAGTTTGATGGTCTAAACCACCCCCTTAAAGGTTTATTTGTATTTTTGTAACACCTTGTATACAAGGTATACATTTTAAAGTCTTTCCCTATTTTAACTATAATGAACACTACCTTATAATTCTCAACCCATTCACACACGAAGCGTTGTTTAAAACATGCATCAAACAAAAACCAAGCTATTTTCGTCAAATGATTTATTACAGTTGTAAGACATTGCAAAAACATTCTCATTGTATATTACTGTAGCTTATGAATAAAACATAGTCAACATAACTATATGTATACCTATACTCAGTGATATATATGTAGAAAGTCGTATGATATGTACAAACGATGCTCCCGCGCAGGCTCGGCTCGTTCGTTTACGATTTCCGAGAAAAGAGGTAAGGCACGACTCGCGAGCTTGTCTAAAAACGGTAAATTGTCTAAATTAAATTAGGTAGATGTGACCACACAACACAAGGCATTTTAAGTGAACGGATATTTTTCTCGTTTTTAAACTACACACACTTTTATTTTTGTGATAAAAGCTAGATCGCTGCGTGTGTGAAGTCTACCAATCCGCATTGGGACGTTTGGTTGAACGCCCATTGGTACACCTTCCCTGAGGGTAGGCCTGTGGCCTGTAGTGGGATATATATAGGGATGATGATGAAGCTAGATCGTAAATAAATAAACCTCTAGCAGAATATCCTGCAAACTGAGATACCGGTTTTCATAAAAGCGACATCAAAAACGCGCTGACCTCGACCTTTTTATGCGTAATTAGTATTCCGTACAGTGTTGCCAACGTCCACTGTCTGGATTACCCAAAAACCTAACTGAAAATCCCCAATTTTGGGGAAAGTCAAATCGATATTCCCCACATTTTCCCCACATGTTTTTAGCAAAGAAATAAATACTTTTCATTGAAATCTAATATGTTTATTACTTAAAATTCAGTATTTAATCATTTCAATCAACGTATTGCAGCTCTTCTTTGCGCCATAGTTAACATCATTTGACGGATCCAATTTTAGGTTCCCCATCCCCAGGCTCCCTCCATTCTTCTTAATACCTTCTCTAGTGGCCACAAGCGCTACTTACTACTGTTATTGTGCAGGCGATTACGATTCTCTGTTTTTAAATTCTTCTGAACGCTAAATTTTCGTTCGACAGATGCGTTTGAGAAAGACAGAAAGAGCAATAGGCTTATTTCCTAGGTATTTCAAATTTTTATTGTAGGTACTTTGATTTGATGGACATAGATGCTGCCATAAAATAAACTCTAAACTCTAAAACTTTCCTGCCGGATAAGTTGAGTTGTACATAATTTATAAATTATACTTACTTCTTATACTACTTTTATGACTTCTAAGATCAGTTCTAGTGTAAATGTCTCAATTCCCCGCATTTTCCCCACATAAACGCTCTCCCCACAAATTACCCAATCGGACTGAAAATCCCCGCAGTTTGGGGAATTCCCCACAGATTGGCAACGCTGATTCCGTACCAACCGGCAAAACAAAATTCATTTCCATCCATATACAGGAGCTGTGATTAGGTATACAAAGAGTTTAATGTTCATTATTATATACTTCCCGGAGCCAGAGTGCCAAGTCAGAAAATATTCTGAATATTCAGAACGAGGAATTCGCGCTACGGCTACTTCGCGCTACGGGCACCGTTTTGACACGAACATCCACATTTCACTAGCAGTTCCTAAACATTGTCCCACCCGTGTGACAATGGTAAAGCCCGAGACCAATTTTTTTATTTTCTGTTTGTAGATAGTCCAGCAAAAATTCCGCACCGTAACTTTACTGTAGGTACTAAGACACAATACAAAGAAAGACCGGTAGTGTCACAAATAATAAAATTAGTTTCTAAAAACTAATTGATGTAGTTAGTTACCTATAGAGGGCAGCGTGGCTCGATGTCTGGGACATGAAGCAATAATTAGGTTTATTGCTTCATGGTCTGGGATCAAAAAACCGCCCTCGGTATGAAAAGGCAATAAACACCAAGCCACGGAGAATTTCAACGTAGGTTAATGTTAAATAAACGTAACCTAACGTTAAATGTAATACCTACAAATATTTATACGTGTTAGCTAGTTGTAAAGCGCAGTCTTCATTGTACCTGTAAGATAAGGCAACGATAAAGCACCGCCTTGTGAAAGCATAATTACGAGCCCTTATCGATGGACACTCTTGACAATATCCCATTAAAATCGTGTTGTCAGCTCATCCCGGAGTTCTTAATTTAATTGACGTAATTAAAAAGGATAATATTCATAAATATCGGTAAGGCTCGGTAGTCGACAAAGGACATAAAACAGTTTTTAGGGTTGAATTCGGCAGCGGCCGCCCGCGGCGCGCTCACTCCCACAATTATGCCTCCGATGAATTCTTAAACAAACGAATGTTTACCGGGTTTTACAGCCCGAACATTAAGGGGACAATCCTCGTAAACTCGCCACTTGATTGATAAACTCCCGCCCGTAACGACCGACCTCTCATTACTGGTCCCGGCTACTGAACCACTTTGAAATCGCTGCGATTTCGCGTGTAACGTAATAGTTATGAAGTAGGCCCCTTAAGTGGGCAATATCAATAAGTTTCAGATGTTATGGTTGGCTGCAAAACCTGCTTAAAACCTGTTAGTGTAAATTCACTACTGAATTTTTGTTAAGTGACGTAAATCAGGCAAATAAGGTAAATTAAAGTTAACGGCTGCTGGTTAATAATTAATTAAGGATGATCGTCTTTCTTTAGGTTAACTGCACATCTTACAGTTATGAATTTTGGTAAATTTTAAGATGATGAAAAGAGTCGCTAAAAATAGATTCGTTAGATTGTACAGCGATATGTGAAGTTGGATCTTTTAGTAATCCAAGACAATTTCGGATAAGACGAAAGCTACAAATAATTTGTTATCGATCAGGAAAGTGGCATAGATATTGTCTATCTATAGATCTTAATATTTGTCAGGAACGGATACTACCTCTGTGAATAACTTTTCGAAGTAAAAGCTGTTTGGAAATGGTTTGGACTCTGAGACACCGCAACCTCTCAAAGAAGACTATAAATGACACAAAATTATGTCAAATTGCTTGAGTGGTCGAGAAAATAACAAAAAAATGTGTTGGATTTTGAACCACTTGGCAGCTGCTAATGTGTTCGAATTATACCTAAGTATACAGAGTGAAGAAAACTTTAATGCAAACTTGATAAAAATACAGATTTTTTTCGCACTTGCAATATTGTCTAAAAGTTAAAGTTGTTGATGATCAAAACACCCAATGTTCATGTTTGTTTGATCTACATTCGAATATAAGTCGCATAAATAAAATACAATACCTAGACTCAATTTTAACATGTAACAGAAATCCTAAATATCTAACTAATGACACCTGATGTAGAATAGACCTAGACCTGAATATGCCTTTACATTATTCAGTCCTTTACCTAAAAAAAAATATTATCACTCAGTATCTACATACGGAGAAAATCCTAAAGATATGACTTCATTCCACTCAAGAATAAATAATATGGAGGGAGCAATGTTGAAAGGCCAAAATAACATGAGCAGAAGTTGAAATCCTCTAAAAATACTGAACTGAATAAAAAAGAAATCAACGAGGCGATCCTAGGTCATTAAAACAGTACAAAATGTCGCTAGATATACCTCTCAGTTACCTTACTTTTAGGCTAACTGTATCAAGATTCTCCGAATCCATGCCTATGTATCATCGTGTCCGGTTAATTGGTAAAGTGGTGGTGGTAAGAGTGGGGAGTGGGTAGATTAATGAGTGGCTACCGCTGGCTTATCTGGCAGCATCTGGCGCATGACTGATCATCTGTCGTGCGCCTGCGCCTGTTTGGTACGTATTTGTAGTGCTGGGAGTATGGAGAGAGACATATCGATTATTTATGTAACAGAAAATACTTAAATTTTGGATAGCAGCATAACGTCGTTGCAAACTTAAAATCTACTATTTGTAAAAGTGACTTTTCGAGAAAAACGAAAAGCTATTTCGATAATTAATGTAGACTAATCCTTAAGATATTTTTAACAAAATGCGACTGCAATCAGTCAATAATAAGATATTTATTAGGAGGTTTTACAATCGGCAGCTAACCAGCTTTTCAAATATCAGCAAAACTAATTTTCGATCAAAATTACACAAAGTATATTTCAAAGCTGCGTATTCTTCCCTTATGTCGAGTGGGTGGCATGCCATCGAGTTTTTACTTACTGTTACTTTACCATCACGGTGAAGAGATTTTGACAACCATTATCGGCTAGCCTCAGAGGAAGGTATAATCTCTTTGCGGCTACGGCTAGCTAATTGCCCAGGAGGGCGATTGCGCTAATTTAAAATACCCAAGTTCAAACGTAATCCTATTTCAGTTTTAATCACATTGCAATTTCATTCAACTGTGCTGAATTCCGAACTCTATGTGACGGACAGCCTTTAACGTCTGAGCGATCTGTCAAAACGGCTCTAATGGCTGTCAAATGTACACGTATAGTGCAATACCGAATGTGTTAAAAGTTGTGATACGTACGCGGTACAATCATGGTTCATTTGCTATTTATTTAGCGCGATTGCTCTCCAGGTTGCGCCAGACGTATCGTATACGGGGGCAGTACATACGTCACTTTGAGTTAGGTAAGCAATGCCCACTTGACGTTGAGCAACAAAATCATAAAGAGCATTAAGCATAACAGGAGGAGGTCATACCACGTGGGTCTTTTTGTAACACACTGTATATAACTTAAAATTCTTTTAGAACTTAAAATTCTTCGAATATAATTAGTTCTGAATGTAGTACAATATAGAAAAGTATCAAGAATATTTAGTTTCAAAACCTACATTAGCCATTAGGTACCTTTTTAAAGTGAAGAACTTTGTAAACGTTGGTAAATGCTTTAACAACCTTGTTATTTAAAATCCCAAATTGATTCAGTGCATTTGCTAAATATGTAGTTAACAATAAAATGTATCTTTTTTGCGGTTCCTCAAATGGATACGACAAAATAACATAACCTGTTGAGTCATTTATTATCTTATCCTAAATCTGTAGCATTGAGTAAAATAAATTCGTTATTCGTAATTGTATTTGTTCTTTACTATCTTTATTATACTATGGTTAATTTTGTTTGACGGCCCGACATCGACAGAACAGTCTGTAGTGAACCTGCCTGCTGTGCCTAGGGTCGCGGGTTCGAATCCCGTAAGGGACAAATATTTGTATGATGAATATGAATATTTGTACCCGAGTCATGGATGTTTGTATCTATATAAGTATGGTATATCGTTATCTAGATATCATAATACAAGTCCAGGCTAGATTCTGGAACTTTAAATGTGACTAGATAAATATTTATTTAGTTTAGAATAAACTAATCGTTTGCTCAAGATACAAAAAAACTAAGTAAGTATTCTTCTATATTTGTATCTCTTTTAAAACGTGTAACGCATAGTGTTACTGAACATTAATTTTGTTCTTTGCGATTATTGCTATAACTTTTTCTATAGGCTTCGAGACGCTGGGTCCTTGGGGCCTAGAGGCTAAAGCGTTCATCGCAGACCTTTTGGGGCGCCTCAATGAGACCTCTGGTGACCGCAGAGCTGGCATGGCAGCTTCCTGGCTCAAAGAATAGCCTCAACATCCAGAGGGGGAATGCTGCCAGCCTGTGCCGCCATGTCTTGCGGCGACACTCTAGAATGTGTGTATTAAATGTAAGATTTTTTGTAATTTAGGATTTTAGGATATTTTAGTTTTAGAATATTAATAGATTATTTAATTATTAGTGAGAGCTGTAAGTTTGGTCGAATCCGGCCTTAGTTTTCTTTTTATTACCTATCGGATTATATTGTATCATAATATTTCTGTGTACCTAATAAATAAAATACAGTTCCCTATTATGTCACTGAAATTAAAAATCAAAAACTAAAACTTACAACGTTAAATCATCGAAGTAAGTTCACATCGATATGAAGATTCCACACATATCCGTGTCCACCACTACATACACTCTACCGACCCGGTCGTGATATGACATGGACGGCTTTACTTCCAAGAAGTCATATTCATCGAATACCTTACGGGCACCGTACTTTTTTCATAGTTTTATTGCATTCAAATATTTGTGTTTAGATTAAACGACGTTTAGGAAACAGATCGGTACATTAGGATTAATGTTGTACATTTGTCCCATTGCTGTGGGAATCGGACACTGAATGGTCGTTCAATAGATATCTAGATGGTTGTTTGTTACAGAGATATCGGTTTCGTTCGTTGATCGTTTTATACAGGCTCCTTCATTACGCGTCTAAATTCTACAATGAGGTTCCAAGAATTTAATTTGGAAAGTTTTTCTTTGGTTTTGATTATTATCGTTTCACTGCGTTATTTCTAAGGATGGCTAGAATAATCTTCTTTATGTATGCATACAGGATGTAAGGAAAAGTATTATTAACCTTTAAACCGAACAACTTCTACTAGGGGAGCAAACATGACAGCGCAAAAAAAAATGATGCTTCATACTGGCGACTCGACTAAAATGTATGAAGCAGATTTTTTTATTCTGGCAGGTTTGCTCCCATAGTAAAAGTTGTTTAGTTTGATGGGTATAGAGTACGTGGTTTAAAGGTTAATTATACTTTCCTTATACCCTGTATATAAAACAAAGTCGGGTTAGTCGTTATAGTTAGTTACACCATATTTTATGACTCAAAAACGGCCATTGCGTGATTTTAATGTTGGTGCCATAGTTAAAGTTGTTCAGTTTGATGGTCCAAAGCACCCCCTAAAGTATGTAACGCAATTCATTTTACACCCTGTATAATATATATCACTACCTTCTCCTAATTTTAGAATCCAGTTTATTTTGGCTTAAAGGCACCAGAATTGCCTGTCACAGTTAGATCAGAACGAAGGCCTTTTTATAAAAATATAACCCGACCCGACCCGACCCGGTTAATTCGACCTGTAATCAGAACGTTTTTATTAAATAAGATACAACATTAAACTGTAGATACATTCATTTGTTTATTTTTAAATTTCGGGAGTCTTGCCTAGAGACAAGTGGATTGATAAATCTGTTGTCAGTAAAGTTTGATCGACGACGTTCCTCGCGATACTGTCAGTAACCAAAATATCTTCACACTTTCAGCGCTGTTCTTAATTAGATAGAGTCTTTAATACTTCAGCTAGGTTGGTAGGTACTTACGTTGCTAACTGTACCAACTATATCTATGCTACGGCTGTGGTATGGTAAGCTACTGGATTTAGTTTTATTGCATTAAAGCATTAAACATTGCATTTTGTGGGAATCAATTTAAAATATCAATTTAAATAACTGTCGTGCTAAGGCTTAGTGATTCGAGTTTTAGAGGTAGGCATTCCATATCTCAGTGACTTCCAACTTCAGACGGCTTGGTTCCAAAAACTGTCACGAGTTCTTGGGCCTAAAATTCAGGACAAATAATAGGTATTCTTAGTCTTTCTTGTTATTGAAATAAATATTTCTTTCCGCTGCACTAAACATGAAGCTATGACAATTTTCAGAGACTTCATAAATAACTACGGCGACGGGCTCACCCCCCGTCACACTGAACAGAGTTTCGGTACTACTGGTGAAACGTGGATGTTCCGAGGGTTCAGTACATCTCTGACTACCCCCTCGGGGAATATAGTCGTGAGCATATATATGCTTCATAAATAACAATTGATCAAATCTACAAGTATCAATAAAATTAGCGATAGCCTACTATCTCACTGGGCAGTTGGGGTTAATAGAGGATTAACTTTGATGAGCGTTTCTGCAACTGTGCGTGAATAATTAACGGTGGTGCTTTCTTACCTTTTGCCTTGTTACAGCTTATAGCACCCTCCTGCTGATGGTTTGTTAAGGGGATGATAGATCATCAAACTGAAAAACTTATCTATTGGACCAAAAATCAAAATCGCGAAAAAATTATCAGCTCTTCCATACAAAACTGCAAATCTGTTCCTCCCAAATGTTTTGAGACAGCATATTTTTTTTATCGCGATTGCAATTTTGTTGCTCCCATATACGGACCTGAAAAAAAGACGGACGTAATGTGACACTAAAAAGATGTGAAGCATGCAAGGTCCAACATTTTTGTTTGTTCTACAAGGGACCTACACTCACACAGATGCACTAGCTCTAGGCGCAGATCCTACACCCGTCAACATTATTCATTATATACCGCGTGACAGAACGCACACAAAAGAAATGGGTGCTTCACTCGCGATTAGACGAGATTACGTCCGTCTTTTTTTCAGGTCCGTGCTCCCATATAGAAAGTTGTTCAATTTGATGGTCTGATCATCCTCTTAAATAACCGTCATCATATTAAGAAGAACCCTGCAATATACAGATTAGTAAAACGACCAGAAGGCTCTCTGCAACATAATTAATTGTACATTTAAATACAAAGGCTAATTTAATAAGTGACTCGACTTCCAAATGTCAAAGCCATTCAAATAAAAAAGCAAAAGAGAATAAAAGAAGGATGGCGCTCGCGCAGAACAAACAAACAGAACGCCCAGCGCGGTGTCATGGGAAATGTGACTTTTTATACTTCAAATAAATTGGGAGTCATTTTTTATGTTTTTTTTTCTCGTGAGGTACAATGGGTGGACACAAACGGCTGTTAGGTAACATTTTTAACATCATTATAAGTGAAAAGCAGTGAGTGATGGTAGCGCTCGTGGACTCGTTACTGACGCTTATGGGTTGCTGCTTCTAGGAACTTGGACATTGTTTGTTTTGGTAGAAGCATAGCTGAAGCCTGAATGAAAAATTGATGGGGTCTCTGAAAATGATATATTTTATTTTTAATTGTATGATATTAAAGGATAATATCTCTGAATTCAGCAATTCCCATCATGGCAAAGGTCTCCTCTAGCGTTTTCTATTGATATCTATCACGAGCCAAGATAATCAAGTAAGGGTGTTTTTAGGATGGTGGACCATTTCTGGCTGTGGGTGTCGTTCGAAGCGACCTAGGGAAAATGGGCGAAATACTTATATAGTTTTTGCTTCGCGCTCCGTAAAACTTTTCCTAATTATGTAACAAACAGCATACTTAGGTAGGTGGTTGTTAGTTGTAGCAATGTTTCTGACCACCCTGAAGGGATTATGGTCGTGAGTTTATGTATAATATAATATCAGTTCAGTTATTTCTAAAGATATGTTTAACTGAAACGTATAAAATGATAAAACTGAAGCGATCATTCGTTTGTTCGACATACTTTTAAATGTTTTCCCTTTCCTAAAATATGTTTAACAAGATGCATGTATAGACATTATTAATAAATACTTCCGTCAATCTTGATTAAAAGACAAAGGGATTGAACACAAAAAACTGGCATTCCATAAGCGATTGGGCCGTGGGAGAGCACCCCCCGGGGGGCAAGACCCTTGCCCCCGGTAGCTCCGGAGCCCCCCTACCGGCCTTCTTGTCACTTGCTGGCCCTAATGGTCCAATGCATGATAATTAGGGGATAATTCTGTCATAATAATTATAAAACGTCTTTAATATTATTGAAAGAATCATAAAATTATGTATTATAGCTGTTGTGCTTGGGTAACAGTAATGTTTTATAATTTGGCGTTCAGTGAACCTTTTCTTTGTAAATTCATAATTATCATCGGCCTATACAAGATGTTACAAAAATATAAATAAACCTTTAAGGGGGTGTTGTAGACCATCAAACTGAACAACTTTCACTATGGGACCAAAATAGAAACCGCGAAAAAAAAAAGGATGTTCCATACTCTACAAATCGACTAGAGCTAAAATAAGTATGGGATATCAATTTTTTTTTTCGCGATTTCGATGTTGGTCCCATAGAGAAAGTTGTTCAGTTTGACGGTCTAAACAACCCCCTTAAGAGTTTTAAAAATTTATTCTTACTTATGTAACACTCTGTATAAGTCCCACTGCTGGGCACAGGCCTACCGTCTGAGAGGATATATGGGCGTAAGTCCACCTCGCGTGTCCAATGCAGATTGATGGACTGCACATACACATCAGAATTTCTTCTTTAGCATATATACAATCTTCGTCACGATGTTTTCCTTCACCGTTTGAACCATTCGTCCATGCGGATTCGAACCTGGACCCTTTTTGTAAACGACTCATGTAAAATAAGACTATACACATCTCGTATTTTATTACTAAATAAATGTTAAGCTTGTATTCAGACAATTAAACTAAACAACTTGCCTTTTGGAACATTATTTTTGACCCTAACATAGAAAATCGACAGGCTGATTCGCACTTTTGTATGGGAGATCCAAAAAAGTTGGTCTAAACTTTAGACCATCACGCTGAAGAACAACTTCAACAACGGCGGGTTGGGTCAACATTGAAATGTCAGAAAAAAGTCAGGTGTACTTTTTTGAAGTAAAACTTCTTTACGCACGCTTGACTTGGGAAGTAAGATGGTAAATGCGTGACGAGAGCGTTACGAAAAGTGATCTGGCGAGGCGAACGGAAGTTGGGAGGGAGATTTAAGATAGAGCTAAAGAAGTTTTACTTCCGTCGTGTGGTCTAAAGCACACTAGTTTTAGTTTTTATTTTCACAATTCTATTCTTTATATTTGAATATTTTTTTCTTTTTACTATTTACTTTTTCTTTCAGACAAGTAACGTTCATCTCCTAACTAAAATATGTCAACTATTTAAACCACGGCCATTTATTTTTTATTCCAAAACGTCTTCGAATTCTAACCCCTAGCCGGACCAAAGATCGTCGAGATAGACAGTTGATGTTCGTTTTTTGCCCCCGGGCTATAAAACTACCATAACTATCAACCATATTAAAGCTTCGACAGATATATCTGGGACGGGCCGATAAGAGATGATAAAGTAATGGCTAAGATAGAGCCCATTGCTACCGAATCTGATAGGACACGGTAGCTGGTCCACCGGTCACTCACACCGCACCGCTTAGTTTATTGAATTCCATTCTAATGCTCAGATTGACATGTACACGTTCCAGTCGGCGAGAGAGAGCACCACATAGATGCTTTTTAACCGACTTCAACAAAAGGAGGAGGTTCTCAATTCGACCCGTATGTTTTTTTTTTAGTATACCTACTCTACACAAGGTGTAAAAAAACATCCTAATAATATTTAAAGGGGTGGTTTAGGAGACAATAACACAAACAAATTTAAAAATCCGCTGACCCATAAATTTAAGTGGAGTAGGTATATCATATGGTGTGGTACCTATGTACCACTGCAGTTTTGTATGAAACAGCGGATATAATTGTTTTTTCTCGATCTTAGCCATAGTGAAAGTTGATCAGTTTGATGGACCCCTTTAAATATTAGGTACTAGGGTATTTTGTTACACCCGGTATATCGTCTGCTCAACCATTTTTGCATGCGGCACGGCGTCAAATAAGTATACAGGGTCCAACTTAATATGCTGACACTTTTTTAAGGGGATGATCAGACCATCAAACTGAACAACTTTCTCTATGGGACCAACACCAAAATCGCGAAAAAAAAAATCAGATGCTCCATACAAAACTGCAAACCTACTCGAGCAAAATGTATGGGACAGCTGATTTTTTTTTCACGATTTCGATGTTGGTGCCATAGAGAAAGTTGTTCAGTTTGATGGTCTAATCATTCCCTTAAAAATGTGTCAGCATATTAAGACGGACCCTATATGAAATAGACTTGCTGCCTCAGTTGTCCTTATCACATGTTATTCTGTGCATCACTACTACATAGTATAAAACAAAGTCGCTTCCCGCTGTCTGTCTGTCCCTATGTATGCTTAGATCTTTAAAACTACGCAACGGATTTTGATGCGTTTTTTTTAAATAGATAGAGTGATTCAAGAGGAAGGTTTATATGTGCATTGCATCCGTGCGAAGCCGGGGCGGGTCGCTAGTACTTCATAAAGTAAGCTTCTTGCTTATGCTATGACTATACAGCATAATAAATAAATAGCCATTTTACAACGCTGACATCGCGGCAGCTAATTTTTTTAAGTACCTACCGAACGCTCATACGCTCTACTGCCAAAGGCCTAATCTAAAAGCCATCAATATGCCGTTATCTAGAACGGGCGTTCGTAAACCAAGTATACGGTCCATAAATGAGTTCACAAAACGTCGCTGAAAACCCTAATCACTGTAGGAACATACACGTGGAAGAAACAACCAATATTTATAACGCTAAACATAAAATACCACAGTAAAACGATAAGGTAGGACGAGCAAGAGTTTATGCTAATCGGCAATAAAAATGATAATAAAACGGTGACCTTCCTGCTCTCCGTTCCGTTATTAAAAGCGAGATGGTGTTTTAGTTTACGCCGCGTAATGGATTAGGAATAAGTATAAATAATAATAATAATTAATAATCTTTGCGTCCGTCCTATCATCACATCAAGCTAATGCTTTTGTAAAACTATCTGGGTCTGCATAGCTTCTGATAGTCTAGAACAAACTCATGATATATCAATGTTTATTATAGACTAACTATGCCCGGCATGCGCTGCTTTTTTTGTCAGACACCTCCGTGGGTATGAGCACAACGATACACCAGGGTTTCAACGCAATCGGAACGGAGGGTAAGGGACAAACAGGTATTTTTTATAAACTGGGTCCTTCTTTCTCAATGGGACCAAAATCGAAATCGTATCATTATTATATGTAATTTTTTGTTTTTTGCTTTCAGGGGTCACTACGCTGTTTCATGGTCTTCAAACTGATCATCTTCTAATCTCGAACACAGGTAGCCTATCAAAGAATCTGGCGCACGTTCGATCCATTCCGGTTATTAATGAACACGGAGCATTTTCGAATTTCGCCGCCGCTCGGACAGCGTATTGACAGCCGATTATTTATCAACGTCCATTTGACTACTCGAAACATCGCCCGAGTATTGCAAACATTCGAATTTATATTCAAGGAGGCACCTATTTAATACGCTTTCTCAACTAGTTTTATGATTCATAGAAAACAATAATGAACTCAAACGAATCAACCGCTCATTTCTTTGTATGGTCTGTAAATAGTCTGCATGTTTTTCTTCGGCTATCCATCAATTGTATAATCATAACAAAGTGGTCGGCAGCTCAGAAATTCACTTTATTACGTAATACACTTTAAACGTATTACGTAAGTGGCATGCTAATCGTCGTCTAAAAACGCAAAAACTAACCTTCGCCGGAAAAGCAGTCCGGGCGTATCGAGAGACCGCGGCCGCAGCCCGCTCCCGCCGCAGTATTACGATTAATTGATGCTAATTAATAAATTAATTAACCATGTTAATACGACGCTTGAGCGACTCCGCTTTTTCTTCTGCCACGTTCGGTACGTATTTGTCTGGTACTATATTTTTATTACCACCCCAACATTCCCGTTTTTGTTAGACTCTGCGAACATGATCCTGTCCGGTCGGTTTTATTAATTTTCAAATTAATTTATTAAAATTAATTATGTGCATGAGATGAGCCGACTGAACTCCTAATTGGGAGTAATGTTATGACAGTCATTCATATTTTAATGATTGAATCGATGCGGCGTTTGATCGTAATTTATGTCATACTTTCTCATTAGTTTTCGCGATAATTAATGTGAGGAGCGTTTCGGTGGAGGTTTTGTACCGGGCGAGGAACTTTCTGTCGTTAAGATAAGCGAACGAGCTTTGATACTTTTCTTATTCGACTGAGCGGAAAAATTTCATTATCGGTCTTATTAGCCTTTATGGTTTTTGTTTCATCACATTAATGTTGTACAAATGTGGTACTTAAGATTTTAACAACTGGACGGAAGCCTTATTAATATTGCTCGACTCACAATCATCAGAAGAACATCTGATACTACTACATAAGGACAACTAGAGTTGAGGACAATTAATTTAAATGATCAAAATGCTTGGGTCTCTAACTTATAGTTTAGTTCACTAACTTACACTTTAGTTGCTTTAGTATCAATTATTGTATTAAATAGACTATGTATTATTGTAAACATAACCTTAGCTATGTTGTAGAGTTTCTGGCAGCATCTTCTCTACAGCGCGCTGTATTCCGACGCGGAGGTAGCTTTAAAAAAAAAAGACTTTTAATACTGAAAATGAATCTCTCTCTCTTTGATCTTTTTGAAATACTGTGATGTCAATGTGCAATACCTATCCTTTGTTGTATAATGAACTAAATGTACCTAAGATAAAGTACTCATTGAAAAAAAATTTGTGTGTGATTCAAGCTCCTATATTGAATAAATTATATTGACTTGGACTTTGAGTTCCCGTGTATTGCGTAGGGCGTGGGTCTTAAATAGCTCAGCTAGTAACAACCATTAGGTACACAACGTTGTGCCTTTTGATTTAGTTTTTTAACCATAATAAAAGCTAAAACTTGACGACCGACAACAGCGTCATCAAAATGCAACATTATGTCTGAAGTAATAGGCAGCCAACACCTTCAATTGACTGTGCTTTATAGATTTTTTTTCTAATGAGTTGACATTATGAATATATGAAAGATAAGTTGTGAAAAATATCTGCAATAATGAGTGCGTTTTTCTACTTTTGAACGAGGAATTTTTTTGTTAACTTTGGTTTTATACAGGACTAGTTGATCATACGCGTATTTGCATTTGTTTTGGTTTATTTTGAATTGAATTGTTGAAAGTGGCTCTCTAGGCGACATATCCTATAGTTCGACTTTGGTCAAGCTGAACTTATAACTCTATGGGACAGACGAACGTCGAAATCGTGAAAAATAAATCAGCTGCTCCATACAAACCATCTCCATCCTGCTCAATCCAAATGTACCTATGGGACAGCAGGTTTTTAATCGCGATTTCGATTTCGGTCCCATAGAGAAAGATGGTCAGGTTGATGGTCTAAAATCTAAATCATCCTCCTAAAAACCGTAAACATGTTAAGAAGGACATTGTAGATAAATACAATTAGTTGTTGTAACCTGAAAAAATACAAAAATTAAAAACTATTATGCTTCTTCTTCTTATCGAGTGGGCTGCAAGCCCTGGGTGTCAGAGTTTATTCAAACCGCCTTACGGCCTCTGTCGTGGTTTTTATGTAACGACTACTACCACCAGAGATAGTAGCCGGGACCAACAGCTTAACGTACCATCTGAAGCACGGAATCATCTTTCTTTTCAGACAATCAGGTGACTCAGCCTGCAATTTCCTAACCAACTGGGGAAAAACGCACAAAGTGACATTTCACTAGGACATGCTAACACACTCTTAGTTAACTTTTTCCAAGAAACTGGAAATAAAAACCAAATCAAGACTAGTTACACTAATAATTTTGTCATTTGAGCGTACATATAAGTACAAACATTTTTTATTTTAGAAAACTGTGCGCACGCGCACGCCCTTCCATTGAAGTCTCGCCGCCGACACATCGCGAGATGGTCGCAAGTACGTTGTCACGTAGTCTCTGACTACCGAGAAATGCACTTATTTCCCAGAATCCACCTTGTTTCTACCATGGAACATAGGTATCTTTTCTACATCTAGATTTAGAAATTGCAGTACGTGATAGAACGAGCGTGTGGGTGTGGGCTTTACATCTTTGTTTTGTTAGCTTTGTTATAGGTAGGTACGTAACTAGCTTGAACTTTGCTGGATTTTTGGTAAAAAATTATAGTTGATCAAAAATCTCTAAAATGCGTAAGATATCAATGTTGTAGTTACATCATTAATCCCCTGGTTACTTCAATTGTAATATCATTAATAGATAAGCTTATCTGCATTGAGGTACTTACAAGAGGCGACACCCAGACTAAAATATTTGTAACACCCGTTGAGTAGAATTAGCTCAAATTTTCTTAGCATGTGCCAGCCGCTGCTGATCGTGGTGAGAAGATTTTGTTCACGTTGTCTGTTCTATACGTAATTATTCAATGCTTATCTGGCTTGTTAAGCTGCCGTGAAGATTTCTTTGGTGGTGTTGAGTTGTATGTTTCAGGATTCCTTGTGATGTACTCTGTAATGAAACTTCGATCCTTACTGTAATATCTCATTTGGAAGACGTAGAAATGGTGAGCAAGAGCGCAATAAGAATGGTAGATACCTATAGATCTTACTTAGAGCTCGTCACAATGATTCCGAAAATGATGTGACTCAATTTTGCCAAGAAATAATTACTGCAGTCTCAATAAGCAGGCCGGAATGCGATCAGCTGATCTGTATACTTCGAGTATTATTTACCTATACAAACGTTTGAATTTGTTTGAACGGTTGAAAAGTTTTGTAACTTTTGATATATTTTACAAAAAATATTTATCTAAGTAAGCAGCATGCTAAATGTTTACTATCAAAACCTCATTAGAAAACCAACACCAATCGACCGGAACAAATTTCCCTGTTCTCGAAGAATTTACAAGCAACTCTCAAGCACGCGTCCCTGCGACTATAGAACATAAATACAAAATGCGCTGGCACATAATATAACGAGTATAGGGGGCCAATTTAACAGACTTATTGTCTCCGACCGGGTACAATGCTATACACGGAGACACAAAACGAACACAACGAGGGAGACCCCGAGTCTGCCGATACAAAACAATGGTATTTAATCAACGATGATAAATGCCGTATTCGAGCACGTTTTTTAACGATACAGCCGTATTGTTTTGGCGGGAGCTTACCGTTGAATACGGAGATAAGTCGCCGCTGAGAGTGGCTTAGCTGACAAATTGGAATAAAAGGAATATTTATTCGTGTAGGGTTCTTGGTTCGTGCGAGCTGAAGTCGGATTCGGTTGCTATTCTTAGGGCTCTTGGAGATTTGAGAGATGGTCGTGTCAAATTGCTAGTCTTTAGCGTTTGGTCAAACGCTGTATTTTGTACCAGTATTAGTCGTCATACTATCTCGGAGAAGTTCCATGACATTAAATTTCATATTGCCCTGGCAGTTTATAAATTCGACGATAGCTACTCAACCATACTCAACAACACAACCACGATAAAAACTAAAAATTCTTACACTGCGTAAAACCTGAGAAATTCAACGACAGCTTTTGCCATTTAATAATTTATTTATTGCAGCATAAGACATACATTAGCGTTGCAAATGTCCGACGGTTTCAGTTTTGTATAAATCACGATATTTTGTTGAAATAACGCGAAGGTAACGATCGGCATCTCGTGTTGTATGGGACTGTATGGGCAGGGGAGCTGTTCGGAGGCGATCGTAAATTTGTGGCTAAGAACAGCAGGACGTCGTATTGGTACTGAAGGAAGGACAGATAGAGCAGCGTTTTGATTTATTACAATGCAACGTTTTACAAGACTTTACTGCGCATGCTTCAATGGGGTTAGATGACGGCGGAAGACCTGGCTTGCTTGCTTTTGCTATTGTTTTGATGGAAAATATGATAGACAATTCGACCGAAGTTCCTTATTGCAGAGTACAGGTATTGGAGATCAAATATATGTTTCGGTTTGTACGAATAGTTCATCGTGAACAGGTTTTGTCAGGGCGTGGTAGAAGCATGAGTTTACCATCGTTAGGTTCACATATTTTTTAACAGACTTCAAAAAGTGGAGGGTCTATGTTCTATCGCGGACTTTTCCGCCTGATCACTTAATTTTTTTTTCGCATTATTTCGCGCATAATTTATTGTTTGGAAACTATTCATTCTTTGGTCTATTCATCAATAGGGCGGGGTTAGACAGCGTAGTATGCAAGCAGAAATGAGCCTATTGGTGGTCAGACGGAAAAGTACGCGATAGTACATCTGCATGTTTTTTTAAATTAAACGTATTAAGATTTAAGCATGGGTTGAACTTTTAACATACTATGTTTGTATGTGCAA
Source organism: Agonopterix heracliana (assembly GCA_963693445.1). NCBI lineage: Eukaryota > Metazoa > Arthropoda > Insecta > Lepidoptera > Depressariidae > Agonopterix > Agonopterix heracliana. The sequence continues at coordinate 6,534,451 of OY856310.1, forward strand.
CAAATCTTCAAACTACCCTTCTGCAAAAGTGGCGACGAGTTCACTATCTTTAGTCATAGTTTGCTCTGCTAGTACATTATAATATTCGGAATATACAATTTATATTATAACTTTGACTAACTTTACGGGAAATATATTTATAGGAATGATCACAACATAGTTAGTTACAATATGTAAGCTGTGCTGTGTGAACATTTAATTTTACCCAGCATTGCTTGATGTTGTATGGAAGTTGTTTGTTTTGACGCAGTTGTTGACTCATTGATCCTACATATCGCTTGATGGATGATTTTACACAAAATTCTATCTCACCCGTATAACACTCGTAGGTATGCAGATAGCAGTCCATTGCAATAGGGAATACCTATTGGAACCATATGCAATATCATAATACGTTTTTCAATTAAAATTTCCCCGTACTCCACTAGCTGTCATTTTAGATCAAATGTTTCATTGCCACGCAAAACGTAAGACTAAACGCTAATTAAATAATATTTAATAATGAGCAATCGTTCATACAAGATTCCACCTGTAAACCTGCATAAATCACTGGCCTCAAACCCGACGGGTCCGGCACTAGTGGTGTGCACATCTACCGATAAGATTCCTTCAATCAAACAAAAACAATTATGTCCAATAAGAATGTTGTATAATGTTTTGCAGAGATTCGGTGTCTAGACACCGTGTGGCATGATGCGTGCCGATAAATATTTATACAATTTATTCATATTTGTTGAGGTGGTCCGCTGGTTGGTGTTTTGTGGGTGCAGTCTTGGTTTTGGTGGGGGTTCGATTTCTGGTAGAAAAGTTGATGGACATACAACAGTAAACTATCGGAACCTTTCGAATACACCACTATTTTGTTAATACTAGAAAAGGTTAGGGGTAAGTGTAAATGTTGGAAGGGGAGGCCTTACATATACGGAGCAAATAGGCAACGTGCTGAAAAGGGACAGGACAGATCTAGAGTATGCATGAAAGGACTAATGAATGTGGATTAAGCTAGAGAGGTTTGTCAGGATCGTAGTAGGTGGCGTTCCGTTCTCTCTGCCTACCCCAGTGGGAGATAGGAATATGTATGTACGAGTATGTTAGGGGTATATTCAGATAATGAAACTAAATAAATTTCCCTATGGAACATGGGTCGAAAAACGATAAAGTTTTTGGACCTTCCATACAAAAGTGCGGATCAGACCATCCATTTTCAAAGGTGTACGAAAAAAAATCTCGTTTTTCGACCTGTTTCTTAGGGAATTTAAGAGAGTATAGGCGAAAAGTGGCTGAAGATATACATTCTTATATTTTCCTCTTCTGAGATATTAATCGAGCTACAGTTCTATAACTAATAGGTAGCTTCTTCGATCAACAATATTGTTGATTGGTAGTCTGCTCAATTGGATTACAACATTTTGATAATGGTATTGCTTATGCTTGGCTAAAGAAACTCTAATTAGTGCGCCTAAAGAGTTACAAACAAAACTTTACAGAATATAAGCAAAGCAAGCTGTATTTTATTCAACCTAATCCTATACAAACTAAATTCTCCAGCATTAAAACAAGAGTGAAGCTACCATATATGAAATTCTGACGCGAAAGAATATCAAAGCCGTTCGAGAAAAACAAAAGCTGATACAATAGGAGTTTCTGTATCAAACCTGAGAAGATCGGTTGTCAAAATCTGGTATATCTTTTAGTCAAGGATCTCGAATCGGGCATCTGTGTTGAGCAGACTACCTACTTTATAGACTTCAACACAGTAAGGCGCGAAAATCAGCTTTAAGAAAAAACTGTGATACGTTTTAAATTTTTCACTTAGGCGTGGTATGTCCAGTGAAATTGTTTCTGCCAAGCTTTGTATTACGACCTCAGCTCAAGGGGCATCACCAAGTGGGGTAGACATTTTATTGTCCTTAGTTAATATACCTACTTTTAAACCTTTACAAATTGTGTTTCTTGTAGGTACCTAGAATAACTGCACCCATCCTATATATCTATCATCTTGCTTATAGTTGGAAAACTCCGGAATTATTCGCAATTATTCCGGAATACTTCTTTGAATATTTCGATTCCTCGGAAGTATTCAATGGAATAAAAATAGTAATAAAATATTATCTTCTTAGTTTCAAAACACCCTATTAATAAATATTTCTCAAAAGCAAAGCTAAGAAAAGAACTTAATACAAAGCGCGCGAAGCGTCACGCGCGGAAAGAATCAAATCTTTCTTCCCTCCCCCCGGAATAATTCCACCTCACACCGCACCCTGCAGCGAAACATTCAAATCTTCTTTTTATCATGTGGGCAAGGGTGTCAGAGTTTATTAAACCCGCCTGTTTATTCAACATTCAAATGAAAGTTTATAAATAAATCGTGAACGTTTCTCGTAATTTTGTATTAATGATATTACAATAAGCTTTTATTTACTTGTTAGTTTGTTTGGTAGAAATCTTGCAAGTGATTTTACCCCACTTCTAGGTATTGCAACCGAGCTACAACTTGGTATAGGTACACATAATATGATATGGTGACAGCGGCCTGATTCCTGGTGCTGAAGTCAGGATCATCTCCGTACGAGGGAACTTCTCGTACGGTTCATAGCATTGCCTTGCAATTTGGAAAGCTCCATTAATTTTTATTAAAAACCAAATAGGTACTTAATTATAAATATCTGGTGCTGCAGACAGGATCCATGCGTGGGAATTCTTCAACGGTTAATAACAATCACCCATCATTTATTTTTGATGTTTCGATCCCCGTCTAGGTAGACTCGTACCAATGGGTTTTTTAAAATTTACATATGATTTGTAACACCATGACCACTGGCCTCGGTGAAGGAAAACGTCATGAGAAACCTGCATGCTTCGATTTCGAGGCACATCCACTGTCAAGTGTAAGTGGCGATGGGCTCACTACCCGTCACACTGTAAAAAATTTCAGTAGGTATTAGTGAAACGTCGATATTCTGAATTTTCAAAACATCTCTGACTACCCCCTCGGGGATTATAGTCGTGAGCATATGCTATGGGAAATATTCCGAAAGTTTCGGAATTTTTCCGAATATTTCGGAAGTATTCCGTGGGAATAATTCGGAAACTTTCCTGCCCGCATCTATAATCTTGCTCCTCTCTTTTCTTCATCATCTTTAATAATCATCAGCCTTTATACCCTGTATTTATACCCTGTTTCATAAGTAACAATAAATTTTTAAAACTCATAGAGGGTTGTTTAGACCGTCAAACTGAACAACTTTCTCTATGGGATCAACATCGAAATCGCGAAAAAAATAATTTTGTATCCCATACATATTTTAGCTCTAGTCGATTTGTAGAGTATAGAACATAAATATTTTTTTCGCGATTTCGATATTGGTCCCATAGTGAAAGTTGTTCAGTTTGATGGTCTACACCACCCCCTTAAATGTTTATTTGTAGTTTTGTAACACCTTGTATATCCCCACTGTAGGGGCACAAGCCTACTATTACCATTACAGTGAATAGGCGTTGGTCCAACACGCGTGCCCAATGCGCAGGATTACTGGACCTCACTTTATAAGTACATCACAATTTCTTCAAAATATTCCTTCACCATTTATAATAATCCATACTACGTACATGTAAGTTAGGAAACTATTGGTACATGACATGTCGTGCTGGCGGGTTCGTTTTCCAGACTCTCATGTTTGAATGTCCATCTATTACTTTTCTGCATTACGCTACCACCGTCACCACGCCGACGCGCCAGATGCTCTCATTATTTAATACGTTTCGTATTAGTTGTCTATAGGGTAGGTAGTCTATGTTGTTGTGTTTGCAATAAATACGTCTGTTGAAGGGCAAAAAGGCGGGAATGCGCGGGATTCGGCGCGCCCGGCGGTCTCCTGGGCATGCGTATTGTCGTGACGCTTTTTCGAATTTGGAATCGAACGTCAAAGTTTATTGTTATTATGAGTTCTAGGTTTTTAGTTGTGAGTTACAATGTAACAGTGATGCCAGGGTGCCAGTATCTTGTTTGATTTGATCTACAAAATACAACGTGAGAGACTCTACCATATCGATTTCAGACTCTACCATATCGATTTGAGACTCTACCATATCTAGCTATCATCATCATCATCATCAGGCTATATACATCCCAATGCAGGGCTCATGCTCAGGGAGGGTGTATGGGCGTCAGTCTACCACGCCACGCGTGCCCAATGCGGTGTGGTAGACTTCACATACGCATCAGAATGTCTTCTTCGGCGAATGCAGGTTTTCTCACGATGTTTTCCTTCACCGTTTGAGAGCGAGCGGTCTGTATTACGTACATAAGTTACATTATGTACATAAGTTAGAAAAAGTAAAGGCGGCTTCGAACCTTGACTTCCATGATTGACATCATCATACCTAACAATGAGGTAAGGGTAACATATCCTACAGGAAATTTCGTGTAACACTGTATACCTGCAGGTAGTTAGGTACATACCTATTTCTCCCATTCCAACGATGATAGAGGTAATAAATTCTAACCATTGCCAACTCGAAGTGTACAAGTAAAACATCAGTAACTTTTAATTGAACACGGAAACGATAAATCAAATGTACTTACTCTTACTAACATTGTAAAAAATAAATCTGCGTTAGAATGTTTTTTAACCCTTTCCGTGCAGCTAGTTTGCGTGTCGAAGTGGAGTTGAGAACGTGCAACATTCCCTCGCGGCGTCGGCGTCGGCGCCGCTATCAGATGCGCGGGCGCACGTGACGGCATCCCGCCCCCTCCCCGCCTCCCCAACCCGCACCTTCCAAGAAACGGAGCATCTCTTCAGCTCTGCATGTCTCCACGTCCCTACCTCGTCTATTGCTGGCTCCGCGTGAGTCGTTTCGGAGATGGTCTCGATGATGGCTGTCGATGGGCGGTGGGAAGTTGATGTATCTTTTTATGATTGTGAACTCTCCATATTTGAGACATTTTTCTTCAATGACTCAGTCTCATTTTATATTATTTGATTAAATTTTAATGGTATAAGAATGGGTCTTGATTTAATCAAGAAAAAAACTTGATACACAATGAACGCTCCAAAAATGGTAGATTCAAAAAAAATATCTCTGGTCAATTTTGTTCTAGTATTGCTACCCCACTCTTATACTGTATGTATTGCTCCATCTTGCTGAAAGTTAACATGTCAATTCGGGTAAAAATTCGCTAAATGAGACTGCATCTCGTTCTTATATTAATTAGATCTATGGTATTTCCATTAAATATCTTAGCGATCCAGTTCCTCTATAAGTAATACCTTCCAGGCAACTACAGATCGCAAAAGCCTATCCACAATCATAAATCGGCGACGCGTGGAGGTCAGCCGGCAACCTTAGGACGCATCGGTTGAATAATTCGCGTTGTTGTTCGGCGCCGGTGTTAGCAATTGTCGCGCGGACACCGTTTTACGATAGCATCGTGCCGCCGGCGCCGCCAGATCTAGATCGCGGCGTCGGCGCGCGCACACCAAAGCCTGCCTGACTGTCCCTCGACGGATAAAGTCTTCACCGGCGACGGCGACGTACGGGTGCATGCACGAGGCATGCCTTTGAAAAACTCTGCGAACTATTCGCGGGCACGCTCGTGATGGCATCCTAGTGAAATAACATAGCTGCGGTGTTTTATTTAACCGGTCGGTCTTCATTTGTTTGTCGATTGGTATTCGATATCAACGTCAAGTGTTGGTTTCATATTATATGCGTAGTTCTGTTTGTGAATGCTGCTTATTATCCTTGTAATATGTAGTTTGAGATCAAAGCTGCCTGATTATCATCGAGTGTATAGGGTCCTTCTTAATATGCTGATGGTTTTTAAGAGGATGAGACCATCAAACTGAGCCACATTCTCAATGGGACTAACATAGAAATCGCGAAAAAAATCTGCTGTCCTTTATACATACATATGGGTCGAATATGTTTTGTATGGACACAGGTGATATTCATTCATTCACGATTTCGATGTTAGTCCTAAATAGCAGAAAATAGCAGATGTTCCATACAAAACTGCAAACCGACTCTACCACAGAGAATCGTTTAGTCTGATCAATCCAAGGATTAACCCCTAAAAAGACCGCCGGCATATTAAGAAGGACCCTACATAATTCTAGATTTTAAAGTAAAATGGATACAAAATGAGTAGGTAGTCTAAGAATCCTTGTGAAGTTTAGTATCTTAACTAAACCTTTTTCATGGCAAGTCGGTCCGGTCTTTGTGTTAGACAACATTCTGTTTTAGTTCCGATTGTACCTGAATCGAATCAATGGTAAGCTTTTATTTTTTAGATTTTTTGTGCACCTAAAGATTAAGTGCGTTCACACACGATGACGTACTGACGGAGCGTCAGATGTCAGTCCATAGAACAACACCCGGTGTGTCAATGCGTCACCGTGTGTGCTTCTACGTGCGGTTTCATACAATGACGGACTGACGTTTGCTGCTCCGTCAGTGCGTCATCGTGTGTGAACGCACTAATAGTCATGAAAATAAATCAAAAATTATGTCTCTAAAATGCTAACAGCAACCTTCACACCGTGAATTTTTGTCATAGCAAAACGCAGAATCACTAATCGCGCTTACAAATTAAAAGCCTTTTATGTTCAACTCGTCTGACACTCATATAAGTGTCAAACCAGTTAGTAGCCATTAAATTTCCATTTTATACAAAAAAATATGACACATTCACAACGAACGCAATCGAACGGAAATTATAGCCAATTGTTCAAAGACAGGAATGCTATTAACAACTTTTTATAATTTGTAAGTCGTCACCACCGGTGTCGAATCCGTCACGTATGGTGTCCAATCACTGATATGCCCAGTATTATACTTTTTCCAACAATAATTATGTCCCCGGCTCTGAGCTTAAAGTTTTTGGCCAGGCTTCCTGTGCAAGCATGTATTGGTCGACGAAATTTTAATTCGTGCCGTTTGTATGTGAGAATTTCTCTTTGAAAGACGTGCTTTTCCTCGTAATGTCCCACTAAGTTTTTTACATTCGTGTGTCCAACGGATCGTCAATGGCCATCGATCGATTTGGTCTTTTTATTATAAGTCCTCATATTCGATTTCTAAAAAAAATTTAAAACCCCGGTCCTCTCCAAATTATAGTGTTTAAACATTTAATACAGCGCTAAGAAATGTGCGTAAAAGTTATAAAATCGTCCGGGTTTATAATATATGTAACACTGCCTCCTGGCGACCATTACTTAGGACCGGGCTTGTTATTAAATTCGGCCTTATTTATTTATTTATGAGCATGTTTATTGTATGCGACGTGATTTTCAAATTCTTGGTTCCTCCATGCTGAATTTTATAGCCTTTTTACAGATCTGCGGATGTGGATTTTGGCGATTTTTAATTCAGCTCCATACTTTCTGTTCTGTTCAGATCAGTTTTTGCTTCTTCTCGTGACAAAGAAAAGGCAAGGTTGGAAATTAATTTGATTTTGTTCCGTAAGGTGCAACTTACAAGTCTAGTTTTCTTCGAAAATTTTATATATTCTCAAATCGTTTACTCGTTAGAAATATTTAGCAGGCATTTTTAATGTTTCACATTTTAACCTCTATTAGAATAAAAATAAAAAAGCTGTCTCTGACCTTTGTCCGCAATCAAAACAAACAAGGCAATGAATCACACAAAAGTGTCGAATATCTCAAATGATCACAGTGCTTAGGCGTGAACGTTCGGCTCCACAAAACGAATTTTAATTCATACTTAATTACATATGAGCGCGATCACATGAAATATCGATTTGGGAGGAATATTCGAATGCAAGGCTCGTACGTACAGGTGCCATAGTCCGCCCTGGCCTGGGGCTCCAGCACTTATCCCAGCCAAGTGTACGGTTCAATACCTTTACAATTATTTATTGATTCTCTGTAGGTACTTTTGGTTTTGAGAATTTGCTATCTTGAGGTCAATGTCTTTGAGGTGAGGCAAGAAGATAGCCCTACATCTGGTCATTTACTCGCAACCAACTCTTTTCTTCTGTTCAGATTTTAACTTTAACATTGAATCAGTTACGAACAAAAGTCTTTTCGAAATGCGAAGACATTTCAGCTCCATATTTAAACTAAAATCTTTTAGAGATGGCAAAACTTTCCAGGGAACTGTGACTATAATATGCAAGTTAAATTCTTTCCTATCTCGAAGATTTATCTTTAAAACCTACCCGGCTTTCTCGGATCGTTTGCAGGGAACATTAGCAGGCGCTGTCTTCGTCCGGGGCAGATGCATCGAGCACGAATCGAGTTCTCCAATAATTTCATACTCGGCGAGTACCGATCGAAGAGCCGTAGTATCTGGTGGATCCATCTCTCGCCGCTGGCCACTCGGCCGCTATGTACGGCGCGGACCTTATTAAATGCAAAATATTATGTCTTTACATAAGGGAGATCTCGTTAACATTGCATTAACAATATTTTACAACAGACTTTTGTGTGATAGTGGCATTTGCTGTTTCAGTTGTAAAATTGTTTGGTTTTTACTCATAGAAGCAGAGTTAGGAAATCTTTTTGGTAAACTCTTGATTTTTTGACTGGAGTTAACTCTAGATTTTTACAATACTGTTTTTACTGTTTTTAACTTCTTTCTTACGTACAGTCACATTACAAGAAAGAGTATGGTGTACCTACTACCATGTGCCTACCTGCTAACTACTTATCAGTCGTTTAATTTGTTCAGGATACTATCTTTATTTGTGTTTTACCTTATATTATATTTGCAAGGTACTTGCATTTTACTCTTAAGTCTGCATCAGGCATTTTGTTAATGCCTAAGATTTGAACAGCCTTTAATTCGATGCCATTTCTTCACTCTTCGATACACGATGTCTAGGTAATGTTCTCACTTCATATTTCTCGAGTGCAACAAGGAGGTTGAACAAAAAGGCCTGTGCCGCCCTTCGGTGCGCTTGCGCAGGGCGGGGCGCGATCGTGCTTGATGCGCAGGATTCTTGTTTGGCGATGAAGCTGAGATCGTAATGGAATCTATCGCGACTGACAGAGTCATTAATATTGTACTAATTATTTGGTGGGGTTGTGGCAAGTGGGTTGTTTTAGAGGTTAAAAGGTGACAAGGTATCGTTGGGTGATAATTTATGCTATTGCGTCAATTTTAAGATACAATATTTTTTGACGTGAAGCAATATGAATTTAATAAATAATTAAAGACACATCCAGTAAGAGGTACAGTGTTATAACAAATTGTTAACTTATATCAGTGGATACCTGTAGGTAATTGACTTTCTGTTTGCCGTCCAAATGTTGTCTTCCATAGAAAATTAAATAAAATAAACAAATTCTTACGCAATACAAAAATAAAGACAGAAAGCTGACGCTTTAAATAAGACAACATCCTCTAAAGTACTCTAAAGAACCGTTCGATATTGGAAACAGAATTTTAAAAATACTGATTTCACATTTCATTTATTTGGAACCTATTAAAAATTTGAAACAAAAACCGAATGAATTTAGTTTAAATACCAGTGGGGTAGTAATTGTAAATTGGTGTTCGGAGCGGTTACATCTGTCACAATTATTGAGGCACACCTGCACTCTTGCGCACCTCACATTTACATAAAACGAAATCGCCCCGTGGACGATACGCCACGGAATTCTGAATATCCATAAATGTAGCTGCCAGCATACCGAGGGCCATACTTAAAAACAAAATTAAAGGGGATAGCCTTACGATAATATGAATTAAAAATAATAAAACAAAAAAATAAGAGTCACGGATCGCCTCGAGTGAGTTTTTTTAAGTTTTTTCGAGCGAAGCCTGCGAACAGACTGTGGCTCGTATCTCCTGACAATATCTTTGACGAGTTTTTTATGCGGCATTATTTTTAAATGAACAGATTATAAATGGTTGTTTGGCGATTTAACGCCCAATCTAATTAGGCAAATGATATGTGTTTTCGGGTAAAGATCGATCGATCCGTTTTAGATAGAGTTCGCTATTATTGATTGATTTTTAATGGGGTGTTGGGATGTCGATCGGTTTCATCATTTGTATAGATAAGTGCTAGTTGAGTTTACGATACGTACCTAACATTAAACATTTTGTATAATACTTATCTGATAGTAAAGGAGATAAGATAATGTTTTGAATTCATTGATTAAATTTTATTTTGTTTGATTTTTTAATTGATTATCTAGGTATTTAGAAGCGGAGGTCTCGATACAATCGTGTCATCTACCTATTAACGAATATCCGTAATTTTGCAGTTTTGCTTTAGTTAGGTACCTACTCAATATTCTTTTAGGTAGAAAACCAAATAAAATTACATCAAAAAGGGGTAAGTACATTACATTAGGCATTAGGTAATCAAATTAGGTACCTACACTGACATATACTTGTTTCATATATGTTGCTTCTATGACAGGGCCTGTCTATCGCTAGAGTATATGTCAGTGGGTACCTACCTTATATTCAAAATAAATATCCTTATAATTCCTTATATTCCTCATTTGCTTCAAAATGGCACCAAATATTATCCTTAAAAAATAAACATATCATTATTAATTGAATATTAACACGTCAAACAATTAAATTTTTTTGTATAACAAATAGTCTTATTCCGTTAAAAAAGTAAGTTATAGCCTGTAGGATCCCACTGTTGGGCAAAGGTCTCCTCGCACGAATTAGAGTGAGAGGGAATTTTTTACCTAGTTTTTCACCTAAGTATTTTAAAGAAATCATTTTATTGAAATAAAAGCTCCATGGTCTTGTTAGTAATTGTGTATGGAGTCGTAACTCATCGATCACCACGGAGTGTGCGCAGGTTACAGGATGAAGGCTTCTGGCAGACGTGGGAACCCAACGAAGAAAGTGGCAGATCACGCAGATCCATCAGACATTATATTACTCATTGCAGGCACGTCGGATTCAATAAAAATCCAATGAAATCAAAATATGGCGGCTTCTTAGCCTCGCCGTCCCGTAGCCCCCGTAAAAACTGTAAAATATTCAGTGAGGGGCGAGGGACCTCTGCTGTCTTCAGGCAACATCATAATTTAACTAAGCAAAAAGTGGTGTCTTAATAAATAAATCAACGTATTTTTTCATCGTCCATAACTTAAGAAGTCGAAGCGGGAAATCGGATGGAAGTTGAGGGCGAAACTTTTAAAAAAGGAAACTGCTCTTGCGGCGGTGGGGCGCGCCGTGATTGGTCGGCCGGCCGGGGGCGGGAGGCAGCACGCGTGCCATTGGTCCGCCGCCGACGCACCGTAGGCGCGTTCATCTCGAGACACGAACAAATAGATTTTTTTAAACAAAAGCAATTTTCCTATTCTTCTTGTTGTGGATCTGTTTCTATAGTTTGTTTTTGCTGAGCTTCGTTTTGTATTGTTTATTGTTGGAGTGCGCGACAATCCACTCCCGGTTAATTCCCAATGATATTAACAGCGCGACTCCGCGTATTGTTCTGTTGGCCGCATGCAAATTTTGTAAAAACGAGCAATTGTTATGAAAAACAAACACGCGAGCGTTTCGCAACTACTGCGAAGGCTTTGCCTGTAAAATGCATGTTAATTAACATTAGATGTCTGCTTGTTATAACTTACAATGGACATTTAAACTTTGACAATAACAATAACTCATTTAAAAGTTTCTTTAACTATTCTTCCTAGAGAGATAAAGCGTAGACAATTGCAAATGTTGATTTATATCAACACAAGATTTTTAATGAGATATGTAGGATATTTTACAATACTTAAATTAACTTTTACTTAAGATATGTAATATCCAATAGAAAGAAAATATTCTTGTGACTTTGTTTAAATATTGGAGATAACACGATCTAAGGAACAACAAAAGTACCATGACGTGATCGACCTGTAGCTAATTATATTAAAACTAGCTGTTAACCGCGACTTCGTCGGCGTGGACCTTAGAAAAGTAACCTATCCAGAACATAATATTCTATCTGCTTACCAAATTTCATCCAAATTCGTTTAAAATATTTTAAACCTCTAGTACCTCGCGCCAAAGCTCATATTTCACATAAAATATTTAAAATATTAATTTGGTGAAATGCAAGTCGTGCTGTGCCAGCGTTGAATAACAAATTTCTAGATTAATATCTTCATTCTTTAATTTGTACTAAGTATTAGAGTAGACGTGTTTGGAATAACAGTTTTATTCTCAACATAACAACTAACGTCTACAGATAGAGCTGAGAAAAGGTGAAAGGACACTGACTTCTCTGTATAGTGCTTGTGTCACTTTGGTCAAAGTGGACGTGGAGTGGTAGGTAGGTACCAAGTTAAGTACCTAGATAGGTAGTCATATCAAATCCTAAATCGTGTAATTGTGATGAAACGACGGCCAAATCTATTTACCTAATAAATTATTCTTGATTGCTCATCCAAATATAAAAGATATAAGTAGGTGGTACCTACTTGTAGATAAGAAATACAAAGTACTCGTAGGTGTGTAAAAATTTTACGGTCAGCTAAGAATCCATTTTTTAGACAAGTTTACTGTACAGAAATTGGTTGGAGCAGAACGTCGATCTTCGTCTGATCACAAGGACCTTCCTACAACGATGTTTTGGAAAACTACCTATTCCTAAGAAATACGCTGCCTTAGAACAACTAAAACTACCAAACATTTAAACATAAAACTAACTTTTTCTGTCCTGTAATGTGTTCTTCAGTAGAATATTAAGTAGGTAATCGTAATCTCGTAGGTAAATATAAAAATGATATTTTGCGTTACGTCTAAACTTCATATCTAAGCATCATGAGCTTCTGGCATGCCATTGCGTTTACTTAACTTAGGTATCAAGGTGTAGGTGCACTTTTGAAATCAACCCTCTCTATCATAATGAGCGAAGAGACAGGTGAATTCACTGCGATATTAAATGCATAGCCCCATGATCGATACGATTCGATCTCGTGGGTTGATGACGAAACACTCGACAAATATGATGCATTGGCATGATGGCCGATAAGCGGGCTCAATAGCACAAATAACCATCACATTTACCCGTCGAAATAACGTCACTTTAAGCGACATGAAACTCTACAGCTTACGAAATAGGGTGTTAACATTTTGTAAAGTTTCAGAGTTAACGGAAAATGTAATTGTAAATTTTGTAGAACTATCGCAATTACTAAAGTAGGGAAATCAATGAGGACTCATTTTGTAGATTACATTTCTACTCGGATAATGAATGAGGCATTCCATTTTACTATGTGGATAATTTTGGTACTTACTTCTACAATTAAAATAGTATAGGCAAGTAAATACAAATAAATGTTTCAGTAGTTCGTTGGTAAATAGTATCATTGCAAGCACAAAAAAATATTTTAAGAAGTTTTCTTTTCTTTTCCCCAATATACTTTAATTTGGCACAGCTTTTGCCTAGTATACGCTGCCTTAATTTATCATTTCCTATTCTTTCTTTCTCATCAATACCTATAGATACTAGGTACATTAACTTTGGGAATTTTTTTTTCTGGTGTTCCAGTTCTTTCTTTCTCACCAATAGATACTTTACTTTGGCACAGCTTTGCCTGGTATACGTTGCTTTTATTTAATAAATGTAACCTATTCTTTCTTTTTCAACGATTTAACCTGCGCAGATACAGAATGGTATCGGCTGAAACGAAGAAAGCTATTGTTATCTTGCCTCGTAGAGCGTCACGTGACTACCGTCTACGGTCCTCTACGTCTTGCCTAAACTAAGTTCTTGTTAGCTTATCCGACAGATATTTTGACATAATTTCATACAAAATATGTCAAACTATCTGTCGGATAAGCTAACAAGAACTTACCCAGAAGTGGTGAAACAGGCCCTAATTCGAGCAAGATGCGTAGCTATTTTATTTATTGTTGGATTTAACTAATCCCATTCTTTGCGCGAGTAATATTCTTAGGGTTGAACTACACATGGCCGCACGCGATCGCATTTTTCCGTCGCTCCATCCTTTTCTGTCACTCAGGAACGTCATTTGCTAAAGCATATAAGATAGACGGAACGCGATCGCACGCGGCGTGCTGTTCGTGCTGTTCCGTTCCGTCTATCTTATATGCTTTAGCAAATGACGTTCCTGAGTGACAGAAAAGGATGGAGCGACGGAAAAATGCGATCGCGTGCGGCCATGTGTAGTTCAACCCTTATTATAATAAGTGGTCATTAAGACCTCCCAGTAAGCATTAAAAAGGGGTAATTAAACTTAGCATTGAGCTAGTCTCAGGGAAGCTGATGAAATATTCTAATCAGACTAGTCGCATTGTAAAAAGCGCGGTGGCTCGATGGACGATAACGGCCGTGTCACACGGGCGCGGGGCACAAACGAGCGATTGTGGGCCCGCACACGGCGCCTGCGCGCTTTGCATAACAAAGGGCGCAATTTGGAGGAAAAATGGGCGCAATCTCGAATCATCTCGGGTGCTCTCGTGCGCTTTCGGGGCATTTCGGTGCGCCCGCGACTACTAATGCGTTTGAGTTTAGTGACACGATGATGGATGCTTGAATAACGTGGTTTTGCTTTAAAGTTGTTTGACAGGAGTCAGGAGAGATGTCTTTGGCCTTTGTGCAGTTTTATTATAAGAAAATTGTATACAGGGCCCTCCGCAGACTGAAACGGTGAACTCAGACCATCAAACTGAACAACATTCACCATGGAGCCTACCTCAGGAAACGCGAAAACAAATCAGCTGTCCCATATAATTATATGAGTCGGGTAGGCTCCATATAGTGAAAGTTGTTCAATTTGATGATCTGAGTTCACCGTTTCAGTCTGCGGCTGTCCCTTAAATCCTCTGGAAATTCGTGGGTATTATAAAAACGGCACAATAGACAAAAAAAAAGAGATTGAACTTATTTCTAAAGAGAGATTTCTTCCGTCCGACCCGTGGCAGTGACAGAAAAATTTGATCAAAAATGTCACGCCTTTTCTTCACTAAAGTAGGCAAAGACTAGAGTCCGTCGTTTACTTTATCTTTACACACCTCTACTCACTTCATTTACGTTCATACATTTAATCGCATCCACCCACCGGATTCAGGTAGGTATACTCTCCTCACGTCCTCCTTGATACCTAGTGTCGTACATAAAGATAGGTATCCACGTAGTTGAGATCTTCATGCAAAAGGCAGCATATCTGTATCAAAATAAACAATTGTAGTATCATACAATGTAGGTACCAATGAGTTTTTCTTACTTATGTACGTAATTACGACTGCTTCCAAACGGTGAAGGAAAACATCGTAAGAAAACCTGCACACTGAAGAAGAAAGATGCTGATGAAAGATGAAGATTCTGATGCATATATGTGAAATCTACCAACCCGCATTGGGTACGCGTTACCACCCTCCTTGAGGGGAGTGTAATTCGGAATCTCGATACACAAACCATCGATGAATGTTAACACGAAGATACAAGATTGCGATGCAAGTTACCGTGAAAGCCCCTTACTGCGAAGCCACTATACTTCGATGCACGGTACTGCGGTAGACCATCACTGCGAAGCCTACTAGACCTCGATGCACGTTACCGCGAAAGCCCATCAGAGCGAAGTCATTAGGATTCGATGCACGGTACCGCGGTAGACCATCACTACTGCGATACACGTTACTGCGACATACCAGACGGGTGGACGGACGTACAGACTAGGGAAGGCATGTGCCCTGCAGTGGGACGTATATCGGCTGATGATGATGATAGTATCATATCATGGCGACCAACACCTCTTCTATATATCTTCTACTCCAACACGTCTCACTGCAAAGCACAAGCCGGGAAGGCCAACCCCAACGCGTGCCCAATGCGTACTGTTAGACTTCACGAACACATCAGTCTTTTAAAAGCGTACACAGGTTTCCTCACGATGTTTTCATATTTCCCTAATGAAGTGTCTAATTTCTTTAAGAAATGCACTAATCTTCTATTTTGACTAGATACCTTCGCTAAGTTTCCATAAAATAATGCCCACAATCCTAATAAGCAATAACAAAGCTGGACACCAGATGTTTGAAGAGAGACTAAACACTAGACCTGAGATCACGTGAGATTGCTTCCATGTACTGTACGCCATGTTTTTTGCTCCAAGCCTACCTTTACACGCTTCAAATGCATACCAAGAGCATAAATTTAAATGTGTGCTGTTATCGAAATACTTGCACAATTTATAGCGATGAGGAACGTAAGGAAATGAAATATATGGCGGCTAGAAACGTTTAGAACGAATGACGTATGTTTTACCGTCTAATTGCATTCCCTATTTGATAAAATGAAAATAAATTTGAATGTAGTGAAAGGTTGTAATTGGCTGTGTTAGATATTCATTTTGTAATGCACGCGGAGATTCCGCGGTTTAATGATTTGTAGGAAGGCAGAAGGTTGTTATAGATAGAAAGTGGTAGGCAAGATTGTTTATAATGGTAATGCCAATTTATAGTTTCGTTTCCTGGACCTTTAATTCTGTTTTGATTTAGTTCCTCTTATTTAATTTAAGCATCGTATACGATAGGATGAAAAAGTTATACAAAATCGTATAATGAGCGTCAAAAGTGGAGGCTCGAGTTGGTAGGTATATCGTCGTCATAATTATACATGCGATATTTTATAATACTTAGATAGATAGATAGACAGCTCGTTTATTTCATCAGAACAATACAAGACAAACAGTGACTGACAAAATTAAATAAATACTGGCAATGTATGGCCCGGATGGAACTAGAATAATATCCTTAGGACCAGTGTTTCATTTATCTGATTTTTTAACAATTAGGATACCTATGTATACTGAAAATTAATTTGACTCTACCTTTTCCGATGGGAAATATATGCGTGTTTCACAAGTAACAACCCATAACGTTTAACATGATTAATTATCCTTAAAGTAATTCCTATATAGGGTCCTTCTTAATATACTTAGGTACACTTTTTAAAGGGGATGATCAGACCATCAAACTGAACAACTTTCTCTATAGCACCAACATCAAATCGTGAAAAAAAATCAGCCCCTCCATACACAACTGCAAACCTACTCGAGCCAAATGTATGGGGCAGCTGTTTTTTTCGCGTTTTCCATGTTGGTCCCATAGAAAAAGTTGTCTAGTTTGATGGTCTGATTATACCTTTAAAAAAGTGTCAGTTTTATCGGACCTTATTTTTCACAATCTAGTAACTTCTATGGTCTTAAGATGACATAAATATCGTTCATTTGCAAAAGTGGTTTTAATAAACAGATTCAACAGAGAAGGGTTCAAAAGGTGGTTTTCCTTTTCAGTAAATTCAAAATAACTAGCCTTCATGTTGTTGCCGGTCCTCGACTATGCTGATGTTGCTTTTATTGATCTCAATGAGGAGCAACTAAACAAACTAGAGCGTCTCCAAAATTTCGCTATCAGATTCATATTTGGTCTCCGAAAATACGATCATGTTTGCGAATTTCGTATCAAGCTCAAGTGGTTGCCGATTCGTTCTCGTTGAAATTTCCACATACTTTCTCTTCTCTACTCTGTACTATTCCTTCCCTTAACCCCATCATATCTCAAGGATCGGTTCACTTTTCTCCACGCCACCCATGATCGGGTATTGCGATCAGCCAAGAATCTACAACTAGCTATGCCGTCACACACATCTTCCTTCTATGACAAGTCCTTTACAGTTCAGTCTGTACGCTTATGGAGTGAACTACCTGTCTATTAGAAAAGCTCCTTCCCTACCTGTATTTAAAAGATTGCTCAAAGAACACTATCTCTCTCTTTGACAAGAATTTGTCCTTTTGACTATTGATATTCTTATTTTTATATTAACAGCATAATTATATTTGTATGTATATATTTATGTATTTATATATATATGTATGTATGTATACATTATATTTACTCTATATATGTAGATGGGTATATAGATACCTACTAGTGCACCGCCGCAGCATTTGTCTCTGTAAACAGTTCTTCCATTCAATGGTTGTCTGGAAGAAATCGCTTTTAGTGATAAGACCGCCCTTTGTACCCTTCTCATTCTTGTTTTAAATTGTATTTTTTCTATTCTTGGTGTGCAAATAAAGAAAATTTATCTTATCTTATCTTATCTTTATTCGTTTTAAACTATTTCTAATTTATTATATGATGAAAATACTAAGAAAATAGCATAATTACCTACCTAGAAAATGACCTATTCAGAAAATGTCTTGACAAGAAAATGACGCTGTGACGCGATGACCGGAAGTGACGCCAATGAACGCTCTAAAATGACGTGCATAGAAAAAGACCTAGTTCGCCATAATGAAAATAACGGATGTAAAGGTAGCACCAAAACATTGACACTCATTAGTTTGTGGCAGGCGTTTTAATGTATAAAACCACAGAAGTGTCGACACGCGAGCGGCAGTTGGTGCGGTCGAGACAATTGGAACTGCAATCAACTTGTCGACAGATCGATTTTATTTTATGTTTAGAATTGGACCAATTTCACAATTTATTTGAATTTAGTTTGGCTTCGTGTTGGGTTTGCAGCTGGTTAGGATATTGAATTAAATGTCGAAGCTTCGTTTAAAAAGTTGGATCAGCTAAAAGATATATTAAAGTAGTTATAAGACGAGATTTCCCAAATTCTGTCCCATTTCTATACATTTTGTCCCATCTTGTCTTTTTGAGTTTATTGTTCCACAGCTGCACAAAGGTATCCCCTAACTTAAATGTTCTTAAAATTGTTTAGTTATAATTGACAAAATAATGAAAAAATCTAGATGCTAACCTTAGACCTGTATTTGAGATGCTATCCTTGTAAGGCCATTTAAAATATTTTTTTTTTCCTTAAGCTGATGACATGGACGTCAGATAAATGAAACAGTTAACGTTCCAATTTAACTTTTTTTTAATTATTAAACTAACAATATTGGTAGGGATAGTTGTCCTGGCAAATCGGTACCTATTAATATAAAATAGTTTATTAAAAAAAAAGTAGCCGTGGTGGTCTAGTGGCAAGTAACCTTGCCTGCCGTGCAGGAGGCGATGGTTCAATCCCCGTCCAAGCCGACTCGTGCCAATGAGTTTTTCGGAATTTATGTACGATTTGTAACACCACTGGCTTTTCGGTGAAGGAAAACATCGTGAGGAAACCTGCATGCTTCAATTTCGAGGCGTGTATTGTACCCACTGTCCATTATAAGTGGCGACGGGCTCACCCCCCGTCACACTGGACAGAGTTTCAGTACTTACTACTGGTGAAACGTGGATGTTCTGAGGTTTCAGAATATCTCTGACTACCCTCTCGGGGAATATAGTCGTGAGCATATGCTATGCTATGCTATGCTAAAAAAAAATTTGTCCTAGTATACCTACAATAATTTTCCAGGACACCTATCAATATCAGTAGGTATACCTAATTAATTTAAAAATGTTGAATAGAACGTTAAGTAACTGTTTCATTTATCTGATTTGAATGTTATGTCCATGTCATACTTCAGCTGTTTTTGCATTGTCAAGATTATGACACGAGATTTTTGATATAAATTGTTTTATCAAGATATTACCATGTTAAAAACATATTGCAGCATAAAATGTTTCCATAATATCACATAAATAATGTAATTTTTAAATAGGCAGTGTTACTAACTAGGAAAAAGCAATATTACTTATAATATTAACGATTATTTCAAAGTTTAATTAGTAACATGTACGCTTTTATCAATTAGGGTACCATGAAAATGACACTTGGCGAATAATTACCTTCAATTAATGTGATAATCTCCTAGGAATGGGGTGACGACACCTGCTTGTCTAGTCTTTATAGAAGACCTAACAAACATAACTATGCTATCATAGGAAAAATTGTCTTACCATTTTCGACACTAAAGTTAACAGTTTAAGGTGTCTTGTACATTGATTAGCTGTATATTTATCTTTGTATAACAATTTCACACCTAAGTACTACATTAATAATTTCGCTATTAAGAGACGATCGAAAGAGCGCAGTTTGAAACTGACGGACAACTAAATGTATTACTGTTTTTAATTAATCAACCTACATAGTTACGAATGCGGTCGATAGCATCGGAACTTTGCGAAGCTTTTTGCTTTAGAATTGTAGAGTTTGCAAAAAAGTTTGGAAAGAGAGTCACTTTTTTGCAATGCTAGCAGTGGTAATTTGAAGAATTTGGTGTGGTACCTGCTTCGCATTAATTGACAGTTTTTACTTTTCGAGCATTATACAGGTTATAAGGAAAAGTATCCACATACTCTACCCATCAAGCTGAAGAACTTTTAATCCGGGAGCAAACCAGTCAGAACAAAAAAAAAATCTGCTGTCTCATACATTTGAGTCGAGTAAGTATTGCAGTTTAGTATGGAACAGCTGATATTTTTTTTGCTCTGACAGGTTTGCTCCCATAGTAAAAGTTATTTAGTTTGATGGGTAGAGCATGTGGTTTTAAGTTTAATGATATTTTTCCTTACACCCTGTATATTGTCCATCATTAAAACTAAAAATATAAATGTTCTAAACAGTCAGTTTTGAAGCATGACGATGATACGATACGACGACGATACTTTAGAAAACTCAAGCTAAGGGTTGAACTACACATGGCCGCACGCGATCGCACTTTTCCGTCGCTCCATCCCTTTATGTCACTCAGGAACGTAATTTGCTAGAGCAAATGACGTTCCTGACTCAATTATTTTACGTTCATTGCTCAATACTCAATTCATTTGCTCTAGCAAATTACGTTCCTGAGTGACATAAAGGGATGGAGCGACGGAAAAGTGCGATCGCGTGCGGCCATGTGTAGTTCAAGCCTCAAGCTACCTTATGAAAATAATTTAGGTAGGTACCTAGACCTGTTCATGGTATCCAACTTATGTATGTTCAGATTTTACTTGTAACGATATTGCCGAGTTACCAGAGAACGTAAAATAATTGAGTTTCTTTCTTTCTTTCTTTCTTTTTCTCAACAACAAAAAATACCAACAATCGGAAACTATTTTAAGTTCTTCTAAAACGAGAAAAATGTTTAAAAATGCATGAAAATATGATATGCGTCATCTTTGTGACGATTTTCTATCGAGTGAAGTAATTCCAATCGTGTATTCAGTTTATGATTTCACTAGATAAACTATCCAAAAATACTGAGGTATGACTTTAGTTTCGGTAAATAGTATAAATCTAGTCGTAAAATTAAAAATAAAAGACACCTCCAAGGTATTTCGTCCTACCATTGGGCCTTAAAGTGATTCCTTCATTAAATCTCTTGCTGTCACTTTTTGTCTTGGTCATCAAGAGATTTAATGGATTCACTTGAATGAGCGGTTGTGCAACTGAGTGTCAGTGTTTTACAGATGCTGAAAGGCCATTGAACCTCTTTGTATGGGAGGCTGGCATAGTGATGACCATAAATTTTCGGGAATTTCAAAAAACGGCGCACCCTGAAACCTATGTATATCGATAGAGGATGTATAGACGAACATAAAATGTCAAATAACATATAGTCCTAAAGTGCAACGTTTTCGAGATAATCCATGTTAAGTATCTTGTATAGATAAAAATCCTAACACATTTTCCTCCAATACCAATCTCCGTGGTCCAATGGTTATAAGACTTGGGATCTTGACACGGAGGTCGTAGGTTCGATTCCCATGGGGGACACCTAGTGATATGTCACTTTATGCGTTTTTCCCCAGTTGGTTAGGGTAATGCAGGCTGAATCACCTAATTGTCTGAAAAGAAAGATGATTCCGTGCTTCAGATGGCACGATAAGCCGTTTGTCCCAGTTACTATCTCTGGTGGTTATTATTCGTTATATAAAAACAACGTCAGAGGCCGTAAGGCGGTCTGAAAAAACTCTGACACCAGGGTTTGCCCACACGATAAGAAGAAGAAGATGTATGGAATAGAAAATGTTTTTGGCATAAACAAGTTCTATGACACCTTTATGTAATACCCAGTATGAGAAATATATACCGAGGTAGCTAGGTAGGTACTTATTGATGATAATATATTTCGAAAAAAGTTCCTGTATTAATGGCAAACATTTATTTCATCTGTGCTGGTATACACGTACACACGGTGACACATCAACCTATACAAAACCAAAATAATAAGCTGGCCGCGCGACGACTCATACGTCATGCAACCTAAACCTGCTCGCGGCCAGCTTATTTTGGTTTTGAACAGCTTGATGTGTCGCTGTGTGTAAGTATAAATAGACCTCATGACGCGCTGCATACTTCGCGGTCAACTTATACGGCAGTGTAAGAAGCAAAAAAAAAAAAAAAAAATATTGGCAGTGTGTAGTGCGTCGTCGTGCAGGTTGTATTTGCTATTGTACCTCAACAGATGAAATAAATGTTTGTCTGGGCTATGTCGACATGGAATATATTTTAATCATGTCCTAGTCTATGTTTTTCTTAATTGCAATTACAATTTAATTGAAATAACAAAAAATCGAATGAGAACTTTTTTCGAAATAACCTACCGCTGTATTTTTTCACCAAAAAGAGAAAGGTGTAATAGAAAACGTTTATACCTAAGCACGGACTTGACAAAAAAGGCGGACGTAATGTGACACTAAAAAGATGTGAAGCATGAGCATGCAAGGTCCTACATATTCGTTTGTTCTACAAGGGACCTACACTCACACAGATGCACCAGTTCTAGGCTTAGGTCCTACAACCCGCCACCATTTTGTACCGCGTCAGCACGCACACAAAAATAAATGGGTGCTTCACTCGCGATTAGACGAGATTACGTCAGGTTTTTTTTTCAGGTTCGTGTACCTAGGTACACAGGTAGGTAGGTAGGTAGGGGCACAGCAAGGAGACCCTTTGGGTCCGCTGATTTTCGGCCTTGCCATACATAATATTGTAACATCTCTGGAGTCGTCTCTGAATGTGTGGTACCTTGATGACGGAATGATTGGGGGCAATCCGGACAGCGTTTTAAGGGACATTCAGGCTCTCATTCCTAGTCTTAAAGCAGTGGGGCTGGAGGTCAACTCAGAGAAATGCGAAGTTTTTGAATGTGGACCCAGTACTTCAAGTCTTTTGGCGCGCTTCAGGGGTGTCTTGCCAGGTCTTAAAGTTATTAATAGGTCTAACTTTAATTTGCTAGGCGCGCCTATATACCCCGAGGCGTTGCCGGACGTGCTTCGTGGAAAAAACATCACTCTCGGTTCAGTTCGGGAACATTTCGGGCGCTTATCAGCCTCAGTGTCTTTGGTTTTGTTGAGGAGCTGTTTTTCCATGCCAAGACTTATGTATACGGTCAGAACAGCTCCAACTTGGCTTTGTCCAAGTGAAGTGGATGCCCTGGACAGCACTTTGAAGGATATAACGGAGGACGTGCTCAATGTGAAACTCAATGAGGAGCAGTGGTGTCAGGCGTCCCTTCCTGTGCGACATGGTGGCCTTGGGATTCGCCGTGTATTGGACACAGGCCTTGCAGCTTTTCTTGCGTCTGCGCATGGTGTGGTGGAGTTAGTCACTCGGATACTTTCAGTCAATGGTGACAACTTTGCTTTACCGTTCGTGGATGAGGCGCTGTCTAGATGGTTTCTGTCCTGTCCAAATCAAGCTGCTCCTGATAAACCTGGAGTGCAGAGGGATTGGGAAGAGATTGTTTGTAGAGGGGCTTTGGCGGAGCTTTTGAATAACGCGTCCGGGGCCGATCTGGCACGTCTTAGGGCTGTTTCCAAGCCAGAGTCAGGGGCGTGGCTGCATGCTTTACCTTTGCCGCAGCTGGGTACTCACTTGGACAACGACTCGTTGCGTATTGCAGTCGCCTTAAGGTTGGGTTGCGACGTATGCGTTCCGCATCGTTGTGTTTGTGGTGCGTTGGTGGAGGCGAATGGTCACCACGCTCTGAGCTGTGGAAGTTGCGTCGGAAGGTTGCCACGCCACCATGCGCTTAATGACGTTGTTCGTAGGTCCCTTGTCGCCGCCAATGTTCCATGTGTGCTGGAGCCGCCTGGTTAAAGCCGCACGGACGGGAAGAGGCCTGATGGGCTCACTCTGATACCGTGGCAGAGAGGCCGTTGTCTTTTATGGGACGCTACGTGCGTGAGTACTTACGCGGCATCACATATAGCGGGTACAATGCGCGAGGCTGGGTCAGCGGCTGAAAAGGCGGCTTCGCTCAAGCATGTCAGGTACTCAGAGTTAGAGTCCCTTTACATCTTTGTGCCGTTAGCAGTAGAAACGTCTGGTGTTTGGGGATGTGAGGCCAAGGCTTTTGTGCGACAGCTGGGCAGGAGGTTTGTTGAGAGCGGGAACGATCCCCGCTCGGGTTCGTATCTGGTCCAAAGGATTTCTCTAACTATTCAAAGCGGGAATGCTGCTAGTGTGATGAATTCCTTTGAGCCGGGTGCGTTCCGTGTTGCGGAGGGCATTTAAGTAGGTTTTTGTTTTATTGTTGACGAAGCGTGGGGTGGATTATAGTTTGGTAAGTTGACGAAGCATGTTGCGGATCACTAACCGTTTATTTAAGGTTTTGATATGTTGCTGATTACCGGCTGTTATATTATAATAAGATTGACGAAGCTTGTGCTGACTGCTTATTTTGTGTTTTATAAATGGTATAATTATATGTTGTCATATCCTAGGTAGGTATCATAAACATCAACCAAGAAGGGGTGGTATCCCGCGGTTCGTCTGGAAGTCCGATGATAGTAGAAAGGGGAAGGTGGGATGAGCTCATGCAGCTCTGGTGCACACTCACCGAAGTACAATCTGTAGAAGACCGACAAGCAGGCTACTCTGCGGCGGCTAGGCTATGAAGCTTGGTTTCCACCAACCAGATTACTGTCGCCAATGAGCCTCTAGTTGATACTTAGCTGAGCCATCCCACATGTGGCAGCAATACTTCATACACGATCGGACCTGAGCTTTATACAACATTAAGAGCTGTCCAGGAGTGAAGTACCGCTTCACCTTGTTTAAGATGCCCAGCTTTTTGGCTGCACTTTGAGCCTTAGACTCGATGTCAGCGCCGAAATTTAGTTTCGTAGTCAACCCATGCTCAGAAGCTCAAGACTGTCGGAAACAGGAACAGATTTACCTACCCCGGAAAGTAGGAGCCAGAATAAACGAACTCCTTTTGGCGGTGAACAGACAAGCCTGTGTATTGGTGGCGTTGAAGTTGACTAGATTATTGTCACCCCACTGGGAGACAAGACTTAAAGTCAAGTTTGTCCGCTCCACCATGGCTTCTGCGAACGTATTTCATCCCCGCTGGCCCCCGGATAGATATAGTACTGTCATCTGCATACCCAACAATACCTGACACAAAGAGGTCAGTGATGTGTAGCAGGAAAAGTCTCGCAGAGAGAACAGACCCCTGAAGAACCCCAGCATCAATTGCCATGAGGTCTTCCGACCTCTGAGCAGCTGTCAATGACAACTCTAATCGACCGTTCACTCAAGAAATCAGATATCCAGCTGCAGAGATCAGCAGGGATGCCATAAGCAGGAAGCTTGCTCAGCAATCTAGCGTGCCATACCCTGTCAAAGGCCTTCGAGATGTCAAGTTACACAACTAGTGCTTCGCTGTGTTTCTCGATGGCCTCGCCCCACCAGTGCGTGACATCCATCAATTATTAATTTAATTAAATAGACTATGTATTACTTTTAAAATAACCTTAGCGTAAGAATTTATATTGTAATAGTATTAAGTCGTGTTATTCTGTAGAGTTTCTGGCCGCATCTTCTCTACAGCGACAACATGTTCCGAAGCGGTGGTAACTTAAAAAAGAATTGACGTTTAATAAGTGTGCTTCAGGCTCCTATATTGAATAAATTATTTTGAGTTTGAGATTGACATAAGAAGATCCCCAGTCGATCGCCCCCGGCGAAAGCCATATTGACGATCACTGTGTAGATCATTATCTTCTAGGTATGTCCGCAACTTACTGTTAAGTACTCTTTCCATTACTTTACAGAGAATGGAAGTGATGGCTATAGGTCGGTAGTTTCAGGGGTCGGAACGAATGCCCTTCTTGGGAATCGTTATTGTTCTGAGAGAGAGGCGACACAGGCGTTAAAATAGGAGAAAACTCAGGCGCATAATGTCTCAGCACTCTTGCAGGTATTCCATCAGGATCACTGGCTTTATTCACATGCAGACTAGACTACGCCATGCTTTGCGGACCTCTTTCGTGTGTATTGTCATCTCCAGCATGTGTGGCTGTTTGGCACGAGCGTCCAAACGTGAATTGCTTCTAAACAGAGAAGCAAATAAATTCGCTTTCTCAGTCAGCGACCCACCAGGTTTCTGCATGGGAGGCAAAGGGCCCATCAGGTTTCTGCATGGGAGGCAAAGGGGGACGGTAGAAATTGGATTCGACCGATTTTGAAAGGGACCAGAACTGTTTACTACCAGAAGAGTAGGATGCCAGTATGTGCAAAGACCGATACTGAGTGCTTGTCTGGATCTGATGTCAGCAGAAGGTCCAAACAATTGGGCGTATGGCCATCGACATCCGTTACCCGCGTTGCTTGATTCACCAGCTGGGTGATATCTAGCGATAACGCAAACTTGCGCGTCTCTCTGCCAGGATGGTTAGTTTTCTGGAATAGGAACAGCCACTCGCTGTGGTGGGCATTTAAGTCCCCCAGAAAAATAAGCTCCGCTCCGCCGAGACACGCTCCTCAGATACCCAGATGGACCTCTTGGGCTCGACTGACTGATGGGAAACTCACTTGTAGACTGCAGGGACGTCCGAACCCCCCTGCAATGGCCACCGGGTCCTCCTTGGGGCAGCCTTTCACACGTGGCGAGCGCACTACTTGGTCCCCCTACTGCGGTCGGCCCACGACTGTCACCGTGCTTCGGATCCCGCTACCCTCCAGAATGAGTTTCCCGGTACAGTGTTGCTCAGAGGCCAAGACCGGTTCCGAACAGCACAGCTGACTTTCTCCCATTCCCCAATGGCACTGGCACTCCTGCACACCGACGGAATGCAGCAAGCTGCTTGGCGCAAGACTCCAGCAGGAGGGTGGGCGCGAGCCAGGCGGCTCCTTGCGGAGCCTAGTACCGCTGTGGGGGATCGTTCAGCCGTCACCACAAACTTGGTAGTCTGTGGTGGCGGCGTTGTCCGGGGTGGACCGCTAGGAGGTAGATCCTTAACCACCCCAAACGTCCACCCCCTACGTCCCACTGCAGGGCAAAGGCCTACCCTCATGGAGGGTGTATGTACGTTAGTCCACCACGCGTGCACAATGCGGTGCGGTAGACCTCATATACGCATCGGAATTTCTTTTTCATCGTATGCAGGTTTCCTCAAAATGTTTTCCTTTGCCGTTTGAGAGCCGTTGGTGTTACGTAGGTACATAAGTCAAAAAAACTCATTGGTAGGTAGTGCGAATTCAGACCTGGACCTCAAGATTGAATTCCATAGCTCTCTGCAACTCGCTACCGACGGAGCGTTGCGACTCTATTGATATATGATTGCATCTTATAGGTAATTGGGGGGGATGTGTTAGGATTTTATACAGGATGTAAGTGACAGCCTAGCAAATACTGAAACGGTAAACTCAGACCATCAAACTGAACAACTTTCACTATGGAGGCTACCTCAGGAAACGCAAAAAAAAATCTGGTGTCCCATACATTTTAGTCAGGTAGGTATAACAGTTTTGTATGGGACCGCTGATTTTTTTCGCGTATAGTATAGGTACAAGGTGTTACAAAAATACAAATAAACATTCAAGGGTGTGGTTTAGACCATCAAACTGAACAACTTTCACTATAAGACCAATATCGAAAGCACGAAAAAAAAAATGTATGTTCCATACTCTACAAATCGACTCTAGCTAAAATATGTATGGAATATCAGTTTTTTTTTTCGCGATTTCGATGTTGGTCCTATAGTGAAAGTTGTTCAGTTTCATGGTCTAAACAACCCCCTTAAGAGTTTTAAATATTTATTTTTACCCTGTATACACAAGATCTTTAACATGCATTATTTCGAAAACGTTGCACTTTAGGACTATATGTTATAGGACATTTTATGTTCGTCTATACATCCTCTATCGATATACATAGGTTTCAGGGTTCGCCGCATTTTTGAAAAATTTCCGAAATTCCTGCAAAATTATGGTTACCACTATGCCAAAATGTTCAAAGCCCTTTACTTCTTAAATATCTGTAAATTCGAGTCTCATTTTGTCTGCAGACGGTGCCGGCTCGCGATTGCATCGTCTGCCGCGCCCGCGCCCCGGTGCGACCGCACTCGCATACTTCATACGCTAATGAATTCACATGTTCACTCACATACCTAATTATGGCACTATGAATTACCTAATGTTTAACTTAGTTTACTTATCTAATACTTTATTAAAAATAAAGGAGACAAGAACAGAAAATTTATGTTTCGATAGGACGTGAAAAATAAAACAATTATACACTATAATAAATCTAAAAAACGGCAAACATCACGCATTATTAATTCAGGAAATTATAGAAGTATTTGCTTCATATTGAGGTCAGTCCTATCTGAATGGGAAACAAATCATTATTTTGCTTATGATAAAATATTATTTAGATTTTTCTCTACTATAGATTTGCTTGGCCTGTCTTTGCATTCAATATATCAGTTCTAAAGAAAAACCTATTATTTTCATAAATAATCCTGATTTGTCTAAAATCTTAGTGCACTATGCTATAAGTGGTCTAAACATCTCCTAGGAGAAAACTGTGAGCAGAATTTAGTGCCGCAGTGAAAGATCCGATCAGAAAGCTACTTCTCTCTATTTAAAACAATAACGCCACAGAATCTAATTAAACCAATCTAGTCTTATCATAGCATCAATGGCACGGCGACAGTTAAAGGGAACGGGAAAAAGGCAACAAGTCTTTCGCGTGCTTCTACGACATTTGCAAGACGCTACGCACCCTGTAGGTTTCGATGCACAATTTGTTATCTTCGCCACACTCGTTTATTATCAAAATTCATATCTTGTATCTTCCGTGCCGTTTCCCGTGCACCCGGCCGGCCGAGGGGATGCGTCGCTAGCTTTTTACCACCGATAAACTGATATGGAACAATTATCCGATCGCATCGCGAACTCGAAAGCGAAAACGCTCGTTTCGAGCAATTTTTCGTCTTCATTTACATCGAAATTGAATTTTTTTTACGGTTACACTGCGTACACGCATGTGCGAAACGCATGTCTAATTAGAATTCGTACGTATTTTACTGCTTAATTAAAGAAAAATTTATTTTTTTCATGCAGCCTTAGTTATTTCCTTTTAAAAAATTTTTGTTTGTTTTTATTCAATTTTATTTTGAAACGTCCATGCGAATAGTCCAATCTATTGTCAGTTTGACTACAAAACGTTTGTTGTATTGATTGAACCATTTTTCAAACATCCAACGAGGCAATTAAACAACAGCAATGGGATTTTATTCAGATTCATCAAACCAATTCGAAATCATAATTGATCTGGCATATAAAAAACATAGAGGGCTGTTAGGACGGGAATAGGCGCCAAAAATATAAAACTAGGACGATGACTTGCCGAAGTTGGAGCCGAAAGTCAATTAACGATCGGCGGCAGAACACCGGGTACACGGGCCGGGACGGGCCGGACCGGGCAGGGCCGCCGGCCGGCACGTGGGGCACGGCACGCTGGTCGTATAGTATACCCATACTACACACATCAATCATCTACGACCTTTAGTAAGGCTAATTAAGTAAGGACTTGTAAACAGTTTCTTAATAAGTTGGATTGTTATCAATGATAAACTTTAATGTTAGGATAAAAGCCAGTCTGCCTGGCCATATAACGAACGGTAGTTCAATACGCGTGCTCAGTAAAGATTGGCGAACTTTACAAACACATATTATTGTTTCTTTCTTCAGTTTTTCTTCACCGAAGAGCCAATTTCTAAAAAAACTCATTGTTCTGTTCCAGGCTGGAATTAACCGGCTCTCCAAAAAAGGCGAAAAAGGCTCCTTACTTAATTGCTGGCTACTAGACGTATAGTGAACCCTCTTTTATTTATTAATTTCGCTATGAGTTAGGTACAATTTCTAAACTGCTTCGTGGCTTATCATTCTTCTAAAGACACACTCTGGTCATTATTTTACCCAACGGTTGTCATTCGCAATCTCTTAGGACCTGCATCTTTATTCAACTTTTCCATAACATCTAAATATTCTACGTATACTATAGAGTATGGAGGTTTGGTGAGATACCATTACAGTAGGAAAGCTTGTGCTTGTCCATCGATGATATCGTTTCTCTGAATTTCTCTGTTTCTATTCAAATTAGAAAATCATGTCGTTGGATAGGCTCTAGCTTTTCCTAGATACAGGCAAGATAAAAATATCAGACCTAGGAGATGATCATGGTTTTTACATAAATGTTTATACAGGGTAAATTTTATATCACTGCGGATAACTTCAGCAAGTATTCTACTCATCAAACTGAACAACTTTCACTATGGAGCCAACATCGAAATCGCGAAAAAAAACTGCTTTTGATTTCTGATTCGATTCAAATGTATGGGTCAGCTGATTTTTTTTTCGCGATTTCGAAGTTGGCTCCATAGTGAAAGTTGTTCAGTTTGATGAGTAGAATACATGCTGAAGTTATCCGCAGTGATATATAATTTATCCTGTATATTGGTTAAGATGCTAAACTGTCGTAGTTTAGCACCAGCACGAAAACTAGCTGAATACCCGTAATTACGCTTCGGTGATTCATTATTATAAAATTTTCATTCGCTTATCAAACCCTTTCTACAACTTTCTTCTTGAAATCGAAAAATTATTTCATAAAAGCCGAGAATCACATCACGTTGTTAACTTTACATAAGTAGTTCTAGAAATTTTATGAGAGTCACATATGAGTAGATAATAAAAATAAAATAAAAAAAGTATTTCACTCAAAACTTATTACATTTAAATTTGAGGTCTTCCCTTAGAGCAATTTGAGAATGCTCGTATTGGGAATGCCTCGCTACTTTTCTAATAATTATGATCTATTCATATGGAGTATCACTAAGCTAGTATTTATCATCATTATGCATTATCTAACTTCTCTGCTGTTATTGAATTTTTACAGAGGTTGCTTTGCAATACATAATTATTATTTAAAAAAATCACTTCTGGATCTACGCTAAAGAGGCTACATACCCTCAGGAGGAGGGAGAGAGATGAGAGAGTTCAAAATTGAAAAATTATGATATCCAAGCAGTGAGACAAACCAGGCTTATAACAAAACATAGAAGGTGTTAATGAATAAGCGCAAAACCTCATACACCCCAACTGATTTATAACAAAATAATTAGATTGAAACAATGATTTCATTATTTTGATAGTTAACACTTTAAGTTTTGAGGCAAAAATGATTTGTTATCATTTCAGCAATGAATGAAAGCGCTAACGGGCTCTTGGAAACATTTTAAGAATCTTATTTTGGTAGTGAGTAGGGTGAGTGTGGCGTGCGGTGGGTTGAGATCGAGTTCAGTAAATTTTACAATCAAATTATTTAATATTTTGAAACAATTACCGTTGTTGAATCCATGATAATTCGATTCTGCTCTCAATTCTAAACAAACTACTTTCTAGTTTTGCGTTGATGCATTAACACGTTGTATAATTATTATCACACAGAAAGATTTGACAGTGACGACGATGATTGGCGTCATTTTAGAATTGATTCCGTTGTTGTTTGTAACTACAAAATAAATACAACATTGAGTTACATAACATAATATTGTCAATACCAGGTATTTTGGTTATTGGTACTGGTTGATTTTAAACACTTTTTAAAGTGTTTCACGGAGGGATGAGTTACATGCGTTTTTATTTCTAGCCCATACATTTATTACTGAAAAATATCCCGAGTAATTCATTGTTTTTTTTTTAAGGCAGATTCTACACAAATTATGCGCTACGTCAACATTAGCAACAATTCCTTCAATCTCAAACCCAATTCACACACACAACAAAAAGCTCCTTTTCTCAATTTTTGAAGCTATAATAATTTCACGTCCAATGGCGTCCCGACACGTCTCGACCGAGCCGAGTGCGGCTGAATATCGCTATCGCTGTAACAATGAGTTTCTGACTCGGTGGACATCTTCAAACGTTATTCAACATTTTTCATGGCAAAGCCGCCCGCAGAAAGGGGACGTGAATGAAAAGAATGTTTAATTAATATCTACTGTTTTGACATTTCATTAGGTAGGTGCTTAGGTTTGTTAGAAGATAATAGGATTTAGTTTTGATTGAATATACAGGGTCCAACTTAATATGCTGACACTTTTTTAAGGGGATGATCAGACCATCAAACTGAACAACTTTCTCTATGGGACAAACATCGAAATCGCGAAAAAAAAATCTGCCCCTCCATACAAAACTGCAAACTGCAACTGATTATAGGCTCTGTGTGTTCTGACCAGATTTAGGTAGGTATAATTAAACTTTAAGTAATACAGTGTGTTTGCAATCGGTGTGCAAATATTTAAGGGGATGATAGTTGACACCATTTAGAACATTTTGAGCCATACGTGTCTTAGACGAAGTCTGATTGTTGATTTTTAAATGCAATTTTTATTTTATTTTTGAATGAACCCGAATTCTGACAGTTAATTGCCAACAGTGCCCCTATTCAAACATTGTTATTTCTACTACCAGCAAAATTTTAAGGTTGAAGTCACGTTCATTCATTATGGTTTAAGGTTAGTTGCAGGATAAGACATGTAAATAGAACAACATATATACTTATACCTACATTTGTTCGTAGGTAGATACCTAATGGTATTCGATGAATTAATTCAACCGAATTGAGGACGAAAAAAAAATCGCTATGAACTCTAATTTAGTTACATTTTCTAAAACCTCTGAAAGGCAATCAAATATTTATCTTTTTGTACAGTAGTGTTAAAATTTCAAATAGTTCTCATGCGGCGACAAACTAGAGGTCTTTATTTAAAAAAAATCTTCGCGATAAAACGTTCTTTAGTCCCTCAATCCTAAGCCGAGAAATATACACTTAAATATAGTACGTTACGCTATTATAGTCTTAATGTACATTGTAGTACATATACATAACATAACAATAACGAATAAAAAAGAAAAAAAATTAACGAGAAATAAATTGTATTGTCTTTTTAGTGTTCTGTGGCAAAAATAAGTTTTATTCTAAATCAACGATCATATTTACATGTTCTCTATTATTCGGTACGGTACCGGTATCTGGTGCCCATTGTAACTGGAATTCAAAGCGATACCAATATTTCTGTTTTTATATTCAGTTCTTATCTGTTGTTTACGGCGCAATGGTCGCCGACAATGTAAACAGCCCTTTACTACGGGTCAATAAGTTACTATATTTTCGGTGGAATGCTTTTCAAAACGAAAATAGGAATAACAGTTGTTTGAATGTATTTTCTGTTTGTTATCTGTTAGGTAGAGAACACATGAATGTGTTAGCAAATATATTAAAGAATATGAATATATTTGTTAGGTAGTAGAACAATCCCTACTAGAATATTAGTACTGGCAACACTGACTAACAACCATCTGTTGTTGGTAGTAATTATTTAGTGATTCATTGTTTTGAATATTAATTAAATTCCATACTAATTATTCATAATATTGCTTACAATAATCGTTTGCTAATAATAGTTATTTACAACCTATTAATCATGTGAATATTTGAAGCAATGCAATTCCCTGATTGTTCCGCCAATAACAGAATTGATGTTGGCGGGAAAACAGGTATTTATAATGGCTGTCGAGTCATTATCTGGGATTCATTCCTGCCGTTACGCTGCCCAAGTAAGTGTTACACTAATTACTGTAAACTTAAATAAGTGAACTGTGATAATAATCTTGTAAATAATTAGATTTGTGTCTGTGTAGTTTCTCACTTTTCCTTTGTGGTTTTATTAACGAAACAGTGTTAAATATCGAGTCAAAGTAATGAAATATAATGGTTATACTAATTATCACCTTTTATTTAATATCATTTAGAATACCCTCTTATAATCTATCATCAGAAGTGGAATCGTATTCCTCCGCCGCATAGTTACTTTACTAATACATAATTTTTTTTTCCATGGCACGATCACCGCGGAACCGCTGTGGTTTGCAAACGAAAAAAATCCATCCACGATGTCCTGGAGAGGTGCCTGGAGACAGACCCAGAACCTGGTCAGACTGAACCGATCACGAAGAGAATCCCACCCAGAGAAATCCACCTGCCTGCCCAGAAAACACCTACCCACCCGCAGGAAAGAAAGCAAAAAATTTACGGGAAACAAAGACTGAAGCTCCAAATATTTAGCGAGGTAATGGCCAAGGCCGAATTAATTTCTTATTAAATATCGCTGTGTTTGCTTGTTTCTAAAATTGTACCTACGTAAATAATGAGGTAATAATCAAAACAAAAGTTTATAAATCTGAAAAACAGACGATACTTATTGTTCCAGTCATTCGCAAATCATGTTTCAACAAATAACAAGTGATTTAATGTTGGTCGATGCTAGATTTTTTTTTTCTTTGGTACCAATGTACCCCACAATATTATAGCAAAACGAAAAAATATAGGATTTTTTTTTGTTATTCGGTGCTAAGAAATACGGCTTAGGCGGCACTTTGTCCGCGGATAAGTGGTACGAGTCTTCTAGGTTTGATAGGTAGGTAGGTCTAGGTACCAGTCTCCCCATCCCATTTGTACAATTATTACTTCTATAACTAAAAGAATAATTTTAATTGTTTGAGCACCGAAAGCATAATACAATTACTTAGTTCATGTATGTGTATATGTGTGTGTGTGTGTGTGTTAGTGGCGACGGGCTCACCCCCGTCACACTGGACAGAGTTTCGGTACTACTGGTGAAAAGTAGATGTTCTGAGGTTTCAGAATATCTCTGACTACCCCCACGGGGAATATAGTCGTGAGCATATGCTATGCTAGTTCATTCGTTGCTACAAAACTCTTCAATAATAAAGATCTGAGACAATAAAATAAAAATAGTTCCTTCCATTGGACGGTCGTTTTCGATTTTGTGTTGCAGAACAACAAATTTTCTATACCAACTACCATTACTCGGTAGATGGATTGAGGTAACTGACTAAACGATGAATTGACTTTAAATTGTGTTTTTCTGTTTTTTAGTGTGCAGTTAAAGAATTATTATTACTTTGAAAAAAAAAAAAAAAAGTTTTAGTATACTGCTTAGTCCAGTCATTTTACGCTTCATACGCTTTTAAAGCTAGTTAGTATGGTGAGATAGAAATAATTTTTAATAGGTAGCCGTTATTTTTTTTTCTCATAATTAGATTACAGTTCCTAGTTATCATTGAATGAATGAATGAAATATACTTTTATTTACACCAAAACACAAAAATACAGCATAGAAAAAGAACCAAAGAAACGATAATGGTACAAATAAGGCGATCTTAGTTATCATTTAGAAATAGAATCAAACTAAAATATTCGAATTAATGACTGAAATAATAAATCAACTTTAAAAACAAGTTATTTATAATTCGTTAATTAGCTATATGTAGGTATTTAATTCGATAAAATGAAGGTACAAACATTTTTTTTTTATATCTTTTTTTATATCTGCTTATTGGAAGTTATTAATTGAATAGAACTGACGAATCGTAGTGTGTGGCGAGCCGTAGTCTCTGTCTACCCCAGTGGGATAGTGGCGTGAGTATATGTATGTATGTAGAACTGACGAATTAACTTCAGAATTTCATATATACTAAATTTTAGTACTAAAAATAGAAAATTCAAAATACTACGTTAGATTCATGGCATAAAATCATTTACGCAAACGATGTATAAAAAAAATATAAATATATATTTTATTTTCTAATTATTGTTATTATTACTGGTTAATGTTATTCGAACGAACGTTAACTTTTCTGGACTATGCTGTGTAGCAGGTTGCGATTTTCACAATTTAGAATGTAGAGTCAATGTAGAGTCAATGTAGAGTCAATGTAGAGTCAATGTAGAGTCAATGTAGAGTCAATGTAGAGTCAATGTAGCGTCAATGTAGCGTCAATGTAGCGTCAATGTAGCGTCAATGTAGCGTCAGAGTAGCGTCAGAGTAGCGTCAGAGTAGCGTCAGAGTAGCGTCAGAGTAGCGTCAGAGTAGCGTCAGAGTAGCGTCAGAGTAGCGTCAGAGTAGCGTCAAAGTAGCGTCAGAGTAGCGTCAGAGTAGCGTCAGAGTCGCGTCAGAGTCGCGTCAGAGTAGCGTAAGAATAGCGTCAGAGTAGAACCAGAGGTGAGTAAAAGTTATTTAACTTTGATTGTAAAGAACTGATGAAGTGTCATGTTGTGAATTTACGTAAAACAATTTTTAATTCAATCAAAATTGCGTATTTAATGACTTGTTGATTGCAATGTTAATGAAATTCTTACCTTTTTTTTGGCATCGATTGGCATAATTAAATACGATTAAAATAAAATAAGATAAGATAAGATAAATATCTATAGAGTGAATATAATTTTTTTTGAATTATTATGTTATTCTTATATACCTATCTACTTTATTCTTATATGAACATTCAATTAAATTTTTAATTCACTTTAAAGATAACTAATTAAGTAAGTACCTACACATTGTTAAGCCCACTTGTATTCAAAAATATGCTAAAACGTTTTCTTAAATCTATAGATTTAATGTGAGATTTTATGTGAGTTTTGTACTTTGGGACGAAGTAAGAACGACTGCTAGACTGGCCGTTGGTATATAGATATGATGTTGATGTATGACGATGAAAGGTATGATGAACTTTTCATCATCAACGAAATGAGTGTGAATATGGAAATAATGAAATGAAATAAGTTTATTTGCGTTGAAAAATATATATATTATGATGTATGAAACAAAGTTATGTAAAAAAGATGGTAATCAATGATGAAATTGATGAATTAAAGTGATGCAATGTGAACGAAAATGAAAAGACAACTGTTAAAAACTTTTTCTGGAAAACGATTTAGATTTATTGATGTTTTTTTTTTTTTAATAATGATCACAATTTGTTTTAAATTCGGATTGCCTTTTACCATATTATAAAGATTCTACATTTGTTGATGATCAATAATTACTGCATTTTCAATAATATTTGGAATAGTTTTAAATCATTGTGATCGTTATTCCATTAAAAGTATTGAGATGTACTTCGGGGACGAAGTACTTGTCAGTATGGCCGAGCAGTTTGGATAAATAAAATCCTGTTTATATCCTAATGATCATTGCTAATATTAGTTAGTTACATTTTAAGAGATTTCATGCTAAAAAAAAATATTTTTTTGTTATTACATTATAAATCAGTATGGCCGAGCAGATTGAAAATAATTGACATTAAATTATGTTCACTTCAAAGTTTTCTAAATCTGAAAAGATTATGTGGTAGTTTAATCTAGGTTTATGTGTCAAATTAGTTTTATATAATTAGTAGTAATTAGAAATTTGTATTCAGTCCGGTAGTGATAAAATATCTGTGCTAATTAGTCCTGAGTATTGTAAAAGTTCATTAATTATTTCTATTTGAAGCAATTTTATTTAGCAAATAACAATAATTTTGACATTTTAGTGTACCTACATAAAAACGTATAAGTAACATGTTTATAATAATAATAGAGATGGAAAAATGGATCAATTAATAACTTGATGTTTTGATTTATATTATAACTTTTTTGATAAAGACTAATAAGAGTCCACTTGGTTTAATACCTACTGACATTTTTAAGTGTATCCGTCTATGACCAACGTGACAATGACTTATACCCCTTTATAGCCTAAACTAACTCTAGGAGATTCCTATTCAATACTAACTTCACTATTTCCAAATGCTACATCAATTCTAATTTAATTTAATGTGATCCATAATTCCATGAAATTGTGTTCGATGTAGAAGAGGTTTTTGGTACTTCGAGGAGCGAAGTACTATCAGAATGGCCGTGTTAGCAAATATATTAAAGAATATGAATATATTTGTTAGGTAGTAGAACAATCCCTACTAGAATATTAGTACTGGCAACACTGACTAACAACCATCTGTTGTTGGTAGTAATTATTTAGTGATTCATTGTTTTGAATATTGCTTAAATTCCATACTAATTATTCATAATATTGCTTACAATAATCGTTTGCTAATAATAGTTATTTACAACCTATTAATCATGTGAATATTTGAAGCAATGCAATTCCCTGATTGTTCCGCCAATAACAGAATTGATGTTGGCGGGAAAACAGGTATTTATAATGGCTGTCGAGTCATTATCTGGGATTCATTCCTGCCGTTACGCTGCCCAAGTAAGTGTTACACTAATTACTGTAAACTTAAATAAGTGAACTGTGATAATAATCTTGTAAATAATTAGATTTGTGTCTGTGTAGTTTCTCACTTTTCCTTTGTGGTTTTATTAACGAAACAGTGTTAAATATCGAGTCAAA
The DNA here is from genome assembly GCA_963693445.1 of Agonopterix heracliana. NCBI lineage: Eukaryota > Metazoa > Arthropoda > Insecta > Lepidoptera > Depressariidae > Agonopterix > Agonopterix heracliana. The sequence continues at coordinate 6,572,857 of OY856310.1, forward strand.
GTAATGAAATATAATGGTTATACTAATTATCACCTTTTATTTAATATCATTTAGAATACCCTCTTATAATCTATCAAATGCGTAAAAGTATAGGTAACTTATTTTTGCGTCTTTTTGATGGCACTCATTGAATAGGTTGAACCATTATTTGAATTCCTGGATTACTTGTACACATCTCAAACCTAAACAAGCTGCTTAGTACCTACTTTATGTCAATTCATTTTATTATTTAATGGTAATGCGACATGAAAAAATACTACTTACCTAAATACGAGAAAACGCAAAATATTCCTTTAGCAACCTCGTCAAAATCTTTACATTTCTCTCACAAATTATCTACAAATTACATATCTTCTGTAAATTCATAATTTCTATAATAATAGACCGCCTTATTTTGTGCCTCTTGTATATTTTATCTGTATTTTACCGTTTATGTTTTGTTGTAAAATAAATATTTTATTTTATTTGATAGACTGACATTTATTTGCCAAAATCCGAAATATTAAAATTATTATTAATTCTGAATTTGGTTCTCGGGTTCTTGTGCAAATCTGATTGCTTCAAAATCATAGTGCCTGCTGAAAATAATATCAACCCATGAGATTTCGCTTAGAGAATAGTAAGTGCCATAGGTTTTCTCTGTTCAAAACTTTGAATGAATCCCAAAAACATCCGAATGTTCTTTGTAAACAAACTATAATTAACCTCTTTTAACAGTCGATACCAACTGCGTAACACCTCAAACCCCTTTAAAACTAGAATAATTTTTCACCTTCTTGACATTCAGCTAAGCCTCCGCGGTCGAAGGTACTGCCAGTACATTGTATTTTAATTAATTGTTACGGCCGTGGTCAAGACGTCCACAAATGGCACCATGACATGAAACCCGTGGTTAGCTCGCTATCGTTTAATTTGGAGGAACAATATGGCTTTGAGAATTAAGTTCAGACTATGTAGATAGTTTGTGATGTTATTTAGTAGTTCTGTTCTTTTATGCCACCATTGTAATCCATTTTGGAGAAAGCAGCTCTTTGCTAAAGCCATCCTACCATTGACATGTATTGACGGGTGCGTTTGAAATACAATGGTGTCTTTAGACTTTTTCATTGAAACCACATGTTAGGACAGTAGAATCTCAGCCTATTTATAACACTGTACCTATAACTATGTTATAAAATAATAAAAACAACCCAATTTTCACACTTTCTGGTAATAAATTACTTACAAGTCTTCCTTAGTGTTCAGTTGATGGCGCGCACGTCCCCTTATGACGCAACAGATTGAAAATTTCGTTCTCTGGATAGTGGACTCGGTAGCAAAATTGGTTAACGCACTTCCTCGGTTTGGAAGGTTCAAGTCCCGCCCGAAACACATTATTTGATTCCTTAGGGAGTACCTAAAAGCCATGAAGAACCTAGTATTTGCCAAATTTTAAGTGCTTATATGTCAAGTTTATATAGGTAGATATAAAATTTCTAGAGATTACGTGATGACTGATTACTTGACGAGTTACTCAATGAGAGACTAACGCACAGCAGAGCGATTTTGGATTTGCGATTTTTGAAAGTCGAATCAGCAGTAGAAAGATGCATATTTCCATAGTAATTTAGATATTTTCAACTGCTGAGCTCACCGAATGAGATTCAAAAATCGCATCCCTGGTCACCATACTTTTTCTTTAATGACTAATTTCCAGTTGCTGTGTGCGTGTGCACTACGATTCTACCAATGTCAGGTAGTTTGAGTAATCTCAAGGACTTTTTTATAAACAATAGAAGTATTCAAAATTGCGGACCCATGTGGCCAGCCAAATCGTGCACGTCCGTGAATCCACTAGCCACGTGGCTTCACCATATTGTTATTATTCTTTACAAAAAGCTAAGGCGACCAACTCTATAACATAATCAGACATAACTTTCCAAAGAAAAATCACGATGCCAACAAACTATAAAAACCATAAGCCCACTTTACAGATAACGATTTCCCACAAATTTCCCGAATAGGTAGTAAAGTTTTCAGTGGCCCAGCTCGGCTGTAATTAAAACCACCGCGTCGGACGGACGGTCCTATTACTATGCAAATAGGGCTCCGTGTAATGTTCTCCTGGCACGACCGTCACACAAAACTGCCTGTAACCCTTGCCTTTATATCCATTCCTTGAAAAAGACTCGTTGTAATTTAGTGTCTTAGATGACCCTGTATGGTGCCCTATTTGACCAGCACAAAGGTAATTTTGTCTATGAGGTTTGTAGGGGCAGCAAAACTTCCTTTGCAATTCCCTTACCCTTATTTTAATAGAAGGTTAGTGGGATCACACACGATGACGCATTGACGGAGAGGCAGACGTCAGTCCGTAGAAGCATACGTGGTGCGTCAATCCGTCACCGTGTGTGCTTCTACGTGCGGTTTCATACAACTCCTTGCTTCACAAATGACGGACTGACGTTTGCTGCTCCGTCAGTGCGTCATCGTGTGTGAACGCACTTAGGTTAAATTAAGTTGCCTGTAGAATTCCACTGCAGAGGAAAGCCTCTCATGAATAAATAATAGTAGGAGGGAGTGGGCTATAATACTTCACCACGCATATTCTTTATTCAGCCAAATTTGTCAAAAATTGTTAAAATATCGTTAGCATATCGTCTGTATATTTTATGCGCCAAATATCTTTGAGAGTTTGTTTAACCAATAGCATAGGAATAACTAATTCGTATTCTATGTAGAAGTGAAACTCCTGCACTAAATGCGTACAAGGTAAGACGTTTATACATCCAAAAGATATTGCGCCATGAGTAATAAAGTGAATCCCAATATAGCAACCTTGGATGACGTCATTGTTATTTACAATATCTTTCTAACGTGTTTCCATTGGGCCGAAACCCTAAATAAAGAGACAGCAAATAACAGTGAATTCATGCGTCCAAAGTTCTTTTTTGGGCTTCACTTTATGAATACTACTCATGGCGTAATCTCCATTTTGGATTTAAGCATTCTTGTTCAAGGTCCAGATTTGCCTACCGTCTTGTGTTGGTATATACCACATAAAAGAACTAGTAAAAATAGCATGAGGACTATTTGGTTCAACAACTGGCGTGACAAAAACAATCTCGTTTACAAAAAGATCATAAGTCACTCGGACTTGGTGGTCCAGTGGTGAGTAACCTTGCCTGCCGTGCAGGAGGCGATGGTTCGATCCCCGTCCAGGCCGACTCGTACCAATGAGTTTTTCGGAATTTATGTACGATTTGTAACACCACTGGTTTTTCGGTGAAGGAAAACATCGTGAGGAAACCTGCATGCTACAATTTCGAGGCATGTATCGTACCCACTGTCTATTACAAGTGGCGACGAGCTCACCCCCCGTCACACTGGACAGAGTTTCGGTACTACTGGTGAAACGTGGATGTTCTGAGGTTTCAGAATATCTCTGACTACCCCCTCGGGGAATATAGTCGTGAGCATATGCTATGCTATGCTATGCTATGTATACTTATGATCCTATTGTAACCGAAATGTATAAACAGTTACAAATATGGTATATATATCAGTATCTTCTGTGGACATAACCAACAGCGCCTGTAGTTTCACTTCCATAGTGTGTTAGATATTCTTGTGCCAATAGTGCCACTCCTAAAATTAGCCTACAGCAACTATAGTGACCACTCCTAATGAACCGTCAATTTCCCTTTCACCGAATGACTGGATGTTTTACCTTCAACCTTTGACACCTGGGTGATGAATAAGAAATCAAGACAAGACAATGCCATCAAACGTTACCTATTGTTCACAATAATTACTTATGTGGAGAGGCCGTGACAAATTAGATTTTAATTTGTAGGTTATTAGAACTTAATTTTAAGCATAGCATAAGCATAATACTCACGACTATATTCGCCGAGAGATATTCAGAGATAATCTGAAACCTCAGAACATCTATGTTTCACTAGAACTTACTTTTTTAATAAGAATTTAGTTTTTGGTATGACGTGTTTAGTATCATTAAGTTAAAATAAACATATTTAGGAAAAAATTTTTTTTTTTTAATTTGAGTTTATGCAAGGACTAAAAAAAATAGCTAAAACAGTTTTAAGGGGATATTCAGACCATCGAACTAAAAAACTTTCTCTATGGGACCAACATCGAAAAAATAATCTGCTATCCCATACATTCCGGTCGAGTTAGATTTGCAGTTTTGTATTGGACAGGCGATTATTTTATCGAGATTCCGATGTGAAAATTTCAACTCTACCTATTACGGTTCAATAGATACAGCCCTTTAAAGCTAGGACGGATGGACGGATGGAAGGACCGACAGCGTATATAGACTTATGTATAGGGCCCCGTTGGCACCCTTTGGGTACGGAACCCTAAAAACAATCTTTTCGCTAAATACGATCCGATTTTTTTCAGCCATTACTTTACATTTTGGAACAAAAATATCCATAGTGAAATTCAAGAAAATCCGTTTTAGTAAAAATATGAGTAGGTACGCAGACTATTATACCATATTTTTATTAAGTCCTACAAAACACTAGGTGGTACAAGATATTAAAATGTACAAATTTGAATAATGCAAACGCTGTCTGAAAAACAACGAATTATAGTAAAGCGATGGTCTCGTTGAAGTCTTTTGTACGGTCGTAGCCGTTCGTAGCTGTTTTTAGTGTTAGCGATATTTAATTTTACTTCGCTTGAAAACCTTTAAAAACAGTGAGCTTCTTTATATACCAAGATCCGACCACAAACTTATGCACATATTTGTTTGGGGAATGAAATGTGATTTAAGTGAAAGTTTATACAGGAATTTATACAAAGCTGGCTGCCAGGCTGGCTGGTTCAGACCATCAAACTGAAAAACTTTCACGATGGGACCAACAACGAAATCGAGAAAAAAATCCGATGTTCCATACTGAACTACAAATCAACAAGAGCATAGCAGATTTTTTTTTCGCGTTTTCGTTGTTGGTCCCATAGTGAAAGTTTTTCAGTTTGATGGTCTAACTTAACCACTCCCTTAAATGTTTATTTGTATTTTTGTAACACCTTGTGTATGTTACTATCGTATAATTTTATATAACCAACCAACTAACCTATGGCTGTTGCGATGGACTTGGATAGCTTAATTAGAGAAAAAAATCTGTTTCTATACCAAAACAAAAACTCTAACACTCAGTTGCAGAAACGCTCATTAAAGTTAATCCTCCATTAAATCTCCTGCTGTCACTTTTTGTCTTGTTGACGTATTAAAAGCTAGCAAGACATTTAATAGAGGATTTCAGAGTAAGAAATTGTGCAATAGCCCAAAGTTATTGTCTAATGAAAAGTAATTAACTTCCCAACGATGCGAGAAGGGGGGGGGGGGGGGGAGGGAGGAGGGATATTGACAGACAATGCCCAATGGAACAATCAGTGGGAAGAGTTAAAGAGACGATGCTGAGTCAGCAAGTATCTTGTACGACATGGCTCGTAACTAGCTATGCACGTGCGACTGGGATGGCATAAACATACTACGATCGTGGATCTGCTTTCTGGAGAGCAAGTGTTCAAAATTGTTTAAATGGTATAGTAACTAGTGCAATAAAGTGTAATTGATTATTTGAGTCAGAATTATATGAAATAAGGTAGCATCCATACTTGAAGCATTCGTCCATGTGTCTAAAATGTAGGAATTGTTATGTTACTTACCTACAATTTTTATTTTCTCTTTATTTGCATTTTTCTTCTACGTTAGCAAATAGGTAATTTTTAGCTTACCGTTTAAATTAGGATGTAATAGTATAAACATAATACCTAAAACAACAAAAAACAGAGTCAAGATAAATTACATACATTCATAAATATGTATAGCATTTGTGACTACGCATGAAGTTTCGAAGTAGGTAGTAGGAACTACATAATGGTACCATCATGGTATTCATTTTTATAAATCTTTACTTATTATCATAATTATAATTTTTTTTTCTCACCCTCATTCGAGGCATCTACCCTATAATCTGTCCTGATATAAGTTTGATGATGAGATGAGAGTGTCGATTCATGAAATTATAGCGTAGCAAAATAGCGCATCCATCACATCGTAGCACTTTCGTAGTAACACGGTCGGTTCGGTTAGTTAAACTGCAAAGACGCCGACATAACTTCATTGATTACAGACGATGTTGATCGAATGCTCATTTGACGTTTAACTTCAACTTTTTATTACCTTTAACAAAGTCAGAGGTAATTAATAGAAAAAAACAAAAGACTTTCACATTTTAAGGCCTTCAAAATATTGAAGATCCGTTGTTTATTAATCTAAACATGCTCTACCTATAGGATTTTGTTGATTAAAAAAATCGACTCAGTTCTTTGATGAAATATAAAATGTATTTAATAGAAGTAACATATTATGACATGGAATAAAACACGGGCATCAGCCTACCATTGATTACCAACACTAGTGGCGGATACAGAGGAAGGGACAGATATGTCCCCTCCCCCCAAATCCTTTGATTTGGATAGAACAACAAAATATTATGTTAGCCTGATTCACGGAGATAGCTCTTGAAACCGACCCGCATAGAGCCCTTCCCAAAAATGAATTCTGGATTCGCCACTGCCCACCACTGCAACCAGGATCAACTGCAGCAAAAAAATAAATGTTTGGAGAATTGTTTCCTTGACTTGAAAGTAATACACCGACTAGAAATACAGGGTCTGAGGGACAGCCCTCCACAAACTGAAAAGGTGATCTCAGACTATCCAACTGAACAACTTTCACTATAGAGCCCATCTCAGGAAACGCGAAAAAAAAATCAGCTGTCCCATACATTTGACCGATCTGATTTTTATTCGCATTTCCTGGGTGAAATTTGTTTAATGATTCCATGGTGAAAATTGTTTAATTTGATGGTCTGAGTTCACGGTTTCAGTCTGCGGAGGGCTGTCCCATACATCCTGTACCTATAACAAGGAGGGCAACTTTTTTAATAATCAATTTCAATTTTAGTCAGATGTTATTAAAACTTGGAGCATACATTTCCACATTAATTTAGCACAATAACCTAATCAACTAACAGTCCGGCGCGATTGTAGGGGGGCTGGCAGACTGCATGCGTGTACGCAGCGAGCGACGCGTGAAGATGCCGAGATAGTCAAACGCCCCGCCACATGACGCGAATGTGCATGCGCCGGCGCCGATGTGAACATACACTTATTTGCTTAAGTATCGGTGTGAAAATGTGAGTTGCTTAATTATGAAAGAATTATCAGATTAGCTTCGATTGGGCAAAGTTGAACGTGAAGATTACGATACGAAGATATGAAGCAGAACTAAAAACCGCATAAACTACAGCAACATTTACTTTAAGTTTTATTGATAAACTTTTCTTTTTAAAAAAAAATCGAACCTTAACTGAACATTTCTTGAGTGACTTAGTAATTATGAGAAAAACGACACTGCCTTGAGAGCAATAGCTCTCATATTATAAAAAATGTATAACTTTAAGTCTTAGTTTGAATATCAGCTAGTAGTATAGATCGAGTGTAGATCACAGACTTAAAAGAAGAACCAGACGTAATCTCGTCTAATCATGAGTGAAGCACCCATTTCTTTTGTGTGCATGCTGTCACGCGGTACATAAGTTGGCGGGTTGTAGGACCTGCGCCTAGAGCTAGTGCATCTGTGTGAGTGTAGGTCCCTTGTAAAACAAACGAGATTGTATTACCTTGCATGCTTCACATCTTATTAGTGCAATATTCGGTCCGTATTTCTTTCAAGTCCGTGGTGTAGATATGATCGATGTAATAGTACATACAGGAGGAGCCATTTTTTGTTCATTAAAGGAAACATGGCAGTGATATCACAACAATATGAAGCCTCAAAGATATCAAATTAAATTTAAAAACACGACGGTCAGTTTACGAACAATCACACGTAGGCGGACTCAAGCGCAGAACCCGATGATTGCTTTCTGATATTGACGGCTTACGAAACAGACCGTTAGTAGACAAACTAAAAATTAAAATAGCTAAACGGGTGGTGAGGCGGCTAAGCAGGCCAATTGTAGTGCGCAGCGGGCGGCTCAGCTTTCATTATTTTATAATAACTCGCATAGAGGGCGGCGAAACCTCCGTGTCATGCTGCGGTCCGCGGTACAGGCCCACGGCAAATAACCGAATTAATTGCCCGATTGGGAGGCAACGTCAGTCTAGCCTACACTCATTGTCGTCTCCACGGTATCTGCTATCGATAACGGCAAACATTGTTTTCTACGGATACCGAATTGTACGGATAATATCTGAGATACAAGTTGGTAGGCCCGATTGATAGTTCGAAATAAATCACTGTAGTTTTTTTGGCAAAACAATGGCTATAGTTCTACGGGATTTCCAATCGAATGGCATTGACCGATATGTTTACACGTGCTTATGTTATTAGAATTTGCTATAGGCCTACATTTTATAACCTGATTTGATGTAGTGCTCAACAGTGTGATGGCTCTTTTACAATTACAAGAACGAAGTTCTAATATTTATCGCGATCTTTAGCTTCGAAAGTTATCGAGGTCTTCAAATACCTAATTACGCCAATGTAGATTCACATCAATAGGAAACTATAGCTCAACCTGACAGTTCATATCCTCATAAGATGTCTTGTTAAGGACTTAACACCCGTCCAGTACTCAGAACATCTGTACAAATCGATATAGCACTCGATACGAACTCGAGATTATGCTAAAGCGGTGTAGAAACGTGTCGAACGAACTATCTCGGATCGATATAAATCATCTTATTAACTATTGTTTCGGGAGGTGTGGTGTGAACGAGAAGATCTTATCAATACTCTGATGTGTTTTAAATTAACATAATAGGTTTTGTGAATGGGTAATGCTTTTCTGTGTTTGTTGTTTTGGTGGTGCCACGCTATGGGAATCTTTATTCAGTTTTATTGATACGTAGTTAACAAGGCGAAGGTGTTGATTATTAGCATAGTCGTAACATTTTAAGATCTGATCTATAATCGATATTCTAGCTGTTAAACATCTCTAGCGTTTACGACGTGTCGCACCTTTCTCTGGAATTTCCAAAAATTCCTCGTTCTTATACATGCGCGTAAGGCGCGCTACAATAAAACTTAAACAATTCTCGTGAAATGATGATATAGCCAAAGTAATTTCAGTTTTGGTCACCTTGTAGGAGTTCTTGAAAAAGACTTTGTCGAATTTGGGAATTCGCTTTCGGTAACGCTGCTGCCACTAATGTCTCCGGTATCAAAATGCAAATGCTTGTGAATTATTGAATGTGTTCATTGTGAAATGATTAATTTGTTATGATTGATTAATTACTTTAAATATTACAGTCAAATTTTGTTGCATGTGTTTTGAAATAAGCATAGATTTACCTTTCTTCTAATACCTAATTACTTATACCTGTTTTTCCACTTGAATAGAAAGAACATTATGAACCTAAGAGATTGATGCCCTAAACCTCAGATATTGATGCCCCCATGTTATTGTAGCGGATTAATTAGTATATTATGATTATATTTAGTATAGCCACAGAGTATAGCTTTGGAGGTGATGTAGCTGACTCAATAGGCAGAATTAAATAATGTAGGTATGTTTATGGTCTCAACGTAACTATAACTCATATAGCTAACACTTCATAAATTGGTACATAAATATATTGAATATGTTCATAAACACTTTGTAATATAAAAGTTACCAGTATCCTGACTTTAGCTTGAATTCTGAGTTCTCTTCAATGTTGCTATTGTATCACGCACAGATCAATTGACAACATTTCATTTTAAGAAAGGTACCAAAATAAGAAAACCATTTGGAGATTATGTGATTCAAAGCTTAAGTCAAAATTATAAGATTTTTCTATCCATTATGTCTCGAGTTATTTGAAAAATACTGAAAAATATAATATAGGTTGAATGAGATTTTATTCCTTTGCCTGCTTGGCTTTTCTATTGTATTTGACAGTTTTTATTTTTAATGTTATTGAGGCCAAGGTATCCTGGCCATAAAGCCTACGTTTTTCAGAAAATTCAAAAGTATATTAAAAATAGAAAAATCAGTTAAAAATCAGTATCTCTTATTTTTTAACCTATTTTTATATTTTTCATTAAAAACTGGTGGTTAAAAAAAATGAAATGTTGTCAATTTTAAGTGTTATGACAAATTGAGCCGCATCACTATTATCTGTGATTGGAACTAAAATAATATGCATTTTTATTCCCCATTCTACTAAACTGTTTCTACTAAAGTTGGATACACTTTAGTACAAAAGAATACAAAAAAATCCAGCATCGCAACCCGGTAAAATATAAATCAATACGTACCGCATCTTCCTTATTTGGTTTCATCTAACCATTCTTCAATGTTTTACTTACATCCTGTATAGCAATCAATATAAAGCAGCTTGCTAAAGATATTTTTAATCATTTATAATTGCCTCAATTTAATTTCCTTGTAATCCTTGTTAGTTTTTGTGACCCACGGTGATGTGGTAGTTTTGATTTTTAAACGAAGATTTAGGGTTACTGGAATTGACAATCATAAATATCATAAAAAAGTGCCAGCATATTAAATAAATAAATATCTTGGACATTGTCACACAAATTATCTAGTCACATTTCAAGTTCCAGAATCTAGCCTGGACTTGTATTATGATAACTAGACAACGATATAGAATACATATTATATAGATATAACATCCATGACTCGGGTACAAATATTCATATTCATCATACAAATATTTGTCCCTTACGGGATTCGAACCCGCGACCCTCGGCACAGCAGGCAGGTTCACTACAGACTGTGCTGTCGGGCCGTATATATTATTTTATTATAAGTTGTGGTGGTCCAGTGGCCAAACCTTGCCTGCCGTGCAGGTGGCCAAACCTTGCCTGCCGTGCAGGAGGCGATGGTTTCATCCCCGTCAAATTTTCGAGAAAAGCTCGCGAAATCGGGAGAGTGCGGTATTTCTATGTTTCACATCCCGCGACGTCGAATTTTTTTTGTGTATGGCGTCCATATCAAAGCCACGGATTAAAATACTTATGGCGAAACTTCTGACTACCTCGAAGGGGAGTTGTTATTTTATAAATGTTTTGAGACCCCATTAACTTGATAGACGATTTTAATACTTTAGGTATTTTGATTTGTCTCTTGATTGAAAGAAATGGCTTTAACTTTACTACCGTAAAGAATTGACATTTCTCAATAAACCTGCTTTTCCACCAAAGATCTGCGAGGTAGCGAGGCGGTGAGCGAGGAAAAAATCGGCCAATGAGAGTGCTTCAATTTCACAAAATGACGTGATCAAGCGAGCACGCTATTTGCGGATTGTTTCCTAGCTCACCGCCGCGCTACCTCGCATATCTCTGGTGGAGTCGCAGCCTTATGGCACAGAGTACTTATGATATGTGATAGACAGTCATTTTAATGGTTCTTTTTAGTAGCGGTAGTAGCTCAAAGTATCTGACTACCTCGAAGGAAAAGGATAAAAATTGTATGACCGCATCATTTTAATATCAACGATTTTAATACTTTAGGCATTTTTATTTCTCTCTCCATTGAAAGAAATGGCTTTAACTTCACAGTATAGAACTAAGATGTTTTTATATGGTATAGAACTTTGATGTCGACATAATATAAAATGTTTTGTGTAAGGCAAAGCTGAGAAAAGGGAATGCAATATTTGCAAAGAACACGATAACCAAACTTTACCTCCCTATGGCTGTTCCAGTAAGATGATATTATGTTTGCCTTATTAGGCTCTCCAGTTATGGTGTTATGGTAACGACGGGAAATGATTTGTCTTTTCCGTTGTCTATCATCTATTTAGAGTTTTATACATATAGGGTCCTTCTTAACATGCTGAGTGCTGACACTTTTCAAGGGGATGATCAGACCGTCAAACTGAACAACATTCTCTATGGCACCAACATCGATATAGAGAAAAAAATCAGCTGTTCCATACAAAACTGCAAACCTACTCGAGCTAAATGTATGGGAGAGCAGATTTTTTTTCGTGAATTCGATGTTGGTCCCATAGAGAAAGTTGTTCAGTTTGAGGGTTGATCATCCCCTTAAAAACTGTCAGTATAATTAAGAAAGGACCCTGTATAGGTATGAAGATACAAAGCAGAACGAAGAACCAAGAGCTTCATAAACTCAAAGAACTTTTACTCTATAGGACATATAGAAAGTTGTTCAGTTTGACGGTCTGATCATCCCCTTAAAAAGTGTCAGCATTATTAAGAAGGATCATGTACAGGGTTTTAGGGACAGCCCTCCGCAAACTGAAACAGTGAGCTCAGACCATCAAACTGAACAACTTTCTGTATGGAGCCTAATTCAGTGTGGTCGCTTTGTAGGGTCCTTCTTAATATGCTGACTTTTTTACGCTGATGATCAGACCTTCAAACTGAACAACTTTCACTATGGAGCCTACTCAGGAAACGCGAAAAAAATCGACTGTCCTATACATTTGAGTCGGTTAGGTAGGGCAGTTTTGTGTGAGACAGTAGATTTTTTTTCGCGTTTCCCGAGGTAGGCTCCATAGTGAAAGTTGTTCAGTTTGAAGGTCTGATCATCAGCGTAAAAAAGTCAGCATATTAAGAAGGACCCTACAAAGCGACCACACGTTTATTAATAAGTGGGCTTGAAGTTCCTAAATTGAATAAATGTATACTTTGACTTTGACCTGTATGATTTATGAAGCACAGCATGAACGCTTTTCTTAAATGAAGAACCTCCTCGAGTAACGTACTGAACACTCGATACGTTTGACGCACCCTGGGAAATCAGCAAACCTCTAACTCTACTACTAATTTTGTGATGTTGTGGGGACTTGCCACAAATGTCAACACCCACAAGTTAAAGAAACGAAGCTAACAGATGGCGATACCGTCGACCTCGGAAATATGCTCCATACAAAGCCAATGTTCACCATGAATACGTATCTCGTAACCTACTATACTTAAGGTTCACAATCGAATGCAAGACATAAATCGCGCTAGAGAAATAATCACAGAGATTCGATAATACAAGGTCCAACTAAGAACTGTTGGACCACGGCCGGTCCCCAGGCTTCACACCTAGCCTGGCGGAAGATCTTCCCTTTTCAATGGAGGAACTATCCCAGTAGCACTTCCGTAATGCCAAAATTACCTATAATATTCGATTATCCCGTTATCGCACTCAGGATGGCCAGTCAATCTCTCCTGAACTGACAATTGAATGAACGATGCCATAACAATGCTCTAAATACAATCGACTGCGTATTTTTTCTCGTGTTATCTCTTTAGAAGTTGTCTAGAGTGATTAGTTATGGGATTGTTCAATAAATAACATCTCATTATAATGGCCGGCTCGGGGCTTGCGCGAGCGCAATGAGATCGCTCAGTATTTCACGCGCCCTATGCATTGGGGCGCGGGGGCAGGGACGTACTCGAAAGATATCCTTCAGAGACTTAAGAGATACCAGTATAGTTAAAAAGTTTTAGCTAACGTCATTGAAATGAAGGGGTCGAGGCCTATGTTCTGAAATGTTCCAAATGTGGCTGCGAAATCTTGAATGTTTTGAGTAGCTGCTGAATTGATTCTGATATGAACATTTTCGGATCGGAAATAAACAATCTCATCAATTTAAAAACCACAAATATTTGTATATGAAAGACACCCGATTCAGGGCTTTATCCCTTTCTAACGTCTATTATATGAACCGAAAAAACCGTTGCAGGAAATACGCACTCCTCACAACCCAGATTTCCTTGCCAGTACCACAAATTTCCAAAGATTGTGCATTACAAAAGAAGACATTAAGTATACGATCAATGATTGGATAAGGGTCGAACCTGACTGGTCTGTACGGAATCGGATACCTATTCCCGTATTTCTAGAGGCTAGAACTACGGAGGTGGGTATCCAAAATAGCTAGGATCTAGCCCTTTCTTCCGCTCTGAGTCGTTCAGAAGCATCATTTGCTAAGAGGAAGATACATTGCTTACTAGCACCAATTAGTCCGCAGAGTTCAACTCTAACCCGACATCGAAACACGCAGCATCACAACTCCGGTCCTGCGCAGGGCGTGGTGGTCGTGCAGGCGCCGCGGGGGCTGGGCGTGGGCGCGGGGCGAGCGCGTGCGCCGATAAATGGCCCGTCCGAGCCCAAGCCGCCGGCGCTGCTCCGCTTTGCGCACTTCTAACGTGGAAACTCTGCAGTGACCGGTGATGGTAGTTAGGTATAGTGTGGGTGTTAAGATCAATTTCGAAAGTTATAACTGGAAATAAAATTCGTTTGAATTGCACATCAAAGCCGTAGATACACATCTAATTATCCTGAGTATAAAGAAGTTGTTTCAGTGAAAAAAATTATACATAGGTTGGGTATGCATGGTGGGGTATGGCGCACTCTTCAGGAGGTATTTGCCAGGAAGTGGGATCTCACCGCCTATAAGTTTATTTACTAAACCTCACGACCGTATTTACTATTACTTTCAGCGTATTTAAAGCAATGCTTCTTCAAACCATTAAAGGGGTCCATTTCAGTACAAGTATTCGAGCAAGTGTTTGATCAGATATTTCTACAGAAATCATGGTGTCATATGCAATTTGCTATGTAAAATATACAGGTCTATAGATTCGAGCTCAACCACGACATTAAATGTATAGAATACCTTACAATATGCAACTATTCGTATGAAAATTATTAGCAAGTAAGCATTTAACAAAGGAGGTGCTGATCATTTCTACGATTCCGACTTGGCAAAACATTAAAACAACAACGACCAATTAAAACACACGAAGCCAAAACTTTGCTTCAAACCGTTACTCCATCAAGGAGGCGTACACTAAAAAAAGCGTACACGCATTGTAACATACAAAAGTGAATCCTTGCAACTCGTTAATCCCTTACCGCAGTAACAAGGCAGGCGCTACGGGGGCGGAGCTCCTCGCCTCTCCCGACGTCCCGAGTATAAACAACTCAAGTACAACATTTAATTATCGCTCTTTATTAAACCAGACGCACCTACAAGAGGATAACAACTGATAACGATCGTGGCTTTAACTTTTAACCAGTGTCGATGAAGAAAGAAATTATATTTCACACCTACTGACATGGGTCAGCGGGATAAACAAGTAACGTTTTAGACAATGAAACAAGGGATAAAAAAGGGTCATCTTATTTCAGTAGAGAGATACACAAAACGTAGGCTAAAATCGTGGTCGCTTTTCTTTCAGCTAACATACAATTTGATTTGGGACATGATATATATATGGACTCATTGCTGCCAGCGCCTGGCCGACGAGACTAGGAAGTGTCATAGGATGTAAACGTGTCACTCTTGACGTTGTCATTACTATTAAAATGTACTTCAAATACAAGTCGTATATTTATCACTGGCGACGAGAGTAATAAGAAAATAATGGCAGGATTGCCTAAATTAAAGAAGATTCGGGCTTCATTACGAGGTCTGTTAACAAAAACCGAAAATTACATTGCCGAACTACAGATAGAACTTCCATCAGTGGAAGTAGACTCACGCTTACAATCGCTTCAAGACACCGTAAACTACATCCGAGACACCCAGAACAAAATTGAATCCGAAACAGAAGACACAGATTTAGATGATGAAACAGAATATAGATACAATTTTGAAGAAACTGATATATATATGGACTCATTGCTGCCAGCGCCTGGCCGACGAGACTAGGAAGTGTCATAGGATGTAAACGTGTCACTCTTGACGTTGTCATTACTATTAAAATGTACTTCAAATACAAGTCGTATATTTATCAGGACACATTAGATTAACATTTTTAGTGTGCTTCTAAAAACTGTCTGTATCGACGTCATAAGTCATTTCAATCAATAGAAGAGCGAATTGGTCAGATAATTAGTCATTTACCTTTAGAATTTAGAATGAGTTTTTAATTCTGTAAACTTTAAACAACATTAGTAACTGTAATGTCATTCAATCAATAACAATAAATACTTTCTGTCTTAATTTTGAAAAACACAGCTTAGCTGCTAACCTGGCTGCTTTCCTAACAGCATGTTTTTTCCTATTTAGCTTCTAATTTAAAGTTAAGGTATAGGAAATAATGTCATTTGTGTAGAGACTGCTACAAACCTATACATACCAAAGATGTAGTTACA
The DNA here is from genome assembly GCA_963693445.1 of Agonopterix heracliana. NCBI lineage: Eukaryota > Metazoa > Arthropoda > Insecta > Lepidoptera > Depressariidae > Agonopterix > Agonopterix heracliana. The sequence goes on from OY856310.1 coordinate 6,589,011, forward strand.
AAATTTGATCCTGAAAGTAAGGCAGGTCATAACGAATAAGCATACCAAATGAGACTCCTAACAACATTACGATTCCTTATATAACACCTATACATCAAACAAAAAGAGAATGCCACAAAAATGCTCAGAGCAAATTTTAAAAAGCATTCCAGTTCCAAATCTCAAGCATATTGCTAACAAATCACAAGTGAATGGGTCGTTTAGCCGCCGTTTGTTGCCCCCTGAGGGGTGAGGGGGGTAATTGTGTTTACAATACAACCCCCTCCCCTTTACCCCCCCCCCCCCCTTTCCTTCCGCTCATTTCTCATCCAGCAACATCAGGGTAGCGCTTAGCGATCCTACCTCAGGGAAATCTGAGCAAAAGTGTGAAGTATGGACGTATTATGAGCTGGAATGATAGCTTGATGTGTTTGACATCCGATTTTGGTTTGTGCTCATAAGTCTAGGACGTATTTTATTGTCATTCATTCATCTACAGGTAAAGTTCGTTCACACACGATGACGCACTGACGGAGCGGCAGATGTCAGTCCATAGACCCACACCCGGTGCGTCAATGCGTCACCGTGTGTGCTTCTACGCGCGGTTTCGTACAACTCCTTGCTTCACAAATGACGGACTGACGTCTGCCGCTGCGTCAATGCGTCATCGTGTGTGAACGCACTAATCGAAGTGTTACATGTCGACATGTGAAGATAATATTTAGGGTCATTCTGAATATGCTGACACTTTTTAACCGACTTCATTTAAGGGGGCGATCAGACTGTCAAACTAAACAACTTTCTCTATGGCACCAACATCGAAATCGCGAAAAAAAAGCTGTTCCATACAAAACTGCACAACTACTTGAGGCAAATGTATGTAGCTGATTTTTTTTAGAGAAAGTTGTTCAGTTTGATGACGGTCTGATCATGCCCTTAAAAAAGTGACAGCATATTAAGTAGGACCATATATAGGCAGTATAGGTACTTTACATAGGTAGAGATGTAAAAAGATTCCTTTTTAGCATTACAGATTTAAAGGGATACTTCAAACTATCAAACTGAACAACTTTCACTATGGAGCCAAATACGAAATCGAAAAAAATATCAGCTATTTCGTACATTTAAACTATTTTATTTTTTGTGATTTCAACGTTGGCTCCATTGTGAAAGTTGTTCAGTTGATGGTTTGGAGCTTGATGATGATGGCCGATTGTAACTCATTTAATTTTACATCCTGAATACCAAAAATAAACAACGATCACAGGCACATTGTTCTGATGCCATACTGAAGCTATACATCTCTCTAGAATAACTTTTCCAATCGCGCGCGACCTTCTCTGCATAGAAAATGACCTCTTTTCGTATTTTCAGAGAACGAACGTCACACTTGTCACGACAAGTAGTATGGCCGAGTCTGCAAGTGGAGAAAATCATGGTCATATAATGTGAAAAGAACTTGAACTTATTGATGTACCTTTAATCTCTTCCACGTTTAATTTTTATGTACACCCTGTAGCCATTAAGAGTATCTTGAAGGAGCGGCTTCTGTTGGCGGTTCCCATGAAAATGCCATAAAAAATAATAAACAATTTACGTTCTGTGACACGCGCCCGCCCCACTCCATTACACCTTGCCATCAGAGCATCACAGATTTTTACACGAACGACTTTTACGGGAAAATCTCAAGGTATGCCTCTTAACATTTCACCTTGGAACGAAATTGTTTTTCTAACTCTTTTTTTACGTTATTAAACTTAGTTGCCATATAAAACGAAAGTTAAACAATTTTATACTTATACTGAAACCTGAAAACTACAGCATCAAAAACATTACGATAGGTATTTTGATTTGAGGTTATTATGACATTTTGTTAGTTCCAGCAAAGTCCTTGACCACCCGAAACGGATTATGGATGTCGTATGGGTTCAAGTATACAAGGTGTTACAAAAATACAAATAAACCTTTAACGGGGTGGTGTAGACCATCAAACTGAACAACTTTCACTATAGGACCAATATCGAAATAGCGAAAAAAAATTGATGTTCCATACTCTACAAATCGACTAGAGCTAAAATATGTATGGGATATCAGGTTTTTTGTTTCGCGATTTCGATGTTTAGTTGTTCAGTTTGATGGTCAGATCATCCCCTTAAAAAAGTGTCAGCATATTAATTTGGACCCTGCATAACAACTAAGATTATATTTAGTTAGAACGTCATTGACTAAAATAACGAACAAACAAACAACAAACAAACACTGAAAGCAACAAGTGTATAATTCTCGGAATACCTAACAAATGTAAAGTTTTTTCCGTTGTCCAAGCAACATGGCCCAATTAAGGAGGGGACACGGCCACGTTCGATACGTGGCTACAGTCCATTTTATAATATATTCGCTAAGGATTTCGTTTTGTGGCACGTCCGATCGGAATCAGGGTCGTAAACACCTTGTTTAGTCCTCGAGCTTTGTAAGATGATAAGAGATAATGTGGATTAGAAAATTATGCGTGAGAAGATGAAATCTCGGGTTTTGGGCTTTAGCGTGAAATCGGCAGATACTCGAATACATTTTAGGTACAACTAATGTTATCGATAACAAGGCGAGGAGGAGTCACGTTGCAGGGTTTGCCCCGAACACTCGTCTTTCGCGTGGTGTTCGCACGGTTCGCGTTTCAGCCTGCCACGAGGCTCCGCAATCCATCTCAGTTGTGTTCTAACTCAAAAACAATCCTCGAGATTGGATAGATCTACTCCCTTAAACCACTTGACATTGGCGGAAATGCGGTGCTAACGCACAAGCAAGAAGTCCATTAATTATAAATAAAAAAAAACAAGGAGCTGTTCAGTAGTATTTTCTTTTTCGACAATGCTTGTGAACAAGCGTGTAACTAAAGATATTAGTAATATTTATAGGGGTTGTTTAGACCGTCCAACTGAACAAATTTCACTACGGAGCCGACCTCTAGAAAAAATTAAAAAATCTGCTGCTTTATACAAAACGCAGTACCTACTCGACTCAAATGTTGTTTTTTTTTCACGATTTCGTTGTTGGCTCGGTGATGAAAGTTGGTCAGTTTGATGGTCGGAACGACTTCGTCTGAACGAGTTCTTTTCATCGTAGCAAAATAAATGATACACCAAATTTTAAGTCTGACCATAAGCTTGCAGACCACGAAAGTTTAATCGGTTATTAGTTTTCGTGTGATGTGCGAACAAACAAACAAACATTTACAGTTTAATAACAGTACTAGATTTGCCCACGACTTCATCCGCAACAGCATTCGTCATGGTAGCGAGATCAAATATATATTAGTTTATAGACTTATAATCATAAGGTTTCAAATACAAAAAGTTTAATTAATATCGGTCCAGTAGTTTTTGCGTGATGCACGAAGAAACAAACAAACAGACATTTACTGTTTTGTTATACAATAGATAGATTATTAATCATACTCAATTTCATTTTGCATAATATTTACTATTTCCCACTGAGTTATGTCGGGAAAAATGGTGAATGTTTGAAGTGGTGTATCTCAAGACTTACTAAATTTACAGAGCTAAAACTAATCTTGATTTTGTGCGGAAACCTGCATACGCTGAAGAAGAAATTCCGATGCGTATGTGAAGTCTACCAATCCGCATTGGGCACGCGTCGTGGACCTAACGCCCATACACCCTCCCTGAGTGTAGGCCTGTGCCCTGCAGTGGGACGTATATAGGATGTGATGATGATGATGATACTTTTTAAGGTCCACACAGGCGGAGTCGCGGGCAATAGCTAGTCCCTAATAATATTAACAACATTTAATACATTTAATTCCTGGCCTACATGGAACAGTCAGTAAGTATTATTTAACTCTGAACTCATACAGTGGTTAGTATATTCGTGCGGGCACCGAGCAGACTTGCTGCATCGCTTCTCAGAACTCTTTAATTGCATCCACTCCGGCGCAGATCGAACGTTTAAAATCGATTTTTTATTCGATTTATTTCATGTGGTCCCGAGTTTCAATCGTGTTTTTGTTTTGCTATGGCGAACGTTGTGTTTATGCAAATTTTACACGCATCTACTGAAACTTCTCAATTAATTAAATTCATTGACTGGATTGCTAATTGAATCTTGAAGTTGAAATAGTCGTGTACCTTCGTTGAATAAAACATGTTTTCTAGTTAAAATAGAATAAATATTCTTTCTTTGTACCATAAACATATTTTATACACATATTGGGTCTAGCTTTTTAGTTTATCAACATACAGTGTGTAAACTTAAATGCGTTACGTTTAGTTAAGAAGATGCGTCAGACTTTCAAACTGAATAACTTTCGATATGGTACCAACACTGAAATCGCGGAAATAAAAATCAGTAGTTCTATACATTTTGGTAGTAATAAAACATGCATCGGCATTTTCTATGGAACGACCACCACCAAAGAAAAAAAAACGATTATGAGTCCCATAGTGAAAGTTGTTCGATTTGATGGTCGAAAGCACCCTATAAAGTACCTAAGTACGGAAAGTAAGAAAGGTCTCAGATCTCATGTAATCTCATGTAACAAACATGTGATCTGAGACTTTCTTATTTACTGTCCGAGGTTAGTATACTATTTTTCTCCTCGACGGAGGTGGAAAGCGACAACTTCGTTTAATGCAGCGGGACAACAATTGGCGCTTTCCGTCCGGAGGGGAGAAAAGTTTAAATACATCCTGTATACGCACTACACAGCCTCGTGGTAAAATAGTTAGCTTCCGATTTTTCTTCCAAACAATAATTAAACAAACCGTAAAATATCGAATACCTACTTTAATTTTAAGTTATAATAGTATTACAGTACTTATTAAAATTAATGTTATTTACTAACTAGAAAATTCGTATAATAAATTCCGCATTATTCCCTCATTGGCAAAAAGAATGATATAAATTTCCTTCGGACGCAAAACAATGAAACAGAACACCATCTTTTATGTGAGAATTATTTTAATTGGAGACATAAAGGATAGCAAATGTTCCAAAGAGCCACTATTCCAATGAGCGAAATTGTCGCATTCCCTTCGGAGTCCGAGCGTCGAGCGGCCAGCGCGTGTCTTCACACCTTATTAGACCTTTTTTTCCAATTTGAACCGTAACACTTTGATCATAAAAACCAAATTACATCGTCGAAATACCTCATTAAATTCTTTCCAGTTTGAACCTTAAAACTACGGCTGTAGATTCAAAATCGTATATAAAAAATATCAAGTAATCGGCATAGATTTTATATCGGACAATTTAATAAATTTCTAGTCTCAACTGTTAGGTTATTGAGTCTAATTTCGTTCGTGCCTTTGTAAGAGCTGTTTAATTGGTTAAGTCAAGAAGTGTATTCTATTTCTTATTGTAACAAAATTCTCTGTCATCTGCGTAACTCTAAAGATAGTATGCGTAACTCTAAAGATAGTATGCGTAACTCTGAAAAGATAGTACTCTGAAAAAATATATAATATGTATTTTCACAATAAATGTGTTCCTTCTGAATAAGCCTTAGGCCTTAGCTTTAGGTGAGATTGAGCCCAAAATCTTTCAACAGAGAATTTTAGCAAAAAGCACTAAACAGTAAGATCCATCCAGCAAATGCGAATTTGGTTACTCGCACATATAGGTAAATTGAGTTTGGCTTGCCATGGTTTTATCAATCAGTTTATAGTAAATAAACTATTGACAAAAAGAGGTTATGACAATAATTATAATCATTACCTATTTATTTTTAATTTTTTTAATCCTCTCACAATATAATCTGGACATTGCAATTGTAATGAGAGTTTATGAAGATTTTTTTCGATATTACATTGTCCTAAACGATCCTTGCTACGGAGGTATTTGAATTATAAACACAATATGTGGAATTAAATTGCAAATATAACCGCTAAACTGAAACATTTTGATAATCTTCAACTAATCGTCGATGGCTTAGACTTTACTATTTACCATATCTGACCCCAAGATAACAGAGACAACCATATTAAAACAAAGGAGAGTAAAAGAGAGGATGAATCACAAGGTGCAACTAACGAAATCGTTCAGGTGTGTATTTGTTCAAACAAGGTGCTTCTTAACTGTCTCAAGGACTATCGGAACTTTTTTTCGTAACCGTCAAGATGTTACAGAAATGAAATCATTAATTTGACGTTTGGTTTATAGCCGTTGTATTCACATGGTGTAGATTTTTGAGAAGGAAAAAGAAGAATTAACTAAAAGTAAGAAAATGACACAAATCAAAAGTACCTTTTACCACGAATGACCATTTAGGTATTGGTAAAAATATTAGGTTTATGGGTAAAACTGGGCTCCACGGATTCGTAACGGATGCCTTTCTTGTAGGGTTGGCCAAAGTTTACACATAATAGAGAGGATTGTAGATCGAGAGTGAAGGCATTTGCCCAACAGTGGGATACTGAACAGGCTACGTAAAAAAAAATCTACTCCCTGTCGTATCTCCTTTCGGGTTTATCAGAGACTATACTGTAAGCTGTTTAACATGTACGTACACACGGCGACACATCGAGCTACGCAAAACAAGCTGGCCGCGCGACGTTATGCATTACTCTACCTACGCGCGGCTAGCCTATTATGGTTTTGCGTAGCTTGATGTGTTGCCGTGTGTACTCGTACACAAAACCAACCAGATCAACCTACGCATAGTTCAACTCTATGTTCATGGGCATACAGTTCAACTATGGGTGGTTGATCTGTCGCCGTGTGTACCAGCAGTGTTTTTGGGAAACTATCCTAAACCTCTTGACACGGTATGACGGTATTCCATTCTTAAGTACTTACACATTATTTAATCGAGATTCTTGCTACAACTACCATTACACAGGTAAATGTCGGTAATTGTAGCAAAGTATTTGATCATCCTGATTTCAATTGTAATAAAAATTTGCCTCCCCCTGTATACGTATGAATGTGAAGGGATCAGGTGCACAAGACGCGTGCGCAGTTGACGCTCGTGTAATCTCAGACATGACAACTCAGGCGGCGCAGAGATGATCGACTCCACCACATTATGGATCTTGTTACATTTGCGAGCGATACCTTCAAAAATACAAACTTAAACAATACATACACAGGAAGACCGTAAGTTAATGCATGTAGGCATACAGGATAAAAATCTGCTGTTCTATATAAGGTCTAACAAAATTAGCTGAAACTATTTGAAGGGGATGATTAGACCATCAAACTGAACAACTTTCTCTATGGGACCAATATAGAAATCGAGAAAAAAAATCAGCTGTCCCATACATTTAGGTCGAGTGGGTTTGTATGAAACAGCAGATTTTTTTTTCGCGATTTCGATATTGGTCCCATAAAGAATGTTGTTCAGTTTGATGGTCTGATCATCCACTTAAAATAGTTTCAGCTAATTTTGTTAGACCTTATATCTATCCTTCAACTGAAGGATGATCCGAGTTCCTGGCAAACACTTTTCCTCCAAGTACCTACCTACTCGACCTCTGATGACGAATAAATGTTTCTGACTTCTTACTAAAGTTTATGGAAAACTTTTTTTTTCGCGATTTAGAAGTTGGGTTCATGGTGAACGTCTGATGTGTAAACTACGTGGTTAAAGATTCTGCACTTACTAAAATATATCCTGTATACCTGATCTCTTTGGGGATACTCAGATACTTTGCTACAATTACCAACTACCTTTTTAATCATGTGGTTGTAGCTAAGGCTCACTGGAAGTGTCAGGATGGAATGACATGACTAAAACAGTAGATATTAATATTAATAATTCAGTTTGCAGACGGTCGTGTCAATCGGATTTTTTGTGGTTTGCCAAGAGGCTCCACGATTGCCCGATTTGTATTGGCTCAAATGTTGTAAAAATTTGTATTGGAAAACACACGTAGGTATAGTTAATTTATTAATAGGGCGTAACAGTAATTTATTAAGGAGCTCCAATATCAGATCGATATACAAGATTCGACTTATAAACGGATAATTTGTCATTCGTCAGAACTTGCAATTTTATTTTGCAACCATTGCAATTCCTTCTGTCTCACAGCTCGTGGTTCAGTGGCCCGATCGCGCTAATTTAAAACATCGTAGTTCAATTCTTATTAAATTTCAGTTCTAATCACATTGCAATCCAGTTACTATTCAACTGTACTGAATTCCGTATCGCGCTAATTTTGACTGAAACGTCTGAGCGATCTGTCAAATGGCTATCATGAGCTGATACCGCCTCACGGGAGAGGGCGAACTGCTGCGGCGCGAATTGCGATTTTAGAATACACTGCCTACGCGCCGCTGCGTGCTTGCGTAATAGTAACTATCATTGTATTCTAAAATCGCAATTTGCGCCGCCGTTCGCCCTTTCCCGTGGCCAGGCGCTTAAATGTGTAAAAAGTTGTGATTCGCATGCAAATGCGATCCAAAGAAGTTTGAGTAGATATTTTTTAGCGAGATCGGTTCCCAGTGAAGGGATCGCGTGTCATCTGACGAGGCAGTGCTACGGTTACGTCTCGTATCTCTGTATCACACTTTATAACATCGCGAACAAGTCTCCGATGCAGAGATGAGGTAAAACAACGTATTTAATAGATACGGTATTTATAGTAGAAACAATTTTATAGCGCTGAGATAATCTATGGTAAAATTCTTAAGCATAAGCATATGCTCACGACTATATTCCCCGAGGGGGTAGTGAGAGATATTCTGAAACCTCAGAACATCCACGTTTCACCAGTCGTACCGAATTTTGTAAGTTTATGTATAAAATGTGTAGGGCTTCTTATATGCTGACACTTTATTAGAAGACGATCAGATCTCTAACTGAACTTTCTCTATGGCACCAACATCGAAATCGCGGAAAAAATCTGCTCTTCCATACAAAACTGCAAGCCTACTCGAGCCAAACGTATGGCACAGCTGATTTTTTTATTGCGATTTCGATATTGGTCCCGTAGAGAATGTTATTCAGTTTGATGGTCTGATCATCCCCTTAAAAAAGTGTCAGCATATTAAGAAGGACCCTGTATAAAATAAATTATGTAAGTTATAGCACCCACTGCAGGACAAAGGCCTCCTCTCCGCAGGCCAGGTGGAGAGATGGCCATACTCTACCACGCGGAATTGGTGGAGGTAAGTTAGTGTTCAACTTGGTGTCGGAGAATTTTCAAGACGCAGACTAAAGCCAAATACAGACTCGAAACATGTCCAGGTAGTTTATATTGAACGCGAGATTTATTTATTTATTGAAAATGGAGAGCTCGGTGGCGCGTTGCGGAGAGGTATGGACTCTCAATCCAGAGGTCCGGGTTCGAATCCGCACGGGCAACATGCCACGTACCAGAATTCCTAACTTATGTACGTATTACCGACTGCTCTCAAACGGTGAAGGAAAACATCGTGAGGAAAACTCCATATGCAGAAGAAGAAAATCTGATGCCTATGTGAAGTCTACCAATCCGCATTGGGCACGCGTGGTGGACTAACGCCCAAACACCCTCCTAGAGGGTAGGCCTGTGCCCTGCAGTGGGACGTATATAGGCTGATGATGTGATGATGATGAATTTTTTTCAAGGTCCATTTTAGCACTCGTATGCTACAATGCTAAATAAACGGTATCCAACAAAATTTGTTTGATTCGTTTGAAGATTTAAAAAAAATCGTAGGTACCTATTATTTTTCGCTACTTTAACCCCTATTTCATACAGTAATTGCTAATAATTATGTACGAGTACGTCCCTCCTAAACCTTGATTAGAATAAAAACTGAAATTACAAAACGGGCCTTAAACCTTTCCATCCTATAAAATTTTAATTGTAACTTTTAAAGTCACCGGCCACTTGCCCTCTCCGCAATATCCAAGTTTATAACTCGCCTGTTTTAATTATAAATGACAACTCATGCTATATCGAGTCCAGTTAAATTAATAACCGTGTAATTCGACCCGTTAGATGTTTATGATTGACATTGCGAATCTTCCTTAACTGCATCTGCTATAAGATTGATTGTACCTATTTCCTTGCTTGTTATCTCGATGCATTTTAATGCAACTATTTTGATGAGAGACGTATTATTATACGTTATATTCGTAGAGAATTCTCTAAGGTCATACAATTTTCTGTTCTGATTTGAGTACGGAATAATTCATTCGAAAAAATACAAGTTTTAAAATAAAATTTTTGTTAAGATAGAAGTATTTTTTTAAAAACAATGTGAAAAAAATGTCGTCGCGCAATAGTATCTAAATACATGACAAATACGTTAGATAGGTATCTAGAGTATCTTTGTATCGACCCGATTCAGTTGATTTGGACAATCAAAATTAGGCATTAGTCGCCTAAACCCACGGACCTGAAAAAAAGACGGACGTAATGTGACACTAAAAAGATGTGAAGCATGCAAGGTCCTACATTTTCGTTTGTTCTACAAGGGACATACACTCACACAGATGCACTAGCTCTAGGTGCAGGTCCGACACCCGTCACCATTATGTATCGCGTGACAGCACGCACACAAAAGAAATGGGTGCTTCACTCGTGATCAGACGAGATTACGTCCGTCTTTTTTTCAGGTCCGTGTCTAAACCATCAAAACTTTTATCTGGGTTTGGCAAAATAATGACTGGTACTTTGATGGTATTGTAAAAATATTATAAATAGATATAAACGTTTGTGATGATATTAGGTTGTTTGTGACTTAATCACGCAATAATGGCTTATCGGATTTTGATGAAAATTGGCACAGATAGAATATAGTAATATAGCTTGTAAAAATTACTGTAAATTAGTAGCCAGTAAGTTTTGATTTTGACTACATTTTTAATTTTGAATTCAACACCAACATTTTGAATCAACAAGTAAACATATTTAGGTAGTAGAGTAGGCAGACTAAAAAACATAGTATTAGAAATAGTATCTAGTACTAAATACTATACTAGTCAGTATTCATAATGTGTAAAGTAATTATCTAATAAAGTCATTCAACGACTGTAAATTAAGTTGTAAAATATAAAAATTCGCATAGCTTCTCATGCATGAACCACATATTTTATAACAGTTCAAAAACTACCATGTTAGTCACTGTTTTAATTAGGTTCACAACAAAGGCCTAAACGGGGTCGCTAACCTCACAAATTGAAATACTAACGACCTACACGAAGTCACGCGAAACAACAGATTTGTATCCTTATCACGATGGCTTAGAGTTTAGACTAAAGACATCCAATACGTGATTACCTCTACACTCAGTTACAAAATCTAAGTCTCACAAATCTAGCCATTTCCACACTTATCATAAAGCTTTAAAGTTCTATCAGGGGGTATTTGATACGGAGGGAAGTCTAAAGGTGCGTAGCATCCGTTAGGTCGGAAGTAGGGGCGGCAATCAGGGCTGTAAAACGGTCAGCTTTTGGTACAGGTGCTAGGAGCTAATACCTTAAGGCTTTTTGTAGAAAATGTTGCAGGTAGTGCCATTTATCATCTTTGGAAGGCTCTTGCTAGATTTATGTATCTCTATAATTCATTCTTATGGTAATTATGAAATAAACTGTGGAACGACTTTACTCATTAACGCACAGGTTAAACGTAAAAACATGAAATTTTGATAACAGATACAGATTCAAATTAAAGATTGAAAAATTTGTCTCGGGCGGGACTTGAACCCACGCTCTTCCAGATTGTATGAATTCAAGTTGTAATGCTTGACTTGCAAGTTGGTTGGTTGTAATACTTCCAGTAGATGGCGCGCACGTCCCCTTAAGACGTAACAGATTGAAAATTTCGTTCTCTGGGTAGTGGGCTCGGTGGTGTAATTGGTTAGCACGTTTCCCCGGTTTGGAAGAGCGGCCAGTGTCCAGCCCGAGACACATTTTTCAATCTTTAATTTGATTCGAAATAGCACAACATGGCTGTAACATGTTTATAATCAATAGATACAGATTCGTACCGTGAAGTGATGCCGATGCCGGTATCATCTGATATTTCACAAAAATTACACTAAGGATTCCACTAGGTTCCTGAGAAAGGTTGCATTACGATTATAGGCTAATTTGGTTTACAAATATTTAGCACCCACACGGGTTTTTCTAGAATTTGCGATAATATGATAACATAATTTTAAATCATAATTCATAACTTAGCAGTCAAAAGAAAATTCTTAGGTGTCTTATAGAAACGAAATATATACAGGGTGTTACATAAGTAAGAATACATTTTTAAAACTCTTAAGAGGGTTGTTTAGACCATCAAACTGAACAACTTTCTCTATGGGACCAACATCGAAATCGCAAAAAAAAAATTGATATCCCATACATATTTTAGCTCTAGCCGATTTGTAGAGTATGGAACATCATTTTTTTTTTTGCGATTTCGATATTGGTTCCATAGTGAAAGTTGTTCAGTTTGATGGTCTACACCACATCCTTAAAGGTTTATTTGTATTTTTGTAACACCTGCTTGTATACGAAAATTCTTAACTTTTCATCTCATTTATTTAGACCAATCAACCCGTATTTATATCAGACAACATAGGTAGCAACTCCTATTGATTCGTAAAGCACGCCATAGGCAGTTATTCTGTGAGGTCTGCCCGCATAAATCTAACGTTCCTAACTACGCGCCCTGCGTCCAGAATAGGTAATTAGCAAAGGAGGCACGTGGCCACACACAAACACTCACGCAAACATCACACATATACAGGGCGACAGGTCACACAAGCGGCGGGATCACAGCTCACTTGCCGAACATTGTGGTTATGGCTGCCGGTATCGCAAAGGGCTTTATAGCCATGACCACAAGTTTGAGTGTTACCATAATGCTGCTTATAAATACCATTTGTTACAGAAAAAAGGAAATAATAATGATGGTGACAAAGGTTGGCCAAACAGTCTTCATTACAAGAAAAATTATGAGTCTGTTAATGATTGGAGTATTGAAATCCAGAAATGCTAAAATTTATATTTGCTACAACTGCACATACAAAATGGTATGTCTACCCTCATTGTGAGTTTATTCAATTATGAACAAAAGTCAGTTGTCCAAACTAAATTACTAACTTATCGATAAGATTTGTACTAAGATTTTTTATAATAGTTGTTTTATAAGTTAACTAGTGTTTTCCCGCGACTTCGTCCGCACAAATTATGTACCAGATTTTAAGTCAGATAATAAGCTATCAAACAAAAAAAGTTTCATCAAAATCGGTTCAGTAGTTTTTGCGTGATGCGCGAACAAACAAACAAACTAACAATTTTGTCAATAGATGGCGCTGCACGTTTTTAAATCGCGCTATTGAATGTTATTTGAATTTACATGAAGAGAACCGCTACGGTTTTATAATAGTTAAGATAAACTTTAGTACAAACCACGTTTAACCGGTCACCCTGTATACACTCTTGATGAGACAGCTGAAGGCATGGGGCTAGAGATGACCGCAAGGTTTATATGGCATTTTCTACTTGAATAGCAAGACATAAATTAATACTGACATTAGAGTTAGGATAATTATAAAGAATAGTAAGTAAGTAAAGTAAGTAAAGTAAGTAAATGTTTTCAATGGAAGTGTTTATAAATGAAAATCCGTATAAATTACTCGTACAATGCAAAAGGTCAAAATGGGCAGGTAATAGGTACGAGCATTTGGCATAGATAGGTGAATGAAAATTGCAGTGCCCTTACAGGGCTCATGTTGCGAACTGTTATTACCTGTATAAGATCTATGTACACCACATGAAGCAATAAATGATTATGATTATATTCAGAGCGTTTAAACGCCCAAGATCAGTCCGAAAATTTTCCCACGAATACCGAAAAGCCTTTGGTGTTACAAATCGAACATTAATTCCATAAACCTCATTGGTTCGAGTCGGCCTTGACGGGGATCGAACCATCGTCTCGTGCACGGCAGGCAAAGGTTACTCACCACTGGACCACCACGACGCGGCCGAATGGCATTTTCATCTTGTTATCATTAAGTGTTTTATTCTATTCTTAATTAATGGCGTTTCCTTGTTAGATTTCGCCAGTGTCAAGTATTGAGGATATACTCATTAGATATTGTACGGTACAATAGGATATGGCGATCTCAAAGCCCCGTTTTTAAACAAAAACACACTAGAAACCGCCATAAAACGGCGGAGCCACGTGGCTGTCAAAATCGCCTTAAGTGTTTTACGCATATCAAGTTTTTAGATAGATTTTTGTTCTTCTTCTTATCGAGTGGGCTGCAAGCCCTGCATGGTGTCAGAGTTTATTCAAACCGCCTTACGGCCTCTGACGTGGTTTTTATGTAACGACTACTACCACCAGTGATAGTAGCCGGGACCAACAGCTTAACGTGCCATCCGAGGCACGGAATCTTTTTTTTTCAGACAATCAGGTGACTTAGCCTGCATTGTCCTAATCAACTGGGGAAAAACGCACAAAGTGACATTTCACTAGGTGCGTCCCGTGGGAATCGAACCGTCGTGGGTTCCTGTCAAAAGCCCAATGCTCTTAACCATTAGACCACGGAGGCAGTTAGATTTTTGTTGATTCTATGCTAGAAGGATGTTATTGTTGTTGCTTTTAATTTTAACGTATTTTATTAATAACTTCATAAAAACTTCGTTACACATTAATGTACACAAAAAAAAAAAAAAAAAAAACATACGGGTCGAATTGAGAACCTCCTCCTTTTGTTGAAGTCGGTTAAAAATTATGAACGAATACTCCTTGCCGCTTTATCAAAATTCCGTCAGTTTTTATCATTTCACCTGTCCTGTCCCCCTTCGTCCGTTATTGCCACAATTAGCATACTTTTACCCGTACAAAAAGATTATTTACCCCCAATACAAGACTTAATATTCAATACGTTTACACCAAATAATAATTATAAGGAGTTTTGTCCGTCGAAATGTTTGAGGGTCAGTTTCTTCGTATATATTATGCTTTAATGCGAGGGCGCTGGCAGGTGATGCCAACGTTATTAAGTTACGTACCTACAAGACATTCAATACTCACACTTTGTTTATTATGATGAGCATCGGACGTAAATAACGTATTATAAGACGTATATCTTACGTTATATTTTGGATGTCGACGGCTTCGTACTTTAGCCTTAGATGAAACTTCAGAAGGGAGGATGAAAGAATGCAAAATCTTTTATTTAGATCTCCGACTCACATCCGATCCGAGGAAGCAACATGTTCAGTCACAGACATTGAGTAGGTAAATTAAAATAACCCAAGAATAACATAGTACCTATCACCTAATTTTAAATCATAATCGCCTATCTGTCCTATCTGTCCCAAATTCATAATTTAGAAGCTCTACATTGGAAATTTAGGACTTATGGCATAAAATTGGACTATACGGCGAGGAAGCGCACTATAAACAGACCTGTTTAGTGTAAGTTGATACACCGTTGAGTTTGAAGAGCTCGGTGGCGGGTTGCGGAGAGGTATGGACTCTCAATCATGAGGTCCGGGTTCGATCCGCACGGACAACATACCTATTACCGACTGCTCTCAAACGGTGAAGGAAAACATCGTGAGGAAACCTGCACATGCAGAAGAAGAAATTCTGATGCATATGTGAAGTCTACCAATCCGCATTGGGCACGCGTGGTGGACTAACGCCCAATCACCCTCTTAGAGGGTAGGCCTGTGCCCTGCAATGGGGCGTGTATGTATGTATGATGATGATGATGATGATACAGTTGATACTTGGTCTGTGTTACTTCTTGAGCATCTCTTTATAAGTCGATTAAAGGAAAGACTAAACAATGTAAGTCCATTACATTTTATTCCCATTACATTTATTTCCAGACATCTTCTTCTTTTGGTTTTATCTAAGTACGTTAATTTTTTTTTATTAAACTCGTAGTGTCGTAGCTTCTACATTCAGATTCCTGTTTAATCATTCCCGCTTAATTTAGATGATCTCTGATCTGTTATCTAATAGGAGTAGTTCTGAGAACAAAATTCTTTGATTCTAACATGACGTGATGAAACTGGTACCTTCCTAACTCTAGTTTATTATTATGTTAATTATATGTTAGGGTATTTAAAATTTTATGCTTTTACCTAATAAAAGATAACTGTAAACAATGTGAACTTTTACATTATTTACTTATGTTAAATACCTATTTATATCTGAGATTAAAGATCGTTATAATTTTACGAGCTTTTAATCGTATCGCATTTTCGGGTGTTTAAATGTTAATTAAGTCTTTGATATACATCTAAAGCTTTACACCTATAGTGCAAATCTCATGTATTATACCGACTACTTAAACTCTCAAACGGTGAAGGAAAACATCGTAAGGAAACCTATAATTTCACCTACAAACCTACGAAGAAGAAATTCGAATGCGTGTGTGAAGTCTACCAATCCGCATTGGGCACGCGTGGTGGACTAATGCCCATATACCCTCTTTGAGGATATAGGCCTGTTTCATACGGAACTGCAATCCTATTCGACCCAAATGTATGGAACGCAGATTTTTTTCTCGCGATTTTGATATTGGAGAAAGTTGTTCAGTTTGATGGTCTGACCATCCCCTTAAAAAACCGTCAGCATATTAAGGACCCTATACAGGGTGTAACAAAACACCCGCGTAAAGCAAGCAAAACGTCCAAACTGAACATCTTTCACTATGTTGCCAACTTCGAAATCGTGAAAAAAATATTCGATCGATTCATTCAAATCTGTAGTACCGACTTGACTCAAATGTATGTGTCAGGTGATATATTTTATTTGCGATTTCGAAGTTGGTTCCATAGCGAAATTTATTCAGTTTGATGCTCTGAAGCACCCGGTTTATACATAGGCGTAGCAAGGGGGGGGGTTCGCTCCTGGCTACGATTGTACAAGGACCTACAGCTACAATTTCGAGTTCACTTTAGCTTCGCTCGCTCCAGAATTCAGTGAAATCTCGAGCTCGCTTCGCTCGCTTTATGTTTTGGATCCTATATGTTTTCTAAGTGAAGCAAAATCTCGAGTTTGCTTTGCTCGTTATAGATTTTCGGTCGTAAAAACTCGAGCTCGCTTCGCTCGCTCCTTGATTTAAATCTTATAACACTGATCTCACTATATTGCAGTAAAAATTTCGATCTCACTTAGCTTTGTTCGCTCCAGAATTCAGTGAAATCTCAAACTCGCTTCGCTCGCTCTAGGTTTTGGTTCCTCTTTCCATAGTGAAGTAAAATCTCGAGCTAGCTTTTCTCGATCCAGATTTTAAGTCGTAAAAAACTCAAACTCGCTTCGCTCGCTCCGGGTTTTAGATTTTATTGCAACGACCTAACCTGGGCCTGACACGCCCTGGGAAAAAATCATTGCTACGCCCATGCCTGTATAGACTGATGATGATAAAAATCCACAAGATGGACATAATAAAATATCCTTGAAAATCATATTATAAAAGGCTATTGGATGACAATAAAGCAGCGTTCACACTTGATTGGAGCGAGCGGTGCGGGTAATCCCGGGTCGCACTCGCACCTCAGTCCCGCGCGGCCATCGGCACGGCACTAACGCCGGGAATGATCACCGGATCACGCATCCAATCCCGTACACTTCACTGAAGTAAATTGCTTTCATACCATGTTTTATAGGTTCTCTCAGATTTTTCGATCCTAGCATAATCCTTTCTTCTAAAGGATGAGTAAACAGGCTAAATTTAAAATGCCTTTACCTTTTTCTGAAATATTTAGTGTTTTTTTACTTACTTGCTCCAACCTATGGTAGGGTATGCAAAGTAAATCTAACACTTCATACTAATTCTTATTAGCTTTCCTTGGGTTTATCTGATATACACATATTTATAGCATATACCACATATACCATATTTGGTTACCACGCCGGACTGCCAAACCAGGGTCCTGGGTTCGAATCCCGGTTCGGTCATGGATGTTATATGTTCGTGCCGTTGTTGTATGGTTTCCATAATAAAAGCCTTTAGTGCTTAGTTTGGGATCATTACAATGTATGTGCCTGTGAGCGTTATTTATTCATTTTTATTTATATACGTTATTAAAGCGTATTTCGATTTGCCTACGTTCTTTTTGATTATAGATTAAGCCTCGCGTACACCAAAACGTATAAAGCCTTAAACATGGTTCAATATGATTCTGTCACTGTCATTACTGCAGTGTGAGAGAGACATCGTTCACTAAATAAATTTTAGTCAAAATACTTGTTGGTGCAAGCCAGCCTTAAAGTTCATAAAATTACTGAAGAAGTTCAGCAGTTCATTTTTCTACAATGACATTATTATTTTAAACGAACTTTAAAGAAAAGCCACTATAAAATTCAAAAGCAAATCAAATGTGTAGTGTCATTCGTTTGGCGCGGGGTCAGCGAGATAAGCGCGAACTAAGTCCGAGATTGATTCCCGGATCAGGCGGATAGTCGCAGCCGCTCAAGTGTGGACGATCCTTTACTCACGACTCGCTGCTCTGTATGACTGGGTGTCCTTAAGGCGTATCAGCCGTGGACCACTCTCCTCTCACTCACACTCCATACTAATCGATGAGAAAGAGCGCGTGGCTCCGGTCAGAATTTTGCTGTTTTCTTTGAAAAATTCGATGATTTTTTATTAATTTCGAAAAAGTAAAAAAACCACATCATTCTAAATTGTATTGTGAACAATATAGTAAATTTTCATTTTGTTCCGATTAAAAATGTAAGAGTAAAATGGTTACAACTGGAAAAAAAGGGGTGACTTTAGAGTCCCTTTTCTTCGGTTTTATTCTTTAAAATCGATTTCTAGAAAAACCACATCACTTGTCATATCCTGTAGATGGTTCAGTTTAAATTTCAGCTCAAAAAGTGCCATAGTTAATGAATAAAATGGTTACAAAATTACCCAAAACCGGCAGGTAGCCCCTTAAGGGATTTGTGAAGCTAGTGTTGGACACTTAAATAAGGACTCAAGATTGCCTAGTGAGTGATGGGATTCGTTCTTATTAGAAAATTCATTCTGTCTTCTGTGTTGAGGAGAAAGATGACCTCTTCATAATATTAAGTTCACGACTATCGTTTACCTTCGTGAGATGGACTTATGTGTCTGTATGTTTTATCCAGTAGTGTCGAGGCTGATTCAAAGTTCTAATTTCTTCACTAATCAATATTGCTTTAAATAATAGGGTATGCTGACACTATTTTAAGGGGGTGATCAGATCGTCAAACTGAACAACTTTCACTATGGCTCCAACATCGAAATCATCGGAAAAAAAATCAGCTATCATACATTTTTCTCAAGTAGGTTTGCAGTTTTCTAGGGAACAGCAGATTTATTTTACGATTACGATGTTAGTCCTATAGAGAAAGTTGTTCAGTTTGAAGGTCTGGTCATCCCCTTAAAAAAGTATCCACTTAACATACCTACTGTATGTCCCTGCCGCATAAGTTAATTCGATGAAAGTAAAAATATTACGTAAGTATACGATTTTTTTTTATTTTTTTTTAAAACGGTTCTCAATGTTATATAAGGGCAGTTTAAACTTTTTAACACGAAGTAGATAATCTACAGTGCTTTTCTCAAACTTCTTGGTTAGATAAGTTAGAGGTCTTCGTTGAAAGTGTTAAAACATGACACTTCAGCAACGCGGTCTCTTTATTTTCACAAAGCCATACTTTACTCGTAAATTCTTCTGCACATATCCAAAACGCCAAAAGTCGTAATTTAGCGAAGTGCGAAGTTCCGTCACCTCGGGGGGTAAAAGACGGGCATTCTCGCCGCTAGGTGTAAGAACACTCGCCCAAGTGTAAGTCTCGAATATTCTGCAGTTTTGCCACGTGCAATAAATCGCACAGACTGATGCCGCGGTTTTTAGCGCGCGACATTTTTTCCCGCGCTAGCGTCGCATATATCACGCCTGTACAGAGGTGACTTATGCCCCTGTGTCTTAAAGTTGCGGCTTGAAATACCGCACCGTTTTTGTGGATAGTCGACTTAGCTCTTTATTCATTGTTGAGGTTGGTAACTTTGGAAACTACTGGACAAAGTGCGCGGAAGTATGCGACTTATCATTTTGATTACAAAGAAATCTATACTTCTAAACCAACTGTCAAACGGTCACATATCCGCTGAAGCGAAAACCCTTATAATTGTAGCGAAATCTCCGTGGAACTTAAAAAGATCAATCGCAAACATTAATTGTGTACCAACAATGCACCCTTAAAATCCGTCCGGAGTAAACCGCAAATAAAACCAACTTATTAACTAAGGTCTATCGCAGCGAGCCCGTTTTATAGGCACTTTTATCCGATGTCCATTCTTCTGAAATGCGATTAAAATTGAATAGGTCCATATGTCGACGGCACTCGGCAGCGGACCCGTTGCGTTGCGTCACAATCACACGGATGGCTGCATTTTCAATTTGCCGCGAGATAAGCCAAGTTTTGGACGACTTTTTCTACAGAATGGCGGAATTGATCCGGTGACTTATGGCGGACGATGTACTTGCAAGACGGGCTACGGAGTAATTGGATGGTCAATTGGTTTGCTTTCTTATTTAAAAAGGGACTCGACTGGTCCCTTTCTATCGAGAGCGACAATGTTTATGCTTGTACAGATTTTATGATCGTAACAAGAGTCTTGCATAAGGTTGTCAGACTTGTGCGACGTTTACGATTACGATATCTTCAAACTTAGATATGATGACAGCTACTACTACCAACTAGCTAATTTTAAAGATATAGATAATTGATTTGTCTTCACTGCGCTCCTGCTAATCATATATGCTATAATTCAGCAACGTTCTGCGGCTCTCTTTGAATTAGCTGTTTTAGTAGCTTTTAATTTTGAGACCCCCGTGTTTCGGAAGGCACGTAACTATTGGTCCCGTATATTGTTGCAAGATGGTTTTATTAAATAACACAATTTAAATCAGCCATGGTAATGTTTAAAAGAACCTACAATCAAGTCATATAGTCGTATAGCGGGATCCTAAATACGATAAAATACTCTTTTGAATGAAAGCGTGGTTATAATATCAATATTGATAATTTATTCACAATTTTATTTAAAATACACAACTTCACAATGATTTGTTTTAAAAACTAAAAACTTTAGGTACGGGATATCGTTATAGGCTGTTCTGCGGTTATCTCTAATTTACAATATTTCAGATAGTTTTTATTAATGAAGATATTCTCCATTTATTTTCTACAGGTTTCATTTCTTTCATTTACAATTTTATTATGTACATATTTTGGGATTTGAGAATGATGTTTATGAATACAGTTCTACCGTATACATAGGTAATATAAGGTCCTGTTTTTAGTTTCCTTTCTAAGGTTAATAAACAGATTTCTATATTGACGAATATGGACAACATTTTTGCAACAAATATAGGATTGTTCTAGCATTGTTATTTTGACCTCGTGATGTTCTTTATTTATAAACATCATTCATCTTAATTTATGGCCACTCAATTATCTTAATTTTACAATGGTATAGTAATACAAAATCTTTTTAAAATAAAATTTTCTTGACAAAACAATGATTACTTTGAAAAACAATAAAAACCCAATTGTGACCAGCTAAAATGAAATTTATGTGTGATTTCCTCAAACATGTATCAATTCTGTTCGAAGTTAATATTTAAAACGGCTATTTATTTACATATCGCATGATTTATAACTATTACATAAATTACTATTGCATTTCATTCAATATCGTCTACACAAATAAAATGTACAAAAAATCATATCTGGAATTTATCCCTGAACACATCACAATCCCTATAGCGAACCGAATTACTACAAATTAAATACAAAATTTTTAAAACAATTTTATACAGGAACGGAATATAACTTAATAAAAGATATGTACAAAATACACATATTGTTTGAACTATGCTTATATTTATAAATCATCTAAGCCGACTTCGTTACCGACCTTACCTAATAATATAATACTGTACAATTTCGCTAGTTACTTGTAAAACACTCTTAATTTAATACTTGTAGGAAACTGATCATGGAATATAAAAGTCTTTCACTGGGTACATCGATGTCAAAAGACTGTAGATGGGACTAAACTTCTACCAATCTAAAAATTCTAAAGTAATAATACCCATAAGAATTTCATGACGATGTCTATTTTCAATCCAATTGGAATTCACTTGGGTATTTTTACTTATTTAGATATTTTACCTATATTATCCGATATTCATTATGACATCGATAATTTAGGTATACAAGCGCCCTTCTTGAACAGTATGTAAATTACTTGCAATTTTTATTAAGAGACGTAATGCTTCTGCAGCTTTAGCCCTATCTAATGTCTTTTGATATCAGTGAGGATGGTACTGGGACGTGACTTTTGAAACAGATATGTCGAATCAATTCATGCTGTGTTCTCGTTTGTGTAAACTTGTAAACAAACATCAATTCTGTTCAACAGTCTTATTGAGTGATGTGTCGAAGTGGTTCGTCAAACGTAGGTATAAATCTGGGTGAAATCACAGGTATGTTTGTTGTCGCCCCTGATTTCTTTGTGAAGGTCAATCTTGCCCGTCCAGGTACGTGGACGGCTATAGTATTTCACGAACATTAAATCCAAAAAGGAGGGTCTTGTGTTTGGTACACTTATCACGTGTATTCACTCCTCCAGCCAGTCTGAAAAGATAGAAAAACTCGTTAAAAATTTATGTAATATACTACTAGCCGTTGCACGCAATTTCTATCAGATCAAATTCTGTGCGCCAAATTTCATCCAAATGCGTTTAGCTGTTTATGCATGATTCGCAGTCACCAACATATTGTCACCTATTTCACATTTGTAATATTAGTAGGATATTACTGCAAACAGTTTCTATTAATAGTTATTACATTTACGGTGTTACTGATGCTAATGAAAAACAGAGTGACAGCCAGAGAACGGGCATTACACTTTTATTCCAAAAAGAATCAAATTCTACTTTAGTGAAATGGCTTAAATTACTAAAGACTTAAAACGAGTTCCATTATTTAGGGTCAACGTTATATGTCATCTGCAGACCATGACCTATTAGTATTAGCTATTTTATTTTAATCAATAATAAAAATGCTTACCATAGAATTGAGCTGCGCCAAATGGTGGTGGTGGTAGGGGTTGTGGGACGCCGGTGGTGGGGCGAAGCCTTGGTGGGGCGCGCCGTACCAGTGGGACATATGGGCCGCCGCCGGGTGGACCAGGCCCACTTGGTGCTGACCTGAGAGGACAAAGACGTTGGTTAGTCCAAATTTCATCTTAAGATTCGGTCGCTTAGTGCCGAAGTTAGCGACAAAACTATACCGGCGTAATTTTGCGTGTTTCTGATGCTAAATTCACGTTTCTAGTGCTTTTCGGGGCGGTCAGAGAATTTATCACATAAATAGGTACTCCACTAGACAGCAATTAGCAACATGAGAACTTAGCATTTTGTATGGTTCAGGAACGATGACGTGGTAGGTGACAGGTGGCTAGGCTGTCATTTACTGCTTGCAAGAAAGAATTGATCTGAGTTCAAGCCAAACGCTTAGAAACCTGTATTTACCCTAAGATACCTCGTTCGATTCCCATGGGAGATGGGGTGGTCCATTCTAAGATTCCTAAGCCAAAAAGACGCAGCAATAATAGAATAAAGAAAGAATGAATTATGGATCAAAAATTGTCGGTCGATTCACATCAGAATCATATTCTCAAGTAGAGAATCAAAACGCAGTTTGTAGTCACAACAACATTTTGCAAACCGAATGATACTGTTAGCAGTACTTCTAGCATACTTAAGGGGCTACCTGCCGGTTTTGGGCAATTTTGTAACCATTTTGTTCATTAACTATGGCACTTTTTGAGCTGAAATTTAAACTGAACCATCTACAGGATATGAGAAGTGATGTGGTTTTTCTAGAAATCGATTTTAATGAATAAAACCGAAGAAAAGGGACTCTAAAGTCACCCCTTTTTTTCCAGTTGTAACCATTTTACTCTTACATTTTTAATCGGAACAAAATGAAAATTTACTATATTGTTCACAATACAATTTAGAATGATGTGGTTTTTTTACTTTTTCGAAATTAATAAAAAATCATCGAATTTTTCAAAGAAAACAGCAAAATTCTGACCGGAGCCACGCGCTCTTTCTCATCGATTAGTATGGAGTGTGAGTGAGAGGAGAGTGGTCCACGGCTGATACGCCTTAAGTCTCCATTTGTCTACGACCTACGTGATCGCTTTTTTGAACTTGAACCATCAATTAACTTGATTAATAAGTTGAGTTGGTACTTAGGGCACCTTATACGTTTGTGATAAAGTTCATATCGGCAGGATTTTGGATGATGTGTTCAGCAATGACAAGGGTAATTTTTTTTGCCAAACGTAACCGATAAATGTTTAATTATTCCTAACTACAATTATTTTACTTCTAACGTCGGGAATCATGGGCATAGGCATGGCATATACTACAACCCTTACTACAATCACTACAAGATCCAATTTCCTCTAAACTCACCGAAGTCCATAGCAGAAGGGAAAGCTGACCCTCCAAAGCCCTTGGTGGCGTCTCCTAGAGGCTTGATCATGTCACCCATGACGCCGCCGAGTGCCAGGGCGCATGCGCCACCGCCACCCATGCCCATGCCTCCCTTCTTCTTCTTACTTTTACTGCTAAGCTTGCGGTTCCGCGTTTGGATTCCTTCTTTCTTCATTGTTAGTGGTCGGTTTACCTGAGGACAAAGAAAGTTGTGGTCAGAGGAGTATTGACATGGTTTCATGGGGTAGAGTTGCTTGTCATGTCACCGCAGCGTTGCCTATGTAATTTGCAATCGTTGTCCCATCTGTAAAAAGCTAAAGCCTTTTGGGTTTGTATACCTTTTTTGTACTTACATATTTTTAATTTTGTTTTGGGTTTAGATATAATGGATTACTTATAAATGGTGTATAATACAGTTTTGTTCCTATAATAAAAAAATAGTAATAGATGTAGAAGTGGCTGACATAGCTCAGAAAATATGCAAGCTGAAGTGGCAATGAGCTGGTCATATCTGCCGAAGAAATGACAACCGGTGGGGTGTTAGAGTTCTAGAGTGGAGACCGCGAACTGGTAGGCATAGTCTGGGACGCCCTGCTGCCCGCTGGACAGACGAGCTAAAAAAGTAGCAGGGAACGAATGGATGAGGAAGGCTGATGACAGAGTTTTGTGGCGGGCCTTGGGAGAGGCCTACGTTCAGCAGTGGACGATGATAGACTGATGATGATGATGAAGATGTATATAAATAATTTATTTAAGATTTTATAAATATTTTAAAGTTTTTAGATTCGATACCAAATAATTAATAGGAAAAATGTGATGTGTCAGTCTCGATACAAAAACATGTTGTAGATAAAAAAGAAGAGATAGTTACTTTAATACCTCATCATTAGATCAGAAGCAGTGTTAAGACGTAAATTTCGCTAACAAACGCATCGCCACTATATTGCTCGGACATAACGTTTAGTAATGAAAAAAACGTCTGCGGCACCAATTGAGAATGCTAACTAGGCACTACAAAGGGGCGCCGAAACCATAAAATGGTACTACAATAGTCGTTGCGAATATTCAGCTGTTTGGTGCCGAAGCCGACATGTGAGGCGCACTCGAGGTGCATCCTAATTAGTGCACTGATGCACTCTGTCACCGTGTGGGAACAGTGACGTACAAAGGTTAAAGTCCTCACGCTTGCCGTTTATTTCAAACAAACATGTTTATAGCACACATTACTCCGAAAACGTATGTTTATACTTATACTAACAGCCAGAGCGACCTTAATTCCCTCTTTTCAAATAATTAAATTTAGTTAAAAAGCAAGAATTCTGGCGGAATTTCTTCAACGGCATAATTTTCGCACTTAATTAAATCGTTCTAAATTCCTTAGAGTCCAAAGTTGTCAGTGATAAGTTCTTGAAAGTTAAATAAAACTAAATGTGAAAGTGACAAATTTACTCTACATATGGTAAGACACGGTGAATTGAACAAAATAATTGTCGAGAGGTCAAACTTGGGTTAAACAGAGAAGAATGATGCGGCGTTTTTTATAGACATGCAACATCTTTATTCCACCAATTTTGCCAAAAGCTCGGGTCGAATCCCGGTCACTTTCTGCACTGCGTTTCTTCCGAGAACCGTGCGTCACGACGGACGGACGGACGGACAATGAGTTATTCATCGCCTTCCAGGGAACTTGGCGGCGGCATGTGGGCCCTAAACGCACGATTGCCCTGCGCAAGCGCTGCTCTACCGTGCCAGCCCAAGCGCATGACCTGCTCTTGCTTGTGTTCTTTTTGATTGCAGTGTAAATAAAAATATTATGGTTACTTTGCAGGAGAATTGGTAGTGTCTTGAATGTTAAGTAGGTAATAAAGTTATAAGTGGATGACATATCAACAATATGAACAGATCAACACCCCATGAAGACGGTACATAATATCTTTGATATCTATATGACTCTAAAACATGTTAAAGATACCACTTTCTAAGATATCCAAAGGGCACAGAAAGTACCCTAGCCTTACACAACAAGACATCAATTAACGTATTCTATTAATAACTAAGTATCAAGTACAAAGTGCAAGATCTAATTTTCACAATGGTGTTAAAGCATAAATGGGTAGTGCGTGCCAATTCGCTATGTCCCTAATGCGGTACCGCGAATCGCCCACACATCGCAGATCGCATACTCCGCCGTCGCTCATGCCAATTGAACCAATATAAAATGCATTAACATTAGTGCAGTGGCGGCAGATTTTGCGAGAGGAAATTGGGTCAGTTTGGAACCTTTGAACCGATGGATTTACTTAAGAAAGTCCAGATAAGTCAGGCCCTTGATGTTTTAACACTGATTTTAAACTGATGTATTTAACGTAGAAGCGTAAAGTACTTACTATAAAATGGTTTTTTTCTACTGATTCAAGAAGACAGATTGTTAGATGGTATTCGCTGAGCCATGCCAGAAGCTTGTTGAGCTGGTTTGACAGCTAACTTCCACCAAACCGCAGTGAACCCGCGTGACGAAGTATTATTGTGAGCTCCTTTCCACCCAAATTAATAAGACACGTTGAATTTTGCTGCATTATGTAGCCTGATTATAATAATGACATGACTGATCCACAAAGAGTTACGCTGCTTAAAATACTTCTATTATTATTATTGGGAGTAGGGCCTTGACAGACTTGCGTCTGTGCCACAGCGACCATCGCTGGTCTTTTGTGAACGTCCCTTTTAATAGTTCCCTATTCCCTACACTCAGGAACCGCCGTAGGTTTCTAACACACAGAGTTTGTATCCCATCTGGTGCTAACACCTGTTTACCCAGATGGATACTTCATTCATAAAGAAGATGCAGAGGAAATTCCATCTCTTCTTTCAAAATCAGCAGCTGGTCGAGTCACTTAGTTTCAGCGTGTGCATAATTTTGGTTCAATTTGCAGTGGCCTGTGAGTGATCTCACTATTGTAAAAATGTTGTCTTTATTAAGAGCTCGGCTGTTGCTAATGAAATGCCTTCGTCGTCCTTACCGTCTAGCTAGTCACTTTGCATGCTCGTCAAGTCTCAAGGATCATATCAAACCATAACAGGTGTAGGTACGCGGAAGGCACATAGGTATATATACATATAACATACAATGGATACAGATATAGTACAGTTACACGACATATCCGCCATGTTTGAGTTTAAATTGCTTAATAACTGGCCATTATGTCACGTTAATTACCTACACTGTCTGTTCCCACTGCACTGTTCTGTTTAGGTACATAGTTGAGGTATATACCTAGGTAATGTAATTGTACCTATTAACATCCTTCGATCAAAATAAAATGAATGGATAGGCCTTAAGCGAACATTTCAAACCAGAAAAATGAGGCAAAACAAATGAAATTTTTACTTGTCACTTGTATGAAAGTGCCCTAGATTTGACAGATAATGGCGCTAGTTTGTATGTACCAAGTGCACCAGTAGTTTGCTTCAACTTACCGCGCTTTAGGCCTATCCATTCATTTTATTTTGATCGAAGTTAACATCTATAGTGTATGGTCAATAATATTAATGGGGTTATTTAGTGTTATACATGGTGTAAGTGACAGCCTGACAAATAGTGAAACGATGAATTCAGACCATCAAACTGAACAACTTTCACTATGGAGACAACATCAGGAAACGCGAAAAAATTCAGCTGCTCATACAAAACAGTTGTACCTACTCGACTCAAATGTATGAAACAGCAGATTTTTCCACGTTTCCCGAGGGTGGCTCCGTAGTGAATGTTGTTCAGTTTGATTGAGTATTTGCCAGGCTGTCACTAAAGCACTGTATAGCTATGATGAATTAGGCTTTATTGAAATTATTTGGTAAAAGTGATGTCTATCTATGTAATTTTGAAATGTTATGTTACTAAGCACAATAAGAACGAGACAGTAATTAAAAAACATGAAAGTTTTGATTCAAAAATACCCCCAAAACAACATACTCGTAACATCACAGCCAAAACTTACAACAAATTGGTATAACTACGAAATCTATAAGGTGAACTTTAAGGATTTCAAGGTTTCATGTTGGAATAATATTGGCAAGTGGCAATACCGTTATCTTGACAGAAAACAATGTTTAAAGACTCCAAAACAACACTCGTATAACTTTGCAGACATTAATCCACCCAATTATTTCCCCGCCATATTTCCGTACAGCGTTGAAACAAATCTACATATTAACAAACTCCTATCCAGCCAACTTTAGACAATGAAAAGTTAGGCCCATTCCACAACAGCGAACAATCATAATTAGAACAGAAATACAGCAGTCATACAGCAATGAATACACTTCCCCTGGCTAACGATACACGCACTTTGCATGCAACATTCCGTTGTTCTGTACTTTGCTGATTTTATGTACGTAAGGTGGTTGGGAAATACGCTGCATTTGATTTAAAGAAGGGAAAGAATGCTTTGAGGTACATAAAATGCTAAAACGATAGCTAAAATATTCTCAAAAACACCTTTAAGATATTGATCAAAGAGAGATTGCATAATTATAAGCGTTCAATCAAAGCACAAAACTATACATTGAGCTAATTGGAATAAATAATAGATAAAAAGTTAAGTGACAGGCTGGCAAAATTACTATCATATTATCATTAGAGGTCTGAAAAAGTCCCACAATTACAACATTTTTACATTGCTCTGCTCGAATAAGTTATATTGTAGCATTCGATTTGATAAATGCATACCGTATATTGATCAAATTTAATCCATCTTATACCTAATTGAAGTTCCAGTAAACGATGTACAATATCTACCCTATGTACGCAAGTTAGTATTACATAAACAACTGTTTATGAGAAGCTTGTAAAACTCATACGTTCATAGATAATATGCCGCCGGTGGTCTAGGCTCTAGTCTAGCTAGTACAACGTTAATTGTGGCGTTCAGTTTTCAAGATATTGCTTTTATAAGAGCATTTGTTAAATAGATCGCAGTTAGGTATTGTAAACATAAGACTTAGATACATGGTCTCTTATTAATCATAAGACAAACCGCGCTCAGTTATTCGTTAGATGGGACTTTTAATTCTGTAGGTTTTAGGAGCGTTGTTGTTGAGGTTTTAGTGAGATCACTCAAGAATTACAATTAATGTTTAGGAAACTTCATGTATTATGTTCAGGGGAATTTAAATTATTAATAGTTATCTAGAGTCAAAGCTCATAGACGTCGCATATGTGATGGCCATAGATCGAAGTAAAAGTGATGGCTATACATTTTGCCACGTTTATTCTAATGTTACCACCTGGTGTCGTACTTATGCCGTAAAAACTGCGGAGTGCTAGTAAGAATTTAGACAAGCAGCACCTCTACATTCTGTCATCATATAAATTGACGTATTTGATACTACTCGTGCTACCCATCCGATAAGTCTAGATTTTATTTACAAGGTCCAAGCTATAAAGCAGAACAAGTCACTGAAGTCCCCAAGGCAAAGATATAATATACCCAAGGTCAAGAAATGCAGGTTTGCACAAAAAGCCAGGTACAGACCTGACTTGCTCTATGACATGAATATGCGGATGCACCGTAATACCACTTTTGCACGCAAAATGTTGTAGAACAAAATGTACAACGAATTTAAACAGATAGTGCATATAAAACGTTGGTGATGGATAATTAAAAACATTCGTAAAAATTATTTTTTTTGTTTGAACTTCTTACAAAATTGCAGGCTTACCATCAGAGTAGTATACCACGCGTGCTCAATGCGGATTGATAGTCTTCACATAAGCATCCGAATTTCTTTTTCAGCGTATGCAGGTTGCCTCACTATGTTTTCCTTCACTGTTTGAGAGCAGTCGATATACTATAAAGGTTTTTCCTAAATATTTCATCACGAATGTCTACCTGACATTATTCGACGAATACGAATCAAGTTAAAGCAGGGCAAGAAAATACTGTTGGGACTATTTAAACTAGAGTCAGAATTGTATTCTAGAGTTGGTAAGAAACTAATTAAAACTGAAAATAAACAAAACCTAGCCATGTGACTGTGCGTGCGAATAATTACGTTACGTTTCTAGATCGGAGAGTGCGCAAGTTATAACACTATCTGAGTCCATCTGTGCATGCGCATTCAAACGCACCATAAACTCGCTCAAATGGGAAAATAACAGGCTCTACCACAATGCCATGGAAAATGTAACAAACCACCTAGAAAGCTTTGTATTCCGGGCTAATTATGGCTAAATTGTAAATCTTTTATATCACATTATAATAGATCTCAAATGGCATGTGAATCAATAATTACTAAGCTATAAAAGTTTTATGATATTAGAGAAAGCTTTTTGTTAGTATGCTAGGTAAGTACATTAACTTGAACGGTATAACAATGACTGTAGCAGATCGTTAAAGGTGCAGTTAACCCACGCTACGTTTCAGTGCATTCAGTGCATTCTTTCACAAAATACATGACGCGACATATAAAATTTCACCAATATGGGACTCGACTTACTCTTTTCATACAGTACATATAAAAAGTAAGTCATGATAAAGTTAAAATTTTAGGTTCGCTTCAAACAGTTTTCAATTTTATTTTGTTTTAAAAATGTCGTACAAACAATTTTGAGCCGCTGCTGTAAATAGGCCATGCCTTGGGTATTTTGTGCTCTTTCATGTGCTCAATTTACCTTTATTATTATTTATTAACTTTTATTATTATCAGATTTAGGTCTAATTGAAAATCTGTGCTTTAGGATGCATTGGATTAACTGCACATTAACAACATAAATAATGAAAGAATAGCATATAGAATGCATTACCAAGAAATTAGAGAAATGCAACATATAATGCGGCTAGCTGTAAGTCAATCGATAAAGATCTGATAAATTAGACAAGCAAGCCTCCAGTACACGAGGGACCTTAAGAATTAGCTGCCAATTATCCGGCAAAAAAATACTATACACCTATTACAGGGCAAAAACTACGGTAAATGGCTCTATTGAAACCGATCGCGCTATTATGTTAGTTTGGTTTTTACTCCAATGATGCGGCTGTCAATATTTGTATAAATAATTGTTGCAATTTGCACTACTCTACTCTAGTCATTAACAATAATTGCGTATACTTTTATCGATATTGAATACGTGTTATTTATCAAAATTATTGGAAAAAGGGTTGTTTAAAGTAAGTAATGCATGTATAAACCTTAATTAGGTTCATTATATTTTATTACTAAGTTAAATTGTAATCAGATCGATATCTTATGTGACTATGTGATAGAATAAGACTGCATATTTGAATATAAAATGAACCGTTAAATGATAAACATGTCATAATAACTTCATAAAGTTACAAGTAGGTACGACAAAGTATTCAGAATTAAATGTGCAATTAAATATAAACGTGTCGCTTAGCACTATTTATACAATCTACTTAGCATTTTAACATTTCTGACATTTGTTTTTATAATTATTCCATTCTAAATCTTATGCCAATGTCAATACGAGGTTACAAAGCACCCAATCGGTTAAAAAGACAATTGCATAGAACAATGAATGAATAAAAAGAAATTGAAAATGATGAATTGAAATTAAAACGATCTATCAATAAAACTTTTTACCATTTAATGTAATAATGATTACCTACCTACGGATCAATTAGTATTATGTCATTGTTTCATTTGCCTCATTCATTTTGTAAGCGACACCTTAAAGCATTGCGTGTGAGTTCTTAACAGCTAGTTTAACATACCAAGTTCCGAGATTCAAGGCAATTTCGCTATTCCAACTTCCATAATAAGAGTTTCGTAAAGAGACTTCTCGTAGGGTGTGAAGTGTATTTCTTTTCCTCGCAGCACGTTTTATATTTCAGCTCATTATAAATGGCACAAGAAATTACTAGACTCGTATGTGTCAGAGTGTTTTTTGCAAGTATGTGAATTGTGAGAGTACTCGGGCTCCTGGTTGACAGCTGGAGAAGTTGTGCGAAAGTATTTTACAATTATTCAAATGAGCTACGTACAAACTTTTGTACACGAGCTAATAATGTTGCTGATTTATATTGGTAATTATTTTGATATAATTATGATGTTAAAAACGTCCAATAGTTTATACTTAAAATGTAATCAACATCAGGATCAGTGGACACAGTTGGGTGAATGCTATCTGAGTTACTTTTATGCCGACTGAGATTATGGATTATTAATTTTTTTTATCTATTATTCTAAAGTAATTTGTTCTGCGCCTACATTTCCTTTCCTAAAACGAAGAGATTAAGGGTTATCATGCTGTCAATCCATGAATCCATGCCAAAAGTCAATACACAATCGGTCTACAACTTCATTTGCACATTAAGTATATTAATTTGTTGATGCCGTTACAGAACAATTGAATACCTACCACGATACCACACATTATTGTATCTAAATTCCTCTTAATAGACAGATAAGGAACTCCCTTTTCTCAAGAACGTAAAAAAGTTAAAACATCTAAACAAATCAGTCAAGTGGCGAAAGTAGCAATTAAAATGGACCGAAGACGGGAGAGATGTGGCGCGCCTTGTCTGAAAGTCTACCTACAGGTTATATGTCGAAATTCTTATGTTAACGCGGTAAAGATGAAAACTGTTTGATTTGAGGGACTTCTCATGTAGAGCAGACATTAGTGGGGCGAAAATAAACGATTCTGGTTGCAATTGGGCGCATCTGACAACACCGGTGTGGCCACACGCGAGATAAGTACGAGGAATCGCCAACATTTTTGTATCACACGACGATGTTTTAACTGTTTAAGGCCAATTCACCGGTGTTCAGGTTTTTAGAGCGCCGGATACCAGTTTCGGCGATTGACTTGGGAGTTTTCTGTTCAGCTTTAATATTGGAAACATTTCTAGTTAGTTTGGTAAAAGATTTTGGGAGACAGGAGTGAGATTATGTAAGCATGTATGCTTAATACAGGGTGTTAGGGTATACAGTTGCATTAATTTAAGGGGTTATTGTACCCATGATACTGAACAACTTATTAGAGGAAATTAGCAAACAAAATTATCTACTATTCAACAAACGTTCGTTTGGCTGATTGAATTTAGTACATAATATTCAAACCATATTAGTTCCCTTCAGGGTGTTCATAATCTTTGGTTTAAGCGGTAGTCTTAACCTAACGTTCTTATACCTACAGTAATTACAGAAAGGTTCACGGTACATAATGTTAGTAAATTCTACTTTCATTTCGCCAACAAAACCACTGAAAAAGAAATCTGCCCCATTGTCATTTCCTACGATACCTCGAAATGGGCAAAAACACCGCAAACTACCGATGCATTTTCTTGTGAGCATATGTTGTCACAGAAATAACTAAATCAATCGCTTGAATTAAAACCAACTGACTTTAACGCGAAGGGGTATTAAAAAACCCTATCGTCGCGACGTTAGTCAAAAATACTCTTTAGTTTTTACGTCTTTACACCCGGTATAGACAAAAAGTAGTTCTTTCGATGCCGTCGGTGAATTAGTTCCGCGTAGTTAGCGCACGCAGCAATCGTGCGCCCCGACCGGCGCCTGCGCATCCCATCTGAAAACCCCTTCATTTGGTGTCTTATACAAACTTATGTGTATCCGTTTATTTTCGTAGATGGTTATCTTGGTTATAATGCTCTATTAACTTATTTTCATATTCATAGGAACTAAAATTCTTCAAATTCCTTAACTCGTTAGATTCCAATCTTAATTTAGTCGCGCTTAAAATAACAAACTCTAATTTTAGATTCGTTACACCTGTCAGTGCGATAACCTATTTTATGTTGACTGTACTCCACATAATGAGAAGAATTTCACAATAAATTAAGGATGTGCCTTCAGAGATGTCGATAAACAGTGGTGCATGTTTGATGTGTGCGCGTGATTAAAATAAATACTGCGGGCAGTAGTGGAGCCCGCGCCCGCGCCGACAGCTGCTACTCCGGGGGATAATTGAAACGACGATTTATACACCCGCCAAATTTATCGACATCGACAATTTATAGTGAGAGCGCGGCCTTACGCGCCAGTTATTATTGTAACATTTCATTTTTCTCCCACTCTCATTTATTTATCAGTGCGTCTAGTCTTAAATTAAACTTGTATAATTTCTTAATGGGAGTTTATCCAATTAAATTGAACGTCAATAAAAGTCATTGCGATGTAATTAACATTTCAACAAGGCAATCAGTGAAATGCAATTAATAGTATTATTCTAGTTAAAGACAATATCAGCAGATATCTTGAATGCTATAACCGTTTGTTTGCTAGTTAGCAAAGTAATCGATATTGTCGAGATATCTTGCTACAGTTTTCGGTTCTTATTTTTAAACTTTATCTGTTGTGAATGGAAACCTTACTTTGTTGCAAGCAAAGGATTTATGAGTCAATGATGAATTACTTATAAAATGCAAATGTTATTAATGAATTCAATAGTCAATAAAAGCTATTTGTACCTATTGATGAAGATTGATAGCTTTATTTAACGATTGTCATTAGCAAGTAGTCGATGTGTTTATTAAGACTAGACTAGATGTGGAGGAAATCCATCTTTTGAAATAAGATGACCTTTTGCCAGGCAGTTGCGATACCTGGGAATCAGCCGTGATCTTACTTTTTCTTAGTAAGAATTTCTTTAAACCAAGAGTGTTCTCGTGATTTGATTCCTAGAAACTTACGATAGCGTTTCTCTGGTGTGACTACAGATGCCACCACAAGTTAATTTAAGTTAAAGCAAAGCATTGATAGGAACTATAAGTATCCTAACGCGCAGTTGATAGAACAAACAATTTAAAGTTGGCAACACGTTGTCGCTACTGTTTCTCACTAAGTTACATTTGCAATTTAATAGACTGTCACAATACATTACTTTGAACCGAGTAGGACTAGCAAGAAATCTAGAGCTACCTATTTACTATTGGAAACCGAGAGAACAGCTTTAAATATTTGTAATGAAGATGGTATATGTGGCAGCGGTGGTAGAACTGTTCAATGGCAGTTCATCACAAAGTTCGCATCTCAAAAACAATTATGGAAAACAATAAATTTAAACGTTTCGCGCCCGTGGCTTCGAACCCGGTCCAATTAGAGTCGGACCGTCCGCACTAAATCTTGCATGGCTACCATGCTACACTAATTCATACACGGCCGCCAACGAGAGCTCGTAACTGTCCACGTCGACACTAACTTTAACAGCTTCTCGAATATCGATAACTTGCGTTGCGACATTCGCAACACTAGTGCGTTAGGTGGCGCGATGTAATTTGATTAAATATTTTGTTGATTGAATCCAACAACTTCTGCAGGATTTTTTCAGTCACCAACTCACCATATTATAAATATTTTTCAAATAATGGTATATATTTTTGAATCAATCGAATATAATTAGTAACCACTGTACGGGTTGTGAACATAAAAAAGTACAATTGCATGTCGAAGTTCATTTATAAAGTTTGCAGTATAAAATTAACAACGATATAAAATAAACGAGCTGAGTAATAATCTAAAATTGCGTACACACACGGAATATTCTTACAACACACCTTTCTTTGTTATTTGTCACCTTTTATTGTTGTTTTTGTTTCGACTACATATAAATTCATTTATTTCCAAAAATTAAGCGACACAAGAAATTGGAATCCGCAACATAGGCTTCGTCATACCAGAATCACATAATAAATGTAAACCAAATGCAAGCTTCGTTAAAACACAATGAACTAAAAAAAAAATAGCAAATTTTGCAACGTTCTTATGATGGACTTTTGCATCTACCATAACCATTTTAACGAAACATTCTATCTCTTGGAAAGACCAAATAATAAATTGCAAAAATATTATAATTACGTACGTCCTGCTTTGATTTCTGAATTAAAGTAACGTTATTCTAATTACTGCGACATGCTAACATTTTCCGTATTTCGTCTACTAAATTGATATGTACTCCTAAAATGAAGCGTGTGTCCACTCAAGAAGTAATAAACCGTTTCGACCACATCATTCCTTATCTATAATCATTGTCTTTTCGTGTGTCTGTCCGGCGAAGGTTGTAAAAGCCCCCCGAGTCGGCGCGTGCGCAGTGAGGCCACAACCTGAGCCACCGAACACCTGCTTTAAGCCCCCAGTAATTATTCCACCACTTATTATATGATTATAAGACTTTTTTGGTGCTTTCAATCAAATTACACCTTGGCCGGCCACTTTGTATGAGTGAGATGTCATAAAGTTTTTTTTAGTCCATAATTTTAGTTCGACCGTTGCTTTCGTTGTGTTAAATTGATTTTTTTCACATTTAAATGTAGTTATTTTAGTTTTAAAGCTATCTATCACCATTTTACTAGTAATTCCATCCTGAAACATTCAAAATGCTAAAAGAAAAGTGTCGGTGTACCTATGCCTTAAAAATAACAAAGTTCCTCACAACTCCCAAATGGATTATGGTCATGAAATGAGTCTCGTGAGTTTATAAAAGAATTCTTTATTTCAAAAGACGCACTGTTAAAGAAGTACCTAAACATATGTGTAAAATTATGTAAGAAACAAATAAAGATTTACTTAATAATCAAATAAAATTTGAAAAAATCAAAGATTATCAACAGTATTAAGTTTCACGAGTTTCTTTGCATTGTAAAGAAGGTAGAAAAACCAAATAAGTACCTTCTAAATCCACGGATTAATGTAGCCCTTGTGAATTCCATAGAATTAGCATTGTTACCAACATATTAGTTATCTTTGTATTAAGAAATAGGACAAAAGCGCATAAGCAGATACACCGCAAAAGGGACGCGTAAACAGTAGCACCGAAACACCAAACAATGACGCTAAAACCAGCAAATCCTTTGTGTAAAATGGAACACGGCTATTTAAAAACATTGCGTTAATTTCGTACTAAACTGTCACAGAGTTGCAGAGATTCAGAGATCACCTAGATGATAACGGAACGTCTCAAGTTCTAAATTTGAATTCATGTAAACCGTGTCCGCACAGTTTTGCACTCAGGCGCATCGATGGTGTGATAGGCGGGCATAAATAAATAATTAGACTCGAAGAAGTAGGGAGAGAGGGGCACTCGGATAGTTTTGAGATTTTATCTTTAGCAACCGCGCTTTGTGTCAAACGTCAGATGCTTATCTGCTAGATGTTTACAGATGTACCGGAGGGGTAACGGCCTAAAACTCTCGTGGACGCAATCAACCGAATATGGTTGATAGACTGAGAGTTAATTACGTGCTTTGTCTTGTCTAGACATTAAATAGAAACCGCTATTAATTCGGTTACTTTTGAGGACTATTTTCTCACGACAATAAACAGTAAAAACCCATTGTATTTATAAACTTTACAGCACTTCAATTCAATAGTGATATAAAACCTAACCTAGTCTACATTGTTATAATTATGTGCAAGAATGTTAAGATTATTTCTGTTCGCTCGTAGATCACGCTAGATGTCGCTGATAGGGTGGCGGAGCGCCAGATCTGCGATCATCTCCGCTGCGGTGTCGCATCGCCTAATTACAAGATCACCAGGTACACCCGAACGTACTAAATCAACTGATTATCATCTAAAACACAATTAGTTACGAAATATACGTAGACTTTGGAGTTATTTTTAGTAGTTCTTTCGTGGATTATACCTATAGTTATCGTTATACAAATCGTGAAAGCTTGCGACAATGCCCATTGCGCAAATCTCGCTCCAGCGACCTAAGCGCAATAATTGTTTTGTAGAAGGACACTCGCTTATCGGCCGCTCGATCGCCCGACTGACGTGCAGCTGCCATTTTAGTTCTTTTTTTAAATATCCCTCCATAAAATGAAATGTAAAATGAAATAGATTTACAGTGACAGTCCCCATTGCGAACGTCTTTTGTTTCCAGCGCGCTAACTACGCTCTCAACTAATTATTCCGTGCGAATGATAGTTTAGAAATTATCGTTCATTATTAACGGTGCACCGTTTTCATTTAAAACTGTAAAAGGGCGTAAATCAAAGTACCTACAGTATAAAATAAAAATAAATTGTCCTACGGTACAAATTTCTTTTTTTAATTACTACTTTTGGTTAGTTTCGTAAATTATGGAGCACTTTTCAGAAAATTTATTGCCGGACAATATATCAGCTGGGAATCGCTAAACAGAATGGGAGCTTAAAGTTAAGCCTCATGAATAAAAACATCCTATTTAGCGCTACACTCACCACGTCTTCAGGTCTTCCAAAATAATTCTTACTCAAGCATGGTCATCCGATTTGTGACTCTAAGTATCGGTGTCAAGGATCAAATTTGCCTATTAAGCATTGCCAGATATATCACTATTCGGCAATGTGGGGCAACTCTACGCAAACGCATTTCCGGCCGAACGCTGCCGGGAAAAAGCCATTTAAAACAAAAAAGAAAAAAAATAGTAACGCGCCGCGCGCCGCGCTCGGACACTTCCGGTGGGCGCCATTTTTTCTGTATTGCCAACAGATAAAATCTTTCCGGCCTACTGCGCGAACGCCCGCTTTATTTTATTTTTCGTGATCATTTTTGGCAAAATTTTTCGTTAATAGATATCAATTCGATCCATTTTCTTTTTTAATATTACTTTTGACATGCTAATACTGCCATGTCAGGGATGTCCAATTGCGATAGCGATCGCTTTCGTTTTTATTCTGGTTACGATAACATTATGGTCACATTCTATAAAATTGGCAATTCAAATAAGCTAATAAAGCTCATCTAGATGGCCTTCGAGGTTCCGACATTGCAAGATGAAAGAGTACGCGACATCCATAATTTATTAGCCCACAGATGTCATAAAATGTTTAGGTCGGTAAACAACACTTATCATAATTCTTGAGGCCTGTTTTAACATAAAATATAATTCAGTCATGTTCCGATCTTGGTGCTAAACTTTATTGGTAGGTAATTATCAGAACCGAATTATTTTGATTTTCAATCAAGATTTTTTTTAAATGACCTAATCTGATTAATAAAAATTAAATATCTTGGAGTTGTAGCGCCTATTTCACCACTTCCGAGTATGTTCTTGTTAGCTTATCCGACAGCGCATTTGATATATTCTTCATACAAAATATGTCAAATGAGATGTCGGATAAGCTAACAAGAACTTATCCAAAAATGGTGAAACGGGCCCTTATAGTCACGTAAAGCATTAAAGTCTAACCGTGACTTGTATTATGATGATAGATAGAAACATAAACATCCATGACTCGGGTACAAAAATAAGTATTGACCATACAAATATACGATATTCAAACCCACGACCAGATCAGCAGGCAGGTTCACTACCAACAGACCTATTAGGCCGTCAAATAGGCATTTTACCCATAGCAGTATTTAAAACAAACTTTTCACCGGTAGTATTGAACAATGACCGCAACAATTAGTGCAGCAAACATTTACACCACAAAATTCAACGGCCGAACTTATGTTAATGGGATAGCTGTTCAATGTTGAATATTCAAATTGATGTCATTATAACATTCGGCCAAACGTACCGGCCGTTTGGCCACTAGCCAGTCGCATGTGTAATGTAATGTAATGAGTAAATTAAACGCTTTTCTTTTTTTTATCTCGCACGCGAGTTAAAGCCTGGCTCGCCCGTCGCCGGCCATGTTTCGAAATGTTTGTTATTGCTTGCAACTATTCGAGTCTGCTTAAAATGCCAAGTTTTGCGTGCCTTATTTTATGATTAACGGCATTCCCATGAAACTAAGCCTAGGCTCTACAAAACAATTGAAATAACTTACGTAACAAATGGCCAAACAATTTTTATTTTACCTAGTTAATATCCGTAATAAAATCTAATGCAAAAGGAAAAGCTAAAGAAAAAACAGTGACTGTCAAATTCTTTCGGATGTTGGCTGAACAAAACAGCACTTTAGAAGAAAAAAAAAGAAACTAGAAGAGCGTTCTCGATTCAAAAATTGAATTGATCGGCCCATTGTATTCGAAATGTATCATTTGAGCTCTGCTGTTATTATGGGCGCTCTCTAGCGTTCTATACAAGCTGTAATCCAATACTTTTGTATGGGAGGCACTTAACATAGTGCTCCAGTTCCAAAACGTCGGATGTCAGAACATGATTTGTTTAGTGTTTTATTGATTTATGTTTAAGGTTCATTCGGATGGGAGGCACCGATTAGGTTACCGTATAAGGATTCAAGTAATTTGCTTTTTCTCACTTTCAAGCGAACCTACTTCATAATTTAGTTTACTGTTGTTCTTAAATTGCTAGATGTGAGCATTGCACTACAACTACATTCTTAAACAGAAATTTGGTAGCTGTAGCAATGTTTCTGGCCACTCCGAAAGGGATTACAGTAGTGAGTTTATGTATATTACCGTATGTTCTTTAAAAAACTACCTATTTAAAAATTATCGTAAAAAGTTCTGAAGAAAGTAATAGAGAAACCAACTAATAGCTAAAAAATAAACACAAAAACCTAATCGACTATAACATGAAGGAAGTAACGAATAAACGAGCGTGATAAATTAAATAAACAAATTTAATAAAAAAGGCTAACAGACGGATGGGCCGCTTTGTTATGGTATATTGCGACCGCAGGTATGACGGGAATCGAACCCACACACTGTAATCCTATTAACCAAAATACCATTGTAGATGGCCAAATAAATAATTTATTTTCAATCGTATTCAATTGGTACTTCAGTTAGGTTCCATCGCTTATTCCCAAGGCGATTGTTATAGAAAAAAATTGCCGTTTCATCGACAAAACTTACTCATGGGATTATGTATAATTTATTCATGACAAATGATTCTAATGCTACGAACTCTTGTATTTTTATTTGAAAAATGTTGAGAATTACAAATAAATGTTCATCTAATATAGTTACATGTTTTTGTTAGTTTATAGTTATTAAATCGTTTAAAAAGACAAGAATATAATACGACATTTATCCCATTTTCCAATCCTCTCCGCCTTATTGTAGTCCAACACAAAGATAAACATTTAAAGAAAAATAAAAATAGCAGAAAATGGTACCTGGAAATATTTAAAAAAATCAGAATAAAATACAAATAAAAATATAAATTATAATTCAGATTATAAGACTTGAAGCAATTAAGACGGTTCTCTTTTAAATAAATACTAGGTATTCTAAATAATAAATATCCTAAAACGGGAGTATCAAAATAAAGAAATGTGTTCCCATCAATTTTAAATTAAACCACTTCAAAAAGCTATTCAAATTAATGCGCAGAAACATCAATAAGTACCTAAACCGTTCCCATATCAATCAAAATAAAAACAAACTGTATCACAAAACTACAAATAAAGAGTTTTTATTAGAAACAATCACACAAAAACATTTAAGTTGTAGTAGGACCAAAAGAACAAGATCCTTGTCGGCCTCTCCAGTCAGTCCATGAGGGCAATTTGAACGGTTATGGGCATTTGTAGTCACACAATCCGATATTGCCTTTATGGGATATTATTTTGAGTAAACACACTTGAGAATTTTCAAGTGTATACTATGCTTTAGTCGTTTTGATACTATTTGTTATTTTTTAGAAAATTTGTAAGAATGTTTTTAAGGCTATAGAATAGATATTCTAAAGATGAATAGCTGTTAGTTGCACACTGAGATAAGTGGTTGGAAGTCATTCCAAAATTTCTAATCAATTCGAAAAGGAATACCTACTATTGTGAGTCTAATGTGTACAAGTAGTGGTTTTCCTGCGATATTTTATTATTTTCTAAATCTATGAATAGTATCAAGAGCATGGGGTCGCGTGTGGGAGGGTGACGTCGGTAAATCACAATGTTCTCGTGCTTTGTTGTATGAATTGCGTTTTTTGAGTGAAATCGATCTCGAATGTATCCGCCTGGAGGACCCACTATTATACTGTAAGTATTTATTTACACGTTGTTACTCATAATTTACTTTAGGATACATTTATTTGTCGTTTGGGTAATTTAAATCCGCATGGTTTGCTTTTCTTGTTTCTTCGTAAAGGTGAAGTTAGAGTTAGTCAATAGATTTTTCGGTATGGACCCTATTAGGTACTTTCTTTTATTAGATTGACGGAATACTAATTTCTGGATTAAAATCAGAGGAAAGTTACTTGTATCATAATTCATTTCAGTCAGGATCAAAGCCTAAAATCAATAATGAAGGTGAGGTCATACCTAAAAGCGATGGGGACAGGGGAGGTAACGTAAACGAGAGCAATATAATACAGAAATATCATCGCTCTAAGAACAAATACCAAAACTGGTTAGATCACTTCACAGATCATAGTACCCGAGATTGTTTTAGATATTCATATTCATTTTATACTCTTACACCTAAGTACTGTGTTTATTACCAATTACCAACATAAAGCATTATTTTAATCTAAATTTTTAGTTTACATAAAAACATGCTAAAAGTGAGCCTTGTTACAGCTACATTCAAAACATCTAGGGATTATTGTCATGAATTTACGTATATTGCCTGAAATAAAAATATTGAATTGAAAGAATTGAATGGTACCTAAAAATGTAAGTTCACAATATAAATTGCAACCTTTTAGAAACGTTAAAGGCCAAGGAGCCAGAAGCTGACGTAGATCTATAAATATGTATAAGAAGGCGGATACATTGACAATGCTACTGCTACTCCCTTATTGTACTCCTGTCATTATACCGTTTATACTCAAGTAGCTTGTAGTTACACCCATTCTTCGCCGTTCCGAATAATTAGAGTACCGCTATTGAATCTTGGAGCGGCAATAAAGTATACATTTCATAAGAAAAAATGTCGAGTGCTCCAAGGGTCGCCTGTCGCTTACTAAATGTGTCATTGTTGCTTTCGGTAGCTTTTGCAATGCATCGGGGAGTGAATGGTTTTGTTTTGTATGGGGCTAAGAGAGTCGTGAGAATAGTAATTTTGATTTTAATTAAGAATAAGAATATGCGGGGCAAAGAAAGTCTGGAATATTAAGCTCTATAAATAAATAAATAACTCAGTAAACCGTCCAGTAGGTACAAAATTTTTCATTATTTTATTTGAATTGAGACAACATGTGCTATAACTTGTTAATAAACAGTAAAATTCGGAAATTGAAACTTTGTAAATAATAGATAGGATTGCTTATTTTAAAATGAATACTATCTATACTTCTGATTCTGATCACACCAAATGAGGTTATGGCTATGAGATTATGTTTAAAATTGTATATACAAAATTGTTAGTAGAGTCATTCAGTTCATTACATAATTTACTAATTTAAATAATAAATAATAATAATTTATATATATTTTTTTTTTTTTTTTTTCATGGTGATGCCCCTTCTGAATAAACTGTCAGTTTTTTTTAGGGGACAATCAGGCCATCAAACTGAGCAACGTTCTCTAAAGGAATAATATCGAAATCGCGGAAAAAGAAGCTGTTTCATATAAAACTGCAAACCTACTCTACTCAAATGTATGGGGCAGCTGAATGTTTTATCGTGTGCTCGATATTGGTCCTATAGACAAAGTTGCTCTATTTGGTGGTCTGATCAACCCCTTAAAACCGTCAGCATGTTAAGAAGGACCATGTATACATATTTCATGATATTATTGAAATCGAAGTATTTGACCATAATTTTGAAACTAGAAAGATGATATCCACTAACAACAAATATAATAAAGGTAACCACAAAAAAAATCGTATCTTTTGCAAGCACACCGTTAAAAACCATTATTTTATTAACATCCACCGATATTATCGCACTAGTCGTAATTCATTTGAGACAATCGTATAGGGTTTTATGACACATTAGCTGGCCTCTGGGGTGCTTTAGACCCCAAAGTTATCTGTCACCAAGATACTGTCATCTCATCTCGGGGGAGAGCGATCAATGGGGATCTTTAGATTAACTAAATTGAGGGAGGGGACTTCGGGATGGTGTTTAAAAATCATTTTGCGTGAGACTTGTGATTATATTTTTAGTCGAAGACGCGCTTTGCGTCGTTAAAATACTTGTAGAGTTAGGAAATATTGTTATTTTACTTTTGCAGAATAGATTAACTGGTACCAGCTTATTTTCTTTATCCTATTGTGTGCTTTGATAGATTCATGACGACCTAAGTTTATGTTATGTTGGTTGCCTCTATTTTAATGTTAATCTACTTATTTTTCATAGGCAGGACGAGGACGGCAGATATATGCGGAATGGTTTCACGGAATTGTTATTTTGAAAGGGTTTGACGCCTCTGTAATTCCGTTACGGCATTCCGGGTGTATGTGGCAGGCTTAACA
Organism: Agonopterix heracliana; assembly: GCA_963693445.1. Taxonomy (NCBI): domain Eukaryota; kingdom Metazoa; phylum Arthropoda; class Insecta; order Lepidoptera; family Depressariidae; genus Agonopterix; species Agonopterix heracliana. The sequence goes on from OY856310.1 coordinate 6,633,709, forward strand.
GTCAGTACCGATACAGGCAACCCCAGAGGATGAAGTCCAGTCAAATGAAACTCGACTTACGCCCATACGCCTCTGAGGTGTAAGCAAATAGTTTAAGATGCAACTTACATTATGTAGCTTGTAGTATAGTCCACAGGCGTTGCAGACGGGCTCCCCGTTCTGGTTCCGCCGCCACAGCGTCGTCGTGGTAGTCTTGCAGTTGGCGCAGGACGTGCCTGCCCGCCGCGCCGCACTTTGTAGCGACTGTTGACAATTATTCATCATTTAACACATCTTTTTGATTCAGAAAACTATGCAGTATTGTCATATTATTAAACCTTAATCTGTAGAGCCATAAACTTTTTGCTTCATCGTACCCGGATAGCAACAAAAGACCCATCTATAGAAAGTTTATTGAGGAAAGAAACACATGTAAAACTTGACACACGTAAATTTACAACAGCATTTACGTCCGTTAAAACAATCAACATAAAACATGACAAAATCGAGACGCAAAACGAAGCGACAGACAAAAAGTGAACATTGGAACATTTCGAATCGAAAAAGCGAGGTAGCTATCGGCCTCTTACGCACCTGCCCATTACTACCCGTCAATCAAACAAAAAATATCCACGCCATGCGGTGGCCGTTTTATACAGTCCACAAAAGTGCCTCACTCAATTAAAAATGCATTCGTCCTAAACCCGAGTCGAGAATAAAACCAGCCACTCATACTCTCATAATAAATCCATTAATTTGTCATGTCATTTACCGAATAAAAAGTGACCACAATAATCGTAAAACATTAGTAGAACTATTCGGGACATCGGCTCTCGATTCTCGGTAACTAGAATCGAATCGAATGGTGAAGATTATCGTGACCGCACCGGTGTATTGTCCGGTTTAATATCGTAAGTGAGTGTGTCCGTCTCCGACGGCGGACTGTCGCGCGCGGAATGTGTTTCTACTGAATTGGTTCTGAACAACCTTCGTACACGATGCAGGAAGAGATAACATAGAATCGAGAATAAAAAAAGTAAACACACAATAAATTAAAATACTTTATCATCCCCAATTCTATATCGTACTTTTTCATCCTCATCAATACGCAATACAAATATTGGAATAATGGCAAGAGAATTGTGATGATTATGATTATCAATTTGTAATCCTTCACCAATAGTTCTGTTCTGACAATAACATAGTTAATTATCATAACTTAGATTCATCGATTATTTGATACTTTACTGTACACAATAACTTTACATATTATAAATATTACCTACAATAAGTCTATCTTCATAGAACTTATTTCTTATTTCTATCTTACTTAACAAAGGAGACTTTGCATCCTTGTCCTTTCGTGTCGTTTCCCAAACTTTAGATCAATGGCTAATACGAAGGCAAAGCCAAAAAAAAAAAAAAAAAAACAAAGGAGTAAATCCAATATTATTTTAAACAATCATAAAACAAGAAATTGACTTCAATTATGAAATTGCGTCAAAACTCGTTATAAAACTGAAACGTTAAGACAGTCGTTCGCGACAGTACAGCTGCACATTGGAATACCTAAATATTAAATGGTTCGCGTCGATATTCGCCGCGTCATGGCAGGTCCTTTGTGTCGAAGCGAGATTAGAGCTCGCCATATTAGCCCGACCAACAACCGACTCTTTCTTCCCACTCCTCTAGAAACGCTGCCAGATTTACTGTCATTCTATTTTTTTTCTTTACAAAGTCTTGTATAAATACTCTATCAAACTTAAAGACCGTTGTGGCGATCCTTATGGTAGGCCTATGTTCAGCGAAGGACGTATTTTGCCTAAAATGATGACGATGATCTCAGATCGAGAGAAAATAAATAAAACTCGCTATTCAATCCACAACGGTAACCTCAAACGCATAACTGACAGATCAAAAATGAACTGCGCATTTTACGACTCAATTACGCCAAACCGATTTTATAATCTGGAGATAAGATTTCTCATCAATTTATAACGGGTGGCGTGCATCATAGCCAGGTCCCCGGAGACTCAGAGACCAGCACAAATCAGAGGGGCCCTAAGCCGATTACAGGAGTCAACCACCCGCCGAGGGGTGGTTTTATTTCCGTGGAAAAACGGCTGTTTACTCGTAATTTTATGGGCGAATTACTTTCGCTCCTCAAACGCTGAAATGGCTGGAAAAGATCGTAAATTTTATGAGCGGGATTATTTTTTATTCGGGTCATTCGTTATTGGAGTCTACGCGCGGTGAAAGCTCAAAAAAACTATAAAATTTATCGTAAAATGTTGAGTATGCGACCACTTGTCCGAGAGTCCCGAAGAGTTTTATTAATTGTTAAACCCATTTCACTGTCAACAGCATTCCTCCGATCGATAGCGTACAGAACCTAAAAAAACCGATTGAACACAAAACATGCCGACAAAGATAAAAGCTCTACACAAACAGAAGAATATTCAGTATTATGTTTTGATGGTACTTTGATTTTCAGTGTAGTGTAAACTCAAAGAGCATGCGCTGTGACAACTCCACAGTCTTTTGTGTCGCGATGAGAACAAAAACATCCCTTTGTCGTGATTTTGTTCTGAATTTAGGGATGATAATAGACATGCTGACCGAATAAGTGGACAATTTACGTGTGCTTGCGTACTTTACGTTCAAAAACCTCTTAGTAGAACAATTTCAAACACAATTGATTGTCAACAACGGAATACGTTTTCATTAATGGACAAAGAAATAATTGTTAAATTGATAATAGTGTACCAAAGAGACGTATTTGTGTGTAAATTCAAATCTAGAAATAATAGTCATAGGTACAAATTCTACAACGATTGAGATCTCAAAAAGTGACATGACAACCATCAAGTTAAAAAGTGATTAGTAAAACGCGGGGCAGATAAAACGATACCAGTTAATTTATCAGCAGCAAACACAAGTGACAGATTAATCTCACATCACTTCACAGAGTCGACTAATTCAATAAACCACCCACATTAAAAACATATTTCCATAAAGGCCGTCCTCGGCCCTCCTCGCGATCCAATCAGCCTTATCTCCCCCGACCCTCCAAACACCTCCTAATCAAATCAAATCACAGCCTCCATCTTCCCTAATCTATCTACCTATCTAAACATAAAATTATACAACAAAAAGGGATGGTACAACCCCTCATATATTTGCAAACACAAGCAAAATTTTACCAGGAAACAACCCTCTACGGCTGCATACCTACATAACTTTGTAGCCGGAAAATACAACCTATGCCGCACACACACAGCCGTCCAGTCACATCGACACGCACACACCGCTCCCTATCAGCATATCTACGCCATCTAGATCCCACTATGAGAACCCCCAAGGGGGAGGCAATCCATTTACTAGACCCGTCTCCGCACTGAATTTTCCCTCTTATCGGTGTTAGGTTAGAGATGACAATCGCGCGGCAAAAGCGCTGTTTTTAAAGGTTTACACGGCCCCTAGCAGTGAAAGCGCGGAATCGATGTAGCCTTTACCCCTCGCCCCGCGTCAGTTTTTCCGGCGCTCTGTCCTTATCTGACCGAAGCGATTAGATAAAGAGAGATAGAGCGTGAAAATAAAGATTTTCATCGTGTTCACTCACACCACACTAGTTTCAGCTGCAGAGCGATACAGCGGTGTCGTGGTATGTGTTCGTGTAGGTATTTATTACGTCCGTATGGAGCGGAGGACTCTTGGAATCTAGCAAGGGTCGACAAAACTTTGATGTAGTGGGTAGTCTCCTTTGAAACTGTTCCCTGTTCAACTGTTTCCTTGTTTGTTTATTCATAAATTCGAGCACATTCCTTACGTTTTATGAGCGTGAGTTCGTGTAGACTGACGGATTGATAGGAAAGCTTAAAATAACATGAAAAGCAATGTTTACTTTTAATTTAGGTAAAACCCTATTGTATATAGCAAGTATTGTAACCAGCATAATATTAATAATACTTACGTAGAACAGGCTGGGGTTATATGATTTGATTATTATTAAATTGATGTAAGTTTGTTCAAACATTTTCATTATCTGTTTTGAATTTGTTATTACTGGCTCAGTTACATAACTGTTTTAACGCACGATTAAATTTGTAAAAATGTAGAGATTTTCAGTTTTGTTCTGTTTTTCGCTGACAGTTTATGACCTAACCGCGGGGTAAACTCTCAGAGCGATCGTAAAATAAAAGCGATGCTAATAATTTTGAAAAATTTTCACACGAAGATGCAGCGGCGTGGCCCCCGCCCCCCGCCGCCCGCCGCCTCCCATTGGCCGTACCCGCGGAAGCCATGTTGGGAAATTCGCTTAACGATTTATTTGTGCGCGGATCGTAGCCCCGTACGCCAGTGTACGCCTTGATTACCATGTTACATGCGTTACAGAATAGGACCCTTGGATGCAATGTTTTACATACTTACCTCACTGGATATCGGTAGGCACCTATGTCAAGTTTTTTTTTTGGAGGGCTGGTTCGAAAACAATTTTGAGATAAATGATGGGACATTTCTATGTTAGAGATTTTAAAATGTGAAGATTACAGATATTTTGATACAATAATGTTGTCTTTCAATATTACTTGGGAAACATTTAGCCCGAGTTTTTGGCGATTTAGACCAACCAGTCTTATTCGGTTGACATTGACATGATATTTGACCGAAATTCAATCAGTATTATCTTGTAGGTACATTTAGGGCCTGTTTCACCACTTATGAGTAAGTTCTTGTTAGCTTATCCGACAGGTATTTTGACATATTTTCATACAAAATACGTCAAACTATCTGTCGGATAAGCTAGCAAGAACTTACTCAGAAGTGGTGAAACAGGCCCTTAACTTTTTATCGACTCAAAGGTCTTCTCACGCACCACTTGCAGGATGTAAACTGAATTAATCGCCAAAAAATACAATTATTTTCTTAAAATGATGTCTACTATTCGTAAAAAATATAAAATAAATACTTACTTACAAAAAAAAACTTGATTCGGTATGAATAATGATCGAAGGTCTAAAATTAAACGTTAACAACGATAGTTTGATTTCTATGTAAATAAAAATAGAACTTTGACAGGAATAAGTACAAGAGTTTCTTTTCTATACAACAATCGGTAGATTTTAATAAAAACCGTTAGGATAACAAAGCTTGCCGGTTGCCCAATAGGAGCTATCGGTCTATCGGGCTATCGAACGATACCGATCGAAGCTCGGGATTGACACATCAGACCGTCTCGTAGGAGATTATCATCGATGTATTCTCGTTCTCGTAATAGACACGCCGAGACGTCACGAGCACCATTGATGCTGCCAAATTTATTTTTCTAGTTTCTTTTTAAGGTGATCGAGAAAGTTGGGTATTCAACTCACACTAAGATCTTTCACTTGGATCTAATCTGAGCAGGGTTTCCAATTAACACAATTTAACAAGGTTTCCAAAACCATTCCTGATTTAATTATTAACAAAAATGTTATGTTATTTTAATTAAAGACTAAGTACATACAAATGTTTAAAGACATCTTTACTTCAACAGAAACATACAGGTTCCTTCTTAATATGCTGGCACTTTTTTAATCAGACCATCAAACTGAACAACTTTCTCTATGGGACCAACATCGAAATCGCGTAAAATACAAAAACTGCAATCCATGAGCCAAATGTATGGGACACCAGATTTTTTTTCGCGATTTCGATGTTGGTGCCATAGAGAAAGTTGTTCAGTTTGATGGTCTGATCATCCCCTTAAAAAAGTGTCAGCATATTAAAAAGGACCCTGTATATCCACGCAGACAGTGTTCTACGGCGGTCCGCAGAACCTATTTAATTTCACTCTCTTTAAGTCTAAATATCAACCTATATCTACATAAAACACTACCTACAGTAACAGATATAAATTTGTTTGCTGATTGTGTAAGTCGTAAAATTAAAAAAGGAAAAGTATCTACGTTGATGTCTTTTACACTGTCGTAGACGCCTATCATAAAATCGTAGCAAAATCGTAGTCGACATTTATTCGTAGGCATTTTATATATTTGTTTAAAAACATCTTAGTTAGTTAATTTGTGAATTGCATATCGAAGGAAGAGCTTCAGGCCATAAAACTGAAAATATTTAACTACGGAGAAAATTTCGAAATCACGAAAAAAATTAATAGAAATTGTCCCCAAACTCGACCAATATGAATGGAACAGCAGATACTTTTTCGAATAGTATGTTGGCTCTATAGTCAAAGTTGTTCATTTTAATAGTCTGATGCATCCCCTTTAATATGTAAATAGATAACCCATTTCAATTTACATCCAGTTTACAGGGTAAATTTTATATCACTGCGGATAACTTCAGCATGTATTCTAGTCATCAAACTGAACAACTTTCACTATGGAACCAACTTCGAAATTGCAAAAAATATCAGCTGTCACATACAAAACTGAATGTACCTATATGAGACAGCTGATTTTTTTTCCCGATTTCGAGTTTGGCTTCACAGTGAAAGTTGTTCAGTTTGATGAGTAGAATACATGCTGAAATTATCCGCAGTGATATAAAATTTAATCTGTATACCTACTGGATGTAAATTAAAATGGGTGATATAAAATTTACCCTGTATTGCCAAAATAATCGTTTTTAAAACTCTTTGATTCATTTTATTTTCATAAGAGCACAGATAATATTATGATAATATGCCTACTAATAAAAATAAAAACAAACTACCATAACTTTTTTGCACTAAAGCATCTAAAATCTGTTAGCTCCTTTCTAACTTTCAAATGCGGAACCTAAGCACTCGACAAACATCCTGGTTTATTCAGAAAGCTTCACAATAAAATAATCTCACGATTATGCAGTGAGAATGAACATCAATTAGTTCGGGCGGACGTTGACGGATGGCGCCACTGTATCAAAGAGAAATAAAAGCCGGCTAAGTTACCTACTGCATTCTGCACGGAATTTCCGCATACAATATTTTATTCGTGTAAAATATTTGCCGTAAATAGATCCTATACAGTATAATAGTTCACTTTTTTTCAACATAAATCTAAAACTTGAGTAACTGAAAAATTTAAATATGTAAACAAAGCTCGTAGTAATTTTAATATTAATAGGTATTTTTAGGGTTCCGTACCCAAAGGATAAAAATGGGAACCATTCATAAGCCTACGTTGTCCGTCCGTCCGTCCGTCTTTACTACCTATTTAGGGCTGTAACTTTTGTACCATAATAACTAGACAGTTTAAATTTTCACAAGATCTGCATTATTAATATGACGGAATTGCTAAAAAAAAAATGTCAAAAAGTTACAAATTAATAAATATATAAATAAAGTTCTCATACAAGAAACTAGTTTTTATCAACGTTGTTTCTTCTCGCTCTAATATCGTAAAAACGGTAATACATACAAGCGTCGAACTTCGTGTGATTATAGAGCAAACTCTATATGTTGTATGGTGGTGTGGTACCTTAGATCAAAATAAAATTAATGGATAGGCCTAAAGCACGGTAAGTTCAAGCACACTACTGGTGCACTTGGTCCATACAAACTAGCGCCATTATCTATCAAATCTAGGGCACTTGCATAGAAATTTGAAGTAAACCTTTCATTTATTTTGCCTCATTTTTCTGGTTTGAAATGTTCGCTTAAGGCCTATCCATTCATTTTATTTTGATCTAAGTGTGGTACGGAACTACGGAATCCTTGGTGCACGAGTACCCCGACTCGCACTTGGACGGTTTTTATTTACTCTTTTTGAATCGTTAGTTTTGTTTATACAAAAATCGTAATAAAATATAACTTTCAATCATTCTTCCCGAAAATCATTCATTAACATAATTATCATAAAATACTTAAAAACTCTTTCAGCATCAACTTTCTCTTTTTATTTCAACGTATCTCTATTAATAAAAACTCCCATTTCAATCATTTTATGCGAAACTAAGGATAGTTAAAGGAATGTTGAGAAGATCGTTGGCGGTGCGCGGGCGCATGCATCATCGTCGCGTCGTGTCGGCGGAACGTTGAAGGTCCTCGATTATAACCTGATACGTGTGATACATTATAATACTTGTTTACATACGTGTTATAACAATTAAAAAGATGGAAGAAAGAACATCGTATTATATTGCTATAAAACAAACTGGGAAAACATGTACATACCTACATGTATTTTTTTGCGTTTATAATATTTTTATTTCAAAAAAGAATAAGAAATGTTTGTTCGTGCATCACGCGAAAACCGATGAACCGCTTTTGATGAAACTTTTTGAAATTCGTGCGTACGAAGTCGCGGTAAAACTTTATACTCTGAAATGGAATCCGAGATCAAAAATTTCAAACAAAAGACACTCTTTTGTTTGACATTTTTGATCTCTGATTCCATTTCAGAGTATAGTTTATTATAAACTTAATCTTGATCTATCCCTACTCAGACAAAATAGTACTAGACCAACTTTAATTAATGCGATATCAGGATTTGATAACATTGTTTTATTTTTTTCTTAAATCAAGGTTTAAGAAAAAAAAACAATCTAGTTATACCTTCTCCCCTCCGGGGGAGCCCCTACGAAAGCGTCAATTTTCGTCCCGCTGCGCTAAACGAAGTTGCCGCTTTCCACCTCGGTTGAGGAGAAAAATTGTATAATAACCTCGGGCAGTAAATAAGAAAGCCTCAGATCACATGTTTGTTGACCTCTGCAAATACATGAGATCTGAGACCTTTCTTACTTTCCTGCCCTCAGTGTGGAATCTACTATACCTGCTCAATATACCAGTTTACGTCTAATTTAAAACAATCCTTCGTGAAGTTCTTAGTAAAATCTGTTTACTATATTGTTAACCAACATGATTGAAGTTTTAAACAAAATTAGCATAAACTATCCTAAATACTGGCAGGTGCATGTACAAACACCTTGCTCTACGTTTTAAAAAAGCTCTAAATAACACAAACGTGTCATGAGTTGGTTTAAAATTACAAAGTATCTTTGAAATTATGTTCCGGAGGCGACTAAATGTTCGTAATTCGCCAGAGAGCTTCTTATAACGCGCAAATTTGCATTGAATGGCGAAGGACACTGCGGGCAATTCTGAATTGTACGAACACGCAGGAACTTTGTGTCAGTTTTGTGTGTTTCTTGTGTCGAGGCTTTGGAGCAATATGTGTCTGGTCTGGTGTTTAAATCTTGCGGTTTGAATTTAGTTTGTTTGAAGCCTACGCGTTTCTATCGACATCGATTCCATAATATTGATTATTATAGAAGTTTAATACTGATTTAATCGATATAAATTGGAAATGTTTGCTTACTATACTGAGATCCACTATATTAGTGTCCAGAGATCCACTATAGTAGTAGGTATGTAAATATTTATCTTGTTTAAAATTTCAGACGAATTTCATTTATGCATTTAAATTGTGTTATTTGTAATTCAAAGGGTCTTAATATGCATAGACTACAAGTTAAGTTTATGCCGTATGGTCTTGCAATGTCTTGAGGCCCTTTATTTAACTATTTTAAACTCCACGACGCGAAATTTATACGGGTTAGTGGAAGCAAATTAGTCTTCCCCATTAACCTTCGGTCCATTTTCTTTGTTCCTTAGTCAAGAGATTTAACATTATGAATGAAATAACTGCAGTACCTTTAAGTAACATGTTAACGTCGAACATAAAGAAAAGAACACAATAATATGACATCGATTGACCACTTGCAATTAATCAAAAAGAAAACAGGTGCACAATGAGTGAATGAATGCCGCGGGTCACAGCAAAGCTGCGTTCGGGGAAGTTGTAAATACGGCAGCTGCCTCGCTTCTACTTAATATGCAATTGTAGCTTTTGATTCTACACATTTGTTGGTAATTTGCGATGAACTATTTTAAATAGGTTGTTTGTTAGTCTTGCATCAATAAGTTTACTTCGTTTGCGATAATAAATGTTAACTACTTTTGCTGATGATATTTTATCACTATGTTGGCGTAATAAAGATTGAAGCTATGTCTAAAATTACCATAGTATACATAAACAACACTAACTACCTTATACAAGGTCTTTGCTGAACGTGCCTAATAGGTAAGTATGTACAATTTTAAATGTCCAGTTTGTTGCTATCTTTGGGGTATCAAAGGCGGGTATTGGAAGCTGACTTGAGTTTGGCTACAACATCACTGTAAAAGAAACATTATCGTATAGAAAAGACAAGTAATTTTTATCTTTACAACGTACGTATAGTATTGGCCTCGCTAAGAAACTATATTAGATTACACACCGAGGACAGGAAAGTAAGAAAGGTCTCAGATCTCATGTGATATGAGGCTTTCTTATTACTGTCCGAGGTTAGTATACTATTTTTCTTCTCGGCAGAGGTGGAAAGCGACAACTTCGTTCAGCGCAGCGGGACGAGAATTGACGATTTCCGTCCGGAGGGAAGAAAAATATTAAACACGAGTTGGTCCGTGGTTTCTCTACAACTTCATTACATTCTAATCCGAGTATAAATAAATCTCTTGATTACACACTATTTTCACATCTTCACAAAAGTCTACAGCGGCAACAATTGGTGAGAAAAGTTAAGATAATGCGCACTCCACACATAGGTCGCGATGCATCGCATTGCAGCACTCGCGATCGCGGCTGCATGCGCAGGAGTGCGAAGCGAGCGCACTCGCACGGGGTCGTGGGTCAGTTCGCACTGTTTAGCACCGCGTCATATTTATAATTACCGCGGGCGAGAGCGGGCTCGGGTTTATTGGGTGTCACATAAACTATGGCATTGTTTTTTTGAGTATCATCTGATGAAAGAAACATTTTAATCGATCGAATTACGAGGACTAATCATTGATACAGGTTAATTCTGCGATATTAAAAATATTAACTTTTGATTGCAGAATAAGATTTTTTTTTTCTATTATATGGATATTCTATGAAGTTTTGAAGTTAAACACTTATACCTAGTGAAAACCATTGAAAAGGGGTGTCTAAGACCTATCAAGCCCTAAAAGCGTTGCGTATTATGTGGATGAGCCCTAGGCACTCTCCCGCGCAGCGCTCGCGTCGATAAATCAAAATTTTAAATCACCGGTGGGCGTAGCGAGCCGCTTGCCCAGCGCCGAATAAAATGAATTAAAAATAAAATAACGCGAGGGGGCCGAGCGCCCTGAGAAAATTTAAAGATATTTCGCTTTAGTTTTTTTAATTAATACCTTGTTAAAATTTAATATTGAGGGCGCATGCGTTATTACAATGGGTGTGCGCGAGATTTTTAACTCGCTTTCGGTAACTTATTGAGGATCCGCGGCCTCTTTAATTGGATCATTTTTTTAACGAGAAATGATAAGCTTCGATGAAGGGTGAGACGATATCATTACACGGATTTTCTCGCAAATTAATAGCATAAAGTATAAAGTAATATTACGTTACATAAGTGGTTTATTCTGAGAAGTTTTTAACATAATGCCAGCGGTAACAGTAATGTGGACGTTCCGTTATAATTTTTTAAGGCATTCTTTGTTTGAATGACTCTTAATTAGGTAAGACAAGCATTGGACATCTGAGCATCCTTTGAACGTTGACTGGCGTGATATTCCTTCTGTCATGTCAAAAGTAGCTGCTGCCGTGATCTTTAGATGTTGGCCAGAAAAAAATAATGGGAGCTTTTACAGAGATATCTAATTTTATATTAACAAATCATTCGTGATTCCAGTTTCGTGAGTCTCGGTACTACTGGTGAAACGTGGATGTTCTGAGGTTTCAGAATATCTCTGACTACCCCCTCGGGGAATATAGTCGTGAGCATATGCTATGCTTCGTGATTCCAAAGATCGAAGGTAACATCAATACAGGGTGTTAGGAAAAGTATCATTAACTTTTAAACCACATACTCTACCCATCAAACTGGACAACTTTTACTATGGGAGCAAATCTGTCAGAACAATAAAAAATCTACTGTCTTATAAATTTGAGTCGTGTGGGTATTGCAGTTTAGTATGGAATAGCAGATTTTTTTGCTCTGACAGGTTTTCTCCAATAGTAAAAGTTCATCAGTTTGAAGGTTAGAGTATGTGGTTTGAAAGTTAATTATGCTTTTCCCACTATTTACATCAATTATAATTATTACATCTGTATTCAACAATTTCACCCAAAGTTTGTTTTCCTTTAATGTTTCCCATTATTATAAACAATACTTTAGTTATACAGTAAACAAGCTCTATCTATCTATAACTTATCTGTCAGCTAGAAACTCCCACTGTTTTATCCTAATACCGTAGCCACCACGGTAACTGCAACATATTTATTTTCTCAAAACAATCTCAGCAGACCCTAAGGTCAATAATTTCCACATGTACGCTTATGCCTACAATTATGAACTGTCAGACGGTAGTCGGACATACACGCGTCGCTTCCCTGACAGCCTTCATGCGAGCAGACATAATGTTGGGCCAGGAGGTACCTTTTAATAACTCCATGACCTCCCGCTTTGAGAGGTAAATAACCGACTACCACAGATAGGTTATTTACCTCTCAGATTAGATTTTTTCTTAATTGCTATTGGCTATTTGCAATTCTTATTGGCTATTGATAGTGGCTATTTAGCCACTGTTATGAAAACATAGAATTATTAGTGTTAAATGTACGAGAAACACAAGGCCAACTAGTCATTAATATCACTAAAAGATGGAAAGACATTTTCCTTTATTTAATAAAAAATATCAATGAAAAACTGCACGTTTTAAATGTAAGAACCTGGGTGACCGAGCTTCGCTCAGCTTTTTTTGTTCGAAAACGGATTTTTTTACTGATATCATCATCAGTATCAGCTATCAGCTATCGAAACTTGAAAAGTAAAACAGTATGAACTGAATACAAAATTTCATCCAAATCGTTACAACCGTTCCAGAAAACCAATTAGATACATAGGTATATAAGAATTGCTCATTTTAAGTAAGATAGAAAGATCAGTAGATGTAACAGAGTTTCTTTCTAGTTACCTTGAATGGAACAGTCGTGAATTTATTTCATATGCAAGGTGCTAGGGTAGGCAGTTGCATTAATTTTGTGGGGGAATAGCAAATACGCAAAAAAAAAAAACTACTTTTCATACAAACTTTCCATCACCGTTGATGCATGTAGTAAGTATGACAAGATCAACATTTATTCTCTTCATTTTCTATAGGTTTCATAGGGAAAGTTGTTCAGTTCTGGGGTACAATCACCCCTTAAAGTATTTTTTTTTATTTATAATTATGGACTTCTTGCTTGTGCGTTAGCACTGCATTTCCGCCAATGTCAAGTGGTTTGTTTGATGGAGTATCTATCCAATCTCGAGGATTGTTTTTGAGTAAGAACACAACTGAGATGGATTGCGGAGCCTCGTGGCAGGCTGAAACGCTAACCGCGCGAACACCACGCGAAAGACGGGTGTTCGGGGCAAACCCTGTAACGTGACCCCCCCTTAAAGTAATGCAACTGTTTATTCTGACATCCTGTATGACATATTCATCAAAATTGTAGTAGTTATGTACCATTTTGTGTTACCTAACTTGACATCCAATTATATTAAGTTTTCAACCCCTAGACGAACAAAAGGAAGTTTAACGTTCTTTCATCATTAGAACAACAATCAATTCTATTTAAAATGGATTAAGCATCGTATATTGTTAACTAAGGCAGGTGCAGGGCCTCCAGCCCTGTAGCCCTGTAGGTCGAGCAAGGTGGATGGCATTTGTTTTATCGCATCATTCCGCTAGAACTACTAAAGTCCTTTCCACTAAAGATATCCCCTAATTGCACTCTTACACTTAAAACATAAGAATGATATTGGTTCAATTAGCGGGACTTTAATGCGTGGTTATAAACTGCAATAAACCGATGCCCCAGTTCTAGATTAGTGTTAGTTTTATAACTCTGACAGATGCTCGGTTAGTACGTGACATGCGAAGTCTTGTCCAGGGATGAAAATAAAAGATAAGTGAAATAAAGACTTAGTGCCAATTTCGTATGATTTTCTAAATTACAATTAGTCTGTATTCATTATTTATAATTAACCCAACAAAATACTGAATACCTACACAACACTATGTCCTTTTGACTTAGAGTAACTTATTCTTTGCTCTGACTGTACTTGTAATTGAGACCAGTTGCAATAGCATGCCACGAAAAATAACGAAGACAGAGCTAGAAACTTCTCGATTTTTACATTAACTCGGGGGTGGCATAATAGGCCCACTGTCCTAGAACGTATCGTTTTTATTATAAATTATAGTCCATGAAATTTTTTAAATTTATTAATTTACATTATATTTTATTTATTTAATCACATTAGTTACCATTTTTTACATAAATAAAAATCCATATTTTACAATAATTTACAAAACAATGAAGTTTACGGATTAATGTTGATTTAAGTAGTTGACAAACATAAATGAAATTTTCAAGCATTATGCAAAAAAAACGAAAAACGTTTTAATTGCGTTATTGTTCAAACAAAACAATGAAAAGATCAAGACATTTCTCAAATTAATTCACAGAAAAATTAAATGAGCATTTAACGCCGTTCTTGAAAGAATTGCAATTTTACGCCACAAAATATTGCGTAATTCTTCTGCTAACAAGAATATAATTTCTTTGCGAAAAAAATTTACAAAGTAGAGTAACAATATTACTTAGCTATCCAATTAATTATGTTACTCAAGCCCTAAGTGGCCGTGAAATGACATTCAACATGTCGGAGTTAAAGAGTTTTTTATTAAAAGACTAACATATTTTAGTTTTTAAGTTAAGTCCTCACAGGGAGCTTTTTAAATGAGCAAATAATACATTACAAGCTTAGTGGTGAATGTCAGTCATAATTTTGACTTATTCAAATTTTCACTCCTTTAATTATTGCATCAAACATTTTTTTATTGCCCATAAATTATCCTTTTGCCTAAAATAAAACTACTTTTTAACTTACTTGCATACAGGGTGGATTTGAAGTCATAAGCATCTTTTTTAAACTCTATGTTTTAAAGGATGCTAATTAGTTCAAATTCACCCTGTAAATTTATTTGGAAGGTCCAGAAATTATGGGAACATAATTATTAGCGTACCTACTTTAGTACCTACTTCGCAGGTACCGAGAAATGTTTTAGTTTTTTTAAACATATTTATGAGCATTTATTGGTATATTTTTGAATGCTTCCTTGTGTCTGATGTGGGCGGCCCTTCAGAAGAGATCATGTGAGTGATACATCAAACAAATACATCAACTCATTAAAGCTAATTCCAAAGTTTTTATGCCTAATTAAGTATGAAGAATGGGGTGTTCGATATCAGTTGCAATTCTCGATCGCATGCGCACTCAAGTCTATTCATAAAGTTTTATGTGTGAATGAAAGAATACATCAGTTTTAATTGAAGAATAATTGCGATTGTATTCTTTACAAACGGTTATTGCTCTTTTACGATCGTAGTTGTCTTTAGATCCATTCGACTGGAATAGTAATTTGAAACGGAAATTCTATTAGTTAGTTGCTACCTATGATAGGTTTATATGGTTGGGCAAAGAAACGGTTAACGATAGGTTTACTTACTCGTACGTTGACTAACGTTCGATTGTATTAAACTATAAACAAAGAAACTATGTCATAAAAATTGTTTTTTCTTTCACGTCTTGAGACATTTTCAGAGAACGTAGCCTTTTTACAACTGTGGTGTTTATTATTTCCTACATTACTACGTACCTAAATAAAAAATAAGAAATGGTGTCCTATAAGTGCTTTATTTGCAAGATATAAACTAATAAAACGGATAAAATAGTTAAGGAACAGGAGTGAGATTTTTAAAAAGACATACGTTCAAATCAGCAGTAGAAAATGTCAAAACTGTTATGGAGATTATGCTTCATTCATCATAGTCATCATCATGTTTTTGAACGTGTGACTTTTAAAAATAGCACTTCAAGGGATTTGCTTTGCAATTTATGATTTGTTTTCCTAACAAAAGTTTTACACTATACTATAATAAGTTCTTTACTTAATTCATCCAATCAACCCCTTCATATTTTGCAAATATCTTCTCCAAAACATCCACGCGATTCGCAAATCAACATTCACAACAACAAATTAAGAGTCTCCACAAAACAAAGGCCCAGTATGTTAGAACTCCGTAAACAAGGGTGGGCCATTCAAACAATACGGATTAATTATCGGCCGAAATCGACTCAAATATACCTGTCACCAATGTACGATGTCGCGGCCCAATTTATTTGGGACCCAAACAATGGTAAACTCGGTAAACACAATGCGAAACGGTCACAAAATGAACAAACTGAGCAAAAGTCGAGTCAGAGCTACTTGCTATGCTACTGTAAACTTTATTGCCGAGGAATAAAGTACTACGTTGTTAGTACTGAAATATGACTACGAAGTGTATTTTCAATAACGATTATAATAGAGTCAATAAATATTGCATGTTGTATGGCTGAAAGGGTGTTTAGACAAGGGCGGTCGGGAGTCGGGACTTTCTTGTGGATATACATGGTTTTGTTTTTAATTGCTTATAGGATCATAGATCTATAGCCTTCTTGTCAATACATTTGTGTCACAAATTATTACGTAGAATAACAAGATTCATTAGATTTCAGAAAATTTTACTTAACTTTCCATTTGCCAACAGAAAACTACCAGGCAAAAGAATCTACATTTTTAAAATTTTTGATGAAAATTGTATGTAAATTGTCAGGGTTGAAATACATGCGAACAGCGCGCAGCACGCGCGTGCTGTGACGCGAGGACCACCGGGCCGCGGTGTCAGCCCTGATTCACGGCCGCCTTTGTAGGGTTGACCATTCTTTGGTATTATCAACTTTAACGAAAAATAATTAGCATGATCTAAGCTTAGAAAAAGTATATGTCTAGAATGAGCCTCACACTTGTTCCGTATAAAAAAAGGGGCTAACTTTCTTAGGTTGGTGTGCGTGAGGCGCCATACAAAATATGTATGTGGGCGTGTATATGTTTGGAACCAGTACTGGTTCCTATTTTTTTCGACGCTTTCGTAGCCTTGACTGTCTATCTTGATAATCTAAGGATCTAAGTTTAATATTGTTCAACTGTAGCTTCCCTTTAAAATCATTAATAACTTTCTAGTTAACGAAACAACTGTGCATTTCTTAATTATTACATATTGCACAGTTCATTAAACTACGAGAAAACTTAATTACAAATACTTTTAAAATTTCTGTGTTAAAAGATGGCAAATATGACAGAGAGCTTTGCTACAAACTGATACGTGGTTGGTATTCGTAGCAAAGTCTCTGACCTGCCTAAGGTATCGTGAGTTACATATACTTATATTCTCTATCTCTACATCTTACAGGTTTATCCTATTTACAATGCAACCCGTTAACATGACGGTGGCAGCCCTGTGATACGGTGGCGGCAGCGACAAGCGTAGCATTGTTAGGCGGAGGCCGCCCTCAGCCCTGAATAAATACATTCATATTGCCACTCTAAATATCTGCGATCGATGCTCTCTGCGCTCCGAGCCGACAAACAAAAACTCACTGTGAAATTATCCTGAAGACAAAATAAGATCATCTTTAGCAACCAGCAAGAAGCATCAATGAAGTGTGTGAGTTAGATTTAATGTTGATTCGTCAATGATAGCCGTTAATATTGCAATTGAAGTTAAATCTTTAAATGGCTGCGATAACTTAAACGCTAATTCAGTCGTATAAGCTACGTGTCACGTCAAGAGAGGCGTAAAATCTAGATCGTTAACACTAACAACTTATTCCTATGGACCTCCGGGGTTTAATCGCGCAAAATCTACCGCATCGCGACGCATTCAGCGCGCCAAAATGCGCAGAAAATGGAAAAAACATGGCGCTAACCCGCGAAACTGTATGTATTTAAACGCCGAATCCGAGATTCCGATTCTCAAAAAAGCGGCCAGCATTCGGTCATTTAAATTTTTCCAAAACGTGAACACAATGGAACAGATTCGAAAAGTTTGTTGGTTTTTTATTTCATTTTTAATTTTTAAAATTTAAAAAAGGAATTCGGTTCGGCAAGGCCTGTCACATCATTCCAGCGCTGCTAAGTGACGCCGGACGCACGTCAGTCCCCTGGATATGTTTTATTTTCAAACGAATCGAATGAATCGCTGCGTTTTTTGTTATCATAGTCGTTGTAACCAAGTGCTCGGACGCGCTCGTAAGCTTATTTTATTTTAATTATTTATATTCTTCACATTGCATTGTTATTCAATCACTTGGAAACAGCTGGTAATACCTGCATTGAGAATAAAATTTAAGCACCTAAATCCGTTTTCCTTCAGCGATGCCCTAGATACGGTAATCGTATCATGCCTATTACAATAAAGGTGAACGCTCACAGACGTACCTGACGCGCGACTTGCGATTGACGTGCGTCCACATGACGCTAAAAGGTCTATTGTATACGAAACGCTCGTTACGGCTCTCGTCCAACCGGTCTTTAACACGGTCGGACAATGTGATCACTCTATACATAGTAGCCGTTTATCTTTCCAGTCTGTAAGAACACAGCCCGTATCTCAGGTATTAGCTACTACACCTGTTTTGTTGCTATTAATTTAGTTAACGAATTTTGTTTTCAATTTTGATTAACTAGTTTTAGATTGTGGGAATTGGGTATATTAGTTTGATTATTAGCTTCAGTGTCTTTTAAGGAATTTTTAAGTAAATACACGTTTTTAATACAAAACTTGTTTAAGTTAGTAAACATTTTTAAAAAGGTTCCGAAGCAGGTAAGATATAAGAATAAAAATGTGATTTTATCTTTAAAAAGTATATGTGTACATAGAATGAGCCTCACGCTTCTACCGTATAAAACCAAAGGGGCCAACTTTCTTAGGTTGGTGTGCGTGAGGCGTCTTAAAAATTATGTCTGTGTGCGTTTATTTGGACAGGGTTTAGAGGCCAGTGCTGTTTGCAATTTTTTTTTGACGCTTTCGTAGCTTCGACTGTACCTATATCTTGACGTATAACTATCCAAGAATTTTATGTTAAGATTGAGATTTGAATAAATAAAGGAATGAAATAGACTTTATTTACACCAAACACAAAATACAAAAAAAAATCTATCAATTCTCTTAATATTTTTCGAAAATGGATAAGTGCTCCAGAGACCATTTAGGAAGTAAAAACATCACATCTAATATCTACTTTGTTCTTCAATATAAAAAGAAGCATAAAAGGTTGTTCTCGTGTTACTATAACTGATAAATAAAAGCAATTATGTAAATCGGAGGCTCATTAAACATTTCACGTAGGTAAATATTGTCGCGGCCGATAAGGCTATCGGATCTCGATGCGTGATCTCGCGTCGCGGATAATATCGGATTGCGTCAATTACGCGACTGATGCGCCGCGATCGCGCGATACATACAAAATGTATTGTGTGTGACTACCCTTATGTTTAGCGAATAAGCCGGACTCCGTGTGGAAGCATCTTTACAATGTAGTTAACCGTTAGTATAGTTTGAGCGTAGTAGTTTGCTATAAACGTGTTGTTATTGACCGACGTGTGCTTTTGGAAAAGTAAATTATCTCTGAACTTTAGCTAACGTCCTTTGGAATTGCTGCTAATAGAATTTTCAAAGAACCTAATCCACTTATAATATTAAGGTCAGTGAAGTCAAACTGAGAGGAATTTTCTTGTTAAATCGAATCATCATCATCATTTCAACCTAACGTCTATTGCCTCTTTATCCAACCGTTAGATCCACAGCAGTAATTGTGAAAAAGCAACTTTAGGAATAGGTACATACTTTAAAACCTAATTACTATGATATTTGTACCAAGTTATCAACCCATAATGCTACAATCGAATTTGTCTTCAATGCCATAAAGATTTAAAGTCCACAATTCGAATAGAATGCTAAAAGGTAGACCTAAAGTTCGCAGATACGGAAGTGAGGCAGTGGCTTGTACGAGGTGCGCGTGGGACGATCTACACTGTTGACAAAATAGCTCCTTGTGAAGTGTTGGTTACCGTTAAATAGGAAGCTGATATAGTTACTTCAGACTGTAGTCACCTTTAATATAAAAGACAATAGATTGATTAAAATTTTTTCTTTAATTTGAGCGTTAAGAACTAGGTAATACAGCCTTTAATTCTTTGAAAAAAATCGTTCGTTTTTGCCAATTTTGTTACGAAACTAACATTAACGAAAGAAGACACTGCCAGAACATTATGCACACTAATAAAGTAGTCATAGAAATGAACAAATTATGCAGAAATGATGCTTCGAATAGCGGACCAATTGTTACTAACGAGTGCCCATTAATAAAAAGAAGTAAAAACAGTTCGAAGACAACCGATACTGCCTTCATGATGAAGTAGCAGCCACTGCAGCCGCTCAAGTGTAAACCCATCCATCGTTGCATTTGAATAAAATCTAAATACGTACCCACCATCACCCGCGGCATATGTTGCCGATATCAATTATTAAGAATCGAACTGTTTAAATATGCTTATAACACGGTGCGGTGGCATCGTGGCATTGTACGGGAGTCGCGTCATTAGTCAGGGAGACACCGATGCCCGAACCCGACAATTTGAACGCCGAGCAATGCCCGCACTAAATTGCACCCTGCCACCTAGCATCGTTCCTTTTATTTATTTGTATTTATAAAGCATTCGAGACCTAATTATATCGGTGAGTGTAAACCGTGATTCGTGTAATGCTTTGGGAACAGTTGGCTCTAGCGCGCGCTGACGGGTTAATGACAGCCCGCGCTTCCTCTATGTTAATTGTCGGGAGGAAGTCCAAAGCGCGAGCGCATCGCATTATTTATTAGATCGACTTTTGGTTGTGTTTTATTGCGTCATGTTCGGTAGCCGAGCCACTTACCCGACTGTCAGTCGCGCTGAGGCTTAGTCCAGATTATAACGTAATACGGTAGTTTGCTTGTCTCTAATGCCTCTCGAACGATTGCTTAATGCCTTTAATTGCTGAGCTTCGGCAGCAAAAACGAAAAGGACTCTCATCTTCGAAAACAACTTATGTCAGTGTAACGAGCGAGTGCAAAAACCGATGTTACTTTTTGTTTCTCGATTAAAACTAGCCTTGTCGACCGTCGTGGAAGCTTAACGGAACATAAAAATATAGAAGTGTTGATTGCACATGAACTTGAATCGAGAAGATTGCCGGCGTAATTCCGAGCCGTGCAATTTGAGGCTCTAAATCAGGGAGAAACGTCCGCACAGTTGGCACTACAGCTACCGATAAATAACAGCACGCCCGTGCGAAACGATTAGTGTAACAAGGGAATGTTTCATTTTCAAAGTGCCAAGAAGCTGCGTTTATTGAGTTATTTGCTGGACAATATTGATATTCCTATATTTACGGAACCAAACAGATCAGGTAAGGGTATTGGATAGTATTGTGAAAAGGATTAAGAATGCGTAGTGACGTAACTGGCGTGAATGGGAGCACGTAGCTACCCGCGCAATCGATTCTCCCCGGTACGCGCGTGAAATCGAGCGCGCGCTCTCATTTCGAATCGATCGCCGTTTACTCGGCCGCCTGATTCGATTAGCGCCCGCCTCTAAATTTATACAAGCCCTTATTCTATTAAATGAAGCTACCGGCTCTGATATTTGTAAAATCACACGCTTATTAGATACACCAATAAAGTTAATCAATCCGTCAGTTTCTAAGAATGAAGCGTTGGGATGAAAAAATGTCCGTCCGTATTGTGACAAGAATATAAAACAAGCTCCTAGCTCTATCATTTGAATTTATGGTCTCCACGCAGGCTTGTTTCCTTGTTATTAATATCGACATTAATAGAATCCCAATATCCTGGCCATAAATGTCACAGCCACTGGCGCCTAGCACAGGTAGAGCACGAAAACTATAAAAATACGTACACAAAAACATTCAATTCTCTAACAATGAACGGTGACTCAAGAGAAAAAAAGTCGATAATTTATAACACCTCCCGCTACCCGGCCACCGGTATAAAAATCCTGAGAATTGTAATTTTTCTTACAAAATTTAGTGATATGTCAAACCTGTTCGACGTGGCAAATAAAAATGTACGACGCGACGGTTGAGATAAAAAATAAACGGAGGAGCTTGGGTTATTGCTAAAACAAGGGAAGGTTACCATATCAATCAAGGCGTTGACAAAAGTGGAATGTTTTTTCGTAGCTCGGGTCGTGGGATGAAAAAAGGGTCTGTGTTTATGGAAATGCAATAAAAGCGATGCGAGCTGCGCGGACGCAGTGACAATGGCATTAAAAAGTAATATCAGTATCCCATGAAGTTATATATGTTGAAATTTTGAAGACAGGAATAAAACAAGCGATTTTCCATAAAATATGCAAATACATATATCATGAATTTAATTTGGAAATCTACTTTTTCGAAGAAAGTTTAATTGCTTTAGGACACTTTGTGTTCACAAAAACATAAATTTGTAACACTTTAACACAAAATCCTAATCTTTGGGAAAGTTTAAGGATTTCTTAAATATCTCATTCACAAGCACATAAAATACATGAAAAAAAAAAACGTTGAAAGTTAAGGAAATAAGCAAACAAATCAGATAAAATTAATTTAAGACCTCCTAAACACTTGTCAAATCTAAAAACGCAGAGAAGCCCACCTGTACTTATAATGCCAGGTAAACTAAAGAATGGTAAAAATGTGAGTGCCCCCCGCTGGGATAGAGTCCCGTGTGTCACTCACTCACGCAGTGACCACGCTTTTTGCACCAAGGGAACGAATTTATATTTATAGGCGTTTTCCTGCTTCGTATTTTGATGTTGAGATATCAACAAATCGATTTAAAAATTTCTTTAATTAATAAATTGGAGTTGCTTTGTGGGTCTGCTATTGGGCGGTCACGTGCGCGTCGGTTGCCCCATCCCCGGCCTACAGTGGAACTCCAGTGGTGGCTCAGGATATTGTTCTTTTATACGAACAACCCTTGAAGTCACCAAAATATCAATATAACCGTACAACGTCAAGCACTTTTGCTATAAAAACTCGACATTGGCAAAATCATCATTAACCAAAGATGGCAGCCATATTTTTAAAATAGAATAGAATTAATAAATTGTTAGCAAGAAAAAGTTTGCACACTCGTCAGCATTTCAAGTAACATCAGTTTCGTTCAATTTCAAAGATAAGTAAAGGGCAAAGTTTATAGTGTAACTTGATGTAACCATAATTTCTAATCACATTATGGTAAGTACTACAGAGATGTGAGTTACAAAATGCAGCTTTCAAAAGTCAACCTCAATAAAATTATAATCTGCAACGAACTATGTTAATTATTAAACTAATCAACAAACATCACGAAACTTATGTCTTTACACATTACGATAACTATCTCGAAATTGAAATATTAAATCAACAATAGTAACCAAACAGATCAACAAATGGGCGTTTTTTTTTAAAAGTGTCCCTTGAGAAAAGTGAGTGTCCGGTCACTTTCATAGTCTATTATTCGAAATTTATTAAGATTTCTATCATATTATGTATATTATATTAATAAGTAACTTTTAAACTCATCTTTTTCAGTAAAATAATGCGTGAATCTGTCTTAAATATAAAATAATGCCAAAATAAGTAAAACGGGGGCGACGTTTTTGGCATGTCCCACACCAACCATGTCAAAATCGGAGTCGAATATAATGGTCTAATAAAATTTGTTCAACGTATTTTGTGTATCGCACTGGTCAATTATGCTCTGAACTTCAATTTTAAACCTTAAAACATACTACTTACCGTTGAAATTTATTTAAAAACACCCGTTTTTATGTTGTCCTGCAAAATAGCGGATGGTGGAATTTCCACCTACGCTACCGCATTTTTTATGTCTTCCGACAAAAATACTACCAATTACGGCAAAGATTCCAAAAGATAGCAACATTATTAGTCTATGGTAGTTGCCATTTTGTAAATTTGACAGCGCAGTTCGTCAGAAAAACGAAAATAAATGGTTGCCTTGTCGGTGTTCAAAAAAATTGTTCCACATACGAGACTACTTTTCTCCATGTAATGTTTAGCTAATTATTATATTTTTTAGTATGTTAAACTTGTTAATTTATGTTTATTTGGAATCTGAAGTTAAATTGACCTAAATATGAATAGTTAATTGGTAATTTTGTCTGAAAGTTTAACTGGCATGGATACGTCACTTCCATTACGCTGCGGTCACATGAATGGAAGTAAAAAGTGACGTAATGGAATCCTAAAGATGATTTCACAAGGAGCAAAATGCCAAAAAACCGAATGTCAATATAATTCATACAGAAAGACTTATCGTTATCTTTTATGAGCTTTCTCATATAAGGTGGTATCCAAATTATACCCATTTTTTATACTTGACTAGTTATGACTTTTCAAATATTATTTTAAGAATTTTTGACCGCCTAATCACCTAAATTTTTATTTATTTTATATAGGTTTACTTAGCCAAGCAATATAGTTTTTTTAAAGTATAAATGACTGACCTAAGTTTATTATATAGGTACCTAAATAAATAGTGACCTAAGTTCCTAATAGTATTAATAGAATTTTGTGCCATATTAAACGTTGCCTTATAGTTCCTAAACGTCATTTCGTGTTCCACTATACGTCACTGTCCTATTATCGCTGTGGTATAATTTCTAAGATTAATTATCAGATCTCAAAGATATTTGTATTGATTTTTGTTTAATATGGTTTATTAGATTAGTTCTTTTCTACTGTATTTTTTTTTATAAATAATTTTACGCATTTGTTGATTTATGAAGAATAATATGTATTGCAAAGTATCCAAAAGTAGCGTTTGGGAATATTATTGTCAAAAATTTTATTGTTTTGTATTCATGAGCTGAATAATTCATATTTTTTAGAAGACAGTTTTTGTTTTACATTTAATTAATAAAATAAATAAATTCGGAATTCCTCTAGTTTTCTCTAAAACTCTTTTAAAAATTAGTGACGTAATGGAACATCCTACAAACAATAACAAAATGAAATGTAAATATTTCCGAAATTCTTCATTATATTTCATAAAATTTACTATTTTCATAAAGGTTGTTCCATGTTTTATCAAATTAATTGCATTTTGAAGCTAAATGAAAATATTCATATATGTGGAATTCCTATTACGTCACCGACAACTTTAAAAAAAACCGCCCAAATGCTTTAATCCGTAATAGAGAGTGACCGCAAAACGTGAGTTGCCGGACCGCAGAGTTTCTATAGTGACATGATATTATTATGAGTCACTTAATTCTCTAATAAGTGCTCGATGCAGTCGACACTACGGTTTTCCGGTTGTGGGTATAGTATAAGCGGTTCTGATATTGTTTCGGGAATAATTTGTTCAGAAACATCGCGTGTTCCAATTTTTTTATAATTTATGTTTATATTTATCATGCTAAAAGTTTATTTCTGTGGTTGTTTGGAAAAAATCACTTTTGGTTATAAGCGCATTTATACCAGATGCCATGACTATTGATGCTTTTGAAATTTTGAGTTTCCAATAATGAATATTCAGTGTGTTATGTTAAGTATCATTCATGAATGAACAAAATGGAATCAATTCAATAGTACAACTTTACATAATCTTCAAATTAACAAATATTTGTTAATTTTAATTACTTTGCACGAAGAGTTAAGACGTAACTTTGCAAAAGTACCTATCATTAAATCTTACTTTTTTAGCTTCATCAAGTACATCTTTTAATGGGGTACATGACATCAATAATGAACATATTTCTCTGATTAATCTTCAATTAAGTACGTACACAAATCTAAATGCGAAAATTATAATTACTTTGCACGAAGAATTATGACGTAACTTTGGTATTGCATCTTACTTTGTTTTAGCTTCCACAAGTACCTACCTATTTTTTTAAGGTTCGTGATATCAATAATGAACATAGGTAATGTTCCGTTTCTGAACCCGCTCTTGCCCTCTCATGGTTTGCACCACACCAGCGGCCACAATTTATTCGACGGCTCGCTGTGATCGATGGCCAGGGGCCTTGTCCAGGCCACCGAGACAACACGGACAACGGCCACCGTCGCTCGTTCCAAATATAAAAATATTTTACCACGCTCCAAATTCGACATTTATTTTAATTAAGTCGTTGTTCCTTTGTTTTGTTCATCTAGTTGCAATGTAGTTTTTGTAATTTTAGTTCGTTATTTCTCGCGCCAAGTGATGGTTAATTAGTGATTTAACAGAAAATTCTACCTAACCACCGGCATAATGAATGCATGAAAATCATATCAAAGCAATACATAATGTTGTCAGTCAGTACTTTTTGGGGTTCCGTAGTCAAACAGGACCCCTTACACTTTCGTATGTTCTGTCTGTATGTTTGTCTGTATGCCCCGCTTCAATTACTCGCTCATTTTTATACAAACAATAATTTTCATATGTATAAACTATCAGGTGGTGACCCTAATTAAAATGCGCTATCGTTAGCGAGCTCACATTATGTTAAATTAGAAAAACTACTGTTAAGAGTTTTCCTTCTAATAAAAATACAATAGCTACGGAACTCTATCATGGGCGAGTCCGACAAGCTCTTGTCCTTTTTTAATAGATTACAGATATTTAAAACAGATAAGATGCTGATCGAATAGTAGGCGCAATCGATATGTCGATTGGGTTTGTAAAATTGTGTTTTTTAGCTCCTAAGAGTTAAGAAAAATCGATAAATAAAAATCTAACCTCACAGTCATTCAATATCAAGCTATTATAAAACCTATAAACTTCAGCTAAAGATTCAAATTCTCTAAATAAATGCTCGCGTGACCTTCTGTTTTATTCCTGTGAAACCTATCAAAGGATGACATCACGGCGATTCATCAGGCAGACAGTGTGGGACCAGGCCTCCACGTTTAGAAGTAGGATTCTCATTGTAACAGTTTATTTGGTCGCTTGAATGTTAAATAGTTAAAGTTCTATGACCGGATTTTCGCTACACGCTTTATTGTATTTGTTTTATTTTTGGCACGATATTTGTTTTATATCAATTTGTATTCCATTATATTACAATTTGTGATTAATTGAGTAGCATAAATTAGACGCATCATATGTATAATTACTATCATATGACAGATATTTTAATTTACTTAGGGCCTGTTTTACCACTTCTGAATAAGTTCTTGTTAGCTTATCCGACAGATATTTTGACATAATTTCATACAAAATATGTCAAACTTATCTGTCGGATAAGCTAACAAGAACTTACCCAGAAGTGGTGAAACAGGCCCTTTAGTTATACTAATAAACCTTTACAAATTGTTTATTGTACCTTGAATTCATATTGCACCCATACACTATATCAGTTTGATGGTCAGGAGCACCCTCTTTACATTTAATTTTACATCCTGTATAATGTTTGTTAATATATTTAAATATCAAATCATATAGAGTTAAATAAGTTTGTTACTTTTTTTTTTTTTTTTACGTAGCCTCTTCAATGTCCCACTGCTGGGCAAAGGCCTCCCCCTTTTACTCTCCAATCCTCTCTGTTGAGTGCAAATTCTGGCCAACTCTCCAAGAAGGATGGAAGTTTGTTACTAAAAATAAAAAATTACGAACTTATGTTTAATGTTATAGACTAATCTCAGATGTAATAATATATAAACTATAATCAGACCATTACGTGTTGGTTTCATACCAATCGGCTATCAAAAACAATACTTTGTCAATAACGTTAAATACCATTTTATATTTATGTGAAGTGTGAAATAAAGCACATTTTGTATTGTCTTCATCTCAACCTTTAGCAGGTACCATAAATACCTTTACACGACATGTTAGCACGCATGTCCATTTGTTTTTATCTCAGCTCCTGCACGATGCAGTGTTGCCATCGTCCGTCTTAAGTTACAAGTCCCCTCAACCAAACCATATTCGACGTTATCACGAAAGTGTAAGTGTTTTAAGAGAGACTTGTTAAGGGGTGGGCACAGTTAAAATATTGTTGGATATTACTCGTAACGCATAGCGATGTTTATAGTGCGCAGGAGTTGCAGTTTTATTGCTAAAGAAGCAGCCATGTTGGATATCTTTAATCCTAGTTAGCTATTCTATTCGAATCTTGATATCTACAGTTTTTTATGGGAATCTAGATTGTAAGAATTTGTGTTTGTTTGTTAGTAAGGCTACTTACACAGAGAGTGGATTTATTATTTTGTCTGATTCTTAAATATGATACTGGAGTTATGGTGACCGCGCCTTTATCTGTATTCTGGATGCACAGGTGCGCTTGCGCCGGTCCTACGCTACGCTAGATCGCAGCTCTTTTGTTTCCATAATTTTGCGTTATATCTTGTAATTTATTGGTCGTGTTTTGCTCCAGGAATCTTGGAAGTAAAAAGTATTTTAGATATAAAATATCTTCCATACTTATAAGTGGTAGCAAGAAACTTACTGTTACTTAACTAAATGTTAATGATGCAAAAGCTTAAAATACTCGAAGTTTTCTCTCGGGAAAATAATATTTGGTTATGCGAAATATTTACCTACTAGTATAAAAAAATAAAAAAAGTTTATCGCAACCACCAACTGTTATGAATAGGAACAACGTGGTGGCAAAAGGTATTTTAATTACATTATTTACTACCGACGCTTTATTACTCTATTTACAATTATAATTAATGTTTAATCCGAAAATAATTTTTAGTAATTATTCATCACCTTTATCCTATTTTGTTTTTTATATTATTTAATTTATACGAAAAGTCACACGTGCAAAACGGATTCAGTAAAAAAAAGTTTACATAGTTTTTGCAATTAAATAAAGAACGAGAGATGCAAATTTTAGATAGATTATTTTTTTAAATTATAATAAGTAGAGTTTTATTGTACATACCTACTCACGTCTCACGCTAAATTGCTAATGTGTTATGATTTTTTATAATTTTACATGTATTCTCTCTAAGTGAACCGTAATTGTGCTTTTGAGAAAATAATTAAACTGCTCAGGAATTAACCAAACACATCCAAGAAATCTATACAGTTATAGGGTGTAAACTTACATGCGATTCATATTAGAAGGTGCTATCAACATTGTATGTTTCAACTTCAAAGAATAATGTCAGAATTGGTTTCCTATTAGGTAATTTCATATAAACATTAAAAAAGAAGCCCAATGATAAATTAAAGTGAACTATGAGAATTTCCAACTAACATAATTTGAACAGCTCATTGTGAAAACGACCCTTGATCTAATTATTATATTAACAAACGTATTGTCTAAGCAAGGTTAGCCCAATTTATATATTAGGTAAATCAAGTTTCCAGTTTTTAACACTCAGTTACAATTTGTATTGTCAAAAGTTTCCCACTTCTAATTCATGTCAAGTGCAGCCAGGTAATTGGACATGTATAATTATTGTGAATGGAAATTAATTTTTATATTGTGGTTCTCAAAGTGTGGCTCCTAATTAGTAATTATATATCGCTTAGCTTTCGCTCCAATGACGTTTCACGACAAGAATCGTTTTCAGATCCTCTTTTTTAAACAGTTTATAATGCTTTGAATTGAAACGTAGAAATCGAAACATCTTTTAGATAAGATCAAATATTATAAAAAGATACCTACTTATTTTGAAACTATCTTCATTGGCTACCGTAAAGTCAAAGTTGCAAAGTAAACAACGCAACGTTCAATTTCTAAAGACAACCGGGTTCACTCATTAAAAACACATCTTTTTATTTTAACATTGTACTCCAATTAAAAATACATTAATTTGTAACCAATCCGATCGGATTGGTTCAGTTCAAAACTGTACCTTCGCTTAAACATCCTGAAGTGTGTAAAAGCACACATTTACTTGGGTACCGTTGTCAGACGAAACATATTTTAATTGCAGCACTTTTCAATTCAATGCGCAATGCGCATACACTTTACTTTATTTTCTTTTAATTTATAAAAAGTTTTTTCCGTTATTACATTATTATATTAATAAAATTAACTGTTTTCAATTTAAAAACTGTTTAAAGTTTGAGAACACCAGTGGCTAATTCTTTGTTGTGCTTGTTTTAAATATCGAGTGCATTGTCCAATTAGTCGGCTGTTTTGACAAGGTCGGAGGTTTCTTAATGGCCACCGTTAATTGCTGTAGTTTAAGTTTTTAATTAATTCATACCTTAGTGCGTCAGATGTGTAGTCTTAACTTAACTGTTCTATTTTTAACTTAGAGTTAACAAGATGGTTGACCGAAAAAGAAATCTTTAAAATCTCTTCAACACCAAAACTGTATTATTTTTCAGTTTTGCAGATCGCAATTTCTTTAACCACTTTTTTCTATATTTCTTTCTCAACGATAAGGGTACCTTTGATCATCATTGGTATGACATAGTTCTAAGTTAACAATAAATCTTCATTTTTAGCATATTATATTATTTTGTTCCAACAATGTACCTATTCATTTTACCAATTTTTATTGAGTTTAAATAGAATGTACCTTTAATGATACTCAATTTGGAGATAATGTTTAAAATCAGATTAACCGTCTCTTTCCTCCTCTATAAATATAGAATGGGATAAATCATATTTGAACACAGCTTTGCCGCTAGTCTCGCGCCCGCGTTATACAAAACCGTAACACATTCCATAAACACTTCGGATCGCGAGCAGTGCGCAGGATTAGCCAACACGCAGACCAGCAGGCGAGAGGCGAGAGGCAGGCATTGTCTCCAGTTCCCACATCGAAAATAAAAGTGAGAATTCAATCTTTTCTTACTCGTATTAACGACAACGGTATCTCTGCACACTACACCGCACTTATTAAAACAACGTTCTAACATCCGGGTCTTAACTATGACTCAGTAGCAACTTTTATGAGACATGAAATTGTTTTACGAAATGTCTTCACATTATAATTTATTTGAATCTAAGAGTAGGATGTATTTTATTTAGTAATTTAGAGAATCGTAACTGCCAGCAAGCGCGGCGTCGCACGCGGGCCGCAGTCGGCCTGTGGTAAGCCGGACCGCTGGAATGAAACCATAACGCGAGGCATTACGTAATTTGGCCAACAAAAGGCAAATATTCCGGACCATTCCGCTAGTTTATATCTGTGAGGCGGCATTAAGGTAAATTGTACAATTGCGCGCACGGGCTACTCGTTAGCCGATACGGGCCTGACGTGACGGCTCGACGGCCGAATGTCGCATTGTTTTAGTTTTATGCGTACCCGACCTTAGATTAAATGTTAACTGGAAGATTTATGGCGGTCATGGAGGCTAGTTTAGTGGCCGTTGGGCTCTTTCCTCGAAACGCTCAACTTTCTTAAGAGCCCAATTTGTGGGATCGCTTAATGCTGTGTGTCGTGCTCGGGCGTGCATGCTCCGCCTTTTTATTGCTGCCCCTTAACTGTAAACAACACCCATTCTTGATGTCACAGAAAAATATTCATAGTTATGTAAGCCGGTATTAAAACTGCCGCTCGGAGTCGGTTCGCGGAACTAGAGTAAACAAAATCTTTCGGAATACCCAATGAAGGAATGAACAAGACCATGAATATGTTCACCTATGCAAATTGTTAGAGAACTGGACAGAAAGTACCTTATTTGCGAGCTGTGAAAAAACTACCGAAAATATACCAATTTTAAACCAAATGTTACCTAAATAGAAACCTACTTCAAATGAGGTCATCGAAACAGCTAGAGTTCAGAGAGAAAAGCCCGATTTGGCAGCAAAATTTCATTAGCAAAGGACCTTACTGCCAACGTTTTAAAGATCAATCCAGTTTCAAATAAAAAGTCAAGACTGCAAATTATTATTACAATAGTATTCGTATATTTGGTAAACATCTACTATAGAACCACAAACCGTTTATAAAAGAATAGAGTTTTTAGTTACATTGATAATAACATTGATCCGCCATTATCAAACCTCAATATCATAGACTATATTTCATCCTGAGCGAATCCTGAGCGTTTTGGACACAAATTCATGTCCAAGTTCGGATTTAGTTATGAATTTTACATAATTTGGAATTTACAAACTCATCTTTCGATTCCTGTTAGGTATAAACGGTTGTTTTCATATTCAGAGTGTAAACAGAAATGCATTACATACTTCAGACCACCAAACTAAACAACTTTTACTAAGGAACCAATATTAAAATCTGCTGTTTTTGGGAGTTTGGGTCGACTCTCCATTAACGTTTTCTATGGAACAATGAAAGTATTTCATTTTGATGGTCTGAAACACTTTAAAGACTATGTATAATCGGGCTTTTCTCTCCAAAAATATGGAAAAACAAACAAATTGGTCGGATTCTTACACTCACCAATCTTCGCTTAGGCTTGATCAGGGGTCGATTCTGTCCATTCATTTTATAGTAGAGACCGCAGGCGTTGCAGAGGTAGTGGCCCGTCCCGTCCCTTCGCCATAGAGGTGTGCTCGTCGCCCCGCAGTTGACGCATTCCCGACCCTCTGTCATAGATAATAAGGTGTTAATTTGAGTCGACAAATATCAGGGATGAGAGAAAAGATTCTAGGAATTTGCTACTTTATGGTTTAAAGATACTGCACTGATTTGAAAAAGTTAAGTTCTGATGTCAAAAGATTGAGTTGATTGGTGAGTCTCAAAGGGGAATGTAAATTATGTTTAGCGTGAAAAAATACATCGTATAATAAAGTAACACAAAACAAATAAATAACATCAAATGCATCAAACCAACACCAAAATAAGTTATGAACATAAAAAGCATTGAGTGAATTAGGAATGTTAGTTATAAATAAACTAAATTAAGTGTTTAGTGGGTGAATTACCTGTCTCCTGGCAGGCTGGGAAAGATGAGAGAAAATCACATTCAGAAACATTACCAATCGAATTTCACTAACCAACAAAGCATGCAATACACTGACAAATATTTCAAAAACAAAACACTACATCCTTCATATTACTTTTACCAATTCAAATAACCAACGTAATTGCAATTACTACGAAAAAATAGTAAAATATTCAATTAACCAGGGAAAGCGCAGTTTCACTCGAGGAAAAAATATTATCAAGATTTTTTCAACACGCAAAGAGAATCTAGGAGAAAGTAACGTTGGAGCATTGGCTTATACCTACGTGCCTACACGGTCATGCAAAATGCCCTTCGAATGCTCCCACTCAAGTGAACACTTTATGTTAATTATTTGGTATACTAATAGTCATTTAGGTCAGTTTTTCTAATCGTGACCAAGAGAGCGGCACGTGCCCTGATGATTTCATTAACTGTTACCCAATCTACACTAAATAATACAATTTAAATAAACAGCGTAAGGTGTAATTCCCATATAGAGACGCGTTACGTCGGTAATTTTATGACTATTAAACATGAATTTTAGGCCCTATGTACACGTTTCAAATTAGTTTGATGCTTGGACCTTGGCAGTTGTCAAGCCAGAGAGTATGCGGTTTCTGCGTAGTCAAAGGGTCATACTAATTATAGCCATACAGCTGAAGTTCATATTTAAATATCATGAATTACTAACGCAGTAGACGCGCTATATCAATAAGTGCGAATTACGTCGAAGGAATCATTGTATACTATAATAATAATTAAACAAAAAAGATAAAACAATGCATCACAAATGTTATTAGCCTTTATTACGGATAGACAACGGCAACAAAAGCGAGTTGCTATAAAAATAAATGGATGTTGCAAAAATGTTCGAGAGCGTCTAGAGGGAAACAGAGCAGAACGAGAACTATAAAGTAAAGTATTACCTACATGCTAATTTTCACTATATGTAATTGTACGTATGTAAGTATGTACGTCTAAACAATTTTCAACGCTGTAATATCTCATCCATGAAGTATGTTGAATTGCTAATCCACTTACAAAAAGGGGAAACTGATAAGCTTTATTCTTGACACCTAATTAATCAAATACTACTGAAGCAATGAAGTTTAAAGTTTTAAATTCAAACTAATCTGGAAACAAATCTACTTTTCCATAAAATACATGCGCTAGATTTTGATGCTAAGAAAATCATGCTTATTAATTTATTCTGACCCCGAGTTGAGCAGCCCTCCGGGGAAAAATCGCAAAATTTTGAAATGAATACATTTTTTAACGATACAGGTAATCTCACATTGTTAGTGAGAGGATGTGTTCATATATGGGATGCGCGTGCGCCGCCCACAATCTCTCTCTAAACTCGATTACACGATCGATGATTTACCGAGATCGAATTTAGAAGCCCATCTCGTTACACCTTCGCATCCTCTCTTTAAAAAGATTCGA
The DNA here is from genome assembly GCA_963693445.1 of Agonopterix heracliana. Taxonomy (NCBI): domain Eukaryota; kingdom Metazoa; phylum Arthropoda; class Insecta; order Lepidoptera; family Depressariidae; genus Agonopterix; species Agonopterix heracliana. Next base: position 6,667,930 of record OY856310.1, read on the forward strand.
TACACTTCTAAAGTTATTAACATGTTGTTGAAATGAGTGTGGGAATCTGGGATAGCGTAATATTCTTTCCTATTAAGAGAAGATCAAATAATTATACGTAACGCTTTGTTTGTGTTGGTACCTGTTATACGCAAATAGGTTCGACGTCCTTTAGACGATATCGATCGAATGTGTGCCTATCGGTATGTATCTATAAATGATATGTATCTAGATCTGATTACCCGCGTCCCGAGGCAGACGCCACGACCGACGTACTGAATAAATAACGATAACCATACGCAAGGATCGCATCGAGCCAACTACGTAAAAAGGAAGGTGAAAGTGCCCCAGCAACCGATAGAAAAAAATACGTTAAAAAGAACCGAGAATGTTTTACGAGCTTTAGGCAGTGTAGCCATTCATCTTTTTTATGTAAAACCAGATCACAACCGGCAATTAAATCGCCCGGACCTTATCGAAAACTTATTGCGATCGGACCGACGACTCACTTTTTGGACTAACCCTTTATTTTTTGTTGGATCGATAAAGCCTGTAATTTGTTCCGAAGATTGTAATAAATAAACACCAATAACGATTATTAGGAAAAAATAACAGGATATTACACGGCGCATGGAGTTTTATGACAGTGTCTTTCGCTTTGATACTGATTTAGTTCAATAGTAACGTCTCTATTGGTAAAACGTTTGTGAAAGTCGGCACGGCCGCGGGCGCGGGGTTTTTACGAGATTTACACCCATCTGCCTCTCATACATCGATATTACACGTATTATTATAGAGCAGTATATCTGATTAATTACTACACGATATAATTGTTCAATCCGGTTCAATCGTAACGATAACTGTGTTTTAATACGTTCACACTGCTGAGTTATTTCTTTATTTCATTCGTTTCGGTCTCCACTGTATTATTATCGACTGATGTCGGTTAACAACTATGCTACGCAAGATTTGACAACGTATAAAGTTATTATTATAACTGTACATGGCCTGAGAGATTTGCTATCGTGAAGCACTGTAGATAATTTATGAAATGTTTTAGCGAAAAATGGCAGTGTTTGCTCAAAATTAGAATGCGGCTCGGTCTTTATTGCCGGGAGTGACGTGCGGTCGTGACGCGGCGGCGCTACGTGACCACGATAAAAGATTTTCATCTGCCATATTTACGTAGCCGAGTGGGCGGTTTTTATATTTCGAGAGTCTCCAGGCGAGCGTTCGTCCCGTGGAGAGCGCAAAGTTTTCACACGGCGCGCTCGCGTGGGGAAAACAACGCCAATTTAGCTGAGAGCGCAGACTTACGAGCCTCGAGTGATGTTGACCCTAGAACTATTGATGCATCGCTGCCGTTACTCCTGAACAAAACCGCAAAGTAAAAAGCTGGGCATAGTCACGTATTACGCTAATGTGCAGTAGGGTAATGTAATTTAAATGAAGGACTAATTCGCTGGCGTGTACCGTGACGCGCTCTCCGGCGCATCGGCCCATCAACACGTAACGGTGAGGCTATTTTGCATACAAACCATTAAATTATTGCTCAAAACTTATTCTTTGTTGCGCCACAGAGGCTGTTATTACGCCTTAATTATATGCCTGTATGCAAATAGAAATTTTAATGGAAGCCGATGCGATGGTCTCGCACGGAATCTCACTTATTGGGCATTGTTTCGATGTTCAGAAACGTATTAAGCTTAAAAGGTTTCGAGTCATTGAGTTTTAATTTGCTCTTTTCCGAATGACAATACAAAGTGACGTGGGGCGAAATGAGGAAGAAATGAAGCCATTCTGCACGGCGCCTGCGCTGGCCGGTGTAGCGACGGACGGACGGACTACCATATTTGCATTTATTATTAGCATACTGCGAGATAATTACGTGTGACGAGCGATGCAACACTGCACGGAGCCCGATGCAATGATTATATGCCGCTCATATTGAAAAACGAGGAGCTACAGTTCATTCCGCATGAGAAGTGCATGTGACTGACCCCTTATACAGACGCAACAAGAACGAAAATACTCTAATTCCTGAGACATTATACATTAGTTAATGAGCTACTTTGATTCCCTGAGATTTTTTCTAGAAGACCTGCCATTTACTCATTAGTTTGTTGTTAGTTAAATCTGCATAAATGGTTTCTATGTTGATTGTTCGCACGATTTTCATAAAGGCGCATCCAGATATGATTCACACGGAAACTAACTCTAGTCTATTACATTACGTTAACAATTTTAAAGTTAAACGGAAAATTGAAATCTAACTTTTTAATTAAATACAGAGTCCATTGTCCCTTGTCAGTTTTATAATTGAATTAATCACTGAAGTTCCGCAAATGTCTGTAAAATGCAAATTTTGACTGCATTTGTATCCCCACAATGTGTGAGACGGACCATGACGACTATCCTTTAACAATCCAGAGATACTATAAAATACCTTGCTGAGCCATTTTAAACCTAATTCACTGTGCCGTAAATTGTTTTTTTATTATTTTAGTTAGAGCAACAATGAAAAAGACTCGTCATTTGAAACGTAGCATAAAAATTACGTTAAAAACAGTGGAGAAATTATGACTAACACACATGAAAGAAAAAATAATAACATATTAAGAGGTCCATTCCTCTTGGTCAGCCGTCCGTGTCATGTACAGTGCACGACACGGGCCTTTCTTTAGGTTTGTTAAAACAAAACATTGGTATTAAACAATCGCCTTTATGAAATTATTACATAAGGCTCTAATTCGCTGAAATTTTATTTATTTATTTGCATAAAACTTTGTACCGATATATAAAGGTACGTTTTTATCGGAAACGCCACACCAGTAGGTATTCCATGAAACGCATCTAGGTATTATATGTGAATGGAATTATAAATCTTCAATAGTTTAGACGCATTTAATACGATGTATGTATCCTCAAAGACTAGGGTACCTACTTGAACTTCCATCTGTCGGAAGATAGATTAATTACCCATATCTTGTCGACGGATACATCTTTAGGAACCATAAATAGTTATTTCTAAATCCGAAATAATGTTGCAAATAATTCGCAAAATTACTTAAAATTTAAATTAAAATAAAGCTAAAGTGAACGGAGTATTAGAAAGTCAGGTAGAGAAAACATTCGTAAAATGCAAAAGGCACTGTAAACTGTTATAGATAAGATTTAGTTTACGATTGCAACTGCAGACGGGTCATTGCTTCAATTAACCTTGTCATGACATTTGGCCAGAATTTATCCTTTTTGCTACAAAATGTTCATTGAAAGAACGCAATTTCTACTCGGTCCGAGTCATTTCTCCCATTCTTAGCGAGGAAAGAGTCATTCTTTTAAAAACCATTCTAATTTCTACCCATGATAATATTGACAAAATTATTGTTTCTTTGTCATAATAGTTGACAGTTTATTAACCTACTCATTATCCATTAATGATCTTAAACGTGACTTAAATCGTTATCTATTGATACGATTTTCCAAACTTTTTAATGGCGCTGGTCGAATTATCATACCTACAAAAGTTTGCACAATCCTGGATATAACCCCTGCAGATACGCTATAAGATAGGTATAACGAAAATCACACAGCACACGTTCAAATATAATCTTTAAAGCTAACCCACTTAGATTCTCAATCGTAAACCTCTAAACATCTCTAGGATGTACTCTTATTGTCCTTTTTCTCACTATCATAAAATCTAGACCACTATTAATAGAGTTAAAAGTTTTAATACCTCTAGCACTAGAACGGGAGGCTCTAAGGCTCGCTCGAGGTCATGCGATAGGCAACAATGGAATCGGTCACATCCGGCCTCACCGCATTATCATAATACTTCCACCAAGGAACTGCCATCTAGCAGACATACTTGAAACAGCTATAGGTAGTTTATGCAACTGATTTGAATGCCGTAAACTTATGATTTGTTATTGTGTTGGAATTGCTATTTTCTTTTATAGTATCTGTGTATAGTCAACATAAGTAAATTCGCATTAGAATACCCTTATTTATTTAAGTACATAAGATTTGAACATAATTTTATTCCGATAACGACCGATTTCGTGTTCTTGCACATAAGTGTCAAAACAGAATCAAAAATACCCAAATTGGCTACGAATAAGAGAATCTCTTATTCGTAGCAAATTGGTTTCCGACAAATACGAAAGGATGGACACGAGGTATTTACAGGACTTTGTATGATCCACTAACTAAGTTAGTAGATAATTAATTTTGATAATATATAACGCTTGTAATGTTGGGAAAAAAAACGTGTGCTGTAAAAATGCCGGCCTCAGAGGGATAAGGAGGATAAATTAATATCACACTTAACAACTGTTATAAAATCCTAAGAAAGAAAACCGTAATCTAACGCAATAGTTACGTAGTTAATTAAATAAATTAGCTAATAGTCAATTTCCAATTAAGTACAACAGTGTATCGTATGTTACGTACGTTTTTACAACAATTAAAACTACCATGTTGGAGTGAACAAAAACGGGTTAACGACGCGTAAATGTTGTGTAAATTGGATCGCCCAGTTTGTACACAGTTACTCTTCATCCTAGCCGAGAAATTCCCTAGCTAAGTTCTTATGACCTTCGTCGTAAATGTGAAAATAGCTTGATTTGCGGGACTTTATATTTGGAAGCAGCTGTAGCTGGATCCGTGGTGCATCTTCGACCACACGCTGTGACGTCATTATGGGCCTCAGATTGATTAAGTATTGATTGAAATGTTTTATCATCGTCAATTGTCAACTTTTTTGTTACAGTGAAGTGATAGAATGAAAAATGTTATGATTAAGTAGGTATACCTACCTACATTTGAAAAGAACATATTAATGTATAAGGCATTTAGCAGGTAATTCGGAATGTATTCTATCTTATGCCTTCAGAAATACGACATTTTTCTCCTTAATATCTTATTTTTGATGGTTAGGTAAATACATGAGCATCCTTAAAGTCATCGACATTGACAACTACATAGGACTCTTTTTTGAGTACTAAATCATCAGTTAATTTTGATTATGAGCATTTTATTACCTACCTATGCAGCAGATGTAAAGCTGAATTTCTCAAGGAACTCACAAGAACCTACAATAATAATTTGGCTACTTAATTATTAAAATAAAACAATCTATTCCAAATAGAAACGTTGGCTTTGTAACTCAACATTTTCACTATGTAATCATAGATTATTCCGCGTTACGCCTAAACATTTTAAACACGACTCTAATTAACTCCTGAGAACTACCATTATAAAGACTTCCACTTGACAGCTAATCCGTGAGATCCCACAAAACATGCTAATCCACTTAAAAATTTCACTAAATATTGAATCAACATAATTGCAACTGTTCTATATACGTTCATTTAACAGTCATTCTATATAATGTACGTACATTATTCAGAAAAGAGACAATAACTGACGGCCATGTTTCCCGTCCATTGTCGAAGCGACTATGAGAGTCATAATTATATTTAAAATTAAAATATAAAATAAAGCTGCACAATGTTGTGTTAATACAGTTAATGTTGAGCAACTCTTTGTTGTTTCCACCTACCTACGTGAAGAATGGAACTATACATTTCATTGCGAAAACTTTGCCAATTTGCAAAACAATACTCGATTTAATATTTTAAAGGTCACACAGAACAATATCTAGAGGCTTTAGTATCTTTATTTGAGCTTACGTTTGGTATTTAGCTTGGTTTAATAATGGACTCACGAAAATTGTTTCGAATGGTCATAAATAAGTTACCTCTCAATAGTAGACGCTTGATTAAAATTTTGATTTATCTTTTTCTAGGTATCAGCTCTTTCAAATATCCATATAAAAACAACCTACTCTTATTCATCATTGAAATTACGTAAAAGTAAAAATACCCTGACTCAGCAATTTTAACACATTTTAGAAACAATCTCGAAAATAATAGAAATCTACTTAAGATAGTTTAATTACATACGAACAATGATTAATAAGAATGCAATTAAGTAATGAGAAACAGTTAGTTTGTTTGGTCAACATCAGACGAGACCGCGTTCACATCGCCAAGTAACAAAGAACCGCGCTGAGACTGCGCAAGCGCAACTGAAACTTACTCATGAGACTCTATGACGAATTACTTGAAGCTTGTGAGAAAATTCAATAGTCACTCGTGCTTAAACAGATTGACAAATGTTATAGTAATGGTAGATCTCACGCACCGATATTAGCTGTAAATAACAAAGAAGTTAGTACCTCCACCGCAAGTAGCAGTTAGTATGATAAGCATTAGTACATGACGCGAACCCAAGTGTAGCCCGATGCTAGATGCCTGATGCCGTGTTACAGATACAGATACAGTGGCGCCACAACCCCGGTGCGAGATACGCGCTTATCCGACCACATCTCATCCCAATACAATTATTCGACAATGCCATTCGCTAATACCAAATGAAATATTAATCTCAGTCCGGTTATCGAATTAATAAATCGCAATTGTCGATGAGACAATCTGCACTGAGATTCTAATTACGCGGCCACTATCGTGGCAGCCATTTTGTAAAGGCTTCGATTAACGAGCCTTGAACGGCTTGCTGTATTTGATTTATTAACTGATTAGTAACCATGAGTTTTGGAAGTGAAAGCTACTGTTACTGGATGGAATAATGCGTTAAGAGCTTTGACATTTTCGCCCGTGTTTTAGTTTCACCGCTCGTTTACTGTGATCGGATAAGCGCCCTGCGGTGTATCGTGTGGTGTGTGGTGCAGCGAGAGCGGTGCAGTGCGTTAGCCGGTCCCCGAGGACTCACCGGCGCTCGTCCGCGTCTTGTTCGGCCGTGGTTTGCTCTGCTGCTGACCCCCACTAAACCCTTTCCCCTGGTAGTTGTAGTAGTCGCCGCCGGCGGCGTTGTACTGTGCGTTGTATTCCCCGGAAGGCTGGCTCGACTCCTGGGGACACGATTCCGGCTGCGCACCTTCGCGCTGCTTCGACGGCGGCGCCCCCATCATAGGTTTGACGTCCCCACACAGCGGCAGGTCCTGCTGCTGCTGCATGAAGGCGACGCTCATCGCCGTCGCGTGCGCCACGGCCGCCTGGTAGTCCTGCTGGCCCAGCGCCGCGGCCGCGACCGAGTCAGGCGTCGAGTCCTTCGGCGGCGTAGGAGGGAACGAGAAGAGGGGGTGGGGATGGTGGTGCTGGGCGGGGGAGAGGGGCTTGTCGTTGGGCGCGGCGTCCTGCTGGAAGCCGCTGCCCCACGCGCCGCTGCTCAGGGCCTTCGACTCCAGCCATGGATGAAGCGGCGTGTGGAAGTGCGGCCGGCATACTTGCCCGCTTCCGCCGCCGAGACTTCGACCTGCGGACACAACACAAAATCGTTAATATTCCCATATAGGACAAAAGAAAGCTGCAAATGAAAATGTTATTGCGATTGTAAGAATTTAATTTACTCCTATCGCTGTTAGGTACAAATTGTTTTGAACCAGAGAGAAACAAGAAGAAGTAATACCTATTCAAATTATTTATCAGAAGTCATAACAGTGAAGGTATTAGCATCCGCATTCTGATTCCCTAAAGCTCTTCAACTTTACGAGCGTTTAAGTGACCATTATCATGGCAAAGAGATCTACAGATAGAGGCTCGGTGTAACGCGAGTCCGAAACTCGCGGTCATTAGGACGGTCGATTTGGAGGCGTTTTGTTACCCCGCGTTTACCTAAATTAATATCATTTACTTCTAACAACTGGTCTTTCACACGACATCTTCATTCTAACATTGTAATGCTCATGATTCATGAATATTCTTAGCTTTAATGCGTATTTGATAAACAAATAATGGTTTTAGAACGATGGTTCTCGATGGCTGCGTCCGTGAACAAAGAATCTTTTCGGAAATGTTTCAAAAGTGCGGTGTCACAATAGTGGGGCCTGGGCCCTGGCCTGGGCAATTAAAATAGTAGGCCAGGTGGAAATTACATTAATTATGTAGCGCGGTGTCAGTTCGGATGATACACTGTAGTTGTTGTTGGTTAAATGTGTTTTGATTGCTGAGCACAATTTGCGAAACTATCAAGTTATAAAATAGCTGAAACCTTAGCTGAAAACATCGACTTCATATATAGCTAAAAAAAGGGTTTAATTTGCGATATCTGTTTTTGTACATGAAGCCTATTCTTGTTTTCAAATAGATACATTATTCCAGGCAACTACCTATAAACCGCTACAATTATTCCTACAGTAAATAAATTCCTCAAACTCCCCTTTTTTAATTCCATAAAATGCATCAAACAATTATTATTTATAAGTGAAAGCAAACATATGTAGGTACATTTGACAGAGGGTGTTCACATTAATGATATCTACGGTGGTAGCCGATTGGTTGGTTTTCATAGGGGCCCATCCCTTCGATGTGGTAAGGGAACAACATTTTTGTGCATCCCCATGGTGCACTGCGGGTTGGTAATTATTTGTTACTTACTGCGAAACCTATGTTTTGGATTGATTAGATTTCGATCATGACTTTTATAGGAGAACAAAATACTGGTGGAATTTATGATTGAGTCTTTCTTTTGTCGATTCAGCGCGAACTGGGCCCAGAATTTTTTCATATGCCCGGTCGACACATTCAAAAATGTTATTTGTCGACTCGGCCACGTTGACTGGGCCCGTCCTGAAGGGTAAGAGTAGACGAAAGAGCCTTTTGGCTTAAATAAATTAGAGATTAAATAAATCAGTATATGATAAACTCCTTTTATTTTGTTTGTTACTCAAGCAAATTGAAACGACAGAGAACTAATTTAGATACACGTGAGCTTCATGGAAATCATGCTTGATCCACCACAAAATTTACAGAAAATCTTGTATAATCTTTATCAATTCTCATGATAAAACAGGCAAATAGAAATTGAAATAAAATTGAAAGATATCGTCACGTATTTTACTATTAAGTGTTCTTTCTTTCAGTAATGGTGGTGGTGGTGGTGTAGCCGTGGTGGTCCAGTGGCGAGTAACCTTGCCTGCCGTGCAGGAGGTGATGGTTCGATCCCCGTCTAGGCCGACTCGTACCAATGAGTTTTTTCGGAATTTATGTACGATTTGTAACACCACTGGCTTTTCGGTGAAGGAAAACATCGTGAGGAAACCTGCATACTTCAATTGTACCCACTGTCCATTATAAGTGGCGACGGGCTAACCCCCTGTCACATTGGACAGAGTTTCGGTACTACTGGTGAAACGTGGATGTTCTGAGGTTTCAGAATATCTCTGACTACCCCCTCGGGGAATATAGTCATGAGCATAAGCCTATGCCTATGCTTATGCTCTCTCAATAATTAAACTTTGTACGATTTCGTATTATTAACAATGCAAGTCAAATTATATCTAACTACCTAATAACTTCATGTTTTGTTAGACATAACAATAAAATATCCTATCGATAGAAATCTATATAGATTCAACAAAAATCAAATAAAACCTATTAGTATCGACCTTGAACCTGCACAAAAACAAAGCCCAAATGAACATAGGCATAACTATGTAGATATAGTATCGTGTAGTTCCAGGTGTCGATCGCAGTTTGAGATTATCTCATCGATCCTTATCACAAGGGCACCCGTACATTGCGGCCTAGACATCCATAGAACTTGGGGAATGAACTATAAAATATTGAATCTGTTTAATTAGAGAAATATCAATAAAGCCCCGTGAAGAAAACTACTATTATTTTTATTTTGTCATAAAATCACTTAACAATTGCTTTTCCTGCAAACGGAAAATAATGGAGCATCGATCGTTCTCATTAAAATAAACGGCACGGAATAAAACAATAATCAATCCAAACTGGCGTCACATTAGGCCGAGTACACACAACAACGTTTTGACAGCACCAGCGACAACCGGGAGCCACCCCTCACGTTAGGCCGCGTTCACAATAGCTCCAGCGATGGCGGACCGATAACGCGCGTATGAATAATTCCTGTTATCGCGCCATCTCGCCACATGCCCTACCTGCCCGCTACCACTACACCCTAAACCAGCTGCTATATCCACGACAAATATTACAATCCCGTGCTTCAGCTAACGAGAACTCTTTCGACATAGCTATCGCAGTACCGGCCGGCCACCGGTGCTTTTTATTCATTAGAGGGCTGCAAGTTTCGGCCATTGTGCTAGATACGCCGTTTGTGTACCACTAAGCCCTGATTGTTTGGGGATTTCGTGTTTTACAAGCACCGGGGTTAATAGAAAATAAAAACTACGTACGTGATAGTGAAAACAGCGGAAATTGAATTAGGATTCCCATTAGGGTTATCTTTAAATCTCTAGTATTCGTTATGAATGTGACCTACAGAGAAGATCATCAAAGCGTGCAATAACAAACAACATTAAGGGTCTGTATACACTAGTTACGAAAATAAGGCCGAGTTGATACCTAGTAAATCAAATCATAAAGTAATCATGACTAGTTCCCACAGGCGCGCGGAAACAAAACACCGGAATGGAACCCCGAGCCCCCATGTCCTACCCGGCAGATGCAGCTGAAGATCTTATCGTCACGCCGCGCCACAGGGTACTGCAAGTGTTGTTAAAATTGACGATGCACTACAGACGCTTGTTTACTCGCTGTAACGGTTTTTAGGACCCCTTTTGCTACAAAGTTTTTGTCAAATTGTCTGAATATGTTAGTTACAGCTGTTTCAAAAATTACGTCTGATTTTTTAAGATGTTTTGCCGTGACGGTTTCCTAACATCTTATTTCTAGCTACTATTAATATAAACCACTGCTTAAAACCTTCATTTCATTCTTTGCACGTCATGTCGGTGATAAAAATATAAGCTGATACAGATGCCAAACCATAGAATAAAAAATAATATACGTTGTTTTTTCTATTTATAAAAGCCTGAATAAAAAATAATATAATTTGAATTAAGCAATTTTTTAACGGGAATGGGAAGAAGACATATTCTTAGTTTTTTTTTATTTTGGAATATTGGTACAGGTTGCCATTTTTCATTTCGCCAAGACTGCGATTCGTTTTCCACTTTTATTGGTCAGCGAATGTAATAAGAATAATCTGAAATTTCAGCTCTCTATCAACAGAATCAAGATACTCAAAACTACTAAAAATATTGTTCCATTACAAAAATATGGCAAATAACACATTGACGGCACTTAGCCGCCCCTTATGCATCCACAAAAGTATTAAGGCGTGGTTAAATCGAAAGTGAGCTCCCTCCTTTATTGTGCTCCTTGGCTCGCGGCGAAAATTGCCCCTTTCGGTTAAAAACTGCCTCGTAACTGGTGCATACGTACGTAATATACCCTAATGTGTGCATGCCCTTAACAGCGGGATATCTTCCGGTAACAGTTACAATTATTCTCCCCTTCTTTTTAATGGATTGAAACTTCGTTACAAATACGCAATGAAAATAATTCAAAAGTTTTTGCTGTTATTTTTTAGCAAAGTGGTTCTTTGCTTATCTATAGCTTTATAGAAAAGTGTAAGTGGCATTTCAAGTGGCACATGCAATACTGGAACCATTATAAAATGACACTAATCTACTGGACTATGAGGTAGCTGTTTTTTCTCAAAATACATGTACAGGATCCAACTTAAGCTTTTTAAGAGGATGATCAGACCACCAAAATGAACAACTAATGGGACAAAAGTCGAAATCATGGGAAGAAAATCTGCTGTTCCATGTTTTTTTTGCGATTCCAATATTGCAACCCTAGAGAAAGTTGTATAGTATGATGGTCTGATCATCCCCTTAAAAAACCATCACCATATTGGGTATTCACCGTCTTCTTCTTATCGTGTGGGCACACCAGGTCAGAGTTTATTCAAACCGCCTTATGGCTTCTGACGTGGTTTTTATGTAACGACTACTACCACCAGAGCCTACCTACTAGTAGCCGGGACCAACCGGCTTAACGTGCCATCCGAAGCACGAAATCATCTTTCTTTTCAGACAATCAGGTGGATTCAGCCTGCAATGTCCGAACCAACGCTCAAAGTGGCATATCACTAGGTGTCCCCCGTGGGAATCGAACCCACGACCTCCGTGTCAAGAACCCAATGCTCTTAAGCATTAGGCCACGAAGGCAGGTATTCACCTTGTACCTCACTCATTAGTGGCTCCTCCTAGAGTTTCGTGGTAGACTTTGTTCCTAACAAATGTATCGAACTCAATTTCCAATGATAAGGAAAAAGTCGTGAGAACTTTCTCGACAGCGTCAAGGTCACGCGGGCATCGGGCAGCGTCGTCCAGTCTGCCGCGGTTTATTTGCACGCCGTGACATCAGCCGCATCCGCAATCCGCATGCCCGCTGCGTGCCGCGCGTGTGTTAACGCCTTTACAACCACCCGTACGCACCATTTTATCCCTTCTACTCTTTGTCTTTAGACGCGTTATCCTTTGTTCTCGCATCGGATCATTACGTGCTCAATCATTGGTAAGTCATAACCTCTAAGGACTGGAGATTAGAGCCTACATTCCCTCGGCAGGCGTCCCCTGTGAAATGTCCGACGTGTTAGCGAATGATAAATGTAGGCGTCGGTATCGCGTATCGGATCTCGCCGTTCGCACGCCGAATTAATTTTAATTTATTGATCGTCGTATCGACGCAGAGTATTTTAGGTGCCTACTAACGTTGTACAACGTTCGCTGTCTTGCTTTTAAAAGTATTATTTAGTACCTCGTTGTTTTCTTTGTATTGCGAGAGAACAAATCCTGGCTCCTCTGACTAGATCGTAGTAAATCTCACCCTTTACCATGTAAATAGGAGCCTATGCCACAGCTGATAAATTTTAGGTATCATTTCGGTTAAAATACTTTATGTAAACTGTTATTTTTAGTTTATCCCACTTCGACTTGTCCATAAAACCAGTTGCATTGAAAAAAACGTGGGAACAAAACTGTATTTTACAAAGAGTCTGCATACAAATTGTCTGAACAAAAGTTGAAATTTCAGTCAGTATCTATGTAATAAAAAAAATTTTAACAAAAAATTAAAACCGACTTCAAAACTAAAAAGGTAAAAATAATAATATTGCAGTCGTTGACTTTTACATTCGCATCTATAACAACATTAATTTGTCTTATCGGAGTCGGTGTCAAGCCGGACGATTAGCAACCGGGCTTGCAGTAATTTTTTGGCTTGGCTTGGCTTGACACCGACTCCAATAAAACAAATTAATGTTCTTTTAGATGCGAATGTAAAAGTCAACGACTGCAATATTATTATTTTTACCTTTTTAGTTTTGAAGTCGGTTTTAATTTTTTGTTAAAATTTTTTTATTTCTAAATTTTCTGTGTTGAAATCTAGGTGAAATATATTAGTTCGACTTAGATATCAGTTATAAGTAAATGCAAAGGATACGGTGTACGCTCTCACCACACTCGATTAAAAACAATCCAACCCATCTTTCGTACAACATTTCTGTTTTTGGGTTACTGTTATCTGTCTTTATGCCATATTTCGATTTAATAGATGCATAAATGAGTACTTATGAGTTTTTCTAACTTATGTACGTAGTACCGACTGCTCTCAAACGGTGAAGGAAAACATCGTGAGGAAACCTGCATATGCAGAAGAAGAAATTCTGATGCGTATTGTGAAGTCTACCAATCCGCATTGGGCACGCGTCGTGGACTAACGCCCAAACACCCTCATACAGACAAACAGACAGACAGGCAGACAGAATTGACGAAAGTAAAGTAATAGACGATAAGGGTTCTTTGTTTGACTACGGAACCCTAAAAAAGACGAACATTACCGACCGCCGCCATGATCAATTATAGTAGATTACACACCGAGGACTGGAAAGGAAGAAAGGGCCCAGATCCCATGTAATTCGAAGACCGAGGCGAAGCCGAGGTCAACAAACATTTGATCTGAGGCTTTCTTATTTACTGTCTGAGGTTAGTATACTATTTTTCTCCTCGACCGTGGTGGAAAGCGGCAACTTCGTTTAGCGCAGCGGGACAAAAATTGACGCTTTGCGGCCGGAGGGGAAAAAATCATTAAATCTATGTGTTTCGGTACTAGGTATATCCATGAAGATTTTATACGTTTAAACCTCAGTTTAAACCATAGAGAAATTACACGCTCCCCTTAAACACAACAGTATGACCTATAGATTCGAAACTTCTTGAGTATGACCAAGAAGCTTTACATATAAATATAGGCATATAAAACTTCTTGGTTATGACAGTTAAAAAAAACATAGTTTGACAGTCCCCATCAAAACATTTATTTTGCTGGAGTCACGGACTTGAAAAAAAGACGGACCTAATCTGGTCTAATCACGAGTGAAGCACCCATTTATATTTGTGTGCGTGCTGACGAACTGTCACGCGGTACATAGTGCATCTGTGTGAGTATAGGACCCTTGTAGAACAAACGAAAATGTAGGACCTTGCATGCTTCAGATCTTTTTAGTGTTGTTCTGGTCTGTGGCTGGAGTGTGATTTTTGAACATTACACGTTAGAATTAGCAGTAGAAAGACGAAATATACATAATCTCCATAAGTCCATAGTAATTTTGACATTTTCTACCGCTGATTTGAACGTGTGATGTTCAAAAATCGCACTCCTGAAGAGAATCGACAAACATAAACGTCATCTGTGTCACGAACCTGAAAAAAGACTGACGTAGTATCCTTTAATCATAAGTGAAGCACCTATGTATTATGTGTGTGCGTCGTAGAAAGAGAAGGTACTAGAAGGAAGCATGTGTCTTGTCATATTCACTCAGTAAGAGATGCACATAGCAAATTCGCTCTAGTTAAAAAAGGAGATCGCTTCTTATTCCTGTCCTTATCGACGTAACCACTTTTTTGTTCTTCGACGGCTGTTTGACTCCGGAGGCAGACATCTAGCTTCATACAAGTTGTAAGTATAGGATTTCATGACTATCGCTATCTCATACGCGGTTACACTGATGTTCCGTCTACCAGCGTAAGTGAAAAAAAAATCTTAGTCTATGGTTTGCGTGCTGTCGCACTGTCGCGCGGTACATGTCCTGCGCCTAGAACTGGTGCATCTGTGTGAGTGTAGGCCCAGAACAAACGAAATTTTAGGACCTTGCATGCTTCACATCTTTCTAGTGTAACATTACGTCCGTCTTTTTTTCAAGTCCGTGACTGTGTATATATTTGTTATTGTTGTAGATTTTTTCAACAAGCGCTGAATCAATTTCGTGGGACCACCTCGGAAGTATGACCTACCAAACAAAAAAATCATCATCAAAATCAATTCCCAATTGGCGGAGTAATCGCGTAACAAACATACAAAAAAAAAAACATACGGGTCGAATTGAGAACCTCCTCCTTTTGTTGAAGTCGGTTAAAAATTAGTGTGTAATATATAACAGAGTAGATCATGTATAATGACAGGGAGCGAAGCGTGACGGTCAGACGGACGAAAATATTTGCTCACTAATTAACCGGATTTCCCGCACATTCTATGTAACACGGCCTTATTATGAAAGTACGTTAAAAATTTGATACGTTGTTAGTTGTAGCAATGTTTCTGACCACCCCGAAAGGGATTATGGTCGTGAGTTTATGTATGTACGTTAAAATTGGTTTCACAGTTTTTTTTTGTCATTTTGAACAGTAGGTACAATTTGAATATTCGATAACTGAAGCAAAGCAACGCAAACTGCTATAAGCTTTAAATATAAATGTGTTACATACTTAAGGGGTGCTTCATATCATCATCTGAACAAACTTTCACTATGGGGCCAACATTAAATTATAAAAAAAAACTGCTGTTCCAAAGAAAACACCCAAATATATAGAGCGATTCTTTTTTCCGACAGTTCAATGTTAGTTCCATAGTGAAAGCTATTCAGTTTGATTGTCTGATTTAACTCATATTATTCCTTTACAACCTGTATAACCTTAGCCAAAACAGTCGTATGAAACATGTTTAAACCAAGTATTTTATATGTATGCTATACCACATATCAAAATCAAATGCACAAAACAATTATTCACCGAACTATCTACATTATAAGCGACATAAATAACAATGCGAGCGATGTGTGTGTCTTGTACTATTTTACTTCTAATTTTTTTTCGTGTTGTACACCCGAAAATATTTTACGATCGACACGGGCGCGTTCCGAATGGTAAATCGAGCTCGCGGGCGGTCACACCTCACGTTAACTTCTGATTGGATTATAATGCTTTTATATTACGATTCTTATTATTACGGGTGGGTAAGCGAGTGGCGTGTGACAGGCGACGTCGGGAATATCAACTAGTGTCGCGGACGGAAGAGCTGTCGGTTCGAACGAGGCTGCCTCGAAGCTTGGTCGACTTTAACATCAGCTGGTGAATATGGGTTAAATTTTTGATGTAGAAAGGTACATTTACATTTTCAAGTATCCCAGATTTCAAAAACTATCCAGAATTTGACATAAAGAAAGATTTTTGCTGATCCTTTTTTTTTATCTTTTATGCTTCGATGACCTTAGTTAAATAATAGGTAAGTCTAAGTCTTTGGATGGGTGATGTTTTTAGTGGTATTTCATGTCGAATTTCTCCGTCGTATGGAAGTGTCGAAGATCTCAGGTTATACTGTTGGATAGTGGGGTCTCAATGTTAAGCTACGCGGCCTATTAGGTCGGTTGAAATACTCTGTCACTGGGATGATCTCCTTGTCTCTATCAATTCACACCTACCTATAGTTCCACATAGTGAAGTATGGCGCTATCCCTCTCATCCTTATTCCAAAGAGCCTTTGCTCTGCAGTGGGAACCTACCATGATCCTACAATCCATAACAACTCTACAAACATAAAATAAACATTAAAAATTAAAATTCAAATTATGCTGAGAACTATTTTAAATAATCTATGGATTACGAAGTAACAAGCAATAGAAATTTTCAATATTCCCATAAGTCAAGGGGACAAGATTCGACAGAAGCCGCTGAGCCTCGGATTAAACCACGAATAGAGCGACGCATCGATCGTCGTGGGTGTCTCCCGTTGATTTATTGTCGAGTATCACATCGCTTAACTTTCGATAACGCTACTAAAACATTGTGTGTTTTAGATAAAAATTATTAATCTCGTATATTAGAGAACAAGAGAACTGTGTTGTTAGATTTTTGTATAAAAGAGTCAATGAAATGTAGGCCTTATAACTTTGTCATTGCAAACTATTTGCAGTTTCCTTTCTTAGATCCTTAATTATGATATTACTGGTGATTGTAACAAACTATGTTTAAAATTGGTTGACTGTACATACATAACAAACATAATAAATATACAGACATGACCTGAACATCAAACTGAACAACTTTTTCTATGGGACCAACATAGAATTCGACGGTATAAAAAAAACTATTTTTCTCAAAATTTCAATGTTGATTCCATAGATAAAGTTTGATAGTCTGAAACACCCCATAAAGTACATAACACATTTAAGTTTACTATAGTCATATATATAATGTGTTACAAAAGATCTTGCATTATAAATAGTTGGTAATTGTGAAAACGTTTTTGGCAACCCTAAAGGTGATTATAGTTGTGAGTACATAATGTACTTATATTATAATATATTATGTTATTTACATAGATGTGTGGTCTTAAATACAGTGAACGAAATACGTAGATTCGTATGTGAAAACCGTTCACATTGTAGGTATACAAGCAGCCATACAGCAAGATTCACGTATGATAACGTTAACTAGATGAAGGCAATTTCTTCTCTGCGACAACACCGAGATAGGAATTTGTTGCATCTCCTTGCATACAGGACATGTAATTTTAAGAGCATGCGACCTGCATACGCAATGCAGTTCGGAGTACCTACAATGCATTTTTTATTTTCTTACGAACCCATCATTTCTCATTAAGTGGCGTTTGGAGAATAACTTAACATTACTAATGTCCGGACACACAATTTTATTGTTATTGCATTTTAATAAATTTTTCATTGTTTCGTGCTTCTTGTTTCGTTTCCTAGTATGGAGGAAGGAAATGAATCTTGTTATTGTTTATTGATGGATTGTTTTGAAGTTGATTGTTAAAGATAAGTTTGTGACCACCCTGAATCGGAATAAGGCCGTGAGTTTACGTACCTATCCATAACATAGTTTATTAAATATATTCTTTTTATGTAGGTACTTATGTACTCTTATGTAATCTTTTTTGGTATTTTGAGCCAACTGTGACATCTATTCTGGAACAGTTAAAATTTTATAGGTTAGTTATTCTTGCTTTAACTGCACGTTTTAAAATTGAGTTAGGTAATCAGCAAGCACCTAATGCTGATTGGTCAATCTATTCACTATGATAATATGATAATCCAGACTTGACAATGAACGTGACAGAAGAAGAAGCATAGTTTCTGGCCACCTTTGAAAAGAACAGGGTCGCAAACAATATTTGTAACAAGAAGTAAACTAGGTATGAGATTTTTAAAGTATCCACTTCTTTACATATTACTTAACATCAAATCAAATCAGAACAAACTATAAAAAACGATGAACAGGAAAAATGTAACAAAATAATGTGGAGTTCATACAATGAGCAACAATAGTTCTGTTTATACATCCACACAATCAAGCTGCTGCTTTCAACTTTCGCCGTTTACTGTACACCAATCGTGCCATACTCTCAAAATGTAAGAAGAGTTCATAGATCCGTAAAAAAGTTGGCGTTGCGGCGGCAGCGCGGCGTAGTCGGATATGTCACGCTACACTTGTGATTCACCGGATCAAAGGTACCGCCGCTCTTTGCAATGCCGGCCTCGTAAGCGCAAACGCACAACCTGCTAGAAAATTTCCACTACGTTTGACTCGACAGTTGATAGTTGATACTGATGGACTGGTTAAGATGTTGGACAATTTAATATTAGAAGCCAGCGTATTTATTTCTATAAATACGAGTTGACCTTTATTACGCCCCATTATTTGAAATGATTAATTGAATTCCAAACAAATTATTAAAACCATGGTAGTCTAGTGAGTAGCCTTCCCTTCCGTGTTGGGAGCGGAGGCGGTTCCCAGCCTGGATCAAACGAATCAAACCTCCAACTCCTTGTACCAAACAAGACCAAAGAGGTTTTAGGCACGTATTGTATGTTTTGTAACGCCACTATAATCGCTTTCTAAATGCTGCCATTTTGAAGTGTGCATTGGGAATTGGGATCCACTACCCATTGAACCGTTCATGAGAGGTGGCCTGGCCTATCCTGGCTAAGTGACGTTACTATTACGTTGGTTCAGATTCAACTCGGTGAAGAGAGAGGATTTTTTTTTAATTTTGAATGTTAGGTTAGTATTTTTCTTTTCACAAACCTATTATAGCTTAGGTCTGTCAAATGAACTTTAACTTTAAAATTTCTTTTAAAATTTCAATTATAATAAAAACAATTGTTTATCTATTTCCCCGTTCGATATCAAAGTGATACTCAAAACATAGGTAAAAATCTTTAAAACAGCGGAAGACATCATAGCAAATCACGCGCAACCCAAAGCCACAGATAAGCAATCTTTATGATGACATAAATCGTCACTTGAATCGTAAATCCACGCGTACTACTAAAGCGATAGCGATAACACTAAACCGTTAGACTTGCGATAATTTGCATCCATATAATATCTACCTACTAAGCATTAAAGAAACGTAGCACAACAAAAGTAGGTTCTATACAAGGTGTTACAAAAATACAAATAAACCTTGTTCTATACTCTACAAATCGACTAGAGCTAAAATATGTATGGGATATGATTTTTTTTTTTTGCGATTTTGATGTTTGTCACTGATAGACAATTTAGGTACATTACCGAGACACATTTTTTTCACTGTGTAAGTTCGTTGTCAAATAAATTGTCTATAACCTTGCAATAACGTGTGAACTGTTATTTATACAGATTTCTCAGGATTGTAGAACATAACAAAATGCAGTTTCGTTTCGTATATTTTTGGTCTAACAAAAAAGTTAAACTACTTCGAATTTATAAGTTATTCTATCCGAGTCGGTAAAATAAATTACAAGTAAACATACCGCACATTTGAGAACAAATAAGGATGCACGCTGTTAAAACTTTATACCAACAAACCCTATAAAAGACTTGACGACAAACTCGTAAACAATAACAAAAGTACAACAGATTTATTATCCAGAAGAAGCAAAATGCAAAAATGATTCAGTAAATCTCAGGGATACAGCAAACATGTGCAAGGTCTTATGGTTGTTGATCCTTGTTGAGAATTATGTTAATGTGAGGTAGCGGACAGACAATATGACGCTACAAGCGCTGTTATCTCTTGATGGATTACTGACAAGACTCCTCTCCGTATAAAACTATCCTCAGTACAAGATTCAAGAAGGAGATGTCCATAGCGTGGAGGAGATTAAGTGTTCGATACGATAATCGAAGATAAGCAACCGGAGAAGCACGCTTTTGGATATGTGACGAATTTAGTGGTATTACAATATTGAGCACCTCCTTGCTACGGAAGGCACCATTCAAATAATCATGTATCTATGCACTATTCGCTGAGTAAGAGGCCTGATGAGATGAATTGCAATAACTTCCAGCCTGCCAGCAAGTTGAATACTAACTTGCTTCCCCTACTCTACTCCATCAATACAGAATAGATCCTTGTGATCGATGGCTCCTTCTTCTTAGAGTCCTGCAGTGGGACGCATTATAAACTTTAGTGCTATTCTATGATAGTGATAGGGCAAGGGCAAGAAAGTTTGACAACTAATTTTATGAGAACGATAGATGATGAGAAGTCGAAGTACATTCGATATTAAAATGAGATGCAAATACAAATATAACTAAACCCATAAAGCAACCTTAGACACGACGTGAGCACAATATGAGTCCCAATAATTTCCATAATTAATAACCGTGCGTCGGTCACGATGTCTATCATTAAACGTGATCTAAGCAACCACAGCTTCTCTAGGATTTTCATCGCAAATTGTTTTACAAGCAGCGATTTATTGGGTTATAGGAATAGTTGCGAAATTACAAGTTGGTTAACGTCGGCCTGGGTCTCTCTGACCCCACAATCTTGACAATGGCCGGACCGCGTGTTCCTATAATAATGTCTATAATGACGGCGCCGGGCAGCAGCCTGCTTACATAAGCGCTCGTGACTCGCGCATTACGGTATCGGCAAAAATATTATACAGGGTCGGTCTGAGTGACAACGAACCACCTCTTATATGACACCCGCAATGCACAGGTTAAATCATCTCGTTGTGACAATTGTATAGGGACAAAAGGCAATTTCTTTGCATTAACGATAAGTTGTTCAAGTTGTTTTACGAATTTAGTATTTTGTCATCTTTATTAAAACGTTTAATTACATTACATTTGAACTTATCATCATCATCAGCAAATACACGTCCCATTGCAAGGCACAGCACGCGTGCCCAATGTGGATTCGTAGATTTCACATACGCATCCGAATTTCTTCCTCAGCAGGTTTCCTAACGATGTTTTCCATCACAGTTTGAAAGCATTCGGCATTACGTGCATAAGTTAGAAAAACTCATTGTGGCATGTCGCCCGTGCGTATTCGAACCTGGAACCTTATGAGTGAGTGTTCATATACCTCTCCGCAATGCGCCATCGACGCTCCTCTTCGACGTTTAGAAAGACTATTAAGAAGTAAATTACTTTAGATTATAGAAATAATTGTAGAAAATTCCATAAATAACGTATAACTTAAACCATTAGATAGTAAAATAAATTTAATTAAAACTAATGTACCGTACTAACTATTTGATTATCAGCAGTAAGCAAAAACGTTAGAGCACGCGATCGGGGGTCGATTCTTTGATCAGTCGAGAGGAAATACTATCACATTAATAAATTACGCTAATCTATAATGACTTACGAGTGCGGAAAGAATGTTGGTTTCTTTCAACAGTTTGTTAGTTAGCACGTTTTATGGTAATTTCAGTTGATTTTGCAGGGTACTTTTTGCCCCTATTATTGCAGTATTTGCAGAACACATATTCTCAGACAGAGTTTCTAAAATAAAAACGAAAATAATTTAAAAATACATATTCTTTTATTGCTGTTGCGTCATTGGTTCATGCAGCCTTGAACCCATTTTCCCTGCAATTGATATATTTAAGTGGAAGAACATGATTCTCAATACTCTAGACATTTGTGCCACTGCCACTTGCATATTTTTTTCAAAGATTGGTTTTACTTTGTAAAACATTTTTTTTTCTAAATTGATTCTATTAAAGTTATTAATTTCTGATTGCGTCCCTGTAAACGCAGATCCTAACCAGTTCACGGTTCGTCAATAACCTATAACTTAATCCCTCCCCACACAAGCAACCTTTAAACTATTTCGTAACAATGGAACAACTTTTTATTTTTATCTCATTAACACAACTAGTTGTTACACATTAAAATGCAAAGCGTACCACCATCTTGCACACAAAACACTTTTTTGTTCTGAAGCTAATGAATCGTGTTACAGAAATGGGTATCACAAGTTAGCAGTCATTAGGTTTTCTATGAATTCGCGAATAAAAATCAAGAAGCACATAGTTGATGCTCGTTTTTTTGTTCTTATAGGTAATCTAGTAATTCCGATTTCCAGCAAATCTAATCGGTATGAGAGATCAATCATAATCAATGATAATAACATTACCACTCCTGGAGTTTGTCGATGTTCTTTACATTTATCAACTTTACTTAACTCCCGTTTTTGGGACCCACCTTGGGATGGAAGATGATCAGACCGTCAAAATGAACAACTTTCAATAATATGGGACTAACAACGAAAACGAGAAAAAGAAAACATAACATAGCATAACATAAATATTTTTATAGACAAATACCATTACAAAAATCTGCTGTCCAAATGTATGGGACATTTGGGTCGAGTAGGGCGCAGTTTTGTATGGAACAGATGATTTTTTTTTTACGAATTCAAAGTTGGTCCTTTAGAGGAAGTCGTTAAGTTTGATAGGATTATCATCGAATTACAAAACCGCAAGCATAATTATTTAGTTGGACCCTGTACTTCCTAGGTACTTTCTAGTTCCCAAAAACCTTTTAAAATTTTTGAAACTACGTAAATATTTCAAATACCTTTTTTGTTGAATAGTGACAGAAAAATTTCTGATGATTTCAAAATACTATCCTCAGTTGATGAAACTATATGCACTTATGTTTATTCCAACTTTAGTAGTTACCATGTCGCTTTGAAAAAAATAGTTTCCCAATAAGTAAGCTGTTAAACATAGTTTATTCGACCTACTTCAAGTCTATACCTACACTTTAAATGCTAACATTTATCGATCGATGCTACTTTGCACTTACCTACCTATGTCAGACATTCGATACGCGTTAGCAACATGCCAAGCAGCAATGCACTCTAAAGTTATATCCATAAAGTAGTCGAAGGGGTCAATATTCTTGGGTGGGAGACCACACTTTTTGTGATATGGCGTGAAGTGTTTGAAACAATTTATCAGTGATGATTATAATGCCTTAAGCAGCGATTACATTAACCAACATGCAGGGCCCGATTTGGCATAGATTACTTGCTTTGATCGCTATACTTTGAAATAGAGAGAACTATTCAGGCAATGTCGAGGCCCTACCAACTGCAAGTGCAATCGCTGCTTTACTACTTAAGTACTTACTTTTTTTATGAGAAAAGAAAAGGCATTTGTCCTACAGTGGGAAAAGTGAGATTCTGGCATAAAATTTTCATGTATGTTTTCATTTACTATACAGGGTGTTAGGAAAAGTCTAATTATCCTTTAAACCACATACTCTACCCATCAAGCTGAACAACTTTTACTATGGGAGCAAAACGATCTCAGTAAAAAAACAACAGTTTTCCCATACGAATGCGTCGAGTAGGTATTGCAGTTTAGTATGGGACAGCTGACTTTTTTTTGCTCTGATTGTTTTGCTCCCATAGTAAAAGTTGTTCAGTTTTATGGGTTAGAGTCTGTGGTTTAAATGTTAATTATACCTTCTTTTCCTTAAACCTTTTCTATGGTGTTTCTTCACGAAAAACTTCTCAAAAATATACGTAAAATTACTGTTTCGAATAAATTAATTTCATTTGAACAAAAGAAACTTAGCTTAAATTGTAAAAATTAACCCGTTCGGTACAATGACCATTGGATAATATATTCGTGCTACTGTACTTTTGGTATATTAATTCAAGTGTCACAAGAAAATTAATTACAATCGCAATCGAATATGGCACCAGAGACGGCTAAAACCCACCTTTAGGACATAATAAATCACGGTTAACATTATTAGTTACTTAGCGGACATTTTAATCAATGATATCGTTCAAATGCTGACAGATCGTGGCAATGCGTCATCGATATGCTAGATATTGTTATTTGATTACGTTATGGAAATTAATACATCTGTCTTTGTACTTAGATAAGCTAGGAGGTATTGACCCGGTACTTTGATTCATAAATTCACGACCTTATTTTTTTTCGACGTGATCAAAAAGTCTCCAAAATAGATTTTATTTAGACGTATGTAAACTTGTATTTTTTTATTTGCAATTTTTGCCTTGCAATATGGAATAATATTACATAATAATATCATAGCCTTAAGGTAAATAAATAAATAAATAGGCCCATAGCATTTCGTCTACATAAACACTGTGAAAGAAATATTTCTCACTACGACACCCGCGGGAGGAAAAATTGTCTTTGATTTGTCTACTAATCTAATTCATTGCCCTGTATCCAAAGCTGTGATGTTGAAGCTAAACCAATAATAAATGCGATCAACACAACAGTATTGATTTTAATCAACTTAGCTACTCGGTAGAACTTGAATGCAGCAATATTGTAGGTAGGTACCTAATAAGAAACCGATATCAAACCTGCAATGAGTCATACTTGATTATCAACACGAAATAATCAAGTTGATAAGCAAGTAGCATTGCTGGTGTAAAAGATTTCAACGCACGCGCAGATTTGAGGCCGAACTCAAGCGTAGTGTTAGAAGCCATTGATAATTTTTATTAAACAATATGAATGCCTCTAATTTATTTTTTGATTCTAATGCATATTAAATCTGTATTTAAGAAAACTAGAAGTTTAATGCAATGCATAATGTACTTTTTTTTTTTCGATTAACGACATCATCATCAGCCTATCATCGTCCACTGCTGGACATAGGCCTCTCCCAAGGCGCGCCACAAAACTCTGTCCTCGGCCTTCCTCATCCAGTCGCTCCCCACTACTTTTTTTAGGTCGTCTGTCCAGCGGGCAGCAGGGCGTCCCACACTACGCCTACCAGTTCGCGGTCTCCACTCTAGAACTCTGACACCCCATCGGTTGTCAGTTCTTCGACAGATATGACCAGCCCATTGCCACTTCAGCTTGCTAATTTTCTGAGCTATGTCAGCCACTTTAGTTCTGTGACGAATCACTTCATTTCTGATGTGGTCCCTCAGAGAAACACCGAGCATAGCTCTCTCCATAGCTCGCTGAGCGACCTTGAATTTATGAACTAGCCCTATCGTCAGGGTCCACGTTTCCGCATCATAGGTCATCACTGGCAGAACGCACTGATTGAACACCTTCGTTTTGAGGCATTGTGGTAGGGCCGAGGAGAATATATGACGTAGTTTCCCGAAACGAAACGTAATTTCGATTAACGACGTTATACTTTAAATCAATCTACGTCATAATTTGAATTAAAATTGTTTCTTATCAGATCAAGTACGATTACAGAATTTTGATTGCTTATATCTATACTCCATTCCAAATAGCAACGAAAATTTAAGGCCATTTTTAATTACAGAAACAGAGATTTGAAACACTTACTCTCTCTTATTCTTAGAACAGCTTTAGTAACGTCCAAGATATGTCGGATAGTACATCTTTCTGATAAATAAATTATATTTGCTTATCAGAATTGGCCAGAAAGCTAAATAGGATTCGGAAATTCTCGTCGTCCTTATTTGGAATGCAGTATAGGTCCGGGCGATCATTTTATTTTTAACAGGTAGATGACACGATTGTGTCGAGACCTCCGCTTCTAAATACCTAGTAGACAAAGTTGTATTGCGTTATGCAATACAACCTGCCCACCAAATAATTTCAACTTTACACGTGTTTCGCTCCACCAAGGAGCATCCTCAGAAGTTAGACCGACGAACGTTCGAAACAGAGTTGTTACTCCGCCGAGCGTCCGACACCGAGTGACCTGTGCGCGTAACCGCTGTGATTTCCGCAAAGTAACACCTGATTCAATAAATTACATTTTATTTTTATTATTACATAATTTTTGAAAATGATTGTATAACCCGTTGTTGTTTAACGTTGACGTTCTGAGGTTTCAGAATGTCTCTGACAACCCCCTCGGGGAATATAGTCGTGAGCATATGCTTATGCTTAAGTTTATAACCAGTTCTAATGTCAACTCCAGTTTATGACGTAGACATGCGATACAAACAAATTTCTTCAAAACTAAGTCCCATCGAATTCTAACAGTAGTTATAGCACCTTAAGGCTACGGTACGTGTTTTATTTCTCCGAAACTAAACAAGGGTTCTAACCTAACCTACCTTTGTATAACATTTTCACTCACGTCACTAACATCAAGGGCCTTAGGTTATAGAAGAATGCACCTGCACAACTATCGACTGATGACGGTTATTTGGCGTGCGCCGGCGCACCGCGAACTGCATCCACTTATTATGTTGAACAAACTATTGTTGCCGGAACTACTGCATTATAGTTTGGATCTTGTGAAGAATATCTTATACCTGTATGTTAGATAGGTACTATAAGAATAAGTTAATTTACATTCATATAAGTATGAAGTTACTTGGTACCATTTGTGTTGTTGTGAAACTTCTTATGAAATTCTGATCCGCAACCTTTTTCGAAATTTAAATCGGAAGAAGTTTCACATCTTCCGGGCGTCCCGTGACGGCCATCTTTTTTTTTAACGGAGCTTTATCATACTCCTAACATTATCGCATATTTTGGATCGGATATTATGTCATCTAATAAGGTCCAACAAAAAGAGCTGAAACTATTTCAAGGGTTTCAATCTGTTGAATTTGATCAGATCATCAAATTTTCAGATCAGACAGACAAAATTTCTAAAAAAGGTTGATTTCGAGTCAGGGATACCTAAAAACCAAATCGTAATCATTTTTTTGTAAATATCTTCTATGTACAGACACACTTCAGTTACAGTTTTATAATAGTTTAGATTATACCCAATTTAAATACTCACTAGTCCCAATACAGTTTCTATCAAAACAAAGCTTTATTTTAATTCCTAATACGAATGCATATGGTTATAAAACTCCATTTAACAATGTTACGTAACGAAGACCGCGGTTAATTTAAATTATTTTCAAGCTATTTGAATGTAAAACCTCCAGAAAGAAATGGGAGCCCGAGCGTAGCTCCTCGCGTTACTGTCAAAGATTAACTACCGAAAAATGGGCAGAAGCGTTTTTGTGATCGTAAACTCGCATTTTATGTTTGAGTGTTTTGTCAAAATCATTTGCTTGCATATTCTTAAGTTTTTTGTGATCGCATTTCTGTTCAAAAACAAATACTGAATCAGCAAAACTCACTAATCACGACATTTAGATGTTGGAGTTCAATTTGATGGTCTTCTACAGCACCCCGTAAAATAATATGTAACACATTTAAGTTTATACCCTGTCAAACTCAAACTCAAAATAATTTATTCCATATAGGAGGACTTATTAAACGTCAATTCGTCAAATCTACCACCGTGTCGCTGTAGAGAAGATGCGGCCAGAAACTCTACAGCATATACTACTCTATTGCTGCTGGCTGACTGTATCTTAAAATCTTTCAGTATAAGTAGGTATGTCATATTGTGGTTCAAACTAAAAATAGCCAAACTTTCATTAATCTATAGATCAAAATCAAAAGGTAATAAAGCTCAAGTATCCGATGGCTATCGCATTTCGAACGTAACAAAAGAAGACGAATGCAATGCTTTCGTTGCACAAACGAGTGTCCATTCTGTGGCGGGGCCCGTAATGACTCTTTGTCGTTGGTAGCACTGAACAACGTGTATAAACTTTATTTCCCATAAGAAATCTCTGACAGAAGTCTTATTCAAACGAATTAAGAACGAAAATTGTTCAGTACTTGGGACTTTGTGCGACGAACTATAAATCATGGCGGGCCAGGAAATCATTCATCCTCGGTAATGTGCTGCGAAAATAGGCTTCCATTCGGAACGAAGCCGTCGCGACGCTAACGCCCTCTACCTCCTAACATTTTAAACTCAAAATTATGGCATTAATGAAAATATAAATCTTGTTCGCGGCTATTTGTAATGTTTATGTATAGGTAAGTTTTGTCACGCGATAAGTGTCCTTATTTATAATAATAATTAAACCTAAGTATACAAGTTTGATCGTTATTTAAATTTCGTTCTTAAGGTGACATAGTAGAAGGAAATACGTTGGAGGCATCTTTTATTTTTCATGTTTCGACTAGATTTATACAAATTACCGAATTATAAGTCATACCTCAGTATTCTTGGATAGTTTATCTAGTGAAATCATCAATTAAATACACGATTGGAATTACTTCACTCGATAGAAAATCGTCACAAAGATGTCGTATTTTTTAACATTTTAAACGATTTTTTTCGCTTTAGAAGAACTTAAAGTAGGTTTCATTCTTTTTAATTTATACTCACATATTCACCATTGATTCTTCTAGTGAATTCATCAACAAAAGTTATAAAAAGTAATTCCATTATTTATTTATCCTCAAAAATACGAATGGCGTACCAAATATTCTCGGAGCGGGTCTTAGCGGGGCGCGCTCAGACGGCTTTTAGCCACGGTCGGAGACGGACGCTCGCCAATTTTTTATTTTTTGACTTTGGAGTACATTGACTCGTCTAGTAAGTGGTTGTTACTAGTTCTGCCCACAAAAACGTCGATGTACAGCGGCCCCCGTCTAGGGTTGCATGAGCTAGACATATTGTGTCACGTTCGCTAAATGCTGACGTTTAGAGTTGCCACCTTAGCTTATTTTGAGCTAGATTTTGGATTTTTTAAACTCAACAGGGGAATACGTTTGTATGGCCAAAACGGTATCCGCCAATCCTCTTACCCAAAATGAAAAATCACGTGTCAAAAATCAATCTAAACAATTACTTACGTGATTAAATTGATATACTTAATCTCACATTAATATTTACAATAAAAAAAGATGAACACTTTTCACACTAAATATTGATTTTTGACGATGGTTTGAAATACAATAAAGTGGTAAACAATTTTTATTTTTTTTTGTTAAGAATTTATCCTTTCGGAAAGGCAATGGAACTAGCCCTTAAAGCCTGGTCTTTAGTTATATTTTTCTTTGTTCTTAACCTAACCTAGCTAACTCTTGAAATGCAAGGGTGGTTCAAACATTCCAATTAGATGAGTTTTACACGAGGATTAATCCAAATCAAACGGAAGCGCCTATCTTTATTTCTCACTTTAACTGTAATATTGTTCTCCATTAATGGCACATTATTAAACTATAAAACTATATGTCAAATAAAGACGAAAATAAGAAGATGACAGCAGCAGGGCTACGAAACCTTTTCAAACCGTGATCGTTTTATAAAAAATCAAAATACCGATTGGCAGTGTTCGATAGAAGAATGTTATATAAATTCCAAATAATTATAGGAACATTATCTTAAATTAAAAAGAATGTCGTCTAAATTAAAAACAAGTGCATGTTAATTTTAACATTTCACTCGTTCGGTGTTGATGGAAACGAAAGAAAAAATCAGTTTTGTGCTCACTAGGTCCGTAATTCCGTATGATTAAACCGGACTGAAAATCGATTTTGAGGGCGAATTAAACAAGTTTTCTAAAGCCTTGAACGACATCTGTAATCAATCAATCAATCAAATACACTTTATTCAAAGATGAATAACATCAATCCAAGTATTTATACGTCCTTCACATTGTTTGTAACTACCTAAATCTTACTAATGCATTAAAAAAAATCTCCCTAAAGTTACGGAATCGATAAAAACACGAAACACTATAATTAATCTAACAAAAGATTGCAACACCACCTTAAATTCAAATTCAACAATGTTTTTCCTTGCCACATTGTATGTACATATAATAGTAATGTAGACGTACGTAAGATCTTTATTAAGTATTTTTATCCTTCTAATGAAATGACAAGGATTTTTTTAAAGGGGATCGAGCTTATTGTGCTGCCCCCAATCGTATTTTTCTATTTCTAAACAGTTAAAAAACATTTCCAAAAAACAAGAAAGCATTCATGCATGGCTAGCATAGATTTTTATCATTACAAAGCATTTTAACGAGAAAAACGTCATGCGCGCTCTTTCTGGCATACGTAAATATAATAAGGATGTAGGCACATCTCTATTTTTATCATTTTCTCGGGGGTGGCATGCGAGGCCTACTGATTGGCCTTCAATTTATCGAAATTCACCAAAGACCGTCGCTTACCAACCGTGGTCAGCCTTCATCGCCGGAATAGTCTTCAAGTAGGTACTACCGGAAGGTGTTCGCGTCTAAACCTGCCCTTAGAAACGAGTAGCCCCCTTGAATGTTAATGGAATAACTACACCTTAGTCATGGTTGCAGGGTATTTATCCAAGACAAGATACCATAGCTTCGTTACTCCATAAAAAATACTAAAAAAGTTGGAAGACTTCAATCCTGCATTCCTCAATACATATAGGGTCCAACTTAATATGCTGACACTTTTTTAAGAGGATGATCAGACCGTCAAACTGAACAACTTTCTCTATGGGACCAACATCGAAATCGCGAAAAAAAAATCTGCTCTTCCATACAAAACTGCAAACCTACTCGAGAAAAATGTATGGGACAGCTGATTTTTTTTTCGCGATTTCGATGTTGGTCCCATAGAGAAAGTTGTTCAGTTTGATGGTCTGAACATCCCCTTAAAAAAGTGTCAGCATATTAAGAAGGACCCTGTATACATAACACCGTGAAAAACAAAATCAACTTTTTATTGTAACGCTAATTCAGAGTAGGTAATTCTCGTGTATCTCATCATAATATAACAATTTCTAATCAAAATAAGTGCTGACAATAATGCGTTCTCCAAGAGCAGTAAAAATAAATATTTTATTTATTTATTTGTAAAACAGTAAAAACACAAGACACAATAATACAACTTAAAATAAACTCAAGTAAGCGTCTCCAATATTGTGCAGGTGTCAGTAGATGGAATACCATCAAGGATAGGTTTTTTGTCCCCAACAAGTGACAAGGATGAAGAGCAAGCGATGAAGCAAACATCGTGAATTCGTGAGGAAACCTACTTACGCTGAAGAAAAAATTCGGATGCGTTATAATGAAGTCTACCAATCCGCATTCATCAATAAATATTTTTGAATTTGCATTATTGACGTTAGATATGACGAATGACGATATTACGACACATTTGGCGTATGCTTTCCAAAAATTTACTCAGTCGTTTCCTACCTGGAAGAGCCCACGCTTGGTATGTTTTGAAAATATTTTTTGGATTTTTTAAAACATTATGGCTGAAAGGTAATGGTATAGTATACTTTTAAGACCGACTCATGAAGCCCTTTTATTTAATACCCCACACGATAGGTTTCAGAACAAAAATTTATGACCTCATAATTCGTCATAATTTCATCTCGAGCGTTTCCGTGCTTCGGAAGGCACGTTTAGCAGTTGGTCTCGGATAGTTCCGTCAGATGTCGTTGTAACTATTCGTTGAGCCAGGTCAGAGGCCTATTTAGGTGGCTTGAAAATTCTCTGACAGCCAGCTGATCACTAACTTGCCTCCACTAACACGCACATTTTTTTTTTATTTCAGATTCTCACATCTAAATTAACAAATTATAATATCGCCAAACTGCTGAGCAGTTTGTAGTATCCCGTGTGGTAGAGTATGGCCCACTCCCTCTCACACCTATTCGTGAGAGACGGCCTTTGCCCTGCAGTGGGATTCTACAGGCTATCTCTTGCTTTTTTTTTATTTCAAAAATAATGATACCATAGACTCCCAAGTACGGATTATTTTTTTCTTTTTCAGTAGGTACCTATTAACACCAATAATGTCACATTGCGTAGAAAATGTCAAGTTACTCTGTGAATTTTACCTATTCTATTCTTGTTAGATTTCGCCAGTGTCAAGTATTGAAGATATATTAATTAGATATTGTACGGTAATAGGATATGGCGATCTCAAAACCCCGTTTTTAGACAAAAACACACACTCGAAATCGCCATAAAACGGCGGAGCCACGTGGCCAATCAAATCGCAAGCCGACGAAACGTCTACTTGTTAACCCCTTAGCCACGCGACTGCGAATTTTACCTATCTTGGCCGCCAGCAGCGTGATGACGTCTAAGTCACGAGTGACAGTTGATAAATTACATACAGAATCATAAACATACATAAACTCACGACCGTAATCCCTTTATGGGTGGTCAGAAATATTGCTACTCCTACGTACTTTTTGTTTAAGAGTGTAGTTATACTCGTAGCAATGCTCACATTTTAGCAATTTAAGTTTCAGGATGGAATGACGTGTCAAGTGGTGAGAGGTGGCTAACCCTTCACCTATAAACACTGTATGAGAAACCTTTAATCCCTTAGTTGCCTCGTACTACACCCACGGGAAGAATTCGGGTGGTCCATTATAGGCTGGAACCACACAAAAATGTAACTCCTTGTTCGTTTTTAGGGTTCCGTAGTCCAACAAGGAACCCTTATACTTTCGTCTATTCTGTCTGTCTGTCTGTCTGTTGCCCTACCTCAATAACACGCTCATTTTGCACCTATTGAATCGAAATTTGGTATGAATACAGATAACAGTACCTAACCCAAACAGAAATGAGGTAGTCATAATCATGAAGCAAGTAATTTTTTTTGAACAGAATTTTTTTCCAACCACCTTTTCGTCGTATGGGATACAACGAAAAGGTCGTTAAAAAAATTATTTTTTTAATAAATCGAGTGTGGTGTCGTTGGATAGGTTTTGTCCAATGGAAGAAAACTCCTATAGAAACTAAATCATTACAATGCTTGTGTCTCGAGATATTTGCGCTCAAAGTCAAAAATAGGGCGTACCCCCCTCTAACTTCTAAAATACAAGAGTAAAAAAACTGAAAATGTGACACAATATAGCTAGCTCTCTGTAAGTACTTTCAAAGAAAATTATAACGGAAGCTTTAGCCCAACTAGTTTAGGAGAAATCAAATAAAATACCTATCGACCGTCGACCGCTGTGTCGGCGTCTATCAATAGATGGCGCTGAACGAAATTAAATCGCACTATTGTTTGCTTCTTGAGGATTTTTTAAGTTATTTAAGCTATGTTAAGAAAACATTTTCATATTTATTACGGAACCCTACCTCGGGCGATTCTGACATGCAGCTCTTGGCCGGTTTTTTATTTTTGTTTAGTAGTTGCCACAGTACCTCAGGCAGGACACAAGAAGGCATATTTTTCGAGGCTACGAACTTAGCACTAGGAAACTTGTCATCAGAGGTGTAGCTACCACCGTATCTGCCGTATCAATTATATGGGGCCCCCGACGTGCGTAAGCAAAAATTAATAAATACTTCCCAAATTTCTTCATCAGCTATAAATGATTTAATAAATCAGTTTGCCGAAAAAAGGTAAGGAGAGTGTAATATTCCATTTGATACTTAGATAATTATGATGAATAAATATTTCTTTAAATTTTTATGAAAACATTTTTTTTCTTTTGTGAGAAATCTTTAGCCTTCATAAGGTACCCAAACAAATCGCCGAGGCAGCTGTCTGCCAGGCAAGTCTCTGCGCCTACTCTAGTACCTACCTCAATAACTTGCAAACACATTTTTTCTAGATTTTCAGATTTAGATTAGAGACAAATCTATTCATAAATAAATACAACGATGCTCAATAACGATTTGAAAGAAGTTCTACTAATCTTAGTACATTTTTTAGAATTTTTAAAAATATTAAGTATCCATATGGCTACTACTAGCTCCACCTGGCGGATATTTTTCATAACTATCTTTAAAAAAGCTTCATTGAAAGGAAGACGAACCACATGTGTGCACCACTGCTTCTTTAGGTCTTTCAACATCGCCAATCGCTTTGCAACATTGTTGTTTGATACAAATTTTCATATTTCTTTAAAGTGTGTACTATAAAGAACCTTTTTTTCCTTCTTTTCGCCCCTGTTTGTAATGGAGTATAGTATGATATTAAATTTCACATAGTTAGTAAAAAAAATGATTTATTTAAATTTCCGGAAAAATCCCGGAATCGGTGGTCAATACGGTTGGCAACAGAATATGAACCCAGAGCCGTAAAACTCTTTCCAAAAAAAAAGTTGACGCGGGGTGCCACCCGCCGATGGGCGGGACTACTCTCCCGTCACTTCCTCTGCTTCACCCCCTCAAATACCTAAAGAGCGGCGCCGCACGTCGTCTTAACCACAAACTATTGACCTCATAGACACCGAATATGCAGTGGGTGTGAGTGGGAAACAAAGCTCTCGCATGTCGCAGACAAAATCAACACGAAATATGTACCTTTAAAATGCAATAACGGAAATAATGTTCCTAGACAGTTATAACCCATTTATTTCTACTAACGTTGTGAATGACTCCAAACTCGACAGCAATAGGTAAATCGTGAAACAATAAAGCCTTTATACCAGCTTACAGTTACCAGCCACAAAGCTTTCTTTAATAACTTAGTTTGTTCGTAGCACGATCGCCATTACATCGATGTAAACCCCCAATCAATTAAAAAGCGAACACGAAACAGTTCAACGTACCGTTCCCATGACATTTTTGTCATAACTCCTGCTTAAGTCAGAAGTTTTAGATTCCTCCAGCAACCGCATCTCGATGTATGACAAATCGTGACAAAACCACCGACTCATCCACTCAATTACAATCTTACATTTGCCGCTCACAAAATAATAGATAATTAATACTGAACCTTATCTTATCGCATTAAATGTTCTAGAATGTATTGATGGGTCAGTGACACCGGTGTAGTTATGTTGGTGGAGGTTAGGAATTCAAGCGCGCCAGCCGCATGCCAGCGCTACCTTCATCCATCAAGCTCGATCCACATCACCTTCATCGTGGCAATCGACCGGAAAGACCCTTACCAACCTCTAAATTGGGCAGAGACAACAATTATATAACCACAAGTGTGGCATTCGGTTTGTATAAATAATATTTTAAAAAGTTTGTGGGATCTCAGCATAAAGCTTTGCAGATGTTATCTATCCAATATGTTATGTATCTAATCTAGTTATGATGTTTCAGGAAACGTTTTCTCCTGAAAATCTGTATCACAAATTGGCTCACTAGACATTTTGCATTTGTATTAGTTCGGAGAATGTACAGTCACTGATATAAGCAATGTTTATCATCAGTGGATACTAATAGATCTGCTGCTATTCGATCTCATTATGGTTTTGTTGACTTTTCATATTACATCGACTTTTTTACCATTTGTATTTAAATGTAACGCTTCCGAACGACATGTTACAAACGCGATTATGGCTCATTACAATTCAAATGACGAGGAAAAAGCTATTCTATTCGTTTTACTCCTACGCTCGAATCTCGGTCTGTCTCTATCGCTGACGGCCGCCAGATTTTAATATCAAATATCAATATTTGTATGCAATCAATCAAAGTTAATCACGCGAAAGATATAAAAGCAAAATGAATACATTAAGTTCTATAGAGAACGGCGTCGGGTGCACTCGACCGAGCTCGGGACCTTTTTTGTATTGAACCTAATAATGACCGATTAGAAAAAAAACGCTGGGAACGTGTGTACCCATTGTATTAAGTATATCGTCATGACGTAAGCAACTTTGAATATTAATCAGTACGATTGTAGTAAAAATAGTCTAAGAACAAATGTTGGGTAATTTAAAAAGTTAACTAATTAGGTCAGCTCGTCCCGTGCTCGCTGGCGATAGATCGATAGAAGAGTGGGGTGAACTTCCAACACGGGTAAAGAACGGCAATAAAATTAAACGTTGTTTTCTGTTCTACCGCTATTTGTTTGAGTCGGCTCTGGATCGATTTTTGTGTTCAACCGACTAGCCTATTTCTATCGCAAGATTTATTAAACTATAGTAAATGCAAATGTTTTTTTCTTATTTATAAACTCTTGGAGTATGGCCCGCTCCCTCTCACCCTTATTCGTGAGAGGAGGTCTTTGCCCTGTGGAATTCTACAGGCTATAACTTTTTTTTTTTTATAAACTCTTGCTTGTGCGTGAGCACTGCATTTCCGCTATTGTTTATGGGAGTATCTACCCCCATCTCCTAAGGATTATTTTTGAGTAAAAACCCAGCTGAGATGAGATGGCAGAGCCTCGTGGCAAGCTGAAACGTGAACCAGGCGAACACCACGTGAAAAACAACCACTCGCGGCAAAACATGCAACGTTGCTCCACAGAGTACTATATACTAGTTGCTCCAATGCAAATTTGTACGCTAACGCAATCATATATTTTTGAGCATTACAAAATAATGATAAATAATTACATGTTTTTATAAATGGTAGTGAAATTGCTAAAACATTGTGTGCAAATTACAATTGGTACCTACATGTAGAGAATGTGAAGGCGATTGCTACTTAATACTTGGACTCTACAAATACAGGGTGTAAAATTAAATACACTAAATGATCGTCAAACTTTCACTATAGCTATGGGGCCAACATTGAAACCGCGAAAAAAACTGCTGTTCCATACATTTGGGTCGAGTACCTAACCATTGACATTTTCTACGGAACCATCTATTTTTTTCGCTTCTTCCATATAGGTCCGATAGTAAAAGTTGTTCAGCTTGATGGTCTTATAAGCTCCTCTTAGAGCATACGTAACGCATTTAAGTTTACACCCTGTATATTATGATTCGGAACGCAAGATGGCTTGAGGTTCGTAGTTAGGTTGCGTCACGATTTTTCAAACACTGCCTCTTTTAAGTGGCCGCCGGTTAAATGTATTGTGACGGCTAATAAACGCGCGCTCTAATGAATAACGGTCCCGTTTGACTTAATTAATCGTGAAGTGCTTCTGCTAAGAACCGACTTTCGATTTTTCTCTAGAACGTCGTTTTTGAAGCAAAGTTTACGACCTTTCAAGTTTCTCACCAATTAAAAATAGGATCCAAAATAAAACTTTAGATAATACTCGTAGTTATGGCGTGAGAATCGTCTAGTCTATAAACGTTTGAATAGTAAGGGATAGTTGTATTTTTTATTTAATTTTAATATTTTCAGAAGCTGGCATAAACTTCTGAAAAGATTGGTATCAGTTTGTGTCAAAACCACTTAATTAACGGACGAAAGAGGCTCCGTTTAAATTGTTGCTTTAGATACGATAACAATATGAAATACACAGGTTGAAATTTTGCGGTAAATATTCAATATTGAAGGGGGATAATTCGTTAAATATTGAAGGGTGGTGCTTCAGACCACCAAATTGAACAACTTACACCACAGATCCAATGTAGAAATTGCGAAAAAATCTGCTGTTCCATGCTTATGGGTCGTGTAGCCGTTGACATTTTCTATGGAAAGGCAATTTTTTTTTAATCGATTTTGTTTCCATAGGTTATACCCAGTGAAAGTTGTTTAGTTTGAAGATCTGAAGCACTCCCTTTGATATTTAACGCAATTAATTTTACACCCTGGCCTGTATTAGGATCTCGTCCTTTTCCAACAGTGATTTTGTATAAAGATACTTTTATGTAGGTATACATGGAGAGAGAACCTACAATTGTTATAGAAAAGATTCTCCGAACAATCTCATCGGAGACAAGAGGAATGACAAACTGAGGTTTTTGGCCGGTAGGAGTCCAGCTCTATCTGGGTCTTCCTTCCCAGATGTCCATGATGGATTTTCCTCTTTTTGTCACATGTAAAAAAAACCTACAATTGTTTGGACTATTTTTGAATTACAGGGACGTTGTATTTAGAATACAACGTCCCTGTTGAATTATCTCACCAAATACCTACCTAATACTAATACACCCACAAATCAAGTAGGTAGAACACATTATCACAGAACTAGATAGAGATACATAGACTCAATATCAGCTATCATTATCCAGACCAGTGCACCAAAAGCATTGCATTCCGACACCTTCCAACCCATTGTATACTTGTATTTTACCCGATTCAAAAGGTTTTCTACTTAGTAATTTGGTTGACAATATACCTACAAAACATGGTAGGTATCTAAAATTCAGCCTTCCTCGACAAACATTAGGTATACAATTGAATACGTTTTATCGATAAAATTTGGTAGTCACACGCTCGCGACGAACATGTCTGGAAAGTTGTTGCAATATTACATTTCCGCGCGGGCGCGCCTACAGCGCGAGCCGACATTGCCTGCCGCTGTGCTGTACAGCCGAATACAACTGCATATCCCTTTCCATATGAATAACTTAATATTAAACAAAAACATAACCAAAAACTTACATTTTTTAGAATTTCGTAGGGTGCCAACGGGACCCTATTACTAAGCCTATGCTGTCCCTCAGTCTGTTCGTCCGTCTGTCCTATCTTTAAAGGGCTGTATCTTTTGAACCTTTATAGGTAGCGAGTTGGAATTTTCACAGAATATGTATGTTATTGTAGCGGAATTAATAATAAATAATTTTAAAAAAGTTTGAAATGTTGGGGGCCCGGGATACAAGAAACGTGATTTTTTTCAAGGTTTTTTGTTTTTGCTACATCATAAAAACGGCAATACATACAAGCGTCAAACACAGTTTGAATATACAGCATAGGTAGGTACTTTAACGTAAAACAACAAAGAATAAAAACCAGCTAGGTGTGTGTCGGGCTTGTGCTAAGGAGGCCGGAGATTTAATTTAGTAACTTATTTTGTACAGAACGCTCGGTCCAACTCGCGCTTGGCCGGTTTTTTTACTAATCCAAACACTTTTTAAAAGTTTTTATTTAAAAAAAAACGTTGCTTACCTAACAGTTATATTACATTGAATACCTGCTTTGGATTTCAGATTCAAGTTAACCTACAAAAAGACATGATCTAAACTTAACTAAATCTGGGATTGAGAATTGTATCTCTTGTTTCGCCTTGCTTGGCCAGCAGATTGACCCCGGGGACCAGGTCCACCCAGGTTCTAGGGTGGACGCGCCGGAGCTTCGCACCTATGTATTCTTTTCATTTTATCAATGAACGCCAATGAACGGATAGTTTATTGATGTAAAACAATCAATTTACCTTTGGGTCTATCATTCGATTTATGTAGAAAGACACTCTAGATAAAATTATTTCACATGTTAAAAAACAATTCTGTCTGCGACTGTACAGAGATAATAGCAAAACTTTGAGCATTGGCTGCGTATTGTTCTGATAACTTAAAATCTACATGTGTTTTAGCGACTTTACTTTATTTCATTATACTTCGCTTGTTTCATATTTTGAAGGAATTTGAGCCTCGGTAGAGTTTAGGCGATAAACTTTTGTTAACCTAGATTAAAAAGGTCTTATGTTTAAGACGTCTTAAACATAAGAAGATATATATTTATTATACAACTGATAAACATTATTAATTACAGGTACATAATGTAGAGATGGTGGAAGTGTAGACAGTTGGGGAAGTTGTTCAGTGAGTAGGAACAATCACCCTTTAAAGTATACAGTCACATATAGAACCATCAACAAAATCAGTCAAAAAAATCATAAGGAACCCTTTTTCTTCGGAGTAGTCAGGTAAAAAAAACCTAAAAACCCAGTCGTAATAATGACAGTAAACAATAAAAATGTAAAGCTCAGTTTTATGGCAACACAGCGCTGGCTCCATGAGCGTCGTGCGTTGGGAGGAGATGTCGCTGCGCCGGCGGCGGCCCCGCCCCCCGCGGCTAATTGCGCCAATCTGCGGGACGCTGCGCACGCACACACGCACACGCCTCACGCACGCATGCGTACCGTGGGGAATAGATTTAGCAGATGTAACCACTTTTGTGGGGCATATTTGTTGATTGTTCGTTGTAAATGTAGCTTTTTTATTGAAAGGTTATTAAAAAAAAAATGAAACAGCTATTTAGAATTCGTTAGCCATTTCTCTGGTAAACATAATACCATAGTTTAGAATCAGATTGTAACATTGTAAAGTATATTTAAATGAAAAAAGCAATGTTTTATAGTTCACTTAAAATTACAGATAATACACAAAGTACAAAGGTAAAAAAACAAGATAGGTATCATACACGATTATAAATATATATTTTTTTAAATAACATGCATGTAATAAATAAAAATTAAATAAATAATGTAATAATATAATATGTAAAGACACAACCATAATTTAAAAAAAAATGTTTGATTTTGTACCTACCTTACCTACAGGTTACCTATTTCAATGCACCTACCTAATTAACACATTTGCAAAATAACCGCGTAGGTACAATATTATAACAAAACACATTTAAAGATATCTACATATACAAGGTGTTACAAAAATACAAATAAACCTTTAAGGGGGCGGTATAGACCATCAAACTGAACAACTTTCACTATGGAACCAAAATCGAAATCGCTAAAAAAAAATTGATGTTCCTACTCTACAAATCGACTAGAGCTAAAATATGTATGGGATATGAAATTCATTTTTCTGCGATTTCGATGTTGGTCCCATAGAGAAAGTTGTTCAGTTTGACGGTCTAAACAACCCCCTTAAGAGTTTCAAAAATTTATTGTTACTTATGAAACACCCCGTATAGAAAACGTAAGTAGTTACCTCATTGTATACCTAACTAAGAGCCTAACCCAATCCAAACGAGTTGAGGACGGAATACAGAATGACAAAGAGTTAATAGATTCCAGCAAAACGAATGCTTAGCCACGTTAATTGCTGTTAGTTAGCCAGACTTTCTGTACTTTTACCTGCCACGTCGTAATTGAAAAATGTTCATTAACTTCCAGTGATGTAAACTTATGGGGGGAAAGAAAAACTGAATGTAGACCGGCGACGTCAGATTGACTCTACATATTGTTGCCTTGCCTTGTTTTTGTTTTATGTAGAGTATGTATACTTATATCTCAATAGGTATACATTATGGATAAGCCGAAACATGTAGGTAAGTACCTAGGTAGGTAGTATATTGCTTTTTTGTTTTCTGATTATATTATTATGTATAAATAAACTTTAAATTTCATTCATTCATTATTTATCATAACCAGATAACAAAAAAACAGAGTACGTACCCTAGGTACTTAGTACTTACCCACCTACGTGTATTGACTATCCGTAAACTATAGAACGATAGGGAATGAAAAAAATCCATAAACTTTAAGTTTATCAATACCAGACACATTAGTAAAAAAGATAAAATCATTATTAACATTGAGTAAAAAAGATAAAATCAGATTGAGTCTAAGAGCAAAAGTGATTTTCGATTATGAATGCCGTTATACTTAGAATAATACCTAAATGCCCTACCATAATTATGTATCATTTAGCATTCTCTATTTAGAGTCTAGTCAAACTAGAAGTACCTATCATTAATTCAATACTCATAATTATGTTTGTATCATGAGACGTAATTTTTATACCTATCTACATCACAAATAAGAAAATCGTTATTGATAGTTTTCTCTGCTAATCCTGCTTACTTATACACTTTACTTTTATTGCATAAGTAGTTAGCAGGTACACGTACCGTATACGAAATTCACGACTACATAATGTAATCTTATTATCACATTCGCAAACAAAATTAAACTTAACAACATTGTTTCAGAGCTTAATTTCATTTGCGCCCGCGGTTCGAATTGTCCGAAGTAGCGATTGCTCAATAGGTGTGAAATTGGCGATGAGCAGTCGATACTCGACATACGATTGAATAATGCGTTTGTTTCGAGCTTACGTCTCGATACATCCATTCAAATGAGATCTTTTGTTAACGTGAAGAGGTATGCAATCTCTCTGGGTACCTACCTAACTTGGAAAAAATAATGTTAAAATTGTTATGCGGATTAAAAAAGCATGTTATTTTACCCCTTCAGAGGAGGGTTACACTTTCTATAAATAATGAGATTCTAAATTATGATACTCTGATTGCATAAAGGGTACGGAAACTATAAGATTTACCTTATATTAGACAACATAATATACAGGGTCTAACTTAATATGTTGACACTTTTTTAAGGGGATGATCAGACCATCAAACTGAACAACTTTGTATATAGGACCAACATCGAAATCGCGAAAAAAAATCAGCTATCCCATACATTTGGCTCAAGTAGGTTTGCAGTTTTGTATGGAGCAGATTTTTTTTTTTCGTGATTTCGATGTTGGTGCCATAGAGAAAGTTGTTCAGTTTGATGATCTGATCATCCCCTTAAAAAAGTGTCAGCATATTAAGAAGGACCCTGTATTTTGAAAATCTTATAATTCTATAGAAGATTTGGTTTAATCTTTAGGTAAGCCAGTTTCAGAAATATACCTAATAGTTTACATGAATGAAGAAACTACCCATCCATATGAAATATTTCGAATGATTTCTTCTTTAAGGCTGCACCGAGCCTATTGTGCTGCCCCCAATCGTATTTTTTTTATTTCCTAACAATAAAACAATATTTCCAAAAAACAAGAATGTCACATTGTAGTCATTGCTTATTTTTAATTTATCGGGTCATTGCAGATTTGTTTTTATAATGCCTGTAGTTATTAAATGTAATAAAAGTGGCCACTTTTGGCGGTTTTAAAGATAAAAGCTACAAGCATAAAACATAATATTCCGTAATGTTTCGATAAACTGAAAACCAATCGGGACTACAATGTGACATTCTTGTTTTTTGGAAATATTGTTTTATTGTTAAGAAACAAAAAAAATACGATTGGGGGCAGCACAATAGGCTCGGTAGGCTCTTAAGTTTTCAAGAATTGTTTTTGTGAATAAGTGCCTAAAGCTAAAAAAACTGGACAATAACTCATTGCGTGTAATATCTAGTGCATTTAAACCAATAAAAGCTTTGATATATTTGACAAATTGTCAAATTTACTATCAAATGTAAATACAAATCAACGTTTGTCAACCTGAAATCCTCAATAAAACTCTATCCTAGGGTGTAAAGTTTCAGAAAACGTCTACACTTTTAGAGGGAATAAAAATTGACGATAAAACTAAATCCCAAAACTGAGGCGACGTGAAATAAATAATTTTCTTTCCGTCATCAATCGCGTTAGTTTAACTATTTAAATTTACGATGCGTCAAAATGTTCCAAAAGACCTATCATGTTACCTACAGGGATTCGTTGCTAAGGCAACCAAAATGTAACCCTTAAAAAGTTCTTTATTGGGTGCTCAGAAAGTTTCTTGTAATTTTTTTTTGCTGTGTTTTCAAAGGGTAGAAAAGCTATGTTCGGTACGCTTATGTTATACAGGGTATCATCCATAGACTTAAACTCTAGCGATAGACTTGCCCTTGCATAGAAGCAACATGTTCCACTTGAATGAGGTGTACGCACCTGATTGATGTTCCTATGTTTACTTTGTCACTATGGCAATGACAGACCGCAATGTGTAATTTTGTGTTGTTTTGTGTGACATGTTGTTTGTTTGAACGAGCTTGTCTATCGCTAGAGTAATATGTCTATGGTATCATCTGATCTGAAGTTTGTACGAAAAGGCGAATTTTTTCTATACGAATTTCCCATAGGTATGTTCCTTTGAGAAAGTAGTTCACTATATCATGAGTAGGTACAATCATCTTTCATGAAACTGTCTTCCCTAACACCCTGTATATAAAACAAGATCATTATTTGTTAATTTGTTGCACAAACATGTACAGTCAACATCAAAAGTAAATTATGACGAAAATAACTTGCAAAAATTGTTATCTGTTATTGTATCAATGCTAGTAATTGTATGTCTATCTTAAGGTGAAGTTCTTTTAATGCACTTTTAACGCCTGTAAAATTTGTTCAACTTTTGTTTTTTTTTATTTGATACAGTTCATTTTTGTTGTTGACTGTAACTATCAACTAAAATCCTGTAGGTACCTATAGCAAGATAAGTCTTTCAGTATTATCTTTTTTAACAACGCTTTTAAACATATAGCATATTTTTATTATTCATAATAGACACTAAAAT
Organism: Agonopterix heracliana; assembly: GCA_963693445.1. Taxonomy (NCBI): domain Eukaryota; kingdom Metazoa; phylum Arthropoda; class Insecta; order Lepidoptera; family Depressariidae; genus Agonopterix; species Agonopterix heracliana. Next base: position 6,712,071 of record OY856310.1, read on the forward strand.
CTTTAGTACTCACAAACATTTTTTTATAAACCCACACTCGTAGAAAGAATTAAAATAAAGTAACAATAATATTATTATGATAATAAAGGCAGTGGTCAGCTCAGCGGCGCGGGCGCAGTGGCACGCGGTCGTAAAGTGTAAAGAGCAAAGTGAAAACGATCCGAGTTGTCATCGCACGCACTTTATGTGCGCCTCTGTAGGCTTCAACATGCGCTTTATCACTTGCTCCTTTCTCTGACTCTACCAGAGAAGACAAATAATTGTTTTACTTTTTAGTTTTAACATATTCTAAACATCCCATAAAAACAAGATCTACCAAATTTAATTAGTCCTCGTATCGCTTTTTGGAAATCAATGCTTCCCGTAATATTAAATGTAAGTTAGTACCTAATACAGCGGCCTCTGTGTCGGAATTACAACAGCATCAGATATGTAATCAGAGCGACAAGGAGCACCGCCTTTACCTCTAACACGATAAGCGAGTGGAGGTACAAACAGGCCAAAAATCGGAGCCGAGCCGGTTCCAACCCGGGACACCCATAAACTACGACACATAACTGCTGTGAACGCGACGAAATCAATTCCCAGTTCCGATTCTGAGAACTGGCACAGTTTCTCGAGTGTCACATCACTACCGACGCACCGCTAAATAAATTCTAATCGTTCCCGCGCAGACAGCCGGCCCGCATGCCAATCTAGCCCCTAACGACCACGCTCTAGACCAACTTTTGTACGCCTCCAAATGAGCATTAAAATATAAAGAAGAGCCACCTGTCCCCGAGAAAAACTTTATAGCCTCCATAAAATTTAAACCTCAAAAAACAAAAAAAGTATGGACTTATTTTTTCTTTTACGGCCGAGGCCCATTTTAGATCGTGTTTACCTAAGCTGTCAACTTACAGAATGGCGATTTTGACTGGTCGAGTCCGGTGAATTAATTGTGGACTTTTGGAGAGATATCGTCTGATGTACGATAAGACACGACGGACGGGTGCCTACCGTCCGTGGGAGCAATTTGCTTAAATACTGACAGCTTCGCTCGCGGAATTAGAGGGCCGTTTAACATGCTTAATTGTTATGGCATCCAGTTTTGTACCTGTTCTAAAATAAAGGCCGAGATTTATGTAAACGAATATAGATATTGTTACAAGAGTATTAAGATAACGTACCGTGTGAGCTGACCGCGGCCGAGTAGGGGCTGTGCATTTGCTGATGGTAGTAGCGGGCGCGGCTGTGGTGTCCGCCCTCCAGCGGCGAGTGGAAGAAGCCATCGCCGTTCGCGTCGGAGTTGACGTCGCCGGCGGCCGGGCTGCCGTTGACGCGGCTCTCGTACCACCGCTGCTGAAGCGTGCCCGCTCCCGCGCCGCCGCCCTCTCCGCTCATGTCCATGTCCGCTCCGGCCTCACACACCATGCATCGCTTTTATACACACGCACTGTAAGTCCACTCCCCTATCCGCATTTCAACAGTCAGTCTTGGGAATAGCTCGATTACTGGAGTAGTATCGAGCTCAGTCTCATCGTTGTGAAGAGGGCCTACTTCATGCGGTTCCGTTTTACCTTGACGACAAGCTCATGCTACTCGTATCTGAAAATAAAAAGAAATCAAATTTAATTTTTATCCAACGTAACAATTGAAAAACATCAAAGTAAAAATAAACCGAAGCGCCGTTGTATTGTCAAAAAAAGAGACAATCAATTAAGATAATAGTTGTGCGCTATCGGCAGTCATCTGATATCGATACGCTCCCAATTTGATTAACTGATATCGCGCGAACAACACTCGATACCGCGGCGATAAGCGATAACGCGCATTAAGCGCTGTTAGCCAACCGAACCGTGATTTTTATTGCCACTAAACTCACTGAAGATATCTGAACTTTGTATCTGTCGTAGACACGTAATACGGCACATCATGAAATGGCCGGCCGCGCCGGGCCGTCGTATGATCTATTGCCAGGTTATCTACTTAATATCTTGCACATGCCTTATTCAATTTATATGAACTCGCTATTATAGTAACAAAATGTGAGTAACAATGATGTACGGTGGCGAAGTAACGCCTCGCGAACAAGAATCACCCATTTGTTCAAGTATCAGAACGGTGAACATGCTCCAAGAATTCTCTGTAGTTGATAAATTATGTATTCTGGCATAGATCTATATGTTAAAAGATACGCTGTTTATACGGAAAATAGACAACACTTTTATATTATAACTAGTGTTTTCCCGCGACTTCGTCCGCACAAATTATATACCAGATTTTAAGTCAGATCATAAGCTATCAAACAAAAAAAGATTCATCAAAATCGGTTCAGTAGTTTTTGCGTGATGCGCGAACAAACAAACAAACTAACAATTTTGTCAATAGATGGCGCTGCAAAATCGCGCTATCGAATGTTATTTGAATTTATATGAAGAGAACCGCTACTTTTTTATTCCTCATGATTTTACGGTTTTATAATAGTTAAGATTATGATTGTTTGTGATGAATTGTTTGATTGACGAACAAAATTTTTGGTTTGGATAGGTATTTAAAAAAAAATTATATACTGCGGTAGATATTAACTCCTACCTGTACCTATTTACAACATATAAGTACCTATGATATAATATCTGTGCCTATGACGAAATTAGTACGGCGGTGACTAGTTAAAAAAATATATGTAGGCGGACTTGCATAGTATATAAAAGTACTTATATATCTTCTGAGTTAAAATCGTGTTAATATTTTGAAATCTATATTGCATTAAAAATCTTAATAGGAAAAAACGAGTTAACAAGGTCGGGTATACCTAAATTATAGATTGAGGTAGTACGAAGATCATAAAATATCAGATTTTAATATTGATTTGATTATCTTTCTCAAGTGTGATACAAATTGAGTACCTAGATATAGAAATAGATAGGCACTATCAAAATGCACTTCTAAAATAACTGCATGAAGATGCCTAAAAATAACATTTCGACGCCTTAGAGTGAAGAACTCGTAAATGGAAAAGAGATAATTTTTCAGAAGGAAGAAAAAACTGCGGCCTATGACATGTTTGTAAGTTCGGGAGTATTTGCGATGTTCTTATTACACGCTATAGATGGCATTGCGAATGTCAGATTATTTTTTCAGTGAAATCAATAAAAAAATACTAAGATTTCATTCCCGAGGTCTTCACTCTAAGTTAGATTTTAGAAAATGTCACTGACACAAAGTATAATTTAATTTATACCTACTTATAAAAAAACAGTTCCTTGACTGACTGACTGACAGACAACATACAGCCTAAACCGATGAAGATAGAAACATGAAATTTGGAATAATATAGATTCTACGGAAGATGTAGGGGTGCACCAAGGAAGGATTTTCAAAAATCAACCCCCGAAGGGGTAAAATGGTATGTTGAAGTTTTTCGAAATCTGCACGGACGAAGTCGCGGGCTAATACAAGTGAAATATGTATAAAAAGTATTTATCAAAAATTTTACAATGGTGGTACACCAGAAAATGAATCGTAAAGTGAACATTTTTGTTATCTCTATTAGAAATGATATCGAGAACTCATTCGTTATAATTAAGATATGATATGTCAACGTTTAATCCGTGATAACTATCTATTACATACAAAATTAGCCTTCGATTAATTTAATTTCTGAAATTATTTACCAATTAAAATAAAAATGAATTTTTATTGTAGGTAATTCTGAGTCTATTCTATGGAAAGTCATTGATTCTAATCAACATTGTTTCTATGCGGGACGGCTTTTGCGTTAGAGTCTCAGTTCAGTCATGGATGTTATTATATAGGGTCCTTCTTAATATGCTGACACGTTTTTAAGGGGATGATCAGACCATCAAACTGAACAACTTTCTCTATGGCATCAACATCGAAATCGCGAAAAAAAAATCTGCCGCTCCATACGAAACTGCAAACCTACTGGACCATAATGTATGGGGCAGCAGTTTTTTTTTCACGATTTCGATGTTGGTCTCATAGAGAAAGTTGTTCAGATCATCCCCTTAAAAACGTGTCAGCATATTAAGAAGGACCCTCTATATTCACACCAAGTTTCACAATTTTATGTATTGCCGTTTTTATGATCAAGAAAACAGAAAACTTGAAAAAAAAAGTTTTTTTGTTTTTATTATTTTTTAGCAATTCCAAAATAATAACACCATTATTCAACTTTCTACCTATAAGGGGTTGAATAAATGCAGCCCTTTAAAGCTAGGACGGACGGACTGACGTAGGCTTATGAATAGGACCCCGTTGGCCCCTTTGGGTACGGACCCCTAAAAAGAAAGGAAAAACTAAAATAAATCCGAATTATTTTCGTGCTAAATGCTATCTAACTGCACGTTTAAAAATAGTTGGCGGTTGTACTTAAGTTACAGAGTACCCCAAAAGAGATCAAGGTCGTTAGTTTAGTTGTGCATGTATATTTTCAAGTACTTAAAGTAAAATATATCGCACCTTGTGACTTTGCACGTAAGTAGAGATATTCTTGCCGCAGTAGATAACAAATGTCCTATTTAGTTGCGTCAATTCGTATTTACTGACGTAGACTTTACTCATTCATCAAATTATTGAAAGATACATGGATCCTCTGCGTCATAATGATGTCAAAATAAACTTTGGACATTTTAATTATTTGTGAGATAAAAGTACATTCTGATTATGGGTGAGATATTAATCTTATATAGGACACTTTTTAAGAGGATGATCAAACCGTCAAACTGAACAGCTTTCTCTATGGGACCAACATCGAAATTGCGAAATCAATCTTCAATACAAAATTGGAAAGTTCCAGTAGGGAACCAAATGTATGGGACAGCAGATTTTTTTCCGCGATTTCAATGTTGGTCCCATACATAAAGTTGTTCAGTTTGATGGTCTGATCATCCCCTTAAAAAGTGTCAGCATATTAAGTTGGACTCTGAAGGCGTATAAGTACTTACAAAGATTTTATTTCTAAAAAACGTTTTTAAACATATATATCCTATGTTAGGTTTTATTGATCAATACCTATATTTCATCTTACATTGTTATCCTAGGACAAGTCTAGACAAGATTTGTAATAAGTATCTAATAGTCAAACTAAAAAATTAAAATTTTTCGTAATTTTTTTGTCTGATTATTACGCTATAAAACTGCAATCTATCCAAATATTTATCAGTAATACTAAGTATATCTAATTATACTACAGTAATCCTCTCCAAAGAAAAGAGGGTTTAAGTTACTTTTTCAAAACTTTTTCCCCTTTTCCAACATAAAATTAATGTTGGAGTTCTTAAAATTAAAACCTAAAAAAATTTTTTTGTTGATTGCATCACTTAAGGATCTGTCGTCAAATTTTTATTGTTACTGTCTGAATAAGGTTTCCATTGAAAGAAAATTTTTAAAAGTAGCCCGGAAAATGAGAAAATTCGGGAAAAACTGAAAGTGTATGGGATTTTTGCTACTACGTGCGTAAATTTTGTTTGACATCTAATTCGACAGGTCAACATCTGTCGGGTCAGATCAATACCTAAGCCACCTTCTTGGGTCAGCTAGTACCAGAATAAAAAAAAATGGTTAAATGATCCTGTTTTGCCTGTTTTTTGAACTAACATAGTATTTTTACAAATCTTTTTTTTCACTCCGCTTTATTAAAAAAGGTTTAGTACTTCCTAGCTTTGAATTTTTTTTTAAATTAAGAATCTTTTTTAGAAGTTAAAAATGAACCAAAAAATCATACTTAATAAAAATTACATAACTCTATGCTTAAAATTAGAATAGTATAGAGATTAAAAAAAGATTTACCTACAAACTACAAAATCAATCAGTACAAATCTTACCAATAATAGTGGCCGATAAGATGAAATCTCCACCAATGAATAAAGATTATAGACAATGAGGTATTAAAAATAACGCCAGTAGATCTAAGATCACAACCGTCGCTGCCGCTATCAGAGAATCGACTGAAAAAGGATTTGTAGATAACAATATAAAAATCACGAATTTATCGCAATTTGCGTTTATTTGTTGTCATTTCCTAATAAATATCATGGTGATAAGAACAGATAATGCGAAATAACAAATTACTATAAAAAGGTTTTGGTAGTTTTCGTGAATATACAAAACTATTTTTAGTAAAAAATTATATGAATATAATATGAATATTAAAAATTATATGAATGTTATACTGTCAATTTCCTAAAATGTAATACTGTTAATAATTCATTAACATAATTTATTTTTCAAATAGGTATGTAGGTACTAGGTATTCAATTTAAAATTACATTGTGAATTCTTCACAATAAGCTCTTAAGTTAAGCATCGCTTATTAAGTTTATTTGCTTTGGGAGGCACACAAACAGGTCCACAATTGATCCATGATACGGACCGGAGTGATCGATGCGCTTGCGCATGGTAGAGGTGGTCCGGCGCAGGCTGCGGTACCATCGGTACGAGTAGGTGTACAGTAGTCAAGTCACATACTTATTCGTAGATTCAATAAGTAGAGCTTATATACAACCTAAATTGGACGTTTCACTAGTTTCGTATTAAATTCAGTGAATTAATTATACTTCAATTTATGTAATTGAAGTATACACAAACAAAATTTTACTGTTGTATTAATATAATGTTCTAGTTATCTTATTACCTACCTATAGTATTGTAAATAGTAAAATTAAGTACCACATTTATTTGTTCCCTACAAATAAAATATGTCGATGAAACAGTTATTGTATACTAACTTTTATCCGCAATTTTGTCTGCGTGGAATCTTATGCTTACGTCTATTTGCTGCAAGCTATCTCCTTGCCAAATCCCATCAAGATCGGTTCAGCGTTTTAGCCATGAGAAGGTAACATACATACAAAACAGACACTCGCATTGATCAGTAGAGATTGGAGGGGATAAAATAGACACAACAAACTTAAACCAACTGATATCCTTCAATTGCCCATTTTTCTGTTACCCTTTACATTTACATCTATAAAAAACAGGATTTTAGTTATACTATATTTAAACATAGCTCCTATCGATCACTACAAGAATACCTAACTATCAGTAGGATCACGATCTAGTGATAACATGCGCAGTAGCACATCTCACTCTATAAATCATCGTTGATTGCCTATAGTCCGGTGCCAATGATAAGCATTGTAGTTTTACACCCACTCTTATTTGTATATTAGTTTATGCATAACGTTATTTTGTAGTTAAATTGATTTTTGTAACCATCCAATTATATCATAGACCAAATAGTATGCACGATAAAAAATTAAATCCGTTTCATACTTAAGGAAGTGGTTCAGACCATCAAACTGAACAACTTTTACTAATGGACCAATTTCACGTGAAAAAAAAACGTATGTTCCATAGAAAACGTCAATGGCGACACGACCAAAATATCTATAAGGTCCTTCCTAATATGCTGACACTTTTTAAGGGGATGATCAGACCATTATAGTGAACAACTTTTTTAAAGGGACCAACAAAAAAACAACAGCTGTTCCATACAAAACTGTAAACCTACTTCAGCCAAATGTATGGGCATTTGGCTGAAGTAGGTTTACAGTTTTGTATGGAACAGCTGATTTTTTTTCGCGATTTGAATGTTGGTGCCATATAGAAAGTTGTTTTGTTTGATGGTCTGATCATCCCCTTAAAAAAGTGCCAGCAAATTAAGAAGGACCCTGTATGAATAAAACAGCAGTTTTTTTTTGCAATTTCAATTTTATTTCCTGAGTTGTAGATGTTCCGTTTGGTCCGAAGCCACCTTTATGATATGTTAAGTATTTAAAAATTCACACCCAGTAGAGACAACTAATGAAAAGGTTTTAGCATATACTTAAATCTGTTTATTAAAGTGACAGAAAATATATTTTTAGCTAAGTCACCTTTATAGGTCATTTACCTGCGAGGTGTTTGCTTAATTAAATACCTAGATCAATATTCTCAAGATAAGGATTAGTATAACATTTTTAAGGTGGTTTCCGTCCATACAAAACTTTGTCGTAGAACACTCGTAGACGGTATTAATAAAAGTAATGTTTTATAATATGGAAAAATAGCTTAGAAAATCTAGATTGCGCGCAACATTTACAATTTATAATATAATTAATAAATTTTGTATGAATAATTTCAAAGCTTGATAATATCTTCGTATGAAATTGACAACTCTGCAACCAACTTAAGGCCACCTTGTTAGTCATGTTTAGTCATCTTAGAGATCTTTACTGAATAGAAAAATATTTCAAATAAAATATCTGAGACTATGGTAGTGTGTAATATCTATCTCTGTATTTTGTCATATACAATTATTATGCGTAGAGTAACTTGGGATTCGCCTGTGTTCAGCATAAAATAATTACAAGCTGATGATGATTACGATGATCAATAATTGCTAAATTCAGCAAAAAAGAAGTTGTTTAAAAATAAATTATTCACAAATATCGTCCCTAATATCTAAACTTTTGTTCTAAGTATAATTTATTTTACATCCAATAACCACACCACACCATACCTACAACGAAATAAAATAAAAAGCTGTGTCATACAAAACTGAAATTGTAGAGTCGACGTCCTACCGACTCGACCTCAATGTATGGAACAGCAGATTTTTTTATTTTATTTTGATGTTGGCTCTATAGTGAAAGTTGGTCTAAACTAAACCAAATTGTACTAGGCTGTTTTGTAAACGTTATATTTATGGAAGTGTCAAATCTACAAAAATAAATTGAATTATTGTTTTATACCAAGCTTTTTAAAGATAAACAAAATGATTTTCATCTTGTTAACAAAACACGTGATCTTACACTCGGTCGGTTATCTTTAGATTAGGCTAACTTCCAATTAAGATAATTGATTCTGGACCTCCCGGCCCTCGATATGAGGCAGAGTTTAAAAGAAACTCTTGTTCGACACTATCTTGGATCTTTATCAAGTTTTGAGGCTAAAATAGCCAACGGTAACTATAGAAGAAATGTGAAGTTAATACTTAATTATAATCATTCCGTATCGCACTGTACTTAGTCTTAGTTTATTCATTGTATTATATTATATCTCGTACGAAATATATATGTGATTTTCTATCGTTGTATATGGAGAAAAAAATTGGTAACAATGTCAACTTGGTTGTATTGTAGTCATAATTCTAGATAAAGAAAAGAAAACTAATTTTAGTCACATTTAGCAAAATTATTTAACCAAAAAAATTAATTATTTACATAGGTAGGTAGGTACTAAAATTGGTCAATAACGTTGTGACTTTCTATATTATTATTGTGACCATCTTTATGTAACGATAAATGTGATTTATTACAATAAATGAAATTAGTTATGTTATAACAACAAAATCACTAGTAAAATCTACCAAATGAAAAAGTTGGCAGAAACATTGCTAAATTTTTGTAATAGTGTAGCAGCGACTAGATGTTTTCCTTTGCTAAGGGCCTGTTTCACCACTTCTGAATAAGTTCTTGTTAGCTTATCCGACAGATATTTTGACATAATTTCATACAAAATATGTCAAACTATCTGTCGGATAAGCTAACAAGAACTTACCCAGAAGTGGTGAAACAGGCCCTTAGAGATTTTGTCTTCATCTGTTTTTTACAGACAAAAATTTTATTAAATTTGTTTCTCAAGACTTCAAAAGTATGTTTCCCTTTGAAATCTCTTGACTTATTAAAAAATAAGCAATAAACAATTATCAGACTAACAACTAAAATCATGTTATTAAATTCTATTAACCGACTTTGGAGCAGCTATTAGTAAATTGTGGGAATTTTCTATCAGTATTTATTTTCTACATAACACAACACTTACCTACTATTCAATTCGGAAGAAAATTATAGTTTCGGATCATATTCTGGTTCGTGGGATTGTTTTCGTTCGAAGATAAAACTATGACCTACAAGGGGATATAAATCGTAATTAGATTTGCCAAATTTCAATTCGTGCACACAAAATTTTACAAATATAAATTAATGGGCTAAGCATGTAGGTACTCGTGCATAGTACATACGATATTTAGGTTACCAGTGGTATCGATTTGTCCTTAATATTTTATTTAATATAGGAATTGAGCTACAAATAAGGCGGTTTTATACATTAGGTAAAAAAACTAAGAAGAAAAAAGTTATTAACAACCCTTGTATACCTCAGTTCCTATCTAAACTATTATAAAACTGTAACAGAAGTGTGTCTATACATTGAAGATTTTTACAAAAAAGATACGATATTGTTTTTAGGTAGGTAGGTATCCCTAATTCCAAATCACAAATTTTTGGATTTTTGTCTGTCTGTTTGCTTGTTTGAGCATCACGCAAAAATTACTGAACCGATTTTGGTGAAAGTTTTTGTTTGAAAGCTTATGATTTGACTTAAAATCCGTATATTTATATTTATACCATGATTAGATAGAAACCCGAGAGTCCAAAATCCAAAACAAAAACTAAAATGTCAAAACAAAGCAGATTACAGTAAAACCTTCTAAAACTACACTCAGCCACTTTAATACATTTCTTTGTGACCATTTCAAAGTTAATCTTTGACAGGAGATACAATATTAGGGTTGGCAATTGATTTATATTTATAACTTATTTTTAATTATTATTTATAGCTACTACTACTAATATTTTTTAAACGAATTGTTGTGAAATTTGCTTATGTATTTACTACCGTTCATAAAACAAAACCAACTAACTTCCTCTGGTTTATCATTTCCCATTAAATTAGAAAAACAAACTTAAATTATTTATAAATTCAAACAAACTATTTAAAATAATATAATCCTCATTAAGTACTTCACTTATAATATTTTTGACATAAGTATTGATTTATTTCTATCTGAACATGCTGCTTTAAGGTGTTGATTCATTATTATTTCTAAATGCTTTGTAACTCAGAATGTATAATATATTTAGGAACAACCCTACAAGGTGTTATTTTAGTTTATTTCCACGACGTGAACCCTATAGGCTTTGATCGATGCCTTTTAAAATGAACACCAGATTGAATAATTTATTGAGACTGTGATTTATTTTCTTTTTTTATTGAAAAACGTTTAATCGAACGTTGATTGGTACTTATCTACCGTTTAATAATTCATTATCAGAACTATTTGTAGATCTTATTCTAGCAACGTAGATAACTAGGTAAAAGTTAATAATTTAATTGAAATTGAAAATTAAATTGAAATCTATCTGCATTGCAGTACGATAAAAGTAACTTTTTGTTGAATTTATGTCCATTTAACAGTTGCTATGAAAAAGAAATAAATATTATGTTTGTAAGTCGCTTAAATAACTTTTAGAAACAATTTAGAAACAAATTTACCTATGTTCTGAATATTTTATACTCAGAACAGATGAAATGAATATCTATCTTTTGAACACAGATTCCAGGAGCCGTTAAATTAGCATTTTAGTACATTACTATTAATTCTAAATTTAAATACATAATTTGAACAGGATATTAAAAATATTCTATGTACCTACCTATATGTAAATCCGGCGGAAACGTCTACATAGCCAACACACACATAAGCAGGCTTATCGACGGCTAATCGGCGTTTGCGCATCTCGAGCCGCATTCAAATTTCGAACGCGAACTGTCATGGCGGCCAATCGAACTGGCCGAAAACAGCCGATTTGAAAACAAAGTGACATTGACATTGGATGGCGTCCACGTTAACTTAGCACCAAATGTATGGAAGTATTGGATGTACCTATATCATGTGCCTGTATAAGTAAGTAGGTACATAGCTTGCCTTACCTGCAACATTGTATAAAGAATAGCAAGCTTGTTGTGAGACAAGGTTTGAATACACATTGAGATAAAACAAATCAAGGTGTTTTTTATGCATTTTCCAATCTATCTAAGTACCTATCTACACACATCAAATGTTGTTCTAATCTTGGTAGGTTCATGATTTTATTAGTTTAATTGCCTTGTACTGTACAGGACTTCATTACCTTCATTTCTCACTAGATATACCTAAACAGGCAAGTAATTATATCTAGTAGGTATTGTACATTATTATATTTACTGTACAGCCATGAGAAAAAGTCTCTAAGGCTATTAAGCTATGGATGCTTAAATCGTCGGCCTTAGACGAACGGGCCTAGTATGATAGTTAAATGTTCATCTTAAATATTGAACGGTCTCTGTTTACTCCTGTAGGACATAAGCGTGAGCATTTGTTTGTATCTTGAATATTTTCTTTAATACGAGTGTATTGATTTTGAATAATGGAATAAGATGTAAACTAAGGTGAAAATTCATTATGATTTGAAAAAAACATACTCGTTGATGTCTTTTGTATGAAAAAAATTAATTGTATTTATTTAATTTTGCTACGTTAGATCTTTTATCAACAAATGTACGTTATTTTGTTTATAAATCAGATAACTAGATAGTTATTATCAGAATAATATAAATATAGGCTATTCTGCCAGAGGGCAATATTTTTTTATACCTAGGTAGGTATTTTTTTTATACTTGTACACATTTTCTATCTTCTTTTTGCATATAGGTATTATATATTTTTTTTAATTTCAAATGCATATGGTAATATAAATATTTAACTGATAAACTTAATCGAGAAATGCTTGTATATTGTATAGTATATATTTCTGATACTATATCGCTTTTAAAAAGCGCAAATAATTTATTAGATCATATTCAGATAACTAAAGATGTTAAATGAGATGTTAAACCATCTCATTATTCCTAACAAAAATAAAAATTAAATATGTCTATGTAAGTAGGTAATATGTGATTTTAATACCACAGTTTTCCACCATTAAGAGCTATGATTAATAGAGTATGATGATGTGTTATATTGTATAGATATTTAATAAACAAGTCTGACATTCTGACACTGACTTACCAATGTCTAATTATGAAAATTATAATTTTGAAAGAGATAAAAAACATGATAGAAAATTTGGCTGTTTCGTGTTGCAACAAAGAACCAAGACAATATTTTAAAATTTATTTGTACGAAACCCAATGTGTTCAAATAAATAAAAATAAAACTCAGTCCACAGAGCACGCGTTCACAGTTTTCTACCGTCGGGTGTAGAGTCAAATGATATATCGTATGTTTGTCTTACAAAATCAAAACTTTTTATGATAATTATATTTTATTATTATAGTTTAACATATTTTTTATACAATTCATGAATTTTCATTGTAATTTTAGTTATTTTTAACTACAAAATCAACGATTGTTTGTGACGGTAAATATGTAGAGTCGTACCAAAAGATATTAATGTTGTTTTTTCTCAGTATCTTCAGTTATATATTTTCAGTGAATTTATTGTTTTTATTATTTAAGACGTTAACGCTTTGGTTGTAATTGCTAATAGATGCAAAATGTTATAATTAATCTTATTAGAAAACGAAAGTCGTCATTGATTCTTTATCACTAAAGATAACAATTAAAAGATAACATCTAAATACCTCAACTGTCCATATCAGATGCTTATCACTCAAATGTCGATCACTATCACTAATCACTGAATCGAGACAAAAACACACTGAAATCATGAGCTCCATTCCGTTCGCAGGTTCATTTTCTTATCCAAATTCTAAATAAAATCGTATTAAATCACAGATCACAATTGGTTAAGTCGTTAGTAATTCACGGATAAGGTTATAGTTAAGCCGTTGGTTTGTTAACAAAAACAGTTCATTTTATATGTGCTTGCGCGGCAAAGCGCAGTTAAACCGCAGCACGTGATGTGGCGCCGATGGGACGCGACCCGACACTAAACCAGTCGTGTGACTTTTTGTTGTGAACGCGCGCATTCGGAAACCCTCGGGCGAGTTCGGCACCGGCTTCACACACTCGGAGATTTCCTCGCGCTGATTGGTCGGTTGCCGCAGCGGGCGGTGGGAGTGGGCGGGGTTTGGAGCAATGATGGGAGTGTTCTCTGTTCAAATTTTCTTTTTCTCTTTTTGGGCGTGCGAGTGCGGTGGTGTGCGTCAGTCGCACGCCGCGCTTGATGGATGCCGGGACGTTGGATGCTCTAGCTAGAGTCTAGCGTTTTGTTGGATGCCGGATGCTTGCCGACGGTTCTGGTATAATCATTAGATGCTCTTTAATTGTTCTGTTTGGATTATAGGTGTAGGTCGACAATTTAATTAAAGGTAGATTGGTTGATGTTCCTCTGCTTTCAATGCACTTTATGCATTCAAGATTTAGGTTATTTTCTTGATCAACTTGAGTTTTTTGATTGCAGTCTTTATTATTGACTTACTTTAAAATTCAGGCTTTAATTACAATTTAAAATTAAAAATCTTTTCACATACCTACCTACCTACCACAGAGTAGGTTCTATAGATATAGCTATAATACCTTCTTAGGTAGCTTTTTGACAACATTTTTTTGACTAGATTATTATGCTCTAGGTAGGTACCACCGCTAATTAATTGAATTTTGACTGAATTTAATTTAGTAAAATAAATAAAACCTAAGATTTAGCAACGGATCACACGTCTTAACCCCTCAGAGATACGGGGGAAGGGGATAATCATCGAGATTGAAAAATATAAGATAGTTACCTAATTACCTACATAAAGGTACAGGGTCTTTATTAATATGCTGACGGATATTTCTAGGCATGATAAGACCATAAAACTAAACAACTTTTTCTATGGGACCAACATCGAAATTGCGAAAAAAGAATCTCCTGTCCATACATTTGGGTCGAGTAAGTTTACAGTTTTGTATTCTGAGGTTTCAGAATAGCTCTGACTACCTCCTTGGAAGAATAAAGTAGTGAGCATACGCTATGTACCTATATGCTATGATAGAAAATCAACGTTTCCTACATAATACCTACATACTTACACTAAATCTTTCAAACTTTCAAAATCTTCACAACTAAGCCCGGCACACAGTAGCCTAAGACACCCCGTACCGCGCACCCCGCCGGTGATTTATCCCCCGTACCACGCGCTATAAATCTGTCGCTACACTATCTGAGCTGGCTCGCGTTAACGGCTAATGACACAACACTATGTCGGATAAATTGTGTTTTGAACATTTTCAGTAGGTGCACGGTTTAGTTCTTAGTTACTAGTTACCTACTTACCTACTATACAGGTTGAAATTAAAATCATTAGTAGGTACCTAGGTATCCTTTTAAGAAAGACTCTACCCATCAATCTGAACAGCTTTTACTATACCTTGTATAGGGTCCTTCTTAATATGCTGACACTTTTTTAAGGGGATGATCAGACCTTTAAACTGAACAGCTTTCTCTATGGCACCAATATTGAATAAAAAAATCAGCTGCTCCATAGAAAACTACAATCCTACTCGAGCCAAAATGCCCGAAAAAGCTGTTTTTTTTGCGATTTTGATATAACTTATACAGAGAGTTAGAGCATAAGCATATGCTCACGACTATATTCCCCGAGGGGGTAGTCAGAGATATTCTAAAACCTCAGAAAATCCACGTTTCACCAGTGGTACCTACCGAAACTCTGCCCAGGGTGACGGGGGTGAGCCCGTCGCCACTTATAATGGACAGTGGAATGGAAAAGCAAGAGAGTTAGAGAGAAATTAAATATACGTTTCATATCTTAGGGCAGCATTTCCCAAAGAATGGCTCGCGACCCACTGGTGGGTCGCTAGCAAATATCGAGTGGGCCCCCTAAAATAGTGACGACACGGATCGACCGACCGAACAGGCCGGGCGGCATTAAAATTCTGAGCTCTCGGTTGCTGACTATCCTATGCCTGTTTGATGAAGCTTTAAAAGTTCACCTTCCCTTCAGTAGATACCTCAGTATATCCCGTATGTCAAGTGTACAATTGTTCAATTTCACATTCAATCCATCAATCAATCAATTATACTTTATCGCACACCAAAACAGAACATACAATTATGAATAAATATAAAGAATTACAAGTAGGTACAAATAAGGCGGTCTTATCGCTAAAAAGCGATTTCTTCCAGACAACCTTAGGGTAGAGGAATTAACAAACGAGAATAGGTAGGCGGTGTAGCTCAAAAGAAATAAATCTAGAAAGGCAGTGAAGTACTTAAAAAATGAAAATAATCTATAATATATACATACATACATACATATCTTATTTTACTATATACATACATACATAAGTGAGTACTACCATGGTGTCCCATCCCATACAAATGAAATTTTTGTTAAAAAATGGCAATATATGGCGTTATGGTATCGATTTGTAATTAATGTTTATGTAAAAGTGTAAATTGTTACTAAAAATACATGATCTGACTATAAAAAAATCTCATGAGCCTCGGATAAATCAAGCAATTTACTTTGCCCGAAGACTGCCCGCGTTACGGCAGTCGCGTTCCATTGTTTGACGTTGGGCATCTGTACTGTATAGTATTATATAATCTGTGGTACTACATACAACACATTCAATAACGTTATGATAACATTAAAATACATACGTACGAGTAGATTCACGCTTATCTCCCATTAGGATAACAGATCGCCATCCGACTACGCTTACTTACACTTGATCAATACCGAATATTGCCTGGTGTTAGAGTGTTGTTAGGGTCAGCAATCTAATTCAAATGCTGACAACAGGACAGCTACAACAGGAACAACTAGATTGACAACTAGATTGTAAAATTATGGTCATACAGCACTATACCTACCAATTGTAGTGAGGTTTAAACACCTTGGATTGATTTGTTACGTCCAGGTGTTCAGGAGATTATTTGTGAATTAACGATTTCAAATAGTTACCTATTGCTGTCACACAAGTAGGTAGTACATCATATACAAAACATGCACTACTAATTCCTAGGTACCTACATTTCATTTCACTAAATTACATTACCTTTTATATTAATATTACAGTTTAGTATTTTAGATTATAGTATATTCAGTCACGATCAATACAATGAAATTGTTTGTTTACATCTATACCTTAGATCGGCTAGCTCGAGAGATTATAATCACCGACACATATTAATATAATTACCAATTACATATTTATTTAAAATTAGTTTTTATCTTCACTTTAATTTAGAATTAATACCTCCTTAAATAGACTTATTTGCAATTAGGTATAAAACTAACCTATAACCATAAAAGGAGTGACCTTAATTACCCCCATAGTTTCCTCGTCATCAAAGGCAGTCTTGCTAATTAGTCATATACCTAAATACCAGGCTATGGAGCTGTTCAAAAACACACGTTTTGTGTAAGACTGCAATTGGTATAATTCGAAATTGAATTATTTAAAATTACTAATCTTTCACCATCATCACTGCCTATACAAGGTGTTTCATAAGTAAGAATAAATTTTTAAAACTCTTAGGGGAGTTGTTTAGACCGTCAAACTGAGCAACTTTCTCTATGGGACCAACATCGAAATCGCGAAAAAAAAAAGTGGATATCCCATACTTACATATTTTAGCTCTAGTCGATTTGTAGAGTATGGAACATCGATTTTTTTTCGCGATTTCGATATTGGTCCCATAGTGAAAGTTGTTCAGTTTGATTGTCTACACCACCCCCTTGAAGGTTTATTTGTATTTTTGTAACACCTTGTACAGGATCCGTCTTAATATGCTGACACTTTTTAAGGAGATATAATATAGTCAGACCGCCAAACTGAACAACTTTCTCTATGGGACCAACAGAGAAATCGCGAAAAAAAAAAACAGCTGTTCCATACATTTGGCTCGAGAAGGTTTGCAGTTTTGTAGGGGAACAGCAGATTTTTTTCGCGATTTCGATGTTGATGCCATAGAGAAAGTTGTTCAGTTTGATGGTCTAAACCACCCCCTTAAATGTTTATTTGTATTTTTGTAACACCCCACCATACGTCCCACTGCAGGGCACAGGTCTACCCTCAGGGAGGGTGTATGGGCGTTAGTCCACCACGCGTGCCCAATGCGGATTGGTAGACTTCACATACCTGGGCATCGGAATTTCTTCTTCAGCGTATAGGTACATATGCAGGTTTCCTCACGATGTTTTCTTTTACCGTTTGAGAGCATTCGGTATTACGTACATAGGTTAATAAACTCATCGGTACATGGCATGTCTTACAAAGTCATGCTTACCTATCTGTAATTTGTTCCAAATAACTATAGCCTTTGAACGCTAAAAAGAAATAGAGATTTGCAACATAATTTAATTATGTTATAGAAGATCCATAGAAATATTAAATTTAGTATCTTATACCTACTGGGTAATATCCAAGATAAGTCGAATAATATAGATAATTAGTAATATTTTGCTAAATAATTAATGTCTTTCTTTATCTTTATATCCATGTAGGTATGGCATTTTGTCCCTTTTCGTATTCGCTGCCTAAATACGCATAGCAGTTAAGTTTTAAATATGATATTTTATTTACTACGTTATTATTATACAAGGTGTTTCATAAGTAACAATAAATTTTTGAAACTCATAAGGGTTTGAGTATTGTTTAGACCGTCAAACTGAACAACTTTCTCTATAGGACCAACAATCAACATCGAAATCACGAAAAAAATAATTTTAAATCCCATACATATTTTAGCTCTAGTCGATTTGTTGAGTATATAGAACTTAATTTTTTTTTTCGCGATTTCTATATTGGTCCCATAGTGAAAGTTGTTCAGTTTGATGGTCTACACCACCCCCTTAAATGTTTATTTGTAGTTTTGTAACACCTTGTATAGTGTCTGCTCTACTTTCATCTCTAATTATCTTTAAGTTTTGTCATTTGTTATTTCCGTATTGGTCCTTGATTAAACCAGAGGTGCCATAAAATTACAACACTTTTAGTATTTGCCACAATTTTGTAATAATGTAGGCACTGTAGGTACCTCAGTTAGGTTTGCTTAGCTGTTTTTGTAAATTCTCCTCTTCTTTTCCTGTACCAAATATAATCTAGAACACTATAAAACATTGCAAAACCGACTGTCCAATAGTTAAATAGAAAACAAAACGTGTATTCTAAAATAGAATGGAGACCAAAGCATTTCCCCCCGACACCCACACATTTTCTAAGCGGACAGCCAGTCTGAATAACATTTAACCCCTTTGAAATGTAAAAGCATTACGGAATGAAAAAACAGCACTTATGTACCCCGCGACGCAGATAAACCATCTCCAGTACAAAGCGCACAAAGATACAATGCCTCTGAAAGGGTTCAAGAACTCACTTTTAAATTAACCGACGTCAATTCCACAACGAAATAACTCACGCTACAAACTCACGCCATTCTCGACTCTATAGACTTGCAGTTGGAGACAACAAATGTCATATTTGCTTGTAAATAAAAAGCGATATAAAATATTAGCCGCCGCAAAACTCCTATTTAAAATAGGGCCGTTTACATTTTTCCTTTTCATGTCATTGTCTCTGCTCGGAGCGCTTGCAACCGTCACGTTCCAATTTTGAAAAGTGTCGGAACAAAATGGTAGTCGCTTTGTGCCTTCCCCCGCTCCTGGCTGCCTCGAGTTTGGTAATTTAGCAGATGCTCTCCACCTTTGATGTTCCGTCTGCAGGAAATATGCCTTTGCCGTTCCACCACGACGGTATTTGCACTCAGTAGACGTACGTACCGGCCCGAGATAAGAAATAAGCCGGCTCGTTTGGAGCATGATTCGTAATTATTCTAACCGCATACCGACGTCAAAAATATCATTCGAACTACGAGAGGAGTCATAGATACAACAGTAAAGGCTGGTAACCAAATTGGAACATCACCGTGCCGTGTTTACAACTCAACAAAAAAAGAATAGCAACAAAGAAGCCGAATTTAAATTCCTTTCGAACTTTGACACATGTCTGCCACCATAAACAATGGAAATTCAAATCATCGTAGCATTCGACGGCGGCCAACCTAATGCGATTGTGGCGTGAGCGTTCGTAGTCTATGGCTCCTCATCTATAAATAGGAGCCTTTTCTCTCGCTTTTTCTTCACAAAATCTGAGTCAAGATCGGCCGATAAGCTATCTCGTGTGAGACGGTCTCAATATCCACAGATGGCCTTGCTCTTGTAATCTCTGCTCTCGACGTGGATATTTTTGACATTTTTTGCTGTTGCTTCTTTGAAAATCTCGCTTTGTCCTCTAATAGGGACATTATTTTGACGTGAAGCACGCCGCGATAATAATGTAAACACTGATTGAATACAGATAAGTAAGACAATCGGAATTTTGGTACTTGGATGTTTTTGTGGTGCGATTGTATGCGTAAGCCTGGGATTTAGTGCTACATCTCCAGGGTACCGAGAAGGTGTTGCATCTGCTCCGTGTTGTTCATACTAGGTACCTACTTTAAAGAGGAAACATCGGAATCCGATTCAGGTTCACCTCATGCTTTTGTATGACACTGATATAAATGAATGTCTAATTTTGAATACAATTTACTTACTAACTAAATATGTTATTAGTAAGTAGGTACCTAAGTGAGTTATAGCCTACAGGATCCCACTGCAGGGCAAAGCCAAGGAGTGTGCTATACTCGACCACGCGGGTCCTAGTACAGATTGGTGGAGGCAAGTTAGTGGTTAATTTGCTGTCAGATAATTTTCAAGCCTCCTTATAGCCTCCTACCAGGCTTAAAGAATATTTAGTTACACCGCCATCAGACGGAACTATCTGGGACCAACTGCTTAACGTGCCTTCCGAAGCACGAAGACGCTCATAAGATGAAATAATTACCACTTTTTTTTTAATGAACAAAAATTGTCACTCATCCAAAGACTGATCGAACTTGGCGTTGCTTAAATTCGTGTATCGTTTCCGCTACCGAAGCGCCACCACGTTCTATGCATTTATGTTTTAAGTTGATACATAGTTTAAGTTATGACTCGGTTTCCCGGTGCAATATTTAAAGTAAAATTTCACTGCCCATTCATAGCAAATAAAGTAAGCAGTTTATGTTCATCCTGATCGTCAAAACGGCTCCAAACATTTCAGAACGAACTCAACAAGGGCCGGTAATTTTTGTAGAATTAAGCAATAAAATGTGCCATATCGGGCGCAGGTCACACCGTTGATCACGCTAGGACTGGCCTAGATAAGGTACACGATCGTGTTCTCTTTAAAGTCCACAATACTTTTACAACTTTATACAGGGTGATGATAAACTCTTGGACTTTTGTGAAAATAGAAGGGTTACGACTACACGTATTAACTTACGACCATAATTATTACATATCTAAAATAACCGGTCTGGCTGGATCGACGGAAAAATTAAAACTTGCTAACTATATTTTCAAAAGTTGTAGTAAGATCCACCTGATATTACTCTTTCGCAAAGATTCTGAAAACTCCGTATACAGGATGTAACACACAAAAGAAAGAAAAAAAAAGTCTCGAGTAAAATTAAACTGAACAACTTTTACTACAGACACAAAGTGAAAAAAAAGAAAACAGCAGTCCCATACATTAGAGTCGAGTGACCCTGTCGTTCTATCTAAAACCACCCCTTTAAATACAACACGGTAAACATTTAATTTCTTATTACTATACCTTGTATATTATACACGACTAAAAATGACACCCTGTACCCTTCTCGCATAACAGCCATAATTGAATTCCTCAAAAATGTCTGAAAGTTTACGAGTGCCTTGTAAATATTTCTAGACAGTCGTAAATCTAGTACTTGGGTACGAGTACTACAGCTACTTGAGTACGTGATAAACTTAAGTTTTTATTGAACGTTTTTCCTTGTTAATTGTTCTTTATTATTTTCGTGCAATTGAATAAGTTATTTTATGGTATCGCATGTTAGTTTAACATTACTTCTCTCTTTGATCTATGCTTAATACTTATGAGTTGATTGAAAAACTCTAGGAGAAATTTATAGACTCTGAAAAGTCTAAAAAATATGACTAGATAAATATGACAATATGATCTCTAGATCATCTTTTTTGTTATATTCATAATTTCAAAAGCTAAAGAAGTGTGTCAGGGCTCTCAGGACATCGAGTTACAAATCAATGTTGGCCTACAGTAGGATTCTATAAGCAAAGCTATTATTTTATTTTTTTGTTAATAAATTAATGGACTCTCTTGAGCGTTAGCACTGCATTTCCACCAGCGTCATATACTTTGCGGGAGTCTCTATCTATCCCAATCTCAGGAATGTCAGGGATTGTTTTTGAGCAGTTGAGAAGACGTCACGGAGCCTCGTAGCGCGCTCAAACGCGCGAACACCACGCTAATGACAACCGCTCGCGGCAAAACTTGCTACGTAAATTTAGTCGAAAGTGTCAATGACACAGTATAAAGGTTAAACTACACCGTCACCGTCAGAACACCTAAAACACGTGCCTTACAACTTCGCACACCATTAGAACTAAATGGAACAAAAAAAACACTTGCGTGCCTTCAAGTGGTGCTTTAGTTCGTTCCACTTGCGATGTCCCGCTAATTTAATCATGTTTTTCTTAAGACGTTGGGATAAGGTCTATGTAAGGGGACTTTTATGTAGAATGTTCTATAAGTGAAAGTGCGATAACGTGTGCAATGTTAGGTCCCATTATAGTTCTAGACTACCTAAGACTTAACCAGTAGCGTGACTCTTTTTACGTGTTTCGTTAAAGAGTTTAATGCGGTTTGACGGATTGCTTGAATAAAAAGTTAATTATATTAACATTTCTGTATTGATTTTCTTGGTCTATTTTTATACTTTGTTGCATGTACCAGAAGGGTATTTTATGAAAATGTAGGTTGTAGAAATAATAAAGGTTGTGAAAATGTACACAAATATTTAGTTTAAAGTTTATCTGATTAGAAAGCCCCAACCCAAAAAGGCATGCGGGCCGATACAATCCCAAAAAAATCAGCTTACATACATAGTCCAGCGGAACAGACAATCTCAAAACTTATCCCGTATCTCTGCAATTTTGCAAACAAAACATCGCAACGGGCAATAAGCATAAAACAAAATCGTTTCGACCCCACACACGCCGTCGCCCGAACACTTGGAAAAATCCCTATGGATTTTCCGCGGGGGTAGGTGCGGGCGCGCGGGCGGGGGGAAGGAACGTAAAAGAGAAAAGCTGCGAGTTTTTATCTCGGCGCCATAAATTTTATTCGTAGCGTGATTTAGTGCGCAGATTGCCCCCCGCGCCCCGCTCTCCCCCGCGCCTACGCCCGGCCGGGGTAAGGCTGCTAGTCATTGTCAAAATTATTGCACCCCTATCTACTGAAGCTTTAAATATATGTCCCCGACACGTAGTTATGCCTACAACCCGTTCTGAGGTTAAATGCGATGCTTCGCTAGGAGTTTTATAAGACGCGGGCAAAGAATTTTGTGCTTTATCTAGATATCTATTGATCTACGTAGGTAGCTTTTAGATTTATTCGATCTTAAAGTCTTGGTACGGCTGCAGTGAATTCAAAATAGATTAAAACTTGAATAATAGTAATACGTTGCGTAAGTAGAAAATCTATTTGCATTAAGCCTATTCTTTCTCTTTGTTTGTTTATTCTACTGGACAGTGGGTCAGCTCTGCTTTCATCAACTATGAATGCCATTGTAGTTTCCACTTGATCTATTTGCAATATTGTTGCTAACACTACATAAAGAACTAAGCCGACTGAACTCGGAATAATGCAATATCGGACCAGTGGCGCCATCCATCTTCAAGGTATTAGCGTAAAAAAATTACTTCGCCGTCCTAATCCTCCATTATTTTTACTTTAAGAGTAAATCTTACTTATTTGTCAATACGGAGCCACAAAGGCGCCCAAATACCCTTACACTGTCTGAAAAGCATAATACACGCCCCATAATAGAGAAGCAATTCAGAAACTGTTAAAATCATAATGTGCTTTTGTTGGTCTCTTGACAGCTCTCTTGAATTTTTTTCAAAGGTTTAGCTCGGTTTCGTGTTGCCGCTGCGCTGGTGCGTTCCGCGCGAAAGTGACATATTTCTTTTTTCGTCACATTTTCTGGTGAATCCTCGATCGCTATCGAGGCGCGTATTTTATGTAAACACGACAAATTTCGTGGCTGATGTGAGACAGCATCTGCAGATGCGCCAGCGTTATTTTTATTGTCTATGGGCAGGGCCGGTGGGTTCGGAGTTAGGAGGCAGGGATTTGATCCGGGCGCTCTCCACACTGTGTCTTATCTCGGATCTGGTTTTATGAAACCCTAAATTTACGACTGCGGTCGGGGGTGGGGGCTGTATTAAGCCGGCTCTCGACGGCCGCTGCCACAGACACTTTTGTAGCCAACAATTCATGGAGGAGCACGTTCGGCAAAAATTTTACGCGTCAAATTTCAAATGGTGAAATGTTTGATTGATGTTGAAGATTAGGAAGACTTTATGAAAAAAGAAATGTCTACGATATTTTTATTCTTTGTTGAGCTTAAAGATAACTTATTACAGGTCAGCTTCATTCCCTTAGTTTTGAGATCCTGTGAAATGCAGTCCTGTGACAAATTTTCATTTTATAATTAACATAATGTTTATTTAGTGTAAATCTAAGTTATAATCTGCTGAAATCTTGCAAGGCAAAGGACTCATCTCACTAAACAGGGCGTAATATTAAATGCTCTTCGACCATCAAACTGAACAAATCAGCTGTTCCATTGAAAATGCCAATAGCTACTCGACCAAAATGTATGAAACAGCAAATTGTTGCTATAGTAAAAGTTGTTCAATTTGATGATCCTTCCTTTAAGTATGTTACGCATTTAAGTTTACACCCTGTATTCTGGGCTCTACTCTACAACTAAGTTCAGGTTAAACACTATCTTGCCTCCACTAACCTGTAGGTAACTAAGAATGACTAATGATCTAAATTTAATTAGTACGAAATAAAGTCTTAATTATTGTGGGGCTCGTTAGGCCGCACCGGGTTAGGCCAGATACAGGCGGATCCTCTATAAATTACGGGAATAAATCCCGGGAAAGAAAAATTGCCCTCTGGAGCACATAATTCTTTCCTTGTCACAAGCCCTCCTTATCTGCAGCCAATACCGGATTACAATGCGATTTTTATTTCATGCTATATTCGCTGCTTCCTACTGTGTTTTTTCCTGTTCACTTTGTACCATTATCTACCTATATGGGGCTTTATTTACTTGTTTACATATCTATTTGGTTACGAAAGCACTAGTAGACAACGTAATAAAGCAATATACAAGAATGACTTCATTCTTCTGCGTAAAACAAATTAGATCTAGAAGCACCACACGTTTTAAAATAATTTCTGTTTGAATAGCACTTTTCTGACTTAATTAAGTGCTGAAAGGAAAAAAGGGCAAAATTTTTAGGCTCTACGCAGTTATAGTCATTAGTGTGGGTCGCTGAATGATTACCTCTTTTGTCTGAGCACTAATTCGGCAATTTAGTTGTCTAATGCCTGAAACAATTACTCACTTCCCAAGGTTATTAAATTACAATAGAGAGCTGAAAAATATATCATTCTATTGCTACTATACCAGATATTAAAAAGCGTATTTGCCTTAGAGTCATTAGTATTAGGTTACGTTTTTCCACTTATTTCATGTAGTTAGAAAAGGCCTTACAATGACTCTCTAATGTATGTTTTTTCTATACAATTTGATTAGGCATAAACATCTCTGCTTAATTTATACGTGTCCTAACAATATCAACTAATGGACAATGACAAATGATTCCCATTGTCCCGATTATTGAGATGTCACGGTGGTGACCATTGTAAGCCAACAATTGGACAAATTCACGAAAATATTTGAAAAAAACTACGGTTCAGCGAAATATTTTGACAAGATAATGTATAGGCAGGTACGGGAACTGACAAGCTAATGATATTTTAATAGTTATCTAAAAGCAGACAGATATATCGTGACGTAGGAATTTTTGTGTTTTTTGCAATAGTTTAGTTAATAGTAAAGTACGCCACTTTCTCTGAGGTGAAATAGAAATCGAATTTGAACTTTGGAATCGATATTATTTTAGTTGAAAAGCTTGTTACTTAAACTTAGGGTACAAAATAGAAGTATGAGTTTAATAAGATAGTTATACAGGGTGTAAGTAACAGCCTGGCAAATTCTGAAACGGTGAATTCAGACCATCAAACTGAACAACTTTCACTATGGAGCCACTCTCAAGAAACGCGATAAAAATCAGCTGCTCTATACAAAACAGCTTTACCTACTCGACTCAAATGTATATAAAACGTCACTTAGGTACACACTGTACATGTGAACCTGGCCTATAGGCCGGTCATATCTTACACAAAAAATCGCTAAAATAACAAACTAACGTCTAGTTCTGATTTTTTTATATATTGTTAGGGCCACTACCAGTAGCGTATATCCAAGTTTGCAGCTTCGAAAGACCTGTGCTAACTTTGCAGCACTCGAAAAACCATCCCGTTTTTTGGTTTTTTGCTTACATCTCTAAGTCTATAAGTCGTATAGAAAAGGTTTCTAGGTACAAATTAAACCTGATACAATTTCCTACAAAACAAGTAGTATGTACTTGTCTCATAGGACCTTATCCTTTGATAGCTACAGGGCCAAGAAAGAAATAGCATTTTAAAAATTATGAAATTAGTATGGCAACCCTCATAAAAGTTGAAGATAAAAAGAAAATGATTTCATATTCTTAATCAGCGACCCCGAAAATCCCCGGATACAAATTTGCAGCTGATTCGGTGAACCTTTAACAGCTGCTTTGGCGTTTTAAATTTCCGTGGCAGCCATTGGATTACGCAATTTTGGATTTTTTTTACCGCTATCCAAATCTGACCAAGGTCTTTTATACATTTCTTCAAGATCCATAGCCTTATCTTTCATAGTTTCCGCAGGCTGTTGACCTCATCCATCAGGAGTCAACCTTCTGAGGAAGTCGAAAAATTCCTTTTATCACCAGGGCATCCTTATTATGATCTCCGAAATTATTTTACTATGCGTTGGTTGGGGGGAACTCGGCGAACAATTATCCGGGTATCTATCTACTTATCTATGCAAAGTGGGTATCGACCAGATACCTCCTATTGATCTGCGGGTTCCCCCTACGGTACAAGGATGACATTTAGGGATCATCATATGGATGCTCTGGTGATATAGGGAAAACTTTGACTTCTTCGGAAGATCGATTCCTGACGGATGATGTCAACGGCCCGTGGAAACTACGACAGATAGGGTTGTGGACCTTGAACAAATGCATAGAGGACCTTGGTCAGATTTGGTTGGCGGTAAAAATAAATCAAAAATTGCAAAATCCAAGATGGCTGCCATAGAAATTTCAAACGCCAAAGCAGCTTTTAATGGTTTACCGAATCAGCTGAAAATTTGTACCCGGGGATTTTCGGGGTCGCTGATTAAGAATATGAAATCACTTTCTTTTTATCTTCGACTTTCATGAGGGTTGCCATACTAATTCCATAATTTTTAAAATGCTATTGCTTTCTTGGCCCTGTAGCTCTCAAAGGATAAGTCCTATGAGACAAGTACATACTACTTGTTTTGTAGGAAATTTTATCAGGTTTAATTTGTACCTAGAAACCTTTTCTATGCGACTTATAGACTTCGAGGTGTAAGCAAAAAACCAAAAAACGGGATGGTTTTTCGAGTGCTGCAAAGTTAGCACAGGTCTTACGAAGCTGCAAACTTGGATATACGATACTGGTAGTGGTCCTAACAACATATTAAAAAATCAGAACTAGACGTTAGTTTGCGATTTAAATGTTCGATATGATGGGCCTACTAGCCAATAAAAGTATTAAAACTTAGACAATGTAGAGCGTTAATAATGTTCACCGTTTGTTAACGTTTGTTTGATTGAAAATATAGTTTGTTTAAAAAACAAAAAATTACATCAAAATGCAAACAAGTTTAAATTTTGATATAAGTTTGATATGACAAACAGTCGATTGTTTTAACATTATTTCATACGTTTCTACGCTACAGCAGAAAACAAGTGGGTAGGATCAAGAAGGATCAAGATCAAACCTCTGGTATTTTATTGATTTACATTTTTATCTGACTATTTAAAATTCTAACTGTTTGAAATAAGCAGAAAACTTTCAATCTTGAAAATTGTAATCAACATTTTAAACTCAGCATCGAAATGATTCTGTGCAGAAGTTTATCTTTCGTCAGACTTGCCTTTGCTATTAAATGTATTTATAATAAATAAATAAATTACTCTCACAGGCACATACATTGTAATGATCTCAAGTAAGCCTTAGGCTTTTTCTTATGGGAACCATACAACAACGGCACAAACATATAACATCCATGATCGAACCGGGATTCGAACCCAGGACCCTGGTTTGGCAGTCCGGCGTGGCAACCATTACACCAACCGTAATAATAATCGATACATTATTTCCAAAATAATCAACACACTAATTCATCCCGTGGCGTGGTTATGAATTGTGTGAGAATAACATTGCCAAATTCTTACGAAACCAAGCTATTTATAACAAATAATATTTCGATTTTCCATTAATTGCATAACAAATGCGGTGACATAGCATTGTATTAGAATTTATTGGTCTCTATTGTTGTCGGCACAGTGGCAACACCGAGAAATGGTGGGCAACTGGCAACACGGTGGGTAACGGCCATGTTTATTTATTTGGGTTGCATTGCAAATATTATTCATTTATTTGTTTAGCTACCGATACACTGTTAGTTTATGTTGACTTCAATGGCTCTTCAAATAGTTTTCATTGCCTTTAGTGGGCTTTGCTTATATTTCAACACAACCTTTATTTAAAACTTGTCTTTTTTTGCTAAGCTTTTTATATGAAACGTCGTTTGCCTTCGGTACTCATGATGTTTACAAAAGTAGTTTGTTTCTTTTATTATAACTACTATTATTAATTGATCGTCGTAAGACATAGGTACAACTAGATAGACAACGCTCTATCCTATTAAGTGTGGTCGCATACACTACACACACTTAATTACCTACTTACAGTATAATCCTCTACATCGACAACAATAAAATATCTGCATAGTCCAAAAAAGACATCGTAGGTGATGGTCTGGTGATCTGTAGCTGAAATTCCTATAATAATCTAGCTAGGGCACCAGACTCCCACAAAAAAACACGTTGTCAATTTAAAAGCCTTTCGTTTTTTTTTTCATTTGTGGTGATCACCAAATAAATAAAAACAAATAAAGATTTCTTGTACAAAAAAAACAAATGATAAATAACAAACTTGTTATGAAATATTTAAATTTGAACCACGTAAATCACATTTTTAAACACAAACGACTTTACCATTGTTCTCATCAATGATGCAAAAGTACATTTTCCACTTGAACAAAATTCAAAAGAAAGTAGAAAGTGAAAAAAATCAAACAAACAGCTTTTAAGCGTTCGTTTTGATGCCTTTGTCTTGAATACTCTTCGATGTACTCCGTTAAACATAACAATAACAACAATAAACGTTCAGAATTGTAATGAAAAATAGATGTTGTGATTGAAGAAGACTGTTATAATCATCATGACAGAAATTTGTATTATTTATATGAAAATCGATTTTGGGATCCATACCGAAAGTTGTTTAATTTCATGGTCTAAACCACCCTTTTAAATATTACTAGGATATTTGTTACACCCTAATAGAATTAAATAATAAAATATAATCATGGATTAATAGTAACGAACACCTATGTGAAGGTAATTTCTTCTGTAATTTTTAATATAAAGGGTCCTTCATAATATGCTGACACTTAGTGGATGATCAGACCATCAATAAATTCGTTATCTATCAAAATATTAGTTATACATATCTATCAAACTGAACAACTTTCTCTATGGGACCAACACCGAAAGCGCGAAAAAAAATCTGCTGTTCCATACAACACTGCAAACCTACTCCAGCCAAATGTATGGGACAGCTGATTTGTTTTCGATGTTGGTCCCATAGAGAAAGTTTTTCAGTTTGATGGTCTGATCATCCGATCATCCCCTTAAAATAGTGTTAGCATATTACGTTGGACCGTGTAATTTACAGAAACAACATCCCTGGAATTTTTTCTTTACATGTTCCGTATTTTCATTACATTTTTTAAAACCAAGCAAACTCATAAATCAAAAAAACTTACTTATAGCTTACCTACGTCAAATAGTCAAAAATGACGACTAATGCCACATAGATAGCCAACGACCAACCTACCCTATTCCACGCTCTATTACCATCATTGTACCATTCGACACGGTTCGCCTTGTTTCCAAACACCGACATATTTATTGCAATATTACTGTTCATTTCACATTTACAAAACCCCTAACTGCACTCTTAAAGTTATCTGCATAAGTATGAAAATAAGTTAATTTATGTGACATCGTTTGAGAAACGTATATGAGATATTAACGATGTGAAACGCATCCCGTCGCAAAGATAATTCGGTCAAAGTTTAACACGTTGACAAAGTGAAGTACACTTTCTAATAGGCTGGGCGTGATGTCGTAACAGATATTTCAATTTTATGTTCGATTTAATTGTGAGAAATGCGAGTTATGAACGTTCAGAGTTATTATTTTGCATTTAAATTAATTTACCAATCGTTTTAGCACCCCAAAGCACTGCATAGATTTCATGAGATTCTAGCCTAGATAAGCTTCGATTTCTAAACCATAACAACTAGAACAGGGGTAGTAGGTATACCGGGAATTCACTATTGTAGGTTGTAGCTATAGTTGATTGATCACTTAAATACTTCTTGGTGCAAGCCACTCTTTGCCTGGCTTGCACCAACAAGTATTTAGGCTCGTATACTGCTATTACTGGTGGCAGGGAATACTTTTTGGTGCAAGCCATTCTTGATGATGTCTGAAGAAAATATATAATCTCTACAGAATCTACCGCTTAAAAATAACTTCAAAAACTAAATCTGAATTACCAACATGATTTGAATTGTTTCATTTATTAGAAAGTAACTAACCTATCTTACCTATCCTATCCTCTCTCATACAAACACATAATAGTAGATATTTCAAAGCTATTTGTAATTCAAATATTGCGATTACTTTCAAAATAAACTACTAATCCACTTGTAGTTAATTCCACCAATATTATTTGTTCCCCAAATACTAAATGACCCGGGACCTAGTTCACTTACCACTGCTGAATATGCCAAACCATTTTTGCATATCAAATCATTTAGTCAGGAACGTGTATAGCCAATAAAACACAAATTGCAACTATTAGGGGTCGGTGATTAGCGCCGGCTCATCAGCGATTCGGCATGGTTCTGATAAACGAAGGGGTGGGTTCCGTAACCTAATTATCTATTCACTAGACTTGTTTGAGGTTATTTAGTAGAGCTTGTTTAGAAATTGAACCGACTAAGGCTAAAACGTAGGAACATTTAATTTTCAATCATTTTTCCTAGTTTAGTATTTTTACCAGTGTTAAATCATTTAATAATTTCTATTCTTTGTATACAGGAAGTAAGGAAAAGTATCATTAACCTATAAATCACATACTGTACCCATCAAACTGAACAACTCGACTCAAAAGTATGCAACAGAAGATTTTTTTTTGCTCCTATCTGTTTGCTCCCATAGTAAAAGTTGTTAAGGGGTACAGTATGTGGTTTAAAGTTTGATACTTTTCCTTACACCCTGTATTGTAAGTACGTTACTTACTTAGCTGACCAAACTAATCAACCTGCGATACCCCTTATTTTTATTAGGTAACATAGATTTTTTAATCCATTATCTTTTAGTTTTAGGCGGATCATAATATTTTTGTTTTGTACATTTTTATTGTTTGAACGAGTCCAGAATAGTATGTCTTTTATTTAAGATGGTATTAATTACTAATATTTTTCCTACAAATGTAAGTAAAGGTCGAATGAAATTACTAGCTGTTGACATAAATTTGTAATATTAAGACGTTATGATCGACATTAATATTTTTCTCATCCGGCTGTTAATATTTCTAAACGTGGCCCAGTCTTGTCATAACAAATATGAAATATTATATTTTTATATACATTTCCTAATAATATTATTTCATTACAATATTCTTAGCTACCGGCCTTATATTAAAATTGTTTAATTGGATGTAAACACTGGTTAAGACGGGATGCCTTCGGATATTGATCGTTATCTCAATCACTTAGATAGCAAGGATTTCATAGATTATTGATAATTTATTAATAATAAATTGTTGAGTGATGTAAAAGGTTTACATTTTTATCGGGCTAATTTAATTAACGTTCAAATTAGTGAGATGTTATGAGTGTTATTTCAATTGATATTGCTTGTTTTTAAATACTAATTATCAAATAATTATGCAATGTTGTTACTTGTAATTAAATAATATTTTGTGTTTTTTTTGTAAAAATTAAAACGTACTCTTATCAACTATACTGTATTCCAAATAGCACCGAAAATTTAAGGAAATTTTTTATTACGGAAACAGAGTTTTGACACACTTACTCCCACGTATTCTTAGAACAGCTTTAGTATAGTCCAAGATATGTCGGATAGTACATCTTTCTGATAAATCAATTATATTTGCTTATCAGAATTGGCCAGAAAGATAAATAGGAATCGAAAAATCTCGTCGTCCTTATTTGTAATGATGTATAGGTACAAACTACGTTCTATTCTATTCTATTTTTAAAATATGGCTGCCATCTTGGTTTGTGATGATTTTGCCAATGTCGAGTTTTTGTAGCAAAAGTGCTTGACGTTGTACGGTTATGAAGATATTTTGGTGACTTCAAGGGTTGTTCTTACAAAAGAACACTATCTTGAGCCACCACTGGAGCCCCGCTGTCGAGCTGGGAGGGGGCAACCGACGAGCGACACGCGACACGCGACCACCCACTAGCAGATCCACAACGCGACTCCTACAAACAAAACAAAAATTGGTACAAACAAGGCGTCTTTATCGCTACGAAGCGATTTCTTCCAGACAACGGATTCTACAAAGAATATTATGGATTGCCCTGTAGGCAGAGTTAGATGGACCTTGTGTTATTACAAACCTCTTCGCAAATTTAAGCAGCGACAACCAAATGGAAGCTAATCACCACTAGGTACCACTAGTATTACCATAGCGTTAATTGTTACCTACTTTGCATCTCACTGTTTCCTGTTTCCTGTATTGTTCTAATGATGTAAATGAGTTATCATCTATCTAATAATATTGTTTTGAAAATTTGAGACATTTCTTAAGTAAATTTACATATAGATCAGACCGTCAAACTGAACTACTTTCTTTATTGGATCAACATCGAAATCGCGACAAAAAAATCAGCTGTCCCATACATTTGGCTCGAGTAGGTTTGCAGTTTCATATGGAATGGAACAGCTGAGATTTCGATGTTGGTACCATAAAGAAAATTGTTCAGTTTGACGGTCTGATCATCCCCTTAAAAAGTGTCGGCATAAATAAGGACATCTTTATGTAATATATCTAATACGAACACATTTGGCTCGAGTAGGTTTGTAGTTTTGTATGGAGCAGCTGATTTTTTTTTCTCGATTTCGACGTTGGTACCATAGAGAAAGTTGTTCAGTTTTATGGTCTGATCGTCCCCTTAAAAAAGTGTCAGCATATTATGAAGGACCCTATATAGAGTCCCGATTTTTAAGGGAATGATCAGACCATCATTTTGCAGCGAAAGTGGTTTAGCTTGATAGTCTGTAGCACTCCCAAGTAATGTAACGCATTTAATAAGTTTAGGTTACCCCTGTCCAACTTTAATTATAAAGGGGGAAAAATATGACTCTTTGGCGAATATCAAAAAGCTAGAAAGTTAGTCAAAAGCTATCGTTTATGTACTTAAACAGTTCTCAAATGTTGCGTAAATTTTTCACGATATATATAAATTACCAGAATCAATTGCCTACAAAAACAAACCTCAAAACTACTGTCTCTAAAACTCACAGGTAAATGCATTAAAATTAATTAAGGGGGGCAGAGCAGGACCGCCCGCGCGCTACCGTCCCCACGGGGGGCCCCGCCGCGCCGTGACGACTTCATGCAGCTTCCCGGAATACGGGACACGGGACGCGGGACATAGTGAAACTAGCCCTTACCTGTACGTGACCCGACTCGGTGTGAGTTCAATGAATTTCTTTTGTTTTTAGTAATAAGACTGGACCTTCTGGGAAGCTATCAGCAAAGGACTGCCTTTGGTGTGTAAAAGCTGAACACCTATCATGACGTATCGTACTCGAAATCATGATACCTATACTTACACGAAATATAACAATAGTTATTTGTTATGCTAGGCTGCAAAGTTGCTTTTTGGCACGAGTACTTGTATTGAAACCTGAGCAAGCGAAGTATTCTAGGATTGAACCACCAGCGAAGCGAGTGGTTCAAATAATAGAATCCTGAGCTTAGCGAAGGTTTCAAAGGTACGAGACGCAGAATAACTTTGCAGCCGAGCGAAACACACAACTTTTCACCTCACAACAGCAAGGAAAAAAAGTTAATTGCTAAAAAGAACATTTTTAAAAAGTTTTTATTTCTTGCTGGCCAGGCATTTCCAGTGGATTGGCGGTATAGAAAAATATTGAACAGACAGATTCGAATTTCAAAAACTCTTTCCACGCTAGCGGATAAAATGCACTTTTGCACTCAGATTTCGAATGATAAACAGAATCTTTCCGAGCTTGTGAGGTGAAATAATTATTTGTTATGCTAGGCTGCAAAGTTGTTTTTTTGCGCGAGTACTTGTATTGAATCCTGAGCTTATAGCGAAGGTTTCAAAGGTACGAAACGCAGAATAACTTTGCAGCCGAGTGAAACACACAACTTTTCACCTCACAACAGCGAGGAAAAAAGTGAATTGCTAAAGAGAACAACATTTTAAAAAGTGTTTTTTTCCTGCTGGCCAGTGACATGAAATTGTTATTATTGCATTTTCAGTGGACTGGCGGTATAGAAAAATATTGAATAGACAGATTCGAATTTTAAAAACTCTTTCCACGCTAGCGGATAAAATGCACTTTTGCACTCAGATTTCGAATGATAAACAGAATCTTTCCGAGCTTGTGAGGTGAAATAGTTATTTGTTATGCTAGGCTGCAAAGTGTTTTTTTGGCGTATTAATAAGCATATGCTTACGACTATATTCCCCGAGGGGGTATTCTGAGATATTCTAAAACCTAAGAACATCCACGTTTCACTACTAGTACCGAAAATCTGTTCGTGTGACGGGGAGTGAGCCCATCGCCTAACGACGGAAATACGGAAACGTCGCAAAAAAAGGAAAAAACGTACATCTGTAGATAATATAACGTTTGATTCAAAGCTAAGTCTCAAACAATTCCAAAAGTAATTTAATTCAATCTTAAGATTATGGACGTAAATAATTTTAGCATTTATTACTACATATACATATACCCATCACTCCCACATTTATTTACCTCATTCATTAGGTAGATAATCGCTTCGCTGTTATTCTTCCAGGGGACATTTTAAGGATATTTGAATCATAGCCCTTCGACTGAAAAAAACAACAACCAAAGCCGGTGACGATTGCGACAAAAAAAGAGACTAAAAGTGATAAAACAAGTGGGCAACGCCCATACACAATTTCCTATTGTTTCGAACTCATTGGAACCTTTTTCTCTAATTTATGCAAGACTTCACTCACACCGCAGACTTGCATGTAGTTAAAAAATTTACTTTCTATGCAATAAAAGTACCTCACAAGCATTAGGGTGACTACCCACCGGGCGTCTACCTGTGCAAACAGTTTGTCACAATGGCGCGTCTACTACTCGGCTATGAGTTATGCGCTGCCCCTTTAATATTTCATCGATTTTATTGTGGCTCCGATGTCAACCCCGTCTCGACAATAGCTATAAAGATTGTTTTTTCGCAATACACAAAAAGTTTGTTTCACACCGAATTATTGTCTTGTGTTCTACGGTAACGTATGATATTGAACAACGCATTATTATTGTAGTTATCATAATATTTAAGTAGCTAACGAATTAATACAGTTTAGGATGTTAAATTTCTTAACCTCACTTGCGTCAACCTAGATTAGCAATTAACTCCGGGTATATGTATATTATTTTTTAAATACCAAAAATCATAGGTTACCAACTTAACCTGAAGTTTATTGCTAACCAGGTTAAAGCAAATGGACCCCCATTTGCGTTAACCTGGTTAGCAATAAACTAGAGAGCAAAATGTCGATAACGTATGCAAAAGAAAAACGACAAGTTAACTTCATGGTCTAGTATTGTAAGTGGTCGCCGCTGTTGATCCATGTTTACAGGAGGAGTCTACAGGTGGTAGAGTTTCTGGCCGCATCTTCTCTACAGCGACAACACGTATTGACTTTTAATAAGTGTGCTTCAGGCTCCTATATTAAATAAATTATATTGAGTTTGAGTTTGGTGGGATTGTGCGGTGGACCTATGCCCGATAAAACACACACGATGACGCACTGACGGAGCGGCAGATGTCAGTCCATAGAACCACACCCGGTGCGTCAATGCGTCACCGTGTGTGCTTCTGCGTGCGGTTTCATACAATTCCTTGCTTAAAAAATGACGGACTGACGTTTGCTGCTCCGTCAGTGCGTCATCGTGTGTGAACGCACTAAAAAGATGTTGGTGTTATAATTTTCTAAGTATTCCAGAGTATAAAAACAAGTAAATAGTAAATACTGTATGTAACTGATGAATGGGAAACAATTTTAACGATATAAACGTTTTAAATTTTACTTATTAAATTAACTTCATCATTTTTAAGTGTTATACACTGGACAGAGTTTCGGTACTACTAGTGAATCGTGGATGTTCTGAGGTTTCATAATATCTCTGACTACTCCCTCGGGGAATAAAGTCGTGATCATATGCTTATAATCGTCTGTTAAGAACTGCACCTACCACAGGCATGATCAGTATTTTTAACGAATACAAACAAGTTGTTTGTTTATGAAATTACGTAATCCAGTAGCCACAGTTCGGGTGATTATATATTATGGTTCCAAAGAACTGGACTCTGGGAGGAATGATATAAATAAATTGCAAAGCATTAAATAATTTCATTTACAAACAAACAAACACAAACATATGCTCACGACTATATTCCCCGAGGGGGTAGTCAGAGATATTCATTCACTTACTAAAAACGAATATATTATTATATTACATTTACTTCATTTCATTTACTTTCTAAAAAAGAGCGATTGTCATTTCAAAAATATCATTCGGCAAAGACGACATTATAAACGTACCCTACCTATACCCTACCATCAAGCATTATATTACTATTTTCTAAGATATAAAGTACATAATGGTATCAGTTAACCCTTGCGCACCCGGCTTCACCCGCGCTACTCTCCCACCAAGAAAAAAACTCTTATAAAGAGATAAATTATACCATTATGGCTTTTTGAAAGAGTCCACTGCTGCTGAGAAATGACAATATTATTAAAAAGTACGCGTCTTTGTCACACTATCTTTTTGTGTTCGATATATTGTCGCCATAATAAATGCTGCCCCTTTATGGGCCAAGTATTGTGCTCTCAACCTTTGTGGACATTATTAAATATATTTTAAACAGTTTTATTAATGGTGGGCGTCGAGGAGTGAATGTTTGATTTATTTTTTCGACGCGTGTTCTTGTATCCTTCAATCATTCTTAATGGGAGGAATTGAAATATTTAAAAACGTTAAAACGTTATTTTGTAAGCACCCCTTATTTGAACGCTCTTTTCGAAACTGCCAATTACTCTAACCTTAAAATACGGTTGGTAGTTGCTGCATAGTTTCTGAACAGCTCAAAAGGGAATACCGTCGTGAGTCTATGTCTGTATGCTATTAATCAAATATGCAATTTAAAGTTGTCAAATTCTGCAGCCAAATATTGTTTTTTGTCACTGTTTTTTTTTACAAAATGGGATTCTTGATTTGCTTTATAAGGAAGTTCTAAGATCTCTCACACTCTGTTGCAGAAAGGCTCATTAAAGTTAATCCTTCATTAAATCTCTTGCTGTCACTTTTTGTCTTGTTGACGTCGTAAAAGCTAGCAAGAGATTTAATGGAGGATTAACTCTAATGAGCGTAAAACCTATTCTAGTATAGGTTTTAATTTATTTTATTACCTATCACTGGACAAGCGATCCGAAAACTTCTGAAACTGATGAAATCAGACGCTACCTGAGAATGAAGTATCGTACCTATTACCTAGTTAGTGTAATTTAACGGCTTGATAACTATGATAAAGTCATAGTTAAGAAATGAAAATCATGTACGAAATCATGGTATGAAAATGCATAATTACAATCATACATATTTTTGTGTCTGTACGCATTACGTAACTAGTCTTTTCACTGATTCCAACAATGCAATAAATTCCTGAGCCGATTAAAACAACATCAAAAGGACTCTTAACACTGCAACGACATAAAACATGCGAAAAATTGAGAGATCGAGTTCCGTGTTTTGTAACACGAAACGTTTACCTCGTTCGAACTTCACA
Source organism: Agonopterix heracliana (assembly GCA_963693445.1). NCBI lineage: Eukaryota > Metazoa > Arthropoda > Insecta > Lepidoptera > Depressariidae > Agonopterix > Agonopterix heracliana. The sequence goes on from OY856310.1 coordinate 6,750,463, forward strand.
CCTTCGTATCGAATGCTTTTATTAAATATAATCTGTTTTTACCATGTTTTTATTCGATTCAACTTTTTCTATAGAGATCTTGTTACTCCAAACAGGTCTGTGGCCACAATTGATAGATTTTTTTGCTGCCTGTACACGTAATGGAACGAATGTGGGTTTTTATCTGTCATCATCAGCACCTGAGGAAACGCCACAATAAGAACACGAGAATCGTTTTGATATGCAAATGTTAAGTTCAAAGGTGACATTCAATGCCTCTCTACCAAAAACCAATTGCTACCGTTTCTATAGCCTTTATTCCAATAGATCACCAACTTTTGTTACATTATGTTTGTATGAAGTGAGCTGTTAAGGTTTACATAAATAGGCACATTGAGTTAGAGTGAGTTATCAAGCTAAGCTAATAGAATAGAGTAATTAAAACACGTAAATTATAAAGAAAGCTGTTGAGTACGGTAAGCTAACTAACTATAACTCTAAGGGTTTGTTGAGGAGTAAATTATGGATAAAATTACAACACACGTCTTACTTGGACAACTATGTATTGTATTTGCAGAGAGACCAAACGAAAATATAAAACAAAATAATAAAATGAAAAAACAATCCACAAAAAATACAAAGTTGGGCAGCAATAGGTTTAGGACGTCTTCTCAATGTCACGCTCAGAGCACAGAGAGTACTACAGGGATTGATATCATTAGCATCCTTTTAAACTAAGAGTCTACCCAACAAACTGAACAACTTTTACTATGGGAGCAAACAAATCGGAACAAAAAAAAATCTGCTGTCCCATACATTTGAGTCGTGTAGGCAGCGGCGGCGGGTGCAGTTTAGTATGGGACAGCAGATTTTTTTTGTTCCGATTTGTTTGCTCCCATAGTAAAAGTTGTTCAGTTTGATGGGTTGACTCTTAGTTTAAAAGGATGCTAATGATATCAATTTCACCCTGTATAATTTACTCTCAGAGGAAGGATCTCTTTATTCTTAATGTCACGCTTTTAAAGCGCGCGCGCTTGTGTGCTTGTGCAATAAGTCGTTTCCATAAAGGCCTCCGCTCATTGCAGCGATTTTATCGAGCGATAATATCGCTGCGATTTTGCTATAATTGTTTCCAGTACATTTTGTATGGGGACGCGCGCGATCCTTCATATTGCCGCGATATTATCGAGCGATAATATCGCTGCGATTTTGCGATAATTGTTCCCAGTACATTTTGTATGGGGACGCGCTCGATCCCACACACTGCCGCGATATTATCGCAACTCTTTCGACTACATTCAGTGGTGGGGTGCATGCGTGACGCGAATCGCAGAATCGCTGCAGTGTGTGAGGTGTCGCGATATCGCTGTCGATAATATCGCTCGATAAAATCGCTCGATAATATCGCTGCAATGTGCGGAGGCCTTTATGGTTAACTGAAAACTGAAATCTTCGATGCATTTAAAATATCTAAAAATAATTGAAAGTGTCTATTGCTCGCAGAACCAATGGCGATGGGGCCGAAGAGTGCTCGAGTAGAAGAGGCCTATATCCAGCAGTGGACGTCTATATGCTGATGATGATGATGGAAAGATGGTTTCACGAGCAAAACTGGTTGCTCGAAAATTGTCATGTTCATTATGTAAACTTTTGTTTCAGCCTGTATTTCTTCTATCATAACGAGATGCTTTCCTAACTCATGAAAGCAAGCAGTCTAAACATTTAAGATACTAATATTTAGTAACTTTTGATGAAATACAATATAGGTAGCAGGAAACTGTTGGTCAATAAATAATGAAATAATATCAAGTGGCGCTTTACAAATGGACACTTCGTGCTTTGCCACCGGTACACTTGTCTCCTTCCAAAGATTATTATTAAAATTGTGAGATGCGCAAATAGGTAAACATCATTCTTTTAAAAACAGGGGCATTCTTAATATGCTGATGGTAAGGTCATGATCAGACTATCAAACTAAACAACTTATTCGTACACCACAATCGCGGAAAAAATCACCTGTTCTACATAGAACTGCAAACCTACTCGTCCCAAATGTGTTTGACAGCTGTTTTTTTTTTCCCCGATTTCTATGTTAGTCCCGAAGAGAAAGTTGTTCAGTTTGGTGGTCTATCTAACTAAACCAACCCTTTGAATATTAATCTGTATATAAATGTAGATTAATCTTCGACACCGTTTGACCGACTGCGATTTGGCCCGTTTATGACCAAAAAAAATCAGTTAAAAAACACATATTTCGACGTACGTGTAATAACAGAACTGTAAAACGATGTTTTCAACACACTTGCTCGTAAAGTGGCTGTTATTGCACCGCTTTTAGGTACATAAGGAGGTTCGCTAGAATACGCGTCCAAACATTTTTACATTAACGCACTAGTGCGGTAATGTAACTTTTTTCTATTGTTTGTTTTTAAATCTCAGCAATAGTAGATTACACACCGAGGACAGGAAAGTAAGAATGGTCTCAGATCTCATGTAATTGTGACAAACATGTGAGCTGAGGCTTTCTTATTTACTGCCCGAGGTTAGTTAGTATACTATTTATCTTCTCGACGAAGGTGGAAAGCGATAACTTCGTTTAGCGCAGCGGGACAAGAATTGACGCTTTCCGTCCGGGAAGAAAATAATTTTTATGTAAAAAAAATCAAACTTTTTCTGAATAAATATAATCTACGGCTTATGCTGCAATCCCGACTCAGCTGTAATGACCAACTTCGCTCACTTCTGTCATTTGTACTATTGTCGCTTCTGTTTCATGAAGGTAACAAATCTTTGGTCAGACCCCCGCGATTCTCCGGCAGCCGGTGTGTCCGTACTGCTCAATAGTCACATTAATATCCTTCGTACTGTCTTTATATTTGGATAGTTGGAATATTTATCTACTTGGCTATTCTTAGTAGATACCTTGTTTTTTTATGAACATACATTTAATCCTATAAGACAAGACAGCTATAGTCTGTTAATACTATAGCAACTCTTGAAGATTTCTTTTATCTGCCTACATTATCCTACTGCTGGACAAAAGCTACCTGTCCTGGGCAAGCTCAGGAATGCGATTTTTGAAAGTTACACGTTCAAATCAGCAGTAGAAAATGTGAAAATTATCCATCATTCGATCATGATATTGAACGTGTGACTTTCAAAAATCGCACTCCTCGCCACTTGTTATCGAATGCATCCAGATCGATCGCCACCTTAAGATATAGAAGAAAGTTTAAAATCTTCACTGTATCTTTTTTCAGATCCATGATGATCCAGTCAGTGTCATCATCATCATCCTATATTCTTTCCAAGGCAGGCACATGCGTCTACCCTCGAATGGGGGAGAGGAAGTAGACTGTACTCCACCACGAGCCCAATATTAATTGGTGGATTCAACTTAGTGCTCAAAGTGTTTTCATATTATTGTATCTAACTTGGCACAATAAATAGCTCAATCTAGCGCATAACGGTAGCATACAGAACCATTTTCCTTTAAAACTAAATGCTTAAAACTATTTTTTTTAAACTTAAACGGTCACCCACTCAAGGGCGCGCAACCCTCGACGTTGCTTGACTTCAGTGATAATTTAAAACAGCGAAGAAAATCACCCATGCTATGTGCATGTGCTATTCGTTCAAATATGAAACTTTTCTGATATGGAATTAATCTGATAAGGCGCTAACAATTTAATTCTTACTAGAAAAATCTAGTAAGAATTAAATTGTTAGGGCCTTATCAGATTAATTCGAACAAAAGTCAGATGGCATGGGTGATTAACTTCAAGGATAATTTAAAAAAATTATCATTGAAGTTAAGCAACGACGAGGGAGGGAGGACGATTCCAGGATTTGTTTTGAGTGGGAAATTAAATACGTTATATGAATTCACTACCAAATCCTCTTTCAGTTTGGACAGAAACATCACTTTGATCAAAGAAAGAAAAAATACGTGCGCAGCGGTGATACAAGTAGACGACGATACTTTTGCTCACAAAGGAACGTCATGCCCCTAGTACATCCACGGGAACAGACAGGGTGGTCTAATCTTAACCAGGGACACGCGGAAGTTTAACAGTTTAATATCATTTCCTCATGAACAACTACGAACAAAACATAGGTATTTCAAGTACCCTTGAACATTGTTTACACCAGGGGGTGGTCAGACCACCGCGTTTAGCACGTGCCCTCTTCATACCACTTGGGATATACTTCCTGAGTACAACAGCGCAGCGCTCTCTAAACTAACTGCGAAGGAAATCTGGCGATTGTCAACTTTATAACCATGGTATAAATGTCCTAACCTGGTTATGAGATTTTGCATTTGAACAGGGGGCAATTTTCTCATTGTGTGACATTCGAAAATAGCAATGCTATTGGAATTTCATTCTACTCTTGCATGTAACACACAAACAGACCGTCATTCAAAGTTTTGGTTTGACAGGGATGTATAATAATATGGACCTTCTTTTAAGGAAATGATCAGACCATCAAACTGAATAATTTTCTCTATGGACCAACACCCAATTCCGGAAAAAAAAGCTGTTACATACATTGGGTTGATTCGATTTGCAGTTTTCTAAAAAACAGCTTTTTTGGGATTGATATGTTGATCCTATGGAGAAAGATGGCAGTTTAAAGGTATGATCATCTCCTTAAAAACCGTCTGCATATTAGGAAGGACCCTGTATAATATGGAGGATAAAAGGGGAAGAAGGCCTTGCCGAGCAGTGAAATAAAATAGGCTAAAAAACTCTACCTTTCATAACAGCAGTTCACTTAGCTTCAAAACATCCCTAGTTCCAGGACGTTAGTATGATTCAAAATGAAGTGTTTGCTACAAAGGTGCGTACGCACAGCTGCGGGCAGCACGCGCTCTTAATGAGGCGACGTCGAGTAGACATTGTTTTTAGGTGCGTGGCGGTGGTCTGGCATTAACTTGATTGCCACTTGTAAGTTTTTATAGCAACGTTTTTTGTATCAATATTGAAGTTGTTAAAGGGTTCGTTCGTTGTTTCAATCTGTTCAAAATGTTGTAACAGATATTTTGCAGGCAAGGATCAAGCTATATTCTTTTAATGTCGCGAATGGATACTGAAAGAACAGTCAACTGCGGCTGGCATGGTTTGGCCTTAGGTTGTTGTACAGGACAATTTATATCTTTTTGTTATTATCTTTCTGTTTTTCAAACATCTCAATTGTATATAGATGAGTACGTGTAATTCCTTTCTCAATATTTTTTTTTTTTTTTTTTGGTAACATTTTATATAATGTAGAAAGTGATTTAGCTCTAAGTTGGCTAGGACAGAATAACAGCGGTAGCCGGATCCCCGTCTCCCATGCTGAGTCCTTGACCTTTTTGTTATCATTGTGCAATATTACTTTTACTGTGACAAATTTTTCATGTTGTACCTAATGCTTATGAGACAAATAAATAATTTTTAATTTAATTTAATTTAATTTAATAGGACTGCCGTAAAACGAAATAAAGCTCGAACGATAACTATTGATTTCCAATTGTAATTTTTTTATGTAGGTGTGAAATTTTTGTGTTTAAAAATATTCTAATTTCGAATTAGTTTTTAAACTAATATATAAAGTCTAACTAGAAAATAATACTGTGTTTACCTCTGACACAGTTTACCTACTGAATCACTGAATCATGAGTAAAACCTACTCTACTCATTGACTCTTATATCTTCCGAACTACACTATAATTTCTGCTCTAGATTTTAATGATAATTTGCGAGGAATGAAATCAGCTTAGTCGAGGCGAGAAAAATGTCCTGAACAACTAGAGAAATCAAATCAAAGACCTAAGTAAACCTGAAAAAAAGACGGACGGAATCTCGTCTAATGACGAGTGAAGCACCCATTTCTTTTGTGTGCGTGCTGTCACGCGGTACATATAGTCCTAGTTATTATGGAGATATTTTAAGGAAAAGCTGCACTTTGTGATGGAAGCAAGCCGCTTTGCATAGTGATAGAAGGGATCAAAATAAGCGATTTGACCCGCAGCAGCGCAACTTTCATCCCTTAGGAACACAGATGGCGCCACTTCTTTACATGAAACTTCAAAAAATTCTACAAGCCTGACGGCTTCACCGATTTCATTCATTAAGGTGTCTATCGAAAGAACATTTATTAATAAATGATAAAAAAAATTAAAAAGTAAAAAATCCATAATGGCTGTAAAAAGCCATACATTTTTGTAAATTTTTCAAAGTTATTTTTAGTTTTTTCTTAATAATATTTAAAAAATGTATGAATTGGGTATATTTTTAATTATTCACATTGTTAATAAATCAATAACACGTTTAATAAAAAAAACTGCATGTCAATATCTTTAATAGTTAGGAAAATATTTAAGATTTCATAAGCAGGCACGGTGCGCCCCAGTCATAGTAATTATGAAAAAAATAACAGAATTTTGTGATGGAAGCAAGCCATTTTGCACAGTGATAGAACGGACCAAAATAAGCAATTTTACCCGTGGCAGTGAAACATTCATTCTTTAGGATCACAGATGGCGCCACATATTTTAACAATCTTCTAAAAGTTACAGAAACTAAACGGCTACGCCGATTTAAATTATGTAAGTGTAAAACGGTTCGTGTTATTAAGTTTCAACTTAAAAAAATAATAAGTCAAATATTTTTAAAAATTAAGTGCAAAAAAAAAATGTGTACGAAAAATTTAAAATTACTTACAAGTTTTCACTAAACTACGTTGAATAATGTATGAAGTTTGTATTTTTTATTTTAGACATCTATTTCGAATCTAAAAATGAAAACTGCATCGAAATCGGTTTAGTAGCTTTGTAGATATGTGTAATGTCTGCTGATAAACGTCCGCTGCTAGACATAGGCCTCCTGCAAGGATCGCCACAACAGGGCCGGTTCTGCACTACCCTCATCCAACGAGTGTCCTCTACCTTCACCGGATCGTCTGTCTAGCTTTTGGAGGCCTACCCACGATACGCTTTCCGGTACGCGGCTGCGCGGTCGCCACTCGTGAACTTTTCAGCCCCATCGCCCATCCGTACTGCGAGTAATGTGGCCCAGCCCATTGCTACTTTAGTTAGCAATTCTCCGGGTTGTGTTGGGTTGTCGGCTACCCCCGTTACCTTGCGGATATCTTTATTTTTTATTCGATCACGCAGGGACAAATTTTGTTAGCGACGACGTAACAGCATAATATATTGTATTAAGGGCCTTCTTCGCAGATTTGGTAAAAACAGCCTCTGGCGTTTTCCATTTTTTATGTAGTAAACAAAGTTATTTCAGAAAATAAAAAATACTGTTTCTAGATAAGAAGTTTATCTACACATTGATAAAATTTCACTACTGTATGTGTAATGGTTTATTGGTAATTTAGTGACAAAGTACCCCTTTGCGCGCAAAAAAGGCTCGCGGCGTAGTAAATATAGAGCGTTTCCTATACATTTTTATGAAAAAACTTTTAAACAATCTTAATTATAATAGACCAAAGAACGTATGTTCAGAATTTACTCATAAACAAAGTTACCGTTTTTGAGTAATGAACACTCAAAGTTACAGATTTTTTCCCCAAAGATTTCTCATACTAATTAGTATGAAGCGAAAACAACGAATATAATAGTCAGTGCGAGTGCCTGTCACGTCACACGCTCAGGCGCATTCAAGGAGAGAGCACGTCGCTCTGAATGATTTTTGTGCCGATAAGTTGACTTGCGTAATAATACGTACGTACACAAAAATTTTTGCACAGTGGTCTGTTGACTGAACTTGTGGATCGGATAAAAAATGTACCTACAGCAGGTAGACTGTTGGCGGACCGTGTGCGTTTGGACAAACATGTGTTGCGCATCCTCGTTGAAATAGTAATTATATATATTTGTGACCGACATTTTACGATTTTAACACCCGACGCAAAAAGAAGGGTGTTATATATATGTTATATTTTTTAAAATTAAAAAATTAAAAATTATTTATTTCAGACAACACAGATCCATTGGGGTTAGTAACAATTGTGCCTTAGTCTAAGTTAGTTACAATTCGGTTAGTAAGTCTTAGACTACGTTAGTATACAAATTTCAACACAGATTTAGTCCTCTGTGTGAGGGACCACATCAGAGGACTATTAAATTTATTGGCAATGACGTTCAGGATGCCGTTGCTGCTTCCACGCACTCTGCTGACCAGTGACGCCGTTTTCTTACGCCAGATGGCATCAAAGCCGTCTGTACGCGCCTCAGCAAACATTAGTGATGCACTACAGAAGTTATAATCTATAGGCGCGGCTATAGTAATGTAAGTCGATTGTTTCAAATTGTGAATCTGAGTGCCAAATTGCCAATACATATGAGATTTATATGTATACCTAATATGTTTTTATTAAAATGAATATATCTTTTGTTATTTGTTTTTATATGCAGATATTATCAGATTTTTTTACATAAAAAGAAATATTTATTGCAAAATATATATTTTATAGGTCGTACTTTTGAAAAAAAAATCTTTTCTTTGTTTGTTTGTTTTTATACAGGGTACGCTGACAGTTTTTTAAGGGCATGAACAGACCATCAAACTGAACAACTTACTCTATGAGACCAACATCGAAACCGCTGTAATAAAATCAGCTGTCCCATACATTTGGCTCGAGCAGGTTTGCAGTTTTGTATGGAACAGCTGATTTTGATATTGGTGCCAAGTTTAATTAATATACAAATAAAAAAAAAACCAACACCAAAAACAAACATTTAAATACATACCTACATACGCTCGAAAAACATAACCCTCCTTCTGTCGCAGTCGGGTAAAAAGTGAAAAATAATTCGGTCATCTATTAAAAATTATTATTTATTTTGGAAGTAAGCAATGTTTTACTTTTTACCTCTCTTTAAGATATTTCAGGTCATTTTTATGCGTTGGGGACCGCTATGAAATGAACATAGATTTTTTTATTCAACAATCACTTGCGGTCCCCGACACATTAAATGACTTAAAATATCTTAAAGAGAGTTTAGAAGTAAAACATTAATTTGCTTACATAAAAAACAAGAATTTTTACTTTTTAAATGATGTTGGTTTTTTTTTATTGAATTGGTAATTTAACTAATTTATTATTATTTCGTAATTTTTTAGATTTCTTGAAAACTGCTCAACCGATTTTCATGAAACAAAACTAAGAACACTCTCGCAAAGATTAGCTTTCTATTAAAAAAAAAACACGTCCGAATCGGTCCACCCGTTTGGGAGCTACGATGTTACAGACAAATTATAACGCCCCTCATTTTGCTTCGGGGGTTAAAAAGTGTCAGCATAGCGTCGGTCAGGGGTTAAAAACAAACAAACAGGGTCAGTTTATAGATATAATTAGCGAAGCAATTTTTTTCTATTTGCCAATTGTATAATGTTTGTTCGTTTGTTTTTAACCCCCGACCGACGCAAAAAGAGGGGCGTTATAAGTTTGACGCCTATGTCGGTCTTTCTGTTTGTAGCTCCCAAATGGGTGGACCGATTTCGATGCGTTATTTTAAAATAGAAAGCGAACTTTTGCGAGAGTAAATAACATTAAATGACAAATTAAAAAACCCCAAAGCCCAAAACAAACATTTAAAAAGTAAAAAATAATTCTGTCACCTAGGTTTTATTTTTGATGTACTTAAGCAAATGTGTTTTACTCATTAACTTTCATTCTAAGATATTTTTTTAGGTCAATTAATGTGTCTGGGACCGCAAGAGATTGTAAAAAAAATATTTGGAAATATTATGATTTGTATTAGTTTATTTATTCATTTGTTTATACTACAATACGAAACACTAATCACAATTTTTCAGTACATGCAAGTTTTAGATATACATAACATTAAAATAATACGGTCAAAATTGGTGTCGCGGGAACCACTGGGCAACCTAAAGATGTGTGTGTGAGCGCGCAGACGCTGTGTGCGTAGCGTTAAAAACCTAAAGTGGACACGGTCCGTCCGCTTATACGACCCTTAAGTATATTAGTTAGTATAGCATTTCAAAACATATCTATTTACTTACGTATAATTTCCACTGCCACCTTTGCAGGATTTTTTTACACTACAGGGGTGCGATTTTTGAATGTCATCGGTGAGTTTGGTCGGTTTTTAAATCTCATACAAAAGCGTTCTCATGCATCTTTCTACTGCTTATTTGACTTTAAAAAATCACACTCCTGAATTACGATTTTTGGAAGTCAAATCCGCAGTAGTATCTCCATAGTAATTTTGACATTTTCAACTGCTGAGCTCACCGAATGAGATTCAAAAATCGCACTCCAGGGCGGAAGCTATGTCGACGCGCCGCGTCGGCAACCACAGCGCATTGTGTCCGTCACAGCTTGATGTATAAGCGCATTGGTTGAAGAATGTTTTCTATTTAATAGTTCCCATAATAGAATTAGAATACGTAGACAGTTATATATACCTGGGAAAAGAGCTAAACATTAACAAGAACAGACAAAACGAAGAAATACAAAGAAGAATAGCAATGACGTGGCGTAAATTTTGGTCCCTAAAAGAAATCTTCAAATCCCACCTTCCAATCTCACTAAAAACACGAGTAATTAACACCTGCCTGCTTCCAACACTCACATATGGCTGTCAAACATGGATACTCAACAAGAAAACTCAACACAAAATAGGAGTCAACCTACGAGCCATGGAGAGAAGCTGTCTGAACATCAAACTGCGAGACAAAGTAAGAAATTCTGACATAAGACGCATAACAAACATAGTAGACGCTAACTCTCACGCTGGTAAATTGAAATGGAAATGGGCAGGACACGTAGCAAGAACAACCAACAACAAATGGACAAAAATAATAACAAAATGGAAAGGTCCAGTAGGTAAGAGAAAGCAAGGTAGACCGTTGGAACGGTGGGAGGACGAGATAAAAAACACAGCCGGTGAGGACTGGATACTAAAGGCGCAAGACAGAAAAAACTGGAACCTGATGGAGGAGGCCTTCACCCAAAGAGGGGTCCTTAACAAAAAATAAAAATAAAATTATTCATAAAATTATTTATACATGCATATTCTCGTAATCAGCTAATTATTATTGTTATTTAAAGATTATTTTAATGCCTATCATTGACATAATTAATTTTAATTAAAGAATATCCGAATTTAACTTGTACCTACGTAGGCTCTTATTATTTTTATAATCAACCCATTGACGATGTACTTTAAATACTAATAATTGATATGTTGTGTTTCTACTCTTTATTCGCATGTATGAAATTGTTGCATGTAAGTTAAGGATAATAAAAGGCTTTTTTATTTATTATATTATTATAATATGTCTGTCTTTTTATTTTAGGGATGTAACAAGACCTCCTAAGATGTATGGACTCCACAATAGTCAAAATATACAATGGTCGTCGCAGCCTGATTTACCTACAAGTGTATTAGTCGAAGAGGGATAATTCTGACCAAATCGCAGTAACTTTTGGCCATTGTGGAGTCCATCAACCTTAGGAGGTCTTGTTACAACATCGTAAAAAGATGGGATGGGAACTATTATATTGCAAAAATTCTTCGACCAATGTGCTCGTAAATCAGGCTGCGGCGGACACAATGCGCTGTAGTTGCCGAAACGTCGACCTGCCTTGCACCCTGCAGTTCAAAATATTCTGTAAAAGCGGCTGTGGGAATCAAATGTAAGTACCTAGATATATTTTGAAATGCTATACTAATGTATTATAATAAATTATGCTGTTACGTGGTCTATCACTAAATTAAGGCATAGTTTAAAGGCTGAAAGTCAACCAAAGGGCAAACCTCCGAAATCGAATCAGAAATTAAGTCGACACAATCAAGAATTGCTAACTAGAGTGGCAATGGGCTGGGCATATTGCTTGCAGAACGGCTGGCTGGCAGATGGGACCGAAGAATTCATGAGTGGCAACCGCGCAGCCGCGTACCGGAAAGTGTATCGTGCGGCCTCCACAAGGTGGACCGACGATCCGGTGAAGGTAGTGGACACTCGTTGGATGAGGGTAGAGCAGAACCGGCTCTGTTGTGGCGATCTTTGCAAGAGGCCTATGTCTAGCAGCGGACGTTTATCGACAGAAATACCTAATATCCTTAGATCAAAATAAAATTAATGGATAGGCCTAAAGCGCGGTAAGTTGAAGCAAACTACTGGTGCACTTGGTCCATACAAACTAGCGCCATTATCTGTCAAATCTAGGGCACTTGCATACAAATTTGAAGTATACATTTCATTTGTTTTGCCTCATTTTTCTGGTTTGAAATGTTCGCGTAAGGCCTATCCATTAACTTTATTTGATCTAAGCTAATATCTACAAAACTACTAAACCGATTTCGATGCAGTTTTTATTTTAGATTCGAAATAGATCAGTCTCAAATAAAAAATACACACATACATTGTTCAACGTAATTTATTGAAAACTTGTAAGTAATTTTTAATTTTTTGTACATATTTTTTTTATTTTTGCACTTAATTTTTAAAAATATTTGACTTATTATTTTTTTAAGTTGAAACTTAATAATACGAACCGTTTGACACTTAAATAATTAAAATCGGCGTAGCCGTTTAGTTTCTGTAACTTTTAGAAGATTGTTAAAATATGTGGCGCCATCTGTGATCCTAAAGAATGAATGTTTCACTGCCACGGGTAAAATTGCTTATTTTGGTCCGTTCTATCACTGTGCAAAACGGCTGGCTTCCATCACAAATTTCTGTATTTTTTTCATAATTACTATGACTGGGGCGCACCGTGCCTGCTTATGAAATCTTAAATATTTTCCTAACTATTAAAGATATTGACATGCAGTTTTTTTTATTAAACGTGTTATTGATTTATTAACAATGTGAATAATTAAAAATATACCCAATTCATACATTTTTTAAATATTATTAAGAAAAAACTGAAAAATAACTTTGAAAAATTTACAAAAATGCATGGCTTTTTACAGCCATTATGGATTTTTTACTTTTTAATTTTTTTTATCATTTATTAATAAATGTTCTTTCGATAGACACCTTAATGAATGAAATCGGTGAAGCCGTCAGGCTTGTAGAATTTTTTGAAGTTTCATGTAAAGAAGTGGCGCCATCTGTGTTCCTAAGGGATGAAAGTTGCGCTGCTGCGGGTCAAATCGCTTATTTTGATCCCTTCTATCACTATGCAAAGCGGCTTGCTTCCATCACAAAGTGCAGCTTTTTTTTCATAATTACTATAGCTAATAATGGTGATGGGTGTCGGACCTGCGCCTAGAGCTAGTGCATCATGTGAGTGTAGGTCCCGAAAATGTAGGACCTTGCATGCTTCACATCTTTTTAGTGTCACATTACGTCCGTCTTTTTTTCAGGTCCGTGTTCAAAGAACACTAATAACTAAAGAAACGCGTGTGTCACGGTGGTGTGTCAAGTTTGTATTTTGTTTTATTTAGGGCAGATTTTTTCAATTGTCAGATATTATGTCCTAAAATATACATTTTATTTCTTAATTTTATTAAAATAAAGTATACTTGATTGTAATTGTAATTTAAAATGTAATTTACTAGCGATCCTAGAAATTGCTGGTAATTTTTTTTTATTTTTTTAAATTTAATTCAGTTTGGAATATAGGCACCAAAGAGATATTATTGGGATTTCGGAATAAAAACTTTTTGTTGATTCAACATTTTTTTTACCTATGTGAACTGGCAAGATGTCTTGAAAAAAAAACAAAAGCCATTAATACTAAAAAGGAAGAAAACTTTTATCTTTTTAATTTAACTATTTGGCTTAACGTAATTTTTTGGTGACAGTTTCTTAGATTTAATTCAAACTCTTTGGCTGTATGAAAAATATGTAGACGTGAAATAAAAACTAGTTTGATTCCCAAAATGTTTTTTTAACTTCTCTTGATTTATCAATCCCAATCGTAGGTAAACTCTGACCAGTAAAATTAAAAAACCTGGGAGCGCTGCGATCGACTATAACCTTTAGGGCCTGTTTCACCACTTCTGTATAAGTTCTTGTTAGCTTATCCGACATATATTTTGACATAATTTCATACAAAATATGTCAAACTATCTGACGGATAAGCTAACAAGAACTTACCCAGAAGTGGTGAAACAGGCCCTTAATGTCATGTTCTGAGTACAAAAATTGGTTCATTTCAATTATAAAACATTTCATCCAAATCCGTTACAGCCATTTACTAATTTAAAACTCCAAAAATCGTTTATTAACTACTGAACCGATTTCGATGAATTTTTTTTGTTTGAAAGCTTATAATTTGACATAAAATCTGGTATATTATGTGTGCGGATGAAGTCGCGGGTTAACTTTAGGTTTTATGAAAAAAAAAATATCTTGACAACTCGAGAAACCTCTAGAAGTCTAGAAATCGGACACCCTATACCAAACCTACCGTTGATTACAATGAATAGCAAATTCTGTAGCCTGTAGCATTTGAAAAGACAAACCTAACGTAAAATGGCCTGTCTGTAATATGAGAAAAGGCAACATCCTACCAAAACAGCCTGCGAAATCAAGTTCCCTAATAAAATAAAAGTCATTGTTATGTAACAGCGATCCAACCTACTTGTCGAGTAACTTCACTACCTAATAACAAACAAGCCAACTCCACCAGTAAATTAGAAGTAGAGTCAAAAAGTACAATAAATAACAGGAGAACTGCTATTCTTGCTTTGTTCTAAGAAAATGTGAGGGCGACTTGGACAGAATGGACTTCATTATGTACCGAAGTATAGTTAGCGTCAGTATTGTTATGTATACTGTGTGAAACACGGGGTTACAATAATGTATACCTATAGAATACCTATAGGTAGGTACCTCTAATTTGAAAAACATTCGAGCAAATTATTAAATACAGAATAGTCGAATAAAAAGCCTTTTATTATCCTTAACATGAAGTTCATGCAAAACTTTAATCAAATAAAATCTAATTATTAAAAAAAAATACAATAAAAAGAAATCTAAAAATCTGTCTATTTTCAATCTTATTTTCTTTTTCTTTTGTTCCCTTTTAACTTTTGTCGCCTATGAATATATCATTCATTACTTAGTTATATGTTCTCATTGTATATTATATTAGTTTAGATCTAGTTTATAATTATTTAGTCTATTTATAATTGTCTTCTTATGCTTAATAGTTATCTAATTATTAAATAGGCCAAGGTTTCCTAATTTGTATGAAAAGTGGGAATCTTATAAAGGTACTATAAGATTCCCACTTTTCATACAAATTAGGAAACCTTGGCCAATTTGTATAAATGAACTCTACCCCTTACCCTATTGTTACGAACTCCTTGTAACAATTTTTATTCCTTTTTTAATTTGTATATTATTTCCTTTTTTATTGACTTTGTCAGATAGAAATTAAATCCCTTTTGTTCTAGCAAAGGTTTTTTCTCTTCTCGAATTAAAATAACTGTTAGAGCTCGTAGAGCTCAGCAACACCTATTATGAATTTATATTAATGGTGTCTGGCGAAAAAAAATATTGTTCAAAAAATTTCCACCATTTAGTAGGTAGGTATCTCCTCATTTTATTCACATTTTATTTTAGATTCCTATTATTTTTCAAATGGACAGCTACAATAGTTATAGTATAGTATAGTAATGGATAGCTATAGAATAAATCATCATCAGGTAAATTTTTAATAAGTAATGCAAAATGTGAAGGAAGTCAAATCTCTTTTTTTTATCCAATGTAGATTTATCATATTATTATTTTAGAAAGATTTTTTCAAAACCCTTCTCGAATCTAATTTAATACAACACCTTTAGACTCAATGAAAAAAACATGTAGGTACCTAAATCTAGGTCGAATCGTATTTAACATAGTAAATATGCTTTCTAATTAAATACTAGTTAATATACAAATCAAGAATAAAATAACGATTATGTTTAAAAAAAAAACAAATAGAAAAACAACCTTTACATCTTCAAACAATAAAAACAGCCTACCATTACGTTTCATTGTTAACCGAAAATAACTAAAAATGAAAATGTGATAGCTATGTAAACAGAGGGCGGATCATCGTTTGAAGTTCCACAAAGCCGCCCTAGGAAAGGGAGAGGAGGGGGTGGGGCAGGGATGGACTTAGGAGCGTATGGCCCTCCGGGAAATCCGTGAAGACTACGAAGCAAAGTACGCAAGTAGGTACCATCACAGCATCATCGATCTGATCGAGAAATGTTTGTGCTAATAACGCTAGTGCAGCAGCATGTTTGTGCGACTAGCGCTATGGTATGACAGCATTAACAGTGCTTTTGAAGTTATGAAGAAACGAGCAACGTGAAGTGATCGTATCGTTACGGTGTGCTACAAAAAGTCCACAAATGTTTGTGCGAATAACGCTAGAGCAACAACATGGTTTTGCGACTAAGAGGTGAGATTGGTGTGAATCTCAATCTGTTGAGTAAGCGAGATCTATGCTCTCATCATCATCATCATCATCAGCCTATGTACGTCCCACTGCAGGTCTACTCTTTAGCAGGGTGTATGGCCGTTAGACCACTACGCATGCTCAATGCAGATTGGTAGAACAAAACAAACGACACAAACGCATTAGAATTTCTTCACATTTATGCAGGTTTCCTCATAATGTTTTCCTTTACCGTTTGAGAGCAGTCGGTATCCTGCAGTCTTACCTTGCAGTACCTTAATTACAGGATATAAATAATATAATTTTTTAAGGATAGTTTTAAATTTTTATCTTTCACCAATCATTACATAAAATGATGGCAACTGACTTTAATCGTTTTTTTATACAGTTACATTTGAGTTTATTGTAGAATTTGCCTACATTTTACAATAATCAAACGTACAGCTTACAAAATGTTTCCTTCCTTCCTTCATCCTAACTCCGGCCCTGTCGAGAGGGACCCACAGATACTATCAGTGAATCCAAACTGCCGCAGACAGATAAGCGCTTGTGTGTGCTGAATTTTAATATAGCTATGTAATATTAATATTAGTTGAGGTCCAGTCGTTGCCAAATTGAAATGTTGGCAATGAAATCTTATTACTGGTTCTCATTGTTGGTGGAATGAAGTGCTTATGATGACTGGATACTTATCATTACGTTAATGTAATCGATGTGGCAATTGATATTTCGTATTTGGAATTCCATTAGTTTAGTCAATATACTAAATTAGTAAGCCGTTAACACATGATTAAATATCTTCATATGCCTTTGATGCTGGAGTGCGATTTTTGAATCTCATTCGGTGAGCTCAGCAGTTGAAAATGTCAAAATTACTATGGATATTATACATATTTCTACTGCTGATTTAACTTTCGAAAATCGTACTGAGCTCTGCAGTTGAAAATGTCAAAATTACTCTCTAGATAGGTATGTATCTTTCTACTGCTGATTTGACTCTCAAAAATCATACTTCAGGAGTTTGATTTTGAAAGTCAAATCAGCAGTAGAAAGATGCGAATCTCCATAGTAATTTTGTCATTTTCAACTGTCGAGCTCACCGAATGAGATTCAAAAATCGCACTCCTGGTCCTTATCTGAAGCATTATTAGTTGAGTATTCACTGATTGCGCAACTGCAAAATGTGTGGATGAATAACGTTTTTTTTTATTCTTATTGGATACCTACTTGCATTAATATGTCTTACATTTATGCTGAGATTATAATTTTGCATAACAAATTGACAAAGAATAACAAATACCTACCAGTGTAAACTTAAATGCGTATACATATCGAACACGGTGCTTTAGACGATAAAACTGAACAACTTTTACTATGGGACCAACTTTGAAATCAGGAAAAAAAATCTGCTGGTCAACCAAGGACCTGAAAAAAAGACGGACGTAATGTGACACTAAAAAGATGTGAAGCATGCAAGGTCCAACATTTTCTTTTGTTCTACAAGGGACCTACACTCACACAGATGCACTAGCTCTAGGCGCAGGTCCTACATCCGTCACCATTATGTACCCACCGCGTGACACCGCACACAAAAGAAATGGGTGCTTCACTCGTGATTAGACGAGATTACGTCCGTCTTTTTTCAGGTCCGTGTGGTCAACATAGTATTTTTTTCGTGATTTTGATGTTAGCTCCATAATAAAAGTTGTTCAGTTTGATACGCACGCTGTTCGATATGTAACACATTATTTACACCCTGTATTGATGTCTTCTATTATAGTGCCATCGTATCGTCAATAGAGTCACGCTAGAAATGTCTTAGACCATCTGCAGTTAAAATCAACAACCAACGAAAGCTGCACCAAATGGTACTCCATATAATCAATTGCTACCTATTTGTCCTAAAAATTTTCAAAAACAAATTACCAATCATCCAAAACTAAACAGATCAAATCAACCCTGAAAAATGTGCACGGACGGCATTCGGGTCGATACTTCAGCGCCCCCCGCGCCCCGCAGGTGCGACGAGATAATCCAAGATGGCCGCCGAGATAGGACGTGACGTCACAGCACCCTCCCCGCCCCCCGGCGCATCCTCGAGGCCTGGAGCCACCCTCCTTAGATCCTTTCAGAAAATCCGGCGAGTAGCGTCAGCAGGTGAATATGAGTAATTTTATCTTAGGTTCATGTTGGGGCTTTGATTTTAGTTTCTTTGTCCTTTTACGAATTAAAGAGAACATTTTTTTTTTTCGTAATACAGATTATTACTTATTGACGGCATCAAAGGATTTCATTTGACGTAACAATTTAATGGCAGACATCTTCACATCACGCCATTAAAGGGGCCGAAGAAATCACAACGTTAGGAATTAATCCCACTTCTGATACCGCACTTCTACATAAAGTACCCCCAAGCTATCCAGCTAACGAGATTCAGATTCTCTGTTATTTTATTCCATCTCACCGCCAAAAGTCTGCTCCCCTTTTCTTTTCTATCATATTTCAGGCAATCTTTGGCCACTTGCTGCCAAATGCATCTTGGTCGTCCTACGACCTACGTCGTCGTTGGTTATGGAGAGGATGGCCGCTGTCCAGGATCCATGATATGGTAATTTTAATAACGAATATATTTAAGAACATTTAAATCTCTTCTTTATTTACAACCTCAACAATTAACATAGACTCTAAGCGATAGGTGGCACTGGCACAGATAGGGGCAGATGCGTGCCGTCCACATGGAAGCCGTCTGGGCCGGCGTGGTACTTCGTGACGTAGACCTTGCCGTCGTCCCCGATGAACTCGTACTGGCCTTCAATAGCAAGGACGTAGCCTCCGTTGACGGCAGGGATCAGGTAGCCACGTTCTGATACTACCGTATCTGAAGGGAATAAGGTTTAGATTAGACTGTGTTGGGGCATAATGTTAGGTCAAGGCAAATTTTGGCACATTAAGAGAATACTTGAGGACCGGAAAGGATGGTACCAGGTCGTTAAAAAATAACATGACTTCACGATCTTCGAATTCGACTTCAGAAGTTTCAGTAATCAATAATTAAATTATAATAACGGTAGTGATTTTAGTAGAAGATTTAAACAGTTCTTTCTGTTGCGATATAAGAAGCTAACTAAGGGCCTGTTTCACCACTTCTGGGTAAGTTCTTGTTAGCTTATCCGACAGATAGTTTGACATATTTTGTATGAAATTATGTCAAAATATCTGTCGGATAAGCTAACAAGAACTTATTCAGAAGTGGTGAAACAGGCCCTAACTATTTATAATATAAGTGTGTTTACGAAAACAGAACAATTGGAATGGATTTAGTTTAAACTGGATTTCCCTCAGTGAAATTGCACAATTGTAAATCCTTAAAATGTTAGTTATATGTTGGTCATGGTCACGGCAAACGATAGATTAATCAAAACTGTGACCGAGTTGTGGACGAGATCATGCAAGAGAGGTGGAATGATGATATTGCAAAAGCAGCTGGAAAGACTTGGGTGAGGCTGTCATAAGACAGGAAATAGTAGAATAATGGGGAAAAGGCTTGTCCACTGTTAATGATGATCATGGATGAGGAATATGGACCACATTTATCAATAACTTGTCTTGATCATATCTTAAGGCGTATCAGCCGTGGACCACTCTCCTCTCACTCACACTCCATACTAATCGATGAGAAAGAGCGCGTGGCTCCGGTCAGAATTTTGCTGTTTTCTTTGAAAAATTCGATGATATTTTATTAATTTCGAAAAAGTAAAAAAACCACATCATTTTAAATTGTATTGTGAACAATATAGTAAATTTTCATTTTGTTCCGATTAAAAATGTAAGAGTAAAATGGTTACAACTGGAAAAAAAGGGGTGACTTTAGAGTCCCTTTTCTTCGGTTTTATTGATTAAAATCGATTTCTAGAAAAACCACATCACTTCTCATATCCTGTAGATGGTTCAGTTTAAATTTCAGCTCAAAAAGTGCCATAGTTAATGAATAAAATGGTTACAAAATTACCCAAAACCGGCAGGTAGCCCCTTAATAAGCGAATACATACTTTCAGCGGTAACATAGCGGAGTGCGTATTGCCCGTATTCATCGCGCGTTTCTTCGTGCCTCAGGGCTGGTAATTCTCTCAAAGAGTGGTCTCGTTGGATAGCGGCGCAACTGGCCAGGGCTAGCAGGCAACTGAAGACCACGAACTGCAAAGAAAAAACCGCGATTAGCTTACTATACTCACTGGCATAAATACATGGTCTTTCATAGAATGCTAACGGTTTTTTAAGAGAATGATCAGAATATCAAACTTAACCACTTATTTTACGGGACTAACAACCAAATTGCGATTTTAAAAAAACTAGTGTGCTTTAGACCGCACGACTGAAGTAAAACTTCCGTTCGCCTCGCCCGATCACACTTTTCGTAAAGCTCTCGTCACGCATCCACCAGCTTACTCCCCAAGTCAAGCGTGGGTGAAGGAGTTTTACTTCAAAAATCTGCATGTACGATTTGTGTAACAAGTCATTGTGTTCAATCTCATAATATTATATTGTGTCCATTGCAGGATTCTAACCCACGACACTTGCTTTACAGGCAGGGTCACTAGAAACCAGGCTAAAGTCCGTTGACTAAATAACATTATACTGATAAGAATTACTAATGAAAAAGTAGTTAACAACATGAAATAACTTATAATCCAATAAGAAAACCCAAAGAAAGAAGAGCAGAATAAATTGATAGTATTACTAAACAATCTCTTCCCAAACCAAGAGGAAAACGGAAAACGTGTCATCCATCAGACAAAAACAAAAATATCACAGTAAAATAATACTCACAGATTTCATTGTGTTTTTAAGGTAGCAGGTCTTACAGTTGAAACAAACATAAAACGAATGATGACTTTTCGAAATGTGCCTCTGTTTATATACTTAGTTAACAACAAATCCAGACCTAATTAAGAATAAACTCGACCTGAGTAAAATGGTGTAACTGTCATTAACAAACATTTTTGTTTACGAATATTTCAATTTTGTAATACCTACCTTCCTAATTATTTTGATGTTTTAAATTAACAAACAATTAACTACCTATTATGCATTGTATCTATTATACATATTACCTAAAACTAGAAAGTGGTAAAATGCAAACCGTTGCCAAAATACGAAAAGGGTTGCAGGATATGAAAATCATTAGAGAATACACAATCAAATTGTTACTGGATATGTTAGATCGATCAAATATATTATAGTTTTTTATTGTTGATCTTAGACTGAATTCCAGTTAAGCCCCAATTTCGAATAGAATAAATTAACAAATAAAAATATCATGTTTTTTTATTTACTTTAATCAATCTATAAATAACGAATCATTGAAACGTGAAAATCAATGCGGCCAATTCAAAATTCAATTAATGTCAGATAGCTTTTTGACGTAATTTTTTTGACTCTACCACCGCGTGGGAAGGTTTTTCGTTGTAGAGAAGATGCGGCCAGAAACTCTACAACAATTTATGCCACGGTTTTTTTTAAGTTTTTCATAAAGTCTCATGTCATGTCATGTCATGTCATGTGTTTACTTATTGAATCTTTAGTAACAAACGTTCCTCTGGTATTACGCTAATTTGTTTAGCACCTTTTTGAGAAAAACTGTTTTCGCAATCATTATTTTGCGAACAGTACCCGAGGGGAGGCTAGGCGCTATGTGCAGAGCTATGTAAGGGTTATCTGTACCGTCTCTATCTAAATCTGTATTATCGCAACACGCCGCCGAATAATTATTATTACATATACCAACCAGCACACTACTGTTTACATATATTTGTATCGTAATGGGTCAAAGTAGAGGTTGAATTGAATTTCAATCAAAGATGGCGGTGAGATTTCTATCTAGAACTAGATGGTTTGATGTTTGAAGAGAAAATTATGTTTTGTAGAATCGATATTATAAGATACCTATTTGAGGAAAATGAGATCATCAATGGCGAGGCGAATGAAAATAACCCTAATAAATTCAAACGTCAATTAAAGGATTTGCTAATTAACAAAAGTTATTACTCGCTGCAAGAGTTTTTCCAGGAATCTAATTGAGAATCAAACCATTATCTGTTATGCATGTTTTGAGAAATAAATGTTTTTGTATTGTTTGAATATTAATAAACTAGGTACTAAATACAATGAAATAGTAATGTTAAAATTTGTTATTTGCTGTGCCCTCACAGGGTTCATGTCAGGAACTTGTAAAATATTTTTAAGAACATCTTGTAAACCACATGAAAAAGCAATAAATATTGATTGGTCGATTTTTTTTTTTTTTTTTTTTTTTTTTTTTTTATTTATTATTATTACATAGGTTACAATGAAAACAATGACAATGAATCCCACAAAACCAATTGCTCGGTTTGTCTGTGGGAGCTACAATCACGCTCAAGCTATTTAACTTCTTATTTTATCCAATTAGGTACATACATCGAACGTTGCAACACAATAATTGAACCTGTCATTATACATATTACGAGTAACATTATTTATGGTTCTTACGTAATGCTATCCAATAGGAATTTCTGTAATAGTCTAGAAAATCTACGCTTGTTTGACTCATTTCTGATAGTGGATGGAAGACTGTTGTACAAATAAGGTATGCGCTTAGAAAGGCTTCTATCACCATAATAGTTAGTGACCCTAGGCACAACAAACATGCCCGTAGTAAGGGACCTTGTGCCGTGGCTATGTGTTATCAGCGATTTATGATCTTGAATGCTATGGTTGTTAATGGCCAATAGGTATTTTGATTTAAGGGATGCTGGTAAAATTTTACAAATTTTAAATAACTTTCTGTAGTCTCCGTTACATTTGCTTTTGGTATTCTTACTGACAAAAAATTTTAAAAATCGAATTTGGAGGTTTTCTATTTTCTCAATATGTGTTTTGAAAGTTAGACCATAGCTATCAAGTCCATAACTCACAATAGAATCGACCAGCGATAAATACAGAGATTTTAGCACACTAGCAGGGACTTTAAATCGCAAGTGATAGAATTTTCCCAAAAGAATTCTAAGTTTGCCACATACGTAATCTACATGGTTGGTCCACCCAAAATTTTCGTCAACTTTCATACCAAGATAGGTGACACACGGCACCCTCTCCACGGGCTTACAGTCGCAAGACTGGATTGATTGATTGAGTTGGTACGAATTCGAATCCGCAGGGCCGACACGCCAGCTTGCCATGTATCAATGAGTTTTTCTAACTTATGTTTGTAAACGGACTGCTCAAAACATAGTGAGGAAACCTGCATACGCTGAAAAAGAAATTCTAAGTCGTATACGTGTACCAAGCACGCGTGGTGGACTAACTCCCATACACCTTGAGCTACCCTCAAGGGAACATTACAAGCCGATCATGAAGAAGATTTGAGTAAAATACTTGTGGAACACTAAATCATCTCCATGGTAGATACAATATATGTCTAACAGTAGATAATTAAGTTTCAACTTGGAATTAACAATTAAAACTAGTTATAAATTAAACTATGCTTTTGCCTGCTATTTATTTCATGAGAATTTAATTTTAAAACCTATGTTTTAATCATTCTGAATTATCTATATGCCAGCCATAATCATCATGCCAAGTTTCATGATGGATTTTTTTATAGAATTTAAGTGACTTTGAAGTAAAGTCGAAACCTATAAACCTAGGATAAAGGGTCCAACTTAATAAGCCAACGGTTTTTAAGAGGATGATCAAACCATGAAACTGAACAACTTTCTATATGGGACAAACATCAAAATCGCGAAAAAAAAATCTGCTGTCCATTTGGGTTTTCAGTTTTGTATGAAACAGCAGATTTTTTCTTCGCGATTTCGTCTTTGGTGCCATAAAGAAAGTTGTTCAGTATGATGGTCTGATCATCCCCTTCAAAACCGTCAGCATATTATAGTGAACTGAAAAAATGAGATCAAAACTAAAGATTTGTATACTTATATTGGTAAAAACGCTTCGCTTTTTGTATCTAGGGACTCCAGTTCCGCATTTGAGGCACAGACCATTGAGGATTATGTTAACTAGAGAAGCTACCGAGAAGTAATGTTTTGTAACACGCGTTAGGGTGCACGCGCTCTAACCGACGTGACGCTCCCAGCACGCGCCCCACACTGCTGATCATGGTGCACAGATTTTGTTCGCATTGTCTGCTCTTTACATTATTACTCAATGGCACAGACAGACAGAATCATATCAGATTATTTTCAAGTCCCTTCAGACGTCTGACTTAACGAATAAATAATTAACAAAAATGTTTTAATTTCTCAATTCCACTCTCAAAACATCTCGAGACAACTTCAAAGATCACATCTAAATAACATTAAGGATCAACTCGAGTCTCCAGTCCACTAGACCATAATGTCACTCTAACAACAATAGCGATCACTTAATACCGTACTCAGACGAAAAAATCACATAAAAGCTTTAACAATTCCCTGTTTCCCTCTCTTACAGTTCATTTTACATTAGTAGACTCGTGATTTAAGCGATTTTGGTGCTAATTACGTTGGTACAAGTGTTGTTTCCGGGGACATGTTGTGTGAACAGAGTAACAAAGAGTCTGTAACGCCTGGAGGCTATGAGGGCCTGGTATGCCTTATCGAGCTGATCGAACCTGTAAAGGACGCTTCGATTTGAGGTGCGAATTAATCTTTTTTTTTTCATGGTAAGTGGGATTTGAAAATTAAAAGCGTTACAACATTATTGTATTTGAGAATCATATTCTCTGCCTACCCTTCTGGGAAAAAGGCGTGAGTGTATGTGTATATTATTGTAGATTAGACCATCAACCTGGAAAACTTTAATTATGAAGCCAACTTCCAAATCGCGAAAAATGAATCAGCTAAGTGGTATTCGATAGACAACGTTGATGGCGATTCGATCCAAAATGTAT
Source organism: Agonopterix heracliana (assembly GCA_963693445.1). Lineage (NCBI taxonomy): Eukaryota > Metazoa > Arthropoda > Insecta > Lepidoptera > Depressariidae > Agonopterix > Agonopterix heracliana. The sequence continues at coordinate 6,775,742 of OY856310.1, forward strand.
GGCTATTTCAATGTTGGTCCCATAGAGAAAGTTGTTCAGTTTGAATGTCTGATTGTTGATGGTCTGAACTGAAGCACTCTATAAGTATGTAAGACATATTTAAGTTTAACATTATGCATGAATAATATTTTTATAGTAAAGTAATAGGTACATAATTATGCTGTGGTAAGAGGTAAAAACAAATAAAGGCAAACTGTATCATATCAAACCCTTTAACCGCTCGCAACCCGGCTTTAAGATAACAATAGATATACAATGGGTAGTTCAAGGGTTTAACCCTTTGACTATTCTGTAGAGAACATAGGTTCAGCCTTCACCTATTTTATTTAGAAATATCACAGCCTCTTCCCGACTGAAAAATAATTTCAGTCACACTTACCAAACTATATTTAACAACGTAGGCAGTAAAGGCATCCACACACTAGGCGTCGTCTCGCGGCGGAAATGGCGTCTAACCGGATATTGTATCGCGCCTTCATCTCCGGCGCGCTTCCGGTTCCGGCGCCCACCTCCCAGCTCGTGCGTCGCCTAATTACTTCTAACATACAATGTATGTTATGTGATATTAATGTTGAGATTTTTCAGTTTCCTTTATTCCGTTACGGTAAAATGTTTGTCCATATTAATGCGGAAGTGTCTGTCGCTTTGTTACGTTTTCAGGGCTAAACCGCTGAACAGATTTTGATTTGGTACCTTAAGGATATAATAACAAAAAATTCCAGATAGATGATGTCACGGGTAACAGCTAGTTTAATAAATAATAAGGTATATACAGTGATCGAAGATGACCCACCCAACAGAATTGATTCCCCTGTTTCATCCTCGAAACCTAGACCGATTTAAATAAAGACAATAGTGGTTATAAACCTGCTAAATGACCTAAAAAAATTAGAAAATAATGTTTTTAAATTGATAAATAAACATTGTCATTATTGGCTATCACTGTACAGTAGTGTACACATCCATTACATGCCTACGTATTTCGACCCTTAATTTATACAATACAAGCTTCCATAATATCAATATAACCAAAACAAAACCACTGTGCGAACTAGTGAACCACTGGTACAAGATAAACAAATGTCAAGCAATAAACACCCCTCAGTAAGGGCAGCTTTAAAACCACCTTCTGTAATGTATGTCGACATAGACAATTGTTTAACAATGTGGTTAATGCCATATGGGTCAACATTGTGTGTAGATTTTTAAGTGTCAATTAAATACAAAACTTCTGCTTTGTGTTTTGTGTTTATAGGGTCCTTCTTAATATGCTGACACTTTTAAAGGGATGATCAGACCATCAAACTGAACAACTTTCTTTCCGGGACCAACATTGAAATCGCGAAAAAAGATCAGCTGTTCCAAACAAAACTGCAAACCTACTAACATTAATTTTTTCATTGATTAATATCATTACATGATTGAGCCAAATGTATGGAAAAGCTGTGGTATTTTTTCGCGATTTCAATGATGGTCCCATAGAGAAAGTTGTTCAGTTTGATGGTCTGACCATCCCCTTAAAAAGTGTCAGTACTTATACAAGGTGTTACAAAACTACAAAGAAACATTTAAGGGGGTGGTGCAGACCATCAAACTGAACAACTTTCACTATGGGACCAATAGTGAAATCGCGAAAAAAAAATTTATGTTCTATACTCTACAAATCGACTAGAGCTAAAATATGTATGGGATTTAAAATTATTTTTTTCGCGATTTCGATGTTGGTCCCATACAGAAAGTTGTTCAGTTTGACGGTCTAAACAACCCCCTTATGAGTTTCAAAAATTTATTGTTACTTATGAAACACCCTGACCCTGTATACCCTAGGACCCTAGCTAGGAGGTGTGTGTAGGACCCTGTATATGATGTTTGTTTTGGTATGGTAAGCAACCAAAGTTGTAACGTATGATTCACTGAACCTAATTCTCATAGAATTATAGGGGGTGCAAGGAAAGCCTCCCCAAGTGACGACACCTGAGTTCGTCTGGCGCACGCACCCGGGGCAGACAGCCTCGATACGATCATTGATGATGATGATGACTGATGACTGAATAATCTTTCTACTACATCATGAGAGATTGTTATAAACATCAGGTATCTAAAGTATCAACTTTGGTTGCTGACTCTACATTCAACTTTCAATCAATCAGGTTATAGGGTACTAGAGGACCGCGGCAAACTTCATACCGCCTTAGAATCTTCCCGTAACACACTTGGCCGTTTTTTATAGCCTATGTTAATCACTGATAATGTAGCATTCTAATGGTGAAAGAATTATTCAGATGGGTCCAGTAGTTTCGGAGCCTATTCATTACAACCAAACAAACAAACAAAAAATAAAATCTTTCCTCTTTATAATATTAGTATAGAAGTATAGATATAAGGCTTAGGATATAGGTATATTTACTTTATAACAAAATATAACACTAAAAAACAAATACCTACGAAGACTACGAAACAAAATAAAATAAGTACAAACATTTTAGAAATCCAACTAGAAATAAATGTAAGATTTATTTTATTATGTACGAAAGACTGGGCAATCAGCACTAAACACAGTATCATGCCATCATGAGACTTCAAAGATACTAATAAAAGATGTTTCTACAATTACGAAGAAAAGAACCTAATAATGTTCTTTGCCAAAACGACTTCACGCTTTAGTTGATAAGTATGTAGTAAGTATGCTTTATATAACGGATGTTAGCTACCCATTTTTTTACTTGGTTCTCGCCTAGATACGAATACCCCTTCAAACTAATTCCCTGAAATCGTGGCTTATCTTACTTGCCATAGTTTACGAGCTTCGTGTGCGATCGGAAGTGAAAATTAGTGGTTTTTGATGCGCCAGCGCAAGGCGCGTGCGGCTCTATTGTCTGTGATCATGCGCCGGCGACCCCCGACATAGTGACACCCCCTAACTTATGTCACAAGTCAAAAGTGACGTCTTGTTAATAGGAAATTGATTTTTTAAATTATTTTCATTTTTGTTTAAGTATTCTATTTTTGTTAAGAGTTTTTTTTTTAATGGCAAATGAGGCCAATATAAGTAAGACTGCGTAGATAATTTTATTGATATCTATTGTACGGAATGGAATAAATAATACCTACGAATGGCGTAAAGGTCACAAAGTTTTTTATTACCTACTAAGTACACTCAAAACATTATTCATCGTTCGTATGCCGTATCTATATGACCTATTAGTAAAATGACGACATAACGTCGTAATAGAAAAACTTCCTATTATCAAATCGACAAAATTAAAAGCAAAACGACCAAAATCAAATCGAACTGAAAGCTTATAGGGTTATAAATTTAAATCGTCACATTTTTTTTAATTACTGTCGTTTACATATTTCATTAGTTAAACAACTATCCTGTATTAAAGGGTGCCCATCAAACTGACCAACTTTCACAATGGAGCCAATTTAGAAATCACGAAAAAAAATCTGTCGTCCCATACATTTGAGTCGAGTCTGTACAGTTTAGTATGAAACAGCTGATTTTTATTTTGCTATTTTGATGTTGGCTCTATAGTGAAAGTTGTTCAGTTTGATGGTCTGAATCACTATTAAGTATTACTACGGTGTTTTGTTACACCCCATATAATATTTCAATAAAATTATGTAAGTCAAGTTTTTTTTATTTGTAAGTCATCAGAGTAACAAAGTAATTAGAAAAATGAAGAACACTTGTATCTACACCACTAATATGAAACCTGACCCATCATAAATATTGAACCAGCCCGACACTCGGAATAAATTCTCCATTAATCTAGTTGTTACATTAATTAATTGGATACGTAAATAGACTACTAATTACTCAATATACCTAGTTTAATTGACGCGAACGCTTGAGTTATTTTCATCAAAGTGTCTGCTGCGACCTGCATCGGAATACGTGTTTAATTGATAGCAGATGTAATCCACTGCTGCTGCCGTGTGGTTCCCGACTTAAAATATACCACCCTATTTCTTTGTGGGTGCCATTATACCATACTCCATTCCAAATAACAACGAAATTTTAAGGCTATTTAGAATTACTGAAATATACACATTTGAGAGAGATCACAGAGAACTTTATATTTTGTATCTACAACACCTGTAATACCTGTGTGTCACAAATAAAGATGTTGATTGATTGATTGATTGATTGAAACACTTACTTACTCTCACTTATTCTTAGAACAGCTTTAGGTATATAAAACCAAGTTAGGTATATGAAACCAGCTTCGAAAGACCTGTGCTAACCGTGCAAAAGTGGTGTTCGAAAAACCTCTAAATTTTGGGACTTTTTTCAGGTTTTGACCTATAACTTCTAAAATTTCTAAATAGATCTTACATTAAAAAAAATAGTGCCATCGTACATAAAAATTATTCAGTACGTTTTTAAAGAAGACAAAATTTGCTATAATTTGAGTTTAACTTCAGCTCTGTAAACGTAGTAGGTCTTGAGATACATCACATCACACGTTGACCATTTTTCCCAAAAAGATCAAAATTGAAGTTTTAGTTGTCTTCCGAAGCACGGCTAGCATGCCACCCACGACAAAGCGTTTAAACGAGAAAAACGTCATGCGCGCTCTTTTTGGCGTACGTAAAATAATAAAGATGGAGGCACGTCTCGCTTTTTGTCGTTTTCTCGGCGGTGGCATGCTAGAGGGGCAGGATATCATTTAAAATACTCATTCTAACAAAGGTAAACCTATGTAACGTAGCAGTTTGTGTACACACGGCGACAGATCCCATACTTGGACACAAAGTTAGCCTAGGTATGGGTAGTCTTTTAAAATGTACCCTTTTTATTCTATTCTATTTTTATTTAATGGCGTTTCGTTGTTAGATTTCGCCAGTGTCAAGTTATTTGAGGGAGTGTCTATCCAATCTCGAGGATTGTTTTTGAGTAAGAACAACTGAGAAGGATTTTGGAGCCACGTATGGCAGGCTGAGACGCGAACCGCGCGAACACCACGCGAGAGACAAGTGTTCGAGGCAAACCCCGCAACGCGACTCTGTACCCTTTTTACGTTGGGTTTTCTTAAAAAATTTAATGGAAAATTTAATTTTATTTGTTGCATTGTAAAATGTCGGTGAAATCATTAAATTACCTAACCTACTTCACGTTATGAATTTGAAAAGAAAGTTCTGTTTCGTAACGTACTACTAACAAATTAACCCAAAACCTTTTTTTTTTCATTTATTTTATTTCCTGTTTGTAAAACTACTGTCAAAAAGAAATGTAATGTTATTTATTTAGAACTGGAATTGTTAAAACATTTGCAAATAAAAACCGGCTGTAATAGACTAGCTCCAAGTTAATTATGAGCGGCATTTTTTCCACTCGTTCGAGCAGTCATTGAATCACAATTACATCTGTTTAGAGCTAACACCCCGGTACCCTGGGGTATCTCGGTGTCACCCTCAATACTCCGAACAGGGGTGCTCAAACTGTGATATGAACATAAAGGACGCAAGCAGTGACATATGAAAATACTAAAACTTTAAGGTTTTTAGTTTTAGGGGAAAATGTAAATCATAACGAACGATGTCGTATTTATTAATAACGTATCTATTTTTATATCCTTTTTGTTCCTTTCTAACTATGAGATCTTTTGATGTTTCTAGAAGCCTGTCGAAATGTTAAAACAACAGAGTCGTTGCGATATATTTTTTTGACTCTACCACCGCATCATTCGATGTTATCGCTGTACAGAAACCGAGAGAAGACGCAGCCAGAAAAAGCTTTAAATACTAGTATTGAAGTTTATATTTATTAAACATTCCATTCTAATATTTTTCTCTTTTGAATTATTCTTATCTCCAATATTAAGTACTTACCTATAAACATTAGTCTCTTACACCTTCGTTGTTGTCTTACGTTGTGTGAGTGATTGTCATACGATATGGCTCGTACTGACACGAAAGAAAAAGAATATTATATCACCTACAAACAGAGAAAAGTATACGCAAAACAAGGTTGAGCACCACTGTCCTATTATTATAAGAGATAAGTGTACTTTTTGCAACCATCAGCAGCAAGGCTGATTCAGTGTTTATGTGGTGTAGAGCATATCTGTGATGGGGATGGACCAGGTCTGCCTGCATAACTTCAGTCGGTTTAGGAGTTACAGACGTTTAAAGGTCTGGAAAAAAATTACGAACAGCTGCAGGGCTGATCCTATGATAATATTGTAGTATGCACTGTAGCCATGTGAACAGTACAAAAACTGACATGTTTCATCAGTCGGTTTCGGAGTTACTGATGTTCAAGGGTCTGACCTTTGAACGGCTGTATCTCCCAAATAGGGTTTTTTTCCCGGGCTCCCGGGACCGGGAATTCCCGGGAATTCAGGCTTTTCCTTACCCGGGAAAAATATTGCTGAATTCTCGGGATCCCGGGAATTCTTTATAATTGAAAATGTTCAGTAATAAGACCTTAAATAACATGCAGTTACTTTAGATCTTCTTTACAAAGCCCTATTTATCAGTCAGTCCTACTTTTTCACTGATTTTTATACCGCGGGAAGATTCTTTACCAAAGCAAATAATAGGCTCAAAGATGCTAAAACAGCTTTTTTGTATGGATGGATAAGATTTGAATTAGGTTTTTATTAATCATGTTTTATTTTGCATCCGCATTGGGCACGTTTGGTGGACTGACGCCCATACACCCTATCTGAAGGTAGCCTGTGCCCTGCAGTGGGACGTGTACCTATAGGTCCATGATAATGATGATACTATTAATTGTTTTTTTGTTATTGTTTTTAAAAGTTTTTCAAGTGTTTTATTATTCAGTTTTAAAGATGTCAAAATATTGGAGTAGGTAGGTAATTAATACCTACAGTTTTATAGAGATACGCGGATATTATTTAAACAAAAAAATTGATAGAAACTAGATAGATAAACAATTTATAACAAAAAAAGCATTAAGAACACTATTTTTAACTGGTTCTTAACGTGTTTTTAGTATATTTGAGTTCCGTTCCGTTCCGATATTTTGACAGTGTGACGACTGTCATAATCACGAGATGACAGGAGATTCGCAGACAGTTATTGTTCAGAAATACTGCTGAAATAGCCAACTCAAATATTCCAAATACCAGATAAGAACCCGTTAAAAATGTTTAATTTATTTAAACCTTCTTTTGCCATTAGTAGCATATTAGGTACTAGGTACATTAGGGGCGCCCTCATCACAATATTAAAAATTTCTCAATAAATAAAGCCTAAATCAAAAAAGTGCTACTCCTATAAACTACAAAACCAGCTATTTTTATTTTATAGAATACTTTCATAGGTTCTAAATATCCAAATTTTAAGAGCATCGAAATAAATGTGCGGATGTTTTTTTTCTTGTTTCAGTATGTTTAGACCTATTAAATTATTTTATAAAATGGCTTTTAAATAACTTTAAATTAAAACAAGCGAATGATAAAATTGAAAAATGATTGTAAAGTTTTGATTCTTCAGATGGTTAAACAACTTAGAAGTTGGCTTTTTACTTAGTTTTCCTGGCTATAAAAGTAAAATCAAAGAAAAACAACAAGCTCTCACGTGATATACTAACGTTTTTCCAATATTTCGAAAATTCCCGGGTTCCCGGGAATTCCCGGGAAAAGACAAAAATCATTCCCGATTCCCGGGATCCCAAAAAGTCCGGGAAATCGAAAACCCTACTCCTAAACCGACTGGCAGTCCATGTCAGTTTTTGTACTTTTCGCATAGCTACAGTGCATACTACAATAATATCATACGATCAGCCTTGCTGTGGATCGTAATTTTTTTCCAGACCTTTAAACGTCTGTAACTTCTAAACCGACTGAAGTTATGCAGGCAGACCTGGTCCATCCCCATCGCACAGATGCTCTACACCACATAAACACTGAATCAGCCTTGCTGCTGATGGTTGCAAAAAGTACACTTATCTCTTAGTCTATATCTAGGGCTCATTTAACCCCCTCCGTAGTAAAGAGAACAATAACGTTTACTGGACGTCGGGTGGTTACAGAATGGTTGTGAGCGTTGGTTAAGATTTTAGTTTGCTGTTTTAATGCCAGTTGTTTTGTTTATAGTTTAATTAAGCTCGTTTTTCCTAATTATTCTAGACTTGTTTTGTTTGGTTTTACTTTTCGGATAAGACAAACAGATGTATTTCAGGGTAAGCAGATATTATTTGATTGCCTTCTATTGCAATTCAAATAGGTAAGTAGGTATAGGTAGGTAATGTACATTTAAAGTACTTGGTATCTAACACACCTCTTCTCTTGCCACTTCAATATCCATAAGTAATTTTATAATAATGATGTAAGTATGTAATGTAAAAGTTTTTATTTTTTCCGATGATAGAAACTTCATATTTTTTTAAAGATTTTGATGATAATTCTTCAGCGTAACTTATTAATCTTTTATGATATCAGACAGTCATCTGTGTTCTATTCAAATATTTATATTAATACTACTTACATAAAATAAAACTAACCTATATAATATAAAACTAACCTCGAAACATAAAACATTTGTTGGTTGGTGCAAACTTTGATTTTATATTTTGTGATTTTATTTATATATTATGTACTAGTGTTTTCCCGCGACTTCGTCCGCACAAATTATATACCAGATTTTAAGTCAGATCATAAGCTATCAAACAAAAAAAGTTTCATCAAAATCGGTTCAGTAGTTTTTGCGTGATGCGCGAACAAACAAACAAACACACTATTTTGTCAATAGATGGCGCTGCACGTCATTTAAATCGCACTATCGAGTGTTATTTTGAGTTTATATGAAGTGAACCGCTACTTTTTTATTCCTCATGATTTTACGGTTTTATAATAGTTAAGATAAGATTAGGTTGAATCCGAATAAAAAAATTAGAATCAGGAGTGCGATTTTTGAACATAACACCGTTGTAATCAGCAGTAGAAAATGTCAAAATTACTATAGAGATTAATGCATCTTTCTACTGCTGATTTGAACATGTGATTTTCAAAAATCACACTCCAGAAATCATGCAGGTCATCATCATACCTACGTTATGTTATTGTTTACATCGCAAGAATATCATATTGGAATGGTAGTTTAGTTGACACCCTAATCCATTAACCCGACTGGCAGCTCTCCCATAAATCAATCAAACTTTCAAACAAAGATCATAACTCGAGCCCAACGACTCTTCTAGAAAACTTAAATTACTCTTTTTTCCGCATTACGAGTGCGAATAATCTTCCTGACGGGCTGCGAAATTGATGGCGTTGAAAAAACCGGCGCCACTCAAAATCCGGCAAAGTTTTTACGTCAGCCGAGTTTCACTTAGAGAAGTTTCCACATCCATTTGGAAGTTGCTCCTGTACGACAGGCTGACAAATTTTAATGAACCCAAGAGGGCCGCTAATGCCTCCGAGCTGCGTAATGGGAAAACTTCTGAGCCTCCGCCCTCGCTGGAGAGGGAACTGAACGAGCGCACGCCAACCATTTTTGTCTACACATTTATTCCTGTTTCCAAGACATATTTAACAAACTCACAACTCGAAAGTCACATTACAATCATACGCCTACTTTAAATTAATTTCACAAATATGTTAACCGTATGGTTCCGGAGTAGAATAGACCACCCCAATTCTTCCCGTGGGTGTCGGACGAGGCGACTAAGGGATTAAAGTTTTCTTATGCAGAGTATGTAACGGTGAAGGAAAAAATCGTAAGGAAACCTGCATTCGCTAAAGAAGAAATTCCGATGCTTATGTGTCTACCAATCCGCGTTGGGCACGTGTGGTGGACTAACGCCCATACAACCTACTTGAGGGTAGGCCTGTGCCCTGCAGTGGGAAATGATGATGATACAGTGTTTATGAGGGTGAAAGGATAGCCACCTCATTCCATCACACGTCATTCCATCCTAAAACGTAAATTGCTAAATCTGAGCATTCTATAACAGAAAGTTGATAGTTGTAGGAATGTTTCTGACCACCTTGAAAGGGATTACGGTCGTGAGTTAACAAATTCCCATGCGAGAGTCATTATAAAATACGTAACTCGATAACCCTGGGCCTTTGACAATAAAAAGCGCAATCATTTCGACGTGTGCCATTTCAACTCTTTCATAAACTGGCCTAGTATAAGTTACATTATAAATTTTGAACTAGGCGCGGTCGTTTGGTGACCAGCGAAAAAAAATGGGGTGTTGATGATTGTGATTTAAACGGCTAACCCCCGCTTAAGGGCGGCGTCGGAGTCATCCATCATACGCTTTACATATGTTTGAATAAAGCTCGTGGGAAAAGGATTTCCTCTCAGAAGTCAAAGCGGCATGCTGCAACTGTAGGGTGACTACTTATTTAGTTTGTTGGTGACTAAAGTCCTGAAAAAGCCCTGTGCGAAAATATAAGATTCTAGTTTCATCATCATCGTTAATTAAACTACTGACGTCCAATGTTGGACATAGACCTTACTCTAACGATCTCCACAACTAACGCTTTAGCGCTTTGTTTCTCTCCTTCACTGAGTATTTTTAAGAATTTAATGATAATAAGTAATGAAATATGCATAGCACTTGAATGACTTTTTTTATTTACCGTACCTACTCTGCCGAATTATTATCGTTTGAAAATTTTCAAAACAGCATAGTTCAATCTTTAATTTGATTTTGATTTGTTTAAAACAGACAACTCTCGAAAATATTTAATAAGAAAATAAATAAGCAAGCGTAGTAAGTATTTTAAGAATTCTAAATTAAATGGTGGCTCGCTCTTCCTATAAAGTACTATTACTATAAGATACTAGTGTTTACCCGCGACTTCGTCCGCACAAATTATATACCAGATTTTAAGTCAGATCATAAGCTATCAAACAAAAAAAGTTTCATCAAAATCGGTTCAGTAGTTTTTACGTGATGCGCGAAAAAACAAACAAAAAACAAACAAACAGACAAACAGACGGACAAAATTTCTAAAAAAGGTTGATTTCGAGTCAGGGATACCTAAAAACCATATCGTAATAATTTTTTTGTAAATATCTTCAATGTACAGACACACATCAGTTACAGTTTTATAATAGTTTAGATTAGGTTTAGACAAGAATGTGTGTCCCAAACTACTCTTGCATCATGGTAACCGCACACTACAAATAGCGGATTAGGGCAGTTTGGCAAACAAGGCGTCGCTGTCGTGTGCCGTCGCCCTTACAGCTAATGCTGTATTAATGTCTATTAGGTCGCAGGCTTTGTTCTCAAAGCTAACGATTTATTTAGCTTTAGCCGACTTTCGCACGAGAGACGGTGATGTGTAAACAACGTCAAGTATGCGATTGTGAAGGTTTTTGTTTAGATTGTTATTGTTGAGAGCTTATAAGTTTTAAGTCTTAGTCTAACGTCACACTTGCGGAGCGTTCCGCGGCGGAACCTTCAGCGGCTGAACTATCTGTACTAATCTGAAGTTTCGGCACGTAACGTTACGTCGGCTTAGTGTGTCATAGGGTACCTACTTGAAAAGCGTTGCGCGCGTGTCGACCGAACGTTCCGCCACGCAAGTGTGATGTTAGACTAAGTTCTAACTCCCGTATGTCAGAATCCATAAATTTTCGACCCCACTTAGACTAAGATCACGAGAAGCATTTAGACAAGCTCATGCTCAAAAGACGTTTCTAACTGAATCTCGGCTTTATGTTAATGAAATGTCGATTTTACGGATAAAACCTTTAAAATTGCAGAATAAAATATCTAAAAATTATATTAAATGTTGGCTAGGCTGTTGGCTTCGTATTACTTACCTTACGAATAAAGCATAGGATTTCATACAATTTATGCCACTTTCGTATACGAATCAGGATGTGTGAAATTCAAAAATGGTACTCTAGTGCAAGAGATCATAAAATATTAAAGAGTTAAAATTGCATAACGAAAACATTATAATAACGGTTTGAAACAAAAGATACGATCCTATTGCGGATGCGTACTAAATTAATATTTAACGCTCGTCACATCATACTGTGTATTGTAGCAATGGTACAGACAACAAGAGAAAAACATGCCTAGAAAAAATTTTGAAATATCCTTCAGTGTTTTACCTATAGGATCAGTGATCAAAACAGATTTTTCGGTACATTTCGGTACCTCTTCATACTAAATTCAATCAGCTGATCGAAAGTTTTATGAAAAGTGTCATGGGTAAGATCACTCTAGTTGCATTACTTTAAGCTGTGATTGCACCCATTATTCTGAACAACTTTCCCTCAAAACCTATAGGAAATTAGAACAAAAAATTGTGGACTCTTCATTGGTACTAAATGCAATCAGCTGATCGAAAGTTTAATGAAAAGTATTGTAGCAACTTGCCAACAGATGGCGCTAACAGTCCTACACAAATCGCGCAAGAAGAATTCTCACAGAGTCACAGTATATATACAAGGTTCCGACAAAACATCAATAGGACCACGGCCGGTCCCCAGGCATCACACCTAGCCTGGCGGAAGTACTTCCCTTTTCTATGGAGGAACCTTCCACCTCAGTTCCTCCATAGTGGTGACCCTCGACTAAGAGCATCGCAACCTGAACACCAGCAGCGCAGCGCAGCAACACCAACAGCACCAAGCAGCAAGCAACCAGCAGCAACAAACTTCTCTCCCTCGACCAGGTCAAGCAAGCAGCAGTCCACATCGCCATCCTCGACGACAGCTCAGCGTCCGTAGAAGATACCAGCAGCCCACGCACTGAGACACAGCCTCTACCGTGGCAGCTCTGCTCACTTCTTCTACACGCCTGTCACACGCACGCAGCACGCCAACGCACGCCACAGGCCCGGCACGGCACCTTCTGCAACGCACCTCTACATGGATACGGACTGCACGCTTCGAGAAACTTAACGATCTGCGGTCTAAGGGGGGAGTACTGTAGCAACTTGCCAACAGATGGCGCTAACAGTCCTACACAAATCGCGCAAGAAGAATTCTCACAGAGTCACAGTATATATACAAGGTTCCGACAAAACATCAATAGGACCACGGCCGGTCCCCAGGCATCACACCTAGCCTGGCGGAAGTACTTCCCTTTTCTATGGAAGAACCTTCCACCTCGGTTCCTCTATAGTATCATGAGTAAAATCACACACTAAAGTAATGCAACGTCTACCCTAACAACACACACACACATAATGTGACATCAAAATATGTTGAACTGTCGTTACAACTGCCATACTCGGGTTCGAACAAACATGGAGTGACACAGTGAGTGTATTTCGTCGGGCTGGACCAAGTGACAAAAGTAACAATGACTTTCGAGTGAGTTCCGATAGTAGTGGTCGGAGCAAACGAAGACGAAAGTCTGTTCTTAAAATCTACCTGCAGTTCCTCAGTCATCCCATGATCATGGCAGTTGTAACACTGCCGAAATATCGGGAACTCAAATAGTTATACCACAGATTATATAATACTATACAGTACAGATGCCCAACGTCAAACAATGAAACGCGACTGCCGTAACTCGGGCAGTCTTCGGGCAAAGTAAATTGCTTGATTTTCCGAGGCTCATAAGATTTTTTTGTAGTCAGATCATGTACTTTTAGTAACAATTTACACGTTTACGTAAACATTAATTACAAATCGATACCGTAACGCCATATATTGTAATTTTTAAACTAAAAATTTCATTTGTATGGGATGGGACACCATGGTTATACCAAAACGGGGTTAGATTAGACCCCGTTAAAATGTTTAATTCTAGGAGATTATACCTAGTTATCTAATAAACTATTATAAAACTGTAACTGAAGTATGTCTGTACATTGAAGATATTTACAAAAAAAAGATTACGATATGGTTTTTAGGTATCCCTGAATCGAAATCAACCTTTTTTAGACATTTTGTCTGTCTGTTTGTCTGTTTGTATGTGTGTTTGTTTGTTTGTTTGTTTATTTGTTTGTTTGTTCGCGCATTACGCAAAAACTACTGAATCGATTTTGACTTAAAATCTGGTACTTATATAATTTGTGCGGACGAAGTCGCGGGAAAACACTAGTTCCCAATAAGATTATAAAAATAAGATACATTTATTGTAGGTATTATATTTATAGGTAAAGTTATATTCGATCTTAAAGTGCAAAATCATAACTTAACCTTGCATGCACCAAGGGCTTGCAAGGCCATAGTCGATTGCATCTAGTGGTAGTTAAACTGAACTGTTAAGGGGGACATCTTATCAGCAGGCCAGACACGCGCCCTCCCCAACTCTACCACTACAATAGAGTTAATTCACCATGCCTTGGTTTAGTACCGTTGAAAATTAAAGATGGTTGGTTTTGAATCGCTTTTGGATTTGGTCTTTTACGATAACAAAATTACAATAAACGGAAAATATATTAGAAACTAATTAATTTTACCTTTAAGGCCTTTTTATCTTATAAGTTATTACATAGATGCATTAGATGTGCCCTCTTGTGGGGCAAAACATGAAAGTAATAAATGAAAGTAATAAGTAATAATATCTTATTCGTCAAACTATTATTAAGTCATTACTCATTACCTAGCATTATTTTAAACTAAGACTCTAGGTACTCATCAAAATTAGCATTTTACTTGTATTTTCCTATCCTATGGGAGCACCACCTGAAATCGCAAAAAAAACTGCTGTTTCTTACATTTGAATCGAGTACCTATACGATACGTTGCAGCACAGAGTACATACTACTTAATATGCACCACTAATTTTTAATTAGTAACGAACCTTTAAGGGTGTATTCATACCGTGAATCTGAACAACTTTCCCTCAGGAACATGGGTCGAAAAACGAGATTTTTTTTTTGTACCTCCCATAGAAAATCGATCGGCCGATCCGCACTTTTCTATGGGAGGTCCAAAAAAATTTCTCGTTTTTCGACCCATGTTCCTTAGGGAAAGTTGTTCAGATTCACGGTCTGAATACACCCTTAAAGGTTCGTTACTTATTAAAAATTAGTGGTGTACCTTTGTTATGTTATATAAATTTTATTATGTCAAGATAGGTACCTAGTCGAAGATACTACCCAAAATATCACCCAAGTCTAGGGTGATTAACAGTGTAGGTATACACGACACTCACACAGAGATAAGTTGTATGACGCCTCACGCACACCAACCTAAGAAAGGTGGTCCAACTCCACGTCCGTCTACCACAGACGTCCACTGCTGGACAATGCCAGCTGGATTTTGGATACAAATATTTTTATTCTAAGTAGTTGGCTCATTTCGTCGCTAGCCTTACTTAACGACGTATCAGACATTTTTGGCGTAACTGACTTATTAATTGTGGGCGAATTTATATAAGAGGTCAATGGGGCGAATCCATTTTCCCAGACGCATCGATCGGTCTAATTAACTTATAAGAAAACACATTTTGAATGGTGACGTAACTGACAATTTTGTACGTAGCACTCAACCGAAAAAAGCTTGTCCTGTAAAATCACCTCGATGTTAGTTACGTCATTTAGTAAGGCTAGCCACGATTTGTTAGCACCTTGTTGTTATTCCTATTGGAAGTGCCTAGCTATTTGAAATAGCAATATCTAACACTAGTGTTTTCCCGCGACTTCGTCCGCACAAATTATATACCAGATTTTAAGTCAGATCATAAGCTATCAAACAAAAAAGTTTCATCAAAATCGGTTCAGTAGTTTTTGCGTGATGCGCGAACAAACAAACAAACAAACAGACAGACAAAATTTCTAAAAAAGGTTGATTTCGAGTCAGGGATACCTAAAAACCATATCGTAATCTTTTTTTTGTAAATATCTTCAATGTACAGACACACTTCAGTTACAGTTTTATAATAGTTTAGATGACCCCGACTAACTATTAGCCTCATCTCATTACAGAGAGCGCCATCCCACAAAGCGATCTCATTACCGGCGTTTCACTTTACACTTCCTGCCCATTTGTGTGCAATCTGTAGTGTGCAAATCCGTTAATCTTATTTGGAGGGTAGTTGTGGAACACGTGGCGCCACGTGGCGCGAAATCGAACTAATCTCGGGACCGTACGCGTCGGCGGGCAAGGCGCGTGCGCCGTCGCGATAACGCCAAGAAATGCCATTCATTCCCGCTCTTTTGTCGCGAACAATCACATATTTATTTATGATATTTGCTAGTAACCTGCCACCCTTGTGAGTTAGCGTGCTTTTGCCTTATTCACGCTAGTTGCTTGGCGTTGTGAATGGGTAGGGTGGGGTGGGAGAGGTGTATGCAAGGAAATACGAAATACTTTAATCTCATTATGGTTCCATGATTTAATTCTAGTCTCTCAAATACCTACAATAATCGAGTTATGGAGCACTAGTAGACAGAGTGTAACAAAACACTCTAGTAATACTTAAGGGGGTGCTTTAGCCCATGAAATTAATGATAATGAGGCGTTTTCCAAGACTAGTAGTTAAATCGAAAAATCACTAGATGGCAATGCTAAAATTACTCATAAACCTGTCACATCGTCAGTAAAAACAAAATTTTAACAAAAATTAAAACCACCTTCAAAAAAACTAAAAAGTTTCCTTTCGCGAATCGTACCGGCGCGGCTTAACACCGTCTCCAATAAAACCGAATGTTCTTAAGATGCGAAAGAAAAATTCTTAACTTTTTAGTTTTTTGAAGGCGGTTTAAATTTTTTGTTTAAATTTTGTTTATTTCACAATTCAGTATGTCAAGTTTTTTATTGGAGGGCTGAATCGAAATCCATTTCGAGATAATTGTCTCAATAATCATATTTTCTATGTCAGAGATTTTAAAATGAAAGGATTACAGATATTTTAAATAAAATAACGTCGTTTTTCGGTCCGTCCAGTGACGTCACTGGAATACCTGTGAACTCCTTGGTAAACATAAAATAACCGGCACTTGAGAAAAAAAAATACATTCACAATGTCAGAATTTGACATTTGATGTTGCCTTAGCTGTTTCCAGCATAGAGTTAGAAAGAGGAGGCAGGTTTAATTTTTTAATGTAGTTTTTCTCCATGGAGTTCGAATTATTTTCTCTCCACCATTTTTGCACTTAGAGATTACAGATCAAAATAATTTTAAAATTAAATTTATATTGATAAACAACAATGAATCGCAATAAGAATGAAATAGGAGTCTTAAAATTATGTCTTCTATCAGTAAAAAATATAAAAATGGAGACCAAAAAAAACTTGACATACCGAATTATTATTTTTTCACATGTTTGTTTGGGGATTGATACTCTAGATCAACTTCAACGTATCGCAGGATCGTGATAATATCACAGAATGTCCAGAAATCCTGTGATCCGCGCGATCCTATCAATAATATTGAAGTGTAAGCGCTTCGTGATACGATACATCAGTATACGGCTGTATCACACCTTCGCTCTCTTTCTATTTGCACGCGAACGAACGAGACTAAGACGTGCATGCTACGAGTGTGGATCATGATAATATTGATATGTGTAATAGGCCAATCAATACTTGTGATACGAGCGATCCTTGGATCACGATAATATTGATGTGTGTAATATGCCCCAATAGATTATCGTAAGTGAATATTTTGCGATTCTAATAATATGAGGGATTTTCAGAAAGCAATTTTAATAAAAAAAAGTACCTAGTTCCTAATGGTTCGATAGATAGAGTTATCGAGACAGGGGCGAGCGACCTTGCAGGTAATAAAATAGTAAGAATTTGTGTTGCTAAGTACAAAACGGATGCGTCCGACTCAGTGACACGCATTTTTGTTTACTTTTTAGCCTAAAATTGTCGTCTTCGGACCCCTCTCTGGTCAACGCCATCTATCGCTGGTATGATGAACTACGTTTGAGTAGCTGTCAGAAAACTCCTCATTCCAATAATATCCAGAATATTATGTTCAGCATAGGTAGCATGACACCGTGATACAGCGCTATCACATCTTCGCTCTCTTTCTATTTGCGCGCGAACGAACGAGATAAAAGACGTGATACAGCCGTATCACGTGTAGCATGCTACCAGTGCTGCGGGGCTAGTACACCAACCCGCGATAGCGTGATATAGCGCTATCACGCTTCCGCTCTCTTTCTATTTGCACGCGACAGAACGAGACAGAAGACTAAATTTGACAGATGGATGTGTTAAATGTGGTTGGCGTACTAGCCCCGCTGGATTAAAATAAAGGATACGTTTTCTGCATGGCACCGTGCGCTATCACACCTTCCACAGACTTCATACAGAAGTCTGTGCACACCTTCGCTCTCTTTTTTTTATTTGCGCTCGCTAGTGCATGCTTATGGTCCACGGTCCACGCAGACGGAGTCATGAGCAAAGCTAGTATTTGAATAAATTAACCAAAGGCTCAATAGGACCAGTATCCAGAGCAGTTAAAGATATTATATTACAAAAAAAAATACTGTCAATGTCAAGATTGTCATTGTCTGTCAGTTCTGTTCTGTCACACAAACAAAACAAATTGTCACGCAAGCGATTGCGATTGCTAGCGACGTGATTGATTTGTATTTTGTTTGCTTTTCTTCTTGTTGTGTATTTCATTCAGTATTTATTTCGATTCTATGTTTCATACATTTTAATTTAAAAAAAAAACAACAACTTATATTCATAGGAAAGTACAAACAATCACGCAAAATGGGAGACGAAGACGAATATGGTTGTGTGAACAGAACTCAATTGAAAATCAAGGATAATTCTGGAATAAAGAAGAAAAAGAAGAAGAAGAAGGCTAACAAAGAAACGGAGAAAGCTATAGAGAACGAAGTGAAACAGCAAATCAAGCAGCAAACCATTCAAGACACTCGAACCAAAGCTGAAATTGCCTTCCAGAAAATGCAGGAGAAAATGGTATGTGTCACTTTTTATTTTCATATTTTCTTCATTTCATTTTGTCCACTGTAACCCATTATCAGACGGACTCTTGACTCCCCGAAGATGACACTCTGACCCTCGACTTGAGATGAAAATTGAAAAGAAACGTGAAATTAACACATCTTGGTTTACCAAAATAATTTGCGGGGTTACAAATTATCAAGATAAATTCTGTTTTTGCTTAATATTCTGTATACATTTATGCAGAGTTATGACCACACAGCGTCTAGTCTTAGGCATTTTCATTTCGAATCACAATTAATAACAAATAATTGAGAAAAACAACAGAAAACAGTGAGAAAAATGGTTCATGTTTGTGAGTTTCTTTTTTCTCGAATCGTGTTGGATAGACATGGCGTGACATGACTATTGCAACATTTTTGATTTCAATTAATTTTATAAATATAGAAGCGCTCGTTGGCGTAGTGGAGCTTCGGTATCGGAAACGATCACCGAAGTTAAGCAACGTCAGGTCCGGTCAGTCTTTGGATGGGTGACCGTTTAGTGGTATTTCATCTCGAGCGTTTCCGTGCTTCGGAAGGCACGTTAAGCAGTTGGTCTCGGATAGTTCCGTCAGATGGCGTTGTAACTATTCGTTAAGCCAGGTCAGAGGCCCATTGGCGGCTTGAAAATTCTCTGACAGCAAGGTGACCACTAACTTGCCTCCACCAACACGCACTGGGCCCGCGTGGTGGAGTATGGCCCACTCCCTCTCACCCTTATTCGTGAGAGGAGGCCTTTGCCCTGCAGTGGGATTCTACAGGCTATAACTTTTTTTATAAATATATCCCGCGACTTCGTCCTCACAAATTATATACCAGATTTTAAGTCAGATCATAAGCTATCAAACAAAAAAAGTTTCATCAAAATCGGTTCATCGTAATCTTTTTTTGTAAATATCTTCAATGTACAGACACACTTCTGTTACAGTTTTATAATAGTTTAGATTAATTTTATAATGATATCATGATAATTATCCTTTTGAACCCAGAAAATTTTATCACTTTCTTCTTCAGCTATAAGAGTTATGGCTCTTTTGTACCTTAAAGGTGTACTTATTATCCAAATGTGTTTTTATTCAACTAAAAGCTAAGGCAGTACCAACTTAATGCATTGCAAGCCTCCAATACGAATTGGCAAAAAGTGTCAGAAAAGTTTTAAGTAGAATTACACATATAACTTGTCCATAGTAATAATGGTCTAAGGTTGAATCGCACGTAATGTCAAATGGCCTGATGTGTCACCATATGTACTTACAAAATGACTAAATTAATAATAATAAAAAATAGACAAAAACATGCCCCATTCAGATCAGATCCCAACCGCCACCACATTTTTCAGTCATTGATGCATTAATATTCTCCTTTGCAGCAAAAACAAAGGATCCAGCAGAAAGCGGAGATGACTCACAAGCAGCGGGTGGAGAAGTTCAACCAGCACCTCGACAGCCTCACAGAACACTTTGATATTCCTAAAGTTTCCTGGACCAAGTAGAAAGTTTTCTGTTTGTTTTATTAAGTTATTATAGGAACCTGTAGATAATAAATTTACCTATCTATAAAATGGTGTACTTACCTACCTACATTACTATTGTACTAAGCTGTAGGTAATACCTTAGATCAAAATAAATAAAATGAATGGATAGGCCTTACGCGACCATTTCAAACCAGAAAAATGAGGCAAAACAAATGAAAGGTTTACTTCAAATTTGTATGCAAGTGCCCTAGATTTGACAGATAATGGCGCTAGTTTGTATGGACCAAGTGCACCAGTAGTGTGCTTCAACTTACCGCGCTTTAGGCCTATCCATTAATTTTATTTTGATCTAAGGGTATAATACCTTAACATCAAAGAGTGATTAAAATAAAGAGAGAAAATTTTATGTAATATCTGGCCTACAATTTCTTTGTGTGATTCTATATTGATAATTATAAAAAGATATTTTTAAGTTAAACCCTATGTTTAGCCTTAGACGTTAAAATACTTTGTGTACTGTGTTTTATTATCAGTATCCCTGTTAATAAATGTTTAAGATAAGTAGATCTTGTTTTATTGTACGTCTTCATGAAAATTGTATTCCACGTAAGAAGTATTTGGACTTTCTCTTAGTGACACATTTATGGCACGTATGGCACCGAATGTTCGGTTGAGTATGCGTGCCACAGAGTATTATATAATTACTACCGCGCGTTAGGTAAATTATTGTGGTGCAGATAGTCCGAACTATGCTTTAGAGCTATATAGTGATTTACTTTTTCAGTGGCTATAATATCACATGCGTGATTTTCGAGCAGTCATTGATTTGACAGATTGAACAATATCAGCGATATTTCTGAGATCAATCAGCGTCGTCGCAGCTGAATCACTGCAAAAAAAACTGCTTGTGTGATATTGCTCTAAGTTGACTTTGAAATAATGTTGAGTGTGTTCCATATCCACTTTGATGACCAAGTGCCCAAGTGCGCTTTAATCAGTGTTTCTCGATGTATTTCAAGAGTTAAATAATACACAAAATTATTTATAAAAATGTATTAAGTATATTGTGAACACATGTATAAAAGAATAACTTAGACTTGTTTCTACAGACAAGTGTAAATAAAATATATAGCATGGACGGATGCGTTTGGAATGGAGTTGACATTAAAATTATATTAGGTATCATTACAAAAAAACAGTTCAGGAAACCTGAATCCAAAAGGATTTTGATTCATTTCGTATCATGTTTTTTAAACTTTAAGTATATATGATTTTTCTTTACCTACTCGTAGATATGATTATTCCATTCTACAAGGCACTAATCACTATCCTTAGATCTAAACCTGAGATTCATTTACGTAACAACACTTCCTGGTTATTAGATTCTGTACAAATTAGTGACTATTAAGATACATTTAAATTGTTTTGTAACAGATACTGGTACATAGTGTTAGAATATGGTTAGAACTTAAAATTAACACTGCACGAGTTAAACAGAAAAGTTAAAACGAAACGTGGATGTTCTGAGGTTTCAGAATATCTCTGACTACCCCCTCGGGGAATATAGTCGTCAGCATATGCTATGCTATGCTTAAAACGAAACATGCCAGTATTTTACGAAATAATTCAAGCATTTTTCAAGTTATGTCACTTTTCTTGTAAGAAGAAAGTAAAACTTAAAGTAAAAAATTAAGTAAAATAAAAGAAAGTAAAAAATTACTTTATAAATCTTTACATAAAACAAGCTGCACCTGTGAAAACCTCGCAAGTACATAACTAGTTAAACTTTTACTTTACACTTTTAGGTAGGTAAGGAATACTCGGAAATTTTAGAGCTCGCTCTAGAGAATCATTTCGGTACTGTATACTTATAAAAAAAAAACAGTCAAATGTTTGAAGGGGCTTGAGCCAAAAAACAACACCTACATTTTATTGCTTCACTTACAAAATTTGGGCTCATGAACATACGAGGTTTGCACAGGACACCGACGATATACGGTGTAGAATAAATGGTATAAATAATCCAAGAAAAATAACATAATAGCTGCTGAAACAGAACAAAACACAACCAAAATGTTAAGTAAGTATTTGTTGCTGATCTCTTATTAATTTTTTTGAAAATTAAAACTTGACTAATACAACTAAAACTATCAGTGTTCTATTCCACTAGAAACATACGACGCTGAAGAAGAACTACAATAACTTCAAAAACACCAAACGTTTGATTGGAATTAGTAGCTGATAATCAAATGTAGAGATAATATATTGTGGTGTGAGAAGAAATTCAAGGCTCGTAGTTAGTTATTACGGGACAATTTTAAAATTACTATTGGAGTAGAACACTTTTCCAGTCGAATCCTGCAATAGTAAATTAATTATGCTAAACACTACATCATCACAATAGCAATAAGGCCCTTAAGTGTTCATTTTAAGTCAAGATAACTCAAATGTCAGTCTACATAAAAATAAGGCACATTATTGCAGCATCAATATTAAAACTGCCATAATTAGCGTAGCGAAACTAACGCCTAACGCTGAGGCACTATTGCCTCTCCAGAAAGAGTAGCTGAAAGAGAATATCTTGATATAATTCTCTTTAGTCGACCAGGGGTCACTCCCATCGTCAAAATGCATGGGGCATTGGTCCCGCTCTCTCTCGTACTCCTCCATTTCTATAGCGACAGCTGCGCCTTCAGTATAGTTCCATGACGTCACATCTTGTTTTAGGTCACAGTAAGGACCAAGGGCTTGTGACATTAGCACCCTGGAAACAAATAAAGATAAATTTACTGATATGTTTTTAAGGAACAACTATTCTGTCATGTTTTGATTGTATCTTATACAAATTTCTAATAACCTAATTTTGAAGATTTGGCTATTTTTAATTATGTCATTACAGGAATAACATTTTTAAAGTCAGTATTGCATAAATTCCATAGTTTGGCATCACTTTCGTTTACGAATTAGGATGTGTGCCTTTCAAACATAGCATTTCTCTACACGCGCGCGGGCCATGGATCGCTAAAACGATCAAGCCTTAACCAGGTCGTTGGTACACCTACCCACGCTGCGCGAACTCTTCGGCCCCATTGGCCATCGGTTCTTCAAGCAACGTGCCCCGCCCGTTGCCATTTCAGTTTAGCAATTATTTGAGCTATGTCGGTTACTCTGGTTCTTCTGCGGATCTCTTCATTTCTGATTCGATTCCATTGCCCTTTGGGTAACTTTTAGCCTTTTTATGAGGCCCAGAGAGTAAGCAGCCACATCCCATATGTCATCAGTGGCAGTACACACTGAAGACTTTCGTCTTGAGACACTGCGGTATTTGGGGTGATAAGATACTACGTAGTTTCCGAATGCCTGACATTGACCTGCTCTGCCCTGCCTGCTGCTAACTTAAGATTACATAAATTAAAAATAAATTACTTACCTATTAAGATCGGCTCTCTGGTATACCCAACATCTGTACTTAGAGAACGGATCCAACTCATCGTAGGTAATCAAATAAGACTTCAGATTCTCCTTCCAAAATCCAATACACTTCATCCTATAATCGGGGTCACTGTAGATATCAACTGGTCTCCCTAAATAGTCCACTGTTAAACAGTAATTCTCCTTAATTTGCACCGTTTTTTGATCAGTATCACAGACGGAGAAGTCACTTATATTCAATTTGCAGTACAAATTCGGACGAGGACTAAGCGTGACACCTCCAAGGATTCTGGTTTCGAATCGGACATCTCCTTTCTGTGTAAAGTTGAATTTTCCCGCTACAGGACATCGGATCGGCGTTGGGTCTTTCTTGAGGAAAAGATCGTACCGCCATTTTTGTTTATTGGGAAACTGCACCCAGGAGCAAACCGTGTGGAAGTTGCTCTGAATCATCGCTAAGCCTTTGCGGAATCTGCAAGAGACATAATTGGTTAATCGTCGAGGCAAGTATGACGCTGACACAGGAATACAGTAGGTACAGCAACTTCAAGCAAGAGCTCGTATCGTAGCACGCACACAGACGAACGACATGTACACAGTCCGCTAAGGTACTTCGGGGCGCAACTGAACTACCTTAGCGGGCCGTGTACGTGAGCGCTTGTTTGTGTGTGTGCGTCGATTCGAGCGCTTGCATGAAGATGCCTTACTGTATATCTCTTTTCGGTGACGCTGGCATGCGTGCGTGTGCAAAAAAAAGAATGTAGTATCCTATTCAATCTCTATAGAAGAGGAAAGAAACATTTACACTTTTAACACATCTATGCCAAAACCTACCAATACTTTCCCATGCTTTAATTACGTACTGCCAGACGATACGCGCAACAAATGTACCTAGTGAAGCATGCCACAGCGTTTATCTCTCAGCGCATTATCTCGGAACCTACGGGCGATTTTTCGTTGTACGGAGCCTTCCTTTGCAATTATATCTCGGGTTACTTAGCCGGTGAGGATTTACCTTATAATATTGTGATGTTGAGGCACAAAATCGAAGCACACATAATCCTTCTGACATCCATCGACGGTTAGACGCGCCATCATCACCCTGCTGTCACGCTGCTCTCTGTAAAATACATTTATATTTGTTAAAGTCAGGAAGTTATTATAATTATGAAAAAAAAGGATTAAATAGTGTTAGTACAGTACCATATAATTTCTTTACAACAATAACATACAAAAATTCGAATATACAATTAATGCATAACTCAATCAAATAGAAACATAATGCTTTGTGAATTTGATAATTTTGAATGAGTTTTCGTAATTTTTTGTTCTTTTATTCTAATGTGATCTTTATCACCTACAGATACAGAGTATATTTGTACAAAGTCATGCTAATTAAGAAAAAAGGTCCTTCTCAATTAGCAAATGATTATTTAATATTAAAACACACCTGCACACATAAATAGTTCTCCTAAATCTGCCCTCATCAGGGTAATAAGTCTCAATTATGTGTGTTTCGTTAATAACCACGTCTGCATCAATATTGGCCGTGTTGATCCATGTACCAGAGAAGTTTTGTGGTAACCTACATCCTGGTTCTACCACTTCAGCCTGCAAAATAAAATTGTGTTCGTGATTCGATTAGTATTTAAAAAAAAAAATGTTTTGATAGGTGCGAAAATGAGAGAGGAATATCTAGACGTGACGGCATCGGTGTGATACTTTATAGTATATGACATCCCAGGATTAACTTTTCTGAATTCCGGAAGACGAAAATAGCAATTTCTCACTTGCTCCGTGCGACAGCCTATAGTCGACAAGAGAATATATATATATATATTTTTTTTAATTAATGATGGGTTTGCTCTTGACCTCTATCTAGTCCTCAGGAAAAAGATGGGGTCGAAGATGTAGCGAGCTTATCCAGAAGTGCACTGGCACTCCTGCACAGTGACGGAACGCAACAAGCTGCTGGCGCCACTCCGGCAGTAAGGTGGTCGCGAGCCCGGCGGCTCCTTGCGGAGCCTACCACACCGCTGTGGGGGATCGTTCAGCCGTCACCACAAACTTGGTAGCTTGTGTTGTGGTATAATTTAGGTATCTTAGTATTTATCTTTGGAACTGCTGTGTAGCCAAAATAAACTGTGTAAGTTAAGTACAACTGTGATCAACAGTCCAACATATTTACCTTGACAGCAGTAACTCTGTATCTCTCTGGCGACTTTTCAACGGTTTTCAAAGGAGTACACTCGGGCGTGATCGAAGCACCTATGTACAGGTCATCATCTCGATTCTTGAGGAAACACCTGTATCTCTCGTCTTTACGAGATTCCTTCGTGTTCGCGACGGCAAAGAAGTGATTCTTATCCACAAACCAATGTCCTGTAGGATAAAAACAATATGTAGATGTCCAGCTCAATAGGTAGTTAAACAACAAGGCAACTGCGGATTAGTAAATATTACTAAAGAGGCATTCGCACCTCCACTGCAACACCGTCATAACTTGAAACAAGTCCTTTTCATTCGAGAAGTAGCCTAATATGGTTATTGGTTCAGGTCGCTGTAGGTCGGTGACCAAGCCCTAGGAACCAAAAAACATCTCTATCAGCTTAACAATTTTTGACATTTTTCAAGTTATGACAGTGTTGTTATGAAGGCTCAAAAGGTAACAAATAATAATCTCACCTAAGCAACTGTACTCGACGGTTCCATCAAAAGTGCCGGACATTCCCGGGCACTTCCTGTACGTAATGTTAAACTTCTGGTTGGTGATCAAGAACTGGGTACCGGCCGTCTGACACGACTTGATCTGAGCGTCGGGGTGGTTGCACTCTCCCGTGAACCGGTAACGGTTCTGGTAGGCAAATTGCCATACACCTTCAAGTGAAGATCGGCAGTTGACCTGAAAAGAGATTGTTTCTTGTAATGAAGAAATACTTTTATTGAACATGGCTTTGCCATTTCATACTGGAAGGTGTGCCATAATATATGAGTATAATTATAATCTATGGGTGGATATCCATACTCCGGTGAAATGTTGGCACAAGTCTGAGAATTTTGGATGTGAATTTTCATCATTTTTATTGATAACTATATCAAACTGTACAAAAACATGTAAGTCATTTCAACTTTACACAGTTATCACAGAGACAGCTAGTTGTTAATCTGTTAGGTCAGTTGGAAGACAGGCTAAGAGGTTATTGATATCCTTATCTCTTGGTGAGATGTGTGATATTGAGTGTATAAACAAATGCAATGTGGCATGACCCCAGCTAGACTCCCAAAATGTGGCACTTCCCTGTTCAAGATGGCATCTGTATACTATTGAAGTCTCGCTTATTCTAATGGATGCTTGTCATAAGTGTGATTAGAAAACCAGTAGCGTTTTTCTTTTTATGTCTTGCTTTATATTAATTAACAAAACTCACAGGCACAGAATTTTCAGAGAACAGTGTAGTGAGATGTTGATCGGGATTGAGTCCTCTACAAACTCGTTCAATGGTTGGCTCCTCGTTAGGCCCCAGGTCAACACATGGTGTTTCAGTCTTCTCCAGCACGTTCACGGTGCGGACTATTAGTTTCACACAGTAGTAGCAGTTTGTGTAGCGGAACACCATCGTGTAGTTTACATGGTAGTCCGCTTTTATGTTCACGCATACACCTCTGAAAGGAAATAATAGATTTAAGGCATGTTGATGATGGGCCAGAATTATTACACGACCATTTATCATTACATTGTTTCACATGCACTTTTTTCTTTACTAATGAAATATGGAGTCGCGTTGCAGGGTTTGCCTCGAACACTTGTCTCTCGCGTGGTGTTCGCGCGGTTCGCGTCTCAGCCTGCCACGAGGCTCCAAAATCCTCTCCATCAATCTATCTCAATCAATAGACACTCCCTCAAAATACTTGACACTGGCGAAATCTAACAAGGAAACGCCATTAAATAAAAATAGAATAGAATAATGAAATATGTAGTGCATGTGAAATTATGTAATATGTGGTACAATAATAAAGGCTATTGTACATTTTTGTTTGAATATCTGTAATAGAGTTCTAGAAAACAGCTAAGGATTTAGATAACAGTTTCAGGATACAGGTTTATGATGCAAAAAATTTATCTAGATAGGTCTCATCTCTGGAAAACCCCATTTTCAGCGAGCCGAGTTCTGTCGCTCAGGTACTTTTGATAGAACTTAATACCTAAATATTATAATTTTGTTGGAACTATAAACATACAACTTCATTCTAAGATTGTTCAGGAGTCACGTTGCGGGGTTTGCCCCGAACACTTGTCCTTCGCGTGTTGTTCGCACGGTTTGCGTTTCAGCATGCTACGAAGCTCCGCAATCCATCTCAGCTGTGTTCTTACTCAAAAACAATCCTCGAGATTGGATAGATACGACCTCAAACCACTTGACATTGGCGGAAATGCGGTGCTAACGCACAAGCAAGAAGTCTGTTAATAGTAAATAAAAAAAAATGATTGTTCAGTTCAGTCCAGTATCTTTAACCGTTGGCAACCAGACTTTAAGATAACAATAGATAACCAGTGGGTGGTTCAATAATATCTCGTCTGTTGGAGTTCAAGGGTTAATGCAGTATCAAAAATAATTATGTACATGCTTACGAGCATAACATAACATAACATAAATATTCTTTATTTGTACACCAAAAACATACAGCAACAAAAACATGATTAAAAGAACGTAAGGGTACAAATGGCGGTCTTATCACTAAAAGCTATTTCTTCCAGACAACCATGGGATGGAAGAACTCTTAAGTATAAAAACTTGCTGTGAGCATACTAGGTCCTATTAGACTATTGTGATGCCACATTAGGGCATGGTACTGATGGGATGGTGTATAGTTATTGTTTTTATATCTAATCATTTTAATAATAGATAACATTTTAAACCACTAACATTTTTTATTTTTATTTATAATTAATGGACTTCTTGCTTGTGCGTTAGCACCGTGTTAGCACCGCATTTCCGCCAATGTCAAGTGGATTGAGGGAGTATCTATCCAATCTCGAGGATTGTTTTTGAGTAAGAACGACTGAGGATTTTGGAGCCTCTTGGCAGGCTGAAACGCGAACCGCGCGAACACCACGCGAGAGACAAGTGTTCGGGGCAAACCCTGCAACGTGACTCGAAACCACTAACATATACATAGAAGTTTATTCAGTTGATTGTCAGCATTTTTGGTTATGTTCTCCAATAAGAATATTTTTGTGCTATTATTTTAAACTGGTATAACATCGATAGAATATCATTCTTCACTTCACAAGGTTCACAAAGAATAAAATTAGACCTGTGTCAATCGATCATTTTTCGTAACCCGGGTCGATCATGACCCACTTGTATAGTGATCGGGTTAAAAAGACTCGATCTTTTCGATCATTTGGGTCACAGTTCATTTGTACGACTGACAGCTATGCTGAGCAAGTTATTGCTATACTAATTGAACCTGAATAAAGCACGACGATCTTAAACGCGCGTCACGGGTGCAACTAATTCGAAAAATTCAAAAATCACCCGATCAACAGATCGCGAGCCGCGGGCGCGGGTCACGACGCAAACAACCCGGTTTATTTCACTCACGAGAAAGAGTGCGAGCGAGCGAACGCGGTTTGTAAGTAAACGAAAGAGATAGACACGTTTTGGTTGTTACGTCTTATTCGATTGACAATGAAGACTCGATCATTTTGTAAGCAAGCAATTAGTTACGGTAACTATATAAGAATAAAGTGCAATTTGGTTTGCTTTGTAATCGGGTTAAATGATCGAATCTTTTAAAGACCCGTGATTCGATGACTCGTTTACAGGTTGCGATCGAATCAAAACGATTCGATCAATCGCGATCGACACAGGTCTAAATAAAATAAATTCAAATCAATCTAAGGAGACATGGGACATGCACTTTCTTCAGCTTACCTTCCAGTCATATCGCTAGCATTTATATCTGTAATTGTTTGTTTTCCATTCTCAAATGAGAACCATGTATTCCTCAGAACAATCGGAATAGTGCAATCAGCTGCAATTGATGATACTGTAACAACGGCAAACAAAACATGAAGACAGGGCGTTACCAGTCAACACACAAAAACATGCCAAAAATTAAAGTAATAACTGATCACTCACCTCCGAAACATAGGACTGTTATCACAGATAGTAAAGGTAAGTTAAGAGCCATTATTACAACTATTCACTTTACGGAATACATCTAAAATTAAAATTAAACTTTTGCAAAAGCACCGCCCATCATCAACCGACAAGACAACTTTGTATGAATGAGTGAAGTGAATGAATGATGAATGAATTTAATTTCATTCAATGAAATGAACGAATGTATTAGTGTTGTAACGAAAGAATATATAATGTACTTATCGATAAACAGTAGTGCGATTTTTGAACATCATACGAGCGGTTCGGCAGTAGAAAGATGCATAATCTCCATAGTAATTTTGACATTTTCTACTGCCGAATCGCTCGTATGATTTTCAAAAATCGCGCTGCAGTTTTTTGATTGGGAGAAAATGGGAGGAGCCAAGGCCTCCAGTTAATTAGCAAGAACCTACGATTGTAATGCTATCTTGGTTGCCCAAATACAACTTAACGCGTGAAAAAACAAGATGGCAGTATTTTTATCAACATGTCGATTCCAAGCAGCGGACAGCCCCAATTTGTCAAACATCTGTCAAACGCTAGCGACTAGGGATGTGCAAAGTACAGTTTTAATCACGCATTCAGCCGTTAATTAAACGACCGAACGGATTTGGATTAAATTTGGTACCCGGATAGAATATATTCTGGATTAACACTTAGGATTTTTTTTAAATTTCCCGCAGACGGGGTAGCGGGAATAAGGAGAGATTTTAGTAGAAGGTGCCCTCGTAAGATGTAGGTACTCTTGGTGATCAACCTACCCATAGTTGGACCTTATGTCCATGAACATAGAGTTCAACTATGGGTAGGTTGATCTGTCGTCGTGTGTACCTACTCACAATACCATATCTTTTACTCTGATCAATTCGGTGGCGTCTGACAAAAGGTGAGGTGAGGAGTACTCAAAACCGACGAGCATGGATGAAGAGATGTATGGATGTGAATGAGGCGAAGAGGTATGCCTGGGTCGCAGTAAATAGCGCTCCATAATCTCTGCCTACCCCAACCGGCAACGATGCTTGTCGTTTAAGACAGGACAGATATGTTACAGGCAATCTGTATAATTCAGGTATTCTCTACAATACCTAGGCTTCTATAGAATACCTGGGGCGTCCAGGCAATGTATAAAATATTGTTAATAATTGTCCATTACACACTTTACCTAGGTAATGTATACAATCCCTAGGGGTTAAGAAGAAATTAATCATAGGATATTATCGATTGATTAAATGTTTTCACGTCACTAATTAATAACCTCAAAATCGAATTGGTCATTTGCGAATTTTGTGCTTTCTATTAGTCCAAACTATGTTATTGTTGTTAATTAAGCAATGGGAAATTAATTTCCTTTCAAGATTACAAATTTCTGGCCGACGCACACGATCACCGCACTACCAAATGATACTCGACCAAATTGAATATGATTCATAATGTTGCCACCGTAGAAAGCTAAAAGTGCCTTTCTTATTTGGCAGTATGGATAGAGGTCTTTAGGAGTCGGAATGACGTTTTGGGTAGTACGGTGTGACGTCATCAAGAAGTTATCTACTTGTATTAATTGATCTGAGGGAGGAGCATTTTTTTTTCTTTTTTAAATTGAGTTCCTAAAGAACTCGACAGATGCCATATTTATCGCACTATAAAACGTAGTGATTCCATTCTCTTTGGCCCTATCGTAGAAAGAGAAGGCACTAGAAGGAAGCACGTGTCTTGTCATATCACTCAGTAAGAGATGCACATAGCAAATTCGCTCTAGTTAAAAAAGGAGACCGCTACTTATTGCTGTCCTTATCGACGTATCCACTTTTTTGTACTTCGGCCATCTGACTCCAAAATGTCACTTCATATAATGTATATGACAACCACCTGACTCCGAGTTGTCACTTCATATAATTCGCTATCTCATACGTTACACCGATATTCGGTCTACTAGCGTAAGCGAAAAAAAATTCGTCTATAGAGCCGTTCGCGAGATCCTGCCAAACTTGTCAAGACGGTGCCTGCCTTTTTTTTGGAATGCCAAGGGATCGAGCCCATACAGCCATTTTTTTTTTTTTTTTTTTATATAGCCTTTTTTGTGTCCCACTGCTGGGCAAAGGCCTCCCCTCTTTTCCTCCAATCTTCCCTATGCAACGCGAAATCAGGCCAACCGTTCAGGAAGGTATTCAAGTCGTCGCTCCATCTTCTCTTGGGTCTTCCTCGACGTCGGCAACCGTCTTGTGGAACCCATTCTGTGGCCATCTTGGTCCACCTCTCCGGGTGCATTCGGCAGATATGTCCAGCCCAATCCCACTTCAGCAGAGCTGTTTTTAGGCCTACGTCCGCTATACCAGTTTTGGAGCGCAGATCTGTGTTTCGCACCCGATCGGTTAATTTTACACCTAAAATGCTGCGCTCCATAGCTCGTTGGCAAATCTTGAGACTGGATTTCTGATGTTCGGTCAAAGACCAAGTCTGAGCACCGTAAGTTAAGATGGGCAGGATGCACATATCGACGAGTTTTCGCTTGAGTGTCAGAGGAAGGTCACCCTTCATAAGCTCTTTCATGGACCAGTAGCTCTTCCAGGCATTTTGAATCCGTCTTTCGACTTCTTTATCTTGTCTGTTCTCAAAAGAGACTATCTGGCCCAAGTAGATATATTCGTCGACATACTGTAACACCCGCCCATCTACCTCAACCTTACGTTTTGTGCTGTTGGTCATAACTTGTGTCTTCGACATGTTCATCTTCAACCCAACCTCAAGACTCGCCGCACTAAGTTCTCGTAGCATGATTTCGAGCTCTGCTGATGAAGTGGAGAACAGGACAATATCATCCGCAAACCGAAGGTTCGTAAGTTTTTTATTGCCGATGTCGATTCCCTTGTCTTTCCACGATGAGTTGAGTGTTCTGAACACCTCCTGTAGTGTTGAGGTGAATAATTTAGGGGATAGCGGATCATCCTGTTTGACGCCTCGATCGATTTTAAATATTGCGCCACTGCTGTGCAATTTTATGTTGGCTGTACTATTATTGTATATTTTCCAGATGAGATTTATGTAAGTGTGTTCTATGTCTTGGTTTTCAAGAGCTTTAAATATAGATGAGTGCGTAATGCTATCAAATGCCTTAGAATAATCCACAAATGCTAGGTATAGGGGTTTGTGAAACTCGGAAAACTTTTCGATTATCTGATTTAAGGACTGGAGGTGGTCTGTAGTAGAGAAATTGGGACGAAAACCAGCTTGTTCCATACAGCCATGTCAGGTGTAAAAGTTTTATAAATAATGATTAGTAAATAATGAAATATGTCGTTAAAAGATGCGTTGGCATCTTCTTGATCATTTTTTCACTCTTTATTATTTTAAAGAAACACTTTTTGAAATGTTGAAGTTTCTTCGCACAGACCGTAGTGCCATCTATCGATCCCCAAGAAAACAAAAAGGAAAGGAAAACGCTCAGTCTAAAGGCGTGTCTATAGCGCTTGTTTTTCAGCACACATTACACAAAAACATGAAACAAAATGGCGTCGCCCCATACAATTTAATTTAAAAACAAAATGGCAGTTGACAAAAAGTGAAGCTATGTTTTGTTTTCTTCATAAAAACATGTGCTCTAGACGCGCCTTTAAGCAGCCCATTAACAGGTAGACCGTCTTGCAATATCGGATCGTGAATGGTGTTGCAGTCCTACAAGGCGTCCGACCGGGTCCGGACGACCTTGAGAAAAATGTATGAGTGAGTCTCGTAGTCCTGCATGTAGGAGTACTGTGAATGGCCCCTTAGCGAATGATGTTTTTATGTTTAGATAGTGGGTCTAAAGCGAGAAACTTTTTCTCGTTTTAATAAGACGTATGGTGTGTGAATAGAGGTATTATACCAGGAATAGAGGAACATACAGCTGAGAGAGCGAGATGTACCTAGCGGCACAACTGTATAATAGAAAGAGATACGTGATGCTAGGCAATAGGGCCGTTTTTTTAGTCTCCAATTAATTTTTACAATTCGGTTTCCGTGAATAATTGCGAATCTAAAGTGAAATCGTAGATAATTTTATGAAATATACTGACACTACTACATTAATTTATCCACAACTTCACGTTAGACTCATAATTATAGACAATATTCGAATTTTTGCCTGCGAATCGTAGAAAGAGAAGGCACTAGAAGGAAGCACGTGTCTTGTCATATCACTTAGTAAGAGATGCACATAGCAAATTCGCTCTAGTTAAAAAAGGAGACCGCTACTTATTGCTGTCCTTATCGACGTATCCACTTTTTTGTACATCGGCCATCTGACTCCAAAATGTCACTTCATATAAATTGTATGGGGCAACCACCTGACTCCGAGATGTCACTTCATATAATTCTCTATCTCATACCCGGTTACACTGATATTCGGTCTACTAGCGTAAGCGAAAAATTTTTCGTCTATGCTGCGAATAGTCTCCAAAAAACATCCAAAAAAGGTTTCATTTGACAACTCATGTTTGTTGCTCTATTCCTGGTATAATACCTCTATGGGTGTGTGCCTCTTTCTTTATTGCTTTGCGAGCACTGAGAGTTTCGTGAGAATCGTGAATTGTGAACTTGTGACTGACTTTCTCGTTTCGTCGTGCGTCGCGTGCTAGCCTTCCAAAAGATGTGTCATGCTGTCAATTTATTTTGATTGTCACTTTGACATTGACATCATTGACATCAAAGAATTGACATTTCGGACTACTGACTGAACGCCGCCCGCGTTTGTTGAAAATTCGACAAACAAACAAAAATCTACAGTAAAAGAATAATCGTTCAACAGGCAAGTAATTTTTTTAGTATCATTTACAGGTGTTAATTATAAATAGTTGGGTTCCTAACCAAAAATATTGGATCAAAAATGTTACAGGAATGGGTCGCCGCAAATCGAAAAGGAAGCCCCCGGCGAAACGAAAGGCTATAGAACCCCTCGATCAACAATTCAACTGTCCGTTCTGTAACCACGAGAAATCTTGCGAAGTCAAAATGTACGTATAATTCATTGAGTAATTATGTATAGAGCAGACAACGCGAACAAAATCTGTGCACCATGATCAGCAGTGTGGGGCGCGTGCTGGGAGCGTCAGGCTGCGACGAGCGCCTGGCACAGGCTAAGTGGGTTAGAGCGCGTGCACCCTAACGCATGTTACAAAACATTACTTCTCGGTAGCTTCTCTAGTTAACATAGTACCTCAATGGTATAATTGTCGAAGTTGCAGCGAGGGAACAGATTGCAGGTTCTATTGCATCCTTGGATTCTAAACAAGCTTCCTCCGTAAGCTCATACATCATGGACACGAGTACAGGCGTGGATCCAGGGATGGTTAAAGGGGTCAAGACCTTCGCCATTTCGGGTGGTGTCCCTCTTACCCAAAACAAAGTGTAAAAATAGTAATAGTGGTGAAGCTCGGCAGTCGCGGCAGGTCGATCGAGCTCGGTGCGGGAGGAGTGCATCCCAACCACCACTGCATGCACGCGTACCCTCATAGTGAATTCAGTTAGGGTATGCTCACACCTTGCAGGCATGAGCCCACCGTGACCGCTGAGCTTCACCACTATTACTTCTTTTATACTGTGCCCAATTATTAACATAATTTTTTTTGTTATGTTAATAATTGTGTGTATGCCATGAAGTCCGCATTTTACGACAGCATGGTGCGCTCATTTCTCGTGTTTTGATCGTATGACTGACAACCACTCTTTTCTTCCGAGGACTGGATCCATGCCTGCACGTATGTAAACCCTACATACATCATAAATTGGATACTGATCCTTGAGAATATGTCAAAGGTCCTTTGATTTTGTTGAATTGTTGTTGTAAATTTTTTTTTCTTAATGGCCGGTTATTTTAAGTTGATTTTATGTTTACCAAGGAGTTTGCAGGGGCAGCGAGTGACGTCACTCGTGGACCGAAAAACGACGTTATTTTATTAAAAATATCTGTAATCCTTTCATTTTAAAATCTCTGACATAGAAAATATGATTATTCAGACAATTATCTCGAAATGGTTTTCAATTCAGCCCCCCAAAAAAAAACTTGACATACCAAATTGTGCAAGTTATTCATTATCCAGTTTATTACTTATTATATCATGGTTTGGTTGAACCAGGATTACAAACAAACAATAACCACAGATTAATAATAAGAATGATTAATAAAGTAGTGGGGAGCGACTGGATGAGGAAGGCCGAGGACAGAGTTTTGTGGCGCGCCTTGGGAGAGGCCTATGTTCAGCAGTGGACGATGATAGGCTGATGATGATGATGAATAATAAGAACAACATCCAAGACCATAGCATAGATGTTATATATGTTTGTCTGTGTATTTGCAGGGACCGTGCCAGAAATACAGCTAGAATACAATGCCGGGTGTGTTTAGAGGACTTTCAGACGACAACTAATGTGCTGTCAGAACCAATAGATGTCTATAATGACTGGGTGGATGCCTGTGAAACTGCTAATTAAGTTATAGGTTTACTTTAATTAAGTACTAAGAAATGTATTTTATAATTTAAAATGTAACTTTACAATAAAATTACTTATATGTAAATCAAATACATGTTTCAGTCACTAATCTCTTAGGCCCGATTCGACCAAACGCGAGTAAATTTTATTCTTAGATTAAGTCGCCGGTTACTAACTATAGAGTAAACAGATTTTGCGTTTTACCAACCCTAATCTAAATGAAATGTCAATGTCAATTATTAAAAAAATTATAATAAAAAGAAACCTAACAAATTAAAACTGTATAACCTCACATTGCAATAAGTACAGATACAACAACCTCTTTCTTTAGGTGAATTATACATTCATTCTTTTAGTAAGGGGTGTGTAAACACAAAGTAAAATTGTTCCTTGTATAGTTACTCTTCTATAAATCTAAGTTTGGTCGAATCCTGCCTTAAACAGATATACAAAATTTTAGAAGACAAAAAGTTACTGAGATATTTTCACTAACTGAACTTACTCACTCGCTCTTCACTTTCTGTCAAAGCGTCAGCGCATCCCTAGCGTAGAACTGTTTGAGCTTGCGCGAGCAGTTTTCATGAACTCTGTTTCCGTTGAAATAGAGTTGAAAATAGCGTGCAAGGGATTAAATCCCTGTAGCATCTGTTTGAGTATACTCACGAATGCTCGTCGCGGCGACGCGAGCGAGCATGATTTCCCCGCTAGGTCTGCGCGACTGTACAGAACGGTAGCCACGACATTCGTCAAATTCTTTTTTCGTCAAATACTACATTCGTCAAGTCCTTGTTTCGTTAAATTCGCTTTTCGTCACTTCCGCTTGAGTTAAGGAACAAAAAATTAAAACTAATTGAAAATATTCTTTATAATATAATCGACAAAAAAAACCGCCTCAATAACAACAATAATTTGAATTTTTTGGCTTGGCTGGACACAGACTCCAATAATAGTAGATTACTTACAAACCTAGGACAGGAAAGTAAGAAAGGTCTCAGATACCATGTAATTGTTGACCGACCGAGGCGAAGCCGATCATGATCGAAGCCTGCTGTGTATGAAGCTATATAATAGTATTAGCATTTTAGGGAAATAGTCTGGTGTAACAAGGGGTTACTTACACTGTACGGTGTAACCAAAAGGAGCGTGTAATTTCTCTATGGATGTAACCCACAGAGAAGTTACATGCTCCTATAGTTATGGTGTAACCTTAGATCAAAATAAAATTAATGGATAGGCTTAAAGCGGTAAGCTAAGCGGTAAGTTGAAGCACACTACTGCAACTGGTGCACTTGGTCCATACAAACTAGCGCCATTATCTGTCAAATCTAGGGCACTTGCACAGGGCACTTGGATACAAATTTAAAGTAAACCTTTCATTTGTTTTGCCTCATTTTTCTGGTTTGAAATGTTCGCGTAAGGCCTATCCATTAATTTTATTTTCATCTAAGGGTGTAACGTTATCTCCTAGTTCTAAGTTTAAAAAAAAGGTATGGGTATTGGAGACAAAATTAACACAATATTGGTTATTTCAATCACTTTTATTTTCTTTTAACAGGTAAGATTTCAGGCAGATTCTAGCATAGTCACTAATGAGTCTAATGACGAATTAATGTTTACAATCTGAACAATTTGATAATAGAATATCATTGATTATAGAGATGATGATTGATTATAGACTATAATCATAATTTATAGATGGTCATTATTGCACGTTTTAAATCACTAGCCACAAATGGCTATGCCAAATCCTGCATCTTTACAATTCCTTCATATATTTTATCACACTATATTACATTCACAGAAGAAAATTATGTTAAATAGTTACTTTAATATTTAAATACTACTTGGCTAGTTCATTTCCTAAAAGCTTGACTCCAAATACAAGAAATATTTCATAAAAATTATTACAGATTATGCAAGTCTAAGAATAATATAGTATAGACAATGAGATTATTTATTTCATTTATTTAGTCATGTTTATATGGAATGTTATAAACATCGAAAATACAAATGTAACAATGCAAATCAACAGTAGGTATACCATAGGTAACAAGAACAACTTATATTCACTTAGAAAATATCTATTAATAATTCAACAGCGATAGAATGCCTAAAAAGTCTAAAATCCAAATTGTCTTGAAAATAAATGAATAATATTCACTACATCCCTTGCAGTATTTTTGTATGCTATACTTACGTAATAAAATATTGTATAATTTATTGCAGATATAATTCTTTCGCGTCTCCTAAGCAAAATTAAGTTTCGAATGAGTGTTTTTTATTTTCAATACTCTTTTAATTAACCTTATTTTAGTTTTAAATTCATGTTTGTAACCCAAATTAAATTTATCTACATTTTGTTCTCACGATAAACGTAAAATTCAAATATTCAAAAAATAAATCCAAGCAGCATGAAACGGAACGTATAATTATTTATATTTCATTATGTTAATTTTACGCAGAGAAACAAGCTACTTAGCTCGAGTAATTGACTGTGAATCTGCTAGATGTGCATAATTAAGTACGACACCTAAAGCTTATAATTAGCTATTTCCTTGTACTCATCATTGCTAATGATTCAATAAAGATTAGTAAAGGTCCTACCTCTACTATGTAACAATGTCTGAACGGTTCATAATACTATTATAATAATATTCTCTTTAATATTGACATCATTCTCTTAAACAACTATTACAATAGTAAACAATCATCAAAATACCTATTTAGGGTTGAACTACACCACGTAGCACAGCATCGCATTTTTCCGTCGCTCCAACCTTTTCTGTCACTCAGGAACGTCATTTGCTAGAACATATAGGGTCCAACTAAATATGCTGACACTTTTTGAAGAGGATGATCAGACCGTCAAACTGAACAACTTTCTCTATGGGACCAATATCGAAATTGCGAAAAAAAAATCAGCTCTTCCATACAAAACTGCAAACCTACTCGAGCCAAATCTATGGGACAGTTGATTTTTTTTTCGGGATTTCGATGTTGGTCCCATAGAGAAAGTTGTTCAGTTTGATGGTCTGAACATCCCCTTAAAAAAGTGTCAGCATATTAAGAAGGACCCTGTATAAGATAGACGGAACGGAACAGCACACCGCGTGCGATCGCGTTCCGTCTATCTTATATGCTCTGGCTAATGACGTTCCTGAGCGACAGTAAAGGATGGAGCGACAGAAAAATGCGATGCTGTGATGCCTGGTGTAGTTCAACCCTAAGCCTCGTATCACTAGACAACAATTGTCGCGCAACACGTTGCTTCTTTCAACGTTTATTCTTTTTGCGAAGAAGAAACTTCGCGCGTTATTTTGCAACGTTGCCGAACATGTTGAGTCAATTGTTGCTTAGTGGATACGAGGCTTTAACACAAAGACAGCGTCAAGCTGCAACACGTTTTATTAACAATTGGAAATAAATAAAAAAATTGCTCTTCAAAAATAATAATACACTAGAGAAATTGAGCTATTGCCTAGACTTAACAACCCTGGGATTTCTGTAACCATGTCATAGAACGCACTCTTTAATTTGTTTCTACGATATGAAGAAGACAGTGCTATGTACAAGACGTCGATAAAACTTGTCACAAATAAAGATACCTAATTGTATGACATGGTTACTAGAGTCGCATACCACCAAACCCTCTCCTGTGCATAAGCTGTGTAAAGGTACTGAGGGGTGTCTGAATAGCTCCGAATAAAATGTATAACCATACAGCCATACAAAAACAGGATGTAGTGGATTCTTAGCTGAAATGGAATGTATTTATTTCATGGAATCGTCAACACGGCATCCTCTTTTCATAATTACTCTTCAATATTTCATATACATGTATAAATTGATTTTTATCGTATTTTTAACATAGAAGCATACAACATTATTGCATATAGGGTTATATAAAGATTTTAAAAAGTGATTCAATAATAAAAGTGTTAAAATTTACCCATGTCCACAAAAGAGTCGTACTGAAGATCTGAACAATCTACAGTATCGTCTTCATCTTGGGTCATTGTGATAGACAGAGGTGTTAAATTATGTTCTATTTGTGTATTATCGACGTCACAGACGGCTGTATCGTCTGAGCTATCACTGCCGCTATCTATGTATTCGTATAATCTCGATAGATTTTCATCAATAATAGATACTTGCGTTTCAAACACAGTGGGCACTGTAGATGTTATTTCAACGTCGATGAGATCAAATGAATGAGAAAGCAAAGCGTCATCGTATGTTGTTATGGGAATTGTTTCGAAATGAGATGAGCACGCTTCCTCAGTGAATCGACCAGAGTCTACCATTTCCGATATGTTATAAGATAAAGTTATATCGTCAGTTGCTGACGGGACATCGCTTTGGACATGATTACTATCGTCCCCATCTTGAATTATTTTTGGAATATGTTCAATTTCGATTTTGGGAATCTCTTGTTCGATGTCTTTAGCCGATGAAAGCGAACTGTCATTAACCTCATCCTTTTCTAATGAAACTGAATTATCATCAGACAATTCACCGTCCCCGTTGTTGAGTGTTACCGAATCATTATCTTTTTCTATCTGAGGTTCGATATCATCAACGCATTTGGTCGAATCGTCGCTGCTATCTGTCACAATTAGTTCAATACTTCGATCTAGTAAGCCTGTGTCGGTACAAGTTGACATTTCGTCTTCGAAAACGATTTCAACGCTGCGGATTCTCATGAGCGGCATTTTAGCCGGTGATATCTCGTTACCTTTCGCTGTTCTTCTAACTTTATGACTGTCTAATGGTTCGGTACATTCGCTTATTTCATCGTAATCTATTTCGTAGCTTCTCAAGTCTGAGGTACAGGGTGTGGACTCTGTTACTTTAGTGTTTTGAGTTTTAGATGATAAGATATGTGAGTTAGAGTGATCGGGTGAGGGCGTGTGTGTGGTATGCGCATGTAATCCCTAAGGTTGCAATGAATCTTATTGTATAGTGGTACCGAGATCTAGGCCGCCTTCTTCCTGCATTTTCGTGAGGAACTTGAATACTCTGGACTCTTCGTCCGTTTGTTTCACCATGTCGACTAGAGCTAGCAGTTTCTTGATACCGATGAAGATTCTGTGGAAACATAATTCTTGTCAGTTTTGCCGAACTATGTTAAAATTATTTATTGTTTTTTCTTTTCCTCATCTCGGGACATAAGTGTCCCAGTCCTTTACAAGGCGTGCGTGGGGCCGAAGCCGACACGAAGAGGGCCCGTCAGACAATTTGATTTATAAATCTTTGATCGACATCTTACGAAATTCGTCGGCAAAAGTTGATCTGCCAATTTTGGCAAACTCGACCCGTTCGTCTAACCGCTGCCGAATTGAACAAAAGTGTGCAAACGTTACTTAAAGTCGGCTCAGTAGGTCTACCATGAGTTTTCACTGTACTTTACTACTGTAGTTACGTCACCAATTTTGTATTGAATTTCGTACAGCGCTCCTAGTGGTTATGTTGAGAACTAATTTCCGTCATACGAATTGGCGACGCAACTACATAACAGTAGTAAAGTACAGGGAAAACCATGGTAGGCCCTCTGATTTGTATACCTACCTAGTTAAATTCGATTAAAAGATAGGCAGAATCATTCGAATTTTGTTGCTATTCGAAAATAATACGTTTTTCAAAAGTTTGAGAAGGCGTCGCTCTCCTCCAGCACGGACATGACTTGTGCTTCGGCTGAGAGAGATTCAGTGAAGATACTACATCAGAGTGTATGATGTACATACTTGGCGCCGCGCAGGTTGCTCTGTATCTTGGCGAGGTCCCGCTTGGAGAAGGCGTCGCTCTCCTCCAACACGGACATGACGTGCTCCGGCTGAGAGAGGTTCGGAACGTGAAGAACTCCTGTGAATGCTGACAGCATTTCCATGTCGTCGAGGACTTGCCTGTGAAGTGAAATGATCACGTGTAAGGGTTGATAAAATTAAAAATGGATCTTCGATAATTTGTTTATATTTAGGAAAACATCGTGAGGAAACCTGCATGCTTCAATTTCGAGGCATGTATTGTACCCACTGTCCATTATAAGTGGCGACGGGCTCACCCCCTGTCACACTGGACTGAATTTCGGTACTACTGGTGAAACGTGGATGTTCTGAGGTTTCAGGATATCTCTGACTACCTCCTCGGGGAATATAGTCGTTAGCATATGCTATTTAGTATTTCGGTCAGTCAGCGCACATCTGGCGGAGAACTGCTCGACCATTTTCCAGTGCCCAATGAAATGTCGTCCTTATCCAATTGAAATAGAGTTGTAAATAAGTTATAATTTGACCTAGCGAACGGCGGCGTTTGCTGGCGTACGCACAAATACAGTAGTAAATAATGTTAAAACGAACCTTCGACTGCTTGTGCACAGAATCAAGAGCTTCCTGCCCTTAGGAGGTTCTTTCTTCAGCAGCACGAGCAGAGCTTGCAGCGTCAGGTTGGAGTAGCGAGGACCGATCGGACCGTAGTCCAGGAGACGCTCGATGTTGTCAACCAGGATACAGGACAAGGTTGAACGGTACGCGTCGTCGAAGTACTGTTGAAATAAATAACAAGTTCATACCCTCAACACTCAGATTCTTTCATCAATGTCAATGAATGTTTTATGAACAAAAGTTGAGCCTCGTGGCTTGCCAGAAAGCCAGCGATCTGTAGGTCTTGACCATCCGCGAGCACACTCCCTGCGCAATTCCTGAGACTGATTTTAAGATCGGTTTGGTACCATTTACTCATAGACATATTACTCTAGCGATAGACAAGCTCGTTCATACAAACAACATGTCACACGAAACAACACAAAATGACACATTTCGGTCTGTCATTGCCATAGTGACGAAGTGAACTCGGGAACATCAATCAGGTGCGTACACCTCATTCAAGTGGAACATGTTGCTTCTATAAAAGGGCAAGTCTATCGCTAGAGTTTAAGTCTATGCATTTACTGTTGTCATTGAAAAACCACATCGCATATTATGATACCATGTTTGTTTTTTTTTGGTTATTGGATGTGTTAATAATTGATTGAGTGGCTGTAGGAGTAAAAGGGCCAGCGCCCTATCCCTTTTCAGTTCGGGAGCACATGACTCCGCTTTAGCCTTAGCCTCCGCTTAGCCAGCAGCCAGTTTGTTTGGGTGACTTCCATTGTATTTTACTTATTTCTTTCATTTTTTTATTTGAAAATTATGTCGCCATCATAAGATTACGTGAGTTTTGAATCAACTTTTTATCAAATTATAAAGTTAACGTACCTTCCTGATCTGCATGCACTTGGATGACTCGGTGTAGCCAATCATGTCTTCAGGGGAGCAAACCTTCACGAAGGGGAAGTCCGATAGTTTGGCCAGCTGCGCCGCCAGCGCTGTCTTACCGCTGTTAGGTGGACCTTCGAGGAGAACTGATACTAGGCCTGCAAGAGATGTGGTGGGTTACGTTTGGTACAGCGTAATAGCGGCACTTTACGAATGTTTTTCCTTCTGGTAATTAGTTAGGTTCTTCTCGGTATTCTGGTTCAAGTAAATTTTCTTAGGGGTCAAATTGAATAATT
Organism: Agonopterix heracliana; assembly: GCA_963693445.1. Lineage (NCBI taxonomy): Eukaryota > Metazoa > Arthropoda > Insecta > Lepidoptera > Depressariidae > Agonopterix > Agonopterix heracliana. The sequence continues at coordinate 6,819,650 of OY856310.1, forward strand.
CCACTCCTAGGAAAATCTCACAGATCGGATCTACGAGAGAGATGACCTAAGAACGGTTCAACAGGCATTTTTAATCACCACAGCAACTCTTGTAAACCAGATCAACAGCAGTGACCGTTCAAAAAGACTTCTTGACCGTATAAATTTGGTATTTTGGACTTGGGTTGGGTACCATATTTGTAATTTTCATATAAATCATTCGCTTTTATTGTCTTGTGCTTTGTATCTTGTTTTTAATGAATGTTGTACATTTATGCAGAATTGGCCATGCATTCCAAATGGAGGATTTTTAAGATTTTGCCTTCTCCTGCACAAAGATGAAGATACGTGACATCACACCCCTGACACTCAATGCAACGATCTTACGATGCTTCAATAGCGCTGCAACAGAAACAAGATAACGTGTACCATCCATCACACTAGCCGCCCGCACACGCCGACTGTATGTGCTTCTTGCTCTGCACCTCTAAAATTACCCTTGAAGTGCGGGGTTAGGTGCTGCTGTATCTGAAGTTAGTGGGCTGCCCCCCACTGCTCCTATTATCTATTCTGTGGTGACTTACCGCTGGCCTCAGTGGCGCGGGACTGCTGAATGTAAAGCTGTCCGTCTTCGAGCAGCGAAGCGACTGGGCTGCCCCAGTTGATGACGCCGCGCGATAGGAAGTGCTCCAACGCTTCTGCTGCCGTGCCGAACGCCTGTCGAATGAGTTTTGTGATTAGTTTGCAAAAGTAAGGTAGTAGATCAAAATGTTTCTGACCGTAAGGAATACGGTATTTTATTTTTTGATGGGCTGAATCGAAAACCAAGCGTCATACAAATTATGTCTGTGTGCGTGTATATGGATAGGGTTTAGATGCCAGTGCTGGTTGCAATTTTTTTCAACGCTTTCGTATCTTCGACTGTCTGTGAATCTTGACTAATAACTTATCATAGCTTTTATAGTTTCTATGTACCAACCACCCTATATATCTACTTACCGGCTTGATATCATTCTCGAGCGCATGCATGAAGTCGCCGCGCTCCACCATCAGTTTCTCCATAGCCTCAGGGTCCACCTCGACCTTGCTGGACGCCTTGATCAGTCGGTTCATGGCAGTTGACTGAGCAGCACGCACGAGACCTTCCAGTTCAGCACCAGAAAAGTTCTTCGTCATGGTCGCTAGTTCCTGGTGATACGGATTAGATTAGAGTGAAATTGATGCTGTAATTGGTCGTACTGGATCACATTTTATCGAAATAAAAGGAGGTATGAAAAGATACTCCTTATTGCACTATTGTTTAAACAGTTCGAAAGATATACAGCATATTTTTAAGCACCATTATAAGTTTACACACAGAAAATAGAACCAGTAGAAATCAGCATCGAGAACTATACTGCATTCCAAATAAGGACGAAAAGATATTCCGATTCCTGTATAGCTTTCTGGTCAATTCTGATTAGAAAATATGATTTATTTATGTAAAAGATATACTATCCAACGTATCTTGGACGTAACTAAAGCTGTTCTAAGTATATGTGAGAGGAAGTGTTTCAAATCTTTGCTTCTATAATTCAGAGGCCTTAAATTTTTGTTGCTATTTGGAATGGAGTATAGTGTGCCAAAAAACGGCGCGTGTGTCGAGACCATCTTGTTTTTGTTTAGCATTGAGTGAGACCATTCGCTTTATGTAGGGGGTGTGATGTAATGTAAGGCTGGATTTAGTGCACGACCGACGGTCAGCGCTGATGGCGGATTAACCAATCAAGGGACGCGGTTTAGTACGGCGCTGCCGAATTGCACGCCGCTAATTGGTGAATCCGCCGTCAGCGCTGACCGTCGGTCGTGCACTAAATCCAGCCTAAGGCAAGATTGACCAGCTTGCTCTGACCACTTTACTGTTTTTCTTATGGTGCTCTCAAGTACTGGAGGTTGGCCGTCCTTCAGTCAAATACAACCTTGTCTGTCAACTCTAATGACTGAATCTTCATAAAATTGTCATACACCAATTAAAGTTAATCCTCCATTAAATCTCTTGCTCTTTTAGTCTTGTTGACGTAGTAAAAGCTAGCAAGAGATTCAATGCAGTAAAGTAATAACTTTAATGAGCCTTTCTGCAACTGAGTAATAGTGACTTATGTTGAACCTTTAGAGCAGTTGAACAGATATGTCATAGCGTACATATCAGTAGCACGAGGGCTGCACATGTTACTTATATTAAAGCCAAGCTGGGTTTCTCTCTGTGTATATTAAGTGGTGACATAACAAGCAAAATTCACGCGTCACATACGTGTAGGAAGAGCGCGGGCGGGTGAAATAGAATCTAACGAGTGACAATATCGCCACATTGAATGGAACAGCGTTTTGAAGAGCAGTCTCACCTCTAGTATATTAGATATAATAGCTCAATGACAGACTTACGGAATTATCGACGTCCTCGGCGATCTTCTTGTACTCTCTCATTCGTTTGGTGTGGATGTTCAATATCTGTACCCTTCCCTTCTCGTCGGGCAGGCCGATCTCCATCTGTACCTCGAGTCGACCGGGTCGCATGAGAGCTTCGTCTATCATGTCGCGTCGGTTCGTCATGCCGATGACCAGGATGTTGTTCAGTTGGTCCACACCTGGGTTACAATGATGTGGTAAGCTAAGCCATTTGCCTAGGGTTTCTTAAACTTATAGCCCTCGATCCCCGTCCAAGCCGACTCGTACCAATGAGTTTTTCGGAGTTTATTTATGGTTTGTAACACCAATTGCTTTTCGGTGAAAGAAAATATCGTGAGGAAACCTGCGTGCTTCAATTTCGAGTCATGTATTGTACCCACTGTCCATTACAAGTGAGTTCCGGTAGTGAGTTTATGAATATGAATAAAGAATAATGTATGTTATATTAATTACCATCGATCTTGGACAGCAGCTGGTTGACGACGGTGTCGTGGACGCCGGCCGAGCCTCCGACCGAACCTCTCGCCTTACAGATGGCGTCGATCTCGTCGAAGATAATGATGTGAAGACCGCTGTTAGGACCGCACTGTCGAAAAGTTATCTTATAGTTATGTACCGAATGTTTAATGTGTTTTGTAATGATAAGAATAGTTGGTATGGAGAAGATTATAGCCATTCCTTGCAGTCCGTTTGCCACTATGAGTTTGAGACTGTAAATTGCGTGATTCTGACAAGATTTGCAGGTACAGTTTTACAAATCGTTCACGTTCATGCTAAAAGAACTGCATACAGGGTAAATTTTATATCACTGCGAACAAGTTCAGCATGTATTCTACTCATCAAACTGAACAACTTTTACCATGGAGCCAAAATCTAAATCGCGAAAAAACACAGCTGTCCCGTACATTTGAGTCGAATAGGTACTGCAGTTTTGTATGGGACAGCTGATTTTTTTCCCCGATTTCGAAGTTGGCTTCATAGTGAAAGTTATTCAGTTCGATGATTAGAATACATGCTGAAGCATGAAGTTATCCGTAGTGATATAAAATTTGCCCTGTTATCCACTTACATATACTCTAGCGATAGACAGGCCCTTTCATAGAAGTAACATGTCCACATGAATGCGGTGGGCGCACCGCATCGTTCCCGAGTTTACTTCGTCACTATGGCAATGACATACCGCAAAGTGTCATTTTTTGTTGTTTTATGTGACATGCTGTTTGTTTGAACGAGCTTGTCTATCGCTAGAGTATATGCCAGTGTGTACCTATATCAGATAAATAATGTATTTATTGCTGTCTGGCCCCCACTTTGAAAACCTTGAGATGGTACCGGTACTGCATCCCTTACAACTTACCCTCTTCTCCTCTTCCTCGGCATCAGCAAACAGCCTTCGAATGTTGGCTTCGCTCTCGCCGACGTATTTGTCGAGGATCTGGGGACCGTTGACGATCTTGGGCTCACGCGCGTTCAGCATGTTGCCGATCTGACGCGCCATCAACGTCTTACCGGTCCCGGGTGGACCGAACAACAGGATACCCTTCACGTGCTTGCAGCCTGCAATGTTCAGCTTAGTTTATTAAGTGTTTTAATCTTCGATCAACAATATACAACTAGATAACGGGTCGCATACAAAATCAAAGAGAAATTCTGTCCTCGTGAATATACAACATTTTTTGTTAACGAACCGAGAAAACAGTCCGAATACATTATAATTTCGACCTCAAAGCAAAGCATAATTCCTAGTAATTTAAAAAAGGAACACTGCGGCATTGCGAGACGTGCTTACATTGGCTTTGTTCGAACGCAACTAATTCAAAATAAGACCTCACTCCAATAGTGAGGCGTTATTTGCCGGGACATGTTTTGAGCGCTGACGCGTTATCTAGTTGGATATTGTTGATCGAAGGTTTTAATAGAGCTACATCACAGAATAAATACTTACCACTACCTGTAGAGAAGCAGCACTTCGCAAACAGATTTAGATAATGAGCTACCACATAACTACCACTCTCTCTGCGCAATAAAGTATCACACCCGTTCTAACCTACAATTCGCGAATAACCTAGCAAACGTTAAAACGGCGCGAGTGCAAACAAATATGGACCAATTTCTCCTCTCGGTGGGGAACGGCGGCAGAGCGTACCTAAACTGTTTAGTGAGACAGGCATGGCTACAGTATGATGAATTTCTAGTCGACTTCGACTCCGACGACTGCTAGTCTTTATAAAAAACAGTCAGGTACACAGGATGTATTAAAGTGCATAAGTGTACGCAGCGTGGGTAGGCCACAAGGTGGACTGACGACATAATGAAGGCGGCGGGAACCCGTTAGATGAGGACAGCGCAGGACCGGTCATTGAGGCGATCCTTGGGGGAGGCCTATGTCCAGTAGTGGACGTCCATCGGCTGATATGACGATGATGTGTACGCGCTTAACATAGATGCGCTTTCGTCCTTACCCTCCTACGTCTGTTGGAACGGAAGACCATTACGATCAGAGGTGGGGTCAGATGCAGTAGCTATAACCGGCAGCCACACGGTAGGGAGTCAAAGTGGTGTAAGACGCCTGAAGGAACCAGTCGCTTCTTACGACACCTGACTGGGTGTTTTTTGGTGAAATTAACGATTGTATCCTTTGATAAGTGTTTTGGAGTGATTCAATCAAACCTACATAGAGTAGCATTCATAAATACAGCGATATAATTTTCAAATGTTGCGCGTTGCGGAGCGGTGTGGACACTCAATCATGATGGTCCGGATTGAGTAACACACGGCGATATAATTTCCACCGAAGACTAAAGCGTGGCCATAGCGAGCACCAGTGATTTTAGTCACCGTGACTGTTTCGTCACTCTCACCAAGTCTATGGATCCTTACCCTGTTGTCACGTTTTTAAGTGCGCACACCTCCATATCGTTCCATAGACGTGTCGACAGTGACGAAACAGTCACGGTGAGTAAAATCATCAGTGCGCGCCCCCTCTCTCCATAATAGCCCTGGTGACAGTGACGAAACAGTCACCGTGACTAAAATCATCAGTGCAGTGCACGCCCCCTGTTTCCATAAGGATACATAGACATGGTGACAGTGACGAAACAGTCACCGTGACAAAATCATCAGTGCAGTTCACGCCCCTTGTTTCCATAAGGATTCATAGACGGTAACAGTGACGAAACAGTCACGGTGACTAAAATTATCAGTGCGCGGCACCTCTAAATCATGTACTAAATAGTATTTATTTGCAATGTCTACATACGTACCTAACTGCTCAACAACTTCCGGAGGGAAGACTCTGGAAGCGAACGCTCGCCTGAAGATGGCGTTGAACTCGCGGTCCAGGCCACCGATGCCCATCTTGCCGAAGTCCCAGTCTGGGTTGATGATCGACTGCCGAGGTTGTTTTCTGTACAACATTATTTATTACAATATGTTGAGATTAGTTCAGGGGAGACCTTTGCCCAGGAGTGGGATGTAACAGGTTAAAAAATAATAATAATAAAAAATGTTGAGATTCATTCAAAATATTTCTTATCTCACTAATAATATAAATGTCAAAGTTTGGATGTTTGTCACTCAATCACACATAAACGGCTGAACGGATTTAGATTCGATTTGGCACATACATAGAATAGGTTCTGGATTAACACAAAGGACACAAAAGGAGTCGCGGGCAATCTTTATTCCATAACAAACTTAATACCTAATACATTAAAGTCAGTGCAACAAAGAATAAAGGAACGTAGAGGGAGAAGGCGTAAGCGAAACTTCTTTATCAATTTAATAGAAAGATGTTTTACATAAGAGATCGAATGCCAAGATAAATTAAACCTAGATTAAACCAGAAATCAGGCAGATGATTCTTTCATAAACTTTCGGGCAGTGCTGAAAATAATTTGTGTACCTATTTTTTAAGTCGTATAATAATTAAAATACAATTATAACATTTTTAAATAGCTTAGGTCCTGGATTATTAGAAGTTTGTTCGTATATTATAAAGATTGAACCAGATTGTACTACCTATATTTATCCAGACGCCTAAATTCAAAATAAGTAACATAACTTACCCTTTAGCTTTTCCCACCAAGTTGAGAGAGGAGTTTTCAGCCTTGTCGAACTGAATGCACGCGTCGGGGAGCAGGCGTCCCATCCTAACGCGACGAGGCACCACCTTGGCACCCGCTGCCATCGCTTGTATGTCCACAGCTATGACAAAACATACATATTTAGGGATATTTTACCTTAGTTTTCTTTAATAAAATTAATGTTTGAAAACAGTATCCTTCTTTTGGTTCCATCAGTTCTTACAATATTACGAACAATCAGTAAAAGATGGAGCGACACGCTTTGATTGGCTGTTTGTATCCCAAGACACTGACACAGACAGAATTGTTATTGCCTGCTTTCATTTAAATCAGTAGCTTTGCCCCTCCATAGTTGAAACCTCAGCTAAGTTGTTGCAGAGTCGCCAGAGAGTTTATAAATTAACTTCCTACGTGGTCTAATGGTTAAGAGCAATGGGCTTTTGATACAAAGGTCGTGGGTTCGATTCCCACGGGGGACACCTAGTGATATGTCACTTTGTGCGTTTTTCCCTAGTTGGTTAGGACATTGCTGGCTGAATCACCTGATTGTCTGAAAAGAAAGATGATTCCGTGCTTCGGATGGCACGTTAAGCCGTTGGTCCCGGCTACTATCACTGGTGGTAGTAGTTGTTACATGAAAACCACGTCAGAGGCCGTAAGGCGGTCTGAAAAAACTCAGACACCAGGGCACGCAGGGATAAGAAAAAGAATCAACAGCTAGGATTACCTTCGAGATTCTTGACGAGGAGCGACAGCACCTTCTTGTCCTGGAAGGAGAAGGCGAGCTGTTGTCCAACGCTGAAGATCTGGTTGGAGAACTGGATGAGGAAGTCGCGGGCCATCTGCTCCGAGTCGTAGGGATCCATTGATGTTCTATAAGAATCATCATTAAGAGAATTAATTTCATGAAGTCCGTGGGCCCAGGAAATTATCTTCAGCTCACGGGTGACATGACAGGTACAATAGACCTACCCAGGTCACAGTAGCTACTGGTCATTGACCAAGCCCTTACAGCCAGATAATTATCATCATCAGCCTATACTGTATACCGGCTCGTATCGGAATGACCTAAAAGCAAAATGTCCTATGTAATGGCACAGGCCTACCCTCAGGGAGGGTGTATGGGCGTTAGTCCGCCACGCGTGCCCAATGCGTATTGGTACACTTCACACACGCATCTGAATTTCTTCTTCAGCGTATACGTAGGTTTCCTCACGATGTTTTCCTTCACTGTCAGAGACCAGTCGATATTACGTACGTCTAAAACAATAACTTAATAAAAAAATATATATACAGAATCTATAACTAAACAACATTAATTTTACATAATAACATATTAATAAATCTAATCAGGCCACATTGTTATTGCGACTCTCCTCACGGTCCTGTGCTAATCTGATCCAATGGGAACATAATAATAAAATACTTAGGGCCTTTTTCACCACTTCTGGATATAAGTCATTGTTAGCTTATATGACAGATAATTTGACATATCTTTTATTACGAAATATGTCAAACATTCTGTCAACTTAGCTAACAATGACTTATCAAGAAGTGGTGAAACAGGCCCTTAGTGTATCTTTATCTAAACTATTATTAAACTGTAACTGAAGTGTCTAGGTACATTGAAGATATTTACAAAAAAAGATTACGATATGGTTTTTAGGTATCCGTGACTCGAAATCAACCTTTTTTAGAAATTTTGTCTGTCTGTTAGTCTGTTTGTTTGTTTGTTCGCGCATCACGCAAAAACTACTGAACCGATTTTGATGAAACTTACTTTGTTTGATAGCTTATGATCTGACATAAAATCTGGCATATAATTTGTTCGGACGAAGTCGCGGGTATTTACATAAAACCATCATGGAAAGGAAAATTTTGAAACCCTGTGTCGAATTCAGAGTTTGAAAAATTGATGTGAAACCAATTTTTTTGATAAATGCCCTTTCGTAGATCAAATCTCGTCTTGGAAATAAAAGATATGCTTTCTTAACAATAGCTCATTCGAAGAGCTAGAATGAAGGGATCGAAGTAGGCCAGTTAGAGTTCTCTTACGTTTACGCAAAATTGAACCATCGTCGTTTGAGATAAAATACCCATTCTAACACAAAATATTGTGCACACAATCTTAAATTGCATTCTAAGAATCCGAATACAAAAGAAAATTACTTTCTTCGACCACCTGCACTTAGAACTAATTAGGTATTGTCAAAAGATAATAATGTAAAAAACATTTTGGTCCTTTGCCCTGTGTCCATACATATTTGCGTGTTTGATAGAAGCGAAGCCACCCTATGGAAATTTTAATACAGCAGAATTCCTATGAATTGCACCTTAGTACTATAGCGAAAAAGTATATTTTACAATGCATTAGCAAGTATAATTAAATTAAGTTAGCACTTACGTTTTCTTGAGCATGAAATCAGCCTCCAAGGTGATGCTGCATAAGCATTCTGCATTCTGAGGCTTGAAGGGCTTTACATCTATTGGCTGCGAACATCAAATTGTAATTTATTAAGTTCGCAAAGTTAGTTTTAACTATTTATTTTTTTAAATTACGATTTGCGATGAAGCTTTGGGGGGGGTTGTTATGGGGTCGGATGCCCAGAAAGGTTTATGACAAAAACACCGCATTGCAACTGATGCCGGGCACAGTTAGTATAATAAAAGGTCACTCTACATTCACGCTGCGAATCGCGGCTCGAATCGCGGGTCAAATCGCGGGTCAAATCGCGGCGCGAATCGCGCGTGAACTCTTCTTGGCTCCACATTCGCAGTGTTATCACTACGCAGCTTTCGCGCGTTCGCAAGCTCTTTGACGCGGGCCAAAAACCGACAAGAAGTGGTTAACAAGGCGCGAACCCGCGATATATGCGAATCGGCTCCACATTCACGTTTTCACTTCGCGCGCGAACGCGTGAATTGGAGCGGCCATAAAGATAGTAGAATCAGAGGGCCACAAAGAACATAAAGAAATATATGTATAACTCATTGCATCAAATATATCGTACAACAGGATAATTAACAAAACAGGACCCTTGCAAAAAGTGCTACATATCTACCATACAAAAAAACTGAGCAGCGCAGCGAGCTCAAAATTTCTCACATCATTACTCAATGCAGTCGTGGTACCTACATAATATGAGTACCTACTTCCAAAAGTCTGCAAGGTCACGGGCCGCATCGGACAGGCTGTTCATCAAAAATGCTTTGCGAGCCGCAAGAAAATGCTTTGCGAGCCGCATATTATGCAGCTTAAACTACTAATCTATTTGAACTAAATGCATGGGATAGATTTTTTTTCGCGATTTCGATGTTGGTCCCATAGTGTAAGTTGTTCAGTTTGATGGTCTGAACGACCCCCTTAAAAGTTTGAAATGTTTATTTTTATAACACCCTGTATATGTATGTATATCACCAAGTTTAGTGTCGTAAAGAGATCAATGAAACCTCATAATTATTTAAAGAAGCATTTAAAATGCTTGAATTTACTCTGCTCTACAGGGTGTAAGAAACACACTAGTAGTGCTTAAGGGGGTGGTTCAGCCCATAAAACTGAACAACTTTTACTACAGAGTCAACTTCGAAATCACGAAAAAAAAAACAGCAGTCAAGTCGGTAAGTCTTCAGTTTTGTATGGATCAGCAGTTTTTTTTCCCGATTTCGAAGTTGGCTCCATAGTGAAAGTTGTTTAGTTTGATGGGCTGAAGCACCCCCTTAAGTATTACTAGAGTGCTTTGTTACATTCTGTATAGGGTTTGACGGAAGACAAAATTTAGTAAGAGTTTGTTACATAAATCCAAGTAAAATTAATGGATAGGCCTAAAGCGCGTTAAGTTGAAGCACACTACTAGGGCAATTGGTCCATACAAACTAGCACAATTGTCAGGCAGAACTAGGGCAATTGCGTACAAATTTGAAGTAGGAATACCATTCATTTGTTTCGCCTCATTTTTCTGGTTTGAAATGTTCGCGTAGGCCTATCCGTTAATTTTACTTTGATCTAAGGTTTGATAGCAAATATTTTCTAAATTGCACCCTGTCTTACCTGTCCTATAGAAAGGACTGCCCACTTCCTCTGCGGAGCAGAGAAGCCGACCGTCCCGCGATCAACACCATTGAAGAATCTAATGCTGAACACAAAGTGCTGCGATGGCCCCGTTGATATTTCAATGTGCCTGAAATAAGTTATTGCATAAGGTTTTTTTCTGGCCGGACAGTTCACATTCATAACAAACTAGTGTTTACCCGCGACTTCGTTCGCACAAATTATATACCAGATTTTAAGTCAGATCATAAGCTATCAAACAAAAAAAGTTTCATCAAAATCGGTTCAGTAGTTTTTGCGTGATGCGCGAACAAACAAACCGACAGACAAGAGTTCTGAAAATGGTTGATTTCAAGTCAGGGATACCTAAAAACCATATCGTAATCTTTATTTTGTAAATATCTTCAATGTACAGACACACTTCAGTCACAGTTTTATAATAGTTTATATTAGTGACATCGTTTTTGTTGAATAGGATTGGAGGAGTAGATGGCCTATACCAGGGATGGCGAACCTTTTTATATCTACTAGCCAATGATGGTCCAAAAATGTTTAATTTGGCCATGATGCAATATACATTTAGTTTATCTAAAATTTATAAATGAAAATTACATCTGCAATAATACATGGCTGGAATAGAAGTCCAGAATAGGGGGCGGGGTCATTAGGTCATGACTCCCTGATCCTGAAAATGACCTTGCAACACCATTAACTACATTTTTTTTTTAATTTCTAATATCATTCTTTCCCTAAATATAAATATTTGGAATATCATTCTCTCCCTAAAAACAGGGTCCAACTTAATATGCTGACACTTTTTTAAGGGGATGATAGGTAATCAAACTGAACAACTTTATCTATGGGACCAACATAGAAACCGGGAAAAAAAAAACTGTCCCATACATTTGGCTTGAGTAGGATTGCAGTTTTGTATGGAGCAGCCTTCGATCAAAATAAAATGAATGGATAGGCCTAAAGCGCGGTAAGTTGAAGCAAACTACTGGTGCACTTGGTACATACAAACTAGCGCCATTATCTGTCAAATCTAGGGCACTTTCATACAAGTGACAAGTAAAAATTTCATTTGTTTTGCCTCATTTTTCTGGTTTGAAATGTTCGCTTAAGGCCTATCCATTCATTTTATTTTGATCGAAGGGAGCAGCAGATTTTTTTTTCGCGATTTCGATTTTGGACCATAGAGAAATTTGTTAGTTTGATGGTCTGATCATCCCCTTAAAAAAGTGTCAGCATATTAGAAGGACTATATAAATAAGTCAAATATTATTATAGCAATAAAGGTATATCCAGATATATCAGGGTCATGTCCGGACCACATTAGCTTGTATGAAGTTTCCCGAACATTGAATGGTAAAATTATGTAATGTCTGCCAATGACACTTACTTGACATCGCTGGGGAAATCATCAGGGTTGATGAGAGCGCAGTTTGTGATGGCAAGCTCGTCCGATGGACACTTTGTTGCCTTCATGCGCTGCACAGGAAATTAAATTAATAAATCTCCCTGATATTATACAGGGTGAAATTAATATCATTAGCATCCTTTTAAACTAAGATTCTACCCATCAAACTGAACAACTTTTACTATGGGAGCAAACTAATCAGAGCAAAAAAAAAATCTGCTGTCTCATACATTTGAGTCATGTAGGCAGCGGTGGCGGGTGCAGTTTAGTATGGGACAGCAGATTTTTTTTTTGCTCCTATTGGTTTGCTCCCATAGTAAAAGTTGTTCAGTTTGATGGGTAGACACTTAGTTTAAAAGGATGCTAATGATATCAATTTCACCCTACAAATGTGAATGTTTGTGACGATGTTTGTGGCTCAATCATGCTTGAGGGGCTGAATGAAATTGGATGAAATTTGGCACGCAGATAGAATATGTTCTGGATTAACACATAGATAGGATACTTTTTTAAGGGCCACGAAGACGGAGTCGCAGGCAACAGCTAGTTAATCATAAGTACATTTAAATTTTTCTTTACTGTTAAAACTGGTTATCTGTTCAATTTTACAGTTCACCTGAGAAAAGTTTATCAGAGTCATGTCATCACATCATAGAATCCTATCATGACATCATTATTCTACTTGATGAATCAATGATGATGTATACCTAATATTAGGTAGATAAAAAAAACTGTGATAAAATTAGTTTACTGTGAAAGGATAATAGGTAGGTATTTTCTAGTTCAGTTATGTACCCAATATTTTATCAAATAGGTACAAACTGCTATAATCAACCAACTTCAGAACGATAAATTATGTGAAATAAGAAATAGGGGAGGTATTGGGAATTGTGAATGAAGGTTTTATTTTGGCAGACGATGATAAAAAATGTATAGGCAATGTAATGATTTCAGGAATACTTACCAATGCAGACATTTTGATTATTTATTTATTTCAGCTTTAGCTTGGAAGAAGCACTGTTTTGACACAAATGATTCACGTTGATTGAGATGACATCAAACAGCTGTCGCTGTTTTCCTGATCAACGAAAATCAGCGAATGACTGCAGTGAATTTATTTTGGCTAAAAACCATTGGTCAAAAGCGATCAATACATCTGAAAAAGTGTTGCCATTTTATTGTAGTAAAGGTTTTTATTGAACTTCTTCTATTGATAAATAACTTATATACCGGCTTTTGCATTTAAACTTACTAGCAAACTATGATTTATGTTATTTGGGCCTCTGATATTTACTTATTACCTTCTTCCCTTACTTAAAGCAATCAGAAAGCAATTGACTCAAATCATCTTGAGTCACAAAGTAAGTAGCCAGCCTGCACAAGTGCACAGCTCTATACTATAGAGCAAAAAGAAATATAAAAATGGCTGAAACCGAAAAAATCTCGTTCGTGTCGTATTTTCGCGAATTGTAATTAAAAATTATTTACTTACTTTTACTAACGATTACAGTGAAACTGTGTCGGTATCGGACCTATAGTGCTTTGTGTGAAACGTTATAATAATGAAGATTAAACTACTGATTTACAATCTAGATTGAAGAATTTCCCCTAACCTCAATAAAATCGAAATGATGGAGCTTCCGCAGCCGCCTCAAGGTTTGCAACTTTTTTGTAAACAATCGTACGGTACATATTCAAATATAGCAGGGAGCATTCTACAGGTGTGTAATGTAATCCAATTCGATGAATTCCAGATCAAGACCTACGCAACATCATAGACAAACTGGCGCAGTTTGTCGCAAGAAATGGACCCGAATTCGAGAAGATGACAAAGAACAAACAAAAGAACAACCCGAAGTTCAGTTTTCTGTACGGCGGGGAGTACTTCAACTACTACCAGTACAAAGTGACGACCGAACAAGCAAGTAAGCATACAAACTGATGATGGCAGAGATTGAATGTCCGCGGTCGCGCCCGATCGCTGGTTGCCTGTTGTTATAACCGTCTCAAGTGCACCTCCGCTGTTTATAGTTCTAAAGCAATCGGCCGGTGGTGCTCCCGCTCCCGCCGGGGCTTATATGGCACAGAACAGGCAATATGTAATGCCCCAACAGGCCAGCGCGACGCCCGCGCAACTCGGCCTGGCGGCGTCGATGGCGGCGGCGCCGGCGCTGCAGCAGTGGCTCGCGGCCAACTCGGCCCCGGCTCCTGCCCCGCCACACTCCCACGACCTCGACAACGTCAATGCACAGATCAACATGCTTAAAGAGCAAATTACTCAATCTGAGAGTAACCTTAGTGCACAGCACACGGTTAGTTGAGTTTTTATACTTTATTTGTCTTATAAGATATATTTTATTTTTAAATGTTATGGGATTATGTAGTATCACCTACGAATAAGAATGTATAGAAATGTAAATCAAGCTCCAAAAGTGGCACCAAAAAAAGTGTACCGTGTTCTAAATTTGTTCTTTAAAAACTGTACTGCGCAACCAAAACTCATACAAAATGACATTTTTCATTGGGTGCCAAAAATTATGTGGATTTTGTTTAGAGTTACTCTTCTATAGTTATTCTTATTCGTAGAGAATCACTTAATGATAGGATGGAAAAGTGTAAATTAGATAATATTGTTTTTACTAAAATAAGATCTATAGAGAAAGGATTTGAAATGTACCTAATTGAATTTTACCATTCTACTTTTATTTCAAAGAGCTCAATCTATTACAAAATAATAAATCAGACTATACTTTAATAAACTCGGAAAGCATAACATTTAAGATTGACTGACAGATTTTTATAAATATTTCATGTTTTTTATTTAATAATTATACTACACAAAACAAAAATTGCATGCTTTTAGTATATGTAATTTTCTACAATATTTTACATGTACCTATCTGAACTACCTAATAATTAATGATTTATAATTATAATGTAAAACATAAACTAAACAGTTTGAATATTATTTTATTTACAGGCATCATTTAGGGGTCAATCTTCATAATTACCTACACTAAAAGATTGCAGTTTCTGCAACCTATTAGTTACTATTTATGTTAATAATAAGATTAGATAGTAAAATTTATTTTTCATCCTCTTTTCATTTTGATCTTTTTTTAAAGTAGTTGATTTATTTTAGGCGTTGGTACAGCAGCAGCAAGTGAAAGTCAATGAGCTGGTTAGCAAGGCTCAGATGGAGAAGATACACACAATGGCGGAGGAGAATAATATCAGTCTCACGGAACTTGACAACATACTACAACCCATTATTGACACTTGCACTAAAGACAGCATCTCTGCGGGTAACTAGAACTATCCATTTTAATTATAAAAAGTTAAGTAAGTTATACCCTGTAGAATCCCACTGCAGGGCAAAGGCCTCCTCTCACGAATAAGGGTGAGAGGGAGTGGGCCATACTCCACCACGCGGGCCCAGTGCGTGTTGGTGGAGGCCATTATAATTATAAGTTACATGTTTTTCTTTTGGTGTTGCATTGTCCTTATTATAGTTTTGGGAACTTTTATGAAACTAATATTATGTGTGTGTGTTACTTATCGAAATAATTGTTTATCTAAATTAATTATTGATGTAATTTTCATAAGTGTCTTTTATCAGATAACAATATAAAAAAATATTATGTACAGGTAAAGGCTGGATATTACAACATGCAACATCACACGACGCTGGTAATGTGATATCACAGCATCTGCTCAGAAAAGTGACTCAATCTGGTGCAGCTTTCACTCAGAAGCTGCACATCATATATCTTGTCAACGATGTTCTGCACCACTGGTTAGTAAGCTTTATTTATATACTAATATAGTTCATTTTATGTTGGGTCTCATTTTTATTCAATACTCATTTTCAGTTGTCACTAATGATTTATTATTTTCTTGGCTTTCACATAGTTTTGCATAGTTTCTTCTACATGTTTATTTGTGTTTGACACCTCTACATAAATGGGACACAATTCTGCACTTTGTATTATCTACTCTGTGAACTGAAGTTAATTTTAATTGATATAATATGTTAAAAATCGTATAAATCTATTTTAAATCTTGAAAACAAATCTTAAAAAAGTAATTTCACCAATGATTCCATTCCAACAATTATTATTATGATATTATTTTTATGTTTTTGATTTGTGATATAAATTAAAGGAATATGTAATTAAAGTTTTAAAACAGTGAACAGCCAATTTTGTTTTGTATATTATAAAATATAAAAAAAACTATTTATGTCTTATTTTCTATGTCTGTAAATCTGAAAATATTGAATTTGTTATAATTTCACGAATGGTCTCTTCTCATAACCGTGTGTCCATCCTTGCTTATCATTGTAAATTCGGTGTCTATGATACTGTTATTCCTAATTACAGTGCACGCAAAAACGCTGAAGATCTCAAGAAAAATTTGGAAAATGTGGTGGTTCCCATGTTTTGCAATGCCAGTATAGGTAACATATTTATAATAATGCCCTCGAGATCTAGGTCTCTTTTGTCGATTGTGCATTCTCACCTTCAATTTAATAGCATCTTTAGAACATCATCGCCTGTGGTTTGCGCCAGTCAGGTAACTTGCTTAGTGTTGACCCGGCTCGTATGACATCTTTTTTCATTATTTTGCTGTTTCAGCGGTCACGGAAGAGCAGGAGGCTAAGTTAAACAAGCTGCTCCGCCTGTGGGAGTCCAAGTCCAACTATTTCGAGACCTCGGTCATAGAGAAAATGAAGAGTCCCACCAGTTCCTACCAGGAGTATCAGAACAATCTGGTCGCACAACACTCTAACGCTGTCTCACATTTGAGTCAGCAAACTAAATCTACATTCGAGAAGTATGTCACCTTTTATTGTTTTACTAAATATCACTTATACCCATTTCTTAACTTTATGTTTACACTTTCAGTTACCAAACGCAGCATCAAGCATTTGTCACGCACACAATGCAACAAATACAGCAATTAGAAATGCAAAAGCGTGCTATAGAGCTACAGAATCTTGAACAGAAAGAGAGCAGGCAGCAAAATAATATGCCAAATTCCTACACAAATAACAATTTCAATGATCAAAGCTTCCAACAGCCGCACTTTGATCAGGGCTTCAATTCAAACAACCAGCAGTACGGCAGCGAGAGTGGAGATAACTATCCCTCTAATAACAGTGTTAGTGGGAATGAGAACAGCTATGACAGTCAGACATTTGAGCAGATTATGAATCAGAATAAGAACGAAAACATAGAGGAACCTGACTTATCAAATCTTCCAAACGTGAATTTCTCTCAGCCGCCTCCCGGTTTCGTTCCACATGACAACTCTGCACTGTTAGCATTCCAGAATGGTCTTCCAGATCTCAGTAAACCTCCACCTGGCTTCCCACCTTTCCCTGAAATAAATAATGAGGAACTGATGCCTTCCGTCCCGTACTTTGAGTTGCCTGCTGGTCTGATGGTGCCTCTTATCATGGTAAGTTATAAAGATCATACATTAAATTTATCTATTGACTAAATGAACTTCTTAATACAAAGATTATATTATTATGTTAAATATAAAATAGAATTATGTTAATTTACATTTTTCCGTCTGTTTGTTTGCACATCACGAGAAAGCTAGGTACTAAACCGATTTTGATGAAACTTTTTGTTTTAAAATCTGGTATATCATTTATCTCGCTCCGATTGCGGCAACCCGTGCGGACGAAGTCGCGCGTAAACTCTAAACATTGACATTTTTTATATTGATACCATAAATGTGAACCAGAATAAATATAATAGCTTATAATGGTGATTTCAGTTGGAAGAAGACCGGTACAGACCGTTAGAGCCAGCGAAGATCCGTTTGCCGCCGCCTGCGCCGCCTAACGAGCGGCTTCTTGCCGCTGTCGACGCGTTCTATGCGGCGCCCAATCACGAACGGCCTAGAGACAAGTCTGTATACATTATTACCTTAAAAGTTTGTGGCTCCTTGAAAACCAAACCTCGGGTGTTGCTTGAAAATCACTGATACAGAACAGAGGTTGAATAAAATTGTATGTAGGTGCTTTTCACAAAGCTTTAGCGAGCCCTAGTTCAGATAAAGCTAAAAACTTGATCACCTTCGTGACCTTATCAGTAAATCAATGATTTTGATGTACTAAAGGTATAGGGTACGATGGGACTGTACTATGTATAAAATTCCCTAAAAACGTTTAAAGTTAGTAGTAAATTGTCAACTCTTATCGCATCGAAAATTCAAGATAAGAAGAGGGCACAGAACTTTGGCCTCATTTGATTTAGAATATTGTTGAACCATAGTATAAGAAATAAGTATGGTACTACTTACACGGACAATCCCAAGGTTTTACCCTACTGTCCCAAAAGGAGGGTAAACTTTTAGAAAATCGCATAGAAGCAATCATGTTTTTTTTCTTTTGGAACCTGAACAAATCTTAAATGACACTTAACCTGTTATTCTTTTTCTTTTAACTTTAACATGGATCTAATGAGATTATTTATTTTTCAGTGAGGGCTGGGAGAAATTAGGTCTGTATGAGTATTATAAAGCCAAGAATGCTGCTAGAAAGAGTAAGGAAGAGGCGATAGCGTCGGGTCAGAGAGAGAAGTCAAGATCTCCGTCGCCGATACCAAAGGACTTACAGAAACAACCCACCCCTCCTGGAAGGAGATATAGGTATGTAATTGTAATGGCTTATACAGGTTGGTTTAACTAAAGCTGGCGCTTTCACCGACACCTACGAATAAGAGAATGTATAGAAGTATAAATGAAGCTCAAAAAGTGGCACCAAAAAAATTGTAACGCGTTCTAAATGTGTTCTTTAAAAATTGTAACTCGCCGCCAAAACTCATACAAAATGTCATTTTTCATGGGGTGCCAAAAATGATTTCGATTTTGTTTGGAGTTATTCTTCCATATTTATTCTCTTATTTGTAGACCGACACACACAAATGAATTTTTCCTGTCACTGCGTCCGTGCTTGATAGAGATAGAGAAATTTTTCATTATGCATGCAGTGAGACAAAGGCATATAAATTGTTTGACATAGAGGAAATTATTTCAGTGGTGGGCCTAAGGAGTAAGGGAGGGCAAGGTGATTATGAGAATCAGGACCGCGAACTTTAATCTAAATTTTTCATAAAATTTGTTAAACACCTCCAGTGTGTACCTACGTGTTATGAACAAACGAAATATCACCCCCAAAATCTCTCATGTTCCGTGTTCCGTTTTTTGCCATTTGGCTACGGAACCCTAAAAAGGGATCACAAAATCTGGGCCTTGCTCGCCACATTTCGACCGCCATTCTTTCAGCTTCAGCCTTCAACTGTTTTCGTTCATATGATATCATTCCTTCTGAAGCCATTTGGCTTAAGTAAAGTATATTTTGATGACTTGTAATAATTTTTTGGTAGATTGCTACCAAAAAATTATTACAAGTCATTAAAATATACTTCTAAACATGGCATTAGAATTTAGTAATAAGTGTAATAACACATGTATTCTTCAACAGGTCTAAGAGTAAAACTCCAGAGAAACCTTCACCGAAGAAGTCCCGATCAAGATCCCCTTCGCCAAAGAACTCGAGAAAATCTTCTTCATGGAGAAGAGATCGGGAAAGAACAGAGAACAGTAATAATCTTTCATTTAATAAAAAAATTACTAATAGATCAATGTTTATAATTGGTATTGAAGATTAACAAAATTATTATTATCGTGTTTAAGTTGCGCGCAGTGCGTGCAGTACGCGGGCGCGGGCGGACATTGACCTCAGAATCATATGATCAGGCGGCGGTCATTAGCACGCAATTGTACTTAGTAACTGATACCAAATGCGTTTCTTACACCTTATATACAAAGCTCTGTCGCACCCATTGAGGCTCACATTTATTGCCTCTTTCCCATAGCAGGTCAAACGCAGTAATAGTAGATTACACACCAAGGACAGGAAAGCAAGAAAGGTCTCGGATCTCATGTAATAGTTGACAGAGGCGAACAAACATGTGATCTGAGGCTTTCTTATTTACTGTCCGAGGTTTGTATACTATTTTTCTTCTCGACGGAGGTGGAAAGCGACATCTTCGTTTAGCGCAGCGGGACGAGAATTGACTCTTTCCGTCCGGAGGGAAGAAAAAATAATTTAATTCTCATTTTATTATACTTAAGCTCTTTCTGTATCGTCATGGTGTCCTATCCCATACAAATGAAATTTTTGTTAAAAAAATGGCAATATATGGCGTTATGGTATCGATTTGTAATTAATGTTTACGTAAAAGTGTAAATTGTTACTAAAAATACATGATCTGACTACAAAAAATCTCATGAGCCTCGGAAAATCAAGCAATTTACTTTGCCCGAAGACTGCCCGAGTTACCGCAGTCGCGTTCCATTGTTTGACGTTGGGCATCTGTACTGTATAGTATTATATAATCTGTGGTATCGTTCTAATTCTCATATTTGGTTGGCAGATCGGAGAAAATCACGTTCGCGGTCGAGGTCACGGTCGCGCAGCAGATCGCGGGAGCGCGACAGACACCGCGACTCGCCGCGCTCGCGACGCATCGAACGCTCCAGATCACCCTCACCACCTAGTTTTCTGTTAGTATTTATACATCATCATCATCATCTTTACAGCCTACGACGTAACGTACAACGTCCCACTGCAGGGCACAGGATTACCCTCAGGGAGCGTGTATGGGCGTTAGTCCACCACGCGTGCCCAATGCGGTTTGGCAGACTTCACATACGCATCGGAATTTCTTCTTCAGCGTATGCAGGTTGCCTGAGAATGTTTTTCATCACCATTTGTGAGCAGTCGGTATCACGTAGGTACCTAAGTTAGTACTTATTGTTTGTTTTAAAAAAGAACGTTAATTAATACTAAAACGAATGTTCAAATGTGAATTTTCCTCGGACGAAAGAAAGACGAAATGTCGCAACCGCATTAACAACGACGTCGTTACTGAATCGCAACGATTTTTAAGTACAGGCGTTGACTGAGTGTTATCGCCGCGATTCCGCCGCAACACTGGCCCTGTGGCCGGACTTTCGATTTTCGATATATCGCGACCGTTTCGGTCCGAAATTCATTGTAATAGAGTTGGCGTTGGAACGAAAACGTTCACGCAATTGCAAAGTGCGAAGTTCCGGTCAGACCTCCTGATTGATCTCAGAAATTTCGCGACGATATCATCGTTCCGTCAACGCCCACGCTACGCCTAGTTATATATATCACATGAGCTATTTTTGAGCGTAGGCTCTAATAGCCCCAAGTGCTTTTAATTATTTTAATAAAAATACAACTAAATATTATAATATAGCGGAGGAGCATATGCAAGTACATCAAGCGGGCTGGACTCCAGCAACAAAGGTCACCAGCTGCTGCAGAAGATGGGGTGGAGCGCCGGCGGGCTGGGAGCCTCGGGGCAGGGCATCGCCGAGCCCATCAGCGGCGGCACTGTGCGCGACAGGCAGGATCAGTATAAAGGTAAGCTATAACACTTTATTACAAGCAGTTATTACCACAAACTTTTACAGTTCAGTGGCTCCCTCATCACAGTATAAAAGATTTCTCAATAAAGAAATCCAAAATTAAAGAAGTGCCACTCTAATAACCCACAAAAGCCTTAAAGCTACTTTTGTAAAATATTTTTATATGTCTAAACCATTGACCTAAGATACTATGGACACAGGGTCTGGTACAAAATTCTCGATAAAAGTGTCCCGACTAACCTTATAAAAATTGGTGTATGCATAGTAATGTAAACAGTACTGTAAACATTGAAATCGTATGAAGCTAGTCACAAGGGTTAATTTTGCTTGCACCTACATAACACCATATTATGCAGCTTCGACTGGAAGTGAAAATGAACATCAAACATGACAGACGTAATGGCGGACGCAATGACAATCAATAAATAAAATAAAAATTTAATATTATGTTCGTAAACAAAATCGTACTTCTAAATGCTTCGAAATGATAAAACTATAGTCTGCTTACTGAAAATAGGTACACCATCAACTTTTTTCACTTTGCTTAGTTCGTTTTTACATACAACACAGTACGGCATCATGAACTCGCGTGAGCTCGGACGATTAAACAAAGGCTGGCACGCATTTGGTTCTCTTTTTTTATTTTGATTCTCTGTTGGTTCGGACACTTTTGAGCGTGGACCCAACTTCCATAGCATCCTAATTCAATGGTCTAAACATACAAATTATAAAAAGAAATAAAGCTGCCTTCTTTACTTTTATTTCGATATTCTTAAAAGTGGAATGTATAGATTCTATACATTCCACTTTCTTAAACATATAAAAGAGTTCTATAAAAATTGCTTTAAAGCTTTTGTAGTTTATTGGCGCCACTAAACGATAAAAGAAGCCTTAGGGTTGAACCTCATCCATCTGCAAGCACCGCATCGCATTATTCAGTCGCTCAGGAACGTCATTTGCAAGTGCGAGATAAATAGCAGGGAATGCGATCGCACGCGGCAGCACCAGTAGTGCTGCGACCTTTCTCGCTCTAGCCAATGACGTTCCTGAGCAATAAAAAAGGATAGAGCGTGAAAAAATGCGATTCGTTGCTGCCAGATAAGACTCAACCCTAAATAAAAGAAGTATGCGGGTGCAGTCCGTACCACTGAAATGCGCGGTATGAGATATCATCAAACTGTAGTCCTTGGATTTATCTGTTCATGCATTCTGTTCAACAAAAGGTCATAAGTGACTATGACAAAAGACATTGCCCAATTCCGTTTCGCACAGAACTGGTAAATTTGAATTTTATAAGAAATCCCACTGCAGAAAAAGATAAATTTTCATTTCATTGGGAAGTATGATGTTCCTCCTGTGTTGTGTATAATTTTATACTCTTTGTATTTGTTCTTTGATTATACTCATTCGTTAGTTGCGCATCGATTTGAAACAGATACAGTTCGTCACGTGGGCAATGTCTTTTATGAAGATATTTTAGTCATAATACTTATGAATATAAGGTTGAATTTAATTTGATTAGTTTTTGGTCACGCTCGCTAGTTCTCGAACTCTATAACCACACTGAACAGAATAAGTTAATGAAATAATGAATTCAATGATTATTTATTACCCTTAGAGCCGACGCACACCAGCATATCTCACTGGCAAACCATCATCGACAAAATCATTAAAATGTGTTCAGTGTGGTTATTGAGTTATTAATACTGATAATACAATTTTATGTTTTCATTTGCATACAGCTTTCTCGCGCTTCAAAACTACCTAACATGTGAGTGAGCTTGTCCAGTGTTTAAGGGGGTCCAGTGCTGCCTTCAATCGTATTTATTTAATTTCTTATCAATTATAGGGTCCTTCTTAATATGCTGACCCTTTTTTAGAGGGATGACCAGACCATCAAACTGAATAACTTTCTCTATGTGGACCAATATCGAAATCGCAATACATTTGGCTCGAGTAGGTTTGCAGTTTCGTGTGGAAGAGCTGATTTTTTTTTCGCGATTTTGACCTTGCTCCTCAAGAGAAAGTTGTACAGTTTGACGGTCTGATCATCCCCTTAAAAATGTGTCAGCACATTAAGAAAAACCCTATATAACATTTTAAAAGGAAAAGTATGTCACATTGTAGTCATTGCAGGTTTTAACGTATGTATTATGGATCTTTTTAGGTTCTATACCCAAAGAGTGAAAACGGGACCCTATTCATGCGCCTACATTGTCCGTCCGCCTGTCTGTCCTAGCTATTTAGGGCTGTAACTTTTGAACCGTAATAGCTAGACAGTTGAAATTTTCACAGAATGTGCGTTATTAGGGCGCATTTGTTAACAAATATTAAAAATGTAAAACCCGTTGGATGAGGGCAGCGCAGGGCCGGTCGTTATGGCGATCCTTGGGGGAAGCCTAATCGTCTGAGATGATGATGATGATGATGAATAAAAATGTCAAAAAGTTAGAAAAAGGGTTCCTCATACAAGAAACTAGTTTTTATCAACGTTTTTTTTCGTTTCGCTTTATCGTATAAACGGTAATACATACAAACTTCAAACTTGGTGTCATTATAGAGCAAACTCTAACTACAGTATACTGTAGTAAAGCCCGACCAGAAATATAAAAAACATCGCCATGTTGCGGAAAATCATTGGAACTAATTTTTGTACTTGGAACTCTGTCATTAAAGGTTATAGTCGATTGCAGCGCCCCCAAACCAGGTTTTTTATATTCCTGGTCAGGCTTTACAACAAATAATAAAAACCGTTCAAGTGTGAGTCGGTCTTGCGCTAAAGGTCCCGGAGAAATTATGTTAATATGTTGTGTGGTACGGTACGTACGCACTTGACCAAGCACGTATCCAGACTTTGGGTTCGGGGGGGGACATTCCATTTCGGGGGGGGATTTTCAATGAAAAACAACGAAAAAGGTATAGTTGTGATCACTGTTCCATACAAATATTAGGATTTCGGGGGGGGATAAATCCCACCTATCCCCCCCCCCCCCCCCCCCCCCCCCCCTGGATACGTGCTTGCACTTGACCGGTTTTTATTTTATGTATACTCATATACTTGTGTATTCTTAAAATTTTCTAAAAATTCTTGTTTTTATTGCATAATGGTCAAGAGATTAAAAAAATACGATTCAGGGCAGCGCTGGAGGCTCGATGCCCCCTTTATTGAGGCTTACTTGAATAGTCTTGTTATTGGATGTATAGAGGTTCATTATTAAGTTTTAACGTTTCATTAAAAATTATACTGAATGTTTTTTTATCTGTTGCGCAGGTATCGGGGTAAACCTAAACGATCCCTATGAGAACTTCAGAAAGAATAAAGGTGCAGCATTTATAACGAGGATGAAGGAGAGGGCGTTGGAGCGGTCGTCGTGATCGCTCTCACTGTTGTAGTGTATATGTGTAAAATGAGATGTGTGGCTGGGATATGATTTATTTTATCTAAATCATCTTAAATAAAAGTTATATGAATTTTAATAGAGTATTTTATTGAAGGCACGTAGCTATGGTCGCGCCGATACAAACTCAGTTTGGGTCATAACCATTAGTGTAATGTAATGAGAATGACACACCTGCGGAACGTACGGCGCCGAAAGTTCGGTTAAATATGCGTTTACTACGTCAAATGGCGCGTGCTGGTGTGTCGGCAGTATAGGGAAAAGCGTTGCGCGCGTATTCGACCGAACGTTCGGCGCCGGACGTTCCGCAGGTGTGTCCCTACACTTATTTCAACAAGGTTGCGCACCAAATGCTTCGTTTGTCGATAAAAAACATTCACAGTCCGCCGACAGTCTTCTACCTGCTGCAGGTACACACGGCGACACATCAAGCTACGCAAAACAAACATATGATGGCCGCGCGACGTTATACATTACTATACATACGCGTGGCCAGCTTATTTTGGTTTTGCGTAGCTTGATGTGTCGCCCGCCTTGTGTACATATTTGCAAATGATGAAAATAAGTAAGGATAAATAATTGATGCAACATTATAATTTTCATGATTACTTTCTCAATCGAACTATCTTGCACAATGAAAACGTTATTCTCCAACTGAAAACATAGTAGGTATTGTTTTATAGTATCGACAATACATCCATCACGGTTACGCACATCACTTTTACAGCTCCATAAAAGTGCGAGCGAAAGGTTCGATGATACTGATCAATGATTCAAACTTTACGTTTGTAACGGCGCGCCGGCGCGACTATAGTGGTGATAGTATTTTTAGTATTTACATTGTTAATAAAGCTTATTATTACTTCTTTACAATTCGAAATCATCTTCATAATTATCCTTGAATTCACACAACTTGTCTAAACTCTCTTTATAATCTGCCGATTCCAGACCCTCTTCCCCGAACTTATGTAACTTTGCAAACTTTATCCTGCTCACTTCCCTGTGCAGTTTCTCAATAACATCAGCTATAAAGGTACCATTGTGGTATCCTGCTATAACACTACAACTTTCAACATTTTCTTGCTGAATATCGTTTTTAACATATCCATATTTATTCAGCCTATCAGAAAATATTTTAGGGAATGGAGTTTTTAATTCTATAGGCTTCTCACAGATTGTCACATTTGTAGCGGAAAGGAAATTGTTTGCTTGGAAATAGAGATCAAACATTTCTTTAACACTATTACATCTGTAGGCCGGTATATTCATCTGTTCCTTGGCCTCCTTCAAAGGAGCTTTGAGATAAGTCTCTGGAATTCCTCTTACTGTTATTAACTGGAATATTTTATCCGTACCTATCTTACAACTAGGAGTTATCGAAGTATATATGGGCTTAGTCGTATTATTTAGGTATTCTATAAGATATTGAGACTCATTTAATGCAAATGGTATGGATAATGATGCCGCCGCCATTTTTCGTCCATAACCAGTCATATCGGCGCCAATATCTGACATGGTGTATAAATTGCTTTTGAGTCTGTATTTTTGGGTGAGTGTGTCCATTGCGGAAGCTAGGATAGCTGATGAGTGATAGTAGTTCTCAGGATTGTAGTTTAGATAGTCGAAAGTTCTAGGGCTTCCTGGTTTCCTCCAACCCCGCTCTCCGGTGCAAAGAGGCACGAATAAAGTTGCATGTTCCGATAACTGTTCAATAGAAAGCGCTGTGTTGACCAATCTTGTAGTATCCTTTAGATTAGATTTGTCTCGTGCTTCCTGGGTATTTGGATTGTTATCGGCAAAGTGTGATGCTATTATGGGGTGTGCAAATATGGACTTTTTGTATTCATCTGCAAGGTGCTCAATGCAACCAACAGCGAGGCCTGCAAATCCATCTGTACAGTCAAAGTTGACGTGGAAACCTTGCATACTGTCACATTCTTCTACATATTTGCGAAGGTTGTTACTGAAGTCATCGCCATAATCCGATTTCCAGACTGTTTGGCCAGTATTATAGATGTCAAAGCCCTAAAACAAAATAAGAAAAATTTTAATCTTCATAAATTGCACTGAACATTTTGAACAAATTCAATGGTTTGTGTGACAAGTTGCCATCAATTAAATGAATAATTAATAGGCAAACAACATGAGTCACCAACAATACTAAGTACACAAGCTGATAGAGTCATATTTGATTGATCGAAACCAAGTTACCGAAATAACGAAAATATGCCCGGACACTAAAACTGAGAGAATACATAAATCTACTCTTAAATCAATCAAATACGGCGTACCACAGGGCAGTGTCCTTGGTCCATTGCTTTTCTTACTATATATAAATGACTTTCCTTCTGTAACTAACTATCCCATGACATTGTTTGCTGATGATAGCACTGTATTATTTGTAGGTAATAATTTAAATGATTTAGTATTGGACATGTTACCTCATACAGACCAATAAGTCTCTTACCAATACTCTCGAAGTTGTGTGAGAAGATTATACTACGTAGGATGCTTCCAATACTAGCGGAAAACAAAATTATACCCAACCACCAGTTCGGTTTCAGGCAAAAACACGCGACAGTGGAACAAGTCCATAGAGTATACGACAGATTAAGAAAAACTCTAGAACAAAAGGAGTACTGCTCTTCCGCCTTCCTAGACATCCAACAAGCCTTCGATAAAGTGTGGCACAAAGGTCTCCTCTGTAAGATTAAGAAAAGTCTCCCACACAGCTACTTAACACTAATGACCTCATACCTAGAAGAAAGGCTCTTCCAAGTAAAAGAGGCGGATGCTACCTCTGCCTTCCATGGAATAAAAGCGGGCGTGCCGCAAGGATCAGTACTGGGACCCGTGCTGTACACGATATTCACCGCGGATCTCCCAGAAGTACCAGGCGTCACCACTGCTACTTTTGCCGACGATACTGCTATCCTGGCCAGCAGCAAGGATCCCGTAATGGCGTCAATAAAATTACAAAGGGGACTAAACGAGATTACAAAGTGGCTACAAAGATGGAAAATTAAAGCGAGTGCCTCCAAGTCTGTACATGTTACATTTTCACTTAGAAAAGGTGATTGTCCTCCCGTAACCCTTGGTGACAATGTGTTGCCGCATAATGACCATGTTAAATATCTCGGCATTCACCTTGACCGACGTCTGACCTGGAAACAGCATATTAAAACAAAGAGAGAGGAACTGAACATCCGATATAAAAACTTATACTGGATCCTGGGGCGAAACAGCATTCTATCCACGGATAACAAACTGCTCATATACAAGGCCATTCTAAAACCAGTTTGGATGTATGGCATACAATTATGGGGAAGCGCCAGCAACTCCAACATTTCAATTCTACAACGAATGCAGAACATAATCCTTCGCATAATATCCAATGTACCCTGGCTCATAACAAATGAGGAAATTCACGAACAATTGAAAATGAATACCATAAAGGAGGAAGTACGCTCCACGGCAGCAAAGTACCAACAGCGTCTTGCAAACCATCCGAATGAGCTGGCTGTCAAGCTAACCCGCCAGCGATACCCACAACGTCTGAAACGGCACAACATCCAGGAGTTACACGACCGCGAGTAGTGTCGTGCTGTAAAAACAGAGGTGCTGTCCCCACTGGGGGGCACACTCTACCAACGCCATTCAAACCAAAAAACAAATCTACTTATAGTCCGAGGACTGATCGTAGATAATAAAAAGTATTGGACATTAATAATTCTTTGACATGTATAATTGAATGGCTTAATCTTAATAATCTTAAAATTAATTTTGACAAAACTAAAATAATGAATTTCAGACAGAGAAATAATATTAATACAGATATAAATATTCACTATTTAGGTAACAAAGTAGAAGAAGTAGAAAATACGAAATTTTTGGGTTTGTACTTGGATAATAAAATCAACTGGAAGACACATATTGAATATATCTGCAATAGACTGAGCCAGTCTTCATACGCACTACGGAAACTGAGTAATGCAGTCAACAAAAAAGGCCTATTGACAGCCTATCACTGTTATGTTGCCTCTATACTTAGATACGGTTTGATATTTTGGGGGAACTCAACAGATATTCAACGTGTCTTTGTAGCCCAAAAGCGATGTATAAGATCAATGTGCCACTTGAAAATGACTGAATCTTGTAAACCATATTTTAAAGATCTGAACCTTTTAACTCTAGCTAGCATGTACATATATGAATGTAGTGTTTTCGCAAAATCTAACCTAGACCTATTTAAGTTCCACACTAGGGAACGTATAAAAGATCAAATGAAGTTGGTACCTTGTAAAACTAAGCTAATGCATAAAAATGTTTACTGCAGAATCCCGCTCATTTATAACAAACTTCCAAAATCACTGCGAGAAAGTACAAACATGACCACTTTTAAACAAGGACTTTCGAAACTACTAATAAGTAAATGTTATTACACTTTAAGTGAGTATTTGAATGACTCTGTATAGATAGATGTAAGAACTTTAATTGTATGCCCTTGCGGCGGGACATAGCTGGACCGACGACGATGTAACAACATTTATACCTATGCTCCACAATAAACATATTTTCATTTTCATGTTTCATTTCATTTTCAATATTCTGATGCTAAATAGGTGCCAAGACCAAACAAGGATTTAAGACATTGCCCACTGACAGATCATCGGTGACGCATTGTGGAGAGGTATACACTCTATCATGAAGGTCTGGATTCGAATCTCAAAAACTCATTATGTACCAATGAGTTTTTCTAACATAATAATGTCCATTATACCGACTGCTCTCAAAACGGTGAAGGAAAGCATCGTGAGAAAACCTGCATATGCTGGAGAAGAAATTCTGATGCGTATGTGAAGTTATGCGGCATGCATGGTGGACTAATAAATAAATATATTGGACATTGTCATACAAATTATCCAGTCACATTTAAAGTACCAGAATCTAGCCTGGACTTGTATTATGATGACTAGACAACGATATACAATACATAATATAGATACAAACATCCATGATACATATTTGTCCCTTACAGGATTTGATCCCACGACCCTCGGCACAGCAGGCAGGTTCACTACCGACTGGGCTACCGGGCCATCAATATAATGCCTAGACATCCTACAGATCTCAAATAAGATCATCCATTAACGGGCACAGAGTGAAAAAAAAAGATAAATAATAGGAGGTAACAAATGGACAACATCATTATCATATCCCAGTAGTCACAAAACCCTTACTTACATTGTCATCTCCATGCCCATATTCATTAATAACATTAACAGTCCTAGAATGCAGCCGTGGATAAACAAAGTCTGTCCAAGTGTTAACACTCTCATCTAATTTGTAGTCTTTAGAAGCAGAAGGACCTTCCGTTTCAAGATCTTTCAGAAATTCATTTTTCTCCGGTGCTGGTTCTTCTATTTTTTCAACGGTCTCCCATTCAAAGTTCACCTGGGTGCTCTGTGAATCATCAGGTAACCCTCCGCTTACTGGAAGCGTCTTTAAACTGCCTTTTAGGTCCGCTATGAGCAGTCTCGGTGTGTACGTTAACTCCCCAGCAGCCGTTCTGCCTTCACGGTACAGAATATCATGGTTACATTCAGTTTTGACCGTTCCGGTGTAGTCGAAACTGAGCTCTTGGATGTTCCAGAAATGGGCCCCGACGTAGTTCGAGTAATGACCAAACTGGAGGGTTATTATTTCGCGAGTAGACATTTGGAGTTTTTGTACGATAAATTATTCCAAGTCCTGGACTTGGAATAATTTACTATTATAGTTTTCGATGATGATTGTTTTTCACCTAAAATCACGTTTTGCTGATGACAGATGACAGATGTCAGTGGATGACCAGTCGCTCGAAAGTCCCATATAAAAAAAAAATACTATGGCGAAAGATCCCATTAACCTCAGGAGCACGGACCGAACCTCAGGGTTCTAAAACGCGAAATCATGGTCAAGCCCCGATGGAACCCCAGGGTTCCATGTAGTCGACGTCCTAAATTATGCCTTATTGTCGAATTCCTATGGTTTATTTCTCTTTGGCATGTTCTACGACATAAAACCTTATGAAATTCCCTTTCCAACGATATATCACAGTATGGGAGCAAATCAATTGCCGCGTCACTAGCCGCCATTTTCACGAGGTCAACGCGCGGCAGCGCGGAAACCACACATTTTGAATTGAATTTATTCGATTTTTTATTATGGCAAGGACAAATAAAGCTTCTTTCATTTTGTTGCATATTTTATCTGTATTCATCCAACAGTTTTCCTTGTCTGTACATTTTTTATCTGTGAGGTAGTTTTTATTTTTTGTTGGTACCACCCATATCCGTCTCTCATGTTTTCATCTTGACACTTTGTACTATTAGTGGTAGAGAGGCAAGTATGTTTTGTTTCTTTCCAATAGCTCAACTATTCAAGATGCCGTAACAAAAAACCGCATGTCGATTTATAAACAAACAAATGAATGGGAACGTTTTTTCTGGCGGAACTCAGTCTGGCGCTCGCCGCCGCCGAGAGCGCAGTGCTCGACGGATAGTTTTTTTTTTTAAGGCAGTGCTCCAGAGGTCTACCACTCATGAGCAAATAATCCAGTGAGGTAATAGAAAAAAAAACTATCATTTTAGTAGCGTGTTCGTTGATATTATTTTAAAAGATCTAATTTTTTATTATTGTTTGCTGCATTTATCATATTTTAAAAGTTAAATATTAATCAGATTAAGAATTAAACTGTTCTTGTAGGAACATAAAACAACTAAGTGGTATTTACTTTGATTTTCATATGGTATCACCACAAAAATGTCTGCCGGTGCCGCTTGCCGTTACGAGTGTGTTTTGTAATTTGATTTTGCAAATTTACATGTTTTATGCATTATAATTAGTCTGAAAGTATTGTGTGCTGATCGTTATTTACGTCCATAAGTATTGAGTTGAGCCGCTGCTCCTCCATTTTGAATATATTATCAGTGTTTGTTGAGAAAGGACTCGTGGTATTTTTTTGTGATTTTGTCTAAGAAATCGACTCTTGAATGTGCTTTGTGTGAGACAGGACTCTTTACAATAATGGGTAGCAAAGGCAGTCACAGAATTTGTGAAATTTGTGGACTAAGGGAGAGACATTGCGCCCGTCCATTATTATTTTCGAGGTTTCCTATCGACGAAGACCGGTGAGTTTGCTTTTACGTTCTGCCTACCTTTTGTGCACTCCTTTCTTACCAAAACATATTACCTATTTAACAGTCATTTACGTAAGGTATACAGAGACAAAAATAAATGATTTTTTTTTCTAAAAAGACCTCTAAAGTTCTCTAATATTCTCTTAAAGTTCTCTTCTATAGGTGCAAAAATAAGCGAGTAATCGAGGTGGGCATACAGGCAGACAGACAGAATGGACGAAAGTATAAGGGTTCCTTGTTAACGGCGCTAAACACGCCAAAAATGAGCGCTAAGGTGGCAGCACTGGAGCCAACAGTTTTCTAGTAGAAACTTATGATCAAGGACCTCTTTAGTCTTTATTCGTATATAACTTATTATTAACCTGTGGCACTTGCCCGTCCGGGCGTGTTCCTTGGCAGAGAGGAAAGTATGGGATGATATGTGCATGCTCTCTCCACTCCGGGCGTTGACAGGAGTCGTTCGTGTTGCTCTATGCTTTTTCTTCGCTCTTGAGTGTAAAAATATTGTTTTTGGTTTTCCAGAGATGCCGACACAGCGTGGTGAACCACAAGGAAGTCAACAGAACAAAATGATAAAGAGAAAACTAGAAGAACATAGCCCAGGTCAGTAACTTACACGGTTATACAGGGTGTCATGTCAAGAGAGGTCTAACTGATGCACCTTAAAATGATTGACGGCCCCCAACAAGCAAAGTAATCCTATAAGGAAAGATTATAAGTCTATCTATCTCTACTAATAACGTTCTTATAACGGCATCATTACTTAACATTCGTCAAATGTTCGACAAGCTTTAACATACTCAAGAGCATTCGTGTTTATATCTCAGTCTTATATTTTGCTAAAAGACGAACTACAGTACAGTTACAGGACACTTTTACTTATAAGAACACTAGTGTTTACCTGCGACTTCGTCCGCACAAATTATATACCAGATTTTAAGTCAGATCATAAGCTATCAAACAAAAAAAGTTTCATCAAAATCGGTACAGTAGTTTTTGCGTGATGCGCGAACAAACAAACAAACAAACACACAAACAAACAGACAAACAGACAAACAGACAGACAAAATTTCTAAAAAAGGTTGATTTCGAGTCAGGGATACATAAAAACCATATCGTTATCTTTTTTTTGTCAATATCTTCAATGTACAGACACACTTCAGTTACAGTTTTATAATAGTTTAGATTTCACAAGCGTAGATATTCTCGAGAGCATTTGTTTTTAATTCTCAGTCTTACGGTTAGCTACAAGATTATCCTTTACGACATTTATTGGAATACATATCCTATAATTGTTTGCAGAAAGATTAAATAGTCTTGAATAATAATTATGTTGATCTTATAGTATCATTTTGTAAGAGAACAAGGTATTATAACACACTCATCATCATAATCATATCAGCCATTAAACGTCCTCTGCTGGACATAGGCCTCCACAAAAATGGGGGGATTTGCCATAATCGCCACGCTTGGCAGGCGGGTTGGCGATCGCAGTTGGATTGAATGTGTGTACTCAGTGGATGCTGCTGCCCATCCTCCGGTAGATCTCTTAGTCACCTTTTACGACACCCACGGGAGGAAATGGGATGGTGCTACTCTTAGCTGACACCACACGGACTATAACACACTAAGCTCATAAGCTGAGATTTTTATAAGTTTGCGTCGTTATAGTCTTGTTTGAGACTCTTTTAAATGTACTTAAATAGAGCGTTATGAGATTAAACAACCTTATATGCTACTTTATCAATCACTTTATTAGTAAACATCAGCCATCTTTAGCCCAGTAATTTTGCGGTTTGAGCAGGGACTCATTAGGAATTGATATTTTTTTCGGTATATCATTTAAAAGCCGACTTGAGCCTAGAAATATTTCAACAACATCCCCAAATTTAAAATTTTGCATTTATCACGTTCTAAAAAACCTGACGTTTAAATAATTTCACATTTTAAAGGCTTTTTCGCCACTGTTGAGTGTGAATTTTTTGTTGGATTGGTAAAGCAAACGTCAAAATAATGTAATTTTTTGACATGTTTTCACCAATCAAACGAAAATTGACCTTGAGTGCCGCCAATTATAGTGCGTCCACGATGGATTGGTGATTTTGATAGATCGTTTTAGAGCGATTATTTTACTTTCTGAAAAAGTTTGAGCCGTTAAACCTTTAATTTTACGTTAAATTTTAATTAACATTATATATTTTTAGGTACTATAAAGCTTTGACGGCTCAAACAGCTTTAAAAAGTAAAATGAAATCTCTAAAACCGCCTGTCAAAATCACCATCCTATGTTGAACAGACTATAGTTCTCAGTTTTTATGTAGTGTAGCAGTCAAACCAATAAAATAACATGAAATTTTTCCTTTTCAGATGTAACGCCAAGAAAAAAAAAACTAATTGCAGATTTAAAAAAAACGAGGTATACACTAAAGTCGTTAAAGAAAAGCGCAAATCTGGTAGAAAATATTAATTCGCCGGTTCTAAAGGAATTTGTTATTAATGCGTGCAAAAACCAAAATCGAAAACCAAGAGGGAGAAGGTGGACCACCAAAAATAAAATATCGGCGTTAGCCATATTTAAACGCTCCCCGAAAACCTACCGATTTTTAAATAAAATCATGCCATTGCCGAGTGAGAAGACTCTACAAAATATTTTAAAAAAAGTACCTATGCAACCAGGTATTAATAAATCTGTGCTAAGCCATCTGCAAAAAATTTGCAAAAATAAAAATGACAAAAACAAAATGTGTTGTCTTCTCTTCGATGAAATGGCGCTGAAACCTCGATTGATCTATAATATGGCGACTGATCTTGTTGAAGGATATCAAGACCTGGGAGAAGAATGTGGACGATCCAATAAGTTGGCTGACCATGCGCTGGTCTTCATGTTACAAGGTCTGTGTCTTAAATTTAAGCAGCCTATTGCATACTATTTTGTGAAAGGGACAATTTCTTCAGAGATGTTGGCAAAGATCATCAAAGACATAACAATCAAAGTGTCCGCCACAGGCTTTAAAGTCATAAATACTGTTTGCGACCAAGGCCCCACAAATATGGGAGCCCTTAAAATACTCAGGGAGTCGTCAGGGCCAATAGATGATGGCTCCAATCAGTACTTCATTTTAAATAATGAAAAAATAAATATTATTTACGATGTTCCTCATTTATTTAAATCATTGAGAAACAATTTTCAAAATTATGGCACCATTGTCATAAATGGAAAAAAAGCGCAATGGTCACATCTGATACAGGTTGAGGAAAAAAACCGTAACTTTTTATTTTTATCAAAAATTTCACCTGTACATGTCGACCCGAAGTACAGGGCGAAAATGAAAGTGAAGTATGCTGCACAAATACTGAGCAACACTGTGGCAGCCGTTTTAAAACTTCTGTCAAGTGCAGAAAATGACCCTCAGCGTTCCAGTGGTCTTATGGAATCGGCTCTTGTAATCCAAGACTTGGATAAATTATTTGATGCCACAAATGGACCATCCGGTCCTGATGACGTAAAAAAGGGCCAAAGGCAGAACGTTTCTGCGAAAACGAACCATATGGATGTTTGGGCAGACTATATAAAAAAAATGTCGACGATAAAATTTAAAAAAAATGGTATGGAGGCAAGAAAAGTCAAATGCGTGAGTGGCTTTGAAATAACTCTAAAGAGCTTACGCGACATCTGGCAAATTTTAAATAGGTCAGGATTTTCCTATTTGAATTTGAGACAGCTCAATCAGGACGCCCTTGAAAATTTATTCGGCGTGATTCGGCAGCACAGTCCTACAAACCGCAACCCCACTTGTGCACATTTTGTGGCTGCACTGAAAACTGCCATCGTCACTAAGTTGGCGGCACCCCACAGTCGTGGAGCGAATTGTCAAAAAGACGACAAAGTGCTTTTGACAGACTTGCACAGCTTCGTTTTTGAAGAAAACCCAAAGACTGCATCAGAAACTGAAAATTTTGTGGAAGTTGAAGAAACAGAAACTCTCCACGTAAATAATGAATTCCCAGTTTTGGCAATTCCAGAAGAAGATGAGGACATAGTAAACGACTTGGCTAATATTGAGGAACAGCCAGTTGTATATGTATCTGGCTATTTAGCATCCAGGTTGCTTAAAATATTTAACTGCCAGAGCTGCACAGGCGGTTTAGCGGTTGAAAACCCAGATGGAGACATTTATAATTACATACGATTGAGAGAATGGTGGGAGAACAAAAAATCATTGACATATCCGTCAGTGGCCCTATGTCGATTAGTGCAAGAGGCAACAACAGTGACACAAAATGAGTTGTGTCCAAGATTATTTGAGCCAAATATATGTCAGATGGCTGTTACGCTGTATTCAGCGAAATGTGACACAAAGTGGTTCACTTGCGCTACACACTACAGTGATGTGTTTAAAACATTATTTAGCCGTCTTGCTCTTCTCCTGATCAGGCGTCAATGCCAGAAAGTTAATCAAAGTCTTGCGAATCAAGAAGAACGTGTGGCTGATATTTATAAAAAAGCGCAGCAGCAAGGCATTGCAAAATAGCCTATAAATAATATATGACTCATCAACGTCAAGGGTTATCCCGGCCCAATGCAGCGCACCGAGTGGCATGCAGCTTCGAGCGTCACGTCGCGTCAAGTCAGCTCCAGCGAAGTCGTACACACCGCGCATAAGATACCTGAACCACCTAGTGAGCACTAGTGCTTGCTAGGTGGTTCAGATATCTCGAGCGAGCGGTGTGTACGTGCGTGACCCACTAACGGTATTTTTTAGACTTATTAGCGGGTGAAACCGCTTTAGTAACCAGTTAACCACTACTTTAAGTACAGTTCTTTCAAAGCAGTGTAGCCGTTTAAGACAAACGATAAGATCACATATTTTTGCAAAGTAATGTAGTTCTTTCAAGGCTTATCTTTAACATTTTTGTATTTGAGTTAATTATGTTTAACTAACTATTGTATGAAGAATACACTGAAGGATTAATACTAACTTCTTGGATCAATTATCTTTTTACTTATCAATAATTCGGTATGTTCAGTTTTTTTTGTCTTTATTTTATATTTTTTACGGATAGAAAACATCATTGAAACATTTTTAGAAACAAATTCTAGCTTTATATAGTATAATTTTCTTTCTTTTTGCAAAACATCGAGTTTATCAGTAAAAATTAAAATTTTAACTAATTTGTAAAAGGCAAAACAGGGGCCTGTTTCACGAAAGCTACAAGTCTTGTAATACAAGTGAGTAACCATAGTAACACAAGTATAACAAAAAATTTACAAGCGTAGCGTTTCACGAAACTACACTTATTACACGTGTAGAATACAAGTCACGAACAAATGGTCACATTACAAGCACGTATCTTCAATTGTAGCAATTATTCTGTTTCATCCGAATTTAAGAATCCATAGAAATACCCAATACTCGTATATCAGTGACATTGACATAACGATAGAATTATTGTCGGCCAGTGCATTTCCTTATTGCATTGATATTGGATCTATTTTGTAACCGATAAAAACTCTAAGATCAAGAACCTCGTTATGTATAAAAACTACACTTGTGTTTTTCTTTGTGAAACAGAATTTACAACTCCATGTTAGAACTCGCTTGTGAACTTGTACCTTTCGTGAAACAGGCCCCATGTCGCGAAAAAATCATTCGAACTCCGTGGTGATTTTCATTTTTTTAAATCAAGCAAAAGCTTTTCTCCGTGGAAATCTATTGCTTGGTTTAAAAAAAAATCCCCTGCCTTCTCTTTCTAACTTAAAAGGAAACAGAAACGGTGAGATCAAATGTCAAATTCTGACATATTGAATATATTTTTTTCTTAATGGCCAGTTATTTTAAGGTAATTTTTAGTTTACCAAGGAGTTTGCAGGTCTAACGAGTGACGTCACTGGTTGGACCGAACAACGACGTTATTTTATTTAAAATATCTGTAATCCTTTCATTTTAAAATTTCTGACAGAAAATATTGTTATTGAGACCATTATCTCGAAATGGTTTTCGATTTAGCCCTCCGAAATAAAACTTGACATACCGAATTATAAGGTTATTATTTCTGCACAAGTTACTCTTGCATGGTAATTGCATTCTTTAATTGATGCGATTGTAAGAAATTTTCTACCTATACATTTTGTACAACAGATGCGGTCGCAATCTGCAGGGTCTTATAAATATGTAGTTAAAATTTATATGTATAATTTAGTAAATAAAATTGAAAAATACAACGGTACAAACGTGTTTTATTTAGGTATATGTAATTTGCTTTAGAGTTCAAAAGTATTGTTAGACCCTAATATTCTGTTTTTGACAAAATCATCGATATCCACAAAACAGCACTAATGATAAATATCGATAACCATGTTAGGCATTAGTACATCCCTATCGAACATGACAGCTGTCAAAATCGACGTCACTGTCATGACGTCACACCGATTATCAAATTGGTAGCTAATGGGAACCTGTGCCGTCATAGGCCAAGTATTTCGCTTACGCTGATAGACGGAACATCAGTGTAACCGCGTATGAGACAGCGATAATTTCATCCAGTGATACCATAGGAAATCGAACTCCCATAAAAATGGGTAAATGAACTATGATATTTTATGTAACACAAGTGCGATTTTTGAATCTCATTCGGTGAGCTCAGCAGTTGAAAATTTCAAAATTACTTTGGAGATATGCATCTTTCTACTGCTGATTTGACTTTCACAAATCATTAATCATACTACAAGAGAGCGATTTTTGAAAGTCAAATCCACAGTATAAAGATGCACATCTCCATAGTAATTTTGACATTTTCAACAATGTTTTCAACTGCTGAATTCACCGAATGAGATTCCCGCGCCGCGCGTAGGGTGAATACTTACAGTCCTTTGAGTCTAGTACGATTTCACTACATGTGCGCACCGCGCCTTCGGCTGCTTAGAAAATAACCAGGGCCTCTAGAAAAAGTACTTTCGATTAGCATTAACGACAGTAGAAAAAAAAATAACGTATGGACTTGACGTATGGTGGAGAAAGAAAACGTCAAAATGTTTCTATCGCCAATGTCAAATCCATACATTCTGTCATTTCTACTAGCGTCTATGCCAATAGAAATGTTACCTTGTCTATAGCCCCTGTAGTGCGATTTTTGAAAGACACCCGTTGTAATCAGCAGTAGAAAATGTTAAAATTACTATGGAGATTATGCGTCTTTCTACTGCTGATTTGAACGTGTGACTTTCAAAATTCCTACTTTGACTATTATAATTATCTACTTGTGTACTATCTACCGACACATTGAATTTACCTTTATATACCGTGTTGGAGTGGCACTGTATTCCATTTCTCTTATACGTATATTTTCAATAAACAGATGTTCTTCAAATACGTGAATTTATAGTAGGTGACCCATTGAGGCCAGGTGCGGGGACCCATATATTTTTAAAATATTCGTCGCTTGGAAAACTATGAAGAAAAAATACGTCGCTTAAAAACGCAAAAAAGCTACAACTCCCTAACCTACCTATACGATAAATGTAGTTTTTACGTGATGCTCGAACAAACACACAAACAATCAAACGAATAGACAAACAGACATAAAAAAACCTCACTAACTATTCTTTATGATCCAACCTTAGACGATTTATATAGGGACCGCCTCGCCTTAGCATTTCCCCTCTGTCGACGTTCTGGCACGTCGAACAAATCAAGACGAGTCAAACAATCTTACGCATTTACATACAATTTTATGCCATATATATCACTAAACATGCAGCCTATAATTGCGGAACAATAATTTCGAAACTATCGCGTTTGGGGTTCACACGACACAGTTTTTTATGAATTTTAACATTCAACATTAAAATCTAAAGTAATGGAATAAAGTCCAAAGTTGCGGATTTCATGCTGCCTCAAACATACATACCTCATGCTACCAAAAAGTGACAGAAAAGTTTGTTAGTAGAATTACACGCGTAACTTGTCCATAAATAAATACTCTAAGGATCCAACTCACGTCAACGACATCATCTCATCTATCATGGTATGTTTTACAGGAAGGTTAACTAAAGCTGCTGGCACGTTCACAGACACATACAAATGAGTTCGATGAGACATTCTGCGTGCAGTGAGACAAAGGCATTGCGTAAATGTGTGGCACGCGCCAGCTTTAGTTAACCGACCTCTATTTTTAATGCTGTTTTTTGTTGGAGCTTCTAACCCTGAGGCAATGACAGCTATCCATGGTATGGTACGCTTAACTACGTTTAACTAGCGGTTACAAAACTTCCTCATGAAACTTCTTCTGGCTTACCCTTGGCACAGCCCTTGGTGTACCTTATTTTCAAGGTGGAAACAGGGTAATTGTAATTTGACATCTGACCACCCTTATTCAGATTACAAATCACAAAATTTAGCTTTAACTTTTAAATTATTGTCTTTAACACTTGCCCGATGAATGAAACTATTAAAATGCGTTTTATTATTAATGTTTCCTGCAATAAAACGTGAATTAATGTTAACATACCGGTGGAAAGAAATATTTTCTTTGCAACGTTCAGTGCGGCTCTTGCATCCTAAAACGCTGCACGCTACCATGTTGTTAACTTAAAATCACCCACTCGCAACAAATTACAATGAATTAAATTATTACGAAATAACTATTCATCGAAATATAGAGCAACAAACATTTTTATGAAATTCTTGTTGACTGACTCCGGAGTCAGACCATAGAGGCTAGAGCAAAAATATGGCTACGTCAATAAGGACAGCAATAAGGTAGCGATCTCCTTTTTTAACTAGAGAGAATTTGTATTATGCATCCCTCATTGAGTAAATGAGACAAAACACGTTCTTCGTTCTATTACTTGCTCTTTCTACGTGTGCCGTACAAATTCTTTTTTTTTTTTTATTATGAAGATCGGTCTCTTAAAACGGAGTGATTATATTCTCTTTGTGGATGACAGACAGTTGACCAGTTGACAGATGAATGCATGCATGCTATGATATCTTAGTGCAAACGAAGTAAAACGCTGAAAGACAGCTTCCGCCATCTGTCGGTGACGTTTCGAAGCACTATGAGCGACAGCGCGCTACACCTCACCGCTGCGCTGTAGTAGTGAGAGATTTCGCCCATATCAAACACAGTCTTGTTGGTCTAGTGGTCTAGACAACCGGCTCACGATTCGGGTGCTTATGGTTCGAGCCTCGTGTCGGCCAGCCGTCTTTTTCTATTTATTTATCAATGTGGCTCCCCCATGCGCTAATAAGGGGCAACGACAATAATTTAGCCGTTCTAAAATCCCAGGCGACTTATCTATCTATACCCAATATACATACTAATCTATGAATGCATGCTATGTATGTTATCTTAGAACAAACTAATGACGTGGAACGCTAATAGACAGCTTCCACCATCTACCGGTGATATTTCTAAACACTATGTGTTGAAATTTGGGTTCATATCTAAGGCTCGGGTCCCACGGCCTGTATATACGCAAATCGCGCCAAGCCACACGCCGTGGGAACGGTCTCGCCTGTCTTGGCCTGTAGACGCCTGTGGACGCCTGTGGTGTGTATTGTGTCCGGATCGCTGTCGGTAACTTCAAAGGGGCGCCTGTCGCCGCGCCTGTGCAAGCGCGTGGATTGCCGAGCCATTGACATAGTACTGAAGCCAGAGGACTTATTAATTACTAAAAAGATTACCGATTGCCGTTTAGAAATTGTTGTAAGGTACTAAATGACTAATATAATAAAAACCTAAGTCTTACAGATCACAACCCGCCGTAGAAAAAAAATAAAAATAAGTCTGAAACGTTTCAAATTTCGAAGCTATTTTCTATACTGCCATGTTCTTCACCTTAGTTTGAAAATGTCAGTATAGAAATAAAA
Source organism: Agonopterix heracliana (assembly GCA_963693445.1). NCBI lineage: Eukaryota > Metazoa > Arthropoda > Insecta > Lepidoptera > Depressariidae > Agonopterix > Agonopterix heracliana. The sequence goes on from OY856310.1 coordinate 6,861,558, forward strand.
GAAAACCTCGAAATTTAAGACTAAATGTTTTTATTTTTTTTCTACGCCGGGTTGTGATCTGTAAGACTTAGGTTTTAATATTAGTCATTTAGTACCATAAAATAATTTGTAAACGGCAATCGGTAATCTTTTTTGTAATTAAAAAGTCCCCCGGCTACAGTACTACCCTGTCAGTGTCAAGGTTAAAACTATGACTAGATTTATAGATATACCCCCCCCCCCCCCCCCCTTGCTACGCCTATGTTAAGATTTTTGCATTTTTAATCGAAATGAAAATTCAGAACGCTCGTTAAAGTTAATCCTCCATTAAATCTCTTGCTAGCTTTTACTACGTCAACAAGACAAAAAGTGACAGCAAGAGAATTAATGGAGGATTAACTTTAATGAGCCTTTCTGCAACTGAGTTTTAGTTGCAGGAACGGTCATTAAAGTTAATCATCCATTAAATCTCTTCTGTAATTTTTTGCCTTGTGGACGTAGTAAAACCTAGCAATAGATTTAACGGAGGATTAACTTTAATGAGCGTTTCTGCAACTGAGTGTTAGTTGCAGGAACAGTCATTAAAGTTAATCTTCCATTAAATCTCTTGCTGTAATATTGTCTTGTGGACGTAGTAAAAGCTAGCAAGAGATTTAATTGAGGATTAACTTTAATGAGCGTTTCTGCAACTGAGTGTTAGTTGCAGGAACAGTCATTAAAGTTAATCTTCCATTAAATGTCTTGCTGTAATATTGTCTTGTGGACGTAGTAAAAGCTAGCAAGAGATTTAATTGAGGATTAACTTTAATGAGCGTTTCTGCAACTTAGTGTTAGTTTCAGGAACGGTGGATTAACTTTAATGAGCGTTTCTGCAACTGAGTGTTAGTTGCAGGAACAGTCATTAAAGTTAATCCTCCATTAAATCTCTTGCTGTAATATTGTCTTGTGGACGTAGTAAAAGCTAGCAAGAGATTTAATGGAGGATTAACTTTAATGAGCGTTTCTGCAACTGAGTGTTAGTTGCAAGAACAGTCATTAAAGTTAATCTTCCATTAAATCTCTTGCTGTAATATTGTCTTGTGGACGTAGTAAAAGCTAGCAAGAGATTTAATTGAGGATTTACTTTAATGAGCGTTTCTGCAACTTAGTGTTAGTTTCAGGAACGGTCATTAAAGTTAATTTAATTGAGGATTAACTTTAATGAGCGTTTCTGCAACTGAGTGTTAGTTGCAGGAACAGTCATTAAAGTTAATCTTCCATTAAATGTCTTGCTGTAATATTGTCTTGTGGACGTAGTAAAAGCTAGCAAGAGATTTAATTGAGGATTAACTTTAATGATCGTTTCTGCAACTGAGTGTTAGTTGCAGGAACAGTCATTAAAGTTAATCCTCCATTAAATCTCTTGCTGTAATATTGTCTTGTGGACGTAGTAAAAGCTAGCAAGAGATTTAATGGAGGATTAACTTTAATGAGCGTTTCTGCAACTGAGTGTTAGTTGCAGGAACAGTCATTAAAGTTAATCTTCCATTAAATCTCTTGCTGTAATATTGTCTTGTGGACGTAGTAAAAGCTAGCAAGAGATTTAATTGAGGATTAACTTTAATGAGCGTTTCTGCAACTGAGTGTTAGTTGCAGGAACAGTCATTAAAGTTAATCCTCCATTAAATCTCTTGCTGTAATATTGTCTTGTGGACGTAGTAAAAGCTAGCAAGAGATTTAATGGAGGATTAACTTTAATGAGCGTTTCTGCAACTGAGTGTTAGTTGCAGGAACAGTCATTAAAGTTAATCCTCCATTAAATCTCTTGCTGTAATATTGTCTTGTGGACGTAGTAAAAGCTAGCAAGAGATTTAATTGAGGATTAACTTTAATGAGCGTTTCTGCAACTGAGTGTAAGATTAGTTCATTTTAATCAACTTTTTAGATTAAAATAGTTAATTATTTTTAATTTTAATCAAAATTAACTTTGGGCCCGCACTGCTTTAAACCACATACTCGACTCATCAAACTGAACAACTTTAACCTGTCAGAACAAAAAAAAATAGAACAATATTAATATCATGGTCAACTCGGACAACATGAACAAATCGGATAACATGGTCAACTCGGACAACATGGTCAACTCGAATAAGATGGTCAACTCGGACAACATGGTCAACTCTGACATCATGGTCAACTCGGACAACATGGTCAACTCGGACAACGTGGTCAACTCTGACAACATGGTCAACTCGGACAACATGGTCAACAAAGTCAACTCTGACAACATGGCAAACTTGGTCAACATGGTTAACTTGAACAACGTGAATAACCTTAATAACATGGTCAGCTCAGTCAACATGATCAACGGTGGATTTTGTCAAAGTTAATTGAGTTGTCAAGAGTTGTTCATGTTGTCCATGTTGACTGAGTTGACCATGTTGTCAGAGTTGACCATGTTGTCCTAGTGTTCATGTTATCCGAGTTGTTCTCCTCCATCTGGCGTCAACGCCATCTATCGCGGTTTGTTGGAACTATGTTTTACTACCTGTCAGAAAACTCTCCATCGGGTAGATTTATTCCTGACTGGCTCGGCAATCCACGCGCTTGTACAGGCGGCGACAGGCGTTTCCTTTGAAGTTACCGACTTTCGATGGATAGCAATACGCACCGCAGGCCGCGACAGGCGCTCTGTTCCCACGGCGTGGCGCGTGGCGTGTGGATTGACAACACACATGCCGTGGGACCCTATCTACAAGCTAGCTACAGTTGGTGCGTGGATTGTAGCGACAGTGTTGCCAAGTTCGGCTTTTCGGAACTAGATTAGCTCTTTTTTTCTCTCGACTAGCGCTGCACCATATTTAATAACTTAGTAGTTTATATTTCAGTTGTGTTTATATAAATTAGCCGAAATTTTACATTTTCTTATTACGGACAAATTACAGAGCACGGTTTGTCGTGAAAGTTCGTTTTGTTTCTATACATTACATGCAAATCTTTTCCAATGCAGTTTTCGTGTGCCGCGGTGATTACGTAAGACGCGAAAATTATCGTATTTCTTTTTTTTTACTTATTCCGGTCTCCTTATAATCTATGTTCTTGCAGAATAATTCAGAAAAGAAAGATTGTTTTTCAGTTATTAAAACAACAAGAAATGAAATATGTAACAATTTAGATATTATAATATTATATAATAATTTGGCTTTGAAGTAAAAGAAATAAATGGCTCATTCCCTTGCGTAGCAATGGTAACACTGAATGGCATGGCGAGCCACAGGCGCCGTGGGAACGGGTCGGCGCGTGGTGTTACAGGCGAGTACAGGCGAAGCGCGTCGTGGCGCGGCTTGTCTATACACAGGCCGTGGGACCCGGGCCTAAGCTGGAGCGATAGCGCGGGATACCGCTGCGCTGTGTAGTAGTGAGAGATTTCGCCCATATCAAACACTGTCTTGTTTGTCTAGTGGTCTAGCTAGACAACCGGCTCACGGTTCGAGTGCTTATAGTTAGAGCCTCGTGTCGGCTGGCCGTCTTATTCTATTGTTTATCAATCAATGAGCCAGATTTATTAGTCTATGGATGAATGACTGAAAATGAAATGAGGGAGGAGGAATTGATCATGCTATGATTGACAGCTTCTGCCATCTATCGGTGACATTTCGAAGCTGCGCTTTAGTAGTGAGAGATTTCGCCCATATCAATAACTGTCTTGTTCGTGTAGTGGTCTAGACAACCGACTTAGGCCCATCACATACATGCGGAATCGTCAAACGGAAACCTGATTCGGGATTCCGATTCAGAATTCCTGGAACCATCCACACACATACGTTTTTGTTTCATCCGAAATAACGGTTGGCAGAAGTATTGCCAACTATAATGGTTACAAAAAATACTAGAGAGCCGCCGTTTAAAATATGCCTAAAATGTTTTATGTCTTTGTTGACATTGTTTTATGATTTACTGACCAAAAAACTTCGAATGACTTCAGCATAGCTAGCATGCCGCAGTGATACAGCGCTATCACACCTTAGCTCTCTTTCTATTTGCGTGCGAACGAACGATATAAAAGACGTGATACAGCCGTATCACGTGTAGCATACTACGAGTGCTGGATATAAGTAGTCAAGTCAAGTCAACTAGGCATTGCAGCTTAGTATGTGAGAGTGAGCCCGTGTCTACTCGTAATGGACAGTAGGTACTTAAAACTAATTATAAGATGCTTAAATTATCTTACATCATGACAGATATGAATAATATAATATAACTTTTTTTTTTGCAATAGTTCTTAATCACAAAGAACCAAATCGCACATGCTATTTGTATATGTAGTATCACTGCGGCATGCAGCATAGCTAGCATGATACAGCCGTATCACGTCTTTTATCTCGTTCGTTCGCACGCAAATAGGATTAGTTCCAATGATTTTCCGCAAAATGGCGAGGTTTTTTCTTTTCTGGTCGGGCTTTACCAATAATACGTACCTAATTAATCTATGGTTGTTTATGAGTAGTTTTCTGACAGCTAGTTAAACAAAGTCCCACAAACCGCAATAGATGGCGTTGACGCGAGTTGGATGAGAAGATTTTTTTAAATTGCATTTCGAGGCATGTTCGTGCCACCATGTACCTCCATCCTTTTTATTTTACATATGCCAGAAAGAGCGAGCATGACGTTTTTCTCGTTTAGTCGTGGGTGGCGTGCTAGTCGTGCAGTACCTACAGTTTCAGTAGTACTCATAAAGTTAAGGTATAATAACTTTATGGTAGTACTAGTGAAAGCTCTTGACTACCCCGTCGATGAATCTAGTCGTGAGCGTATGCATAGGTATGATTTGATTCGATGATTCATGCGGTCCGAGATAGACAAATTGATTGATTTCGTTATTTACTGCCAAACATAATTTCTACTGCTGATTTGACTTTCATACGATTTTTGAAAGCCAAATCAGCAGTAGAGAGACGCATATCTCCATAGTAATTTTGACATTTTCAACGGCCGAGCTCAGCGAATGAGTTTCAAAAAAAAAAAGGTACCAATAAGCAAACGTTTTCAGTGTGAATTGACCCTTATTTTCCTAAAACACTTAATAAATAAAAAAACCGGTTTACTCATTCAATTTTTATTACAAAAATGTTATTAAAAATCATTCAACTTAGTTCCTTAATACAGCACTATAATACTAAACCTATTATCTACTCTTACGCACTAAATGCTTATTTTACATGGATGTTGAAATACTGGCAGTGGAAAAATACACTATTTTTATTTATTGTACAAAATTACAGTTATTAGGCTAGTGACAACAGTTGTTACATGTCTTATTATTATGGGTTTATTGCAGAATTACCATTAGGAAGACTTCAACTATCTTTGTTAAAATTTGGAGCTTATGTGACAAAATTAGATAGGTATTTGAAGTTTTTTTTATTATTACCCAGTTTAATAAACTTTTTAGGCAAAACTACTTTTTTGTTTCAGGATTGTAAAAAAAGATTCAACACTGTATTAGAACAGTAGATACAATATAAACACGATTAATTTAATCTAAACATAATGGTTAGGTTAGAGTTACATAAATTTGCATTATTAGTACAAAAGCAAATGAAAACTGAATGAACTAAATAAACATTATAATTATATACAAAATTGCACTTCGTTTTATTTATGACATTAGTATAAAAAGCACTTAATTTAGTTGCCTTTTGGTAAGGGTAATCGAATTCATTCCTAAGTATTAAAATACAAATGAAATTAACATTATTTTGGACAATTTTAGTTCATTTATTGGTTCTTTGAATACACTGACAGTTAACTTCAACATACCATCAATACGTTCACTACTTGCAGAAAATACTATTATTCTACACACATTCAATACGGAATACAAAAGAATTCAAATCTTTGAATATCCCACGAAATCACGACCACATAGTTTGTACAATTAGCAGATCTAAGGGAAACAATTGATGAACTCTTAGAGTCGGGACACACCTGCGGAAGGTTCGGCGCGTTCGATTGAATACGCACGCAACGCTTTTCCCTATACGATTTTCCTAGTAGACGCGTATTCAACCGAACGTTCGGCGCCGTACGTTCAGCAGGTGTGTCATTACACTTATTTCCGCACCAGACGGCGAGCGCCACAGCTAATGTGTCAAGCTATAGTTCCATTTAACATACCTACATACAATAAGTCTATTAGTCAATAGTATAATATTATAAGTATAAAGTAATTAAGCATCTAAGTATATCAAAATACGAAACATGTTGTCTCGGCCTACGAAAGGGTATGTAAAGCAAATCATCGATTTAACTTATAACTTGTGATAATATTTCGAATTAACGATCCATATCAAATATCACAGTTTCATCTAATCTAGTTACATAGCATTAATTAATTGCTTTGTTGTTTGAATTTATGAAATATATTTTTCCTAAAACAATAATTATGACGCAGACATAGAAATCTGTTAAGTTAGGAATACATTCAATAGTCACCTCACCTTACAATGGCCGGTAAACATCTCATCCCTTCCCATTTCTCAAGATGTGTGCCGGGTTCTATAAAAATTTCGATGGCGAGCTGGTAATTCTAATTTAAATCATTTAATTCTAATTTCAATGTAATTTTTAGTAAACACAATTGGGGAGATCTATTATCACAACCACTACCAAAGATATTCGCCATCCCTTTTTTGCACCTCACAGCACACCATTGCAAATTCAACTTCATTTTATAATTAATATGCTTAGTCGATAATGTAACGTCGATTATGAAATGTATTCGTCCAGAATTCATGTCATAATCAAAATTACATGAATAGATTCATAAATTCGATATTGCTAGGAAGTATACTAATAGTGACACTCAAAAACTTTAGAAAATAATTTGCTTATGGCTAAAATTCGCCGTATTCTACCCACATTGAAGGTGCAAATACATGGAGTAGCGCTGCAGAAACTTTTAGATATCATTCAAGCGAATATTTAGTATCATATCGCATCACCAAGTTCCAAAACGCGAATAGATCCGTGCATTGGGGCATTGTCTAAGGGTGCCTTCTAATTAGTCGCTATTCAGGTCGCGCGACCGCAGCGCTGCTTGTAAAATCAATTCAAATAAACAATCGGCAGCATCGCTGCAACCGCGAGACATAGCGACTATTGTGAAGGCGCCCATAGCAATCCTAATCGTATCACAAAAGATGAAGTATAATATTAGGAATGTAATCAAAAGTTTCTTCATCACAACTCCGTATATTTGCACCGAGCGTACCTTTCTTCAATGATACTCGCATATTGCCAGTTAGTGGCAGGATAATTATTTACAACAATGACATCAACTAAAGCAACCTTTCCCCTTCTTTCCTTTAAGTATGTAAGTAAACAAATTTACTGTAAGCCATCAAAGTAGAACTAGAAATTAGACGAAATGATAAGAATGATACATTAAACTGCGTAAGTGTATTCAAGTCTTAGCTTTCACCAATAAGTATTTAGGCTCAATATCTAAAACCCCAATAAGGTTAAGGGTGGGGCATATGTGACCCACCTTTAAACCAATGATTTGATTAGCGGTGGTCCTCAGGATGTTTAAATATGATGCTGTCACTGTCATCAGTATGAGCAGTGAGAGACGAGAGAGGGCGTTTACTAAATACGTTCAAGCTTAAATACCTACTTGTTGGTGCCAGTCAGGCTAAGTATATTACCATAAAGTAATTATCAGTACTGAATATTGGCACTTCATTGTACGTTTAACGTTGTTCTGAGTTTTAGGTTCTCAGTTAGCAATATGTATACTTAAGATATTCTTAGTCGTAGCTTTTCTCAATATTGCACTTTAAGTAAGAATAAATCAAAAGTATATCAAAGGAGGTAGACACTACAGGCCAAACGTTTGAATGGGGTCTGTTCCTGAGGTAGCGGTACTGTACATGGTGGGTCTTGGACTTTGGCCAGATATACGTGTTTCAAAGACAATTGCTTGCAACAATGTACTACAAAACACGTTGAGACGTGCGTAAAACGCGTCATCTGGACAAGCTCTAAGGGTTGATTCACACTAGAAGAGCATCGAAGAGCATTTGCTCGCAGCGGCAATCTTATCACTAGTGAATAAAGGTCAAAATTATTTGGAGCGATACCGGCAGCGCGGCGCGGCGCGCAGCCGCCGCTTCGGCAACGTGCGAATAAATTTAACCTTTATTCACTAGTGATAAGATTGCCGCTGCGAGCAAATGCTCTTCGATGCTCTTCTGGTCCGAATCGACGCTAAGAAGCTGACGCCGCTTGAAGTTTCGCGTTGCGTCAATGTACCTGGGAAACAAACTCAGTTCAGCTGGTAATAAAACGGTATGGCATTTGGTTTAGTCGAATCACAATGCATTGCGTCAATCTTTCTGTTCAAACTTTTTTTAATGGGTCTATAAATTCAATGTGTAAGATGCGATCGTCACCTGTACAAAAAGGTTTATCGCATTTGTATACCTATAGGCTTACAGAAAAGTTGTTTGCCTGAGCTGCCAGTGTTAACATTGAAGAAATGAATAGAGTACATAAGTAATAGATAGATATTATATACATATACCAGCGGTGGGAACTTTACTCATATACCCGCGATGGTCCATGCTACTATATCGAGACCTTTTTCTTAACTATTCAGATTGCTAATGTAATTCATATTTTTCACATTATTTTTATTCGAAGTGATCCTTTGAGCGTGCACAAAAGGTGTCGATAGAGCAGCAAATAACATTATTTTGTACTGACAGTATGGTTGAAACCAACCACTTATAAACTATTTTAGGGAACATTGCATCTTCATTATCTGAATATACAACTAAGACGTCAATATCGAGATGAACACCAAATCACAAAAATTAGGTCCCAGAAGGATTGCTCCATACAACGAGTGAAAAAGGCGCACGCACAAGGGATGGGCCTTATGCGAACATTTCAAACCAGAAAAATAAGTCAAAACTAATGACATGTTCTTATACTAAAATGTACCGAGATGGCAGACCAAGTGTGCTACTTTGTATGGACCAAGTGTACTAGTTGTGTGCTTCAACTAAACGCGCTTTGGTCATATCAATTAATTTTACTTTCATCTAAGCATGCACACATCATACAACACGTACGTAAGGCGATCTCGGATTGAGTCGGTCGAACGCCAGTATAATGGCCGGCAAACATCTTGAAAAAGTCCTTGACTGCGCAGAAGGCGAAATCGCTGATCGCAGGCCCGTAACCCCCCTCGCGCATTTATCAAGTTGTTTGGCGGGTATTGTACTAACAACTAATTTAGTTTGGCGCCTGTTTCACTAGTTGCAAGGAGCCGTTCTTATGGACCTATTTATTATGTGCCCAAGTTCAGGGCGTGAGTTAACAAATAAAAACATATTTTACAGTGTAAAGATATGTAACAAGTGTCCCAATATTAGTAAAACATGTAAATACACTTATCTGGTACAGACTATCACGTTCGCGATCCTTTAATTAATCGATACAAAACACTCAGCACTTTTACATAATTCACAGCTAAATTATTAATACCTACTTATTTTCTGTAAAGTAATGGAACATTCACTGGAAAGAATACACTATTTTGACCCCGTGTCGTATGATCACAATGTATGAAAAAGTCTTAAAGTTCATGAATGGTATAAGTGATTAAATTAAAGCCACTCTGTTCACTAGTGGCGTTTTTCGTCGGCTTGTGTGCGTCTGGGTCGACACTGGTTGGTAGATGAAGCTTGTTTTTGCTCTCTTTGCTGGGTGTACTGTAATGTAAACATTTAGTGTTAATTTGTGTAACCACTCCATTAAGTCAAGTCTGGATATTTGTGGACAATTAATTACTTACGTGTATAATTTTCTGTCAAAGAAAGGTCTAACTTCATGGGTTTTGTTACATCAATATCAATTTCTTCGTAGGAATGATCTAATACCTGAAAATTTAAAACAAATAGATTAGTCATATTTATTTAGTACCTATAGATAATCGAAATTTCTTTGAAGTATTCATTTTAACATTACATTTATGGTGTAAGGAAAGAACCTCCCGAGTGACGAAACCTGAGTTCGTATAACTTAGTTATTACTGACTGGTAATTTTTTTCCAATACAGCATGAGTATAATTGTCATGCGATACAATACATTGTATTGAGACAATTTGTTTATGCCTTTAAAACGTAAGCTTTTGCTTAGCTTAGCACCTATATTGTATCGTATCCTCTGTGATTTCCTAGGTTATTTATTACAAGTTCAAAATTGCAAGTGAGATCGCATTTGTCATCTTTTTGGTGCGCAGGATCCGCTCTCAAAGGACATCTTTATTTTTGTGGATATTATAATCAAAATGCCAAATGATAAGTTAGTTTACCTCAATATCACTAATCTCCTCGCTGGACTCCACGTCGGTGATGTAGGAGGTGAGGGACGAAGGGCCGGTGGCGAGCAACCGGTACGTGCCGCCGACCATCCCCGTCCCCTCCACTACTTCCTCCACCTCCAGTTCCTGATCGGATAGATCCTATGGTTAACAAATACTAATTATAAAATAACAGTTTTTTTGTTCCATTCGAGACATTACTTCGATCAAGATGTTATGATCAATGTTTGGTAATTTACAAAAATATGTTTAGCTTTAGTGTTATGTACAGTGCGACATAAAAGAGTAGAAAACGGTGACAGCAGGAACTAAATATTTTAGTTCAAATTGTAGGTCGGTCTTGCCAGCTTATGCGTGATTTTGACGTTCTTGCGTGGAGGCAGCACTGCAGCGCCCTCATTTATTTTCTACTCTTTTATGTCGCACTGTACCAAAATTGGCAAAACCAGTATCGCTATGTGCGATACTGAGTAAGTGCGAGCGAGAATAGGAATTGCGCATTTGCTTACATTTTACGCCACGATCCTGCCAGAGGGGGAAATGGGAGAAGAGATGGTGAAGGGAGGTAAGAAATTGGTGGGGGGCAAGGAATATCCGTACTGTATGACTGTAGTACTCTCTTTCTTATACTGTGCTTATGGCGAAATACGAAGCGTGGACGTTTCTCACGTGTCCCGAGGGCTCAGTGGGGGAATAATTTATCAATGATTATTTACCGAACATCGTCAAGACATTGGCTAAATCATCGATAGAGCCACATTTTCAAAATTAGAATTATTAATTAAAAAAAAAAAAGGCATGCATGAATGTTTTCAAAGTACCTGTTCAACAATAGCCTCTTCCTCTTCGACTTCTTCCTTGACCTCGGGGTCTATTTCGACGTCGGCGTCGAGTTCAGTGTCTGGATCGACGTCCGCGTCGTCATCCGCATCCACATCGCCGCCAACTCCGCTGTATTTCATCTCGCCGCGCTCTAAGGCTTCTAGGCTTTCTGAAACATTAGTATACTAACTTTAGGCACAATTTTTTTATTTTATTTGCATTTATTCACTAAATGGTCATAGTCACTTATGGTTATGGTCACTTATGTTAGTTTTAACAAAAGGAGGGTTATGATTTTAGCACCTATGCGTGTATTGTTCGTCTCAATTAAGTAATAGATACATCTTTCCCTATCTACGATACGCGTAAAAATGCATAAGGGGCATCACTCCGCGCATCGCTTACGATGCGCCAAAGTTTATGTGCTTCTCTCGGCACCTACGGCCAAGTGACGGAGGTACAAAATAGAAGGACAGCTTCATACAAACGAGCGAAACAGGCGCAGCACCCACACATAAACGCATACGTACGACAATAAAATGAATAGACATGATTGAAAATTGCTCCACTGACAAGAGCAAGTTTGGGATAGATTATAGAAAACTAGCTGTTGCCCGCGACTCCGTCTGCGTGGACCTTAAAAAACTATCCTATGTGTTAATCCAGAACATATTCTATCTGTGTGCCAAATTTCATCCAAATCCGTTCAGCCGTTTTTGCGTGATTGCGTCACAAATATCCAAACATCTAAACATCGTCACAAACTTTCGCATTTATAATATTAGTGAGATAGTTTACCTGGATACACCATGGCTCTCTTGATTGCTTGAGGATCCTTCCGCGACCACTTCTGAACTTCTTCGTCCATTTTTCCTACTTTGGAAGGATTCATGGCCCATAAGCAACCCTTTCTTTGACTTCCGTTCGTGGATGGCTTTTCAATTTTTTCAAAACATTTGTTGAGGCTAAGATTGTGCCGAACAGAATTCTTCCATCCGTTTGGCGCTGTTTTGAAGTATGGAAAATGTTGACTGGAATAAATGAACATGATGGTGAGCACGGAAAAGAAAACCTTTAATTTTATCATAGTTTTGCGACTGACTGACAGGCAACTCACAGCCTAGACCACTGAAGAGGCATGTTATTTGGAAAATGTATTCTGCAGAGGATGCCCACTACATCCTCTGTATAATACATGCACTAAGAAAGGATAATTTAAAATTTCGGAGGTAAAATGGGCTGTAAATGTTTGTATAATCCACGCGGAAGAAGTCGCGGGCAAAAGCTATTTACAACTAAAGCAAGTGTTGAACTTACCACATGAAATTATAAATCTCGGAGACAGGTAGACTGCCTGTTCTTGAATTTTTAAGTGCCATTGCTATTAGACAGGAATAAGAGTACGCGGGCTTTGGGAACTCTACTAAAGAATTTTTGCTATTTGTATTTACATATTTAGCTTGGCTAGTATCAACTGTAAATGCTCCACTCACTGCAGTTTTTATTATTTGCCTATTATTATTTAACGATGAATTGTCGAACAATATTGTCGCCTGGTTTTTGTTACCATTTGCTAAAATTGTCCTAGATTGTTGAGCATCCAGTATGTGTATATTGCCCGAAATAATTGTTTTTGACCCTAAATGTTGCGTAACTTTTTGGTTTGTATTTAAAATAGAACAACTTTTATTATTCACTTTGAGAACTTCCGATTGTGACGCTTTTATTCGCACTGTAGGTGTGTTGTTTTGTGTGATACCTAATTTTGACTTGTCTAAGTCTTTCAATAAGTCTTTAACCACTGTTTTATCGTGTTTTCGCACATAAATCACCATTTGTGTTGCTTCCTCTAAGTTCTTTTTGGTAGTGGTTTCTTCTGGTTCTTGTACTTTGGACACCTTTATTGCATTCGGAGAAAATGTTAAATGGCTTTTTTCTTGCTTTGGACTTGGCAGTGACGAACTGTTATTCAAGTCATTGTTTGCTGCAGATGTTAGCAATAAATTTGACGCCTCTTCTTTAACAATGCTTTTTATTGGGGTCTCGGCGAAACTTGAAGGCATCACAGAATTAGGATTGACCATAACAGCGTTCGCTTCGGAACCGTACAAGTCTAGATTGTGTACGAAACTGGATGAGTTATTTAGCCACGACGCAGAGTTGTCGGTGTCCATGTCCAATAACGGCGGCAAGTCAGAAAAACTTAATCCTAATGAATCCTGTAAATTAACATTTAAAATTTTAACACTTTGTTTTTGAGTAAGTAAATCAATATATATAATATATATGGAAATAATTCCACCAAAATTAGTATACTGACTGGAAAGTCTGTGATACTGCTAAGATCTGTAGCAATTTCATTTTTTATGTCCATGTCCAGCATATCCTGGAGCGAGTCTGTGATGTACAAATCCATCTCTAAGCACGCCTGTAACAAAATATGTTTTTATAAAAAAAGTTAACTCGAATTGGTAAAAATGTGACAGCAAAGGACTAAGTTTTCGCGCCATTTCGATTCACATCATCAGTGCGTTCCGAATTACGCCGATATCGCTGTGAGCGCGATAAATGTCGTTCCGAGTTGACGTGAGCGCGTCCACAATCGAAAACGTGACGTCATTCATGACGTCACTACCGACGCCATCTTGCAATAACAGTGCTCACGGCTCGGGGCGTTATCACTGTGAGCGAGTTGTCAAAAGTGACGTTTGTTATAGTAAATTATTGAGGGAATTTTCAAAAGTGGCGTTTGACAGTTTTGCTGTCGTACATTTTTGGTTTGTTTAGGTCTCGATTTAGGTTTCTTTAGTAGTATTGGGTTTGATTATGTTCTAAAAAAGACGAATAAAAGTTTGATAACGATTAGTTGTGAACGGTGTGAGCGCGATATTTAGCGTTCCGAATTGATAGAACGCTATCAGCGCTGTCGGCACGCTAACGCAAATGGAACGGGTGTTAGCGCTGTAATCGCTCACAGCACTGTTTTTATGAATCGGAACATACCGCATACAAACCGGGGTCTTAGGGACGTGCAGAGGGGCGGGAGGGGCGCACAATGAAACCACTATGTAGTACAGAAACCTGTTTTGGACTTGTGGTATGCGCTACCCCGGCAGAGAAAGAGTAAATTGTATGAATGCTATCTTGTTTACGCTCATTGAAAACATACTGTATTGTACTTCATTATTTCAGGAACTTGTAACATTTAGGGCCTGCTTCGTTATTTCAATACGTATTGTAGGTAAAAACTCAAAGAGCAAAAGAAAAAGCACAATAGCCCTAAAATATTTTATTTTATTATAAAGAAATGACAATATCCATTTTGTATTCTTTTTTCTTTGTCTTTAACACCATGTTCTCTGAACTGGAAGAAGTTTAGAAACGTTGTCTTTTTTCACTGAAGACCTACACCAACCCATAACTCGTTGACCGTCGGGATAGCTTAAGTAGGTGCGTCAGTACGTATAAAAACGCCTTACAACAGACGGAAAAAGCCGAAGGCTTCCAAGATTCGGGACGATATTTTTTGTCGATGCTTTTACTCGTCCGCGCCTATAAATAAACTTGTTCTGGTATGGCGTGCTCCATTAAACTAAATATGTATTATGAACATTTTTACTTTCATCTTCTTCCGATAGGCGAATAGGAAGCGATATTACTACTTTAGGAAACTATAATTTTAAGTTTTGTTCGATTTTTTTAATCAAAATTTATCGAAACTCGTAGATAGTCTAGACGTGGTTTGTTGGAAATTCGAATGCCAAAAATGTGTAGTATATGGGTGCATTGACAGATAAGAGAGCACGTGTAAACCAATAACAAACTGTAAATAGACTGTAAACGATTTTTAAGTTTGGTTCGTACTCTACGTTATCTTTAATCTGGTAACTTTTGAGTGCTAGATAAGGTAGAAGAAACACGCCTAAAAATAAAAAGGTCATGGAGTCAGGACAAGTACAGTACGAACAAGTCTGCAAATTAATTATGGAGTTTAGTAGAATTTCTGTTAGTTAACATAAATAGGTACTTTAAAACAAAATATTCCCCTCATTAGACATAGACACGTCATTCCATCCTGAAACTTAAATTACTATTTGAGCATTGCTAGAAGTAGGTACAACTACATTCTTTGACTTAAAGTTGGTAGTTGTAGCAATGTTTCTGACCACCCTAAAAGGGAAGGACGTTTGTGAATTTATATTGTATTTATGTATGCAAAACAAAACGTTAATTCGTAGTAATAAAACATTTATCCCTAAACCAGTTAACTATGGATTGAAAATAGTTTTGATTTTCCCGCCTCGCATTATAGTAACAGAAAATTTTGTATAAAATAAAACTGGCAGAGCTGCTCCACGTGCCAGAAAGAGTCAAAATGGAATGGGGTGGGAGACAGAGACAGCAATAGAAGATCGAAAGAGGGTGAAACGACCCCTAATGACATTGCAGCCGCCACACCGCGCCCTTTTGAGTTTACAACAGGAATTTGCGTTGCGTTAGCTACCTTATAATTTTGACAATCTATTACCAATAGAAAAAAACAAAATTCGAACGAAAATTGCAATTAATGTGGTAATTATAACCGGTTTTAACAACAAGTTAAGTCAACTAAATTGTCTAGCAGTTTAGTTAGTTTTAGACGGATCTACCTACATTCACAGAGCTTGATTATTCATATTCATTCAAAATGAGACGAGACGAAATTCTCAGTGGTACCTACGAGCTACGTTAGTGGCTACGTAACAGTCGTGCCGTGCCGCGGAGGGCCATGAACTCGCTCTTTATTACTTCTAGAGTTCATCTTGCCTACGTGCAATATGAACAAGTAGGATCTAATCATATTATTCGTATTGCCTTGCATGAGTAATTGTGTAACGAGTAGGTAATACTTCTTATCTACGTGATGATGGAAAGTTGAAATAAACATGACTAGGAAATTAGGAATCCTAGGTGATCTAGCTTCAGCATTATATTTTTTACCAACATGAAAATTCATCTCATAATTTACCTCCTAGTTGATAAGCGGTTACTTAGTCGGACTCAGACCCTATTTCGGCATACATTGCCTGCTTTATTATCTTTATTTTTAATGTGTACCCATCAAAGCAAGCAATGGGTCAGGACGACTATGTTTGAGTAACTTTTAGCTGGGTAACTTTACAGCCAAAATTTGCATTTACACAAAATTACCTATGGTTATATTTGTGAGCGCCTATGTATAACCAAATTTAATTGATTTAACAATATAATAAATATTAGGCTATGTAGCCCTAGCCTACTTCCTACTTACAACTGACAAAAAGAACGGCTTAAACGACCAAAAGTCTAAATCGGAGGAAATTGTTATTTTAGTAAATTTCTCTTAGAGAAAATGTTTTTATCTAAGTATACTTCTATACTAATATTATAAAGAGGAATGATTAGATTTTTTGTTTGTTTGTTTTGAATAGGCTCCGAAACGAAACTACTGGACCGATCTGAATAATTCTTTCACCATTAGAATGCTACATTATCCGTGATAAACATAGGCTAAAAAAACCGGCCAAGTGTGTGTCGGGAGGTTTCTAAGGCGGTAAGAAGTTCGCCGCGGTCCTCTAGTGTAAAATAAAAGAGGTTTCAGCAGAGAGAGTGGGAGGAGTGGAGGGGCGATGGAGGCGCCGCGAGGGGCCCACCGCGTGTCCTCGAACCTGACCGCGCGCGCTCGCCTTGAACCCGCCCGTGGCCGGCTCTTGCGCCGCTGGTCGCAAGGCTGCCATCTCAAATAATCTATTGGGCGCTAAAACGGTGAAAAAGAGCTAGATTCTAAAATTTTCGCGGGTCCTAAAAGCGCTAGATTCGGCGCTATTCCTATAAATAGTCTAAGCTCTCTAAATAGTCTTATCAGTCGCTCCGAAACCCATGTAGCTATAGCTACCTACCTAAGAATTGACTATTATAATAGTCAAAGTCAGTCAGTTCGTAGGTCCCTAGTAAAATTAATGATAGCACTTCAAATAAGCGTCCGTATTTGAATCTCACGTACACCACACTCTATGGACATATTTTTACCACAATATGCTATCTGCTATCAATATTTTATCTAATTTCAATCACAAAACACAGACATACAGCATATTCAAAAACGAATACTGTTGCTTTATAAAAAGTAAAAAAAGTGCTAGATTCTCCGTTAGGCGCTAAATTCTCCGATACGGCGCTAAACATACTAAAAAAGCGCTAGATCTAGAGCCGAAAGCGCTAAGGTGGCAGCACTGGCTGGTCGATGTTCGTTCCGTAGACAGGCAACCGCGAAAAATCTACGTCTCGGAAAAACGAGTCGCATGAGCTCGTGTGAAAAATAGTTGAGGATTTTTTTGTAGTCAAACTACCTACCTAAGTAGAGCAGGTAGGTAGTTCGTTGGTACCTTGACCGGACCCACCTAGTTTTGGTTATTTAAAATTTTGTAAAACATGGCCATACTTACCTACCTATTAGGTTTTATAGCCGAGAAGTTGAGCATGAGCAGGTTTTTTTTGCAGATTTTTTATTTTATTTCAGTGTCTGGTAAAGAACATACCTACCTACTTACCTACCAAATAGGTTGGTTGGTATTGTATTGTTACTAGAGTAATAGTATGTAGTAGACTATTGGAAAACAATATAACTACCTGGGTAGATCAACTATTTTTTGTCCATACCTAGTCCCAGTCATCTGCATAACATTTTTTCAATGTTCATGCTCAGGCTCAAGCTCAGGTTTTGCTTGCCCCAAAAATTAATGTTTGTTGAATAACTAAGGATTGCATTTATTAAATGCATACACGGTTTTGCAAAATTACTTGAATTTTACTTGAATTTTGGCGGTTGTCCGATGGACGCTTTATTTCGTTGTCCCCACGCTTTTTGGTCTATCGGACAACCGCTAAAAACTTCTAGTGGTTCAACACAAATGGTGCAATGTGCATGTGTGTAGAAGAATCATATCATTAGATACAATATCCATCTTTCAAAATTATTGAATGTCAAGAAAAAAGGAATAAAAACGTTTTTTTAAACAGTACTGTGAGGACAAAAAATAGTTGATCTACCCACCTAATATTAGTATCTTTAGGTAGGATAACAATTCTAAGTAAAAAAAAGTAAAGTAAAATTAAACAGTATTTATTGGTTCATAAATAAAAAGTAGGTAAAAATACCTACATAATTATAAATATAATGTTATATATTTTCTTTGTCTACTTGTCGTTCTATCATCCTCAAAACCTTAATTTTGCAATATGCCTTGCTACAAATGTATGCTTAAAAATTATGGTCGGTAGTTATAGCTAATTTTCTGACCACCCTGAAAGAGATTATGGTCGTAAGGTTACGTAAGTGTGTAATGTAAATATAGTGTGTAGTGGTATACCAAAATGTTAGGAAGATGGAATTAAAAAATCACGAACTCAATTTGGCGCGAAAACTTGTGGATGTTTTTAGGATAAGTTAGAAACTTCTGCGCGCGCAGATTGGGCGCGAAACAGGGGGGGTTTCGTATCGATTGGATGCGCAGTCAGTCCTCCCCTCGTCCCTCCGCATTCCCTGTTTAAAACGAAGGAGGGAAACTGAAATATTCTACGTGGACTTTTATTTATATCTATACCTACACAGAACTGACTAGACCGGAAAATTTGCTATAAATTTCGAACTTCGATCTTATAGCCTTCACTCTAATCATCTTCTGTATTAAGTTTAATGACTTTTGAGAACAAAACTATTCAAAGTTTTATGTAAAATCGTGTTTCGTAACACGACAGGTAAATTGAACAAACAGATGGCGCATAGGTCATCGAACTCGCCGTAAAAATTCGAAGAGTTAAATGGTTTCCTTGGGGGTTTTTCTCGTCAGATAGATGTACCTACCTAATTATTATTAAAAAATTGTAATTGTTAATTTTGCAATTACTCAATTAATTTTTGGTTACAAGTATAAAGAATGATTGCATTCATTCTTTACTTTCGAAAAGCAAACATTTAATAATCGTAACCAGAAAAGTAATTGAGTAATTACAATTTGTAATTTAAGGAAGGATTTTTTAGATCCGAATTACCTAGGTATTCACATAGGTACCTACCTACTTAGTTTCTTGTAACGCCAATACTTGGACGAAATCAAGCTTCAACAAAACGTATGTGTTTGTGTACGTGTGAAGAACAAAAATTCGTGATCGTTTCCCTCAAACCTACACCATCATCAAAGAGCACGACAGCGCAAAAGGCCAAGCTATGCTATTTTATGCATTTCACTGCACAAAACGTTAAATATTTTATGTAAAATTAGGAGGTTCGATTTGTTACTTGCCATGCTTCATTTTATCCTTCCTAATCCCAATTCCCAAACTAGGCAGATATTCTGTTACATTATGAACCTAAAGTGGGATGTTGAAAACGCGAGCACGTAGCGCAGAATGCCAAGCTATTGAGTGCATTGCACTACACTAAACCTAAACTCTGTTACATAAAAATATTTTACTTTAGTTAGAACTTCCCTTTATGCTAGACAAGTTGTATTGGATGCCTGAAAGTGTCATGCTAAAAACAAAAATCATAAGAGATTTAACGGACTTGAATAATATCACCATCCATTCTGGGTGGGTCGTATCTAAACGGGCCCATTCACTGCAGTCAAACGTGTAGGGCTGCACATACATTTTGCTCAAGGTTGTCGGACGCCATGCAGGACTGCGAGACCATTCACTACCCAAAATGTATGAAAATACGTCCGTAGTTCTACACGTCGGACTGCCTGCAGTGAATGTATTTGATTCTTCTTGTGTAATGTGTGCTTTGAATTTCTAAAGCCTCTCATAGGAAACTATTAGCATTGTAGCGGGCCTTGCAACTTGCAGCTGACCTATTTTTCGTGAGTAAAGCTGGTTAGTAAAAAAAAAAGCTGTAGACTCCGAAGAGGATTCGGCATAGTCGTGATAATCGAGGATGAAGTTCCATGAACAGAATGAAAACGAGGTACTAAGACCGCCGCCGATACCGCAATTTTGTACCCTTACGTTATTTTTATTCGGTTTCTGTATGTTTTTGGTGTGCAAATAAATAATATTTATGTTAACTTGTTGCTTTGAATTAACTGGTTGCTTGAAACCGACTCCGGTACAGTTGCTCTATACACTGGCTGGCATAGCGCCCCCAGATGTCCGCAGGGCTGTGGCAGGTTCCTCAGAGAGAGCCAAAATGATGGACGACACACGACATCCCATGCACGGCTTCATTCCTGCGCCGCAAAGGTTGCCAAGCCGACGCAGCTTTATGAAGTGTGTCGACCCACTGAATACTGGCCCAGCGCAGGCGTGGTGTACTCTTTGGCGACAAAAAGTGTCCCTCCCAACTCCATTTGTGCCGCCGTATGAGAGCCTCCCGCCTGGACATGACTTGCCTTGGGCGACCTGGAAGTCGTTAAACCGACTTCGAACCCAGGTCGGTCGCAGTAAGCACAACATGTTCAGGTGGGGATTCTCGGATGCACAAAATGTGAGTTGCTTGTGTGGAGCTCCACAAACGATGGCCCATCTCACATCGTGCCCTAACACCTGTACGCAGGAGGAGCTCATGACCGCTAGCGACGGTGCAGTATCGGTGGCCCACTTCTGGCAAGGTACTATTTAGCGACTTTGTTCAAAGTTTGAAGTCGACACGATAAGAAGAAGATTTTATGTTACGTTATGTTTGTTTCTAAATGACTCAGTCCATCCAGACCACGTACAACTTATACGGTACCTGCGTGCCTGCTGCCTAGCCACGTCTAGGGTAGTGAAAGAACCAGAAAGGTCAAAGGACCTAAGATTCGTAGTAGTTGGTGCTGTGCTGTTTTAAAGTCAATCTGAATAATAATTCGTATTTCGTACATAATCGACACATGCCTCCTTTTTTTGCGCCACTCCGGTCCTCTGTTAATCTGATCAATTTCTAACCCGCAATCCTTACAATGTCGCCTGACCTGCTCACTATCGGCGGGCGTTGACTATAGATAGTTCTTTGACGGATTTCTAAGTTGGGTAGGTACATTAGGTACATACCTAATGTCCAGCATGATAAGCTCCATGGCTCTTTGTGCGACTTTTATTTGGCGCATATTTTGCCATGCTTTCCCTCCGCACCACTAGTACGGCCAGAATACATTGGTTGTGTATACCTTGGTTTTTATGCATTGTGGGAGTTTAGACTTAAAGACGTCACGGTTTACCAAAAACAGTTCATCTTATTCGAATTCTCTTTTCGATCTCCTTTACCTAAGTGGGATTCTTTGTCAAATCAAAGGACGTAATTGTTCACCACCTCTACTCGTTCACTATCTACATTTATAGCAGGCTTGCTTGTGCTACAATTCGTCATTATGATCTTGGTCTTATACTATATGTTCATACTAAGACCAATCCTCAGGGATAATTTATGCAATTCTGCAAGCATCAATTATGAAGATCTGAGGAGCTATCTGCCAACAAGATCAGATCGTCAGTGAACCGCAAGTTTCATCATGTCCTCAAAAACACTGACAAAAACAAAAAGCTTAGGCGAGATACTGTCACCTTGTCGTACTCCTCGTTCAATGGAGATTAGGCCAGTTAGCTCATGCATTGTGGCGGAACTGTACAGCTCCCGGAAGATATCCAAATCGCTTATCAATATTGCAACGATGGAGAGAATGAAACACGGCCCAGCGCTCGACAGTGTCAAACGCCTTATCGTAGGTTGACCTCTCTAAATTTCTTTATCAGCTGCTTGACTGCGTGAATGGTGGTCTATTGTCGAGTATTCTTTCCGGAAGCCGACTTGTTCGACAGTCCAATGAACGGGTCAGCCTATTGCACAGGATTTTTTATTTAACGAGAGAGCAGACTGATTTGTCAGTAGCTTTGTTTAGTCTCTTTTCTTGGGCAGGATCGTGACCATGGCGTGTTCCAAGATCTTGGGGTCGCCTTTTGTTGAAGCATCAAGTGAAAGAGCTTTACGAGAACATTCAGTACCTGCTTGTAGCTTTACAGTTTCATTATGCGCAGGTCAAATCTGACATCGTCTACGATTATCGAGGGTAATTCTTCCTCACCGAGGCGCTCCACAGGTTCTACGATGTCCAGTGCATTTGGTTCCCGAACCATGTATGCATAATTTCCAATAAGTGTAGCATTTAGTCACGAACCGTTAAAAGTTTACCGTTGTTGTCTGCAGTAGAAATTCAGCTCGTGTTGACTACACCGATTAAAAACGATGAATTGCGTTAAAAAAAAGAATTTAAGTCAGCAGGATTTTCCTTGTATAAAACATTACCCTTTTTTTGGGACAGTCGGGTAAAACGATTTTTTATGTTCCTATAGTTGAGAACTTGAGACAGCTGACAAAAATGTCGGTTGGTCGGGTTCGGGTAACGTAAAATTTTCTTTACTGACTCGACCTGGCGGCTGGCACTATCGTGCCCCCGTATTACCAGACAATGAGGTTTAGGTTTCATCTATAATTTTGTAACTAAAACATTAAGTACAGTGTACCTATGTGATTATTGAAATATTATGTTCATGTTTAAATAAATAGGTATTATAGGATCAAGGTTGACGTCAAAATTGCAGCTTGCGTGTTTTCTTCCACCTGTCTTGCGTACCTACGTAGACGTAGGTATGTCTTGTTATGTGTCCTTCCGGCGGCAAATGGTTTGTAGGAAAATGTCTTTTTTTAGGATTAATACCTAGTGTAAGTACACTACCTATGATATGAACAGGATGTCTTGCAACTTGTAAGGATACTTTAGGAGCCAGATACCTACCTGCCTAATTATTAAATCAACAATTTTATTTGTCATAGAATTTATACAACTTTTGCACTGACCCAAATATGTAACGTAAGACACAGTAGTTAGGTAGGTACAAGTACATCATACACCTAACATACTTCTTTTTTACCAAATCACCTTACAAAATAATGTCACTATTAAACAATCTGTGGTAATTCTATTTATTATCATTTAGGTATGTACTTAACCTACCTACCTATCTTATGTTCATATAGGCAGTTAGGCTATCTAACTGCATAGGCAAGCGACCCAATATTCTGTACCTAGGTAGGTATAAAGGTAGCCTACACTGACGAAAGTAGATTACCTAAGACTTACCTACCTACATAAATAGTTATCACGTAACCTTTGGCGTGGGCTAACTCGGCAGTACGTAGGTACTTTACTCAGAAACTACGTTTAGGTAACTGTAGACCTAAACTGACCTAATTAAAAACTTGAAATAATTGTTGTGTCAGTTACGTTAATTAAATAATACTTAGTTCATAAGCAGTCAAAAATTTAACGAATTAGGCAATGGTAAGTAACTTTTGGACGTAAATTTTTATGTATAAGGACTTGTTTTTTTATCATGGAGAAGGAAGGAACACAGGTATATTCATCGTTGTTATAAAAACTACGGTCTACAACCAAAGTCACGCACACATAGACACGTTGCAGCCACCCGTCGCGTCGCGTTAGCCCAGTAAAAATACGGGTCGAAAGAAAAAAAAAATGATAAGCAATTAAGATTATTGACGAATCCAGCTAAATTTCCTCATTTTAGTTTTAAGTACTAAAATGTATTTTTTAACCCCCGACGAAAAAATAGGGGGTTACAAGTTTGACGCCTATGTCGGTCTGTCTGTATGTGGCATCGTAGAGCCCAAACGGGTGGACCGAATACAATGCGATTTTTTTAAATAGAAAGCTAATTTTTGCGGGCTTGTTCTTAGAAGCTTTGTTTCAAGAAAATCGGTTCAGTAGTTTACTAGTAATTTTAAAAATTACGAAATTAAATAAAATTACAAATTTAAAAAGCCCCCTACGCTAAAAACAAACATTAAAAAAATAATTGGGTCACCTATTTTTTTGTATGTATGTTTTACCTTTAAAGCCTGACCAGAAATATATAAAAAAAACCTGGTTTGGGGGCGCTGCAATCGACTTTAGCCTTTAAAACAGTATTTAAAAACAAAGATAATGACATAAAAAATGTACCTATCTATTTTTTGCCAATTTTACATTCGATTTTTTTACTTTATTTATATTTTTAGTTGGATTTTCAATCTAAATGATAACTAGAATTATAATCTAAACTAAAGTATAAAAGAAAAAAAAAACGGCTGTTCTAAATTATTTACTTTCGCCATACAAGCGCACCGTAACTTTACTGGGCTACGTCGCGAGTCTGTCCGACCCGACTCGAGTGCACTACACGCACACATGCAGCCGATGCAGCCGTCCGTGCACAGATAGGGTTCACTACAGGCGCATGCTGCACTCATTGTTCAACGTTTTGAAATTCTCACTCGAAACGGGGGCCGTGGGAACACACATCGCTCTTATAGTTGGTGATAGTAAACAGATAAATATTGCCAACTATTGCTATAATTATTCTTGGACTTTCGGAGACATTTTCAACGTAGGTGGCTAATTTAGTGCACTATGTTTCGTACTTTAACTAGATAGGTACGTGCAGCATAAAGCAATGGATTTTATGTATCCAATAAGAATACATATAAAACCCACTACTTACCTAGATACCTGCCGTAGCACAATTAAATTATCAAAGGCATAGTGAGTACGCAAACGTAAGTTCGTAGGTATGTACGATACTTTAGTTCATTGACGGCGAATTGGCGCCATTTCAATTAATAATTTAGATAATATAATTATGGTCATAGATAGATCAGAAGATCAGCGTTCATTCAAAACATGCCCTATTCCTCTAGTCATTAGATAAGAATTTAAAAACATAAACACCTAGGTACCTACTACCTAAGTAAACACAAAAATATTCTTTTGGGAACCCGGAACATAAAATATTAATAATCATGCCATCCTTTTCGCTCTACAGTATGAATGGTAGCGAGGGAAAGGGACGGATAATAAAATATAAGTCGACCGTTATGTTACACCGCGTGTTTAGAAAATACGCGATTTTACAGTATTTCAATGGATTATAGAAATAGAAAATTACCCACTTTCATTCATACGAGGTGGTGTGCATTGTTTTTTAGTTATTCTTATCGATATCTTTCTATTCAACAACGAATTATTATTACCTTTGGATGTGTGTGTAACGATTTCCCGCCACTGATAAATTTATCCCAATTTCGAATACAGACATTACTTTGGCGGTATTTTACGTAATAACTGTAGATTCAATAATGTTAGAACATAATAATGATCTACTGTAGCATAGAAATTAATGATTGACATTAAAAAGAGCGGGACATGGTAAAACGGTTGGACTTTCCCATTGTCCGCGCCTCTTGTTTTCATAACACGAACAAAAAATACAGAATTAGCATGGAAAAATTACTTACCGAATATTTATTCAAATAAATATCCTTATGCTCAATGGAATAATCCTGAATTTCACACATTTACGTTTTTTAACGACATGCGATTGACAGATAAAACACCACTCACTCCATATAAACCACAATCCGTTTTACTACTACGTGAAAAGGTACACAAAGAATGGATTCTTTTTTCTATTGGACGACTTTGCCCACGTGACCGTTACCGATGAGCCGCTATTGGCTCAAAATTCAGCAAGGATTGACGTCAGCGCCCAATTTAGATACTTCTATTTTAATCTTTGTATTTAACAGAAATCGATATATTTAATCGTTCATGTAAATTAAAGTAAAGTTTTAATCAAAATTATAATAGACCATTTGAATTACAGAAATACTTACAACTTTAACTTACCGGTTACATTGACTCGTCCATTCTCGACAACATGGCGGTTTGTTTACACCGGCATGATGAGGCGGGAAGTACTTGTAGCTTGTGTGTACAGCTATACTGTCATGTAAATATTTTGAAATAATAGTTTCATTTCAAAGAATAGATTTATTGAATTAAATAATAATAGAATCAAAATTTAAGTATGTGAAAGTAAAACAAAGCGCACATGGGCGATACCACTTTTACAGACGCCAGCGCCAACTAGTGTCTTTTTCTTGTCCTACGGCGGGAAATTCAAAACGACCTACATGCTAAAGTTCTCATACTTTTTGTCGTTGATAATTCTCGGGTCTTTAGTTGCAAGATTTATTTAAATTTTAAAGTAAGGTAATAACGATAACGCGTAAAATTAGAATTTTCAACGGCATCAGTCAACAAAACTCGCTCACAATAATTCAACTCCGCGAAATAGCATGGCATCTCGAAAGGAATTTGGGATGACAATTTTCCAAGTTGATCGTTGTAAACGAGCGAGAAGTCACTCAAAAATACCTATCAAACACAAAACATAGTACCTACTTAGATATTAACAATAAAAAAAAAACGTTTAAAAAACCTACTAACATACAACAAGAAACGAAACAGGTCCAAAACAAAATGCAATTAAAATTAGGTACCTATGTCGTCGATATTTTCGTAAAATGTTCGGGTTCGTTTCAAAACATACAAAAATCACTCCGGTAGTCTATCTCACTCTAGCATACATATCTTCCTACCTACCCATGTATTTTCTCTTTCGCATTCACACCCAGAGTGATTTTGTAAACGTAGCCCAAGTGATGATCAAGTACCTATATAATAATATCGAATTGTTGATGTAATCTATACTGCATTCCAAATAAGGACGACGAGATTTTCCGATTCCTATCTAGCTTTCTGGCCAATTCTGATAAACAAATATAATGTATTTATCAGAAACCCTTCGGAGCATAATGTACAAAATCCGACATATCTTGGACGTTAGTTCTGCTGTTCTAAGAGTTAGTGTTTCAAATCTCTGTTTCTTTAATTAAAAATGGCCTTTAATTTTCGTTGCTATTTGGAATGGAGTATAAGTCTAACTTAACCAATCGCTCATCACAATTTGTAATTATGTAAACCTAATAATAACAATATAATCCTAATTAATTAATTAATAATTACACATTACATAAACACTATAGTCCGTTCGCGTTAAGAAAATAGTGATTTCAGTTTTAAAATTTATTGTTGAACGAGTCACGCAAAATACACAACCGTTTTGTTCACAGTGACCAGTTCACAGTGACCAGTTGAAATCTGACCTTCGAACAAAACGGTTGTGTATTTTGCGTGACTCGTTCAACAATAAATTTTAAAACTGAAATCACTATTTTCTTAACGCGAACGGACTATAGGATTGTGGCACATAACAAATGACTTGGTGACAATTTTTATTCACAGTACATTCAATGCAACAGTAAGGGTCAGCGCACATCTAGCGAGCAGTTTAATTAATTAATCAATTGATAAAGAACTCAATGACAATTGAAATAGATTTCAAAAAAAGCGCAAGAGATAACGCTAACACACGTCACAGGGATAAATCTCTTGCACTCAATTTTCAACTCTGTTTCAATAGTCATTGAGTTCATTATCAATTGATTAATGAAACGAGCAGCACTGGTAGCATGCAACACGTGATACGGCTGTATCACGTCTTTTATCTCGTTCGTTCGCACGCAAATAGAAAGAGAGCTAAGATGTGATAGCGCTGTATCACTGCGGCATGCTAGCTATGCAGTTCTCCGTTAAATGTGCGCTAGCACTAAGGGCCTGTTTCACCACTTCTGAATAAGTTCTTATCGATTATCTGACAGATCGCATGACATATCTTCCATACGAAATATGGTAAACGGTCTGTCAGATACCTAAGCTGTTAAGGTGGTTTCCATTCATACAAAACTTTATCGTAGAACACTCGCAGACGGTAGGTATTAATAAAAGTAATGTTTTATGTATGTAAAATAGCTTTGAAATTATTCTTACAACATTTCAAAGCCTTATATCTTCGTAATTATATAATAAATTGTAAATATTATTTGATACGCGCAATCTAGATCTTCTAAGCTATTTTTCCATATATAAAACATTACTTTTATTAATACCGTCTAAGAGTGTTCTACGACAAAGTTTTGTATGAAATTGACAACTCTGCAACCACCTTAAGAACTTACCCAGTAGTGGTGAAACGAAACGGGCTCTATAATTTAGAGCATTGTAATATTTGGTAGGTACATAAGGAAGTATAGATAAACTAAAGTCCCTTGGCCCGCAGTCATACTGATAATTCTGAGCCAGTTAGTAACACCGTCTGTCTCACCAAATACTCATGCGTTGTGTTGAGACTTGTAAACAATTTGGAAACACTTTTAAACACTTGAAAACACGTAGGCGAGGGTCACGTTATCGTAGTTTATCTATAATCAATCACAGCACATTATTTATTTAAAAATTAACGACCAAATTGCAAATTGACTTTTACAACATGAAAAAAAAAATCTTAAGATCATTAACTTTTCCATGGTTTTTAGGTAAGAGTGGAAATACCAGGCGGAATCGAAGCAGCGATACTGCTAGATATTTGTTAGTAAAATGACTGCACTATGGAATTTAATATTTTGATAATTTAACACTTCTATGGTTTCTATAAAGTTCGTATGTGCGTAACCTTTTAACTTTATTATTGTTCAAGTAGTCATTCTTGAAATTTGGTACATCACTTTTTTGTGCAACAAACTCAATTTTTTGAGGTAAAACGTTAACTTGGAACTTAGTAGTGAAGCCACTGTCTGAAGTCGAAGCTGTCGGTATAAAAGGCAATACTTTAGGCTTCTTAATATTTGTCTTTTGTTTCCTTCCAACAACAGGATTATCGTGATTCAAATATATGCTTTCTTCTAAGTAGTTTGAGGGTTTGTTTTTCCTCCGAACAGTTTCTTCTACCATGAAGTTAGTTGTTGACGTTGTCTTAGTTTTTCTGGTCTCAAGAACTTCTCTGTCAGGTTTGTCTTCTAGCTGATGTAAGACGGTAGCAGATAGCCGGGGAACATGGATCTTGTCAAGGGAATTTTCTTTAATAACCTGGAATAGAAATTTATATTAAAACCATAATCTTATACTTCACGTTATAAATAATTTAGGTTATTTTCTGAAAATTTAAGTTTTTAAAATTTACGAACGTTTGTAAGCAATAACTTACTTTTGTTTTCTTGCCCACAACATCGTCATCTCTTTCCTTACGTTTTTTGCTGACAATTTTCTTTTCAGCTTCTGAAATATACAACAGATATTAAACACGACCAAAGTAAACATTATACAGTAAGGGATATAAGTAAGTATGTATGTTTATGTATACATATACATACATTTTGTTGCAATAAAATTATTAATAAGTTGATAATAATAATTATTGGTGATAAAATACCCATATCTTCCTTCTTTTTTCACAGAAATAAAAATAATTCGTACCTGGTTGACTCATAGTAGCCTTAGTACTTTCAGGAGCTTTGGAACGCTTGTTTTTCTTTTTGTTTACACCAATCTCTTGTGTAGAAGAGGCTTGAGTACTAGGCACTGCGTCTGTGGTTAAATAACGTGCATAATAAAATAATAATAATAACAAACATTTTGCGGCTGATTTGCTTCTGTTATTAGGTCCAAGGTATATGCACTTTTTAGGGTTCCGTACGCATAGGGTACGGTTATCAAAACAGAGGGGGTTTGAAACAAATGTACTTAGATGAAGTAAGGTACATTACGTAGTATCTATAGTACTCTGTGCCATTACGATGATATTATTATGAATTACTCGTATATTTTAAAGTAGTACCTATACTGCATTATAAATAAGGACGACGAGATTTTCCGATTCCTATTTAGCTTTCTGGCCAATTCTGATAAACAAATACAATTTATTTATCAGAAAGATGTACTATCCGACATTACTTGGACGTTACTAAAGCTGTTTTAAGAATAAGTGAGAGTAATTGTTTCAAATCTCTGTTTCTGTAATAAAAAGTGACCGTTTTCGTTGCTATTTGGAATGGAGTATAATACATTTTACGAGATCTTTAGTTGGTTCAGTTTGATGGTCTGATCATCCTCTTAAAAAAGTGTCAGCATATTAAGATGGACCCTGTATGTCTAGACATATCATATATAGACAGATCGTCAGACTTAAATAATAATAATCATCATCAGCCTATCATCGTCCACTGCTGAACATAGGCCTCTCCCAAGGCCAACCAAACTCTTTCCTTAGCCTCACTCATCCAGTCGCTCGCCGCTACCTTTTTAGGTCATCTCTCCAGCAGCGGGCAGCAGCGGCGTCCCATTCTACGCCTGCCAGTTCATGGTCTACACTCTAGAACTCTGACACACCCCATCGGTTGTCAGTTCTTCAGCAGATATGAACAGCCACTTCATCTTGCAAAGTTTCTGAGCTATATCATGTCACTTTAGTTCTCTGACGTATGACTTCATTTCTCATTTGAATGAACGATGAATTATTTGAAGGTATTACCTTGATTTTCAGCGATGTCCTTCTCGTTGCGAGATATTTTCCGTTTCTTCTTTTTACCTCCACTCGATGTTGATTCATCTACTACAGGTGATTTTTGGGTTTTATTTGAACCTGGAAATGATTCAGGAAATATATTTTTTTGTACAAAAAACAGGTAGTTGTTTCTTGTAGTGACTTGTAAAGCTTGGCTCTGACAATAATAGTTAACCGTTTACTGATGTCACAGAGCATTTTGACTTAAATAATTATTAATATTTTTACACATACTTTCAGGTAAGACTTCAATACTCTTGTTAGCCGATGATTTCCTCTTGCGTTTCTTTGAATTAGATTCTTCATTTTCCTCGGCTGGTTTTTCATCTATAATACAATTAAATAATTAATTCTCACAGGCAGATACATTGTAATGATCGCAAACGTAAGCTTCTAGGCTTTACTTTGGAAACCATAAAACGAAACAAACATACAATTCATCATGACCATACTGGAATTCGAATCCAGGACCTCTGCTTTGGCAGTTCGGCATGGTAACCATTACACCAACCGGGTCGTCAACCGTCGTTTTGTGAAACCATGGTATAGCAGACCCATATTTGGGAGCCGCGTGGCTAGAGAGCTCTCGAGTTGACCTTTCGTTCGGCTCACGATTTAAGTGGCCACGCGGCTCCGCCATTTTATGGCGGTTTCGAGTGTTTTTGTATAAAAACAGGGCTTTGAGATCGCCATATCCAATTACCGTACAATATCAAGCACTATAATTGCTCTCTAAAACTAGATATTAGCAAAATCATCAACACTACGATGGAGCCACAATTTAAAAAATAGAATAGAATACCAATATTTGGATAAAAACTAATACCTACTCTAAAACCTTGGTCAACATTATTAATTAAGCAATCCAAATTACCTTTCTCCAAGTCGACTGTTTCTACAATAGCATTTTTCTTATTAATTTTGGAACTATTCAAAGATACATTTTGAGCAACGCCGTCGGTAACATCTTCAGAGCGAGACTCTGATATTTTCTTCTTCTTCTTTTCACTTCTCGGCGTCTTGGCCACTGAGGTGTTGCTGGATGTCTCTGTCTCATGTTCAATTGCTTCTGATTTTGTTGTCGACTCCTTATTCTTTTCACTGCGATAGGAGGTTTCTGTTGGTGCATCATTTGAGTTCTCGTCTGCAATGACAGAGAGAAAATACAAGTTTAACATTAGCATTGAAAAGAAAACAGAAGCCCAAGATTAAGTGGTTTTAGTTATTTACGAATAAAGACAAATTAAATCCCCTTACTGTCCACGTTTTTACGCGTTTTTACTTAATCCCGCGGATACCGCATGTCCATCCCAGCATTAGTGATCCCGCAAAGATTGTGAGAGATTGGATTATTTTATTAAATTATTAACAGAACTTACAAAGCTCAACTAAAATGTCAACGTTTTGACTCATATTGCCATGAATATTTAATTCATGACCTAGTCATAAATGATTCAATAAATAAATAAAAAATAAATATGATAATAAAAGAAATCATAATAACGCTCAGATGATCTCCAAATAATAATTTTTATTTTATGTTTATTCCGTGCTTCGGAAGGCACGTTAAGCAGTTGGTCTCGGATAGTTCCGTCAGATGGCGTTGTAACTATTCGGTAAGCCAAGTCAGAGGCCTATTGGCGGCTTGAAAATTCTCTGACAGCAAGGTGACCACTAACTTGCCTCCACCAACACGCACTGGGCCCGCGTGGTGGAGTATGGCCCACTCCCTCTCACCCTTATTCGTGAGAGGAGGCCTTTGCCCTGCAGTGGGATTCTACAGGCTATAACTTATGTTTATTAATATAACAATTATTATAACAAATGGAGCGTAGTATACTGGGTGTTAAAAAAAGAACGGATCGTGTCAGAAACACTACACTGCGCTCCAAAACACGAATAGCCGATGTGGGGGGAAAAAACCGCCAGATTAAAGAGGGATTGGGCCGGCCATGTCTGTCGGATGCATCAGGAAAGGTGGGCAAGATTTGTAACGCCCTGGATCCCAGAAAACGGTCATCGGCGTCCAGGTCGTCCTAGGAAGAGAGCGGGACGATCTAGATGCTTTCGATGACGCGTGGCCAGAGCATGCCCAGGACAGAGATGGTTGGAGGATTAAAGGGGAGGCCCTTTGCCCAGCAGTGGGATGAAATAGGCTAGTAAAAAAAAAATTTTAATTAATTCAATTAAACAAAACATACCATTTGCAACCAACTCTGGTTCCTCGGCAAGAGATATGCTGTTCTTTTTGTTTTTCTTCTTCCTCTGGCTGGTATTGAGTGAAGTGTTCTTAGTATCCGAGTCGAGTCTTGCGCCCTTTGTGTCAACGAAGAAGTTCAAACTGACGTCTTTGTTCTCTTCTGTAACATTGAACAAGTACATTTACCTTATACATATCCATAACCTTCTGACTCGATGTCATTGTGAATCAATGAATGTTGTGAATGTAAAAACTTAATTGTCTATACATACATAACATACACACACTCACACCACTGTCCCACTTGGCCCAATTGCCAATAAAACAACTAAATATTTTTTCATGAAATTATGTAATTCAAAATAGATTACATAAGAAAATATAAATTGGGTAAGTGGCGATCCTTGGGAGAGCCTTATGTCCAGCAGTGGACGTTTATTAGCTCGGACGATGAAGTACATATTCAAAAGTAATTATAATGTCCCAGGGAAAGATAAAATAAAAATAAATTACGCTCTGCAGTTTCAACATAATTATTATCAGAGATAGCCTGCTCGCAGCATTTCATTTTAAAATTTTGAAGGGCACTCGTCAAATTAATTAAATTGAACTAACCATTATTTTGTATAGGCTCCTCTGCAGAAATGCTGTTTTTCTTTTGTTTCTTTTTCATAGAGCTGGTATTTAGTGAAACATTCTTGGAAGTATCTAAGTCTGCTCGTGTGCCCGTTGTGTCCATGAAGAAGTTCACAGTATCTTCTTCTGAAGAAGAAATAAACGAAGCATGTTTTAAGAGAAGTTTATTCCGGGGGCGCAAATACGCACTGCATACAAACGACGTCTGGATATATTTTCTTTTCAATACTATTCAATTAAAGTCAATGACAATTTTCAGAAACTAATCTCTATGCTTGTATGAAGTCAGATCTTCATTAAAACATACAGTTTTAATCATAGGATTAATTTAAGATTTGTATGGAAATCTTTGAGGCACTGTAACTTTGAAACTATAAATTTTAACGAAAATCTGACGTTATACAAGCATAGAGATTAGTTTCTAGATTGTTTCATTGGCTTTAATTGGTTAGTATTGAAAATATCACCTATTGTATTTTTAAGCCTGTGTCACAGCGTATGAACAGTCGTCGGCAAAAAAAAATGGTCGACCACCCTAAGATTGAAATTCGTTTGCACGTAATAAGACCACCCTGGTAAGCCCTGGTTCTCCATAATACGATCTAATGATGCTTGAAACGTACTGCTACAGGAACAAGATGGCACCGGCACACGCGCCGTCCCGCTTTCACGCGCGTGCCTCCTGTATGCGCTTCTCGCTCGCTACCTACTATGAACACTGACATATACTCTAGCGATAGACAAGCTCATTCAAACAAACAACATGTCACACAAAACAACACAAAATGATACATTGCGGTCTGTCATTGCCATAGTGACGAAGTGAACTCGGGAAAATAAATGCGGTGCGGGTACCGCATTCAAGTGGAACATGTTGCTTCTATGAAAGGGCCTGTCTATCGCTAGAGTGTAAGTCAATG
This sequence comes from Agonopterix heracliana, assembly GCA_963693445.1. Classification (NCBI taxonomy): domain Eukaryota; kingdom Metazoa; phylum Arthropoda; class Insecta; order Lepidoptera; family Depressariidae; genus Agonopterix; species Agonopterix heracliana. Next base: position 6,895,841 of record OY856310.1, read on the forward strand.
ACTATGAACTATTATCTTCTCTGTGACGTAAGCAAGGCCACAGATTACTAATTACTACGTAACAGATACATCATTGCCTTAGAAAACTATAATTTCCCACGCTTTAATTACCTACTGCCAGACGGTAAGCGCAAAAATGTTTCTAATGAAACTTGACTCATGAGAATGGCGCTTATCGTTTACGATGCGCCGAAGTGTAGGACGTAGTAAGCATAGCATAAGCTCACGACTATATTCCCCGAGGGGGTAGTCAGATATATTCTGAAATCTCAGAACATCCACGTTTCACCAGAAGTACCGAACTCTGTCCAGTGTGACGGGGGGTGAGCCCGTCGCCACTTATAATGGACATTGGGTACAATACATGCCTCGAAATTGAAGCATGCAGGTTTCCTCACGATGTTTTCCTTCACCGAAAAGCCAGCGGTGTTACAAATCGTACATAAATTCCGAAAAAACTCATTGGTACGAGTCGGCCTGGACGGGGATCGAACCATCGCCTATCACATAGTAACTTATTATTTATCTGTGGTGTAGATGCTTATCTCGATACATAAGGCCGAGTGACGGATTTCTGGCCAGGCTCTGTAATCTAAGCAAATTAACAATTAATTTAAATTCTTACCATTATTCTGAACATCGACTGGTAAAGATATGCTGTTCTTCTTGTTTTTATTTTTCTTGGAGCTGGTATTCAGAGTAGTATTCATGGATGTGTGCAAGTCATTAGTGCCTGCTGTGTCAACAAAGAAGTTCGCGTTTTGTTCTTCTGTATCTTCTGTAATGCGGAAGGAATAATATTTAAAAAAATAACAAAATCTTAATTATTTTAAAACTGTAACATAAGGGTGTGTGTACATTAAAGATATTTTTCTCCCCTCCGGACGGAAAGCGTCAATTGTCGTCCCGCTGCGCTAAACGAAGTTGCCGCTTTCCACCTGTCGAGGAGAAAAATAGTATACTAACCTCGGACAGTAAATAAGAAAGCCTCAGAATACATGTTTGATGGTTTCGGCTTCGCCTCGGTCAACAATTACATGAGATCTGGGGCCTTTCTTACTTTCCTGTCCTCGGTGTGTAATCTTAACTATAATAAAACCGTAAAATCACGAGGAACAAAAAAATAGCGGTTTACTTCATATAAAATCAAATAAAATTCGATGGCGCGATTTAAATGGCGCGCAGCGCCATCTATTGACAAAATTGTTAGTTTGTTTGTTTGTTCGCACATCACGCAAAAACTACTGAACCGATTTTGATGAAACTTTTTTTGTTTGATAGCTTATGATCTGACTTAAAATCTGGTATATAATTTGTGCGGACGTAGTCGCGGGAAAACACTAGTCTACTATATTACTTTTCAAGTCAGGGTCAAGAATTTCAATTAGTTTAGTTTAGTTATGCACTGCCTGCACTCGAACATAAGTAAATCAGTTCATTTGTCTAAATACAGCTAAAAATATTGAACCTGAATCCTGAACCTGATCAGTCATCAGGATTGAATAATAATATTTCACACTTACCAGTCTTTGTATCAGCTTCAATTTGTGAAGATTGCTGTGATTTACGTGATTTCTTCTTCTTTGAACTGGTGTCAAGTGCGGAGGTCTCTGTGTCATCAAAATCTGAAATTGTAACTTAGTTAAGATATTTTAACATTCAGGAAAATAATTAAGGGTATATTACTCGGAGCGCGCTCCATACAAACGTACTATGGTGATATTTTCAATACTAACCAATTAAAGTCAATGACATTTTGCAGAAACAATCTAGAAACAAATTTCTATGCTCGTATGGAGTCAGATTTTCGTTAAAATGTATAGCCTCCAAGTTATAGTGCCTCAAAGATTTCCATACAAATCTTAAATTAATCCTAGCATTGAAACTGTATATTTTAACGAAAATCTGACTCTATAGAAGCATAGAGATTTGTTTCTTGATTGTTTCTGAAAAATTTCATTGACTTTAATTGGTTAGAATTGAAAATATCACCATAGTACGTTTGTATTTTCGCTCTCGGAATAATATTCTCTTAAGATAAAAGAAACTAACCTTCTCGGATATTGGTTTTGGCTTCAGTCTTCTTCAATGGTATAAATTTCTCAGTCTCTTTTTTCTTGCCACTTCCACTATCTTTTTCACTTCCATTACTATCGTCAGAGAACAAAAGCTTTAAGTCTATGGAATCTGATGAAGCTTCCTCTTCACCACCGTTTATTATCTTTTGCACAGCTGATTTCACCGATTTTTCTTTAGTTTTATCAACGTTTTTGTTCTTGGGTTTTTTAGTCTGTGTAAGATTTAGTTGTTCAATAATTGGTTCGTTTTTATTTTTAGATTTCTTGTTAAGATTAAGAGAAATATCACACGATTTCATTGGTTTAGATTGTTTGTCTTTGTTTAGTTCATTGAGCATGGAATCGTAATTTTTAGCTATTTCCTCGTTTTCACTAATAGATTCTGAATCAGAGTCCTCGCCGTCATCTTGAGCCATAGTAGCTTGTAAAGGATCCATTGATTCATTTGACTTCATGATAGAAGCATTCTCATCTACTTGAATTTCCTCAATTTCTTCCCTAGATGTGAAATGGACTGTCGAAATGTCCAAGGATTTCTGAGGCGTCTTTGGTTCCTGTTTAACTTGAACAGATAGAGGGTCTTTATCAGCATTACCTTCATCACACACAGTAATTTCTTTTTCGTTCATTGCATTATCAATGCAAAATGATTCGGACAATCGTTTACTCTTCTTTTTCTTGTACCCGATTTCTTCTGGCTCAGATACTTTACTAGCGTTTTTATTGTTTGGTTCATCATCAGCCACGCTAGAATCCAATCTCAAACGCCCTTTTTTCTTAGGTGGAAGTTTTGCATCTTCCTCAGATTCCAAAAGAGACGAGTCTAAGCGTGAGCGTCCACCCCTTTTTGATTTGTCTTTCGTACTTTTGTCTGACTCGTTTAATTTGTGGCGAGCCTCGTACATTTCTCTTGACGCTTTCTTTTGTTCTTTAATTTTACGTTCATTGAATTTTTTCTTGGACTTCGCACTCATAGTAAGTTCATTGTCACTCATGTTCAGGTCGTCTCCGGAACCGCTCAGTAAATCATTATCTTCTTCATCGGAGCTTACAATGAACGAATCTTTTTCATAATCTGAATCATTGGATATCTCGTTATCTGATGTAAGAGTTTCGCCTTTTTCCAAGATTTGATTTTCTCTGTCGTACTGCCTCTCATCCTCGTCCTGACTGTCACCAGATTCATAGTCATCACCAGCGTCTTCTGCTTCATCATCCATTAGATTGCTTTTCTCTTGCGATGATTCTTCGTCATCATCGTCATCATTATCTGATTCCTCTTCAGATGATTCAGATTTCTCTGAGGCTTTCGACAAATTAGATAAATCTTTCTTTGATATATTTTTTGAATCTCTTAATTCTTTTTTATTGTCGTTATTGGGAGTTATTACTGAAGTGTTCATTTGCATACCCAATTTTTTTATATCTTTTTGATGAACGGGTGTACTTGTTAAATAGTTTAGTGAAATATTTTTATTTTTGACAGGTTCATCTTTAGCACAATCTGGTATGTCCATGGATTTTGATAAAATTTCGTTCTGAAGAGACTTGGATGCGTTATTTTCAGTGGAGGACGTATCCTTAATTTGAGAAAGAATTAGGGTGCTTTTATTTTCATTTTCAGTTTTCTCAAGATCTTGGGACATTGAATTTGATATGGACGATTTCCTCTTAGATTTATTAACACTTACATTAATTTTGTCTTCGAGGTTATTAGAAATATTAAGCGATGTTGCCGTTGAGTTTGATATAGATGATTTCCTCTTAGATTTGTTGATGCTTACATTTATTTTTTCATCAGAATCTTGTGAAACTGAGTTTGATAGGGAAGATTTTCTTTTAGATTTGCTAGCACTTTCGTTGGCTTTGTCTTCAGCTACATTTGAAACACTGAGAGATGATTTACGCGATTGTTTGCCTTGTGTTTCATGTTCTTTCGAGAACTGTGTTAACGATACATTCTCTGGCATAGTTTCATCGATATCCATAGGCTCACAGCTATCATTATTTTTCATATTTTCTTCTACAAAAGCATTGAAAACTTGACTTTGGACAGTCAAATTTGATACACTCAGATCAATCTTTTTAGGTGTATCTTGATTTTCTAATTTATGATCAACAACTGGAACACATTGGTCCTCTTTGTCAGAATGCTTGTGTTTATTCACCTTCCCTATGCTATCCGTGTCGGAATCATCAATAAATACCGTGGATTTAATGTTACCAGGTGTTTTCGCAAAAAGCTCAGCGACAGAGTCATTCATAGGATTGTCACAATGAAGATTTTCTTTATTGCTTTCGTTACTTATGTCTGCAGCTTTAGTCGTGGACTTGTTTAGGTTTCCTGATTTATTAGGCGTTAAAGACTCAGTGATCGATGTCTCAATTTCTGTTGTAAATGAACTTTCACTGCGGTTTCCCCTTTTCTTCGATGGTTTAACTGTTATTTCTGAAATTTCCTGTTTTTCTTGCATTTTGACAGATTTTTCGACATCTTTACTAGTATTAAGTTGACTATCTCCAGAACCAGCCTGATCTGATAGTCTTTTTATAAGATTTCCGCTCTTTTTCAATTTTTTCTTAGTGCTTTCATTATCACTATAGAAATTGCCTTCGTTTGATTGAGACACAGAAAGGTTTGACCATGACTTTGTTCTGTGTCTTCTCGTAGAATCATCAGAATCATTCAGTGATGACATACTTTTGTTCATGTTACTTTTCTTGCTCTTTTTGGGTTCCGTATCCAGATCATTTATTAGATTAGAACTTGACACAGAAAGTTTATCTTTTGTATCACCAGAATCTGTAACATCTGTATTTTCTTTAGAAATTTTATTTTCAGGGATTTCACTTGAGTTAGTTTTGTCAATGGTGTCGTTACTGTTTCGACTTATATTTTCATTGTTATCATCAGATTTGTTAGAAATGCTTCGTCTGTCCTTCTTTGCTAATCGCGGACTCTTGCGGACAGAAGGAGAGGTATCCTGGTCTCCAGAAACCCCCGTAACTTCACTGCTACCGGTTGATTTACGAAGACTGTTTTCTGGTTCTTCGGAAATAACTTCCGTTATAAGTGCACTTGGAGCTATTTCAGCTGAAACAAAATGATAATGATTGTTGTAGTAATAAGAATGAATAGTGTACAATCGACACTTGTATAAAGGTTATTTAAAATAGAAATTACATTATGTAACTTATACAGGTTGAAATCGATATCATTAGCATCCTTTTAAACTAAGAGTCTACCCAGCAAACCAATCGGAGCAAAAAAAAATCAGCTGTCCCATACTAAACTGCATCCGCCGCCGCTGCCGACACGACTCAAATGTATGGGACAGCAGATTTTTTTTTGCTCCGATTGGTTTGTTCCCATACTAAAAGTTGTTTAGTTTGATGGGTAGACTCTTAGTTTAAAAGGATGCCAATGATATCGATTTCACCCTGTATAGTAAGTTATAACTTGTGAAACACTTCAACTATAAGAATTTAATGATTAGGTACACAAAAAATGTGAGAACTTAGATCAACTTAATAACAGTTAGTCCTTTATCTTTTCATGGCATGTAGTTTATCGATTATCTCCGATATACCTACACCATTCACAAATAAAAAATAAGCATTGTCAATTCAATTTAACACTTTCTGTGAATCATTATCATCTATTATCATTGCAATAATTAAATAAACTTACAGCATAAAAGAACTTACTCCAGAAGTGAGTTTACAGTGACATTTAGACATCATTGTTGGAATTCTTCAACAGAGATGCTTATGAATACACAATGTACCATTAGCTGCAAGTGGTCTCTAGCAGATTGCCTCAGATGCCATACAAACAGAACTAACCTTGTTTATCGATACTAGACGTAGAATTCTTCCTGGTTCTCCTGGTCCTGCCTGGCGTCGCCACGGCGTCACTGGCAGGAGAAGCTGTAAATAAGCATTGATTTACTTCAAATCTCTCTCTAACCAAGACTCACCGTCGTCCTGATTTATTTAATCTAAATGTGTTTTTTGTGATATTCAATGTAGGGTAGTATTTTACAGTTTAATCAGTATTTACAGTTTAATCAGTATTTTATATAACAAAGATTGATTGCATGGCATTTTATTTATATTAGCATATTTATCCTGTTTGATATTGAAATATATAAATATCAATTGTTTTGGCATCTATTTCATTTCGAAAGGAATGTTTAGGGTTGAACTACACCACGTACCACAATCCTGAAATATATAAAAATGTGGTTCAAAACAGACAGTAAGTCGTGTCTTCCGGGTTCGTGTTTTGTCTACATCTTTAAGGGTTGAACTACATTAGGAAGCACGGCATCGCCTTTTTCCGTCGCTCCATCCTTATCTGTCACTCAGGAACGTCATTTGTTAGAGCATATAAGATAGACGGAACGCGATCGCACGCGGCGTGCTGTTCCGTGCTGTTCCGTTTCGTCTATCTTATATGCTCTAGCAAATGACGTTCCTGAGTGACAGAAAAGGATGGAGCGACGGAAAAATGCGATGCCGTGCTTCCTAATGTAGTTCAACCCTTAAAGATGTAGACAAAACACGAACCCGGAAATAATAATTTGTTCGAAATATAATAATCTTCTTGAGTCCACCGATAATAGGCAAAAGGATATAGCAAATCTACTACTTACTGTCTGTTTTGAACCACATTTTTATATATTTCAGGATTACCTTATGGAATAATTTTTGATCATTCTATTTCACTTATACTTTCTCTAAACACATAGTTTAAACAAGATGAACACTGAAAAAAACCACTTTTAAATATTCATATCTATAGTTATTAAGTCATTACTCATTACCTTTATCAACACTGGATGTGGAATCCTTCCGGGTCCTTCTAGTCCTCGCTGGGGTGATAGGAGCCTCATTGTCACTGCCTGCAATTGTTAGTTTGTTAACATTGAACACTGTTTTATTTTAACAAACTGGATAATGAGCAAGCATCTGATATGTTTAAAATTTTAGATTAGTTATTAAAACAAGTCTTTATCTTGAGGTTAACGATCCTTTATGTCTGATGTAGATTGATATGATTAGCATTCTTTTAAACTAAGAGTCTACCCATCAAACTGAACAACTTTTCCTATGGAAGCAAACCGATCGGAGCAAAAAAAATCTGTTGTTCCATACTAAACTGCAATGCCTACTCAACTCAAATGTATGCAACAGCAGATTTTTTCTGCTCCGATCGGTTTGTTCCCATAGTAAAAGTTGTCTAGTTTGATGGGTAGTTTCCAATGTAGACTCTTAGTTTAAACTGATACTAATTATATAAATTTCATCCTGTTTAATGTTTTCTATCTTGTTGTCTAGTTATCATGATAAAAGTACTTTCCATGGGGCTAGATAATATGTGTGATAATGTCCAAGATATTTGTTATTTATTGCATTTGCAGGATTTAAAATCTTCATAACCACACAAATACATTAGAAATAGATGATATAGCATAGGATTAGATTTGACGATTAATGAGAATAAGATGGTCCATTATCATTTATTACCATGCGGGGCTGGTTGTTTGACGATTATGCGTAGATAGAAGGCTAGAGGTATAGTTAGATGGAAGTAAATACAAACGGGATTAAAAAAGCGTTTAATAATGTTCAAAGTATTGACCTTCACTTCTACACGGAAGATAAGGGAAGGCATTCCAAAATAAATAAATGCTGTAAGAATCTGTCCATGTTTTTTTAATCTTTCATTAATTCCACAGCCTTTTGTTTTGGATGCTGTTTAAGGGTTGAGACACATTGGCCGACGGCGGCCCCATAAAAAAAAGCACGTTTAGTATGGGAAGCCGTCCACCGTTGACGCCGCGACGAACGACGGCGGACAGCTCCGCATCAGTGGACAGGCACCCTGAACGTGTTTTTTGTATAGGCCCGTCTGTCTCTATACATGGCAGTTTTAATTTTAATTTCTTCATTTCAAATCACGGTGAATTTGTTACATACCTGGAGTGCGATTTATGAATCTCATTCGGTGAGCTCAGCAGTTGAAAATGTCAAAATTACTATGGAGTTGGAGATACGCATCATTCTAATGCTGATTTGACTTTCAAAAATCATACTTCAGAAGTGCGATTTTTGAAAGTCAAATCAGCAGGTGAAAGATTTATATCGCCTTAGTAATTTTGACATTTTCATCTGCTGAGCTCAGCGAATGAGATTCAAAAATCGCACTCCAGGAAGCATCTACTTACACTATTAATACCAAACACCACATAAGCAACAATATCTTCATCAGCACAATTATACAGATTTCCTTAGATACTTACACCATTTGTGCTGTGAGCAGTCAGTATTACAAAGATACAATGACATTCTATACACATGGATTCACCACATCATACAATAACAAAACCCGAAAATTACACCATGTCTTAGTATGCTTCAGTTGTGCTCTCAATTCAATTCAATTCAAAATAATTTATTCAATATAGGAGCCTGAAGCACACTTATTAAACGTCAATTCTTTTTTAAGCTACCACCGCGTCGCTCCCATACATTGCCGCTGACATTCCAGTCCTTACAAATGTCCTCATAATGTTAAACGTAAAACAATCAAGCACACTTTTGCCATTCCGTTAATAGCATGCTCATGTAAGTCTTTGTGTATAGAATGTAACTTAATAGATAAGATAGAAACACATTAGTTACAATGGCATTTTGCACATATGGATTCAGTTAATACATAAAAGGTACTAACCAACTTGTGAAGTTCTTCTCACTGCGGCCCTCTTAGCTCTCGGAGAGTCAAAAGGCTGGGTTTCCGACACGATGCTGGTGTTGGACTTGATCCTCGTGCTGCGACGTGACGGTGTCACCGGCTTCTCTTCCTCTACAATATCCCTGGCTATTGACTTCCTTGGTGCTCTTTTTGGACTGTTTTGTGGGACTGGAATATGTTTGGTTTGTTAGTAAATGATTTTATTTGCATGTTTGGACTAATATTCGCTTTTGTAAAAAAAAATCTGCAGATTTTTAGTTATTAGGACTTGATGCAGAAATAACACTTGTCCAGATTATTTTGCAGGGGAAAATTATGTGAAGACGGATTCGAAGGACTTTCTGGTTTAAGAACCTGTGTAATTTGATATAAACACCACCTTACTGTTCAGGGCTACAGTATTTGCAGTCCAAATAGACCTAATGATAGACTCCAATAGGAGATGGCTTCTCAGGAAGAAAATGCAGTATAGATTTGTGCATTATGAAAATTGTTTTTACATAGTTTCGATCCCTTATGACTGGCATAAACAAAGATTGTTTGGTATAAATACCTGAATATATTATTGATATTTCAAAATGTACAGAAGCATGTACTGTCTGTGTGTTTTTTAATAAACACAAAAGTTTTAACAGCATTGGTTCATAAAATAGTATTAACAACATTAGTTTGGCTTGGCTTCCAGCTGTAAAGAACCTACTAAAGTTAGGAGAATTTGCAACTGTCTTTCAAACAGAGACGTATGCTATCATAGCCTGTGCACAAGAGAATATATATAGAAAGGTAGCCAACAAGACTATATATATCCTTAGTGACAACCAAGCAGCTCTCAAAGCCTTGAACTCCTATCATGCAAGTTCCAGGCTAATTCTGAACGGAGTGAAGACCCTTAACAAGCTTGGTCTTCACAATACTGTACGATTAGTCTGGGTCCCGGGACATACTGGAGTCCAGGGTAATGAGAATGCTGACGAGCTGGCGAGAGCCGGGTCAGAACGAAAAATGGTCGGCCCAGAACCAAGCGTGGGAATCCCGGCATGCAGCATAAGAATGGCCATCAGGGATTGGGCTGATAAAACACACAAACTGGAGTGGTCTGGCCTTGCAGGTCTACAACACTCCAAGAAATTTATCAGCAATGTGACAACTCGTGTCTCAAAGTTCATACTGAACAACAGCAGGAGCAAGGCTCGTGCCATCGCCGGAGCCCTCACTGGGCACTACGCCACAGGCGCGATGATGCACAAAATGAAACTCACCCTAGATCCCAGCTGCCGAGCATGCGGAGAGGATGAAGAGACTATGGAACATATTCTTTGTGACTGTGATGTCTTGGCGGCAAAACGTATGTGCCTCCTCGGAGATGGATACCCAAAACCGGGAGATCTTAGGTTTCTTCCCCTCAATGGTATTGCCTCCTTCATTGACCATGTATTTGAAGGGTGAGGAAGCGAAAAGTATTGGGGCTAACACAAAAGATCCCACTGGGTCGAAGTGTTGCTGGCCTGCCAGCCCCCACAACAAGATAAAGATAATACAGTACTACAGAAACACTTCTGAATAATATTGGCAGCACACTGGTTAAGCTAAAAGTTGAACACAGACCAAGATATTTACAAGAACAAGGTATTTCCAGCAGGTGGTTGTCTACAGCACTACAGAATCATTTCTGAAAAATATTTGCAGCAGGCAGGTTAAGATGACAGTTGAACATTGACCAAGATATTTACCACAACTATTATTTACTCAGGAACATTCAAGACGGCTTCAGGATTCATTCTAAAGGATCTTAGACCTTCAAAAGAATACAATCAAAGTAAAACTTACCATTCTCATCGATCAGCTCGAGCTGTGGCTTAGCTGCAAGCCTCCCCCTCTTCTTTGTTGGTGTGGAAGGTGCCGACACCGATGGTGACTTCGCATCACTCGGGTCAGAAAGCTCCACGGACAGCCGCCGCCGCAGCCGAGTTACCGGTGCTACAATCATTGAATACAAGTCAAATTAAAATCATTTTATTTTTCAATGACAAACTCTAGCGATATCATAACATGGTTCAAATTGTATTACACATTACATATATGGTGCAATATTTTAAAGACCATAACATAAATGATACGATATAGGTTCGAGAAATGTTCTTGATAATTAGATAAATAGTACAGCTGCTAGAAAAAGAATAAAACGCCGATAGCTTATTCGGTTTTCTCCTAAAATCCCGAAGCGTCGGTTGACGGGACACAAAAGGTTTTTTCATGGTTAGAAATTTTTAGACTCGTAAAAGAGTTATAAAAATCAGTTATATGTTTAGAACGTTGAATTTGAAAGTTTTATTGTCGGAACTAGGAAGCATGGGTAGCGGCTTGGAGCGATATTGATAAAATAAACGGCGTGGTACCATGCCTTCCTAACAATCGCTGGTAACAACATAAAAGTACAAACCTTTGACACCACTATCTTCTTCCATGGTTCTATCAACTGTAACAGATTAAAACACTTCTTTTCTAATTAGTAAAAACACGTGCCAAGCCACCGATTTGAAATTCTACTGGGGGTAATGGTCGAACAGCTGTTGAGACGCGGTGAACTGTCAAAATCAAAAGCGACGCGGTCTGCTAAAATGGCAACACCAATACAAAACGTCGTTTCCGCCTAGTGCTGCTCTAGTGAAATGACTCACATCCTTTCGATTGTTACGTTGAACCATAGATTCATGTTGAACATAAAGGGGTACATTCACTGCAGTCCGATGTGATGAGACGCAGTTTCATACATTTTGGGTACCAGCTACTGAATGCGGTCATACAATGTTCTTAGAGGTGTCGCAGTCCAGTGGGTCCATCACGAGCAAAATGTATGTGCACACGTCTCGGAATGCAGTGAAAGGGCCCTTTACAAAAGATTTTTTTTTTCCCCAGTGGTTTTCTAAAGGCGGGTCTCTTGCGCCGGCCGTAAAGAACAAAACTTCACTTTTGTTAATGCGTATAGCTTGTATTAATTGATCTGAGTATAGCCCGTAGAAAGAGCAACGAAATACTTGGCCTATGGTATAGCCTGACCAGAAATATAAAAAACCTCGCCATGTTGCTAACATTAAAGGTGACATTCGATTGCAGCGCCCCTAAATCTGGTTTTTTATCGTAGAAAGAGAATCAACTAGAAAAGGCATTAAAATTATAATAGTCACGAAAACGAGACAGCCTTATACGTTAATTACACAGAGTGAATGCGACAAAATCCATGTCGTTTGTCCCTTTCTGCGTATGCGATATTTTTGTTTGCCACAGTTGAAATTGCATACAAAATCTTGCAACTATGGCAAACAAAGGCACGATTTCTCATACATTTTTGTCATATCTCTGTCCCTTTCGAGTATACGCTGTCAGGAAATCTATAGAATACTCAACCTACGTTTTTTATATTCCTGCATAGCTAGCATGCCGCAGTGATACAGCGCTATCACCAAGCTATCACACCTTAGCTCTCTTTCTATTTGCGTGCGAACGAAAGAGATAAAAGACGTGATACAGCCGTATCACGTGTAGCATACTACGAGTGCAGCGGGGCTAGTACGCCAACCCGCGATAGCGTGATATAGCGCTGTCACGCTTCCGCTCTCTTTCTATTTGCACGCGACAGAACGAGACAGAAGACTAAATTTGACAGATGGATGACGTGTTAAATGTGGTTGGTGTACTAGCCCCGCTGGTAGTATGCAACACGTGATACGGCTGTATCACGTCTTTTATCTCGTTCGTTCGCACGCAAATAGAAAGAGAGCGAAGGTGTGATAGAGCTGCTAAGATGTTTTTATGTAAAACGAGTTTTTATAGCAAAAGTGCTTGACGTTGTACGGTTATATTGATATTTTGGTGACTTCAAGGGTTGTTCTTATAAAAGAACAATATCCTGAGCCACCACTGGAGTACCACTGTAGGCCGGGGATGGGGCAACCGACGCGCACGTGACCGCCCAATAGCAGACCCACAAAGCAACTCCAATAAAAAGGTCGGTCTTGCTCAAGAAGTTTGAAATTAAATCCATGGTCTTGGTCTTGCCATAGATTAGTATGTATATTGGGTATAGATAGGTAAGTCGCCTGGGATTTTAGAACGGCTAAATTATTGTCGTTGCCCCTTATTAGCGCATGGGGGAGCCACATTGATAAATAAATAGAATAAGACGGCCGGCCGACACGAGGCTCGAACCATAAGCACCCGAATCGTGATCCGGTTGTCTAGACCACTAGACCAACAAGACAGTGTTTGATATGGGCGAAATCTCTCACTACTACAGCGCAGCGGTGAGGTGTAGCGCGCTGTCGCTCATAGTGCTTCGAAACGTCACCGACAGATGGCGGAAGCTGTCTTTCAGCGTTCCACTTCGTTTGCACTAAGGCCGAGATTCAGGCCGAGATTCAGAGACGATTTTTTCCGTCTTAGCTCGAGCTAAGTAGGGTCGAAATGTATGGATTTTGACATACGGGAGTTCGAACTATGACTTAAGAATCGTCTCTGAATCTCGGCCTCAGAGACGATTTTTTTTGGCTTAGCTCGAGCTAAGTAGGGTAAAAATGTATGGATTTTGACATACGGGAGTTCGAACTATGACTTACAAATCGTCTCTGAGGCCGAAGCTCGAGCTAAGACGGAAAAAATCGTCTCTGAATCTCAGCCTGAATCTCGGCCTAAGATATCATAGCATGGGTCTTGCTTGCCTGTATTTTTTTTACTTTTGTTTTATTTTACTAGCCCGGTTACAAGACCTTTAGGCTAAGAGGATTCCAAACTTCTTGGCTAAGTCTTATTTTATTTTTAATTATCTTCTGCTTTTATATCTGTTTTGTTGTAATCTACGAACAAATATTATTTGTTCGTAGGTTGTAATGCAAAACAGTTATATTTTTAATTATCTTCTGCTTTTACATTAAAACGTTGGTATTCGACGTTTTGATGGTTCTTTGGAGTTTTGGAGACAATCGAAAGACGCAGGAAATGCAGAGAAGTCCACAGGAAAGAGATGAACCGACCGCTTTGCCGCGCTAAAATCACAGAACGCTTTTCCTGTTTACGACCCATGCACCATCATTTTTCACTGAACTGAATATTGCACTGGAGCGTAGACGAGGCAGTGCCCTCATTTATTTGCTACTCTTTTATGTCGCACTATACTTACCTAATATTTGCTAAAAAATTTTAGCAAGCGACGCGCCTTAGGGTAGAACTACATCACGTAGCACCGCATCGCATTTTTCCGTCGCTCCATCCTTTTCTGCCACGCGGCCGTGCTTTCGCGCGCGATGCGTTCCGAACAAGAAGTTTGGAATACATCCATGGTTCCGTCTATCTTATACGCTCTAGCAAATGACGTTCCTGAGTGACAGAAAAGGATGGAGCGTCGGAAAAATGCGATGCGGTGCTACGTGATGTAGTTCAAACACTTATGGGTTCGGTTGATGACGCTCGCTACGGTATAGTCTGTCTATAAAGTCGTGGCCACGGACCTGAAAGAAATACGTTCACATCAGTTATGATGCCAATAGGTACCGGAAATAAACAAAATAACCACTTTTGTCGTACCTACCTTCTTCTGATTTAAAGGCAAGACAATGGGCGTAGGTAGACTACGTCTAATTAAATGCCTTAGTTACTTAAATGGCGTGTTAGTCTACCTACGAATCATCTAGTAGGCATGTACATACCATTTAAGTAAGGCCTCGTCGTAGGCACAAGCAAGTACTCTGCACGGCTAGCATGCCACCCACGGCAAAGCGACAAAACGAGAAAAATGTCAGCGCTATTTATCGCATTCGTAAAATAGCGAATAAGGATAGGTAGGTATATCTCGATTTTTATCGTTTTCTCGGGTGTGGTGTGTGGTATGCGCAGCCTACTGGCTGGGTTGCTTCTGGACTACTGTACCTACATCTTTTAAATTTTTACAAACGCTTTGAAGCAGTTATAAAAATCACACTTGAATTCTAATAATTTTGCAGTGCAGATTCGTCATGTATACACATAGCTGGCTCCACCCCGCGTTAGGGTTAAGTGGGTCCGCACTTAAAAAGACATCAAGGCAACAGAAATAGCATTATATCTTCTTGATGACCCTCTTCAGAAATTACGCCCAACGATGTTAACCCCATTTCTCTCCGGGGACGTCCGTCTCGGCCATCCCAGGAGGAAGGTTTGATAAATTCGTATACAAGAGCCCAGATGTGACACTGATTGTGTTGTGCCGCTTGCCGCTTAACGATGTTCATATCCCGACTTTCTGTTCCGTCCACGAAGATGCTTGACATTAGCTCCTTTGTTGATGTTATTTTTAAAATCACATTAAATTAACGCTGATAAAAATAAAACGCTGATTTGAACGTGTGACTTCAAAAAATCGCACTCGCATTGGCATCCCTTCTTCTTCTTATCGAGTGGGCTGCAAGCCCGGTGTCAGAGTTTATTCAAACCGCCTTACGGCCTCTGACGTGGTTTTTATGTAACGACTACTACCACCAGAGATAGTAGCCGAGCGAGACCAATAGCTTAACGTGCCATCCGAAGCACGGAATCATCTTTCTTTTCAGACAATCAGGTGACTCAGCCTGCAACTGGGGAAAAACGCACAAAGTGACATTTCACTAGGCGCCCCCCGTGGGAATCGAACCCACGACCTCCGTGTCAAGAGCCCAATGCTTTTAACCATTAGACCACGGAGGCAGTTATTGGCATCCCGAGAGACGATTTGTAAGTCATCGTTCGAACTCCCGTATGTCGAAATCCATACATTTCGACCCTACTTAGCTCGAACTATTAAGACTAAAAAAATCGACTCTGAATCTCGGGCTAAGACTCTACGTGGACTCTACACACCAAACTGGCCAACTTCTGCTATGGGAGCAAACATCAAAAACTTATGAATAAAAAATTTGCTGTTCCATGCATTTGAGTTAAGTGGCAATGCATTGAAGTTTAATATAGCAGAGCTATTGAAATATTTGACTATGGTATGGCACAGCTGGATTTTTTTGCGATTTCAAGTTTGCTCCCATAGTAAATGTTGTAAAATCTTAGTTTAAAAGCATACCAATGATTATAATTACACCTTGTATATTAAGTCGTGTTATGTTGTAGAGTTTCTGGCCGCATCTTCTCTACAGCGACAACACGGTCCAACGCAGTGGTAGCATAAAAACGATTTGACGTTTTATAAGTGTGCTTCAAGATCCTATATTTAATAAATTATATTGACTTTGACTTTGACTATAGGTAAGTAGGTAACTCGATATACTTACTTAACAATTCTACTTAGGTAGGTACTTAAATTGCTAAGCAGGTACCTACAGCAACCTACCTACTTAATATTCTTGAATTAATGATATATCTAGGATTCTAGGTACACCTCTTAATTTTATTAGGCTTTGAATAATGGTTTCAACTTTCAGTTAGGAAACTAATCTAATTATCCGAAAGAAAAACAAAAGAATTATTCACAAGATGCCTGTATAAATTAATTTACGGAATAGCCTGAAAACGATCGTAAAATTTGAATGTCTTTGTGTTGGAAAACAGAACTTTTTTCGTAGACAAAGCGAAGGAATAACAATAGGCCGGAGGTATTGTACGAGTCGACCGAGATCAACCATTTTCATAGAACAAAACGGGACCGCGAGTTTTGTCCTCCGACCATGTTACTGGGGATTATTCGGCATTTTATTGTACACCCTACATATTCGTAGTTTTGGGATTTTGGGGTTTATTATATCAGCCGTCAGAGTCCCATTGTTGGGCAAGGCCTCCCTCTGTTCTCTCCATGCGTCCCGGTTTTGTGCTTCGTTAGGCCAGCTCTTCAAGAAGCTTTCGATTTCGCCCCTCCACCTTCTTCTAGGTCTGCCTCGACGCCGATTTGGTTCTGGGAGCCAGTTTTGGTATATCCTTTCAATAATTCAGTTTTTCCCGATAAGGTATTATTTGATTCGATGGTTTGGTCATTCTCATTTCTCTTCAGAACGTCTACCATGAGTTGACACTGTGACTGTACCTACAGTGTGTAAGGGATAGCCCTCCGCAAACTAAAACGGTGAACTCAGACCATCAAACTGAACAACTTTCACTATGGAGCATGAAAATAAATCAGCTGTCCCATACATTTGAGTCGGGTAGGTACACCAGTTTTGAACGAAACAGCAGATTTTTTTTCGCGTTTCCTGACGTAGGCTGCATAGTGAAAGTTGTTCAGTTTGATGGTCTGAGTTCACTGTTTCAGTTTGCACATATTTTTCCGCGTCCGTGGTCTAATGGTTAAGAGCGGTAGGCTCTTGACACGGAGGTCGTGGGTTCGATTACCACGGGTGACACACCAAGTGATATGTCACTTTGCGTTTTTCCCCTAGTTGGTTAGGACATTGCAGGCTAAATCACTTCACCTGATTGTCTGAAAAAGAATGATTCCGTGCTTCGGATGGCACGTTAAGCCGTTGGTCCCGGCTACTATCTCTGGTTGTAGTAGTCGTTACATAAAAACCAATCAGATGCCGTATAAGGCGGCGGTTTGAATAAACTCTGATACACGATAAGAAGAAGACCTTTTTTGTAGGTAACTAAGAGTTGGAATAATTATCAATAGGTCCTTACGTTAGTAAATGATAGTCATGTAAAAACACATTGTGTTATACCTAGATAAAAACATTTAGAGATGTCATGTTATTTGGATGAAAGGCAGTGGGTATCCAATCTAATATCCATTACCTGATTACATAATCCCTTTTCCATCAGGATACACTGAAGTTCCATTCCATTTTATTGAATCGTTAATATCGATTTAGAAATTTGGTTCAACACCTTCGAAATCCAATTATAGTCTGTGGCTACCTGCTTCCTACTGGTACAGATTATACAAAATATGCAACAAATCTCAAATGAACACCTCTGTATAAAAAACCGGTCAAGCGCGAGTCTGACTCGCGCAACGAGGATTCCGTATCACCAGATTTAAAAACGTTGAATTTCTTTCTTGTTTTGGAATCACACTCAACTCAACTTAAACTCTCACTCGACTCACACTCAACTCGTCCTCAATACTCAATATTTTATTGCATTCCATAATGTACAACAAGGTGTTAACTTATAGGCTATGAGATCATCATGGACCCTGTAGGGCATAGCAACTGTGAACATTTCAAATAATTAGGTAACTTATATCAAAAGAAAACAAAATTTATAGAAATAAAAATAGTTGGTACATAACATTACTCTTAAAAGTAGGTAATATAATAACAAAGTTAATAACAACATCATGGCACCAACTTTTCATATATCTATTTATAACTTCATAATAGGTAGGTGCATTAATGAGTTTACTTAATATTTATTAAGTAATGGGTAAATTTCGTACTTTCTAAGGGTTTCATCATTTAAGAATTCGTCGAGATTGTAGTAGCATTTCTCTAGTAACACAGTTCTTTTAATTTTTTTATTAAAGTAACGTCCTTAGTTACTTGCTTCAATTGCTCAGGTAATTTGTTGTATATCTTAATAGACATAACAAATGGGCTTGATGAATGAATTGTTAGTTGTGATGTTGGCAGCATTAATCTGTTCTTGTGTCTGAAAGAGTAATTTGTTGGTACGTCTTCGCGCTTTGTATAGAAATGTGGATACTTTCGAACGAATTTGCATATCTCAAGGATGTAAATTGAGGTTAGGGTAAGTATCTTAAATTGTTTAAAAAAGGGTTTAAAGGTCCTCCACTAACACTCGAATCACACTCTACTCTACTCACTTCCACTCGCCCTCGACTCACACTCTACTCACACTTGACTCACACTCGAGCTCACTCACCACCTTCTCGACTCGACTCTTCCTTCCATTCACCCTCCACTCAAACTCGACTCGCACTAGACTGGACCGCGAGAGTGTGAGAGAAGGCTAGAAGGCGAGTCGAATGTGAGTGGAGGTTGAGCGGAAGGTGGGTCGAGGGTATGTTGAGTGTTAGTGACATTTCACAATGTGAAATGTTTCTTTTTTAAACTCGGCAATCAGTATTATCTAGATTTTTATAATTATAAATGTAAAATGGGAAACCGGCGGCGCCTGTTTGAAGTGTCGATATTGAATCGATTGGGATGAAATAAAGCCTAAATATGTTAATCCAAACTAAGCTCTATGACCCCATCCAAATTAGTTCAGTAGTTTATGGTTCAGTTATTATTTATGTATAGTGATGCGTGCACAAACAGACAAAAATTCAAAAAATTATCTCAATGCATTCCATTATGTACCTCGTACCTATCCTAAGCGCCACCAATTAATATTTTTGTAAATGGTATCTTCAATGTACTTAGTTACATCCACGCCAAGTTAACAAATTATATTATACTAGCTGACTCGGCGAACTTCGAACCGCCTGAGAATTAGTTTTTCCCGACACACACTTGGCCGTTTTATATACCCTATGTTACTCAGGGATAATGTAGCATTCTAATGGTGAATGAATTTTTAAAATCGGTTAAGTAGTTTTTGCGTGAAAACGTAACAAACAATCTTACAATTCGCATTTATATAATATTACTAGATGACCGCGGCGAACTTCGTACCGCCTTAGAATCTTCCCGACACACACTTGGCCGTTTTTTTAAGCCTATGTTCATCACGGATAATGTAGCATTCTAATGGTGAAATAATTATTCAGATCGGTCCAGTAGTTTCGGAGCCTATTCGATACAAACAAACAAACAAACGAAAAATCACTAACCAACACATGTTTACTCAACTACACACAATAAAATAATGTTGTAACATAATTACCTATCTACTTACAAAAGTATTTGCTACAGTTCCTATAGAGTACAAATTGTGAATAGGAATGGTGTCAGTCCACTTGACTACCACTGAGCCGGACTGTCCCACTCCACACTGGGACGAGGTGTGGCCCACTGTGGGCTCGCTCTAGCATGAAATTGCAGCGGCTGCGGCTTAGAGGGCCAGATAATTTAAGAGTTTTCTGTTGTACGTACGTGGATGCTTGTACAATAGAAATGTGGTTACATTTGATTTGATTCTTCAGTAGGAACGGTGTAGTACCTACCTTCATAGTTTTTATTTAACATTATAAAATATGACTTAAATTAGACCTCTGTAGCAATACAGGGTCCAACTTAATATGCTGACACTTTTTTAAGGGGATGATCAGACCAATCAAACTGAACAACTTTCTCTATGAGACCAACATCGAAATCGCGAAAAAAAAATTAGCTGTCCCATACATTTGGCTCGAGTAGGTTTGCAGTTTTGTATGGAGGGGATGATTTTTTTCGCTATTTCGATGTTGGTGCCATAGAGAAAGTTGTTCAGTTTGATGGACTGATCATCCCCTTAAAAAAGTGTCAGCACATTTAGAAGGACCCTATAATATAATAAGGCGCTTTCATGAAATGTGTCTTGTGAGGATATCTAGCTGTGCTGTGAAAATGTGTGGGGGTTTCCACCAAAGCTGTGAGAGGAAAATGTGTCCTACGAGGATGTATGCGGAGCTGTGAAAATGGGTAATCTGTGGAAGAGGATGCGTTGCGAAGCTGTGAAATGTGTCGGCGGGGGGTGCAGTGTGTCGAACAAACACCGTCTATTGCTATGGACTGGCTGGTACAGTATGTCGCAACGCAAACCTCGCAACACATTCCTCGCACACATCTGTCGCAAACCTCGCAACACATTCCTCACACACATCTCTCTCTTGTTTTGTACGTACAAAAACCTCGCTCCGCTAAGCCGTTTCCACCAGAGCTGTGCTAAGCGAGGTAAGGTAAATGAAGCGATTCTATTGGTTCTTGAAAACCACATCCCTCGCTACTCGTCCTCGCATATCTCTAGTGGAAACGCAGCCTAAAAAGCGGACAGATTTCGATGCAGTTTTTTGTTTTAGTTTAAAGAGACTTTAAAACTCGCCGACAGAAGCCGATCATGCACACGTTCCATAGAATAAGTATTTATATCTGAAATAAAGATCGCGCTTTCCTATGACTTTAAAGGCCTCCGCACATCGAGCGATTTTATCGAGCGATATTATCGACAGCGATACTTCGATGCCAAGGAGTTGGCGATTTTGAGAGATGTGCTTGCCTATTGGCGAGATAAGAAGAATGTTTTCTCAGGACTACACTTGCCGGGATTAGTCTAGGGATTCCTGCTAATACGAATCCCATTGTTTTTTCTACACTCTGATTGGTTTTGAATGCTGAGAGATTTCGTTTGTAGTTCTAAAAACCTTTAACATGTGTAAATTTTTTGTTCACGTCTTATTTTAATATTTCCGGCTTCTGGAGCTTCTAGATAATACATTAAACACCTATAGTATGAATTTAAAAAAAAAAACACCCGCGCCGCGGCCAATTTCACCCGGCGCGCCGCCGCCGGCAAATTTCGGGTCGGCGCCCACCTCTACAGCGATATCGCGACACCTTACACACTGCAGCGATTCCGCGATTCGCGTCACGCATGCGTCCCACCACTGAATGTAGTCTAAAGAGATTTCGTCAGGTCGCGATAATGTCGCGGCAGTGTGTAGGATCGCGCGCGTCCCCATACAAAATGTACTGGAAACAATTATCGCAAAATCGCAGCGATATTATCGCTCTATAAAATCGCTGCAATGTGCGGAAGCCTTTTATCTGCGAAATTCCCTTGTCCTATTCCTAATAAATACAAAACCAGTTCTCAAGAAATGTAGGCTTTGTGTTATTCTCATGATTCCAATAGCAATATAGATTCCCACTAAGCCTCCGTGCTTCAGAAAATGTGTACCTATTAAGTAGGTATAATAAGACACCTGTGTGGTATTCTTATTAGGAATAACTTCATAAGTAGAGCGAGTAATACGAACTTATGTACTTATGTGTACCCTCTATATTTGAGAGATGAGAGACATCGTACACTAGTTGTATGTTGCCGAGACCAAGGAAGGAAACTTGCTTGACATAGATTATACGTTATGGGGTGTCACGTTACTTGAGTGTCTCGATCGATAATTCGGATTGACTAACCTATTTGCTGGTACCTACTGGTGAAGTACCTAACTATAAATATGTACGGAACCATAAAAATATTGTAGCATTAACAGGAATGGAATTCGACGCTTCTTAATATCGCCTAGGTACTTATAGAGCTAAGAAATTTTTGTACCTAATCTTCATCATAATCAATGGGTAAGATCAAAAGAAGTGAGTCGGTACGACTCACTTTAAGTAATTTTAATTAATAATAAAAATTTAGCAGTTCTCGACATTTTCTGAGGAGAGATGAGACTGGGTATAACCTTAGAGGTATAACTACCACAGAAGCACGAAACATAGTTCCAGTATGTGTTTGAAATCGTGAATCA
Source organism: Agonopterix heracliana (assembly GCA_963693445.1). Taxonomy (NCBI): domain Eukaryota; kingdom Metazoa; phylum Arthropoda; class Insecta; order Lepidoptera; family Depressariidae; genus Agonopterix; species Agonopterix heracliana. The sequence goes on from OY856310.1 coordinate 6,918,045, forward strand.
CACTTTAAACACGACCGGTGAATTAGGTAATACATAATAATAATTCAATAACGTGATATGGGAGATGAAACTAAGATTATTCATTTTAATTTTCAGGTTTGTCTACCATCTTTAGTTTAGGTTTAAAGTATACTGACCAAAGTAGTTTTTAAATGATTTGAACAAATTCACCACGTGTAGTTTTTTTGTAAACATGTTTAAAAAAAAACATTTGTGACAAGTTTAAATCAAGATTTGTTTATGATTGCCTTTCCAATTATTGTTTAAAATTATTGTGATTTAAGACTGTGTACTTAGGACTAATTCAAAACCAAAATAAAACTGATTGAGGCACTAACTTGTATATTATAGACCCCTGACTGCCCCAATTCGGGTAATAAACAAAAAAAACGAACTTTTGATACTTAATAACTTAAAAATTATGACACTTGTCATAACACTATAATATGTGGTTTAAAATGATCAAAAAGGTGCCCCCAATCAGCTCAGAAAACTTCTACATCGTTCTACCAAACACACTGTATATCCTGCGTAGGTTGTTTGTCTGAAAAATGTTGCTATAGAAGAATTCGACTATTAACTTAAAATTTTTAAGTTAAAAATCATCAATTCAATTCAATTCAATTATACTTTATTGCACACCAAAACAGAACATACATTTGAATACAGATAAAGAATTACAAGTAGGTACAAATAAGGCGGTCTTATCGCTAAAAAGCGATTTCTTCCAGACAACCTAATCATCATCATAGTTATGTGAATTAGAAATTGTTCAGTTGAATTAATGCTGCGGTCAGTACCTGACCGGAATGTTTGCCCAGTCTTCTGATTACGAACGGATGTGAATTCCTCCTTCCTCTATTCATAACTGCCGACATCCCCCTAATCTTTTTTGAGTGGCGATGCACAATACAAGAGAGGAAATGACTTGCTACCTCATCAACAGCGTGGATAAGGAAGGATGTAGGTACCCACGCGGCGTTGGAATCATGTGTTTATTTTACTGTGACAAAAATAATGGTTCCATATAAATCAGGTTCTTGACGCTGTCGGGTCAAGTCCTCGAGAATATTGTGGGGAAGTGAAGTATAACAAAGCCTTATTTATTTTCATATATTTGTTTACTCTGCCGGATCATTTCTCGGCTTTCTGTGCCGGTTCCATTTGAAGAAAATCTCGGAGATCCTACTAACGTACTTACTACGTACCTATAGTATATTTTAGGTTTTGTTAACTCAGTAAAAAAAATAGTTAGAGCTACATACTTATTCGTATTCCATACATACTTTGGTTGTTTTCCTGTATGTAGTTAAGTAGGTACTAATATCTGTAACTGCACGCACATACTAACATAGGGCTAACTATAAATTGAAATACTACTGATGACCTCATCATCATCATCATCTCAGCCGATGGACGTCCACTGCTGGACATAGGCCTCCCCCAAGGATCGCCATAACGATCGGTCCTGCGCTGCCCTCATCCAACGGTTTCCCGCCGCCTTCACCAGGTCGTCGGTCCACCGTGTGAGGGGCCTACCCACGCTGCGCTTTCCGGTACGCGGCCGCCACTCGAGAACCTTCCGGCCCCATCGGCCATCGGTTCTGCGAGCAATGTGCCCCGGCGCCCGCCCACTGCCACTTTAGTTTAGCAATTCTTTGGGCTATGTCAGCTACTCTGGTTCTTTTGCGGATTTCTTCATTTCTGATCCGATCTCGCAGGGAAACTCCGAGCATAGCCCTCTCCATTGCCCTTTGGGTGACTTTCAGCCTTTTTATGAGGCCTTGAGTGAGCGACCACGTCTCTGTTCAGCTAGGAATAGCGGGGCCGCCGGGGACTGGGGGCCGTGTTATTGCCATGTTGGGGGGGTTTTGCCACAATCGCCACGCTTGTCAGGCGGGTTGGCGACTGATGACCTAATGAAAGTAATTTGTCTCGGACGGAACTTGATTGCATTTTTCAATCTAAATCTCATCGGTATTTTAAATGTCAAAGTTTGCATGTTTAGATGTTTGACACTCAACCACGCAGCTGAACAAAAATTTTGCACACAGATAGAATATATTCTAGATAAATACATACGACACTTGTAGTCAGAGTCGCTGGCAACAGCTAGTCAATAATATTTGAAAGCAAATCATAATTTTGACAGGAAAACAAATATACCAAACTGCAATATTTCTAAAGTAGAATCAGGTTCTAAACACAGCACAAGTATCATTTTATGTGTAGTTGGTAATTGAATTGGAACGGACCGACTATCCGGCCAAAGTTGCAGTTAACGTTTTGAGTTAAATTGCAGCGGTCGTCGGTGCAGGCCACTTTATAAATGAAGTTCCTTCTCCTCTCCTCTCCGCACCTAGCCTGCGATGCGAGTGCTTAATTACGTACTGAAGACAACGATACTATATGTGTTTAATTGAAAGCTATGAAAGGTACTTATGAATGATTATAATCACTGAACAGCTTTTGGGTAGGTAATTATATTTTGAATTTGAAAATGATTGTTATCATTATAATGATTATTCTCGCGAAAAAAAATCCCATACATTTGAGTCGAGTTATATTTGCAGTTTTGTATGAAACAGCAACTCGTACCAATGAGTTTTTCGGAATTTATGTACGATTTGTAACACCACTGGCTTTTCGGTGACGGAAAACATCGTGAGTAAACCGGCATGCTTCAATTTCCAGGCATGTATTGTACCCACTGTCCATTATAAGTGGCGACGGGCTCACCCCCCGTCACACTGGACAGAGTTTCGGTACTACTGGTGAAACGTGGATGTTCTTAGGTTTCAGAATATCTCTGAATACCCCCTCGGGGAATATAGTCGTGAGCATATGCTATATGTATGGAACAGCTGATTTTTTTTCGCGTTTTCAATATTGGTCCCATGGAGAAAGTTGTTCAGTTGAATAGTCTGATGATCTGATCATCCCCTTAAAATAGTTTCAGCAAATTTTGTTAGACCCTACATACTCCCCTATCTATTAATTATTAGAACAATTGTAAGGGTTTATTCAGGTAATGAAACTGAATAACTTTCCCTAAAGAACATGGGTCAAAAAACGAGAAACATTTTTGCGAATCCCATAAAAAATAAACTTAGTTATCGGGAGGTCAAATTATTCAAGTAAGGACCTATACCTACTATTACCTATACGTTACTATAATTTCAGAGACTTACAACAAATACCTGCTAAGTACTTGTTTATTTTAAACTGAAATCTTTGACAAAACGCAGTCGAAAACAAAATACAGAATAAAATAAAGACTTCTCAAAATTATAGCGTTCCCGAGCAAATGATGTGAGAATTTATAGTCGTACCAAGCCTACACCGCAGGTATTTACTGCTCATTCCACATCAAATGTCCCATAACTGAAATCGTATTTCCTGCGTCATAGGTATGAAAATACCTTAATTGGCTCGACTTCTTCTGTGGAACGGCCTTTATTGTGGTGAACAACGATTTACACCCTTCTTATTTGGCTCTCTTAATGGATTTCTGATAGAATTTCTGCTTGTATTGTACATAGGATATATTTGAGTTTAGATTTCTGATAGTAGTGTTCAGTACTTGAGTTAGGTATAGTTTGATTAAATCTAAATCTTAGTAAGTAAGTAACTAATTAATCTTAAGCTAAAGGTAGAGCAGAGCTTTGTAGATGTTTAGACATTAATTATCTCGAATGTAGCTACTAAATGTTTATCTACAGCCAACTACGAAATCACAAAAAAAAACTGCTGTTTCATTTGAGTCGGGAAGGTATTGCAGATTTGTACGGAATAGCTGTTTTATCGTAATTTCGTTGTTCTCGACCAAGTTGTTCATTTTGACGAGTAGATTGTATTATAAAGTCCCCGCGTATAAAAACAGTAAGATGTTATAGGGTCCTTCTTAATATGCTGACAGATCATCAAACTGAACAACTTTCTCTACGGGACTAAAGTCGAAATCGCGAAAAAAAAACAGCTGTTCCATACAAAACTGCAATCTCACTCGACCCATTACTTATGGGACAGCAGATTTTGTATTTTTCGATTTTGACATCGGCCCCATAGAGAAAGTTGTTCAGTATCATGGTCTGATCATCCTCTTTAAAACCGACATAACTGTTGTCAAAGAAAGCAAAATATAATTTCATTTCAAATAAAATCACTCGTGTACACAAACAACACTGTTGACTTGTCTACAACATCCAAGATTGCCTTCACACTTTTATACAGCCTCTCCGCACAATAAAAATAAAAGTTTTAGATATAGTGAGCTATTCAAGGTAAATGGCGCTTGCGTTTGTAACGGCCAAGATGACCTCGTCGGACCACTAGTTCTATACCTGCATTGCACTATGTAATTGCACAGAATACCATGGTTCGTACTTAGAAAAATAAAACGGCTGTTCCATACAAAGGCTTCCGCACATTGCAGCGATTTTATCGAGCGATAATATCGCTGCGATTTTGCGATAATTGTTTCCAGTACATTTTGTATGGGGACGCGCGCGATCCTACACACTGCCGCGATATTATCGAGCGATAATATAGCTGCGATTTTGCGATAATTCGGTATGTCAAGTTTTTTTTTGGAGGGCTGAATCGAAAACCATTTCGAGATAATTGTCTCAATAATCATATTTTCTATGTCAGAGATTTTAAAATGAAAGGATTACAGATATTTTTAATAAAATAACGTCATTTATCGGTCCGTCCAGTGACGTCACTGGAATACCTGTGAACTCCATGGTAAACATAAAATCAACTTAAAATAACTGTCAGAATTTGACATTTGATGTTGCCGTATCTGTTTCCAGCATAGAGTTAGAAAGAGAAAGGTTTTTAATTGTTTTAAATATAGCAGAAGGTAGTTTTTCTCCATGAAGTTCGAATTATTTTTCTCCACCATTTTTGCACTTAGAGATTACAGATCAAAATAATTTAAAAATTAAATTTATATTGATAAACTCGATGAATCGCAATAAGAAAGAAATAGGTGTCTTAAAATTATGTCTTCTATCAGTAAAAAATATAAAAATGAAGACCAAAAAAAACTTGACATACCGAATTGTTCTCAGTACATTTTATATGGGGACGCGCTCGATCCCACAAACTGCCGCGATATTATCGCAACCTGACGCAATCTCTTTCGACTTCATTCAGTGGTGAGCATGCGTGACGCGAATCACGGAATCTCTGCAGTGTGTAAGGTGTCGCGATATCGCTGTCGATAATATCGCTCGATAAAATCGGTCGATAATATCGCTGCAATGTGCGGAGGCCTTAAAACGTCAAAGACTACACGAGGGAAGTCGGATATTTGTTTTTCTTGCTCCTCCTATCTTCTTTGATTAAATTCATTGCAGGTTCCAAGACAGATTAGAGTCACAATTTTTTCCTTCACTGTTAAATATCCTGTAGGTGTTGGGTGTCATCATCATCATCATCATCAGCCCATCATCGTCCACTGCTGAACATAGGCCTCTCCCAAGGCGCGCCACAAAACTCTGTCCTCGGCCTTCCTCATCCAATCGCTTCCCGCTACTTTTTTTAGGTCTGTCCAGCGGGTAACAGGGCATCCCACACTACGCCTACCAGTTCGCGGTCTCTACTCCAGAACTCTGACACCCCACCGGTTGTCAGTTCTTCAGCAGATATGACCAGCCCATTGCCACTTCAGCTTGCTAATTTTCTGAGCTATGTCAACCACTTTAGTTCTCTGACGTTTCACTTCATTTCATGGGTGGGTTTTCATCGTTGGGTTTACCAAATACTAAATTCTGATAACTGGAACTCCGGTTAGTCATAGTAACTCGCAAGATTACTCATAAGCGATAATAACAAGTGAAGCTAAATAATAAGCCGTGATAAAAGCTTGCAAAAAGCGTGTTCTCTGTACTAAAGTATACTAGAATCTTACAGGATACAAAGAAATGTATATGTATTTAATTGTAGGTATGCCTAGTTTTAAATATACAACATGTTCATTCACTCGACTAAACTTTCGTGCCTGAGTGCCAAAATGATCAACATTTTTGGCTACGTCGTGGCTTGTTGGGTAAACTTTGGTTAAACATAATATATGGAGACCTAAGGCATAACAGTAACAACAATATTCTAAAATTTTATTCTTAAGAGGATAAAATGCGGGGTTATACAGGGTGTTAGGCAGACGATTGGACAAAGAGGAATGGCGGATAGGATAGGTTAGGAGGATAATTTAGTAGGTAGCTATTGTAACAGGTTAGAAAAATAATATTCGGAGGTCTATACAGGCTGTTAGGTAGACACATGGCAGGTAGGAGATCATTAGAACCCAATTGGGTTAATTACCTATGTGCAAAGTTGCACCGATTTTTATACCAAAACATAAATAAAAAAAAAATTGTGACCTTTAGGCCCGATTCGACCAAACGCGAGTAAATTTTATTTTTAGATTAACTCGCTGGTTACTATAGAGTAAACTGATTTTGCGTTTTACCAACCCTAATCTAAATGAAATGTCAATGACACATAAAAAAAATGTAATAAAAAGAAACCTACTAAATTAAAACTGTATAACCTCACATTGCAATAAGTACGGATACAATGACCTCTTTCTTTAGGTGAATAAAATTATACATTCGTTCTTTAAGTACGGGGTGTGTAAACACCAAAAGTAAAATTGTTCCCTGTATTGTTACTCTTAGTTACTCTTCTATAAATCTAAGTTTGGTCGAATTCGGCCTTAAAGTCATAAAAAAAATCCGTGCGACTTTGCTCTTAGGCATATAATTAACCTTATAAGTTTCGAAATGATCTCCTCTACCCGCCATGCCATTCCTCTGTATCCAAACGTCTGCCTAACATCCCGTATTATAGACCTCATTACTTTTCTAACTTGCTACGAGCTTTAAGAAAAACCGTAGCAGCGCTACGCCGTAGTCAACGTAGATCATGCTACAAACTGAAAAACATGATATAATTGATCGTACATAAGATATTAGATAGTCAGTTAGTTTAGTTTAGTTCGATAGCAACTTGTTCCGCGTAAACCGTTCCGATTGGTTCAGAAGGCCGACCATGAGTTTACACTATTGTAGTAAACTACAGTTTTCGTATTGATTTTCGTATATGGTTACGTTAAATTGAGAACTAATTCTGTCATACAAAATGTGTGCCGCAACTACAGTAGTAACGTACAGTGAAAACTGATGGTATAGGCCTACTGTACTGACACCAAATACTATGTCACCATTGTTCACTATATGGTACTAGTACTATCTATACTTATAAAACAGTTCCGTGTCTGACGGACTGACAGACAAGGCGCAGCCTTAACCGCTCAAGACAGAAAAATGAAACATAATATTAGGTATATTCTACGGAGGAAGGGGTGCAGTAAGAATGGATTTATTGATATTAAACACGCGGACGAAGTTGCGGGCAAAAGCTAGTGGTTACATATGGCTCATACCTACGCCTTTTTGAAATAACCTGTCTATACCGGTTTTGAATCAAATAAAATAAAATTTAAAAAATAGCCATTTTCGTTACAGTAAACGAAATTTTTACAACATCACATTAATTCAAAGGCAAACATTTTTTATTTTACAGTTTGAGTATCTGTAATTTTATATGTATATTAGGGATAAATTTGAGCAATTCTTGTATATTATTAAGGTTCTCGATTAGGCTCTCGAATAGGCTCTTACGTAATAAAAACTAGTAATAAAAAAATGGCTTTAACTAGTTGGATGACATTTTGTATTTACTTACATACCTAATATTTAACTTCCAAAAAGATGGGTCATCCCCGGAAATCCATTTCATCACAAAAAAAAGATATGCAAACCTTTGAATAAATTAATATCAATGATGCATACGTATAATTTTACAACCTGTATATGTATGATATCCAACATAGATTTAGTACAGACTTGACAATGTTTGACGTGTCCTTCGCCGTGTAATGCGTTCTGTATTGAACATGATGGTATTACGATGGACATGTAGTCCTTAACGCCCCTACAAGCTCTACCTTTGTGTTTGATTTAGTTACCTAATAGTACCTAGGTAGTGTAGAATGTTAGATGCAGAACAGCAGAACTAATACAGAATTTGAAGTTTGTTGCTAAACAATTGGCTATTTTAACCAAATGTTTAATTATGTGCTTCAAAATAGTTCAGTAATCACAAAAGTTTGGATATATTTAACTAAAAAAATTTTCAGTGTACAACATTAATTGCAAAAGCACTGAAAATACCTGATAAAATAAACGGTCTAAATCGTTTAAAAAAAGTTGTGTAATTAATAACCGTAGTTTTAACAAAGAAAAATTAAATGTATGTTTCAAAAGGTTACATTAAAAAAAACTGGCCAAGTGCGTGTCGGGCCACGCGCAGGGTAGGGTTCCGTAGTTGCCCGTCACAATATACGAACTTAGAAGGGGGCTTTTTGTTTTATACTACGGTTTGACGGCTAATAAAGTCTAAAAAGTACTTTTTTTAAATTGGTCGACTATTACTCGTTAACTTGTAAAGCTAACTTAGCGGTGATAGTTTTCCTTTTAATTTCATTATATACACTACTGCCATGAATTTTTTCACATATCTAGAAACAACCGTTTAGCTGGCAGAGGGGGGGGGGACACTCGACTCTAACAAAAATTAGCACCTTAAAGCTTAATATTTCGCTAACGGATCCCTAAATCGAAAAATGGTTTTCCCACACCCACCGTATTTTTAAAAGACCTATCCAACGATACCCCACACCATGGGATAGACGAGAAAAAAAAATTGCGTCCCCACTTCACGGGTACGGGAGGTACCCTAAAAAAAAATATTTTTCAAAATTTTATTTTACCACTTTCTCGGCGTGATTAATATGTGTACCCATGCCAAATTACAGCTTTCTAGTACTAAGCGTCTCTGAGCTAAGCCGCGGACAGACGGACGGACGGACGGACGGACGGACATGGCGAAACTATAAGGGTTCCTTGTTGACTTCGGAACCCTAAAAACCAGCAAGTGAGGAGCTGTAGAAAAGTTTTTAGATTATGCCACGTATACAATAGATAGAGGTATACAGTAGATACTTATTACTTACCATAGTTTTAATGTTTATAATAGGTAGGTACATCACACATTTTATCCTCGGTGTATCGGATACACTATACACATAATACAGATAATGATACTGAACAATTCTCCTCAAGAAACATGGGTCGAAAAACGAGAAAAGTTTAGACCTTCTTCCATACCAAAGTACCTATATAGTTCCTAAACATCACGAAAGGAAACAATCGTAAATTAATGCGAGTATCCAACACGTAGATAACATACCTACTTAAGAAACCCGAGAAGTAAAAGCAATGTAATACTTTACAGCGGCTTCCCAACTTACATCTTCAGAATATTCAGACATTAGAGCCACTGAAAATAAGCGGCGAAGTTTGCTCGGCCCACAATTTGCGTATGCGGGCGCAATCCACCCTTTTATGCGAGAACTTAACTCGTAAATTAAACGGTGAACGCTTCTAGCCTTAAGGTAAATACGCAAAGGGTTAGGTGGAAAAATACATGTAAACACTTTATTTGCAATGCTATCGATACGTTTTCAATTTTATGTGCATCTAATACAGATAATATTCGACTCTGAAGATTCGGATCGGATTTTCTTTTAGAAATATTTATTGAAAAGCCAAGTGTATTAAATATTACGTCGGCTAGTATGCACATCATAGTGCAAGGCATATATATCCGTTTTCACCTGGTTTTCACTATGTTTCTCTTTACATCGCTAGTCTGAATAGTATAGACTATAGTTCATTTTAACTCAGTCATCTTTTGTAGAGCCTTATTTCCGCACATGTGATTCTAACAGTGGAAGTAGTTAAACTCTTTACTTAAATTAAGGAAATAATTGTTTTAGTTGACTTTCACGGAGCCATATAATTTTAAGCTTATACGTTTTTAGTAGGAACGTTCTATCTCCTGACGCGACAGATCCAAGCAGTTTAACATCTTTAGTTAAATTTACGAACAAATGAAGCTCTGTTCGCAGACATTTCGCAGATCAATAAATTGGACAAACATTCAATGACATATCATCACTTGACAATAGCTTGACCGTTTTAGAAGATTCGTTTTGTGATTGTGATTCTTTATTTGCAGGAAAACGTTTGTGTGAACATTAAAAATTCTACACCCGAGGAAATCCGGGGCGGGTCGCTACCTAGTTAAATATAAAATGTTATGTAGGAATAAAAATAAGAAAAAATGATTGAAACATTAAACACACGATCTTTAGTGCGAAACCTACCTCCTCTTATGATGTAGGTATTGTTGTATCAACGCCAACATTTTACAGTTATTAGTTAAAACAGCGTTAGCCGCAGTTCCCTAATGAGCCGAGTGTAGGTAACGTGCGAATCGCAGCTGCTGTCACCTACCAAAGTCATTTCTGTCTAAAAGTCGACAAAACATTGCCAAACTTCTTCATGATACTCGTTACATTATTTCTGGCACATACAGAGCTTAGCTCGGCTTAAATCTGGCCTAAATGGTACATTCGCGTAATAACTGGTAATTTACTGTAATTACCATCTAAATTATTATGTTTATTATTTTAAAGGTTCACCTTATAACTGTGATAGCTAGGTATATCAGTTGGAACGGGGAAATTAGCAGGTATACCTATTCACGAACATCACTCTATTTAGTTGGTAAAAAGATAATGTTTACATTTTGTGCCTGTTTTGTCCCTATAGACTTTTCTTAAAGGAAATCTTGTTGAATTTGGTTCAGTACCTACTTAGTCTTTTGTTTGTGATATTATGGGTATTTTAGTCTTTAAAATATCTCTATCATACCGCGCTAGGCTAGCATGATAGATCCCATTTCTCCTCACTCTCTTTATAGTGCTAGGAGGTTTATTTATGCTCTGTAGTGGGAATAGTGGGATTCTACAGGCTGTAACATAAAACTAACTAAATGATGGCCTAAAAAGATAACTACTATTAATAATAATATGCTGATTATCGATGTAATTGTTGAAACCGATGCCGATGTAATGTGGTGTGTGTTTATAATTAGATATTTTCGCTTTCGAAACGTGTTCGGGATGCGCGGCTTTGTTGCGGTTTCGTAATTCATTTATTTGTTAAAATTTTATACGTAATTTGTATATTTAATGGTTTCAATGCAGTGTTGGTGTAGTATTAATTAATTAACACACAAATTTACACGATGTGTAGGTAATTACTGTTCATGTTAGGAATATTCTATATCATAAATTATTACGTGGGAAGGAATTTGACAGCGATAGGTAGGTACGAGTTTTCCAGCATTGCTTTTTTGTTTGGATAATTTTTTTTTGTCCTACAGGTTATGAACTTATGGTGCTAGTGCTGGTGCTTCAGCTTGAACAAAGTGCTTTTCTTGCGATTTCAAAGTTGCTCCCATAGTAAAAGTTGTTAATTTGATGGTTTGAACCTCCGTATGTAACGCATTTAATTTTACATCCTGTATAGCTTAAGCTTTCAAACTATAACGACACAATACAAAAAAAAATCAGCTGTCCCATACAAGAAACAACTGATTTTTTTTCGCGATTTCGATATAGGTCCTATAGAGAAAGTTGTTCAGTTTGATGGTCTGATAATCCCCTTAAAATAGTTTCGGCTAATTTTGTTAGACCTATATTAACAAATTTTGAGTTCAATTTGGAAATTTCTGTACTACCATGCGGAGTTTTAGATAATTAAATTACCGTCTCACCTGAAATCTTGCAAGAAAGGACCTCTTCAGGAACAGTGGGAACTTGAAATTGAATCGAAGAGCCAAACTGAACTCAAATACCGAGTGTTCCCGTGAGAGTACCTACCGTGCTCTGTGTGGTGCAGTTTGTTCCACACAATGAAGTCCCACGAACAAAGCCAAGTTCGTACCTATTACATGGGTTATAAGATTTAAATGAGAAGACTTAGGGACTGGGATGAGGTAATTAGGTATTAATTGTATAGCCTGGGAGACTTCACACTTGGTTACTTATTGTCTCGTGGTAGGTATAGATGAGTAGGTGTGTAGTGCGACAGAATAGGTTTGGTGGATGGATGGGCAAAGGATTTCTGATAGGTGCTATTTCATAGTTCAGGGAGCATTTACCTATTTGATAGTTTTATCAAATCAATTTGAATTATGAGCATAACTCAACCAGGTAACAGGATAGGGTATTTTAATATGCTGATGGGTTTTTAGGGCATGAAACCACAAAACTTCGCTTAAAATACCTCAGCGTTCCATACAAAACTGCAAACCTTTCGACCCAAATGTTTGGGACACCAGATTTTTATTTCGCTATTTCGATGTTAGGCTCATAGAGAAAGAGAGTTGTTTAAAATTATATCACTAAATTAGTCTTGTATCGAATTTAAGTTACATTCTTAGTTAACACAGTTATGAACTGCCTCCATCTTATAACTAAATTACAGTATATAGCCTATATCCCTAGGGATATAATAAATAATCTATAACTATATCACGGCTTCAACCATCTTACTGCGACACATACATACGAAACCACTAGCTTTGAAATAAATATCTGAACTTATACTAAGTTTAATTTAATGTCCATAAACTTTGTAAACCTTGGCAGTGATACACCAGTGATGCACCTGCTTAAAAAGTAGAATAACCAACTATAGAAGATGATGGTACCTATACTGGATTCCAAATAAGGATGAAGAGTTTGACCGATTCCTATTTAGCTTTCTGGCCAATTCTGATAAGCAAATATAATTTACTTATCACAAAGTACTATACGACATATCTTGGACGTAACTAAAGCTTTTCTATGTATAAGTGAGAGTAAGTGTTTTAAATCTCTGTTTCTGTAATAAAGTTAAATTTTCGTTGCTATTTGGAATGGAGTACAGGTAAGTATACAACATTTGGACGCGGCCCTTGACAAATTATTGAGAAGTGCTCTTGTCCCTGAAGTAAAACTTATAAAATGTGGGCCCAGGCAGCGGACCAACATCAATTTGTTGTAGTTTACTTACCTACATTTACTTATAGTAAGTATAATAAGTATGTAAGTATAATAAAAGCCGTGGTGGTCCAGTGGCGAGTAACCTTGCCTGCCGTGCAGGAGGCGATGGTTCGATCCTCGTCCAGGCCGACTCGTACCAATGAGTTTTTTAGGAATTTACGTACGATTTGTAACAACACTACTGGCTTTTCGGTGAAGGAAAACATCGTGAGGAAACCTGCATGCTTCAATTTCGAGACATGTATTGTACCCACTGTGCATTAAGTGGCGACGGGCTCACCCCCCGTCACACTGGACAGAGTTTTGGTACTAATGGTGAAACGTGGATGTTCTGAGGTTTCAGAATATCTCAGACTACCCCTTCGGGTAATATAGTCGTGAGCATATACTATGCTATAATAAAATAAGCTAATACCTATACACAAAAAAGGAGACCTCTAAGTGCTTCCTAAATCTACGTGGATTCGTGTTTTTTGTAAGCAGGTATGCAAACATCATACTAACAAAGTAGTTACATTTCCCGTCACAACATATCTCAATTTAAATAAACACAGATATACGAGGTGTATCTCTGCATGGAAACGCAGTTGTTTACCACTTAACTTACTGCATGAAAAGTTATTGTTCTTTTTGTGAGTCGTTGTGCATTGCGGCTGTGTAGTCCTGCGGTAGACAGTGCTGGGCCAGCCCGACCAGCCGAGCGTTAATGTGGCGAAGGTGTTTTGTACAAATAAATGGATAGGGATAGATATATAGTACGAAGATTAAAATCGTTAACAGTAGGTAGCTTTATTTTTCTTCCCTCTGGACGAAAAGCGTCAATTCTCGTCCCGCAGCGCTAAACGAAGTTGTCGCTTTCCACCTCCGTCGAGAAGAAAAATAGTATACTAACCTCGGACAGTAAATAAGAAAGCCTCAGATCACATGTTTGTTGACCTCGGCTTTTTGAACTCGTCTAGAATTTTAAATTGGTGTTAAAGATTAAAAAAAAATAAAGAATTTAAATCTTTTTGGACGAAAACTAATATTATATTGGCTGGTAGGTAAGTACAGGGGAAAAAATTATCGAATGCCGTATTAGAAGAAAACAATTTTTTTTGTAAATTTTAATGGCGATGTAATTTAACAATTATTTTTGACGAAAGCGGCCCCACAAGTTTGTTTCATGAAAGTAAAAAAAGGTTTTATTATAGCACAATATTTTAGGTATGATAACAGATCTCCTTAGTTATTCTTTATAATTATTACAATTTATCTATAGTAATTTGAATCGTGATTGGATTATTCTTGGAAGATAATTTCTGTAACTGAAAGGACTTCTACGATGCAGCTGCCTTTAGCTCTTAGTGGCGTGAAATTAAGTTAAAATTCCAGCTCAAGTTGTGCGAGCAATGAAGGCCACTTTATAAATGAAGTTTCTTGTCTTTGTAATTTGGAAGGCTTTGAGAGGAAGTACAGAGTAGCATCGCTGAATAACTATCAGTAAAGTCTTTCAATCTTTCGAGTACCGTCGTGAATTGACAAAATGTCTACAGAAAACATTTTCTTTGCATCTTATAGAAAGCATTTTTCTTTTATTCGGTACCTAATACAATTTCAAAAGGCATTCGGTGACATTAGGTAATAGTATATTACACACCGAGGGCAGGAAAGTAAGAAAGGTCTCTGATCTCATGTAACGAAAGCGGGACGAAAATTGACGCTTCCCGTCCGGAAGGGAGAAAATAATATTTACAAAATGTCTGGGTCACAGAAACGGGAGTCACTGTGATAGATACCTACCTCATAAGTCTTTATAGGTAGGTACTAACGTAATTACAATAAATTCAAATAAAAATCAAACATTGTTAAATGGCCTTTTCTCACCTCCGGACGGAAAGTGTCAATTGTCGTCCCGCTGCGCTAAACGATGTTGCCGCTTTCCAGCTCCGTCGAGGAGAAAAATAGTATACTAACCTCGGACAGTAAATAAGAAAGCCTCAGATCACATGTTTGTTGACCTCGTCTTCGCCTCGGCCAACAATTACATGAGAGGTGAGACCTTTCATACTTTCCTGTTCTCGGTGTGTAATCTACTATATCTCGCTTTGTTTAGTTTTTTTACAGGTGACATTTTATATTTGTACGATCGAATCTATGAATCTACTATAGTAAAGATACAATAGGTAGGTACGTAGGTATCCGTGTTTGCCAATGTCTAGTTTAACAGAAGTTTATTCTGAGAGCGCAAATGAGCGCTGCATACAAGAAGTCTGGTGATATTTCCAATACTATCCAATGAAAGTCAATGAAATTTTTCAGAAACAATCTCGAAACTAATCTCTATGTTTGTATGAAGTCCGATTTTTGTTAAAATATTACAGTTTTAATGCTAGGATTAATTTAAGATTTGTATGGAAATCTTTGAGGCACGGTAACTTTAATTTTAAATATTAGGTACTGATATTATTACTGAGGGCCCCGCTGGAAATTAAAAACTTAAAAACGCAATAACTTTTAAACCAAACCAGCTAGATCAAATCTTTTGATACAGTTTTAATAGGAATTCAGAGCACTAAATATTGATGTAACATTTTAATCATTTTTGTCCATAATAAAGGAGGGCCCCGCTGGGCGGACGCTAGCTTAGATTTGATATAACTCCTTTATCTTTAAAGCACTAAATATAAGCAATACATATTCAGAGAGCACTAAATGATTAGCTAGCTTTCAAAGCCCTAGGGCCGAGGGCCCCGCTGTAGTATAGCATATTCAAAATGACACACCACTAACAGCGCCCTAAAGATATCTGTGCAGGTAGCATGACACCGTGATAAAGCGCTATCACACCTTCCCTCTCTTTCTATTTGCACGTGAACGAACGAGATAAAAGGCGTGATAAAGCCGTATCACGTCACGTGAACATGCTACGAGTGCAGGAGAGCAAGGCTACTAAGGGTTGAACTACACATGGCCGCACGCGATCGCTCTTTTCCGTCGCTCCATCCTTTTCTGTCACTCAGGAGCTAGAGCATATAAGATAGACGGAACCATAGAGAAATTACACGCTCCCCTTGGTAGAGATGGTGTAACAAAGTTGCACTGTAGCCACCAATTGTGCACTAGTTTGTACTGCGACCATAGAGAAATGACACGCTCCCCTAAGCTTTTTGTCTCCCCTCGCCCGTCCCTCACCCCCTTTGTCGGCGACATAATTTTCTATAGAAACAAGCCGATATGCCATCTCCTCTTACTCCATGGACGGAACGATCGCACGCCGCTGGCAGAAAAGGATGGAGCGACGGAAAAGTGCGATCGCGTGCGGCCATGTGTAGTTCAACCCTAAGGATCCACTATACTTCATTCCAAATAAAGACGACAAGATTTTCCCATGTAGCTCTCTGGCCAATTCTGATCAGCAAATTATAATTTATTTTTCAGAAAGATATACCTACTATCCGACATATCTATCTGGGACTCTGTTCTAAGATTTAAGACGTAATAGTAGGTGGAAATACCTCGGAGGCATTTTTTATTTTTCATTTTACGACTAGATTTATAGCATTTACTGAAACTAAAGTCATACCTCAGTATTTTTTGATATTTCATCTAGTGCAATCATCAACTGAATACCTACACGATTGGAATTACTTCACTCGATAGAAAATCGTCACAAAGATGACGTATTTTCATGCATATTTAAACATTTTTCTCGGTTTAGAAGAACTTAAAATAGTTTCCGATTGTTGGTATTTATACCTACTCACATATTCACCATTAGTTTAACTAGTGCAATCATAAATAAAATCTAGAAAAAGTACTTAGGTCAGTTGTTTTTAATCGAAAATACGGCTCACGCACACACTTTTCGGAGCGCTCGGCAATCGCGTTTCTCATAGAAAATATTCGTCTGGACCTATGGCCCCTTAATAAGAGTTACACTCAGTAGGCCTACCATGAGATTACACTGTAGTAAAATACAGTAAAACTACTGTAGTAAACTCATAAAGGTATTATACCAGGAATAGAGGAACATACAGCTGAGTGAGCGAGATGTACCTAGAGGCACCACTGTATAGGTAATAGAAAGAGATACGTGACGCGAGGCAATAGAACCGTTTTTTAGTCACTAATTAATGTTTACAATTCGGTTTCCGTGAATAATTGCGAATCTAAAGTGAAATCGTAGATAATTTTATGAAATTTACTGACACTACTTCATTAATTTCACGTTAGACTCAGAATTATAGACAATATTCGAATTATTGCCTGCGAATAGTCTCCAAAAAACATCCAAAAAAGGTTTCATTTGACAACTCATGTTTGTTGCTCTATTCCTGTTATCCTGTAAGGTATAATACCGTAGAAAGAGAAGGAACTAGAACGAAGCTCATGTCTTGTCATATCACTCAGTAAGAGATGCACATAGCAAATTCGCTCTAGTTAAAAAAGGAGATCGCTACTTATTGCTGTCCTTATCGACGTAGCCACTTTTTTGTTCTACGACGGCTGTCTGACTCCGGAGTCAGACATCTATTTTCATACAAATTGTATAGGATTTTATGACTATCGCTGTCTCATACGCGGTTACACTGATGTTCCGTCTATCAGCGTAAGCGAAATACTTGGCCTATGTATAATACCTTTATGAGTAAACTACAGTTTTTGTATTGAATTTCGTACAGCGCTCCTAGTGGTTACGTTAAGAACTAATTCTGTCATACAAAATTGGCGCCGCAACTACAGTAGTAACTAGTAACGTACAGTGAAAACTCATGGTAGGCCTACTGATGCAGAAACGCTCATTAAAGTTAATCCTCCATTAAATCTAGCTTTTACACACGACATAAAGTGACAGCAAGAGATTTAATGGAGGATTAACTTTAATGAGTGTTTGTGCAACTGAAAAGTGTAAGTGTTCAAATCTCTGTTTCTGTAATTCAAAATAGGCTTAAAATTTCGTTGCTATTTGGAATGTAGTCGTTTGCTGGTAGAACCGTTTTTGTTCCTAGAAATTCAGTTAAAATTCCCAACTATCGAATGGGATAGGACTGCATCTATTGCAAGACGGGAAGATGTGCTGTAAATAATGTTCTTTCGGATTGCACTGCACCGCCACTGTAAGTGCATTGTGCAATGTGCATGGACAATTTTACGACCGATGCCCAGTAATAAATGTTACGTAGGTATACAGTACCTAAGTATTAAGGATAGGTCTGAGAAATATTAATAACGATGGACCAAATTGGTACTTACCTACTTATTTTATGGTTCCATTATAAGGGCAGGCACAGGGTATACAGGGTGCCCCAAACGGAGACGTCCAAAAATTTTTTTTAGCTTCCGCGTATTTTACCAATGAGAGTTTTTCTTTTCTTTTTTAATTTTAGTTCCTTAAAAAACTCGACAGATGGCATATTTATCGCCCCATAGAGCGGTTAAAATTAAATTAAATTAAAAACGCGCGATCGCGAGATCCTGTCAAAATCTTGCCAAGACTGTGCCTGCCCTTTTTTTGGAATGCCAAGGGATCGAGCCACAGCCATGAAATATGTAATTAAAAGTTGCGTTGGCATCTTCTTGATCGTTTTTATTTCACAAAGTATTTATTATTTTAAAGAAACACTTTTTGAAATGTTGACGTTTCTTCACACAGACCGTAGCGCCATCTATCGATCCCCTAGAAAACAAAAAAAAAAACGCTCATTGAGCGTTTTTCTTTACCTTTTTAAATTTAGTTCCTAAAAATCTGGACAGATGGCATGTTTATCGCCCCATGGAGCCGTAGGCGAGGTCCTATCAAAATCTTGTCAAGGCTGTGTCTGCCTTTTTTTTTAATGCCAAGGGATCGAGCCCATACAGCCATACCAGGCGTAAAAGTTTAGAATTTTCGATTAAAATGATTAGTAAATAGTAATAGAAACACTTTTTGAAATGTTGACGTTTCTTCGCACAGACCGTAGCGCCATCTATCATTCCCCTAAAAAAAAAAAAAAAAAAACCCTAAAGGCAATGGGATCTAGCCCTTACAGCTGTTGTCTTGAGTAGTTTTATTTTTTATTCCTATCAATGGTAGACCGCGCCAAAGTCGATGTACCGGTTAACATTAACCAAAACTTATGTTATGTTTCCGTTTTTATTTGAGATTTCCGTTAAGTTGGTCGATTTAAGGGTAGGTAGTTAAGACGGGCAATCGATTTTGTGCTTTCTATCAAGGCCGAATCGCCCGTTAGCCAAATTGCACTGTCTAAAGGCCGATCGCACGATCGCTTACTCGGTCTCGGCCAATAAGGAGTGCGTGCTGCTCCCTTCCACTGTTTTGATAATTATTTTTGCTGTTTGGCCTTGGTAGAAAGCATGCGATCATTTGCATGCTAAAGGGTACTTTATGCAACGTTTTAGAATATCACTGAGACCATTTCTTTACGAATTTCAAATAAAACCAAATACTTACAGAAAAAAATGGCTGCAAGGTAACTTTCCCTATTCAACAAACTCAAACTATTGAATACACATTACATTATTAATATTATAATAACAAAGTACGAGCGGAACTAATCTTACTTATTTAAGATTAATTACAAGCGTGTATCCGAACGTGATGGTTAACACTTCCTAGAATTTTGGGGATTTCCTTGTAAGTACTTAGGTACCTACCGTAGAAAAGAATCAAAGGGTTGCCATCTTGCGGGGATTTCCCTAAATTGTGAAAAAATTATTAATACTTAATATTTTTTTATTTAATAGCAGAATGTCGATGCTGCTGGAAATATTGAGTACCTACCTAAGTACTTTTACGATGTGAAAATAAATATAATTAATAAAAAATCATCTAGCAGTTCGTAAAAAATGTGTTTAAAACGCGTCTGCCCGGGGAATTATGTTTTTAGCGCATTTTAGAGTGTAGATGATAGCAATACTGTAAATATGAGAATAGACTGGAAATCATAACTGTAGACTGTAGGACTTATTTTATTTTGGTTAGGTAACTGTGCATTCATTACCATTACGGTGTTTAGTTGTTCCAACTTAATTGCTGTGATATTGTTCAGTGTTATTAAAAATTTACATTTGTTATTTAATATGGCATCGAAAAACAATGAAATATGGGAACACTTCGTCAAAATACCGGATGATATGGATAAAGCCACCTGCAACTACTGCAATAACCACATCTCGTGTTGTAAGAATAAGCTATGCTCTATGGAATGGCTGTCTGTCAATTGTATTGTCGTTCTGACTATCATTGTTACGTCTCGCTAGCTTTATTAAAATGGTCTTATAATATTGGATAGTTTCATTATTATTATATTTAAACCTACAACATGGTGACAGCGGTATAGAAAAAAAAAAGGTATTAGAAAATCGAAGATTGGAAAGCCATTTGGAGTTAATAGTTATTCGCATGATGGAAGCTAGAGGCGGCTTGCAATCTTTGGTTATGGAGGGTGATATGCTGGCTAACTGGAGCAGGTTCAGAAGACAATTGTTGTCGTATATAGATGCATACTTCAGCAAAGCTGAAGAGAAGCAGAAGATAGGAATTCTGTTACATCACGGCGGTGATTATTGTCAGGATGTTTTTGAAAACATAAACTTCACTTCTGAACAGGACAAAGAGAAATTTGACGTTGTTTTAGAAAAATTTAACGATCATTTCATACCCAAAAGGAATGTGACGTACGAAAGGTACTTATTCTTTACACGAAAACAGCTAGACGGTGAATCGTATGAACAGTACGGGACAGTATTGAAGAAACTCAGCAGGTCTTGTGAATTTGGATCGTTGAACGATGAATTAATAAGGGACCTGTTCATATGCGGAGTTAAAGATCCCAATGTGAGAAAACAGCTGTTGACGTGCTCTGGGGCAAGTTTGCAGGGTGTGCTTGATATTTGCAGAACACATGCTGCTGTAGGTGAACAGGTATTACAGATGGAAAGTGAAAAAATGAAAAGTACTCTGAAACAGGAACCTGAGATTGATATGCTACAAAAGAAGAAAATGGATAAAACAGGAAATAAAAAGGAATGCGATTACTGTGGTTTCTTGCATGCCAAAGGACGTTGTCCTGCATATGGAAAGATGTGTGCCATATGCAATAAAAAGAATCATTTTGCTAAGAAATGTCGGAATAAAAAGTCTGTCAATTTCTTGGATGGGAATGATAGCGAAGAGGAGAGCGATGAAGAGTACAAGGTGTCCGTTTTATCGTTAAGTGGTAAGAATATAAATGAATCGTGGTATACTGCTGATTTGGAGGTGAATGGACAATCTATTAAACTTAAGGTGGACTCTGGAGCCCAGTGTAATGTTCTTGGTAAGGGAGAGTTTTTATCTTTGGGTTTAAGTTTGAATGATTTAAAATCCACTAAAGTTGTTATTACTTCTTTTACCAATGACAAAGTAGCGGTGATTGGTAAGTGCAAACTAAATTGTCGGTACAATTCACAATTGTATCCTATTGATTTTTTTGTTGTGGATGGCAATTGTTTCAGCATTCTAGGGCTGGCTAGTTCAGAAGCACTAGGATTGATAAAAAGGGTTGATGTGGTTGGAATGAATGGGTATACTGTTCCTAGTAAATTCTCAGAGTTGTTTAATGGACAAGTGGGATGTGTCCCGTATACAGTAAAGTTGCAGGTTGACGAAAGTGTGACACCTGTAGTGTCCCCTGCCCGAAGACTGCCTTATGCTTTACAGCCTAAGGTAAAGGAAGAACTGGATAACATGGTCAAAATGGGCATAATTGAGCCAGTGACTGAGCCTACAGACTGGGTAAGCCAAATGGTTGTTGTGCAAAAGAAAAATGGGTCGCTTAGAATATGCATTGATCCACGTCCCTTGAATAAAGCGTTGAAAAGAGCACATTGTCCTTTTCCCACAATTGAGGATATAGCAGTGCGTATGGCCGGGGCTAAATATTTTTGCAAATTAGATGCTCAATCAGGGTTTTGGATGCTGCCATTAGATAATGAGAGCTCTAGGTTGTGTACCTTCCAAACAGCTTGGGGAAGGTATAGTTATTTACGCTTACCATTTGGCATAAGCCCGGCTCCAGAAATTTTTCATAAGGTGATATTCGATATATTTCAAGGATTGGATAATGTGGCAACATTTCAAGATGATGTGATTTGTTGGGGAAATTCTAAAGAAGAATTACAAGAGGTGCTGCTTAAAGTTTTGATGAAAGCCCAAAGTAAGAAAGTTAAGTTTAATCCAAGCAAGTGCCAATTTTTTGTTGATCATGTGACATTTTTGAGCTGGATCAAAAACGTTATCTAGTTGCTGTGGATGCTCTGTCAAACTACATTGAAGTATGCAGCCTGAAAGATTTGAGGAGTATCACAGTTATAGATAAGTTGAAAGCAATATTTGCACGCCACGGAATTCCGGTAATTTTATATTCAGATGGTGGACTTTGTTTTGACTCGGACCTTTTTAAGAAATTTGAGAAAGAATGGTGTTTTGTACACATCCGGTCAAGTCCGCACTACCCAAAATCAAATGGTTTGGCGGAAAGTGCGGTTAAAACAGTAAAAAAAATGTTTAAGAAATGCTCTGAAAGAAATGAAGACCCATTGTTGGCACTTCTTAATCATAGGAATACACCAAGGGCTAACGTAAATTCTCCGGCATCAAACCTAATGGGCCGTCAGCTAAGAACAAATATACCTTGTTCGTTTAAAACATTAGTGCCTAAGGTCACTTATAAGGAAGATATAAAGGTCCTTAAGAAGTCTAAAGAAGATATAAAAACCTGGTATGATAGAACTGCAAAGGAAAGGCAAGATTTGGAGAAGGGGCAGCCTGTGTACTTCAAAAAAATTCCCAAAGAGCCGGTATGGGTGCCGGGAAAGGTTCTTCAGAAATCCGGACAACCTAGGTCATACATAGTGGAAACTGATGATGGTAGGCGATATAGAAGGAACGAAATTTGTATTCGTCCCACCGAAAGGTCAAGTCAAAGCCCACTCTTTCCTTTGTTTCAACCACCATTAACCACCACTCATGTTGACCCTACAGTTTCTGAACCGGTTACAGATGCTCCTGGAGTGTTGTCAGAATCTAGCTCTCCTGCAACCAGAATATATACTAGGTCGGGCCGTCTGATTAGGAAACCTGTTAGGTTTGAGTAGATGCAATATTAAATGTTTAGGTACCACTTAATTAATTTGTAACTGATGGGTAGTTAGGAAGAAATCATTGTTGTTTTGTTTGGTTAAATAGAAAGTTAAATTTTGTTTAGTTAAGTTTTGTCTTTGTTTGTTAAGGGGAAGATGTTGTAAGAATAAGCTATGCTCTATGGAATGGCTGTCTGTCAATTGTATTGTCGTTCTGACTATCATTGTTACGTCTCGCTAGCTTTATTAAAATGGTCTTATAATATTGGATAGTTTCATTATTATTATATTTAAACCTACAACAGGTACCAAACGAGGACCATGTGGAGACACCTTAGGAAATGTCACCCACAGGAGATTGGTCAGGTAAAATTATTACTTGTAACAAGATATTTATATACAGGGTGTAAAATTAATGGCGTATAATATCGAACAGGATGCTTCATACTGTTCAGACCGTCAAACTGCTGCTGTTCCATAGAAAATGTCAATGAAAATGTGAAAACTTGCTACCTACTCAATCAAAATGTATAAAACTGCTGTTTTTTTCGCAATTTCAAAGCTGGACCCATGGTCAAAGTTATTCAGTTTGATGGTCTGACGCACCTCATAAAGCATGTAACGCATTTAAAGCAGCGATTACACTTGCAGTTGGTAGGGCCCAACCCAATTTCGGCGTACATTGTCAGATTTGTTATCTCTATTTTAAAGTGTGGCGATCAAAGCTAGCAATGTATGCCAAATCGGGCCCTGCATGTAGGGTAATGCCATCTCATAGTTTTATAATTTACTAGTGTTTTCCCGCGACTTCGTCCGCATAATATACCTACCAGATTTTAAGTCAGGTCATAAGCTATCAAACAAAAAAAGTTTCATCAAAATCAGTTCAGTAGTTTTTGCGTGATGCGCGAACAAACAAACAAAAAAACAATTTTGTCAATAGATGGCGCTGCACGTCATTTAAATCGCGCTATCGAGTGTTATTTGAGTTTATATGAAACTAGTGTTTTCCCGCGACTTCGTCCACACAAATTATATACCAGATTTTAAGTCAGATCATAAGCTATCCAACAAAAAAAGTTTCATCAAAATCGGTTCAGTAGTTTTTGCGTGATGCGCGAACAAACAAACAAAATTGTCAATAGATGGCGCTGCACGTCATTTAAATAGAAATACAAATATCGAGTGTTATTTGAGTTTATATGAAGTGAACCGCTACTTTTTTATTCCTCACGATTTTTATGGGTTTATAATAGTTAAGATGAACCGCGTCCGCTACATTTTTTTAATCCTCATGATTTTACGGTTTTATGACTATCAGATTGAATGTGCGTGACCTTGAAAAAACGCTGCCAATTTTTTTTCTAGTATGTACCTACTTATGTTAGTAGATTTTATCGTAAGAAATGGTCTACCTAGGATAAAGTTACACTCAACTAAGTGTTGTTTCTGCAACTGCAGAAACGCAAATTAAAGTTCATCCTCCATTAAATCTCTTCTGGTCAACTCAGGACTTTTTGTCTTGTTGACGTAGTAAAATCTAGCAAGAGATTTAATGGAGGATTTACTTTAATGAGCATTTCCGAAACTGAGTGTTAGACAAATCATTTTCAAAGTCTTGAACATTCTTATTTTAAAATGATAGTCCTCCTAGGTATAAATAGATAATAGCCCCAATCTGCCCCTACTTGGCTCCAAACTGCCCCAACTTAGGCCCAACTTTGCCCCAAACTGCACCAACTTTGCCTCAAACTACCCCAACTTGGGCCTAAACTGTCCCAAGTAGGGCCCAAACTGTCCAACTTTGCCCAAAACTTGCTCCCAACCAGCCATCAACTTGCCCCGAAGCTGCCCACAACTTGCTCCAAATTGCCACAACTTGCCCCCAATCTGCACCAAACTGCCCCAACATGCCACAGCCTGCTCCCAACCTGCCACCAGCCAGCTTACACCGAATGTACCCCTAATGGGCCCCCAATGGACCCCTAATGGTAATGGACCCCAAAAGGAACCCTAATGGACTCCTAGTGGACCCCTAATGAACCCCTAACGAAACCCTAATGGACCCCCAATGGAACACTAATGGACCCCTATTTGACTCCTAGTGGACCCCTAATGGACGGATGGATCGATGAAGTCTACCAATCCGCATTGCGGCCGCGTGGTGGACTAACGCCCATACAACATGCCTGTGCCCTGCAGTGGCACGTATATAGGCTGTGATGATAATGATGCTCACAATAGGCTATCTCTATTTTGTCAAGTAGGTAGTCAAATCAGCAACTCTTTATCGATCGTCAACGTCAAACGGACGCTCTGTATGACCATTGTGCTTGCTTATAAACTGTGCCTATACTGACTACAGAGTAACTATTGTGACGTCAGCATCGACATGCATGATTCATCAGTTCATCACACCTACTTTTTATAGTTTGGGTAAACATATAAGGGCTTATATGTAGAAACTTTGCTTCATATTGAAACTGAAAAACCTGAAAATCTGAGTTATTTTATAAACTTTTTTTTCCTGAGAAGAAAAAATATAAAAATACGCTTATTTCATCTACCTAGGCAAGTGCACTATCGCAACCGCTTATCTTATCTGACAAGTCAACTCAATGTCAAGCCTGTTATATGTAAAGGATGTAAAGAATTTAATTTTACACCATGTTTACACCCTATATTTTGTCGGAGTTTCGTTTATTAATAACGGGAAAAGTTATTTGTTTGCGGTTTTTCCATTATATATCCAAGCGAGATTTAATAGGCAGCCGCGACAGCACCTTGTCGCGCGCATCATGCAGCATGCTAGACCATTTAGAACGCTTCTTTTGAACTTCACGACGAAAGTGGCATAACTCTATAGAATTTATGCATTATTCATAGGTATATTATGTAAAGCCTGACCAGAAATATAACAAACCTCGCCATGTTGCGGAAAATCATTGGTACTAATTTTTGTACTTGGCACACTAACATTAAAGGTGACGGTCGATTGCAGCGCCCCCAATCCAGGTTTTTTATTTTGCTGGTCAGGCTTTACAAATTAGTACGTGTCATCATCATCAGCACGGTAATCCCCACTGCTCTTCATTTTCACGACAACCAGTAACTGTGAAATTTAAAAAAAACGTTTTAATTTCATAATAAAATAAATATCGTAATTACAGGATCATCCCGGCAAAGGTCTGACGCCGTACCAGGGCGATAAACGCAGCTTCGGTGAATACAGATGCACGGGCTGCAACAGGAGGTGGATGAGCGCCAGCTCCTGGGCCAACCACGGGCAAGAATGTAGAAAGTGCCGCATCAACGTCTTTCCTCATAGACAGGTGATTGTTGACATCTTTTTGCGATGTAGGTACCTACACTACGCGGCAAATATGTTTACCAGCGGGGAGGGGGTGAGGGGTGTACGTAGCAGCTACCTCCACAGTCCACACGCTAACCCCGCTGTATCCATTGAACAATTATGTATAGAACAGACAAGACAACGCGAACAAAATCTGTGTACCACGAATCCACGATCAGCAGTGCGGGGCGCGCACTGGGGCGGGGGGGGGTCTTGCGGCGAGCGGCTGGCACATGCTTTGTAAGTTTGAGCTAATTCGCCTCAACGAAAATGTTGTTTGGGTGTCGCCTCTAGTAGGTACCTCAAAGGCTGTACCTTACAATAGTTTGAAAAAGTAAACTAGTACAGTACCCTGCAAACACATTGATTGATTGATTGATTTGTGGTTGGGCTATTCCAAGCGAAATGATTCGACGAATTTTTAGGGGTGTAAGCAAACATGAAATCACAAAAAAATACTGTTGTTCCATACTAAATTAAACTGCAATGACTACTCGACTGAAATGTATGAGCAGCTGTTTTTTTACGAGCGAGAGAGACGTAATTCGGCATAGGCAAATAGGATATCGTTGCCTGACAACAAAAAAGGCGTATGTTTATGTATTTATATACTCTTTTCAGACACCCCTGAAGAAGCCAGGAGGCTTAGACAAGTGCGACAAAAAGAAAAACCATCTGCAGGACCTCTGCGAGATGTGCCGTTCCTTGGGCTCGATCTGTCGTCAATATACTCGTAGGCGGACGAACAGAGAAACTTAAAATTAACGAGTTTTAAAGTAGCCATAGCTAGAAATTGCAGGGTGTAACATAACACCCCAGTAATACTTATAGGCTTCAGCCCATCAAACTGAACAACTTGTACTATGGAGCAGACTTCGAAATCGCGAAAAATAAATCAGCTGTTACATACAAAACTGCAGTAGCGACCGACTCGACTAAAATGTTTGGGACTAGGTTTTTTAATTTCGCGATTTCAAAGTTGGCTCCATAGTGAAAGTTCTTCAGTTTGATGGTCTGAAGCACCACCTTAAGTATTACTACGGTGTTTTGTTACACCCTGTATGTAGAAAAATTGTAAGTGCACAAACGAAAGGGAGTGAAACTAGACTTGAAATCGTTAAAATTGACACACTTTATTTTTCTTTTAGTTTGCAGCGTAATAAACAGTATAATATTAAAACTGAGTCGTTTTTCCGAGAAAAATCATATTAAGTAGGTAATTTAAAAAAAAAAAATTCTTTCCTTTCGTTTCGTTGGTGTGCTATGGTTATACTTATGACTGACAAACGGTTTTTGAGCGAGTTATTATTTAAACTGAAACGCGGTAAGAGCGTAAGGTAAGAAAACGTAAAACGTTTTGAATTTTATTTGACTGCATTACTTACGCATTTATTTACTTTCTGATAGGTGATAGATAAGTAATTATAATGATGATTCAAGTCTGACTTCATCGGAATTATTTTATCTGAGGTTGATTATCGATTTTAACTGGACTATTTGGCAATTTCAATAAAATAAAAAATAAAACCTACTGAAAAACACTATAAGTAAGTCCCTTAGAAAAAGTATATGTCTAGAGTTTTACGCTTCTACCGTAAAGGGGGCCAACTTTCTTACGTTGGTGTGCGTGAGGCCTCATACAAATGATGTCTGTGTTCGTGTATATAGGGTCCTTCTTAATATGCTGACACTTTTTTAAGGGGATGATCAGACCATCAAACTGAACAACTTTCTCTATGGCACCAATATCGAAATCGCGAAAAAAAAAAATCTTCTGTTCCATACAAAACTGCAAACCTACTCGAGCCAAATGTATTGGACAGCTGATTTTTTTTTCGTGATTTCAATGTTGGTCCCATAGAAAAAGTTGTTCAGTTTGATTGTGTGATAATCCCCTTAAAAAAGTGTCAGCATATTAAGTTGGACCATCAAACTGAACAACTTTTTCTATGACACCAACATCGAAATCGAAAAAAAAAAATCTGCTGTCCCATACATTTGGCTCGAGTAGGATTTGCAGTTATGTATGGGACGGCTGATATTTTTTTCGCGATTTCGATGTTGGTGCCATAGAGAAAGTTGTTCAGTTTAATGGTCTGATCATCCTCTTAAAAAAGTGTCAGCATATTAAAAAGGACCCTATACAGGGTGTTTCATAAGTAACAATAAATTTTTAAAACTCATAAGGGGGTTGTTTAGACCGTCAAACTGAACAACTTTCTCTATGGGACCAACATCGAAATCGCGAAAAAAATAATTTTATATCCCATACATATTTTCGCTCTAGTCGATTTGTAGAGTATAGAACATAAATTTTTCTTTTCGCGATTTCGATATTGGTCCCATACCATAGTGAATGTTGTTCAGTTTGATAGTCTTCACCACCGCCTTAAATGTTTATTTGTAGTTTTGTAACACCTTGTATACACGAACACAGACATATTTTGTATGAGGACTCATGCACACCAAAAAAGTCCATCAAACTGAACAACTTTCACTATATGGGACCAATATCGAAATCGAGAAAAAAAATATGATGTTCCATACTCTACAAATCGACTAGAGCTAAAATATGTAGTTATGGGATATCAGATATTTATTTTCGTGATTTCTAGAAAGTTGTTCAGTTTGACGTTCTAAACAACCCCCTTAAGAGTTTTAAATATTTATTTTTACTTATGAAGCACCCTGTATTATATATCCCGTGATCCTACTGCAGCTGAAACTAGCTACAGTAAAAAGATAAAAATGGTTTACCGTAACCACTACAAAAAAAAAACATCAGGTGCTTTGCTTAGGTACATTTATTTAAGTTTTTTTCGAATACGTACTTACCTACCTATATCCTTATATGGTGTTTTGTCGGAATGTACCGAATGCCATTCAATAGAAAGTAATCCGTATAATCGGAGTCTCTACTCACTGTTTTTATTTAATTTCTAATTAGTTGTGGAAGAGTTACATTACGTTTGTTGTATTTCCTATTATTAAGTTCCTATAATAATATGTTATTAAGTTCCTATAATAAGTGTCATTACAATACCCACATAATTATTATTTAGTATGTATAACTTGTAATTTGAATGGTTTACAAGTATTATAAATCTATATTTTTTTTATAAATAAAAATCTTTTAAAACACTTGTTTCTTTCTCGATATCGATATCAATAACCATATCTAATATTATATGTAGGTACATTAAGTTCAAAAATTATAAGTACATTTCAGAAAAGAAAGAAATTATTAATTAAATAGGTAGTAGTATAATAAGAATAATGAATACTCTGACAGGGTGAAATTGATGTCATTAGAATCCTTTTTAAAAAAAGATTCCGCTCATCAAACTGAACAACATTTAAGGCCTCCGCACTCTGCAGCAATATTATCGAGCGATTTTATCGAGCGATATTATCGACAGCGATATCGCGACACCTTACACACTGCAGCGATTCCGCGATTCGCGTCACGCATGCGCCCCACCACTGAATGCAGTCGAAAGAGTTGCGATAATATCGCGGCAGTGTGTGGGATCGAG
This sequence comes from Agonopterix heracliana, assembly GCA_963693445.1. Taxonomy (NCBI): domain Eukaryota; kingdom Metazoa; phylum Arthropoda; class Insecta; order Lepidoptera; family Depressariidae; genus Agonopterix; species Agonopterix heracliana. The sequence goes on from OY856310.1 coordinate 6,948,070, forward strand.
CGCGTCCCCATACAAAATGTACTGGAAACAATTATCGCAAAATCGCAGCGATATTATCGCTCGATAAAATCGCTGCAATGAGCGGAGGCCTTTACTGTGATTCTTATACAGGGTGTAGGGAAAAGTATCATTAACCTTAAACCACATACTCTACCCTACGAATTAGAATGCTACCCATCAAACAAAACAACTTTTACTATAGGAGCAAAACTGCCAGAGCTTTTAATTATTCCATGTTTGCAGCAGAATTTTTGACATTCTCCCATAGTAAAAGTTGTTGAGTTTGATGGGTAGAGTATGTATGTATGTATGTGGTTTAAATGTTAATGATACTTTTCCTTACACCATGTATATTCCGTGACTGGGAGCAAACCGATCGGAGCAACAAAAAAATCTGCTGTTCCATACTAAACTGCAAAAATGTATGCAACAGCAGATTTTTTTGCTCTGATCTGTTGATAGGTAGTAAAAGTTGTACAGTTAGATAAATAAAATAAAATAAATATCTTGGACATTGTCACACAAATTATCTAGTCACATTTAAAGTTCCAGAATCTAGCCTAGATGGGTAGACTCTAAGTTTAAAAGGACGTTAATGATATCAATTTCACCCTGTGTAGTAGGTAACTTTTTAAAAATGTTATGTCGTAGGTATTGAAAGTATAGCTATCTCTCTCTCTCAAACTAAAATCCAAGGCATTCAGAAACCCAGTTAAATTGTACCGTAATTGGAATGTGGAAATTCGCGATAATTTCCGCGCGGGCGTGAAATGTATCCACGGCGGCGTCATTCCGTAGATGCGGACGATGCGGATGCAGATCCTCCTAATGTGCCTCGCTTTGCCTCACTCTGCCTCACCGCTGCTGCCACGCCTAGCTTCACCCACCTCGTAACGTTTGCCTGCTTTACATTTTATTGCACGATACCTAGATTTGTAATAGGTTTTATTTCCGATTTGAACATTTTTAAAAGTAGGTAGCTTTATTGAATTCTAGTCACTTTTTTGCGACGACTAAAGAAAAGATCGGAGAATATTACGTTAACACTCAGTTTCAGAAACGCTCATTAAAGTTAATCGTCCATTAAATCTCTTGCTGTCACTTTTTGTGTTGTTGACGTAGTAAAAGCTAGCAAGAGATTTAATGGAGGATTCACTATAATGAGCGTTTCTGACAATATGCCATCAGTTTATCCTTGTTTATAATTTTTTTTTAATAAATTTACTTTGGTGGCTTCTGTAAGGTCTAACAACATTAGGTGAAACTATTTTAAGGGGATGATCAGACCATAAAACTGAACAACTTTCTCTATGGGACCAATATCGAAATCGCGAAAAAAATATCAGCTGTTCCATACAACCCTACTCGTCCTAAATGTATGGGACCACAGATTTTTTTTCGCGATTTCAATATTGGTCCCATAGAGAAAGTTGTTCAGTTTGATGGTCTGATCATCCCCTTAAAATAGTAGGTATCACCTAATTTTGTTAGACCTTACATACATCCATGAAAAAATAATAATTAAAATGTGAAAAAGCTCTTATACAAATATACTTCTATGAGAGTCTTTAATTAACCTAATTTAAATCTTAAATCTTTTGTGACGTAACCAAAAGGACAATGGGACTTAAAATCTACAAAAACATTATGTAGGTAGGTAATTCTTTTTATTTTGTGTTTAGCCAAAAGGCGCCGCGGGGATTTCTCGTCGTTAAATACAAGGCGACTCTCTTTTTTCGCCCGAAGCCATTGTTATAGAAAATGTTTCGAATTACTGGCACGTATTTATTTTACGTTACAGTGACGGTTTCACGACAGGATTATTATATTTAGAAATAAAAATAAAGTACACACGTGCCATTGTTTGTGGGTTTTATACTGTATGTGACAGGTTTAACAGTGGTCCAGGAAAAACCCTCCGTAATAACAATTCTCATTTTAGCCTAAAACGCGGACGAGATGAAAATTCTGAATTCCAGGAAAGGAAGTCATTTGAAACTCATTTCCATCTAATAGTGGCTGCAGTTGACAAACAATCTAGCTAAACCGAACGAGGAGGAGCTAAGCGGAAAGTAATCAGACGTCATAGGTACTTACTCCAGTTTCCTTCTGCTTAAATGGAAAAGATTTTCAATAAAAATGAATGTACAATTTTCAATATTCGATATGGGTTCAATAAGAGCCCGGCAGGCAGGGGCAGGGCCGCGAAATGGAACAATACGGCTCACGCTCTGCATCTAGAGACTAGAGTCTAGACTGTACGCTAGTCAGAAATTATAGCTCTTGCACTTATTTTGTTACTTACAGACTTATACTTCCTCACTTTACTGCTATTTATGTCAAATGAAATTCACAGGTTAGGACGACATTTATCTCAAAACTCAAAGGCAGCGACAAAATGATCTATCTCTTTTCTCTTTAACTTATCTTTTTATTTATAGTTTTTTCATAATTAGGTAGGTAAACTTTAGCTTATGCCCGCTGGCTAACGAATAAGTGTATACCTAAATATGAAATTGATTTAGTACACTGATTTTGTATTATTCGAACACGAATATTATACGCGAAATATTATAGGTACCTACTGTTGTGTTGTGTCAAACTTAGCCTAACCTAACATAGAAGACTAACAGTCAACCAAATTGAAATGTAGACCCCCGTAGAACCTTGTCACAGTAAACTTTAGTTATAACTAGTGTTTACCCGCGACTTCGTCCGCATATATACCAAAGCTAACAAACAAACAAAATTTCATCAAAATAGGTTCAGTAGTTTTTGCGTGTTGCGCGAACAATCAAACAAACAGACAGACAAAATTTCAAAAAAGGTTGATTTTGAGTCAGGGATACCTAAAAACCATATCGTACCTAATCTTTTTTTGTAAATATCTTCAATGTACAGACACACTTCAGTTACAATTTTATAATAGTTTAGATGTATGTGCTAATGGTAATGACGTTGATACATAGGGGTCCGAGGTGGCTTACATTAAATTTCATTTTCTCCCCTCCGGACGGGAAGCGTCATATTTTCGTCCCGCTGCGCTAAACGAAGTTGCCGCTTTCCACCTCCGTCGAGGAGAAAAATAGTATACTAACCTCGGGCAGTAAATAAGAAAGTTTGTTGACCTTGGCTTCGCCTCGGTATGAGACCTTTCTTACTTTCCTGCCCTCGGTGTGTAATCTACTAATTGACTATGTACATAAATCTAATTTACGTAATCAATGGTCAAGGACTTTGTCATTGCCATTGGTCAATAAAATAAGAAACTTTCAAGTTTCAAGCAATGACTTTGAACGGTTGAGTTAACTTCAACGGTGTTGAAGTGAAAATCTTAAAAAGTGAATAAAGGCCTCCGCTCATTGCAGCGATATTATCGAGCGATATTATCGCTGCGATTTTGCGATAATTTTTCACAGTACATGGGGACGCGCTCGATCCCACACACTGCCGCGATATTATCGAGCGATAATATCGCTGCGATTTTGCGATAATTGTTCTCAGTACATTTTGTATGGGGACTCGCTCGATCCCACACACTGCCGCGATATTATCGCAACCTGAAGCAATCTCTTTCTACTACAGCATTCAGTGAAGGGCGCATGCGTGACGCGAATCGCGGAATCGCTGCAGTGTGTAAGGTGTCGCGATATCGCTGTCGATAATATCGCTCGATAATATCGCTGCAATGTGCGGAAGCCTTAAACCGAACAGGCGGAGAATGAAAATTGTTTGTACATCTGGACTCTCAATATTGCCCGTACTCTACTCAGCAATCCAACATCCACTTCTTTCTTTTAAGAGTTGGATTAGATAAAAATCAAAAGGCAACAGAAATGAAGTCTGTTCGTTAGTCTCTTATCTAGGTTTTTGGGCACCACTGTGGCAACTGGAACAGTAGCTTGCGCTTAGTTTGATATTTGTTTTTCCTACTCTTATCTTCTTTGTTTAAATTTATTGCGGGGTCGGTCGCGGGTTCCAAGAGTGTTGTGATTCAGTAACCCGAACGGATCCAAATCTTGAACTTAAATAAGCAGTACTCTAACTGAATGGACGTTGGTTAGTTTATTAATATTTTAGCCCTATTTAGAAGAGGCTAAAATGGTCTGAACGTTTTGTTTCTTCCTTTTTATTTTGTAATATTTTTATTATTGTATTTTTAACACGCACGTTATTTTTTTTTGCTCTCAGAACTGATGGCCGATGGGGCCGGAAGGTTCTCGAGTGGCGGCCGCGTACCGGACAGCGCAGCGTGGGTAGGCCCCCCCCACACGGTGGACCGACGACCTGGTGAAGGCGGCGGGAAACCGTTGGATGAGGGCAGCGCAGGACTTTGGGGGAGGCCTATGTCCAGCAGTGGACGTTCATCGGCTGAGATGATTTTTAACACGATGTACAGAAAGTTGTTTTATTTATAAAGGGGTGTTTCAGACCATCAAACTGAACAACATTCACAATGGAGCCAACATCGAAATCACGAAAAGAAATTCAGCTGTTTCATAAAAAACTGCTATAAGAACATATTTGTTCGTCTCAAATGTTTAGAATAGCTGGTTTGATGGAGATGTAGGTAGATAAAGTCACTATGGAGCCTTAAGGTCATAGCAATGGTCCTAGGTCACATAGACTTAAACCCCTTAAAAGTAAAAGGACCGAATTAAAAAAAAATCACCCGAGAGATGTCGCGTACGAAAGTTAGTTTAAAATAAAATAAATTGTGAGTTGATTCCAACTACTGTTGCTATCGGCCGCGATCCGGTGCGCGCCGCTCGCCGGCCGGTACCAAGACAATCCAATTATGGACGAGATATGGGGATGCCACTCTAATAAGATTGCTGTTGTCGATTGACCAAATAGACGAACAAGTGCACTTTCAGGAAAATAAAAGATGGCATTCTCAATATATCGGAAAAAAGAAGCGGGTAGCTTTTATTACATTTCAATCAACATGCCAGGGTCTAAGCTGTTTTTTGCATCTATCTTTATTGTATTAAATCCATTCTGAATTAAAAGTATTATTTGATCGCAAAACTGAGATTAGGCCTATGTCGAGCAGTTGATTAGCCAGCAATAGGCCCCTCGCATGCTACCCCTGGGAAAACATTAAAAATTGTGTCTCCTGTGTTACGTATGCCAAAAAGAGCGCGCATGTAGTTTTTCTCGTTTTGTCGCTTTTTCGTGGGTGGCATGCTAGCCATGCTGGGCGGATAAGCAAATTAAAAAGCATCTATAGGACGTATCGTATACGTCGTACCTACCGATCTAAGAGCTGACTTAGCAGTGAGGTAAAACTTTAATTTACCTTGTTACTACTTTTACTATCAACAGGGTGTAACAAAACAGCCTAACTACTTAGTTATACTTAAGGGGTTGCTTCAGACCATCAAACTGAACAACTTTCACTATAAATAAATAAATAAATAAATTAATATCTTGGACATGGTCACACAAATTATCTACTCACATTTGAAGTTCCAGAATCTAGCCTGGACTTGTATTATGATAACTAGACAACGATATAGAATACATATCGACAGTGGAAATTTCAAATGTCGTAAGGGACATTTTGTCGTAAGTCCACTGAATATACCACTGAACTCAGAATTTTTTCCTCTATCGATCTGTGTATTTAAAATTTTGATATCTCTTCAAATAAAGGAGATACGAGGACCATCATTTTGTAGTAAGTGACAAAAATATTAAAAATGTATGTCGTATAGGTCAAATTTTAGATTCAAACTGTAATACAGTTTTATGCAACGTCGTAAGCCTTTATAATTACCTGCCTTAAAACGTTGTAACCCACATTAAAAAAAATAACATTCCTTTACAACATAACATTATTTTAAAATATAGTTCAAACTTTGAATGAATATTGTTGTAAGTAGCAACACATTATTACCCTATGTCCTTTACGACATTATCGTCTGAAAGCGTAATTTAAAATGTTTGATAAACATTGTCGTAAGTAGCAACAATTATTGCATTATGTCCTTTACAACAAAAATTCTGGTAAAATATTTTAAAATGTTGAATAAATATTGTCTTAAGTAGCAACACGCTATTTACATTACGTCCTCTACGACGTTATGTTCCCAAATAATTTGAATACAGTATGTCCTTTACGACGTTATTTTCACAAATAATTTTAAAGTTGTTGTAGAAAGTCATGACAACGGTTCTAATTTAAACTAAAATTAAACATTTAAAAGGGGGATTTACCGCGTTTTTGATATCTATATTCCCATTATTTCGGTAGTACACTTACACTTCGGCAATAAACTTGTATGTTTTACAGAAGAACCAAAAACAAAATATTGCCTAAAAACGTTATAACTTTTAAATTTTTGTTGCTATTGTAATGATTTCTAGACAAATTGTTTTCGAATTTCTTTATCTATAGCAAACTATTGATTGAATCTCGCTTAGAATAATAGTTTAGAAGATTAGGTCCCTAAACCATATAATTTTGGAACACGTGTCCGTTACGACGTTAAAAAAATTGTGATTGTAATAAAAAATATTGTACACCCTAAGAATAATCGTAATTATTTTGGTGTAACTAACCTGCCAGTCTAGTTCACTCTAAAATTAAATGTTGTAAAGCTATTTAAAAAGTTCTATAATCAAAGAATTTATAATAAATATTCAAATTAAAGGTTCCAGGTTCCAATAAAATTACACAAAACAATTTACCTTTTGCTTAGTATGTTTTGTTAAAGAAGTTAGCTTTCGTATGCACCATGGTTCGGCAACACTATTCAGACAACTTTACTGTTTATTGTTATGCACGGTGCATTAATTTAAAGGGTGATTGTACCCATGATACTGAATAACTTTCGCAAAGGAAGAAGGGAAAGTTCCAAAAATAAACTTTTCATACAAATATTCGATAATCGGCTGATCGAACATTTGTGTGAAAACCCCAATTTTTTTTGCTACTTTCCTACACGTTTCTTAGAGAAAGTTGTTCAGTACCGTCGGTTCACACGGCGACACACCAAGCAACGCAAACCCATAATAAGCTGGGCGCACGTAGTTAGTGGGGATACCCACATGAACAGTTTACTCGGAAGTCGGAGGTTTACAGACGAATAGGGAACCGCCGTTTTGTATTAAACAAGGTGGAAATTCCCAAATAAATGAGCGTACACAGATATTCCAAAACTTTCAACTCTGCCATAATCACCACTGCAACTGCAACTGCAACCTCTTCTCCAAACGCTAAGCTCCCTGAAAACTTGGCCGTGCAAGCAGGGATGATATCGCGGCAAGACTGTCTTTGTCACTGTTTGTGAGTAGCGCTGTTGGTGCTAATGTATCCCGCTTAAAAAAGTGATAGTATGGAGCCGGAGTCATACGCTAATTTGGTTGTAGGTACTCTCTCCCTTCCTTCATTTTGGGAAAGCTGCTCTACACTGATTCTTTGAAAGTTGCCACAGTCTTACATCCAGATTGCAAGGTAGGCTAGTCCCAACAATATATTTGTAGTGTTGGGTGGAGAAAAGTGTTGTCATAAATTAAGATGTCAGCGTTGTGCTGGAATGTAAGTATATCCGTCATCAAGCCTTAAATTACATAATTCGCCATGCGCTTGTGTCTGTAGACGTGTTGTGTATCCTGGAGCCCCTTGGTTTTAGCCGCATCGATGGTAAGCGTCATTATCTTGGCAAAAAGGCGGTTGTCTCGTTTGTTCTTTAGCGGGTGGAACTACCAACCTGGAGTAGGTTTATGATTTTGTTCCAGTCGCCTTTGAGACGTGAGGCCATTGGGGTGTTGATGCCAATGGCTTCATTCGGGAGAAAGGGCAGCGTATGAAAGCTAAGTGAGTTGATCTTCGCTAAGAGTAAATAGGTACATACTTGGTACAAAAAAATTCTTTTGGCCATCCCGAGGAGCAATTTGGCTAGCATTTTGAGGACTTTTCAACAGGGAAGGGTTAGACTCGTGAATATATCTCGCAGTTGGTTTGTAAAACTTATTAGCTGCATTACATAGGTAACGGCCACCATAAACCACTCGATATCTATCGCATTTTAGCCTATGCCCTGTGTCATGCGCCCTCCAGGACGTAGCAGAAGGTTTTCCTCGAGGAATAGAGGTATAAGAAGACATAACAGCTAGCCGTCTAAAAGGAACCGTTTCGTATTACGGCGGATCAAAATTTAGCCGGCTGATCGAACGATCGTTGCATTGTATCAGCGCTTCGCGTTCTTCAATACGGCTATAACAAGCTAGACGTAATGTCATTTAGCGGGTTATGAATCACCGTTTTGTCAAATGAAATGAAAGATTGAAAAATTTGTCTCGGGCGGGACTTGAACCCACGCTCTTCCAAACCGGGGAAACGTGCTAACCAATTACACCACCGAGTCCACTACCCAGAGAACGAAATTCATCGATCTTCATTCGATCTTTCATTTGATTCGAAATAGCACAACATGGCTGTAGCATGTTTATAATCAATAACACCGTTTTGTCAGTTTTTAGTTTCCTTTCTGACACAGCGCCGCTAGGTCAGGGCAGCTAGGGAGATAGGTGTACAGTAGGCCGTAACAACAACAATGGCGTCGAACATATAGGGTCCTTCTTATTATGCTGACACTTTTTTAAGGGGTTTATCCGACCTTCAAACTAAGCAACTTTCTCTATGGGATCAAATCAGCTGTTTCATACTAAAGTGCAAACCTACTCGAGCCAAATGTATGGGACAGCTGATTTGAAAATATTTGTTTCGCGATTTGAAAATTGGTCCCATAGAGAAAGATGTTCAGTTTGAAGATCTGATCATCCTTGTAAAAAACTGTCAGAATATTAAGTTGAACCCTGTAGAAAATGTTTCGGTTATATAAATGGTACTTATAAAGAAAACGTGTCAAATACCGGTAAAAACAGTGATTAAGGACAAGCAAAACTAAACTGAACAGTTGCTGATCAGAAATTTGTCTCTGACATAGCAATAATCTCTTTGATTGGATCGACATTTTTTATTGTAACTTCCTTTTATTTTTTTATAATAGCTTTACGACATACAATTATAGGAGTGGACAAGACTGGTAGGCAGTTACAACAAAATTATTATGATTAAGCGTAGGGTGTGGTAGGGCGTAAAATAGATTTATTGTAAATCGCCATTTTTTCCACGTCGTAACGGACATCTCTTCAAAAATTCGGTTGTGTAAAGGACATCTGTTCAATAATTCTATTGTGTAAGGGACACTAACTTCTAAACTATTGTGCTAATCCAGGTTTGATCAATAGTCTTCTATAGATGAAGTAATTTTAAAACTATCTGTCTGGAAATCACCTTAATAGGAAAGTAAATAAAGAAGTTATGATGTTTTTTTGCCAAAATTTTGTTTTTTGGCTCTACTCAAAAGTAGGGGTTTGTCCCTTACGACATTTGAAATTTCCACTGTCGATATACAAGGTGTTACAAAACTACAAATAAACATTTAAGGGGGTGGTTTAGACCATCAAACTCAACAACTTTCACTATGGGACCAATATCGAAATCGCGAAAAAAATCAATTATGTTCTATACTCTACAAATCGACTAGAGCTAAAATATGTATGGGATATCAGATTTTTTTTTTCGCGATTTCGTTGTTGGTCCTATAGAGAAAGTTGTTCAGTTTGACGGTCTAATCAAGAGTTTTAAAAATTTATTCTTACTTATGTAACACCCTGTATAGATACAAACATCCATGATTCGGGTACAAATATTAATATTCACCATACAAATATTTGTCCCTTACGGGATTCGAACCAAAAATAAAATCCGCTGTTTGATACAAAACTGCTCTACTGACTATTACTCAAATGTAAGGACAACAGATTTTTATTCGCGATTTCGATTTCTAAGTTGGCTCTGTATAATAAATACAGGGTTACCTACCTCGAAGACAGTGCGTATTTTTCTTCCATGCAATCAGTATCGTTAATAGAACACATTCCAGGAAAAAAAAAACTTTTTTTTTTGTGTTTTCGTCTTCGGATTCCTATGAATCTCGGCCGGGATTTAACAATCGGATTTCTTTCTTTATAATCAGACGGTCCAAAGCGCCATGGATGTCAACCCCAACCCTCATAACTGTAGTAAGACCCTAATCCGAGGTCAGGAATTGTTTCTGTTATCTTTGGAACTCTTTTGTCACTACTATTTTAATATTTTTGTATGAGACATGATAAAATAGAAAAATACGTGTCTTTTTATTTTCAATAACCTTCACATACGTAAAATTTGCGCACTGTCTCCCTGTTTAGTGATAGTGGTTCAATTAGATGGTCTGATGAAGCACCCCCTTAAGTATAACTAGGGTGTTTTGTTACACCCTTTATGAGGCCTTTACCTCTACAGTCTAGCTATAACTTATTTACTTACTTTACGGAGTGTAACAATATCTCTATTCGAATCAAAATATACCTACCAATATTTTAATAGAAATTCCAAAAAATGTAAAAGCCATCGTAACAGAGCCATTATTTCGTAATCTATTGTTATTTCTATTCATAACGTCCCCATTCAGAGTGAAATCTCAGCGGAATGGGAATACGAAGGTTAAGCTCCGGGCTCAGGCAGCGATGGCTCTCCACCCGTCTCTCGGTCTAGCAAACAGTAGGGTTGACATTTTAGCGGTTGGCGCTTTGAGTTGGCGCTTTTTCGGTTATTGAGAACAACGTTTTTTTTTCAATCTATTTTAAATAAAATCGCATAAGCATCATATCATAACCCAGATTTACTTATCAGAAAGTGATAAACATTTAATCATTGATTAGGTACATAATTCAAATACAACATAAGTATGTACTTACATCAAAAACATTACTCTAACAATCTTACTTGGTACGTTTATCAACTTTCGAAACTTGTTTTTTTAATAATTTACAATAATTAAGAAATATTATGAAGACATTTTGTTAATATTGTTGTTGTTGTTTTGTTAATTATGTTGCAAACATGACAAGTAGTTACACAGTTTTTATTACCAAAGTAATAGAAGGTAGTTAATAGTTATATTTATTTGCCAATTAAAGCTACATTACATATTATTCATGAACATTAGGCAACAGCAACGCCTGTAACGCGGGATTGTTAAAACAATGAGGGATTTTCAGAAAGCCATTAAAAAAGAAAAAGTAGTTCCTAATGGCTCGATAGATGGCGTTGACGAGACAGGGGCGAGCGACCTTGCAGATAATAAAATAGTAATAATTTGTGTTTTAAGCAAGCAGCAAAATATGAGCATAATATATTTCGTCAACGGATGCGTCTGTGAAATGCATTTTTGTTAACTCTTTAGCCTAAAATTTTCGTCTTCGTACCCCATCGTCCATCGTCGGCATCTTTTCGTCTCTGGTCAACGCCATCTATCGCCGGTATGATGAACTACGTTTCAGTAGCTGTCAGAAACAAGTCAGAAAACTCCTCATTGACTGTAGCTTTGGTCAGCTCAGTCTTGCCGTTTATATCTCCTTGCCATATTTCGTAAATGCTATCGCTTGAATCGGAAGGACGGACATATATCGCAGATAAAGACGCGTGTAACAGCTAGTACTTCATGTTTTTATAAGATCAGTTAGCGCTTAAAGAGCAAATGCACCTAGCCACACCGGTTAGGCAAACAGTGAGAGCTGGAGAACAGTTTCATTTCCTTTCGCACATATTCACGAGGCGTCACACAATGTCCCACTAACAATGGATTCGTAATTTGGACGAGATGACGCCCGAGGACAATGCGTCAAGTGACTCATTATTGTTGAAAACTGCTCCGGGCAGAAATCACTTCTGCGCTGAATAGTGGAGGAATCTGGGAGACAATGAGGACCGGGTGCGTGCGTACACGGAATGCGTTGAGGAAAGTTATTAGTTTTGACGTTTTGTCCTTCTGAGATGAAACGTTTTACATCTATGATTATATTTTTATATAGGTAGAGTGTTAATATAATAAACAAACGCGAAACCTTAAAAAAGTTTCTCCATAATCTTTGTTTGAATATCATTTGATATTGTGATTCTTCATGCAAACTTGAAAACCACCGCGCCCAATTTGACGAAAAAGTAACATTATATACCTAAATAAATAAAACGTTTAGGTATCGTTTTTTTTATAGTGAAACTCGCTTGGTCAACTCCCGGTCCATAGATGGGAGTTACGATACTTACGTGACGCTCTACGCTTTTATTCAACCAACGTTTTTTTTTTATTATTTATTGGTTTGCTCTTGACCTCAATCCAGTCCTCAGGACAAAGATGGGTCGAAGATGTAGCGAGCTTATCCAGAAGAAGCTTATTCACTCGTACTTTAAAAAAATGAATTCGGGTTGTAAGTGCAAGGAAATACCAACGCAGGCAGGGCATTCCACTCCTTGGCGTGGGCATTATAAAAGATTCTGAAAGGCGCTTGGTGCGGATAGGATATGTGGGATGTCAACCAAGAAGGGTTGATATCCCGCGGTGCGTCTGGAAGTCCGATAGTTGAAAGGGGAAGGCGGGATGAGCTCATATGTAACCACCTTATCTGTAGATTAATATTTTACATTATTATTATTTTGTATGAAAGCTTCTAATCGGCAGAATGCTCTCGGGGTCTGCCTTGGCAGTATGAAGTTGCGAGGACGTTTAGTTATTTCAAATGTAACGATATTTTGTGCTTCAAAATCGAGTTACGTACTCGAGTTTTGCCAGTAAATTTCGAAAATTTAGTAAAAAGTGGAGTTTCGAGGTTTGCTAGTAAATCCAACGGGACGCAACGGCACACCATGTGAACTTACAGGCAATGTAGATACTAAGCGACTCTGAGAACTAACTAGAATTCCTTCCTCCAATGCTCTCCTGAACTCATGAATTGACAAAGCGATCTAATTAGTTCCAAAGAATTCCACTTTACTTGCTACTCTCAAAGTGGCCAATTAAATGCAATTACAACGCAGTCAGTTGTTTTGACTCATTCACTATGAAAAAAAATCACATATATTATCTGTTTCTAAAAATATTGCATGTTCAGTTCGTGTTATTTACAGTTCATAACCATCATCAAGGAAGGTAGAAGTCCATTGTTAGATATAATTATAGACCTCCCCTAAGAATCGCCACAATGACCGGTCCTGATGAACTGTCCTCATCCAACGGGTTTCCGCCGCCTTCTCACCTATTGAGGTGATATTCACACAATATGGGTCCAACTTATATGCTGACTGTTTTTTAAGAGGATGATCTGGGGGGTTATTGTGTAACTATACCCGATTCAATCGGTATCAAATGGACACAATGTTTTAGCAGTTCTTGGCGATTTTGCTTCTTAATTTTTAGTTAATTTATCTCAGATAATCAACACGATGATCACAGAAACAAAATATTATTTAAAAATTGGCTAGTACAGTCATAAAACGTTATCGATTTTGTAAACGATATAATCGGAAGCTTACACAATAGCCCTACAGGCCATGAAGCTGAACAACTTACTCGAAATCGCGAAAAAAAATCTGTTGTCCCATACATTTTGATGGAGAAGGTTCACCGTTTTGTATGGGGCAGCAGATTACTTTTCGCGATAGTAAAGTAAAGTAAAGTAAATCTTTATTGTGCATAAATTTAGGTTTAACAATTTGCAGGTGTTAGTACAGTAAGCCGGATTCCGCCAAATCTTGCCCTTTCGGACGTACACACAAATCAAATCAAAAACAACATTCAATAAGTAAAATAGAAAAAGTTACAATTAATTAATATGAAAAAGAATATAACTACAATTTCAAAACAATTATAACAAGAAATTAGTCAAGTACAACAAAAATAATCCATTCATAACAATGTCAAAATTATAAAAAAGCTAGGTCAGGTACAAGTCAGCAGGTATTAAATTATTTACAAACACAAGAAACTAAATAATCAATCACAAAGTGAGTCATAGATGGTCATAGATAATAATCCAACAACCTAAGTATAATCTAGGAATTCATTCGTACTGTATAGAAACATTTCGATTTCGATGTTGGTCCCATAGAGAAAGTGGTTCAGTTTGATGGTCTGATCATCCCTAGGATCATCCTCTTAAAAAAGTGTCAGCATATTAAGAAGGACCCTGTATTTGTTTAGTCGAGGCGATTATACTTAACAAAAAAAAACGATTATAATAATACACATATACAAAAACTTTAAATCCCAATGTGTGGTCAGAAGTTGTAGAAATCCTCACTTTTACTATTTTTGGTTAGTGACAGGTTCTAGCCTTTCGCTCACAGAAACACAGCATAAGAATCCTTATCCCTTAGTCGTCTTATATATTATGACACCCACCCTCCGGATGAAATGTGGTAGTGGTATATTCTAAGCCACTAATACACTTTTTTTTTAATTTATTTTTATTTATAATTAATGGACTTCTTGCTTGTGCGTTAGCACCGCATTTGCGCCAATGTCAAGTGGTTTGAGGGAGTATATCTATCCAATCTCGAGGATTGTTTTTGAGTAAGAACACAGCTGAGATGGATTGCGGAGCCTCGTGGCAGGCTGAAACGCGAACCGCGCGAGCAACACGTGTTCAACAACGAGTGTTCGGGGCAAACCCTGCAACGTGACTCCACTAAATACACTTAGGTATATCCTAAAATCTACCTCATCCCTACCTTCGGTTTTCATTCTCTACAGCTCCCATCCCATCTAAACAAAAACATAACAAAAAGTTATTTTCGCTCCAAAACTCCGTTGTCACAAGCTCGTATTGTCAGAGGGAGACAGTAGGTAGGCAGGTAATCAACAGCAGGGCAGGGCTTGCAGGCAAACACGCTGCTTGTAATTAGCCATCTCATGTCGCCGCGACAAAAGGCCTGCCTTTGAGCTGTTCCGGTGACTTATCCAGCCATGCGTGACATGACGCTGTGACGGTAAAGGTACTGTCTGGTTTATTAAGAGGATATGTCCTCTAGCATGCTCCATACAAATGAAGTTTGATTATATTTTGGATGAATATTCATAACCTTCGTTATTAGTTCCGTATATTTTACTGAATTTCTGTTCTTTATTCTAAGTCTTGCAGCCTCCATATTTTATGTAATAACTTAGCGGCCAGTATCTACAAAGCATTGTTTGTATTAGGTATAAGTGTGTTAATATCTGTCTTGAACTATATCATTTTAAACTACCTACATTCTCTCTCTCTCTCTCTTTCTTCCGTCCGTAGGGGAGAAAAACACATTTTACTTTAAAAATAAGCAATGAAATGTAACGTTTTGTTTGTTAAATTATAGACTAGTGTTGAAAGATGCTAATACATAGCGAATAATGATCAATTTCAATTACGACTTTGTTTAAACATTTGCATAGAAATAAGCTCTATTATACAAGGTGTTACAAAAATACAAATAAACCTTTAAGGGGGTGGTGTAGACCATCAAACTGAACAGCTTTCACTGATCAATATCGAAATCGCGAAAAAAAAATGATGTTCCATACTCGACAAATCGACTAGAGCTAAAATATGTACCTATGGGACATCCATTTTTTTATTTCGCTATTTCGATGTTGGTCCCATAGAGAAAGTTTTTCAGTTTGACGGTCTAAACAACCCCCTTAAGCCCCACTTGCGCCAACCTGGGTTAGTAATAAACTCTAGGTTAAGTTGGTAACCCATGATTTTTTGTATAGAAAAACAATTGAAAGAGCCATTTTATCCGGAGTTAATTGCTAACCCGTGGTTGGCGCAAGTGGGCCTAAGAGTTTAAAAAATTTATTCTTACTTATGAAACACTCTGTATAGACATATTAATGAACGTGACTGTACTAGTGTGAATACGACCTTTTGGTTGAGCGGTCATATTGGTGTCCTCGTTATTAAATAATAGACTTTCAGATTCGTAGCAATGCAGCTACGGTTTGCTACGTCGTAGCAGATTATTGAAAAATCACTCACAAGCACAATATACAATGTTCTGACCCAAAACCACAGCAAATGTTGTATGACAAGGTGTAAAATTAAATGCGTTACACATTAAACAGGGTGCTTTAGATTCTAAAATCGCTTTACAAATTCCAGCAGTGCTAGCATGATACCCCGCGACTTCGAGTCTCTCTATACCATATCTCTATTTCAGCGCGGCTTCGCCTCTGTCTCTACAGTAGCTAACATGATGCCCGCGACTTACGATGACGCGAGCTCTCAACTGTCATTCGTAGACTCTAGTCTACAAATGCGAGCATGATCACCGTTCGGTAGAGTTTGTGGCTCTACGTTTACGCAACGAAATAAGTAAAAGAACGAATGATTTTGGGGCAGCTTTAATCACCGATTCGGTGATACCCTATTCAAATTGACCGATTTAACCGTATGGTAACCCAGCGAACCCGGGCCGCGACTTTGCTTTCTCTTGGTAGAGTGGCTGACGAGCTGTCAAATCATGCTCACCATCGCGGGATAAATGACAGGCGCGGGTATGGATTTCAAACCCGCAGGCGCGCGTCATGCGACTAATCATGCTAGCACTGCTGGACGCAGGTTCTACAATTGACAACATTTCATTTTTTTAACCACCAGTTTTTAATGAAAAATATAAAAATAGGTAATAAGATAAGAGATACGTATTTTTTCGATTTATTTTTTTACTGATATTTCTATTTTTAATTTACTTTTGATTTTCTAAAAAACGTAGGATTTATGGCTAAGATACCTTGGCCTCAATGACATTAAAAATTAAAACTTTCAAATACAATAGAAAAGCCAAGCAGGCAAAGGAATAAAATCTCATTCAACCTATATTATATTTTTCAGTATTTTTAAAATAACTCGAGAAATAATGGATAGAAAAATCTTATAATTTTGATATAAGCTTTGAATAACATAATCTCTTTTTTTATTTTGGTACCTTTCTTAAAATGAAATGTTGTCAATTGTTTTACAACTACTAAACCTGCACTCGTAGCATGCTACACTTGATACGGCTGTATCACGTCTTTTGTCTCGTTCGGTTCGCGCGCAAATAGAAAGAGAGCAAAGGTGTGATAGCGCTGTATCACGGTGTCATGCTACCTATGCTGCAGTACTTTATTTACGAATTTGCGAGGTGAGCTCTCAGTGCACACACACATTCAAACTGAATGGAGCCATCATCAATTTTCGGAAAAAATCAACTGTTCCATTATATTTAGGTCAAGTACCCATTGACGTTTTCTATGAAACATAAATTCTTTTTCCGCTATTTCGATGTTGGCTTTATACTGAAAGTTAATCAGTTTGATGGTCTGAGGCACCCTGCTTAATATTAACGCATTTAATTTTACACCCTGTATATTACAACGTACAATATAGCCACTCCTTGCCCCTCTCTAACTTCAGATACCGCACCTCACCCCGCACTTCAGGGGCGATTTTAGGGGAGTCAAGCAAGAAGCACATACAACAGGTGCGCGCATGTACCGACGGACGCTATCTTGTTTCTTTAGCAGTACTATTCAAGCATCATAAGATCATTCAAGTTTTCACCAGATTGTCTGAAAAGAATGATGATTTCGTGCTTCCGATGGTACGTTAGTGCGTTCACACACGTTGACGCATTGACGCAGCGGCCGTCATTTTTGAAGCATTGAGCTGTACGCACTTAGAAGCACACTCGGTGACGCATTGACGCACCGGCACTATGGGCTGACATCTGCCGCTCCGTCAGTGCGTCATCGTGTGTGAACGCACTTAAACCGTTGGTCCCGGCTACTCTATCTCTGGTGGTAGTAGTCGTTACATAAAAACCACGTCAGAGGCCGTAAGTTTGAATAAACTCTAATACCAGGGCTTGCCCACACGATACGAAGAACTATTATATTTACTTCCAATAAACGTACATTATATTACCGTAGCACTTCGTTAATATAAGTGTACAACAAATTTTGCTGAACGCTCATACAATTCTTTATGTACGAACATCCTTTTTAATCCCGCATTGTGCAAAAAATATACCGTTGCTACGTCAAAGTAAATATTTTCGACAGTTGAAGCAACATCTCCATTTTGCGCCGACTTTCCGCGATAGCTTTTTGGCAGAAAATTCACAAATCTGCCAAAATAGCCAACGGGCCTCCGTATCGGGGTAAATAGCTACTTTATTTAAGTAATGGTGAGTTATACAAATGTTATATCATTAGTTATAGCGTAGATAGTTATCTAATATGTTTCATAAGGCCGTTGTTGGCTTGGCTAACCTAAGAATAGGACGCTTGTCTTGGGCTTCGATCAAAATAAAATGAATGGATGTCTTGGGCACCGAGCTATGATTATTTTTATGGGGTACCTACATCTGATTGGCTGGGCATACATTAACAGCGTAATATCAACAAAATGAAGTACTTATGACGGTACCGTACCTATCGGTGACTCTCAATCATGAGGTCCGGGTTCGAATCCGCACAGACAACAAGCCACGTACCAATGACTTTTTCTAACTTATGTACTGTATTACCGACTGCTCTCAAACGGTGAAGGAAAACATCGTGAGGAACCTGCATATGCAGAAGAAGAAATTCTGATGCGTATGTGAAGTCTACCAATCCGCATCGGGCACGCGTGGTGGACTAACGCCCAAACACCCTCCTAGAAGGTAGGCCTGTGCCCTGCAGTGGGACGTATATAGGATGATGACTTGTACCTAGGCACATGAATAAAGTTAGGCATTCAGGTTCAAGTCACGCAACTAAGATGCAAATATTTGAATATGAGTAGGTAATGTTCTCTGTGTAATTTCATCCAACACAAGGGGTGGGATCACGAGAGTCCGGGATCGAATCCACACGGACGGCATGCTACTCGTAAGTACAAGTGCCCCTTGCACTGGCGCCCATGGCCTGCAGAGATGAGGTCATATTAAACATATTTTTAGATGAAATAAGAGAAAAATACGTACTTAAGTACCTAATTTTTTGAAGGGATTATCAACTGAACAGAGAGAGAGTGAGAGAGAAAGAGAGAGTGTGAATGTAGGTAGTTCAAAATGATAATATAGTTCAAGAAAGATATTAACACACTTATACCGAATACAGACAAAGCTTTGTAGATACGGGCAAAAGCTTAATGCTAAGTTATTACTTAAAATATGGAGGCTGCAATACTTTGAATAAAGAACAGAAATTCAGTAAAATAAACGGAACTAAATGTTTGTAACATATATTACGTCAAACGGAATCACTCCGCTGTGAGTTACGTTAAGTCAATGCTTTAGAAAAACGGATGGAAGAGTTAGAAATGTTAGAATTGATGTTTTTGTAACATAGTCTTCTGCCTGACTGTATTACACAGGGTGTTAGGGTAGACAATGCTGAACAAGTTTCCCAAAAGGAACAAAAATAACTTTTCATACATACGTTCGATCAGCTGACTGCAACATTTTTTTTTCAAATTTCCTATAGGTTTATTAGGGAAAGTTGTTAGTACCCTCTAACACCCTGTATTCAGAGTGATGTTGGCTCTTTAGTAAAATCATCCTCTTTGATATAGGTAACGCATTTAATTTTATTAAGGGTTGAACTGCACATGGCCGCACGCGATCGCATTTTTCCGTCGCTCCCTCCCTTTCTGTCACTCAGGAACGTAATTTGCTAGAGCATATAAGATAGACGGAACGCGATCGCGTGAGATCGTTCAACTATGTGTAGTTCAACCCTTAGACCTCCAAAAAAAAACTTGACATACCGAATTCAATCACTAATAGGATAATAGATCTACATTCAGATCTAAAACGTTTCTATCATCATCCTGAAGAACTCTACAACATAATATAGCTACATAAACTTATGTTTATTTCTCTATCAAGTCTCTGCAGTGCCATTTTGCAAAAAAATATGTGTTGAATATAGTCGTAATTCGATCGGCAATATCAGAAATGCCAAGCCTCGTGATATGAAAGGACGGGAATGTGTTAGGAAATAGGTTTGCCAGATTGATGGAGGGGCCTCTGTCACCGCAACGCTCTTACAGATGAGCCTTGAACGTTTTTGATTTTTTTCGATAACTCGTGCAAGTTGAATAGCGGGAGATGACAGCTGTGTTGGATTCGAGGAGTTTTTTGGAGCAACGAAATCACGAGGGTGGTATAAGGGGTCAATGATGTCATAAAGGTTTTGTGATACGCCATTTGGTTATGTTGGGATTGCTTATTAGAAGCAAATAGATTTATTTAATTAGCATTTGGGAATGCTTTATTTATCGTTTTTAACTGTCAGTTGCAGTTGCAGAAACGCTCATTAAAGTTAATCCTCCATTAAATCTCTTGCTGTCACTTTTTGTCTTGTTGACGTAGTAAAGCAAACAAGAGATTTAATATGGAGGATCAACTTTAATGAGCGTTTCTGTAACTGTGTGTTAGTACCTACGAGTATACCGTGAATTACGTCAAAACAATAAACAACAGCAGTTTGCAAAGACAATAATTATTTTTCATTTATTTTTACTGTAACCCTAATTTATTTGTTTTGTGTTAATAAATGCTTATAGAAAAAAAAATTGTTTTAACATCATAAACTAGTTATAATTAGAAATTAAACGAACTTACCTAAGTGAAGTTCTATTTTAATTGTACGAACTATATGGCTTCGAAATGATTAGACTTGTAGTATTCAATTCTACGGCCATTTGTACACGAATTTCAGAGCTAGATCAATAGATCAGCCTCCAGGCACAAAAAAAAAACAAAAAACGTTATGCTCAGCTCCGACGCACTCTATGAATCTGTGGTCTGTCAACTAACTTCATATAGTTTAGAGTAGAGAAGCTTAGGATCCGGACCCCAAGACATTCTATGTATTAAAATATTTCACGACATTGATACCTATCCTTATGGGTAAGGTTTATCCTCGATAAACCGGGTGGGTGGGTGATAGGTATCATTTCGAAGCCATATAGTTCGTACAATTAAAATAGAACTTCACTTAGGTAAGTTCGTTTAATTTCTAATTGTACTTCATTTATATGGCTTCTTCAATGATTAGACTTGTAGATGTTTAGAGACTCAGTCTGTCGTGAAATAGTATTAAAAAACGTATTAATTTCTATAGCATAAGGAAGATGATGAAGTTAATATATTTTATAAATAATAAGGGTCATAATCATTTAGATAGATAACAATAAAACAAGTATTGTATTATGAATTAAAAAATGAATACTTCTTTTCAGAAGCTGGACTAAATAGGTATCCAAAACAAAGGTTAAATATTCTTTGACTAAGAAATTAACGTTACCTGGGTAACAAGTTCAATCTCATTGAACAATGCAGTAATAAATCATGATTAAACCAAAAAAGTATCATAGATGACTATCCTATGCATTTAGTTAGTGATCGTACTGATTTTCTTAAACAACTGATGCTAGTTCAAGATTTTCAGTCGTAAGGAATGAAATCATTAGGTAATTGCAGTAACAATTACCTTATCCATCATTTTTTATTACTCTATGATTAATATCATTTATTTAACTAAATATTTATGATAAATTGAGATTTCTAGAGTATTGCCTAAAAATAATTACCCAAGGTACTTTAAAGTTGAGACTGTTTACAACCTTGTAAGGTTTATGTACCCGGGGAAAGAACATAAATGTAAGTATATAATTATTGACTGCAACTATTAGACGATAGTCGGAGTAGGTAACGTTCATTTCGGGGGGATTAAAAGCATAATATTCCAATATATTATAAAACTGTAGGTGGTTACATTTTCAAATTTCTATCAACGAGAGCGATTATTAATTAGCGATACAGCAGTAATGATATTGTATTATAACTGCATTGCAATTATTCATCTGTTTTGCACAAAACCTTCGTATTTGAAAGAAAATTAAGAGTCACATACTACTCTTGTCAAACTGTTCAGATGCATTTATAATTTTATAAAATGCCATAAACATACCACTGGTGAAGAACATGTTTTAAATATTTGACAGTATTTCCTGATAGTGTCACGTCGTATGCACGAAGATCCAAGGTGATTAGACCTGTATGGCATCTCGGATAAAGGTTGTTAACAACATCCAAAGTAGATATTTAACTGAAAAAATTTACACAAAAAATGTTGTATGTTATTAAAACAAAATATTAGAGGTATAAGTTATACTTAAAGAACATAGTAGAGGAAATATAGATAGGACAGTGTATGGGTTGTGCCATTTCCACCCAAATATCGCCCAACTGTTCAGAGAATTGTATTTTTACCAATTGCGCTAGACGCAGGATAATGTTTTGAATAACTGTTTGACAAAACATGTTAGATTTCTTATCCAGTCCCATTGAAAGATTCAGAATTGAATCATGACTTATGAAGAATTCAAGATGACTAGAATGTGTAATTATTTAACTGTTAAATGATACATATACATGTATTAACTCGCGGGTCTTCCTGCATAGGTACTTAACTTGTATTATTCTAAAAAACCCGAAGGGCAAGAATAGAAAACAATAATGATTGTTGGTATCAGCAAAATAGTGTAAAAATGTCATTTGTATAGTTTTTGCTGCATAATTTAAATTACATTTGGGAAGAAGTTTGAAAAAACTACCATGATAACTTTACTGTTAGAAGATAGTCATGAGTTCATGACATAATATGATGTGATTATAGTAGTTATGTTACCTTAACTTTTCACATTTCTTTTATAAAATACTTCACACAATCTTGGAACATATTAAAAATGTACCTATAGCTCGTACATGGATAAAGTAATACACAAAAACAAGCGTACCTTAGTACGTACCTGTCCCAGGTAACTAGTTGGACGCTGCTGTATGCACCCAAAATCTAGGTTTTTGTTGTTTACTCAAGCAATTTTATTACAATCTTAGCTTCAAACAATTTATTAAATCAATACAGAAAATAATTGTCTAATTTTTAATCTCAAAACTGAACTAATTTCAGATAAAGTTTTATTTCGTAAGAAAACTGCATTTAAAGTAGGTACCTATCTACCTACATACTATACGATTATAACTTAAAAACTTTATTCATAGTTCATACCAAGTTCTGTTTCATTAAATATTATTTTGATATTTGATGTACCTACCAAAAAATCAGGTAAACAGGAAAATTATTTGTATTTTTAAGCTCAATTTTTAGAGCTCAGATGTTGGTAGTTGACAATGTTGGTACTTACCTACATTTTAAAATTAAAATGTAAACTACATTTTGAAATGTGAGGCAGGTAGCCCTTTTTTGCCTAGAAAATAAAACTGATCTACGTAAACGTAGATCAGTTTTACGTTGGAAATACACAGTTCTATTAAATTTATGAACATGTTCAGAATTGGTTGAAAATTTGTAATGAAATTGTTGGTAAGACATGACAGTGATGTGGTTTGAAGATTATTGTAATGTGTGACATTATAGTTTTCTCTATCATTTGCAGAATTAATTGGCTGACTAGCCTAGCATTAGCATAATATTATGTGCATAACTGTAAATTCCCAGAACCAATGTAACAAGCTAAAAAATCTGTCATATTACAACCTTCTTTTTTCTTATTTTCCTACAATTATTATCCTATGTAAACAATATGACTTAAATTTTAGAATTCTGTTTAAACATAATTAAAATTGTTATTATCTTTACCATAATTTTCTTGCCTGAATAAGATTCACATCTTATTTAACTTTATTAAAATAACTTATTACAATTTACAACACATTAGCACACTTTTCCTTCTCTTAAGGTGAAATGTAAATTTTTGGCCATAAAGACAATTATCTTTTACCATATAGGTAGGTATTATTATGAACTAAATAGTCCATTGCACAAAGCATCTCCTAATGACGGAGACATTGTCATTACATAGTTATTTTTCTTTAGAAAATAAGGTTGGGCAAATAAACAAATCATAATATTCTGCTCAATAACAGACTTTTTGGCATAAAGGTAAATACCTTTTTCCATATTCAATTATATATTTGTACAATCATATTCTGCTCAATAACAGACTTTTGGCATAAAGGTAAATACCTTTTTCCATATCCAATTAAATATTTGTACAATCATATTCTACTCAATAACAGACTTTTGGCATAAAGGTAAATACCTTTTTTCATATTCAATTAAATATTTGTACAATCATATTCTGCTCAATAACAGACTTTTGGCATAAAGGTAAATACCTTTTTTCCACATTGTAATGTACAAGATAAATTGTCTAAATAGACAATTAGTAATAGCATGATTACTCTTTTTATTCTGTGGTACCGTTTAGGTACTTAGTATGGGATGCCTTTGGTGGCAGTGGATGAAATAAACTGATGATAATGATGATAGAAAGATAATTTATTCAACAATTGTTTAATAAAACAGAGTTGTGAATAAAGATACCTAGGTAATTAGATTATACATATTCTATGGTAACTGCATAGATCATTCATTGTCTAATAAGACATTAAATAGTCCAGATGTGAACGTTTAATTTTATTACCTACTCAATCAACCTGAATAGGTTAGCGTAGGTATCAACAGTGTTCCTAGATGACACTATGACCCCTATTCCAAATAAATCCATGCTATCCCATATTAATTGCATCATGCATTGTCCAATTCAATAAGACAGTAAGAAAACTAATTCGGTTAAGATTTCATAATTAATTTAAAAATTTCTGACAGAACTCCGTCTGTAAATTACTGTTGGCACAAGTTGCTGATAATTTATAAAACTGACCGTTGTGTTGTGTAAGTACCTATGTCTTAAACCTGTTTGACAAGCAGGTGCTGACGGTTTGATTTGTGATTTATCTTTACTAGATAGGTACTGTATTCTTTTAGAATATTGCCTGAATCGATTTTTAGGTAAGCATAGTTAGGACAGTAAACAATTTTACATTAAATTAAATTTGAAACTCACATAGGTAACTATGAAAAGAGTAAACATTATTATTATACTTTGTCATGCTAAATGACTAAATGACTGTCAGTATCTTTGACTATTCCCTCGGGGAACACAGTCGTTCGAAGATGCATGCATGCACTAAATCACCTATAGAATAGAAGTGTGTATCGACATATACCAGCAGGTGTTACGGTTCACTGAAGTATGTCATGAAAAGAAGTTCTGTAAGATATACGGAAATACTAACCTCAAAAACTTTGTTCCACAAGAAAATATTCTTTATGCTTTCTGTTTTAGCAGAATACATGGCATCGGGTGGTTCATATATGGATTCCATAATCATTATTGGGGTCCGGAAAACCCTAATTTGTACCGGCAAGCAGAATGTTGACCGTGAACGGCCGCCGAAAAATTACGAGATTCCTCACAATTTTTTATACGCATTTCACTTGATTACTCTCTGAACTGCACTTCAGGGATACTTTTTCTCTTATACCATAATTTTTCATTGAAATTTAACATGAAAAACTGTTTATATTGTGATTAAAAACAAACAATTTAAAAACAAACGTGTAACTTCAAGGCCGCACGAAAAGAAATATGAAGTTAGTTGACAGACCACAGATTCATAGAGTGCGTCGGAGCTGAGCATAACGTTTTTTGTTTTTTTTTTGTGCCTGGAGGCTGATCTATTGATCTAGCTCTGAAATTCGTGTACAAATGGCCGTAGAATTGAATACTACAAGTCTAATCATTGAAGAAGCCATATAAATGAAGTACAATGATACTTAGTTATTGTTATAGAAAAAAATAATGTCAACTTAGTTCACTATCAATCATCAAAATAGGCATATTTATTACTTATTTCACTATAAAGTGGAAAAATTGATAACGTTTACACGAAAAAAGAGGGTAGAGCGTCGGTATTCTAATGCCTCGATATCTCTATTGAGCATATTTTTCGATTTGCTCGCGTGTTGGCCCAGTCAATGTGATTTATGAGTAAACTGCAGGCATATGTTGAGAGAGGCAGAGGCAGATATGTTGTGCCTATAGGCAGTGTGTTACACGTCATTTATCAGGGGCTTTTGATGGCCTGCGATCAGCGAATGCGGTGGATGGTAAATCCACATATATCTTTCTCTGAAATTTTCCGTTTGTTTTTAAATTTTGTCAACTGTGAATCCAGATAGGAGGTTTTATTTTTCGTTGGAATAATGCAGGTTTAAATTTAAAAAAAAATCTGCTAAATTGGTAAGTAAATAAAATAAAATGGCTTAATACCTATGTAAGTAAATGAAAAGTTTTACTTTAAAATCATTATTTTATACGGGGCGTTTTTTACTTAAATGGGTGTTTGTACTCTTTGCTCTGAACAGCTATCCCAAAGAAAATTATAGGAAATTAGCGAACAAAATTTTGAGCTTTCCATACTAAAAAGCAATCAGCTGATCGATCGTTTGCATGAAAAGTTGAATTCCAATAATTTCGACTTTTCATACAAAAGTTCAATATTTTGGTGGCTAAATCCCTATAATTTTATTAGGTAAGGTTGTATCATGAGTACAATCAACCTTTAAAGTAATGCAACTTTTACCCTAACCCACTGTAGGTACCTACACCTAAACACCGATCGAACACTTGATTTTCTATACCTACATACGAACTTGACTTCAAATAAGACTTGCACAATATTGCAATTGCATAGAGGATTTACAATCTTCCTGAAATTGCCACAACACAGGACAGCTATCAAAATGTGAATATTTGATCCTCTCGAAAACTAGGACACCGTAGTCCCGGGGTAGAAAGCCTGGGAAAAAACTGGTTTGTTCGAACGAAATAAAGTGCCAACATTGTTCCTACGTCTGTGCATTGTACAGGGCCGTCATGTTGGGCTCCGGATGCGAAAATAAGCCTGCGCCCCCCTTTCTAACAAAACAAAAACAATTAAAATTCATGTTCTATTTACGAGTATGCCCTACGCTCTGTGAATTTTCCGCACGTGTTTGTTAAACGACTCTTGGTATAAGGCGATCGGCTTGCGCCCTCTATTAGGTCCCTGCGCCCGGGTGCCACGCACCCCTAGTAAATACGGTCCTGGCATTGTTGTAGGACACAACTGCATGTTATTTCATACCTGCAGCTACGTTTTGTATATTGTTTTCGTGGTGGATAATGAACATTTCGGTTTCATTCACAGATGTTTACTTTGTTACTGCTCCAGCTCACCTCTTCCACTAAGTAACTACGCTACGTTTTTGAAACGATCTCCAGGTTTAACATCTTTATTATATAGTCTTCATTACCTATTATTTTGAATAGAATGGTATTGAATATTCGAATTCACATTTTTATTGCGAACTAGATTTTGCCTGCGACTTCGTCCGCATGGATAACGTAAACGTGTATAGTTTACGACCCATTTCACCCCGTTAAAGGTTTTTTTTTCTCTCTTTATTATTTTTAATTAGAGGGGGTCTTTTCTTACAAGAAAATGACACCCCCATAGTTGATTTGAGAGGTTGATTGTCGTAAAATCTCTCTTAGTCATACACCAGCTTGCTATCTTCTGTAGAATGAATATTCCTTCATGTTTGTATCATTAGCGGTTTGGGATGTGGTTTGTCAGTCAGTCAGTCATGGAACATACCGAATTGCACCTGTACAGGATAATTCCGTCGAATCACTCAATTATACGGAACTATTTGTATTGTTACGTGTCCGATTATTTACGTGCCTCTGTCGCAAAAAAACTCATGATCTCTCGATGAAAAAATTCAAAGAATCATTCGTCAATAGGTACTGTATTGTTAAATGACTCGATAAATCAAGTTAATTATTGACACTGGTATGGTAGTCTAATAGCTAATAGCCTCGCCTACTGTGTAGGGCATGTGCATTCACACTAATGATTTTTTAGGAACTTATGTATGTATGAAATCATGGCACTGATCGTCTTTCGTGTGGAGGAAAACATGGTGAGAAAAGCAACCTGCTTCAATTTTGAGCTGTTTATTAAGTCCACAATGTGTTCACAGTTCAGTTCAAGTGGTGACGGGTCGCTATCTGTGACAATAGACGAGTTTGGGCACGGACTGCCATTGAAATGATCTTTTGAATTTACAGTATTTGAAATATCTCTGACCAATCTCCAGAAATACATTATAGGTTGTATACAGGGTGTAAGGAAAAGTATCATTTACCTTTAAACCACATACTCTACGCATCAAACTGAACAACTTTTACTATGGGAGCAAACATGTCAGAGCAAAAAAAAAACTTGTATATGAACCCAGATACAAAAATCATAACAAATTAAATAATTATAATTACTTATATCTAGTAACCTTAATATTCAGAGTTTCAGACGAAGGTATAATAGCCTGAAGGATTAAAGCTCAAATGCTATGTTAGACATGATATATACCCATATACACTCTAGCGTCGTATGTAACAAAGAATGAAGTATTGGCACATGAATAAAATATCCCTACAGAACGAGAGCTTCAAACAAGCGGCCGCTGTCGTCGGTGCATGTACTAACACAAAGCTCTCTGTATATTATGTTTTTTTGGTGTAAAATAAAGTATAATTGATTGATTGATAGCGCGCGTTAGAGGACGTACAAACAGCTTAGAAAAAACCAGTAAGTACCTACTTCCTATTTCTATGTCGAACAGCATAGGGAGCATGACAC
This sequence comes from Agonopterix heracliana, assembly GCA_963693445.1. NCBI lineage: Eukaryota > Metazoa > Arthropoda > Insecta > Lepidoptera > Depressariidae > Agonopterix > Agonopterix heracliana. Next base: position 6,976,595 of record OY856310.1, read on the forward strand.
CGTGATAAAGCGCTATCACATCTTCGCTCTCTTTCTATTTGCACATGAAAGAACGAGAAAAAAGGAGTGATAAAGGCGTATCACGTGTAACAAGCTACGACTGCTGGTGCACACATTCATCCGGGGTATGTGCGCACCTGTTTCTACGTCCAAGTGCATTGCCAGCGGCCGCATGTATGAAGCTTCGTTCTGTATGGATATTTATTCATGTGGTATCGGCTAGTAATAACACAGCGGAGTTCATGTAACGGGAACTTAGTCTTAGGGACAGCTAAGTCGAGAGCCTTCTGTTTGCGGTAATTAGATAAGTTTGCAGATGTACAGCTGCTCTGGCCTTCCAAGTGTTACGTTACTACTTCAGTAATAACGTGCTGAGCTTATATTTGTCATCTATATTACAGTCAACTTCAAACACTTTCTATTCTATTCAATCTTAGTGTTGATGATTTTTTCTTTTGATAAGTTATCAATTTATCATGTCAAGATAAACAGTCGAAGCTACGAACAAGTCGAAAAAAAAATCCGCCAGTCATGGTCGATAATACGATAAACCGTATCGCTCGAGCACACAGAGATAAGTTGTATGACGCCTCACGCACACCAACGTAAGAAAGTTGGCCCATTTGTTTTAGTACGTTATAAGCGTTAGGTTCTATCTTGAAACATAGGTAATTAAATCAAAGATTTTCTTAATATCTAGTTTACATAGCAAAAGTGCTTGACATGGTACGATAATAAATATTTGGTATCTCAAGGATTGTTTTTGCACAAAAACTCACGACCGAAACCACTATGAGGTAGAGGTGGGCGCCGACCCGAAATTTGCCGGCGGCGGCGCGCCGGGGGAAATTGGTCGGCGCGGCGGGGCCGCGCCGCGGCGCGGGAGTTTTTTTTAAAATATTCACACTACAGGTGTTAAATGTATTATCTAGAAGCTCCAGAAGCCGGAAATATTAAAATAAGAAATGAAAAAAAAATCACATATGTTAATGGTTTTTACAACTACAAACGCGATCTCTCAGTATTCAAAACAAATCCGAGTATAGAAAAAATAATGGGATTCGGATTAGCAGGAATCGCTAGACTAATCCCGGCAAGTGTAGTCCTGAGAACACATTCTTCTTATCTCGCCAATAGGCAAGCACATCTGTCAAAATCGCCAACTCCTTGGCATCGAACTTAAGCTTGTTATCTCCAGCATCATTTCGAGAAATCTGATTCTGGAGACTGCTGCCGGCACTGGCAACCAAAAATAACGTCATTGGGAACCGGCGGCACTGATATGGATAACCAACGCCGGCAATCAAATGAACGATTGGCGTCGTCAACAGAGAGCTCATATAAATAACAGTTTAGCACAGTAACTAGTGCTGGCAGTTAACTTGGCTGGGCAGGCTTGGCTGACTGGCGCTATCAGCGGGAAGCCTATGTAAAGAACAGTTTAACCCGGTAACAAGCGCCCGCGCCGGCAGAAAACTTGGCTGTCGGCACTGGCAGCTAGCTCGACAACCGGCGGCGCCGGCATATAACTAGGAAAACGGGGTGCTGTCGGCAGCTAGCTTGGCAACCAGCGCCAGCACTGTTATGGATAACCAGTGCCGAAAAACAAATGAGCGACTGGCGCCGTCAGCGGAGAGTAGCCCTTGTAAAGTACAGTTTAGGCCTGTAACTAGCGCCAGCAGCCAACTTGGCTGTCAGCGCTGGCGTCGTCAACAGAGAGCCCATGTAAAGTACAGAGTTTAGCCCGTCAACTAGCGCCGGAAGACGGCACGCACACTGCAACCACGGCAACCGGCGCCGCCGGCGCCTAACTCGGCGGCGGCGGCGGCACGGGTGACTCGGCGCGGCGGCGCCGCGCCGGCGCGGCGCCCACCTCTACTATGAGGAAATGGGCATATGGCCACTTAGCCCGCGCGCAGAACGAAACACGTCCGCCCGTGAACCCTCTAGCCACGCGATTTCTTCACCCACTTTTCACATGTACCTATGCTATACATGAAAATAACAAATAGACAACATAAATAATACATTCTCAGTCGAGATTGTGTATTGGTAAACTTTGTTACTGTCAATTATAATATTAAAGTATTTAAAAATAACAAAAAGTGTCATAGTTAATGAATAAAATGGTTACAGAGACGATACCTAAAGCCGTAGCACGCTACACGTGATACGGCTGTATCACGTCTTTTATCTCGTTCGTTCGCGCGCAAATAGAAAGAGAGCGAAGGTGTCATAGCGCTATATCACGCTGGCATGCTACCTATGCTAGTATGTGAAAAACCATCAAGACGTTTAGGCTATACAAGGTGTTACAAAAATACAAATAAACCTTTAAGGGGGTGGTGTAGACCATCAAACTGAACAACTTTCAGTATGGGACCAACATCGAAATCGCGAAAAAAAAAATTATGTTCTATACTCTACAAATCGACTAGAGCTAAAATATGTATGGGATATGAAATTATTTTTTTCGCGATTTCGATGTTGGTCCCATAGAGAAAGTTGTTCAGTTTGACGGTCTTAACAACCCCCTTAAGAGTTTCAAAAATTTATTCTTACTTATGAAACACCTTGTATATAGGGTCCAACTTAATATGCTGACACTTTTTTAAGAGGACGATCAGACCATCAAACTGAACAACTTTCTCTATGGGACCAACATCGAAATCGCGAAAAAAAAATCTAACGCTCCATACAAAACTGCAAAACCTACTCGAGCCAAATGTATGGGACAGCAGATTTTTTTTTCGCGATTTCGAAGTTGGTCCCATAGAGAAAGTTGTTCAGTTTGATGGTCTGATCGACCCCTTAAAAAAGTGTCAGCATATTAAGAAGGACCCTGTATAGGACTCTCGAAAAACATTAGCCTCCTTCTAGCGTATAGTCGGGTAAAAAGTGGTTCTTGGTTCTTGCTGATATCAATCTCGCGGATCCTGCGCTGTTTCAACTGACTGTTTAGAAGCACGTATGAAGTGAATACCTCATAAATAAAGACACGTGACGATCAACAATCTCCTCAGCCTTACAATAGGCTGCATTAAGTTTTCCATCAAGTTGCGCTCTCATTTGCATAAGCTGACGTAGGCACGCCTATTGTTAGTGTAACAAAAGGATTTCAATAATCCACGACTAATCCGCGAGTAGTTTGTGTGGAGAGGTCGCGTTACACGCGCTGGGGAAACGAAGCACGTAGTCAAAGACTCAAGTTTTAGCGAAGAATCGGTCTTCTGAGGAAGTTAACCGAGATGTCATACAAAGTGCCAGTGCACTCGATGAGATTTGTGGAATTAAATATTGACGTTTATTTTAATTAGGTACTAATATCAATAGTGGGTACCATTTTTTATTTAAATTTGTGTTATGTGCACAATATGCTGATTTAACGCTAATTACTGTAATTTTGTATGTGAAAACTTATTGAAATAGTTTTTTTCTAAGGTCTAGCTTTTTAGAAAATTTACACGTTTCATAAAAAGCGTGCCTTTTAGTTCAATGCGGTATATTTAAAGCATTATGGTCACGACTTTTTATCTATTGTTATCTTATTTTATTACTATGTTCTGCCAAATAAACATTGACTATTATTTTGACTGACGGCCGATAGCGCAGTCCTGCCTCCTGTTCGAATCCCGCAAGAGGCAAATATTTGTATGGTGAATACGAATATTGGTACCTACCCACATATATAATGTATAGTATTGTTTTTCGTTGTCTGGTTATCATAAAACAATACCAGAAAAGTTTTTGTTTTTGTAATAGGACTAGATAATATGTATGGCTCTACAGTTATTTATTGTTTATTTCCTGAAGGGGTTATCAGAATAAGTTATGTTTAGAATTACATACATCACTATCTGCCTAAATTAGGCACTTACTGCCTAAACTCTGCCTAGGGACAGGTAGTGAGCCTGTCGCCGTTTGTAGTCGTGTGGATAAAAAACTATACCGCCTCAGCCCGCCCTTATCCACATTTCATATTTTCATCCTAAACTATTCGTTGTTTTCCACTCCAAACTATAAATGATAAATCACCCTACTCCCTATATACCCTGCAGACATGAACCGAAGTGATTTCAGATGACTGCGAGGCGCTGGTGGACGTGGACATAACATTTCCGAAGCACGTGCCGATCTCACAAAACTTCATAGATATTTGTTAGTTCTGTTAGCTTTCCTCTTAGGACCCATTCTCACAGGAATGTAACGCTGGTTAGCTTTCAGAACGGACATCGAATGCAAAGCATGTTTCTTTATATCAAACTTAAACAGTTATATGGTCTATGTTATAGTCCCAATACATCTTCAGAATAGAGAATACGTTAAATTTAGATTCGGGATCATTGACTTCTACTGCATGGACGAAGGATCCGAGCTCAAAAGTGTCCGAACCAAAAGAGACCTATAACGTATAAAGAGACCTAATTACGCGACAGTCTTTGTTTGAACGGTCGACGACGCGCACGCGAGTGCGCGCTGTGCACGCCTTGCCGCGATGGGGTTAAAACTACGCAATCAAAATGAAAAAGAATTTCAGCATTTTCAATGATTATATTACTATACTCGTACTTAGGTTTGTGTAGGTTAGTCTCAGACACTTTTTTCGAGAATTTTGTACTAGGCCCAGCGTCCATAGTATTCTACGTCAATGTTCGGGATAGATAGATAGATATATAAATGGAAAGGCGGTGAGGATAATTATTATAATATAACCATAGAGACCATAGAGTAAATGAGTAAATAAACTAAAATTCAACGTAACAGACGACTGAAGTAAAACTACTACTATTTGTATCATACAAATATTTGTCCCTTACGGGATTAGAAATCGCGACCCTCGGCACAGCAGGCAGGTTCACTACAGACTGTGCTATCGGGCCATCGAAGAATGGTTTATGGATATGATTGGCCACATCTTAGGTGGTCTAAAGCACACTCGTTTTTAGGCACTTACATTTTTTTGCATTTTCTTCCCAACGGAACAATCTTGAGCCACGAGATTTAAAACGCTTGAGGTTCAATTTTAAGAAAATAATATTAAAATTAGAACTACTTACTATAATACATCATTACGTTACTTCCGTTTGCCTCGCCCGAACGCTTTTCGTAAAGCCTGACCAGAAATATAAAAAACCTGGTTTGGGGGCGCTGCAATCGACTATAACCTTTAATGTCAGTGTTCCAAGTACAAAAATTAGTTCCAATGATTTTCCGCAACATGGCGAGGTTTTTTATATTTCTGGTCGGGCTTTAACGCTCTCGTCACGCAGTCACCAGCTTACTCCCCAATTCAAGAGTGCGTAAAGAAGTTTAACTTTAAAAAAAAAATAGGTCACAGAAGTTCGAATGAGAGTTATGTAGGTAACGTACTTTTACTGCAAGTACCTACTTGCCCACACGACAAATATTTGGATGCGCGCTTCGAAAGCTCCCTGTGAGAATGTTCCCTAAAGAAAACTTTCTTGCTACCCTCAAAACCACAAACTGAGTTAAAAGGAAAAAGGTCACAAAGAATACTGGGATATCTATGTAAATTGTTACAAAACTCTTGCGTTTTCTATTTAAATCTCATGTTTCTAGGTTTACTTATTGCTAAAACTTTTAAATGTCTGTTGTAAAAGAATTTTCACCTCACAAGCTCGGAAAGATTCTGTTTATCGTTCGAAATCTGAGTGCAAAAGTGTATTTTATCCGCTAGCGTGGAAAGAGTTTTTGAAATTCGAATTTGTCTATTCAATATTTTTGTATACCGCCAATGCACTGAAAATGATGAAAATGCTTAATAACTATTTCATGACACTGGCCAGCACGAAAATAAAAACTTTTTGAAATGTTCTTTTTAGCAATTCACTTTTTTTCCTCGCTGTTGTGAGGTGAAAAATTGTGTGTTTCGCTCGGCTGCAAAGTTATTCTGCGTCTCGTACCTTTGAAACCTTCGCTAAACGCTCAGGATTCTATTATTTGAACCACTCGCTTCGCTCGTGGTTCAATCCTAGAATCCTTCGCTTGCTCAGGTTTCAATAAAAGCACTCGCGCCAAAAAGCAACTTTGCAGCCTAGCATAACAAATAACTATTGTTATAATAATGACCAGAAGCTTCCATTATAAAATACGTAATGATTCTATTCTCTTTGGTCTGCGTTACATCGTTACATCAAGTTACCATACTAATATTTACAGTCGTGTTGTGTTTTAAAATTAGCTACATCGATGGTTGAAAGCAAATAATTTTCCTGAAACCAAATAATTTGCTTTGCGGATATTGCGTTGTTTTAGTGGCCATCAAAATATATTCAAACCAGTAATCCCACTGGGAAACGATCGTTCCTTTTCCAATGTTTTTTTAGTACCTTTATTGTTCATTCGGTAGGTTTCTGGTACTGTGCGCCGTCCAAGATTTAATTAACTTTTTTGTTACTACCTATCTTAATTATGCAGTTCAGGTAGCTTATATCCTTCTTTAGGTATATTTTTAGATACTTTTAGGGTTTTGCAAAGCGGTCTAGCCAAAAATTAATAAATACTTAATTAAAAAAATCTATGTTTGTAAGTATTTTCAATATACAGAACAGAGCACGTATCGGTTGTAGTTTTATTATAGCTTATTAGAGTTAATCCTCCATTAAATCTCTTGCTGTCACTTTTTGTCTTGCTGACGTAGGAAAAGCTAGCAAGAGATTTAAAGGAGGATTAACTCTAAAGAGCGTTTCTGCAACTGAGCGTGTTGGAAGTATCTATCCCAATCTCAATTATTGTTTTTGAGGAAAAACACAGCTAAGAGATTGTGGATTCCCACGCGAAAGACAACTAGCTCGCGGCAAAACTTGCAACCTGACTCTTTAATAGACTTGTTGAGATCACGTAATAGATAGATATAATGTATTTACATAGAACGATACTCGCCGCAGACCACTAACTAGCACTAAGTTGTGGAGAGAACTTAAAACTTAGTCAAAGAAGGCTTTCCCAAGTCAGTGAGATCGCCGAGTTCCTTTCAGTTTTCCTACTCTTTCATCTATGAACATAACACAAGTTTAATTAAAAATACTCCCCTTAATATTCCCGTTTCAAAGCGTACCATCGCGAAGTTTTATGTTTATTCGAAAAAGTACATTCGAAATTAAATGTTTGTTCCGAAGTTAAATGTTTATGCTTGTTTGTCGGGGTTCCTTTCGGGACTTCGCCTTTGAACTTTGTCGATACAGTTGATAGGCAAAGACATTGTTACAGGTGCCTCTATTCGGATTAGTTCCTTGTGAGTACGCACAGATATTTACAATAATTGTTTACCTTTCATTCCGTTTTAGTTAAAATAAAAGAAAAAGCACGGGGTTTTATTGTGTACACACGGCGATACATCATGTTACGCACCCTATATACCCATAACTACACTACGTACAAAACACAAAATAGTGCGGTAGAGAGCCTGCATAAATGCGGCTGCCGGCGCGGGCGCAGCGTGCCGTGAGACGAAACAACAACAACATACCGCACCCTCTCGCACGATTCGCAGCGTTCAACTTCTAATAGTTCAAAGTCCAAACAGGGTAACCGGACCTGTCGCCGCGTGTACCCGGTTCAATCGGTATCACAAAGAAATTGTGATTTTGGGCAATGCTTTTAAACATTAATTAAAAACTGCCTAGAACTGTCTTTTTAATACGCTACCGATCTTGTAAACGATATAATCGGAAACGTAAACACAAATGGCACTGATTTCAAAAAAATACGAAATGTCGAATTTGTTTGTGAATGTGGTATGTATTATTTGTCCACAGGTTACAGGGTGGCCATATTTTTACAATTCTCATGAAGTAGTGGAGAGATTGTGTCTGAATTGTGCTATGCTCTGGAGGGGCGCCAAATCTAGCGCCTCGGGGCGCAGAGCTCTGCCAAGAGTTAACTGATCGATGGCTCCACGAATATGCAACCGGATTTCCAACTATGAAGCTACATGCTCCTTTTATGAGCGTTTGATTTACGCAGGTGGCGTAATTTATAGTTCAGTTTATGTGAACCCGTACATGCGTCAGTTGACGGTGTGAGAAAGGTTTATTGGGTAAATAAAACTGTGTTTTGCTCGCACTCACATGTTTAGGTACATATTATACAGGGTCCCTTTTTAATTTATAAAATGAAACTCTTAGGTAGGAACGATTACAACTGAGAGAGAGATTGATTGAGATTACTCCTTTATTTCGCAATTGTTATGCGATTAATAACCTTAATATTTAAGGAATTTTTAACTAATTTTTTAATTAATTTTTATTTATTTATTTAATTCATTGACTAACAATTGTCCGTGTGGTGTCGGCTAAGAGTAGCACCATCCCATTTCCTCCCGTGGGTGTCGTAAAAGGCGACTAAGGGATCTACCGGAGGATGGGCAGCAGCATCCTCTGAATACATACATTCAATCCAACTGCGATCGCCAACCCGCCTGCCAAGCGTGGTGATTATGGCAAATCCCCCTATTTTTGGGGAGGCCTATGTCCAGCAGTGGACGTTTATCGGCTGATATGATGATGATGATTGACTAACAAATGTTTTGCTTCGTCAATATTTTGTAAGGTTGTTTTTTAGGGTCCTGTACCCAAATGGTGAAAATAGAGCCCTAGTTCCATTGTTCGTCCATCCGTCCGTTTGTTTGTCTGTGTGTCTGTCTGTCCTAACTATTCAGGGCTGTAACTTTTGAACCGTAATAGCTAGACAGATGAAAATATGTTAGCAGAATGTGCGTTATTATAGCAGATTTTAATTCTAACAATTAATAAAAATGACAAAAAGCTAAAAATTAAGGGGAAAGAAACTAGTTTTTATCAACGTTTTTCTTCTCGCTCTATCGTAAAAACGGTAGTAGATACAAGCGTCAAACTTGGTGTCATTAATGATTATAGACCAAACAACAGTATAACAATAAAATATTAAAAACCGGCCAAGTATGAATCAGTTTCACGCTAAAGGGTTTTATTTATTTTATTTATTAACATTTCGGTTTACATTGGGTTGTAATACATTTAATTTTATGATACCAAAAAACCCTATTTGGGTTTGTCTTGGCACCTTAATTTATAACAAAATTGTAGGTAACTACACAAAATTTTTACACTACTAAACAATTGCCGAGAGCACCGGCGCGGGAGCGCGGGAGCGCGTTTAGTGTATACGTTGCGTATATGTGTTGTGGTACGACACCCTCGGTGCGCGAGGAACCCGACTCACACTTGGCCGGTTTTTTTATTATATTGAATGCAACAAACGTTGACTTTGGTTGTATTCAATTTAATCAAAAACAACGTAATCAGAGCTTTATGTTTTGAGACAAACTCCCAAAGCTAGTTCTTGAGCTATAGAAGGAACTAAGCTCGAGTCATTACACATTTTTTCTTCCTTGTTATCGTCTAAATACTGGATTATTCAATAAAATGAATATCTGAAGGTATAACGTAAGTAAACGAGGCAAAGCTAAGCCTATTAAAATATTCAAGGGTGCACGGAATCTCATATTCTTGTAGAAGCGTATCCGGGAACATGATACTGTCATGCGTGACTTTTGTGCAAGCACCGTCGAAGACGTGGATGAGAGGTACCTAGTGTTTGTATATGAGAGTGAGTTGTAAAGAAATACGGAACCCTAAAAAGTATAAAATGTGGTAGTTGAATATGCGCTATATATTATTTCGTACAAGCCGCTAAACCTCAGCGCTAATCTAAACCATCCAATCATAACATTGAGTAATTATGTTAACATAGTACCTCAATGATTCATAATGGGGTATTTGACTTCATACAATATAATTTATTTTTATCTTCTCAATAAAAAAACAATATAGAAAATAACGCTAAACTCCCATTATCATTGAGTTTTTAGCTTGAATACTATCTTGATACTAAGATAAACTTTACTAATAAAAAATAATGAAATGTTGATGACGTCGTCACAACTCAGAATTGAGCAGAGAAATTGAACCTTGTTCTTAGGAATTGATTGAGTACATATAAAGCGCACGTTTTGACGTCCAATTCAATTCAATTCTTTATTGCATTCATGTTGTTCATAAGGTCTTAAATAACATACTTACATAATAGTAGGTACATCTTCAACACGAACCCTGAAAGGTCGCAGCAGAGAAAATATTTAAGAGGATATAATTCGGAGCGCGCTCCATACAAACGTACTATGGTGATATTTTCAGTACTAACCAATTAAAGTCAATGAAATTTTGCAGAAACAATCTAGAAACAAATTTCTATGCTTGTATGGAGTCAGATTTTCGTTAAAATGTATAGTTTTAAAGTTGCAGTGCCTCAAAGATTTCCATACAAAACTTAAATTAATCCTAGCATTGAAACTGAATATTTTAACGAAAATCTGACTCTATACAAGCATAGAAATTTGTTTCCAGATTGTTTCTGCAAAATTTCATTGACTTTAATTGGTTAGTATTGAAAATATCACCATAGTACGTTTGTATGCAGCGCGCATTTTTGCTCTCGGAATAATATTTTCTTAAGTTATTCTTGGATACATAAATACATGTACTTAGGTATTCTTTCAAAAAGATAAACTTCCTACGAATAGACCGACATTATGTGCTTACGCATAGTCCCACGGGGTACCTACAGGAGACTCCGCGGTTAATACTTTCTTGTAATCTCCAAAAAGCAAAACCTATTATAATCGTCACTTTGTTGTGAAACAGTCGTGTGTATCAACGAGGGGCTTCCAAAAGCCAAACAAGGCACAAAGGGAACAAGATAAACTGAACAAATCCACGGCGGCGCGGGTACTTAAATAGAACGGGAAAATGGTCAAGTTGTTGTCAGCGTTGCCAACTTAGCCCTTTCGGGGCTAGATCTAGCCCTTTTTATGCCCTTTCAGCCCTTAAAATAATGATTAGCCCAATTTCTAGCCCCAAAATCGTGTAAGGAAACTACACTGGCACACAATTTATATTGAGCAAAGCTGCCCCTGATGAAGCAGATAAGGCTCAACTTATGCTCAACTTCAACCATAAGCAACACAAAGTGGGAGTGAAATCTTGTGTTCGGCACGATTTCGGCATACGTTGCCTGATTTGTTCTCTCTATTTCAAAGTGTTGCGTTCAAAGCAAGCAATGTATGCTGAAATCGGTCCTAAATGTTGGGTAATGTAATCGCTGCTTTAGACATTTAAGTTGCGTTTGAGTAGGTAAATCTATTTAATAAGTAAACAATAGTTAACAAAACTCACTTCTTTTATTAATAAAGCAATCTAGCCCTTTTTTAATTTATTGGGCAAATCTAGCCCTTTTTATTAAAGCTCTATTTAGCCCGAAAACCTGACACTGAGTTGGCAACACTGGTTGTTGTATGATACGATACATTTACTCGTATATAAAATAAAACAAGGTTCCGTACCATATTACCTCGTGATGAAATCCACATGCTTCAACATCGAGGGTATTCGACTTCATAGTTTTTTTTTCCTCCGATGGGTTTGCTTCCATTGTAAAAGTTGTTCAGTTTGATGGGTAAATAGATGCTAATGATATCAATTTCACCCTGTAGATATTTCTGTACAGTAGACACAACACTCGCCTCGATATTGAAGCATGTAGATTTCATCACGATGTTTTCCTTTACGGAAAAGAAAATGGTGTGACAAATCGTTCATGCGAAGATATATGGTGGTATCTATAGATAAGTATGGTTACTTACTCATGCATGGTGTTTGTTTTGATTGTCTAGTCACGTATGGGCTCTTGTGTGCCAGAAGAAGTTTGTTTGTCTATACTGGAGATATAGAGTGAAGCCCGCCTCGGTATTAGAGTAGCGAGATTTATGGCAGAATGGAAATCATTGTCACATTATTAACCGCGACTGGCCGCAATGCAATAGTAAAACATAACGTAGGTATATTTTATATTTTAAACATCATGCATGCATATGCTCACGACTATATTCCCCGAGGGGGTAGTCAGAGATATTCTGAAACCTCAGAACATCCACGTTTCACCAGTAGTACCGAAACTCATAAAACATTATTAATGTGTTTAATAAGATGTTTAATAACGGGATTAATTAAATTAACTAAAACATCTGCTACTAATATACAGGGTGAAAGGAAAAGTATCATTCACCTTTAAACCACATACTCTACCCATCAAACTGAACAACTTTTACTAGTATGTGGCACCAACATAGAAATCGCGAATAAAAAATCTTATGCTACTCCATACAATACTGCACACCTACTTGAGCCAAAGCCAATGTATGGGAAAGCAGATTTTTTTTTTTGCGATTTCGTTGTTGGTCCCATAGAGAAAGTTGTTCAGTTTGATGGACTGATCATCCCCTTAAAAATGTGTCAGCACATTAAGTTGGGCCCGCTGTATACTGCCATCGGTAATCAATGAATAGGATTTTTAGTAAGGCTGGGGTTTTAAAGCATACAAGAAGTTCTTTTAAGGCCTCCGCACATTGCAGCGATATTATCGAGCGATATTATCGACAGCGATATCGCGACAACTTACACACTGCAGCGATTCCGCGATTCGCGTCACGCATGCGCCCCACCACTGAATGGACTCGAAAGAGTTGCGATAATATCGCAGCAGTGTGTAGGTTCGCGCGCGTCCCCATTCAAAATGTACTGGAAACAATTATCGAATCCGAATAATTATTTTCATCAAACAAAAGATTATTAATAGCGTTGTCAACAATGTTCTTTATAATTATACTTTCAAACAAAGGCACCGGTAAAATTGGTGAAGTTATAACTTCGCATCTACTGTTGGATTGTCCAAAAAGTATAAAATTGTTACCTGGAATCCAGTCAAAAATCCATTTCGAACTAAATAGCAGAATTTCATTTCGTGAATAGTTTTAGCTTGGGACTGCCGACTCATTTTCCGCTCCATAAAAGCTCTCCCGTTTCACCGCTTTAGTCACAGAGCACGGAAATTAAATAACGGATGCTTCTTACACTTACGGCGAGAAATCTAGTAGTATATGTAACAACCTATTTAAATTAGCAGAAATTACTAGAAAATAGTTGTTATAATAAGTAGATTTTAGTCAAATATATACCAGAATTCGATTTGTAACAACAAAATAATGTTATAGTCAAGTCTTCTAATATAAATAGTCACAAAATTACAAATAGATATTTCTCCTGTACTTCAACGATTGTAACGATCTTCATTCTTCGAACCAACGTCGAGATGTGGATGGATGACTGTTTTACAGATTTTTATATAAAAACACATTGCTTTAGAAGGCACTTTTTAAGCTATTGTTCCCAGATTTATCAAACTCTGTGGCCTTCTTATCGGTAAGAAAATATTCTAAAAGCGATTTCACTATCTTGATTCCTCTTTCCTCATCTTTTCCTCCTTCCTCCGATTTATTGACATGCATTTTAAGAAAGCTGTTGTGTTACTGACAACAAACCCTATGTTCTACTAACATAAAGTGTAGATTTCAGTTGCTAGACTTAGCTAGCCGAAATTTATCCTGATAGTATATTTTTAATGTGATCTCTCTCGTGCTAACAGACGTTTTCTTGTAGGTTATTCACGCTAGGACAGAGGACGCTTCTTAGCTTGACAACAAGATTTTCATGCCTATCTTTGAACCGCGCGTTTTAATATTTGCTCTGTGCATCGTTCTACTTTACAACGCTTATTGTAATCAAACCATTTAATATGTATTAGTATATATTTGTATTACTAAATCTATTGTTCGTGTACATAAGTACCTACTTGGGTATTGATTCTACTCGTGGATTGTACTGGTTTTATGTACCTACGAGTATTAATTATTTCGAGATATTTGTGGAAACTATTGTTGAACTTATTATTATTTGTTATGGTAAGCCGAGGCACTGCGACCAGAGATGGTCCATTGTATTCGCCCCATGCTCGTCCATACTTCCGAATTTATGGTATTTTCTTTGCGTTCTCTGGTATGCAGGTTTCGATGTGTTTCCTTCACAGCCAAATGTCATATACAACAATACTTTCTGTAGAACTTAGTGGTACCCCAGAAATCGAAATTCGCCGCCTCGTGATTAAGTCGCAAGCTCTCTTCTGTATCCCTATCGGTGAACTCAATTATCTCAGTTCTTAGAGACTACAATTTCTCAGAATAATAAGATAACTTTCTATAAAAGAACCATCCTCCTGTGTAAGCCTCTAGCCCACGTATCTGTGGTAACATTATCAAAGTCCTGGCTTTCTTCGCGACATGACTTCAGTCCTCCTGTTTAGTGGACGACCACTCCACTCCTTTTCTCCACCACCACTGGTCTCTGCCAAAGTTAATATACTTAAGAATTTTATAACATCTATATTGAAATGAGGTTTAAATTTTATAGGAGGGCTGAACGCGTAAATCGTGACCGCCGGAAAATTAGAAGCTTATCCCAGATTACGTAGAACATTGAGCACCGCTGTCCTTTACTCCTAAAGGGGCACTTTCTTTACATTCCACGGACTTAGCCGTGTGCCTTTAAAGTTTTTTACGGGCATTGGCTACTCCTTTATAGCTCTACTGGGTCATTTTTGGATCACGGGTCAAATTTTCAGGGGTAGATGATCAAACCGAATTGCTTTTAGGAGAATCATAGAAGTCGCGTAAAAAAGAGGATCAAAATATCTGTAGATTTTTTAATATTTTGTTTTTTTTTTGTAAAGGAGAGGCGGCTCGTTTCTGGAGTGCAAAAAAAGTAAGATGAACGAAAATTTGCAACCTCAAAAATATCTAGATAGATTTTTGATTCTACAATGGCACACATCTTGCTTGACCAATGGGGAGGTGGTAGGAGGTTGCGCCTAAAAATATTATAGCGGTAAGGTTCTTGCCAAATTGTGTGCCGGTCATTATACCACAGCGACGTAACGTTTGTTGTAGAGAAGATGCGGCCAGAAACTCGACAACAACATAATAATCATCAAAATGTACAAATTACAACTACAGGGTGAAATTGATAGCATTAGCATCCTTTTAAACTAAGAGTCTACCCATCAAACTGAACAACTTTTACTATGGAAGCAAATAGATCGGAGCAAAAAAAATTCTGCTGTTCCATACTAAACTGTAATGCCTATACCTACTCGACTCAAATGTATGCAACAGCAGATTTTTTTTTGCTCCGATCGGTTTGCACCCATAGTAAAAGTTGTTCAGTTTGATGGATAGACTCTTAGTTTAAAAGGATGCTAGTGATATCAATTTGACGCTGTAAGCAAATATTATAATATGACATAATTAATTACGTAGGTAACTACTTGTTGATAAATTTAATGTGTCCAAAACTTTAAGATGACTGGCGATGACCTACCAAAACTTTTATAAAAATACCTACTAATTAACAATTAAGTTTTCTATGTGACAAAGATAACCGTGCGAAATATCTCTCGCTGAGAGCGGTGTCTATTCACTCCAGTCTCGAAAAGAGCCAAGTTTTAAGTGATGAACTTAAGCACACACACGAGAGTGTAGCTTGACAATATGGAAGATAAGGCAAGCCAGGATTCTCATGTGTCCTCCGTAACTTGCCAAAACATTGTGCGGTAGAAGATGACAGCAACATTACAAACTGTTGGGGATATAATTCAGAGCGCGCTCCATACAAACGTACTATGGTGATATTTTCAATACTAACCAATTAAAGTCAATGAAATTATGCAGAAACAATCTAGAAACAAATCTCTATGTTTCTCTTGTATGGAGCCAGATTTTCGTTAAAATATACAGTTTCAATGCTAGGATTAATTTAAGATTTGTATGGAAATCTTTGAGGCATTGTAAATTTAAAACTATAGGTACATTTTAACGAAAATCTGACTCCATAAAAGCATAGATATTTGTTTCTAGATTGTTTCTTCAAAATATCATTGTCTTTAATTGGTTAGTGCCTAATGAAAATATCACCATAGTAGGTACGTTTGTAAGGACCGCGCTCCGAATTATATCCTCATAAGATAATAAACATTTAAAAAGTAAAAAATAGTTCGGTCATATTTTTGATACAGTTATTAAGCAAATGTACTCGTATGTTTTACTTCTTAACTCTAGGTCAATTAATGCGAAGGGAAGACCTAACTTTTTGCAACATTTAGATCTATTCTGAATTCACAGATTTTGAAAAAAAAAAACTGTCATTATGAAAATCGGAAATTCACATATTAATTATTATGATTTATGACTTCTGTATGAACTTTTGTATGAACAAAATATCTACCCTGTATATCTAGCCCTGATATTACTTAGCTATGAACTCCATAGTAGGTTGGTTTCCTTTAGTGTCCTCGTCTAAATATCAGTAGGTACATCAATGGTCGCGAAAGTATAAAACGACGCCAACTTTACACAAATACCACTTTGAGGCTTGTATAATATGTATTTCGGTTTTTACGATAGAGCAAAAACATAAAAGTCAGAAAAAACACGTATCTAGACTAGACCATCGACCATGTTGGCACAATATAGGGATTAAAGAGTGACTAATGAACGAGGTTAAACTCAGCTAGCTTCATATAATGCATTGTAAATTATGGTATTGGGAGATGAAAGCCATGGAAGGTAAATCAGCGGTTAATTCAATAAGCGCCCGAGACATTTTCACCCTGCGCTTGATAGGTCGCTAGGATTCTACTCACGATAGATTCGTTATATTTTGGATCCTTTATTAGAAAATCGTCCATGAAAAGATACTTAGTTAGTTAGGCACGATGTACCTAGTAACTTCTGGGCTAAGAAGCGATATACTTAAGGGGCTACCTCCTGATTTTGTGTAACTTTGTAACCATTTCATTCCTTAACTATGGCACTTTTTGAGCTGAAAAATAAACTGAACCATCTATACGATATGAGAAGTGATGTGGTTTTTCTAAAAATCGATTTTAATGAATAAAACCGAAGAAAAGGGACTCTAAAGTCACCCCTTTTTTTTCCAGTTGTAACCATTTTACTCTTACATTTTTAATCGGAAGAAAATATTGTTCACAACACAATTTAGAATGATGTGGTTTTCTTACTTTTTCGAAATTAATAAAAAATCATCGAATTTTTCAAAGAAAACAGCTAAATTCTGACCGGAGCCACGCGCTCGTTCGCATCGATTAGTATGGAGTCGTGGTCCAGGTCTGATAAGCCTGAATTATGACAAAACGAGTTAGTCCTTGTGTAATGTAACTCGCAATTTAAATAAGCAAAAAATTTGAAGAAAAAGAAATATTTTATGATAGAGTGATTTTGTTGCCGTTTTGAACCTATCTAGAGGAAACATTATAAGATTGAGTGATTTGATTTGAAGAAAAAGAAATAATGATTGTGATTAGATTTTTTTATTTTTGTTTCAATTTTCAACCATCCAAGAGAGGTAAATTTTTAAGATTAGTGATTTCATTTTGAAGAAAAAAAAATAACGATTGAGCGTAGTGATTTGATTTATTGATTTTTGTAGCAATTTTGCACCAGCAAAGGAAAAAAAATTAAGATTGAGAGGTTGGTGTAGGCGACGCAGCCTAAACTATTGTTAAATACCTAATTATAGATACCTAGATATAACTACGGAGACGCTAAGCAATGTACCTACGCACTGATGCGGTTTAGCGGTTACTTTATTATATAATAAAGATCGATGTATGTGAGGAGTGTATGTGCGAATACCAATTTGTCAATGTGTGCAAATTTACTTTTTTCTTAGGTTTTTTCTAAAGCACCGTCATTCGCGAGCACACTGTGCAACGGAGCGCACCCGCAGCCCTCACTGCACATTTTTGTATCCAAAGCCAGTGTTTTTATTTCAAATCGCGACCCCTAAGTCTTCCATACCCAGCCACACACGATACATCCCCTACAGTTGGATTTTTAATTTTGTAGTACCTACCTATTTATTTTTGGTAGATCTTGCTAGACAATTCGTTGCTAAATGTAATATTATTTGTCGCTATTGTAATTCCGATAGATGTGACTAAAATCTGTTTTCTTCAAATGAAATTATAACTAACTACAATACCATTAGTATTGTTTTTTCTCTGATGTTCTGCGTATTTATTGTGTTTTGTGATTAATAAATAATTACATATGATATCAAATTATCATTTTCTGCATTCACATGTTTTGGTCCATTCGATACCAAAAAGTTAGTTTCAATCTTCAATTTGTTTTCAGTGTAAATAAGGAAAAGGTGCCAACTTATTAGCATATGACAGGCATCGCTTGCGCTGTGCTACAAGCTTCAAGTAACGTAATTAGCGGAGCTCTTTGGACCCCGTGATTGCTTCTGACACGTTCATCGTGTTTCATATCTCCTCGTAGTCACGCGCATACGAAGTCCCATGATGCGAACCATTAACACCTTTTTTACAACGATATAACAGTTCTGTTACTGGTCTTTCGAATCGAAATTATCTTTAGTTGTACTTTTGTACTACATTAGGTTATTAACGCTCCTCTTTAGCTCGCTATTGGATTACACGTCTTATAAAATTAGTTACTTAGTCGTCGGGAATATTATGGGAATTCCTTGTGACTGGAATTGAATATCCCAGTGGAAATATTGTTGAGTTGCTGGAATATTGATTTTTTTAATAAGCGTTTTTCTTTTCTTTTTTAATTTAGTTCCTAAAAAACTCGACAGTTTACATGTTTATCGCTCTATAGAGTCGTTCGCGAGATGCTGTCAAAATCTTGTCAAGACTGTGCCTGCCTTTTTTGGAAATCCAAGGGATCGAGGCCATAAAACTATGTCAGGCGTAAATGTTTCGAATTTTCGATTAAAATTATTAGTAAATAATGCAATATGCCATCAAAAGATGCGTTCGCATCTTCTTGATCATCTTTTCCCTCTTTATTTTTTATAGGGAATCAAATTGAGTATACATCATAAAGTGTCAGTTTGATTCAACAAAATCGATCATACAAGGGTCCAACGACGGTTTTTTTAAGATAATGTCCACAAGGAAAATTGCGAAAAAAAACCATCTTTTTCATACAAAACTGCAATCCTACTCAATAAGTATCTAACTTTCAATAAATATCTTTATACTGTTATCGAATTCCTAGATTTCTTCATTATACCTACTTAATGGAAATTCTAGGTAAAGAAATTCGAATAAGTTCTAAGCGGTCCCAAACTCAGCGAGGCGTGCTTTTTTAACCGTTCAAAACCTCTTGATATTAAAAGAGGGGCCTTTTTTGCTAACCATTGAAAAATAAAAGTGATTATAAAGAAGCCTAGACGGTTGATGAATTTATTGCCCAAAACAATCATATTTCATAAGGATACTGTTCCGTAATTATTATTTTAAACGCCTCTTCTTCACAGAAATTCAATTTTGTAAGCATTCTAATATTACAAGCCAACAATTTTGCAAATCATTCGTTTGAAATACAGGCATTTGAACATCTTATGTGTTTCTGATTTACAAATAAGGTAAGAATATGGGTCCGTTATGATGTAAATTGTACCTACTGTTACCTGATTTAAATAAAAAATAACTGGCCAAGAGCGAGGTGTGTACTCGCACATAGAGGGTTCCGAACCTAATGTTACCGTAAGAAAAGATGAGAACAGTGTTAACGAAAACCGCCGTTGTTCGGAAGGTACAAAGTGGTATAGCGAGCACAACATAAAAAAAGTGCAACGATATAATAGAGAAATTATGTCATGATAGCTTACAGCCGTTTTAATATTATAATATTAAGTAAGTATTTAAAGTTTTAATGTTTAAAGAACATGATGTATTGTGACCATGCTCAAAGAAGTGGCAATGGTCTCGCTACATGAACACTTACATCGGACAAGTTTGAGTACCTACTGCACGAAAAATTTTACGTAATATTTGGAATTCAATATGATTAAGTACTAAGAAAATCCCTGAATATCCCAATTAGAGAATAGGTAGGGAATCTTAATGCAAATGTAGGCAAGACATCAATTTTCTTTAACTTATTTATTTTTCAAGCGTCTGCGTGGGTCATGAATTGTTTCCAGTGAAAGAAAGTGGATGGATAATAGCCAAGTATTTTTGTTAACAAATGGGTAGGTACACCTAACACGGTAGAGAGTAGTATGTTCCTTGCCTAACACCCTCTAATGACTACCACCTGTATTTTAAGTTCACCAAGAAGTTTATGCGTTGCAATCCCATTCAATCATTAGCAATCTTTTTGAACTATGATTCTAGAACATGGATATACACACACCATGGATTTAGAACGTAGAAAGAGAAGGTATAGAAGGAAGCACGTGCCTTCTATATTCACTCAAAAAGAGACGCACATAGCAAATTTGATTTAGTTAAAAAAGGAGATCGCTACTTATTACTGTCCTTATCGACGTAACCACTTTTTGTACTACAAAGGCTGTCTGACTCCAGAGTCAGTCATCTAGCTTCATATAAATTGAAAAGTCATTTTCACCGCCTGTACGGAAGTTTGCTCTCCTCTCCAGGTGCTTATAGACAATGCCATCTTTCTGTTCTAGAAGTTAAAATGTATTGTAATGAGGCGGGTTATTGACGAACAGAAGAACTAGGTTTATCATTTTCTCACATTAGTACTAGCACCAGAGTTAGATAGAAATACATTACTCCAGTTTGTCTTCTCGGTATGAAAGCCTAAAACCAAGAATTTTGATAGTTCAATCTTCATGCCTAAAACACTAAAAGGTGCATAAGCTAGCGTAAGCGAAAGTCTATGATCAAGAAGGTTGTAATGTAAGGCACTGTCTCTAATTTCATTGCATGTTAATGATCAAGAAGCTTGGAAAGCGTTGATTGAGTATTTTATAGATTCGCAGACTGGAATGGTCATACTGGAAAGGGACGGAGATATGAAAAAAATGTATTAAATCTCGTACCTTAGCCCGACTAAGTTGTACGATTTTGATAGCAATTTCAACTTCATTAGCATCAGCATAGCGTATACGCGTGTCTCGTTTTCGCAATTAATATTATTTTAATGCCTTTTCGAGTCATTGTATTTCTACATTGGAAAGGTATTGTCCATGATCAGCAAGGTGGCATTGGTATTGTATATACATTGGTTTATATCCATGTCTCACAGCTCACAAGAAGGATCTCTTAATTCTAAAGCATAAAGTCCGCATCAATTTAAGATTGAAGTTAGTCTCTTTTCTCTTATGGCATACCTTTAATAGTAGAAGGAGATGGAACTTTAGATATTTTGTTAATGCGGCTGTTCACTTTCCACGTTTTTTGACACTTTTTGACATGATAGTGTATGTAAAGTTGTGTAAAGTAGTAACTTTTTGTGCCTTTTGTCCTACCACATAACACATAACATAAAAAAGCAAACTTCAAAAAAAGTGGACTGCCTTGCAAAAGTTATCCTCCCTCTATGCAAGTATAATCTCTTTGATCCATGTCCATGATTCACTACTGACGTATGACTGACGTGTAAAGATTTTATTCCGATTTGTTGTAATCATTATGATGATAAATATTTCATTTGTGAAAATCATTATTTCAATTCATCTTAATAACGTAGCTGTTGATATGGCTTAATATTTTGTTACTTTCCGTAATTATCTTATATTATGTTAGGATTTTTTCAATAATGAAATACGGTTTGCTGTAAAGTTATAATTTTTAAGTTTCCTGCCGTGTTTCCTGCATTGTGAATCGGACCTCACATCCTGTCATTCAAGCAAAGTTCAAATGTTCAAATTAAAGTTACCTTCTCGAAAATATTTAAATACAGTTTATTCCCAACGAAATAGTGATTTTTCACAAAAATCTTAAGCACCTACCTTTTATGCTATCTCTGGATATAGGTACTCTAACTAGCTGTTTACCAAGTTTCACCGATACCGGTAGGTACATGTTCTTGCATGAAACCATACAAATCACAAATCAAAATATCGAAACAATTATTCATTTTGTACTTTTTTTAATGAGTAGGAATAATTGTAGGGAGTTATAGAAAAGATATAGTGGAATTTAACAGATTTACCGTCTTTTAAAAATGTTTTAAGCAAAAAACAGTGACGAAATATGGCTAACAACAAAACTTCACAACGGATTGGTAATTCATCGAAAAACTAGCATTTTTGTTATCTTTGTTCATTTTTATGACTGAAACTGGTGTTAATTTATTGGATTTTATTTAAAATGTAATATATAAAGTTTGTGTTTATGCTTATCAACGAAAAACATCAACTGCAACCCTAAGTTTGTTTGTACTGTATTTTTTAAATTTTCTCAAAAACTATTATCAATACAGACACCGCTATAATTTTCCTACAAAATTCAATAGTTCATCGACATGTAAGAATTATTTCAGATTTTTTGGCTTTATATGTTCGGAGATCAGGGGGGGGGAACCAAAATTTTTCGTGCAGTCGGGCTTATAAATCAATAACTACGCATCACTTAGTAAAACGAACTACCGATACCAAATCTACGTTCAAAGCCCTTTCAAATGATACCAAACTCGGCTAGGTTGGAAAACTTTTTTTTTAAAAGTCATCAGTTTTTGGACCTTAAAAATTTGTAGAAAAATTATTTTCTAAATTTTTAGTCTCGCTTTACGTTTGGGTTAGCATGATTGACCACTATGCCGAATTTCAAGTCGCTAGTTCCGTTTTTCCTCTTTGAGGTTCGGAACCCTAAAAAGATTGATCAATATCGGTCTAGATAAATAATTACGGAACATTTCACGGTGCATGATGAGTGAACTTTTCCATTTGCCCTTTTGGTTTACGAAGAGGTATTCCAAATTTTTAACTTTCGTCAAGCTAGTAGGCCTGGCAGGCCATGCACGACAAAGCGACCAAAAGAGAAATGTGTTATGTGCGCTCGCTTTCGCATACGCAAACTGTGCCCATACGGGCCGTATTGGCTCCGCGTATTTGATAATGGCTCACTCTCTTTTCGTGAGTGGAGGCATTTTCTTGTAGCTATAAACAGCTCCATCCATCCAAGCTATAAACTTACTTATTCCACATTCACCATCAATTTTAAAGAGCAGTTGAGCGAATTTTCGAGTTATTTCGTTTGCTCACTCCGAATGCTACAAGGCCCTTGAGAATGTTTACTATATAAGGTCTAACAAAATTAGTTGATTTTAAGGGGATGATCAGACCATCAAACTGAACAACTTTCTCTATTGGACCAATATCGAAATCACGAAAAAAAAATCTGCTGTTCCATACAAACCTACTCGACCTAAATGTATGGGACTGCAGATTTTTTTTTCGCGATTTCGATATTGGTCCCATAGAGAAAGTTGTTCAGTTTGATGGTCTGATCATCCCCTTAAAATAGTTCCAGCTAATTTTGTTAGACCTTACATTTTCTAGACACAATGTAAGTTATTATAACAATTATTTTGGCTTGACAGACAGCAATTTCTGTATTTAGTTACTTATTAAAACAAGCTACATAGTATTCCCATTCCCGGCCTTTCAAATAATTTCTTGTTCAAAATAATGATAACCTTTACACGTTTGCCACAAAAACCAGCTACAATGAAAAGTTACTGTTGATTGAATGGCGTGAATTATATTATGTTGCAGTACCTACTGAGGGGTCCATTATACAAGGTATAACAAAACACCAGTAGGTTCTTACCAGTAGGTAATAATTTAAAGGGGTGGTTTAGACCAAACCGAACAACTTTCACTACGGTGATTAAACAAAAAAAATCTGCCGTCCCATACATTAGGTACCTACCTACTGCAGTTTTGTTTGAAACAGCAGAATATTTTATTTTTTATTGACGTTGACTCAATAGTTAGTGCGTTCACACACGATGACGCACTGACGGAGCGGCAGACGTCAGTCCATCGTTTATGAAGCAAGGAGTTGTATGAAACCGCACGTAGAAGCACACACGGTGACTCATTGTCGCACCGTGTGTGGTTCTATGGACTGACGTCTGCCGCTCCGTCAGTGCGTCACCGTGTGTGAGCGCACTTAAAGTTGTTCAGTTTGATGGTCTATTAGTTTACCACCCTTTAAATTGTCTCACACCCTGGATAAACATGTCCATGTTTAAAACAACGCATACAAATTTTGGTCGACTTGGATTGCAGTTTTAACATTTATTGTAAGTTAATATGTTATTAGGACACTATTATTATTATTATGTTATTTGTTTTGGTACGGAACCCTCGGTGCACGAGTAGGCCGACTCGCACTTGACCAGTTTTATTTATAATGTTAAAACTAAATCCGTCCCTGTGCTTCAGATAAAATAGCCGCGGGCTGGGCTTTGTTCAGTGTGGCCGGCGCCGGCTATGCGACCTCACCGGGTATTGACTGACTCGATCACCCGTGTGTGTGCCACCGACCGACACCCTTCCAACTGAATATAATTGACACTTTTGTTTAATTTCATCCCACTACTTTTAAGGTTCACTTCCGATCCCAGCGGCCGATGCTACTGATGCGTGGTTCTGTCATATATGCCATACGTTTTCATAGTTAGCTCGCGGCCGACGGCCGATACTTACTATGAAAACATGACAGAACCACGCGTCAGTCGCATCTGCCGCTGGGATAGGAAGTGAACCTTTACCTATATCACAGTTTATGTAAATAAAATAGGTCCCCATTTTATTAACTATGTTAACAACTTTATAATGGGATATCTTTCCAAGGGTGACGTATGAAGAAAGTACAAGGTGGGTTAAACAGGTTGCATTTAACGGGTGATAGTACCTATGATACTGATATGATAAATTTTCCCTAAGAAACCTAAAGAGAATTTGCATAATCTAATCTAAACTATTATAAAACTGTAACTGAAGTGTATCTGTATACATTGAAGATATTTACAAAAAAAAAAGATTACGAAATGGTTTTTAGGCATCCCTGACTCGAAATCAACATTTTTAGAAATGTTGTCTGTCTGTTTGTTTGTGTATTTGTTTGTTTGTTCGCGCATCAAGCAAAAACTACTGTACCGATTATGATGAAACTTTTTTTGTTTGATAGCTTATGATCTAACTTCAAATCTAATTTGTGGGGACGAAGTCGCGGGTAAACACAAGTCACCCATAAAAGTAATGCAACTGACTACCCTTACACCCTGTATACAGGTTGTAAACTTAAATGCGTTAAATACTTAAAGTGGTGCTTCAGACCATCAAACTTATCAACCTATACAAATTGGAAAATCAGAGTTTGTTGTTCCATTGAAAATGTAAATGGCAATTCGACCCAAATGTATGATAGGTACAGCTGATTATTTTTCGCGATTACGATGTTAGTTCCAGAAAGTTGTTCAGTATGATGATCAGTAGGATGATCAATCCCCTTAAAAATCTGTCAGCATAAAATGAAACACCCGATACAAGGGGTAACAAAACCACCTATTGGTACATAAAGGGTGAAATTGATATCATTAGCATCCTTTTAAACTAAGAGTCTACCCATCAAACTGAACAACTTATGGGAGCAAACCAAAGGGAGCAAAAAAAAAAATCTGCTGTCCCATACTAAACTGCACCTGCCGCCGCTCCCTACACGACTCAAATGTATGCAACAGCAGATTTTTCCGATTGGTTTGCTCCCATAGTAAAAGTTGTTCAGTTTGATGGGTAGACTCTTAGTTTAAAAGGATGCTAATGATATAAATTTCACCCTGTATAACGACGAAAAGATTTTCCGATTCCTACTTAGCATTCTGGTGAATTCTGTTACGTAATTTTAATTTATTTATCAGAAAGATGTACTATCCGACATATCTTGGCGTTCGTAAAGCTGTTCTAAGAATAAGTGAGAAAATCTCTGTTTCTGTAATTCAGAATAGCCTTAAAATTTCGTTGCTATTTGAAATGGTAGTGTAGTAACATTTAAAGGGACGGTTTAGATCATCGAACTGAACAACTTTTACTATGGATACGTCTTATCCAACGCATTAAAATTTACACCCTGTAAAGTATACCTTCCTTTAAATTCAAAACGTACTTGACAGTGGTACAGTAAGGTTTCTGAACAACATCAACACAAAGCTCTTCAACTAGTTTAAATATTGACGGCGTACGATTTATTGACTCTCAAAAAGTGTTCAGTGTAATTAAAATGTTGAATTGGTTTACGATCGGTTTATTTTCATCATCGAAAAATAATTGAGAGGGTAGCGGTTCAACGGCTGAGGGTAGCTAATCATTTGTTCTAAAACTCCCATTATTATTATTTACTCGTACTTATCGTTATTTAAAATCGACGAATATTTAATCAAACCCTTTTTAATTAAAATATGAAACAAGGCGGTAAATTAGCTTTCTATGAAACGGCTGAATAGGGACGGGCCCAGTGCGCAAATACGGGGACTTGAAAAAATACCATATTACATTTTTACTCTTCTGTTTTTATACAAATAATTGTTTTTTCTCCCCTCCGGACGGAAAGCGTCAATTGTCGTCCCGCTGTGCTAAACGAAGTTGCCGCTTTCCACCTCGGTCGAGGAGACCATTTTTTAAGGGATCAATCAAATCAGCAATTTCATACATTGGAGTCGAGTACTTACGAGTATTCATTGCAGTTTAGTATGGAATAGCTGATTTGTTTGCAGTTTCATGTTGTTCAGTTTGATGGTCTGTAGCATCTCCTTTAATACAGGGTCCTTCTTAATATGCTGACACTTTTTTAAGGGGATGTTGAGACCATCAAACTGAACAACTTTCTCTGTGGGACCAACATCGAAATCGCGAAAAAAAAATCTGCTGTCCCATACATTTGGCTCGAGTAGGTTTGCAGTTTTGTATGGAGCAGTAGATTTATTTTTCGCGATTTCGATGTTGATCCCATAGAGAAATTTGTTCAGTTTGATGGTCTGATCATCCTCTTAAAAAAGTGTCAGCATATTAAGTTGGACCCTATATATGTAATGCATAAAAATTTACACCCTGTTTAGAACACCCGTTTAAACGTTTCATTACACCAGTACACAATACATTAGAAGGATTATTTGTACTGCAAACTTTGAAGGACAGCGTATGCAGTAGAAATAACACAGCACTTTTAAAATCCAGCGTAGCAAATAAAATGTATTTCATGACCCCCTTCTCGTTTCCCCTGGACACGACACTGCAGTTGATGAAGGAAGAAAACCGATGAATTTAGGCTTATAATAACGGGCCCAATCAGTTGAAAGAAAGTTTATTCAAAGCTCAATCAGGAACGATTGAACCTGAAAATTTGCCGTTTCAAATGTTTTCGGTTAATACAAGTGAAAATGAGTCTTGTTTTAAACGCTTAGAGCTTTCTTTGTGATGCGATACTGAAACTTTTAATTAAACTCTTTCAAGTACATAGTAACTGCCTCCGTGGTCTAATGGTTAGAGCATTGGGCTCTTGACACGGAGGTCGTGGGTTCGATTCCCACGGGGGGCACCTAGTGAAATGTCACTTTGTGCGTTTTTCCCCAGTTGGTTAGGACATTGCAGGCTGAGTCACCTGATTGTCTGAAAAGAAAGATGATTCCGTGCTTCGGATGGCACGTTAAGCTGTTGGTCCCGGCTACTATCACTGGTGGTAGTAGTCGTTACATAAAAACCACGTCAGAGGCCGTAAGGCGGTTTGAATAAACTCTGACACCAGGGCTTTGCAGCCCACTCGATAAGAAGAAGAAGTACATAATTATTTGTATTATAGGTGTCAAAGCACTGATAACTATACAGGGTGTAACAAATCACCCTAGTAATATTTAAAGTGGTGGTTTAGTTAGACCATCAAATTGAACAACTTTTACTATGGAGCCAAAGTCGAAAAAAAAATTGATGTCCCATACATTAGAATTTTGAGTCGAGTACGTTGGTACAGACAACATCATAATCCAAAAGTACTCGTACTATTACTAAAGAAAGTACTATTTTATTGATAGCTTAAGATGAATCGAATTAACTCTCTTTCGTGTTACATCTAGTATAGGTATCGTTGTATAATATCCTTGTTTAAGAGCCTACCGAGCCTATTGTGCTGTCCTCAATCGTATTTTTTTTATTTCTAAATAATTAAACAACATTTCCAAAAAACAAGAATGTCACATTGTAGTCCTGATTGACTTTCAATTTATCGAAACATTAGGGATTATTATGTTTTATGCTTGTAGCTATTATCTTTAAAACCGCCAGAAATGGCCTCTTTTGGTTTTGGCCACGATAATAACTACAAACATTATAAAAACAAATCCGCAGTGACCCGATAAATTGAAAATCAGCAATGAGTACAATGTGACATTCTTGTTTATTGGAAATATTGTTTAATTGTTATTGAAATAAAAAAAAATACGATTGGGGGCAGCACAATAGGCTCGGTGCAGCCTTAACATTATTTTTATTTTGAAATTCGGTACTAATGTTAATTAACTTTTGCTGTCGACTGTACTATACTGCAGTTAAGTATGAAACAACAACTTTCTTCTTAAGCGATTTAGATTTTGGCTCCATACTAAAAGTTTTCCAGTTTAACAGCCCCCTATAAATATAACTCGGGTGTTTTTTTGTACAGGGATTTTATTTTACTGGTGGTAGTAGTCCAGATAAAAATTGTCAGGTGTTTTCTAGCATCATAAGCATATGCTCACGACTATATTCCCAGAGGGGGTAGTCAGAGATATTCTGCAACCTCAAAACATCCACGTTTCACCAGTAGCACCGAAACTCTGTAGTGTGACGGGGGGTGAGCTCGTCGCCACTTATAATAGACAATACATGCCTCGAAATTGAAGCATGCAGGTTTCCTCACGATGTTTTCCTTCACCGAAAAGCCAGTGGTGTTACAAATCGTACATAAATACATCGTTTTCTAGAGTGTTTTATTTTAAAGTATATTAAAAATGTGTTGAATGTGAATAATGAATGTAGCGCGTGTGGTGTGGAGTCCGCCGAGACCTTGCATCGCGAAACTTTGTACGTTTTCGACGCCGTGTCATTACCGAAATGAGATACTTTTACAACTCATGTTATCAAAAATAAAGAAATGACTCTACAACATAAAGAATTCTACTCCATCGTATGAGAGAACTGTAAAAAGTATAAATAAAATTTTCAAATGTTTTTTAACAACTTTTTAGGTGAAATCTGGCGAATTTAATGAAATCCTAGGTCTCCCTACCTCTATGTCTGAAAACTAAAACGTTCTAAATAGCTCTCTCGCGATTTTGATATTTAATCCATCGAGAAAGTTGTATAGCTTGATGCTCTGATACAGGGTGTTGCAAATCACCCTAGTAATATTTAAAGGGGTGGTTTATACCATCAAACTGATCAGGCACGTATCCAGACTTTTGTTCCGGAGGTGGCGGGGGGGGGGGGGGGGGGGCATTTAATTTTGGGGGGGGGGGGGATATTCATAGAAAATCAATGGAAGTGAGTGCTGTTATCACTTTTCCATACAAATGTTCGGATTTCGGGGGGGGGGGGGGGGGGATAAGTCCCACCTATTCCCCCCCCCCCCCACTGGATACGTGCCTGAAACTGATCAAATTTTACTATTAAATAATACAAGACGGAAAAAAAAATCTGCTGTCCCATACATTTGGTTCTAGTCGGTTTGCAGTTTTGTATGGAACAGCAGATTTTTGTTTCGCGGTTTCGATGTTGGTGCCATAGAGAAAGTTATACGTTTGATGGTCTGATCATTCCCTTAAAAAAGTGTCAGCATATTAAGAAGGACCCAATAGATATACAGGGTGAAATTGATATGATTAGCATCCTTTTAAACTAAGAGTGTACTACCCATCAAACTGGACAACTTTGACTATGGGAGCAAACCAATCGGAGCAAAAAAAAAATCTGCTGTCCCGTACTAAACTGCAGTGCCTACTCGACTTCTTCTTATCCTACTCGACTCAAATGTATGCAGCTCCTGATTATTTTTTTGCTCCGATCGGGTTGCTCCCATAGTAAAAGTTGTTCAGTTTGATGGGTAGACTCTTAGTTTAAAAGGATGCTAATGATATGAATTTCACACTTCTTCTTATCGAGTGGGCTGCAAAGCCCTGGTGTCAGAGTTTATTCAAACCGCCTTACGGCCTCTGACGTGGTTTTTATGTAACGACTACTACCACCAGTGATAGTAGCCGGGACCAACAGCTTAACGTGCCATCCGAAGTAAGGAATCATCTTTCTTTTCAGACAATCAGGTGACTCAGCCTGCAATGTCCTAACCAACTGGGGGGAAACGCACAAAGCGACATTTCACTAGGTGCCCCCCGTGGGAATCGAACCCACGACCTCCGTTTCACACTGTAGATAGATAACAAACTCGGCGGAACATCGGAACACTCATACGACAAGGAAGGGAAGACAAGAGTGTTTTGATTCCATACAATACCTAGTAAAGTAAAGTACGTCCGCTCTCGAACACTCGACTCCGTCGTCAACGAGTTTTCTTTGCGTCTTTTAATGAGATTCAGTTTGTTGTCTCTGAGTTACCCGCTTTGTCCTGCCGATGCCGGGCAGGGTACGCAGAGTACGTGATACAGTATCTTAGGTTGAAGAGATGGTAAAAGTAACGTATGCTTGTAAAATGCTTCATTTGTCCGCTGGTATAATAATGGGTCTATATTAAAATCAATAAATTGAAAATGCATGGGTATACTCTTCGATCAACAATATACAACTAGATAACGGGTCGCATACAAAATCAAAGAGAAATTCTGTACTCGTGAATATACAACATTTTTTGTTAACGAACCGAGAAAACAGTCCGAATACATTATAATTTCGACCTCAAAGCAACCATAATTCCTAGTAATTTTTGAAGGAACACTGCGGCATTGCGATACGTGCTTACGTTGGCTTTGTTCGAACGCAACTAATTCAGAATAAGACCTCACTCCAATAGTGAGGCGTTATTTGCCGGGACATGTTTTGAGCGCTGACGCGTTATCTAGTTGGATATTGTTGATCGAAGGCTATACTGAAAAACACTACATCTGCTACGCGCTACAATCGTGCTACGCTCTACGCGTGCTACGACGTAGCATAAAAATCGTAAAAATATTGCATTATTAAATTTCAGCCATAGTGATGGATGTCCTTGAAATAAGCTTCCTCAAAACCGTCAATGCTAGACGAGACAAAGTTAAATGATTTATGTACTCGTACTCGTAGGTAGAACACGAGTGAGAGAGCACGGTACATGACGCGCTCTCACCGTAATGGAGCTTCGGTGTTTAGGTCGCACATTACGCAAGTCCTCTGCAAAAAGGCTTAGTTATAAACATAATGTCTACATGAATGTCTGAAATGACTTGTATTATTGAACGTTATAATTCATTTTGTACTCTGTGTTGTCTCTTTGTCTCTGTGTGTTGTTGTTGGAACAATAGACCCTAGTAATATTCAATGGTTGTTTAAATCATCAAAATGAACAACTTTCACTGTGCCCATACTATGCCACATAATAACCACGTCAGAGGCCGTAAGATGGTCTGAAAAACTCTGACACCAGGGCTTGCCCACACAATAAGAAGAACTATGGAGCCAACATCAAGAAAAATTTGACAATTCTGTGGTCATTGTGGTCATTTAAAGAAGTAGTCATTTACTATTTGTGGTCCAAAACCGCCGAAGCCCTTTGTTACTCCTTGGCCGCACCTTATCTTATCTTGTTGTGGGGGCTGGCAGGCCAGCAACACTTCGACCCAGTGGGATCTTTTGTGTTAGCCCCAATACTTTTTGCTTTCCTCACCCATCAAATAAATGGTCTATGAAGGAGGCAATACCATTGAGGGGAAGAAACCTAAGATCTCCCGGTTTTGGGTATCCATCTCCGAGGAGGCACATGCGTTTTGCCGCCAAGACATCACAGTCACAAAGAATATGTTCCATGGTCTCTTCATCCTTTCCGCATGCTCGGCAGCTGGGATCTAGGGTGAGTTTAATTTTGTGCATCATCGCGCCTGTAGCGTAGTGCCCAGTGCGGGCTCCGACGATGGCACGAGCCTTGCTCCTGCTGTTGTTCAGTTTGAACTTTGAAACACGAGTTGTCACATTGCTGATAAATTTCTTAGAGTGTTGTAGACCTGCAAGGCCAGACCACTCCAGTTTGTGTGTTTTATCAGCCCAATCCCTGATGGCTGCACCTTCTTAACTGTCATATTATCACCTTACGATGTGGTAGTGGCAAAAAAACGATTTATGATGTTTTGGAATGTCGGAATTAAGAAACACCTTTTAAATACTTGATTATAATTAAATTTAACAAAAAAACATCAAATGTCTAAATTATAGTACGCTGTGGCCTAATATTGCTACACTGTGTCTTAATTATGTCAGAGACAAGCGCATTTGATCCAATAGATGCGGATCAATCACCCAATTGTTTGCTTTGACACGAAAGATGCTATTTCCGATCATACCATTCAGTTTTATCATCATCATCAGCCTATAAACTGGTTGCAGGGCACAGGCCTCAGGGAGGGTGTGGGCGTTAGTCCACCACACGTACCCAATAGAATTTCTTCTTCAGCATATATTTCCTTACGTTGTTTTCCTTCACCGTTCGAAAAACTTAATGGTACATGGCATGTTGTCCTTACGGATTCGAACTCGGATCCTCATTCAGTTTTAGTGATTATCTTTAGTGAGAGAGACACAGTGTTATTATTGATTATAAACATGTTACAGCCATGTTGTGCTATTTCGAATCAAATTAAAGATTGAAAAATGTTTTTGTCTCGAGCGGGACTTGAACCCACGCTCTTCCAAACCGGGGAAACGTGCTAACCAATTACACCGAGTCCACAACCCAGAGAACGAAATATTCAATCTGTTGCGTCTTAAGGGGACGTGCGCGCCATCTACTGGCAGTATTACAACCAACCAAGTTTTTCAAGTCCCGCCCGAGACACAGTGTTGTCTAACCATTATTAAATTGAATGTAATTTTGACATTAATAATCTTAAATTTTCTTTTATTTGTAATCTTTGACCATTTATTCTAATATATCAATGTACCAATTTAGTACTGGACTAAAGAAATTATAATGTAATATTTAAGTATACTATAGAATTGGAAATTGTATAATTATAAAATTTATGAAGTAAAATGCTCTGCATAATTGTATAATTATAAAATTTATGAAGTAAATGCTCTGCATACCCTCTCTCAAATTAAATATTGCATGCTCATGGGCAGATCACAGAGCTCTATCTAAAATACTGTTCACCACCTTTATAGTACCTGTGTGTCGCAATAAAGTCTTTGAAGTTTGAAGTTTGAGTAAGTTTGCTTGAGGAGAAAAATACATCGCAATTGCAATGTATTAGAGTTTGGAGTAAGATCTTGACTTCATGCATCTTTTAGATAAGATGCCTGTGCCCTGTGGCGCTAGCATGAAAGCGCAAGATCGCAATGTCACGTCTTTATAAAGAAATTCTATTCTGTTCTTATCTCTCTTTCACTTGGCGCATAACAGAGTCAGAGAAAAGTCGCGGCATTACGTTTTCCGCATTCTTTCTCGCAGACAAAAGTCGAACGCGGATTTTTTGTCATATCTGCGTTGGACCTAAAAAGACCATGGCAGGCATTATCAAGAAATTTGAGAATGGGAGTAAAACAGGAAGCTGGGAAAGGTAACGTTATTATGCTCATAAGGTTAATTACCGTTACTAATATAATTTGTGTATTTATGATCGAAGATCGAAGTGTTGTTTCCACAAATCGAATGTGTAAATTGAATGTTTACATATCCAAACTTTTTCATCCATTTACAGACAAGGAAACCGTTTTGCTCTAATTCTTTTATCATAAAAATTTTCGCCTTCGATACTTTGAAACGTGCTTCTCTTAAATATTTCTCAACTTACACACTTAGAGAAGGAAAAGTTTAATGAAAATACATATTTTAAGGCCACACTCACAGTTATGTTAACTATAAAAATAAAACGTAGACTTTATACCTTGTGATTGTGGCCCGCATGCCCTCGCAATCTCGTCGTAGGTACAAAGGCAAATATGTTTAGAATAAAATTGTAGGTACTCGTTACAATATTGGTATTGGCCACGCTTGTTATTTTAAATTCAAAAATGCTGCTGGAATTGTTAATAACATGACACGGAGCTGAAAAAAAGACGGACGTAATCTCGTCTAATCACGAGTGAAGCATCCATTGCTTTTGTGTGCGTGCTGTCACACGGTACATAATGGTGACGGATGTAGGACCTGCGCCTAGAGATAGTGCATCTGTGTGAGTGTAAATCCCTTGTAGAACAAACGAAAATGTTGGACCTAGCATGTCTCACATCTTTTTAGTGTCACATTACGTCCGTCTTTTTTTCAGGTCCGTGTAACATGGTATGTAAAGAAGGATTTTCTGTAAATCAAGGTTTATTTCGGCAGTGGTGTACAACTGTTATGATAATGGGATATGGTTTGACCATAGCTTAAGAAAACAGCTTTGATCAGTCGTGATCATGGCAGTTGTAGCTACTACTGCCGAAATATCGGGAACAGAATATATAATTTAATAAAATTTGTCTTATCTGAATTGGTTTCTTAGGGTAACCGATTTTGGCTCCCGTGTGTACTTTTACTGAGCTCAATAAAATTAATTACATAGCTCGTTACCGAACCTTTAATCTGCATCTATACAGGGTAAAATTGATATCATTAGCATCCTTTTAAACTAAGAATCTACCCATCAAACTGAACATCTTTTACTGGGAGCAAACCAATCGGAGCAAAAAAAAAATCTGCTGTCCCATACATTTGAGTCACGTAGGCACCCGCGACGGGTGCAGTTTAGTATGGAACAGCTGATTTTTTTTTGCTCCGATTGGTTTGCTCCCATAGTAAAAGTTGTTCAGTTTGATAGGTAGATTCGTAGTTTAAAAGGATGTTAATGATATAAATTTCATCCTGTATAAAGCGTAATATTTCACTCACGAAAATAGGACAGAACATAAAAGGTAAATTAAATTAGTAAATTAGAAAATGTTCTTACCTTGTATCCCTAGAGGGTTCAACAAGCTCTTGTTTAAGAAAACATTTCTCAAGTCTTGGATATTTACTGTTAGAAATATAAATAAAATGTCTTTTGTACAATAGGTATTTTCTGGAGACCCGGGGCCACATAAAATATAGAGGGTCGGTCGAAGCGTATAGTCGATAAGAAGACATTAATTACGTGCGAAGGTTTTTCAATAAAATTTCACGATGTCGACTCATGGCACAGAGATTCTCGGCTTATTTTCTTTGCGAAGGATGAATCGTGGGGCTATAGAAGGCAGGAAACTCGCAATTCTCTAAATGTCTCCACGTTACGGCCACCGCTATATCCCGGCACTATTGTTTGCGCCTAACAGGAGTTTTATCTCTCCGTTATTAATCTGCGAAATTAAAAGTACTCACGAACCCTGGAGAAATACTGAAATAACATTTCTTGCTATAATACCTAGCTATTCTTTTACAAATATTAAATTCAGACCGTTGTCGGTATACCCTACCTGTGCTATGCAATTACGGGACAATCGTCGAAATTATGACCATTATAAATTCCATGTTCTCAGTGAGAGAAAGATCCTTTTAATGCGTACTTAAATCATTTTTATGAACTTGAAAAGGTTGGATTTATGCGGGAGGCCTGGTGCTTGTAATTTGTGTGGCATCGTTTCGGAAATTAGTGCCTCCTCTAAGTTTTGGAGTATTCGAGTTGGAGCGACGACGGATTATTATCAAAGTGGCGAATTTTATGACGATAAATGTTGAGAATTTCGCAACTTACAACTTAGTTATTACACGCAACTTACAACTTAGTTATTGCACCTAAATAATTTGTATTTATTCCAATGTAATTTTTTTTGGATGAAACTTTGAAGTCTAAGTCTCCATACTTAACTTGACTGTTAGAAAGTGAAATAAGAAATAAAATGTAAAAAGAATAATAAAGATTTTGCAAGACTCATTTGAATAAGTAATTTTCTCTGTATTAAAATGAAAATGTTTCGTGTAATTGTTATTTGAATTATGAACGATCCTTCGCATAATAAAATTGGCAATGGGCTCGCAGAATAGATGGCTGATGGAGCATAAGGAGTTCCCTAGTGGCGACTGTACTGGAAGACGCAGCGTTGGAACGTACCCACAAGGTAGACCGGCGACCTGGTGAAGGCGGCTGGAACCCGTTGGATGAGGTTTGGATGAGGGCAGCGCAGAACATGTCGTTGTAGCGATCATTGGGGGAGGTCTGTGTGCAGCAGTGGACGTCTATAGGCTGAAATGATGATGATGGTTAGCATAATTTGATTGTTGCCTACTTGAGAATTTATTGGGTATTAGCTACCCGGCAGACGTTGTCCTGCCATTTTCCCTTCCCTACACCTACCCGACAGACACTTGGCCGTTTTTTTATTTATATACCTTCCCTGGCGTGTGCACAACAACCCACCAAAGTTTCATCGCAATCGGTCCATCTATTCTCGAGTAATGTCGTGGCCAAGGGAAATAGGGATTTATTTTTAGGGAAATAGGATTTGTTTTTATGATGGTAGGCTATCTAAACCTTGCTTATGTTTTGTATTATTATGAAATGATTTGGAAAGTATTTATTTCCTTCGTTGATACCAGCCTGGATATTTCTGTCAAATAGTGCGATGTCGTGCCGATTTCCCAAGGAAATGTGAATTTCATAACTGAAACATAGAATTTCAATTAGGAAACTTTGATAAACTTTACGCAGTTTCCAATAACAGCAGAAACTCAAAAGTGCAATTAAGCTGTTGGTTGTTCAATAACAATGAAATGTTCGTATTGCTCAATATTTGGCTAATGTTCCACATGGGACGCGGGGGTCTGGGGACCGCTGGAGCGCGGGCGGTCCCTTGGACCACGCTGCAGTTTGCGGAGCGGCACGACGCGGCGCAATGTTTCAATATGTAATCCTTTTTAGCCGGCGCATGGCGACCGACATTTTTGTGAGCAAATAAACTGTACCACAGTCCGCGTAAGCCTTTTATAGCTATAAACAAAGGTTGAAATGCATGAAACTCTTTTTCATAACTAACTCAAAATGTTTAAACGCTTAGTGTGAAACTGTGACATTCTAGTTTACTAGCTTATTTAATTTTATTAGAATTAGGGAAATGGCTGCTATAGCGATAGTATAATAATAATGGTTTGAAAAACTCAGATAACACAAGAATCTAAATAGTTTTTGAAAAATGTTACGTAGCATCACAGAGTACTATACAAGGTGTTACAAAAATACTAATAAACATTTAAGGGGGTGGTTTAGACCATCAAACTGAACAACTTTCACTATGGGACCAATATCGAAATCGCGAAAAAAAAAATTGATGTTCCATACTCTACAAATCGACTAGAGCTAAAATATGTATGGGATATCAGATTTTTTTTTTTGCTATTTCAATGTTGGTCCCATAGAGAAAGTTGTTCAGTTTGACGGTCTAAACCACCCCCTTAAGAGTTTTAAACATTTATTTTTACTTATGAAACATTTTTTACTTTATAGGTAACATTAATGGCATAACATAACATAACAACACACAACATAACATAACATAACATAACTTAACATTTTGACGGCCCGACAGCACAGTCTGTAGTGAACCTGCCTGCTGTGCCGGGGGAATTCGAATCCCGTAAGGGACAAATATTTGTATGACGAATATGAATATTTGTACCCGAGTCATGGATGTTTGTATCTATATATGTATTCTATATCGTTGTCTAGTTATCATAATACAAGTCCAGGCTAGATTCTGGAACTTTAAATGTTACTAGATAATTTGTGTGACACTGTCGAAGATATTTATTTATTTATTTATTTTTATTAATCTGTTGGTAGAGTTCAAAAACATAACAAATTAGAACCGTCATAGTTGTAAGTCTGTTAGGGGGGGCGGTCGCGAATCGGGTTTTCTCCGGCTTGCACGTGGCTCCGTTTTGTATTAGCTCAAATGAGTTTTTATTTATAAAACAATCCTTGAGACTACGATAATCCCAAAACTCACTCGACATTGGCAGCAATGCCGTGCTAGACATTAGCAAACATTAAAATTTCCGTAAACTCCTACACGGTGAGGAAAGATATGCCAAACGAATTACACTAGCACAGAAATAAACATTCAACAAAATATGTTTCTATATCAGCATCCTACAGCCTCTGAATTTTTTCTTCCAATTTATAGCAAAACAATTTTATCTGAATTGAAACTTTGTTGAAATACAAATTGATATAAAGAAGTTTGCGGCTGAGGGCATTAAGCAGGATTTTCCTTAATATCTAATTTTTGTTGTCGTTAACTGCCCAAGTTTTGCCGTTATGGTCTATAAATATCCCATCTTTACTTTCATAACTGCAATATTCACAAACTGCTGAAAAGAGTATTTTAACGTACAATAACCTAAGTTAACACAAATACAGGGTGTAAGGAAAAGTATCAGTAACCTTTAAACCACATACTCTACCCATCAAACTGAACAACTTTTGCTATAGGAGCAAACGTGTCAGCTCAAAAAAAAAATCTGCTGTTCCATACTAAACTGCAATACCTAATCGACTCAAACGTATGGAACAGCAGATTTTTGTTTCGTTCTGACAGGTTTGCTCCCACAGTAAAAGTTGTTCAGTTTGATGGGTAGAGTATGTGGTTTAAAGGTTAATGATACTTTTCCTTACACCCTGTATAATAAGAGTAAGAGTACCTATCTTGTGTTTAACCAACTATTGTAATATCAAAAGAAGATGACACAATGATTAAAAAAACATTTCAAGGAAATTGTGAAAAAGTCTATGCAAAAAACACATTAATTGTAAATAGAATGAAATAATTAACCTTCGCCTGATTGCAAACAGTCAATTCTGTGTGAGAATTAATCATTTTGAGAGAAAAAAACGACTGATTATTTCCTTTGACACTACGCGATATTTTTATAAGTAGGTAATTTCACTTTAGTGTTTAAGAAATCAAACAATTTAAGAAAAAGTAATACAATAAAAAACTATTTTCCCAATTGCGCATCGGTTACGATGACGGTAGAATAATAACTAATGTTTTTTCCTACATCACGAAGCGAGCGCTTCGGTATAAAATATTGATGCTGTCAGACTTTAAAATTTCTTGTTACTTTTAATGAGACGCTCCGAACATTCTTGCCTCTCTCGTCGCAAATTCTATACTTAGCTCCTTCGTTACGTTAGCATAAATCGAATTATGCAAATAAAGCCAAGATGACATGACGTGCTGCGAAATAAAAATCCACTTTCATCACAAAATGTAGTTCGAAATTGGTTTAAAAAGTCATTAAGCTCATCCTCGTGACGCGGATTTAAACTTACCTTTTGGAGAAAATACTTCACGCAATAAATCCTTAAAGACATAAATCCTTTGTAATTAAAGTGCGTTACAAAGCTATAAATTATGTTGCTATAAAGCCTCGGCTTAAGAAACAATAACAACTTACTTACATTATTATATACCAGCTCATGTTTTCTTTATACGCCCATAATATAATGAATAATGCCACCATCATTAACACTTTTATGCTTATTGTCGTAGTTTATTTATTCTAGACTTAATAAGCAATTAGATAGAGATCGCAATCATAGCTACACAAAGTAAGTACCTACATTTAGGAACTCATGTTTAAACATGAGTAAACATTTAGTTAACCAAACCCTAACCAGTTTTGGGTCATTTCCAATTACAGAGATTTGGCTTCGCTCGCACTTTATACAAAAAAATACGTGTAACGAAATACGCGGAACGTTGTGAAAAAGTCACCGTCCTGTCAACGTGTCGAGCACTAAGTTAATAAAATCTACATCCCTTGTGTATGCTGACGTTTATTTACACGGTATTTTTGCCCAATTCCTCTCATGAATGTAACAACAGTCTCATGAATTTTATTGCGAGTAGCGGTCGACAGAGTACGATTGTGTCGCACACGTATGACGCAGCTACTCGACGAGGATAGCGGTCTCCACTACTCATAATTGAATTACAAATCGTCCGGCGCAGAGTGTTGGCGATGTGGTCGTCCGCCCACCCGTCCGGCCGTCACTTGGAAATCGAGGCCGGCATCCAACAATACATCCTACTATAGACAGGGCCGCAACTCTGATTATTGCACGCTCCATTCGTGCCAATCCGCAGCCGCAAATTGTGAACGTGCCTGTCCCTCCACCGATATAGCTTCAGTCTCAATAATAGGAAATATAAGAGTCAAAACAGTGAAAATAACGAGAACGTCTTTCTTAGTTGGATATTTAATGTAATGTTATTTCTCTTGCGTTTATTGTTTAATATGTAATTTAATAAAAACGTTAGTAGATGATGATCCCGATTAGGCTACCTAAACGTTTAGACTTAACACGAGCTGCCAATCGCTTGCATCGGTTGATGGATTGATTAATTAGATAGCTGTAATTAATTGCACCGCTCGATTGGATTGCGCCATGCTCGTCAGCCGAATGTCGGGGATATTTGCTTAATATTCGCTTTGACGAGGAGAGCACAACCGGGCACTGCCCTCTACTAAATACAGCCCCTAACGTAATCAACACGGAATTGTTGATACTCGCGATTGGAGGACATTCGTATTAATGTCGTAGTTAGCACGGAAAGCTCTTATTTACGAAATGTGATTACGAAATGAACATGTGTCTGGCTCAATCGAGCAAAAGTACGCTGTTTTCTGAATGTACTCATACTACCCTCACACAGATCGATCTTATTAAACTTTTGTTTGTTTTCAAGGGACAGGGCAACAAACCACGTCTCAGCAAGTTAAGGTCGCCACACGATCCACTAAAAGTATTTCGTATACCGTCCTCACTTGTATTGGCAAAATTTATGGACACTAAAGTTTTCATACGCTTTTATGTTTTCGGGAGATTACGGCAGCAGCAGTTTGCCGGGCCCCGATGTTTATAAGAGGCCTGGCCCTTTTGAAGGGACCCGCGAAATTGCGCCTTTTCTTAACAGCGTTTGACTTGCAAAATGAACCGCAAAATATTCAATTTTTATGGCTCGCTGACGCTATGTTGTTACTATTTGTAACACAACAGATGAAGAGAAATAAATGTGAGAGGAGAGGTTAACTAAATCGTTTAATACCTGTCCTCAAAAATGTTGAGCAGAAACTTTAGGACAGTAAAGTTGGACATTGGCGGTAGCGGCGTGACGGGATGGGAGCGGAAACTCGCTAGCTTTCCGTCCAATAGCTCGCAAGTTCCGCTGCCGCTCGGCCGCGCCGCGCTCGCCCGCACAATAACAACTTTCATCAACTTTTTGGCAGGAGCATCCGACTCCGACATCCCCCGTCACCCCCTCTCGTCCACATTTCTGTTCGACGTGAGTTTCTGATTAATTGCCGAATCGATCGTGACATTGTTCCTACGGTTCATTTGTTTTATACAGTCATCATCATCATCATCATCATCTCAGCCGATGGACGTCCACTGCTGGACATAGGCCTCCCCCAAGGATCGCCATAACGACCGGTCCTGCGCCGCCCTCATCCAACGGTTTCCCGCCGCCTTCACCAGGTCGTCGGTCCACCGTGTGGGGGGCCTACCCACGCTGCGCTTTCCGGTACGCGGCCGCCACTCGATACAGCACAGTTTTATACAGTATCCAACGATATCTATTCGATTATTCAAACTTTTCACAACATTGTTTCCATTTTTAGGGTTCCGTACCCTAAGGGTGAAAACAGGACCCTATTACCCTACGTGGTCACATCTGCCATCCCTATCTATTTTTATCTGCGTGTTTTCTTCTCGCTCTATCTTAATTAAACGGTGGTCATACATAACATAATTTTGTACAAGCGTCAAACTTGGTGTGATCGAACCGGCCAAGTGTGAGTCGGTCTCACGCTAAAGGTCCCGTTAGTTAATACAGGGTCCTTCTTAATATGCTGACACTTTTTTAAGGGGATGATCAGACCATCAAACTGAATAACTTTCTCTATGGGACCAACATCGAAATCGCGAAAAAAAAATCTGCTGTCCCATACATTTGGCTCGAGTAGGTTTGCAGTTTTGTATGGAGCAGTAGATTTTTTTTTCGCGATTTCGATGTTGGTCCCATAGAGAAATTTGTTCAGTTTGATGGTCTGATCATCCTCTTAAAAAAGTGTCAGCATATTAAGTTGGACCCTATATGTTGTGTGATGGTGTGGTACAGAACCCTCGGTGCGCGAATAGCCCGACTCGCACTTGACCGGTTTCAATCAAATCAACGAACTCTTT
This sequence comes from Agonopterix heracliana, assembly GCA_963693445.1. NCBI lineage: Eukaryota > Metazoa > Arthropoda > Insecta > Lepidoptera > Depressariidae > Agonopterix > Agonopterix heracliana. The sequence continues at coordinate 7,018,791 of OY856310.1, forward strand.
AGTAATATGAAAGCCAAGATCATGTTTTTAAAACGTCTAGAGTTTCAGTGGCACTCAATCCTAAGGGTCTGGGGTTCGAATCCGCACGGACGACATGCGATGCACCAATGAGTTAGGTATTATTATTTTATAGTGGTGATCAACCCTCAAATTCAACAACTTTCTCTAGACCGTTTGTTAGGCGGAAGTAACAACCTCGTTATACAGATAAAAGTTATGATACGTATCGAAACCTTTCTTCTTATTCTTCTTCTCTTCCTGTTACCCTTACGGTGGGTATAGGGATCGGATAATAGCTCTTCAACGGTTGCGATCTTGGGCAGCATTGTTATCATTAGCATCCTAGAGTCTACCCATCAAACTGAACAACTTTTACTATAGGAGCAAACCAATCTGCCCGCTCGACTCAAATGTATGCAACAACTGATTTGTTTGTTGCTCCGATTGGTTTGCTCCCATAGTAAAAGTTGTTCAGTTTGATGGGCAGACTCTAAAGGCTGCTAGTGATAACAATGCTGCCAAAGATCGCAACCGGTGAAGAGCTTATTATCCGAGCCCTATACCCACCGTAAGAGTAACAGGAAGAGAAGAAGAATAAGAAGAATGGTTTCGATACGTATCATAACTTTTATCTGTATAACGAGGTTTTTACTTCCGCCTAACAAACGGTATAGAGAAAGTTGTTGAATTTGTGGGTTAGTTAGTTCTTAGTTTAAAAGTATGCTAATGATATCAATTTCACCCTGTATATCCTCCCATGTTATTTTAGACTTTTAGCCTCAGCTTCCACAGAGCGACATGTTACTTTATACTCCGTTCAGGAATTAGAGCGACAAAATGTAAACAAAGAAACGTCACTGTCAAAGTGACATTACGTGGTCAGAAACCTTTGGTACATTTTTTAAGAATACAATTATGTCGGCACGTCATTAAATAAATTGCGTTGGCATTAAAAATTTATCGTCTATCTATAAGTAATATAAACAATCTTGACAATTTGAATGAAATTTTTAAATTATGTTATGTAGCCCGCTACTCTGTCTGTGTGGGCTTTTTGTGCTATGCGTAGCATCCGCGCATAGCGTACGGACACAGAGAAGGTATTAAACAATCAAGAGATGCGTTTACAAAATATACAATCTTTTTCTTTAAGAACTTTGTTAAAACGAACCAAAGGTCTCAAATATCTGATTGTTGCCAGACCACGAAATAAAATATTTACAGTCACGCTTTCTTTTAATCTAAAATAAATTATAGCTTGCGTATTTTTTAATTATATTCCATACAAAATTAACATATCATTTGTCGTAATCCTTGGCGAGTAGAACAGATAATTTACTGTTATTCATTCCGGAGATAAGTTTTCTTCCATTTCGAGATGGTATTTTCTACACTGGTATCATCGTTGTTTACATTTTGTCGCTCTAATTCCTGAATGGAGTATAGGGTGTCCCCTCTTTCATTTGCCTGGTGGGTGCCATTCTAAGGCTGTCTTGGATGGGTGATCATCAGGCCTCCTTAAAACATGGCCTAGCGTCGCCTAGACACTGCCACTTTCGAGCAAGGATCGCTTTCCGCTGTTCACCTATCCGTCTCCATAACAAGAAATATTCTAAATATAATGTTGAGCCGTGGTGGTCCAGTGGCGAGTAACCTTGCCTGCCGTGCAGGAGGCGATGGTTCGATCCCCGTCCAGACTTGTACCAATGAGTTTTTCGGAATTCATGTACGATTTGTAACACTACTGGCTTTTCGGTGAAGGAAAACATCGTGAGGAAACCGGCACGATTCAATTTCGAGGCATGTATTGTACCCACTGTCCATTATAAGCGACGGGCTCACCCCCTGTCACACTGGACGGAATTTCGGTACTATTGGTGAAACGTGGATGTTCTGAGGTTTCAGGATATCTCTGACTACCCCCTCGGGGAAGCATATGCTGAACATAATGTTGAAGATAACAATAAGATAATAGTCCCACTAATATTAATTAAATAGAGACGTGACAGGGTTGGCACTGGCAGGGCAATAGAATTACACGTAATAATCTCCTTAGATGTCTTAGGGATGTCGCTCACGCGTCTCCCCGCTAAATAGACGTGGTAATTAATAGTATTCACTATGTTAAACATGTGTAAACAGGATTTGAGCGCGTTCCCTTATAACTAGATATTATAGATTTAACTACGAAATTATTTAACTGGAAGCTTCCATACAGTTTACAGACCAAAGCCGTCAAAACACTTGTTGGAACGATGATTTTGGCGCGCCCAGGAGTGCGATTTTTGAATCTCATTCGGTGAGCTCAGCAGTTGAAAATGTCAAAATTACTATGGAGATACCTACGCATCTTTCTACTGCGGATTTGACTCTCAAAAATCGCTCTCCTGAAGTATGATTTTTCATCATTTTTGAAAGTCACACGTCCAAATCAGCAGTAGAAAGATGTATATAATCTCCATAGTAATTTTTACATTTTCTAATGCTGATTTCAACGTATGACTTTTAGAAATACCACTCCTGGCCAATGCTACCCAACTGGAAAAAGGCGTGACGTTATACAGGATGAAATTGATATCATTAGCATCCTTTTAAACCAAGAGTCTACCCATCAAACTGAACAACTTTTTATAGGGGACCGATCAAAGAAAAAAATTTTATATTTTTTGGTGTGCAAATAAAGAATAATTGTACCTACACATTATAACATTATAGTTTACTAGTGTTTTCCCGCGACTTCGTCCGCACAAATCATATACCAGATTTTAAGTCAGATCATAAGCTATCAAACACAAAAAGTTTCATCAAAATCGGTTCAGTAGTTTTTGCGTGATGCGCGAACAAACAAACAAACACACAAACAAACAGACAGACAAAATTTCTAAAAAAGGTTGATTTCGAGTTAGGGATACCTAAAAACCATATCGTATTCTTTTTTTTGTAAATATCTTCAATGTACAGACGCACTTCAGTTACAGTTTTATAATAATAGGTAGGTACTAGTGTTTTCCCGCGACTTCGTCCGCACAAATTATATACCAGATTTTAAGTCAGATCTTATGCTATCAAACAAAAAAAGTATCATCAAAATCGGTTCAGTAGTTTTTGCGTGATGCGCGAACAAACAAACAAACTAACAATTTTGTCAATAGATGGCGCTGCACGTTTTTAAATCGCGCTATCGAATGTTATTTGAATTTATATGAAGAGAACCGCAACTTTTTTATTCTCCTCATGATTTTACGGTTTTTTAATAGTTAAGATAATAGTTTAGATTAGATACCGTGCTACTAACTCGTTTATGTAATAGCTCTACGCCGTAGAGCGACCATGTCAATTCCGTACTCTACGGAACTCATTATGGTTATTTTTGTAGTAGGACTGAACCCTAAAATAATATATTCGGCCATTATAATAGGATGTGAAGGAGCATGAACTAATGAATGAGAGTAATACGGATACGTATCCTCTAACAAACCCAATCTCGACTTCCTTTCCCTGAATCTGTTAATAGGAATCAAATCAATGACTATGCTATGTATAAAACCTCACAAAGACGCCATCATTAAATTATCTCTTACATCACCGCCGTATAACAATACCTACAAATTCTGATGAACTATTACTTCATTGAATACTAAAAAATGTAAAATACTACCTAATTGTTTCCCACGACTTCGTTAGCGTGGGATTTTTGCATATTCCTTTCTTAGGGTTCAAGATATCGCTATACCAAATTCCATCGAAATCGGCTATGTGACCATCGGCCTTGAAAACGCAACAGACAAACTATCAGAGACTTTACATTTATAATTTAGTACGGATGTAACTTTGATTAATTTTACTTATGTCAAGATAGAGCCTAACGCTTCTAACGTACTAAAACAAACGGGCCAACTTTCTTATGTTGGTATGGTGTGAGTAAGGTGTCATACAACTTATCTCAGTGTGCGTCATAGTGATAGGGTTTATCACCCTCAACTTGGGTGATATTTTTCTGGATGCGTTCGTAGCTTTGACTGTCCTAATCTTGACTTATCAAAGGGATGCAATGTACCTAGTATCCGAAAATTGGTAGGATGCCTGGAGTCAGTCATTATAATTATAATACCTAATAATTAAATGCTGAAAGTAAACAAAACAAAATTTAAACAAAAAGGCGCAGCCTAATTTCAGACGTAAAATGTTTTCACCACAATCCTGTGAATGTGTGTTTATACTTTTTAGTGGTTATAAATAACGCTCACAGGCACACACGATGCTCTGTCCCCAAGCGGAGGTTACGAGAGACCTTTATTATGGGGACGGGGACCTGACAGCAACGGCGCGGGAGAATTAGGATCGGGAACAACGATTTTGAGATTCGAACCTAACACTTTTTTACTTTTCTTGACTCGCATCAAAAATCGAGATGTCCCTCTATCCTTAATATTTTACGTACCTATGCCAGAAAGAGCGCGCATGACCTTTTTCTCGTTTTTAAAAGCTTTGTCGTGCGTGGCATGCTAGCCGTGCAGGACAACGTTCACTTTGGAGACAACTTCGAAAAAATCTGCTATTGCATACATTTAAGTCGAGTAGGTACTGCAGTTTTGTATTAGGTAAACAACAAGTAGGTATTACTTAATTTTTCTCGATTTTGGCTCCATTGTAATTTTGATGGTCTGAGGGTGTTTTGTTAGATACTATCAAAATTAGCTGAAACTATTTTAAGGGGATGATCAGGCCATCAACCTGAACAACTTTCTCTAATATCGAAATCTCGCAAAAAATATCTGCTGCTCCATACAAACCTACTCGACTTAAATGTCCCATACATTTAGTTTTTTTTTACCACAGTTTTTTTTCGCGATTTCGATTTTGGTCCCGTAGAGAAAGTTATTCAGTTTGATGGTATGATCATCCCCTTAAAATTGTTTCACCGAATTTTGTTAGACTTTATTAGAATGTATACTCACAAGCTCACAACCATAATCCCTCCCAATCGCATTGGTCAGAAACGTTGCTAAAACTGGTAGTAATTATAAGTACCTAGTACTTTGTGCTACAATATTAACTGTCTTGCATGCAATTTGTAAGGACCATCTCATACAATCTAATTATGAGCTTAGGCCATGACGAACGATATCGTCGCGATATCGCCGCATTATCGTCACGATATTTCTGAGATTGGGGTCCCAGCGGTCCATCCCGGGCAACGGCATCACACGCTACCAAGGTTGTGGTGGCGGCTGAACGATGTGGTAGGCTCCGCAAGGAGCCGCCTGGCACGCGACCACCCTCCTGCCGGAGTCTGGCGCCAAGCAGCTTGCTGCGTTCCGTCAATGTGCAGGAGTGCCAGTGCACTTCTGGGTAAACTCGCTACATCTTCGACCCCATCTTTCTCCTAAGGAGAGGTCAAGAGCAAACCCATCAATAATAAAAAAAAAAATAAGAAAGATCAATCAGTGTCGCGGCGAAATCGCGGCGTCGTTGCGACGATAGCGCTCGTAAAATCGCAGCGATACAGTTGCGTCGCGTCGGTGCAGTTGCGACGTGGTTGCGGAGCAACCAAACTAGTGCGCCAAATAGTAGATAATCAATTTAGGGTACTTAATTCTTATTTGCTTTCAATTATGTTGTCATACTAGGTGCACGAATGATACGAGTAAATTGAAGTGCGGTAGAAAAGCTATCCATATCCACGTCAGAACCAGTTAACCGGATCGCCGCGCCGGCCTCGGTGGAATACTTCATTGTGCCCCGTCAGTTTGATATCTCTGCTCTGCGTACTTATTACGTTCCAGTGGCAATGGTAAGCGGCTTTACCCGTTAACATTTTCACGTTACATCGTTACCTACCTGTCCGAATACGATTATACGCGGATTACTCGACAGTTCAGAAGTTAAAAAAAGTTACCAGAGTTTTAAATTATACCTACTTACAGGGTATGAGCACAGAGTACTATAATTACTACAAGTAAGGACATCCTTCAGAATACGGTGAACACACAATCAAACTGAACAACTTTCGCTATGGTGGGGCAAATGGACCTGTAACTCAGATCAACAGGCTCGAAGAGTATAACTACAAGTAACACAATTTTTGAGAGTTACGCGGTTATTAATTAAGCTAAAGTTAATAATTATAACGGGTTCTTACCGCGTTTTTATTTATTTTGGAGTTCCCGATATTAAAACGCGGTAAGAACCCGTTATAATGATTAACTTTAGTATAGAAGTAGTCATGAAACAGCGGTATTTTTGCGCATTTCCCGGGGTAGGCTCTACGTTGTTCAGTTTGATGAGTTCACTGTTTCAGTTTTCGGAGGGCTGTCCCTTTGTATACAAGTTGGATATTTATTGTTCCTCTCCTCCTTCTTCTTGACTTTCCATTGCACCAACAATTAATATACTTAGGTACCTTCCGCAGTTTTCTTTCTAACCGTAATCTTAAATAAATCTTTTCCGCATTTTTCCGTAGAATTTGTCTAACAAGCAATAGAGCTTATGTTATCCTTTCTTTGTACTACATTACTTGTACTGATAACTAACAAGTAATGTAGTAGGTACCTACAAAGAAAGTCAATACGTTCTAAAATGACGTGCATAGAAAAAGACCTAGTTCGCCATAACGAATTTTATGAACTAAAACAAAACCAGCTTAATGCCCAGACGATAAGAAGAAGAAAAAGAATAGAAAATGAGATATTGAAATAAATAATAATTCAAAGCACATTAATTCAAATCATTTGACCTAAGCATTCCTTTGTCTACTAAATTATATGATTTCTGCAAGGTCTGAGGTTGCTCTGAAATTCCAGCATTCCTGTGTCTAGGCTATTAGTCTAGTCCTAGGTAAGTATACAGTTTAATTTAGATCAATATCCAATATACTTGAAATGACCTTCGTAATGTATGATGATTGTGATTGTTAATACACTGAAAACGGTACTTGCTGTCGTTCAAAATAATTATGAGTAAGTACCTATTGTATTAATATTACTAGCTAGGTAGCGTTACATAATTTAAGATATTGACCATCAATACCTATGTCAGCTTGCTGATGTTGACTTCATTAGATTATAGATACCTACACCTATTATTCATCTATTAACATAATACATAGCAAAAATTATAAAACAATGGTTAGGTACCTAAGTAAGTAGATAGGTATATATTTTTTAATAGATTTGAGAATACTATTCGTAAAAGACAGAAACAATTTACTGAAATACTTTCAGCGAGCTACTCCTTTAAAATATTGGTAGGTATAAGTTCCTATGTAATTTAATCTTTCTTACAAAGTAGTAGGTAATAAGTTCCTTGGGTATCTCAACTCAACAGTGTCTAAGAGAGATAAAAGGTTATAAATCCCCGCAGTCTCCGAATTGAGATTCACTTCGTGGAGCTGACATCTTTTGTAAGCATTCAAAAAGACGTGAAGATGCCACTGATTTATGCCCGCCCATTATTCTTACTTAGAATAACGTAAACACATGCCGTTCACTCCGTAAAGAACAAATAAGACATATTCTCATTTTCTGCCTTATTTAAATAATAATGAAGATTAAGTAGGTACCCACCTAACCACTGGACTTGGTGAAGTAAAGGTGGCGGGAACCCGTTGGAGAGCCGGTCGTGGTGATGATCCTTAGGGGTCTATGTCCAACGGCATCTTTGGACGGAGATTATGAAGTACATACCTTAGGTGTTTATAAAATGGAGTCTTAGAAATGTTTTTGTCTAACCCGAAAGGAATATGAGCTTTACGATTACATTAGTTATATATTATCTTCATTATTTTTCTAATTCGGAAAAAAAATGCTTGACCAATTAAAGTTTCTTTATTATTTTGGCATGTTACACACACTTCCTTGCTGATGCTGATTGACATAAGCCAGTACCTAGTAGATATACCTACATAATGTAGTATTAAATAGTTGTGCTATAATTTCAACGTACCTACATACGTGACTAATACCAACAAAGCGATTCTCCTTGAATGTGTAACGTAATCTTTCAACAAAGAACTAGTTCACCGCTAACCGTTGTAAGGTAGAAACAAGTTCCCAACACAAATAGTAATAAGCTTCAGAAGTCGCTCAAACTCCAACTGTCTCAACCCTCGGGTTTCGGAGTCTGCAAATATAACGACAAAGCGACACAAACTTAGATATTGTTTGTTGGACCTAGGATTGGGTCGTCAACGTATCCTAATTACTTACTTGCTTGTAACTAAAACGCTTTTGTGACGTCACGTGGGGCTACTGAATTGCTAGTATCCTTTGAGACTAGGTACACAATTTTATAGTGGTGCAACTACCAACCTCCTCAACTAACTAACAAGTAAAATTCATTACAAAAACCTAAGCGTATTTAGAGGCCCAATATTTATTTTTGATTCACAGGTAGGTAATAAAGATGTTTCGAAATAGTTGGTCCCTTTGTGTTCCGCCAGAAGGAATACAACAAAAAAACATTATAAAAACAAAACAAACGGGGACAAAGTTTAAAAAATGTGGTGGATGGTTATTATACCTACTTACCTACCAATAACCTAGGTGTGGTACTACTTAAATGACAGAAACACAAAAAATAAAATCTGTACCTATTTGAGTTGCCGGATCTATTGCATGCAAGTCCGTGTGAATAAAATACCCAACACGAAACCAATAGATTAAATACATTACAGCAGAGATTTTTGAAGCATTCGATTAGAAAGAACTCGTTACAGCATCATGGAATCTCATCAAAATCGCGTTATCAGCTCCGCCAACAAATCTATTATCAAGGGAACGCCCAAACTCCAATAACCTTGCTAAAATCGAATACAAAATCCGTATTACCAGTCCGTAAGATTTAGAAACCGGATGATTTTACATTTTGGAGCGTTATCTCGGTCTGTAATAAAGCCTGGTGCCGCCACGTCATAAAAAGCCAAAGTATCTCGTCTGCACTTTGGGCAGATGTAGGTACGAGGTACTCTACATACAGGCATGCAGAGACGAATTTTTATTTTGTACGTGAAGGGAGGCAAAAGTAAATCTAATTGGGTGAAGGTTCGACAGGTTCCGATTTCCGAGCAGTTAAAAGATCCCTGCTTTATGACTTTAGGGTCGAACTATATCGATTCTCCCCCTGGGTACGTACTCGGATCACGTAATATGGCTCCCCATATAATTGGGTGATGCAAATGCGCTCCCTTGCACTACCTGGACGTTTTTATTGCGACAGGAAAAAGAGTTAATATCGTTTTACGTAAATGCTTGGAAGTCTTGAGACGATTTAATTTCGTTTCTTCCCCAGTATTATTAACGAAGTCTATTCATAAATTTTGGCAGATTTATTGGATGGGAAAGTTTTCGTACCTTCCGTCATTGTTATACAGAAGCTCCTTTAGAATAGTAGTTAGGTGAAAGCAGCTTTGCCTACATCTAGGTTTTGTAATTCAGATTTTGCTTTGATTCGTGATTATGTAATCTGACATGAATCGATTGCTGGCATAGATATTTATGTTAATAAAAAACCCTGAAACAAAATCTGAATAAAAGAAAAGGGAATCGTTTGCAAATCTCAGCGGTAAACTGCTATAGTACATAGAAGGTAGGTATAATACAGGGCAAAATTAAGTATAACTTACTTACTTACTTAGTTATATAGAAAGGTACTTAGTCACGTTGCATGTTTTGCCGCGAGCAGTTCTTTCGCAGGTGTTCACGTTTTCACGTTTGAGCCTGCCACGAGGTTCCGGTATCTCTTCGTTTTTGCTCCAAAACAATCCTTGTGATTGGGATAGATACTCCCAGAAGCCAGAGTTCATTAATTTATAAATTAATAAATAAACAATAGGTAAGTAGGTACCTATGCAGTTTCAACGAGTAGATATTCTGACCATCTCGCAATAAACGTTCTCAATCAATTTGATTTACACTTTATACAATTATTTTATGATTAATATTTATTAAAATTGACTGCTGGGGAAACATCGGCGTAACATCATTTCGGCATGTCAATTTATAGTTCATTAGTGATGGAGCTGTAGCATAGCTGTGAGCGGTACAGCGTCAGGACGACCCTTAATCGCAGATAAATGAATTACGATGGCTGCCGCCATCCATCACTGTCGGTAATTTTAAGATAAAAGCCATAATGCGCAGGTTGCTCAGTTCGACATCGTAGTGCCAGCAGCCTCTACTTCTGGAACTCGATCTTAAAGAGAAGCTAACAGTGAAAGTTTAAGCTAAGGTAGATACAGTTTTACTTATATTTTTACAGTTAGGTACTCAAATTGTTTCAATAAAACGCAAGAGCGTGTCAGACTCTCTGGTTCCGTAGCCGTACTTGTACAAATAGTGGTTGCTTTACTATTTTCATTAACACTTAGTTCAGAAGAGGGTCCAAACAGTTTTTCTTGTTAACTACCACATTTCAACTTTTGGGTCAGGTACTAGGTATTATCTGATTTTGTACCATTTTTCATATCAATAGGTGCAGAAATAAGGGAAGGAGTAGGTTATTGAGGCGGGTAGGGTAGGTAGGTACTTATACAGACAGAATGGACGAAATATAAGTCAGCCTCCAATAGTACCTATCTCGAGTCTCGACTGCTATTAGAGTACCTACCGCTGACTAACATAATATGGTATAGAAAAAGAAATCTAAGTGGAAGCGTGTCGTGCGAGTTATTAGAGGAGTCGATGGTTAGGAAATCTTCCCTTCCTGCGACGTTATCGACGTCGCCAATTCAATTATATTCATTGAATGCAAATTTTTAGCGAAAATTTACTTTATGGATTTTTTAATTTGTACGGAATCATAAATCTATTTGACGACAAAGCGTTCTATTGCGGATGACACCTTGAATTTTAATAAGTTGGAAGAATGTGGCACAAAATTGGAGTGCGCTCTTCGTTCCGATATTAAAAGTCAAGGAAACAAGGAACTTTAGAGTTCTCGTGCAGTTCTCATCTTTCAACCCTACTTCAGAGGGTATGTAGGTAGGTATATAAGCTTCTACCTCCACCTACTTTGTTTACCGATGCACCCATCGAAATGAGAAGTTATAGCTGCATAGTAAATATTTCTCGAAGCGAGCCGTATCGAACAATACTGTGCGAGCGTAATACATTTTTCAAGACGTTCGGGGGTCGAAGTGTATTTCTTTAGAATTGCTTTTGTTATATAAGTAAGTATACCTAGATATAGGTATGATACCTATAGAAACTATATTATTAATTTCTCACATCTTCTACACGAATATTTATTATATTCGTGTAGAAGAGAGGTAAAATTTGGAAGTTTGGATATAAGAGGTACCTATACTGCATTCGAAATAAGGACGAAAAGATATTACGATTCCTGTATAACTTTCTGGCCAATTCTGATTAGCAAATATGATTTATTTATGAGAAAGATATACTATCCAACGTATCTTGGACGTTACTAAAGCTGTTCTAAGAATAAGTGAGAGGAAGTGTTCCAAATCTCTGTTTCTGTAATTCAAAATGGCCTTAAATTTTCGTTGTTATTTGGAATAGGGTATAGTTAATCTCCGAAACAATTTATCCGATTTCAAAAATTATTTCACCAACGTTTAGAATGGACCGTCAGAGTGGTCATATTGGGTACATTATTCGGTTAGAATAAAGGCCTCCGCTCATTGCAGCGATTTTATCAAGCGATAATATCGCTGCGATTTTGTGATAATTGTTTCCAGTACATTTTGTATGAGGACGCGCGCGATCCTACACACTGCCGCGATATTATCGAGCGATAATATCGCAGCGATTTTGCGATAATTGTTCTCAGTACATTTTGTATGGGGGCGCGCTCGATCCCACACACTGCCGTGATATTATCGCAACTCTTTCGACTACATTCAGTGGTGGGGCGCATGCGTGACGCGAATCGCGGAATCGCTGCAGTGTGTAAGGTGTCGCGATATCGCTCGATAAAATCGATCGATAATATCGCTGCAATGTGCGGAGGCCTTTAAACGCGGGCGCGGAGCCGAGTGCACAGCTATTTTTATTTGATACCTAGGCACTGAAACATCTTGAAATGGCTTTTTGATTAGTTGAATGGTTCATTTACTTTTCTGGAAGGCCCAACGGAACAAACCGCCAGTTGGTATTGAACCTGGAGTGATATTTTTGAACGTCACACCTCGTAATTCATATTCAAAAGCAATTAAGTATACCTATGTATTTTACCCTAGAAAAAGTAATGTCTAGAATCTTCTTCTTCTTGAATATGAATATGAATATGAATATCGAGTCGATGACAAGTATTTTAAATCTTTCCAGTCCAGTATTTCGCCGCAAGGACAGCACTGTCGGCAGCGTACAGTCAGCATCAAAAGTATCTAGGCATGTTAAGTGTTGATAAATATCTAGACAACTTTACGATAACAAACCTTATTTCAACTCACAAAGAAATCAAATTAATTTATCTGTCATGTTATTATTTGTTAAGTTAAAAACAAATGGTATCTAGTAGGAAATAGGGTTTATTTTCGTGTAATTGTTCAGATGTTTTTGAACACCGGAGATGCTTAGATACTTTTGATGCTGACTGTACATAAGCTCCGTTCGCGTGATGTTTAGAATGAGTCTCACGGTTATACCGTATAAAACAAAAGGGGCCAACTTTCATAGTTTGGTGTAAATTATGTATGTGTGCGTGTATATGGATAGGGTTTTGGGGCCAGTACTGGTTCCAATTTTTTTCGACGCTTTCATATCTTCGACTGTGAATCTTGACATAGGCAGGTATAACTTTATCAAAGTAAATTTTACGTTGAAAAGTTACAAACAGTATTTTATGCATAAGGGTTGAACTACACCAGACAGCACGGAACCGCATTTTTCCGTCGCTCCATCCTTTTCTATCACTCAGGAACGTCATTTGCTAGAGCATATAAGATAGAAGGAACGCGATCGCGCGCGACAGCACCTATCTTCTATCTTATATGCTCTAGCAAATGACGTTCCTGAGTGACAGAAAAGGATGGAGCGACGGAAAAATGCGATGCGGAGCTACGTGATGTAGTTCAACCCTTATTGAACATGATATTGAAAGAGTGAGATTCAAAAATAGCATTCCGCCTGCGAAGACGAAAGTCACGGGTTCAATTCCCGCTAGTGATAAACATTTGTGTGGAGAACAATAGAATAATACAAAAATTCGTCGTTTCAAATCATTTAATAAAATAAGTGATGTATTAATTTCTTATAAAGAACACATTTTTAAGAGCAGTCAATTAATGTATTGATTAAAAATATTATTACTTACGTATACATAATAAAATAACAACTACCGTTTCAAAATGAAATTCTAATGATTAAGTGGGTTACGGTTAAATTATAATAATCATTGTAACTTATTATTGCCGAGTAAAACACAACCGTCCCCCAGGCGTACCCTGGGGTACAAAAAGACCCGCGGGTGTGACCAGTGAGTGACCACTTTTTACTAACGGTAAAACATTCACAAACTTGCAACACCATATATCTTATCAAAAACAAGTTCCACTGCTCACTGCTAAACATTGTAAGGCCATTTTCTACGTAACACACATTTCACAATAATTTAAAGATCATACGAAATGTAGACGTAACATTTAAGTTAAGAAAGCCTTTTGAAAAACAATTAGGTACTTACATAAACATAATATTTTAGTAAATATTTACTATGAAAACATTAATATTTAACTCTATATTCAAATATCAATTTCGTAATATAATTTTCTGTACTTCTCTATTTTTCATCAGAAAAAAATCTTTTTACAAGTTTTTAAGTACCGACATCTATTACAACGAAGAGTAAGAAATGCCCTAAATGATCCTGTTTTATAAACACGACCTCCCCACTTACAAAGTTACCTCTCTGATAAATTCATAATTATCAAAATATATACCAAATACATTTACAATTCATTCAGTGTCATTCATCATGATATCATTTTGTTTTATCCATTGAAAATATAGCCATTTATTTTATTATTTAATGCAAAGTTCTTACGGCTAGAGTACGGTAACTTTGTGATTAAAAAACAAATGATGTTTATTTAAAATGTAAATTCTCTAGAATCCGCGTATGTACATGAAGGTGAGGCTTTTCGACTGCGAACATTGTATTGAACTTTTCTTTAATTTGACAACACATCTGACCCAGACCGGTAAGCGGGTAAAAGATGAAACTATATGGACGTCTCACAAAATATCATTGTGCGATTGCGGTTCCCAGAGTATTTACATTCTAAGATTGTGTACTTATTTCAATATGACAATGAAATGGACTTTAATTGAGGAAATAGATGTTTGCTACTTAACAAAAAAGGACTAGCTTTATTCTATTGTCAAAATACATTTGCACTTAAAGATAAATAGAAATACTTTAGTGCCGTTCGTAATATCATAGAATCTTATGGCACAGGCAGACATAGAGATTGATAAAAACACTTTGTTCTATTCGATATGAGAAATATAAAATTAACTATAAAATGTACAAATTGCATCAGGTACTTACATTGTAATAAAATTAAATCAAACACTAAAATATATTGTGTACGATTTAGGTAAAAACATGGAATGACGATCATGTAACGTAAAAGTTTCGATACAGCTATTATAATGCTATTAAAATGCAAACTACTGGCATTGCATTGATAATATTATCAGTCGATAAGCTGCATTATTTCATCATTTGGTGCAAGAAAACGTTATGATTGTATAACAAGAGAAAAATTAACTAAGTATGTTTATGGATGTTCATTTCATATTTCATGTCATTACAATACTAATAATAATAAATAGCACCTAAACCGACTTGAGTAAATGTCGACAGTTTTATGCTCAGTTTGATTAAAACTAAGAAAAAAATATATTTCAGGCAAGCTTTGTCCATTGGTTGATTTCACGAAGCCTACAACTCTTAAAACGACAGGTAAATTGAAACTAAAACGATATTTACGCCTCTATTGAACCGACTGTGAAACATTAAGTAACATCACTCTGTAAAACATTATATTACAAGAATCGACAGACAAAAGACATTTTTAACAAACATACATTGAAACATTTGAAAAAACAACTTTGCGTGTATCGCGCACTTCTTCAAGTTTATAACTTGGACATTTGTTTACCTTAAGTCAAGGTGATAACACAGACCTTGATTAGGCCGTGTCTTTTCTTGTTTCTTTCCAACCTCAGAGGTTGTAAGATATGCTATCCGTTGGAGAGTTCGTCTTTGAGCCATTGAGGGACGGGTCGACCTAATCTCACTAAGAGTTTAGATAGAGCGGTGTTGTGCGGCGTGTAGTATCGCTTCAGAAACTTAGCCGACCGCTCCTCCATGGGCGGATATATCCGACCTTTGGATTTGCCGAGGCATTTAGTCCTATCGTTGCTCACAGCTTGACAGAAAAAACCTTTTTTCGCGTCGTATCTGAAAGAGAAATCAATCTTTACACGTTGACATTTATATCCGCAGTTTGGAATGAACTTGTCAATTCCTTATAATTCTGCGAAACCTGTCTGTAAATAAAGGGAAATTGGATTGGAATTGGCCACAAACAGCAAAATATTGTAAAAGGGTATTTCTTAAAATGCTCATGGTTTTTGAAGGGGATGATAAGACCATCAAACAAACATAGAAATCGCGAAGAAAAACAGTTAAGAGGCTTGCCATTTTGTATGGAACATCCGATTTGTTTGCGCGATTTATTTTTAGTGTAATAGAGAAGAATTTTCAGCAATCCTTCCTTGAAACCATACATATTGACCTTATACGGGATGCTTTTTTTTACAGTTCCGAAACATTCAGAGGTGGTTCAGAACATCAAACTGAACAACTTTTACTATGGGAGCAAACATGAAATGGCAAAATCAGATCATCTGTTCCATACTAAACTGTAATGATAATTTATGCTGATAATTTTTTGGCATTTCGATGTTGCTCCCATAGAGAAAGTTGTTCAGTTTGATCGTCTGATCATCCTCCTAAAAACCGTCAACATATTACGTTGGACCTTGTATACAAACAGTTTAAATGATTATGAATGTGAATGATTTTACGAATTCTTCAAAGTAAGCAGGCAGTATTGTAAAAGGGTATTTCTTAAAATGCTCATGGTTTTTGAAGGGGATGATAAGACCATCAAACAAACATAGAAATCGCGAAGAAAAACAGTTAAGAGGCTTGCCATTTTGTATGGAACATCCGATTTGTTTGCGCGATTTATTTTTAGTGTAATAGAGAAGAATTTTCAGCAATCCTTCCTTGAAACCATACATATTGACCTTATACGGGATGCGTTCCGAAACATTCAGGGGTGGTTCAGAACATCAAACTGAACAACTTTTACTATGGGAGCAAACATGAAATGGCAAAATCAAATCATCTGTTCCATACTAAACTGTAATGATAATTTATGCTGATAATTTTTTGGAATTTCGATGTTGCTCCCATAGAGAAAGTTGTTCAGTTTGATCGTCTGATCATCCTCCTAAAAACCGTCAACATATTACGTTGGACCTTGTATACAAACAGTTTAAATGATTATGAATGTGAATGATTTTACGAATTCTTCAAAGTAAGCAGGCTTGAAACGCAGAAACCAACTAGTTGCTGAAGTCCAATTCATTTTTTGCGCGCCTCATTCTACCCTAAACATTACATTAAAAAACAGAATCTCACTTGAGCATCTTATTATAGTCCAGATGCACGGAGAGCTTGAGGAACTTCTGCAGCGTGTTCATTACGGCGGCGGGCTCGGAACGAAGCAGCGACCCGTCGATGATGTGCAACTGGTGGCCGCTGAACTCCGCCAGCCACCGCTCCAAGTAGTGGCTGTACTTGCCTGGGTTCAGGCAACGGTTCCTAGACGCCAAAGAATAATACCACTGTAATAAGTCCCTGTTTAAAGAGTGCCAACGGGACTCATGGCCTCACAAAAAGGCTGAAAGTCACCCAAAGGGCAATGGAGAGAGGACTATGCTCCCCTGCGAGATCGAATCAGAAATAAAGAGATCTGCTGAAGAACCAGAGTATCTGACATAGCCAATATAATTGGCCGGCTTTTTCTTTTGTGGTTTAAAAATAATATGATAGTAAAATAAAGTAGCAATAAAATGTAGAACAGTAAACATTTTGCTAATATTATGTTTCTCATTAAATGCTTTTGTCGGCATTTTGATGTCTGTCGTACTAGGTCGTTAAAACAATGAATAGGATGGTTACATCAAGGCGTACGTTTATACAGTATAGTCAATTGTAGAGAATGTCAATAAAGTTCAAGATGCTATTACGTTAAATGTGAAGCAAAGAGTAAATAGTGCGAGACTTTGTATTTAAGAAAGACTAGCGGCCCCCGCGGCTTCGTACGCGGAGACTACTGACTTTAAATACTCAAGACTTTTGATTGCATGACCCCATTACGATGAAATATTATCCTAAACTAAGGCCTATGCTTACGACCCGCTCGCGAGCGGCTCGCGCATTCGCCGGTTGTGGACGCACCCTAAGAATCAGCTTGTTGACATCTAGTCAAATCAGCAACCCTTTATAGAACGTCAAAATGTGCGCTTTGTACGAAAAAAAATTCTGTTTGTTTGTGCACGCATCACTTAAAAACGACGGAACCCATTTGTATAGGGTTTTCATAGAAGCATAGGGCTTATAGTTTGGATTAACATATAGGCTTTGTTTCATCACAATCGGTCAACTTAGTCAAAAGTTATGAGTTTTCAAAGTCAGTGGTCTGTGCGTAAGGAGTCGCGGGCGCGCCGCTAGTAGTAAAACAAATTGTTGAAAGTGGTTTGGCGTAAAATGTCAGCAATCGACTTCAGCGAAATTGATTCTTGGAACCAGTTGGTTCCAAGAATAGACACACAGTGGGAACACGGGTTCACGGTTGTGAACTATTCAACTACCTAACAATTACAAAACTATTTAGTGACTTTAAAATTTGCGAAATAAAAATAAATGCAAGTAGAAGTAGATGGGGAACCTCGACTTTCCCGGGACTCCTAAGATAATTTGGCGCTATTCAAATAGCAATGTCGGGATATAAAAAGGAAATTACCCATTCCAACAGTATAAAATGCCGACGGAACTCTTTTAGATTTAAAGTACGATAAGATACTAAATGACAGCGCATATTTATTTCTCATTTTTGTTTGTAAAGTTGAATAATATCGTTTATCTAGTTCAAAGACTACAGTTTAATATATCTAGTTGTTTGATATTCACACAGCTTGATGGTTCATACATAACTTATAAGGCTTGTCAAGTATACAATCTACTACATTTTCTGAGCCTATCAAGTTTTATATCAGCAGTAAAATACAGTTTATAAATGAACCATTATTTTTCAGAGATGCTTATCAGAGTGTCTGAGTATAAAGCTCTATTTACATTTTATTGCATACATACAAAAAGTTGACGAACTAATGCAGGCGAACGATTGCTTTATAAAGGCTATGCAATTTTAGATAATAAACTAAACAACAATCACTACGGGCACAGGTATGACACTGCGTGTACGTGAATATTCGCGGTAACAAACAATGCTCTCATTAACCTTTAAACCACATACTCTACCCATCAAACTGAACAACTTTTACTATGGGAGCAAACGTATCAAAGATAAAAAAATCAGCTTTTCCATAGTAAACTGCAATACTTACACGACTCAAATGAATGAGACAGCTGATTTTTTTATCTGACAGGTTTGCTCCTATAGTAAAAGTTGTTCAGTTGATGGGTAGAGTATGTGGTTTAAAGGTTGAATGATACTTTTTCTTACACCCTGTATAGTTAAGTATAACTAAAAACGGATTTCAACTGTAACATAATGTAAGGGTACAATACAAAGAAGTAAATCTAAAAATGAAGGTACTAAACATAAAGCCAAATATAAACTTTAACTTTGTTTCCATAAAGTTTATTTAACCATAAAAGAAAATTATTCTATTATCATAAAGTAAATAACCAAACGTCGCTATTCGTTTAGTGAAACGAGGGCTTTTTATCTCAGTAATATTTCCACCTTATATGTCTTTATTTCATTTTAAGAACGAAGCGAAATTCAGCTGGCATTTTCTTTTGCAATCGAAATAAAATAAGTCTGTAGAACGAAGGCTCTCTTTAAGAGTAAAATACATACTTAACTTCAAAACGGCAAACGGAGATTAAAAATCATTTATTTATACTTACGTAAACTACACGAAGTCAGGCTTACACCGAGTTACAGAAATGCTCATTAAAGTTAATCCTTTATTAAATATCTTGCTAGCTTTTACTGCGTCAACAAGGCAAAAAGTGACAGCAAGAGATTTAATGGAAGATTAACTTTAATGTGCGTTTTTGCGACTGAGTGTTAGGATAGACAGTTGCTTTACTTTAATTTATGGGTGATTGTATTTATGATACTGAACCACTTTCCGAAAGGAACAAAAGGGAAATTAGCAAAAAAACAATACAAACGTTTGATCAGCTGGTTGCATTTAGTATGGAAAGTATGCAATTTTCGTTGCTAATTTCATTTGTTTTCTTAGGGAAAGTTGTTCTGTATCATAGTCACCCCTTAGAGAAGTTTATTCCGAGAGCGCAAATGCGCGCTGCATACAACCGAAGTCTGGTGATATTTTCAATACTATCCAATTAAAGTCAATGAAAATTATCAGAAATAATCTAGAAACTTATCTCTATTGTCGTATGAAGTCAGATTTGCGTTAAAATGTACAGTTTTAATGCTAGGATTAATTTAAGATTTGTATGGAAATCTTTGCGGCACTGTAACTGTATAACTACCTATACATATCAAACGAAAATTTGATTTCATACACACATAGAGATTCGTTTCTAGATTGTTTCTGAAATTCATTGACTTTAATTGGTTAGTATTGAAAATATAACCAGACTCCGTTTTTATGGAGCGCGCCAACGGTAATATACCCTTAAAGTAATGTCACTGTTTACCCTAACACCCTGATCCAAACATTACTTTCAAGGGTTTATTTTATACGAAAATGTGCGAGTATTTTCTACTACAAAATTACCAACATGCAAGTTTAAAATTAAATTGTATTATTAAATATAGAAGCTTACCGTAAATCCCTCAGCGGTTTAGGTGAGGTCTCATTTGCCGATATAATGGTGTGAAAGGTGTAGTTGAGTGCAACGGGATCGCCGTGCGATCTGATATGTTGGTACCAGGAGTATGCCCTGTTAACAATATAATTATCATTTTACAAAAAAATACAAAAATATTTATTTGCGTACCAAAAACATTAGTATAAATACATGGTGAGTGGGACTAATAACTATGGGTTATAAGTTATAACTAATTAAAAAATATTATATGAAAGCGCAGTTTTGAGAAAACGACGTTTTGCGAAAGCGACATTGTGAGAAAGCGACATTTTGCGAAGGCGACATTCTGAGAAAGCGACGTTTTGCGAAATAGACATTGTACGAAGTGGACCTTTTGCGAACGGTTGACATTTTGCGAAGTCGTCATTTGCTCCTAAGCCGTACCAGCGCCCGCCTCCACAGTTTTACATTAGGCACAAAGTAAGTTGTGAAACAACCGTAAGTAACGTTTCTATTTTAGGAACTAAAAAACTTAAAAACATGTACTTGCTGCTACGGTTCATAAACTATCAATCAATCGATTATTTTTTATTTTACACCAAACACACAAGGTCCACTTAATATGCTGACGGTTCTTAAAGGTGATGATCAGACTATTAAGCTGAACAACTCTGACTCCGGGACCAAGATATGGAAATCACAAAAAAAAAATTCTATCCTATACAAAATTGCAAATTTACTCGACCCAAATGTGTGGACAGTAGATTTTTTTTCGCGATTTAGTTGTTTGTAGAGAAACTAGTTCAGTTTAATGGTCTGATCATCTCGTTAAAATCCGTCGCATATTTATAAAGGACTTATACAGATTCCTTCTTAATATGCTGACACTTTTTTAAGGGGATGACCAGACAATCAAACTGAACAACTTTCTGTATGTAAAAAATCTGCTGTTCCATACAAAACTGCAAACCTACTTGAGCCAATTGTATGGGACAGCTGATTTTTTTTTCGCAATTTCCATGTTGGTCCCATATAGAATGTTGTTCAATTTGATGGTGTGATCATCCCCTTAATAAAAAGTGTCAGCATAGTAAGAAGGACCCTGTATATTATACAAAGAGTAAACAGAAAAATATTAGTAAAAATAGTATATTTCATTTGAAAAATACAAAAGTCCTCCTCTGTAAAAAAGCATACTATAAACTGGATGATTATTTAAATGATCAAAATGCTTGGGTCTGAGTGTCACTAACATATAGTTTACTGTATAGTATCAATATTTAATTAAATAGACTATGTATTACTGTATACATAACCTTAGCATAAGAATTTATATTGTAATAGTAATTGAGTCGTGTTATGCTGTAGAGTTTCTGGCCGCATCTTCTCTACAGCGACAACACGTTCCGACGCGGTGGTAGCTTAAAAAAGAATTGACGTTTAATAAGTGTGCTTCAGGCTCCTATATTGAATAAATGATTTTGAATTGAATTGAATAAAAAGAGGCCGTCTTATCGCTAAAAAGCAACGACAATCAAGCAAGCAAAGACAATCTTAGGGTAGAGGAAATAAAAGGGGAACTGTAAAACTGCGCTTGTCAGTGTGTTTTATCACACTACCAGCAAACAATGAAGCCTAGTCCCTGTGTCGTAGTATTAAAGTTTAAGATTATATTTCGATAAAATTATGTTGTTAACTTTTAATAAATAAAAGCGTTGTAGCGGGGTAGAAGTCTAAACTATGTAAAAGCTTTTTCTAATAATAGTTGGGATTTTCGATAACTCGAAGTGTTTTCTGTTTAATTATTGACGCGTGACTGACAGGCCTACCCCGACAGTGGTTACT
This sequence comes from Agonopterix heracliana, assembly GCA_963693445.1. Lineage (NCBI taxonomy): Eukaryota > Metazoa > Arthropoda > Insecta > Lepidoptera > Depressariidae > Agonopterix > Agonopterix heracliana. Next base: position 7,040,715 of record OY856310.1, read on the forward strand.
TCCGCGACCTTTTTACATTTTTACACAGCTTTATAAATAGCTGTGATACAGCCTTAGATAATTTCTAACTAGGCATTCAAAATGCTAATTGAAAACAACTTCTATCATTGATTTAGATGTAAATTTGAAAGGACGTGACCTTCAGCCACTGACGAAATATTTGTCTAACTTTTAACGAATTACGATTACTTAATTGGGTTTATTATCAAAATTTGAATTTGAGTTAGCTCAAATTGAATTAACGTTCAAGAATTCATGTCCGATGCTCGAGTTAAATTAAATGTTAATTATCAACCGAGAGCAACTAAATTAATTACATGTTTCTATCATCGACCTATTATTAAAATACAGTATGATATAAAAGTCCACTCATCAAACTAACGAGAATTTGAACCTAGTAATTACTTTACTATTCCAAAACCATTACAGACTTGAATTTTAAAAGCCATTTACATTTAACAGTGTCTGAAATTATGGAAAACTAGTGTTTTCCCGCGACTTCGTCCGCACAAATTATATACCAGATTTTAATTCAGATCATAAGCTATCAAACAAAAAAAGTTTCATCAAAATCGGTTCAGTAGTTTTTGCGTGATGCGCGAACAAACAAACAAACAAACACACAAACAAACAGACAAACAGACATACAAAATTTCTAAAAAAGGTTGATTTCGAGTCAGGGATACCTAAAAACCATATCGTAATTCTTTTTTTGTAAATATCTTCAATGTACAGACACACTTCAGTTACAGTTTTATAATAGTTAAGATTTAATACTGACCTTTTTGAAGGTGATATGAGTATTGCGATGACCTTGGCGTTCGGCAGCAGCGCGTGAGCACGCCGCGGCACCAGATCTCCATCAAAGTACGTAGCAGACTTCTCGAATGTCAGCTGAGTTCCGTTTCCCAAGCTCGGCGGAAAGAAGTTTAGGTACCTGAATCAATCGATTACATAATATAGCCCTTATACAGGGTGTTTCATAATATTATCTAAAGCAAGTTCTAGTTTTCTATAATTTTTTGGAGTATAACTCTACATCATATACCTAATAATATATTAAAAATTTGCAGACTTTAATAATATCAAAACCAATTTTCTTCAGCCACCCAACTAAATATAGACCCAGCCTATAGACCATCATAAGTAACAATAAATTTTTAAAACTCTTAAGGGGGTTGTTTAGACCGTCAAACTGAACAACTTTCTCTATGGGACCAACATCGAAATCGGGAAAAAAATAATTTTATATCCCATACATATTTTAGCTCTAGTCGATTTATAGAGTATAGAACTTTTTTTTTTTTTTCGCGATTTCGATATTGGTCCCATAGTTAAAGTTGTTCAGTTTGATGGTCTACACCACCCCCTTAAAGATTTATTTGTATTTTTGTAACACCTTGTATATGTAACAAGGTCTGGAGATTACAATTTCATCTCGGTAATGTGATTGGTGGGGCAAATTTGGATTGTACGCACTAATAATTAAGGTGAGACTAGAGGTGAGATTAAATAGTATTAGTGGTGATTGTGGTTGTATTCAATTTTGTGTTTTATTATAATAGTATTAGTGGTTATGCCGGCTGTAAGTGTTCCATTTTGAATTTCAGAGTGAAAATTACATAAAATTTTATTCGATTCTATTAGTGAAAAGTTTAGTAAGATACAAGTTTAATCCTATTGAATGATTGAGCAAAAGGTATTGTATAGAAAATTACTACAAAGGAAAATATAATCTCGATTCAATAGCACTTCAATTTTAAGTAAGTTCTAGACTAGAGTTTTGCCGCGACTTCGTACGCACGGTTCCCGTCATCGTAGCGAGATAAATTATATACAGGATTTTAAGTCTAAGCTTATGCTTTCGAACAAAAAAGTTTCATCAAAATCGATCCAGTACTTTTCGCGTGATGCGCGAACAAACAAACAGACAGACTGCTTTGACAGACACAAAATCATATCGTTAGTTTTTTTTGTTAATATTTTTAATGTACGCACGGACAGTCGGACACACTTCTGTTACACTTTTATAATAGTAGAGATGTAGTAGGAGTAGCAAGTAGTCGAATTTACACACGACGACATCGACAGATCAACCACCAGTAGTAGAACTTAATAAGGGTAGGTTGATCTGTCGCTGTGTAATAATTAATATCAAAGCTTACACGATATTTCTCGCTGAGAAAATCTGAACATTCTGAACTAGACAAAATTATCCGCGATTTCATAAAAGACTGTGTTGGACTGTCGTGTATGGAACAGCAGATTTTTATTTGTTCATTGAACATTTGCTTCAATAGCAAAAATTATTTGGCATCGATTTACATTCACCTTTTTTTTCGATTTTATCGAGATTTTTTTTTCGGCGGGTTATGATCTGTAAGAGTTTTTATATTAGTTATTTCGAACCATATAACAATTTCTAAACGGCAATCGGTATTTTTTTTTGGTAAGTAGTTAATAAGTCCCTGGGCTACAAATATCACCCGTTATGCTATTATTTCAGTGTTCTATAAAATATTATTACTTCAAACCATTGCATTCCACAATTGAACACAACGTTTAAACGAACCATTACGCATTTAGCTAACATATTTATTGATCGCCCAGCGTACCGATTCGAAGGCGGGTTGTTGAAATTTTAATATAATTCGATCAAACAATGTAAACACAAATCACGTACACTGTTACTGATTGGATCGAGAATTCCAAATGGTACATTCGCAATAGAACGGCTTCGCTGTTTTACAACCCACCGACCGTTCGATCCGAAACACCTCCCGACAAAGAACATAAAATTTCGGAAACGACTCTGCAACTAAGTCGTCTTATAAATGTCGAAGTAGTGAAGATAATTGTGTTAACTGTTGACAATAGGATTGATTTAAACGCTAAAACGCTAAAATCGCATTTTAGAATTGGTTGTAAGAAATTCTATGACACCTCGCACACTTATCCGCGGCGAATCGGACGAATCGTCAGAAGAATTAAAAGGAAATTCGTTTCGTTCGCCTCCTTCGCCACGGACTAATATGCGGTCACCCTTATGTCCCTGTAGGAAAGTAGTTCAGTATCATGAGTAGGTAATAAACTACTTAATGCAACTGTCCCTTACGTTATACTAAATACGTAAATTATTAACGTTTAGTTATTTTTCTACAAGGTGTAAGGGACAGCCCTCCGAATACCGAAACGGTGAACTCAGACCCTCAAAGTTAACACTTTTCACTATGGAGCCTACCTCCGGAAAAGCGAAAAACATCTGCTGATGCATATTTTGAGTTGGGTAGGTACGTCAGTTTTGTTTACAGCTGATTCTTTTTACTTATTACTTGCTTGTTTTGCCCCACAAGAGGGCACATCTGACTAACTGTCAAATTAAGCCAGCTTGACAGCAACTGGTCCACCTTGAGGCAACTGACTCTTTTCCTGAGGTAGGCTCCATAGTGAAAGTTGTTCAGCTCGATGGGTCTGAGTTCACCGTTTCAGTATTCGGAGGGCTGTCCGCCCACACCCTGCATACAGAAGTTTTGCTTTCATTAATAAAGTAGGGACCTAGAAGTCAAAGCAAGAACTGCTCAATAAAGTTCTCGTCTGTAAATCCATAATTCCCTTTGAAGTCTTAACTGCAAACAGTCATTTATTTTAGCAAAATTTTGTTACTGACAGATTAATTACTGCATTGACTTGAAGGAGACAAAGGCGAAGTTATTACGAAACATACTTAACTGGCAACTTGTCCTGTTTAAGAGCACAATAGAAAAACGTTGACAAAAGGGACTCACGTTGGCTTAATTAACCGACAAATGAATAAACATTATTTATTTCTTTCTACAAAATGAAGATGTCATTCAAAATGTATGTCCAACTGTCCATCCATATTAAAATAATAAAAGCGAACGAGTCGCGTGGCTAGGCTTCACGGACGGACGTGAGTGGCTTGGCTGGCCACGTTGCCATTTTGTAAAACTTTAATGTGTTTAATTCTGTTTATGAAACAATACTAGAGATTACACTTGACATTGGCAGAATTGCAGTGCTAGACGGAGAAACAGGCCATTAATTAAATATGAAAAAAAAAAACAGCGAAAGTGTGTCGGTCCGTCCGTTTGACTCTCGTTTTTGTCCTAATTTTGACAAAATTTGGTCCCATGTTAGCTTGAATCATGAGGACGGACGTAGGCAGCGAAATACAACCCAGATGAAGTACGGGACACAAATATTTTCTCCGCATATGTAAGGTATATTGCGCGGAAGCAACTCAGCCGCTTTGAAATTGAATTTGCTCGTCTCAAGACACTCAGGGCTTTAGTGTGGCTCCCCGCTATCTTCTTAGCGGTCTAGTCGTATTGCGCGACTTTTGAACATCAACATTTGCGAGCGGAGACTGGTGGCCCAGACTAAGTACCGGTCTCACATAAACATGCTTACATGATACTTTATAGATCTTTAAAATGCATGGATAGGCTCGAAGCGCATTTAGTTGACTTGAAGCACACAAAGCAGGCGTGCATTTGGTCTGTCATCTCAGTACGTATTTGAACTGTAGTTCGTCAAAGTAAAGGCAATATTGACTAGCAATTGTTTAAAGTTATTTTTCTTGTTTGGATCGTTGGCGTAAGGCCAATACATTCGGTAAGTTGACGGATGATGTGGTAACCAGGATTGAAAGAGGTATACTTAGATGGTTCGGTCAAGTACAGAGGGTGAATGAGAGTAGACTCACTAGGGAGATTTATCGATCCAATGCTAGTGGAACAGTCGAGAGAGGGCGTGGAGAGACCAAATAAATGGTCTTCTCCGAAATGGACAAGTGCGTAGCACCCTCAACTGACGGAAGTGCATGAAGAGAGAGAAGTATGTCACAATCGTAGTGTGTGGCGAGCCGTAGTCTCTGCCTACACTTGTGGGATAGTGGCATGAATATGTATATATAGGCGACGACGACACAAGGGCGACGACAGCTCTGTTGGAGTAGAGCATACCCCGGATAGGCAGGTCGTGGGTTCGAATCCCGCTCGCCGCCCGACTTTTTCAATCTTTAATTTGATTAAGCTAACATGGCATACATGTAAAACGTTTACATTATTATTAAAATACATACCAATCCAACCCCTTCAAATAATTGTTGTTATTGAAGAACTGTAGCTCCTCGTAGGTGGTCGGGCTCGGCAGGTTGGGCGCTAGCGACGGGTGCATGGCTAGGAACGTATACAGCGCCGTGCTCCCCGTCTTCTGAGGCCCTATGACCAGCACCTTCGGCAATGTCCCGCACCATTTGTTCTTCGACCATATTCGTCTGTGCCGGATGTCGTCGCAGGGGTTCTAGAGAGAAAATAATTATTGTTAGCAAACATGTTATGATTCCTAGAGGACTCTATGGTTCTGAGCAGACTGGTGGACTACATACACGAATCCAAATTTGTTATAGAATTTAGAATTCCTAGAATAGATATGAGACAGCTGTTTTTATTTCGCGATTTCGATGTTGGTCCCATAGAGAAAGTTGTTCAGTTTGACGGTCTGATCATCCCATTAAAAAAGTGTCAGCATATTAAGAAGGCTCCTATAGATACATAATTATTATGATGGTATATGGTATGGTAGTGATATTTATGGGCGGGGCATAATATCTGATATTTTTTTAACTTCAGACTTACGAGTATTAAAATTCAATCACTTCTTGAAGTTTTATTCATCTAGAAATATTTTAACAGATGAGGCTAGTTATTATATTGGATAGAACGGTATTAAGTTATTCACTAATTTGAAGTGTCGGCTTCGAAGATAATTAATTATACCAGAAAATTAAATTACTTTTGTTATTTTCCAGACTAACTTTAACGAAAACTGTCAAAGTGTGTAAGTAATAATTGAATAAAAGAGAAATTGCTGCAAATATTTTGAAGGTGTAACTTTAATATTCAGATAAAATTACACGATTCGCGGACAAAATAAAATATTTAACGTCACGCCATGCACGCTGATTCATCGGGGCAAATTCGTGTGATGCAGAAATATGAGCAAGCAACAATCCGCACTCAGAATTCAGAGCTACCATAAATTGCGTGCTTTTATTCTGCATACAATATTACGGTTATTACCGAAGAAACAATGACTGTTACTATTAATGAACAAAATTTATAGTAAGCCGAATTACGCTGCTTGCAGAGACCGTAAATTTTTTACGGGTCATACTAACGGGATAATGTAATAAAATTAACGATGAGTAAAAATGACTACAGTGTTTGTATTAAATTCGTTAATAAAAATGTATGTTTAATATCTTTCGTTAACGATTATTTCCATTTTATATTTTGTACGGGAGCAAGGCATGAAAGTATATCGCAGTCAATGACGTTCTATACCCAAGGACTACGCATCGGCGTGCTGTTAATGGGACGGCAAAGTTGTGCTTAATGGCGGTGTGAGCTCAACTTTTTCCTTAGACGTGTGTTGATCGCAAAGCCATAACATGCTGAAGTGTGTCATTAAAAAGTTCCGAAATTATACCCTTCCCCTACGCAAAAAAAAGGTGTGACCCATTACCGATAAGTTAATTTTATTTATCAAAAATAAGACCCGAAAAAGTGTAAAGGATGTAGTAAAACCACATAATTTTCAATAAATTATTAGCATATTATCAGAAAGTTAGTACTAGTTAGTCAAAACGCAGTGATTTGATTATATTATCTTTGGTCAGTCGTCTAAAACCATCATACGTAGCTTCGACTGCGTAATTGTTTTACATTACTACTTACTGACCGAGGACCTACAGAGGACATTTGAAAGGAGTGTCAGCGGTAATGTATGGACAAGAGCAGTTGAAGCATAATATGAAATTAGAGACAGTAGCTATGTTATTGTATGACGAACGTAAGTCCATTGGTATAGAACATCATTGCTCGTAGTCCATGCATCTGCGCATTTCAGTGAACCATGCATGCAAATTGACATGTGATTCATTTTCTGCAATGAGAAGATTTCGATGGTCCCATAGAGAAAGTTGTTCAGTTTGATAATCTGATCATCCCCTTAATAAAGTGTCAGCATATTAAGAAGGACCCTGTATAAACGTTCGATCAGCTGAGTACGTATGGCAAGTCCAAAGGTTTCTTGGGGAATGTTGTTCAGAGTCATGCATGAGTGAAATCACCCTTTAAAGTAATGCAACCGTCTACACTTAAGCACATCGCATACAGAAGGAGTCGAGGCGGCGTCGAGTCGCGGGCGCTCCTTGGCGACCTTGACATATGGTCGATAATTTTATACCATGAATTCGAGCGGCCCCCCGCTCGGTTTGGAATGATATACAATTATATAGTAGTCCAACCGATTTCGGTTATGGCGACTGCTGTGCTCTCTCACGCCGCACATGTGCTCTCATGTGGCTGGCGTAACCAATTTTTGCCTTAAATGTTCGGCTGCAGGGGGCACACGTCAGCACTCCATCCACATAGTTGTTATGGTAGGCCACAGGTGGGCGGGCCTTTAGCTCATCACGCTTCCTGTCCAGCTCATCACGTCTGCGCTCCTCGAAGTCAAACACGCTATTCTGCACTAGCTGCCTCCACTCGTCTCTGTTTCCAGCACGTCGTTCCCAATCTAAATCTCCGATGCTGCAGTTCTTCATGTGCCTTTTCTGTACATCTTTGAAGCGGAGAAGTTGGCCACCTTGCTTGCGCTTCCCATCCTACCCATACCAACCGTATGTCAAGGTAGCAAAGGCGCGCGGCCGCGCCTCGACGCCGCCTCGACTCCTTCTGTATGCGATGCGCTTTACACCCTGAAGACCAGGACAGCCCAGTGTTATTATGCGGAGCTATAAATCTTGATTAGATCATAACATAAACTGTTCAAAAGGGATGAAAATTGATACAAATAGGTACAATGAAAACACATTACCACCAGAGCAAACTAGTGATAATAGTATAAGAAAGAGTATGGTAATATATGCATACAGTATGGACACTTCCGCTGCTCCACCAATTTTACCTCACTCCCTCTTGCTAGGAAGCGTGGTAGGAAATAAAAGGCAATGGTGTATTCCTGTCTCACTCGCAGTCACTTAGGTAATCCCTTTTGTATAAATTGACAACCAAGTATCCAAGGAGTCACATTACTTAAAGTACATTTTAAGTTTAAAGTACACTAACACACACAATCGCGCGGGCACACGTGTTCACTCACACGCACATTTCATTTTTATACATAATCTATACATTTTTGGCATGTTAAGGAAGTAGCGAGGCAGTACCAATACGAGCATTCTCAAATTGCTCTAAGGGAAGACTTCAAATGTAACAAGTTTTGAGTGAAATAAATATTTTAAATATTTTTATACAGGGTCCAACTTAATATGCTGACACTTTTTTAAGGGGATGATCAGACCATCAAACTGAACAACTTTCACTATGGGACCAACATCGAAATCGCGAAAAAAAAATCAGCTGTCCCATACAAAACTGCAAACCGACTTGAGGCAAATGTATGGGACAGCAATTTTTTTTTTCGCGATTTCGACGTTGGTCCCATAGAGAAAGTTGTTCAGTTTCATGGTCTGATCATCCCCTTAAAAAAGTGTCAGCATATTAAGAAGGACCCTATATATATTTTTCTTTATGTTTTACTTTGAAATTTATAAATTGACATAAAAAGCCCTTAAAAATCACAGCCCCTTTCACACCAAAGTACACGATAAATATACAAAAGATTGCCATCCGACCGATTGTAACCTTATCTATCAATTAATATAAAGCTCAGTTTCGCTTACCCCCCAAAGTGGATTGAGTTCGTCGGGTCTCAGCTGGAAGTACTTGTCGGCGAGGGCGAGCGGCGGCGCGGAGGCCAGACGCACGTTCGTCCAGCACCGGAGGAACTTCACCACGGACTCGAACGTGTACAGCGCCAGCCGGTCGTTGCCGTAGTTGGACATGTGGGTCATGAACACGTTGATCTGTTGGCAATTTTACAATTCATTCATTTGGTCACCCTAACACACCCCAAGAACAATCTCACAATAATTTGGTATGTGAAGTTTTTTTTTTGAGAGCTGAATCGGAAACCATGTCGAGATAACATACTTTCTATGTTTCGTATATTAAAAATAAAGGTTTACGGATAATTTTATAATTAAAAATTTCTTTAAAACAATTTGTTTTTAATTTATTGCCACAAAATTTTGAAAAATTGTGTTCGAAAGAAAACCAACATTGTGTTTATCCAATTATATTGCAATTGGAACGTGACTATAGTTACTACGCAATTATTTTTAAATATACAGAGTGAAATTGATATAATTAGCATCCTTTTAAACTAAGAGTCTACCATCAAATTGAACAACATTTACTATGGGAGCAAACCAATCGGAGCAACAAAAAAATCAGCTGTCCCATACTAAACTGCACCCGCCGCCGCTGCCTACACGGCTCAAATGTATGGGACAGCAGAATTATTTTTTGCTCCGATTGGTTTGCTCCCATCGTAAAAGTTGTTCAGTTTGATGGGTAGACTCTTAGTTTAAAAGGATGCTAATGATATCAATTTCACCCTGTAGTTAGATACATTCACTATTGAATTACAATGTCGCCCAGTAAACTTATATACCTGGAAAATTAATCTTCCAGGAAATAGGGAACGAAATAAAGCAGAGCAAATAATTTGATGGAACCTTTTGATGTAAATTCATTTTATTCATTCATGTTCTTTTACCTTTGCTCCGTATTTTAAAAAGATAACATTCGATGCAATAAACAGGATAGTAACAAGGTAAAAGTTGTGTTATTTTAGCACCAGCCGATCTACAAACTACTACCACAATCTGAAAGTATTGGAAAGGCACGTAACTTTATATTGTCTCAATTCAAGTTTACTCCTTCTAAGAGAGAATGTGTTTTGAGCTTACAATACCATTCCTATAGAAATCGATGTTTGTATGGTTTTTAAAAGGTTGCCGTCTGAAATTTACAAGGCAAGTGTGAATGGAATAATGGTTGAAAGGGGTCGCCCTAGGCGCACGTACGCTGATCAAATCGGATGCGTACCTACTGAAGAAGGGCCAAATAAAATGTAACCGGAACCGACGAGCTTGTATGAAGAGACTTATGAATGAGCGTTGAGAAGGCGAGAGATGTGTGTCAGAAATTCAGAATCGTAGCATGTGGCGATCTGTTGTCTCTGCTTACCCCAGCAGTGGGACATAGGCGGGAGCATATGTTTAAAGGTCTTTTATTTTTTTTCGATAAATCTTTGTTGTACCTTCACGTACATGAGTTTTAACCTCTTGAGTGGCGGCACCCACGATTCTCAACATCTATTATCGTTCTCAAATATCACCGCTTGTATGAATACGGAATTGTACGGAAACGGAAATTGCACGAAAGTGTCCGTAGGCGTCGGCTTTCAGGGTATCGTTCGAAAAATCGGAGTGTGATTCTTAGCTTTGTTTTTCATATCTTGGCTGCAAGTCGATGAGGGATAGTCAATTTCGCTACGCAATTAGCCACTCTATCATCCACGAAAATGAGGTCTCCCAAAGTTATCGATGAATTTCTTGAAGAGCCCCATGAGCTCCGAATGGAGCGGTATAATTTGAGAAGCATAATGTGTTTGGGACAGCAGCAAGATTAAAACAGTTCAATCACAAGACCAAGCTATTACGAACCCATTTAGCACTAAGAACTTACAGGATTATTGATGACAGTCTGGAAGAGCTCCCCTCCCTGTATGGAGCGGTCGAGGCGCTGCCTGCCTCCCGGGTACCGTTCGAGAAGCAGAGTGTGCGTGAAGAGGCCGCAAGTCTGCCGCGGCAGCACCATCACACCTCGGTGGCGGAAGCCGCGGCGTAATCTAGAACAATATTCAAACAATGTTAAAGCTGTAAGTGTGTGTTACTGTTAAAGCTCGAATAACGGTAAATCCTATGATTTTCTTGTAAAAGTATAAGTTGTGTTTGTGAATCAAAACAGAGTTAATTGTTTTATACTCATTTGGAATTTTGAACAAAAACAAAAACAAGGGGATGTAGCGGGAGGTGACACGAGTAGCAATGGGCTGCATACTTCCCGTGAGTATGATAAAGCGCAGAGCATGTCTAAAACATGACTGTTTTTCAAAATTTATGTAAATCTGAGTGCAAAAGTGCATTTTATCCGCTAGCGTGGAAAGAGTTTTTGAAATTCGAATCTGTCTATTCAATATTTTTCTATACCGCCAATCCACTGAAAATGCTTAATAACTATTTCATGTCACTGGCCAGCACGAAAAAAAAACTGTTTAAAATGTTCTGTTTAGCAATTCACTTTTTTTCCTCGCTGTTGTGAGGTGAAAAGTTGTGAGTTTCGCTCGGCTGCAAAGTTATTCTGCGTCTCGTACCTAAGAATCCTTCGCTTGCTCAGGTTTCAATACAAGTACTCGCGCCAAAAAGCAACTTTGCAGTCTAGTATAACAAAATAACTATTGTTTTACACGTTTGAGAATTACGTAGCATAAATATTCTATGTGATTTTGTAATCACTTTCCAAATTTTCACGGGACGTTCAGACCATCAAACCGAACAACTTTTTACAGCAAATCTGAAATTGGTCACCTGGAACATCAGTTGTTGGTTTCTAAACCACCCCTGAAAATTTGGAAAGAGTTGTCTGAAAAAATCGTCCTGTATATTAACTGACTATCGTACTATTTGGAGGCGGTCAGATACTTTGCAACTACCAACTTTGAAAGCAAGCATGTTGTTGTAGTGAATCTTGCTGCTACAGGCAAACTTTTTGACCAGTTTAGCATATTTAGGGTTTCAGGATAATTATATGTATAAGTTACTCGTATGTGGTGGTAGATGGCACAAAAATACTGCCAACAAAGTCTTATTTTTGCCCCACCAGGCATTTCCATTACTTCCACTCTGTCGGAGAGGCCTATTTTAACCTGGGAGCCATACGACCTTTGAAGGTGGGTACAGTTATTGCTACCAACTATTTAAAGCACAGTTGTAGCGATTTTTCCTCATAGTTGTACCGACTCAATAATTCACAACTCACAAATTATTTGTATAAATAAAAATGGACCTGAAAAAAAAGAAAACTACTCTGTAAAAATGTGCAGAGATGGAAACCGTGAAGCTCTCTCTCATTTCGTATATTGCGAGTGGCAATGTATCTAACAGTGCCGAAATATTGATGTTCGCCATAAGTATTCTTGTTATTGGGAACCGTTAGCGATATCACATAGCTACCTTGCGTTGGCGGTTAGCAAACATTACGTTGTGACAAATACTGTAGGCCTACCATGAGTTTTCGCTGTACGTTACTACTGTAGTTGCGGCACCAATTTAGTATGACAGAAGCGCTGTACGAAATTCAATACAAAAACTGTAGTTTACTCCAGTAGTAGCATAGCATATGCTCACGATTATATTCCCCGAGGGGGTAAGTCAGATATATTCTGAAACCTCAGAACAGTTCGGAACCTCTGGTCTTATCATTCCCTTAAAACCTGACAGGATATATTGGATGAGGAATCATTCTTCCTTACAAAGCATACCATGCGGAAGAAAAGCCTTCTCGATCAATATAAGCTGTCTTCACTCGCGCGAAAGCAAGATAAAATTTAATAAAACCGCTACTTTCAGATATGCTCTTTCTACTGGCTTTAGAGAAGACAATAATTTTGTTGTTTTAGTACAGCCGTGAGCAATGTGCAGCTAACTAATTTGAAATGTTAGCCAGCTTAGAACCTTGTCACTATCACCTGTCTTAGACCATATAACAGGGACTTGCCATGCGTTAGCATTCCCTACTGCCTGCCAAGTTACATGTTCAATTGACCATCGGCATTTACATACAATTTTATACCTTATTATCTTATTGCTAAAGACACCGCCTATAATGAGCGTTTTTCTTTTTGTTTTCTATTGGATCGATAGATGGCGCTACGGTCTGTACTAAGAAACGTCAACATTTCAAAAAGTGTTTCTTTAAAATAGTAAAGAGTGAAAAGATGATCAAGAAGATGCCAACGCATCTTTTAATGACATATTTCATTAATTAATAATCATTTCACTTGAAAATTCTAAACTTTTACGCCTTGCATGGCTGAATGGGCTCGATGCCAGGGCATTAAAAAAAAGGCAGGCACAGACTTGACCAGATTTTGACAGGATCTCGCTTACGGCTCTATGGGGCGATAAACATGTCATCTGTCGAGTTTTTTAGGAACTAAATTAAAAAAAGAAAAGAAAAACGCTCATTGAAGAACAATAAATTCAGGGGTTCTCCCGAAATTATTTAAACAATCAAAATTAGAATCTAAACTAAAGTAATAGAATGAAATCCAAAGTTGCGGTTTTCATGCAACCGCTTCCTCCACGAAGTGTCAGAAAAGTTTGTTAGTAGATTACACGCGTAACTCATCCATAGTTATATGGTCAAGAAACACTTACGAGTCATAACTGTACACAATAAAATGCACCAATACGTAAAAATAGTTGTCTAAAATTCGTCGAGCTGAAAACCGTGTAGTAACATTTCCTTGTTCCGTATATTGCATACGGCAATATTCCGCATTGAACAATGCCGAAATACTGATGTTCGCAATAAGTGTCCTTGTTATTGGGAACTGTTAGCGGCATCGCATCGATGCGCCGGGGCGGTTTGCAAACAGCTATTGACCGCAGACATTGCGTTGTGGCTGCACATTGTCTGTGTATCTCGATGATACCAAGATATTCGATTATATCGATATTAATGTCGTGGTCTGCTTCGTGTTCTATTTTGTTATGTAAAGATGAATAGATAGGTTGGTGGAACGCGAAGTAGAACAGTGTGTTAAATACCTATATAGGTACATGTAGTTTAACAATGCAAAACGTCTTTTAATAAAATCGGTCAAGTGCGAGTCGGGCTGCTCGCGCATCGAGGGTTCCGTACCACACCACCACACAACACAACATATTAACTTAAAAATAAAAATAAATCTCCGGGACTATTAGCGCAAGACCGACTCACACATGGCCTGTTTTTATTATTTGTTGTCATACTGTAGAGTTTGCTCTATAATCACATCAAGTTTGACGCTTGTATGTATTACCGTTTTTACCAGAGAGCGAGAAGAAAAAACGTCGATAAAAACTAGTTTCTTGAAGAGAACCTCCCTTAATTTTTACCTTTTTGTAATTTTTATCATTTGTTAACAAATCCACCGTAATAACGCACCTTCTCTGAAAATTTCAACGATGTAGCTAATACGGTTCAAAAGTTACAGCCCTAAATAGGTAGGACGAACGGACGGACGGACGGACAACGTAGGCTTAGTAATAGGGTCCCGTTTTCACCCTTTGGGTACGGAACCCTAAAAATATAACCCTGAAAACATGAGTTGGACGTTTTACTGTGACTAGGCAGCGAAATATTATTTTATGTAGGAAGTTATGTTATCCTATGTACAATTATTGAATTTAATCGAAACACAGATAAGTATTTCAGTTGTTTTCATAATGCTTTTTCTTTTTTCATGACCCGGAAATATGCCAACTTTGACCTTTTATTTATACAGAAAAACTAACAGTCGTATTGAAGCCGGAGTTTTACTCTCGACTACAGATTTCTCCAATAAAAACTGCATGCAACAATAATTGGCTTTAAAATACACTGTGCTCTTTAGGAATTGATTATCAAAAATACTTTGTACACACACACCCCTACATCCTCAATACAAGTTGTTTCATAAGTAAAAATAAATATTTAAAACTCTTAAGGGGGTTGTGTAGACCGTCAAACTGATCAACTTTCTCTATGGGACCAACATCGAAATCGCGAAAAAAAAAATCGGATATCCCATACATATTTTAGCTCTAGTCGATTTGTAGAGTATGGAACATCATTTTTTTTTTCGCGATTTCGATATTGGTCCCATAGTGAAAGTTGTTCAGTTTGATGGTCTAAACCACCCCCTTAAATGTTTATTTCTATTTTTGTAACACCTTGTAGAATATGTAGGTATTAACTATTTCATGTTTCTATTTTCAGTGGTTTAGGCTGTGCGTTTTCTGTCAATCAGTGAGTCGTTCAGTTAGTCATGGAACTGTTTTAAAGTTTAAAGTTCAGTATCATGGGTACAGTCAGCATCAAAAGTATCTAAGCATGTTAAGTGTTCATAAATATCTGAACAACTTTACGATAGCAAACCTTATTTCAACTCACAAAGAAATGAAATTAATTTATCTGTCATGTTATTATTTGTTAAGTTGAGAACAAATGTTATCTAGTAGGAAATAGGGTTTATTTTCGTGTAATTGTTCAGATGTTTATGAACGCCGTAAACGCTTAAATACTTTTGATGCTGAGCGTACAATCACCTCTTAAAGTTATGCAACTGTTTAGACAAAAAAAAACTGTTGCTTATTTTAAAAAGTAATTCGGGTTTTAATCAGTATGAGTTATTATTGGTCCAAATAACAGTCCTTAGATTATTTTTACCACAGAACAAAGGATCTATCCAGTAGGTGACTGCAACAATAGATGTAACCCATTTGAATTGCACGCTCCACTTTGGCCATTCACACAACTATTAAATCAGATTCGCCTGAAAACTTTTAAGTGCAGCGTTTTTACGATCAGCGCTGGTTTATACATAAAACCGGAAAACTGAACTAGAGGCCCCATAGTCGTGTACAAACAAACGGACAATCGAGGTGTGTGAAAACATAGTAGATATGTAGGAACTGTTATTGAGAATAGTATTTGGGACGTGTGATCAGAGAGCGTTTAAGGCCTGTCACATACATGTGGAATTCCGATTCAGAATTCCGAATGAAAACTGGTGTTTCGTATAGGTTTGAAATTCCGTTCGCAAATCTGGAGGGGGAACCTCCATACGAAAACCTGTTTTCATTCGGAATTCCGTATTCGTGTGGCAGGTCTTAACTATGACTGGTTACAGCGTTGATCACATTCATAAGGAGCGGAATGGTTGCAAATTCAACACAATGGCATAGTGTAATAAAAACTAATAGTGGTGAAGCTCAGCGGTCGCGGCAGGTCAATCAGTCCCTATCTGCGTGCGCGCGACTCAATTAGGGTATACGCCAGCCCCCCCCCCCCCCCCCCCCACACCGCGCGGGCATAGACCCGCCGCGACTGCTGAGCTTCACCACTATAAGTGTTTTTACACTATGACACTGGTCTTATTCATATTCGATCATGACTTTGAAAGTGACATTCAAAATTTGCACTTTAGGTGTTTGATCAAGTTTGGAATTTGGAACGCCAAACTTCCGATGAGCATGCATGAAACTACTGATGAATGTGGAGAAAGCGAGAGAAGTCTGTCAGGATCGTAGCAGGTGGAGGTTTATCCTCTGCCTACCCCAGTGGGAGACAGGTGGGAGAGTATGTATGTACGTTAACATTATAACGTAAAGCTGCTGCAGTTAGCATACATGTCTGACCTCTGGCACAGATTATTCAGTAGTTACTACTGTAACAGATGCCGCACTCTCCCGATTTCACGCGCTTTTTGGAATTTTGTCATGCAGATATCACTTTTTCTGCGGCTCTTTTTTGTCATTTAGTTCATTATTTAAATTTCTGTAAAATTTTGATTTCTAAGATTTGTTTTTTTTGACGCTGTGGCATAAAAAAATAAACCCGCGCGCCATTTTTTATGTAAGAGTTTTAATGTTGACGAAAATGTGCTCAAATTAATTTTGAGTTCACATTTGACACCAGTGCCAGAAACTAATTTTAATTAAAAGGTTAATTAATTAAAACGAGTAAGGGTTGACGCCGCGTCGACGGCGGACGACTTCCCAAAGCTAAATGCCATTTTTGTATAGGCCGGCCGTCTCGGTAGACGTGTCTCAACCCTGAAGGTTCAGTTGTTTTTTTGAGGATTATTTGGAATGATATTGCGTTTTTCATTGTGATGATGCTGATGTGATGAGAACTTAACATTGCCTAAGTGAAATCTTATCCAACACTCACCTAGCCGGTCTCAAGTGGGGATACTCTTCAGTGCTCGTAACCCTGACATCCCAAACCTTCCTCCAGGCTTCGAACAGCGGCTCATGCACAGGGTACACTCCGGAGTGATGAGGTGACACCGAATAGCAGGAGTTAGTTGGAATGCCGTGCTCTAGCGCGAAGTGCTTGTTCAGCATCATCTCAGCTTCCAGTTGGGACACGTTGTTGTAGAGGTGGGGTTGCTGGTGGTTCCACATGTGGCAAAACCTGGGGAGAACATTTTCTTTTTAATTGGTGTTTACAGTAAGACCAGGAAAACTAAAAAATTTAAAAATAATATTTCAGGCCGATGACATCCTCGTGCGCATCATAAGTACATTAATTTGTTTTATCGAAGTCGCTGTTAAGCCGGTACGATCAGCGACCGTTTGCATTCGTTTTTTGGCTTGGCTTGACACCGACTTCGATAAAACAAATTAATGTTCTTATGATGCAAGCGAAGAAGTCATCGGCTGCAATACACTTTTAATTAGTAACGAAACTTTAAGGGTATCAGACCAAGAATCTGAACAACTTTCCCTAAGGAACCTGAGTCGAAAAAGGAGAAAAATTTCTGGACCTTCCATAGAAAACCGATCGGCCGATCCGCACTTTTGTATGGGAGGTCCAAAAATCTTTATCGTTTTTCGACCCATGTTTCTTAGAGAATGTTATTCAGATTCACGGTCTGAATACACCTATAAAGTCTCGTTACTAATTAAAAATTAGTGGTGTATTATTTTTTAATATTTCTGTTTATTTGAAGAAGGTTAAAATTTTTTATTAAAATTTTGTTTATTTTGCAATTTTCAGTGGTGAATTCATTAGTTTGACTAATATATCAGTTATGCACGCAAAGGTTACATCAATACGAAGCAAATGTTTCATTTGCCGATGATTTGCTTTCAACTTTTGAGGAGTTCTATTGTGTAGCTCAGAAGCGCTTCATCAGATCTTTACCAAATTAAAATTGGACCATAAACTCAGTCGAAAGTTAAAAATATAAAAAAAAAATACTGACGAATTGAGAACATCCTCCTTTTTTAGAAGTCGGTTAATAATTCCGCTCGTCGATCTTCGTTTGAGCAGAGCAGGCCAGAGTCCCCGTCAAAACACGAAGTCATTTAGCAATCACAGGGTAATAAGTCGGATAGCAGCGAAAAGGGCGCGAAAACAATTAGCCAAGCGGCAAGGGATTTCAGGCTCGCGACGGTGGCACATCCTGATAACATTTTTTAACTGCTCAGTTACATCGGCAAGACTTATAAACCTGGTACCACTGACTTGACTCCGCCAATCCGAACTGGACCCACATAGTTGATGGCTAAATCCCACCAATTTCCATCCTTATTCGTGAGAGGAGGCCTTTGCCATGCAATGAGGACGTACAAGATAGACATTTTTTTTAACTTCTGGGGTTTACTTGTTGGTTGTTTCCCAACTATACAGTCAGCTTTTTGGTGAGCACTTGTTCTGTTTTTGTTTTCAGCTTAGAATAATATCCTTCATTTGATACCGTAGGAATAGCGAAACATATCCCGAGTAGAACTAGAGATACGTTTTTTTTGGAGTACCTACGTTGAACACCATATAAACGTCATTTTGACTTGAAACAATCAACAAAATTATACAGGGTCCTTCTTAATATGCTGACACTTTTTTAAGGGGATGTTCAGACCAACAAACTGAATAACTTTCTCTATGGGACCAACATCGAAATCGCGAAAAAAAAATCTGCTGTCCCATACATTTGGCTCGAGTAGGTTTGCAGTTTTGTATGGAAGAGCTGATTTTTTTTCGCGCTTTCGATTTTACTCCCATAGAGAAAGTTGTTCAGGTTGTTGGTCTGATCATCCTCTTAAAAAAGTGTCAGCATATTAAGTTGGACCCTATATTATACTCATATAGGGAACAGCCGATGGTATCGCAATTTCAATGTTGATTCCAAAAATAAAGTTGTAGGTATAGTTTGATGCCCTCATCATTACCTTAAAAGCCGTCAGCATAAGAAGCATCCTGCATGCACAAAATGTACCTTGCTACAATTGCATACCTACTTAAAAACGTAATCGATAGTTGCAGCCAAGTTTCTAACTTCTAAGTATTCTAAAAGTACTACTGTATTGTTAAGACTTTGCAGTAAGTAACGGTTAGAAGTTTCCTGATTGTTGATTACTTAATTGAGTTCTGATAATGTTCATACAATTTTCTCAGTTTGTACCAGGAAAATTATAGAGATCACAATCGTTATTATTATTAGCAATAAACGCTCATACATTTTCCTCCAGATTTAAAAATAAACTAACAACTACGTCTTTAGACTTCTCGATACATCTATTGAGAGCGAAGTTTCATCTTTAATTAAATAATATAATGCCGGTAAGTACTATAGGTACTTCCAAAGTAATAAGCGATCTTGCCATAACATTATTTCGTTACATCCATACTTAGATCAAAATAAAATGAATGGATAGGCCTTACGCGAAAATTTCAAACCAGAAAAATGAGGCAAAACAAACGAAGGGTCTTAGAAAAAGTATATGTCTAGAATGAGCCTCACACTTGTTCCGTAAAAAACAAAAGGGGCTAACTTTCTCAGGTTGGTGTGCGTGAGGCGCCATACAAAATATGTATGTGTGCGTGTATATGTATAGGGTTTTGGAACCAGTACTGGTTCCTATTTTTTTCGACGCTTTCGTAGCTTTGACTGTCTATCTTGATAATCTAAGCGAAGGGTTTACTTCAAATTTGTATTCAAGTGCCCTAGATTTGACAGATAATGGCGCTATTTTGTATGGACCAAGTGCACCAGTAGTTTGCTTCAACTTACCGCGCTTTAGGCCTATCCATTAATTTTATTTTGATCTAAGCATCCATATGGTATTAGCAAGCACCCTTCTACTGACCGAAATGAAAGACGTGTCACGTCAAAAGGACGTTATTCGTGATGTTCTCAAAAACTAGTGGACCTATTTTAGTACTCTAGCCTAGTGGTACTTTCACATGATCGGCTCACACAATGAGCGTTTTTCTTTTCTTTTTTAAATTAAGTTCCTAAAAAACTCGACAGATGGCATGTTTATCGCTCCATAGAGCCATTCACGAGATCCTGTCAAAATCGCGTCATGACTGTGCCTGCCTTTTTTTGGAACGCCAAGGGATCGAGCCCATACAACCATGTTTGGCGTAAAAGTTTCGAATTTTCGATTAAAATTATTAGTAAATAATGAAATATGTCATCAAAAGATGCGTTGACATCTTCTTGATCATCTTTTTTACCCTCTTTATTATAAAAAAAAAAATTTGAAATTTTGACGTTTATTCGCACTGACCGTAGCGCCATCTATCGATCCCCTAGAAAACCAAAAGAAAAACGCTTATTCACAAGATAAGCTTAATGCGTATTGACTGAATAATAAATAATCATAATCCCTTACAGGGTAGTGAGAAACATTGATACAACTACCAGCTGTCTTGTATGCAGTAATAAGGCTCACTATTAGCGTACCTATTGAAGATTTTAAGATGAAAACACGTCCAAAGTAGGTAGCAAGTCTTTCGCCCACAAATAATTCGACAAATAAAGAAATAGACCACCTACATATTGAGTACACAAATAACCTGTCAGTTAGCCACAGTTAAGCCTCGTAGCAGCTAAAACGGTTAGCGAAGTTTGTTGCCAATATGTGACCGAAGATCTATTCATAGCACCGCCTCCTCTGTAGTTACGGTTCGGTTAAATGTTCTCGTTCAGTTGTCTTAGAAATCTATACTGCATTGTTAATATATGTTATACAAAACAGCCTTGTTCGGTGGTCCTTTTCTACTAGGCAGTGTAAGGTAAGTTATACCTTTGCTCTACAGTGGGATCCTACATCCCACTGTAGGACAAAGGCCTGTCACGGGTATCGATGAGAGAAAGAGGGCCATACTCCACGAGACGGCCCCAGTGCGGATTGGTGGAGGTAAGTTCGTTGCAACTTTCGGCCAGAAAATTTTCAAACCGCCTCTATAGGGTGTTAGGGTAAACAGTTGCATTACTTTAAGGGGTGATTGTACTCCTGACATTCCGGACATTCGTAAAAAATGTAGGTCTTCCCATACTAAATACAATCAGCTGTTCGAACTTTTGTTGAAAATATGTTTTTTTTTTTGGAATTTCCTATAGGTTTCTTTGGGAAAGTTGTTCAGTATCATGGGTACAATCACTTCTTAAAGTAATGCAACTGTTTACCCTAGCACCCTCTATAGGGCTCTGACTTGGTCAAAGTAACTCACCAGGTAAAATGCTCGGTGTTCTTGAGAAGCGCGTCATCGCCGCGGTTCTCAAGCATGGTGCCGTGGTGGTAGTACTTGGCGCTGAAGCCGAGGTTGAACCTGAACCCCGGCACGATCCTCTGCAGCGCCGCCTGCGACGCTAGCAGCGCTGCCACGTCCTCTTCGTGAAGACGAGTACCTAGCAACAAAAAATCATTTATTATTATTTTTGTATTGATGTTATGATAATTATAATCATCAACATACGTCCCACTGCAGCACGGCTAGTATACCACCCACGACAAAACGAGAATAGCGCCATGCACACTCTTTTTGGCTTCACTGTTCAATGTCAGAGGAAGTAAGTCATACTCCAATCAAAAGGAAATGGTACGCTCATTTCGTCTACGATTTTATGTCAAGCAGACTACGAGTATAATACTATTGCATGCGTAAGTAAGCAACATCGAATTCTCAGTTTATCAACTCCATCACGCGGTCCACGACGGCAGGTGACTTACTGATATAGTATATTCAAACTACCTAAAGAGGCGTGCCTCTATAATATCCGCATATAACTCATAAACTATGAAGCGGTTTTCGTAGATGTCAAGATGATATTCACAGAAAGGTACGTACTTAATCTTCCATACATATATGTATTATCAGAAATTATTTGAACTGTTGCCCTCGTTATCTGTTAAAATTTCAAATATCGAAAGTTCTAATGCGAAAACAAGTTCCGTTATCTCCTAACAGATAATTCGAATAACGCCTCGAGTTCGGAGACAGTTAAATCTTTTGTTTGTTCGAGAGTTTTGCGAAAACCTTTCATCCTGAAGAAAAACACAGAGTGGAGAAATCTGCAAGTCCCGTAAGTGCGCGGACGATAGATGGAAACACCCCACACCCCGTTGGGACCGAGCTAGTGGAAAAGGGCACTTGCCTGAAGTGCTACTACGACACGTTTGACGATCGACACTACAAAACCATTGTAAAACTTTGCTTAACACTTGGTAAGCGAATTCAATGTAAAAGATCCAAGAAACCTACTGACATTGTTCAGTCAATATTTACGGCCCAATCATTAGCGTAACAAATAATCTGATAATACAGTGACAGTTACTTCATTTCTGTAGGGCGAGATGTTTCATGTGATCTTTAGAATAGCTGTGATAAGTGTCCCAAATCCAAATTTTCGGTAAAGTTGACAATGGTAAAGTGACTTTAGCAGATGGTACGGTGGCGCATAGAGATGGGTTAGTATAGAGGACCTCTGAAACTATACGAGATACAACATATTCTTTTAAATTTAGACAACAGAGACCGTAGCATGATGCGCGTGATACAGCTATATCACGACTTTTAAATCGTTCGTTCGCGCGAAAATAAACGGAGTGCGAAAGCGCGATAGTATTGAATCACGCTGCCTTACACGGCCGCAGGTTCCATAGCAACATTTACTCCATACAAACTACACAGTCAATATTGTCATAATAATAATGATCCTAAATGAATGAATCCTGAGTAGTACTTATTATGACTTTTTTGAAAATCTATGAATACTGTTTTTCTTATATCTAAAATCGACGCCATGGTTCTTAGAACATTATATTTTTCTATCTCTTATTCCCATAAATGACTCATCTCGATGCGCCACCTACGCTATGTATCTGAAAACCCTGCCAATAATAAATCAAGAATGTTGTAGTTACCTCTCTCGCCGACGAAGATATCATCGATATCAACTAGTATCCATCTCTCGAGGCTCAAGCTAAGCTGGCCGTGGCTGAGATAGCTCAGCGCATCAAGGAACAGGAGCCGATGTAACCAGAACTGGAGACCCGATCCGAACAGGACCCGCTGGACGCCGTCAATGCGCCCATGGTCTTGTATCACTGTCGCTAGTGGCATTCGTTCTTCTGGAAATAAAGCTAAGTTTTAGTTGTTTAATAGACAAGGGAACAAAGAAAATAATGGCTATTAATGCTCTATATCTTATCTTAACGCCTAACCGTAAATTCATTCAGGCCGTTGGCCGAGTTATGATATCTAAGTACTATAATTTCGTAATTATCTTGCCCTTGTCCCACTTTTAGGGGTCAGCGCAATATGTCGTTGTCTTTCATTCATCTCCCAGTCTTTCAAGCACTCACTTCTTTCTTACACAATACAGGGTCCTTCTTAGTATGCTGACACTTTTTTTGAGGGGATGATTAGACCGTCAAACTGAACAACTTTGTCTATGGCACCAACATCGAAATCGCGAAAAAAAATCAGCTCTTCCATATAAAACTGCATACCTAGTACCTACTCGAGCCAAATGACTGGAACAGCTGATTTTTTTCGCGATTTTGATGTTGCTCTCATAGAGAAAGTTGTTCAGTTTAATGGTCTGATCATCCCCTTAAAATACCCTGTATTAGCACACAATCCATCCATCTTTTCTTCGGCCTTTGTATAGCATATTGATGAATTGATAACAAACAAAATATAATTTCATCAAACATTTTGGACAAAGACTTGTCGTTCCAATCCGAAGAAAATATCTTATAAAACAGGATTACTGAATAAACCAGTACACTAAGCAATATTAGCAGCCCGCATTGAAACGCGATCAAGCTTACCAGGCTTTCCCAAAGGGATTCTCAACATAATACTGACAACAGCAAGTCTTGAGCAGAAAAAGCAAGGAAAAGATAACGTTGTCATCCCCGCATGTCAAGATCAGAAACGTCGGCTTTTTTGGGTCGATTGTGCAGACAATTTCGTTCGCGGGCACATTATATACAGGAGTTGGTAGGTATTGCAAAAAATTCTTGAAAATAATGTTCTTTATAGTGAAGATTCTTGAAAAGAGGGATAAATAATAGCCGTTAGAATAACACGGTATTCGATGCTAGCATTTATTATGTGTTTTTCCGGTAGCGTAGAGCGAGTTAAGTTGTCAATGAAGCCGAGGGTTGCGGGTTCAAATCCAACAAAGGCTACTATTTATATAATAAGCACATATTGATTTTAAACAAGTTATACTCGTAGACGTTATGGAAGCTCAATCTTGAGGTCCAAGTTCGAATCCGCACAGCCAAAATGCCATGTACCAGTGAGATTTTATAACTTATGTTCGTAGCACTGACTACTTTCAAACGGTGAAAGAAAACATCGGAAGGAAACCTGCAAACGTTGAAGAAGAAATACTGATGCGTATGTGAAGTCTACCAATCCGCATTGGGCACGCGTGGCGGACTAACGAGGGAAGGCCTGTGTCTTGCAGTGGGACGCATATAACCTGATGATGACAGATTTTTTGCATATGTAGCTTATTCTTCCCGCGCGTGGATTCGATCATTTCTGACGATTGGGACTCCATTTGATCAGGCAGCGATATTTTCAAGGATAAAAGTAACTTATTTATCTCCTATTCAACGTCATAGGTTATCAAAGTATTCATTGTCACATTTAGTTGAATGGCTGTGCTGTGACATGGAAGTAACAAACAAATTCTGATAACTATAGCATCCAATTATAAAACAAAATTAATTTCAATTCGGTTATGAATTTATGATATTTGTGATTGATACCGAGAATTTCAACCCCGTGTAAGTTAATAATGTATATTAGTTCGAAGAAAACCTGACAAGCCTTTCGAGTATTGACTTATACGAAACTGAGCCTTACGTTACGTACGTAATACGTGGTAATTCATTAAAATTTATTAAGGCATTATGTCACGTCGCGATATTGTCGAGGTTGATGTCAAGAGTGAGATAGTAAAATTGATTTATATTTACTGTAATGTCTTAATTTTCATTTATGTAGTAATGTTGTAGATAAGATACGAAGAATTAGGGCCTGTGGCGCCACTTTTAGATAAGTTCTTGTTAGCTTATCCGACAGCTCATTTGACATAATATTTTGTATGAAGAATACTCGTATGTCAAATGAGCAGTCGGATAATCTAACAAGAACTAAACTAAAAGTAGTGAAACAGGCCCTTACTGTAGGTATAACGTTAGTTACTAGCAACTCAAAAATGAACAGTTTACAAAGTTAATACGATATATAAAATACAATACACCTTATAATATCAATATGGAGTAAATAATATTTATTTTAGATATTTGTATTTTCCCGGAGCAGTTATAAACTGGCCTATCTCCGTTTCCGACTTGACATAGTTATGGGTCACCCTGCATACAGGGCCTTCTTGAAATGCTCTCAGTTTTTAAGGGGACGATCAGACCATCAAACTAAACAATTGACTCTATGGGACAACATCGAAATCGCGAAAAAAAAATATCAATACAAATCTGCAAACTTACTTGAACCAAATGTACCTATAGGGCAGCTGATTTTTTTTTTCTGATTTATTATTTATGCCATAGAGAAAGTGGTAATGTTTGATAGTCCTTATCATCCCTTTAAAAACCCGACAGTCAGCAAATTTAAAAGGACCCATTGTTTACAACATTTCTGAAAAGTAGGTGCAGGAAACCTGGCGAATCTATCTAAATTTTTATAAGCGCAAGGAAGTTAGATTTATCTGATGCTGACCGTTACTAAGGCGATCACGACTGTACTCGCGTACCTATAATTCTTGTATATTTCACTAAAAATGTTCTTGCGAATGAAATATGTTGTCCTTCTGCGGTACAATGTAAGTCTTGGCGCACAATATGACTCGCCACTAGCGCCGTATTCACTATGGCGCAGTGCCCAGGCGACGGGCTCGTACGTGGTGCTGTTCGCCATGAACACCGTCCAGTGGTCGCCGGGCAGGCCGCCCCACCTGCGCTGCAATGTAAGTCGTGGCGCACAATATGACTCACCACTAGCGCCGTATTCACTATGGCGCAGTGCCCAGGCGACGGGCTCGTACGTGGTGCTGTTCGCTCTGAACACCGTCCAGTGGTCGCCGGGCAGGCCGCCCCACCTGCGCTGCAATGTAAGTCGTGGCGCACAATATGACTCACCACTAGCGCCGTATTCACTATGGCGCAGTGCGCAGGCGACGGGCTCGTACGTGGTGCTGTTCGCCCTGAACACCGTCCAGTGGTCGCCGGGCAGGCCGCCCCACCTGCGCTGCAATGTAAGTCGTGGCGCACAATATGACTCACCACTAGCGCCGTAATCACTATGGCGCAGTGCGCAGGCGACGGGCTCGTACGTGGTGCTGTTCGCCCTGAACACCGTCCAGTGGTCGCCGGGCAGGCCGCCCCACCTGCGCTGCAATGTAAGTCGTGGCGCACAATATGACTCACCACTAGCGCCGTATTCACTATGGCGCAGTGCCCAGGCGACGGGCTCGTACGTGGTGCTGTTCGCCCTGAACACCGTCCAGTGGTCGCCGGGCAGGCCGCCCCACCTGCGCTGCAATGTAAGTCGTGGCGCACAATATGACTCACCACTAGCGCCGTATTCACTATGGCGCAATGCCCAGGCGACGGGCTCGTACGTCGTGCTGTTCGCTCTAAACACCGTCCAGTGGTCGCCGGGCAGGCCACCCCACGCCGTCTCACCGGCGCGAGCGAGGCGTAGCACTGGGGACGCTGGGTTGAGGGTCGCGTCCTGCACAAAAACGTCATTATAGCAACTTCAAGATGTAGCGAAAAACGCCATAAATATTTCAAGGTGGTTAAGACTGAACAACTTTCACTATGGAGAGGACACAAAGTTGTAAAAAACTGCTGTCCCATTCATTTGAGTCGAGTAGGTAGTGAAATAGCCGATTTTTTTCTCGATTTTGTTTCTATAATGAATGTAGTATTGTTCAGTTTGATGGTCTAAACCACCCTTTTAAATATTACTAGTGTAGGGTAGGAACAGATTCTGGGGACTTTAAAAAGTATCCTATAATGTTAATTTATAACATAATTATCTGTGTGCCAAATTTTATCCAAATCAGTTCAGACGTTTTTACGCGTGATTGAGCCACAAACATCCAAACATCGTCACAAACTTTCATAATTATAATATTAATAGTAGGATAGGATTTAGTAGAGGTAATATAACTCCGCCAAAACAAAAAAGAATCATCTAAATTGGCCAAGAAATGCCGAAGATATCGTGAAACATAGAACAGACGAATTGAAAGCCTTCTCTTTTTATTTAAGTCAGTTAAAAATTAAGTATGCTCGACTAACCTTTAATCTCAAATTAGTGTGCAT
Source organism: Agonopterix heracliana (assembly GCA_963693445.1). NCBI lineage: Eukaryota > Metazoa > Arthropoda > Insecta > Lepidoptera > Depressariidae > Agonopterix > Agonopterix heracliana. Next base: position 7,068,136 of record OY856310.1, read on the forward strand.
AAACAGCGGGAACCCCTTCAGCTGGGCGCCGACCAGGGTCTCCTCCCCGGGCGTGGCGAACCCGACGACTCCCACGGAATACTCCCTGCAATACTTGTCCAGGAGCTCCCGGTTCCACTTATCCATGTTCGCGTACTTCGATAGCGACTCGAAGACTATGACGCCGTAGCGGCCCTTGTCCAAAGTGGTCAGAACCGGTAGGCTCTTGCCTGCCACTTCCACTTTGTACCTAAGGAGAAACGAGAAAGGTTTAAGAGTATAGACTAGTACCGTTTTGATCATTCAGTATTCCTCTGTTTCCTCCCTTGATAATGACAATAGAGCAAAAAATGTGTTACCATTCAATCTATGTTACCTCTGCTCTTTGCTTTTTTGCATAAATTAATGACAAAATGAACAATTTTACCGCCCGTTTCAGAAAACAAATTTGACGAAGATAAACATACAGACATAGCATAGCCAAGGTCTTTCTCATATTAATCATAAAAACCACGTCAGAGGCCGTAAGGCGGTTTGAATAAACTCTGACACCAGGGCTTTGCAGCCCACTCGATAAGAAGATCATATTATTCTTGAAAGAATTATTAAAATCGGTTAAGTTTTGGAGGAGGAAACGGTACGAAATGCAGATTTCGTCCATTTTATGTAGATAAAATCAGTCCGAGCTGCAGTTGTCTCTTTCGCACTCTAGTCGGCGGGGATGGATGTGCACAAAAACAAACAACAACAAACTGTGCAAAATGGAATGTGTGGACAAAATGTTCAACCTTTCTGTCAGTTAGTAAAATACAAATAGTATAGTAAAAATTCGTAATTTTAAGTAAGCAGAAATATATGAACAGTACGTGCTATACCAAGCACGACAAAGCGAAAAAACGATATTATCTTGCACGGTTTTGTGAACGCGAAAGCATACGGAAAGAAATAAAGACAAGGTCACGTCTCGATTTTTATCGGGGGTGGCTAGACCACCTGATACTTCGTCAACGGATGCGTCTGACTCATTGACATGAATTTTTTGTCTACTTTTCAGCCTTGATTACCGTCTTCGGAACCATTTCACGTCAATGCTATCTATCTCGGCATGTTGAACCATTTTACGAACTGTCAGGAAAATCCCCATTACATTTTATCATCGGCTTAAACTTAAACAATAATGACTATTAGTAATAATAACTCCACTGGTTTCATCCTCTAAAAAGAGGATTGTTTTAACGACAAACATTACGAATTTTAGTTAAAAAAAAAAAAAAAAAAAAAAAAAAAAAAAAAAACAATTTATTTCAGACAAATGTCCATAGTTTTGTTAGTAGATACATTAATGACTTAAACACTATGTTAGTTAGTACACATCATTTAACAAAAAATTTTTAATACACAATTTTATTACATAATTTAATTTAAATCAATTCAATTCAATCCAATTCAATTTAATTTAATTTAAATATCTGTGACTCTCTGGAACACCGGGCAGACACACGTGTGCTCGTACCCAGTGTCGCAGTATAGGGCAGTCAGGCTTTTCACTGATGACCTTCAGGATGGTGTTATGAAAAGAGGTAACTTTATTGAGCCATTGTCTTAACCTTTCGAGCACAAAATGTCTTATTTAACATTTAAACAACCAAGAATACTGTTACGTCCCTTTATAATAACTTAATTTAATCAAATTATTCATAAACGCGATTATGCATTGTAAACAGAAATATTAAATTTCCACGATTACCGCAGGACCCGCGCGGCGTCTACAAAGGGTAAAAACAGGGTCTAAAGGTAAGAGGGTATTCTGACGATGCAAGATTACGCGGAAACTTAGATAAGACCAAACGAGGAAGATGCCGCACTCGCATGACACGCGTCTGAGTTCGAAAATGAGTCAAAATGGGTCTACTTTGTCTATACGCACGCATTACAGTTGCGCACATAGTGGCTTCATCTACACATTCCATTGTAGGTAGCTGTCGAGCTTTAGTAAGACAATAGTTTGGTCGTACGTTCGTATAAGCACAACACACTATTTCTGTTCTATCAAACAACATTGATAATACCTAAGTACAGAAATTCACATTAAATTTTTAATGTAGAGTTGTAGAGGCATTTTGTATCTTCGCGTTTTGGTTTCGTCTAAGTTTTGAAGTTATATTTTTTTTTTTACTTTGCTGTTGCAATAACGGAGCTGAACAAAACATAGCATCATAAATTTTAATAGTAAAGCCGAGTACTATTATGCTACTATTTTCGCAGATAGCAGGAAAAGTTCGAGGAAAAGCGAGAACTTAGTGCTCGTAAATAAAATACCGTAATAAGAGGTGAAAATATTACTCTTTAACATTTAAACGTTGCACTCATTAAGGAACATAAAATAATTTATTAAAGAGACCATAAAACAAGTCCACAGTGAGCCTTAAATTAGATGTAAGAAAATACAAACTTCAAATCTGCAACACGCTTCGTCAAAAATGGCGACATATCCGCATCAGCAACACGGTTCGTCAAAAGTTAAACAAAAAGACTTGACTTAATACTAATCAATTAAAGTCAATGAAATTTTCCAGAAACTAATCTCTATGCTTGTATTCAGTCAGATTTTTGTTGAAATATACAACTTCAATGCTAGTATTTATTAATTTAAGATTTGTATGCAATCTTTAAGGCACGTAACTTTACTTATATACATTAAAATGTATAGTTTTAAAGTAATACTAAAATTAATTACTAGCATTGAAACTGTACCCACGGACAGAGTTTCGGTAGGTACTAGTGAAACGTGGATGTTCTGAGGTTTCAGAATGTCTCTGACTACCCCCTCGGGGAACATAGTCGTGAGCATATGCTATGCTATGCTTATGCTATTGAAACTGTAAATTTCAACTAAAATCTTACTGAATACAAGCATAGAGATTAGTTTCTAGATTGTTTCTGGAAAATGTCATTGACTTTAATTGGTTAAATATAGCCAATCTTCGTTTGTATGGCGCGCGCCGACGGTAGTATCCCCTACTGAAACATGAGCCCTTCAATCCTCAGGTAATTACGCAACATTACGGGCACTGCTCCATTGGACCAAACCAAACAACAATAAATGGTGATGCGAGAAGATTTATTATTGTACAGGGATTGCTGGAATTGTGTATTCGGCGTTCAGATGAGTGGGCCTGTTATATGAGATCGATACCGAACTCTCGCGCGGTATACATCCTTCTCTTCATAGGATCTCGCCTCCAATTCCCAGTGCCATCTTGTTAGGACTATACGCTGATAGCTTTTGTCGAACAAGGCTGTTTTCGGTTTTATTTCGTTTCACGAACTCTTGGGGAAACATTGTAAGGTTTCGACGATATGAAGTTTCGCATTAGACAAGTTTGGGACTTAATTAGGTGAGTGATTACTTGAGAGTTCTGGTGTACACAGTACACACACTGCCCCGTTGCGCCCGCATGATGCTAACAACTACTAGGCAACGAAACTATCATCCGAGTAAACTAACGTTAAACTACATAACAAGTTAGTTCAGTTGTGTTTTTGGCCTGGAAAGTTTTATATCGCTAGTGATTTGTAGCAAAGAATAAATGTCATTTCTTTTCTTAGCCCGGTTGTTTCATTTTCTTACAGTTGCGAAGCATTGTTCTGCAAAATGAGAAATTATGAGCACAAAGTTTCCGTTGCAAACCAACCTATCCATTTAACCATTGAATTCACTACGGGCTTTCAAGATTCCAATATTGAAATTGATAACTCGACAGTAGATACCATTACCGAATGATGGTTGACCCTTGTCTTACAATTTTAACAGCAATCTGAAATAGCCCCGTTTCAAATATCGAATAGCTGGTCAAAATTGATTCGCAATATTAAATTATAAAACTTGTACAAATACAAAATTTTCAACGATAACTTTTCTATTATGTAGTCAATAGAAACGATTTTATCGAAACTGCAAAAATGTGGCTGGTCTTCTGATTGAATGCAGGTAGTAGGCAGCGGAAGTAGAAAAATGCACTCGCCGATAGTTATAGAAGTAAGTGGCATGAAAGTATCGAGAAGCGAACGTTCATTTTGCTCCAGTTAAGGCCCGTTTCAATTTGGCAGGCCGAGAGCACTACAGACCGAGGCTAGGGCGAACGGCAACTTGCAAATAGCATTTACCTACTCGTGCCGGTCCGCTTCACTCTCTAATGTACGATCGTTGGCAACTTTGTGTACTGGTGTATTGGCTGCGGAAACGTCGCGTTCATCCTCCACCTACACGTATTTATTTGTTTACACAAACGATAGCTGGTATTTAAATACTTCTTTAAAGGCACAATGAGGCGCGACGTGAGCATCGCCGGTTATTTAGCTTGCGCTAATATGTTTCTAATTACCTTAATTAGTGTCCTGCCATTAAACGGGAGCGCTCGTTTTAAATGAGAACGCGCGAAAACGGCCTACTTTACCCGTGAACCGAATGCGACGAGGGCTAATTCGTGATAAGGGAGCACGAGTTAGTTCAATAAAAGGGGGGCAATGTCGCGGCTTGTGAACCCGACCTACCGCCCTTTCAGATAACAGCAGTTATCGCAAAGACGTGGTATGGTAACGCACATCTTACATAAAATGTTTCGGCTTGCAGATAAATTAGCAAGAGTTTTAGCGCAGTCTGAATCGATATGGTATGCACGTGCTATGCGAGTGTAAGGTCAGACCCGGCAGTGTTGTCCGACTAATTTTTACCTGCATGTATACGGCTAAAATCGATAACTGCAGGCCTGCTTTATACCGTAGTATCTAGACTGAACTAAACGGAAAAACAAGTCTATATTATTGTAGAAAATAGTAAGCGTTAGTTTAACCGAGACAGTGGTATAGCTAGTACAGCTACAAACAAGAAGTAGTAAGAGCTCGAAACGTCACGATAAGGAGAGAGCGGCCGCGAGAACTCTAATGGCCGTGCAGTAGAAGTACTAACTAACTGAACTAACGACTGCCGCTGCCATCTCAGTTCCGACACCGAACGCCTTCCAAATTAGGGACATATCCTTTAGGATGTTTTTTACAGACGCTATCAAACATTATTGCTTGTTTTGTATTTTGACTGCTAATATGAAAATGTTTTTATGAAGTTTTCCGTCACAATGTGATTTAATGTTTTTTATCGAGGACATAACATAATTTATGTATACAACAACACTTAGTAGGCGATTGTAAGGTCTATAAGGGATGACCCTTAGGGTATTGGGGTACGGGGAATCCATTAACGCCGTATTAAAAAAGCTATTTGCTCACTTGTGTACAATAAAATGGAGTTTATGACGGTGTTGCTCCCATAAACGGAACCAAAGGTTAACGTCAAAGGGTCAGAAGGACGTTAGCAAACGGCAAAATGAACTAGAGCACGTGTAGTATTTTGTTTTGCTTTTGGATAATTTTAGCACAGTTGTATACTAAACAAAACTGAAATGCTTTTATGTTTGCGTAATAAATCTTGTTAGGATTGATACGTTTGAGATTTACTGTATAAACATAAGAATTATTTGTTCTGAATATTTGCTTTTGCATGCGACTTCGTCAGCTTGAAATTAGAATGTCAAAAAATATTTTCTCTACATCCTCCGTATACAGGGTGAAATTGATGTCATTAGCATCCTTTTAAGTCTGCCCATCAAACTGAACAACTTTTACTATGAGAGCAAACCGATCGGAGAAAAAAAATCTGCTGTTGCATACATTTGAGTCGAGTAGGCATTGTAGTTTAGTATATGGAACAGCAGCTTTTTTTTTTTGCTCCGATCACTTTTCTCCCATAGTAAAAGTTGTTCAGTTTGATGGGTAGACTCTCAGTTTAAAAGGGTTTAAATGCTAATGATATCAATTTCAACCTGTAATCTATATTCCTATAAATTTTCAGTGGTTTAGGTTTTCAGTTGCCTGTCAGTCAGTCAGTCACGGAAATATATAAGTATAGATTGGTTTCATACACATAACAGTAGGTAGGTACTAGGCAAATTCCTGCTTTCAAGGTGCGTCCATTTTACGAATGCCCCAGAAATTAATAAAGAGTATCTTTATAAAATGTGCAACTCATTTTAGTTCGATGTACATGAACAATTTCCTTGAGAGACTCACTTTCGAAGTAAAACTACTGAGAAAAAAGTTACAAAGTAACTCCGGTTTTATTTTAAAACTCATTAAGTTTCCTGGAAGAAAATGAAACTATAACTTCGGCGGAGTCATTAAGCAGCCCTTTCGACTGATGAGCCTCTTGGTTTCGAAGTAGCCGTCTAACTTTTTGCAGGTGTTTTAGATTAATTAGTTATCTATAATATAATATAGGGTCCAACATAAAATGTCCACGGTTTTTTAAGGGGATGATCAGACCACAAAACTGAACATCTTTTTCTATGAGACCAATGACATACAAAAACATTTGGGTCGAGTAGGATTGAAGTTTTATATGGAACAACCGATTTTTTTTGCGAATTCGACCTTGGTTCCTTTGAGAGGGCTGTTTAATTTGATGGTCTGATTACTCCCTTAAAAAACTGTCAGCGTCTTAAGTTGGACCCTGTACAGTTGAGGGAAAACTGTGAATTTTCGCAAAATAATTAAGTCGTTTTGATTCCAACGAGCTCTAATGGAGGAAGGGGTGGTAAGGAGGGGGATGTGGGAGGTGTTTCGACTCGCGAGGCTGTCTCTAATGGCACTACTAACTAACTAACTGTCGCCACAACGACTTGCCGTAAACGACTCGCGAGTCTGCCGCTCGCTACCCGCCCCACTGCATCTCAGCTGTCACCTTACACCTTGCTTTACACTTAATTAAGTTTACAATATTTCCTTTTAACATACGAAAGCAGTTTGTTACCAAATTACCTGCTAATTAAGAGGATATCATTCGTACGGCTCTCCATACAAGAAGAAGTAAAAAATGTTAAAAGTATAAACATCAAGTTCCGTCCTAGTTTGAACGTGTAGTATTAAAGTAAAAAAATGTTTATAACACAATCTAGACCCCAATACCTGTGCTTTGCATTTGTCAGATTTCCTTTTAAATATGTAGTTTTAAGGTTACCTATCGTGGCTCAAAGATTTCCATACAAATCTTAAATAATGTAAGTATATTTTAACGGAAATTTGACAAATTTAAAGCACATACATGGTGTTAGGGTAAACAGTTGCATTACTACCCATGGTACTGAACAACTTTCCCTAAGAAACCTTCGAAACAAATTCGACTTTTCATACAAACGTTCCATCAGCTGATTGCATTTAGAATGGTAAAGCCGAATTATTTTTTGCGAATTTCCTATAAGTTTCTTAGGGAAAGTTGATGAGTTTCATGGGTACAATCACCCCTTAAAGTAATGCAACTGTTTACCTTAACGACCTGTATGCTTAGATCAAAATACAATTAATGGATAGGCCTTACGCGAACATTTCAAACCAGAAAAATGAGGCAAAACAAATGAAATTACTTCAAATTTGTATTCAAGTGCCCTAGATTTGACAGTATAATGGCGCTAGTTTGTATGGACCAAGTGCACCAGTAGTGTGCTTCAACTTACCGCGCTTTAGGCCTATCCATTAATTTTATTTTTATCTAAGCCTGTATGTAGGTTTCTAGATCGTGATTAAAAACATTCATTGATTTGAATTGGTTTAATATTGAAAACCATTGGACGGCAGTTAGCAAGTTTTTTTACTTAAAAATACTTCCATCCCATGGTTGTCTGGAAGAAATCGTTTTTAGTGATAAGACCGCCATTTGTACCCTTACGTTCTTTTTATTCTGTTTTTGTTGCTGTATGTCTTTAGTGTGCAAATAAAGAATATTTATGTTATGTTAGTTTGTTTGTATGCAGCGTCCTCGGGAGCCTTCGGAGTAAACTTCTCTTAAGTTTACAATATTTCCTTCTAACATACGAAAGCAGTTCGTTAGCAAATTATCTGCTAATTAAGCCGCAGTCCGCGGTTATTCGAAGTGCTTTTGGTAATCATAAACTGGGTCAGCTGGGTAATGTTATAAATGTAACGGTTAGGAATGTGACTTATTTCTAATATACGGTTTCATGTTAAGGGGTTTTATTTATTACTTTTCTTATCATAATTACACAAACTTGGAAGATGGAAAATGTGGAAGAGTTTATTATATATAAATATCTCAATAAATTAAGACAACTTTAGCAAAGTCTAATTTTGATATTCTGGTTAGACTTGAACTAACCTATCAGCATCCCCCGGATTGACGTTGGTTTACGGGACACCCTGCATATCACACATCATTTATGGATATCTGAACTAGGGAAAGAGTTTCGACGATCAAACATCTATAAAAAAAATCGTGGAGTAAAACTAATTCGTGATCCGTCAAACATTTCAAAAACAAGCGTCGCGTAGTTCAGAGTGGCTTGAGAGGAAACCGATTTTAGCCGAACGCGAGCAAAGGAGGGGAACTCTCGTGTGAGTTGACAAGCGTGTCTAGAGCTATAGATAGGTATTCTATAGAAAGCATATATGTACTTCACTTCACTATACGTATGATTCGTTTTGAGGCAGTTATTGGTTCCCATTGACGTATCAACTAAATACCGGCAATATAAGTTAAACAAATGTCACTACTTTTTAAGCAAATTCAAACAAAATTCTGCCTCAACGTAAAGAAATTACGGAGTCCTCCAGCTGGAGGTTTGGTGAAAAAAATTTCAAGATGGTATCTGTTTACTATTGACTTGACATCTCGCTTATTTTAATGGACGGTTGTCATAAGTGTGAATGGATGTAGCGTTTTTATTCTTGCTTTATAATATTTATCTACCCCTATACCTACTATCTATGTTGGTTCCAGAGTTCCAGAACTATACAGGATGTAAAATTAAATACGTTACATATCCAACAGGGTGCTTCAAGACCGTACAAGTGTTATACAAGGGTGTAAGCTTAGTTAGATGCGCTACATACTTTATGGGGTGATTTAGACCATCAAACTGAACAACTTTTATTGTGGGACTTCAACATAAATAAATCTTCTTTTTCATACATTTTGGTTAAGCTGCCATTGACATTTATAAAGAAATAACAGAATTTTTCGCGATTTCAATGGTCCCATTGAGTAGTTTGATGATCTGATCACTTCTTTAAAAAACCAAGACTGTATAGAGTCAGAACGAAAAAAAAAACCGATTTCAGCCTTAACTTCGCAACATAAATGCCCTAGTCCATTATCGCCTTTTCACGAACATAGATAGGACTTTCCCGACCGCGCCGCAATACGTCAATTCGTCCGCATATTAGCTGTCAACACAAAACCGATCGCCTCCGACGGGCAGGGAAAATAAACAAAGGAGAGTTTTCGCCTCAAGTCATCAACGGAGCGGGTATAGCAAATATTTGAACACGTTTTAAAAAAAAACATAAACTTGCGTTTGTAGTAAAAATTTTCATTGGAACCATCCTAATTCAATGATTGGAATGGACGAAGGTATGAAAGTCCTTAGCTAAGTTCGATGAGTTGTTTTATCCTTTATACAGGGTCTTTCTTAATATGCTGACATTTTTTAAGGGGATGTTCAGACCATCAAACTGAAAAACTTTCTCTATGGGACCAACATCGAAATCGCGAAAAAAAAAAATCTGCTGTCCCATACATTTGGCTCGAGTGTGTTTGCAGTTATTTATGGAAGAGATGATTTTTTTTTTCGCGATTTTGATGTTGGTCCCATATAGAAAGTTGTTCAGTTTGACGGTCTGATCATCCTCTTAAAAAAGTTTCAGTATATTATGTTGGACCCTACATGAATAAGTACTTTTTTACGGAGTTTGTGAGATATTAATGATCTGATACTTTGGTCTTGGTGGTAACACTTGGGTAGGTTCACAACCCATCTTATCTTAGGCACAGTATAAGAAACAGTATGGTAGGTGCTATTTACAGTACGGACACTCCCAGGCCCTAAACATTTTTACCTTACCCCTTCGTGGAAGACGTTTGGAAGATGACAGTAGGCAATGTTATAGTCCTCTCTCACTCGCACTCACTCAGTATCGCAGGTGCTCACTTCTTCTTGTCAGTATGAGCCCATTTGTATGAAGTGATAGCGAACTTTCCAGGATGTGCCTTAAGGTATATCTACACACCAAAGTCGCAAACGCACCGACATTGTCGGTGACTTCATCGGTGCAAGATGGAAAACTTTACACGAGATGTGCAACTTTTTCTAGGTAGTTAGTGAATGCGGCTGAGCAATAGGGCTCGCAACATTGGCGCCCACATTGTCTCCAACATTGTCGCCGACAAGGCCTTATCCACACCGACAATGTCGGCGGGTCGGCAACTTTTGGTGTGTAGATATATATTTTTTTCACCTCACAAGCTCGGAAAGATTCTGTTTATCATTCGAAATCTGAGTGCAAAAGTGCATTTTATCCGCTAGCGTGGAAAGAGTTTTTAAAATTCGAATCCATTCGAGTCCAGATAAAAAGATAGTAAAACCATACGTGCGAGAAAGACAAAAAGATTATGTTGCTAACATAACGAACTATGCATATATTCGTGCATATTATTGTGTTCTCTTTTTCGCGTATAAGTTTGTCCTTCACTATAATTTATTTGAGTGTCAACAAAGAGATTATAACTAAATATAATCCCTTTGAGTAGCAATATCTCTTGTCTTCTCTTTTTCACGTATAGATTTGTCCCTATTTGCATTTGCATAGGTATAATTATTTTTCCAGTGTGGGATAAAAATATCATTTAAAATAATACTTATTTAAAATGCATTTTAATAATTGGACGAAGTTCTGCAAAAAAGATCCAACCCACTATAGAGCCCATAGTGGGTTGGATATTTTTTGCAGAACTGCGTCCAATTAATTCATCTTGTTCACCTATGAGAAGTTATTCTTTTACATTTCCTTACATTTCCTGAACTATTGGCGCAGTGTCTCAGTACACACTACACACCAGGACATTTTTTATGCTGATCAATTGGTTTTCAATCAAACTGCTACACGTGACCGCAGTGAGACAGTGACTAAATGCAAGAGTAATATAGCCGCAATAGAATGGGACAACGTCATGAAGCGCAATGTTTGCTTTAAATACATCTAAACTCAGTGCTTGCACCTAACATTTTCCTCGCTGTTGTGAGGTGAAAAGTTGTGTGTTTCGCTCGGCTGCAAAATTTTTCTGAGTCTCGTACCTTTGAAACCTTCGCTACGCTCCGGATTCTATATTTGAACCACTCGCTTCGCTCGTGGTTCAATCCTAGAATCCTTCGCTTGCTCAGATTTCAATATAAGTACTCGCGCCAAAAAACAACTTTGCAGCCTAGCATAACAAATAACTATTTTTTATTTATTTCTTTATTTCAGATTCTTACATCTAAGTTTACAAATTTTAATATCGCCAAACTGCTAAGCAGTTTGTAGGCGTTGCACTCTTTAATCACATTTACCTTACCTTTAGGTCTTACTGATAAATCGCTAGTAGTAATATCGACACCGGGAATACACCGACAGCATCTTGCGACATCAGAATTAAATAAGAAGGCACTCACCGTATTCGGTTGGCGACGAGCAGCTCGGCGATATCTCTCCCTAGCCGCGAGTAGGCCGACTCCACGATGACGAGGACCTTGGCGTCGATGCGGAGCCGGGCGTCGGAGCGGTGGTCGCGTGCCGCCTGCTGCTGCGACGCCAGCAGCGAGCACTGCGACAGCGGCCGAGGCACCCGGTCGCGCCATACCAGGCTAAACAAAAGAGCATCCACCTTTAAATATATGCATGTAAAACAGGCCCGATAGTTCAGTCGGTAGTGAACCTGCCTGCTATGTCGAGGGTCGCACGTTCGAATCCCGTATGATGAATATGAATATTTGTACCAGAGACATGGATGTTTGTTATCTATTGTAATATGTTTTCTACAGTACCAACTTTAACTGACTAGACAATATGTGACTTGATTAAAGATATTTATTAACAGGTATTACAAAAAGTTTCGTGACTGACAGACCACCCACAGTCTAAACAGCTGAAAATTTCCATTTTCAGCATATTTATGTTTCTACATGAAAGGAGTACATATTCTACAGAGCAAGTAGGGTGCCCTAAGAAAGGATTTTTCGAACATCCAAGAGTGTAGTTTTTCGAAATCCATACGAAGTCGCGGGCAAAATGTAGTCCATCTATAAAATTCAAAACTTTTGCATATCTTTATATTTAAAATAAAAGCTGCCAGTGGACACTTTAATCTCAGAATAGCAGATTTAATTCCTGAAAGAATGGACTTGGCAAATGTAACACCGAGATTGGACTTTATAACACTACTAATAGTTTATAGTATTGCCTGGCAAACAATAATCATTACACTGAACTAAATTCTTTCTCTACTTTGCAAATAAGTTTGAAAACAAAAAATAAAAACGGCAGAAGTGTCCGAAGCAATCGAGACTGAAACAAGCGGATTTGGATTAAACTAAAACTCTGGAAAGAAGTCCGCGTTGTTTGTTTTATCAATGTTTTTAAAATCAAAACCATATATAAAGTGAAGTTATTTATTCCTTTGTGACAAATAATAGTCATTTGCTTCAACGACGTCTGTTTGAAAAATTATTCTGCAAAACTTTTAAGTAATTAAAAGTTATGTGTTATTATTTTCTGACGGGGGCTGACTAAAACTCCCGTGACAAAATTTGCAAGAAAATCAATCAAGTAATGCTAAAGTAAAAGCTGTTTTCCAAGTGGAGCCACATCAAAGCGCCATTAGGCGTTTATCTCAATAAGTAGCGTAAAATAAATAAAGGCGGAATTTGTGGAAATATTTATCCTTCAGGCGGCTCGGGGTCCCGTGAGCCGCGGCGGCTGAAACTTGCGGCCTCTTTGCTTTAATGAAAGCCGCTCGAATAAACGGGAAGAAAACTTTAACGACGAGCTGAAAGAAACATTGGCATGGCAACTGCTATTAACTAGCCAAGTAGCCTCTGAAATGTTCCTATGAAAGCTAATCTCCGTTCTGGGCGTGGTGACGTCTCCGACGAGATAATCTGATGCGAAAGCCACCTGCATTTTTGTGAATAGTTTAGGACATTTTGTAATAAGACATGGCATGAACGTGGAATCGTGCAGCGATGTAGTCTATTCCGGTTACCTGTGGCACGTGTTACGTGACAATATTAACGTTCACTGCATAAATGGCTGAATCTGCATCGCCGTGCACCAGACACACGCTTGTAGCTATGATTTGCACTTTACCAGGAAAATTGTACCGAGCGCGAAAAGTTGGCTCGAGTTAGGAGTAAATAAATGGTCATAAAACAATACGGTTTTAAATCAACGAGTCCCGCACGCGTTAGCGGAGCAGCTTCCATTAATTAGCCAGAATACAAGTTTTGCTATAAATTCAACTGAACCGGCGAAACTTGCCGCCCCTTCCTCTCTTGCCGGAGTTATTTAAGCTCGATAAAATAAAATATTATCGTTTCTGGTACTTACATGTTCTTGAATCTCAGGTAAGTCCATAATTTAATCTGATTAAAATAAATTTATAACTCGGTAACATTCGCCTCGTCGCGTCTACGTAATTTAGTTGTGAAAAGCTGCCAAACAAAGGGCGACTGGGACGCCTGGCACAAAGTTAAATGCGTCTAATTCTTCCACGAAGCAATTTCCTGTATTAAATAACTGCCAATTTTACGCGCAACCAACCCTTTTCAATATTTTAGCGGTATACTTCGAAAATTGATGTAACTTGTCCTTAGGAGGAACAAAAATGGAAAATTTCTCTCCGTAGTCTATATAATTCAAAAACTTCCATTGCAATTGAATTCAAAGACTAAAATTGAGTTCCCTACAATCCGCTTTTTATAAAAAAACAGTATGTTACTCAGAGTAAAAATAACGTATTTTTCTAACATTCCATTTGGACATTATTTCATATTTACCAGGCAAGCCACTGTTCACTGCAAAAGTAACATCACACGTATTTCTTATAACAAGAGCTGAAACGGCACGGAAAATACAGATTTTCCGTTCTTTTCTCTCGACCACAAAGGAGATAAGAATGTATGAGTTTATGCAAACATTGCAGCATGCTCGTACATTCGTACATGCAGTTACAAAAGAAGACTTGTTCCAGAATAAATGTAAAAACATTGGAATGAACATTCTCTTGCCCTAACTCATATTATAAATGTGAAAGTTAGTTTGTTCATCAGCATATGCTCACGACTATATTCCCCGAGGGGGAAGTCTGAGATATTCTGTAACCTCAGAACATCCACGTTTCACCAGTAGTGAGCCCGTCGCCACTTATAATGGACAGTGGGTACAATACATGCCTCGAAATTGAAGCTTGCAGGTTTCCTCACGATGTTTTCCTTCACCGAAAAGCCAGTGGTGTTACAAATTGTACATAAATGCCGAAAAACTCTTTGGTCTAGTCGGCCTGGACGGGGATCGAACCATCGCCTCCTGCACGGCAGGCAAGGTTACTCGCCACTGGACCACCACGGTATTTTGTTTATATTTTCCACATTCTCGCTCCAACCGTTCAATCAACCGTAATGGTATGCAGATAGTTTAAATGGCGTAGATTAAATATGATCATTTTATCCCGAAAACAACAGCGAACCCGCGGGCAGAAGCATGTACCTAATAAATCAGTCAATGGTTTCAATCGTGAATTAAACATAGCCTTCCATCAATCGATACTGAAAGCTATTCGAGTCGCTTATAACTGTCATAATAAAATATTACTTATATATATTTTATAGCCTGTGGTATGCCAAGAGATAATCCGAAAAGAATTGGGGTTCTGTATAATTTTCTTTTTACGAGTTTTCGGAGAGTATCAAAAGAGATTTAATTGATGTCAAAATCGTTGCGACCCATTTTATCCAGAAAACCCATTGACCCCAGACAGTCATATCTCCTCCTAAGAAACCATATTCCAAAGTCAGCCCCTACAATGGAGTATTAAAGATTTTATAAGTTTCAAGCAAGCACGTATCCAGACTTTGAGTTCGGGGGGGGACATTCAATTTCGGGGGGGGGGATTTTCAATGAAAAATGTCGAAAAAGGTATAGGTGTGACTACAGTTCCATACAAATATTAGGATTTCGGGGGGGGATAAATCGCACCTATCCCCCCCCCCTGGATACGTGCTTGGTTTCAAGCAGTAGCCAGGGGTGTATTTACAAATATTGCGCCCTTGGGCAAATATGTTTGGCCGCCCCCTATAACTGCAGTTTGCCGGCGGCAGGCCCGTAGCCAAGATTATAAGATTTTAAGTTATTTAAGAATTGACCGACAAGAGTTGTCGGTTATTTGACAGTATTGCCACGATGACGAGCTACATCCAAATTAAGAGCTAGCGAAGCGAGCTCTAAATTTGACAACACTGCAACATGGCTATAATTGGAACACTGTCTTTTTGTATTTTGATCACTGTACGCATAGTAGCTTACATGGATAAACATAGACATAGAAACCAGAGTGAACAAAGCGAGTTAGAAATTTTTCCGCAATAGGGCTTGGCTGTGGTTGTAATGTAACTCTGTCACTCTATGCATACAGTACTATAATAACAAGCGAGATCGTAATTTTTTGACAATATGTCTGGAAACAGAAAAGAAAACTGTTGGTCGGTGTTACAATTCCCTCCCCATGTGTGTTGCCCTACGGGCCGCCCCCTTTGAATTGGCCGCCCTTAGCACTTGCCCATTTTGCCCTTAGGAGAATACGCCACTGGCAGTAGCCCGTTAGCGATACCGAGTCACTAGTTCCTTACAATATCCTAGACTTTATTAACCACGTTTAAAGTTAAAGGAAGTAAAATTATAGGGAAGTGAAGGAGATAATAGTAGATTATCTTCATCGGCGATATTCTACAAGCCGGCCATCGTAGCGGCTGGGGCTTATAGGTCTGAATTATCAATGAAGCACCCAGCGTTCTGTACTCTATTTAGTTTCGAAACGGCATCTAACTTTTATTGTACGTTGCATAAGCTCTATTTTTTTTAGATACAAAGGAATATTAATAGGATATTATTATGTTAGTATGGTTAGAGCATTGGGCTCTTGACACGGAGGTCTTGGGTTCGATTCCCACGGGGGGCACCTAATGAAATGTCACTTTGTGCGTTTTTCCCCAGTTGGTTAGGCCATTGCAGGCTGAGTCACCTGATTGTCTGAAAAAGAAAGATGATTCCGTGCTTCGGATGGCACGTTAAGCTGTTGGTCCCGGCTACTATCACTGGTGGTAGTAGTCGTTACATAAAAACCACGTCAGAGGCCGTAAGGCGGTTTGAATAAACTCTGTCACCAGGGCTTTGCAGCCCACACGATAAGAAGAAGAGATTATGTTTAATTATTATTTTATGATGAGCGTTTTTCTTTTGACGGAAAACGTCTTTCTTTTCGATCAGTAGGGGAGGGGGTCACTTGCGAAATCATACAAACAGGGTGAAATTGATATAATTAGCACCCTTTTAAACTAAGAGTCTACCCATCTAACTGAACAACTTTTACTATGGCGGCAAACCGATCGGAGCAAACAAAAATCCGCGGTTGCGTGCGTGCGTCCGTAATACAGGCTGTATTACGGACTGACTACCTGATACGGCTGTATTACCTGATTTATTCAAATGTTTTTTTTTTAATTAGATTATGTCATGAATAAGTTAGAAGTTATGGAGTAGACAAGCTTCCTAATTTATACTAACTGAATAGTAATTAGGAAGCTATTCTACTTAAAACGATAAACCTGAGTTAGTTACTAATTTATACTTATACGAATGGAGCACTAAGCCTAAATTAGCAACCTGATCTATGACTTAACTCAAATTGCATACAGTGCATAATTAAACTAATTCCAGAATTGTTAACGACACAAACTGACCGAATGCGATAATTTCATATTATTAATAATTCGTATCAGCGCCGTGTTTGCTAGCGATAGCAACCAAATTCAATTTGCTTCCACTGACGAATATTTCAACTAGCTAGAGTAATTAATTATGATCGGCCATGTTTCGCGACATAATTTTAATTAATAAAGATTAATTAGTAACAACATCTATGTCACTGAGTTACTCGGATATGAAATTATATTAATGAGAGTTATAGTTGTGATTGTAGCAAAGTATAATTACCTAGTAACGACCAAAGTACCTATAGACTAGGGTTGCCATCTGCAAATTTTGAAAACCAGGATTCGAAGGTTGAAATACCAGGGCATTTATGTTTAAAACCAGGACGCAGTATTAAGAGCAAGAGTTAATAGTAATGCCGCCATGAAAACAGGTCTAATGAACAGGTCAACAAATATAAAATAAAATAAAATTTTTGTAATGTACCTACTCATTATCTTCTATTAAATTGTATAAAAAAGGTACACGTAATAGATTAATTTAGTCCAGTACAGGCGCGAGAATTTTCAAACACAGGACTTTTACAAAACCCTGGACGCTACCTAAAAATTTACCAGGACAACTAAATACCTACCAGGAAAACATCCTGGGAAAACAGGACGATTGGCAACCCTACTATAGACGGTATAGTAACGCAGTATTATAGAACTCTGTAGTGACATAATATTATTATTCACCCAGTAAATAACATCTAAAGGCATAATTATCTTTGTAACCCTGCGTTATTAGCATAAAATGAACACAAATGATACAGACCTTGTGAGCGGTACAGTGACGTAATACGTATAAAAGAATATGGTGAGGACGGATAGGAGCATGACGCCGACGACGCACTTCCTCACGTTGACGTGGTTGGCGAGCCAGAAGCAGCAGCGCGGCGCCGGCGCGCGGTGCGCGTGCGCATACTCCCCGCACTCCAGCAGCGGCGCCCGCGACCCCCGACCCTCGCCCGCCATGCTTAACCTACACACCACTATATTTACACACAACGGTAACACTTAGGCCTCTAAGATTACACTTTAGTCTCTATCTGGGAACCCTAACGGCTGCGTTTGTCCTTGGTGGTGACGTTTTCTGTCGCCACTTGCCGTGTTTCCACATTTCATAGTGCAGGGGTGGCGTATGAGAGCGCGGGTGCGCGGGGAGGCTGGGTGCGCGGGCGCCGTGGCTGACGGCCATCTCGAGCCGACAAACGCGTCCGTTTCCGGTTTAAAATGGCCGCCGACGCATTATGGCGGGTTGTGCTCATCACGGCGACGGCGAGCGCTCCTGGTGCTTGAGCTCACGGCATCAGCATCCGATGCCGCTCCGACTCACTGCGTCGGCTCATCGGTGTCGTCTGGAACAACAGACAAACATTCGTTAACCTTCAATGATAGGTAGATGCAGTTCGAAAGACAGAACGAAACACTATCTTACATTTAAGTAATATAGTGAAGATAAAAAGTAACATAAGAGACGAACTTTTATAGGCAACAAGGAGATATCATAGGACCACAATTGATAATAGAGTAAACCAGTGATTGCAAATAAAACGGAAAACGTGAAATAATAAAAATACAGAGCATTTGTTTCTTTTTAACAGTATAAAAGCCATTAGTAGCCTTCCATTAGGTAAAGCTCCATAAATATTGAGATGGCGCTACACTAATGTAAATGCTCTTACTATAAATGGAATGGAGAGAACACTATGCTTTATCTATTGGATCTGTAATCAATTACAGTAGAACCGGTCGTTAATTATTCTTCACTAGTGGCAGTTGATAGCTTAAACTAATTTAGTTTATTTAAAACCTACACATTATTGAAATTGTTACGTAAGCATTAACTCACGAAAAGGGTTCTTCACGACTGTGAAAAACTGAATACAGAAGTGACAAAAGGGATAAAAGTAGTTTGAAACTTTTGTTGTACACGTAGTAGCTCCTGTAAAAATTATACACTAAACATTAAGTTGCATAATAAAACAAACAAACAAATATGTTTCTTCCAGCTTCACCGCTGCGCTGGCCCACTCTTGACCTGTGGTATATAAGGTCTAACAAAATTAACTGAAAAATTATTTTAATCAGACCATAAAACCGAACAACTTTTTCAATGAGACCAACGCCGAAGTCGCGAAAAAAACTGTTTTAGCTAATTTTGTTAGACCTTATATGGTCTATAAGCATATGCTCACGACTATATTCCGCGAGGGGGTAGTCAGAGATATTCTGAAACCTCAGAACATCCACGTTTCACCAGTAGTACCGAAACTCTGTCCAGTGCCAGTGTGACGGGGGGTGAGCCCGTCGCCACTTATAATGGACAGTGGGTACAATGCATGCCTCGAAATTGAAGCATGCAGGTTTCCTCACGATGTTTTCCCTCACCGAAAAGCCAGTGGTGTTACAAATCGTACATAAATTCCGAAAAACACATTGGTACGAGTGTTTTGACTTTCAAAAATCGCTCTCATTGAGTATGATTTTTGAAAGGCAAACCAGCAGTAGAAAGATGCGTATCTCCATAGTAATTTAGAAATTTTAAACTGCTGAGCTCACGGAATGAGATTCAAAAATCGCACTCCTGGACGGGGATCGAACCATCATCTCCTGCAAGGCAGGCAAAACGGCGAGACAAGCGTCTCTGCCTAACCCTCAGGGAAAGATGCGTGACGTTATAGATAGGTAGATACCAAGAATATTTCGATATTCATGAAGCCAACCCGTAGAAGACAGTGTATAGTCCAATCATTTTAGGGTTTGACCCTAACAATAATTCATCTATCGCTGAAACTTTGCAGTGTGATAAAGTAAAGTATACAGATTACGGTTGACAAATAATCTAGGTTTAATTTTTTCCGGTCCTAGATTATTTGTCAAGCGTAATCTGTATACTTTATTTTATCATACTGCAAAGTTTCAGCGATAGATGAATTATTGTTAGGGTGTCCATGCAAGGAAACTCTAAAATGACTGGACTAGTAAGTATTGTATTAAGATAACAAATAGACCTAGAAACGTGGGTAGCTAAGGTTCGTAAAAAATTATGTTGTCATTTCGTAATATATCAATTTCATCCCTCGGGATCTTTGAGCTCGTTGAGTCGTGAATACCTCGGTCGGCCGCCCATATAAATCCGACCTTCACGTTATTTGAATGAAGGCTTACATTGAAACACTTCTTTCCAGCCCCGAAACAAAACCATTCAACCGTGAAATTGGACGAGCGATCCTCAAAATTCCGATTAAATTTGATTAAAAAGTTAAGTAATGAATGCGAAATCGGATTTGCAGGACAATGAAACGTGGTTTCAGTTCACTAGTCGCTACCACATCGAAGTATTAAATTATATCCACAATAGCGATAGATAACTCATTGTCACTATTTCATGAAGTATTGGAAATGTTCTATGGCAATGTCAGTTTGGTTAAAATAATGTAGCAAAATTACGGCTAGGTCCAATTTCGAGATGAGACGATGGAATCGGGTATTTCTGGCAGTGGGCAATGTGGCTATGATTTGCGTTCCCATTAAACTAGAGCGCACGATTATCTGCCGAGTTGAACTCCAATACTAATATCCTGTTACAGTGTTCCCCGAAACCATAGCTGAGCCGTAATGAAATTTTGAGTGCTTACGAGAGTCCCGGAACATTTTCGTAACCTAACTACGTACGTTCTGTACAGGAATTTATAATTTCGGGCACGCTTTGTTTTTATTCCAGCTGAAGGTAGGAAGAAGTACGTAATTTTATGCAGACAAACAGTAGTCTATTTGGTAACTAAAAGGGAGGTTTGGAGCGGTCGTTCCGAGGCGGCGGTGGAAGAGAAACGCGGCCGGAATCCGTGATCGTGCGACCCTTTGAATATTAACTAGCAGATGACCCGCTGGCAACTGGGCCACGAATCTACAACCACTCGTAAGGTTAATTCGATCTGCCCACTAAAATGTGATTTATTTTTAATACTGAAAGCAATTAACGTAGGTTCTTCGTGTGGTTGGTGACAAATGAGGTATTATGAAGTACCTATGCCACAGATTATTCATAATATACACCATTCCAAATAGCAACGAATATTTAATGCTATTTTGAATTACAGACTGAAACCGTTTTGAAATTTGTTTGAACTTACTTTTACTATTATTGTTAGAACAGTTTTGTAACGATCCGAGATTTGTCGGATAGTATATCTTTCTGAATACATTGTTTATCAGAATTACCCCGAAAACCGAATAAGAATCGGAAAATCTTTTCGTTCTTATATGGAATGATATAAGATCCTATATAAGATTATAATGAAGTATAAGTGGTAATAATGTGTTCTAGACTATCCCTATTACATGTGGTTTCGGACTATTATAGGGCCACCCCATATCTATCCGTGGATGTCTTTAGACTAAGGCTCGATTCGACCAAACGCGAGTAAATGTTATTCTTAGATTAAGTCGCCGGTTACTATAGAGTAAACTGATTTTGCGTTTTACCAACCCTAATCTAAATGAAATGTCAATGTCACATAATTAAAAAAAATATACTAAAATGAAACCTACCAAATTAAAACTGTATAACCTCACATTGCAATAAGTACGGATACAACAACCTCTTTCTTTAGGTGAATTATACATTCGTTCTTTTAGTACGGGGTGTGTAAACACCAAAAGTAAAATTGTTCCTTGTATAGTTACTCTTCTATAAATCTAAGTTTGGTCGAATTCGGCCTAAGAGTTTACAAAGGAATTTGCAGCACCTTTTAACTTGTCTACCACTTCCAGATAACTGCGATTGCAAATTCCTCTACCAAGCGATCCAGGCGAAGCCTCACCTTATGATAGAGGTTCATAGGCAGCAATCGATTTCTTAAGACTAATAAATCTAATGATGATCATAATGATAATAGAACGAAGAAAGTCTCGTGAAAAATATATTTAAAAAAAAGAATGCGTCATAAACCCACTGCGGAAGTGATAACGAACGGAGAAAGGATCGGCGAGATGCTTTAAGACAATGTCTAGCTCGATTCAGCTGCACAATAGCCCTCTTAACTTAACTGCCACTACCACTACCATAGCTTCACTAATTGAACATAACATTACGTTACAACGTCTTTCACATAAGAAAAATATTAACTCATTTATTTTTGAAATTTAGCAGTTAATAAATCAAAACAGTTAATTATTAGAACGATAAACATTTCATGGCATTTTTACCATTCCGTTTCTCAAAATAAATGCGCCACATCTGACACATATAATATGAGAGCGGGCGCAGCTCTGGTACAATAAAACAAACTTAAGTGCCCATATAACTAACAGTCTCTCCAGTAAGCAGGTATTTCGTTAGAAATTCGAACGTATAAAAGCAAATACGAAGGCATTCATCGCATTATATAATGTTTAGCCAAGTGTTAAACGACCCGTAAGGTCTTGAAGGTTAATTTTACTCATTATTATTACTTAACGTACTTAAATTTGAAAGGAATATAGTACCTAAAGCGAAAACAGCAATTTTAAGAGATACTAAACTAACAAGCAAAGCGCGATTAAGTTCTGTTCATGACTTCGCATTCCTGAGACTGCATAATGTCTTCTAATTGTTCACAATGACTCTGTGACCTGAATTCTGCGCATACCTAGTCTGCAATTTCAACTGGATATGGTATTTGAAAATCTGCATCCTATTATGTAACCTACAATTATGTTGGCTACAATTTTAAGTATATCATCATCAGCTACATTAATTCCGCCAAAAGATGATGTAGGCCTCCCCACGGCTCCCCGCGAGATTTACCCGGTTATCAATAAAGGGTCATCCGACCGACGAGAAAGTCTTTCTGTTCGAGGTTTCTTCTCGATATCAGTTGTCAATTCTACGAGTTACGTGTCCCACTATCTACTCTCTCTCCAACAAATCTCACAATTCCTGATTAAATCGAACAACGAAAATCAACTAGATTCCAATATTGCAAAAGCACGAATATCTCATGAATATCGCTATTAATTCATGACCTTCCATTCCACGTTAACATGGCACCATTATTTCAGATCAAAAGACAACGCCTCTCACGGATATACGAAGGGACGGAGCAAGTTATTATAACTTTGCTCGTTCGCCACACCTCGTCGTCGTCGTCACAGGCCGATTCGGAAACCCGCATAATAACGATGCCGTTAACATGAAACTCCTATAACGTGCGGATCACACTTCCCAAATGTTCAACTTGTATCAATGAAAGCGATGACTGGGCAACTAATGACGAACATCAATTATATAGTTAGCCATTCATAATGCTCTCAGCATTACGTCTTAAATTATAAGAGGCTCAGGGTCACCACCACACCTTTTCCTTCATACAAAATATATCAAACGATCTGTCAGATAAGCTAACGAGAACTTAATACGAAGTGGTAAAACAGGTCCTTACTTTGGAAGATAGTTTGAAAACGGAACACAAAAAGTTCAAGTTGTGGTGAAACACAAGAATCACTGATACCGAAACAAAAGCAAAGTAATCGATTCTTTAGAACATTCCCAACTGTCCACCCACCTGTCTAGGATCTAGGAGAGAAAAGGGTTCTAAAAAAAATGGACTTGCGAAATAGCAAAGAATGTAGGAACAGACTGAATAGAGAAGAATGACAAACAATGCCAGAGTTGTGTTATGTTACTACATCGCAAAAATAAATCACGCACTTTCATTTTGTTCAAGACAGTGGAAGGAAAGGAGGAACACGGTACTAACATCGTCATTAGGGCGAGAAGCGAAGACCACAATCCACCCGCATATTTGGTCAAGATTAATTACCCCTAAACATCATCTGTCAACCCGAGGACATACCGAAGACATTTTGTTTGCTGGACAAATAGCTCTACATATCCTTCTCGTTATTAATTACACTACATTTATCTTTGGAAAATGCAGAAACGAGAAATTAAGATGTTACAATGGAATGCAAACATATTGTAATCTGTTTTTGCAAGAAATGCAACCCAACTGAAGCTCAAAATGAAAACAGAGAATGCAGCTTTATAATTTATTTGCTGAAGCTCTTACCTGGCTGTTACATTTGCTGAATGCAAGCTGGAGGGAACAACAATTGAGCACTAATTGTGATTCCACTAATTTGCATTGGCGCGTCGACTTACCGTGCCTGCCGCGTTCGCTAGTTGTATATTCTATGCCATGTTCAGTAAACATTCTCCTAGTAAACCCTATTTACTGTAGCTACGAAATCTGATTAAAATTATGACTAACATAATGTTGCATCCTATTCACAACTGCCTTTTGTAATTGTAATACTATTAGACTGTTGAATGTGCTGCTTTGATACAATTTGCAAATTACTCACGTATGGAGGTTATGGTCTTACATGGAGTCCCAAAACTCAACATCTAGCCGAAAACATGAGATAGGCAAGTTAATAACTGTTCAGGGAAAAATAAAAAATAAAACCGTTGTCTAATAGATTTGAGTCGAGTAGGCATCGCAGTTTAGTCAAATGGAATTATAGATGTTTTTACTGCATTTCATATAAACATTATTAATCTTGATAAAGAAGTAAGTAATGATGGTTGGGAAATAATTTGGCTTTTCAAATATCAAATGCATCGTGACTAACGATCGTTCAAAAGCAAAATTAGAAGCATCCAATCAAATTAAACATCGATATCGGCTAACGGCAATAACCGATCCCAGTTCAATCTATGTTGCAGCAAACAGGTATCTTCAATTAACGGAGCATTTAGAATACTGAAGTGTCACTACCGGATGAACGTGAAATTGAATTTAAGCACTGCTTTCAAGAATTTCAAATTTGTGAGGTTCCTTCTTAAAATGCAGTCTGTCTATGAAGTTTTTAATATAAACTGCACTGCTTGCTTGCATTAAATTATGCGAGTGGCAGTGGCTTTACACGATTACAGTAAATTTATGCAAGACATTATCCGAGGACAGCGGCGTCGCATAACAACGCCTTCAGTGTCCGAGCGGCACCGCTTCGCCGCCTCCTTTATGAAACCCCTCACTATGATATATGGGTGTGCGCCGCAACGTTATTGCTCCCCGAGCATCTTTCATATACCCAGCGTTTATTTTTGCATTATCAGCTGGTGCTCTAAGGGATAAGTAAGAATTTGTTTAAGTATAGGACAGGAGGACGGTAACTTTTC
The DNA here is from genome assembly GCA_963693445.1 of Agonopterix heracliana. Taxonomy (NCBI): domain Eukaryota; kingdom Metazoa; phylum Arthropoda; class Insecta; order Lepidoptera; family Depressariidae; genus Agonopterix; species Agonopterix heracliana. The sequence goes on from OY856310.1 coordinate 7,093,192, forward strand.
GCTAATGACGGCGGGGCTCGTAGGCGCGGGACGCGGCCGCGTGATAATCCCCCCGACCATTAGGCCCGACCACTCGCTCGCAAATCGTCCGCATATTTTGTCCAAGATTAATTGTTCTCGAATATCATCTATCACGGTGAGCTCTCTTGCGACGGTCGTCAGCAGTGCGTACGACGTTTTATTTGAAGCACAATGAATCTCTAAGGGCACCAGTTTGGGACACCTAATTAAATTTTTGTTTCAAACAATGACACAGCCCCTCGGACGAATATTAGAACGGAAGGGAAAGTACTTGTGGAAAATTCTGCGACGATTTCGTTGGAGCTTTTGTACTTTATGAAGGTAACCCGATGACGATCCGAAGGGACTCAAGTAACACCTTCGCTGAGAACTAAATGTCCCAGGGGAGTAAACGAAACGTGCGGAGTTCCGTCTATTGATTCCTTCATTATTGCGTCGTATATAAACTGAACATGCGAGCACATCATTCAACACGGTTAGAATCAAATTGAAAATCTCTTTGAGCTTCCATATTTCGAATCTCATTTCAATATTAAAGATTGCCTACTCTCTGTGTATACTCAGACATCTAAATTCTTAACACAAATCGTAACATCGACTGCATCATCGTGAAACGAGGTAAAAGGGGAGCACGTTTCATTACAAAATTTACATAACCCATTAATTTACCATTTAAATACTCCAAATCCTAATTTCGTAGGGACTAAATTAGAGCGATTACAGACTCTCCCAAAAGATAAATTCGTAGTTAAAAATACCCCTCGCAGAGTTTATTGCGCAACGGACAAGAACAAATTGAGTCAATCTTTTTTTGCCAGAGACGAAAAAGCGAACGCGTGGCATTTTCAACGTGTAAAGTTCGAATATCAATCAAGTCGACCTTTTTTCAATAACGCTACCACAGGGATATCCTGCGAAGCAATTTTTCGAGTAATTTCGCTCTTAGATCCCGGGTGTCCATTGGCTTCTGATGTTGAGTTTGTTTCCGCCTAACCGAACAATTTATTACGAAACCCATCCTACAGGTTCAAATGCGATACCATTTACAAATCGATCGTTATGTGTATTATACTTCTATAGTATTTAATACAATTTCGACTTCAAAAGTAACGTAGCTTGCTAATAGAATCCATTATTTGTGATGTCAATTCGTTTGAAGCTCCTATGGTTTTGAATAGGACCTTTAATATACACCTTTTTACCCGACTGGGTTTTTAGAGGTTTCACAGTCACACATCAAAACAGCAATGAAAAAAAAACAGCAATTCTATACATTTGGGTCAAATGGCAAAGAACTTCAATTTTTTTCCCCTAATTTCGATGTTGGTCCCATAGTGAAAGTTATTCACTTTGATAGTCTGTTTTGTATGTAACGCATAAAATTTTACATCCTGTATACTTTTATCCCCAGGGTGCGACGCAACAAGCGCCTTTGACCGACACGCACTTAGCGGGCTTAATTTTTCCATCAGTTCCATTGCAAAAGGCCGTGTACCTCTATTATTTCGTTATTTTGTGGAGCGAAATAGTGAAATAAAATGTAGGCTATTTTTTATGCGATAACGTGCGGGGTATCCGTGGGGAAACCACCTAAAGAATTCGTGGCAACGAGGTCAAAGTATGTTATCTTGAACTATCCGTTACACTTGGGTTTACGGAAAAATTCACACAATATCTCTTAAAAATAATCGCGAACAAAAAATTTCATTCTCCTGACAAAAAGTCAAGTTCGGGCGGATTGTTAGGGTGACTAAGCTCATTGGATTCCTAAAACAGTAAAGCAAAGGCTTGGATTTATTTACATATACATAAGGCGATACATTATGTACACGGAACCTCTTATTCAAACCGTTTACAGTTGAAATAATAAGCTGCGGTTCAAACAAAGATATTCGTCGGCGAATGCGTTTGATTAAAGAAGTGCACAAACAGTGCACAGTGCAATGAATATTCAGTGCATAAGCATAATGCCGCAATCTTAGTGCCGGGAGACTGTCGTGACTGCACCGCTGCCCATTTCTCATCTTAAATGGCAAAAACAACACCGGGTTGCGTCGTACTTCATTAAGTGATAAGTCTTAAAATAACGTTGGTCTTGGTTAAGTAGGGAAATTAAAACTTGGACAACTGCTGTTGATTTTGGCTACTCGGAGTGCAATATTATTACAAAAGTGGGCCAACGTCAGATGAATATAATTAAATTAAAATATTGACACAAGCGATGCGGGTGATAGCTTAATAAGCTTGGACACTATTTTATATGCTGACAACTATATATTCTAGAAGGGATAATCAATCAGTGATATTCAGAACATGCACATTTCACTAACAGTGCCCAAATTATGTCCAGTGAGACAAGTAGTGAGCCCGTCGTTACGTTTAAATACAACAGTTGAATTACATGCCTCGAAATTGAAGCGTGTAGCGGTATTCTCACGATGTTGTCCTTCACCATAAACCGTTGGAAATCGGTGGTATAAAAAAAGTATATTATTAGAACAAAAATAACACGTATTGAAAACAAACATATCAGAAATATTCAATCGGAAACCCGAAGTAGCGGCCATGGAAGAAAAGTGAAAAATAAGTTTGATGCATCTCCTTAGCATCCGACGACGCTGTCCCAACTGCAGTGCTGCCCATTTCTCATCTCATATGACGGGACCGACACGCTCCTGTCGCTGTTTTATTTTATAGCATATATACTAGCTTCTGTCTACTGCTTCACCACCCTCCTTGAATTAGCTGCGGTTTTGAAATGAATCCTATAATAACTGGAGAGCAATCGCGCTAAATAATTCTCAACTAAACCATGATTGGACCGCGTGCGAACCACCACTTTTAACAAATTCGGTATTGCACTAATCATTTGACAGCCGTTAGATCCGTTTTGACAGATCGCTCAGACGTTAATGGTTGTCAGTCACATAGTAAATAAGTCAAGTTAAGCGCGATACGGAATTCAGCACAGTTGAATAGTAATTGGATTGCAATGTGATTAGAACTGAAATTGGATTATTATTGAACTTCGATGTTTTAAATTAGCACGATCGCCCTCCTGTTCATGCCACAGGCTGTCCTCAACATTTCTTAGAGATCACTGCGGTAGTTGTGACGAAGAGACTCTGCATAAAGACAAAGAAACACCTATTCGAATTTATACATTAGAGTCGATCGATAATAATCCGTGAAATATGGTAAAAGTAATACGAAGAATCTAAAACAAAACCTACGAATTGATAAACCCCTTTTTCGAAGTCGGTTCAAAACTCTTTGTCTATTTTGGTAGAGAGCGCTACGCAGAAAAACATAAATTTTTACGATAACATTAAAATGAGGAATCCTTATTGATTGGATAATAATCCCAGTATCCATGGTCAGATATATTGAATTCATTGGAACAGGAGAGGGGCAGAATAAACCTCTCGAATACTAATACGGTACAGGCCACGGAAATGTTAACGCGGCTCTTTTTTTTTTGCGGCCGAGTTTTATGGGCTTGATATTCACAGTTGTCCTGAGAACCAGAACAGTTTTGGCTGTAAATAACAGTTAGCGAGAATGCATGAACTAGCGAAAAGAATGCCGTCAAAAGGCACAAAATTTAGTGCATGTTTTGTAAACATTCCATTTCGCTTTGTTTCTTCGAGTTGCTAAAGTCAAAAATGTTTCTATTGATATACTTATTTATTTTACGTAGCACACCTTTGGAAAAGGTTAAGTAAAAGTAAAAACTATCAAAAAACATTTTCGAATAGGACATTAAGGTCATAGAAAACATAACAATCTACACTCACTCAAAGTTATTTTCAGAAGCTTTATGCCGTATGTATGAAACGTTTGAATAGAACACATTTGTGTGATTGAATATGTATCCACAACCCTATGAGCCATCGCATCAATCATAACATTGATGAAAACTCACTTAGGCCTTATGTAAATATACGAGTATTACAAAAATTGTATCGCGTGTGTGGAATGGCGGTGGCTAAGCGATCGAAATCATGGGGAAAACCTATTAAGGACATTTGTTTACTGTTGCCGACATACCATTATCTGTTTTAATAGTTACTGAATGGAAAAATAAGTGAATATCATATTGTGTTGTCATGTGTAACTACTTTCGATAATTAGTTAATTGATAGTTGCAAAATCAATCTCAAATATCTTACCCTTACAAAAAGCGATGCGGCACGACATTGACGAAAAAAATATTCAACAGTTATTTCACACAGTAAAATGCAAATGTTTATTAGATAATAATCTTAAGATATAATAGCGGTATCTGTCTATAAACACATCAAAATATTAGATAACAAAGAGGAAGCAACACTTATTGTCACACATTTCGTATGCGATTGGTGAGTGTACCGCGGCGCGACACGTCCGCTCCTTCAGGCGTCTGGGGGCATACTGAACCAAATAACCGTAGTCGGCTGATATCAGTGTCCGTAGGGCAGGCTGCTACGAGCGATACGCGCTACGGCTACGGGGCGCTGGAAAATTATTCGTTAAGGAAAAATTAGGCGTGCTACGACCGCGACAGTCCATCCATTCGCCGGGGACGTTCGTAGCGATACAGCTACAGCCCAATCCCGCCCGATTAATACTAAGCACGCCAATAAATATTGATGCTGGCTTCTTTGTCTTGCACGGTGGATTCGTTCAGTTTTATTAATGGGATACTCAGGTTTTCTTGACAAATTGTATGGGACGCGATTTGGTAGCAGGTGCGATTTTTTCGTGGATCGTTTGTTCGATTTGTTACTGATTGAATTTATGATTCAGGTTCAGACTCCGCGGAACGTTTGAGCTTGTGAAAAGATTCGCCAAATTGGAAATCAGCAATGACTAAAATGTGACATTCTTGTTATTTGGTAGTGTACAATAGTTAAGAAATTAGAAAAATATTTTTCAGTGCAGCACTGTATGCTCGGTGTCCCCTCTTAAGTGGAACTTTTTGGGGGTCTTAACCTGTTCAAAAAGTAAAAACCGGAAATCCACAGTGTTAATCAGAAATTGATGAACATCGTTATTCAACACGAATGGAAACCTTTCTTCATACGAGCCCCCGGTCTCTACAGGGTCACAAATGGCCGTCGCTTGATTAGGAGTAAGCATTTGTTAAAGCGCTGAGCCACCAGATCACCCGTATATGAACGTGTGACGCGCGGATAATCCTCTCCTAATTAATTAATGTATGACCAGGGCAAAGGTTGAGACCGTACGTGATACTGCTACAATCGGCTCCTGGGATAGGCGGGATGAATTACGGGTTTCGGTTAATAATAGTTAATATCCTGGGATAATCAAAAATTATGGTTTATATACTTCTTCTTTTATAGATTGATCGTAGGTATATGTCTAAGTTTGTGATATTATAAGCACATATAATATGTTATAACTTACAGATTTCTCCAAGTACCTATTTCAGTCTGGAGTGTTTTTTGAAAGTCACACATCCTATATGAATAACGCATAAACTGCATACTTTAATTGCAATTTTCGTATACGAATTAGAATATGCAAAACAGCACTCCTGAAGTGCTACTTTTTAATTTCACACATAGTAATTCGTATACGGAAATGTCAAAATAACATTACCTAAGTTTATGCATCATTCGCATTCGAATTTGAAAGTGTGAGATTATAACAAACGAAATGGGGAGAAGTAAACGATCAAACAGAACAACTTTCTCTACGGGACCAACATCCAAATCGCGAATCGCAGTTAGCAGTTTTGTATGAAACAGCAGAATTTTTTCCGCATATGATGTTGGTCCCATATAGAGAAAGTTGTTCAGTTTGATGGTCAGCTCCACCTCACTTCCATTGGACCACCTTAACTAGATCTACTTGTTATAAACAACAAACGCAAACATAAGCTCAGTTGAAGTTTAACAATAAAATTATTAACATGTCTAGAGCTCTGAACCTAACATTCGTAGCTTGAGGCAGGCTGAATAAGATTAACGTATACAACCTCTTGCTTGACTTATTCGCAGAATTTAGGCAATTTGAAGATCATTTGTGATCACAACAAATACGAAGTAACACGGAGATACACTACCAAATATTTCAACTATATACCTATAGGTACAATGCCTAAGACTCAAGCAACCAAAGAACTAACAAATTTCAAATTACTCATAAAAAATCATTGTAACCTTATGTTATAATTCTAGTAAATTAATTTCAAGTGTTACGCGAATGATTCGATCCGAATGGTATTAAGTACATACATATTCCTACGCCTGTCTCACACTGGGTTGGCAGAAACAACGGAACGCTACCTGCTCTTGTTCCTGGCAGGCATCTCTAGCTTCCTCCACATTCATTAGTCCTTGCATGCATGCTCCTCGGTTTCGGGTAGATCTGACCTAGCCCTTTTTAAGCACGTCGCCAATTTGGTCATTGTATGCGTCTAAGCCGTCCCCTACCAAATTTCCATTTACGCTTGCCTAATAAAAGGCTATATATTTCCAATAACAATAATCATAATCATTACAAGTATAGCACCGAGTTAGGAGTCTGATTTCCTTGTATCTTTTTGATAACATCAGACCATCTGAGTATAGTGTTTTACGTTTCCAATATTACTTTCGAAAAATCACCTATTGTTTCTTTCGCAGATAGGTAGGTACCTAATGAGAAAGATCCTCCACGAGTGATGAAACCTGCGTTCGTCTAACGCACCCTGGGCAGTCAGCCTCGATACGACCATTGCTGACTGGCTAATCTTTACACTACAGCATGAGAATTGCAGATATAGAACATGCTGACACGAAAGGTCTAAAGAAGAGAAGAACATTATTAGGTAACAGACAAGACAAACACAATGTAACAAGAATAATGATTTGAAAGAAAGTGATAAATGCTAGACTCCGCCGTCGTAAACAGTAGAATAATCGTATCAGTGAAGCGTGTTGATCGCATGTACAGTCTATCTCTCACTAGGCCGAGACATCGCACGCAACTGTATATTGTAAGGTGAAATATAAGGTCGCGCAATCTACAAGTGACTTTTATTCTAAACGTTTACTCATTTAGGATCGGTCGAAATTGCATGAAACGTGTCGATGACTGTGTACACACGGCGACACTTAAAGCTATGCAAAACCAAAATAAGCTGGCCGCGCGTAGTTCGAGTAACGTATAACGTCGCGTGGCCAGCTTATGTTGGTATTGTGCACCTTGATGAGCGGCGTATTTGACATGACAAAATGTAATATAATTATTAATTAATGAAATAAAAAGTCCCCTCTGCATTTCATATTTTATGCGATAACTCCTATCCATTAAATAACATCGTCACATTTAAATGCATCAAAACGTCAAATGTTATTATTAGTTTTCCTTCCACTCATTGCATTTTACGTCAGCACAACCAGTGCATTCAAGAATATTTAAACAGTTCATTTAAATTATTCAAAACTGTGAACCTACGAAGATTTTTGACTACAAAAGCTATCACAGGCACTGACATGGCACGAAAATGATGCTAATATGGTTGCTCCTAAACTGGGTTCCAAATTAAATGAAGAACTAACTTATATAATTTCAATAGAAATTTGCTCTTCGCGTGTTCGTTGAGTTAGATAAGCTGTAGCTTCCTGTATACCTATATTTATAATTATATGAGGACACATGCTCTTAATGTTTGTCACAAGTTAGACAATGAGTGCCTTAAGCCTGCTCAGTCACAAAGTGTAAAGTTGCCTCTATAATACGACGGCTGCCTACCTCCGAGGTGAAGCTGGTGGCTTCATTTATGAAAAGCTTTCAGGTTCGACGAGCCAGTTCGGGAAGAGCTATTCAAATCGACCTCCCGTAGAACCTTTACATAAATCAAGTATTCAATATGCTGTTTTCTCGTCATGTGCACACGATTTGTATAAGAGCGATTTGTTGCTACTGCCAATTGTTTAGAAAATATCTGTCTGGTTATTTGGAAAAATATGTGAATAAAGGATATATTTCCTTGCATCAAAATATGAGAATATGGGAATATGGAGGATTTGAGATGGTAAAATATGTTTTGCATCGGCGTGTGGGATAGAGCGTCTCTGTGCAAATAGATAGTGGAGGCTAGCCAGGTTACGGAGGCGTAAGCCGAACAGCGAGCGTTTCGTGGGGCAATAAGCGGCTCAGTGGATTGCTGCCCTGCCCTGCCCGAGTCCCGACCCGATCCCGGATGAATATTGCCAAAGAATAATACATTTGCTTCACATTATGGCTCCTCCGTCATACGAGGCAAACTCAAATAAACAGGGTCCTTCTTAATATGTTGAAGGTTTTTTTAAGGGGATGATCAGACCATCAGACTGAACAACTTTCTATTTTAACGTTGGTCCCATAGAGTAAGTTGTATAGTTTGGTGATCAGCATATTTAGAAGGATTCTATGCAGGATGTAAGGAAAAATATCAATAACCTTTACAAGTTTTACTATGGGAGTAAGTCAGTCAGTGAAATGTTTCAAACAGCAAATTGTTTTTTTGTTCTGGCAGATTTGCTCCGATACTATAAAAGTTATTCAGTTTGATGGGTAAAGCAATTTGGTTTAAAGGTTAATGATACTTTTCTTTACAACCAGTATTGTTTCTGAATTGAAAAGTAAAACTTTATTCAAATGCATATCAAAAGTACTTTAATAATAACTGACTGGAATTGTAGAACAAAACTGAATTCAGATCGAATTTCTAAAGACCCAAGTCATAGTGGAGGAACGAGTAAAACTTTTTTCATAAAAGTACACCGAGGCAGTCGGCTGCGAAGGAGTCGGCTGCGAGCAAGTGAACAGTTGTCGAGGTTACTTATTAACTTTTATAGCCATTGTTACATTTTGCGTGCTGCTTGTTTGCATTGCCAATGACAAACTATATTTATTTTCGTACCAGCCGGGAATTTATTTCCATTGATTTCATTCAGCAAATATTACGAAGAGCATCAATTTATTATAATTATATCAATATTTTACCACCTTTGTATGCATGCAATAAAGACGACATTCAACACAATCTAGTACAAAGGCATTTCATTATCTCTCCACGCAGGGACGACGCAAAGTTATGTAAAAGACAGAATAAATTTGACCAGAGTCGTCAAGACAATGCCAAGAATGTCGACAAAAGTTTTTTCATAAATGTGCAAGGATCGTACCGTACAGAAGCAAGTCTCCAGCTGACGACTCGCTCCGGGCATTGGGTCGCTCCGCCCGAGACTTTCATCCAGATGTGAGCCAAAATGGGGATATCTTGTGAAATTTTATCACAAGTTATATCGTACGAATTTCTGAAATCAACTCAAGTTTCTCCGAAGACAAAAGCTCGTCTATAATTTGTACGAAACCAACTAACTGTTCCGACGGCTCTATTTTAACAATTCCCTTGCGGTGTTGGAATTATGACATGACAGGAACCTCTAACAAATTGAGTTATATTATCTAGTTTGTTAAATAAGTTAACAGGCAACATCATCTGTAAAGCCTTAGAGACGCATCATTCAGGTATTGTAATTTATTTATTTATTTATTAGGTACTCAAACAAGTCACAAATCACAATCAATTTTAAAACTTATAATAACATGAGTGAAATATTTTAAGTCTAGACTGTGACTCGGTTAAATGAGTACACAACATGATTAGAAAAGTGAGACATGCTTAAAATAACAATTTTTAAAAGACCAAACATTCTTACAAAAAAGGATATAATAATAATACAGTAATTTTAAAAGACCAAACATCCAGAACCAAACACACAAACAAATAATAATACAAAAGAGTTAAGTATGCTACAAGTTAAATAACTACAGTAAAATTGGTTAGGTACCGATGGTAATACAGGGTTCTCGCTTAACATGCTGACACTTTTTAAAGGGATGATCAGACCATCAAACTGAACAAATTTCTCCTAAGGGACCAACATCGAAATAGCGAAAAAATAAATCAACTGTCACATAAAGACTCGAATAGGTTTGCAGTTTTGTATGGGACAACTGATTTATTTTCGCGATTTCGATGTTGGTGCCATAGAGAAAGTTGTTCAGTTTGACGGTCTGATCATCATCCCCTAAAAAAGTGTCAGTATATTAAAAAGGACCCTATATAAATTGGTACCAGGGTGGTAGGGTACACAGATGCATTACTTTAATGGGTGATTGTACTCATGATGCCGAACAACTGTACCAAAGTAACAAAGGAAAATTCGCAAAAAATTTAACTTTTCATACATACGTTCGATAAGCTGATTGCATATAAAGGGTGAAATTGATATCATTAGCATCCTTTTAAACTAACAGTCTACCCATCAAACTGAACAACTTTTACTATGGGAGCAAACCGATCGGAGCAACAAAAAAATCAGCTGTCCCATACTAAACACGACTCAAATGTATGCAACAGCTGATTTTATTTTTGCTCCGGTCGGTTTCCTCTCTTAGTAAAAGTTGTTCAGTTTGATGGGTAGACTCTTAGTTTAAAATGATGCTAATGATATCAATTTCACCCTTTATTATGGAAAGTCCAAAATTCATGTTGCTAATTTCCTATAGGGTTTTTAGGTATAGTTGTTCAGTATCATGGATAAAATCACCCCTTAAAGTAGGTATTGCAACAGTTTACCCTAACTTCCTGTAGTAATGATGGGCTTTGTTAAAAAAAACAAGATAATGTTTTGTTTGACCTTTTGTGTAACGATTCTGTGGGATTCAAGTCGAAGTTTAGTTAAGGTTCCTTAATAGGAACACATCAAACGGAAGCGAAGTTGTGCCCGCAAGGTTCCGCTCCAGTACAAGGAGCACACCGACACATCCAACATAGTATAATTGGATTCGTTATTATAAACTACAAGCGGATTGTCGTGTCTAAACTAAATCAAACTTTGTTTCCGTCGGGATTCGCCAACGAGTAACCGTCGTTGGAGAAATGGGACCGGGAGTAGGTATTGGAACTATAACCCACTTTTGTTTCATGCTCTGAGCAATGACGAATGATATAATGTGCCGTAATGACAATTTAAATGTTCTGTTTTTAGGGTTCCGTACCCAAAGGGTGAAAACGGGACACTATTCATAAGCCTACGTTGTCCGTCCGTTCGTCCGTCTCTCCTACCTATTCAGGGCTGTAACTTTTGAACCGTAACAGCTAGACAGTTGAAATTTGCACAGAATGTGCGTTATTATGGCAGATTTGCTAAAAATAATAAAATGTCAAAAATTCAAAATTAAGGAGGGGGTTTTCATACAAGAAACTAGTTTTTATCAACGTTTTTTTTTTTCTCGCTCTATCGTAAAAACGGTAATGCATACAAGCGTCAAACTTGGTGTGATTATAGAGCAAAATCTACGGTGTACAATAAATTAAAACCGGCCAAGTGTGAGTCGGTCTCACGCCAAAGGTCCCGGAGAAAACAAAACATTTTTCTAAGTTAATAATGTTGTTTGGTACGGAACCCGCTCGGTGCCCGAGTAGCCCGCCGGTTGGCCGCTTTTTATTTATTAATAAACTTAATAGAATGTAATAAATGAGATGATCAGATAATAAATGTTCATCTACCAGAATATCGACGTATTTTTTAGCAACATGTATTGCGTGTTTCACGACAATGATCACACGGTATCTGGTGGAGCTCACGCAATGTTCGCAATATAGATAAAACATTTCTCTAGCGCACACGCATATACTCGCAGACACGGCGAGGGTCGTAAAATATCTGTCTACTGCCTCCTGACTCCGTGTTACTTTGATTATACTAATATAATATTAAACGAAAAGAAAACCTACAATACTAGCTAGCATTTCTTCTTGTTTTATGGCATTAAAGCGTTATATTTTGGAATTTGTCTTTTTGTTTTTACCTAAAGATAGTAGTCATGTGAAATCCAAACGCTTTTGAAGGCAAATGGTCATTGAAATCAGGTTAACTTAGACAGTAGGTAGGTATATGATAATAATTGAGGACTATAATATACAGAGTCCTTATATGCTGACACTTTTTTAAGAGGATGATCAGACCATCAAATTGAACAACTTTCTCTATAGGACCAACATGCAGTGTCAGCATATTAAGAATGACCCTATATTATAATTGTTTAGTAATACTATAGGATTATAATACTACTAGTGAAACGTGGCTGTTCTGAGTATTCAGAATATCTCTGACTACCCCCTTGGGGGATATAGTCGTGAGCATATGCTGTATATATGTATAGGATTATAATTATAATAAAACCTCGATCTTACTATGACTTTTGGTTTAGCAGTCCAGCAAAGTAGGTAACAATGACACCACAGGGTCGTGAAAATAAATACAACTTTGAGACTGACTTCATTTGTCACACAGGTTATCCCCTCCCTCCCTCTAAGCATGTTGTCTATAACAAAGCCAGTATGTTGTGCAAAATATATTACACACATGAATAAGAGACACGCAATAAATGAATCATTTTGCTATTAAACTCATCCATGCGGTGCAGACACGCACGGAGAGAGCCAATGTCGCGAAAGTGAAAACTGAAAACAAGTGACGAGGTTGGTATCTAAAAAACATATAATTAACGTTTTGATTTGATTAAACATTGATATAAAACAATGAAATGTTTATAATAACCTCATCAATGTTAATAAAATTCATTATTCGGGGAAAAGTTGGTACCTATTATTTAGCTTATCCTTCCGCAAACAATGTGAAAGTAAGTAATATGTCAGTGTTGATTTCAATATGAGCTATCAAATATGATGGCTCGGGGCATTAGGCACAAATCTTGAACAGACGTCGCCACTTAAAATAAGCTGGCACGATTTCAAGTGCCGCCAACCTGAATGCGAAGTATTCAGTTCATCAAAACCAGATGTTTCCGAGACCTATGTAAACACAGATTTTTGCACGGAACGTGTATGAAATTGATATGATTAAATAACGTAAAATTGTATCCATTTACTCAACTATAAAATTAAATTAATCGACAGTTTTGTTCAATTCCGTTATTACATGTTTATAAAGACAAATTGAGGAAAAATACCTCTGTTCAGAGACTAGCAACTGTATAACCCATTATTTTCATGAACAAAAGTGGGCAAACAACGATATAACAATAAAACACTTGTTACTGGATACGATGCCAAAACTGTATGTATTCACGCAATTACTACGGAACTAGTACTTTACTCTTCAAAAGCTTATAAAGATTCAGAGCACTGGCTAGGCTGAAAGAAGTTCGACGACATTAAACGTTTTAATGTTATAAACAAACAGTAGAGTTTGGCCGGGATCCAACTGGGTTGAAGCGCCGGCGCCGCCGCCTCGCTGCCCTGCCACCCACTCTGATATGCAGCTATTGCTCCATCTCCACACAACCACTGATTTGTTATTTCTCCATCTTTGTCCAAAACAATATTAGCTCATTAATTACCAAACAAACCCCCTTTCGGGGGATTATATTAAATCCGTTGACAACACTTCGTATAGCTAACTCGCCTAGTTTATTCTCGGTTTCAATTAAATCGTGGCTTAGCTAGCAAGTTACGCAGTTATAGAGGCCCTATTATCTGCATGAAATTTGACTCACAAACCGCAGTCTCCCTGGTGGGTCGACATAACTCGACCCAAGTTGAAAGCTTTAATTACGTGGAGTGAGTTGTTCACGCAGGTGACTCCTTAATTACGGGGTCGAAATTGAGCTACCCATTGGAGTGACACGTTTGCAAACGGATTATAGTGTCCTATTAAATCCATACTAACCTTTGTTAGATAAATATCCTTAATTGTAACTTACTATGAAGGGTAGAGGGACTGTTAAGATTAAAATATTCAGCGGATGGTGGTAATTAAAATGTTTGTAATAAAGTAATTGTGCCGCTGTTATCTTGGCGGAACAATGTCACTAGCTGGAGAAGGGTCTTGGTCGTTATTGAAGCAGTTACGCCTGGTTTGAATGCTAATTTTGCGCCTGATCAACACATTAAAGACACTTGTACATCTGAATTAATGGTTAAATTCAAGAGTAATTAAGGTTTATCGCAACCGATGATAGATGTCGAAAATATATTATATCTCCCTTTTGAGTACCTACCATTTCCGTATTACAAAGTAAAATCCAAGTCTCTAACATGAATATTTTGTTCCGCTTATAAAATAACGAGTACCTAAGCTCGAGATTAAGCCTAACATTTGTAGTACACAGACGTTGACTGTTTTTATGATACAATCTTTTTTTGTGGAGGATTATGTCAATACATATAACGTATTCGGCAGAGATATCTCGTGCGACTTTCCCCAATATAATGGTAGCAAATAGGTGTCTGTACATTTGCTATTCCGCCTACGTCTGCGTATTTGAACAGACAATTGACTCGCAGCAATAACGTTTTGCTTTATACATACATACATATCTTACCTTCGCTCGCGTTCTTACGTATATTGTTTTCTCCAAATCCAACATAGATTCAGCTTTCGTGTAATCTAGCTTTAAATCAAGAAATGCGAATAACCTACAATAAGCTTTCGCAGTACGCCGTGAAATGTAATATACCATATTGAATTCTCCATTCAGTCCTCGATATGGAAATGGAATGCATTATTTTTCCAATGAGCCAGATGACATTTGCCGTTCGTTGCATATGTAATACTAAGCTATTGTATGAAGTTACGTACTAGTTTCGTTTTCATCTGGAACAATGCGCGTAGTGAATCATCGCTAGTGTTTAAGAGAATATTATTCCGAGAGCGAAAATGCGGGCTGCATACAAACGTACTTTGGTGATATTTTCAATACTAACCAATTAAAGTCAATGAAATTTTGCAGAAACAGTCTAGAAACAAATTACTATGCTTGTATGGAGTCCGATTTTCGTTAAAATATACAGTTTCAATGCTAGGATTAATTTAAGATTTGTATGGAAATCTTTGAGGCACTGTAACTTTAAAACTATACATTTTAACGAAAATCTGACTCCATACAAGCATAGAAATTTTTTCTAGATTGTTTCTGCAAAATTTCATTGACTTTAATTGGTTAGTATTGAAAATATCACCATAGTACGTTTGTATGGAGCGCGCTCCGAATAATATACCCTTAACGGTGGAGTTGAATCATTTATTTATACGGTTATTTATATCTATGGTGCACAAAACGGCACTTATGTGTGACACTACATTGAATGAAGCATTGCGTCCACTGTATGCCATGGCTCGTCCACATGGCATGGCGTAAGAGACCACAGTATAGATCGTAATGCAGGGGCGGCAGTATCCACCGCATCCCAAACAGCATCCGACGCTCCAATCTCAGCAGCACTTTCTGGCTATTGGATTGAGAAAGAGTACGTTCTAAAGTCGAATAAAAGCTTTAAGACATAAAATGAGACTTGGAAAATAAAAGTTTTTCGAAAAGTTTAGGAAGTTTTTTTGGAGCTTATAAAATGCGTTCATCACAAAGTTGTATCGTATTAAACAGCAAAGTCGTAGCATTGACTAGTGTCGGTCGGTGCAAAAAGGTGTGAGAGCCCCAACCAGAGCGCTTACCCTTAGCGCGGGAGGGCGACTCTGTTACACACAATCTAAATTTCCACACAAATTAAAAAGGTTGTAGCGTCGAAGCCGCATTATTTCGGCCCGTCCGTCCATCCCTCGTGAATCCAATTTACGGGCTTGACGCGACGTCTCTACGTAAATGGGTTTTCGGTTGCGAATTGTAACTCTCAGATACCTTCTAATATGTTATTAGCAAGTTTTGAAAATATTCTTTGTTAAAACCGCTCTGCTTATTGTAGAAATGGTGTTTAAAAGTTTCACTCTGATCTCAAAGATTTTAAATTACGTATTATTGGATTTGCTTTAGTTTTAGTTTAGGATCCATTACTAATATCACAAAGGAGAAAGTGTGCTTTACAAATTGAAATAACACCAAAGTATTACAAAAAGTTGCTGTGCGGTAGGCAGCGCAGCGCTATCAATGTGGCAAAATACAGGACAAGACATTTTTTCAATAACAATGATTAATAGCTGAAATGAAAAAAAGAAGATTGCAAAGTTAAATTAAAAACGAAACAATGAATATGTCTGTGTAATATAAAACAATGGATTATTTCTAAATTAAACATTGAACGTTATCGGTTTTAAATGACAACAAACTCTCGACCAACATTAATACTCTATTTAATTGCGTCATTAAAAAAAATCCTGATTTCACAGACGGGTTTAATTAAGGTCGGAAATGAAATGTGGAAATTGTCAGGGAACAAATAAATGAAAAAACTCGGGCAATTCTCTCGTACCGAACTCATATAGCACCACATGCTTGTTTATTTATCTGGATAGAAACATAGATTTTTTGTGTGTTTATTTTATATTTTGTTTTCATAACGTTATGATTTTTTTTAAAGACTTCTAATATCTTGGTGGATTTCTAAAAACTTCAAATCCCCGTTGTACCCCTTTAGGGGTCGATTTTCGAAAAAAACATTTTTTAGTGTACCCATATTATGTCCTCTGTTGAATATTTATGTTTAGGTATTTCAAATTTCATGTTTCTGTCTTTAAGGGTCGGCACTACCTACGGCCCGTTTGACATATCTGTCAAAAGAAAAAGACCGGTGGCCGACAACACTCAACCCTATCTTATAAGATTAATGAACAAATCAATTTGATAGCTTTTGGTAATACTTTTCTTGCAAAAAACTTGGTCGGCTGCAGCGCGCGGCAGCTTGGCTGGCGTGTTTACTGGTGTGAAGGAAAAAGTGAACCCTACCTGGTGACACAATATTTTACCTCGTTGAATTAAAGGACGTAACTAGTCTGTTGGTCTAGAGTCCAATTAGTAAGGACTAAAAAGTATGGTCGGCCGACCCTATCCTGGCAGGGTCGTAGGTCCGACCGAATTTAGGGTACCTACTACTCGGAAGGCAGATTTTACCACATTAAATTAATGTTGAATGTTTGGTTGTGCGTGGCAATCATCCTGCAGCATCTGGATTTGAGAGCCGTAGGTCGAAATTGACATTTACAGCAACAGTACAGTACCGTGATGGACCTATAATGTGACTGATCAAAGATCACCCCTGGTGGTAGGATAGGATGGGTTCTAGCTAATTAGATCACAGTATTACGCTTAAGGCTTAAGTATTAAGTATTAAGGCTTAAAAAAACTTAAAATTATTTTAACAGAACAAATTAAAACTTTTAACAGAATAATGAAATTATTATAAGTTTAATATTATTGGTATTAGCAAACTAAGGGTTTGTAATCTTTTATCATCATAATCATCGTCAGATATAATATTTTAAGCACGGAATAAAAGTTAATTTTGCAGTAACTGGAACGATTGCCTTCAAAAACATTTGCGCAAAAGGACATCATCAGTGTGACGACTTTTAGTAGATTTCTTCTTTATTGGTATATTTAGGGCAAAATTGTTTAGTAGATTTTAGTAGAAATTGGGTATTCGAAAATGTTAATGTTAATTAAAAATGCAAGGATTCAGGCTAATAAAATCTAAGCTGGCAATACTCTAACTGGCTGAGAAAACGATTGCAGGGTTTGCAAGTTTTCCGGAACTTCTAGTACATCATCATCATAATCATCAGCCTATACAAGGTGTTACAAAAATACAAATAAACATTTAAGGGGGTGGTTAAGACCATCAAACTCAACAACTTTTACTATGGGACCAATATCGAAATCGCGAAAAATATAATTTATGTTCTATACTCTACAAATCGACTCGAGCTAAAAATCTATGGGATATCCGATTTTTTTTTTGCGATTTCGATGTTGGTCCCATAGAGAAAGTTGTTCAGTTTGACGGTCTAAACAACCCCCTTAAGAGTTTAAAAAATTTATTCTTACTTTTGTAACACCCTGTATACGTCCCACAGGGCACCTTCTAGGAGGGTGTTTGGGCGTAAGTCCACCACGCATGCCCAAAGCGGATTGGTAGACTTCACATATACATCAGAATTTCTTCGTCTGCATTATGCAGGTTTCCTCGCTGTTTTCGTTCACCCTTTGAGAGCAGTCGGTAATACGTACATAAGTTAGAAAAACTCATTGGTTCGTGGCATGTTGTCCGTGCGGATTCGAACGCGGACCTCTTGATTGAGAGTCCATACCTCTCCGCAATGCGCCACCGAACTCTCTTCTAGTACAGCAAATATTAATCATATCGCCTAATGTTTTTTTTTTTTACAAAAGAGGGCTTCTAAACAGAGTTGGAATTTTGGTACCTAGCACTTTTAATATGTCAAAGAGATTACATGTTTATCGACTTCCAATAATGTCGATATACGGGTATATTTTATATCACTGCGGATAACTTCAGCATGTATCGAACTTCAAAATAGCGAAAATAAATCAGCTGTTCCATACATTTGAGTCGAATATGTAGGTACTGCAGTTTTGTATAGGACAGCTGATTTTTTTTTTCGCTCTTTTGTAGTTGGCTCCATAGTGAAAGTTGTTCAGTTTGATGAGTAGAATACATGCTGGTGTTATCCGCAGTGATAAAACATTACCCGTATATGGACACAATCGGAAGTCGATAAACGTGCAATCCCTTTGACATAATTAAAAGTGCTACCAAAATTTCTGACTCTGCTTATGAGACACAGGGACTACCAAATTTAATATTTATTTGAAAATTGAAGCATCCATGTTACAAAGTGATGAAAACCAATAAAAATTATACAAAAATGCGAAAATAACATGTGTAATGATGAGCGTTTAGATAAAATTGATAATATTTTGTTCAAAAACGTGTTTTATATTAAATTTTAACCATCTGTAACGACATTAATATTATTTGGTAGAATTTAAGTAGAATTTGAAACAGGGCTGGTAGATTATGGTAAATTTCAGCAGTAATTTTCGTCACGCTGAAGGACATTGTGCGACACAAGAACATATAAGTAGGTGTTACTTAGTCGCTAAAGTGGGTACATGAATCCTGAAAGGGCACAGCAATATTAACAAGAAGTAATTTTAAAGAAAAAAATTAGTATAATGTCAATAGTTCTTTTGGTAGTTTTTGGTTCTTTTGGTAGGTTTTGGTAATTTTTGGTAGTTTAGTAATTATTTTTTTGTTGTTTCTGGTTTTTTGGTAGTTTTTGGTTAGTTTGGTAGTTTTTCGTTGTTTCTGGTTATTTTGGTAGATTTTCGTAGTTTTAGGTTATTTTGGTAGATTTTTATACTTTTTGGAAATATTTGATAGAAGAATGAAAATTACCAAAAACTACCATAAAAACAAAAGAGTTCTTGACGGCTTGGCTACGGGGTGGGTTTGTTGACATAAATAAAATATATGTTTTGCAAAAGAGGTACCTACATTCGAATCGTAAGCGGAATTCAGTCAATAAGGGTGTCATGCCGATCCTTGTTTACCGACTTTAAATTACTCACTGTGACAGCTTCGTATATCCTCGATCTGTGCGAAATCGTGAGACGATACCCCGTAGTATTCCGTAGCAAGAGATTAAATTTAACTCGCAAAAATGAGCTACTGGTACCAAATTACCGACTAGCATCGATGCTAAGGACTACAAAATAAAGTCGAATACTGTTCTTGTGTATAGTAAAATACCAGATGACATTAAAGCCGACAAGAAATTTCTGAAGAAGGTTAAAGAATTATTAATCGAACAGTGTCCCTATGACTTTAATTAGTTTCTTCAGTATAAGTAAACAAACAGGCATCAATCTGAGTAGAAAAAAATGTGTTGCAGACCGATTATTTGTACCTCAATAGGTTATCATAATTTTTAACTAATCACATTTAACTGATTTTATAACATTTAACTAATTTAATTGTAGTAAGTGAAAGGTGGTAGTTAAGTTATTGTCTGGCACCTATTGTTTAAATCTGTTTTTTTCTTAATGTTTATAAATTATATTGTAGTGTGACTAAAAGGTACTCTGTACTTACCATCTGTAACTTATGTACCTACCTACAATTTAAGGTAAATAAATAAAATGAAATGAGATGAACCAAAAGTAACAAATTAACCATAAACTACCAAAAAGTACGAAAAATTACCAAAATAACAATAATCTACCAAAAAGTACGAAAATCTACCAAAAAAAACAGAAACTACCAAAATAACCAAAAACTACTACCGAAAAGTATGAAAATCTACCAAAATAACTTTTTGGTTACTTTTGTACGAAAATTTACCAAAAACTACCGAAAGACTCAAAACTACCATAAATTACCAAAATAACCAAAAACTACCAAACAGTGCCCGGAAAGTAACTTTTGTGAAATTCCTTTGTGTTGTCTTGTGTCGCGCAATGTCTTTTCGCGCAAAATTCTGTCGTGCAAATGACTTACAAAGTCAATCGTTTGAGTTACCTACTGCGGTACAGAATTCACTCTTATTCCATTCTTATTTAAAACATATCTGACGATGATGATGATGATTTCAAATTATCAATCCTTAGTTTGCTAGTAACAATAGTAATAAACTTACAGTTATTCTGTTATAATAACGAGTAATAGTCGACCAATTTATAAAATGTACTTCTAAGTCCACATACGTGACGGGCAACTACGGAACCCTACACTGCATGTGGCCCGACACCCACTTGCCCGGTTTTTTATAAGTTACTTTGCCTACTTTAGCTAAAAATGGATTTGTTCATTAATCTTCTAAGACAGGGTTGGGTGTTGCCGGTCACCGGTCTATTTGCAATGATTTCGAACGATTGACGGCCCATAGTAATTTGTATGAAGAAAACGTCCAAAAAAATATGTGATTTTTGGTAACAAATTGCAAAAAAACTAGAAGTCGTATCGAAAAACTGATTTGTTTAAAGTGTTCTTTGATGTTTTGCCATTGATTAGAAATATATTTTGTTGTTTTATTTTGTTTCACTAAATCACAGGACTCGGAACGCGGCAGTGCTATTCTGGAGTTTTTCATGAAATTCTCGATTACTTTCTGATATAACTACACAATTTTACTGAAATTTTTTTTGTTCATCTTGTACTTCATCTTTTAAAGAAGCGATGGTATTAATTTTGTTTCTAAATATAGCTATTTACTATCCTCAAAAGTCGGAACGCCGAACCCTGTTTTGCCCGATTAGGGTAGTGCCGACCCTTAACGGTTTAGGCTGTGCGTTGTCTGTCTGTCAGTCAGTCAGTCAGAACTGTTTTATAAGTAATTATATATTTAGTAGGGCTGTTGTGTAAGTGATCATCATAATAATATACATTGTCTGAAATAATTAACTAAATATTAAAAAGCAGAATCGCTAAGACCTGCCAAAAATCAACATGCCTATTCGGTACCGATTCGGCTATAGTTCAAAGCGATGGTATCGTGAAGCGCAGCG
This sequence comes from Agonopterix heracliana, assembly GCA_963693445.1. Lineage (NCBI taxonomy): Eukaryota > Metazoa > Arthropoda > Insecta > Lepidoptera > Depressariidae > Agonopterix > Agonopterix heracliana. The sequence continues at coordinate 7,114,540 of OY856310.1, forward strand.
TGGGTAGGCTCCCCACAAGGTGGACCGACGACCTGGTAAAGGCGGCGGTAGCCCCTTGGATGAGGGCAGCGCCGGACCAGTCGTTGCAGCGATCCTTGGGGGAGCCCTATGTCCAGCAGTGGACGTCGATCGGCTGATATGATGACCTACAGTTCGACAAACTATTAAAATCAATTACAGTTGGCGCGCCCCATACAAACGTAGGTACTATGGTGATATTTTCAATACTAACCAATTAAAGTCAATGAAATATTGCAGAAACAATCTAGAAACAAATCTCTATGCTTGTATGGAGTCAGATTTTCGTTAAAATGTATAGTTTTACACACATTTAGTATACAAATCTTAATTAATCCTAGAATTAAAACTGTATATTTTAACGAAAATCTGACTTCATACAAGCATAGAGATTAGCTTCTAGATTGTTTCAGAAAAGAAATTTCATTGACATCACCATAGTACGTTTGTATGCAGCGCGCATTTGCGCTCTCGGAATTCAGAAAGGTATTTTATTGTCATTTCAAGATTTGCTCCAACAGTATCATTTCCAACTTGATGTTTTCCACCATTACTCAACATACATCGCAAGATTTAATATATTGGTATAAAATATAACTCCAGCTAGCTAATTAAACGCAGGCTCTCAAGACGAACTTGGAGATTATTAAATATTTCAAATGAGTAAACGTCTCAAGCACTAGGTAATTTTGAGTGACAAACGAGCGGTTGTGCGCCGGCTGGCGTCTTGGCGGAGTCCGTCACGTGCGCTCGCTAAATAAAATACGTTCGAGTAAGCCGCCCACAACAACCTAGTGATGTGCCGAGTCAGTAGTACAGGAGGACAATTCTCTAAGCGCAAACATCGGTTGAAACATCAGCGACCTGTCAATTCGGTATGCGTTGTGTCAAACTTAATATATGACATCATCGACGATCTGAAGGATGCAAGAAGGATGTTACCTTAGAGAATTGCACTCCAGTATTACCAGGTCTATAAGTCTTACCTATGTACCTACGCACTTAATGACGCGCGAAATTATATTTACCAATCAGGATGTGCCACCTTCGAGGGTCCCTTGCCAAAATTGGCTGATTGTTTTCGCGCCCTTTTCGCTGCTATCCGACTTTGTACCCTTTGATTATTAAATGATTTCAGGTTTTGACTTGTACCTACTCGGATTAGCTCTGCGCAAACGCAGATTGACGAGCGGAATTATTTTCCAGGTCGTACTGTACTCTAGCACTGATTCGAATACCTTATAGGTACTCACATACTGGAGTATGCTAAATAAAGTACCTACTCGAATACACGAAACACGCAATAAAATTTACAATTTTGATTGTTTACAGTTAGTAGGACAGGTGTGAATATTATAGAAATACAAATACCACAATCTTCTGAGATATACAACCCATCCATAGTAATAAGTACTAAAATTAACCACTTGAAAATATAATATCAAATACTAGACACTGGATTCCGAGTTCCGATTCGTATTTTTTTTTAACGAGTCCTAAAGAATTCGAAAACTAAGAAAGATCAACTTGGCACATCACTACAACGAACCGGGATGACAAATCTCATTCTCTATGCTAATTCCTGGGGTCCCCATCTTGAGTCTTGACTGTCTTTCCCGAAACATAAATTTTTGCAGTAAATTTCAATGTCATGTTTTATCCATCCAGGTTAGCAAGAAAATTACATTTACTATCGAGGTCGGCTCAACCCTTGTTACATTTAGTGTATTGTCTGTCAACCAACAAGCAGAGAGTTGGCTGTTTGGATATGTATCGCGACATGGATGTTTCATTCTTTCGTACCCTTTTGGGTCGACTAAAGATTTCTCGGCAACTGTCTCTACGGTTTTTCTTTGTCCGATCTTTTCATCTGAAGCCTGCTTTGTATGGAAAATGTATTCTTCGCTTCACTCTACTACCTAAGGTATTAAATAAAACCGCCTCCATTTCCAAAATGTTCACTTTGAATTTCATGCGCCGTTTAGGTAAAATTGAAGAGCTCCATCACATGTAATGATAAGCCACTATAATAAAAGAGAAATTGTACGTTTTCCGCATTTTATGCGGCATCGGTATGGACACAGAAAAGAGATATACAGTACAGCAATTCCATACAAGCGCTCGAATCGACGCACTCACACAGACGAGTGCCACGTACACGTCCTGCTAAGGTACTTCGGGGGCGCAACAATACTGCTGGGCCCGATTGGGCTAATTTAAAACATCGAAGTTCAATCCTTATTCCATTTCAGTTCTAATCACATATCAATCCAGTTACGATTCAATTGTTGTGAGATCCGTATCACGCTTATTTCCTATTGACAGCCTGAAAAATCTGAGCGATCTTTCAAACGGTTGTCACGAGCGGACAAATGATAAGCTCGATACCAACTGTGTAAAAACTTGTGATTCGCATGCGGGCCAATGAAATTCCAGTGGAGATTTATTTAGCGCGATCGGTTCCCTGAAGTACCTTAGCGGGCCGTGTACGTGGCGCGTTTGTGAGCGTGCGTCGATTCGAGCGCAAGTTGCTCTACTGTACATCTCGTTTCTGCGACATCGGTATGGATAGGTAGGGTCCTTCATGCAGAGTGCGGAGAGCGCGTCGGCTGAACAGCGCGGACGCACGCTGAATCACAAACTAGAAAATCAGTTCATTGTTGTGAACGGCTGAATATTCAGTTACCCGTGCCATTTTCCTGAATAACATTTACATGCAGATAAGTCTACGGGTGGTGTCGTGAGTCGAGTGACACTAAAATTAGACACTTTAACGTTTAATACACACATTATACATGCTTAAACTTACTACCGTAATACATTTTGGGATGGAGAGAATTTTTTCCAGAAATAAAATGAAATGTAGAAATAAAATAAATAAATAGCATGGCGCAATGGACAACAATGGATTTACATTAGGCGACGATGTTCTGAGGTTTCAGAATATCTCTGACTACCCCCTCGGGGAAAATAGTCGTGAGCATATGCTATGCGCAATGGACAACATTTCATTGTAAGAACAGGTATCAATTATCTCCAGAATTATTTAAAAAACACTGAATTTCTACGGTTACGGCTATGGCTCAATGGGATGCATTTCCTTTTCCTGCATCTGAATCTAATCATCATTCGACGTTTCTTTATATATCTCTGAATATTTCTGTATACTTCTCTATAATATTGTCCCGGCCATTTCAGAAAAAATCTACATTCATTAAATAGTCAAATCGAAAAAATACTTATGTACCTACTTATCGCTTATTTTTTTAACAGGTAAATGACACGATTGTGATTGTGGTTAATTTTTAACCATATTTTTAATAAATTCAACTAAATCAGGTGATTAAAAATTCAATGTTGTCCATTGTGGCGTGCCAAGTGGTGATCAGTTGCTAGTAAATTCCCTTTAGCCCACAAACACACTCCAAAGTAAATCTTAGCCCTTAATCGCATTCTACGACACCCACGTATAGAAACAGGGTCCATTCTAAACCGGTAACCACACGGCACTAACATCTCGCAACACTGAATTTCAAGCAGCCCTTTATGGAACTCTATATTAAATTACACGAATTGAAAAATTTTTGGAGCAAAAAAATTTTTCTTTCCGTAATAACCGTCGTCTCGGGAATTTAGTGGTGGCTATTAAGAGCACCGTCACAAAGAAGTTGGTAGTGAACCCTCGCAAATTCTGTGCCAAAGCTTAACATTCCACTGGACCTTGCGGTCGTTTTCAACGGACTTTAGTCCTTGCTTAATGTTCAAAAATGTTAAAAACAGGCCAAGTGCGAGTAGGACTCACGCACCGAGGGTTCTGTGCCACAAAATTTACAAAAAAAATATTGCGGGCTCCTTAGCGCGGAGCCCGACACACACATCGCCGGTTTTTATTATTCGTCGTTTTACTTTAGACTCAAGTTTTGCTTAAGTCTATAGCATATTCAATAATCAAACCAACTTAGGGTTGAACTACATCACACAGCACCGCATCACATTTTTCCGTCGCTCCAGCGTTCCGTCTATCTTATATGCTCTAGCAAATGACGTTCCTGAGTGACAGAAAAGGATGGAGCGACGGAAAAATGCGATGCGGTGCTATGTGATGTAATTCAACCCTTAGACGCTTTTCTGTATTGTCGTTTTTACTTTAGAGCAAAAACAACAAACTCGTTTCATGTATACCTACCCTACTTACTCGTAATTTTAGGCAAATCCACAATAATAACACATATTCTGTGAAAATTTCAACTCTCTACCGATTACGGTTCAAAAGATACAGCCCATTAGACTTAGGACGGACCAAAGAACAGCGTAGGCTTAGTAATGGGGTCCCGTTGGCACCCATTGGGTACGGAAACCTAAAAATGAAAAGGTTAAAAGCGATGCGACACAAAATAGGGTACATTAAGGAGTTAAGTGGGTCACTGCCGTTTGAACGACAGTTGTTTAGCAATTTTTAAAAAAATACACAACGTTCTAAAAATGAGTCGTATCACAAATCATCATTTAGTAGGAATAGGTTTCACAAACCATTTATTTAATTTTGTGATCAGTTGTAAAATTGTCACATTGCAACATTTCATTCTCAAGACACTTCGATAGGAAACTATGTTATTTAAACATTCATCTTTTGTTAGAAACTCGTTTTATATTTTATTGTTTGATCAGCAAATTACTAAATATAACAACGTTTTACAAATATCGATGATCACATTATTTCATTTCACAAAACCGAACCAGAGCACCCCTCTTCCACGCAGTCCTGTCTGTACTACATGCATGTGCATGCTTGCTTGCATGTTGCATGCTTGCTTGCTTGCTGCATGCCTGTGTGCATGCTTGCTTGCACCTTTGCATGTGTGCTTGCTTGCTTGTTTGCTTGTCTGCATGTTAGGGGGTGCAGGGGGGCTGCGCCCCCCGCTCGGGGGGTGCGGGGGGCGGAAGCCCCCTGCCTGAGAAAAACATATTGGAGCTCTTCGAATTCTAGGTTAGGTTAGGTTAGAACATGTATAACACTTAGCGGAGCGAGCGAAGCGAGCGGAGCATCAACATGCTTGCTTGCATGTGCATGCCTGCTTGCATGCTGCATGCTTGCTTGCTTGCTGCATGCTTGCTTGCATCATTGCTTGAGTGCATGCTTATTTGCTTGTTGCTTAGGGGGCAGAACGGTAACATCAAAACTGTAGGTTAATGGTTAGACTAGGTTAGGTTAGTTAGTATGTCATGCTGCATTTTTGCGTATATGTATGCTTGGTTTAGCGTGCATGTATGTTTTATGCATGAAGCACCATAAAAGACGGGTGTTACACGCTCATTCTCGCGTCAGTCTGGTCCATCAATCTAGTCACGTCAGACCTAGAACGATCGTCAGACTGACGAACATTATTAAAATATTTGAAATTAAAGTTTAAAATGAAGTTGCAGCAAGTTTAGTAGATGAATTTTAAAAATGGCAAATAACGTTTTGTGATATAAAAAATGAATTATCGTTGTTTGCTAAATAATTCATTTGGTAAATAAGATTGTTTTCGCATAACTGATGTTGAAATGTTGTTTTAACTATAAACATAATATAATTCAATGCATTTGCTAAATGACTACTTTCGATAAGTAAATATGTGTATGAACACCTTTGTTAAATCACTAGTTTGTGAAATGAAACCTTGTTAAACGTTGCTTGAGAAGTGATATTTTGCTTATTGATTGTGTGTTAAACATTAGTGAACCGAGTTAAGTATATAACATATTTCACTCCTGAGTTACCGTTACATGCCATTTACGATAATGTATGTTTTCCTCAGGTGAACCACGCCACGCTTCGAAGATGTTATTGAAGCAGTATCGAACAATATTATCTCCTCGACACGAAGTAATTTCCTTAGGCGAACCGTATCATCCCACTGACACGGTTTATAATGGTTTTAGAAACCGCTACGTATATTCGATCAGAATTTGCACAGAGTCGGATATATCGGTGTAAATTCTACGCAAATATAATTAACATTGTTCTTTGAGCAAAACGATAAAACAACAATAGGCCGCGAGAGGTACTCCTTTCGATTCAAGTCGGAAGAATGTCTTTTATTCAGCGATAAATATATAAAATGCGTTCTTTTCCTGTTTATCGAAATAATTAAAGAGAAAAACATTTAAAAGAGCTTGGAGCAATCAAAGTCCAATAATGGTGTTCCATTTCATACACAAGCCGCAAGAATAGGAAAAACTGTTTTTATCTCTCTGCTCATAGGTACATTTACTTAATTTCCATTTTCACTTAACATTAAAAAAACAAAGTTTAGTAGGTCTCCGGGAGCAAGAGGCGGCGGTTAGAGAGCGAAGGCACAGAGGTCCTAATGCATTAGCGCGTAGAAGCCTTAATGTTTACTCAGCGTTACTTTTTGTTTGCCCAGCAGGCTTTGTGTGGCCCGCCATCCGCCGCACCTACTCTAACCTAACCTGTTGGCGACTTTGCTTATCCCACTTTCTGTGTTTTCATTCAGAGTAGCTGTTCAACTAATCTCGTTTTGATTTTCGACACTTAAACTGTTTGAATATTTGATTTCTACCCCAAACAGCCGCTCGACGTTTCCTGAGTAATCGACACCGGAGATAGAGTAACTGCTTTGCCTAATTTAATAAACCGCGGCGAAACCTCTTGGAGGCCTGTCCTTGTAAAGTTTGTACACGGAAATCGAATTTTGGTCTGCTGTCATTTAGCTCGATTCTGTCGTAACAAACATGCCAAGGGAAGGCGCGCCTGCCTGTCACAATTTGAATACAGAGTAGATACTTTGAAAGATTTTGAAGATAGAAAAGGAGTTTGTTTTGACGCCTTCTGTGACCGAAGTTAAATGAGGGTTATGTTCGGCGTGAACACGAAATAAAGTGAGTAAAACGCGTGCGGGCCGGAAATCGTAGCCGTCGCCGAACCATCACCGCGCCGCCGGATTGGCCCGTAACGTGGGGCCCTATATCCGCCGCGAAATGGAACGTGTTTCCACTCCCAATATTGCCCGTATCGATACAGGCCTACCTAAATTTGCGTACTGCGCCGAAATTATCATCATAGAAGTACAGATTTTTCGGGATCAGTGTTGCAGATCAAAATGTCATTTATAGAAATGAAAGGGATGATGTACTCATACAATAATGTAGGTAGGAACGAAAACACATTAAATTGAAGAGAGATATTTGAACGCATTGTACGTGATAAATGTCGGTGAACAAACTAAGTTATGATTTATTGGTGCCACCTTTGCGAGGTTTAAGTAAACAGAAAATGAAGACTTTATCATAATATATTACATGGTGAGACAAAGAATACTGACAATAATGCCACTTGTTAGAAGTATTGCATGGATCCAGTTGAAACCATGGCAGTTTATTTTATCAAACAAATAAGTGTGCTCTGGCGATATCGAAATCGTTTATTGAATTATTACTAAAGCGTACCCTTTAAATACAAGTAGAAACATAGTAATATTTTATACATTTTGATTTCCCAGATATAATAGACATTACCGACGGCAATTGTTACAAATATCGTCGACCGACGCTGCTGACTCGGTTTACAATAACATCAATAATTTTTTATCATGAAATATGACAAGTGAATGACATATCGTGAACATTCAATTTAAAAGTTTTGACAGACACGCAAGTATAATAAAAGTGAAATTGAATTTAATTGAAATAAAAGTTAAAAGAAACTCATTTACAATTTGTTGCGCTAATTAAAGACAATTATAAAATGGTTAAAGCAACCGAAATGGCACGAAAAACGAATGATAGATGTTTCCGCAAAGACTTCAATTTTAAAAGTTTTCTGTTAAAAGAATTCGTTGAGCTTCAGAGTAGCGATGTTCCTGGAAATCAAAACGATGTTCCCATTTTACAGAATTCTCAAATAAACGGAAACAAACACGAGTTTAAATGTTTTCTTTCAGAACCTTTAAAGCAATCTACATAGTATTCGCTATTTAAAGGAGCCAATTTCAAAAAGTGGTACAGGATAACAGTTGTTCACTGTTATGAGTGCTGTTATACAGGGTGTTAGGGTAAACATTTGCATTACTTTAAGGGGCGATTGTACCCATGATACTGAAGAACTTTTCCTAAGAAACCTATAGGAAAGCCGCAAAATTTTTTTTTCGACTTTTCCTTCAAACGTTCGATCAGCTGATTGCATTTAGAATGGAAAGTTAAAAAAAAAAAGGAATTTCCTATAGGTTTCTCAGGGAAAGTTGTTCAGTATGGGTTGAACTACACCAGGCAGCACAGCATCGCATTTTTCCGTCGCTCCATCCTTTTCTGTCACTCAGGAACGTCATTTGCTAGAGCATATAAGATAGACGGAACGAGATCGCACGCGGCGTGCTGTTCCGTTCCGTCTATCTTATATGCTCTAGCAAATGACGTTCCTGAGTGACAGAAAAGGATGCTGTGCTACGTGGTGTAGTTCAACCCTATCATGGCATGGGTACAATCACCCCTTAAAGTAATGCAACTGTTTACCCTAACACCCTGTATATCATAAATGTTCGCGTACAGTATACAGCCTGTATAATAACGCCGGCCTGATCGTTAATCTCCATACAGGAGCATGTGTGTTCCTGTATCGTTAGCGTATCGACAGTCGTAAATTCTCGTCGTATCTCAATCGTACATTTGCGGTCGATGTTCGTGTCACATTGGCTTTGTAACCGCTGTGATCTAAAATCAACTCGGCTCGTACTCTAATCATTATCGGATATTCTCCCTCTTTCCATATCGGAAGCGTGCTTCTTTATGTGTTCGTTAAATTATTATTTGTTATATGTGTTGTATGATTCACGTCACGGGCGTGAGATTGTCTAACAAATCGTGTTCTCAAACATCCGTTCTCTAATTACAAAGTTTCTTTTATCCGATAACGTATCTGTGTGAGTTACCTACATTTTAAATTCTCACTTAAGTACCTACGTTTCCGAACAAAAGTTTAACGGGATGCACGTTACATTCATCCGGAAGAATCCTATTAAAGTGTGCGAATATAGTAAGAGGTTTTTAGCGTTGGAATTTCAGAGATACAATAAAATCCTCTCGGTTACATAAAATGTGGCGAAAAATCGTTGGATGAACGTCGCAGCCTGTCACAGGCCGTCACTCCGGAGAGGAGCAACACCCGAATTAAATTCCAGCTTTCCCAATGCGCCCACGTTCCAACTCTCAGTTCACATTTTGCGAGAGTTTCAGCAAAACTGTACAGATTTGTAAAATTAGGTACGTTATTTAGCTATTGTCTGGCGCCTGGTCGTAAAGGAACGTCGCCGTGGTGGTATCGAATTTCACGCTAACGACGCGTCGTATAACTGAAACAATTGCGGAGTGGAAAAGCGAGTTATGGGCAGAGTGAGGGGAGAGGACAGGCGAGTGCATTAAGATAAAGCGCGTTGGGCGGCCGCCAGCGTCTCAAGTGTCCGGTCGGTGCCAAGCGCCGGGCGTCAAGCCGCCAACCCCAGTCGACAGCACCGCCCGCTCCTTCGTCCTGCCTGCTCCATATTATTGCGATAAATGACAATAATCTTCACACCGTTTATTTAAGTTTCCAACATTCAATACCTACTGTAATAAATATCTAAATAGTAAATGTTGTAAAACATTTGGTATTCTGTGTTTCCTTGTTAGATTTCGCCAGTGTCAAGTAGTTTGAGGGAGTGTCTATCCAATCTCGAGGATTGTTTTTGAGTAAGAATAACTGAGAAGGATTTTGGAGCCTCGTGGCAGGCTGAGACGCGAACCGCGCGAACACCACGCGAGAGACAAGTGTTCGAGGCAAACCCTGCAACGTGACTCAAACATTTGGTACCTAATCGAATTAAGAATAATGTAGTATTGTGACTTTTGTGCGCGTCAATCATAATTTACGATATATGATATTTCTAAAAAGCAACTTTACAGAATATTGGGTAAATTTTACGAATAAAAGTCAAGCTTCCTCAAGTGTCACATTTGGTTCATTAGTAAATTGAAAATATGTTACTAAATAGAAGGAAAAAAAAGTTTTTCTAAAAGTTTGTTAATTAATGAGAAAAATACGAATATAATAGCCATGTTCGCACTTCGCATGTCTAAGCAGCAGAGTAAGTTTAATATTTCGTGAAGAAACATATTTTGCATATTATCAAGACTAGAGTCTGAATAGCTCTGCTCCTAAAGTTTTAATGGAAAGTAGAATTTAAGATCCGATTAAACAACTGGCCAACGGAAACTTTACACAAAAATTACGTAACTCGTGAATAAAATTTTCCCAATAATTAAGAATGCATCCCTAGGTACCCGAAATACAAGGCAGACCCTGTAGTGATATTGGTGTCGGCCGAGTATGAAGTGTAAATGCTCTTTTAATTCTTCTGCCATTTGTAATAAAGTTTAAAATAAGTCTATTTCAAGAGCAAGAACAGTTTAAAACATTTGTGTAGCTTTCATTAAGAAGTTTTTACGCGAAGTTAGTGAGAATCTCTCAGATACTTTAGCAGAAATTAGTGGAACCCAAATCATCTTCTTGACGCTTTTTAGGGTTCCCTAGTCTGACGAGGAACCCTTACATATAAAATAGTCTAGTCCATGTTTTTGTCCGTGTCTGTAACAGGGTCATACATTTCTGAAGTTAAGAACGGAACTGCAAAGTATGATATAGAAATACTTTAGACGTAGATCTCAACTTCAAGGAAATATAAAGTCATAAAAGCAAAACTGTGCGGGGCGTTTAGACAAATGACATCTGAACCCTACTAACGCATAGTCTGACACAACACATGGTCAGTTTTTTCTATGAAACAGGAAAATAGAAGCAGCAAATTTAAGGAGCTATTCAATATAAGCAAGATAATAATTCTCATAATAAATGTTTCGGAACATGAGATTCCAGTACCTAATGTTGAATAACTTCGCGCTCGAAGATCTAAACCCATCTAATAAAGCACTGCATCTAACTTCGCATCCACCAAAACCCAATATCAATAAACGAGGTTCCCGAAAGCGCAATAAACGGTTGAACAGTCAGGTAGACAGGGCGAAAAGTCAGCAGTTTCTTTGATGCGCATCCTCAGCCTCGGGAGACAATAATGAATTCAGGCCCGACGAGGGGCGCTTGAAAGTGCTCGTACGCCCCACTTTGCACTTCCTCCCTCATAAAGCGATTAATGACAGCCCGCGACCTTTGAGACTGCCGATCAGAATAAGAAGGAAATAAAATGCAATCACCGGAACGGATTCCTTTGGGCCAGCATGGCCGGCAGCGCCGCTTCCTCCAATAAGCATTTTAAACTTTGGCACTTAGTAGCTTTCTTGTTTTATGGTTCATGAGAAGAGTATAATTTGCGGAAATTATTCTTATTACTTACTTATAATTGGTTTCAACTCTGTTAGACTCGCTGGTGTGCAAATGTGTTCTTCAAATTGATCACTGTATTCATCGCTTCACCGTATTGTAAATTGTACCTAACCTGGTGACCTGGTAGTTTTACCTGCAACAAAAATAAAACACAGTTAATCAAAGACAGAAAAACAAAATGCAAATACGGCGCTGCGAGTGTGTTATATTATAGCACAGCGGGTTAGAGATAGGATTTCGCCTACCAACTTTACTACGCAGACATGTCAGCCCGTGAGCCCGGGAAATACATTTCCTGTCTTATAAACATATTCCAGGGAAAGCGCTGACGTAACTTAAGGAGACGTACCGAATCATGTTTTGATGGAAGACATAAGTCTCGATGTTTACGAAGATTTGAAACCAAGCGAACAAAAAACTCGTTGCTTTCTTTAGAAATGTCAGTGGGTATCAACTGTATTTATATAGAGCGAAGTATTGTAGCAAGATACAATGAAAGCCAACAATATTGATGTCATACATATACTCACGACCATAGTTCCTTTCAGGGTGGTCAGAAAAATTGCTACAATTACCATCTTTATTGCAATTTACAGGCAGTTGCAGCAAGGTTAAAAGATGAAATGACGAGTAAAGGCGTGATTAGTTGCTAGCCTTTCTCCCACAAACACAACTTCATTCGAAACCCTTATCCCTGTCGCCTCGTACGACCGACACCCATGGGAAGAAATAGGGTGGTCCATTCTAAAAGCCACCACACGACATATTGACAACTATTCGCTTATTTTTCCTTTTCTCCGAGACCCGGCTACTTTTCGACTATTTAGTCCAAGAATTCATGCATTTAAGTATACTTTGAGATATCTTTAGGCTACAATGAAAGCTGTACGAGTATCACAATCCTGGTGGTTCTTGAGTTGTAGGCGAACAAACAGAGACCACGGAGGGAATCTGGAAGTAAAGTTTATAGGCAGATTTCTGAGCAAACATCTTGACAGCATCAACCATTTGTCAGACACATCGTGTAACAATGTGGATCCAAGGCCTATTAGTTGTGTGTTGTACTACTATTAGTCGTGACTTGGCATCGAGTTAGCCTGCTAATGTGCAATCAAACAGCATCGGTGGCGGCCAGTTAATTATGCGTGCGCTCTATGAATTCTAATCAAGCATGTAATTGCAGTAGCACGTTGGCAAAATTTACAGATTTATGCTACTAAATAGTCGACAATTCAACCAGAAAATTTAAAGATAAGCCAATTTTTTTTTAAGGTGATTCCTCTAGTCCAGGGCTGTTGTGGAAGTTTCCGATTATATCAATAACGTATTATGTCTTTACTCAGCCATTTTTAAGTAATATTTTGTTTCTGTGATCACGAATCCATAGTCTAGTAACTAAATACGTGTTCTTCTTTCTTTTCTTTAACACCTATAGGAAGCAGAATCCGTAAGAACTGCCTAAAAACACCATGTCAATTTGATAACGATTGAATCGGGAAGTTACACTATACGACCCCAGTTTCTATTTGGTTACGGCAAATCAGCTTTTCTTCTTTCGCTGCTAGGGGCTGAATTGGGAAAATAAATATTATATACAATACCTATTACTAAAACTAAAAATCGACCGAAAGTCAGAAAAGGAGTGAGATGGATAAATAAGTCGACAAGTAAAAACGTAAAACGACATAGTGTTTACTTCTTTGTAAAACGAAGACCTGTACCAAAGACTTTCAGAACTTTATAGCAGAATTTAACCACTACGGCACATTTTGTTACGTAAAATTTCCCTTAGATTAAGAAGGAATTTTCACTTATATTTGTTTAATGAGCAAACATAAACAAGAACTTGTTCAAAGGGTGAAAATGTCCCCGCTTAACCACCACGACCCGGATTTCGTGCCAAATATTTATTTTAATTACGTCTCGGTTTCTTCTCGGCTCAAGTTAAACGTCTCAACTAACTCCCACGCCAATATTATGGATTAATTTAACACTCCCAACGTTTTCATCAGTTGTTACTTAAAATTTCGGTTTAAGAACATTTTGGAAAAACACTAGAATATGACGGGTTCCCAACTTCTCTCTGGTGATACAATGAAAATAAGTCTAATTAAATTAACAAAATAAAATAGGAAAAGTAAAACCGAGTATTCTACGGAATACTGATGTAGAACGTTTCCTCCGGGAATTACTGACGAAGTAATATAACCAGTATATAATCAAGTTGAGACCTAGTTCCATTAAGTGAAGATGAAAAAAGAGTTTAATATGCATTTATAGCGGAGATCGTAGAATTGGAAATGAACATTCTAAGGAAAGTTAATTAAAACTGAAACCGCCGGCTAAGGGGGCCGGTGCCGGTACCGCCGGTACCGACAGGCAGACCAGACTGAGACAATAAAGCGATGGGAGCCATCATAGCTGCTGTCAAGTACAACCGCTAAGTGCTATCTGAGATTATGTCTCGACAAGCTTAGAGCTACACTGGTTTAGTTGGAAATAAATCGCGAGGTCCTAGAAATTTCAGCAATTGTTAAACTGTTTTATAGATTTTTTTTGGTTTACATTTATAACAAAAAAAAACCGGACAAGTGCGAGTTGGATGCGCGCCCTAAAGGTTCCGTACTAACTTAATTATGAAGGTCTACATCACGCACGGTTGATGCTAACAAATTGTCAATTTTCTTATTAATTCCTTTACTTGTGCAAAGACCTTGCTTCTTGCCAAATATCATGATTCTAGGTCAAAGGAAAGTACCCAATAGGTTTTAATGAGTGAGCTTGGGACTATCAAAAAACTGTGACATCAACGGCCGTATCTTTTGATTGAGTTGCCTTAGTACATTGATATCGTTGCTTAGAAGGTTGAATTTTTAAACCTCCAACGGACATTAGGTCTTAGTAGGAGGTATTTGATATTAATTTTAACTTGATACCTGTACCCGTTCCTGAGAAAATGGCGCTTAACAGACTAACAACAAAGTGATCTTATAAGGATTCAGTTTTCTACTTTTGAGGTACGGAGCCCTAAAAATGACCACAATTAAGAGATCGAATCTAAAGGTGTAAAAGTATGAGTAATAAATAGAGATCGGATAATCAGATGCATATTTACCTAAACTTAACTTTTTTCCCTACGAAAACAGATTATGGATATAATTATGCCTTTCTGAATAAAGTTAATTAAAAAAATCGGGCAACCTAAACCGTTTTATCATACTGGTCCTCGTTGGTAGTACCACTTTGATACAACTACTTTCGACAACATGAACCACTCTGACTACGTGAACAACTTGATCAACTAGAACAAGTGATTGACTCGGTCAAGTTGTCCAAGTCTTTCATGTTGTCCACTTAAGTACCTACCTGCTTTCGACAACAAAACAATTCGGACAACATGAACAACTTGGTCAACTCGGACAACTCTGTCAACTCAGACAACATTGTATAAGTTGACAAAACTAACAGAGTTGTTCATGTTGTCCGGTCCGAGTTGACCGAGTTGTTTGTGCTGTCCTAGTTTGAACGACGATAAATCTTTTAGCAATCCCGGTACTTCGGAACGGTCCTGGGATTGTTTCTTAAAATAAATTAATTTATTAAGACGTGTCCACATTATTCTTGTGAAAAATGAAGTTTAGATAAATAAATATTCATCCAAAATTCCAAATATCCGATCTCTAGTAATAAATAAATAGACATCAAACTACCTTGCAAAAATTCTATTTAAAATAATTAGCATAAAATGCAATAAAGCTACCGGAATCGGCCAACGCGGAGGTCACATCTGCCGATGGCGCCCGCGATTGCGTCGGATTCCTTACGTTGCAAGGGCGAACGGTAAGAAAATACATTGCGCATAAATTCAGTACACGTCCGACGATATAAATTTATAACGGCAAAGCGGAGCAGCGACAGACGGCGCTTTAGCCTTTGCGAATTTATTAAATAAATTAATTGAACCAAAATGAACGACGGCTTCAATATTGAACGTGCTCGAGCAGTCACTAAATTGTCACGGACGAAAAAAGATCTTCAAAATAACAAGTGTGTGATAAAAGATTTTTTGGTTCACATTTCTGATAAGAATTAGAAGATGACGAAGTGTAATACAGTTTTTGAGAGTTACGCGGTTATTATTTATTCTAGAATTAAACATTTATACATAAATGTTTCATTCTAGATGACGAAGTGTGTTTTAGACATAAAGAAACACGTACTCCTTAACAGGAGAGGAGCAGGCTTACGCATAATTTCCCATACTTCCCCTCTGCCAAAGTCTCACCCCCGCGACGGCCCCGATCCAGCCCAGATGGACATGCGTTTTACGTTTTACTGCTATCCCCCGCAAAAAATGGCAGAAAAATGTTCTATGGAGAAATAAACAATACTTACTCCTCTCCGGGCATTGACAAGAGACACGTGTTTCTCTATGGTTTTAGATAGTCGATTGAATCAACAATGCCAATGCCAATACCGAATGTGGAACAATTTTTAAATATGTTTATTGTTATGGTTGAATCATAGCGTGTAATTTCTCTATGGGTTGAACCAATGGTTCATATTGTTTACTCTTATATCTTGCGCAACGAAAAGCAACAACAATAATTACGATTATGTATAACGCGTTTCATGGTATGATTCGCCAATATAAGTAGGTACACTTAACATAATTTAAGTAATTTAATGTTAGTAATTTAATTACTAACACTCAGTTGCAGAAACGCTCATTAAAGTTAATCCTCCATTAAATCTCTTGCTAGCTTTTACTACGTCAACAAGACAAAACGTGACAGCAAGATATTTAATGGGGGATTAACTTTAATGAGCGTTTCTGCAACTGAGTGTAAGTCGTTTTAGTGTTTTTGCATTTTTATTTTGATATATAAAAGTGACAATGAAAGTGACTGATTTTGAACTGTTGAACTTTGTTGTAATAGAGTTCACATTGGAACGAAAACGTTCCCGCAATTGCGAAGTTCGAATAGAGGCCCAGGTTGATTGCTTATAACGAACAGATGAAGACACTTTAAATATCAAAGGCGGGTGTGAAATATCAGCGACATCGCATCAACAAACATTTGTAGAGCATTAAGTAGTTCCCGTCGGCTTCCAGTTTTCCAATAAACCACCCGACGGAGTGCATAACGTGCCGAGATTACTTATAGTCCCCGGAGCGGGCGACCAAACAACAATATTTGTTGGACCGGGACACTAGATTAATTTTTCCCCGGGCGTTTAGCTTTCAAGCTGTTCGGGAAAGCGTATTTACAGCAAACAAAAACACAATTTTAGTAGGAACATCCTTTAAGTGTGTTAGGATAGGTTTTATCTATACTTACGAGTGTTAAAACAGTTCCGTGACTGATTGACTGACTGACAGACCACGTACAGCCTAAACCACTGAAGATAGGAGTGAAATTGATAATACCTACATATTTTACAGATGCCTATGTGAAGTCTACCAATCCGTATTGGGCAGGCGTGGTAGACTAACGGTGAGGGTAGGCCCGTGCTCCGCAGTGGGACGTATGTAGGCTGTGATGATGATTATGATTTTACAGAGCATGTTAGGGTGCACTAAGAAAGGATTTTTCCAATATCAACCACTAATGGGGTACAACGGCGTTTGAAAGTTTTCCGAAATCCACGCGGACAAAAAACTCAGTTCACTATAATGCAGGTTGTAATATTAAATGCGTTACATATTTTTCTCCCCTCCGGACGGAAAGCGTAAATTCTCGTCCAGCTGTGCTAAACGAAGTTGCAGCTTTCCACGTCAGTCGAGGAGAAAAATAGTATACTAACCTCGGACAGTATATAATATAATAAAGCCTCAGATCACATGTTTGTTAACCTCGGCTTTCTTACTTTCCTGTCCTCGGTGTGTAATCTACTAAAACAGGGTGCTTCAGACCATCAAACTAAACAACTTTTACTACGCGTAAAATCAAGAAAAAAATACTAAAAGGCTACTCGACCAAAATACATGAAACAGCTGATTTTACTTTTCGCGGTTTCTAATTTGGTCCCAAAAGGTTGTTCAGTTTAATGGTTCGAAGCACCTTGAGCAATAACTCCAGCTGTCTACTAAATATACAAAATGTTAACTTTCAGTAAAATATTTTACATTTGAAATATAAAAACCTCAGTTGTCCGTAATTAACAACGGAGCGCAAACAACGAAACATTACAGGATTCCCTCTGCATAAAGTGAAAAGGACCTTGCTTTTCCTCATTTAAATATAAGCTGTTATTAAAATGGAACAATGAAAGAGGTTATTTTCATTACCACTATTATTGTAAGAATACTAACAGTTCCGTTAGTTCACAAGCGGCAAAATTATTCTCTGATATTTCTACACTGAAAAAAATTCGAGCCAATAAAGAAGTATGTTAGAGAACATACTTCTTTATTGGCTCGCATTTTTTTCAGTGTAGAAATATCAGAGAATAATTTTGCCGCTGAGAATAGTTAGGAATAAAATAATTGAAATGACGTTATTATTGTTTACTAAAAACAAAAGATGGTAGTTGTAACAGCAAGCCGAATTAGTTTAACAAAGTTCTCTTAGTCACAGAAGTCATGATGTTGACAGGCTCATATGGATTCATGATGTATGATTATCATAAACAAGATCTTGGTTAAAGTAAACAATTTTTTTTCAGTGTACACTGAGGAAGAAAAAAGTCCACTATTAATACTGTTAGAATTAATACAACATGAATTATTCCGATGACAGGAAACTTACTACAATCGTTACCATCGGACTTTTGTAATCAAGTTAAATTTTGATTATACTCAATTATGATTAATTTAAGTTAAATTGTGTTAATGTCTCATATAACTAGCTATTGCCCGTGACTTCGTCTGTGTTGACATTAAAAAAAAAATCATATGGGTTCATCCAGAAAATTTTCTATCTGCGTGTCGAATTTCATCCAAATCCGTTCAGCCGTATATGATTGGTTGAGTGAGCCACAAACATCGCATTAGTGAGATGAGATTTCACTGACATTTTCTTAATTTTTTCCAATCTTTTTAATTTTCGCAATCAAAATTTTCTCAGCGTAATGTAACACAAACACGATACAAAAGAAAACTAGAGAAACATAATATCATCCGAAAGGCACCTAGCCTAATGACACGTAGGTATTACCTACTTATAGATATAAATGTATTGTCGCTAAGCTTAAAAGGATGGGCCAGTAATTAACCGTCTTTGTCCGAGGCATCCGGCTTGGCGTAGGATGTTAGCGCGACTGACTAATTCGTTTCTTATGATGGTACACGAGATGAAAAGATAGAAGAAACCAATCCACCTATTAGGATTTAGGAGTATTTGCAAAGACATAGACCAAAAACTTTCTTTTCTCTCCTTCGGACGGATAGCGTTAATTTTCGTCCCGCTGCGCTAAACGAAGTTGCCGCTTTCCACCTCCGTCGAGAAAAAAAATTGTATACTAACCTCGGGCAGTAAATAAGAAAGCCCTCGGTGTGTTATCTACTATTGTGCGTTTGGTAAACTAATACGATATTTTATCCTTTGAATGGGTGTAATGGACAACCCTCCAGCAAACTGAAACGGTGAACTCAGACCATCAAACTGAACAACTTTCACTATGGAGCTTACCTCAAGAAAGGAGAGAAAATCTGTTGTTTCATACAAAACTGCTGTACAGCCCGACAGCAGATGTTTTTTTCGCATTTTCCGAGGTTGGCTCCGTAGTGAAAGTTGTTCAGTTTGATGGTCTGAGTTCACCGTTTCAGTCCGCGGAGGGCTGTCCCTTACACCCTGTGTATACCATAACCTAAGTTTTCAACGTGATTATTGTGTGTCTTAAAAAAAGTTAAGTGCTGATACATTTTGTACAAGTCATAATAGTTAGCATAGTAGTCCAATCATTTTAGGGTTCAACCCTAACAATAATTCATCTATCGCTAAACTTTGCAGTGTGATAAAGTAAAGTATACAGATAACGGTTGACAGATAATCTAGGTTTAATTTTTTCCGGTCATAGATTATTTGTCAACCGTAATCTGTTATACTTTAATTTATCACACTGCAAATTTTCAGCGATAGATGAATTATTGTTAGGGTGTCCATACAAGGAAGCTCTAATATGATTGGACTATAGCATGGCGTCTGCTCACGACTATACAAATATTCCCCGACGAGGTAGTGGGAGATATTCAGAAAACACAGAACATCCACGTTTCACTAGTAGTACCCTACAGCTTATATATTCTGCAAAATGTATTCGTCCCTAAGTTATCAGTTATTTGATACAACCTTAACTAAAACCTCTAGAACTCGGCGTCCTACTCCGATCGTTTTGTGACTAGATATTAGATTAAGCTATTTTGCTGAATAGAATTTGAATAGAGCAAAATCAGTGAAGTCAGGTTAGCTAAACCGCAGTGAAGACATAGCTCTAAGTCGAGACATGACAGCGCTATCTAAGCAGCGTTGAGAAATATGAACATAACCTCATTTGCATGCAACACTTAGGGGGTGAAGGCTCAAGAACAGGGGTGAAGTGAGAGAACAATTTTGTACGAATACACGACATGAGGCACTATATAATACACACCTACATAGATGCCTATACTCCGTTCAGGAATTAAAGCGACAAAATGTAAACAAAGAAACGTCACTGTCAAAATGACATTACGTGGTCAGAAACCTTTGGTAAGTTTTTTAAGAATACAAATAAGTCGGCACGGCATTGAATAAATTGCTTTGGCATTAAAAATTTATCGTCTATCTATAAATAATAAAAACAATCGTGACAATTTGAATGAAATTTTTAAATTTTGTTATGTAGCTCGCACCTCTGTCTATGCGAGCTATTTTTGTGCTATGCGTAGCATCCGCGCATAGCGTACGGACTCAGACGAAGGTATTAAACAATCAAGAGATGCGTTATAAAATAAAAAATCTTTTTCTTTAAGAACTTTGTTAAAACGAACCTAAGGTCTCAAATATCTGATTGTTGCCAGACCACGAAATAAAATATTTACAGTCACGCTTTCTTTTAATCTAAAATAAATTATAGCTTGCGCATTTTTGAATTATATTCCATACAAAATTAACATATCATTTGTCGTAATCCTTGGCGAGTAGAGTAGATAATTTACTGTTAATTATTCCGGAGATAAGTTTTCTTCCATCTCGAGATGGTATTTTCTACACTGGTATCACAGATGTTTACATTTTGTCGCTCTAATTCCTGAATGGAGTATATAGGTATATTAGGTAGGTGGGGTGTTGAGAAGAGAAAAGCTTTGATGTCCGACGGTAAAACAATCAAAACAGACAATGGAAGTAAGTATTACAGACTATCTCGCGTCTTCATCTGCATATGCCATATACATATAGATGGATAAACAAATAACTCGTTTATTCCGTCAGAAAAAACATAAGACAAACTGACTGACAGAGGTAGCAGCGACATGTGATTTATGCAAGGTACTTTTTAGTCAGTGCCTTAACCATGCACTCTATGAGTCGATGAAAAAAATTCTCATACATTTTTTTTCTCGACTTCGAATATTTTGGCTCCATAGTGAAAGTTGATCAGTTTGATGAGTAGAGTACAGCACAAGTATCCACAATAATTACAAATTTAATACCCTTTGTAGCCTATCCTATTCTATAAAAGGAATAATTTTTAAAATCGGTTCTAGAGTTTACACAAACAAGCAAGTTTCACCTCTTCATGATATTCGTTTGGATGTGTCGATAAATATGCTAAAAACTTATTAAACAGTATCAATTAAGTAGGTACCTATCTATCTCAAAAATGTAAGAGCAGCTCGAAACGATTAATTAAGCAGCAGGTGCAGCTGAAGATGTACTGTCTAAGCAGTCCACATGAATAACTTGCAGCATAATTTAATTTAACTTTTGCTGCAACTATGACAAATGTATCTTGATAGCAATTTATTTAATAACATACCTATATTATATAATTATGTTATAGTACTCTACATAATTTATGTTATTTTCAACTAACACATAAACGATACCTACTTAACATTGTATAGATACATAGGCTCAGTTTGTAAAATTTAATGTGTTATTATTATTATATTTTAAGAGGTGCTTCAGACCATCAACCATAGAAAACTTCAATGGCTACTCGCTCGACCCAAATGTATGGAACAGCAGATTTTTTTCGTCTCTCGTTCTATGTTGATCAGTTTGATGTCTTCATTAATAATATTTCTTCTTATTTGTATACCTTTATTCTATGCAAAAGGATATATCGATCGATACTAAAGAACAAAGTAGAGGGGTTATCTCTGAAGAGATTTCATGCAGTAGCCACACGAAAGTTTCAGTTTATAATCGTTTTAAATGCGTTACATACCTGTCGTATGCCGGGAAATACAGACACAATAGAAATCAATTGTTTTCGTCGCGCAGATCCGCGTTCCGGCAGCCGACAGGTAAATGGGGTAATTCAGACCATAAACCTGAACAACATTCAGTAAAAAACTGCTGTCCGATAGAAAATCACAATTGTCTACTCGACCAAATTGATTTTTTTGCTATTTTAAAGTTGGTCCCATCCCACCCATCTATAGTAAAAGTAGTTTAGTTCGATGGTCCTTAAGTATGTATATGTATGTAACGCAAGTTTAAGTTTAGTAGAATGAAATAACATTACATAAATATTCTTTATTTCCACACCAAGAATAGTATGTTCGTTTAATTTTAATCCAAAACCAAATAAAGCACTTATACGCTACAACAACCAAAATTTGATTAGCATTGTTTCAATTTTACGAAACACTTTAGGGAATTCAGTGAGCTCGGTCACAACGCAATTCGCAACGTGAGGGAATAATATGAGAGCGGTTATGGGCACATATGGCATGGGCTCATTAACGCGCCACTGCAGCAATGCAAACCAGCTGCCGCAATCCAGGTCTTAACGAAAGGTAATTTAACAGATGTCGCCATTTATGGCCGTTTACCACCTACTCGATGCACCTTTTAGTCCCTTGAGATAACATGTGAACATTGTTAAAGTAAGCCTTATATGGTGACTAGGTTATTTAACAACTCAGTTCAGCTTTATGAGTTCTTAATCTGTTGGTTTGTTCGACTGTAATACTAAACTTTTCCTAACATAAAAAGTTACGAAATTAAAGGCATCCGATATATTATGTACTTAGTCGGACTTGACTGCCTGATGTATATCATTCCCAAACTCCCGGGCAACTACAACAAGCAGAGTTGACAAAGAGTTCGAACAACGCCAAGATTCCCTAAGGCGCGTATCACACAACTCAAATAAAACTTAGATGTAGTCATACCCGTAGGGACAGAAGTTGCCAAAATAATACTTAAATAAAAAAAACTTTTTAAGCTTCATAAATCAAGTGCAGACTTACGACAAAGTGTCACAAGTTATTGCAACACCCCAGTCGATTAACGGAACACTTGTTTTCTTCTACTTTTTTTTATTAGTTGAATGAAACGAGAATTATGTGTTCTGTACGCTTAGACACCCCCAATAAGTTATCTAGTTTCCTCTGTCAGTGATAAATAGTATATTACACGGCAGACAATTATAGCCGTGTACCTTTACTTCCCTTTCCCCAGGTTCTGGGCGCTGAATATTGCACGAACCGCTGTGTTTTATGTGTTCAATTAGTACATTGCTCCACCTTCCTTTTTACCATTTTCCGGAGGTCAATTGGCTCTACGAAGATCTAGCAGGGCTCTAGATTCGAGTATAAAGCCTACGAATAAAAATTTTTACAATGATAAAGCCATTAGATACAGATTGGATTTTTGTTAAAACAATAAAGATAGTTATTGTGACCTTTTCAAGCGTAAATTTGATACGACGAGATTATGTTTCGAGACCGAGTGTAATAGTTAGGTAAACACAATAGTTAAACTGGGACGATATTACGTGATGAGACGCATTAATTCAGAAGGTGGAACAATTGCGGCGGGCAGCTTCGTTAGACCGCAGGCGACACGTGTAATAAGATAAAGTAACGCCCGACGTGCCGCCCCGTGCCCTGGTGGAACAAAGGTCTTCCGACATCGCCGCCTCGAACAATGCCCACCATGTTCGCAGCACTGTCCTCGCCCATCTCTATCAATTCCCTATTGTCCGCCATGCTTCATGCGTTCATATTACAGAAAAGCTGCCGTTTCTGCGAGGCAATCGTTATTAAGCCGATTAAATCGTGAACTTTTACGTACAACAGCTCAGCAGAAGTAGTAACAAGCTTAACAAAAAGTTAGTCTAAATACGAGACGCGTAACCGCAGAGCCTAGAAATTTTCAAGTGAATTAAACGAAAATGTTGAGGCTCCTGTTAAAACAAAGATGACTTCCTCTGATGTCGAAAAGGGTGATTGAAATCCAAACCCTGGGGAGATTTCGTGCCAAATATTTATTTAAATGATGTTTCCGTTTTTAAGCATCGGAATGAAATAATAGCGGAGCTCTTCATTTCAATTTGAACCTTAATAGCGCTGCTACTAATGACTCGTTTGGCGCATTCCTGCTATCTATTGAAAGGGAGGGCCTCAATTATTATGGAGATAAATTAAAGCTTTTCCTCTGCACAAACAATACAAATTGGCAATAAGGATTTTACAGTGATATTACAAGACTTACAATGTACCGTTAACCGTCGTGTTTACCGGAACACAAACATACATAACTAACTTACTACGAATAGTATCTACTCGCTCCCGAGTTGAACGGGTCCATCAGGGTCCGGAACTTGTCACTTAAGCATTTGACAACGAGATAAACAGCCAATTACTTCAACTGTTCCAAAAGTGCCTCCAATTTAAAAATTGCAGGACCGTTTTCGCAAACGACCTAGAAAAGCATTCTAAAAACGTGTAGAATTCCTCAATTAATCTTGTCAATGAAAAAGATGAACAAAACTCTATTTCTGAGGTCATTTAAATTCAATTCAGCCGTTTATCTCGACTATATTGCACGTCTGTTCACCCTGAAATATTGGTTTTCGCATTGTCACAAGGTGACACTTGATGCTTAGAATGAAGAGGGTAGTCGGAAGTGACCAAACCGCCACTTTTAAAGGGATTACTTCTGTCTAAATAACTTCTAAGACTGATAAATGGCATAGTTTCAAGTTGAGCAATACCTTGATAGTTTGCCTAAAGACAAAATGTCACTTTAATGCCAACTTCGTGAAAAGGTATTTCTACATGCTGCTGCTATATTTCATTTACTTAAACTATACCGTAATATCTTTCGGGGTGGTCAGAAGGTAAAGGTACAATCTCAGCTTATTTAGGGTTTCGGTATGGAATGACGTAATCAAAGTGACGTGTCGTAAGAAACCATTTCTCCAAGTCACCTCATTTGGGGAAAAATTGGCAGATCTTTCTAAAAATGGGTCGCACGGCATTTACCTTAAATTAATGATGAAATCTCTAACTACCTGAAAAATAAAGATGTGACGATACTAGAGGAACATACAGCTGAGAGAGCGAGATGTACCTAGCAGCACCACTGTATAATAGAAAGAGATACGTGACGCGAGGCAATAGAACCGTTTTCTAGTCACTAATCAATTTTTATTTACAATTCGGTTTACGTGAATAATTGGGTATCTAAAGTGAAATCGTAGATAATTTTGTGAAATATACTGACACTACTTCATTATCCACGATTTCACGTTAGACTCAGAATTATAGACAGTATTAGAATTTTTGTCTGCGAATAGTATATTGAAAACATGAAAAAACGGTTTCATTTGACAACTCATGTCACTGCCTCTATTCCTGTAAGGTATAATAACTTTAGGGACGATACGGATTTCAAATCTCGAGTTTGTTCTTGATTATGAAAGAAACGGATCGCGAAAAAAAATTCAATGAAACGTTGTTGGTAATTTAGCACGAGAAAAAAACAACACACAGCAGGAGTGTATCCAAGTTTAGTAGGTTGCGCTATCGCCACCCGCAAACCACCAGAGGCACATATTTAACGCTCCCGGCTTATCTCAAACGGGAGGGGGGCACGTGCTACAATATCGAGCCTATCTTTCTACTAATGGCCTACATGTGAAAGGTGAATAGCTCCATCGCGGAAAGGGAATAAGCCTCTCGCAGGCAGGGATCGCATGGTATATTTTGTCGTAAGCTGCAACGTATACGGGAAATTGTGACTATAACATACATAAACTCACGACCATAATCCCTTTCGGGGTGATCGGTTGTAGCAAGGCCATCGTTTATCATAGGCTTTAAGATGGAATTATGTGTAAAGTGGTGATAGGTGGCTTAGCCTTTCGCCCATAATTACACTGGCATATGAAACCCTTATCAATTAGTTGCCTCATACGACTTACGATACAAATTCATCATCATCATCATCAACATCGCCATCAGCCTTCATACTTCACAGGCATCTCCTTAGGGAGGATGTAAGGTCGTTAGTTTACCCAATGCGGATGGGTATAGACTTCAAATAGGTACGCGTCAGAATTTCTTCTTCTATACTAAAATATAAACTTTACTAAGTATACTATATTTGTAAAAGGTCCGATTCAGGTATAGAATAGATAACATCACAAATACACGACTTTCTCACATCTGAGTGCGACAAAAAGTCACTTCAAACGTAACCAGAAATTTAGGCTAAGCAAAAAGCAGAACATGCGCAGTCATCAATTATATGCGGCCGCACTGCCGGCCACCACGGTGCGTCACCGATGTCCATTACGATGAAACATGTTGGTCTAATTAATGGACATAGTCTATTATTGTGCGGAAGCCACGTGTCGTGTGCGCTAGTCTATTCATGAAATGTTTCTGCTATTCGCAGAATCGCGTTACGACTGTTAACGTGAAACATTTTGCATTCATTAAAACTGATTTACTGACGCATTATACAGGGTAAATTTTATATCACAGCGGATAACTTCAGCATGTATTCTACTCATCAAACTGAACAACTTTCACTATGGAGCAAACATCAAAATTGTGAAAAAAAATCACCTATCCCATACAAAACTGCAGTACCTACCTATTCGACTCAAATGTATGGGACAGCTGTTTTATATTTTCGCGATTTTGAAGTTGGCTAGTGAACGTTGTCCAGTTTGTTGAGTAGAATATATGCTGAAGTTATCCGCGGTGATATAAAATTTACCCTGTAGGAAGGTATGTAATGAATAATGATACAAAACATTATACGATACCTTTAATGGTTTGTTCATTTCACATTAGCCACAAAGACGGATGCTGCTTTGAACAATGTTTCAAATAGCTTCTATTTTTACCGACAGTTGAAATAGGTAGCTAAAATACGGAAAATTGCTTAAGAAGTTGTGATATAAGCATGATTATGGGAGCAAAACGATGGTGTAATCAAGGGATAAAACACTCTTCATTCATGCATAACATAGTGCAACATGTGGTATACGCCGGGATCGCAGAAATGGCTGCGGTCAAAATCTTATTATTTCAATATGCAAAGCTATTCATCTTATCCCGAAACCTACCGACAATGCACGACTCCAAATATCTAGGAAAACGATTTGTATTTTACGATCTTCAGATCGAAGTTTAACGTCGTACTGCATTCTAGATCAGGAAATCTTTCGATTTGCAACATGAAAGATTCATTTCAGATTAGTCTTTCAAACTATTGTTTTGAAGTAAAATTGAATAGAAAAGCACGGCAGTGCGAGGTCCGATTCAATTTATTTTATTTATAAATTGATAGTAAGCCACTACAAGCTTTTATCCAAGTAGAGCTTATCTACGGAGATTGTCAAAGGTCGCGGGACGCAGGGGGTGCTAAACATGTAAGCAGGGCGGTGGTTATGTGGTCGGTTGATCGGGTGATTGAAGACGACATGGGTAGGGCTAGGCTGTTGAGGTGGTGAGGTGACGGACGGGCCAGCCGGCACCTGCGCCCGGCGCCGCCTAATGGCCTGTCGCGCGTCCATCCGCGCCTCTGATTGATCGACACACCCCCATGACGCGAACACACATCGCATCGCCTCCACGATATCGCTTGTAATCCATCACACATTCCAAGTGGCGGAAATGTTAATGATATGGTCACGAGTTCATCGTAAACTCTACTTTAATAAGAAGATTTCCAGGGTTTTGCGAAGATGAGAGTATAGAAGTATAGGTGGAGGGATTATTGCCAGAATTTAACTGTCCTTTTATGAATTCTTAGAGTCGGAACATAAATCATGAAGTAAAATTATTTGGCGACTTTAAAATAGAAATGTAAGTCTTATAAAGTAACAAATTCTTGTCTTGGCATAAATGAAGATTCTTACCTATCGGGCTCTTTAAAACTTTACGAAGTTATGAACTAAAGCTTGCTATCTTGCAACAGTCAGTTATGAAAATTTATTTAAGAATGTCGCAGGTACTCCTTTAAGTTTTAAAAGCTTCTGGAAGAGGACTCTCGACCTAATGTCCGTGGCATAGAGTCTTGAGCATATGTATGACAAAATACAAAACGAGTATCTATAGTCCGTTAGACTTTATAATAAGAATCTAGTTTAGGAGTTATGAGACCATGTCCAAGCAAGTTTTCTTATTTCAAGGTCTGAGATTTGTAATTAAAAAGTTGGGTTTAATTTCTTTCAAGATCCTTCTTTTGATGCAAAACCTTTAAATGTTTAACGCCTATTGTGGTTGTTTGGTACTTAATACTGTAAAATGCGATACTTAATCTTTTAACAAAACAGTTAAAGTCAAAGAAAACTGAATGCGAAGGGGGGTTAATGACAAACATAAAAGTGAAAAACCTTGGGCGTGGGCTGCACAGTGTTGGAAAATAAACAAAACTGATAACGCTTTCTGAAATAACAAGCCTGAAGCGAGAGTTGTTCGAGTGGAAGTGATCAATTTTCTCAACAATTTCACCGTCATCTCGAATCTTTTCAGAGGCACAAAACATTTAGCCAATTCAGCGCACAAGGGCGAACGTGATAATAGAGCCTGTTGGCTGGGCTGGGAGGGGCAGTCATCGCAAACATAAGCCATTAGCGTATTGTTACCCTCTTTCCACCGTGCCATCCATTTGGGCTTTTTTGTAACCATCTTTAAGTGCCTCGAGACTAGAAAACTATCTAAAATAGCAATACATCAACATGAGCGGGCCATTGTGAATAAGAATTTCAGAGGTCACTTCACATTGTGTCATTTTGCCGCCGGCCATAACCCAAAAGGCAGGATATTTCAGAATTTGAATGAGAAAGCGTTCGTGCGTGAATCTGGTAAATTGTTAAAGGAAAAATATTGGAAAGGAGGTTAATATAGAACGTTAATACAGAAATGCAAAGGCAACAAGGTACTCTCCTCACTTTAGAATTAAGCTCTATCTGCTATCGTAAATTTTCGCTGCAGCAACAAAGATAACCTCCTGAATGTTGTGTACAGCACGTTAATGAATGCAGTTGCGGTTTGCAAGGGAAGGCTTTCAGGCTGTTCTAGGTAGCATGAAGCCGCAAGCTCGTGAACAGGTCGCGTGCAGCCGACAGACGATAGCGCGTGAAGCCCGGCCATTCTCCGCGGAACAAAGCTCCCCTGATCTAATCAACGCAACAATACACCTCGGATAACTCCACAATTGAGCTGGAAAATAAACCGCCACCCGCGCCAGCACCGATATTTTAAATTACAAACAATATTACACGGCACGGTTGCAAACGAGTCCATTGTAGGCCGTGTGCGCCCGACAGCTGTTTTAGATAACGTGTGACCTCACGAGAATAAAGCGCTCCATGAACAATTACAACGACAATGATGCCCTGCATGCGTATCACTGAACCGATTTAACAAACATAACATATATTCGTGTTTTTATTAGATTATGTAACGAAAAACTGATTTCAACGGGTGTTGTATAAACGAGATAGCAAATTATCTGTTAATAGCAAAGTAAACAGAACATTAGGTAAGTATAACATTTGTAACTGAGCCATATAATAAATATGTAAATAGCCTCACTTAGAGACGGGCGGACAGAAAGCATCGGGCCTGCATTGCCGGAGCCAAGCGGAGCAAGAGGCATTATGCGGATGATTTACGTCTGATGACTTAATCACACTCTCCACCCTGATAGACAGATGACCCCGTATAATACCCGTTTTACTTATTATACCTACCTATTTAACAAGCGGCTATAAGATGCTAGTAGTGCTTAAGAGATAAAATCTGTAACCCAAATCCAAAAGGGTTGTATATGTTTGTAATAACGATAGCAAAATTGAAAATCGAAAGTCAAATAGAGTAGCCCCTTAACAAACACAAAGAAATAGGTATCTCCTTTTTATTTATTCGCTTCAATAGCTTTGATCTTCCGCCCTTTGAGAAACGCCACTCAAGATTCACAGAATACGCTTAAGTAAATGGTTTTCTATTTAAATGATTCTCGTTGAATATCTATGGAATTGGCATTTCAAACATTTCGCCAGATGGTTCGAATGAAAGTGGGCATACCTGATAATGATAATATCTGGTACAACGATTTAATTACGACACCATCATTATTAATTTAACATTTCTCTGCTTTTCACAAATTCAATCCAAAGAATGTATAATTGATGTAAGTACATATTTCAATTGGAGCTGATGAATATAGTCATAATCTCGCATTACTTACACAAAGCTAATTGCTTTGCTTCAGCAAAGAATTTGAAAAACAAAGACCAAATAATTATTGTGGATTGTTGGTTGTAAGTTGTTCTGCAACTAAGCCAAATATAAGACATGCAATAACGTAACAGAAAGTTATTGCACCGCTGCTGTATTTTAGTTCGAAACCCGAGTCATAATTTAGACAAAAAGAGAGTCTAAAAGGCAATTTGATCGAAGCGACAGACGTTGGTTGTTACGGGACATTCGAATGTGGGCGACAGCCGTGCAAGATAAAGCGCGTCCTCGTACGAACGAATCGCTGTTCGATTTAATCAACCCATCGATAATTTACACTGGGAAATAGGCAGCCAATATAGAAAACCATGAAGTTTTGCTAAGTGCAATGCACTCTACTTTAAAAAAAAAAGATATAGATAGACTATTATCATTATCAACATTGTATTACATTTTCGTTTTAGTGACACAGGTAGATAACTTGTACAAATACTGTGTAAGATAATGTTTTATCTCTCAGCAGGATGGAGCCTGACTGCAAAACAATCATTGAAATCGCTTAGCAGGAGACTGAGACAATGTTATTAATTTTGAAGCCATTGTTTCATGGAACAATCGTAGCCTGTCCGTTCCGGGAGCACGGTCCGGGCACACGGGTCTCTAGATGTCCAACGTCACAAGCGGTCCGAGTGTGACTGACAAGTATGCGAGATAATGCGAGCTCTACGAAACAAAGAGACGGCGCCCGATTTAATCAACGATTCTATACGGAGATCCTGTAAGCACCTATGGCCGACAACAGATATAGTAAGGAGGCACCTAGGACGTGACGTTAATTCGAAGCTTTATGGATAAGTAATACATTATGGATATGTGTAATAAATTGAACATGAAACGAGGATAGAATTTCTAATGCAGTAGCTACGTGTTGCTATGACATCAGTGTTAAGGATTTATATTTCGACTGCTTCCGCTTTTTATATCAAAGGGAATGGCCTATAAGTTAAATGGCCCTATCAAGTTAGTGACTAATAATAAGCTTTACATCAAACGTGCTCAAGTCCACGTAACTTTACATGTCATGCGATTTTAATATTCAGTACCACCAAGATTGGAGAAATATAACACTTGTGGAATAACTTCGGTGCCCAACTGTCACAGCCGATTTTATTGATTAGTTCGAAAGATTTTCCTCCTTGTAGGAATTCAAACTAAGTTTCATTAAATTTCGTTTGTTTTTTTTTCCTATCCTGTTTTCTTACGTCTGGGCAAAGGTCTGTTTGGTGCTTTATCCCGCCCCACTCATTGCAGCAGGAATGCAACTCATCTTGCCACGTTTTCCAGGGTCTCTTTCCAGGGTGAGTTATTTCCCTATGCTGTTTGCATCACGACTGGGCAAACGTCTCTCTGTTTGGTGCTATATCCCACCACTCGCTGCAGTAGATATGCAACTCATCTCGCCACATTTTCCGGGGTCTGCCCCGACGTCGACTCCCGTCGTGAGGCACCCGTTGCGTGACAATTAATTGGTGCCCACCGATTAGTATGCACGTTCGGTGTCACTGACTTCATAAAAATATTTTCTCTTAGTTTACAATTTAGAGAGAAGCTGGTTGATGACAGGCGTTAAAATATCACCGCGTAAATTGTCTAGCACATCGCGTAACGTGGTGAGAAGGTAGCAAGGGAGCAGGGAGCAAATGGGAGCAATATAGACATTACGTTGTTTAGCGGACCCCGTAACAAGCGCGCAAGTTGCTTAATGCACGCAACAAATTACAACTGAGAATAGCTCCCCTGGGCACCTTAATTATCGTACATCGTCACCTCATTTCATATTCTTAGCACATGTGCGTTTGTTTTGGAAACTTGGTATAGGTACGCTGCTCTTAACAGTGATATGTTAATGATATTATCTAGTTTGTTCACCTTATCGGTTTCGTTTATTGCATACAAATATATAGTAATACTACGAGTATTATAAAAACAAAAGGCAAAACATGCAAAAAATAAAAGTAGGACAGAGAGCTATGGAACGTATCATGCTAGGCTTATTGCTAGTGGACCGAGTGCATAATGTCGAAATTCGACGAGGACAACGTGGGTAAGAGGATCACAACGTTGATGTGGCGATGGACACTTGGCTAGACGGAAGATCGTCGGTAGACCAAGGCAGACCAACAGCACGTTCGCGTTGGTCCGATGATATTGTGAGGGTGACGAGTTCGCATTGGATTGGATTAGCACAGGACGATGAGGAAAGGCGCAATAAAATGGTGGCGAATGCCCAGCAGACTTTTGATAGAAGAAAAACTTGTTTATTTGAATGTAGGGGATAATATCTAGAACTACTCTAAAAAATGTCTGGTTAAAAGTACCTAGCCGAAATCGAAGGGAATGTATGACTAGAGGAAGCAAGAGAGGTGTGTCAGAACTGCCCAAAGTGGAGATCCACAGTCTCTGCCTACTCCTCTGGGAAAAGGGCGTGAGTTTATGTATGTACTAGAGTTTTCCCGCGACTTCGTCCGCACAAATTATATACCAGATTTTAAGTCAGATCATAAGCTAACAAACAAAAAAATTTTCATCAATATCGGTTCAGTAGTTTTTGCGTGATGCGCGAACAAACAAACAAACTAACAATTTTGTCAATAGATGGCGCTGCACGTCGTTTAAATCACGCTATCGAGTGTTATTTGAGTTTATATGAAGTGAACCGCTACTTTTTTGTTCATGTTTTGACGGTTTTATAATAGTTAACATTTATGTATTAAACCAATTCTGAAAATTCGTTCGTTAATAGAAAGCTACACCACAGAGTATCCTCTCCTCTGTGGCTACACTATCCCTGAATAATATAGGCTATAACACGTGTCCACGCGAAAGAAGACGCCTCAAGCGGTCTCCAGCTAAGTCATTTCAAACTACTTTTTATTTTAAACTTTTTCAAGCGCAAATCAGTCACAATCCTAAATGTTATAAAAGCTATTATACTACCCACACTCTCGCGCGAGCTTACGCGAGCCCGCTATGCATTGACTCTACTATAAAGTAAAACTAGTAACAATTACTTAATAGACGAGTCGATCAGCGGGCTCGCCTAAGCTCGCGCGTAGCATTGCATCAGAACATTTAGGATGGCTTGCAGGCTAGAATGATGTGACGTGTGAAGATAGCCCTGTCGTTTACAAAAACACTTTATTACTCAGTAGTCGTCCAGTACCATAATACCCTAATGGACCTAATACTAAAGTGGCAAACAGTTAGGTTTTTTCCTTTCATTCACGTCCTTGTTTTAATGTTTTATGTTCTTACTTCAGGTTACTGTATTCTTCCCCTATTGTGCTCAGGACTCGCCCAATAATGTTTACAAACAATTGCACTCGTGAATTATGACTCTATAAAGATTACCTTATACTTAAAGGGAAGATATATATCATCTATATTATTTACAGTGGCAGTAACCAAAGGCTAGTAAAATAGTTGGTAAGTCAATGAAAATAGGTATCAAATGTATAATAATATAGATATAGTATAGTCTTTCTTAAATTAAATTAAAATGCAGACCTACTCGACCCAATAGTATAATGTCCCATACATCTGGGTCAAGTAGGTCTTAATTTTTGTATGAAACAAGTGTTTTTTTTCGGGATTTCGTTCGATGTTTGCCCATAGAGAAATTTATTTAGTTCTATGGTCAGGAGTGGTATTTTTGAAAGTCCTACGTTGAACTCAGCAGTAGTAAATGTCAAAATTACTATGAAGAATTGGAGATATGCATCTTTCTACTGCTAATTTGACGTTCAAAAATCGCACTCCTGGAGTATGATTTTTGAAAATAAAATCAGTAGTAGAAAGATGCATATACAAAGTGTTCGGCAGATGGTTGAAGATACGACAATGGGGGGGGGGGTAGGTGGGGTCATGTACTACCTACTCGGCCCCAAAGATTTGACCTAGGCCCTAACATTTTTTTATGTGAATAATTTTTGATTTTTTTAGTTACTTGCACACATTTCTTTCTATAACACACTCAAAACTCTCAAACACTCAAACTCACTATAACTTTTTTTTTAATTGACAGATCTGGATAATTATTTTTTTATTAGAATCTTAATGATAGGTAGATCCTGTTAAAATTGATTCCTGTTGCAGGTTACTGCTAGAAACAAAGTTATGGGCCCTCAAACTTAAAAAAAGAGTTCAGAAATTTTTTAGAGCTGAACTTTGCACTTTGAAGACTTCTGATTTTTTAAAAACATCTCTAGAGTATGGGCTTTCTAACGGTATGTAGTTTGCTTTGATATCTGTTTTGTAACCAGAGTTATGCATTTTTATTTACCTAGCTTGCTTACAAGCTTGATGAGGCGGGCTCTTCGATTGAGCACTTATAGTTTAGTTTTTAATTTTTTAATTTACCTTTTATTAATTATCAACTTTATTCTTTATTATGCGTTTAATAAATCATATTTTCCAAGATAAATATAATATGAAGAGACATATAGTAAGAGTCATGGACCTATAACTATGGACACAGGGTCTGGTACAAAATTCTCTATAAAAGAGTCCCGAACTAACCTTATAAAAATGTGGGTATGCATAGTAATGTAACTTTGCTGAGGTAGTTTTAACATTTTTTTTACAACACAGTATGGCATCATGAACTCGCGCATGCTCGGACGAACCACCATTCTCTTTGGGACGATCAAACAAAGACTGGCACGCATTTAGGTCTCTTTTTGTTTTTTTAGCACTCTTTTGGTTCGGACACTTTTGAGCGTGGACCCATCTTCCATAGTGTCCTAATTCAATGTATTGAGTGATTTGAGTGATTGTCATGCAATACAACTCATGCTGACACAAAAAGAATATTATGAACTTAAGAATCGAGAACAAGTCAAGGTAGACCGAGAAAAGGGTGGAGATATAACTTGGATGCCTTCTTGGAGAGTTGGCCAGAAGTTGCACATAACAGTGAGGATTGGAGAGTAACAGGGGAGGCCTTTGCCCAGCAGTAGGACATTGAACAGGCTACGTAAAAAAAAATGTTTGGTGACCATAAACGTTGATACATCATGATCATTTTCAGAACCATACTAATATTTTAAGTGTGAAACTGTATATATCTGTCTGTTACATTTTCACGGCTAAAAAGCTGAACTGATTTTTTAATTCAGTACAGACATTACTTGAACTTTAAAGGATATAGGCATAAAAATTCTACATGAGCAAAATTGTAGAAAACTGCTAGCTAAATAAATGTGATCTCAGGACACCAATCCATCCATCCTACCCCTTCGGGGAATATAGTCGTGACCATATGTTTATGAAGCAAATTAAAGATTGAAAAATTAAGTCTCGGGCGGGACTTGAACCCGCACTCTTCCTAACCGGGGAATTGCGTTATCCAATTTTGCTACCAAGCCCACTACCCAGAGAACGAAATTTTCAATCTGTTGCGTCTTAAGGGGACATATGTGGCATAAGTTTATGCTTACCAATCCATTGTAGGTAATAGGTATATGGTAGGTATAATAAACAAACACAAGCACACAAGCTTTTTAAGCTCTTGTTTTAGTACCATTTGTGGGAGCCATTTGTAGTAGCATTTGTGTAGTAGGATAGGCGGGCTGAAATGCTTATTTGGAGATAGAAGAGACACTTTTCCCACTGTACACGTATTTATCAGATCCGCCCCACCCATACACCCCGCCGACTAGAGTGTGAAAGAGACAACTGCAGCTCGGACCTATTTTATATACAAAAAATCGACGAAATCAGCATTTCGAATTCCCTTTTTTCTCCTCCAAAACTTAACCGATTTGAATAATTATTTCAAAAATAACACGAAAAAGACTTTGGCTATGTCCGTACGTTTTGCTTTTTTTGTTTATATTCATCAAATTTGTTTACTGGATGTCTGAAAACAGGCGGTAAAATGGGTCATTGTGCCTAGTTCTTACAATAATTAATTAATGCAAAGAAGCAAAACATAGGGACATGGCAGAGGTGACATAGATTGTATGGTAAAATAATATTTTCTCTAGTGTTATTATCCAGGGAGAAAACAGGGGAATACTTTTGTATGGAGAAAGCTGTACTCGTCTATCCTCTTAAGCTTAGATCAAAATAAAATTAATGGATGGGCCTAAAGCGCGGTAAGTTGAAGCAAACTACTGGTGCACTTGGTCCATACAAACTAGCGCCATTATCTGTCAAATCTAGGGCACTTGCATACAAATTTGAAGTAAACCTTTCATTTGTTTTGCGTCATTTTTCCGGTTTGAAATGTTCGCGTAAAGCCTATCCATTCATTTTATTTTGATCTAAGCTCTTAAGGACAAGCGAGTACTTTACTTAGGTTTGTTAAATAATTATTATAATGGTTCTCCCAGCTAAGAGTGCATCTTAGTTGGGAGTAAATCGCTTGAGGAAATTTCGAATTCAGAAATGAGAAAACTTGATTCCTATGATAAGATCAAAGGTTAGGTTACGATCAATGTTCTTTCTTACGAATATCAACAAATGCATTAAATGGAATCTAAAACCACATAACCCTTCCGAGGCAGTCTTGTAAAAACCCAAGCTTTTTCCGACAAAAGCTAAAGGTGAAGAGGTTTTGTTTACATTGTCCGAGTTTGACTTACTCCTACACACTGTATTTTCCTCAAAAACAATAACAAATTCATTGTTCACTGTTATAAATATACTTTGAAACAGGAAGATATAAGGCTTATTGTGCTATGAAACTTTTATGGAAAGTAAATATTAAGTAGGAAAGCTCGAGGAATGTTACCTTTCAATTCAACTCCTTGGCGGTGACAGGTTTCCAAGAAAACTATGACCGATCACTAAAAGCTTACGAAATGTCCGAGACATCGCATGTATTAATTATCTTTTATAGTTCACACGGCACTTAAGACATCACTGTACTTGTACTTGTTAATTTCGCGTTTTTTACACCATAACTTTTGTCTAAACAAAACCAAACGAACTCTGACTCCAACCACTGTAGCTTGTTCGACATAACTGTTGCGTTTAGTTTTGATTCATGGTTAATAGATAATGAGTTGTCATTTATAGGGTTTTCT
Source organism: Agonopterix heracliana (assembly GCA_963693445.1). Lineage (NCBI taxonomy): Eukaryota > Metazoa > Arthropoda > Insecta > Lepidoptera > Depressariidae > Agonopterix > Agonopterix heracliana. The sequence continues at coordinate 7,151,666 of OY856310.1, forward strand.
CTTAGAGCATACAGAGGGTTTTCTTCTTTTTGTATCAAAATGTAAATTATGACAGGATCAAACAACTTTCTTTTTCTCTTTATTTAATTATTTGTGCAATAGTAATCAGTAAAGTTAAAATTTAGGATGAGATGAATTGTAGTTTGTAATAATAAAACTCAAAAGGTCATCTTTTTTATTAAACCATTCGTTCAAAATCATTCACTAGGGGGTTTTCAGTGGCGGGACAGTGACCTTATCTGTCAAATTTACGTAGAAAACGACGCCATCTTTTACATTTTCCGGACATAAAACTGACAACCAGGTTCTTCTTCAACACAGTAGATGTCGTTAAAGTGCAAGTATGGGTATTCTACTTTTTTGGGGTAAATTTCCTCTAGTAGGGGGGTACTTTAATATGCTGTTATTTATTGTATATTTGTCAGTTGTTATAGTAATAAACATGAGTAGAGAGATTAATATTAAAATAAACAGTACATTAAAATGTACTGAGACTCTTGATCTCACAGACAAACCGTGGAAACGGTTTTGTGGGACTTTCCTATATTGAATATTTTTAAGAAATAAAGTATTTGAAATTTGAAAAATTTGATTTTTTTTGAAAACAAAAACACAAATTATTTGAAATTAAAAAGGACCGTCCCTTAAACGCTATGACAGTATATTTATGAAATTACACAATAATATATTCAGCGCAACTGTTGTTATTGAAATAAAAGTATTTGCACACTTTTAAATATTTTTTATGAAGCATCTAAGGGTAATTTATACAACAGCATAGTAAATTTGGCCCTAGCTACTGGCAACTCTCATTGTATCAAGATGGCGGAGCTTGCGTGTTGCGTGTGGAATGATTGTGTTGTGTTATTTGTGATTCTTCAAAGAATGAGTTCTGTGTCTGCTTCTCGTTTCAAAATGTGACTTTAAAGGATACCTGTTGTACTTTAAAGAGACATTTCAAAACCGAGGCAGTACCTATATCCATTGAAATAAAGTAATATTAGGCATATATACCTACCTATACCTACGTATATGTATAGTAATCAGTCAACCGTCCATTGGTTATCTACCAACCAATCAACAGAAGGGGTAATTTGTGATAAGGATAGATGATTTCAATTTGGGTTACCAGAAACCGCGCGAGTAGGTTCTCTTTTCCTTTTGGTATAATTACTATACTCTTTGGGGGTTTTTTATCTTTTATCGTAGGTTGAGTATTCTATAGATTTCCTGACAGCGTATACTCGAAAGGGACAGAGATATGACAAAAATGTATGAGAAATCGTGCCTTTGTTTGCCATAGTTGCAAGATTTTGTATGTAATTTCAACTGTGGCAAACAAAAATATCGCATACGCAGAAAGGGACAAACGACATGGATTTTGTAGCATTCACTCTGTGTAATTAGCGTATAATGCTGTCTCGTTTTCGTGACTATTATTATTTTAATGCCTTTTCTAGTTGATTCTCTTTCTACGTCTTTTATCATTTAAATCTAAACTGATTTGGTTCATCACGTTGCATTGACAACGAACGTTGTTAAAACCAAGTTGAGTTGAATGACACATTAAATTTTAGCTTTCAGGCTTTTTAGTTTTACCTACTGTAAGGGATTAGCTAGATTCTTATTTAAGAAGATAGACCTTGCAGCAAACCCGAACGCGCTACATTACATACAAACAAAATTACAATGCGACATAAAAGAGTAGAAAATAAACGAGGGCGCTGCCTCCACGCAAGAACGTCAAATCAAGCATAACCTGACAACACCACCATACAAAAATGATTAATTCCTCAAACATTCATGTCACGACTTTATAGACAAACTCATGCTGTGATATCTTCAGTACAAACTAGGTGGAACGCTATTTTCCATAGACAGCATCCGCCATCTATCGGTTACGTTTCGAAGTACTAAGTGTTGAATTTGGGTTCGTATCTAAAGTGTAGAAAAAGCGCGCTACACCTCACCGCTGCGCTGTAATAGTGAGAGATTTCGCCCGTATCAACCACTGTCTTGTTGGTCTAGTGGTCTAGACAACCGGCTCACGTTTCGGGTGCATATGGTTCGAGCCTTGTGTCAGCCGTCCGTCTTTTTTCAATTTATTTCATACTGGGGCTCCCCCTGCTGCTAATATGAGGCAACGCCAATAATTAAAACGTCCTAAAATCCAAGGCGACTTACCTATCTATACCCAATATACATATTAATCTATGGACAAACTATAGCTTCACTTAGGCCGAGATTCAGAGACGATTCTTAAGTCATAGTTCGAACTCCCGTATGTCAAAATCCATACATTTCGACCCTACTTAGCTCGAGCTAAGACGGAAAAAATCGTCTCTGAATCTCAGCCTTATTGTCATCCGCCATCTTGTTTTTAAATTAAATTGTATGGAGCGAAGCCATTTTGTTTCATGATTTGTGTAATGCTGGGTTCACATGCACGCCTTGCAGCCCGGCAAGCTTAGGCAATTCGCTGTACATCGACTCGTCTGTAAAGTGATTGTTACTATTTAACTTTATAGAAGCCTCAATATACAGCGAATTGCCTAAGCTTGCCGGGCTGCACGGCGTGCATGTGAACCCAGCATAATGTACTGTGCTGAAAAACAAACGCTCTAGACACGCCTTAACGATCGCAGGAATGAGGGATTCAATGTGGGAAAGGAAATCGGTGAGTTACTTAACACAAGCCAACCCTATTGTACAAACCAATCATTCCATTCATTCAAACATTCGGCCTATGACAGTTTTAGTTCCGATTGGTCTGTTGTGGCGCTGCAGTCACATATTCCCTAATAAAACATTTGGCTCGAGTAGGTTTGCAGTTTTGTATGGAGCGGCAGATTTTTTTTTTCGCGATTTCGATGTTGGTCCTGTAGAGAAAGTTGTTCAGTTTGATGGTCTGACCATCCCCTTAAAAAAGTTTTAGCATAGGTATTAAGAAGGACCCTTTATACTATATTCTGTGCTATAACTACAAAATCAATATAAATTAGCTTGAGGACATTAGCGCCACAACGAAGCTTGTGGAACTAATTAAAGATTTCTCTGTAGCATCTGTAGCTTGCTACATCTGTGATTTCATTCATTCATTTGTATTGTCATGTCAATTTGACTGACATTTATTTGCATAAGTCTTAACCTAAAAGTGTGTTATAATAAGGGTTTTAAAAATTTTCAAACCTAAAATTTGAAGAAAATAAAGATGAATTGTTCACGTATAAGAAACTTCTTGCGAAGTACAGTCGCTCTGAGCTGCCGTACTCCAAATACGTTGAACAATCCCGCCGCACTGGTATACAAAAAGGACATCCATACTACGACTACAAACCATGATCTGATGGAATTCTTTGATTCTAAGAAAAATTGGGGAGAGACAAACATAAGAGTAGGAAGAGCATGGAAATTAGATGAACTGAGAATAAAATCCAACACAGACTTGCATAAACTTTGGTACGTATTATTGAAAGAGAGAAACATGCTTTATACTATGGAAGAAGAATGTAAAACCAACATCAGATTGTTCCCGAACCCTGAACGAATCGATAAAGTACAGGAGTCTATGGATAACATCGAGACAGTCGTGAGAGAACGAAACATCGCTTACTATAAATTAGAAACAGGAGAAACTGGCGAGCGTCCAGAAATGGAAGTCGTCAGCTTACTTGGTTTGCCGGAAACCTATAAGAAGAAAGAATCGCACTTACCAAAGTTCATGAACACTCGTTGGGTAAGCACCTACTTGGAGCATGGTTTCATTAATAGTATTGCCGTGAAAAAGTTCCTTAGGTTGTATAAAGAAAAACAGTTTAACACTGAAAGAAAGGCACGTAACAGAGCGGTCGGTCATGTCCAACAATTACTCAAACGCTTCCCGGACATGGACTTAGAGAAACTACAGGCAGAATACCCTGATGTAGATATCGAGAAGGCAAAGAGAAGCAAAAAAGCTAGAGGACACTATTTCCCTAAGTATTAATAATTTAATAGATTTTTAATGTTAGTAACTGTGAGTTTCATTGAGGTAACCTTCAACCACGATAAAAAGACTAGAAACACAATCAGCAGTCCAAAAATAGCTCGAAAAAGACACACACTGTGCAAAAATGGACCCACCTCGTAGGTCGCACAGTCATGTACATAACATTGAAATGACCAATGTGGGTCACTCGCACAGGCACAAGGTTTTCGTTGACTCGTGCAGTAGGACATGAGCACAGGCAACGTAGGTCATCAGCAGTGAAAGTGTTAAAAGTGTCTTCAAATTTAATACTGCGTCACTGGCAGTTAACATGTAAATGGACATTAACATAAACACATTATTCACAGCCATTCACATTATGAAGCCATGGTGGTCCAGTGGCGAGTAACCTTGCCTGCCATGCAGGAGGCGATGGTTCGATCCCCGTCCAAGCCGACTCGTACCAATGAGTTTTTCGGAATTTATGTACGATTTGTTACACCACTGTCTTTACGGTGAAGGAAAACATTGTGAGGAAACCTGCATGCTTCAATTTCGAGGCGTGTATTGTACCCACTGTCCATTATAAGTGGCGACGGGCTCACCCCCCGTCACACTGGAAGAGTTTCGGTACTTCTGGTGAAACGTGGATGTTCTGAGGTTTCAGAATATCTCTGACTACCCCCTCGGGGAATATAGTCGTGAGCATATGCTTATGCTTACATTATTCACATTAAACTGTGTATCTAGTTCTTTTATTCATGATTGATAGAGATAAGGATGTACTATGATAACATTACCCGCTATCAAGAAATCTGTGTATTTGTTTCGTATGTCTGGCTCAAGACATATGCATGCGTTGTAAACACTTGGATGTGGATCATGTTATCGTAGTTGATTTCTAACCTATTATTAGATAATTGTAAATAAAATAAAAATTTGAAAATATAGGTTCTTTACTTTGTAATAAAGACACTGGAAACAATCAACACTTTCATAATTTAGACCATCCATCCTTGTAATGAGTATTCTTGAGGTAACTAAATAATAATGGTACCAAACTAACTGCATAATCACTGACCAACATCAATTAAAATAGTTAAACATCAATAGTCAAATCAAACAGCATAAAAACGCAATTAGAAAACAAGTTACATAATACTTTGTTATATTCCACTCAAGGATGCCTTAAAAATTAACTTCAAGACAGAAAATACTGTTGAAAATCATCAGAGTTTGCAGTACAAATGTTTATTTGTTTAAAGCAAAACAACTGGAACAAAATGGCACAACAAATTGAATGGCTCCTAAGGTAGACTTTCTGATCGTATCGACCGCAACCGGCGACAGTAACCCACTGTTCTGTATGAATTTGGTCAGTAGTATATTCCTTGAACGCGCGACTCGGTCGCTAGGATCATGATCGTGTTTGTGAGTGCTTCATATAAATTCATACAGAGCAGTGGGTCGCGGTCGCTAGGATCAGAATGCTACCTTTAGGGACTTGTTATAGAAAGGACCTAGGAGCTTTTTCTAAATTGTATGAATTTAAACAACAAATTACATCAAGTGCTGCCTCTTGTTTGACAATTTTGTATGGCAGTGCCCTGTCCGCTTTCTATATCAAGTCCTGACGTTATAATTATGTGTAAAGGGTCTTTCTTAATATGCTGATGGTTTTTATAGGAATGATCAGACCACCAAACTGAACGAATAACTCTATGGAACCAGAGGCCACTTTGATCCCCTTGAAAATCCATCCATCAGCCTACTAGGAACGACCCCATATAACAAATTAATGCAAAACAACTTAAAACTCTAACAAGCCTATATTATTAAAAACTTTCAAAATACTGGGTAACTCCCCTTTACTTTTCATTTCATGCAATGTCAATATAAGTTCTTTTAGAACTTGGTATATAGATCTGCACTTTTTAATAAAATCTTCTGAAACCGAGTATGAATTAGATTTTGTTTCACAATCATTTAGGTCTATTTCCATACTTTCTTGTAGCCTCTCATTCAAATTGTCCAAAGTATCTTGAAGATATTGTATGCTAAAGGCATCTAAATATGCTTCTATTGTGATGTAGAGTACATGGACCAAATAATTTTGATCAATTTCAGAGTCAAGTGAGAATGAATGCGGATCAAATTTTGGATATAAGCAGTCACTGTTGTGTTCAATTGAATTGTTTTCTTGAATTTTGCACTTCCTTAGCAAGTTCTTTATAATATTCTTAACTTTTTTTGGTTTTATCACAGAGAATTTTGTTAATTGAATCTCTAAATTGCTTTCAGGAAAGTTTTTCCATTGTGACTTTTTCAGGAAATTGATGAATATCTTGATGGCATCATCTTCTTGGATGGAAAGCAACGTTTTCATATGTAAAACTCCAACAAGATGTTGCATAAATGTTGGCTGAATCCTTTCCAATATTTTGATTATTGTTTCGTGTGGCATTTCTGAAAAGAAGAAATAAATATAGGTTCAGTTAAAAATAAAAAAACATGCCTACAAAATGCTTATGCTTATGCTAATACTAGTGTTTTCCCGCGGCTTCGTCCGCACAAATTATATACCAGATTTTAAGTCAGATCATAAGCTATCAAACAAAAAAAGTTTCATCAAAATCGGTTCAGTAGTTTTTGCGTGATGCGCGAACAAACAAACAAACAAACAATTTTGTCAATAGAAGGCGCTGCACGTTTTTAAATCGCGCTATCGAATGTTATTTGAATTTATATGAAGAGAACCGTTACTTTATTATTCCTGTATTTGTATATTTGTATTTACGGTTTTATAATAGTTAAGACAATATACCTACCTACAACTTAGAATATATATCAAAATATATACATTCATATATATAGATATCACATAAGTAAGAGAAAGATAGTGCTCTTTCGTTCTCTTATTAAATACAGCTATAGTCTCAGAGTCGCGAATGTCGGCGGGGAGTGAGTTCCACAACCGAGCAGCATGGATGGTGAAGGAGTAAGAGTAAAAGTCGGTGGAGTGGGATGGGATACTAAGTTGGGTACGGATGTGGGATCAGCAAGGTTTGTCAAGAGGGCAGGAGAAGGAGAAACGTTCACAGAGATACTTAGGATATGAAGGGTTGTGTAGGATGTTGTAAAGGAGACAAAGGATGTGGACATTTCTACGATCATGTATTGTATGATACCCTTTTGGGAAAAATGTAGTGGTTTAGCCAAGGAGCAAACCCTTTTTTTTTCAAAAAGCAAAATAGAACATTTGTTTTGAAATAAATAAATAAATAATCTCTTACCTGACATGATTTTGTAGAATTCCTTTGCAAAAGTTGCACAGTATTTTCCAGTATTTGGGTAGTCCCTGTGAGAATTTGTTTCACAGATGTAAAATGTTTGGATTATTACATTCAGCCAAGTCTGTAAAGTAAGATGTTTCTTATTATTTGAAAGTAATAACTTAAGGCATTAAAGAACACTGACAAGATAGTGTCTGTCAGCCTATTATGTTTTCACAGCTGCAACACTGAACCGATTCGAAGGACAGGCAAAAAGTAATGAAACATTCAGGATTATCAGGATATAAAATTTGAATACTGACTGACTGACTGATTAGATTGATTGAAATCTAATCAGCCCACAGCAATCCACTGCTGGGCATAGACCTGATTTTATTTACTAATCACTATATAGTATAAAACAAAGTTCATTCCCGCTGTCTGTCTGTCCCTATGTATGCTTAGATCTTTAAAAATATGCAACGGATTTTGATGCGTTTTTAAAAAATAAATAGAGTGATTCCAGAGGAAGGTTTATAGGTATGTGCATTGCACCCGTGCGATGCCGGGGCGGGTCGCTTGTATAAAATATATCCCAAAGTATGTTTGTATGTCTGTTGTACAACAGATGTGTTGTTTATTGTTTAACAGATTCAATCGGTAAATCAACATGTTTTTTGGCAGTTCTTATTCTATTTATTAATATTCTTAGGATATAATGATTACAGAAACTAAATATGGAATGGGGCATGCATTCCAAACAACCGCGCGTGCTAAGACATACCCGTAAAGCCATGAACTTACAGTCATTATTCTGATGTGGTTTTCAGGATACTGCAAGTGTATCATATACATAAACAGTCTTAATATTTGCCTGCAGTTATTGTTCACCATTCCAGTGTAAATTAAATTGTTCGACCATAGAACGAAGGCCATTAGGGGCTTGTGGGTCCTCATGATGTGTCCCCCTAAGTCATGTGTGTATCTGAAATTATATGGTATTACATTTTTTATTAGGGTAGACCAGGAGCCCAAGGAAATATAAGGATACAAAACACTGGTCATGAGACGAGCAAGACTTATATTAAGAAGCATCATACCTGGTGAGCCATATAGCCAGATCAAATTGCAATAATTCAATAATGCTTTCTAAGACTGCCATCAGCCTCTCAATTCTTTCTGGTCTCTCCAAGAGTTCGTAGATTTCAAACATTTCCTTCTGCCAATGCAATCCTTTTACACTTTGCTTCATATCCTCCGGGATGTGTTCATACTTGTCAACTATGGCTTCATCTTTGCTATCTAAACTTATCTCATGTTCTAGTCTATTCATACAATACTTAACTATTCCTTTATCACAGCCAAATTCACTTCTATTTGTGAAAGTCTTTTCTTTTAAATCTAGTGGTGATGTTAGAAAATTATTGTAGCATTTGGTTATTGTTTTTGTGACGCATGGTGGGTGGGAGCTGAAGTTTTGTGATAGTATTTGTTGACATTTTTCTAGAAGATACTGTATTGTGTAGTCAGCGTGGATGTCTTCATGTGCATTCTGAAATAGGATAACATTATTGGATCAGTTTTCAGTAGTGTAAAAGCTTTTAAGTACAAAGACATCTCTTAAAAATGCCATCAGATATATTCCAAGTTCACTGAAAGAACTGAAAAAGAAATCCTAGACTTTTCCTAGACAATTTTTAAAATTCCAATTATTAGGATGTTAATTATTCTGTAGGCCTCGCATGCCACCCCCGAGAAAACGATAAAAATAGAGATGTGCCTCCATCCTTATTATTTTACGTATGCCAGAAAGAGCGCGCATGACGTTTTTCTCGTTTAAACGCTTTGTCGTGGGAGGCATGCTAGCTATGCTGGGCGTAGACGCCGAAAAATAACCACTTAGTTATAATAATATTAGAGTTGATGATAATTTGATGATACAATTAGAGTTGTTGAATATAGATATTTATAAAATGTTATATGACACTTAGAAACTTATGGTAGGTATCCTTTAGGTATTCTCATTATCTCATATTAATATTGATCTAAAATTGAATATTCTGGTTTCAACTGTCATTATGTGTTGTTAGCTTCATATTATACAGTTGTTATAAATGTTGGATATCGGCGAACCAGGTTACAAACTATTATCTAAAGCAAGTTCTAGTTTTTTTATAAATTTTTGGAGTATAAATCTACATCATATACCTATTAATATATTGAAAATTTGCAGACTTTAATATCAAAACCAACTTTTCTTCAGCCTCCCGACTAAATATAGACCCAGCCTATAGACCAGGGGTGGCCAACCGTTCGATCGCGATCAACCGGTCGATATTAGTTCAGTCGATCGTGGCAAGGCAAAAAATATAAATAAGTAGACCAGACTGCGCAACCAAAGTATTAAGTAAATTTAAGGAAACAATCTCACATGTGAAAAGGAACTCCTAAGACTGGTCAATAAAAAATACTACATTATTTTTTTACTAAACAGCATTTAAGATTTCAAGAAAAGATAGATCGCACAGGGTTTCGTTAGTAAACAGTAGATCTTATGTTTAACACATTCACTGCCACCGTCAACTCTAGTGGTTTCTTTATCTTTTATCGGATGCCCCCGACACATATAGTGGAACAATGGGTAACACCTATCATACTCCCAGTGCCTCTCGACCACTCTGCGTGTCCATTTTTTATTGGAAATACAAGTATATTCCTATTAGCACTTCATGGTTTGTCCCACAAAACACACTCTAACATACTAACTCGTTGGTACTGAGTGGAATAAACCGGACAATCCTGCGTGTCGAGAGGCACCCAGCGTAAGAATTATATGGACAAGCATAAGTGTTCAAGGGCACTAAGAATTGCATTTTTTTGAACAACTATAAATGTTCGGGGCACACAGCTTTCTATGTTTTAAGTGGCACCTGGGTTATTCAGGCTTACGGGGGAGGCAGTGAATGCGCTAATCAAGTTGGCCACCCCTGCTATAGACTTTATAGAAAATGAAAACTGGTATTATATCACTTCAACCCTACTTCAACCTGATGCAGATCTCTTGAAGAGGAGAGTAGATACCTAGGTATACAAGGTGTTACAAAAATACAAATAAACATTTAAGGGGGTGGTTTAGACCATCAAACTGAACAACTTTCACTATGGGACCAATATCGAAATCGCGAAAAAAATAAATGATGTTCCATACTATACAAATCGACAAGAGCTAAAATTGTTGCTGTGTAAAAGTAAAAGTGTTTGAGCTTTCGATGTTGGTCCCATAGAGAAAGTTGTTCAGTTTGACGGTCTGAACCAGGGACCGAAAATTTTCGGTAACCTTTATTTAAATGTTACCTTTATCGAGGTAACAACCGATTTTAATACCGGTAACCTAAATATGACCTTCAATATAAAGAGAGTGAGTGCGGGTAAGGGTCGGTGCAGACGGAGCGGCAAAAAACGCGCGTGTTTTTAATAACAACGAAAAATGAACTTTAATTTCTGCTTATCAAAAGTACGAAATTGATTCAACAACGTCGTTGGTGTAGCGGGTGACGCAAATATATTGGAGCATCCGACGAGCGACGCGCGCACTACTTTTGGTGTTGCTACAGCATTGGACAGGTTGAGATAATAATGGAGATGGTTATTTACATTTTATTGAACCCAAAATCATAAAATGGTTAAGTTTATGTTCACGTTTCAGTTTGAGTTTAAGTTTGTTATTATAATTAATTTAATTTGTATTTAGTAACGAGGTACTTACTCAAAAAACTGACTACTTATTATATTTAGGAAGATTCAATTTTTAATTTAAACAAATATCTGCGTACGCGGACCATTAGTAGAATGATATTGAGGTTACCTTTAAAAATACCTGTAAAAAAAATTTTGGTTGTAACCAAAAAATACCGGTATTATCGATACCGGTTTCGGTCCCTGGTCTGAACAACCCCCTTAAGAGTTTTAAATATTTATTTTTACTTATGAAACACCTTGTATGTGTACTATTGATTAAGATTTAGAACTGAGTTTACCAGCATGATTTCGACGATTTCCTTAAGTACATTAGCAGGCAGGTACTGGTCCGGTCTGATGCATGCGACACACACTTCCAATGCTTCACACCACATGTTTGTCTTTGTCTCTATCTTGACTGCTTCTTCAGCAAATGATGCCATCTCTTTCGCATTGTTCTGGAATATTTTAAAAGGGATCTAATAAATAGGAGATAAAATTTTAAGTATAAATTGAGATGACATTGGTCCCATAGAAAAAGTTGTTCAGTTTGATAGTCTGATCATTTCTATAAAATACCGTTAGCATATTAAGAAGTACCTATCCTATTTAATGTTGTTATTAAATAATAAAAAACGTAGGTACAATGATATGAATATGCACTATGAGGAGATGCCACCTGCTTCCTGTTTGCCACCGCCTTGAAAGTGCCACTCGTGTGTTGTGCACGCCTTGCACACCTGCTTCCAGCGGGCCTTCCGCCTTGATAGCCTAGTCCAGTATGGAGGTTAGTTACCGGTAAACTTTCAATTCAATTTAATTTTTGTTTAATGGCATCTGATGTGTTATCACAATTCAGCCAACGTCTTGTTATGTGGAGAGTATACATATGAAAATGATCAGTAGTATCAGTAGTATTAATTAAGTCTAGAGTGGCAGTTGCCAATGTAAGTAGTTTATAGTCTCAAGTGATTGTTTTAAGGTTAACAAAATGGCAGAGCCACGTGCAGGCCCAACGTACCGATCCGCACACGTCCGTACACTGCCAGACCTGCAGCGTGTCTCCTACCGGAAAACTTGCTGTGAGGCCGAGATTCTGCGACATCTTATTAGCGTAAGTTGAGTCTCTTATTAGGGTCTATTATATTCTAATTTTAAAATTATGGCGTCCATCTTGGGTTTAGATGATTTAGCCAATATGTCTAGTTTAATTAGCAAAAGTGCTCGACGTTGTATGGTTATAAATGAATATTTGTGACTTCAAGGGTTAATTTTAGAAAAGAACAACTATCCTGAGCCACCAATGGAGCTTCGTTGTAGGCCGGGGAGGGGGCAAACGACGACTGACATGCGACGTGACCACCCAATAGCAGACCTACAATGACCGACTCCTTAGTAGGGTCGAAAACGTATGGATTTTGACACACGGGAGTTCGAACTCAAACTAAGTCTCTTTCATACCCACAGACTTAAAAGAAGAACCAGACGGAATGTCATCTAATCATGAGTGAAGCACCCATTTCTTTTGTGTGTGTGCTGTCACGCGGTACATAAGGTGACGGGTTGTCGGACCTGCGCCTAGAGCTAGTGCATCTGCGTGAGTGTAGGTCCCTTGTAGAACAAACGAGATTGTATTACCTTGCATGCTTCACATCTTTTTAGTGCAATACTCGGTCCGTATTTCTTTCAGGTCCGTGTTCATACCATAAATTGAAAGGAAATAAAAATTACTTACGCCGCTATTGTTTTTCAGCTTACAAACATTTCGATTCAAACAAGTAGGCAAGTAGACATGCTGCAAACGGGATGCCAGATCGAAATACGCTTTGCAAGACACTTGTTCGCATGCCGTCACAAAGTTTTTCCTTTTCTGTTTAGCTATGCTGTCCTGCAACTTGACTTCTTCACATTTTACACGTTTAGATGAAGATTCAGTTTCGTTTGCACGTTTCAATAGGACTTCTGATTCGGTCAGTTTGACTTTCTTCTTCTTAGGGCTCATGTCGCTTGCCATGATGCATTATATGGTACTTTGCTAGGAATAAGAATTTGTTGCAGTCAGGGACGTTACTTTTTCCTAGGTTGCAGTCATAAACTCTCCAAAACAGTGTTGCCAGCCGGATCTTGTCAAAAGTAACCGGAATTCGATTAAAAAGTAACCTTTTGGTGTGAAAAGTAACCTTTCATATTTTTTTCCAGTAATAAGGTGTTAAAAGTTGATCGACAGATGTTGGTTCCATTGACTTTCAGAAATGTAAAACATTCGGTAGCGTTTTCCATTTCAAGTTGCATTTTCATCCGATTGATTGATCGAGCGATCATTCGTGATTTGGTACCTATACATTAGTGCGAGAGAAAAAAAAACGGAGAAAAACGTGTTTTTAGGAGTCGCACTCACTACGTTACGAACGTTTTGCGTTATAAAACAGTGCAAAAAATATGAAAAAGTATTCCGTTTCATGGAAAAATATGATTGATTATACAAATTCCGAAAAGTCACCTAAAAGTAACCTTTTGAATCGTGTAACCTAAAAGTAACCTGACAGGGCTAAAAATCACCTAAAAGGTTACAAAAGTAACCTTCTGGCAACACTGCTCCAAAATTGGCAAAATTGAGTTTTTGGCGGGCTTTTGTAGCTGACGTTTGGAGTCCTTATATTTCATTGAATTTTTATTGTTTATAGTGAGTTTTGGCGCGTAAAATTGGTGTTGTTTTGCGTAACAAAGTGTCGTGCAAGTGAACAATATATAGTTCAGTGAAATATGATGGTGCATGGGTCGTAAACAGGAAAAGTGTTCCGTGATTTTAGCGCGGCAAAGCGGTCGGTTCACCTCTTTCCTGTGGACTTCTCTGCTTTTCCTGCGTCTTTCGATCGCCTCCAAAAACTCCAAAGAACCATCAAAACGTCGAATACCAACGTTTTAATGTGAAAACAGAAGAAAATTAAAAATAAATTAAGATTTAGCCAAAAGGTCTAGTAACCAGGCTAGTAAATATATTTAAAAAAAAAAAATTGGCAAAATTAAACGAAAACCAATGCAATGACGAAAACGAAACAATCGACGAAATTCCCGCGAAATATGACATTGACATTGACGTCAGTTTTTTTTTATTTCTTTCGGAAAGGCTATGGGTTCTAGCACTTACAGCCGTTGACTTAAGTGTAGTTTTTAGGGTTCCGTACCCAAAGGGCGAACACGGGACGTAACTTATTATTAATCTTGACCGTAGAAAGAGAATCAACTAGAAAAGGCATTAAAATAATAATAGTCACGAAAACGAGACAGCCTTATACGCTAATTACACAGAGTGAATGCGACAAAATCCATGTCGTTTGTCCCTTTCTGCGTATACGATATTTTTGTTTGCCACACTTGAAATTGCATACAAAATCTTGCAACTGTGGCAGACAAAGGCACGATTTCTTATACATTTTTGTCATATCTCTGTCCCTTTCGAGTATACGCTGTCAGGAAATCTATAGAATACTCAACCTACGATCTTGACATTGGATTTGACGACAAATAATAAAAGTAAAAAGTACATAGACAAGAAACATGTTTTTTTTCCAAGGATTTTTTTATTACTCTATCGTCAAACCGGCAATACCTACAACAGTAAACATGTTTGTGTCAAACTTGGTATGATTAGGTATAGGTAGGTAGTGCATAGGTGCCTTTGCCTTGATGGTCCAGTGGCGGCCGTGGTGGTCCCATAATCTATGGGTGGTCCAGTGGCAAGTAACCTTGCCTGCCGTGCAGGAGGCGATGGTTCGATCCCCGTCCAAGCCGACTCGTACCAATGAGTTTTTCGGAACTTATGTACTATTTGTAACACCACTGGCTTTTCGGTGACGGAAAACATAGTGAGGAAACCTGCATGCTTCAATTTCGAAGCATGTACCTATTGTACCCACTATGTCCATTATAAGTGGCAACGGGCTCACCCCCCCGTCACACTGGACAGAGTTTCGGTACTACTGATGAAACGTGGTTGTTCTGAGGTTTCAGAATATCTCTGACAACCCATTCGGGGAATATCGTCGTGAGCATATGCTTTGCCTTGAATTGTATTATGCTACGGTAGCATCATAGGACTGCATGGGTAGCATGGCACCGTGATATAGCGCTAGATTATCACACCTTCGCTCTCAGTGTCGCAAACCACAATATTTTCGCGGTAGCGAATAAAATGATTGCATACGCATATGCTCACGCCTGTATTCCCCGAGGGGGGGCAGTCAGAGATATTCTGAAACCTTTAGAATATCCACAAACTGATAAACTGATAAAAATTAACTAATTAGTATGTGAATATTGTATAATACATAGGTACGTGTTGCACGTCCTACATGTACACGTCTCTCATGTCTGATCTGATCTGTTTACCCCAAACTCTGGGCTGAGGGTTGTTCCCTCGGAATATTATTTCGTTGAGGGTTGTTCCCTCGGCAGTGGCCTCCAACCAACCCCTTATAGCCACCCCTCACCACACAATTAGCCAGCTGTTCTGACCTGACGACGAGGCGCCTGTTTCACCTCGCCGCATAGGTATTCTGATATACCACACTCACTGCTGATAGGTACTGATTTACGCGCGTGGATCTGATTCCACCACGTGAATCTGATTTAACCACGTGAATCTGATTTCACCGTCAACGCTTCGGACAAAGCACTGAACGGCGGGGCTGTTCCCACACATCATGAATTGAATAACGAGTAAACACACAGGTAAGTAAAAAGCACAAATTAGCTCAAACACTCACCAAAGGGATTCAAGAAAAACACTTGTCCGCACTGTTCCACGCATCGACTCGTTCTGTCGTCTCACTCCCCAGACAACTTTATTGCAGGTAAGTGAATAAAAACTATTTTTTCATTAGACAGTAACATAAGCGCCCAACATGAATTAAGCTACATCCACACTATACGTGTGTACATTAGAGCATTAATATTTTTGGATTCGCGATCTGATTCGCGACATTCCCCAACACAGAAAGAAAACTCAATTATCTTCTACTGATATTATGCATATTCATTAACAATTTCATGACATGAAATACTGCTTATTATGTACTGGTATACTGATTGATTTACTGTTTATTATCTAATTATGACACAGATTTTAATTGTTAGCTGAATAACTGATCCGTCCACTCTTTGATTAATTTATCTCGCGCACTCCGTGCCGATATCCTGGTAGGTCTGCTGCCAGAAGGTTGGGGTACCTACTGGTTCCGCAGTGGTAGAAGCCTGTGCGTCCCTAACCGATCGTGAGTCTACTTGAGCATTGTTTTCATTGTGAATATCTGGTACAGAATGTTGTAATTGTTTCTCTTTTCCTTCATTGAACTCTAGTCTTGGAACATGGTTAGATATGGACCTCATCAACAGTAATTCTCCTTTTGGTGTTAAACCTTAGCTATACTCTTACTAATGCTTCGCAACTATTTATTTGGTTATTTATCTTACCTACATTCCAGTGAGCCCTATTCAGGTCTCCTTTGAATTGAACAATTTTACCAACACCTAACGTTGGCGTCTACAAGAAATCGAGGCGGATTATGTGAGCTCCTTCGATTTCGCATACCTGCTAGTTAAATATTGACTGATAAACATTTTTGCGTACTCGTCAAGAATCAAATTGTCCGCACATCAATTAAGTTTTTTTTTTATTTTTATTTTTATTTATTTTTATTTTTATGTTTTATAATATTCAGGGATTACTTGTTCATTGTTCTCTTCTAGATGGGTATCGTTAATTTGAAATGCAGAGTTCGGCAGATCCTCCTCAATCGGAAGAGAAAGTGGTAATTGTAAATCTTCTACATTAGTCAAAGAAGTGACCGACTAGAAGCAAACAGTCTAAACCTGACAACCAACGTTGATTGCCGGCATTTGAGCTGTCTTGCCTTGGGCAACCTGGAAGTCCTTAAACCGACTTCGAACCCAGGGAGGACGCAGTAAATACATCATGGTCAGGTCGGGGATTTTCGGATGCGCAAAATGTGAGTTGCCCGTGCGGAGCCCCACAAACGATGGCCCATCTCACATCGTGCCCTGCGTGCCCCAACACCTGCACGCAGGAGGAGCCCATGACCGCCAGCGACGGTGCAATTGCCCACTTCTGGCAAGGCACTATTCAGCGACTCTGTTCAAAACTCTAAGTCGACACCATAAGAAAAAGCTGTCTGATCGCGTTATCACATCAGCTGGATTTTAATCTGTCGGCACGTAGCGTATACATACATTTCTAATCTCTTTTACTTCATAATCTATTCTCGCAATAAATGGCTGTAACAATTAATTTGAATTACGCAACAGCTGTTTGGCTGTCCGTCCATATAACCTAATGGCGTTCTATTTGTAGAGTTAAGAATTGTAGTGCGTATGAAACAGGCACCCAAAAGCTCTAATTTCGGAAATTTTATATCTTGATCTTTTAACGGCACCAAACGAGACTTTCCAATCATGAAATTAACATCAGACGTCTGATCGCTTTCAGTACACTTCAGCAGCTACATAGGCTTGTATGACACGTCCGTGAAGCAGTGCAATTCATATTTCACTTGATTAGTCTTGGTTGGTGCCGCTGGAAGCATGTAGGCTAATATTGGTACTTTTACTTCTTTTTGTCTTAGTCTGTCTCTTATTAACTTATATTGTCATTTAAAACTTTCCATAATCATAACTCTGTGGTCTTCTTCTTATCGTGTGGTCAAGCCCTGGTGTCAGAGTTCCCTAAGACCGCCTTACGGCCTCTGACGCGGTTCACATGTAACGACTACTACCACCAGAGATAGTAGCCGGGACCAACGGCTTAACATGCCATCCGAAGCATGGACTCATCTTTCCTTTCAGACAAATCAGGTGATTCAGCCTGCAATGTCCCAACAAACTGGGGAAAAACGCACAAAGTGACATATCACTAGATGTCCCCCGTGGGAATTGAACCCACAACCTCCTCGTCAAGAGTCCAATGCCCTTAACCATTAGACCACAGGGACAGGTATCACTCTGAGGTGATTATGATTTACATCTTCACCTAACACTCTAAACTGGTGTCGATCGATCTGATTAAGAACGTTGCGATTACCTTTGACTGATTTCCAGGCCGTTTTGATTCTAAGTATACAAAGAAACGTAATGTGCATCGATTACAGCACCAGGCTTGCCATATTTCTTTTTGAGTGTCTCAATTCAATTCAGTTATACTTTATTGCACACCAAAACAGAACATACATTTGTCTCCACTGCTATATTATAGTTTCTGCTCGTGATATCAAGTCTTTCGCTTGTTTAGCCTCACCTTCCAACACGGACTGAAGATACAAGAGTTTGTCAACATCGCTTATATTTCTGCTATCAAAATTAGATAAGAATTGGTCCCAGAATTGGTACCATTTAATAACATCACCATTCTTTGTTATCTCAATTCGCGGTAGCTTACCCGTGACGTTAGAACATGACAAACTTCACACAAACTTCAAACACAAAACTCAACTCTGCAGTTAATTCTTCTGCTTCCATTTGAAGCATAGTATAATAATATGATGTTTCATCCGCGCAAGGATTTTGTATGATTTTGTAATAATTAAACATATCGGAAACGAAACGTTCATTAATTGATTTTAATTTAACTCATATAACTTCACTTTCTTCTATCAGGTAGGTACCTACCTACCATAGAAGATTTTATTTTCTAATAAACGTGGTATTGTTTCACTTCACATGCGCACTTACTAATGAAACAACCTGATTCGTGTATTAACTTTAACCGTGCTCTAATTATGTCCATCTCTTTGGACTCAGCTCAATCTCACAGACCGACCAATAATAGGGACGCACTAACAAGGCTACGAACTGATTGAAGCGGATACTCACGCACTATATATCTCTTCAACTGTATCAACGAGTTTGTCTTTAGAATCTAACAAATCTTTCTAAAATTATGTAGGTACATACTGTTTAAACAGGTTTGGTGATACACCCTATGTATCAAAGAAAGGATATAAGTTTTATTCGGTTAAACTTAAATTCTGTTAAATTATCCATAAATAACATAAATGTTTTATTTTATTCGACACGATGTAATTTGATAAGAAGTTATGCCAAACTCCTCCACATGATTAAGAAAAATAACAAAGTTCTGCAACTCACTAGAAAAAAATCTAACCCATTTTAGAATGCATGCACTCTTATTATTACATAAGCCATATGAATAAAAATCGTACTCATCGTATTTCGACTAAAATCGAAACATACTAATATCATATCAGTCCGTCCTTTATCTAAGTACAAACGTAGTTTGTAATAATTTTGTAAATGAATAAATAAAGTACTAAGATAGTATTAATTTCTTAGAATCGATTTGTTGTTTCAATAAAATTTGAAAAAATTGTTTGTTTATAAAGTTGTTTTCTATTAACTTACTGTTACAACGTAATAAGCAACTTAATGGATTCGTATAGAATTTTAATCTTTGTTGGGAATCAATAAGATCTATTTTCGCTAACAGAACCGGGCTCAGTAAGCCGGCCATCTGGCCAGGTGCATGTGCTGGCGCCATGCTGGCGGCGGCACCCGGCGGCGGCGGCGTGCGCTCTTCACATTGCAATAGTACTTAGATACATAGATTACCTATTTGATTGTTCTTATTATCGTTTATCAAAAACATCTTCCACCTTTGACTTAAAAAACAAGCACTAGGTAGGTAGGTAGGTAGTGGTACTTACTCGCCTACCTACCTATTTCATTATTTTACCAGAAGTAAGTATACCGTTTTTATTCTAGGTACTTATTAGGTACAATTATTAGTATGTGCCTGCTTATCACGGTATCAGAACAACATGATATCGCGACAACACACCAAGACACAGTTTCGTCGTCATCGTATTTGATGGCAAAAGGTGATCGACTTTAGCAGTTAGGTACCAAATGTTATACATTTACCGACTTTTATTTTCCGAATCTTATTCACTTATTCACTTTTACAACACTGATTACTGGTTTTATGAAGAATTTGACCACGATTAAAAAAAATACATTTATAATGATCCCAGCATCAGTCTCCACCATGTCGCAAACCACAATATTTTCGCGGTAGCGAATAAAATGATTGCATACGCATATGCTCACGCCTGTATTCCCCGAGGGGGGGCAGTCAGAGATATTCTGAAACCTTTAGAATATCCACAAACTGATAAACTGATAAAAATTAACTAATTAGTATGTGAATATTGTATAATACATAGGTACGTGTTGCACGTCCTACATGTACACGTCTCTCATGTCTGATCTGATCTGTTTACCCCAAACTCTGGGCTGAGGGTTGTTCCCTCGGAATATTATTTCGTTGAGGGTTGTTCCCTCGGCAGTGGCCTCCAACCAACCCCTTATAGCCACCCCTCACCACACAATTAGCCAGCTGTTCTGACCTGACGACGAGGCGCCTGTTTCACCTCGCCGCATAGGTATTCTGATATACCACACTCACTGCTGATAGGTACTGATTTACGCGCGTGGATCTGATTCCACCACGTGAATCTGATTTAACCACGTGAATCTGATTTCACCGTCAACGCTTCGGACAAAGCACTGAACGGCGGGGCTGTTCCCACACATCATGAATTGAATAACGAGTAAACACACAGGTAAGTAAAAAGCACAAATTAGCTCAAACACTCACCAAAGGGATTCAAGAAAAACACTTGTCCGCACTGTTCCACGCATCGACTCGTTCTGTCGTCTCACTCCCCAGACAACTTTATTGCAGGTAAGTGAATAAAAACTATTTTTTCATTAGACAGTAACATAAGCGCCCAACATGAATTAAGCTACATCCACACTATACGTGTGTACATTAGAGCATTAATATTTTTGGATTCGCGATCTGATTCGCGACACTCAGGCACGTATCCCCAGTAATATGCAGCCACCCCCCTAAGTCTGGATACGGCTTCTGCACTCGTAGCATGTTACACTTGATACGGCTTTATCACGCCTTTTATCTCGTTCGTTCACGTGCAAATATGGTAAAAGGCGGCTAAGTGACATGGAGTCTCATACAACTTAGCCGACTTTTACTATCACGGCAGTATGCTGGTATAGGTATACCAGCACGGTGCAATAGCATGACACCGTGATACAGCGCTATCACACCTTCGCTCTCTTTCTATTTGCACGTGAACGAACGAGATAAGAGGCGTGATATAACCGTATCATGTGTAGCATGCTACGAGTGCAGGGGTGGCCAAACTTTTCAAGCATATGCGGTATAGGACTCGTAGGCCGAGATTCAGAGACGATTTTGTTGGCTTAGTTCGAACTAAGTAGGGTAGAAATGTATGGATTTTGACATACGGGAGTTCGAACAATGACTTACAAATCGTCGCTGAATCTCGGCCTGATAATATATTCCGTGGTATAGGTACCTGGCGGTCGGTCTACCTTTAACTAAAACAGATTTAGCTTTAATTTTTATAGAAATCCTACTGTCAACGTAAAGAAAACCCTGCAGCCTGGTGCCGTACCTCCTATAAAATGGCAGACCATGAAACTAGGGAGTTCTTTCAGCCCCCCGTAGCATGATGCGCGTGATAGGGCTATTTATCATGCCTTTTATCTCGTTCGTTCGCACGCAAATAGAAAGAAAGCAATAAAATATAAATAGCGCACTTACACCATGTTGATAATTATAAATAAATAAATAAATATCTTGGACAGTGTCACACAAATTATCTAGTCACATTTAAAGTTCCAGAATCTAGCCTGGACTTGTATTATGATAACTAGACAACGATATAGAATACCTACATATATAGATACAACAGGATGAGGAAGGCCGAGGACAGAGTTTTGTGGCGCGCCTTGGGAGAGGCCTATGTCCAGCAGTGGACGATGATAGGCTGATGATGATGATGATGATAGATACAAACATCCATGACTCGGGTACAAATATTCATATTCGTTATACAAATATTTGTCTCTTACGGGATTCTAACCCGCGACCCCCGGCACAGCAGGCAGGTTCACTACAGACTGTGCTGTTGGGCCGTCATTATTCCTCGAACACCCAACCAGATATTCTTTTACATAGTGAATTTTCAGGGGTGGTTCAGATCAAGACCATCAAACTGAACAACTTTTAATATGGGAGCAAAACTAAAACCGCAAAAAAGGTAGGTAAGTAGTTACCATTTCATACTTTTGAGTCGAGTAAAGTTTAGTAGTTATTTAGGTAGGTACGAAAGTATGGTTATATTTTATTGTGTCTATTATAGTTAGGTATGTAATTTCCAATTATAGTCCTGAGTTTAGTAGGTATGAAAGAGCTGTTCTTTTTGCGATTTCAGATTTGCTACCATCATAAAAGATGTTCAGGTTGATGATGGAAACTGAATGATCTAAAAATCATGCAATAACCATACCTAAACATTACATTTTTTTAAATTCCAAACAATTTTTATCTAAAATGTATTCCAGAGTCATACCAGAACAAGCATGGCGGCCCGGTGCCATTGAAATGTACGCAATAAGTTGTGCCTATTCCATTGTAACGTTCGACTGCGTAGCCGAATATTGAAAATTATTGATTCATAGTTTGCTGCAACCGCATTGGACAAGTTCACTATTGCACCTATTCTTTCTTAGATAACTGGCCGGTATATAACCACCGCACCTGTGGTGTATTGACCAGTTCCGAGGGACCATTTGTTGGACACCACCACCGAGCAACATTATTTTACAATGGCTTTCGTGTCAAAGGTACCCGATTTGATTTTATCAAACCATTGATTGAACCCTTATTTTTTATGTTATAAAACATGATTACCTACTTAATTTTAATTAATCAAAACTTAATTACCTATTCAAAAGATAAATGTTTTATCAATAAGTACTTTATTAATTAGTGCGTGTTAGTGCTTGAGTTAACTCGGAGCCAACTTTTTGTTTGAGTTAGTTACCTAGGTACAACTAAACATCGTGTTCATCGTTCTGTATCCTCAGATTTTCTGGATTAAAAATGATGAATGACTTGTTTACTTAGTCTTAAAGTGGTAAATCAATCACAACTTAGGTTCGCACAATGAAATTTCAGACGTCATATAGATTCTCGAGTCTTTTTTTTATTTCTGTACCTAAAGGGAATGGGAAGTACGTAAAGAACTGATGGCACACGGAAGTTTTTAATTTGTAACGATATCTAGTTAAACAGATACCCTAGCTAACTTGGGTTTAATGAATCAAAATATTTTAAGTCAGAGGCTTTCAGAGATAATAGCGACGTCCACGCCGCCGCTACAAAGATATATTATGCTACGAATAAGAATAACTATAGAATTATTCGTAGAAGATAATTATGTTTTGTGTAAGGTACTTAATTAACAATAAAATGTTGTTATTATTTACGTTTCGTGAAGTAAATATTACCCAAATTGTTTATAGGTACTTATCGTCATTTATCTCCAGTATAATCTAACGTAGTTAGGTTTTCGAAGATTAAAAAAAGAGTTCCTAATAAGAACCTATAGTTACCAAGGCATTTGGTGGGCGGGTAGGTACGCTGCTTCTTTGTGTTCATGTTTTTCCTATCTAGATCATAAAGTTATTATACCTTACAGGAATAGAGTCAGTGACATGAGTTGTCAAATGACACAGTTTTTGGATTTTTTTTGGAGACTATTCGCAGGCAAAAATTCTAATACTGTCTATAATTCTGAGTCTAACGTAAAATCGTGGATAAATTAATGAAGTAGTGTCAGTATATTTCACAAAATTATCTACGATTTCACTTGAGATTCCCAATTATTCACGAAAACCGAATTGTAAAAATTGATTGGTGACTAAAAAACGGTCCTATTGATTCGCGTCACGTATCTCTTTCTATTAATACAGTGGTGCCGCTAGGTACATCTCGCTCTCTCAGCTGTATGTTCCTCTATTCCTACCTCTATGATCTAGATTATACGTGTAGAATTTGAACACAAGACAATCGAAAATTTTGCCAGTAACCTATTTAATGTAGGTAGTAGGATCATATATTATTATCTAGCGATGAATATGAAATGAAAATTCTATAATCAAATCAAACACATTATTATCTTATGTTATTGTGGTCTTTCGAGTGGTGGGGGTTTTAACCGACTGCGCCAGGAGGGTAATGTTTTTAGATTTACCTACACTAATTTTCATCTTAGTAGGTGACCTAATCCTTAATTAAGAAATTCGTAATGAATTGAGTCTTGTTGATCCTTAATCTAATTGCGTTTGTTATCAAAATTTTCCTAACCTTGTACTCGAACAGTCAGTTACACAATCAATAGAAAAAAAATCTAAACATTGACTTTCTTCGACGCCAGCGCATGTTTTCATTGCCAATGGTTGTTGCGAGATAGCCGCATCTAACCGTGAAGGTCGATAGTTTTTGTTCACTAAAAGTTGAACGATTACGAATTCACGAGCCTAAAAACAATTTTTAGTTTTGTTGCTACAGCTATTTATATTTCCCATACTAAAATGTCTCAATATAATAATATCGAGATTAAATGCAATGAGACCCTGCAATAGGTACCCCAGGTATTGTCTGGTAGTAGCTGGGCCTGGGGTATTGCAGGCCTCAAAAACTGGCTTACAGTAGCTAACTTAACTAGCTAAACTACCAGTTCCACACAGAATTAGAGAAAATTTTATACATTCAATCTTAAATCTGAGAACAGTATAGTTAAGCCGATAGGTACGCTCAAATCGGATTTTTGTTCTCCTTTAAACCAGCCTAATTTAGTTTGGTTGATTTCGACGAACTCATCACTGCCCGATCAGTCCCCACCAAATGCTCGCACAGTCCTTAATAACAAGCAGAAAATTTCAAATTTTGATCAATTAGATAACAGTACCTACTTCTTCAATTAACTATATCTGAAAACTGAACCTTAAAAGTTCTCATTCGTCATAAGGTGCCGTATTAAATTCAACCCAATTTCCAGATCGTCACCGTCCTATCACTGGCAACACTCGCCGTCTGCGGTAAACAAGGCGGCTACTCGTACAACAGATTCAGTGGCCCAGTCAGTGGGCAGATAGTTGAAGTACAGGTCCCAGCTGCCCAGGGTATCGCGGCCCAGCAGCATGCCAGCTATGGGTATGATCACAACAGTGGTCAGATTGACCCTGAAACTGCTAAGTACGCGCACTTGAAGACTGTTGATTACGTGGTAAGTATTGTGAAGATATTGTTTTTTTCCTATTAGACGCGTATTCAACCGAACGTTCGGCGCGGAACGTTCCACAGGTATATCCCTACACTTATCGAGGCTCGCCGAAGTTAATCAACGTTAGGTCCAGTCAGCCTTCGGATGGGTAAACGGTTCAGTAGAACTACTGGGAATGAACGAACCATGTAAGCGCTCTTACAGATGAGCGACACTTTGCGGTCGCAGAGGGTAGCGCGACACAAAGTCTATGAGCGCGACCCTCTGCGACCCACGGCGACCGCAAAGTGTCGCTCGTCTGTAAGAGCCCTTAGTGGCATCTCGAGTATCTCCATCCTTCAGAAGGCAGCAGTTGGTATCGGATTGTTTCGTCTGAAAGCGGTGTAACTATTCGTTAATCCAGGTCAGAGGCCTATTAAGGCGGCTTCAAAATTCTTTGACAGCAAGTTGGCCACTAACTCGCCTCTACCAATCCCCATTTGGGCCCGCGTAGTGGAGCGTGGGTGGGCCATGGAAACACTCCCTTTGACCCGGGAGGAGCAAAAAAAAATATAATTGCAACGTTTTAGCGCTCTTACAGCCCAGTGACACTTCGCCGAGGGTCGCGCGACGTCGCGCGACTGTTGCGCTCATAGACTTTACGGTCGCGCGACCCTTTGCGACCGCAAAGTGTCGCTGGTCTGTAAGAGCCCTTAGATAGGATGGCCTTTGCCCTGCAGTAGGATCCTACAATAGTAATCGTGAATTTGTCATAGAAGGTGTAAACTTAAATGCGTTACAGTATACTTTAAAGAAACTACTTTTACCTGGAATCTGAAGCAGCCCCTTAGCCTGGCAATACACACCCGACTTTCCATCCGATTAGATCTGATCCGATAGTATATAAGTCCCTCTACCTTCCTTCAGGATGAAAGCTTCAGCCATTTTACTATTGTCTGATGCTTCCATCCCTCTCCTTCGTGATATGATGGAGAGGGGACTTACATACTATTGGATCAGACAGTGTCGGATGGAATGTCAGACATCTTTTGCCAGCTTTAATTCTTAGATCAAAATAAAATTAATGGATAGGCCTAAAGCGCGGTAAGTTGAAGCACACTACTGGTGCACTTGATCCATACAAACTAGCGCCATTATCTGTCAAATCTAGGGCACTTGCATACAAATTTGAAGTAAACCATTCATTTGTTTTGCCTCATTTTTCTGGTTTGAAATGTTCGCGTAAGGCCTATCCATTGATTTTATTTTGATCTAAGCTTTAATTAGGTACCTATATGTGACACATTTAGGTTTACATCCTGTATAACTAAGTGTGTACACATGGCGACAGATCAACCTACCGATAGTTGAGCTCTATGTTCATGGACATAAGTCCACTGTCGCCGTGCGTACCTATGTAAGAAATTAATTCACGTTTCAATCACAACAGGCTAAACCAGACTACAACTACGCTTACGGAGTAGAGGATCCCCACACTGGTAACCTCCAGAACCACAAGGAGCAGCGTGATGGAGACGTCGTCCGTGGAGAATACTCCCTCGTGGAACCCGACGGTTCGATCAGGCTGGTCAGGTACACTGCTGATCCCAAGAATGGCTTCCAGGTAAGTCCATCAAACTCTTTGAGGATATATTGCTTTTAAAACAGCATTATCATCTCATTTACCCAAGTATAAATACCTTTCGGTGGTGCGTTGCGGAGTGCTATGGAAACTCAATCTTGAGGTCCGGGTTCGAATCCGCACGGACCACATGCCATGTACAGTCAAGAGCACATCATCCTTGACAATCGAAGTGCCATAAAAACAGTACGAAGTCCAAGGTGTCTAGCTTGACGTGCTCTTGACTGTACCAATGAGTTTTTCTACCTTATTTACGTAATACCAACTGCTCTCATCTCAAACGGTGAAGGAAAACATCGTGAGGAAACATGATACGCTGAATCATCGAGGCCATTGTTATTATGATTAATCGCAATAGAACATTTAAGAAGAAAATTAGTTGTGCGAAAAAAGAGATATGTAAGAAAGGAGTGAGTGCAGTAACGACGGCTAAGAGGGATGAATGGAAGATGGCATATTGCACCGACCCACGATAGGATAAGGGCAAGTGATGATTGATGATGCTATTCTATAGGTTTTTGAAAGTCAGCCCTTCTAGCTGCGTGTATAGGCGTCTGATTTTAAATTCACGTAAAATTTCTCTGTTCGTGAAATATTTGATATTTATAGGTAGGTACTTACTACGTTGATTGCTTAAATAACATAACAATTAAATAAAAATTCATATTTTTTATTTCTTATACGTAGTGTAGGTACTTATAAGCAAACATTATGAATAAGGACTACCCAACGTTTAATTTAGGTACCATAATTACAAGTTTGTCGGCAAAGTTGTTGTTTTAGCTTATAAGAAACAATTATGTTTACACAACAATTTGTTGAAGTAAAGTTAATCGTCCTCCACGGATGAATGCTTCCAATCGAGTAAAAGATGTAATATGACCTGAAAACTGGTACAATTGTCCATTACGTTGTCGATGCAATTAAAGTGCTCATCAATTTGTACGAGTTGGTTACAGGAGATATTTTTTACAGGCGACTGTTCATAAGAAAGCTGGCGGCCAGGCCCAGAAACCAGTCCATTATGGACACGTGCAAGATGAGGACGACAATAGGGAATACTAGTCTTGTCTCGTTTTGTTAAACTGTTATGTGTTGTTTATTTATTATTGTTGTACAATAAAACATTTAGGTGAATAGTAAAAATACTTTAATTTAGAAACAAACTATTTATTTTAATACCTGCCTCAATGCTTTCACTGACCACGGAAATACAATAGTGTGCGTGTCTTCCCCAGCAATCATGTGAAGAGATTGTAAATATCTTAGCTGTAACAAAAACATCAACATAACGAAATCATGCATATTTAAAGATGATATTACTACTAGAGTTACTAAGTATATTGTTCAATGCTTCGCCGAAAATAGAATTTGATTCCTTTTCAGCAAAACGTATATACATACACATACTCACGCCACAATACCGCAGGGGTAGGCAGAGACAACGGCTCGCCACACACTACAGCTATTATGCAAAACGTAGCCTATAATATTTTGTGCTCACATCGGTTTTGCGCAATAGCAAATAGTAGTCTCTCGGATCTCTTGGATTTGGCATTCAGATAGTGGATTTGATATTGAAAGGCGAGATAAAATTATATAACAATAGCTTTATAGTTTTGTCTCTATCATAATTCATTATTTTAGCCAATATTAGTTTATTTATGGCAGAAATATTGACGATGCAATGAATTCTGGTCATCTGCTATGGCTTCGTTATCCGATCCACCGATCGATGACTATATTGTTAAATAGATTTTTTGCGAAATCTTTGTAACGTCGACATTTTGTGATAAGTTTAATTCGTGACAGTGAATGGACCTACTAAATAAGTAGTTTTAACTATGTAGGTATCTACCTGCATACACAAGGGGTTGTCCATGAGCATAGTGGTGGCTGTCTGAAGACTCTTAGTTGATTCTATCTCTGCTTTAGCAACTATTATCTTTGCGTTCGCCAATCTGGATGATTCTGCCTCGGCAGCCATTGCTTTTTGTAATTGAAGTGGTAGACTGATGTCTTTGCTAGAAATTATAGTAATTATGTATTTTTCAGTGTAGTGTAGAAGTGTACAGATTAGATAGCAACACTATGATTGTCCTGAGACTTCTCGTAAATTTTCTCCCCTTGCGTCAACATGGGTTAGGAATTAACTCTAATAGCTCTCTCAATAGTTTTTCTATAAGTAGGTACAAAAAATCATGACTTACCAATTTAATCTGGAATTTATTGCTAAACCAGATTGACACAAGAGGGGCTTAGTGCAGTACTATTATTATTAGGTAAAATGTAGGTAGTGTTGACCTTGCAGCCCTTGTGGCATAATAATGTGAAACTAACAGTAATTAAAATATCTAAGCAGGTAGGAACTTAATACAGTTGCAGAAACGCTGATTAAAGTTAATCCTCCATTAAATCTCTTGCTGTTACTTTTTGTTGACGTAGTAAAAGCTAGAAAGAGATTAAACGGAGGATTAACATTAATGACCGTTTCTGCAACTGAGTGTAATTTGCCTAACGATAAAAAGATCAACAACAATAAATCTGGAATCTTCAATTGGACTGGGTCTCAACAATAGCAGTTTTTTTTTAAGTTTAAGAGTGACCGCACAACTATCCGCGGCGAAGGAGCCGAATGAGGCGAACGAAACGAATTTCCTTTTAATTCTTCTGACGATTCATACGATTCGCCGCGGAAAAGTGTGCGAGGTGTCATATAAAATTCATACAACAAAATCTAAAATTCTCCTCCCAGCCTCCTTCGGCTAGTTCTCCTCTGATAAATGTGCGTACACCTTAAAACCAACTTACATTTCTACTCTATTAATTTCCACTCCCCACTGTCCTGTCAAATGCCTCATCTGTTGATAGACTTGGTTGCTCACGTCTGATCTGCTCGCCAGCAATTCCACTAATTTTTTTGTTCCGATTGCATTACGTAGTGTCGTTGCGGCCAGGAAATGAGTAGCAACCCTATCGTCAAATAATTAGTTAACACTCAGTTGCAGAAACGCTCATTAAAGTTAATCATCCATTAAATCTCTTGCTAGCTTTTACTACGTTAACAAAGTGAAAGCAAGAGATTTAACTGCCTCCGTGTGGTCTAATGGTTAAGAACATTGGGCTCTTGATACGGAGGTCGTGGGTTTGATTCCCACGGGGGCCACCTGGTGATATGTCACTTTGTGTATTTTCCCCAGTTGGTCAGGACATTGCAGGCCTGATTGTCTGAAAAGAAAGATGATTCCGTGCTTCTGACGGCACGTTAAACCCGGCTACTATCTCTGGTGGTAGAAGTCATATCATAAAAACCACGTCAGAGGCCGTAAGGCGATCTGAAAAAAAAACGTTGACAACACAGGGCTTGCTGCCCACAGAATAAGAAGAAGATTTAATGGAGGATTAACTTTAATGAGCGTTTCTGCAACTGAGTGTAAGAGTTATAAGTGGAATGACATTCATTACCTTTGAATTTTTAACAGGATATTGTTAAAGGCATAAGTGTAGGGACACACCTGCGGAACGTTCCGCGCCGAACGTTCGGTTGAAAACGCGTCTACTAGGAAAAAATTGCGCGTAATGGCGCGTAATGGCGCGTACTGGTGTGTCGCCGGTATAGGAAAAGCGTTTCGCGCGTATTCAACCGAACGTTTGGCGCGGAACGTTCCGCAGGTGTGTCCCTACACTTAAGGAGGACCTTACTTATAGTCATCGATGTTGATTACCGCCCAGACGGGATTGCATATCTTGTAGAAGACGACTGCGTCTACAGTTACCGTTAGAGAATCTTTTGTCAAAGCCTGTCAAGAAATAGCTCCATAGTGAAAGATGTTCAGTTTGATTTGATGCATCCTGTATAGGATGGTGTCCCGTAAGAACCATGTGAAACAAAAAACTATGTAAAATGCAGTAAAAATAAATACCTCTTGCGGCGGAACAGCGTAACTAATGATTCTGAGGTCAGTATATTTAATGACGTCAATACAAGGGAGATAGAAGACGAGGCCGGGCCCAAACGCACGGTTCTTGTGCACCTTTCCGTTGCGCAAGATTACAACTCGTTCAAACTGACGAACTGCCTACAACACATAAACGTGTAGATAAGTAAAAATACATACTAAGGAGTGCTTGTCTAGTGTTGCGAATGGTCGCCGCTGTTGATCCTGGTTCGCAGGAGTTACAGCGGCCGGACAGATAGTACGGCGTTGGACAGACTTGATCCGAGATCGCTGAACGTGTGCGTGCGTTTCGCTTATTTATATGATGCCGCCCTTCTGGACCTGTCTCTTTTGTGAGTGTACATTGCACGGATAAACTGCTCGCGCTAGGGTTGGCATAAAACGAAAAAAGTTTTGTGACTTACGTAATAAGGAACACACATTTTTTTAGGCTCTTTCCTTCATACAATTTTACGATTGCAGGATTGCAAGTCCGTAGTATATAAATTTTCGAGGATATTCCAGGAGGCAGATACCTACCTATTGCATTATAAGTAAGAATCGGACAAAAATCGCAATAGTACAATTACTTGTAATTTGTCAAAGAGAACTTACAACAAAAATACAAAGTAGTGAAAACGGGAATAACATCACAACCATTATGAAGGATAATATCATAACAACTTTTTCAATCATTGTGATATCTCCTGGAATCAATCACACAATTATTAGAGCCATAATCACACCAGCTATTTATGAGCGCAGGCGATGTGGCAACTGCACCGCAACGATGCAACATAGCGCTCTTACAGACGAGTGACACTTTGCGGCCGCAGAGGGTCGCGCGACCGTCGCGTTCATAGAATTTACGGTCGCCGTGTGTCGCGCAACCGCAAAGTGTCGCTCGTCTATAACCGCCTGGCCACGGGACAGGGCGACCGGCGGCGCGTCTTGCGATTTTTGAATACACTGCCTACGCGCCGCTGCGTGCTTGCGTAATTGTAGGGACACAACGCTCAGTGTATTCTAAAATCGCAATTCGCGCCGCCAGTCGCCCTGTCCCGTGGCCAGGCGGTAAGAGCGCTGAATAGCCGCGATTTTTAATGAGAATTATTGCCGCGATTCCGCCGTGATAATGGCACTGTACTCGGACTTTCAATTTTCGATATATCGCGACCGTTTTGGTCCGAACTTTACTGTAATAGAGTTAACATTGGAACGAAAATGTCCACGCAATTGCGAAGTTCGAAAGTCCGATTGATCTCAGAAATATCGAGTTGACGTCGCGGCGGAATCGCGGCGATATACAATACAAGGTGTTACAAAAATACAAATAAATATTTAAGGGGGTGGTTTAAACCATCAAACTGAACAACTTTCACTAGGGGACCAATATCGAAATCGCAAAAAAAATAAATTATGTTCCATACTCTACAAACGTATGGCCCCTTAAGAAAAATGTTAGCTTGAAGCCTAGGGTCAGTAGGAGCTACCCACCACATGCAATTCGGACCAAGGTGTGCTCTTTGTTAATGGGGCTTTTCGGACGGAAAACTCAAACGTGCTTCGGATGTTTTTGATGATTGTTTTTTGAAAAATAGTTAGTAGTAGACGGGCAAAAAGTCTATATCAACAGAAATAAATACCTAAATAAAGGTCACAAGAACAAAGGTAGGTACATTTTAATAGGCTACAACGCTTTTTAGGAAACCATACAACAACGGCACAAAAATTAAAGGCAGGTTTAGACAATGTGAATTTTGCTGCGCCAATTTTTAAGCGCCAGCGTTAGCAAGGAATAAAACACCGTATAAACATTTTCCGCACCAGTAAATAGCCGAATACTAGAAGCGCTAGCACGGAATAGAGCACGCGTCTGTTTTTTGTTGCTAGTGACTTCCGCTCGCGTCCCTTGCATCCCCTGCACCAATTTTAAGACTCTTATCAACACATCGTGCTATTCGCTGGCATGCTTATTAGAGCTCTTCAGACGAGATACTTTGTTTGCGACAGCTTGCGACAGTGGTCGCCGACGAGGGTCGCAGAGGGTCGCGCAAACGTCGCGGCGGCGATAGCCTGCGACCGTCGGTGACAGATTGCGACCGTCGGCGACAGCCTGCGACCGCCGGTGACAGCTTACGAGGGTCGCAAACAAAGTATCGCTCTTCTGTAAGAGCTCTTACAAGCAAAACCATACGAATGCGCGTAGGATTGGCGCTGAAAACTAGCACTGTATAAACGACAGTGTGCCGTGCTTTTTTCGTGCTAGCGCCTGCAGCTGAAAATTGGCGCCAAAAATGTTCATCGTATAAACCCAGGTGTGGAAATTCAGTGTGGTAACCTTACACCAACCGGGTCGTCAACACGAAGAAAGCGTCAAGAAACACGTATCAAACTATAGTGCCTTCTCTCTTTTCGCACTGGACAGAGTTTGAGTTGAGCACTGTTAGTGAATTGTGAATAAGTATGGTATTTATACAGGGTGCAAAAAACACTGCAGACCATCAAACTGAACAACTTTCACTATGGAGCCAAATTTGAAAAAAAAACAGCTGTTTCATACAAAGCTGCAGCATCGACTATTCAAATGTATGTGACGGCCGTTGTTTTATTTCGCGTTTTCGATGTTGGCTCCATAGTGAAAGTTGTTCAGCTTGATGGTCTGAAGCACCCCCTTCAGTATTTCTAGGGTGTGTTCTTACACCCTGTAATATCTCTGACTACAACCTCGGGGAATATACAGGGTGAAATTGATATCATTAGCATCCTGTTAAACTAAGAGTCTACCCATCAAACTGAACAACTTTTACTATGGGAGCAAACCAATCGGAGCAAAAAAAGAATCTGCTGTCCCATACATATAGGTATAAGTCGTGTAGGCAGCGCGGCGGGTGCAGTTTAGTATGGGACAGCTGATTTTTATTTTTGCTCCCATAGTAAAAGTTGTTCAGTTTGATGGGTAGACTCTTAGTTTAAAAGGATGCTAATGATATCAATTTCATTCTGTATATGTATAGTAGTGATCGTAGTATATTATGCTAGTTCAAAATGTTATTCGTAGAGTTCAAACTTACCAACTTTGTTAGGTTGTATGTGATAATAATATGTTGAAGATCTGTAGTCCATCAGTTTATAACTTTTTTCAGCCGATGCGTCTGACCCAGTTACTTTACGGTCTTTAGATAACTCTTGAGAATTTCGTGTTACGTCCATGATTTGTTTGGTTATTCTATAATAAAATAATGAAAATAATTTCTAGTGAAAAGTCACAGTTGACAAATTTGATCTGTAAACCCAAAATAATATTCACCACAAATATTTAATTAGTAACGAAACTTTAACGGTGTATTCAGACCGTGAATCTGAATAACTTTCCCTAAGGAACATAGGTCGAAAAACGAGAAAATTTTGTGGACCTCCAAATCGATCGGCCGATCCGCACTTTTGTATTGGAGGTCCAAAAAAAATTATCGTTTTTCGACCCATGTTCCTTTGGTTCAGATTCACGGCCTGAATACACCCTTAAAGTTTCGTTACTAATTAAAAACTAGTGGTTTACCTATATCCCTCTGCAGCAGAAGGACAGATAGGAAAAATCCCGGAATAGCAAAATCCCAGATTAGCTGAAGGACAGATTTTCATAAAGGCAGATAATGTACTGTTATATTAATAGAAAAAGAAGGATTCATAGTTCAAAATGAAATTGATCAACTTGATATTGAGCAGGAATGAGGGGAGAGGACACCCACTTAACTTTAAATCAATTTATTATTTTAATAGCATTTAATTAAAAAACGAATGAGAACTGGAACTATACATTGTTTTTTTTTTATTGTTTTATTACGAATTTACTTAATTAAAGCATTAATTTAGTACTAGCAGAGACACTATTTTAGGAACTATTTATACAAGTTTTACAATGAAAAGAAACGTTGCCTTCTCTTAGAACTAACTACCTATCGTGTGAATTATTGAAAAGACTTATTTATACCTCCGCCTCCGTTCCTTGAAGACCAATCGCTATGAGAT
Organism: Agonopterix heracliana; assembly: GCA_963693445.1. Taxonomy (NCBI): domain Eukaryota; kingdom Metazoa; phylum Arthropoda; class Insecta; order Lepidoptera; family Depressariidae; genus Agonopterix; species Agonopterix heracliana. The sequence continues at coordinate 7,186,441 of OY856310.1, forward strand.
TTTGGATATTACATATTTATATTACGTATAAAGTCGTCACTAATAAGTCGGCTGATTTTGGCCCAGAAAATGTGTAGCTACCTTGACATCTAGCTAAGCTCTTGTAAGCTAGCGTACTAGGTAAAAACATTATGTTTCGTAAACTGCAGAGGCGTTATTTATTTGTCCTAGGCACTAATTAGACACTAGGTATTTATTGGCACTGATCATATCCTGATTCTAGCTCACTATTTTCACATAATTTTTAGTATTTATATATATTTATAATATAATATTATAGCGATAGCCGATATTTGGGCGTTATTTGACAGCGGGCGTTAAATGCTATACACACCTTATATGGTCTTTTGGTAATTCATTAGAATTTTGTGTTGTGTCCATGATTTATTTGGATAGTCTGTAAAAAAATGATGAAAATTATTTCACATGAAAGTCACAGTTGACATATTTAATAAAACCCAACATAAATAACTATCATAGAGATGAAAGCTTCCATATTTTGTCTTTGGACTATTGATAACCTCTTCCTTTTTAGTTAAAATCATTGGTTCTTTGCACCAAAATTAGGTAAAATGGAATCACCTCGCCCGGTTGTTTGTTCGTCCGCCCGTCCGTCTGTTTATTACACTCGCTTTTATCAGAGAACGTCACATACTGCCCGCCACATAGATGCGGAATTAAGGCCTCCGCACATTGCAGCGATATTATCGAGCGATATTATCGACAGCGATATCGCGGCATCTTACACACTGCAGCGATTCCGCGATTCGCATCACGCATGCGCCCCACCACTGAATGTAGTCGAAAGAGTTGCGATAATATCGCGGCAGTGTGTGGGATCGAGCGCGTCCCCATACAAAATGTACTGGAAACAATTATTGCAAAATCGCAGCGATATAATCGCTCGATAAAATCGCTGCAATGAGCGGAGACCTTTATTCCGGACGGGAATTGCGATTTCGTATGGATTTGAAATTCCGAGCAGAATACGAAATCCTATTCTAATTCGGAATTACGTATGTGTGTGGCAGGCATAAACGATAGGAAACTGAAACTTGGCATAGCTAGTTTTAAAGGTGGTTGAAAACAAACTCACAAAGTATCTCTGAATTGTCCCTGTCCTCCCTGTCTGGTTTCACAGATAAACTGATGAACCAATTTTGATAAAATTTGCTGTAAAGAAGGGATAGCTTGAACCCGGAGGAAAGAGAAAGACATACAATTTCAATGCAAACGTAATCTCGGGTAGCGGCTAGGCTGTCACCATTTATGTTACAGGTACGGTATCTATATCTATCCCACTCTGAGAAGCAAGCCCTGCTGACTTACTAGTTGGTTAAACCAAAATGACATTGACGTGACCTTGAACGCGACTGTTACGCGAGTTCCGTTTCTATACTGTACTATTAATATAATAATCTATTCTTAATTCTTATGCCTGCCTATATAATGCATAGTGTAAGAAGGAGTATCTAATAGCTAGAATACTTTACCGAACATATTACAGCGTGTGAGGTTCCGGTAGATCCATAGGGAATGGAAACACGATTGAAGTTTTCTGCTGGGATGCTATGAAGTTCAGGGTTTGTAAGTAACGCAGCTGGAAAGAAGAAATTGGTCTTCACTACACACTACAAATAAAGACCTAAAAGTTCGGGACCAAAATAAAACTAAATTAATAATGTAGCCACATGCATTTATATGTATAGGAAAACTATTTAATCCACATTCTTACTACAACTAGTTTGTAACACTGCACCGAGACGAAAGCCTTGTAGAACATGTAGTTAAAGAAATGTTGCTTTTAGCACGTTTCGGGTTTCTGGTCGGAATAACTTGTTGTAGTCCAGTCATTTAAGCGTTTGACCCGGGACTAACTAAGAATTGTTTTTTTGTATTTCATTTAAGATCCAATTTGAGCCAATAAACCAAAATAAAAAAAAAATTACCTCAGCAACAGCCCCAAATTTATAATTTAGCATTTATTTCGTTCTAAAAAAACCTGACGGTGATTTTTTTTCACCTTTTTAAAATTTTTTCCCGTTATACACACAGTTTTCTAAAGCTTTGAAAAACAGAATGGCATAATGTTATTCTAAACCAGGATACTAAAACGTAGTGATTCCATTCTCTTTGCAGGATACAATTAAAGAACAAGATTGGATACGGAGTCTACGAATACGGAGTGAACTCACATTGACATTAACTCGTTGAAGTGACTTTGATCTTTCCCTAGAATTTTATATCTTTCAATAGTAATATACCAAACTTTTTTTAGGTCGTCTGTCCAGCGGGCAGCAAGGCGTCCCACACTACGCCCACACACTAAAAAAAGTTGCGGGGAGCGACTGGATGAGAAAGGCCGAGGACAGAGTTTTGTGGCGCGCCTTCGGAGAGACATTTGTTCATTTGACGATGATGATGATGATGATGACGATGATGATAACGATGATGATGATGATGAATACACCAAATACAATTTCTTGTCTAGAATGGAGGCCTCAAACTGGAAAATGCTCAGAAAGCACCCTAAAATTGACTGACATCCTTGTGTAGGTTGCAAGGGACCCGGTGGATACAAGCAGGTGGATATGTGAAGATTTATTGGGGAGGTCCATGAACTATCTCAAGGAGATTACGTCTCTTCGAGCTAAAATAGTACAATTACTTACAAGCATAACTTTTGGGTTCTGCATCATCAATCTAGAAGCCTCTTGGAGATTTTCTGCCGTTTTGATTTCACCTTCTGCTTCTATGATTTTTGCTTTTGCCAGCCTTGTTCCTTCGGCTTCAGCCGCCATAGCTTTTTGTAAATCATGTGGTAATATGACGTCTTTTCTAGAAATATTTTACAAACAAATACTTACATCATCGTCATGTAATCACTTCACTACTACGATAGCATCGACTCGACTGAAGAAAATAGTATTTCCCGCGACTTTGTTCTAATATACCAGATTTAAAGAAGAACCATAAGCTTTCAAACACAAAAAGTTTTATCAAAATCAAACATACAGGCAGACAAAAAAATCAAAAATTTGGAATCAGGGACACCCAGAAACCATATTGAAACATGTTTTTTTCAATGTATAGACACACTTCTGTTAGAGGTTTAGAAATAGTAGAGATATTTCATCAAAAACCATCGTGACGACGTGAGGAAAAACGCAGAAAAGAGAACCAGCAGAAATAGCATGATTGATTTGATTGATCTATAAGTATCTTCATAAGTCTTAGGACTGAATCTTCATAAAATGAGCATAGTAACTTCACAAGTCTTATGAAACACCGTTTGTTGAACGAAATGTATTAAAAGATATGTCATAAAGAGCCCTTTTCAATATGTAACGCATTTTATTTTACGTCCTGTATTATGGGTCCCCAAAATTGTTCTAATGCTTTATGGGTTTCAGATCATAGAATTTAAGCTTGTTTACATTTCAACTCGTTCCATTGCAAGTCCCCAAGGCGTGATCTTCTTGTGTATCTCCCGCTTGACCTCGTGACTGATCGACTCGCGGGTGCTCAGCAGGTCCGTCAATGTGTACTGTCCTAATATATTTCTCAGGGTGGAGACTGAGAGTAGAGTTGTTGCGTATCTAAAATAAATTATTAAAATTTCCCTAGGAAAACCCCTTTAATACAAGATCCTCATCTTAATAATTATGCTGACACTTTTTATGGGGATGACCAAACCGTCAAACGAGTCGTGATTTCAGTTTTGGTCCCGTGGAGAAAGTTGTTCAGTTTGAGGGTCTGATCATCCCCATAAAAAAGTGTCAAACAACTTTTACTATGGAAGAAAACCTGAATTTGTAAAAAAAAATCTGTCTCATACATTTGAATCGAGTAGTCATTGCAGTTGAGTATGGAACAGCAGTTTCAGGTTTGCTCCCTCCCTATTAAAAGTTGTTCAGTTTGATGGTCTGAACAACCCCTGAAAGTTTCGGAACGGTAACATAAAATCATTTGGTATAAACAACAGCAACGACTATATGCCACGAGGGGATAGTCAGATATACGAGATGATAATGGATTCCTAGTCGATTTCAACTACGGCGACTGCTAATCTTTGCAGAAAAGCAATCAGATAAGTACACATGATATTTTAAAGTGCATAAGAGAGTGATAGTGATATTTGAAATACATCTGAGTTGTAATTACTTATAAAATTGAACGTTGAGAAAGCATAGAAGTGGATCTGATACGTGGAAATAAATAATGGCGTCCACTGTCACAGTCACCGAGTCTTTTGTTAGAATCTGTAAGTAAGAAATATTTCATTAAAATTGACAACACAATTACAGCAAAGTATTATGCATCTAGTGGAGTTCATTCGTTTGGGAAAACGAAGATCTGAACTACGTAGCGCTGTGTTATGCACGACACGAGTTAAGGTATGAGAGATAGGATCATGGACGTCGACACAGGCTCCGGTCTATTCGGACATGGCATGGTTCGGACCAATTCTTATATTTTGCTGATCTCATATTCAACAAATCTCAAAATCACCTTTTCCCAAAATGACAGATTTTCTAAACGTCAAGGGGAAACCCAGGATAATGTTGTATTTGCTGAAATGCTTAAAATCAGGGGCATACCTCCCAATTGAACGCTTTTTTTTTTAGAATCAATAATTTGACGTAACTACATCTAAGTAATACCTGTGGTAATACAGATAATCTGGGTATAAACTAAGTCAATAAATCATACCATGCCAACATCGCAATACCTAAGCTAAGTGAACTGCTGGAACTAAGATGGAAATATTTATATATATTTGGATAAAGCCAAAATATATGTTGCTCAATTTAATGGAATTTAAATACATGTTCATGGGTTTCGGGGCCCAGAAATGATGGGACCAATCTGACAGTGACTGGATGCACCATACTCCAATATGTGAAATGAACGTTATGTAATTTGAAATAGAAATAGAAATATTCTTTATTGTGAATCATAGGTATACATAATTGATGACATTATTACTTTAGGTACAGTTCAGCTATGTTCCGCCACATGGGCATACAATAGTGGGTAGCATTCATGCAATATCATTGAAACATTAATTACTAATAATTGAACAAAACAAACAAAGTTAAACATAATTATTACTCAATGTCAAAACAGTCAAAACTTTACCAAATCTAAGTCATTGCAATAAATCTCAAATGGAAGTATCATCCAGAAATTCATTCAGACTGTAGTAGCATTTAGAATTAAGCAGATCAAAGAGTTTATTCTTAAACACGTTGATTTCAGTTGTATCTCTAATGGGCTTGGGAATTTTATTATAAATATGAGGTGTCCTACAAAACAGACTTTTATGTAGTAAAGCTGTCCTAGAAGGTAACACTGCTAACTTGTCTTGATGCCGCAGACGAGTTCCAAAATTAAATAAGCTGATATTTGTTTTTACAAACACAGCACATTCGTAGATGTACATACACGGAAGAGTTAAAATTTTAAGTTTTGAGAAATGAGGCCTACATGATTGTGTTTGTCTCAAATGGCAAATAGCCCGAATGCAACGTTTTTGAGATTTGAAAGCGAAATCTTTGTTTGTAGAGTTTCCCCAAAACATTATGCCATACCTCAAGATAGATGCCACGTATCCGTGGTATGCCGTTATGACAGCTGAACTATCTACTATTTTGCTGAGGTTATACAGTGCATATGAGCCTTGGTTTACTCGTTTACATAGTTGTTCTATGTGGACATTCCAGTTCATTTGGCTGTCTATGTGTAGTCCCAAAAATTTTGCTACGTTTACTTCTTGTATCGGAATTCCGGAATAGTTAATGTCAAGATTGTGCAAATTATTCTGTCTTTGCCTAAAATTCATTATGTTTGTTTTGTCAAAATTTATCCTAAGATTGTTACGATTAAGCCATTGAATTATTGATGTCAGAGAATTATTAATGTCATTACTTAAATTATTTATGTCATTATTTCTGAATAAGATGGTACTATCGTCTGCAAATAGTGTAATGTCATGATTGGTTGCTAAGGGCAGGTCATTTATATATATCAGGAACAGTAAGGGTCCCAGTACACTGCCTTGCGGTACACCATATTTTATAGTTCTCTTTTCTGAGGCATATGTTAACTCTTTTTTCGTATGTGAGCATATTTGTGTAATTTGTGTCATCTGTGTCCTCCCAGTAAGATACGATTTTATAAGTTTGTGAGCATTTCCTCTTATCCCATAAGAATAAAGCTTTTCCAGCAACGTGGGATGGTCTACGTGGTCAAACGCCTTAGTCATGTCCATGTATAAGGCCACTGTTGGGATTCGTTTGTCCATATTCGAGTATACGGTTTTCAGGAAATTGTATATTGCCAAATTAATAGATTTATTCTTTCTGAAACCGTATTTCATCTAATTGATACTGCTATAGAGAACAACGAGATCTCGAGTGGCGACCGCGTTCCGGAAAGCGCAGCTTTCGTAGGACCCCACAATGTGGACCGACGACCAGGTGAAGTCGTTGGGAAACCGTTGGAGGGCAGCGCAGGACCGGTCGGTGTGGCGATACTTGGGGAGGCCTATGTCCAGCAGTAGACGTCTATAGGCTGAGATGATGATGATGACGATCAATTTCTAATGGAGTTCCATTTCTCAATCACGCTATACCTAGGTTAGCTATATCCAGACTTTCAAATTGATAATACAGGGTGTTAGGGTACACAGTTGCATTACTTTAAGGGGTGATTGTACCCATGATACTGAACTACTGTCCCTAAGAAATCTTTAGGAAATTCGCAAAAATACTTTCGGACTTCCTATACTAAATGTAGCTGATCGAACGTTTGTATGAAAAGTTTGATTTTTTTCTCGAATTTCCTATAAGCTTCTTTGGAAAATTTGTTCAGAATCACCCCTAAAAATAATGCAACTGTTTAGAAAGTAGAAATAAATAAAATTTAACGCTACCTCTTGTGGTTCCAGATTGTAAGATTTCGTTCGTAAGTCGATCAAAACGGCATTGTCAGAACAGGGTAGGACCCAAACTATTCCTGGGCCCGCCGGTGAATTAAACCTCACCTTACCAAAACGCATTATTACCGCCTTTTTGTATTGTTTCACAACCTTGAAGCACAATTATATTTTTCATCGCAATCCGAAGAAACATTTAGGAACCAATGCAACAAACAGGGACAAACAGACAGACATTGTTTTTATGCTTAGTATAGATTGACGACTAAAAAATTATCTTCGATTGTCTGTCTTGTGATGGTTGTGAGTTTATCATCATCATCATATCAGCCGATAAACGTTGGACATAGACCTCCCCAAAAATGGGGGGATTTGCCATAATCGCCACGCTTGGCAGGCGGGTTGGCGATCGCAGTTGGATTGAATGTGTGTACTCAGAGGATGCTGCTGTCCATCTTCCGGTAGATCCCTGATCCGGTTTATGCACCTATGTATTTTGCCGTTGCACGAGGGCAGCGCAGGACCGGTCGATTCTTGAGGGAGGCCTATGTCCAGCAGTGGACGTCTATCGGAGATGATTCAATATGTCTAGTAAACGTGTATACAGAGTGTAACGAAACACCCTAGTAATACTTAAAGGAATACCTAAGGGGTGCTTCAGACCATCAAACTGAACAACTTTCGCTATGGAGCCAACATTGAAATCGCAAAAAAAAACAGCAGTTTCATTCAAATATATTTTCTTTTCCCGATTTCGAAGTTGACTTGTTTTTTTGCTTCTATCGGTTTGCTCCCAGAAATTTGTTTGCTCCAATAGTAAAAGTTGTTCAGTATGCTGGGTACCTAGACTCTTACGAAAACAGTTCAAACCAGAAAAATGAGGCAAAACAAATGAATGGTATTACTTCAAATTTGAACGAAATTACCCTAGTTCAGACAGACAATTGTGCTACTTTGTATGGACCAATTGCCCTTGTAGTGTGCATCAACTTAACGCGCTTATCCACTAATTTTACTTTGATCTAAGATTAAAGGTAGATGTGTAGGTACTTACTCTGAAACAACACAACAATGCAACTGGAAATAATATTATCACAAATACGCTAAGAATAAAAAATAATTTCTCTGTTGTAGTAGGTTTGCGAATATCTGAAATAAGTAAATAAAATAATTAGATCTTAGTCTACGAATAAATAAAGTTCAAAATTTGTAAAAGTGATAATCTATTGTGGTTGCTTAAATACCCGTTATGTTTAGTTTTTTGTTATTGGCTATAGTCACATCTTTCTTGGGTATATCCATTATAAAATATAGGAAAGTTTATAAATAAACACTGAGGAATATTAATTGAAATCACATTGAAATATGCCAAAATGTGCCACAGTGATGCCACAACACAAATGTGCCAGCCAAAGAGAATTTAACGCTAACGCAAATATAGTAGCATAGTAGGTAGCAAAGAGTTTAATACAGAGATCCTTCCTCTGAGCGAGCATAGTAGCTTGAGAGATATAGGCGGGTCCACACCAAGCGAGCAGCCTCGCGCCAGGCAGGCCCGCCGCGCGCGGCATACGCCCTGCCGCGCGGTCGGTGGGGACGTGCCTCGGCGCACCAGGCGCATGCTCAGCCTCGGGCGAGCGCGTACGCAGCCGAGCCGAGTGGTGTTGGTTTTTCCGTTTGCTCAAAGGTGCCTTAATCGTTTGATGCGCCTTGCTCGTATGGATAAAGATCTTTGTCGAAGGTTAATACGTTTGCCGAGTGTGTGATAAAAAGTAAAAAAAAAACAAATTGTAGCAATGATTGTAGCAACTACATAATATAAAATGTATTACCACCACATATTTATAACCTCAAACAAAACATATTTGACTAGAGTAACTTAATATTAATTGGTTTGTTTAATGCTAGCTATATAATTTATTTACAACGTGTTTACCTACCAAGATTTCAACATAAGTAGGTTATTTTATTTCAGAATATGAAATATTTTTGTTTGTAAGAACTCGATGTCAACCCACCCCACCACAGGCACAAACCCTAATTATATACCACAACAAGATTCACAAAACGTATTAATGAGCACGCTATAGCTTTCATTCATTGCTGAAAAAATAACCAATGATTTGTAATTTTTTCTAATCTATCTATTTTGCTTGAAATTTTATTTAGTAAAATAATGAATTTAGTTATATAAATCAGTTGAGGTTTGGGGTGTATGAGGTTTTGCGCATTAACACGTTGTATAGGGTCCTTCTTAGGGTTGAACTACACATGGCCGCACGCGATCGCACTTTTCCGTCGCTCCATCCTTTTCTGTCACTCAGGAACGTCAGAGCATATAAGATAGACGGAACGCGATCGCCTGCGGCATGCGATCGCACGTATATCCCCTTAATAAATGTTGACACATTTTTTAAGGGGATGATCAGACCGCCTCACTGAACAACTTTCTCTTTTAAATCGCGAAAAAAAATCCAACCTGACCCGAATGTATGGGACAGCAGATTTTTTTATAGTTTGAGCATCCTCTTAAAAAACTGTCAGCATATTAAGTTGAACCCTGTATATTTTTAATTACATGGGCAAAGAATGCGATTGTGATGTGCTTGGTCCTCCTAAGAATGTTTTGAGGAAATCCATGGGGAAAGGGAATATGATCGTTGAATTCTTTTCCGCCGATATGGTGTTTAATGATTGTAGATAGCGTAACTGTGAACAAAAGGAATTGTGTTACATAAGAAATATGGAGAAAGATAATAATATACAATGATTCACCAGAAAGATACAATGATCAACATATTTCCTGAAAGTGAAGCATGTGTGAAAGTCAACGCATGATATTTGAAGGCTATAATGTTACTTTAAATCCAAAGATTTGCATTTAGGAATCCAAAAGGCACCAGAGACAGATTTGAAGACAAAAACTGAGAAATTGTCTTGTTTTTAGAACAGATGTAGGCAATAGAAAGAAGAACTTTAACGTTATAAGTAGGTTTTATTCCTGATAAAAGTTTGATCCGCAACAGACGAAAAGAGCAAGCAAGAAGGAAGCCAGAAGAAAAACTAGCAATCAAGCTTTCTTATTTGAAAAAATCTCTCCGCGTTTCCCGTTCGGCTCTACCAATCATCGACTCTCTACCAGTCTACTGCTGAGCCTATATGGTCCTTCTTAATATGCTGGCAGTTTTTAAGGGGATGTTCACACGATCAAACTGAACATCTTTCTCGAAGATCAACGTGGAAATCGCGAAAAAAATCTGCTGCCCCATATACAAGGTGTTACAAAAATACAAATAAACCTTTAAGGGGGTGGTATAGACCATCAAACTGAACAACTTTCACTATGGGACCAATATCGAAATCGCGAAAAAAATAAATTATGTTCTATACTCTACAAATCGACTAGAGCTAAAATATGTATGGGATATGAAATTATTTTTTTCGCGATTTCGATGTTGGTCCCATAGAGAAAGTTGTTCAGTTTGACGGTCTTAACAACCCCCTTAAGAGTTTCAAAAATGTATTCTTACTTACGAAACACCTTGTATAGGGTCGAGTCTGATTGCAGTTTTGAATAGAAAAGCTGTTTTTTTTTATTTCCACGTTGGTCTTATGGATAAAGTTGTTCAATTTGATGTTCTGATCATCCTCCTAAAAAGCAGTTAGCATTTAAATTAGATCCAGTATAATATAATAAAAATAAACACAACTTTCTAAAACAAAAGATTATTATAAAAGGCAATAATGTTCTTGCTCAAAAGCATTTGGGCGTAGATCCAGCTAAGTTGCATTCATCATCATCATCATCAGCCTATATATGTCCCACTGCAGGGCAAAGGCCTACCCTCTAGGAGGGTGTTTGGGCGTTAGTCCACCACGCGTGCCCAATGCGGATTGCATCAAGATCATTGATCGGATCAAGTTGCATTGGATTGAGGCAATTGTGTCTGAGTAGAAGTCTACTCATAAGGGCGTCAGTCCCAGTGCAATATAGCTCGACTTGCGTTCACATGTTTCTTGGACTGGAAGGTAGATCAAAATAGGATTGTTATTAGTACGAGATTCTACCTGCAATGCCATAGGGTTGTCGATCATGACCAGAGAAGCTTCTTTCAGGGCTCTAGATGCTTTGATCTCTCCTTCAGCTGCTATAATCTTAGCTCGTGCTTCTCGGTCCGCTTCGGCTTCTGCAGCCATCGCTCTTTGCAGTTGCACTGGCAACCGGACGTCTTTGCTGGAATTGTAGCATGTAGGTTAGACGATAATAAATGTAAGAGCTCTAAAAACTTTCGGAATTTGATAGGTTTGAGCTGATTTGCAGTGTATTGACTGAGATACACCTACATATAATATTTTATCTTGTTGGGGGGCCTGCAAGTCAACAACACTTCGTCCCAGTGGGATCTTTTGTGTTAGCCCCAGTAATTTTTATTTTCTCCTACTTAAATAGAACACAATATCCAGAAGGGTATGGTATGGAATCTGCCAAATCAAAGCATCGTGATCATTTCTTCTAAGAACCGCACTCTTGTCTCCTTCTTAAAAGAGACTAAAAAGTAAAGCATGAACGATGCACAGAGAGCCTATCCGGGCGACTTACTGTACCCCCACTACTTCCGGCGCTCCCTGGGCCCACAGCAAACTCTTAATGATTGTTGGCAAATCTCCTCACCAATGGCAAGTTTAACTAAATAATATATGCCATCGACTTGACAAAAGATTGCAGAAGAAGAATGACTAAAGAATGAAACAGAGAAAGTCCTTTACTTCACAGTGGTTGGATAAAAAGCTAAGACTATTTTGTGCTTTTCAGTAGTGATCGCCATAAAAACTTACATCTCAACTCTCTCGACCTCAACGCCCCAAGGATCCGTGGCTTCATCCAAATTGGCTTGCATCATGTGGCTAATGGCTTCTCTATCAGACAGCAGCTGTGCTAGATCCCGCATACCGAGGACGTTCCGAAGAGTTGTGGCTGCTAGGAGACGCGTTGATGCACTGGAATAGAAAATAGAAAGGTTAGTTACAATGATAATGGTTGGTATCTAGTCATGGAATATAATACGGCTATTCCACTACAACTTATGGGTGATGAGAATTTATAGATGGAATAAAGTAGGCAGCATCATTCAAATGTTTACATTATACAGGGTGTTAGGGTAAACAGTTGCATTAATTTAATGGTTATACAAAAAGTCTACTATTTAACACCCAACATACAAGATTTCTTCTTCTTTCGTGTCAGCAAGATCTCGTATATCGTTTAATCAACCAGACAATATAGGTACCTGTGAGTGTGTAATGAAGATTACGATAATTCCAAAAGATACCTACCTGTAATCCGCCACTCTGACAACTGCATTCAGAGGTTCTTTGATTCTGTAGTACACGACCGCATCTACAGCCACCGTCACGGAATCTCTTGTTAATACCTGTAAACGTTCATAAATTCTTTAAAAAGAGTTAAAGAAAAAAACAGAGCCTTTTGATCCTATAGTCTCTATTTGCTTACTTGAAAGCTTTATTAAAATTAGCACACAAAAGAGGGGTTTTAACTCATATAGCATGAAAGTGCCGTTAGATACGTCATATTTCACGCCCTCCCACACCACTCCACTACTGCAGGAACCCAGTTAAATACAAGGTAAAACACTATATCTGTAGTATCAATGGTTGAAGAACAAGGAACATCAATTATGCAACTCGCATGCAAAAATGGGCCTTCCATTAATTGCAATCAACATACCACTTAGTATGATAATCTTTCTATTTGATTAAATAAAAAACCGAGGGTTCAGTACCACAACACCAGCACCACACAACATATAAAATTAGAATAAAAAAATATATCCGGGTCACTTTGCAGATTTTTATTATTTGTTTTTTTTACTGCAGAGTTTGCTCTACAATATCACAAAATTTGACGCTTGTATTATGTATTACCGTTTTTACGATAGAGTGAGAGGAAAAAACTATGATAAAAACTAGTTTCTTGTTAAGAACCTTGTTAATTTTTAACTTTTTGTCAATTTTATTATTTGTTAACAAATCCGCCGTAATGACGCATATTCCGTGAAAAATTCAACTATCTAGCTATTACGATTCAAAAGTTACTGCCCTAAATAGGTAGGACGGATGGACAGACGGACAACGTAGGCTTAGTAATTGGGTTCCGTTTTCACCCTTTGGGTACGGAACCTAATAACGTCTCCTTGCCCAAACATTACCAACATTTAGCTAATCATTTAATAAGGTCAGGTATGTTTTAATTGATAGTCGTGTGTTTTAGTGACGAGACGCGCTTGCGCTTCCCACGACATTTGAACTTGCCAAATGTCATCCGAGTCGCACTGGCTGCAGCTGCATCACGAAATAAAATAGTGTCGTACAACTAACTGCACGGCCACTCTACTACTAAATATCATCGTGTCAAATACCTGTTTACATTAGAAACTTTACAGCTCACAGTAGATAAACAAGGGGTGGTGCAATAATATCGCGTCCGTGGGAGTTCACAGGTTAGCGGGAACGATCGAGTTTTGAACACTGGGAAAAATTTGTTGACATAGTAGAAGGAAATACGTTGGAGGCATCTTTTATTTTTCATGTTTCGACTAGATTTATACAAATTACCGAATTATAAGTCATACCTTAGTATTCTTGGATAGTTTATCTAGTGAAATCATCAATTAAATACACGATTGGAATTACTTCACTCGATAGAAAATCGTCACAAAGATGTCGTATTTTTTAACATTTTAAACGATTTTTTTCGCTTTAGAAGAACTTAAAGTAGGTTTCATTCTTTTTAATTTATACTCACATATTCACCATTGATTCTTCTAGTGAATTCATCAACAAAAGTTATAAAAAGTAATTCCATTATTTATTTATCCTCAAAAATACGAATGGCGTACCAAATATTCTCGGAGCAGGTCTTAGCGGGGCGCGCTCAGACGGCTTTTAGCCACGAACGGAGACGGACGCTCGCCAATTTTTTATTTTTTGACTTTGGAGTACATCGACTCGTCTAGTAAGTGGTTGTTACTAGTTCTGCCCACAAAAACGTCGATGTACAGCGGCCCCCGTCTAGGGTTGAACGAGGTAGACATATTGTGTCACGTTCGCTAAACGCTGACGTTTAGAGTTGCCACCTTAGCTTATTTTGAGCTAGATTTTGGATTTTTTAAACTCAACAGGGGAATACGTTTGTATGGCCAAAACGGTATCCGCCAATCCTCTTACCCAAAATGAAAAATCACGTGTCAAAAATCAATCTAAACAATTACTTACGTGATTAAATTGATATACTTAATCTCACATTAATATTTACAATATAAAAAGATGAACACTTTTCACACTAAATATTGATTTTTGAAGATGGTTTGAAATACAATAAAGTGGTAAACAATTTTTATTTTTTTTTGTTAAGAATTTATACTTTCGGAAAGGCAATGGGAACTAGCCCTTAAAGCCTGGTCTTTAGTTATATTTTTCTTTGTTCTTAACCTAACCTAGCTAACTCTTGAAATGCAAGGGTGGTTCAAACATTCCAATTAGATGAGTTTTACACGAGGATTAATCCAAATCAAACGGAAGCGCCTATCTTTATTTCTCACTTTAACTGTAATATTGTTCTCCATTAATGGCACATTATTAAACTATAAAACTATATGTCAAATAAAGACGAAAATAGGAAGATGACAGCAGCAGGGCTACGAAACCTTTTCAGACCGTGATCGTTTTATAAAAAATCAAAATACCGATTGGCAGTGTTTGATAGAAGAATGTTATATAAATACAAAATAATTATAGGAACATTATCTTAAATTAAAAAGAATGTCGTCTAAATTAAACACAAGTGCATGTTAATTTTAACATTTCACTCGTTCGGTGTTGATGGAAACGAAAGAAAAAATCAGTTTTGTGCTCACTAGGTCCGTAATTCCGTATGATTAAACCGGACTGAAAATCGATTTTGAGGGCGAATTAAACAAGTTTTCTTAAGCCTTGAACGACATCTGTAATCAATCAATCAATCAAATACACTTTATTCAAAGATGAATAACATCAATCCAAGTATTAATACGTCCTTCACATTGTTTGTAACTACCTAAATCTTACTAATGCATTAAAAAAAATCTCCCTAAAGTTACGGAATCGATAAAAACACGAAACACTATAATTAATCTAACGAAAGATTGCAACACCACCTTAAATTCAAATTCAACAATGTTTTTCCTTGCCACATTGTATGTACATAATAGTAATGTAGACGTACGTAAGATCTTTATTAAGTATTTTTATCCTTCTAATGACTCAATGACAAGGATTTTTTAAAGGGGATCGAGCTTATTGTGCTTCCCCCAATCGTATTTTTCTATTTCTAAACAGTTAAAAAACATTTCCAAAAAACAGGAAAGCATTCATGCATGGCTAGCATAGATTTTTATCATTACAAAGCGTTTTAACGAGAAAAACGTCATGCGCGTTCTTTCTGGCATACGTAAATATAATAAGGATGTAGGCACATTTCGATTTTTATCATTTTCTCGGGGGTGGCATGCGAGGCCTACTGAATGGCCTTCAATTTATCGAAATTCACTAAAGACCGCCGCTTACCAACCGTGGTCAGCCTTCATTGCCGGAATAGTCTTCAAGTAGGTACTACCGGAAGGTGTTCGCGTCTAAACCTGCCCTAAGAAACGAGTAGCCCCCTTGAATGTTACTGGAATAACTACACCTTAGTCATGGTTGCAGGGTATTTATCCAAGACAAGATACCATAGGTTCGTCACTCCATAAAAAAATACTAAAAAAGTTGGAAGACTTCAATCCTGCATTCCTCAATACTTATACTTACCACCGTGAAAAACAAAATCAACTTTTTATTGTAACGCTAATTCAGAGTAGGTAATTCTCGTGTATCTCATCATAATATAACAATTTCTAATCAAAATAAGTGCTGACAATAATGCGTTCTCCAAGAGCAGTAAAAATAAATATTTTATTTATTTATTTGTAATACAGTAAAAACACAAGACACAATAACTTAACACCACAACCCAAGTTTTCCACCTAACTTAAAATAAACTCAAGTAAGCGTCTCCAATATTGTGCAGGTGTCAGTAGATGGAATACCATCAAGGATAGGTTTTTTGTCCCCAACAAGTGACAAGGATGAAGAGCAAGCGATGAAGCAAACATTGTGTGGAAACCTACTTACGCTGAAGAAAAAATTCGGATGCGTTATAATGAAGTCTACCAATCCGCATTCATCAATAAATATTTTTGAATTTGCATTATTGACGTTAGATATGACGAATGACGATATTACGACACATTTGGCGTATGCTTTCCAAAAATTTACTCAGCCGTTTCCTACCTGCACAGCTAGCATGCCACCCACGACAAAGCGTTTAAACGAGAAAACCGTCATGCGCGCTCTTTCTGGCATACGTAAAATAATAGGGATGGAGGCATATCTCGATTTTTAACGTTTTCTCGGGGTTGGCATGCGAGGCCTACTGGAAGAGCCCACGCTTGGTATGTTTTGAAAATATTTTTTGGATTTTTTAAAACATTATGGCTGAAAGGTAATGGTATAGTATATTTTTAAGACCGACTCATGAAGCCCTTTTATTTAATACCCCACACGATAGGTTTCAGAACAAAAATTTATGACGTCATAATTCGTCATAATTTCATCTCGAGCGTTTCCGTGCTTCGGGTTTCGTTGTATGGGATACAACGAAAAGGTCGTTAAAAGAATATTTTTTTAATAAATCGAGTGTGGTGTCGTTGGATAGGTTTTGTCCAATGGAAGAAAACTCCTATAGAAACTAAATCATTACAATGCTTGTGTCTCGAGATATTTGCTCTCAAAGTCAAAAATAGGGCGTACCCCCCTCTAACTTCTAAAATACAGGAGTAAAAAATCTGAAAATGTGACACAATATAGCTAGCTCTCTGTAAGTACTTTCAAAGAAAATTATAACGGAAGCTTTAGCCCAACTATTCGGAGAAATCAAATAAAATATCGACCGTCGACCGCCGTGTCGGCGTCTATCAATAGATGACGCTGAACGAAATTCAATCGCACTATTGTTTGCTTCTTGAGGATTTTTTAACTTATTTAAGCTATGTTAAGAAAAGATTTTCATATTTACTACGGAACCCTACCTTGGGCGATTCTAACATGCTCTTGGCCGGTTTTTTATTTTTGTTTAGTAGTTGCCACAGTACCTCAGGCAGGACACAAGAAGGCATATTTTTCGAGGCTACGAACTTAGCACTAGGAAACTTGTCATCAGAGGTGTAGCTACCGCCGTATCTGCCGTATCAATTATACGGGGACCCCGACGTGCGTAAGCAAAAATTAATAAATACTTCCCAAATTTCTTCATCAGCTATAAATGATTTAATAAATCAGTTTGCCGAAAAAAGGTAAGGAGAGTGTAATATTCCATTTGAATTGTTTGATTTTTTTTGGAGAAAGTGACAGATACTTAGATAATTATGATGAATAAATATTTCTTTAAATTTTTATGAAAACATTTTTTTTCTTTTGTGAGAAATCTTTAGCCTTCATAAGGTACCCAAATAAAATCGTTGAGGCACGCTACGCCACTGCTTGTCATTATTCATTTTAGAAATTAGTCGCCTAAATCCAGGCCTGTACGTGTGTTCTGTGTTACAAACTATTAAGTCTCTGCGCCTACTCTAGTACCTACCTCAATAACTTGCAAACACATTTTTTCTAGATTTTTCAGATTTAGATTAGAGACAAATCTATTCATAAATAAATACAACGATGCTCAATAACGATTTGAAAGAAGTTCTACTAATCTTAGTACATTTTTAAGAATTTTTAAAAATATTAAGTTTCCATATGGCTACTAGCTCCACCTGGCGGATATTTTTCATAACTATCTTTAAAAAAGCTTTATTGAAAGGAAGACGAACCACATGTGTGCACCACTGCTTCTTTAGGTCTTTCAACATCGTCAATCGCTTTGCAACATTGTTGTTTGATACAATTTTTCATATTTCTTTAAAGTATGTACTATAAAGAACCTTTTTTTCCTTCTTTTCGCCCCTATTTGTAATGGAGTATAGTATGATATTAAATTTCACATAGTTAGTAAAAAATGATTTATTTAAATTTCCGGAAAAATCCCGGAATCGGTGGTCAATACGGTTGGCAACAGAATATGAACCCAGAGCCGTAAAACTCTTTCCAAAAAAAAAGTTGACGCGGGGTGCCACCCGCAGATGGGCGGGACTACTCTCCCGTCACTACCTCTGCTTCACCCCCTCAAATACCTAAAGAGCGGCGCCGCATCACGTCTTAAATTAAACCGAAAACATAAGTATATTTCAGGCAACCAAGTCTTGGAACAATATTTTCCCACCACTGCGTGCAATCACTTAAGTCAGGATTCACATTCAAGAGAAAATTGAGAGAATTTATCTTGAAAAAACAAATCATTGGCTTGCCTGGTGGCTACGCTAAAGCACCATTGGTGCCAAAAAAAAATTGGTTTATTTTTTGAGGCTTTTCTAATTCAGCTCAAAATTGCCATTTTGACGCCAATGTTTTGACTTTTAAAGCAAGTTAAAGAAATACAACAAATCGATCGAAATTTATGAAGTCTGGTATTTCTCCTGAGTCATTTGGTTTATTGGCGGAGAGCATCAATGGGCTAGACGAAATTAGGTTGGAACTTCTGGCGAGCGACTGCTCGGTGTCTGTTCGCACCGGCTTGGATATTAGACATGGCAAAATAAACATGCTCATTGAGAAATTATGAGATTGACCATTTGTATACGGTTGTAGAGAAGATCTTATTTATTGCACAGTAATTTTGCACAGGATTCAGATAGTTGAAGTACCTATTCTGAGTTTGGTTTTATTTCTATAGATTCCAATTTATTTATGTTTTAGAACAGTTAATACATAATTAAGCTGAAATATCATCTTTTTCAACTCAATTCAAGGTCGCTCAGCGAGCTATGGAGAGAGCTATGCTCGGTGTTTCTCTGAGGGATCACATCAGAAATGAAGTGATACGTCAGAGAACTAAAGTGGCTGACATAGCTCAGAAAATTAGCAAGCTGAAGTGGCAATGGGCTGGTCATATCTGCCAAAGAACTGACAACCGATGGGGTGTCAGAGTTCTAGAGTGGAGACCGCGAACTGGTAGGCGTAGTGTGGGACGCCCTGCTGCCCGCTGGACAGACAACCTAAAAAAAGTAGCGGGGAGCGACTGGATGAGGAAGGCCAAGGACAGAGTTTTGTGGCACGCCTTGGGAGAGGCCTTTGTTCAGCAGTGGACGATGATAGGCTGATGATGATGATGATAATCTTTTTCATACAAAACTGCAGTACTTACCTACTCGACTCAAATGTGTGAGACAGTAGTCAAATTTTTTCGACGTTGTCTCCAGAGTGAAAGTTATTCAGTTTCATGTTAACTTCTAGTTCTATTTACAATTGATGCAGAATACAGGGTGTTAGGGTAGACAGTTGCATTACTTTAAAGGGTGATTGTACCCATGACACTGAAAACATTTCCTTAAGAAACATAGGGAATTTAAAAAAAACAATTTGGGCTTTCTATACTAAATGCAATCAGCTGATCAAACATCTGTATGAACAGTTAAAGATTTCTTTTTCTAATTTCCCTTATGTTCCTTTAGGAAAATTGTTCAGTATCGTGAGTACAATCACCCCTTAAAGTTACTAACTAGCTACTGTTTACCCTAGCATCCTGTATACAGATGATAAATTAGAATCAAACTGCATTAGGAAGAAAGGTAAACAAAAATTCAATAGATATCAAATAAGTATAAATAGACGGTTTACTGGGTCGACTGTTTCTAGACAATCGGATAACGAGAAACGATTGTTTTCCATCTCGTTAAACTTTGATTGATAGTTTATGGCCTCATCAATTAAACGTGGGCTCACTGAATGGCCGGTGATTTGTTTCGATATAAAATTTAGGACAAGGAGAGAATACTTTTAATACAGGTACTTTTACATTCCAGATAATGTCGATTATACAGTGTGTAAGTAAAAGTATGATTAACCTATAAACCACACTCTACCATCAAACTGAACAACGTTTATTATGAGAGGTTTTTATTATTTTGGTAGAGAAGGACTGCAGTTTTATACGGAACAGCCTCAGATCATATAAATACTATGGTAGATTCACAGTCTCATACAAAATAAAACCCTAACCGCGGCCCCGTGTCAACTCTTACTTATACAGATAATAATATATACCTCTTCAGCCTTTCATTTTAATAAAGACTTTAATGCTAAGTAATAACGTCGTAAGCCATTTGTTTTAGTTTAAAAATCTACCCTATATTTGATCGCAGGGAACAGCTGATATTTTTTTCTCGATTTGGGCCTTGGTCGCATAGAAAAAGTTGTTACGTTAGATGGTCTGATAATCCCCTTAAAAACCATCAGTATATTAAAAGGACCCTATGTGCTTAAACAAACAATGTTTAGCTAAAAAAGCTCTAATGGAATTAGAAAGAAAATCAAATTCCAATTAATACCAATGTTTATGAACCCATTACGCATTGTAATGTGTTTGGCGGAAAGGTTAGTGTGTTTGCGATTAGGAATGCTAGTCTACAGAGTAGATGTATTTAGTGTTAGGGTTTCAAACATTTCCAATGAAATAGATATTAGAGAGAGTCAGAGGTTTCGGAATATATCTGACTATCCCCTCGAGAATATAGTCGTAAGCATAATGGTTATTATTATTATTGTAAGTACGTAGCACGTATCCCCCAACGTGATCGAACGTTTGTATGAAAAGTAGATTTTTTTTACAAATTTCCTTTAGGTTTCCTAGGGTGTTATGCTGTAGAGTTTCTGGCCGCATCTTCTCTACAGCGACAACACGTTCCGACGAAAAGAATTGACGTTTAATAAGTGTGCTTCAAGCTCCTATATTGATTAAATTATTTTGAGTTTGAGTTTCAAAGTTGTTGTATAAGTATCATGGGTATAATAACCCTTTAAACTAATTTTAGTGATGCTGCTTTGTTGACACAGTCCAAAGAAACAAAGTCCACTTTTCACGAATAGTTTGTTTACCCTAACACCCTGTATTCTGGTTAGTGTTAATTAAATGATCTTACCTCCTGCGGTGGTACATCAAACGACACAGTTCTTAGGTCAACTTTCCTGTAAGTGTCGATGCAGGGTAGTACGAAGAACAACCCTGGTCCCCGCGCCCCCCCTTTCCTCAGCCGGCCCAGACGGAATATCACTGCACGCTCAAACTCTTGGACCACCTGGTGAAAACGTTCAAAAGAGGTGTTCATTCAAAAAGATTTTCAACAATGAGTTTAGAATTAGGGCTTAGCGCTAACAAGCTATTTATTCATAAAACCTTAGAAATTATTTTGTTCTTCTTCTTATTGTGTGGGCAGCAAGCCGTGGTGTCAAAGTTTTTTTCAAGACCGCCTTACGGTTTCTGACGTGGTTTTTATGTAACGACTACTATCTCCAGAGATAGTTGCCAGGACCAATGGCTTAACGTGCCATCCAAAGCACGAAATCATCTTTCGTTTCAGACAATTAGGTGATTCGACCTGCAATGTCCTAACCAACTGAGGAAAAACGCACAAAGTGTCAATATGTGTCCCCCGTGGGAATCGAACCCACGACCGCTGTCAAGATGGCAATGAATATAATGTTTTTTAATGTATTTTGTTTGAAAGGTTCTCTAAAAACCTAAGTAAGTAAGTAACCTAAGCATTACTGTCCACTCATTAAAAAAAAATCTCCATACAACCTCTGAAAGTCACAATTAGTAAACAAGTAAACGGTCATTTACCTTAAAACACTCAAAAAGTGAAAATGGAAATGTGATGACAACAAGGAGAAAAGACATAAGTGTCGCGAACCTTTCTACACATCCCGCTGCTTCCGGGTTAGCTGGAACAAAACAAAAACATTAGGTACGAATACGAGTACTTATAATTATTCTGACCTAGGTAAGCATTAGTTACGGTAGTAATTTAGATAATTATACTCTGTGCTAAATGTGGTATCGTAGAGTAAATACGGATTTTATTTACTCTAGTAGTTCGAGTAAGAGCTGACTCGAGCTTTAAAAACTTTCCCAACTGACTGTTTGGATGAAAAACTGTACCTATTAATTTATACATAAATAGAAGATCTAGTAACGAAGAATCGTACAACCGGACACCTAAAGCAAAGTTATCTTAAACACGATACATTGACGTTAGGACGGTAATCTAAGGTAGTGTTAAGTGTATTGAGAAACTATTCATTTATTATTTATTTTATCCTAATCTTAAAGATCACGATACGAAGGTTATTATAGCCATAGTTTTCTGTTCTTAAATAGCGATGCAGTTATGTTACCGGTGCTTTAAGCATTTGTGCTTTTACCAGCTAATCATGTCCCTCAAAATTAGGTTCTTAATATTAATAATCCACACAATGTTAGGTTATTAAACCGTAAGTTTGTTTCTACTTACGCATCTGTATTGTGATAGCACAAGATGTACCCGTGTCGCAATCTAAAATATTCGAATTCACAAATTAGATAGCCTTTCCAACTAAAAACACTACTAAAAGTGCACTTTCAACATTTACTCACGACTGGGTACATTGTCCCGTCTAGTACTAAACGTTCGCATTTCTGTACGCATTTTTTGAGATTCTCAGGTACTAGTTAAAAAGTAATAACTAATAAACGCAAATAAAACTGTGTTTAACTCGGCTAACAATCACTGACTGCGCTGACAATCGGACCAACTTACTGACAGAAGAGCACGATGTTTACACGACCCAAAAACATACCGATTCCAACTAAAAATATAAATTACAATGTTCCTCGACAACAATGCGAAAGTTAACAAATCTCTGACTGTTTAGTGTTTAGTTAAAAATTTATTTACGTATTTCGAGGTAGCACTCCACTTCGCCCGAGTCCTTGTCGTTACAACCGAAATCCATGTGGTTATAGTAAAGGGATCTAAAACGCATTGAATATGTCATTCAATGTTATACTTTCGCGGTGTCTTCTTTGCGGTGTCTATATTGAAACTACGGTGAGATGCGCTTGATCAGGTGGTTGTTAAAAATAAATAATTAACGCACTTTCAGCCATACCGACCGGCGCGGGCGAACACCATGCCACGATGCTCCAAATTGTTGGATTTAGGTATTTTGGAAGCGGCTGAAGCTCTGCTACGGTAATTTGCCAGCGGATGTTTGGATAATAAATTATTAACCGGAATATCTGAGTGTTCGTTCGATAATATGTATCGCGTCATGCGCTTGAAGTTACTTGCATCTGCATTTTGTATGCACTTCATAAGTGTTTTAAAAAATGAAGTAAATTTATTGCTTTTGTTTATTCTTTTCACAACAAGAACGAATATTTAAAAACAAGAATAAAATGTTGTGTGTACAAAATATGATTTCCGTTTGGTCTAAATTGAAAATGTTTGCAGCGCACGTGGTGGTGAACTAAATAGATATGTCAAACAACACGTCGAGTTTCAGATTGTGGTCAGTCCATTATTTACTAGATTTAACATGATGTCTTTGTACCCAATGTTTATGGTATACTGATGGAATTGTCTTTACATTTTCCTTGAAACTGAAAGAAATCGTTGTGGAGCTCTAACAAATTCACTAAGACATACTTGGGTAAAAAAGTAAACATTTTTTTTTTTAAAACTCAGTTGTAAAAACGCTCATGGGAGTTAATTCTCCATTAAATATCTTGTTGTCACTTTTGGTATTGTTGACGTAGTAAAAGCTAGTAAGAGATTTAATGGAGGATTACCTCTAATCAGCGTTTCTGCAACGGAGTGTTAATCTATTATAGTTATATCGAGTTTACTTGATAGTGTTACTGGAACTAAATTTTAAATTCGTAGAACTTTGAATTGAACCTTTCTTGCATTGAACAGTTCGAAACGACCGAAGGAGTTGAGTTGTTAAGTGGCATAGCTTGTATTTATTAACTATAACCTTTGAATTACATAATTTATTTATCTGTTATCATATTGGCAAGTCGTCTAAAAGTTCGTTTGGTAGACCTAAAACACACTAACATTCGATTGGAAGTTCACGTTTGAAGAATTTGGTGATCATATTTATTCAAACCACAAACTTGTGTTAATTCTATTAATATATTTCTCTTTTCATCGTATCACAACTAATTCAGACTAATTAATGATGATAACGTATATAACTAGGTCACAATACAAAGTCATGTCCACACAGATGAAAGAGTCATCTTTGATCTAAAAATGAGTTTGTCCTTTTAAAAACGTCGTAAGTTAATTGATGAGTCTTTCGAGAATTGTTGTTTGATTTGAGTGGAATATAGTTTAATTTTTCATTTTCTGAAGCAAGTTGGTATACTGGGCCCTGGTTGAATTTCAAAGTTACGTGATAATATGCCTAATATGTTCCAATGTAGGTACTGCAGTACTCGTATATTTCGATATAGCTTAGGTATGTATGATAAAATAAATTCGAATAAAATAATTTCAATGGTTTGTAATTGGACTCTTATAAATTACTACATGTAGTAATTTATGAGCGTCCTATATTTTATTTTATCAAAGTGCACAGTCTGTTTCTTATTTTCCTCCAAACCACTAGAATTGAGGATGTCTATAAATTAACTAATTTCATCATTTGTGCCTTCAATAACAAACAATGGGCATTTTCGTAGGATACAACAAATAAATCACACAATATGACAACACCCACGATTGTGAGGATTGTTCAAGATATTGTCTCTTTGTCTGTTTTTAGGTCTATTGAAACTATAAATTGATAGAATGTCACACGCTTTTATCTCATTTGCTGATTACAAATGAAGGAAACTATTTAATTTGATTTGATACACAAATAATTGTATACAGTGTGTAAGTGACAGCCTAGCAAATACCTACTGAAACGGTGAATTCAGAAAATCAAACTAAACAACTTTCACTATGGAGTCACCATCAGAAAACGCGATAAAAATTCAGCTGCTTCATACAAGACAGCTGTACCTACTCGACACAAATTTATGAAACAGTTGATTTTTTTTTTCACGTTTCCTGAGGGTGACTCCATGGTTAAAGTTGTTCAGTTTGATGGTCTGAATTCACCGTTTCAATATTTGCTAGGCTGCCACTTAGAACCTTTATTCATTATAATTCCCTTATTATGTCGCGACTCGCGTCTGACTCAAAGTGGCTTGTTCTAGCTCTACCAACTTGGTTTCCAAGAACTATAAAAACTTCATATTGCAGGACCGCGCGAACGATAATTTGCCAATACAAGACATAAAATTCCAGATATCAACATTGCTGCCCAAAACAGAACTCTATTTTCCAATCAAATTAATTATGTCTCCAAGACCAATAGAGATAAACAATCTTGACGTGAACCGATTCGATTACCTTTAATAGATCTAATTAGGCCACAAGTGGAATTGTATGAAGTGTGGGAATGTACCCAACGGCTATTAAGGCGACCGAGATATTAAGCACACAATTTCGAATCGTTAATCTAAGTATCAGAGCTAACGGCAGTATTTAAATACGTACCAATATTGATCATTTTCTTTGAAACTTGTAAGCTATTATGTTTGTGTTCCCTGCCATAACAGAAACTTCAGAAGACGGTCTCTGTTTACGGCCTTGAAAGAAGGAACAAGGTCAGCGAATGATGGCCGCTTAGTAATGGAATTGGTACCTATTTAAGAACGAAGACATCCACAGGAAAACCGTTGTCTGCAACGGCATTCTTTTTTCTTTCGCGATTTCGATGTTGGTCCCATAGAGAAAGTTGTTCGTTTGATGGTCTGATAATCGACTTAAAAGGACTCTATATAAAACCCAAGTGCCTCATGTCCAGACGATGTCTTGCACCACAATTTGATTGGAAGACTTTCATAGGAAGAAGTATAGACCAAACGATTTATTTCTAGGTTGAGGATGACATCAGTCATTAAGTTTATTGGAACGATTATTGGTAACTGTACCTCGTGAAAGCTCCTATAGTTCTTACCTAACAACTAAGTATTATATGAAGCTGGTTATTGTTGTATAATAATAGAAAGGGATTGACTTATTGAGCTCCTAGCCTAGTGTATAGATATTTCTGGAACGAGCTTAGAGTAAGCTATTTTATATCAAACATTGATCATGCAAGCAGATCCCAGCGCTAATCTACGATGCGCAATGCGAATAGGTAAAAGTTTGTTTAGGATGCGTGCCAATAGATAGGTGGCTATTTTGTAGGTATCTGAAAATGAATCAATTATTCTCATGATCATGCGGTTTATCGAAGCGTGCTCCTATTTTATAAACAATCTCTTCAACTCGAACAGAGTTTAAAAAAAACTATACATCAAAAATATTGTCTCAATAAGGGGCGTTTCTTGATCTCTTCTTTGAAAGTTTAATGGACATAATAAAAAAGAACAGTGTTAAGTATAAATGTGGTGGGTGAATGGGCAGAAGAAGACGATAAAAGAAAGGATTATGATGGCGGTGACACTGCTGTGCCTTTAGATTCGCCGGAAAAGAGTGAGCACTGAAATTGTTTATAGTAATGGACGTATTATAACATAACATATTATTGTAACCTCAAATAGATACTGGGCTAAGAAGGATGATGAAAAATGTTCATAGTTTATTAATATTGTGGTAAAATCAAAATAAGCATCGTATAACAGCTTTACTAATGTCATTGATAACAGCTATACATTTCTAGGCAATCATTGCAATATACACCACTACTGCACTAGGCTTCGAATGCTCACACCTACTCGTAAAGTAATTGAGTACAAATTACAACATGACACCAACACTAACGTATAACTGAGTAACTTGTTACATTATATTCACTTAATTTTACTAAATAATGCGATGGCAGATCCCAAATAATCAGATTATTCTAATTGTTCATGCAAAGATATTGAGTTTATTCCGATAAGCTAATTAAAGCAGAGATTTAACAGATTTTTTATTACTCTATCGTACTCAAATTGGTAACAGAGATACGAGTAGTGCCACAGACTATTTAATACTTACTACCGTAACAGATAGTGCACTCAACCCGAATTTCCGAATTTCGAACTTTGTGCTTCCATTCACCCCTCGGTGGGGATCGGCCGTCTAGCGCACCTAGCTGTGAAGTAAGACAGGCCATAGTATAGCCTGACCAGAAATATAAAAAATCTCGCTATGTTGCGGAAAATCATTGGAACTAATTTTTGTACTTGGAACACTAATTAAAGGTGACAGTCGATTGCAGCGCCCCCAATCCAGGTTTTTATTTTCCTGGTCAGGCTTTACATAGTATACTATTTACGGTACGGCGAATTTGGCTCTATAGTATTACAAAAGTAGGTAAATGTGCGTTCCATGCATTTGTGTTTTTAAGTTCGGCCATTGTTATTGATGATATCATGATATCGCATGTTATAAAGTCAATTTATAAGATTACAAACTACACAGTTTGTTTGTATTTTATTTATAGCAAATTTAATATTATATGATGGTAATTATGAATAAATAAATTTATTAGAAGCTATTTCGTTGTAATCTATAAACTTATCTACGAGTATACAGGCTGGAATTAAAATCATTGGCAATTGGTATCCTTTTAAACTGAACTAGCAATAGTTCTATAACTGGGAGCAAACCTGAAATCGCAAAAAAATACAATCAGCTGTGCCATATTAAACTGAAAAGCCTACTCGACTCAACTGTATATAAAAACAGTTTTTTTTTTATTTCAGGTTTGCTCTCATAATAAAAGTCCAGTTTGATGGGCAGAGTCTTAGTTTAAGAGGATGACAATGATTCCAATTTTGCCATGTATATTAAGAAATAACATCATGCCTCTTTCCCAGTGCGGTAGGCAGAGACTAGGGCGCATCACTTACTACAATCCTTACTTATCTCTTTCGCCTCATTCACATCCATACATTCCGTTATGAACAATATCCCCTAAAGTACCTACCTACGTAAAGCAATATAATGTAGTTGTGACATATTGTATGATGAATGCGGTTGCCAATAAGTAGACCCGTTACTTCTTAATAGGTAATCAAATTCACTACAAAATATCTATCAACATTCTTACATTCTATTTATTTTTCTCGCTTATCTCTATCGACATTATATTATAACTATTTATAACATAAGCATAGCGATTTGTGACTTATCAAAAGGTAGATATAAACACGAGAGTAACCTCGAGTGTACCATTGGATCTCAAATCGAAAACTTCAAAAACAATTAAAAAGATTATTCCATTAAGAACAAGAATGGTACTAGAGGATTAAGAGAGGAAATAGATGTTTCATTCGATTAAAAGCTATATCTCAAATGGCTTTTTATGAAATTTTTAACTATATCTATTTGGGTTTACGAAATTCGAATAGCTCCTTATCTCTAGGGTCCTTAATATATTGACTGTTTCAAACTGAATAACTTTCTCTATAATCCAAAAAAAAAAAAAAAAAAAAAACAGTTGTTCCATACAAAAACTACACTTCTACATGACCCAAATGATTCACAGCTAATCCTTTTTCGCGGCTTAGATGTTATGGTGGTCCCTTAGAGAAAGTTGTTCAGTATTGATGGTCCTCATAAGGAACTCTCTACCTTGTATGTGTACAACATTATGTAAACTTTGCCAAAAATCACTCACTAACTAATTGAGTAATTATTAAATTTCCAGAAAGCCTAAAACACTTTGCTTCTAGGAGCCTGTCAATTCAAAGTTTGTCGAACTTTTCCAGATTTCAAATTGGGGGCTCAACGATTTTTAACTATTAGTTTTCTTAATTATTTGCTCGAACTGTAACAATTAAGATTTTAGTACATTATGTAGTGAATCGTAGACAATATCGTATCTAAAAGCTAGTGCTCAAATAGTTAAGAGAACTCTAAAATAAATAGGTTACCTAGCTTTCTCTCAAGCCATTGGAATAGGTCTGAATCTAGTTTCGCAATGATACATTGACAGATTTATATCGGCCCAGATATTGGACTGAATTCTGCAATATCCTACATGGTTGCAAAGTAAATAAAACTTTTTCTAGCTTACTTAAAAAGCTTTTTTCTCGTTTATATTAAGTTAGGTCACTACATGGATAGACAATTCCTTTGGCAGCTTCCTGAGTCACTATTTTAACCATGAAATAGACGTATTATGTCTCTCTTTACCTCCCAAAATTGCCCCCCTCCTTTCCCTCAATATCAAATAACAAACTTTTTCAACTTCATTTATGATATTGGACCAGTACCTAATTGCTATATCTTTGCCGAGTTTCAGCTTACTATGCCTTACGGTCTCTGAGAAAAATGCCTGTGACAGATGGACGGACGGACAGACACCGAGCTGATTCCATAAGTGTTCCGTTTCGCCAATTTTGGTACGGAACACTAAGAAACACAGGAGAAACCTGCATGCTTCAATTTCGAGGCATGTGTTGTACCCACTGTCCATTAAAAGTGGCGACGGGCTCACCCCCCGTCACACTGGACAGAGTTTCGGTACTACTGGTGAAACGTGGATGTTCTGAGGTTTCAGGAGATCTCTGACTACCCCCTCGGGGAATATAGTCGTGAGCATATGCTATGCTATGCTAACACAAAAAAAAAACAGACTTATCCTAATGACATCTGTTCGGGCTTTGTTATCAAATCCAGATCACTGTGTCTCCGTCCTAAACTGCATGGTGCATCTAACGTCAGGTGCACGCATGGTGGGGTCCCATATTTATAAGAGAGGTGCGCTTGCGCCGCCCCAGCCGGGATACTGTTGCGTTAGGTTAGTGTCGCTAGTGCATTCGGAGAAACATGTGGGTGAGTTACATCATTACCTGCTTGTTAGTTATTGTTTTAAAGTTTTATGCATGGTCCTTATTAATATGCTGACACTTTTTTAAGAGGATGATCGGACTGTCAAACTGAACAACTTTTTCTATGGCATCAACATAGAAATCGCGAAAAACAAAATCTGCTGTTCTATACAAAACTGCAAAACATAGAGAAAGTTGTTCAGTTTGATGGTCTGATCATCCCCTTAAAAAAGTGTCAGCATATTAAGAAGCACCCTATATGTAGTTTTTTTTATAATTATGTTATTATATTTATTATTTTGAAACATTGCGATTGTGTAGCATTTGATGACATTTATTAAACTAAATTATAATGATTTTGTGTGTGGATATGTACTGTTGTTAATTGACATAAATACTTACGTACATAAACACAAGCCTATACCTTTCAGGGTGGACAGAAACGATGCTACAGCATTAGCTCATATTTAACTAATTTTACTAAACACGTTATAATAATAAAATAATTATAGATCGATAACCGGCCAAAATTAATACGCTTTTCCAAAATTTCAGCGGCCTATACTCAAACATGACAATAGTATATTCAGAGCACATTGATGGATAGGACTTTGTGGTGATAAACATGTGTAATATTTTCAGAAATGTATCCCAAATTGTCACAAATTACAATTGTCATGTTTATGAAATAAGTCCCAAGTCCCAGGTCAATTCGTAAGAAAATTGAGTTGAATTTCAAAAAGTTTCTTTAATCAGAATTCAGAACTTATTTAGTTAAGATTATGTCATTGTTATCATCACTTAGGTATAGGGTATAGTTTTCAGGTTTGGTTTTCATTTGTATTCAGTTTAATAGTTTCACACACGATGACGCACTGACGGAGCAGCAAACGTCAGTCCGTCATTTGTGAAGTAAGGAGTTGTATGAAACCGCACGTAGAAGCACACACGGTGACGCATTGACGCACAGGGTGTGGTTCTATGGACTGACATCTGCCGCTCCGTCAGTTAGTAATCGTGTGTGAACGCACTAATTTCTGTTTATATTATAATTAATATATTTAAAAAAAATCTATACATGATTATCAGATTAACACAGTTTTTGAGAGTTACGCGGTTATTATTTAATTGAGAATTAAACATTTTAACGGGTTCTTACCGCGTCAAACATCTTACCGTTCAATTTACCTGCAGTTCCTCAGTCATCCCGTGATCATGGCAGTTGTAACACTGCCGAAATATCGGGAACTCAAATATACCAAAACGCGGTAAGAACCCGTTAAAATGTTTAATTATAGATTATCAAATTAATGTTGTTCAGTTATTGTTTATGTACAAAGGGAAAGCTTTTGCAATAATTTGAATACATTGTTTTGTCTCTAGACGTTAATTTTGCTAGCGTGCGCGAGCGCAGCAGTGGCGCTGCCGCAGTACGCGCTGCCCGGCGCGCTGTACGCACACGCACCCGTCTTACATGCTCCCGTCGTGCACGCTCCTGTGGCCGTCGCAGAGCCTGTCGTTTGTATTTGTTTTGTCCCTAGAGGTTAATTTTGCTAGCGTGCGTAAGCGCAGCAGTGGCGCTGCCGCAGTACGCGCTGTCCGGCGCGCTGTACGAACACGTAGCCTGTCGTTTGTATTTCTTTTTTATGCTGTTGTGAAAGTTACAACACATACCTGGCTATACTATATCTATATATTATGTTTTACGCTATATTTTCTACTAAGGTCCATAATAAAATATAATTTCAACTTCTTAGTAAGACCTAAGAAATGGTAAGTATCAGTAAGATCAATAAACTTATAACTAGGCACCACATTGGATCCTGATAGATACTGAGAAATGTATGTAGACCGTTTGTGAAATATGTGTGTTAGTAAGACCTTGCCATACAAAATATAACATGATCGCAATTCTTTTCGGGGCGGTGTTATTACTTGGCAGACAGGGCTAGGTCATTGACTAGCTACTACGACCTGGACAGATCTATTGTAGCTATTTGTCATTTTCATGGCCCTCGTTTCATGCACCAAATTATGCCATTGGAGGGGAGATCCCTCATCCGGGGTAGCAAAAACTTTGCAAGAATTCGATAAATAAAACATCAAATCGTATATAGTTTTTTGCCTTTAACGCAAATGAGCAAGATGTTAAATATAGATTCTTTTAGAAAACTCAATTCGTCATTTGGCAGTCAAAGGCTTAAACCAACTTGTTTCACAGGCATATCCAAAGTACGCGTTCAACTACGGTGTCAAAGATCCTCACACCGGTGACATCAAGTCGCAGCAAGAGGAAAGGGACGGCGATGTCGTTAAAGGTTAGAATTAATGCAATTAGTTAGATAGTTACTTAACCTGACCTAAGATCAGGTGTTTAGAAAAGAGAGAGTGCATCTTTTTTTAGCTTACAAACTTATGTACACTCGGCGACACGACACATCGGTATACAAAACCAACATAAACTGGCCGCTCGTCGTTATACGTTACTTGACCTACACGCGACGTTATAATACGTTACTCGACCTACGCGCGGCCAGCTTATTTTGGTTTTGTATAGCTTGATGTGTCGCGGTGTGTACTTTAAATATCCCGCGTACCTACCTTAATCTGTCTGTTTTTGTATCTGTCAACATTCGTTGAGAGTTATCTATCATCATTATCATCATCAACATAGAAATGAGTACTACGAAGTATACGTAGAACACTTTACCTTACACAGTCGTTGGTCATCATCATCCATAGACATAGACTGATATCGTTGTCATCATCAAACATTAAACAGATCGTGCGCTTCTTTTAAGAGCTGTGGTGGCAACATCAGTGTCAATGCCAATTGACTCTGAGATGCGGATAAGGAGCCTGGTTTATCTTTATCAAGACGTATAGGTAGAGCTTCGACCATTCAAGTCCTAATCCAGCTTTCTCGCAGATATCAGTGAAAGCAGACTTAGCAAATAAGCCCACGATGTGCTTTGACGACCTGCGGCCATAGTATGGAAGCGTGACATAGCGCTATCGCGCATTCGCTCTCCTTCTATTTTCGAACCACCGAATAGATAAGATAATAGGTGTGATGAAGCCTTATCACGCGCATAATGCTACGGCCTCTGCCCCTTTTGTATGGTATCTCTATTTGCGTGCGATAGGGCATTTCTCCAAACTACTAATCGCTGCAAGCGCGATATTCGCTCTCTGGAAAGTACGGGATGAGGTCATTCTATGTAGAGAATGCGCGTCTCTGATTGGTGTAATGTTGGGATCTGGGGTCAAAGAGATATAAACTTAGCTAGGTAAGTGATAAAGAAGCAAAGATATGATTAGTTAGTAATTAAGTAACAAACTTGTTATCCTGCAGGTAGCTACTCACTAGTGGAGCCCGATGGTTCAACACGCACAGTGGCGTACTCTGCGGACGACCACAACGGCTTCAACGCGGTGGTGCACAAGACAGGCCACGCGGTTCATCCTGTAAGTTCTTATAAGCCACAAAAGTATGAATATGCAGACCAATGGAAATAATTTAACTACGAGTAGCTTTTTGTGTAAAGTAAATGATAATAAAGTAAAACATCATGATGAAACATGATGAAGAGGAAGAAGGAAGAAGAAATTCTGAAGCGTCATCCAATTCACAGTGATGGACTAACGCCCATACATCTCTCCCTGAGAGGAAGTCTTTGCTCTGGAGTAGGACGTATACAGGCGGATAATAATTATAAAATAATAATATGTTAAAATACACAATTAAAGTTTTACACACAAAATAAACAAACTCAAAACTTTACGGTTCCTAAACTTATCCAGAAACACTAAACTTTAGCAAAGTTGGTTATAACCACAACTCCAAAATTTACAACCGAAATATGGTTTTCCATAGCACAAGCAGGTTGCTTAGCATTTCACAAACTCGATTTCTCGACTATTGCGAGCCTCGGCGCTTGCGTAAAGTAATGAATGGCGCGTAGGCTTATAAGGAAACAAGCTAGCCCGTGAATCTTGGCCAACATACTTCACCGAATTTTTCCGATAAGGTTCGAAGTTTTCTCAGAAACGTTCTTGATAAGCGCTTGAGCTATTTGCTTATTGATAAATCGTGACTTTTATGGATAAGTTATTTGGATTAATCAAATAAGGACAACAATTATATGACCTTTAACAGTTTGATCCAAATGCATTTTATACTACCTAATCAAGTTTCCAATCGAGGTGGGTACAGACAACAGATTGCTACCAGTCCTATCCTATGCCACCCTCGATAAAACGAGATATATCTCTATCATAGTTATTTTCGCATATCAAACTGAGTTTGCATGAAGGTTTTTTCGCTTTGTCGTGAGTGGCATGTTAGCCGTGCTGTAATGATCCTTACACATATCACCTCGTCAACTATCATTTCTTCAAAAACGAGTAATCGGTCGACAGTTTTCAGTTGATTTTAGTATTTTCGTTCTATTTATCCTACCTATAGTGTTAGTTCTGCCATACACAAGATTCGTTTCCATACATCAACATTGAAACCAGAAATCCATCAAAATTAACATCATTACTTGTTACGATTTGGTTGTTGTTGTGATAGGTTACCATGACTGACTGACATACAAAATGAGTTGACTTTTCGAATGGAAGTCAGATTAGTGTATTGCTGTGATAGTAAGAGGAGGATTTTAACCTGATTGATTGATTAAGGTCCTTGTGGCTCTATATAGTTTGAAGTTAGTACAATATCCCAAATGTGTGGGACAGCAGTTTTTTTTGCGATTTCGACGTTGGTCCCATAGAGAAAGCTTCAGTTTCATGTTCTGAAAATCCTCTTAAAAATCTGTCAGCATTATTTAGTTGGATGGTTATTATTCAAAAGGCAATAGTAACATTTAAATATCTGAACAAACCAACGATATCAATGTACTAAAACATCGTTCTAGACTAAAACAAACCATGCAAGACTGACAGCATTGCGATATTTCCTGGTCATTTAAACTGACCAATAATCTTGAAAGTTTACTGCGCTGCGTATGTATACAGACTTGACAATGGTGAAATGCAATGGTTGAGTAGATAATATAACCTTGAACCAGCGACACGCTTTATATCACAGAGAAATTGATACCGTTAAATGTCGTGATGTTTCCAAATAAAATAAGAAAAGTTTTTTAGTTGGGTAACATTAGACGTCATCAGATCTTATCCCGGATTGGCGAAATTGAAAAAAAAATATTGAATACCTATTGTAAACATTTTCAGTAAAATGTTTAGGAGCATGGTTTATCCCTGATGTAATTCTATATTGTTAATGTAGGTAGGCTTTCTAGAAAACGAATTATCATTTCCGCCATATAATGTGAACCGAATGAACCGAAAGTAAACATCATTTATTTATCTAAGATGGTTCAAGCTGAACTGGTGTTTTTGCTTCTACGTATAACTTATTATTAATCTGTGGTATAACTGCTACAACATTTATCAGTCGCTTCATTATTACAGCTACATTACCAACTATTATTTATGTTTTAATTTATAATTATTTTAAAGGAATACATTTTGCAGATCACAATTATAGTATCATTATTTCTTAGCGTATCGTTCAGAATCACTACACATTATTTCCTAATAAACGCATTTCCACGTTTATATGGTTTTGTACATAAAGTTATTATACCTTACAGGAATAGAGTCAGTGACATGAGTTGTCAAATGACACAGTTTTTGGATGTTTTTTGGAGACTATTCGCAGGCAAAAATTCTAATACTGTCTATAATTCTGAGTCTAACGTAAAATCGTGGATAAATTAATGAAGTAGTGTCAGTATATTTCACAAAATTATCTACCTACGATTTCACTTTAGATTCCCAATTATTCACGAAAACCGAATTGTAAAAATTGATTGGAGACTAAAAAACGGTTCTATTGATTCGCATCACGTATCTCTTTCTATTATACAGTGGTGCCGCTAGGTACATCTCGCTCTCTCAGCTGTATGTTCCTCTATTCCTACCTCTATGGTTTTGTAATAGTTCTGCTGCTATTATCATTATGTTAATCTAGCATTTGACCATGGTTTCACCTGAATGGAATATTGTTTATAATGTGTCCTTCTCCAGGGTTCAAACCTCTGCCATACCTACTTCAGTGATCTGGCATCGCATTTATAATATTATGTGCCTCAACAAATCCACTATTGTCGAGTGGTTTAGTTAGAAGGGCCAGGGCCCGTGCTCCACCTAGGCTCTCCACCTGGGTGAAGCATGGGATACTTACAGGTGGGTCCGGGCCCGTGCTCCACCTCGGTTCTCCACCTGGGTGAAGCATGGGATACTTACAGGTGGGTCCGGGCCCGTGCTCCACCTAGGCTCTCCACCTGGGTGAAGCATGGGATACTTACAGGTGGGTCCGGGCCCGTGCTCCACCTCGGTTCTCCACCTGGGTGAAGCATGGGATACTTACAGGTGGGTCCGGGCCCGTGCTCCACCTAGGCGTTCCCCTGGGTGAAGCATGGGATACTTACACGTGGGTCCGGGCCCGTGCTCCACCTAGGCTCGCCCCCTGGGTGAAGCATGGGATACTTACAGGTGGGTCCGGGCCCGTGCTCCACCTAGGTTCTCCACCTGGGTGAAGCATGGGATACTTACAGGTGGGTCCGGGCCCGTGCTCCACCTAGGTTCTCCACCCGAGTGAAGCATGGGATACTTACAGGTGGGTCCGGGCCCGTGCTCCACCTAGGCTCGCCCCCTGGGTGAAGCATGGGATACTTACAGGTGGGTCCGGGCCCGTGCTCCACCTAGGCGTTCCCCCTGGGTGAAGCATGGGATACTTACAGGTGGGTCCGGGCCCGTGCTCCACCTAGGCTCGCCCCCTGGGTGAAGCATGGGATACTTACAGGTGGGTCCGGGCCCGTGCTCCACCTAGGTTCTCCACCTGGGTGAAGCATGGGATACGTACAGCTGGGTCCGGGCCCGTGCTCCACCTAGGTTCTCCACCTGGGTGAAGCATGGGATACTTACAGGATGATATTATAGTACAGTCCATGAATCGTGTCATATCGTGCTACCTCTCTGCTTTTGTCACCTTACTCTCTGCTTTTATTAGAATACTAAGTTCTGTTTTTTTAATGTTGTTTCTTTCTTCGACAGCAACATGTCGCAGTAGCACCCGTTGCACACTACGCTCCCGCCATCGCAGTTTCACCTTACGGACTGCATTAAACTATACTGTAACATTTATAGTATAAACACCGTTTTACAATACTCTTTAATAATTACTCTTTATTTTAAGATTATAGTTTGGTATGGTTTGGTGGTACAAGGTGAGATTTTTAGAAAGGTTTAGAAGGGTACGAGAAAGGAAAGTAAGTACCTACCTTATATTGCATAACATGATCGTAGTTGACTATTTTGGTCAAAAAAAAGGAGGTACTCGTATATTGTTTATGTTTGAGAGCTGAAGATTACAAAACGTAGATTGTGTTTTCTGGGTTGTACTCCTAATTATTATGAATGTTTTGGAATTTGTGGCTTAAAGGATTAAGTTCACAATATGTTGTAGGTATGTCCAATTTGCAATTTGCAAAATAATGTAGCATCTAAAGTACAAGTTATTATTAATATTTGTATTTTGTTATGTATATTGTCGATTACCTAAATAGTATTTATGGTTATTTTAGTCATCTCAACATTTTTCTCAATTTTTTGTTTTATATTCATGTTTATCTAAAACATATCTTTTCAAATTGTTTTTTTTTTATGATCTCGGATAGTTAACTTCACTGTCTATCTGTTTTGTTTTGTTCTAAATAAATGTTTCATCGAAATCATTGTAAAATGTTTCTTTTTAATGAAAAATATACTTAACTAAATAATTTACCGTTTGTTTATATTCTTAGACTAAAGTTTAGTCTAAGTTTGTATTAGATCCATCGTTCGATTTGTAATAAGTGATCAGTATCAAAAAGTAGTTTTGCTGCATGATAAATAACTAATTAGAGATTTAATTCTAGATGAAAAATAAAATAATAAGAGTTGTATTGACTAACTAGCTTATACTCGCGACTTTGTCCGCGTGAAATAAAAATCCTTTCTTAGTGCACAACCTTCATCCGTAGAATCCATGTTGCTATCTTCAGCGGTGTAGGCTGCGTTTCCACTAGAGATGTGCGAGGTAGTGAGCGAGGAAACAATCCGCCAATAGCGCGCACCCTCGATCATGTCATTGGGAAATTGAAGCACTCTCATTGGCCGATATTTGCCTCGCTCACCGCCTCGCTACCTCGCACATCTATGATGGAAAAGCAGCCTAAGGCTGTGCTAGTAACTATTAAATAATCTGTATCTGTGCGTTGTCAGTCAGTAAGTCAAGGAACTATTTTATTAGTATAGATTGGAGTAGGTATTTAAAAATATTATATTAAAGAGGTCCATAATGACAAATCGTGGCGATTAAAGAACCGCTGGCACCCAGCAGGCCTTAATTAGCATTTACAAGATAGATATACATACATCAAGTTTCAAGAGAAAGGTCACATATTTTATATGAATAGCTTAATTTAAACCAGACTAGCAACTCACCCTGTCTTCACTCGGGTTCAATTCAACGAAATATACATATTCTTTCTATTTTCGTTGTGGTTTTGAGCTAAGAGTTCTCTAGGATACACAATGTTAAAATTAAGTATGTCAATGCTATAATATTTTATTTATCCACAACCAGATACAATATTAAATGAAAGATAATTAATATACAAATAATATAAATGAAAACAGCTAATATATACAAGTACTAATACATTAAAATTATAAACCTAATCTAAATTATAATACATCTACCAAAAAAAAAAAACAGGGTTATAAATATAATAAATTAAGCATTACTGCATGTTGTCCCCCGTTGGAAATGTGCCCATTATTGAAGCTGCGTTCCCTCGTTGTATGGCCAAAGATATTCTTTGGACCAAGAAGGAGCCGGAACGAGGGTCGCAGCCTTTTTCTTTTAAGCGTCGTCCTATGTCCCTGATGAAACCTTTCGCCTCAGAGCACCATGGCCCAGCCGTCTCAACGGCGACCGGTACAAAGTCGTACATTGGTTCCAGGTTAGAGTACCTGTCGTGCTTCAGCCTGGCTGCATTCTCGGCCGCTGAGCCGGCAGCACGTGTGGTGTGGGTCAAGTGAGAGGGTGCGAATGTGCTGACGCACGTTGCATCCCACAACAGGCTACGGCCTCTCTTCCATGGAACCAATGTAAGGCCATCCGGTCTTTTACCGTCGGTACGACTCAGGCCAGGGGGCTCCATCAGACAGGGAACATCAGTATGTCAATAAATTATATTAGAGGGGAGTAGGCATAGAGGGAAGTACGTGTCCTGTTCAATCAATGAGAGATGCATGCTTTAGCAAATTAGCTCTAGGTGATAAAAAAGCGAAACTTATTGGTCCATGGTTAAGACGCTCTCCTTAAGGGCAGGATCTTCCAAATCGCCTGTTTTTGGTTGAGTTTTAAGGCATGAAATAGTCGTTGTTTTAATCCAGAAAAAATATATGTTGTTGTTCATGATCTGTTCTTGATCATTTTGTGGCTCAAAACACGATAGTTATTACTTCTCTCGATCATAAATACATGCAAAGATAGGTAGTTTATTACTATTTTTCAAGTTTTACTTAAAGATTATTAACACTACAAATAAAAAAAATACACTGAAAAATAGGAAAAGACATTGTCTAAATTATTCTCAGGCTAGTTTTTTCCCCCACCACCAGAGAGAAAAGATATTGATGAAAAATACGTTTTTTTGCGGACCTGCCTTCAATTGAAGCGGGATGGCTAATTGCAAACTTATGCTTGTAAGAAAGAGACGCTTGCACTCGAATAACCGGGCCATAAGTAAACGCAGGGTCGGGCCATATTTTACTGGTTTTTAGCAGCTACCTTCTCGTTATTTGAAAGACATACAAATTAATGAAAAATAAAGCAATGATTATCAATATCTCGGCTTTATTTGCTATGAAGTATATTTCCTATTTTTGCTATAAAATACGTATGAAACTTGTGTTCAAAGGCATAAGCATAAGCATATGCTCACGACTATTGAAAAGGGAAAAAAACCCCCGAAAACCTGTGAACCTAAACCTGTGTTCAAAGGAAAGCCTAAATATTGAAAAAGTCAGTAGGTATAATGTGCATCTACTTTATAAGTTGAAGTCACTTTTACTTGCGACACACACCATTATTAAGACCTTTAAATGCTATGAAGTAAATTGTTTTTAAGACCAATACTAACTTACTATTATGAGTTAATTAGATACTTAATTGTAAAATTTGGTCCGAATTCTTTTGATTTTCGAATTTGATTTCTTTGGATTAGGAGGCACCACAGTGAGATACTGAAGAAAAAGTCGGTCAAAAATAGGTATACCTACTAAAATAACGTAGTTTAGTAGAAGTGAGGCGGCTCTGAAAGGGTCAATGTCGTTCGGTCAGGGGAATCTCTTAACTTAAAGCCTATATATTTGTTGGTGCAATCCCAGATAGTTTAACAAACACTTTATATGCATAATAACACCATATTTCTAAAACAAACAACAACGGTCAAAGACCTTCTATTTATGAACATAAAAATGTGTTATTTTATAACCTATTAACATTTATGAATTACTCGCTATAATAAATCCCAAATAAGGACGCAAACGGTTTTCGAGACAATCCGTTATAAGTCGTGTCATATTAAAGGTTCTACCCACAGACTTAGGTATTACAGTAGTTCTACCTTTCTACCTACGTGTAGACTGCCTACTTTGAATACTAAACCTACATGGTAGTTCGAGGACAGGATAGGATAGTTTATTCCACATTTACTGTCTAGATGTTACCTACTGGTAAATTACTAAAATTATCTTATACAGGGTGTTTCATAAGTAACAATAAATTTTTAAAACTCTTAAGGGGGTTGCTTAGACCGTCAAACTCAACAACTTTCTCTATGGGACCAACATCGAAATCGCGAAAAAAATAATTTTATATCCCATACATATTTTAGCTCTAGTCGATAGAACATAATTTTTTTTTTCGCGATTTTGTTATTGGTCCCATTGTGAAAGTTGTTCAGTTTGATGGTCTACACCACCCCCTTAAAGGTTTATTTGTATTTTTGTAACACCTTGTATACTTTCAATACGCTAAAAGTGAACCTTTGTTACAATCTCCCTTTCATCTGCGAGGGACGAGAAGCAGGCTGGGTTTCCATCCTTATGTCGTTGACCTACCAACCATTCGCACGAAGAAGATTGCTTAATCTTTTATAATGCGCACGGCTAAGGAGTAGAACGAGCTGCCTGAGGACATGTTCCCTGAGCAATAGAACCTGGGCCTCTTCAAGGCGAGAGTGAATAGGCATTTTTCTAGGTAAGCATGCTACATATTTGGCCTCATCATCACTTAACATCGGGTGAGATTCGGGTCAAATGTTTACCTATCACATAAAAAAAAAAAATGCATGCAAGACAGCTGCTGGTAGCTGTAGTAATGTTTCTATCGACCTCGAAAGGTATTATGTCTGTGAGTTTATGTTATGTATAGGGTCCTTCCTGATATGCGGACGGTTTTTTAAGAAGATGATCAGACCATCAAACTGAACAACTTTCTCTATTGGATAAACACCGAAATCGAGAAAAAGAAATCAGCTGTTCCATACAAAACTGCAATTTTACTCGACAATCCTACCACAAAATCGAAATCGCGAAAAAAAATCAGCTGTCTCATACATTTGGGTGGAGTAGGGTTGCAGTTTTGTATGAAACAGAAGATTTCTTTTACACGGTTTTTTATTTCGCAATTTCGATGTTGGTGCCATAGGGAAAGTTGTTCAGTTTCATGGTCCAATGGTCCAAGGCCCAATCCAAGTTTCATGGTTCAGAACCCAATGAGGATCGCCTTCAAGGGATAC
The DNA here is from genome assembly GCA_963693445.1 of Agonopterix heracliana. Lineage (NCBI taxonomy): Eukaryota > Metazoa > Arthropoda > Insecta > Lepidoptera > Depressariidae > Agonopterix > Agonopterix heracliana. The sequence goes on from OY856310.1 coordinate 7,228,205, forward strand.
ATCTTGGTGGATATCATCATCAAGTGCTGATGATGATAAACCGCGTAAATCTCAAAGACGGTACGTTTCTTTTGGTATTCATGTTTCAAATAGCTCAAACTAATCTATGATTGAAACTGGCATACAAAATGCAATCATATGGCGTCAACCACGGGCGTCAACGTTCAAAATAAAGCAAAACTTTAGGAACTTTTACTAATGTTAAATTAAACGGAACCCTTGTCCCAGTGGTGGGCGGTACCTACCTAATTAAGTCATAAAATACTCCGAATAAGACTATAATCGATAAAACACCACAATATTAAGCAATTTTTGGAACTTAGTACTTAATAAAAAGGACTATCAAATTACAGTTTCTGAGATGTAAAAAAATACTAAAACACCAATGTGAATGAACTTACCGGAAATGAACAACAAGTACTTACGCGTAATAAACTTATTTTTTTGGACTGCATTTCCATTTTACTTAATTTACGATCAATTTAGAGATGTTCTGAAGATCAAACGATTTTAGTTACAAATCTTGAGTGCATGCGCTGTAGTGTAAAGATAATCCAGTCAAGATTGATCATATCAAGGCTGACTGCCCAGGGTTCGCCAGATGAATTCAGGTTTCCTCACACGGGGAAGCTCTTTCCTTGCATCCCTAATACTAATGAAGTCTAACTACAACAATGATCATTATTTGATTCATTATGTCAAAAATGATTAGATGTCTTTCACTGCAAATAATAAACTTTAGTAGCACATTTCTATTTCCTACTTTGTTCTGTTTCTTTCCGTGATTTCTTAATCCTTGAGATGGTTTTGAATTCGTGATAAATTTTTGCCCTCTCTTACAGTACTGATAACCTCCCCACTATTTTTTTAAAATCTAAAGTCATTACAAAGATAAAATTCAAGCCAAACAATAGTCGGATTTAAGAGAGTGTGAATTTTATCAAATAAAACATTACCTTCCATCCTTATCTAGGCAAAACATACATCACCCACCTATCCTAGCTTTCAACGCCACACATGGCAATTCCTTATCCTGTCTTCACTAATAGCATGACATCAGTGTTAAACCAGATATGGGCGAAATTGCTCACCCACCATTTCACATACGTGTTGTTTTATACTAACTAAAAACCACTAAAAGGAGACGACCATAAAAGCGATCGGATATGTGAAGGAGGACGGTTTGACCGGCAACACTTCCGCACGGTTTGTTGGTGAAGAAAGGCGCTTTAGTTGTTTTTGTGAAATTGTAATTGGATTTAAGACAAAGTGGACTAAAGAACAAGAATGTCAGAGACAATGATCAACCTACTGATACTTCAAGTAAGTTAGAGAAAAGGGTGTGAGAAAATTCACTAATCTTTTTTCCATTCGTGAATGAAAATCTTGTGTATTATAATTCAATGTTTTCACATAAATTTATACAGACTAGAATACAGACCACCAGAAAAATATCCATAATAGGTTGATAATAACAACAAATTACACACAAAAGATATTCTCCAAATCGCCCACCCGAGGCAGAGTACCTGAGTAGTGCGTGAGAATTAACTAACATTTCTTGGTGTTATTTTTTGTAAACATAACAAAGAAAATTTTAAAAAATTACGCACCGCCTTCGATCTGAATCCAGGAACGTCATTTGCTGGAGCATATAAGATAGACGGAACGCGATCGCACGCGGCGTGCTATCTTCTATGCTCCAGCAAATGACGTTCCTGAGTGACAGAAAAAGATGGGGCGACGGAAAAATGCGATGCTGTGCTGTGTGGTGTAGTTCAACCCTAAACCGCTGAAGATAGAATCATGAAAAAGTATATACCTAGATTCTACGGACTATGTAGAGGTGCACTAAGAAATGATTTTTCGATAAGTATTCCAATTTGCTGTAAGCTGTATTACACGAATATAACTCACGATCATACTTTTTTTTTAAAGTGGTCTTAACTTTTAAAATACAAAATACATGCTGTAGCAATCTTTACATCTACAAAATTTGGTTTAAGGATATTATTTGTTTATCTTTACTATATTTTTCCTGCCACATGAATACTGCAAGAATCCGCACGGACCACATACCATGTACCCATAAGTTTTTCTTACTTATGTACGCACGGCGACAGATCGTTATGTTCGATGTTATGTCCATGAACATAGAGTTCAACTATGGGTAGGTTGTTCTGTCGCCGTATGTACGTAATACCGACGGCGACTGCTCTCAAACGGTGAAGGAAAACATCGTAATGAAACCTGCATACGCTGAAGAAGAAATTCCGATGCGTATGTGAAGTCAATCAATCTGCATCGGGCACGCGTGTTAGACTATCTCCCATACACCTTTCCTGTAGGCCTGTGCCCTACAGTGGGACGTTATAGGCTGTTATGATGATGATGATGATGATATTTTTCCTTCTATTCCCAGTATGAGTCGTGCTTACCACGACATTTGCTAAGTGAAATAAAATGATTCTTCAAAAATTATTGAGTATTTTTGTTAAAACTTTAATTAGGTGTTCTGAAACCTCAGAACATCCACGTTTCACCAGTAGTACCGAAACTCTGTCCAACTTTAATTACATTTTGGTAAAAATAAAAACCGATAACTTTGATAAACGACTGCCACTTCTTTTAATGTTCATCTTAAAGCATCCGGTTAATGAATTTGGTAAGATTCCGACATTGAATAATTTGTAGCATTACTCAAACTGACGCTAATATCGCAGCTAATATAGAGAAAAAGTGGGATGTAATTGATACGAGCTTCCTTTATAGGAACTTGCTACCACAGGGTACCACACAGTACAGGGTACTATATACCTACTACCGTAATTGGTATCATAAACTAAGAGTAGAGTAGAATACGTGTGGTTATTTCCATTACAATATATTTAACTATGTATTAAAATCATAAAGTTATTATACCTTATGAAAATCTAAACTATTATAAAACTGTAACTGAAGTGTGTCTGTACATTGAAGATATTTACAAAAAAAGATTACGATATGGTTTTTAGGTATCCCTGACTCGAAATCAACCTGTTTTAGAAATTTTGTCTGTCTGTTTGTCTGTTTGTTTGTGTCTTTGTTTATTTGTTTGTTTGTTTGTTTGTTTGTTTGTTGGCGCATCACGCAAAAACTACTGAATCGATTTTGATGAAACTTTTTTTGTTTGATAGCTTATGATCTGACTTAAAATCTGGTATATAATTTGTGCGGACAAAGTCGCGGGAAAACACTAGTAATATATAAATTAAGATCACACTACTCACTCGCTTCACTCACTTGGTCACTGGCACGGACCTGAAAAAAAGACGGACGTAATGTGACACTAAAAAGATGTGAAGCATGCAAGGTCCAACATTTTCGTTTGTTCTACAAGGGACCTACACTCGCACAGATGCACTAGCTCTAGGCGCAGGTCCTACAGCCGTCACCATTATGTACCGTGTGACAGCACTCACACAAAAGAAATGGGTGCTTCACTCGTGATTAGACGAGATTACGTCCGTCTTTTTTTTTTCTGGTCCGTGGTCACTGGTGAGATTTTGTGGGTGGTTTGTATAAACAAGTTGTATTATAAAAGTAATATTAACCTTTAATTTTATTGATTCTAGATTCTATTTATGGTGACCATACCATGTCATGCGAGAGTCATATCAACACCAAGACAGGCCAGGCTTAGTTTTGCAGAGTCGATACCATATTATTACTACAACAATATTGATGGTAAGTCACATTATGATGATGTAGTAAGAAACTATTAAATAATATGTGGCACAGTTGCCTATAACTTTGAGTATATAGGTATATATTCAATTTCTCACTAGATCCGTTCAGAGCAGAGGCTTCCACTTTCCACGCTATGTGCGTTTGCGACTGGGGTAAAAAGAAATCACAACGTCATTTTCTTTAAACCGTAGATATTTCTTTTCTTTATTCAGGACAGCATACTTACTATGCAAATTATTTCCGTTTTATGTTTGTGATAAGGTTCTATTTTTTTGTTTTAAATTCGCCATGACTTTCCAGGAAACCCAGGATCCTACTCGTACGGCTATGACGTAGCAGACCCAGCAACTGGCAACACCCAGTACAAAACAGAGGAGCGCTACCCAAATGGTACGGTAGTGGGAAGCTATGGCTATGTGGACGCGTGGGGCAAACCGCAACACTATCGGTATATTGCCGACGAGAGGGGTTACAGGTGAGATACAAAAGGGGAAAAAATAGATTATAGGTACCTACGTCTGTCTACTATTAAATATCACGGAAAAAATTACACAAGTTAACAAAACACAATTTGAGTACCAAGATTTTTTTCAAGAAATTAAAAAAGGAAATTAATAATTGCAATATTCAATAGTTTCCGGGGTCTTGAAAGGTAGACGGGCTTGCCCCTATGTTGGAGTTAGTACCCAGCCAAGCTACGCGTAGGAGCGAAGCTCCGAAGCGGTCCCTCTGGAACCTGGTGGACCTGGTCTCCGGGGTCAATCTGCCTGCCAAACGAGACCGCAGGCCGAGAAATGACTGATCATGCAATGCTTATGTGAGGGAATAGATTAGCCCGCTTGATATGGTGATAGGATTGGTGATGGTTTTCAACCGTGTGGGATTGAGTCACCACTTGACACGTCATTCCATCCTGAATACATTACCTACTCTTGAAAACGAGCAAACGAGATTGGGCATAACCTGTTAAAAATTACAAACAAAAAATGGCTGATCTATGTGATCTGTACAAAAATGCTACCTTTTTTAACCCTTTTTTTCTGCTTTATTTTTTTGGTGTTCAAAAATAATGTTCGTCAATAAAGCTATAATTTATTTTTAGGGTAATGCGTGATCGACCAAATAGCCTACAATATGTACCAACGACAATATCGCCAGCCCCGTACCTTGGTAGCAGTTCAACTGAGTCGTCTGTTACGTGGACACGGAAGCCGAATAAGAAAAAAAACAAGAAACAAACTAAATATCAACAATCCTAACAACTTTATTCTACCTCCCAGTTACTATGCAGTCGATTGATTTGAGATAATTAATTTACTTATAAGTAACTTATTATTAATTCTAAGACTCTAGACTAGACGTGTACTTTAGTACATTGATATCGTTGAGACTAACAATAAATATCCATGAAACCATAGAAGAAAGAAAGGTACATTAGTATGAATTTAAAACCCCTTTTTTAAACAACGCCATCAATGTGGTATTAGATTTTGTTAAACTGATTATTTTGTCACCCTAGATGCAAACCCCGCCATCGCTCGGGTAAAACTTGTAGTGAATGCGAACATTGGTTCTTGTATCTTGTACCGAATAAATACGTGGATGATCTTCATTTTATTTTGATCGAAGGGATGATCCATATAAAGCAGTACCTATTACAATGTTCTTGATATAAGGGTAGATCAACTATTTTTTGTCCATACCTAGTCCCAGTCATCTGCATAAAATTTTTTCTATGTTCATGCTCAGGCTCAAGCTCAGGTTTTGCTTGCCCCAAAAATTTATGTTTGTTGAATAACTAAGGATTGCATTTATTAAATCTAATAAAGACCGTGTCTTGCAAAATTACTTGAATTTTACTTGAATTTTGGCGGTTGTCCGATGGACGCTTTATTTCGTTGTCCCCACGCTTTTTGGTCTATCGGACAACCACTAAAAACTTCTAGTGGTTCAACACAAATGGTGCAATGTGCATGTGTGTAGAAGAATCATATCATTAGATACAATATCCATCTTTCAAAATTATTGAATGTCAAGAAAAAAGGAATAAAAACGTTTTTTTAAACAGTACTGCGAGGACAAAAAATAGTTGATCTACCCATAAACATAAATAGTTCTGACTTGACGAAACATTCTTTTAAAGAGCAATAGTCCAATCATTTAAGAGTTTCCTTGTATGGACACCCTAACAATAATTCCTCTATCGCTGAAACTTTGCAGTGTGATAAAGTAAAGTACTGTATACTTTACGGTTGAGAAATAATCTGGGTTCGGAAAAAGCGAAACCTAGATTATTTGTCAACCGTAATCTGTATACTTTACTTTATCATACTGCAAAGTTTCAGCGATAGAGGAATTACTGTCAGGGTCAAACCCTAAAAAGATCGGACTACAACGCAAACGCAGAATCATAGATAAGCTCAGATAAGCTACTATTTTACCATAGATTTAAAACTTATCGCTTACGCTGAAAGATGGAGCAAAGAAATCGAAAGCGAGACAGTTGTGAAACCTTATGTAAAAAAAAAGACAAAACATTATTTTTTGTTTCGGTCACCGTGGCCGGTTTTTGTGTTTGGGAAGATATCAATCCTATAGAATGTTTGCCAAACAAACCGTCTTTTAGTATGCAAAAGTCAAACTATTGCTGTTCCATGTGCGACCACGATATGGCTTAATCTAGAGTGTAAATCTACATCGCCAAAAAGAGTAGAAATTAAATGAGGGCGCTGCCTCCACGGAAGAACGTCAAAATCACGCATAACCTGGCAAAACCACCATACTGAAATTTTAGTTTCACATGTCACCACGTTCATGACGTTATGGCCAAGCTTATACATATTTTACATTAACTTTAAAGGTGTGTTCAGCTGTGGTTCAGACAGCGTATAATTTCTCTATGGTTCAGACCATGAATCTTAGGGGGGTAATACAGAACGACACTCATGCTCTAAGTCTTGAGTATAGATAGAAAAGGATGCAAATACATACAACGTATACATGCATCCTTGTCTATCTTTACTTAAGAAGAGATCTCCCCTTTAGTGTCGTTCTGTAATACCCCCCTTAATAACATTCACTGGAACATGGGTCGAAAAACAAGAAAAATATTAAGGACGGTGTCAAAGCAGTGGGTGGAAACACAGTACTGAATAAAATTGTATGGCCACCGATGCATTTGATCGCCTTGAAAATTAGTTTGGTGTGGTAGTTTACCTAACGAATAAAACTTACAGTAACAACGGGTAACACCAAACAATGTCAAATTCAAAGAGAATTTAAAATGTCCGCCAAGCCGTTATTGCGTTTAAAACATCACTAGTTCGATATAATTTTCTACCATGAGCGCTACGTCACTATTTTGACAGCAATGTTGCTTGAATATTGCAATTGTTGGCTTCGAAAGCCATGTTCTAAGTTCCGTCTCTTAAGCGTTAGCGTTTAAATTCTCTTTGGTGTCAAAGTGACATGTTTGCTACAGAAAATATAAATAGGCCCGAGACCGTCTTATTCAAAGAATATTATATTTATTACTCTAGATCATAATAATAAGGGAAAAAGAATGAAAGCAATTTATACAAAAAGTAATATTATCAGAATAGTATTCACATTTCTCGCATTATTCGCTTTTGTAAAATGTAAGTTGAAATTCAACAATACTTAATTTATTTTTTGAGTTCCGTAGTACAACACATGGATGGATGGACAAGAGATTTACTCTTGCGGAAATCCATGATTAACAGGTAGATGACACGATTGTGTCGAGACCTCCGCTTTTAAATACCTAGTAGACAAAGTTGTATTACGTTATGCAATACAACCTGCCCACCAAATAATTTCTACTCTACACGTGTTCGGTGTCGGACGCTCGGCGGGGCAACAACTCTGTTTCGAACGTTTTCGTCGGTCTAACTCTTGAGGATGCTCCTTGGTGGAGCGAAACACGTGTAGAGTAGAAATTATTTGGTGGGCAGGTTGTATTGCATAACGTAATACAACTTTGTCTACTAGGTATTTAAAAGCGGAGGTCTCGACACAATCGTGTCATCTACCTGTTAATCCTTTTAAGATTTTATCAACGTTTTTTCTTCTCGCTCATCGTAAAAACGGTGATACATACAAGCTTCAAACTTGGTGTGATGACAGTGCAAGCTCTACTACAGTATAACATTAAAAATAATAAAAACTGGCCAAGTGCGAGTCGGTCTCGCGTTAAAGCTCAATTCAAACACAGCCGGGATTTTTTGTAATGTACGACTTTATATGGACCCTGCCACACAGAAATCCGGGCCGGTAGCGGTGCGGCGCGGCGCCGTACCGGTCAGAACGCTATGACAACCAGGCGGCGGCGACGCGGGCCGGAGGCGGCGCGGTGGCGTGCCGGGGGCGTCGCGGAAGCGGCGGCGGCCGCTGTATTCCATTGTAGTCAATGCGAGGTGTCACACAGAGCGGTGGCGGCGCGTCGCGGTCCGGAGGCGGTATTTACCGCGCTGTCATTTTGTATTTTATGGATGGCCGCTTTTGATGTCACACCGGCCGCCTCCGCGCCGCTACCGCGCCGCCACCGCACCGCGCGAACCCTGTGTGGCAGGCCCCGGAACGCTTTCGCTTCCCGCAGAAACGCCACCGGCCCGCTTTCCCGCAGGACCGCCTCTGTGTGGCCTGAGCTTAAAGGTCCCAGCAAAAACATGTTTTTTTGTGTTGTGTGGTAGCATGGAACCCTCGCTTCGGTGCGCTAGTAGCCCGACTCACACCGGGCCGGTTTTTTAAAATAATCTAATTACTTTAGGTTACCCGTTGTCTAAGAAGAGTGTAGATAAACGTGATTCGACGGTAGAGAAAGGATTTCCCAATGGAACAGTGATAGGGAAGTACGAATATACTGACAAAGATGGAAATCCGGTCGAGGTGAAGTACTACGCCGATGATTCTAGATACGGGTGAGTAATAACGTTATTAGCAGAACAACTATCAGCTTTATTTGTATAAATTTAGGTCTCGGTGCAAACGAGCCACCGGCCACAGCCACAGATGGCTGTTGCGGTCGCGGACACTACTCGTCCGCTCCAAATTAATGAATAGGTTCACCACTTACTTAAGGCTCTCTTATTCAAGTGCAAGCGTCTCTTTCTTGCAAGCAGAAGTTTGCAATTAGCCATCCCGCTCTAATTGAAAGCAGGATCGCAAAAAAACGTGTTTTTCGTCAATATCTTTGCTCATGGGAGTTTCTAAGCTAAAAATTCTACTGAGTTCACTAGAAATATTTAATGTATTTAGTTAAGTACAAGAATAAAAAGTTAAATATCAGCAGTTTAATCATAGTATTGAAAAAACATAACAAAAAGGGGTAACTTTGGGATGTTTTTCTATCTAGTAAACTTAATCTAATCGTGTAATTGAGAACAGTCGCTCATCCGCCCGATCATTAAATAAGACATAATTTAATTTCAGACTTTAAAACACAGTTTAAAACACTTTCGTTCGTGTTCAAAAAACGGCCTCGACGGGATAACAGCGTCTGTGGTGGTGTGGTACGAAACCCTCGGTGCGCGAGATGCCCGACTCGCACTTGACCGTTTTTTTTATAAGTGAATGGTTTAAGCTCGTAAACTTGTAAACCGTTCTATACAACGTTTGATTATACTATAATCTACTACTCCTCTTAGAGCATAAATATACTCTTAAACATAAATTTTGTATGTTATGTAAAGAAAGATACCTAGTATCGGTCCGTTATTTGGGCAAACCGTTTTTGCATGTTTCATTTATGGGTGTTTGGGTAAACAGTTGCTTTTAAGGGGTTATTGTTGCCATGATACGGAACAACTTTCCCTATGATGCATAATTATAGGAAATTCGCAAAAAAAAAATCTACTTTTCATACAAAACGTTCGATCAACTGATTGCATTATTAGTGTTTGGCTAAACAGTTGCTGTAAGTGGTTATTGTACCCAAGATAGGGAACAACTTTCCCTATGAAGCATAATTATAGGAAATTCGCAAAAAAACGACTTTTCATACAAAAAGTTCGATCAACTGATTGCATTATTAGTGTTTGGCTAAACAGTTGCTGTAAGTGGTTATTGTACCCAAGATAGGGAACAACTTTCCCTATGAAGCATAATTATAGGAAATTCGCAAAAAAACGTCTTTTCATACAAAAAGTTCGATCAACTGATTGCATTATTAGTATGGAAAGTCCAAAATTTATTTTGCTTATTTCCAATAGGTTTCTTAGGGACAGTGGATTTAAAAAACAAAAAATAGCTTTATTTGTATGTAGAAGGACCTCGGTTCGCTAAGCCGTTTTCCATCAGAGCTAAGCTAAACGAAGCTAAGAACATGAAGTGGTTCTATTGGTGGATTTTTTCCTCTCGAACCGTTTAGCTTCCTCGCATACCTATCTCTGGTGAAAAACTAGCCTAAACCACTTATCCACCTAACTTTTTTATTTACAGAGTTGAACTGAACAGCTTTAAGGTAATCCATGGAAACGGAGAGTTTACATCCGAGGAAACAAAACCTCTTAAGGTAGGAAGTGAATCTGTTGGAAGCAACGAATATGATAATGTGGAACCAATAAAATACCCACCCTCCAGAAAATATAATGAACTAATTAAAAACAAGGAAACAACTGCAGCAAAAGATGGAAAAACTTCGCACAAAATCCTCTCAAGTCCTGATTATGAGATTTATTTGCCAAATGTTTTTAAGGCTAAAGCATGTTCCAAAGAAAAGGTTAGGGTCTACAATTTTGATAAAACGAAGAGGGCCATGCGTAATACACTGGAAGATGAAATGCCCATGTTTTGTGAACAATTCTGATTTGAAAATATTTAGAGCGTTTTCGTTGACGAATTTTTCGGGTTAATTTACATTTAGTTCATGAACTACAGGGTGTAAAATTTAATGCAAATAGGGTGCAATTGAACAACTTTCTCTATGGGACCAACATTGAAGTCACGAAAAAAAATCAGCTGCTCCGTACATTTGGATCGAGTCGCCATTGACGTTTTCTATGGAGCAGCAGATTTTTTTTCGTGACTTCAATGTTGGTCCCATAGAGACAGTTGTTCAGTTTGACAGTCTGATCATCCCTGTAAAAAGTGTCAGCATATTAAGTAGGACCCTGTATATTATATTGTTCGATAAGACTCAAAGATTAGGATTTCAGTAAATAAATGTTTTTTTTTAAAGTGGCTTTTATTTAAATATTATTCTAAAACGTTAACAAGTACAATAAATTGATTTTGGTCATCCAAAAGTCTGTTAGCTGTGTTTCCATGCGCGATAAGACATTCAGATCTTTGGTACATTGTGATAGAGTCCTGTTGATCCTTTATATGAATCGCTTCACCGATGAAACTGTGGCCTTTCTTCTTGTCTTCGCTTGAAATTGTAATCTGCAAAATGAAGTCTTTATAGTCTATGCAGGTTGCGCCCACAATATAATTTTTCAGACCTATCCAACGATACCCCACATCATGGGAAAGATGAGAAAAGAAAATTCATCCCCGCTTCACGTGTAGGGGAGGCATGGGTGGACATGGGGTCCCGCTGAGTGTAGGCATATAGGTTCGCCTAAAAAAATATTTTAAAAAATTTTATTTCACCACTTTGTCAGCGTGATTAATATGTATGTATACCCATGTCAAATTACAGCTTTTTAGTACTAAGCGTCTCTGAGCTAAGCCGCGGACAGAAGACGGACGGGCGGACATGGCGAAACTATAAGGATTCCTTGTTGACTTCGTACCCTTAAAAATTTACGCTCTAGTCATGTAATAAAAAGTTGTAACACAAAAATGCAATTTTAAGAAAAAATGCGATTCCAATGCTGTTCCATACAAAACTGCAATCATACAGATAAAATTCTTGGAATACCTAGGCCATCTATGTATCATGTAGAGAAATACCTTGAAACTGAGAGAATGGAAAGATTTGCATCTCTCGCTGGCCATTTGAAAGTATCCGATATAGTTGCTTGGTCACAACATAGATGGCGGTTTACACAAACTTTATGGACATTATTCTTGGGCATAAGAATACCGCACCAAATAATCCTTTCGATGTCTATGGAAATAATTTCATAAAATGTCTTGCTATTTCTCGGAACGAAAAGGCTATCGTGAGTTTTTGATAGTAGAATCTTGTAATATTATTTACGAAACCAGAATTGAAAGTCTGTATCCTAGATCTCACACTAAAGGCAACCCTTTCTAATGAATCTTTGATATGACATTCCTAAGTTTGAGTATTGTTTGATAAATACTTAATAAAACTTACACTATAATTACTTGAACAGTTGTTTAGTTTACAAATCCATAGAAGTAACATTTCGTTATTTTCGAATCTGCCTTTTGTATGGCAAGAAAAATCTTTTCGGTTCATATCCAGCAACAGTTGGGTTTCCTGAAATTAAGAACTTTTATTGGGTTTTTCCTTCTATCGGGTTAATGCAAAGGCAAGTCATTTTATAATATTCTAACACATTATACGAGTATTTGTTATACAGATCATCTTTCTGTGCTGCCTTCTCCTATCGGAGTTTGGCTATCACTAGGGCTACTAAATCATTTTGATTAATAAATTTTTCACAACAAATTTTTCTCTAAACAATCTTATTATAGAGATAGAGTTGACAAATTGTAACTTTAAATGTTTGTTACCACCAATAATCAATATCAATAACAAAACACCCCAGTAATACTTAAGGGGGTGCTTCAGACCATAAAATTGAACAACTTTCACTATGGAGCCAACATCGAAATCACGAAAAAAAAAACGCTCTTTCATACAAAACTGCACGACCGACTCGACTTAAATGTATGGGACAGCTGATTTCTTTTTCGCTATTTCGCAGTTGGCTCCATAGTGAAAGTTGTTCAGTTTGATGGTCTGGTCCCCTTAAGTATTACTAGGGTGTTTTGTTACGCCCTGTCTACTAATATTATAAAGAGGAAAGATTTGATGTTTGGTTTGTTTGTATTGAATAGTCTCCGAAACTACTGAACCGATCTGAATAATTCTTTCACCATTAGAATGCTACATTATCTGTGATGAATATAGGCTAGAAAAAAACGGCCAAGCGTGTATGGGGAAGATTCTAAGGCGGTACGAAGTTCGCCGCGGTCATCTAGTAATAAGTATATAAAAATTTAATGATATTTGTTAGTAAGCACATAAATTGAGAACGGCTCGACCGATTTGGCAAAGTTTTTTTTAAAGTTTCGTAAACATTCCGAATAATGTTATAAAAAATAGGACATAAATGTTGGGTCTAGTCTTAAATAAAAACCTACCTTACTGCTTCCTCGAAAATCTTGAAAGTCAGTTCCTGTCTGGGTAAAGCGGCTTGATGACATCTTAGTCCTATGTGTTCCATCGATTTTCAACCTTACGCCAATCAGCAGAAGCGTGTTTTGATTATTATTGGATCCGTTTAGAATGGTATTTGAATCATCTGGTCGATGAACCGGACCTCTGGATTTATTTGAATAAAATTAGAACGATGAGATAATTCGCTACATTCCTATAATTATATTTTATTTTTAAATTCTTAAGTCGTATCCTGTATACGAGGATGAGATGTAAGGAAAAGTATCATTAATCTGTAAACCACATACTCTACTCATCATACTGAACAACTTTTACTATGGAACCCAATCGGCCATAGTCGCCTTCTAGTTGACTAAAATGTGAATCTAGCCTGGACTTGTATTAAGTATGATGACTACACAACGATATAGAATACGTTTATAGATACAAACATGACTCATGACTCGGGTACAAAAATTCCTGTCTGTCCCACTAGTCCCATTCATATTCATCATACAAATATTTTTCTCTAACGGGATTCGAACCCGCGACCCTCGGCACAGTAGGCAAGTTCACTGCCGACTGACCTACCGAGCCGTCTATTGCCTTTACTTTGACGAAAAGTACCGATACTTCAAATGAGATGACAGACCAAGTGCATGCCGTACTTTCTGTGCTTCAACTAAATGTGCTTTGGGCCTATTCATTCATTTTACTTTGATCGAAGCCTCAATCAGTAAAATTACAAAAAAAATCCTAGTAAGATTGTCAATACTAGCTGAGCGAGCTGATGCAGGGAGCGACACATGGGGCACTTTGATTGGCTGACTCTCTGGCACACTGTGATTTTCGTCGAAATTAAAGTAATACTAGTGTTTTCCCGCGACTTCGTCCGCACAAATTATATACCAGATTTTAAGTCAGTTCATAAGCTATCAAACAAAAAAAGTTTCATCAAAATCGGTTCAGTAGTTTTTGCGTGATGCGCGAACAAACAAACAAACACACAAATAAACAGACAAACAGACAGACAAAATTTCTAATAAAGGTTGATTTCGAGTCAGGGATACCTAAAAACCATATCGTAATCTTTTTTTTGTAATTTTGTAAATATCTTCAATGTACAGACACACTTCAGTTACAGTTTTATAATAGTTTAGATTAGATTGTAGCATTAACAATACTCACAGGTTATTCGGTAAGAGGTACACTGCCAAACATTGTGTTTGCATTGTAACGTTACACGCCTTCAGCAGAACCTGTTGGGCTACTCTGCGATTTAACATAATTCGAGGCACTTTAGAATGGTCGAAGTAGAAATGGTTTATTATTGATTCTATCGCTATTATTTTTCCGCAATCTGATACTGGACATATTACTGGGCTGAAAGAAGAACAATGCTGATTTTTTTTAGTACATTTGAGAATGAAATCATTGGAAATGATTCTCTATTAAAAATATTTCTTTAGGTTGGGGCTATAAAAATGATTAAGGGATCTACAATACGAATAAGTGTTCGTAGTGCGGAACTCTATATACAGGAAGTACTTAAGTTGTTAAAGTTTTGATTAGTTTGTAATATCGATAAGCCTTTCGATATTATAAGTTTGTCGAAATGCTATAGAGTGCTCAGTAGTGGTAATGATCTATATTACCGGGGAAATGTTTTATAATTAGGTAGATAATTCTCATCAGCGCTGATTAGATCACTCTCAAATGTTGTGAAATTGGAATTAGTCGAATTCGTTTTATTATAATTAACGTTTTGATATCGAATTACAGTTTCTGTATCTTGTTTTAGTTCATGTTTCTTGCGTATCTGAAAAATAAACTATTATTATTGTCTTATACACACACGAATGTGTACTTAGTGAAGATCGAGTATAACGCTGCGCGGCCAGCTTATGTCGTTTTTGTATACCTTGATATGTCGCTATAATTATGTTAAGCCCGACCAGAAATATAAAAAACCTCGCCATGTTGCGGAAAATCATTGAAACTAATATTTGTACTTGGATCACTGACATTAAAGGTTATAGTCGATTGCAGCGCCCCCAAACCAGGTTTTTTATATTTCTGGTCAGGCTTTACGTAAATCTGTTGTTTTGCACCTATCTTCTCAAATACAAATGCGACTCGCGTATTTAAAAAAACGGACTTACGTCGTTACACTTTCCAATGTCTAAAAGACCATAATTTTCATAAACAGTTCTGATTTTATGATCGCTTTTAGATTTACGCTTCGATTCTGAAAATAAAAGACTAATTTATTTATAAAATCCGACGTTTATTGATGGTCAACTTTCTTTATTTTATGTAACTTACTTGAAGCTTTAATACGATTGTCATGATCACCACTCGCTAAATCTTGAACTTGCGCACACGAAGATTCTGAGCTGATTCTTCTTAAGTCAAGATTACATTTAATAGAAGAATGACCTTCATTCATAGTCATTGCGGAATCTCCGCGGTCTTGTCTCTTTTCAACTTTGATTCATGAAAAATAATTAATTATAAAATTTTTTAACTGCTATGTAGTTCACACTCTTGTCTTGTTTGACAGGTTAGGGTTGAACTACATCAGGAAGCACGGGATCGCATTTTTCCGTCGCTTCATCCTTTTCTGTCACTCAGGAACGTCATTTGTTAGAGCATATAAGATAGACGGAACGGAGCAGCACGGAACACCACGCCGCGTGCGATCGCGTTCCGTCTATTTTATTTATATTTATGCTCTAACAAATGACGTTCCTGAGAGACAGAAAAGGATGGACCGACGGAAAATGCGATGGTGTGCTACGTGGTGTAGTTCAACCATTAGTGATTAAATAAATAAATATCTTGGACATTGTCACACAAATTATCTAGACAAATTTAAAGTACCAGAAACTAGCCTGAACTTGTATAATGATGACTAGACAACGATATAGAATACATAATATATAGATACAAACATCCATGACTCGGGTACAAATATTGCGCACGCGATCGCATTTTTCCGTCGCTCCATCCTTTTCTGTCACTCAGGAACGTCATTTGCTAGAGCATATAAGATAGACGGAACGGAACAGCACGCCGCATGCGATCGCGTTCCGTCTATCATATATGCTCTAGCAAATGACGTTCCTGAGTGACAGAAAAGGATGGAGCGACGGAAAAATGCGATCGCGTGCGGCCATGTGTAGTTGAACCCGTAATGACAATGTTTCAAGTTTTCAACTAAAAAAAATTGTTCCAATGATTTTCCGCAGGGTGGCGATGTGTTTTATATTTTTGGTCAGGATTTACAATACTATATACGTTTGTCTCTCTCTGATCTGTCAATGGTGAGGGCAGGACTAGTATATTCTTAGCTACACAATGTTTAAAATCTATTACGGTATCGGTACTATAACTTACGTGTGATTCCTAATGGAATAGACTATAACTAGGTACCTACTTTGTAAACCGTTACTTCATGCACTTAGTTCATTCAAAACGATAAATAGGTATAAACTCTTATGTGATGTTAACTTTGTAAAAACCTGGTCAGGTGCGTTATTATCCCATCTACTAACTATTTATTATAGAGTTAGAAGAAATGGTCGAAAAACAACATGTATGATTCGAGCAAAGCAGTATCAGAATAGTGGCCAAGGGAGGGACGGTGGAGTAGGCTAACCATCAGCATGTTGGTTGGTCGATATTGTAAGAGTTACAGAAGTGGATCAAATTAGCACAGGACTCAGGACCCTGATGAATAGCGCAATAAAAAGGAGGCGTATGCTCGGTAGTAGGTTGATGTGGGCTGACTTTATTGATTGATTCGAATGATTTCTAGTACTTATTAAATACACAAATGATGATGTCACATAATCCAACACAGTAAACAAGCGATACCGATAGGAACGTAGTAGCTTAGCATTGAATATAGTTAACCTTGTTAAAAACTACCACTTGCGCACCTATGTGGGCACTGAAAGCTATAAACTGATTGTGCGTGTGCGGGCTTTGAACGGGTAGTTTTGATTATCGCTACTGAAAGATTCGAGTACTAGGCCAAAATTAATGACTCCATATAATACTAATGTGTGATCCTACTGCTGCTAAAAACATATTTGTTTCTCAAGATCTCAATATTTTTCACATAACATACAACGAAAAAGATAATAAACGTCCAGTAATCATAAATGATTGAAAAGTAAAACCCGAATTATGTTTTCTATTGAAACAGGTCCATAAATCCTCGAAAGATGTGGATTTAACAAGGAAAAATACGCCACACTGTGCAGTTTGCAAAAACCTGTCCAAGTCTCCGCTCTATGTCTGTGAGCCAATCAGTGTTACATGCGAAAAATGTCAAAAAGCCGGTAAGTTGCATTTAGTTAGAGGAACATCACAAGCTTTATATCATAACTTTCTCAAAAACAGGTTTAAATTAAATCGAGGTAAAAAACGAGAGTACGTCCTTTAAATGGTTTTTATTTTATTTGCATTCATCATCACAGCCTATGTACGTCCTACTGCAGGGCACAGGCCTACCCTCGTGGAGGGAGTATTGGCGTTAGTCCACTTCATGTGCCCAATGCGGATTGGTAGACCTCAAGATTGAGTTTCCATAGCTCCCCGCAACGCACAACCAATGCTTGCCGAACAGTTTTGGATTGATATTTTTAAATTTCACATTCTAATTCAGATACAAAAACGTCAAAAAATTTATGGCATTGTCATAATACGAATAAGAACGTGTCATATTTAAAAAAAAATGTTTTTGTTTAATGGTGACAGACCTAATTACTTACCTTGCTCCGAATTGAATTCGTCCGCTCATTTCTTTCCTCCGTTGCCTGATTCATTCAAAAATAATAATTATCAATCTTTAATCTAAACACTAAGGGTTGAACTACACCACGTAGCACACCATCGCATTTTTCCGTCGCTCCATCCTTTTCTGTCACTCAGGAACGTCATTTGCTAGAGCATATTATGATAGACGAGAACCCGATCGCACGCGGCGTGCTGTTCCGTTCCGTCTATCTTATATATGCTCTAGCAAATGACGTTCCTGAGTGACAGAAAAGGATGGAGCGACGGAAAAATGCGATCGCGTGCGGCCATGTGTAGTTCAACCCTAAAGGTTCTAATTGATCGTAGCGCCTAAAAAGCAGTTTTTTTCTGATCAGGCTTTACCTAATGTATTCAAAATAAATACACTATTAGAGGAGAAGTAACATAAGAGGATTGACTAGTACCGTTTTGTCCATATTCCCCTGTTTCCTGGATAATGACACGAACAGTTTTTTATCATACAAACTATGTTACCTTTACTATGTCTCTATGTTTTGGTTTTTTGCATAAATTAATTACTGTTTGAACTAAGGACCTTCGAAAATTACCAATTTTACCGCCCATTTTCAAACATCCATAAAATTTTGACGAATATAAACAAATAAAGCAAAACATACAGACATAGCCATGTTAGATAGATATAATAGATAAAATTAAATAAAACTTATCGTAGCAACTTGCCAGGTAAAGTTTTGTTTACAACTCATGCCTAATGGAATGGAATAGCTTATATTTTGTAGTTAGCATCTGTTTACTTATGCTTGTATTGTTCACAGTCGACTGCTCTGCTTTATTTCCCGAGCATTAAGGATTGATAGCGAAATCGTTCTATAATAGCTTCCGATCAGCGTGACGAAATTCTGCCTTTAATGAATACTAATAACATAAACAGGTAACTAGTGCCCAAGCATGAATACCTATGTGTTTATCTATTTTTGTATTTACCTCTTTAAACATTGTGAATGTACACAAATATAAAAATATAGATATTTAAAAATTACGTTTTTATAAACAATTATTTACTTGATTAAGACATAAGTCATTATATGACAGTTTTTATAACATTATTGGGTGATGTACCTTCAACCAAAAAGTTTAAAATACTTACAAAGGTAGGTAGCATAGATGTAAAACTTTTCGCTTAAGCTGAAAGATGGAGCCATGAAATCGAGAGCGAGATAGCTAGTTGTGAAACCATGTAAACAAAAAAGAGAAAACATTATCCTACGATCTCTGTAGGTATTTTAAACATCTTGCCTATAACGTTCAATCGATTTGATAAAAATGATATTATGCTGATTGCTGGCATAGCTTACACTCAGTTGCAGAAACGTTCATTAAAGTTAATCCTCCATTAAGGCTGCGTTTCCATCAGAGATGTGTGAAGTAGCGAGGCGGTAAGCGACAAAACAATTCGCCAATGGCGCGTTCGTTCGATCATGTCATTGGGAAATTGAAGCACTCTGATTGGCTGATTGTTTCCTCGCTCACCTCCTCGCTACCGCGCACATCTCTGGTAATGCTAGTTTTTGCTACGTCAACAAGACAAAAAGCGACAGCAAGAGATTTAATTGAGGAATATACTTTAATGAGCGTTTCTGCAACTGAGTGTCAGACGCTGAAAAGTTTTTAAGTGGTTTAAGCATAGGCCAAGTATTTCACTTGCTCTTTCTACGGTTTAAGTGTAAAACTATACAGGGTGGAAAGTTGAGGTGGGGCACAGGGCAACATTAGTAGAACAATTGACACGAAAAGAAGAAGGGCAGCTACCAGAAGCATTATAGCTACAAGAAAGCGTCCTTAAGAGACTAACCCTAACTTTTGGAGTACCATTTTACTTGTGCATTCACCAATTTATAAAAAATGTGCAGTCATCGAGTAAAACTGAAATTTTCATAAGTAACATAAGTCTCTATGGGGTCAACCGAGATCGATGTATTAGAAAACGCAAAATTAAATTCCCATACATTTATTAGGGAAATAAAAAAATCACCTAGTTGTGATTTTGTAAACACTTTCCCAAAATTTTCGAGGTAGTTCAGGCAATTGAACTGAACAAATTTTACTATGGGAGCAAACCTGATTATTGTTTTGCTATTTCAGATTTTCTCCTATAGTAAAAGTTGTTCAGTTTTATAGTCCGAACCTAAAAAGAAATGTGTTTACAAAATCACAACTAGGTGATTTTGTTATTTCCCTACTAAATGAATAGGAATTTAATTTAACTATTTTTTATTTAACTTTTTATTCTTGTGCTTGTCTAAATAAATTTATTTAATAATAAAAAACCATGTACAGTCAGCAGCAAAGAGATGGATGCACTTTTACTACGTCGTAGTATAATGATGTATCCACTTTAGTACTACGCGTAGTACTAAAGTATACATCTTTTGCATGAGGAGGCATACATCTTTTTGCTGCTGACTGTACACATTTAATTTTGCTTTTTTGCGATTTACCTCGACCTCAGTTTACCCCATAGACTTATGTTCCTTATCAATAAGAGTATCAAATGTGTTGAAAATCTTCTCGATGACTGTACATTTAAAAAAAATCGGTGAAATAAAATATAAGTAAAATTCTCCAAAAGCCTCCAAAGCTCTTAAAAGGGATAGTCTCCTCAGAACGTTTTCTTGTAGCTATAATGCTTCTGGTAACTGCGCTTTGAGTCCCATCTCAACTTTACACCCTGTATACTATTACCTATTCTGTGGCAGTGTCTAATAATAAGCTGACGAAATCGATAAATTATGTATTGGAAAAATGGTAATCGATATTATTATAATTCACATCAATGAATGTTACGTATACAAGATAATAGTATATTTATTTAAATTTCGCGAATTTTTATGGGAGGGCAAGACGAATTATGGGCCTATATTAAAAATGTTAAATAATTATTAACACAAATTCTAAATGATAACGTCCTACATTTGAGTACATTACTCAACCGTGCTATAAAATAATGTACGTAATATAGGTAGGTTTACCAATTTGTACTAATGTTCATGGTAGGCTTTATTACAGTCTCGAGAACAATCTATGTCTAACTAGTCGTATCTAATAGCTTAAGGTGACATTATTGAGTTGAATCTGTGAAAGTCAAAATAGATAACTGAGGAAGCCCGTGGGTTCGAATCCCTAAATGTTTTTAGTAGAGTAAAATAATATCTGTAACTAGAGTTACAGATATTTGTATCAATATAAATGTATTCTATATTGTTGTCTGGTAATCAAAATACAATCTGATCTGGAGTGCGATTTTTGAATCTCATTTGGTGAACTCTGACTCTCAAAAATCATACTTCAGGAGTGCGATTTTTGAAAGTCAAATCAGCAGCAGAAAGATAGTAATTTTGTCATTTTCAACTGCTGAGCTCAGCGAATGAGATTCAAAAATCGCACTCCAGGTACTTCAATTGGGTCCAGCACGGCTAGCATGCCACCCACAACAAAGCTTAAACGAGAAAAAACGTCATGCGAACCGATTTGTATTGGGTTTTCACAAAAGCTTACGGCTTCGTTTGGATTAACATAAATTTTATTTCATCGTAATCGTTTCATTAAATCAAAAGCTATGAGTATTTAAAGTCTGCGCGTACGGAGTCCCAGGCGGGTGTCGCTAGTATTAAATAATATCGAACAAATAGTTTAAATGCACAGCAGGTCAAGCAAGATATATGTTACTCAGCATCTGGACGACCGACCGAGCTTCGATCATCCAGCATCATATTAAAAACAAATTTTCTCAAAGATGAGACCTAATAGATTTTCTGACCAAAACACCAACCATCATGCATAAAAATCAAAGCCGAAATGAAAACTGCGTCTGTTCGTGAGAGGAGCTCGAATTTTTAATATATGTATTAATAATATAGTTACCCTATTACGAGTATCGAAAGTGTACATCATACCAAAGATGTGTGTCAGAATCGTAGCATCTGGCGATCTATTGTCTCTGCCTACCCCAGTAGTGGGACATAGGCGTGAGCATATGTATGTATGTATGTATGTACATCATACCAAACACATGAGATACCGAAATATTACTGATATAACTTGTTATAGCCGTGTTGAGCTGTTAATTTTGAAGTTATTCATAATATAAAGTGTTTGCCGCTTAATTACATAAAAACAAAGTTCCGAATTGGCAAGCTCCGTCCTACACCTTGATCTTCAGAGTGTTGTATGTTACCACTAGTTACTGGAACAAATACTGTTCATTGGAACTAAATGGTGTAACTATTGTATAATGTAGCGTAACGCGGGCGTAATGTAATGTAGTTATTACAATTTTAGTGTTTAATTACTGCTTTACTTTTTTATGGAATTCTCGTAATATCTCGTTCTCGTTTTTGTCGCAGATAAACAAACGTTAATTAAGTAAAACATTAAGTGGGTTGTGTTTAAAACGTTAAATGAGTATTGGCGATAAAATTTAAATAGTTTGATAAACTAAAAGTTTTATATAAATTGTAAGATCTTTCTTTTGTTCTCAGCCACAGACATGGTCTGTGTTCCCAGCTTACAATCTTTTCACACTAGTGACTTCTCAGCAATTCCCCATCTATCGTTGCTGGTTGAAAGTTCCTTTTCTCCCGTTTTTCGTTGATTTGATATGGCAGTATAACTATTCGATAAGCCACGTTAGAGGCATACTGGTGGTGTCAAAATTATCTGACAGCAAGTTGACCACTAACTTGCCTCTACCAATCCGCATTTGGCCAGCATTTTTTTTTAAATTTATTTATTCAATTAAATGGGTACATTTTGCATCGATCGTCTCCTTGTTTCCCTTCGTTCTACAGTACTATTGCTCCAACTTCCCAAGCAGCATACCTACTTACTAGGACTAACATCGCAACGCCAACGCGCAGACTTTGTCACATAATTAGGCGTAGTAAGGAAAGTGGGCTACCGATTGAGCACTCGAATCTTGCGCAACATTTCTCGCGTATTTGTGACATATTGTATGATTTTATTACATTTTTTGAATTGTCATCTTTATTTGGTTGGACAAGGTATAGTTGGTTGCTCATGGTTGGTTACATAGTAGCCTCATTTGTTGCTGTTTAGGGCGTGGCATCCATTCATGTTTTACTGTATCGATGTATTCCTTATCTAACTTTGTAATATATTGTAGCTTAGCTTATTCTTCTTAGCCGTAACCTTATGACTGAGAAATGTGACCATAACAGGCCACTACCTGCTTGTGTCACTACTCGTAACTCTCCTGGGCTAGTATGCCCGGGCAAGGTGAACTTCCATTACCAACTATCTTTTTCAGCGCTTTCATATTGATTTCAATAAGGTTCTAATGTAAGGTGGCCCACATTTCAAATTGGTTGACTATAGATACTATACGTAACACCGACTGCTCTCATAAAGGAAGGAAAACATAGTGAAGAAACTTGCGTACACTGAAGAAGAAATGTTGATGCGTATGTGAATTCTACCAATCCGCATTTGACGTCACCACGCGTGTGGTGGATTAACGCCCAATATACTCTCCTTGTGGCTTGCCGGTGCCCCGCAGTGAAACGTATACAGGGTGAAATTGATATCATTAGCATCCTTTTAAACTAAGAGTCTACCCATCAAACTATGGACAACTTTCACTATGGGAGCAAGCCGATCGGAGCAACAAAAAAAATCTGCTGTTACATAAATTTGAGTCGAGTAGGCAGTGGCGGCGGGTGCAATTTAGTATGGAATCGCAGATTTTTTTTTGCTCCGATTGGGTTGCTCCCACGGTAAAAGTTATTTAGTTTGATGGGTAGACTCTTCGTTTAAAAGGATGCTAATGATATCAATTTCACCCTGTATAGGCTGATGATGAAATGATTAAATTAAAAGTCAACTTTGATTGACAACAAAACAAATTAAAGTAATTATCGTTAGTGTACCGAGAGTGAATTTTATAGATGCACTGATGTAATTCATATCATTATTCAATCTTCAGACACCTGCACCTAACGGACCATCAAACTCCACATCTATTTTCTCATGGTCCAGAAAGAGACAACAAACGATAATTTCACATAACACGTTCAATTAAAACCTCTAATAACAACATTGTAGGTTTTAAAATGGCTTGATTAACAATCTTGGGTGTATAAAACTATAGGCAGAAGGTGAGCAAAGTGCATGCTTGACTGCATACAGTATCGTTCCAATATTGCATGCAGACCATGTCGATAAGTTATTACCTACTTAGGTGTAATAGGATGTAATGCTACTTAAGTATAATAGTTGTGATATAACTGTAATCATAGTATTTATAGATTCGTGTGACGAAATAGTGCTGATGATAATCTGTCTGTAGCTTTTCAGGTTTGTTAGAAACGCGATTTTTTTTTCAATAGTAGATTACACACCGAGGACAGGAAAGTAAATGTCCGAGGTTAGTATACTATTTTTCTCCTCGACGGAGGTGGAAAGCGACAACTCCGTTTAGCGCAGCGGGACGACAATTTGACGCTTTTCGTCCGGAGGTGAGAAAATATTATTGATTACAAACGTGTTACAGGCTACAGCCATGTTGTGCTATTTTGAAAATTTCGTGCTCTGGGTTGTGGGCTCGTCCGAAATTGGAAAACGCAATTCCCCGGTTTGGAAGAGTGAGGGTTCAAGTACCACCCGGGATTAAATTTTTCAATCTTTAATTTGATTAGCGTTGTTTTTTTGTTTAATTAACAACGTTATTTTCTTGACTTGAGGTTCTGTGCGATCAAGAGCGTTGATGGCGCGTTGCGGAGAGCTATGCTCACTCAATCATGAGGGTCTAGGTTCGATTCCCCATACGGAATACCGACTGCTCTCAAACGGTGAAGGAAGACATCGTAAGGAAACCTGCAAACGCAGAAGAAGTAATTCTGATGTGTACCTACTCGTATGTGAAGTCTACCAATCCGCACTGGGTATGCAAGCAGGACCAATGCTCATACACCCTCCTTGTGTTCCCTGCAGTGAGACGTTTACATGGTAAGGGTAAACAGTTTCATTACTTTAAGGGGTAATCACCCCTTAAGCCAACCCCGGTACCCATGATATTGAACAACTTTCCCGAAGAATCATATAAGTTGGAAATTCGCATAATGTTTTTTCGACTTTACATACAATCATTCGGTCAGCTGGTTGCATTTAGTATGTTTTTTTAAGGAACCCTTTAAAGTAATACAATTTACCCTAAAACCGTATACAGGGTAAAATTGATATCATTAGTAGGTATCCTTTTAAACCAAGAGTCTACCCATCAAACTGAAAAACTTTTACTATGGGGGCAAACCGACCGGAGCAAAAAAAATCAGCTGTTCCATACTAAACTGCAACGCCTACTCGACTCAAATGTATGCAACATCAGATTTTTTTTGCTCTGCTTTGTTTGCTCCCATTGTAAAAGTTGTTCAGTTTGATGGGTTGACTCTTAGTTTAAAAGGATGCTAATGATATTTTCACCCTGTCTATACAGGGTGATGAATCAATAATAGATTATAATCTGTGCACATGTCACAGCTTCTGTTTTTTTGTAAGTATGTTTTAGTATGCAAATAAGGAACATTTATATTGTGTTACTTAATTTTCGTAATACCGATTGAATAATTGACAAAATTGTCCACATTATCGGATAAAGTGCTTACGTCAAATAATAAGCCGGTGCACCCACCACCTCGTTTTGTGTTCACATATAAATTGAACGTGGAGTTTCTCTCGTCACATTCGAGACACAGCCTTAGTAACGTGCGTTAGTTTATTTTCTTTTCAATTTCTGTCTAGTGAGGTGGTGTTTTAAGTAAAAGTGTTTGTAGAAAGAAATATAAGAAAGAAAAATGGCAATTAAGGTAATACCATAATCTTTATTATTTCATAAAGTAAAGGATGTTCTAACAACTACATACAGCTTGCAAGGATCTTAAATTCGAAAGGTTGAGATTGAAATATTTCGGGATGAGGCTTTGTTGAGGCTTCGGGATACGTCAGAATAAGACGAGATGGGACCAAAATTGTTATTTTTGAATCGTGAGATTCAATGAATGAAATGAATGAATGTACACAAATACACAATTCATAGTGTTTAGGTCATTTTCTACTGCTGATCTCAATGTTCAAAATTTGCACTGCAGATCAAATTATCTATAATTCATTTATTTCTTTTTTAACGCCTACTGAAATGTTAAAAAAAAATTTGTTATGATTATTATATTATTAATCAATGAATTAAATATTATCGTATTTAATATAAGATTATGAATACAATACGTAGAAAAGCAGAAATAATTTCTACAAATCAACTTTATGGGTCTAACCTTTTTCACCATCAGCCTATATACGTCCCACTGCAGGGCACATACCCTCTAGGAGGGTGTTTGGGTGTTAGTCCACCAAAAAATATAAAATTATAGCCAATATCAATTAGGTACCATATTTTGAATACGTACATAACTACAAAACTAAGAAAACTTATTATAACAATTTGGTTAATCCTAATGCTTTAGTCACTCAAGTCCTAACATTGTATTGTTTTAAGCCTCGAATAGGTATATTAACTTTTAATTGGATTACCTACTACCCATAATCTTCTACTTTAATACCATCATCATCATCTCAGTCGTCCACTGCTGGACATAAGACTCCCCATAGACCATAAAACAGTCTTAACTAGGTACATTGACATTTACACGTAAAAGTTAACAAACCTATACAAAAAGATAATTGGTATTAGAGGTGCTTAATAACTATTTAAACAATGTTTACCTGCTTAGTAAAAATTCATAATTAATATTGTAGTAAACGATTGATAATAGTGCATTTCTTTGTTGGCACGTTAATTAGTTAGCACGGCATTTGAATACAAACTGAGTTATGCTAATTTAGTTAAGTTTTACTAAACACACCAGGAAAAGATACAATGTCAATTGAAAATATACATTCTTACAGAAAAAGCCGCGTATGAATTATACAGGGTGAAATTGATATCATTAGCATCCTTTTAAACTAAGAGTATACCAATCAAACTAAAGAACTTTTATTAAGGGAGCAAACAGATCGGAGAAAAAAAAATCTGATGTTGCATACATTTGAGTCGAGTAGGCTTTGCAGTTTAGTATGGAACAGCAGATTTTTTGCTCCGATCAGTTAGCTCCCATAGTAAAAGTGGTTCAGTTTGATGCGTAGACTCTTAGTTTAAAAGGATGCTATTTTTTTATTTTTTTGTAATTTTGGATACAAACTGTCTTATAAATGATATTAAATTCACCTCGTATTATCTACACTAATAGTATAAATTGATAATAAACGTTGGCCTGTATGTTATGTTTGATTTACACTACAATGAAGAGAGAAAGTTAGCCAATATAGCAAAGCATTGAATCAAAGGGTTATTTTTTTCTCGAAAAGGAGCAGAAGTTTAGCTACAGATACACTATAAGTTAAGGCGATAGTACACGCTAAAGCCGTGGGTAAAAATATAGTTTCACTTCAAATATGATGATGACTCATCATCAATCTACAAAGTAAAATTGACATCATTAGCATCCTTTTAAACTAAGAGTCTACCCATTTTAAAAGGATGCTAATGATATCAATTTCACACTGTATATTCTTCATAATTATTAGCTATTATTATACTGGACACATTACATAATTGCCGCTTAGGTCTGACTGGCTAGGGCTATTCATTTCCTAGGCACATACTTCTTATCTTGAAGCGCTCGTTGGCGTAGTGGAGCTTCGGTATTGGAAAGGATCACCGAAGTTAAGCAACGTCAGGTCCGGTCAGTCTTTGGATGGGTGACCGTTTAGTGGTATTTCATCTCGAGCGTTTCCGTGCTTCAGAAGGCACGTTAAGCAGTTGGTCTCGGATAGTTTCGTCAGATAGCGTTGTAACTATTCGTTAAGCCAGGTCAGAGGCCTATTGAGGCGGCTTGAAAATTCTCTGACAGCAAGTTGACCACCTTGCCTCCACCAACACGCACTGGGCCCGCGTGGTGGAGTATGGCCCACTCCCTCTCATCCTTATTCGTGAGCGGAGGCCTTTGCCCTGCAGTGGGATTCTATAGGCTACGCAAAGCAAAAAAGATACTTCTTCTCACAAAAAAGATGAGGGAAACAAACCGCACTGTAGAGTATTGTGAACAAAATAGAGCGTTGATTGATAATATTATAAAACATAACATAAATGGCGACGGGCTCACCCCCGTCACACTGGTTACTCTGGTGAAACGTGGATGTTCTGAGGTTTCAGAATATCTCTGACTACACCCTCGGGGAATATAGTCGTAAGCATTATGCTTATGCTTATGCATAACATAAATGTGACAAAGAAAAAAAAACAGAGTAAAGTTCGAATAGATGAATCAAATTGTATATTAGATAGGGACAAATTGCCTTACAATCCGCAACATTAGTCATTCTAAGTTGTCAAAAAACTTAATAATTCTATAAATAGCCAAGCTCTTACATAACAATAAGATTCTCAAATTCAAACAATACACTGTTATTGTCTCAGTGAAAACAAAAGTTATGTGTAAATGCGTTAACAGTTAACAAGAAAACATTCTACGTAACTCTAGACTTTCAGTTTGTGGGAAATATTGTAAAAAGTTTCTTTTGTCTCCTGATCTATTGATTGTTACGGTAATTGAAGAAAAAAAAGGTTTGAACTTTAATGTGATTACTATCGCTCTCTAGTGTTGATGCCCTGTTGTTATAAACATTATGCATGCAAGCGGAAAGCAAAAAATAATCACATGCGAGATACTTTTGATTAAAATAAATTAGCGTGTTCAAATGTACCTAATTTATTGCTTCCGGTATTCTATAAAATTCAATAAAAATATATACAATTTTAAACGTGTCGTATTTCAATCATTTGTATAGTTAATTTAAAAATAGTCTGTTAGAACAATCAGTTTGGCTATGTTTTGTAGAATACACAATGTAAATATGTACCTATTTAAACAAAAATGTTTGCACCATTAATATATATATAATTGTAACAATCAACAATTTTTATTTCAAAACGTATAAAAGTTTGCCAAATATAACTAAGAATACAACTCATTTTTGGAAATAACTTGTTTTGCATTTTAACTTTTTAAGCCTTCTAAAATGAAAATGATTATCCTTTCCAGTTGATTACCGTAGCTGTGGCTCTTCTGGCGTGTGCTAATGCAAGACTCTATACGTCGTACCGACCAGCAGATCTGCAGCCAGCTGCAGCCGTTTACAGGCGCGCCGTCGCTCAGCCCAGGCTCGGTTACGAGCACCATCACATATCTGAGGATGAACACGTTGATTACTATGTAAGTAAAACAGGTCTTAATGAAGTTCGAACCAACCAGTTGACCTGCGACTACCCGAAGCCGCTTACAGGCGTGCCTTCGCTCAGCCTAGGCTTGATTACGAGCACCATCACATATCTGAGGATGAACACGTTGATTACTATGTAAGTAAAACAGGTCTTAATGAAGTTCGGACCAACCAGTAGACCGGCGACTACCCGAAGCCGTTTACAGGCGTGCCTTCGCTCAGCCTAGGCTTGATTACGGGCATCATCACTATCTGAGGATGAACACATTGATTACTATGTAAGTAAAACAGGTTAAACAGGTCTTATTGCAGTTATGACTAACCAAGCCAACACTCTGCTTTGAACACTACCATTTGTATCTATTGGTTTTGCTATACAACGTGTTAATGAATAAGCACAAAACCTCATACACCCCAGCTCATTTACAAAGAAATAATTAGAGTGAAACAATAATTTCAATAATTTGATAGTTTAAATTTAAAGTTATTCGCATTTTATGTTTTGAGGCAAAAATTATTAGCTAACATTTCATCATTCAAGAATCATGGTTTGGTAGTAAGTAGGGTGAGTGTGCCCGTGCGGTGGGTTGAGATCGAGTTCAGTAAATATTAAATTTTAATAGTACATTATGATACAAGTTCGGTAAGTTGATAATTACAGCCGAGGCGTTATTGCTAGACCGAGCCGTAGGCGAGGTCTACAAGAAAGCCTAGGCTGTAATTATCAAACCGAACGTGTGTCATACGACGTTTTATAACATATTTGCGAGGAAACAAGGAAATAAATAAATTTTTCTTACTTTAAGAAAAAAGAAAAAAGGCAAAGACACAAAAACATCCAGTATTACTAATAAAATAAATTAATATTGTTTGTTTTGGTTTCACATAAATGGGTGTAATTTATTGTCAAAATAAATTAATTTAAGAATTAAATATTTACTTTATTATATTTTATCTCCCAAAGTTAATTTTATTCATAAAATGTTGACCACTTTTCTGACATAAAAACTCTTTGCTAAGATTTAAAAAAGTACCGTTCATTTTAGACGCAACCGTCCGTTTTACTTTACATTACCGAACTAGGCCGTAATGAGATACATTACGTTAGTGAAATTGGTCAAATAAGAGACCATTTACGAGCTAATGTGTTATAAAATTAAATTACTTAATATTTTGAAAAAAATTACCTACGTTGAAACAATGATAATTCGATTCTGCTCTCGATTCTAAACAAACTATAGTAAAGTATAAGTAGGTAGAATCTTATTCTAATAATATCAACCAGTGGACTAGCAACCAGTTGCAGTGGCTAAAATCTACGCTTAGAACACTGTTAAATAACTCAGGACAAGAACCTTAGCTATGAAAGTAGTCCTAGTCCTAATGTAGCTGTCCCAACCAGAGAAGTTGCAGCCAGGCATGCTCTCGCTCAGATCTTGCACTACTACAATAACATATTCTCAATAATAGACGATGGAAGAAATTTACAGGAAAGAGAAAAAAACTGAATAACTTCTCGAAATTTGGACATATCAGTATAAAATCTTGAAAACCCATCTCTCTTCTTTTTACAATCACTAATAATCTGGACGTTGTTTCAACTGTGATGGATAGTTATATGTGTTATATAGAGTAATTCAACCTCAGCAGATTGTTACGCGATATAGCAGTATCCCCGACGATTTATGCATTGTATGTTTTATATATTAAATCGTAAATGATCCGTGAACGTGAAACTTGACCTTTAAGATTATGAGAGTAGCATTGAGTTACATTTAACAGACCATTGGTTTCTTCGATTACACTTTCTTTTAGTTGCTTTCCTTCTGCGACAACACTGTTAATCTTGTAAGATTTATTTCGGTATTTAATGTATATATCTACAATATTGCAGCACCTAAACGAAAACTTAGAAAGTGTTGAAACCGACAAGCTTTCTACGAGGTCATTAGTGTTCAAAATGTCCAATGTCGTTTAGACAAAATGTCCTACTGTATTAATAATATGACAATGTTTTGGTATCCTTATGTAATTTGATATCTGACAATAAGGACTATAATCCACACCGATTCTTCACGTGGGTGCGTATGAGTATGTCTCGATTAAGAAAAACAGTAGTAAGTGTTTTTGTTGTTGCTATAAGTGCATAAATGATAGTTGATAGGTAGTTGCACAAAACATTCAGTCATATTAAAAAGTGGTTGTGAGTTTATGTGTTTGTTTAAGTTAGTTGAACATAAGAAAATTGTATCCAGTTAAGTAAAACATTACGTAAGTTAACCGATATTATGTGACTTGACAATAAATGTTTATTATATAGATACCTACCTACGTAATGAAATCAATTTAGATGTAGGCTGTAACTATTGATATCACCTTTAAACTAGAATGTTATATAAGTTGTAAATCAAGCCGTTTTGTGTGTAAAAGAAAGCGTGTCATTTAAATGGCTGTATAAACTGACTGTGACATATGGAAATGAGACGAGTCGGTGAATAGAGGCAGTTACCTACATTCGTTAATTTTTAACTAACTCGTCAACCAGAAGCCGAAGCCATACATGTGGCAACGTTTTAGAACACCAGAATTTTGCCCGTAGTTAGGTGCACCCAAGAGCAAGACGAAATAGGGGATACGGCTTTTTTGCAGTATCTTTGTTCCCATTCAAAACTCTGTCAAGCGTTTTTTGGAGGAAGCATAAGCTTAATGCGCTTAACTGCGCATTTGCGGCGCGTTCGTCAAATGTGGACGCATGCTTATAAATACTTGGCCATTTCTGTTAATGAAACAGATCACTTTATTTTTAGGCTACTTTTGGGCTGTTATAATAATTCTTTATTTCAGACAGTTAGTCCATAAAAGTGTTAGTAACAGAGAAACTTAGCGAGCCTACTGATTAGTAAAACAAAACAAAACTCATTTTAAATAATTGACCTTCACCCAACATTGGGAAGGTATACAGGCTGGTGTGCAGCTGCACCCATCGTTTCGCAGATCCCTCCGCAGTCTGACAAAGTCTCCTTGTACAATTCGTAGATCTTATTGACCCCTTACAATTAAAACTTACTAGTTTTGTTGTGGTACTTATCCATTTTTGTTTACATTACATTATCTGCTCTTTGCCTAAATTTAATAAATCTTCTGTAAGATATTCCTTCCAGCCAAAAATCCTCTCTCATAAAGGTTACATATTTATGCTTAGGTACATAAATTATGTAAGCGTTATAATCCTTTTCAAACTTCATGGTTTTATTTTCCAAAACTACATTCAGACCTGTCTTCGTCTTAACATAGCTAAAAATTTCCTTTTCCGTAACGTTCTTAGAAACATTATAAACATAAATAGGTATCTTCAAGTCTGCTGCTTTAAATTTTGTATCAGAGGTAACCGCGGCCCTCCCTATATTGCCTTTAAACCTATTTTTTTTTCCTTTTATTTTGCACTACGGTCCATTCATTTTCATTTTCTTCCATCTGTTTTACAATCAGCTGTAGGACTTTGTTTTGATGACATCGCAACGTAACGGTATGTCCATGTTATAATGCATATGCCCACTTCTATATTTCCCGAGGGGGTAGTCAGAGATATTCAGAGTAGTCCTGTCTTAGTTCTTTAATTACAGTTCGAAAAAAAGTGAAAAGTCGAATTGGCGTTATACTTTACTATATAGTCCCCAAATAAAACCAAAGACGTAAAGAACTACAGACCGTAACATAATTAAGTATAATTTTCCGCTATTTACTACCGTCACATAGTCTTGTGACGTCTCACGACAGGAAACAGTTGCGTAAGCGCACGTTGTCATAGCCTGTTAGGTGTGGCACTTCCGAAGAATCCTGTCATACTGATCTAGATACACGCGCCTACTATTATGGCAATATTATGTAACTATACTGTTTGTGTATAATTGTTTTCCTGCGGCCTAGTTTACTTGGAAATGGGAGTGTAAAAATAGTTTTACAAATAAAATCTATTCCGAGAATCTATTACAATTGTACTTCTTTATACTTAATTGTAATTTTTATACCTTCTGTATTTCCTGTTTGTTTACTCTCTGTACATTATGTTTTTTTGGTGTTAAATAATAAAGTATAACTGATTGATTAATTTGTACAAAAAGGTTACCAAAACTATAACATCAATGTAGAAAATCAATCTTCTTTTCCTTGTTTTCTTTTCCTAGAGAAATTGAAATGAACTGTTTGCTTAAGTATAGGCACAGTATCAGAAAGAGTATCTCTAGTACTAGTGATACTGATTTTCTAGCGTATCATATTCGCTTCGAGTTCAGTCTTTTCTCGAAACGTACACACGGCGACACATCAACCTATATTAAACCAAACTAAGCTGGCCTCGCGTAGGTAGAATAACGTACAGTGTCGCTGTGACAGCTTACATTTGTTTTGTGTAGCTTGATGTGTCGCCGTGTGTACCTAAATGCTTCGAGTTCGATACGACGGTGCATTATGACAATTTAGTCAGACACTAACACATTTTCCACCTTCGATACAATGATACAAGCTTATAAACGCATGACATACATTCAAAAGAAAATTACATTTTCTTTTCATTTCTTTTTATTTGATACGAGCTTATAAACGCGTGACGGTTCCACCGCCAAAGAAACTAAAGAAAATAGCAATTTATGATGTTGAATAACGTATGTATTTCTATAATTGCAGGCTTATCCCAAGTACGTGTTCAAGTACGGGGTGAATGACTTCCACACGGGTGATATCAAGACACACCACGAGAGTCGGGACGGAGATGTAGTTAAAGGTAATTACTACCTTATATGTATATACTGTAATACTCGACTGCATCTTGAGAAAACCTAAGAAGAATTTCTTATGTGATTGTGAAGTCCAATCCGCATTCAAGCGAAGGTGAGCGAAAGTGTTGGGAGATGCCATCCGAGGAAAACATACTATGATTAAATTATTTATCTTTTCCGAAAAGGACAAGTGCGTAGCATCTTTGATCGCCAGAAGTGCATGATAAGATGTATGAATGGGAATGAGGCTAATGAGGTGTGACAGAATAGCGTGTGGTAGTCCGCAGTCTGTGCCTACCCTTATGTATGTACTTAAATGCATTTGGTACTCGTGAACTAACGCCCTAACCATACTTGAGTGAACGACTTATGTCTCTTACCGGATTGATACAAGTAATAATTCAGAAAAAAGAACTTATAATAATCGATGAAACCTTAATAAGTAAAAATCACGTTTATGGAATGTTGCAACTAAGTATACATTACATATAGACTAAGATCCCACTGCAAGTTTTCTACACCTACCTATGTTTAGGCAATGCTACATTTTATACCAGTGGAAATTTCGTACATAGGATTAGGATCCTAAAGCAATAGGGCTACCACTCTAAAACATTTTATATAGCTAATTGCGAACGTCGGACCTGTTTTGTTATTTTATCATGTGATGAACATTTCCAGCACTGGTAGTATGCTACACGTGATACGGCTGTATCACGTCTTTTATCTCGTTCGTTCGCACGCAAATAGAAAGAGAGCTAAGATTTGATAGCGCTGTATCACTGCGGCATGCTAGCTATGCAGAAAAGAGCAGATTTCGTATGTGAAAGAACCATGAAAAAGAATAAATCTTCGTTATTTCTACGACCGACAAATGTAGCAATCCTACGTCACGACCATCTTTATGCAGGAAACTTATTTTTTCGTGTAGCTGATAAATTTAGTTTCAATTTTGTACAAATGAAGATATAGAAAATTAACAGGAACACAATTTTTGCATCCGGGTTGCAAGATGCGACAGGCTAGGTTAGGATGGCAACCAAATTATTTAGATCTCTTAAACTATGAACTTTGCACTGGTATATTATATTATGTATCATTGACTAAACTAAGGGTGTAGATAATTTGCAGTGGGATCTTGGAGTAACAAAAGTAAAATCGACGGGTCCAACGAACTGTTACACCACATGACAGGAATTCCGACATGCGACTATAACATTATTTTTTATATTTGTTCAATTAAACTAGATTGTTATATACATTTTAATTTGCAGGTCAATACACGGTGGTAGAGCCCGATGGCTCAATCCGCACAGTGGACTACACTGCCGACAAGCACAACGGGTTCAATGCCGTCGTGCACAAAACTGCGCCGATATCACAGCACGAAGCTTCCCATCTTCACACTAAATAATTTATTTCTTAGGATAGTTTGGAATCGGAATTTCTAAGTCTAGTTTTTCTCCTCGTACCTTCTATTGATATTTCTATCAAAGTCAAAGTACATGGGCTTGAATGGATTTTTCATTTGAGTAACATACTTAATTTTGGTTGGCAAGGCAAACTAATGTACAGTATCAATTGGGTGGACTTGTTAAACATAGTAGGTAGTCGAAAGTATATAGAGAAGTATATTGAGAAACTGTGATAGTAGTGAGCGTATTTCCAGTGTTTTTCTATCGCTAGATGGCGGCACGGTTTTCGCTAGCAAAGATCAACATTCAAAAATATGTTAAAAATTATGTATCTTATCATTTCAAATATGAGAAAAAATTATCAAAAAGTTGCCAACGATTCTAAAAATGTTCATATACACAGCCAAATCATTATTCATCCTCATCATCATATAATTGTGTATTTTTCATCATTATTTACTTTTTAAGTATTCGTAGGTGTAAATAATAGTTTGCTTTTCCTGGAGTAACTAATAAATATGCTGTAGTCGAATGTTTGGACATATTTGATAAATTGACGTAACAATGAAAATCGTTTGTAATTCCGCTCATTATTTGACTTTGGCGGTTTCCAAACTTATAACAGTAGTGTTCTGCATAGGAAGTTCTTATATGACTGCAGCTGCTTGCCTAAAATATCTTACTCTAACATACATTGATGACTGCGTTTACTTCAAACCTATTTTCTTTTGAAATTTTGATTCCAAATTCATTAATGTGATTTAATGTTTAAAGAAAACGGTCTACAACGACTCAAGGCCAATTTTCGATGTTATTACTAGTTTAACGTACTTATTTAATTCTAGGTTATTGTTGTAATAAAATAATGTTAGATAGAGACGATTATTTTGAAATTAAGAAGAAAAATCTCTCGATCTCGAATTTTGTTTGTTTTTCGTTGATGTTAACTTTGTTTTATTTATTGTTAATGTTAATTGTTACTAGACGTACCTGAGTTGTTATTAAATCTGTTGTTAATCTAGTGCTTACGCTTTACTTAGTTAATACAAACTTTATGTTTTTGTATCCTGTACTCTGTTACGTATTTCGTGTTTTATACTTATTTGTTACAAAATAACAAAAAATCGTCAATAAAATTGACTAATTAAATGTTGTATTTTTTAAAGGTAATGCGACTAATAACTACCCATTCGACTCATAATTATGTTTGCTAATGATGATGATACATGGAAAAGAAACATATAAAATAAGTTCACGCTATTATCCCGTAGGGTTCGGCAGAGACTATGACTCAACATGAGCTACGATTTTGATATACTTCATTCACGTCGTCTTCCATATTTTTAAATCAGGGTTTGAAATTCCAGATTTTTCAATAAAGTCTGCTCCAACCGGAATCGATTGAAGAGTGTTATTTGATTTGATTAGCAATTGATTTGAATCGTAAAATAATAAATATAATGAAAATGTGATAGGATCTGGGTAGCTGAAGTTCAGGGTGAATTGATATCATTAGCATCCTTTTAAACTAAGAGTCTACCCATCAAACTGAACTACTTTTACTATCGACTCAAATGTATGATGGGTAGTCTCTTAGTTTAAAAGCATGCTAACGTTATCAATTTACGTATAAACTTAGCCTTTTTTTAAAACCCTGTATAAAAACTGATCACGTTCAGGAATTGGTCACACCGAATCTAAAAACGTTGCTATATTTGTGAGGGGATTTAAAAATAAAGCACTCACACCTTGACTGACACATAACATTCATTTAAAACTAAAAAAAAGTTGTTAGTAGTAGTTTAGTTGTTTCTATAATTCGATATATTTTTTTCATCGTCACTGTGTTTTTTCACTACACATAAATTCACGACCTTAATCAATCAACTAAACTTTATTTTATTTCAAAACATAGCACACAACCACGACAAAATACACAAAGGAAAAAGGAAAGCAAATCACTCGATTTGCTGCAACTGCCAACTACATTTTGAAGATTAGGTTATCGTTTTATCTGTGGGATAAGGTCAACGATATCAAAATGCTCCGTAGAAACTCACAGAGGGTTGGTTGACGTAGAGTAACCTCTTACACAAGAATAAATTAACACAAAATAATTTGATTTAAAATATATTTACTATTTGGTACGTTTTGGTTTGGTTGTTTGGTGGTTCATACATGCATTTTTCTTTTATGATTTTTTTGGCAATAAACTGATTTGATTTGATTTGATTTTGATTTGGTGAAATAATAGTGAATCCTAACCACGACACATGATATCAAGTCCCTATGGTTTGATTGTTAACAAAAATAGTTCCAATTGTGTATTAAATACCTTTTTATTTTTTAGTACCTATTTTACTATACAAGGTGTTACAAAACTACAAATAAACATTTAAGGGGGTGGTGTAGACCATCAAACTGAACAACTTTCACAATGGGACCAATATCGAAATCGCGAAAAAAAAAATTTATGTTCTATACTCTACAAATCGACTAGAGCTAAAATATGTATGGGATTTAAAATTATTTTTTTCGCGATTTCGATGTTGGTCCCATAGAGAAAGTTGTTCAGTTTGACAGTCTAAACAACCCCCTTATGAGTTTCAAAAATTTATTGTTACTTATGAAACACCTTGTATAGGGTCCAACTTAATATGCTGACACTTTTTTAAGAGGATGATTAGACCGTCAAACTGAATAACTTTTTCTATAGGACCAACATCGAAATCGCGAAAAAAAAATCAACTCTTCCATACAAAACTGCAAACCAAACAGCAAATTTTTTGTCGCGATTTCGATGTTGGTCTCATAGAGAAAGTTGTTTGATGGTCTGAACATCTCCT
Organism: Agonopterix heracliana; assembly: GCA_963693445.1. NCBI lineage: Eukaryota > Metazoa > Arthropoda > Insecta > Lepidoptera > Depressariidae > Agonopterix > Agonopterix heracliana. Next base: position 7,266,426 of record OY856310.1, read on the forward strand.
TACAAAAGTGTCAGCATATTTAGAAAGACCCTATATAGATTCATCTCTGTGGTTTCATCAACACAAACAAAAATATTTTATTATTTCCAAATTTATCTATTTTGTCATGCTGTTCTGTCTTACTTTTAGAGAAATCATTAGATTTGTGGAGAAATTAAATTATTTTGTTCTGGTTCGCATCTCAAGATGGTTCTTTTCTACTAAGACATTAACATTGGAACTTCCTATTTTCAAGAAAGAGCGAAATAAACAATCAGTCGGGATCATAGAGAAATTACACGCTCCCCTTGGGTCGGGATACATTTATTTAAGAAGGAACGCAAAAACTGAAGATGTTATCATCAAGTACTTATATTTGTTTTCTATACAGTGTTCTGTTCTAAACAGAATGGATCGTAAATATTGTAGTTTTTGTCGGCTTCCATTTCTACTATCTCTTCCTTCTTTCATTGTTACGTTCGTTCACTGGCTTGCTTTACGCAAAGCATGTTTCTTTCTCTCTAATTTAAATATTTTAATGATGTTGGTAAGATATGTGTTAGTACAACATGCAGCTAAGTTATTAGGATAGATATTGTATATCATGGTATAGCGTAGCATAATACTCACGTCTATAGGGTATTTCTTAATATCCTGACTGCTCTTCTTCTTATCGTGTGGGCAAGCCTCTCTGACCCCAAGTCAGGGTTTTTTCAGACCACCTACTGCCTCCGGCCGCCTCTGGCGTAGTTTATATGTAACGACCACTAACCACCAGAGATAGTAGCCGGGACCAACGGCTTAACGTGCCATCCGAAGCACGGATATTTTTTATCAGACAATCAAGTGATTCAGCCTGACATATCACTAGGTGTCCCCCGTGGGAATCAAACCCACGACCACCGTGTGAAGAGCCCAATACTCTTAACCATTAGACAACGGAGGCAGTGCTGACCGCTGAATACGCCATTAATCTTTATTCTGTACCATCTTAGTCCAGTTGGGCACTACCAGTTCCTCAAGATCCTTGGTGACCTGGATTATCCAGCGATATCTGGGCCTATGCCCATCGGGAAACGCCCAGAGGGAGTCACCCCAGATAAAAAAATCTGCTGTCCCATACATTTGAGTAGAGTCTGTACTGCAGTTTTGTATTAATGAAACAACAGATATTTTAATCTTTTCTCGATGTTTCCCAAACCTCCCTTTTAAGTATCACATGGGTGTTTTGTTGCACCGTGACTACAGAGTGTAAACTTAAAAGTGTTACATATCGAACAGGGTGACTTCAGACCGTCAAATTGAACAACTTTTACTAATGGACCAACTAGTCACGATTGTATTTTCCTTCAATCAAGGTAGTCAGAAGCGGTAAGAAGCGGTAAGCTAACCTAACCCAAATTATCAAGTGTAGGTACACTTATAGCAACGCAAGGTAGGCCATTATTACGCCAATAAAAAAGAGTGATTTTACCCATGTCACAAAGTAGGTACTACCTATATAATCATGTGTTGCATTATCCGTGTGAAATAACTACTGACTTCTTTGTTATTTTTATAAGGTACTACAAGTACAGAACTTAGGTTTGAATTGAAGGACGCCAGAGCGACTACTGAAACTATGAACATGTGTTTTTTTGTAGCTGGATGTTGTAATTACTCGAATTGGAAGTATCACTTTTTGTTAAGCTTTAATTTCAACTTGTGTAGTGTAACTGATGTAACTTTCAAGCCCATTTGATCCATCTAATTTTTGAACCAGTAAAAGGTTATGGTCTTCGCTGAAAACTAATCATTTATCTTAAGTTGTCATTTATCTAATAGAAAATGTAATCTAAATGTATTTATTTAGCATACAACCAAATAAAAATACTCATGTAAAATTTTTTATTTTTTTGTTACATCGTACAATTTGATTTTTAGTTACTAGCTAGTTAGGTGATAATGTATCATTATGTATAAATAATGTGCTAGTTTTAAATATGACGAATTTACTATCAAAATGTTCTTCTACCAGTTCGATAAGTATACAAAATGAAATGAATAGTCTATTCTATTCTATTCTTAATTAATGGCGTTTCCTTGTTAGATTTCGCCAGTGTCAAGTGTTGAGGACATACTCATTAGATATTGTACGGTACAATAGGATATGGCGATCTCAAAGCCCCGTTTTTAAACAAAAACACACTAGAAACCGCCATAAAACGGCGGAGCCACGTGGCTGTCAAAATCGCAAGCCGACGCGCGAGACGTCCTCTTGCCACCCCCTCAGCCACGTCACTCATGAAATGAATAGTCATAAAGCAAACAAACTATAATGTAGCTTCCCCCTTGTTGTGATTAAAATATTGACAGTTTGGACTTTAATAAGTACTATATTTGTATTTCTATATACTATAAATTGTGTTTCTAAGGCATTTTTTGCTACTAAAGGCGTGACCAGAAACTAATTTTGCGAAATATATAAAGTTAAACTTATTACGGGTATATCGTGATATTTCTTCCATACAAAAGACTTCAACGAGAGCGATAAAATTATTATTTCTCCCCTCCGGACGAAAAGCGTCAATTTTAGTCCCACTGCGCTAAATGACATTGCCGCTTTCCACCTCCGTTGAGGAGAAAAATAGTATACTAACCTCGGGCAGTAAGCAAGAAAGCCTCAGATTATGATCTGAGGCTTTCTTGTTTACTGCCCGAGGTTAGTATACTATTTTTCTCCTGTGTTTGTCCTACATGAGATTTGAGACCTTTCTTACTTTCCTGTCCTCGGTGTGTAATCTACTATAACTTGCTCGGGTACGAGTAGAGTATGTAACAGGTACATAAGCATAGACATACTTTAGTACAATGATATCGTTTTAAATCTTTAGTTGAAGAGCTTTGTCGCAAGGCGACTATGCCGCTCTATTGTACCTGTTTACATGTTGCATTCAAATGATACATAAAATATTTCACTTAATTTCTACAACGAATACCAAATGTAACTAATTTGTACAGTGTTTTAGCTGGATCTGATAAGGGAAAGGCTAAGGCACTGTTGCATCCCCCTGATTCAAAGAGTCTGTTGTCAAAAATCTGTTTCCTTCGAGCCTCGTTCCGCACACACTCCATCAAAATGTGGTACACATCCTCCACCACCCCGCATTCACTGCAATTTGGTGAAGGGACTTTTCCCACCAGGAAGGCAAATTTATTTAATGGAATGTGCCCGGAACGAAGTCTCAGTGCCATAGATAATATATCAGACCTACTTAATGAGCAATTATCAATCCAGGTTACTTTCAAGGGCTGCGATTGTATAGTTCTACACCAAATGCCTTGTTCTTTGGATATTAAACAGATATTTCTCGACTTTTAATATTGCCATCTACTGATTTTTCGTTTTACTAATCTTAAATCGCCTCATTGTAATTAAATGCGCAAAATGTATACGTATGTATGTATAGTGCGAAATTATTCAATACCCTCTACTTTTTATAAAAATACGTACAAGTTCAAACCGTACGTGTCTTAGGCAGTCGTACAATACGCAAATAGGAACAAAGAAGTTTTGTGATAACTTAATCAAGGTATGGTATGGTATGCTGGTACAAGGTTTATTCGTAAAACCATATAACGACCTTGTCCGAAAATAATGGTGCTCATGATATCTTTATGACCCTTTTGTTCTAATTACATGGTACCTATGAGAAAATGGGAAATAAGATAAACAATGAAAAACATGTTCAGTAGTCAAATATCTACTTCCTAAAATAAATGTAAGAAAAGTACATTAAGTTATTAATAATGCACGTTATTTTTCCTACCAATTAAACATGTACCCAAGAGTAAGCCTAAAAAAAAAGAAAGAAATAAGGCGAAGGCTCATCACGCATTCCCACCACTGTAACTCCTGTAAACCAGGATCAATAGCGGCGATCACTCACAACACTAGACAATGAAGTCCAGCAAGCCCGGGCATAACTTTAATGATTAAAGTTTAATCTAAACTATTACAAAACTGTAACTGAAGTGTGTCTGTACATTGAAGATATTTACAAAAAAAAGATTACGATATGGTTTTTAGGTAACCCTGACTCGAAATCAACCTTTTTTAGAAATGTTTGTTTGTGTGTTTGTTTATTTGTTTGTTTGTTTGTTTGTTCGCGCATCAAGCAAAAACTACTGAACCGATTTTGATGAAACTTTTTTTGTTTGATAGCTTATGATCTGACTTAAAATCTGGTATATACTTAATTTGTGCTGACGAAGTCGCGGGAAAACACTAGTCTTAGGATAAAAGTTTAATCCTATGCGCAAACGATTTAAGAAATAATACAGAAAGAGTACCAAGAAAAACAAATAATAATTATGCTTCTTTGTAAGTTGAGAGGTACAAATACCTGTTGGCTTCTAAATACTCACTCACTTGGACACCAAACGCTTTGTTGAGTACGGCTCGCTCATTCATCATAATGAAATAGGTACCTACATTTTTTAATGAAATGAATGCAGTGGGATGTATGTAGGCTGATTATGATGAGGATTAATACGATGTCAAGTGGTAGCTAATAATAACACATACAGAAACACGGAAAAAGAGTGTATCACTTAGCCGTATTTAAATCAGAAAGTTAGCATTATACTTATTTTCTTAAATTCTATACTGTACACTAAAACAGCATAATTATTAATTTTGATTCATTTCATATTACAGTGAACAATAAATTTCTAATATTTGGAATGTTGTATATAATGTTATTTTGTTTTCGCAAAAACTACATGTCAGACCATACGTTTGTGAAGTGAAGTGGTTATTTCTGTATGCTTGAATAGGTAGGTAGTCTGCATTAGCACAGAGTACTGTAATCATAGACTTAAACTCTAGCGATAGACTTGTCCTTCCATAGAAGCAACATGTTCCACTTGAATGAGGTGTACGCACCTGATTGATGTTCCCGAGTTCACTTCGTCACTATGGCAATGACAGACCGCAATGTGTCATTTTGTGTTGTTTTGTGTGACATGTTGTTTGTTTGAACGAGCTTGTCTATCGCTAGAGTAATATGTCTATGACTGTAATTGTATTAGTCATAGCAAACAACCACAACCTCACTTTAAAAGTATATCAGACGTTAGTTTCTATGTATGTAGGTACGTATTTTGTTCTTGATCTATTCTAGCACCTTTTATTTTATTTTATGTCATATGCATTAAACGACAATTATTCCCCAAAGAAGCCGTTTTGTCATCAAACAGACCTTCAGCAAATAACCTAATCGCATGATCATTTCAGCCTCCGATTATCGTAGTTCCTAAAGAAAGGTGTTTATTTGATTAGAGGGAGCCATTGTTCCAAGTCAGGATGTTGCAACCTTTGATGGGACGGAACTGGCGACTGTTTGGTTTAAGAGAATAACTACTATTAGTTACGCTTACTTAGCATCGTTAGAGTTTGTTTACCTGATTATTGCTGTTCTATGGGGATGATTATTTCCTTCCGATTATTGTAATGGCTCAGAAATTGTTGCAAATGTGTGCAATTGTTGATTGTGTATGAATTTTTCGGCATATGGTATTCTTATTTTATAGAGCTTAGATATTTGTATAGTTTGGCTTAAAAATTTAAATTATGAATTAAATTGTTATCAAGCCCAGGTATACGTATATCACTAAATAAATATTACGCTTAAAGTGAATATTTGAAGTAATGTTTTTAGTCAACGAAATTTCTATTTTTGACTGTAAGTGCAAATAACTCGAGATAGAAACATTATAAAGACTTAGTTTTTATGAGAGGTTTGTTCCATTTAACAAGAACTATCTAACGACACCTTACACGCGATATAGAAAAAAAAAACGATCCCTTTTTTCGTTGCACGACACAATTTTTTTATTGGGCTATCTTGATGACCAATTTCGTTTCAATAGGGGAAAGAATGAAAATGTAATTGGGGCGGGGCATACAGACAGAATGGACGAAAGTATTTAAGGGTTCCTTGTTAGGCTACGGAACCCTAAAAAGGAAATCAGAAGCAGACTGGGTAATTCTGTTCATACCATTAATCATTACAGATCCTGGATAAAACTCGTTTGTGATATGGCAGATGAACTATAAAATGTTCATCGCATATTTTTCTTTTTTTATCATTTGTAATCTTTGAGATGGTTTGTTATATGAGGGACGTCTCACAAAGGTCGTGTTTAAGTACAAATTTTTAGGTCATATTGTGGTAATTTGATACAAGAACTATCTTGTCGAAGTCGCCATAGCCGAACACGGCTAGGAGGACTATATATATATATATATATATATATATATATAATTTGATACCAATTTTTCTTAAAACTTTTTAAAAAAATATTGTTTTCGTGATGTGTTGTCTGCCTGTTACAGAACTGTGAATAATAATGAACTGTGATTTATAATAATAGAACCTATAGCCATATTAAGACGTAATAGAAGGTGAAAATACCTCGGAGGCATCTTTTATTTTTCATTTTACGACTAGATTTATACGATTTACCGAAACTAAAGTCATACCTCAGTATTTTTGGATAGTTCATCTAGTGAAATCATCAACTGAATACACGATTGGAATTACTTCACTCAATAGAAAATCGTCACAAAGATGACGTATTTTCATGCATTTTTAAACATTTTTCTCGTTTTAGAAGAACGTAAAATAGTTTCCGATTGTTGGTATTTATACTCACATATTCACCATTAGTTTAACTGGTGTAATCATAAAAAAAATCTAGAAAAAGTACTTTGGTTAGTTGTTTTTAATCGAAAATACGGCTCACGCACACACTTTTCGGAGCGCTCGGCAATCGCGTTTCTCATGTTAAATATTCGTCGGGACATATGGCCCCTTCAGGAATTGGCAAGCGGACCAAAGTAAGCAGGTCTTACCTATTCTAATGTATAGGTTAATCCTCATTTCGAAGGTAGTTCGGAATTTAATGAAATGTTTAGTTTATGTTAAAGAATAAATTAAATTCATGATCATTATTATCCTATATGTACGTCCCACTGCAGGGCACAGGCCCGCAGACTCTGAAGACACCCTGAGACTACCCTCAGGGAAGGTGTATGGGCGTTAGTCCTCCACGCGTGCCCATGTGGATCGGTAGACTTCACAAACGCATAAGAATTTCTCCTTCAGCGTATGCGTCTTAAGTACCAAAATTACAATTCGAAAATTATTTTTGACCTCTAGCATACGCGCTCAATGACTCGTCTTGTCCTTTTACATACAAAATGACCTTTTAAAACTAGATCATCACATCTTCAAGTCATTTGCTGATAAATAGCTCCAATTTATGTAGACAACTAAAATAATGTTTGATATTGACATTTCAAATTTTATGTGCATACTAAAAAGAGCGAAACAAGCGTATTACGAAATTAACCTTGAATAACATTTTAATTTTTGAGAAAACCCGTTCTAATTATAGTTGTCGTCTCATCCGTAATAGTCGCTGTTGGAATGTGTATCCATATACAGGTTCTAATAGTTCTAAATCCTAAATTATTGAGAACTTTTCAACAATAACACCCACTGCTTTGTCTATGTCAATCGAACAATAGGATAATAAATCGACATTATTACCGAATTGGTAACATTCAACATCGAATCATTAACTCTAAATACGATTGATTAGGAAGGAATCAGGCAGACGTTTTAAACTTTAATCTGGAGGTAGAATAACAAATTGAATCGTTAAATTTCAATTTGGGCAGTCGCATTTGAAGCAATATACAAGTCAGGGAAAACCAGCAAAGCTATTTTTATCACTGATCTAATATTTTAGTATAATTAAGTTTAAGTAAAAGTTATAGTTTGGGTTTAAAGACAAAGTTGCATTTACTTAATTTATATTTAGGTTCCACAAACAATCAATCCACCGCCGTTTGGTTCCGGCTTAGATTGTTGGACCAATCCATTTCTTCCCGTGGGTCTCGTACAAAGCGACTAAGGGTTGAACCTCATCTGACAGCACTGCATCGCATTTTTCCGTCGTTCGATCCATTTCAGTCACTCAGGAACGTCATTTGCTTGAATAAGATAGACGGAACGCGACCGCACGCGGCCGTGCTGTGGTGCTGTTAGATGAGATTCAACTCTAAGGCGAGGCGAAGGATACGATTTATTTTATGCTGTGTGACCCTAAGGTATTTTCGTCCATTCTGTCTTTATGCCCCGCCTCAATTACTCGCTCATTATTACACCTATTAAATTAAAATTAAGCATGAAAACAGATAACTGTAGCCCAAAAACAACGCATTTTTTTCGACGCCCTCTTGGTCGGTTTTATGGGGAAAGGCACGTCATTCCATCCTGACATCTCCAATATGCTAAAAGTTAACCTTGCAACAATTGCGCACATATTAAAAGATATTTCGTATTTGTAACAAGGTTTCTGAGCACCCTGCAAGTTATTATGGTGGTGAGTTTATGTAGTATATAGCCATCACACTATATAGGGTCCAACTTAATATGCTGACAGTTTTTAAGGAGGATGATCAGACCATCAAACTGAACAACTTTCTCTACGGGACCACCATAGAAATCGCAAAAGGAAATTCTGCTGTCCCATACATTTGGCTCGAGTAGGATTGCATCATTGCAGTTTAGTATGGAACAGCTGTTTGTTTTTTCGCAATTTCGATGTTGGTCCCATAGAGAAAGTTCTTCAGTTTAACGGTTAAAAAACAGACCATTAAAAAAGTGTCAGCGTAATAAGAAGGACCCGGTATAGAAAACTCGTCTTCTACTGAAAATTTACAATAAGCAAACTCTGAAGTAGCAATAGATGTCTTTGGATCTCATAATTATAATGTTCCCTCTCACATCCAAATAATTTGTCATTCGACATCAGACAGGAATCCCACGATGTTGGAGCAACATACGAGCTATTACAATCATGTCGCGTGAAGAGGCTAGCATGCGACTTGCATGAATTTGACGTGTCACGTATACAACGTACTTAGACGCGTACTTTACGTGCACTTGTGACATAGTGCTACTTCACACGCAAATCAGGGCTCGACTCAAATTAACTCTTTTGAAACTAATACTAGATGACTTATAATTTAATGACTCGGGCAGTAGATTGTTGTTTTTTTAGTAGAAAAAGTATTACCATTTGAACACAAACGATACCCCGAACAATGATTAGGGTTAGGGTTTAGAAATTAAAACAAATATCTTGGTCATTGTCAAATTGTAAAACACATTATTTAAACTACCAAAATCTAATCAGGACTTGAATAGTGATGACTAAACAACGACACATAATCTAGACTATTATAAAACTGTAACTGAAGTGTGTCTGTACATTGAAGATATTTACAAAAAAAAGATTACGATATGGTTTTTAGGTATCTCTGACTCGAAATCTACCTTTTTTAGAAATTTTGTCTGTCTGTTTGTTTGTGTTATTGTTTGTTTTTTCGCGCATCACGCAAAAACTACTGAACCGATTTTGATGAAACTTTTTTTGTTTGATAGCTTATGATCTGACTTAAAATCTGGTATATAATTTGTTACACCACTGGCTTTTCGGTGAAGGAAAACATCGTGAGGAAACCTGCATGCTTCAATTTCGAGGCGTGTATTGTACCCACTGTCCATTATAAGTGGCGACGGGCTCACCCCCCGTCACACTGGACAGAGTTTCGGTACTACTGGTGAAACGTGGATGTTCTGAGGTTTCAGAATATCTCTGACTACCCCCTCGGGGAATATAGTCGTGAGCATATGCTTATGCTATATAATTTGTGCGGACGAAGTCGCGGGAAAATACTAGTACAATTATATTTATATACCTAGACACAAACATTCATGACTTGGGCACTAATTAGTATTCATTATACAAATGTTGGCGCTATCGTCGGTGGCGCGTTGTGGAGAGCTATGGAAACTCAATTTTGAGGTCTGTGTTCGAATTCGCACGGACCACATGCCATGTACCAATTTTTTCTAACTTATTTACGTGATACCGACAGCTCTCAAACGGTGAAGGAAAACATCGTGAGGAAACCTGAATAGGCTGAAGAAGAAATTCCGATACGTATGTGAAGACTACCAATCCGCATTGGACACGCGTGGTGGACTAACGACCATTCACCCATCCTGAGGGTAGGCCTTTGCCCTGCAGTGGGACGTATACAGGCTGTGATGTAGATGATACAAATATTGTGGGAATCGAAGCCGCCAGTCTCGGCACAGGAGGCAGGGTCACTATAGACTGAGCTATCGGGGCCTCATTTCAATTGAAATTGCATTGTTATAAAAAATCCAGAGCCTGGATAGAACAAAGGATCTCTAAGAGCTAGGCCAACGGGATTGAGATGGCATAGAGGTGAGATGAGTGGCGTACTTTGTTGACGGAAGCCATTGATCAAAATCAATGAATCCCACTTCCGATCCCAGAGCCAGCAGCAGCACAATAAAGTAAATCATTATTGCATTAAACAAAGCAGCTACTAAAAACTATTTCGATCAATGACAATTAAAAAGAAAATATGGCTTTTAGTCCAATCATTTAAGAGTTCCTTGTATGGATACCCTAACAATAATTCACCTATCGCTGAAACTTTGCAGTGCGATAAAGTAAAGTATACCGATTATGGTTGACAAATACTCTAGGACCGGAAAAATTAAAACCAAGATTATTTGTCAACCGTAATCTGTATACTTTACTTTATCACACTGCAAAGTTTCAGCGATAGATGAATTATTGTTAGGGTCAAACCCTAAAATGATTGGATTATTTAGCTATTTTAAATAAGAAGATTATCCTAAATGTTCACCACGTGAAGCTAAATTGTGGGAACATTCTATCTAAAACATGCCAACATCATAAATGGAAGTTATGTCTAAGATAAGTGCACTTTTAGGTCTGGGTTGAAGAGCCATTAGTCACTTTGTCTCTATTTCTGTTAATAGATGTCGCAGTAGAGGACAAGAATTTAATGACAAAGAAACAGATTGTATCAAGAGTATTAAACAATATTAATGGTTCTTTTAATGTTTTAAGCAAGGCGACAACTATGGCAAGCATGTAGGCTGCATCGCTGACATTAACAATAAAATATTTAGCAACACAACCATGAGACGAGTAGGTAGGTCAATATTTCAAACAAACCATGAAGGTGACATCATATGGTTCCACTTACATAGTCCTGCGGATTAACCTATTTTCAAACGTATTACACAGGCATACGGATTCTATTATGGGACTTCCAGTGTGAAATAATCTATGAAAAAAAGATGCATTCATTGGTTTTGTAGAGCACATACCTTATTAGGGCCTAACATAATAAGAGAATGGACAAATGGAGTGTGTCAGTTGTTTTAACAGCAAGGACGTAATCTTTAATATCACTGACTTGATTGTTTCGTCTAAGTGTTTTACTTCATCATTCTATTAGGACTCCATGGATGCTTATTAAACTTGAATTAAAAAGAGACCATAATAATATAACTTCGATTATCGCGAGTCTGTTATAATATTATGATAATGTTGATGATGTCTTATTATTTTATCAATACAAATAGATAAATCTTCATTTCAGTCTGCTAAACTATAGCGAGTTTTGCAAAACTATGATAATACATGCGCATAGTTATTATTCAAAAACACAATTTTAAGGTTACCAGTAAAATAATTAATACCACGCAGCAATAGAGCTGGTTTGTGTAGATTCGGTTATCAATAACCAACCCTAGGTACATTATTTCAAAATGATTTATTATCAATTTTGGTACCTTAATCTTCTTTAGTCTGGAAAGTAGGTATATTAAATAATTTATTTTGTTCACCTGTGCACTAACAAAAATCAATAATTCTACGACTCCAACCAGCTTACCCAGCTTAGTAGCAAAATCCTCTCTTTGTGAGGGACGCCCATGTCCACTCGAGTTTATGTGGTCAACAGCCTCCTGGACTCGACTGGACATAAGTGTCGAATGTCGATAATTTCATTTTAATTGCCAGCTACTTTTAGGCGCAATATACATGCATGGCAAATTAATAGATAGATTATGAGAAGGTCTTCCGAAGACTGTTGAAACAAGTGAATACCTAATAAACAAGATTATTCTAGGGTACCAAATTTTAGGTATAAAACGTCCCTGTTGTTGATGTTTTAAGATATTATGGTGTTTAAATATAGATAACTTTATAATTACAAATGATCGTCAATCATCTTCGATCCCATCTTTGTCCTGAGGACTAGATAGAGGTCAAGAGCAAACCCATCAAGAAATTAAAAAAAAAACGTATTTGCTAGGTAGCTTTGTAATTTAGTCTGGGATATTTTCACATTGTATTGTAATTGATTATGTATAATTTAGATTTGTAAAGAGAGCTTATAGTACATTGGACCCAGAAACATGAATGTGAAACATGATGGCGTCTTCAAAAGTAGCTCTGGTCTGCTGTAAGATATAGAGTTCCATATTAATTTTATTATACCTTGCACTACAATAGTACACCCCCGGGCAATGGCATCACAAGCTACCAAATTTGTGGCGGTGGCTGAACGATGCCCCACAGCGGTGTGGTAGGCTCCGCAAGGAGCCGCCTGGCTCGCGACCACCCTCCTGCCGAAGTCTAGCGCCAAGCAGCTTGCTGCGTTCCGTCGGTGTGTGGGAGTGCCAGTGCCCTTCTGGCTAAGCTAGCTACATCTTCAACCCCATATTTATCCTGTGAATTAGATGGAGGTCAAGAGCAAACACATATATAATTAAAAAAAAAAATCCTATTTATCTTTCACATTGTGTGCATTTAAACGAGATGAAAAGCGTGTCAGCATTGTCGGATGCTGTGTGCTAGTCTGATGACTAAAAACTACATTATCGAAGATAAAACACACATTTTGGAACATTTCTGAGAAGGATCAAAATATGCATTGTATATAGACCATTTATCAATAACCAATATCATTTGAGCGCAGTATGCGTAGTGTTAAATCATGCCAATAAAACGTGTTAAAATTTAAAGTACTCTGCAATTTAGATTACCTACTTTAGATAAAAACTAAAACTGCTTACTTAATTATATCAAAAACATTTAACATAAAATTGTCTACCTACTCGTAAAAAATTACCAAAAAAAACTGTCCAAAAGACGTAAATTAAGGTAAAAATATATTTCTAGACGAACGGTAATTGACATTTTGTTATTACAGAGGACAGGATGTAGGTACTAAATTTCAGTTTTTTGTGCAAAAGTTATATTTATTGAATTACTTAATTTACATATATTACATCCTTATTATGATACAATTAATATTGATATCATCTTTGAATGCGTCACTGATGTTATGTAACTATTTGAACGATACAGTTTTTTGATTATCACACTTTAAGTTTAATTAGCAACTAACTTTTTTACCAAATTATAATGTGCGACCATTTAAACCTTTCTTCGTATCTCTGGTAAAAAGTGTGCATTTAAAAATGATTTACTCAGCCTCTAAACTGAATAGAAAAGTGTATATAACAAATGCTATAAGTTTTTACAGTTTTTTTGTATCCCTTTTGTTCAGATCATTTTATTATTCTTGTATGTTTTAACTGTTTAAATAATGAAAGTTTTCGTGACCACTTATCTGTCCTGAAAAATAGTAGCGATTGCTGTGCTGATTCGTCGGGCCCGGTTTCGGTAAACATTGCTTGCTTTGATCGCTACACTTTAAAATAGAGAGATAACAACAAGCAATGTATGCCTAATCGAGCCCGATTCATTGGTTAATTTGCCCGATTAATTGGCTAAAGGCACAAAGTTTAAACAAGATTATGAGTGGTCCAGGAATCCCGTCACCTACCAACATTTCGACTGCGGAAATCGTAGTTTTTTAAATGTTGACCTACACTGTGCGACTGAAAAATCCATCGTAATTAAAAACAATGATAGGATTACAATACAAGTAAAAACATCTTATTGTATCTCCCATAAGATCAACACTGTTGCAATCTAATCTACATGCGACGACCCATTGTGGCGTGCGAAACTTTTCTCAATTAGCCTGCGCCGGCGCCGGTGCTTCTAAAGGAAACTTCATTTTCGGAAGCCATGCCGGCTCCGCCCACCAAGGTTGGCACTCTCCGGTCTCACCACAAATAAGGCCACATATAAATGTCTGTGAACCCTCTATTACGTTATTCAGGACTGGGCAGTCAGTGTGGCAGGTGTATAACTTACCTTATAGACTATAGCTATTGATTTCGATAGTAAGTGATAAGTGATGTGTCGGTATCAGTGTCTGATTTTGGTGGTAATAGTGGGTGTGGCTCATAGTTCACCGAAATTGAATTCGGTTTTTGATCCTGCTTTTCAACCGGGATACGCTGGTTATTATAATGTGAGTTTTGGTTAATTTTGACTATGGTTAAAAACTTTTTATGGATATCTGTGAAATCATTTTTTAAATACACTTATTTCATTCCTTTTTATTATAAACGTGCAGTTAAATAATGAATAGATGATAAGATTACCATTTTTAGTGCTACCTACTATTTCTATTGCATTGATGAGTAAATGAATTATCCATCTCATTTATCAATTTATCCTCTCCGTAATGACCAGCAACGTAACAATTAAAATTGATCCCTTCATCATTCGTCTTTTTCGTCAGGTTACAATAATTTTTACATGGGAATTTATAAGTACCTGAATAGGATCTTTTAAAATTTGTCTGCACACATCAAATATATCTATCGTATATTTAGGTGTAAGTTCATTATAATATAAGAGTGAAATAAGCTGAGCTGTCTTTCGCCCCACCAAGTCCGCTACACCAGTTCTGACAACCTGGATGCCTACTTGGAGAGTTGGTCGAGAGTTGCTCACTATTGAGAGGATTGGCAGTGGAACAGGCTGAATAGGCTACGTAAAAAAGTTGGTTTATTGCTGCATCTATAAATTACTAAAACATGTTAATCATTATGCTCCAGGACCGACCCCGATACGCCTTCAACTATGGCGTGTCTGACCCTAACACTGGTGACGTCAAGTCCCAGCACGAAACACGAGATGGAGACGTCGTTAAAGGTAATTAAAACAAATGAATATCATTGAGCTATTAATATTAGATGTACTACGTACTGGAGGCAACATGAAGGAGGGCATCTAGCGATTTTGATCTACACTATGCCTTATTAGCTTATTTTCTTTACTTCGCTGAACTGAGCCTTGTTGGTTTATTTTTTTCTAAGCTTTAGCTCTTCAAATGTAGAATGAATGAATGAATGAAATATACTTTATTTACACCAAACATAAAATACATTGCACAGGAAAACAAACAGATTATGGTACAAATAAGGTGTTTTATAACAATTCGTCATCGTCAAAAACCGTTCTGTTTTGATAAAACGGCCAAAAGTCGCGCAAGCACGTCTGATTGTTCAATTCAGATTTTATATATTTGTGAATAATCATATAGACTTTTACTTCAAAAGGACAGGCGAACCATTTCTTTTCTATGGCTGGGGTCTAAAATAAGATCACACGAAATTTTTAAGAAACCAAATAATTTTTTTCTTAAAAATTTATTGCAAGTGATGAGGATGACCTTACAAACGAAAATGTTGCCAAAGAATAATAAAAAATACTGTTAACACGTTTATTAAAACTTTTAAAATTACGTTCAAATAAAAGAAAAGATTCAAAAACTTTCATACGATTTGTACGTGTCTAGCTTTACCTTTAGTAAAAAAGAGACACATAAACATACTTTCTGATCAGAGTGGGAAAACTTACAATTACATTCCTCTATACGGTCTCACCATTATCTAAAGACAGAAAATATACCTCCCATACCTCTGAAAAAAACTCCTAATTATTTAGATTCTTTCTTAACATAGGCGGCGGCGGCGCCTTCGCGTCTATAACGTAACTGTAGACATTTTTTAGGAGAAATACCTCTGATAATAAACCGGCTTAGGTATTCTTATTCAAGTTATAAATGTTCTATTCTATTCTATATTTAAAAAAAATGGCTGCTATCTTGGGTACGTGATGATTTTGCCAATGTCTAGTTTTTGTAGCAAGAGTGCTTGACGTTGTACGGTAACTTATGTATTTTGGTGACTTCAAGGATTGTTTTTCGAAAAGAACACTATCTTGAGCCACCACTGGAGCTTCGTTGTAGGCCGGGGAGGGGGCAACCATCAATCGACTCCCGATGCGACTACCCTATAGCAGACCTACAACGCGACTCCCTTATAAATTTTGAATCTTTCAATATTCATTTTATGACGTGTGTTAGTAGGTACCATCTTTAATCTCTCTCTGTTTCTAAGTAAAGTACATGTTAAGTCAAATAATAGTAAGACTTTTATAACAGTCGCCAACATTCGAAGCTACGTGCTTCGAACACTTTACGTACCTACATGCTCATTAGACAATCTTAAACTACCTATATTTATATCCTAGAGCAGCTGGAGACCAAATTCTACTTATTATGTCCCTCCATCACTTTCTCAAATTACAGAAGCAATAAAAAAAATCCGAAATCATAATATACGATTATTGAATAGGTACAGCTTTTGAAACGTAAGAATTAAGTTGTCTACAATTGCCGTTCCCATAGCCCTGGCTAGCTTGTATTATGTACAACTTATTAGTAAACTTACTATACATCCTTACTATAACTTATGTAATAGCCGTGCACTTATACGCATGTCTTTATCTCTGAATCCATGTTTTTTAAACGTCGTGCATTGTGTGCAAAATTGTGTTGCCTGTTATCGCTTTGTTAAATATAACCAAATCAGTTACGCGATCTCAACAATAATTGAAATGTGCGTATTTCCGACACTGTTGCTAAAGCAGAAAAAACATAGAAATGTGAGTTGAACGTCCTCCTTGAAAACTCTTCAAAATATATACGTACATACATAAAGTCACGACCATTATTGCTATAGAGGTGTTCAGAATCTTTGCTATACTATCATCTGTCTTTTGAAACATTAAGTTGCAGCAATGCTCTCTTTTTAGCATCTTTAAGGTTTCAGACTAGAATTAAGGCTATCAAGTGTTGATTGCCAGTTTTTCACACTGCATAAGGGTTGAGCGTTATCTGGCAGCACGGAATCGAATTTTTCTACGCTCTGTCCTTTTCTGTCGCACATGAACGTCAATGGCTAGAGCGAGAAAGACCGCAGCACTGCCGGTGCGGCTATGGGCCTTCTAAGCTGAAATCACACGGCCGTTGTAAAATTGTAACAATTATGGGGATCCTTTTATTGACCATTAGTCAAATCAGCAACACTTTAGCGGACGTCAAAACACGCCCTTTGTATGAAAAAATTTACTAAAATAGTGACGTCAATATTTCATTACTTTTCATATGTTATCCTGCTTGTGTTCATTTTTTCTTATTTATGTTCTTTAATTATTTCCAGGACAATATTCCCTAGTAGAACCAGACGGTTCAGTCCGAACCGTAGACTACACAGCTGATTCAGTCCACGGGTTCAACGCAGTCGTCACCAAGAGTGGTCCGAACGTCCACCACGCCCCACCACGACCACCGCCCCAGCCCCCTGTGGTCCGTCACGTCCCAGTGCCAGTACAGCCCACGCCACAAGTCCAGCCTGTGGTACAATACGTGGAGAGACCCATCCCGGTGCCAGTCGAGTATCCTAGTCTGTACACGAAACAGATTTACGCATCACCTGCGCCTCCGCCGTTCTGTGAGTTCTTGTTTATTGAAGTAAAAGCATGATGCAAGCGTGTATGTTCTGAGGTTTCAGAATATATCTGACTACCCCTTGGGGAACATAGTCGTGAGCATATACCATGCCATGTAAAGGCATAGTATCGGAGGAGTTGTTTCAAATTTGTGCTTAGTGGCTTCAAAATGGAAGTTTATAAGTATAACAAAATATTGTGTCAAATGTAGTTGAAAAAGCAGGCACGCCGCACGACTGGCATGAAATTGTTTGAAGTACGTATAATTTGAGCACAGAATTTTATTTTATCTATTTGATATGCGTTTTTTTTTAAAGTTTATAATATTTTTTAACTTCTTGATGTTTGATGAGATTTGATGCCAAAAAGGAAGCTACTGTCCTTTTATATTTTTACATTAGATAGTTTAGGTTGAGCGGTAGATAATAGATTTGCATGCTTTTCATCACTGGTGTGGCACCTTTATGGTGTTGGTGAAACCTTCTGTTACTATTGTTAAGATCCACTTTTGCACCTGATTCACTGTTTTATAATGCACATTGCACATTACTATAGTTCCGAAGACCGTACCGGTAGTGTACACGTCGTCGCCGTCGATAGCACCTACACCGACGCCTGCGCCACAATTCGTCCAACAAGCCGTCCCACAATATGTCCAACAAGCTGCCCCACAATATGTCCAACGTGCTGCTCCACAATATGTCCAGCAAGCAGCCCCACAATATATTCAACGAGCAGCCCCACAGTCGCAGTTGGCCCAACAAATAAACCCCCTGATTCAATACGCTTCGAACTCGATCCCAGTTCCTGTGGAATATCCTAGTCAATACACGAACGTGAACGCTTTAAGCGCATCCCCGACTTTACGTAAGTGGTTGAAATTACAATTATTGCATGTGACATAAAGTTATTATGGATAAGGGTCCATATTAAAAATAAAAATCTCGTTCATCAGCCACCTCTAATGCATATACAGGGTGAAATTGATATCATTAGTATCCTTAAAGTAAGAGTTTAACAGCAGATTTTTTTTGCTCCGATCGTTTTGCTCCAATAGTAAAAGTTGTTCAGTTTAATTTGGTTTAAAAGAATTCTGAAATTTCATGATCAATTTCACCCTGTAAACTAAATCGTGCGCTTAAGAGCCCGGTAACGCATGGGATTCGTTTATTAATACGGGCCAAAAATTTCTTTGGTATCGTAATCAAACTAGGTAAGACAACTAATGATTCCTTGAGTTTGGCCGCGAGAAGTGGCATTGGAGAGCAAGCTCTTGAAAATAGTCGACTCTTGTTTTATATTACGTAAATGATTATGTATTTATTTTGCCAATTATTTAATGTTTTAACTACAGTATTTTCATGTTAATTTCTTGAAAAGATTTTAAACACTGAATATTAATTAGATACGAGTAATGGTGGCTTTTGGTAAATAAGTGCATGCTTGCTATTGTGGTTAAATCGTTCCAGTTGCTATACTGTATAATGACGACCTGTTTCGATTTATGCCTTTTATGTATGGATTTTTAAAAAAATTGAATGAATTTACGAGCGTTTTAAGACCCCCTTTCTGTTGGTCAATTAATTTTCGTTTCCATCATGCATTATTTTATTTAGTGATATAAATTGGGGGAAGTTGGTGATATAATTAACAATAACTAGATATAATTACTTACTAGCTAAAATAACGTTTACTAAATAATTACTATTTTTAAAATCATGAAATATGATGCACATTCCTTTGTTAAATTAAGTATTGTTCTGCACCATTATTCATTGTTTTAAACTGCATTTAGAAAATTACATTTTACGAGGTTTACGTAACGACATACTAAGAAAAAAGTTCGATATAGCAAACAAAACAAAAGTACACAGCATTATTATGCACAATTAGCGTCAGATAGCAATTCGTTGCCCTATTGTGTTAGTCTATTGTTTGAAAAGGAATTTACGATTAATTTTGTCTTACAGTGTACCCCAAGGTCGGACCTACGCAGTTTCCAGAATACGACGGTTTCGAATATGATGGTCCTTACCTATCTCCTGGTGGATTTTATAAAAAATAAAATGTTTATAATCTGTAAAATATTATAATAAGTCTAATTTATACGAAGTGATTAAAAACTTTTTAATTCAGTGAGACCTTGCTTTTTGGCCAGTATTATGGAATTTAAAACTTGTTATTTATTGAAATTGTTGCCAGTAATAAATTGTAAGTTGATATTCGATAGATTAATTCAAAATTTAGCGGTTATCAAGTTTGTTTAGCTGAATTAACGAACTTAAATAATGTCAAGGTGTTACACAAATAAAACTTAGCTTGCATTTGAAATTGACGAATATATGTTTTTTAAATGTTAATCTGTGTTTACAAAATTTTTAGTTATCTTCAACATCTGTATGCGACTCCAGTGCAATTAAAAAAAAACATAATTGTATTTTGAATGCAGAGTAGATCTCTAATCAATCGGTGCTCTTTTAAAAATAGGGCCCTGTTAAGGGGCTACCTCCTGGTTTTGGGTTACTTTGTAACCATTTTATTCATTTACTATGGAATTTTTTGAGCTGAAAAATAAACTGAAACATCTACACGATATGAGAAGTAATGTGGTTTTTCTAGAAATCGATTTTAATGAATAAAACCGAAGAAAAGTGACTCTAAAGTCACCTCTTTTTTCCTGTTGTAACAATTTTACTCTTACATTTTTAATCGGAAGAAAATGTAAATATTGTTCTCAAATCAATTTAGACTGATGTGGTTTTCTTACTTTTTCGAAATTAATAAAAATCATCAAATTTTTCAAAGAAAACGTCTAAATTCTTACCGAAGCCACGCGCTCGTTCGCGTCGATTGGTATGGAGAGTCGTGGTCCCGGGATGATAAGCCTTAAATTAATCACATGTTTGTTTATCAGTTAGTTTATAGCTCGTATATGAGTTTTTTATTGTAGTTTCAAAACAATAATTGCCAGCAAAAGCGCTTCTCATATCGACGGCATTAAAATGGTCGTATATACACATCAGTGGATTTACACATTTCCCAAGTATGTTATTTTTGCCTTCCTTACCTCTACAATTTTCAATTTCTTATCCTACATTTCTGTGTGTCCGGTGAATAACGGTCCAACTCAAAAAATGCAACTTTACAGGAGAGCCTAAAAACATAATTTTTTGGTATAAAAAATTATTTTCTCGAAAACCATTTCATATTTTTGCAAGCTAATCACTGTGTCTTCTAGATATTTTTATGTTCTTTTATTAGTATATGGTTTAGTCTATGAAATACTTACCGTGCTGGAGATATTTCGTTCAGAAGTTGAATTAAACCTTTTGACACTAATAAAAATACGTTACATTATGATTTAAATTGAGTTAGGGCCTTTTACACTTCACAATAACCTTCGTGTGAAATGGTTTATGTTATTTTTTAATTTCATTTTAATTCCATCCCTTTCTTTAATACACACCACCGGAAAACTAACTTTGTAAACTGAATCAAAACGCATTGATAAACGTAGTTTTATTTAGGTAAAACAAGCTCATCACAAAATTAAGAAGGGTTTTTTGAGTTAAATTCTTTTTTACAAAGGTAATATTTTGTGCGTATAGATTTAAATCAAATATTTAATATTATTTTTGTGGAAAAATATAACAAACACTTGCAAGATGTACTTTCTAAGCTCACTGTTTAAGCTTTTAATATCCACCATATTCAGCATTATACTTAAATGACACAAAAATTAGACATTTTCTAGAAAAAATATTCATTTCGTTATAAGTAATTTTATCATATATAATATGTATATTTTTTTATGGGTAACACTAGCTTAGATGCAAATTTCGCGACGTGGGTAACGCCGCGTGGTATCAGTAATGCTGGAAAGTGAAATATTAAACAAAAAACCATTCTAAAAACAATACAATAACCTTGTTTGCTGTGATCTGAGACAATAACCAATTCTAAAGCGACGCATGCTTAAAAACTTATCAAGTTAGAACTCACGATTCTGTGCCTCAAAATTTTATGACCAGTCTGGTGTATTGTCATATTAATACACGTTTGATATTCGGTTCGCTTTGCAGTGTTGTTATTATACAAAATATACGATATTTTAGGAAAAAAATAATTTAATTTCAAAGAATAAACAACAGGTTCTTTCTTTACCACTCTATGTACAAGCCTATGCTTGAAGTGCGGTTCGGCAATCGTGCTAAAACAAGACCTGACATTATCACTTAGTTCAATCTAACAGTACCATCCTTTAAAAAAATCGCCAGATTGTATTCATACTAAGTGATTCTTATTCTCACTACATAAAAGAAAATATTTGGTGATAGACGGTTTAACTCACTTTTTCGACATACATTTTTAGTGAGATGTATAGCGTTCTCCCCAGTCCCAGATGATGTCAGTTTCCGTACTTAGCCCGCTATCAAACGCGCATCATATTCATGAGCTAAACTTGATTTTTTATGTAGGTATTAACTATTAAGATTTTTGAAATTTGATTTAACTCAGATAAATCATATTTCACAAAACAAAATAAATTGTGACGAAGGATTTAAGTCGAAATAAATCCATGTTCACCTAATTTTATATTGGTTTTATGATCTAACTGTATTTCAACCATTGTGCACGATAAAAAAATGGACTTAAATCGTTATGTAATAAGTCTATCTCTGGAATTATTAAAGGTATGAATATTTCAGTAACACCATTTTGTAGAGAAAAAAAAATTGAGTATTATGGCCTTAAAAACTCATTTTGGATCTAAGTTGAGTTAGACCGTTATTCACCGGACCCACAGATTTCATTTAAGGATGACTAGATTTTCCGATTCCTATTTAGCTTTCTGGCCAATTCTTATTAGGAAATGTAATTTATTTATCAAAAACATATTATATCCTACATATCATGGACGTTACTAAAGCTGTTCTAAGAATAAGTGAGAGTACCTAAGTGTTTCAAATATCTGTTTCTGTAAATCAAAATAGCCTTAAAATTTCGTTGCTATTTGGAATGGAGTATAGATTATTTTGTGATATACATTTTCCGCAATTTCGCTATCTTATCACTCATACAAAGTGTAGGTAGAGTCCGATTACTGGTTGGGGGCGGCGAAACGGGAGTTTTACCATAGAATATATAAGTTTGCAATGAAACGGAGAGGGAAAAGTCGTCGAAAAGATGTCATGGCGACTTCTCTCTGAAAGACATCAGATATCCATCTTACAGACATCTTTTCGGCCACAAGGTTGCCGCCGTTAAAATCAGCCTGCAGGTAAATCCTCCACCGTATACAATTCTTTGATTTTATGTAAGATAGATAGCCCCTTGCTCCTAGTACTGTCTTATCACATTTCTTAACAGAAACTGTCCATTTCACACTGGCATTGGGATCGGCGATTTCTCTGATCTGAATGAAATCACTGATAATTCGGCAATCAAAACACCAGTGTGGAAGGGCTATAAATAGGCTTACTAGCTGTTACGCTGAACAGAGTTAGAACACTAGTATGAATTTGGATATTCACAATATCGTAAACGCTTAAGCTTAACATTAGTAGTTTAATTTTCACTGGGGTAAAAAGACGCCAGATTTCAAACCGCATGTCTGTCAAATACATCAGGAAAGGTGGGCAAGAATTGTCACACTCTGGATCCCAGAAAACGGTCATTAGCATACAGGTTATCCTAGGAAAAGTTGGCGGGACGATCTGGATGTTTTCGATGACGCGTGGCCAGAGTGTGGACAGAGATAGTTGGAGGATGGAGGCCTTTGCCGAGCAGTGGGATGATATAGCCTAATAAAAAAAAGTCACTATGATAAACTAGGAGCAAGGCCCAGAAAGAGCATGATGTATTGTCGACTGTACAAGAACCAATGTCAGACGTAGATCAACAGACCGTGGCATATAAAGTATCCGAATGCCCCTTTTTAATATAAGCTCCTACCGTGGCACCATGGAGGAATTCAACTACCTGACACCGGCTGAGACGTACCTGAACCGACTAGATGCTCTAAATTTTATCGTTGTATTTGTATGTATTTATTTTATAAAAGTGTAATACAATCAGCCATACGACAAAAACATAATAATCGATGTAGCGCCTATCAAAGTGATATGTGCAAAACTACCAGTATTATAATAAACTAAGATAAACTGTGCAGGCAGTTTGCTGTAAGACAGTCACATTAGTTTTATCATCATCAGCTTATACTACTGCACTGAGATAGTTCTTTTCATGTACATCTGATGATAAGAAAACCGTCTGGTTTGCGGTTTCGAATAGACCATCCTTTACCTTTCTGTGGGTGTCATAGAAGGCGACTAAGAGGCGGCGGCGGCGGCGGCGTTTCTTACATAGGACTGTCACCGATTGCTCACAAATGGTGACGCAAAAATATCACGAGGAAATTTGCATCCACTACAACTGCAGATGAAATTCTGATATAATATGTGTACGTTAAGTCCACCAATCGAATCCCTATTGGGCACGCTTGGTGGAAAAAATCCCTACACCCTTCTTGAAGCCCGTACCCTGCAGTGGGACATTTCTGTGGGCGATTACGATGGGGTATTTGTGTAGCCACTTGAGATCACTTAACGTCACTACGTCATCTATACCTAAAATATATTTCGGGTGGTTGGTACGAAAGTTTCTGTTCACCTTTGGGTGGGTGGTTGGTATTGTACAAAAGTTTCTGTTCTGTTCGCCTTTGTGTCACCTCGTATGTATGCTATTAAGAATTTGTGTTTTAGAGTTACCAAGCGCCTTTCCAAAGTACCAATGCAAAAAGACACAAATAAATTAAGCTAAGATTAACTACTCAGTCATTCCAAATTATAATCATTTTTTTCGCTTATCGTATTATTTGGGGTCGTCGGCCCAACATATCTCCTTCCATTTAACTCACTAAGTCATAATTTCAGCAGTCACTCCTTACACACATCATCTTTAAGTTCTTTAACACATTCCATCCATCTTTCTTTAGTAAGTAATTTCATAAATATCAAAACAAATTAGCGTAACAAAATTAAGAAATTGTTTATTGAATTTCATAGCTCATCGAAAAGGGTTGCTGAAATAGGCAATGGAAAACCCTTCTAGTCTATCTATAACGTCACGCCTCTTTCCCATTGGGGTAGGCAGAGACCAGAGCGCGCCATCTACTACGATCCTTACATACATCTTTTGCCTCATTCACATCCATACATCTCTAGTACATGTCAGAATTCCAAATTAACCATGTATACCGCTAGCGACGGTGCAATATCGGTTGCCCACTTCTGGCAAGGTACTACTTAGCGACTTTGTTCAAAATTACCTACGATACGTGGGCATACGTGGGATATCATGGAGTTCGACAAACCGAACTTAGTTAGATGTGTGCGTCTATTCTAGGATAGTATTATGTTTTTGTACGAGTGCATTAAAGGCTCGTCTAAGCTGAAGTGCTGGAAGGGGAAGACCTAGGCGTGTGTATGTTGACCAAATTGGTGATACCTATACTCGAAAAGGATCTGAATGTACATAAAACCGCTGAGAACTTGTATGAAGCAACTGAGGACGTGAAAGGGTGTGACAAGTTCTGTTTTTTCTGCCTGTCCCAATAGGAAAAATGCGTGAGTATTTTATACGTATGTAGGAATTTATAAAATTGTGGGTTTTAATACGAAATATTCAGTTGAACAAGTCAATGATTACGATTACGTCTTCAGTATTAATAAATAATTGACCTTCCATAATATTGGCACTATTCAACCTTGCGTTCAATAAAATAGGCATGATATGTAATAAAAGACTAGCTTATTCGAACGAGTAACGAATTCATGCTTCAAGATCAAGTCGTGACTAACGATTCCGAATGCAGATAGATTTAAATACTCATCTTTATTTTTGTGGTACACTCTAAAACATATTTGTTATAACTTTTTTTTAAATAAAAGAAAAGGGTACGAAATACAATCGATGTTTTATGACGCTTTTTCTGCGATCCTTTCGCGATATGACACGGTAGCATTTATCACTATAATAGTGTATGTGATAATCGTTGGTCAAAATTACGTACAAAAGAGTCAGTGCTAAGCTCAATTTCGATACGATTGCGATAAGCTAGAAAATGCATGTTGAAGCACTTGAAGCTACAGTACAGTACACAGCTAAGCTACTAAGTACAGAAGCTACGCTGCACTGCGGTCAATAATAATACGCTTTGGAATAAATGTGCGAGGTAGACTTTATGGTAGGTTAAATGTAGTTTGGTCAGAGGTCAAAGTTTGATTAAAGTATAGCTTACGAGCCACTTTACATACCAAAACTGAAATACAGATAATAGTTACAAGTGAAAATAATATTTGGATATACTTAATATAAGTGGCGATCTCAACAAAACACTGAGTTGTTACGAAGAAAATACTTTCTTACAACCTCTAAACATGGTGATGATTTTTAAGAGTATGATCAGACTATCAAATTGAAAAACTTTCTCTGTGGAACTAACATAGACAACGCGAAAAAGAAATCAGCTGGCTTTGCAGTTTTGTGTCGGACAGCTGATATTTCTCTCATTTTACCTTTGTAAAAATTGTGGAAATTGTAAACCCTTACCTATTGGTGTGGATGCCTTTCTCATCCGCGAGTTACCTCATCATAAATTTCAAATAAAAAAAAAATTGCGAGAGAAATCATCTGTATGCAATAAAATCGCATAATCGGTGATTACCTGCAATACATAATTAAAGCAATATTTAAACATCGAAAGTTACATAGTAGATTATGCCACAAGTGTCAGTAAATATATAATTGAGTGTACTTATTTTGTGAATGTGATGGAGCAGGGATGGCGAACCTTTTCATAACCACTTGTTTATAAAGGATAGGTCAAACCAAATCTAGATTGCTAGGTCGTGGTAAAGACTGCAAGCAAGCTCAAAATTGCAGACAAATTGATTTGTTTAGATGATAGACGATAGTTTAACGAGTGGAGTGAGTTTTTTAATTCATGACATTCGTATTTTTGCTCAAAGCGATGAAAGTTCATAGTTTTTTCAATAGCTAGTAGTGCTATAATATTGTGTAACTTTCAGATTATACCAATACAAGATCTCAAATGTATTTTATGACTGTACTGGGCAGTTTTAGTAATATTAGTGTTTTGACGGCCCGATAGCATAGTCGGTAGTGAACCTGCCTGCTGTGCCGAGGCTCGCGGGTTCGAATCCCGTAAGGGACGAATATTTGTATGGTGAATATGAATACCATGGATGTTTGTATCTATATAATTATATGTATTCTACATCGTTGTATAGTCCAGGCTAGATTCTGGTACTTTAAATGTGTCTAGATAATTTTTGTGTCAATGTCCAAGATATTTTTTATGATTTTTTATTTTATACGATCCATCATATTCATTGACGGCAATGTTCAGAAGCAGAAACTGCATAACTGTGAACAAAGACAAACACTATGGCGGATAGTAACACAATAATGCCATTGATCAAGGGTTAGGAAAATTATGAGATATCTACAAAATTTAAATTAGACAGCGTGCCAAAAATATTCCATTGCGTGCCAATGGATCTCTATCACTGGGTTAGAGAATTATGACCTATTCACATCACATGCCAAAGAAGAACAAAACTTCGATAAGTATCAACATTTTTTGAATGATTGGCTTAAATCGTGAGCTGATTATTCAAAGGGCACTAATATGCATTTCCATGTTCGTGTACGAGACGAGACACGACAGACCTAAATAGGATAGATTTTATAAAGGTTTTATAATGTGACAGGTCCTTTAATTGGTTGATAGGTACAGTGCCATAAAACTTTCCTTAGTATATTAAAAAAAAAGGTTATTACAGGATGTAAATATTATGCGTTTCATACGAGTACTTAAGGGGGTGCCACAGACCGTCAAACTGAACAACTTTCACATTACGACCAAAATCGAAATCGAGAAAAAAAATCAGCTGTCCCCATGCTGTCCCATATATTTCGCGCGGGGTCGAGTCGCCATTGATGTTTTCTATGGAACAGCATTTTTTTTTCGCCATTTCAATGTTGGTCCCATAGTCAAAAGTTTTTCAGTTTGATGGTATGTAGCATTCCTTAAGTAAGTTTGAACGCATTTAAAGTAACGCCTTGTATGCTATACCTACATACATTATGACGTTACGCTATCATGAGATGCTGATCTGAAAATCAGAATCGGACACAAGATTTTAATTTGGGTTCTAAAAGTATGTTTTTTTAAGTTCTGGTTTCTAAAAAAATATGCAAATGTTTTATGATTAATTATCAACCATCCATTTATTATTTTATTATTATTTTAAAACCTTCTAAAATTAAGTTATTAACACAAAACAAATTTAAAATTATTTACATAAAAGACTTTTAAATTATCTCTGCGAAACATCTTCAGGTGGTCTAATGATTGTGTAATATCATTTATTCAATGTTTAGACATTGCTAATAATAATAGTCGTAATTAAGATGCCCGTTCGTCTGAGGCTAGGCCATAAAATATTGCTGCAATAGCTCAACGGGCGCTGCAGACATAATTATTGGGAAAAGAGAAAAATATTACTAGAATAATATCATAATGCTGTAGATTGACCGAGTTTTGGGGGCCTAACATTAAAAAGTTATAAATGATTTTACATAGGTATGTAACTTCAAACGGATTTAAATGAGATAAGTACTTGATAATGTATTTGCGACAATATACAAAAGCTATATAAACGAGTTAGTGTAGTTTGGTCACAGTGCAAAATCGTCACACTGTATAATGAGTGCAATTTAGTCACAACTGAATATTTAATTTATTTATTAATAATAAATAGTGCAATTTGGTCACAGGCCTATTTGTTTATAATTTTTAAAGTGCAAATTCGTCATAAGAGGTATAGATACCTACTAGCTACTGTATTACTTAACTAATATAGTTACATTAGTTAATATTACTTATCAGAGCCGTAAATAAAAATATTTAGTTAGGTAGGTACACGGTGGTCAAAACCGGTTATAATGATTACAACCCCCTCTACACCCGCGCGCCACCCTGCCTCACTAGGTAGACTCCCGACTAATTATTTCCAAGTTTGCACTGTCATTATCTATCAGACTTGATATTCAATAAAAAAAAATACATAATGGACTA
Source organism: Agonopterix heracliana (assembly GCA_963693445.1). NCBI lineage: Eukaryota > Metazoa > Arthropoda > Insecta > Lepidoptera > Depressariidae > Agonopterix > Agonopterix heracliana. Next base: position 7,295,266 of record OY856310.1, read on the forward strand.
TAAATTATTGATGAATTTAAATACATTACCCTTCCTTTGCGTCGCACAGTCGGGTAAAAACGTACTTACATCGTGCTCAGCCTCCAAGTTATCCATTTGTCTTTGCTGCTCTACATTAGGTCATTGATATTTTTAAAGTTGTAACGATGTAAGTACGCTTTAAAATACATCAAATTATATAGGTAGGTAATCCATATGTAAATTATAACGTTTTTTTTTTAAATTTAATATCAAGTCTGTTTTTTTAAATATTCAGATTCACCCAAATCTCCCACCACTAACCACTGACCACTAACCACTATTTCGCGAATATACATAATATGTAGGTAGGTACTTACAGGTAATGCAACGATTTTATATGTTACATGATATATACATACGTATGTATTACATACATGGAATAGATATCTGTATGTGTCTATGTAATAGTTACATATTTATTATAAATATGTACCTATTACCTACACACATACACTTAGCTTTATATGCAATACATACATACATATAGCAATGTATATAAAATGTTATGTATATATTGTGACTGTGTGTATGTAATAGGTAAATATTTATATACTATTATATAAATATGCACCTATTACATACACACATACATAGCTACCTATGAAACACATAGCTAGGTACCTATATGATACATAGCTACCTATGTAATACATAACTTCCTAGTTAGTACATAGCTTCCTATATAACATAAAACAGCTTCCTATGTAATACATATCTAACTATGTAACACATAGCTACCTATGTGATACATAGCAACTTATGTAATATATAGCTACCTATGTATCACATAGCTACCTATGTGATAGCTAGCTACCGATGTGACGCATAGCTACCTATGTGATACATAGCTACCTATTTAGATTACTACTACCTATTACACATTATTTTAATAAAATATTCAGCTGATAATGTGTCCTTAGTTAGTTGTGACGAAATTTCACTAAAAAAACAAACAATTTATAAAAATATCGACACCAGTGACCATTTTTCACCAAAATATGTTATTTAAATCTATTAAATTTAACCTGTGACGATTTTTCACTCAATGTATGGGAATCAAAATCTGTGACTAATTTTCACTGTGACCGAACTACACTAACTCATATAAACAATAAAAACGAATAATAATTACATTACATACTTACTACAAAGTTGCATTAATTAGGTAAATACTACAAAGAATACAAACGTACACACGGCGATACAAAACCGTATAACGTATTAATGATATAAAAAACCAACATAAGCTGGTTTAAGCAACATTATGTTGGTTTTTTATAGCTTGATGTGTGTGTACTCTAATCAAATCGGTTACGTCCTATAAAAGGGTGAGGTGCAGAGTACTCGAAAACGGCAGGCATGTATGAAGAGATGTATGGATGTGAATGAGGTGAAGAACCGTAGTATGCAGAGCGCTCTAATCTCTACCTACTCAAATGGAAAGAGGGGTGACGTTATAGGTAGAGAGATAACTTAAAATTTCACTTCACATTTTTATAAACAATGTATAACATAAAAATTGCATACGTTTTAGAGAAACAAAATATCTTCGACTGCGTCACCTCAAGACATTGTGCCCAGCAGGCTAGAAGTATTAGAGTTCCTTGTCGGACTACGGAATCAAAAACATCTCTACCAAATTGAGAACAAATTTAATAAATTGTCTATGATGATGAGGCAAGGTAGGTACTAACGACATGAGAAGTCCCAATAGCAAATATTAAAACAGTGTTGACTTATACTATTCAAAGCCTTAATTACATCACATTGTTGTCCGAATTAAAGGCTGCAATCCGCTAAGCCTCTGGCATTATTTGGCTAGTGACATTAAAAAGTATGAGAACCCGAAGACCTTTCATGCGTCGCTATGACTTCGACGATTCCTCTTGAGAATACTTAACTATAATACTTATTAGTTATGTTTTCAGTTGTTTTAATAGTATTTCGATATCGATGGTTAACAGGAAATGTCCTAACCAACATATTCTCGAAAATTAGTTTTTCATGAAAAATACTTTTTTTTAGCTGGCTGCTTATCCACTAGTGCCCGAAAATGTTGATATTCAGAAAAAGTAAAACAAAGAAACCCATAAAAAATAGAAGCAAAAACCTCGTATGCTAGTGAAACTTGTGGTAACGTCTCGTATTTCACACTGTGTTCAAAAATTTATATAATAACTCGAATGCCACATTTTATGAAAAGATACTGGCAGCTTAATTTGTTATTTTACTTTCTACTGTAAATTTCTAGCAATGCGGGATATGAGGAGTTGCCTGTTAACTGTCGATATTTTTTCCCACCGGACCTTTCACCACTTGACACGACATACCGTCATGGAACCCTAAATTCGCTTAAAGTGAGCCTTACTATCTTTTTTGTAGTATAGTAAAGATTTTGAACTGTACGGTAATATATAGGTTTATACTGGGTGTAACTTGCATGCTTCTATTTCGAGGGATGTATTGTACCCACTGTTCATTACCTACAAGTGGCGACGGGCACCCTCAACGTCGCACTGGACTGGACAGAGTTTCTGTACGACCTAACCTAAGTGAAACGTGGATATTCTAAAGTTTCAGAATATCTCTGACTACCTCCCTCGGGAAATATAGTCGTGAGCATAATGCTTATGCAGGGTGTAAACTTAAATATGTAACATATTTTAGGTGGTGCTTTAGATCAGCAAACTGAACAACTTTTTCTATGTGAGTAACATTGAAATCGCTATTTTCATAACTTAGATCGATTATAGCCACTTACTTTTTCTATGGATAAACTTGTTTGTTTCGCGATTTCGATGTTGGCTTCTAAGTACTCGTAAAAGTTGTTCAGTTTGGTAATTTGAAAGCCCCTAAAATACATAACGAATATTAAGTTAACTCTATGTAAATGTAATTTTAATTAAGAGCAATTTTTTTTAACTTTTACGAATGCCATAAAAATATAGAAATATGATATGTCAAACTACTTCCTACAAGCGGGTCTTCTGACAAAGTAACGTAACAAATGTGAAGGCGCTTCCCCGTCTGCGTCGCTCACTTCCTGCATTCGGATCTCAAGCATTCCTTTCTTGATAATCTAGATAATAATTATTGTTGAATGGACCAAGTTTACTGAGGCAATTACGATGATACTGATCGATCAAACGTGCTCGATCCACCAATTACCCACGCTTTGTTCAAGTTTTAAAGGAGCAATCTGAAGTGAAGGTAAACCGATTCGTATTTGTTTCAGACATGAATCACTCTGTCGGCATTGTATTAGTTAATTTCAGTTTGTTCTAACTTATCATTTTGTTTTATTTGTGCCGATGGAATTAAGTTAAATGTTACTAGAGCTAAGCTTTGCCTCAAATTATAGTACGTTTAAATTTTTGAGTTTGTGTAAACGTTTAGTTTTACTAACGGCTTAGAAGGGTTCCTCAAAGTCATCATCAGACCTATCAAGGGTGAAATTGACATCATTAATTAACATCCTTTTAAACTAAGAGTCTACCCATCAAACTGAACAACTTTTACTATGGGAGCAAACCAATCGGATCAAAAAAAAATCAGCTGTCCCATACATTTGAGTCGTGTAGGCAGCGGCGGCGGGAGCAGTTTAGTATGGGACATCTGATATTTTTTTGCTCTGATTGGTTTACTCCCATAGTAAAAGTTGTTCAGTTTGATGGGTAGACTCTTAGTTTAAAAAAAAGGATGCTAATGATATCAATTTCACCCTGTATACGTCCCACATCAGTACGCCAAATACCTCTTCCGTCTAGATAAGCTTGAGATGCCTTTACACGCTAATGCGTGTTCAAGACTCCACCATTCGGGCCTATGCGGTTTAGTGGAGGCATTGGTTATGCTGTCAGAGTATTTTTAAGCCGGTTATATATCGCATAGGTGCCACTGAGGCTATCTTTTTATCTTATTATTAACTTGTAAAAAACTATGCAAGTTGAAAAAACTTTTTTTTCTTAATTTTTGTCCTTTATCTCACTAAAAGTATTCAAACTTGAAAATTCATGAAAGATTCCGTTCCGTTTTATGATGCAAGTTTTTTATATGCGTTCAAACATCGTAATTCATAGTGATGTAGTATGTTTAAATAATTTTATATTAAAGAAATTGAGATAAGCTAAGCACGTCATAATTAATTAAGACGTTAAACAACACTGAGATTTGTAACTTGCAGGATGCTATCATTAACAACTCCAGTGTGATTTTTACATGTTCAAATTAAAATTTTAATTAAGTCTTGTCTGGTATTCAAGCACTATAATTTTGTTACATGAACTACACTACCTATTCAATTAATAAAAAAACAATCTTAGTAAATTATTTTGAAGAGTTTCTTTTATAGTTTTAATTATAACAAGTTTTAATTATAGACAGGATTAAATCAATGTTATTTTATTTTTGATCGTCATTGACATAATTTTTGTACTACATCATGGTTGTTTCGATGATCTGGGTGAATTACTTCTTAATTTTACTATGCTTGAGTTAACGGAATAGTTTGTTAGATTAATAAAATAAGTAGATTTTCTGTATCGTCATAGCTTAGTTCTTGTAGCCAAACATATAAAGACGCTCGGCCTGCGGCCTCGTTTGGCAGGCAGAATTTGATACAATAACAAGATTTTGTTCAGTTTATTATAAAGGTAGTTGCCCATGTAGCACATAAGCACTTTACATGATTTGAAAAGCTCATAAGTAGGGAACCTGAATGGTCTAAATTTGACCTTATGCTTATACTAGATTTTTTTGGTAATATTATAAAGCCCGATTCCTACTAACTGACCTATGATCATATACATGTGGCTGCCGATTATAGCCACTGCATCTGACTCCACCTCAGATCGTATCGGACTCCCACTCCATTAGACAAAGGAGGGTTAGGACGAGTGCATGTGTGTTTAGCGCGAACACTTATACACTTCAAAATTATCCTGTGTACCTAACTGTTTCATGTAACGCTTAGCTGTTACCGCAGTCGAAATTGACAAGGAGTCTATCATTATAAACCCCCGCTTCGAGTTGGAGTAGAACGATGAAACCTGTGGGACGTCCATTACCCTCGGGAAAAATACCGACCTTCCGGAAGATGGAATCCTAGTGGACGGGTTCAACAGCCTTGAACAACGGTATCTTGAACGGAAAGAGATATAGGGTGCTCTCAAGCACAAGTGTACAGTCTCGTCTTTTCCCCTTTTGAATCTTATGGAACGGGATTTCCCTTATTATCTAATATGCAGTGACTTGAACCGTTTATAACAATGATAATTAGTTACCCAGTATTACAGCAGGTAATCTGTGGTATTAGAGATTTGTATGTGTAAAAAAATGAGTAATATGCTCTGTTTCTGTCACGGGTTTGCTGTAAGAAATCTCTTTAGACATAAGCTCGCCCTTTGTGATTGTCTGTTATGCTATTTCCGTGTGAACAATAAAGTGTTAAGAGAAGTTTATTCCGAGAGCGCAAATGCGCGCTGCATACAAACGTAATCTGGTGATATTTTCAATACTATCCAATTGAGGTCAATGAAAATTTTCAGAAACAATCTAGAAACTAAACTCTATGTTCAAATGAAGTCAGATTTTCGTTAAAATGTACAGTTTTAATGCTAGGATTAATTTAAGATTTGTATGGAAAATTTTGAGGCCCGGCCTGTTACTTTAAAACTATACATTTTAACGAAAGTCTGACTTCATACAAACATAGAGATTGTTTCTGAAAAATTGCATTGACTTTAATCGGTTAGTATTGTAAATATCACCAGACTACGTTTGTATGGAGCGCGCCAACAGTAATATACATAATATATATTCGTACCTAAAGGTATTACTCGCCTTTTTTGCTACCCATCTGGCTTACATACTAGGTATAACAAAATATCTAATGTGAACCATTTGTATAATTACGACGATTCGCAGCGTTTTTTTTTTCAAGAAAGAGATCATTTTGTTGATACATTCAACGCTATAAAAACAACATAGTTCAGGTAAAATGAGCTACAGGTCTACATTAAAGTTGAAACACTATTTCCAGACTTCATCTTTTCCCTACGCAAGTGTCCTTTAGAAGAAAAATGTAACTTTTCGAAAGGAGCTCCCGCATCGTCAGTCGTATCTTAAATAACACAAGTTAACATTGGTCCAGTGTCTTAAGCCTTGACTTTTAAAGATTGCCTCCCAACGCTTCCGACGAGCGACAATAACTTGTGACGTATTATTGGCTAGTTATTGAGATAACATACAAATAATTAAACACAAGAATGTAATCGATCTTAAAACTGCTTCAATTACCAAGAAATATGTGTGTGGTTGTCGATGAAGCATACTTACAGGATTCATTTTTAGTTATTTCTGAAACTGAAACCATGAATTTATTTCTCAATTATAAAGGCTCCATAGTGAAAGTTGTTCAGTTTGAGGATTAGAATGAATGGTTAAAGTATGAGCCCTGATTAAAATTATATTTTTGTAGGGTTCTAAAATGGAATGAGGTATATTAAAACACTATACGTTAGGTATCATGAAAACTATAGCAAATTACCCAAAAAAAAATTAATTTCATAGGTAGGTATCGATAATTATTATATTTCGATTTGCACACTGTTACACTACACAATAGGGTAAAATTGATATCATTAGCATCCTTTTAAACTAAGGGTCTAACCATCAAACTGAACAACGTGCTATAGGAGCAAAAAAAAAAGCTGTTCCATACTCAACTGCAATGCCTACTCGACTCAAACTGCTGATTTTTCTGTTTGCTCCCATAGTAAAAGTTGTTCAGTTTGATGGATAGACTCTTAGATTTGATCTAAGGGCAGAATCTTAGTTTAAAAGGATGCTAATGATATCAATTTCACCCTGCATTACTACACCCATTAAAAATTGCGTGATAGAAGTACTAATCGACATGTAAGTAGGAACGTTGATGAGCATTGTTCCGATACTGCAAATTATAGAGCTTGAATTATAAGAACCATTCTAAAGGTCTACATTATTTCGAGGGTAATGGGTGTAGTAGCAAGCAGTCATGTTTTCTAGCATGTAATTAGCGATGACTTTCCAATTTTCAATATTGATCAACTTGTAACAAAACTGTTGTGCAAAATTTGTCTCTTATCCATATTAAATATATTAAAATACCTATTGGCTGGAATCCACGATCTTTGCAGCGCCAATTTCGGTAGAAACTTTTATCTCAGTTTTCACTCCTTAAGAGGTTGAATTTCAAAAACCCTTTTTAGTGAGCATCAGCAACTTCTTTGCCATATTTTAAGTTATATTAGTAGTCTACGTTTTTGGAGATTTCGTGTCAAGTTACTGTGTGAGTTTGTATAGATAATACAAAGCATATTTGACACACTGCCACTCCGAGTTGCTGCAATCTATTTGACAGTTCCCTATCCGAGGCGATGGTTCGATCCCTAGAACATCGTTCTAGTTCGATCCCCGTTCTTTTCGTGGCTTTTCGGTGAAGGAAAACATCGTGAGGAAACCTGCAAGCTTAAAATTCGAGGCATGTATTGTACCCACTGTCCATTATGAGTGGCGACGGGCTCACCCACCGTCACACTGGTCAGAGTTTTGGTACAACTGGTGAAACGTGGGTGTTCTGAGGTTTCAGAATATCTCTGACTACCCCCTCGGGGAATATAGTCGTGAGCATATGCTTATGTTTTTTTTTAAATTGAATTCTTGTTACAATATTGAATTAAGTAAGCCTTTTTGAAAATAAAGGTATCATAAATCAAGCGTGAAATTTAAGGCAAAAAATAATTACATGTGATTTTTTTTTCGGTTGTTTTTCAGGTTCCATTCGAGAAGGGTGGGCGGTTAGATGTGCCTCAATAACAATGTCATAGCCTCAGAGGAAGGATCTCTTTATTATGGTTATTACTCTTCGCTTCAATGTACATTATTATAATTCCATAAAGTTGATGACCTGCCATATCATAACATTTCCATTTACGGTTACCGCTGTTATGGAGAACATAAAATCTAAAGGTAACACAGCTGTTTCTTAAGTAGGGCATAATCTTCCCTTGAGATTACTGACATTGACATTAGGTATAACACCTGGACACGATACAGGGTCTAAAAGGGTCGCAAAACAATATAGGGTCCTTTTTAATATGCTGACACTTTTTTAAGGGGATGATCAGACCATCAAACTGAACCACTTTCTCTATGGAACCAACATTGAAATCGCAAAAAAAAAAATCTGGTGCTCCACACAAAACTGCAAAATTACTCGAGCCGAATGTATGGGACAGCTGATTTTTTTTTGCAACTTCTCGATGTTGGTCCGATAGAGAAAGATGTTAAGTTTGATGGTTTGATCATTCCTTTTAAAAAGGTGTCAAGATTTTTAAGAGGATGATCTTTCTCTATGGGACCAACATGGAAATAGCAAAAAAAAAGAGGAGTCGAGTAGAATTACAGTTTTGTATAGAACTGCTGATTTATTTTTCCTGATTTTGATGTTGGTCCCACAGAGAAAGTAGTTTAGTTTGATGGCCTGAAAATCCCCTTACAAAACAGCATTTATAATTAGGAAGAGTTATACAGTACGAACAATTTTTTTTTTTTTTTTTTTTTTTTTTTTTTTTTTTTTTTTTTTATAAATAACGCTCACAGGCTGTAATGATCCCAAACTAGCACTAAAGGCTTTTTATTATGGAAACCATACAACACGGCACGAACATATAACATCCATGACCGAACCGGGATTCGAACCCAGGACCCTGGTTTGGCAGTCCGGCGTGGTAACCATTACACCAACCGGGTCGTCAAAGACGTAGCTTATGACAGATGATTTGACATACTTTTCATACGAAACATGTCAAATGATCTGTCAAATAAGGTAACAAAGACTTATCCAGAAGTGGTGAAACAGGCCCTAAAGCTTCCAGATTTTCCAGTAGATACGTAATACGCTCGCGGCGAGCTTGCGATATACACGGTGCAAGATCGCCGCGATTTAAAAGCTGCGGCGATAGCGTCATGATCTTGCCGCGATATATTTATCGCTTCAATCGTGGTAGCACCTTGCTACCGCGTTGCGCTTTCACTGCAAAATCGCTAAGAATTAGCTAGATACCTTGTGTATTGACAACTTATCCAGCAAAAAAAAATCTATCTCTAATATACGTCACGCTGGTTCAGAATATTATCATCGCAACGAAATTTTAAGGACATTTTGAATAAATAATATTTCCTAATCAGAATTGGCCAGAAAGCTCAGCCAGGAAAAATCCATCCATTAATCACAGCCCTTGACCGGTCCGTCTTCGGACATTGGCTTTCTCCATATTTCTCCATGACGTTCTGTCCCTCGCCCGTGCATCCAGTTTAGACCCGCGTGTCTCCTAATATCATTGTCCCATCTTTGTGGTAAGCGGCCTCTACCTCGCGTGGTTTCTCTAGGTCTCCACTCCAGTGTTTCTAGTCCAACGCAACAATAGAAAACTAAACAGGAATCGGAAAATATTTTCGTCCTTATATGGAATTAAGTATAGATGCACATCTGAAACCAGGTTTTTAATATTTATTGAGTCATTTTTATTTAAAACCGGACATAAAAAACGTTGGTTTGTTGAACGATTCTAGGAATATAATAATTTAGTTGCTTACGTGATCATGAGCTGCATTAAAGCTTTATTTTTTCTTAATTACCTACTATATTTTTATTAATAGTTAAATTACAATAGGATGTAGTTAAGGATCTTTATGCTACATGAATAAGTGGCATTGCCATTTAAAAACGTTAATACAATACAATACAATACAATACTCTTTATTTGCACACCAAAAACATAAAATAACAAGTTAATAGGTACTTATCGATAGAAGTGTCCACAAAGCTCTCAAAATCCGGGTCACGGATTTGTTCAAAACGGAAGAATGCAATTTTTTACAGTGACTAATAATATCTAGCCTGAAATAACTCCACCCTCATGTTCTAGTTGTACAATACTGCCGTACAGTCCTACTCAACGAAATGTAGATATTGGACAACAAACTTTTTCGCGGTTTTGATACTGTTTCCCTAGAGAAGGCTGTTAAGTTAGACGGTCTGATCATTCTCTTAAAAAACCGTCATTCTATTACGTTGGACCCTCTAGATTGGGATAGAGTAGCCCGTGGGCCTAGCATGGTACCGTGACATATAGTAGCTCCTTTTCTCTTTTATTTTGCGCGTATAGATCAACAAAGTCGCTCCTTATCTCTCTTTTATTTTGCGCGAAATTAGAGCAAGTAAAACGGCGCGGGATAACGTTGTCGCGCGCATCATGCTTGGCCCTTATAATAAGTATGCCCGCCACATACGGAATAATTCCAGTAGGAATTAAGATTTCGTATGGATTTGCCTCCTCCAGAATTCCGTATTGTGTGGCAGGTGTGAGAGTGGACTGTTTTATGTGGTATATATACAGCGACGGATCATCCTACTCATAGTTAAACTCTACTTTCATAGACATACTCGTAGTTATAGTTCAACTTTGGCTAGGTTGATCTGTCGCCGTGTGTACAACTATACACGTATTTGATTAGCTCGAGTTAACTGGTGTCAGTTAATCTCAACGTAATATTTCATAATATTAAATATCTATTTTATCTCCTCTGTCGAAAATTACGCAGAAGAGTGAAGGGAATGAAGAAGGAGAGCGTGAGAGGTGATGACGACAGCAGATTGACATTTCAAGTATCAATTTATCACAATAATAAACTAAACATTGAAATTTAAATACAAACTTTAAACAAACATGTTTCACAAGTAGAAGTGCAATTAAACATTGCATTTTAAAAACTGCTAAACGCCAATTTGTCAGTAATTTAAAAACTTATAGGTGCATCAGGTGTGCAATAAAAATAATATCACGATCGTAACCGTGGAGCGAACATGACTTATTACTTGTGATGCACTTAAAATGTCGCTTTGGTTACTAGTATGTCTTCTTTCTTCTACAGGGTGAAATTGATATCATTAGCATCCTTTTAAACAAAGAGTCTACCCAACAAACTGAACAACTTTTACTATGGGAGCAAACCAATCGGAGCAAAAAAAAATCTGCTGTCCCGTACTAAACTGCACGACTCAAATGTCTCAAATGTATGGGACAGCAGATTTTTTTTTGCTCCGATTGGTTTGCTCCCATAGTAAAAGTTGTTCAGTTTGATGGGTAGAATCTTAGTTTAAAAGGATGCTAATGATATCAATTTCACCCTGTATAATTTTTTTACTGTTAAATTCAGTCTACTTTTTTTATCGAATATTATTGACTATAAACATGTAACAGCCATGTTGTGCTATTTCTAATCAAATCGGACTTGAACCTGCACTCTACCAAACCGGGGAATTGCGCTTTTTAATTTCGCCACCGAGCCAGCAACCCAGACAACGAAATGTTAAATCTATTGCGTCAATTGGTTCAAGTCCCGTCCGATACTTAATTTTACACTCTTTTATTAGATATTTTGATATTATTTAATTCATTCATTTTAAAAGAAAACAGCTAATATAGTATTATCACCACCAAAATTTGAAAGCACTGAATCGTTTTCCCTCTTGTGGTGCCATCTACTATCGGAAGTTGGCTATCATTATGGCTATTCAGACCCTGGAGATTGCAGCCCTGAAAGTGAGGTGGTGTTTATATAAAACCATTCACACTAGTGAAACCTGCATGCTTCAATTTCGAGGCATGTATTGTACCCACTGTCCATTATAAGTGGCGACGGGCTCACCCCCCGTCACACTGGACAGAGTTTCGATACTACTGGTGAAACGTGGATGTTCTGAGGTTTCAGAATATCTCTGACTACCCCCTCGGGGAATATAGTCGTGAGCATATATGCATGCATTCACACTAGTTCTTAACCCGGTAATCCGTCTTGAACCAGGCATCCTAAAATGATCAGTAGCTGCCTTTAACAATTGGTCTATCTATTGTATGATCATAGTCTAGATAATAGTTCTTAACCATTTGTTTGTAATTGACTGTTTTCTTAAACGAAAATTTACTTATTATTTAATTTACAAATTTATACACGATTGACGTAGCTTCGTTCTGTGTAGACCACCTTATATAGGTATTGATTTTAAGAGTGGTTAACCTTAAAATAATAGATTAAATTAAATTAAATAAGCTTTATTAAATCATAAATAAGACACACAAATAATAGATAAGACATTAAAACTGAACAGATACAGATAACAACGTGGAATTAACAACGAAGTGCAAAACAGGCTGTTTTTCAACAGAAAACATCGATTACAAAATATTCTAATACCAAAATTATGGAACTGCAGATTCTGGTCCTATTTATATGAAACAATTAATAAAGTAAGTATTCCTTTTAAATCATAATTTACCGCAGTAACAAGACGGCCCCGTTGATGTCTTTTGTATGAGAGTTTCGAAGTTAAGCTGCCTCTAGGATGATTTCTTTACTCGCGCGCAACGCGCCTTCGCTGCATAAAAAATTACATTCCTGCGCTTTTCTGGTTGCGAAAGTTGCGTTTATCACGACATGCAGGAAAAAAACCGGACGACAATCACGGACCTGATAAAAAGACGGACGTAATCTCGTCTAATCACGAATGAAGCACCCATTTATTTTGTGTGCGTGCTGTCATGTGGTACATAATGGTGACGGATGTAGGACCTGAGCCTAGAGCTAGTGCATCTGTGTGAGTATAAATCCCTTGTAGAACAAACGAAAATGTTGGACCTTGCATGCTTCACATCTTCTTTTTTTCAAGTCCGTGACGACCATAGAGAAATAAATTTTGCTGTAATATTCTTGCGCCATATAGAATACCATTGATGTATTGTGATTAATCGTAATGATTTTTGAAAGTTGATGTTTAAGATGTAAGAATGTAGGTGTATGACAAGATCAAACATCTTGCGACAATCAAGAGGGAACGAAAGGATCGCCCAAAGTATCTAATATAATTGTATCATTAATGTGGATATTTAAATTATGTTAGAATTAATAATGATATAGCAGCATATTAAAGGCCACTAAGTGGAGCAGCTAGGATCGTGTTGCGTCCGGCCGTGAGCCTCGATTCACGGCAGACGAGTCACCGATCAGACCTTAAGGCCTCGCCGGACGACCGGGATGCCATACCGGTTTATATTCACTGTCAGTTCTTTGATTACACCCTAGATATTTACTCGTGTAGCTTGGCTATACACATATCCCATATGTATATTGTATGGGAGTAGCTGATCATAATATTTTTTCAGGGGATGATCAGATTATCGATCTAAATCAATTTCTCTACGGGAACAACATCGAAATTACGAAAAATAAATTCCAAAACCAACTCTACACAAATGTGTGTGACAGCAGATTTTTTTTACGATTTCTATTTTGATCCAATAGAGAGTTGTTCAGTTTGATGGTATGATCATCTGAATATGAATATTAAAAGGAGCTGCATCCTGACTATACAAGGTGTTACAAAAATACAAATAAACCTTTAAGGGGGTGGTGTAGACCATCAAACTGAACAACTTTCACTATGGGACCAATATCGAAATCGCGAAAAAAAAAAAGATGTTCCATACTCTACAAATCGACTAGAGCTAAAATAATGTATGGGATAACATTTTTTTTTTTCGCTATTTCGATGTTGGTCCCATAGAGAAAGTTGTTCAGTTTGACGGTCTAAACAACCCCCTTAAGAGTTTTAAAAATTTATTCTTACTTATGAAACACCTTGTATACTTATTGTTATAGTTATCGGTACTATAATTATAGTATGGTAATAATTTATAGTAGCCGCGAAGGTTGCTTTTAATTACAATGTTTTTCTAAAATCACGTTTAATGAACATCCCATTGTTATATGTAGATGTGTTTGTATAGATGCAGGTAGATTTGTTTTTCAATGTTATAACATTGATTTATCTACGATCAACACCTAATTGTTCTAGAAGCGAAAAACATACAGTCTATAAAAGTGGATTATTAATACCGTAAAATTAAATTTATCATTTAAATGGTGTCCCCAATATTTCCAGTGTTATAACTGCTATGATCACGGGCTCCTGATCTTGACAAATTCTTAAAATTCTTCTAATCTAATACTTTCTCATTAACATACATGCTTAACGCCCTCGAACAAAATATTACTTAAGGCTACGTTATCACAGTGCAAGCGTCTCTTTCTTGCAAGCATAAGTTTACAATTAGCCATCCCGCTCCAATTGAAAGCAGGATCGCAAAAAAACGGTTTTTTCGTCAATATCTTTGCTCATGGGAGTTTCTAAGCTAAAAATTCTTCTGAGTTCACTAGAAATATTTAATGTATTTAGTTAAGTTCTACGACGTGTCCGGAAGTCCCGAGAGTTGCTTCTAACCATTAAAAGGAGGAAAGTCGCCTACCTTGGTCATATCTTGAGGAATGAGCGATACCAACTGCTCCAGACTATAATAATGGGCAAAGTAGAGGGCAAAAGAAGCGTCGGTAGGCCACGAATGTCATGGCTTGCGAATCTGAAAGAGTAGACAGACATCGCCAGCGTCGAAGAGCTGTTTCGTTTGGCGAGAGATAGACAGGGATATGCAGAGCTGACTGCCAACCTCCAGTAATGGAGAGGAACCCGAAGAAGAAGAAGTTAAGTACAAGAATAAAAAGTTAAATATAAGCAGTTTAATCATAGTATTGAAAAAACATAACAAAAAGGGGTAACTTTGGGATGTTTTTCTATCTAGTAAACTTAATTTAATCGTGTAATTGAGAACAGTTGCCCATCCGCCCGATCCTTAAATAAGACATAATTTAATTTCAGACTTTAAAACACAGTTTAAAACACTTTCGTTCGTGTTCAAAAAACGGCCTCGACGGGATAACAGCGTCTTAACTACACATTAACGATTCCAAAGTCATGGTAAGAGCTAGTTTACAATCATTTTATGGAATTATACTGCATTGTTATTAAATAACTAAACTTGTTTACTATCACTAGTACTACAAAGTATCAATAGATGTAAATGTAAACAAAACAATGACTAAGGTGTCATTGGTTCTTGCATTAACATCTTAGATTTACATTTTACATAGTATAATACATTGAGGTACTCAATGGTATATACCTATATCCATGGTACTGGTGCTACCTCAATGGTATAGTACCTTCTTGATTTTGCCTGCAACTTCGCACCTTTTTCGCACCGGCTACCATCATGAAGAGCAAAAACAAAAAAATTTGTCATTTAGAATCAGGAACACCATTATTTTACCACGGACCTGAAAAAAAGGCGGACGTAATCTCGTCTAATCACGAGTGAAGCACCCATTTCTTTTGTGTGCGTGCTGTCACGCGGTACGGACGTAGGACCTGCGCCTAGAGCTAGTGCATCTGTATGAGTGTAGGTCCCTTGTAGAACAAACGAAAATGTTGGACCTTGCATGCTTCACATCTTTTTAGTGTCACATTCCGTCCGTCTTTTTTTCAGGTCCGTGTATTTTACTTAACTCTTTTTTGTGAAAATCCTCTATTTACAGAAACACTTCTGTCACAGTTTTATAATAGTGTGGATAGACTAGATACAGACCACGTCAAAAGGAATTTAACAATAAAACCGGTAAAGTGCGAGTCGGGAAACTCTCGCTCCGAGGGTTCTATACCACACCACCACACAACATATTAACTTACCTAATAGTTTTATGAGTCACGTTGTTGATCTGCTATTGGGCGGTCGCGTCGCCTGTCGATCGTTGGTTGCCCCCTCCCAGGTCTACAACGGGGCTCCAGTGGTGGCTCAAGATAGTGTTCTTTTCGAAAAACAATCCTTGAAGTCACCAAATACATAAATTACCGTACAACGTCAAGCACTTTTGCTACAATAAACTAGACATTTGCAAAATCATCAAATACCCAAGATGGCAGCCATTTTTTTAAAAATAGAATAGAATAGAATAGTTTTATTTTCTCCGGGGCCTTTAGCGCAACCGACTCACACTTAGCTGGCTTAGTTTGCTCTATAATCACAACAATATTTACGCTTGTATGTATGACAATTTTTACGAAACACGACCACCCTTAATTTCTAACTTTTGTCATTTTTATTAGCAAATCCGCCATAATAACGCACATTCAGTGAAAATATCAACCTAATACGGTTAAAAAGGTACAGCCCTAAGGTAGGACAGACAGACTGACGGACGGACGGACAGACGGACAAACCGAGGGACGGAAGGACAACGTAGGCTTAGTAAAAGGGTCCCGTTTTCACCCTTTGGGTATATTGTTTTTCATAATACCTACATGCTCACAAAAAAGGTAAGTAAGTTAAAGTTAATAAAAGTAAGTAAGTTATAGCCTATAGAATCCCACTGCAGGGCAAAGGCCTCCTACGAATAAGGGTGAGAGGGAGTGGGCCATACTCCATCACGCGGGCCCAGTGCGTGTTGGTGGAGGCAAGTTAGTGGTCAACTTGCTGTCAGAGAATTGTCAAGCCGCCTCAATAGGCCTCTGACCTGGCTTAACGAATAGTTACAACGCCATCTGACGGAACTACATAATACAAGCTCACGTAAAAATTTAATTATTAAACGGACAATTAAACGCAAGTATTTGTTAATTTTCATTAACTGAAGAAGTTTTTATAATTTTTCAAGATTTTCTGACGAAAACATAAAAGCATTTTAAAATAATTAGTCGAGAACATAATTCACTTGTCAGTTTTTTGAAGACACTACGGGGACAACCGTAAACATCCTCGTTAACATAATATTAATAATGTAGAAGTATAAAGAAAATGTCATCGGTAAAGAGGCTACAAAAAATAACCTTTAAGATTTGTCCCTGTCAGTAAGTACATTGACTTTGTATAAAAACAGAGTTGATGATATTTAAGCAAAAAAAAACTGGAGCAAAACACGTTCAAGCAAAAAGTTGCTACATTTATTTACACATAGATTGTTCTGTATTTAACCTGAAGCTACCAAGGTTTTCGAACCAAACATAAGCCAGAAAAAAACGGTAGAATATCCAAGACCAAACAAGAATACGTTCCCAGGACCTTTTAACATACTTTCGTCACATACCTAACATTGTTTGTTCATAGAATTACGATATGATTTTAAAAGGTAGATTCACGATTAGGGGACACGATTGTATCGAGACCTCCGCTGCTAAATACCTAGTGGCCATCAAATAATTTCTACTCTACACGTGTTTCGCTCCACCAAGACCGACGAACGTTCGAACACAGACTTAAAAGAAGAACCAGACGTAATCTCGTCTAATCATGAGTGAAGCACCCATTTCTTTTGTGTGCGTGCTGTCACGCGGTACATAATGGTGACGGGTTGTAGCACCTGTGCCTAAAGCTAGCGCATCTGTGTGAGTGTAGGTCCCTTGTAGAACAAACGAGATTGTACTACCTTGCATGCTTATCGCTGAAACTTTGCAATGTGATAAAGTAAAGTATACAGATTACGGTTGACAAATAATCTAGGAACGGAAAAAAAAACAACCTGGATTATTTGTAATCCGTAATCTGTATACCTATACTTTACTTTATCACACTGCAAAGTTTCAGCGATAGATGAATTATTGTTAGGGTCAAACCCTAAAATGATTGGACTATAGGCCCGCGTGGTGAAGTATGGCTGCAGTGAGATCCTACCGCCTAAGAATAAGGGGTAGTCAAACGAACTGATAAATCTTTTTAAATAAGTTCGTCATTATAACAACCACCTCTGTCCAACTAGTCGCAATGTCAATGTCACTAAAATAATGCAGTACGTATTAAATGTAAATTTGACATTTAGTATGCAATAAAACAGTGTACCAACAAAGATACCAATCAAGTTTCGTATCTTGATTTATTTCAACATTTAAATCATAAAACAAAATGTTAATAAAGGTCTTTTTCGAATAGGTGTAAAACGGTTTACATACTTTTATGTCCCTCATTGTTTTATCTGATGTACAAAAGAGTATGTTACAAAAACGCGTACAATACATATTAGTTGTTAACCTTCAAAGTATACTAATTTAGGGTTCCACACTCCAAGAGTTAATTTAAACCAGTTACGACGCAAAAAAAGATTAGAGTACTACGTAATTCTTTACAGTGCGGTAATAAGAAATGCTTGCGGAAAGCTCAACGTGACACATGGAGTGACATAAATTTTATATTGACAATCTGAAACTCAGTAGCAGAAACGCTCATTAAAGTTGGGATTAACTTTCATGAGCGTTTCTGCACTGAGTGTCAGATTGTCAATATAATAAAATGTATGTCAATCGATGTGTCACATTGTGCTCTGCATGGTGCGACCATTAAATCTCTTGCTGACACTTTTTGTCTTGTTGACGTAGTAAAAGCTAGTAAGAGATTTAATGGAGGATTAACTTTAATGAGGGTTTCTGCAACTGGCGGTGAGCAGTGCTTCTTTTGAAAATATCATAATTAAAGTTACATACAATCATACATAGGTACATACAATTAGAGCTACGGTTACATATCTTATTTCTGTCTGTCTTTGGTAGCCAGTTTAACTCTCAGTCAATTATGATTTCAGGTACTTTGTCAAAATTACTTTAAAAAAAAATTGGGTACGGAACCATTTGGTCATAAATAAAACTTGATCTTGCCTCGTTTTGTTATTCATACATTACCATATCTGTAGGTAGGTACTTAAACGGTTGTCCACAGCATTATGATAAGCAAATGACTACTTGTATTACAAAAAACGTCCTGAAATTGTCAGACAATGTCAAAAATGTCTAGTAATATATTAAAATTAATTTAGCTTTGTTTTTAAACAGAACTCGTCGTCTTTGGACTGTCCTTGTAATAATTGTTTAATTTTAAGTTCACGATGATAAAATAGTTTTTTGTTGTAGTCGTTTTGTTTCCTTGTTCAGTTATCATTATCATTTAATGATGTCATGTCTCATCAGTGTAGAATCAAAGTAGGCTAAATAATAATGTTCATATTCTAGAGTATTGTCATTGCATTGATATCATTGCAACCATTGTCTGTTTTTATAAAATTGTTATTTATTGAATCATTCTAGAAATTTCATACAATAAGATCAAGATCAAGATTTCTATTATGGGTATATTATGGAATTAGAATGAAACAATAATTTCATTATTTTGATACTTAAAATTTAAAGTTATTTGTTATAAAGTTATTAGTTTTAAGGCAAAAATTATTTGTGAAAACACTAACGTGCTCATGGATACATTTTTAAAATCTTGTTTTGGTAGTAAGTAGGGTGAGTGTACCTGTGCGGTGGGTTGACATCGAGTTCAATAAATTTAAAATTTTACAAACAAATTATTTAATATTTTGAAAAAAATTACCTATGTTGAAACCATGATAACTCGATTCAGCTCTTGATTCTATAAAAAACTACTTTCTAGTTTTGCGTTAATTCATTAACACGTTGTAAATCTGATTATGAATTACTTGCTTTAAGTTGCGGGATAAGTGACAAGTGAATAAGTAAGAAATTTCAGTAGTAGGTACTTATTAGTCCAATATTTTTTTTCTAAAATAAAATATCTGCTGTCCCATAGTATGATATATTTGGGCCGAGTAGGTTGTCAGTTTCGTATTGAAAAGTTTTTTTTTTCGCGATATCAACATTGGCCCATAGATAATGTTGTTCAGTTTGATTGTCTGATCATCCCCTTAAAATAGTTTCAGCTAATTTTGTTAGACCTTATACTTAGTTACATTACAACTCAGGGAAATAGAAGAGAAGTAACAAAGGACATATTTGACATGTAAGTACGCTTTGAGCAATGAAATGTAATCAAGTAAGAGTCTTTTGACATACTTTTGTAAGCATCTGCAACACCAACCTCAAATATCAAGGGAAATATTTAATAACATAATGAACTTAATGTCTCAATAAAAATGCAAAATATTTAAGTTTACCATCTTTAAACTGTACTAAAAAAACCTGATTGATTGCGCATGGTATGTGGACCATGACATTAAAAGTGGACTAGTAACGAAGCATTAAAAGTTAATTTTATGTCCTGGTCTATTAATTTACTTTTGGAGGCGTAGAAATAATAAGTAGGTACACTAGGTTTTAATTTTGGAGTAGTATGTTGCGTAGAATATTCAGATTAGAAACTAAATACATAGATGTAATTACACATTTAAAACTACTCTATTATGACGACAATTTCCTGTGTCAAAACAAGTTTTATTTCGTTTTCCTTATCTTTTATGTAATCACACACACATTTTTCTGGATAGCTTGGTTCGCAATTGTCGTTTCATAAATTTTCTTTCTATTTTTACTCAGAACGTAATCATGTCCGGTGGCGGAGGCACAAGATTCCAGGTTTTTTAACAGACTCCAGTCTCCACAAACATTTGTATACTAAAAGACATTGCCAACGTGACAAACTGTATTCGTTTCAAATCGTTGCGAAACTAACGAATGAGTATAATCAACAAGAACAAAAACACACAAAGATTGTACTCGTATATCGTACAAAGAGTACGATAGCTAAAATTATACACAAAACAGGAGGAATATCATACTTCCCAATGAAATGGAAATTACCCTTTTCTGCTGTGGGATTTCTTATAAAATTCAAATTCAGTGGAGATAAATTTTCTTTAACTTTACGTACCTAAGTTTCATGGGGTTAGGCAGAGTTTTGC
Organism: Agonopterix heracliana; assembly: GCA_963693445.1. Taxonomy (NCBI): domain Eukaryota; kingdom Metazoa; phylum Arthropoda; class Insecta; order Lepidoptera; family Depressariidae; genus Agonopterix; species Agonopterix heracliana. The sequence goes on from OY856310.1 coordinate 7,315,963, forward strand.
TCCTTCAATGGTTTTACTCGAAGTTATTGCTCCAAGTTAGTTCACGTGTACACGTTTTGAACAGGATTACCGTTGATGCAATACTGATGAATGCAACAGATGGATTTTCAATTATTAACGTTTCTCCCTAACATACAATCATCTGCACGTAATGATTTGTGATTTAGACATTCTTACAAACGGAAAATTTGTTTACTTCGCGTGCGTTTACAGATAAAATCAATGATTCCTTTCCATACCGAAATAAATAAATCCTTTTAATTATAAATGGTATAGGTAAACTTAGGAGATAAAGTTTCTGTTGCAGTGTTTTGGTGAATGATAACATATCAACACTTCACATAGTAAATCTTAACCCAAAATATGTATATTAAAACCGTGACTGTTACCCTTTTTTGTAAATATGGCGAATTTATGGTCTCTTTGTGGCGTTTTTGAAAGGATGATTTCGCGATTTGTATGTTGGTCCTAAAGATAAAGTTGTCCAGTTGATGGCCTGACTATCCTCTTAAACAGTCATCATCATATAGCAGCAGAAACACCCTAGATTATAAAAACTATTTTATATTTTTATTTATTCAAGTTGTGAAGCGATCCATTAAGACTAAAAATCTACATTTATATTACATCTACTGCCAATTAGGACAAAATACAAACACTATAAATTCACGCATCGCAAGCTACATCACAAACCATTAAACCATTCAACTAGTGAGGTCATTTATACGGTAGGCAAGGCGGTCATCTCATGCCAACCATGGAATAAATCATGTGATAATTCACGAGCTGGCTGCGCGTGAGACGGTCCGATCTCTGTTATTTTGCGTTGATACATGTTTCCTAACACCTATATTTACGGCTTTGAGAAGTAAAGGGTTTCAGATAGTAATGCTGAAATATATTATTATTTAATTCATCACATGCTTTTGTAAAGCAAATCTTTCCATTGTTATTACGTGCTACAAATCAAACGAGCATCGGCAAGGATTAGATCTTGATTTAAATTGTTAAAAGATAAGTTCTCTCCTGGAACGAGAAATTCGGCAATGCCTCTCTCTCTTTCTGGTGGTAGAGTCAGCCTTCCGCGTTTTTTCTCTCTACCTTGCCCTATTACTGACGTCGTCTTCGGGGACATTTCACTCGATCATATCACTGTTAACTGTTCATCCATCTAGTCTTCGGTCGTCCCCTTTGCAGTGTAATATTTCCTAGAAGTGGCTTTCGTTTCACGAGTCGTATTATATTTATGGAAATTGGCATAAACAAAAAAAAATTTATGTATTTTTTGTCATAAAAAAATGTTTACGAATTAGAATCAAACTCGACTGTTTGAGTCCTTGCTCTCTCATATGAAGATAGGAGTAGGTATCAAATAAAAACATTCAGAAAAGTATTCTCTCAATAACTTTAAATAACGCCCGAGTATTTTTTCTAAGTCAATTACCTATTTTGAATGTTGTCCGAGGCTTAAAGAATTATACTTCAATGTCTGTTAACAAGGGTTTCCAGTTTAAAAAGGCGCTATGGATCTCAGTTCCAATAAAATATCGTATTTTATAATGTGCCTATGTTGTGTTTAACGATATATCTATACCAAGTTTTTGGTGTACCCACTGTCCATTATAAGTGGCGACGGGCTCACCCCCCGTCACACTGGACAGAGTTTCGGTACTACTGGTGAAACGTGGATGTTCTGAGGTTTCAGAATATCTCTGACTACCCCCTCGGGGAATAGAGTCGTGAGCATACGCTTATGCTAAGTTTTTGGTGTACCTACTAAAAACGTGTCAAGGAATTTTGGAACAAGTCTGAAAGCCACGATGGCGAAATAATGTATAATTTAATTTAGATCAACGTTTAGTAACATAGACCTGCGCCTAACCTAACAATAAGAGCATGATATGGGTGTTCCAACTGTGCTATTGAAGACATGATTAAATTACGTTAGTTCAAGTATGAGCAGTGAAATTAAATCTATATTCAACGGGACTATGTTGTGAAATATTCAGTATAACTAATGATCTGCCAACGGCTTTGTCACTGCCAACCTCTTCTCTGTATGATTAAGAAATTGATATTAAACCTGTCACTGTCAATAAGAATAAAATAAAATAAAAATAGTTGTACAGAAACTGTATGATATACAGGAGTCTCGTTTCTTCGTGAAAAAATATACAAATTTGTAGTCACTATTTCTAAAAGTTCGGTGCAGGGTGCTGCAAATTTCCCAATGTTAAAAAAATATCAAAATATCGAAGACTGTCAAACATAATTTTTTTTCCTATTTTTCCCTGAACAATTTATAAACTTGCTCGTCTCCTGTTTTCGGTTTGACGTTGAGTTTTGGGACAACCTTTATATATAAAAGTCGACATAGACGCCTTGTGCTCACTGCGTAGCAAAGCAAAGTGTCAAAGACGGATAAATTACCACATTTTTCGGCGCCCGGAAGTATCCTGTGTATAGATAATGTGGATATAGATCCACAGTAATATCCAAAACCTGGAAATTTTGAATATTTCCGTGAGAAAATAGATTCATCAGATAGAGGCCAGATTTAAGACACCTGGGTCTAATTCGAATCCACTTTTGTTTGCTTTTCTATGTTGAGTAATTTAGACTAGAAGTAAACAATGACTGGCACAAATGAAGCAATCACGACATTATCTCCTAATAGAGAGAGATTAAAGCTCGGATTTAAGCTCAAGTAAAGTTCAGATGGATGAGGTAAATCGTCATAAATTAATTTTAAAGTTCAGAAGGAAAATCTTATGAATTTATTACCTTCATTAAAATACACAATAGAAACAGAGTTTGTTTTTAACTTCATGAGGAATCTTTACGGTATTACAGTAAAGCTGACTACACATAGTACCCAGAAATCACTTGGCTCGAAGCATTCGGAAGCGTGCACGCCTCGTCGACGCGTTGCGTTGTTAGATGGGATCATAAAGTCATAAAGCAACAATATAAGCTGGTACGATGGTTTTGTATACAGAGTGTAAGGAAAAGTATCATTAACTTGAAGGGGATTGACTTCCTAAGTTTATCTATGTTTGTATGTATATTGCTAAATGCTAAAGATTATACCTCTCCCAAGGCGAGTCACAAAACAACGCATGCACATCTATCTACGCACGCAGCTGTGTATACAAATATTTTTTATTTTTTATTATTACGGTTCTAAAAAGCTTTCTATCATATTTTGAGTATAAATAAGTAAAAATATCTTGAAATGGCGCCGACAAAAGCCTTCTACGCCCTCAAATTGTATAAATCAAAGTTTGCAAAACCTAACACACAATTTCGTCGATTGTTTATTATAGTATTCCTTGGTGTCGATAATATGATCAAAATGGTAACTTTTTATTAGGAACGTGATAACTTTGCTTATGATTATACGGCTACTTCATAATAAGTCACGATTCTGCTTACAACACCGATGATCCGAGTGCTAGTTGGAGCCCTAACTACTTATTCACGTGGCGAAATCAACAACGGTCTAAGCATCTGTGCTATGTTACCAACGCTTAGAACGTTACCTACGCTACAGACTGGAAAATGTGTATTTGTTTGATCTTTCTTATACTGACATTGAATTTAAGTATGATAAGCGAGTCTAAATTTTTAAGCCGCCAATAGGCTCTGACCTGGCTTAACGAATAGTTACAACGCCATATGACGGAACTATCCGAGACCAACTGCTTAACGTGCCTTCTGAAGCACAAACGCTCGAGATGAAATACAACTAAACGGTTACCCATCCAAAGACTGACCAGACCTGACGTTGCTTAACTTCGGTGATCGTTTCCAATACCCAAGCTCCACTACGCCAACGAGCGCTTCGCAAGTTGACCACTAACTTGCTGGTGTGTTGGTGGAAACACGCACTGGGCTGGCGTGGTGGAGTATGGCCCGCTCCTTCTCACCCTTATTCGCGAGAGGAGGCTTTTGCCCTGCAGTGGGATTCTACAGGCTATAACTGTATAACTGTAAGCGAGTCTACTCTGTAAAAAATGTTCAGAATATATTGAGCAATTGAGCAAAATCAAAGCAAATGCTTATTTTTCTTCGTGATACTATAGTTGCACCATGAACACTCCTGGGTCAAAGTTAGTAAAACCACGATTCTTATAAACTATAGATTTGTAAACATAAACGATTCGCAATTAAACGGCCATCATTTGACTGCGACAATGTGGCTTTCGCCCCGTGAGACATAACCATAATATAAAAGGACTGTCAAGCTCAAAACTCATTGATCAAAATGGTAAATGATACAAAGGGGTTTCAATATTAGTGGATTTAGTGGCCAATGGCCATCTTGACAAAATTGTTATAACATAATATAATTCACAAAACTGGTTATATCGATAGAGGATACTTAGATACTCATTCTTAGTGCCTAGGTCACCTTGTGTTAAGGTGGTCAAAAATAAAATAGGTCATTTTGTCGTAACATCGCTGGTTATAATGATTTGTATCAGATTTTTATGATCTTCTGATCAATTAAATCTTTGACATGATATAATTCTGAAATTGGGCGCTTACACTCACAATTTAATATACTTAATATTTTTGATCATTTGAGTGTCCTATATCGATGTACAGGATTTATTTATTTATTTATTTTTTATTTTATTTATTGCCATCACACAAGTACATACATTGTTACATACAAAACATGCACTCATATGATACCCTGTAAGGGCACCGCAATAGAAATTATATTTAATTACAATTCATGTCACTAAATTACATTAAGTACATTATATTACATTTCATTCCATTACATTATAGTACATTACATTCAATTACAAAACAATACAATACAAAATATTACTACTTACAGCATTTAACATTGGCGATTTTGGAGATAGTGATGATTTTGGAGATGGTGATTTGAATTTAATATTTATTGTGTTACTTTATATTATATAGGAAGGTAGGTAACTACTTAGGTTACATAATTTTAAACAATATTTTTATCGTCTAAAAATTCTTCTACAGAATAATATCATTTTTCTAATAGGATCCGTTTGACTTGGTTGCGGAAAAGATTAATTTTGGATTCACTTCGTAAAGTAGAAGGTAATTTATTGTACATTCTTATCGCTGAACAATAGGGACCGGTTCTGAATAATTTCAGTCTTGTGCGCGGGGCCTGAAGATCGTTTTTTCGTCACAAAGTTCTTTGGATTACTTCACTCTTTTCTGTAAATAGTCCTATGTTCTTCTTTACAAATAGTATAGTTTCGAATATGTAATTACACGGGACTGTTAGTATTTTGTGTTGTATAAAATGTGGCTTGCAGCTATTTGAACTGGATTAGGTTTCAAGATGAAGCTAATTTGGAAAAAATTATCAAGATGGCGGCTGGCCATTACCTTCCATTTCATTATAATCTTTAAATTCCCTTTGTATTAGTCTGCCTTCTTTACCAAAGGTAGTGCTGGTTTAGGCAGTGAAATTACTTTAGGTCGCACAATGTGTTTGACCTTTATTAGAAGCCTGAACAGAAGTTATTCTGTCTTCGATCCTTTTTACTGTATCTGGTTAATTGGAAAACAGCTAGAGTTCTTGATTGTGATGCAATCTTAAAGGTTGTTACGAGAGATTTAATTAATCCATTTACATACTTAATCGTAAGAGTAACGAAGATAAATTACTTGCTTTTGTTTTAATGGTCGAATATTTGTCTTGCTCGTTTTATCTGAATAATTTAAAAAATTGTATTAATAAAAGAGTTTTGCATTTTGAGCATAAAATGTATTGACATTAGATAAGTAAAACTGCAAAGAGATCATGCTTACTTAAAACTCGCGTATTATCATGAAAAAAAAAATTATGGGAAAACCATATGAAGCGAATTAAAAAATAATAATTTGTAATTAAAAAATCTTTTGCATTTTTTGTGTTTTTTACATACATACATTAGCTCACGCCATTGTCCCATGGGGGTAGGCAGAGACCACGGACCGCCCCACGCTACGAATCTGACACACTTCTTTAGCCTCATTCACATTCATACATCTCTTCATGCACTTCCGTCGATTGAGGGTGCTTTGTCCTTTTCGGAAAAGATCATTGATTTGATCATGGTATGTTTTCCTCGGACGGCCTCTCCCAACACTTCCACTCACCTTTGCTTGATAAATTTCATTCTTTAGTCTTAGGAAAGATCCTTCATTTTCTCTACGTGACCGAACCATCTAAGCATACCCCTTCAATCCTTGTTACTATATCTTCCTTTAACTCACACCAATTCCTTCTCACACTTCTTTCTTCGATCTAGTTCTTGATTTGATCAACCAAAGTAATACCACACATACTTCGCCAAGAGCGCATTTCAACTGCATTCACTCGACTTTCATTCCTTTTATTCCATATCCAACATTCACTCCCATATATAGGCAACCAACACCACCAACACACTGCCCTTTTTTTGTAAGTAATCAGCCAGTTTTATTACATAAGAACTTTTTGAAACAGTGGGGTAATAAAATGTCTTTGGAGTTATAATTTCTTTATTATTAAATTCAATCTCTTTTGTTTGTACTTAATTTTATCTGTGTATTTTGTTAAATACATACCAAATGATATATTTTTTTTAACACAAAAACATTTTGTCATCACTTCATCATGAATGATAAAATTGCTCAATGAAATGCTATACACTTTTAACGCAGTACTTGCTGATTTATTCATCCAGGAACTAGAACTTAAGCAAGCCTTTGAGCCACTGTTATTAGGAACTAATTGCTCAGTGTTTTATGCTCGAACAGCGAACGCAAGCGCACATTTACAAACAAGCTTATTACTGAACTTATAGACTACCGCGTGAATCAAGAAAGCTCATAGCAAAGGTTGCAACTTTTCTTTCTCGTTTTTATCGGTATATTCGAAAAATCTTTAAATATGAGTCTTATTGAGATTTTCAGTTCATTTTATTTTTATCGAACAAGTTGCATATTGATAATTATATAAAAATGTTATAAAAACTTTAAAGTTGTTCAGTTGTCGATTTTGTACATGTTTTTTGTTTTGCAGGATGTACCTAAATGTAGATAGATGACAAAGAAAATAAAAAAAATATATTATTCAAACGTAGAATGGTACAGTCTGTCTATAAAGTCTTGGCAAAAAATTAGAGCTCTGTCTCCGCGCAAGAACGTCAAAATCAAGCATAACCTGGCAACACCACCATACTAAAATGATTAGTTCCTCAAACATTCATGCCACGACTTTATAGACAGACTATTCGTACCTAAACGTTTTTATGCTTATTCCCTAAAGTTCCGTGGGGAAAGTTGTTCAGTATCATGAGTTCAATCACCCCTTAAAGTAACGCAACTGGGCACCAAAAAGTATTTAGGCCACAGGCCTACTCTCAGGGAACCCTCCCTGAGGGTGGGCCTGTGCCCTGCAGAGCTGGAACGTATATAGGCTGATGATGATGAAGCATAAATACTTGTTGGTGCTCACCAGCCTAAATGAGTAAGTGTAGACAGTTGCGTTACTTTACAGGGTGATTTTACTCATGATACTGAACTACTTTTCCTAAGGAACCTATTGGCGTTAGTCTACCATGCGTGCCCAATGCGGATTGGTAGACTTCATTATACGCATTGGAATTTCTTCTCCAACGTATGTAGGTTTCCGCACGATATTTTCATTTACCGATTTAGGCTTAAACATGTTTAAATATTATGCTGTCACTGTCATTAGTATGAGCAGTGTGAGGGACAGAGCTATCACTAAATACTTTTTGGTGCAAGCAGGCCTGTCTCACTCCACGCTCAGGTACGCTTGACGACCGATCCCCACCGAGGGGGTGAATCGTCGCTCACTGACATAAGGCGCATTTTATTTTTCTTTCCTGAAGCGCAAAGTTCGAAATTCGAAAAATCTAGTTGAGTGAACTGTCTTTTACGGTAGTATGGTGCAAGCCAGCAGCCTTAGCATCAAGAAGTTTGGAATCCTCTATAGTGGAGTGCAGACTGCCTAACAAGACGTGAAACATGATAATACTCCTTTGTGGTCGGTAATGATCGTTCTTCTCCGTCGCGTCGTTGTTTTTTGTGGCGTTAACTTTGTCCCTTTCTAATCCAACGTACAAAATTGTAGCTCCTCTCCTGTCATTTTCGTAATTACGTCATTGGATAGAAAGGGACACACCTAAAATTGGAAATATCGACGACGCCATTGCCAATTTTCTTGTATCAATGCTTGTAAGGAGGAGTGATATCCTTTATGATTTAGATCCATGCTTAGCATCAACATTTACGTGACCGATTTGTTAATCAACAACGGCACAGTACAGCACCCTTATTGCTCTATTATGAGATATTTCGTTAAACAACCTATTTCGACAACCTACTACCGAGCTACTACCATTATTGTCTATCATTATTCAATCTGCGAAATGTCCACGTTCAGATGTCTATGGCGAGATATGCCGATGATTATTGTTATCAACTGTCGGGATAGTGGTTCTACTGCTGGATTCTAATATCGACAGTTGCTTTCAAATTGCAAAGTTTTATAGGGAAATTATGAGTAACGAGGTGTTTTGAAATTAAGCCTTGTCAGAACAAAGTATGTTTATGATAGAAGATTGGATTAAGTTTTGCATAACAGATTCTTTAGATAATACAGTTTGATAAGTGACCGCGCTTAGACTGAATGTACCTTAAGGCACTGAGTAGACGATGGACGTTTTGTGCGCCACAAAACGTTTTTTTTTTAAATCGCCTCGGACAATGAAACCTAAATATTTAAATTGAGGACATATAGACGAACAAAAAGTGTCATAGTATTCTAAAGTATCAAGTAATGGAGATAATTAAACATACAGATTGCAAAATGCCAGTGCAAAGAGATTTTTAAATAAAAAAGACAATCAGATATTTAAAAAAAAAAACTAGCCACTTTATTTATTAACATGACAAAGTAAAAAAGTAATTGTACTTTATTATTCACTAATGTTCACGACACAATCAATTGTCTTCGATCCCTGTCTTTTTGTGTTTCGAATCTTAAAAAGAGCGTTTGTAATCAGCTCATGATTTCGTCCCAAATCTTTTTATTCCATATAAGAGGTTGCTAACATTTGCCCCAAGACATGCCCTGAATTAAACGAAATGGAATGAGGCATGAAGTAACTGCACTCCCTAGCATGATCGCACGACAAATCTGTTGTTGTTTTATATCGGCCTTTAAACATTGCATAGAAGAGGCGAAATTACCAAAAAGCATGGCAATGTCACTAGCTTCAATACTGTATTAAGTTCTAATTATTTAATTAAATTCGTCGTTTGTTGTTCTAAAATATTCAGAATTTTGAGAAAGCATAGCATAAGCATAAGCATAATGCTCACGACTATATTCCCCGAGGGGGTAGTCAGAGATCTTCTGAAACCTCAGTGCATCCTCGTTTCACCAGTAGTACCGAAACTCTGTCCAGTGTGACGGGGGGTGAGCCCGTCGCCGCCCGTCGTCGTATGCATTTTTGAGAAAGACCCTCAATAATGCATATAGGATAAGTGTGGCATGTCTAAGAAGTCATTTCTGGCTGCATCTTCTCTACAGCGACAACACGTTCCGACGCCTAGTATTTTATTCTGTGGTGGTAGCTTCAAAAAAAGAATTGGTAATTGGCTTAGATTTAAAACTTTTATGTATGGTAATGGGGCTTCAAGCTCCTATATTGAATAAATTATTTCGACTTTGACTTGTTATTGACTTTGACTTTGCGTGTCTTAACTTTGTGGTCTTGTGATCACAAAATACTTGCTGCTGTGTAAACTTAATTGGCGCAGTCATTGAACAAGTTAAATATCGAGAAACAACTGTTTTTGCATACAGCATGCTAGAGACGCTGTCGTAATTTAGCGGTAAATAGGATAATAGGATTATAATAAGCTAATTTTAGCCCATGGTTTAGCCATGTTTAGCAAGATTGCTGTGGCTTGTTAGAATACGAAGACGAACGAGGTGACTGTCTATCATTATGTCAAGTATTATCAAATTGATTCTAGTAATAATGACGGGCATTGCCTTTGGCGTTCACGGTGATTTTGACATAGGTCATATTATTTCTATGTAGAACGGTAGTAGGTATATAGTACTCTGTGTATGTAGATACCAAGTAGTCAATGCGATTACCTATAGTTATACAGTGTGTAAACTTAAATACGTTACATATTAAACAAGGTGCTTCGGACCATCAAACTGAACAACTTTCAGTATGGGACAAACTGTCCATAGAAAACGTGAATCGCGACTCGACTCAAAAATGTATGGGACACAAATTTTTTTAGTGAATTCAATATTAGTCTTATTGCGAAAGATGTTCAGTTTGATTGCCTGAGGCCCTCACGCACCGTTTCAGTATTTGCTAGGCTATCACTTACACCCTGTATAACGCACTTAAATTCACAACCTGTATAATAAGTTAGGATTAGATCTGACATACGTGGTAGATATTCCAAGAATCCGTACAAAAAGGTTCGCATCCTCTTTTATAATGAGAACCGGCAAGGTTTGGAACTCTCTCCCTGCGTCTGTCTTTCCAAGTGAATACAATCAGGACATTTTAAAAGAGAATTAATAGGCTTTTTTCTGGGTGAGCGCGTTACATAAATAAGTTTCTATTATGGATCTGGAACCATCAGGGCCGCATTCAGCCATGTAGAGGCACCTAGGCAATGTAAATCTCGGAGCCTCTATCCCCATGGTTGTAGCGATGATTTGTTTTTCCATTAGGGGGCAGGTACAGACAAGGCGGTTGCATTAAAATAACCACCAAATAACAATCCACTAAAACCTGAAGCGAGCGAAACGAGGAAGAAACTTAGGTCACTTCAACAGGAACGGGCAAACCAATTAAGCCTATTTCTGCGTATAATTGTGGGGAGTCCCTAAATCTTGGTTTTGATTTGTTTTACTCACAGGCCGCGAGGCCCCGATCGTGGTTGGTCCCATAGCCAGTTGCCTAAATTGCCTCTAAAGATAATCCAGCACTGAGAACCACGGAAGTATTGGCAAGGTAATCAATATTATTTACATAAATTGTAGTATACAATTTTCACAAAGGACGTTTTTTGCCAGTATAGCGCGTAGAAAAACACAATAAAGTATGCTAAAGGAAATAGGAGTTTGTCCATACAATGTTGCACATTTATAATTTCTTGATCTAGGATAATCTACTTCTATTTAACTACGTATAAATAAACACACACTCATTTAAAATATGCCGTTGCTCTCTACGCTACTCCAACAAATGCGTGGAACTAATTTGCTTTAAGGCGTATCTGCCCTGGACCACGACTCTCCATACTAATCGATGCGAACGAGCGCGTGGCTCCGGTCAGAATTTAGCCGTTTTCTTTGAAAAATTCGATGATTTTTTATTAATTTCTAAAAAGTAAGAAAACCACATCATTCTAAATTGTATTGTGAACAATATTGTAAATTTTTATTTTCTTCCGATTCAAAATGTAACCGCCTGGCCACGGGACAGGGCGACCGGCGGCGCGAATTGCGATTTTAGAACACACTGAGCGTTGCGTCCCTACTATAACGCAAGCACGCAGCGGCGCGTACGCAGTGTATTCTAAAATCGCAAGACGCGCCGCCGGTCGCCCTGTCCCGTGGCCAGGCGGTAAGAGTAAAATGGTTACAACTGGAAAAAAAGGGGTGACTTTAGAGTCCCTTTTCTTCGGTTTTATTCATTAAAATCGATTTAAAGAAAAACCACATCACTTCTCATATCCTTTAGATGGTCCAGTTGATTTTTCAGCTCAAAAAGTGCCATAGTTAATGAATAAAATGGTTACAAAGTTACCCAAAACCGGCAGGTAGCCCCTTAAACAGATTTAATAAACTTCATTCCCAACTACTTCAATCCGACATTGTTATTGTTAGCATTAACATAAAGCATAAGGTAGGCGTTGCAGTGATTGTCACTATCTCATTATAATGTCCCCAAATAAACTGGTGAGCATTAAATGGGAGGACAATTTTGAATGTCATTATGATCTGTCGTGAACCAACATACTTCACTTGTCTGGTGAACGAAGCCGTTGCATTACGTTGGTATACCATTGTATACCTTATGTTTTTGTAGTAAGTGCTCTAACGTTAGTTACTAAATTAGCCTACTGGTATAATGTAAGTTTGCATATTATTATACAATAAGCCTCTGTATGAGCTGTTAACTTGAAGGTCGATACGACATCTCAAAACGATGGTCTTGTTTATTCGATTAAAAACTCTATAGTCTTAAGATAAATCATTTATTGAAAGCAATCTTGATGCTATTCGGCCGTGGCTTTTTAGTTTTGGAGATCATTGCGACATGTCTATTCTATTGAGGATCAAGATTATTGGTAGATTCATTGGCATAACTATTGATGTGAGCAGGTAATGTTTTTTATTATAATTTATTCATCATAGTAATGATGGTTGAATACGGAAGTTCATGTTTATTTGTAGTTATAAATGAAATTTGTTGGCGACAGCCAACCTCTTTTTATATTTATTTGTATTTTTTATATTTTGGAATGCTTTTAAATTTTATTGTTTTGTTTTTAATATTATTTTGTTTCTTGTGTTATACAGATTTTCGTAACGAGAAGACGTATTTTCATTTAATTCTTCTCGTCCTTGCCCCTCGCAAGTCTGTTAATACCGTCCTCAACAGTGCCACCAGGGAGATTGGCGCATCACGTTCGCCCATTTACTCACGTCGGATTGGACTATTTCGGCCCGGTAAATGTCACTGCCGGGCGACGAAAGCTTAAGAGATACGTAGCACTGTTCACGTGCTTAACGGTTCGAGCTGTTCATCTCGAGGTAGTGGAGTCACTAACTACAGATTCCGCTTTGATGGCACTGCGTCGGTTCATCGCACGTTGAGGATGTCCGTCTAATGTTTACTCCGATAACGGCACAGCCTTTGTCGGCGCGTCGCGCCTACTACCGGAAATGTACGATTACGCTTCAAGTCGAAAAATTTCATGGCACTTCATTCCGCCAGCTGCACCCTTTATGGGCGGGTGCTGGGAGAGATTGGTGAGAAGTGTGAAGGTGGCTCTCTACGCCACCTTGAAAGAGCGTGCACCTCGGGAGGAGATTTTATTCACACTGCTCTTGGAAGCCGAAGCGGTGGTAAACAGCCGTCCTCTAACACACGTTCCGGTGGAAGCAGAGGATGAAGAGGCGCTGACTCCAATGCATTTCATCCTCGGAAACCCATCCACGGAGCCGCCGTTGCAGCCGTTGGCCGACGTCGATCTGCTCCGACGCCAGGAGTGGAAGAAGGGACTCCGTCTGGCCGACCATTTCTGGAAAAGGTGGACGAAGGAGGTATTGCCGAGCCTCATTCACAGACCGGCAACGAGAACACCCCATCCATCTCTGCAGTGCGGGGACCTTGTACTAATCGTGGATGGATCTCTTCCACGAAGTTCCTGGCCAAGAGGCCGTATAACAAAGACTTGGCCCGGTGGAGACGGCATAGTGCGAGTGGCCGAAGTCGCCACAAAAGCGGGAACATTCAAAAGAGCTTCCCGCCTGCTGGTTCCCCTGGTCGTGTCGCCTGAGCCATAATTGTGTTTACACACCGGGGCGTGGCATGTTGGCGACAGCCAACCTCTTTTTATATTTATTTGTATTTTTTATATTTTGGAATGCTTTTAAATTTTATTGTTTTGTTTTTAATATTATTTTGTTTCTTGTGTTATACAGATTTTCGTAACGAGAAGACGTATTTTCATTTAATTCTTCTCGTCTTTGCCCCTCGCAAGTCTGTTAATACCGTCCTCAACAAAATTGATTCGATTTTAAATCCATTATCGGCTTCAAATATGTAAATAATGCAAGAAAAAAAAATGTACAAGGCAAAATTTTGCATAATAAGTACCTACCTAGGCCATAGTACTGCGTGTATAATTAAATGTCTTACATATTTTAAGGTGTGCTTCAGACGCATCAAACTGAACAACATTTACAGTAAAAAGAAACTGCTGTTTCATACATTGGGTCAAGTGGCCATTGACTTTTCTGTATTTTTTATGGAGCTGCAACAATCTTAATTTTTTTTAGTATTTCGAAGTTGGCTCCATAGGAAAAGTTGTTCAGTTTCATGGCCTGAAGCACCCCCTAGAGTACACTCATTTGTACACTCTGTATTCTCTTAAAACTTTTTGTAATCTCCGTAAGCTTTGTTAATTAAGATCTGCCCACTACCAGCCTACTAGTAGGGACTTTAAAACGTGATGACGTAATATTTAATTAAATTATCACGGTGAGGTTTCGGTCTCGTATAATTACGCCATGAATCAGAGCTCCTCTGATGTCACCAGGTCAACTGGCAACGTACCGGCCGTTGAGCCGGCCGTACGCTATATTTGCACTTATTTAAGATATTTATTAGAACATTTCGGATTAACATGTAATCGAGTGACTCAGTAAGTTATTGCTTTAATTAATTATAATTTAATTAATCAACATGGTTCAAACAAAGAATTAGAGCTTCGTATAGGAAAGACATTTATTGTTAAGAATTTTAGCTTAAGAAAAACTCATACAATAGATAGGTTTCTTCAATCAGCGAAACACTGAACAAAAAATATCACAAGGCGCAGAGTTTTTGATGTTGTTTTCCAGAATCCTTAGTGTAAGTTCAATTTCAGTTCAGTAAGGATGAAATAACGATGTAAAATGTTACATAAAGATTTACAGCAAATTTTGTCTACATTACTAATGAATGTCGGATGGGGTGCACAAAAAGAGCGTGTCCGAATGACGTACCTACTAAACCCCCGATGCCTTCGGCTCACCCTCTTGGGCAATCAGCAAAACTCTTAGGCCTATTCGCAAATCTCTTCAATACGGTGACAAGACAATTAACAATGCAATCGACTCGATGGAAGAAGAAAAAACTTAAGGTGGTTGGAGAGCTGTCAATTTCATACAAAACTTGGTCGTAGAACACTCGTAGACGGTGTTAACAAAAGTAATGTTTTATATATGGAATAATAGCTTAGAAAATCTAGATTTCGCGTATAAAATAATATTTACAATTTATAATAGAATTATGAAGATATCACGCTTTGAAATAATTCATACAAAATGTCAAAGCCTTAAATCACCGTAATTATATTATAAATTGTAAATATTATTTGATACACGCAATCTAGATTTTCTAAGCTATTTTTCCATAGAAAAAAAAATTATGTTCAATACTCTACAAATCGACTAGAGCTAAAATATGTATTGGATATCAAATTATCACCCTGTATAACATTACTTTTATTAACACCGTCTACGAGTGTTCTACGACAAAGTTTTGTATGAAATTGACAGCTCTCCAACCACCTTAACTCCCAATGCTTATTCACATAGTCAAAGCTGAAGTTGAAGCTCTAAGAGTCATACATACCAATTTAACTTGAACCCGCAAATTATGATTTAGTTAATTGAAAGAGAAAAAGCGCCGTGAGTCAAAGGTCACGTTTGATTGGACGTAACAGATTCGGTGGGTGTCAAAATGATTGACTACCGCCGTAGGAGGGCACCAAAAGCCTTCATAACGCTTTATTGCTCTGTTATGAATGTAATGACAGTCATTGTCACGATGACAGTGTGCGAAAATACGTGCGTACACGAAATTGAACTTTATTTCTTTTGACATTGACGTGAGTTTGGTTCTGTGGTTCCGCATTATTCTGTGACATAACGCACACCTTAATTTGAAAGAGTTAGCACAAATTGAGCTTATGTAATAAATTAAATCTTGTAAAATGAACTTGACCAATGACCATCTTTAAACGTACAATCGACAGCTCAAGTATAACATTAGCGGAATTATTTCAACTCTTATGGCAATAAGATCAGGAGACCAATTTGTGCTAAATAAATTTTAACTGAACCGTGATTGATCAGCAGGAAAACCACAACTTTTACACATTCGGTATCGTGCTAATCATTTGAACAGCCGTTAGCGCCTTTTTGACAGATCGCTACAGACATTTCAGACGTTTCAGGATGTCAATCACATAATAAAGAAGTAAAGTTTAGCACGATACGGAATTCAGCACAGTTGAATAGTAACTAGAATGCAATGTGATTAGAACTGAAATTGAATAAGGATTGCACTTCGATTTGCAAACAAGGTTGCAAAGTCCAGTTAAGTGTAAAGCTTGATGCATTTAACTATAAAGTGAGGATACAAAAGTAAAATTTGACGATTTGATTTAAGGTCATTGAATCATTATTAACTTTGACACTGCTTAAGCTTAGTGGTCTGGAGCTTCATCTAAAATATGTAACACATTTAGGATTACACCCTGTATTGGTTATGAACATATAAACTTACAGAATAGACATAAATTGAATTGTATATGTGATAACTTGTAATTGACTTTAAGCTATACAGGGTGTATGGAACAGTATCATTATCCTTTAAACCACATACTCTGCCCTACAAACTGAACAACTGTTACTATGGGAGCAAACCGATTGGGGCATAAAAAAAATCTGCTGTCCCCATACTAAACTCCAATACCTACTCGACTCAAATGTATGCAAGGGCAGATTTTTTTGCTCCGATAGGTCTGCTCTCTAGGTTTACTTTCATAGTAAAAGTTGTTCAGTTTGATGGGTAGAGTATGTGGTTTAAATGTTAATTATACTTTTCCTTACATCCTGTAGTTTTATCTAACTGTAACACAAAATAAAAAATTAAAGAAACACATAGACAGTTGATAATAATGAGTAGTATTTGTAGAACGAAGGCTTGAATCGAAGTAATAAATTATTATAGTTCGGCCGTTCAGAGAATGCGTTCCTGACCCGTCGCGATTGAACTGACGACGTACTTTGTAATGGCGTTGCAGTTACGATAAAAATATGTTTGCTGGTTGTTTACCGTTTTAACAATTGATGAGCATTAAAACAACATTATTATATCAATAATCAATGAATTCCATCACTAGTCGTGACTAACTGATAGGTGTCAGGAACGCATTCTCTGAACGGCCGAACTATAAAATGTCAAACATTTATAAAATAGCATGCATAACAAAACAAAACATTTATACATAAGGAAGTAATTTTAGAAGAAGTGTGAAGATCACAAAAGTCTTCTTTGTTTAAATTGTGAATCAAAGGAACCATGGTTGTTGTCAATCATAGAACCACTGTCCGTGAAAATGTTTAAGGTTATTTCTACTTATGTTTTTTTTGTGAATAAATTTGTTTCCCTAAATGCAGAAACTATGCAAAATGGTTAAAGTCGTTTAACGTAGTTTTGAATTGACCGTTTATTCTAACGCAATTGTTAAATTATACTTAGCTGTTTCCAGAAAGGTGTAAAGGAAACGCAACTTTAAATTTGTAAGACGTTTATAATACTCGTATATACTAACACTTTAACTGGCCCAATGATATTTTAAGTTCCCATCACCACATGTCCAAAAATATTGTTATATCTTGAAGGTAAGCGAAATATTTGAGGTAGGTAAGCTAAATTTTGTCTGCAGACTCCTGGGTAGCTATCAGAAAATAAAAATAAAAATCACTAAATGTAATGCACGGGCGTCTGAGCATGGACTACCGACCAATAGTTTGTTCAAAAGGGTTGAAACACACTCGAGAAATCATTAGTCCAATCATTTTAGGGTTTGACCCTAACTTCATCTATCGCTGAAACTTTGCAGTGTGATAAAGTAAAGTATACAGATTACGGTTGACAAATAATCTAGGTTTAATTTTTTCCGGCCCTAGATTATTTGTCAACCGTAATCTGTATACTTTACTTTATTACACTGCAAAGTTTCAGTGATAGATGAATTATTGTTAGGGTGTCCATACAAGGAAACTCTAAAATGATTGGACTATCATGGTCAATTCACGCTAATGTTTCATTTTACGTATCAAGCCAGCTTGTCAGTGCAGTGTTAAAATATATTTAGTTCACATTAGGAACGGGAGGTCATTATCGTCAGTGTAATTTAGAAAAAGTGCGAGATAAAGGTTTCTTTCAACCATTCCACACCCTCGACACTTTAATAATAAGCATAACATAACCATACATAACACAACACGTTATGTGTGTAGGTACGTCATTGACTTACCAACTAATGGACGTTGGGTCTAACACAAAATAATAAAAAAAGTGTCCCAGACTAACTTACATAAACGTTAGTAGGTACACACGGCGACACATCAAGCTACGCAAAACCAAAATAAGCTGGTCGCGCGTAGGAAAGGTAATGTATAACGTTGCCTGGCCAGCTTATGTTTATTTTGCGTAGCTTGATATGTCGCACAATATGATTGAAAGTCTGCCTCTCCGCACTGACGTTCTTCATAACGATGAAACACATTGAACTAAAAATATTATACCTACTATTAAATGACCATCATTAAACATATAATAAACAGATAAACATATTTTCACGCTACATGAGCAGTTATGAAGGAAGCGAATAAAACATCGCCTCAAGGGAGACTTTATGAGTTAACATTCACCTTGGGATAAATCATTGCACGCTCTTCGCTGCTTGGATTTGGCCCATCGAACTAAATGGGCTTGTAATATACTACGTGACTGAGACTGCCTACTTTTATGAGTTTTTATCAATTTTGTCAAGCTGATATTAATGTAACATTTTCATTTACATAATAATACTACTAATTTGTTTTTACCTTACACCAAACTCTAGCTTTATTCTTTTATTATTTTTAATGTTATTTACAAATATTACAGATTATTTTATGACTACTTAAATATTGATAAATGTTCAAGATTTATAGTTGAAATAATTTATATTCTACTAATTAAGAAACTGACTTGATTTTTTTGCGATTCATCGAGTTTATTAATATAAAGTATAATATTACCATAAGTCATAAATGCACTAATTAAAATTAGGTTAAACAGTTTGAAAGCAAATAAACATAAAATTTACGAATTTACTATTTCATTTTGATTCTTCGTACTTTTAAATTAATCAAAAGCATGTTTTATTTATAAATTTATACATAAATTGTTCATGTGTCTCATTTGAAATAATCTTTATATTAGTAGCCTTGTTCATTAGTAATCATGATTCTGTTATTGATGATACGAGAAGTACACACATTAATTCCCGATTAAATAAAATTGTATAATTAGCACGCACTCTACCAGCTGGCAATAAATTGCAATGCATTTGTAGTTAGGTACTACACAGCCGTTTTAATTGTTTTTCATTCATTATTTTAAAAATGTTTCCTTTTCCTTTTTTACAGTTTGGTAGGTACTTAAAGCTTGTTCTCGTTAGTTGCGTAGTATATGAATACCACCTAATACTAAACCAGTTTTTAATCTTGAATGCCTCTTTTAGTTGATGTACAGTTAACATCAAAAGTTAAGTCATCATCATAGTGTTAAATCTCGCCGATGACGATGATGATTCTACAATTCTTCTTCGAATTCTCCAGTCCCTTACTTTCTTTCAATAGATCCAAAAATAATATCGAATTTTAATTTTTTTTTTACTTGGTGACAAGATATGACCAGAAAATCTGAAGGCATCTGGCAAATCTGCAGGCTCCAGAATTGATAAATCAAAACATTTTGCTATATTGTAAACCTTTACTGTTTTCGACTTATCATACCTTTAATTAAACTAATTTCGAAAAGTTATTTTATTTATGTCGAATCTTATACCGTTTTCAAGTTTTCTTTAACTATTTATTATGCCCAATAAGAATTAGTCCGACTTTATGTTGCATTAGGGGGAGTATTAGAGGAGGAACATGATAGTTAGCCGTCGCACAGTAAAGGGACACTGATACTGGATTGACACTACCTAATATAAAGATCAGACCTTTGAGCTAGACTGTAGTCAGTAACGAATAGACACTATTGTTTAATGTCTTAGTACTAAAGCGTACCTAGGTATACTTACATCATTTCGTTGCTGACTGTACACGAGCAAGACGAGTAGTCTACGAAGTAAATAAGGAAGTTAAACCAGAGCACTTTATTGCATCGTGTTTGAAACATATTTCTTTGTAGTGAAATTAAAGGGCAAACCGTTTACATAGCACATGGAATGAAGGATAAAAACAATATTGACATTTTGATTTTCTTGTTTGGTGACTGGGACCATCGTTTGAAAACACGGAAGTTTTTACATTATTAGCTATTAACCAAAAAAATTATTTGGTTTCTCAAAAACCAGTTTATCTAGTCATCACTGAGAAAATATCTTCTCTACAGCGACAACACGTTATGACGCGGTGGTAGCTTAAAACAGAATTGACGTTTAATAAGTGTGCTTCAGGCTGCTATATTGAATAAATTATATTGAATTGAATTGAATTGAAAAATCCGTTATCATACAAAAAACTGCCAAGTGAGAGTCGAACTCGCGCACGGAGGGCTTTGTACCTACTACCATACAATTATTACTAAAAAAACGTAGTGCGAACCCGACACATACTTGGCAGATTTTTAATATAAGTTATTTGACTATAGAGTATACACTAATAATAAGACCCAGTTGGACACTTGTATGTGTTACCGTTTTTACGATAGGTAGAACAAGAACAAAAAATTTGAAAAGAACACGTTTTTTGTATGGACGCCCTTAATTTTCAACATTTTATTTTTATTTTTTGTCAGGAAATACGCCGTAACACATATTCTGTTAACATTTCAACCGTATAGCTATTAAGGTTTAAAACATACATCTCTTTAATAGGTTTAAAACATACATCTCTTTAATTCTTTATACGTAGGACAGATGGACGGACAGCGTAGGCTTAGTAAATTAGGGTCCCGTTGGCACCCTTTGGGTACGGAACCCTAAATAATCACCGAGCGAAGCTTGGTCGCCCAAGTAGGTAGGCATTTTTGAAGTAAAACTTCTTTACGCACTCTTGACTTGGGGAGTAAGCTGGTGAATACGTGACGAGAGCGTTATGAAAAGTGTGATCGGGTGAGGCGACCGGAAGTTTAGCCTATTCCATCCCATTTAAGGGCAAAGGCCTCCTCCTTTATCCTCCATGCTTCCCTGTCCCGAGCCAGTTCACTCCACTCTTTGTCGAAGGCATCCAGGTCGTCGTTCCATCTCTTTCGGGGTCGACCCTGATGGCAAGTATGGCGACGTCCATTCTCCGGGATACACAATACAATACTCTTTATTTGTACACCAAAAACATAAAATAACAATATTAATAGCAAACAAAAAGGGTACAAGGGCCATGGCCGGGATCTAAGGTGTTAAGACTTTGGCCCGTTTTTCCGGGTGCAATCGATCGACAGACATGGCCAGCCCTATTCCACTTCAACCTGGCGGTTTTCTCAACAATATCGACTTAGACCAGGATTAGAAAAGTTTAAAACACGCACGTCCGTAACCATGGTGATTAAATTAATGTATTTATCTACCTATAGATAGTGGCGTTATAGAAATTTTCTAGGGCACAGTGTGATTCATTCAAAACAGACCTACGCACTATTAAATCTAATTCACTTCTGTAGAAGCAACATGTTTAATATTCAGTTACTCATTCAGTTCACTATTATTATTAGATACAGTCAAAGTATTTCAAAAATTAGCGTAGGTGTCTTTGATGTCACTTATTATTTGGTTCATAATTGTAACCAAAATAGCTGTCATTAGTTTTAAGGTTACGGTATGTAGATAATCATTAATCAGTAGTGGGACTTAGGTTAAGTCGGCAAGTAATCCTTGTGGTTTCGCTTGATGGTGAAGCATACCTTACCATTATTGTAGCAAAGTTTCGGATCACCCGGAAAAGGGAATATGGTCGTGAGTTAAAGTTTTGAGTTCATTATAATGTATATTGATTGTCTATTATTTTGATGTCACAGAACTAAGGTAGTGAGGTAGCTTTTTTTCATTTAAAAGGTACCTACACTAAAACCTCTTTGTAAAAATATTGCGAATGAAATGAATTATTGTAATGATGTCCAAAACATGAACGGATTTTCCAAAGACAGTTTGTATTTTTTCTCTCTATTTTATCGCGCTGTAATTTAGGGTGTTGTTCCAAATTGGTTCCAAACTTCTGAAGTAAAATTAATGGATAGACCCAAAGCGCTTTTAATTCAAGCACATAAGTAGCACACTTGGTCCGTACAAAGTAGCACACTTGGTCTATCATCTCAGTATGTATGTTCGCGAAAGGGCATATCTATTAATTTTACTTTCATCTAAGACGTTAGGGTAAGTAACTATAATGGTACCTAAATATTGTCATAGCTTCATTCTTGTATGGCAATTAAAGCAGCTCTTTCTGTCCGTAACTGGAATTAACAATTTTCCTATAAATAGTTCATACGGTCCGGTCCGTACCTAAATAGGGTCAAAGATATGAATAATATTACATGATCTAAGTTCTACTACTCGTACATGTTATCTAACAATACAATTGCTGAACCCACAAAAATAGTTACAAAAGAGACTAAGTGTTGATTCAGCAACAAAAGCCTTAAAAGCATACAATTTTATTACAACGTAAATATTTATTAGGATTTGTTCATTCGCTACCATACACGCATTCATATAAAACTACCTGTTAAAACACCGTAACAAAACGTACCTATTGGTTTATTTCAAAAGGTACAATTTTCAATTTACAACAAATAATAAACACTAGGTATAAAGTTTAACGATTGATATTTCTAAACACAATTTATTACGGTGTTGATTTTGAAATCATTTCGGTTTTTAATTTTTACTTGATAGACATGGTTTAGTCCAACTGCATTAGCCGTTGAAGTGCGGTTTTGTAAGTTTTCGTTCTTGGGAATCTCAGAATAGTTGGGAAAGATAATTGTGCATTATCGTTTCTAGGAACATGACGTAAGTACTGTATGAAAGGGGGTAAACGTGAACAGTTATTATTCAAAATAAAACCAACTAAAACATGAATAATAAGACCTACCTTACATACCTTACCTTACCTTACCTTAAGATATAAGGAAACTATAAGTCTGTTCCTGTTAAGAGGAAAACATTTTCGACTGCATTAGTATAACATAACATAAATATTATTTATTTATTATTATTTTATATTATTTATTTATATATTTTATATTATTTATTTGCACACCAAAAATATACAGCAACAAAAAACATAATTAAAAGAACGTAAGGGTACAAATGGCGGTCTTATCACTAAAAGCGATTTCTTCCAGACAACCATTAGTATAAATCGACCCCTCCTACGTATAGTATCGTATCCTCAAAATTGCAACTTTACAATAGAGCTCCTCAAAGATTCATTTTGTCATAAAAAGTTTAAATATTAATGAATGTCTGCGAAATTCAAAACATCTAATTCTTTTGTCAATGTGTCGACTTACATAAACACGGTATTGATAAAAAACTATTACTTTTTGAGATATTGTTCATACGATACTTTACTTAGAGTACGAACAGGACTGAAGTATTGTATATGCTACATACAACAGTTTTCTTGGGAATTTACGGAAATTAATTCATAGTATGTATCGTATACAATAAAATACGCAGGAAAATGTTTGAAAAACATACGACATTTAACATTAGTATTGCGTTATTTATTTGGCTTTTATCAAGATTCAAAAATTATTAATACTTTATGTACATATTCATATTGTGAAAGTTGCAATTTAAAAAAAAAATATTTAAAATTAGGGATATTTTCAATAAAGTTAATACTTTTGTTAATTTTTATCATAAAAAAATAGATGGTTAAGCATGCGTAGCATAGCAGCATGTCATACATGCTCACGACTGTATTCCCCGAGGGGGTAGTTAGAGATATTCTGAAACCTCAGAACATCCAAGTTTCACTAGTAGTACCGAAACTCTGTTCAGCGTGACGAGGAGTGAGCCCATCACCACTTGTAATGGGCAGTGGATACAATACATGCCTTGAACAAAGACGGGATAAAAATAACAATATGTAGGTATATGGTTAGTTTGGAATTAAACTTGTATTGATCAAAAAGAAAGTCTTTAGAAAAATTTGTGGACCAATGCACGAATACGGCGCCAGCGGGACGTAACGTACAGGGATGAATGGATGATCATCTGGTGGCACTGACTCATAATGAACCGATAGTAAGGGTCTGCGAGTCATAATATAGGCTTACGAGGAGATGGGCAGGCCACCTGGAAAGAAATGACAACAGTAGAACTATCCAAACCATCTTTAATTGGACCCGCAACAGAAAAGATACAGAGGAAGACCTAAAAAGCAGTGGAATGATTGAGTCGAGGAAGATTTGCTAACTCAGAATCTGTATCTGTGTAGTAGGCCATAATAACACTATAATTGTCTATAAAGTAGGTACAGTGTTACCTACACTGTACTTTATAGAAAATTGAAAGTTATTAGGCTAGGTCTCAGAAATTTGTCTACTGATGTAAAAGTTTATCAGGTCATCATAATTTTTTGGTTTTGGTTTCGTCAATATAAAGTATTATGGTTTCCAAGTTCGTCGTCTTCTAGTGTTAGCTTTTACAAAAACTATGCAAGTACTAAAATACTTGTACATAATTTAGCAAGAATAATCGTAGTTAATTGTTAGGTTTTTTATTTCATTCCACGGTATTACGGCTTCTCCGTGTGGACGTTTTGTTTTCAGTTGTGACCTTTCAAAGTTGATTTAAAATAAAAAAATGTGTAAGTACCTGTTTTCTTTCCAGCAAGATTTCTCATCCCGTTTCACATAATCTAACAAACCATTCTAAGGGTTTATACTTAAATAGTATTATTTTTAGAAGATCGATGCATACAAACTGTTGTAGTTAATAATATGCATCGATTGAATGTGGTCAAGAAAAGGATGATGGAATCTTTGTCGTAAAATCCAAAAAGATAAGTCTTTGATTCCACTTATAAAAGTATTCAGCATTTGCGATGCCATGATATCAAGGTAAAATGTGAATTTACCTACCAAATTAAATTAAATATAGATAACCTTTACTCCTTGGGGGAGGCCTATGTCCAGCAGTGGACGTCCATCGGCTGAGATGATGATGATGAATTTTTACTCATCAGTTTATAATACAAGACACTAAAGTATTTTTTTAACTAATTTAAACTTTTTATCAGTTGGGTTAAATGAGTTATCAATCTGAAAGCTCTATGACCAGTAAAAAATTGCTTGCAACCAAGGCTTGCAACCCAAGAAGAGAAGAGAAGAGAAGAAGTTTTGGAGACCTTTATAAAGAGGGAAGTCATCTCGAAATAGGCAGAGATTTGCTAACCGCCAACATCCAGTGGTTAGGAGAAACCCGAAGAAGTTTTTAACATTGGGAGCATTTACGAGTATTTACATTTTTATGAATACTGTACTTTTATAGTTTGATAGCATCACCAACCAGAGAACGAACTATTCAAACTCGGTTGTTATGTTCTCTTTTGAAACTGTATGTATAGTCCTGTTAGACTTGAAAGATAATTTACTTCATCAATATTTGTATTTCTGGAAAAAAAAAGTTGTGAAATAATGCAAGTTTTGAGGTTTTTAAGTAACATTTTTCAAGTATAGAACCGTATGTATAAATACTTTGCGATGTAAATTATGGTAAGTATGACATACAACATAAATCATTTTTAATTTTCCAGTGTAAATTATTGTAAAAGCGTATACGATATATTTTATTCATAGATTTGCAAAGTACACTATTGTAAGTTATACATACAACATGATTGTTTTTACTACAAACGGAGATAAATGTCGTATGTAATAGTTACATTAGGTTACGTTGGTACTTTTCAGAAAAAGTTCAAAATTTGAAATAACAAAAAAATTCAAAATATTGGTCTTGATTTTTGCAAGAAAAACGTTTTTACAGTAAATTCGATACAGGTGTTCATTGAAAGGTAGGCAAAATCATGACTTGTACCAGTGGATCTGTTTGGGGAATGTAAGAAATATAGGTTTCCCATGTAAACAGCCAGATTTTTATTATTTTGTTATCTATCAGATGTTATTCTTTATGAATTTGCTTAATTTTAATAAAACATCGTTACAATATAAATTCAATTATCAATGTAATCATAAAATTCGATCCGCAGATACTTCGCAGCGTAAATTATTGTAACATTTACATACGATACCTCGGCGCATCGCTCGACCCGCCTTAGAATATTGTTTAAGACATTACGACATAATACGTTGTATTTAATTTTCACATACCATACTTTACGTTCAGAAAACAGCATAAAAAGCATAAATAAAAAAATTGTATTAATCACATCGTATAGAATACCTAAAAATAAGCCATTTGCAACAATAAAACGAAAATACCCATTTTGTTGGTTACGATACTATACGTAGGAGGGGTCGAAATAAGGTCAAACTCTTTTATTCTCTAAAATTAAACTACACAAAAAATTTGAATCCGCAACGTGGGCTTCGTCACATCAGAATCACATTATATTTTCAGTTGCTAACTTAGTCATAACACAACTGACTGAACCCGGCTCAAAAGACCCAAAATGTTACACACATTGCCTCTCTGGAATCTGGATGCTCCAGCTCCAAAAATGTATAATATTTAATGTCACATTAAGTACCCGGTCTTGTAACAATTTTTCTATTAACATTTTTATATGTTTTTCATAAATAAATAATGTTCTAAGATTCTATAAACAGATTGTTTGTAACATTATTAACTTTAATACTTAGTTATTTCTGAACCCTTTTATTGTTTAATCGGTTAAAGAAAGTTATATTATTTATTGCAAATTGCTTTACTATATCGTATTTGATAAATAATGTTTTATTAAAATTGAATACCTACATAGAAATTGAATACATGATATTAATTGAAATAACGTAATAATTTTCTTTTCTAACTAGGCAGTTGAATTAAATGTCGAAGCTGTTCTTTGCTTAGAATTATACTACCTCATTTTGTTCTGTGGGTCTTGTGGGATGGATATAAACATTATTTTGCAGTATTTTATAGCTGAAAAGATTAACGTTGATACTAGCTATTGCATGATATCATAGCCCAACAATATTGACATGTGTAAGCAACATAAATGTACAAAACAGCAAATGTAAAGGAAACACCTTTTAAAATAGCGCGGTTGTAACTCAATACAAAGAAATGGTATTTTGAAAGTTGCATCATACAATTTTAATACATTCATTCGTAATCCATGCACGCACAATCAGGAAAAGAAAGCGTGTAACCCTAATTATCGGGATTTATTATTTCCCTATTGGTAAACTGTTATTAAACGGTCCACTCGCTCAGATTTAGATACTAACATATTACGCATTATGTTAAACATTCTTTTTTTTCACTAAGTGGGACCAGGAGTGCGATTTTTGAATCTCATTCGGTGAGCTCAGCATTTGAAAATCTCAAAATTACTATGGAGATACGTATCTTTCTACTGCTGATTTGACTTTCAAAAATAACACTCCTGAAGTATGATTTTTACGAGTCAAATCTGCAGCAGAAAGATGCATAACTCCATAGTAATTTTGACATTTTCAACTGCTGAGCTCACCGAATGAGATTCAAAAATCGCACTCCAGACCTTCATTCAACTCCAATTTAGTTCAAAGCTATCCGTGCCCAAAGGTTTATATGCGCAAAATACTGAAGAACGATATTTTATTTAAAAAAAATTAAAATCGAATTTGAATTCGCAAATAGAATGTTCAAGTCTAAGGTTGACGTAAAAGTAACGTTATTTTCGAAAATCTACAGCATTAATGTAATCTACACAATATCAGGCTGTCATTTACATAATGCGTATCAAACAGAACAGACGGGTCAGTCACCATTTTACTTGACTGTACATTATACTTAAATATTTGACGAAATGCGTATGGACGAACTGCGTATTGGACGAAATACGTATTGGACCAAGTGCTACTAGGTCTTATTGTGTTGCATATTATATTTTAACACAGTCACGTAATATTTATGGGTTTAATAACAGGAACAATATGTTAATAGATATTAAATATAGAGAGTGACTTTAAAAGCTAAACTGCGAGTAGGTATTAATTTAAAATGAATTTGCATACTAGAGCTAACACTAAATTCTAGCTAGTTTGATCGCAGTAAATTTTTAGACAGCTGAAAGATGAGTGCAATTTTAAAGCAGTTAGGTGCAATTTCGTTTGCTCTTTTTTTGGAATGCAGTTGTTATGGTTGTTTGTTTCACTTTTACTTTTATGTTAGGTTTTCAAAAAAATTCAGTATAAATGTTTCCGTAAACAAAGAGCTCATTAACAATTTGAATAAGTCAAACTTGTTCTCATTCTGCATTCTCATTTTATGCATCAATACTAAAAATAGTAGTACTACTCCAGGAGTGCGATTTTTGAATCTCATTTGATCTTCTTCTTATCGAGTAGGCTGCAAAGCCCTGGTGTCAGAGTTTATTCAAACCGCCTTACGGCCTCTGACGTGGTTTTTATGTAACGACTACTACCACCAGTGATAGTAGCCGGGACCAACAGCTTAACGTGCCATCCGAAGCACGGAATCATCTTTCTTTTCTCATTTGATGAATTCAGCAGTTAAAAATGTCAACATTTCTATGGAGATATGCATCTTTCTACTGCTGATTTGACTTCCAAAAATCATAATTCAGGAGTGAGATTTTTTAAAGTCAAATAAGCAGTAGAAAGATGCATGAGAATGCTTTTGTATGAGATTTAAAAACCGTTCAAACTCACCGATGACATTCAAAAATCGCACCCCTGGAAAAATTATTCTGAAGTGTTCTTAGTTGAAGTTATCACATCATACTTTTCTTAGCTTAATATTTCTGAGCAGTGCAAATTTTCAATAAATTCGTTACAGTAAATGTTACCAATTATATCTAAACATGTATTTTGTCATAAATATCAGCTAATTTTCCATAATTTCTTTATAATGTTATTTAAAATTATTTATTTTAGATTAAGGTCTTTTTGCCTAAACTGCTCAGATGTTTGTGATCACTTTGACTGCGTAGATACTATGATGTTCTAGGCGTTCAGATATTTTTGATTGAAAATTAGAACTGCTTAGAAATATTAGACCACCTTGTTTGCTATGATATATCTATTGGCGACTGTACCGAGACGACATACCATGTGCTCGCTGGCAACGCCTAGTTTGTGTGCTTCAACTAAACGCGCTTTGGGCCTATCCATACCATACATTATACTTCGATCGAAGCCTCATCTCAGACCAGTTTCGAGACTCGCACTTGCTTTTACATTACTTATTTTGAGACTTGTCACGATGCACAGATGTTTTTAATAATGAACGAGAGCCAAGGTTGCCTCACTCGCTTCCACCGACAAATTAAATGTCATACTCATTTCAAATAGCGCAAAATTGCACCAATTAACTGACGTAAAATGTAATTTGTTTGACGTTTAATACTAACATACTTCCAATTGATATTGATTTGTGTTTTGGACACAAAATTGTCAAGTTTCGTTTTAATTTTAATTTTCAGACTGGATGTTTAGCCAATTATTATTCTGCATTCAATACCAGCTACACACTAGGCAAGAAAAGTTGTAAACCATTTGAGATGTAGTTCATCGCTAATCGCTTTACAGGTTGTAAGGAAAAGTATCATTAACCTTTAAACCACATACTTTACACATCAAACTGAACAACTTTTGTTATGGGAGCAAACGAACATTTTGCGTTTTGAACGTTTTACGTATTGAACATTCTGCGTCTAGAAAATTTTTTTTGGTCTGACAGGTTTGATCCCAAAGCAAAAGTTGTTCAATTTGATGGGCAGAGTTTGTATATAAGAACTTAAGAACTAATAAATCAATCAAAATAGCCGAAAAGATATTAGGTTAGGTTGCTTAATTATACGCGATTTCGAAAATTTTCAATCATCTAGATGGTTATCGTGTTCTCGTCATTTGCTTGATTCGAACTGGTAATACAAAATGCTTAGTTCTTGATGAGTTTGGGAAATTGATTGGGCTTGAAATAGATTTCTGACTTAATTATATTTCGTGCAACAGACTGCCTATGTTTTGAAATATACTGGATGAACTTCATTAGTGATTTATGAAATTGACTTGGCATTTTTTCGGCCCTGATCGTAAAGTGCCTATTATGAAACTATCAATATTTTAACAGAATATTATGTAAATTCAATTAAACATTTCTACATACATAAATACACGACTGCATTCCTTAAGGTGTGATGAGTAAATTCCTTACAAGTCCTAACAAAGCGTTCAGATAATTTAGTGTTGTATACATCCACTTATTTCCGCATTTACATGGTGTAATAAAACACCCGAATAAAAGTTTATTTTAAAGGGGTGATTTCGACCATCAATCTAAACAACTTTTACTATGGAGACAAAAAAATACATAAAACCACTGTCCCAAACATTTGAGTTTTGTATAAAACAGCAGATTTGTTTTTCTTAATATTTTCTCCATAGTGAAAGTTATTCGTTTAATGGTCTAAAGACTAAACTACCTACCCCTTTTAATATTATTAGGGTGTTTTGATACACGCAATGTTCTTATCGTAGGTAGTGTGGTATGACGTCATAGGTTGAGTATATGTGACCTTCAATGATAAAGAAAAGTAATGTCAACTATCACGTTTGCGAAAGCGTCTCTTGTTACTACCTATTTTTCTTGGAGCTTTAACATTGAATTAAGACATACTGTTTGGGAGGTGCCTTAATGAATGAACATCGAGCAATAAAACTATTTCAATGATGATGTTTGTTAATGTAACATAAATTCTTCATAATTATTTTTATGTAGGCAAGAATTGTTCAAATTATTTGGAGTGGAAACAATTTAGTCTTAGGAAGTTGGAACTAGACAGAAATATTAACGCTACAAAACGTATAATTGCGACCATTGACGAAAAATATTTATTGCAACATCTAATGAATGATTTTTTTTCAATGGAACACAACCTTATAGGATAAGCCTTTCAGATAAGGATACATTTTTTAGCTGATTCAGAATTATCTCTGAAGAGTCACAACCATCAAACATAATTATGTCCTTCTCTATATGAATGACGCATAAGCATATGCTTACGACTATATTCTCCGAGGGTTTAGTCAGAGATTCTAAAACCTCCACGTTTCACTAGAGACGCCACGGGGAGCGAGCCCGTCGCCACTTATAATGGACAGTGGGAACAATACATGCCTCGAAATTGCAGCATGCAAGTTTCCTCACGATGTTTTCCTTCACCAAAAAGCCAGTGGCCAGTATAAAAATAATGCTAAGTCCTTTAAAGGAAAACAACATTTCCATCCTCTATACTACCTATCGGTTATCAGGCTATGCTTGTAGGTGCGCGGGCGCAACGGACGAACAGTTGATGTTCGCGCGTCGAGAGGAAGACACATCCGCTAGCCCACGCTAGCGCGCGCAGTGACTTTACAGTGATCGATAAATTTTACGAGTGCTTTGATAATAACATAACTTTGGAATCCCACGAACGTGGTGTGCTTTTGAGGGGTGCGTTTGTGTTTTGTTTTTAAATGTTATGTTATTTGTATGTGTATATTTTTGAAGGCCATTTGTGTAAACTTGGTCGTAACAGGAGTAGGTTTTTGATAATGGTAATGGAAAAAGTATGGATATTACCATAACCCTTCAACAATCATAAGAATTGTGTACTATGTATTTGGTATAACCTATAATTATCACTAAAGCTAATTTAAACGCAAAATCTACGTGTTTAGATGTAAGTTCGTTAAAAGATAAAACAGACGTGAATCTAAGATATAATAAAATCTACAACGTATGTTTTTGATATTTCTGACCTAAGTACAAAATGTATCAAATTTACAAAATGCTTTGTAGAATCATTGTTAAAAATCTGAACATCTTAGATGCATGATGAAGAAGAACAAAAGCTTTTAATATGTTATCAATCATGATCATGCTAGCTTAAGTTTGTGAGAGAGAAATCCTATATAAATGCTACGAAAATAGATACTTTGGTCCAACGATATCAATGTACTAAAGTACAGGTCTATGCTTTGGTCCAACGCAGGTGACAGGCCGACCACAGCAGCCAATCAGAAAAAAAACACTACGAAACAATATAAAAAGTACACCTTCAAGAATTTCAAGCGTTCTTTTTCCACGAACAAAAAAGATTACTAAGGTCTGTCCCTTGTCTGTGTTGGCCCTTAAGGTCGATTTTTGCTTTACTCTTAGCGGTTCATTATTATAATCTTTACTATACCTATAAATGGTAGTGTCTCGTATGTCATTGTTATACCGATAACGCTGCTGTATATAATTACAGTCTTTAAGGTTTAAGAACAAATTATTTAACCATACTGTTATTTACTATGAGTATGTCATAAAACAAAACAACTTAATCAACTTAATGTATGAAAATTGTTTCGAAAAAATTATGCAACGAAAAAAATTACGGGATGGTATTATAAACTTTCTCTACATAACGAAATGAATAAAAACGAATGCAAAATCGTTGTCCGTGACGAATATTTCAACTTAGATACTTCAATATGTTACCATCTCTTCATTTGGTCTATGCGGAAATGTACATTTTTTTTACTGACGCACAATACCTGACCTAAAAAGCCGTAGTGGTCCAGTGGCGAGTAACCTTGCCTGCCTGCCTACAATGGTTCATCACCCCGTCCAGACGAATCGTACCAATGAGTTTTTCGGAATGTATGTACGATTTTTCGGTGAAGGAAAACATCGTGAGGAAACCTGCATGCTTCAATTTCGAGGCATGTATTGTATCCACTGTCCATTACAAGTGCCGACGGGCTCACTCCCCCGTCACACTGGACAGAGTTTCGGTGCTAGTGAAACGTGGATGTACTGAGGTTTGAGAATATCTCTGAAAGTGCCGGCGATAACAATGAACAAAAAATAATGTAAAAACCACACCGAGGGCAGGAAAGTAAGAAAGGTCTCAGATCTCATGTAATTGTCAACAAACATGTGATCTGAGGCTTTCTTATTTACTGCCCGAGGTTAGTATACTAGTTTTCTCCTCGACGGAGGTGGAAAGCGGCAACTTCGTTTAGCGCAGCGGGACGAAAATGGACGCTTTCTGTCCGGAGGGGAGAAAAAGATAGTATAAAATAATTATCCCTCGGGCAATATAGTCGTGAGAATTTGCTTTGCATGCATGGATACTGTTCCATCTTCATCTGCCTATATACGTATTACAACAGGGCAAAGACCTACCCTCAAATTTAGTCCACCATGCGTGCTAATTGCGAATAGGAAGTCTTCAAATACGCATCAGAATTTCTTCTTCAGCGTATGGAGTTTCCTAACGATGTTTACTTTCATCGTTTAGGAGCAGCAGCTGGTATTATGTGCGTAATACCTTACGTACGTAAGAAGAACTCATTGGTACATGGCACGTCTTGCTCAGCCCCTCATTTTATTGAGTGTACGTGCCTGTCTGCAACGCATCATCAAGACTCACCGATCCGTGCTAATAATTATAAACAACCCAAAAACGGATGTTTCGTACCCATTATGTTTAAAAAACGGCATTGAAATCTCCTGTAGGTAGTGTGAGAAGAGATTAATGCTACTTCTATTCTGAAAAATACTCGTTACTAAAATCCCAACATTTTACAAATCGATTTACAATTAGCTCAAAAGTTCTGTGTTGAGTTGTTGGTATTGTTGGCGTAAAT
This sequence comes from Agonopterix heracliana, assembly GCA_963693445.1. Classification (NCBI taxonomy): domain Eukaryota; kingdom Metazoa; phylum Arthropoda; class Insecta; order Lepidoptera; family Depressariidae; genus Agonopterix; species Agonopterix heracliana. The sequence goes on from OY856310.1 coordinate 7,349,670, forward strand.
GGTCGCCGGTGGGGGAAATTACCAAAAAAGTACTTACAAGAAATGCTCTTGACTTTACAGTGAGCTCAAGGAGGCCTAGAACATTTCTAAAAAAATACTATTTTGGTTTTACTAGGCCAAGGAAGCAATGCGTATGAATTCGCCAACTTTACTACCACATTCACGAAAAAGATTTATTAAATGTAGTACTAGATTAGCTAATCCCACTTCTGAGCAACAAAGTATGATAAATCACCGTTTACTTAACACTTGCAAGTATTTTAGTTGCGCTTATTTGAAATATTTAACAAAATATTTAAGCGTTACTGTATCATTTAAAACGATAATGAATTTTAATTTAATTTATAGGATACAGTCCAATGATTCTTTTCAAAAATTACATTACTGTATTCGACTTCGTGCCTAGTAAAGCAGATGATTTAATTCGTTTAGCCAGGTCAGAGGTGACTTGAAACTACTCAGATAGGTCGTTAACTACGTACTGGGTGGATGCATGTGCCCTGCAGCAAGACGTAAAGATTCTGATGGAGACGATTTGACTCCGGCCATCATCTCTTCATTATTAACACTTTAACTGTCCCAATGATATTTTACGTTCCCATCACCACATGTCCAAAAACTTTATTATATTTGGAAGGTAATACGAGGTCACGTAATGAATTTTAGGTAAGTTAAATTTCGTCTGCAGACTCCTAGGTAGCTATCGGAAAATAAAAATAAAACGGACGTCTGAGCATGGACTACCGACCAATAGTTTGTTCAAAAACGTTAAAACACACTCGAGAAATCATGGTCAATTCACGCTAATGTTTCATTTTACTCAAGCTAGCTAGCATAGACGGTTAAAGTGTTAAAATTTCCTCTATTAAATATACTTCCTCAAAAAAGCACATTTAATTGATAAATTACTCGTACAATTCAAATATAATTGATGCAATGTAGCTAGAGGCGATTATAAAAACTGTTTTGTATCTATTTGCAGATGTAATAAAATATTTGCGAGAATCAATCATTCGATATCTGGTTTTAAAATCAATAAAGCAACTTCAAAGCAATAAACATCTCATGGGTGATTAAACAAACATATGCACAATTAATTTTCGGTGTACGGTTATTCGTATATATGCAGTTATTCAACTCCAGGCGTTGAGTGCAGTTTCCTATCAAGAATTACTTGATGAAGCGAAGAGTTGTTTTCTTACGTAATATGGTCGTAATTATTTACTCAATAATCCGAAAAGAAATCAAGTGCGAGTCGGATTCGCGCAAATATTTGTCGTTTTACTTTAGACTCTAAAGTTTAGAGTACACTGAAAAAAATGCGAGCGAATCTTCTTCTTATCGAGTGGGTTGCAAGCCCTGGTGTCAGAGTTTATTCAAACCGCCTTACGGCCTCTGACGTGGTTTATATGTAACGACTACTACCACCAGAGATAGTAGCCGGGACCAACAGCTTAACGTGCCATCCGAAGCACGGAATCATCTTTCTTTTCAGACAATCAGGTGACTCAGCTTGCAATGTCCTAACCAACTGGGAAAAAACGCACAAAGTGACATTTCACTAGGTGCCCCCCGTGGGAATCGAACCCACGACCTCCGTGTCAAGAGCCCAATGCTCTTAACCATTAGACCACGGAGGCAGTTAAGAATAAAGAAGTATGTTCTCTTAGTTAGGAGTTAGGACTAAAATAATTGAAATGATGTTATTATTGTTTACTAAAAACAAAAGATGGTAGTTGTAACATCAAGCCGAATTAGTTTAACAAAGTAAGTCACAGAAGTCATGATGTTGACAAGCTCATATGGATTCATGATGTATGATTATCATAAACAAGATCTTGGTTGAAGTAAAAAATTTTTTTCAGTGTATACTCTATAATTACATCAAATTAGATGCAGTATTTTTCGTTTTTACGATAGAGCAAAAACAAAATATATATATTTCTTGTATTCAGATTATTTTCCAATAATATCAGAATAATTTTGTATACCTATATTATTTGTGTCGTTTCGTGAACTGAGCTCTCCCCATTACCTAGGGATAATTTTTATTACTTTAACATTTAAAAGATGTACGTAGACAAAGTACCTTTTTTGTTAGATCTAACTTTTTTGTCGGTCTCACGCTTTTTGATTTTTTTCATTGGATGGTAATAAAGGTTTTTATATGATTGTCGGTCAGTTTGTAGTCAGGACCGTTGAGTGAGTGATAAAAAAATTTAATTTTTCCACTCAATGTGATGATGATTATTTTAAACTGGTATTAAAAATACAACTATAAGAAATAATATGGTATGGTTACTTATAAGTCGTCAAGTTTTAAGCTCAGGCCACACAGAGGCGGTCCTGCGGGAAACCGGGCCGGCGGCGGTTCTGCGGGAAGCGAATATCTGCGGACCAGCGAAGATTTTTGTGTGTTTTGTAGTGTCGTGGAAAGGTCATGTCCGAGTTTGTATGTCCCCTGTTACAGAGAAATAAGCGCTAGTCCGGAGATATTCGCTTCCCGCAGGTCCGCCCCCGGACCGCTTTCCCGCAGTCCCGCCTCTGTGTGGCCCTGGCCTTTACTCTAAAAACGATTTAGGCTGAAATGAAATGAAGGTGTTACTAATGCCAGCATTCGTTTTCATAAACTATGAATTTAGAGCAAGGTGTGTTTATATAGCTATTTACATATCGCTAGTAAGTATTGTACATGTAAGTACAACATAGTGCCATAGAAATTACTTGTAAAGTAGCTGGGTAGTGACCTAGTCAGGCCCACCTTCCCTTGTTGTATCTAAAGAAACATTGTAACGTATAATTATAGAATGAATTATAAATTGTTTTTAACAATTTTGATGGCTGGCTGTATAAACAGTACCATCTATACATACCTATAGGTAGTAAAATTTTAAACTTAGCGTGGATATACATTGAAGATATTTCCAAAAAAAGTTAGTGGGTTCGTTAAAGTACGTAATGAAATGCATCGAGAACATTTTAGATGAGATTTTTTCAAAAGTTATAGCTAGTAGTAGTAGGTATCTACACTTATATTATAAAGAGGAAAGATTTGATTTCTTGTTTGTTTGTGTGTATTGAATAGGCTCCGAAACTACTGGACCGATGTGGATAATTCTTTCACCATTAGAATGGTACATTATCCGTGATGAACGCTAAAAAAACGGCCAAGTGTGTGTCGAGATGATTCTAAGGCGGTGTGAAGTTCGCCGCGGTCATCTAGGTAATTAAAAATAAAGATCGACCGGTGAATACGAGCAAATACCGACAGTTCTCAAATGGTAAAGGAAAACGTGCAGAAACCTGCATACGCTGAAGAAGAAATTCTGATGCGTTTGTGAAGTCTACCAATCCTCGGGCGCACGTGGTGGACTAAAGCCCACCCTCCGTGATTAGAAATAAAGAGGATATATTCTCATGTCCCAAGTAAGAAATCTTCATAGGTAAGTATTGGTTTCTGATTCGACGACGAAGCGCTTGCTTGCCTCGGCTCGGCTCCCGTTCCAAAAGTGAATCTCATACATTCTAATTCGTTTACGGAAATATCAAAATTACTTTGGAGTTTATGCATATTCGTGTAGGTACGAATTTGAAAGAGTGAGATTCAAAAATAGCACTTCTGGAATGAAGCAAGATGTAACTGTGACATAATTTTTGGGACAAATATGTATATTTAGCTATGCAGTATAAAGTTTTGTTAATTAATCAAGTATTATAATTGTATGAATGACCCAAAGACGAATTAAATTACTTTTGTTGGGGTTGTGAGATATATATATAGATATATATATATATGTATATGTTGATATTCGCTATTAGAGTTTTTTTTTTATATAGTAGTATTTTGCATGTAAGTTATTGAAGTAGGTATATTCAAAGTCAATTGGTAGCATGTATAAATTTTTTACGAGTGTTTTTACGTGTGCATTACACGATATTTTTGTATCCATTATTTCTCATTATTAAACGAATTGTTAATAGTCTTTATCGAGAAATAAACCTTATGTGGCTAATATTTTCCTCGAAATTAACGTGACACAAGAAATTTAAACCATATTTACCTCTTAAGATACCATTGGGAAGAAACAAGATGATAAACTAGTGGTGTAACTACCTTTGAAGGTAATTATAGGACAAGACGACATCGAAAGTCCAAACGTAGGTGGTTATTCTTCCGCCATGCCCCATATAGGTGGCGATGTGTAATAAATCACAGCATTAATGGATCTAATGTAATTAATGCGCAAGTGCAACTAGTGTGAACTAGGATATATACATAGAAAGTTAATTATGTAAACATTATAATGGAGAAGACACGCGATGAGGTAGTGTGTGAATCTTGCATATCATATTTTTCAACTATTTAATTTTAAACAATAGAATAATGTTTTGTTTTTTATTGCATTGCATTTTTTGTTTACCGTAAATAATATGGTCAAAATTGTGTTGCCTTTTTAGGGTTCCGTAGTCAAACAAGGAACCCTTATACTTTTTTCTACTTGCAATTGCCTCGTCTTTGTATAAGGATAGAAGAATGTAGAAATGACCACCAGCTAAGACGAGTTCACTACCCGTCACGCTTGACAATGTTTGGGTACTACCTACTAGTGTTAATATACGGATATACTCAATATAATATTTCTGACTTCCTATCATAATATAACACTTGATTTCCTATGAGAAATTCCACGGGGAATAATAAGTTACTCATCCTTATCATATGACATTTTTATCTGTTGATTTTTATTTGGATGTCAACTTGTTTCAGCCGGCCGTATAATTTATTTAGGAGTCACGCACGTCACAAGTTTTGACGCGCGCGGTTAAATGTTCGTGCGGTTCTCATTTGAGGTTGCCACGAGACTCCGCCGTCTTTTTTCTACTGTTTTTTTGCTCAAAAAACAATCCTTGAGATCCATGTAGATTGTAGGAGAATCCTTTATACACCCACAAACAACTTGAAATTGGCAGAAATGCAGTTCTAACGCACAAGCAAAAGTCAATTAATAAGAAAATATTTAGTTATAGTTTTTTAAAGTTTTTAATTAAAACACTCAATCAGTCCATTCTAACTGTACTTATACTGCATAACCCAGACCGAAGTTTACGCAACCAAAGCGTCTCTTATTTGTATTCAATAATGTTGTACAAACATGGACAGTATGGAAACTACGCCCATGCATGGCCCTTTGAGCCTATCTCCCTGGCATCTGTCGACAGCCCTACTTCCTCGTTCTCTTTAAGGTATTGCTAGAAAGCATTTCACTTCATCCATTATGTTTCGACGAGATTCTAGTGCTTGTTATAGTCATTCATTGAATTCGCTCTATTCAGAGATTCAGTTCAACACATTTAATTAAATTATTGTGTTGGATAATTGATGTGATTTAGTATTTACGCTTTCTGTGATAATAATGTATTTAATACAGCATTTTTTTTCGTAACGCAATGTTCGGGTTTGGAGTTTACCATTTTTAAAATTCACATCTGTCTCTCAAAAGATAGATAGATTTAAAACACTGAAAAAAAAAAGTGTAAATCTAAATGCTTTATCTACCTACATATTTTAGAGGGTGCTTCAGGCCATCAAACTGAACAATTTTCAAATATTACGTCGCTGCTCGACTCACATTTATTAGAACGGCGATTTTTTTTTGCGATTCTGATGTAATTTGTTCAGTTCGATGGTAGCTTTAAAATAAGTAGGTACTTATCGCGTTAAAGTTTAAACACCCTGTATAATATTACCTATGGAATCGAGTAATGTCTTCAGCAATCTATGCTAAATTGAACGTCTAATTGGAACAAATATTAAAAATATCATCTTACAAATTATAAATCTAGCATTTTAGTAACACTAATCTCTAACATTAAACGTAACTTGACCGTTAGACTAAGAGATAAGTGTACTTTTTGCAACCATAAGCAGCAAGGCTGATTCAGTGTTTATGTGGTGTAGAGCATCTGTGTGATGGGGATGGACCAGGTCTGCCTGCATAACTTCAGTCGGTTTAGGAGTTACAGACGTTTAAAGGTCTGGAAAAAAATTACGATCCACAGCAAGGCTGATCGTATGATATTATTGTAGTATGCACTGTAGCTATGCGAAAAGTACAAAAACTGACATGAACTGCCAGTCGGTTTAGGAGATACAGCCGTTCAAAGGTCAGACCTTTGAACGTCAGTAACTCCGAAACCGACAGATGAACCATGTCAGTTTTTGTAGTGTTCACATGGCTACAGTGCATACTACAATAATATCATACGATCAGCCTTGCTGTGGATCGTAATTTTTTTCCAGACCTTTAAACGTCTGTAACTCCTAAACCGACTGAAGTTATGCAGGCAGACCTGGTCCATCCCCATCACAGAGATTCTCTACACCACATAAACACTGAATCAGCCTTGCTGCTGATGGTTGCAAAAAGTACACTTATCTCTTATAATACGTTCACCTCTATTAAGTTAGAGTACGAAGTAGCAGAAATCCGAGACGCAAATAATGAAGGTGTTGTAAGTCTGTGTTTTAAAAAATCTTACTAGAGATCTTGAGTATAAAATCGTTTTCATTCATTGTAATAATTGTTTTTTCATAAACATTATAGGAGGAGGTATCAACAATTTTTTTTTATTTTACTTTAATATACAGAATTCTTCATAAATGCTGACTGTTTTAAAGGGGATGATCAGACAATCAAACAATCTTCCTCATGAGACCAAAACGCCGGATTCACAAAAAAAACACCTGTTCGATACAAAACTGCAATCCTACTTGACCCAAATGTTACAGTAACAGTGGCGACTGCTAGAACTTCGTTGTTATGTTAAATAAGTTTTTTATTTCCAACAAAAAAGATATAAATATACATAATAGTCCAATCATTTTAGAGTTTCCTTGTATGGACACCCTAACAATAATTCATCTACCGCTGAAACTTTGCAGTGTGATAAAGTAAAGTTTACCAATTATGGTTGACAAATAATCTAGGACCGGAAAAATTAAAACCTAGATTATTTGTCAACCGTAATCAGTATATTTTACTTTATCACACTGCAAAGTTTCAGCGATATATTAATTATTGTTAGGGTCCTAAACCCTAAAATGATTGGACTATAACCCCTAATCTAAAGAACAAGCAAAAAATAAATTTTAACAAAAAATTCAAACCGACTTCAAAACTAAAAAGGTAAAAATAATAATATTGCAGTCGTTGACTTTTACATTCGCATCTATAACAACATTAATTTGTCTTATCGGAGTCGGTGTCAAGCCAAGCCAAGCCAAATTTTTTGTTAAAATTTTTTTATTTCAAAATTTTCAGTGTTGAAATCTAGGTGAAATATATTAGTTCGACTTAGATATCAGTTATAAGTAAATGCAAAGGATACGGTGTACGCTCTCACCACACTCGATTAAAAACAATCCAACCCATCTTTCGTACAACATTTCTATTTTTGGGTTACTGTTATCTGTCTTTATGCCATATTTCGATTTAATAGATGCATAAATGAGTACTTATGAGTTTTTCTAACTTATGTACGTAGTACCGACTGCTCTCAAACGGTGAAGGAAAACATCGTGAGGAAACCTGCATATGCAGAAGAAGAAATTCTGATGCGTATTGTGAAGTCTACCAATCCGCATTGGGCACGTGTCGTGGACTAACGCCCAAACACCCTCATACAGACAGACAGGCAGACAGAATTGACGAAAGTAAAGTAATAGACGATAAGGGTTCTTTGTTTGACTACGGAACCCTAAAAAAGACGAACATTACCGACCGCCGCCATGATCAATTATAGTAGATTACACACCGAGGACTGGAAAGGAAGAAAGGGCCCAGATCCCATGTAATTCGAAGACCGAGGCGAAGCCGAGGTCAACAAACATTTGATCTGAGGCTTTCTTATTTACTGTCTGAGGTTAGTATACTATTTTTCTCCTCGACCGTGGTGGAAAGCGGTAACTTCGTTTAGCGCAGCGGGACAAAAATTGACGCTTTGCGGCCGGAGGGGAAAAAATCATTAAATCTATGTGTTTCGGTACCTACTAGGTATATCCATGAAGATTATACGTTTAAACACAACAGTATGACCTATAGATTCAAACTTCTTGAGTATGACCAAGAAGCTTTACATATAAATATAGGCATATAAAACTTCTTGGTTATGACAGTTAAAAAAAACATAGTTTGACAGTCCCCATCAAAACATTTATTTTGCTGGAGTCACGGACTTGAAAAAAAGACGGACCTAATCTGGTCTAATCACGAGTGAAGCACCCATTTATATTTGTGTGCGTGCTGACGAACTGTCACGCGGTACATAGTGCATCTGTGTGAGTATAGGACCCTTGTAGAACAAACGAAAATGTAGGACCTTGCATGCTTCAGATCTTTTTAGTGTTGTTCTGGTCTGTGGCTGGAGTGTGATTTTTGAACATTACACGTTAGAATTAGCAGTAGAAAGACGAAATATACATAATCTCCATAAGTCCATAGTAATTTTGACATTTTCTACCGCTGATTTGAACGTGTGATGTTCAAAAATCGCACTCCTGAAGAGAATCGACAAACATAAACGTCATCTGTGTCACGAACCTGAAAAAAGACTGACGTAGTATCCTTTAATCATAAGTGAAGCACCTATGTATTATGTGTGTGCGTCGTAGAAAGAGAAGGTACTAGAAGGAAGCATGTGTCTTGTCATATTCACTCAGTAAGAGATGCACATAGCAAATTCGCTCTAGTTAAAAAAGGAGATCGCTTCTTATTGCTGTCCTTATCGACGTAACCACTTTTTGTTCTTCGACGGCTGTCTGACTCCGGAGGCAGACATCTAGCTTCATACAAGTTGTAAGTATAGGATTTCATGACTATCGCTATCTCATACGCGGTTACACTGATGTTCCGTCTACCAGCGTAAGTGAAAAAAAAATCTTAGTCTATGGTTTGCGTGCTGTCGCACTGTCGCGCGGTACATGACCTGCGCCTAGAACTGGTGCATCTGTGTGAGTGTAGGCCCAGAACAAACGAAATTTTAGGACCTTGCATGCTTCACATCTTTCTAGTGTAACATTACGTCCGTCTTTTTTTCAAGTCCGTGACTGTGTATATATTTGTTATTGTTGTAGATTTTTTCAACAAGCGCTGAATCAATTTCGTGGGACCACCTCGGAAGTATGACCTACCAAACAAAAAAGTCATCATCAAAATCAATTCCCAATTGGCGGAGTAATCGCGTAACAAACATACAAAAAAAAAAAAAACATACGGGTCGAATTGAGAACCTCCTCCTTTTGTTGAAGTCGGTTAAAAAGAGAAACAAACTTTCTAGTGGCTAACATGAAGATTCTTGTAATAGAATTCGAGAAACTCGAGAACAGTTTAGGTAACTACATAATAGTCAAAGGCATACCTACATCATAGGTATCAATCAAATCTTGCTCATATTTACAGGAACTCCTTACTAGGTACAGGGTGTAACAAAACACCCTAATAATCGTAGAAAGAGAAGGAACTAGAAGAAAGCACGTGTCTTGTCATATCACTCAGTAAGAGATGCACATAGCAAATTCGCTCTAGTTAAAAAAGGAGATCGCTACTTATTGCTGTCCTTATCGACGTAGCCACTTTTTTGTTCTACGACGGCTGTCTGACTCCGGAGTCAGACATCTATTTTCATACAAATTGTATAGGATTTTATGACTATCGCTGTCTCATACGCGGTTACACTGATGTTTCGTCTATCAGCGTAAGCGAAAAATACTTCGCCTATGCTAATAATACTTAAAGAGGTGCTTCAGACCATGAAACTGAATAACTTTCACTATGGAACCAACTTCGAAATCGTGAAAATAAAATCAGCTGTCCCATACAAAACTGCATTTACGTTACGACCCGACTTAAATGTATGGGACAACTGATTTTTTATTCGCGATTTTAATGTTGGCTCCATAGTGAAAGTTGTTCAGTTTGATGGTCTGTAGCACCCCCTTAAGTATTACTTAGGGTGTTTTGTTACACCCTGTATATCATATCACCAGTCTCAGTTAAGATTTCATAAGCGTAGATTTAATGTTTTTCGATTAACGAACGCAGTATTGTAGACCTGCTTGAATTAGTTCTGATGAATCTTTCTCACCTCGCCGCTAGGTATTCAGTAACTGCCTTACAATGTATTACCTTATTAGAATCAACTTGTAATATCAATAGGAACCGCACCTGTTTATTGAACTATTAAAGGCGAGACCTTTTACTGGACATACTTAGTTGCTTCATCTAATTCTAATAGTTCGTTCTACACCACATTTCTGTTTCGCCACGACCTGCTCTTCCCAGGGTATTCAGAACGAAATGTCTTCTGCGTGTCGCAAGTGTGATAGAATATCTTTGGTTTTTTATTTTTCTGCAACTTGCGCAACGTAATCGGATATTGGTCAAATCAAATGTTAATATAGGGACGACCTTCTATCGTTGTTTATTTCTTAATCTGATATTCTATACTAGTAAAAGCGCATTATCTTAAGGTCACTTATGAATAAGATATGCTTTGATATTTAACACTGCATTTAATTAAATTTTATTGTAGGTACAGTTTCTAATAGGGCTTCAACTGCTAGATGCAAATCTAAGCAATTAGTCTTCAGTACCAAGATATTTTATTGTTATTTCATGAAATACAAATTCCTTGGATGTTTCAATTGGAACCTCAGCGTTGTTTGAGTTCGATCACGAACCTATTATTAACCTATTCTTAGTAAGAAACTTAATGATTTAAATGCATTTCTGACATTTTCTAATGAGTTAACAATCGACGTTTAGTGGAATTGAAACCTACATATTTCGCAGAAAACTCGAGTAGATTGTCATATTCCATTATGAAAATATAACTTCAAACGGTTGGCCCGAGGATATTCGTGACTACAACGTGTCATGGACAAATCAAACTTAGTAAAAACACATCCACTCTAAATAATCTATTGTAGGAATGGACTCCAGGATATAATTTTACGCACCATTATGCACTATAATGGTTGTTTTCTTGTTATTATCAATAAACAGCAACTAATGAGGATGTTTGTATCCTATCAGTGTCATAGTTAACTTCAAATGTTTATGGCAGCTGACAGCGGCTATGTTTTAGCTTAATAGTTGTTATATTTACGTAATTTTAGCCAACTCATCTGCCATGACACTATTTCGATTGGAGTCAAAGTCAGTAAAGTAACACGGGATTACTTAACCGGCTCGGTGTAGGTAACAATTTGTTCTAATTCTTAAGTTGCGCACAGAGTGCTCCGTGCACCATTATATGCTAATTGGAAGACGACACGCGAAATTGCTTAAACTTAGAAAGTACATTTTTGAACGTACAATTTACTTTGTGATGCATCTTAATGCAATATTCTTTATTGAATGCACGCTTCCTGCATGTCACAACGCTGATTAGACAAATTTAATGATTCAATTATTTCGAAACATCGATTATGGAATATAATCGAATTAGGCGCTTTATTGCAATTTTACGCAACGGTGCCGGTGGAACCGCGTTCGTGTCGCGTGTATTTTGATTTGAGGGATCTTGCGTCAATAAGCATTATTTGGAGCGTGTTTCCATCCTTTCCATCGGCGTATTTGGAAACAAAGCCTTTGACCAAAACTGAGATCGCGTTTGCAGAATAAGTCATTCTGTTGTGTAATGGTAAAATGAATAATGGACGCGCGTCGCATGCGAAGATGTGCACTGTCGACATTCGTGATAGTTTCATACTTATGCAGCACCCGAACTGCTTACTTATTTTTTATTTAAGGATAGATTCAGCAATCCGCAGGTGAAAGTTGAACAAAAACTGAATTTATTACATTTTGTGGTTTACCTGTTTCGCACATTCAGACGGTTTTCACAATTCAATCGTGATAGGTTTGTGATGAACTGCGGTCTACACCTACGTAATTCTATTATACGTAAACAGTTTCCTGCTAAATATTACGAAATTTAAAAGGTGCACTGTAATTTAAAAGGATGGATTACACGGGTCTTGCCCAACGGTTCAAATAGCGCGTAAATAATTTTCTTCTAATTATGGTGAGTGAAATGAGATGAGCTGAGCCGACAGCCGGCAATTAGGTATTGTACGTGCCCGTCGTGCTCGTGGGCTGGAGTTAAATAATAAACGATCGTGACCACGTATGCCACACGTAACTTATGCTCTCTGACCTACTGAAGAATATCTTGTGTAACTTACCTATATAGGTAAGCAATCAAAAACATTTTGTTCTCATGACAATGGTGGAGAAAACAATCGATGTTATCCAACCTGTCGATGCCATCAATAGAGCTAAGGACCCAAAAATTCGCACGTTAAGGGGGCAACGAGCTTGCGGCGCTGCTCTCTATCGTTTTGTAATTTCTTGAAAAGTTTACAATATTTTCATAAAACAAGAATGTCACATTGTAGTCTTTGCTGTTTTTCTATTCCAATGAATACGGATTTACGGATGTTTTATATTGTTTGTAGTAGTATCATTAAAGTGGCCATTTATGACGGTTTTAACGATACTAACTACAAGCATGAAACATAGTCATCCGTAATGTTTCGATAAATTGAAATACACACTTTATTTAGAAAATGTGTTGTTATAACTATAATTCTTGTCAATGTAACAAAGGTAAATACTTACATCAACTTTTCTGGCAATGTCTACTGAAAAAGAAAAATCGGTGACAACTATTGTATTTGAGAAATTTGTTTTTGTTATGGTAAAGTAGGTATATATGCTGACACTTTTTTAAGAGAATGATCAGACCGTCAAACTGAACAACTTTATCTATGGGACAAACATCGAAATCGTAAAAAGATCAGCTCTTCCATACAAAACTGCAAACCTGCTCGAGCCAAATGTATGGGACAGCTGTTTTTTTTTTCGCGATTTCGATGTTGGTCGTTTTTTCTGCTACAGAAATGTTTTTCCGTGCAACAATGACTACAATGTGACATCCTTGTTTTTTGAAAATGTTGTATAATTTTTTTTAAATAAAATAAATACGACTGGAAGTAGCACTGGAGGCTCGGTACCCTCTTAAAGTCATGAACACTTCAGTTATGTAACTAGATTTTGAGTATTATAGTGTTATATCGTTTATAATGTCGTTTTATGACCGTCGTTCGCGTCTGCATGTTATGCAAGAGTGGTTTGACCGTGAACTCTACACGCTGCTGATGCCGCCGCCTCGTGCGCCCGCGCACACTGGTCTCAAAGTGAGGAATAATGGACATCGGGATTTTCAAAGTTTTTGGCTGCCATCCTGTGTAGTTTATCGTTTTCCACTGAGATATCATACAGGGTGTAAACTTAAATATGTGACATACTTTAAGGAGTGCTTCAGATCATCAAACTGAACAACTTTCACTATGGGACCAACATTGAAATCGCGAAAGAAAAAACAACTGTTCCATATAAAACGTCAATCGCTGTGTGATTGAAATGTATGGGACAGGGGATTGTTTACTATGTATCGCATTTTATTTTACACCCCGTTTTTTTGTAAATAGGTAGGTACGTTATTATTATGTTTCTTACTATTTTACAGTATATATTTCATAAGATTGTTACCGCCATATGCAAAACCTTATCTTTTAAAATGGATATTGTGAGCCATAGTATGTTTCTTTGTCTTATTTCGTGAAAACCGAGACGAAGTGGGATTATGGATCTTATTGGGATATATTCTGGGAAAGTCTGTCTATAAACTATTTTAGGAGCTAGGCGTCCCAAATGAACCTATTTTTCAGGAAAGAAAAAAATCTTTACGTTTCTTAAAAAATATATCATTATAAGAAGTAATATCTTTTAAACCATAGCTTTATTTAAATAGTGCCATACAAACGTTGTAGGAATTGTTAAACATGAATTACATTTAAAAAAAAAGTAAAAATACCTAAGTCCACTTTTCCTCATTTTGAGACCAGTGTGCGCAGCCGCTGTCTGTTAGAGGCCTAATAATGTGTACCTTTTTAATTGATATCTTCCCGCTATTGTTTTTAACTATAATGCCATAACTATGTTTAGATATAATTGTAGCAAAAAGTTCAAGGATGTTATGTTAATTAATAGAACGTAATTAAATTTTACGGTGGTTAAATGTAGATGATTCGGTTTATGTTCATAATTATAAATGGAACTTAATTGAAACAGAATGGTTATTAAAATCAATAAAACTGTAAATTAAGTTATTCTACGTAGAAAACTACTTTAACTTTAAAGTAGCAAATCATACAAATCTTCAATTAGGTAATACTAGAATGGAAACTACATTTTTATACCGGGTCCTTCTTCATACGCTGACATTTTTTAAGGTGAAATGGTAATAATGATCAGATTATTAAACTGAACAATTTTCTTTAAGGGACCAACATAGAAATCTAAAAAAAAACATGATATACTTATCCCATACTTACATTTCCACCCAGGCTTATTCTATTTTTATTTAATGGCGTTTCCTTGTTAGATTTCGCCAGTGTCAAGTAGTTTGAGGGAGTGTCTATCCAATCTCGAGGATTGTTTTTGAGTAAGAACAACTGAGAAGGATTTTAGAGCCTCGTGGCAGGCTGAGACGCGAACCGCGCGAACACCACGCGAGAGACAAAGTGTTCGAGGCAAACCCTGCAACGTGACTCCCACCCAGGCTTACTCTAGTTTGCAGTTTTAAATGAAACAGCCGATTTTTTCTCGCAATTTCGATGTTTGTGCCATAGAGAAAGTTGTTCAGTTTGACCGTCTGATCATCCCCTTAAAAAGTGTCTGCATATTAAGGACCCCATATTTTAATGGAAATCTGACAAATGTTACACACAGATATTGGTTAAAAACCAATATCATACCACAGATCGTGTAGAAAAAAAAGGCATTCTTACAATCAAGCAGATGAAGAATTAAAATTTCTGACACTGAATTCTAATTAATTTTTTATCTCGTCTTCTTGGAATAGCCTTAACAACTTTACACGATCAAAAACACATTTAAGGGGAGGAAACATTCTAAGATGTACACAAGATTTTAATTACTTCCTATAGTTGTTTTATTCGTTATTAATTATTCTATGATACACATTAGAGTAAAGACAATGGCTTGTTTAAAAAAATACAGTAACTAGTTCTACGATATGTATAATTGTTCCACAATGTAGTTATCATGGACAAAGGCTGTCAGGAATGCATGTTGATATTTACAAGCCAGAGACAGGAAAAGAAAACCTATTTGGATTTTAAATTAGTTGCATTAGAAATAACGTTTTTTTCAATAATGATTTATGGTTTTCATTATAACTAACTTTATCTTACAAACAATCATGGTTCAAAACTTTGTGAAAAAAAGGTATGCAACTATACAATACCTTATTTTGTGTCCACTAATATTCGCATACATCGTGTCATTATCCAACAATGTTTCATTATTGTTTTACCATTGAGAAAAAACCACCGCCCATATCTTCATCGGCCCTGTATTTAAAAGTAAATTTGAAATGAACGAGAAAACAATATTGTGTTTAATTATAATAGTATTGATTTTGTCCGCAATTTCGGTCATTCACGGCGATAATCATTTTTATTTGGAATCGTGATTGCACAATCGAATACTTAGTAACCAAAGTCTTTGATAGTAACAGACTGATGCCTAAACTCAAACGCATCTTCTTTCATAATCATCAAGGGAGAGCACTTCCCTATGATGATTATGAAACAGGGCCGTATCGAATGCACTTTTAATAAAAATAAAAAAATACAAAACTTTTAAGTATTTAAAATAATTTCATACGGATAGCTTTTTCAAATTTGTTTACTCTACCATCGATCAGAATGTGTTACGTTGAAGAACATGCGGCCAGAAACTATTGGAATGGACATGGATTGCAAGTGGAATCTCACTTTATCTTCTCAACTATCATTTTAGTTCTTGAATGCATTTTTACATAACTACAAAATCACTTTTCAGGAATCAAAAACTGGAGTACTTCAATAGTTTTTTTGTTGTGAATATTCATTTATGAGGTACACAGACAGAAATAATATGATACAATACAATCCGATAGTTAATAAAAAATAAAACTAAGTAAAACCTCACTAATAATTAAATAATCGATTAATATCCTAGTTTTCTTTAATATTTTGACATTGAAATGACAACGTCGCGTCGCGCCTTAACTGCCACTTTAACGTCTACTTTAAACCCATTTTTAGGACATGTCCAATTACGTACTCAACTAATAATACAATATAAACTTATAACGTATAAGTGTAGGTCAAATAAAACTACGGTAATTGTTCATTATTAAAGACACGTATATAACTGCAATGGACTTTAAAGAATAACAACATTTATTGGTTTATTGCAATGCATAAAATAATCCAAATGACCATTTTATTTACGTAATTTATTAGCAACTCACATTCAATTCAATGAATCGCTACAAATTGGGATGGATTAATATTTATGTCTTAATTCTTAATCTAAGTTCTGATTCTAATCGCAGTTTAATCTGAACTTAGAAATATAAGTTAGTCTGAGTAATGGTTCTGTGAAAAGATTATTCAGGAACCCTTATCGGGCAAGGTTGACATGAACCACGATTAAATCACATATTTGCATTTATAATAGGAGATGTTTAATATTAATATACTAGTATAGAATATTACAAAGTATTATGGTAATATTCAACGGGATAAAACAAGATCTAGTAAAGCTGTGATAATAAATTATTGTCTCAGTATTTTTCTGATATTAGTCGATCTAGAATCTTGATAGAGTTATGATGTAATTATGGTGTGGCCTGATTGAACGAGTTTTATTATGTATGTATGTATCAGTCATGTATAAAGATTTATAGTAACGAACTACGTAATATGTAAAATTTTAGCATGCATAGCAAAGCATATGCTCACGACTATATTCCCCGAGGGGGTAGTCAGAGATATTCTGAAACCTCAGAAAATCCACGTTTCACTTGCAGTACTGAAACTGGTACTGTGTAAAGTGTTAAGTGGAAATGATATAACATTTATAGATACCCCCTGGGCCTCTCGTGTAATTTCTTAGGTCAGTGTTTCAGTTTTAAAAAGAATAGACGATTAAAATAAATCCCTACGGTTTGGTCCTGACTAGCAGATATTTTTTTTGGCTTTTGTCGATTATGATTATGAACCGCACATTTTTAATAGAATGAACGAGATTTATTTTTTATCGTCTAATCTATTTAAAAATTAATTGTAGAGAAAAAAGCCACAAAGGATCAAGTATGAAAAATGATTTTGTGATTATTTAAAAATTCATTCAAGAACTAAAATAATAGTTCAGAAGATAAAGTGAGATGCCACTTGCAATTCTTATGCCCATTCCAATATTTTCTTTCACCTTCTTAAACCTTCTGACGCGATGGTAGAGTCGATTTTTTCGTTGTTGAGAAGCCATCTGTTTGATATTATTTTGAATATAAGGTTGTATTTTTTTGTGCCAAAAGTGGCTTCGATGTATGTATGCTTCCTTCCATAGAAGTTAGTAGTTCTTAAAACCACTTAATCTTGAAAAGCATAGTTATAAGTAGATAAAACTTTTAGTCTGCTCCTGCTCCTAAGAAAATAAGTATTCAGAAGAAGCTTTTTGATTAATTTGGTTTACTTTTCTACTTAAATTAATAGCATGATGATACTCTGTGGTTCATATTTATTGTTATTTTCCTAGGAAGAATCCAACGTCCCTGTTATTTTCATGTGTCATTTGAGTGTTTACTAAAATAGTTATTGTCTTTATTTATAAACCAATAACATGCAACACTTAAAACAACGAGGTCAGCATACAAAAGATAAGCTAAAACAAACTCTACTCTTGAGTATTGAGTAAACAATTGCAATAGGTTTTCAACACACTTACCTCTGTGGTTGATAATTTACGAAGGCTCTTAACCTATGAAGGGCATCAAATACAATGAATTCGCACCTTAGCACTAACAAACACTGAATTTAAGGCGTATCTGCCCTGGGCCACGACTCTCCATACTAATCGATGCGAACGAGCGCGTGGCTCCGGTCAGAATTTTTTATTAATTTATTAAAAGTAAGAAAACCACATCATTCTAAATTGTATTGTGAACAATATTGTAAATTTTCATTTTCTTTCGATTCAAAATGTAAGAGTAAAATGGTTACAACTGGAAAAAACGGGGTGACTTTAGAGTCCCTTTTCTTCGGTTTTATTCATTCAAATCGATTTCTAGAAAAACCACATCACTTCTCATATCCTGTAGATGGTTCAGTTTATTTTTCAGCTCAAAAAGTGCCATAGTTAATGAATAAAATGGTTACAAAGTTACCCAAAACCGGCAGGTAGCCCCTTAAGCGGCTCCAAGCTATGTGGAATGGACGAGCTAACCTTGTTGTATGTCATTATGATGTCATTTGACAAATTGTCATAGCAACTGCAGTCGTCAATCATAAAGATAAGAATATTAATATTGAATAACTAAATGAACGAACAGAAATGCATTTATTTATTTAATTGATGACCCCGTCAAACAAATCGTTCAGTTATACAGGTTGTTCGGTAAATAATGGATAACCCGGTAACTGCTGATAGAAGACATCAAACCCGTCCAAAAAATGAAAAAAATCAACTGTTAAAGTTATTTCAATCTTTTTGTTCTTTCTTTATCGTAATACATGTGTGATTGTGATTATAGTGCAAACTCCACTTTACATAACAACAACAAGTAATAAACACTGACCAACTGTGAGCTTTCGCGCTAATGGTCCAAAAGAAAATATGTGTTTGGTACTTACGCTGTTATAATAAAATCCCCGAGACCATTTTGAATCTTTCCGAAAACATTTGTTTAAAACTCAGATCAAAAAAAGTCCTCTGTAAAAAAGCATAGGTACTATAAACTGGATGATTATTTAAATGATCTTTTAGATCATTTCTTGGGTCTGAGTGTCACTAACTTATAGTTTACTGTATAGTATCAATTATTTTATTAAATAGACTATGTATTACTGTATACATAACCTTAGCATAAGAATTTATATTGTAATAGTCAATAAGTCGTGTTATGCTGTAGAGTTTCTGGCCGCATCTTCTTTACAACGACAACACGTTCCGATGCGGTGGTAGCTTAAAAAAGAATTGACGATTAATAAGTGTGCTTCAGGCTCCTATATTGAATAAATTATTTTGAAATTGGAAATTTGAAATTTACCTAAATAAATTAAGTGGTGGTACGGAGCCCTCGGAGAGCGAGTAGTCCGACACCCATTTGGCCGGTTTTTTAAGAATATTAAGTTGGTGTCTGAAATTTAATTCATATCACGTGCTGATTGCAATGTAAATGAGTGCATTGTGATAGATATCAACGTCTAAATATTAAAATGAGAACAGAGAAAGGGCGTATATTAGTTAGACAAGTCTGCCCTTCCTTGTCGGCGCACGCGCAACCTGTTCATTACGTTATGTTATGTTACGTGCCATAATGTACTGGTAACGTGATATGGATGTCTGGGATACTTTATGAAAGTTCTAGAATATCCTAGGTTATTAAAACCGTGGGAATCTGTTTTAAATATTATAATTTAAAAATGAAAGTTGTGTGGATGGTTTAGTGTCTAGTTATCTGAGTCGTAGCAAACAAAATATGTCTTCCTTTATTAGAACATTGTAAAACTAGAAATAAGACAGAAATACAAAAAAACCTGTCGTCTTTACTTCTTTTTGTGTCTTTACATACGATAGAAGAGAAACTACCGCAGCTGTCAAATTTAAATTTGAAAGTTCCGTTCCACGAAAAAGTTGAGAATTTCAAAGCCCTCCCATAAAAAAATTTAATATAATCGTGTTGTTCCCATTGAGCTATTATGCACTACGTACTTACTATAAATGACACGAAAATTCAAAGTCATGCGCTAGACGTGGCGTGGTGGGTCGGAAGAGCTCGGGGGCGGGTGATTTAGAGTCCGGCGATATCGCCGCACTTGAATGGGACAGCGTAATAAATGAAGTGCAGTGTCTCCTCTAATACGTAACGTTTATAGCTCATAGTGATTGTTCCAAATGTAAGCATGAGACTAGTACATAATGTAATTTTTTTGTATTTATCTAGCCTGTTTTATAACGAACGATAAACAGGGTCCAACTTAATATGCTGACAGTTTTTTAAGTGGATGATCAGACCACCAAACTAAACAACTTTCTCTATAGGACCGCTGTCTCATACATTTGGCTCGAGAAGGTTTGCAGTTTTGTATGGGACAGATGATTTTTGTTTTCTCGATTTCTATGTTGGTGTCATAGAGTAAGTTGTTCAGTTTGACGGTCTGATCATCTCCTTAAAAAAATGTTAGCATATTAAGAAGGAACGTATGTACGTGTGTCGTGTTTATCGCGATTTCAGTAAAAAAAATTGTACCTACAGCACACTTTTGTACACTTCTTCTTGTTTTTGTCCGATCCCGTAACTTATACCTAATCTAATAATTTATACAGGGTGTAAGGAAAAGTATCACTAACCTATAAACCACATACTCTACCCATCAAATTGCACAACTTTGGTTTTCCTTACACCCTGTATTGAATGACAATCATGTAATAAAATTACTAGAAATAAATTATTCTTCACTTAAAAACTTAAATTCTAGTGTAGCTTTAAAAGCTATTTATATAACATTTATTGTAGGATGACTGTTTTTTGATTCAATTAGTAAGATTTGGAAATAAGAATTTATAATGAAAACTTAACCAATTTGCCAATAAAGCAATCCATGCAGTTTGTAACTATAACTAACTGTAGTTAACGTAAGCATAATTTAGCAACATCGAAGAGAATCGATAAATCATGTTACTATATATAAGAGAAGGTATTCATTTACATGTACATTAAGCGTATCGCAATTACCAACAATATTATGATAATTTACACAACTTCAATTAGCTATAAATTCCCATTTTAATGCTATCCACTGACTTAGTCGATTAGAAACATAATGACCATGTGACAGAAATAAAATACAAAGTAAAATAGCATCTATGTTGTGGTTTTTAGTATAAGTTTTGAACTGGCAGAGATTAGCCTTTGACCCTTAGAATCTTCTAAGTTTGTAGCTACTTTCTTGTAAATTTCTCCCAGGCATGTCAACAAGAAGTAAGCATGTTGTATAAAGTACACTACGTCTCTATTTATAAATATCTTATGTATGAAGTAAGTATCCTAAACTTGTTTGCTTGCTTGTTTGTTAAAGAAAAATCCAAGTTTATTGCGAATGACATGTGAATGGTTTTATGTTACTTATCATTTGACAACTCATTCTGAACACTGATCGGTGACAATTATGAATTAAGACGCTGTTATACCGTCGAGGCTGTTTTTTGATCACAAACGAAAGTGTTTTAAACTGTGTTTTAAAGTCTGAAATTAAATTATGTCTTATTTAAGGATCGGGCGGATAGGCGACTGTTCTCAATAACACGATTAGATTAAGTTTGCTCGATAGAAAAAAATCCCAAAGTTACCACTTTTTGTTATGTTTTTTCAATACTATGATTAAACTGCTGATATTTAACTTTTTATTCTTGTACTTAACTAAATACATTAAATATTTCTAGTGAACTCAGGAGAAGTTTTAGCTTAGAAACTCCCATGAGCAAAGATATTGACAAAAACACGTTTTTTTGCGATCCTGCTTTCAATTGTAGCGGGATGGCTAATTGTAAACTTATGCTTGCAAGAAAGAGACGCTTGCAGTGGGATAACCTAGCCTTAATATGGAAAATAATAAAATAAGTGTGATGAAAGAGCACCTCTGTTGACTATTTACACTAGGTAAAGATGACATTTAGTTAAATTTTTCGCAAAAACTGAAATTATTATGACTCATTTTCTTTGAAATGATGACGATATACGATGCTATCTATACAGGTTGAAGGAAAAGTATCATTAACCTTTAAACCGCATAATCTACCCATCAAACTGAAAAAAAAATTCTATGGGAGCAAACAGAGCGTAAAAAAAGGGTCCATATTGGGTCGTATAAAATTCAAAGACATAATTTAATGTCGCATAACTAAATAAGACATATTCATTATTTCGCATAACGTTTACTGGAACTAAATTGTTGACCTTCCTGACTAATGTAACTCTTTGTTATTTGACACATTGTCAAGGCGCTCAACCACGGGCAGGCCAATTATACCGCTTCCTCGCTTAGCACGCTTAAAAGCTTATGCAAAGTTTGTGTTGCCCTTTATGGTAATCTTGTTACTAAATGCTGAAGGTTTAGATTTCTTTGTGTTAAGTGTAACAAGTATTGTTTGTGTTATGGAATATATTAAGGCTCAATGCACCCCAAAGAACCTAAGAAAATTAATGCGATTAAAAGAATAACAAAATCGTTGATGATAAGGATATATTTTTTTTCTAATTTTTATTTTCATTTAGCCTGTTCTGTGACTTAATGCTGGGCAAAGGCCTCCCCTCTTCTCCAATCTTCCTATACAGGAACCTTCTTAATATGCTGACACTTTTTAAGGAGATGATAAGACCATCGAACAGAACAACTTTCTCTACGGTACCAACATCGAAATCGCGAAAAAAATATCAGCTGTCCCATATATTTAGCTCGAGTAGGTTTGCAGCTTTGTATGGAACAGCTGATTTTTATTTCATGATTTTGATGTTGGTGCCAAAGAGAAAGTTTTTTAGTTTAAAGGTCTGATCATCCCCTTAAAAAGTGACAGCATTTAAGGACCCTATATGAAATGCAATCTCGAGCCAACCTGCCATCTTCTTCTGGGCTTTCCCTGACGATGACACCGGCAACCGTCTCGTGGAATCCTTTCTGTAGCCACCTTGGTCTACCTCCCCGGATACATGCAGCAGAATGTCCCGCCCGGTCCTAATTTAACTATTTACTATGTTAAAATTAGCTATAAATATATGGTAGAACGTTTACTATAAAAATAACGGTAATTTATTCGTGTCTACCTAAATTATGCCAAGGCGCATCCTTCTTGGTGAGGTACACATAAGAAGAGGCCAGTTGGAAGATCTATGCTGCGATTTAAGGGTTGCGTCAAGATGGACCAGACCACGGAAATTGGGAAGAGCTCAAGGAAAATAAAGGAGGGTGGAGAAGGAAAACAAGAGATGGTCGGACTGACCATGACGAAGCCTGGTTGGCATACTTGGTAGAGAAACGTGACAAAAGGCATAATGCTGTCACAATCCCACCGTCATCTACCGGTGTACATTTCTGTTGTAGAGGCTGTACCGCTATGAGAAAAAGTGCTTCTCCAAAAACACTACTTAAATCATCTGCAAAAGATGTAAAGGCTTCTGATGATGACCTAACTTATATAATTATATAAAGTCAAAAAACAAAAGTTAGATACTGAATTAATAACCAAATTGTAGAGACTAGACGAAAATATTGAAACCAACACGTTTATTACAATGAAAAGAGGTTCCATCTCTCATTTCCGTTAACGCTACTATAAGGTAGTTTTTCCATTGCCAAGCACGTGGATGTGCGCTCAAAGTAAAGTGCTTCTACCATGAATAGTTTTCACTGAAATAGAAAACTAAAAACGGCAATGTACTACAAATCTACAAGCACGTGCGTCACAGTGGGAAGGTAGCTTTAAACACTCGTATTCAAACTACGATCTAAACAAATAAGTCAGATACATAGAAGGCAATAAACCAATCACCACCGATAGTTTCCTTAGCAAGCTTGTCTGACGCCACGTGCAAACGCAGCATAGTAATCAAGGGGCGTCGATTGCCAGAATATTACATATGCACTGTTGTAAATTTAAGTGTTGGCAGCAAAAAAGCATTTCGTAACCCTATACATAAGTATCTGCTTACAAGGAGGCGAGCAGCGTTCCTAATTTATTGCGGAGAGCCGCCAAGCCTCAGGAATGCGCCGCCGGCCGATTTATGACAAATTCCCTCACACGTTTAGGGAAATGAAATGCCTTGTTTGGAGCGGACACAAACTTGCAGCCGTATCTAATTTAATTTATTACATCTCGTCGCACGAATGACGTTTGACATCAAATCGCGAGGCAACTGTAAATTGAACCGCTATCGGTAATGATTTCTTGACGCTACATTCTTGAGATTAGACGTTGTGGACATGCTATTTTAATGGTCTACATGAAAAGCGTTTATAACCTTTAAGACATTTAAGACAAGACTTATAAAGTTAACCATTATTCATCAAAGGGTTAACCCACAAATGTTAGCAAATATTACGAAAATATCTTTGACCTAAAATTACAAAATTCATAAAGCGCGTGATCAGGAAATTATTATTTGCTTAACGTTATCGTAGACTTAATAACCGTTACATTCAGGTTGAAGTTCATTGTATTTTAGGTAATCGCTATAGTTATAGGCGAAACGAATAGCGTTTACGAAAGTTCAAGTAGATTAAAGTACTTCTAAGTAATCATGGTTGTACATCCATGATTCGTGTACAAGCATTCATATTCATCATATATAACATATTTACCCCTTAACGAGCTGTCAAAAAAACGAACTTTGTCAAATCTCGTATATATGGATTATAAGATTCGCTACCGTAAAACATCTCGAAACTCATCATTCGATGCCAAGTACCAACTCAAAGGCCATTTAGGTGATAAAACTGACAAATATATTTGAGCTACAGCTTGAGACTTCAAGCTTAAAGATTGGAGAGCCGTTACTGCAATAAATTATTATTCAAATACTTATTTGAGTTTGATTTCAACGGAGAAAGCAAGTGTCATGTTCACTCCGCCCAAAACATTTCTTTACATGTCGCGCCCGCTCTGCCCCCCATTGTAGTTGTAGCCTTATTGAATTACCGAATCGAAAGACGTTATAATTGCGAATCAATCAACGAATTGGTATCGAGACAAGTCAAATTCTGTAAGGTTTACGTTATTTGAATGAACAAAGAGTACAATTTCCGAGATGTTGACAATGTTAAGAGGCATGAAAATTTTAACATTACATTGCACTACATTTACATTCTTTGTTACTTTTGACGTTAAACACCATGACTGTGTTCTTATATTCTCAGTACATCGAATTGTCATTGAAATTACCAAAATTGATGTTTTCAAACTTTATCCGAGTAACTAAACCCGAGTTTATTATATACCTGGTCTACAAGATGTTAACAAATTGCCATAAAACCATAATCCGTAAACTCAATTTCGGTAATAACAATACAACATTATGTTGTAGGTAACATACTTTCAAAGTCTTGTCTTACAAATCGACCGCTTCACTATGTACTTAGTAAAATATACTCTTTCTTATACTGTGGCTTCAGTGTTCATGTTTATGTGGGAAAAAAAGAATGAAAAAAACTGGTTTCTAAACTATCAAAATGTTGTTCATTTATCGATTTTGTAAAAAAATGGTGTTTAGGTTTCGTTTTAATATTATAATTATGTTAATCTCTTTTACCTACAGTACCTATATCCAACTCCATTCGTATCGAATAGTGGCACAATGTTGACGCATTCGTAATGTTAATAAATACGAAACGAACGAACGAATAGTAGGAAACGTATTGTCTCATTTGTACAGCCCTTAGTTCGGTACCAAACTTATGAGATTTTTTTGTCTCAGTTATTTGGGTTCGAACTACTAACTAATTTTCGAGCCATTATTCGTCTCATTGTTCGGTACAGATCTTTGGAGATGTCTGTCTGTTTTTTTCTCAGTCAGTGGCAGATTTGCCCTAAGGCTCAGTAGGCCCGGGCCTAGGGCGGCCAGATATTAGGGGCGGCAAATCGTGACAAAAAAATAACTGATGATGACAAGAAATAATTCAAAGTACTTGCCTAAATATTCTATAGGCTCGCGCATATTATTTAAATGTTATAATCGATTTCTATAAAAGTTGTAAATAAAGTAAATTAATTATGTTTTTTTTTTCATGACGGGTATAGGTACACCCAATGCGACGACATTCTGGTTGTCATCATATATACTACATAATGAGGTTCTGAGAAAGGGGCGGCTGGCACTTCCTACGGTCTGGGGCCTAGGGCAGCCAAAACTACAAATCCGCCACTGGTCCCAGTAGAAATTTTGTTTTCGAGATCCTGTAGGATATGTACGTACGAAAAATCGACTAAACTAGAAAAACATCTCATGCGTGCTCTTTTTGTTGGCAACCGTTGAAACTCATTTCTATGCTTGTATGTTATCCGATTTTCGTTCAAATGTACAGTTTCAATGCTAGGATTAGTTTAAGATTTGTATGGATATCTTTGAGGCACTGTTACTTTAAAACTATACATTTTAACGAAATTCTGACAACTTACAAGCATACAAATTAGTTTGTAGATTGTTTCTAAAAAATTACATTGACTTTAATTAGTTAGTATTGACAATATACAGGACGTCATGGAGAAATATGGAGGAGGCCTATGTCCGAAGACGGACTGATCAAGGGCTGTGATGGATGGATGGATGGATTGACAATATAACCAGACTTCGGTTGTATGGAGCTCGCCAACGGTAATATTCCCTTAAAGATGGCCCATCGCGATTTTTATCGTTTTCTCGGGCATCCTACTGATAGATAATGTTGGTTTTATGAAAACATTATAGTGAGACGATAATGACGAAATCGCTAGTGAAATGTGGATGTTTTGATTGATATAACTACTCTAACTATCCCCTCGGGAAAATAGTAATATTAGCATAATATACATAATGAAAATGATACTAATAACAGCTAATAACTAATAACTAATAAACAATAAAGGTATATAGTTAACTTCACCAAGAGTGCGTAACGTTTTTCCTAGCGATAAATTTAAAACTACAATGTACCAACGTAATACATAATTAACTTTGTAGGTAAGTTAACCAATTACATAAACAGATTTATATTTTATTACATACCTACTTAGGTACATTAACACAATTCATTTCAGGGTGGTCGGAAACATCGGTAAAGTATTACTTACCATTAATCATCATCATTATCAGTCTATATACATCCCACTGCGGGCACAGGTCTACCCTCTAGGAGGGTGTTTTCCGTTAGTCCACCACGCGTGCCCAATGCGGATTGGTAGACTTCACATCAGAATTTCTTCTTCTGCATATGCAGGTTTCCTCACGATGTATTGTAGATGGGAATCAATAAGCCTGGTATACTGAAACAAGATCTGATAAAAAAATTAAGTGGACAAACTAAACAAATCTATTCTATTCTATTCTTAATTAATGGCGTTTCCTTGTTAGATTTCGCCAGTGTCAAGTGTTGAGGATATACTCATTAGATATTGTACGGTACAATAGGATATGGCGATCTCAAAGCCCCGTTTTTAAACAAAAACACACTAGAAACCGCCATAAAACGGTGGAGCCACGTGGCTGTCAAAATCGCAAGCCGACAAGACGTCCTCTTGCCACCCCCTCAGCCACGTCACTCCAACTAAACAAATCACAAACGAATCAAAAACACAATTCGAAAGAAAACGTCAATAGGGGAATTTATTTTTAAAAATTGCAAAAGAAAAAAAAGATATCATATTGCATTAATTTTATGTATCATGGACCATTTATTAAATGTGATGCATTTTTAAACGGCAAATGATAAATATACAAGAGTTATACTGCCAAAAAGAGGTGGGC
Organism: Agonopterix heracliana; assembly: GCA_963693445.1. Classification (NCBI taxonomy): domain Eukaryota; kingdom Metazoa; phylum Arthropoda; class Insecta; order Lepidoptera; family Depressariidae; genus Agonopterix; species Agonopterix heracliana. Next base: position 7,377,363 of record OY856310.1, read on the forward strand.
GGTTGAATGTGCCTTGAGTGTAGTTTCAGCTAATGTTGCCTTACATTTCAAGGCTTAATTTAAGCTTCAAGTTTGAGCAAGATATTCTCACATAGAATAATAGTTAGTCAGAGCCAGGGGAGCGTGTAATTTATCTATAGTCAGAGCCCAGCAGAACGTCTGTACCCTATAACATTTGTTATACAGGGTGCAAACTTAAATGCTTTTCATACTTTAAGGGGTGGTTCAGACCATCAAACTGAACAACTTTAACTTTGGGACCAACTTTAAAATCGCGAAAAAATATCAGCTGTTTCCTACAGTCTGGTCGAGGTGACATTTAGGTACTACTCCATAGTGAAAGTTGTTCAGTTTGATGGTCTGAAGCACCCTGTTCGATATGTAACACATTTAATTTAACAACCTGTATATTGTGTCTGTTATAAGGGTTAAACGGAAGTCATTTAACATTATCTTCATTCGTTTATAAATTCGATCTCAAAAAAAGAAATTTCAACGAATAATTGTCCAAGGATAAGAATAATTATAGCAATCAATCTGTCGTGAATCCGTTTAACCTTTTATGATAGTATTTATTACATTACCTCTCATACACTCCTTTTGGAGAGCTGTGAAGCGAAGTTGTATTGGCTCTTTTATGGTAGGTTATTTATAAATGTCCAGATTTGTCGTTTAGAGAAATATTACTTCAGACTTATTCATTGAGTCACTGCGAAATACGCGTGGAACAAAAACTGGCTCGAAATAAAGTCTCAACACAAATTTTTGTGAACTCAGGGCTCAGGCATCAGCAGTGACCCTAATATCTGATTTAAAACAATAAATAAATAAATACAAGACCATGTTCCCTTTCGAATCTTTGGGTTCGATAGATACTATAGCTTTTGTAGCAAGGATTTCGTTTTTCATGATTACTATTTTAGGATAGAATGCCAAATTAAAAGAAAATTATAAGTAAGTATGTACTTTTGTCTTTAATTAGGTTGAAACAGACCTATGGGGGAAAATGACTTAATTTATGTATCTATCTCAAAAGGACAAATCACAAAAAAAAGTAACGTGTCGTAAAGACACACGAAATAAGAGAAACTTCCGTAGCTGTCAAATTAAATTTCGAACTTCCGTCACACGAAAAGGTTGCTGTCCCAAATTTCAAAGCCCTCCCATAAAAAGTTTCGCTTCAAAAATGTATGAAAACCATTTCTAGAAACAAGAAATCTATTGTTTGTTGCCCTGAGTTGGTTGCGCGCGGTATACTATAGGAACCAAATGGTAGCGTAAATTACTATTACAGTTGTAATACAAGAAAACTATGTTGATCACATTCATATTTATGCAATGTACCTACATACCTACAATCTTAGTTATGTAAACGTATCACTCGAAGAACAGCAAAAGTATTCTTGCCTTATTTTTATAAACCGTATCTTTTGAATAACTAACACCGTATTCGATTTAGCTTGATAATCACGACAGCTATCTAATTAAACGTTTTTATTCAGTAATTAGCTTAAACAGTAAATAAACATTTATTACCGTCTAATTTGTGCAACTAATATGGATAATAATTGAGGAGTCAGTTTGCTAAAGCGAACTAAAAGCAGTAGTTATTTCTCGGATCAAAATATCTATGTGCGGTTTTGATACTCTTAGCGAAGGTTCTCATTTCAAGCATTTAAAGTGAAAAAACTTATATTTTACACGGGATGTAAGGAAAACTAAGGAAAAGTATCATTCACCTTTAAACCACATACTCCACCCATCAAACTGAACAACTTCTACTATGGGAGCAAATAAACCTGTCAGAACAAACCCTGTATATAATGATAGGTAGGGTCCTTATTAATATGCTGACACTTTTTTTTAAGGAGATGATCAAACCATCAAACAGAACCACTTTCTCAATGGGACCAACATCGAAATCACGAAAAAAAATCAGCTGTCCCATACATTTGGCTCAAGTTGGTTTGCAGTTTAGTATGGAACAGCAGATTTTTTTTCGCGGTGATGTTGGTTCCATAGAGAAATTTGTTCAGTTTGATGGTCTGATCATCCCCTTAAAAAAGTGTCAGTATTAAGTTGGACCCTGTACCTATATGAGTGTTGAGGATGATGAGAGAAACATTATAAAGCTCGCATTATGAACTCCTAACATTTAACATTTTCGGAACGATGAAACAACCATGGACTTTTACTCGCTTTCAAGCATAGTTCACTCTTCATACGTTAACGATATTTTTATTTAGAATGATTAATTAGCTTCATATTTCATAATCCCGAGTATCAACTCAATAATATAAACAAAATCTCCCGCAAAATGTCAGTTCGGGGCTTTGCTTTCGTCCAATTAAGCTACCGATATCTTCCGAATTAGATTTAAAACAGCACACCATGGTTACAACATGTTTTTCTTCTTCTTTTCCTGTAAGTATGAGTTAAATCAAATGACACTCACTCTTGCTATAGTGACAATATTAACTAGTCAGCAATGGCCTCGTCGCGGCTGACTGCTTAGGGTACGTCAGACGAACTCTGATTTCGGGGAGGTTTTTGCTTTTCAAAAAGCAGAAAAAAGAATGATTATAGTCTTTCTTCTCACAAATGAAACCTTCTGCAGAAAAGGCCTTACACGTATACCAAAGTATACCATAGTATTACTTTAAGTTTGTTTATATTGTGTGTGTGTCAATTTATGTCGTTTCTAAAACCCATAGTGCAATCTATGTTACAAAACTGTCCACTAAACAGGCTCATATGTTATCATCTAGTAGCATTTGTAACGAAATGTCAGGCTCTATTTACCGGAGCATTGTGATGCGTAGACGAGATTGCGAACTAGTTCACCTTTCTTCCTTCGTCAATTTCATAACATCGCTCAGATTTCTTGCTCACTTACTTCATGTTGCTTAAATAGTAAACTCATTAAATTATACACTGAATTAATGTAACTTCATGAATAATAAACCTTTTAAAGGCACCGGCGACATTCTTGAAGATTCTTTTTATTGAATAACTCTAGTTACTTTCGAACTCGTAATTGCAGCAATTTGCTGCTTAAAGTGCGTGATATTTAAATTTATGTTGGCAAAAGAAATCGCCGAAGCGTATTGGCATTTTGGTTAATTTCGGTTTAACTGAAATGATTACTTAATTTCGTACTGTTGTTTCAGGATTATAATCGACTGAGAAGGTAGTACACGCAAACGGACCTCTACAAAAATGACTTCTTCGGTGAGGTTACAGGTATGCCTATTATACTATACAATTGTAAGTTCATATTGTACCTACTATTTGTCACAACTATTTATTATAACAGACATTACTAGCAAATTTGTTGTTATAAGTAGATTTTAGCTAAACCAGATTTAGATTTACAACAACATCTAGTAAAATCTGCTATTTTCTAGTAAAGTCTACTAAAATGTTGTCAAATACAGGATGGTACAAGAAATCGCAGAATATACATGGGGTATTTTCGGATACACCTAGGTGCGAGGAATCTAAAAAAAATGTTGGACCTCTCAGTCTGGACCACTCTGTATAATATAGGGTCTTATTTAATATACTGACGGTTTTTTTTAAGATATTAAGACCATCAAACTGAGAACAACTTTATCTAAGGGACCGATATCAAATCGCGAAAAAAAAACAGCGGATTATTTTTCCCAGTTTTCGATATTGATCTCATTAGGGTTGAACTACACATGGCCGCACGCGATCGTACTTTTCCCTCGCTCCATCCTTTTCTGTCACTCAGGAATGTCATTTGCTAGAGCATATAAGATAGATAGATAGATATTATGTATTTATAATAGGTTTACTATGTATAATTGCTTTTTGTTGATAACTGCTCCTTTCTGATCATTTGTCTGGAAACACCGCCTACCATTCTTCGTTCACCGTTTCCTCTACCCTTAGGTTGTCTGGAAGAAATTGCTTCTTAGCGATAAGACCGCCTTATTTTGTGCCTCTTGTTTTATTTTTCTCTGTATTTTACTGTTTATATTTTGGTGTAAAATAAAGAATATTTGATTTGATTTGATTTGATTTGATAGACAGAAAAGGATGGAGCGACGGAAAAGTGCGATCGCGTGCGGCCATGTGTAGTTCAACCCTTAATCTCATAGAGAAAATTGTTCAGTTTGATGGTCTGATTATATCCTTAAAAAACCTTCAGCATATTGAGAAAGGACCCTTTTTCATAAGCATAGCATGCATAGTATATGCTTACGAATATATTCCCCAAGGGGATAGTCAGAGATTATACCCTTATATTACTAGATATTTTCTCCGTGTATAGAACAAAGGTATGCCTTTGTTTGTGTTTTATGTTTCCATTACCTACAAAGTTATCACATGGGTCATAACCCTGAAAAATATGTGTAGGTCCATAACATTATTATGGCTCGTTACCAAACATCAAACCATAACGCATTAAATTGACCAAAACAATTTCAAGTCACTTAAATAAGTTAATAAATCGTAAAGATAATCTCTTAAAACGAATCCCTAACTATATTTAAATAACATTTAAAATTAAATATTTTAAAAGAAGAATTGTGCTAAATTCAGATAAACAATGGCGAAGTAACACGAACAATTCAACAGCTGCGCAATTTGGAAGGCATTTGATAGATAAATTTAGCAAAAAACTAGTTTTTATTCGCAAGACTGAATAAATAGAGAGATGTATCAAACGTGGGAAAGAGATGAGCGTAACAGAGTCAAGGCTACTTGATGAATTGCTTGATCTTGATTGAATTTTAATTAATTTGCACGAAAAGCGGATGCTTTTATGTCTTGAGAACACAAAATCGTTTTCGTAATATACAGGGTGTAAAATTAAATGTGTTACATACGGAGAGGAGAGTGTTTGGTATCAGTGTGACGGACATAACCTGCGTGTTGTGCTTTGAGCATTTCCCAACACTATCATCACTTACGCAGCATGATCCGAACCAAAGTTGAATAAATAAAGGTCCTTCTTAATATGCTCAAACTTTTTAAGGAGTTGCTTAGACCATCAAACTGAACAAGATTCTCTATGGCACCAATATCGAAATCGCGAAAAAAAAATCTGTTGTTCCATAAAAAATTTCAAACTTAATCGAGCCAAATATATGGGACAGCAGATTTTTTGTTTTTGTTGTCGGTCTACATAGAGAAAGTTGTTCAGTGTGATGGTGAAAAAACTGTCAGCATATTAAGAAGGACCCTATATATTTGTATTTGTACATACTTTGTGGGGTGCTTCAGACCATCCAACTGAACAAGTTTTACTACGGGACCGACTAAGAAATCGCGAAAATAAAGCTTGCTGTTTCACACATTTTGGTCGAGTAGCTAGCTATTTACATTTTCTATGGAAGAGTGGAGCTTCGGTATTGGAAACGATCACCGAAGTTAAGCAACGTCAGGTCCGGTCATTCTTTGGATGGGTGACCGATTGTGGTATTTCATCTCGAGCGTTTCGTGCTTCAGAAGGCACGTTAAGCAGTTGGTCTCGGATTGTTTCGTCAGATGGCGTTGTAACTATTAAGCCAGGTCAGAGGCCTATTGAGGCAGCTTGAAAATTCTCTAACAGCAAGTTGACCACTACCTTGCCTCCACCAACACGCAATGGGCCCGCGTGGTGGAGTATGGCCCACTCCTTCTCACCCTTATTCGTGAGCGGAGGCCTTTGCCCTGCAGTGGGATTCTATAGGCTATAACTTACTATGGAAGATTCTTTTTCGCGATTTCGTTGTTGGCTCCATATTCAAAATTTATCAGTGTGATGGTCTGAAGTACCGAGATCGATTGTAACGTATTTAATTTTACACCCTGTACATTTTCAAGGGGACTCCTTTTTATCTTATTGTAATTTCGCAACTATGTTCGCTCCAATAAGGTACATAAATATTATGTTGCGTGTGATGGACTTTATGTTGATTTTATCTTTGACATGTGGCAATTAGAGTATCTTTGGTCGAACGCACACAATTTAGGTAGTTAGGTATTATAATAACAAACATTACTGGTTAACGATTACAATTATGCATTTATGCGTGAATGTTTTTCACATGTTTTCAACTTAGTTTCAAGTTAAAAACTTAAAACTCGTTACGATGATTCACGCCATGTAAAATTAACAAGAATATTATTTAGTAGCTGTTGCCCGTGACTTTGCCTGCGTTGTTTTAAAAAAGATTCGTATGTGTTAAATAAACACGAACAAGACTTTAGGTTTCCTCTTATTAATAGCAGTAGTTGTTCAGTTTGATGGTCTGAACCACCCCTGAAAATTTTGACACGGTAAAAAAATTTCGATTCGGTATAAACGAATTCCTAAAATAATGTGTCCAAAATAAATATTGAAACCGTTTTTCGCTCCCTACAGTTGCTGACATGCCTGGTGCTGTACGCTTCATGCGCACACGCAATCATGGTGAAGTTCGGCACGAAGGGTGGGCCCATAGAGCCGCCGCCGCCGGAGACGGTGCTGCCGCCATCGCAGCCGTTCCGAACTCCTGCGCCGGTCTGGGAAGAACGATCCAACGACAAACCCGACCCTAATGCTCAATGGTAACCTTATACCTTATTTATAGTATATTACACACCGAGCGAGGACAGGCAAGTAAGAAAGGAGATCTGAGATCTCATGTAATTGTTGTGATCTGAGGCTTTCTTATTTACTGTCCGAGGTTAGCTAGCATACTATTTTTCTTCTCGACGGAGGTGGAAAGCGACAACTTCGTTTAGCACAGCGGGACGAGAATTGACGCTTTCCGTCCGGAGGCAAGAAAAGATTATTAGTTTAAGTTATATCCCTAGAGATATAGCTTTATTAACCGTAACACAGTTAAATGAAAGCGGTTCCTAAATGTCTTACTAGGAATATAAATATGATACTAGCATATTCGAATCAAATTAAAGATTGAAAAATTTGTCTCGGGCGGGGCTTGAACCCACGCTCTTCCAAACCGGGGAAACGTGCTAACCAAAGCCCCGCCCGAAATTTTTCAATCTTTAATTTGATTAGACTTATACATTTAAAAAAACTTATTTATGTATGACCACAATCAACTGAATTAAACAAACTATGAGGTACGTGTTACATGAGTAGGTTTAAAAAGATTGTAGGAGACTGATGCCTGAACAAAACCCGACATTGCGCTCGTTCACGTTGTTATTTCAGGGGAGTGAACAGTAACGACGGTTGCGAGATACTTCTTTTACTTAATCTACTCTTGGAGAAGTTTGTTGATCCAAAATCAGTTTAGTTCTTCTTGGAGGATCTTATGTATGGCCAAGCCAATTTCGAGATATTTCGTTTTTGTGAAAACAGGTGAATGGAATAAGTATGGGATTGCAAACTTTTGAATTTTTTACAAGAATGAAAAGTTTTTGTGATTTTTTTTTTATTTTTAATGATCAAGCAACTATTTTAGTTTCCGAATCTAGTCTTAACTCAATACCGCCCTACTGGACTCCAATGGCTTGGATGACCACTTATACAACATTTAACCTACGTTAAAAGAGTTGAAAATTCAGTTAGCAAAGACTTTTCCACTCTGAAAGGGTTTTTCTTTGTATGCCATTTACCTTCATTAAATAGAACCTACAAAAGAATATAGACATAAAGAAAGTTCGATTTTTTCTCTTCCAGATTGAGATTGAAATACCGCAGTGAGATATTCTAAGATACCTATTAAATGAAAAATAACCTTTTTAAAATCAAAACAACAATTTTATCGATACAAACATTCCAAACATTGTTCGGAAGATAGTCAATTAGCCTAAAGCGCAGTCAGTTTGAACTCTTGTAGATTGCGTTTGTGAAAAGGTTAAATTTGAAAGGCATGAAGACCTTTTGTCTATGTTGATCGAATTCTTCTTTGTCGGTGCTTTCGATTATGAAGATGCTCCGTGATGGAATTTTCTAGTTGATGCAATCTAAATACACGACGTGTAAAGTTCACTTCGCATTTTACACTGCAAAAGTCAGGCTTATTTTCAAAAAGGGGAAGCACTAATTTGCTATCACGTTGCAATATCGCTACTAATGCTTCAATTTAGTGCGAATATTTGAGATTCGAGACTTCGTAAAAGGAAACGTATTTTTTACGATAATGATACATCAAAAAAATTTACGCGAGTTACAGTTTTCTGCCTCGGATCTGTCTACTTTATGAGATAGGTTTTGCTAATTTCTATAACGTTTCTCCAACAGGCGACCCCAACTCTTCATACCTCAGCCGAGGTACACTCAAGTGGTCTACAACGCACCCCACGCCACCTCACCGCCTCTCAACAATGCCCAGCGCTTCGTCAATTCCTATATCCCAAGACACGAACCGGTCCAAGCTCAACCTGTCCAGAATTACTTCAATCCAGCACAGATACTCAGCTCCCAAAGCTTACCCGGATTCGGCATCAGATACTTTGTGCCAGAATACTTGAGCGACTTACAACAAAGAAAAGTACAACTGAGACAGGAAGATGCAAGTCAGAATCAGATAGATACGAACGAGATTGAAGGAGCGAATAGAGAATCAGCCAATGACATACAGTTAAACTACGAGAAGGACGTTACAAAAAGGCCCACCAGAAATACAGCAGAAGTGAGTATTCAAAACTAGGTTTAGTGTGCGTTTTCACTGAAGTGGAGTAGAGTTGTGTATATTATAAAATCAACCAATCGAATTGCTAAATTTTCATAGCTTGTCAGAATAAAGCTATTTTATTGGTTGTTTTTACACATCTCAGTGGAAACGCACCCTTATTCCAGATAAGCTGATATCAGATTGTTAATTTGTTTTTAAATTGCAGGCACATCCACACCCGTACCCCTACCACTGGCCAGCGTTCGTCCCACATCGATACTAAATAGTGTTAGTTTAAAAAAGTTTCAGGAGAAGCGATAAAAAAGATTCAAAATTCAAATCTTTGTTGAAAATGTATTTGTTGTGATACTGAAAAAGTTAAATATTGTTTTATCGCTCCGCTCGAAACATTGGTTAGACATTAATCATCGCAGTTCTTTGAAGACGAAAACCTTAAAAGTTTTGTGAACTTATGAAGTAACTAAAACACTGTGATGTCATTAGGTAGTGTAGTAACGTAAGATAAAAGTGCCAGATCATATAATATTTTTATGACATAAAATAAAACCTCTTTCGAGTATAGAAGACAAGCAATATGAGAAAAATATGTTTACTACTCGTATCGTAGCGAAATAGCAACGAAAATTTAATTTTTTGCATGACAATCATGGAATTAAGAATTTTCAGGTAGTCAAATGTTTTAACGCATTCGATACCAGGATTAGGGATTGCAATCCAGCAGCATTTTCAATCCAGCTGGATTTTTGCTGGATCGACAAAAATCCAGCTGGATCCAGCGCGGATCCAGCAGTTTATAGATTTTTTAAGAAATGAATCTTTTTTCTTTTAAATACTTAACAATCTTTTATTATTTCTACTGGTTACTTCATATTAGTAAAATTTCTAACACATTTAGGAAGATGTAACTTTGGTTCGGGTTAACACTCGAGATAATGACGATCCAAGGATAATCTGCGAAGATAGGACATAATTCGACATATATCGCAATGTTGAATAGAATGTTCCGTGTCTGTGTACAGGACCTAATAGAGGAATAAAGGTGGCCTAGTATTGGAAAGACAAAGTGTGATCACCTTTACACGAGAAAGAAGAAGATCATTGTAATCTATAAATTTATAGTATCAAAAAAGTAACTCTGGCTCTTCTGCATATCTCTTCATTTCTGAATTTGATCTCCTCGCAAGCGAAACTCGGACGATAGCCCTCTCCAGTGGCATTTGGGTGACTTTCAGCTTTTTCATGAGGCCTTGAGTGAGCGACCATGTCTCATGTCTGTAGGTCACCACTGGTCAAAGACATTCGTCTTGAGACACTGGATTTGGTATGAGAAGATACTACACACACAGCTTCCCGAACGTTGACTTCTTTCTCGATGTTGGTCTCCGCCATGATGACTTTATCATCGGCAAACCGAAGGTGACGGATGTACTCGCCGTTCACAGTACATCCGTCCATCACCTTCGGTTTGCCGATGATATAGTCATCATGGCGGAGACCATGGAGGACCTTAGTAGAGTGCTCGATGACCTTAGCAGAACCTTTGAAAAAATTAGTTCAAAAATAAACATGAACAAGACGAATACGTTTTATTTTGTTTTGACAAACTGTCTAATTAGGTAATACGAACTTCGAGAAAAAAGTCAACCGTCGAATCCAACTCGGCTGGGCAGCGATCGGAAAGCTGTGTAGTATCTTCTCATCCCAAATTCAGTGTCTTAAGACGAAAATCTTTGACCAGTGATGACCTACAGAACTGAGACATGGACGCTCACTCAAGGCCTCATAAAAAGCTGAAAGTCACCCAAATGGCAATGGAGAGAGCTATCGTCCGAAGTTTCCCTTGCGAGGATATGCAGGTCGACTACTCTGGTTCTTCTGCATATAAATTGGATATTCAGAAATGAAGAGATGAGAATGATGCAGAGACGCAGAAGAACCAGAGTAGTCGAGCTGCATAGCTCAAATAATTGCTAAACTAAAGCGGCGATAGGCGGATCACATTGAATTTACGATGAGGCCGGAAAGTTCTTGAGTGATGACCGCGTTCTAGAGACGTTGCGCAATTAGTAGAACCCACAAGGTGTACAGATTACAAGACTTGGTGAAGGCAGCGCGTGAACCCCGCGTTGTCTAGCCTAGCGCACTAACCACTTATAAAATTTAAGTTATAAACTCGTACTTATTAGAAGAAGTAGAGTAGAGTAAAGTTATAATAAAATATACATATTTTCTTGACTAAAAGGATTCACTGATATAGCGTAAATTTTTTTTTACTTTCTCGAAGTTGGATCTAAAGAAACAAATGGTATTGCACCATTATTTCTAAAATTAATTAATTGCGGATCCGCAGCGCTGGATCCAGCGCAAAGTGCTGGATCCAGCAGGCCGAAAAAAGCGCTGGATCCAGCTGGATTGCTGGATGCTGGATCCAGCAATTGCAATCCCTAACCAGGATGATACGTTTGAATACTGGAGATTGTTGAATCAACAAAACATTAATGAAATATTGAGGTAATAGGTACCTATGTCTAATGCATCGATGTCGAAAGAAAACGATAAACATAAATTAGTGCTAAATTGTCCTTCATGCAACGCTTTGTCGAGTTTGCTTTACGGATATCAGCAATTTTATTTTAAGTCTAGTTCCTTCGAATTCGGATATAAAGTCGTTGTACTTAAACATAATTAGATTTTTAATGAGAAATTAACGTTTCTTTTAATATATTTTTTTAGAAATCATAACCAAATTGAGCGACATGTTTTCCCGTTACTTTATAGACTAAGAGCTAGCGAAAATAACTACCTTTAAATATTTAAAATCTTTATTATCTATTCATTAATAAAGAAATAGGTAAATAATGTAATCGTTTCGATATCAACATCCTAAGAAAAATGTGTTTTGTATCTGGCTCAAACTGAAAATAATAACTGAACATTTATTTTATGCTGCTGTTTTCTTATTTCAGTATTTTTGGCTCATTAACTTCAACATTTTATTTAAAATAGCCCCTAGTCAGCTGCTATTTATTTTTAAAATAGCACAGAAATATCTTTTGCACTCATAAAATTTCCAATTTTCCTCCTTTTTTGCGTAATGCGCAATGCTCAGAAAAACTATGGAAAATCGGGAGAAACTTATTAAAAATTTGTATGTCTAATAAAAAGATATAATGTTGATATATAGGCGTTATTCGCTTTTCATAAACTAAATACGTAGTAAGATTGTTTTTAGATAGACTATGCTGCCCTTTTTTAACATGACGTCATACCACTCTTTGATACCAATTTCGAATGCCCAGGGATCATCAAATTCATCATAATTTAAATTGTTACATCATATTTTTGTAAATAATTAAAATGAATATTTGTCGCTAGCTCTCAGTCTATGTCAACGACGTTATTCTTTGCCATCAGACAGAAAAAATATATTTCCTAAAAAGAGACAAATGAAACAGTAATTACGACAATGTTTTTAGACCAAACACAGGTTATTTCCAGTTATGACCATGACGAAACATATTTCACTTTTGTTTACATAATTTTCGTAAAAGTCTCTTTGTCAATTGACATTAATTTTCTTGAAACGATTCTTTGTCATTTAAACTTAACTTTCTTTATCGAAGACATAAAGGGACCATTTGTTACAACTTCCTCATTATTTAAACAATGTCTTTGTTTGTTGTTGAAACAGCAGGTGATGATTAATTTTATAAAATGTAAAAATATTGAATCTTTGTTTATATTGCTGTTGTTACCCTAATTAGAAACACGTATTATTGTTTTCTATAGCCTTATGTATTATGGATTGTAGCTGTAATTATAATGCTTGTAAATATGTAAAATAAAAAAATATAAAATTTTAACTGAACTTTAATTTTAATTCTTCCTGGGCATGTTTACAAGTTAGCCTACAATATTATGTTGGTCACTTATATTTTGTATGAAAAATTTGTTACCTGTTGTTGTTACCTTAACAGCCTTCGTCATATTAAATCATCTGTGCACATTAGCATAATATGACAACGATTGCTATGGCAGTCGACTGTTGTAGCAGCTGTCATATTGGATCTCAGCTAGGTGAGTGCATTGCTATAGCATCCATGTCACTAAAAGGTAGTCGATTTCGGATCCTATGCCATTCGTGTTTGTGAATGTGTTAAGAAATGTTAAATTTAACCTTTCCTATGACGCAATAAAAGGATGTGACTACTATCAAGACAATGTGGAGACAACTGATAAATAATGTCGGTGGTAAACCTGCATGATCTCCCAGGGGCCGAGGGCTCGAATCCCTTAAGGGGCAAATATTTGTATGATTAATATGAATGTCTGTATGTATCATGGAGAGGAATAGGGTACTTTAGACCATCAAACTGATCAACATTTATTACGAGATCGGACCTAGGATGAGAACGTGATAGGACCAACTTAGAAATTGCGAAACTGGTAACTGGATTCTGGTACTTGCAATGGGACTAGGTCTGTGTGACAATGTCCAAGATATTTTTATCAGTCTATCAGTATCAATGCAAGTAGCACTGTAGGACCAGAACAGATAGATAGATTTTAATATGGCGTTATTCATCTAAAGCTATACTATTTTCAAGCAATTTCCGATTCACGTTTGGTGAAATGATTTTCAATCTTCAAAGGTTTAATTTGCATTTTGAGAATGAAGACTGAGTAGATTGTGTTGTATTCACGTAGTATAAGTAAAATAATACAAGGATATGTATCTACAATTGACCTCAACATCGATTATATAAGGACCAATCAAAGCAATATACGATCATCAGATTAGCATCTCAAGAACAAATAAGAGATTGCTATTATAAACATTAAACAAGAATCTATTGAACAACAGAATAATGTATAACAATAGAAAAACAAATGACTCTTAACGTAACAAAGCGAGTGTATATCACGAACGCGACATCATTATTTCGATCTCAACAAATGACTGCGTGAATCAGAATGCAGGATGATATCTTTTGTAGTGTAAGTTATGGTTGACGAGCGAGTAATCTTTAGGTAGTAAATAAGTAAGTTACATCCTGTAAGGTCCCACTGCAGGGCAAAGGATTGAACTGATGTTGAGTTCAATTGTTATCTTTGTATACTACAATAGTAGGATTTTACGAATACTGTGTGAATACAATACAAGACCATCTTAAGGTAGGCATTGATATTAAACCCATGTTTGTTGCATATCAACATGAGTTGGTCCAAGTCATCATTATCATCATCATCAGCCTATCATCATCCACTGCTGAATATAGGGCTCTCTTAAGGTGCATCAAAAAGTCTATTCTCGGCCTTCGTCATCTAGTCGCTCCACGCTACCTTTTTTCGGTCGTCGCGGCGGTCCAGCGGGCCTCAGGGCGTCCCACACTACGCCTGCCAGTTCGTGGTCTCCACTCTAGAACTCTGACTCCCCATCGGTTGTCAAGATTCTCGGCAAATGTGACCAACCTAATGCCACTTCAACTTGCTAATTTTCTGAGCTATGTCAACCACTTTAGTTCCCTGATAACTAAATGTGTAGTGAGTGTTAGTATCATCATCATAAAGCCTATCATCGTCCACTGCTGAACATAGGCAAATGGCAATTTTTTTTGTAATTTTTGTTTCTTGTAACGTAAACTAAATAACTTTCTCTGTAGAACCAATGACAAAATCACAAAAAAAATCTGTTATTTGTGTCGCGTAAGATAATTTTGTATGGAATAGCTGTAATTTTTTGCAATTTTAAATTAGGTCCAATAGAGAAAGTTGTTTAGTTTGATGATATAATCATACATACAACTAACGATCATAATCCCTTTTCGGGATGAACTACCAACCATTTTCTGAAGTGTGCATTTGTAACAAGGCTCACTTTAGGCATAATACAGATTTCAGGATGGAATGAGACGCGTCAAGTATTGATAAATGGCTAACTTTTTGCCCACAAAAACACTGCATAAGAAGAAAAAGTTACCCTTATCCCTTTGTCGCCTCGTAGGAACACCCACCCACGGAAAGATATAGGGAGGTCCATTCTAAACGGCCACGTGGCTGATGATGGTCTTTTATAACCCGTCATATTAAGAAGGACCCCATATTTGAATAAAACATTTGACAACCACAATCATCTAAAGCAGGCACTGCACTGTCGCGAGAACTTCTCGGCGAGAATTCTCAGCAAGAACTTCAAAAAGAAAATTACTACGGCTCAGGATGCCGCGAGAACAATGAAGGGTCCTTACTCTCGTTCTCTGCTTTCTTGTTTGTTCTCGGCGAGAATGAAGTGCCTGCTTTATCGACGCTTACCCTACAAGAAAAAATGGAAGTACTGAAGTAATTTACTTATTTTTTATCTTAAAACTTTATTTTAAACAGGTAAAAAAATACATGACTACTCAAGTGCAAGGTGATATCTTATCTTTGAAGAGATTTTAATTTTCATTCAAACTGGTATTTATTTAATTTCTATGTTTCAAAGTAGATGATGTCAAGGTGATGCCATAGATCAGATATTCTTTAACAGCTTGATGGGAGATAATATTTTACTCAATTAAGGCTACATTTTCTCAGACTTGGAATGTAATTAGTAAATAATATGCCACAAATACATCGATTGTAAAAAATATATGTCTATAGTGATTATTTGGGTTGTAGGTAATACAAAGAGGTGCAATAAAAGGGAGGCATATGCCCAGCTGTAGGTTGATGTGGGCTGATTTGATACAATTTGACCACTCATTTTACTCATCAAATCGAACAACATTCAATACGTAGCCTATATCGAAATCATGAAAAAATCTGTTGTTCCAGACATTTCTGTCAACAAGGTACCCTATTGCAGTTTTGTATGGGACAGCATATTTTGAAACCGGCTCCACAGTGAAAGTTGTTCAGTTTGATGAATAGAATGGTGCGTTCACACACGATGACGCATTGACGGAGCGGCAGACGTCAGTCCGTCATTTGTGAAGCAAGGAGTTGTATGAAACCGCGCGTAGAAGTACACACGGTGACGCATTGACGCACCGTATGTAGTTCTATGGACTGAAAATTGCCGCTCCGTCAAAGCGTCATCGTGTGTGAACGTATTTACTGAAAAATGTATTCTGTATTCTAACAAATAAAACACATTGTTGTTACAACAGCTGAACGCAAGACAGCTGGTGTTTGTAGCAAAGTTTCTGATCACCCCAAAAGGGGTTAGGTATGTTCGAGAGTTTATGTTTATACAAGCATATTTCACCAGTAGTACCGAAACTCTGTCCAGTGTGACGGGTCGCCACTTATAATGGACTGATGGATGGATGTTTATACAAAAAACGTTATTTTGTCATTTCCTCAAAAATAAGGGTGAGAGAAGTGTGTCCTACTACACCACGTGGGCCAATAACATTTAATCTAGAATTAAACATTTTACGGGTTCTTGCTGCGTTTTGGTATATTATCGGGTTTATCGGGAACTCAAATATATCAAAACGCGGTAAGAACACGTAAGTGTCTAAACACACTATACCGAAAGTACGCGACCGAAGATCCGCGGCTGAGTTTACGTTCCGACCATGTTCCGACGTATTCGGGTAATATGACACACCATAAGCGCCGAACTTACGCGGCAGAAATTCAGTTGCGTAAACTTGCGTAACTTTGTTCAGTCCCCGCCCCCGGATTTTCGTCGGCAATCGAACCGAACTTCGGTCGCGTAAACTCGCGTATAATGTGTGCACTACAGACTAAGTTGCCGCTGAACTTACGCCCGACCGAAGTTCGGCTGTACGCTATAACGCAACGTAATTTCGGCATAATGTGTCGTCGTTCATTCAAATAGCATTGCTGGCGTAATCGTGCCGAACTTCGGTCGCGTACTTTCGGCATAATGTGTTTAGACACTTAAAGGTTTAATTCTAGATTGAATAATAACCGCGTAACTCTCAAAAACTGATTAATAAATCTGCCATAATTTAGCACTTTTATAATTTGTCGATGACTTGCACCATGTGTCGGAGGTGCCTTCATTAGGTGTTTATGCCGAGGCGAGTGCGTTGCAGCTGCATCGAGCTTCCTTGTAACGTCTGCGAAGATTTACAACCGTGGAGTCGCACGAGCTTATAATAATTAATGTTATATCAACACGTTCGAGGACGTTTAACATCTACAAGGAGTTATCAAAAATAAAATAATACAATTAAAAACAGTTTATTTTCTTCTCAATTATTATAAGGTAGAATAAGATTATTGGGTCATCCACCCTATTTAAGTACCTACGTAAATGAACGAAACCTTTCCTACACAATTCATAAATGTAGAATGACTGAATTAAAAAAATTCGTAATTCGCAAAAACTTGGCTCTGTTAAGCTACCAATAGTATGATATTTGTATGAAAAATAAAACAAATAATTCGGTTTATCATAAAGTTTATAAATATCACGTGTAGCTATAGATTCTGTACTAAAAACGTAATTATCTCAAGTGTATGTTTGTTTGTTAAAATATTGTATTTTCTCTGAATGTAAATACTGTGCATAATTTATTCCGGTATTAGATAAAAAAAAACATAGATTCAAAGTCAGGACATAAACATTAATTCTTCAAAACATTCGCAGGTAAAATAAATTTTGTAAGATTTCATAATACCTAGTCATTTATTTAGTATTAAATCAATGTCTGCAATCTACATAATGGACTAAGATTAGATCTAAAGAGTGAATGTTCTTACTTTCTTGGAAATAATGTATCTGAAAGGACAATACAATACAAAAGAAATACAAGTAATGTTCTACAGATTTCTTTGTTCGTCTGTAAGTAAAACAAAAGCACGTAGGCACAGCATTGCGAAAGAACTTTCCGCGGAAATTACTTTAGCCCTTCTCTTAATTCCTTTTACCGTTTTAACTCTACAATTACAAATGACCCGCAAGTTAACTATAGGCTATTACTAATATTTCTTGTTTCTAAATGCTAGATTAACTTCAAATTAATGATTAAGTAACTATTGAACAAAATGTGCGCTAAAGTTTGTTAATTGGCGAGTTACAAGGCATTATATATCTTAAAAGATTTCTAGTCTCCATCAATGGTTCAGAAATGTACAATTTATTAGCAAAATTCTTAGAATTATTCGCGAGAGCTGAGTGATCCAGGTTATTTATGAACTTAATAAGTTTCATTAGAGCACCATGGTTACGACTAATTGGCCTACATTTTATATATCAACAAGGATTCCTATTTTTATAAAGAAATATTTAATAATGTGGGAAACTTTATTACGTGAATTAAGGTAACATTTTTCAATTAAATCATAGCTCTAATTATTATTTCAATTTGTCTTACTTTGTGGGTAGATAATCAAAATGTATCTGTAACAAGTTTATCTGCTTCACAAATAAAGGCAATTTATAATCGGAATATTTACAATTTCTGTAATAATAAAACGCAGTTTGAAACTGACGGCCTGTTTACTATGTAAATACGAATATTTCTATTCGTCCAATCGTTACAAGTTAAAAACCACTTACATTCTATGGAAACAAGATAGTGGTTTGTCCTAATAGTTTACATTACAAAACTAATTGCTTTCCTTAAGGTGTATCATCCCAGGACCACGACTCTCCATACTAATCGATGCGAACGAGCGGGTCCGGACAGAATTTAGCTGTTTTCTTTGAAAAATTCGATGATTTTTTATTAATTTCGATAAAGTAAGACAACCACATCATTCAAAATTGTGTTGTGAACAATATTGTAAATTTTCATTTTCTTCAGATTAAAAATGTAAAAGTAAAATGGTTACAACTGGAAAAAAGGGGTGACTTCAGAGTCCCTTTTCTTCGGTTTTATTCATTAAAATCTACCACCACCACAAACCACATCACTTCTCATATCGTGTAGATGGTTCAGTTTATTTTTCAGCTCAAATAGTGCCATAGTTAATGAATAAAATGGTTACAAAATTACCCGAAACCAGGAGGTAGCCCCTTAAACTTGAAACAACAATAGACAAAAAGCAACATAAAATCGACAATACTAGCAAATAAACTTTACATTAGAACATTTGTCAATCTTATTTGAGTATGTCATTAATTTCTTGTAGCAACATAACTTTTCATTTAGTTAATCATTATTGTTCAGGTTGACTTCACCGTCAAACTTTATTGTATGAAATGGAGGCTTCCGTGCAGTTTAGTGAAAAATGTGGTAAAACTGGTTTTCGTGTTAATGTTCTGTAATTTTAAAATTGATTACTTAACTGTTTTTTTTGTTTTGATTGCTTTTTGCAGTCATTAGTAATTACGATTAATTAAGGCATCACTTTTAGTTCTTTGTTTAGTAAGCATCTTCGTGCATTTCAGACATATTCCCACGCCTCTAGATTCGCAATTAAAACATTTTTATTTCTAATCTTTTTCTCATGTCTCTTGCATTGGGCCAACCAGATTTATGATGCTATCAATTGCATCGAGGCAAGAGCTGACATCAAAATTGCATCTTGAAGGCCACATTGCAATAAAAATGGTCAAACAATAATTATATGAGTAGATACATTATTTGCGCTAGGAATGGTGACTAAGATCTATGGCTCACAAAAAATTTAGTTTTTATTTAAGTATTTGAGTTTTTACTATGCGTCGATAAGACGCCGTCTTATAATTACCTTCATAAGTTATCTAGCCGATGAAAACCACTTATGGATAATGGATAACAAAGTGGCTACTAAGAAAGACCTAGTAGCACTTAGTCCAATACGCATTTCGTCCACTAAACTGTCCTCCAATATGCATTTTCACACGTTTTTCGTCAAATTACAGGAGGAAAAAATCACTGTCTTTAAATACCAACCTCAAAACCATTTCACAATGACGCATCATGACGCGAAAGCCCCAAAACTCAAACTCTCAGATTCACTTTCGTCCACTCACTTTCGTTGAAAGTGCAAGTGATCACAACCTACCTCAACGTGACGACGCTGGTGACGGGAATGACGTGCGTCACTTTCACGATGAGCAACGAAAGTAAGAGTGAACCGAACCTACCTCAATGTGACAAAGCTGCTGACGGGAATGACGCGCGTCACTTTCACGATGAGCAACGTCATTATCAACGAAATTAAGAGTGAACCGAACCTACCTCAATGTGACAAAACTGATGACGGGAATGACGCGCGTCACTTTCACGACGAGCAATGAAATTAAGAGTAAACCGAAACCGTATTACCTACTGTAATACTTTTGAGTTGACTTGCACAAAACTGGATAGGTTTTTTTGTTTGATTATGGACTACTTCCGATATATAGTTGAAGCTACGATGAAGAGTAATTTCGCGATCGGTTTTATAACTTTAATAGTACAACAGACGTACGTTAATTATGTTATTAATTATATTAGTAGGTACATACTACGCTATTTTCAATTTTCATGCGCCGTACGGTAGTTCATTACTAGGGTTGCCAGGTCCGATTTGTTTTAAATCGGGGCAGAAGGTAAAACAAATCGGGATTTAGGGTTGTAGATCGGGACACACAAAAAACAAGTTATTTTAAAAATGACTGCGTTTCGAAACTTATAGGTACCTAATATATTAATCCTACATAATAATAGTCCGACTTTTTGGACTAGTAGAAATAAATAAATAGGTATTAGGTACAATAAAATCGTAGTTTAAGTAGGTATTAATTCGGTATGTCAAGTTTTTTTTGGTCTTCATTTTTATATTTTTTACGGATAGAAGACATGATTTTAAGATACCTATTTCATTCTTATTGCGATTCATCGAGTTTATCAATATAAATTTAATTTTTAAATTATTTTGATAAGTGCAAAAATGGTGGAGAGAAAATAATTCGAACTCCATGGAGAAAAACTACCTACAGCAGTATTAAAAAAATTAAAACCTGCCTCCTCTTTCTAACTCTATGCTGGAAAAAGATACGGCAACATCAAATGTCAAATTCTGACATTGTGAAAGCATTTTTTTTTCGTAATGGCCGGTTATTTTAAGTTGATTTTATGTTTACCAAGGAGTTCACAGGTATGCCAGTGACGTCACTGCACGGACCGAAAAACGACGTTATTTTATTTAAAATATCTGTAATCCTTTCATTTTAAAATCTCTGACATAGAAAATATGATTATTGAGACAATTATCTCGAAATGGTTTTCGATTAAGCCCTCCAAAAAAAAACTTGACATACCGAATTATTGACGCGGTTAGTTGCAATATTTAAATTCAAGCACGCACCCATATTCATATTAATAAACCAACAATTTAGGTAATAAATCGTAGAAAATGCTAAAAAATTTTCAAAAAAATAACGGAGCGAGCGTAGAGAGCTCGAAAATTTTTTGCACATCTATTCGGGTTGTGGTCAGACATCTTTTGGTTTATCCATGCAAAAATAGAAACGTAGAGCGAGCGAAGCGAGCTCGACTTTTCCCTTTAATACGAATCGGTTAGAGCCAGAGCTTTTTACGTAAAAAACATGTGCAAAGTAGGTACCCTAAGTAAAAGACGGATTGAGCGAAGCATGCTCAAAATTGTTAGCACCACCACGTCTTGGCTGTGGTCAGAACTCTAGGTTTATCTGTATAGGCACAGTCATGAAAACAGAAAGTTAGAGCGAGCGAAGCGAGCTCGACTTTTCTCTGCTCTACGAATTGATTATAAACAAGGATATATTAATCTTTTCTTATAATAGTTTTTTAATAAATTTATTGATTTATCGGGACATTTAGTGTCCCGATCAGGTGCAAATCGGGACGCGTCCCCAAGACCCTGAAAATCGGGACGTCCCGCGCAAATCGGGACACCTGGCAACTCTATTCATTACTGGTCTGCGTGGTACGAAGTGTATCGCGGAATCGTGGAATTTTCATCGTAGCTGAGGATAATTCGCGATTTCCAAGAATTTGAAGCTGTTGGTACAT
The DNA here is from genome assembly GCA_963693445.1 of Agonopterix heracliana. Classification (NCBI taxonomy): domain Eukaryota; kingdom Metazoa; phylum Arthropoda; class Insecta; order Lepidoptera; family Depressariidae; genus Agonopterix; species Agonopterix heracliana. The sequence goes on from OY856310.1 coordinate 7,398,895, forward strand.
AGAATACGGAAAAAATATCTAAAAATACTACCGTTGATATGGTAAATATACGGTTATTTAAGGGTAGGTACCATGTGTAGTATTTTAGGGAAAAGTGGACGTAATTCTGGCAGCACAGTCCGGCAACGCTGCGATTGGATAACATACTCGTACTATTTACTATGTTAAAAAGTATACTACCAACCATTCCATACAGTGATGCTATTTAGTACCGATTATAGGTGGCTCTAACTTTTTTATAATCTTATACAACTTTGCGAAATTTTTATGTTATCCCATATTTGTTAATTTATAATTTTGTAAGATCATTGGAATCGTTAAGTCAGAATCGTCATTATCACAGCCTTTATACGTCCCACTGCAGGGCACCCTCAGGGAGGGTGTTAGTCCACCACGCGTACCCAAGAAGAAAATAACTCTCTTCGAGTTAGAATATTTTTTGTAAAATCTGTTACTAGAAGTGAGGATTATACTATCAATTGATGATCACGAAAAACCTGTTAGTTAAGTCCGTCCGTCTGTCGCGCGTATACAATAGAAATAAGCACAAGGTCCGATGTGGCGAGTCGTTGCATAAATTGCATAATTAGGCGACAACGACATAAAAGGAGCGTTGATGGGCCAGCGCCAAGACGCGATAATGCGATGCTGCCTCTAGTAAAAAAGTAAAAAAAAAGGGTAGGTCGACACTAGCTGATCGCCATGTGTTTTGCATGTTTATGGACATTTTTGCCTTGCATAGCTGTTCTTCTAGTGGCTTATAAGTGTAATTAAAGTTTTGGTCAATTGGTCGAGACACTTTATTTTTTATTTTTAGTTTTATTTAAATGATTAAGAAATTATACAAAAATATGTTCACGCCCAATGCCTCTGAGATTAACAATGGGGGATTTTCTTAAATTCAATTAAAAAGAAAACAAATATTTGCTAATCGATCGATAGATCTTGATTGAATCGATGCAAGATGGATGTTTAATCTTTCTGTTTATAAATACAAATTTAATAATAAATGTTTTGTTGTTATTAGGATTAATGAAAGGATGCTCCGGATGCCTCAGACTCAGTGACATGCATGTTTTTTTCTACTTTCTAGCCTAATTATTATCTTCGGAGCCATATCACGTCAACGCCATCTATCTGGGCATTTTTAATAACGTTTTTAGATGTCTAAAATTGCCCACTGTCGTAAGTGCACAGTTTTGACAATAGAGATAGACCAACAGTAGACATGTTTGTTGAATGATTCATTTACTTTGATGCAATATTTGTTTGCCCTCTTTTTTAAAAGATCTCGCAACTCAAGTTGTGTCCTGCGATGAATGAGGATGAGAAAGAACTCTTAAATGGTCTTTGCCAACTTTTTTAAATCATTGCCAACGCGTTGTGGTTCATATTGAGTAAGTAAAGCATTATTGATAATTTTGTACAATTTCTCAATCAAGGGTAATGAAAATGGAAGAGTAAAATCTAATTTATTCTTCCGTCGTATTTAAATCTAAATACAATAGAATTAAAATTAAAGGTCATCATTATACACTCGGATGAGTCCTATCTTTATAAGAATCAAGAAATATGTACATGGACCAGATTAGATAGAGCTGCAATATTTCCAAAGTAAAGTCTGTAGCTACATTCTATCCATTTATTATTCTACTATAACTTTTGCCCCCGTTGCTCCCCTTTAGGCCCTTTATTCCTAATAATGATTTTTTTTACGAGAGAGTCACAATCCAAAATAAAAAAAAGTGGTATTCCAAATTTCATGTTCATATCTTCAGTGGTTTAGGTTGTGCTTTGTTTGTCTGTCATGTCAGTCAGTCACAGAACTGTTCTGTATGTATGATGTTCATGGAATACGATAAATAATTAAAGACCGTGTAACACTATTAATTTTATTATTATATGTATTATACTTAATTAAATCCACCTCTATAATTCTATATTGGTCAACAGATTTTGTAAACAGATGCGCTTGAGTCTAAACCGGTCTAGGCCGAACACTGCAATTTTATTTATGGCATATTGCCTTTAGCGAGACGTCTTTACGTTCTTTATGCATGTTTAAACAACCTATTTGCGACAGGTTCACATTTTAGTGCAATTTTTTATGCAATTAGAATTTTGAGTAGGTACTTATTATACACAAGAAACGTTTTCCTTTCACTGGGAAATAGAGTAGGTAGTGTTTCTAGACATGTACACAGAACGTAAAATTAAATGCGTTACATATTAAACGGGGTACTTCCGACCATCAAACTGAACAACTTTTACTATAGAACCAAAACGAAATCATGATAAAAACGAGTGTGCTAAAACTGAAGTAAAACTACTTACTACTATTAGCCCCACTTGCGCCAACCACGGGTTAGCATTTAACTCCGGATAAAATAGCTCACTCAGTTGTTTTTCTATACAAAAAGTAATGGGTTACCAAATTTAACCTGGAGTTTATTGCTAAACCAGGTTGGCGCAAGTTATAGTTATAGCATACTAAGCCCGTATCATACAATTTTTTTTTTCTTACGGGATTCGAACCCGCGACCCTCGGCACAGCAGGCAGGTTCACTACAGACTGTGCTATCGGGCCGTCGAAGAATGGTTTATGGATATGATTGGCAACATCTTAGGTGGTCTAAAGCACACTCGTTTTTTAGGCAATTATAATTTTTTGCATTTTCTTCCCAACGGAACAATCTAGAGATTTAAAACGCTTGAGCTTCAATTTTAAGAAAATAATACTAAAATTAGAATTCATATAAAATATTTTAATCAGCCTTGAACCATTTGGAACCACACGACAGCGAAAGTCATTTATACCTACATCGTCGTTCGAAAACTCTATGCTATTCGCAACACTTTTCGTAACGCTCTCGTCACGCATTCACCAGCTTACTTCCCAAATCAAGCGATCCTAAAGAAGTTTTACTTCAAAAATCCATGGTGAAACAAATTTCCTAGAAATAAATGGCTACAACCGCCGCCTAAAAATTACGTTGGTTGTTGTAGCGACACACCCCGAAAAGGATTATTATATTTATGATGGTAAGATTATATCAATGGTTTATGTATACATCTATTTTGATAATTACCCATAATTACCTAAAATATTTAGAGACTTAGTAATTATGTTTAATGTATTGTATCGTATTTACAACTGGCAATAACCAATTGGCAATGGATAAATGTTTGTGTACTTGTCCGATTAATATAAAATGATAATAAATTGATCAATTAAGGTACAGTACTTACCCACTAAAGATCAAAACATAACCTTCAAAACGAAAGTGTCACTGACCTTTAATCGCAAGCTTATAAATAACATAACCAGTAATTTACAGAAATATGTGACAATTTAATGAAGTTGGTATTATGATTCACGTGTTAAAAATAAAGGTTTCAATTAAACACAAAATCTTGATCGGTAATAAAAAACGATTTTCAAACCTTATTATAATTAGTTCATTTTGTGAGCAGTTTACCAGGGTTATATCGTCGCCTTCGTTCGCTCGCTGAAGAGCTATGAGGCGTATTACAATTTGTTTTTCGAATACTCTGGATGAATATGCGTTACAATCGTGAATATTTAGCTGTCAGATCGAAAGTGTTCCGTGTTTTTTGATTCCTTAATTAAACGCCTTATAATTGCAACTATGCATCGAATGCTCAAGAGCAAAACATTCCGAGATGTAATTTTAATTATTCAATAAGTATGATTATGTTGTTCGAAAAGCATTTAATTAAATGAATGAAATACCAACGCAAGAGTCTCTTACTACGATGTTTTGATAAATTCTGCGTTGTCATCAGATTAGTAATAGGAAATTGTTCACACTTCATTGATGTCCAATATGTGAGGAAAGAGGCAGAGGTTAATTAAACCTTTTGTAAAATATGACACAAACGGCAATAAATAACGTCCCTATACATAACTAACTCAAAGGGTACATTTACATTTAAGTTTCATAATAGCAATAGGATTGCATCAGTGTGTAGTAATATCAGATTGATCGCACGCCCCAAGCGACTTGTGATCGACTCCGATACGACACAGATGTGTCCGTCACACATGGGGGAACACCATTGATTTTCTGACAACATTATATCTCTACCTTTCTCTCTTCGCTTCAATTATGTGGAAACTCTACGGAATCTATGCACTTAAGTGTCTTGACTCTTTTTTTGTTTTTTTATCGGGCATAGGCCACACATTCCCACCGCTGTAATTCCTGTAAACCAGATTCAACACTCTGACTTCTGAGGTGATAGATTAAACAATTAAATGTACTCAGTGCTCTTAATATGTTTTTGAACTACACTATACAATACTATCTTATCACGCACTAGTCTAGAGCCTAGCAGTAAACATGCCTGTCAAGATGAGGTTTTCGAGTTAGAAACGTAAATGGAAAATATTTCAAAGAATAATAAGAGTGTGATGAAATGAATATTTGTTGAGACATGACGTGTGTATCTGTATTTGTATTCCATACCGTCATTCAGTCTTAGTAATACAAGTTTAATGTAGATTTACCTTAACTGGGACTAGATAGTCTGTGTTTGATGTCAAAGATCTTTAATTTGGTATCTTTGAACGTATCTCATCACTGAGGCGCTCGATATGAAATACCACCAAATCAGATACCCATCCAAAGACTTCGGTGCTTGTCTTTAGTCGGCGTTGCCATGTCTCAATGATCGGTAACATGATGCTCTACTATTACGCTTCGAGAGTTCTCTCGTGATCAGTAGACAAAATTTGATGATGGTCCCGCTTGAGGAGCACACACCACATATAGATGCATCCTATAAGATAGGACGTGTGATGACATGATTAGAGGTGTTTAACTGCTAACAAGGTGTCTAACATTATACTTGGAAGTAGGTCCACCACTTCAAACCTCTGAAAGATTATCTCTAGAAAGTCACGAATATACAATGCATTATAGTGCCACATTAGCATTACTTTAGTAACAGATTGACATCACAATCACAAACAGTTATGTTTATTTAGTAAAAAATTGAGTTCCTCCCAAATGGATGGCTCAAGCTCTACTACAACTGTATTATGACATCGATCGTCATTGTCTTTAAAAATTCTAAATAAAATTCTATTATTTTGATGTTTAGGCCTTTAATCAAAATTATGACAACAGCTGTAGCTCCAAGTACCTACGAATTAAATAGACAGGTCATCGATTGTTTTAAATACGTTAAAACAAACGCTATTAAGCTATTTAAAGCGTATCTATAGATAGGTATGCATATTCCTTGGACTCAAACAACTTGGACGAAATCAAGACCCCTGATCGCGGTTTTTGATTTCGTAATAAACTCATAATATTATTATATTCGAAGATGTAAAATTAATTATAATGAGAATATTTGTTGTTTCAATGAATTAGTACCAAGTGACCAAACCCTCGCCCATGTGGTAAATGAGCGCACTCCACGCTATTTCCACAATGAAATTGAAGTACACCCCGGCAACGAAAGACTGGATGAAATACATTGCCCTTGAAATGTACCCTCCCTGAATGCAATAAATATTGAAAAGAATAAGAATAATGTAATATAATAAATAAATGCTGATGGATGAATCAGTGAGAAAGACATTTTTATACGTACATACATCACAGACAAAACGTCACGCATCATGCTTTTACTAACTTTATACCATTTATCGCGAATCTTAGAAACATTAAAATGTTATTTACTACCTAACTTAACATTCAAGTGAGTTTCGTTTTTATTGCTTATTACTATGGCCATAGTATGGTAGGGAAACCACTGACGCAAAAGTCTCCAGTCAGTTTAATTAGAACTCAGAATTCGAGTAGTTATAATTTATAGGTGTTAAAACCAGCTGACTACACCATGTTATACTATAATGTTGCCAAATAAAGAAATAAAGGCTAAAATAGCTGGACACGCGACAGTGAGGACAAAATAAAGTGATTTTTTTTTATCTTCCAGAGTCCCAGTAGCTCTTGCTCTCATTGTCCCTATGACTCTCTTGTTTCTTTCAATTTGTGTTTCTCTTTTTAGCACAGTCTGACTTTATCTTAAAATGTTTCTCTCTCTCTCATTGTGTCTTCCATTCACATATAATTCCATTTGAGACTATTATACACGAGTTTCGGTACTACTAGTGAAACTTGGATGTTCTGAGGTTTCAGAATATCTCTGATTACCCCCTCGGGGAATATAGTAGCGAGCATATGCGACTACTAGAGGTTACAGGACGAGGACGTGTTACTTCTATACCCCAGACGTGTGAGATGGGGCGTTGGACCTGTTCTTGGTCTATAATTTTATGCTGCATATCGGCATGTCAACAACTTATTTATGAATAATCGTTCATGATAAATGCCAATACAGAGCTGCATATTTATTTAAACGTTACGTAATTAACATACTTTAAATCGATTTTTCATTTAATGTATGAAAGGTCGGGGTAATTTACGAAGAGGCAGCTGCATTCTCTTGCCTTACAAATTATACGTGAGAGGATTGGACAATAATTACAGTCATGTCCAGCAAATATGTAACTCCAATCTTTTATTTACGTGCACGATAACCTAATTCCTTTATTTATGGATAATTTTGTGAAAACTGATTTAACTGGTTAACTGTTTCAGTTTAATTTATTTTAAATGTTACAAAAGAGCAGTGATAGCCTTAATCAAATTTGGTAATCATTATTTAATTTCATTGGAAAATAAACAATAAATAATGTAGTTAGCTAGTTAGTTTACAAATTGAGATTGTTTCATTGCATGAAACAATTGCAAAATATCAACTCCTAGCTAGCTAACCTTATAAGATAAAGGTATCCTAACAGGTGGGTATCTAATGGTTAGAGAAATGTTATTTCTTCCTATAAGAAGTAGACACTTATTATAGAGAGACTCTCTAAGTGTTAGAGAGTACATACATTTTACAGAAACATTGATAAGTATTCATTTTTTTTATATTCAAATTATTTTTCTATTTTGACTCCACCGATTGATTTACCTATGTACATACAGAATGGAACTTACTTATTTGGGCATTTTCATTTTTTTGTGTACCCCTCATTTTTAGGCTGTCCCACAGATTCAACATTTAATAGCGAGATAAATATGGATATGAGGTCTAACTTTTGGAATAAAAACGTTAAAACATGTATTTAAATTGATGAATTCATAAGAAAACTTGGTTCAAATACATTTTAATTATTAATTATAAATATTTAAAATGTTCAAAGTAACTGTTTTCGGCATGTCCCACCCCTTACCACCTTTAAATTACCCGAATTTACTGAAATATTTTCTATGAACACATGTTAAGAGTTTTGGTGCGCGTATTGGGTACTGCTTTGTCGTCACAAAAAATAAATTTGTAGATTTAAACTCTAATAACATAGGCTTAAAATCAATTTTCCAAAAATGCTCTAAACTTGAACCGGTCGGACATGTCAGTTTAGTGACGGTCCCACTTGTATCTAAATAATTACTAAACTCATATTATTTATTGAAAATAGCAACATTATCTGAAGAAGACTACGGCCGCCATCTTAGAAATAGGTCATTTTGTCAAAGTTTCGTGAGAGAAGGGTATTTTGTTCGTGTCGGCTGCTGTCTCCATTTTGTTAGTCAAGTTTGTGACGTTATTATTATTATTATATAGATTTCTTAGATCCTCGAACTGTTTCAAACGAATCCGATATTATTTAGATATCGTTTGTCATGTTTTATTCAATGCAAAATATCATAACTGTGATTAGAAAACGTTTTCATTCAATTCTTGCCGGAGAATGTGACGTCAGTTTGGTGACATTTTTGCCTGTCATCTAAGAACTCTTTTTTTTATCAGGGTACACATTCTACTGAAATTGCCCATTTATGATATATTATTTAAAATACATTTAGATTTTAGATGATATTTCTACTTATTTTGAACAATTTTATATTTATATTTAAAGAATTATATCAGAGACAAATTGTGTGAGAATTTTCAAGACAGTGTCATCTTCAGAGAGTACATGGTCATCTTTTATCAAACTTTGTGACTTTTGTAATATTCGGGAGTGCGATTTTTTTACCATGAGTTTTCATATCATGACCGAATGAATACACAAACTTTATACTGGAGTGCGATTTTTGAATCTCATTCGGTGAGCTCAGCTGTTTAAAATGTCAAAATTACTACGGAGATACGCATCTTTTTACTGCTGATTTACATAAGCATAAGCATATGCTCACGACTATATTCCCCGAGGGGGTAGTCAGAGATATTCTGAAACCTCAGGATATCCACGTTTCACCAGTAGTACCGTAAGCACCGTACTGCTAATTTGACTTTCAAAAATCGCTCTCCTGTAGTATGATTTTTGAAAGTCAACTCGGCAGTAGAAAGATGCATATCTCCATAGTTATTTTGACATTTTCAACTGCTGAGCTCACCGAATGAGATTCAAAAATCGCACTCCAGGTCATTTTCAACTGCTGATTTCAACGTGTGACTTTCAGTGCGATTTCTAGTGTACTCTCGTATCATTATCTATGAATACCTATTAAATCTTGAACATTTACAACTTTTTTGGTCATGATTTTTAGAATTTTAGAAGTTTCGGAAGAATACTATTACGACCTAAGATTAAGACCAATATTAGGTGGTGATTAAGATATTAGCCTTAATCAAAAGGAGGTTGGGTCGTGATTGAACACCGATAAAACTAGACACAGTTTGTCAATGCCTACTTAAGGATGCATGGTCGAGATTCTCGCAATAAGTAAAGATGCCCGCTTTGGGTAACACTAAGCAGTAGGTATAGCTATTGAGAACCGAAGAGGTTGGCAAACAGAAAAGAAATTCTTGACTGTAATGGTTAAAACTATTCATAGCTTCGAGCTATTCAATTTGTCTTTACCAATACGGGGCTACTGCTTCGTAATTTTTGCTCCTTTTTTTGCTTTTAGAGCCGTGGTGGTCCAGTGGCGAGTAACCTTGCCTGCTGTGCAGAAGGCGATGGTTCGATCCCCGTCCAAGCCGACTCGTACCAATGAGTTTTTCGGAATTTATGTACGATTTGTTACACCACTGGCTTTTCGGTGAAGGAAAACATCGCGAGGAAACCTGCAAGCTTCAATTTCGAGGCGTGTATTATACCCACTGTCCATTATAAGTGGCGACGGGCCACCCCCCGTCACACTGGACAGAGTTTCGGTACTACTGGTGAAACGTGGATGTTCTGAGGTTTCAGAATATCTCTCACTACCCCCTCGGGGAATATAGTCGTGAGCAGATGCTTATGCTTATGCTTTTTGCTTTTAGTGTCCGAGCTAAGTATTATGTGGCGTCAGATCTCTTTCCACGGCAATTCAAGAAGACTGAATGAAATATGAAATAAAGATGGAAACGTATCCAGCTGATTATTTTTATTTTGCTGCTATAGCTTAGTGTTACAGTTGTGTAAGTATGAGTGTTTTAACATTTTGTCCTTTTGTTATTATCATAATATAATAGCGAAGATAATAAGCAAAAATGCTAAATGATTTGAATTAGGTAAATTTCTCATAATACAGGGTGTGAAATGGCATACTTTACTGGGTGCTTCAGACCATCAAACTAAACAACTTTCACTATGGAGCCAACATCGAAATAGTGTTAACTCATTTTGCTGTTTAGAAAATTTCAATGGCCATTCGACCCCATTGATAACCATGTCCTCAGGTTTCCGACTATTTCGATACCAAATGTCATCAAAATTACTTTGTAGTTTAGTCTTGAAAACATAACCGACAGTCAGAGACACTTTCGCATTTATAATTTTTGTATGGATGAATTTGAATGGATTTAGAAAATCCTGATTTTACTAGCAATGCACTAAACTCAGTGCAGTGTGAAATGTGTTAGCCCGTTGCCTCACTTTAATAATAGTAATCTATGTTAGTTCATATTTAGAAAGATCCAGTGAATTTTTATAGCTGTGTACGATGAGCTCACACGCACGTTACTCACGACTGACGGATTCCCTTTACTTTATAAATAAACTAGTTTCTTCACCGACTGGCGGTAAGTAATAACAATATTATTTACTATTATTTTGTAACAACAATTTTGAAGTTTGCTGTGTAAGCAATAATTATAAATTTAAACTTCGAGACATACGCCTGAGGATGAGCAATTAAATAGTCTTAAAGGTCTGCAATTGGCAAATTAGTTACCTATGTTTTTAACAGCTCTTCATTGTTATTGAAAAACAGTAAGTATACATTTTATATTGCGAAGATAAATGTTTACCATAAAATCTTAATTGCAATAATACATTAAATAACTGTTTACTTTAATTTAAAAATCATGTTTTTCTCCCAGAGGGCAGAGATTACGGGATAACTTTGGAAGGTGCTAGTGGTCCTGACCTCTTTTGCTTCCTCTAGTCTAGATCCATACATTACTAGTATGTCGTACATTATCGTTAATTTCGGGTACTTGGAATGTGACATATTTTAAGTACGTCCCTAATCTGTTCTAGGTACTTTCTCCGAGGTCTGCCTCTACCAATGTTTCATTCCACGCTTACCTTAAATATCGCATATATTTCATTACTATATTATTTTATTTACTTTAAGGCCCGAATCCACCAAACGAGAGTAAATTTTATTCTTAGATTATTATTATTATTATTTATTATAACCAACCCTTACGAGTATGTTATCTAAATGAAATGTCAATGTCACATAATTAAAAAAGTTAGAATAAAAAGAAACCTAACAAATTAAAACTGTATAACCTCACATTGCAATAAGTACGGATACAACGACCTCTTTTTTTATGTGAATTATACATTCGTTCTTTTAGTACGGGGTGCGTAAACACCAAAAGAAAAATTGTTCCTTGTATAGTTACTCTTCTATAAATCTAAGTTTGGTCGAATCCGGTCTAAGTATAATTTAATTTTACTCTGGTTTTGCTTAAAAATAATCTCTCCTACGAGCATGTCTCCCCCATATTAGTTGTAATTTCATTTTAGCATAATTTACTATGTATTTAAATATTTATTAACATAATTTGCTGTACATAACATAACATTAAAATAGGTAAAAAAAAAATACAACGAATAAAGAAAATATAAACGCCTTGGGGCGCCGTACCCAGGACGCTGGCAGCATTCTCCCTCTGGATTGCTAGGCTTATTCGCTGCCGGAGGAAGCTGCCAGCTCTCCTGTCGCATGTACTCTCTACCAGGCGTGCGGACAGCTCTTACTATGTTAACTATTATAATCATTTTTAACTTCGCTCACTCTGTACGAAGCACAGCATATGCTCACGACTATATATTCTCCGAGGGGGTAGTCAGAGATATTCTGAAACCTCAGAACATTTTCACCAGTAGTACCGGAACTCTTTTCAGTGTGACGGGGGGTGAGCCCGTCGCCACTTATAATGGAAAGTGGGTACAATACATGCTTCGAAATTGAAGCATTCAGGTTTCCTCACGATGTTTTCCTTCACCGAAAAGCCAGTGGTGTTACAAATCGTACATAAATTCCGAAAAACTCATTGGTACGAGTCAACTTGGGCGGGGATTGAACCATCGCCTCCTGCACGGCAGGCAAGGTTACTCGCCACTGGACCACCACGGCTTGTTAATAAATATGTTGGTATAAATAGTCACCCTGACTGTTTTGTCAATCGATCGCTTAAACAATATAAGTCGTCACAATACACAATACCAATATTAAAGGGCACAATCAAATTGTTAGGTAATTTGATTGTTTGTGCTAAGCAAAATCTGTATTAAAATCATATTCTCTTTTATATGGTATGAATCAATTTTCTTCAATCATAAATTACTTAATTCTGTTCCGCTGACTGTAATTTGAGCATTCTAAAAAGGAAACGAGGTCGTAATCCTTTGTAAAATAGCCAGAGGAAAACGTCCATGTTTCACCAATGAACTTTAGGTTAAAAATTATCATATTAAGCAGGCACTCATTTGTCCTGAGGTATTTGTCGTGATCATAACAGCGTGATGATACCATTATTTCGTTTTCTGCGACTTCCTGGCTGACAGTGAAAGTCCTGTTGAAGTCAGTACTAAAGATTTTAAGTTATTATCTAACAGACAGACAAACTTACACAACAAATAAACACGTTTTTCTATTACGATGTTTGGATTATTATTTTGAATTACAGACAATTTTTTTTGCTTGACTGCTTATCTTCATCCATTAGAGTTAATTTTAGAAGACTACATCCAAATTATATGTCGGTGATTTGGAAATAAAAATTCAAAATAATTTGTTGATGTGTTACTTACAGCCACATGAAAATAAATAATTATGTTCTTTTTTAGCTTCCCTTTCCTAGTTGTAGTACCTACCTATATAGTTATGAGAATTTGGATAATCCAGTTACTGGATTAAGTGCCCATTGCCGTTCAAAAACAAGTGTCGAAGAAAATTTCAGATTTTTAAAATTTTTAGTCATCATGTAAAGTCCGACCAGAAATATAAAAAACCTCGCCATGTTGCGTAAAATTATGGGAATAAATTTTTGTTCTTGGAACACTAACATTAAATGTGACAGTCGATTGCAGCGCCCCACAAACCAGGATTTTTAAATATTCATGGTCAGGCTTTAGATCGGTAACTATTGTGCGATTCGCGGCATTTTCAGTAATAAGTAGGTTTTTTGCAGCCTTTTGCGTTTGTGCTTTTATCATTATTCTTACAAGTCATGTTCTAACCGGTGTCCCATTAGAAGTTACCAATATGATAAAAATATTTAGTCGAGAACACGTCAAGCTGGACACAATTGAACTGTTCTTATGCCATTCGTATAAAAAAAAATATCGCTCTTCAAATGAAGTTTAAAGCTTGGTGGGCTCTTGACTGAACATGGCTGTATTGGCTAGTTACCTTTGCCTTTCCCAAACAGAAAAATTTCATTTAGATTTCATTGTATAAATTCAGTTCCATCGTTTTCAAGCCATGATCCAATATACGATACGCATACGTGTATCCTTTTTCGTTTTGTTCGTTTTATTTTGCTACTAAGTATTTAGTCTTTTCAAATAATGCAAAATGTTTGCAAATAATCCTCTTTGTTATGTTTGCATTTTGCATATTTTCTTATCGTATAACGTGACATTTAAGTGGGATATAGCAATTTTTATTGCATGTTGCATCATGTGCCTCACCATGCCGGGAAATGTTTATGGTTTTGATGTAAAAGGAAAACAGTTCAAGGAAGACGTTGGAATGTCATATTGTGTAGGAGGCTTAAAGTGGAGAGAAATAATTGAAATGTAGATCCTTTTTAGGGTTCCGTACCCAAATGGTGAAAACGGAACCGTATTCATAAGCCTACGATGTCCGACCGTCCATCCGTCCGTCCTTCCTATTTAGGGCTGTATCTTTTGAACCGTAATAGCTAGACAATTGAAATTTTCCCAGAATATGCGTTATTATGGCGGATTTGCTACAAATAATAAAAATTAAAAAAAATGTAAGGGGGTCCTCATGAAAGAAAAAAAATGTATATCCACGTTTTTTCTTCTCCCTCTATCGTAAAAACAGAAATACATACAAGCGTCAAACTTGGTGTCATTATAGATTTAACTCTGCAGTATAACAACAAATATTAAAAACCAGCTTAATATGAGTTGGTCTTGCGCTAAATGTCCCGGAGAAAACAAAAAAAATTCTAAGTTATGTGGTGGTGTGGTACGGAACCCTCGGTGTACGAGTAGCCCGACTCGCACTTGACCGTTTTTTAATACAATTTTCAAAACCGTGATTGTTGTGAAATATCGATATCAAGCGCAGATAGATATCTATCACAAATTTTGAGAGTTTTTGTTTCAAAACAGTCAAAAAATATTGAAAGGATGTGGTGTGGCGTTTATCTAACCATTTCAAACTAAGCTAAGCGTTTATATAACTTGCCTTGTTAGGAACTTCTCGAAATTGAAATTTGGTACATTGCACTTTCCAGTGGACTAAAAGCTTGAATTTCAAAAATTACATCTTGCAATTATAAGAAGCAATTTAAGTGTTTTATTCAATCGTTCAAATTAATCGTTTTGAAGCAATAATTTTTACGAATTATCTACTTATCATTTAGGTGCACTAAAAAATACGGCCAAGAGCGTGTCGGACTCGCCCATGATAGGTTTCCGTAGCCATTGCATAAGTAGATAAGAAAATAATTGTAATGTCGATTCTCGTACCTATAAGAAAATTTTGAACCTAACGATAGACAAACAGCACTTTTTGCGGTCAATCTTAACTATTATAAAACCGTAAAATCAACATAATATCAACTTAACTAGTATAAAACCGTAAAATCATGAGGAATAAAAAGTAGCGGTTCACTTAATATAAACTCATATGACGCTCGATAGCGCGATTTAAATGACGTGCAGCGCCATCTATTGACATAATTGTGTGGTTGTTTGTTTGTTCGCGCATCACGCAAAAACTGCTGAACCGATTTTGATGAAACTTTTTTTGTTTGATAGCTTATGATCTGACTTAAATTCTGGTATATAATTTGTGCGGACGAAGTCGCGGGAAAACACTAGTATATTATATTATGTGATAGGTTTTTCTGAACTTTTAATATTGTCATCTACTGACGCCTCATTGAAGATCAAGATAAAATGTCTGTTGACATGGTAGTTTTATAAGCATGTCGCTAAACGTTGACCGTAATTTTTAGATTGGATTTCCCTGCTCGCATAATTCACGCCCTACGTCTCTTAAAGGTAAAGCCACATCCTATTAGTAATAAGTAAAAAACCATCACCTAACGGTTTTATGTACCAGTTAAAGAACATTCCTATTCATTAATTATTTCCTTACAAAACGTATTGACAGAATTCCAATTTATATGCTAAATCCTTTCTAGAGATTTTCTCTAAGGGCCAATTCGGACTGAAGTAGCAGGCGGCGCGGCGACCAGTTTTTTTTTTAAATTTTATTTTTCTTAGGATGATTTACAGCTTTGATTATAGAATAAACACACCCATAACTATACACTAATTACAAATCTCCACCTATAGAACAAAATGTTACCTAAATGTTACCTGAGATATGATTATATAATTTCAGTTGAAGTGATAAACGGATAGAACGAGTAAGCGTCACACATTTTTGGTTTCGTTTTTGATATCCGCCAAATTGAAAAGATGATGACTGGTCAAAATCTTTGTTTTCGTTATAACTACCGACGTAGGTTACACATAATTATGTGCTTTTAAAAACTGTTTGCTATTTTACCAGCTCAAGTCCTTAAATGTATTCAGGTTACTTACCCGATCATTGAATTTGGCTGACTGCTCTAGAGTGTAGATGTTAACGAATTACGTAACGGTTGTAATAATTAACATAACAATGTAAACTTCATTGGCCTTATGGTGCTCTTCCTCTATTATGTATTCATTATCATATCAGCCGATAGACGTCCACTGCTGAACAAAGGCCTCCAAAAGGATCGCCACAACGACCGGTCCTGCGCTGCCCACATCCAACTGGGTCCACTGCCTTCAGCAGGTCGTCGATCCACCTTGTGGAAGGCCTACCCATGCTGCGCGTTCCGGTACGCGGTCCTCACTCGAGCACTCTTCGGCCCCATCGGTCATCGGTTCTGCGAGCAATGTGCCCCACCCTTCGTGTATATGAACTATGAATTTTATTTTAACTGATCATATTCAGCCAGTATCCACTTACGTATAGGTAAGCCTCTTCTTCCAAATCACTGAGGTGCTTGATATGAAATACCAAGAAAACGGTCACCCGTCCAAAGATTGACCTGATCGGGCGTTGCTTAAGACGCTGTTATCCGGTCGAGGCCGTTTTTTGAACACAAACGAAAGTGTTTTAAACTGTGTTTTAAAGTCTGAAAACCAATTATGTCTTATTTAAGGATCTGGCTGATAGGCGACCGTTCTCAATTACACGATTAGATTAAGTTTAATAGATAGAAAAAAATCCCAAAGTTACCCCTTTTTGTTATGTTTTTTCAATACTATGATTAAACTGCTGTTATTTAACTTTTTATTCTTGTACTAAACACATTAAATATTTCCAGTGAACTCCATTGAATTTTGATCTTAGAAACACCCTTGAGCAAAGATATTGATGAAAAACACGTTTTTTTGCGATCCTGCTTTCAATTGGAGCGGGATGGCTAATTGCAAACTTATGCTTGCAAGAAAGAGACGCTTGCACTTGGATAACCTGGCCTTAACATCGGTTATCGTTCACACACCGAATCACCAGAATGACCTGTATTAGTCAAAGCAACTATGTAAACGCTTATCATAGCAATCCTTGAAATTACGTATATTAAATTAAAATACGGATCGAGTAAATACAATTTACATCGTGGGCTGGTTGGTCGAAGATTACCATTGCGGTCAACTACCCAATTACAGATACCCCTGTCGAGTTCGTAAACAGTTCAATTAATATCCATATCTGATATACTTGAGTCGGAAGAATTATCTTTGCAAAGACCTAGATATTTGCAATATGTAAAATAGATATGTAATAATGTTTTTCATAGATAGCATCGTAATACCGATTGCTTTCAAACGGTGACGGAAAACATCGTGAGGGCCTGTACACGCTGAAGAAGAAATTCCGGTACGTATGTGAAGTCTACCAAACCGCATTGGGCACGCGTGTTGTACTAACGCCCATACACCCTTCTCGAGGGTAGGCCTCTGCCCTGCAGTGGAACGTATGTAGGCTGATGATGCTGATAGAGAGATAGATAGCATAACTATGAATATTCTATAATACCTAATCTCCATAGATCTGAAGTTCTGTTTCAAGAGCTGGTATGACTTTTTTTTTTAATTGAAAGCGATTTCATGTTTCCATTATAGCATAACGTTAAGCTTATGATTTAGATGGACGGAATATGTATTTTCTTTTACTAATGCCACACATCATTTTATTTTATTTTACTAAGTACTAACCCTATTGTAGAAACAACAACTTATTTTTTACTGGGGACATGGTAGTGCTCCGCTTAGACGAGCTAAACAAGACATCATCATCTCAGCCGATAGCCGCCCCACGCTTGACAGGCCTTCCTCAAGGATCGCCACATCAACTGGCCAGTAGAGCTTTATATTTAAAGTAACGCCATCTCTGCTATAATAATGGAACGACATACAACGTTTCTTGAGCAAAACAGCTTTTACTTTGCAAAAATGTTAACTGAGCCTACTTGAAGGTTGAGTGCGCAAGAGCATGGTCTGGTAGTAGTTGTTAGTTCCAGTGATCGTTCTTAGATGGCGTTCTTTGATATTAAGCTTAAAAATTTATTATTAGTATAGTGTACATAACTTTATTAATCTATGGTAAACTTAAATCCGTTTCATATTTTACGAGACCATCGAACTAAATATCTTTCAACACAGACTATAAAATCGAAGCAAACATATTTATTTTCTTATATTTGGGTCGAATAGCCATTTGCGTATTCAAATGCAAAGTTTTGTATTGAATAATAATATCATACAGATTGCTTTTTGACGTCATATTTTGATTCCACCATTCTAGAGAAGATGCGACCAGAAACTCTACAACAAATATTTTCTATGGAACAACTTTTTTGGATTTTGATATTGACTCCATAGTGAAAGTTGTACAGTGTAATGGTCTGAAGCAATAATTATGGATGTTAGTATGTATGTTAGTATATACCCTGTAAAACAAAATGTTACATTGAATGCAATAATGTTAGACAAAATCAAAATTACTTGCATTAAAATCTCAAGCAACGTAAAAGAGAGCCTTACTACAATTATTACATAAAGTATGTATGTAGCAAGGGTTCTAACCACCCCAAAGAGGAACTTGGTTGAACTTTTTATTTATGTTTTATGTATGGTTTATAGATTTTTACTTATATTATTTTATCCAGGTTTCGGTACTACTGGTGAAACGTGGATGTTCTGAGGTTTCAGAATATCTCTGACTACCCCCTCGGGGAATATAGTCGTGAGCATATGCTTATGCTTATGCTTATTATTTTATCCAGGTTTACAAAATCAACTACCTACATGTATTTTAAGATTTATATTATCTTGTTGTGGGGGCTGGCAAGCCAGCAACACTTCGACCCAGTGGGATCTTTTGTGTTAGCCCCAATACTTTTTGCTAAGTATTGGGGCTAACACAAAAGATTTATCTAGTAAAGAAACCGATGCAGCCTTGGTGTTAAAGGAAAACCCATGAATCTTTACAATTATCACCCTAGCTCCAAGGTTACTTTTCAGTCTGGCAATCGTGTGAATTCACCTACTTACGTGTTTGCTCTACTTTAGCCAAACCGTGCTAATTGTATGTACATAGCTTGCTGCCAAATACCTGCAATTTAAAAGCGAAAGTGGTCACAAAAATTCTAGGAGTTATTTCTATAAATACAGATGTAACAAAATACCCTAGTAATATGTAAACCTTCAAAATGAACACCATTTTTATAGAGACAACATCGACAACAAAAGTCTGCTGTTTCATAATAAAACTACAGTGTCTACTTGACTCAAATGTATGGGCCGTACCCGAGGGGTGAAAACGGGACCCTATTCATAAGCCTGCATTGTCCATCCGTCCGTGCGTTTGTCCTACCTATTTAGGGCTGTAACTTTTGAACGGTAATAGCTAGACAGTTAATAATGTACACAGAATATGCGTTGCGGCGGATTTACTAACAAATAATAAAAATGTCAAAATTTTTAAAATTAAGGTGCTCATAGAAACTAATTTTTATAAACGGTCTAGAGGTAAAGGTCCCGGTAAAAACAAAAATGTTTTGTTAGTTAATATGTTGTATGGTTGTTTGGTATGGAACCCTTAGTGAGCGAGTAGCCCGACTCGCATTTGACCGGTTTTATTTCGATATTGTATATTTGCACCTATTCATGTACGAAGATAGGTGCTATAATATACAGGGTCCTTCTTAATATGCTGACACTTTTTTAAGGGGATGTTCAGACCATCAAACTGAATAACTTTCTCTATGGGACCAACATCGAAATCGCGAAAAAAAAATCAGCTGTCCCATACATTTGGCTAGAGTAGATTTGCAGTTTTGTATGGAAGAGCAGATTTTTTTTTCGCGATTTTGATGTTGGTCCCTTAGCGAAAGTTGTTCAGTTTGATGGTCTGATCATCCTCTTAAAAAAGTGTCAGCATATTAAGTTGGACCCTATTTATGTTATACAAACATTATACTGCCGTACTAGGTACCTTACTGTTCATTCCTACTACCTTAGAAAAAGTATATTGTCTAGAATGAGCCTCACACTTGTTCCGTATAAAACAAAAGGGGCTAACTTTCTTAGGTTGGTGTGCGTGATGCGCCATACTAATTATGTATGTGTGCGTGTATATGTATAGGGTTTTGGAACCAGTACTGGTTCCTATTTTTTTCGACGCTTTCGTAGCTTTGACTGTCTATCTTGATAATCTAAGCCTACTACCTATTAAATTCTTAATGTTGAATTATTATATTTACAATGATAGTCCTTGATCGAAATCGTCACAATCTAATAATGTGCAACGTAGGTACAACGCAATAGAACTTTAAATAGAATCGATGACTTTTCCGAGCGAATGTTCTAGTAACCACCTGAACTAGGTACCACCTGGTTATACCAGATGTCTTAACAATAATAAACCTTATCAATAAGTTACACAACTCAATATTCAACATCAATGAAACTTTTTTACCACAGTTATGCAAAACGTATTGGTATTGTCATGGGTTTTGAGTCAACCTTGTTATCTACGTGTCTATTATTTCTTTTGCTTTCCTTGGCCGACTGGCACGTCCGATGTGGTACAATTTTTTTAGTGGAATCTTGAATTTTGATTTGGCAATAGTGCCTTAGGGTTCCACAAAGATGGATTTTTATTTTTATTTATACCCAAGAAAACGACTAGAAGAGCTTTTCATAATGTTTGTTGCATTGGTAAAGAGTAGTAAGATATTGCTATAGAACTAATGCAATAATTTTAATAGGTCTCCCATAAGAAAAAACATAATTATTTGATTTGAAAAAAAATTCTCTGATATTATTGACATTACGTTAATTTTTTTTTTAATATATAATTAATGGACTTCTTGCTTGTGCGTTAGCACCGCATTTCCGCCAATGAAAAGTGGTTTGAGGGAGTATCTATCCAATCTCGAGGATTGTTTTTGAGTAAGAACAACTGAGAAGGATTGTGGAGCCTCGTGGCAGGCTGAGACGCGAACCGCGCGAACACCACGCGTGAGACAAGTGTTCGGGGCAAACCCATTAATTATTTACTATGTGCTAGAGACACGACATACAAATTATAGATATAGCGTAGGTGTGGTGATATCGCCACATTTAATAGGACAACGTAATGAAGTGCAGTGTCATCTCTAGCACCTAGTTTAACTACGTGTTAGGTAAATCAATGGATTCTGATTCTAAATGTCGCATTCTTGTAGGTTCACGTAGGTATGGAGACGACTATACGGGGTGTAACAAAACACCCTAGTAATACTTTAGGGTGTGCTTCAGACCATTAAACTGAACAACTTTCAATATGGAGCCAACATCTAAATTAACAAATAAAAATCAGCTGTCTCATACATTCGAGTCGCGTCGGTCGGTCGTTACTGCAGTTATATATGAAACAGCAGATTTTTTTTTCGAGATTACGAATTTGGCTCCAAAGTCGTTCAGTTTGATAAGAATAAGAATAATAATAAGAATCATTATTGTTAGAGCTGGTGGTATACAAAGATTTTAGAGTAAAACAAAGAGAGCAAGCAGCTCTTACCGTATCAGGCATACAATAATATTCAACAATTTATAATCCATTTTACATGCGATGACTGAATAAAATTAACCTACTTATACACAATTTTCATGACATGTAAAAAGAAAGAATATTTTATAATACAGCCCAAACACACAGATGGTCCGACGAGGGTGTTTTGGTACACCGATAGTGATATAAACCTAATTTTCCTCATTTTCTCGTTCAAACATTTAAAGTGATCTTGGGAAGCACTCGTAGAGTTAGATAAAAAAAATCCATTTAAATACAATTGTATACGGAATCCTCAGACTGTAAACAACGTTCCATATTTGACCTTTATTTCACTGGTCAATGAGGTGCAAATAGTTTTTATTCATACTCCAATTATATCTAGCCCTGCGATTTACAGCTACTCGTCATGAAATCGATAATCTTGTTATTATTTAGAAATCACTATTACAGGCTCTAGGATATTATTATGCTAATTGATCCTCAATCTTCCAGTTCATGTGTTAAAGCCTAAATTCACTAGTTAACCAATTATCTAATTCGAAACAATTGAAAATCGATTGCTTTAATCGATACCCGATTACCAATTATGGTAGTTCTTTGTTCTTATCATCGACTTCTCTAATGAGGGGGTAAAGAACACGATGGTTGCAGAAACTTGCCTTGTACTAATTCCGCAACCGGAATATTGGCGATTTTTATCGGATCTTCGGCAATTTGATGTAATTGTAGGGCTTTTGACCGCATTCTTGTACTGTTTAAGGTCTAGACTTACCAGTTTTGGTTTTTATTTGCTGAAAATTAAACGGTTTTATGGGATTTTCGTGTCAGTAAATAGTATGACAAGAATGATTTTAGAGTAGTATCACGCTTTTAACGACAGCTGACGTCTACTGGCTGAGTGATGATCTGTGAAAAGCCTCGGTAACAGAATTAACTGAATTACTTACCTCTCTTAACTTACCTTTAGAGCAGTGTACTAGAGTGTAGGTTAATGATGCGTACCTAATTAACTGTTTATCCTATCCTATCTAGGCCATAAACTCATGACCATAATCGCTTTCCAGGTGGTCAAACACTTTTTTAACTAGCAAATACGCACTTGGCTGACATAACATCAAGGTCAAAAGTCCCAAAATAAAAAAAATGATAAAAAAAAAAAACTCAAGGTAAGTTTCATAATTTATAGAAAGTTCTAGGATAATTATGTCGAGTATTGAAGGGTGGTCAGCCGATGTAATTTTTATTTATGTAATAATTTTTTATTCAGTTCTATCAAAATAAGCCTCTTTATTTTATTCTCAATTAGGACACATACCTATTTTTCAATCCGTAGAGAGTTGCGAGGCTGTCCACCGCAGATTGGTGAACTTTTATAATACGCATTAAATTTTCTTTGTCTGCGTACCTATGTAGGTTTCTTTACCATATTTTCCTTCAGCGTTTGAGAACAGTCGGTATCGTACATCCGAAGTTAGAAAAACTCATTCCCTTTCCTCATTTGAACCCGAACCCTTATGATTGAAAATCCACGCTTCTCCTCGACACGCCAACGACGGTGACCGTCTAATTCGCATATTTACTTAAAATTATGTTAATCTATCAAAGGATATTGAAAGTTCCGCTCGTAATTGCGATCATAATAATACGTAATAGAGCAGGTAATAAATTGAACTCTTCCTTTTCAATGTCGGATATCGTTTGTGCTAGAATGTTCTACTTATTTCATAATTTTTAAATACTGCTTGAGCGGGAATTGTTTACAAATACGAATGTTAATATAACTAATTATACGAGTGCAAAGATATTGTACTCATGCCTATCTTTCATAGGCCATTCATCATCCATTCCATTTTGTTTTGAGAAATTTTCTTGATAAAAAAAAAGTTCGTTGACATTCTCACATATTTTGCTGTCAGATTTTAATATGTATTGATACTTTGAATTGATCTATTGTGCAGTTGGTGTTCGTTAACAACAGACTAACATTGTCGATATTATTGCGTATTATTGGTAATGAGCTGTTTATTTACTGGCATTACCACAAAACGTAAACCTTATTTCTTCTTTTATTTGGAGAAAATATTAATAAGTCTTCTGTTATTCTCTCATATATGAAATGGTTTAGTCGTTATAGGCAACTATTCAATGATCGATTTTCAATGTTTATAAACAAATGCTCCCAGTGAGAACAATGATAACAACCAAATTATTCATATTATCAACTTCAAGGCGAGTTTCCACTGTGAATTAAAAATGGCGATGCAATGGGCTCTTTACCTATCACACTGGACAGGGTTTAGGACCCGCTAGTGAAAATATGGGTTACTAGATTTAGAATGTCGCTGATCCCCTGAAGAAATATAGTCATAAGCATAATGCATGTACACATAATCTTTCACGATTCGATAAAGTTAATTCTATAAAACGATGATTGATAGATGAAAAAAGATGAATAAAACACAATGAGTGCACGTTTCTTATTTTATAAATTGAGCATATTACTCCACTTGCCACAAATATCGTTTAAACTATCCAATAAATTCCAGTTCGACTTTATAGGCGTTTCGTAAAGCCATCTTGATTGAAATGACTCCGGTCGTAGACGCAGACCACCTGTACACATACATTGAAATGTTTTATTGACGTTTTATCGACTAAATTGGAACTGTATGTAGGTTTCTCAAAAGCTTTCCTTCCTCATCCATTGTTTGTGAAGATTTTAGTCTCATTCTTGGAAAAAAAGATAGGTACTATTTATATTATCTGCACATGCGTTATAAAAACTGGAGTTCTTATACTCTGTGGTTCATCATCATCATCATCTCGGTCGATGAACTTCCACTGCTGCTGCTGGACATAGGCCTCCCCCAAGGATCGCCACAATAGACCGGTCCTGCGCTGCCCTCATCCGTGTTCCCTCCGCCTTCACAGTTTGCCCATCCACCATGTAGGGGGTCTACCCATTCTGCGCTTTTCACTACGAGGTCGCCACTCGAGAAATTTTCAGCCCCATCGGCCAGCGGTGCTGGAGCGATTCTTTGGTTGTCTGAAAAAAATTGAAATCTTTGGACCCTTTATGTTGTTTTGGTCTTTTTGGCGTACATAACTAATTTGTCGTGTTATGATATAATTTGTAAGCTTGGCAAGGTCAATAATCTTCTGTAACTGTATGACGACAGTAAATCAGCGCTGAGCTCGTTGAGCCCAGCATAATGCTGAGTCGTAACCCTGTTTTCACTTTTCGGAAATTACTATAATAACATAGGCTACCTTATTTCTTCAGACAATTTTGTTAATACTTTTAATTTAATTATTTTTACATAGATTACTTGGACACGTATAACAATGAATATAGTTGGTAAAAAAACAATAAACACAATACGTTAATTAATTCATTTTGTTACTTTGTCACATTTTACATAGGTATGTATATCCACATATTTACTATCAGTAATTTTAGTCCAATTTGATTTGACAAAATATGAAAAAAATGTGATCAACGTTTTCGTCAACCGTACCAACATGATCGTACCAATAGAGCATGCTATTTTCAGAAATGTAACATGTTCTTGTTAACAAATTTATAGCAACTGATGAACGTTAGTTGTTACTTTGACTTAAACATAAACTTTCATTGGGAGCTTTTGCATGTAATCACATTCCAATTGCTAAATAGCATGAAGGTAACAATGCTAATAAGACTAACGCAACTCGGACCTAGCACAAAGATGGTCTATTTCTTTAATTAACTACTTACAATACTTACTACTACTTACTAGACTTTGTTGTTTGCATCGCCCGCCATACTGACCTTTCAGTTATTGGATAAATTGCCTTTTTTCTATTAAGTTAAGCTTTTTAAGTCGTTACATGAACTGCTCCTTAGGGCCAGTGTTTTCGAAGATAACTTTGTTAAAAATTTAATCTTGTTTACTTACTCACTGCTAGGTGTGTCTTGGCCGAAGTGGGTTTTGGCCTCAGACAACAGTCATCCATCTCATTTCTGTGCCATCTTAGTCCAGTTGGGCACCTCCAGCTCCTCGAAATCCTCGATGACCTGGTCTAACCAGCGATATAATTTAATATTGTTACTACTTGATATTTTAGTATTGTTAAAAGTAAAATGAAACAACTTTTTGCTATTTTTATAGTTATAATAAATTACTTATAATTATTCTTAAGTATAATAATCCTTAAACTAAAGTTCAAGGTTAGAACATTAGAGTTAATTGCCGTAGTTTGAAATTAAGGTGACAATGTTTATAGCCGAAATGTTAGTTATGAATTACGATGTTATTGTTGGAGTATAAATGGCACAAATACATATTTCATGACCATAATCTCTTTCGGTGTAGTCAAACTCTTCGCTATAGCAGAATCCTATCCCAAGTAGCAGAAGGCTGTATAACCTAGGCGTTTTATCACCAAATAGTGATATAGTACGCCTATAATGGTAACCATTGTGACTGCTTGTACTATAAAGGTTTTTAAAAGAGCGTTTTGATTCTATAAGATTAAAGAGCATTTAAGTTCTATAGTTCAGCTCTTAGAACGCTTACAGGACCATACAAAAGAACCTTTAAAGTGTTGCACTGTAATCGATATGAAAAAAGCGGATATGGTACTATTTAGTACTATAGACAACCTTACTGACACTTTTATGTATCTATTTTGCACTAATAATGAGTCAAAATTGTTATTACAGTACTAGTATTGAAGCTATATCGAAAACCCTATTATAGGATCAAATTGCACTATAAATTAACCTTACACGACCATTACGTAATGTTTTAGCTTCTTAAAAGCTCCCTCCACACCGTTATGGGGACAGTTCTGTGAAAGTCACGAAAACTCCTCTATAGTACTAAATAGTACCATAGCTACTCCTGGTGCCGTTGCTAATGAACATAAATGGCTTAAATTGCTTTATAATTGAGTTTGTGGTACTGCTACGAGACTAAAGCGTGACATAAAAGTACTAAAATTAACGATTTATGAACTAATTAGATCTGTAACTAACTTTTGAGTACCAATTATATCACTGGTAATTCATAAATGGTGGCATACTGTCATGGCTGCTGTTTTCTGCAATGACAGCACATTAGCAGCACGGTTGTAGCCAATGTGTACTATAACAGCCATAGTCGGGACAATTCCTTATTTTATTAATTTACATTTTATTAAAACACGAAAATTATGAGGGCGCATTGTCAAATTTGAAATCAGCATAGTGATTTTATCGATACAATTATTTTCGCAAGTGCAAGTTACGGCAGAGTTACGGTCCATGGATGTTTTGTAGTATGTCCTTTTTATTAGGTAATACATGTTACGTTAAGCAATGGCGAATGACATAAAAAAAGCATATTATTCACATACCGAAATTTGTTTTGTTAGTTAAGCGCTTACGTACTTAGGATAGCGAAACAGAATCGATTACGGTGCAAAATAGCACTATAAACGTTTTTCGGTTACTTTAATAGTAGTAGATTTATCACCGTGAGAGCCTTTATGTAATGTTTATAGAATAAATTAGTGATAAAACTAGGGCCTTTTTGGGGTTCTCTAGACGTTTACAACACCATTATAGTGCTAATCATGAACACTAATAAGCACGCTCTAAAACGTTCTCAGGTCTTTTATAGTACCAGATTTTGCTGCTTGGGATGTACTTTGACAAATAAACAAATTGCAATAAATTCAAACAAAATCCATACAAAATTCTGAGGTTTGATTTCTTAGAATGATGTGGTTTTCAGTCACACGGAACTGTTTTATAAGTCGGTATAGAAGATATATTTCATATCCATAATAGAAAAGGATGAATGTAAGCTACGACCACAGAATTAGAATGAGTCACAGTTTAAATTAATGATGCCATGAGACAAAAGGTAGATTTTGTGACTCTCGTTTTCGGAGCTTTGCTTCAACTATTACTTCTTTATTATTACGAGTATTATTTCTTTTCTAAAGGGTTTATGTGTCATCATCATCATCAGCCCATCATCGTCCACTGCTGAACATAGGCCTCTCCCAAGGCGCGCCACAAAACTCTGTTCTCGGCCTTCCTCATCCAATCGCTCCCCGCTACTTTTTTTAAGTCGTCTGTCCAGCGGGCAGCAGGGTGTCCCACACTACGCCTACAAGTTCGCGGTCTCCACTCTAGAACTCTGACACTCTACCGGTTGTCAGTTCTTCGGCAGATATGACCAGCCCATATCCCAGTTTATGTGTAGGCGATGTTTATCTTGTAATTTTTGATAATAGGTTCGAATGTGGTTAGGCAAAAGCAGTGTAAGCATTAGATACTAACCATAAATTCAATGATATCAATCTTAAGGACTTGATCTACTTTTCCCGGTTTGCATAATAACTTAGTAAACGTTTCATAATGAAACGCTATGTCGTTTAATGTGCCCTACCTATATTACTACCTAACAGTTTGTCAATGGTCCAGTGTTATAAATTGAATTATTGTATTAGATAATAGAAAGAGATCTGTCGAGAAACCTCCAGGGAATGTTATTGTTGATTGTAGAATAACTAATGTTGCAGACGCTAATATTAATTTCTTAAATTTCAAGATCGCACTGCTAGTTTTCTAAGCTATTTGTTTAGGCAATGATACATTATACCAATGGAAAGGTCAACGTTTAAGAAACCCTAAAAAAATAGGGTTGCCACCGTAAAGAATGTCGTAAGTCGTAATCCCTAAAAACCCGTAAAAGTGACAAAACGAGAAAATCGTCATACGCGTTAGCTTTTGCATTCGCAAAGTTATAATAAGCTATAGGCACGTCTCGATTTTTGTCGTTTTCTTGTGTGTGGCATGCTAGGCCCTCTGGAAGTCGAAAGCAAACAATTTTGTTTCCGTCGATTTTCTATATCTTCATCTTGTTCTATCATTTTGTTTCGGCAATAAATTGTAGTCAAAATTGAAGGTAAACGTTTTATTCTCAGCCACACGAAAAAATAAGAAAGCTTGCATATTATTGGTCGATCGTATAACGCTATACATATAAAAGGGTTGCGACAGACTTCGGAGTTGCAGCCCTATTTTTAGGATCCGTAAATAACGTCATTTTTTATTATGTATCATGGTCTGAAAAAATACTGTAGAATACTTCCAGTAAGGTCCCGGGAGATAAAGATGAACAGATTGTGTGGAAGATGACATGTGTGAGAATAACTGAAATAACGAATGATAATTGATAAGTTGATAACAGATAAATAGTAGAGTCATATATCCACAACAGGCTCTACGTCCGTTCAGGGTCGTATCTGGTGCAGAGGATTTCATTGGCCATCCAGCGCGGAAAAGCAGCTAGTGTGATGGGATCCTTTGTGCTGGGTACGATTATTGAGGAAAGGGCCGATTAATGTGTGTAATTTTTATTTTTATTATGCTGATGAAACGTGTTGTGGATTTATATGTATTCCTTCTTGTGACGAAGCCTGTGATAAATAGTAGGATGAAAGAAGATCTGCTAACCTCAAATAAAGGAACGCAGCTAGATTTTACATACTTTTTTTTTTTTTTTTTTTTTTATTAAAAAATGGGTTTGCTCTTGACCTCAATCCTGTCCTGAGGACAAAGATGGGGTCGAAGATGTAGCGAGCTTACCCAGAAGAAGCCTATTCACTCTTACTTTGAAGTAATTCGGGTTGTAAGTGCTGGGAAATACTGACGCAGGCAGGGCATTCCACTCCTTGGCTGTGCGCATTATAAAAGAATCAGAAAGGCGCTTAGTGCGGATACGTGGGATATCAACCAAGAAGGGGTGGTATCCCGCGGTGCGTCTGGAAGTCCGAAAGTAGAAAGGGGAAGGTGGGATGAGCTCATGCAGCTCTTGTGCACACTCACCGAAGTACAATCTGTAGAAGACCGACAAGCAGGCTACTCTGCGGCGGTGGGCTAGGCTATGAAGCTTGGTTTCTACCAGCTTACTGTCGCCAATGAGCCTCCTGGCTCTACGTTCAACTGAGTCGAGAGCGTCTAGTTGATACTTAGCTGAGCCATCCCACATGTGGCAGCAATACTTTAAATACAAATTCACGATTATAATTCCTTTTAGGTTAGTCCGAAACTTTGCTTCAACTACGAACTTTCGTGTCGTTTCGTATTTCTTTTTTTGGCAGGATGCTATGTTTTATTAAAATAGCGGTAGGTTGGCGACGATTTGATGATCTTTACTCCATTTAAAATTCTTTACACCATTTCTTTAGAAAAATTACCATAATATCGCATTCAATATTCTAAACAGAGAAAAGTGCATTAACTTTTTTTTTAATACCACTTAACGGTAAATACAATACGACATAAAATTTTAGAAAAATTCATGAATTTTGAATTGAAGTTTAAACCATAAGTAAAAAAAGAATCCTTTTTAACAACTAGAATTTACATAGACTCTACGAATAAAGAAATAAATTCGGAGCATAGACTATTACAATTACAATTTTCTATTTGTCTAGTTAAGTTAATAAAAACTCAAATACGAACATCAACTTAAAAATTTCCACAATTTTCCACCAAAAAAAGAACCATCCAAACCATACGTCAAACTCCTAATGCAGGTAAGCGTTAAGGAGGTGGTGCAACAAGCAATGGTAGTTATAAATAGAGTGCACTAGATACGTACCGCTACAGTGTCAGTTCTCCTGTCGGCGTGGCTGAAGAGGACGAAAGTGACCCTTGAGTGATTTGAGAAGGATTTCAAAATGCGTGCTTGTCAAGTAAGTGCGTTATACTGGCGGTGGTGTACCTTTAGGGGTAATTTTACAGTGTTTTGATTAAGGCGCTGTTATTCGGTCGAGGCCGTTTTTTGAACACGAACGAAAGTGTTTTAAACTGTGTTTTAAAGTCTGAAAACCAATTATGTCTTATTTAAGGATCTGGCTGATAGGCGATCGTTATTTCAGTTATTTCTAGTGAACTCCGTAGAATTTTGAGCTTAGAAACACCCATAAGCAAAGATATTGATGAAAAACACGTTTTTTTGCGATCCTGCTTTCAATTGGAGCGGGATGGCTAATTGAAAACTTATTCTTGCAAGAAAGAGACGCTTGCACGGGGATAACCTGGCCTTAAACAAAAAAAACTAGGAAATGTATACAGGGAACAACTTAATATGCTGACGGTTTTCTAAAGAAATAATCAGACAATCAAACTGAACAACTTTTTCTATTGGAACATCATAGAATTGCGTAAAAAATCAACTCTCCCATACAAGTTCAGTCAACTGAACTGGACCACTAAACTAGTGGAAAATAGACGTACTTTGATCGAGCACGATTGTAGTTTTGTATGGAACCTGGTGTTTTTTGACGATGGTCCCATAGAAAAACTTGTTCAGTTTGAAGGTCTCATCATCCCCTTAAAAAACCGTCGGCATACTTAAAAAGACCCCATATATTGCATCAAAGTGGAGTTTAACTTTGTAATGTATGCCATAAAATGTGTACTTAAAAAGCTAATCGTAGTTGTCGCATTGTTTCTGATCGCATCAAAGGGGATGATAGTCGTGAAATTATTATGTATGTCTGTATGAATCATAATAAATTTGAAATATTAAATGAATTAAGTTTAAATGAGATAATCAAATGTACAGTATGTAAGCATTGCGTACTTATAAAGGTACTTCAGAACATCGAACTTTAACTATAGGACCGACTTTGAAATCGCAGAAAGAAGTTTTGTTACATAGAAAATGTAAATGGCTACTCGACCTAAAAGTATGGAATAGATTTTTTTACGATGACAGTTTGATGATCTGTAGGTCTACTATGAGTTTTCACCGTACTTTACTACTGTAGTTACGTCACCAATTTTGTATTGAATTTCGTACAGCGCTCCTTGTGGTTACGTTGAGAACTAATTTCTGTCATACGAATTGTCGACGTAACTACTGTAGTAAAGTACAGGGAAAGCTCATGGTAGGCCCTCTGATCGATAAGATGTTCAGTTTGTTGAATTGAAATGCTTTAATCCTTAAAATATGTAATGCATTTTCAACACTCTGTATTATCTTGGACAATGTTACATTACATCAGATGATCCAATATTGATGAAAGTTCCAGAATCTAGTGTAAACTTTTACCATGGTCATACGATAAAGCTAAGACATAGAATATAGGTATATCTAGAGATAAACCTATCATGCATGGCTTGGTCATTAACTACAATACAAGTGACCCTTGTGAGATTTCAACCCCTCCGTTTTAACAGGAAGTTAACATCGTTATACATTGTTCAAAGTTTGACCGTGATACTCTCAAAAACGATGAGTAGCTACTAAAGATAAAGAGAAAGAAAAAGAGAAAGAGAAAACAAAAACCCGATAGAAAAGATTAGGGAAGAAATAAAGATTTAGATTGATTGAAGAGAACTTATAGGTGAAGATACCCATTTCTGGGTGAGCAAACAGCATATTCTTCAGTTTCATAAAACTTTCCATACAGCAAAAGCCCATTGTGAATAGAAAAATCCGAATAGTTACATTTTTAAGAAAGAATTTTGATTTTACAATTTATCTGTTACTTTCACACATAGGGCACTAGCATGACATAATATTGTCATTCTCATTCATTTATAATTCCAAAGGTTTGAAAAGAATTTCAAGTTCCATTAGAATAACGATCAACAAAAGTTTTCTCGTTCAAATTCCAAAACGTTACGTTATTCAAACAATATTAGTATCATTTACGACACTATCAATTGAGTTGCATAACAAAAATATATAACACAAAACGGTAAGAGATAATAAAACAGCACAATGCATCGATCAAAACCGTTTATGGTAACAATACCACCTTATGTCGGTACAAACTTGTATCGGTACAAAAAACTACCAAGTGTGAGTCAGAATCACGTAATTAGAGTTCTGTATCTATAAACATCGTTTCAAAGAATGCATGCTTGAGAAAAGAAACTAAATGAAATCCAAATTTTAATAATACAAAAAACTATTGGTTGAAAATAAAACTAAATAAACTAACTTTTTGACAATAATGAAAGATGTATAAAAAAACAGTTTCTTTCTCAGTAATAAGTATATCAGTATTTTATTACAATATATCATTTACAATTTTACGCCGATTACAATGTTAAATACTAGTACAAAAATATATCTATAATGAACATTGTGTTTTTCAACAAACAAACTTATAAGGATAAAAGGAAAGGATAAGGATAATAGGCCTGTTTATGGATAAAATCTGAATTTTTCTGAAAGATTGGAATAGATTACATATTCCATGTATTCTTATAAGCATTTTGTTCAATCATGTGTGGACACACCCAAATATTTAATTGCAGTGTTAATTTTAATAAATTGATTTATGTAAGATGCCAATAAATCAATATAAGATTGGTGACGAACTTAAAAAGCGTACAAGACAGTAGTGTCAAAATATTTGTATTAATATTTAAAACTCTTTGATGTGATTAAGATCACTGCAAACTATATTTGGTATAAGGTACCCTAAATCAAGTTACTACTAAGCACGTTCCGCCTTATTTCGTACGTACTGTCGCAAAACGCAACGTAATATACCATGGGAATAACTATCATTGACTATGTCTATACTCTTGAAGGCGGAAATCCGAAATAATATGGAATTATTAGTTTTGCGCTTCCTGCGTTTGTTTTTACTCCGCATTGTTCTAGTTTTGATACAATGAGATTGAAGTCTGACGTGGATTGTATGTGAATCATGTTATGTTCTTGAATGACCTTTTCTTATCGGATAAGTTGGTTATTTGTATGGTAATTTGTATTGTTCAAAGATGGATTTCGCTTTGATGAATTTAATTTTGATGAATTTGTAGTAACTTTTTGTTAGACTTCAGTTTAGTTTTTGCTCGTAAAATAGATGAGTGGAGTAGAACACAAAGGAAAAAAACTCATTTTGGTGCTATTTGTTTTTAGATCTAACCTTGAAAAATCAAGTTGAATAACGCTATATAAATTTTCAGTGTATGTTAACAAAATTTAGATTTTATTACTTACCCATTTTGAAACATTTAAGTACCTTTTATTACTTTGCTTTGAAATTGGTGGTCAGTGTAACCAATAGCGTTTGTGATGATGATGATGAAATGGTCAGAATATAAAACATGTATCAAATTTAATTTCAGGTATTAATATTGGTAGCGGTATGCGCAGCAGCTAATGCTGGCTACATCGGCGGCTACGGTGGCTACGAGGGCGGGGCTGGTGGCTACGCTGGCTACGAAGGGGCTGGCCATGGGGACTACTACGTGAGTTTAAATATTTTGTTACCCACTCGTGCTGTACGGATACGATATACTATTTTCGTATAAAAATATCATCCTCTCTAATTTAAAATTGTATTATATTATGTATAGATTTGCTTATACCACATAATTTTCTAAGATGATTTGTAACCCCAGTGGCCACCACCGAAAACGGTGTAGGTATGCTTCGATTTTGATTTCAAAGGTACTAGGTATAAAAACCGTAACTTCCTATGCTTGCATCATTCGTAATACACCTTGTTGACACAATAATGGCCACGCTTGATGCAACATCCGAAATAGTTAAGTGATCAAGTCATTATACTGCATAGATTGGAGGAAGGAAGACTATGTATAAAAGTGAAACATGATTTGAAGTTTAATAACGTGCTACCGGTATGGATGCGAAGGAAGAAAACAAGTAGCATTAGTTAACTGTAATTCCTCACACAGATTTCACTAATTATTGTAAGATGTAGAACAAAATGATTAATAATAATGAATTATTTATCATGCGGATATGGATAGATCGAATCGATGTACCCACGGGTCCTGCGCTACCTACCCACTTATTCGAATCAAATAATGTTTATACTTTGATAAATAATTTAAGATTCATATTTTATTTCGAGAAATCATAAAATGAATATAGGAAGGACATCAAAATTCAACACCTCTTGCTATAAAAACGAAACTTGAAGGGTGTATTCAGACCGTGAATCTAAACAACTTCATGGGTCGAAAAAAAGGACAAATTTTTAGACCTTCCATAGAAAATCGAATGGCCAATCCACACTTTTGTATGGGAGGTCCTAAAAATTTAATCGTTTTTCGACCCATGTTCCTATGTTGTTCAGATTCACGGTCTAAATCATAGACTAAAACTCTAGCGATAGACTTGCCTTTTCATAGAAGCAACATGTTCCACTTGAATGAGGTGTACGCACCTGATTGATGTTCCCGAGTTCACTTCGTCACTATGGCAATGACAGACCGCAATGTGTCATTTTGTGTTGTTTTGTGTGACATGTTGTTTGTTTGAACGAGCTTGTCTATCGCTAGAGTAATATGTCTATGGTCTAAATACACCCTTAAAGATTCGTTACTAATTAAAAACTAGTGGTGTAGAGCTTTTTAGTGCAACAATAATTAACGCTTTGCATGTCTCGTTTATGTCTTTTGTATGAAAACTCGCATTAACACTCCAAGTAAAGCAATTGTAGATAAAATATTTGATCATCATTTGACAATGATGATTGTTCTGTAGGCCTACCATGAGTTTTCACTGTCCTTTACTACTGTCGTTACGTCACCAATTTTGTATAGAATTTCGTACAGCGCTCCTAGTGGTTACGTTGAGAACTAATTTCTGTCATACTAATTGGCGACGTAACTACAGTAGTATAGTACAGGGAAAACTCATGGTAGGCCCTCTGTACTGTAGACAGTTCACTGCTGTGCAGTAAGTGTTTAATAACGCCAAAGTAGGTATCATATAAGTACAGCAATAATATATTATGATACTATCAACAACCGTCGATTTTGTTCTTAAAAGTTTTCACATTATCTTTTGATGCACACTGAGAAAACTGATCATCAATAAATACGGTGAATTCAGTTAAAAGGATGATGAATTCACGTAAAGTAGAGAGCATACGGATATCATCAAATAATACGATGAAACTACTGTTGCTGCTGCTCATTATATAATATGATGACCTATCACCATGACTTAGATACAATCAAGCGCCCGTAACACAAACTTATGGTGATGGTAATCGTACCGTAGTGTGACGAACTCATGAGTTTTGGTGAAAGGACAACGCCCAACATGACCGTCATCATAACTTTTTATGCTGTCCTACTATTTTTGTGTGCTTTCCTTATATATTTACATGCTTTCCTACTACTGTATGTGTGCTTTCCTCTAATTTATCAATGCTGTCCTCATATTTAATGTGCTTTCCTACTACTGTATGTGTCCTTTCCTCTTATTTATCAATGCTTTCCTCATATTTTTGTATGACTTTCCTACAACAGTTGTGTGCTTTCCTCTTATTTTAGTTCTTTCTTCCTACTATTTATCAATGCTTTCCTTATATTATAGGGTCCTTCTTAATATGCTGACACTTTTTAAGGGGATGATCAGACCATTAAACTGAACAACTTTCTCTATGGGACCAACATCGAAATCACGAAAAAAAACAAATGTATGGGACAGCTGTTTTTTTCGCGATTTCGATGTTGGTCCCATAGAGAAAGTTGTTCAGTTTGATGGTCTGATCATCCCCTTAAAAACATGTCAGCATATTAAGAAGGACCCTGTATATTTGTATGATTTCCTACTACTGTTTGTGTATGTGCTTTCCAGATATTTCCGATTATTTCTTCCTTCTATTTATCTGCGCTCTCCCCTTATTTTAAGACTCTGGTTCCTTCCTCTTAGGGTCTACCCACAGCTGTCAGCACGGAATCTATTTTTTTCATGCTCTGTCCGTTTCTATGGCTCATGATCGTCATTTGCTAGAGCAAGAAAGATAGCGTGACTGCTAACGCGCGCGGCAGCACAGCTCTAGCAAATGGTGACTCTGAGCGATAGAAAGGGATAGAACATGAAAAAAATTCTATCCTCTGCTGATCTGTATGGGTGGACAGACCCTAAGAGGAAGGAACCAGTCTTAAAATAAGAGGAGAGCGCAGATGAATAGAAGGAAGAAATAATAGGAAATAATCGGATACGAATAGAAACAAGATACATATAAATGGAATAGAGCACATAAGATAAGAGCAGATTTGGGGAAACACATGTTTTAAAGAAAAAATATAGAAATGGAACAAATAAAAATGGTTTATTAGATGTCACAGAAGTACACAGTGGGATATGTTATAAATTAGCGGTACTAAAGATAAAAATTAGTTGTTACTGGTACATTTAGGAGTTACTACAAATAAATATGTTAAGTATGTCGGGCACAAATGTCTCGCGCCAGAGGCCGCTGACCTCCTGCCACGGACTAGCTGAAGAACTTGGAAGCTGCTCCGGCGCCGATTCCTTTTTATCAGCATCACCTGTACACAATAAATAACAAATTAAATAAAACGGAAAATACAAACCACACTAAATCGAATTATTCTCAGATTCTTTTGTTGATAATTATCAAACTCATTCGAATACAGCGAGCAAATGAGTTAAATTAATTTAGAAGCTTATGCACGTATTCTTTCATAAGTAACTCGAGAACAGCTGAACAAATTTACATGGGGTTTTCACTAATAAAGTCCTACAAATCTCAAATGAAATCATAAAATAGCAAGTATAAGTCTTGAAAGAAAAGTAACCTTCTTCGAGTCCTTGTAAGTCACTCCCAGGAGAAGATGCGACGTCGGTTTTGCCACTGGACTTAGAACGGGAGCGGGATTTAGGCCTCTCCAGAAGGCCTAATGAAATATGATGACGCCGAGCCCTTCTGGCATTCACTAACCAGCCGAAGGTATTTCTTTCTGTTTGGTAGGCGTTAGCAGGCAGGTATGCTATTTTAGTCCCTATCTAATATTTGCCGCCCCTCAACCGATGACTCCAATATTACATGCACCCAGGCACCTGAAATAAAAATTGTTTTAGTATCACTAACATCAGACTATACTTTACTGTAAACTTTAGTATATTGCATCGGTGGCGCGTTGTGGAGAGCTATGGATACTCAACCTTGAGGTCCGCGTTCGAATCCGCACGGATCACATGCCATGTACCAATGACTTTTTCTAACTTATGTACGTAATACCGACTGCTCTCAAACGGTGAAGAAAAACATCGTGAGGAAACCTGTATACGCTGAAGAAGTCATTCCGATGTGTATGTGAAGTCTACCAATTCGCATTGGGCACGCTTAGTGGACTAACGCCCATACACCCTCCCTGAGGGTAGGCATATGCCCTGCAGTGGGACGTATATAGGCTGTGATGATGATGATAACTAACATCCAGGACCACTTGAAACCTTTGTGAATTTATTTCTATAAAAACAATATTGAAATCAATATCTTTCTTATATAAAGAGGATAATTTGGCAGTTTAAAAACCAGTCAAGTAAAACTTGCGTGCCGAGTTGTTCCGTTCTAAGCATAACTCGATAGCTCACTGATAGTGAACCTGCCTGTTGATCTAAGGGTCGCGGGTTCGAATCCCGGTACGACGCAAACATTATTTTTATGGTGAATACAAGCCACTACCTGATTCAAAATGCAAGCGACTGTTTGTCCATGTGTAAATAGGTAGCGAGTCTGCCGTTTTAGGGCCGGGTAGGACTACATTATGGTCGTTTTACTTACCGGTAAATTTATTGATGTACTGCCCAAGATTCCATCGTGTCAGCAAATCGTGCGATTTGCTAACACTGAGCTTGATCCATAATTATTGCTTCACTGCACTGACATTACACGTTGCAACCATTTTTGTTAAAAATACAATACCTTGGTACCTAACATGTTTTTCGAACAAAAAAGAAAGCAAATTGCCAAAATTACCCAATATTTTCTTAACAAAACATGATATGTGTTATATTTGCAACAAAAAAATTGTTGCAAAAACTACAAAGTGAATAATACGCACATCGTCCGCGTCACGTCCAAACTGAATGACGGCGGAAATATAACTGACGGGGTTCTTAGGCGCCGTTTGCGCCGTCATCTTATTTTTGAATGCCGTAATCAGAATATTAGAAGCAGGAACGGTATTTTTGAATACGGTCACTCACATTCTGTGTGCCGGTCATCATATTTTTATATGCTTGTAATCGTATTAATTTCACCGTATTTCTGTGTGTCTATCATCATATATTATTAGGATTTCATAAAATTTTAATAAAACCAATCTTCACATAAATTGATGCTTACTACAAAAATAACATGACGGGGCATATTAATTTATGCTTACGACATTACGGTGACTTCACCTTATTGCTTTGTTACTTCTTAATTTTTATTGGGTAATTCTTCATATTTTATGGTGACGCTTTCCTCGTGTTATATAATTATAACCTTATTTCTTGGTATCATCGTATTTCATTAGGAAGAAGAGCATTTTAGGTTACATATTGTTATATTACCAGGAAGGCACCATAAAATATTAAAACTGTAATCTTATTTTATGCGACCAATTCTTACGGTGATGAGTCATCGTGATATTCGCGTAATTACCTAAAACAATTGAGGATTGCATAATAATTGCCTATTATAACCTTATTTTAATCAAAATCACGGTATTTAAGATCGATGTAATGATATTTTATAATTAAGCCTATAGGGCATTTTTCTCAGTGCATTCAATACGTTAACGCTAATCTAAGATCAAAGCGCTCGCGTGCTCTTAAAGTCACATTAAAAACTACTTGAGTTATACAGGGTATAAAGGAATAGCCAGACTGAAACGGTGAACTCTAACCACCAAACTGAACAACATTCAATATGGAGCCTAACTCAGGAAGCCCAAAATAATCTGCTGTTTCATGAGTTGGATTGGTACAGCAGTTTTGTATGAAACAGCTGATGTTTTTCGCATTTCCTGAGGTAGATATCGTAGTAAATTTTTTTCAGTTTGATGGCTGTCCCTTACACCCTGTATTACTTAGTGTGTATTAGTGTGTGTTTTGATAAAGACCTAAAAATTTCGTATTTGAGCTACTTGAGTCATGCTGCATTTTTTGAAGAAATATGGATTAATAATATTTTAATGTAATTTTACAGGCGTATCCCAAATACTCGTTTGACTACTCAGTGAACGACCCTCACACCGGTGACTACAAGAACCAATGGGAGACCCGCGATGGTGATGTTGTCAAAGGTGAGTTGAACCATAAAATCACGACGTTTATCTCTTTCTGGGGTGTCAGTATCTAAACTATAATTACCAACTACAATTGTAGCTTACTAGCATATTTGCCGTTCAGGAGTGCGATTTTTGAAGCTGAGCTCAGCAGTGGAAAATGACAGAATTACTAAGGAGATATGCATCTTTCTATTGATGATTTGATTTTCAAAAATCGCACTCCTGAAGTGTGATTTTTGAAAGTCAAATCAGTAGTAGAAAGATGCATATCTCCAGCTCTAGCTCAGCTCAGCGAATGAGTTTCAAAAATTGCACTCCAGAACTGAATGGCGTATCAAATATATGCTGTCGCTAGAATAATTGTACAATACAGACTCTTTATTTGAATACCAAAAATATACAATAACAATTGGACCTAGTTATGCTTAAACGTTCCAATCCACAGAGACCTCTCTGTGGATTGGAACGTTTAAGCATAACTAGGTCCAATTATATGTAATTTTTTGCCATATTGTAGTGCCAAAGAAACCCTTTCCCCTAAACACCTCGTAAGACAACAGGGTTGTTGTTTAATCGTTCTTGGATTCTTCTGTGCCTTGTTCCAATTCTTACGCCTGCCAGTGTAAACATTTATCTAACTTTATGAAGCTAAAACGACATACCCTAGAACGAAGGTCGACGTAAAATTATGTTCAGTTTTAATAACAAACATGTTATTAATTATTGGGATTTTCAGCACTGTCAATACATTAGCGTGAACTTGAAACTCCTAAAACGCCATCTATCACGAACGCCTTGTACTACTCACACCTCTCACTTTCAGGCTCCTACTCGCTAGCGGAACCTGACGGCACGACCCGTATCGTCGAGTACACCGCCGACAAGATCCACGGCTTCAACGCCGTAGTCAAGCGCATCGGAAAAGCCCACCACCCACAGGTCTACGGACACAATGCAGGAGCTGGTCACTACGGATACCACTAGAGAGCGTTATATTTAATCGTAAACCTAGATAGTAGTTTGAACATCGACCGCTAGATGGCACTGTAAATAGTGTGATATTTATATTGAAGCTCAAGTACCTCTTCTTTTCATGTTTCTTGCATGTTGACTTGTGATTGTATTTGTACATTTATAATGTCAAAATACGTTAAAAGTGATAGCACTAAAATGAATGTGACATTTTAGTGTCGTTTTAGCAGGTGCGAAAACTCGAATAAACTGTTAAAAAAATTATAATGATCGCTTGCAGCAAGTAAAAACGTATAGACAATTTAATCTAATAGAATCCCAACATACAGACGGGGCAATCATTTCTAGATTTAATATTGAAGTGTAACTAAAACAAAATCTTAGCCCGGCTTGCACCAACAAGCATTTAGGCTTAAACGTATTTAGTGATAGTTCTGTCTTTCAAACTGCTCATACAAATGACAGTGACAGCATTATATTCAAACATGTTTAAGCCTAAATACTTTTTGGTGCAAGCTGGCCTTACACTTCAAAATAAAATCTTTGCGTTTAATAATGCATGCAAATATTTTCAACCAAACGACAAAATGCCAAGTTCCTCTAATTGTTGATGAATCTTGTTGCACTGAGAAAAGTTATTTAATTGATTGGGCGTCTTTTAGGCTTTATGTTCTATATAAAAACAAAACAGTTAAATCTTTGTTCTGTAAATAATTCTCTAAACGTCACGTAGTTCGAGTGTCGAAATTAATATTTTCGGTTTCTTCTTCAAACGAATCAAATATCATTTTTAACACAGTTTTCCTTGTAAATTGGTTGAACTTGCTGCAAAATCGATATCATCCATCACTGAAACTATACTGCAGTAACTCTATCTCTTTAGATTTTAAGAAGTTTGACAATGCGAGGCTGAGACGTTATTGTTATTTTGATACGAAAGACCAAAATTATAAATTATATTTTAAAAGAATAAGTTTAAAGTGTTTTTATTTCATTTAACTCAAAAATAGAAAAAAGCTGAAACTAGGTGCATTAAATTAAAGAAACTATTAAACAAAACAGAAACAATTTGTGAACAAAAAACAACAGACAAACAATAATGTGTCACCATTTACTTACAATATCATGTCCATCTTCTACTCTGCTTACGCTAGGTACGGTAGAGGTGCTTATGAAAGTTTGGATATCAGGATGTTTGTCATTCAATTACACATAAACAGCTAAACGGATTTGGAGGAAATGTGGCACACAGATAGGATATCATGTTCTGGATTAACACATAGATACATTTTTAAAAGTCAAAGCAGACGAAGCGGGCAGGAGCTTGATTTCTTTTAGAACCAATGCAATTTCTAACACATGTTTCACTCAAGCCGGCGACAAATTGATGATTGTATCAAAACCAAAAGGAAAGTAACCACAGTTAATTTATGTTTTTCCTACTGAAATTCATCATCGTTACAAAAATAGCTGAAGCATGAAACTTAGTTGATCGGCCATTCATAAACATTAAATTATTAATGGATACTGCTTAGATTACTTAGCTGTTACGCTTCATTTAATTACTTTTGTTTACTATTTTAAAACTTGAAAAACGTGAAAATTTGTTAACTTTGAATAAATTTATCAATTAGTTTTCCAGTAACTTTCTTTTTTACAATATCTATTTAATTAGTTTGTTCGATGTTCAGAATAGAGCGAAACAGAGAGACTATGACCAAGCAGAGGGTCCGTAACGGAAGTCCGAATTACACATATCCGAATGCATGAAGTCCGAAAGTTTTCAGAACCCACTACCAAGCGGGACGGACAGTTCCTATACAGGGTG
Source organism: Agonopterix heracliana (assembly GCA_963693445.1). Lineage (NCBI taxonomy): Eukaryota > Metazoa > Arthropoda > Insecta > Lepidoptera > Depressariidae > Agonopterix > Agonopterix heracliana. The sequence continues at coordinate 7,440,596 of OY856310.1, forward strand.
TAAACTTAAATATGTAACATTTTTTTTTAAATAAATATCTTGGACACAAATTATCTTATCACATTTAAAGTTCCAGCGAATCTAGCCTGGACTTGTATTGTGATGACTAGACAACGATATAGAATACATATGTAGATACAAACATCCATGATTCGGGTACAAACATTCATATTCATCATACAAATATTTGTCCCTTACGGGATTCGAACCCGCGACCCTCGGCACAGCAGGCAGGTTCACTACAGACGGTGCTGTCGGGCCGTCAATTAAGGGGGTGCTTCAGACCATCAGTAACCAAGCTTGTCTATACATTTGGGTCGAGCCGCCATAATTTTCTATGGAACAGTTGTTTTGTTTTGCGATTTCAGTGCTGGTCGCATAGTAATAGTGAATGTTTTGCAGTTTAATGGTGTGAATCACACTATCAAACTGAACAACTTTAATTATGAAACCAAAATACCAAACTACAGTATCAAATCTACTGAAATATATGGGACAGCTGTTTTTTATTTCTTTTATCGTTGTCTCCGTTGTCCACTGAAAGGTGTTCAGTATGTTGGTCCAAGCCACGTCTTCAAATATTACTATGGTATTTTTATTACACCCTGTATAGGAGTGAACTAAAGTTTCAGAAACATTGGATAGATAAGCTTATATTAAATATAATTTTATATTTGGGAATAAACTGTTTAATTCTATGAAATAGTAAAAAACAATTCTCCGTAAGACACATTTATACAATATACATTTTTAATAGAAAGTCAACCAGAAATAAGGAAATTCGTAAAATGAGGGAATTTTCTGAAAGGAAATAAAAAAAACAATAGTCCCAATAACTCGATAGATGGCGTTGATAAGAGATGGATGGTGTAATCTTGTTTTTTATAAAATGTTTTTTTTTTTAAATAAGAAGGAAAACATGAATAGACCAATCTGATGACTCAGACTCAGTGACATACCTACATGTTTTTTTAGGGTTCCGTACCCGAAGCGTGAAAAAGGACCCTATTCATAAACCGACGTTGTCCGTTCGTCTGTCCTACCTATTTAGGGTTGTAACTTTTGAACGATAATAGCAGGCCAGTTGAAATTTACAAGATTGTGCGTTATTGCGGCGAATTGTCTAATAAATATTACAAACAGTTAAATAGTAAGGGGGTCCTCATACAAGAAACTAATTTTTATCAACGTTTTTTCTTCTCTCTCTATCGTAAAAACGGTAATACATACAACCGTCAAACTTGGTGAGATTATAGAGCAAACTCTACAAAATAAAAACAAATAATGAAAACCGGCCAAGTATGAGTTGGTCTCGCGCTAAATGTCCCGGAGAAAAAAACCTTTTTTATTGATTTGATTTTTAATTTTTTTTTTTTTTTTTTTTAAGTTATTATTATGTGTGGTACGGAACTACGGAACCCTCAGTGCGCGAGTAGCCCGACTCGCACTTGACTGGTTTTTATTTTAACTTTTTATCCTGAATTGCTATATTTGGACACATCACGCCAACGCCATCTATCGCATGAACTACGCGAACGTTAAAACTACCTATCAGAAAATCACCCACTGTTTTAGGTACCAAATACAATACGTACGTTGTTACCAACTTTTCTATTGCGAGCGTATAGTAATAATTTACAAAGAAAGTCATCAATTTGTTTCAAAAGACACTTATGATTGATAACAAGCATTGTAGTTACTACATACGTTGAAAAAGTATAGAATGTGTATGTATGTCTGACAGTGAGATTATGATCAGTGTTCTTTAACAATGATAGAAGATAGACAGTAACAAGCAAGTTTCTTTTACATTATGCAGGTTTATCGCAGGCTAACATTATTTATTTACTATCTTTTCCGTGGCACAGCTGGAATGTTTATTGTTTTATTTATATTTTTTATTATAATTAGCCTTGGAAGTGTATCAGGTAGTTTATTATTTTCGCAGTTGAAGCATCTAAAAGTTTCTAATACTTACAATGTAGGGAATGTTGAGATGGTTTGGTCACGTGTTCGATCATATTATTACCTACGAATCAAGTGGACAGAATGAGTGATAGTAGAAAACGTATAAAATACATAAAGCGAGTGTGAGTGCAACAGTCTAAAGAGGTCGGCCTAAACGTACGTATGCGGACCAAATTGGCAGCATACTTAAGAAGAGCTAGATCAATATGTACCTACCAAAAACCAACGAACGTATAATATGAAAAAACAAATCGTATGAATTTGGAAGAGGTAAAAGAGGTGTCAAGGATCGTAGCCGATGGCGATAAAATTATCTTAGCTGCACAATATACGCAAGCGTGTATGTATGAATGTAAATAAACAATGGAATAAAGTGTGCGGGAGCCGGGGGCTAAAAGTGTGTCCCAGTCCCATTAAGGACTTAACTCCACGCGGTATCGACTTTGCTGGTGCCCCAGCAAACAGCAGATTTTATAAATGTTTCGCGATGTTGGATCCATACTGAAAGTTGTTCAGTGATGATCTGAAGCTTAAGTATTACTAGGGTGTTTTGTTACACCCTTTATTATACAGGATCCTTCTCAATGCAGACTTTTTTTTAAGGGGACGATCAGACCATCAAACTGAACAGCTTTCTCTATGGGTAGGTCCCATCGAAATCGCGAAAACAAATCAGCCGACCCTTACATTTGACTAGAGTAGGTTTGCAGAATTATGTTAAGAACAGCTGATTTTTTTTTCACGATTTCAATGTTGGTGCTACAGAGAAAGTTGTTCAGTTTGACGGTCTTATCATCCTCTTTAAAAAGTGATTAGCGTATTATTAAGGAGAACCCTTTGTAGAACTGCATAGGGTAAACGTTTGCATGCATTGATCACAAGTTAAAAGTATTTGTAAGTTGTTATAAATTAAGTGGCTATATCAAACGTAACCACAAATTTCAGAATAAAATTAATGATGATATCTCTGCTAATGACTTTAAAGTATTAATGTTCTGTAATTGATAAAAGATGGATACGAATGAAAGTTGGACAATCGTTTAATTGATCTGAAACGCAATTGCGCATGCAAATTAATGAAAGTGTTTAACAGTTTTATTGGTCAATGTAGGTATCATATCAAATATAGCTCTTGTTAAATACGCATTTCATCCAATATTCAGTTCATGCACACGTATTTTGTCAAGCACGATTTTTTGTTTTGTTTAATGTGCTTGTAGCAATTTGGCCAGTATCAAGTGGTTTATAAATGTAGTCTCAAGTACTGTTTTTGGCGAAAACACATTAGTGCGTTCACACACAATGACGCACTGACGGAGCGGTAGATATTAGTCCATAGAACCACACCCGGTGCGTCAATGCGTCACCGTGTGTGCTTCTACGTGCGGTTTCATACAACTCCTTGCTTCACAAATGACGGACAGACGTCTGCCACTGCGTCAATGCGTCATCGTGTGTGAACGCACTTCGAGCTATACAAAATGGCGGAGCAACGTGCAAGCCTGACGCAGGCCAATACGCATGCGTTCGCCCTCCGTCAGACTTGCAGCGCGACTCACACGCATTTCTTCCAAATAGTGAAACAAACTCGCTGTCATAGGAAACTGTCAAAACAGATTTTTTTATTGGTGCAATGAAAGTCAATAAATCTAACCAGAACAATTATGTTGATAGTTATAAGTGTAGGTAAAATATTATGTTTTGCACATTAATTGTTGCAAAAGTGTCAACGGCACGTGGTTTAAGTAATTGATTGCTATAATTTAGTTCACACATTAAATCCAAATATTAAATTAAAAGACAATAATAAAAGTGTACTTAAGTATTAGAATTTTTTTTGCTAATCTTTTGATTAGCAAAAAATTAAAACTTCTCACTGTTTTCTCCCCTCCGGACGGAAAGCGTCAATTTTCGTCCCGCTGCGCTAAACGAAGTTGCCGCTTTCCACCTCCGTCAAGGAGAAAATTGTATACTAACCTCGGGCAGTAAATAAGAAAGCCTCAGATGACATGTTAGTCGACCTCGGTCAACAATTACATGAGATCTGAGACCTTTCTTACTTTCCTGCCCTCGGTGTGTAATCTACTGTAACTGTGTCTTACGGTCTCCGAGAAAAATGCCAGTGACAGACGGATGGACGGAGAGAAACCGAGGTGATTCCATTAGTGTTACGTTTTGCCAATTTCGTTACGGAACACTAAAAATTTCGACTTTTCATACAATGGTTCGATCAGCTGATTGCATTTAGTATGGAATGCCTAAAACTAATTTTTGCGAATTTCCTGCAGATTTCTTAGGAAATGTTGTTTAGTATAATGGATACAATCACCCCTTAAAGTAATGCAACTGTTTAACTTAACACCCTGCGCCCCCCGGCCACCGCAGACGACGCCGCGGGCGCCCGTAGATCTGCTCCCGCCAGCTTCGGAGCCCCCGCCGCGCAGGAAGACTGGGCCGCCCAAGTCCAGGATGAGTGGGGACCCTCAGCAGCTGCTCCAGTCGCCCCCACCGCTACTGCCTCGTTGGGAGGCTCTGCCCAGGTCCGGAGCGCTTCGGAAACGTCGCCTTTTCTTCGGTTAATGTAATTGAAAATACCCTGTAGTTTTAAAAAAATTGTCATGTCGTATCAAGTGTCCGATTATAATTGAATTCGAGCATGACTAATTCATTCAAACATTGTATGAAGTCTCCGGAAGCTGTCTGTGTGTACGGATACGGGAATTAAATAAAAACTACCTACTTAATACCGTATCAATTACTAACTCAACGGTATTTATATAAATATCAAATGACTATCGAAAGCTCATAACAGCATGATCAAATATTTCACAATCAAGGTCCAGTTCGTAAACTTTGTCAAACGGACACGGACTCACGGACTGTCATGAGTGACACGGATGACATGTCTCACGGACATAAATATCACTGACACTTTTTTAAGAGGATGATCAGACCGTCAAACTGAACAACTTTCTCTATTGGACCAACATTCAAATCGCGTAAAAAAAATCAGCTCTTCCATACAAAACTGCAAACTTACTCGAGCCAAATGTATGGGACAGCAGATTTGTTTTTCGCGATTGCGATGTTGGTCCCATAGAGAAAGTTGTTCAGTTTGATGGTCTGAGCATCTCTTTTAAAAAATGACAGCATTTAAGAAGGACCCTGTACACACACCTAAAAAAACTGGATTAGGTACAAAAATGGACAAGAACGGGCCTCGCGGGCCATTGTAGTTTCCTCACGACCTTTACCTTCACTAAAAAGTCAATAGTGTTACAAATGGTAAGTACAATTGTCACTAAAAAGTCATATTTTAATTTTGGGAAAATCATGGAAAAAGGGTCAGACCAGAGCATGTTGGTATTATTGTTTCTTCTTCTTATCTCTATAGAGTGAAGTATCTCTACAATAAATGATGAATATGAGTGTGTTTAGAATGACTTGCCATCGACTCGATGGAAGAATAAATGATGTTTAAAGAAGATTGTCAAATCTAAAGCAGAGAGTTAAGATTGAACAAATCTTGTCCCCAGTAGCTTCAATGAGCCAGTGGGAACAAGATTGATCGACTTTAGTTTATAGAAGCTGAAATTTGTAAGCATTTAAAAACAACTGAACTTGACGATTAAAATCTTGAGCAAATAAAACAATCAACTTAATCTTTCTAAATGAAAGTCTAATATACAAAAGGGAAGCTATACAATACAACAATAAAGTGCATCCGCAACTAACCTGTGATTAAATGCGAGTGCATCCTAGAAGAGTTATCGTCCATCGGCGTGTGAGTGTATTCCTTATGTACATTCGGGAGGTGCAGTTTACATGTGTGCGTTTATAAATAGGTGAGCGGTGGACGCCGCGTACGTCTTTCCGAGGCCCCAACCTTGGCAATGGACAAGTTTACTATATTACCTATTTATTAAAAAAAATATCTAGGGCACTTATCTGTGATGGTTTAACATTTGGTGTTGGTGACTAAAGGATAGAACAGTGGATGCTTCGAAGTTAACTGAATCTTTCATAGACTTTTGACATGGATAAAGTGTTTGTGCTATTGGTAAGTAACAATTGACATATTATTAAGTGAATAATTAGTTTTTTAAATAACGATTAAATTTTAATTATAGGTCCTCTTGGCAAATCTGTTGGTGTTGAAATGTCAAGAAGAGGAGCTAATAGAAGATTTAGTAGAACATTCTACTTCCACAGTGAGTAAATAAACATAATTGTAGTTTGTGAAAATAATAGAACAGTCAACATCAACATTAATTAATAAATAGAGAAATAAAAAATTTATAATTGGCCAAAGAGTTCTTATTTTTACAAAGTTATCGGCATGAAATATAAAATTTGCACTAACTTTAAATTAAAATGTTGCATTTATAGTTAATTTTTGGTAATTAATATGAAATGTATATTCATTGGCTATCATTAAGAATGGGAAACTCAAAAAATCATTCCAAACGTTTAATGTAACCCAATGTCTTACCCAATGTTCAATTAATTTGATTATAATTTTCTTTTGATGTTGACTGTACAAGTGCATGACGTATTATCAATTCATCATCGTATCTACCTATAATACATCGAAATAATAAATTTTTAATAGCAGACGAAATATTACGTGAAAATCTTCGTATTCAATAAGATAGTGACTAATTTGCTCAAGCCTTGGGTTTGTTGATTTGTATTAGGTAATAGCATAATTTCACAATTATATTCCCCTAAGGGTCTCTTTTTGTTCTTATTGCGGCACGATACCAACTTTTTCCTCACCTGTGCTAGATAACTCTATTTAGATCTTCCTCTGCCTTAACTGTAGCTTTGTAATCAAGTAATAGTGAGAATAAAATGCTTCTTTTTATTAATTAGTTTGTAACACGTATCATTGCGCTTTAATATGACATGCGATTTCACTGAAGATCTATCCATCAAGAAAATGCACGCAAAACTTCACTTTACAATCGAGCGGTGAAGTGATAATTATATGGTCGATGTGACAGTTTGTAATTACTGAAAAATGCATTCGAATGATTAACTAAAAAATAATTACACGTTGAAACATAGGTTTATTCCTTAAAACATGTTTTTAATCATGCAATAAATTTATAATCCTCTTCTCACGTGGAATCGTCATGTCTCTCTCAGATCGTTCATTTCCTATATGTTGCTAACTCTGTCGCGCTGGCTGATGTGCTGATCAGACCCTCTAGCATGATTTTTCTACACGCGGGCGACTCGGTTTTTGTTCCATACTAAAAACCGCGGCAAGACCAAATTCCCTTGATCAGCAACTGTCTCTTGAAGCGTAAAAAAAGCTTACCTAAAGAAAAATTACAGCGTACTTGTGATATTATAATGTATGGCCAACTCCCTCTCACCATTATTTCTGGAATGAGTCCTTAGCCCTTTAGTTATATTTGCATTATCACTTTGTTGGATCGCATGATATTTTTGGGAGGTGGTAATTTTTTTTATCCTTGAAACACGCCTCTCAACCTAATGTGTTTTAAAGATTTTATAAAATGAAATTGACTCAATTCGATTTGAAATAAGCCGGGCGTTAATGTGTTCATAATAATTAGTTTCCACTTTCGCACACAGTCGCGATGTTAATTCTCTTCGCATGATAATTACTTTCGATCTCCAATCCAAATATTTTCAGTAATCGTTTTAATAATGAGGAGTTTTCTGACAGCTACTCAAACGTAGTTCATCATACTGGCGATAGATGGCGTTGACCAGAGAGGAGTCAGAAGATGAAAAATTTTGGCTAAAAAGTAAACAAAAATGCATGTCACTGAGTCAGACGCATCCGTTGACGAAATATAGGGTCAAATTTTGCTGCTTTCTTAAAAACACAAATTTTTACTATTTTATTTCGCTCTCTCGTCATTACTAGTCTCGTCAACGCCATCTATCGAGCAATTAGGAACTACTTTTTTTTTTAATGGCTTTCTGAAAATGCCTCATTATCTACGTCGTTGCCATGTGGTTCCTGCTTAGATTAGACCACCATATTTTTTGTCATGGGTGTGGTCGAGAGGCTAGCCAATTACCGCCACTAGACAGTAGACACCATTCTATCCTGAAAACTGAAATATGAAAATAGTGAACATTGCTATAATTGTACCCTTCAAAGATGGTTGGTTGTTGTAGCAAAGTCTTTGACAACTCCAAAACTACAGTTATATATTTATCTATTTAAATGACGAGTATCAAATTGTCTCAGTTCTTCAACGCTAAGTCTCATTTTACCCATGTTTCATTTAAATTTAGTCTAGTACATTGTGTAAGTTTCCAATTATATCGTTTACAAGATCGGTAAAGTAGATATTACGACGTTATTTGGGAACTTTGAAGTAATATGTTATTCTGTGATCATCAACATTATCAATTGGCTGGAATGAATTGACTAAAATGTTATGAAGCAAAATCGCTAAGAAATGCAAAAAAATATGTCAATTTGATACCGATTAAATCGGCCAGTTACACAATAAATCTCATGCACCTTTGTCAACTCAGTGAGTAACTTTGAACATAGAAAATAATTATGTTTCCTTTGGGTCACTGTTAGTAATGTAGTTGAAATGTACAAAGACGTTGGTGTAATTTACTATAATTTAATCTAAATCAGTCCTTTACTGCCAGTAATGTAGACTACTTGTCACTATTAGAGTGACAAAACACGTCTTACTATCTGTGATCGAAAGTGCCTGTCAAATTAAGTATTCTGCAACACTTTACCTAAAACGAGACAACACTTATTAGCATACTACGAATTAACATTGTAGAAATTGCACGTTACATATCAGTACACAAAATACATATCGAAAGTGGTCGGGTTAATGTCGAAACTATACCGCTTTGAGCCCGTATCGGTGTTGGTCACCCACTTTTCTTAATGCTCGTTTAATATACGAAGTCTCTTGAATCAAACGATTTTAAGACTTAAAGAGTAAGCAAAAGAGTTATTTAAAAGTTACTTGTTTGGCTAATGAACTGTGGCGACCCAACTGGTTCAAGATAAAAGCATGTACTGAACTAGATTTCATTGGCGTTTAACTGAAAAATTTAACGAAATTAAATGCTCATTATTATATAACCATTGCGGTTTGCATTCCATTGGAACTTTACTGGTATTGCTAAAGTAAAGATGTAACTAACAATATTGTTTCGAAAATCGAGTTCAAAATAATATTTTTGTTATGAAAGCTTTCAAAATATGCTACTAAGAAAAAACGTAAACTAGGCTGTGGAATGACAAAAAATTACTAGAATCCGAAAAAGATAGATACTTTCTTAGTGCGCCTTAATCTCTACCTATTTTACTGGGAAAAAAATCGGCCTACGCGTTTGGTCTCTAGTGTGCCACAAAGGAACAAACTTACATACATAGATACATAGGCTGATAAACACATTACCCTTCCTTGGCGTTGTGCAGTTGGATTAAAAAGGCGTAACATTATAGATAGTTAGAGTTACAAAATTGTGACTATTATTCTGTAAAATATCACAGATTTTTATAACCGGCTGCGTGACCCAAAGGAGGGTAATGTGTTTATCGGCCTATGTATGTAAGTTTGTTCCTTTGTGTGCTTTTGTGACTTTAACAGTCAGGACCTATTAAAAATTCTAGATCGAATCATTTATTTTCTCAAAAATTGGGTCCGTCTGTTAAAGTCGCTTTGGACTACTGGACTTGCATTTATGTTTAAAGTTTTTATTTAAAGTTCACTTTTTACGCCGTTGGGTTTTTTATTTTTAAATTAACTTTCTACTACATTTTAGTTGTTAGTCACAAAAAAGAAGGTAATCTAGTACGTAACAATAAATCCACGAACTTAAACGGAAATAAGCGAAAGTAAATCTGCCATTGACATTGAGTATAGTGCGATGCGCTCGCGCAGACCGGCTCATCTTGAACTTGAGACGGTCTACTTCCAGTGACATTCAACATCTTGTAAACATTTATGACTTATGCTCATGCAATACATAGGTATATTAACATACCAATATAAACGATACATACCAATATAAACGAAATATTATAGTAACACGTTTAAGATATTAATTTTAAGTATTAAAAAAATGGGTATGGCTTTCTTCTAAATTAGGTTGCCTAAAATAAACTTTCAAATTTCAAGTAGAAGCTTTATCAGATCCGTGTTCAAAGAAAAAGTAGTTCTTTCTTTTTACGATTGTTGGTTTAAAATCGTATCAGTTATAATGAATCGTATTTAAATCTATTGTTACAAATGCTAACTTTATGCCGTCTACAGACTGAGCAAACTATTGCGAATAAAGGAACGTTGCACACGATTCAGCACTCGCAAACAAGCGAGCACCTTTATGGTCCCAAGCTAGAATATCCATAATTATTTTCATCATCAGCCTATATACGTCCCAGTGCAGGGCACATACCTTCCCTCAAGAAGAGTGCAACCTACAAAACGGGTCCTTGGATTCGTAGACTTTATATTCGCAGCAGAATTTTTTCTTCAGGGTATGCAGGTTTCCTCAAAACACACGCTAGAATATTGCCAGTCCCTTTTCAAAACAGGTGTCGTATGAGGCATCGTCAAAATATCTTATCACACTATGTAGCTATCATTTAGACTATAAGCGTGTCACTCTGCCCTGCCCCACCTCTGATCTTAGGTGTTCCCCGTTCCCCATTACATTCTGGAGAATAAAGGCAAGAAAGTGCATCTGTGACCACACATTCAGGTATTTCAAAATATTCTGCGTGCCTGACTGTTATCCTGAATAGCTGTATGTAGTCGAAATCAGCACCATTCTGAATGAGGAGCAGCAGCATTTAGTTATTTACTACCGTCATCAATACAACTCAATTGCGGTCGCCAATCCGCTTCCCAAACGTAGCTATTATGGCAAATCGTATCTTTGAGATAGGCTGACGTTTAGCAGTGGACTGTTTGCTGCAGATGATGAATCAAGCATCTCAACCGGCCGTGCTGCCAAGAGAATGAGAGATACCAAGTCTACGTAATGTGTACGGCTGCAATCATTAAATCAGCTGTTTGCTACGCGAACGTCACCTTCGTTCACTATTCCTATCAAAAGCGAGCAAGCATACGAAGTTAATCTGCGTTTCGGCGATAGGCATTCACCCTCGCTTGCTTTCGCTCTCCGAATGTGTACGCGGCATAAGACAAGCGTTGAGCAACAGTGAGTCGTGATCGAGAGTGATAGTGATAAACGCAGCCCGCGTACACCGAACCGTTTGACGGACGGGCTGACATTAAACACCAGCAATTAACTCACTACTCACATACCTGAATTATGGAAACTATTAAACCGCTCATTACTCATTCAGAATACTAAACTATAATAGGCAGACATGCGATGAAATGTCATAATGAGTAAAATATCGAATTGACACACGCGAGCTATCGCTTCACACATTCCCTGGCAATTTTTTTTTCTTTTCTTCGTTCATACTATTAAATTGTAATTGAGGGGAGTAAAAAGTTAATCGGTGGAATTAATACAGGCAGTGATTTTTATGATTTCAGGGAAATCCAAACTATTCGTTTAGTTACGATGTTACGGACGTCGGGACTGGAGATGTGAAGACTGTATGGGAGGCTAAGGAAGGTGACACTGTTAAAGGTGATAATGGTTATGATATTATTAAAAAGGTTCAAGCAAAAAGCTATAAAAGTGTTAGAAGTTGAAGAAGTTGTTAGAAAATTCAGATAAGTGATGTCCATAAAAATCTTCTAATTACAATGTGTGTTTAGCATCAACGTCAGTAGTCAAACCAATACGAATAGTCGGAATGGAGTCAATCCGTGAACTGCTGAAAGCTGAAATAAATACATGGAAACTTCTAAAGATAAAAATATAAATTTTTATGTTTTCCTTTTGGATTTATACAATAGTATTCAGGGGTAAAATTGTCGCTTGTACTTTACTTATCTTTATAATAATGTTTAACTATCATCAAAGATGTGATTTTTGTTTAAATTGAAATAGGCTCCGAAACTACTGGACCGATCTGAATAATTTTTTCACCATTAGAATGCAATGTAGCATTCTGTGATGAACATACGCTACGAAAAAAACGGCCATGTGTGTTTCGGGGTAAAAAGGGACATTGCAATGCATGCCTGGCACAGCTAGTATGAAATAACAATAGCTTTATCTTCTCACAGGTCACTACAGTGTTCTAGAACCGGATGGCTCTATGAGGACTGTAGAATACTCTGCTAACCCCAAAACTGGATTTCAAGCAGTTGTCAACAACGATGGTGAAAAAGTGGAGCCTCCTTATCCAGAACAATCTATTGGTCGTTCTATGCAAGATAAAGCACTAAGAGATTACGAAAAATATTATGATTTCTCCGATGACGATTTTGATTCATTTTCCAATGAAAAGAAAAAGTCTAAACATCCTTTCGATACAGTTTTCAAAGATTATTCATTGAATAAACGACCCAAATATCCATCCGATTTGGAGTCTAGCGACTTTTCTCATAGCATAACTATAAAACATCCCCGTGATGAATCTGGATCACATAGTGAATCTCACAGTCATTTTGGTCTTGATTTAGATCCAAATTGCAAAAAGAAACACAAAAAGGGGTCGAGTAGTAGTTTGTACGGAAACGTTGTAGAGTTTGATGCTAACAAGCCTGATGATATAAAATATCCATTTTTCTCTCCGGACGCGTACAAGGATGACTATGAAAAATTTGAATCATCAAACGTAGATTACGAAAAACTTCCATACGGCACAAGACACAAAATACCAAAATTCGAGCCATCAAGTGCTGAGTATGAAAAATTTCTGCAGTCATACAATAGTAAAGTACCAAAATTAGAAGAATTCAATTTTAGGCCATCTAAATACAAATACCCTTATGTTCCCGATATTCCATCACAACAGGATTACTATTCCGAAGATATTCCACCGAGGCCTAAAAAGAAACACAGGCCGCATAAGACTCCTGAATTCCATTATCCAAGTGAAGACTTGGATGACTATATGTGGGTGCCTAAAAAGAAGAAGATCCCACCAAGGATCGTGGACCCCAGCGACTACCTACCAGAGGTAGAAGAAGAATTTGACCGTCCTCGTTACCCAAGTGACTTTGAAGACGATGAACGGCCTCATAGAGAGAGAGAACCACCACGTGGGACCGGGCCAAAAAAAGAAGTGGTAAGAAAAATTGTAAAAAAACGAAAGCCTGGTTTCAATCTCTTAGACATTTTAGACATTTAGTTTTTTAACTTTGACAAATTAGTTTACCTTGTGTGTGGGAATAACTTAATTGTCTCCGTTCACGAATTGTGTTGTAAGCAGAGACAAAGATAATGATACGGAAATAGAGATTTATGTAGCTTAGATATGACAGACTGAGTTTGGTCTTCCAGATTATTTATTGTTATTAAATGGTACATTACACTCCAAAAAACGTATCTTGGGACCAAACAACATAGACCTTTTAACCAAAGTTTAGGAATGTATTTCTGTTAGATTCCGTAAAAAAATGTTAACCGGTAAAGTATTAGATACAGCGATGAATAAATTGTAACTCAAGATAATAAGATTATTGTTATGTTACTTACATAATAAAGGTAATTTTACAGTTTGTGTATTATTTATTAAAATCTGTATTTATTGAATGTTTTAAAAAAATGTGTTTCGTATATTGCCTTAAACTTCAGATAAATAAAACAAGTCACAGCCAATGGCTATCAAATAGAACAATCTCGACCCAGTCTCACAGATATTTGGCTTGAAATGAGATAAGCGTTTAAAAAAATTGGGCCAAGAATGAGCGAACTGTATCAAGTTTTTAATGGTGACATTAATTTATCTCGTAGCTTGTCTGTCACTTGCGGTAAAATGTGGATAGCATTGAGGTAGGTAATTACGATAAAAGTAACTTGAAAACTAAAGCAAAAACAACCCCTCTTCTAAAGAAGTTGGAAAAATATAACTTGTAGAGTAATAGAGATAATAGAGTTAGGTATACAGAATTTTACATTATTTATTGTTCATGAATATTGAGCATAGAGGATCTCTCGAATCCTGTCTTTATATCGCATCCATCCAGTATACTAAATTAAGTGTTATCAAAATGTTGTAACATCCTTTCAGTAACAACTTATTACTAAGACAATCTTCTTGTTCTGCTATAGATATAATAATGCTCCAGATAAGAACAGATATAAAAATATTACCAGCATCCTAAATACATTCTAAAATTAAATTCAAGCAACAATCGTGATTACAGATTATTAAAGCGTCATTACTATAGCATTGCTAATTACTTTCGGACAAAACGGAATCAGATATTATGTATGCGCCATAGATTGCGCAAAACAAAATTACAATGATAGTGAAAGTGGTAAACTTCGAAACTGGAGCGAGTAGGAGTGGCCGCTATTATTTCACAAGGACGTTCGGATTTTTAAAAGTATCTAAATGTTTTTATGAAAATATACGTAACTAGTGTTTTCCCGTGACTTCGTCCGCACAAATTATATACCAAATTTTAAGTCAGATCATAAGCTATCAAACAAAAAAAGTTTCATCAAAATCGGTTCTGTAGTTTTTGCGTGATGCGCGAACAAACAAACAAACTAACATTTTGTCAATAGATGGCGCTGTACGTTTTTAAATCGCGCTATCGAGTGTTATTTGAATTTATATGAAGTGAACCGCTACTTTTTTATTCTTCGTGATTTTACGGTTATATAATAGTTAAAAAGATTAAAACTTTAGTGTGACAGTAATAAGCTATAATAAAATCGTTGAATTAAAAAAACACTGATGAGCATATCAGGATTTTCTTTTTAAATTTCATTCATTAGCTGAACCAATTGCAGGTGTAGTTATAAAAACAAAGGAAATATTGTAGTTCAAATTAATGTTTCCATTCTTGGATATTTTATATAACTAGGTCGATCGTTGTTAATTTAAAATATGACCTTCAAGTCCTTCAACGCTCGGAATTATTGTTAATGAGAGCGGATATTAATCTGGAAATAGCCGTACGTTGCGACAATTTAATAAGTAGAGTATGTGGTTTAAATTTTAATGATATTTTTTCTTACACCATGTATAGTAGCTGCATTTAAGATGAAATACGATATTGCCCTGGCACGCCGAATGTGATCGGTCTGCTACGTTAATATCCCACGATTTACGAGTGGTGTTATGTTTTATTCAAGTTGCGCACGCATGCCGTGGACATTCACCGGTGGGCGCGGCCGTGACACGGTCGGCATTGTCGCAATGCGCCTGCGCACTGCCACGCGCGCTCGCATTCACAGTCACTCTCTCCAATGCAAGACCTGTCTAATGATTGATAGCTCTATCTTCTTTCACTGCTCAATTAATTAATTTTAGAAGATCTCTGTCAGTTTTGGTTATTGCTCTTTTAACATTGCATTTAAATATAACTGATGATTGATTGGTGAAGCTGTATCTGTATCTTTGCTGGCAGATTATTCAATATATTGTTTTAAGATATCGCTAGCGGGTTAGCTTGTTGGTTTCATCGCACCAAATTTCACTAATCTTAACTATTATAAAACCGTAAAATCATGAGGAATAAAAAAGTAGCGGTTCTCTTCATATAAATTCAAAATAACATTCATAGCGCGATTTAAAAACGTGCAGCGCCATCTATTGACAAAATTGTTAGTTTGTTTGTTCGCGCATCACGCAAAAACTACTGAACCGATTTTGATGAAACTTTTTTTGTTTGATAGCTTATGATCTGACTTAAAATCTGGTATATAATTTGTGCGGACGAAGTCGCGGGAAAACACTAGTGAATAAATATTATTCTTGCTCTGAATGTCTTTATTTCATTATTTTAAGAAAGTTGTACCAAGCTTGGTCAGTGTTCCTTTTAGGTTTTTTAAATTTGATTCTATTTGTTTAACTCTGTACCACAGTATTAGAAAGAGTATATATATCTAGTAGGTACTATAAATTTTGTACTGCAGATTAAAAACACAAAACTTTAATAACATTTTAATATATTTTCTTATACAAAGAGTTACTATTTATACTTGGTGTAAATACTGAAACGGTGAATTCAGACCATCAAACTGAACAATTTTCATTATGGAGCCATCCTAAGGAAACGTGAAAAAAAATCAGTTGTTTCTTATTTATCCGTTTTTTGTTGTTGTTGAGGTTTCTGAAATTATTATCTAAATAGCCCAGCCTACTTATTTTATTATTTATTAGAGAATAAGGTTTAGTACCAAAGAAAAGGTAAGCTACATACACGTGTTAATTTTGATGGTTTGCAATTTTTATTGCCTTCAGTTAAACATTATCTCACCAAAAACATTTCATCTAAATGTAAAAATTTACAATTGTGTTTGTTGTTGTTTTTGTATCAATTTCAATACTAGCTTACATACCATTTCAGCTTTCTAGGACTTCAGGAAGGACCCTAAGAATTTTTTGATTATTTTTATGATCATCAGTCAGTGAGTCAGTGACGAAATAGTTTTTTTTTAGGTATCAATAAAATCTAAAATGTAAGAGCTATGCAATTTAAACTTTATTTGTTTAATAAGTGCACTATTTACATCATATCCCGAGAATTTTGTTTATCTGGTATAATCCAGACCCAAGTTATGAGGGTTCAAAAAACGACGAAGCGCTTCGAGAAAACCGTGCCCCCAGATTTAGACAGTACTAAAAAAGGTTAGTTAATTTCGTCAGGTAGGTACCTATTTTATTTCTCTCCCTGAGTTTATTTGAAAATAGAGTAGACTAATACTAAAAGTTAGAGTTTCTATTATTAGGTACCATCAGATTAAAAAGTATACATACATATACTCACGCCACTATCCCGTAGGGGTAGGCAGAGACTACGGCTCGCCACACACTACGATTCTGACACACTTTTCTCGCTTCAACCACTTTCATACATCTCTTCATACACTTCCATTCGGTTGAGGGTGCTATGCACTTGTCCTTTCTGAAGAATACCATTTATTTGGTCGTGGTAAGTTCTCCTCCGACGCCCTCTCTCGACTGTTCCACTGATATTGGACCCTAGTGAGTCTACTCTCATTCATCCTCTGTACGTTACGTTTACTTTCTTGAACAAAATTTCTATTAGTAATTTTAGTGGATAAACTAATATTACAAATATTTTCCAATTGTATTTAGTTAAGAAGCAAAGTAAGTATGTATTAAATAAAAGTAATATACAGGATAACTAACAATAAAATATAACTAACTAAACTTAAATAACACTAAAATACAATTGACTAAAATATAACTAACTAAAATAAAACTAGCTTAATAAAATATTTACAAAAAATATATGTACACTCAGTCAAAAAGCCCTCCCCGGGTCATACCAGATGCAAAGGAGCCCATGACGCTTGTCGCGTTTCCACGTTGGATGGCGATGGACAACCTTTGCATCAGGTAGTACCCGGAGCGAGCGTCGTTCCCACTCTCCTGAAGTCGACGGCCGAGCTCTTTAACAAAGCTCAAAGCTTCCGACCCCCAGCAGCCCGTGGTCTCAAAGGCTAGTGGCACAAAATAATAATTTTGCACCAGGGCCGAGTAAATGTCCCGCTTTTTATCAGCTGCTAATTCGGCGGCGGCCCTGGCAGACCGAACCGTGCGGCTGAGGTGCGAGGCAGCGAAAGTGCTGACACACGTGGCGTCCCATATCAGACACTTTCCTCTCTGCCATGGCACCAGCGTTAGGCCATCAGGTCTTTTCCCATCAGTGCGACTGAGGCCCGGCGGTTCCAGCCTGCACGGTATATTGGCCGAAATCAGTGCCCTCCGAACGATGTCGTTGAGTGCGTGGTGACGTGGGTGTCTACCCGAGCACCGACGGCAACTCAACGCATGATGGCCGTTCGCTTCCACCGTGGACCCGCAGATGCATTGATGTGGTTGACAAACATCGCAGCCCAGGCGGAGAGCTACTGCCACACGCATTGAGTCACCGTCGAGCAGGGTTCCCATATGTGGCGAAGGCAGTGCCTGTAACCACGCACCCGATTCTGCCCTTGACACCGCCCTGAGTCTGGCCAAATCGGAGCCAGTAGCCGCGCCTATAAGTTGGTCAATCGCCGCTTTAGCTCCCACGTCGTCCCAGGATCGCTGTACTCCTGGGGTTCTAGGTGGGGATGCGGTCGGGAAGAGAGCCGTCCACCTCGTCAATTCATCAGCAGCAAAAGGTATGCAAGCCGCGTCTCCGTTGTGTGACAGAATTTTAGAGACGAGGCCCTCAACCCCATGTGCCGATGCGAGAAAAGCCGGCAGGCTCAAATCCTTTACTCGCCGAATACCCAAACCCCCATGGCGGATGGGAAGGGATGCCTGGCACCATTGATCCTCACTAAGGGAAACATTTACAATAGTTTCAATAGCAGATTTCACCGTGCTGTCAAAGGAAGAGATATCACTAGGGCACAACCAGATAGGGGCCGTCCTCAGGAGGTAGGTGATCTTAGGCATACTTTTCCAATTTATACAAAATGTTTTATATTAATTGGTGTTTAAAGCGAATTGAAATATCTAGTAGGAATCTTGATAGTTGTCGCCCAGTTGTTAAGGCAATAAAACTTAATTGAGCTGCATAGTTTTAGATACCGTGATATTATGTACAACATAGCACTATTTACTTAGTTTACATTAAGTTTCACGTTATTGTGCACTTTATTAAAGTACTTATGATCAAATGCAGTTTAAAAAATACATATTGATGTAAATATAGTTCACACAAAATCCATACCCAAAATGAATCAGCTCTAACAAGAGAAAAATCTCAAAATTCCAACTTCAAAAAACGATAGTACAAAAGACATCAACGAGACCATCACTTGTAAGTATTTGGATAAAACAAAATTAAGTCATCGCATGACACGTCATCCTTTCCTGAGACGGACAGACATCCATACCTAACACTATTTTTACATGGGGGTAAGCAGAGACTACGGCTGGACGCTACGATTCTGACATACTTTTTTCGTCCTTGTCCACATTTAAGTACCTTGTCCTTTTAAAAAAGTTGAAGCAAAAGTTTCTTTTGAAGTGACGTTGAAAAATCTAGATGATAATAATGATGACCATTATGTGTAGATAAATTAAATGGTCTTCATTCTATCATCAACAATGTATTGATGGACACTAATTGATAGCCTATTATACAGTTCATTAATTAATTAACTCACGAAAAGGATAAGGATACACATAATACGCAGGCTGCCGGTGTTTTTGCGCATGATATAACATGCAAACAAGGTTTCCTGCAACAAACAAAAACAGTAACTTAAGAAAGGCACTGTGATGTTGGAGTAGTGTTGTCGAAGACTTCAGTCTTTTACACCCGTATTCTTAGTTGTTTTCTTGACATTTTCTCACTCGAGTGGAGGACGTTTTTGACATAACTTGTAGTGTCAAAAACGTCCTCGACTCAAGTGAGGAAGCCTCAAGAAAACAACTAAGAATATGAGTGTTAGTCCTCTTTGAAGACTCGCCTCATTATCACAACTCCTCTCTTGGTGTAATAAGTCCTTAATTTCCAATGATTGAGAATAGTAACCATAATATTGTTGTCGTAAGAGGCAACGAATCGTTTCAGCATATAGCCTATAATGCCCACACCGTTCAAAATTAAAGCTACTTTAAGGTCCATCCTATTCAGGAAGATAAAGGCGAGAGTGTGCATCTATACAGATGCATATCTATACACATGAGCACACACACAATGTTGCTGTTGCTGGAGGAAGCAGGCTAGATCAGCTCTAGCAATTGCCACTGCGTCTGCTGCTGCTCTTTCCTACTGCTGAGCAACGACCACACCGTTCCTCTTCCAATCTTCGTATGCGATGTAAACTAAGGTTAACCCTTTATGCATCCAAGTTATCACTCTATCTCCTCTTGGGTTTGCAATAACCTAACCATCATGTCAAACTCGATAACATTTTTCATCAAAATCTGTTTGGTGAGCTCAAAAATATCATCATCATAATTTTTTTTTTTTTTATTATTGATGGGTTTGCTCTTGACCTCTATCTAGTCTTCAAGACAAAGATGGGGTCGAAGATGTAGCGAGCTTACCCAGAAGTGCACTGGCACTCCTACACACTGACGGAACGCAGCAAGCTGCTTGGCGCCAGACTCCGGCAGGAGGGTGGTCGCGAGCCAAGCGGCTCCTTGGTGGGGGATCGTTCAGCCGCCACCACAAACTTGGTAGCTTGTGATGCCGTTGCCCGGGGTGGACTGCTAGGAGGTAGATCCCCAATCACCCCAAATTTTATTAAAAGCAACAGGAGCGTTGTCAACTCAACTTAACTCAAAAAATTTTAATCAATTATATCACATAACGTAATTTTTATACTACCGTCTGTCGGTGGAGTATTCACCAATAATATTTTCCGCTTGTACCTTGAGTTTTTGATACTACATGACATCAACCTTTTCATTCACCTGTAAGTGCTAAATAACTTTTATCGTAATATAAATTGGGGCTGAAAAACTGGAGTCTAGACAGCACTATGTTGGAGTATTTCTAGGCTTCCTCTCATTAACAGAGTACACCTGTTGTGGACGTAACATGTATGTCACTAGTCACTTGTCAGGATACAACAATGTTTGTAAGTGGAGTAGAGCAATTATTATACTTTTTTATGTTTCATCAATTTAGTAGAAGATAAGACTCAAAACGTAGTGTCGGATTCTCTTTAATTTTTGTTCAAATAATCTTTGTTATGTTCTCTTAGGTATCATCTAGTTCATCCAAACAAGCAAAAGTAAGAAGGGTCTTTCTTAATATTGATCGGAATCGCGAAAAATAATAATCTGCTGTTCCACTCAAAACTGCAAACTAGCTAGACTCAATAATGTATAGTGAATAATAGATTTTCTCTTCGCAATTTTGATGCAAGTCTCATAGAGAGTTTCAAGTCTCAAAACTGTTCAATTTGATGGTCCGATCCTTGTCTGATCATCCCCTTAAAAACCCGTAAATGGAATGGCGGTTGATAATGTCCAAAAAACGCTTTCGAAGAAAAGAAGTGAGAGAATGTCAATGTTTAGCATTATAGTAGTTTAACAAAATCATTGTTTTATAAATGTTGCTATCTACAAACATGAATCCCACCGAACATTGATGTCTTACTAATTGAATAATCGAATCTAGTAATAGGAGGTTGTAAATTTACAATTAGTCAATTTACATTGAAACATGATATCTCTTTGAATAAATTCCTCAGTAATCATAAGCTCTATAATTAATACTTGTTTGGAAATTCGCGAACGCAAACCATTGCTTGTATAACTTGTATTCACGCATATATCCTTGAAGATCATCTTTTCTCATTATAATGTAGGTGCATTCATCAATAAAACAGTAAATTTAGTGTTTGTGTTATATACTTGTGTGAAAAATTGAAGAAAGAATGCAAATACAGAGCATTGCTATTTGCACTAATAATTAGACACAAAGAAAATAATTATTAACTAATTAATCCCCATATGTAAATAAACAAAAAATATGTAAAACAAATGAATAGAGATCACTGCAAAGATAAAAATGTCTATCACAATCTTGGTGACGAAGAAATTACCATTCTCAAACAATGTCAACAAGACATAAAAAGTCTCCGACCATCGCTCAAACGCCCACCAAATTTAATTCATTCACACCCGTAAAGTATTTATTGTAATTACATGATGTGAAACCAGTTTTATACAAAGTTAGTGAAGCAGACCGTAGGCTGACTCTTGAGGTTAATGACACGGATTGATGAGTCATAGCCACTTGACATCCGAGACTGCGTTGTAGACGAAACTGCGGTTTCACGAGTTGCTAGGAATGAGGTTTTCGCTTTTTGGTCTAATTGTGGGCTACGTTACGATTGACTGGATTCGTTCTTGAAAACATTAAGAGCGATGTCCTGTTTGACTAATGACACCGATCACGTCTCTAAACTCTAAACATTACGTCTGCAACAGTACGAATTCAGCATTTTAGCGAGAAATTGGTCTACAAGTCGGTCATCAATTTGGTTTAATTGGGCCTATTCTTTGACGTATAGTCTAATAACTCACAATGTGACTTTATGTACAGTTTTGCTATTTTATTGCTCCCTATGTTCATATTTACCTTAATTGCAATAATTGCCAAAAAAATTTACTCCTTTTAATTACAGTTAAGATCATCAGCCGATTGTTGTGGCGATCTTAAGGGGAGACAATATGACCAGCAGTGTACTACTATTAATATACCAGAAAATAATATTTTTAATTTTAATTTACAGATTGTTAAATGTTATTTTAATTATGTATGTATGTATTGCTCCTGACCGATCTCGGCCACGGCCACTGCTTTACCGTAGTACGATGATAGTTTGTGGACTGCTTCAACTACGTTGTTGGCCATAGAGAAAGATCTTTCCTGGAGTTGACAGGAGTACGTGTTTCTCTATGTTGCTGGCGTTGATATGCCCTCGTGTTAAAATTATAAATTGCTTGTAAATAGCAAAAAAGAGGCTATTAGCGAGTAGTAACATCACGTTTTACCGAAGTAGTAGTAGTACCGAAGTAGTAGCGAAACTCTGTCCAGTGACCAGTGTGACGGGCGGTGAGCCCGTCACCACTTATAATGGACAGTGGGTACAATACATGCCTCAAAATTGAATTAGTTCTACGGTAGAACTGTTCAGTAGAACTTTTGAGAATGAACGTAGCTTTCCTCACGATGTTTTCCTTCACCGAACTCGTATATTCCTTGCTTGTTAGCATTCCAAATGATACAAAATAAAAACAATTGTTACAGTCATACAAATATGTTAACGATACTAATAATAAACGCATACTTCTCTTACCGAGCTTTCTTAATAATACTTTAATCTGCAAAAGTACTTACAGATATAGATTTTGCGGAGGCGTGTAGAATGCGAGCACAGTCTTATCTGGGCATGCGCACGTTCAACCATTGTTATGGTAATTATCGCACTATGAAGGTTCCAAATGCAGCTTACATCGTCTATATGGAGCCATATTCGGATCGGGGTACCTAATTGCATCGTAAAATGTACAAGCTATTTTTGGTAGAAGCATTAAAGAGTGCCGCAATTGATATTGGGGTTACGTATAAGGTATGGTTATTATTTACTTTCAGTATCTTATCGGAAATTCACATTTTCGTTCAATTTGATATATAAATAAATAAATAAATAAATATCTTGGACAGTGTCACACAAATTATCTATAGTCACATTTAAAGTTCCAGAATCTGGCCTGGACTTGTATTATGATAACTAGACATCGATATAGAATACATATAATAGATACAAACATCCATGACTCGGGTACAAATATTCATATTCGTCATACAAATATTTGCCCCTTACGGGATTCGAACCCGCGACCCCCGGCACAGCAGGCAGATTCACTACAGACTGTGCTGTGATATTGATATTACATAATACTATTTCTAGCTTACGGTAGTATATAGTACTCTGTGTTTCTAGTAAAGTAATACTTTGTCTAGTCAAGTCCCAGTAACGTGCTTGAAACTAGCAGCGACTTCGACGGGATTAATAATTCACCCTCAGTTTGACAGCCCAATATGCTCAGTCCGTATTGAAGCTGCCTGCTGTGCCGAGGGTGGTGGGTTCGAATCCAGCAAACAGTTTTTTTTTTATATGAATACTTTTGTACCTTGGACATGCATTTTTTATTACGTATTTTTTATATCGTTCTCTGGTCATCATAATACAAGTCTGGACTAGTTTTGTTACCATTATACAAGTCTGGACTATTTTATATGAATATACAAGGTGTAACAAAACACCCTAGCAATATTTAAAGGAATGGTTTAGAGTTTAGACCACCAAACTGAAGAACTTTCAGTATAGAGATGTTTCGACATCTGAAAAAGATTTTTTTTTAAATCTGCTGTCTCATACTACATTTTATTCGAGTCGGTACTGCAGTTTGTAGTAAAGTTGTTCAGTTTGATGTTATACTAAACTCTAAGGCCCACTTGCGTCAACCACGGGTTAGCAATTAACTCCGGATAAAATAGCTCTTTCAGTTGTTTTTCTATACAAAAAATGATGGGTTACCAACTTAACCTAGAGTTTATTGCTAACCCATGTTGGCGCAAGTGGGGCTAAGAGTTTCAATCTGGCATGGGGTGGTTAATATTACTAGAGTGTTTTGTAACATAGGTATACAGGTTGTAAGGAAAAGTAACATTAACGTTTAAACCACATACTCTAGGTACCCATAAAACTAGACAACTTTGACTATGGGAGCAAACCTCATAACATCACCCTGTATAACATGTAAAAATAAAGGTAATCTTACAATAAAATGGTTGAGACATTTTATTAAGTTTATTACTATAACAGGAACTAATCTTAAATTACTTAATTCATTTATTAAAGCACGACTAATCCTTGACACAATTTCTTTATGTCACTATTCACGGTTTATTGTAACAGTGTACGAGTAATAAAGGCAGGTTTATTGTTTTAATACCTTAAATTAACTCTACCTTACAAGTTACAAAATGGACTAAATATACCAACTTTAATTTATTCGCCATTTTATAGCTATACACACATGCTTGTATTTGTGGTATAGGCCACCAATTCTTAGATAGTTGAACTATACGTCCGCAAGAATATGGTGGATATGTGAACTGTTTTTGTTATAAGGTAAAAAAAACACATTTAATTTTTGAAAAGAGGATAAGACATTCATACTGGTCCATTTTAGAGTGGTCAGAAAGTTTACGTGTCCATAAAATTTTAAGGATGCAGTAGGTTCTTATTTCATTTATGGTCTCAGGGTGGAATTGTGATAGGTGGTGCATTTGAAAGAAACTTCAAATAAAATAAACACTAAAAACTACTCGCCGTGATATGGAAGGCACGATGGCATTTAGTCCCAGATAGTTCCTTTAGATGGCGGTGTAACTATTCACTATGCTAGGCCTAGCTTGAAAATAATTCTGAGCTCGCTTTTAGTACAGAATGGCCCACTCCTCCCTCTCACCCTTATTCCTGAGAGGCTTTTGCCCTTATAGTAAGTTCATCATCACAGCCTATATACGTCCCACTGCAGGGCACAGGCCTACCCTCAGGAAGAGTGTATGGGCGTTAGTCCACCACGAGTGTCCAATGCTGTTTGGTAGACTTAACATACACATCGGAATTTCTTCTTCAGCTATCCAGGTTTCCTCACGATGTTTTTCTTCACCGCTTGAGAGCAGTAGGTATTACGTAATTAAGTTAGAAAAACTCATTGGTACATAGCATGTGGTCCGTGCGGATTCGATGTAAGTTATTGCCTGTAAAACCCCACTGCAGGGCAAAGGCCTCCTATCACGAATAAGAATTTGAGGGGCCATCTCCACCACGTACGTAGTAGGACGCATTGGCATCATTATAGTAAAAAAATCAAATACAGAAATGGGAAGTTTTTCTTAAACAATTTTACAAAGTGAATGTCAGATTAAAACACATATGCATGTCCAACTTAAGTCCTACGATCTAGTTTAGTCTCGGGCAGCGCCCACTTCATATATTTAGGTAGATACAATTTCCTACATCTACGACACCGGCGGGACTCGAGATCTGTACCTATAGGACATAGAGGCTCTATAAAAGCGCCGGTTATCTCACAATTTGGCACACAACAAGCCCTAGTGCTTACAGTGAACTGTGCTTAGACATAGAACAAAAAGTTTACAAAAATGTTCGCTAAGGTAATAAGGTTTTTTACGATCAATAAGTGGTGGAAAATATACGTGTTATTAAAGTGTGTGGTTTTCAAATGTTTATATTTTGTGTGATTGTTAATGTAATTATTTTTCAAATAGTGAATAGTTTAAAATTTTGCGTTGTTTTTGCAAATGAATAACGCGCCCTCTAAGCGCCCTTTGTTAGTATAATGTAGATTTTTTTTCTTATATACCTACATTTGAATAAATAATATTAAACAAGAGCGAGCTGGTAGAAATGGGAAATGAATAATAGGTACTTAAATAGCATCTCTATTTTTTTTTAAACCAACGTAGGTACGTACGGTACGGTAAGTAAAGTACGAAAGAGTGTGATCATGTTAAGTGGTGCAAACTACGGTTAAGTTTTTCCACTTTTATTTAAGAGCCTCCCTTAAATCTCAGTGTGTATTCTTTTCTTTATCTCCTTAATTGTCTTATCTTCTTGGTACCAAACAACGTCGATTTCCATCACAATTAGTCTGAATAATACAAATACTTTAGAACTAAAGGGTACCTATTGAAAGGTCTCCAACATGATTATGTTCTAATCTAGATTATGATTTGCCTTAGAAGTTCCAGTTTTGAAATTCTGAAGGTCTGGCAAAAGTGTCAGTAGCTGATACAAAACATGCCACGGAAAAACAGGTTGTAGGTTCAAGTCCCACCGCTGAATTCGTTAATTAAATCCATAAGTGGGAGAAGTCTATCTCCAGAAGAATATTAGCACAGACTAATGCTAGTGATTATCTTAATCATCGTCATTATAAATGTTAAAAATATTACTTCTTCCAATTCCAGGTGGTCGTAGTTTGTGCGCTTGTAAGCGTAGTCTATGGAGGAGTGATAGCACCCCACGGTGCTTTGTCAGCCCAGAGCCTGGTGTTTGGAGCCCCAGCATTGGGACACGGCTACGCTGCTGCCCCGGCATATGCTGCTCCTGCTTACGGATTGGGACTAGGTAATTGTCATGATTGAAAAGATACAGTCGTTTAATTACACACACACAGTACAGTGTTCTCCTATATTATAGTAAACTAGTGTTTTCTCGCGACTTCATCCGCACAAATTATATACCAGATTTTAAGTCAGATCATAAGCCATCAAACAAAAAAGTTTCATCAAAATCGGTTCAGTAGTTTTTGTGTGATGCGCGAACAAACAAACAAACAATTTTGTCAATAGATGGCGCTGCACGTCATTTAAATCGCACTATCTAGTGTTATTTGAGTTTATATGAAGTGAACCGCTACTTGTTTATTCCTCATGATTTTACGGTTTTATAATAGTTAAGATAAATAACGCTCACAGGCACATACATTGTAATGACCCCAAGTAAGCCTCAGGCTTTTTGTTATGGGAGCCATCCAACAACGGCACACACATACAACATCCATGACCGAACCGGGATTCGAACCCAGGACCCTGGTTTGGTAGTCCGGCGTGGTAACCGGGTCGTCAAAGTATAGCTATAGTGACCAGTTAACTGAACCTGTAATTTATAGCAACTTTTATTACAGATTTGCCCAATTGAATCCATGTCGAAATCCATCTGGTCGACGACGAGTTATCAAAATACCCTTTTAGCGATATGCCTTTTGAACGAAAGGTCTTTTCATCGCTGGGTCAGTTACCTTAAAGCCGAATGATCTCAGTGCCATCATTTAAGTGATAATGCATTTGACCGAAAGGACCAAAAGAATAAAAAAAATGTAACTGACAACTCACTCATTTTCACTGACTCTCTTCGTTCTTCGTCTATTTTGAGTTTTTTGAATTTGAGGTTTGAATTGAAAATGGGACGTAAAACTACTCAGATAATCCGTTAAATTAATATTTCACCTGTTTAATGATAAAAACTTGTTCAGAAATTATTATAAATTAACATGAAAAAACCTATCTATTCCGTATTTAGTGGGCTGTGAAGATTAACGATTTCCATAAAAAACGTTAAAATGTTATTACCATACTAAAACCTGACAGAAATCTGTGGTTTCCATTTCTGCGGTTGAAATTTGATTTAGTGCAAAATACTCTAGGGTTATAGGTTTAGATCTGACCTTAAAATGTATTTTTGTGGAATATCGTAGAAGTGCAATGTCCCATTTTCGATGAAATGGCATTTTGATCAAATGTCCTATCGTTTTAATGACACTTTGTTAACTCCGCATCAAACTGATGGGCTTCGAAAAGATGTTTGTCGATAATGAGACCTAATCCCAACTGAACTTGCTTTCATTGATGCTGTCACGCTCGCCTTGACTCTTGAGTTACTCTTCTCAGCTTACTGTAAGACTGTAACTACCTAGGATGAGAATGAAATGACAGAAACAGTTGTCTTATCATAAGGTAATCACCTGGCTAGGCTATCTATTCTTTCAATTTTGTATTCATAAAGCATATTATAGTTTCATTATTCAATTGTCATAGCGGTATTGTAATAAACGCGGTAATTATCGCATTCATTTTCTTAATAATCTGCGTGCAGGTGTTGCTAGCATGCAAAGTAATTTCTTTCACATTCATTTCGTTAATTATGCAAACAATTGAACACGGCAGTGTGTGTTTGACAAATGTACAAAAGATAGAAAGACAAGACGAGCTACGTTTTGTAGACTGTAAATTTGCTGCATCACAATATTCACAATCGTTACTAAAATACGTTTTTTTTTTCAAAATCATGTTATTTCAACTAGATTCTCGTTGAGCCACTTCATATGCCTATCAAGGTGACTTAAAAGTACGGTCAGCATCCGATAAATCTAACCCATTTGCGCTTATAAAGATCAGTTTTCTCAGAACCTGACTGTACTTTACAAACTTAAAAGTGACCATTGCTACAACTGCATGCTTTAAAAGATAGTTTGTTTGTTGTAGCATAGTTTCTGACTACCCCAATAGGGATTATGGTCTTGAGTTTTGTACGTATGTATAAAAATACTTAGATACCAAGATCACCACTAACTTACCTCCACCAATCTGCACTAGGCGCGCGAGGTGTTGTATGGCCCACTCTCTCTCACCCTTTGAGGCCTGTGCCCTGCAGTGGGACCTTTATAGTTTTCCAATAGATAAGTAAAAAGAATGAATGTGCTGAGTAGAAATGTTGACAACAGCGAGGTTGCAGGTCACGGCGCGGTCGTCGCACACGCAGCCCCTGTGCTGCGCGCACCGATCGTCGCTCCCTATGCGCACGCAGCCGCCCCTGTTGAAGTTTATGTATGTATATCCATTGTTACTTTAATGAGACATATTTTATCCAATATTATTATTGTAGTACAAGTTTCACTAATTGTAACTATGGCCTTCGAAAGGAATCAAGATCGTCTCATTGAGATACTTTTCTCTGTATTATTTGATAGAATGCTAGCAAAACTGAAACTAAGGTAATTGACAGCACTAAAATGAACAAGCTGAAGTAGCAATGAAGAAAATGAAGCCGAAGAACTGATAACCGATGAGGAGTCCCAGTTCTAGAATGGAGACCATACACTACCGAGCTACCTCATCATCATCATCATCCCCGGCAGCGGAAGACTAGTTAAAACATCTTGACCTCGAAATTTAAACCTCCCGGATCCAAGCAGGAAGACGAAAAAAAATGCCACACGATATGACCGAGCTACCTGATCTTTTAATAAGCAATCAGCATTATAAAGTACAATTTGGATGACATTTTAATATGCATACAGTTCGCCATACATATCATGGCGTCTCCTTCTTCGCCCCAGTGCCACTAGAACCCTTCTTTGTTACGTTTCTCCTCTATCGTTCTTCTTTGCATCTTCCTCTCCATTCCACAAGTAATTAACCGTTTGTCAACTATATTTTTCAGGCCCACCCCCGCTACCAGTTCAACTATGGTGTCGCTGACGGTCACACCGGCGATCAGAAGAGTCAATGGGAAGCTCGCGATGGTGACGTGGTGAAGGGGCAGTACTCCTTAGTGGAGCCTGATGGCACAGTCCGTACTGTTAACTACTCCGCTGATGACCATAATGGGTACGATGTCCTTTTAGAATACAATTAAATTTTGTCTTGCTATCTTGATGAAAAAATTTGTCAGCCAGCGTAAGCTGCTAATTGCAAGGTGCCCTGGATTTATCGAGGTTTAGAACGTCACTCGAAGTGACTCTCTTCAAGTGTATAGCTCCTCAGACTATATTAAATATCCTGTCCTTCCTGCCCGGACACTTGCACGCAAACGGAGCGTGTGGATGCTGCCGGCAGTGTTGTTTGTGTGGTAAAATAATGGGCTAGAAATTTTTTGAATGACATGGTATATCGACTCAATACAAGAAGAATATAATGCTAGAGGAATTTTCTTGCCTTTTTATGACGAATACGTTACAACTGTTTTGTCGGATGGTTTCACTCACACAAGATGTTATTTTAATTTGCCGTACAAAAACACATACATAACCTCGCAACCACAATCACTTTCGGTGTAATTAGAAACTATGCTACAGCTTTCATCTAACTTTTTGCAGTTTTGGGAAGTCTCACCTTTAGTACATTGAGGGCCTGTTTCACCGCTTCTGGATAAGTCATTGTTAGCTTATTTGACAGATCATTTGCCATATTTTTTATTATATTGATATGATATTTCAAATTATATGTAATATAAGCTTCCAAGAACTTATCAAGAAGTGGTGAAAAATGCTTTGAAGGTTTCAGGAAGAAATTACGTGTCTAGTTATGATAGGTGGCTATAGCCGTGAGAATAAATGGGGGTAGTCAATTCTAAGACGGAACCATGCGGCATCAATTGGGTAGAGCAACATAACGAAACCAAATTGAAGCAGATTCTGAGCAAAGAGAGAGCAACAAAATTCGGGTTTTTTAAAACGTCGATGTTTTCAGATTCAACGCAGTAGTGAGCAGGTCAGGTCACGCCGCGCACCCCGCTGCCGCGCCGGTGGTCGCCGCCCCTGCCTATGCGCATGGACATCTCTACGGCTAAGCTCCAACTACCTTCACCAACGACGCATATTTATTACCTAATACCTAGCCTAAGACGGACGGAATGAGACAACGAGAAGCTTCCTAGTAAAGGCAACGGACGGTTTTTTCGACCTACGCTTAGAGGCTCGGCGTTTCATAAAGTGTATAGGGACTTGATGGCCCAAATAGGTACCTATAGTTAGCTACCTTCATTATCTATTTCAAATTTCCATTAGAGTAACTTTTGTATAATATTTTCTTGTAGTTTTTAAGTCTATTTACGTCATTTTCAAACTGTTTTAGTTTTGTAAAATACTTACGTTTTATATTTTAATACACTTTTATGAAACGTTAGATAAAATGCCTAAGGGGTGCTGTGCAAGGACTTCAGTTTTTGTGACTGATAAATAATGTAAAGTAATATAATATTTTCATATACCTTGATGTGGTTTCATTTATTTATTATTATTTTGATTGATTGTAGACCCAACCCAAGCCAAGATATTATCTTGCACTTTAAGATCGAATATATTTTACTAATACTACTACAAGTACTATAACACATTCGCTCGCAGCCAGATCATTTTTATGATTTTGATTCTAGAACAATTCCAATCTCAACCTTTGCAATATTTTAATTGTCATGGAAGTTATTTTAATAATGATAGACCATTTTCGTGGCCGAGTCTACCACGATCTAGTTTAGGCTTGGATTATATGAAATCAATACACTACAGAGTGCTAGGGTAAAAAGTTGCATTACTTTATTGGACCCATAATACTGAACAACTTTCCCTAAGCAACTTACAAAAAAAACAAGTTTGGACTTTCCATACTAAATGCCATCAGCTGATCGAACGTTTGTATGAAAAGCCAATTTTTTTTCAATTTTGATACATGCTTTTTTGGGAAAATTGTTCAGAATCATGGGTACAGTAACCCCTTAAAGTAATGCATCTTTTTACCCTAACACCCTGTATACATAATATCGTTTCAAATATGTTACACAAATATTTTCCTCTGGCAGGATTTGAACTCTCACAACCACTTAGGCGATGATGGGCCAATCATTCAATCGATCAGTCATTGTATTGAAGAACTATTATTGCTCCTAAAGAACCACTTTTAATATTGTTATCTTACACACCACTATTTTTTATTTAAGCGCCTATAATAAAATGTATTCACACCTGGAACCTCCTACAAAAATCAATCGGAAGATCAGTAAAGAAGGACCAAAAAAATTTCTCGTTTTTCGACACAAGTATAGTTGTTTAGTTTCATTAAAAATTACTAGAGGACCGCGGCGAACTTCGGTTCGCCTTAGAATCTTCCCGACACACACTTGGCCGTTCTTTATAGCCTATGTTAATCACGATAATGTAGCATTCTAATGGTAAAAGAATTATTCAGATCGGTCCAGTAGTTTCGGAGCCTATTCATCACAAACAAACAAACAAAAAATCAAATCTTTCCTCTTTTTATAATATTAGTATAGATGAATGCACCCTTATAAGTTTTCTGATAAATAATAACAGTGGTGTATTAAACCCGACATAAAAATTTATAACTTGAAAGTAATTATATTTATCGATGACTTACAATTTTAAAAACCTACTCTACATTTATTAATTCATTTAATCTTTAATTATACCTTAATCAAGTCAAAAAGATAAGGATAATCTATTAGCTAGGAACTACGCTGAATTGAGTCTAATATTCAATACTCATTGTTCACGAAATAATAATTAAACCTGAAGAAATTTCCGCCTTAACATATTTTATCATTAACCGTTATCAGCCTACGATATTAACTTTATAATCTACCTAGATCTAGTTTCATATTGCAATATGAGCTTACTTAAAGTAATATGTGAAATACCTTACATACGGAGCAAGTTGACGGAATCAAAAACCTGTTTCACACCCTACGTGTTGCATTACATTAAGTAGTACTTGTTACGTTAATCCGTATGCAAAAGTTAAAGTATAAAAACCGCAGCTACTTTTGGGTTGACATCATTCATTAACAAAGTTCACAAGAACAAACAACAACAATGTACTTCAAAGTAAGTTGGTGAAAAAGTATATTAACTTTTATTAATTAAGTAGGTACCTACGTACCAACATAAATGTAAAAACTAAAAAAAAATATTGGTAGAGGAAAAATATTGTCTTACAAATGTAATACAAAGGCATGAATAGCATGTCATAACATGGCATGTCATAGGCATTCAAATTCTCAAAATAACGTTACATTATACATTACTAGCGACCCGCCATAACTCCGTCCGGGTGAGATCTACAATATCCCTACATATAAACCTTCCGGAAGAAATTCTCTAAATGACAGTGAAAACCATATGACAATGATATACAGACAGACAAAGAAAGCGACTTTATTTAATACTAAGTAGAGACCAGAGTCACGTTGCAGGGTTTGCCCCGAACACTCGTCTTTCGCGTGGTGTTCGCGCGGTTCGCGTTTCAGCCTGCCACGAGGCTCCACAATCCTTCTCAGTTGTTCTTACTCAAAAACAATCCTCGAGATTGGATAGATACTCCTCAAGCCACTTGACATTGGCGGAAATGCGGTGCTAACGCACAAGCAAGAAGTCCATTAATTATAAATTAAAAAAAAGTAAAGACCAGTACATTTACTAGCCTTCACCACACTGCACATGCACTCCTCACTGCCTTCAATGAGAGGAACCGTTTCCTGCAGTAGAATTCACACTCTAACTAAAATTTACTTTTCATCAGATCATCCTCCTCGCCGTCGCGGTCTCAGCAGTGGCTGCCCAAGAAGGTCACCACAGCCACGGTCACGGTCACCACGCCACCTCCTCCCAGTCCATCGTGCTGCACCAGACCCACCACGAGCCCCAGCACCTCCACGAACAACAGCACAACACTTACTACCACGCCGCACCTGTCGTCCACCACGCCGCCCCGCAGGTCCACCACGCTGCCCCTGCTCATCATGCTGAAGAGCACCACGAACATTACGTAAGAATGTGAATTTTTTATCATTCTGTGTCACAAAAAAGATAACCAATGAGGACTATTTTATTCGACAACGAGCGTGACCAAGAAAATAAAAACCAAATCAAATTAAACTTAACTTTAGCTACATATTAAGATGAGGCTACATAACCATATCAGTGGCATGTGGGATCCATCTACTTGCTAAGAGTACTTCTATTAAAGCGAAACCAGGCTCTCTTTTCTGTCAGACCACAGAAAATAGTTATAAATTATTTTTTATATCTAAGGAATTTAATTAAACAGGCCTTATTCTACAGTCTCACCCCAAATACGAGTTCGAGTACAAAGTTGAGGACAAGCACACCGGTGACATCAAGTCCCAGCACGAGACCCGCGACGGTGACGTCGTGAAGGGCTACTACAGCCTGCACGAGGCTGACGGCACCGTCAGGATCGTTCACTACAACGCCGACAAACACAACGGGTAATTATTTTTTGACAAAATACCTACTAAAATAAACCCAAGCTTTATGTGTTTATTATGACTGCATGGTCACAATTTGCAAGCTTATAGACAAGGTATATTGCATATTATTATAACTTGATTATAACCTATAATATATAATCTTTATTACTTGTAGATTATAATAACATGCATACTTTCATGCATGCATTCTTTGAGTTCCTATGGGTCATCACTTCACCAGCCATTCCTCAATCATGACAATTCTAAAACTGTTTAAATATTAACACTTTTACAATGTAATACAACGATTTAGCGTTAAGCTGGTCCATGCGACAGGGTGTGAGCTGTACGAAGTTTTCTATGATGAAGTATTATCATCTGTTGCTAATTTCAGTTGTGTTAAACACATGCTGATAATATAAGTGTCTCAATAAGAAATCACATAAAATAAAATCACAATCTTTACAGATTCAATGCTCAAGTGGAACGCCAGGGTCACGCCAAGCACATCGAGCCAGTCCACCACCACCACAACTGATTTCTATGTAGTTACCTGAAATATAGACATTTTGCATCAATTTTCATCTAGTGTCGATCTAGCGATAATTGGTGCTCAGTGTTGTGTCTACCTATATTTAAAGGAAGACTGTTTTTTTAACTAATCGTTTACTAGGTTTTAGTCTAAGAACTGTTACTTGTGTGCATGTTATGAATTGTAAATATATGAATAAAAGAATTATAAGTTTAAAAATATGTATGGTTTAATTAAACTAAAATTTTACAATATAAACTTTATCAACAAATAAATAAAACTAGGGGGCCGTAAACCACCACGTAACATAATAATATTACCTTAGAAAACTATTTTCTTTCTCCGGCACCTTTAGCGCGACTCACACTTGGCCGGTTTTTACTTTTTGCTGTTGTACTGTAGACTTTGTTCTACAATCACACTAAGTTTGACGATTGTATGTATTACCGTTTTTACGATAGAGCGAGAAGAAAAAAACGTTGATAAAAACGAGTTTCTTGAAATTCGCCTTAATAATGCATATACTGTGACTATTAGACTCAAATAGGTTTACTGCTAAGAACAAGAACCTAAAGTACTGTTTTAGGTTTACTGCAGTTTTGTATGAAACGGATGATTTTTATTTTGTCTCTATGTTTGCTCCTTAGCCGCTAGCTCGATAACATTTCCTGTGTGTTTACCCTTTAATTTCTATATAGAAAATCTTCTTTGTAACTGACTTAAAAAAAAAAGGAGGAGGTGGGTCAATTTCAACATTCGTGAGTTTTGTCTCATTTCGGTGAGATAATTTTATGTTTTTTTTTTATTTTTCACTTTATAATATTTAATTTTATGTGTGTTAGCGGGCACAAAAGATCATACATAGTTACTGAGAAAAATTATGAAAATATTTTTTTGAAAAGCCACTGAAATGAAAAACATCCACCGAAATGAAAAAACTATGCACCGAAGTGATAAAAGTTTACCAAAAAAAAGCCTTTATTTTCTACATTTACGTGTTTTTTGTGATACATACAGAAGAATAGTTAAACAAGAAAAGGTTAAGAGCTATAGGAGCGTGCTCGATGCTTCCCAGATTTGTAATAGCTAAGATTGTAAATTGATGTGTAATATTGAACTAAAATGTTGGGGCGAACGAAGGAAGCTTGAAATTTCTCAGCACAATGACTCGGTTTTTGAATGGTATACTAAAAATGATATAAGACATTATTTCTGCGGTACCTTTCATTTCGGTGGGGATTTAAAGGGCATTTAAGTCCACCGAATCCACCGGAATGAGAACACCGTAATGGTAAAAGAAGGATAATTTTAAATTATCTGAAAAAGTACAATGTTTATTATAAAATCAACACTACTCAAGTGAGTGTATACTTAGCACATACAATATACAGATTTCAAACAAAATGAACAATCAATAGATGAAATATGGCGGCAACCGAAATTATGATATTTTTATCCCCATACCACCGAAATGACGTTCTTTTGTTTTGTGAAATTGATGAGAGATGAGAGAGAAGAGATGTGAAACTGCAGCATGATGCGACTGGTGCGTCTGCACCTAACCCTTGAGCATGAATAATTAGACGCATAAACGCGATAAACTTTATGTTCACCGGAATGATACTGTTCCGCGGGACAGATGTATTTATACGTGTCAGAACTTTTGCAGGATAGTTAGCTAAGCAACGATATCTGCTTTTGATACTACATTTATATGCCAATTAAGTTACGGTAGACTTTCATCTAAATAACAAATAGTATTCGAGTTACAAGACCATAATTAATTTAAAAAGTGTTGCGGACAAGCCACCGTAATGATAAAACGAGGCTTAATTTTTTTTTAATGTTATAAATAAGATTCTTAGCTTAATTTTATATATTGCCCGAGATAGAAGACTACATTTTCTGCCCAGAACAAAATAATACAACAAAATATCAGCCTTCTGCACTACCGATATCAGCAACGCTGTGAAATTTTTCTGCTTAGAATATTTACCCAGGTTTTCTATTCGTCAGAATATTTTTTTTCGTATCAATATCTACGAGTATGTTAGGTACGCGCAAGAAGTTTGGAATAATGATTATAAATCCATGGGTATGCGTTATCACAGTACAAGAAAGAGCATCTATTACAATATAGCGTGTTCTTTGGCATTACTTGATGGATTTTAGTGAATCTTTTTCTATTCTGAAGAAGTTATTAGTTCCGAGTTTTCATTTGGTAAAGATCTGATTACATGTTCCAGAGCTAGAACTTCTCATCATAAAACGATAGCAAATCATCAACGATTTACGCATTTGCTTCGTATCAATTTTCACAACAAAATACTAAACGCTAACTAGAACTCTATAGGATAGGTTAGGTTAGGTTTATTAAAAATTCCGTCATAATATTTTCAACCCACACACACAATGCCTCAAAACGGAGGTATTCAATCAGTATGTGGATTGTGGACCATGCCGTTAGATCGACGACGAAGTTCATCAATTCAAAGTCACTCAGCAAGCTGTGGAGAAATTTATGCTCGGTGTTTCTCTGAGAAGTTACATCAAGAATTAGGTTGATACGTCAGAGAACGAGGTTGGTACGTGGTTCACATAGCTCAGAAAATCAGCACGCTGAAATGACAATGCGCTGGTCACATGTGCCGAAGAACAGACAACCGACTGGAATTCAGAGTTCTAGAGTGGATACCATGAACTGGCAGCGTAGTGTGGGACGCCTGCAGCCTGCTGGACGAATGAACTAAAAAAGTAGTGGGGAGCGACTAGATGAGGAAGGCAGAGGGTAAAGTTTTGTGGCTCACCGTTGGAGGGGCTTTTCTTTAGTAGTGGCTGATAATAAGCTGTAATAATTTTAATAAATGTTTGTAGAGTTTGACTGTGAGTTGCAGAAACGCTCATTAAAGTTAATCCTCCCATAAATCTCTTACTAGATTTTACTACGCAAAAAGTGACAGCAACAAATTTAAGGAGGATAAACTTTAATGAGCGTTTCTGCAACTGATACGCTCAGTTACAGAAACGCTCATTAGAATTAATCCTCCATTAAATCTCTTTCTGTCACTATTTGTATTGTTGACGTAGAAAAAGCTAGCAAGAGATTTAATGGAGTATTAACTCTAATGAGTGTTTCTGCAACTGAGCGTAAGACTTACAATATGACACACATTGTCATTCTTGTTGAGGGTGATATCCTCTAAGCTACCATTTTTTTTAAATTTAAATAACTTTGTGGTAAGGAATGGCGCAACTCTGAATAAAAGCCAATGCGTTAATTTCTTAGAACAAATAATTTAATAACAAATTTATTAATTTGAACAGAGGTAAACAGTAGGCTGTAACTTATAGCTTAGTGGTGATACTGTTGAGCGGGCTGGTCGTGCTTAGAAGGAGCAGAGTTGTGAACCTGAGCGTTGAAGCTGAAACACAAAATGAAAGTATAATCATCCATGCTTATTCTATACATACTTTTGCAAGGTGTTAGCAAAAATAAACGCAAAACTCCGATGCGTCGAGCGCATTCTCATAGTCAGCATTGAGTCAACAAACCTTACCAAGTTAAATAGGATGGACTCAACATTTGCTCGCATCTAACTATAATTGCCAATCAACTTGCTAATCTTGTTGAACCTGGTTTAAAGGAGTTAGAGTCGTGGGCAGAGGGGCAAATAACAATCCGCGTACTAAGACTGGGGTGGTTATGAAAAATCCCCTTTCAACGCAAGGTTACATTGAAGAAATACTTCTTTTGGCTAATATTGTATCAGACACGAGAAAGAGATGCCACATACGTCCACAGGGACGTAACAGCGAGATGCAACTCATAAACCTATTCCTAAGTTCTCTTACCCATTGTGGTGGTCAGCGGTGTACTCAACGGTGCGGATGGAACCATCAGCCTCGTGCAAGCTGTAGACACCCTTCACAACATCATCGTCGCGGGTCTCGTGTTGGGACTTGATGTCACCGGTGTGCTTGTCCTCCACGCTGTACTCGAACTCATATTTGGGGTGAGACTGTCGGAAAGAAGATATTACTTTTTGAAATATGCATATTGTAGTACTATACCTACTACCTACTAGCTCGCTCGTACGCATTTTTGCCTTTTGCTAATAAAATTGTTTTTAAAATAAATTGAAGCATTATGTTTTTCTATAGGAAGAAACTAATAAGAAGGGACAGTGTACGCTACTTATAAAGCTATACATCGATGACACTATCGCTCAAAATAGGCACTTAAAACATAAGACATCAAGTTGCGGAAAACGTGCTCAACAAACCACTAGCTGACACATCAAATTGGTTTATGATATTTTAAAATGATACAGAATTGAAATACGTACGTAATACTCGTGGTGCTCTTCAGCATGTTCAACTGGAGCAGCGTGTACCACAGGGGCAGCATGAACCACAGGGACAGCGTGGACCACTGGAGCAACATGATGGACGACAGGGGCAGCATGGTGAACCACAGGGGCAACATGGTGGACTACAGGCACAGCATGGTGAACCACTGGGGCAACGTGGTGGACCACAGGGGCCACGTGGTGAACTACTGGGGCAACGTGGTGAACAACAGGCTCGGCGTGGTGGTAAGTGATGGGCTGGTGCTTCTGTTCGTGAGAGACATCGTGGCGGACGATAGACTGGGAGGAGGTGGCGTGGCCGTGGCTTTGCTCATTGCCATGGCTCTGGTAGGATCCAAGACCTTCTTGGGCAACTACCGCAGAAAGCGCTACAGCGAGGATGATGATCTGAAGAGAGAGAAAGAAATTACGTTCATGCATTATGTTATACTTTCTTTGCTCCAATGAGGCATATTTTGATCATCACAGCTATCATTGAGTAAATATCACTTTGATTCATACTTTAATTGATGAACAACAAGTAAAATTAAACTAATCCATAACATTGTCATTCTACCAATCTAAATTGAGGAGAAAAAATATTTTGAACAATCTTCATGGCATATTTTAATACTTTGAAATGTAGATAAGTAGTTCAAAATAAAAATCAATACAAAGGATACAGTACAATTAATATAATATCATAATTATCCCCGTGGACCAAGACACTAAAGGATAGTTAATAGCACAGTACAGCACTTACTTTTGAGTACATTTTGAGTTGTTTGTTCCAGTGAACTTTGATAATGAATGATATTGGTACAAAGGTTGCGGTGCTTTTTATACGCAGGTACAAACATACATCTTAATCACAGGTCTTGTCATGTTACGTAGAAAAGTAATACATGTTGGGTGTCAAACTAGTTTCTTATCTTGTCACCGCTCGTTGAGTGTTGTTTAGGCATGTTTTATTACAGGTAAATTTTAACTGATTACTACTAAATATTTATCAAATCTCATTGCGCATTGTATGATATTGTATAAAGATCTGTGTAGTTAAGATTAAAATATCTGCAATAAAATATGGATTAATGTGAGAAAGGCTTCTGGCTTCTCGGTGAAGGAAAACATCGTTAGGAAACCTGCATGCTTCAATTTCGAGGCATGTATTGTACCCACTGTCCATTGTAAGTGGCGACGGGCTCACCCCCCGTCACACTGGACAGAGTTTCGGTACTACTGGTGAAACGTGGATGTTCTGAGGTTTCAGAATGTCTCTGACTACCCCCTTGGGGAATATAGTCATTAGTATATGCTATGATATGCTATGTAAGAAAATGCTTTACCCTGCTTATAAGGATTCAGAGTACACCTACCTAATACAGCCTGTAAATTAACATACGTTACATATTCTGGAGGTAGCTTCAGACTATCTTTAACAACTCTCACTACTACAAAGCCAACTACGAAAGAGCGAAAAAAGATTTTGTTCAATAGAAAATGTCAATAGCTAGTTGACCCAAATACCTATATTATGGAATAGCAGATTTTATTTCTTCTTCTTCTTCTTCTTCTGCCTCGCCTTGTCCCGTTACACGGGGTCGGCTTTCCCAATCATGCGACGCCATTCAGGCCTTTGGTAGACATCTTGTTGGCGGAGTCCTAACGCTTTCATGTCTCTCTGGACATTCGTCAACCAGGTGGTTTGAGGTCTCCCTCTTCCCCTTTTCTTTGTAGCAATGGAAAGGCACTTTTTAACGACGTGATCGTCTGGTCTTCTCATCACGTGACCGTACCATCTCAGCCTCAGCAGCAGCAGCTCTCATCTCAGCAATAGCAGATTTTATTTGTGATTTTTATATTGGTCTCAAGAAGTGCAAGTTGTTTATGTTGATGGTCTAAAGTGCAGCATTTAAATTTACACCTTTCAAATGAATGTACTTCGATCATTCATTCATTCCCTTCCGTAGCACGGCACATCTTCTTGCTGAACCTCTTCTTCCCTCTGATTGGGAGATTTAGGAAAATTTCCAATGACATTCACAAAATTGGTAAGTATCTTTCCATTCATAATAATTATATCAATTAAGATTATGAAACAATATTCCACAGCATCAAAAACCTGTTTACAGCCCTGTTTGTTGAGATAACATACCTACGTAGCTTTATAAAACTTTTGAGTATAAAAAGGTCGGCTACTTCAACAACATGTATCATTTGTTCAATAACTTTACTGCATAACACATTACGAAAATGATCGCTAAAGTAAGTGCAGTTAATGAACTTGAAAAGTTAACGATGACGTAATTGACGTTGTACTTTTATTGAAATTGAATATTTTAATCACTATATTAATTTTATTTTTATATAAGCGAAAGAGATGACATAAAATAAAAGATAGTAGTAATACTTAAGTGCGTTCACACACGATGACGCACTGACGGAGCGCCAGATGTCAGTCCATAGAACCACACCCGGTACGTCAATGCGTCACCGTGTGTACTTCTACGTGCGGTTTCATACAACTCCTTGGTTCACAAATGATGGACAGAAGTCTGCCTCTGCGTCAATGCGTCATCGTGTGTGAACGCACTAAGGGGCTGCTTTAGACTAGCAAACAGAACAACTTTCAGTATAGAGCCAACATCGAAATTGCGAACAAAATAGCAGCTGTCTCATACATTTGAGTCAAGTCGGTGCTGCAGTTTTGTATGAAACTGCGTATATTTTTTTCGCAATTTCGAAGTTGGCTTCATAGTGAAAGTTCTTTAGTTTCATGGTCTTAAGCTTAAG
The DNA here is from genome assembly GCA_963693445.1 of Agonopterix heracliana. Classification (NCBI taxonomy): domain Eukaryota; kingdom Metazoa; phylum Arthropoda; class Insecta; order Lepidoptera; family Depressariidae; genus Agonopterix; species Agonopterix heracliana. The sequence continues at coordinate 7,482,413 of OY856310.1, forward strand.
TATTACTAAGGTGTCTGGTTTTACCCTGTATGTACATATCGTTCACTTTAATGTAAACAAAAAGATATCTTAAAATCAAAAATCCGTCTCACCAACGTTTTCTCAAATCAGATTGTAATCATCGCGGCTGCGCTAGCAGTGGCGTCTGCTCAAGGTCTTGGAGATTACGCTGATAACGGCCACCACTACAGCCACGACCACAGCCAAGGCCACGCCACCTCCTCCCAGTCCATCGTCCGCCACGACGTCTCTCACGAACAGAAGCACCAGCCCATCTCTTACCACCACGCCGAGCCCATCGTCCACCACGTTGCCCCTGTAGTCCACCATGTTGCCCCAGTCGTCCACCATGTTGCCCCAGTGGTTCACGCTACCCCAGTGATTCACGTGGCACCTGTGGTTCACGCTGCTCCTGTTCACCACGCTGAAGAACACCACGAGTACTATGTATGTATTTTATCTCTTAGTAATTATTCTGAAATCACAATAAGTGAGCTTTTTTAAATGTTCCGCTCTGTTTTCACAGTCTCACCCCAAATACGAGTTCGAGTACAAAGTGGAGGACAAGCACACCGGTGACATCAAGTCCCAGCACGAGACCCGCGACGGTGACGTCGTGAAGGGCTACTACAGCCTGCACGAGGCTGACGGCACCGTCAGGATCGTTCACTACAACGCTGACAAGCACCATGGGTAACTGCAACAGATTTTTAGATTCCAAGTATAATTATTATCTTTTCTGGGTTGAAATCGCGGTAAATATTTGGTGATTGAACCGAGATTGGACGAACCATAACTTTTGACACATTTATTGGTATTGCGCTAATCGCGATGTTGTTCTTGAGAGCTGTTAGAGCCGTTTTGACAGATCGCTCAGACGTTAAGAGCTGTCAGTTATAAAACGTGTTAATGAATAAGCGCAAAACCTTATACACCCCAACTATATACGATAAGAAGAGAACTTAGATGTTTTAACTAGGCGCATTTGGGCTCCTGATAATAAAATGGATAAAATAATGTAATAGTAATGTTAAGTACCTCAGTAAGTACCTTATTAATTGCTTTCTTCTTTACAGATTCAATGCTCAAGTTGAACGCCAGGGTCACGCCAAACACATCGAGCCCGTTCATCATAAACAACAGTAATTTTGTGCCAAATCTTATTGACATGCGGTACTAAACGATATTGTTGTTACTTCAATTATTTATTTTAAGTTTCTACGCTTAGTATGTAATAATTTTTGAGTAAGAATTGTTATGTGTGATAATGGAATGTTATTGATTTGATGTGTAAATATTAAAGAACGTTATTTAGAACAAAAACTTTGTTTAATTCCCTTAACAATTCCTACGTTTAAGAGGCTCCCCATAGGTCAACGCAGGGCCGGGCCATCTTTTGCTGGTTTTTAGAAGCTTTCTCCTCGTTATTTGAAAGACATACAAATAATTGAAAAGAGCATCAATAATGTTCAACTTCTCGGCTTTATTTGCTATAGATCACATTTCTTAATTTGCTATAAAATTCATATGAAATATATGTTCAAAGGAAAGCCTAAATATTGGAAAAAATCTGTATTATGTGCATCTACTTTTAAAGTTGAAGTCACTTTTACTTGAGACACACACCTTTGTGTAGACAATAATATTATTAAGATCTAAAATTGCTATTTGAAATTTTTTTTAAGACTAGATAATTGTTAAATTTGGTGCTAATTCTCATTATTTTAAATTGTGATTTCCTTGGATTAGAAGGCACCATAGTGACATAATGAAGGACAAGCCAGTCAAAAATTGGTATACCTACGAAAATGACGTAGTTTTGTATAGATGAGGCGGCTCTGAAAGAGTCAAGGTCGTTCGGTCAGAGAAACCTCTTTAGATGATTTGATGTTTTTGGTTTAAAATTAAAACTCTCAAGTACAAGAATTAATCTTGAAATAATTTAACAAGCGTAAAACAGCGCAAAAGTTGTTATTTATTAAATAAATTTTGCTATGTTCTGCTTATATTTAATGTAGTTTTATCTTCATATCCATCTTCACGTTTATTTGTGTACTGACTGGCTGTAGAATTATGTTCTCGAACTTTCTTCGTTTTAAATTAAAAAAACTAGCACAGTGTAATGCTAGTGATTATCTTTATCATCGTCATCATATAGGGTGCTTCTTAAAGGGATGAACAGACCGTCAAACAGAAAACTTTTCTATGGCACCTAAATCGAAATCGGGAAAATAAACAGCTTTTCCATACAAAACTGCAGACCTGCTTATGCCAAATGTATGGGACAGCAGATTATTTTTCGCGATTTCGATGTTGGACCCATAGAGAAAGTTGTTCAGTTTGACGGTCTGATCATCCTCTTAGAAAAGTGTCAGCATATTAAGAAGGAACCTGTATGTATCATTTGTGAGGAAGTCTCTAACTCTTCGGTAAACAAAAAATCTCGGGGAAGAATATACACGTAAGTAGGTACATAGAAAAAATTATAATGTATTATTTTATCCGCCAATAATTCGCATTACTCGTACAAACTCAACAAAGTCAGTTTAATGGTAGGATTTAATTCAAAATTAGTATGGACATGTTTGAGGCACTCTACTTTAACTTACTTTAAATACATTTTAACGAAAATCTGACTTCATACAGACAGAGATTAGTTTCAAGCTTATTTTAGAAAAAAATTATTGTCTTAAATTAGATAATATTGAAAATATCTCCAGACTTCGTTTGTATGGAGCGCGCTCCATAAAGCTGACTGTGACGAAACAGAGTAAAGAGTACATAGAATGACTTTAAAACATGTTTCATAACAATCTATCTAGACTAGACATTAATTTGATGCGCACTGCATCATAAATCTTTAAAAACAAACATTCACAAGTCAGTTAGTACAAGTAGTCAGTACTTAGATTAAGCTGTCGGATAAAATCGGTTCATACAAATCGAATAAGATCGCGGCAAATTACAATAGTTGTAACAGTTGTAATAGTTTTACAATAGTTGTAAAAAGTTTATGCAGAGTATTAAAGTTATATTATGTTCCCTTGTCTTTGGCTATTGCTGGAGGCTATTACCCAAGCTTACTTAAGAACCGAATCTTATTCTAAGTGCGTTCACACACGATGACGCACTGACGGAGCGGCGGCTGTCAGTCCATAGAACCACACCCGGTGCGTCAGTGCGTCAGTGCGTCACCGTGTGTGCTTCTACGTGCAGTTTCATACAACTCCTTGCTTCACGAATGACGGACTGACGTATGCCGCTGCGTCAATGCGTCATCGTGTGTGAACGCAAAGTGCTCAAAGACCGTTATTATTTTAAACTAAATGACAAATAAAAATAAAAAGAAGAGGGCACAGTAGAAGTGAACAGCAGTTCGAGTACACGTCAACGTATCGAATTAGGGAAGGCTTCTCATACTAAATTACATTTTTGTATGGGCTGGCCGTAGAAGAAAATGAAAATTTACAATATTGTTCACAATACAATTTAGAATGATGTGGTTTTCTTACTTTTTCGAAATTAATAAAAAATCTTCTCATTTATCAAAGAAAATGGCTAAATTCTGACCGGAGCCACGCGCTGGCTCGCATCGATTAGTATGGAGAGTCATTTTCCAGTAAAATAAAGTAAAGTAAATTCCATATGTATAGCTTATATTTTATAGCTACTTTAGATTAACTTCGGTCGAACGAACTGTTGATCATAAAAACCTAACAGGTACCTCCCGAAGTTCTAGAAAGCGGAAATTTTGCATGCTGACTGGATTTATTTGTTGAGTTATTATTTGTTGGTATACTGTAGAGTTTGCTCTATAATCAAACAAAGTTTGACGATTGTATGTATTCCGTTTTTACGATAGAGCAAGAAGAGAAAACCTTGATAAAAACTAGTTTCTTGTATGAGGACAAACCTTAATATTTATCTTTTTGACAGTTTTATCATTTGATAGCAAATCCGTACAATAACGCACATTTTGTGAAAATTTCAACTATCTAGCTATTACGGTTCAAAAGTTATAGCCTTAAATAGGTACGAAAGACGGACGGACAACGTAGGCTTATGAATAGGGTCTCGATTTCATCCTTTGGGTACGGAACCCTAAAAAGGTTCTGAAACCCATTTTCATGAAACTTTGAATACGTGTTCATTCCCTATGGTAGGTACTATAACAAAATGACAATTTCAACCTGCGATCCTCAAATCCAGATGCTGCAGGGGTACTACCTACCTAAACAGTGAGATTTAAGAATCTGCTGGTGTTGAATTAGTATTGTATGTATGTAATATGTATCAAGCAGAAACTACGTCATCAAAATTCAGGTTCCAAAATCTTCTTCTAAAGGGGTGCTGCCTATCTTAACGGTCATACTTGAGAATCTATAATGATTATAAATTTACTTAAAATCTGGCATATCATTTATCTCGATACGATGACGGGAACCCATGCGAACGAAATCGCCGGTAAACTATAGTTTAATATAAATTTAATGGATAATGATTTGAATAGGGCCCAAAATGTCATTAACTGCTCAATTAATAAGTCGATCGAATCAAACTCATTGAAAAATTAAACTGGTTTTTATTCGCAACCCTACGTAACTATGTGACCCAGACAACAGCTTTTACGGTCAACTTTTGAGTATAAAAAGGTATGTTGATTTTGAACTTGTATCATTAACTCACTTGATCCATAATAAACATGTTCTCCAGGGTAAGAAAAACAAAATAATAAATATCTCATTCCTTTATTAAAAAAGACTAAATCCTCGGTTTATTTTAAACCATAGCATAGTTAAAGGTAATAGACTTATGTACATCTAACAAAATAAACATTTCCTATCAATAGATCATCGTTATCGCTGTTGCGCTGACCGCGGCGTGTGCCCAGGAAGGTCATGAACACGGTCACCACGCCACCTCCTCCCAGTCTATCGTGCTGCACCAGACCCACCACGAGCCTCAGTACCACCACGAGCCTCAGCACCAAGAATACCACGTCCAGCCCATCTCTTACCACCACGCCGCACCTGTAGTCGAGCACTACGCCCCTGTAGTTCACCACGCCGCCCCTGTGGTTCACAAGATTGTCCCTGTGGTTCACAAGACTGAAGAGCACCATGAGCACTACGTAAGTTATTCGACTCCACTAATAATTATATTAATGTTCGTCACCTTTTTTTTAATTGTATTTTCCTACAGTCTCACCCCAAATACGAGTTTGCGTACAACGTGGAGGACAAGCACACCGGTGACATCAAGTCCCAGCACGAGACCCGCGACGGTGACGTCGTGAAGGGCTACTACAGCCTGCACGAGGCTGACGGCACCGTTAGGATCGTTCACTACAATGCTGACAAGCACAACGGGTAATTACCATTAAGCCATCCAAAATTAAACAATAACGTTTATCGTTGATATCTATACCTACATAGATACGTAAGCTTACAGCCATAATCCTTATAGGGGTAGTCAAAATCTTTCATACAATTACCAACTATCTAAATTGATTTTGAAGCATGGATTTGCAGCAATGTTCACTGTTCACGTTTGGCTTTATTGAATGTTTAAGGCTGGAATAACACGTCATGTTTTATGATAGTTTTGGCAAATTCAAATTCTGGTATATCCTTCTTATTCTAGAACGTTCTAGTTCCTATTAGATAAAACTTCACACATTGATGTTCAAAGTTTATTTGCTAATAACAGATTGAATCTAATAAGATTGTAATTAATTTCACAGATTCAACGCTCAAGTGGAACGCAAGGGTCACGCCAAACACAACGAGCCAGTCCAACACCACCACTAAGTTTTTACAATAACTTATACCTTAAGCCTGTTTCTGACAATTAGCAGTACTAGCTCACGTTAAGCATCGCATCTTTGCGTAAATTTTCGGATTGGTATTGTCATCATAGTTGGTAAAAACTGATGCTAAGTTAGAGCTGTCGTAGTTAGTACTTCAATTTATTGTTTGTATGTTTGGGTTTTATTTTAAGAATTGTTATTTGTGTCCGTGATATGAACTGTTATACTTAGTATGAACTGTAAATACTTAATAAATGGAATTAATTTATAAAAGTTCCTGTTTTAATTTATGATTTTCTTACACAAACTCTTGTTCTGAACAATTTTACGATGTTTTGTTTCAATCAATCAATTAAATGAGCCCCGCCCCACATGAACCCATTGCTTGGCATAGGCCTCCCTTTTATTAAGCCATTCTTCACCAACCACCACCATAGCAAGTTTTTTACTTAAAAGTTCTTCCATCCCATGGTTATCTGGAAGAAATCGCTTTTAGTGATAAGACCGCCACTTGTATACGTTCTTTTCATTCTGTTTTGTTGTTGTATGTTTTTGGAGTCGGAGTCTCCCTCAAACCCCACTTATGGAGGTGATAGTTAGTCCTTCCGTGGTTGTTCTTTGTGTCCCATACTTTATGTATAACTCCCGCGACTTACAGCGGGCGACTTTGTGCGCCTGCAATGTGATTTTATTATATTGTAGGTATACTATTGACGAGTCACATATTCTGTCCAGAAACCGTGCTAAAGATCAGTCCATAACTGAAAATCTGAGCTCAACAGTTGAAAATTTCAAGATTACTATGGAGATCTGCATCTTTCTACTGCTGATTTGACTTTCAAAAATCGCACTCCTGAAGTATGATTTTTGAAAGTCAAATCAGCAGTAGAAAGATGCTTATCTTCATAGTAATTTTGACATTTGCTACTGCTGAGTTCGACGTATGACATTTGAAAATCGCACTCCAGTTGTGAATCCGTCCATTTAAGAATCTGTCCATTCTACGAAGGCGTCGAATTTTGCTACAATTCACATTAATTGTGGTTAAGGTGAAAAAACATTCTTGCAAGTATTCTTCAAATATTCTTGGAATCTGGTAGCGCTGGTACATAAACATACAACAATAATCTCTTTTAGGGTGTTCAGAACCTTTATTGCAACATTTTAAATGTGAAGTTAAAGCAAATATTTTACAACAACAAAAAAATATCTTTTTTTTTGACTAACTATAGGGTCCTTCTTAATATACTGACACTTTTTCTAGGACATGATCAGACCATCAAACTGAACAACTTTCTCTATGGCACCAACATCGAAATCGCAAAAAAAAATCAGCCCCTCCAAACAGTTGTTCAGTATAATAGTCTGATCATTCCCTTAATAAAGTGTCAGCATATTAAGTTGGACCCTGTATACAGACGATAATAGAAAGAGGTAGTAATAATTTAATATACAAACTTTATTATTTTATAACCAACATCAAAATCTCAAAAAAACCTAAATATAACACAATCCCTAACAACCTTAACAAACCCACCAACCTAACAACAACTCCTTACCTTATTTCATAACAAACATCGCAAAAAAATAAATCCATAAATTTCAGTTGAGTAAACACTGCAATTTTGTTCTACCTCGATGTTCCTAGGAGCATTATCACTGAAATTTGTAAATATAGACTCCTCGTAATGTTACTAAACATTTGAGTTTAAACTCTGTGTTTCTATGAGTGATTTTAACTTCGCTCACTCTGTTCTAAATTAGTAATTTTTAGGGTTCCGTACCCAAAGGGTAAAAACGGGACCCTATTACTAAGCCTACGTTGTCCGTCCGTCCTACCTATTTAGGGCTTTGACTTTTGAACCGTAATAGCTAGATAGTTGAAATTTTCACAGAATATGCGTTATTACGACAAATTTGTTGACAAATAATAAAAATGTCAAAAAGTTACAAATTAAGGGGGGTTCTCAGCAAGAAACTAGTTTTTATCGACGTGTTTTCTTCTCGCTCTATAGTAAAAACGGTAATACATACGCGTCAAACTTGGTGTGATTATACAGCAAACTCTACAGTATAACAAAAAATAATAAAAACCAGCCAAGTGGGAGTCGGTCTCACGCTTAAGGTCCCGAAGAAAAAAGTTTTTTTCTAAGTTAATATTTGTTCTGTGGTGTTCTGTGGTGGTGTGGTACGGAACCCTCGATGCGCGAGTAACCCGACTCGCACTTGACAGATTTTTTACCAATGACATTAGTAAACTGTTTACTAATGTCATTATTTTTTGCCTGATAAATCGTAACGGATTCCCGAGATTCTGGTATGCTGCATGCGGGGTCCATTGTACCATGTGTACTGACTTACTCTTTTTGTAAATAAAGATTAATGTATTGTATTTGTATTCAAATATCCCTCCGGAACATTTTAATAGTGAATTCTTATCTTTAAATTAAAGTACATATCCGCAATTCCTATCTACGTGCATAGCCCTGTTTTACCTGTGCGACATAAAGTACATGAAAAACAGCCTGGTGTACCTAGTCCTTTTTCTCCTTGACCTGGCCACGTGGTTTGAAAATACATTCACTTCATTCATAAAAAATATTCTTTCATTGAAATTATATGAAAGTAATTACAAAACAATTAATTGTTCCAAATAATGAGAAACCAGTTTACAACCCTGTTGAGGTCGAATAACTTTATGAAACTTTTGAGTATAAAAAGCTCAGTTACATAAAAACGTGTATCATTTGTTCAATAATTTTACTGGAAAACACATTACAACAATGATCGCAAAAGTAAGAATTGAATAAATGTAATATTTAAATATTTCAGAATGAATTAAAAAAATAGATTTTAAGTATATAATTGGTATTCGAAAAAAACTAAGCATGTTATTTTTTTTTATTTAAAATATAAGGGCTATCGACGAAATCAACATTATTTGTATTTACCTTAAGCGTCCACACAACTAATTATTCAAGATACTTATATGAAACTGTAAAAAAATTACAAACAAATCTATAAAGCAACCATTTTCGTAATCAGATCGCAATCATCGCGGCAGCGCTAACAGCGGCTTCCGGTCAAGGTCTTGGAGACTACGCTGATCACGGCCATGGCCATAGCCACAGCCACGGCCACGGCCACGCCACCTCCTCCCAGTCCATCGTCCGCCACGATGTCTCTCACGAACAGAAGCACCAGCCCATCTCTTACCACCACGCCGAGCCCATCGTCCACCACGTTGCCCCTGTGGTCCACCATGTTGCCCCTGTCGTTCATCATGTTGCCCCAGTAGTTCACGCTGCCCCATTGATTCACGCTGTGCCTGTGGTTCACGCTGCTCCTGTGCACCACGCTGAAGAACACCACGAGCACTACGTAAGTATTTTATCTCTGTCATACAAACATAAGCTTATTTACAGCGTTTTTTCTTCCGGTCTGATTAGAATTTATGAAGCATTCAGTGTGATAAGGGTGTCACTACTAAATATTTCAGAATGGAAATACATCACAAGTTTCGTTGTTAATATTTTGTTTTCTTCAACAGTCTCACCCCAAATACGAGTTTGCGTACCACGTAGAGGACAAGCACACCGGTGACATCAAGTCCCAGCACGAGACCCGCGAGGGTGACGTCGTGAAGGGCTACTACAGCCTGCACGAGGCTGACGGCACCGTCAGGATCGTACACTACAACGCCGACAAGCACCACGGGTAACTATTCAAAACAATACTAAAAGTGAAAAAAAGAAGTTTGTATATTTTGTCTTTTGCTTAAAATGTTACTTTCTTTACAGATTCAATGCTCAAGTTGAACGCCAGGGTCACGCCAAACACATCGAGCCAGTTCATCATAAACAACAGTAATTTTTATAAATAGTCATTGTTGTTTTCTACTATTTATTAAAAGTTATTCTACGCTAAATACCTATGAAATAAATTACCTATTTGAATAAGAACTGTTATTTGTAAGAATGTTGTTGATTTGGATTGTAAATAATAAAAAAATTCCTGAATCTTATTGTGTAAAAACTTTTTTAATTTCCCAAAAAAAAATGCGGATTTTATCTTCCATTTATTGTATTTTATTGATGAACAATAACTAAGTAAGCTTTAATGGTAAAACAAAACTTCCTAGGTATTTTAATTTATCAATTTATACAAGGTGTAAAATTACAGTTACTCCCTGTAACTAAGCAATTTTTAATGTTTTGGTCTGCATTAAAGTATTTGTTATCATTATAATTATTTTTGCGCAGTTAGGAGTAGATGTTATTCTTCTTTCATGCTTGTTTCGTCCTTGGTTTTGAAACATTTTTATATCAATTATATTTACAATTTATTTAGGCACACAAATTCCCAATCGGGATGGAACCTTTGTATCAACTGCCTACTATATTTTGAAGCATACAGTTGTACGAATGCTAAATTTTTAGCAAATTGAAGAATTCAGGGTGGGATAACGTGTAATCAACAGGACATGTGCCTATTTTCAGACCGCGGTTCATTACATGTGAATCGCTTTTGATATGGAGATCATAATATTTTATGGTGCGTTTATGTTTTTGTCCCAAAAATTTGGGTCGTGTATGTTTGCAATTTTAGACCCCCTATTGCAATTGATTCTACCAGTGAGAAGAGGCGGGTGGCAAAAGAAAAAGATACGAAATAGAGAAAAAAATAAGACCAATCTTAAAATAATTAATTATTGAACTTCATTGTATTATTATACAAGGGGCATATTTCATACACAATAGTTATTTACAAGGATAATTCAGGATACATTGCTGGTTACTTATGGCGTTAAACAACGTGTGTCCTAAAATTCGCAGTAATACAGGGTGTAAGGAAAAGTATCATTAACATTTAAACCACATACTCTGCCCATCAAACTGAACAACTTTTACTATGAGAGCAAACCTGCCAGCGCTAAAATAAATCAGTCGTTTCATACTAAACTGCAATGCCTACACAACTCAAACTTCAGCTGATCTTATTTTTGTTCTGACAGGTTTGTTATAGTAAAAGTTGTTCAGTTTGATGGGTAGAACGTATGTGGTTTAAAGGTTAATGACACTTTTCCTTACACCCTGTAGGTATATCTGAATATGTCACTGTGACTATGTTATGCTATGAAATAGGCCCCAGGAGAAGAATGTTGGTTGAACACTTACTCAAGAGGCCTGTTGTATCGAAGCAACGAGACATCTGAATAACCAACAATGCTGAGGGAACGATGGATTCAATGTAAACTACAGATATACAGGATGTAAGGGAAATGCTTCTGAAAACTCAAAAAGTACCGATCAATATGAACTTTACTATGGGACATAACATAACATAAATATTCTTTATTTGCACACCAAAAACAAAACATCGACAAAAACAGAATAAAAAGAACGTTAGGGTACAAATGGGACCAACTATAGGGATCTTAAAAAAAATATCTGTTCCTCCATACATTTTGCGTGGTAGGAATTTTATGTTAGTATGAGACGGCAGATTTTTTTTGTCATCTTATTATTTGAATTATTATCTTATTATTATAATTATGAGAACTCGAAAAAAAATCTTAAAAGTTGTTCGTATTGATGGGTAATATCACCCCGTTGAAAAACTTTTACTCTATTTACTAAGAAAGTAAATAGACTTATCTATTGATAAAAAGACCTCCGTGGTATAATGGCTAAGAGCATTGGGCTCTAGACGCAGAGGTCGTGGGTTCGATTCCTACGGAGGACACCTAATGATAATAAAAGCCTTAAAGTGATAAATAAAGCCAGATACAATAATAGTTTACAACATTAATAAATCTATACTTAAGGCTATAATTTATTACAAAGGGTTACGGCGGTGCTTCCATAAGTTAACCAACAGATTAACCTGTGATGAAAACACAAGCATCAGCAAGGTGATGTGTCGCTTTGTGCGTTTTTCCCCAGTTGGTTAGGTCATTGGAGGCTGAATCGCCTGATAGTCTTAAAAAATTATTCGTGCTTCGGATGGCACGTAAAGCCGTTGGTCCCGGCTACTATCTCTCGTGGTAGTAGTTGTTACATAAAAACCACGTCAGAGGCCGTAAGACGGTTTGAAAAAAACTCTGACACTAGGGCTTGCTGCTCACACGGTAAGTCATCATCGTCTCATGCCCATTTCCCATTATTTGGGGTCGGCGCAATCATCCTCTTCTATTCATCTTGCTTGGCCGTCGTTTCAGTGATATGTATAAGTAGAATAAGAAAATATTAGTAATGTCGATTCTCTTACCTAAAAGAAAATGTGGCACTTAAAGATTTTTTTGCGCGATTTAATTTCGTGCAACGCAATCTAGTTTGTATCAGAAAATATATTTATGTTACAGGTTTTTTCAGAATCTGGTTGGGTTACAGCATCCTTCAAATTTTCACTTAAAGTACTTTTTGAAATCTATATTTTATAACATTTTCAGATTTTTTACTCCAGTATCTTAGAAGTTAGAAAGGGGTGTAAAGCCTTATTTTTGACTTTGAATTTGAGCTTATATCTCGAGACAGAAGCATTATGACGATTTAGTTTCTATAAGAGTTTTGTTCCATTAAACAAGAGCTATCCAACGATTTCTCACTCGATTCTATTTCGTTATATGGAGAAAATCGAAAAAAAATGGTTTCTTAATAATTATTAGGTATATTTTTGTTTTTGGGTGACTGTTATCTGTCTTCATGCCAAATTTCGATTCAATAGGTGCGAAAATAAGTGATTGAGGCGGGGCATACAGACAGACAGAATGGACGAAAGTATAAGGGTTCCTTGTTTAACTACGGAACCCTAAAAATAAATTATACTTAAATTAAAGTGTGTATTAGCTAATCTCAAAAACTACCGAAGAAAGTAAGGATTTAGATATGGTTTTCACTAGTAGATAGACATTTATGATGAAGGTTTGTATAATTTGTGGTACCTACCCGTGCGAAGCCAAGGTGAGATGCTAGAGCTTTATATTGTATTAAACATTCGATTTTCATTAAAAGCGTAGTTATTGGTAAAATTCCGTCACATATTTTTAGTTTTAATTAGTCGTTAAATCAATGTCATTGAAGAATAAAACTGGTTATAATTCGCAACCCTATGTTACTATATGACCCAGACAACAGCTTTTACGGTCAAGTTTTGAGTATAAAAAGGTGTGTCGCTTTTGAACTTGTATCATTTACTCACTTGATCCATAATAAACATGTTCTCCAGGGTAAGAGAAACAAAATATATTATATTTGAAATTGACGTTAAAGGTATAACTTAGCAAAAATCTAACAAAATAAACATTTCCTGTCAATAGATCGTCATTATCGCTGTTGCGCTGACCGCGGCATGTGCCCAGGACGGTCATGAACACGGTCACCACGCCACCTCCTCACAGTCCATCGTTCTGCACCAGACACACCACGAGCCCCAGCACCACGAATACCACGTCCAGCCCATCTCTTACCACCACGCCGCACCTGTAGTCGAGCACTACGCCCCTGTAGCTCACCACGTTGTCCCTGTAGTTCACCATGCTGTCCCTGTGGTTCACAAGATTGCCCCTGTAGTTCACAAGACTGAAGAGCACCAGGAGTACTACGTAAGTTATTCGACTCCACTAATAATTATATTAATGTTCGTCACCATTTTGATAATTGTATTTTCCTTCAGTCTCACCCCAAATACGAGTTTGCGTACAATGTGGAGGACAAGCACACCGGTGACATCAAGTCCCAGCACGAGACCCGTGACGGTGACGTCGTGAAGGGCTACTACAGCCTGCACGAGGCTGACGGCACCACCAGGATCGTTCACTACACCGCCGACAAACACAGCGGGTAACTATTATAAGACTTAATCATCATCTATTATCTACCTAACTTCGAAATAATGGTGAATTACTTTTGTTCCTACAGATTCAACGCTCAAGTGGAACGCAAGGGTCACGCCACACACATTGAGCCAGTCCACCAGCACCATCACTAAGTTAATAATAACTACTTATTTTTGACGCTTTTAGGTACTAAATACGCAAGCATGGCTTCTTTGCATTAATTTTTACATGGTATTCTCATAACGTTTAAGAAAATTGATGCATAGTGGCGTAGTTAGTACTTGATCTATTTATTGTTGTGGTTTCTAATATAAGAATTGTTGTTTGTGTTCGTGTTATGAACTGTAATGAAATGAACTGTAAATACTGAATAAATGAAATATAATCTATCATACGTTTATTTTTAATAATTCTGTTATTTATCCTGTTCTGATTTTTTTTTATTTGGGAATATAATTATTATAATTTTCTGAAAAACATTACAATCATGTGTCCGGATTATTGTCAATCGACTTTAGATCTCATAATATTACGGACTTCTTTCAGTATTATTTTGCTAGCCACAATCCGTAATTATAATTTGTTACTGAAACCAAGTCCGTTTTCAGAAACCTTACTAGAACCAACAACTCACTTGGTTGCCTTAGTTTGTTTATAAACAGGTTCACTTTTAGCATTTTTAAGGGTGCAGTATGGTATGAAGTATCAAACGTTAGTTTTCTTTGTAATGGTCTGTAAATTAATTTCATTCATTTTAGATAAGGCTCTCTTACTTGCTCTATTATATTAAAAACTAAGAAATTACTGTATTAAAAGAATTACAAACACCCGTACAAAACATTAAGCTGTGTAAACTTAAGAGATAGGTATCAGCTCACTAGTAGATTTTAATTCTGTATGATACAATCGTAGAAACATCTACATTATTTCCCGTTTGGACCTAACGTACAGGTGCTTTTAAAGACCTATTCAAGTGCCTGATAGATTCGACAGGGGACTAAAGGGTTTCTTGACGCTTTTTACTCAGCCAGCATAGCCTTCAGCGAGAAAATTTAAGATCATAAGTTATTTTATAAATTTTATGCCCCTATACATATTATATCCCGAAAGGGATTTACAATCGTGAGTTTATGGTATGTATTGCGTGTAATAATATTATGCTAAAAATAAATTGTAGACGTAAAATATCGAAAAAATTAAGATATTAATAAACCAGAATGGTATTTTCATTCAAAGCACCCTTCTTAAATCTTTATGTTTTTTTTAAAGAATTTCGTCTTTTTTTAAGAATTTCGTTTTTTGAAGTAAAACTAGGTAGGTACCTAACGCTCGCTTGACTTTGGTAATAAGCTGGTGAATGCATGACGAAAGCGTTACGAAAAGCGTGATCGGGCGAGGCGAACGGAAGTTTTACTTCAGTCGTGTGGTCTAAAGCACACTCGTTTTATTTAAATAATATTGTTTTTTAAAAAGTTTAGTTTTTTTCAGAGAATTTTATTCCGAGAGCGAAAATGCGCGCTGCATACAAACGTACTATGGTGATATTTTCAATACTAACCAATTAAAGTCAATGAAATTTTGCAAAAAAAATTGTGACGGGCAACTACGGAACCCTACCCTTCGCATGGCCCGACACGCATGTGACTGGTTTTATTTTGAAACAGGCTTTGAAAAAAACCGTAAAAAATTTAAAAATATTCCCTTACACAACTATCACAAACATTGTGTTTAATCCTACGAATAAGAGAATGTATGTATTCTCTTATTCGTAGGTTTAATCATTATAATAACAATACTGACGAAGGTTGTTTGACTGATAATTCCGAAAGCTGGGACACAAATTGGCCCATTAGTTTAGTTGTGAGGAATGAATCTACAATGAACGACTATCCATCGATTGCGAGTACGCAACATTTTCGAGATCATCCAACTGGGATCACCCAATACACGCAAAGAAAACTTTAACTAAATGTTTGTTAAATGTAACTGAACTTTAGTGACTACCGAACTGTTTTGTAAAATATAATCAAACATTTGGTTATAAATAGCCAATTGTTTAGCTGTTTTAACCAAATGTTTGATTATGTTTTACAAAACAGTTCGGTAGTCACTAAAGTTTGGTTATATTTAACAAAACATTTTTTTCAGTGTAGTCTCAAATTCTCGTTTTAGAAGAACTTAAAATAGTTTCCGATTTTTGGTAGGTATTTATACTCTCATGTTCACCATTAGTTTATCTAGTGAAATCATAAAAAAATAAAGAACTTTTGTTCATTCTTTTCGAAGGGCTGGGCAATCGCGTTTCTCATAGAAAATATTAGTCTGAACCTATGGACTCTTAAATGTGTTAAAGTGTTTTCCTTCAATTACACTTAAAATGTAGTTGTGTGTGAGTATGTTCTGTGCTGTAAAGCTGTTATCTCAATTGTAGCTCCAGTTATCTAAATTTGGGGGAAAATAGCTTTCGCCTTCACATGACATGATTTGGAATACAAAAAAACCGGCCAAGTGCATGTTGGACTCGCACATGATAGGGTTCCGTAGCCATTGAATTAGAAAAATAACAGTAACTCGATTCTCTTACTTATTATAAGAAAATTTACAACCTAACAATAGCGCGATTTTTTTTGTGCATCGCCATCTAGTTTTTCGATACAGAACAAATCTACGAGTATTTTACTGGTGGTTTTTTTCCAAAACTGGTTAAGCAAACGCATCCGTTATATCGATTTAGTTTTTATATGAGTTTTATTCCATTGGACAAGACCTATCCAACAACGTTTTTAAAAAAAACAATTTTTTCCAAACCATCTTTCGTTGTATGGGAAAAAAATACAACGGTAAATATTCGGTTTACGGTAGAAACTACAAAATTTCTGTTTTTGGGCTACTGTTTTATCTGTCTTCATGCCAAATTTCGATTCAATCGGTGCAAAAATGAGCAAGTGGTGGGCATACAGACAGACAGACCGATAGAATTGACGAAAGTATAAGGTTTTGTTTGACTACGGAACCCTAAAAATGGTATAACTTCATAAAAAAATCTTTTACTTATATTTACAGTTCATTTATTCTCATTACATAATCACAAATAACAATTCTTAAAATAAAACTGAAACAAGTATTATTTACATCAAAAATAAATAGGTAGGTACGGTACGGTTTAGGCACAAACTACGACACTTAGCATCAATTTTCACCAAATAACAATGTGAAAATTAATGCAAAGAAGTAATTAAACTTGCGTAAGTTAGTACTGCATCTTATCGTCAGAAATAGGAAGATCGTTATACTTAAATGGTTATTATGAACTTAGTGATGGTGCTGGTGGACTGGCTCGATGTGTTTGGCGTGACCCTTGCGTTCCACTTGAGCGTTGAATCTGTAGGATTAACATGAATAACTATTAATAAAACTTGCAACAAGCTTTTGATTACATACTTAAAATATGATCTAGCAATAAAATAAATGCACGAAAAATCTCCCATATCACGTGCCGTTTTGTGATGTTTTTAACTAAACGGTTTCATTATAGTTACCCGCTGTGTTTGTCGGCGGTGTAGTGAACGATCCTGGTGGTGCCGTCAGCCTCGTGCAGGCTGTAGTAGCCCTTCACGACGTCACCGTCGCGGGTCTCGTGCTGGGACTTGATGTCACCGGTGTGCTTGTCCTCCACGTTGTACGCAAACTCGTATTTGGGGTGAGACTGTAGGAAAATACAATTATCAAAATGGTGACGATCATTAATATAATTATTAGTGGAGTCGAATAACTTACGTAGTGCTCATGGTGCTCTTCAGTCTTGTGAACTACAGGGACAATCTTGTGAACCACAGGGGCGGCGTGGTGAACTACAGGGGCGTAGTGCTCGACTACAGGTGCAGCGTGGTGGTAAGAGATGGGCTGGACGTGGTATTCTTGGTGCTGGGGCTCGTGGTGGTACTGAGGCTCGTGGTGGGTCTGGTGCAGCACGATGGACTGTGAGGAGGTGGCGTGGTGGCCGTGTTCATGACCTTCCTGGGCACACGCCGCGGTCAGCGCAACAGCGAAAATGACGATCTAATGATAGATAATGTTATTATTTTTAGATGTCAGTAAATTAAGCTTACATTGAATTCTATGATAATAATTGAGGATGTGGATGAGGAATTGTCAGGATCGTAGCAAATGGCGTTCCGTTGTTTCTGCCTACCCCAGTGGGAGACAGGCGTGAGAATATGTATGTATGTGTAATTGAGGATAAAATAAATAAGCTTTTTAGTAAGTAACCGGTTAGTATTTAACTTTTCTTACCCTGGAAAACATGTTTCAGTGTTTTTAATATTGGATCAAGTGTGTAAATGATACAAATTCAAAAGCAACATACTTTTTTATACTCAAAACTTGACCGCTAAAGCTCTTGTCTGGGTCACAAAGTTAAATTACGTAGGGTTGCGAACTAAAACAAGTTTAATTTGCCAACGAGTTCAATAATTACGTTCAATTTGTTAATAAAATCAAATCAAGTGACTGTATTATACAAACTCCTGTATGAATGTGTTTAGGACTTGAATTCGTTTTTTTTTAAAGTTTAATAGTATTACGAACATATAAAAAATATAGACATACACAAAAATTTAAAACAGCAAATTTCTAATTACTGCCCGATTTTTTCAAGATGTTAGTTTAGATGAGGCCAAAACACGGAACTGATTTGAGAGTGGATCTCATTTTTACGACAGTAAAAAGTTCATAGTTGATTTTATACCTAGTGAAGCAGCATGTTAAAATCATCATCATCATCATCACAGCAGCCTATATACGTCCCACTGCAGGGCACAGGCCTACGGTGAATGGGCATATTAAAATGGTCATAAAATATAAATCTTATGGCGTCGAATTAAATTGATTTGGTCAAATACGTACAGACTTAAGGGTATTTACCATTGGTGCGCTCCATACAAACGTAGTCTGGTGATATTTTCAATACTATCCAATTAAATCAATGAAATTTTTCAGAAACAATCTAGAAACTAATTTCTATGTTCGTATGGAGTCATATTTTCGTTAAAATATACAGTTTTAATGCTAGGATTAATTTAAGATTTGTATGGAAATCTTTGAGAATATACATTGTAACGAAAATGTGACTTCATACGAACATAGAGATTAGTTTGTAGATTGTTTCTGTAAAATTTCATTGACTTTAATTGGATAGTATTGAAAATATCACCAGACTACGTTTGTATGCAGCGCGCATTTGAGCTCTCGGAATAAATTTGCTGCAGTAGCAGTAGATTGATATAATTAGTCTAAAGGGTTAAATTTTTTAACACAGTCATATTATCAAACTTCCTCACTAGTTCAAATAAACCAGGTGTGAATAAATTATTGTTTTATATTGATTGCCTTTTATATGGTGATATTATTTCATTTAAATTGTCTGTGTTAGTTAGTTAGGTAGTACCGAGTATTATCCTACTCAGCCAAAGAAAATATTAGTCCAGTCATTTTAGAGTTTCCTTGTATGGATGGTATCCAACAATAATTCATATATCGCTGAAACTTTGCAGTGTGATATAGTAAAGTATACAGATTAGTTAAAGTAAGATTACGGTTGACAAATAATCTAGGACCGGAAAAAATTAAACCTAGATTATTTGTCAACCGTAATCTTACTTTATCACACTGCAAAGTTTTAGCGATAGATGTATTATTGTTAGGATCAAACCCTAAAATGATTGGACTATAAATACCTATAAAACCTAGAACGATAAAACTCAGCGCTTTTTAACGTCACGTTGCCAAAGCGGAGATTTGTCTTTACACAGTCTTTACATACCTACTGAACGAATATCTTAATTTTGTGAAATACTTGAAAAAAAAACTACCTATTTAAGGATATATAAAGATTAGGATAGAGGGTCAGACTGTACGTCCCACTGCAGGGCAGAGGCACAGCAGAGGCTTCACTCATGCTAGTCAGAGGTATGGGAGTTAGTCCCCCACGCGTACACAATACAGATTAGAAACTGCCTCTGTTGCGGGTTTGCTGGAAGAAATCTCTTTAGAGATAAGCTCGCCCTTTGTATACCTACTTTAAATTGTTTTTTCTGTAATATTATATGTGCAATAAAGTGTTAAATAAATAAATAAATTAGTAGACTTCACATACGCATCTGAATTTAATTAATGAACTGAATTTATTAGACTAAAAATAAATTCCTAATTACCGATACCTATAAAATATAAAGGGTGTGCCCCCATGAACCCATGAACCCGTGAACCCATGACACTGAACTTTCTCTAAGAAACCTATACTTAAGAAATAGGCAAAAAAAAAAGTTGGACTGTTTGTATGAAAACCATATATTATATTAAATTTTTCGCGAATTTCTCTTTGGCTTTTTTGTGAAAGTTGTTCAGTATCATGAGTACATAAAAATACCCATTAAAATACTACCTACTCATTACCCTGTACAGGGTGTTAGGGTAAACTCATCATACAGAACAACTTTCCAAAGAAACGGCAAATTCTCAAAAAAAATTACGACTTTTACAAACTTTCGATCAGCTGATTTCATTTAGTACGGAATGACCAAATATCTCATTGAGAATTTCCTATAGGTTTCTTAAGGAAAGTTGTTCAGTATCATGGTTAAATTCAGCCCTTAAGAGAATATTATTCCGAGAGCGAAAATGCGCGCTGCATACAAACGTACTATGGTGATATTTTCAATACTAACCAATTAAAGTCAATAAAATTTTGCAAAAACAATCTAGAAACAAATCTCTATGCTTCTATAGAGTCAGATTTTCGTTAAAATATACAGTTTTAATGCAAGGATTAATTTAAAATTTGTATGGAAATCTTTGAGGCACTGTAACTTGAAAACTATACATTTTAACGAAAATCTCACTCCATACAAGCATAAAAATTTGTTTCTAGATCGTTTCTGCAAAATTTCATTGACTTTAATTGGTTAGTATTGAAAATATCACCATAGTACGTTTGTATGGAGCGCGCTCCGAATAATATACCCTTAAAATAATGCAACCATTTACCCTAACGCCCTGTATAGATCGATATAACAAAGATGCATAACTTTTTGGAGTAGGTCGCAAAAACTAATACTCATTACCATTAATCTCATTATACTCATAAATTTACTCATCAACTTTACATTATGTAGGAACTGTATCTGAATTAATTACTTTGCTCCAACACCACAATTAAGATTTCCGTATCGGTCCCGTTGTGAAAGTTGTTCAGTTTGGTGGTCTGATCCACCCTCTAAAGTATTTATAATCATCAAATTTTAATATGTAATTCATGTAATAAACAGCTGCAACAACATTAATACGTATGCACTTAAAAATAAATGGGTACTTACGTATAACTAGGATATTTTTAAAAGCAGTAGGTACCTAATACCTGGTTGAAATTGAAAATGATAATTCATTCTTAATACCACGTAATTCCTACAGCTAACGCACGATCCAGTGACGCCACCTAGTGAAACTTATGTGGGTAATTGGAACACTCATTGGTAGTTTTGGTGCTGAATTTGCGAAGAACGTAACTGAAATTAATTTAAATTGTTGATTACCTTTTTATACGAGTTTTATATGAGCTCAAGTAATACCAAAATTATTCATTTACGCTGGATTGCTTCATTTAAAACGACGCTATAGCTCAGATACGGCGGTGCGATGTGTGCCGTTGTTGTATGGTTCCCATAACAAAAAGCCTGAGGCTTACTTGGGATCATTACAATGTATGTCAAACATCCATACGCGGATACAAATCTCACAGGGAGCATTATTTATTTATTTACAATTTATTTTAACAGCTCATTTGGTCGGTAGTGAACCTACCTGCTGCATCGGTCGCGGGTTAGAATCCCGACAGGGACAAATATTCGTAAGATGATCATGAATATTTGTACCCGAGTATGGATGTTTGTGTCTATACAGGTTGAAATTGATATTATACATACATATACTTACGCCACTATTCCACAGGGGTAGGCAGAGACTACGGCTCGCCACACACTACGATTCTGACACACTTCTCTCACCTCATCCACTTTCATACATCTCTTCATTCACTGCCGTCGGTTGAGGATGCTACGCACTTGTCCTTGTCTTCTGTCCTATTATTGGCATCCTTTTAAACTAGGAGTCTACCCATCAAACTGAACAACTTTTACTATTGCATGAGAATTATTTTAGATGTAAATTTAAAACGATAAGTCACAGTCATGTGCCACAATACTATTGCAACAAAAATAGTTCTTGTAATTCAACATTAAAAAAGTGCTACTGCACTGATGGCTTTGCAAAATAATTTTCATTCGTTACGCTGGCGACACGCTAGTAACTCTTGCTAGAGTTAATGGTTTTATATCTTATATTCTTTAACAAATATTGCAAAATGAACACAGTGGCATAACGCTGCAATTTTTATGACTTTATCATCATTTTAAGTGAGGTACATAAGTAATATTTTTTTTAAATCTTGGTAGGTAATTAAAACAAAACTGTGATGTAACATTTGTTGAAATGTTTAATGAGATTGGGTCTAAGCATCTTGTTTTTACTCTGTGACCAACCGAAACCTTGTTTTTAATTCTATTAAGCTTATTATTATCTACTTCATATTGAATTCGAAGGTTTTGACTTATGTGCCTTTCACTGAAATAATGCCCCGTTTCAAAGGTAATCCTGATAAATTTACAATACAGTATGTAAGGTAAATTAATGCTCTTAAAATACTTAGTATTAAAGAGGTGTTAAAAATAAAATATACAGTGTTAATTGTATAAAAGTCATTAAATTAATTTATTTACACATCTAGCAACACAACAATAAATCGTATATACACAAACATTCTCAGTCATTTCATGCACAATTTAAATTATTATTAAGTAACAAACTAGTAACAAATTAGTTTTGGTGGTGGGAGCGGATCTCGACATGTTGTCCCGGCGCAGAATGCTTCACTACCGCGTTAAAACTGTAAACAAAGGAATTTATTTGATTAGAAACGCTGAGATTATCTGATCATCAGTAACAACCGACTTTGATAATAATATTCTAACCAAAGAACTTAGGTACTAAAGTTGTCTTACCCATTGTGTTTATCCGAGGTATACTCCACGGTTCTGATAGACCCATCAGCCTCGTGCAAGGAGTAGATGCCCTTAACAACATCTCCATCGCGGGTTTCATGCTGGAACTTGTTGTCTCCGGTGTGAGGGTCCTCCACTTTGTATTCATACTGGTACTTGGGGTAAGCCTGAAATACGAATTGCCTAGTTAAACAAACTTTACAATTTCTATTCCACAAGATGATCTCACTCGTGATTAAGCAGATATATGTGGTGTGATTTGAATAAATGAATGTAGAAAGCGGTAATAAATCGGGTGCCGGACGTCCGTTAGATGCAATAGATATTTACATGTATTTGCTAGAAATTGAACTTACGTAATAGTCGATGGGCTCATCGTGAGAGCTGTGGTCCTCGGCCTGATGGTGAGTGGCTTGGTGCTCATGGTGAGCGGCTAGAAGCTGATGGTGAGAAGCTTCGTGTTGGCTCACTGGCTCGTGAGTGTAGTGGTACTGGGGTTTGTGAGATGGTGATGAATGCTTGGCATAATGGACACTTTGGATCTTATGGTGCTCTGGAGCGGCGTGATGGCTCTGTTCTTCTTCAGCTTGAACATATTGGTAAAGAGGAGCGTATTCCTCCTCAGACTTTTGTGACTCTTGATGACCGTGTCCGTAATGGATGACGCTTTGAGACGATAATCCATGTCCGTGACTTTCAGGCGCAGTCTGATATTGTTCTTCATGGATCGGTGCTGGCTCCTGGTGACCTCTCGAGGGATTGTGTTCGGAGTAGTGTTGGGTGAATTCCTGGGGTTGTTCATGTTGGTAAGTGTAGGCGTGCTCCTGACAATAAGACACTGCCACGGCGATGGTAAAAACTAGAACCTGAAAATTAGTTCTTTGATTAGTCAAAAATCCTTGTAAATGCACTATTTTTTAAGAACAAATTAAGTTGAAGGATTCTCACTTTAGCAAACATTTTGATCTTTCTCCTTTGACTTCCGCGGTGATACTGGTGTATCAGCATAGGTTATTAGCTCAATATATACCGGAGACGTTACGAGAGAGAATTGAATCATGTTCGCAACACGCAGCGCGCTCTGTCTTTGTATGACGTAATTTACGTAACCAATGTGAAGGTTGTCAGTCGACTGAACTGGTGCAGTACAAATCTGCATGTTCCTTATCAATATTTAAGTCCAGTTTTAGAGATCATCCCATTGTTTCGAGACGTTAGACAAGTTGATGGATTTAATTATGCGGTCAAGATTATTTACTTCACTTTCGTAATGAGACGTCTATTTGTATTCTAATAGTTTCATCACTTCCTACATGTTTATGGGCTTTTAAACTGTAAGTGTAACTACGTATGTAGGTAGATATTATAGTATATCTTTAGAATTGGTATGGTTTTATTATTGATTTAATAAAACTTATATATTTTACCTACGTCTGCAATCTGCAGAAACTTAAAGCCTTGTTATTAACTTTCGGGGTAGTTAAAAATATTGCTTGACTTCTTAAACGTACCTATACAGGGTGTAAGGAAAAGTATTATTAACCTTTAAACCACATACTCTACCCATCAAACTGAGCAACTTTTACTATGGGAGCAAACCTGTCAGAACAATAAAAATCTGCTGTCCCGTACGTTTGAATCGAGCAGGTATTGCAGTTTAGTGTGGGACAGCAGATTTTTATTTTTTCTGACAGGTTTGTTAAAGTTGTTCAGTTTAATGGGTAGAGTATATGGTTTAAAGGTTAATGATAGTTTTCCGTACACACTGTATAGTTGTAATTTGTCTAGCGTCTATTATAATTTAAACGTGTTTGTATGACCATTTTTACTTGATATATTTTTCCCTCCTGCACATAAACCAGAAGCGTTGCTCAAAATGTCAAATCATAATAATTTATGTCTTCGTTCCGATTTTAGCTGCTATAACTTAGTTCCTAATAGTTTTCTTATACGGAAGGAGATTGGGGCAGGAAATAAGAGATTAGAATAATTAAACAGGTTAACATTCGTTTCAATACATTCAGTCATTTAGCTCAGCGAATTAATCTTATCACTAGTAATCACACAACCCTATGAAATACAAACAGAGAAAAACTACGTAATTGACCAAATTGTCAGTTTCCTGTTACAAATTTTAATCTGTACTTATTGAATGAATATGATAAGATCTTTGTAGATTGAAATGATACGATTTTGCTTATTACTTTCTATTGGGCAATTATTTTCTATATTCTAATAATAATGTAGTAGACTAATTTTGACATAGATTAAACTTATTTCCCTTCATGGGCAACTCATCCCACACACGACTCATCCCGCGGGCTCAGTTGACCGCTACTTTTTATGTTGGGGGCGACTCGGACCACTCGGTCAACTCATCCCGCGGTGGATTAGGTAAATAGTAGCAATTCGGTTCTGGCACTCGCCGGCCGCTACCGCGGCACCGCTCGCTCCGCTCGCTCGGCTCGTGCGCTGTGGTCACAAGAAACCTAACATGCTCGTCGCTTCGCTCCTCGCTAACCTAACCGTCTGAGTTGGAAAAGGGGGTTTCCCCATTCACTCCCGCCCCCATCCACCGCGGGATGAGTAGACCCCTTGGGAAATGAATGGGCCGAGTCACCCCCGACAAAATAAAAGGTGTCAACTGAGCCCGCGGGATGAGTCGTGTGTGGGATGAGTTGCCCATGAAGGTGACAGAGCGCGCTGCGTGTTGCGAATTCCCTTCATGGGCAACTCATCCCACACACGACTCATCCCGCGGGCTCAGTTGACCGCTACTTTTTATGTTGGGGGCGACTCGGACCACTCGGTCAACTCATCCCGCGGTGGATTAGGTAAATAGTAGCAATTCGGTTCTGGCACTCGCCGGCCGCTACCGCGGCACCGCTCGCTCCGCTCGCTCGGCTCGTGCGCTGTGGTCACAAGAAACCTAACATGCTCGTCGCTTCGCTCCTCGCTAACCTAACCGTCTGAGTTGGAAAAGGGGGTTTCCCCATTCACTCCCGCCCCCATCCACCGCGGGATGAGTAGACCCCTTGGGAAATGAATGGGCCGAGTCACCCCCGACAAAATAAAAGGTGTCAACTGAGCCTGATTGAGTGATGTAATTACAGGAATTGTACTAACTCAAGATCTGTTCATCTATTTCAAGCCAAATAAAAAACGAAGCAAAGCCAGTTAGATTCGTTTTAAACCGAGCGGTTTAATACGGGTTTTGTCGCTTGAAACGGTTTTTAACCATTTGAGTTGGGGAGAAGCATTTTTTTTCTTATTTCTATAATATTTGCGCCTGTTTAAATTTTTACGACTTCTTAAACTTGTTTCTATGGCTTTCTTTGCAAACATACGTATTGTATTAGCATGTAATAAGTGAAGTCAGTAGCAAATTACAAGCTAGATATAGGTACACTGAGCCACGTTACTGGCTGTATGGTAATGGGAACTAGTCTACTGGTTCTACCAGGTTTCTAAACCTACCTACCAAACAATATTTAACTAAATGAAACACTCATTCATAGGCGCAAAAGCAAGTGATGACGACGCGACATTGCCGCTTTGTGCGGACGCCATTCCACACGGCACCGTAAGCGCCGAATAAAATATTGTAAATTATTTACGAGTACAAACCTACTGGTCATTCTTTTAATAAAATCTAGAATTGATGCGATGAATGAGATTAAGACCAAGCTACTTGTATAAAGCGAAGAGGGAAAAAAACACTATTTCGATAGATTAATTAATTTATAAATTAGTCACATAAATTCCTAAAATAAATGCTTGTAACCAAAAAAATACTTAATATATCTTTGCTCACGTCGGTTAAAAACCCATTTCAAGCACGAATTATTCATTTAAACCCGCTTGTTTCGTTTTAAACCCGTTTAAAACCGCACGTTTACAACTATAGTCCCGAACAATTTGTTCCGTGGCGTGGGTGTCGTACGAGGCGACTAAGGGATTAAAGGTTTCTTATGCAATGTTTATGTGGGCGAAAGGCTAGTCACCTGTAAACACTTGGTAGTTGTAGTTGTAGCAATGTTTCTAAACATCCCGAAAGGGATTACGTTCGTGAGTTTATGTATGCGGAATATCTATAAATTTGTTAAATCTAACCGTCCGTATATTATTAGAATCATATCGACGGTCCCTACGTACATTCCCGTAAGTGCAAAAGTCAAATTTTACAGGAGAGCACTTTTAAGTTTCAAACATGTGTATTTCACGTCCTATTTGTAACACAGTGACGAAATTTGGAATATAGGTTTAATATACGGTAAACTATATGAAAAATAAAGAAAAAACTTAAAAAGTTAATTGGAAGTGTGTTATTAGTCACTTACTTAGTTCTACATCGGAAACTCTCCAATTACAAATAACGTATGTGGTACATATTGATTATTACGCGGTAGTCTCAAGATCGATCAAAATCTTAACTGTCACATAGATCATTGTACATGGGAAACATTATGGAGATACGGGGTTTGTAGGTAAGGACGAAGTGTATTGTTACAACAAAAAGTAACCTTTTTAGTATTATTAATAAATTTTAACCCCGTCCCCACATACGTCGTGTGTACCTGTCACACTGGACAGAGTTTCGGTACTTCTAGTGAAACGTGGACGTACGAAGGTTTAAAAAATTACATATACTTTAGTATGTGTAGTATATTGTTTGTTTTGTTATATTGTTTTAGTATATAGTTAATAGAAAAGTAACTAATTTTAAACTTAGCAGTATTGATAACATAAAATAATTATTGTTCTATATTTACTCGTCAGAAACAGACAAATACAATTTACAACATAGACGAGAAGGGTATCAAAGGCGGCATATCTCGTAAAGCTATTTTTCCAGAAATTCATTTGATGGAATAGAGCGATAAATGCTATGGCGGTGCTCTAGTAGTAGACTTTACTATTTTGATAAACTGACAATATTATAAGGCGACTTGTTGACCATACGATATGAGTACCAATCTAATTCAAAACAAATAATTGGTGTGGTGGGTGTCACTATTGACACCGGTCTTTAAGCCCTTCAGAAGCTGTTTGACTTCGTCATACTTGAAGGGAAATCGCCGCAGACATGGAACAGAAATTTTATGGTTCTCTTCTTTAAAAAGGACGATAATGCCCTACTGAAGAACTATAAGCCCATCTCACTTCTAAGCCATGTCTATAAGCTGTTTTCGAGAGTTGATACGAACCGTGTCGCGCTCATTTGGATGAATTCCAACCTCCCGAGTAACCTGGATTCCGAACAAACTTTAGCACCGCGTACCACATACATACGCTCTGCCTCGTTGCTTGGCGTTCGTGGACTACGAAAAAGCTTTTGATTCGAATGGGACATGTGCTGTACTGCAGTCTCTCCAGCGATGAAAAGTTGACTACTGGTAGGTACTTGGAAGTGCTCAAATGCTACTGCCACTAGGTATGTCAGTCCGATTACATGACCAGAATAGATACCTATCCTACCTACCGCAGCGAGGTGTGAGGCATGGAGACGTTATTTCTCTGAAACTGTTCACCGTGGCCATGGAAGATGTTTTCAAGGTTTTGGATTGGAAAGGGCTGAGTCTCTCAGGGTGAGATAATTATAGTCATTATGACGGTGAGCAT
Source organism: Agonopterix heracliana (assembly GCA_963693445.1). Taxonomy (NCBI): domain Eukaryota; kingdom Metazoa; phylum Arthropoda; class Insecta; order Lepidoptera; family Depressariidae; genus Agonopterix; species Agonopterix heracliana. The sequence continues at coordinate 7,510,794 of OY856310.1, forward strand.
GGAGGACCTCAGTAGAATGCTTGATGACCTTAGCAAAGCCTTCGAACGAGTTGGTTTGAAAATTACCATGGACAAGACGAAGATCATGTCAAATGTCCATGTTCTACCCACTCCTGTAAAGATCGTAGACTCTGAGTTCGAAGTTACTACGATTATGTTAACCAAAGACAAACTATCCAGTTAGGATGGTCCCACTTCGAGATAGAGGTCAATTGACGAATCTAACTGGGTTGGACATCGTTCAGGACGTATGGACTGCGTAGTATCTTCTCGGCCAAACACTGCAGTGTCTCAAAACGAAAGTCATTGACCAGTGTGTGTTGCCAGTGACGACACAGAATAGGATAGAATATTAAGTACTTGACATACGAAATTGAGACGTAGTAGCTCACTCCTGGCCTCATAAAAAGCCTGAAAGTCACACAAAGGGCAATGGAGAGGGCTATTATGGAGGGGTATTCATCTTCCCATCTGAACATCCCATATATTACTTATAGCTACTGTTACTCTCTTTCACGACAAACATCAGCGCTCATGTGATCGGCGTAACCAATTTTCTAGTTCATATTGCCTTAAAAAACATTGCCACGTTAGTTAACTCATGGTAAATGGTTTTAATTTGTACAATTAATGAAATAAATAAATAAATAAAGAGGTTTTGATAGACCTCTTTACATCGCATAATTTTTTTAAACTATTTTCTGCATAAAGCATTATAATTATTATAAATAATGACAAACGCGCACAGTCATAAACGTATGCCAGCTTCCTGGTCATAAACAACTTTCACCTAATATGTCAATTTGGAATTGACATGATGGTTGTAAGATATTAATTTGGCTGGCTAATCAATATTTTTTTCCAAAACCAGACGAAGTTACAGAAGTTTAATAACATAAATACAACTTTCTTATCATATTTACAAAATATTTCCGACATAAAAAGCCTTAAATGGTAGTTATTGATAAAAAGTACTTTTATTTTCCGACGTAAGAAAACTTATCTACCACTTGCATGGCATGGCCTGGCTTAGGCACGTAAAGTTGTCCACGTAAAACAACGTAACTAACATAGTGCGTAGCAGTTACGCGGCAGGCGTGGATTACGTTCCAATGTAGAATCACTGAACTAACACTGATGTTAGTTTACTTCGGAAATTTTTCATAATTTTGTAGTTACGGGAAATGTGTGTGTGGATTTAAGGTTCAATTTGCATAAAATGTTTAATTTTTTTTTGACTAATCGATAGTATAGAGTGACCTGAAGGACATGGAACAATAAAAGGCAAATCACGTATCTACCACTTAGGAATATGTACGTAGGGACCGTCGATATTAACTTACACAGACAAAATCCAATTCAAAAATAACCTTTTGCTTCAGATAATTTCCTTATGATATTGGCAATATGATGATGTGGTGAGATGATGATGTCCTCCACGACGTATCAGTAGACGGCGACGTGGTTGCTTGCGTGAGCTCGTATGTGACTGGAGAATCCAAGTTGTGTCCAGTCGAGTTGTACGTGTAGTTGTATGTTGGTTTGGGACGGGTCTTGCGGTTTTGGCGTTTGGCTTCAAGGAATGCCAGCCTAGCAGTTTCGAAATACTCAGTCCTTTCCCTGACCACTTCTGTTTCTTACAGGAGTTTGAGGCCACATGCGGGTGATGCATTTATCATGAGTTGAGTCATCTTAGCAAAAAGTAATCCACTGCTGGGCACAGACGTCGCTCTTTTTATAATTATTTCAACAATAATATGAGAAAGACTTCGGCTATATCTGTTTTGCTTTTTTTGTTTATATTCGTCAAATTTGTTTGCTGGATGGTTTAAAACGGGCGGTAAAATTGGTCATTTTCGAGTTTGTCCCTAGTTCATACAGTAATTAATTAATGCAAAAAAGCAAAACATAGGGACATAGCAGAAGCAACAGATTGTATTTAAAAAAAATGTTTGATCTAATGTCATTAACATTATCCAGGGAGGAAACAGGGGAATACATTTGTATGGAATAAACGGTACTCGCCTGTCCTCTTAATAGGGTCAAGCCTACCGTTGGAAACATCGACGTACGAAAACAGGTTGAACATTACCGACCAACATGACACTCATTTTCGATAACCAGTGAACTGAGCTTAATTTATTGCAAATGAAGTCTAGTATGACCTCTTTCAAGGAATAAGTCGAATTACAAATCAATCTGTAGATATAGGTATTATAATGTTTAACTTGATTCCATAGAAAACTGTAAAGTTTATCAAATAAAATATACATAACTATGCTGTAATTTAAATCAACTCCAAACCGTGTCGTGACAATTGAAAGTGACCTAATCAAAGTGTCAATGATTAATTCACTTTTTGCTCTGAATTTAGGTGAATTACATTATGCATTGAAGCTACTGTTAGGCCGTGAACCAATTTTTTCTACGAAGCCGGTTAATATACAGGGTGTTACAAAACACCCAATTAATACTTAAGGGGGTGCTTCACACCATCAAACTGAACAACTTTCATTATGGAGCCAACACCGAAATCGCGAAAAAAAAATCAGCTGTCCCATACATTTGAGGCGAATCGGTAATGCAGTTTTATACAAGGTGTTACAAAAATACAAATAAACCTTTAAGGGGGTGGTGTAGACCATCAAACTGAACAACTTTCACTATGGGACCAATATCGAAATCGCGAAAAAAGAAATTGATGTTCCATACTCTACAAATCGACTAGAGCTAAAATATGTATGGGATATCAAAATTTTTTTTTTTGCGATTTCGATGTTGGTCCCATAGAGAAAGTTGTTCAGAGTTAAGAGTTTTAAATATTTATTGTTACTTATGAAACACCCTGTATGTTAAAGCGGTTATTTTTTCGCGATTTCGATGTTGACTCCGTAGTGAAAGTTTGTTTGATGTTCCGAAGTACACCCTTAAGTATTACTAGGGTGTTTCGTTACACCCTGTACATGACTTAAAATTTTATAACTTAGAAATTATAGTATCTGCAATTATTTAAATTTGAAATTATAAATGGATTTAGTTGAATATGGTAAATGAGTGAAACTGCGTGTCAAATTTTGCGTGTCAATAAATTAATAACAGCGGAAATGAATTTCGTTATAATTATGAAGAATCATGCTTTTAAATAAAGCATAAGCATATGCTCACGACTATATTCCCCGAGGGGGTAGTCAGAGATATTCTGAAATCTCAGAACATCCACGTTTCAGCAGCAGTACCGAAACTCTGTCCAGTGTGACGGGGGGTGAGCCCGTCGCCACTTGTAATGGACAGTGGGTACAATACATGCCTCGAAATTGAAGCATGCAGGTTTCCTCACGATGTTTTCCTTCACCGAAAAGCCAGTGGTGTTACAAATCGTACATAAATTCATAAAAACTAAAACTCAACTTCTTTTAAATAAAGATTGATAATATCATAGACATATTACTCTAGCGATAGACAAGCTCGTTCAAACAAACAACATGTTACACAAAACAACACAAAATTACACATTGCGGTCTGTCATTGCCATAGTGACGAAGTGAACTCGGGAACATCAATCAGGTGCGGACACCTCATTCAAGTGGAACCATGTTGCTTCTATGAAAGGGCAAGTCTATCGCTAGAGTTTAAGTCTATGGATAATTACGATTATGGATTACGGATACTTAAATAAAACTTGCGAGGAAATGAATGTTCTGTATCGAATGCTTTTAGTGAGCTAATCTTATTTTAATACAGGGTGTTAGGGTAAACAGTTGCATTACTTTAACGGGTGATTGTACCCATGATACTCAGATACGTTTATTAAGAAATAAATAGCAAATTAGAAAAAAAAATGACTTGGAAGACTATTCTATTTTTATTTAATGGCATTTCCTTGTTAGATTTCGCCAGTGTCAAGTGTTGAAGATATATTTATTCTATATTTTACGGTAATAGGATATGGCGATCTCAAAGCCCCGTTTTTAAACAAAAACACACACTCACAACCGCCATAAAACGGCGGAGCCACGTGGCTGTCAAAATCGCAAGCCGACGAAATGTCTACTTGTTACCCCTCAGCCACGCGACTGCGACTTGGAAGTCAGCTGATCGAACGTTTGTATGTAAATGTAATGTAACGTTGAATTGTTTTTGCGAATTTGACAGCCCGATAGCACAGTCGGTATTGAACCTGCCTGCTATTCCGTGGGTCACGGGTTTGAATCCCGTAAGGGACAAATATTTGTATGATGAATATGAATATTTGTACCCGAGTCATGTATGTTTGTTTCTATATCGTTGTCTAGTCATCATAATACAAGTCCAGGTTAGAGTCTGGTACTTTAAATGTGACTAGATTATTTGAGTGACAATGTCCAAGATATTTTATTATTCATTTTTAGGGTTCCGTACCCAAAGGGTGAAAACGGGACCCTATTACTAAGCTTACGTCCGTCCACCCGTCCTACCTATTTAGGGCTGTAACTTATGAACCGTAATAGCTAGATAGTTGAAATTTTCACAGAATATGCGTTATTACGGCAGATTTGTTGACAAATAATAAAAATGTCAAAAAGTAAAAAATTAAGGGGTGTTCTCAACAAGAAACTAGTTTTTATCGACGTTTTTTCTTCTTGCTCTATAGTAAAAACGGTAATACATACAAGCGTCAAACTTGGTGTGATTATAGAACAAACTCTACAGTTAAACAACAAATAATAAAAACCGGCCAAGTGCGAGTCGTTCACACGGTTAAGGTCCCGAAGAAAAAAAGGTTTTTTCCAAGTTAATACGTTGTGTTCTGTGGTGGTGTGGTACGGAACCCTCGATGCGCGAGTAGCCCGACTCTCACTTGACCGATTTTATTAATTTCCCTTGTTCCTTTGGGAAAGTAGTTCAGTATAATGAGTACACTCAGCCATTAAACGAATGCAGCTATCTACCCTAACACCCTGTCTTCAGGGTGTAAAATTAAATACGTTAATATCAAAGGTGATGGATGCTACAGACCATCAAACTGAACAAATTTCACTAACCACCATTAAAGAAAAGAAAAAAAAAAGCTGTTCCATACATTTGGATCGAGTGGCCGTTGACGTTTCCTATGGAATATCACCGATTTGAATAATGGTTCTTTACTAAAAGTTGCTCAGTTTGAGAGTCCAAGGCGCTTTATGCATATATAGGTACGGTATTTCAAAGTGATGAATGATGATCAGTCCATCCAACTGAACAACAATCTCTTTAGGATCAGAGTATGGATGTCGCAAAATAAAATTAGTTATACAGGGTGTAACAAAACACCCTAGTAAGCTTTAGTGAGACCATGAATCTGAACAACTTTCACTATGGAGCCAACTTCGAAACCTCAAAAAAAAAATCTGCTGCCCCATACAAAATTGCAGTATCGACTCGACTAAAATGTATGGGACAGCAGATTTTTTTTTCGCGATTCGAAGTTGGCTCCATAGTGAAAATTGTTCAGTATCATGGTCTGAAGCACACCCTTAAGTATTAGTAGGGTGTTTTGTTACACCAGTTTTACTTTCCAAGTATAGGTAAGTCTATAGGTTTCAGTCAGTCCTTAGAAAATGCGGTTTTAAAAAAAAACTTTTTTTCTAACCCGATCTCAATTAGCATGTTACCATATTAACTGACACGGCAAATTCGAAATACGACAAGCAAAGCTTCATCCCCCAGGGGTAATCTTAAATTAGTGATTAAAAGTTCCGAAGATAATGCTTATAAAAGTTTATTAACGTTGTGAAGATAATGCTTATAAAATGTAATAACATCTTTTAGTCTTAAGCAAATAATAATAGTTTTTGAAGAAAACAATATCTAAGATTATAGGTAATGAATGGCATACAAAACGATAGTTGCTAAAATACAGTCGTTAACACAATCAAATAACAATAAATTATTAAACACTTAAGACTAGGAACACATTCTTTGAACTTAAGGAGATCTAAATCAATATCAATGGTGATATTTTGGTTTCTCGTGGAGCGCCTTTCCGGTATGTTTAACAATTGTGTTGAAACTGAAATGAAGCAGCAAATGTCAACACTACTAAAAAATCATAAAAATCGGGTAGGTGTATCACGGACGCAGCAGCGGTTGAATACGTAGTAATGGTTTCTATCCTCTAAATAATGGAAATATAATAATGACGGTGGATGCCATACTTCCAAAGTTATAAGCGATATTGTCATACATAATGGTTTTTGCAAGTAACCCTAAGGGGTTAAGGAAATGAAAGTTGCACGTCAAAAAACTAAATTAATATACGTACATACGCTTGATAGTAATTAGGCTACTCTTTTCAATAAAAAGTCAAGGAAATTAATAAGAAGATTACTCTTACCCTAGTAGATATTTCGTAATAGATACTCTTTCTTATACAGTCATATTTTGACATTGTATAATAACCATGTAAAAACAACAGGTAGCATAGAACACTAATTGTCCGATTCCAGAATCAAATTTGGCCATTTTTTATTAGTAATCGAAGACCGATGCCAAATTTTTGGATATTATGAAAGATTCTTACCCCGAGTGCTTGTTAGAGATGTACTCGACTATCCTGATGGTGCCGTCGGGCTCGTGCAGGCTGTAATAGCCCTTCACAACATCACCGTCGCGGGACTCGTGCTGGGACTTGATGTCACCGGTGTGCTTGTCCTCCACATTGTACTCGAACTCGTATTTGGGGTAAGACTGAAAATTGACCAGCCATTATCATCTTTTATCTTTATTTATCCTTCGTCGAAATAATATCTCAAGAAAAAAAAAACGATGGACTGCAATCAAACAAAACTTACGTAGTAATCCACGTAGTGAGATTCACCATGTTTTCCCGATGATCCACTGTGATGAAGAACTATATTTTGAGAAGACGAGGCTTCTCCGTCAGACTGCGAAGCGGAATGGGTCTTGTACACTTGAGCACTATGGCGATTTGCAGATGCTGATTGTCCTGAAGTCTGACTTTGGCTATTGCCGTAGCTGCTCTCATGGTGGACTTGATTTTGAGAAGATACAGCTTGTCCATTGGACGCTGAATAGGAATTAGATTGACCAGAAGATTCTTTGCCATGATTGTGACCACTTTGGTGGAGTACCACATTTTGAGAGGAGACAGCGTGTCCATGGGAATGAGACTTCTGAGCGGCAGCACTGTCATGGTGGTTAGAAGCTGATTGGCCAGAAGATTGTTCACTGTGACTATGACCACTTTGATGGTGTACCACATTTTGAGAGGAGACAGCATGTCCATGCGATTGAGACGCAGAATGGGACTCTTGAACAGGAGCACTGTGGTGGTAGAAAGAACCTGATAGACCTGATGACTCATGGCCGTGGCTGTGGCCACTCTGGTGAAATACTACATTTTGAGAAGATACTGCATGCCCTTGGGAATGAGACTTGTGAGCGCCAGCACTTTCATGGTGGTAAGAAGCTGATTGGCCAGAAGATTGACTTTCGCTTTTGCCGTGACCGCTGTGATGATGAACTGTACTTTGAGAAGACACAGCATGTCCATGCTCTTGGGACTCATGAACGGGTGCAATGTGATAGTTATAAGAACCAGATTGACCTGATGACCCATGGCCGTGGCTGTGGCCGCTCTGGTGAAGTACTACATTTTGAGAAGATACTGCATGTCCATGGGAATGAGAGTTGTGAGCGGCAGCACTTTCATGGTTGTTATAAGTTGATTGACCAGAAGACTGTTCGCTGTGACTGTGTTCACTTTTGTGGAGTACCACATTTTGAGAGGAGACAGCGTGTCCATGCGATTGAAGCGCAGAATGGGACTCTTGAACAGGAGCACTGTGGTAGTAAGAAGAACCCGATTGACCTGATGACTCATGGCCGTGGCTGTGGCCACTCTGGTGAAGTACTACATTTTGAGAAGATACTGCATGTCCATGGGTATGAGACTTGTGAGAATCAGCACTTTCGTGGTTGTTATAAGTTGATTGACCAGAAGACTGTTCGCTATGACCACTTTGGTGGTGTACCACATTTTGAGAGGAGACAGCGTGTCCATGCGATTGAAGTGCAGAATGGGACTCTTGAACAGGAGCACTGTGGTAGTAAGAAGAACCCGATTGACCTGATGACTCATGGCCGTGGCTGTGGCCACTCTGGTGAAGTACTACATTTTGAGAAGATACTGCATGCCCTTGGGAATGAGACTTGTGAGCGCCAGCACTTTCATGGTGGTAAGAAGCTGATTGGCCAGAAGATTGACTTTCGCTTTTGCCGTGACCGCTGTGATGATGAACTATACTTTGAGAAGACACAGCATGTCCATGCTCTTGGGACTCATGAACGGGTGCAATGTGATAGTTATAAGAACCAGATTGACCTGATGACTCATGGCCGTGGCTGTGGCCACTCTGGTGAAGTACTACATTTTGAGAAGATACTGCATGTTCATGGGAATGAGACTTGTGAGCACCAGCACTTTCGTGATGGTTAGAAGCTGATTGGCCAGAAGATTGATGGCCTTCACTATGACCACTTTGGTGAAGCACTACGTTTTGAGACGATACAGCATGTCCATGAGATTTTGAATCAGAGTTGTCTGAACTTTGATGGCTATAACCATGATCGCTCTCATGATGAATCACACTTTGAGAAGAAACAGAATGTCCATGCGACTGAGAATCTGAATGTGATTCTTGAGCAGGAGCACTTTGGTAATGATAAGAAGTTTCATAGTGAGGATCTTCATTGCCATGCTCGTGGCCAATATCATGGCGGTATATGCTTTGAGAAGATACAGCGTGCCCATGCGAATGACCCTTGTGACCCTTTGCTTCTTCATGCTTGATAACGGTCTCGACCGCATAATGTGAATGTCCTCCGCCGTAAGCTACTGCTATCAGCGCAGTGATGGGTAAAATCTAATAACAAAAATGGCTCTTTAATAATTTGTACTAGCTACCAAAAATTTAAAAAGAAATATTTATTGAAATTACCTTTAATAATATCATTTTGTTGTTAACTTAGCAAAAGCTGTATTGAATGTGTTGCTGTTCAGAATGAAAGCTCATGATTTTATACATCGAAAAATGTGGTCCCAAAACGAGTTTTACAAAAAATTTTGAACCAGTATTCGTTGTAGATTTTTTGTAATCACACTCTACTGATAATCTGGACCACATGTGTAATACCTACCGCTAAGTACAGAATTTTACGTAACATATTAATTTACAGGTAACCGTATTATTTTACAAGCATAATTGCATTTAAAGGACAAAATTATTGCTCAATTTCGTATATCTTTCGATCTCAGACCTAATTACCTTAAATCCCTTTACTTTTGTTTTATTTTCATTGTCATTCATTCAAACTAAGGTCGTACTGTTACTATACCGCATTTCACATAGGTCGAGACCTGACAGGACTCTTATGCCAACACAATAAGTGCAATAATTGCTTGGTTTACGTACCATCCTATGTGAAATGGAGTATAACGAAAGTTAATAACTAAATTACACGAAACTATTTCGCACGTGTGTCTAATTTGAGTTCCGAATACACATAATTTTTATTCGGTTTACGTGAGAGAAAAAATAACAATCGTATCTATAAAATAACATTGTAACATCACTGTAGCTATTTTTCTAAGTGGTTATCCAAACTGTGGGAAGATCTTGGGAAGATGACACTTGGTAAAAATAGATGCTACTGATAAAGTGGTTACCTTACACTTTCTATTTTATGTCTAACTAGTAAGGTCAAGCAATCAAAGTACGGGACAATTGTAATTTAGAATGACAATTCAGAGTACTACCTACTCATTGCTGTGTATGATGATGACGCTAAACATTTTTTTATTTTTATTTTCTTTATTTAATTCCCAACAGTTGTTACACTAATACAAACACAACAATATAAATCTAAGAAACTTTTAAGCTAAATTTACAACTAATTAAATGGAAATACAGCGTGCACTGAAACAAACAGATAACAAAGTTTACCTATAATAGATTAATGCTACATCTACTTACTAATGATTCAATTACCTACGCAATTTAACTGTTTCGGTTCCAAAAGTCTTTTTAGAGAATTTGTTTGTCCCAAGTGGCGAGTAACCTAGCCTGCCGTGCAGGAGGCGATGGTTCGATCCCCATCCAAGCCGACTCGTACCAATGAGTTTTTCGGAATTTATGTACGATTTGTAACACCACTGGCTTTTCGGTGAAGAAAAACATCGGGAGGAAACCTGCATGCTTCAATTTCGAAGCATGTCTTGTACCCATGTCCATTATAAGTGGCGACGGGCTCACCCCCTGTCACAATGGACAGAATTTCGGTACTACTGGTGAAACGTGGATGTTCTGACGTTTCAGGATATCTCTGACTGAATAGGAATATAGTCGTGAGCATATGAAAAACATTTCTACAACCATTTAACCAGCACGGTTAGTATGCTACCCACGACAAAGCGACCAAACGAGAAAAACATCAAGCGCGATGTTTTTGGCATACGTAAAATAAAGAAGATCGCGCTTCTCGATTTTTAGATAATTATCTAGGTGCAGTGGTTCACAGTATAAGAACGAGTATCTAGTACTATACAGTACGGACACTCCCTGCCTCCCACCGACTTTTTACCTCACCCCCATACAAAACTTTGACGCAGAACACGCGAAGATGGAAATTATTCATACAAAATTTCAAAGCTGTTTGAGAAAGCAAATGTTATTTGAGACGCGCAATTTAGATTTTCTAAGCTATTTTTCCATATATAAAATATTACATTCCACTAAAAATGTTGTATCACTCCCTTGATTCCCGAAATTTTCAGTGCCGCCCTCGTAAAGGACTGTGACAAGCGAAATACCTAACAAGCCTATGCGACGCCCAGAAGTGGGTTTGATTGATTGTTTGAATTCGAATTACGTGTAGATAAATTTTTTTGCGACATTTTTATGCACGAAAGGCTATTTCGTCCCCTTAGAGGGAAAAGTCACTAACTGACATGTGCATAGTTTTGAGATATTGAGGTTTTAAGTTTAAAACGTAATAACAACGTCAAATTTTTATATATTTAATTTTTTGTAAGTACAAATTAATCGTTGAATTAATCCCCATTTTCTAAAGTAAAGTGTAGATCTCTAATTATCACACGAAAGACGACAAATAGGATAGTTACTTTTCCATCCAACACATTATTGCCAAATAAATCGTTAGTGACTTTTGTCATGTTGTTGGTGACTTTATGCAATTTGGAAATGCAGGTTTATGAGTGTCCAATTTAACTAACATTACTATTTTGTGTCTTCAATATTACTAAAAGATATTTAAGCACAGCATAAGCATAATGCTCACGTCTATATTCCCCGAAGGGGTAGTCAGAGATATTATATAAACTCCACGATGTTGTACTGAAACTCTGTCCAGTGTGACGGGGGGTGAGCCCGTCACCACTTACAATGGACAGTGGGTACAGCACATGCCTCGAAATTGAAGCACGCAGGTTTCCTCACGATGTTTTCCTTCACCGAAAAGCCAGTGGTGTTACAAATCGTACATAAATTCCGAAAAAGTCATTGGTACGAATCGGCCTAGACGGGGATTGAACCATCGCCTCCTGCACGGCAGGCAAAGTTATTCGCCACTAGAAAAACAAAAATTCATGTGAAGATCACATTCAGTCAGGTATCAGGAACCTTTGTGTGAAGGTCAGGAATTTTTGTTCCTGGTGTGACAGCGCAGTGTGAAGGTTCAGGGCTTAACTTCCTCTTGTTCATCAAAATATCTTTAAATAATGATGTCACATAAAATAATGTATAAATCACGCTAAAACACAACGCAACGGTGTTCATAGACCGGCTAGCTCGATCGATCTGACTGAGGTGGGGGCCAGTGTTGCCAACAGTTAAATTAACTCTCCACCAGATTCAAAACCACAGGAAAACCGCTAACAGAAGGCCCTACTCTCATAATCACAAAATTTTGCACTAGACAAGAAAACATTGGGTAGTTATATTGGTAATTTGCTACCTTTATTATACATATTGTGCAACATTTACTTGTAAGTGCCGTAAGTGCCGTGTCCTGGTGATCCAGTGGCGAGTAACCTTGCCTGCCATGTAATAGGCGATGGTTCGATCCTTGTCCAGGCCGACTCGTACCAATGTCTTTTTCTGAATTGTAACACCACTGGCTTTTCGGTGTAGGAAAACATCCGGATGAAACCTGCATGCTTCAATTTTGGCATGTATTGTACCCACTGTCCATAACAAGTGGCGACGGGCTCACCCCCGTCACACTGGAGAGAATTTCGGTACTATAATAGTGAAACATGGATGTTCTAAGGTTTTAGAATATCTCTGTGTACGCCCATGTGTATCATTTATTTGTAATTCCAAAAATATAACTAAACTAAACAAAGTATTGAAATTACACAAAGAAAAACTTATTTGCTTCTGGCCGTCCGTACATGGTATAGACCAAAAGTGACAATTATGCTGGCGGCATTTCTCCGCTGCACAGCTAAGGACAGAGGAGGTCACAACCTTTATCTTATCTTTATCGTTAAGGACATCCCAGGTCCCTAAAGAAAGGTTTGGCTTCGAATGCCCATGGCCCTGGTGTCTCGACAGCGAACAGTTGTATGAGAAAATATTTTTCTAGTTATGTAAATAATCAGAAAGTCAGCTTAGTGGTTGAGTAATCGTCTGTCTACTAATTGGAATGCTGTTTTTAAATCGGACAATTTCAAAAACATGATCGAATAATGCATTTTTAAACTTAAATAAAAGTTTGAGACATTTTTGAGAACGAATCAAGCCTTACGAAATTCAAAAATAGCTCTCTTGTAACTCAATTTTAGTCTATTGAACAGTCACCATCAGATATATCGTAGCAAATAAGGTGTTCAAATATTTCTAAGCAGTTCTAATTTTCAATAATTTCCCAATCAAAAATATAGGAACGCCTAGAACAACAAATATATCTACGCAGTCAGGGGTGGGTCATAAACATCTGAACAGTTTAGGAAAAAAGACCTTACTCCGTTGTTTTACATTAAAATTTTAAATATGATTTTAAGAAATTTTTGAAAATTAGCTGTTCAGATATTTATGACAAAATACATGTTTAGATATAATTGGTAACATTTACTGTAAAGAATTTAATGAAAATTAGCACTGCTCAGAAATATTTGAACACCTTGTATGCTACGATATATCTGATGGCGACTGAACCACTCGCAAAATAACTTACTAAAAGCAAAATTTCTACGCTAAAAGGGGGTCAAAACCACAATTTTTAGTAGAAAATCCACTAAGTTTGCAACACTAAGCGGCGGGCGCACGCAGGGTGCAGGTGAAGTGGGCGGCGGGCGCGGGAGGTATGTTTCAGTACAATGCTTTCAACGGTTTCTCAGGAGAAATAATCACTAACGGCCCTTACGTAAATAGAGCTTAGGCAAAAAGTCACTAAATGCGGTTAGTTCATTTTTAAAATGAAATAAAGTTCCGTAGAAAAAATAACTAATTGCACTTAGTTATTATTTTTGTCAGGGAAAAGTCACCAAGTACCGTTAGTGATTTTTATTCACGTTGGAAAAGTCACTAACTGCTCGTAGCTATATTGGATGATAATGCAGCTGGAGTTAGTTATTATTTCCTGTTTGAATTCACACAAAAGCTGTACTTAGTGACTTTTCCACCTTTTTATCTTGGAAAGTATGGCAGATATCGAAACGTGAGTGAGACGGGAACGTAGAACAGGTTATTCTGAGTACGGTGGTGTTAATAACTCATTTTGGCCAAATGTGTCAGTTGGTGACTTTTCCCTCTAAGGGGACGATTTATTGTTAGTCAGTAATTACCACATAATACAAATCCATTCCGAAACGAGTAGTATTATGAATGATAGAAGTTTGTCTTACGTCAACCACAGTGTATGAAAGAGGACAGTCCTTTCCTCCACCAATTGTTACCCTAACTTTCTCTGGTAAGAAGCGTAGCAGAAAATAGAATGGCAAGGTAAATGCCAATGGTAGAATGTATTCCAGCATGCACATGCTTACCTCTTCTTGTCAGCTTTTTCATTATTGTAAGAAGTGACAGCCAAGTTTCCAGAGTATACGCTTCAACTCAGTTTCAACTTTTAAATCGTAAGAAAAGAGGCAGTGCTCCAATAGTGATATAAAAAAATAAGTTTTCCAGCAAAGCTAAGGCACGATACGTAATTATAGTAAACTCTTGCTTGACTGAAAATAATATTAATATAGCAATACACGAACATTCCAGATTGAGTCAGAATCAGCAGAGACGTGTCGAGACCGAGAATAGTTATAAAATAAATTAAAAAATTAAAATATATTTCTACTAATTAAATTATAGTTCGATTAGATTCTACTACTATTTTTACACGTCACTCATAAAATTGCTAAATCCGAAAACTATCGATTACAGCTTGTTTACTATACCTAATAATTTGACGTTTATAATTACGTGTTAATTACATAAATACTTTAATCTCGAATAAATTATTCTTAGCAACCAATTATTAATGTTTATTTCGTCCTCAATTGAAAAACATCCCTAATTGATCCAGATTTCTAATAATTGTAAAAACTACTTTATTGTTTTAATAGTTAGAAACTTCGAGGGTCACCGTTACTATAATATCTGTGCCGGTACAATAATTAGTTTTTATAAACCTACTTAGTTGCTGCAACTTGGTTATCTGATAGGCCATTTTTTTTGTTTGTTTTTTATATGCATTATACAAAATGAAGTTGCATAATTTATTGATAACAAAGCTGTGGCAATGTCACACTGCTAAGTGTGGGTTGGTATATCGAGCAAACGGTTTTACGAAATTATTGCAACTACTGCATACTTCAGAATAATTTTAACTGCCTATAATTTAGAGTGAAATCAATATTGCCTTGGATATAGTTTGTTATCGATATAAAAGACGTTGAATTTAGTTAGTATGCATCAGTTAAGTCTTGGACTTAGTTTCAATAACAACAACAGCTAAACATCAATACAAAATGATCTCAAAGGTAGGTTATTAAAAAGAATAATAAAAATAGTGCATTTGGTATTCTAATGACGAAAACAAAAAGTTCAGTGCAGTACCTACGACTAAAATGTGTAAACATTTTTATAAAGCTTCATGTGCATGTGAAAAGTGAATACCAGACTGTAATTTAAACAGTTATGTTACTTAAAAACACGTTAATTATAAACTTAAAAACCTTAAATAAAAATAATGTTATTTAAACATACGACATGATAATGACTAACATTCTTTAAAATTTCATTTTAATTGCAATCTACAATAAAAATTCTCATAACAGGTGTTGTGCCTCGCCGCCCTGGTCGCTGCTGTGGCCGCTCAATATGGCCACGGACATGGTCATGCTTACTCCTCGCAGCACATCTCTCGGCACGATGGTCCCGCACATGCCGTGCACATCCCTGTCCACCACGGACACGGACACGGCCACGGCCATGACCACGGACACGTTGTCGACTACTATGTAAGTTCATGTCAAATTAAAAGTGAAAACAGTTCCAGTTTTAAAACTAGTTGCAAAATTTATTAAGGGGCAATAAGTTCAGACTAATATTTTCTATGAAAAACGCGCCCAGCCCTTCAAAAAGTGCTTGCGTGTGCCTAATTTTAGATTAAAAAGAATGAAACAAAGTAGAGTCACGTTGCAGGGTTTGCTCCGAACACCTCGAGCAAACAATCCTCGAGATTGGATAGATACTCCCTCAAACCACTTGACATTGGCGGAAATGCGGTGCTAACGTACAAGCAAGAAGTCCATTAATTATAAATAAAAAAATAAAAAATGAAAAAAGTACTTTTTACAGATTTTTTTAATGATTTCACTAGATAAACTAATGTTCAATATGTGAGCAATCCTACTAAAAATCTGAAACTATTTCAAGTTCTTCTAAAGCGAGAAAAGTGTTTAAAAGTACATGAAAATACGTCATCTTTGTGACGATTTTCTACCGAGTGAAGTACTTCCAATCGTGTATTCAATTTATGATTTCACTAGAAAAACTGAAAAATACTGAGGCATGACGTTGGTTTCGGTAAATTGTGTAAATCTAGTAGAAATATAAAGAATAAATTATGCCTCCAAGGTATATCGTGTCACTATTGCGCCTTAAGAATATTTTGTATCGAAATAAGGTCACGGTGGGTAAAAGTAGGTACTTACTGAACTTTTTCGTGGTATAGCAACACATAAACAACATAATTGCTATTAGCGCACTGACGAAGGTTAAATCTTTTTTTTTCAGGCTCATCCTAAATACGAGTTCGAGTACAAAGTGGAGGACCCTCACACCGGGGACCACAAGTCTCAGCACGAGTCCCGCGACGGTGACGTCGTGAAGGGCTACTACTCCCTGCATCAGCCCGATGGTTCCGTCAGACATGTCGACTACCACGGCGACAAACACAGCGGGTAAGCGCATCTATGTCTTCTTCTTTTCGTGCTAACATGAGCTATATCACGTAACAATCGTTCATACCACACCCCTGACACTGCCTACAATAAAATGAAACTGGCAAGATGACGCCAGCCAGCCTCAGCTCATGCAAAACGGAGTCTAGGGCACTGGAATAACTTT
This sequence comes from Agonopterix heracliana, assembly GCA_963693445.1. Lineage (NCBI taxonomy): Eukaryota > Metazoa > Arthropoda > Insecta > Lepidoptera > Depressariidae > Agonopterix > Agonopterix heracliana. The sequence goes on from OY856310.1 coordinate 7,527,419, forward strand.
AGCTGCGTGCGGTACATGACTTTTTCGTTAATAAAACGCATCGACACCCGTCTGTTCTAAAAGAGTTTTAATCCTTCGTCCTGAGATTCTCTTTGTTTCGAAAACATAAGCTCTAGCGTGTCAATTGTGATTTCAGTCTAGGCTACAAGTAACCGCCGAGGTAACCAGAGGGCAATTGAGGCAGGAAGTGTCCATATTGTATGTAGTACTAGATACTCTTTCGTATACTGTGCTCATACTGTAGTCACAGTATCAGAAACAGTATCTATTATATTTAGTACGGATACTCCCTGTACTACACCAATTTTATTCTCACCCTGGTAGCGTGGCAGAAAATAAAACAATGTAGTATTCCTGTCTCGCTCGCATTAACTCAGTATCGCACATGCTTACCTCTTTTACTTATTTTTTTTTCTTTGTGTTTCACGACTTTTTTTTGACAACTTTTTTTATTTAATTGTTTTTTTTTTCAGTTTCCACGCTACCGTGAAGCACAGCACCCACCACATCGTTCCTGAGAAGCATCATCATTATCATCATTAATCAATGACATTGATATCGACCTGTTTTTATCTAAATGTTTAATGATTGTTTTGTTTCTATAACGTTGTTTTGATACATTTTGTACTGCCAAATAAAATCTTACTTTGAATATTACTTTTGCATAGTTTTATTAATCTTGTAACTACGTAACCTAACCTGACGTGTGTTATATTGAACCAGCATACAAAAAAATTGTATGAAGTGGTCGAAGTTATTGATTAAAAATATAAATATGTGACTGAGGCAAAAGAGATAATATGTAGATCGTAGTACATAACGCACCCTGATCTCTGTTAAAGAAAAATAGATTAATATAGTTGTAAAATGAGTCGATAAATATCAAACGCCGGTATGATCGGTGGATCATACCCAACCCAGAGGTGTCTGGGACGACCTAGTAGCACTTGAGTCCCATTAAACTCAAGGACCTGTCAGAGTAGTTACGTCCCTTCAAACTCAATAAAAATTTATGTTTGTTGATTTTAAATGGACGCATCTACTCAAATAGATCCCTAAAACATAATAAAAATTATTTTTATTGAGTTTAATGCGACTTCCCAGAGGTGGGACATACCGGCGTTTGATATTTATATTAATCAAAGAAGCTTCCAGTAGTAGAAAAAATAAAATATCCAACATCCCAATAGATATTGCAAACTGGAAAAGCATAGCTATTGGGAACTTTGCTCTAGAGATGAACAAGAAAGATAGCTAGCAACATTTGCATTTTGACATATTTATATATTTATGAATATGGATGTGAAACAGGTATGAATGGATTGTAGTAAATGGAACACCCTAGTATCATTATAGATATTGTCGTTGTACGGACAGCATCAGAGAAATCGGACCCCCCTGATGCGCTTATACAGATTAAGATAGAGGGGTCAGGTTTCTCTGATGCTGACTGTACAGATAGATAGAAAAAGGCTTCCGCACATTGCAGCGATATTATCGAGCGATTTTATCGAGCGATATTATCGACAGCGATATCGCGACACCTTACACACTGCAGCGATTCCGCGATTCGCGTCACGCATGCGCCCTTCACTGAATGTAGTAGAAAGAGATTGCGTCAGGTTGCGATAATATCGCGGCAGTGTGTGGGATCGAGCGCGTCTCCATACAAAATGTACTGAGAACAATTATCGCAAAATCGCAGCGATATTATCGCTCGATAATATCGCGGCAGTGTGTAGGATCGCGCGTGTTGGAATAGTGGTTATATACCATGATAACTATATAAATCAATTTAAAGTTTTATCAAATTAAATTACGAATTGCAATGCAATTTGTCTGACAATCCCAACATTATTATTATTTTTGGCAACATTGAATAAAAAGCAAACCGTTGTTGTCAACAATGTTTATTAACTTATACTATCGTAAATCTTGTTGAAATGTGATATTAATTATACAGTTATAGTTACTCTGATCCTTTGATGTAATCTTAATTATTAAATATATATTCGAGACATTATTGTTGGTTTAGCAACACTCGTCGCTGATTGGTCCGCCAATAAGCGAACGAGAGAATTACTTTGTGCAACTAAAATATGTTTGTTTGTGTTAAATATTATATTACTTATATATTACTAAGTCTAAAATTGTATTGTGATTTGTGAGGTGATCGTACTAAATAAGAAATTATTTAGTACTAGTTTAAATATTATAACCGAACTTCCTGTTCCTGTGTGGATTTGCCACCATTATAAAATGTACTTTGTGTAACTAAAAATGCTTATTAGTGTTAAATATTATGTTACTTATATTTTACTAAGTCTAAAATTATATTTTGATTTATCAAGTGTTCGTAGTAAATCAGAAATTATATAGTACAAGTTTAAATATTGTAAACGAACTTCCTGTTCCTGTGTAGATTTGCCGCCATTCCTAACGATCGTCAGGGGTGGTGGGAAATGTATAAAGGAGGTGGTTTGTCATAGAATGGATTCATTCTGCCAAAGACTACAGTACCATTCATTCTGCTACCAAAGACCACAGAGGTCGTCATGCTGCCTAAAAGTTAAGTAACTTGTGTTAATTTATAAAGTGTACCGAATTGTTATAATATGTGTGATATTCAACAATGTGCTTTGGTTGTTCTATGGAGTTTCTATGCTTCTTCTCCATAGGCCCTTTAAATAGGGAAAACACTTGCGAAGCAGATTAAATGTCGAGTCAGAGAAATAAAAGACAATTGAGTAAATATTCAGTCAGAGAAATAAAATATAATGATTGGACTTAAATATTCTCCCGTTTCATTTATATCATTACCATCCTAATACCAACTGTATCATAATCATATGTTTGTAGACCTGTGTCCCTGTACTTGGGACAACAGATGATCATTCTAATCATGATGATGAGACAATACTTGATAGATTTGTATCGAGGTACTACCTACGCTGTCCGAATAGCTTTTGCTTATTAGTATGATGGGTTTGATCAGCATCAATCATGGTAAATTAAGCAATAGATTCATTTAATAATTCATAAGCCTGAATCCTGACACCAAATTACCCATAACTTTCAGTCTCTTTCATTATATTTCCATCTATATACACCCCATATCTAACACGCGCGTCCCCATACAAAATGTACTGAGAACAATTATCACAAAATCGCAGCGATAATATCGCTCGATATTATCGCTGCAATGAGCGGAAGCCTTAAAACTATTTTTTTACAAATACCATTCAACAACTAATTAAAAGGCACGCTTAAAAGTTAATATAGTTGTTAGTCCCGGAAAGGTTTCTCCTCATATGTACCGCGTGACAGCCCGCACACAAAAGAAATGGGTGCTTCACTCGTGATTAGACGAGATTACGTCCGGCTTTTTTTCAGGTCCGTGGCTCATAGGTACTGTTTTTGACATTAACCGACAAAAAAAGCAAAAGTACTGTCAAAATAACAATGGGAGCTTAGCTCGCTTCTCTATGAACTTCGTTTCGAACACATTCCACAAGATATTGGTATTGAAACTCAAATTGTTGACACACCAAGCTTTGAAACTTTCCCTATTGAGAGGTTTTTAACTCTCAGGGGGGTATTACAGAACGACACTCAAGTGGAGATCTCTTCTTGAGTATAGATAGAAAAGAATGCAAATACATACAACGTATACATGCATCCTTGTCTATCTGTACTTAAGAAGAGATCTCCACTTGAGTGTCGTTCTGTAAACCCCCCTTTTCTCTTAAAATCTATCTATCTATCTATCTATAACGTCACGCCTCTTTCCCATTGGGGTAGGCAGAGACCAGAGCGCGCCATCTACTACGATCCTTACATACATCTTTTGCCTCATTCACATCCATACATCTCTTCATACATGCCCGTCGGTTTCGAGTACTCCGCACCTCCCCTTTTTGTAGGACGCAACTAATTTGATCAGAATACGTCCTACGAGGGCGCCCTCTGCCGACACATCCACTCATTTCTCTTAAAAATTATCAAAAATAACGTGATACGCCGTAAAACCAAAGTTATGGACGAAGCTCTATAAAAGTCAGCAATGTTATACACCACAACTTTTTTAATTAGTAACGAAACTTTAAGGGTGTATTCATACCGTGAATCTGAACAACTTTCCCTAAGGAAAATGGGTTGAAAAGCGATAATTTTTTTTGTTCCTCCCATACAAAAGTTCGAATCCGTTGTGGCGAAAGACGAATGAACTGACGTTGCCAACAAGACCAAAATAATACGACTACGTTCTGTTTTCGCAGAGAAATGAAAAATAATGTTATCATTTTGAGTATTCACCAAAATCGCCCAAGTTCTCAAATACACCCCGGTTTAAGGTAACGTAGGTGTATAACAATAGCCGTTACGAGGGCAAATTAGGTGTCACATTTTAGAAATAGCTAAAAAATGGTTTCCTCGAAGAAAAAAAACAACATACTTGACTCATTAAAATATTTAATTTTTATATGTACATAATCAACATAATTTAAATAACATAACAATTCTTAGAATAAGGCAAAAGTTAGGTAAGTATATCACAGAATCAATTATGTTTGTGGTGGACTGCCTCGATGTGTTTGGCGTGACCCTTGCGTTCCACTTGAGCGTTGAATCTGGAGAATACCATAAATAAATATATTATTTAAACTTACAACAAGCTTTGGATGTTAAAATGATAAAAAGATAAAGGTATCACTAAACATCCCCCATAATGTTATGACATTATGTTTTTAATGAAGTGATTTCATGATAGTTACCCGCTGTGTTTGTCGGCGGTGTAGTGAACGATCCTGGTGGTGCCGTCAGCCTCGTGCAGGCTGTAGTAGCCCTTCACGACGTCACCGTCGCGGGTCTCGTGCTGGGACTTGATGTCACCGGTGTGCTTGTCCTCCACATGGTACGCGAACTCACGCGTATTTTGGGTGACTCTGTTGAATCAGAGTGACATAATTATATAAAGTCTTCTTATCATAGGTTAAGCACGAAGACCTCATAACTATATTCCTAGATATATATAGGTAGACAATGATTTAAATTCAATTTTGTAAATTTTGCATGCTTATGTTGGATTGTAGCTAGCTTACATAGTGTTCCTCGTGATGTTCATGGTGACCAGATTGTTTTTTGTTTTCAGATTGTTGGTGGTGCTGGGGCTCGTGGTGTGTCTGGTGCAGCACGATGGACTGTGAGGAGGTGGCGTGGTGACCGTGTCCGTGACCGTGCTCGGCTTGTGGACGTGCGGCTGTGACGCACACAGCGGCGGCGATGAGGATGATCTAAAAATGTGAAACACATTTTTTTAAATTGATGTAAGGAAGCAATAAGGCACATCTTTTGTTCAATTACATATTTTGATTAATTATACAAGAATACCTTAAAGAACATTGTTGGATAAGTAGAGCTTTTTACTCTGTGAGGATCGTTAAGTGTATGATAATTTATCATTCACACTTGCCTTTTATATAAATCTACAAATATTAACATGTTGTTTTCGAGATCAGAAATCAGAGGCAACCAGTTTGCTACCGTTTTGTAGTGAGTGTAACCCTGATAAATGACAGGTTTTTGTTCAAAAAAAAATTATGGCTACAGACGTCCGCGCCATCACACCATAAACGATATAATCCGCCGGGCCTTGGTCTCCGCTGATGTTCCCTGTCTGATGAAGCCCCCTGGCCTGAGTCGTACCGACGGTAAAAGACCGGATGGTCTTACATTGGTTCCATGTAGCCTGTTGTGGGATGCAACGTGCGTCAGCTTATTTGCACCCTCTCACTTATCAGTATCAATACCAATATCAATTAAGATTAACAATATATGGAGTAGTTCACCCCCACGCGTTAGCATTGGTATATAAATAATAAATGAAAAAGTTGATGTTTGTTCTTTAATTTTGCACTTTTCTACATCATCACCATCATCATCAGCCTATTTAAACTTTCCAAGGCCGGGACCCAGGCTTTACCCTCAGGGAGGGTGTATGGACATCAGTCCACCGCACATCACAATTTCTTCTTCAGCGTATGGAGGTTTTTTTTTGTTCTTTATTTATTTATATGGGGGCTTTTAACCCTAAGGTTATGTCAGCCCCATCGTGCATTAACCTAAAGTCTCTTCAAAACAATGAATACCTAACCTAACACTTCCAACCAAAAACAGCTACATACTTCTACTACATAAAAAGGTACTTTTATTTAAGCTACACTTTAACCTCTCCCAATGCAGGGGTAAAATGGTGACAAAAGAGCCTACGTCCAAAAGGATTATAGTTTTAATCTTAAATAAAATGTACCTAGTCTTACAATTATTATTTTAGGATTAAATTTGTTTTTTTTTGTAAAATAGTTAATCAAAAGTGATTACGGGCACATTTACTAGTAAATGCCAGATCTTCCATTGTACCGCATCCTCGCAACTAGGTGACGGTGCCTTTTTAATCAAAAACGCGAATTTATTGATTGGAATATATTCAGATCCAGATCCTTAAAGCTACTTTAGCTAATTTCTTACTACTACAGGTACCACTGAATCAGGGCACAGATAAATCAATACCAGGGTATACGGGGAGGTCCACTTGATCCCTTTCTCTTTATATCTCTCGTAAAAATACTCCTGCCAAGTGAGATAAGATTTTTTCTTTGTGATAAACAAAAAGTCGCTTAAACGATTTCGGCACAATTAATCTCGGATATGGGTATAGATAGATATATACATATTATATATCTATGCGTTCAGTATGATATTAGTATGGTGTTGATATTATCCTGATAATAAATGTATGAGATGACAAGCGTTCAGACTGCGGAGGTAGAAACTGTGACGCCATAAAGATAGCCATACGAATAAAACACATTTTCATTCAGACATACCATCTGGGGTATCAAATGAAAGGGCTTTATGAGTAGATTATAATTATAAAGATATATCTCTCGAATAAACGTTTTATCTTAAAATTTAGTAAATCCATGAAATCTAACAAAAATATAATAATATTGTTACTATTGGACAGGCGCGTATCCAGCCCTCAAAAAAGGTTGTGGTCACAGCCACTCGAAAATCGGCCAAGTGCGAGTCCGACTACGGACTTGATCACGATCGATACATTGCATTCCTACAAAGGAGATGTTTACAAAATGTATGACGCCCAGCCAAGACTTCGTACCGTGTACTAGTATGGGCGGACATATGTTTGTCTGTTTGCCCACGAAAATTACAAAATTAAATGGGTGTTTGTTTGAACTACCAAACCGATTTTGATGAAACTTTTACAGCTTGAAAGCCTATCGACCTTAATGAGGGGTTGTGGCTATCGCAACCGTGCCAACAACGGTAGATCCGCGCTTGCTATTGGAAATACTCAAGGTTTATTTCACTTTTGGAAAGAACGATAAATGTCATCCTAATCAAATTACTAAAACGAAATAAAGTAGATGGTCCCAGTTGTTTTGTTAGGTTGGGAAGTGTTAGGTTTTCATCGTTTTTGTGGAGACTCTACATTATTAAGTCACGATGGGGCTGACATAACCTCAGGGTTTAAAGCCTCCATATAAATAAATAAAAAACAAAAAATAAATTCTAGGGTACCTATTTTCCCTCCAGGTAGGGTTGGTTTTATCCACCCTGTATGAGTACGGTTATATTCTAAACAGGATAAGGGGGTGCACTAAAAAAGGATTCTTTTTATTGCACGCGGACGAAGTCACGGGCAAAAGCTAGTTATAAAATATTTCTATATGTAATCAATACTATCACTCGGTGCATATTATGTTAAACTTAAGCAATACTTTCAAGGTTACACTCACTCACTACAACTACCCCAAAAATGGAGCAAACTTGTTCTGATTTTATTTTCGTTCCTTGCGAAAAAAAATGAGTGGGTGTCAATATTTTGATATTTATTATAAAAGCCAAGTGTCGTGTTCATTAATTATCATACACTTATTGATCCTCAAAGAGTTAAAAGCTCTTCTTATCCAACAATGTACTCTCAGGTATTTAAACCTCGTATAATTATCAAAATATTTAATCGAACAAAAGGTGTGCCTTATCGCTTCCCTTACTTTAATAAAAAAAAAACTTTTCATATTCAGATCATCCTCATCGCCGCCGCTGTGTGCGTCGCAGCCGCACGTCCACAAGCCGAGCACGGTCACGGTCACCACGCCACTTCCTCACAGTCCATCGTGCTGCACCAGACACACCACGAGCCCCAGCACCACAAACAATCTGAACACAAACAACAATCTGGACACCATGAACACCACGAGGAACACTATGTCAGTACCTAACATGTTTTGAGACTCTTGATAGTGTCCGATTATCTGTCCCAATAATGTAACTCTGCCTCTGAAATTAAGTGATACAACCGGCTGCAGATTCTGTATGGAGGAGATGGAAACTCCTCTGCATCTTCTATGTGATTGTGGCCCCCTGATGTACAAACGTAGTGCTCACCTAGGTAGACAGGTATTTACACCAGATGAGTTACAAACTGACCCGATCAAAAACCTACTTCGATTTCTAGTCCGCAGTAGGGATTGGTAAGGAACTTTGAAAAGGGCCTTATCAAAGGACCAGCGATGGTCTAAGTGGAACAGACGCAAGCCTGTCAAGGCCCCAAAACCCAAATAATAATATTAACTCTGCGTCTTTGTGTCCCAGGGTCATCCCAAATACGAGTTTGCGTACCATGTGGAAGACAAGCACACCGGTGACATCAAGTCCCAGCACGAGACCCGCGACGGTGACGTCGTGAAGGGCTACTACAGCCTGCACGAGGCTGACGGCACCGTCAGGATCGTACACTACAACGCCGACAAGCACCACGGGTAACTATCATGAAATCATTTCATAAAAAACATAATTTCATATGATATGGAGAGGGTTTAATGATATTATCTTACATGCAATAATTATATCATCTAAAACTAATTGAAAATTAATTAATAGTTAATTATGTTATTCCTCTAGATTCAACGCTCAAGTGGAACGCAAGGGTCACGCCAAACACATCGAGCCAGTCCACCACAAACATCATTGATTCCGTCATATACCTTACTTTTGCATTATTCTAAGAATTGTTATGTTATTTAAATTATGTTGATTATGTGAATATAAAAATTTTAATGAGTCAAGCGTGTTGTCTTTTTTTCAAGGAAAAAATCAAAAAGTATGACACCTAATTTCCCTTCTACATGTAACGGCTATTGTTATACACCTTTATACGTGGAAAAAAATTATATGTGAACGTAATCAATTAAAATGTGCAAATAGTTTAACGAAATAACTGCAAACACTGCATACTTTTGAACCATTTGAACAGTCTATAATTTAAAGTGAAATCAATATTGCCTTGAATATGATTTTGCTGACAATATAAAAGAGCGTGGGTTTTGGTTGTATGCATTAGTAAATTTTTGGAGTTAGTTACATTAACACAATAGCTAAACATCAAAGTATAACAACCATGATCTCAAAGGTAAAGAAAGGCAAAACGTTAAACCGACACACACTTGGCCGGTTTTTATTATTCCTTGTTTTAATGCACTATAAATCACACCAAGTTTTACGCTTGTTTTGTATTGCCGGTATTGAAAAAACATAAATTGATGCGTAAAGATACGAAGAGCACGTCTTCAATTGTTTTGGAGCATTTGATACGATCGTAAACCCGAGCTAACAGTAATCTTCGTAATCAGTAGATTGTGACATGACAAGACTAATAGTGCCTCTTTAAATTGGTGTGCTGTTCCGGTTATTTTCCCAATCACTTAAGACTCGGCCCAAAGCAAGTTGGATCATAATTATAGTCGACCTTATGATGACCACCACCATAATTTCTTTAATAGTGTCTGCATATAAAGAAGGACCCTGTATAATTAAAATTCTCATATAACAGGTGTTGTGCCTCGCTGTCCTAATCGCTGCTGTTGCCGCTCAATATGGCCACAAACACGGCCACGGCTACTCCTCGCAACACATCTCTCGGCACGATGGTCCCGCGCATGCCGTGCACATCCCTGTCCACCACGGACATGGTCATGGCCATGACCATGGACACGTTGTCGACTACTATGTAAGTTAACAGATTGTTAGGGTAAACAGTTGCATTACTTAAGGGGTGATAGTACCCATGATAATGAATAACTTTCCGTAAGAAACGAAAACAACATTCGATTCGCTGTTTGCATTTAGTATGGAGAGACCAAACATTTTTTTAGAATCCTAGTGGTTTCATAAGAAAAGTTGTTTAGTATAAATAGGTACAATCACCCCTTGAAGTAACCTACCACAATGTATAAATGGTTCACTAATGTTTAACACAAAATCAATAAGCAAAATATCACTTCTCAAGCAACGTTTAACAATGTTTCATTTTACAAACTAGTGATTTAACAAAGGTGTTAATACACATAATTTACTTATCGAAAGTATTCATTTAGCAAATGCATTGAATTATATTATGTTTATAGTTAAAACAACATTTCAACATCAGTTATGCGACAACAATCTTATTTACCAAATGAATTATTTAGCAAACAACGATAAATAATTTTTTTATATCACAAAACGTTATTTGCCATTTTTCAAATTCATCTACTTAACTTGCTGCAACTTCATTTTAAACTTTAATTTCAAATATTTTAATAATGTTAGTCAGTCTGACGATCGTTCTAAGTCTGACGTGACTAGATTGATGGACCAGACTGACGCGAGAATGAGCGTGTAACACCCGTCTTTCATGGTGCTTCATGCATAAAACAAACATGCACGCTAAACCAAGCATACATATACGCAAAAATGCAGCATGACATACTAACTAACCTAACCTAGTCTAACCATATCCTACAGTTATGAACTTTTGATGTTACCTTTCTGCCCCCTAAGCAACAAGCAAATAAGCATGCACTCAAGCAATGATGCAAGCAAGCATGCACACAAGCATGCAGACACACAAGCATGCAACAAGCAAGCAAGCATGCTGCATGCAAGCAGGCAGGCACATGCAAGCAAGCATGTTGATGATCCGCTCGCTTCGCTCGCTCCGCTAAGTGTTATACATGTTCTAACCTAACCTAACCTAGAATTTGACAAGTTCCAATATGTTTTTCTCAGGCAGGGGGCTTCCGCCCCCCGCACCCCCCGAGCGGGGGGCGCAGCCCCCCTGCACCCCCTAACATGCAGACAAGCAAACAAGCATGCAAGCACACATGCAAAGATGCAAGCAAGCATGCACACAGGCATGCAGCAAGCAAGCAAGCATGCAACATGCAAGCAAGCATGCACATGCATGTACAGACAAGACTGCGTGGAAGAGGGTGCTCTGGTTCGGGTTTTGTGAAATGAAATAATGTGATCATCGATATTTGTAAAACGTTGTTATTTTTAGTAATTTTCTGATCAAACAATAAAATATAAAACGAGTTTTTAACAAAAGATGAATGTTTAAATAACACAGTTTCGTATCGAAGTGTCTTGAGAATGAAATGTTGCAATGTGACAATTTGACAACTGATCACAAAATTAAATAAATGGTTTGTGAAACCTATTCCTACTAAATGATGATTTGTGAAACGACTCATTTTTAGAACGTTGTGTATTTTTTTAAAAATTGCTAAACAAGTGTCGTTCAAACGGCAGTGACCCTGTATAAATATTTCACGATTCAACTAAAAAAAAGGAACAGTGTAATTAAATAAAATATAAAAATAATGTATCTGAAAATATGTTGACCTTAAAAAACGTAGTTTCAGTATTCAGGATCTAAATTTCAATAAGTTTATTTAGGGCCTGTTTCACCACTTCTGGGTAAGTTCTTGTTAGCTTATCCGACAGAATATTTTGACATAATTTCATACAAAATATGTCAAACTATCTGTCGGATAAGCTAACAAGAACTTACCCAGAAGTGGTGAAACAGGCCCTTAGTTTCTTAAATCACTACCTACTATGTAAAATACATTGTGATAAATGTTAACGAATCAAAGAAACTCAATGACCACTTTTCATTTCCAGGCTCATCCTAAATACGAGTTTGAGTACAAAGTGGAGGACCCTCACACCGGGGACCACAAGTCCCAGCACGAGTCCCGCGACGGTGACGTCGTGAAGGGCTACTACTCCCTGCATCAGCCCGATGGTTCCGTGAGACATGTCGACTACCATGGTGACAAGCACAGCGGGTAAGAAAACGAATTATTTATCTGCATAATAAGATTAGCGCTGAGAACAGGATTTATCTTTCAATTTTTGATAGCATTTAATAAAAATATATTCCCACTGTCACGAACGTGAATTGCGAGCTAGAAGTTTATCACTACTGCAATATTATGTCCTTTTCATACAAACGAATAACTGAAGACAGCAATGTGTAGCAAACGCACAATGCACGTCAAGCACTGGCACCAAAATGCAGTGCATTTTTTGATATTTCTCAACGCAATATCATATTCGTAATGAATTTCATGAGTAGTTTTGTTTTTATATCCGATTAATTAGTAAGTTACTAATATAAGCATCTGACTTCACACAAGTCTTTGTTATGCATACGTTACGTACTTTTACAACACTCATCACCTGGTCTTGAAGATGCAATGTACCTGATACAGGGTGTTTCATAAGTAACAATAATTTTTTGAAACTCATAAGGGGGTTGTTTAGACCGTCAAACTGAACAACTTTATCTATGGGACCAACGTCGAAATCGCGAAAAAAATAATTTTAAATCCCATACATATTTTAGCTCTAGTCGATTTGTAGAGTATAGAACATAATTTTTTTTTTCGCGATTTCGGTATTCGTCCCATAGTGAAAGTTGTTCTGTTTGATTGTCTACACCACCCCCTTAAATGTTTATTTGTAGTTTTGTAACACCTTGTATAAGAAAACAAGTTTTTCGTCTAATGAATCCTTTACATTTTTTGATTCTTTGTAATTTTTTTCAGTTTCCACGCCACCGTGAAGCACAGCACACATCACATCGTTCCAGAGAAACATCATCATTACCATTACTAAGTAAACACTGTTGATGTTACTTCTTGTTACCTTTCTGTACCTAATGTTTAATTTTAAGGACTGTTTTATTTCTCTGTGATATCCCTTTGTTACATTTTCTACTGACAAATAAAAAATTACTAAGTTTAAATTAGGCTTATTACTGTTTTTATTATTAACATTTTCCTCACACTATCATTTTGTATTTAATATGTAAGATTTCTCATTTGAAATGTTTTCTGAAGCATGAAGTTAAGTAAAATGTTTGCGTCACCCATCTTTGAAAGGTGCAATTTGCGGTATTTTAAGGGTGGTTGATAATGAATTAACTAAAATTACAAGATATTCTTTTTTTTAACATCCTTTCTTTGGTTTATCATTATAAAGCACTAACTGTTGCCCGCAACTTCGTCTGCGTAGACCTTGAAAAATTAAGTACCTATATGTCTTATTACCAGTGATCGGAATCTCGGGGCATTTTTTGAGCATACAAGTTTGGATACGCCTTGATTTCCCGGAAATATCCGGATTTAATAAATATGGATAAAAATTTCACGGGATTTATTGGGATTACCTATTTAGATGTCAAGAGACGTTTTTTTAAATCAAGAGTATTAGCAGCGCATACTAGAGGCCGCGACTTTAAAACACGCCGCCTGGTACCTTTGACATGTACCGCACTTAGGTAAATATGTTGACCGTTATTAAACAATGATATTAAGTAACTAGATTAGTAGTTAGGGCACCAAAGCGTTGCCACTTCGAAGATGTCTGCAGGCTTCTTTGACTTCAGTTCAGGCGTTTATCTATGGTGAGCGGACATATCCGTGACGTTTAAATTAAGCTACCAAAATGGGGAAAATCGCCGTAAAAATTTGTAAATCACAGTCGGAAAAGAATAATAAAGGAAGTGGTGTTACTTTTCACAAGTAAGTTTACTATATTTTGTCAAAATAACATTAAAAAACTAAATAAATTTTTCACGCATTGTTTTTGCCATCAGTGTTACAAGTAAATACGATTTTGATTTTCCCACACTGTTGGGAGTTTCGGTACCCTCTTCGTTATTTCATACAGGGTTAAGTTTTAATCAGTCCGGATAACTTCACCATTCATTCCCCTAATCAAACCGAACAACTTTCACTATTGAGCCAACAACGAAATCGTGAAAACAAAATCAGCTGTTTCATACAAAACTGCAGTACCGACCGACTCGACTCAAATGTATTGGACAGATGATTTCTTTTTTCGTGATTTTGAAGTTTACACCATAAATGAAATAACTAAATACCTAAATAATAAAAATCTTTATTTGCATAGTGAAAGTGAAGAGATTACAATATGGTGACGTTATCCGATCTGGGCTGATTAAACATCAACCCTGTATAATATGATATGTTACTTAAAGTTTAATTATACCTAAATCTGTTCAGAACACACAGAGCCTACATATTCAAGTTTAGAATTCAGGTAATAAATTCATTAAATTCAGTAATTAATTCTGGGGAAATTTCTAACTACTGACAACTGTGGCCGTATTTACTGACGTTTTTAAAATAATAACGTCTTTCTCATTTCGTCGTAATTTTTTTGACGGCAGAAGAAACGAGACAAATATAGTTTACTTTGGCGTATGTATCGATTTCCAAGCTACATCTTTGAAACTCTGAAGTGGTTGCGCATTTTTGAGTATTGTTTTCTAGAAGCTATCCCTCTAGTATTGTATAAGCTCACTGTTATTAAATCACCCAGGGCAAAATCTCAATAGCATTCAAACAACAACAATTTAAACATTTTTAGAGAATTTTAATTAGACGGCAAACTACAACGGCAACAAAACATTATTTTATATGGTAATGAAATCTCGAAAAAGTAATTTGGGATCCAATAATAACATTGAAATTGGTTAACCGACTGATTTCATTGAGATTTTGTCCTGGGTGATTTAATAACAGTGAGCTTTATACAATACTAGAGGGATAGCTTCTTACAAACAATACTCAAAAAAGCGTAACACCACTTCAGCAGAGTTTCAAAGATGTAGCTTGGAAATCGATACATACGCCAAAGTAAACTATGTTTGTCTCGTTTCTTCTGCCGTCAAAAAAATTACGACGAAATGAGAAAGACGTTATTATTTTAAAAACGTCAGTAAATCCGGCTACAGTTGCCAGTGGTTAGAAATAATTTCCCCTGAATTAATTAGTTAATTTAATGAATTTATTACCTGAATTGAACTTGAATATACAATACAGGGTCCAACTTAATATGCTGACACTTTTTTAAGGGGATGATCAGACCATGAAACTTAACAACTTTCTCTATGGGACCACCATCGAAATCGAGAAAAAAAAATCAGCTGTCCCATACAAAACTGCAAACCGACTCGAGCCAAATGTATGGTACAGCTGTTTTTTTTTTCGCGATTTCGATGTTGGTCCCATAGAGAAAGTTGTTTAATTTGATGGTCTGGAGTGCGATTTTTGAATCTCATTCGCAGAGCTCAGCAGTTGAAAATGTCAAAATTACTATGAAGATACGCATCTTTCAACTGCTGATTCGACTTTAAAAAATCTCACTGCTGAAGTATGATTTTTGAAAGTCAAATCAGCAGTTGAAAGATGCATATCTCCATAGAAATTTTGACATTTTCAAAAGTTGAATTCATCGAATGAGATTCAAAAATCGCACTCCTGATCATCCTCTTAAAAAAGTGTCAGCATATTGATTATAGGCTCTGTGTGTTCTGACCAGATTTAGGTATATTTAAACTTTAAGTAATACAGGGAGTTTGGAAGCGGTGTGCAAATATTTAAGGGGATGATAGTTGACACCATTTAAAACATTTTGAGCCATACATGTCTTAGACGAAGTCTGATTGTTGATTTTTAAATGCAATTTTTATTTTATTTTTGAAAAAACCCGATTTCTGACAGTTAATTGCCAACAGTGTTTGTGTTGGTATGTTAATTGTTTTATTTTTTTTGAGGTTGTCAGATGTGTATTTCTAATCTAATAATCTCTTGACCCGCACGGTCCCCGGACCTGACCCCGTGGTTTTCACATCTCGGGATGGAGTAGCCAAGGATCTCTTTTACAAAATAACAACGATCGAAGTAAAAAAAGTGTGTAGGAAATCGAGGTACCTACACATTTTAAAAATGAATCATCAATTATTTTTACCAAAAATGTTGTTTCATTTGTCCATTTAAAAATCGAATTTAATCTCTTTCAATTTGGTTTTTAATTTCTAATTCTGAGAATTGCTAAGTTATCCGCTTAAATGGTACCTTGAAAGAAAGGCCAATAGCCGAGCATGTTTTTAAAAAGGTTTGAACGATCAAGGCTATTTTATTTATTTTTATAATTGCCATAAACTTCGCAGTATTGTTAAAATTTATAAAGTTTTTACGACTTCGAAAGCTTCTAGAATTTTTTTCCAATAACACAGGCGCCTGAAACTTAGTTCATTAGATTAATACACATAGGAAAACCCTAATAAAATAAAACAATTAACATAACAACATTAACTGTTGGCAATTAACTGTCAGAAATCGCGTTTTTTCAAAAATAAAATTAAAATTGCATTTAAACATCAACAATCAGACTTCGTCTAAGACATGTATGGCTCAAAATGTTCTAAATGGTATCAACTATCATCCCCTTAAATATTTGCACCCCGCTTCCAAACACCCTGTATATCATATTATACAGAGTTGATGTTTAATCAGCCCAGATCGGATAACGTCACCATATTGTAATCTTTTCACTTTCACTATGCAAATAAAGATTTTTATTATTTAGGTATTTATTTATTTTATTTATGGTGTCAACTTCGAAATCACGAAAAAAGAAATCAGCTGTCCAATACATTTGAGTCGAGTCGGTCGGTACTGCAGTTTTGTATGAAACAGCTGATTTTGTTTCCACGATTTCGATGTAGGCTCAATATTAAAAGTTGTTCAGTTTGATTAGGGGAATGAATGGTGAAGTTATCCGGACTAATTAAAACTTAACCCTGTATGAAATAACGAAGAGGGTACCGAAACTCCCTACAGTGTGGGAAAATCAAAATCGTATACAAGGTGTTACAAAAATACAAATAAACTTTTAAGGGGGTGGTGTAGACCATCAAACTGAACAACTTTCACTATGGGACCAATATCGAAATCGCGAAAAAAAAAATTTATGTTCCATACTCTGCAAATCGGCTAGAGCTAAAATATGTATGGGATATCAAATTTTTTTTTTCGCGATTTCGATGTTGGTCCCATAGAGAAAGTTGTTCAGTTTGACGGTCTAAACAACCCCCTTAAGAGTTTTAAAAATTTATTCTTACTTATGAAACACCTGTATACCTACTTGCAACACTGATGGCAAAAACAATGCGTGGAAAATTTATTTAGTTTTTTAATGTTATTTTGACAAAATATAATAAACTTAGTTGTGGAAAGTAACACCACTTCCTTTATTATTCTTTTCCGACTGTGATTTACAAATTTTTACGGCGCATTTCCCCATTTTGGTAGCTTAATTTAAACGTCACGGATATGTCCGCTCACCATAGATAAGCGCCTGAACTGAAGTCAAAGAAGCCTGCAGACATCTTCGAAGTGGCAACGCTTTGGTGCCCTAACTACTAATCTAGTTACTTAATATCATTGTTTAATAACGGTCAACATATTTACCTAAGTGCGGTACATGTCAAAAGTACCAGGCGGCGTGTTTCAAAGGCGCGGCCTCTAGTATGCGCTGCTAATACTCTTGATTTAAAAAAACGTCTCTTGACATCTAACTAGGTAATCCCAGTAAACCCCGTGAAATTTTTATCCAAATTTATGAAATCCGGATATTTCAAGGCGTATCCATACTTGTATGCTCAAAAAATGCCCCGAGATTCCGATCACTGCTTATTACAGAAAATATTCTATCTGCGTGCTAAATTTCTTCCAAATCTGTTCAGGAGTTGATTCGTGATTGAGTGAGAAACATACAAACATCTAAACATCCAAACATTGGCATTTATAATATTAATGAGATTACAAGTAGATGGCATGTTATTTAAAAATTTCTAGCGCAGTATTTTGCTACATTGATAGGACTACCGACCGGAAGCATCTATTTAAGGCCTCCGCTCATTGCAGCGATATTATCGCTGCGATTTTGCGATAATTGTTCTCAGTACATTTTGTATGGGGACGCGCTCGATCCCACACACTGCCGCGATATTATCGCAACCTGACGCAATCTCTTTCTACTACATTCAGTGGTGAGCGCATGCGTGACGCGAATCGTGGAATCGCTGCAGTGTGTAAGGTGTCGCGATATCACTGTCGAATCTAGGTCGATAATATCGCTCGATATTATCGCTGAAGCTGGAAGCCTTTATCATCCGTTCGCTATCCGAGCACAAAGGGCAGGACACAATATGGAAAATAAACTAAACTTAAAAAAATATTATGTCCTATTCATATCGTGTTCATAATTATTTAAAATCCTTCGACATTACAATTGTTACAGCTGAAACACAGAATATTGGATATTCAAATAATTATTAATACGGTAAGAACCTGTGCAATTTTTTCGTCTTAAGGTACTTTAGAAGCTGCGTATCTCTCAAAGACAATATTTCCAAATCAAGTCCAAACAGTACAAACAACTGCCTCCGTGGTCTAATGGTTAAGAGCATTGGGCTCTTGACACGGAGGTCGTGGGTTCGATTTTCCCCAGTTGGTTAGGACATTGCAGGCTGAGTCACCTGATTGTCTGAAAAGAAAGATGATTCCGTGCTTCGGATGGCACGTTAAGCTGTTGGTCCCGGCTACTATCTCTGGTGGTAGTAGTCGTTACATAAAAACCACGTCAGAGGCCGTTAGGCGGTTTGAATAAACTCTGACACCAGGGCTTGCAGCCCACTCGATAAGAAGAAGAAGTACAAACAAATATTAACAGCCGTTTAGAAGTTCTGTATCCTGGCAGTAGCACCCACTCATTGATAATATGTAGCATATTATTTTAGTGATCGAAACTGAGTAGCTTCTCAAGGCTCAACTCATTATTACACTTTATTTTACACACAGACACAATTGATACAAACAATAGAAAAGACATGAACAAAGGGCGGGCTTATCTATTAAAATATAGGGAGACTCTCATTGAGGTAGGATAAGTTTCAACCTTAAAAAAATGTTATAATATATAAAGCACAAAGTAATACCTAAAGTCTTGGCAACCAATTACTGTTGTTCAAATTAGTTGGACAATTCGACCGTAATAAAGAAAATGTAAAAATTGTAATTAATGCATCAACACTCGTTTTCGTGAACAGTGTAAATATTGTGAATATTTGGCAATTTCGTACTGAATCATTGATATTCATGATAACTCAGAATGCAGATAATTATAATGATTAGTCCTTCTATCACATACCTATAATAGATTCGTACGAAGAAAACGGTACAAAGTGTAACAAGAGAAAATATCAAAGTTACAATTGAATTGATATTGAAAACTTGAAACCAGAAGGTAAATTATAAGAAGTGATAGTACATTCAAGACTGAATCGAATTGAATAATGCATTTTTTTACCACCTACAGCTGAAAAGCAGTTTGAGATAATATAGGTTAAAGGGGTTGGCCAGGTCATCCTACTAAACACCTTCCTCAATGGGACCAATAATCGATATCGCGAAAAAAGATGTTCTATACAAAACTGCATTGCAGCGATTTGAATAATCGATTTAAAAAACCATCAGTATGTAAGGAAGGACCCTGTATACTAACTTTTACTCATCTATCACTCTTAAATCCATAGAAAACTTACAAATATAAGCTAAAGATAAATGGAATGTGCATCTTGAATAAAAATATCTTAAAAAAAATTGTACCTATTTCAGTAAATCGCATAATTTATGAGAAACCACATTCGGTACCTAAAACAACGTAGAATTTTGTTCATAAATAAAAATTGTATTTCTTGTGCACCGTTTAAGTCACTCAACGAAAAATATTTCAAAAAGCATTAAGTACTATATTATAACTTGTTGCGTTGTTACCACAGCTGACCGCGACATAAAGAAAGGTGACCAAAATAAAATAAAACCAAACGCATACCGATTACCAAGGTCGCTCTTACGTGTTATACCAACCCCAATAAAGAAAGCAACTGGTTTTGCCTTTTTTTAATTCTTGCAATTATGCGTTTGCTTTATATAAAGACAAATGACATGTTTAAATACTATCAGATACGAAAGGATATTCAAAGAGTAAAAATCTCTTCAAATCCCGCAATGCATTTTAAGGTAAGTAGGTACTTATAATTTTAAAGAACCGAAAATCAAAAAATAAATTATGGTTGTGAGTGGTATGATCCTCATGTAATAAATTTTTATTTTCAATTTCTATTCAAAAATACAGTATTTTTATTATTTTTATAACTAGCCACAAATTGTTGTTAAATCATTTCTATCGATCATTTTTGTTTCGCATAAATTTAGCAAATATCTTATTTAAGGAGGACGCATATTTATCCGCGGCAAACGAGCCGAAGGAGGCGAAAGAATACAATTTTAGAATTCTTTGTATGAAATTTTATGACACCCCGTACACTTATCCGCGGCGAACCGAACGAATCGTCAGAAGTATTAGAAGGAAATTAGTTTCGTTTGCCTCCTTCGGCGACGCCCTTAAGCTTAATCAAATCTCAATTAGTCCTTAATATGGTAAGTTAGAGCTATTTAGGTATAAATTCTATCAGGACCAACATCTGATTAGTAAACATTTTGTACAGATCTTCTTCTTCGCCGCCGCTGTGTGCGTCGCAGCCGCACGTCCACAAGCCGAGCACGGTCACGGTCACGGTCACCACGCCACCTCCTCACAGTCCATCGTGCTGCACCAGACACACCACGAGCCCCAGCACTATAAACAATCTGAACACAAAAAACAATCTGGTCACCATGAATATCACGAGGAACACTATGTAAGCTACCAGGCACTACGAAATAATTTTAAATGATACCTATTACCTTTTCCATAATAATGTCACTTTGAACAGGGACACCCCAAATACGAGTTTGCGTACCACGTGGAGGACAAGCACACCGGTGACATCAAGTCCCAGCACGAGACCCGCGACGGTGACGTCGTGAAGGGCTACTACAGCCTGCATGAGCCCGATGGCACCATCAGGATCGTTCACTACACCGCCGACAAACACAGCGGGTAATTATCATAAACATTTTGTCGTTTGTTGTTTGATGAAGTCCCTAAGACCACGTTCACGTTTGGTTAACAAATTTTATGCAACTCTTATTAATTGTGACTTAATTATTCTTCCCACAGATTCAACGCTCAAGTGGAACGCAAAGGTCACGCCAAACACATCGAGCCCGTCCACCATAAACATCATTGATCTGTGCTGACTATGTACCTAACTTATTCTTAAAAATGTTATGTTATTGTAAAGAATGTTATAATAAAATTAAAAGTCCAAACTAAAATATACTTTTCATTTTTTAAGGATAGTTTAAGAATTTTTCAAATGGTCGCCAATATGAAAAGAAAAATAATGTGTGATAGATTACAATCATGCTAAATGTGCCAACGAATTTGCGAAATAACGACCAACACTGCATACTTGAGAACAGTTTTAACACCCTATAATTTAAAGTGAAATCAATATTGCCTTGAATACATTTTTCTATCGATATAAAAGAAGTGGATTCTAGCTATTTTGCATCAGATCACATTTAGGCTTGGTTTCTTTAGCATATCAGCTAAACAAAAGCAGCATAAAATGATTTCAAAGGTTGTTATAATTAAATATTAGTTTGAATGAACGGTTTCTTTCCGAGTTTGTGATTATTTAAGTTCCCGATATTTCGGCAGCATTATAACTGTCATTCCATTTAACTTTAGTTTTAATGAGTGTAATACCTACTCAGTTAAGTGCATTCAAAATACTGGGACTTTATGTGCTCGCTGTTGTGGCGATCAGCTTACGTCCAACAGTGAACGTCTTTTGTGACTGAGATGATGATGATGAGAGGAGACTATAAGAATAAAAGTGTAGTCTTAAAAGTCATTTACCACGTTGTATTGGTTAATGAAGCCTACGTAGGTAGTGCAAGTTCCAGAATATTTCAAACTATTGGACAAAACAATAGACTCGATAACAAAGAATTAAAGAAAAGTGCAGTGTAACATTCCTTTTATTGGATAATGAAGCCTACATAGTGCAAGTTCTTGAATATTTAAAATGATTGGACAAAAAAATCGATTTGATAACAATACTTCAATTTTTTTTTTAGTTCTGTAGTCTATATTTGTAGATCTTATTGTGTATCGCCTTAAAGGCGTATCTGCCCTGGACCACGACTCTCCATACTAATCGATGCGAACGAGCGCGTGGCTCCGGTCAGAATTTAGCTGATTTCTTTGAAAAATTTGATGATTTTTTATTAATTGTATTCTAAATTGTATTCATCATTCTAAATTGTATTGTGAACAATATTGTAAATTTTCATTTTCTTCCGATTCAAAATGTAAGAGTAAAATGGTTACAACTGGAAAAAAAGGGGTGACTTTAGAGTCCCTTTTCTTCGGTTTTATTCATTAAAATCGATTTCTAGAAAAACCACATCACTTCTCATATCCTGTAGATGGTTCAGTTTATTTCTCAGCTCAAAAAGTGCCATAGTTAATGAATAAAATGGTTACAAAGTTACCCAAAACCGGCAGGTAGCCCCATAAATTTGACTGTGATTGCAATCAGTTACAAACAGTTTTTTTTAAGTTAAAATTTGTAACATCGACATTACTTCATTGGACTCCTTTATTCCAGGTATTGTGCCTCGCCGCCCTGGTTGCCGCTGTGGCCGCTCAATATGGCCACGGCCACGGGTATTCCTCTCAGCATATCTATCGCCACGATGGTCCCGCGCATGTTGTGCACCATGATCACGGTCACGGTCATGGCCATGACCACGGTCACGCCGTCGATTATTATGTAAGTTTATGAGGATTACAATGTGGAAATGGAAACGAGGTGCGACATAACTGCAAGCTAATAATTTTAAATAAAACATGTTTTGCTTTTGTAGTGATTCTGATTACGTAGTAACTCTGAGTATCAACTGGTTAGAGGTTCATTTTCAATTGATGCGTTAAACTTTGATAACATATAACTTGAAATAGATTAAACTTCTGTCTCAGTCTTATTGTGATAGATACCGCCTACCAATCTTCTTTTACCATTTCCTCTTCCTTAAGATTGTCAGGAAGAAATAGCTTTTTAGCGATTAGACCGCCTATTTTTGTACATTCTATATTACCTGCTTAGATTATCAAGATAGACAGTCAAAGCTACGAAAGCGTCGAAAAAAATAGGAACCAGTACTGGTTCCAAAACCCTATACATATACACGCACACATACATAATTAGTATGGCGCCTCACGCACACCAACCTAAGAAAGTTAGCCCCTTTTGTTTTATACGGAACAAGTGTGAGGCTCATTCTAGACATATGCTTTTTCTAAGATTACCTGTTTGTTTAACTGTCAGTATACTATGTTTTTTTTGAGTAAAATAAAGTATAATTGAATTGAATTAAACATAGTTTCGTAGCTCTTGCGTCAACTTGGGTTAACAATTAACTCCAGGTTAAGTTGTAAATCCAAAAATTTTATGTAGAAAAAAATTGGAGTAAGCTATTTAACCCAGAATTCATTGCTTACCTAAGTTGACGCATTCCTTCAAAGCAAAATTTTTCAATTCAGGCTCATCCTAAATACGAGTTCGAGTACAAAGTGGAGGACCCTCACACCGGGGACCTCAAGTCTCAGCACGAGTCCCGCGACGGTGACGTCGTGAAGGGCTACTACTCCCTGCATCAGCCCGATGGTTCCGTCAGACATGTCGACTACCACGGCGACGACCACACCGGGTAAGAATACATACACATCTCTCATAAATAACTCACCATCAGTTTTTTAACTTCATATAAGTGCGGACGAAGTCACGGGTAAACTCTAACTATAAGTATTTTAAATCTGATATTTTGCCACATTGGTTGGGTTGGTTTGTCTTTCGGCACAGAATAGTAGTTAGGTACAGAAGAGATAATCATACTTTTGGGCAAGTTGTTTCCAATTACAGTTCTAAAAACTCAAGTTGGTGTTAATCTTGTTAGTTATAGTAGATTACACACCGAGGGCAGGAAAGTAAGAAAGGTCTCCGATTTCATGTAATTGTTAACATGTGATCTGAGGCTTTTTTTTTACTGCCCCAGGTTAGTACATATATACAATTTTTCTCTTCGACCGAGGTGGAAAACGCCAACATTGTTTAGCGCAGCGGGACGAAAATTTACGCTTTCGGTCCGGAGGGGAGAAAAATACATTTTGCTTGATAAGTTATAATATGTCAACATAGGCAGTCGAAGCTACGAACGCGTCCAACAAAATATCTCCGAACTCTTGGGTGATAAACCGTGTCGGTATACACGCACACAGAGATAAGTTGCATAGGTTACGCCTCACGCACACCAACCTAAGAAAGTTGGCCACTTTTGTTTTATAAGGTAGAAGCGTGAGGCTTTATCTAGTCATAAACTTTATCTAGGACTATGTGTTGATGACAAATGAAGTTAGTGTAATAATTAATTTGAATACATTAGGCTGACTTATGAATACAATACTCTTTATTTGAACACCAAAAACATAAAATAACAATATTATAAGCAAACAAAAGGGTACAAGTTATGAAATTTACAAGGCAAGTGTGAATGGAATGGTTGAAAGGGGTCGCCCTAGGCGCACGTACGCTGACCAAATAGGATGCGTACTGAAGAAGGGCCAAATAAAATGTACCCGGAACCGACGAGCTTGTATGAAGAGACTTATGAATGTTGAGGAGGCGAAAGATGTGTGTCAGAATGTCGTAGCATGTGGCGATCTATTGTCTCTGCCTACCCCAGTAGTGGGACATAGGCGTGAGCATATGTATGTATGTATGTATGTATGTATGTATGTACATTGTTTTTTTATTATATTTTCCAGTTTCCACGCCACCGTGAAGCACAGCACCCACCACATCGTTCCAGAGAAGCATCATCATTATCATCATTAAGTAATGACTAATGTTATTGATACTCTTTCGTTATTATTACCTTTCTGTGATCTTTATCTAATGTTTATACAGTAGTTTTATATTTCTATTATGTAATGTTCATACTTTTTGTATTGCCAAATAAAACATTGTGAAATATTAGCTAGTTTTCTTCCTTAGCTATGTTCTATTACACCCTATAATAAAATTAACAAAGTTTTCATAAAAACACACAAACTTTTATTGGCCTTTGTTGTGTTTCTTTACTAATAATAGCGTGACACGAGTATGTTTTAGTTAAGTATACATATTTATGAAATGGATTCGTATAATTTTAAATGAAAAAAATTAGATTACCTACATATTATTGATTATAAACATGTTACAGCCATGTTGTGCTATTTCGAATCAAATTAAAGATTGAAAAAATTTTCTCGGGCGGGACTTGAGCCCAACGCTCTTCCAAACCGGGGAAACCGTGTGAAACCTTGTTTTTACCTACATAATATTTTTATGATCATGAAAATGATTTATCTATTTAAAATATATTAAATTATACAAAAACTTTGTATAGTAGACAGTTGGAATTTTTATAAAATAAACGAAACTAACCGTCAGTTCGTAATTAAGTCGTAAGTTCTTGATTGGGACTCCACATTCCAGGCTTACCTTGTTATGATTATAAACCACCTAACTACAGTAATATGAAAACAATATGTATATAAATTACATTTTTGTCTTCATATTTTGTATAGGTACTCTGAAATCGAATCCGAGATCAAAAATCTCAAACAAAAGAGCTCTTTTGTTTGCAATTTTTGATCTCGGATTCGGTTTCAGTATATAGGTATTTCTTAAATTAATTATAAGCATAAGCATATGCTCACGACTATATTCCCCGAGGGGGTAGTCAGAGATATTCTGAAACCTCAGAACATCCACGTTTCACCAGTAGTACCGAAACTCTGTCCAGTGTGACGGGGGGTGAGCCCGTCGCCACTTGTAATTGAATAAATTAATTATTTTGTATGCATTAAAGTTAACTGCCTGGCAAGTATTCATTGACATCACGATTGGTTTCAGTAACATAACATAACATAACATAACATAACATAACATAACATAACATAACATAACATAACATAACATAACATAACATAACATAACATAACATAACATAACATAACATAACATAAGTACTCTTTAGTTACATGTCAAGTACAGAATAATGTAATGTGTCGTCGTATCGCTAAAAGCTATTTCTTCCATACAACCATGAGATGGAAGACATTTTTAACAAAAATAGCATGCTATGGCGGTATAATTGGATACAGTATAGGAGTAGTCCAACCGATTTCGGTTATGGCGACCTCTGTACTCATGTCGATGGCATATCCTTCGCCTTGAACATTCGGCTGCAGAGGGCAAACGGCAGCACTCCATCAACATTAATTAAAATGATAGGCCACAGGTGGGCAGGCGCAACTCCAACCTAAGGCCAGCAGCTAGCCAGCCAATTAATGCAAGCACAGAGGTGGGGGATCTGATCCTCTTGGGGTCCACTCCATTCAGGCAGTAAAGGAGATGAGGACCAGGGATATCCCCCGGAAGAACTCAAGTCCGTGGTGACGCCACTCACCAATAGCTCGCCACAAGCTGCCTTGCGGGTTAATAATAATAAAATTATAGTTGTGTTCGTTTTTCTCCCTTTTTAGAGGGGTAGTAACTCAGTCATAACCAAGCGTGACTGAAGATGAGATTATGGACGAAGTGATGAATTTGCGGGTGATACGGCAGATGTTGAGCACAACTGCTTTCTGTGTAGTGGCATATGTAGTACTCGTAGGGATAGGCTGTTATTATATACAACGTGTTGATGAATTAACGCAAAACTAGAAAGTACCTAGTTTGTTTATAATCGAGATCAGAATCTAATTATCATGGTTTCAACATAGGTATTTTTTTTTAATATTAAACAATTTCTTTTTAAAATTAAAATTTGTATTGAACTCGATCTCAAACACCGCACGGGCACACTTACTTGTAGTGTAGTATACTAGTTAAGTTAAGATAATTATATAATCAATTATTACTATTCAATATACAGGGTGTTAGGGTAAACAGTTGCATTACTTTAAGGGGTGATTGTACCCATGATATGATACTGAACAACTTTCCCAAAGTAACGTATAGGAAAATCCAAAAAAAATTGTACTACTTTTCATACAAAACCTGATTGCATTTAGTATGGGAAGTCAAAAATTTTTTTTACGCATTTTCTAAAGGTTTCTTAGGGAAAGTAGTTCAGTATCATGGGTATAATCACCCCTTAAAGTAATGCAACTGTTTACCCTAACACCCTGTAGAGCAGTGTAACCTAGAACACCTTTGTTTTACTACGTCCAACGTTCATCCCTACATGGCGACCCTGTCTCCATCCATCCCTACAACTACCAAAACAAGATTCTTAAAATGTATCCATGAGCACGTAAGCGCTTCCATTCATTGCTGAAATGATAACAAATCATTTTTGCCTCAAAAGTTACAATGCGAATAACTTTCAATTTTTAGTATCTAAATAATGAAATTATTTTTTCAATCTAATTAAGTATTTTGTTATAAATCAGGTGGGGTGGGGTGTATGAGGTTTTGCACTTATTGATTAAAACGTTGTATTATTATGCCACAGAAAAATAATACCTAGTATTAGACTGAAACTCTCTGGACACTGGTGAATACATTTAATCGACTTTTCCTCAATAATTACATATATAAAACATTGGAGCGGTTCTATTTTTATTTAATGGCGTTTCCTTGTTAGATTTCGCCAGTTTCAAGTAGTTTGAGGGAGTGTCTATCCAATCTCGAGGATTGTTTTTGAGTAAGAACAACTGAGAAGGATTTTGGAGCCTCTGGCAGGCTGCGACGCGAACCGCGCGAAGACCACGCGTGAGACAAGTTTTCGAGGCAAACCCGAGCTCGTTCGAGGCTCTTGGAGCGGTTCAGAATTGGCGCTTCACTCGGGGGCCGGGGGGAAGAGCCGGCTGTCAGTATTGACAGCAGACCAAGGGGCAATCCATAGAGCACGCAGGGGAGTCTGCCAAAAACCACTTTTCTGCTAACACTAGCTAATTAATTTAATAAATATGTAAAATACCTAAGTATATTCTACGTATATCCAATGTTGCTTCGGTCGATTCTGTAGAAATGGTTTTAAAGTTTTGAGCTCATAACACCTTTATTAGGAAATATTCGAAGCAAAACTTAAAAAACAAAATCGTTGTACGAAATTTATTAATAAAGATTTATATCGGTAATTTCAACAGACTTGCTTGAGTGGATACCGACCGGCACACGCTACTACAATCTCCAAGGTTACACTTAGCACGAGCTCCAACCCCGAAAAAGTGTCAACTGAAACAAACTGGTTTTGCATAATTTCAATCCTTGCCAAAATCACAAAAGTAGGCATTTATGTTTTGTATAAAAGACTCAGGACATGATTAATAATTATCAGTTGTTTATCGTTATTCACAGGGTAATAAACTACAAAATACCACAATGTATTTCAAGGTATTTTATTTAGTAAAAAAGTAAATTAAAATGCTATACTAGGTGTACCTAATAAAAAAACACCCTAGTTATACTTAAGGGGTGATTCAGACCATCAAACTGAACAACTTTCACTACGGAGCCAACATCCAGAAAAAATAAAAAAAAACTGCTGTCCCAACATTTTAGTCCTAGCTTTGTCTGGAACAGCAGATTTTTTTTTTTGCAAATTTCGAAGTAGGGTCCATGGTGAAAGTATGGTCAGAAGCACTCCTTTAAGTATTACTAACTATGGTGTTTTCTTACATACATACATTAATAAACTCAAGCTTTTTTCGCAGAGGGGTAGACTATGGATCTGACACACCTCTCATGCTTCCTTTAGGTCGGTTCATCTTTTCACACATTCCCTTCGATTTCAGCTACTAGTGTAACAAAACAACCTGTATAAAGAACTCTTCTAAAGTAAGATTAACATTTTTCAATAGATCATCCTCATCGCCGCCGCAGTGTGCGTCGCAGCCGCACGTCCACAAGCCGAGCACGGTCACGGTCACCACGCCACCTCCTCACAGTCCATCGTGCTGCACCAGACACACCACGAGCCCCAGCACCACAAACAATCTGAACACAAACAACAATCTGGACACCATGAACACCACGAGGAACACTATGTAAGCTAATGAATAAGATGAAATGCGGCATTTGCGTGTATCAAAAGTGTTTTCTACTATTATGTAACTTTGATTTAACAGGGACACCCCAAATACGAGTTCGCGTACCATGTGGAGGACAAGCACACC
This sequence comes from Agonopterix heracliana, assembly GCA_963693445.1. Taxonomy (NCBI): domain Eukaryota; kingdom Metazoa; phylum Arthropoda; class Insecta; order Lepidoptera; family Depressariidae; genus Agonopterix; species Agonopterix heracliana. The sequence continues at coordinate 7,556,891 of OY856310.1, forward strand.
GGTGACATCAAGTCCCAGCACGAGACCCGCGACGGTGACGTCGTGAAGGGCTACTACAGCCTGCACGAGGCTGACGGCACCACCAGGATCGTTCACTACACCGCCGACAAACACAGCGGGTAACTATCAGAAGAACCCTGGATTCACTAACATTTATCTGTCACCTAACAAAATTCGAAATAATGGTGAATTATATTCGTACTTAGTCCGAGATATAATTACGTGTAGTATCGCTCATCTTGCTCGTATCCGCGTCCTTTAAATCATAGAAAAAAAACAAAAAATGTTTCCATCACCCGCCACCCACCTGTCAATGTCAGTCGTTTTGTCGCGCTCAAATCGCGCTCCTGTGTTGAAACAAATTGTTAATTATTATATTGATATAAAATGTTATTTTGTGTATATTATGGATGTGAAGGAAGTTTGAAGACAAGCAGGAAAGGTGGAAGTAAAGGAAACATAAGTAGGAGGATTGAATGACAAAGTAATATATTATTATGTAGACTGTAAGTATGTACACAATTTACAAAGGTTTACACAAAGAAAATTTTATTATAAATGAAGTTAACTTGCTACTAGTGAGGGAATAATATCCCCGGCCGGCCTGACACTGGACACAAAGGTCCACGCATTTTCGAGTTTCGAACATGCGATTTCCCGTTGGGAAATGTAGGTACAATAGCGTACCAATCGCGGCCCATGCATGAACGTGTTACGTTTCTTGCGCTTCCCCGTTGGGGAAGGAAAACTGACGCCGATCAAAGCTCCTGTGCTCATAGCACAATGCATTTTCGAGTTTCGAACATGCGATTTCCCGTTGGGAAATGTAGGTACAAAAGCGTACCAATCGCGGCCCACGCATGAACGTGTTACGTTTCTGGCGCTTCCCCGTTGGGGAAGGACAACTGACGCCGATCAAAGCTCCTGTGCTCATAGCACAATGCATGTTCGAGTTTCGACCATGCACTTGTTTACCCGTTGGGAAAACTATACCAGTACTAGTGCCCAATGCCCACACACGTTTGAGTTTCGAACAGACACATTCCCGATGGGTACCTATTATTACCCACCATTTTGGAGTTGCCACCAAGCACTCTCCCATTGCCAGCTCCTGAGCCCTTAGGCCTTGAAAGGATGATGATGATGACTTTCCCGCTGGGAAGTCAACTGCCGCCGTCTCCGGTGCCCTGTGACATAATGTACTAACACAGCTTTTGTGTTCTGATTGACATACTCGCTGAGTTTGATTTGTCTGGACTAAGTGACTTATCTGATCTATTGGTTTTTTCCACTTGGACCACCCACCAATTCCCATTGGGAATTATCATATCTATGTTATTGTCCTTATTTTCATACATATGGTTCTATCTGTGTGATCGTGTAATACTTATGCATCTTTCCGTTGGAAAGTGGGTTTGTTTTTGTTTCTTTGTTTGCCTCATAATAAATTAGGCATTGATGCCTCATTTACCTATTCATGGTGATTTCCCGGTGGGAAAACATAACTCCGAACAGTGGGGGTTACCTATACCTATGTTCCAGCTACCTACTAACATGTATGAGGCTAGTGTAAAAAGCTTTTACTCTGTAAGTACATTATAGCTCTTAGTGTTGATTTTGACATAGTTACTAAGAGAGACGTTGAGCTAAATCCCGGTAGATATAAAATTCATACTTCGAATATTCAGTAAACATTTAATAACTGCACATAAGTCACACTCCCAGGATTCAATTAGCCTCAGGCATGCTACTCACCTTAAGTTAAGGTGAGGTTAGAAAACAAATCAGAAATGCGGCAGAGTCAATCTACTCTCAATTTGAAAATGTTCAGTCAATAGTAAGAACACAAAGAGAGAAAGATGCAGTTTCTAAAAGATTTATTTATAAATAATTAGGTTAGGTACCATAAAACTGCACACATATAGATGCCCCTAATATAAATTTGGAAACGCCTGGCAGTTTGAAACAATCTGGTAAGGCTAAAGGCCACAGCCTACAATACAATATTCTTTCTCTCAAGAGATTTCAATAAATTAGCACCAAGTAAGGATGCTTACAGACTCTCCAAGCTAAGCATTCTGCATTTCTAGTACATTGAGTTAAGATAGAAGGTTATTGCACCTTTCGTTTACAAAAATATACCTTGGCCTTATAAGGAAATTAGTGAACTGAATTCCTTTGCTCCACAGTGTGAAGTCTTATAATAAAGAAAGTTTCAGACAGTATGAACCACAAACACAAACCATGGCTTCAAACCGAACCGTCTACAGTTACCCTTCAGCATCCATCAGATTTGGACGTGTGAAGTACCTGCCCTTTGTGATAAAGCTTATCGCTAGTCACAAATACCTTACTTTTCAATTTGGGCAATATCACTAATGATCTAATAAAATACCTTTTGAGGTAGCGTTTGCTGCTGAATTAAAAGAGTTTTATAATTGAGTAATATATCACTAATAAATCTAATAATACCCTTTTTTGGGTATGTTGTTACTCCGGTATAGTAGCAGCAACATAACTTTCATGTTAATAACAAGTTAAAGATGTCTGGAATGAAAATAATTAAAACAGGCAAACAATTTAAGATTAATTATGTTATAACTTATTCACAAATGATGATGTACCACAGTACACGCCATAGATTTTAAATTTAGAACCTCCCAATAATTAAGTACCTATGTAGGATGTAGGTTTTTGTTTTTTAATAAACTTTTCAAATAGATGGAATATCAGAGTTTTGGGTAAACTTTGGTTGCAAGGGATTTCATTGTGTGGGTGGTACCTTGGAAAATTGAAAATTGTTTAGTAACAATACATATGGATCGTAAATAGTATTTTAAGATTTCAATTAATAATGGTTCATTATTTAAAATGGATGGCCTACCCAATAGACTAGCTTAGCTGGCTAGGCCCGGCCTGCACGGTCAATGTTCACAAAACTGTTAAAACCCTTAAAAAATTTAAGGAATGTTTAGTCCTGTACTTAAGGACCTGAAGATGTACCTATCAATACCTCATTGGTACGTAGGACTTACTAATAATGTTTAAAATAATGGTTTAATGAATGAATGATTGAAACAGATCTATTGTCACAGCACAGAAAGTTTTACAACATAAGACTAAAGATATTTTAGAATCTGTCGGTTCTATTAAACATAAAATAATTTTTAACATTCACTGCTCAATCTAATTAACCTATATCTGAACTTAGGGTCATGAGCAATTAAAGATTTTATTAAGTGGTTATATTATTATTATTTGATATCTGTTGTGTGGCAGTTTGATAGAGCTTTGTTTACACAAATAATCTGGATATTAATACGTACCTATGTTACCTACATGTCCAGAAATATAAAAACTATGTTAAATGGGTTAAAAGTCAGAGGTTTTCGGTTTAATCAAAGATGTATAATAAATTATTTAGTATAAATTTAAGAGGGTACGAAGCTCACAGCATGTGGATCAATGCAACCTACATTGCACTTAAATTCTTAAGGGGACATTATCCCTAGACTGATAAAGGAGTATATCACATAAGTATCTAACTAAATACAGGCAAATAGCAAAAACGAAGGAGCTACAGCAGAAGGAGAGTTTTCCCAGCAAGTTTTGAATATGTTTACTTCAAAGTTCCGTTCAGTGTAGATCTGTCAGTGGTACAAAGTTCACAGCGTGTGGATAAATTCAGCCCACATAACACTTATTTTCATAAGGAGGCCTTGCCCCTGGAGAGATAAAGGAGATAATCCTAACTAGCCTAATTAAGTATGGGTAAATACTTACTGAATGAGTTTTCTCAGAAATTTTTGGATGATTCATTCTAAGTTTGGTTCATGTGAAAAATAGGTTTCATGCATAGAGACACTCTCGCATGGAATGTAGAGGGTTAGGTTGACATTTTCACCCTCATTTTTTCTTCTAAGCATGTTCTTTAGTGTTCCAATCTCATACTCTCAGCCTTGGTACTAACTGCTGAAAGCACTTGAAAGTCTCAGAAATAGTTATGTTTTAACTCTGTCTATCTTCTACGTTCTATTCAGATCGCAGGCAACTCTTTCTTACTGGGTTAAATTTTTAAAAGATGCCGTGCAAATTAATATAAAACACTAATAAATTTCTATAGTTTGCGAAAGTGCAAGCAGTTTTGTTAGTTAAATTAGGTATTTTTAGAGGTTTCTATTTGTGTTATTGTATTTTACATACTTCTGTTATTGATACTGATACCTAAAGGTGATTCTGAACAAATGCATCACCTATTCTATATCTCATAATGGATAATAACACTTATATCGACAATGATTTGATGATAGATCAATTTAGATAAAACGCGGTTTTAAAGGTTATTCAAAATACGACCTTCTAAACAAAAATATGTTAGTATGTGGGACTCACATCATGTCTGATTCTTATGTTTAATAGTTGTACCCATTCAATAACTTAGATTTAGGTAAAGGTAAACTTATCCATGAAGTTAGTTAAGTATACCTTTTACTTAATTTTCAGATTAAAAATGATATTTAGTATACCTGCAACTAATTATGTATATTTAATATTAGCCATGAAACTGATAGAGAAATGTTATAATTATAACAGACTGAAAGACGTCTACTCTTGGTACACATATTAGTTTAGAAAGTTTTAGTCAATCAACCTGAAATGTGCCCCGTTAAATAAAAGGCTCTTACAATAAATACCTACTTAAAAGTCACTAGTCAACTTAGACCAGTAAAAGAATACATGGCCCTGACAATTGGTAGACGACATCAGAAAGCCTCTTGTCAGAATGTATGAGCCGGTGGTTTAGTCAAGTCCTGAGACAGTGTAGTGGAGACCTGTGTTTTCTTTTCACATCCACTATATTTGCTGCAACGTAGGTCCGCAAAAAGTCTTAACGTGGATAGTATTTTTAAAAAGCGACACCAATGTTGGTCGGTCTACTATAACCTCAACAATATGGAGTCTGACAGTGATCAGATTAAGTTGGGAGAAGCAGTTTGAGGTACTCATATAATTATAATTAATGTCAGTTAGAATTTAGAATGCTTAACAAGATATTCTTACTGACTAATTGTAACAATCGTTATAGGGATATGGTTGAGATATTAGTCCTAATAACTTACAAGGTTTTGTTCTTAGTTGTGACTCTAAGTTCACAACAGAACAGTTGTCTTAATTTAAGATGTTGTTTCCTCTAAACATCTACACGTAATTATATCTCGGACTAAGTACGAATATAATGGTAGGATTAAACGAACTTACCTGAAGTGAAGTTCTATCCTAATTATATGAAGTACTTAGTCCGAGATATATACCTACTTCCCACCCCCCGCATACCCAGTGTTAGCTCTAAACTACTGACATTGACAGGTGGGTGGCGGGTGATGGAAACATTTTTTGTTTTTTTTCTATGATTTAAAGGACGCGGATACGAGCAAGATGAGCGATACTACACGTAATTATATCTCGGACTAAGTACTTCATATAATTAGGATAGAACTTCACTTCAGGTAAGTTCGTTTAATCCTACCATTATCTCTGTTCTTACAGATTCAACGCTCAAGTGGAACGCAAGGGACACGCCACACACATCGAGCCCGTACACCATAAGCATCATTGATTCAGCGATAAAGTGATAACTGATAACTAGTACAACCATTCTAAGAACTGTTATATAATGTAAGAATTGTTAATTTGTAAATATGACATTAAATATGACTTAAAACGTAATAACTTGTTATTTTTTATTTAAGGGGACTTTTTTAACATTGACCAGCGTTTGACTATCATGTCTTTATTTTGGTACCGCACATGATATTTCCAATAAGTATAGAAAGAAAACATAGTAATAATTTCACAAAGGTGTAAATTAATGACTTTACGAAATAATAGCCAGCACTGCATACTCGTGAACAAATTGTAACAGGCCTTAATTTAAAGTGAAATCGATATTGCCTTGAGTATTTATTTTTCTATCGATATAAAAAGACGTGGACTCTAGTTAACATGCATCAGTCTCGTTTTGGACATAGTTTCATAAACACAATAGCTAAATCAAGAACAAAATGATCTCAAAGGTAATTAAAAATCTATTGTGATCTATTAGGTACCTAATTCCACACATGCGTTTGGTGTCAATTATGTAACATCTCATTATTTGAAGACTTCTATTTATAATTAATGGACTTCTTGCTTGTGCGTTAGCACCGCATTTCTGCCAGTGTCAAGTGGTTTGAGGGAGTATCTATCCAATCTCGAGGATTGTTTTTGAGTAAGAACACAACTGAGATGGATTGTGAAGCCTCGTGGCAAGCTGAAACGCGAACCACGCAAACACAACGCGATAGACAAGTGTTCGGGACAAACCCTGCAACGTGACTCCATTTGAAGACTTAAGGACCTCATATTTTATTTAATTGAGACTGGAACACTTCCAGTATCCCGATTTGTAACGTAAACTCATTCATGGACTTCTGATGGGTCTCATCTCTTCGGACTGGTTTGATTTTGATCATGTTGCTTATGCCGGTCGGGTTTGGTTATCCTACCTTCTCTAATATTGTCAACATTGTCGCTCTGATTTCAGGTATTATTCCTCGCTACCTTAATCGCTGCTGTGGCCTCTCAATATGGCCACGAACACGGCCACGGCTACTCCTCGCAGCACATCTCTCGGCACGATGGTCCCGCACATGCCGTGCACATTCCTGTCCACCACGGACACGGCCACGGCCACGGCCATGACCACGGACAAGTCGTCGACTACTATGTAAGTTCTTATAATTTGTAGGGCGTTATAACTTTCGGAAGGAAATCTGAAATTTTAGGACGTTATAATGATAATGAATTTCATTGTTATCAAGCATTACCCTTTGCATCATTATCGACTATCTGTTGTTCTTGTATAAGTTGTTCTTCGTCCACTGTGGAAGTGCAACTGGATGAGGAAGACTGAAGATAGAGCTTTGTTTTGCATTTTGAAAGGTGGTAAAAATGTTAACATAATGACAGAAAACCTCCGTTACTAGTTCATTTGCCTTTTCGTTTACTACTCTGGTTCCTTTATATTTAATATTTAAATTTTAGTTTTAAAGGTCTGTGCTTTGTTTCTCGTTTTCTCTTCATTGGTTTATATCAGAAAATGCAAGGCGAAACTATTAAAATATATTGACCGAGATTTAATAATCGATTTCAGACTCACCCTAAATACGAGTTCGAGTACAAAGTGGAGGACCCTCACACCGGGGACCACAAGTCCCAGCACGAGTCCCGCGACGGTGACGTCGTGAAGGGCTACTACTCCCTGCATCAGCCCGATGGTTCCGTCAGACATGTCGACTACCACGGCGACGACCACACCGGGTAAAAGCGTTTATTAAAAATGAAGGATTATTAATTGCAGTATCGGATGATCGGACACAACTTAGACCCGTAACCTACGAGTCCGGGGCTAGCTAAGTTCAATTCACAACAACAGGACATAGCTCTGTAGATTGGTATACGAGCTAAACTTCATCAATCAATTGCTTGACATTACTTTATTCAGTACCTACCAATCCTTATTATGAATATTAATAGTTCTAAAAGAAAAATAAGTTAAATAGCCTGTAGGAGCCCACTGCAGGGCAAAGGATTCCTTTCGTGAATAAGAATGAAAGGGAGTGGGCACCATCACTTGGTCCCAGTGCCATTTGTCGAGGCCAACTAACTGTCAGAAAATTTTTAAGCCGCCTCCATAGACGTAGACGAACTTTAGTACATTGATATCGTTGGCCGCCTCATTAAGCCTCTGACTATGAATAGTTACACCAGCATCTGACGGAACTATCAAGGACCTATAGCTTAAAGTGCCTTCCGAAGCACAAATTCACCCATCCATAAACTGACTGGATCAGACATTGCTTAACTATGCTGCTCCTACTCCTCTTTTTTCTACTCCTCCTATCTTCTTTGATTAAATTCATGGAGTGTTCCAAGACAGATTAGAGTCAACCCCCGGGCTCGCTGTACTTCATTGTCTACTAATTGTGAATGGTCGCCGCAGAAAAAAAAACACCCCTCCTTAAATTGACTGGATCTGACATCTCTTAACTTATGCTGCTTGCAGTTTATTCAATTATTGCAATATTGCAACCAACCCGTTATTCTTTTATGTAATTGGATAGATAGGTATTGTAACGTAAACAAGTATTTTTACTTATTATTTTCCTTTCCAGTTTCCATGCTACCGTGAAGCACAGCACCCACCACATTGTTCCCGAGAAGCATCATTATTATCACCACTAAGTAATGATTGAAGTCTTGTTGTTATATTTTTGTGATCTTTGTATGCATTATGTAAGTGAATTTATTACGATTCTGTGATGCAGTTTTGATATGTTTGTACTTTCTACCAAATACCTACAATTAAAATATTAATTTGAAAATGTATTTTTTTTTGGTTTCTTTTTCTTTACGAGTTATACCTGTCCCAAAACTGACGTGTGATATCATGATCCTTTTTGCATATCATTATCAGCGAAGGTATATAGGGTTCTACTCTAGGGCAAAAGCGGGTCATTTCACTACTAAGCGTGTCGCCTCAGCGTTTATTTGTCCTATCTACCAACAGTTACATTTTATAATAGAAGAGTTTTTTGCTCTATTTTTTAATAAGCTTTATTTTCTAGTTTTGAAGGTCTTTCTTAATCCTTGCCTTACCTATAGTTTCATTATTATAACTTTCAACTTTAGATGACAATTAATCATACCTTATTTTACAGTTGATAAAAACAAAAATTGATTTTCGATACATTTTGTCGATAGGACAAATAAGCACTGAGGCGACGTAAGGGTGACAGGTCGTACACACACATACTCGTATATATAGATAGCCGTACAACACCATAGTGGCCTTCGACCAGTGCAGATTGAAATAACAAAACTAGTCGTTGAATAGAATAATGATGACACAAACGAAAATTAAAGTGCTTCAGATCTAGATATTGATTAAGCCTCAATGCCTAGCCTATGTTACTAAGCTCAACAGGTAAGTCTTGTATTGACTATTGAGTAATACATCGACTATTATATTTTACAGGATTCATTGTCACTGGGAAGCCTCGGATCCACTAGGCAACAATTGCCGCGCAACATGACGCGCGAGACGTTGCTTCTTTCAAAGTTGCTTCTGTTTGTAAAAGAAGCAACGTCGTGCGTTGTTTTGCAATGTTGCCGAACATGTTGCACGTCAATTATAGTAGAGACGAGGCTTTACCAACCTCCGACTACACCTGATGAATTTTCTAAATAATTTCAGCAGGGATAGTGGATTCCTCTATTTTATTTTATTTTATCATCATCAGCCTATAAACGTCCCACTGCAGGGCACAAGCCTACCCTCTAGGAGGGTGTGTATTTCATTTATATACACATAAACAGAATACAAACAGAACAGCACAAAAGATTTTGACGACCCGGTTGGTGTGATGGTTACCACGCCGGACTGCCAAACCAGGGTCCTGGGTTCGAATCCCGGTTCAGTCATGGATGTTATTTGTTTGTGCCGTTGTTGTATGGTTCCCATAATAATAATCCTGGGGCTTATATTTGGGATCATTACAATGTATGTGCCTGTGAGCGTTATTTATTTTATTTATTTATTTTTTATTTATTTTGGCACAAAAATACAGTCTACGAGTACAGCATTGTCTAACGTGAACTAGATGTTTCACAATAAAAAAACAATTTATACAAGAAGAAATATACTTCAATAACAGGTTTTCTATTTGATCAAGTTAGGTAGGTGATGTAGGGCTGAAGTGGAGGGCCGCTTTCATGAGATGATACCTTAAACCTAAAGATACCTTATAGATCTTGGTAAGGCCGTTAAAAGCAGCTTACAGAAGACACGAGTATAATTATTGTGTCTAAGATTGTATTAGTGTAAATTAATCGTAATGAATTTTTGGTTACTCTACCCTGTTGTGCTAATTACAATATGGACATAACTCTAATCTGTCTTGTAACGAATGAAAAACCGTAAATAAGGAAAACTATTTAATTTTATTTCAAACTTTAACATCAGTCATAACAATTCTAAGACAATGGCTAAAAACGTTAACTTAATTATGTTTATGGTGGACTGGCTCGATGTGCTTCGCGTGACCCTTGCGTTCCACTTGAGCGTTGAATCTGTTGAAAAATATAATCATGAATATGAAGTCAAACTCAGTATAATTAATGTCAAGTTTTCAGGGATGCCATATTATAGTTTACCCGCTGTGTTTGTCGGCGGTGTAGTGAACGATCCTGATGGTGCCATCGGGCTCATGCAGGCTGTAGTAGCCCTTCACGACGTCACCGTCGCGGGTCTCGTGCTGGGACTTGATGTCACCGGTGTGCTTGTCCTCCACGTGGTACGCGAACTCGTATTTGGGGTGACTCTGTTGAATCAGAGTGACATAATTATATATAAAGAATTGTTATCATAGCATAAGCACGAAGACCTCATAACTATTATTCCCTGAGATAGGTAGACAATGGTTTAAATTCAGTTTTATAAATTTTTCATGCATCATGTGGGAATGTAGGTAGCTTACATGGTGTTCCTCGTGGTGTTCGTGGTGACCAGATTGTTTTTTGTGTTCAGATTGTTTGTGGTGCTGGGGCTCGTGGTGTGTCTGGTGCAGCACGATGGACTGTGAGGAGGTGGCGTGGTGGCCGTGTTCATGACCGTAATCGGCTTGTGGACGTGCAGCTGCGACGCATACGGTGGCGGCGAGAAGGATGATCTATACAAAAAGACGAAGTTCGATAAGCGAAAGTCAATCATAAGCTACTTAATTATGGTGTTGTAGAAAGTCAATCAAAAGTTAATTAAATTATTTTGTTGTATTAATTTATACCTTGAAATGCATCGTCAGATTACTAAGCTGTTTGCTCTTTGAATGTATACTGGCAACTCATAATAAGTGACAGTGTAAAAGTGTCTTTTATACAAATATAAGGCATTACCTAATTAAAACCAGACAAAAATAACCAGTTTGTTTCAGCTTTTGTATGTGTTTTAGATTCATATGCAAGTAATGCGGCCTTCAATGAGATACAATTTTATCCACGCCCACCTTTCTTTCATAAAGTTAAAGTATGAAGAATGAAGTATGAAGTTCTCAATGTAGGTATCTTGTGTTCTGTCCAGTTTAAAGTATGAAAATGGTGTTGTGGTTACAACTCTCATGTTCTCTCAAGTAGTTTACATAACGATCTTCTTTGTACAGATCCTCCACCATTTTCATAATGACCCGCAGCCTCTGGTAGTCGAGCTTTCGTTTGTGATCCATTAAATCTTTCAAATCTAAATTATCCATTAACAACTGACACAAAACACAATTTTAAAATTAATTCTTGGGTGATTTATGCAAGGTGTTACAAAAATACAAATAAACCTTTAAGGGGGTGGTTTAGACAATCAAACTGAACAACTTCCACTATGGGACCAATATCGAAATCGCGAAAAAAATGATGTTCCATACTCTACAAATCGACTAGAGCTAAAATATGTATGGGACCTAACTTTTTTTTTTCGCGATTTCTTTGTTGGTCCCATAGAGAAAATTGTTCAGTTTGACGGTCTAAACAACCCCCTTAAGAGTTTTAAATACTTATTTTTACTAATGAAGCACCCTGTATAACCTACCTCTATATTAATCAACGTAACATAAGAAATGTGTTGTCCTACTTACACTATACAAAATATTGTTTGTATGTTATTGAATCTTCTTTTCTCTACAAAATTATTGGGAAAAAATACTAACACATCTATAACCTATGAATGAATTATTTTGTAAAATAGTGTCTCAAAAAGCTATGAATATAAATTCTGCCGTGATGCGGTAAGCGGCGAGTAGTGTTTTGAGATTCCTTACCACTATAATGGAATCCGAGATAAAAATTTCATACAAAAGAGCCTCTTTTGTTGGAAATTTTTGATCTAGGATTCGATTTCACGGTATAGGAAGGTGGATACCGCATTTTACCTAATATCGGCTGCATTAAAATCCTGCCTAACACAGGATGCCACCGCCGCCGCCGCTAGCATCTTGGCTACCTCACTCTCTTTTATTTATTTTAACGCACTATTTATCTTTTTGTTTTGTGTCAATAGTACAATTGTATCTAACATCATATGAATTAAAGACCGCATTACGAAATTCTTAAGATTTGGTAGAACTTTACGAACGGTGTCAACAATCGCATAATGAAAGGTGTGGAAGGATCAAGGTCACACTCACATGTAAGTATGTTGTCAAGTGCAAGTTGCCGCAAACTGGTTGTACCTTTTTCAGAAGTTGTAACGAAATAAAGTATTGATTTACATTGTGGTTTGATAATTATAAAAGAAAAGCAAATCCTACTATTATTACCACTTACCAATTGACACTCAAAGAGTAAACAGCTCTAAAATTAAATCAACATGTACTCAAAGGTACAGTAATTACGTCCACCTTTGTTGATGAAGCATTTCGGCCAAATATCTTTTATACGACATTCCTATTTTATGCAGATCATCCTCATCGCCGCCGCAGTGTGCGTCGCAGCCGCACGTCCACAAGCCGAGCACGGTCACGGTCACGATCACCACGCCACCTCCTCACAGTCCATCGTGCTGCACCAGACACACCACGAGCCCCAGCACCACCAACAATCTGGACACCATGAACACCACGAGGAACACCATGTAAGTACCTAACATGATTTGAGACTCTTGAAAGTATTCGAGTATCCTTTACCAATGATGTAACTCTAATGATATTACGCCCCAGGGTCATCCCAAATACGAGTTCGCGTACCACGTGGAGGACAAGCACACCGGTGACATCAAGTCCCAGCACGAGACCCGCGACGGTGACGTCGTGAAGGGCTACTACAGCCTGCACGAGGCTGACGGCACCACCAGGATCGTTCACTACACCGCCGACAAACATTCTGGGTAACTATAACTATTTGATTAATGACTCCTTCACAACAACAAAAAAATCATCCAAATCGATCAACAAAATCCGAAGTTATCGCGTAATATACATGAAAAAAAACATTACTTTATTTTGAAGTTAGTTTAACTGCATTTGTAAGAGTTGACCAAATATTTTACTAACAGGTTATTTCTTTTACAGATTCAACGCACAAGTTGAGCGCAAGGGACACGCCAAACACATCGAGCCAGTCCACCACAAACATTAATACTAAGATGAACTGATAATGATTACTAGTCTAAAATTCGTTTTCCTTTAATGATAATGTTAAATTTGTAAATAAGAAATAATTAAATATAATAACAATTTACAGTATTTTTTATGTTGTAGCATTATTGCTGTAATTAGGGATATAATGACTTCACCACTGTGAAGAAAATTAAAGCGAAAAGAAACTATTGCCAGGAGTATGAAACAGGAGACTTTTTTAAGCGATTTCGTCATTTGCTCCATAGATAGTTGTTCAGCTTGATGTTCTGTCTGATAATCTCCTAAAAAACCGTCAGTATATGATTTAGAAGGACGATGATTCGAAACTAATGAAAAAAAGATCTTAAAAATTATGAACATAAAAAATCTAAGAAAAAAACATTTCACTGAACTAGTTAACTGATAGAAGAAGACTGAACTAGTTTCGGGATTTGATCAAATTACTTACTAAATTGCTTAGGGAAATGATAATTCGTGTTGTTATTTTAACATTCTCCGGGATTTGATCAAATAACTTAGGGATTTGACCGTATCTCATATCCTCTGCTTTTATTTTCCTGTCTGTAATTAGGATTCCTTATCCAAAGGGTGAAAACGGGTCCGTCCGTTCGTCCGTCCTACCTATTTAGGGTTGTAACTTTTGAGCCGCAATAGCTAGACAGTTAAATTTTCACGGAATTATTGCGGATTTGTTAGCAAATAATTCAAATGTCAAAAGTCAAAAATGAAGGGGGTTCCTCCCTCATAAAAGAAACGTTTTTTCTTCTCGCTCTATAGTAAAAACGGTAATACATTCAAACTTAGTGTGGTTATAGAGGTTATAGAATAAACTCTACAGTATATCAACAAATAATAAAAACCGGCCAAGTGTGAGCCGGTCTCGTGCTAAAGGTCCCGGAAAAACAAACTTTTTACGAAGTTAATTATGTTGTTTGGTGATGTGGTACGGAACCCTCCCTCGGTGCGCGAGTAGCCCGACTTGCACGTAATAGGTTTTTTTAAACGTCACTGCTGAAGGTAATAGTTACCTGAAGCCGTAGCATGCTACACGTGATACGTCTGTATCTCATCGTTTATGTCGTTCGTTCGCGCGCAATTATTCGCGCAAGAAAGAGAGCGAAGGTGTGATAGCGCTATATCACGGTGGTATAGTTAATTTTTTGTATACCAATGTCGCGTGTATAGGTCCGCAATTAAATCAAATCTTTATTGTGCACGGATGTTTATGCTTGAATTGAATACAACTGGGATACTGGAACGGACTGAACGATCTTAATATTATAAAGGTTTCTTGATAGACTACGGAATCCTAAAAACGCAATACGTACCCACTTGGCGTCGTTTTAGTTAAAACGAGCTCTAGCAAAGTAAGACCTATCACCCTATCAGACAGTCCCTCGGGCTGGTAGGAGACTGATCTGCGGTGGCTGATCTAGTGAAAAAGAAAAGAAAGTAATTGAAACCCAACACAACTTTATATAAATACTAGTCCGCAACTTTGTCCGCACAAATTATATACCAGATTTTAAGTCAGATCATAAGCTATCAAACAAAAAAAGTGTCATCAAAATCGGTTCTGTAGTTTTTGCGTGATGCGCGAACAAACAAACAAACGAACAAACAAACACACAAACGAACAGACAGACAACAATTTAAAAAAAGGTTGATTTCGAGTCAGGGATACCTGAAAACCATATCGTAATCTTTTTTTTGTAAATATCTTCAATGTACAGACACACTTCAGTTACAGTTTTATAATAGTTTAGATTAGATTAGTTAAGGAACGCCCCAGCGTTATATATTTTTCACCCCATCTAAGGGTTTCTGGTACAGCGTATTTCCTCCTTACAATACAAATCTTGGCAATGCTGCAAGCATACTTTAAGCTTTTAAATATTTACAAAATTTAAACCTGGAGGGCGCTAATTTAAAACATCCAAGTTTAAACCTAATCCCATTAATTCAGTTCTAATCACATTGCAATCCAATTACTATTCAACTGTGCTGAATTCCGCATCACGCTAAACTCTCTGTAACTGACAGCCTTTAACGTCTGAGCAATCTTTCAAAACGGCTCTATCGGCTACTGTCAAGAGCAGTACCGTGATTAGCGCAATACCAAATGTGTCAAAAGTGATGGTTCGTACGTAGTCCAATCACCGAATATTTACTGCGATTGCAGCCCAGTTAGACCACGAGCATGGACAAGGGGCAGTGTCGACCCAATTCAAAGTCGTGGTCTCCGTCGGGAAAGCAATACACTTCTTGACCTATTTGTCTCTCTTGTAGGAAGCCTCCCAGGGGCAGGAGCTACCCAGGCTGATTTGGAATTGCTTAAATAGACTCCAAACTTTTTTCTAAGTGCAAAAAAAACTCTGTACACGTGGGGTTACATAAACGGGTCGGACCTCAGGTGTGAGTGCCGTGTTGCTCCTCGGACTATGGCTCATCTTGCATCTTTCACTTCCTGCCCGGATACCTGCCCACGAATGGAGTTATGGAAGCTGCCAGTAGTGTAAAAACTGGGCTGGGAATATTAAGAATGACATGCCATCGGCTCGATAGAAGCAGAAGACCTGAATATCGTTACAGAGTAGGGTCATAGTCTAGTTGAACCACCGGGCAGTAGGTACTCTTTAGTAGGAGCAGTGGTCTAAAATTAATTTCGTTGGACTACTACCCCTTGTCCATGCTCGTGGACTAACTGGTTCATATTTTATTTTTATATTTTTATTTGAATTATGTATATATTATTGTCAATAGTAATTGACAGTTGTACCTACATGATACAAGATTTAGGTTTACAGTTTTGAGATAAATAATGTAACTGTTACAGATGAAAAAAAAGGCACGATTGTGTCGAGACCTCCGCTTCTAAATACCTAGTAGACAAAGTTGTATTAAGTTATGCAATACAACCTGCCCACCAAAGGCAGGCAGGGCAGGGTTTGGTGGGCAGGTTGTATTGCATAACGTAATACAACTTTGTCTACTAGGTATTTAGAAGCGGAGGTCTCGATACAATCGTGTCATCTACCTGTTAATCATGGATTTCCGCAAAGTAACGCCTGTTTCAATAAATTGCATGTTTGATTTTTACGATATGTTTATTTAATTTCTAACAACAATTATCAACAAAACAATTTTTAAACTTTACTTTTTTAACTTAGTTATCTATCACAGAATCAATGATGTTTGTGGTGGACTGGCTCGATGTGTTTGGCGTGACCCTTGCGTTCCACTTGAGCGTTGAATCTGTAGGCATAACATTATTAATTATTAATCAAACTTACAAACCTGCATGCTTCAATTTCGAGGCATGTATTGTACCCACTGTCCATTATAAGTGGCGACGGGCTCACCCTCCGTCACACTGGACAGTTTCGGTACTACTTGTGAAACGTGGATGTTCTGAGATTTACGGAATATCTCTGACTACCCCCTCGGGGAATATAGTCGTGAAACTTAAAAAAAGGTCGTATAATTTTTGTTAAATTATGTTAAAGATAAAGTAGTAAAATAAAGTCACTAATGATCCACCCATCGTGAAATAATGGCGTGAACATAATTGATGTGAATTTTTTATCAAATGGTTTATTGATAGTTACCCGCTGTGTTTGTCGGCGGTGTAGTGAACGATCCTGACGGTGCCGTCAGCCTCGTGCAGGCTGTAGTAGCCCTTCACGACGTCACCGTCGCGGGTCTCGTGCTGGGACTTGATGTCACCGGTGTGCTTGTCCTCCACGTGGTACGCAAAATCGTATTTTGGGTGTCCCTGTTAAATCAGAATTACATAGTTATATAAAAGTCTTTTAATGTAAATAAAATTTAATGATGCGTGTTTTATTGTTCATTAGCTCACGTAGTGTTCCTCATGGTGTTCATGGTGACCAGATTGTTTGTGTTCTGTCTGGTGCAGCACGATGGACTGAGAGGAGGTGGCGTGGTGACCGTGACCGTGACCGTGCTCGGCTTGTGGACGTGCCGCTGCGACGCACACAGCGACGGCGATGAGTACGATCTAGAACGATACGATTTTGTTTAGAAAAAACACAATTTTACTACTTTGCATTTATAAAATCTATTATCAATTATAATTTGTCTTTAAGTATACCTTTGTGAACATTTTTAATATATTTGTTAAAGCTTATTCTTCGACTACTGAATGCTGAATGATAATTATTAATAAAGTAGTTACTCTTTTATACAATTAACTACTGCAATGTAAATTTATCTTAATTTTTTCGAAACTATCACCAAACTGGTTCGCTTAAAGCTTAAACTTGATTTGGGGTAACTTATCCAAGTCGGTATTTTAATTATACGACCTTGACAGTGACATTACGTAAACGTTCATTCATTTCGTATCCACTTTTCATGTTATTGGATCAGAGTATTAAATTATTGGAATTAGTTATAGTGCAATGTATGTGTTTGGGGATGATGAATAAAAGAGAATCTCTCGCGACTGGATGTATAATGCGCGCTGTATCGAGTCAACAATAGGTTATATCTACCTTAAGACTAAGTGTGTGTGGGGGGCTAGACACACACTACACCTCCCCCGCTAATTTATAAAAAAAAATGTATAAGCAAAAAAAACATATTTTTTTTTTACCATGTTATCAGTTAAACAGTCACAATTTCTGGATGGAAAAAGAAATCGATATAAACCAATGTAATATTAATGCGTTCAAAAAAAAACAAACAATAAAACGAATACGAATACAAAACGAATTTTACCTTTTTACTTAATTTTGCCGACCGAATCTCTCTAACCATTATTACAATTTATAGGCTAAGTATTGTTTCATAAACTAACATAAGTAGGTATAAAAACGGTAACATGAAACTTATCAGAAATTAATCATTAAACTTATTCTAGAACGCATTGTAGACGACACATAACTAAAAATTTTGTCTCAAAAATACATTGGATTGCAGTTTCTCAAAATAATTAAAATTGTTACTTATGTGAAACAAGAAATGTATTAAAATTTTCACAATAACGCTTTATTAATGAATTCAATCAACAACATACTATACAAATTATGTTGTTGATTGTTTTGTTGATACATATGATACATTGTTGATACAGTTACGGGATACAAATTTCATATTGATTTTTTTATATTTTTATGACAACATATTTATTCTAAATGTGTAATACTTTCTTCAGTAGGTACTAGCATAAATCAGCTACCATACGAAGAGATAATAGTTTTTAGAAGTAGATAACTAAGAGCTGTAACACACGATGACGCACTGCGGAGTAGCAGACACATTGCGTGCTTCTACGTGCGGTTTCAAGGCTTCCGCACATTGCAGCGATATTATCGACAGCGATATCGCGACACTTTACACACTGCAGCGATTCCGCGATTCGCGTCACGCATGCGCCCTTCACTGAATGTAGTACAAAGAGATTGTAATATCGCGGCAGTCAAAATGTACTGAGAACAATTATCGCAAAATCGCAGCGATAATATCGCTCGATAATATCGCTGCAATGAGTGGAGGCCTTTATATAGGGTCCAACTTAATATGCTGACACTTTTTTAAGGGGATGTTCAGACCATCAAACTGAACAACTTTCTCTATGGGACCAACATCGAAATCGCGAACAAAAAATCTGCTCTTCCATACAAAACTGCAAACTTACTCGAGCCAAAGGTATGGGACAGCTGATTTTTTTTCCGCGATTTCGATGTTGGTTCCATAGAGAAAGTTGTTCAGTTTGATGGTCTGAACATCCCCTTTAAAAAGTGTCAGCATATTAAGAAGGACCCTATACAACTCCTTGCTTCACAAATGACGGACTGACGTCTGCTGCTCCGTCAGTGCGTCATCGTGTGCGATCCCACTTAAGCTGTTAAACATAAAAATTGCTTACATTTATTTTGTTTTTTTTAAGGTTTTAATACCCTCCTCGAGACCTAAATACTTAAAGTGTATCCCCTACTGAACGAACTTGAACATTTCAGCCCCGCCTCACTTCTACTATACTAGGTACGTTATATCAGTAGGTATACCTATTGTTGACTTGTACTTTATTAAGTCACTGTGGTGCCATCTTGCAACTAACTGTGTAAGGAAACCAAATACGAAAAGTAAAGTTTGGGTAGTAAAGTACTCTGTGGTATAAGCATTCGCACAAAATTGAAAAAATTTCTCAAATAGAAGTAAAATTTTGTGATCATAATAATTATACTATATGGTGAGTGTCGCAAGTAAAAGTGACTTCAACTTATAATGCAGACGCACCTAATACAGTACTAATTCAAATTTTTCTTTCCTTTGAACACAGGTTTAGTTATGTATTGAAAAATAAGAACAATAACAAAGAAAGCCGAGATGTTGCTGATCATTGCTTTATTTTTTTATGAATTTGTATGGTCTTTCAAATAACGAGAATAAACCATCTAAAAATCTACAAGGTATGGCCCAGCCTAACGTTTCCGGTCTACCTGGTGGGACCGTCTTCAGAAAAAGAACTAAAAATATAATAAGGTTTACTTGCTAGGTGCAAACCATGGTTTAATATGATGTTGTCACTTTCATTAGTATGATAGAGACAGAACGTTTACTAAATACTTATTGGTGCAAAATCTTTAAGGTAGGCAGAGACCAGGGCGCACCATATACTACGATCCTTACATACGGTACCTCTTTTGCCTCATTCACATCGATACATCTTTTCATAATGCCCGTCGGTTTCGAGTACTCCGCAGTTTTTGTAGGATGCAGCCATAGACATCTGAGGTCAATGGATGCAGCCGATTTGTTCAGAATACCTACGTCCTACGAGGGCGCCCTCTGTCGACAGTTCCACTCACATTAGCTCCATATACTTACCTCTTTCGTACATCTGCTGTCACACATCTTCTCCACGTGACCAAACCCAGTCTAAGCATACCTTTCTCTATTCTTGTCACAACATCATCTTCCAATTCACATCGATCTCTGATCACAAATTGCGTTGCTGCAAAATGTTAGTTTGAAGTCAAGAAGATCTGAAAATGTTTATTATTAAAATACTTACACACTTATTTATATTTATTTGTCTTTAGAATGAAGTAATGTGTGTAAATCGAAACGTTATAATTGACAATAAGTCGTTATCAAGGACGACATCGGTATTACGATTACTCCAATAAATGTAGAAACAACGTAATAAGTATGCAAACTGGTTAAGTTTTTTAAAATTTGTTGCAACAAGTATGTAACGTAGGTGGTAAATGTATGCACTTGTTTCTTTCTATAAATACTATTGACTTGTTTAACTTTTATCAGTTAGCACTCGAATATCGAAAAGTGAACAGCGCAGTTGTAGAAAAGATAAACATGATTGCAAAGGTATCAGAAACAATACTAAATAGTTGTCATAATGACCAAAATGTCGTTTTTAAACCACTAATAAAATTTTATAGTCTGCAGCAAGTACAAGGCTTTCTATCAATACCAAGTTAATTCTATTCAGATCGTCCTCATCGCCGCCGCTGTGTGCGTCGCAGCCGCACGTCCACAAGCCGAGCACGGTCACGGTCACCACGCCACCTCCTCACAGTCCATCGTGCTGCACCAGACAGAACACAAACAATCTGGTCACCATGAACACCATGAGGAACACTACGTGAGAAATTTGGCAATAACTAAAACAAAAAAAAAACGTTTATCAACGTCATTTTCTATAATGTTACTCTGATACCATAGGGACACCCCAAATACGAGTTTGAGTACAAAGTGGAGGACAAACACACCGGTGACATCAAGTCCCAGCACGAGACCCGCGACGGTGACGTCGTGAAGGGCTACTACAGCCTGCACGAAGCTGACGGCACCATCAGGATCGTTCACTACACCGCCGACAAGCACAGCGGGTAACTACATTTTAGTAAAGTTTTGATGAGCGTTGACAGAAATATCTTTCTAATCTTCTTCTTATCGTGTGGGCAACAAGCCCTGGTGTAAGAGTTTATTCAAACCGCTTTACGGCCTCTGACGTGGTTTCTATGTAACGACTACTACCACCAGAGATAGTAATCAGGACAAACGGCTGAACGTGTCATCCGAAGCACGGAATCATCTTTTTTTTTCCAGACAATCAGGTGATTCAGCCTGCAATGTCCTAACTGACTGGGGTGAAACGCGGAAAGTAATATATTATATTTCACTAGGTGGGACACCCGTGAGAACCGAACCCACGACCTCCGTGTCAAGAGCCCAATCGAGCTCTTAACCATTAGACTAAGGAGGCAGTTTGAAATTGATGTTCCTAATGGAAATTATTAATTTACAGATTCAACGCTCAAGTGGAACGCAAGGGTCACGCCAAACACATCGAGCCCGTCCACCATAAACATCATTGATTCTGTTATAACTAGGTAGTGCTTAAAGCTAAAAAGTTGTTATTGTTATTGGTTATTTAATATAAATTATATAGAACAATTCAAAACCTATGCATTCATTTACATTATTTCCTTACAAAAATCTGTTTACATAACGATCTCATCGTTTTGTAATACTGAATTAACATTTCGAAATGTCTAGTCGTCGGTTAAACGGACGAATAAAATAATTGTCTACTATCGTCTAGTCGTTCGACTATTGGATGATATTACTTGTACTGGTGATTTATAGATCACCATCTAATTTACTAAGTCAGCCACGGATTTTACAACATTATCCGATTCAGTCGATTAGGTTTATCGAGGAGCGAAGCGATGTGCGATGATTTATTTTTATTACGGACGTCCGCATAACACGATATTCAAAATGTCAGTGCTTCTCTAAGGGTTGAACTACACATGGCCCCACGCGATCGCATTTTTCCGTCGCTCCATCCTTTTCTGTCAGGAACGTCATTTGCTATGACGCATATAAGATAGACGGAACGGAACAGCACGGAACAGCACGCCGCGTGCGATCGCGTTCCGTCTATCTTATATGCTCTAGCAAATGACGTTCCTGAGTGACAGAAAAGGATGGAGCGACGGAAAAACGCGATCACGTGCGGCCATGTGTAGTTCAACCCTAAGGCATTTCTTATTCGATTTTTACCCCCAACGCACATAGCATAATATGCTCTCGTCTATTTTCCACAAGAGCGTAGTCAAAAATATTCTGAAAACTGGATGTTCTGAGTTTTCAGAATATTTCAGACTTCACTAGTAGTGCCGAAGCTGTTCAATGAGACAGAGAGTGAGCTCGTTGCCTTTAAATGTATAATGGACAGTAGGTACAATACATGCCTCGAATTTGAAGCATGCACGTTTCTTCACGATGTTTTCCACAAACAAAAAGCCAGTTATGTTACAAATCGTACATAAATTCCAAAAAACTCATTGGTACGAGTCTGCTTGGACAGGGATCAAACCATCTTCTCCTGGACGGGAGGCATGAATGGTGAATTCTTTCTCACTTCCTAATGGACTGTATTAATTGTAGAATCTGAAGACGGTGAAGACCACTTACATTTTTTAAAGACTAAACGATAATTATTATGAAAACCTTTTATTAATTTCTCTGCTTCATGGCAGAAGTGTCCAAAAATTATATAGGTAACCAAGTATAATACTTTACATAACTTTTGACGATTCGATCAACGTCTTCCTCGTCGTACCGGCGAGGGCATTCCAGAATAATTGTGTTACGAAAATAAGATACTGTTGAAAGCCTCGATCTCCTAAAGTTTATAAATTACAGAAACCAACAGTTATATTGTTATGAAGATCCATCTGATGGATACACAAAAATATTTGACCACCCTTCCACCTCCCACGAAGACTTCATAGTCTGCAGGAGTGAGGACTGAAAATGGGGTGTCGCGCGGTCGTGTCGCTCTGTACATAAAAATACTACGGAAATCATAACTAGCAATAGCATTTGGACGTAATAAACTGTATTTGACAAAGGAAAGTGTAAATTTTTGAACTAAACAAATTCACGAAAAACACTAGCGGCAGTAGCCCGACTTCTACCAACCTCGATTTTTTCGGTTTATTAAAAAACAAGGAACCCTTATAGTTTCGCCATGTCTGTCCGTCTAACTGTCCGCGGGTTAGCTCAGAGACGCTTAGTACTAGCTAACTAGTAGGTATAGTATTCTATTATCTGTGGTACTAGAAAGCTGAAATTTGGCATGGGTATACAATAGTATACTGATCACGCCGACAAAGTGGGTATGTCATTTTTCGATTTAGGGATCCGTTAGCGAGTAAACATTTTTGTAAGAGTCAAGTGTACATTTTCACAGAATGTGCGTTATTACGCCGGATTT
Source organism: Agonopterix heracliana (assembly GCA_963693445.1). Classification (NCBI taxonomy): domain Eukaryota; kingdom Metazoa; phylum Arthropoda; class Insecta; order Lepidoptera; family Depressariidae; genus Agonopterix; species Agonopterix heracliana. The sequence goes on from OY856310.1 coordinate 7,580,390, forward strand.
GCTAATAAATAATAAAAAGTCAAAGAGTAAAAAATTTAGGGAGGGGGTCTAGTTTTTATCAACGTGTTTTTTCTTCTCGCTTTATCGTAAAAATTGTGATATATGCGTACAAGCGTCAAACCTGGTGTGATTAATCACTGATTATAGAGCAAACTCTACATTATATCAAAAAATAATTCAAACCTGCCAAGTGTAAGTCGGTCTCGCGTTAAAGGGTATCGGAGAAATCTAAACTGATTTTGTAAGCTAATAATATATTGTGTGATGGTGTGGTACGGTAGCCCGACTCGCACTTCACCGGTTTCATTATTAGTTTTGATGTTGATTTACATTTTTTGTGAAAAAAAAAAACAATTTCACTATTTTCGCTAGTAAAATAATTATATTGGGTTGACATTCATGTCCCTTGTACGGACAGCATCAGAGAAATCGGACTCTGCTGCGCTTATACAGATTAAGATAGAGGGGTCAGGTTTCTCTGATGCTGACTGTACATGCAAGGGGTGCATCGACACTAAACAATTTCTTCAATCGCCGATTATTTACTGATAGTAAATATTTCTTTGAGGAGTTCCATTCTATTGTTTATATTCGAGGCGCTTCATCAAATCTGCACGAAACTAAAATGGAACAAATTCGGGGGTAACTCATTTAGAACAAAAACAATAATAATCTAAATCGGTCAAGAAATGCTTTTCCTATTAGTAGCTAGGATTCCTTATATTTGACAATGGAACCATCAAATGTAAGCGGAAAATCAGGTTAGGTTAAAGTAGGCTTATTCAAATATACATCATAGTTTCAGATATTTCGTGTTGAGACAGTAGTAAAATGTACATAATTTTTCTATTAAAAAAGTAACATGTACGATTAATATATGTTTATTTTATATTTTATCACCTAAATTAACTAAATAACATTAACATTTTTAAATCTTTTAGCTCTTATCTATCGCAGATTTATTAATGGTGTTTATGATGGACTGGCTCGATGTGCTTAGCGTGGCCTTTGCGTTCCACTTGAGCGTTGAAACTGTTGACAAAGATAATTGATAATAAATTTAATGTAACATAAAACTAGGTAGCATAAAATGATCGGTTATTTTAGGTATAATTGAAGTTACCCGCTGTGCTTGTCGGCGGTGTAGTGAACGATCCTGACGGTGCCGTCAGCCTCGTGCAGGCTGTAGTAGCCCTTCACGACGTCACCGTCGCGGGTCTCGTGCTGGGACTTGATGTCACCGGTGTGCTTGTCTTCCACTTTGTACTCGAACTCGTATTTGGGGTGTCCCTGTTCAGATTAACATAATTATGGAAAAGGACATAGATACAATTTAAAGTTATTTTGGGTATCGTACGGCCAAGTAGCTCACATAGTGTTCTTCGTGGTGTTCATGGTGACCAGATTGTTTGTGTTCCGTCTGGTGCAGCACGATGGACTGTGAGGAGGTGGCGTGGTGACCGTGACCGTGACCGTGCTCGGCTTGTGGACGTGCGGCTGCGACGCATAATGCGGCGGCGAGGAGGATGATCTATAGATCAATACAATTTTGATTAGAAAAGAAGATTAGGTACATACTTAATTTTATTGTACCGTGAGTTTTTGTATTTTGGATTAGGTACCAAAATTTATTATTAAGTAGGTACTTAGATAAATAATACCTTGGTGAACATTTTGAATTTGGTATTTTTGATAATGCAGGTTTTATCTTCGACTTCTGATTGCTGACTGATAATTACCAATCAAGACATTATTCTTTTATACAATGAACTGTTGCAAACATAAAATTAACTTTTGTTGTACTTTCAACGAACAGGTTCATTTTAGCCTTAACATGATCTGGGGTAAAATAATAACTTACACAGTGGTATTTTCATTAATACAACCTTGATACTGACATTACGCAAACTTTCATTCACTTCATGTCCATCTTTCTTGTCATTGGCACGTGGCAGAAGAATTATACGATACGAAATGTTTCATTGAATCGCTATTAGGTAAGACAAAGAGTTCATCTATACTAATACTAATAATAAATCATAAAAATTTGATTAGATTTTTTGTTTTTGTTTATATTGAATAGGCTCCGAAACTACTGGGCCAATCTGAATAATTCTTTCACTATTAGAATGCTACATTATTCGTGATGACAATAGGCTACAAAAACGGCCAAGTGTGTGTCGGGAAGATTCTAGGGCGCTACGAAGTTTGCCGCGGTCATCTAGTTTTAAATACTTTCGTTAGTACACTAGAACTAGTAGCCTAGTAGCATCAATCAGATCAGAAAATAGTTTTAGGATAGCTATCGAACCAACACTCTACTTTTGGCAACGAGTTTAAATCAAAAAAATATATAATACAGTTTTAGTATTTAGTAGGCTATCACTTACACCCTGTATATGTGTACAGTATTAAATAGTTTCTAATAAGCTGATTAAAATATTAAGCTATAGAAGCGAAGGCGTTAGAACTCCGCAAAGAATGACTCAATGAGGATTATGTTATATAGTTTTACTGCCAGGTTCAATGTTGTTTGAGATCTAAAAGTTCTGAAGAGTTTAAAATTACATATACCTAAGTATATTTTGACTGAAGAAATGTTGAAATGCAATAACTGACAATACGTCGTTACCAAGGACGACATTACGTTGCTACGCCAATTAATGTAGATTAAGTTTGCAAACTGGTTAAGCTCTTTACAATTCTTGCAACAACATGTATACATGTAACGTAGTTAGTGTATAATATTGCTATGCATATAAAAGACTAAGGATTTTTTCAATTTTTATCAGTAAGCCATCGAATATCGAAAAGTAAACACCGCAGTACTAAAAAAATCAACATGATTTCAAAGGTAACAGAAACACTTTAATAATGACCAAACAGTGTATTCAAAGAACAAATTAAATTGTCTTCAAAAATATCAAAGGTTTCTACTATACCCTATAAATTCAACAGATCATCCTTCTTGCCGCCGCTGTGTGCGTCGCAGCCGCACGTCCACAAGCCGAGCACGGTCACAGTCTCGGTCACCACGCCACCTCCTCACAGTCCATCGTGCTGCACCAGACAGAACACAAACAATCTGGTCACCATGAACACCACGAAGAACACTATGTGAGCTGCTTGGCCGTACAATACACAAAATAACTTTAAATTGTATCTATGATCTTTTCTATAATTATGTGAATCTGAACAGGGACATCCCAAATACGAGTTCGAGTACAAAGTGGAGGACAAGCACACCGGTGACATCAAGTCCCAGCACGAGACCCGCGACGGTGACGTCGTGAAGGGCTATTACAGCCTGCACGAGGCTGACGGCACCGTCAGGATCGTTCACTACACCGCCGACAAACACTCTGGGTAACTATAACTACTTATTTTACACGAAAAAAAACATAATGAGAGTAAACAAACAGGTAATACAGAAGGTATAAAAATAGGCGGTTTCTTCCAAAATTATTTATTAAACATTGATAAAGATTAACAGAATATCTTACTAATGGAAACTTTTTTTACAGATTCAATGCTCAAGTGGAACGCAAGGGTCACGCCAAACACATCGAGCCAGTACACCATAAACATCATTGATTCTGTTATGCTAGCTATACTAGTGCTTAAACCTAAAAAGTTGTTACCTATTGTTAGTGGTTATTTAATATAATATAGAACAATTATTTAAAATAACAATTGTTATTATCTTTAATCCATTCCTATAATTTCCTTATGCTAGCACCGCACATGGCGTATTTGGCAAATATCACGCATGACAAATACCTCTTTTTTACGTGAAAATATGCAATAAACCTACGAAAACGTTGATCCCAGGGGATGTTTTGGTTGCATATGCCTATTTTACTCCTTTTATGTGCATCGAAAATCGACAGACTGCCGGGAAACGCGTATTTGTCATTCGTGATATTTGCCAAATACGCCATGTGAAGTTCTAGCCTAGCATTAGAAAAACATTTTTACAAACGATGTCATCGTTGGAGTTGCGTTGTGGGTCTGCTATTGGGCGGTCGCTTGTCGGTTCTCCCATCCCCGGCCTACAGCGGAATTCCAGTGGTGGCTCAGGATATTGTTCTTTTATAAGAACAACCCTTGAAGTCACCAAAATATCTATATAACCGTACAACGTCAAGCACTTTTGCTACAAAAACTCGACATTGGCAAAATCATCTACACCAAGATGGATGCCATAACCTAAAAATAGAATAGAATAGAATAGAATAGAATAGATGTCATCGTTTTGTCATACCTACTTATTTGCCAATGTTTTGTCATTTTCATATTTAGGTGGGTATGTATAGCTATAGCTTTTCCTGTACCTAATACCTATAATAACATATATTTCAAGAGCTCTTACGCTCTAAAGATTTTTTTCCTAACACACTTTTTTTTAACTTACTAAAGGTTATTGTTATTATAAAAATCGTAATATTATGTAAGTACTTATGTATTAACTTAAAATTAACCGCCAAACAATTTTAAGTTGTGAAAACTTACCGAATTACAGATTGTAGTAGTAGTTCAGCAAGTAATATCTTTTTGTATATTTTTAAGAACCTTACCGTAATAGACCTCAATTCATTTATCGGCGACGAAGCCAACAAATATAACCTTTTTGGTACATAACTTTTTATCTTTTTTGGTTAGATATCAATACCTAGGTACTATATTTTGTTAAGTTACATTCCTTATAGAATATTATGTTAAATATTACGTTATTTGATTATAGATAATGTTATAATCATAAATTATGATTATGGGTTCTACATCTTTTTGATAATTATGGACTCGCAATTTGCTGTTTTCGAATTTTGAGTTTTCAGACAAACATTCGATCAGCTGATTGCATTTAGTATGAGAAGTAAAAAATTTTTTTGCGAATTTCCTATGTGTTTCTTAGGTAAAGTTGTTCAGTATCATGGTACTATAATACTATTACCTATTCTGTGATCATGGGTAAAATCACCCCTTAAAGTAATGCAACTGTTTATCCTATCAAGTGTATTTGGACGTCAATATCTGGGGAACTAGTTGAGCTTTTTATACAATTTCCGATTCTGAATAGTCAGAAGATTTGATAAAAGCATAAAATATGTGAACCGTATTGTCATGGTGTCAATAAATAAATGAAAACTTAATATGCTGACACTTTTAGGGGATGATCAGACCGTCGAAGTGAACAACTTTCTCTATGGCACCAACATCGAAATCGCGAAAAAAAAAATTATATGATGTTCCATACAAAACTGCAACCCTATTTGAGCCAAATGTATGGGACAGTTGATTTTTTTTTCGCGTATTCGATATTGGTCCAGTAGAGAAGGTTGTTCAGTTTGACAGTCTGTTTATTCCCATAAAAAAGTGTCAGCATATTAAGAAGGACCCTGTATTATGCTACTAAACTAGTGATACTTTTGTTCTTTAATATTATGATAACAGTTTATTGTACAAACAGACATAATAGTACTCAAAGTTGAGAAAATATATGCAAAGGGTGAGCTTACCTCTAAAAAGATTACGAAGATATAAAGTTTTGAATTTTTTCATACAAAATTTCAAAGCTTTGTATGTTCGTAATTATAATATAAATTTCAAATTTTATTTGATACGCGGCATCTAGATTCTCTAAGCTATTTTTCCATATATAAAATATTACTTATATTAATGCCGTCTACGTGTATTACGCGTCAAACTTTTGCATAAAATTGACACCTCTGCAACTACCTTAAGTTTAAAGTAGTTTAAGATGAAATATTAAGTTTTGTTGCTAATATATCGATCATGGATCTCTAAAATTGACTTTTTAAGAACTTATCCAATAGGTGAGCAATAAAATAAATATTAAGTATAATTTTTTTTTTTTGTATTTGGGAAATATTTACAAATTGTAACATTATCATTAAAACTAAACAACTTTCAGACTTAAGCTATAGGTAGTTCTTTATCATAAAATCAATGATGTTTATGGTGGACTGGCTCGATGTGTTTGGCGTGACCCTTGCGTTCCACTTGAGCGTTGAATCTGTAAGAATAAAAGTAATTCACCGTTAATAAATTTTCCCAAAAACTAACTTTTAATGTTAAGAAATTTTGAATATGAATTAAACAGTCTTTTGATAGTTACCCGCTGTGTTTGTCGGCGGTGTAGTGAACGATCCTGGTGGTGCCGTCAGCCTCGTGCAGGCTGTAGTAGCCCTTCACGACGTCACCGTCGCGGGTCTCGTGCTGGGACTTGATGTCACCGGTGTGCTTGTCCTCCACATGGTACGCGAACTCGTATTTTGGGTGTCCCTGTTAGATCAAAATGACATACTTACTTGTATAAAATTCTTTTAATTGCAAATAAATTTTGAGTGCTTTATTATTCATTAGCTTACGTAGTGTTCCTCATGGTGTTCATGGTGACCAGATTGTTTGTGTTCTGTCTGGTGCAGCACAATGGACTGTGAGGAGGTGGCGTGGTGACCGTGACCATGACCGTGCTCGGCTTGTGGTCGTGCCGCTGCGACGCACACTGCGGTGGCGATGAGTACAATCTGCGTAGAAGAAAATATGAACTTATAGGTATGAAGCAATAATATTTATGAAGACATAAAATGTGATTTGCTTTAATACTTTGAAATACAAGCATTATTTAACCTATACCTTAAAATACATCTTGAGATTTGTAGAGCTGTTTACTCTGTTGTTTCAAATTGGAAACTGATAATTTTCAACGAAATTATTCGTCTTTTATATCGTTAAAGTAAAGCAATAATAAGTGCATACTTTAAAAAAGGTATAACAAGTTTGTTACAGTTTGGGGTACCATGTAAGTAACCGAGTCCTTGCCGACTGAGTATGGCCAAATCAGTAACGCCCACCTTTCTTAGTGCGACACCAATATCGATAGCTTTCACATTTCTCATAGCATTGTTGAACACACTGTAAATTAAAATTTAATAATATTTGTTTTATTATTTTAATCTATACACATCGACCTAGAACTCTATGGACACAGGGTCTAGTACAAAATTCTCGATAAAAGTGTCCCAAACTAACCTTATAAAAAATATTGGTATGCATAGTAATGTAAACAAACTGAATATATTGCAATTGTAATCGTATGAAGGGTTAATTTTGCTTACACCTACTTAACACCATATGCAGCTTCGACTGGAGGTAAAAATGAACATCAAACATGACAGACGTAATGGCGAACGCGATGACAGATAATCAATAAATAAAATACAAATTAAATATTATGTTCGTAAACAAAATGATACTTCTAAATGCTTCTAAATGATAAAATAATAGTTTGCTTACTGAAAATAGGATACACCGTCACATTTTTTCACTTTTCTTTGGTAGTTTTTACATGTTTTTACAACACAGTGTACGCCATCATGAACTCGCGCGTGCTTAGACGACCAAACAAAGACTGGCAAGAGACTACAGTGCCTTTTTGAATTGTACACTTCTTTTGGTTCGGACACTTTTGAGCGTGGATCCATCTTCCATAGTGTTCTAATTCAATGTCTATACATACAAAACAGTTCCATGACTGACTGATAGACAACGCACAGCCTAAACCGTTGAAGATAAATAAATATAAATATAAATATCTTGGACATTGTCACACAAATTATCTAGTCACATTTAAAGTTCCAGAATCTAGCCTGGACTTGTATTACGATAACTAGACACCGATATAGAATACATATACAGGGTGTTTCATAAGTAACAATCAATATTTGAAACTTTTAAGGGGGTTGTTTAGACCGTCAAACTGAACAACTTTCTCTATGGGACCAACATCGAAAAAGCAAAAAAAAAAAAATTTCATATCCCCTACATATTTTAGCTCTAGTCGATTTGTAGAGTACCTATGGAACATCAATTTTTTTTTTCGCGATTTCGATGTTGATCCCATAGTGAAAGTTGTTCAGTTTGATGGTCTATACCACCCCCTTAAAGGTTTATTTGTATTTTTGTAACACCTTGTATAGATACAAACATCCATGACTCGGGTACATATATTTATATTCATCATACAAATATTTGTCCCTTACGGGATTCAAACCCACGACCCTTGGCACAGCAGGCAGCTTTACTACCGACTGAGCAAACGGGCCGAAGATAGAAACATAACATTTCGGAATACCCATAATATTCTATAAATAGAGCATTTTTTTCCAAAATCAACCCAAAATGGGATCTAAGCTTTTGTTGATGACGAAGTCGCGGGAATGAGTTAGTTTTAATACAAAATATGAAACGTAATACCCACGTTTTAGATTTATGAAAGAGGGTTCATCATCGTTATCATCATCACAGCCTATACAAGTTGTTTCAAAAGTACAAATAAACATTTAAGGAGGTTTAGACCATCAAACTGAACAACTTTCAACTATGGGACCAACATCGAAACCGCGAAAAAAAATCTGATGTTCCATACTAAACAACAAATCTACTCGAACTAAATGTATGGGATAATAGATTTTATTTTTTCGCGATTTCGATGTTGGTCCAATAGTGAAAGTTGTTCAGTTTAATGGTCTAAACAACCCCCGTAAAAGTTTTAAATGTTATTTTTACTTTTGTAACTCCCTGTATACGTCCCACTTCAGGGCACAGGCCTACCCTCAGGGAGGGTGAATGGGTGTTAGTCCACCACGCGTGCCCAATGCGGATTAGTACACTTCACATACGCATCTGAATTCCATCTTCAGCATATGCAGGTTTCCTCACGATTTTTTCCTTCACCGTTTGAGAGCAGCCGGTATTAGGTACGTACATAAGTTAGAAAAACTCATTTGTACATGGCATGTGGTCTGTGCGGATTCGAACCCGCGCCTCATGATTGAGTTTCCATAGCTCCTCGCAACGCGCTAACCACCGACGCTCTAAGTAAGAGTTAAGAGGGTTATACTGGTGTAAATTTAAATGCGTTAATTACATACTTAAGGAAGCGCTCTAAATCGATTTCTATGTTGCTTCCAGGGTGAAAGTTGTTTAATTTGATAATCAGAAACATCCTATTAAATATATAACGCATTGAAGTTTACATCCTCTATAGTCAATAAATATTAATCTATGCAGCGCACTTTTTTTTTACTTTGTTCCCCACATTCACAAACAAGCACCACTAACTATTGATAAGCCCGATATCAGGTTTGTCCCAATGCATTGCAGAAACGTCAGTCAGTAACAACATGCTGCTAATCTTATGACAACCATAAAATCTGGTTAGAATAGGGCTAGTTCCAATATCTGTTTCAGAAACAGGTCTAGACTTGTTATAGATAACGATATTACATAATAATGTATTAATATAAACATCTATAACTTTGTAGTAGCTATTATTTTTATAAATTTTAGCAAAGTTTGAAATTGTCATACTTTTTAAAAAAAAACCGTGAAATATTCATACATAGGAAAGTCCCACAAAACCGTTTCCACGGTTTGTCTGTGAGATTAATCAATTTACTCTGGCTAAGCCCCTCAGTTTATTAATTTATGTTCATGCCAATAATTCCTTCGACCGACAAAATGTATTCTTTGCAAATAGGGACAATTATAATAAAATATAGCAGAATTGAGAGCCTCCTCCTAATGTTGAAGTCGGTTAAAAACCAAATGAAAGCAGCCTTAAATGCTAACTCAACCGAGTACTCTACCTATGACTCTACTATAAAGTAATTTGGTTCAAGTAATCATTCAGTTTTCAGAAAGCTTTTCTAGGAACAGCTTTCTAATTACATAAATTTTTAGTTCTGTTATCAAGTTTAATTTTCAGTAAGTCCACAAAATATAGATAGGGAATGGAAACGTAATGTCAAAATTGAAGGTTACACTCACTTGTCAATACAGACTCAATTAGTAGAAATTATTATTAAAATGAACAGGTTCTGTAGTATTTACATACTTGCAAAAATACATTTTGTAACTGCACGAATGCTTTCGATATAAAAGACTAACTTAGTTATGTTGAGATATCATTACTCTCTTAGTTTTCAAAGTGTCAACAAATCCAATTTACTTACAATGTACTTTAAGGTAATTTAAAAAAAGTAAAATGTTATCCTTAGCAATTCGATCATACAATTTAATAGATGTTTGAATATTGTTTGAGATAGTTACATTTTGTTCACATTCGAGCATCTCTATTTCTATATAATCTCTAAATATAGTATTTGTAAAATAATGTCGCTATCTGCGAATGTCCTCATCATTCCTGTTTCTCTACTTACTTCTTCTAAACCACGCAACTGAGTTTGATACGGTTCTCACTGTCATTTAGAGAATTTCTTCAGGAAGGTTTATGTGTATAAATACGTATACTTAAAAGCTGGGGTAGGTCGTAATTGTTCATTATAAAACTCTTGTAACAACATCATCATCATCAGCCTGTCATCGTCCACTACTGAACATAGGCCTCTCCCAAGGCGCGCCACAAAACTCTGTCCTCGGGTTTTCTCATCCAGTCGCTCCCCGCTACTTTATAACAGCATGTATCTTGTATAAACTAAAATGCTGGCATGTATATCTCTATTATGATACGCCATTATCCCACTATTAGGGTTCGGTGCAATTTTTATTTCCATTATAATAAGGTAACTTCTCATAATTAAATCCATAATTCAAAATGTGTCGTTACTGGAATTCCAGATCATCCTCCTCGCTGCCGCTGTGTGCGTCGCAGCCGCACGTCCACAAGCTGAGCACGGTCACGGTCACCACGCCACCTCCTCACAGTCCATCGTGCTGCACCAGACACACCACGAGCCCCAGCACCATAAACAATCTGAACACAAACAACAATCTGGTCACCATGAACACCACGAGGAACACCATGTAAGCTACCTTTACTTTCCAAAATGACACGTTCAAGATTTTTTATCAATAAGACTGTCAATCCCCTCCGGAAATAAGCTCATGCTTATGTTTTACTTTTTATAATGTTGTTATTTGAATACCATCGTTGAATGTGATTGTTCACAGATTTGAATACCATAGTTAAATATGATAGTTCTCAGATTCAGGCAATGCTTTAAGTCAAGCAAAAATAACACTGTTTAGAGCGTACTGCACATCTTTGTACACCTGGTAGTCGTTGGGCTGCATATCGCCAGGGATCTCTAAGGGCCCTGCACATCCAATAAAATAACGCCTTCAGGATGCTGCTAGGGCTGCCGCGCTTCTGCAGTGCGTCTGGCATGTTCGCAGACGCTCATGTGTATGGGTTTCCCACCACGCTTTGCAAACGGTGTGCCGCCGCGCTTCAGAGGTTTAGCGCCAGCACCAACAGCATCCTGAACATAGTCTCCAATAGATAATGTGACAGTAGCTTTATCAAGCACTGGATCGGTCTCCTCTTCTGTGTTTACACTAATATAGATATTTAAGTGTGATACTAACAACATATGGATGTAACGTCTGAAATAAAGATTTATTATTTATTTATTTATTTTATAGGGACACCCTAAATACGAGTTCGAGTACAAAGTGGAGGACCACCACACCGGTGACATCAAGTCCCAGCACGAGACCCGCGACGGCGACGCCGTGAAGGGCTACTACAGCCTGCACGAGGCTGACGGCACCACCAGGATCGTTCACTACACCGCCGACAAACACAACGGGTAAGTAAAATCACGAATTCTTGTGGAGCAAATTGTCGCGGTTACAGCATACAATTTGAAATCACAACCTGCTAAACCTAAACGGCACCTAACGTCTGCTAAACAGCAGAGCAGTTCTTGATAAAATTTAGAAGAGAAATGACTTTCATCCTGAAGGTCGACCTAGGCAAAAAACTATAACGCTGACGAATTCACGGGTAACAGTTCCAAAAGAAAATTCTGACAATTGTGCCGCATTCTATGCTCTTACTGGATGATGTCAATCTAATCTAAGATTTTTTTACAGGTTCAACGCTGTCGTAGAACGCAAGGGTCACGCCAAACACATCGAGCCTACCCACCATCGTCATTGATTTGAAAAATTAAATATTAGGAAATGTTTGGGGTTGTGATATTAGTTATACCGTAATAAATGAATGTTGTTTTATTAAACTATTTTTCTTTTAATTATTTATTAAAAAAAGAAAGATAATTACGTACTTCGGATGGCACTTTAAGCGGTTTTTACTATCTCTGTTGGTAGTAGTCGCTACATAAAAACCACGGCAGAGGCCGTTAGGCGGTCTGAAAAAACTCTGAAACCGGGCATCTATTCATGTGCACCGGGATTTACTACCCACACGATAAGAAGAAGAAGAATGATTTATTAAAACCCACAAAATTAAAAAAAGATTTAACGATTTTTACACATTTTTTGTTATATCAAAGTTAAATACGGTTTTAGCCAGGTAACTAAAGTAAATATAACTTATAGCGCTTAGACTAAGTTACTTTAGTCTAAGTTATAGCGTACCGAATTACATTGCGCTTTGTATTTTACACGCACAAGCGGCTAGTTTTAAATACCTGGCTTAAATAACTTTATTAATTACCAATAAATAAACTTTCAGAGAGCTATTTATTTTGATAACCTTATTCGAGATAAATCGAAATTGCTGTACTGGCCAAATACATGCGAGCAGCGGCCGGCAAAAGTTGTATTAAAATCCATATCTGTCGTGGTTTAGCGGCCAAATAAATTACATAGTAAACTCATACTGTCGTGTTATTTAAAAATGGAACGATCTTTTACTGCAAAACATGGCAACCAAGGAGGTAACTTATTAAAAAATTTATTTAAATTTCGAACTGGCTTGCAAATAGAAAGCTACGTATAATTATTACGAATGAAAACTTTTACCACAGATTAATAATAAGTTAGTAGCTTTAACGCAGGAAAAAATATTGTTGTCGTCATTGATTTTGAAAAGTTGACTGATTTTAATTTCCGCGCATTGTTTGAGAAAAGCACTATACAAGCCTTGCCCACAACTAGGCATTGATGGACCTACGTATGTGGGCCGAGGTGAAGCCACTTTTGGCGGTTTTAACGATAATAACTACAAACATTATAAAAACAAATCTGCAGTGCAGTGCAGCAAATAAATTGAAAATCAGCAATGACTACAATGTGACATTCTTGTATTTTGGAAATATTGTTTAATTGTTAAGAAATAAAAAAAATACGATTGTGGGCAGCACAATAGGCTCGGTGCAGCGTTAATAAACTTGTTCGTCAGCCAGTTGGCACAAGAGCTCTAGGAGCTCTTTCGGCTCTACCATTTTAAGAGCATTGATTATTTATCTTGCTCTAGTAAGTATACCTAACAGTTATAAGAAAGTAATGGTTACAAAATGTTTCCATTTTATTTAGTTAATGTTTTTCAAAGTTGGTACTAAGAATTCCCACAAAAACTGTGATAATATAATTATTAGCAACAATATGTTTACACTTATATGCGAATGAAAAGGCATTCGGTTTGGTTGCTATTTAGTTTCTCGTGGCGCCATACAAATTGTTGGAGGCTACGTGGATACCTGGTTAAAATAAATACGTCGTAGTACAGCACCTATAAATCGACGATGCCGTACCGGTTTTACAGTGCTCTTAATAAAACGACACTTTAAGGAAGGACACTCCCTTCGATTACGTCAAAAGGTCGTTCGTTTACATTACCTGTTTCAGTACCTATGTAAATTACACATAGACTTATAGTACGTTGATATCGTTGAAATTACATAATATTGAATAATTACCTCTATTGGATTCTCCTCCTTTTAATGTCGGTTTAAAATGTTATCGTTTGTCTGTTTTGCTGGTTTGAACTTTTAGAGCCTAACACTCGTTTTAAAAATCTTAATCGTATATTTCTTTTCGACTTCAGAGATATTTCGAATTTTAATTATCTAACTTAAGATGTGAAAATGGGCGTAAAACAAGTACAAATATTTCATAGTCTAGCACATAGTCGGTACGACTTAAGTGATCAAAATTAATAGACTGTATTATCTATACTATCCTGATACCAGAAATTGCATAGATACTTTTAGAAAAATAACTAACTGACCAAGATCGCTTTATTATTAACTTGATTCAATACATGATTCTGTTTTTGTATTTTGCAGATAATAGCTCTGTACGCTCTGGTAGTGGTCTCCCAGGCAGGACTCCTGGTGGAGCCGCAGTACTCCTCAGCCGCGGCCGTGTCCTCCCAGAGCATCGTGCGCCAAGACCAGCCCCACACAGTCGCCACCAAGCTGGTCGCTGCCCCCGTTGCTTACCACGCTGCTCCCGCTGCTGTCTCCTACCACGCCGCTCCCGCTCCCATAACCTACCACTACGCTGCCCCTGCTGTGGCCTACCACAGTGCCCCAGCGCATTACTCTTCAGTATCTTCTGAGAATATCATCCGCCATGATCAGACCGAGGCTATCGCGTCTAAGTTGGTTGCAGCTCCGGTAGCTTATCAATCCGCTCCTGCCACTTTATCCTATCACTCTGCTCCATCGGACCACTTTTCCGCCGTGTCTTCCCAGAACATAGTTAATCATGGGCATAATCTCTTCACACCTGCTTCGGATATCAAGCTATCTGTCAGTGATCCCGTATCCTATCACGCTGATTCCACCCGTGTTTCCTACCACGCCGTTGCCCCAACTCAAGTTTCCTACCACGCCATTCCTGCACAAGTTTCCTATCATGCAGTTCCTGCTCAAGTATCATATGCTCACCAGGATGAGGAAGAATATGTAAGTTTTAATTTCTTATTGATTCAATGTAACCACAGCGAAGTATTTATGATTATATTATTATAAGCCCGCGTGGTCACCGTCTACAATAAAGCCACTCCGACCTCCACCTGGGTGTCACATCCAGAAACATAAAGAGGTCTAACAATTTAATCTTATCGACTATAACATTACGAGGGAGGCTCCATGTCCAGATGCAAACTTCTTGTAGCTAAAGATGATTTGATTTGCCATAAATGGTTTGTGTGTGAAAGGCTAGTCATAGCTTGACTCATCATTGGTACAACTACGCGCACAAAATCACAGCCTATGTGTACGTCCCAATACAGGGCACAGCCTGTGCCCTGCAGTGGCTTAGGCCTACCCTCAGGTATGGCGTTAGTCCACCACGCGTGCCCAATGCGGATTGGTTGACTTCAAATACACGCATCGGAATATTTTTTTAGGTATGCTTGTTTCCTCACGAAGTTTTCCTTCGCCGTTTTAGAGTAGTCGGTATTACGTACATAAGATAGAAAAACACATTGGTACATGGCATGTCTTCCGTGAGGATTCGAACCTGGAACTCAAGATTGAATTTCCATAGCTCTCCGCAACGCAACACCGACGCTCTGTACCGACCGACGAATGTTAATAATTGTTTATAATTTTGTTACAGACCCACCCCAAGTACGCGTTCTCTTACTCTGTATCTGACGCACACACGGGTGACAAAAAGTCGCAGCAGGAGAGCCGCGACGGAGACGCCGTGCACGGCGAGTACTCGCTCCTGGAGGCGGACGGCTCCGTGCGCAGGGTGCAGTACACCGCCGACGACCACAACGGCTTCAACGCGGTCGTGAGCCACTCCGCTCCCGCTCAACACGCCGCCCCCGCTCACAAGCTCATCGCTCTCCGCTAAGTCCTCCCGCAGGCTGTTTTGTACATAGCAACACCTAGTTTTTAAGGAACACGAACTGTAAATAGTCAATATTTATTTAAATTAAATACGTAAAGTAAATTGTTAACATGCAGATTTTTTTCATGTTTTCTATTATCTTACTATAGTTTAAGAATACCTACAAGCTACTGTCCTATTTTTATACCACGATAGTATACAAGTTGTAAGAAAAAGTATCATTAAACCTTTAATATATATACAATTCCATACTAAACTGCACTACACGACTAAAATGTATGGGACAGCTGATTTTTTTTTCTTTTCGGTTTGCTCTCATAGTAAAAGTTGTTCAGTTGTGGTTTAAAGGTTAATGATACTTTTCTTTACACCCTGTATAGTATAAAAATACTGTTACTTGGGTTTTATCGGCTCAATATTATTAAATAAACTTGGATAGCGGAATCTTTGTGAAAAATTGCCTCACCATTGTCTTAGAAGATATTTACGATACCTACGTCATTCCGAATAAAACCGACTAAGTGCAAGTCGATTTTATGCACTTGTGTTCCGAACCTGACCGCATTACAATGTTTTAAATGGAAATATAAATATACCAAAGTAATTTATAATTACTTAAGATGGTACGGAGCCTAATACGCCGTCATGAGTATTTTTTTATTTCTAAACAATTACACAATCAAATTACTCTCATCTCTCCGTCTCACAACACCAATACCTTGCGCCATTTCTGTCACAGGCGCCACTTTCAGACTTCTTCTAACTACTACACACACTCTGCTACTTACTCATTCCTAATCATGTTAATTTCCTTTCCAGGAGAGCGATTTTTAATACTCAAACGTTGAACTCAGCAGTTAAAAATGTCAAAGTTTCTTTGTGTGTGTAGCCTGCTAGGATGCTCGGTGCGTGTGGGTATAGCTTACGCAGTTAGTGCGTTCGTTCACACAGGATGACGCACTGACGGAGCGGCAGATGTCAGTCCATAGAACCACACCCTGTGCGTCAATGCGTCACCATGTGTGCTTCAACGTGCGATTTCATACAACTCCTTGCTTCACAAATGACTGACTGACATCTGCCGCTGCGTCAATGCGTCATCGTGTGTGAACGCACTAATAGTAGTTTTTTCTGCACGATTTTTAGTCAATATATTTGACCGTTATGATCACGACGCATCGCGACGGCGTCGCGATGTCGTTTAGCCATGAAGATATTGGTAACAATAGTTGCTTTGACGGCTGATCAATTGTTTACTCGTTCACCGGTGCAGCATAGGTAGCATGACACCGTGATACAGCGCTATCACACATTCGCTCTCTTTCCATTTATAAACGAGATCAACGACGTGATACAGTCGTATCACGTGTAGCATGCTACGAGTGCTGGTGTTCTCCTGTAAAAATTTTATTACCTACAATTTAACTGCAATATATAGGCTAGAATATTTAAGTAAAAAAAAAACAAGTTCTTTACAATTTGCTTTATATATTTAAATAAATATTGACTATTTACAGTTCGTGTTCCTTACAAAATAGGTGTTGCTATGTACAATACAGCCTGCGGGAAGACTTAGTGGAGAGCGATGAGCTTGTGAGCGGGGGCGGCGTGTTGAGCGGGAGCGGAGTGGCTCACGACCGCGTTGAAGCCGTTGTGGTCGTCAGCGGTGTACTGCACCCTGCGCACGGAGCCGTCCGCCTCCAGGAGCGAGTACTCGCCGTGCACGGCGTCTCCGTCGCGGCTCTCCTGCTGCGACTTGTTGTCACCGGTGTGTCCGTCAGCCACAGAGTACGAGTAGTCGTATTTGGGGTGAGCCTGTTTGAAGTAGAGACAGATTATTATCAATATTTCAGTTGTCTTTACAATTAAAAGGGAATCCTTGAACACACTATATTTGTAGATGTAATAGATGAGTTAAAACTTACGTATTCCTCCTGGTGAGCGATGACCTTAGCGACGGGGGCGGCGTAGTGGACGGGAGCAGCCTGGTAGGCAACCTTGACGGGAGCGGCGTGGTAGGCTACTGGGGCTGGAGCCTGGTGGTAAGTGACAGCAGCAGGAGCAGCGTGGTAGGCGACAGGGGCAGGGGCGTGGTGGTAGGTGACGGGAGCGGGAGCGGCGTGGTAGGTGACGGGAGCGGGGGCGGCGTGGTAGGAGACAGCGGCGGGAGCGGCGTGGTAAGCGACGGGGGCAGCGACCAGCTTGGTGGCGACTGTGTGGGGCTGGTCGTGGCGCACGATGCTCTGGGAGGACACGGCCGCGGCCGAGGAGTAGTGCGGCTCGGGCAGGAGTCCTGCCGCTGAGACAGCCAGCACGGCGCTCAAAGCTAGGATCTGGAAAAATATTAATTATTAAAAATAATGTAATGGGAGGTCTAAATAAACTTTGTAGAGTCTGAACTTACTTTGGAAAACATATTGATAGGAGTAACACAAGTTCAACTGATGCATTGCAAGCGTCATGAGCGGCTTATATAGCAGACGAATTTTGGGCGCGACAAGGTCGACGGGTCACAAGCACGACGTATGAAGCTACTGTGTAGGTATGGAACCTGTGTGATTTGCTTTCTCTAAATTCTGGTTTGTAGTGTGACGAAAACCTATCAATCGTATTTTTATCGTTTCTCAACCGAAAATTTATTAGGTACAATTAATAATACTAGATTAAGCACAACTATTGGCCTAATAATAACGGTAAAATAATTTTGGCCAATACTTCTTTTCTGCCAATGTTTCATTTTCTAGCTTGCCTTTTCAAATCCGCCCTGGGCCCGCTTGGTGGAGTATGGCCCATCCATTCCCACTCACCCTTATTCGTTGAGAGGAACCCTGTGTCCTGCAATGGGATCCTGCAGGCTATAACTAAACTATACTATTTCTTTTTGTAATAAAACCTAAATGCGAGCGCATCAAATAATATTCGTGATGCGGTCACGTATCAACGGCTGTGAAAACGATTTCGCGGTCAACGACCGAATAAGTAATGAAGACGATTCATTCATTCATCGTGTCCGTAAAACGACGACGTAATAAAATTGAAGACGTTCTCGTAGTAAATAGTAGTAGTTAGAGACACGCTGTCTACCAGTATAAAGGTGCTAATGTCAATTACCGCGACAAACGATATTTTTTTTAAATCTAGCATTTAGCGACCTCGTAAAGAATACGTAATTAAACAAGAAGCTTGGAAAGGTATTGTAAATCAATTTTTTTTTGAAAACTTCATGTAATTAAAGAAGAATTCATTTATAGTAGATTACACACCGAGGGCAGGAAAGTAAGAAAGGTCTCAGATCTCATGTAATTGTTGGTCAACAAACATGTGATCTGAGGCTTTCTTATTATTTACTGCCCGATGTAATTATACTATTTTTCTTTTCGACGGAGGTGGAAAGCGACAACTTCGTTTAGCGCAGCGGGACGAAAATTGACGCTTTCTGACTGGAGGGGAGAAAAATACTTATGTGTAGCCCCTTTTATCATTTTTTGCATACTTTACGAGATTACATAAGGCAAGTTTCATGCTTTTTTATTACAACTTCCTAAATAGAAGGAGATCTTTGAAAATGGAGTGCACTGTGTTACAGCCTACGAATTATGTTACAACTGTTAGCTTAAGTCGATGTATCTCAAAGTTTATGATTCTAAATTTGCCTTAAGGTGGCAAAGTATCCGAATATTTATTATTCTAAGGCCCACTTGCGCCAACCACGGGTTAGCAATTAACTCCGGATAAAATGGCTCTTTCAGTTGTTTTTCTATACAAAAAATCATGGGTTACCATCTTAACCTGGAGTTTAGTGCTAACCCAGGTTGGCGCAAGTGGGGCTAAATGTGCTATTGTCAAGCTTAAACGTATTATACAGGATATTAGGGTACAGTTGCATTACCTACTATAAAAGGGGGTGATTTTTCCCATGATACTAATCAACTTTCCCTAACCTATAAGAGATTATAAAAAAAAAAATTTAGCTTTTCATACTAAATGCAATCAGCTGATCGAAGGTTTATACAGGGTCCAACTCAATATGCTGACACTTTTTTAAGAGAATGATCAGACCGTCAAACTGAACAACTTTCTCTATGGGACCAACATCGAAATCGCGAAAAAAAATCAGCTCTTCCATACAAGACTGCAAATCTACTCGAGCCAAATGTATGGGACAGCTGTTTTTTTTCGCGATTTCGATGTTGGTCCTATAGAGAAAGTTGTTCAGTTTGTTGGTCTGAACATCCCCTTAAAAAAGTGTCAGCATATTTAAAAGGACCCTGTATGAATTGAAGAGCTGAAACATTATTTGCGAATTTTCCTTTTTTTGTTTGGGAAAGTTGTTCAGTATCATGAGTGCAATCATCCATTAAAGTAATGCAACTCTCTACCTTAACACCCTGTATTCTTCATACAATTTGTTATATTTGTGTCGAAATAATAGTGACTAAACTAAACTCGTTGATGCGAATATAGATAGCAAATTGCGCAAACTCGGTTAATAGTTTGTCTTAATATGTTATGTATGTCTGAGTCTGGGTCTGACTTCATTTAAAGAGTCATACAGCTTTGTCTGGAGTGCGATTTTAGAAAGACACACGTTCAAATCAGCACTAGAAAATGTCAAAATTACTATGGAGACTATGCATCATTCGATCGTAACCGAACGTGTGAGTTTCAAAAATAGCACTCCTGGAAATTACAATTAAATCATATACAGGGTCCGACTTAATATGCTGACGGTTTATTAAAGGGATGAGCAGACCGTACTAAACAACATTCTCTAGGGGACCAACATCGAAATCGCCAAAAAAAATCTACCGTCCCATATATTTTGGTCGAGTAGGATAGCACTTTTGTATGGAATGGCTGATTTTTTTTGCGATCTTGGCCTTGGTCCCGTAGTGCAAGTTGTTCAGTTTGAGGGTCTATAGATAAATAACTAGAAGCACCCTATAGATAATTAGTTAGTCGTAAGAAGACGTTGAGAGTCTTTGGATCTTAAACTTCGTTGTTGCCCACGTCAAGCACTCCATATTGTCTTGTCATGTAGACCACCCATGCCATTGTGTAAAAGCCACTCCAGTTGCCTTCTTTACTGGGTTCAATGTCTTTTTAGGGGTACTAAAAAACTTATGAGGATATAACCGTTAGCACGCTCCATACAAAACGAAGTTTAATTATATTTTGGATGCTAAGCAATTTAAGTCAATTTTTTTTAAACGTGATCTAGAAACAAATTTTTGTGCGTATGGGTTTGGTAGATTTTTTTTTTTTTTTTTTTTAATAACGCTCACAGTCACATACATTGTAATGATCCCAAACTAAGCACTAAAGGCTTTTATTATGGAAACCATACAACAACGGCACGAACAAATAACATCCATGACCGAACCGGGATTCGAACCCAGGACCTGGTTTGGCAGTCCGGCGTGGTAACCATTACACCAACCGGGTCGTCAAATTCGTACATAAATTCCGAAAAACTCATTGGTACGAGTACTATTAGCCTGAAAACAAAAGCTGGGAGCTAAAAAGATTGTAACAGAATAAAAGTACAAAATAATTAACCACTTCATACGTAACGACTCAAAAATTGACCTTCTTAATAAAAAGTCTAAAACAAAATGACGAATCGATAAACTCAACACAATGCAAAATCTATTACAAAGGTGTAGGTACGTACTACACTTACTCTAATCATAAGCATTAGTTCAATGCTGGTTTAGACCAAAATGTGGCCCAGTTTTAAGGTCAGGGATAACCAGTCGCATACTTGACCGGTTCTTGTCAAAACGCATTACTTATATCTTTTTGCATAGGTATATTGTATTCATACGAGTGGGTATATGGACGTGAGACATGAGAATGAAGCGATTTTGTTTTATTTGTGAATATTTCATAAATCGTACCCTTATTGCAAAAACCAACTATCTGCAACCAACTATCCAGATTTGTCTACAAAATCTCAGGTTCAGTTCATCTTCAGGTTTTTGGTAAAATTTTGGTGCAGATAATTTGTTTTTTTCAATAAGGATATGCCATACCCTTATGTACCAAAGTTTAACCAAAATTGAAGAAAACTGAATAGATTTCATAGAAAAATCTGAGTAGTTGGCTGCAGATACTTGGTTTTTGCAATAAGGGTACGAAATATTCGAATAAATGTACTTATCAGTACGGTAGTAGTAGATTTATTTTGTGATAAGTGATAACAGATAGGTAGACATCTTTGTGCATAAAAGAGACATTGATGCCATTCGATGTTTTGTTGGTTGTTGTGATCAGTTCTTGATCAGATTTTATGTATGCTATTCAAATCCTTAGCGGGGCTTACGTCATTCTAGAAAAATACTTGGATTCAATTTGTGTCGAGAATTTGTGGTTTAAGTATGATTTTAGTCTAGCCTTTTAATTTACATACATCACAAACATTTAATAATTATTCCGATCTGACGTTTTCGTGTATTTTTATTTATCTTTCTTTCTAAGGTTCCGTACCCAAAGAGTGCCAGTGTCGCACTTTGGAAACCGGCGACTTTTTTTTACTTTTTAGCGACTCCAATAAACCAAATTGTTGTTCTTATAAATATGCGAATTCAAAAAACGTTGGTTTTATTATTATTTCGTACTTTTTATAGTTTTGAAGTCGGTTTTAAAAATTTATGTATTTTTTATTAAAACTAAGTATATTTAAAAACGTCAAGACAGTTTTTAATCGATCTACCCAATTACAAAAGTTACAACAGTTACAAAGCGCACTTAGTTGAAATTCTTTGTTCTTTTGCTACTATTACGTCTAATAGATACGACCATGATCGTGCTCTTGGCTTGTCTAAAAGTAATCTATACATAATAGTAAAATTTTTACTTATGTGTGGATTTACATTGAAGATATTTGTTAAGGGTGTTTAGGATAGTAATGGTATGTATTGAGAACATTTTTTGAATTTTTATCTGTTTGTTTATTTGTTTGTGCACGCATCACTTAAAAACTACTTGACCGATTTGAATAGGTTTTCACAAAAGCATAGTTTGTGAAAACCTTTTTTTTTTTTTTTTTTTTTTTTATTTTATTTATTCATTTAATTGGAATTTAGATTTACATTAAAGCTTTAACTCATCGGAATCGGTGCGTCCAATCAAAAGTTATGAGTATTTAAAGTCAGTAGTCTGTGCGTACGAAGTCGCAGGCGCCGCTAGTCATATTATCTATTTCTTTTTACTTAAGCAGCCATTGCGCCTCAGGCATTGGCCTCTGCGTGTGTCAACAACATGTCTTCTGGTAGCCCACAGCAACTTAATTAGGGTTTTGTAATATTACAGCTAGTTCTTAGAATCATTGTGGACAATATAAACGATCGAACTTGAAAATATTAGTTTTATCTCTTTGCTGAGCATGTAAGACCTTCATGGGCAACTCATCCCACACACGACTCATCCCGCGGGCTCAGTTGACACCTTTTATTTTGTCGGGGGTGACTCGGCCCATTCATTTCCCAAGGGGTCTACTCATCCCGCGGTGGATGGGGGCGGGAGTGAATGGGGAAACCCCCTTTTCCAACTCAGACGGTTAGGTTAGCGAGGAGCGAAGCGACGAGCATGTTAGGTTTCTTGTGACCACAGCGCACGAGCCGAGCGAGCGGAGCGAGCGGTGCCGCGGTAGCGGCCGGCGAGTGCCAGAACCGAATTGCTACTATTTACCTAATCCACCGCGGGATGAGTTGACCGAGTGGTCCGAGTCGCCCCCAACATAAAAAGTAGCGGTCAACTGAGCCCGCGGGATGAGTCGTGTGTGGGATGAGTTGCCCATGAAGGGCATGTAAGATATGAAATGACATGTCATAATACAAGGATTGAAAAGGGAATGCAGAAATGGTTAGTTTATGTGAAAAGGATGAGTGAGTGATAGTACCTACACTGATGGTATTTCGTCCATCAGTAGGTACCTACAGTAATAGTTACTGGATCCTTCTTAATATGCTGACCGTATTTTAAGGGGATGATTAGACCATCAAACTGAACAACATTATCTATGGGACCAAGGCGGTCAAATCCACTATTCATTACAAAACTGCAATCCTAATCTACCAAAATGTATGATGGGACAGCAGATTTTTTTTCTTCATTATTTCGAGTTGGTCCATTAGAGAAAGTTATACAATTTGATGGTCTGATCATCCTCTTAAAAAATTGTCAGAATATTAAGAAAGAACCTGTATAAACCGAGTGTAAAGCGAGTGAAACAGTAGAAATGGATCGCCCTAGACGAACTTATGCAGGCCAAATTGGCAGCGTACCTAAGAAACAACAAAGTATAATTGAATTAAATTGAATTGAAGGCCTAGATAAAATGTACCAGAAACCGACAAGCGAGTATGAAACGACTTATGAGTGGAAGAGGTAAAAGAAGTGTGTCAGTATCGTAGCATATTTCGTAGAATACTATATCGTAGAAAATTTTCTCTGCCTACCCCAATGGGATACAGACGAGAATTTATGTATGTATATATGCATAATAATACGCTATAGAAGGAGAATTCGTAAAGAAAAGTATTACTAAGCTAGAACACGATATTTATAATTAAATACGAGCTTAAACAGGTGTATAATGATGCATTTATATAACTGTAAAAACTAGGTACAAACTGTTCTGTTGCAATCACATTGTTATTGAGAAGATTGATCAGATCAAATGATTAAGTTGCATTATTAGGCCATTACTACATGTAATCTCATTACACAATTTTATAAAACTTTTTAAAATTATTGCCTGAGATTTGAAAATATGTATAAGAAAGAACACAACGTGTTAAACAACGAAAATCAATCTACAAATAGGTAATAATGAAATTTAAAGCCTCACTATGATATACAGGGTTCAACTTAATATGCTGACGGTTTTTTAAGAGGATGATCAGACCATCAAACTGATCAACTTTCTCTATGGGACCAACAACAAAATTGTAAAAAAATATATCAAAAAATGTCGTATTGCTACTATACGACTAAGGGTTGAACTACACATGGCGATCGCCTGCGATCGCGTTCCGTCTATCTTATATGCTCTAGCACATGATGTTCCTGAGTGACAGAAAAGGATGGAGCGACGGAAAAGTGCGATCGCGTGCGGCGATGTGTAGTTCAACCCTTATTAGGCTATGTTTAGTAAACAATAACAAAAACGGAACTTATGATGTGGGGCGAGTGCCGTAGCCATGGACACTGGTTATTATCAGTAATGCCTATCCTTAAATATCTGAAACTAGCACGATTAGATGCAAAGAATTAAGCATGAATTCAGTGATGATGGAATTACATCTCAATTCATTGGAAAACAATGGTTCAAAATAATAGATGAATGGCTGATATCACAAGGTACGAAATGAAAACATTGCTATTCATTCGTGATTGCGTATCGTCGGCAGTCCACTCTCGATCATAGAATGAGAATAGTGAATAATAGCGATACACCGTCGCCTTACAAAAAACAGGTGAAAGGTCCGAGCCCATCGGGCTCAGTTACAGGACCCACGCGCCGGAAGCTGATAGACAATTATAACTACTCCAAATACATTATAATTGTTATATAACAAGTGATTTCTCTTTGTGTTTAGACTTCGTATATAAGTGAAGCAATTTGCATCCGAACCCAAACACTTCCGATCTACGACTGCCATCGAAGCTCTGGCAAGATGATTCTCAAAGTAAGTTTGTGTATTGTTTGCAAAAAGACAATGCGGGTTTTGTATGGAAGATTGGCGCTTTATTTTTAACCGTTGTTTTTGGCGCGGCCATCAACCAAAATTGAATATTATAGTTCAGAATAAAGTGACAAACAAAAACATGTTATCACGTGTATATCCCTAAACTCAGTCCGGGCGGAGATATAAAGGCTTGAAGCTGAAAATAGTTCGGACTGGGTTTAGAGATACATATTTGTATTAACAAGTTTTGTTTCTAACTTTATTCTGAATTATGATAAGTATTCAAGTTTGATTGATGGCAGCGCTAAAAAATAGGCGAAAAGAAAAAAAGGTGCAATTAGGCATTGGCCTTTTTACATTAGTATTAGTTTATAAATACAGGAAATAATGTGAATTTTCTTTTAGGTTTTATCTACAGTTTCGTTCATATCAATTTGTGTTGGAGATCAAGCAGCAAAACATGCGATCTCATCTCAGAGTTTTCATAGAGGAGACGTGCCACTGTCATATAAATATAGTGCTGTCCACGTCTACACTACGGCTAAGCCCACACCTGGGAAAGCGCCATATCCCGCCAACTACTATAAACCATCAGCAGATCCTATGAACTTCCGAAGTGTACAGTATGCGCCTCTTTTATCACCCGAAGAACACAAAGAAAGTGGACTTTATACCAAAATATCTATCCCTAAAGACAATGAATACTACCAGCACATTTCTGATGTGACCGAATCACCTAAAAAGGATTATTTAGAACCCCGATTGAAAACAACCAAGAATACAGAGATTTACCCACATTTGTTATCACATGTACAATATATGCCAGGACATAACATCGAAGTTTTCCAGAATGTAAATCATAATCCTGGACATAATGCTGTTTACAGAAGCTATCCTGGAAGTGGATCTAACGATAAATATAATAAGGTAACTGAAAACATGCATGTTCCGCAAAATGTTTAGTTAATCAGTATTATTAAACATTATACCTACATTGTTTTCAATCTGAGCTTAACTTCATGTTTTTTTATTAATTTTAGTTTCAATAAACAATTTGTTCGTTTACAGGGCAACTATTTGCGCCACCACATAATGTATGAAAAAGACGAGCTAAATAAAAACCAATTTAACAATAAGGATACGCAGAATGTACAAAATGTAACGAAAGTGGGATCGAAGCAGGAGCATATGGTGCAAGTACTACCAAGTTTATATCATTTCTCTGATAAAGTGTGAGTACATTCATATTACGTAGTATTACGGGCTTGGTCGTTAATTAACTTGAATACCACAATTTTATTATACTTAAGTGGCTCCCCTAGGTAAACGTAGGGCCGGGCCATATTTGCTGGTTTTTAGAAGCTATCTTCTCGTTTATTGAAAGACATACAGATTATTGAAAAGTGTAGCAATGATGTTCAACATCTCGGCTTTATTTGCTGTAGATCATATTTCTTATTTTTCTTTAAAATACATTTGAAACCTGTGTTCAAAGGAAAACCTAATTGTTGGAAAAAATCTGTATTATGTGCATCTACTTTTTAAGTTGTAGTCACTTTTACTTGAGACATACACCTTTGTGTAGACAATGTTAAGATCTAAAATTACTATAAAGCAAATTTTTTTTAAGGTCCATATTTAATGAGTTAATTAGATAATTGTTAAATTTGGGGCGAATTCTTATGATTTTAGAATGTGATTTCCTTGGATTAGAAGGCACCACAATGACATAATGAAGAACAAGCCAGTCAAAAATAGGTATACCTACTAAAATGACATAGTTTAGTAGAGGTGAGGCGGCTCTGAAAGAGTCAAGGTCGTTCGGTCAGGGAAACCTCTTAAATTACTCTCTTTACGTTGGAAACTTTTTATTTTCGACCTTCATAATCATCACAATGTATAATGGATCAGGCGACAATTAAAAAATATTTTATTACCTATTTTAAATCTTTAACTTTACTTTCAGATACAAATATGGAGACATTATACCTCAAGTGGGCATACCCCAAGAAATATACCTACAGAAGCCAATAACAAAAATGCATGCTTTATTTCTAAACGTAGCGCGAACGTTCAACCAAGCAGCGGTTCCTCATAAGTCGATATTACGCCTGGGTGCAAACATGGCCCACGTAGGCAATAATCCTACTCACACGCAAGCGTTCGTTCGTGCACCTGGATCGCTCCCTTTGGATTCCTCACCTTCAGATCATAAAACTCATTTAATGCCGTTACATAAAAATTTACACTATGCCATCTATCCTTAGTTTTAAAAAACAGGTTACATTAGCTTTAATAACTATACTAAATATTTATGTTAATAATAAGAAATAACAGCCTATACATTTGTTTCGAATTACTCTCTCCGAAAGTGAAATATTGTGATGTGATCAAGTAAGTCGACTTAAGCTTCACCGAAGCTGTTTGACTCGAGGCAAGGTCGTCGTCTGACCAGACACTTGCACTTGTTTGAACTGATGAAGTCGAGACTAAGTATAAAAACTACCGACAAACAATACTTACTATCATTCACTGTTCAAACTTGACAGCGAAACCATCAAAATGTTCTCCAAAGTAAGTAAAGCTATGGAATAAAATATGGATTTCTGTGATTAAACCTGGGAACGTAGAAAACTGACATCGATATTTATCTCGTATTTCAGGTAGTAGCTCTATGCGCTCTGGTGGCGGTCTCCCAGGCAGGACTTCTGCCCGAGCCTCACTACTCCTCTGCCGCGGCCGTGTCCTCCCAGAGCATCGTGCGTCACGACCAGCCCCACACAGTCGCCACCAAGCTGGTCGCTGCCCCCGTCGCTTACCACGCCGCTCCCGCCGCTGTCTCCTACCACGCCGCCCCAGCTCCCGTCACCTACCACGCCGCTCCCGCTCCCGTGACCTACCACCACGCCCCCGCCCCTGTTGCCTACCACACCGCCCCCGTCCACTACTCCGCTCCCGTCGCTAAAGTTGTCGCTCACCACGAGGAGGAAATCGTTAGTACAAATTTGACTACATACCATACTTGAATCACATTCTTCTCGAATTTGTTTTAACATCATCATTCCTTTATAGGCTTACCCCAAATACGAATACAATTACTCGGTTGCTGACGGACACACCGGCGACAACAAGTCCCAGCAGGAGGTCCGCGATGGTGACGTCGTGAAGGGCTCCTACTCCTTCCACGAGGCCGACGGCTCCATCAGGACCGTGGAGTACACCGCTGACGACGACAACGGCTTCAACGCGGTGGTGCACAACACTGCTGCCACTGCTGCCCCTGTCGTCGTCAAGGCCGCACCCGTCTTTGTCAAGGCTGCCCCTGCCCTCTCCTACTACCACCACTGAAACGTTAATTCGACGAAGTTCACACCAAAATGATTGTTAATTAATTATTTATTGCAATATACGAATAAGATCGAAGACACCTTTTATTGCCTTCTAACTTTATTGACATCTAACATGAAGAAATCTGTGAAAATTTGAAAACACAGAAGGCAGTAGGTATGGTTAAAATTTTAGCTATAAAATATTTAAAACTTGAACCAATGATTGAATTTTGAACATTTAAATTTCTCAAAAGAATTCACTTACACAAGAAAACTAAAACAAAAACGCGGCACCAATCATCAAAGAAATCAATATCAGAAATAAAAACGTAGCGAAAAATTATTGGTCAATCTCCGATTAATAGTAGATTACACATTACACACCTCGGACTGGAAAGTAAGAAAGGCTCATGAATAAAGATCTCATGTGATCTGAGGCTTTCTTATTTACTGTCCGAGGTTAGTATACTATTTTTCTCCTCGACGAAGGTGGAAAGCGACAACTTCGTTTAACGCTGCGGGACGACAATTGACGCTTTCCGTCCGGAGGGGAAAAAAACTTTATGTGGTCAATCAATAAAATAATACAAAGAGTTACCTACGTACCTACCTACTAGATGTGTCATGCATGTCAGATAAATGATTGATCGTGGTATTGTGGATTCCTTTAAAATTAGGGTTTTTAAAACTTTTGAATTGAAACTTTTTATTGCTTTGAAATTAGGATCCGCAAATTTTCGTATGACAAATGACACGTATTTTTTTATTTTATCATGTCTCATACAAAAATATTGAAATAGTAGCGACAAAAGAGTTCCAAAGATAACAGAAAAAATGCCTGAACTCGGATTAGGGTCTTACTACATTTATGAGGGTTGGGGTTGACATCCATGGCGCTTTGGACCGTCTGGTTATAACTAGAGAGAAATCCGATTGTTAAATCGCGGCCGAGATTCATAGGAATCCGAAAACGAAAACACAAAAAATAAAACACACAAAAAAAATAAGTCGTTTTTTCCCTGGAATGTGTTCTATTAACGATACTGATTGCATGGAAGAAAAATGCGCACTGTCTCCGAGGTAACCCTGTATATTATTTATATTAATAAGAAAATTTATAATAGGGATTTCCAGAATGGATCCCTGTGGAACTCGACAGGTTATTTATCCCGATCTGCCATGGTTTTCGCCAACTTAACAACTTATTGGTAACAATCCGATAAGGTCTATCATTGGGAACGCTTGTAAAATTTTATAAGATTTCCCAATGATATCAATATCTTTATTATATTTTGTGTGATGTAATTTATAGAAACTACTCCAAATCTTGGAAGTATGTTACAGGCTAGTGTCATTGTAGGGTTCTGATTAGACATACATTTGAGTCGGGTAGGTACAGCAGTTTTGTATGGGACAGCTGATTTTTTTTCGTGTTTCCTGAGGTAGGCTCCATAGTGAAAGTTGTTCAGTTTGATGGTCTGAGTTCACCGTTTCAGTTTGCGGAGGGCTGTCCCTTACACCCTGTATAGCTTTGATACACTGGTTTTTCTTTTTTTATTTCCGAAATTAAACATGCATAATTCATATTTTTATTTTAAATATAATCATAAGGCTAGTCGTCACTACTGAATTTTAAAACCAAAATTACGAAAGATTCCATTTGAATTTCAAAACTAATCAAAGTCACCTCGTTTTACGATAGTCAACGTAGACCCACCAAGTTAGGGTTGAACTACATCACATAGCACAGCATCGCATTTTTCCGTCGCTCCATCCTTTTCTGTCACTCAGGAACGTCATTTGCTAGAGCATGTGGTGAATTTGTCTGTGCATTAAAACGTTTAGAGAGTTTGTCTTTGGTCATTGACGATTATAACAGACTAGTTGCTAGGCTGGAGTTTCTCGTACGATCCAATTGTATTCGTAGTTTACCCAAATAAAGTTGTTTAAGGAAGCACATCAATCCTATTATTCATCGTCACTCCTGCTCCGGGCGTTTCTACGTGTCCTCCTTAAGCATATAAGATAGGCGGAAAGCGATCGCACGCGGCCGTGCTGTATTCAGACAATAAAACTAAACAACTTTCCCTAAGGAACACGGGTCGAAAAACGAGGCTTTTTTAGAACTTCCATAAAAAAGTGCAGAATAGCCGATCGATTTTCTATGATTTCTATGAAATTTTTCGTTTTTCGACTTACGTTCCTTAGGGAAAGTTGTTTAGTTTCATTGTCTGAATACAGGGTGTATTCATAACGTTATAAAGTACTTCAGAACTAGTATAAACTTATATTAGTTCCTAATTAAAAAAAATATTATATATTTTTTTCTTTTCTCGGTTTCAATTTTTGTCCCGTAGTGAAATATGATCAAATTAATCAGAAACACAGTAAATTTGATAATAATAAGAATAAATTTATTCATTTGCATTTCACTTAGCCTACTTACATACATTACACACATTGTTTGTTTATTATACAAGCAAGCATACAAGTAATACAAAAGGCAGATACATACACAGAAAAAAATAAATGTGTTTGACCTTATAAAGTCAAATCGCGTGCACCATAAGGTTGGGACTGCACATAAATGTGTAATTATAAAATATTAAGTAACTAAAAGAACGTCAACTGCAGCTTTGTCAAAGTTTCATGACCTAAGGCAAGGTTATTTTGATAAACTTATTCGTTGAACGATGACTGAGTGGACCGGCTTACTGACACGGTATAAAACTGGCTGACAAAAAATGTTTTCTATCATTCACTGTTCATACACAACAGAGAAACAATCAATATGTTCTCCAAAGTAAGTGAACCAGGGACACAAGTCTATACTCTCATTTTGAGGGTATACGACCGTTAGTTCACCACACGCATCCAATGCGGATTGGTGGATTTCACATTGAATCAACCATCTTAAGATAAAATAAAAACAAATTTATTTCATTACAGTTTGTAGCTCTGTGCGCTCTGGTGGCGGTCTCCCAGGCAGGACTCCTGCCCGAGCCGCACTACTCGTCGGCCGCAGCCGTGTCTTCCCAGAGCATCGTGCGCCACGACCAGCCCCACACAGTCGCCACCAAGCTGGTCGCTGCCCCCGTCGCATACCACGCCGCTCCCGCCGCTGTCTCCTACCACGCCGCTCCCGCTCCCGTCACCTACCATGCCGCTCCCGCTCCCGTCACCTACCACCACGCCCCCGCCCCTGTTGCCTACCACGCCGCCCCCGTCCACTACGCCGCTCCCGTCGCTAAAGTTGTCGCTCACCACGAGGAGGAAATCGTTAGTACCAATTTGACTGCATACGATACTTGACTCCCATTCTTCACAAATTTTTTTAACAACATAATTCTTTTACAGGCTTACCCCAAGTACGAGTACAATTACTCGGTTGCTGACGGTCACACTGGCGACAACAAATCCCAGCAAGAGGTTCGCGATGGTGACGTCGTGAAGGGCTCCTACTCCTTCCACGAGGCCGACGGCTCCATCAGGACCGTGGAGTACACCGCTGACGACCACAACGGCTTTAACGCGGTGGTGCACAACACTGCTGCCACTGCTGCCCCCGTCGTCGTCAAGGCCGCCCCTGCCCTCTCCTACTACCACCACTGAAATGTAGATTTGAAGGAGAACTTGATACCAAAATGATTGTTGACTAATTATTTATTGCAATACACATATAAGATCAATCAAACAACTTTTATTTCCTACGGATTTGGAAATCTTCAATGATATATTCAAACAGCTGGCCACTGTATTCGAGACCAAAGCACGCCTTTGTATGGATAATCGTTTTAATCATAGACATATAGCAATAGACAAGCTCGTTCAAACAAACAACATGTCACACAAAACAACACAAAATGACACATTGCGGTATGTCATTGCCATAGTGACGAATTGAACTCGGGAACATCAATCAGGAGTCACGTTGCAGGGTTTGCCTCGAACACTTATCTCTCGCGTGGTGTTCGCGCGGTTCGCGTCTCAGCCTGCCATGAGGCTCCAAAATCCTTCTCAGTTGTTCTTACTCAAAAACAATCCTCGAGATTGGATAGACACTCCCTCAAATTACTTGACACTGGCGAAATCTAACAAGGAAACGCCATTAAATAAAAATAGAATAGAATAGAACATCAATCAGGTGCGTTTCATTCAAGTAGAACATGTTGCTTCTTTGAAAGGGCAAGTCTATCGCTAGAGTTTAAGTCTATGGTTTTAATAGTGATATTTTATTGCATGTCTTTCCGCGCTTCAGAGAGTATGATCAGAATTTGATCCTGGCTTATAAATAAAACAAACATCATGGTATATTTTCACACCGATTATCTAGTCCCAATAGAAGTAAGAACCAACATCTAATTATGACTATTATGAGTTTGTTGAACTGTGGTAGGTTCTAAAGTTAAACAGACACACTGATACAAATATTCGTAATCATCACAAAAATTTTTATGCCCATTACGGTATTCCAATACGAGGGGGCTTTCCCGGCGTGTCAATTTAAATTCTAGTAATCACACAAGTCATCCCGGGACCACGACTCTCCAAACTAATCGATGCGAACGAGCGCGTGGCTCCGGTCAGAATTTAGCCGTTTTCTTTTTTATTTATTTAATAATTTATTTATTAATTTCAAAAAAGTAAGAAAACTACATAATTCTAAAAAAAATTGTGAACTATATTGTACATTTTCATTTACATCCGATTAAAAATATAAGAGTAAAATGGCAACTGGAAAAAAGGGGTGACTTTAGATTCCCTTTTCTTCGGTTTTATTCATTAAATAGATTTCTAGAAAAACAGTATAGTTTAAGTTTACAATAGGTTTAGTTTATTTTTCAGCTCAAAATGTGCAATTGTTAATGAATAAAATAGTTACAAAGTTACCGAATTTCATGGTAAAACCAGGAAGTAGCCCCTTAACTATTAATTGCAATAACATTATTTTATTTTTATTGTAAGTTATTTTATCCCTTCATCATCACATCCTATATACAGGGTGAAATTGATATCATATTAGCAAGGATGCTAATACACTAAGAGGTCTAAGAGTCTACCCATCAAACTGAACAACTTTTACTATGGGAGCAAACCGATCGGAGCTTTTTTGAGAGATTTTTTGCTCCGATCGGTTTGCTCCCATGTTAAAAGTTGTTCAGTTTGATGACTTAGTTTAAAAGGTTATTAATTATGGTTCACAAGGCATTATATCAGCTGCTTAACAGAATACGAGTGTCCTGTTATAAAGACTAAGCCCTAGGATTGGTGTTACCGCTAGTCTTAAATAACGCTTTAGGTTCTATGTTATTCTTCGATCATCAGATGTGTGCACAACATCTCCGCTGTCAAAACCTTTATTTTATTAGTTTGAGTTCTTTGCTTTAAATTTGATTAGTACAATAGGCGGTGCCGAAAATTCCCAGAGTGTTGGTTTTTATTGAGAATTTGTGTTACCTTAGGTTAAGTACACTTTTATAATGTTAGCCTGTGAAAACATTTGGGTATGTAAGGTCATTGTGAATGTTTATATGGTTGACTAGCAAAATTTTAGCGCGCCTTGGAAATATCTCGTTTTTTATTAGAAAGATTGTGAAAAAAGTAACACGTCAAATATGTATGTATATTTTTTTCTCTGATTTTCATTGAATCATACAAAAGTTTAATTTTATATTATAATTTGGTATGTGTTTAACGTGTAGTTGAAAGCATAAATCATTAGTAAAACATAAACAACAACATATCATGATATTCCGGTTAAGTTATAACAAAATGGCGCTTTCTTAAGAAACCTATGTGAACTCTTTTAATCCTGAATTAATGACTATGGTTGTTTACGCTTATAGCAGTAAATAACAGTTCAAGTGAACCAATATGCAGCCTGTCGGCTGTTATTAGTATTATTATGGTTCACATTTACGCTAAAGCCTTTCATGTAAACTACTTAAACGCATTACTCTTTAATATTTATTTAGTAGTTTTAGGTAATCCCTGACGAATGGTGCAACAGCTTACTGGTGCCCATCTACAAAAATAAGGGTGACGTACAGAACTGCAACAATTATAGGGGAATAAAGCTAATGTCACATAGCATGAAGGTATGGGAGAAGGTGGTAGAGAAACGAATGCGAGAGGAGAGTGAGATAACGCAAAACCAGTTCGGCTTTATGCCTGGTCGGGGAACAACGGACGCTATATTTTCACTACGCCAACTGTGTGAAACATACAGGCGTGCACAGAAGAACTTGCATATGGTGTTCGTTGACCTCGAGAAGGCGTACGATCGTGTACCCCGGGAGGTTTTGTGGTGGGCTCTCAAAAGGAAAGACGTGCCGGGAAAATACATCGAGTTGATTCGTGAAATGTACAGCCGATCCAGTACATGCATCCGATCATCCGCTGGTACCACCGATAAGTTCAATGTGGCTGTAGGCTTGCACCAAGGGTCGGCTTTAAGTCCCTACCTCTTCCTGCTGATTATGGATGCTTTAACTTCGGACATACAGGAAGAGGCACCCTGGTGCATGCTGTTTGCCGACGACATTGTTCTTGTCGGTAAAGATGGACTCGAGGTTCAGAGCAGATTGGCAAAATGGCAGCAAACACTGGAGAATGTTGGCTTGAAAATTAGCAGAACAAAAACTGAATGTTTGTTCTGCGATTTCGGCGGCCTCTCCAGTTGTGTGCCTATTGCCCTTGATGGCGTGCCCTTACCAGTCTGCTCCGACTTCCGGTACCTCGGGTCACTCATACAAGGCGACGGAGAAATAGATCGGGACGTGAAGCACCGAATCAACTCAGGATGGATGAAGTGGCGGCAGGTTACGGGAACGATCTGCGATCCCCGAATCCCCCTCAAATTGAAGGGCAAAATATACAGAACCATAGTAAGACCTGTTGTCATGTACGGTTCAGAGTGTTGGGCCACAAAAGGGACGGATGAGAAACGACTACATGCAGCTGAGATGCGAATGTTGAGATGGATGTGTGGTGTAACTAGAATGGACAAGATAAGGAATGAGTATATTAGAGGAAGTTTGAAAGTAGCACCTATGACAGAAAAATTACAGGGTAATAGATTATCGTGGTACGGGCATGTGATGCGAAGAGACGAGTGTCATGTTACCAGACGAGTGTTAAGTATGAATGTGGATGGCTGTGGTAGAAGAGGAAGGCCGAAGAAAAGATGGATGAATTGTGTGAAGGATGATATGTGTAAGAAAGGAGTGACTGCTGAAGTGACGGCTAGGAGAGATGAATGGAAGAGGATGACATACTGCGCCGACCCCAGATAATGGGAAATGGGCAAGGGAATGGAGGTATCCTTTGCAAAACATCGTACCACTTAAATTTAAAAATGTCATTAGGGGTATAGTACAGTCAGTCAGTATAGTCTACAATCAGTAATTAACAAATTAAGCCCCACTTGCGCCAACCTGGGTTAGAAATAAACTCCAGGTTAAGTTGGTAACCCGTGATTTTTTGTATAGAAAAACAACTGAAAGAGCCATTTTATCCGGAGTTAATTGCTAACCCGTGGTTGGCGCAAGTGGGCCTAAGTATATTAAAATATTATTTTATCTAATTCTGAGGCATAAATTATATTTTGTCTCGATCGATACATATTTTAATAACAGACAATACGGGATTTTGCATGGAAGATGGCGCCTTATTTTTGGGCGCATCCAGCAACCAAACTTTAATATTTTAGTTCAGAATAAAGGCCTCCGCTCATTGCAGCGATAATATCGAGCGATATTATCGCTGCGATTTTGCGAAAATTGTTCTCAGTACATTTTGTATGGGGACGCGCGCGATCCTACACACTGCCGCGATATTATCGAGCGATAATATCGCAACCTGACGCAATCTCTTTCTACTACATTCAGTGAAGGGCGCATGCGTGACGCGAATCGCGGAATCGCTGCAGTGTGTAAGGTGTCGCGATATCGCTGTCGATAATATCGCTCGATAAAATCGCTCGATAAAATCGCTCGATAATATCGCTGAAATGTGCGGAAGCCTTTAAATAAAACAGTTAGCATTTTGACTTTTTATAATGTTTACTTGCGCGATCCACTAACCGTTTAAAATGGCAGTTGAAGAATTAACAATGATCAATGTGAACCTAATTGCAGCTTCACGCGTTATGATATATGTAAATAATTCTATTATGCAGACTAAAGCAATACAGTGGTATTTCCTATAGTAATTTTACAGCCAAATGCTGTATTTCGTAGTTAGATGAGTTTTCCAAAATACCTTTGGTGTTCACTTGTGCTAATAAAACACCTTCAATTAGCTTTGAAAAATAGGCTAATATCAGAGTTGAGGTAAACCGATGTGGAACTTCTTTCGTTAAATCACTCTAAATGTACACCACTTTTAAACTGTTGGCTATTCTGTAGGTCACAGTGACTCTTTTAAGATGCTAGCATTTCAGTGGTATAATTCTTCACCTTTATACAGCAATTATCATATTTTACTGCCACTATAATGCTATCTTAAACAAACAAAGCGATAAGGGCTGTAAGAAGGCATTTTTGACAGCTGCTCTAACTCTGATACCGTAACAATAGTATCCGTTCCTACTTTACTGGCCGCGTCTAGGTCGAGTAACGTATAACGTCGTGCGGCCAGCTTATGTTGGTTTTGTATAGCTTGATGTGTAACCGCGTCCACCAAAGCTATCTCGCATAGCATAGCGTAGATGAGCATTGTGAAGATGCGTATCTTAGCTAGATGCTTGCCAGAAACTAGCCAGATGCTTGTGTGAAACCCCAATAGCTTTTTTCTCCTTGTGCCTCTTACGCATCCATATAGCTCACATCTCAGTACCTACACATCCCAATTATACACCACAAGCACGTCTCAATTTCTGTTGTTTTCTCGGCGATTGCATGCTAGGACTACTACTGGACTTTTTTGTCAAGTGTTGTAAGTAAATTTGTTTTGATATTCTAAAAAATGCATTGTCTGGGAAACTGGGAATGTTCAATGATTGAATTATAGACAAAAGTTATAATTTCCATAAAAAGATAATTCGACACTAATTAACTAATTATACGGTACAATTTACCGCATGAACATGTTCCTAATTGTAGTGCCGTAAGTTACCAAGATAAGCTAGAGTTCACATTCTAGTTTCATTAACCTTTCTTGACTTGAGGCAAGGTCGTTTGATAAGCTTATTTTCTTGTTCTACGGTGACGAAGTAGAACCAGTTATTAGCACAGTATAAAATCGTCCGACGAAAAATATTGAACATCATTCACTGTTCATACACAGTAGAGAAATAATCAAAATGTTCTCCAAAGTATGTTACAGAACAATAAAATGTATATAAAGCAATTCTGAACCAATTAATTTTGAAACTAATAACACATTTTATTTACAGTTTGTTGCTCTATGCGCTCTGGTAGCGGTCTCCCAGGCAGGACTCCTGCCCGAGCCGCACTACTCCTCGGCCGCGGCCGTGTCCTCCCAGAGCATCGTGCGCCACGACCAGCCCCACACAGTCGCCACCAAGCTGGTCGCTGCCCCCGTCGCTTACCACGCTGCTCCCGCCGCTGTCTCCTACCACGCCGCCCCTGCTCCCGTCACCTACCACGCCGCTCCCGCTCCCGTCACCTACCACCACGCCCCTGCCCCTGTTGCCTACCACGCCGCCCCCGTCCACTACGCCGCTCCCGTCGCTAAAGTTGTCGCTCACCACGAGGAGGAAATCGTAAGTACAAATTTTACTACATACCATACTTGACTCCCATTCTTCTCGAATTTGTTTTAACATCATCTTTCCTTTATAGGCTTACCCCAAATACGAGTACAATTACTCGGTTGCTGACGGACACACCGGCGACAACAAGTCCCAGCAGGAGGTCCGCGACGGTGACGTCGTAAAGGGATCCTACTCCTTCCACGAGGCCGATGGCTCCATCAGGACCGTGGAGTACACCGCTGACGACCACAACGGCTTCAACGCGGTGGTGCACAACACTGCTGCCACTGCTGCCCCCGTCGTCGTCAAGGCTGCTCCTGCCCTCTCCTACTACCACCACTGAAATGTTGATTTGAAGGAGAACTTGATACCAAAATGATTGTTGACTAATTATTTATTGCAATACACATTATAAGATCAATCAAACAACTTTTATTTCCTACGGATGTACGGATTTGCAAATCTTCAATGATCGATTCAAACATAGAAACTGGCCACGGTATACGAGACTAGATGCTTTTTTTATTGCATGTACCTCCGTGCTTCAGAGGGTACGATCAAAATTTATCCTGGCTTATAAATTAAATAAATATCGCGGATGTTTTCACACTGATTATCTAGTCCCGATAGAAGTAAGAACCATAGTCTAATCTTGACTATTTGAGTTTTTGGATGTTCATCGGCTGAGATGATGATTAACTAAACTAGGCCTATGGCCAAATGCGTGTCTCATCAGCAAAAAAATTATTTCTGGCAACAAAACGTGCAAAAGCCGGTTATTTTAATAATTTCCCTCAGGTAAAAA
The DNA here is from genome assembly GCA_963693445.1 of Agonopterix heracliana. Classification (NCBI taxonomy): domain Eukaryota; kingdom Metazoa; phylum Arthropoda; class Insecta; order Lepidoptera; family Depressariidae; genus Agonopterix; species Agonopterix heracliana. Next base: position 7,619,543 of record OY856310.1, read on the forward strand.
TTTGATATGATTTAAAATATGCAAGGAGGTATTTGAGGTAGGTAGAGGCAAAACGTTGAAATTTTTTAGCATTTGAAATGAGAGAATAATCAATACGTTAGCAATTTTAAAGAAATGAGGTAAATATTGAGGATACTTGCGGATCGTCATCGCATAAAATAATACATTATGCTTTAATTAATTGACGGCCCGACAGCACAGTCTGTAGTGAACCTGCCTGCTGTGCCGGGGGTCGCGGGTTCGAATCCCGTAAGGGACAAATATTTGTATGACGAATATGAATATTTGTACCCGAGTCATGGATGTTTGTATCTATATATGTATCCTATATCGTGGTCTAGTTATCATAATACAAGTCCAGGCTAGATTCTGGAACTTTAAATGTGACTAGATAATTTGTGTGACACTGTCCAAGATATTTATTTATTTATTATTTATTTAACAACCATTAGAGTAGAGCCCTCAGACAGTCATTTTTCAAGTACCATCACGAACCCAAATGACAATGGAAACTTATCCGGTCTAGGATTTATGACATTCTGGCTAACCAGAGATGTGCGATGTAGCTAAGCTGTGCGAGGATGCGTAGTGAAGCTATGAAACTATGCTTGTACACACAGCGACACATCAAGCTATACAAATCCAAAAAAGCTGGCCGCGCCTTGGTCGAGTAACGTATAACGTCGTGCAGACAGCTTATGTTGGTTCTGTATACCTATAGCTTGATGTGTCGCCGTGTGTAAGCGCGTCCACCGAAGCTATGCGAGGTAGATGAGGAGTGTGAAGATGCCTAGCGTAGTTACGTAGCTTAGTTACCTAGCTAGGTGCTTTTGTGAAACTCCGACAGCTCTTTGCTCCTCATACCTCTTACACATCCATAGCAAACATCTATAGCACACATCTAAGTACACATCCCTATTACACATGGCAGCTCATATCGTTAGCACACATCTCTTGTTTGTGTTGTATGTAAAAGAACTCGCTTAGCTAAACCCTCCTCCACCAGAACTGATCTAAGCTAAGCTGGAGTGATCTGATTGGTTATTTTTTCCTCGCACGCAGCTTGGTTACATATCGCGCACATCTCTTTGGTGAACAGCAAGCCAAAAGACTGTCTACGCATCTCTGGGACCTTAGGTTTTACTACTAGCAATACTGAACCACGCCGGAAGCTATTTTCGTCCTCGCCCTTTCAGTTTTCCCTAAATCCGCCATCTTCATATAGCTACAAACACAGATAATTCTCATTCTCATACAAATATTTATAAATGTTAAAGTTTGTGATGATATTTTTTATGTTGGGATGTTTTTATGTTTATGATTGAATCACGCATAAACGGCTGAACGGACATGGATGAAAGGGGGTTGTGCAACGTTGTATGGATTAATTTTTTGTAACATGACCTCAAACAAACATGTCGTTATTTTGCTCTAAGTAATATAGGAGACTAGATATTTAGGTTGGATTTTTTGGACGGGGTAGAACCTTAACAACTGTTGTAGCTACAAGAACACGTTCATAGAAGACGCGACATTTAGACCTACCTTCACAGATATGGAAAAAAAAATCTGTCAGCTAGAAAATCGGCAATTTATCCAAAAACTTATTTTATGCCAATCGATCCTGTTTTAACACGTTGTGTCAGAAGGGCTAGCATGCCATGCTTGACAACGCGATAAAACGAGAATACCGACATGCTCGCACGCTTTCGCAAAGTAACAAGAAGAAAGGCACGTCTCGATTTCTGTCGTTTTCTTGACGATTGCATGCTAGGACTACTACTGGACTTCTTTGTCAAGTACCTATTGTAAGTAAAATTGTTTCGATATTCTAAATAATTCGTTTTTCGAAGATCGGTGTATATTCTTATGATTCATCAAAGACAATACAAACATCGTGGCATCCGACCATCCCACGGACACAAAGACACTGGGTCTATTCAATGATTGAATGATATCGATGTAACGAATGGCCTAAGACAAAAGTTATAATAGGTATGGAAATCTTTTTATGGATAAAAAGATAATTCGACACTAGTTGACTACTTACACTGTACCGTATTATAAACATGTTCCTACTTGTAGTGCCGCAAGTTACGGAGATAAGCTAGAGTTCACATTCTGTTTCATTAACCTTTCTTAACTTGAGGCAAGGTCGTTTGATAAGCTTAATTCTTGTTCTGCGGTGACGAAGTAGAACCAGTTATTAGCACAGTATAAAACCGTCCACCTAAAAATATTGAATATCATTCACTGTTTACACACAGCAGAGAAATAATCAAAATGTTCTCCAAAGTATGTTACAGATTAATAAAATGTAATAAGCAATTCTGAACCAATTAATTCTAAAACTAATCACACATTTAATTTACAGATTGTAGCTCTGTGCGCTCTGGTAGCGGTAACCCAGGCAGGTCTCCTGCCCGAGCCGCACTACTCCTCCGCCGCGGCCGTGTCCTCCCAGAGCATCGTGCGTCACGACCAGCCCCACACAGTCGCCACCAAGCTGGTCGCTGCCCCCGTCGCTTACCACGCCGCTCCCGCCGCTGTCTCCTACCACTCCGCTCCCGCTCCCGTCACCTACCACGCCGCTCCCTCTGTCAGCTACCATGCTGCCCCCGCTGTGAGCTACCACGCTGCCCCTGCCCCAGTGACCTACCACGCCACTCCTGTCAAGGTTGCTTACCAGGCTGGCCCCGTCCACTACGCTGCCCCAGTCGCTAAAGTTGTTGCTCACCACGAGGAGGAAATTGTAAGTACTATCATACATAATATGTACCATAACAGGCTCCCACATCATTCTTCTAGAATATGTTGTAACGTCATAATTCCTTTATAGGCTCACCCCAAATACGAGTACAATTACTCGGTTGCTGACGGACACACCGGCGACAACAAGTCCCAGCAGGAGGTCCGCGACGGTGACGTCGTAAAGGGCTCCTACTCCTTCCACGAGGCCGATGGCTCCATCAGGACCGTGGAGTACACCGCTGACGACCACAACGGCTTCAACGCGGTGGTGCACAACACTGCTCCCACTGCTGCCCCCGTCGTCGTCAAGGCCGCCCCTGCCCTCTCCTACTACCACCACTGAAATTTTCATATGCAGGAGAACTTGATACCAAAATGATTGTTGACTAATTATTTATTGCAATATACGAATAAGATCGATATTACTTCTTTTATTACGAACTCGTTTTTAAAATTTTATTGAGGGGATTAAGGCCCAGAGGAGCATACATGGTTTTTCATAGGTAACAATATATATTTAAAACTCTAAGCCCCACTTGCGCCAACCTGGGTTAGCAATAAACTCCAGGTTAAGTTGGTAACCCATGATTTATTGTATAGAAAAACAACTGAAAGAACCATTTTGTCCGGAGTTAATTGCTAACCCGTGGTTGGCGCAAGTGGGCCTAAGTATATTAAAATATTATTTTATCTAATTCTGAGGCATAAATTATATTTTGTCTCGATCGATACATATTTTAATAACAGACATTACGGGGTTATTTAGACCGTCGAACTGAACAACTTTCTCTATGGGACTAACATCGAAATCGCAAAAAAAAATCATATCCCATACATATTTTAGCGCTAGTCGATTTGTAGAGTATTGAACATAATAAATTTTTTTCGCGATTTCGATATTGGTCCCATAGTGAAAGTTGTTCAGTTTGATGGTCTATACCGCCCCCTTAAAGGTTTATTTGTATTTTTGTAACACCTTGTATACATCAAATAAGGTTTAGTAAGAATTGATAAAATATGCATTCATACAATAATTTCTCGCACTATTTATTAAGTACTAGAACTTCGCAATTATTATAGAAGATAAAGACATTGTTTTTGTATGATTTCTTTCTTTCTCGGAGTACAAAAAGCCTCCCAACCGATCCCGGGATCATTATAAAATTTTAAACTGCGGATCCCGATAACAGGTAAAACTACAAATAAATAGCTAATTTCGCATAGTAGTAGTTTAGTATAGCAAACAACGAACTTTCTATAAACCTTTTCCTTTGCCATTTTAATTATTATTTATAAATGCGTTCACTGGTGACCTAAAATTCTTTGGAAACTTAGCATTGTGGCGAGCTGTTGGTGAGTAGCGACACCACGGACCCGAGTTCTCCAGGGGAAGTCCCTGATCCTCGTCTCCGACTTTCCTTAACTGGCCGGTCAGAGTGGACCCCAAGAGGATCAGATCTCCCACCTTTTTGCCTTCATTGTCCGGCCTTAGGTTGGAGTCGAAAGAGCTATATGCTCGAAGAGTGGATATGTTGCGTAAGTAGCAAGTGGGCACCTGATTAAGCCGTTGAAATGATGTTCGTTTAAAGTCCAGAAACATCTTTCTACTTTAAGTCGCTCAGGAAATGTTGCCCCCTTATCACTCAATCGATCAATCGATTTGGCCAAATTGTGTGAAATTTAAAAAAGAAATGGAGATATACAGGTTGACCCAGAAGTGGCGGTCCAAAGTGGACGGATGGGTAGTGGAGATCATTTCCAATAATTTTGATCCCATTCATATACGTCCGGAAATGAACGGTTCAAAACCTACACAGATTTTTCAACTTTTTAGAAACTTGTCACTACTACTAAAAATAATAAGTAAAATACTAATAAAAAAAAACACTTCAAGCTATTTATTTCTATTTCATGTCAATAAAGGTGTAGCTTTGTAACGAGACCATTTTCAATAAAATCCCCAGCGTGTTTGATAAGCCGGAGACGATTTTGTGTCAGACTATCGTTTTTTTTAAAACAATTGCCTCATTTCAGAAGCACGCTGTGAAAAAAAATATACTTTTTGCTTCACCTTAGTCGTGTAAAAAGGGCAAACACAGCGTAGTGGAGTTTCAAGATATTAGAGCTAGCCCTACAAAGCCAAAAACGACAAAAATCGAGACGTGCCTCCATCTTTATTATCTTACGTACGCCAAAAAGAGCGCGCATGACGTTTTTCTCGTTTAAAAACGCTTTGTCGTGGGTGGCATGCTAGCCGCGCTGGGCAAGCTCTGGCCATTGGCCATTGAAAGCATCCACGTCCCACCACGTCTTCGCTGATGCTGACCGTTGGAATAATCAAAATTTTTTTTCTATTTCAATATTGGCCCGTAAAAGTTGTTCAATTTGTCTGAAGTAGGTACTCATTAAAGTATGTAACGCTTTTAAGTTAAACCCCTAAACAATAATAATTTGTATACAGGGTGTAAGAAAAGAAAAGTATCAGTAACCTTTCAACCACATACTCTACCCGTCAAACTGAACATCTTTTACTATGGGAGCAAACCGATCAGAACATCTTATATTGTTTCTTATTTTATAGGTATACATTTTATTATCTCATAATTAAATAGACCTTTATTTGTGCGCACACTGTTTGTACCCAAACACATTAGTTTTCCTCTCACTCAACGGTTTGCTGGAAGAAAACTCTTTTAGATTTAAGCTCGCATTTGAACATCCTGATTTATATTGAAATTTTTCTTAATTGTGTTGTTTTATGTAGGTACAATAAAGATCCATACGTTTGAGTCGAGTAAGCATTGCAGTTTAGGTAGTATGGAATAACAGATTTTTTTTTCTGTTCTGACAGGTATGCTCGCTCCCACAGTAAAAGTTTTTCAGTTTGATGGGTAGAGTAGGTATGTTATGCATAATTCATAATTCATATGGTTTAAAGATTAGAAAAAGTATATGTCTAGAATGAGCCTCACGAATATCCCGTATAAAACAAAAGGGGCCAAGTTTCATGGGTTGGTGTGCGTGAGGCGCCATACAAATTATGTATGTGTGCGTGTATATGTATAGGGTTTAGGAGCCAGTACTGGTTCCAATTTTTTTCGACGCTTTCGTATCTTCGACTGTCAATCTTGACATAATATAACTATATCAAAGGTTTATTATTATTTTCCTTACACCCTGTAGAACAGCGGTTCCCAAAGTGTGCCACCTCAAGACAAAGATCCGCGATTGACTTTTGATCACCTCCCAAGCCGTGTGGCATCCCTGATCATTCATCATCAGGGACAATAATTGTAATGATTATTTAATAATTTTACATTCTGTAAAGTCATCTACCAGTGGCCACGCTCACTTGTTTTTGAACACGAATGAAACATGAGAAACAGTGTTTTTAATTCTGAAAACAAAATATTATGTAGGTAAATACATTCCAAAGAGTCCGAGCTTCGGTACTACTGGTGAAACGTGGATGTTCTGAGGTTTCACAATATCTCTGACTACCTCCTCGGGGAATATAGTCGTGTGCATATGCATGCGTATGCATGCATGCATACTCGACCCCTCCTACGTATAGTATCGTAACCAACAAAATGGGTATTTTCGTTTTATTGTTGCAAATGGCTTATTTTTAGGTATACTATACGATGTGATTAATACAATTTTTTTATTTATGCTTTTTATGCTGTTTTCTGAACGTAAAGTATGGTATGTGAAAATTAAATACAACGTATTATGTCGTAATGTCTTAAACAATATTTTACGGCGGGCCGAGCGATGCGCCGAGGTATCGTATGTAAATGTTACAATAATTTACGCTGCGGAGTATCTGCAGATCTAATTTTATGATTACATTGATAATTTAATTTATATTGTAACGATGTTTTATTAAAATTAAGCATATTTATAAAGAATAACATCTGATAGATAACAAAATAATAAAAATCTGGCTGTTTACTTGGGAAACCTATAGTTATTACATTCTCCAAACAGATCCACTGGTACAAATCATGATTTTGCCTACCTTTCAATGAAAACCTGTATCGAATTTACTGTAAAGAACGTTTTTCTTGCAAAAATCAAGACAAAAATTTTTCATTTTTCTTTAATTTCAAATTTTGAACCTTTTCTGAAAAGTACCAACGTAACCTAACGTAACTAATTACATGCGACATTTATCTCCGTTTTTAGTAAAAACAATCATGTTGTATATATAACTTACAATAGTGTACGTTGTAAATCTATGAATAAAATATATCGTATATGCTTTTACAATAATTTACACTGGAAAATTAAAAATGATTTATGTTGTATGTCATACTTACCATAATGTACATCGCAAAGTATTTATACATACGGTTCTATACTTGAAAAATGTTACTTAAAAACCTCAAAACTTGCATTATTTCACAACTTTTTTTTTTCAGAAATACAAATATTGATGAAGTAAATCATCTTTCAAGTCTAACAGGACGATACGTACAGTTTCAAAAGAGAACATAACAACCGAGTTTGAATAATTCGTTCTCTGGTTGGTGATGCTATCAAACTATAAAAGTACAGTATTCATAAAAATGTAAATAACGTACCTAAAAATAATTTTTTAAGTCATTTTGTAACTTTTACAGAATTACTAAAACTGGTTAAATCAATTTTAATTGAATTATTATATGAGGAAAAACAATAGCAAACAGATAAAATGATTTAACTTTCCATTTAATGAACACAACAAGGCAATAGCTTATCAAGGTGATAAATGCTCCCAATGTTAAAAACTTCTTCGGGTTTTTCCTAATCACTGGATGTTGGCGGTTAGCAAATCCCTGCCTATTTCGAGATGTCTTTATAAAGGTCTCCAAAACTTCTCGACTCACAAAACTCTCGGACTTTTTTACTTATTCTTCTTATCGTATGGGTTGCAAGCCCTGGTTGAAAGCACTTTTTTACTGGTCATAGAGATTTTAGATTGATAACTCATTTAACCCAACTGATTAAAAGTTTAAATTCGTTAAAAAAATACTTTAGTGTCTTGTTATTGAAAACTGATGAGTAAAGGTGCATCATCATCATCTCAGCCGATGGACGTCCACTGCTGGACATAGGCCTCCCCCAAGGAGTAAAGGTTATCTATATTTAATTTAATTTGGTAGGTAAGTTTACATTTTATCTTGATATCATGGCATCGCAAATGCTGAATACTTTTATAAGTGGACACAAAGACTTATCTTTTTGGATTTTACGAGAAAGATTCCATCATCCTTTTCTTGACCACATTCAATCGATGCATATTATTAACTATAACATTTTGTATGCATCGATCTTCTAAAAATAATACTATTTAAGTATAAACCCTTAGAATCGTTTGTGAGATCATGTGAATGATGGGAAATGCTGGAAAGAAACAGGTAATTACACATTTTTTTTATTTTAAATCAACTTTGAAAGGTCACAACTGAAAACAAAACGTACATAAGGAGAAGCCGTATTACCGTGGAATGAAATAAAAAACCTAACAATTAACTATGATTATTCTTGCTAAATTATATAGTGTATTTCAGTACTTGCATAGTTTTTGTAAAAGCTAACACTAGAAGACGACGAACATGGAAACCGTAATACTTTATATTGACGAAACCAAAACCAAAAAATTGTGATGACCTGTTAAACTTTTACATCAGTAGACACATTTCTGAGACCTAGCATAATAACTTTCAATTGTCTATAAAGTACAGTGTAGGTAACAATGTACTTTATAGACAATTATAGTGTTATTATGGCCTACTACACAGATACAGATTCTGAGTTAGCAAATCTTCCTCGAGTTAATCATTCCACTGCTTTTTAGGTCTTCCTCTGTATCTCTTCTGTTGCGGGTCCAATTAAAGATGGTTTGGATAGTTCTACTGTTGTCATTTCTTTCCAGGTAGCCTGCCCATCTCCTCGTAAGCCTATATTATGACTCGCAGACCCTTACTATCGGTTTATTATGAGTCAGTGCCACCGGATGATCATCCATTCATCCCTATACGATACGTCCCGCTGGCGCCGTTTTCGTGCATTGGTCCACAAATTTTTCTAATGACTCTTTTTGATCAATACAAGTTTAATTCCAAACTAACCATATACCTACATATTGTTATTTTTGTCTCGTCTTTGTTCAAGGCATGTATTGTATCAACTGCACGTTACAAGTGGTGATGGGCTCACTCCTCGTCACGCTGAACAGAGTTTCGGTACTACTAGTGAAACTTGGATGTTCTGAGGTTTCAGAATATCTCTAACTACCCCCTCGGGGAATACAGTCGTGAGCATGTATGACATGCTGCTATGCTACGCATGCTTGACCATCTAATTTGTAATTATAAAAATTAACAAAAGTAATAACTACATTGAAAATATCCCTAATTTTAAATGTTTTTTTTAAATTGTAACTTTAACAATATGAATATGTACATAAAGTATTAATAATTTATGAATCTTGATAAAAGCCAAATAAATAACGCAATACTAATGTTAAATGTCGTATGTTTTTCAAACATTTTCCTGCGTATTTTATTGTATACGATACATACTATGAATTCATTTCCGTAAATTCCCAAGAAAACTGTTGTATGTAGCATATACAATACTTCAGTCCTGTTCGTACTCTAAGTAAAGTATCGTATGAACAATATCTCAAAAAGTAATAGTTTTTTATCAATACCGTGTTTATGTAAGTCGACAAATTGACAAAAGAAATAGATGTTTTGAATTTCGCAGACATTCATTAATATTTAAACTTTTTATGACAAAATGAATCTTTGAGGAGCTCTACTGTAAAGTTGCAATTTTGAGGATACGATACTATACGTAGGAGGGGTCGACATATACTCACGACCAGGATTTTAAGGTATCAGAAAACTGTTGCTACAATTACCTAGCTGTCTGGCTTGTAGTTGTAACAAGGCTCACTTTAAGCACATGGAAGGTTTCAATTACGTGTAGGTAAAGTGGTGATACGCAGCCTAGCCATAAACAAACTCCCTGCATAGTAAACACATGTATATCTTAGTTGCCTCGTATGACGCACACGTGGAAAAATTATGTAATCAATTCTAAGCCAGAACCTTAATACATCAAATTAATAATAAAAACTGAACAATAAAATCTTTTTTTTTTTAATATAACATAGCTCATATAAACTAACCATTATATCCAGCCTATTAATATAGTTCCTGTGAACTCGTAATAAAACGTCAAACATTTTTATAAACCAACCAATCGGTTTCGAAAATTAAAACTGAACTAGAAATACCACCTAATAGTTACGTTTTAAAAGAATGTGATCGAATGTGAACTTTCGCATAGTCAAAAGATACATGACCTACGGCAAGGTCGTTCTTTAAGTTCTAACTTGCTCTTAGATGATGAAGTTGGAACGAGTTATTGAGACGGTATAAAATCGGCTGACAAAAAGTATTTACTATCATTCACTGTTCATACACAACAGAGAAACAATCAAAATGTTCTCCAAAGTAAGTAAAAAAAGAAATCAAACAATAGGGCAATTTATTGTGTTTAAAAGAAAAAACATAAGTTTAATGTAATATTACTTAATTACAGATAGTAGCTCTGTGCGCTCTGGTGGCGGTCTCCCAGGCAGGACTCCTGACCGAGCCGCACTACTCCTCCGCCGCGGCCGTTTCCTCCCAGAGCATCGTACGCCACGACCAGCCCCACACAGTCGCCACCAAGCTGGTCGCTGCCCCCGTCGCTTACCACGCAGCTCCCGCCGCCGTCTCCTACCACGCCGCTCCCGCTCCCGTCACCTACCACGCCGCTCCCTCTGTCAGCTACCATGCTGCCCCTGCTGTGAGCTACCACACTGCCCCCGCCCCAGTGACCTACCACGCCGCGCCTGTCAAGGTTGCCTACCAAGCTGCCCCCGTCCACTACGCTGCCCCAGCTGCTAAAGTTTTCGCTCACCACGAGGAGGAAATCGTAAGTACTATCATACATAATATGTACCATAACAGGCTCCCACATCATTCTTCTAGAATATGTTGTAACGTCATAATTCCTTTATAGGCTCACCCCAAATACGAGTACAATTACTCTGTAGCTGACGGACACACCGGCGACAACAAGTCCCAGCAGGAGGTCCGCGACGGTGACGTCGTAAAGGGCTCCTACTCCTTCCACGAGGCCGATGGCTCCATCAGGACCGTGGAGTACACCGCTGACGACCACAACGGCTTCAACGCGGTGGTGCACAACACTGCTCCCACTGCTGCCCCCGTCGTCGTCAAGGCCGCCCCTGCACTCTCCTACTACCACCACTGAAATGTTCATTTGGAGGAGAACTTGATACCAAAATGATTGTTGACTAATTATTTATTGCAATACATATACGAATAAGATCGAATATGATTTTTTATTCCTTTCAGTTCATTCCTTCTCCCTTCCTTCAAATTCAATACCTGTAAAGATCTATTTTAAAATGATATAAGATCCATTACTATTCAACGTATAAGTTGAATAGTAATGGATCTTATGTCCTTCAGAAATAATTAAAGTAGCGTCAAATTAAAAGAAACTGCTTTCAAAACTTTTACACAGATATAAAACGAATAATATTAATAATCGGCATAGCAAATAAAACGATTATTGAAGGACTAAAATATATACAAGGTGTTAGAAAACAACAAATGATTATAGGCTCTAAACCACCCGGCAAATGTTGCAGATAAATCGAAAAAGAATGAGGTACCTACTCTAACGTTTCTATTTGCAACCGCTATTCAAAATAGATTTTTATACTTCGAATAAAATGTATTTTTTTAAATATTTTTTTAAGAAATTTTCAAGTACCTTATTAGGTCTGTATATTTATTAGGTAGGTACTTACAGTTATTTTCATTGGTAATAGGCTAAAAACTTTTAAAAAATCCTTATTAAAGCCCGAAACCACTTAGGCCGGATTCGACCAAACTTAGATTTTTATAAGAGTAACATAAGGAACAATAATTGTAGTCTTGGTGTTTACTCCGAAATAACTTCATTTGTCTTCTACCATACTAACCCGTACTATTAAAAGAACGAATGTATAATCCACCTAAAAAAGAGGTCGTTGTATCCGTACTTATTGCAATGTGAGGTTATACAGTTTTAATTTGTTAGGTTTCTTTTTATTGTTCTTTTTTTAATTATGTGACATTGACATTTCATACGGTCTAGCTTTACCCCGTCAAAATTGGCCCTGTAAAATTTATTCATATCATAGATTAGGGTTGGTAAATCAGTTTGTAACCTGCGAATTGATATAAGAATAAAATTTACTTCCGTTTGGTCGAATCGGGCCTTAGTCGAATAATTAACAAGCCCTATTTTTATATTGGCTATTTACAAAGGAAAAAAACTTTATTATGTTTATGTCCTAACCACAGACTTAAAAGAAGAACCAGATGTAATCTCATCGAATCATGAGTGAAGCTCGTCTAATCATGAGTGAAGCACCCATTTCTTTTGTGTGCTTGCTGTCACGCGCGGGTTGTAGGACCTGCGCCTAGAGCTAGTGCATCTGTGTGAGTGTAGGTCGCTTGTAGAAAACGAGATTGTATTACCTTGCATGCTTCACATCTTTTTAGTGCAATATTCGGTCCGTATTTCTTTCAAGTAACTGAGCAAAATTGACACATTTATGGAAGTTTTACACTTCCATATTTTATTGTAATATTTAATTGGTCCGAAATATGTTCATAAAACACTGTTGTCCACTTGAACTTGAGACAGTTTTTTATGTTTAAAAGTGTGTGAAAGAAAACAAAAAGCCTATAATTAAACTTAAGTACCTACAGTTTTCTGGTAACAATAGAGAAAGTTATTAAAAATCGGAAATCATTTGATTATACAACGTGTTAATGAATTAACGCAAAACTAGAAAGTAAATTGTTTAGAATCGAGAGCAGAATCGGTTTGGAGAAATGGTTTGAAAAAAAAAATTTTTTTTTTCAAAATAGTAAGTAAGTATTAAATAATTTATTTTAAAATTTTACATTTACTTACCTATCTCAAACCACCGCACGGGCACACTCACCCTACTTACTACCAAAACAAGATTTTTATAATGTATCCATTAACACGCGCAAGCGCTTTCATTCATTGCTGAAATGATATCAAATCATTTTTGCCTCAAAATTTGAATAATCCGTATATCTTCGTTTTTAACTTATTTTTATAGTTTTCAATGAAACTGGTGGTTAAAAATCTGAAAAATTTTGTCCATTCCAATAATCAGCAAAAACGAATCTTGAAACACTATGTTGTATGTTGAATCAAGCACCTGTCTGCGTCAGTAAAATTATATAACGTGAAATTGATATCATTAGCATCCTTTTAAACTAAGAGTCTACCCATCAAACTGAACAACTTTTACCATGGAAGCAAACCGATCGGAGCAAAAAAATGCAGCTGTTGCATAATAATATACATTTGAGTCCAGTACGCATTGCAGTTTAGTATAGAAAAGCTGATTTTTTTTTGCCCTTATCGATTTGCTCCTATAGTAAAAGTTGTTCGGTTTTATGGATACATAGACTCTTAGTTTAAAAGGATACTAATGATATCAATATCACCCTGCATACATATACAGTTATGACTAACTGACTGAAAACGCACGGCTCAAACCGCTAAAGATACTCGTAGAAACATGACAGAGGATGTAAGAAAGAATAGCTACTTCGAAAATAATCCCGTAAAGGGGTGCAACGAGGTGATGAAGTTTGAGGAAGTCAAGTCATAAATAAGAAGGTCAAGAGCAAGCCCATCAGTATTAAAAAAAAGTCGCGGGCACTACTTTAAATTGACCCAAATAAAAAATATACTCTTGTGATTTTTTTGCGATTTGGTATGACTAACGCAAATAAATAATTAGATCAAATCATATAAAGAAAACTATAATTGACTCGCTTAGCTTTTAAACCACACACATTAGTTTTCCTCTTATTCAACGGTTTGCTGGAAGAAAAGCTCTGGTTAATATCGCATAACGTAGTTAAATTCAAAATATTGATATATAATACTCAAATTCGTTATTCATTACGAAACTAATCTATGATGTAGGCAGAAAGTTGAGCCTGCATAGAACCTTCAAAGAGATTTTGTGAATGGATTGATCCAATCGCGAAAATATGACCCGAGGCAAGGTCACAATCTAAGCTAGTTTGTCAGCTTCCACTTTATTAACACCTACATGCAGAGCAAGTATAAAAACAGGAGCTTGAACATAGTTGTCATCATTATCTGATTGATAACTTCAGCAAAATGTTCTCCAAAGTAAGTTTCAAAACAGTGCAATGGTACAAAGTGATATCATAAAATAATAATCAGTGGCTAAAGTTGTTACTATAAAAAATGGTGTTCATAAGATGCAACGTTTTCAGGTCGTAGCTCTGTGCGCTCTGGTGGCGGTCTCCCAGGCAGGACTCCTGCCCGAGCCGCACTACTCCTCCGCCGCGGCCGTGTCCTCCCAGAGCATCGTGCGCCACGACCAGCCCCACACAGTCGCCACCAAGCTGGTCGCTGCCCCCGTCGCTTACCACGCCGCTCCCGCCGCTGTCTCCTACCACGCGGCCCCCGCTCCCGTCACCTACCACGCCGCTCCCGCTCCCGTCACCTACCACGCCGCTCCCGCTCCCGTCACCTACCACGCCGCTCCCGCTCCAGTAACCTACCACGCTGCTCCCGCTGTCAGCTACCATGCTGCCCCCTCTGTGAGCTACCACGCTGCCCCCGCCCCAGTGACTTACCACGCCGCTCCCGTCAAGGTTGCTTACCAGGCTGCTCCCGTCCACTACGCCGCCCCCGTCGCTAAGGTCATCGCTCAACACGAGGAAGTTGTAAGTGAAAATAATTATCTCATAATTTTTTATTCAAGAACCTTAATAATAAGCCTATCAACCTGTTTTACTTCGGATTTTGTTATTTTTCTTTGCCATCACATTTTTTTAACATATAGGTCACATTGTTCTAGGCTCACCCCCAATACGAGTACACTTACTCTGTAGCTGACAGCCACACCGGCGACAACAAGTCCCAACAGGAGGTCCGCGACGGTGACGTCGTGAAGGGCTCCTACTCCTTCCACGAGGCCGATGGCTCCATCAGGACCGTGGAGTACACCGCTGACGACCACAACGGCTTCAACGCGGTGGTGCACAACACTGCTCCCACTGCTGCCCCAGTCGTCGTCAAGGCCGCCCCTGCCCTCTCCTACTACCACCACTAAATAATGTTGACCAAGATCAATTTTAACTATTTATTACACGCAATATACGAATAAGACCGAATTTAAAATATGTAATAATTTCATCTGTAACAGATGAGTACCTCCCTACTTTTAGAATTAATTTAAGAGCACAATATGGGCAATTCTACGAAACGTGGTCAAAGCCATGTTACACGCCGAAGAACGCATTTTAGCTTGTTTTTATTCTCGATATATAATTTTTTTAACATAGTCGACATTGGTTTCTACTATGGCACATAAGATAGCTGTAGGAAATGTCTCGACAACATATAAAAAAAGTCGGAAATTCTCAATACCATGACTGTGTTACACAGCACAGGTTATTGTACAAATAATTTTGCACATCGGAAACTACAAGCAACCTATGCGTTTAAATTACTTCACATGTATTTGTGAAGGTACCGTACGTTTCAGATAAAATGGTGTGCTTCAGTTTTATGATAAGACTAATGAATTAAACAGGGTGTAAGTGACAGCCTAGCAAAAACTTTAACGATGAATTCAGACTATCAAACTGAACCACTTTCACTATGGAGCCACCCTTAGGAATCGCAAAAATAAAACTGCTGCTCTATACAAAACAGCTGTACGGGTGATATATTCCATGTGGAAAAAACCCTCTATAATAAATAAAAAAAACAGCTGTACCTACTCGGTTTTGCCCGATATTGGGGTTTGTCTCGGAATGTACCTCATACACGCATGTGAATCTTTCTGCACATTGAATATCTGCAATTTTTATTTAACTGCAATAGATTTAGAAGGGTGCGTTACACGTTACAGTTTTATTGTAGACATTAATAAAGCACAGAAACTTGAAGCACAGCACGAAGAATTGTCTTATAGAAGGTAATTTAGAAGAAAAATAGGTAAGAAGACAGGCAGAAAATGGCATTCAGAGTCAATGCTATATTTATCAGGTTAAAAAGAAGATTGAAGTCGTATCATAATATCAGGAAGTGAAGAAGATAAATGACGATTGATTATGATGGTATTATTTTTGGTGACAACTCACAAAAACTGGTTTGAAGCATTTTTCTTTTTGTTTTATCATCAGAGGAACATTAATCCTTTTTCTTCTTTTTATGCTGTCTTTCCCAGCCCTGCATGCGTTTAAATGAAAGCAGTACCAGTAGAATTTAGTGGCGTTGTCTAGTGACTAGATCACGGCTCTACGCCACTTACTATTACCAAATCATTATTATACCTGATTGTCTGAAAAGAAAGATGATTCCGTGCTTCGGATGGCACGTTAAGCTGTTGGTCCTGGTTACTATCTCTGGTGGTAGTAGTCGTTACATAAAAAACCACGTCAAAGGCCGTAAGGCGGTTTGAATAAACTCTGACACCAGGGCTTGCAGCCCACTCGATAAGAAGAAGATTATTATTCTACCAAATAACATAAATCATTATTAACGTACTATTTGTTTCGCGCGAATTTTTAATTTGTGGAATTTGTATGCCTATATCCTTCCTCAGGGTTCAAGCTGCCTCTGTCTCAAATTTAATCAAAATAGGTTCTGCTGTTTATCCATGAAAACGTAATAAGTAGAAGTGGACGAACGTAACAGTCGTGAAAAAGTTACGAAAGAGAGACTTTCACATTTATAACATTCCATCTTCTGTGCCAAATTAGCACTATGACATTCTATACACAAGGACTTCGCATCAGTGCGCTATTACGGGACCGCTAAGTTATGCCTAAATACCATTGAAAGATTTTAAAGGATTGGAATGTCAGCTGCAAAATACTGATGCATAACTGACCAAACATAACTGATGCATACAAAGGTGACATTAGTGTGCCATTTTTTGGTTTTGTTATTGTGTGACGTGGTGAGTCCATGTGTATAGAATGTCATTGCTACTAAGTATAAAATCTGCTTATATCGAGTATATTTATCTTTTACACATAATATTAATCTCAGAAAATTATAAAAGTAGGGCTTACACATTGACTTATAATCTATCGATAGACAGGCCCTTTGATAGAAGCAATATGTTCCGCTTGAATGCGGTACCCGCACCGCATTGATGTTCCCGAGTTCACTTCGTCTCTATGGCAACGACATCCCGAAATGTGTAATTTTGTGTTGTTTTGTGTGACATGTTTTTTGTTTTAACGAGCTTGTCTATCGAACGAGCGTGTTATATGAATTTTATTATTGCTTCTAGCAGTCATTTTAATTTAGAAAACTTGCTATAAACCCATGAACACAAAACATAAATTAACATTTTCAATGGTTTAGGACTGTAATACCAAAGTCTGTGGGTTTAGGTTAGTTCATATCACTAGGTCGCGCGGTGGGCTTTGTGGGAGAGGCCTATGTTCAGCAGTGGACGATGATAGGCTGATGATGATGATGATGATGATACTAGGTACCGAAAGTAAAAATCAATGTGTTCCTTATTAAACCAACTATTTGACATGAAAATATTTTAAAGGTTGTTGAAAAGAAAATAATGTTTGTTCGAACTTAATTATATTTTGCAATAAATATTAAATTAAGTCATCATTATTTAGTGTTGGTAGTAAGAAAGGACGGGAGCGGCCTTGAGAAGGACGGGGGCAGCAGTAGGAGCAGTGTTGTGCACCACCGCGTTGAAGCCGTGGTGAGCGTCAGCGGTGTACTCCACGGTCCTGATGGAGCCGTCGGCCTCGTGGAAGGAGTAGGAGCCCTTCACGGCGTCACCGTCGCGGACCTCCTGCTGGGACTTGTTGTCTCCGGTGTGGCTGTCAGCAACCGAGTAAGAGTACTCGTATTTGGGCTGGGCCTAGAAGAATGTTAAAAATTAACCATAAAATCACTCTAAAATATACGGAGAATTTTATTATGTTAGGCAATAATTTTAAAGATAAAAATCGTTACTTACAACTTCCTCGTGTTGAGCGAAGACCTTAGCGACGGGGGCGGCGTATTGGACGGGAGCGGCGTAGTGGACGGGGGCAGCCTGGTAGGCAACCTTGACGGGAGCGGCGTGGTAGGTCACTGGGGCGGGGGCAGAGTGGTAGCTCACAGCGGGGGCAGCATGGTAGCTGACAGAGGGAGCTGCTTGGTAGGTGACGGGAGCGGGAGCGGCGTGGTAGGAGACAGCGGCGGGAGCTGCGTGGTAAGCGACGGGGGCAGCAACCAACTGACTGGCGTATGTGTGGGGCTGGTCGTGGCGCACGATGCTCTGGGAGGACACGGCCGCGGCGGAGGAGTAGTGAGGCTCCACCAGGAGTCCAGCCTGGGAGACCGCCACCAGAGCGCAAAGGGTTACCAACTGAAAATTAAACAGATTTGTTAATATACAACAGAGTTAAATAATTTCTTAAACGATTTAATTATGTTTCACAAACTTACTTTGGAGAACATGTTGTCTGAAGTAATAAATCAGGTTAATGATAACAATATAGATTTTGGGTCTAGTTTTATACTCTCACGCAGCAGTAAGTCATTCAGTAGTGGAAGCTGTCAAACGAGCTTAAATTACATGACCTTGCTACAGATACAATTATTCGCGATACGTAATAAGGCCCATTCACAATACTATCTCTGTACATGTTGACGCATAGTTATTATTATATTACAGCATAAGCATATGCTCACGACTATATTCCCCGAGAGGGTAGTCAGAGATATTCTGAAACCTCAGAACATGCACGTTTCACCAAAAGTACCGAAACCTTATATTTTAATATAACCTTATATTAAGTATCTTTTAATAAGTTATTGAGTGCCATTCATTCATAATAACCAAAAAATGAGAAGTGTTGATAATAAATTAGTAATTTAACGTCGAGGTGCAAATCACAGACAGTTCGATTACGTTATAAACTAAATTGGCATAAACCAATAATCGTTATAGGTACCATTATCTTTATTGATTTAATGAAGTATAAAAATACTTTGCGGTTATGTACGTATTCCAAGAACACACTGCAAATTTGTTTAGATATTTGTATGCCTTTACATAATATGGGTGTAGAAAGCTTGCACCTTGATCTTAGTCTATACCTTTTCAGAAAACAATTTATTGAAACTTTTGGCGAAACTTCCAAGGCGTAAAGATCAGGAGTGCGATTTTTAAATCTCATTCGGTGAGCTAAGCTGTTGAAAATGTCAATGGAGATACGCATCTTTCTACTGCAGATTTGACTCTCAAAAATCACTCTCCTGTAGTATGATTTTTAAAGTCAAATCCTCAGTAGAAAGATGCGTATCTCCATAGTAATTTTGACATTTTCAACTGCTGAGCTCACCGAATGAGATTCAAAAATCGCACTCCTGAACTAAAAGAATTATAATAATGTGTGTGATCTTTTCGTCTTGATGTCACACTTCCTAATTCTACTGACTTTTACCACTAAGCTTCCCCTAAACACTGACATTCACTATGTTTTTCATACTGACTGACAGTCTATACTCAAATTAATACGGGCTTCATAATTCTATAATTTTTTTAATTCCTCATTTTAATGGGTTTTTTTATTATTTAACAAAGCAGCGCATTTTTACTGTTTGAATGAAACCAATAAAAACCAATTTCGAGTGCAGATTGTATTTTTGGAACAATGAATTCATCGCATCTATTGAATTGTGCCGATTCCGTGTGCGATAAGCGACAACACTTTTAGCGACAGAATCCACTCTCTTTTTTTAAATTAGGTAAACGGAATAGCAACGGATTTAGGGGAAGCGGGGGTTTGTTAAAACACATTCGCCTAATTTTTTTTTCTGTGATTTTTTAGAATGGGTAGATTTAAGATTAGGGTACGTTTTGTTTGTTCTTGTGTTTTAACTATTTTATTAAATGCATTGTAAATAACTATTGACTACTAATAATGTCAATAAAAATTACATTAATAATTATTTTGTTAATTGTTTTCTGATATCTATCTGATACTAAACTGCAATTCCTAGGTACTCCACTTAAACGTAAGAGATGAAACAGATGTTTTTTTTGTTTTGGCAGGTTTTCCCATACCTAGCAAATGTTGTTCAGTTTGATCCTATTCAGTGAAATCCTTTGTTTCGGCTAATTTATTTTAAGTTCTTTGGTGAAAATTGTTCAGTATCATGAATTCATGAGAGAGGTGTTTAAAAATACACCCAATAGAAGATACTTTGGAAGTGAGCCTTGTTACAACTGAATGCAAGACTTGTAGTTGTAGAACACCCCGAAAGGGATTGTGGACGTTGCTTCTGTAGGATCAAGTTGTTCATCTGAGATGATTAAAACGGGTTAGGTACTCTTCAATGTCATGATGGAGTGTGTGCGGAGCGAGGTCCTCAGGAGACATTGGGCGTTGTAATAGTGCCTTGGCTACACCTACCTCAGCTAAAATAAAAAATTTAAAGTTTATTTCAGTTTCCTTAAATATAGTAAAAAGCCATCGCCGGAACCATCTTTTGAGTAGTATGAGTTACAGCTGCAGCCAAGACACTTTACTGCATTTCCAGGAAAGCCTTAAATTTTTTTTTTTCAATTTGTAGTTTTTTTTTATTTACGGGGTGGTTTGGAAAAGTGTCATAAATCTTTAAACCACATACTCTACCCATCATACTGAAAAACTTTTACTATAGGACCAAACCTGTCAGAGCAAAAAAAAATCTGCTGTCTCATAATTTTAGTCGAGTAGGTTTGGAAATTGGAATAGCTGTTTTTTTTTAATAATTATACTTTTCCTTACACCCTGCATAATTAAGAAGGTAGTATTACTTCATTATTATAAAGTTTTTAAATTATTTTAAAATTTACCTATTCTATCTCTGCCACGTCTCCCCTTTACTGATGTACGGAAACTGAACTCAATACCTTCTTTGATTTCTTAAATTGTGATGATACGATAAATTACAAGGTAGGTACATTGTTCGCTGGCTAGCATAGCGTGGATAAGAACTCAAACTCAAACTCAAAAATTTTTTTTCAAATTAATATCACATAGATAACTTTCTGACGTCATTTTTGATTCTACCGAGCTCTCGAAAACATTTGGAGAATAGGTCACTTTTCCGACTGTATTTGTCCGATCCACCCTCTACCGCACACCCCGCTGACTAGAGTGCGCAAGAGACAACTGCAGCGGACTGATTTTATCTTTATAAATGGACGAAATCTGCATTTCGTATTTCTCTGTTTCTTCCTCCAAAACTACACCGATTTTAATAATTCTTTCAAGAATAATATGATAAAAACTTTTGATATGTCTGTTTATTTTTTGTTGTTGCTTATATCCATCTAATTTATTTGCTGGATGTTTGAAAATTTGCAAAGGTCCCTATAATTCTTTCAGTAATTAATTTACGAAAAAAGCAAAACATAGAGACATAGCAATAACATAGATTGTATGGTAAAAAAAATTAGCTAAAATGTACCTAATTGATAATTTAATTATCCAGGGAGGAAACAGGGGAATACGTGTGTATGGAAAGAACGGGCACAAGTCCGTCCTCTTAAATGGTTTTTCTTGATAAGCTTATAGATATAGAGGCTTACCTATGAAATGAGGCAAAGAAATTGACTTACAGCTTGGCAAAAAAGTCGTGATAAAAAATGAGGGCGCTGCCCCCACGCAAGAACGTAAAAATCACGCATAACCTGGCAACACCACCATACTCAAATTTTAGTTCCACCTGTCACCACGATCATGAATTTTTTGCCAAGCTATACTTGAAACAATTTAAAAAAAATTAGCATTTTACTTTTCTTTTGTAAATTTAGTACCGAAGAAACTCGATAGATGGCAATTCGGTATGTCAAGTTTTTTTTTGGAGGGCTGAATTGAAAACCATTTCGAGATAATTGTCTCAATAATCATATTTTCTATGTCAGAGATTTTAAAATGAAAGGATTACAGATATTTTTAATAAAATAATGCCGTTTTTCGGTCCGTGCAGTGACGTCACTGGCATACCTCTGAACTCCTTGGTAAACATAAAATCAACTTAAAATAACCGGCCATTAAGAAAAAAAATACTTTCACAATGTCAGAATTTGACATTTGATGTTGCCGTATCTTTTTCCAGCATAGAGTTAGAAAGAGGAGGCAGGTTTTAATTTTTTTAAATACAGCTGTAGGTAGTTTTTCTCCATGGAGTTCGAATTATTTTCTCTCCACCATTTTTGCACTTAGAGATTACAGATCATAATAATTTAAAAATTAAATTTATATTGATAAACTCGATGAATCGCAATAAGAATGAAATAGGTATCTTAAAATTATGTCTTCTGTCCGTAAAAAATATAAAAATGAAGACAAAAAAAAACTTGACATACCGAATTGATGGCATGTTTATCGCTCCATAGAGCCATTCGCGAGATCCTGTCAAAATCTTGTCAAGACTGTGCCTAGATTTTTTTTTAGAACGCCAAGGGATCGATCCATACACCTATGTCAGGCGTAAATGTATAGAATTTTCGATTAAAATGATTACTAAATAATGAAATATGCCATCAAAAGATGCGTTTACGTCTTCTTGATCATCTTTTCCCTCTTTATTATTTTAAAGAAACACTTTTTCAAATTTTGACGTTTATTCGCACAGACCGTAGCGCCATCTATCGATCCCCTAGAAAACCAAAAGAAAAACGCTCATTACAAAAGTATTTAAGTTAATTTAAAAATAAATTCTCATTATGATTATTTTTTAAATATTGTCAGCCCTTTCGATAACATTTTAATACTAATCAGTCTAAGTCTAAAAAACCATTGATCTAGTCTTTTAGCTAAATACCTATTTTCATAAAACCGAGATCGTGCATGCCTAGATGGTGACTTTCGAAGTAACATAGGGAACCCCTACAAATCATATTATTTAATAACAAAATGGTAGACAGTGTATTTTACCACATACTTTATTATGTTCGACAAAAAATCCACAACATTCTTTCGACGATTCGAAATGAACTTCAATAATACAGATTTAGCAATTTATACATCAGATATTGGAATAGTATAAAATGGTTTATAATTCTATGATACGACAACAGTTTCCTAGTGTATTCCGTTCGAAACGGTTCATCCTATGTTTTTCAAAATGGCTGGGAAGGTACTAAGTGATCTATTTATGTATTGTGTTAGAGTGTGTAAAATAAGTTTTAATTGGGTAGCATTCGTTATTGAGTCTCAAAACGGTGAAAATATAAACACAATTAGTGAAATAGTTGTCATCCCTTTCTATGTAGCTATCTCTATGTTCCTTAGATGAACGGTTTTCCTCTTCTTTCCAAACTTCTGGCAAATACAAATTATTGCACATTCAAATTATATACAAATACAAATTATTCACTTTTCTATAATATTTTCTAAAAGGTTTCAGTGTCCATTGTATTATTTTATTAAGAGGCTGAAATGTGCCAAATTGAGCTGAATCAGGACCGTTTTGTATAGAACCTATAGCTCTTAAAATTACCAAAAAAAATACAGTTATAATTGATCGTATTTCTGATCTGGTGGCCGAAGCCGAAACACGATTTAGTAAACTTCACACGATAGAAAACCTCTTCGAAGTAGCCTCTGAAAACTACTTAAATTCAAACTTTACTCAGTTCTGCTTTGAATAATATTCATGATATTAAACACAATTATGAGTCATTTGTTAACAAAGCACGTGGCCGTTTTCGATTTTCAATAAAGTGATTAATTTATTGAAAATCATTTATTTTGTGGTTTTTCACTAACGCCCTTTCATTCCAAGCAGCGACTATGTAGCGCTTTCTCTGTCACTCCCACTCAAACCGACAGAAAGCGCGAAGGCTGCTGGATGGACCTGTTTCGCTCTTACGCGATCGGCTCGCGAAGTAAAAACAATTCAATTTGTCATATTTATGCATGTTAAGAAGTTTCTGTGAATTAAAAAGTTTTTACTAGGAGTAAATATAATTTTTGAGTGCATTTACAGTTTGTGCAAATGTTCTTTTTGGACACTAAACGAAAAATAAACAAGAAAAGAGCTATTAAACATTCATACAAAATAATTACCGTCATTGAAGTTGTAAAGTAAGTGATTTCTTTGTGAAAACAATTAATTCTTACCTATTACTGTTGATTTGATGCAACTCTTAAAAAGATTATAATAATTCATGAAGAGAAGCATTCCAGTACTGCTTATGGATATGACCGTTAATTTCGCGCCAGTTTGTTAAGCTATGATGGTCGAACAGGTAAGACGTTGGGCCGTCGTTCGAGGGGTCGGGAGTTCGGATCTTCGGATGTTAAAATGATTTCTTTTTTACTTTTTTTTTTATTGTAAAAATCATTTTTTCATTGTTATTTTAATTTACAATGAAAATTAAAAAAAAACTTTTAAAAATAAGATTTTTGGTTGGTACAAAAAAAAGAAAAATTATTAAATTAATTATCTATCCCGTTGTGTTATCATTTTAGTAAAGTTAAATAAATACTATGATTTAAATAGGTTTTCCGATCATGTAATTTGAATTATTTTGTTAGATCCCTATGTCACTAATTACGGTCTACATACATTCCTACATCTCTAGTATGTTTCGGATGAACCATCAGTCCATTCACCACCGACCTTTCGGCTTCGTCATTATCATGTGACACTGATAGACCGGTGGCCGACTACAACCAACCCTATCTTACGAGTTTAATAAACAAATTCATTTATGTAGCTAAAGTAGACTAATTAATATAACTGCCAAATAACTTAGTCTGCTGCGGCGCAGCTTGGCACGTTTTCCGGTATGAGGGAAAAATTGGACCCTAGAAACAACACTTTTTACCTCATCGATTTATAGAATGGAACTAGTCTGTAGGTCTAGACACCGATTAGTAAAGCCTAAAACATCTGGTCGGCCTCACCATATCCTGGCACACTCATGGGTTCGACCGAATTCAGAGTGCTACTCGGAATGTAGATTTTATCTCGAGTAAATGAATAAAAGGGTGAATGTCCCTAGCAGAAAAATTTCACGGCGTTGCTGAAAACGGTAGTGCAGAAGGTTCATAATTATGTTGTTGTGTTATTTTTTCGGGCCTCGTAGTCCTCTTCTTCGGGCAACATATAAAATTAAGCTAAAAATCTTATTTATAAAAAAAAAAAAAGGTTTTAGGCCCGTTTTATCATCACGGTGGATCGTCCGCAACACTTTTTTGATTACTAATTGATTTGTAACTTGAAAACAATTTCTTATTTGGATGAACTTCTACCGTAACTTAATTGACATTTATAACAGCTGTAGTATCGAAAGCAGACATCATTGTTTAGCTATTTTTCCTGCAAAAGTTCTGACAAGTTTAAAAACAGCTGTCCCGCGATGTAATATAATTACGGTGGACAAAAAGTTTTTCTGGAATAGCTCTGTCCAGAATGCGTTTATGCGTCGCATTCCTCGCTTGCATCTTCAATTAGTCATGCTCAAGGGTAAGGCGCAGACGCACCAGTAGCATCATGCTGCAGTTTCTACCTTAAGTAAGTAAGACTGCCTTATTTTGTGCCTACTGTTTTTTCTCTCTGCATTACTGTTCATATTTTGGTGTGAAATAAATTATATTTGATTGATTGATTGAAAATCATTTCGTTGGTATAGGGGCAAAAAAATCTTCATTTCGGTTGCCGGTTGTATTTCATCTATTGATTTTTTATTTTGTTTGAAATCTGTATATTGTAAGTGCTCAATACACTAATTTGAATTGATTGATGTTGATGATACTATAATCAACATTGAACTTTTTCAGATATTTTAGAATTACCTTTCTTTTCTCATTACGGTGTTCTCATTCCGGTGGATTCGGTGGACTAAAATGGCTAGTGTCCGACCGAAACTAGTTTTTACAACCGAAACCGAAACCGAAACCGAATTTCGGCTTCGGTTCTAACCAAACCGAAACTTCCTTATGACATTATTCTTCCCTACTTATTAGGTTTTTTTTCAATGTATTTAGTTGCCAATATGTGTTTAATGTTCACAGAAGCAGTTAATTTGATAAATTTCTAAGTAGTTTTGTTGTTTTAAAATTAATTTTATTATTTCTACTTTACATGTAGGTAGGTACACGGTGTGTGTTTACGTATCTATCTATCTATAGGGTGAGTTGAGGTATGTTTTAAGTGAGTAAAATAATCAGTGAAATCAGTTTTGAACATCAAATCACGTAGGTAAGTAATAAAAATATGTACATGGCCTGTCTTTTTGATATATAAAATGTTTTTTTTGTAAGAATATTAATTAAGTTAACTGCCATTTATTTCTGCATATTTATAGACTTGAACAAAAACACTGAATACCTACATGGTGTACCTACATGGTGGTGTATTTTATTCATTACTTATATAGGGTCCTTCTTAATATGCAGACACTTTTCTAAGGGGATGATCAGACCATCAAACTGAACAACTTTCTCTATGGCACCAACATCGAAATCGCGAAAAAAAAATCTGCCGCTCCATACAAAACTGTAAACCTACTCGAGCCAAATGTATGGGTCAGCTGATTATTTTTTTTGCGATTCCGATGTAGGTCCCATAGAGAAAGTTGTTTAACTTGATGGTCTGATCATCCTTTTAAAAAAGTGTCAGCATATTAAGTTGGACCCTGTATATTAAAGGGTGTGCTTCAGTCCATCAATTTGAACAACTTTTAGTAAACCTCAACGGCCATTCGGCCCAAATGTGTGGAACAGCAGATTTTTTGCCATTTCAATGTTGGTCCCACAGTGAAAGTTGTTGAGTTTGACTAAAAAGTATGTAACGCAATTAAAGTTTACACCCTGTATAGGTACATCACTTAAATAATATAATGTGTACCTAAAAGTAACTGATTGCAATTTTGTTTAATATGTATATGTAACACATAATTTTACGCCCGTCTCCCTTTGGAGTAGGCAGAGACAATATAACAGCCAGACAAATATCAGTTTCTAAAAACGTTATTTTAATCAAAAACAAGGTCAAACAAAGTTAACTAGATAGACCAAATAGGTACCAAAACTTTGCAAAAACTTCAATCACATTGCATAAAAATACAATAATTGAAATGATTTTGATTATTAATTAAAAAGGTACTTTAATAAATATTACCTGATTAGAAATAATATAACAAAATTGAACATAACCTCTAAATTCACAGTAATTCACAGCGCAAGACATAAACAGGGGCATGGGAAGTGAATTCGACGCTCCCCACTACACCGAAGACCAGGCGATAACTCACGAACATAGTTTCGGTTTCGGCCGTTTTTCTGCCTAAACCGAAACCAAACCGAAACTCCAAATTTGGGCCAAAACTGGCCGAATCCGAAACCGAAAACGAAACTTCGGTCGGACACTAAAAATGGCCTTTAAATCCCCACCGAAATGAAAAGTACCACAGAAATCATGACTAACATAATTTTTAGTACTTAAACCATTCAAAAACCAAGTCATTGTGCTAAGAAATTTCATGCTTCCTTCGTTCGCTCCAACATTTTTCTTCAATATTACACATCAATTTACAATTTTAGCTATTTACAAAGCTGGGAATCATTGAACACGCTCATATCGCTCTTAACCTTTTCGTGCTAAACTATTCTTTTATATTTATCACAAAAAGCACGTTAATGTAGAAAAATAAAGGCTTTCATTTGTAAACTTTTACACTTCGGTGCATAAATTTTTCGTTTCGGTGGATGTTTTTCATTTCGGTGTCTGTTAAAAAAAACAACATTATTTTTCTCAGTAAAATCAGTCCGGCCCGGAAACATGCCTTGCTATGTCTTGGCCGACCAAAGCATATTTATGTAAACAGCGTTGATAGGACTATACAAACATATACCTACATTAACTCTATGAGGTAAAATCTACCTTTCGAGTAGCACCCTAAATTCGGTCGGACCCATGAACGTGCCAGGATATGGTGCGGCCGACATGATTTTCTGCAAATCCATGATGTACTGCAAACCCCTCATACTATTTGTAATTAACACATGAAACCAAGTTAAACTTTAGGTATGTAGTTAAGTTAATAAGTTATTTCGTTAGATCTAACAAAATAAAAAAAAATTAAAATCAGAAAAGCTATGCAAAAACAAAGCTTATATTTAAGTTTACTAAAATGATAACACAACGGGATAGATAAGTAGGTTATTAATTTAATAATTTCTTATTTTATTTTTTGTACCAAGCAAACTAAAATAAAACCTTATTTACAAAACTAAGTTATGTTTAGTCTTCTTAAGATACAAAATATTTGTTGATTTGTAGAATGTGTACAATAAACTTATAAGATTGGGTTTGTTGTTCTTGGCTACCGGTCTATGATCATTGATCAGTGATGATCACTGTCTGTCATGCTATCGAACTCAAACTCGGTAGGTCTGCTGTCAACTACAGTCTTAATCTTTAAAAAAAAAAGAGAAAAACCAATTCTAAAGTGTTTTTCAGTAACTACCTTGGTAAACTTGAGTTTTCAAAATTTTACTATCTATTAATATTAAAATGTAGAAATTAGAATACTGTAATACCTTTTTTTTATTTTTTCTTTGTAAAAAATGTACAATGGATATTAATTTAAAGACAATAATTGTCTTTTAATCAATATCCATATAAAATTGTAATAAGATCATTCATTTAAGCGCCATCTGTTGAGGTGATTGATGATCATTTCGTCAACTTAGCGATGTTCTTAGTTGTTTTCGATCAAATTCTTGAGATGGCGGTAATGTACAAGTTTATTTTACTTTGTCAGGGGTAAGCGTGAGGCACGGGGGTTGTGGGACTTGTGGGCGGGGCTTATAGTGCGATCGCTCAAGGCCATCGGCAACCTTCAGCCCCTTAAGCAGTAAAACATCTTAGAAATGAACTATACTACCAACCGGTCCGTTCGGTCCAGTTACCGTTTGGTAGTCTGTCCGTTACGTCCAATTCCCAGATAGTCAAAAGTCAAATCCCTATAGGTTTAATTATCGTGTAGTCTTATACCCGTTTTATGTGATTTATCCCCATTGGTTTAATTATCGTGAAGTCGAATTCCCGTTTGTTCCATTTCCCAGATAGTCACAAAAGAGAGCGGACCAGGCCGTAACTCAAATCTCAAATAAGTTATGTCATGTCATCACAGTGCCAACTGTTACAGATTTTATTATTCATTTGCATCGTGGGCGTCACCCGGGCTGTTTTCGTCGACACGAGTGATAGTTTCAAGGAGGCATTCACCGCTGATATAGGGAGCTCGAAAGGATGGCAAGTTGTCAAGGTTTACCATCCGTCCAGTTCCCAGGCGCTACTCAAACATAGCCCTTATGTAAGTAGCACAAAAGATCAAACTCATTTAAGGCAAATTGTATTTGTGTCTTGTGAAGGTGGCCTGATGCACCCTCATTAAAAAATATCGAACATGGTTTAAATCAATGGGGGATATTCTCAGCATTGAAAATTTTGCAGCTGAAATTATTGTGATCTTGTTATAATGTTTTTATTTTTTTCGATGAAATACGTTCATAAAATACATGTTTAAAATGTCAAATTTACAGGATGTAAAATTAAATGCGTTGAAAATTTTAAATAGAGTGCTTCAGACCATCAAACTGAACAACTTTCATTATAGGACCAACATTGCTATCGCGGAAAAGAAATCAGCTGTTCCACAGAAAACGTCAACGGCGACTCGACCCAAATGTGTGAAACAGCTATGTTTTTTTCGCGATATAAATGATAGTCCCATAGTAAAAATCATTCAGTTTGTTAATTGGTCTGAAGCACCCCCCTAAGATAAACGTGGGTAGGTACTTAATTTTACACACTGTATACATAAACTGAGGACTTTTTCAAGGAACAGGAAGTATGAGTATTTTGAGAACTCCAGTTTGGGTCGCGATATAACTCTCTCGCTTCCTTTAGATTCATACATCTTGTCATGCATTTTTGACGATTCCGGCACTTTTAACCTGGTATTTTTAAATGAGCGATTTCATAAAACGAATATTTTAAAGAACAATTAGTTTCCCTTTTATTTAATAGTAATTTATTACGTAGAGTTTTAATTTAGCCTGTTTATGCGTAAAATTGTTTTTTTTTTTTCAAAACACAAAATAAGTAATACAAATTTTACTCCCAATCATTCACGATGACCCAAATTTAATTAAAAGCTATTGAATCGTTTATGTGCCCATGTAGGTATCTCTAAATGTCTCTTGTTTGACCTATAGGCTCAGTATTTTGAAACCAAATTGCATGCATACATCGCATTGCATCCCAAACTCGATCTCGTTCAAAAGATAATGATACAATAAAATTAACTTAAAAATAACCTGACCTCAAAAGTAATGTTATAATAAAAATTCAATTACAGGCATACCCAAAATACGAGTTCGAATACGCAGTATCAGATAAGAAGACTGGAGATCATAAGCACCATCATGAGACGCGGGATGGGGATAGGGTCCGGGGGGAGTACAGTCTGGTTGAACCAGATGGTTCACTGAGAACCGTGGAGTACCATGCCGATGATCATAATGGGTAAGATTTCTTGGTCCTATTTTGTCTGTGAGGATTCTGAGCACCTTGTAAGCATTATCTTTTATCGACTGATCATCATTATCAGCTTTTAATTATACGCATAGTATAGGGCTGGCATGCCACGGACGTCAAAGCGATAAGACGAGAAAACCGCGCTCGCTTTCGCATACGCAAAGTAATAAAGATGGCACGGCTCAAATTTTGTCGTTTTCTCAGGGTTGACATGCTAGGCCTCCAGGGCACAGGTCTGTTCTCTGTTTATTATTTGTCTACTATGCTCGTGTCAAATTATATTCTTTCTAATTTATATTTAATATTATTTCGTTATAAATGGATGGACAAACCACAGAGGCCGTAAGGCGGTTTGAATAAACTCGGACACCAGGGCTTGCAGCCCACTCGATAAGAAGAAGACCACAGAGTACTATAATTACTACCGTTAGACAAACAAACAAACAGTTTTCGGATTTATTATTTTATAATAGCATAAAACAAGCCGTTAACTCTTGCACCTATCATTTTGTATTTATCAACTATTTCATACTTTTTAGATTCAATGCAGTGGTCAGCAAAAGTATCAACAAGCATGGAAATCACGCTTACTCCACGTTCGGTCACACAAGGTACTTCTACCCAATTGGAAACGGAGTCAAAATCAACCACTACTTTCCAGGAAAAGACTACAACTACCAAGAACCTATGAACCATCATAAGGATAAAAAAGAAAGTAAACCCATCACAGAGGATAAAGAAACTGAAAATGTTGAACCAAAAATGGTTTTAGTTGAAGCTGGAAACAAAGTAATGTTACTTGAACCAATGCAAGTTGTTGAACATAAAGAAGTCACTCCTATTGTCAAGACAGAAGAAGTAGAGACTCCAGTAAAAGTAATTCCGGTTGCTTCGATGCTAATGCAAAATAAAATGCCTATTGAAATAAACCCAGAAAGCCCACAAAACGGTGAAGTCATGAATGTAGTTGATAAAACCGAAAGTAGGTCACCAAAAGAACTGGTGGAAACAAATGAAGATCAAAAGTCACAGAAGGAAGAACCTAGTCCAGATTCTGACGTAGCTTCTTCGTACTATCACCCCAGAATTTATTACATTGGATACTAGTTCATTTGTATCATCTTGTTTAAGTTGTTGTGTAGTTTGTAATTGATATAGTCAAACTAATGTTATTGTAATTCAAAGTTGTTATTATTTATTCTCTTATAAAAACATAAATGATGTTTTAATGGTATAATGCCTAAATGAAAACTATGTATGTTCAACGATGCAAATGGATTATAAAATTAAAAAGAAATAGTATTTTTTTTAACAACGGCGCCACCTCTCATTCCATCTGGAAAGTAACATCAGCACAGCAACCTTTCACCAGAGTGTAGGTATTGGTCAATGGTTTCGTTGCATTGCGGCCGCGGTAGATGGCAGCACCAAATAAAAGAAGTTATAAAACCAACTCACATATAAAACAGCTTTTTTTCGGAACAAAAATAGCTCAAAGAGAAGCCCTTTTAAATCTAATAATTTCTATTACAGTTTACGCTTTTTTTTATGCTTTTGGGAATTAGAATACTAGAAATGGGAAAAACGTTTTGTTTTTAGGAAGCTAACAACATTATGCAGCATTCAGATATTTCTCATTCTAGCGTCCAAGAATTAGAGGAAAAAATTTGTATGAGAATGTTCAAAGGTGCATTTCCTTCGTCAACAGGCAGACATTTTGGTAATATTAGTCACATTTAGAAAAATGTTTAGTCATTGCACAAAGTTTTTAAAACGGACTACCTAAATACATAGTACCTTATTAAATATTTTGTGATCCATTTAATTAAAATTTTAAAATGAAATTTTTTTGGTATCCATAAAAAACTCACTGTTTTAACAGATATTTCAGAGAACATAATATTTACGATAACATAGCAATTGAAACAAAATCTAATAAATAAGAAACAACTGCATTATTTTCGTACTAAATGTTTTTACGCGGTTAATAAGCTTTAACGTCATCTGCTGTTTCTACAACAGAACTAATTAATTGAAGTAAATTGGAATTTATGTTAACAAAATGTCGCTGTAATGCAGCCTGTAATAGCTAACCGTGATTATGCAAGGAATATAAAGAGAGAAATGCGTCCGAGATCATGCTCTTGGACTCGTTTGAGCAACAAACATTTTTGAACTACTTATACATATTATTTATGTCTAACAATTGCTTAGTATATTATAATGACCGTTTCACAAATTGTAATTAGGTACTTCTTTTGTTTTACTTACCTACACGGATTCTTGACATAATTTTTTTTCAACTGCAATAATATAGATCGTTAAAAATTATAATTGCATCTCATTTCGGATGGCCTTGAATAAAGAGGTTAAGTGAATCTTTTTATACGAACATATTTGTGAAAATTGCAATGTTTTGTTTCTTATACTTTACTTACTAGAATATTTATATTTACGCCTATGCTGGTCGATTGGGGCTGGCACTGGCAGAGACATTTCTTTTGCCTCTTCAATGGGCCAATCTTTATACATACAAACATAAACATTCTCACGCCTGTCTCCCTTGGGTTAGGCGGAGCCATGCTTCGGTCCTGACAGACTTCTTTCCGTTTATAGTGAAGAAAAATCGTTTGTATAATGTCCTACATCTTTACAATTTAAGAGAATATTATTCCGAGAACGAAAATGCGCGCTGCATACAAACGTACTATGGTGATATTTTCAATACTAACCAATTAAAGTCAATGAAATTTTGCAGAAACAATCTAGAAACTAATTTCTATGCTTCTATAGAGTCAGATTTTCGTTAAAATATACAGTTTCAATGCTAGGATTAATTTAAGATTAGTATGGAAATCTTTGAGGCACTGTAACTTGAAAACTATACATTTTAAAGAAAATCTGACTCCATACAGGCATAGAAATTTATTTCTAGATTGTTTCTGCAAAATTTCATTGACTTTATTTGGTTAGTATTGAAAATATCACCATAGTACGTTTGTATGGAGCGCGCTCCGAATAATATACCCTTAAGTTACATTGATATAAACTGCTAGCATAGAAGAGCTGATTTTGCAGTTGTGTTGCTCCCATAGTAAATGATGATCTACTGAAGTTTTATTTGAAAGATAAGACATATAAAATATTATGATCATCAATACATCAAAATAGATCTTGGAATATATAGAGCATGTACTCCTAAACTGGTTTATTTACTTGAATGCGTTTATTATAACAACATTAGCAGCTGCAGGGCTGTGTTCTTTTTTTTTAACACGCTTATATTAGCTTCACCTGTATGTAACTAACTAAGTGTGTAAGAAAATCTAGGAAGTCGATCTTAACCTACTTTTAATTAATGTATCGATTTGAAACTTTGCTGGTGTTAGTTCCGATGACAATACAATAATTTGGTATACGAGCTGATCTGATGATGAAGTCATGAGATGAATAGTGGAACCTTAGTGGAACTCTTCAATGGCTAATTGTAAACCACTTGAGTTTGGGCTCCTTTTCTATGTTTTGGCGAGTCCCATACATTATACACTGTGTCTTGGAACTTACTATGGAGCCAGAAGGTGGATAGTGGAACTCTTCAACGGCTTCTAGTAAATCCTTCTAGTTTGGGCTCCTTTGGGCTCGTTTGGTTTCTTTTGAGGAGTCCGCTACAATATAAATAGTGTCGTGGATCTGATGATGGAACCACGAGGTTGATGAGTGGAACTCTTCAACTGTTACTAGTAAACCCTTCGAGTTCGGGCTCGTTTGGTTTGCGTTGACGAGTCCAATACGTAAAACATAGTATCGTGGATCTCATGATGGAGCCAGGTGAAGGATAGTGGAACTCTTCAACGGCTACTAGTAAACCCGTCGAGTTTGGGCTGGTTTGGGCTCGATTGGTTTCTTTTGACGAGTCCGATACAATATACATGGTATCTTGGATATCATGATCGAGACAGGAAGTGGATAGTGGAACTCTTCAACGGTTCCGAAACGTCCTTTTGCCAACATACTAATTGCGGCTATCACTCTGTTAAGGCTTCACACCACCTGCAAACGTTTTTTTTTTGCGTAAAATACTGCATCGTAATTTGTTGTATAAGATAATAATCTTATTGCAATTCAAATAAAAATGTATATTTAAAACTCAATTATCCGATTATCTACGCACCTAGCTAGGCTTTAGTGGTAAAATCGTGTGTGGCTAAAACACATTAATTGCTATAGTTCATTGTCACTCTGACTTGCCCTTCACTTGAATCAAGTTTAAAGGTTAAGATAATTTAATTGAATTCTATGAATTAGGATCTTAAAATATGGGTTTATTCCTATAAGTTTTTTGTCGGTAACACATAAAACTGGGATCGATAGGAATGGCATAATGGGGAGGAGGCTTTTACCATGCAGTGGATGGATATAATAATGAATGATTATGTTTAAGTTAACTTAATACCAAGCTGATAACTTTGTATTGTTATTTTCCTCATTTTGAAACAAACCTTAGATAAACTCTAGAAATATCAGTGTTCTATCTTTATTAGCTGTCAAAGTTGTATATTTAGATATAACAACTTAGATAAAATATAGGCTTTTGGCAGAGACAAGAAAATACAACGCAAGGCACCTAGAAGTACCTTGCCTTCTCTTCTTTCTTTTCTCATGTGTCTAATTTTATACTTTAGGCTCAATTCACACCAAAATAGCAGCAACTGGCAGCGGACGGCAGCGAACGGCAGACGGTACTTTGACAGTCAAAATAAAAAAAGTAAAATAATTTTTACTGTCCTTGAAAACGACCTTGAAACTGAAACTGCGATGACGGTCACGGCCACTATAATGTCAATTGAGCCAAAGTACCTAGTAGTAAATAACGTTTTATATTTGTAATCGGAGTGGCGTATGGCCCACTCCCCTCACCCTTATACGTGAGAGGAGGCCTTTGCCCTGCAGTGGGATTCTACAGGCTATAACTTACTTACTTGTCTTTTATGGTAATCGAATACTGACAAAAATAAAATATCAAGATAAGCGTGCTTGGTTGAGTCAGTTTTATAAATCGTAGTAAATTTATCATAGTGTCATACTACCTACTTGTTAAGGTATAACTTCATTATTGATTAGACACAACGAGTTATTTGCCCAGCGACTATTAAATCCTGATAATTATGTTATGTCACCGTATTGCATTACAAAACTAATAAGTACCTAAAGTCTGATACTGAATTAAATATTATATCATTGTTAAGGCTCCTTTTACCGTTAGATGACACCCTCTTCACAATTTCACAGATTTCTCAATAAAGAAAGCCTAAATTAAAAAAGTGTAACTCCAATATAATACCTACAAGTTTTAAAGCTGATTTATTTATAAAACATGGAGATATTTTAAACGAACATGATTTTGTCCACTTCGTAGAATGGCCGATAAAATAGTTTTATAGGTTCTAATATTTTAAGAATATCGAAATAAATGTAAAAGTGACCGTATTTTTTTTTCTTTGTACGGTAAGTACGATCACCGAAGTTAAGCAACGTCAGGTTCGGTCATAGTCTTTGGATGGGTGACCGTTTATTGGTATTTCATCTCGAGCGTTTCCGTGCTTCGGAAGGCACGTTAAGCAGTTGGTCTCGGATAGTTCCGTCAGATGGCGTTGTAACTATTCGTTAAGCTCGTAAATTCTCTGACAGCAAGTTGAACACTAACTTGCCTCCACCAACCCGCACTGGGCCGGCGTGGTGGAGTATGGCACGCTCCCTCTCACCCTTATTCGTGAGAGGAGGCCTTTGCCCTGCAGTGGGATTCTACAGGCTATAACTTACTTTTTTTTTACGGTAAGTACCTTCTAACATTTGTAAAGCTTCAGATCTATAAAAGTTTTGAATTCTTAAAAATAGTTTTAATGCTTTTTTAGTTAGTATATTGGAATTTTTAATGTAGGCTTTTTTTATTGAGAAATCTTTAATAATGTGACGAGGCCAATGAACTGTGAGGCCACAAGACAGCAGATTTTTATCTTGTGATTTCGCGTTTGTATAAGGAAAGTTGTTCAGTTTGATGGTCTGACTGATCATCCTCTTAAAAAACTGCCAGCATTTTAAGAAGTACCTAGTACATTTTATAATTCGTAGCCTGTTCGGTGTCCCACTGCTGGGCTTAGGCCTTTATTCTCCAATCCTCTCTATTGTGTGCAATAAATGCGCATATATACATACAAAAATCTCCTTATTTTTAACTTAATAGCACAAAACTTTCTATAGTCATCATAAGACATTGTTGCACAAACCTTTTGACCTAATTCCAAAGGCACCTGTTCTCCAGTAAGGTAGTAAATCAACTATTGACAAACTTGTATCTATGTACCTACCAAGACACTAGTAGAGTTCTCTTGTTACGCAGGGCTCCGTAATCTTCCGTACTTCGTCTCAAATAGCCCGTTGCGTATTGTAAGTCAAGAAATTAGATACTATATTTCTTAATGACAGGTTCTTTGATCTAGATATAAGAAATAATACCTATAACTATAATCGCAACTAATAGACATGATTGTGAAGAAGATGAGGTATATATTTCGTCAAATAGTGGAGACTGGAATAGAAAACCAATATGGGATGCCAATGAGAAGGGTACATTATTATACCACGTATGAAATCTAGCAAGACTTAATAATAATGTAGACAAGATAATGTGTCAT
The DNA here is from genome assembly GCA_963693445.1 of Agonopterix heracliana. Lineage (NCBI taxonomy): Eukaryota > Metazoa > Arthropoda > Insecta > Lepidoptera > Depressariidae > Agonopterix > Agonopterix heracliana. The sequence goes on from OY856310.1 coordinate 7,656,724, forward strand.
CCATAACGTAGAGACTGCTTATATTTAAAGAAGGTAATATCGTTTGAAGGAAAGAAGTATTCAATCATATTTCGAAAAGGAACGGCGGTTTATTTGAATATCTCGTTTTATCTTAAGGGTCGGCACTACCTACGGCCCGTTTGACATATCTGTCAAAAGAAATAGACCGGTGGCCGACAACACTCAACCCTATGTTATAAGATTAATGAACAAATCAATTTGATAGCTTTTGGTAATAAATTTCTTGCAAAAAACTTGGTCGGTTGCAGCGCGCGGCGCAGCTTGGCTGGCACATTTACTGGTGTGAAGGAAAAAGTGAACCCTACCTGGTGACACAACATTTTACTAGTTGAATTAAATTTTATTAGTTGAATTAAAGGACGTAACTAGTCTGTTGGTCTAGAGGCCAATTAGCAAGGCCTAAAAAGTCTGATCGGCCGAACCTATCCTGGCAGGTTCGTAGGTCCGACCAAATTTAGGGTACCTACTACCCGGAAGGCAGATTTTACTACATTAAATTAATGTTGAATGTTTGGTTGTGCGTGGCAATGCTCCTGCAGCATCTGGATTTGAGAGCCGTAGGTCGAAATTGATATTTACAGCAACAGTACAGTACCGTGATGGACCTCTAATGTGACTGATCAAAGATCACCCCTGGTGGTAGGATAGGATGGGTCCCAACTAATTAGATCACAGTATTACTAAGGCTTAAAAAACATAAAATTATAATAATTTTAAGTTTAACAGCAAAACAAATTAAAACTTATAACAGAATAATTACATTATTATAAGTTTAATATTATTGGTATTAGCAAACTAAGGGTTTGTAATCTTTTATCATCATAATCATCGTCAGATATAATATTTTAAGCACGGAATAAAAGTTAATTTTGCAGTAACTGGAACGATTACCTTCAAAAACATTTGCGCAAAAGGACATCAGTGTTACCACTTTTAGTAGATTTCTTCTTTATTGGTAGATTTAGGGCAAAATTGTTTAGTAGATTTTAGTAGAAATTGGGTAGGTATTCGAAAATTTTAATGTATTTAAAAATGCAAGGATTCAGGCTAATAAAATCTAAGCTGGCAATACAAATGGCTGAGAAAACGATTGCAGGGTTTGCAAGTTTTCTGGAACTTCTAGTACACCATGATCATAATCAACAGCCTATAATTACGTCCCACTGCAGGGCACAGGCCTACCTTCTAGGAGGGTGTTTGGGCGTTAGTCCACCACGCGTGCCCAATGCGGATTGATAGACTTCACATATACATCAGAATTTCTTCGTCTGCATATGCAGGTTTCCTCACGATATTTTCGTTCACCATTAGAGAGCAGTCGGTAATACGTACATAAGTTAGAAAAACTCATTGGTAGGTGGCATGTTGTCCGTGCGGATTCGAACTCGGACCTCTTAATTGAGAGTCCAGACCTCTCCGCAACGCGCTACCGAACTCACTTCTAGTATAGCAAATATTAATCATATCGCCTAATGTTGTTTTTTTTACAAAAGAGCACTTTTAATATGTCAAAGGGATTGCATGTTTATCGACTTCCAATAATGTCGATATACGGGTATATTTTATATCACTGCGGATAACTTCAGCATGTATCGAACTTCTAAATAGCGAAAATAAATCAGCTGTTCCATACATTTGAGTCGAATATGTACCTACTGCAGTTTTGTATAGGACAGCTGATTTTTTTATCGCTCTTTTGAAGTTGGCCCCATAGTGAAAGTTGTTCAGTTTGATGAGTAGAATACGTCATGCTGGAGTTATCCGCAGTGATAAATAATTACCCGTAGGTATATCGACACAATCGGAAGTCGATAAACGTGCAATCCCTTTGACATATTAAAAGTGCTACCAAAATTTCGGAATCTGCGTATGAGACACAGAAAACTTGACTAAATTTAAACTTGCATAGGGACGTCCTAATTTAATATTAATTATTTGAAAATTGAAGCATCCATGTTACAAAATGATGAAAACCAATAAAAATTATACAAAAATGCGAAAATAACATGTGTAATGATGAGTGTTTAGATAAAATTGATAATATTTTGTACAAAAACGTGTTTTATATTAAATTTTAATCATCTGTAACGACATAAATATTATTTGGTAGAATTTAAGTAGAATTTGAAACAGGACTGGTAGATTTTGGTAGATTTCAGCAGTAATTTTGGTCACGCTGAAGGACATTGTGCTACACAAGAACATATAGGTGTTACTTAGTAGCTAAAGTGGGTACATGAACCCTGAAAGGGCACAGCAATATTAACAAGAATTAATTTTAAAGAAAAAAAAAATTTGTACAATTTCAATAGTTCTTTAGGTTCTTTTGGTAGTTTTTGGTTCATTTGGTAGGTTTTGGTAGTTTTTGGTAGAGTTTAGTTTTTGGTTATTTTGGTAGTTTTTCGTTATTTTGGTAGTTTTTGGTAGAGTTTAGTAATTATTTTTTGTAGTTTCTGGTTTTTTGGTAGTTTTTGGTTAGTTTGGTAGTTTTTCGTTGTTTTTAGTTATTTTTGTAGATTTTCGTAGTTTTTGGTTATTTTGGTAGATTTTATATTTTTTGGTAATATTTGATAGAAGAATGAAAATTACCAAAAACTACCATTAAAAACAAAAGAGTTCTTGACGGCTTGGCTACGGGGTGGGTCTGTTGACATAAATAAAATATTTGTTTTGCAAAAGAGGTGCATTCGAATCGTAAGCGGAATTCAGTCAGTAAGGGTGTCATGCCGATCCTTGTTTACCGACTTTAAATTACTCACTGTGACAGCTTTGTATATCCTCGATCTGTGCAAAATCGTGAGACGATACCCCGTAGTATTCCGTAGCAAGAGATTACATTTAACTCGCAAAAATGAGCTACTGGTACCAAATTACCGACTAGCATCGATGCAAAGGACTACAAAATAAAGTCGAATACTGTTCTTGTGTATAATAAAATACCAGATGACATTAAAGCCGACAAGAAATTTCTGAAGAAGGTTAAAGAAATATTAATCGAACAGTGTCCCTATGACTTTAATTAGTTTCTTCAGTATAAGTAAACAAACAGGCATCAATCTGAGTAGAAAAAAATGTGTTGCAGACCGATTATTTGTACCTCAATAGGTTATTATAATTTTTAACTAATCACATTGAACTGATTTTATAACATTTAACTAATTTAATTGTAGTAGTGTCAGGTGGCAGTTAAGTAATTGTCTGGCACCTATTGTTTAAATCTGTTTTTTTCTTAATGTTTATAAATTATATTGTAGTGTGACTAATAGGTACTCTGTACTTACCATCTGTAACTTATGTACCTACCTACAATTTAAGGTAAATAAATGAAACGAATTAATGAGATGAACCACAAAGTACCAAATTAACCATAAACTACCAAAAAGTATGAAAAATTACCAAAATAACAATAATCTACAAATCTACCAAAAAAAAACTAGAAACTACGAAAATAACCAAAAACTACCTACCGAAAAGTACGAAAATCTTCAAAAATAACTTTTTGGTTACTTTTGTACGAAAATTTAACAAAAACTACCGAAAGACTCAAAAACTACCATAAATTACCAAACAGTGTAACTTTTGTGAAATTCCTTTGTGTTGTCTTGTGTCGCGCAATGTCTTTTCGCGCAAAATTCTGTCGTGCAAATGACTTTCGAAGTCAATCGTTTGAGTTACCTACTACGGTACAGAATTCACTCTTATTCCTTATTTAAAACATATCTGACGATGATGATGATGATTTCAGATTATCAATCCTTAGTTTGCTAGTAACAATAGTAATAAACTTACAGTTATTCTGTTATAATAATGGCATAGCATAGCATATGCTCACGACTATATTCCCCGAGGGGGTAATCAGAGATATTCTGAAACCTTAGAACATCCGCGTTTCACCAGTAGTACCGAAACTCATAACAACCACACCAACATAACTCCGTTATAATAATGGGGACAAAAATTAACGAGTAATAGTCGACCAATTTATAAAATGTACTTCTAAGTCAACATATCGTGACGGGCAACTACGGAACCCTACACTGCATGTGGCCCGACACCCACTTGCCCGGTTTTTTATAAGTTACTTTGCCTACTTTAGCTAAAAATGGATTGGTTCATTAATCTTCTAAGACAGTGTTGGGTGTTGCCGGTCACCGGTCTATTTGCAATGATTTCGAACGATTGATGGCCCATAGTAATTTGTATGAAGAAAACGTCAAAAAAAATATGTAATTTTTGGTAACAAATTGCAAAAAAACTAGAAGTCGTATCGAAAAACTGATTTGTTTAAAGTGTTCTTTGATGTTTTGCCATTGATTAGAAATATATTTTGTTGCTTTATTTTGTTTCACTAAATCACAGGACTCGGAACGCGGTAGTGCTATTCTAGAGTTTTTCATGAAATTCTCGATTACTTTCTGATGTAACTACACAATTTTACTCAAATTTTTTTTGTTCATCTTGTACTTCATCTTTTAAAGAAGCGATGGTATTAATTTTGTTTCTAAATATAGCTATTTACTATCCTCAAAAGTCGGAACGCCGAACCCTGTTTTGCCCGATTAGGGTAGTGCCGACCCTTAAATATTTGAATAATTAATAGGTAAAATGAAACTAGCACACGACAAGGAAACGCACTTTCGCTACTAGACCCTACACTTGTAAATAAATGTTGGCAACGAGTTACAAAATGCTCCCGTAACGCGGTACTAAGCTCAAAGCACTACTTAGTAAGTAATAAATTTAGTTAATGGTGCGAAACGTCGAATTACTGAGAATTAGTATTAATCTTATTGCTCCAAGTACAAGGATCTTGCGATGGACAATTGTAAAAATATAACAATATAGGCCTCTCACTTAATACCCATTTTCTCTACATATTGAGAGTTGCGACATTCGATAAAGTGAGCAGATTGCCAAAGCGGCAATTACTGTGATCCGATCGGATATCGTCTGGAATAGGCCCCCTCCACGCTTATGTTTTGTTTGTTATATAAAAAGAGTGCAGTATCAAAGCAATACCAGTCGTCAAGGCATTTGAGTCCAAAGCAAAATGTTCTCCAAAGTAAGCTTCAGACATTCCAATGCAAACAATAACAAAAAAATTGCGTAATGCTTAGGATTTTAAATTTGTTCGCGAGCTTATAAGTTACTAGTGAAAAGTGTTTTTGTGAGGTTTAATTGTTGGTTTATTTTTGCTAGATCGTGGTAGCGTGCGCTCTCGTGGCCGTGTGCCAGGCTGGTCTCCTGCACCACGCGCCGGCGGTGTCGTCACAGAACATCGTGCGTCATGACCAGACCGTCCACCACGAGGCTCCTGTCCACTACACAGCGGTCCACGCGGCTCCTGTTGTCCACGCTGCCCCTGAATACCAGGCTGCCCCTGAATACCATGTGGGACCAGCTTATCACGCTGCTCCTGCCGTGCACGCCGCCCCCGCCTACCACGCCGCTCCTGCCGTGCACGCCGCTCCCGCCTACCACGCCGCTCCTGCCGTGCACGCCGCCCCTGTATACCACGCCGCTCCTGCCGTGCACGCCGCTCCTGCTCACCAGGAAGACCACTACGTTGATGAATATGTATGTATTTCTTTAATTGCTCCTGCACTGACAATGTAGTACCGTTGCCCAGTCTGCTGCTGTCTGGGACCCTCATAATAAAATATGAAGATCCTTTTTGAAGAGACGAAGCCTATGATGATACAATTTTACCCCACATTTATGTCACATCCTTATGCTACAGGCTCATCCCAAATACGGTTACTCCTACTCCGTGGAGGACCCCCACACTGGTGACCACAAGTCCCAGCACGAGGAGCGCGACGGTGACGTCGTGAAGGGAGAATATTCCCTGCTCCAGCCTGATGGTTCCATTCGCAAGGTCACTTACACCGCTGACCACCACAATGGGTAAGATTTTATACCAGAGATTTAGGGTTCCAACTTATTCACCACTTCTGAATAAGTTCTTAATAGCTTACCTGACGGATCGTTTGACATATCTTTCATACGAAATATGTCATACGTTTTGTCAGAAAAGCTGTTAAGAACATACCCAGAAGTGGTGAAACAGGCACTTACACTAGCCAGATAAAAAACAATATCTAATTTTTACTCTAATGAACGGTATCAGAGCGAAATAGACATAATTATTATTCCTAGGGACAAAATGTTTTCTGGCGAATGAAAAATCATTCAAATATTACATTTTTCTTCAGTCGTAATCAATGGCTCTTGTTTGTTTTGACTTTGAATATGATATACTGTATCTAGAAGAGAAAAATAAGCATTTAGTTTTTGGTTAGTAATTTTAATAAGTAGTTTTTGGCATCCGTGATAAAGCCCATCATGGATATAAAAAAAAAACTTAAAATGTCTTACGAAATAAGGTGTGATATTTCCTACCTCGCAGAAAATGTCGCAGAGTATATTAAATCATCCCTAATTATGCAGGAAAGCCTATTCGCAGTAAAACTTTAATCGGAAACCGCACAACCAATACTAATAGTAATTTAACTATGGTTAGAAAATAGAGGTGCCCGTAATTCTAATGCGTAATGTCCTGTTTCAATCGTAAATGCTACATTAGGAAGAACTTTAAAACTTTATTACTACTTGTTACTACTGTCGTATTTTGGTTATCTAATGTGACCCGTATTCTTACAAATACTTACATTGCAGTTGTAGACGGGTATACTAAAGTTTGATATTAGTGTTAAAATTACATGAATCAAATATGGTTTCTTAAAAGTTCAAAAGTGGCGACAAGATGCTCACTATATTGACTCCACCCAAGGTTCATTAAAGTAACTATGATATCTAATTCTTTAGTGTCCAAAATAAAATAAAAACTTAAGTCTAATCTGAATTGGAACAGATATATACCTATATACACTATATATATATATACTGTTACAAAGGTTTATATTATGTAATTTGACGAGGGTATTTCGACTTTACATAAGAGAAGCTGATTTCGATGAAACTAATAATGAGTAAATTCATCCCATCCATTACAAATCACAAATGATGGAGAACGCGATCCAGTACTTCATCTGACTTTTTTTTGCAATTTCCATGTTGATCTCATAGAGAAAGTTGTTCAGTTTTATGGTCAGGAGTGCGATTTTTGAATTTCATACGTCGAACTCAGCAGTAGCAAATGTCAAAATTGCTCTGGAGATATGCATCTTTCTGCTGCTGATTTGACATTCAAAAATCATACTAAAGGAAAGAGATTTTTGAGAGTCAAATCCGCAGTAGAAAGATGCATAGTAATTTTTACAATTTCACTAAATGAGATTCAAAAATCGCACTCCCTTAAAAAAGTGTCAGCATATTAAAAAGGACCCTATATAGTATGAGATTTTTATACTAACAAAAATGTTTGTTACACCATTGTAAAAATGGTTCATATTATGCATCTTAATCTCGTTCTTCGTCTTGGTAAGAGTAAAGGCTGATGATGATTGTCTTCTCCACAGTTTCAACGCCGTTGTCCACAACTCCCCGCCTGTGATCCATCATCATTAAGAAGATTAGAAAATCTGTGATAATATTAGTATTAAAATGTCCTAGTTATTATGATAAATCGAATCTGTAAAAACTTCCTTATTTTCATGTAAATAAATAAAACTTTGTCATTGTGTTTAGTTCTTCTCTTTGAATTTTTCTTCTTTCCTCGCACTGTCTGCGATATTTTACTCACTTGATCTCTTCTTTAGTTTATTTATTTCGAACTCGAATTACCTTCGTATTAAATTAAATCATTATAAATGTGTATATCTATTCTTTTATTTAGCAACCTTATCAATTTCAGTCAGTTCGAAATATCTAATACCAAGGAATTTGTATGCAGGGTGTAAGTAAGTGTAAAGTACCATTGTATTATAAAGGGTGATTATACTCATGATACTGAACAACTTTCCACAACATGATAGGAAATTAGCAACAGCAAAACTTTTATTTGACATACTAAATGCAAGCAGCTGATTGAATACAATGTATGAGGGATCTTAATTTTTTATTTTCCTTAGGTTCCTTGGGACAAATTGTTCTGTATCGTGAGTACAATTACCTTTTAAAGATGCAACTGTCTACTCATATACCCTTTATATCACATGAGAAAACACGATTCACCATAGTATGACGGTCTAAAAATTTGTTTACGAACGGCACAAGTTTCAAGGTGGTGTCCTTTTAACACAGGATAACCTTTAAAATAGTATAGAAAGGGACATGAACCTGATCATTTTAGTATGGCATCGTGCACTCTACATAATTTTTATATATAAATAAACTGGGTATCATCTGTTGTACACCCGTTTATAGCTCAAAGGATTTAGATGCAGATTTCTTTGTTGTCTCCTCGATATTTTAGTAATGGTGATGATGATGATAACTATTTAAGTTTTCAATATAAAAATAAAAATGGACAGACCGTATCCGGAACACAACACTGCGATCCAAAACTCAAATAGCAGACGCAGGGGAAAAATCAGCAAAACTGAAGTGGAACTGGGCTGGGCATGTTTGCAGAATGCACACCGAGCGGTGGGCATCAATCGTTACGCAATGGGTGCCTCACGACGGGAGCCAAGGTCCAGCCAGACCCCGGAAAAGGTGGCGAGACAAGCTGGATGCCTACTGCGAAGAGTGGCGAGATGTAGCACCGAACGGAGAGATGTAGAAGAGTTTTACCCAGCAGTGGGACAAATCAGGTTAAAAAAATATATAAAAATGACGGGGATACTGACGGTTCCACTACAATTTATTACGTATCTAAACTATTATAAAACTGTAACTGTAGTGTGTCTGTACATTGAAGACTAGAAATTGAAGATATTTACAAAAAAAAAAGATTACGATATGGTTTTTTGGTATCCCTGAATCGAAATCAACCTTTTTTAGAAATTTTGTCTGTCTGTTTGTCTGTTTGTTTTTTTGTTTGTTCGCGCATCACGCAAAAACTACTGAACCGATTTTGATGAAACTTCTTTTGTTTGATAGCTTATGATCTGACTTAAAATCTGGTATATAATTTGTGCGGACGAAGTAACGGGTAAACACTAGTTTAGGATATAAACATCTTCTATTTATAATCAATGATAAACTTACGTACCTATCAACTAAACACTTTACATAACCGCATGAATATATCGTATTGCACTAATCTAATTAAGTAGGTACCTACAGCTTAAACTACTCAATTATCTGCCGATGTTAACTTGATTATAGCAAGTAACTAACAGAAATTATTAACCGGGTAAGTTGTGTGTGCAAATATTTTAATGTTATCAGCTTTCGTAAATATGATTTAGCAGTATTTTTGTAATAGATAAGTCATACAAAAACGCATAAACAAACATCCGACTAAAATCACTTTCATGGCAGAAACTATGGTAAAACTACCAAGGCCTACTTTTAGCTTCAAGGGTTTAGTGGACGGAAAGCTAGACCACAGAGGATTATATTGTACAGAGTTACAGCTTCAAACAAGCTCGCAAAAGCGGCGCATCACTACATGCGCAGTATGATTGTGTGCGCGTTCACCTACGGGGCTCACGAACGAGGCCGAGGGGACACTTTGGCTGTGCTTCGGGTGGTTACGGCGTAGCGAGGGTGTGAATTTAATGTGTGAGATATTGTCCATTCTTCCTTTCGGAAAGAGATTGGAGCCACTGACCTCTGTTAATATCAAGATGTCTATGGATTATTTTCTGTTTGATTGTCACTGTCATTGTAGAACGTCATGTGAATTTAATGTGTGAGATCATACCTATCGCTTAGAAAAAGTATATGTCTAGAATGAGCCTCACTGTTTTACCGTATAAAACAAAAGGGGCTAAGTTTCATAGGTTGGTGTGCGTGAGGCGCCATACAAATTCTGTATGTGTGCGTGTATATGTATAGGGTTTAGGAACCAGTCCTGCATAGTTAGCATGCCGCAGTGATACAGCGTTATCACACCTTAGCTCTCTTTCTATTTGCGTGCGAACGAACGAGATAAAAGACGTGATACAGCCGTATTACGTGTAGCATACTACGAGTGCTGGTTCCAATTTTTTTCGACGCTTTCGTATCTTCGACTGTCAATCTTGACATACTTTATCAAAGACCTATCGTTCATTTTACTCGAGCACGTTTAAAAGTAGTTTAATAATATTAAACGAAATGGTTAATTATTGCACTGTGTGCTTTAATAATACGAGGAGGAACACAAACATCTCCTTCATCATATACCTTCCCCAAAGATCGTGACAGGTAAGTACATACAATTTTTGATTCACCCGCGTAAAGCGACGGATCGGGCGGCAACGGTTTTTTAATTTAAACTCATTTTATTCAACTAAATAACAAATAATAAATAACACAACAAACAACAACAACAAAAAAGAAAAACAATATACCTACTACATATTGTAAAACATTATCCTTCATATTTCAATCAAATTTATTTCCTTTTAGACAGCCCTACAAGAATAGGCTAATGTAATCGAAGCTCCTATGAAGCTGTTACTCTGTACAATCCTCTGTGGCTAGACACTATGCTGTGACTTAAATGTCATACCAAGAAAATGGAAATTCACAATATGCTAGGTACTTACTTCATAATATTACAACATAGAATGAGTATTTGAAAATTCATATCAATTTTCCAAGAATATTGCTAAAGTCTGACCGGAGCCAGACGCTCGTTCACATCGATTAGTATGGAGAGTCGTGTTCCCAGGCGGATAAGCCTTTAAAAACGTTACGAGAAAAATATTTATATAAGGCACTTTAGGTATATAATTGAAGTTTCACAAAATAGTACATTAGCGAGGTCTTTTGACTTACTAATGCTGATTTAGGGTGTCCTAGAAGTGTTGGTCCAAAACTGTTTAATGTGCATTGTGATGTTGGTCTTCTATTCGAAAAAAATTTAAACTACGTAAGTACCTACTCAAAAGATCAGCTTTTAACCAAAAACTAAATACCGCAAAACAAAATTATAATTGCTAAATACGTACAAATGTAATAATATTCATAGATATTGTGTTCAGAATAATTGGTTCAACTAACAATTATTTTAATTAAATTTTCATCATAATTGAATTCATTACAAAATTTAAATTGTATAAGTTGCCAACTTAGATCTTTGGAGCGTAATTAAACAAGAAAAAACTGAGCTAAGGTCTTTCTAGGGGTTGTTTAGTATTTAAACATGTTGAAATTGATATCATTAGCATCCTATTAAATTAAGAGTCTACCTATCAAACTGAACAACTTTTACTTTGGGAACAAACCGATTGGAGCAAAAAAAAATCTGCTTTGCATATAAATCAATAAAAATAGTTCAGATTGATGGGTAGGTAGACTCTTAGTTTAAAAGGATGCTAATGATATCAATTTCACCCTGTATAATGACGATTCAATTATCTCATCTAACCTTATGTTCAGTTATAGTCCGAAAATATTCTAAAATGGGTACCATGATGGTATTCCATCCGATATTTCCACATTTCACTAGCAGTACTTACACTCTATTTAGTGTGATAGGTATAGTGACACTGTATCGCCACTTGAATTCTCATTTTTCAACACCTCCTAATTCATATTCTTGACTCAACAGCGATGATAATTTGATAGCGTTCGTAGCCCAATCTCTCTCTATGTTGTCTTCATTTATCAAGTTCAAATAAACACTTTGAAACCATTTCATAATTTGATTCAAAGTTGTAGCAAATCAGCAAACTTCCCACAAGTTGCAAAATCTTCATAAGATAAGAATTCGAAGATTCTAACCACAAACAATGGATTGAAACAAAGCCCCATACAAACATGTATGTACACAGAATGTGCTAATTGCACTCACTAGTGCACTGGAGCGTGAGAGCCATCAGATTCCAGCCGAATTGCATTTTCGACAGTTATTCTCAAACTCGTCATGCATCGTACAATTAGTAAAGTTTTGGTAATGATTTTTAAATGTAATTCTAATATTGAGTTTATTTACAACAAAATACTAAGTATTATTATACAAGGTGTTACAAAAATACAAATAAAACAATTAAGGGGGTGGTTTAGACCATCAAACTGAACAACTTTCACTATGGGACCAATATCGAAATAGCGAAAAAAATAAATGTTCCATACTCTCTCTACAAATCAACTCTAGCTAAAATATGTATGGGATATCAGATTTTTTTTTCGCGATTTCGATGTTGGTCCCATAGAGTAAGTTGTTCAGTTTGACGGTCTGAACAAAATTACCAAAATTACTACCAGAGGTAGTAGCCGAGATGAAGAAGATGTCAGTACTAAACCAACGATAAAACAATCACAAAAAGAGGAGGTGATGTTCAGCGAGCCCGGATGGCTTCTCAAGCTGTCACGGAACCTGTACCACCAAACTGTTTGAGAGACCCAGATTCAGAACATTACCATACAATGTTCGAACCGAAATAAGGAGTGAAAGCTATGCGACGTAATCAGTGCAGCGTGCAATGCAATAGGACCCTAAGGTATTTAATATCCTAACATTTAGCAATTAAGATTTCTGATATCCGTGAGATTCCTGATCTAGTTGAGTAATTAAATTGTAATGTATAACATTGCATTTGGCAAAAAAATATAATTTACTGATAACACAGATTCATTATGAAAATTTGACCTTTTATAACACCTATGTAAGTACCTTCTTTCTTTGAGCACTTGAACCATTAAAACATTCTTAATTTCTCTTTATTGCTCTTTTTTACTTGTATTTGCGTTATAAAGGCAGTCCCTTACAAAATTACATAAACATTTTAACCTCGTATAAATGTCTTAATAATTATTCACAAAAACATAACTAGTGTGTTAGCACATCATTATAATATTTTACATAATACCCTTAAAATTATCTAATTGTATTACGTTGTTGACCATGTAGAGTAGAGCACATGTCTGTATCTCTTTTATAATGGTTCTATATCCATGGTTTAATTGTTTAGAAAATACGTTATACGCCGAATCGCTTTTGAGAATAGATACGGCGCTGACGTTTGTTTGTATGGCTTATTTTGGTTACTACCGTGCCATACTTACACTACGGTGCTAACAGATCAATAATTTGATCCTAACCTAACAAACTAAGAACAGTTAGAAACTAAACTTAAATGTGGATTAACTAGAATCATGTAGTGAATAAAACTTGTACCAAAATAATACAAATGAAACCTTGCCTTGGGCGTCTCTTCCGATATCCTTCCATAGAAAGAAGAACTCTAAAACTGAAAACCATTGAAAATAAAATAATTATGCTTAAGCTGGCTTAAAAAATGAAGTTACTATACCTTACGGTGTGATATGCTTGTAAAGACATTGCTGGCACTTTTTTGATCACCTTAAAAGGAATTGCGGTCCTGATTTCTGTATGTATGAAATAATTAATCAACGATTAAAAGCATACGACATCAGTAAAATTACTCGTAAATTACAATAACCTTAAAACATACTAAGTAGTTGTGCTGATAATAATGTAATAAAGAACCCCAAACTGCAGTTAACATGCATTATGCATTTTTAAAATGCCGTCCGAATACATTTTTGATAACACTTTAATGAAGAACGTTGCGAAATAAGAACCTTTTTGAAATCGTAATACAGCATCTACTTACATATTTTGCAATTCTGATGATTTTAAGAATTAAAGCAACGAGGTTTGCGGACGCGGTAACAGATTTCTTCTTCATCAACATTGGCTTACGTCCCACTGCAGAGCGTATGCCTCCTCTAATAAATAAACAAAAGATGGTTATTCAACACAAAATCATACTATTTCCGAGATACCTCCATATTTTCTACTTACAATAAAGTAAAGTGTATTATGTCAAATAATTGTTTAATGGTCCAGATCGTTCAATAATATTTAATATTCGGAATAAAAAAAATCCATTTTGATAGCTGAATTATTACAGTAATGGCAATGAGTTTAAGAAGTGTACTGTCAGTTTGTATGTTTGTTACCTTTTCACGGCATTTTAAAAGGCAGGGCATAACAATTTCATTCAGACGAAATCTTTCAAATTGCCGACTCACTAGCAAGTTAGTCGGTAAGTCGAAAGAAAATTTAGTAAGCAACAAAACTGCGTCGAGACAATGAGTGTCGTGACCGCATACCGCATTGCATTAGACCGTCCCCCTTTCGAGGAACATTACAGATAAGCTTGTGTAGATTCGTCACATCCATATTGTGATTGATGAGCTGCCGATTTTATGTTTATTACTTTTAATACGTAATAATGATCATGATTAAGGGTCTTGGGGTTTTTCAAGGTAAACTACTTGAGCGGGTTCCGAATATGTTAAACAACGACTGGTAACATCTGCTAGGTTTCACGATAATTGAGAGCCTTTAAAAACAAATTAAAAGGCCATTTTGTGGTAGGGTAACAAAGCGATAACCACCCTATATTGGATATAGTCATATTGCTATTATTGAATGTGAGTGTTGTCCTTTTTAACAGGCCAGCTGTTTTTTCTGATTTTCCATTTTTTTGCAATTTCGATGTTAGTCCCTTAGAGAAAGTCGTTTAGTTTAATGGTATGATCATCCATTTAAAAAATAGTTAGTATGAAAAAAGTAAGTTATAGCCTGTAGAATCCCACTGTAGGGCAAAGGCCTCCTCTCACGAATAAGGTGAGAGGAAGTGGGCCGCCACCACGCCGTCAGATGGCGTCGTAACTAATTACTCGTTAAGACAGGTCTAAGATACTTATTAAGGCGGCTTGAATTCTCTGACAGCAAGTTGACCACTAACTTACCTGTACCAACACGCAGTTATCATAATTATTAAAATTAAGAATGACCTCATAGTAGGTATCAGGACGAAAAGAAGTGTCAACTGGTGATAGGTTTCTAGCCCTTCGCCCACAAAGACACTGAATACAAAAGAACCTTATCCCTTGGTCGCCTCGTACAACACCCGCGAAAAGAAATGAGCTAATCTAAGCTGAAATCACACGACCTATCCAAAATATTTATATTTATAACCAATTTTAAAATACTAAAATAAGGATATAAAAATAAGAGCCTTAACGTACAGTCCACCGCCTTGAAAAAGCAATGTAACAATTATAGATTTAACAATGACATTGTAAATTGTTTGAGTGCGGGATCGCGTGTGCGCCACCGCAGACGCATCCACTGATAGTATTGATACCAATCCGTCACGGTTCTTACAAGGTCAATACACCCATCTCTATCTTTAAATTAACTTTTCTTTAAGTAATAGTTCGTATCGCAATTGGTATCATAATGGTTTTACTATCGTCCATACCATGAAAATTTACATACACCACTCAATTCTCAGTGTATTATTTTGCGTTGGCCAGAAATTTTCTCCGATATTACCATTTACACATATTTTTTTTTCCACTGGACAGAGTTTCGGTACTTCTGGGGAAACGTGGATGTTCTGAGGTTTCAGAATATCTCTGACTACCCCCTCGGCGAATATAGTCGTGAGCATATGCTATGCTATTTCCATTTAAGTGGACTGCGCCGGACATGTATGTCACATGCATTCAAAAAGATGGGCCAAATTCACCACAGACTGGATTCCCCAGAACAGTCTTCGGCATCGAGGTAGCATATGCTCACGACTATATTCCCCGAGGGGGAAGTCAGAGATATTCTGAAACCTCAGAACATCCACGTTTCACCAGTAGTACCGAAACTCTGTCCAGTGTGACGGGGGGTGAGCCCGTCGCCACTTATAATGGACAGTGGGTACAATACACGCCTCGAAATTGAAGCATGTAGGTTTCCTCACGATGTTTTCCTTCACCGAAAAGCCAGTGGTGTAACAAATCGTACATAAATTCCGAAAAACTCATTGGTACGAGTCAGCTTGGACGGGGATCGAACCATCGCCTCCTGCACGGCAGGCAAGGTTACTCGCCACTGGACCACCACTGCTTTTTTTTCTTCGGCATCGAGGTAGACCCAGAAAAAGGTGGAGAGACAACACGGGTGCTTTCTTGGAGAGTTGTTGGTTAATAGTTGCACACAATGAAAGAAAAAGAAAGAAAGAAAAATTATTTATTTGGATCTCCGACAAACATTCAATATTTTTACACTCACAATAGAGAGGATCGGAGAGTAAAATGGGAATCATTTGCCCAGCAGTGGGACAAAATTGGTAGAAAAATTCGCATTTTAATCTTTCAAACAATTTTCGCGGCAATATCTATTTCTTTAATTTTTGAGCGAGCATACTACATCATAAAAGACATTGCTCACGTGACGAACTGTATTCGTTTCAAATCGTTGCGAAACTAACGAATGAGTATAATCAAAGAACAAATGTAAAGAGTACGATAGCTAAAATTATACACAAAACAGGAGGAATATCATGCTTCCCAATGAAATGGAAATTATCCATTTCTGCTGTGGGATTTCTTATAAAATTCAAATTCTAATTTATCAGTTTTGTATGCGAAACGGGATTGGGCAATGTCTTTTCAAGTTTGTTGGCTTTATGGTTCTGTAGCTTTCGTGGGAAGCAAAGGGAGGAAAAATAAAAATTTCAAATACCAATAGAAAAATAATGAGATAATGGCAGATGGATGATGATTATGGAAATAAGATTTTAATGTCTTACTCTCAATCTACAGAGATTATTTTAGTTCAAAAGTGTCTTGTCCTTAGAATGTTTTACCTAAACAACTACAAACTAACTAATAAAGTTGTAGATGATGTTGGATTTACTATAATACAGAAAACCAAAAAACCAAACTTCGATTACTTAATTTAATTTATATACCTAATGGAAATCATAAGAATCGAAACATACACCGGAAGGAGATATTAAAATCCGTGTTTCTGAAATAGCCGGTTAATATAGCTTTAACCTTGACACATTGCTAATTGTAAGAGTTAATTTCGAAAATAACAACAAACAAAACTCGTTTTTTAAAAGCAGATATAATATTCACGGTCGGATGTTAGTTTTTCTACTCCTTTTTTGATTAAATTCGTTGCGGGTTCCAAGACAGATTTCCCCGGACTCGCCGACTTGGACTATATGTTCTAGTTTTGAGGGAATGCTGAGCACTGATGTTTATCCTGGTTCAGAGGCATAACATCATCTTACTTAAGGTGGTTGGAGAGCTGTCGATTTCATAAAAAACGTTGTCGTATAACACTCGTAGACGGTGTTAATAAAAGTAATGTTTTATATATGGAAAAATAGTTTAGAAAATCTAGTTTGCGCATATCAAATAATATTTACAATTTGTAATATAAGAAGATATAAGGGTTTGAAGTTTTGTATGAATAATTTCAAAGCGTGATTTCTTCGTAATAATATTATAAATTGTAAATATTATTTAATATGCGCAAACTAGGTTTTCTCAGCTATTTTTCCATATATAAAACATTACTTTTATTAACACCGTCTACGAGTGTTATACGACAACGTTTTGTATGGACGGAAACCACCTTAAGACTTACGCTCTTATCGGTGGAGTATTCGCAAATCCTATATATTTTCCGCTAGTCTCTTGAGTTCTTGATAGACACGACATCAACATTTTCCTTCACTTTGGCTAGATAACACTGTCAAGGTCTTCCTCTGCTTCTCTTGTCTATCTTGCCTTCCAGTATGGTTTTAAAGAAGAAGAGGCATAACAGTTGTGGAAATTAGAGACCTACGCATACTCATGATGACAGTTCCCTTCGGAGTTTAGCATTTTATGGTTTCAGGACAAAGTAACAGCAGGTGGTAATATCGTTATCTTGTCATCATAATACGTCAAACGGTAGTTTAATTGGGACTAGATAATCGATGTGTCAATTTAGATTTAGATTTAGATTTATTTGCAGTAAGTATGGTATTTACAGGTATAAAATAATAAATAAGGTATCTCACACTTAGCCAAAACATAGGCATGCAAAATCTTAAAAAAACACAACATTAAATTAAACAATAAAATCAGTCAGCTTGTAAACGTCAAACCCCAATATAACATCATTTCACTTATACAATACCATACATACAATGTTCAAAATGATTATACTTATTTATTATTTTATAGGTTAGCATTAGCCGCCGCTTAATAACTGCTTTGATCCCCGTCCTGGAGTGTGTTTTTTGAAAGTCAAATCAGCAGTAAAAAGATGCATAATCTCCATAGTAATATTGACATTTTCAACGTATGAGTTTCAAAAATCGCACTCCAGTCCGACTTGTACCAATGAGTTTTTCCGAATTTATGTACGATTTGTAGCACCACTGGCTTTTCGGTGAAGGAAAACATCGTGAGGAAACCTGCATGCTTCAATTTCGAGGCATGTATTGTACCTGAATATCTTTGACTACTCCCTCGGGGAATATAGTCGTGAGCATATGTATGCTTATGCATTACGAGCATAAAAAATACTAAGAAAAATCTACTGGAAAACAGAGGATGGTCTATTTCTGGGCCGGACTCCAGTTTATTTTTTCCCGTAAAAAAAGGAACGTATCTTTTAATGTGGATGTTTATTATCCATGAAAACTATATTTATCTTTCTCTCCAATCTTCACAATAAACTCGCATCAATTTCTCCATCTTTACTCGTACAAAATCGTAAACATGATATCAAATTCTTTACTACTTTTACCTACATCATCGCTTTGTTAACGTGCCAGTAAAGACATTTAATATACCGCATACTTAACGCCTTCCCAATCCGATGATCTTTACTGAAATATTTATAGTCTTATGAAACATTGGAGTCCGTAACCAGCCAATCTTAACAACGTGATCGCAACAAGACAAATGGCTGCATCGTCATTCGAAAAATGACAATCATTTTAAAGAACGGCCGTGGCTTGAGAATTTAATTAAAATTGACCGATTTGCCAACGGGTTGGGATGACCTTCGCAGAAAGGCAGGAATTAACCACATACGCGGTATTACCGGTCATTCGAAGGAAACATGATGCGTGCGGAGGTCTGCGTCGGCGCAGGTAGTGTTGGGTATGCACTGAGTGTAATCATGAACTATTAGAAGCTTAAAGAATAGGTGCTACTAACGTAATTTGGGAAGGATGAAATGATTCACTATACAGGGTGTAAAAAAACCCTGTGGGAGCCTTTGCAGCCCCCCCCCCCCCTTCAGATCATCAAACTGAACAACTTTCACTATGGAGCCAACATCGAAATCTCGAAGAAATAACACCAGTTTCAAACAAAACTGCATTAGTTACCAACTCGACTCAAATGTATGTGACAGCTGATTTTTTTTCGCGATTTCGTAGTTGACTCAATAGTGAAAGTTGTTCAGTTTTATAGTCTGAAGCAAAAAAGCCCCTAAAGACTCCAACCGGTTTTTTTTACACCCTGTAAATTTAATTTTTCCAAAGAAACCTTGCAATAAAAAAAACACGCAGATGGTTGATGGTGGTTTGATTTGATTTGAAACTTTTTTGATTTCTTAAATTTCCTTTTTTATTTTACACTTTTTCGTTTTTTAAACTTTAAATGGTTTTAGATCCTAAACGGTCATTTGAAATGAAAAATGATAAGAGAAACCTAAGGATAATTTTCAAATACCTATTCAATTCGAGATTTTTCCAAGATTAAAAACGTTGCTTCCATAGTAAAAGTTGTTCATCGGATAATAATTCAAAAATTACCCAGTAAAAAATATTTTTGCACACTGAAGAAAACAACTAACCGAAATCATCGAATGTTTTGTTAATTTAACCGAATGTTTCGTTGAATTTAATCGAACTTTTTTTACATTTTACTTAATTTTAGTGACTACCGAACTCTATCCAAAATTTGGTTAAATTTAAATAAAGTTCGTTTTGTAAAACAAAACGTTTTTTTTATTCGGTTAAACATTTTTATCAGTGCACCCAGTGCATCTCAGCGCAAATTGCGCAAGAGTTTACTGGAGCACCGGTTCAACTGAGAGCTACTTTCTTACCGAGCTTATTCACTTCGGAATTGTCCACACTGCTATATTTACTACACTTTATTATAACATCTTTTTATGTTATGAAGATCGAGATAAGCGTTGTCATAATAACATAATATTATGATATGCTTATTTTTGGGATTTTGTTGGTTTTCAACATTGTTACGTTAAGTTATGATATTAAGATCAAAAGTTTTAAAAGTAGTTTTTATAACTGGTCTTTTAAAAACATACCTCGATCAAATTACTTAATTAGTTGACTGTGAATTTAACCTCCCCAATAAATAGATGTTACTTATTTATTCTCCCCAATAAATAGATGTTACTGCTGTGTCTAAATAAACATAGTGGTTTAATTTCATATATTTCATTTTAAATAACCCTATTTTGATAGTCTGAAAACTAGATTAGTCAATAGGTACGAGTAGCTTGAGATCCTATACGTATTTGAATATAAATTCACTATATAGTGTGACAGACAAAAGTAATAATAAACACACTTACAAGATTTTTAGGAAAGTCATTAAATATCTATAACCACCAGTCTCAGATAGATCTTACTACCATCTACCTTCGAAGCACTACCTACTACCTTCGAAGCATACTTGGCAAATTAAGATGTACGGACAGCATCAGAGAAATCGGACCCCCCTGCGCTTATACAGATTAAGATAGAGGGGTCAGGTTTCTCTGATGCTGACTGTACAATTGTTTGTGTTGAACGAATTTTTGAGTCTGGTGAATTCTTTGACAAGCTTTTATCGTGTTACTAAATTTTAGGAACAATTTCATCAAATCTCTTCCAAATCGATCATTAGCTACTCAGAATACCTTTTTACCTCATTTTTTTACACACAAATCAAACCTCTCTGACCAGAGCTTTACCGTAACCTTGAATCGAAACCGAAAAAGTGTCATTACTATGACGTAAGTGAGGTGTAAAGGTGATCTTTTGCCCCGGTGTCATATGTTGGGCCGGTTTTACTATATCGGGTGTCGCCTGCGCCTTCTTCCAAGTATAAAAACTACCACTTGACCGGGGTCCATATCAATCGAGCCCTACTCAGTATACCACCAACATGTTCACTAAAGTGAGATATTAGTTATAAATCAATCTGTATTTATTTGTGGCGATTTCCATAGCGCAAAATTTTAATCAAGCGATAGTCTTGTTGCACAAAACAGTGTTGAAATTGGTGTAGGGATGTCAGGTCTTCTGTCTCAATTATAAATTAGGGGAAATAGGCAATAGGACTTCTCCTTTTACTGTATCGTCAAATTATCATACAATTATCAACATTGTATTGTCATATATCAATAAATAAATAAATAAATCTACCTCATGCAAAATGGGATCTTTAACTCGGCCATAAATATTATCTCTGGAGCTGGCTTACCAATAGCTATGCTTTTCCTATTGCTGCCTTCCGCTTACATGGAATGGAACACCCACATTGCGGAGTCCAAGATAAGTTTAAAGTCAACCTCCGGGCTCGCTGGACTTCAATGTCTAGTGTTGTGAGTGATCACCACTGTTGATCCTGGATTTAATGTTGTGGGAACGTGTGGTTGGCTTAAGCATGATAAAAAAAATAAACTGTTCTGAAATTAGTACAAAACCGCATATGTATCTCGGGAAAGTCCGAAATATTCCGAAACTTCAGAACATCCACGTTTCACTAGAAGACAAAATTAAGTTTAACAAAATTGCTCATAAACAAAAATGTTATCATTCTCAAATTTAATTAGAGTTTTTCGTTTTCAGATCGCATTCATCGGCGCCCTTGTGGCTGTTTGTCAAGCTGGACTTGTGGTAGAACAAGGCCATGGCCAAGCAGTCTCCTCCCAGAGCATCGTCCACCACGATCAACCCCACCAACAGAACATCCACTACGCCACCCCAGTACTGGCCCATTCTGCTCCTATCCTGACCCACTCCGCCCCAGTTCTGACCCACTCTGCAAACATCCTAACCCACTCTGCACCTATTGTCCAGCACTCTCAGATCTTATCCCACAGCGCCCCATTGGTCCATCAGGCCCCATTGGTCCACCAAGGCCCATTGGTCCACCAAGCCCCTCTGGTTCACTCCGCTCCCCTTGTTCAGCACATCGCTCCTGCTATCCACGCTCCTGTTTCCGTTGGACATGCCTCGGTTCATCAGGTCGAAGAATACGTAAGTGTAGATTTTTTACCATTAAGCCATGTATTCACTAGGTAACAATTCACCCGCATCCTATCGCTCAACGTCCGTCCCTGCTATCCGTCCCTGCTATCGCTCAACATGTGGCCCAACATGTTGATCGTAGAAACGGAACTTTTGTTTATACATAATCAGATATTGAAAACATACCGCCTGAGGTCCTGAGAAGCTATTTAACTATTGATATTAACTGCGATTTTGTTGTGGCTCGTCGCAATAATATTATACGGAGACAAACAAAAAGACGCGCGTCATCTGGCAATGTCGCGCGTTGTTGTGCAACGTTGAGAAACATTGTTGCTCCTCAATTCGGTATGTCAAGTTTTTTTTTGGGGGGCTGAATCGAAAACCATTTCGAGATAATTGTCTGAATAATCATATTTTTTATGTCAGAGATTTTAAAATGAAAGGATTTCAGATATTTTTAATAAAATAACGTCGTTTTTCGGTCCACGAGTGACGTCACTCGCTGCCCCTGCAAACTCCTTGGTAAACATAAAATCAACTTAAAATAACCGTCCAATAAGACAAAAAAATACATTCACAATGTCAGAATTTGACATTTGATGATGCCGTATCTGTTTCCAGCATAGAGTTAGAAAGAGGAGGCAGGTTTTCATTTTTTTTAATATAGCAGTAGGTCGTTTTTCTCCATGGAGTTCGAATTATTTTTTCTCCGCCATTTTTGCACTTTGAGATTACAGATCAAAATAATTTAAAAATTAAATTTATATTGATAAACTCGATGAATCGCAATAAAAATGAAATAGGTGTCTTAAAATTATGTCTTCTAACCGTAAAAAATATAAAAATGAAGACAAAAAAAAACTTGACATACCGAATTGTCACCTAGTGAATCATCATCGTCATCAGCCTATATACGTCCCACTGCAGGGCACAGGCCTACCCTCTAAGAGGGTGTTTGGGCGTTAGTCCACCACGCGTGCCCAATGTGGATTGGTAGACTTCACATATGCATTAGAAGTTCGTCTTCTGCATATGCAGGTTACCTAGTGAATACTCGGCTTTAATTACTAAGTTAGCTTACAAGCAAAAAGTACTATTAATTAGCGGAAACACTTTGATGAATTAGCTGCGGATGTTTTAAATTACTGTCAACAAACAAAACCTGAAAAGAAAAACTATCTATCCGTTTCCATCGCTATGCTGAAGGAATTTTGCATGCGTGCAAAACGTTACGGATATTCACATAATCGTGCCAAAGATCTTACGCATAACAATTACAGCACGCACCCGAATTTACTAACACAAAGAAAGTGAAAGGCGAAGTTCTATTATGATTAAAATATGATCAGTTAATAGGGGAGACTGGGGCTTGTTGTAACGGGGGTAAGAAGTAACAGTCAATTTTCAACGCGAATTATTAACATTTTTGATTCATGTGTAGGGTGAAAGTTCATCTTATAACATGAGGCATTATGTAAGTAATGAAAGTTTCCCATAGGACAGCGCAATGAGAGGTGATGAACCCATGGTCAATTTCGGGCAGGTATTATAAAAAAATGACAAAAGTAAATTTTGATTTTCATATTCTAGATTTAATAAATATTTGATTGTTTTTTACCTAATAGAATAAGAATGTGTCTAGCTTTTAATTTATGCTTTCTTTTTCTTCTATAGGTTAGTAGTTTTTGAGAAATTTTGACATTATGAAAATATGAGTCAGCGGGGTATGTAGTAACAAATTTTCGGGGCAAGTTGTAACATACGAAATGGGTCCTTGCTATCTCAATAATCATCCAAATTCGACAGAAACAAACGAAAACATAAATGATTTGGCGTTACATCTTGAAAACACGAAATTACTCAAAATAACCCTCAAAACTATATAAGTGAGTCTTTAACTATTAATAAGTGCACAATTAAAGCTACTCAATCCTCCTCCTGGTCTTTCAAACGCCCAAATAAAGTCAACATAGAATCTACCTGCCTTCTAAATCCAAAGATATAACCATTCAAACGATTTTTTCATCCTCTATGATAAGAAAAACGCTATCTTATGTTAACTGACATACCGAAAAAATATTTTGTAGAGAAAAACCAGGAAAAAGAGAAAAGAAAGTAAATGAGAAAGAAGTGTAGCAATGAAGCAAAGACTTTAATCAAAATTTGGTGTTATCTATTCACTATAATGATTATTTAGCTATTTTATTCAGGTATGTTACAAGAAAAAATGCAGTTGTTGATTATTAGAAGTACACTTATAGGCACTTGGATTAAACTGTTTAAATCTAACTTCTATTTAAAATGTTTGTTAATACTGTTTAGTTAATAAACATAAAAGTACATTTTATTGAAAATAATGAAGGTTTCTCACTGTTACAACCTGCCCCGAGCCTGTTACAACTTACCCCAAAGAAGGGGCAAATTGTAACACCTCCCATTTTTTGTTAAATGGTCTCTCATGGAGGATAGGAAAGGATTTTGAATGGTTTGTTATCTGAATATAGTGCTCAAATAGTTACTCAACACACACACTAATTCAAAATTCTAAAAATGTTCATGAATTTGAAAATACAAGCATTTTCCCAAAAACTGTTACAACAAGCCCCAGTCTCCCCTACTAACCCAATTAAACATTTATTGTGCAAGCTCCTTGTCATTACAAGACTATAGAAAGTTTTGTAACATCAACATTGGCAATTTATCACGCTGCGATTGGAATTAACATCTATTTATCAAATACATCATTACTAAAAATAAAATTTACGCAGTCGTGTCATGTTCAATTATTCCGGTACAAAAAAGCCGGTCTCGTTCTACTAAAGATACTCTAGAAACTACGAAGATGCTCTAGAAACAATGGTACCTCACGCCTCCGAAGTGTATTTAAAATCTAAACTATTATAAAACTGTAACTGATGTGTGTCTGTACATTGAAGATATTTACAAAAAAAAGATTACGATATGGTTTTTAGGTATCCCTGACTCGAAATCAACCTTTTTTAGAAATTTTGTCTGTCTGTTTGTTTGTGTGTTTGTTTGTGTGTTTGTTTGTTTGTTCGCGCATCACGCAAAAACTACTGAACCGATTTTGATGAAACTTTTTTTGTTTGATAGCTTATGATCTGACTTAAAATCTGGTATATAATTTGTGCGGACGAAGTCGCGGGAAAACACTAGTATTATTATAATGGTACATCTTTCCTTCAGGCTCCAGCCCATTACGAGTTCTCGTACTCAGTCGAAGACCCCCACACCGGTGACCACAAGTCCCAGCACGAGTCCCGCGAAGGTGACGTCGTGAAGGGAGAATACTCCCTGCTCCAGCCTGATGGCTCCATCCGCAAGGTCGAATACACCGCCGACGACCACAACGGGTAAGCACTTAAATTTTCAATCAATTTTAAGATGTTTAGTTCTAGAAACAGAACCAAGGTGTCAAAGCGCAAATTTAACGGGTTAGAACGAAGGCTAATGCATGATAGATATAATCTAGAAATCTGGTGCAGCGGAGGGTATAAAACAGTTCATTAAGTATCAAACCAGTGGAACTATCTCATAATTGCACAAAACTAGGATTTCTTGGCTACTTAAACAAATGAAAAAAAAAAAGATTAAGCCAAAACTGAACAATTACACAGACGATCGTGCACCGAATGTGATTCAGAACGCAAAGTGTTTCAATTTCATTCATCCTAACTTGCTCACGTTACGTAAAATTAATTTCTACTCTGTGAAGGCCAAAAAACGTATTAAATGCATAAAAAATCTGCTAGCGAGACTAACTGCTTTTGTGTTCTAAGTGATCCAGTTGAATCTAGATTTTATCTTAATGCATGCGTTGTTTCGGTCGATAACGTCGATCCTATCATCAGACATTTTGCCATTGATGCTGCAACAATAATGAACGCCCGCGTTGTTTGTTATAAAACCTAAAAATTACTTGTTAACTGTATAGTACGACATGGGTAATCATAATTACCTAGAAACAATTTAATCAACGACATCATCGTTTAAATTAAATTGTTTTAACGAAACTGTACTTAGTGCTGATCTAGATTAGGCCTTTTTACTTTATCTGAGTGACTCAGTTCAAGATAATAACGAGATGGTTTCACATACATACTCTCGTCCTAGTTTCCAAGATTATGGCCGATAGATGAAACCCTTCTCCGTGCAGTTGTATGACCAGTATCTTTATAACCAGGAGTGGAGACAACAGGATTCACATATCCTGATAGCTCCTAAGTAGTGAAGACATGAGCACTTGAAACGTCCTACTGGACCCACTTTAGTGATATCAAGCAGTGGGACCAACAATGCGAAACCGATTTTAGTAGCTGAAATACCTAAGAGTTTTCTATGTAATCGTTATTGTATCATTTCGATTGTGAGAATCCGCTTGAATAGTCGGACTAAAAAAGTCGCATACTACAATAATATGATTTGAAACATAAAGAACACTCGAGGTGAACATAAATAAGATACTGAAGGGCATATTATATGACCATAATTATAATGTAGGTATAGTTGACGTTGGGCATCTAGAAGCCACTAAAAAGTTGTCGATATAGCCCGAAGATACAAATGAAATGGAAATGGCTGTGTTAGCGGCTGCCGGCAACCATGTCAGTGGGTTCAATGTGTAGACAGTATTACGCTCTCTAAAGTTTGATTAGTCGATAACGCATCATGTTAAACACTCTGAACGTATCTCCCTTCTTATCTCCGTACCAAAAGAGTTGAAATTAAACTACTTATTTTTAACTGACCGTGCTGACCATCAATTCATAGTAACAAGTTTAACCCTCAACTTTGATAATTTAGATAAGCTGTGGACATATCTACATGATTCTTAAAATATTATTAGATTCTCGGTCCCGGCTACTATCTCTGGTAGTTAGTAGTGGTTACTTAAAAACCACGTCAGAGGCCGTAAGGCGGTTTGAATAAACTCTTACACCAGGGTTTGCCCACACGATAAGAAGAAGATTAGATTCTAAAATAGTAATTACCTACAGTAAGTCGAATCCTGGACAAGAACGTTTTTTGCGGAAAGAGGGATTCTCAAAATCGTTATGCTAATTATTTAGAGGAAGGTGCAAACAAGCTTTAACCACTTCGTACGAACCCTAGATGTAGAGATTGT
The DNA here is from genome assembly GCA_963693445.1 of Agonopterix heracliana. Classification (NCBI taxonomy): domain Eukaryota; kingdom Metazoa; phylum Arthropoda; class Insecta; order Lepidoptera; family Depressariidae; genus Agonopterix; species Agonopterix heracliana. Next base: position 7,683,997 of record OY856310.1, read on the forward strand.
GTGGCCCTATTCCAGTCCGGGACATCATTTAGAACCTATTGTAACTCTTTTTCTCTTCCCCAGTTTCAACGCTATCGTCCACAACTCTGCCCCCTCCGCGCACGCCGCCCCCGCCCCCGCTGCTCACGCGCCGGTCCTGCACGCCGCACCAGTAGTCCACGCTGTACCCGTCTACGCCCATCATTAAACTCCTAAACATGCCACGACTGTATTAACTATTTAATTTAAATATAGCGTTGTTATTTATGTCTCTACTATGTGATTTTATTGTTGACTAGATGACCGCGGCGAACTTCGTACCGCCTTAGAAACTTCCCGACACACACTTGGCCGCTTTTTTTAGCCTATAATTCATCACGGATAATGTAGCATTCTAATGGTGAAAGAATTATTCAAATAGGTTCAGTAGTTTCGGAGCCTATTCAATACAAACTAAAAATCTAATCTTTTCTCTTTATAATATTAGTATAGATAACATGTTCAAAAGACATCCAAAGCCGGACACTGTGCCCACTTATTTGTTTTGACTACGATCGATTTTAAGTCGTATGCATTGATAGCTCTCTTAACGTCGATCTTACAACCTAGGTTGTCGATTGATAACCTAGAATTGTTATTAATTTACAACCTAGAATTGTTATTAGTTTAATATACAACCAAATATAGTTTAAGTAGTTGTAATATTTCTGAAGTCAATTCGCTTAAAAATAATCATCAACCATCTTTACTATTAGTTCTTTATCTGACTCTACAAAATTTGATGTATTAACGTATCATGACATGAAATAGCATTCGGTTTTATATACCTTTTTACTGCGACAAATCGAACTAAAACGTACCACGTACCACTTTTAAGTACCAGAAAACAAAATAATTGCCATTTCCGACAGAAAATTTTTTTCCTAAACCAAACATCCACACCCAAATTTTTTAAAAGGGAAACCGTTAACACCTTTATCGCTATTAGCGATCAACAAAATCATATTTCACGCTCCAATAGCATCCAGGAAACAATGAATACTGTAGTCTGCAGAAAGCGAATAGGCGGAGTTGCGTATACGCGGCGCGGGCGCATCGAAGAACAATTCATTCGCCTCGGACGTGTGAAGTTGAGTAATCATAATTGCTAATTACTTACACTTACACCATCGTCGTAATAAAAAAATCTGCAGCCGTCCTAACTAGTTTGAATTATGTGGTTGATGCACAGAGGCAATAGATAACGTTGTTGGTTCATTAAACCGAAGCGTGCCACATATTTTATACAGGGTCCAACTTAATATGCCGACACTTTTTTTAAGGGTATGATCAGACCATCAAACTGAACAACTTTCTCTATGGGACCAACAAAGAAATCGAGAAAAAAAAAATCAGTTGTCCCATACATTTGGCTCGAGTAGGTTTGCAGTTTTGTATGGAGGGACTGATTTTTTTTTCGCGATTTTGATGTCGGTGCCATAGAGAAAGTTGTTCAGTTTGATGGTTTGATCATCCCCTTAAAAAAGTGTCAGCCAGCATATTAAGAAGGACCCTATATATCCACTTAAAGAGAAACAAAGCCTTTTTCCTCACAACAGTAATACAAGAAAGACATCGTTTAAAATTTTGAAATATGATTCGTAAAAGTATAGAGAGACCCGTTTTGTGGTAATGTAAGGTAGACGTCAAAAAACAAACTGATAGTGGAATAGTTACAACTACAGAAGAACTGAAAGTCGATGGAGAGTCCGAATTTTTGAGACCATGAACTGCAAAACGTAGAAGACAGGTAGCTGGTAGCGACTGGATTAAAAAGGCAAATGAAAAAATTTTTTGAAGCGCTTTAGATCGGGAGTGACCTTATTAATTAGCATTGAATTAACAGCGTGATAAGTTGGAGATTGAATCAGAAATAAATAGATTTGCAAAAGACACAAGACTAACACTCAGTTGCAGAAACGCCCATTAAAGTTAATCCTCCATTAAATCGCTTGCTGTCACTTTTTGTCTTGTTGACGTAGTTAAAGCAAGGAAGAGATTTAATGGAGAATGAACTTTAATGAGCGTTTCTGCAGCTAATTGATAGCCACTTAAAAGGTTGTTACTAGCTGTACAACATTTTCTGACCACCTCAAAAGAAGTTTATATATATGTTCACTTCGTATATATGGTTCATTCGTCCCCTCTGAGAAAAGTTGCGTCAACTTTATCAGATGACGGAAGAGCTCAAAATTCACAACATGTAACAGATATAAGACTCGAGATTATCAGCGGGGTTCATACAATGATAATATGTTATAAATATACCATATTCCTATCATGCATATTTTACTAGAAGTGCCCAAAACAAACAAAACACGTCTTCAAAATGAATTAAGTAGCTACCGAAGAGTTTTCCTTCACCGGAAAGACTATACAGAATGATACAAAAGTAAAAATAAAAAATTATTACTGTTAAGGGGGATGTTTAGACCATCAAACTGAACAATTTTCACTATGGGACGAACATCGAAATCACGAAAAAAAAACAGTGTGCCCTACGAATAAGAATAAATATGGAAGAGTAACTCTAAACAAAATCGAAATCATTTTTGGCACCCAATGAAAAATGACATTTTGTATGAGTTTTGGCGGCTACTTACAATTTTTAAAGAACAAATTTAGAACGCGTTACAATTTTTTTGGTGCCACTTTTTGAGCTTCATTTACGCTTCTATACATTCTCTTATTCGTAGGTTGTGCCATACATTTAGCTCGAGTAGATTTGTAGTTTAGTATGGACCATCAGATTTTTTTTGTGATTTTGATTTTGGTTCCATGAAAGTTTTTCAGTTTGATGGTCTTGTCCTTTAAATGTTTATTTGTTTTTTTTTACACCTTGTATAGATAGACGTTCTAACCATGTTTGAAGTAAATAGCTTTTACAAGCGCAAACAAATGTCTTATAATTATTCAAATTCACAGATGTTGACGTTTTTTAAATTCTAAATGTTAAATACAAAAATTAAATACTAAGTATCGACCAAACATTATAAAACAAACTGGTCTGAATTCTGACCGAAGATCGATATTAAAACGACGGAAGAAAAGACATCAACGAGACCGTTATCATTTTATTTTGCAACTTCTAATAATGGAAATCTTGCTTCGCAGACTGATAGCTTATTAATTTATAATGTCATGCAAGTCGTAAAATTCAACTGAGGATAAGTATGCTAATCTTGAGGCAATCATTTAAGCATTTCTAAGGTCCCAAAGGTGTTCAAAATTAAAGGTGATATCTTAGCCGAGTGGTTCCGGCTTAAAATAGACCACCCCAATTATTACCGTGGGTGTCGTATAAGGTGACTAAGGGATTAAAGGTTTCTTATGCAGAGTTTATGTGGGCGAAATGCAAGACCTCTCATTAACACGTCATTCCATCACATCGACAGGCTCACCCCCTGTCACACTGGACAGAGTTTCGGTACCACTGGTGAAACGTGGATGTTCTGAGGTTTCAGAATATCTTTGACTACCCCCTCGGGGAATATAGTCGTGAGCATATGCTATGCTATGCTTCCATCCTGAAGCTTAGATTGCTAAATGTGAGCTTTGTACAGTTACGTTCTTAAACAGAGAGTTGGTAATTATAGCAATGTTTCTGACCACCCCGAATGGGATTACGGTCTTGGGTTTATGTATGTATCTATAGTAGCATAGCATATGCTCACGACTATATTCCCCGAGGGGGTAGTCAGAGATCTTCTGAAACCTCAGAACATCCACGTTTCACCAGTAGTACCGAAACTGTCCAGTGTGACGGGGGGTGAGCCCGTCGCCACTTATAATGGACAGTGGGTACAATACATATTAGGCCTCGAAATTGAAGCATGCAGGTTTCCTCACGATGTTTTTCTTCACCGAAAAGCCAATGGTGTTACAAAACGTACATAAATTCCGAAAAACTCATTGGTACGAGTCGGCATGGACGGGGATCGAACCATCGCCTCCTGCACGGCAGGCAAGGTTACTCGCCACTGGACCACCACGGCTATGTATCTATAGTGTTTGTGTGTAATAATGAGACAATCTTTGATTTTATATGACAACAATTGTAATTGTAAATTTCTGATCAGACAATGCTCGTAAGATTCTTCTTATTATATGTCCATATAATGTTCCTTCTTAATATAAGTACTGACACTTTTGACCAATCAATCAGACCAATCAAACTGAACAACTTTGTCCATGGCACGAACATCAAAATCGCGAAAAAATAGATGTTCCATAAAAAAATGGAAACCTACTCGAGGCTAATGTATGGGACAGCTGATTATTTTTTCGTCATTTCAATGTTGGTCCCATAGAGAAAGTTCTTCAGTTTGATGGTCTGATCATCCCCATAAATAAGTGTCAGCATAATGAATATACCGTGTTTTATTATTGTCTCTACAATATTATGTCCTCTCCTTACATTTAGTGCGTTCACACACGATGACGCATTGAAGCAGCGCCAGACGTCAGTCCGTCATTTGTGAAGCAAGGAGTTGTATGAAACCGCACGTAGAAGCACACACGGTGACGCATTGACGTACCGGGTGTGGTTCTATGGACTGACATCTGCCGCTCCGTCAGTGCGTCATCGTGTGTGAACGCACTTAGTTCTATCAGCCGGCATTTACTGTTTTTCCAAGAGAAGTAGCAGTAAATACAATAAAACCATCAGATCGTGACGGTAGTAATATCATTATTGTCTTTTAATAACGTGCCCCACCAAGGTCGTGCCAGTGCTATTATTTTGAGTTTTGGATTGCACATTCGAGTTGTCAGCAACCGCTTGGCAATGCTCTAGTTAACTAGCGTGATTATAGTAACAAGACTTTACTGCACTCCATAGTTATGTCTTAATTTTAATTAATCTTAACATGTACCAAATGCTAATAAATATCTAAATCACTGAGTGTAAAATTTTAGGTAATTAATAGAATGATTTAATAGTTTGCAAAATTTTTGGCTTTTGCAAGCGACTAAATTCTATTTCTCGTTATTTCTGACATCTAATTTAAAAAGTAAAATATTAGTTTGCTGGCTTTAGCATGGCTCTCGAGATGGTTACTAGGTCAAGCAAAAAGTAAAAGAGTTGGAGGCATCCGTAGACAAAGTAGCTCTTCATATTTCCCTGCTTACCTACTTGAAAAAAATATTTCCATTTTCAGCGCCATGCATCGAAATATTAGAGACATGTTTTTAATTGGCTGTCAGAAACTCCCCTATTACCTACTACTACTGCAAAAAAGCTAAACGAAACTGTTAGAAATACTGAGAGGTGTGGACCTCTATATAGTGTAATTTATGTTTAATTTTGACGTTTTCTGATGCAATAACTTTTCTTGAACACTCCGACCTACTTTTGTAATGGGACAATGGTGGTTCACCGATTTTGATGAAATCTAGTGCGTAGAACCTGCAGGACTTGAGAGACCAACATTAAAATCTGCCAGAAAAGAGAAAAGGGAAAACAAAGCAGGATTCGGAGATGTATGCAAATAGCACGTGAAGCACGGCTTAACCAAAGAAAATGCTTGACCTACTATTGAATGAATAAAGTTTGAGCAGTGCTTTTGTTATTCAAAAAAGTTTTCCTACAAATAATTTATTGGTACCAACTATCAAAACATTCTCACGCTATGCTAGAAATCTCGCACTCTAATATTGATTGCCACCTACAGATTTTTCTGTTCCTATTCTACTCATTTGCTACTTTCATGAAACAGTTATTTAGAAAACAAAGCCTAAAGTGCATACACAGTACATACTTGGCAACAGTTCCTTATTCTACAACAATAATCAAACAACTGTCACGTCCTTATCTACCCCATTATATCACTTAGAGAAAACAGAAAAGGATAATAAAAACCGATTGCGATCAATGCGTTCACCGCCGTCATAAAGATGCTTCGTTTTGAATCATTTTTGATCATTTGTCACCGTACATGATCCACTTTCCTCGCGTCAAATCCGAGATACAAATCATTTTCTCACCTTGAACCATGCAGAGCTACGTAATTTTACGTAATTGCTATATCATTATCAAACTACCGTATTCTTGCGTAGAGTGCGCGTGCGACGTAGCATCTTGCCTCGTAAACTAATATAAAAGTCGGTGGTTGGTTTCTTCGCCACCAGTTGTGTGTGGTCGTTCAGACGAAGCAAACCTTATTCAAACGCAAAATGATCGCAAAAGTAAGTGTGGTCCGTGATATTCCCGTTGCCAAGTGAAAGGATTGCACGCAACATCGCAGTCGAAGTCTCAACTGTTCTGGAACAAGCGAGGAGCTGAAAATATAGTGCTTTTGAGCAATTTCTACCTGGAGATCTTATCCCGAATTCTGGACAGATCATCAATTTCTATAATTGTTAACAATAGAACAAATATTCGGCATATCATTTGATGAAAGTCTACACCTACTTCTCAATTAAATAGTTTCAACTCATACAAATAATCTTAGCCCCACTTGCGCCAACCTGGGTTAGCAATAACTCCAGGTTAAGTTGGTAACCCATGATTTTTTGTATAGAAAAACAACGGAAAGAGCCATTTTATCCGGAGTTAATTGCTAACCCGTGGTTGGCGCAAGTGGGCCTTAGAATCTTAAAGCAACTATCAAATAAAGAAACATGTGGATTATAGTTCATTCTGTACCCTTAAGTTCAAAGAAAAAAGCACCTACATTATAAACTTACAGCATCAAGATTATCCTTCTCGGATATGTCTAACCGAAGCATTTCTTACAGACCGCAGTAATCCTGTCCGTGGTAGCAGTGGCCGCAGCTGGCGTCATCCAGCTCGGCGGTTACGGTGGGCACGAGGGGCTTGCGTACGCGCCGGTCGCCCAGCTAGCACACTACGGCGGACACGAGGACCAACACGTCGACTACCACGTAAGTGTAGTTAGGACCACTGCCAGAACAAATGCTTGGAAAAATTTATGATGCTTCAGAATTTTAACAGAGTTTGGGCTATGTTTCGATGGCATTTCGGGCATAGGCCCTCCTCACATTTCCACCACTGTGATTGTATCTCACAACACTATAAAATGAAGTCCAGAGAGCCCGGGATGTCTCTAATCTATCATGTTTGGAACCCACAAGAAATGTAATCAGACATAATCATTATCACGCTAGAAAATAAGTCAATGGAGGTAATATACATTTTAATGACGGGAATAAAAAATTTTATAGATTGAGATACCTTATTAAAAATAATGTTAAGATTTAAAAAAAATTGACAAAACACTGAATTCGCAAAAAATGTTGAACACAACCTTGTCTACTGAAATTCACAGCGGATATATTATATTTTTTCATTTCTGTTTTGATGCCATACTAAAAGTCGTTCAGTTTGATGGTCTAATCTACCCCCTGAAGTTTGGACAAGCTTTAAATCAACAGTTTGCAGTCAGCATGTGTAGTATCATTAGTCCTTGGTATTATGTAAGTCGGTAAATATGTCATGTATTTCTTTTATTTATTCTGTCTGACTTTCAGTAGGCCTCGCATGCCAACCCCGAGAAAACGATAAAAAGCGATGTGCCTACATCTTTCTTATTTTACGTAGGTATGCCAAAAAGAGCGTGCATGACGTTTTTCTCGTATTGTCGCTTTTTCGTGGGTGGCATACTAGTCGTGCAGAACAAGTCATAATAATATCAACTTCTCGACGATGCAACTTTCAAGCAACGACGACGATTCCTATCCACGATCAAACGAATGACGCTGACGAACCTCTACATTGAATGGCCAAATTAAGTTAAAATACGGTATTGATACTAAACAGCAATGTCACCTATATAATTAAAAGTAAGACGGCATAAAACTGTATAATAAAATAGAAATTACACTAAGAAACAAACAAAAAAAATTACTGCTCTATATCTCTCATCAATGTAAAACTCTTGTAATTAGCTAATCACATAACCTACATACTTCACTGAAACACTTTTATCCCACACATTGCAAAACACCTAACTTCGAAACAAAAACCAATTCTATATTGTCATTAAATTTAAACAGCCTTCAGTTAATGAACATTGCGTCCTGCGATCCGAGAACACGATCATAACCGTCGCGAAGCTCATTACGGTTACAAAATCGCTACACTTACTGTCCCAAACACACTAAAACTTTAAACAATGTGGTCAAGGTCGGACACGCATCGCGATTCAAGACAAACGCAACTCAACGACGTATATCGTATCGAAATAGTTACATGATACAATTTTCTCTTAATTGTAACAGTTACGTTGGTAAACAAATGCACGCTAATATCTCAGCGTCAAATGGAGCAACATAGCTGGTTTTGTATCCCCTTGCTACTAGTTTCATAATACGATTGTAACTAGCTAATTGATAGCTTGCATAAAAGCGGGTTATACCTACGCTGTAGGCCGATCCAGTACAATCGACGATGTTTCCGGGATATGATATGAATCTATTTTAATCGAGCACAATGTTATCCCACGGCTTGTTACTGCCAACGTTACGTCATCGAAATAGTTTTTGCGTTAAACAGGCCTAAGTAATGTATACAATTATTTCACTTTCCACAACAAACTGTAGTAACGAACGTAATCATGCAAATGCCAGTTTTCTTTACTAGATACTGCTTCTTGCAGCAGATTCAATATTCAATCGAACAATCTTTACTGAGAATACAATTTTATGGATCCCGAAAATCGCAAGTGTAATAAAAGCTTAAATTAATCATTGGTAGTTCAAAATAGTCAGTTCAGTTCACCATTTCTCTTTTCGATAATTGACTCAATGTCATTAACACCTGTTTTATACAGGGAAAATATCCTAAATAGCCTTCATCGTAACATTTCACAATAGCCCTGCAAATTGCAAATAATAGGAAACCATTTTTCACAACAGAAACATATAGGTCAAAATACTTCAAATTCACATTGCTCACTAAATTATTGTCATAAACATCAAGCGCCGCGGGTACCGATTTGATATAATCCATTTCGTATTGCATAATGCTTTTGCATGCCGAGTATATCCTTGTCGTGACTGAAGGGCCGATAACGGTTCCCAGGAGGCTTGAGTCTTGCGACATTCTCGCCTCGGCCTGGGGGTCTGGACGTAATGACAGTCATGATACACTGGATGGAACCGACCGTTGTTTGCATAAACCTGCGCGTGAGAGCTCGCTCGTTTTAATGGCAGATGTGGATTCGTTGCAGGCCGATGTCGACCCAAATAGTTGTTGCGTAAAATCACTATTGACAGATCTTATTATTTGTGAACTTACGCCGACAATGTTTTTTTTTAAATATCGTCTTTTAGAAAATGTTTAAATGCTGCTCGATAATTAGAGCTACCATCGACCACGATTAGGACAACGCCATTAATACGACAGGTATACTTAGATAATAAAGGGACCAACTTAATATGTTGACACTTTTTTAAGATGATAATCAGACCGTCAAACTGAACAACTTTCTCTATGGGACCAACATCAAAATAGCGAAAAAAAAATCGATCGAATCGATGTTGGTCCCATATAGATAGTTGTTCAGTTTGATGGTCTGATCATCCCCTTAAAAAAGTGTCAGCATATTAAGTTGGACCCTGTATAATTATTCTGCATAAAACGAGTTTGAAATGGATTGAAAACACTTTTCTACTATACCTATTATTTACGTGAATCATTTTAGCGTACGATCTCAAGACGCCAACTACAGGGTGAAATTGATATCATTAGCATTTTTGTAAACTAAGAGTATACCCCTCAAACTGAACAACTTGAATATGGAAGGAAGAGTAGACATAGCAGTTTAGTATGGAACAGCCGATTTTTTCTTCTCCTAAATAGTTCAGTTTGATACGTAGACTCTTAATTCAAAAGAATACTAATGATATCAATATCACCTTGTATATTTAAAATAACACCACTTGTTCTAAACTTCATAAATACGCATCAGAATCTCTGCTCTATCCAGAATCTGTAGATTTCTTTAGAGATAGACGAACATAACCAAAACTTCTTTCTCCAGGCTCACCCCAAATACGACTACTCCTACTCTGTATCAGACCCCCACACCGGAGACCACAAGACCCAGCACGAGGTTCGGGACGGTGACGTCGTGAAGGGAGAATACTCCCTGCTCCAACCCGATGGCTCCTTCCGCAAGGTCACCTACACCGCTGACGACCACAACGGGTAAGCTTGGAAATACATACATTACGTTTACGTCCATCCTTCATGTGCTTACACCTAGAATCGTTCTAGGCTTACACCGATATCCCATTGATTAAGTAGGAGACACTATATCACCACCTGCTATGTACTTATAAACCTCTCTTGCTTACTAGCAAAATATTACATCATCGTGGAACATCACACCTCATATCTGCTTGGAAGTGTCTTAAACACACCGTTACATATTGATTTATAAATACCTACTTACTCGTATATATCTCGAATGAACGTTCAGAGTTTTCAGAATATCTCTGACTACCCCCTCAGGGAATATAGTCGTGAGCATAATATCTTGGACATTTTCACAAAAATTATCTAGTTGCATTTTATTAAAAGGTTGCAAAATATAGTCTAGACTTGACCAGACTACGATGTACAAAACATTCATGACAATGACATGGGTATAAATATTCATATTAACCATACACAAATATTCCCCTTGCTGGATTCAAAACCACGACCCACGGGCACTGCAGGCAGGTTTACTACCGACAAAGCTACCGGGTCATAAAATTAAATTCTTCGCGTAGGTATAATTTTATAGATGTTATTTGTAATTTGGAAAGTTAAATCGAAATAAGTGTAAAATGCTACCACATATATTTAAATAATAATAAAGCTCAACACTGAATTGTGTTAATCGTGATTCATGACCTACAATTTAGTCTGCTATTCGTGACTTCCAGTGACTTATGATGACAAAGATAACGTTTTGTACGAGACCTTTCGCAACTTAGCTTGAACTTTAAGTTCAGCGTCTATGCATATAAGTTGTGAGATATGTATATGCCACTACATAATATAGGGTTTTACATAAATAAAACATCTCAAGTGGAATTAAATAGCTTCTGAATTATCTTCAAGTTCACGTGCGTCACAGTCAGAAAGCAAGAAGGCCTTATTATAACACAAGAGTTTACCCGCGACATCGTCCGCACAAATTACATACCAGATTTTAAGCCAGATCATAAGCTATCAAACAAAAAAAGTTTCATCGAAATCGGTTCAGTAGTTATCGGTTTGCCTGATGCTGTTACAAACAAACAGACATACATTTGGAGTCCGGGTACCTAAAAACCATTTCGTAATATTTTCATGTAAATATCTTCAATTTACAGACACTTCTGTTACAGTTTTATAATAGTTAAGATAACTTAAAAAATTTTGTTCATTTTGCACTAATAGAATAGACAAATACAATTTAAAACAAGAATGAGAAGGGCACAAAAGGTGGTGTTACCAATTTATGCGGTTACTTCCAATCAACCATTGGATGGAAGAACTAAATTTAAAGAGACAAATGGTATGTCTGAAATCACTAAACCAGATACACAATCAACGCTCAAAACATTACAAATTTCAAATTGCACTCAAACGAATTATCTGAGGGTCCTTTGGTAAACTGTGAAGGAAAACGTCGTGAGGAAACTCGCATACGCTAAAGAAGAAATTCAGATGTGTGCGTGCGTGGTGGACTGACGCACCCCCTAAGGGCTCCCTAAGGGCATGTGCCCTGTGGGACATATACAGGGTGTAACGAAAAACCCTAGTAATACTTAAGGGGTGCTTCAGAAAAAAAAATCCACTTTCCCATACATTTTAGACGAGTTGGTACAGCAGTTTTGTATGGGACCGTAGATTTTTTTACGCCATTTCGAACTTGGCTCCATAGTGACAGTTGTTCAGTTTCATGAGCTGAAACACCCCCTTAAATATTACCAGGTGTTTTGTTACACCCTGTATAGGCTGATGAAAAAAAATATTATTATAACTTTGGTCTTACGTCAGAAAACGATATTTTCAATTCGGATTTATAGTTTTATCATAAGACTGATCAGTTCTTTTATTTATGATCGTTGTTTATATATATAAATGAAACAATCCACATAGAATACCAATCTGCCGTTGTGTCTGTTTCTTACTATTGGTATAGAAGTGTAAATGAAGCTCAAAAAGTGGCACCAAAAAAATTTACCGTGTTCTAAATTTGTTCTTTAAAAACTGTACCTAGCCGCCAAAACTCATACAACATGTCATTTTTCATTGGGTGCCAAAAATTATTTCGATTTTGTTTAGAGTTACTCTTCTATAGTTATTCTTATTCGTAGCTATTGTGGTTCTTTAATAATATTGTCTCTTTTGTTTCCAGTTTCAACGCGGTAGTACACAATACTGCGCCAGCGCACCACGAGTACCACTAACGCAATAGTGTGGCTAGACGCCATTGCTTCTCATGTGATATTATACCTTTAATACTTATTTAGATAGTCTTTAGTCGACGACTTTATGTGTTACAAGACTGCGGCGAAATAAACTGTTGAAAATTATTGTGTTTTGAAAATGTATCTACCTGTTATCCTTCCGAAGTATCTCGACAAATGGCAGAAAAAAAAAGTATGTAAACTGAAATGCGTTACATATTTAATGGGATGCTTCATACCATTAAAGTAAACCACTTTTACTGTGTGACCAATATTAAAGAAAAATAAGAAAGTTGCTCCATAGAAACTGTCAATGGCTACTCAGCCCAAATGGATTTTTGTTCGTTATTTCAATATTGGTCCCAGAATAAAAGTTGTTCAGTTTGATGATCTGAAGCATCCCTTTAATTAATTGTGTAACTACACCCTGTATAAGTAAATGTCTATCAAGATTCAGATAGCAATCTATTTTTAATGCGAATATTGAACAATAGCATCAGAGATATGAAACATTTCAATTGAATTATTTAACTTTAAAAAATATTGAACAAGAACGAGAAAAGAAAACGAGAGATATGGCTAATCTTTGATACAAAACACAAATTGCATGGAAATGCATGGACATAAAATCAAATCCCTCTTTATTATTCAGGCCAGTTTTACCGACAGGCCTAATCATATTGCGTAATGCCATCACCATAATAATAATTAAAAATACAATGTCTATAATTTTATTATATACCACCATTATGTACCTACATCTATATACATTACAGAATGTAAAATTTATTTAAAATATAATTTTCTTAATCAGAACCACAGTGAAACAAGCATTTTCTGCATATACAAACAAGTATGATATATTTAAAGTAGCAGAAGGCTGTATAACCTAGGCGTTTTATCACCAAATAGTGATATAGTATATAGTAGCCTATAATGGTAACCATTGTGACTGCTTGTACTATAAAGGTTTTTAAAAGAGCGTTTTGATTCTATAAGATTAAAGAGCATTTAAGTTCTATAGTTCAGCTCTTAGAACGCTTACAGGACCATACAAAAGAACCTTTAAAGTGTTGCACTGTAATCGATATGAAAAAAGCGGATATGGTACTATTTAGTACTATAGACAACCTTACTGACACTTTTATGTATCTATATTGCACTAATAATGAGTCAAAATTGTTATTACAGTACTAGTATTGAAGCTATATCGAAAACCCTATTATAGGATCAAATTGCACTATAAATGTACCTTACACGACCATTACGTAAAGTTTTAGCTTCTTAAAAGCTCCCTCCACACAGTTATGGGGACAGTTCTGTGAAAGTCACGAAAACTCCTCTATAGTACTAAATAGTACCATAGCTACTCCTGGTGCCGTTGCTAATGAACATAAATGGCTTAAATTGCTTTATAATTGAGTTTGTGGTACTGCTACGAGACTAAAACGTGACATAAAAGTACTAAAATTAACGATTTATGTACTAATTAGATCTGTAACTAACTTTTGAGTACCAATTATATCACTGGTAATTCATAAATGGTGGCATACTGTCATGGCTGCTGTTTTCTGCAATGATAGCACATTGCAGCAGCACGGCTGTAGCCAATGTGTACTATAACAGCCATAGTCGGGACAATTCCTTATTTTATTAATTTACATTTTATTAAAACTCGAAAATTATAAGGGCGCATTGTCAAATTTGAAATCAGCATAGTGATTTTATCGATACAATTATTTTCGCAAGTGCAAGTTACGGCAGAGTTACGGTCCATGGATGTTTTGTAGTATGTCCGTTTTATTAGGTAATACATGTTACGTTAAGTAATGGCGAATGACATAAATAAAGCATAATATTATTAACATACCGAAATTTGTTTTGTTAGTTAAGCGCTTAAGCACTTAGGATAGCGAAACAGAATCGATTACGGTGCAAAATAGCACTATAAACGTTTATCGGTTACTTTTATAGTAGTAGATTTATCACCGTGAGAGCCTTTATGTAATGTTTATAGAATAAATTAGTGATAAAACTAGGGCCTTTTTGGGGTTCTCTAGACGTTTACAACACCATTATAGTGCTAATCATGAACACTAATTAGCACGCTCTAAAACGTTCTCAGGTCTTTTATAGTACCAGATTTTGCTGCTTGGGTTACAAAATTGGTTTCTCTCATTAATATTGCAGTAGGTACAGTACCAAATTTTAACGTATACAATGAGCTAAATAAAAACGAATAACTAAAATTTTCCAAGAAAAATGTTACAAAACAATAGAAGCGGATGTTCCTTTTATGCATGAAGATTTCTCTTTGTATATAAACAGCTGGATCTTCTTCAAACAAAACGGTTCCGCCAAATCGCTGTGCAGATGCTAGGTTGCTGGGGTTGCAAGGGGAAACATTTCCACAAGTGCCTTTCAGAGTGCTTATTCGAGACACCAGGTATTTCGCGCAAAGGATCAGCTTAGCGATCCAAAGAGGCAAGCAAGCTGCCAGCCTCCTAGGCCCTGCCTCGCGTAGGCGCTTTAGACTTCTTTAGACGAAAATTAAGTAGGTTATTAAATATTTAAAATCTCATTCAAAATTTTTATTAAAAATTAAATATACAGGGTCCAACTTAATATGCTGACACTTTTTTAAGGGAATGATCAGACCATCAAACTGATCAACTTTTTCTAGGGGACCAAAATCGAAATCGCGAAAAATAAATTAACTGTCCCATACATTTAGCTAGAGCAGGTTTGCAGTTTTTTATGGAGGGGCTGATTTTTTTTTGTGATTACGATGTTGGTGCCACAGAGAAAGTTGTTCAGTTTGATGGTCTGATCATCCCCTTGAAAAAGAGGGTCAGCATATTAAGAAGGACCCTGTATAATTATATTGTTGATCTGAGGGTCTACCATGAGTTTTTACTGTATTTTACTACTGTAGTTGGGTCACCAATTCGTATGACAGAAATAAGTTCTCAACGTAACCACTAGGAGCGCTTTACGAAATTCAATAAAAAATTGGTGACGTAACTACAGTAGTAAAGTGCGGTGACAACTCATGGTAGACCTACTGGATAGGATACAAAACCTAGGGTAATGTAAATCAGGTACAAATTTACAAGTGAAGGATCTATATCCTGTATATTTTTCCAGTGACTTTTATTTCCTTCAGAAATACATTTAATTATTTGTTATGTATAGACACAGCTCATTAAAAAATTTATTATAGTACTCGATCAGCAATTTTAATGTTTCCAAAAATACGATTTTGAGACGTATTTTTCAGTGGTCTAATCATACGAAATCACGGGCACAGCTGCCTAGTACAGTAATAAATGAATGAATGGGTAACACACTGAATGAGTTATATTTGACAAAATGATGACAGATAGACGTACCAGAGGACGAGTCGGTCATTGGCTTCGTCATTATCTTCAGACGTTATGTACCTACTACATCATGCTACTCGTACCTACACAAAAATCACCCCGGCTTTTATTTTACCTTTATTTGAATTTAAAATGACCAAAATGTCTGGTCTTGACAGCGTTATACACTATGTAATTAATATTGTATTTCTATGTTTAGTGTAGGTACTTAGTATATATTGTTTTTAAAAGATGTGTGTTGTAGAGTTTCTGGCCGCATCTTCTCTAAAACGGAACACCTTCCGACGCGATGGTAGAGTAAAAAATGACGTCAGAAAGCTATCCATGTAATATTATTTTGAATAAACATTTTGATTTAATTTGATTTAAAATCCCCAACGATAATTAAATAACTAAATTTGTACGCAGATGCATTCATTTTAAGATTATGTATTATTCATGCGTAACGTAATTTTTTTATGTAATTCTGTAATTAATCTAAGGTCCTCCAACTTAATGTTGGTTTTATATTTTCTAAATTAATTTGTCAAGAACATTGAGATTCTTCATCTTCATTTGATTTGAATTGATTAATATGCAAATTAGGATCAAACTTCGTTTTCATAGTCATGATTCTAACCTAAACCTTCAATATGAAATGTGAAAAGGGATCATCACTATAACTTTGTTATTGCAGCAATGATGCTGTCCACCCGAAAAGAGATTATGATCACGGTTTACACTACTATTGTTTTTTAATTAGTAACGAAACTCTGAGCAACATTCCCTAAGGAACATGGGACGAAAAACGAGAATTTTGTTTGAGACCGTGGTCTGAATACACCCTTAAGGCTGGGCCACACAGAGTGCAGCTGCAGAACTGGTGCAGACCGTCTGCAAACCGGCAGCAGTTGTAAACTATGGAATCATATGCGAGGTGTCACACTAGATGCAGTCCGGTGCCACAGAGGATGGTAGGTAAATGTTTTATGACTCAATTGTAAATTGTTTTTGTTTATTTTGTTAGTTATTATTTGATATTAATTCATTTTAGGCATGAAAATATTAAAAGAATTTACTTATCTTTTGTACTTCTTAGACATATTTAGTTGTAGTTAAAACTATGTATTTCATTCAAATAAAAATAAAAAATAATGAAAACATTGTTAAAATGATGCCAAGTTTTTTTTCAATGTAGTATTTCTTTATAAATGTTTACATTACTCTTCCAATAGTTCATGCACACAGTGCAAAATAATTTACCATTTTTTTATTCGACTTCTACTACCTATAAACTAATAAAATAAAAATATCGAGCGTACAACACGGAGCGGTGACGGGCGCGCGGGTAAAATCAACGATGTGTCACCCCTCACAGTCACACCTTCGTTTCGCCCGAAGTCACCCTCGGTCTCGTTGGTGAACCTCGTAGGTGAATGCGCGCACACAAACGCGCTGCGCATGTAGTCTTCGATCAAAATAAAATGAATGGATAGGCCTAAAGCGCGGTAAGTTGAAGCAAACTACTGGTGCACTTGGTACATACAAACTATACTCCATTCAGGAATTAGAGCGACAAAATGTAAACAACGGTGATACCAGTGTAGAAAATACCATCTCGAGATGGAAGAAAACTTATCTCCGGAATGAATAACAGTAAATTATCTGTTCTACTCGCCAAGGATTACGACAAATGATATGTTAATTTTGTATGGAATATAATTAAAAAGTACGCAAGTTATAATTTATTTTAGATTAACTGAAAGCGTGACTGTAAATATTTTATTTCGTGGTCTGGCAACAATCAGATATTTGAGACCTTTGGTTCGTTTTAACAAAGTTCTTTAAGAAATTATTTTTTATTTCGTAAACGCATCTCTTGATTGTTTAATACCGTCGTTTGAGTCCGTAAGCTATGCGCGGATGCTACGCATAGCACAAAAAGCCCACACAGACAGAGTAGCGGGCTACATAACGTAATTTAAAAATTTCATTCAAATTGTCACGATTGTTTTTATTATTTGTAGATAGACGATAAATTTTTAATGTCAACGGTATTTATTAAATGCCGTGCTGACATAATTGTATTCTTAAAAAATGTACCAAAGGTTTCTGACCACGTAATGTCACTTTGACAGTGACGTTTATTTGTTTACATTTTGTCGCTCTAAGTCCTGAACGGAGTATAGCGCCATTATCTGTCAAATCTAGGGCACTTGCATACAAGTGACAAGTAAAAATTTCATTTGTTTTGCCTCATTTTTCTGGTTTGAAATGTTCGCTTAAGGCCTACCCATTCATTTTATTTTGATCGAAGCATGTAGTGATGCGCCGCTTTTGCGAGCTTGTATGAAGCTGTCACTCTGTACTATATAATCCTCTGTGCCGGTGCGGCTGCGGAATAGCTGCGGAACGGTAGCCGCAGTGTGACACCTCGCATAATTATGATTCCACAGTTTACAACTGCTGCCGGCCTGCACCCGTTCTGCAGCTGCACTCTGTGTGGCCCAGCCTTTAAAGTTTCGTTACTAATTAAACATTTGTTGTGTATAGAGTAAAATTGTACTTTAGCCTTGTTTTAAGGTAAACATGTTTATTCAAGGTACTTACTACAAACAATTTTAAAAAGTTATAAAACGGTAATAATAAAATAATACATTAAATGAAACCATTAGTTAAGTAGGTAATGGCTTTTGGTTTACCAACTTGTAGGCGTACAACTAAAATAATTTTTAATCTCTAAGCAATGCAAGCTTAATAATTATGTCATTAACTACTTAACTCAATTATATCAACCACTACTACTATTACTAAGGAGACATAATTATTATCTATGGAAAGGAAGTAATACGCCAGTAATGATTTCAATTTATTAGTTCTCCTAATAAGTGCGTTCACACACGATGACACACTGACGGAGCGGCATAATATGTCAGTCCATAGAACCACACCCGTGCGTCAATGCGTCACCGTGTGTGCTTCTACGTGCGGTTTCATACAACTCCTTGCTTCACAAATGACGGACTGACGTTTGCTGCTCCGTCAGTGCGTCATCGTGTGTGAACGCTCTAAATTGAAAACAACGTCGGTATTAGGTAGGTAAGACGATAATTATTATGTTTTTCGATGACATTTAAAAAGGTGAACACTTTGAAAATAAAAGCTATAGCAATTCAGTTAGTACAATATGCAAAACCAATATAAGTTTGCCGCGGTTACATATCAGAAAGCCAAAAATTCATTGATCAAATTTTAAAAGAACTACGAACGAAATGCCAAAAGTACGAAAGGCCTAAAGTTGAAACATCAAAATTTAAAAGGTCAAAAAGACGATTGGCCGAATCGTTCAAAGGCGAAATGGACGAAAGATCAAAAGGTTGAAATATCAAAAGTTTTATTTCATCAAAAATTTGTGAAAAGGCAGATTTTTCAAACCTTAATAAAAGTAAAGAAAATGGCCCTACAATAGTTTCAGCGAGAAGCGAAGCGACGAGAACCGAATTGCTACTGTTTACCTTGTCCACAAGAACCCGAAAAAAATTCGTAAAAGGCGTTTGAATGAGGGTAAACATGAATTACTATTTTTATTTATAAGTTAGTTTAATGAATAACATAAATATGCATAGCGTTAAAAATACCTTAAAATTAATAAAAATACAAATGAAGGGGGTGAGAAAACTTATACTTTTGGGTGGACAAGGTAAACAGTAGCAATTCGTTTTTGCTGTGGTCTCAAGAAACCTAACAAGCACGTCGCTTCGCTCCTCGCTAACCTAACCGACTGAGTCTAAAACTACTGTAGGGCCATTTTCTTTGAATTTATTAAAGTTTGAAAAATCTGACAGTTCATACATTTTTGATGAAATAAAACATGATATTTCAACCTTTTGATCTTTCGTCCATTTGGCCTTTGAACGATTCGGCCAATCGTCTTTTTGACCTTTTTAATTTTGATGTTTCAACTTTAGGCCTTTCGTACTTTTGATCAAATAACCATTTGGTCTTTTAAAATTAGGTATTTCGTTCGTAGTTCTTTTAAAATTTGATCAATGAACTTTTGACTTTTTCATATGTAACCCTCTACCCGGACATTCGAACTTCGCAATTACGTGAACGTTTTCGATCCAATGTGAACTCTATTACAATGAAATTCGGATCGATCGATATATCGAAAATCGAAAGTCCGGGTATAGGGCCAGCTTATGTTTGTTTTGCGTAGCTTGATGTGTCTCCGTGTGTACTATAACTGCAGTAAAGTATTTGAAGCGCTGAAAGTAAACAATATTCTGTTATTATTTTTCAAACTTAACTCAAAAGTAACAGGTCGAAAAAAAATAAAAAATTGTACTTACGAAAAGAAGCCTGATTTTAATAATCCATTTACATTCCTTCTCTTTCACGAGCTGATCTGTTTCAACTGGACAAATAATGCAAATAAAACCATCTACGCCTGCGCCTGATGAAATCGTTCGAGTGAAGAATCAAACTAAATACGTGCTGTTAATTTAAACGCAGGCATTATTCTCTTCCCTTAGATACGAAAAGGTCAATGAGAATATTAAACATACCTGTTATAAATTACTACTAGACTATTTTCTTATCGACATTATAAAACAATGGAAGAAAGTTTAATCCTAGACCCAAGTTTAAATTTTAGTATTTTATATTTAGTTTTAGTCGTGTTAGGCTGAATAACCTTGTCATGTCAATGTTTAGTTAATGCGGTCTTTCACCTTCTATAGAATAGAAGAGTACTACTTATATACCTGATATAAGTATTCAAGATCAGTCCCCGTACTTTCAGTGAGTTATTTAACCTTCTGATAAAATTAATAAGTATACTCTTTGTTAGTTATTAACTTATCAGTTATCATAATCATCACAATTAACGTGACTGAATTATTAAGTGAAGCAAAAGTACTAACGTCACGCTGTTATTTTTAAATCGGATGTAGGTACACACGGCGACACATCAAGCTACGCCTATACAGGGTGAAATTGATATAATTAGCATCATTTTAAACTAAGAGTATACCCACTACCCACCAAACTGAACAACTTTTACTATGGGAGCAAACCGATCGTTACAAAAAAATCGCTGTTCCATAGCTGTTCCATACTAAACTGCAATGCCTGCTTGTTCAGTTTGATGGGTAGACTCTTAGTTTAAAAGGATGCAAATGATAACAATTTCACCCTGTGGCTGGCCGCGCGATAAATTTCTCTACCTACGCGCAGCCAGCTTATTTTGGTTTTGCGTAGCTTGACGTGTCGCAGTGTAGTAAGTTCTTATTCTCTGTCTCATAAAATAAATGAGTCTACCCATTCTTATTTAGTTTCATAGTTCATTAGTAAAATTTTCCGAAGGGTCAACCTTATCTAAATAAAATGCTGCTGAAAAAATAGCTGTATGAAAAAATTGTAGGAACACGAGTATCACAGTGACCGTTTTTAAAGCTTAATGCTGTGGACGTGGTTGAAACAAAATATACCCATAGGACTCATTTAGTGATAAGACCTTGTGTTACTCGTAAGAATGTACATTATTATTGTGAAAACTGCAATAAATACTGAATACTGAATACTTAGAACTACAAAATATTATTAGCAACGTGAAATATTCGAATGGCAGGCTTCAAGAAAGCACTGCATTGTCACAAACAGGCTTCCTGACAGCTGAACTATAAAACTGGATACAAGTAGCAGGTCAGGGAATAAAGGAATAATAAACAGTTCCCAGAAACGTTGCTCAAGTCACGCTCTGAGCGGGCTATTTGCAACTAAAACAAACGTCACGCTACATTACTCACTTTTTGCAAACAGTGTGAGTTGAATACGGGAGAGAAATGACGGAGCCCAGCGGAAAATCTTCATTACCATTTTAATTGTTTGTCTCTTTTCAACTAGTCAACGACATTGATGGTTTGTTTCGGTATTACCGAACAGCATATTTTAAGGCTAACAAAGCTCCTTTTATAAGAAGACACACATTTCAGAAAAATATCAGTAGTCTTCCACCGATCATCAGGAAAGATGATTCTTAAAGTAAGTCTTAATGACAATATTTGATTAGTCAAAAAAGTGAAAATATATTTCTATATTATTTTGTTTGTTACAGAGTGTCGTTTTAGCAGTGATAGTATGCATAGGGCTGCGAGGAGTTTCTGGAATTTCATACTCAAAAGTCTATATGCAAAGTAATGTTGGTGGTTCGCACGTTTATCCGGGGCTCGAATACGTGAATTACGGTGCACCGGCTGTTTCGTACGTGGACCAGCAGATAGCTCAACTGACTGCTCCACCGCTGGGATCAGTTCTACCTTCAGCCCAAGTCTCCAGTTATTATTCACCGTGTCTATCGCCTTGCGTGGCACCTTGTACAGCTCCATGTGTGTCTAATCAAGCTGTGGATAGCGCCAGAATTGTAGCCTACAATTCCCCAAGATTACCTGTTGTGTTAGCTCCATCAAACGACGTAAGTTCCATGAACATTACAATTATTATAAAATTAAATGAATCAATCAAATCAACCCACATCAACCCACTGCTAGGCATAGGCCTCCCTTTAATTGCGCCACTCTTCACGGTCCTGTGCTAATCTGATCCAATGGGAACCCGTCACTCTCACAATGTTATCAGACCAACGAGCCTTGGTCCACCCGCCGTCTTCCCGTCTAGCCTAGTGTCCTGCCTATCTCCACTTAAATTTTTTGTTACATTATTTGTGTTATATTATAAAATTATTAGAAGAGATTAAAATCAAATGTTAACGAATAATTTTTTTATTGAAACAGGCGTTACTTTGCTGAAATCCATGATTAACAGGTAGATGACACGATTGTGTCGAGACCTCCGCTTCTAAATACCTAGTAGACAAAGTTGTATTACGTTATGCAATACGACCTGCCCACCAAATTTTTATTTTTATAGACCTGCTGTATTAATAATAATCAGAACAAATAATCATTAAAATTATGTTGAATGGCTTCTGCGTTTTTTGTTGTTTTTGGAGTTTCTTATAATGATTTCGGCAGTATTACAAGTCAACTGCCATGATTACTGGATGACGGCAGTAAAAAAAAATTAATTTGGGTATCCGCGTAAAGCTCAAAAACTGTATTGAAATTATGATTAATTAGTTGAACCAAATCATGTTGATTTTCTTTTTTTTCAGGACCCAACCAGCTATCAATATTCTTACGTTGTGTTTGACGATGAGACCGGTGATCATAAAGCTCAAAGAGAGCAAAGTGATGGAAAAGTTGTCCAAGGCCAATATTCTTTCCTTCAACCGGATGGCTATGTACGCGAAGTCAAATACGTCGCTGACGATGTGCTAGGGTGATTTTCTTATCTCTATAATATTATTTATTTTAGTCAATGTGGTTTTATTTTCAAAAATTATTCACCGTAAATTTTTGTTTAAATTGACAGGTTTAATGCGGTCGTAAACACTTTTTTGCCTGGACCATCTCCAAAAAGTCCTGTCATAGTAATAGATACGAAAAAAGATAAGACACCACCATGTGATGTTAAAAGTGAAGCGCTCGTAGAGGAACAAGGTCATGAAGCACCATATAGCGCGCAAGATCAGCAAGGTCCTGAAGCACCACATGGCCCGGTGAATCCAAACGACCATGAGGCACCACATAGTATGGAAAAACCAAACAGCCACGAAGCACCACAGAGTGCAGAAAAACCACACAGCCACGAAGCACCACATAGTGTGGAAAAACCGCAGAGCCACGAAGCACCACATAGTGCGGAAAAACCACATGGACAGGGAGCATCACATAGTGCGGAAAAACCACATGGCCATGGAGCATCACATAGTGCGGAAAAACCGAACAGCCACGAAGCACCACATAGTGCGGAAAAACCGCACAGCCACGAAGCACCACATAGTGGAGAAGAAGTAACTAGCGCAGAAGAATCTAAAAGTGCACCCGAACCAGGGAACAAACATGGAAAAAGTAATGAACGAAAAAGCGGAGAGAAATCAAGTAAAGAGGCTCCAGAGAGCAAAGAGGCAAATAATCCAAGACCCCACGGGCATTCACATGAAACTTCCCACGAGCATGCTTCGCATTCAGCTCCAAAGAAACGTGAGTCTCGTGAAGACATTTCGGAGCCAGCAGGCACCTATAACGATATCATCAGATGTTTCCAAACAGCTGTAAACTCTGGGCAATCATTTTCTCCTCTTACATACATTATCGTTCCTTCTAAGCCATGTTAGTTTATTAATTATTGTTGTTTAATTTATTGACGTTTTCTAGTCTCGAGTTTGGATCTTCGTGTGTGACTCATTTAATAATGTTTGAATTGTGGTCACTAATTAGTTTCTAATTTCTAAATTAAAAATTTTATAAAACTAGATCAGATTTTTATTAAACCATAAACGGGATGTCATGCGATGCAGACGATGCAGTGCTATGCGGAGGAAATGACCTTTGTCTACCGAAAAATTTACATCGCGAGTTTTATTAAAATTTTGAACGTTTTGTTTAAGTATTATATTGCCTCACTAAGTATTGTATTACACTTAAGGATTTTAGTCTTGTGTCGTTCATGAATCCATCGCAAGATTTTGAAATGATGAGTGATTTTAAAATACACGAATCGTGCGACAACACGGTTCAAGTTTCCATCAAATATTTTAATTGTCTCGCCTATCACATCCCAACAAAGCCTTGTCCACCTAAGATGTGATTGTCATACCATTTGTTATCCTTACACATCGCATGGCATTGCATCCTGGTGGACAACCACCTTCTAGGCTTTCTAAACTCAGTTTGAAAACAACGCAAGATATTTTATATATAGGACAATCTTCATTAAGAACTATTAGTCAATAGATTAATATCACGTCTAACCTTTTAGTTCGATCTGCTCCCAGCGATAGATTAACATCTAATTATTTACTCTTAGAGCCAAAACACTTTCATTTGAGAGACCTTGTCTTGGGTGTACGGACATTTTAGTAATGATCAGTTATAAAGCATAACTTACAGCACATCATACCTTATACCTACAGGCATAATAATCATCAGCCCCACTAGTCTCAGGGCCTTCGCGGTCTTATAATAATCGTAATAGTTGTGTGAACTTACGTATAATAAAATTGTAATCTTAGCGATAATTTATATAAAAGATATTTGCAAAAACATTTATTGGAGGTTGATTTTTTCAGGATAAGTAATGGAATACATTTAGAACATTTTATTTTTTAATTATTCTTTGATTGCCTGTTTATTTGTGCACGCATCACTCAAAAACCACTTAACCGATTTGTATGGGGCTTATACAAAAGCAAAGGGCTTCATTTGGATTAGGATTTAGGCTATATTTCATTGCAATCGGTGAATTGAATCTAAAGTTATGCGTATTTAAAGTCTGCAGATACGAAGCCGCGGGCACATTTCTTTTGGCTGGCTCAATACGTTGGGGTATTTTAATATAATATTTCATTATTTACTAGTAACATTAAAAATAACTGGAAACTGGTCTTTCTTGACTCTAATAATGCTGCTTAAGGTGGTTGCAGAGTTGTCAATTTCAAACAAAACTTTGTCGTAGAACACTCGTAGACGGTATTAATAAAAGTATTTTTTATATAATGGAAAAATAGCTTAAAAAAACAAGATTTCGCTTATCAAATAACATTTACAATTTATAATATAATTACGGCTTTGAAATTTTGAATGAATAATTTCAAAGCTTGGTATCTTCGTAATTACATTATAAATTGTTAATATTATTTGATATGCACAATCTAGATTTCCTAAGCTTGTTTACCATATATAAAACATTACTTTTATTAATACCGTCTCCGAGTATACTACGACAAAGTTTTGTATGAATTTGACAACTCTGCTCTGCAACCACCTTAAGAGAAGTTTATTCCGAGAGCGCAAATGCGCGCTGCATACAAACGTAGTCTGGTGATATGTTCAAAACTATCCAATTAAGGTCAATGACATTTTTCAGAAACAATCTAGAAACTAATATCTATGTTCGTATGAAGTCAGATTTTCGTTAAAACATATAGTTTTATGGAAAGTACAGTATTTATATAAATACTCTAAGACCCTTAATTACAAAATTAAGTAAAGTTTTATAGAATGAAGGTATTTTCAATGGGCATTTAGAATATATTTCACACATAATTAACCTACTCTAGGAAAGAAATAAAGCACCTGTAATGAGCGCGGCATTATATCAAAATGGTCATAAAGGTTTCTCAAGTAGGTAACTCCATGGAACAGTTAATTGTAATATGTGATAATATGCTCGTGAAACCTTTTGAAATTAAAATATTACTTCTACACCAATCTACACACTTTTTTCCACTTTTTTAAGAATACGTTGATACAAATAAGTTGATTAAAATAGACTATTTAAAACAATAATTTTTTTCCCACTGTTCCTTCCCTCTGCTAATCAGAGGGACACGTTGGGAATGTCCGTGTCCTTTGAGGGACCACATTCGACTTTTAAGTTTCTTGACCCCTCACCCCCCGTGTCAGGTTATTTGCCCTAAGCCAATGAGATTCCACAAAGAGAAGTCACCGACAAACGGCCAGGATGCACCGGCTCATATCTCCGGACTCAAACAAAGGAACCAGAAGTTGTGCACACGTGGAGGTTACGAGTTAGTGTAGTTTGGTCACAGTGCAAAATCGTCACACTGTATAATGAGTGCAATTTAGTCACAACTGAATATTTAATTTATTTATTAAAAATAAATAGTGCAATTTGGTCACAGGCCTATTTGTTTATAATTTTTAAGTGCAAATTCGTCATAAGAGGTATAGGTACCTACTAGCTACTGTATTACCTAAGTAATATAGTTACATTAGTTAATATTACTTATCAGAGCCGTAAATAAAAATATTTAGTTAGGTAGGTACACGATGGCGCCAAAACCGGTTATGATGACAATTTTATTTAATGTGATGTAATTTAATTTAATTTAATTTAATTTAATTTAATTTAATTTAATTTAATTTAATTTAATTTAATTTAATTTAATTTAATTTAATTTAATTTAATTTAATTTAATTTAATTTAATTTAATTTAATTTAATTTAATTTAATTTAATTTAATTTAATTTAATTTAATTTAATTTAATTTAATTTAATTTAATTTAATTTAATTTAATTTAATTTAATTTAATTTAATTTAATTTAATTTAATTATATGATATCTTATCCCTCTGTGTATATCGTTTAAAATAATATTTAAAATGCTTTTAAATTTAATTTAATTTAATTTAATTTCATTTCATTTCATTTCATTTAATTGTCATTATAACCGGTACCTTAATACATAGCTACCTATTTAGATTACTGGTACCTATTACACATTTTAAATAAAAAAATATTCAGCTGGTAATGTGTCCTTAGTTAGTTGTGACGACATTTCACTAAAAAAACCAACAATTTACAAAAATTTCGACACCAGTGACCATTTTTCACCAAAATATGTTATTTAAATCTTTTAAATTTAACCTGTGACGATTTTTCACTCAACATATGGGAATCAAAATCTGTGACGAATTTTCACTGTGACCGAACTACACTAACTCGAGGTTACCGCATTATAAAAGCAAATTAATATACAGGGAGTAATTGAAATAAAATGAGTTGACAAATATTCAGGGGTGGTTCAGACCATCAAACTGAACAACTTTTTCTATGGGTACAAACTTGAAA
This sequence comes from Agonopterix heracliana, assembly GCA_963693445.1. Classification (NCBI taxonomy): domain Eukaryota; kingdom Metazoa; phylum Arthropoda; class Insecta; order Lepidoptera; family Depressariidae; genus Agonopterix; species Agonopterix heracliana. Next base: position 7,711,506 of record OY856310.1, read on the forward strand.
GCACAAATAGATCTACCGTTCCATATCCATACTAAACTGCAATGCCTATTCAACTTAAATGTATCAACAGTTGTTTTTTTTTTTTCAATTTAAGGTTTGCTCAGATAGTAAAAGTTGTTCAGTTTGTTTGATGATCTGTAAGAACTCAGATCATTCCATCCGAACCACCTCTAAAAAAATATCGACTCATTTCTATCACACCCTGTACGAGTACCTAGTTACAAAAATATAAGCATTTTAATTTGAAAATGTAAACTGCATAACAAATACGAACGTTTGTCCGTGAATTTAATGGACAATGAGTATAAAGGTGTCAACATAAAAAAGATACATTAGTCGTTACAGTTATCTAAACATTTATCTCGAAGTTAAAACAAAACATTGCATTCTTTAGGCCTTTCTATTAAACCTGACCCAGTTATATATGAAGTAAAGTTGTCAAAACTATCAACTTAGCTCAGTGAATACGTGTTGTTGCATTTTGAGCTTTATGTTTAAAACAATAAGATGGATTAAGATTTTACAAACTGCATAAAAAGATATCAAACTTGCAAGCTTGCATGCTGGCTAAAATACTATGACACTTCCTTTATCCAATTAAATTTGTAGAGTAATATTGGTCTTTATTTGACTTGATATAATAATACTTTACATTTATTTTCGAGTGTCAATAATCTGTAGTTGGTTAAATAGCCACCTTGCCTTGGCGGTTATTATCGAAAAATACCGGAAGTACCTAGCGGTAATATTCAGGTGTGGTAGACCAGATTCGTGGACTTTTTTATTGCTTATGAATAATCATCACCACTATCTTTAATTCATTATCATTAAGGCGTATCAGCCGTGGACCACTCTCCTCTCACTCACACTCCATACTAATCGATGAGAAAGAGCGCGTGGCTCCGGTCAGAATTTTGCTGTTTTCTTTGAAAAATTCGATGATTTTTTATTAATTTCGAAAAAGTAAAAAAACCACATCATTCTAAATTGTATTGTGAACAATATAGTAAATTTTCATTTTGTTCCGATTAAAAATGTAAGAGTAAAATGGTTACAACTGGAAAAAACGGGGTGACTTTAGAGTCCCTTTTCTTCGGTTTTATTCATTAAAATCGATTTCTAGAAAAACCACATCACTTCTCATATCCTGTAGATGGTTCAGTTTAAATTTCAGCTCAAAAAGTGCCATAGTTAATGAATAAAATGGTTACAAAATTACCCAAAACCGGCAGGTAGCCCCTTAAACATGATTTCGCTCAGAAGAAGATGTAGAGAGCTCGGTGGCGCGTTGCGGACATTCGTTTGCTGCGGACTTTGTATGGACTCATGAGGTCCGGGTTCGAATCCGCACGGACAATATGCCACGCAACAATGAGTTTTTCTAACTTACGTACGTATTACCGACTGGTCTCAAATGGTTAGGAAAATACCGTGAGGAAACCTGCATATGCAGAAGAAGAAATTCTGATGCGTATGTGAAGCCAACCAATCCGCATTGGGCACGCGTGGTGGACTAACGCCCAAACACCCTCCTAGAGGGTAGGCCTGTGCCCTGCAGTGGGACGTATATAGGCTGATGATGATGATGAACCATGATTTCATATAGGTAAGACGATATACACACAACGAAACACGTCTTTACTATTTAAAGTTTATTCCAAAGAGGGAGGGAAGCTACCTATAACGGTAGTATCTCTGTGCTATAATCAATATCCTAGTAACCCTAGTTATATCACAAAGTCAAAGACAAAATAATGTATAATATAGGAACTTAAAGCCACTTATTAAATGTTGGACCGCGTTGGAACGTGATGTCACTGTAGAAGAGATCCGGCCAGAAACTCTACAACATAATTTACAATCAGGCACGTATCCAGGGATAAATCCCACCTATCCCCCCCCCCCCCCCCCCAACCCCTCCGAATCCAAAAATTTGTATGGAAAAGATGACAGTACTTCCTTTTTCATGGTTTTACTATGAAATTGAATGACCGGGCCCCGAAAGAAAAGTCTGGATACGTGCTTGATTACAATGAATAAATGTTGTACTTATTCCTTTCTACCTTGTTGGTGCCCATTAAATTCGTAGGTATTTTGACGGAGTTATAAATAGCATTGCTCCAGTTATGTCATAAAAACTTATGCAATCAAAATGACGAAACATTACCTACTAAACACGTACATTTCTTTATGTCTAAGACCTTGTTAAAATTCGAAGAGCGGTAGGTCTCAATATCTTCTTCGCTTCTTAAATAATCAGATAGTATTGTAAAAATTTAACTAAACTGAAATTCATAATTCAGCGCCCAATTTTGACGAATAGTTAATTAGTTAACATAGAGGTAAGTTAGACATCAAATTTGGTAGGCAACATTATTAAAATTTTAATGTAAAAGAAACCCGGGCAATTATCTTAACCGTGCCTTATTTCTTATCAATCTAAAATAATTCAGTTACAGTTTGAAGAGTAAAGCTTGAAAGGACGGAGGACATTATAATTAGAAAATAATCAGGTAAATCAAATCTGACTTATATTTAAGAACGAATTTTACTCTTCATATCAAAATCTGTAGGTATCTACTTGACCGAGAGACTATTTTGACTAAGTTCCTAAATGATACAAAACGATAATACTACTAATACTTATATTAGCCGAGAAATAACAAGATGTTGCCATCTTTTGACTACGACTTCTCGAATAGTCTAGGTAATTTCATGAGGTCTTATTAAAGTACTTCACGAAACTGGAAGACAACATTATATAGAAAAGAAAATAAACATGCCGCGTTGTAGGTAAGGAGACCAATTTGAATAAGAATAAGTTAGAAATTATAATACTAGGAGTTAAAGAATCTGAAATTAGTACAATCCAAAACTTTACTGGAACTGTAGAAGCAAGCAGGTCTAATAGGTTCAATTTATCGTCAGTAAATCTTTTTAAAGTAGACCATCATAGCTGCTTAAAATTAAATACTTCGTGCATAAGCTACTAAATAATTAATTATGACTTATCTTATATTATTTGCACTAACAGGATAAGTATAAGGAACTTCAACCAATTGCAAACAAAACAAACGCTTACAATTCATAAAACCGTCAGTTGCGGATATATAGATTAACTTCTCATTAATACCCGACCAGCGACCTTGATCATGTCAAAGTTACAGAGTCAAGGTGCGCGCACGCATTTCTCTGCCCCACCGCGCTCGCCGCACGCGCCGGCCGTGTTCTATAAAACCATACTGCAGGACCGTTGACATCAATCAACATACGATTGTTAAACCATACACCCAAAATGTTCAGCAAAGTAAGTGTTCCGACTTCCACTTGGACTAAACAAATAGTTTAATAACAATACGTCTACTCTACTATCTTTATTATTTTTCCAGATCGTAGCTTTCGGCGCTTTCCTGGCCGCGGCCAACGCTGGCTTGTACGGTGGTCACGGACACGCTGTCTCGTCCCAGAGCATCGTGCGCCACGATGAGGGCCACTACGCTGCCCCGGCCCACTACTCTGAGTCAGCCCACTATGCCGCGCCGGCCCACTACGCCGAGTCGGCCCACTACGCCGCTCCTCTTGTCCATGCTGCGCCTGTAGCCCACTACGCCCCTGTAGCCCACTACGCTGCCCCCGTCGCCCATTATGCTGCTCCAGCTGTCCACTACGATGGCCACGATGAACACGTATGTCTGCTGTCACATTTTAATCAACCTCTATAGTTCCCGATGCTGGGTACAGGCCTACCAGGGTGTATGGGCATTAATTCTTCACGCGTATCCAATGCGGAATATTAGACTAGTCGCATAGGTAATCGCATACGCATCTGACAGTGTTGTTCGACTTATGCAGTTATAGTTATTTCTTCACTAATAACTGGTGTGGAAGAAATCGTAGGTGTAACATAAAGTCATATAAACTCATTCATTTGGCATCCAGACTGAGATTGAACCACCTGCACCGTTTTTAGTGTATAATTCTGATAGGTAATTAAAAACTGTTCTCTGAGTTACCTGAAAAATATTTTGATCGTCGGCCAATGGAACAGAAGCCAAAAGTATCATCGAAATAATATACTCTTTTAATATACCCCAGGCTCACCCCAAATACGACTTCGAGTACTCCGTGGCCGACCCCCACACCGGTGACCACAAGTCGCAGCACGAGTCCCGCGACGGTGACGTCGTGCACGGTTACTACTCCCTGGTCCAGCCCGACGGCTCCGTGCGCAAGGTCGAGTACACCGCTGACGACCATAACGGGTAAGACACTCTGACACCAAAGTATTCAAGCGTCTATTTTGTCAGCACATTATTTATAGCTGTATTTATAGCATTATTTATAGATTACACACATAGCACTCCTTGCAATCATATACAGATTACGGTAATCTTAACAGGTCCTCCTCTGCCGCAACGCGCAAGTCGTATTAGGACATCTTTACTATTGCATTATATTTTGATATTTATTAATAACATTAATTTTCTTTTTTCAGTTTCAACGCCGTTGTGCACAACTCTGCCCCGTCAGTGCATGCCGCTCCCGCCCCTGCTTACCATCACTACTAAGTCAATAACTAAAAGATCGTCGATAATTTTGCTGAATGTTTGTGTATTCCTATTTATACCTTTGTAAATATGTGAGAGTGTTGTACATAAAGAGTGACTGAACATTTTTCAATTTATCTTGTTTTTTCATTGGTTTTCCCTGAAAGATTTTTTGAAAACTTAATCTTCATAAAATTCAAAACCTCCCGTAGGTTTCTTACCTAAAGTACATTTTGATGCCCTTTTTAACGTTAAGCTGAAATATTTCAAGATCCATAGTAGTAGGTACGATCCGTTCCGACCGATTTTTAATGAGAGAATGTTGTTCAGTTTGATGGTCTCATCATCCTCCTAAAAAACTATCAACATTTAAATTGAAATCTGTATGTAGTTCAAATATAGGGTAAAGCATTCTTTGTTTGACTTAACTACTGTTGCACTCCATTAGTTCCTAGTTTATCCCTCCAGCAACCATGTTCTACATTATACGAAGCTCTAAACCTGACATAGTTACGAAAGGTCTATTAAAGGGCAGCTAATGTGTTTTCTAGGTGAGTTAAGCAGATTTCCGTTACGATACCCATCTCTATGGTACCTATTGACTAGATAAGCCTGTGGGATCCCACTGCGGGGCAACGGCCTCCTCTCACGAATGGGGGGTGAGAGTGTCCATACTCCACCATGCGAGCCCAGTCGGGTTGATGGAGGCAAGTTAGTAGTTAACTTGCTGTCAGATTTTCAAATTTAAAAATATTAATTATTTATAAAACCTTAATTTAAACTGTTTTCAGGTTCCTCAATAGCAAAAATGTTTAAACAATCATAATAATAGATCTTCGCCCGCTAACAACTCTTTCGTATTATGCTGGGTTCACATGCACGCCGTGCAGCCCGGCAAGCTTAGGCAATTCACGGTACATTGAGGCTTCTATAAAATTAAATAGTAACAATCACTTTACAGACGAGTCGATGTACAGCGAATTACCAAAGCTTGCCGGGCTGCACGGCGTGCATGTGAACCCAGCATTATTGTTACTATATACGTGTTCCCGGTGATGGATTCGAATCCCAGTAAGTATTGTAATAATAACATATTGTTGTTGACTGGTATCCATACTTAAAACCAAGTCGTTCATCTTTGAGGACAGCACAATGTACATAAATATGCCTTTCCCCGTCAAACTGAACAATTTGCATTACGAACGCAGCCAATAATATCGCGAAAAACAACCGCAATCCCATATACCATTCCCATCCCATCGCGTTATCCCATTCGTCAATATCTTGACCCCACTCGACCTAACTGTAAGGAATTGTAAGGAACAGCAGTTTTTTTTTTACTTATTTGGATATCAGGTTAGAATTATTATAGGTACAAATAAAATCAATCCGCAACGCAGGCTTCGTCAAACCTTAATCACATATCTATATCCGCTACAAGCTTTGTCAATGGCAGCATACAATATAAAATCCGCATGCAAGCATAGCGTTAGGATTTAATGTTACCAGAATTGTAAAACACTTTATAGATCGGATACTCTGCAACCATTTTCTGTTTCCCTAAATAAATTAATCGACAAACTTTTCATGATGATTACTGTTTTCATGATACATAATCATATCACGAAGATACATCATGCATGGTTCAATAGTGATACAAGTGATACAAGTGAGCAAAAGTTACAGCCGAGGCGGGATTGCTCGCACTAGTGCGATAATGTAAATATTTTCGCACGCGTGTTCTATGAGCTGCATTATGTACCTAAAAATAAGAGCCACTTTACGAGCAAGTTTACATTAGTAGTTTTAGTTAAAAATATGTTTTATAAAACTGCACCTAGCGCGTGGCCACATGCAAAAGTCAAGTAACAAAATTCTTCATTCCAAAATGTAGTTTCACCATATACAGTTATACAGTAATTAATAATGATATACACCGGTAGTAGAATCCTCTATAGCTCGTTTGCTCTCTTCGCTCATTATTATCAGAACACCGAACAACCATGATTAAATAATAACAGCACCATGATAAAACCGGTAAAATGCGCTCCGAGGTTTTCGTACCACACCACCACGCAACATACTACCTTAAAAAAAGGGTAGTTTTATCCGGGACATTTTACGATTTGTTGTTAAACTATAGAGTTTGCGTCAAACTTGACGCTTGTATAATGTATATAACACCATTTTTACGAAAGAAAGAGAAGAAACAACGTAGATAAAAACTAGTTTCTTGTATAAGGACCCCCCCCCCCCCAATTTTTTACTTTTTGACATTTATATTATTTGACAGCAAATCTGCCATAATAACGCACATTCTGTGAAAATTTCATCTGTCTAGCTATTACGGTTGAAAAGTTTCAGCCCTAAATAGGTAGGACAGACAGACAGAGAGACAGACAGACGGACGGACGGACGGACAACAACGTAGGCTTAGTAATACGGTCCCGCTTTCACCCTTTGGGTACGGAACCCTAAAAACTATACAAATTATGTTATTGCTCTAATTATTACATTCGAATATTTTTATGACATTCCAGTTTATTATTTGTGTTCGACCTTGTGTTAGTTATTGATAATTCAGACTGTCAATATACTTGCTTTTAATTCTTTTTTAACAATTTTTTTTTCTACCTATTCATTTATTTTTACAATCACAAAATAAAGTGGCCACGAATAGAGTTGCACTCAAAATATCTTTGACTATAAATGAACATTTACGAGTTTAATTTTTAATAATTAATTGATGCAAGTTCAAAATGGAATGGACAAAACAATTGCCCTAATGGAAGAACGTTGTTCCCGAAAAGATAAAATATCTTGTGACGAAAAATTGTGTCAGCGCGTCGATTATTTTGCGAAAATGCAAAGTATTTTTATATTAAATCAAGGTGATTTTTGCAGAATGTCCTAACGCATTAAATAATCATAATAATACATAATTTTTTACCACAAATCGATGATTTTGAATAATTTTTCACATAATTGCATATTATAAGTTCTGTTTCGTATGTCAGAATGAAATGACGTAAGTATTGTTTTTTGTGAATTCTTTTCATACAAACGGTCGACCAGCTGATTGCATTTCCAATTTTTTTTCCTAATTTCCTATTGGTTACTTGGGGGAACATTGTTCAGTATCATGAGTACAATCACAACTGTATACCCCAACACTATGTAAAAGGTAATGAAGCTATACATTGTGTGTAACAAAACACCCTAGTATAATACTTAAGAGAAGTTTATTCCGAGAGCGCAAATGCGCGCTACATACAAACGTACTATTATATGGATATTTTCAATATTAACCAATTAAAGTAAATAAAAATTTTCAAAAACAATCTAGAAACGAATCTCTATGCTTGTATGATTTTCGTTAAATATACAGTTTTAATTCTAGGATTAATTTAAGATTTGTATGGAAATCTTTGAGGCACTGTAACTATAAAACTATACATTTCAAGGAAAATCTTACTCCATACAATCATAGAAATTTGTTTCTAGATTGTTTCTGCAAAATTTCATTGACTTTAATTGGTTAGTTTTGAAAATATCACCATAGTACCTATACCTTTGTATGGAGCGCGCCAACGGTGTGCTTCAGACCATCAAACCAACGTTGAAATCGCAAAAAGATAATCAGCTGTTTCATAGAAAACTGCAATACCGCTTGAGTCAAAATGTATAGGATGAAACGTATTGTGGATTATTTCCTATGTACCCAGTAATGAATACATTTTTATAGGAAGTAATGTATAGGAAAGCTGATTTCCTTTTCGTGATTTATGTTTTGGTACATCTGCATAGTTAGCATGCCGCCGTGATACAGCGCTATCACACCTTCGCTCTCTTTCTATTTGCGCGCGAACGAAAGAGACAAAAGACGTGATACGGCCGTATCACGTGTAGCATACTACGAGGGCTGGTTTGTTTTATACAGAACCAAAGTGTTTTTCACAAACATGATAATAAATACTTATTTCTAGACACTTTGTCTAAACAAAATTATTTAGGAATTAAAGTGCGTTTTTTGTACAGTTTTTACGTTGCATGGTAAAAAGCAATAGACATCGATACCATGACACATATTGCAGTTCTATAATCGATTTTGAATTTGACCTTATGCTATTGTCATTGTCGTTCCGAGGTCCGCATGCGCGTTCAGCCCCACTTGCTCTTATTTGGTTTTAAATAAAAACCGCAGTCGCGGTTTATTGGCATCAATCAGCATCTAAGTTTGACCACAGCAAAATGTTTAGCAAAGTGAGTTAATTAATATACATTGTTTAATTATTTATATCATTTGAGGAATACAAGGAATTTTCCTGTCGGCTAACTATCGCAATGATAAGCATTATAATTTATCAATTAAGTCAACAATTTAGGGATTTTATTATCACAGTTTTTTAAGTGGGACCATTTGAATAGTGCAATCAAAACATCAAAAATAGTTAATTGCGTGATGTTCGATAGTTACACGGGAAATAAACGGCTTAGAAGACAATCACACAGATTAAAGTCATCCCCAACTTCGCTGGACTTCATTGTAATAGCATTGAGAGACAGTGGTGACCACTGTCGATCCTGGCTTACAGAAGTTACATTGGTTTGGAAGTGTCGAAAAAAGCTTCGAATACACCTCAATACTCTATCTGATAGGTATCTACACGAAGAACACCTAAATTGGAAACAACACGTCCAAACAAAGACTAATACAGGGTGGAAACTAAAATGCGTTACATACTAGGGGGGTAGGTACTCCAGACCATCAAACTAAACAAATTTCTCTGTAATGCAACTATGGGAGAAAAACATAAATGGAGAAAAAAAAACGATTTCAACGTAAATATTAATAATTACACGCTGTATAGTGTGAATAGACAGAGTAATTAAATGTCTTATGTAATTTCCAGATCGTAGCTTTCGGCGCTTTCCTGGCCGCGGCCAACGCTGGCCTGTACGGTGGTCACGGACACGCTGTCTCCTCCCAGAGCATCGTGCGCCACGACGAGGGCCATTACGGCCCACTGGGCCACTTCGCCGCACCGGCCCACTACGCAGCTCCTCTGGTTCATGCCGCACCTGTAGCCCACTACGCCGCCCCTATCGCGTATGCTGATTATGATGGCCACGACGAACATGTAAGTATTACCAACTAGCTGAATCTGATCATTATCTTCAGCCTATATACGTCCCACTACAGAGTACATGCCTACCCTCAGGGAGGGTGTATTGGGTGTTAGTATACCATGCGTGCCCAAAGCGGATTTGTAGATAATTCTCTCAAAATACCAGCAACAGACATACAAATTAAAATTATAACCTATCCTTTGTTTTAGACTCACCCCAAATACGACTTCGCGTACTCCGTGGCCGACCCCCACACCGGTGACCACAAGTCGCAGCACGAGTCCCGCGACGGTGACGTGGTGCACGGCTACTACTCCCTGGTCCAGCCCGACGGCTCCGTGCGCAAGGTCGAGTACACCGCTGATGACCACAACGGGTAAGAAAAAAGTATCATAAAACATACTTGACCTTAACCAAAATTAAAGGTAACGTTCATTGTGCTGATTTTTCACAGCATGCGGTTGAATAAAAAATGCGTCGAATTTGTATTACATTGGTAGTAAAATCACAGCAATGCAACCAGTTGCCTTCATTTCGCGAGATAAATAGCGTTATCGAAACCTGGAAACCGTGAACTTGCAGGTATAGTATACAAGCCTAATGACGCTCACGTATATTCCCTGAGGAATATAGTCGTATATCATGAAAGATATTACAAACTTTATATACAGACGGTTTTTAAGAGGACCATCAAACTGCACATTTTCCTATTTGTCCATTTTCATTTGTCCATTTTCAAGGGACCAACATAGAAATAAAAAATAAATCTGCTGTCTTATACATTTTGGTCTTGTAGGATTGCAGTGTTATATGGAACAGCAGATTATAATTTCACGGACTAATATACGGAGATACCAGGAGTGCGATTTTTTAATCTTATTCGCTGAATATAGCAGTTAAAATGTCAAAATTACTATATAGATAATATGCATCTTTCTACTGCTGATTTGACTTTCAAAAATCTCATTCCTGTAGTATGATTTTTGAAAATCAAATCAGCAGTAGAAAGATGCATATCTCCATAGTAATTTTGTCATTTTCAACTGCTGAGCTCAGCGAATGAGATTCAAAAATCGCATTCTTGATCTAAATATACTAATAATTCATATGCAGGGTCATAATAAAATGTTTAGCCAAATTTTCAGGAGTCGTTCAGACTATCAAACTGAACAACTTTTAGTCGTTATTTTGACCTACCATGTGTTTTTTATTCTAGCCTATAAAACCTATATAGACTAGCCTATCATCCTACTGCTGGGCAAAGGCCTCACATTTAATCCTCCAACCATCTCTGTCCTATCGAAAGCATCCAGATGGTCCCGCCACCTTTTTCTAGGAGAACCTGGACGCCGATGACCATTTTCTGGAATCCAGAGCGTAACAATTCTTGCCCACCTTTCCTGACGCATTCGATAGAAATGGTGTACTAAAGTTTTGTTATTTTCCAGTTTCAACGCTGTTGTACACAACTCTGCGCCATCCGTGCATCCAGAACCATACCATCATCATTACTAAACAAATACTCTATAAATCTTGTTGACTGTTGAATAACGATCTTGTAAATAATTTATTAAACTTTTATTATATTGTATTTCTATTGTTTTTAATTTTTCGCCCAAATTCAAAACTCCTGACAAAATTAAAGTTAGTCAATGCAATCTTTTCTGGAACGTTTATCTGGACTCGAGATGACTGTGCTTGATAATGTATAAAATTGAAGATGATGATGTTATAATTAAATTACTATTTTCTATGAGAGGATCTGTGAGCTAGGAAAAAATACAACAATAGGATTACTTTATTTTACATCGCAGCTCTTGTGGAACAGAGCTTTAAAGAGAACGGTTTTTGAGAATCAATTATTTAAGGACAATTCTCGAGAGTTGGAGTTTAGTCTATTATTACGGCCCAATGTCGTCTCAGAACCCTAATGGGTTTAGTTGAAGTTTTTCAGCCAGATCAGCCCGAACTTTGTTGTGTTTTCAACGTAGGTACGTACTTACCTTCTATTATTATTTCACTCACATCAGCCTTCCAATCTCTCAAAATACTTTTAAATACACTTGCATGATGATTGTTGTTAAGTAGTCATTGAAATTAAAAACAAAAACAGTACATTTAAAAATAAAAAATAAAAGACTATTTATTTCTATTTAACTATTTATTTAATTCTATACCTATACTAACCATACATTATTTAATTATACTACACATGAAATAAAAAAAAAACATAAAACGTGATATTAATTCAAGATCTCCATGTCTTTGCTATAGTTTTTACATTCACTCATTGACTTTTGCGTGACGAATTCTGATTCAATGTTTTGTAATGTTCTATCTTTTGTTTCTGGCAAAATGAAATACAAAGTTACTAGTGTCCCTGCTATTACAACGAGATACACCGCAAAAGTTCCATAAATCTTCAAACTAAAAAGCATGTTTGATGTAAATTTTATTGTTACAAAAGTTACAATACAATATAATATACCAAAGACCGCTAACCCGATCCCTTTAAATTCTAAAGGAATTAGTTCTCCTTTCAAAACTGCTGTTACAGGAATAATAGTCATGCAAGTTACAAAATTATACAAAATTAACAAGAAAGGTACCAACCAGGGAATAAAATCAATCCCGTACTCATTTAAAACACTCAATAAACAAACTAGGGTAAGTAGAAGACAAATTATCGTGCCAAAAATTTGTATTATACTTCTCCTGTTTAGAACTCTTATAATTACGACAGATAAGAAAATTCCAAATATTTTTACAACGTCAAAACCCATTATGAAGTAGTAAGCTGTATCCTTGTCTTTGATCAATCGTTCCATTATCTCTATAATGTAGGTCGAACCCTGGAGCGTAGATCCAGACATTAAAATCACATTTGCTAATATGATACCCATAGGTTTCAAAAACTTTTTGGAACTAAAAGTATTTAATATTGTTTGGAATAAGTTTCTGTCAGTTTGCCGAGCTTGAAGCTATCTTTGAGCAACGATTAATTCTCTAATTTCATTTCTTGATGTAGGATCCTTACCCCGCAGCCACTCGAAGGCATCAACGCTTTCATCAAACCGACCCACATATGCTAGCCATGACGGACTTTCCGGCCAAGTCCAAGTACTTAACAAGCCAAATAATAATGGGGCTGTACTTACCCAAGCCACTTGTCTCCACGTCAATAGAATTCTCAGACCGTGACATATAACTATTCCCAATAAATTCCATATATACTGTAGTATGATATATACTGGTCGTCGTTTAGGATGACTATATTCAGCAATTGTGATTTTTGTTGCTAATATTCCTACATTAACGAAACCTTGGAACCCGCGTCCCACCAGTAAGGTGGTCACATCAGGCGCCACTGCAATGATAATGGTACCAATAAGAGTGAAAATATTCCATACCATATTACTGATCTTCCGGCCATAGGTCTGCAGAACATAGGGTATTATTAAGTAAGCGAAGGCACCGGAAAATGAATGGAATCCAGCTGAAAAATATGTTTTAGGTATTATTAATTGTCTGATTCGGCGTGTACGAGTATTATATTTGTAATCGTCCCCTTCTCTGATTTCAGCAACCACTTGACTATTTTTGTAATGAAGCAGTCGCTATATTGGAAATCGACGACTTATATGAGTATAATCATAATTATTATTTTGTAATACTTACCGATCCAAGACGCTTCTTCTCTTGTGGCGTATACATCACTGCTGTTTGATGTTATACTGGGGGTGAGGACCGCAGGAAAGCCGTATATCATGCCAGTGGACAAGTGTTGGATGCTGAGGCACAATACCACATACCACTGAAAATTTAAAATATCACCATTGACCAAAGATAGTAAACTACTAGTAGACTAGTACCTGAGAGTCGAATCAGAAATGAAGAGATCTGCAGAAGAACCAGAATTGCTAAACTAAAGTGGCAATGGGTGGAGAACATTGTTGGCAGAAGCGATGGCCGATGGGGCCTCAGAGTTATCGAGTGGCGACCACGTACCGGAAACGAAAACGTATGGAACACAAACACGTAGATGTAAGCATTCTTTTCTAAACTCTGCAGGTCAATCAAGTTAAACGTCTCATCATGTTTTGTATGACGCGAGAGTTGAGGCAAAACACACTCGCTGCGTGCTGCTTTATTCACTTATGACTAATTGTTTTATATTTATTTTAATTCTTAATTATTTTATGGGGCCTTTAACCATACGGCTATAATATATTGTACACTTAGGGCCTGTTTCACCACTTCAGAGTAAGTCCTTGTTAGCTTATCCGACAGATGTTTTGACATAATTTCATACAAATTAACATTTGATTTGATTTGAATTTCGTCATGAGAAAAGGAGATTCAATTATTACAATAGCAAAAGGTCAACTGCAGTAAATAAAACATACTTCTCTCCAAATGTATCCAATCATTTATAATGTGAATATTCTTTAATAATATTTAAATGTTCACTTATTAATTATTATACGTAATATTGTATAACAGACTATTTTACTTCTGAGGAACTATTGAGATCTGTATCATAAACGTGCGCAATAGTGTTGCTTTTTACTTAGGTTCAGATTTTTTTTTTATTAAGCTCTTTTTCCTTATTCGTTATTTCTTATTCGACATTTCTATCTTACAAAGTAGAAAATTAATAAAAAAACGAATGCAAATCTGTTTGTTTTTACAGATTGTATAATACAGATCTACTTTAGATAGACAATTACCATTCGATGGTTAACCGACAATACCTCGCATCCCACTTTTTTGTAAGCGCTTACTTTTTTTACCGGCAATCTATCGCAACCCACAGAATATGAAAATGAAGTCAATGTGGCTTAGGAGGTACTGAATGTTAACCGTCGCATTGTCGTCTTTTCATATAAACTCGCAAACATTGGATCCGATGTGGGATGGGTTTTCTGACATCAAATATTACTTAGGTACCTTGTTCACAGTGTTCCACTGCTGGGCACAGGTCTCCCCTTTACTCTCCAATCCTCTCTAGGCATCCATTATGTTGGCTCTGCACCTTTTCCTGGGTGCCTAATGCCTATCCCGATGCCAACATTCATCCTGGGGAACTCAGTCTTTGGGGATTTTCCATCTGTTGACGTTTTGTTGGCGTGTTGACTGATGATGGTAATTAGGCCAAATCATCACCGAGTCTGACGCATCTGTTGACGATGTATGCCTTGGGTCAACAAGGACAGATGCGTCACCGTCACCAACCGTTCTGTTTCCAGGATATGTCCTGCTTTTTGGGTTGTCCACAGAACATTTTTTAAACAGTGTCCTGAGTTTTTAAAGCGCCCTGGTAAGACATATTTTTTTTTAGGATTATGTGCGGAAAAGGTTCCATCGGGATCCTATTACTAGAGCATAAAGGCTTCCGCACATTGCAGCGATATTATCGAGCGATATTATCGACAGCGATATCGCGACACCTTACACACTGCAGCGATTCCGCGATTCGTGTCACGCATGCGCCCTTCACTGAATGTAGTAGAAAGAGATTGCGTCAGGTTGCGATAATATCGCGGCAGTGTGTGGGATCGAGCGCGTCCCCATACAAAATGTACTGAGAACAATTATCGCAAAATCGCAGCGATATTATCGCTCGATAATATCGCGGCAGTGTGTAGGATCGCGCGCGTCCCCATACAAAATGAACTGAGAACAACTATCGCAAAATCGCAGCGATAATATCGCTCGATATTATCGCTGCAATGAGCGGAGGCCTTAAGCCTATGCTAAGCTTCGCTGTCCGTCCGTCCGTCCATCCGTTTGTCCTACCTATAAGGGGATGTATGTATCTTTTGAACCGCTATAGCTAGATGAATGTTCATATAATATTATGCGTTATGATGGCGGATTTGCTAACAAATAATTTAAAAAAATAGAGTTATAATTTAAAGTGGTTTTTTGCTCTATTGTAAAAAAGGTATTGCGTGCAAGCGTCAAACTTGGTGCCATTATAGAGTGCGAACAAATAATACAAACCAGCTAATTGTGAATCGGTCTCGCGCTAAGGGTTCCTGATAAAACACGTTTTTTTCGTACAAGGGACAGAGTAACAAAAAACAAAGTAAAACAAAGTATCATAAAAAACGGAGTTGCTCTGTGGCTCTGCTATTGGGTGGTCACGTGCGCGTCGGTTGCCCCATCCCCGGACCACAGTGGAACTCCAGTGGTGGCTCAGAATATTGTTCTTTTATAAGAACAACCCTTGAAGTCACCAAAATATCAACATAACCGTACAACGTCAAGCACTTTTGCATCCTCTGTGCTTTTGCTATAAAAACTCGACATTGGCAAAATCATCACATACCCAAGATGGCAGCCATTTTTTAAAATATAGAATAGAATAGAATCATAAAAAACTGCTTCTTGTTTAGAACGGATATACGGAACGAAATATATCCGTATCCGTATCCAAATCTTTAATCCGTCACCTCTTACACACCTTATTCAAAAGATATTGTTTTAGCTGTTTGTTTTATTTCAATTAATTAGAGCAACATGAGTACAGCTGAAAATGTTTGGTAGTGTATATTTCTGACGATATGTCTTGATGTTCCTACCTTATCTCTGAGTGAGTCAGCCTTTAATTACGGAACAATAACTTCATACTAGTCTCCTTTGGGGTTCACAAATGATTTTTTTTTTTAAATCATAATTAGAATCTAAAATCAAAAGTTGCGGATTTCATGCTACCTCGTGCTTGCGTTTTTATGTTGGATAGAGAAAGTGGTTCAGTTTGATGGTCTGATCATCGCCTTAAAAAAAGTGCCAGCATATTAAGAAGGACCCTGTAAAAGG
Organism: Agonopterix heracliana; assembly: GCA_963693445.1. Classification (NCBI taxonomy): domain Eukaryota; kingdom Metazoa; phylum Arthropoda; class Insecta; order Lepidoptera; family Depressariidae; genus Agonopterix; species Agonopterix heracliana. Next base: position 7,728,008 of record OY856310.1, read on the forward strand.
TCTAACAAAATTAGGTGAAACTATTTTAAAGGGGATGATCAGACCATCAAACTGAACAACTTTCTTTATAGGACCAATATCGAAATCGCGAACAAAAAATATCCTGTCCCATACATTTAGTTCGAGTAGGTTTGTATGGAACAGCTAAATTTTTTTTGGGTTGCCCACAGAACATTTTTAAACAGTGTCCTGAGTTTTTAAAGCGCCCTGGTAAGACATATTTTATTAGGATTATGTGCGGAAAAGGTTCCATCGGGATCCTATTACTAGCATAAGCCTATGCTAAGCTTCGCTGTCCGTCCGTCCAAACTGTCTTAACTATTTTCATAGTAAGAATTTTTTTTATTTTGTTTCTGCAAAATGATCGTCTGGAAACACTCTTCCATTCGTAAAATAATCAGCAACACAAAATTTGCAGAAGCTACCCAAAAAAGGGTCGAAAGTGAAAATTTTTGGTTTGAGTTGGACGAGCAAAATTTTCAAAATAAACCTAACAAAGTAGCAATGTACAACCTCACATTGCAATAAGTACGGATACAATGACCTCTTTCTTTAGGTATTATTCCTTGTATGTTACTCTTGGATAAATCAAAGTTTGGTCAAATCCGGTCTTAACGGATTCCATAGGTTGAACTAATTTTGAAAATTTTTGTGATTATTCAACTTGCCAAATAAGAAACAAAAAGTGGTACTCAACATTCCATTGTAAGCTGTAATCGGCTTCCAAAGTTAGTTAGGTGAAAAACCCGCTAAGAAAAAATTTTTGTCGTAAAATCTCATAATCATCAAAAACAATTAAATAAACTGAAATTTAACTTTCAGGGAAACATTTTTGTTAATGACTAACTAGGAGTATTTTTGTGTTATCTTAAAATGTTTTACAGAAGTGCGATTTTTGAATCTCTTTCGGTGAGCGAAAATTTCAAAATTACTATGGAGAAGAATCTTTCTACTGCGGATTTGACTCTCAAAAATCGCTCTCCTGTAGCACAGATTATATAATACTATACAGTACAGATGCCCAACGTCAAACAATGGAACGCGACTGCCGTAACGCGGGCAGTCTTCGGGCAAAGAAAATTGCTTGATTTTCCGAGGCTCATGAGATTTTTTTGTAGTCAGATCATGTATTTTTAGTAACAATTTACACTTTTACGTAAACATTTATTACAAATCGGTACCATAACGCCATATATTGTCATTTTTTTAACATAAATTTCATTTGTATGGGATGGGACACCATGCCTGTAGTATGATTTTTGAAAGTCAAATCAGCAGAAGAAAAAGATGCGTATCTCCATAGTAATTTTAACATGTTCAACTGCTGAGCTCACCGAATAAGATTCAAAAATTGCACTCCTGGTCGTTGAATTTCAATTTATTTAAATGTTTTTGATGATATTTGAGTAATGTTAGCCATAAGAATAAAAAATATTGCGGATACTAATCTTTCGACCAAATTTTTTTCATTGGTTTTTTGTTTGTTAGTTTTTATTGAATAGGGAACTACTGGACCGATCTGAATAATTCTTTCACCGTTAGAAATTTAGAATGCTACATTATCCGTGATGAACATAGGCTAAACGGCCAAGTTTGTGTTGGGACAATTCTAAGGCGGTACGAAGTTCGTCGCGGTCATCTAGCAAATAAAGCCGAGATATTGAAGATAATTTCTATAAATTTGTATGTCTAACAAGTAACGAGAAGATAGCTTCTAAAAACCAGAAAAATATGGACAGGCCCTGCGTTTACCTATGGGGAGCGTATTAAGACGCTGTTATCCCGTCGTGGCCGTTTTTTTAAACACGAACGAAAGTGTTTTAAACCGTGTTTTAAAGTCTGAAATTAAATTATGTCTTATTTAAGGATCGGGCGGATGGGCGACTGTTCTCAATTACACGATTAGATTAAGTTTACTAGGTAGAAAAACATCCCAAAGTTACCCCTTTTTGTTATGTTTTTTCAATACTATGATTAAACTGCTGATATTTAACTTTTTATTCTCGTACTTAACTAAATACATTAAATATTTCTAGTGAACTCAGAAGAACTTTTAGCTTAGAAACTCCCATGAGCAAAGATACTGACGAAAAACACGTTTTTTTACGATCCTGCTTTCAATTGGAACGGGATGGCTAATTGTAAACTTATGCTTGCAAGAAAGAGACGCTTGCACTGGGATAACCTAGCCTTAAGAACGCAAGAGCGTTGGAGTTTGGTTGACTGGTTGTTATTAATGTCACCACAGATGAGTTCAAATAAAGTTGTCTAGACAAATCAGCCAGAACAACATGACTGTCCTTCTTTCTTTCAATCATCATACTTCTATTATTTCAATCATCTTACTTTTATTATTTCACTCACATCAGCCTTCCAATCTTTAAGATATTAGATATGTATTATAGACTTGCTAAAGGATACATTTTTGTACATGTACACGCTCCTAGGGGGCCTAATTCTGCTAACGATTTTTGTGTTACAATACGAAACAGTTCCGTTATTTTGACACTAATTTGACAGTTTTCGGGTAAAAAAAAGATGTTCTTTTTTTTATAACGTGATCGTAAAGGAAACGGATGAACATTGTGTGTAGCGTTGTTTTACGTACAAATCCCATCCGATCACGATTCAATACCGAAGCAATACCGAAGCAGGGGTAGAAACATTTTTAATTATTGTTTAGTTACCTATTTCTTGTAGGATTGTAAAAATAATAAATAGGTAAGCATTATTTTTGTTGTATTGAAATTATTGCACATACATTTTTTTCGATTGGTTGCTGTGCGAATAAAATATGTTTTCCGGAAATTTTTCTGTTTTAAACAAACAAACAAATATTTCAATTTATTTATTGCACACACAGACTTAAACGTATTTCTTTCAAGTCCGTGATTGCACATCATAATGTTACAAAGGTGTTAATATAGTCGAAAGCTAACAGTTCAAATTCAACAGTTCAAATATAACACAACGAGGTGGGAGTAAAAACATCTTAGGGTGGAAGGAACTTTGAAAATGATAAAAATGTTGAATATTCTTTACAGGGTGGAAGGAAAAGTATCATTAACCTTCAAACCACATACTTACTCTACCCATCAAACTGAACAACTTTTACAAAGGGAGCAAACCTTTGAAATAAAAAAATAATTTGGTGTCCCATCCCATTCGTTTGTGTCGAGTAGGTATTGCAGTTTAGTATGAGGCAGCAGATTTTTTTTCGTTCTGACAGATTTGCTCCCATAGTTAAAGTTTTTCAGTTTGATGGGTAGGGTAGAGTATGTGGCTTAAAGGTTAATGATACTCGTACTTTTGCACACCGTGTATAATACGGTTACGATCGTAACAATTCTGAATAATTATTTTAATTTGAGTTGATAATATTATAATCTAAACTATTATAAAACTGTAACTGAAGTGTGACTGTACATTGAAGATATTTACAAAAAAAAGATTACGATATGGTTTTTAGGTATCCCTGACTCGAAATCAATCTTTTTTAGAAATTTTGTCTGTCTGTTTGTCTGTTTGTTTGTATGTTTGTTTGTTTGTTCGCACATCACGCAAAAACTACTGAACCGATTTTGATGAAACTTTTTTTGTTTGATAGCTTATGATCTGAACTTAAAATCTGGTATATAATTTGTGCGGACGAAGTCGCGGGAAAACACTAGTAAATTATATAACTCAGTTCCGTTACTGACAGTTTTTTGTCAGTGCTTATAATTATTTTTGTTATTACTTAGTTGGATTTTTTTATTTTAAGCTAGTAGGTATATCAAATATACCTTCTAGCTTCATCATAGTACCTAAATCAAATATTTTCCTAAAAAAAATACTAATATACCTACATAATTATCCATCTTTCAACTCTAATACCAGACATTCAAAATCCGGCTATGTGGGAGCCGGACCCGCGCGTTGAGGTGTCCGTACACAGACACTTAAAAATGCATAGTTAAAATCAGATTAATCCTGTACAAAAAGAGACAACGCAAAATACGAAACAGTTTGTTGTTCATTGGGCAATTTTTTTTAATATAAAAAGTTAAAGTACTTAAAATGCACACACTAAATAACCGTTAACATTTTACAAAATAACATAATTCAGATTTCAATTCCTGTTTCCAAAATATTATCACGAAGTTGAAAGGTTGCTTACCTCTGCTGTTTTATTTGACATGCCTACTCTGTCAAATTCGTGTCAAAATTCAAAACCAAAGCGTCAGATAAAATTATTTTATATTCAATAATTTTTAACGTAATTTTCGTTTTGTGTAGATAATGGCTACATGGAATATCAGAATTATTTTTTCTGACAAATGGGATATCAAACAAAATGCAAAGGAAAACATGAGGAAAATAATACATTTTCAGGTACCATGACTTTTTAGATGAAGTATTAGGTACGTATTCTTCTGCCTGAAGCCTCCTCTCATCTACATTTATGAGAGTAGACCTCTAGCCAAGGAATATGCTACTCTCTACCTCTCTACTCTCCTGCCCTAAGCGGATGCATGGAGGCAAGTCAGAGGTATACTGTCTAGCTAGTAGATATCTAGTTATCTTCTGCCACCGTCTTCGTTGACCTATGATCTAACTTAACGAACAGATAGGTAGGTTTATATTCTTCTTCTTGTGGTGCCATCTCCTATCGGAGGTTGGCTATCATTAGGACTATTCGGACCCTGGAGACTGCAGCCCTGAACAGTGAGGTGGTGTTCATATCCAACAATACACATAGGTTTTTAAGCCAGGACGTCCTCCTTCTACCAGGCATTCGTCTTCCCAAAATTTTCCCCTGCAAAATAATCTGGAGAAGGTTATATTTATATCACTTCTCATAATGTGACCGAGGTACTGTAATATCAAAGGTTTTATTGTTCTTAGGATTTCTACTCTCTTATTCACCCTCTGCAGGACCACCTCGTTGCTAATTCTATCTTCAATAGATACCTACTGTCGTGTATTTTCAACTATCCGGAACTATGGGGAGTTGTGTGCTTAATATGCGAGTAATAACCTTCTAGCTAGACTACGGACGAAGGCTTCACAGATTAAATAACACTAAAACGTCACCCATCCAAAGACCTATCTATCCAACTTCGGTGATCATTTTACACTGTGAATCACCTCTTCACCTCTCCAATAAGACTTAGTAGAACTGATTAACCTACACAGTTCATTATACAGTACCCACCTATATTTTTGTATAATTAAAACAAACAGTTATGTATATTTATGAAAACAATTGGAAAACAGTGAAAAGTGTTTACTATTGAAATATACAAGGTGTTACAAAAATACAAATAAACCTTTAAGGGGGTGGTGTAGACCATCAAACTGAACAACTTTCACTATGGGACCAATATCGAAATCGCGAAAAAAAATTTTATGTTCTATACTCTACAAATCGACTAGAGCTAAAATATGTATGGGATATGAAATTATTTTTTTCGCGATTTCGATGTTGGTCCCATAGAGAAAGTTGTTCAGTTTGACGGTCTTAACAACCCCCTTAAGAGTTTCAAAAATTTATTCTTACTTATGAAACACCTTGTATAAGTATCTTGTAAATTGGATATAGTGAATAAAAACAATCCAACTTATTTAATTTATGTTTTATTTAGTATTTTTTTAATTACAGCATTTTTCTTCGTTCAAAATCGACACTAAGGGCGGCGGCGGCGTTATACACTTGAAGATTTTTAACCCCATCGAATTGATTTGATGATGACGAATAGTTTAATCGCTGGATGGAACTCTAGATACTGACACAAACCACTTCTTGAATAACAAGATCAATCATCAAACTAATAATGACTTCTTATTAATATCATACTCGTATCTAAGACTCTTGTGGTTCAATCTCTGTTGAATATTCTTGCTCCTTACATCTTTGTTTCAATTTATTATCTTTCTTCTTTCAAGTCCGTGTATTATACTATTGAATATATTATTTTTATAACAAGTATTCGATTTTATTTTCATTTTACTGTAGGTTCTCATTGGGGTACTATTACTCAATGTAAGTTCTATACATTTTTTGTAACAGAGAATGGAATTGTAAACTTGTCTGTAAATTGGTTCAAATGCCTTGCTGCCTTTTCTTATCAAAATTTCAAATCGTCGAGCATAATTATTTAGAAATTTTTCTTTGAGGTTTAAAACATAAAAAAAAACAATATTTTAATAATTGACATTGACGCACTTGACTTTTAACTTTTATCTATAGGCACTTTTTTTTTCAGAGTAAAGCCATAGATTCTTGCGAAAAAGATGTTATTTAGAAGGATTTATCTTTTTTGTTTTAAAACCTCTTTGTTTCAACTTGTATGATAATGACGATAATGATATATAAATTATATTAATCTATCTATAGAATCACGCCTCTTTCCTACTGGGGTAGACAAAGACTAGGGTGCGCCTTTATACGCCATGGAATCGAGGTCGTTTTGAAGTAGGAACAGAGTGTTTATACCATCAAATTGTACTTTTACCACAGTGAAACCAAGTTTTAAATCTTTAAAAAACCTGCTATTTCATACCTTTTTGTCAAAAGCTAATAGCACTTTCTTTGGAACTTCAGTTTTTTTCCCCGATATCGCTATTGGCTCCGTAGCAAAAGTTGTTCAATTTGATGGTCTGAAGTACCGTCTTCCGGCTTCAGAACGATCTCGATTCCAGGGTGTATACTGCGACCCTGACATGCATCATCAAACCCGTCGGTTCTACATTCTACGTTCTACCTTATACCAACACTTTCATTCATATTACTCAATAGTATTATTATCTTTTGTTAATCCTCTCCACCATAATCAAACACCGATCTCTAACCACACAATTTTGCACTCAGCGTAAACACCACACATAAATTCGGAGCGTGTGTTCGGAGTTGTGTTTAACAGAAACTTTCAATAATTATGGGACGGGTTCGAATTCGCAAATAAGGTAGGCTATGCCATTTACACACGGCGACACATCAAGCTATACAAAACCAAAGTAAGCTGACCGCGCGTAGCACGAGTAACGTGTAACGTAGCGCGGCCAGCTTATTTTGGTTTTGTATAGCTTGATGAAATGAAGAGGCCTATACCCAGCAGTGGGGTTTACCGGGCTGATGATGACGATGATAGCTTGATGTGTCGCCGTGTGTTCCTAACCAATGATCTATAAGATGATATGAAATGTTCTCATCCACGAGAAAACCAAGATACGATAAAGATCGATATTCTGAGGGATAAGTATGAGTTGGGCTAAAGCCTCCAATAGTAGGCCTACTGTCTCGGATACCCCATAGTGGGGGCTGGAAGAAGCTAATAGTGGTGAAAACTAAGTTTACTTTCAATTAGGTGCCAAAATCAGGGTTTGTATTTAGTGGCTGTTTGACGCAGATGGTAGGAGAGTATATAAAAATTTTTTTTTTCCAACAATTTTTAACGTTCGTAAACCGTTTGTAAAAAAGTACCTCACGACTAACTTTTATTTTGACAGCTCTAAGGGCAAGAAATCGTAATAACATTGGTTAAAACAAACGTCAAAGTTACTTACAATGTTCTTACGTACGAGCTTTCCTCGTTTACAATCACGTTACGATACAGTAGAATACCAAAAGTCACTAAATAGTATGAAACGTCAACGGAACGAGATTGGAACAAGATAAAAATATGTCAACAGAATTCCATTTTAAAAAGTGACGTCATTACGAACCGATTACAATACGAACCAGAACCAGTAATGTGTAAAATAGGAGAATTAGGCCCCTGGTGGTCGCCCTTGGGCTAACGCCTGATAGTCAATTTAGATGAAATTTGAGAATTATAAAATTGTCTTGATTTTATTACTTTAAAATTCATATTAATAATTTAGGTACTTGTAATAATAATTACTAAAAATTTGTTTAAACGAGAGTAAAATTAAGGTCTCAGCTTAGGTTATACACAGGGTCCAACTTAATATGCTGACACTTTTTTAAGGGGATGATCAGACCAACCAACTGAAAAAAACGGTCTGAAAATAAAGACATTTTATTAAAAATATACCTACACCCACTATACAATATTAAAATCATACTACACCTAAACACAAACAATGTTATATAATATTAAGATATTAATTCAAGATCTCCATGTCCTTGATATTACTTAATTTGGTACATTCAGTCGTTGATTTTTGCGTGACGAATTCTGATTCAATGTTTTGTAATGTTCTATCTTTTGTTTCTGGCAAAATGAAATACAAAGTTACTAGTGTCCCTGCTATTACAACGAGATACACCGCAAAAGTTCCATAAATCTTCAAACTTACAAGCATGTTTGATGTAAATTTTATTGTTATAAAGGTTACAATACAATATAACATACCAAAAACCGCTAACCCAATCCCTTTAAATTCTAAAGGAATTAGTTCTCCTTTCAAAATTGTTGTTACAGGAGTAATAGTCATGCGAGTTACAAAATTATACAAAATTAATAAGAAAGGTACCAACCAGGGATTAAAATCAATCCAGTACTCATCTAAAACGCTTAATAAACTAATTACGGTAAGCAGAATACAAATTACCATGCCAAAAATAATAATTATCGTTCTCCTGTTTAGAACTCTTATAATTACGACAGATAAGAGAACTGCAAATATTTTCACAACGTCAAAACCCATTGTAAAGTAGTAAGCTGTGTACTTGTCTTTGATCAATCGTTCCATTATCTCTATAATGTATATCGAACCCTGGAGCGAAGATGCAGACATTAAAATCACAGCTGCTAATATGATACCCATCGGTTTCAAAAACTTTGTTGAACTAAAAGTATTTAAAATTATTTGGCATAAGTTTCTGTCAGTTTGCCGAGTTCATTTCTTGATTTAGAATCCTTACCCCGCAGCCACTCAAAGGCATCAACGCTTTCATCAAACCGCCCCATATATGCTAGCCACGACGGACTTTCAGGACATGTCCAAGTACCTAACAAACCAATAAGTGATGGAACTATGCTTATCCAAGCCACTTGTCTCCACGTCAATAGAATGCTCAGACCGTGAGATATATTTATGCCCAATAAAATGCATAAATACTGTAGTATGATGAATACTGATCGTCGTTTAGGATGACTATATTCAGCAATTGTGATTTTCGTTGAAAACATTCCTGCATTAACAAAACCCTGAAACCCACGACCCACCAGTAAGGTGGTGACGTTAGGAGCCACTGCAATTATGATAGTACCAATAAGAGTGAAGCTATTCCATAACATATTGGTGATCTTCCAGCCATAAGTCTGCAGAACATAGGGTATTATTAAGTAAGCGAAGGCACCGGAAAATGAATGGAATCCAGCTGAAAAATATGTTTTAGGTATTATTAATTGTCTGATTCGGCGTGTACGAGTATTATATTTGTAATCGTCCCGTTCTCTGATTTCAGCGACCACTTGACTATTTTTGTAATGAACAAGTCGCTCTAGTGGAAATCGACGACTTATATGAGTATAATCATAATTATTATTTTGTAATACTTACCGATCCAAGACGCTTCTTCTCTTGTGGCGTAAACATCACTGCTGTTTGATGTTATACTGGGGGTGAGGACCGCAGGAAAGCCGTATATCATGCCAGTGGACAAGTGTTGGATGCTGAGGCACGATACCACATACCGCTGAAAATTTAAAATATCACCATTGACCAAAGATAGAAAACTACTAGTAGACTAGTACCTGAGAGTCGAATCAGAAATGAAGAGATCCGCAGAAGAACCAGAGTAGCTGACATAGCCCAATGAATTGCTAGACTAAAGTGGCAATGGATGGGGCAAATTTTTGGTAGAACCGATGGCCGATGAGGCCTAAGAGTTCTTGAGTGACAACCGCGTACCAGAAACGAAAACATGCATGTTGTTCGTGTCAATAACAAAAAAAACGAGTGTGTTTTAGACCACACGACAGAAGTAAAACTTCTATTCGCCTCGCCCGATCACACTTATCGTAACGCTCTCGTCACGTATTCACCAGCTTAATCCCCAAGTCAAGCGTGCGTAAAGAAATTTTACTTCAAAATTATATGGTAGACTAGTGTTTTCCCGCGACTTCGTCCGCACAAATTATACCAGATTTTAAGTCAGATCATAAGCTATCAAACAAAAAAAGTTTCATCAAAATCGGTTCAGTAGTTTTTGCGTGATGTGCGAACAAACAAACAAACTAACAATTTTGTCAATAGATGGCGCTGCACGTCATTTAAATCGCACTATCGAGTGGTATTTGATTTTATATGAAGTAAACCTGCTTCTTTTTTTTTCCTCATGGTTTTACAGTTTTATAATAGTTAAGATGAACTAGGCCTCGCGATGCCTTGACTACTTATATGAGGACTGGTAACGCGTGTTATTCCACTAACAAACATTTCTGCCACTTTTTGTGGGGGGGCGATGTAACAGGCAATCCGCAAGTGTGAAGAAATTAAACTCCGAAAGACTTTAGAATACTTTTGTAATTTTATAAATTTTACTTTTTACAATTTCACTGAATTTAATTAAAATTATTCTAGAATTACTTTATAATATACAACTATTCACTTTGAGTGTCCGCCGAGAACTGGAGAACTGCCTGTTCGATACCTTTTGCACCACTTCCACCGTTTTCCCTCCATTTTTCAGTGCGCTGTACCAACCAAACGGCACAAAAGTCAATATTGCCACCTTAAGCATATATTTAAACGATTCTGACACAAATTTGAACGGCTCTGGATACAAGTAATTTTAAGCCATTCGTTGGTTATTTTTCAGTTAATTTGAATGTCATAGAATATTAAATGTGTTGCTAGTACAAACACTAAGATTTAGTAACAAAATATCACGAATCACGACATTCGGCCATCCGATTCTGTGCAACCACCTGGTGCACAGCTACCCAACAGTCAGTTCTCATTACCATTTAGTCAAAATTATTCAAAATAATCCATACAAATGAAAATATGTTTCAATTCCGAGATCGTACAACCCAAGTCCATTAGTGCATAGTAGACCTGAGTCACACAATCCCAACACCAAAACATGAGGAAAACTAAAGTTTTTCTTTATATAAATCATTTCAGAACATGTTTTTCAAAATCACTCATTGAAAGTACCTAATATTTATTTTTTTAATCTTGTTAATGTGTGTTTATTTTTTTAATGTTGTAATGTGTTATGACTGCAGAGAAGATGCGGCCAGAAACTCTACAGCAACACAATGTTTAACACTTAAACATGCAGTTACAAGATCACGACCAGACTTATGTAAACTTAATTATTTAAGAATGACAGCTGGTACACAAAAAGTAGGTACTTGAAAGTTTAGTTTTTAGAGATTATTTTAGAGAATGATTTCTTAAATCTTCTTACTGGCTCTTACATTAGTTAATCTGTTATCTTATGTAAATTTTAATTAACATTATGTAATAATTACATGATCAAATCACGACATTTGGCAGTTTACACTAATATCAATATTTATCAACTTGAATGATTGTGAACGTTGCTGCAGCTCTAACAGAGCCAGCTCTTATAAGTGAGATCTTCCTTGTCTAATGATTTATTTGGAAATAGTACATTCTGAAGCCATCCATTTTAGACGAAGAAGTTTAGTATTTAAAATTAAGAAGGTATTCAAAGTTTTAGTTGAACGCTTAAAACATAATAAATGGTAACACTTGATTTTAATTCTATTTGCTGCTACAACGTTCTCAATTTTACTACATTTTGATGCTTCTTATGTTTATACAGTAAATACTCTATCTGCACACGAAAACATACCAGTTCTGTTTATACTGTTTTTTTAATTAAATCAATATCCATCATTAACCGGTAATCAATCAAAACAGTTGTTTATTAAATACAAAAGTACGATAGCCGGGTCAGTCATTGTGTACAAATATTTAGCATTTAACAAGAAGCGCATAGCGTATTATCATAGTTGAATACATGAACATTACAATACCATACCACACCATATGACGCAATAAATGAATTATTAACTGAATTATATATTTCGTAAATTCATTTTGTTTTTACCAATTGACAGATAACATGAGTATTTGCTTATTTATATTTACTTAATCAGAAGAACTGTATTATTAAATATCCATCGATTAAATCTGATAGTCGCACAGTAAGACAGCTGATAATGAATCTTGTCTTGAGCTCAGTGTAATATACTGTAATTTCCATCAGCTAGTTAACTGTCAGTAGGTCTACCGCGAGTCCACACTGAAGTATACTACAGTACTGCAGTATTTACTGTAGTTTACTAGTTTTTGTATTTAATTTCGTAAACTAGTTTCGAGAACTAATTCTGTCATTCAAAATTGGCGCCGCAACTACAGTGAAGACTCATGGCAAGCCCACTGCGATGCCTTACGCCTTTCGCACAGCCCAGCTCAAGTATGAAACAGTTGAAGTATACAGTTGCAAAATATTGTGTAATTTGTGAAAATATACCAATAATAAAGATAATGAAATAAAATTGATTAAAACTCGAATCTATATCTACAATAGCAGCATTTAAAAATAGATTGTTATACTTAATTGATTTTGTAAGTATTACAATCTAAACAAAGTAGACTAGAGCTTTATCCCCATTTTGAACGACAAAAATAGATTCTATTTCAATTCTTAGAACGGCTTTACCAACGTTAAAGTAATGAAATAATTATAATTATTGTGAAGTAAATTGCATGGTAGTGTTCTTTTTAATATAAACAAATCAACGGCACTTACTAGATGGCGTTGTCAAACTCATCGAGTAAGCATTTGTTACGATTACCCAAAATTTTAAGTTATTATCGCTAGTGAATTAATAATTACGATACTAAAACTTCTAAGATTCTTATAAAATTATTATGGTGACTACTACAACCAACCCCATCTAGCGACTTTGCTCAAAACAATCATGGAAATAGACTAGTCTCATAGTTAGAACAAAATCTATAAAGAACAAACGGAACATCTGTACATTGTGAAATGGAACGAAGTACGATAATTAATTTCATGAGTGCCCACTTATTATAACACCTACGCCTAACCTAAGTAAAAGTCTTTAGCGAAATAAGTCGAAATTTAGCGATCCTAGATACCTAACACTAAATAAATGAATGATTCATTGAATGTAGGTATCTCAACTTATTTGACTAGAAGAAAATATGCTTCTACCTTTTATTTTGGTTCAACATCTAGAGTACTGGGTTTTTGTCATAATGGAAATGGAAACCATATATGTACCTTGAAAGCTTGCCCTACTTGATCGTTAATGTTAAGGCTAGGTTATCCGCGCTTTTTTTTTTTTTTTTAATACTGAATAATCTGATTAAACTGCTGATATTTAACTTGTTATTTTTGTACTTAATTAAATACATTTAATATTTCTAGACAAAATCGCAAAAGTTTTTAGAGCTTAGATACACTCGGATAAAAAGATTATGATGAAAAATACGTTATTTTTTTTTATTTTTTTGCGATCCTGCTTTCATTTGAAGCGGGATGGCTAAATGCAAACTTATGCTTGTAAGACAAAGACGCTTGCACTCGGATAACCGGGCCCCAACCAGTGAAAAACCAAGCAGTACTCGCGATAAGGCACAACTAACTAAATGCAGGTGCGTTTATTTAGTTCACAAAATCCGGGTCTAAAATTGCAAAATACCTATCTAAAAGAGATGAAAAGGCGACCTCTTGTCTTCTAAAAGCTATAACTGCACACTGATGTTCTGATTTTATTCAATTATTCGACAAACAAAGCTATCTACAGCCATTATATAAACAACAAATTTAATATACCTACCTACTGAATTTACCTAGCGGTTTCCTGGAGGAAATCTCGTATAATCTAATAAAACTCGTAAAATAAAGAATCTGTTATGATTCATTAGAATAACATCAATAATATCCTACAAGTACATTGTCTAATAATTTATTTTACCATCCAACAATTGCTTATCAAGTATCTAGAAATACTATTAAGGATTTAATTTTATTGTCTGTGTGACAGAACAAATAAAGTGTTTCAAATATAAAATAAGTATCTTGAAATTAAGACAAATCTTATGGAAGTCGAAATTTGCTGCAGTTCTGTAGTGAACATTTCGGAAGATAATTAGCATAAACATGACTGATCTCAGACTCCTATGACGGCACGTAGTAACATCTCTGTCAGCGAAGGCGATGTCCGCGTCCATCAGATTCACCATTACCTCGGAATAAAAATATGCATTAAGAAAAGTAATTAAACTAACGATAACTTGGAAGATTACATTGCTACAATGTGCGACAATAAATTCTTAATATCTCTCAACATCTCGCAATATCTCGTAACATCTCGCAATATCTCGCAACATAATCTCAAAAATAATTATTAAACCTCAGAATATTAGCCCGCTAGGTGTGCGAGAATAAATTTGATGTCTCGGAACACTTAATAAAATATTACTTCTCTAAATGTGCGAAAGTAATTCTATCTCTCCGAATCGTTAAAGCTTGGAATATTAGCTCGCTAAATATGAATTAGTAAATTAAGTCTCTCATAATATTTGAAGACATATTATCAGTACTTAAAAAAATGTTTCTGTTAAAGACAATGAAACAAAATACAAGGCCTCTTGTAAGTTTCAATCTCAAACTTGAGTATTACTAGACAACTTTCAATTTATGAGGGCACAGAGTTATTTATGTACTTGAGAAAAAATATATATATGTATTTTGCGTACCAGTTTTCTCATAAAACAATAGTCCAAATTGACTTTAATCACCCAGTATCAAAATATTCAAGCAGTTTCTCAATTTTTAACAATAGCACAAAATATTAATATCTCACTTGTTTATTGTCGACTTTACCTGATTTTATTTTATGTCATTTATAAACAGGTAAATTTTTCTTAATACCAGATCAGAACATCACGTACCAGAAATTGTCACAGACAAGGCAAGTTTTCACGTAATATTTCGAATAGCGGCATGTTATCAGTGTGCCGCCTAGATTTAATTGGGAATACTAGTATCATTAATTTTGTAAGTTTGTATTAAGGTTAAATAAAATTCACTGAACACGACTGTAAATAAAGGCTGCACGGACCGTGCTGATGATGACACAATTTATCGACCATTCGACACAATAAAGTGTATTTGCATAGCATATGCTCACGACTATGTTTCCCGAGGGGGTAGTTAGAGATACTCTGAAACCTCAGAACATCCACTCATGAAAGCTATTTCTTGGTACAAATAATGCCAATATGAAAAAGTTTGCTCCTATACAATCTATACACAGGTATGCAGTACTAACAACGATTTTAATTAATGCAAATCTGACTTCTTAAAAACTGATCTTTTAAACCTTGTAAAAAATACCAAAACAAAAAGAATATTGATTTATGAACAAACGGCCGGAATAATGTGATACACCTGCAAGTCTAGCATGACCCGCCACTCGCGCGCGACGCGTCTTTATTCCGTAGAAAATAAACAGTTTCCACGCTTTTGGGAGAGAGAAAGTCGCGCTTTCCGCGACAAGTAGTATGGAATAAAGCACAGTCGCGCGCAAGAAGAGAAATCATGCCAGAGTGCCTGGTCATACATGCAAAAGCGATGGACTCACTTGGTCCAAATTACGTGACACACCTGGCCACCATACATATAAAACGATGGACATACTTAGCCCAAACTATGTGACACACTTGGCCACCATGCATATAAAAAATTTGAATTCGATTTGTCCACATGACTGACTATGCTAGTGATTTCAAAAATTATGACATCATTAAATCTGAGACTTATTTTCTTTAAATACCGATCAATGTAGGTAGAAAAATATATCAATTAACAAAATCATAAAATAGTTGTAAGCAATTTAGCTCGAATACTGTTTTATCGCACAATATCATTATCAAGGAGTAGCCTTGACCAAATGGTCATTATACGATCACACAGCATCGTTTCAATACCAGATAGACGCTGTCAAGGAGTAGCCCTGACCGAACGCTAGTCTGGCGAATGATAAAATGCTTACAATTTTAAATTCGGTGGTTAACGGTTTATGAATACTTCGGAGCACAATGTCAGGGAGTTGCCCTGACCTAATGGTCTCCGAAATAAAATCAGACTTAACATTGTCATGGGGTAGCCTGACCAAATGATAAATCCAATGTTTAACCGTTAACCGTCACGAAAAATTCCATAAAATCCACGAGAAAAATTAATAACTCAGTAGGTACTTTAAAGAAAATAATAATCTTTCAATAGCCAAAGAATATCAGTGGACTTTGACCGAATTCACATACCTTGAGGGCTGAAGGTCTGGTTCCCGCTGCTGAAGTGTGAAGAAATTAAACTCCGAAAGACTTTAGAATACTTTTGTAATTTTATAAATTTTACTTTTTACAATTTCACTGAATTTAATTAAAATTATTCTAGAATTACTTTATAATATACAACTATTCACTTTGAGTGTCCGCCGAGAACTGGAGAACTGCCTGTTCGATACCTTTTGCACCACTTCCACCGTTTTCCCTCCATTTTTCAGTGCGCTGTACCAACCAAACGGCACAAAAGTCAATATTGCCACCTTAAGCATATATTTAAACGATTCTGACACAAATTTGAACGGCTCTGGATACAAGTAATTTTAAGCCATTCGTTGGTTATTTTTCAGTTAATTTGAATGTCATAGAATATTAAATGTGTTGCTAGTACAAACACTAAGATTTAGTAACAAAATATCACGAATCACGACACAACTTTGGATTTTATTCCCCATAACTTCAGATTCTAATTTTGAATGTTAAAAATCATGAAAAGTAGTCTAGTGTGAACCCCAAACGTTCTAAGTTCGAAATTATTGTTTCGAAATTATAGGCTGTCTCGTTTAGTGATAAGGTATATAATTTTATGTAAATGCACATGATCAATTGATCTTATACCGTGGCAGAGGGGAAATGCTACCGCAAGGCGAGTCCTTATAATAAATAGTCAAAATCGCGATGTGGTCTCAGATAATTGTGCAGCTAGCAGTCCATAGGCAAAGTATTTTTTAGCAGTTTCATATAAAAATCAAAAACGTTTTTACACTCCTAAATCATTAATTTTAATATTCGCCATTCGATTTCGATGCACGAAAGAGTAAAGTTAATTAATAATCTTGTCGGCTTAAACAAGAAAATATCTGCACTTTGTCACTCTGAGCAAGGAAACAAGGAAAACATACGTCATGCACTATACCAAAGTTTTACAAAACAAGACTAGACGTCTAACTTGGGTGATCAAACAAGTTTCGAAAAGTACGCATATACCTATGTACATGTGATACAATCTTTTTCGTTGCATTGATCATTTTTAGTAACAAAAACGGCGCATATATTATTTCATACGTGTACTTTTGGTATTGGTTGAGCGTGTTAGATTCTAAGGAAAATAGAGCCTAAGGGAGGCTATAATATTCATGGCATATTGAGAAGAATTAAGTTCATAAACTATTAGATCAATCTATTATCGAATTTGATATAATTAAAGCAAATCAAAGCCATGATGCTGATAGTGAAAGCTATATTCTGATCATGTTCCTACATCAAATCTTAACCTATCATGTATTGTGTCATTTTCATGATCAGGTTCATCATCATCAGCTTATTGTGTGTGTGTGTGTGTGTGTGTGTGTTGTGTTTGGACCAGATGCCCAATAAGAAAAGGAAAGGTTATCATGATACCATCGTCATCATATGTCGTCACCAGTTCAGGACACTGGTCTAGAATGAGGATGAGGATAGTATATGTACAGAAATGATTTCAAATGAAAAGCCAGAATCAGAATAGTCGAATATTATTTAATTCTTTGACTATCCTTTATATTATCTTTGAATATATTTTATATCTTTGATTCTACATTACGTCTGATTCACTAGTGTCCCCCATCGGTCTTTACCATAGGGCATATGGAGAAGAATCAGACAAAGAAACTCCATATACGAGTAGGACAACCAAAATACATAAAAACTTACATATCATAGGAATTCGGTACACTTTATAAATTAACTGTAAATTATACGGTAGCAAACACAAGTTACTTAAACTGAACAAAATGATAATTAGGGTAACACTTACACTTGGCAGCGTGGCGGTCTCAATGGCAAAAAGGTCTCGCATTTTTACAAACCAAGTCTTTTATAGATTTTCCACCAAACTTCACGATGGTTCGGAATGGCGGCGAAACCATCCAGGAAGTGAAGTTTGTTCACATTATTATATTATGTACTAAACAAGTTCAAATTATATTTTGCAGCCTCACAAAATCACTACATTATTTTTGGATTGATAATAAAATCAGTAAACAGGATATCAAACAAACAGTCACAAAATATCAAACAAATAAGTACATTCTTTGATCAACGAGTAATTGCCACGTTCGCTTATTGGCGCGGACCAATCAGCGACAAGTGTCGTTTATATTTCCTGTTAGAAACCAACAATAATATCCATCAAATTCACTATAGTTAATCATTAATATCACACAGAATCCGAGTAATTATAACTGTATAATTTAATATCTCATTACAACAATATTCACCATAATAAGTTAATAAACATTGTCAACAAACATTGGTTTGCTTTTTAATAGATGTTGCCAAGTCTAATAATGAAACGAAGATAACTAGATTAACATCAATAATTTAGATCCAAACTCATGATATGACTCGACTCATTCACCATAATGAGAACTTCTATTTCTAATTTTTCTGAACAATATTAATTTACATACATTTTTCGATTAAATAAAGTCGAATATTCTAACAAGCGCGAGCGGTCTCATTTTCGGCAACTCGACGTCTCTTAGGCGCAAGCCAGGCAGAAGCGGCGGAGAGGAGCGCAGGCAGAGATTCAGAAACTTCTTTTGAGCGTAACCGCGCCCGATGCGCGCCGCGCCCGCCACCTCTGTCTGGACTGCGCCTTAGGCGCCTTGCGTGAAGTGGGAATGACTTCACTCCTGCCATCCCAGCTCCTCCAGGAAGCCCACCAGCTAACAAGTAAAAGTTTTCAGCAATAAACAAATGTTGTAGAAGACTTCTTGCCTTTCTCGGCGATCCGATTACTTCGAGTTATCTAGTTTACTCCTACTCGTATAATTTATCTTAGGTCAAAGCTAGGAAATATTTGAATTTTCAGTGGTATGTGGTATCGTGCCTCAGCATCCAACACTTCTCCACTGGCATGATATTCGGCTTCCCTGCTGTCCTCACCCCCAGTATAACATCAAACAGGAGTGATGTTTATGCCACAAGATACTTGTACCCGAGTCATGGATGTTTGTATCTATACATGTATTCTATATTGTTGTCTAGTCATCATAATACAAGTCCAGGCTAGATTCTGGTACCTACTTTAAATGTGACCAGGTCATTTGTGTGACAATGTCCAAGATATTTATATAAAGTAATGGAATAAAAGCCTATGTTTCGGATTTCATGCTACCTCGTGCCCCGCAAAAAGGGGCAGAATTTTTTTCATTAGAATTCAAGCGTAGATCGACGTCCATAGAACCGTTATATGATCTAATTGAGCCAGTAATAAAGTCCACCAATAGGGTTACTTCATTTTTCTACCTTCACACATCGCAGCTCTGGTTGGAAAGAGCTGAAAAGCGAACGTTTTTTAAAGGTGACTAATCATTGGAATTTGGAGGTGTCATAAAAGCTCACAAGCGCGTTGGAGTTTGGTTGTTATTAATGCGGGCCTGTCGCCACAGACGAGTTCAAATGAAGTTGTCCAGCCAAATCAGCCAGAACAACACGACTGTGGTGCTTTCAATCATCATACTTTTATTATTTCACTCACTTCAGCCATCAAATCTTTAAAAAATACTTAGATATGTATTATAGACTTGCTAAATGATTCTTGTTAGTTATTGAAATTATAAATAAAAACACTTTATCGGAAAAAAAATTGACTATTTTTATTTCACAATATACCTACTCACCATACAATATTTAATTATCCGAAACATAATTATACAATCTAATGTTATAGGTAGGTATAATAAGATATTAATTCAAGATCTCCATGTCTTTGCTATCGTTTTTACATTCAGTAGTTGACTTTTGCGTGACGAATTCTGTTTCAATGTGTTGTAATGTTCTATCTTTTGTTTCTGGCATAGTAAAATACAAAGTTACTAGTGACCCTGCTATTACAACGAGATACACCGCAAAAGTTCCATAAATCTTCAAACTTACAAGCATGTTTGATGTAAATTTTATTGTTATAAAATTTACAATACAATCTAAAATACCAAAGACCGCTAACCCAATCCCTTTAAATTCTAAAGGAATTAATTCTCCTTTTAAAACTGCTGTTGCAGGCATAATAGTCACGTGAATCAGAAAATTATACAAAACTAATAAGAAAGGTACCAACCAGTTATAAAAATCGAAACCGTAGTCATTAAAAACACCCAATAAACAAATTACGGTAAGTAGAAGACAAACGACCATGCCAAAAATGTGTATTATCGTTCTCCGGTTTAGAATTCTTATAATTACAGTAGATATGAGAATCGCAAATATTTTCACAAAGTCAAAACTCATTATAAAGTAGTAAGCTGTATACTTGTCTTTAATCAATCGTTCCATTATCTCTATAATGTATGCTGAACCTTGGAGTGAAGATGCAGACATTAAAAACACAGCTGTTAATATGATACCCATGGGTTTTAAAAACTTTTTTGAACTAAAAGTATTTAAAATTGTTTGGAATAAGTTTCTGTCAGTTTGCCGAGCTTGAAGCTCTCTTTGAGCAACGATTAATTCTCTAATTTCGTTTCCTGATGTAGGATCCTTACCTCGCAGCCACTCAAAGGCGTCAACGCTTTCATCAAACCGTCCGACATGTACTAGCCACGACGGGCTTTCAGGCCATGTCAAGGTACTGAACAAACCAATAAATAATGGAACTGTACTTATCCAAGCCACTTGTCTCCACGTCAATAGAATTCTCAGACCGTGACATATAATAATACCTAATAAAATGCATATATACTGTAGTATTATGAATACTGGTCGTCGTTTAGGATGACTATATTCAGCAATTGTGATTTTCGTTGATAACATTCCTGCATTAACAAAACCTTGGAACCCACGTCCCACCAGTAAGGTGGTGACGTTAGGAGCCACTGCAATGATGATAGTACCAATAAGAGTGAAGGAATTCCATAACATATTGGTGATCTTCCGGCCATAGGTCTGCAGTGCATAGGGTATGATCAAGAAGGCGAAGGCTCCGGTAAACGAACTAAATCCAGCTGAAAATTATAAATACATAGAATAGAATAGAATCATTTATTTCATATTATCAAATTCATAATTACAAGTAAGGAAGTACATTACATAAAAATAAAAAAGTCAAAGGATAATATGATCGTCAAGAATTTAAAATAGAACAATAAAATGTCAACATAACTAATCTAGAGGGTAACAATGTCAAATAAATATTATATGTATAACATAAGAAAATACAATTCTAAATAATAATTTAAATAAAATGTCGCTACAATTACTTATATTACAATTACTTACAATTACTTATATCGTTGACATTGTCACACAGATTATTTAATACGAGTTTTAAGAGTTACGCTGTTAATATTTAATCTAGAATTTCCATATAGCTCTCGGCAACGATCTACCGACGCTGTGACGAGTGTACGAGTATAACCAAATTATTTTGATACACATACCGATCCAAGACGCTTCTTCTCTTGTGGCATAAACATCACTGCTGTTTGATGTTATGCTGGGGGTGAGGACCGCAGGGAAGCCGAATATCATGCCAGTGGACAAGTGTTGGATGCTGAGGCACGATACCACATACCACTGAAAAGTTCAAATATTACCTAGGTTTGACCTAAGATAAAATATACGAGTAGTAAACTATATAACTCGAAGTAATCGAATCGCCGAGGTCTCTGGCAAGAAGTCTTCTATTACATTTGTTAATATTGCTGAAAACTTTTGATTGTTAGCTGGTGGGCTTTCTGGAGGAGCTGGGATGGCAGGAGTGAAGTAATTCCCACTTCACGCAAGGCGCCTAAGGCGCAGTCCAGACGCTCAAAAGAAGGATCTGAATCTCTGTCTGCGCGCTGAGCCCGCTTCTGGCTGGCTTGCGCCTAAGAGACGTCGAGTTGCGGAAAATGAAACCGCTCGCGCTCAACCAATACCAAAAGTACTCGTACGAAACTTATGCGCCGTTTTTGTTACTCAAAATGACCAATGCAACGAAACAGATTGTATCACATGTACATAGGTGTACATTTCGAAACTTGGTGGGTCACCCAAGTTAGACGTAGAAGTTAGTTGTCTAGTCGTATTTTGTAAAACTTTGGTATAGTGCATAACGTATGTTTTCCTTATTTCCTTGCTCAGAGTGACAAAGATTAATTAAATTTAGTCTTTCATGCATCGAAATCGAATGCTTAGTGCTTAGGGCGAATATTAAAATTAATTATTTAGGAGTGTAAAAACGTTTTTGCTTTTATTCAATTCTCTGAGACCACATCGAGATGGCTAGTTCGTCTATCTTTTTTTTGACAAGAACAAAAAAAGATTAAGTGCATTAAACAAAGGAACCACTTTAGTATACATAATATATTATAACGTACTTCTCTCCAAATGTGTCCAATCATTATAGAATATCAATATTCTGAAATGATATTTAAATGTTCACTTAATATTTCAGTCCTTTTTACTTCCGAGTAACTGGTTTGTTTTAAGCACTTCATGGAGCTCAGTAATAGTGTTTCTTTTTACTTCGGTTCGGATCTTTTTAATTTTTCTTCTTTTAATTTAATTTTATTTTGATCTAAGTTTAGATCCCATCAAAAACATTTCATGTCAAAAAGTAGGCAAAGCTCAATATTTTTGCTGTTTAAAAGTTAACAGATCGATATTTTAGGCTAAGTCTTGAGTAACTGTACATCTCGCTCAAATAAGGCTTAGCCAAAAAAACTCTATGCAATCGAATTTTAGAGTTTTGTACTAACTTACCTAATACAATAATTTTCAAGTTATATTTTTGTAATTATACGGAGGCTCGTAAAAACTGCTTCCCGTTTGGACAAACTTAAGTTCGTTACTCTGATAGGCTCTTAAGAACCGTCAAACGCATACTAAAACGTCATCTAAAGAGGCCGCCAGCAGCGTTGGTGTTTCGTTGATTAATACGGGTATTAATCGACCTTAAAAAATACATACGTACATATACTCACGACCTTAATCCCTTTCGGGCTGGTCAGAAACTTTGCTACAACTACCAACTTTCTGTTTAAGAATATAGTAGGTATATTATATGTAATGAAAAGGTCACATTTAGCAATATAAGTTTCAGGATGGAATGACGTGTCAAAAGATATCCGTATCCGTATCCAAATATTAAATCCGGCACCTCTAACGTATGTAGGTACAGACAACCCGTATACTTATTGTTTATTTTATTGCAATTATCTATATTAAAACAGCTGTAAATGATCCGTAGTGTAACTAATTTATTGGATATATTGAATTAACAGAAGTTTTTTTTTTTTTTTTAAATAAAATTCCATCCACTATTCTGCCACTTAGGTAGTGTCAAAATAATTATGGTGCAATTATTGTGTATAAGATAACAAAATAGGTGCAGCACAAAATAAGATTAGAAGAGTCAAGTTGCAAGTTTTGCCGCGAGCGGTTGTTTTATTTAGCGTGGTGTTCGCGCGGTTCACGTATGAGCTTGCCACGAGGCTCCACCATTATGGTGGGGCACCATCTCTTCTCAACTGTGTTTTTGCTCAAAAAACAATCCTTGAGCTTGGAATACATACTCCCACAAACTACTCGACACTGGCAGAAAATAACTATAATAATGCTAATTCACAAGCAAAAATTCAATTAACTTATTTAAAAAAACTAATAATTGAGATTAAATACAGGGCCATATTATGCTGACGTTTTTTTAAGGAGATGATCAGACCATCAAACTGAACAACTTTCTCTAAGGGACCAACATCGAAATCGCGATAAAAATATGTGCTGTCCCATACATTTGGGTTGAGTAGGATTGCAGTTGTGTATGACACAGGTGATTTTATTGCGATTTCGACTTTAGTCCCATTGAAAAAGTTTAGTTTGATGGTCTGAAAACCGTTAACATTATTAAGAAGGACCCTGTATAAAATTGTCTATAGTATTTTTAGGGCTCTTACAGACGCGCGACACTTTGAGCGCGACTATCAGCTTGCGACCGTCAGCGACCGTCGTGCGACCCTCTGCGACCGCTGTCGCAAACAATGTGTCGCTCGTATTTAAGACCTCGTACAGTAATACCTAAGTCTGTGGGTTTAAATCCATGGGTCCACTGTACTGAATGGTACTGACAAAGATTTCTATACGAAGAAGTCAATACGACTGCGAAGACCAAAAAAATTCTTTGGGTACTGAAATGTAGGCTGTCTGCTGTAGGAGATTTTAAATATAACAAAAATAATAAAAACTCCTTAGGTATTTCATGTGATAGTCTGTGCATGTGACAGAGAAAACACCAGGTTTGTAAGTATTCTAGAAAAAAAAACATACGGGTCGAATTGAGAACCTCCTCCTATTGTTGAAGTCGGTTAAAAAAACACAAAAGGCCATATATCAATTAAAATGTTATTTGCCTTTTTTTTGCAAATGAATTTTTACTATAGTATTTTTCCATACTATTTTTTCCACGCACTTTGGCCAGTCATGTTTTAAGAGTTATATGTAGTTTTACTCTGATATGGAAACTATTTCTAATTATCTCTTTTCTTTTTCTGTGAGCAGGATTTCAGGACATTATTTTATTTAATTTAAGCGGTGGTTCAAACTAAATCTTATAAATAAGTAAAACTCATCTTAAATGACTCCATATAAAAATACACACTTCTTCGAAACGTTAAAATACTGCGTATTGACTCCCACAAATAACTTTGAATCATTGCTCGAGGCAATTGTCAAGTTGGTATACTTAGGTACATATTTTATAGACGAAGGGCTTTATAAATTGCTCATACCATTGAATCAAAATATTTTGAAACCAAATAATAGTTCGTCATGGGACAGACGTTTGATCTGATCACCTTGTTCAACATGACAAAGATTGCGTATGCTCAGTTCTAATCTAGTTATGGGAACTTACAATCATTTTGTTGGGACTACTAATGTTGTCTACTATGTATGTTAATTGCAATATTAAGTGCTATCGTACTATTTTTGTTCCTAGCATATGATCCAGAAACTAGGCTGGGATCTTTATTCCTCAAATAATCCAGATTCTGGGCAAGCTTCACGGCACTTCTCTTCAAAGGCACCCAGGTCATCCTCCTAGGTCTACCCAAATGCATCTATCGCGTAACCGTCTCTGACCACCTTCCCTGGTGCATAAATGGCCAGCCAGCCAGTAATGTTAGGGTAAACAGTTGCACAACTTTAAGGGATTATTGTACTCATAATATTGAACAACTTTTCCTGGGAAACCTATAGGAAATTCCCATTTTTTTTTCGACTTTTCATGCAAACGTTCGATCAGAAGATTGCATTTAGTACGTATGGAAAGTCCAAACTTGTTTTTGCTCATTTCCTATCGCCTTTTAGGGAAAGTCGTTCAGTATCATGGGTACAACCACCACCCCTTAAAGAAATGCAACTGTTTAATCTAACACCCTGTTGATATCATTTGAAGCAAACAATTTTCGGACACGTTTTGATAAGACACGAAAATTTCTTTGAAATTATACTGGAAGGTACAATAGAGGCCAAAAGAGGTAGAAGAAGACCTAGACAAAGTTATCCAACACATGAGAAAGAAAAGGTTTAAATTGAGTCGTATCTGGAACATATACTTATAGAAAAGAATCAGGACTGGTGAATACTGCACCAACAAAAGCGTAGCTCTTAGATAAGGATGATGATGAAGCAAAATATTAACAATGACCGCTACCACCCTGTACGCGCGAAGATCTTTCCTAGAATCTACACGCGACGTCGACTCCTGTGAGAATTTGTATGATATGAATGAGTACTTGAATACAATAATAACATCTTATCTTGGGCTGCATTGACCTAGTATAACGAGGTATCTCGGTTCACAGCATATTTTTTTAAGTAACAATCATTAGGTTAGTGTGTAATGCGAGAATGTAGAAGACAAAGCGCGACGACCTTGCGTCCGCGGGGACGCACTGCGAACGCTTTCGGCGCCCCACCGGACCACCGAAGTCAACTCTTATAAAACCCACAGGTGGTTATCAAATGTATGTCAGTCACGCATTTGTATCCACAAAAAATGTTCGCTAAAGTAAGTCAATAAACAGTGTTTTGATAGTGAAGTGTAATCTTGGATCATGGAGGTTAATTACATCTTTTGTATAGATCCTGGCTGTTGGTGCGTTGGTTGCGGTCGCCCAGGCTGGTCTCATCGGTCACGGGCATGACTACTCGACTCACCACAACTTGGTGCACCACGACACGGAATACGAAGTCGCTCCGTTGGCCCATGCCGCTCCAGTACTGCACGCAGCTCCAGTGGCTCATGCGTATGTCGCCGCCCCTGCCTACACCACCGCCACTCTTGGTCACCATGGAGGTTACTCTGGCAGCTATGAAGGACATGGACACAATGATTACTACGTGAGTATCTAGTATTTGAGGAAGATGAAATCTACACCAAGCTTTGCAGCAGCAAATATTGCAAATATCTTGAGGGTATTCATATAAGTGGTTGCAATCAAATTAAGAACTTAAATTACGAATTTTCAATTCAACAGTCTCACCCCAAATACCACTACGCTTACTCCGTGGAGGACCCCCACACCGGTGACCACAAGTCCCAGCACGAGTCCCGCGACGGTGACGTCGTGAAGGGAGAATACTCCCTGCTCCAGCCCGATGGCTCCTTCCGCAAGGTCGAATACACCGCCGATGACCACAACGGGTAAGTCTTATATCATACCACAAACTAGAAATCGCCGGCACTGAAACCTATTTAATTAGTAGAAACAGATGACAACGCAACTTTCCCCAAATTGCGCAAAAGCCGTAAACCTGTCCACTTTACATAGTTACCAGTTATATTTGACATTGCTTTCTCAGGAAGCTCTGTTATTATGTAAGACAAGTTTACGTGCTTGTTTATGCTCGTACGCAGTCATATGGTGGTCAAACCGGTGTGTGTTCCGGTAGCGTATGAGTAATGACCTCAGACGACCCCTGTGCGAACCTGTCAATGGATGCCGGCTCAGGTGCTCTAATAACGAACTCGTTCTCAAACTTGTTTTGATTTCTTATACGATTGTAAGTCAACGTTTTGACGTAGAGTTACTTCCTTACAAATTAGGATCGCCGTATTGCGGTTTACCTCAGAACTTTTGTTATTAACTACTTTGTAGTGTATTTTAATCTTCTCATTAGGTACTTTGTGGATGAAGCTCTTTGCCGTGAAGGGGGCTTACCATACCACCCCTGAGAAAACGACAAAAATCAAGATTTGCGTATGAGATTGTTATTTCGCCAACCACACACAGGGTGAAAACTAAGAATCTTCCCATCAAACTGAACAATGTTTAGACTTTTAGACCCAGGTTGGCTACATAGATGTTTATTTATTTATTTATGTTTATCGTTACTTGTCTGTTTCAGTTTCAACGCAGTGGTGCACAACTCTGGACCCAGCCATCACGTCTACTCCTCCCAACACCACCATTACTAGATCTCTTAAGTTTAACATAAGCTTTAACGAGTTTAAAATGTAACGTCTATTTATTCTCACTGTGATCTTGTACTTTTGTTTTAATAAAAAAGTCATTAAAATTAGTACAAATTACATCAGTTACTTTTTACTATCATACTATCTTTAGGTATATACCTATATGTAAATTGGTTAAGCAACGTCCGTATACTTTAAGGCCCTTAGTTTACTACTTAGATAACTTACCTACAAAGATCAACAGATACATATGACCTTCACCAAATATTCATAAGTAGATCGTTTACTTTTTAATTGTTACGTTACGAAAGGTAGTAACTATTATAATTAATTAAGTAAGAGCGTACGTTAGTGTCGAAACTAATCCAAACGTCGCATATTTATCACAAAGTCGGTAAGCGTAGAAATCGTATTGCCACTTCTGTTAATTTGTCTATTTCATTGATCTCTGCTAAAGATAATGTGTTCGTTTAGTCATAAAGCAAGATGTATGACAGAAATTTAAATTAAATTAATAATATTGTCTATACTTCATTCGCCCTAGGAACATTTTTAATATCGTGTAAAAATATTGGGCACTTCTACTGAAAGAAGTGTCCAACCGTTGTCCAGCGTAATAGGTACTCTGTGGTAATAGAGTAATCTGTTGACACTTTTAATTAACAATTCACGCAGCATACAAGGTTTTTGATACTTACCTAATACACTTGTTTTTATTGCACTATCTTGTCAATTTATTGTAACGTTTCATTAATAAATAAATAAATAACTTTAAGGAATAAGTCCCCTTTAAAGGCTAAGATTGCCGACAAAGTGTTATCAGAAACAAGGTAAATATTGTAGAACAATATTAATACGTAGTAGGCTATTTACACCTCCTGTTTTCAGTTTTATGGAGAATTTTAAGCAACTATATTGTCAAAGTAAGATACCCTGAAGTCTGAAGTATTCTAAAGTGGCAGTGGGCGGGACACATTGCTCGCAAAACCTATGGCGGATGTGGCCGAAAAATTATCGAGTGGCGATCGCGTACCGGAAAGCGCATCGTAGGTAGGCCTCCCACAAGGTGGACCGACGACCTGATGATGGTGGCGAGAAGCCGGGAACCCTTTGGATGACGGCAGCGCAGGACCGGTCCAGGGAGGCCCATATCCAAAAGTGGACGTCCATCGGCTGATATGATGATGATGATGATAAAGATACCCTGACCTTCCAGTGGTTCCATTAAAGTGGAGAAACTGCTAGAAATAAAACGTGTCATTTTAACTTTGGAATTCGGTATGTCAAGTTTTTTTTTGGAGGGCTGAATCGAAAACCATTTCGAGATAATTGTCTCACTAATAATATTTTCTATGTCAGAGATTTTAAAATGAAAGGATTACAGATATTTTTAATAAAATAACGTCGTTTTTCGGTCCGTGCAGTGACGTCACTGGCATACCTATGAACTCCTTCACAATGTCAGAATTTGACATTTGATGTTGCCGTATCTTTTTCCAGCATAGAGTTAGAAAGAGGAGGCAGGTTTTAATTTTTTTAAATACAGCTGTAGGTAGTTTTTCTCCACGGAGTTCGAATTATTTTCTCTCCACCATTTTTGCACTTAGAGATTACAGATCAAAATAATTTAAAAATTAAATTTATATTGATGAACTCGATGAATAGCAATAAGAATGAAATAGGTGTCTTAAAATTATGTCTTCTATCCGTAAAAAATATAAAAATGAAGACCAAAAAAAACTTGACATCCCGAATTATGTTTAGGTTTTCCATCTTTATACCGTCACATCAGGCCTCTTTTCCAGTAGAGTTAACATCAATCAATCAAATAACCCATCACACATCAGCTCGCTGCTGGGCATATGCCTCCTTTTTATTGCGCGCCACGGTCCTGTGCTAATCTGATCCATTTATTGACGTAATCTTAATTATTTTATACCTAAGTAATGCTAAAAGTAAAACTTGCTAAAGTTGCAATCGATAAAGATGGTTCTAGCAAGTTTTCTGACCACCCTGAAGTCCATTACGATCGTGAATTTATGTATGTAAAAACAATAGAGTTATCATTCTTTATTACTTGTACCATTTAATAGAGACATCTCATAAAAACACTTCCTTTTTAGTTTTTATGCCTTTTGATATTTTGTTTCCAAGACATTTTGCCAGTTCACATAAAAAAAACATGTTTTTTTATTTCGAAATCCCAAATAATCGCAATAATACCTCTTTGGTTTTTCCAAACTGCATAACGATAACGTTTTTAAGTGCTCCACCAATGTATTGCTAGTACTCTTTTTAAATACTGTGGTTTTCCTTTAGACCCAATTTAGACCAGAGTGATTTCGTACTCTAGAGTTTGATCATGATTTTATGTCAGTTTGTGACAAGCTGAATTGATCGTTTTCAAGAAAGGTAGTTAGTTTCTCGCCCTAACTAGGTCTTATGTTTATTCAAAGTTTTCATCTTATTTCAACAGTTTTATTCATAACACTTTGCAACATTTAACTAATAGGCACATGGTTTTATAATTTCTCAGCTTCTGTAGAAGCCAAGTTGTTAACGCCCCTGTCAGATAGACAAGTAATTTACTAGTTTTAGTTGCTGGAAGATTTCATAACATAGTACTAGATAGGTCGTTAAAAATAGAGAGATAATTAAGACTAAGCTGGAAGGAAAACTATTACGGCCGTACCTTTAATTGCTATAATGATAAAGGAATAAAACACCACGATACGGCTAGTATAAGGTATAAATATTATTTGTTTTCTATCTTGAATATCTAAGATCGATGAATAATCCAAAGGCTTTGACTATTTATTATAAAGACTTGCCTTGCGGTAGCATTTCCCCTCTGCCACGGTATAAGACCAATTGATCATGTGCATTTACATCCAATTTTATGCCTTATGTATCACTAAACGAGACAGCCTATAATTGCGAAACAATAACTTCGAACTTAGAACGTTTGGGGTTCACGCGAGAATACTTTTCATGATTTTTAACATTTAAAATTAGAATCTAAAGTTATGGAGAATAAAATCCAATGTTGCGGATTTCATATTACCTCTCCCCCCGCAAAAAGTGGCAGAAATGTTTGTTAGTAGAATCACAGTCAGTCTAAAGGTGACAAAATTGCCGTTGGGGATTCGACAGATGCGTAATCAGGCAAATAGGAGGTATTCCAAGAAGAGCACCTTTTTTTAAAACTACCTGAATTAGAGGACCTATTTTATTTCATGGAGAGTAGGGGAGACTGGGGTCAAATGAACCGCGGGTCGGTTGAATCAGTGGCAATTTCTCGGAAACTACGCAAGATAGCCATGTGTGTGTACCATCAACGCACTTCGTTTTAGTGTCAAGTGTAACTGTCAGTTAGCCGCGAGCACAGCGCCGCCCAATTACTTGCAGTGAGGTTATGAAGTTTTCGGACCATCAATGTAAATATTTGGATATTACAAAATTGTAAAAATTTCCAAGTTAACGTTATTATTTGGAATTTTTCCTTCTTCCATGTGTTTATTGCTCTTTTGGGCATATATTGTTAAAATTATATCTTCGTACAGCTTTTAGAATCGGAGTAAATTAATATTCTTTTGGAAATGGTCTGTCGGGGCGGTTGGATCACATAACCAGGGATCATTTGAACCGGTGCAAACGACCCGATGGTCCAATTGTGCCTTAGATTCTTTATATGTTAACCATTATCTACAACTATTTTAAAGCTGTAACAAGCATGTCTGCACATAGAAAAATTTTGACGATAATATGGTGTTTAGGTATCTCTGAATCCAAATCAAAAATTTTTATTTATTGGGCTCTATTTGTATGTCCATTTGTTCTAGCATCATGCAAAAGCTATTGGACCGATTTCGTTAAAACTTTCTTTATTTAAAAGCTTTGATTGGAATTGTAAAGATAAGACAGACTTAAAAACTGATATGTAATTGTTGTATTGTAAATGTTGTCCGTTGCCGACGAAGCCGCGTTCAAAATCTAGTGAATTCATGACCGATTTCGTTAAAACTTTCTTTATTTAAAAGCTTTGATTGGAATTGTAAAGATAAGACAGACTTAAAAACTGATATGTAATTGTTGTATTGTAAATGTTGTCCGTTGCCGACGAAGCCGCGTTCAAAATCTAGTGAATTCATATTCAAATTAGCTTAAAACAATAGACAGATTTGTCAAAAAGTTACTGCTCTACGAACATGTATAATATATTTGTCGCAGTAGCGTTCCTGTAAACTATACATGCTTTTATTTTGATGATTATTTGTCTTCTCCCGTATTTTAATTTAAAACGTGTTTTGATTTTGGTTAAATAAATATCTTTCAGATTATTTATCGTATGGGGCAGTTACACCACTGGGTCAATTGAACCTGAACCTTTTCCATACTAAATAAAAAACACATTATTTATAGCTATCTTATGAATAAATGACACAAATAGTATTGATTTACACTTTAATGATCACGTTACAATCATAGCTTCTTGGAAAATTCACGTAAATTCAATAGGTATTTGAATAGTTAAGGGCTAACTATTGGTCCCATAATTTTGTTTGTTTTCGAATATTTTACTTTCATATGTTGAGCAGGGATAGTTAAAGATATTGTCTATTACATAAATAAAAATCATCCTGTTATATTGATGAGAAGAATGAATTACATTACTTTGAAAACCTGGATCAAACGACCCCAGGCATGGGTCAATTGGACCACTTTCCCCCGATGTGTTTAATTGCCCACATCTCTTTTCGTACTACTCAAATAATAAAATTTGCAATGGAATTCTGTACCTGAATAAATAGCCTATGAACCGCAATAAACAGTTTACGGAAAATGCTGATAGTTTAGATGGAAATCGATATTGAACAAAAAATGGACCGATTGACCCCAGTCTCCCCTACCTAGGTATTCTGGAACAACTTTAAGACGAAGATAACCTACCTTAAGAAATAAGAAACCCTGACCTAAGAATATTTTATAGGTACCTATCTCGGAGATTCAACATTCAAAATTAATTTTAAAAACGTAAATTAATTTTACCAAATGCGTTTACTTAGGTTTCCCGTTTTTTCATTAACTTATTAGGATTGAGTTAAACCCTCATACAACACAATTCTTGAACGACATAGGTACTTAAAATAACAAAAGAAATGATTCGTCAACAAAGGCTTTGATTTAAATTAATAGTTTCGTTCTTTTCACGGTCAGACAGACAATTTGTGGGTGAGTGACCTCTGAACTATATATTGAATTACGCCTTTCAATCAATTCTATATTTACTATAGTAGCCTTGTGGGTTACAATGGCATTTCTGTATCAGAAATAGGTAATACTAATACCTTCCGTGACGCTTGGAATTATCGGTTCACGACCAAATCGAACTACCTTCTACTAATGAACTGCCGGACCTCACGCTCTCTTTACGTACAGTCACCCGATGTTTCGTCGTTTCACAAACTACAGGGTCCTTCTTAATATGCGGACAATGGATTATACCGTCAAACTGAACAACTTTCTCTATAGCACCATCGAAATCTCGAAAAAATCAGCTGTTCCATACAAAACAGCAAACTTACTCGAGCCAAATGTATGGGACAGCAGATTTTTTTTTCCCGATTTCGATGTTGGTCCCATAGATAAAGTTGTTCAGTTTTATGATCTGATCATCCCCTTAAAAGTGTCAGCATATTAAGAAGGACCCTGTATAGGAACAAATATCCATGGAATCGATAATATTAATATTATCCAAGTCTACGTTATTTGGAGGAAAATGCATTATCATTAAAGGTTTTTTATATTCTCTCTACAATAATGCTACTAACACATACCTGAATTGAAATCCTAACCACCAGTTGCTATTATACTACCAATATGAGAATGACGTGATCACGTATCTGCTGATGTGAAGATCTTCTCCAAGAAGATTGGCTAGGTATGTTAGCCACGCATAACAGTCGTGGTAGCATGCAATACGTGATACGGCTGTATCACGTCTTTTATTATCGTTCGTTCGCACGCAAATAGAAAGAGAGCGAAGGTGTGATAGCGCTGTATCACTGCAGCATGCTACCTATGCAGCTCACCAATAAACGGAGCTGAAGCAGTCGCCGTATCGCTGAAATCGTTCAGGAGCAATACTAACTCATACCATAGTTTTTATGCAAATAAGTAGTATAATTTCATTTATGTTTCTTATTTTTTTTTTTTAAGAAAATGTATTTCAAAAAACAGTTTAAAAACATTACAAAAAACTAACTAAATTCTTGTTTTGGCGGTAAATAATCTCTGCCTAGTACATAAATGTTTGTTTTTAAGTGGTTTTTAATAACAGCTGTATATTTTGATGATAAACGTATGCACCATAGACATATTACTCTAGCGATAGACAAGCTCGTTCAAACACATCTCACACAAAACAACACAAAATGACACATTGCTGTCTGTCATTGCCATAGTGACGAAGTGAACTCGGGAACATCAATCAGGTGCGTACACCTCATTCAAGTGGAACATGTTGCTTCTATGGAAGGGCAAGTCTATCGCTAGAGTTTTAGTCTATGGTATGCACACACATATTGTATTTTTAGGTTTATGTATGTATTTGCTTCAAATTGGTATATTTTAGTTTACCTATACTATGGCACGTGCTTCGTGACGTTTTACTATAAATTACCACAAAGTTCTTGAGATAGTTGAGTTCTTTCCTATAATGACTATACTGTAATGGTATTCAGTAGGCGGCATGGGCGTTCCACCACACAGTCAATGTGATCTAAAACAATAAAATCATTTATGTAGAGCGACCACCGTGCCGCAACTACAAAGTTATTAAAAGCCCTTTCAAACGTTTCAAATTATAATAAACAAAGTATGATGCAAAGGCTCCTTGAATTTTAATTAAACTATTTCACGTTGTAGCTAACGTAAAAATTATATCCGTACGTTTTGGGAAATTTTCTTACAAATCTATAGCCCTAGGCATTTTAGTTGTAGCAATTGCAATTATAATAAACAATGAATTTCTGTATGTTCATTCATATATTGAGCTTTTATCGTTGCAACACCCAATTTATGATATCGACTCCCTGCGATCGCGTTACGAACATCGGTTAGGAAATTAAATACCAGCCCAATACTGCCGTAGGTATTCTAGTTGTGGTTTCTGAAGTAGTGCATTCGATATCGAAATGTCGCAATAGTATTGTAATATCGTGCTGATGAATTTCGAACCAATTACACATACTTTGACATTCCTATTAACGTCCGTGGCGCGTTGTAAAGAGAGAGGTACGGACACTCAATCATAAGGGGCGGATTCGAATCCGGACGACACGATAAATGTACCAATGAGTTTGTCTAACTTATGTATGTAACGCCGACAGCTCTCCAACGTTGAAGGAAAACATCGTGAGCAAACCTACAACACGCTGAAGAAGAAATTCTGATGCGTATGTGAAGTCTACCAATCCGCATAGGTGGACTGACGTCCATACACTGTCGCTGACGGTAGGCCTGTGCTCTGCAGTGGGACGTATACAGAGTCCTTCTTAATATGCTAACGGTTTTTTAAGAAGGCGATTAGACCATCAAACCAAACAACTTTCTCAACGAGACCAACACCGAAGTGAGGAAAAAAAATTTTGCTGCATACAAAACTGCACACGTTCTCCTGAATTGATAACTCAAACAACATCATCTTTTTTTGAATCTCCTAAAGAAACAGGTTTTATACAATGACCGCGTCTATTGTCTTTGTTGGTACTTTGTTCAATTACCGCATACTAAATGAAAATTTCACGGATTATTTAAGAAAGATACACTATGTTACAATTAGTAGAAACAATTAAAGCCTAAAAATCGAGTGGCGCCAGATTGTGTCGCGTATAAAAATTTAACCTTAATTAACTATTAATCTTGACGTTTACGAGTAAGAACCTTAATTATTTTATATTTTAAAAGAAATATTTGTACGAGAAGTCGTAGCTTTATGATTATGACCAATGCCAGTTTTCGGCGATTATGTCAGCACCACCGAAGTAGCCTGTTATGAATATTAAAATAATAAGGAACTTTATTACTGTAATTGTCACACAATAATATGCATTTTAACGCTCAAGGGACAAAAATTACGAAATAAATAAACATAATTTTGGAAAGGAGAGCATCCACATTTTACATGACTGTAATGAATTTTTCTTCATGCAAATCTAGGGTAAGCAAAAAAATACCCCGTAGTATTATGTGAGGTTATAATGTCAAACTTACTAAGGATGGACTGGGGCCTCAGATTATTCAATAGTTACTTCTGTAACAGATACCGCACTCTTCCGATTTCACGCGTTTTTTATTTCTAACTTTGCGCTTCAAGATCGAAGAACTAAAATGTGCCTTAAATCAATGCGCGACAGTCTGTATCGCGTGCGATACACGGCGCCGCCGTAGGTCGCGTAGGCCGCGATCGCAGCTGTCAAATGTGAGTGACGGTGCATGCTGGCGCGATTGATATACACAAAGGAAAATATTTATCTCAATTTGATGAGCTAATGTCATCTATAGAGACCAATATCTTCTAATGACATTGATTGTTTCTTATTGGTAATCGATTTTACATGAAAAGTAAAAACAACATTTTTTGCGATTTCAAAAAGTTTTGTAAGTACCTACCAATTAATTGCATGTATACGGACAACAATTTTGTTAACTGTTATAAAACTTATAAATATGTAAGATTGTAATTCCGATCGAGAAACAAGACTTTAATATTCTTCGGTATCGAATGCGCCCAAAATAATTGAGTGATTGCATGCTAATTTTCGTTCCATTAGCGAACAAAAGGGGCACTGCTCGAGTTGTCATATAAAAATTACATGTTTGACATTTCAATAGAAAGACGTGGTCTTGGGGTCGTTGTGCTAAGGTCTTACATATCATTAGAACACAATCCTGACAAGCTAATCGTTATAGGTTATTCAATCTTTGTACAAAATCTATGTTGGTAGGCACCATCGGCACCCTATAGCTATAAGTTGATTTAAGGCTACTTCTAGAATAAATTTGATTCTAGATAGTTATAGTGAAGACGATAGTTATGAAGATGACATGAGATACCTATATGTAGGAGAAGCACAAATTCACTTCAGTAAAAAACATATCTAGCAGTCTCATCTTTGTCTGGTAATGGAACACAAATGTCCATTATTGAAATGGCTGAGATGAGGCAAAGGCAAGTATGTCAGGATCGTAGTACCTATGTGGTATACAGGTACGGGGTCCAACTTAATATGATGACACTTTTTAAGGGGATGATCAGACCATCAAACGGAACAATTTTTTCCACCAAACCATCAAACTTTACGGGACCAACATAGAAATCGCAAAAAAATCTGCTGTCCTATACATTTGGCTCGAGAAGAGATAGAAGAGATTTGTATATATTTAATACGATATTTTGAATGTAATTTATATTGAATGTGTAATATATATTTAGTTGGTAAGCCTTAAATAAATAAATAAATAAAATAAATAAAATAATAAGAAGGTTTGCAGTTTTGTTCGGAGCAGCTGTTTTTTTATGCGTTTTCTATGTTGGTTTCCATAGAAAAAAAAATCAGTTTGATTCAAAGTCAAAGTCAATATAATTTATTCAATATAGGAGCTTGAAGCACACTCATTAAACGTCAAATCTTTTTTTAAGCTGCCACCGATTGTCTGATCAGCCCCTTAAAAAGTGTCAACTTATTAAGAAGGACCCTTATATTTAGTGATAGATACGATAAAAGCGTGATCATAATACCTACCTATGTCGATATTGACGATATGAGAATGATAACAGCGTGAGTGTCAAGTAAAAATTGCCATCATCATCAGCCTGTAAAAGTCCTACTGCAGGTGGCACAGGCCTACCCTCAAGGTGGGTGTATGGACGTTCGTCCACCAAGCGTGCCCAATGCGGATTGGTAGACTTCACATACGCATCAAAATTTTTTCTTCAGCGCATGCAGGTTTCCTCACGATAAAATTTGTCGGTCAATTGACTGAAGCGCTTTTATCTTGTGTTTGTCAAGAGGAGCCCTTAATATTGTTATGTTTACTATAATTCCGAATTAGCAAAAAACATGACATAGAAAACTTATTTCATAATATTACCAAACCTACTAGTGAGAACTGAAACATTCTGCACCTTACAGTTAAAGTTTGCAATACCTACTTCTCACTGATAAACTATAATTATTAACTTATAAATACGTAAACAACACAATATACCGACCTAGGTATGCATAGAATTAAATCAAACAATTACACACCTACCACTGTAGTTCTAATTCAATCAACGAAATTACATGTTAATAGACCCTTTTATAAAAACTGGAGCTATTATTGCTCATGCAATCTGAACGAAAGATAATAATTATTGGCGGTTTGTCGCTAGTTAGAATCGCGTTTTATATCCCATGAATCAAGCTATTTTCGTTTATATTACTTAAGCAATTATGAATTCTGATAAGGGACTTGGTTTGGTTCTCTATAAGGAGCAGGCGGCACTGAGGCGGCAGCGTGAGGGCGTTCGTGAAATACGTCGAAGGCTTACCAAAGGTATGCGCGTGACCTCGCAGTGTCAAAGTTACGGAACTGTAGGTACTGACCACTCTCCCCTCCACTAGCAGGACAGCAGTCCGTTTTGCTTTTCATATAAAAGTCCGAGTTAGGATCGATAATGGTATCAGTCACCTGCTCTGATTAACTAAAGCAAAATGTTCACCAAAGTAAGTCCTATGGATTATTGTACTTAATTTATTAGAGTAATAAAAGTTCGTGAATAAATACGACTCAGAGACATTATAGAAAGATAAAATTTTCCAAATATTTTCAAGTTTTAACATTCGTAAAAGAGGAACAATTTTGTAATCGCGCTTTTCTCTTCGCGCAACAATTATTTACTAAAGATTTGCAGGTTTTACAATTCTGAATTTCAATAGTTGTACAACCAACGGAACAAAAAAAAGAATCTCAATAAATAGGAGCATGTAGTAGAACCCTCCACTCACAGTCCTATCGAATTTTCTCCGAAGTGCCTCCGTGCTTCGTACCCTGTTCCCAACTGACAGTATCCTATCTTATCTTATTAATGGGGCTGGCAAGCCGACAACACTTCAACCCACTGACAGTAAAACTCTGGATTGCAGATCGTTGCCCTCAGCGCCGTGTTGGCCGCCGCCAACGCTGGTCTGCTGCCGCTGCACCACCACGCGGCCGTCTCCTCTCAGAGCATCGTGCGCCATGATGCCCCTGTGCACTACGCGCCCGCGCACTACGCCGCGCCTCTGGTCCACGCCGCACCCCTCGTCCACCACGCTCCTCTGATCCACGCCGCCCCCGTAGTCCACGCCGCTCCTCTGGCTCTTGCCCACGGTCACGAATACGTAAGTACTTAACTATTAATTTGCCACAAAGCAAATTAGAGTAGCATGCATAGTGCAGTCTCCCAATTCACAATGTTTAGGTTAGGTTAGTTTTTGTTCTTATGGCACCTTAAAATGTTTTTCTGATTGTTTTAAAGAAAAAAAGAAAGCAAAATCATTTATTTGGGTAATCTTTGATGTACCACAGAATCATTTGTAATAAAAATTGTAAAACAACATTCTCATTTCTCATGCACATTCCAGAAATAGGATGTAATTCGAAGACGTCAAATACGATTTTAGGGGTCTTTTTTTTAAACTTGCTGACAAAAAGAATGGGGAAAGGTTCTCGGGAATTATTCAGACTCACTAGGTCCCTATTTATAAGTGCTTTTCCTATCTTAATTCCAGTCTCACCCCAAATACGACTACGCGTACTCCGTGGCCGACCCCTACACCGGTGACCACAAGTCCCAGCATGAGTCCCGCGACGGTGGCGCCGTCCATGGCAGCTACTCCCTCGTTGAGCCCGATGGTTCCGTGCGCAAGGTCGAGTACACCGCTGATGACCACCATGGGTAAGAATCAATTTCATATCTACGTTGACGAGCTGATGGCAGGTCGAAGAGTTTGATTTGAAGGGATTTGTCGATCAATGTGGTTTTGGTGATTGCCCAGAAGTTGCCGAAAGTATCGAGCATTTACTATATTACTCAGGGATACTTTCTTCGTCCACTTACCACTCATGTGATATCGTACTGGCCAAACTTCTACCCTTGAATGAATATTAGGTACCTTTTTTCGGAGCAATGCCACAATGACCTTATTTTGACGATTTAAGCTGGATCCTTTCCTCCTGGATCCTGGATGGTTTCCTATAATACCACTGTTTGACAAACAGTTCTTCATTATTACGCCGCGCCATCAGTGTCTTTCACTAGTCACATCCAGTGTATGCCTGGAAATAACATCTATCTTCTCATCATCTTCATCAACAGCCTCTATTGTTCCCACTGCTGGGGTACAGGCCTAGTGAGGGTGTTTGAACGTTAGTCCACCACACTTGCCCGATGCGAATCGCCTGGCTTCACATACTTATGATACGCATCAGAATTAGTTCAAGTCTTCCTTTATAGATTGTTCTAACTGATTTTTTCCTTTGCAGTTTCAACGCGGTTGTCCACAAGACCCCTGGCCACCACCCCGCCCCCGTGGTCCACGCTGCTCCCATCGCCCACTACGCCGTGGCCCCCCTAGCTCATGGACATCATGGCCTCCACTACTAGACCTAGCGTATACCTCTTGTTGATATGATCGTGATGGATGACTGATGATTGTGATATTTATGTGTATTAATGATGATTTTTTTATGACTGTAAATATACTCAGCTGCTGAATAGTATTTCTTTGTTTTTGTGTCACCTGTCTCACTTCAATCGTACTTGTTCATTGTAAAATGGAACTTAATATCCAAACTAGATCTTCATGGATTTATTTAATCAATCAAATCAGACTTAGGCGTCTTTTTGTGCCATTTACGGTCCTGTGCTAATCTGATCCCATTACAATCACAATGTCATCGGAACAAAGTGCTGGTGGTCTTTTTTTTACTTATGATTTATTAATTTACCCTTGTACTACATCTTGGCTATTTAAATGAATAATACTAATATTGCTTTCAAAAGTTTATAAGAATTCAAATGTATACCGCCCACATAAAGGCATTCACACGTCCCCCCATCAATCCTAAAACACAAAAGATCTAAACGACATTCTATTAAAAATGATAATTAAAAATTTTACCACACTTTACCCTTGAAATGTAAGGTTAGTTTGGCTCTAAATAATTAGTCTAGTTATTGTAATAGGCACGCGTGGTTGCGTGCGCGCACTGCGCTCTACGTAGCCGGTGTTTTGGTGCGATAATTACTATTATTTTATTCAAAATACTATGTTCTTAAAAATCAAGCCATTTTTACACTTATTTCGTGCACCTAAGAGTTTTATCATATGACTTCGTATTTTAAAAGAGCGTGTGGAATGGAGTTGCGCAAATTACTCACTT
The DNA here is from genome assembly GCA_963693445.1 of Agonopterix heracliana. NCBI lineage: Eukaryota > Metazoa > Arthropoda > Insecta > Lepidoptera > Depressariidae > Agonopterix > Agonopterix heracliana. The sequence goes on from OY856310.1 coordinate 7,769,238, forward strand.
TAATCATTGTACATTGTAGAGGTAATGCTTCTGCGCTACGACCTAGAAAAACGTACAATTAAGATTGTACCTTTGAGTTTTAGAGCTGGGAACTGATTGAGATATGCGTAGGTAAATGATCTCTTAATTGATATGTCAAAACCTTTTAGGACACTAGAGAAATTTTCAAGTATCTTAGTAGGTATTTGGGAAATGAATAACTTGAAAAACAAACCATTTAGGAATGCCATTGTTACGAAAGGAGAAGAACGGTAGCTAATCTTGTAAACAACACTAATAAATTTGAGAGAATTTCCTTTCTTCCTTCCTAGAAAGAGTTGTATTGAAGTTTGAATTCAGCAAAGTAGAGAATAGGTACGATAACACTGTATTGCTATCAAATTAACTGACTAAAGTACATCCTCTGTTCGAATTTCAACAAAATATTGACTCCAGCCAGGTGTCTATAAGTAATAATACCTCACACATCTCTTCAAACAGGGTAATTCCTAAAATCACGTCAATTTAAAAGTAATCACAACAACTGCACAGTAAGTTGCAAGTGTACAAACAAATCATACACTAATGATACAAATTGCCACAATTTCCTGCGTACTTCGATAAAGGTTAGCCGTATTATTTCGAAACCGCAATAGAAATGATCATTAGCTCCTTCACATCCGAACTCGAGGGACCGGGGACCGTGCTACTGTTGATTATATGTAAGAAGCCGTTGCTTCTATATTTCTTTATCTAGCTAGGTATATAGCTTTGAGTAAGGATCTTATCCTTAGGGTGCATTTGCATTGAAACGAAACGAACACTCGACCAGAGATTCTGGATCAACCAAGAGCCCGATTGCGCTAAGTTAAAATATCGATGTTCTTTCTTATCTAATTTCAGTTCTAATCACATTACAATCCAATTACTATTCAACTGTGCTGAATTCCGCATCGCGCTAATCTCTATGTAACTGAAAGCCCTTTACGTCTGAGCGATCTGTCAAAACGGCTCTAACGGCTGTCAAGAGCAGTACCGCGATGAGCGCAATACCAAATGTGTCAAAAGTTATGATTCGTACGTAGTCCAATCACTGTTAAATCATCAAATATTTACCGCGATTGCAGCCCCGGGGTATTATTGTGTAAGTACCCGATTCAATCAGTATCAAATTGACATGGTGTTTTCCAAAAACACTCCTCATGATTATTTCTTTATATTTAGTTAGTTAATTTTAGACTATGGATAACATGATGATCACAAAACAAAATGTTACAAAAAATTGGCTATTACCGATTTTGTAAGCACTATAATCGGGAACTAAGACAATAGACCTAATATAGGTTTCACTGTGTATACGTGTGAGGAAAAGTATAATTAACCTTTAAACCACAGACTCTACCCATCAAACTGAACAACTTTTACTGGGAGCAAAAAATCAGCTGTCCTATACGATTGCGTCGAGTAGGTATTGCAGTTTAGTATGGGACAGCTGACTTTTTTTTGCTCTGATCGTTTTGCTCCCATAGTAAAAGTTGTTCAGTTTGATGGGTAGAGTACGTGGTTTAAAAGTTAATCATACTTTTCCTAATAACCTGTATACCTGATTCAATCGGTATCAAATTGGTATCAGGTGGTGGTATTATAAGATAAGATAAGATAAATATTCTTTATTTGCACACCAAAAATACAAAAAAAAAAACAACAACAATATATGGTGGTATGGTTATATGGTTATATATGTATTATATGGTGTTTCTTGGCAGTTCTTTATATTTTTAAAAGAAAACACTGATATACTTAGTAGTTTTTTATCATAATTATACAAATTAATATCATGGTTAAGTAAAACATAGACATAGAAATGGATAAAATAAACAAGACCGATTTATGAATCATCGTATAAAAGTACGCCTTCAGAAATGCGTGCCAATTGCAACAGCATTCACAACAATGGACAAAGTTGTCAGAAAATCGGATCGGAATTCGTTCACCAGAGTCAAACATGTGCGTAACTCCTGCAGGCCACCTTCAGTTTTCTTGAATTTTGGACGTCATATGAATAACACTGTAATATACGGAAATACTTTAAAACAAAAAGGAAAAAAAACTTGTAAATGAATTAGCGTCGGTAAAAACCTACAATTGAACCAAACAACCGCAGCGCAGTGTTTTTCTCTATGACTAATAATGTCAACCTAAATGCTTTTTTGAAGGATTTACCAAAGTTCCCATTTGATAAAAAGGATTAAAGGAGTGAGATTGAGGATGCTTCATAAAGAACGAAGGGTCAATATTGAAAGGACAGGGGTTTAATGACAGCTCAACCACTGACAACCGCGCTACCCTTTCTATATCTTTAACTGACATCATTATCTTATCTCAGTTTAAACAAAGTTCAATACTTTACCTGGTACTTTAAATGTGACTAGATAACTTGTGTGACAATGTCCAAGATATTATTTAAAAAAAAGTATCTTGTCATAAAGACATTATGATGATATGATAGAATTGAAAGTAGCAGCTGTCAAATTAAAATTTCGAACTTCCATTACACGAAAAAGTTGGGGATCCGAATTTCAAAGGCCTCCCATAAAAAGTTTCACTTCAAAAAAATGTGTACCTACCTATATGCTAGGTGAAATGTTGCACTGAAACATCGTTTGATTGACTATAATGATGGTCCCGCGGAGGAAACGTACACAATATAGTAGTACACAACAGAGTTAAATGGTAGTAAGTAAAGCGACCTTGGTCTCATGCAATACCGATAGTTCATACAACGACCCGCGTGTCTTAGGGCTGTTTCATACCACAAGGATTGGCTTTTTAGAAAGTTTCTTCAAAAATTATGCAAGATAGTTGATAAGTCAATGAAGATACTTAATAATTAAAAATTTAAAACGTTTAATGCACTGAAATATAATATGATATAGACGAGATTAAAGATAATTAAATATTTTATTGTATAAAACTGAGGTATACAGGGTAAATTTTATGTCACTGCGGATAACTTCCGCATGTATTCTACTAGATGATGAGTGTGTTTGATGAGTATCAAACTGAACAACTTTTACTATGGAGCCAACTTGGAAATCGCGAAAAAAAACAGCTGTCAGCAGTCGAATAGGTACTGCAATTTTGTATGGGACAGCTGATTTTTTGTCGCGATTTTGGTGTTGGTTCCATAGAGAAAGTTGTTCAGTTTGCGCTTTCACACACGATGACGCATTGACGGAGCGGCAGACGTCAGTCCGTCATTTGTGAAGCAAGGAAGTGTATGAAACCGCACTTAGAAGCACACGCTGACGGATTGACGCACCGTGTGTACTTCTACGGACTGACGTCTGCCGCTCCGTCAATGCGTCATCTTGTGTGATCCCACTTTCATAGTCTGATCATCCCCATAAAAAGTTTCGTATAGAATATAGATGTAGATATATAGATAGAGTTTTAGACAAAGAGGTAAAAGTACCTACTAAGTCATTCGGCTTTACAGTTTTTGCAATAAGTGATTGTACGGTGTACTTAGTTAATGGCAAGAAAAACGTTTTATTGTTTACCTCCAAACATTTTAAGAATTTTCTGTCGGAATCTTATTAAAACCGCAGTATAGAAATAGCTTTAGAGGGCAATCGTGCTCGAAAGCTTTTGTATCGTGCCGACCGGACCGACTGTCGCAGTGTTGGCATCGATTTTAGTTCATTCATTCATGTAGAGGCATTCACTATACTAATTTTATACAATTTATATACAGGGTATACAGAAAAAAAAATTTTTATATCCCATACATATTTTAGCTCTCGTCGATTTGTAGAGTATGGAACATCAATTTTTTTTTTCGCGATTTCGATAATGGTCCCATAGTGAAAGTTGTTCAGTTTGATGGTCTAAACCACCCCCTTAAAGGTTTATTTGTATTTTTGTATATTGAAACGGTGAATTCAGACCATCAAACTGAACAACTTTCCCCTGAAGCCACTCTCCGGAAACGTAAAAAAAACAGCTGTTTCATACATTTGAGTCGATTTGTTTAGTATGGTGCAGCAGATTTTTTCACGTTTCCTTTGGGAAACTCCATAGTGACAGTTGTTCAGTTTGATGGTCTGAATTCACCGTTTCAGTATTTGCCAGGCTGTCACATACACACTTATAGTTTTCTTTGTTCGTTCCACAATACTATACTTCAATGTATTCATAGCTAATATTTCAGAAATAACTCAATATAAAGTAGAACTAAGTGGGCATAATGCGAAACAAATTCAAAAGACGTAAGACAAAGAAACATAATGCAATTATAACAATGAGTTGAAAAGAGAGAATATTTTGTTGCAATACTTAGTAGCATTAAATTGTAGAAAATAGAAAAACTAACTTTACGCTAATTCTAAACGAAGATTATCATAAATACCATTTTTCGAGTACAACTATCTACGAGCTAGAAACTAAAAATTTAAATAGTGTAATATTTTTTGGAGATCACGAAGCAGGAGTGGTCCAGACAAAATCTACATTAAACCTGGGGAAATTCCGATGCAATTGATAATTTATAACAAACCTTACATCATCATTATCATTATGTTATTTTGACTGTTTCCAAAGTTGATGTTGTCATAAACACATTTTATACAATGCTAATAAATAAGCGGCTTACTGGTTAATATCTTCTTCGTCATCCTTTACAGGGTGTAAGCAAATACCTTGGTAATATTTAAAGAGGTGGTTTATACAATGAAACTGAAAAACTTTCACTTTGGTATGGAGACAACGTTGAAAAAAATAAAAAAACGAGTGTGTTTTAGACCACACGACTGAAGTAAAACTACTACTATTTGTATCGTACAAATATTTGTCCCTTACGGGATTCGAACCCGCGACCCTCGGCACAGCAGGCAGGTTCACTACAGACTGTGCTATCGGGCCGTCGAAGAATGGTTTATGGATATGATTAGCCACATCTTTCATCAAAGCACACTCGTATTTTAGGCACTTAAAATTTTTTGCATTTTCTTCTCAACGGAACAATCTTGAGCCACGAGATTTAAAACGCTTGTAAAATATTTTGGTAATCATAACTGCGAAAGTCATTTATACATCGTCGTTCGAAAACTCTATGCATTAGCATAGACATATTACTCTAGCGATAGACAAGCTCGTTCAAACAAACAACATGTCACAGAAAACAACACAAAATTACACATGCGGTCTGTCATTGCCATAGTGACGAAGTGAACTCGGGAACATCAATCAGGTGCGTACACCTCATTCAAGTGGAACGTGTTGCTTCTATGGAAGGGCAAGTCTATCGCTAGAGTTTAAGTCTTTTGAGTCTATGGCTATTAGCAAGGAGATACTAATACATCACTACGTCACTTCCGTTCGCCTCACCCGAACACTTTTCATAATGCTCTCGTCACGCATTCGCCAGCTTACCCCCCAATTCAAGCGTGCGTAAAGAAGTTTTACTTCAAAATCTACGTCTAGGTACGTAGATACCACTACCACTCCAAAACGCATCCTCTCACGAATAAATGTAAGAGAAAACAAGTTATAATTCACTACGTGAACCCGGTGCGAAGAAACATTTCTTCATTAATAAAACAGAGCTCTATATTTCAGGCTACATTCAGTGTCAAGGCTGTCGTTCGTCACGCCCGGTTACATCCGTCTCAGAGCTCCATTCCATGACAAGCCGTTACTAAATTCTATTAAAATACAATGCACTTGAATGAATGAACATTGTGACAAATTTAACAGTCTATGAAGCCGGATCTCGGACGACTTTAAATAACAAGCAAATCTTCGTGTTTATTTTATTTACAATGGTTTGTTTACGTCATTGTAATTTTTTTAAATTTTTATGGTTTCATTTTTCAGTTTGATCATTGGACGTAGAAAGACCCAGAGCGGGGGTCTAAGCCCATCTAGCCTGGCATGCGGCCCAAGTCCCTAGAAAAAACTTTGGCTTCGGCCAAGGCCTTTTTTATGACTAATACAGTACTACTTAGGGAGCAACTACTGCTTTTACTGCGGATTATAGGGGGGACCACATCACACCCAGCCCTAGGCCGGCCGTCAAAAGTCAAAAAAAATAATGGGTACATTTGGCAAAGGCGGGGTGGGCTATTGGACTATTTATAGATTGGACTAGACCGTCTACGGTTGTTAGGTTTGTTTGCTTTGTTTGCTCATTTAAATAGTTAGTTTTAGGATATTCTGTTAAATTGAATCCTTAATTAAATTCAAAAGTTTGTTCGTTAATTTTTTTTTTTATTGGTAGGTGATCCAGCCAGCAGCCAGTATACAAAACAGGCGATGCTATAGTTTTCGCACTAAATATAAAGACAACATAACAGTAGTCAGTAACAACTAATCGTTCAATATTATTGATTATAAACATGTTACAGCCATGTTGTGCTATTTCGAATCAAATTAAAGATTGAAAAATTTGTCTCGGGCGGGACTTGAACCCACGCTCTTCCAAACCGGGGAAACGTGCTAACAAATTACACCACCGAGCCCACAACTCAGAGAACGAAATTTTCAATCTGTTACGTCTTAACTAATCGTTCTTCCCCTTCTGATAGGTTTTATAATTATTTGATGTAATAGGTTGATATTTGATTGATTTATAAACAAGTAAAATAATACTTTTGCTAAACCTTGAACGTATCCGTGCGAAAATGAAACTTTAAGTTTAATCGACCGTGAAAATAAATGTTCTAAGAAATAACCACGTACGCACTAAGTTAGTAAGTACAGGGTGTAGGGAAAAGTATCATTAACCTTTAAACCACATAGTCTACCCATCAAACTGAACAACTTTTACTATGGGAGCAAACATGTCAGAACAAAAAAATATTACTCCATACGTTTTAGTCGAGTAGGTAGGTACTGCAGTTTAGTATGGAACAGCAGATTTTTTTTCTGTCTGGTTTGTTCCCATAGTAAAAGTTGTTAGGTAGATTATGTGGTTTAAAGGTTAATGATACTTTTCCTAACACCCTGTATAACACATAGCTGTGGACTATCTCAATTTTAATTGTCTTCTTTAAATGTCTATTATTGACAGCAATTCGATGCTGCTTATTAATTTATCATGTAAGGGTATTATGTGGTTTAAAGGTAAAGAATACCTTTTCCTTACACCCTGTATATGGCTTGTAACAGTGTTATGTCGTCGAGTGCGTCGAAGTAGTGCTCTGACATGACATTGACCTGAAAAAGTGTACCAGTTATTAGTAAAATACTATTGCACGTACTGCGTACAGTCAAGGACGTAAGTAGAGACCTCTATAATCATGTATTAAGCGCAAGACGCAAATGTGTCTTACACCTATTGTTGTTGTTTGTACATTTAGGTATTTAGGTATGTAGTGTAGATTAATTACACATTTTACTTCTCAGTTGTGCAGTGTAAATGTTATAGACAAACATAGTGTGGATGCTAAAATCTACAAATACGCGATAGACTCGTTTGGTCTACTAAATGTCTTTAAACTTTCACGAAATCGGTATCGGAACGTATTTATTACCGTTAATATTGTATTTAACAGTTCGTTTAATACAAGTTATGAGCCTAACCTTACGCGTCTAAACCACAAAACATAATCACCTGTAATTATTATGTACAATAAAGTGTAAAGTGAAGCACAAACAGTGTCTTAAATAATATGAAATTTGATGTAACGCGATGTATATTCGAATGAATATATACTTCGTAGTTATATCTAATAATATGCACCCTATAGATTATATCAAAATATCCGTCTAAGCTTGCAACACTCCACGTTTTCATAAAATGATCGTAATTCTGGATCTTTTTTTAGGAATTTGTTTTCGGAACCATAAAAAGATATGTAAAGATGTGGCCAACTAAGCCAAGAAAAAACCTACCTAAGATACAAGGTGTAAGGAAAAGTATCATTAACCTTTAAACCACATACTCTACCCACCAAACTGAACAACTTTTACTATGGATCACTGGTCAGTGCAAAAAAATTCTGCTATTCCATACTAAACTACAGTACTTCAAGGAAAATAATGGGCATCGGAAAACATCGGAAATAATCGTAAAAGCAGCTCTATATCATTATACAATACTGCCTAGTTTCGTTCGGTCATCTTCGAGAGCATGAAGTTAGTCGATGCTCATTATTTTCCTTGAAGTACTGTACATGGGCAGACATGGGCACACGACTCATATGTATGAAACATTTGATTTTTGTTGTTGTTCTGAATAGGTGCCCTTAAGGCGGTTGCTTTAGTTCAATCACTGGTTTAGTTAACCTATCAGGGCGTTTCATCATCACTAATTTGGTCCCATCCATTATATCGAATAGGCTAAGTGGCTAACTAACAAAATGGTGATCCCAGTATAGGTCGAAAATATAGTTTTCTACCTATCAGAAGTAACAAGCAACAGGTTCATTCATAGGGAGCAACGCTGTACCTATTTGACATTTTGTAAAATAAAATAAGGTCCTTCATAATATGCTGACGGTGTTTTAATGATCAGACCATCAAACTGAACAACTTTTATATGGGACTAAAATGTCGCGATAAAATACTATACTGTTCCATTCAAAACTGCAAATTTACTCGACCAAAATGTATGGAAATGTAGAGTTCTTTTTCGCGATTTGAAGGTTTGAAATGTTTGTCCCGTTACCATGGAAACCTAATTACTATTCTATTAATGTTTTATAAAGCTCGGTGGCGCGTTGCGGAGAGGTATGAACTCTCAATCAAGAGGTCCGGGTTCGAATCCGCACGGACAACATGCCACGTACCAATGAGTTTTTCTAACTTATGTACGTATTACCGACTGCTCTCAAACGGTGAAGGAAACATCTTGAGGAAACCTGCATATACAGAAGAAGAAATTCTGATGCATAAGTGAAGTCAACCAATCCGCATTGGGCACGCGTGGTGGACTAACGTCCAAACACCCTCCTAGAGGGTAGGCCTGTGTGTGCAGTGGGACGTATATAGGCTGATGATGATGATGATGAATCATGTAGTCTTACAAAACACCGTGTTGTTGTCGAAACAATAATGCAAGGGCACTTTTAGTTTAATAACATTCTACCTCATTAACGTTTTACACGCAAATTATGTATAGTCAATACACCACAAACAAACATTCAAGTATTTTTATTACCTATAATTTCACGAACATAAAAACTGCCCTATTTAAATATCATTTAAATGTACCTATAGGCATTTAATTATATCAAACAAACGATCGTTTGGGTGTGATAACTAGATATTTCTTTAAAGTTTAATTTATGCAAATTGCTGATATAGCTGTCACAGACACGGCTGTGCAATATAATATTTTAATCAATTATGAATCAATCTTTATGTCAACATTAAAATTAATAAACTTAACATAGTTAGTAATTCTTGTTTTAGTTCTACAGCATAGCATGCATAAGCATATGCTCTCGACTATATTCCCCGTCAGCATATTATGATGGACCCTGTATATACCGATTCAAAACAACAACAAAGGGAAACGCCGCTCAAATTTTTATTTATAACCTACTGAAATGCTTTGGTGCATATGCTCACGACTATATTCCCCGAGGGGGTTGTCAGTGATATTCTGAAACCTCAGAACATCCACGTTTCACCAGTAGTACCGAAACTCTGTCCTGTGCAGTGCTTTGGTGCAGTTTGCCCAATAAACGCCTCTACATCATTAGTATGCATTACCACTATTGTTTCGACACTAAACTAGTAGTACTAAACTTTATTAAAGTTTAATTGTCGCACTTTTTCACATGTAATACACACATTTTCGCACGTTAGTACTTAAAATGCAATAACAGGTGCACTGTTGTAATATTGGCCTCGTGTTAACAGTATACTTTATTCCACAACAAATTCCCATGGAAAAATCTAAATACCTTCGTCGTAAGGACGACAATGGCTTGAGTCGGGAGATATCCTTCTTGAGTCTTTGCATGTAACTATTTTTATACCATGAGATGTACTTGCGTTCGTACGTTTTAACTTCCGTAGGGATAGCAAATCTTGTAATGATTGATGTTATGTACCTATCTCTTAAGTATGCCGTCTTTTATTTAGAAGATTACGTTCCAATGCAGATCTCTAGCTTCTTCTCACGTTAAGCGTGGCACCGTAGCGGGTCAAATTCTTCGTCGCGGGCCCAGGTTCTTAAGATTAAGAATTAAAATGTTATTTATTCAGACAACTTGATCCATAGGTGATACAAATATCTTATGAACTATGTTAGAAATGTAACAAAGGCTTAAGTAGGATAAATGACTTACCGTATCCCATCAAAACCCGCACGCAGTGTATCTGTAAAAATTAACAAACTTCAGCGATATAAATGTCCAGAAGTGTAAGTTTAAAGAGAAATTGATGTTCTGAGGTTTCAGAATATCTCTGACTACCTTATGGAATACAGTTGTGAGCATATCCTATGCTAACTATAATAAAATCAATACGAAGAATCCTGCTAGTATCAGTAGTTCGGTTATAATTATATTCACTACCGATACTTTGATACTTTTTTGTCTGTGTGGTTTAGGACCAAACTTTTGAGATAAGATAAAGATATCTTTTTCTTGCCTCAAAGCTCAAACTGTTCATTAGAATCTACTATCGTAGTCTCAGATAATACGACTAATACGTATAATATGACTAAACATTAGTTTACAAAAACTTCGTTTAAAATTAATGACCGTAAAATTTAAACGTTAACTAAAATTTATTTATGTTGGCAGGATTCACGCTTAGCGTTTTCGATACTATCGTACTTATGCCGAAACTGTTAAATTCCTTAGATACTTAATTACATATCGGGGACCATCGATACCTAATTGCTTTCCTGACATGCAACCTACATGATATTACGATAGGGCCATTGGCAAACCCTGAGAAATTGATCAATGGATTTTTGCTCCAATAATTCCCACAATTATAACGTAGTATAAAAGGTAATGAAGCAGGGCAAACACTGTACACTTTTGTCTCAGGTTTAGGACAGTATTAGTGTTGTTAAAGATTATTTAAAGTGATCTGACAATATGTTGTCGAGAGTAAGTCTTATAAGTATTATTTGCATGATTTATATGTGATAGATAAGTTTGATAACTGATAATCTTGATTGAACCATAAAGGTATTATACCTACCTTACAGGAATAGAGCTACTGACATGAGCTGTCAAATGAAACCGTTTTTGGATGTTTTCAGGAGACTATTCGCAGGGAAACATTCGAATACTGCCTATAATTCTGAGTCTAACGTGAAATCGTGTATAAATTAATGAAGTAGTGTCAGTATATTTCACAAAATTATCTACGTTTTCACTTTAGATTCGCGGAAACCGAATTGTAAAAATTGGTAAGAGATTAGAAAACTGTTTTCGAAAAACATCCAAAAACGGTTTCATTTGACAACTCATGTCAGTTGCTCTATTCCTGTAGGGTATAATACCTTTATGGATTTAACATATAAATTGGGTACAAGGAAAGAGCCTCCCCGAGCGACGAAACCTGAGTTCATCTGGCGGACCCTGGGCAGTCAGCCTCGATACGACTATTGCTAACTGGCTAATGGTTCCAGGAAGAGTTTGTTTCCAAAAAATCTGTTAGAAAGTGTCTCATTACTTTACATTGTAGTATGTATGTTGGTTCGTAATGGAAAACAAATAGTGCACTTTTAACCCACTTTTCTTATATGAACAGCCAGAGTAGCACCAGTTTATTCTACAGCTCTAAAATATTGGGTTCTTTGCCCAATCTGTTTCAAATAGTCCATAAGTAAACAAAAGCCAACAATCGATTCGACACCGTCTTGAATGATTTTTTATACTTACGCGAGACTCGGTTTTTATCCATACCAACTATATGTAAGCGCGATTTGTTCTTTGAAAGAGACGTCCCTTTGTATACAGTGAAGATACGTGTCGCATGCGAATAGATAAACTATACCAAAAGGGCAGAAGTATGAAAATTGGCATCGAAAGCTTAAATTAAAGTGAAATTTATCTTGCAGGTGCTAGCAGTATTCGCACTGGTATCGGCCTGTCAGGCCATATTCCCGTTCCACTACCACCACCACCACCACCCGGCGGTGTCCCATCAGGAGCTGATGAAGCACGACGGTCCCCACCACCCCGTACCTATCCCAATCCACCACCCGATTCCGATCCATCACCCCATCCCTCATCACCACCACCATGTGCCACACGTTCCGATCCCAGTCCATCATGATCATTACGTAAGTTAATTTTGACTCATTGGTATTAGTTTTGGGTGATGGACTAACACCCAATGAAGGGTACATTGGCCAATAGGCTAGACCTCTGTCCCATCCATGTGGACGTATAGAATAGAAGCTTATATAAATAAAGTGGTAGACGGCTGATAAATCTGGCCAACATGGTAAAATTTAAAATAGAACGCAAACAGCTCAACTAGTATGGCAATTAGAACATTTAGTTTAGATGTTGTAGACACCAGGGCATACAAGGTGCTTGCTTGCACCAAAATATAATACATACATTGACACATACCTTCCAGGAATAGTCTGCTCTCGCCCCCAGAGACTTCTCTTTGTTATATCTGTGATTATATGATGCAGTACTAGACATGTTTGCTTAAATTGTTCTTTCTTATTAATTGGTTTTCATAGCTCAGACACAGATTAAAAATAATAATACTCAGAGGGTAGTGAACCTGCCTGCTGATCTGGAGGGTAGTGAACCTGCCTGCTGATCTGGAGGATTCTAATTTCGCAAGGGTCAAATATTTGTATGATGAATATTAATATTTGTACCCGAGTCATGGATGTTTGTATCTATACATTATATTCCATGTCGTTGTCTGGTCATCAACTCATCATTATACAACTCCAGGCTAGAGTTTCAAACATACTTTTATTGCAACTATATAATCTGGGTAACAATATCCAAGATATTACAAACATGTGACCACACAAATATATGAATTATACTAAGTGCAACTGCAACATCCAGGTCCTAGGCATACCTACCACTGAAATCCACCTTCACCCTCCGACGGGCATCGATTAAATATTAGTATCTACAAGGCAGAAACTATGGATCTCCACTTTGGGCGGTCTGAACATACTTCACTTGCATCATCTAGATTTTAAAAGTCTTTAAATAAATACCTACTTGGTACACTATCGCCTAAAATGCATAAGTATTACAACATAAAAATACATAAGTATTGCAACATTCATAGCGTCTGTAACCTATCACCTACTTAAAACACAACTGTATCAGTTATTTACTTAACAGCGAAGTAAATTATTATTCAGTCTGAAAATTTTGTTTGTACGAGCTACTGGAATGTGGATTGCGAATCATCTGTGTAGCAACTGCTGCAAAACTATAAAGAATACTATGTTACTGAAATATTCTTTCAGCGTTTCTCGAAAAGGTACTGTTGAACCATCGAAGGATGACAATGATAATGATGATGTTGATGATAGTGTGAAAGGGGCTAACTAATGGTCTGAGACCGCGATCACGTTGAACTTCAAACTTTTAATTTGTAATCAAAATAATGCCTAGGAGAAATCGCATAAAATAGCCCTGGATTCTCACTGTAAACGACTGACATATATACCTACTCTAGCGATAGACAAGCTCGTTCAAACAAACAACATGTCACACAAAACAACACAAAATGACACACAAGTCACACAAAACAATACAAAATTACACATTGCGGTCTGTCATTGCCATAGTGACGAAGTGAACTCGGGAACATCAATGCGGTGCTGGTACCGCATTCAGGTGGAACATGTTGCTTCTATTAGCTTCTATTATATGAAAGGGCCTGTCTATCGCTAGAGTGTAAGTTCATGGTATTAACAAATTCTTGCAAAGCGATAATATAACTGACTGATGGTTCAGAATTGATAACTGATTTGATACCTTTCTTTATGAAACTCGTTTTTTTTCTAATTCTATTAAAAGTTACGTACAACGTTACCGGAAATTTGTAAAAAAAAAAATTGGGCATTCTCCTATTTTTCACGCGACAATGATATTTCGTGATAAAAGGAAGGTGTAGCAAAGATTCTGCCCCGATAGAAGATACAGTCGTTAGTTGATATCTAAGGTTGTTTATATTTCTAAGTATTTCCTGCAAGAAAACGAAGAATGCTGTCACCACGCTGCGCTGCTGCCACAAATCGCGTCCGCTTTATTAAACATTTGTCAACTCTCATTATTAATTCAATAGCTTGTAGGACATATTCTCAAAGGCTACAATTACATAAATAGTGTATAAATTAAGTAAATTCCCTGCCATTACATTACTCCACACTGTTCACTTCCTGCCTGTTTAGTTACACTTTGGACAGGTTATTTTCATAACTACGACGAATCTATTTTAATGTCCAGTCACTGATGTTGCTAAATGTTTGTATCTAGAATATCTAGTTCATTAGGATGTAGTTTGTTTCGTAACCGATTATGACAATGTTTAGGTCTGAAGTATCGCTGCCGGTAGTGTTATCCGTCGAAATACTGAGCTGAATGGAAAGATTTAGAGTATGAAGCCATCGACTCGATAGAAGAAGAAGTATAATAGTACAGTCATCAACACAGCCTATACAGGGTGATATTGATATCATTAGCATCCTTTTAAACTAAGAGTCTACCCATCAAACGACCAGTGTACTGTACTGTACTGTATATGTACTGTACCACCTGTCGGTTTGCACAATAAAACTTTTTCAATTTTAATTTCAATCAAACTGATACGATAAGAGCAAACCCATCGGAACAAAAAAACATCCGCTGTTCCATACTGAACTACAGTGCCTAGTCGACTCTAATCATTTATTTTGTTTTCAGCTCCGATCGGTTTGCTCCCATATTAAAGTAGTTCAGTTTGATAGGTATATAGACTCTTAGTTTAAAAGCATGCTAAAAAAAATATTAAAATCGGTTTAGTTTTGAAGTTGGAAATAGGGGAATACGAAATACAGATTTCGTAGATTTTATGTAGATAAAATCGGTCCGAGCTGCAGCTGTCTCTTTCGCACTCTAGTCGGCGGGGTGTATAAGTGGGGCGGATTGGAAAAATACAGTCGGAAAAGTGACCTATTCTCCAAATTAGCATTTCAGCCCGCCTATCCTCTTAGCTAACAAAAACAAAAAACCTACTGTCACCATCATCGTGCTGTCATTGCCAACTGCCTCACTGATATCTGGAAATCATTTCAGTCGTTCCCAGAATACAAGTTCGCTTACTCGGTGCATGACCACCACACAGGAGACGTGAAGTCGCAGCATGAGCACCGACACGGGGACGTCGTGAAGGGAGGCTACGAGCTCGTCGAGCCTGACGGCAGGTACAGGAAGGTCGAGTACAAGGCCGATGACCACACCGGGTGAGGATCCTCTGTTTATTATCACTTATAATACAAGTTCGCGTACTCGGTGCATGACCACCACACTGGAGAAGTGAAGTCGCAGCATGAGCACCGACACGGGGACGTCGTGAAGGGAGGCTACGAGCTCGTCGAGCCCGACGGCAGGTTCAGGAAGGTCGAGTACACGGCCGATGACCACACCGGGTAAGGATACTCTATTTGTTATCACTTATAATACAAGTTCGCGTACTCGGTGCATGACCACCACAATGGAGACGTGAAGTCGCAGCATGAGCACTGACACAGGGACGTCGAGAAGGGAGGCTACGAGCTCGTCGAGCCCGACGGCAGGTTCAGGAAGGTCGAGTACAAGGCCGATGACCACACCGGGTGAGGATCCTCTGTTTGTTATCACTTATAATACAAGTTCGCGTACTCGGTGCATGACCACCACACTGGAGACGTGAAGTCGCAGCATGAGCACTGACACAGGGACGTCGAGAAGGGAGGCTACGAGCTCGTCGAGCCTGACGGCAGGTACAGGAAGGTCGAGTACAAATCCGATGACCACACCGGGTGAGGATCCTCTGTTTGTTATCACTTATAATACAAGTTCGCGTACTCGGTGCATGACCACCACAATGGAGAAGTGAAGTCGCAGCATGAGCACCGACACGGGGACGTCGTGAAGGAAGGCTACGAGCTCGTCGAGCCCGACGGCAGGTTCAGGAAGGTCGAGTACACGGCCGATGACCACACCGGGTAAGGATACTCTATTTGTTATCACTTATAATACAAGTTCGAGTACTCGGTGCATGACCACCACAATGGAGACGTGAAGTCGCAGCATGAGCACTGACACAGGGACGTCGTGAAGGGAGGCTACGAGCTCGTTGAGCCTGACGGCAGGTACAGGAAGGTCGAGTACAAAGCCGATGACCACACCGGGTGAGGATCCTCTGTTTGTTATCACTTATAATACAAGTTCGCGTACTCGGTGCATGACCACCACACTGGAGACGTGAAGTCGCAGCATGAGCACCGACACGGGGACGTCGTGAAGGGAGGCTACGAGCTCGTCGAGCCCGACGGCAGGTTCAGGAAGGTCGAGTACAAGGCCGATGACCACACCGGGTGAGGATCCTCTGTTTGTTATCACTTATAATACAAGTTCGCGTACTCGGTGCATGACCACCACACTGGAGACGTGAAGTCGCAGCATGAGCACCGACACGGGGACGTCGTGAAGGGAGGCTACGAGCTCGTCGAGCCCGACGGCAGGTTCAGGAAGGTCGAGTACAACCCAAGTAGCAGAAGGCTGTATAACCTAGGCGTTTTATCACCAAATAGTGATATAGTACGCCTATAATGGTAACCATTGTGACTGCTTGTACTATAAAGGTTTTTAAAAGAGCGTTTTGATTCTATAAGATTAAAGAGCATTTAAGTTCTATAGTCAGCTCTTAGAACGCTTACAGGACCATACAAAAGAACCTTTAAAGAGTTGCACTGTAATCGATATGAAAAAAGCGGATATGGTACTATTTAGTACTATAGACAACCTTACTGACACTTTTATGTATTTATTTTGCACTAATAATGAGTCAAAATTGTTATTACAGTACTAGTATTGAAGCTACATCGAAAACCCTATTATAGGATCAAATTGCACTATAAATTAACCTTACACGACCATTACGTAATGTTTTAGCTTCTTAAAAGCTCCCTCCACACCGTTATGGGGACTGTTCTGTGAAAGTCACGAAAACTCCTCTATAGTACTAAATAGTACCATAGCTACTCCTGGTGCCGTTGCTAATGAACATAAATGGCTTAAATTGCTTTATAATTGAGTTTGTGGTACTGCTACGAGACTAAAGCGTGACATAAAAGTACTAAAATTAACGATTTATGAACTAATTAGATCTGTAACTAACTTTTGAGTACCAATTATATCACTGGTAATTCATAAATGGTGGCATACTGTCATGGCTGCTGTTTTCTGCAATGACAGCACATTAGCAGCACGGCTGTAGCCAATGTGTACTATAACAGCCATAGTCGGGACAATTCCTTATTTTATTAATTTACATTTTATTAAAACACGAAAATTATGAGGGCGCATTGTCAAATTTGAAATCAGCATAGTGATTTTATCGATACAATTATTTTCGCAAGTGCAAGTTACGGCAGATTTACGGTCCATGGATGTTTTGTAGTATGTCCTTTTTATTAGGTAATACATGTTACGTTAAGCAATGGCGAATGACATAAAAAAAGCATATTATTCACATACCGAAATTTGTTTTGTTAGTTAAGCGCTTACTTACCCCAAATAATGGGAAATGGGCAAGAGAATGATGAGTTAAGCGCTTACTTACTTAGGATAGCGAAACAGAATCGATTACGGTGCAAAATAGCACTATAAACGTTTTTCGGTTACTTTAATAGTAGTAGATTTATCACCGTGAGAGCCTTTATGTAATGTTTATAGAATAAATTAGTGATAAAACTAGGGCCTTTTTGGGGTTCTCTAGACGTTTACAACACCATTATAGTGCTAATCATGAACACTAATTAGCACGCTCTAAAACGTTCTCAGGTCTTTTATAGTACCAGATTTTGCTGCTTAAAGCCGATGACCACACGGGGTGAGGATCCTCTGTTTATTGTCACTACAAAAATATCGACACTCCCTAGGAATGACATTGTATCTACTACCTTTCTAGTCGTATGTCAAATATACAGGATGTAAGGAAAAGTATCATTAACCTTTAAACCACATACCCTACCCATCAAACTGAACAAATTTTACTAAAGGAGTAAACCTGTCAGAACAAAAAAATTATCAGCTGTCCCATACTAAATTTCAATGCAATACCTGTCCGATTTAAACGTATGGGATAGCTGATATTTTTTTGATCTGACAGGTTTGCTCCATTAGTAAAAGTTGTTCAGTTTGATGGGTAGAGTATGTGGTTTCAAGGTTAATGATACTTTTCCTTACACCCTTTGTTTGATTTTGTATTATCGGTAACGAAACTTGATTAAGTCCGGCCTGACGTTGCAGACTTCAATGATATGTCAAAGAAATTTAATTTTTGCAGAATAATACTAAAAATATGTTTAAAATCAGAAACGAGAGAACAAAGAATGGTGATATCTATTTTTAAAGCCTTTAAAATTAAATAAAAGTCAAGAAATTGATTTCTAGATTGTGTTAACCATTGTGTTAATTTTACATGAATTACTAATTCGATTATAGATAGTTTTTAAAAATTGGACTAACTTTATGAAGAAACTTAGTTTGTATGCAGCGCGTTGAAGGCTTTCGGTACATTCTCTGAACGTTATCTTCTTTGTTGCAGCTTCAACGCCATCGTCCACCATTCCTCGCCTCATCACCATGTTCATCACGCCCACCATCACATCTAACCTGGCACTGACACATACCTTCCTCGATCTTCTCCGCAATAAGACTGACTCCCTCTCCAAAGATTTGGAAAATATTAATACGATAACGAGCAGATTAAATTTATTAGCGCTAATTCTGATTTCTTTTTTTTCCTAAACACTAGATATTTAACTAATTCGTTAGTTTTTATTACATTAACTATAATTAGGCGCGTTGAAACGTTTAGCTATAATTTTCCTATTGATGTTTAAATAATTAATAGTGTTTAAGTTTGGTATTTTTTGATTGAGGAAAGATTGTTAAATATTATAAAGGGTAAGTTAAAACCTTGTTAAAACATCAAAATGAACAATTGAAAAGGTAATTTCCGATTTATATAACCCCCGACGCAAAAAGAGGGGTGTTATTTCTGTGAGAGGTCCAAAAATAAATCATTTCGATCCATGTTCTTTAGGGAAAGTTAATTAGTTTCATTATCTGAATACCTCCTTAAATTTTTTTTGTAAAAAATATTCAAACTATTTTCACTGACTAGGAACAATGAAAAAGCAAAATCAGTGTCTAAAGTGGCTCTTTACAGATGATTATTATTACGTTGTCCTATTGATAGACGGTGGTAAAAACTAATAATAAAATCCACTTTCAATGTTATTTGGATCTAGCTACTTTTTTCATGGTCTGGTAGGTAATAATTACTAATTAGGTATCTATTATTCAATTAGCAAGTTATAGTTTATAAATATAGCCTAAAGTTTAGTGGTATAGCCTAAAGGTTACTGCACATCATGTTGGTTAAGTAACACGAACAAAATAATAATAGATTAGTCTCCAGCAGTGCGATTTTTGAAAATCATACGAGCGGTTCGGCAGTAGAAAATGTCAGAATTACTATGGAGATTATGCATCTTTCTACTGCCGAGCCGCTCGTATGATTTTTGCAGGAAGTTTCGAAATTTTTTTGTTGAGACATTTAGGTTAATTCGACTACGGCCATACAAAAGACATCAACGGGCTATCCTCAAAACATAGTAAGTAATACGTATTATGCGTCAATAAGCAACATTGCTATAGAATTTCCACTAGGCTCTTATTCTTATCTCTATGACATTTTAATCTCTACAAAATTCATTTGCATCATAATCATAACATTATAATAATCTACAGCCAAAGACGAGGAACATTGGAAATTAAAATCAGAATTGAATACTATTGCAAAATAGCGTTCGAATAATTAGGTCATCATCATCACCTGTCGCAATTATACTGATAACGTACTACGATGAGCTGTCGAAAGTTTCCTTTTAACTACTCGATAATTATGGACACGCCCTTAATGAGAGAAACTTCAGAATAAAAACTGTAAAATGTTAGGTAGGCGTATAAGGCTTAATTACAGTAGCTAAAGTATCATCGTTATAAAGGAAATCGATTATTATTTTAAAGCAATACACGGGCGTATAAATACCTTGATGAGATTACTGAAGATATCACTTTAGTTTTGGAAATCATTGTGGAATAGTAAAGATGATTTGGAAGGTGAGTTACTGAAAAACGTGGAATTCCAGTGATATAAAATAAACAAAAAAATTGTTACAGTAAAATAAACAGAAATAACAATTCTTGTCAAAGTTACGTGTGCCAAGTGATTTAACAGGATTAAATGTAGTCCAATAAAATAGCAATTAATCAGTGAAAAGGGTTTTAAGATTTAGTGACTGGTCCTTCGAGATATATCTCAAATATTTACAAAAGTGATGTCGTAGTCTGAAACCTTTGTATATCGAGGATACCTGGGTGATCGAAAAATAAAATAGTCAATTTTGTCGTAGCAAAAGCAAGCAAGCAGCAAGTTGACCACTAACTTGCCTCCACCAACACGCACTGGGCCCGCGTGGTGGTGTATGGCCCAATCCCTCTCACCCTTATTCGTGAGAGGAGGCCTTTGCCCTGCAGTGGGATTCTATAGGCTATAACTTACTTACTTTTTTTTCTCGTAGCATTACCGGTTATAAAGATATTACAGTTTGTAATCTACATTCTCATTAATAAATATTTTACAAAATGACTTATGATATAATGGTTTATCAAGGAGAATATAGTAAGATTTTCTTTGTTCGAGGTGCAACAGTGAATATCGAAAAAAAACATATCGGCAGCTGGCCAATTGGCCATACATTCTATACTAGAATCTTCAAACCCCTTTTGAAATTAACTTTTATAGACATTGAGCAAAATTAGACAGAAGTTAAAAGTGAAAAGAGCACTCCGATCTCGCATATTGCGTTGATCCACGAACTAAAGTTTATTGCGTTTAGGTAGGTATGAAAAAACTCCTTAACTAGTTCAGGGGTATTGTTCGATTTATTACGAAGTAGGTATTGTTTTTTAAAGATATATTGTTAGGTAGAGCGCAAGCGACATTTTTAATATCGTCACCTCCAAAATGGCGCTTCAGTCTTTTTATCGTATATACAGGGTGTTAAATTAAATGCGTTACATAGTTAAGGGTATGCTTCACACCATAAATCTGAGCAACTTTCACTATGGGACCAAAATTGGAAACGCGAAAAAAATAATCTACTCTATAGGTACATTTGGGTTGAGTCTCCATTGAAACATTTTTTTTTTGGCGATTTTGCTGTTGGTCCATGTTGGTCTAAGTGAAAATTGTTCAGTTTGATGGTCTGGAACACTTATTGTACGTAAAGCATTTAAGTTTACACCCTGAATATCAAAACAACAAGAACAGTTTGCTGCTAATATTACATTGATGAAGTTTATTGTCACAGGAAATTTTGTTAGCACTCGAAATGGGTAAAACCAAAGCTACAAATTCAATACCAAGAAATCTTTTCATAAAAGTTTATTATAACTATTTATACCACTGATAATTCTGAAAAAGCAACTTTATAATTAACAGGCTATAGCATTACTCGCCTTGGGGGTAAGCGTGCTCGGTGACGATCATCATCACTACGCCTACTCGGAGCAGAACGTGCAGTTGCACAACGTGCAGCGAGGCCACCACGGCGAGCTCGGTCACATCGGACACCATCCTGAGCATCATCAGGAATACGTAAGATTTTTATTATTGTTGGCTGGGCTATTGCAAGCAAAGTTCGTTATGTAACACTGCGACCATCGCTGATCTTTTGTGTTCGCCCCAAGCTCACCCATATTTTACACATACATCCGAACTAATTTTTTATTATTCTCGGGTATGCAGGTTTCCTTACGATGTTTTCCTTCACCGTCGAGCTAGTGATAATGTTAAATACAACCGTACATAAATTCCGTAGAACTTAGTGGTACAGGCCAGGAATCGAACCGCCGCCTCTTAATTGAGTCGCTAGCTCTCTTCCGTATGGACTATCATCGCTCTCCTTATATTTATACGTAAGATACTAAACTTTTTAATTTGGGTGAATGCAGCCGGCCTAGACTACTCGTCAAACATATTGAGCAATGAGCAAAGGGGTGACGGGTGTGCGCTGTAGCGTGTATACATTGTTCAGCGCAATCAATTTTTTTGCCAAGTTATTTATTGGTTCCAGTTACTGGATTCATCTAAACCAGACATATTGCCCCTAAACCCAACTTTGCGGTAAGAGCAGGATTGTAGAATAACAGTGGAGAATTATGGAAGCTAATAATGTATGATCACATTACAGGCACATGCGTATCCTTCATATGAGTTCTCATACAAAGTGAGCGATCCACACACTCACGACTTCAAAGGACAGCACGAGACCAGAGATGGGGACGTTGTGAAGGGGGAGTACTGGCTGGTGCAGCCTGATGGCGTCAAGCGGACCGTCAAGTACCACGCTGACAAACATAGCGGGTAAAGCATTATCAATATACAGGTTGTAACAAAACACCATCATCAGGCTATCATCGTCCACTGCTGAACATAGGCCTCTCCCAAGGCGCGCCACAAAACTCTGTCCTCGACCTTCCTCATCCAGTCGCGCCCCGCTACTTTTTTTAGGTTGTCTGTCCAGCGGGCAGCAGGGCGTCCCACACTACGCCTACCAGTTCGCGGTCTCCACTCTAGAACTCTGACAACCCATCGGTTGTCAGTTCTTCGGCAGATTTGACCAGTTCATTGCCACTTCAGCATGCAAATTTTCTGAACTGTGTCAACCACTTTAGTTCTCTGACGTATCATTTCTTTTCTGATGTGATCTTTCAGAGAAACACCGAGCATAGCTCTCTCCATAGCTCGCCTACCAAAACACCATAGTAATATTTAAAGACTGACCAGAAAAATAAAAAAACCTGCTTTGGAGGCGCTACGATCATTTTAAGTACAAAATTATAATAAGAATATAATTGTTTATTTACACAGAAAAAATAAATTAGGGTTACATTTAAAAAAAAAGAAATATATAAGTGACTTATAACTAATTAAAAATAAGAAGGACTTATAACTAACTTAACCTAAAATATGGTGCAGGTTTGGACCGCGCGGGAGGGTAGCCAGGATGCTGGCAGCGTTTCCTCGCTGAACGGCTAAACTGATCCGTTGAGCGAGGAAAGCGCCAGCCCTTGGATCCCCGGTCGAATCTACCAGGCGCTTTGCCAGGTCTTTAAAAAGCGCCTGGGCGCCGGGACCCCACGGTCCAAGGGTTTCGACACCGAATGCTATGAATTTGTATTGGGTGCCGATACCAAAATTAGTTCCAAACTTCCAATGAGTTTCCGCGACATAGCGAGGTATTTTATTTTTCTGGTCAAGCTTTAAAGGGGTTGTTTAGTTAAATTTTGAATAGCATAGCATATGCTCACGACTATATTCCCCGAGGGGATAGTCAGAGATATTCTAAACATCAACTTTTCACCAGTAGTACCGAAACTCTGTCCAGTCTGACGGAGGGTAAGCCCCTATTTTGTTGAATAGGTACATCAATAATCCCTATCTTAGGTTTTCTATACATAATGTTCGTTCTTATCTCATGTTTATGGCGATAATTTATTAACAAGATATACAGGGTCCAACTTAATATGCTGACACTTTTTAAGGGGATGATCAGACCATCAAACTGAACAACTTTCTCTATGGGACCATTATCGAATCGCGAAAAAAAAATCTGCTGTCCCATGGCTCGAGTAGGTTTGCAGTTTTGTATAAAGCAGCAGATTTTTTTTCGCGATTTCGATGTTGGTGCACTAGAAAAAGTCATTCAGTTTGATGGTCTGATCATCCCCTTAAATATATACTGCTGCATACTCTTAAAAATCTTAAGATTAAAAAAATTAATTACGGTTCAGTTTCGAGATGATTCATGCAAAATTTTTCATTTCAGTTTCAAAGCCCAAGTTCACTACGATGGGCCTCATAAACATATAGTAGAGCATCATCCGCGACATATCGAGCACCACAAGAAGTCTGAGAACCGTGAGGGCGAAAAAGAGAATGAGAGCAGTGAAAATGAGAAACGCGAACGCGAGATGATCGAACGTATGATGAAAATCGAACGCGAGAACCGCGAGCGTGAAAACAAGTACCACGAGTCTGAAGGCGAGCGCCGTATGAAAGAACATCACAAGCATCAAATCATAAAACACAAACCAGTTATTAGCCACGTCGCTTCCCTTTATAAGGAGCGCGAATCTGAAAGCGAAGGTGAGTACCACGAATCAATGGGAAAGATCCCAGTATTTGATTTTGAGCGCATTCAACCTAAAGTCGAGCACAAGGAGCACCATATGGAACACAAAGAAGACCATCACAAGAAATACTCCGGTTACCAACGCAAAATCTACCACCCGTATTGGGTTAAAAAAGAAATGGAAAGTGAAATCGCTCGCAATGAAGAAAGAGCAGAACCTGAAAAAAGAATGGAAGAGGAAAATGTTGAAGGACGTGGTGGTTACAACAAACACTATGAGCCCTACTACGGACATAAACGTCACTACTACCAACATTAAATTGTTTCAAAGATGAATAAAACCAACATTTAATTGTTTTAAAGTTACATAAAATCGGACTGGAATGCTGCGAACGTAAACGTGTAGATCTGAAACACCTTTATTTATTTATTCAATTGTGATATTTTTAGTAAATCATGCAATAAATTTGTATGTATAATAAGTTAAGATTATTTATGCAATTACACTATGGTGAAGAGCGCTCTATATTATCGTTTAATTTCATCCTTTAACTCATAGATTATTATGGTTTAGGCGACTAATGTCTATACAGAATGTAACAAAATACCCATGTAATACTTAAGATTATTAAACTGAACAACTTTCACTGTGGATCCAACGAAGAGAAAAGATTTAAAAAAAACGGCTGCCCCATACATTTGAGTCGAGTAAGTACTGCTTGCAACTACAGGATGAAATTGATATCATATTAGCATCCTTTTAATCTAAGAGTCTACCCATCAAACTGAACAAAAAATCTGTTTCAGTCGAGTAGGCATTGAGTTTAGTACGGAACAGCAGATTTTGATTTGCTCCGATCTTTTTGCTCCCATAGTAAAAGTTGTTCGTTCAGTTTGATGGGTAGACTCTTAGTTTCAAAGGATGCTAATATGATATCAATTTCACCCTGTATAATATTGTGGTGGTATATGGGTGACCGTTTAGTGGTATTTCATCTCGAGCGTTTCCGTGCTTCAGAAGGCACGTTAAGCAGTTGGTCTCGGATAGCTCCGTCAGATGGCGTTGTAACTATTCGTTAGGCCAGGTCAGAGGCCTATTGAGGCGGCTTGAAAATTCTCTGACAGCAAGGTGACCACTAACTTAACTTAACACGCACTGGGCCCGCGTGGTGGAGTATGGCCCACTCCCTCTCACCCTTATTCGTGAGAGGAGGCCTTTGCCCTGCAGTGGGATTCTATAGGCTATAACTTACTTACTTACTTATAATATTGTTCAGAAGTGGATGTTCAAAATATCCTCATTTTTTAAAAAATCGGTTAGATATGTGACTTTTGGCGTTTTTTATATGTATCAACACACTTGTTTGTTGTTGACTTATTTTCAAGCCCCTACAACAGGTCTTTGACCAGACTTGACTAATAGCAAAGAAAGGTGGATTTTCATAACATCTCTTACCACCCCTACTATACTCCATGCCAAATAGCAATGAAATATTAAGGCTACGTTGAATGATAAATCAGAGATTTCAAACAGTTAGGGCCTATTTCACAACTTCCGAATAAGTACTTGTTATAGCTTATCCGACAGCTCACTTGACATAATATTCTAAATACAAAATATGATAGGCAAAAGGATAGTCAGCTATACTTGGGCCGTTCAGAGAATGCGTTCCTGACACCTGTCAGTTAGTCACGACTAGTGATGGGCACAACATGACACTGAGTTCGTTACCGTTGCGTTCCTACAAAATGAAACGACGCGTTATTTTTAAGATTATTTTCGTTTTAAATTATTAATTTGGTCATAGTTTTATTTTTATATTTAATAAAAGTTATCTTATAGTCCATTATTTTCAAATTCTCAAAAAGAAAAACAAAACGTATTATTTTATAAAGTATAACTGTTTATGAACAGATTACGATACTGTTATTGCCTGTTATTGTTAGCACAGCACTACAAATATAAAGCGCTGACATAACCTTGTAATAGCGCAGTATAGATTTAGAAAAATATTGTTTACCACGTTATTTGACACTCAGTTTGGCACAAAATTATAAAATTCATTGATTATTGATATAATAATGTTGTTTTAATGCACATCAATTGTTAAAACGGTAAAGAACCAGCAAAAATATTTTTATCGTAACTGCAACGCCATTACAAAGTTACGTCGTCAGTTCAATCGCGACGTGTCAGGAACGCATTCTCTGAACGGCCGAAGATAATCACATATAGCCACTTTACTAATCGTCATTGCACTGAAACTTTAACATGCTAAACGAGAGCCTTGCTACAACTGCCTGGAATACAGTTGTACTAATGTTTCTGACCACCCCGAAAGGAGTTATGGTCGTGAGTTTATTTATGTAGGCTAGTATGATTTTATAAAGTTCAATATGCTAAATAACCTCTTCGCGGTGCTCCCCTAAAAAAATCATTTTGACCAATTTCGAAACATGAATAGTACAAAGATTTTAAAAAATTAGGCCACCATGTATAAAATTTTAAGTAGCACAAATTAATAATAAGTTACTGTAGGCTCTATACTGCATAGGTGTACGCTGAAAGGCGTTGTTCCTGAGTGACAGAAAAGGATGGAGCGACGGAAAATTGCGATGCTGTGCTGTGTGTTGTAGTTCAACCCTATTATTAAATAGACAGTTTCGTTTCGTTTGATTTTACCCCACCACAAACGGGGTTTGCCATTATAATCGCAATGTTTATAAATCGTGTGGTGGAATGGATCATCCCATTTCTTCAAGTCTTACAAGGTAACTAAGGGATGAAGTGTTAAAAGGCTAGCCACTTATCAACACTTTACACATCATTCCATCTTGAACCCTTCAAATTATGATGAAGGAGAGCTTTAATTCTACAACTGTAGGATGAAATAGAATAATGCAATAGAAAAATATTATGAAATAAGGAGAATAAAAAATTTGAAGAAAATATCTTTGAATAACGTCACGCCTGTTTCCCAGTGGGGTAGGCAGAGACCAGAGCGCGCCATCTACTACGATATAGTACTCTGTGCATACCTTTTTTGCCTCATACGTATTCAGGGCCCTTCTTTATATGCAGACGATTTTTTAACAGGGTGATCAGACCATAAAAATGAACAACTTTCATAAAAATGAACAACTTTCAACATGAGACCAAAATCGCAAAAAAAAATCTGCAGTCTCATAAATTTTAGTCGAGGAAGATTATGGCATTATATGGAACAGCAGATTTTTTTCGATCGAATTCTCCCTTAGAGAAAGTAATTCAATTTGATGGTCTGATGGTCCCTTCAAAAACCGTCAGCATTATTAAGTAGGACCCTATACTTATGTGTAACATTTGAATTAGAATTTCCATATACCTAGTTAAAAGTTGTTTGATAATAATTCCGAAATAAGTAGTTTATTTTTTTAATTTTTTTGAACCGACTTTTTAAGGGAGCTTATTATATAAATGGTTTTCAAGTACCTACCTATCTGCTTTCTGATTAATTCTGTTACACGTGGTACAATTTTTAAATTGGCACAATGTTTTAATCAACACGTCATGCATTCGAATATAATTACAGACCAAAAAAGCGATAATTATATTTTAATTCTTGCAATGAGGGTTCCGTTGATTAAAACTAGGTTCCAGCAAATCAGTTTTAGTAATAAATTATTACTGTTCCAGTTTTAAAAAAAACTAATATTATTATGTACAAGTAGTTTTTTTTATAAGTTTAACAATACATTTTGTGTTATCCTCTTACTGTTGCACTTTTTACAAGGTTGTTTAACTTGTTTTAGGATTCCGTAGTCAAACAAGGAACCCTTATACTTTCGTCCATCATGTCTGTCTGTATCTGTTCTGTATGCCCCGCCTCAATTAGTCCCAAATTTTTTACCTATTGCATTGCTAATAATGTTTGTTTTTATAGTATCTATAATTATACTACTTCCATTGGGGGTCGCTACTGTAAAAAATGACAATACCGTTACTCATACCCATTTGGCATGAAGACAGATAACACTAACCCAAAACAGACATATTCAGATAAATGTATATGATATGATATCTAAATAAATTCTGAACAATTCTGCTATTCTGCTTCTAATTATGTTGAGTCGATTGCATGTGAATCAAAATGTTTCCCAGCCTAATATTTAGCCACAAGGATAGCACTACTAGCATCGTCCAAGCTCTATTCGCGTCCAAGTGTCTGGGCGGAAAGGGCAGGATATAAAATTCGCCCTTGAATCTATCTGTAGCCTTCGAGACCTATCACACACAAGTGATTCTTGAGCGTAGGCGATATCACCTCTACACCACAACAACGTCACAACACAACTGCACCGCCGCGATGTCGGAGCGAAATCAACGCGATTTTGATAGAGCGTTATCGCCGCGACATCGCCTTGATTCCGCCGCTGATTGATCTCAGAAATACCGCGGCGATAACGCGGCGGTGTCGCGGTGATATCGTGACGATGTGGCGAAGATATCGTAATGACATTATCAAGCCTACGCTCAAAAATCGCATGTGTGATATTATGGCCCATCTTACAAGCTAACTTTTTACTTAGATTCACACCTGACTCACATGTGAGTCCTGAAGTCCTTCCGTCAAAAAACCCCAACTGTAGGTACGGGTTATCTTAACTCTAACCTATTTCAGATGCTGGCTGTACATTAATCATTATAGAAATTAATGTAACACCTCAAGACCGCAAACCATTTTAAAAATTATTCAAATCCATTACGATATCCTTTCCACACCTTAGGAAGTGGAACAACACGCGAATCCGGTATATTGATTTCCAACGTTTAAAATAATTATGTTCTGTTATAATTTGAATGAAGCTACTCGTAATATGTAATAGCGTTGCTTAATATCGTCAGTTGTACTTCATACTATCTAGCAGTTAACATGTTTCAGGTAAGCTTAGTCATTTACCAAATATGTACCTATTTACTATAAAATATTTTATTTTAATCAAACAAAAGTAAAAAGTATATATTATATACTTTTAAATATATCTATTTCATCGAAGCACACCTGGCTTGCAGTTTGAACCTAACTACTTTCATAATTATCCCACATGATCTTCTTAAGATCTAATCTATAGTACTATTTTGAACTCATCTTGATTTCTATACGAATATTTTTCCTACAGATAGAGTTTATCTCGATCACATTCTAATATAAATTAGACTAAGTAGGTATGTCACATTCATAAATAGTAGTCCACGCATCGACTTGACTTCATCTGAAATTCAATTCAAAGTACTTACAGTAATATTTTAACAGACTTTAAAACAGGATTTCGTTATTTTTTTTTTGTTATTTAAAAGTTTTTCTCAGTTTTGAAGGCGGTTTTTTTTTCAGGCGTAAAGCCCATCGCACATCATCCCCGCTATTTTGACTCCTGTAAAATAAAAACAATAGCGAACCTATAGACATTAGACTTTAGACCATTCACAATACTAGAAATGAAGTCCAGAGAAATGACCTTATACAGGTTAGGGCAATGCCTAACTGCAGAGGTTATTCTGCTGCGTAACCAATTTCCATCACTTTATAAAAGCCAAATTATTAAAAAGGCAGTTTAGAATTTTAATTTTGCAAAAAAATATTAGACCAAGCTAGTGTATCCTCCCAAAATTGTACTCCTGAAGTGTATAAGTCTATTGCATAGTGTAATTAAATACTAGTGGTTGCGCTCGGCGGTCACGACAGGTCAATCGAGCGCGGTGAGCGGGGGCCGGGAGCAGCATGTCCCAGTACCGGCTTCCCTGCACGCGCGGTACCGACTTTGCCGGTGGTGCCCCGTATCCCGCACACCGTGCATTGAGCTATCACATCCATAGAGAAATTATACGCTCGATCACATCTCACCAATATTATAAATGTCAAACTATGAATGTTTGGATATTTGTCACTCAATCACGCATAAATGGCTCAACGAATCTGAATGAAATTTGCCACGCAGATAGAATATGTTCTGGGTTAACACATAGGATACTTTTTTAAGGTTAATGCAGACTGAATCGCGGGCAACAGCTAGAAATCAATAAAATGACTGGATTTGTTTATATTTTTTTACTAATTTCATCTCCTAAATTATTTTGCAGTGGCTAGTTGTAGCGGCTGTGATAGCCGCAGTAACATCGGAGCCTGCGGCTGATCATGCCGCGGAGACTATCTCAATCCATGACGTC
Source organism: Agonopterix heracliana (assembly GCA_963693445.1). Lineage (NCBI taxonomy): Eukaryota > Metazoa > Arthropoda > Insecta > Lepidoptera > Depressariidae > Agonopterix > Agonopterix heracliana. Next base: position 7,799,846 of record OY856310.1, read on the forward strand.
TACAGCGATCAATACGATGACCGCAGTGGAATGAGAGACCGTGGTGGTATGAGGGACTACGGCATTAAGAACCTCGGTGGTATGAGAGAAATGGGCGATTTGAAGGACTACGGCGGCATGATGGATATGGGCGGTATGAGGGATGATATGGGCGGTATGAAGGGTGATATGGGCGGTATGATGGGAATGGGCTACGATGACCGTGATGACAAGCGAGATGGCGAACACAACGGTCCAAACATAGTGCGTCTAGTCGACCCCGGCAATATTGTAAGTTTTGAAACTTTACGAAAAGAGTACTGTAGTTTGACAACAACGGCTGTACCGCCAGGCCTCCGTCACTTGACTGTAGGTACTGAGTTAAGTACTTACACTTTGTCTGATGCGCTTACTTGATTTCTGCCACTCGCTCCGGACGGCAACGTCACGTACGTCGTGTGCTGTACGAAGTAATAAAAACGCTGTGGCAAGCTTCACTAGGTACATTTTTGCGCGTACCGTTGTTTGTCAATAGGTAATTAAAGCGTGAGAATTTATCGTTTTCTAAGGTAGTGATGTTTCTGTTACGAAGTAACTTTTAATCTTTGGTTCCGCTCCATAAGAAGCTACGCGACAATATGTAGGGGCAGAAAAACCCGTTTCGCGATTTCGTCGTAAATTTTCACGGCGGCGACATGGTTTATTTGTACCGGGCTGAGTGTAACATTAATGCACGTAAGATGAAATATCCAGAACTCTGTCACGCTTCAGAGCGGTACAGCTGTTGTTGTCAAGCAATAGGACTACACCTCAAATTCAACTAAAGTCTGTTTTAGAATCATGCTTAATACAATATGTTCGACCGTTCTAGTGATGAGGGTGTGAATTTATGATCCACGCAGTATTAGAGTCAAGCTACATTAGAGTCGAGATACATTAGAGCCGAAAGCCAAACAACAAACTAATAACAATTAAAACTATTAAATATAAATAATACATTCATTTACTTACAAAACGGCCCTTAGTTAAACATAATGATTAAGTAGTTTTAAAACACAAAACCTCATTTCCAAATACCTCCTCAAAAAGAAACCCCAAATAATTTAAAATTCGGAGAGATTCTAACATTTCATAATATTACAGGCTAATGGACCGCATAACGCACGGGAAAGAGAGTAAGTGCATTTTATTAATAGGAGGTAGTGATTTTTCGTATCTTCTTCTTCTCTTCCTGTTACCCCTACGTAGTGTATAGCGCTTGGATAATACTTCTCCGTCGGTTACGATCTTGAGCAGCACTGTAGATATCCTCCCAGGTTGAAACTTTTAGCCTCTACTTTGTCAGAGCGGCGTACTTTCGTTTGCCTGGTGGATGCCATTTAAGGTTGTCTTGAATGGGTAATCGTCAGGCCTCCTTAACACATTGCGTAGACACTGCAACTTTCGAGCAAGGATCTCTTTCTCTATTCGATACGATTTTTCGTAACAATAGGAATATTATTGCATTTTTAATGAGTATTTTTGAGATAATTTAAATTAAGAATGCAAACATATTTAAACATTTATCCTCTACAGAATCATCCTAAACGCCTACAGTCCCGACTACTACGAACCAACCTGGATCCTCGACTACAGATATCTGAAGACTGGTGGCCGAGACTACACTCGTTCTGACGGCGGTCAGATCATGATCCTTCCTAAGAACGTCTACAGCAACGAGAAGAAAGAACATAAAAACTTCGACGAACTGCTGGAATTCCTGAGACTTAAACAGCTATCTGAAGCTGAAGCCCACAGGTTACATGGTGAGAAAAAGTATCGTGAAAATGAACGTGAAGATCGTATGCGCCGCCCAGAGTCTTATGCCTCAGCACAGAGGAATAAGAATTATGGAAACGCGTACGGCATGCAAATGGGCGGTATGGACTATGCTGGACTAAAGAACATTCATTAATCGCATTGATGACTAAGTGTAACACGTCCGTTGGCTGATACATCCCTGACTGCACCATTACCCCTTCATCAACGGTGCATAAAACATTGTATTAATAAATTCTGGAAAGTCGGGTATGGTAGTTGAGGTGGCAATTGTGGTGGATAATCTATTACCTCATTTACATTCTCGCGCGAGGCAGGGCAAGGTCGATGTACATTGATGAATTTGTAAACAGAAGTGGTAATTATTACTTTATAGACTATTCGATGTATAGCGGCCTCGCGTAAGCTAGCGTGAGAGTATAAATGGTGTATAAGGGTTGTCATATACGATTACCGGCCTGCGAAATAATATTCCGGTAACTCCTCACCCTCAGGCCCAGGGATGTGATTTTTGAATCTGATTCGGTGAGCTCAGCAGTTGAAAATGTCAGAACTACTATGGAGATACGCATCTTTCTACTGCTTATTTGACTTTCAAAAATCATACTTCAGGAGTACAATTTTTTAAAGCCAAATCAGCAGTAGAAAGATGCGTATCTCCGTAGTAATTTTGACATTTACAACTGCCAAGCTTACCGAATGAGATTCAAAAATCGCACTCCTGCCCTATCCCACCCACCCACCCATATCCTATTGTTCGCCAAGTTTCCCAATTACAGATATGTCTTAACCTTCCCATAATAAGGATCATAACTTGTATCTTGTCCTTAGCTACTTCATACTTGCAATAACAACAAAAATTAAAGTTTAATTCTATGCCGACGAACGTGTTATCAAAGATGTGCTTTTGTACTGATGATGTTGATTGTGATATTATTGTTCCTCTATTCTATTCAAAATGTTTCACTACCTACCTACATTTTATTCTATTTATGTATACAATAAAAATCCCTAACTTAAAAACATGGCAAAATATTTTTTTAAATTTTATATTAACTACCTTCACCAATTTAAATCCATCAAATTCTTCTTGTCTATTAATAAAAAAGTTTTCTATTTGAGGGTGTTTTTAATTAATTTATGCGAATAGTAGATAAGTATTATAAAAACAAAACACTTTGAAGAGCTACATTATCATCATCAATCATGAACTATTTATACAAGGTGTTACAAAAATACAAATAAACCTTTAAGGGGGTGGTGTAGACCATCAAACTGAACAACTTTCACTATGGGACCAATATCGAAATCGCGAAAAAAAAAATTGATGTTCCATACTCTACAAATCGACTAGAGCTAAAATATGTATTGGGATATCAAATTTTTTTTTTCGCGATTTCGATGTTGGTCCCATAGAGAAAGTTGTTCAGTTTGACGGTCTAAACAACCCCCTTAAGAGTTTTAAAAATTTATTCTTACTTATGAAACACCCTGTATAGAAACGTCTTATGACCTTTTCATCGCTCTATAGCTAAGATAACATTACAATTTAAACGCTAAATTCTTAACATTCTAAGTTAGACAGATCTACTTGGATAGATCTAGATACACAGTAGAGCGTCAGCCAAGTTCGGGCTTACTTACAGTAAACAAATCTTTTCGAGCTACTTTCTACTCCCTAAGTAAGAAATCATCATGCACACAACTCCAAGTCTATTCATCCCGCAGATTATTGTCTATTCTATTATATTCTTAATTAATGGCGTTTCCTTGTCAGATTTCGCCAGTGTCAAGTGTTGATGATATACTCATTAGGTATTGTACGGTAATAGGATATGGCGATCTCAAAGCCCCGTTTTTAAACAAAAACACACACTCGAAACCGCCATAGAACGGCGGAGCCACGTGGCTGTCAAAATCGCAAGCCGACGAGACGTCCACTTGCCACCCCATCAGCCACGCGACCTCCAGATTATTGTCTGTCTAATGACAAAATTATTCAAGAACCTGAAGTTTGATAAAAATAGCAGAACCAAACAAAGCACAGTATAAGAAAGAGTATCTGAGGGGGGTTTTACAGAACGACACTCAAGTGGAGATCTCTTCTTAAGTAAAGATACACAAGGATGCATGAATACGTTGTATGTATAAACCCTTCATATAAACCCTGTGGTTTCTGACAGTACGGTTTGCTATATATACAAGGTGTTACAAAACTACAAATAAACATTTAAGGGGGTGGTATAGACCATCAAACTGAACAACTTTCACTATGGAACCAACATCGAAATCGCGAAAAAAAAAAAGATGTTCCATACTCTACAAATCAACTAGAGCTAAAATATGTATGGAATATGATAATTTTTTTTTTTGCGATTTCGATTTTGGTCCCATAGAGAAAGTTGTTCAGTTTGACGGTCTAAACAACCCCCTTAAGAGTTTCAAATATTTATTGTTACTTATGAAACACCCTGTACAGGGTAAAAATTATCATATTCCATACATATTTTAGCTCTAGTTGATTTGTAGAGTATAGAACATCAATTTTTTTTTCGCGATTTCGATGTTGGTTCCATAGTGAAAGTTTTTCAGTTTGATGGTCTATATACCCATCCTTTAATTTATTTGTATTTTTGTAACACCTTGTATAGATATAAAATTATTTATTGAATAAAGAAACTAAAAAAAAAATGTATTTGCATCCTTTTCATCTATACTCAAGAAGAGATCTCCACTTGAGTGTCGTTTTGTAATACCCCCCCAAGAATATCTATTACCAAAGGGTCTACTCTGACTTTCCATTTTCGATGCATTGTAAACGTTTTAATTCAAATGTCAACTCTATTCCAGTGAAGTTCCTTCAAAAACGATCAGGAGTGCGATTTTTGAATCGCATTCGGTGAGCTCAGCAGTTGTAAATGTCAAAATTACTATGGAGATGTGCATCTTTCAACTGCTGATTTGACTCTCAAAAATAATACTTCAGGAGTCGGATTTTTTAAAGTCAAATCAGCAGTAGAAAGATGCGTATCTCCATAGTAATTTTGACATTTACAAATGCTGAGCTCACCGAATGAGATTCAAAAATCGCACTCCAGGTTGTACAACTTCAAAAAATTGTACTTTCGAGTGAAGAACTTTTATTTACTTAAGTACCGACTATTAATATAAGATAATAATGATATATTTGTAGAATACTCGGATAAGTATTATGTAGATTACACACCGAGGGCAGGAAAGTAAGAAAGGTCGCAGATCTCATGTAATAGTTTACCGAGGCGAAGCCGAGGTCAACAAACATGTGATCTGCGACCTTTCTTATTTACTGCCCGAAGTTAGTATATTATTTTTCTCCTTGACGGAGGTGGAAAGCGGCAACTTCGTTTAGCGCAGTGGGACGAAAATTGACGCTTTCCTACCGGATGGGAGAAAAAACCTTTTTGCCACTATAGAAAATTTTTTGTTTAGGTACTTACTATAATTCATACATTACTCTTTGATCGCTGTTGATTTCGAACGCAGCAAATAAGTATATTTTTTGTCAGGTAGTTACTTGGTACTTATCCAAATGGAGTGAGTAATCGTTTCAACAAAATAATTCGTTTGATGCAACCAGCAAATTGACTTATTCCTTGACGTTTCAATATAAACAAAATTCTTACCTAATTACCGAAAAGCCGGCTGAAATTTGATGCAATTCGATTTAGCTTATGTTTTTCACATATTGTAAAATTCGCCGCTCATCAGCAGAAACAATGAAACAACTGCAAAATCCCAAATTCACGGGTAACGCGTTTAAGATTTTAAATAACGTTCACAGGAAACGCGTTTAAAGTTTTAAATAACGTTCAATCCAAGAATATGGCTTTAAATCAACTGTAATTTTGCATTTGTTAATTCTGTCATTGTTTCTGTGGATGAGCGATTTGTAATGTACCTATGTAAAATGTAAAATTCAACACTTATGGTTCGGTTGCAGTGAAGGTGACGCTTTTTAAAGCGTACTGCACATCGTTCTACTCGGGCAGCCTATGGGTCAGCTATACCATGAAATCGTACAACGCCTTGCGTGTTCAATTCAATAATGCGTTCAGGGCGCTATTGGGGCTGCCGCGTTTCTGCAGAGCTTCACTGATGTTTGCGAGCGCACAAGTGGATGGCTTTCATGCCATACTCCGCAAAAAATCAGCTTCACTGCTACGTAGGGTGCGTGCCAGCTCCAATGGCATCCTGAGAGAGATAGCTGATGGGGGGAACCGTCCATTTCTAAGCCACATGTGCTATATTACCAAGTCACTTCTACAAATTAAATACTAACATAGACCTAACTTTTGTATTACTAACGCTCTGGATCATGTTGTCTGAAAATAAATTATTTTTATTTTTATTATTTTAAGTGATCCCGTCCCGAAAAAAGTCCAGTTCAATACATTTGCAATTTGACAAATAGATATAATATGTATCATTGATAACATTGTATTCGGCTACCTAACTATAAGTCAACCAGCATCTCTGACTAATCTTCATCTAAATAAGGTAAACAAAATATCTTAATGATGTATCTAACTAAGAATTTTTTTATAATCTTTGCGCTACAACGGTTTTATAACTATTTCAACCGTAGATGACACGACTCGATCCGACTGGTGAAACGTGGATGTTCTGAGGTTTCAGAATATCTCTGACTACCCCCTCGGGGAATATAGTCGTGAGCATATGCTCAACCGTAGATTTTGACACACTTTATCTTCTTGTTCACTTCAGAAAGGCTGGATCGATTTGGTCTTTTTTAAATGTTCGTTATTTATACAGTCTTGTTAACTTTTTTTAGTAAAACCAACTTTTTTTTTAACAATCGCTTATTCAAAAAAAAATACACGTACACAACTACGCAATCATTAACTGTTAGTTGTCTTCACTACTAGTTTTTGCAATATTCTAAGTACGGAATAAACACTTGCCAATTGTAATTAGTACTTTATTGTGTTGATTGATTTCAGTCCACTTGTTTACCCAAACGTGAAGCCTGCCCTTGGCAACTGAAAATGGAAAATCAGGTTTCACGGATCATCCTTATTAACTATATCGATTTTCGTTAATTATAACAGGATAATTACCTAACACATGTCGTCTAAATTGCATCGATTAGTACAAAAATTTCGCAGTCAAACCTATAAATATGTTAGCGGCTTTGTTTGCTTATTACTTAGTCAGAGTCCAGTGGACGAGGTGTTTCAAACAAACAACATGCTGTTCCAAGTGGGTACATATGAAATTAACGCTCTGTTAGGGAAAATGACTGCCTATTACGGTTGCCATCATCATCATCATCATATTAGCCGTGTACTGCTGGACGTAGGCCTCCCCCACGGATCGCCAAAACGACCAGTCCTGCAATGCCCTTATCCAACGGGTTCCCGACTCCGTCACCAGCACCCGTGGCATAACGGCGCGATGCAGCGCTATCGCATTCAAGCCCTCTTTCTTTTTGCGCGCGAACGAACAATATAGCAGGCGCGATAAAACGTTTTTTGAGGCGCCATGCCGCGGGCGCTGGTCGTCTTCGGTCCACCTTGTTGCCTATTATAATAGGAAAAAGATATGTTCTCGTAGCAACCTTATAGCAATCATCTTCTCTATTAGAAAATAATATTGTGTCTTTTAGGCAGTTGAGAATCTAATGTCTTCTTATGTTTTTTAAAAGGCTGCCACGTTATGCCTGCTCGTCATCGGTGCCCATGCGCACTCTGTAGCAGTGTCGCACCAATCCCGTGTTGATGGGCATGGGGGGCATCACGCTATGGGTCTAGGCCATGATGGTCTTGGACTCGGACATGGATTGGGCTATGGAGCGCATGGATCGCACGGATGGGGTCATGCTGGTCTTGGATGGGGCCATGATGGTCTCGGTTGGGGTCATGGTATGCACCATGGCGTCCACTATGGTATCAACCACGGAGCTCACCATGGTATCCACCATGGCTCCCACCTTGGTCTCCACCACGGCATGCAACACGGCGTCCACCACGGTCTGCACCATGGTGGGTGGAGTGGTGCTATGAGCCACCATGGAGGACATGGACATCATTTAGGACATGATCATGTAAGCAATACATGATTTACATTAGTTATTTATTCTGCTCGACTGTGGAGTTTTTTTTCACGTATTGTTTTTTCTTTTATTTCCCTTTTCTTCTTTTTCTTTATATTGTTTACCTATCTATTGTTTCACACCAAAATTGCACTTAAGTCAATTAAAGGTCATAGCTCATTTACACGACACCGCTCCCGCACGGTAAAAGAATGAACATTCAAAACAAGTATAGACTTATTTTGGTCGTGCCCTGTGGATACACTTCATGTCATTGTAAAGTGTATCTCACATACAATATTGCAAGGAACGCGTGACAATCTGTCAATCAACAATATTGGCATAGTAAAGTGTATCTACAAAGCACGACCGCCTATATTTAAATGTTCATTCATTTACCGTGCGGGAGTGGTGTCGTTTAAGGGTGGATATCTATCTGCGGCGAAGGAGGCGAACGAAACGAATTTCCTTTCAATTCTTCTGACAATTCGTTCGATTAACCGCGGATAAGTGTGCGAGGTGTCATAGAATTTCGTACAAAGAATTATATAATTCGATTCTTTTGCCGCTCGTTCGACGCGGCTAATTATGTCTTCTTAAATGAGCGATGACATTAAATCCTGCAAAATTCTAGCGCATTTTTCTCTTAATAGCATAGCACTATGCTTGCGACTATATTCCCCTCTAAGGGGTCTTAGAGATATTCTGAAACCACCTTTCTTTTTCCACTTGATAACATTATTGAACTGTTCTTCTTAACTTACTAGTGGTCATACCCCGCATACAAGTTCTCGTACTCCGTGTCCGACCCCCACACCGGAGACCACAAGTCCCAGCACGAGTCCCGTCATGGAGACGTCGTGAAGGGAGCGTACTCCCTCGTCGAACCCGATGGCAACGTGCGGTCTGTTCATTACTCTGCTGATGACCACCGTGGGTAAGTTATTGTGATTACTAATGTTACTAAATACCTACTGTGATTTTAAATAAATGTTAAAAGGCGTAACAAACTTTTAAAAAGTTATAAGAGGTGTAAATTTATGTGTGTTACGCTGATGTCAGCTAAATTCAAATAGGTGCAATTTAGGATCATGCATACCTACGCTGAAAAAGAAGTTCTGACTTGTATGCATTGAGTAATTATGTATAGAGCAGACAACGCGAAAAAAATCTGTGCACCATGATCAGCAGTGTGGGGTGCGTGCTGGGAGCGTCAGGCTGCGACGAGCGCCTGGCACAGGCTAAGTGGGTTAGAGCGCGTGCACCCTAACGCGTGTTACAAAACATTACTTCTCGGTAGCTTCTCTAGTTAACATAGTACCTCAATGCGTGTATTTGAACTTTTTATTACTATAGAGAAGTTCATAAATAATCCTTGAGAGTTTACGTGGTAACGATTTTAGATTAAACTAAAAACTTAAGGGTTCTTACCGCGTTCCCATCCCAAAACCAAATCAAGCAAAACAAATGGTTTTAACAATAACCTTTTTTTTCAGTTTCAACGCCGTCGTCCACCACAAGACAGCTCATCATCACATCGTACCTCATCATCATCATCATCTACATAATCTTCATCATTGAACGTGGATATCCCATTAAAATATCTTCAATATGGATAAAATGTAGGATAGACAACAACTGGGCTTTACTAAAATATACCTTGCAATCGTTAGCGCTAACGAATAAAAACATAAATATTAATAACATCGTTTAATTTCTACTCCAATATTCAGAAACATAAATAACCTAATGGTGGCACTTCACATAGTCTATTTGACGCATATCACAAATGATAAATACGCATTTCCACGTGAAAATAGGCAATACAACTGGAAACAGGTGTAACCTAGAAGGTGGAACCCATAAAATTGTTTGGTTGCATATTTTCACATTGTACTCCTTTTATGGACGCCGGAAAATGCGTATTTGTGATATGTGTCGAATAGGCCGTGTAGTACCAGCATTACAATAATAAACATTGTCCGTCCAATAAATATTTCTTAAAACTACCACTAAGGATTAGCCTCTATTCTAATCTTGAAATTGCAGCTCTATCATGGTGTCGAGACACCACTGAGATTTAGTTATTGTATATTTTTAATAGCAAATGTGCATGAAGATGTTCGGTAATCGATATTTGGGTGATCTCAAGAATTGTATTTTTTCAAAAACACACTTGAGCTACTATAAAATTGCGAAGCCACGTGGAAACCTAACCCACGAGCGAGCGAAACACGTCCTTCCGTGAATCCTCTAGCTACGTGACTATCAGGTTCAGGATTAAGGTCATATAGCTCATTTATACGACAACGCATTTAAATATAGGCATAAGGTCGTGCGCAGTCATATCTTGTCATCGTAAATTGTAGCTACAGTCCTACAGAGCCCCACGACCTTAATTCTATATTTGAATGTTCATTCTTTTACCGTGCGGGAGCGGTGTCGTATGAGTGAGCTATGAAAACAAAATCAACCGTGTAAGGGTTGAACTACACATGGCCGCACGCGATCGCATTTATATGCTCTAGCAAATGACGTTCCTGAGTGACAGATAAGGATGGAGCGACGGAAAAATGCGATCGCGTGCGGCCATGTGTAGTTCAACCCTTAGGCAGCATCAACATTTGCGGATAAAGATCATCAGAACAATAAATAGAGGGAAGATCTGTCAAAGCTTTTTGATAGCGCAAGAGAAGCCTGAACACAGAAATAACAATGTTAGTTCTGTCAGTGTTTACTTTAAAAAAAGCTATACTTACCTACTTATTTAAAGGACATGCGGCGATAAATGCCAAATATTGTATACTTCAAAAAGAAAAATGATAAAGCGGCAATACCAAAGCAATAAAAAAAAAGATCTGACAATTTCACTTGAAATTACCGGTGACCGGTGTTTCCACAATTCAGATATTTCAATGTGTTTTTATACCAAAATACGCATCATAAAAATTATTTAAGGGTCAATACATGATAAATGTAATATTAACTACATTGTAAAATAATATACAGCTGTATACCACCGATGGCATTTTTTCTATGGCCGGGGCCGCATCTCCTTTCGGCGTTACATCTTTTTACAAAGTGGTTGATAGTGATATTTGTATGTTTCTGTACAACTAACAGTGTTCAGCTACTTTGTTGCTCACTGTACTAAGTCTATAAAAAAAATTACATCTTAGAATATTATGATTAACTATAATAGGTATGCAAATATTATAAAAACAAAGGAATTAGTACATAAACTAAATACAGGGTGTAAAATTAAATACGTTATAGGTATATCTTAAAGGTTGCTTAGACCCATCAAAAAGAACAACTTTATCTATGAAAAAACGGCTACAGCTATGGAAGAACACATTCTTTTTTTTGCAATTTCGATGACGGCTCGGTATTGAAAGTAGTTCAGTTCGATAGTCTGAAGCACTTCATAATTGTTTTACACCCTGTACTATCAGATAAAAGGATCGTTGTATTCTAGTATGGGCTAACCGATTCCTGTTTCTTCAATCCCACGATATGGTTAACACTGTACCCCACACCAGGGCCAAAGGAACCACTGGACCCCGAGTACCTCGGACGTTCGTTGCTATTTGTGAAGCTCTCCGTAGAGTATCTGGCGTGAGTTGGGGACGCGTCGTACCCATCGTGGACACTATTCGTCCCCAAACTGTAGGAGTCCACAGGCCTGCGGTGTTGATTCTTTGTGGATTCGTCTCGCTTTACTACTGCGTTGAACCTTTGGAATATAATAGAAATACCTAAAAGTTTAAATGTTCTCTGCATAAACAGTTAAGAGGGTACTGAGCCTATCGTGCTGCTCTCAAACTTATTTTTTAATTTCTAAACAATTAAACAACATTTCCAAAAAAAAAAAAGGAATGTCACATTGTAGTCCTGATTGGCTTACAATTTATAGAAACATTACAGATTATTATGTTTTATGCTTATATCGTTAAAGATAATAACTACAAACATTATAAAACAAATCCGCAGTGACCCGATAATTTGAAAATCAGCAATGACTACAATGTATACTTCTTGTGTATTGGAAATGTTCTTTAATTGTTTCGAAAAAAGATACGATTGAGGGCAGTATAATAGGCACGGTGCACCCTTAAACAATTTAACTGAAACCATTTAGTTAGTTTCATTATCTGCAGAGTTTATTTAATAGATATTCTGAAAAATTACATCTTAAATTAATATTAATGATTTTAAGATTCCTGTTTTATCTGTCAACCTGAAATACCCAAGGAGATTTTATATGTTATTTGTTTTGGCAATTAAAAGGTCCTTGCTAAAAAAGGCTTATTTTTCAGAACCATTCAGTGGAACCATTTTGGCGTGATAGTTGCTAACTTTTGATTGTGGTATCTTAACTATTATAAAATCGTAAAAAGCGTGAGGAATAAAAAGTTGCGGTTCACTTCATATAAACTCAAAGAACACTCGATAGCGCGATTTAAATGACCTGTGGCGCCATCTATTGACAAGTTTGTTTGTTTGTTCGCGCATCACGATTTTGATGAAACTTTTTTTGTTTGATAGCTTATGATCTGACTTAAAATCTGATATATAATTTGTGCGGACGAAGTCGCGGGTAAACAATATAGGTAGTAATTATATAATAAATTTGTAGTTGATTGATAGGACTGTAACAAACATACCCATGTAAGGCGTCGGCAGTATACTCGACGGTACGTAAAGCGCCGTCTGGTTCGTACAATGTGTAAGCTCCTCTCACACTGTCTCCTTCTCTACTTTCCCAGTGGGTCTTCCTGTCTCCTGTCTGATGATCTGATACTTCGTACTTGTATTCGTATTTTGGCTGAAAGACATACATAAACATAAACTCACGACCGTAATCCTTTTCGGGGTGGTTTTTTTAACTTTATGTTTAAGAATGGAGTTGTAGCAATGTTCATATTTGGCAATATAAGTTTTAGGATAGAGTAACGTGTCAGTGGTGAAAGATGGCTATCATAGAGAAACTTTAATTCCGTTAGTCGCCTCGTATAGGAGTGTTAGAGCTTCCTATTGAAAATTGTTTCGAACAAACAGAACCTCTATCGCTCCATAGAATATTAAGCTTGTAGACGCGTGAAAATTTTTTATGTGGCATAAAAATAAAACAATGGCTGAGAAAGGATACCTACTTGGTTTCGACTGTATTGATCTGCTGATGATGGACCTGCAATAAAGGTCAAATTTTTGTGAACATTACATTATAAATACATATACTAAAAACACAAGTGCATGTACATCGCTGCCAATGGAACATCTGGGTACTTTTTGCCGATGCAAAATTGGAACACTGCTCTAACTGATGGCACAAAAAAACGAACGACTTTCAAATGTAATAGGTAGTCATTAAGATCAAAAATAAAAGTTACTGGCGATAGGAACAGGTGAGGTCGGCTGTGTCGGATGGAACACGATGCTTTGTGACGAAGTGGCGTGCTGCAGCATGGCCAGAGGAGCGCCACTAGCAAATAACCAGCTGTTCAAGATCAGGACCACCTGGAAATATATCCGCTTATTAGAATTAAGACATTGTTATGACATCTTTTAAGGCTGACTACAGATACAGAAGAGTATAAAGAAAATACAATAGGCTTAGGGGCACCTGACTAAAACTTCACCCTTATGGTAATGTAAGTGCCCTCTACGCTGTTTCCCTGGTGGAAATGAAGAATTACTTAGGTTAATCCTGGCAGCGGAAGAATAGCTGAAAAACATTGACCAGGAAATTTCTCCCCAGATGCAAGCCGGAAGACAAATGCCTACGCTATGATGATGATAGTATTATGAGTATAATCAGAACAAACAATAATGGGAATGACTAGGGTGTTTTTAAGTTTAACTTATTCAATGAAAAGAGTTTTTTACGTCCTTAGGCATAAGAGCAACAGTAGCACCAATACAAAGGCTGACTTACACCAAAAAGTTAAGGCTTCATCATCATCATCTCAGCCGATAGACGTCCACTGCTGGCTAGAACGAGACTGCTGGACATAGGACATAGGACATTTAGGCTTAATTAAACACGTTTAAATATGATGCTGTCACTTTCATTAGTATGAAGCTCATACTATGAGATGAACAGTGATAACAAAGTACTCTTTAAGCCTAAATACTTTTTGGTGCAAGCCACTCTAATGCTCAGTTGCAGAAATGCTCATTAGAGGTTAATCCTCCATCAAATCTCTTGCTGTCACTCTTTGTCTTGTTGACGTAGGTAGTAAAAGCTAGCAAGAGATTTAATGGAGGATTAACTGTAATGAGCGTTTCTGCAACTGAGCGTTAGACCTTAATCACTCGGTTAATAATACACTTTAGTCGGTAAACCTATTAGATATTGATAAACTGCACATGCCTTCAAATAAACGAAATCCATGTTGTGCACAGTAAATAAAGACGTCAATAGAGTAAATGAGATTGAAGGAATCTCTTTTATAGGAGTCATCCCATCAGATAAGTAGAACAATGTGGTAGCCGACGGATGTAGACGGATTTGCATCGACAAAGGTCCTGTTGTCAATTAACATTGTATAGCACTGTATGCAAACCTTCGGGTATGTAGTGATGGTTGTAAAAACTCGTGTTTTGTCGGTTCTGTTTCACGTTGAGGTGAGGTAGGAAAAGAATAGGCATCGTTTCTCAATCTTTTAGAGTCGTTTCAGCCTAAATAGCCAATAAATTTAGTAAATACGAGCTTTTACCCGCGACTGTTTCCGCATAAATTATATAGGTACGAGATTTTAAGTCAAATCTCAAGCTTTAAAACAAAAAAGTTTCATCAAAATCGGTTAAGCAGTTTTTGCATGATGCCCGATTTAGAACACGGTACACTTTTTTTCGTGCCACTTTTTGAGCTTCATTTACACTTCTATACATTCTTATTCGTAGCTTTTACTACCTAACTGTTCACGAACTACCTTTGTTCCTAGACCTATGTCGTACCTATGTGTCCAGATCCTTCCATCTCTTCCTATTGGTGTGCTATAAGGATCTATAATATTTGTATGGTACCTCTTTAGTTTTTCTTTCTTCTTGGTGTGTGAAGGTTCACACATCGATACAAACATATAAGTTACCTAAAAGCTATATGATCCATTAAAATAAGTGACTATCACTACATCTACCATGTTTATGTAGAACTAGTTTCGTTGGTGACCTACATTTAAACGTGAGTTTTACTAGTAAGTACTCTGTGGTGAATGTAGGCATTTTGTTTTACTAAAAGATACAAAGAAATATATCTAGAGGGCATGGCGATAGCTTGTTACTATCACAGATTATAATAATTTACTATAATGTACTTAGTACTTACAACTAATTGTATGGATCTATTTTATTTAGTTTTGATACCAATTACCAAAATACAAGAACAGTATGCTTGCTGCGTTCCGTCAGTGTGCAGGAGTGCCAGTGCACTTCTGGGTAAGCTCGCTACATCTTCGACCCCATCTTTGTCCTGAGGACTAGATAGAGGTCAAGAGCAAACCCATCAATAATAAAAAAAAATAAAAAAAAAAAAAAAAGTATCACCACGGCCGCGTTTCATAAACCAAAGCGAAATATGAAAGGAACATGTTTCTTTTTTACAATGAAAAATGTACCTATTCCTGAAACACTCAGTAATTTAATATTTTGTAGTACTTTTGGGTTTTGAAATCGTAATTTACCTACTTATTATACAAATGTAATGAAGGTATGAAAAGGTGCATAGGTATGGCTGTCGCCATATTATGTTATTTCGATTCATTTGGGCGCTTATGTTCAGGTACCTAATTACATCGTTTTACGATATTATGATTTGCTGTCTCATTCGAAATTATGTTTTATGTTGTAACTTATAAGGCTGGATATTTAAGACAGTCTTCTCAAGTGAACACAGTACCTTTTCTTTACTACATTACACATCATACATTATTCATTGTTCATCATTTACATTCATGGACATACCTACTCCCTATATTATATAACATGTTTTCTAAGAGTCCGAAATAAAGTAGCAAGGTAAGTACTTAATTATTGAGATGTTCGGGCTAATCAGAGGAAATTTCACACTTTATTCGCTGTTAATCATAATGACGTCCGTTACACTTGTATCATACCAACTATACTCTCTAATGTGAGAACTATAGTCAACCACAAAGTTCTCATCTTATTTAATTTAATTTTTAAGACGTTTGTTCTTTTGCACATCACATTTCGACACGTAATCTCAATTGTTTTTTACCCGACCTACTGCGCCGGATGGAGGGTAATGTTACTCATTCGTCAAATGCATCTTTAAAAGGTAAAATTGTATCAATGTTTCTTGACTTCCAAGTGAGTTAATAATATCTATGCATTTATATTTATCTGTCCAGTTGATTTATTCATTTATGAAGTACGTCGAAATACTCTAAATAATGTTGTATTAAAGAATTATGCCCGAAACCAGGCTAAAGATGCGTCATCAATGCTTCATCATCATTTATTGAAAAAAATATTTGGTCCGAGTTATGAATCCCATTAAATGTATAATTATTTGGCCCTATGGGAAAGGGGGTTTAAAAATTAAATTAAATTTTTAAACGACTTCAACAAAAGGAGGAGGTTCTCAATTCGACCCGTATGTTTTTTTTTATAGTATTTTTTTGTATGGAATTTATTGCTTTTGTTTTAATAACCTATCTATATTTTTTAACTTAGGATTTTTTAAATACTTATTACCCATCAATTATTTAGCGATTTTCTTGTTAAAATAAGGCTTATTACATGTCCTATCTTTAAGTGACAATTTGACCAGACGCAAGTTCAGCCTAACTTTCATAGAATTTTGGGCATGATCTTTTGCTACCTTCTTTAGCTCTGCGGAAAGTATGCATTATCATCATCATCATACACTGCTGAAGAAAGGCATCTCCTAAGGCGCGGCGCCACATAACTGTATTCTCGGCCTTCCTCATCTAGTTGCTACCGCTACCCTTTTTAGGGTTCCGTATGCAAAGGGTGAAAAAGAAAGAGTATATCTATTACTACATACAGTATGGATACTCCCTGTCTCCCACCATCTTTTTACCTCACCCCCTCTATTGCCCTCTTAGCATAAATTGACACGCTAGAATTAATGTTTTCGATACAAAGAGAACATAATCTCAGGACGAAGGATAAAAACTCTTTTTGAATAGACGGATGTAAAGCGCATCGCATACAGAAGGAGTCGAGGCGGGGTCGAGGCGCGGGCGCGCGCCTTTGCTACCTTGACATACGGTCGGTAATTGAATATCATACCAAACGCAGATTCTTGGTATACTTACAATTATCAACCGTATGTCAAGGTCGTCAAGGCGCGCCCGCGCCTCTACGCCGCCTCTACTCCTTCTGTGTGCGATGCGTTTCAAAGCATTTTATTTACGAAAAAGTCATTGTACCGCACGCAGTTAAAGTTATTGCAGCCCTTTCTAAGGCAGCCCTAGGCTCCGTTTCGCATGTGCTGACGTCATATTGTCAATTTCAGTTTTTTGTAAGCAGTGTCTGGGAGTCTCGTGGCTGAGGGGGCACGCCACGTTTGACAGCCACGTGGCTCCGCCGTTTTATGGCGGTTTCAAGTGTGTGTTTTTGTTTAAAAACGGGGCTTTGAGATCGCCATATCCTATTACCGTACAATAATAGGAATCTAATAAATATATCTTCAACACTTGACACTGGCGAAATCTAACAAGGAAACGCCATTAAATAAAAATAGAATAGAATAGAAGCAGTGTCTGGGGTGTGCTATTACAAGTTTAGGTCGTCATCGGTCTACACTGACTGCCAGTTCGAGGTCTCCACTCTAAATTTTTGTCAGTTCTTCTACAGATATGACCATAAAATAGTATATTATCCGATTTAAGATGGGTAGGTAATTTTATTTTCTTTTCAACTATATTCTTTACCTTTATCAATTCTTATTTTACTTTCCACACTGACTGTACTTACATACGCTTTCAACATTTTGATGGCCTCTCCAATCACTCGGTAATTAAGTTAAATTTAAAAAACAACATTAACTCCACTTGCCTAAGAATCATTTCAATAAAAATGTCCCCTCTCTAATTACATTAAAAGTTAAAACATACTTACTTAAATTTTAATTACTTTTGGCAATAACATTTGGTACGTACTATTATTTTAGGGTCTTAATATCATCATCATCAGCCTATATACGTCCCACTGCAGGGCACAGGCCTACCCTCAGGGCGGATGTATTAGGACGAGCCCTTACTTAACATGCTGACGTTTGATGATCAGATTATCAAACTGAATAGCTTTCTCTATTCGATCAACGTCGATATCGCGATAAAAAACCGTCAGCATAATACAATAGTACGTAGGACTAACATTATCGCTTTTGCTTGAACTTTGAACTTGTATATCACAATATGTTTTATAATAACATTAATAACTACAGTCCCATAACACGGTCTACAAAACTCTACTCATTTAGGAAAAGGTTAAGGTGGTTGCAGAGCTGTCAATTTCATACAAAACTTTGTCGTAGAACACTCGTAGACGGTATTAATAAAAGTAATGTTTTATAATTATGGAAAAATAGCTTAGAAAATCTAGATTGCGCGTATAAAATTGTATTTACAATTTATAATATAATTTCGAAGATATCAAGCTTTGAAATTTGTTATTTGATACGCGCAATCTAGATTTTCTAAGCTATTTTTCCATATATAAAACATTACTTTTATTAATACCGTCTACGAGTGTTCTACGACAAAGTTTTGTATGGACTGAAACCACCTTAATGAAAATCGAGTAACCTCAATTACACACACACAGTGCACCTACACAATGTGACGTGCTAAATACTTTTGTTATAATATGGGACTGAAATCGAAATCGCAAATAGGTAAAAATGTGCTGTCCCATACTCCCGAATTGATTTGCAATCTTACTATGGAACAAGTTACTTCGCGATTTCTCATAGAGAAAGTTGCTCATTTTCACTGATGATCATCCCCTTTAAAAAACTGTCAGCTAGTACCTATATTAAGAAAAGACCCCGTATAAATATCATTGCAAATATAATTATTAGGATCTAAAGAAGGTATTATGAAAACGTTATACAATACTACAACGACATTGATCTACACGTAGAGAGGAATATAATCGTACATGTCATCACATCATCACCATACAATGTCGCGCAAGCCCGTCTGTTTCAATAACACTGCATTATGTTCATTATCTCTTATACTATCTAAAGCTGCTACTGATTTAGTTGCCTTGGATATGTACTTAGTCTGGCACCTACTTACTCTTTATGCTGTTAGTGTTTGAGCAAACTTAGTCTCAAACGAAGTCGCGGATAAGTTGATAAAAGCTAGTTTCTAAGAAAGGAGTCAATTTCTCCAGCTATGGGACCAATAAATGTTAGCGTATAGCAGGGGTGGCCAAGACGTCGACCGCGGTCGACCGGTCGCCCGCGTCGACTTTTATGGTAGCCCGCGAAGAGATCGATAAAGTAAAAAAATGAATCAATTTTTAAGTATCTTCGCGCAATTTTTACGATTCCAATGTTTCTGCTAACAGTTGGGCTAATTATATTAATGTGGGATTTGGAATATTGTTTGTGAATTTTGAAACTGGAAGACTGTCGAAGCTTCATGTTTTTTTTCCTTTTAACGAAAGCATTAAAATTTACAGTCATTAAAATCGGGCGATAAAATTAATAAAATTTTCATAGATTACTTGCCTCTGTCGCGGTTTAGGACGAAATATCGTTGATACTTACGACATACTTTTTGAACTGAGACAAAGTTCCCATAATGCCTACTAGAGTAGAGTGTGAATCAGCTTTTTCTATGATGAAATGAAACATCAGTATCGGTTGACAGACGAGCATTATAAATGCCAAACACCCACCACCAAAATATTTTTTTTATCAAAGAAATAATGATGGAAGTAGTTTTTTTCAGTAGACCGCCAGGAATATCTGAGTTTCAAAGGAGACCGCATACTTGAAAAGTTTGGCCACCCCTGGCGTATAGTTATGGAACAAATGTCGATTTGTTTCTCATAATCTCTAGATTGTAGTGGTAATATTAGATAGGTATACCTCATCTAAACGGAGTGTCGCACAGTTGGCGCACATCTTGTCTTGGTAGAATATGTTGGCTTTTTATTTTCGTATGAATATCTAACACGTTCCTATACACGTATTGTTTTACATGTGTCGTTTTAACAGGAAAAAATAATCTTAGCAAAAAGATCAAAACGGTGGATTTATAATGATTTCATAATTCCGGTTGCATTTTTACCTAATATCTTTCGTCCGATTACTATAATAAATTAAATTATGTTTTAGAGTTACCGTTTGTGGGCCTGAAAGAAATTGACTCCATTAGTACCAATGTGACGATTGACCGAACTCACCTTGAAAATATCACAAATAATTCACAATCCAATGTCACGTTAAGCAATTTTTATCTTAAAACAAACAGTAGTACCTTGGTAGCAATCGTGAACAAGATAATCGATCAAGCCAACACCGAACTACACTTACTAAATCTTCATTTACGCAACAATGTTAGTATGTTTGTTCTCCAAAAAAGATGTATCAGAATATTGGTCAACATAACAGACATGGAAAGCTGCCGGCCGCATTTCACAAAACTAA
Source organism: Agonopterix heracliana (assembly GCA_963693445.1). Taxonomy (NCBI): domain Eukaryota; kingdom Metazoa; phylum Arthropoda; class Insecta; order Lepidoptera; family Depressariidae; genus Agonopterix; species Agonopterix heracliana. The sequence goes on from OY856310.1 coordinate 7,820,398, forward strand.
AAATACTTACTCTAGCATCATTATATATATATGAAATTTGTAAATTTGTAAGAAAACATAAAGATTTATTCACCCAGGCAAAGGATCATTATACACAGCCCCGAAACCTACGACACGGAAATAGACTAGCACTACCATTTACTAAACTGCACATAGTTAGATCAGGCACACATCACATGGCAATATCAATATACAACAAACTTCCTACACATATACAACAAATTAATAAAGATTCAATATTTTATAATAAATTAAAAGAACTATTAATATCCAATTGTTTTTATAGTATAAAAGAATTTAATGATTGTTATGCAAGAAAAGAATTGTAAATAGAGTCTATCTATACCATAACTGTTTTAATTTAATTTTGTTTTTTTCACTATTTTAATTTTATGTTATTAAGTAAACTTAAGATTATCTTATGTGTCCACTTAGCAATAAGTTTTAATATTGCAGTGCTCTAACAGAGCTCATGTCATGTACAATTTTAAATTTAAGATCTTTTGTAACACATGAAGCAATAAAACACTATGACTATGACTATGACTATGTTAGCAAACCCTTTACATTTGTTACATTTTTGGAACAACTGCATTTCGATTGTCACGAGTTTGGCCTCGTATCATGAACACATTGGGATCTCTTTATTGTGTGATATTTAATTTAGTTGAGAATTTCGATTGTACTAGAATGCTTTGATGAAAGTTATAGGTACTTAAATTTATATTTTTTATTTTTTTATTTCTCTATTTCTTATTTTTTTATTCTTAGTGGCGACGGGCTCACCCCCCGTCACACTGAACAGAGTTTCGGTACTTACTACTGGTGAAACGCGGATGGTCTGAGGTTTCAGAATATCTCTGACTAACCCTTCGGGGAATATAGTCGTATGCTATGCTTATATTTTGATTATCGTGCATAAAGTTGCGCTCATAAATATAGGGTCCTTCTAATATGCTGACACTTTTTTAAGAGGATGATCAGACCATCAAACTGAACAACTTTCTCTATGGGAACAACATCAAAATCGCGAAAAAAAAATCTGCTGTCCCATACAATTGGCTCAAGTAGGTTTGCAGTTTTGTATGTAGGTAACAGCAGTTTTTTTTTCGCTATTTTGATCTTGGTCCCATAGAGAAAGTTGTTCAGTTTGATGGTCTAATCTTCCCCTTAAAAATGTGTCAGCATATTAAATTGGACCCTGTATAATACTGGGGTAGACAGTTGCATTCCTTTAATAAGTTATCTGTGATTGTACTCATGATACGGAACAACTTTTCTAAATGATACCTACAACCTACCGACATCCTAAAACCTTTAGGGCCTGTTTCACCACTTTTGGATAAGTTCTTGTTAGCTTATCCGACAGCTCATTTGACATATTTTGTATGAAGAATATGTCAAATGAGCTGTCTGATAAGCTAACAAGAACTTATCCGGAAGTTGTGAAACAGGCGCTTAGAATAAGGTTAAAACCTAAAATTTTCTAAAAGTTAAACACGCTATGTAATTCACGCCGTGGCTGAAATCGGTCAGGAGCAATACATAGGTAATCTAATCTTCCATCTTAATCCAATATTGTGTTTGTAATTGTAGGTACTTTGTATAGGTACTTACTGTGTTTTTAAAAGAACTTCTCTACAGTGAAACTCCTTCCGACGCGGTGGTAGAATCTTAAAAGTGACGTCAGAAACTAGGTCAGAAACCTATCTATATAATGATTTTAAAAGAAAAAAAAAAGATTTGTTTACATTTAACAGTTGAATTCTAGTAGCAAGGTTTTTCAACACCCCTCGAGGGGTCGGCCGTAATGATGTGCTCTTTATAATCAAACTTATAAAGACGATAACACTATAGTTCCGTAGTTTAAGTGCGTCTGTTCTAAACCACTTCCTTACTAAACCTGGATAATATGCCAATATTTTCAATTATTTTTAGTTATTGTTCCTTTTTGTCATTGATTGTCCATAAGCTTAACTCAAGCGGAAGTGACGAAAAGCGAATTTGACGAAACAAGGACTTGACGAATGTAGTATTTGACCAAACAAGAATTTGACGAAACAAGAATTTGACGAATGTCGTGCGTGGCTACCCTATTAACGTTACGATGTCGATGATTGCACAACGAAAGTGCAATAAACATTAGAGTCATTTCGAAGTAGACAAACAGTCAAATAGGTCATGACCTAAAGATCATGTCTGATTGAGATCAGCCATCAGTTCCGAGCATGTCTGATCCAAGAGATAGGCGCGAGATCCTTGTGATATCTGCTGCCAGCAGGGTTGCCAATACACTGACACTATTCGAAAATAAAAAAAATAAAACCAGTCAAGTGCGAGTCGAGCTACTCGCGCACCGAGGGGTCCGAGGGTTCCGTACCACACCACCGTACAACATATTAACTTAGAAAAACTTTTTTTTGTGTTGACCTTAAGGGGCCATAGGTCCAGACGAATATTTTCTATGAGGAACGCGATTGCCGAGCGCTCCGAAAAGTGTGTGCGTGAGCCGTATTTTCGATTAAAAACAACTAACCAAAGTACTTTTTCTAGATTTTATTTATGATTGCACTAGTCAAACTAATGGTGAATATGTGAGTATAAATACCAAAAATCGGAAACTATTTTAAGTTCTTCTAAACCGAGAAAAATGTTTAAAAATGCATGAAAATACGTCATCTTTGTGACGATTTTCTATCGAGTGAAGTAATTCCAATCGTGTATTCAGTTGATGATTGCACTAGATGAAATATCCAAAAATACTGAGGTATGAGTTTCGGTAAATGGTATAAATCTAGTCGTAAAATGAAAAATAAAAGATGCCTCCGAGGTATTTCCACCTACTATTACGTCTTAAGCGCGAGACCGACTCACACTTGGCCGGTTTTTATTATTTGTTGTTATACTGTAGTGTTTGCTCTATAAATTAATGACCCCAAGTTTGACGCTTGTTCGTACTTGTATTACTGTTTTTTACGATAGAGCGAGAAGAGAAAACGTTGGTAAAAATTCACTACTTTTATGAAGACCCCCCTTAATTTATGATGGTCTGAAGCTTCTCCCAAAGTAACTTAATGCTTTAAGTTTACACCCTGTATTATACAGCATGCAGTTGTGCCGAAGCGTTCACGATCATGATAGAATCAAGTGCCTAGTGACACATCTTAGAAATTTTAAATTTCCCGCAACTCGGGGATTCCTGTAATTTGGTAGTAGATATAATATACATAAACATGACATATTGTGTTGCGATTTACGCGTACTTCGTAGAAAATATTTGCATCCTTAGTACCTGATATTATTTCATGATCCAATCTAAACTAATCGATCACATAGCAAAAATTCAATTTGCAATTAAGTATTCATGTTAGCGGATGTGTACAATTAGTTTAGTTCAAAATATGTATATCAATTACTATGGTGATAAATTTAATAATTGCAATATTCTGTGCAAATAATGTTTTTATTTATAGCCTAGTTAGTTAGCACTCATGCCTCCGAAGCTGACATGACAGCACTAGGTTCAAATCCCACATCAGAAATCTCTAATGTTATCCTACCAAAATTCAATGTAGACATCGACCTATGAATGTAGAGTATTCTTAGTTGTTTCCTTGAGGCTTCCTCACTCGAGTAGAGGACGTTTTTGACATAATTTTATGAAAAAAATTACAAAAATGTTCTCCACTCTAATGAGGATATGTCAAGAAAACAATTAAGAATACGGGTGTAAGTACCTTTTGAATACGTAATTTTTTGGGCTGGACACAATTTTTCTGCTCACTTTTTCATACACAAAACATTAAAACAAACCTGTAGGCATGTATGAAACTTATCTGAAAATATTTAAAAGTAGGAAAATTATCGCCATTTGGGACTATAAAGAACTTGGGACCATTTTAAAAACTGAAATACCTATTCAAACAAAAAACTAGACTAGACTATGACTAAAACTTCTTGGAGTCTTAGAAATATTATTAATTGATTGTAAACTTGTTACTTTAGAAGCCGAAATGGCTTAATTTCTGCATAACTCTAATACAGTAAGCCCGAACCAGAATGTAATGCATACATAATAATGCCGTTAGCCTCAGTAGATCTATTATAATGTCTGTTCTTCTGACATTTGAATAAAGAAATACACAAATTGCATATGTGACCATTACCTATACAACTTTATGCAAAAGTCAAGTCGTAATGAGCGGGTGCTGTATGGGAATGTGAACTAACGAACTGCTTTATTAATAATTCGCTATTCGTGATCGAATAACTTATTGACTGCTATGACCTAGATCTGAATCCATATTATGTAATCATTTAGTCCAAAAGGTTAGGTAGCCTAAGGTACCTACAAATCCTACAATTGAGCCAACCTTTGCTCCTAAATCTGCTCTAGATTTTAAAAGGATGGCTCAAGGCGCCTCTTGTTTTAAAGCGTGCTCATTAACAAATTCACCTTGAAACTACTTAATCCAGCAAATTGCAATTTATGGACCTCGCGCCAAATTAAAAAGATTACTCAAACTTAGTACTTTATAAAACTAGTCGATAAAACTTTTTCGAAAACAACGCTGCCCCGAATTCTATTGATTATTCGAATCAGGTTTTTGATCGCTACTGGGCATACTTACATATAAGTTATCTGCCATTCGGTGACAAGATAAATCGCCACCCATAATTTGACTCAAGCATTATCGGTTCCAATCTGCGTATTGCCAACTTTATTGCGATCTAGGGATACGGGTAGTGGACTTCATGTAATGGACGGGTCACGTTATATCCACTAAACTTTGAGGACAAGTGTATTGAGAATATAAACTACGAATTGCACAATGTATCAATTTAAAAATATCCGTAACGAGATAACGCAAGGTAGGTATTACTTTCTGAAACTCGAGACGATTCAAAAATTACAAGGCAATGAAAGTTTAAAGATCGGACGATTATCATATAATTAAATTAAAAGGTCGAGATAAGAGTAAGACTGCAAATTAGTATTGGACGTTTTCGTTTGTGGTGAATTTTCAAAAAAGCCATGTTCTATTTTGTAAGGAAATGATCGCTCAATTTACTCTAACATATTGAGTTCACACCATTAGTGGCAATTAAAAAGCATGTTATGGGCTGCCGCTATTAATATAAAACGGTTCAAATCCTTCGACACAGCATGCGTGTAGTTTCGTCATTTGCATGTAAGCTGCAAAGAGCTTAGATTGGGGCTGCGAAACGGGCGATTCCTTACGAACAGGGTGCGGCAGCTAAGCTTTATAACTTACCTAGGAAATAGATTGTTTATACATTTAACGGGTTTGTAACGCGTAAAATATTGGGAACTCAAATAAAATAAAATAAAAAACTCTATGAACCCGGTAATAAAGATTAGGTTCGTATATTATAAGTTTTAATACTTTGAACATATTTTTTGATTAAATGCCCACATCAGAAAACAGTGGATTCTTTGTGAGCCTATATTATCATTATCATAAGCCTTGTTAGTACATGCATACACTCACAACTGTGTCGCATTGGGGTAGACAGACGACAAATCTATTGCGGACGATTTAACCAACATCTTCGTACACGATTGGAATTTAATTAAATATGCATATTGTTTTGGTTTTTTTTTCACACATTTCCACCGCTATAAGGCTGCTTTTCCACCAGATATGTGCGAGGTAGCGAGGCGGTGAGCGAGGAAAAAATCGGCCAATGAGAGTGCTTCAATTTCCCAGTGACGTGATCGAGCGAGCGCGGCGGATTGTTTCCTCGCTCACCGCCTCGCTACCTCGCACATCTCTGGTGAAAACACCGCCTAACTCCTGTAAACCAGGATCAACAGCGACGACCAATAACAACACTAGACAATGAAGTCCAGCGAACCCTGGGAAACACTCTAAACTGTCTTGGAACCCGCAGAAAATTAATCAAAGAAGATAGGAGGAGTAGGAAAAAGAAATAACCGACTTCCCTCCGTTGCATACGGGAGACAGCGAAAAGAAAAATAAACATGGCTATTTTTGGTCTTATAGATTCCTGAAATATAATTTTAAAGCTCTATTTTAGAGGCCGCAAACGTCAGAGGCTTGTTACCTTATGCAAGCCGCCCGGCACTGCCTTCCATAACCTATTTAACGACGTGAGTTACTTACAGGCGCATACGAGTGTGTAGAAATTGTTTACTGTCCCATTACACAATTTTCTATAAGGCTACTACATACAATGACTAGACGGCTATCCATTTGAAATAATTATCTGTAGATGACTACCATATTTATGAACCTGTCAAAACATAAATACTATACAGCGTGTTCCTGAGGATATGCATACTTTGGTTCAGACCATAAAATTTGTAATTTTTCACTATGGGACCAACATAGAAATCACGACAAAAAAAATTGCTGCTCCTAACAAATCTGCAAACATACTCAACCGAAATATAAGGAACATCCGATTTTTTTTTGTGATTTCGGTTTTGGTCCCATACAGAAAGTTGTTCAGTTTGATTTCTGATCATCCTCTTCAGAAACCGTCAGCATATTAAGAATTATGAATGATGACATTTTTCATTGTCGTTATTTTTATTCTAGGAGACATTAAATTATAAATTATCGTTATTCATTTCAGACCCCCGTCAGATAAGTTTTATTGCGCGTATTGAGAGGTCTATGTTCTGCAGTTGAAGATAATAGGCTGATGTCGAATCCATATCTTGTGGTTTTGATGTATAATCAAGAATAATTGATTTACTTATTGAAGATCACACTATTGCAGTGGAAAATTAGGGTCGTGAGAAACAAGAGAAGCGAACTATACCACAGAGGATTAATAATCCATAGACACATTAATATTAACAGAGGTCAGTGGCTCCAATCTCTTTCCGAAAGGAAGAATGGACAATATCTCACACATTAAATTCACACCCTCGTTACGCCGTAACCACCCGAAGCATAGCCAAAGTGTCCCCTCGGCCTCGTTCGTGAGCCCCGTAGGTGAACGCGCACACAATCATACTGCGCATGTAGTGATGCGCCGCTTTTGCGAGGTTGTTTGAAGCTGTAACTCTGTACAATATAATCCTCTGTGACTATACACAGTAATTTATCGTTGGTACATAGTGGTTTCGTCGCAGTCCAAATGCAGGGATTTTGTCATTGTGTAGTTTTTGTGATAAGATAACAAAACCATTCATACCTTCTTCGAGAGGTTATGGGAACGAAAATAACAGAAAAAAACGTATCTAATCTATTTCCTAATTTATTAAATCCCTTATTAAACGTGAGACCTACAGCTTGGCAAAAAAGTCGTGATAAAAAATAAGGGCGCTGCCTCCACGCAAGAACGTCAAAATCACGCATAACCTGGCAACACCACCATACAAAAATTTTAGTTCCACCTGTCACCACGATCATGACTTTTTTGCCAAGCTATACGAACAGAGATAATAAATTTCCACATTGAGTTCAACTAAAATAATAAGCTTGTTATATTTATTCGTAGGTACTTTGTAATGAAATCTAATTTACCTAATTATGTACGTAGTTGAACTTCAGAAAATAATTTTCAAAAATGCATTACAACAATGAAGGCTTCCGCACATTGCAGCGATATTATCGAGCGATATTATTGACAGCGATATCGCGACACCTTACACACTGCAGCGATTCCGCGATTCGCGTCACGCATGCGGCCTTCACTGAATATAGTAGAAAGAGATTGCGTCAGGTTGCGATAATATCGCAGCAGTGTGTGGGATCGAGCGCGTCCCCATACAAAATGTACTGAGAACAATTATCGCTAAATCGCAGCGATATTATCGCTCGATAATATCGCGGCAGTGTGTAGGATCGCGCGCGTCCCCATACAAAATGTACTGAGAACAATTATCGCAAAATCGCAGCGATAATATCGCTCGATAATATCGCTGCAATGAGCGAAGGCCTTAAAGGTAGATTACAACCATAGAGAAATTACACTCTCCCCTTGGTAGAGATGGTGTAACAAAGTGTGCACAGTAACCACCAACTGAGCACTAGTTTGTACGGCGACCATAGAGAAATTACACGCTCCCCTAAGCTTTTTGTCTCCCCTCACCCGTCCCTCACCCCCTTTGTCGGCGACATAATTTTCTATAGAAACAAGCCGATATGCCATCTCCTCTTACTCCATGATTACAACACTCGATCAATCAACGAAATGCTAAATTAACACCCAAAAACAAAAACAATGACAGGTGGTAATCAATAATCGTGTTGACCTTTATGTGTTACCTACACAGGTGTGAATTATGGGGAAGGGAATTTCCGCTTTTTGACCATGCCAAAGCAATGGTAGATATCCAGCTATAGTATCACTAACATAAGTAATAATATATACTCATTAAAGTTAATACTCCGTTAAATCACTTGCTAGCTTTTACTACGTCAACAAGACAAAAAGTGACAGCAAGAGATTTAATGGAGGATTAACATTAATGAGCGTTTCTGCAACTGAGTGTAAATCTTATAATAGCAAAACAAAATGCATGTCCTGCTTCCACCGCACAACATTAAACTCAAATAAAAAAGTTTGTTTCATCATTTTATAAACTTTTATAACGCGCGTTGATGTCTTTTGCTTTGGCTTATAAGTCGGCTTGAATACGACATCAACGTGTACGCATCATCATCATAAAAGTTGTTACTATTATATTTTATTTATTTAATAAGATCTATGTACATTCTATATTACACTAAGGGGGTTTTAACCTACCCTATGTAGTTATATGAAAAACCTGATAAAATAAATATGTGTGTAGGGTCCAACATGAAATGCTGGCGGTTTTTTAAGGATATGATCTGACCATCAAACTTAACAACTTTCTTGAACAACCTACGAATAAAGAAATAAATATGGAACGATAACTCCGAACAAAATCTCCTTAATTTTTGGCACCATGAGTTTTGGCGGCAAACGCCGTAATTGGAGTCGCCATAATGATTGAGTCTTGCGCGCTTGCGTGGTGTACACCAAAGTTCGTGGGGTCATTTTTTGACGTGAATTATATTTCCATACTAGTGTTTTCCCGCGACTTCGTCCGCACAAATTATATACCAGATTTTAAGTCAGATCATAAGCTATCAAACAAAAAAAGGTTCATCAAAATCGATTCAGTAGTTTTTGCGTGATGCGCGAACAAACAAACAAACTAAAAATGTTGTCAATAGATGGCGCTGCATGTCATTTAAATCGCACTATCGACTGTTATTTGAATTTACATGAAGTGAACCGCTACTTTTTTGTTCCTCATGATTTTACGGTTTTATAATATATTTCCATATTTCCATATTTCCATATTTCCATATTTATTTCTTTATTCGTAGTGAACAACCCTATTAAATGTTTATTTGTATTTTTGTAACACCTTGAGAAATAGAGAGTAGAGTTTGACTTTGCGGATACATACCTACATAATATGAAAGAAACGACAATAATTCCATTAAAGAATTAAACTACATAAAACATCTGCCACAAATCGAATCCAGTCCCCTCCGCCCTAAATTGTCTGTCTGTTTTTATTTTCGATACTTAAATAACTTCACTCCGTAATATGGTGCTTGTTCTATACGTCATGGCTTCACAATCTATATATTACGAAATACTTTAAATTATTGCATCGCTAAAACTGAATTATCTACTTATTACTGTAAAACCAGGTATCAAAATCAACCTGACAAACTTGTCTAAAACTCTGATCTAAAAACTATAAACAAATCCATCGGCATTAGGATTAGTTTCGTAAGTGATAATTTAAGTGAGTGTGGCCGTATCATGCACTTTATATGCAAGTGTCGCATTAAACAAGCTAACTTAATTTCGATCTACGTGAAACTTCCCACGAATCAAACCATTTTAGTTTTTTATAGGTAAGACATAAGATCCATGTCAGATGACTTCTTGTCTAGAATAGATGTTAATTATTTTGCCTTTGCGCGCTTAATCCGCGGTTTATGCGATCACATGTCATTAAGAGGATAATACCCGTTAGCGTGCTTCATAGTAACAAAGTTTAATTCTATTTAGAATATTATCCAATTTAATTCAATTAATTTTAAATACGATCTAGAAACTAATAAGTATCTGTGTCCGTGGTTTGTCAGATTTTCGTCAAACTGTACCTATTCCTAAATAGTTTCAAAGTTACAGTCACAGACACGAAGACTAGTTTCTAGATCACGTTTAAATATTTCATCGACTTTAATTAATTAGGTATTGAAAAAGGATTAAACTTTGTATGTATGCATGGCGCTCGGGCAGCCCGCAGGTTTTACCTCTTAAGGTGGTTGCAGAGTTGTCAATTTCATAAAAATCTTTGTTGTAGAACACTCGTAGACGGTATTAATAAAAGTAATGTTTTATATATGGAAAAATAGCTTAGAAAATCTAGATTGCGCGTCTCAAATAACATTTACAATTTAAAATATAATTACGAAGTTTTGAAATTTTGTATGAATAATTTCAAAGCTTGATATCTTCGTAATTATATTATAAATTGTAAACCGTTCCGTTTACGAAAAAGTTTTGTATGAAATTGACAACTCTGCAACCACCTTAACTTTAAAACGCTATCAACCTAATTAAAAACTTTATAGAAATAACGTTATTTACTGAACAACAAAAGTATTCAGCACGTCACATTGTTTGTAGGACTATACTTATGTAATTGAGGTAATACTCGTACCTACGCTTTTCTTTTAACTTTTCCTAAATGCGTAGAGTTTTATAGACCGTGATGGTGATGAATATTGTTATGGGACTGTAGTTATTAATGCTATTATACAATATGTGTTATACAAGTTCATATAATAGCTATTTGTTAGTCCTACCTACATACATGTACCGTACTTATATGCTTTGTAGGTACTTTGCTGACGGTTTTGTATTGCGATTTCGATGTTGGTCCTATGGAGTAAGTTGTTCGGTTTGATGGTCTGATCTTTCCCTTAAAAAGCCGTCGGCATACTAAGTTGGACTCTGTATAAAATAAGATTGTTTTAATGTAAGTAAACTAAATTTTTCCCATATGATTAGGATGTAGCTACACGATACACTCATATTACAGAGTAGGTACCTATTATAATTAATTAGTCATATCATAGGTACACTAGGTATTTTTCTCCCCTCCGGACGGAAAGCGTCAATTGTCACTTTTCACCTCCGTCGAGGACCTCGGACAGTAAATAAGAAAGCCTCAGATCACCATGTTTGTTGACCGAGGCGAAGCGAAGCCGAGATTACATGAGATCTGAGAACTTTCTTACTTTCCTGTCCTCGGTGTGTCATCTACTATATTTCAACAAAATTAATCACAGATCAGTTCAACATTTTGTACGTAGGTATCCTATGACATTCCAAAATATATATTTCAAAGTAGGTACCACGGTTTTGTTTATTTTGGAATATATCTTACTGATATAATACGCCGTTTAATGGATCTCAATGAAGTGGACAACTTATGTAAAATTATTTTCATAAATGTTGTTAAGGCTTGTTGCTTGAATACTACGAATAAAGAAATACTTGAATAGCAATTATGGCAACAAAGTAGTCACAAACTAGTACAAATGAATTCCGGTATTATAATAAAGTAAGTAATATTCAACGAATTGTCTGTTTATGCTAAACTTGAGCGAGTTAAGTACTATATAGTATTCAAACAGACCCTAAGCTCTAGAGCCGTACCGCACGCGGGCCGCGCCCTCGGGCGAACGTAAAAAAAGTCTGTGACCCGCCCGTACACATATGAGATCGCTATATAAGTCTTAGCGGACCCATTTTGCTCTCATTTCGACTTACGCTTAAGTTTGGCAAATACACATTCGAGTAGATGTAAAAAGGTTAATACACATCGGCGATTATTACATCATATAAACATCTTGTGGAGACATAAAATAAGAATGTTCTCGGTAAGTATTAATAACTGACATCTAAATTTACTGATAACTTTATTTCAACACGATTGAATTATAACAAAGTACTTCGTGCTATTCGAAAAGGAACAAAATATTAATAAATATGAAAAATTCGTTTACATTGATTGTGAATTATGAAAATAGAAACTGAGCCAAAACTTCAATTATTTTCAGGTAACTTTCGTGACGGTGACGTTCGCTCTAACGAGCGTTATAGCATACCATGATCCTGACCTCAACTATCATCTGAACCAGCTGCAGAGCCTCCAGGGTTGCGGCGACAACGGCTACTCCTACCCAGCGCCAGCTGTTCAACTGACTGCCGCCGGAGTAAAGGCACAACCCTCGTACCAATACTCAAACGCTGGATACTCAGCAGGAGTTGCATACCAAGCAGTCGCACCAAAAATCACATACGCAGCGCAACCGGCCGCCACCTACCAGACTGCAGTCTCACATGCTAACTACGCATCAGCACCAGCGTACACCCAGTCTCAGCAACAAGAAACTCATGGATACGCCACCTCAGTCGGCCTATCCTCTGCTGCGTCAGGCAAAACAGTGACCCCATTAGCAACATACGCCCAGGCACCAATCATAGCAAAAATAACCGCTGCGCCACTGATAGCTAAATTCGCCATAGCCCCCTCGAAGACCTATGCTACTCAAAATTTGATAGCCCAGCAAGCGTCATATGCCACCGGCTCTTTGGCGAAGGCATCGCTAAACTCATACGGACCCGCTGAGTCCAGTGGACCGGTTGTAACTCAAGTGTTTGCTGCCCCGTCTGCCAAATACGCGACATCACCAGCATTGAGAGTTCTGCAAGTGCCACAAACTCGAGGATATCTACCACCACGGTTAACGGCAGTACCAGCACCTGCTCAATACAGCCAAGCGGCGCCAATTTCCTCACTCACTCCTGTCGCTCAAGTTTCGCCGGCTATCGCTCAATACTCAACATCTTCTGTATCTCATGTGTCTGGTCCCAGTGTCGCCCAGTACGCCGCCCCAGCGATAGCGCAATATTCTGCTCCTCAATATACACAGCACCCCGCACCGCAACAATACGCAGCCCCTGTAGCTCATTATGCTGCTGCACCGTCCGTCTCTCAATACTTCACTCCAGCATCAAGTGCCTCATCTGTGGCTCAATACGCAACTGGTCAATCATCAGTGACTCATGTGTCGGCGCCGGTAGCCCAGTATGCTGCTCCTGCTGTCCAGTATGCTGCTCCTGCTGTCCAGTATGCTGCTCCTGCTGTCCAGTACGCTGCTCCGGCTGTAGCCAAGTATGCTACTCCCGCTGTAGCCCAATATGCTGCACCTGCTGTGGCCCAGTATGCTGCCCCCGCAGTAGCCCAGTATGCTGCTCCCGCTGTGGCCAAATACGCAGCCCCTGTTGTAGCTCAATACGCGGCACCAGTTGCCCAGTACGCCGCACCAGCTGCCGTGCAGTACAACGCGCCGGCCGTCGCTCAATACTCGACGGCGGGAGTCTCTTCAGTGGCCAAGTACGCCACAGGAACCACATCGTTGCACGTCGCACCTGCAGTGACACACCTCGCCGGAGCACATGTTAAAAACGCACACACGGAATTTGTGGAGAACTATGTGAGTAACATTTAATTGTTTTGTTTCTTCTATAACATTAATTAATGGTTAATCCTGAAACCGGTCTAGTTATAAAGCGATTAAATATTTAATATATTTACCAACTTAGTCATCGATACCTCCTAATCGTTTACCTAGATTTAATTAGTTGCAAAATAATAATTTAGCCCCAGGACATTACAGCACACTTGATACACTTACGTTACTTCATATCCCTGCAACTAACTTAGTTACGTCACCCTAATTTGATTGGTCGTCTGATTCGACACAGGACGGGTTCCGCGACAACCGAATCTTGACCAATTAGTCACTCATGTGTACCTAGTCAGTACCCACTGTAGATATTCGTTGCATAATAATAATTGATAACGACACATGTAATTTAGTCATACCTCACCGAGACCGCGTTAGAGATTGGTTAGGAAAGGGGTTCAAGGAAAACAAAACGCTTCGCTTTTATAAAACTTTCTGACTATAAGCTTCTGTTGATAGTTCCATCCATTCTAATTCTAGTTATCTTATACATTATAAATTCGGTCACATTTCGCCCTTTGCCAAAAGACAAAAACATATTGAGTTTATGAAATTTTCGTAGGTAAGTATTCGAATTGGACCGTGTGAAATTCAAAATTAGCACTCCTTTACCCAAGCTGCGGTTATCAAAGTCTTTTATTGTGGGACCCAGACAACAACGGCATAACATATTAAATACCCTTACAGGGATTCGAAATCATAACTTAAGTTTGGAAATCCAGCGTGGTAACCAGCACATCACCAAGTTTTAAACTTGCCACTTAATGTTTTATAATCTCTACCATTTGTTTGTCACTACTCACTCATGTAGGGTAAAGACGGATTACATTTTTAGTACCAACAAAGTCGTTAAAAAGCTGAATCATCTCTTGAAAAGTTTCGAGTAATCTTTCGAAATAGTTACACTCATCGTGTTTATTGTGTGTTTATTATTATTTACCTCATTCAGCGCAGTTCTTAAAGGTGCATTCACTTCATTTGCATTTTGCAAGATTACTGGTTAACCCACTCATGTTCCTTTTACATTGTTAGTAGGTACAACAATAAACTGATCTGCCAACAGAACTGCCGTTCATGAATTTGAATACACAATCTGTCCTTTGTTTCTCAAGACATGCGTCTAGATTGTATTTTAACGAAATTAAAATGTATGGCACTCATTTCGAGTAATTAATTCTTACTTACTTACTTACTTTTAAGTTTCGATATCTTTGTAACACCGGATATCAATTTAAAAGCAACGATTAAAAAGAATTCAATTTTAAAAGCTACATGTGTGTGTATTTATAACAAGGCGTTTGGAATAATCTTTCAATTAGGTGACTAATCAGCTCAAGGTACAGATAGGTCTAGCGAATATTCAAATAGACGTAATTTCACAAATAGCGTTATATATCGCTCTTCTTTTGTTTGACTAAAATCTCGCTTAACCGTCACTTAAAGCCTTGTACTTCAAAAACCTTTTAGTCTTTTGTGTTAAGTTCGTGTTTTTAAAGACGGTATCCTTTCTTCAGCGCAATCCTTGTAAACTAATTGCAATTGAAGATTAGCGACAAGACACTAGGTATATAGGTATACAGACGGTGACCTTACATTTTTGCGAAACACACAAGCTAACTCACAATACAATGTGATATAAAAAACATTTTTTATCTACTTATCTCTTTAATTAACGACCCATGCGACACGTTCCCCGTCCAAGCCGACTCGTACCAATGAGTTTTTCGGAATTTATGTACGATTTGTTACACCACTGGCTTTTCGGTGAAGGAAAACATCGTGAGGAAACCTGCATGCTTCAATTTCGAGGCATGTATTGTACCCACTGTCCATTATAAGTGGCGACGGGCTCACCCCCCGTCACACTGGACAGAGTTTCGGTACTACTGGTGAAACGTGGATGTTCTGAGGTTTCAGAATATCTCTGACTACCCCCTCGGGGAATATAGTCGTGAGCATATGCTATGCTATGCTATGCATGCGACACGTTTTCAATGTTCTAGTCTAGTTATATCGACATCATTATAATTGCGTAATTAATTTGGTAGGCGTGGTAAATGGCGCTTAAGTTAATTATAATTATATTTCGAGCTGATGCCCGCGACTTCGTACGCGAGGACATGTTATTTACATCTAAGTCTCTAAATAGGTATAAGTATGGTTATATGCTAACGGTTTTTTTATGTGGATAATCAGACCATCAAACTGAACGACTTTCTCTATGAGACCATACCCAAATAGCAAAAATATAAATCTGGTGACCCATATATTTGGAACAGCAGATTATAGTAGATTACACACCGAGGACAGGAAAGTAAGAAAGGTCTCAGATCTCATGTAATTGTTGGCCGAGTCAAAGCCGAGGTCAACAAACATGTGATCTGAGGCTTTCTTATTGACTGTCCGAGGTTAGTATACTATTTTTCTCCTCGACGGAAGTGGAAAGCGACAACTTCGTTTAGCGCAGCGGGACGACAATTGACGCTTTCCGTCCGGAGGTGAGAAAAGAACATAACATACTGAAAGTTGTTCAGTTTAATGGTCTAATCATCTCATTAAAAACCGTCAGCATATTAAGAAAGACCTAACCTTACCTATATGAAGGACCATGCACAAAAATGTATGTTGTTATATACCAACATCTAATCTCAAACAGGTGTCTGTTTGAGATTAACGACACTGTTTGTCAGATTGCGATGAAACTTTAGTGGGTGGCCCGGGAAGGTTTATGACCACAAAATTCGGACAAAAACAAAATCCGCATTGCAAAGAATGCTGGACATACCTAGTAGCCTATATTACTCAGGGATAGGATGTATATTTTTTTATAATACCTAATAGTGTAAACAAAGATACCTATTTGGTTATAAGAACTGACTTCAGTTAGTACGCCTTTTAGGCACTTATGAAATGGAAGAGTTACATTTTGCTTTATCGTGTCTCGTGCCAAGACTTATTGGCAATTAGAAACAAAGCTCTAACACCTTAGTGAACTTTAACTGGCATTTCTCACGACATTTAAGACAAATTCCAAAATGGGCGTTATCATCCATTCTATGGGTGGTCTGTTCTGGGATTATTAGATACGCACGATGCCCTAATTTAATAACCAAATTCATTCAAATGTAAACCTTATCGCTAAGGAGTAAGGTGGCGGTTAGGTTATTAATGTACGGACTGAATATTGTAGAATACAATTTAATTGATCATAATTTAAAGTCTAGGCCGCATTTACTACCTAGAAGAACTGTACAGGGTGTGAAATTAAATGCGTGACATACTGACAACACGGACAACACAACGCACAACATGCCACGTACCAATGAGTTTTCTAACTTATGTACGTATTACCGACTGCTCTCAAACGGTGAAGGGTTTTCCTCGTGAGGAAACCTGCATTATGCGAAGAAGAAATTCTGATGCATATGTGAAGAATCCGCGTTGGGCACGCGTGATGGACTAACGCCCAAACATCCTCCTAGAGGGTAGGCCTGTGCCCTGCAGTGGGACGTATATAGGCTGATGATGATGATGATGATACTTAAAGGGGTGCTTCAGACCATCAACCGCTTCTCGACCCAATTGTGTGTAAAAAAAGATTAAGCAAGTTAATATTATGGAGGATGAGAAAAATATTAACTGTAGGTTCAGTCAAGAGCAAGCACGTATCCAGACTTTGGTTTATATGGATATTCATAGAAAACCAATGAAAAAGTAAGTGATGTCTGAAAACGGGCTGTAAAATTGGTCATTTTCGAAGGTCCCTAGTTCATACAGTAATTAATTTATGCAAAAAAGCAAAACATAGGGACATAGCAGAGGTAACATAGATTGTATGGTAAAAAAATTTTTGATCTAGTGTCATTATCAAGGGAGAAAACAGGGGAATACGTTTGTATGGAGAAAACGGTACTCGCCTATCCTCTTAAATTTCAACGATTTGAACTTTTTCTAGAGCTTTTCAGATCGAAACTTTTTTTCAGATAGTACTGGCTTTTAATAAAATATACGTGGAAGTCTCTTACTAAACAAATATCTATGTTATAATTCCAGGACCACCACCCCCGGTACGCTTACGAATACGGCGTGAACGACCCTCACACTGGCGACGTCAAGCATCAGAAGGAAGAGCGCGATGGAGAGGTTGTTAAAGGTCAGTTTACATTCTATTCAGTTATTAGGTCCCAATCATCATCAGCCTGTATCCATATCCACCCAACCTCCTCTCAGTTTTGCCATCCTTTCCTTGTTTTGAGCAGGTCTAACGGACGCCGCATCTCTATCTATCTATCTATAACGTCACGCCTCTTTCCCAGTGGGGTAGGCAGAGACCAGAGCGCGCCATCTACTACGATCCTTACATACCTCTTTTGCCTCATTCACATCCATACATCTCTTCATAAATGCCCGTCGGTTTCGAGTACTCCGCACCTCTCCTTTTTGTAAGACGCAACTGATTTTATCAGAATACGTCCTACGAGGGCGCCCTGTGCCGACACTTCGACTCACCGCCGCATCTCTTTGTGCCATAAATCCACCACCAGCAAATGTGTTAAGGCTTACTCAACCTGTCATAATATCATTTCGGATAGCTAAGTGTCCTACTCAAGGGCACCTTAAACGAGAAATTCGGTCCCTACATTGGACACAATACACGCCTAGAAATTGAAGGATCCAAATCATCATCGCCATCCCGTATTCACCCACAGCGGCGCACTAGCCTTCTCTCCTTTTTGCCATCTTTCCCGGTCTTTCGCCAATCGCACCCAGGTTTTACCGACACTTTACTCCGCCTGCCACCACTTCGCATAACCAAGCGTCTTCCTCACCGCTTCTTACTTACTACTTTAAAGCGTTAAATTCGGTCTCCAACGAAACGTCCTGAATCGTTCGACGTCGGGTCTTAACGAGTGTGACGTATTCAAGAAGGGTGATACATACATAAGACAAGCCTAGAAATTGAAGAATGTATGGTTATCCTCACATGTCCTCATTCAATCATAATCTGTACTTAAAAAGGTCGGTATCGGTATCGAACCCAACTTCACGTGAGTAGTGGCATGACGCATTGACTACCTGTAACGCTGGAAAATTTTGAAACTGCTAGATAAATGTTACAACTCGCCTCACCCAGACTCTGAAGAAAGTAAAATCAGATCAGATCAGATGTAAGTGATCACTTATTTTCTGCGCTTTACCTTACATGGAATGTTGGCAATACTTGCTACAAACGTGCTCTAAACCCAACACATTTTATTCGCCTCACATAGACATTTCGCCATTCAATTTCCGCTACGCAGTACCAAATATTCTATTACCTTCAACGTCAAAATCAACATAATTTAAATACCATTTCCTAAAGTACCACGGAGCAAACTATTTTCGATCTTGAAAACGAAGTCGAGTTTATATCGTTATTAGGGTTCCGTACCCAAAGGGTAAAACGGGACCCTATTACTAAGTAAGACTTCGCTGTCCGTCCGTCTGTCTGTCTGTCTGTTTGTCTGTCCGTCTATCACCAGGCTGTATCTCATGAACCGTGATAGATAGAGAGATGAAATTTTCACAGATTATGTATTTCTGTTGCTGGTATAACAACAAAACTAAACAGTTATAAGTGAGCTCGGTGGCGCATTGCGGAGAGGTATGGACTCTCAATCATGAGGTCCGGGTTCAAATCCGCACGGACAACATGCCACGTACCAATGAGTTTTTCTAACTTATGTACGTATTACCGACTGCTCTCAAACGGTGAAGGAAAACATCGTGAGGAAACCTGCACACGCTGAAGAAGGAATTCTGATGCGTATGTGAAGTCAACCAATCCGCATTGGGCACGCGTGGTGGACTAACGCCCAAACACTCTCCTAGAGGTTAGGCCTGTGCCCTGCAGTGGGACGTATATAGGCTGATGATGATGATGACTAAAAACAGAATAAAATAAAAATGGCCAAACATGATTTATTTTGCTCGTTTTTATAGATAATGGTACGGAACCCTTCGCGCCCGAGTCCGACTCACACTTGGCCCGTTTTTTTATATTCAGTTGTTTTCTTTATCCAGGTCAGTATTCTCTGGTGGAGCCGGACGGGTCGGTGCGGACGGTTGACTACGTAGCCGACTGGGAGACCGGTTTCCATGCCAACGTACGCAACAGCAAAGACAATCAGCATTAGAACTTGTTAGAAGTGCGATCGAGTTACGAAACACCATATACGGAACACCTGTCAGGACCGATACAGATAAATCAGGGTCCAGTGGTAGAATTTATATGTAAGGTGAAATTGTAAATATCTTAGTTTGTAAGTTCAAAAATGTAATGTGAGTACGTGCCATTTTGTAGGTACGTAGTAGATTGTAGATAGAAGTAAGATTCCTTATCTTACTTAGATTGAAAGATGATATTAAAATCAATGCCTGCCAAACCTCTGCATCTCTCACATTGGACATACGGTGAGCAACCAAAGTTGATAAACTCTTCTGAACCTTATGCTCATAGAAATAAAGGGGATAGTGTATTGATCCTTTGTTGCGAACTAGACAGCTATAAAAACAATTCCTCATACAAACGACTATTCAAAAGGACTAATTGAATTTATAGGAATAATTGAGTTAAATAGGTAAGGAAAATCTGGGCTATTGTCTGTGCTATTGTGTAACTCCCCGATTATACAGATACAAGACCGATAATGTAATTTATGACTGTCCCAGGAATTTTTTAAAGTTAACAATAACATTGTGATCAACATCATATTAATCATATCCACCGTCTGAAAATGATTAGCTAACTCTGTTGGACCCAAAGTGGGTCTTGGCCGAAATGGAGCCCCACTTTTCTCGATCCAGCACAATCCTATTTGCCTTTGCACGGAACTGGCTTGAAGTTCACGCAGGTCAGTCGGACTCCACAACGTCGTTCCAGCGTTACCTGGGGCGACCTATTTGACGCCAGCCAGTAAATTGATTCGCCAAGAACTGACGAAAATACCATGTCGATTTGATATCGCATCTGGTAGTTACACAACAACACAAGGAGTATCTGATCAAATTACTTTCAATAACAAATAAATAAGTAAAGTAGAGTTCACTAATGTGTAACGCAATCTGACTTGAGTGCAAAAAAAAAGATATGTGGCAAAGAATGTACCTGTTTATTTTAAAAGTGTGTATAGAATATTTTAGTGATAATATTGCATAGGTTATCTATGTAGATAACTAATTAGTAATAAGCAAATAAATACATAAAATTAACTGCTATTTTAATCAACTTTACACCTATAGTACCTATATCAACTCACGACTAATGATATTTAAGAGGATAGACGAGTACAGTTTTCTCCATACAAACGTATTCCCCTGTTTTCTCCCTGGATAATAACACTAGAGCCAATATTTTTTTACCATACAATCTATGTCACCTCAGCCATGTCCCTATGTTTTGCTTTTTTGCATAAATTATTTACTGTATGAACTAGGGACCTTCGAAAATTACCAATTTTACAGCCCTCTTTCAGACATCCAGAAAACAAATTTGACGAATATAAACAAAAAAAGCAAAACGTACAGACATAGCAAATGTCTTTCTTATATTATTCTTGAAAGAATTATTAAAATTGGTTTAGTTTTGGAGAAGAAAAGAGGGGAATACGAAATGCTGTTTTCGTCGATTTTATGTATATAAAATCGGTCCTAGCTCCAGTTGTCTGTTTCGCACTCTAGTCGGAGGGGTGTATGGGTGGGGCAGATCGGACAAATATGTATACGGTTGGAAAAGTGACCTATTCTCCAAATTAGCATTTCCATACTCAAAGTACTCATACATAGATAAACTCACGACCATAAGCCCATTCGGAGTGGTCAGACGATTTGCTACAAATACCAAGTATTTTTTAAGCATTTAATAATAGGGGCAAGGCTCACTTTTAACTACTAAATGTTACAATGTTTAAAACAAATGTTACAATATAAAATATGTATATTAAATAGAATGTAGGTAACAACAATACTTAAACTACTGTATCACAGCCTTAATAACAACCCCTTACCACATAAAAACAAAACAGTTTCAATCCATGACGAATTTACTTATTTCTTTTCCATTATAATAACACTTTGGACATGGAAATTCTTGATCTGCTTGTTTATTTGCCTGAAAAAAAATACAATGTTAATAACATAGCATTTCAACATTCAAATTACGGGAGTCGCGTTGTAGGTCTGCTATAAGGGTAGTCGCGTCGCGAGTCGATTGTTGGTTGCAACCTACCCGGCCTACAACTAAGCGCCAGTGGTGGCTCAAGATAGTGTACTTTTCTTTTCATATTATTCCTATTATTCATTCATATTACGAAAAATTTTTGTGACATTATCAGGATCATCCTTAATCTGAACTACTTTCTCTATGTGGACCATAGACTTAAACTCTAGCGATAGACTTGCCCTTGCATAGAAGCAACATGTTCCACTTGAATGAGGTGTCCGCACCTGATTGATGTTCCCGAGTTCACTTCGTCACTATGGCAATGACAGACCGAAATGTGTCATATTGTGTTGTTTTGTGTGACATGTTGTTTGTTTGAACGAGCTTGTCTATCGCTAGAGTAATATGTCTATGATCTGGACAAACATAGAAATCGCGAAAAAAAAATGGTCGAGTAGGATTGCAGTTTGGAACAGCAGATTTTTTTTATAATCATAATCATCATCAATAGAACATCCGTTTTATTTCGCTATTGCGATATTGGTCCCATAGTGAAAGTTGTGCAGTTTGATGGTCTAAACCACCCCCTTAAATGTTTATTTGTATTTTTGTAACACCTTGTATAATGTCTCACTGCAAAACACATGCGTCCTGCCTGTTACAGTAAAATAGATTGGTATCGGCGAATAACTGCCAATAGCCTGACCCGTTTCGAAGTAATCAGACGAACAACTAACTTTTTAAGTGTTGAAGCAACAGCAAGGTAACTTACTACATACTACTACTACTAAGTAAAACGGTACTAACTTACTAAAAAGGTAACTTACTAAGGAATTTCTAGTTTTTAATGGGTAAAACGAATTTCACTACTACATTTGCATAAAAAAGGACTGGGGATGTTCCGAGTTTTCAGAATATCTCTGACTACCCCCTCAGGGAATATATAGTCGTGAGCATATTCTATGCATGCATGCACCCGACATGACGACCCGACAGCACAGTCTGTAGTGAACCTGCCTGCTGTGTCGAGGGCCGCGGGTTCGAATCCCGTAAGGGATAAATATTTGTATGGTGAATATGAATATTTGTACCCGAGTCATGGATGTTTGTATCTATATAATGTATTCTATATCGTTGTTTAGCTATCATAATACAAGAAAAGAAAAGATAAAAGATAAAAGATTATTATTATTATTATGTGTCTTACGATCCGTAATCACGGGCAATTAAGTCCCGGACCTTTGGAAGGCGTGCATGGGGCCGAAGCCAACATGTAGAGGCCCGTTCAAAAGACAAGTTAATCTAAATGTAAGGGATACACATGGCGGATACCATCTCCGAGCGCACAATATGATACACACGGGGATGGTCCCCGCCAGGTGCAAAGACTATTGGAGTACGGCGCTATGGCCGCGATGGACAAATAAGGTCTTGGGCTATGAAGGTGAAAGTTGGATGGATGGATACTGGGCTATGGGAGGAGACTAACGGAAGCCTGCCATGACAACTAGTCTCGAAATTGTAAATAGGGCAGGCGGTGACTCGCCGACTCGTCGAGTGGGCCCCATAAAACGGCCGCACGCACAAAGTGCGACAATGGGGCAACATCCCACTGAGCGGCTAAAGGTTGTCGAGAGGTGCGGCACCG
Organism: Agonopterix heracliana; assembly: GCA_963693445.1. Classification (NCBI taxonomy): domain Eukaryota; kingdom Metazoa; phylum Arthropoda; class Insecta; order Lepidoptera; family Depressariidae; genus Agonopterix; species Agonopterix heracliana. The sequence goes on from OY856310.1 coordinate 7,843,841, forward strand.
GTTTCACCATCGCGGGGTTTACCCCCGTGAGCGGGTTTCCCCGTTATTACGCCATTACGTGCAATACACTTCCAACCTGGAGCATAGGTTCTGCTCTTGCGATTCCACTCTGGACGGCCAATGAAGGCAAGCCAGAGGTAGGGGGGTGTGTTACTGTCTGTATGTGTGTGTGTGAGCGCATGTCTGTATGGTTCCCCTGGATAGGGGTTCGCGGTGTCGCCACTCACCGTCAGCTCGCCACAAGCTGCCCCCGCGGGGTATTATTATTATTATTATATCCAAAGATTTTAAGTCTCGACTCGAGGTCGGTTGTTTTGAACGAGGTACGGGCTTTAAGCCAAGTATCCTGGCTCTGGTATGTGATAATTAAAGTGAATGAGGATCGTGTGTGTCTCTTTGTGTGTTGTGGATCGTGAGGATGTGTTGTGTGTTGCGTGTGGAAGTGTGGGGTGAGTTCTGTGTGATAGTTTGTAGATTATATTATTATTATTATTATTTTATAATACAAGTCCAGGCTAGATTCTGGAACTCTGGAACTTTAAATGTGACTAGATAATTTGTGTGACAATGTCCAAGATATTTATTATTATTTTACATGCATGCATGCTATTTGCATAAAATAATATAACAAGTAACGAAATTTTTATTTTTAAAAAGTAATTAGGATGGTCTTATGCAGTAAATGTGAAGGTTACAAAATGTTATTTTTTCTATAACACGCCGACATGGAAACGGAGTACCATAACCAGTGGTGCGAGAGAAGATCGTTAATTAGCGATATGACAAGATATTTTTAATGCAGTGAGATCCTTATCACCTTTTAACTGTGTAAAAAAACCATCAGCTTCTTAAAATGACCCTGTACCTACTAAGTGGTAATAAGTTTCTGGCCTTTCACCCACAGTCACCTTTACAGAGATTAAGGAGGTACATATTATGTAACAGATACATCACTCCCTCTTAGATCAAAAGCACTCCCTTAGAAAACGATGAATTCCCACACTTTAATTTTCCCTTTCACGCTGCGACATTTTGTTCGACGCTCTAGCGTGGCAATCGACTAGCGAGGGAGTATCCGGAACTGCCCGAAAACAAAGAAAATATACGCTAACGCAAACCGAAAACGAAGGCACTTATCGCGGTAGGTACGGTCGACCGTACCGGACGGAGGCCTGGCCTTAGTAATTAAGTAATAATGATTTCTCCCCTCCAGACATAAACCGTCAATTTTCGTCCCGCTGCGCTAAACGAAGTCGCCGCTTTCCACCTCCGTCGAAGAGAAAAATAGTATACTAACCTCGTAAATAAGAAAGCCTCAGATCACAGGTTTCGAAGTAGCATGAAATCTGCAACTTTACCCCTAAAAATTGTCTCGTGTGAACCCCAAACGATTCCGCAATTATAAGCTTTGTCTCATTTAGTGATAAGGTATAAAATTGTATGTTACATACATTGGCAGAGGGGAATGCAAATGCAAGGCTGGTCTAGTCATATGGTCTAAGTTTCATAATTAAAAGCTAAATGAAACTAAAATAATATACCCACCGTTAAACAATAATAACAAAATATATGAGTGCAGCCCATAGTGTATGGTAGTACAGGCTTCTGAGAGCAGAATGCACACACTGTCTGTAAGGTCATGACTGCTGTGCCGGGCGCAATGTTTGAACGAGTGTGCTTCCTCCACCAAACATACTTTAGTACATTTGACAACCTTCTCTTCAAGCCAAATATGTTCATTAGTGATATTACTGTGCCAATTAATTCCTGAAAATAAAATTTATAGAATTTAACTAAATAATACAAACATTTCATTAATAACGCTCAAAATAACGCTGCACCTACATTGAAATGATCCCAAGTACCGGCTATAAATGTATAGTTTGGCAGTCCGGCGTGGCAACCATTACACCAACCGGGTCGTCATTGAATTGACAATGAGTAAAGTGGCAATGGACATTGCTCGCAGAACCGATGGCCGATGGGGCTGAAGAATTCTCGAGTGGCGACCGCGCACCGCAAAGCGCAGCGTGGGTAGGCCCAACGACCGAGGTGGACCGACAACCTAGTGAAGGCGGCGGGAACCCGTTGGATGAGGGCAGCGCAGGACCGGTCGTTGTGGCGATGGCGATGTTGCCTATGTCCAAAAGTGGACGTCCATCGGATGAGATAATGATAATGATTATGAATTGACGACTCTGTTAGTGTAATGGTTACCACGGCGGACTGCCAAACCAGAGATCCAGGGTTCGAATTCCGGTTCCGTCATAGATCACGACAGTGTTATCAGATTACCTTGAAACATGAACACCATTTGTAGATAATTCTCTACAAATTCGCGGCAAATTGAATTTGCCCGCCTACCTTACGCTTTATTATGTATGTAGGCCCTTAGTAAACAACAAAGTTTTAGGCTGGTTACACATGGTGTCGCCACAACAGCAGCGTCGTCGCCGCCATGTATAATCAGCCTTAGAGCAGTGAGCTTAAATTAATTAATAAAAGAGTACTTACAATAAAGTTATGCCACAAAAGTTCTCTAGTCCACGAAAAGTCTGTTAAATCCTCTCTAGTTACTTTGTCAGCTGTTAACTCAAGCCTTAGAAGGAGGTCTATAAGTACAGGATACTTCCCGCTCTGAATGAATCTCAGGAAATTAAAAATATCACCAAACAATTGAAAAGTTTCCATTTTATGAACAAAATTCTGTATTTTCGTATTTGATGTGAAACTGTAAATGGCACGGTCCTTCAAATATGTCAGGCCAACGGTGTAACCATAGTACCAATACAGTTTGCTGTTTGAAAAGTTTTCTGTGTTATATTTTAGCGATAACATTTGCTGTCCGAATGTACATTTATTATCGCAGACGGAGTATTTGAATAGCCATGTCCTTATCAACAACTCCAACTCTGGCAGTATAGGCTGAAGGATCCCGGGCTGGAAAATAATACAATAAGTTTGTAATTAACAATATTTTATGTACACACGGCGACACATCAAGCTATACAAAACCAACATAAGCTGGCCGCGCAACGTTATACGTTACTCGACCTACGCTCGGCCAGCTTATTTTGGTTTTGTATAGCTTGATGTGTCACCGTGTGTACATACTGTCTGCATTTGAAACCACTAATTTGATCTAAATAAAAGTGTGATTTTTTAATTTGATCAATGCGTTAAATCATGAAAAAATTACAATACTAGTAAATGTTCCACATAATTAAAGCAATGTTGGAAACAAATTGCTGTATATTGTGATGTCAATCGGACATAATATTTATTTACCATAAGTCATAAATCTATTGAAAATGTGGTTGAATGTTTATAGTTTATATTGTTAAAGGCAAGAAGTTTGGAATCCTCTATAGTGGAGCACAGACTGCCTAACAAGCGGTGAAACATGATAATACTCCTTGGTGGACGGTAATGATCATTCTTCTCCATACTTGTTTTTAGTGACGTTAACTTTGTCCTTTTCTGATTTATGTCTTGGCATGACGTCACTCAATTATCATTCATATCGTTGTGACAACATTGGAATAGAACATCGAACACATCAAATTGGAAATATCAACGACGGAGACGAATATCAATTTTCTTGTATCAGTGCTTGTAAGGAGGAGTGATATCCTTTATGATTTAGATCCATGGTTAAAGATAATGCTTATTTGCTTCTATTCTATTTTTAAAAAAATGGCTGCCATCTTTGGTTAATGATGATTTTGCCAATGTCGAGTTTTTATAGCAAAAGTGCTTGACGTTGTACGATTATATTTGATATTTTGGTGACTTCAAGGGTTGTTCTTATAAAAGAACACTATCTTGAGCCACCACTGGAGCCCCGCTGTCGAGCTGGGAGGGGGCAACCAACAAACGTGACTGCCCTATAGCAGATCGACAACGCGACTCCCTTATTTGCTTCATAGAGATTTCATACCAAAGAGATCAGTTTTATGTGTTTCATTCGTTGACACATTATAATTTCTAAGAGGGTCCATATTAAAATTTCAATGTGGCCCTGGAATGACCGGCAGAATCCGACCTCTGCTTATAAAACAAAAGTGGCCAACTTTCTTAGGTTGTTGTGTGTGAGGCGTTATACAACTTATCTCTGTGCGCGTGTTTGTAGCTTCGACTGTCTATCTATATAACTTATCAAAGCAACAACAATGCAGAAGCTTATAACAATGGGAAATATTTTAAATCAGGAAACACAGGTGATATTTACCTCTAGATATTTCGTAGCATGAAAAAGTTGTTGCTTAAAAAGCTCTTCAACTTGTCTGTCTAATTGTACAGCGTCCAACTGTAATAATTTAGAGATAAAATTACATTACATGTTTTTTATGATATAAGTGCAAATTCACAACCATAAGCCGGAGATATAATTATTGGTTTACCTGTGTTACACGAGGCACGTAAGTAATGGACATTATTGGAACTTATCGTTATTTTCTCTTCGTACATTTATTCACAGACTATTTATGTACCAAAATACACAAATTAAAGTTTCACAACACACGAAAATCAACTCCAAAGTCAACTGTCAAAGTTCGGTTCTTCGCATGCTGTGATATCTTCAGTACAAACTAGGTGGAACGCTATTTTCCATAGACAGCATCCGCCATCTATCGGTTACGTTTCGAAGTACTAAGTGTTGAATTTGGGTTCGTATCTAAAGTGTAGAGAAAGCGCGCTACACCTCACCGCTGCGCTGTAATAGTGAGAGATTTCGCCCGTATCAACCACTGTCTTGTTGGTCTAGTGGTCTAGACAACCGGCTCACGTTTCGGGTGCATATGGTTCGAGCCTTGTGTCAGCCGTCCGTCTTTTTTCAATTTATTTCATACTGGGGCTCCCCCTGCTGCTAATATGAGGCAACGCCAATAATTAAAACGTCCTAAAATCCAAGGCGACTTACCTATCTATAACCAATATACATATTAATCTATGGTTCTTCGCTTCGACCATGCTATGATATCTTAGTGCAAACGAAGTGGAACGCTGAAAGACAGCTTCCGCCATCTGTCGGTGACATTGTGAAGCACTATGAGCGACAGCGCGCTACACCTCACCGCTGCGCTGTAGTAGTGAGAGATTTCGCCCATATCAAACACTGTCTTGTTGGTCTAGTGGTCTAGACAACCGGCTCACGATTCGGGTGCTTATGGTTCGAGCCTCGTGTCGGCCGGCCGTCTTTTTCTATTTATTTATCAACGTGGCTCCCCCATGCGCTAATAAGGGGCAACGACAATAATTTAGCCGTTCTAAAATCCCAGGCGACTTACCTATCTATACCCAATATACATACTAATCTATGGCTTCGACCCACCCAGGGGTGCGTTCCGTTTTCTACTCTTTTATGTCGCACTGTACTTCGTCCACGGTTGCGCCTTTTAGCGACATGCATTTTTCTGCTAAATTTTTAGTCTAAATTTCCACGCCATCTATCACGGTTTGTTGGAACTACGTTTTACTACTACCTGTCAGAAAACTCCTCATTAGCTTGACTACAGCAGCGCCAGTACAGTATTGTTGGAACTAAGAAACATTTCACTGGGGTGCGTTCAGAACCTACGCCCAGAGTGCGCCCAGAGTGCACTCCGAGTGCAACTTTTCGCCCTAACGCCGTTCCGAGGCTCGGTGAAAAGCGTTCTACCCATAAGAGCGAGCGAGAAGAACAACCGCACCCAAAGGTTCTGAACGCAGCCCTGGCAAGGAATATAAAGTACCCCATTCACAGTAGTCCGTCTTGCAGTCCTACAGCGATATTGGACAGTGAATGGTGTTGTAGTCCTACAAGGCGTCCGATGACCTTGTGTAGGATGCCGCTCGACTCCTACCAGTCCTGCAAGCCCCGCCCACCGCTTGTCTATGGCATGCTGTGCTACAAGCAGGAGCGTGAAATGGAACGCGGGACTGCAGACCACCATTTTTTTATTTTATTTGTTTACAACTAGGTTTACAATGATCGACACAGACTATTATCACAGGCGCAACTGCAATTCCTCTGACGAATTCGCTATTTTCTTTTTTTTTATATCATGATTGCTAGAACACCGACACTAGTGAGAAACGAAACGTAACGGAACTGATGGTAGGACGGCTTGCTGGGACAGTGTATGGGCTTGTAGTCCTGCACGTCGGACTACATGGCTGGATAGTGAATGGAGCTGTCGGACGACTGTGAATGGGCACATCCAGCCATGTAGGACTACATGTAGGACTACTGTGAATGGGCTCCTTAATACTCCCTGGCGGGAGCACCCAGGCCCATGACATGACAGTTTTAGTTCCGATAGATACGTTGTGGCGCTGCAGTCACATTTTTCCCTTAGAGTAGGTATCGAATACAATAGTATAGAGCGTGCGCAACGAAGTGGGAACAGTAGCACGGGTGAGAACAAAACGACGTTCCCGCCGCGAGCGCTTGTAGTCGTGGTTGAGTGCTAGCACTGTGCGTTCCTCTAGAGATTTTTCAATATTTACGAATCAGAGTGGTTAAATGTGCAATTCGATCTTGCAAAAATGATACTAGGAAACACTCGAAATTTAAATCCAGTATCACATTTCATCGGTAAGTCGATTTTTACACCTATTTTGATAACTGACTACTGTAATAGATACTCTAAGCATTTTCCCTGAAATGCCATCATAGGACGCCATTTTACAGCACCAGCAGGCCTGCAGCGTCATGTCGGTCGTGTTGTTGTATCAGAAGATATCTTATATTTTCTCTGAAATTTTCGAGAGTTAAGAATCTTTGAGAAGTCCTAAAGCAATGATTACATTACCCTACAATTAGGGCCGATTTTGGCATACATTGCTTTCTTTGATCGCTATACTTTAAAATAGAGAGAATAAATCAGGCAATGAATGCCGAAATCGGCCCCACATATTGGGTAATGTAATGGCTGCTTTACATTGCCTGATTTGTTCTCTCTATTTTAAAGTGTAGCGATCGCTGCTTAATCTTCTCCGTTGTGTGACATAAAAAATCGTTGATTAATTTGTTCCTTGGTCAAATATCACTATTTGCGCATTCTGCCCTCGTAGTATGCTACACGTGATAGGGCTGTATCACGTCTTTTGTCTTGTTCGTTCGCGCGCAAATAGAAAGAGAGCCAAGCACGTATCCAGACTTTGGGTTCGGGGGGGGGACATTCGATTTTGGGGGCGGGGGGGGGGGGGGATTTTCAATGAAAAATTACGAAAAAGGTATAGGTGTGATCACTGTTCCATACAAATATTCGGATTTCGGGGGGGGATAAATCCCACCTATCCCCCCCCTGGATACGTGCTTGAAGAGAGCGAAGGTGTGATAGCGCTGTATCACAGAGGCATGCTACCTATGCTGGAATCACTGTAAACATACTCGAACTACAAGTTCTATATTACTTAGCTTGACGACAGCAGCGCCAAAGCGGACCTGTCCGAACTAAGTGAAAATTTCAGTGTCGCATCTGTAGTTTGCTACATAAATCTGTTTTCTGTGGTTCGGCCCAACATTTTGTATGGTTCGGCCTTCCTGCGAAAAATTTTTCGTCTATGGCTATCTATGGCCTTCCTACAGGGGTGCGTTCAGAACCTACGCCCAGAGTGCGCTGTAACAAGAAGCCTTGTTCAGGATCACAAATATAACAGCAAATAGTTAATTTTTAAATACTTAAATCCTATAAGAGAAATTAACTTAGTAGCGTTTCTTGTAATGCAAACTATTTTTATTATACCGTCTTTAGCAAGGCAAACTTCTCAGCGGTTTCGGATTATTAATCATCGGTTTTATTTTTAAATTTTCAAATTCAAAATTCGGGATTCGAATTAGAGCGTTTTGTTGACAGGGGCCCGGACAGGGGATTCAGAGATGGGCGATTGTTACTGATTCTAATATTCGAATGGTTTGATAGTACTAATATTAACAATCGAATACAAAAACAATCGATCGCTAGTTCGCAAATTCGAATAAAACCGCTAGTTCATTCATTCACTTTGCCATACAAAATAAGGCTGTTTCTTCTTACAATAAAGTCTACTTTTAATTGATATTCGTAGTAATAAGTAAATAGTTACTGATTTGCGAACCGCTAGTTCATTCATTCAGTTTGCCACACAAAATTGAGCATTTTTCTCATATTGTTAAGATTACTTTTAGTTGATAACAATAATTAGTTACTAATAAAGCCAGGAATGTCTCCGTACGAGGTATCTCCATCGGGTTACAGCATGGACTTGATTTTTTTTTGCATTCGTTCAGTTTTGATAGGCAAAACACATATTTAACCAGAATCTGGTGCTAAGCCAGGAATTTCTCGTCGTCGTCCTCCGTCCTCCGCCCACGCCCGTCCGTCCTCGCCCGCTCCCGTCCGTCCACGTCCTCCGTCCGTCCTTCGCCCGCTACCGTCCGTCCACGTCCTCCGCCCGCACCCGTCCGTCCTCACCCGCTCCCGTCCGTCCTCCGCCCGCTCCCGTCCGTCCACGTCCTCCGTCCTATGCCCGCTCCCGTCCGTCCACGTCCTCCACCCGCGCCCGTCCGTCCTCGCCCGCTCCCGTCCGTCTACGTCCTCCGCCCGCTCCCGTCCGTCCACGTCCTACGTCCGTCCTCCGCCCGCTCCCGTCTGTCCACGTCCTCCGTCCTATGCCCGCTCCCGTCCGTCCACGCACTCCGCCCGCGCCAGTCCGTTCTCGCCCGCTCCCGTCCGTCCACGTCATCCGCCCGCTCCCGTCCGTCCTCGTCTTCGGCCCGCGCCCGTCCGTTCTAATGTGAATAGCGCTAAGTTCGATGGTTGAATGAATGATTAAATTTGCCACACGAAATTGGGTATTTTTTCTCAGTAAATACAGTTTACTTTTAGATGTTACGGATATTCGAATAAATAAACTAGTAATAATGAAATTTGAATCGGGAAGAATGAGACGACGCAATACATTCTTATTTACATCTCGCTTTTTCCTCAAATTCGAATGAAATGTAAGGTTATTCGAATAATTCGAATGACTTCTACAATCGAATTATTCGAATAATTTCATTCACAATCGCCCATCTTTAGGGATTCTTCTAGAAACTTTCTTTGAGCTCACACGCTGTCGGAATAAATTTTGATTTTATTTTTCCAAATCTTTTGGAATTTTTAATTGTGAATAATAAAGTAAGTGAAGAGGAAGCTAGTACTTTTCCTTAGTTTATTATGTAATAATTTTCGGTAATTTTGCGTCGGGGGATTTTGCGTTTAAATCCTAATTGATTTTTTCCTGTAGAAGTCAATATTTAGTTTGTGAGCTTGGAGAATCGGAACACGATGAAAAGTATCGTGGGCTAAGAGTAATAAAGTTCGCGGTGTTATTCTGAATTGCTCTTAGTTTCCAATTGTGAGTTTGGCATTGTGGCGGGTCAGCTATCGTTCTTTACCGACATAACGATTATAGCCACCTAAGTTTCGTAATCTGTTTGTGATTGTTTTCCGGTAATTCACCGTCGAAGTGGAGAATGTCCTTTAGGGGGCCGGGAACCTTGCTTTCGGAGTGCGAAATTTAGTCCCATAAAATATGACACTTGCTGGTAGGGATCGTTCATATCACAACTTATGGCTTTGCTGCCGTGATATGAACAATACACATGGAATAAGGCCAGGTACTCTTAGAGGGCTCCACCCTCGAATCTTTTAGTTCGCTTAGTTCTAAGATTTCCATTGCACCTCGGAAATCTACACAACACACCAACACGTTTAAATGTAAATGTGAGACCTTTCTCTAGTTTTGCGGATTCCCTTTTACCGGGGTAATCCTAACAAAGGGACTTTGCTTTAGAATAGGAATATTTTAGACATTGGTTAGTTTTTAGGGTTCGCGTTTTAAAGTAGAAATAGGTTAGGATAGGACAGGTAACTTCATAACTTGAATAATATTGGGATGGGTTTGTAGGAAATTTCTATTTATTCCTGTTCATGCTAATAATAGGATGACAGGATATTTTTATCTTAGAAACAACATCATTACAATTCAGATTTTCTTTTATAATAGTCTTAATAGGGTTAAGTAGGTAGCTTAGACATCTAAGCTTGAATCAGAGTAAAATTACTTTGTTTCTTCGCATTTTCCTATTTATAGTTGATGAATAGGTGTAAGAAGTGCTGCAGAGTTTCTGGCCACATCTTCTCTGTAGATAGGTTTTGTGATGTGGTGGTAGAATCATTGTTTTTTATAGAGAGGTAGGATATTGATTGATAGGAGGTCAATCCCCATCCAAAAGTTGTATTAGAGAAGGATATTTAAATATAAAATCTTTATAATTTACATAAGAGATTGATATTCTTCTCAGATAAAACTTGTACCTGACCACATGGTAGGGGTTCATCACAAAAAACATCCACATTGTGGGTTTCTTTGTGGTTTCATTTAAAAGCTATTCATTTTCTTATTTTTAGGTGTTTAAAGTTTAAAATTACATAAAGAAATTGAGTAGGATAGAACTATTTAGGTTAGGATTATTTCTGGTTCATTGCAGATAGGATTTAGGTTTCTAAGTTCTTCTTAAAGAGCCTGACGAGTTACTACTACATGATGTAGGAAACTAGACGATCACGAATATTGGCCAATTCTTAGTTTTAAGTTTAGATAAATCGATTTCGCATAGCGAAAGATTAGGTAGGTAAATTTATTAGGTAGGCTAGGTTAGGTTGTTACAGCGCCTAGAGTGCACTCCGAGTGCAACTTTTCGCCCTAACGCCGTTCAGAGGCTCGGTGAAAAGCGTATTACCCATAAGAGCGAGCGAGAAGAACAACCGCACCCAAAGGTTCTGAACGCAGCCCTAGTCAAGCAAGTTATGTCAAACAACCTCAGAGCGGGGCTAGTACGCCAACCCGCGATAGCGTGATATAGCGCTATCACGCTTCCGCTCTCTTTCTATTTGCACGCGACAAAACGAGACAGAAGACTAAATTTGACAGATGGATGTGTTAACTGGTTAAATGTGGTTGGCGTACTAGCCCCGCAGATCAAAACAACTGTCAAACGAACGAACGACGAACATTTTTTTTTTTTTAAGAGTTTTAAGTAGCCATTCACAGTAGTCCTACATGTAGGACTACGAGCACATTCACTATCCTGCAAGTAGGACTACTCATACATTTTGCTCAAGGTCGTCTCGGATCTATAGTCTCGGATGCCTTGTAAGACTACAACACCATTCACGATTTTATTGTAGGACTGCAAGACGGACTACTGTGAATGGACTCCTTTACGGCTCTGGAACGAACGAATGGGTGCCATAGCGTTGCCAGACCTACGGATTTATCCGTAGATCTACGGATTTTTGGCCTGGCCTAAGGATCTACGGATTTTGTAAGATATGCTGAATAAGCACTCAGAGGCTGATCTACCAACGAAATATAATAATTAAACAGAGATTTAGGGCTCGTCCGCACAGCGATTTTTATTCGCGCGAATGATGTGAATGTGATAACATAGGATGACTTATGACAAGACTCTTATGTCAAGAATCTAAGTACGAAAATTGTTTGTTTCACGCGTCTTACTATGCTGTTTACCGCTAAAAAGACCTCCCACACCCTACTTTCACATAGAAAGACGCGTGCAACAATCAATTTTCGTACTTATTGTCTTGACATAAGTATCCTGTCAGAAGTCATCCTATGTTGTCACATTCACATCATTCGCGCGAATAAAAATCGCTGTGCAGACGAGCTCTAAGTTTACAACAATGTTTGCATTTTCACCGATACATTGACATAAGTATATTTCTTTTTAACCGTGACAACAAAGAGATCAGGTGACCCAATAGTGATCTCTTCCCTCTCACACTCCCCCTCACTGAGGGTCTAGGTTGAGGCTCTCTAAGGTTTGGATTAGCTTCGGTCCAGGTACTGTCTTAGTGAAGATGTCAGCTTCTAATTTTATTCTTCTGACCTTTTGTATTTCAGCTTAATGTATCCTTCCGAAACTTTCTCTTTAATAAAGTGCTCCTTAATATGGATGTGCTTGTGGCGCTCTGCTACCATGTAAGATATGCAAAATAAGCACTCAGAGGCTGATCTACCAACGAAAAATAATAATTAAACAGAGATTAGGTTTATAACAATGTTTGCATTTTCACCGTTACATTGACATAAGTAGATTTCTTTTTAACCGTGACACCATCAACAACAAATTAATGTTAACTTTTTTTTAAATATTTGACTGTGTTTCGTAAAATATGGCTCGTCCCATGGATCTAAATCATAAAGGATAGCACTCCTCCTTACAAGCTTCGATCAAAATAAAATGAATGGATAGGCCTTACGCGAACATTTCAAACCAGAAAAGTGAAGCAAAACAAATGAAATTTTTACTTGTCACTTGTATGAAAGTGCCCTAGATTTGACAGATAATGGCGCTAGTTTGTATGTACCAAGTGCACCAGTAGTTTGCTTCAACTTACCGCGCTTTAGGCCTATCCATTCATTTTATTTTGATCGAAGCTTACAAGCATTGATACAAGAAAATTTGACGTTCGTCTCTGTCGTCGATATTTCCAATTTTACGTGCGTCCCTTTCTATTCCAATGACGTCACAATTACATGAACGACAATTGAGTGACGTCATGCCTAGACATACATTAGAAAGGGACAAAGTTAACGTCACTAAAAACCACTACGGAGTAGAACGATCATTACCGACCATCAAGGAGTATTATCATGTTTTCCCTCTTGTTAGGCAGTCTGTGCTCCACTATAGAGGATTCCAAACTTCTTGGGCTCGTCCCTACTCTTCCACCATCTACTTCCTTCTAAAGTCTGTCTATAAAGTCTTGGCAAAATATGAGGGCGCTGTCTCCACGCATGAACGTCAAAATCAAGAATAACCTGGCAACACCACCATACTAAAATTATTAGTTCCTCAAACATTCATGCCACGACTTTATAGACAGACTATACTTTCTGTCGCTATACAGACACGACAGAAATATTTAGGTAACTGTACTTGAAAAAATACGAATTTCTAAAAATGGGATCTGGCAGCACTGGGATCTTCTTGATCAATATGGAGTTTTTGGCGGTATTTGGTAGCTGACGTTTGGAGTCCTCATATTTCATCGAATTTTTATTGTTTATAGTGAGTTTTGGTTCGTAAAATTGGTGTTGTTTTGCGTAACAAAGTGTCGTGCAAGTGAACAATATATAGTTCAGTGAAATATGATGGTGCATGGGTCGTAAACAAGAAAAGTGTTACGTGATTTTAGCGCGGCAAAGCGGTCGGTTCACCTCTTTCCTGTGGACTTCTCTGCTTTTCCTGCGTCTTTCGATTGCCTCCAAAAACTCCAAAGAACCATCAAAACGTCGAATACCAACGTTTTAATGTGAAAACAGAAGAAAATTAAAAATAAAATAAGATATAGCCAAAAGGTCTAGTAACCAGGCTAGTAAATAATTTAAAAAAAAAAAAAAAAAAAAAACTTGATCAATATATATTCATTCATTCGCTCAAGTTCACTCACTCACTCACTCATTCACAAGTCACGTCAGACGTCAGCGTCACGCACGTCAGAAACTAGAACGCAGAACCAAATACCAATAAATATTGATTAAATTTATTTGTCGAATATTCGCAGTAATACAGGCATTAAATTCTTCATTTATAGCAGTAGTTGAACTATGGCCACATAGATCACTAAATAAGACTCCGACATGGTTGTGTCACCACAAAGTCCCGCCAGTGAAGCCCCAAGTGCTACCCAGCCAACAAAAAAGAACATGGCGTCCAAACAAACTTCTGTAGCAGATACTCGAGCCGAACTGGCTGACTTGGTCAAGAGAAAGGCAGAAGTCGCTGTAAGTTGCGATTGTTATAAAATTTGTATAAAAAAATCTAGACCTTTCTACAGGAATTAGGACATAGACCAACCACTATATTTGACTTTCCCTCTTCTTCTAGTCATTTAACTTTCCTGTGCTCATTCTTTTTACATAGACTACCTCTTAGAAAAAGTACCTATATGTCTACAATGAGCTTCACGCTTCTCCTGTATAAAAAAAAGGGGCCAACTTTCTTAGATTGGTGTAGGTGAGGCGTCATAGAAATTATGTCTGTGTGCATTTATATGAATAGGGTTTAGAGGCCAGTGCTGGTTGCAATTTTTTTGGATGTGTTCATACTATGCTTGCTTCGATGCTTCGACTATATATCTTCACATATAACTTATCCAAGACCTATACAAATACATACTGCAGGTTTGTCATTTGTCAGAGAGCTATGGAGCGTAGTATTCTATTTTAGGTGTGAAAAGGATGGACCGTATCCGGAACACAACACTGCGCTCCAAAACTCAAATAGCTATGTAGGCGATAAGTCTGCTAAACTAAAGTGGGACTGGGCTGGGCATGTTTGTCGAGTGCAAACTGTGGGCATCAATTGTCACGCAATGGGTGCCTAACGATGGTAGTCGAGGTGGAGGCAGACACCAGAAAAGGAGGTGAGATGAGTTGGATGCCTGGTGCAACGAATGGAGGGATACCACATTGAATAGAGAGTTGTGGAAGAGTTTAGGGGAGACCTGTGCCCAACAGAGTTCAAAAAAAATGTATACCTATTTTACCCACACACCTCTCATGGGAGCAGGGTACTTGCCACCTGCTATGATAATGACAAATTAATAAATAGTTTCAATAATACTCTAATTTGGCCAGTACACACGGCGACACATCAGGTAACGCACCCTATAAACCCATAACTACACTACGTACCAAACACAAAATAGTGCGTTAGAGAGCCTGCATAGACGCGTCTGCCGGCGCGGGCGCAGCGTGCCGTGAGATGAAACAACAACAACATACCGCACACTCTCGCATGATTCGCAGCGTTCAACTTCTAATAGTTCAAAGTCCAAACAGGGTAGCCTGAGCAGTCGTCGTGTGTACATGCCAAGGCCAGTACATGTCACCTTCCAGCGCTATCACTTATGAATGACTCACCACCTTATAAATAACAGTTGTCAATCTGCTCTCATTCTTTCTACATCTTAACATACTTTTGTACATTCTCTTTCACATCACAATATTCTTTAACTTTTGACGTCCCGGTCACCCAAAATGTTAAACTGCTCTGCATCCCGAAGTCCGCCCGCCGGCGAAACCGGTTTGCACAAGAACGACTTATTTCAACTGCTAATATCCTTCCTTACCTGATCCTATCCTTACCTGATCACTTACCGGTCTATACAAGTGAAAATAATCCCTAGAATAAAGAAATAAAGTACAGAATGGCTTAGAGTCATAGGTCGCGATATCGCGACTTCGGGACGTAGAGGATCAAAATCAGCCGACCGGATATCGCGACTTCGGGACGTCAAAGGTTAAGGGTGAACCTTGTCCATGTGGAATGAAAACTTTGATTGGGCGTCTGACGCAGTTTTAATTATCAATTAAATACTCTCAATCTGTTGTTAAGTACACCAGGTCATACTTCTCAATGAACACAACACTAGTAAAATCACTGTTAGCCTAAATCAAACAGGTCCAACAGTACTGAGATAAGAACAGGGATCTAAAATTTAGCAGTTCAGTATGTTAACCATCATCATGTCAAAAACTGTGAAGTTGAAGTAATTTTGTTCTACTTTTTAATATTTCAGGAGACCTTAGCTAATTTGGAGCGTCAGATTTATGCCTTCGAAGGGTCATATTTAGAGGACACGCAACTTTACGGGAATATAATCCGAGGATGGGACAGATACCTGACCACCAATAAGAGTACAAACTCAAAGGCAGACAAGCGAAACCGCAAGTTCAAAGAAGCTGAAAGATTGTTTTCAAAATCCTCAATCACATCTATGGCTGTAAGTATGTCTTTTAATTTAAAAAAAAATTGCAAAGATTCCGTCACCAGTGCAGTATAGTTACAATGCCAGGCTCATCGGTTTGAATGATTTTTATTATCTAGGGCAAGAGTCAGGCCTACATACTGTTAAAGGTTCACTGCTCACATGATAGTGGCATATGGTCAACTAAGTGTAAAAAATAGTAATTGAATTAATAAACTAAAAAAAACTATTAACTGAAAAGATAAAAACAAGCTCCTTAAATCAGCTATAATAACTTTGTTTAAGGAAATTAATACAATTTGAATGTTATTACTTATTAGGTAGGTAGGTATCGCAAACGGGGACAAAGAAAAATGACCTATTTGTTGGTTATTGGTTTGTCCCCGCCTGCAATACCTACCTACCTAATAAGTAATAACATTCAAATTGTATTAATTTGCTTAAACAAAGTTATTATAGCTGATTTAAGGAGCTTGTTTTTATCTTTTCAGTTAATAGTTTTTTATGCAGTCGGGTTTTTTGTTTTTCTAAATAATTTAGTTTATTTCATACTTTTTAGTCTTGTGTCAAAATGGTTGCATAAAAATACTATAATATATATATATTTGGAATCTGCTCTTCACCAGCTTTCATTTGATACCCATATTGTATTTTTTTACGAAAAAAATTGGATTCTCCCCCCTCTCTTTTCTAATTCGCATACGCCATATTAAAATAATGTACCCTATGACACTCTCACGATTTTTACGAATCTAACGACACCTCATACGTTAAAATCCATCAAGCCGTTTAGGCTGTAGCGCGTGCCAAAGAAATAGATGCCCTTTCTATTCCAATGACGTCACAATTACATGAACGACAATTGAGTGACGTCATGCCTAGACATACATTAGAAAGGGACAAAGTTAACGTCACTAAAAACCACTACGGAGTAGAACGATCATTACCGACCATCAAGGAGTATTATCATGTTTTCCCTCTTGTTAGGCAGTCTGTGCTCCACTATAGAGGATTCCAAACTTCTTGGGCTCGTCCCTACTCTTCCACCATCTACTTCCTTCTAAAGTCTGTCTATAAAGTCTTGGCAAAATATGAGGGCGCTGTCTCCACGCATGAACGTCAAAATCAAGAATAACCTGGCAACACCACCATACTAAAATTATTAGTTCCTCAAACATTCATGCCACGACTTTATAGACAGACTATACTTTCTGTCGCTATACAGACACGACAGAAATATTTAGGTAACTGTACTTGAAAAAATACGAATTTCTAAAAATGGGATCTGGCAGCACTGGGATCTTCTTGATCAATATGGAGTTTTTGGCGGTATTTGGTAGCTGACGTTTGGAGTCCTCATATTTCATCGAATTTTTATTGTTTATAGTGAGTTTTGGTTCGTAAAATTGGTGTTGTTTTGCGTAACAAAGTGTCGTGCAAGTGAACAATATATAGTTCAGTGAAATATGATGGTGCATGGGTCGTAAACAAGAAAAGTGTTACGTGATTTTAGCGCGGCAAAGCGGTCGGTTCACCTCTTTCCTGTGGACTTCTCTGCTTTTCCTGCGTCTTTCGATTGCCTCCAAAAACTCCAAAGAACCATCAAAACGTCGAATACCAACGTTTTAATGTGAAAACAGAAGAAAATTAAAAATAAAATAAGATATAGCCAAAAGGTCTAGTAACCAGGCTAGTAAATAATTTAAAAAAAAAAAAAAAAAAAAAACTTGATCAATATATATTCATTCATTCGCTCAAGTTCACTCACTCACTCACTCATTCACAAGTCACGTCAGACGTCAGCGTCACGCACGTCAGAAACTAGAACGCAGAACCAAATACCAATAAATATTGATTAAATTTATTTGTCGAATATTCGCAGTAATACAGGCATTAAATTCTTCATTTATAGCAGTAGTTGAACTATGGCCACATAGATCACTAAATAAGACTCCGACATGGTTGTGTCACCACAAAGTCCCGCCAGTGAAGCCCCAAGTGCTACCCAGCCAACAAAAAAGAACATGGCGTCCAAACAAACTTCTGTAGCAGATACTCGAGCCGAACTGGCTGACTTGGTCAAGAGAAAGGCAGAAGTCGCTGTAAGTTGCGATTGTTATAAAATTTGTATAAAAAAATCTAGACCTTTCTACAGGAATTAGGACATAGACCAACCACTATATTTGACTTTCCCTCTTCTTCTAGTCATTTAACTTTCCTGTGCTCATTCTTTTTACATAGACTACCTCTTAGAAAAAGTACCTATATGTCTACAATGAGCTTCACGCTTCTCCTGTATAAAAAAAAGGGGCCAACTTTCTTAGATTGGTGTAGGTGAGGCGTCATAGAAATTATGTCTGTGTGCATTTATATGAATAGGGTTTAGAGGCCAGTGCTGGTTGCAATTTTTTTGGATGTGTTCATACTATGCTTGCTTCGATGCTTCGACTATATATCTTCACATATAACTTATCCAAGACCTATACAAATACATACTGCAGGTTTGTCATTTGTCAGAGAGCTATGGAGCGTAGTATTCTATTTTAGGTGTGAAAAGGATGGACCGTATCCGGAACACAACACTGCGCTCCAAAACTCAAATAGCTATGTAGGCGATAAGTCTGCTAAACTAAAGTGGGACTGGGCTGGGCATGTTTGTCGAGTGCAAACTGTGGGCATCAATTGTCACGCAATGGGTGCCTAACGATGGTAGTCGAGGTGGAGGCAGACACCAGAAAAGGAGGTGAGATGAGTTGGATGCCTGGTGCAACGAATGGAGGGATACCACATTGAATAGAGAGTTGTGGAAGAGTTTAGGGGAGACCTGTGCCCAACAGAGTTCAAAAAAAATGTATACCTATTTTACCCACACACCTCTCATGGGAGCAGGGTACTTGCCACCTGCTATGATAATGACAAATTAATAAATAGTTTCAATAATACTCTAATTTGGCCAGTACACACGGCGACACATCAGGTAACGCACCCTATAAACCCATAACTACACTACGTACCAAACACAAAATAGTGCGTTAGAGAGCCTGCATAGACGCGTCTGCCGGCGCGGGCGCAGCGTGCCGTGAGATGAAACAACAACAACATACCGCACACTCTCGCATGATTCGCAGCGTTCAACTTCTAATAGTTCAAAGTCCAAACAGGGTAGCCTGAGCAGTCGTCGTGTGTACATGCCAAGGCCAGTACATGTCACCTTCCAGCGCTATCACTTATGAATGACTCACCACCTTATAAATAACAGTTGTCAATCTGCTCTCATTCTTTCTACATCTTAACATACTTTTGTACATTCTCTTTCACATCACAATATTCTTTAACTTTTGACGTCCCGGTCACCCAAAATGTTAAACTGCTCTGCATCCCGAAGTCCGCCCGCCGGCGAAACCGGTTTGCACAAGAACGACTTATTTCAACTGCTAATATCCTTCCTTACCTGATCCTATCCTTACCTGATCACTTACCGGTCTATACAAGTGAAAATAATCCCTAGAATAAAGAAATAAAGTACAGAATGGCTTAGAGTCATAGGTCGCGATATCGCGACTTCGGGACGTAGAGGATCAAAATCAGCCGACCGGATATCGCGACTTCGGGACGTCAAAGGTTAAGGGTGAACCTTGTCCATGTGGAATGAAAACTTTGATTGGGCGTCTGACGCAGTTTTAATTATCAATTAAATACTCTCAATCTGTTGTTAAGTACACCAGGTCATACTTCTCAATGAACACAACACTAGTAAAATCACTGTTAGCCTAAATCAAACAGGTCCAACAGTACTGAGATAAGAACAGGGATCTAAAATTTAGCAGTTCAGTATGTTAACCATCATCATGTCAAAAACTGTGAAGTTGAAGTAATTTTGTTCTACTTTTTAATATTTCAGGAGACCTTAGCTAATTTGGAGCGTCAGATTTATGCCTTCGAAGGGTCATATTTAGAGGACACGCAACTTTACGGGAATATAATCCGAGGATGGGACAGATACCTGACCACCAATAAGAGTACAAACTCAAAGGCAGACAAGCGAAACCGCAAGTTCAAAGAAGCTGAAAGATTGTTTTCAAAATCCTCAATCACATCTATGGCTGTAAGTATGTCTTTTAATTTAAAAAAAAATTGCAAAGATTCCGTCACCAGTGCAGTATAGTTACAATGCCAGGCTCATCGGTTTGAATGATTTTTATTATCTAGGGCAAGAGTCAGGCCTACATACTGTTAAAGGTTCACTGCTCACATGATAGTGGCATATGGTCAACTAAGTGTAAAAAATAGTAATTGAATTAATAAACTAAAAAAAACTATTAACTGAAAAGATAAAAACAAGCTCCTTAAATCAGCTATAATAACTTTGTTTAAGGAAATTAATACAATTTGAATGTTATTACTTATTAGGTAGGTAGGTATCGCAAACGGGGACAAAGAAAAATGACCTATTTGTTGGTTATTGGTTTGTCCCCGCCTGCAATACCTACCTACCTAATAAGTAATAACATTCAAATTGTATTAATTTGCTTAAACAAAGTTATTATAGCTGATTTAAGGAGCTTGTTTTTATCTTTTCAGTTAATAGTTTTTTATGCAGTCGGGTTTTTTGTTTTTCTAAATAATTTAGTTTATTTCATACTTTTTAGTCTTGTGTCAAAATGGTTGCATAAAAATACTATAATATATATATATTTGGAATCTGCTCTTCACCAGCTTTCATTTGATACCCATATTGTATTTTTTTACGAAAAAAATTGGATTCTCCCCCCTCTCTTTTCTAATTCGCATACGCCATATTAAAATAATGTACCCTATGACACTCTCACGATTTTTACGAATCTAACGACACCTCATACGTTAAAATCCATCAAGCCGTTTAGGCTGTAGCGCGTGCCAAAGAAATAGACATACAAACATACATACATACATACATAATACATACGCTCGAAAAACATAACCCTCCTTCTGTCGCAGTCGGGTAATAAAAGGAAAAAGTCTGGAGAGCAATAAATTTAGATTAACAAGTCTGCAATTCTGGTACTTTTAGGGCCTGATTATATTCAGTGCCGATGCCGCTCTGCTGCGAAATATTAATGCTGGATAATCAGATCACATACAAAATGGTCAGAGCACCGCCGCATGATATAAATATGAAATTAATATATTCTCCAAAGTTGGTTGTGTTTTTATGTATGTAATAAATGACACTTATTGTTCTTTTTATTTAAATTTTAGGCAGTCAGCGGATTAGTGGACCCTGCTGAAGCTAAAAGTGAGTTGAATTTATTGTATTATAATGTGTAATATGTAACTATTAAGTTACTTTGCTTTTATATAAATTTTCATCATCATCAGCCTACAAACGTCCCAATGCAGGGCACAGGCCTACCCTCAGGGAGGGTATATCACCATATGAAAGCAGTCTGCATGTTGTCTGATCGGATTCATACCTGGACCTCCATGATTGCGTTTTCATATCTCTCCGCAACGCGTCACCGACGCTTATTGATAACAGGAATACGCTCAGTTGCAGAAACGCTCATTTAAGTTAATCCTACATTAAATCTCTTGCTAGCTTTTACTACGTCAACAAGACAAAAAGTGACAGCAATATCACACATAACAAATACACGTTTTCGCGGCGTCTATCGGTTTTTGACGCACATAAAAGGTATGAAATTGGGAAATATGCAACCAAAACATCCCCTGCTGGGATCCACGTTTTTATAGCCTATTTTAACGTAGAAACGCTTATTTGTCATGCGTGATATTTGCTAAATAAGCCATGTGAAGTGCCAGCATCATTGCAAGTGCAATGGGTTGGCTAACATTTATTGTGTTGTTTGATTTAGTTAATAATATTGCTATTCCATTATTTCCAGATGAAAGGAACAGTGAAACTGAATCACAGACCAATGAGGACTCATCAGATACACAGCTGAGCTCTGGATTACTTGGCAATTTGAACCACACCACAATACACGGTTCTACTGAGAGCATTGCATCCAAGCCATCTGGGAAACAACACACAAATGGCGGTATTGAGAAAATCATCAACCACTCTCAAACAAAACAAACTGCGACACAAAAGATGGCGTCATCAGGATTACTGCAAAAATCTTTTGGAAGTGACAGTAAAATGTTGTCTGCTATGGGACTGGATAGCCGACCCGGCACTCCGAAAGAAAAGGACCCTATGCTCATGATGAATAAAGGCGATAGTACTCCTAATTCATTGAAACACAAGCTGCCCAGTAGTGGCAGTAGTAGTGTTAAGAAAAACAATAATAAGAAAGCCAGACATAGATAAATACCCATTTAGCGATTATGTACGGAAGGTGATTTAAGGATTCGTAGATTGAAGGTCATGAACATTTAGGTGCTAAGCAGACGACAGACATTATGACCCGCGTCGGCCGCGGTCACAAATTAGTTTACGGAAAATACGACAGATGTGTGTGATTGCGTGGCTCACGGGCGGACGTATATTGACGCGCGGGTTAGGTGGTCACATGGTTCCACCTTAGGGTTGAGCCTCATCTGGCAGCTTCGCATCGCATTTTTCGGTCTCTGGAAGGTGCGACAGCTCCGCCGCGTGTGGTCGCGTTCCGTCTATTATATTCTATTTTATTTAAAAAAAAAAACTGCCATCTTAGGTTCGACGAGCGACGCGACTACCCAATATTTGCTCTAGCAAATGACGTTCCTGAGTGACAGAAAAGGATGGAGCGACGGAAAAATGAAGCGGTGCTGTTAGACAAGGTTCAACCCTTAGTGTGTTTTTGTACTAAGACAATTCTCGAGATCACCAATTTACTATTACCATACACTGTCAAGCACATTTGCTTTTTATACTGGAGATGGCAAAATCATCGAAACCATATTTTAAAATTACAACATAGAATTCACACATCTGTGGTAAATTCCATTTAGAAGCCTTGCGGGCATGTGACCGCAAACATACATTCTGTTGTCTCCTCAACCCTCAATATGTTCCCTGTGGCATAGGATAAATTGGATGTAATAAAAAAATAAGTGTATGGAAAATAATTTCCTTCTATTTGTCTATTCTTTGGTTATTAACATTGTTAGCAGTAATAAAAAAACTAAAAATAAAATGTATTCTTTATCCTTATAACATACTTACATTCTAACTTAAAGTGATAAAACTTTTACAATTCAGATTCAACAATATAGTTACGCCATAGAAATCTTGCCACTTAGTTACTATACGGTACTACGGTTTTAAACTTACTTTTGATTATTTTATACCAAAAATGACGTTACTTTATCTTTCTTCAAGACACATTTTAGCTCTAAAAACAGCAGCTAAAAGCATTACAACCGAAAAAAGTTGTAGTTTACCCACCGAGGAGGACAGGAAAGTAAGAAAGATCTCGGATCGCATGTAATCATGTCTTATTTACTGCCCGAGGTTAGTAGGTATACTATTTTTCTCCTCGACGGGGGTGAAATGCGGCAATTTCGGGACGGGGAGAAAAGTTACTAGTTATGTTATGCTATGTCATGTATGGTGACATCAGGATGCATCACTATCTTAATAGGACGTGGCGTTAGGTTAATTAATTTGTATCAAAAAGTACTTATTTTCCATTTAAAATTTCTTAATTGTTAAAATATTTATCACTTTTGTTCTAGTCATTCCTCTCAACAGATCTTAAAATTGTTTGCTTGAACCTTGATTCTGAAAAAGAGAAAGTGGCATCATTAATTTTTTTTCCAAGTTCATCGTCATCATCATCAGCCTATATACGTCCCACTCCCACTGCAGGGCACAGGCCTACCCTCAATGAGGGTGCGTTAGTCCACCATGCGTGCCCAATGAGTATTGGTGCACTACATCATACGCATCCGAATTTCTTCTTCAATGAATGCGGGTTTCCTAAGGCCGAGATTCAGAGACGATTTTTTTGGTCTTAGCTCGAGCTAAGTAGGGTAGAAATGTATGGATTTTGACATACGGGAGTTCGAACTATGACTTACAAATCGTCTCTGAATCTCGGCCTAAGAGACCGCGCCAAGTCGACGCGACGTCGTACCGCGTGTGTTGTCAGTGCGACGACGCTAGTGTGGGGGTCTCTTACGATTGTTTTCCTTCACCGTTTGAGAGCAGTCGGTATTAGGTACATGCGCTAAAAAACAAGTGTTAGGCATACAAGGCATGTAGTCCGCGCAGATTCGAACCAGGAGTGCGATTTTTGAATGTCATACGTCGAACTCAGCAGATGAAAATGTCAAAATTACTATGGAGATATTCATCTTACGGTAGCCACGACTTTCAAAAATCTCACTCCTGTAGTATGATTTTTAAAAGTCAAATCAGCAGTAGAAAGATGCCTATCTCCTTAGTAATTTTGACATTTTCAATTGCTGAGCTCACCGAATGAGATTCAAAAATCGCACTCCAGGAGTGCGATTTTTGAAAGTCGCACGTTGAAATCAACAGTAGAAAGATTCATAATCTTGTGGGGACTTGCCATAGATGTCAACACCCACAAGTTATAGCAAAGAAGCTAACAGATGGCGATACCGTCGCGCTCAGAAATATGCTCCATACAAAGACAACGTTCACCGTAAATACGTAGCTCGTAACCTACTACAAATAAGGTTCACAATCGAATGCGAGACATAAATCGCGCAAGAGAAATAATCACAGAGATTCGATATATATACAAGGTCCAACTAAGAACTGTTGGACCACGGCCGGTCCCCAGGCTTCACACTAAGCCTGGTGGAAGATCTTCCCTTTTCAATGGAGGAACAGTTCCAAGTAGCACCTCCATATTGGTGACCCTCGACAAAGAACATCGCAACCTGAACACCGCAGAGCAGCATCAACACAGAGCAGCAACCAGTTCAACCAACCCTTCACACCCCTCGACCAGGTCAAACAAGCAGAAGTCACACGCCGTCAACCCGAAGCCGCACCAGGTCCATCGCAGCTGTCTTCACACCGCTTCCTGGGCCTGCAGCTTCCTCAACGACAGTGAGCGTCTGCATAGAAGGACCTTCCGCAGCCCACGTGTCTGAGCTCACCTCCACGTGGCAGTTCTGCTCGCCTTCTCCACGCCTGTCACTCACCGGCATCACATCAGGACTGGACTCCCTGACAGATGCACACACTCGCAGCACATCGCTCGTCAGACTCACTTGACTGGAGCCCTGCACCTACACGGATACAGACTGCACACTTCGAACAACTCAACGACCTCCGGTCTGAGGGGGGAGTACTGTGGGGACTTGCCATAGATGTCAACACCCACAAGTTATAGCAAAGAAGCTAACAGATGGCGATACCGTCGCGCTCAGAAATATGCTCCATACAAAGACAACGTTCACCGTAAATACGTAGCTCGTAACCTACTACAAATAAGGTTCACAATCGAATGCGAGACATAAATCGCGCAAGAGAAATAATCACAGAGATTCGATATATATACAAGGTCCAACTAAGAACTGTTGGACCACGGCCGGTCCCCAGGCTTCACACTAAGCCTGGTGGAAGATCTTCCCTTTTCAATGGAGGAACATTCCCAAGTAGCACCTCCATAATCTCCATAACAATTTTCAGATTTTCTACTGCTGATTTGTACGTGTGTGTGATGTTCAAAAATCGCATCCCAGGACCTCTAGATTGAGTCCATACGTCTTCGCAACGCATTGTAGTGTGTGCCTAGCCCCACACATAGCCATATTAGTGATTGTTCACTCCATAAAGACCACAATATACATCAGCATGGCTAGCATGGCCGCGTGATAAAGCGCTATCACACCTTCGCTCTCTTTCTATTTTTGCGCGAACGAACGAGATAAAAGGCGTGATATAGCCGTATCACGTGCAACCTGCTACCCCTTCATAGCATGTCACACCTTCGCTCTCTTTCTATTTGCGCGCGAACGAACGAGATAAAAGGCGTGATATAGCCGTATCACGTGCAACCTGCTACCCCTTCATAGCATGTCACACCTTCGCTCTCTTTCTATTTGCGCGCGAACGAACGAGATAAAAGACGTGATACGTATCACGTTGTAGCATGCTACAGCTTCTGAACATCAAACATATCTTTTAATTTACGACCTTTACGACGGACACCGCATGGCGACCCTGCCAGTACTGCCTGCTGGGTCAGATGGAACAGTCAAGATAAAATCAAATATTCTACGAGCTACATGAAGAAATTCTATAATCTCCAACTTCATTTCACCACAGAGGATGCTACACTGGCGTTGGGCAGTGCGGTGCCCAAGCGTGGTTCTACCGCCGTCCGCATCGTGTGGCTTGGCTCTATGATCCTCACCAAAAACCAATTTTTGTCAGTAAACTTTTTCGTAAGAAATATATACTTACGTTTCAATACATTAGGCAAGTCTCTGATTGGTCCGCAGTACCTCAAGGCAATATAGTACAGTAATGGAAGAAGTGAAATGATTCCAGTACAACACAAAAATATAGTCTCTGGTGTTCTCCTGAGTTGACAACAATTCAAACTCTTGCTCCACATAGATCTAGTAGCATTCATCTGGAAAACAACATTTTATTTATCTTAACTATTACAAAACTAGTCTACATTGATGTACCATACCGTGGTGTCCCTGATTCTAAATCACAAATGTTTTGATTTTTGTCTGTTTGTTTGTTCGCGCATCACGCGAAAACTACTGGACCGATTTCGATGAAACTTTTGTTTGAAAGCTTATAATTATGATTATACTTAAAATTTGGTATATCATTTATCTCGCTATGATGACGGGAACCCATGCGAAGTCGCGGGTAAATTCTCATAATGAATACAAGTGAAAGTTATCACCATCGGCCTATCATCGTCCACTGCTGAACATAGGCCTCCCCCAAGGCGCGCCACAATAAATGAAAGTACACTAAGTAAATTCTATTACAATAAGACTGGCTTGTGATGCGAACAAAATCCTTACATTATTATAATGTAGTTGAGTAATTTCTAAAGTTAGTATTATAGTCATCACATACTCCCACACACACACAGAATACTCCCATACAAGCTCAGAAAAAGAGACAGCAGTATAGTTTGCAGTTGGTGAATGCTGTGATTAGTCACATATCGCCATTGCTGCCGCCCACCGCTGATGTCTGATTCATACTGGTGGTACAGATGGTCTTGTCATTCCCTCAAAAACTGTCAGCATAAGAAGGGACCCTGTAGATGTCACACTGCAGGGCACAGGCCTACGGGGGTGTGTGTCTGATTCCAAAGTCTGGAGTGAATGATTGACTCAAGTACAGGGTGTAAGGAAAAGTATCATTAACCTTTAAACCACATACTCTACCCATCAAACGGAACAACTTTTACCATGGGAGCAAACATGTCAGAACAAAAAAAAACTGCTGTTCCATGCATAACAGCAATACCTACTCGACTGAAATGTATGGAACAGATGATTTTTTTTTTGTTCTGACAGGTCTGCTCCCATAGTAAAAGTTGTTCAGTTTGATGGGTAGAGTATGTGGTTTAACCCTTTGTCTGTGTGAGTCACGGATCCGTGACTAAGACAATAACAAATCTTTTGTGTCTGGAATCTCCACAGATGAAAGGTTAAAGACTTTAAAGCTTAATGATAACACCCTGTATTTGATAAGAAAAAACAAGGTAGGATACTAAACTAAATATGTAGGTACTTACAGAATCCACGATGTCCATACATATTTTATCCACACCAACAGAATCTGAACTCAATGTTTTATAATAATCATCTAATTGTATGTATAAGAGTTTGCAATCATCACAAATTTTCTTCGTGTCATTATAGACAGGTTCATTTAAACAAACCATGGTGTCTGCATACATTTGGTTGAAATGTTTTGTTTTGTTTGATAATTTTGGTGTCTCTCCATTCCATTCGTAGCATGCTGGTAATAAAACATATTTATTAAACTCCCAAAAAAGCTGTGGTCCAGTGGTGAGTAGCCTTGCCTGCCGTGCAGGGGTTATGGTTCAATCCCCGTCCAGGCTGACTCGTACCAATGAGTTTTTCGGAATTCATCTGGTGGAGCCTATTAATACATTCAAGTATCATAGGATCCACTGAGCGTAATGGTGGATCACAGTGAACTTCAGCGTCCTATTCAATCCACTGGTGGATCGAGATAGTGGAGCCTACAGGACAGAGGGGATTTATAACACCGCTGGCTTATTGGTGAAGGAAAACATCTTGAGGAAACCTGCTTGCTTCAATTTTAAGGCATGTTCCATTATAAGTGGTGACGGGCTCACCTCCTGTCACACTGGACAGAGTTTCAGTACTACTGGTGAAATGTGGATGTTCTGAGGTTTCAGAATATCTCTGACTGCCCCCTAGGGGAAGATAGTCGTGAGCATATGCTTGTCCTTATGCATGCTCATTGAACTCCCTTCCTATTCTTACTTTTAGAATTATAGTCTACATTTATTACATTTTCAGACACGCAATCTACAAACCAAGAGGTTTCAAGATGTACACAATCAATGCAAGATATTACTACAACAACTTTATCTGATCAACATCAAAGTCAAAAACTGTTTCTAAAAAAAGATGTTAAGGCAGTAGGTACATAATGTACAAATTATGCAAGGTGTAACAAAACATGCTAGTAATACCTATTTAAAGGGGTGGTTTAGTCTATATTAGACCATCAAACTGAACAACTCTATGGAGCCAATGTCGAAAATGTCGATATTGCCTATGTTATTCAGGTCAAAGTGTGTTCTTAGAGATTGTACATACATAAACTCATGACCGTTATCCCTTTCCGGGTGGTCTGAAACATTGCTACAACTACAAACTTTCATTCTTAGAGAAACAAAGTAAAATAATTACCATCACAATTTCCCTTAGTCCAAACAGCTAATATATTTGTGTAGTACTCTGCCACGGCATCCAATCGGTCATGGGATATATAAAACGATCTGCACGAAGTCCCGTTAACAACTGTATCTTTTAATTCTTTGTATTTATTGATGAAGTTCACATATTGATCAATGCATCTCTCACAAAGTGTTATTGGTCTGGCAAATTGGATGGAACACATCGTGAAGTTTGAAGCGTATTGGGCAAATGCCTTCAGGATTTCGGAGCATGGTGCAGGAAATGGGTAGATGTAGCCTACTCCTCTGTGCATCCTATAACAGGAAATTAATATTTTGAGCAGGTAAATAATTATAGGTAGTAAACCATGAGTAAACCACAGTAGTAAACCAAAATTATAATTGGCATTCTACTTACAATTCTGAGTGTTTTTGTACCTCTTGAATAGTCGAGACGTCTGCTCTTAATAATTTGAAGTAGATAACAAGAAGAATTATTGAGAAAATTTTCATTTTCGCTAATTTTCTTCACGAAAATCTGTAGGTATTGTTTTTCTAATCAGCAGAATCAGATGACAATTTTGACAGTGACACTGTGACAGTTGACACTTGACAGAAAGAATGCAAAGGGCTGCGTTCAGAACCTTTGGGTGCGGTTGTACTTCTCGCTCGCTCTTATGGGTAGAACGCTTTTCACCGAGCCTCGGAACGGCGTTAGGGCGAAAAGTTGCACTCGGAGTGCACTCTGGGCGCACACTGGGCGTAGGTTCTGAACGCACCCCAGTGAAATGTTTCTTAGTTCCAACAATACTGTACTGGCGCTGCTGTAGTCAAGCTAATGAGGAGTTTTCTGACAGGTAGTAGTAAAACGTAGTTCCAACAAACCGTGATAGATGGCGTGGAAATTTAGACTAAAAATTTAGCAGAAAAATGCATGTCGCTAAAAGGCGCAACCGTGGACGAAGTACAGTGCGACATAAAAGAGTAGAAAACGGTGACAGCAGGAACTAAAAATTTTAGTAACTAACAAATTTTGATGGTCGGTCTTGCCAGCTTATGCGTGATTTTGACGTTTACGTTTAGGCAGCGCCCTCATTTTCTAAATACTCTTATAGGTCGCACTGTATTATGTTAAAAATTTTCTGCTTACTTAAAAACTCAAATTTCCCTAATTTATATAGAACTTGTAGTTCTAAGTATGTATGCAGTGATTCCATAGGGATATTTGATCAAGGAACAAAGTAATCAACGATATTGTTATGTCATACCACGGCGCGCACGGATAAGAATTATGGTTTCTCAAGCATTCTCATCTCAAGCGAAGATAACAGAAAACTTAATACTATAAGCTTCTGACGCAACGCGTCCTATGATGACGTTTCATGAAAATAGCTGTGAAATAATGACAATCCCTTCCTTGATTGTGTACCAAGAAAATAAACTTCTAGATTGAGTACTTACCTATTTTTTTAAATAATATTTATCCTTTTGGAATGGCAATGGGAATATTTATAGATTCACTGATCGCGTATATTGGAAAGGGATATGACCGAAATGTACTAAAATTGTGCCTTTGTTTGACTATTTGTGTCGTGTTTTTGTGGAATGATGCTAAAAAACATGAGCAAGAGACGCGCTTTTAGTTGCAAGATTTTGTAAGCAATGAGAGATTTTCAGAAAGCCATTAAAAAGGGAAAAGTACAAATAAAATAGTAAGAATTTGTGGTTTTAAGTAAGCAGCAAAATATGAGCGTATATTTAGTCAACGGATGCGTCTGACTCAGTGACTTATTTTTGTTTACTTTTAAGCCTACATTTTTCGTCTTCGGACCCCTCTCTGGTCAACGCCATCTATCGCTGGTATGATGAACTACGTTTGAGTAGCTTTCAGAAAACTCCTCATTTCAACAACCTAGTCAAACAAAAGACCGTATATAATATCTGATACAACGTAGATTTTATCTGGCTCACTCTATGCAATTAAATGAGGAGTTTTCTGACAGATCTGCAAGGTTGCTCATCCATCTCGCGTCAACGCCATCTATCGAGCCATTTGGAACTATATTTTCTTTTTAAAGGCTTTCGGAAAATCCCTCGCATCGCAGTTGTAACTAGTACGAATAATAGCTCCTGTGAACAAGGCGCAAGGACAAAACAGTGACTTTTGTTGTATACGTTCGCCTGACTGGTACAGCTTGGCAAAAAAGTCCAGCACTCGTAGTATGCTACACGTGATACGGCTGTATCACGTCTTTTAGCTCGTTCGTTCGCACGCAAATAGAAAGAGAGCTAAGATGTGATAGCGCTGTATCACTGCGGCATGCTAGCTATGCTGATAAAGGACGAGGGCGCTGCCTCCACGCAAGAACGTCACAATTACGCATAACCTGGCAACACCACCATACTAAAATTTTAGTTCCACCAGTCACCACGATCATGACTTTTTTGTCAAGCTATACCGCTCTATGTGACTGGTATTTTATTTGACAGCAAGCGAATATTGATATTTTTGTGTGAATTTTATGTTGTTGAGTGAGACGTGTTGAGCGTAGCGTTTGTTTGAAATAAAGCTCATCACAAAATAATTAGCTATCAATATCAAATTACAATAACAACAGTGAGTTAATTGAAACGTGCTTTACAAGTGAGAAGGTGACATGTTTTCGGATATTTGCTTTGTCGATATCCAATGCGATCGCAGTCGCATTATTTTTTTGTAAATGAGAGATGTTACGTGGGCTCTTTTGAGCGTTAATTTAGGGAAAGGTCAAAATGCCAGTGCAGCAAATAAGCGTGAAGAATTCGTCTGACATCGAGAGTTGGGAATGGGGTGGTGGATGTGGCAGGGAGGCGGTGCGAGCGGGGTCTGGTAGCAGCCGTACTTCTTGCAGCAACTCTAGTGGAGACATCTGTCGCATCTGCCACTGCGAGAGTGAGGCCCACAACCCCTTGTTGGCGCCCTGCTACTGTTCAGGTAAATATATACAATGCAACATGTAGACAGCACATCCATTTCACTTGTAAAATGTACTTGGGTACAGGCCTGGTGTCCTGTGACACATAATTCAATCTCACCACCTGGTGAATTTAGTCCAGGCACCAGTCTCTCAGTCGCTTCCATACTATGCATATGATTAGTTGTGCGTTCCCGGATGTCCTGGCATGCCAGGATTTATTTAAAAAAGCAAATTTTAAGAAGCCGCTTCCATAATTTCATTGCCAAAAAATGAACTTGAGGTTAATATGCATCTGAATATCCAATCTTTGATCATGACTGTCTGGATTGTTTTGATTTATAATAGAATGTATTTGGTTAATTTTGGTTCACTTGTTTTCTTGTAATATCATTACAGCTGATTTTGTTTATGCTTCTCTAACACTGAATTCATAAAATTAAGAAGTAATTTGATTTAATTAAATGCACATTGAAATCTGATTGTTGTAATTGTACCTACATGTGCTCATTTAATTTGATTAACCATTGTGATAGGTAGTTCTCATAGTTATAAAACAGAAAACCTGTTTGTATAAATGTATGGTGTAATAGCCAGTGACTGCAAAACCTTAAGTAACACTTAATTATCTAGCCTAGTTTAAGATTTATTGATTTTACTGCTCAGTTATACACAATTACTGGGGGCATCCCCTCGGCAGTGGGGACGGGCCCACCCTACCCTGGTTCCTTTTTTTTTCGTTCAGCTTTGTAGCAATCTTTTTCAAATAACAATAAGCTACTCTTTTCTCTGGCAAAAGTGTCTTTCTACTGCATTTTTGTTTGTTGTTATTGAGTTACTTTTCACTCAAAGGCTATCTTTTACTCTATACTGTGTCTCTTCAGTCTTATTTTAAATTAGTTGGTGAAACTGAACCAGGGCACTTGTTAATGATAATAGATTGCATTATCAATGTTTATAATTGGTATTGATGATTAACATAATTATTATTATCATGCGTAAGGTACGCGCAGTGCGTGCAGTACGCGTGCGCGTGTGGACATTGACCTCCGAATCATATGATTTGGTGGGGGTCATTACTACGCAATTGTACTTAGTAACAGATACCAAATGCGTTTCTTAAGTTTCACCAACTCATATTTTAACCTTATATACCGTTTCTTTTCAATTGTATTTTTTTATTCTTGGTGTGCAAATAAATAATACTTATCTTGTCCTCTCAGTATCAGAGTCAGTTCGTAAACCTGGTGATTGTGATTAGTCATAGACCTTGTTTTTCCTATCTTCATCTTATTTAAGAGCTATGCCACTGTGATGATGATCTACGTACAGTGAGGATATTCCATGCCCCCAACAATTTTGACCTCACCTTGGTGCTATGTGCTATATTTTTGGTATGGGAGGTGAATGACAGAAAACATTGGTATGTTCCTCTCTCATTCACACTCACTAAGCACTAGAGTTGCCGCGAATACTCGCTATTATTCGGTATTCGGCATTACTCGTCATTTTTTTTATATTCGTCGAATACCGAATAATAGCTAGTATTATTCGGCATTCGGCGAATAGTCGTCGAAAATAAACTTTTAACAAACAAAAGAACTAAGGAGTTAAAAATTTTTTTTTTTTTAAATTATTTCCTTAATAAAACAATACACAATATCAATTATTATCTGTAATATGTGCCTGTGCCTATGATATTCATGAAATTAAATTAGTAAGGCTTTTTAATTAATATTTAAAATCCAACAGAGGCAGATTGTGGTGAAAAAAACATTTTTTTCTGCAAGTCGGTTTCGTTTTTCCTCGTAAATTAAACCTGCCTCTGAAAATAGTCTTTCTGAATAAATTAGAAATATTTTTAATGTGTTTAATGTTTTTTTTATGTCGAATAGTAATGTCGAGTTATTCGACTATTCGCCAAAGTGAATGGCGATTAATCGGTATTCGACTATTCGCTATAAACACTATTCGCGGCAACTCTACTAAGCACACATGTGCTAGCATCTTCATGTCAATGCTAGGCCTTTTGTATGAAGTGTCCATCCAGGATATGATACATTCTTGGCGGTGAAGTATTCACCATTCCTATCTCTTTTCAGCAAGTACCATGAGTTACAAGACAAGTAATCTAGTTAGTAATTAAATGTTAGTAGTTTTACTTATATCGGGATCTCTTTTGGGTGAAAACCTCCACTATCCTGATCTATTTTTCTTTGTTGTGGAAAATCCTTAAATTTTCAGTACATTTGTGGAGGATGAGAATAAAGTTAATTGGTTGAAAATAATGGAAACAAATAATACAATAGGTACCGGGTAAGGAAAAGTATAATTATCCTTTAAACCACACTCTACCCATCAAACTGAACTTCTATTACTATGACAACAAACAAGTCAGAAAAATAAATTTGCTTTTCCATACTAAACTGAAATACCTACTCGACTCAAATGCATGGAACTGCAGTTTTTTTGTTCTGATAGATTTGCTCCCATAGTAAAAGTTTTTCAGTTTATGGGTAGAGTGTGCGGTTTAAAGGTTAATGATACTTTTCCTTACACCTGTATTTTCATGCGTCTTATGGACTATTTTGACAATTGGAGTGGGGATAGAACCGACTGCTCTCAAACGGTGAAGGAAAACATCGTGAGGAAACCTGCATATGCAGATGAAGAAATTCTGATGCATATGTGAAGTCTACCAATCCGCATTGGACACGCGTGGTGGACTAACGCCCAAACACCCTCCTAGAGGGTAGGCCTGTGCCCTGCAGTGGGACGTATATAGGCTGATGATGATGATGATAGAACCGACCCTTAACTAGGACAACCTGTGGCTTCAATAGCTCATCCAGACCCTCATATGTAACCCTTAAAGGTGTCTTGATTTAATTGATTAGTGTTGGGAATGGTATCTAATATTGATCCAGCTTTTACAGGAGTTAAATCAGTGGGAACAGAAGGGGAGCATTATCTTACTATCTGGGTAGTTATAGCAGTCTTTCTGACCACCCCAAGAGGGATTATGGTTGTTAGTTTATATTTGCTCACATCAAAACTTTCAGATTTATTGATTTATCATTAGTGTTGTAATTATTTGACCACTTAATGTTTGTTTGTATGGAAAATTAACAATTAGCAAATGATTTTAAGCCATTAGGATCATGGTTTGTGTTTGTAAATGATTAACATCATCATCTATATCTTAACTATTATAAAACCGTAAATCATGAAGAATGAAAAAGTAGCAGTTCACTTCATATAAAGTCAAATAACATCGATAGCGCGATTTAAAAACGTGCAGTGCCATCTATTGACAAAATTGTTAGTTTGTTTGTTTGTTCGCGCATCACGCAAAAACTACTGAACCGATTTTGATGAAACTTTTTTTGTTTGATAGCTTATGATCTGACTTAAAATCTGGTATACACTTTGTGCGGACGAAGTCGCGGGAAAACACTAGTGTTATTTAAAGTTTAGTTTTGTAGGTTTATTGTTTTAATTAATTGTTAGTTTGGCCATTATTTTATTCAACATACAATCTGGATAAAATTTTCTTTTCTTTTATAAATTCTTCTTTTTTAACCGTTTTATGAAATTTTTTGTTCATTATTGTTTATAGTAATCATTAAAGACATTTGCAGCGATGTTTTCTTGCTACTCTTACATGTATTTAATGTTTATTCAAAAAAATAATCACTGCCTGCCTTACTGTCCCTCAAAATTATACTGTGTTGTTTAAACAAACAACTGAGTTACCGTAATTTGCAAATTAGTGTAGTATTTTACTTTAATTCCTATGTTTTTCTAAGACTGGTTTCTTATATGCTACCGATAACAGTTTTATTTTGGACTTTACCTCTATTTTACTAACAAAATCGCCGTTATTCCGTTGCTTTTGAAGGAGACCGGATTATGGTATGTTAAATAAAGTAATGACCCACTTATATTTGCCTAATTGTGGTTGATTTTTGAGCAGTTATAGACCAAGCTAAGAAATAAATAATAAAACTCAGGACCATTGACCAGTGGTGAGTAATACCTTAAGGGGCTCTCCCTCCTGATTTTGGGTAACTTTGTAACCATTTTATTCATTAACTATGGCACTGTTTGAGTTGAAAAATAAACCGAACCATCTACACGATATGAGAAGTGATGTGGTTTTTCTAGAAATCGATTTTAAACAAACAGATTGTGAACAAAACCGAAGAAAAGGGACTCTAAAGTCACCCCTTTTTTTCCAGTTGTAACCATTTTACTCGGATTTTACATTTTTAATCGGAAGAAAATGAAAATTTACGATATTGTTCACAACACAATTTAGAATGATGTGGTTTTCTTACTTTTTCGAAATTAATAAAAGATCATCTAATTTTTCAAAGAAAACGGCTAAATTCTGACCGGAGCCACGCGCTCGTTCGTATCGATTAGTATGGAGAGTCGTGGTCCTGGGTTGATACACCTTAAACTGAAAACTGTTATAAGTCTTAGGTCCTTAATTCCCTATTAATAAACAATTATCAAGCCTTTCTGGTTTCTTTAGCTCACCCAGTTTTACATTACCACGCTTAAATATTGTACCAGGGTTTGAAATAATCATGCTAAATATGCCTTTTGATAATTATCAAGATAATTATCCTATAATTATTATGGTATGAATGTGTAATAACTCGCTATTTATTGATTCGATCAAATTACTATTGTAGATAATGCCTCCCATGTTAGTATCTATTCTATTCGAAGTTTAAAATTGTGGCCATCTTTGTTGATGATTTTGCCAATCAATCTCTAGTTTAAATCTCAGCCAATGTAAGTCAATGCGGGGAAGTGTAGCTGGGGGGCAAGTGTGACTGCTTTATTTAGGTAGGTATTATTTTTCAACTTTTTAGTTTTTTTTGAAGGCGGTTTTAATTCTTTTTAATTAAGTAATTAAAAAGAATTAAAACCGCCTTAAAAAAAAAATTCTGAACCGATTTTGATGAAACATTTTTTGTTTGATAGCTTATGATCTGACTTAAAATCTGGTATATATAATTTGTGCGGACGAAGTCGCGGGAAAACACTAGTATATAATATAAGTACAATAATATAACCTACAACCTAAAATATAATATGTAAGTATATAATAAAATATATATCAACGTTGATCGGCGCACGAGACTTTGTACGCGTAGACGTATTTTTTATATGACAGTTCAATGTCTTCTGATTGATTGAGCCAATTACGATAAAAAATTTTAACAAAAAATTAAAACCGACTTCAAAACTAAAAAGGTAAAAATAATAATATTGCAGTCGAAGACTTTTGCATTCGAATCTATAAGAACATTAATTTGTCTTATCGGACTCGGTGTCAAGACGGTATGATTCGCAACTGGGCTTGCAGTAATTTTTTGGCTTGGCTTGGCTTGACACCGACTCCAATAAAACAAATTAATGTTCTTATAGATTCGAATGCAAAAGTCAACGACTGCAATATTATTATTTTTACCTTTTTAGTTTTGAAGTCGGTTTTAATTTTTTGTTAAAATTTTTTTATTTCAAACTTTTCAGTGTTGAAATCTAGGTGAAATACATTAGTTCGACTAAGCAGTTATAAGTACTTTAATGCAAAGGATACGGTGTACGCTCTACACCTCACTCGATTTTAAAAAATCTAACCCATGTTTCGTACAACATTTCTGTTTTTGGGTTACTGTTATCTGTCTTTATGCCATATTTCGATTCAATAGATGCAAAAATGAGCGAGTTAATGAGGCGGGGCATACAGACAGACAGACAGAATGGACGAAAGTATAAGGGTTCCTTGTTTGACTACGGAACTCTTAAAACGACGAACATTTCCGACCGCCATGAACAATTAAATCTATGTGTTTCGGTACCTCCTATATTCATGAAGTTTAAACCATAAAGTTATTATACGTTTAAACACAACAGTATGACCAAGAAGTTTTAAATATATAGGCATATAAAGATTCTTGGTTATGACAGTAAAAAAAAACATAGTTTGACAGTCCCCATCAAAACATTGCTGGAGTGCGATTTTTGAACATCACACGTTCGAATTAGCAGTAGAAAGACGAAATATGCATAATCTCCATAGTAATTTTGACATTTTCTACCGCTGACTTGAACGTGTGATGTTTAAAAATGGCACTCCTGAAGAGAATCGACAAACAAAAATGTCATCTGTGTCACGGACCTGAAAAAACGACGGACGTAATATCCTATTATTATATAAGTGAAGCACCCATGTATTAGGGTTGAACTACACATAGCCGCACGCGATCGCCCTTTTTCGTCGCTCCATCCTTTTCTGTCACTCAGGAACGTCATTTGCGAGAGCATATAAGACAGACGGAACGCGATCGCGTGCGGCTATGTGTAGTTCAACCCTTATATTGTGTTTGCGTCGTAGAAAGAGAAGTTAAGTACTAGAAAGAAGCACGTGTCGTGTCATACTCACTCAGTAAGAGATGCACATAGCAAATTCGCTCTAG
This sequence comes from Agonopterix heracliana, assembly GCA_963693445.1. Lineage (NCBI taxonomy): Eukaryota > Metazoa > Arthropoda > Insecta > Lepidoptera > Depressariidae > Agonopterix > Agonopterix heracliana. The sequence continues at coordinate 7,881,949 of OY856310.1, forward strand.
TTAAAAAAGGAGATCGCTACTTATTGCTGTCCTTATCGACGTAACCACTTTTTTGTTTGACGTTGGCTGTCTGACTCCGGGGGCAGACATCTAGCTTCATACAAATTGTATAGGATTTTATGACTATCGCTATCTCATACGCGTTTACACTTCACATCTCTTTAGTGTAACATTACGTCCGTATTTTTTTCAAGTCCGTGATCAGTGTACATATTTGTTATTTTGCAGATTTTTTCAACAAGCGCTGAATCAATTTCGTGGGACCACCTCGGAATTATGACCTACCAAACAAAATAAGAATCATCATAATCAATTCTCAATTGGCGGTGTAATCGCGTAACAAACATACAAAAAAAAAAACATACGGGTCGAATTGAGAACCTCCTCCTTTTGTTGAAGTCGGTTAAAAATAAACACAGCATGTTTATACCAAGTTAACCTCTGTTTATCTTATCCAAAAACCTCATCTAAGTCGGTTCAGTTATTTTTGTGTGATGCATGCACAAAGAAACGGATACCTTGACGAAAATAAAAATAAAAAGTAATGCATTCCTTATCCGTCCCCAAATTATCCATCCGAAACTGCTTGACCGATTCTTATGAAATTTTGTGTTTATAATATAAAGTAGGTCTGAGAATTAGATAAAATTCTCGGTCGCGGTGTTTGTAACAAAACTCCTCCGAAACGGCGCGGCTTGACCGATTCTTATGAAATTTTGTGTGTATATTCAGTAGGTCTGAGAATAGGACGTTATTTAGGTAGGTATAGGGTAGGTGTAGAGTAGGAAAAATGGCAAGACAATATCAAGACAAAAAAATAATATCTGCTGGGTTTTTTTGATAACACTAAAGAAAGCTTTTGTATTCTCTAAGTACCTAAATAAATAATGCTCAGATGCAACTACATTGTTGTGATCCCAACCAAGGGCTAAGGGCTGTTACAGACAAGAGACACTTTGCGGTCGCCGTGGGTCGCAGAGGGTCGCGCTCATAGACTTTACGGTCGCGCGACAGTCGCGCCTCTGCGACCGCAAAGTGTCGCTCGACTGTAAGAGCGCTAAGCTATACCTAATGACCGACATCTTGAGCAAGACGTTTACTGTGCAGAATACAATTTGTAGACGAAAGTGCTACTGCAGGTAAGAGGTATCCTAATACCAACGAAATTGTAAGACTATTTTGAATTTTAGAAACATGAGATTTTAAATACTTACTGTTTCTTATTCTTAGAGCAGCTTTAGTAAGTCCAAGATGTGTCGGATAGTATCTTTATGATAAAAAAAATATATTTGCTAATCAGAAAAGCCCAGAAAGCTATGTAGGAATCGGAAAATCTTTTCGTTCTTATTTGAAATCAAGTATAGGTACTTTTTCCAAGTTTTTTTTTTCCACCGGTACTGTACTTTGCTTTACAGAATATAAATAGCTTTGGTTATTATAGAAATCATACAAAAACGTCACTAAACATATAACATCTATGCCGAACTCAGCATCTCTGTTCAAGTAGAGTTGATTGATTGATTTGTGGTTGGGCAAGCGAGGGTCGTTTATGTAACACTGAGACCATGGCTGGTCCTTTGCGTTCGCCCCAAGCTCACCTATATTTTACGCATACCTCCCAACTTATGGTATTTTCTTTTCATTTTCTGGAATTCAGGTTTCCTTCACTGCCGAGCTACTAAATAATAAATAAAACCGTACATAAATTCCGTAGAACTTAGTGATGCAGGCCAGGAATCGAACCGCCGCCTCATAATTGAGGCGACATCTCTCTTCCGTATGGGTTATCATCGCTCCTAAAGCGAGCGAGCAAGTAGTTAGAAAACAAACTAACGACCACACACATGTCCAAACTATGATATTCAGAAGCATTAAAAATGTGTTAATCTTTCGAATATACAAATGTTCATTCATATAATATCTTGACATTGACATGCATGAATATTTGCATCAGTTTGCAACATTTACAAATCGACTGTCTGTGTTTACATAACAATATCGCAATTCTGCATAATTTAAGAGCTTAATTCTTAATATTATGTTGATTGGTATTTTTCAATCCATTTTTATGTATGTATGGATATGTTAACGACTTTATTCTTTGATAGGGTTGTCAGATATATAATTCCAAATAAAACATATTCAGAACTATCCACATTAGAATCAATTTGACCAGTAAAAGTCCTATGTCACCACAGACCACATACCTACTGGGTAAGTGTAATTTTATAGTGGTTGTTATCAACAACTGGTAGTACGAAACACTAATTGCCCGAGTCCCGACTCGCACTTGGCTTGTTTTTTGTCAAAAACAAAGACATCAAATATTTGATGAAGATAATATCAGTGTAATCTAAACTATTATAAAACTGTAACTGAAGTGTGTCTGTACATTGAAGATATTTACAAAAAAAAGATTAAGATATGGTTTTTAGGTATCCCTGACTCGAAATCAACCTTTTTTAGAAATTTTGTCCGTCTGTTTGTTTATTTGTTTGTTTGTTCGCGAATCACGCAAAAAGTACTGAACCGATTTTGATGAAACTTTTTTTGTTTGATAGCTTATGATCCGACTTAAAATCTGGTATATAATTTGTGCGGACGAAGTCGCGGGAAAACACTAGTATCATAATAAAAATGATTTCTAAGTTCATACTCATGCAGGGTCCTCTTCGTCTATGCTTACCTACGGTTTTTAAGAGGAGGATCAGATTATCAAACTGAACAACTTGGAGATCAAAATCGAAAATGTGAAAAAAAGTCTGCTGTCCCATTATTAGGGTCGAGTAGGATTGCAGTTTTGTGTGAAACACCAGATCATTTTTTGCTCGATTTCGATGCTGGCTCCATATAGAAAGTTCGTCAGTTTGATGGTCTGATCATCCTCTTAAAAAGGACCCTGACCCAGGAATTGGACCCTGTATTGTATATCTATTTAATATCTTTAATGAACCTATTATGTACTTACATTTTATTTTATCAAACTCTAAAGAAATAATAAATTTTAATGAATAGTGAGAACACTGGTGAAATAATAAATATAGGTACATAAAGCACCTTTCTGCTATTGTTTTGCACAACTTTACTGATCTATTTCCTAAACAAAGTTGGGCAGAGACTTCTTGCTATAAGAAATAAGGTAAATACAGTTTAATACTGACTAATCGGTTTCATATCTGCTGAAATTTTATACATTGTCAATGCACATAATAAGTGACAAGCATAATATGACCTTCCATAAAATTGACAATATATTCTTGGAAACAGTTGCAGATGTTGGTTAGCCGTCATCGATGAAATAAAGAGTATTTATGTTATGTTATTTAAGTATGCAAGGGAAGAATGTAAGGTCCTGAATTCAGGACCACTAAAAGTGGGAGATCCATTGTATCTGCCTACCTCACTGGGAAGATTCGCGCTTTCATGTATGTAAAGCCTGACCAGAAATATAAAAAACCTGGATTGGGGGCGCTGCAATCGACTATAACCTTTAATGTCAGTGTTCCAAGTACAAAAATTTGTTTCAATGATTTTCAGCATCATGGCGAGGTTTTTTATATTTCTGGTCAGGCTTTACCTATGTGGATTATTGTGGATCTTAATCAGCATAACTATTTACATTTGACGGCCCGATAGCTCAGTTAGTAGTCAACCTGCAAGTTCGAATCCCGTAAGGGGCAAATATTCGTATGATGAATATGAATATTCGTACTAGAGCATGGATGTTTGTATCTACCAATGTATTATATTTCGTTGTCTAGTCATATACAAGTCCAGGCTAGATTTTGGCGATTTCATTATTTGGGACTAGATAATTGTGTGGCATTACCATTACCACACATTACATAGTCCAAGTTAATGATTCCAAAAAAAATTATAGGTGGTTTTATATTTTTGTCATATTCTGCCTAATAATTTTTAATTGTTTACAGGAAGCCTAAAGTATGTACATCAGAGTTGTCTCCAGCAGTGGCTCACAGCATCAGAGACCAGATCGTGTGAACTATGCAAATTTAACTTCATCATGCACACTAAAATAAAGCCATTTAACGAGGTATGTACCTGACTCATCTTACGAAATTATTACTTTACTGCAACAGGCAAATATGCACTTTACTGTGCAAGGTTCATAGTTTGTTTCAGTTTGATAAGGCTTTGGTTTTTAGTAGTTTAAAAGCCATAAAATGATATTTAGATGGCACTAAGTGACTTTATCACAGTTACAGGATTTGTATTTTGAACTAGGGGCGTCCGCGACTTCGTTCGCGCAGAGTTTGAATACACCTCATAACTTTTGATTGAATGGACCGATTGCGATGAAATAAAGCCTAATCCTAAACCAAACTATGCTTTTGTGAAAACGCCATCCAAATCGGTTCAGTTGTTTTTAAGTGATGCGTGCAGAAACAAACAGACAAACAGATAAACAGGCGAAAATTATAAAAATTGTCTTAATGCATTCTATTACGTATTCTTAGCCATTAATATATATATATTTAAATATCTTCAATGTACATCCAAGCCAACCTTAGCGTTTGTTATTACCTACACAAATTCACGGTAATGCTTAAACATCAAGCAGTTAGCTTAAAGAGAACTGCAAACAATAACATGCGTTTGGTTGCACAATGACCTTGTTTATGTTGACAGTATACAATACAATTAGTTGCTTTCAGATTTATATTGTTGTCACGATTGTAACTCATAGCTATGATTACCTATATGAACCGTGTATAGTAGAAGAAGGATTTCATAAACAGTTTATAAATAAGATTTGATATTTGAAAATGCTATACAGGGTGTTTCATAAGTAACAATAAATATTTAAAACTCTTAAGGGGGTTGTTTAGACCGTCAAACTGAACAACTTTCTCTATGGGACCAACATCAAAATCGCAAAAAAAAATAAAGATATCCCATACATATTTTAGCTCTAGTCGATTTGTAGAGTATGGAAATAAATTTTTTTTCGCGATTTCGATATTGGTCCCATAGTGAAAGTTGTTCAGTTTGATGGTCTACATTAACCCCTTAAAGGTTTATTTGTATTTTTGTAACACCTTGTACAATTTTATGCTTTCTTATAATTATAATGTTGTGTAGGTTTTTCATACCCCTCTTTCATTTAGTTCTATCTTTTTATCATCTTTTTATCCCACCGCAAAGCGAACTCTGGCTAATTCTTCAGAAAGGCACATAAGTATGTCGTTTCTCTATCTTCTCTTCACGACACGATAGCATCTGTCTTGCGAAAGCCATTCGTAAAGTATCTTGGTCCATTTCTCGGAATCTCTCCTGCATGCATGTGACAAACATGTCCAGTCCCTATACCTGTTTCATAATATCAGTCTATTATACGTCCTACTGTAGGGCACATGCCTTCTGTCAGGGAGGGTGTATCATACACGGGCATCAGTCCACCACTCGTACTCAATGTGAATTGGTAGACTTCACATACGCATGAGAAGTTCTTCTTCAGCTTAATCAGGTTTCCTCACGATTCGTTCCTTCACCATTAGAGCGCAGTCGGTATTACGTACATAAGTTAGAACTCTTTAGTTAAACTCATAGTAGGTACATGACATGCCGTCCGTGCGGATTCGAACCCGGACCCTCGACTTCGTAGTGTCCGTACTTCTCTGCAACGCGCCACCGACTCTCTCGGTTATCTTCAGTCTTGATAAAATTATACGTAAACATCCTTATTTCATCAAAGGTGTTGTTTGATGAATATAAAACAGCAAGATGCAGAAAATGCAATGAGGTTTTTGACCTACCTATGTTGAATGTTATTGTTATTCGTAAAGTTCAAAAGTAGATGTCAAAAATCAATGTCATTTTTATTTGCTATCGGTCAGTGACTGCACATTAATGTGACGATACCTATGTAATGACTGACTAAACATGGTTGGTACCTATAGCTACATACAAAGTTATTGTAATCATCTAACAATAAAATCGACATGTTTTTTCCCATCGTGTCTTGTGACATTACCTTGACACGAACAATGTTTTTCTGGTCATATTTACTTATACTTAGTCATGTTTGCGTTAACAAAAGCGTATGCTAGAAATTAACAACCTTTGCTGCATCTGTTATTTATAAATTACTAGTGTTTACCCGCGACTTCGTCCGCACAAATTATATACTAGATTTTAAAGTCAGATCATAAGCTATCAAACAAAAAAAGTTTCATCAAAATCGGTTCAGTAGTTTTTGCGTAATGCGCGAACAAACAAACAAACACACAAACAAGTCTAAAAAAGGGTTTATTTCGAGTCAGGGATACCTAAAAACCATATCGTAATCTTTTTTTTGTAAATATCTTCAATGTACAGACACACTTCAGTTACAGTTTTATAATAGTTTAGATATTAGATATTTAGATATTAGATATGGGATGTAATTAAATTTCGGGTAGACGGTCTGTGGACCAAGATAATATCAGAGTGTTAGCCAAGAGAGGGACAGAGGTCAGTACGCAGACCACCAGTACGTTGGTCTGATGACATTTTGAGAGTGACGTGTTCGCATTGGATCAGATTAGCACGGGACAGCGAGGAATAGCTCAATGAAAGGGATATTGGCCTATTATGAGCAGTGGGTTGATGTGCGCAGGTTTGATCGATTGATTGATTGAACTAAAATGGTTGTTGTGTAACTTACCGATCCCCGATCGATATTGGATCGTTTGTTTTTATTATAAAAGCTATCTTATCTAACGACCTGACACCAACTCGACTCAACTTCAACTTTGGACGAAACATGGAGAACTTGCGGTCCACGCATTGTATACTACTTTATAAAACGCTACTTTTTTAAATATAAAAATGCGCCTAATTGGCACAAATATCGTGCAAAATTAACGTGCGGTCCTTGGTGTCCTAGTGATGTAAGAAATAATCCTAATGTAATATTTCAAAGTCCAGATTCCAGTCCCCACAAAAGTTAATAATGTAAACTACCGTCTAAGCCTTAGATCAATTTTGATCTAAGGTCTAAGCTAGAAAACTAAGTGTCTTTTTTTTAGAGTTCCGTAACCAAAGGGTGAAAACGGGACCCTATTAATAAGGCTACATTGTCCGTCCGTCCGTCCGTCCGTCCTACCTATTTAGGGCTGTAACTTTTGAACCGTAATAGCTAGATAGTTGAAATTTTCACAGAATATGCGTTACTACGGCGGATTTGTTAACAAATAATAAAAATGCCTTCTTCTCAACGGGTTCTCAACAAGAAACTAGTTTTTATTCTTTCTTCATGCTAGTAAAAACGGTAATACATACAAACGTCAAACTTAGTGTGATTATAGAGCAAACTCTACAGTATAAGAACGGTAAAGGTCCCGGAGAAAAATCGTTTTTTTTAGTTTTAGTTGTGTTCTGCGGTGATGTGGTATGGAACCCTCGGTGCGCGAGTATACCGACTTGCACTTGACCGGTTTTATTTGGTTTTGTGAAGCATATTTTATGATCACGCACGACTATTCCCCGAGAGTGGAGTGTAGTCAGAGTTATTCTAATCAGAACATATTCAGGATATCAATATTTCACTAGAAATGCCCGAACTCAATCCATAGGGGCACATACCGTCGCTACTTTTTAATGGACAGTGAACTGAGTACACGCTTTGAAATTAAAGCATGCGGGTTTCCTGACGATGTTTTCCTTCCCCGAAAAGGTCTAAAAAAACAATCGGTCGCGGTCGTCCGAGTTTTTCAAGCTCATTTTTTAAAATAATTATGAGGTCAACAAACTCATCGCTACGAGCCGGTCTGGGCGAGGGTATTTGGTAGGTACACACGGCGACACATGTTACGCACCCTATATACTCATAACTACACAACGCACAAAACACAAAATAGTGCGGTAGAGAGCCTGCATAGACGCGGCTGCCGGCGCGGGCGCAGCGTGCCGTGAGACGAAACAACAACAAGATACCGCACCCTCTCGCACGATTCGCAGCGTTCAACTTCTAATGGTTCAAAGTCCAAACAGGGTAACCGGACCTGTCGCCGTGCGTACTATCGCGGTTGTAAACCTTTTTCATCATCAGCCCACCTATCTCTGAGCATACATTGTAGGACGTCTACCATTTTGAGCTAAGCCTACGTTTAATCTAGTATACTAGAACAATAATGTTGTTTAGGCGTAGTGTGGGACGCCCTGCCACAGATTACTAACGTAACAGATACTTCACTTCCATAGAAAACGATAAATTCCCACGCTTTGATTACCCACTGCCACAGCAATGTTTCTCATTAAGGGGCTACCTGCCGGTTTTGGGTAACTTTGTAACCATTTTATTCATTAACTATGGCACTTTTTGAGCTGAAAAATAAACTGAACCATCTACAGGATATGAGAAGTGATGTGGTTTTTCTAGAAATCGATTTTAATGAATAAAACCGAAGAAAAGGGACCCTAAAGGCACCCATTTTTTTCCTCGCATCGCTTACGATGTGCGAAACTGTAGGTGCTTATCTCGGTGTTTACGGCCGAGTGCCAGAGGCCTGGCCCTGCGGCCCGCTGGATCGACAACCTTAAAATAAAAACCGGTTAAGTGCGAGTCGGGATACTCGCACACCGAGGGTTCCGTACCACACCACCACACAACATATTAACTTATAAAAAAGTTGTTTTCTCCAAGACCATTATCGCGAGCAGGCTCACACATGGCCGGTTTTTATTATTTGTTGTTATCCTGTAGAGTTTGCTCTATAACCACTAACCACTCCAAGTTTGACGCTTGTATTTATTACCGTTTTTACGATAGAGTGAGACGAAAAAACGTTGATAAAAACTAGTTTCTTGTATTCCCCTCATACAAGAAACTAGTTTTTAACTCTTTAAGATTTTTATTATTTGTTATTAAATCCGACATAATAACGCACAATCTGTGAAAATTTCAGCTGTCTAGCTATTACGGTTCAGAAGTTACAGCCCTAAATTGGTAAAACCCCGAAAACCTAAAAAATTAGCGGGGAGCGAGCGACTGCATGAGAAAGGCCGAGGATAGAGAGGCCAGTTGTTCAGTGGATGATGGTAGGCTGATGATGATGACCGTTGTTTCAGTGGCGCCTGCTGGAGATGTCGGGAGTGGAGCGCCGGCGACTGTGCTGCGCCGTCCTGTTCCACTGCGTGGCGGCGCTATGCGTCATGTGGTCTCTGTTCGTCCTCATAGAGCGCGCCGTAGAGGAGGTCAATCGAGGACTTATAGGTAATTGTTATTATTAGGACCTACACAATGAATCAGTTATACTTTATTGCACAAAAATATAACATTCACCTAAAAATGTATAAGTATAGGATTTTGGAGTAGACAGTTGCGTGATTGTACCTACTCATGTTACTGAAAAACTTTCCCAAAGGGACAGAAGAGAGAGACATTAACTGATTGCATTTAGTATGGAAAGTCCAAACAATTTTATGCTAATTTCCTATAGGTTTCTCAGGGAAAGTTATTCAGTATCATGGGTCAACTATCACCTCTTGAAGTAATCAACTGTTTACCCTAACACCCCGTATTGTTCTAAACACGGCAGTATTATCGTTTAAAAACTATTTTTGACCTTAGAATAGAGGAACCTCGCTTTCCTCGGTCACATTGGCCTAACAATCCAACGAATTAAGATTATCGAACTTCCTTTGCACGTACGAAATGATATACTTATAAAATTTACCTTTTAAACATAGGACTCCCTGCTACATCTGCATGCCTAAAGAGTAGTAGCAAAAATATTTCAAAACGCTTCGAAATTACGGTTATTTATAAGATTGCGTATAGGAATAGAAAATATGCAGCCAATCATGTCTTTATCTTTAAGATACAAACGATATAAATTGTATGTTCGATGGTGACATTCCGCATTATAAATTAAAAAAAATAAGCAAATATGTCACGTCAAATGATTTTACGAATCATATACGAGTATAACATATGTTTCTGACTTATCGATTGTAGTTACAATACAATACAATGTTGTGCTGTGCACAGCACGCGAGCGCAGTGGCATATCAGATGATAAGGTTGGCACTTCCTCCATTTAGATTAGATGAAAATTATATATCGTTATGACGATAGTGTCATGTATACTCGGACGTCAATTAATAATGAATAATTCACTTTTACGGGCTCACCATATTATAAGGAAACTGACATGCATGAGACTGACGCATGACGTTCTCATCATGAGTTCGTAAGTATAGAAATAACTTTACCGTAAAACTGGTGTTACACCATTGAGGTACTATGTTAACTAGAGAAGCTACCGAGAAGTAATGTTTTGTAACACGCGTCAGGGTGCACGCGCTCTAACTCACTTAGCCTGTGCCAGGCGCTCGTCGCAGCCTGACGCTCCCAGCACGCGCCCCACACTGCTGATCATGGTGCACAGATTTTGATCGCGTTGTCTGCTCTATACATAATTACGCTCAGTCTCGCGTTAGGCTGGTTAAACTGATGTCAGACTGATAGTCTTACCCACTGACAGATGGACCAGTCTGAAGGATTGTCATATATTTTAATAATTTTCGTCAGTCTGACGTCTGTTGGTGACTTACACGAGCCAGAGTGTGTAACGCCCGACTGACACACGTTTAAGGCTTTATTTACATTACAACGGTACGTCGACGGACGGGCGCAGCGAGAACAATAAAGAGTAATCCTTATTTTTTGAAGGGTAGAAATCAGAATACATTGACAGATACAGCCCCGTCATGGTGCTCGATGGAAGGAGACTGACGGGGCTCTCGCTGCCACGGTGAATATTCATAGCGTTTGAACGCCGTCATTCCCCTCTACAAGATTTCCATCTTGTTTAGGCCTGCCACATGCGGAATTATCCCGGACGGAATTACGATTTCATAAGGATTAAAATTCCGTTCTAAATTCTGGAGGGGGAAAATCCATACGAAAACCTATTTTATTTCATAGTGCTTTTATACAAGAAAGAAAGAAGAAGAAGATAGTGGTTCAGTTTGTCGGTCTGATCATCCCCTTTAAAAGTGTCAGCATATTATGAAGGACCATATATAGCTCCTGGACCTTTACCAAAGGAATAAAATATTATAGTGCTGATGTAAAGGTCCAGGAGCTCTATAAAAGCACTATGAAATTATACCTTTTCGTTTAAACAAGATGAAAATATTTGCGAGGGGAATGACGGCGTTCAAACGCTCTGAATATTTACCCGTCAACGTATTCTAATCTCAATCTGTACAACAATAGGGATTATTTTTATTGTTCTCGCAGCGCCCGTCCAGTCCACGTCTCGTAATGTGGATAAAACTAAAACGTATAACTTACATTAGCAAGAACTCTGAGGTAATGACTAATAAAACGTATATACTAGAATAATAATCAGAATGCATTAACTGACCAAAGAATGTTTTAAATCAATACTTAGTTTATAAATACATATTTTCCTGTTAACGTATATTGTTGGCTATGTCATTTCATGTACATTTCATCCAACAATTCACTATTCATAATGAATTTGTCGCGGTTCCTTACTTATAGATATGTATTTTATATCCTAGGTAACTATCATTGCCAAAAATTCATTGAAATCGATCCAAAGGTTAAAGATAGACTAGCTTTTGCTACATCTGTTGCTTTAAACATAATTAGTGGTAGTAACAACGTTTCTGATCACCCCGAAATGAGAATACGGTGATAAGTTTACGTAGGTACGGATGTATCGATCCAGTTTCGTGAATGAGTAACAAATATCTACACATATTGGGTCTTTCACTAAGACTAACGTCGAAATCGCTACTAAGAAATCAGCTGTCCCATACGTTTGAGCTAAGCAGGCAGCTGATGTTTTTTTTTCGAGATTTCGATGCTAGTCCCGTGGAGAAAGGTATTCAGTTTGATTGTTTGGCCATACCCTTAAAAAAATTTTTAAAACTAGTCATGATGTAGCGCTATCGCGCCTTCGCTCTCTTTCTGTTTGCACGCGAACGAGCGAGATAAAAGGCACGACATAGCATAATAACGCGCATAATGCTACGGTCTCTGGAGTTGATTCACAATGATCCGGACCCTGCGACATATCCATCTGTATTGAATGCATTGACTTATCAACTACTGGACGTAGGTTCCGCGCTCAAAAGTGTCTGAACCAAAAGAGCACCAAAACGTAAAAAGAGAACCAATTAAGCGTCATTTGTCGTTTGATCGGCCGACAACGCCACCGTGCCCCGATGGGGGAGTGGGATGGAAAAGAATTTCAGCATTTTCAATGTTTTTAGTTGGTTTATAATACTACACTTTTTTGTAGTAGTTTGTGTAGTTTAGTCTCGAATACTTTTTTCAAGAATTTTGTACTAGACCCGTCCATAGTATTCTACGTCAATGATTTAATGGCACAGATTATAGAACGGCTTCTGATAAACAATGACTCACCTCTATTTATATTCTTTAATGTCTTATGTGTTCTGTAAGACATCAACTCAGATGATGGGATGCGTACGATGCATGGTAATTATCGTTAATTTTCTACGGGCTGTCTATTCAGGGTGTAAGGAAAAATATCATTAATCTTTAAAACACATACTTTACCCATCAACCTGAAGTGCGATTTTTGAATCTCATTCCGTGAGCTCAGCTGTTGAAAATGTCAAAATTACTACGGAGATACGCATATTTTTACTGCTGATTTGACTTTCAAAAATTGCTCTTCTGTAGTATGATTTTTGAAAGTCAACTCAGCAGTAGAAAGATGCATATCTCCATAGTTATTTTGAAATTTTCAACTGCTGAGCTCACAGAATGAGATTCAAAAATCGCACTCCAGAACAACTTTTACTATGAGAGCAGACCTGTCAAAACAAAACAAAAATCTGCCGTTTCGTACATTTGTGACGTGGTAGGCATTGCAGTTTAGTATGGAACAGCTGATTGCTGAGGTTTGCTCCCGTAGTAAAAGTTGTTCGGTTTGATGGGCAGAGTATGTGGTTTAAAGGTTAATGCTACTTTTCCTTACATCCTGTATACATTTGACCATTATGCCTAAAACACGTAACATTTTAATTAAACTAAGTGTCAGTAGAACGACTTTATTATAAACTTGCGTGTACAGGGTGTAATGTAGATAAGGTACCTACCTACCCAGCTGATGGGACGTGATAACAATTATTGTACTTATGAAACAGGCTACTGACACTGAATTCGCAAAGGTTGTGCTGTGTTTTGTTACGAGTTTTTAATTTAACCTGTTCCGAAAAAAAAACAGATGTTCTATGGAACGGAAAAGCATATTTTTTTTTGCGAAAGTTGTTCAGTTTGATCATCTGCACCACTGCCACTGCCTCCGTGGTCTAATGGTTAAGAGTATTGGGCTCTTGACACGGAGCTCGTGGGTTCGATTCCCACGGGGAACACCTAGTGACATGTCACTTTGTGCGTTTTTCTCCAGTTGGTTAGGATATTGCAGGCTGAATCACCTGATTGTCTTAAAAGAAAGATGATTCCGTGCTTCGGATGGCACGTTAAGCCGTTGGTCGATATTGGTTTTGCAGTGAAAAATATTCTGCGCTGCGCTTCGCCATCTTCGCCGGCCCTTAGGCGAAAATTTACAATGCAATAGTCTATTTCTGTCGATGAGATAAGTATTTGCGTATGAATAACTTGTAGGTGGCACACAATATTGTTAGTTTTATTAGCCCATAAACTATTTTTACTCGTTTGAGTACTTCTGCTACTTATTTATTTTATTTCTGCCTGATAAATCGGTTGGTGATCGGCCTCGGTGGCGCGTTGCGGAGAGCTATGGAAACTCAATCTTGAGGTCCGGGTTCGAATCCGCATGGGCCACGTGCCATGTACCAATGAGTTTTTCTAACTTATGTACGTAATACCGACAAGATGAAAATGTTCGGGAAGATAAATTATGGCGTTCAAACGCCCTGAAGATTCGCCCTGGTCACTCTTTCTTCAGGATAGTGCAACTGTTTAGGGTGTTCACTTATGCACTTAAATGAAAATAGCGTGCCTGACTGCTATTGAAACTAAGTAGACAGACGCTGCAGTCGGATATGACCATGAGATATCTCAATCCAACGAAAACTTGCTTCTATTTCAGCATGGCCGTTCTGGACGAAGCTGGTGGTGGTCGCTGTGGGGTTCACAGGCGGTGCGGTGTTCATGTACATACAGTGCCGGCAGTATCTGCACCTTTGTAACCGCTGGCGTGCTCACAATAGGTACGGTTTCCAATAAATGTACATTGTATTGTGTTTCTTTGGAAAATTATCTATACAGGGTGAAATTGATATCATTAGCATCCTTTTAAACTAAGAGTCTACCCATCAAACTGAACAACTTTTACTATTTGAGCAAACCCATCGGAGCAAAAACAAATCTGCTGTCCCATACATTTGAGTCGTGTAGGCAGCTGCGGCGGGTGCAGTTTAGTATGGGACGGCAGATTATTTTTTTACTCCGATTGGTTTGCTCCCATAATAAAAGTTGTTCAGTTTGATGGGTAGACTCTTAGTTTAATAGGATGCTAATTATATCAATTTCACCCTGTAGATGCTTCTTTAAAAGGTTCTCTGGCTTATCTGTCTTCTATGTATGAAAGCCAAATACTCACCGAGACATCATGAAAAACTACGAAAACTATTAAGGCAAGTATACAATACAGGGTCCAACTTAATATGCTGACGTTTTTCAATGGGATGATCAGACCATCAAGTTAAACAACTTTCTCTATGGGATCAATATCGTAATTGCGAAAAAAAATGTCTCATACATTTCAATCGGCTTGATATTGTTGTATGAAACGCCTGTTTTTTTGCGGTTTCACTTTGTAACATAGAGAAAGCTGTTCAGATTGATGGTCTGATTATCCCCATTAAAAACCGTCAGCAAATTATTGTGAGAACATTGTATGAAAATCTTGCCTTCAATTCAAGGTGCTCGAAATTCGACCCTCAAAGATCGATCGAAGATCATTTGGGTGGAAGATTGTATTGAAGTTTCGAATTAATCAATTAATCACCGAAGCGCAGTACGATCCAACTAGTTTAACATTTCTTTTATCCATTACAGAATACTGCTCATACAAAACGCTCCCGAGAAAATTCCTATGACGAGTTCCCCGCCGCTTCGCCACAAGCGTCGCGAGCGCAGCGCTCGGGGGCAGATAATAGCAAACATAGAGCCGCCGCCGCCGCCGGCCGCCTTCCACGAAGAGGACGAGAGCGGAGGCTTCGAGACCTACCGCGGCAACCCTAACCGACGGCTCTCCGCCCTCGCCGACGACCGACTGCGGCCGGAAACACACGACGACACCCGAAGATTCTCCGACACGCGTCTCGTGCAGCCAATCAGCGTCGCCGTCGAAGACAACGCTGCGTCAGCGAAAGCGGAAGTGAGTGATTGTTTCAGACGTAAAATCGGGCACGCGCGACCCTGAAATATTATCGTTTTATCAGTGCTGAGTCGTCTCAGGTATGTGTTGGTAGCATTTTATGAGCTGATGACTCATGACTCGCGTATGCACTCTTGATGATATTACATTCTTTGCATTAGAACATTGTAGAAGATCGTTACAGTCACAGAATAGAAAACCCGGCTATTCAGTCATAAGACTAATGAAGATAAGGTTGAATTTAATTTGATTAGTTTTGTTTTTGATCTCTAACTAAATAATCATCATACTATTTCTACTGGTTCTCTTTGCTGTTGCTACAATAGTTATATTTATGGCATTAAAAATTGAAATCTGCTGTTCTTATAGAAAACGTTATCAGTGACTTTACCCAAATGTATAATACAGCTGTTTATTTTTTCCGATTTAAATGTTGGTCCTATAATAAAATTGTTCAGTTTGATGGTCTGAAGGACCCTAAAGTACCTATGTAACGCATTAAAGTTTACATTTGTTTTCATTTAACAGACGGGAGTGTATCACATAAGCGTGGACCCGCTGGAGGCGGACATCCGCTCGCTGCTAGCGCTGGAGGCTCGGCGGGAGGCGAGGGCGGCCCGCTCGCTGCCCAACCTGCGCGCCAGCCGCGAGAGCCTCCTGCCCGCCACCACGCCCGCGTCCGCGTCCGCGCCCGCGCCCGCCTCCGCCGCCTCCTGAGACTTGTGTGCCGCGCCCCCCGCGCTGCTCCTCTACCCCGACGACACCGTCTACTAGGCGAGCGACGTTCATCTATACAAGGTTTTATCTGTACGAACAATGAAAGCCTTTGGACAGAATCGATAACTGGTAAATAACATTTGATATGTAAATTTATGAAAATTGAAAAAAGTGTACGCACGTAAGAAGTTATGCTTCTTTGGCGTGAATAAAAATACTCATTAAAAATTTACTTCATGGTGTCTTACCTCGACAATCGTAACTTCTGTCATATGCTGAAAATATTCGATCTGTTTGTAACGCGCTAAAAGAAGGATAAATTCAATTATTGTTTATTCATTTGGTTTTAGTGTTTAAATCGACTGTGCCAGAAAGAAGGGTAATGTTTTTCTATAATTGAACAAAATGTCCAAATGCAAAACAGTTTATAATATGCAGTTTATGTTGCAATATTCAAGTTAAATGTCAGATATTGATCGGTTAACGATTCTGTACGGACGGTTTTCTCCCGCCCCAGCCGCCGCTTAAGACTTAAATGCCGCGCCTCCCGCGCTTCTGTATCTGGACACGACATTTCTAATAGACTAGGCCGACGACGTTCTTACTATGCAAGGTTTTAACTTACCAAACCTGAAAATAGTTTTGAAAAAGATAATTGATTAATGAACTATGAATTATGATAAATTAAATTTAATAAAATTCGCAAGAGGACTTTTCTTCTAAACCGGCTGTGACGATTTATGAGTTTGTATGCAAAGGAAAAATGCTTTTGAAAATGCAGATACTCATGTAAAATATTCTAAACATTATCATCATCTGAGGAATTTTATGATATTCAAGATTTAACTGTCTTTCATTTCAATTTGTTAAATATCATATATTTATTGGTCATCTAATCTGTACTATTTTCAGGTTTTGAGTTGTTAACACCTGGTTATATGCACCTGGAAATTGAGCTAACGAAGGCGGTTCGCAAACGACGGACTTTTTGCCCGCGTCCGAAAATGACTGGCAGGCCTCGAATTAGAATTTAAAACGGATGGGTTACCTACGCAGGTATCACACGCATCAGTAGTTGCATACTGTCTATTTGCCACGGACAAAATGTTCGTCGTCTGCTCTGCGATTTATGCATGAAGCGATCAATTAATTTTGAAGAGGCTAAAATATGTTAGTATCGTAGCCGATGGCGAATTACATCTGCCCACCCCAATGAAAGACACCTGTTTGTACGAAAACTCGTTTTCAGGTTTAAAACAACTATCGAATGTCTATAAAATAAATGTAAAGCCGATTCTGGAAAGGAAGAGAGTGAATCCTTTTTTTTTGTTCAGTCGCAAGTCGCTTACATTGCGCCTTTTTTCCGTTATACGTCAACTAGATTACTGAGGGCCTTCTTCCTAATCAAAAAGCTTTTACGATCTATCTATAATTTTCAATATTTATTTATTGAAGTTAGAAATACTAGCTGGTACGTTCAGCTAATTTCCTTCCAATGTTAGGAATGCCTCAACAGTTGAGCTTACGGGACATTTGCCCTCGTCTCGCTCCGGCGAATCGATAACCGTGTTTTACCTAAAGATTTATCAATATACTCGATGTTCGGTGCAATATGCGATCAAGTTTGTATATAGTACGGCCCTGTAAATAGTAAACATGCATAAAATTACTTGTACGATAACTCGTTCTGTGTGGAGTGTTGTAAACTATACCGTATTAGGGTTGAACTACACCACACAGTACAGCATAGCATTTTTCCGTCGCTCCATCCTTTTCTGTCACTCAGGCACGTCATTTGCTGGAGCATATAAGATAGACGGAACGCGATCGCGCGCGACAGCACGCCGTGTGCGATCGCGTTCCGTCCTATCTTATATGCTCTGACAAATGACGATCCTGAGTGACAGAAAAGGATGGAGCGACGGAAAAATGCGATGCTGTGCTATTAAATGAGGTTCAACCCTTAACTCTCGTTTGGCGTCGCTCAATAGCTCATGAATGCAGAGAGATTTAGTCCATCGAACTAATGTATTAATTAATATTTGGTTACCGTTTGAAGTTTTATTTTCTTTGTTAATCAACGATATAAATATTTCAGTTGTAAGAAATAAACATGTGTAGAAGAATTTTATTAAAAATTCTTGCGTGAGTGTTTTTCTTAGAAATAAAATCAGTTTAGAGAGTAGTTGTGGTGATTATTACGTATATCAGCAAAGGATTTACTCACGGGCCGTGACCCGGACGTTTGGGAGCCTCCCGTGTGGACACGGGTCCGACACGTAGAGGCCCTTTCGAGACACTTATCTAAATATCCATCACATTTCTTGGTCTATCTCTGAGAGCATTATGTATTGTTGTATTTATGTTATCATAAGCAACCCACGTTCGATGCTGATACTATTGTAGAAAGGATCGAAAATTACAAATAAATGTTTTAATTATCATTGAAAGTCGTAAAAGTCCTGTGCATGTCAAGATTGGCATTAAAACATGATGGTTGCAAGACCCCTGTTTCTCTCTAAACATAATTTTATTACTAAGAAACAAAATGGGTAGGTACTAAAATAATTTTGACTGTACGGTTTGCAACAAAAGTATGTGCACGTTAATAATTTAACTCAAATAAACACTCATAATCATGTCTTAGACAAGCGTGTGTATCTTTGTTGCTGATTGTACACTCTACACATTATTAAGGGTCATAATAAAATCTGTGAATTACATATGATTGTCTACCTAACCCCTAATTTGTGACTAACTTAAGTTCTTTGTACTCATTTCTTTCTTTCATCTTAGTTACCATACTATTCACGTTAGTATGAATGTGTGATTTCGTGTGATCTCGTAACCAGAGTGTGTTTATATTTATATATATGCACTCTTTATCAATCAAGCCTCTTTGTACAAAGCTGAATACGAATAATGATTATTATCTGTAAAAGTGTAGTCAAAACAGGCTTATTTTTATCTTGTTAGGATCCTTAACTAGATGTACTGTGCCCCATTTCACCGTCGAAGATTTTAGGTCGATCTCAAAATTATTTTGATAAAGGTTGTGATTTTACTGGTTTATTTATACCAGATAATAATTAGCTGCTGGTAGCTGCATCCAACATAGCTCATTTGAATAAATTTATTTAATTTCGTTAGTGAATAAAAGCACTAAGTATTGAGTATTCTCAAATAAAAATTTTTATTATACCTTTTTTCGGACGACTTAGAAAAAAGTGTCCGTAATTTACATAGATATCCCATTTATTCTTTTTTTTAGACTTTATTCCTACTAACTTTTAAGATATAAACAAAAAACTAACCCCAAAACAGAAAATAATATTAAAATGAAATTATTTTCCATGTTTTTTATTGCAATATAACCATTCATAGTATTCGTAGCGTAGATAATAGATATGTCTCAAAAATATTGTCAAAGGAGGTAAATTTTAATTTCGCTAATAAAATTATGATTGCCTAGATTATTGTTAATCTACTTCAATTCTTACAATAATACGGACTAGTTTCAGGATTATTATAATTTTTTCTCCCCTCCGGACGGAAAGCGTTAATTGTCGTCCCACTGCGCTAAACGAAGTTGTCGCTTTCCACCTCAGTCGAGGAGAAAAATAGTATACTAACCTCGGACAGTAAATAAGAAAGCCTCAGATCACGTGTTTATTGAGGTACACATTACATGATATCTGAGACCTTTTTTAGTTTCCTGTCCTCGGTATGTAATCTACTCTACGAGCATACCCCTATAGAGACGTAATACATGCGAATTTAAAAGAAAACAATTCTGTCAACTAGCTGCGGTGCGGGGGGGACGGAAATGCTCCGAAGTACTACGAAGTCTATTCGAAACAATGGCGGAAAACAAAGGCGTTGCGAAATATATAAGTGACAAGTCACTGATGAGTTGACAGAGTTGGGTCGCCTTATATTACGTCTCTATAGGGGTATGTACTCGTAGAATCTACTATAATGATTGTGGCTAGTAATATTACAATGTTTCTGTAAGTAATCCGTAATATTGTAAGAACCTGAGCAGATTGAAAATAATCCGGATAATTATAAAACAGTCTTGAGACAGATATATTCGTAGTGTAGTGAGATATTTCAAGTTGTATTTTGTGATTTTTATTTAGTTTGTCTTGTTTGTGGAGAGATTCAAGATTTGGGGGTTAAATTTTTGTTAAAATTCAAAGACGTCGGCCAATAATAAGTTTTAAACCATGGGCTACCGCAATTCCAGACAATAGACTGAGTAGTCATTTCTAGAAGGTGTCCTTTGTAGTCACGGTATGTAGGTGTCCATTAAGGGTCACGACACATTGATCGACGGCGATCGACGGCTTGTCCATACAAAAAGCACGATTACTAGGTATCGATTAGTAGCAGGACGCTCGTTCGCCGCGTCGACAGTGGATGATGCGGACGGCGTCTCACGTCCCGTACTAAACGTACTGTTTGTATGGACTGGGCCTCGATCGCTGTTTGTCTATGTGTCGCAACCCTATTGTGTTGTAAATCTACGTTCCGTTAGTTCAAAAGGTAAAAAATGTTCACAAATATACCGAATTTTGCGTATCTTTACGTATTTATTATGATCCTTTAATATAAGTGTTTGCAATATGCCCCCTTTTAAAGCACGGTTACCCGACAGTGACTGCAGTCTTCCTCTTGTATAATATAACTAACTTATAATACCTACATTGTAAACACTATTCTGCCGTGATACGAAAAAAGGCTAAGGGCTTATTTCACCACTTCTGAATAAGTTCTTGATAGCTTTTTTTACAGGTCATTTGACATATTTTTCATACACAATATGTCAAATGACCTGTCATATAAGCTAAGGGTTAAACTACATCAGGAAGCACGGCATCGCATTTTTCCGTCGCTCCATCCTTTTCTGTCACTCAGGAACGTCATTTGCTAGAGCATATATGATAGACGGAACGGAAAAGCACGCCTATGCTCGCACACTACATGCTCTAACAAATGATGTTCTTGAGTGACAGAAAAGGATGGAGCGACGGAAAAATGTGATGCTGTGCTACGTGGTGTAGTTCAACCCTAACAAGAACTTATCTAAAAGTGGTGAAACAGGCCCTTATTGTCATATATTTCATACTCTTAAGTTTTTTCTCGTATCGGAGCAGTATTATAGATACAGATAGATCTAAATAGAACTACTTCACGCGCCTTTAGCACATGATTAAATATCCCTACAGATCAAAAGCTTCATACAAGCGCTAAGCCGCCGCTGTCGGTGCACTCACACATATCACGCATTCGAGGTCCTAAGAACAGGTACGGCACACATACCCCGGCTAAGTGTGCACCTGTTCGTACGTCATCGAACGCGCGCTATGTGTGAGTGCTCCGACAGCGGCCGCTTGTATGAAGCTTTCGATTAGTATGGATATTTTAACATGTGCCTTTAGTATAAGCCGAGATTGAGAGACGTCTTTTGAGCGAGCGTGAGCTTAGTGTAAAGGATTTTTACATACGGGAGGTTCGAAATCAAACTTAAAAACCGTCTCTGAATTTCTGCCTTAATTTTACGCTGTTACTAAGTTTGCGTTCGACCGTTACAAAATAGACAGGTATAGAAGGGCGGCCTCATACAAACGAGCGAAACAGGCGCACGCAAACAATAGATGCCCTATTTTTGTTCGTACATGCGCGTCTATGTGTGCGTTCGTTGCGTGGAGCCGCTCTTCTGTGCCTGTTTATTTTGCGGTTACGTTATCTATTCAGATCTATGTATGTGATTGTAGAGAATATAATTTATACAAACGATACATTGATATCATTCATAAAGAACTATGATCGATTAGACACGCTCTGGTTCGATTGTCAATTGTCCCTTTCTGCTTTAAAAAACTATCTTGAACAGCAAATTGTACCCATATATTTAACTATTGAATCTCTGAACATACCTATCTTCAGCAGGCTCTCTTTAGCATAAATCATTTTGTTGTTATCATTCAGCCTTTCATTCGTCGCGTCCGCGTCGGTACTGTTATGAACTGTCTGTCTTCGAAATGAAACTTAGAAGAAAATATTTTGGCAAAATCTATTGTCATGCATGACAAATTATTGTTAAATTATGTTTATTAAAATTGGAGTGCAATATAATTTAAGATGTACTCTTGTACTTCTTGTGCATTTAGAAAGCATTTAATTATGCTACTTTAAAATTCGAAGCTTTACGTGTACAAAATCACCTTTCATAAGTTTTATTCGTGATTCTGTATCGCCATTAATCTATTAGTTATTTTACTATTTGTATCAATGTAAAATACAATTAAAAAAAATCAATAATGTTATTGAACTCTATGGAATAAAACACCGCTAATATCGTATATTTGTAGTTAGGTAGTTTAAATAAATAGATTGGACATTTGGTGCTAACGAATTATGAAGTGAATATCAGTCCAAAATTTATTGTTATCGATTGTGATTATTTTTATTTTAGAGTCCAAATGTCGCTAAACTATCTTCCTTCTTCTCTTTTATACATGACAATGCAATGCAGAGACAACTAATGTTTTCTGTAATTATTATGTATACGTCCATGAAAAATACAAACTTCAATGAGCTAGTGTGAAATTATTAAATGGCTTTCAACATTAAATAGTTTCCCATTTTTATGTGTTGTAAATGCATTTTACATTTGTAAAGAATGATCAAGATTTACTTGTATCTAATTAAACATCATTCTAATGCTGTCACGTACTAACTTTTCAAATAGTCATTACCTACTAAATAGTCGGACCTGTATGGGAAAGGCAATAATTTTGAAGATTTGTTTTAGATCGCCGCTGCCGCCTTTTATCGCGGTGTCAATCTTGTTGATTTTAGAATTAATTTGTTTTCACCCGACTAATGTTGTAAATTTAATTGTAAAATAATACTGATAATACCTGGTCAGTCCTTGTATATTACGAAATAAGAATAATTGAGCTAAATATCGGGTGCTTAGAGGAGATGGTTCAAACTTTACAATGCATTTGAAGCACTTAATTTTGTGTACTTACTTACTTTCTGTGTTACATATCACAATTATGTCGGGTTTTAATGTGTAAATATTCGCTTTTAAATGTTCATCCGAAGTGCTTGTAATATAGTTCCATCTCCGAGTCTTGTACGCATGAAAATTATTCAAAAATGTTTATGTTCATTGAACGTTGAAATAACGTAGTGCCTTATTTAGGGATTCTTGAAATTGTTATTATTTAACATTCTAGAATATTCTGTACAAATACCTACACTTTATTGTGTACCTATTTGCGTATTGTTATAATGCAATCATTGAACCATAATTGAGTATGCATAGATTTTCTGCGTACGAGACGGCACCCATGTCTGTATATTGTGATATAAGTTGTTAAGTGTTTTTTTTGCTCAAAATTTTCTTTCATCTACGACCTGTGTACTTATCATTCATGAAATTATTAAGACTGTATTTTATTTTGTTGTGTAACATTGTTAGTTAGCTCCAGGTTATAAATATAGTTATTTTGAGATTTACGATATTTTATTTTGATTATCGCCTCTAAAAATGTGTGTGAAATAAAACGATGTGTTAGATAAAAATAAATAATTTATTTAAATTTGATCGAATTTCATACTCGTGGTACGACCAGAGCTCGGGTCGAAGTGACTAGACGGTACACTCAACATTTCACATATGTATACATAAACAATATATTTCTGTACAAACAGAAAATCAACACTTAGTAATAAACGTTACATTGCTACTTATTGTAAATATAAATTATATCACTAATACTCGAGTATTAGAATAATTAAATCCACCGAAAAATAATATTACACACTGCCAGGAGCATTATTATAAATAGCCTCCTAAAATTAATTTTGTTAGTCTTATCTCGTTTCTAACCCAACAAGTCAATGTCTAAATATTCGGCGCCATCGTCTTACCGCCATAAAACCATTCTAAAAATCAGTCCTTTAGATACCTCACGCAAATCTTTATGGCAAACTGTAACGCACATGGATATTATGCGATATGCGACTGTGGTGTGTATCTCAGAAGATAATACTGTTGTATTATTTAGAGTTGATATGTTACCTAACGTAATTGGTGTGAAGTTGACTAGGTTTGCCACAGTGTAGGAACATTCAGTATGACGGTAGTCCGTCTCACGTGGGTGGGTTTTGCGTTTGTTTAGAAGTCGGTGTCACCGAGCACGTGGTACATGAGGCGCTTGAATGAGTTCGACTGCTGGATAGTCTCTTCTTGTAACGAATTTACCTGGGAACAAAAGATAATTTTTATAATAGGTTATAATAGGTTACTATCGTTTTAAGAGTCATTTTTTCGTTCAGTAGGACCTCACTTCATCACAATATTAATATTTATCAACCATGAAAACCTCAAATATAAAAGTGCTACTCCAACTTACTACAAAAGCTATTTACAAAATACGTAAATAGTATAGTATTAGTAAATACGTATAGGTTCGAAACTATCAGATTTTAAGAAAATCGAAATAAATTGTAATGAAGCCGAAAAATGCTATCAAAGCATTGTATTAAATAGCGTTTAGGCTTGTTGGAGTTGCACTTTTCAATTTTAGTTTTTCAATTAAAAAATCTTAAATATTGTTTTGAGGGCGCCCCTGCACGTTAAAAGGTCTTGGTGGTTATAATAAAATAAGGTATCATCGAATACAAAATAATTAATCGTATATCATGATCTACAACTCTTTTCGAGCAGCAATGTAGATTTTTAGGAAAATATGTTGACAATTTTGCATAGAATGTTCTGTTTTTTTGTTGTTGCAAATATTTCAATAAGTTGTGGTAATACATACACATCCCTTTCGGGATGGTCATGCTCCACGCGTTTCTATACTTAATACATAACGTAGGTTAAATATAATTAGAGATAGAGAATATGAGATGAGTCAAGGACTTTATTTCGTAGAGCTAAAATTAAATGTGGGTGGAATGTCAGTAGGAGTATGAACTTACGAAGGTCGTTTGTTTTCCATTCGGTCTCGCCTCGGGCTGCTTCGTTGGTTTCGGAGTGGGCGCTGGCCTCTGCCAATTTAATATAAATTCATTAGATAGGGAAACTGAAATTTTAGTGAACTATAATTTTTATTGGAATAAATCATCCATCGCTCATAGGAGCATATTGACGATCGCATTTTTCCGTCGCTTCATCCTTTTTTGTCGCTCAAGAACGTCATTTGCTAGGGCGAGAAAGATAGCCGGAACGCGATCGCACGCGGCAGTGCTGCGACCTTTCCCGCTCTAGCCAATGACGTTCCTGAGCGACAGAAAAGGATAGAGCGTAGAAAAATTAGATTCGGTGCTGGCAGATGAGGCTCGACCCTAATAGATTACATTAAAAGAACATAAAATATCAATAGGTACAACAAAACGCGTTCACCTCAAACAATTTTCTTCAAATAACGCGAGAATATCCCATTTCATCAGATCATTAGATGTCGAATTAAAAACCATTCAAACAATACACCATGCGTCCAAACGTTGCAACTGGGACAATTGAGAGTGCATGACGAGTGCGGACGGTTGTGTAGATCGTGCGCATTCTGGGTGGCCATGACGCTCCGCCATTTTGTATTAAGTAGTTTAAATGTGTTCATTCATAAAACTATTCTTGATATTACGATACCCCCAAAGCCCGCTCAACACAAAAAAAATCTATACAGCGTTTACATTGGACAGGTTCTGACAGGCAGAACTCTTAAGCCCACACTATAAGTTCGTAAAAGGCTTGTTCTAAAATAAAAGCCTGGCCAATAAGATATACAGGGTCCTGACGGTTTTTAAGGGGATGATCAGACCAACGACTTTTCGACTCAGTAAGGTCAACACATCTTTCATGGGGCACTGTATACGCTATTATAATAAGATACCAGAGGATATTCTAAACTTGCCAGACAAAAAGTTTAAATCCCATGTTAAACAAGTCCTCTGTAAAAAAGGTTACTATAAACTCGATGATTATTTGAATGACCAAAATGTCTGGTCTTGACAATGTTACACTATGTAATTCAATATTTGTACTTCGTATATTTTGTTTTGTTTAAAAGAAGTGTGTTGTAGAGTTTCTGGCCGCATCTTCTCTACAACGGAACACCTTCCGAAGCGGTGGTAGAATCAAAAATGACGTCAAAAAGTTATCTATGTGATATTATTTAGAATAAAAATTTTGACTTTGACTTTGAACAAACTCAACAATGTTCTCTATGGGACAAAGGTCGAAATAGTGAACAAAAGTCTGCTGTTCCATATTAAACTGCAATCCTAATCGACCAAAATGTATGAGACATGATCATCATCATCACAGCTTATAATCGTCCCACTGCAGGGCCCAGGCCTACCCCCAAGGAGGGTGTATGGGTCAGCTGATTTTTTATTCAAGATTTCGATGTTGGTCTTATTGAGAAAGTAGTTAAGTGTGATGGTCTTATCATACTCTTAAAAAAGCGTCAGCATATTATGTTGGACGCAATAGTTGAACAATTTGACACGAAAAAAAAAAGAACAAAATGAAATGTGAGACGGGAAAGTTACCTTGTTGGGCGGCGCAGTGAAGACCTTGTGTTCAACGGGAATGGGCACCTCCTGCACGATGTCGCCCAGGCCCTCCTCCTGCAGCGCGCGGAAGGTCTCCGACTTGGCCGGGTCGTACAACAGCGTCGGCCGGTGGCTGCAGCACGGCAACGGGACGACGCGGACCACGGGCGGGGCGTTAGTTTTTAGTCGGTTAGCGGGCGCAAAATAATAGTAGAAAACATTAGACTCGTCACAGTGGGGCCATTAGAGGGACGCGGAAGCGGTTAGTACACGTCGATGTTTATTGTTTGTTTTTCAGGAAGGATAGGTCAATAAAAATACTAAAATTAATAATGTAGAATAAGTTCACTTAATTTAAATAGGATATTAACTTAGAGCTATTTGTGTTGCCACACTGATTCACACAATGTTGTCGCGTGAACGTGGGGCGAATGAAGTGTGGTGTATGAATGTTTCACTTCTAGTAGTATGTCGACGTCGGCGTCTCCATGGTTGAGGAGTCAGAGATCGGTGTGGTGAGAGAGACATAGTTGATAGAGTCGATAGATAGCGAAATAAAAATAAATAAGCATTAATGCGTCATGAGATGGGCGTCGACGGTTGTTTTGGCGGCGTTTCTAGTAAAACACTTGCCTCTTGACAACGTGCGGCCGCCCGTAATGGCCGTTAGCGCTATGTGAGCAGAGAAATACTCCATTATTGTATTATGTGTAAAACACGATTAATAAAGAATTTTGATAAAACTAACCAAGATTATTACATTATGTATTTTTGTGTTACAGAAATTCGTTACGAGGAGCTTTGGTATTAAATCAAACTGATGGAAGGTAGTTGATGTATTTAAATTTACAGTGTATCGCACACAAAGCAAGGGAATCACTATTTGATGTCTAATTCATAATACGGTTACACTAATTGGAAATAGTAATTTACATAATGTAACAGAACATTACCTACTCCAATTATGTATATTGTACTCTAGTCTTTACATATTTCACATATTGTATGTTTCAGATACGTATATGAGAGAGTATTACGTCAAATATTTTCTTAGCGAACATTTAAAGTGTTAACTTTGGCATTCGGCCATGCTCCTGAAATTCTGTGCCAAGATATGCGTCGGCCGAGAATGATGACATTCACATTTTTTTTTCTTCAAATTAACCACTTGATATTACGACAGAATTTGTGTAAACATCAGACTATTAAAAAATTAATAACTCAACATAATTCGTAAAGTAATATTGAACAAAATATGTTTAAAAAGTGGAATGTCAAGAAAATCTCAATTTTCAAATCTACCTATTCAAAAATAGATTTCAATGTCAATAATTCTAATTAGAGAAGGAATTTATTTTCGAGATACTTACGGCAAGGGCGACGACTGTTGCCTAATCGAGTTGGCGATGTTTTGGTCCGAGTACAGATTGATGGGGGAGTTGAACTGCTTGTGCACCAACTGAAGACATTAATTAAACATAATTTAATATAATCATAAGAAATACTAGAAAGAAGTTACATAGTATATGTTTTTAAAAATATTCATGTAACTTCTCTCTTTAAGATCAAAATTAATGTATGACGAACAAACTGGCCTTCTATCATTCGAGCAGATGGATAGAACAACGATTCAAACAAGAAGCTCACACAAGATGGCGTATAGACACATGAAATTATAAATGACACCAGCGATTCATTGCAAGACATCTCATTACGCCAAAAGTTTACGACCTTTGACATTCTCGCGTCGTACCTACCTATATCTGTTTAATAGGTACCAACCAAATGTTTATTGCGATTGCACCCATTATTTAGAGATCACATATGGATTGATACGTCAGAGAACTAAAGTGTTTGACTTAGGTTAGAAAATTTGCAAGCTGAAGTGGTAATGGGCTGGTCATATTTGCAGAAGAACTGACAGCCGATAGAGAGTTCTAGAGTGGAGACCATGAATTGGCAGGCGTGGTGTGGGACGCCCTGCGGGCGGTAAAAGGGTAGCGGAGAGCTAATGGATGTGGAAAACCGATTTGTGGCGCGCCTTAGGAGAGCCTAATGTTCAGCAGTGGACGATGATAAGCTGTTGATGATAATGATGAGAAGTTTATTAACTCTGACGTTCTTATGAAAGCAGTTTTTAGGTAGGTACCAAAAGTTAACGAACTCTGACATTCTTGCAATGGACCGTCGGCTAGAAAGATGATCGGCTTCGTAACAGAAGTTTGTCGCGTTCAATGTACATGCTAGAAGCGAATGTTGGCACTGTTTCACACAATCATCTGATGAACCACCTTATTGCCGTCTTCGCCGACTCGCTGCAACACCGACTCCGCAACCTGAGTTTTTAGCAAAAAATCTAGATATAATACCAATCCGTGCACTAATCTTGCACTAAAGCGAATAATTTTGATCGTCGTGACAAATAAGCTTTCGATAGAATCGAATGTAGGTGCAGCCTTGGATCAAAATAAAATTAATGGATAGGACTAAAGCGCGGTAAGTTGAAGCAAACTACTGGTGCACTTGGTCCATACAAACTAGCGCCATTATCTGTCAAATCTAGGGCACTTCCATACAAATTTGAAGTAAATCTTTCTTATTTTTTTTATTTTATTTATTATTAATGGCTTTTTGCTTGTGCGTAGCACCGCATTTCCGCCAGTGTCAAGTGTAATTTATGGGAGTATCTATCCCAATCTCAGGGATTGTTTTTGTTCAAGAACAAGAAGAGATTGAGGATTGCGGAGCCTCGTGGCAAGCAAAAACGCGACGCGCGAAAACCACGCGAGACGTGTGCTCGAGTCAATTCCTGCAACGTGACTCCCATTCTTTCATTTGTTTTGCCTCATTTTTCTGGTTTGAAATGTTCGCGTAAGACCTATCCATTCATTTTATTTTGATCTAAGGGTGCAGCAATTATTTTATCATTTTATTTCTCACGACTCAATTAACTAAAACTACCTAAAGCTTTTATCTAAATATCTATCATCTAATTTGTATAAGTTTCAGGATTTTTCCAGAACCCTGTTGTGTGGGAGTGCCAGCCATTCTAAGCTTAAGAAGTTTAGATTGTGTAACCAGGTACTTACTTATATATTTGTTTGTGGAAGTTAAATGTTTTGTGCGTGCAATTTTGTGGTGTGTGTAAGATAGTGTCATGCAGATAGGTAAATTGCGTACAATTAAGAATTACAGATAATTAAGAAACATTTTGGTGCTATAAACCTACATCTACAATCAAAGTAATTGTTTTCTATACTATGTATAGGTAAGTATATACAAAAATATAGAGTGAATCTCTATTTTATGATAAGCATTTCATTACCGTTCTATTCTACCACTGATTACCGACAAATAAACGCAAAACCTGACACCGTTTCTAGAAAATCGATAACTGAACCACAATTGATGTCACTTTTTGAAATAAGCAAAATTTTCTTGTCTTTTCACACAAACTTAAGGAAATGCTCTAACATTTTTATGGGTTTAACATGGGTGGTATGGTAGCTTACACTCAGTTGCAGAAACGTTTATTAAAGTTGATCCTCCATTAAATCTCTTGCTGTCACTTTTTGTCTTGTTGAAGTAGTAACAGCTAGCAAGAGATTTAATTGAGGATTAACTTTAATGGGCGTTTCTGCAACTGAGTGTTAGTCTTGTCCGATACAAAATTGTTGTCTATAATTGCATTAGTATTCAAAGGTGTAGGATATTATTTACATTTCAAATCAATGATATTACAAATAAAATGTAATTGTAATAATATCATTGTTTCAAATACTTTGTTCAGTTAAAGATTCAGAAGTGATCAGTTTTGAAGGTTTGCGTTCATTTACATACATACATACAGGGTCCAACTTAATATGCTAACGGTTTTTTAAAAGGATGATCAGGCCATCAAACTAAACAACTTTTTTTCTATGAGAACAACATCGAAATCGCGAAAAAATATCAAGTTCCCGTATATTTGGGCCGACTAGGATTGCAGTTTTGTACGTTTTTTGGAAATGTTTTTTTTTTTTTCACTAAGTATATTATCTACTATGCTCTCATGGAGAAAGTCGTTCAGTTTGATGGTCTGTTCATTCCCTTAAAAACCCGTTCGCATACAAAGAAGGACCCTATACAGGGTGTATCGAAAAGTAGCATTAACCTTTAAACCACATAACTACTCTATCCATCAAACTGAACAACTTTTACTATGGGAGCAAACATGTCAGAACAAAAAAAAATCTGCTGTTCCATACGTTTGAGTCTAGTATGCATTGCAATTTATGGAACAGCAGATTTTTTTTCCTCTGACAGGTTTGCTCCCATGTAAGTTGTTGTAATAGTTGTTCAGTTTGATGGGTAGAGTATAAAGGTAAATGATACTTTTCCTTACACCCTGTATAATAAGTACGGGTACGGGTCAGGGTATTTTTTTGTGCCCTGATCAATAGTAAATAAAGATTACTTTACTTTACGTTTACAAACAATGGCTATAGCTGTAGTCATAGAATACGTAGATCCAAGTTTATTCCTATATGTAGGTATAAGGTATGTTAGGACTGTACCTTTTGTCTCATGAGTGTGTCTCTGTAGTCGTGGTGGGGGGGTGCCCGCATCGCCGGGTTGGGGTGGTGGCGCAGGTAGCTCTCCGTGGGGCCGGGCTCGCGACGGACCTTTGCGCCGGGGAGGACTAGAGGCGTGGTACGGTAGGGCTGCAAGGATACCCGTTGTTAATACTAAGGTCATAGTGTAATGAGCGTTTTTCTTTTAGTTTTCTAGGGGATCGATAGATGGCGGTCTGTGCGAATAAACGTCAAAATTTCAAAAAATGTTTCTTTAAAATAATAAAGAGGGAAAAGATGATCAAAAAGATGCCAACGCATTTTTGATGGAATATTAAATTATTTACAAATAATTTTAATCGAAAATTTGAAACTGTTTACGTCTGACATGGTTGTATTGGCTCGTTCCCTTGGCCTTTACAAAGGCAGGCACAGTCTTGACATGATTTTGACAGGATCTTGCGATCGTCTTTATGGAGCGATAAACATGTCATCTGTCGTGTTTTATAGGAACTACATTTAGAAAAAAAGAAAAGAATAACGCTCATTAAACTAGTGGTTATGCTCGGCAGTCGCGATAGGTCAATCGTGCGCGGTGGCGGGGGCTGTGGGGAGCGTGTCCCAGTACGTGCCGGTACCGACTTACCTTCACACGGTACCGACTTTGCCGGTACCCCGTCCCCAGCAGACCGAGCATAGACCCGCCGCGCCGCGACCGTTGAGCGTACCCACTATTATTATAATTACGCTATGCTTAGGTTCTACCAGGACTAAGGGGCGGCCGAATAAAATACAAGGGACTTCTCTTTGTCACGTGATTGGCTCAAGATTTTTTTTCACGTTTTGGTTGAGGATCTCAAATATTTTTTTGGGTAGATAATTACTCGAAGATTCTAATTTTATCGTCAGGACATTTAAATTGTAGTTAATTCTTGGAGGGTATTAAGGATAGATAGAGATGAGTTTGTTATGGCTCAGGCAGGTAATATCTGTAGGTAAATGAAATCAGTAGATATCCTTGTCGGGCTAAATTTGAGTTTCGCAGAGAGGTCGATTTCGCAGCAATGAGGTGACATGAAAGTTACATTAGAGAACTAAAGTGGTTGACTTAGCTGTTCGAGTAAGCTGAAGTTGCATTGGGTGGTTATATTTGCCAGATATAGGTATAATATGATATATTTAAGTTCTCCAGTAGAGATCCTTTGTGATATTCGTATACGCAGTGTGGAACGCTCTGAATAGACCGTGAATAGACCGATTTTCTTAGACATGTAATTGGTAACGGCGTGATACGGAAGGCAGAAGATAGAGTATTGTGGCGCAACCATGTTGAGGGAACTTTCAGTAATAAGATTTATGCACTTTACAGCCAGTTGCGCGTACGTTCGTTAATGTTTGGTAATCCTCCATTAAATCTCTTGTTGTTACTTATTGTCTTGTTGACGTAGAGAGCTAGAGAGATTTAATCAATCAATTAATCATTTATTTTGAGTGACATGACTCATAAATGGAGGATTATGTTTAATGAAAGTACGGGCCGAAAGAACCTTGAAAACTTTTCGTATTCCTCAAAAGTATTGAGTAACGTTGAGTAAGTAAAAGTACTTCACAAATAAGTTAACGCGAAGAAGTATAAAAGTCTGTAGGTTATCAAACATCTTATTATTGACACATCATCATCATATCATCTTATTATCCACGACATATTCAACA
Organism: Agonopterix heracliana; assembly: GCA_963693445.1. Classification (NCBI taxonomy): domain Eukaryota; kingdom Metazoa; phylum Arthropoda; class Insecta; order Lepidoptera; family Depressariidae; genus Agonopterix; species Agonopterix heracliana. Next base: position 7,914,896 of record OY856310.1, read on the forward strand.
TTCATGGTGTTACAAAAATACAAATAAACATTTAATCTAGGGTGGTTTAGTTAGACCACCCAACTGAACAACTTTCACTATGGAGCCAACATAAAAATCGGGAAAAAATATCATCCGTCTCATACATTTGAGTCGAGACAGACATTGCAGTTTAGTATGAAACAGCAGTTTTTTTTCGCGATGTCGATGTTGGCTCCATAGTGAAAGTTGTTCAGTTGGATGGTCTAAACAACCACATTAAATGTTTATTTGCATTTTTGTAACACCTTGCACATTCGTAGCATTATTTATACCTACTTTGAACCCTACCGTGTACAAAACGCTACGCTATGCATCTAGTAAGCTACATCCAACAGTACCGTGACGCCTATACCAGAGTTTCTAATAATAAAAGCGAGGTTGTTTCATGCGCTTTATGATTTCTGACACCATTCCGTTTTATTTATGCGTTTGTAGGCACTAATGTGGGTCGTGGTCGCCATTAAAATATTGTTAAAATCACGTATTTTCGCGAATAAGGAACATTAAAGATCAAGATGCACCACTAAGCTCATACTGAAAATTTAAATAAATGTAGGCGTGAAGCACTCTAACACAGCCTAATAATTTAAAACTTTATTAGGTAGTTACTTATATCATTTACAATGTTGATCATCATAATTCTCTTGTTCTTATGCTATCATTTGGGGTCGCCACAATATGTCATCTTCCATTCATCTCTCTTAGCCATCATATCAGCAACTCACTCTTTTCTTTCACATAATTATCATCATTCACACAATTAATTCATCTTTCCTTCGGCCATCCTCTTTATTTGATAAATCAAAGAATTTAGACTGAAACAAATGGTTCTAAATAATATAAGATGTATGATGTGCCAATCAAAAGGCAAACAACAAGTTTTCAACGTTATTTTCGTCCGTGTTTACAAAACTAAAGCTTTCGACACTGACGCAACGTTCTATGTTGGTCGTAAAGGCGCTTTAGAACGAAGGAAACGTTTCATTGCATTGAAACCAACGATATTCATGATTGAATATAAGTACAGCTAATAATATCCTAATAAAAATAGGTGAGAGCATTTCTATTAATAATGTTTAAACTTCTAGAAATTTGTTAAAAGTTGTAAGATAAACTTTAAAAAGTCGAACTATAATTAAACATAGCGAATCACTATTGTTTTGCTGAGGTACCTAAAAGTAAAACCTCTCCCTCTTTTTATTAATCAAGCATAAGCATTATGCTCACGACCATATTCCCCGAGGGGGTAGTCCGGGGGGGTACATCCACTTTACACCAGTATCGAAACTCTGTCCAGTGTGACGGGGGGTGAGCCCGTCGCCACTTATAATGGACAGTGGGTACAATACATGCCTCGAAATTGAAGCATGCTGGTTTCCTCACGATGTTTTCCTTCACCGAAAAGCCAGTGGTGTTACAAATCGTACATAAGTTCCGAAAAACTCATTGGTACGAGTCGGCCTGTACGGGGATCGAACCATCGCCTCCTGCACGGCAGGCAAGGTTACTCGCCACCGGACCACCACGGCCTCTATTAATCAAAGTTGGATTAAAAGTAGCGTTGTGTCTATCCGGAGAGTCCGAAGAAAACAATATTATCTAGGCAACCTATGAGCTTAATAAGGTAAACAAGACAAGAAACATTGATATCGTTGACAAGAAAATTTTATTTTAGTTTTAAGCGGTTCTGCCACAAATTAATGTTACTAACGTTTAGCCTTCGTTTACTTACTTCACTTCAAAAAAAGAATCCTACTTTTTATTGGACTTATATTCGTTCCTTTGAAATAAAAAGCTATCACTTACGTTTACGCACTACGACGCTGTCTTTAATTGAAATCGGTTTAAACGTGAATACATAACAAACATAATACTACCAATGATTCAAAGAGATAGGTAATAATGACCAAAAACCTTTTGTCATCAATCTGGTGACGTTGATATTTTCTAACATACGAACAATTAAAGCAGTCATTCATTATCTTCAGCTCGTATGACCCTCTGAAGGGTGTTAGTCTCCTCACAATTATGCCATTCGTCCCGCATCCAAGTCTTTAAGCATCGGCCAACCATTTTGTCGGACAAACGTTCATTAGATCAAATGTAATTCAGACAACTGTTTTTCGGTCAATGGTGTCAGATCAAAAACAATCATTGTCTCCTCCAAATAACTTTAATAAAAAATAAGGCATGTGCTTGGCATGAATACTAATCGTGATTACTAAACGTCACCAAAAGTTCAAGTGGGTGTTAAAATATTTAAGTGACGTGACATTGGTACTGAAATAACTTTTACAGCTGGTGATTTTAAATCATACTGAGGTCAGGTTGTAAATTAAACTTTAAGATGAACGTTCTTTACTTTACTTCAACTGGAAGGAGGGTTGGATAGTCATCGAACAGTAATGTCAGCCTTCGAGCAAAATGAAATATTAGTATTTTGTGTGATAAATATAATAGTGTTATTTCTGGTAGCATAAGAGTCAATTATAAGAGCAGATTATTTATTAGGATTAGTCAATTTTCATATTAGGTAGATGTTGCCAACTTGTTGTAAAACACAGGGTGTAATTGAAATGAGTCGACAAATTTCAAAAAAGGTTTAGACCATCAAACTGAACAACTTTTTCTACGGCAGGGCAAACTTGAAGTTGCTAAAAATAAATCAGCTGTTCATACATTTGAATCGAGAAGGCATTGCAGTTTAGTTAATAATGAAACAGCTGTTTTTTTTTTGCGATTTCAGGTTTGCTTTCGCAGAAAAAATTGTTCAGTTTGATGGTCTGAACCACCCCTAAAACTCATTTCAATTACAACCTCTAGTTACAATAAAAGTAAGTAAAATTTAAAATTGTATAGGTAGATCATTCTCATATTATTATTATGTTCCAAACAAGAATTCATTTACCTGTAAGAATTTTTTCAATACTTAATAGATTTTGCAATAAAACAAAAAATATCAAGTGTCAGTGAAGTCAGTAAAGAAATCAGCAACGTTGAATGAGTGCCCTATTTTTTTCAATCGCATGCTAACTACAAAAGAACCGAAACGATCAAAGCATTTCCACGAATATTCCGAAAATATCGTAGTTGATCGCTTCTCATTTCTCAGTCACATTAACTGGCACATAGCATAATTCTTGTACTGTAAACTTTTAATCCCTTCGTATAATCTACGAATAATGGTATAATGTGGGGGAATCTTAACGGGCTTATAATGATTACAGTAAGTATATCCACAACGACATTGTTAGAGAAATTTATAGCTTTTTGTGAATTCAATGTTTCTACTCGAGGAAAAATTGCTATGTTTATCCGACTGAGATAATAATTTTCAATTACTTTCATCAAAGCCGTTTTTATGTCGGTAATAAAGAACATCAGTGTTTGTGAAAATTCAGTTAAAACCTACCGAAATGTCATCAATAGTAAAGTCACCACATCAAAAAATTTTTAACAAATCACTCATAAATTATCTTTACGAAAAACGATGTCATAAAAACTGCTCTCGAGGCATTACATCACATATTTTGTAACACTACGCGCTGACTTCAAGTGCTCCAAAATTAGATTGCGTTTGAACGTTCGGGATAACGAAACTCCCTAACTATACCATCAGATAGACGATTCACAGCGTCTGGAATTCAATAAAGCACGATTGCTCATCGAAGATAAGAATTCCGTTGTAAATAGCACAGGGTTACAAAGATTTTGGTTTATATGAACGCACGCACCCAGTTGGTGACTGCTTCGTCCTCGGGATGCATGGGGTCCTGGTACCCGTTGGGGAAGAAATTAGGGTTGACCGCCATCTTCTTAGCACTCGTTAACGCGGACGTGTTCAGTACAACGTGCGATCGCGAACTGCCCGCTCCAGCAGTTCTCTCCCGAGTAAACAAGGCGATTTCTATGCAATCTATTTTGGAAATATAGTGGGAAAATTGTGTTGACGTGGGCGAGTACCACCTCTCGGCCGCAGAACCTAGCGCGACGCATATAAAATCTCATTATTTATTACTTGAAAATATACGCAAGTATTTATGAAAGGCTGAGGAAATTCCACAACCCATAAATCGAACATTTTTTTACCTTCAAGATAGGCAGCAAAATCTTAGTCTTAACAATTACGATAGGGGTAAAAGCTACAGGAGCGCTGCGAAGGGCTATAATTTCAGATATTAAATACATATTATGAAAGCAATAAAATTAGCATACGTGAATGTAATGAGTTTAAGGCGAATGTAATCGCAAAACCATTACTCATGTTCAATACTAAACAGTAGAAATACTTACGCGTCGAATCTAATTGCGAGTCATGAATCAGAAAACGAATTTAGCCGGACTCTGGAACGTTCCATAAGAAATAGAACATGTTCCACAACTTGTCCGACCGATTTATTTGTCCTACGGTGCCTTTTTGCACTCGTGTCTTCGGTGCGTAAAGGTCTAATTAATAACATATCATTAGATATAAAGTGAATCTTGGCCGGACTCCAAACTCTGTCACGCGTCGATTTGAGCGTGGCATGGTTAACCTATTTCGCTTAAAACATCAAGGACACTAGATCTGAGCTCAGACGTTATAATATAAACTGTACCAAGTAGTCCACCAGGATTAAGTAGCGAGCAGTAGATTTTACCTACACATTAATAAAAAATATGTGAAACCAGCAATATTTGGGACATTAAGTTATACGTATGGAAAAGTATGTCGGTTTTTTCTAGACGAGACGTAGACGAGTTACAAAACGATGCGACTTGATGAATTACAGCTATGCGAGCAAAACGAATGCAACTAAATCATTTGGCAAGGCACCAGATCAAACATAACGTAGTATGATAGCGGAGGGCAAATTATTTAGATCAACACTGACTAACGATACAGATTATCTGATTTCACGATTTGTGATGCTGATCAGTATCAAAGAATAAGTTAAGTCTTCGTTTATGCTTATGGAGAGGTTGCTATTCGGACCATTCTGTTGAAAACAAAATTTAAGAATAGGCATTAGAGGCAAGAATCCAATTCGGCGTCACCTGCCTGCGGTTTGAAACGATTTGGACACCAGACAAAGCAAATTCCACGCAAGCGAAGCTGCCTGCTAATGCTAATACAGAATATATAGCAGTACGATATTATAATATACAGAATGGCCACTCTCTGCCCTTCTCTAACTTTTGATACCGCTTCTAAAAACGTCCGGGGTGCGGGGTGAGCCATACGGACTGTTGGCCCTACCGCTTAGTCCCCCTAGTAGGTCCAACAGGATTTTAAAATCCTCGTGGCCCCCCTGCTTGGAAAGACACGCTGGCCGCAAAAGTGTACAAGTGAAATTTTTGAAATCTAGCTAGTAGTGATGTGACCATCATGTGTACCTGCTTGTAGGTAACGTTTGAGCATTGAGATGTACCAGGAGCGCAAAAGAGTACAAGAGGTCATTAGGTTCCGACGTCATGGAAGTACGACCTCTTGTACACGTCTGCTCTCCTAGTACATTTTGAATTTTTTAAATGCTCCGATCAGCAAGAAAAAAAAATTACTTAATAAATAGAACAAAAAATGAAATAAAAAAAAAATTAAAACTATTTATTTTAATATATTTAAAAGTTACACTTGTATACTTTTGCGCTCCTGGTACATTTCAATGCTCAAACGTTACCTACAAGCAGGTACACATGATGGTCACATCACTACTAGCTAGCTTTCAAAAATATCACTTGTGCACTTTTGCGGCCTGCGTGTCTTTTCAAGCAGGGGGGCCACGAGGATTTTAAAATCCTGTTGGACCTACTAGGGGGACTAAGCGGTAGGGCCAACAGTCCGTAAGGGGCGATTTTAGAAGTGCCGATCAAGAGGCACATACAGAAGACGAGCGAATGGGACAGTGCGTGTGCCGACGCCGTCTTGTTTCTGTAGCAGCACTATTCAAGCATCGTAAGATCTTCTATGGAGTGCCCGGGATGTGCTGCTAGTTTAAAATAATATAAAAAAGAAAGTGTTGGAGTCGCGTTGCAAGTCTGTTACTGGCCGATCGAGTCTCGGGTGCCTGCTCTCCCGCTTGCCTAAGTCTCTAACATTTTATGGTCTTCCTAAAGTGCGTGTTTTTATACATAAAATAATCCTCCAATTTATTACCGAACGTCTGCTTGGTATTTATACTGGAGATTGGCAAAATCGTCGACACTACAATGGAGCCACCATTTTAAGATTAGATTAGAAGTAGCAAAATATCACAAACCTGGCTATTAAGTGACTCGTCGAGGGTCTCGTCAGTGCGGATGGAACTCGGCGACAGCATCATGGTCCTGTAGTCTCCTTCCTGCTGGACTGGGTAGAATGGGGGCAGCGGAGTCCTTGGGAGGGACTCCGGTCCGCGGCCGGAGAACGGCGGTAGAGGGCTCGGCGTCCTATCAAATAATTGAATATTTAACAACTGTCATCTGATTTAGGTAAAGAATCTGGGTGTTCTAAAACACAGTCAATCAGTACAAGAAATTAATGAAATGCTTGAATTTTTAAACAACATTTAAATGACTTATTTACTGAGACTAATGGCATTTTGTATAACATGCTAAGTGATATTTTGGCTGCACGTTTTAAGCACTTACTAGCTTTAAGGAAGCTGCACAAAGAGTTTAATCTGTATTTGTTACGAGCAATTTGATTAGCCAGCACAAGCAGAAACATTTATAGCTTAGACGATGTACAGTGTGTAAACATTAATGTGCTAAATACTTTAAGGGTGCTTCAGAACTTTGTCTATGGAACAACTGTTTTTTTTTCGCGTTTTTAGTGTTGGTCTCGTAGTGAAAGTTGTTCAGTTTGATAGTCGGAAGCATCCCCTAAAGTATTTAATTTAACAATGTATGTTTGAATTGCGTTAATTATTGATTATCAATTTAACATTCAAGTTCCCGAATCATTAATTATATAAAGCGCATAAAACGTGCTTCAAACATGAAAATTGAGTCATATGGTATAGTAATAAGGTGCTGAATGAAATGAACTGGTACCTGTATTGCTGAGGTGCGGCAACATTATGATGTAAGGGAGAACGCGGGGCCTGTGCTGCCCCTCTCGCCTGCTCGCGGTCCACGTCCCTAAGCACACCATGCCGTCTGAATATGACGCTGATTGTCATGGGAATTTGAACTTAACTCCAACACAATATGGTTTACCTTTCGTTACATTTTAACATGATAAAAGGCAGCGTAGTATGTTGAAATTAAAATCATATTTAATGTAAACATAGAATACAAATTCATTCCACGTAATACATGTTTAAGGAAAGGAAATGGAACAAAGATCTAAATACGAATAGAACCAAGGCATTACACGGAAATTGGTTGCACACTAAAATATACTACATGCTAACAGTAAGGGCCATATCACACAAGCGATTTTTGAGCGTAGGCTTTGACGGAACGATATCGTCGAGAGATCGATGCGATATTTCTGATATCAATCAGTGACTCGCGACCGTATCGATGTGATAACGATCAGTAAAAATCACGGTGATTCTTTCGCGACGTCGCAAGCGGTTCCGTTGCTACGTCGTTGCAGTGTTATTGCGATATCGCCTAAAAATCGGTTGTGTGATGGGTTTCAAATGGGTGTACATAACGTTATAAACAGGAAAATCTACATTAAATCAAGTCTGAAAATTCATGACTCTTTTCTGATAAGAATGTAAGTAGGTATGTTTTTTATCATTAAACAGATTCTTCAGATTATTTCTATCTAAGTACCTATCATTCAAGACGGACAACATCAATATGCAGAACTGGACCATGCTAGATATTCTTTAAATTTTCATAGGTAAATTAACATCAACAGGCAAAACGGGCTCCAAGTAAAGATATCTAAACGGCAATCGATTTGTGACACTGAATCAAGGTGAAAACATTTGCCAACTACTGATGTAATTTGGCAATTTTTATATCTTTGCTTGTAAACATGTAATTAAGTTCATTAATATTCACAGACTAAAATTTATAAAGACTTTTAGAAAAATTCAAACTAAAAATACACATTATACTACTTTCATGCAACTGCACGTAGGAGTTTCTGCGTCAAGAATGCGATAAATGTAAAGATCGTAATAACTGTGGGACGCAGGAATATTATTGTCAATCACCGTAGACAGTCGGCCGATTTTCAAATGTGGATTGTATACAACTTCGATTTAGCTTCGATCAACTAAGTAATAAGTATTAATGGGACCATCTAGATTCTAGATGGTGAATCACAAAATCATTAATAAACTGAGTGTAAGTATGACAAACTAAACGGTTCCGCGGGAACGACTTGTTATTTGTAAATTATAGAATAAGGGCCTGTTTCACCACATCTGGGTAAGTTCTTGTTAGCTTATCCGTCAGATAGTTTGACATATTTTGTATGAAATGATGTCAAAATATCTGTCGGTTAGGCTAACAAGAACTTATTCAGAAGTGGTGAAACAGGCCCTAAACCGGCTAGATAATGTATCTACTACAGTAGTAGGAACATCTCGTGAGGATAATGTTTACATCTCTTATTTGTTTATAACAAGGTACCTAGTTAATGTATCTTGTGTCTGTGTTCGTAAGTTTAGAATTCGTGGCACTGTCAAAATAAAATGTACTGGGAGATTTTTTAATCACTTTCCAAATTTTCAGAACTGGTTCAGGTAATTAAACTGAACAAATTTTACTCTGGGAGAAATACAGCAGACATCGCAAACATCTACTGGACTCAAATGTATGGAACAGAAGGCCTGTTCTAAACTAACATATTGTGAGTCTGTAGGCATTGCAGTTTAGTATGGAACAGCAGATTCTTTTCGCAACTTCAGATTTGCTTCCATAGTAATCTTTGCTCATTTTAACTAGTTACCCTCGCAACTCTGTATGAAAATTTGAAAAGTGATTAAAATCATCCAGTACATCAACAACTTGTTTATACAAGCATAGCGCCTTTCAGGGTAGGCGATCTCTTTCGCCCTGCATACATATGCAAAAAAGCAATAGAGACCACATACGCTGACAGGTGCCAAGTTAAGAACGAATAGTATCTTCAATTAGTAATTAGAAAACGCCAATATATTCTTCCATGATTCAGTATCACAAAAACGAACACCGTGTAGGTCCTATAAGGGCAACGCAACGGATACACCTAGGGCGCATAGACGTCTTACTCAGCATATTCGTGATAGAACGTGGGGGTGGGCACGCGCCCTACATAGCTGCCCGAGGCACGAGGCACTGAGTACAGGTGAGAGCTGGACCCGCCCCTGTTACACTTCAACCTTCAGTAGGGAAACGTTAAGAGCCAGACGATTTTTTCCGAGTCTTTAAAGTAGAATGTCACATAACTCTATGAGAGTACAGTTCATAGTTGTCCATTCTTGAGTTGAATGTCAGCGGTTCTAGACACGCAATGTATCCTTAAGACTTTGAATCGATGTCGATGTAAGACGTCGTAGATGCTACTTCAGGTTACATTCATGTCGTAGACAGAGAATGAACTATAGATAGGTATAAATAAAAGGTAAGGCTGTATTGTTCTAATAGACGGGTCGTCAGCGTATACATATTGAGATAGCAATAGTCTATGAAATTTATCAAGAAATCACATCTGTCAACTTTTAGTCTGGAGCCGATAAATGAGATTAATGGCCGCAAAGCAGAATGAAAGAAAAGATCTATATCTTTCTCACTCACTTTTTTGGGGGAGGCCTATGTCCAGCAGTGGACGTCCGTCGGCTGACTTGACGATGATGATTTTATAAGTATAATGTCAATGTCATTTATGTCTCTTATTATTATTACACTTATAGTATCTTTGTCTATTGTTCATTCTCTGTCTACGATTCATGTGTAATTATACTTTTTCAGCCTTTGATAATGTATTTTATACAGTGAACGCAAGTTTTACAGTATCGTCAATTAGTTCTAGGAATAACCATTTTACTAATTTATTACGATGGACGGAACGACATATTTTTCAAATTAAGGCCTATAGTTTTAAGAAGGCAAGGTTATAATTATCTGATAGTATACATCAAATTGTCTAGTGGCATATATAATTAGTGATAAGTGTAGATTCTAATTCTGTTTGTTATACTTCCATTGCATTTATAATCGTCATATTTCGAATATGATTTGCGAATTTTATTTGATTGAAGATTTCTGTTTCCACTGTCAATAAAGTATGTTAACTATTACCTTTGTACTACAATCCTAATTTGATTGGAGGCGTTCTTGAAGAGGTTTTGCGCATCCTCGTGGCGCAGGTCCCTTGCGTCGTAATCGTCGATTTTCGCAATGATGTCACCACGAAGGAGCTCCCGGCCGGCAGGAGTGCCAGGAGTCACCTGGAAGTTGGGAAACAGTCATTTAATTCTTATGAGTCTTTGGTCTTAATCATGTATCATCATTTTACTTTCCATGTATCAGTTTTAAAGTTTATTTACTTTTATAATAAAATAACGAAGATGTAAATAAAATTACAAGAATTGAATACCAACAGGGAAGTTTGCAAATATCTTAACTAAAATTATCATCATTATCAACCTATATACGTTCCACTGCACGGCACAGGCCTTCCTTCAAGGAGGACGGTTAGTCCACCATGCGTGCCCAATGCTGATTGGAAGACTTTACATACGCATTAAAATGTATTCGTCAACATATGTTCTTTTCTTTACTCCTCTAAGAATATTAACAGATCTAGGGAGCTATGTAACTAAACTGTTTCAGTAGTTTAGTCATATAGGCCGAGGTATCCGCTTACATAGGACTAGTTCGGCCAAAATCCTTAACCTATTTCCCAATATAAACAAAAATAAAGAAAACGGCATTCGGTATTTGCAAAATAAACACATTGATATTGATTCAAGCCCCACGTTTCGAATCTCTTTGAAGACGACCAGCTGAAAATATTTATGTTTAAAAGACATTTTTTTGCAATGAATGCATCATTGAATTCCTAATGTGTATTTTAAGTCACTTGAAATGAACCGTGCAGCTCTAATGGAAGAGGAAGAACATACACGTAGTATGGAGAGGAACTATGGGGAAGAGATGAATTACATAGTCAATGAAGAGTTTTCACGATTCGATATTTAGACATAGCTGGCCTCATCTTTTTTTAATTTTTTTATTTATAATTATGGACTTCTTGCTTGTGCGTTAGCACCGCATTTCCGCCAATGTCAAGTGGTTTGAGGGAGTATCTATCCAATCTCGAGGATTGTTTTTGAGTAAGAACAACTGAGAAGGATTGTGGAGCCTCGTGGCAGGCTGAAACGCGAACCGCGCGAACACCACGCGAGAGACAAGTGTTCGAAAGTTTGCAGAAATTCTCGGACTATAGCTTAATAAGCTTGGACCATATCATAATTATGTGCTTGAACTGCATTGAACAGTACTGTAAATGTACTAGGTAATTTTACAAAGTTTTTTTTTAAGTATGATTCAAGCTTGCTGTCCGTAACATAAAATAAAAGTGATTAAATATTACTGGGCGAAAATAACGTAATTTTCTCATTACAACCAATTTAAATTCTCTGAAACAGGTGTAAAAAGTGAAACACGAATAAAATATGCGCAGCAAATGACCTACACGTAAACAACGGCCAAGTATTATGTCATTTGTAATGTCACATTGCGAAGGTGAGTAGTTGAGCCGTGACATTCTGAGGTGGAAACGAGGCACTAAGCTCCCTCAACAAAATTATGTTCTGGCAGATCACCCACCGTGGTTAATGCAACGCAATACCGAACATCCGACTATTCCAGAAGTAATGGCAGCTAATTTATACATACTCTATAACAAAGGAAAGTCTTACTATCGGAAGGGAGGACCCAGAACAAAGGGTCGACAGTCCATCGATAGTTAGGACGACCTTGAGCTAGGCAAGAGGGGAGGGTGAGACATAATGCACCCAGTTTGGCCAGCGGCCAGGCTAAATGTGTCCGGCGTCGTCGCGCCAACGTCGGCCGCGATTTTTATTGAAAACAACCGCCGGATCCGATGGAGGCCGCGTCGCATCGACGGCTCGACCTGCGCAAATCCATCACACTTCCTCGAGTCAATGGCGAGGACATGCGACTATATTTACTCTTGTCCATCAACGCCGAGCGCGCGTCATGACTACTCGTGCGGAATTCTCGAGACTACGTCAATTAGTCGCGCTATGAGGTCTCTGCCTGTGAGATTTTTCAGTTGTTACATTACAGCTGGCGTACGTCCATGCATACTATCATGACCGGATGACGTTTTATGAGAGTGCGTCAGGAAACCTAATCATCGGAGTGATGACAGTAGAGTCTGAAACCTAATTAACTCAAAAACAGGTGGATAAAAATTACGCTGAAGAATTAGTTACCTAAATAATAAGATTAAATAATACTAATAAAAAGCAGTGGTCGTCCAGGGGTGAGTAACCTTGGCTGCCGTGCAGGAGGCGATGGTTCGATCCCCGACTCGTACCAATGGGTTTTTCGGAACGAATGTACGATTTGTAACACCACTGGCTTTTTGGTGAAGGAAAACATCGTGAGGAAGCCTGCATGCTTCAATTTCTAGGTGTATTGTACCTACTGTCCATTACAGGTGGCGACGGGCTCACTCCCCGTCACCCTGGACAGAGGTTCGGTACTAATCGTGAAACTTGGATATTCTGAGGTTTCAGAATATCAGATTTTGTTTCCGATTGTCTGGTCAGACTATCTGATCGTATTCACTGGAAACACATCCGATTCTTGCGTCAGACTTTTTCTGAACTCAGGCTCGTTCTCGAGCTATCCATACGGAGCAGAAAGATACGGCACAAAATTGTACGCTTTTGCGTCCGATCCGACTATCGGATCGGACATGTATGAGTGGAAATTATAATAATATGTTCAGACTACTGTCTCGCATAGCATACATCAACAGGGGTCGATCGATCGCTGCCAAAACTGACACTGGCAGTGAGTTTACAAATTACCAAGAGACCAACAGCTACTAATGATCGCTTGAAAAAAATTTTTAACCATTTAAAAAAAATTAAAACGTCCGATGAATATGTCAAGGCAGTCGTACAAATGATGGATGGTGTGGTGATCAAAATATGCTAAATAAAAAAGAAAATTGTTCACCTGTACTATTTCACCACAACTTCAATAGATATTTATCGAACGGATTGACTCAGACACCACATGGAGAGGAAGTAATAAGTATTTTATTACGAACATTAAATAAAATCGGCTCAAGGCTACTGTGAAAGATTTACGACATCCAAGGTCAATGGGAAGATAGTCCTAAGTGCATTCGATAGTACACTAAATTAAACTACAACCAGACGTTAGTGCAGCTAATGGATTCACTGTTTATCAATGAAGAGAATGAGTAACAGGCTGAAGTATTACTTTACTTTAATAGCAAGGATAGCGAACTGCCTGTTTTAATGACAAAAATATAAAGACACGACGTTTTTCAACTTTTTCTTAGTTAGTTACTAAACCCTAAATAGGCTATGAGAATTTCATTAAAGTATACCTATAGTGCTCTAAGCTTATAGTAGGTATATATTCATAGTTGTTACCAAAATCTGACCATCATGACTTGAGTTTATGTATTACCTACAGTGTAATATCGGAGTTTCTTATTACTTAGTTAAATTTTATAATAAATACATAAAACAAGTCTCACAGATTAAGGAATTTTAGCAGTAGAAATAACGGCCGAGTCTGCTACTATTTTCGAATCATCCATAAAGTTGAGAAGTTTGTTCAACTCCCAATCAAACTTTTTATTTTAGAACCTTCGATCAAAATAAAATGAATGGATAGGCCTAAAGCGCGGTAAGTTGAAGCAAACTACTGGTGCACTTGGTACATACAAACTAGCGCCATTATCTGTCAAATCTAGGGCACTTTCATACAAGTGACAAGTAAAAATTTCATTTGTTTTGCCTCATTTTTCTGGTTTGAAATGTTCGCTTAACCCGTCCCATGTCTGAGGGTCCGACGTCGGACCCAAAAATTTTTCATACGTAGAGTGTTTGTGGGTCCTACGTCGGACCCGTAAGCATAGTGCCGCCATTGGCTGGCTTGTGGTGCCGGTGCGTTCCGTTCTACCTCTATTTATATTTTTTATTAGATTTATTGGTTTTCATTGGTTCGTTTGAATACAATTCTGTGAAAAACGGAACAAGTTTCATCTCAAACAAAGAAGAACTAGTGAACCATAGTGAATTCACGGACCAAGATGGCGGAAGTCGTGTCGGAACTATTTCAATGTTTACCAAGTTATTCAATTGTTTTTAAACAAAGTGTTGTTCATAAATACCTCGTAATATTGTCAGCTTTTAGATTATTATATTGGTTTAGTGCTTTGTGAAGTGTAACAATGTGTAAAACGGTAATATCATGCAGACGGATTCCAGTTTTTTTCCGAAAGGTAGGTAATTAACATAACACGGAATATTTTTGTTATTGTTTAATAATGTAAATAATGTCAATTGTAAGATGTATTTAGAATGATAGGAAATTGTATTTACTTCACGTAGATATATAATTTATTGCCATAATTTCATAGCATAACATCGATAAATATTTTTTTCTAAAAGGTGGTAAAAAAAAATTTCATTGTATAAAACACAGCGACACGCGAGCCATTTTTGTTTGGCAGAGCCTCGACACGGGATGGGTTAAGGCCTATCCATTCATTTTATTTTGATCGAAGTTTAGAACCAGTTTTCGTTATAAATAACAAGACGCGCTTGAGTTGTTAACTGAAACATGTGTTAGTATTTCATGATAAGTGATAAATTAAATTCAGAGATAGGGTGGGTTTTTAGACCACATATTATCTTTGTGACGAGACAATAAATATATCTACTACAAAAGTTGTTTCCGTAGCCCTACAGATTTCTACAAATCGAACAATAATGCAGGGTGTAAGGAAAAGTATCATTAACCTATAAACCACATGCTCTACCCATCTAATCTAACTGAACAACTTTTACTATGGGAGCAAACATGTCAGTACAAAAAATCTGCTGTCTCATATATTTGAGTCGAGTAGGTATTGCAGTTTAGTATAGAACAGCAGATTTTTTTGTTCTGACAGGTTTGTAACCATAGTAAAAGTTTTTCAGTTTGATGGGTAGAGTATGTGGTTCAAAGATTAATGATACTTTTCCTTACACCCTGTATACATTTTTATGACGCTCAAGTAGTGGCTCGCGTAGTGGATCATCCGCATCGGTCCGAAATTTTGATTGCATATGTTATTGGATGTATCATCGATTTAGTAGTAATTCATATTGATCCCCTTCGTTCTGTGCTTTGGAAAGGATATAAAGCATTTGTTCGAGGATTATGTCGTTTGATGGCGGTGTACCTACTTATCAAGCCAAGACTTGAAAAAAGTCTGACCATGGTATCCACTCGATACCACAACTTTATTAGAAGTGAAAATAGAGGCGAAGAGAGGCAGAGACCTAGACAGAGTTATCGAACACAAGTGAAGGTTGATGTCGTGTCGTATCAGGAACTCAAGGCACCTAAGGCAAACAGACAGAATTGGCGAATACGACACACGCCAAAAGCGTAGCTCTTAAATGTGATGATGATTCTCAATACCAATCTGTTATCGCAGTGCAGCATATACCGCTCCGTATTATGCTAATTTATTATCTGTATCATGCAGTGGGACATACAGGGTGTTAAGTTAAGGGGCTTCCTGCCGGTTTTGGGTAGGTAACTTTGTAACCATTTTATTCATTAACTATGGCACTGTATGAACTGAAAAATAAACTGAACCATCTACAGGATATAAGAAGTGATGTGGTTTTTCTAGAAATCGATTTTAAAGAATAAAGCCGAAGAAAAGGGACTCTAAAGTCACCCCTTTTTTTCCAGTTGTAACCATTTTACTCTTACATTTTGAATCGGAAGAAAATTAAAATTTACGATATTGTTCACAATACAATTTAGAATGATGTGGTTTTCTTACTTTTTAGAAATTAATAAAAAATCATCAAATTTTTCAAAGAAAACAGCTAAATTCTGACCGGAGCCACGCGCTCGTTCGCATCGATTAATATGGAGAGTCGTGGTCCAGGGCAGATACGCCTTAAACAGTTGCATTACTTTAAGGGATGATTGTACCTTTAATACTGAACAACTATCCCTAAGAAACCCAGTAGGAAATTTGAATTAAAAAATTTGGACTTTCGGTAGGTACTAAATGCAATCAGCTGATCGAACGTTTGTATGAAAAGACGATTTTTTTTTACGACTTTCCAGTCCGTTTTGAATATTACGGGTTTAAACACCCCTTAAAGTAAATGTGACTGTTTACCCCTAGCACAAAGGCTGATGATAATGATGATAAATTATTCTTTTAAACTTTATCTTTTAAACTGATATTTTGATTAGACGCCATTAGAGTCATATCTTCCTCACTATTCAGAGCAGCAGTCTCCAGGGCCCATAGCCCTAATGACAGCCCACCTCCGATAGGAGATCAAGAAGAAGAATAGTCATGAACTATCAACCTTTTAGACCACAACAAAATTGTAATCATATGAATTTTTCTATGCGGTTTCGAAAGTCATGAAAAAGCTGATTCACCCACTCTTGTTTACATTTACGACATTTAGTGCAACAGCCGGGATATTTTAAGAAATGTAACACACACATGTTGCATTGCATATTTCAACTGTTACTGAGAAACTCTGTTAAATTGTGAAAAGATTTTGTGAACTAAATGAGCGTAGAGAGCCGGCGAGTCCATGATAATGAGGTCAAGCGATGTCTTCGTCGGCAGCTGTCGAACGCGGGTGACCGATACAATCCCAGAATACATCGGTTATAAAGAGACATCGTTGCCGGCTCTGGATTTGATTGCTATTATATTCTCTTAACAATGCCGTGTTTGTTCTCGAAACTTCCGTGAGCTTTTCTTTAATTAAATTGTGAGGAATTCGTTATTAATCTATAGATAGATCTGCTAATCTACACGAGTAGCATCGATCGAGGAAACATTATAATATATTTAAGTCCGAAATACGACCAACCAACTAAAATAAAAAGTATCCCATTGAGCGCTAAGATCGATGTTTTCCGTTCAACGCCTACGCACAAACTTTTTATCATCCCACAGTTCCTTAGCAACGGAACGACTCCCACTGACTCCAGTGCTGTTTGTTTACATCGGCATCCATTGTTGACATGTTCAGCGTCAGCGTCTAAGCGTCTAACTTTCAAGCTATAGGGCTAAAGGGCGTACCCTGGTGACGATGAGTGGCGTGGCAAGGTCCGAGCCGCCCACAAGGCGCAGGCCCCAGTTGGAGTCGCGGCTCTCGCGTCGCAGCGTCACCACGAACGTATGCAGCCGCCCCATGCCGAGAGGAGAGGGGATCGATGCACTATGCGCGGACGCGCGCTCTATGCGCGGACGGTGCGAGCTCGACGGCAAGACGCGACGTTGTGCGCAAAATTAGTCTCAACGCAAACTCCTCACTACCCCTCCCCCCTGATTCTGCACCGCCTGCATGTACCATGTAACCCTGCCATCGCAATCGACCTAATTCGATTTACGGAAATCGTAGGGAAAACGGCTGAACAAATTTCCGCTGGTGCCAGTAATTCAGATGCAGCAGCGTTCATCATGTTTATTTACACAATTAAAATGTTGGAGCGCACTAGAGGCCATGCCCTACTTCTAGGAATATGCATATGAATGATTAATGATGATGAGTGTTAATATCATTAGCGACTAGTCTAGCAGGTATTTACGAGTATGTTATTAAATGTTTAGCAGACTTGAGAAAGAAGGATCTTTGTTTGGCAAGTATGTATTGAATTGACTTTCTCATTATTATACATGTGTCAACCGATTAGGTAGGTACTAAGAGTAGTTTCATTGATTGCTTCATTGATGATTGTATTTTAAGAGTATAGAAGGATGTACCTACCTAGTAGTAATACTAGGTAGGTACATCCTTCCGCGTAGCGTAGTTGTGATTACTACATAACAATACCGACATACGAATTTAATTATTCGTTTGATGAGGTTGTTAAAAAGGCAAGACATTATGTAATATCCAAGATTATTTCCTTTCTTATTCCGTCTCCACTTTACACGTCATTTCATCTTGGGACCTTCTATTTGCTAAGTGAGCTTTGTTATATACAACTGCGTGTAAGACAGCTACTTGTAGCAATATTCCTGACCGTCTTGAAAGGGATATTATTATCATCGTGAGTATATTTATGAGTGTATATGTGTATATATTTATGTGTACATATCTTAAAATATTTCATATTCAAGAATTGTATTATCAATTGAAGTTTAAAATAATTTAAATTAAATTGCCGTTGTTTAAAATTATGTTCATTGTCATTGTTTGGTTGCCTATAAATAGATGATTAATCATTGATAGTAACGATCGATACGATATGCTTTGGCAGAGCGAGAACATTTCACTAAAACAATGAATGATCTATCTACATTTCCTTACCCGTCACGTGAATTATTACGAGGCATTTACTTTTCTTTATTCGTAGCATTTACTACATAACACTAGGATGGCCCATTCCTACTACAAATTATCTTCAGGCTATATTATACGTCCCATTGCAGGCCTCCCCTAGCGAGGGTGATGTTTGGACGTCACTCCACCTCCACCACGCGTCCCCAATGCGGATTGGTAGACTTCACAAACGCATCAAAATTACTTCTTCAGCGTATACAGGTTTCCTTACGATGTTTTCCTTCACCGTTTGAGAGCAGTCGGCATTATGTACATAAGATAGAAAAACTCCTTGGGGCAATTGCATGTAGTCCGTGCGGATTCGAACCCGGACCCCTCATGATTAGAGTAAGTATCTATACCTATCCGCAATGCGCCACCGACGCTCATTAGGTTACTACTAACCTAATTTCAAATAATAAATGAATCATGTCATAGAAAAATCAGCTGTCCCCTTCTGTTATATAAGAGGTCAATGGCTGTCCCTCTATGCATAAGGGTCGAGAAGGTTTGCAGTTTTGTACAGAACAAAAGAAAAACAATTTTTCTTTCGCGTTTTCGATGTTGGTCCCATAGAGAACGTTTTTCAGTTTGATGGTCTGATCAGCCTCTTAAAAAACTGCCGATCTTACGCTGTCTTTTGAAGACCTTGCGCCAGCTCATATCACTCGATCCACCGCGAAAAAACAAGTATGTTTTACGTTTTACTACTCTTCGAATTATCCAATAGTAATATTGAATTGTGCCACAATTCAAGACAAGACCACAATTATTGTGGTCTTGTCGTGACTATGCTCAGTGAAGAAGTGGTCTGGAAAAGACAACGTAAGATCGGCAGAACCCTGTAGGTTCTTCATAATATGCTGACAGTTTTTGAGGATGATCAGACCATCAAACTGAAAAGCTTTGTCTTCCGCAAAGTAACGCCTGATTCAATCAAGGATTGTTTTATGTACAACAAAATATTACAAAATGTAATATTTTGTTGTACATAAAACAATCCTTGACATAACGATACTCCCAAAACCTTCGATCAAAGTAATGGATATGTCTGAAGCGCGTTTAGTTGAAGCACACAACTAGTACACTTGGTCCTTACAAACTAGCACACTTACTTGTCTGTAATCTCGGTACATATTTGAAGTATACCTGTCATTTGTTTCTGTGACTTATTTTTGGTTTGAAATGTTCGCCTAAGGGATCGGCCCTTAATTTTACTTTGATCTAAGCCCAAAACGCATTAGCAGAAATGCTGTGCCAGCAAAACGCAATAAATTTATAATGAAAAATTAAGGTTTTTCTAGAAAATATCCACAAGTCTGAGATGAGCAGCAGTCATCATCATCATGGTCAATCAATCAATCAAAAATGTTTATTCAAAATAATATCATATAGATAACTCTCTGACGTTATAGTCAGCCCGTATACACTCACAGGTGACAGGGCATAAGTTTCGCCCCCACTTTGCCATCCTTCCCGCAGCAGTAGAAGAATAATAAGTGTCTTACCTGGTTGGTATTGCCCTTCTTGTTCTGTTGGAAGAAGCCTCCCACATCGTCAGGGTCGGCGCGCTGGCGCGGTACCCGCCAGAACGGAGGCCTCTGGTACATTGGCATCTTGAGTCCTTGGCGTTAATCGATTGGAGATCTTACTGCAAGAGAGATAACGTTTTAAATTGTGGACAGAGTATACTAATTTTTAGCAGAATAACTATTACCAGCTCAATTAGAACAATGTTAATTGTTATTTATTCTAATATATCAGGAGCACCGTAACCTAACCGTTTATTTATTGTTTGCAATGAAATAAAACATTCGATTAGTAAAATAATAAAAAAACAAGGACTTAGGTAAAGGACCTATTTTTTTCAGCAATATTAATTCAGTGCTTCATATATAGCATGAGATACATTGTATTTGATAATGAAAGGGGTACCTAATGTAAAAATGCAATCCAAGACCTCCAATAAAAGTGAAACTTCATTCAAATATTTATATGCCAGTCCAGAATTAATAGAACTTGATTTTGAAACGCAGAAACATTTGCTCTAACGCATATTTCATAGCAGACACGTAGGTGTTTGGCAAGAAATTTATGCAATAAATCACAAGTTTCGATAAACAAGGACGGGAACATACGATGGAAAATCTGACGTTAAGTGTGAGCGACGGGAGGGCCGTGGTACTCACCAGAGGGCGCGGTTCTACGTCGTTACTTCCTCAGCGTCGCTCGACCAGTGCCGGTTTATTATCTCGAATTATTCCGGGCTACATCAAACTATATCTATTTTTCGCGGCGAGGATCGCAGCGAGCGTGCCGGTCGGTTCGACGGGTTGTGCTTCGAGTGATTTACAAGCCTGGCTTCGTCGCTGGCGCGTCGCGCTGTTTCTGGGGCAATCCGAAATTCGCAACAACTCCGGTTAAACTCACACGCGTTACGGACGTGGTTCATTGCTCCCGAATTTTTTTTTCAGCTTTATGAGGACGTATCTAGTGTGGCACATAAATCAGTGTTATCCTAGATATGTCGCCATCATTCTTACGTTTGAGGGTTGTGTTTTGGAGCACGGATGAACTAGTGATGTTTCTGTTTGATTCGTTAGATAATTGTGCGTAAACACATAAATTAGATCGTGTTTGATCAGTAAACATAACCAATTTTACAATTTTTGTACGTGTACCTATTTACGTCGTCAAGAACAAATAATAAACCATATTAACAAAGCAAAGAAACGAGTGAAGTTGGTTCCATTTTCCATTGAAATATTATCTTTACCAATAGATTTAAAACTTTTCGGTTACGCTAAAAGATTCGATGGAGCCAAGAAATCTAGAGCGAGACAGCCAGTTATGAAACCTTATGTAAACAAAAAAGACACAACATTATTGTTTGTTTCGTCCACCATGGCTGGTTTTTGTGTTTAGTAAGAGGTCAATCCTATAGAATAGTTGCCAAACAAATCTTCTCATATGCAAAAGTCTAACTATTGCTGACCCATGTGCGGCCACCTTATGGCTTAATCTAGTGGTAAATTATCTAAGTTGTTACCTATATTGTATTAAAATATTGGTAGACAATTAGATATTAAAATAAATCACATGACTTAATTATGTGTAAAAATGCATTATTTATTGTGGAACTACAATAAAATATATATATACCATTATCGTTTAAAGTTTTTAAAAATATTATGGTCAATTAATACAGGTTGGATTAAAATACGAATTTGATCAATCGAATTATGCATTTACGATACGGTATTAGGTATAAAAGCTACTATAAAAATAGTAATAGTTGTAATGATTTGTGATGAATAACAGAATATAAAAAGCTATCAATGTCAACATATCTTAATAAAGTTAGTAATTCTTGATAATTTGTGCTACTTTAAACAGTTAATATTAATTACAATTAAAACAATTCTAGTAACAAAGTAAAAACACATCACTTAGACTTAAGACTTATTTACAAGTAACAAAATAATTACTAAATTCTTACAACTAAAGAATAGCACAAAAATACCTGTATTTGAACTATCAGAAATAGCTGTCAGATTGTGAAACTGTCTTATCCATAGCAGGAAATAAAATAAGATAAATTATTAAAAGAATTATCATCCAGATCTCATACATTTTTGGTCCAAATGTGAAAGTGTCGGCCAAAGAAAAATCCTACAGCTTTGGTGCTATAATAATAAACGTTCAGACGGAACAGAATAAATCTTTTTAATTGGGCCGGCACTTTCATATTTGGACCAAAATGGATGTCTTTTCTAGTCTTGATTAATGATTTTTGATGCAACAATTCTGAATGATTTTCAATTAGAGATTTTGTCTTACTCGTTAGATTATCGAGCGACAATATCGCTGCGATTTTGCGATAATGTTTCCAGTACATTTTGTATGGGGACGCGCGCGATCCTACACACTGCCGCGATACTATCGAGCGATAATATCGCTGCGATTTTGCGATAATTGTTCTCGGCACATTTTGTATGGGGACGCGCTCGATCCCACACACTGCCGCGATGTTATCGCAACCTGACGCAATCTCTTTCGACTACAATCAGTGGTGGGCGCATGCGTGACGCGAATCGCGGAATCGCTGCAGTGTGTAAGGTGTCGCGATATCTGTCGATAATATCGCTCGATAAAACCGCTCGATAATACCGCTGCAATGTGCGGAGGCCTTTTATCTGATAACGTCACATATTTTTATACAATAAACAATTCTGGTAAACATATTGCACCCAATGTCTCAACAAAAAGGCATTTTTCTGGAAAATTATTAAATAAATAAAAAAAAATCTTCTATCTAGGTTTAAGTTATTATTTATTTTTATTAAAGTTAAATTGGAAGATAATTCATGTTATAAAGATTATTTTTATTTGAGATTGAAACGTAGAGTAGATCTATTTGAACTTACAGCAAGTTCCCTAATAATAATGACCAGTAAAGAGAGTAACAATTATTTATAATTTTTATACAAAATAAAAAGTATAAAGTTTAAGAACATAACCTGTCAGACATTTAATCGCTGCACATATTTAGGAGATCAAAAGTCAACATTAATAAATGTATTTAATGATAAAACTACCATTTGTACCCTTTTCTGGTAAATACAATATTTAAGACTTAAATGAACAATAAAAAAACGCTTATGCACGTACTTTGTTTTGAGTTTGAGCATTTTTTATGGAAACAGAAAATAACAATACAAGAATTATAACATCCATGGCCGGGATTCGAACCTAGGACCAACTTTGGAAAAAGTAACAACACGTCCTGCCCGTGCCGATGCAGTTACATTTTGTGTTTTATATTAACAAAGAAAAATTTACGGTCGATTTTAATTTTACTGCTGAAGAAAGATTTATTTTAATGACAGATTATGCTTGAAACTACAAATTATAGCTTCTTCATTTTCACAGGCCTCTTTTGACATTTAAAATTGACAAGCAAATTTAATTCCTCCTCCGGTAATATAAGGCTTTATTTAAAATACACTTAGATGAGGTCTCGAATAGAAATTCACCCATAACACCTTACAATACAGGTCTATTTTGCTTGCTAACTTTAAATTAATGTATCAATTAAAATGTTTAGGGCGCATTACACTTAGATCAAAGTAAAATTAATGAATAGGCCCAAAGCGCGTTAAGTTGAAGCACACAACTAGTACACTTGCACTCGTAGTATGCTACACGTGATACGGCTGTATCACGTCTTTTATCTCTTTCGTTCGCATGCAAATAGAAAGAGAGCTGAGGTGTGATAGCGCTGTATCACTGCGGCATGCTAGCTATGCTGGTCCATACAAACTAGCACACTTACACTCAGTTGCAGAAACGCTCATTAAAATTAATCCTCCATTCAATCTCTTGCTAGCTTTTACTACGTCAGCAAGCAAAAAGTGACAGCAAGAGGTTTAACGGAGGATTAACTTTAATTAACATTTCTGTAACTGAGTGTTGGTCTGTCATCTCGGTACATATTTGAAGTATACCTGTCATTTGTTTTGCCTCATTTTTCTGGTTTGAAATGTTCGCGCAAGGTCCATACCTTAATTTTACTTTGATCTAAGGTAATAAACCACAAATTAAAAGTCCAGTATGGCTGGTTTAGTGTCTCTAGCGCATTTGATGAGCGAATACATTAGTTTAACGAAACCCGTGTCTTTTGGCTTCTCTAGACCGCGAAGCAATCTGTTTTTCATTACAGCAACAAATTCCCGGTTGCTGAGCTGCCCGTCCACTGTTAAAGAACAAATTTGTTTTAGATTTTGTTTCGTAACATAACGCAATTTTGCAAGTTGAAAACTGTTAAAATCTTAAATGCTAAATTAAACCCTATCCAGTTTCAACACGGTCCAAAACAGTATGGATGCCTTCAACAGGTGTTATACGGTCGCTCGGTGCACGCAATAAAGTTGTTTATTGATTCGATTGTGTTAAGATAAGATAAGATAAATATTCTTTATTTGCACACCAAGAATAGAAAAAAAACAGAAACAACACAACAGAACAGAAAACAGAAAACACAACAACAACAAACAGACAACTGACTGACTGTTATAACAGAAAATAAGGGGAATCGGTTTTTCTATAATCAATCAACGTAGACAAATTGCTTATCATGAAGAAATGGGTCACTAGGTAAACTAAATAGAACAAGCTCTAAGCCTCTAACATAACTTACAATTTGCATATCGATTTCTTTTTTTTAGGGTGTTAACATTTTTACCTTACAACAAAAATGATACAAATATACATAACAAACACAAATAGTATAAGTTTCGTTTTCTTTAGCTAACCTAAAGAAAAAAAAGAGAAACAAAACTTATACCATACTTTTTACTGTCAATGTGACAGATTTATGAGTAATTTTAACGTTGCCATCTAGTGATTTTTCGATTTACTAGTCTTGGAAGACGCCTCATTAATTCGGCGTCAAAAGGTGTTTAAAGCACCTCACCTGCATGTGCGTGCGGCAACATCAAGCCAACTTTAGTCTTTAGGCAATAGACGTCAGACATTCCATCCGATTGTCTGATCCAATAGTATATAAGTCCCAATAGTAAATAAAGACCTGCTGCGCAATTTGACCACAGCGCACTTTTTACGTGACGCGAACTAGATAGGTAAGTAAGAAAGGTCTCAGATCTTATGTAATTGAAATGTCTCATCTCATTAAATTCTATTAATCTTACCTTTACCACTTTGTATAATATTTCTGTGCCTTTGCTAACCCTGATATTACAAATACTTGTAATTATTATATAACTGACCCACTAACAATGACATTGTAATAATTGATTAATTTCTTAGCTTTATAATAATTGCTTGCTTATTGTTAATTAATATTGCTGTGCCCTTTCAGGGTGTTCATGTACCCGCTTTAGCTCATAAGTAACACCTATGCTGTAATTGTGCGAATAAATGAATATGAATATGAATTGTAAACAAACATTATGTGATCTGAGGCTTTTTTATTTACTGCCCGAGGTTAGTATACTATTTTTCTTCTCGACGGAGGTGAAAGCGGCAACTCCGCTTAGCGCATCTTCGTTTAGTGAATTGACGCTTTCCGTCCGAAGGGGAGAAAAATATTTTTATTTATTTCCAATAACTACAGCTACAATGTAATGGTATTTACTTACTGTTCTCATCGAATATAGTGAAGACAACGTTGATGACGTGCGGGTCTAGGTCGATGTGGGCGACGGTGCGGGCGACGTGGCGCAGCGTGGGCTGGTCTATGGACGCGCCCGCGATGTGGTAGAACGTCAGCGCGGTGTCCACGTCGTTTATGTTGTTCAGCAGGTGGAAGAACTTTAGGTAGTCGTCTTTCGTTATACCCACGCCGTGGTCGCGGAAACTGCAAATATACAAAATAGTACAGTAGCACAAGGTTTATAAGTCTTACCGATATGTACCTGCGCAGTTATAGTAGATTACACACCGAGGACAGGAAAGTAAGAAAGGCCTCAGATCTCATTTAATTTACTGTCCGAGGTTAGTATACTATTTTTCTCCTTGACGGACGTGGAATGTGACTTCGTTTGCGCAGCGGGTCGGAAATTGACGCTTTCCGTCCGGAGGGGAGAAAACAATTTTTAGCGAGCGAAATTATATTGACCAATCAGGATGCCACCTTCAATACGTTTACGCTATTGGCGAAATAGTTTTCGCGCCCCTTTTGCTGCTATCCGACTTTGCACTCTTTGGCTACTAAATGACTTCGGGTTTTGTCGGGGACTCGGGCCTGCTCTGCGCAAACGAAGATTGACGAGCGGCCTTATTTTCCTGGTCGTACTGTACTATTCAATTCAAATAAATTTGGCATGCCAAGGACTTGAAAAAGGCCGAGGATAGAATTATGTGGCGCGCCTAGGGCTCTGCCATCCCAAGCTCTCTCTCTCTGCCTGTTAAGCAGTGGACGATGACAGGCTGATGATGAATGATGATGATGATGATGATTGTATATTTGTATGCCATATTGAGAATTCGACAAAGTTCTTCATTTATATTATGGCGGGCGTCAATTACGACGTAATTGTTTTAGCGACTACGTTCTGATCTTAGAAAAAGTATATGTCTAGAATGAGCCTCACACTTGTTCCGTATAAAACAAAAGGGGCTAGCTTTCTTAGGTTGGTGTGCGTGAGGCGCCATACTAATTATGTATTAGTATGGTTCTATTCTCTTATGGTCTGGTTCCTATTTTTTTCGACGCTTTCGTAGCTTTGACTGTCTATCTTGATAATCTAAGGTTCTGATGTCAAATATAGACGCCTAAATGCGCCGTAAGCCGCCAAATCGCAATAAAGGTTTCTTTTTATTTGAACGTACTTTCAAACAAGCGAGATATCGCTAAGAAAATATCAGGTAAAAATTCTACATTATGCAGAGTGTGACAGCCATTTATGACGCAGAATTTAGAGCCGGTATGATGATAGATAAACAATATCAAGCTGCCATTTGTAGCTGCAATTTTCACACCTTTACGGCTGAATTTTAATAACACTTCCGAACATCTAGCAGTCAAGAGAAACGATGCGTCCCAAATTTAGTTTATAGACTTTATACACCCTCCCTGAGGGTAGGCCTGTGCCCTGCAGTGGGGCATAAATAGTGGCTGTGATGATGATGATAGTTCTGGAGATTTCGTGATGGGAGAGTTAGTGGACTTTGCTTTTATACGGATCGATTTGATGGCTGTACATACACATCTCCAGACTTTTCTATTGAAATATAAGTAGAATAAAGTGTTAGGTAGTTAATGGTACCGTTTTTGATTTATTTATAATTAATGGACTTCTTGCTTGGGCGTTAGCACCGCATTTCCGCCAGTGTCAAGTTGTTTAAGGGAGTATCTATCCAATCTCGAGGATTGTTTTTGAGTAAGAACACAACTGAGAAGAATTGCGGAGCCTTGTGGCAGGCTGAAACGCGAACCGCGCTAACACCACGCGAAAGACAAGTGTTCCGGGCAAACCCTGCAACGTGACTCCAATAGTATCGTTAAGCCACACCTTGGACACTTTCAGCTGATAGCTGTCATTTCATACGAATGGGAAAAATTTAAAAGAAGAGTTAAGCATGTGCGATACTGAGTGAGTGCGAGCGAGACAGGAATACGCATTTTCTTAAGAGGAACCACGATGCAGCCAAAAGGGGCGAGGCTAAAAGTTGGTGGGAGGCAGGGAGTCTCCGTATTGTATACGTAGAACTAGATAATCTTTCTCATAGGTACTGTAGTCATACTTACGCCTTCTTAACTCGTTTAAGCATCCTAGACTTCTTCTTGGCCGGGTACCCGGCGTAGGCTAGTAGAAGCTCAGCGAAATCTGCTTCAGTTATACGACCATTCTCGTCTGAAAAACAATTATGATTGTTTAGTAATTAAATAGATAAATGGCGAGCAATAGAGATATGACAAAACTTCTAATTACATCTAAAAAGATCATATAAAACTCGTCGCATATAGCAGGAAAACAATTTTCATTGATTTTCTACAAACGTGCATCAACTACGTAGCTTTGAGGGTAGTGAAAGTTTGCCACAACCCCCAACCACCAAAGCGTGCAGTTGTATTGAGGCTCAAAAATGTCATATTTACCTACTATGGTCTGGCAAATAAACTATTTAAACTTATCAAATCTTTCCATTTGTTATTTTCGAATGCTTAGAATTTTGAGCATTTAGAGATCTCAAAAATATATATACAAGCTTAGATCAAAATAAAATTAATGGATAGGCCTAAAGCGCGGTAAGTTAAAGCACACTAATGGTGCACTTGGTCCATACAAACTAGCGCCAATTATCTGTCAAATCTAGGGCACTTGCATACAAATTTGAAGTAAATCTTTCATTCGTTTTGCCTCATTTTTCTGGTTTGAAATGTTCGCGTAAGGCCCCTTTCCATTAATTTTATTTTGATCTAAGTATACAAGGTGTAACAAAACACCCTAATAATATTTGAAGGGGTGGTCCTTTAAGGGTTGAACTACACATGGCCGCACGCGATCGCATTTTTCCGTCGCTCCATCCTTTTCTGTCACTCAGCGCATCGCACGCGATCCCGTTCCGTCTATCTTATATGCTCTAGCAAGCCTGAGTGACAGAAAAGGATGGAGCGACGAAAAAATGCGATCGCGTGCGGCCATGTGTAGTTCAACCCACAGATAACCCCCAGTAGATACCGCATGATGACAATTTTGTACAGGCCCGAAGTCACCATTTTTGGTGGTAGGTGCGGGTAGCGGGGCACGAAACAAATGCAACATGATTGGCCATTTCAAGGTCGCACTACTCCGAGCGTGTACACTAGTGATGCGACAGTGTATAAAAAATATCGATAAATTTTGCCATGATTATTCATCCTAAGGCAGGTGATTAAATTACTAATATTACACAACAATAAACTTATTCGATTCTTAAAAAAATTACTATTATTCCTCTTTAATTCAGAATGACACTACGTGCACAGATGTACAGATAGCGTATTATAGGGTCCTTCTTAATATGCTGACACTTTTTTAAGGGGATGATCAAACCATCAAACTGAACAACTTTCACTATAGGACCAACATCGAAATCGCGAAAAAAAATCAGATGTCCCATACATTTGGCTTGAGTAGGTTTGCAGTTTTGTATGGAAGAGTAGATTTTTTTTCGTGATTTCGATTTTGGTGCCATAGAGAAAGTTGTTCAGTTTGACGGTGATGATCCCCTTAAAAAAGTATCATCATTTTAAGAAGGATCCTATAATGTATAATAACGAACTAGCTTCCGCCTCGCGGTTCCATCTGTGACTAAAAAGCTTTTCCCTCAGGAATATAAAATTAAAACATAGTCTGTGTTACTCGCTAGTCGCTAACAAATGCAGATTTCCATTATTGGAACAATTTTTTAATAGTTTTTGAGTTTTCTTGACACAAAAACACAAAAATCTAATCTTTCCTTTTATAGTATTATAGTATAAATATATATCTTGATTTATATTCTTGTTTTCCGATACGATAAATGGTTCTTCCGTGAGAATCAGATAATGTGAAAAGTAGCCTATGATCACTGTTCCGAGTATCATCTGAATCCGTTCAGTCGCTTTATCGATATTGAGTGATAATCATAAGTACATCCATCCATCCATACTTTTGTATACATAATAATTTTAGTTTTCGTTTTTTGCTTTTTAAATGTGGAGATTTTTCAATTGGCGTTTAGATTTATATAAGAATATTTAATAAAATTGTAATGCTGTAAATCTTCCTAAAATAAAATAAATAAAATAAAATAAGAGTATTTATAATATTTGTTAAATTGATAAGATTAAGATAACAATAAAATAAGAAACAAAATTTGTAAGTAGGTAAATGATAAAACTATCGATAGCGGTCAGTACGCATAGGAGAAGAACACTATTATAGCAAGTGTCAATGTGCCTAACATGTAATACTACCGTTTTAAAATCCTCGCCTAAAAATGCTTTGTAATAATATGGCATATTATAAAAATATCGATACCGGCCCGAATGCAGAGACGAACAACACTAGCATTGCACGTGTCAATGTACGAAAGTGATAGATTTACCAAATTAACTAATGAGAGACCATTTCAAAAAGACATCAACGTGAGCTGAAATTTTGTAGAGGCAACCATTGTACCGCCCACTATAACCTGAACTCCGCAAACCAAACAAAATAATGAAAATTAATTAATGTTATGCCATCTTTCTCGTAGCTGGATGTCCAAGAGTTTTTCCCACACCATTTTATAGCACAAACTGAAAGTTTATGCTCAGAAAATCGTAATAAGTAGGTGATTTTTATTTTTTATTTGTGTGTTCACGGATCCAATACTTGGTCGGTACTGAAGTGGCGTGATCAGTGACTTGCTTACATCAGTGATCAATCATAGATGTTTGGCGCGCGTCGGCGGCCCTGTATGCGGAATCTATTGGGGGTAATCTGTGAGTTCAACCCTTAATATTACTAGGGTCTTTTGTTACACCCCTGTAAGTGTACATATTTTCAATTTATATTTTATATTTCTTTAGAGATTTCTGAAGCTGCTTACGGTTTATACTATCTAACTGAACAACTTTCACTATGGAGCCATTTTCGATATTGTTAAAAAAAATCGGCTGTTTCATACAAAACTGCATTACTGACTCGACTCTAATGTACGGGACAAATGTTTTTTTCTCGATTTCGAAGTTTGGTTCATAGTGAAAGTTGTTCAGTTTGATGGTCTGAAGCACTCCCCTAACTAGGGCGTTTTGTTACATCCTGTATAAGTGAGAAAAGAAACATACCAGGTTGTTTTCTTTGAAACTCAAGAGACAAGATTTCCTTCTGTAGCTGGTGCTGGAAGTCGAGAAACTTCTCTATGGTCAGTTTTTCACTGAGTTTAGGCCCGAAGAAGTATGTTGTGAGCGCAGAGTTGATACCCTACAATATTAAGATAATTAATGTCAACTTTAACATAGAAGATTTATAGTGTAATTTAATTTACACACAACCTAGAAACAGTGTACTCGGAAAAGGAAAAGCCAATACTTAAAACTGGCGCCTAAATATCAAAATAGCTTGAAAGTGTTGCCAGTGTTAGCGTTGTTTAGAGTCGTTGCTGATTGAATTTAAACTCTAATGAACGTGACATAAGTATCAAAATACCTTGAAAGTGTTGCCGGTGTTGGCATGGTCGCGATGCCTGGAGCCGATGCTGCTCTGCTGACGGATGAGGGCAGCCACCTTCTCGAACTCCTCGCAGTCCACGTCTCCGTCGCCGTTGAGATCAAACATTCTGAAGGCGATCTCAAAGTGACGGCGGGACGCTTGAAATTAATTAAAAATTCTTTAAATCTCTACTCTTCGGGCCTGTTTCACCACTTCCGAATATGTTCTTGTTAGCTTATCGATTATTATAGGAACTTAACCGAAAGTGGAGAAACAGGCCCTTAAAGTATTAAAACTTGTTTGTTTCGGTGTATGACATGATTTCGATAGGATAGATGACATGATTTTGATGTTTGAAGGCGATGCTTACCACCCTTTTCGAACTATACAGGGTGTTAGGTTGTGTAACAAAATTGTGGACTTCCCATACTAAATGCAATCAACTGATCGAACGTTTGTATGAAAAATCGGTTTCTTAGGGAAAGTTGTTCAGTATCATGGGTACAATCATCCCTTAAAGTAATGCAACTGTGTATTCTTACTTGTTTGTATTGTACATCCTGTTATTGTGAGAAAGTAAAGGAAATAGGCTAATGCAGGGTCCTTCTTAATATGCTGACACTTTTTTAAGGGGATGATCAGACCGTGAAACTGAACTACTTTCTCTATGGCACCAACATAGACAAACGAAAAAAAAATCAGCTCTTCCATACAATCTGCGAGTCTACTCGAGCCAAAAGTATGTGACAGCAGATTTTTTTTTCGCGATTTCGATGTTGGTGCCCTAGAGAAAGTTGTTCAGTTTGATGGATCTTCTTAAAAACTGTCAGCATATTAAGTTGAAAAACGATAGGAATAGTAAAATAGATTTGATTTTGAATTTATGTCATCAAGTTCCGGGCGTGGTATCGTAAACTAATAATAAATCAATTGGTTTGCAAGTCTTCAGTCATAGTACCAAAACAACTAGGAGCGCAAGCGGTGACACACCAATTTTTTTTTTTACATTTTACCTTTGATGATATAGGGTTACTGATGTGCGATGTGCGCACGCACTCGATGTATTTGTTAATCTATCATACCTATTGATCCAACCGATAACAATGAAACTACGAATATATTTAGTTCTAAGCCCTAAATTTACATAGGACTACACAAATATGACATCCCTATTGTAAACTAAACGAAAACATTGATTGATAAGAGATGTTATCGTCACTAATGGTTTGTAATCGAGTCATAAAAATACGTGACTAAACGTAGGGCTAAACCCTAAAATCTACATACAATTATTCATAAAACTGTCATGCTAATGGTTACAGCAAAACTGGTTTTAATTCGACTGCGACACGCAAGGCGAGCTTCGATAACAATGAGTAGCGCGCAACAAGTGTTATTTTTCTCAGAACCCGATCTAAATACAAACCCTGATCGATTAAATATATAACTAGGTCAAATATATGTTCATATCGCATCAAAATTACGTCCTGCAATGACTCCGAGGAGTACTCTTAAGAAATATGAAAGATGAATTGGACTTATCAAGGCTCGAGATAAATCTTGAATGGGAGGGATCACAAAATCATTACATTCGCTCATGCTCCGTACGCGCCTTCATCCGGGCTGCGTGGACAGTGGACATCCGATCGTACTAGACTCATATATAGCTATCCATCGACGAAGACAAACGTGCTAAACTAAACATATCTAAAGCGATGTTGTATTAGAATTTGATTGTAAATAAAAGTGTTTGTTTTTATTTATAATTTACGACAGTTATTGTAACGCATTAATGTTCTTTTAAAAGCGAACTAAATTTATTTTAAAACCTTATATTTCACTCATTGATTTAATTTCTATACCACATGACGCGGCAAAATGGTATTTTCACTAAAGAGATTCAGATGGAGGATAAAGACCAAAGCCTTTTATTATCTGAAATGTGGCGCGAAGACTATCACGTTTCTATTTTGGGCATCTCTGTACTTGATGGTGATGAAAATGACGATATTCAAGAGCAATGTGAATACACCTGTTGTGAAGGACTGGTCTTTGGGACCTGACAATTACACCAAGTGGCTGGTAAATAATATATGTATTCTCTTGTGACCCTTTTACAACCAAAACAAATGTGCTATGCATTTGCATCTCATTTGAGATTGGCGGCAATTTTTAAGTGTTGGGAGGAAGACGATAATGATTATGAATTTATGATAGAGTTTCAGAATATCCCTCGTCTATTTCCAAATACAATAATTATGTTTCATGTTTGTTTGAAAAATAGCATTTAACAAATAAATAAAAAACAGTTGCAGGGTCCAGTTTTAGGAGACGATGAGCCGGAAGTGGAATTGAACGCAGAATGGTCAGAACCAGATAACGCAACAACTGAAGAGTTAGAAAAGAGAGCGGCAAGGGTCCAGCAAGTATGTCTGTCTCACTCACTAGCCTCGCAGCCAATCAACAACAAGGAGTTCTTTGTGGATCACGCTCATAACATCGTCTGGTGTAATATTTTTAAAGCGGCTAGTTCTTCGTGGCTGTATAACTTCAATATACTGGGTAAGATTTGAAATGCCTAAATGTTATGCCTCCGTATCATGATTGTGTGCCTTAACACATATTGCCAGGTCACCATCATTAATATTTACGAACTACGTTATGTAGTAATAGATGCTTTTTCTTATACTATGGCTACGTTCTAGCCGGGGTGGTGCGATCGCTAATGCTTACTCATTTCTTCAAATGTTGACTTTCTGATCATCCCCGATCTTTTCCTTCACCTGTGCTAAATAACTCTACCTACTCCTATTTATAGTCTTCAAAAACCTTATTAAGTGTCAAAGAAAACTGTGAATCCTGCTGAATATGTACTTTGAGGATCAGACGAACGAGGAATCGCTTTACGTACAATTTTAATTACTTTTTTTTTTATTTCCAGGCGGATACGACAAGAAGTTTTTATCCCGGACCCGGGACACGCCGCTTATGCTGGCACGAAAGAAATTCCCTCGTCCCAGCGTAGACGAATTACGGGATTCCGTCAACACACCAGGCGTCATCTCCCTCTTGGTGGTCCGAGAACCTTTCATCAGGTTGCTTTCCGCTTATCGGGATAAGCTGGAGAATATAACACCACCATACTACAGGAAACTCGCAAGAGCAATTGTAGCAGCAAACCGAGAAAAAGCTATAAAGATTTTTGGACCAATCAAAAGTTACGGGCCTACTTTCTATGAGTTCGTAGTCTACTTGATAGAGAACTATAAAGCTCAAGATCAGGCGTTTGCTTTTGACGAACATTGGGCCCCATATTACCAGTTTTGTTCGCCGTGTGCAGTGAATTTCAGTGTTATTGCTAAAGTGGAGACTTTGTCCAGGGATTCGGGGTATGTTATTCAACAACTCGGCCTCGGCGAGGTGTTAGGTCGGAGAGTGAAGGATCGGAGGACGCGCCTTCGAACTGTCATGAACAAATCCCGAGACGGGAAGAATACAAACGCCTTATTGAAATACTATTATAGTCAACTCGATGAAAATATACTTGGTGACTTGTTAAAAATTTATGGCTTAGATTTTGAAATGTTCGGATATGATGCTAAAGTTTATAGTAGTTATGTTAGAAAATAAACAATTTATTGCGTTCCTTTCATTGCGTTTTCTTGTTTTTATTACACAACATTTACCGTCCAGTTTTAATTTTATTTAGTTGTCCAATTGTTTTCGTCTGCTACGATATAGAACAGAGAGCATTGGGAGCGCCTTGCGGAGGTATGGACCCTCAATCAAGGGCATTCGGGCTCGTATCCGCATAGATGACATGCTATTTACCATTCAAACTTATGTACGTAATACCGCCTGCTCTCAAACAGTGAAGGAATACATTGTAAGTTAACCTACATACGTTGAAGAAGAAATTCTGATGGTATGTGAATTGTGAAGTTAGCCAGTCCGAATTTGATACATACATACTCCTCGAGGGAAGGATGTATACAGGGTGTAAGGAAAAGTATAATTAACCTTTAAACTACATACTCTACCCATTAAACTGAATAACTTTTACAATGGGAGCAAACTAGAGAACGCAAAAAAAAATCTGATTCGAGTAGGCGCTACAGTTTAGTATGGAACTAAACTGCAGCGACTACTCGACTAAAGTGTATGAGACAGCAGACAGCTACTTTTTTTTTGTTCTTACTAGTTTGCTTCTATGGTAAAAGTTGTTCAGTTTGATGGGTACAGTATGTGGGCTTAATTTGGGCTTAATTAATGATACTTTTTCTTACACCTTGTATAGGTAGAATGTAATGGTGGTGAAAGATGAAAAGAAACTCAAAGAAAATGAAGATGATGCTGATGATAATAAAATATAATACTCACTCGATAATACAGTCAAGAGGAAGATGTAGTCACTGAATGTGATGAGACCAGACGAGCCCAGCTTGAAAAATATGGAGTCTTCATCTAGATCCAAATTCAAGCGTTGACTGATGCTCTGTACGGAACAGTAAACACAAGCTAAACAATATCATCTCATCAGTAAATAATAAAGCTTTACATATTATTCTATGAGCCTACGGCTGAACTAAGAAGGAAGATGTAAAACAAATAACGCAGTGGAATACCTATTTATTAGTTATTCTATTCAATAACGTTCATATTAGTTAAAATATTCACGCCTATGAGGTGTAAATGGGGACTAATTTAGCATGACATGTTATTGACAATAATATTTTTTTGCCGACGTTCAAAAAACATTAATTCGACAGCTAGTGTATGATACTAAACAGAAATGAAGGAAAACTATCAGAAAACCAACCGTGGAAAACGATATCAAATAAAACAATATATCGGGGTCGAACTACTCATGCTTAGGAAAAACAAAATGCAATTGATTTGTTTTCTGCAGCAAGCAGTATTGTGCTTGAAGAAGAAAATGAAAGCACAAACCTGCAGCTCACCAAGCCAATGATTCTACTACAAAATACAGTAAAGATGAATATTAGTGAAATTTCCTATCACTAAAGTGTGGGTGTCAACAAATCTAGATCAATACACGAAGGGAAACGAGACGAGCGCAGAAGGGGGAAAATAATTCAAATCTGTGCATAATAAAGAAAAAAAATACGTATTTACAGAATCGAGAGCGGTAGAAATAAGAAGAGGAAGGGACAGTACCTCATCGATGTTCTGAAAAGACAAGAAAGTGGTGTGAGTGGCAAGGAAGATGGTGCCAGTGCTAGTGTCCAATGGTCCAGGGAAACATTTAAACAGCTAGGTTTTAGGGCTATACAAAGTGTAATATATTGTACAGGTAGATTCATAAAAGAATTGACAGCAAGTGAATTTAAAATTGAGGCTTCGAATGCTTTTTATTTTGGTTTGTAAAATGGGTTCTTTAGGGCCTGTTTCACCACTTCAGAGTAAGTTCTTGTTAGCTTACCCGACAGATATTTTGACATAATTTCATACAAAATATCTCAAAATATCTGTCGGATAAGCTAACAAGAACTTACTCAGAAGTGGTGAAACAGGCCCTTAGTGTTTTGTGTTTCTGATAAATATACTCTTTTATTTTATACATGGTCCAATCTACAAGAAAAACGTTTAACTGAGTAGACGCCTGCGGTAGTGGAACGGTGCGGGAGGGTGTGAAATAAAACATAGTTTTTTTTCTATACTGTCATGTTCTTCACCTTAGTTCAATACCCATACGTAATAGTAAGACAATCTAAAGTTGCCATATAAATGCATACAAAGCTATGAGACCGATCAAAGTTGACTTTTTCATCTGGTCTTATAGCTTTGTATGACAACTTTAGACAGTCTTACTATTACGTATGGGTATTACGTATGAACTAAGGCGAAGAACATGACAGTATAGAAAAAAACGGTAACCTCTAAATTTTAAAAATTTCATACAATTTTTTTTTTTTTGTTACTGCGGGTTGTGATCTGTAAGACTTTGGTTTTTATATTAGTAATTTTGTACCTTACAATAATATCTAAACGGCAATCGGTAATCTTTTTGGTAATAAATAAGTCCCGTGGCTACGGTACTATAACACGTATCTAAAGAATACCGTATACCATCGAATAATATCAGAAGCAGATCAGTTTTACAGACAAATTGTGCAATAAGAGTATTATAGAAAGTATTTAATTTGCGATACAGAGAATTTAAGTGGTAAAAAGATTTTAATTCAAACAATCCCGTTTTATGTTTTAAAATTAGGGACCAAACAGAAATCTTTTTTAAATGGAATCGAATCTACACAAGGAAAGGTACAACGAGTATCGTTTACTTTTGAATAAAAATGTCTTATGCTATTTTTGCTTGATCCCTAAACAAGAAAAAAAATCATCAATCAAGAATCGGAAGACTATACCTGGAAAAATAAAGGAACTGCACAATAATTATAATAGACAATGTAATTTTGTTTAACATTTACCTTAGGGTCATATCTCTTATACTGATCCAGCCCCAAACCTGTGAAATTTATATTCATTAAAAATTGGGTAAATAATAAGGTACACACAAAACGCTCTTCCACGTTTTGTACTCTTTCACGTACTAAACCAAAAAAATGACTATTTTGTACAAAATGTGGTTATCGAGACAACAATTTGATTTGGATGCTGGAGCTGGCAAACGACTGTGTAAATTAGCTATGAACTATTTATATCAATAAAACCAGCTTTTTACAAAAATCTCTAATGTCTCTTACATTAATAGTATCACAGCATACAGGGTGTAATAAAACACCCTAGTACTACTTAAGGGGGTGCTTCAAACTATCAAACTGAACAACTTTCACTATTGAGCCAACATCAAATCGCGAAGAAAAAATCAGCTACCCCATACATTTTAGTCGAGTCGGTACTGCAGTTTTGTATGGGACAGGCGTTTTTTTTTTCGCGATTTCGTATTTAGCTTAATAGTGAGAGTTGTTCAGTTGCATGATATGAAGCAACCTTTAAGTAATAGTTTTGTTACACCCTGTAGATTATTGCATAATTGCAAACAATGCGTACGACACGCATGATAACTAGAAAATATCGATCTGTCATCTTTTATGTACAGTATTCCATGTTCCAATTTATACCACCTCAAAAATACTACAGTTCTGTCTCATTGTCTTAAAAACCAAAATGTACAAAATATCCCATTATGAATTTTACCATCAGGCTGTTTGACTCCAGGTGTCATGGAGCGTAGAAAGTCATCGGGAGTCATGAACACCTCGTGCTGATCGTGGTGCTGGGCCTGTAGTGTCGCGAAGTAACGAAATACCTTGTCCGGGGTAGAGTAGTGACGCATTCTGTTTTCATACTCTATTATCTATCCAGCAGCGTCCAGGGTAGAAATGTTGTTTTCAGAAATGTGTCAAAGAAGATACTTAATTACAGTATAAATCAGTTTACTTAATTTCGTTCTATAGAAAGGCTTTTCCGAAATTATACGAACTGTTACCCATTTTCTAAATAGATATTTATGGACTGAACTAGGTAGGTACCTATATTTCTAGTTGTATTTATTTATCTAGCCCTAATGAGCCAATTAGGGTATATTATTACAACGTAAAACAAGATAACATTAAAATTATCTCAAGGAACAGATCAATATTCAACCAGTTATTTATCTTATCACTTAAGAAAGTTAAACTCATTAGGTCTAGCACACGGCATCCTGGAAACGAGAAAGATCGAGATGTGCCCGTCTTTGTTACTTTGCGCCACTGTGCAACCCAAAATGTGTGCTCTCGACGACATTCTCGTCACTTTGTGATCATGCTAACCATCCTGATCTAGTATAGTTTCTCTATTTGCGCGCCGCTCCAATTTTTTTCACACTACTTGTCGCGGCAAGTGCGACGTTCACACTCTAAAAAGAGCGGGAAGAGGTCATTTTTTATTTTCTGTGCAGCGACAGCGCGTCCCGCGCAGTTAGAGAAAACATGCTAGAGGGGCAGCTGGTGATCGATAAGTCACCATAGCTTACTTGACATTTTTCATGGTGTTAAATTTTAGAACAGTGACATATTTTTTAAAAACAATACATGAATATATGAATAAAAATAAATTTGAAAAAAAAAACAAGAAAAACTAAATACCATCAGGCTGTTTCATGCCAGGTGTGATCGCTCTCAAAAAGTCATCCGGCGTCATGAAGACTTCTGTGGTATCACCATACGTTAACTTCACTGTTGCAAAATAACGGAATATCTTATCTGGAGTGGAATACGATCTCATACGATTTTCATATTCTATGATCTGGATGGAAACAAAATAAAATAAAAGTGAAAAGAAATAAATAAATGAAAGCCTACACTAAATGAAAAAATATTAAGTAAATTAGAAGACATGAATGAATGAAATTTCATTCACCTCATAATTTGGGCATTTTTCATAAGATATATGAACTTTTTTAATGGCATGTGTCCAGATCAAAGGCATTGGGCAACCACTATCAAATTCCTGCCCCCACCTTCTTATCTTATCTTATCTTGTTGTGGGGGCTGGCAAGCCAGCAACACTTGGACCCAGTGGAATCTTTTGTGTTAGCCCCAATACTTTTTGCTTTCTTCACCCTTCAAATACATGGTCAATGAAGGAGGCAGGAGGAGAATGGAGGAGGAAGGAACCCCCACCTTAACATTAACAAAATAAACCATGCTGTGAGAGATGGCTGATTTTCGATTGACTTGTACAGTCAACATCAAAAGTTAATGATGATAAAAGTAATAAAATATCAATTTGTTCATGGTTAAATTTTCAGTTTGAATTTCGCCAATGTTCATTGACTTATGCTGTTGACTGTACCGACTTTTACATTTAAATGCTATCACTTTGTTGGTTGTAGACGTACCTTTCTGTCTCTAAATCCAACTTTCTCTCTTCTGTATCTCTTCTTTTTTGTATCAATTTCACTATCTGAATCAGAGTCTGAGATCTCTTCCGCAGCCGTGATCGACGGGAACACTTGGTACCTTAGCCTGGAATCAAGTGCATGGATATGTCAGGAGACAAAATGGATTGATAATAACATTGCTTCTGTCAGATACATCCGGAATTCTGATTCGGGATCAGGATTTAGTATGGATTTGCCCCCACCAGATTTCCGTTTCAAATTACAGTAGTAGTAAGAATTCCGTTACGGTATGCTGGATGTATTCTATATGTGGATGCTTGTAAATGGTATTATTTTACATTGCACCCTCTGCACCCCCCCCCCCCCCCCCCCCCCCAATGTAACGTTTAATAGATCTTTAAACAATATAGCCAAATAAATGAAATACATCTGCCAGTGTGTTGATCTTAAATTTTTACAGCTCTTATGCATATTAATTAATAGAGAGGTTGCGAACTTAAATGTTTTCTATGAATCAAATGTTTTTTTTTTCGTGATTCCAATTTTGATTTCATAGAGAAAGTTGTTCAGTTCGATGGTCTATACAAAACCAACTTTAATGGGCTAATATCTATCTTGAGCTACTATCCCAGAACCGACTCAAAGCACCCGAACATCATAGTGCATTTTGTTTTTGTAAGTACTAATAAAAACGCATTCTTACCAAATCTTGTAAGACACATAGGATGCAGCACTAAACAGAAGAGAGTAGCACAAATATTTGTACGAGTATTTCCGAAAGCTCTCAGAGTCGTGATGTTTTTTATCTTTGCTATAATTGCGTTGGACGATAATTGAACTATTCGTAGATGCTCGGGCGAAAATCTTCGCCTGTTCACTAATGCCTGCCAAATTTCGGGTGGCAGCTATTCCCCTTGGTAAGTTGAAGAGTCTTGCAGATAGATGATACATCTTTGAAGGTGGTCACAAACTTAAATAATAACTATACTATATTTGCTCTTTTTAAATATTTTTCACAACGAACAGTAGAAAGTATGTAACGATAACGATAACCAATAACCATACATAAATCAGCTGAATTTTGGCTCACTGTCACTGACACTAGTGACAACTGACATTGAAATCAGTGTTGCCAAATCCCAGCCAGTCTAAGTCGCCAAAAAACTCAGGCGTAGCGCACCATATCGATGACATTCGATAAAAAGTGTTCGATGAAACAATCTAAGTGTTGACTTTCGCAGTAACGTAGGGAAACCGTAACTATGTAACATAGCCTAAAGTAGCCCACTCACAGTAGTCCTACATGCAGGGGCTTTAGTTTACTTATGGCTTGCATCAAGTCTGACAGTCTGTCCTTTAGAAAAACAACACTTTTTACTGTTAATGGGACAGGTTTATGAGTAATTTAACATTGCCGTCTACTGTATGTTCGATTTACTAGTCTTGGGAAACGCCTCATTCGGGTAAAAGTTTAGAAGATTATTTTTAGGCGCTCGAATTTGAATTGCCTCATTTCAGAATCTGTTGTTCTTAGGAAGGGCTGAATCCAGTGGGAGCGCAGCGAAGATAAAAAGAAATCTTTGACTCCTCATTTTGGAGACAGGTCCATAAACCCCTAATGTAGCCTAAATGGCGATAAATCACTTAATCCGGCAACATTGAATTAACAGCAGTCTATTTTTTTTCATTTTTGAATTCGGATACAGCAGCCGTTGTATGGCAGCCTTTTAAATGGTGATGTATTCGATTCGATAATTGAATACCATCAACAAAAATAGTGTGACATTTTGCTTTTTCCTAGCCCTTCTGTAGAGATGCCACAGTCGTTCACTATTTTGGTACACTAGGTAGGTATTAACCTCTTTGGTACTAACTATGTTTTTTTTTGTGATGTTCAGTGATTCAGTCCATAAAGTTACTAATAGGGAGACTGGCAGCTGAGAGAGCGAGATGGGTCCACTGTATAATAGAAAGATATTCGTGATGCGAGGCAATACCGTTTTTGGGATCTTATTGCAGGGTAAAAATTCGCTTTATGTGAATAATTGCGAATCGAAAGTGAAATCGTAGATAATTTTGTGAAATATACTGACACATTTTCATTATTTTATCCACGATTTCACGTTAGACTCAGTATTATAGACTGTGCTCGAATTTTTGCTTTCGCGGCCGTAGTATGGCAAAGTAATATAGCGCTATCGCACCTGCGCTCTTTTTCTAGATCGAGATAAAAGGCGTGATATAGCTTTATTACGAGATTCACGCGCATCATGCTAGGGCTTCTCATCCTGTATCATCGATTATCATCATCATCAGCCTATCATCGTCCACTGCTGAACATAGGCCTCTCCCAAGGTGCACCACAAGACTGTCCGTCCTCGCTCGGCCTTTCTCATCCAGTCGCTTCCCGCTTCCATTATATCGATACTGGGTATTAAAAAAATAATCCATAAGGAGCCTTTTCACTGCAGTCCGCTAAGCAGGACTGCAGGCACAGTTTCATACATTATGCTCGGTGTTGCAGGATGCCAGATGCCATGGAGGCATGTGACATCATTCACTACATACCCTATAAAAGCGGCGGACCCTGTAATTAATGTACCGTACTCATGCAGTAGGTACTAGTCTACTAGGCTAGGTACGAATGTAATATGGTACCAATTTACGCAACTCTATCATCCATAGACAAACAGACCTGTCGACAGAGCAAGCTGCATGAGGCATGAATTTTCTTTGAATTTACAAAATTATCAGCGCTAGCAAAAGACATCTTTCGAATAGTGTCAAAGGTAAATATCGTTCAAAAGATAAAAGTATTTATTTCTATCGTAAACAAGTTATACATAGGTACTAATCGTATATTTCAAAGTGTCTTCAGAGTGCTAACATTTATTTCATTGCTTGAAAAGAGTGTTATATAACCTTGAATCACGGGACTTCAGTATTGATCAGTTCTAATATTATTTTCTTGGACAAATTCTAGTCAGGTATGTATTCTTTTGCTTTAATTATGGAAGTTGTAAGGCTGAGGTAACCTTACATAGGTAAGTACCTACTTTTTAATATTGCGGAATTCGATTCCTGAACACCCCCTGTAAAAGTGCATAGGGTTTTTGACACTGCGTTGAAACTAGTAATAATTTATAAGTAATAGAATTGTTCAAAATATCATATTTCCTTTCAATTTAGAAAGTAACCTTGAAAATTCCATGACACAGATTCAAAGAAATAATTTCCTTTCTAGTCACAATTTAATTTTGGCGGCCCAGTAGCTCAGTTGGTAGTGAACCTGCCAGCTGTGCCGAGGGTCACGGGTTCGAATCCTGTAAGGGACAAATATTTGTATGATAAAGAACAGGTATTTGTACCAGAGTCATGTTTTTTTATCTATATGTATTCTATATTGTTGTCTACTATTCATAATACAAGTCCAGGCTAGATTCTGGAACTTTTAACCACTTTTTGTGACTAGATAATTTGTGTGACAATGTTCAAGATATTATGGCGCTAAGACATGCCCTTCGTCCACACCAACACCCACTTTTTGCAGTACATAAAACAAGAACTGTATCCATGTCACTATACGGGCTCATTAAGCGAAGGCGAAGCTCATTAACACTATCATATACCTTGAGCTGGTGGACATTTTTGTGGACTCAGAATCTAGGCTTCTATTATCAGCCAGACAATATTTAGGCTCAGTATCAGCTAGAGGCTCTGTGGTGGATATTTCCCCCATTGCTCTTAACACATTCACTGCCACCGTCAACTCTAGTGGTTTCTTTATCTTTTATCGGATGCCCCCGACACATATAGTGGAACAATGGGTAACACCTATCATACTCCCAGTGCCTCTCGACCACTCTGCGTGTCCATTTTTTATTGGAAATACAAGTATATTCCTATTAGCACTTCATGGTTTGTCCCACAAAAGACACTCTAACATACTAACTCGTTGGTACTGAGTGGAATAAACCGGACAATCCTGCGTGTCGAGAGGCACCCAGCGTAAGAATTATATGGACAAGCATAAGTGTTCAAGGGCACTAAGCATTGCATTTTTTTGAACAACTATAAATGTTCGGGGCACACAGCTTTCTATGTTTTGAAGTGGCACCTGGGTTATTTAGGCTTACGGGGGAGGCAGTGAATGCGTTAACTGTGATTAATATTTTGATATGTATAAATTATGACAGTTTCATAACTATGAACATAATCTAATATTCTTTGACATGCATATCTAATTATATTTATTTCTTTCTAAATGTTATAAAGATTTATTAATATAATGAT
The DNA here is from genome assembly GCA_963693445.1 of Agonopterix heracliana. Taxonomy (NCBI): domain Eukaryota; kingdom Metazoa; phylum Arthropoda; class Insecta; order Lepidoptera; family Depressariidae; genus Agonopterix; species Agonopterix heracliana. Next base: position 7,959,280 of record OY856310.1, read on the forward strand.
CTACCGCTCGAAATATTAATGTCTGAAATAATGTTATTTAAATTATCAAACGACGAAAACTACACTATGTTTGTACTGTTAGTGTAAGTTGTTGAATAAATAAATGAAAATTTATTTTATAATTGGCTCGGGCAAAATAAAAAATTTTTACAGTTCACACTGTTAAACATAAATATTATTCCATCTCATTATCACATCCATGAGGGTTTTCTATTATTTTAATTTACATGTGAAATTTAATAGTTAGTTATATGTAGCTGTAACTATTGTTTTTAACAATATTCCTTTTGATAACATGTCTGCGTAACCCTTTTTTAACAGTCGAATGGGTACACAGTAGTAGTCTTTGAATGTTTTTAAGAAATGAAACTAAAATAAATACATAGGTCAAGTTCTTATCTATAAAATTGTATCTTAACTATTATAAAATTGTAGCAAAAGTGTGTCTGTACAATGAAGATATTTACAAGAAAAAGATTATGGTATCAAATATATAAAGTACAACTACAAAATAAATACACCATTGAATTACATAACATTTTCTAGACCAGACATTTTTGTCATTCATGAAATCATTGAGTATTTTGATTAACAATACAAACTGACATAAATGATTTCAATTATGTCCTTGAACCGAGTTTAAAAATAGTGTTCATATCTACACAAAAATAGGTGAACAGAATTGAATGTGTGCCAGATTTACTTCTAATGTGCATCAAGATGTTTTATAACTTTTACGTATTTCTAACGAGATAGTCATTTAGTAGAATTTAATTCTATTAGCTGTAACTTAGGAGTATGTATTATAATGTTAATAGGAACTTAGCGTTTCATACACACATTTAAAACTGTAGAATAAATCGATGTTCCATTTTGGTATCTGAAAATATAGGACCTGTAGCAGTTACTGCAGTCTAGTATTTGGATACAATAATCACCAGAATTAATTTCGCTCCTCTACATTTCATACAAATATTTATTTAACTGACAATGTGCCAGTGCCAGATAATTTGACATTGCGTATTTCACTGTGACCTAGATTTGACTGTCATTGTTGTTTTTTTTTCATCTAACATCACAGACAGTTCATTATAAATTAAAATGTTAATAGTTAATTAATTAACCTTAATTATACGTTTAAATGCAAATACCTACAGGAGATGTCAAGAAAATAATGAATCAAATTAGGTTTTTTTTTAATTTTAAACTTGTGATGCAAGTACATGCGACATAACAATTCCGATGAGACATTTACTCAATCTAAACAGCTTTCTTCTATGAGATAGAAAGAAATAATTATCGATTGATACCTAGTCTCCATCTTTGTAGCAATATCTTTATAAAAAATTTGATTTACACATATGTACCTAACATAGCTAAACTACGTTTTATTTACTAAAGTATGCCATAAATTTACACCTATTGCAACAACATATTATAACTATAAGTATTGTATCTAAGAGTGATGCTAGTCTCCATACGGAAGAGAGCTAGCGACTCAATCATGAGGTACCTAATTCGTCCATCATACTGAAATGCCTATATATTTTTTGTCAGTTGTAATTTATTAACTACCTATATCTTATTGTTTAATTTGTTTTCAGACCTGACACAAAGTTGGGAGCCAGGCAACACACATAAACAAGAATCATGCATCGTGCGAGGGTAGTCTTACAAGTCTCAAATAAAATCGGAACCACCGATAGATTTGCCTCATGGCTCCTCAACAGACCACAGGTATGTAAAGCTATTATATCGGAATACATCGTAATACTAAGTGATGTTGGTGGGAAAATAGGGTTGAAATTGTCAAGAAAAACGATAGAAACCTACTGTGATTCCTGGAGTGTGATTTTGGAAACTCATTCGCTGAAGTCAGCAGTTGAAAATGTCAAAATTACTATGGAGATATGCATCTTTCTACTGCTGATTTGACTTTCAAAAATCATACTCCAGGAGTGCGATTTTTCAAAGTCAAATCAGCAGTACAGTACTTCAAGAAAAATAACGGGCATCGACTAACTTCGTGTTCCCGAAGATGACCGACCGAAACTAGGCAGTGTTGTTATAATGATATAGAGCTGCTTTTACGATTATTGCCGATGTTTCCGATGCCCATTATTTTCCTTGAAGTACTGTAGAAAGATGCATACATATCACCATAGTAATTTTGACATTTTCAACTGCTGAGCTCAGCGAATGAGTTTCAAAAATCGCACTCATGACTGTAGTGCATCGTTACGGAACTATTAAAGGGGCGCTCACAAAAGAAATATGCGCTAAACGAATTTAGGTTTCGTCAAATGGGAGGCTCTTTCTTCACACCCCTTGTTTCTAATTTTGGGTAGGATTTCTTTTTAGAGTGTTTGTATTCAAGAAGTTAAGCCCAGTGCAACACATAACACATCTTTCCATAATGAAACCATAAATATCCTAAAAGACTACCTTGTTGTTATTGCTTAAGAGGGCTCTCGGAGTCCAGTGGCGCCCTCATCACATTAAAAAAGATTTCTCAATAAAGAAAGCCTAAATTCAAAAAGTGCTCAACAAAAACGCTACAAAAGCCTTCAAGCTATTTTCATAGAATACTTTTATAGGTTTTTTAAAGGTCTAAACATACAAATTTTGAAAAACGAAAAAAAGCGGAGAAATCTTTTTTAATGTGATGAGGGCGCCACCTGGACTCCGAGAGCCCTCTTAATTTAATATGTAGATTGTAATTGTAGCACTATTACTGACCACCCTGTGTAGTCATTTGTTTTGAATTGTAAACTGTATTGTTAAGAATACAATACATTGTTTATTAGTTCTTTAGTAAATTAGAATTGTGCCTCTAGCTAAAGTTCCCCACTGCTAGGGCACAGGCATGTGTGGCCACTTGTGCACTACTCTGAATTTGTAGGACCTGAGTCCGAGAAAATATGGATTTGATAGTCACATCCGTAATTTTAAATTTAAAATTCACATATTTCTTGATGGACCGTGATTTCCCGGATGCATTGTACAAGCGCACTATGCTATGGGCGTTAATTCAACACCATTTTGTATATGTATATAGCCATATAGCCAAGCATTTTCACACACTGGTTTTAGCTGGTTTCAACTCATTGATAAAGCGTTTGGATGTTGTGGGCAGTTACAATCAACAAAATGAGTCATCTACAATTGTGGTTATTCCACGAAATAAAACAAATATGTAAATAACATAATATGTTTGTATAGATAGATTAAGATCGTACTAGCAGTAACAAGAATTAAACTGTTAAGTAGATTTTGGGATTTCAACTTTAATTTCAATGCATTTTTGGTTGGTTTGTATTTTATCTTCATTATTTTACATAATGAAGATAAGTAGACAGATTTTATCTTTATTATGCTTTGACGACATTGTTATTGCAGATAAAAAACTGACTGTTGATTAAATTTGAGGTGTAGATAAGGTTGCCTTATCTTTGCTATCTGAAACTTGACCTGCTGAAACACCACGAAATTCTGAAGGAAAAACATAGTTCCAGTATTCATTATCAATACAATGATGACACGCCCATTCTAGCGAAACCATCAACAGATTGACGAGCCCCTATAATAACCTCTGTTTTTCTGTAGTTATCATAAATAATTGTTTTTTTTTGTGCAGGCCGCCGCTTTGACAGTAAACGCCAATAGGCTGAAGAGTTCTTTAGCGGCGGAACCCTTCCTCAATGGGTCCAGTTCGGCGTACGTCGAGACCATGTACAACACATGGCTCTCAGACCCCAACTCCGTGCATGCGGTGAGTCATAACATAATTTACTGTTTATTCCCAGCAGTTCCGTTACAGAATATATAAATAGTACTACACACAGAATGGCCATTCCCTGTCGGGTCTGCCCCTCACCCCGTACTTCAGGGTTGATTTTAGAGGAGTCGAGCACGAAGCATATTATACAGCAGGGATGGCTCGTGTGCCTACGAAATCTTGTTTATGTAGTAGTTACATTCAAATATCGTGAGATCGTTCTATGGAGAGTCAGGGGTGTGGTTCCGTGGCATAATTACCATCGCGAAACGAACGAGACTTTTTTTCTTGTAATTTCGTGGAACTAAGTAAGAATTAAATTTTACTTAAGTCAAATGTGATTGAAGTTGTCGCCATAAGTCGCTTGCCATTGCAGTACTGACTGACCCCTTGAGCTCAAAGAGACATTGCCTGGTAACAGAAAACTATCACCATCATCTGACTATTTACATATCCAATATAAATGCGAATTGGTAGTCAACTAGGTGTCGAGAGTATTTTGAAGCCACAATAGGAATCTGACTTGGCTTTACAACAGATGCAAAATGTGATTGAAACAAACAAGCGATGGACATTATTTTGTGGTTAAGACGTACATATTTAGTTATTTATAGCGGTTTATTACAGCTTGTGCGGTCAGTGATATAATCTGCCATGTAGAGGTTCTGTATTAACAGGTTACCCGTTTAAACTAGTAACAGTTAATAACTATTCGGATTTTATTGCCCTGTCTTGTCTATATCCCGTTGTACACACGGCGACACATCAAGCTACGCAAAACCAATATAAGCTCGCTGCGCGTAGGGTGAATAACGTATAACGTCGCGCGGCCAGCTTATTTTGGTTTTGCGTAGCTTGATGTCTCGACGTGTGTACGTTTAAAAGCAAGGCCTTCAAAATTAAGCAATGATTTTTTGTTGTTTTTGAAGTAACGTAATTACTAATTAAATACTTAGACTTCACTGTCACTTCATACAAAAAACTGACAAGAGGTAAGCAAGTGCGATACTAAGTGAGTGCGAGCGAGAGAGGAATACGCCATTGCCTATTGGTGGGAGGCAGGGAGGGTCCGTCTTCTGGATGTATAGGTAGTACCATACTCTTTCTTACATTATGCCAAAACATACAGTAAAATTGGCACAGCGATGACCTTGAATGCGCAAAAATAAAATTCGGGTCTTATTTGGCGAGGGGAAGCGGGATGCGGATGACGCGCGAACGCCATTAGCCGATTATTCGACTTTACGGCTGCACTGCAACCTTCGCAGAAATCCCTACCACTTTCCCCCAGCGTACATCATCCGTTGCACGACCTGTAAAATATAAATAATGGTATACAACGGTTTCTTGTCGTTTTGTCGTAACTTTAATAAAAAATAAATAAATATCATGGACATTGTCACACAAATTATCTAGTCACATTTAAAGTACCTAACAGAAACCTAATGGATACCTATAGAACATAATCTCACAACACAACACTTATCACAGAAAATTCTAAGAACGCAGACATCTTTGCATTGTCATACCTGACGTCATAGCATTTAGAGTGCAAATGACCTAATGCACTTGAAAGATTGAATAACAGACGAGACGGTATCAAATGAACAAATTGCGCTTTGTATGCTTGATACTCAACATGATACAAGATACACTGATAGGGTTACCAATTAGATATTTGAAAGGTCCTGACATGAAGCCGGACATCTCAAGAAACGTTCGGTCCGGCCCGGACCTTTTTTTGTCACAAAATGAAATAAAAAAAAGTTTGAACTAGTTTAAGTAATTGAATTCAAAAACGAAACATTCATTCAAAATTTTCCTTTTCTGAGTCAGCCATACAAAATCTGGATGCCGGACGCCCGTCACATGTGAAACAACGAAATACGGCACTCTCCCGATTTCTCGCGCTTTTTTTAGAAAATTGACGAACTAAGTCGCAGCTGTCAATACCGCACTCTCCCAATTTGAGTGCCCTTTTTTCCAAAATTTCGAACGTGGCGTGAGAGCGTCATGCAATTTTTCGTCACGGCATATGAGTCGGTTTTACTACCAGGGCGCGCTAATAGATGTTTCACATCAAAAGCCTTACAAAGTCCAGACGGAGGTCGAAAGTCCGGACATGTCCGGACGAATGGTAACCCTATTACACAGAGTTACGAAACTTTGACCGTGACATAAAAGCAACGAAATTATTGTACATAAAAAGCCATTCATTGTATTGTAAATGAAATCGAAGTATTTTCTGTTATAAATATAATGTACTTCGTTCGAGAAATAAGACGATTCTATATTTTTTTTTACAATTCATACACAGAATGTCAATGTCATGGAAAATAATTAGGGTCATTCACGGACCTGAAAAAAAGACGGACTTAATCTCGTCTAATCATAAGTGAAACACCCATTCATATTCCCATTCGCGTGGTGTATAATGGCGGCGGGTTGTAGATCCCTTGTAGAACAAACGAAATTGTAGGACTTTGCATGCTTCACATCTTTTTTTTAGTGTCACATTACGTCCGTGTTTTTTTCAGGTAGTGTCATTGTATAAGTCTGAAAGCCAGAAAAACCTAATCAAATTAGGTTTACAAACAAAAATAAGAACTTATCAATTTCGGTTCATAAATAAAAAAAATAAGATCTACCCGTACTGTGATTCCTCGAAATGCGATTATATTATCTGATGAGTCATTTAACCTAAAGGTAAACAACTATTGAAGATTTTCCTCAATAATAAAACAATTCACATTTAAAAAAATGTAATTTAATAAAACCGGCCAAGTACGAGTCGGGCTACTCGCGCACCGAGGGTTCCGTACCACACCACGACATATTAAGGCTAAGTTATCCCAGTGCAAGCGTCTGTTTCTTGCAAGCATAAGTTTACAATTAGCCATCCCGCTCCAATTGAAAGCAGGATCGCAAAAAAACGTGTTTTTCGTCAATATCTTTGCTCATGGGAGTTTCTAAGCTAAAAATTCTTCTGAGTTCACTAGAAATATTTAATGTATTTAGTTAAGTACAAGAATAAAAAGTGAAATATCAGCAGTTTAATCATAGTATTGAAAAAACATAACAAAAAGGGGTAACTTTGGGATGTTTTTCTATCTAGTAAACATAATCTAATCGTGTAATTGAGAACAGTCGCCCATCCGCCCGATCCTTAAATAAGACATCATTTAATTTCAGACTTTAAAACACAGTTTAAAACACTTTCGTTCGTGTTCAAAAAACGGCCTCGACGGGATAACAGCGTCATAACTCACAAAAAAATCTTTTCTCCGGCACCTCTAGCGCAAGACCGACTCACACTTGGCCGGGTTTTATTATTTGTTGTTAGAGTCGTAGAGTTTGAGTTTAATCACACCAAGTTTGACGCTTATATGTATGACCATTTTTACGATAGAGCGAGAAGAAAAAACGTTGAGAAAAACTAGAGGGGGTGATCTCTTAATGTTTAACTTTATGTAATTTTTATTACTTGTTAGCATTGAATTAGAACACTATGGAAGATGGGTCCACGCTCAAAAGTGTCCGAACTAAAAGAAGTGTACAATTCAAAAAGAGACTGTAGTCTCATAATATTTAATTTTTATTTTATTTATTGATTATCTGTCAACGCGTCCGCCATTACGTCTGTCATGTTTGTTGTTCATTTTCACCTCCAGTCGAAGCTGCATATGGTGTTAAGTAGGTGCAAGCAAAATTAACCCTTGTGACTAGCTTCATACGATTTCAATTGCAACCTACCTACCTACATTTTTATAAGGTTAGTTTGGGACACTTTTCTCGAGAATTTTGTACTAGAGCCTGTGTCCATAGAGTTCTAGGTCGATGCTTGTTAGCAAATCCGCCATAGTAACGCACATACTATTACGGTTCATAAGTAACAGCCCTAAATAGGTAGTACCTACAGACGGACGGACAACGTAGGCTTATGAATAGGGTCCCGTTTTCGCCCTTTGGGAACGGAACCCTAGAAAACAATGCGGAAATCAAATATAATTTAATTTTCCTTAATTGTTCAATCAAACTTAATTAAGAATCTACAAATGTGTTATATTGATAACACTAGGGTCAATAACACAGGGCTCTAACTATGCTTGAAGATAGCTGTTTGTCTGGTCGAGGTCTAGACCATTTATCTAAACTATTATAAAACTGTAACTGAAGTGTGTCTGTACATTGAAGATATTTACAAAAAAAAGATTACGATATGGTTTTTAGGTATCCCTGACTCGAAATCAACCTTTTTTAGAAATTTTGTCTTTCTGTTTGTCTGTTTGTTTGTGTGTTTGTTTATGTGTTTGTTTGTTTGTTTGTTTGTTTGTTTGTTTGTTCGCGCATCACGCAAAAACTACTGAACCGATTTTGATGAAACTTTTTTTGTTGGATAGCTCATGATCTGACTTAATATCTGGTATACAATTTGTGCGGACGAAGTCGCGGGAAAACACTAGTTTACTATATTATTATTGTAATCTACTGTGTTTACTAATGTTTTGTTACACCTTGTTATAGTAGCATATGAACATTTCTACATACTACATAAACTCAAGACTAAAATTTTGGACTGATCAGAACTATGAGCTGTAGTATTTCTACCCGACTGCGCGACGCAAAGGAAGAGTAATGTGTTTATCAACCTATGTATTTAAGTTTTTCCTACTTGAATTCATGGTGGTTGAACACAGTATGACTATGGCACGAGTACTAAGCCGCGCTTGGGACTTACGTAAGAAATGAGCTGCCTTGCTTGACATTTACTATTCATCGTTTTATCGATATTTTACGAACGAACGGTTCAGCAATCACAATGAAAGACAATAAGACTCATATTTAAAGAACTGGACAAATGCAAGTCGCGACTCGTGGTTTAAGGGTTCCGTACAAATCGAATTATGAAGGACAGACTTATCTTTGCAATGGAAAAAATCGTCTCCCATATTATCGGTCTAGATCAAGGTAGACGCTCCAACTGTTCATGATTCTAGGCCAGCGGGAAGTACCCTATAGGTTCTGATGAAGGAGCTTGCGAGTGTCAGAATTATGTTACATTCGGCAATTTAGGTCGTATCTTTTGATTGCGTTGACTTAGAAGCTTGCATTTTTACACCTCTAAAGAGTTAGGGAAGGGCTTCGGATGAGCCTCATCTGCCAGCACCAAATCGTGCATGTCTTGTTGTTTTGTCGTAATTTTAATGGATACCTGTAGAACATAATCTCACAACACTTATCACAGAAAATTCTAAGAACGCAGACATCGTTGCATTGTAATACCTGACGTCATAGCATGTGTTTAGAGTGCAAATGACCTAATGCACTTGAAAGATTGAATAACAGACGAGACGGTATCAAATGAACAAATTGCACTTTGTATGCTTGAGTAGTACAACATGATACAAGATACTCTGATAGGGTTACCAATTCGATATTTGAAAGGTCCTGACATGAAGCCGGACATCTCAAGAAACGTTCGGTCCGGCCCGGACCTTTTTTTGTCACAAAATGAAATAAAAAAAAGTTTGAACTAGTTTAAGTAATTTAATTCAAAAACGAAACATTCATTCAAAATTTTCCTTTTCTGAGTCAGCCATACAAAATCTGGATGCCGGGCGCCCGGCAGATGTGAAACAACGAAATACGGCGCTCTCCCGATTTCGCGCGCTTTTTGTAGAAAATTGACGAACTAAGTCGCAGCTGTCAATACCGCACTCTCGCAATTTTGCGACGTTTTTTCCAAAATTTCGAACGTGGCGTGCGAGCGTCATGAAATTTTTCGTCACGGCATATGAGTCGGTTTTACTACCAAGGCGCGCTAATAGATGTTTCACATCAAAAGCCGTACAAAGTCCAGACGGAGGTCGAATGTCCGGACATGTCCGGACGAATGGTAACCCTATTACACAGAGTTACGAAACTTTGACCGTGACATAAAAGCAACGAAATTATTGTACATAAAAAGCCATTCATTGTATTGTAAATGAAATCGAAGTATTTTCTGTTATAAATATAATGTACTTCGTTCGATAAATAAGACGATTCTATATTTTTTTTTACAATTCATACACAGAATGTCAATGTCATGGAAAATAATTAGAGTCATTCACGGACCTGAAAAAAAGACGGACTTAATCTCGTCTAATCATAAGTGAAACACCCATTCATATTCCCATTCGCGTGGTGTATAATGGCGGCGGGTTGTAGATCCCTTGTAGAACAAACGAAATTGTAGGAATTTGCATGCTTCACATCTTTTTTTTAGTGTCACATTACGTCCGTCTTTTTTTCAGGTAGTGTCAGTGTATAAGTCTGAAAGCCAGAAAAACCTAATCAAATTAGGTTTACAAACAAAAACAAGAACTTATCAATTTAGGTTCATAAAAAAAAAAAAAGATCTACCCGTACTGTGTTTCCTCGAAATGCGATTATATTATCTGATGAGTCATTTAACCTAAAGGTAAACAACTATTGAAGATTTTCCTCAATAATAAAACAGTTCACATTTAAAAAAATGTAATTTAATAAAACCGGCCAAGTACGAGTCGGGCTACTCGCGCACCGAGGGTTCCGTACCACACCACGACATATTAAGGCTAGGTTATCCCAGTGCAAGCGTCTCTTTCTTGCAAGCATAAGTTTACAATTAGCCATCCCGCTCCAATTGAAAGCAGGATCGCAAAAAAACGTGTTTTTCGTCAATATCTTTGCTCATGGGAGTTTCTAAGCTAAAATTCTTCTGAGTTCACTAGAAATATTTAATGTATTTAGTTAAGTACAAGAATAAAAAGTGAAATATCAGCAGTTTAATCATAGTATTGAAAAAACATAACAAAAAGGGGTAACTTTGGGATGTTTTTCTATCTAGTAAACTTAATCTAATCGTGTAATTGAGAACAGTCGCCCATCCGCCCGATCCTTAAATAAAACATAATTTAATTTCAGACTTTAAAACACAGTTTAAAACACTTTCGTTCGTGTTCAAAAAACGGCCTCGACGGGATAACAGCGTCATATCATAACTCACAAAAAAAATCTTTTCTCCGGCACCTCTAGCGCAAGACCGACTCACACTTGGCCGGGTTTTATTATTTGTTGTTAGAGTCGTAGAGTTTGCGTTTAATCACACTAAGTTTGACGCTTATATGTATGACCATTTTTACGATAGAGCGAGAAGAAAAAACGTTGAGAAAAACTAGAGGGGGTGGTCCCTTAATGTTTAACTTTTTGTAATTTTTATTACTTGTTAGCATTGAATTACGTATTATAATTATTATTAACACTATGGAAGATGGGTCCACGTTCAAAAGTGTCCGAACCAAAAGAAGTGTACAATTCAAAAAGAGACTGTAGTCTCATAATATTTAATTTTTATTTTATTTATTGATTATCTGTCAACGCGTCCGCCATTACGTCTGTCATGTTTGATGTTCATTTTTTTTTTTTTTTTTTTAAATATATTTACTAGCCTGGCTACTAGACCTTTTGGCTAAATCTTAATTTATTTTTAATTTTCTTCTGTTTTCACATTAAAACGTTGGTATTTGACGTTTTGATGGTTCTTTGGAGTTTTTGGAGACGATCGAAAGACGCAGGAAAAGCAGAGAAGTCCACAGGAAAGAGGTGAACCGACCGCTTTGCCGCGCTAAACTCACGGAACGCTTTTCCTGTTTACGACCCACACACCATCATATTTCACTGAACTGTATATTGTTCACTTGCACGATACTTTGTTACGCAAAACAACACCAATTTTACGAACCAAAACTCACTATAAACAATAAAAATTCGATGAAATATGAGGACTCCAAACGTCAGCTACCAAAGCCCGCCAAAAACTCCTTTGATGTTCATTTTCACCTCCAGTCGAAGCTGCATATGGTGTTTAGTAGGTGCAAGCAAAATTAACCCTTGTGACTAGCTTCATACGATTTCAATTGCAATGTTTTCAGTTTGTTTACATTACTATGCATACCTACATTTTTATAAGGTTAGTTTGGGACACTTTTCTCGAGAATTTTGTACTAGACCCTGTGTCCATAGAGTTCTAGGTCGATGCTTGTTAGCAAATCCGCCATAGTAACGCACATACTATTACGGTTCATAAGTTACAGCCCTAAATAGGTAGTACCTACAGACGGACGGACAACGTAGGCTTATGAATAGGGTCCCGTTTTCGCCCTTTGGGAACGTAACCCTAGAAAACAATGCGGAAATCAAATATAATTTAATTTTCCTTAATTGTTCAATCAAACTTAATTAAGAATCTACAAATGGATTATATTGATAACACTAGGGCATGAACCTATGAACAAAGTCGGACGGAACTCCCGCTAAAGCTATAGTGAATCCATAATGGCGGCGGCTATTCATGTGTGACTGAATTGAGTGTTGCCAAGTTAGCCAAATTTATACCATAAAAATATTAATAAATAAGCAAATTAAAAAAATTTTTGAGTGTTTAAAATTATACTGTTCCTCCTCTGCTGTGATAATTAAGAATCGTTTACACCGTTACAACTTCTAATTATTTGAATCCAGTCATTTCTCTCCATACTTCATTTTCTTTAGAAAATCGAGTAAAAAGAATATTAAATAATACCGAAGAAATACCTAGTAGTAACTATTAAATAAATACCCTAACTAAATTGAATTTAATAATAAACATTTTTTTTTTTTAATATTTTGTATAATTTGTACACGAGAATATTGACAACACTGAACTGTGATGAATTATTTTGTTCTAGTGAATGAAGATTTATTTTAATGTATAAAATTAGGAAATAAGTAATGAATTAATCGTTTACCTATGAAATGTGATTCCTGGATTTTTTTTCTTTCGGTCACTATGGTTTTTACAACATTTCACCACGCAAGACATGCTGTAAAATTTATAATTTTTTGCCGCGTAATGTAGGACTGTTTTGACGTATGCAAGCTTAATGGCTTACTAATGTGTGAATGTGTGCGTGCCGGCCTGTACAGCGAGGTGGCCGACTTTGAGTGACACAGTCTTTTTTAAGCGAGACTCAGTCCGACTTTGTTCATAGGTTCATGCACTAGGGTCAATAACACAGGGCTCTAACTATGCTTGAAGATAGCTGTTTGTCTGGTCGAGGTCTAGACCATTTATTTACTATATTATTATTGTAATCTACTGTGTTTACTAATGTTTTGTTACACCTTGTTATAGTAGCATATGAACATTTCTACATACTACATAAACTCAAGACTAAAATTTTGGACTGATCAGAACTATGAGCTGTAGTATTTCTACCCGACTGCGCGACGCAAAGGAAGAGTAATGTGTTTATCAGCCTATGTATTTAAGTTTTTCCTACTTGAATTCATGGTGGTTGACTACTACTTGTACTAAGCCGCGCTTGGGACTTACGTAAGAAATGAGCTGCCTTCCTTGACATTTACTATTCATCGTTTTATCGATATTTTACGAACGAACGGTTCAGCAATCACAATGAAAGACAATACGACTCATATTTAAAGAACTGGACAAGTGCGAGTCGCGACTCGTGGTTTAAGGGTTCCGTACAAATCGAATTATGAAGGACAGACTTATCTTTGCAGTGGAAAAAATCGACTCCCATATTATCGGTCTAGATCAAGGTAGACGCTCCAACTGTTCATGATTCTAGGCCAGCGGGAAGTATAGGTTCTGATGAGAGAGCTTGCGAGTGTCAGAATACGTTACCATACGGCAATTTAGGTCGTATCTTTTGATTGCGTTGACTTAGAAGCTTGCATTTTTTACACCTCTAAAGAGTTAGGGAAGGGCTTCGGATGAGCCTCATCTGCCAGCACCAAATCGAATTTTTTCACGCTCTATCCTTTTCTGTCGCTCAGAAACGTCATTGGCTAGCGGCTAGAGCCAGAAGGGTCGCAGCACTGCCAGTGCTGCCGCGTGTGATCGCATTTCCGCTATGTTTCTCGCCCTAGCAAATGAAGTTCCTGAGGGATAGAAAAGGATGGAGCGACGGAAAAATGGGATTCGGTGCTGGCAGATGAGGTTCAATGCTTATAGTACCTACTCGTATTTGTAATTTGATTGTATTTGAAATTAATAATTTCAACTTGATGCCTTGAGAAAAAGGGCTTTACTGACGAAAAACAAAGTGATCATTTCAAAAGTTCAGTTTTTTTACCTTTTGAGGTAGGGAACCCTAAAAACGCAACTTTTCAGAAATAGCCTTCATGTGAAACTAAATTGTCATTTCGTGCAAGGCCAATTCACGAGTGAGCTCTAATTCATTCTGGTTATGACTCGAAATTGATGTCTACCTACGATGAGTTGTTTGAATATCATCATGAAGAATCCATAGAATCTATATGAGAAATGAAACTATAAACAAACTTCAATCGAACCAAACTTATCTAGTCGGTTACTATAGAATTTAAAATCTGTATAATTGCTTCATCATCATCAGCTGCCTATTGGCTCTTTGCAAATTGGGTGATGAGAACTGTCAAATCGATCGCCAAAACCACGGATAATGGCCATACAGCATTAGTGCCATACTAAAAAATGCTGAAACTGACATTGAGGTACTATGTTAACTAGAGAAGCTACCGAGAAGTAATATTTTGTAACACGCGTTAGGGTGCACGCGCTCTAACCCACTTAGCCTGTGCCAGGCGCTCGTCGCAGCCTGACGCTCCCAGCACGCGCCCCACACTGCTGATCATGGTGCACAGATTTTGTTCGCGTTTTCTGCTCTATACATAATTACTCAATGGAAACTGACAAGTTTTAACCGACACCGACCGAATCTAGCATTTTTTGAACCAAAATAATGTAATTTTTTTCGATTTTCTCTTTGCTCCTCCGCGCTTCGGGAAAGTTATTTCGTGTCAATTACCCATTAAAGTAATGCAATTCGGATTTTCTTCTTCAGCCAACATTAGATTTCTTTACGATGTTTTCCTTCACCGTTTGAGAGCAGTCGGTAGTAATTGCCGTACGTAAGTTAGAAAATCTCATTGATACATGGCGTGTCGTCCGTGCGGATTTGAACCTGGACCTCAAGATTGAGTTTCCATAGCTCTCCGCAACGCACCACAGACGCTCCTGATCAGTAATAATAACACATAATCATCATACACATAAATAAGTGTATAACGATTATTACCAAGACATTGTAATTTATCATAAATTGAGCGTGATAAACGATTTTGACGTCACTAAACTTGCCTGCCGCATTGACGAAGTCTCACGCAACTCATCCGCAATATGCTAGCGTCATACGAATATATTATTTTTGCTTTTAGATTAGCATTGAAGTCACATTGTTAACTATGTCACATACTATTACATACTATAATCACTTAGGATGAAATAATACGAACAAATGTTCCATAGAAATATGAATGTAGTATTAATTGAGTATTATTATTTAACTTAGCTTCGGCCTTTTAATCAGTGTTGTTAAGATGACTTAAGGGGCCATAGGTCCTGACGAATATTTTCTATGAGAAACGCGATTGCCGAGCGCTCCGAAAAGTGTGTGCGTGAGCCGTATTTTCAATTAAAAACAACTAACCAAAGTACTTTTTCTAGATTTTATTTATGATTGCACTAGTTAAACTAATGGTGAATATGTGAGTATAAATACCAACAACCGGAAACTATTTTAAGTTCTTCTAAACCGAGAAAAATGTTTAAAAATGCATGAAAATACGTCATCTTTGTGACGATTTTCTATCGAGTGAAGTAATTCCAATCGTGTATTCAGTTGATGATTGCACTAGATGAAATATCCAAAAATACTGAGGTATGACTTTAGTTTCGGTAAATGGTATAAATCTAGTCGTAAAATGAAAAATAAAAGATGCCTCCGAGGTATTTCCACCTACTATTACGTCTTAAGGATCTGACGCCCGCTCATGTAACTTTTTAGTAGGGCGATTTAGGTAGGTACCTTAATCTTTCTTATAAGGTACGGATCCCTAGGTTTTTAAAGTTCCATCTTATTTAAGAGCCAAACCTGTCCCTTTTCCGCTTTGCGTTCCTGATACGACACTACATCGACATCAACTTTTTCTTGTGCTCTTCTTTCTCTCGTGCTAGATAACTCTTTGTGGGCCTTCCCCTTTTTCTCTTCCCCTCTTTTCCCTTCCAATATAGTTATTTAGAAATTGTTGTGACGTATCTTAATAGTTACCAGTAATTTTTCCTCTCAATTGTCGTTGCAACAATTTAAATGAAGTTTCAAATACTAAGCGCATTTTGAATCTTTTTTTGATACCCTAAAAGTGTTTTAAGATTAAAAATGTACTATACGTCCGCGTAGATAGTGCTAGTGCATTTTTAAAGGATTATGGCCTAATGATTAGCTAATTATTAGGCCATCCCCGTTACGTCAAGGTTGTAAGCTCCGTATTATGACAGAGTAGTTAAATATTAAATGATAGATAGATAATCAAATCCTATATAATTGACATTGACAATGTTTTACAGTCCTGGGACGCATTCTTCCGCAATGCCACCGCTGGCGCACAGCCCGGGGCAGCGTACACGTCGCCTCCAAACCTGGCACCTTACAACAGGAATGAGGTGCCTCTCTCATCACTCGTTTCCTCACCCGGAGGCATGCCTTCTATTGCTGCAGGTACGTTTCTTTCTATATTCTATTAGTTCGCAGATATTAATCAATATTCCTTAAAAAAAAATGAAATCAATAATAGGCAGTGACTAGCGATACTACTGTACTGAGAGCTTAAACTGCTACGATTACAGCTTATACAGGGTGTGGTTTTGGTCAGCGACGCGCATTTAGGGGGGCTTCAGACCATCAAACTGAACAACTTTCACGATGGAGCCAACATCGAAATCTAAAAAAAACCACCAGTTTCATACAAAACTGCAGTACCAACTCGACTCAAATGTATGGGACAGCTGTTTTTTTTTTCGCGATTTCGAAGTTGGCTCCATAATAAAAGTTGTTCAGTTTTATGGTCTAAAGCCTCCCCTAAATGCGCGTCGCTGACCAAAACCACATCCTGTAATTACAGCAGATTAAAAGTAGTTTCATAGATTTTTTTAAGTTTGGCAGTTATTGTAGATCTATAAAATGAACACTGTTTTATTTCATTTGGAGCAGAATAAAAGGTTATGGATTTTTAATCTATGAGAAATGATTGTGTATGATTTTGTCTATACGTTGCCCTAATGCACCTCAGGATCGCCCATCAACGAGAAGATCATCGACGACCACCTCGCAGTTCAGGCCATCATCAGGAGTTACCAGGTGACCACTGTTCTTTTACTCACAACAAACATTATTCATTATTGGTTGCACATTTTGTTTAGTCTTGAACAATTCCTCTTGCTAATGAAGTGCCCCGTGTTTGTCCCCAGCAACAATATTCATTAGTTTGATGACATCTCATGGGTGAATGTGAAGGGCTAGATTTTTCTGTGTTACACATGTGTTACACAGTTTCTTAAAGTACATATTTGGTCACTAATTATTTTTAAACCGGTTACTTTAGGTAGGCTATTATATTTAATAGATAGTACAGATTACATTACAAAATAAAGACTTATGAATAAGAATTTACTGTCGATATGTTTCTTACTGTTTCATTCCTAGAGGTGCTTCATCTAAAAGAAATTCAACATTCTGCCACACAGAAAACTGACCAACAAATTGTTTATTTTTCCATTGTTAATATTAATAGAGTTTACCAATACATTGTGTCAAATAAAATAGGATGTAAAACCTCTACCAGTGATTGCAACTGCATGTACGTAAATTGGCATAGCGGTTACAAAATACTTTGGGTTCCTAACGTAAATTACACGACCTTGCGACCAATTTTAACTGTTCCACTATGCACCTTACATTGGGGAGAAATTTATCGATACTAATATATACTATATTATAGTACTCTGTGTTAATATTATAAAGAGGAATTATTTTATTTTATGTTTGTTTCTATTGAATAGGCTCCGAAACTACTGGACCGATCTGAATAATTCTTTCACCATTAGAATAGAATGCTACATTATCCGCAAGTGTGTCGGGTAGATTCTAAGGCGGTACGAAGTTAGCCGCGGTCATCTAGTTTTGTGATAAAATTGTAAGTCGCTTGGTCGTGGAATGGCCTAATCTGGGGCTCTAAAGTGATGACGTGGTGGCGGGTGCGACAGGCTCGCGGTCACCTGGCGGCCGATGTGGACCCGCTCGGCATCACCACGGCCAACCTGCCCGAACTGGGCATGCGCGCGCCGGGCTCCGAGCTCATCATGAGGAAATATTTCAATTTCGGTACGCAGGATATGAGAGTCGTTGTCGATTATTTGGAAGCAATCACTTACGTTAACGATCGTGTTGTTATTTAGTTGAACGTTGCATTGCGTGTCATTTGTTTTTACGGCGATAATAAGCATTCACTTGCATATACATATTCCAGGAGATCGTGAAGCGGTTTCCGAAATGTATTTATCTATGATTGTTTTCAATTAATAGATGCAGGATCTGTGGGGCTTACTTAGATTTTTATTCCATATATCATATAATTGGTGCTCATTTTTCATGTGATTTGATCGGATCGACCATTAGATATGTATTTGCATGTGTATGTTTACAATCGTTTGTTGATATCGAGTTGACTAATTTGTTTTGCAGTAGCATTTAATTTCAAGTGTTTTAGTAGACATTAAAAATGATAACACTAAATCAACATTATACATTCGTTGAAAAAATTAAATTGCTTACCGATGCTGTCAAATACGACGTAATACAATTCAGATCCTCTTCATGACTAACTTTCAATATTTAGTGTGTTTGTTACCATTTCTATAAAATAAAAGTAATTTCCATTGACATTCGATTCCTGCATGTTTTCTTCAAACATGGACTAATTCTTGAAGTACAAGATTACATCAAATATAGCTCGTGTCTATAATTAAATTGTTATCTTTGTTGCTTCTAACAAAATAATAATTTTCAAAACGGACCGATATCAAATAATGCTAGTCTCAAAGTTTTTGTAAAAAGTATTTAGATTTTTTTGTAGCTCAGCATATTGTAGGGTTTAGATCATAGGATATGTGTGCTATTGGTAGAACGCAATTTGTTTTCTGTTTGTTTTTATCGAGCAAAATTAAATATTTAAATAGCATTTCAAGGTATGGGAAACCTAAGCTTCCTATGTTATCCTATCTATCTAACTGTGTACCTAATTTTAAAAACTACCTGTTTTAACAAATATTTGCCTGCTATATTAGACATCGAGCTCTCCCATTTCACTCCTTTAAAAGAATGTATTCCTAAAATAAACCACCAAACTATGTAGTTACAATAATCAGCTGTTTATTAATAATATTTCGGTTGCTGAGACAAACTCTGGTGGGTAATGAGAATGGAAATAGAGGTGTGGCGACTTATATTGTGGATTGTTTTTCACGGGCTGTGTAGTCGAGGGGTCATCTCGTGGCACAGCTAGATCCCCTGGGGATCTCCACCGGGGACCCGATATCAAGCTGCGACTGGCACGGGGGCATGAGAGCCTTCGCTAACGAAGCAGTCATTAGACAACATGTGCGATTTGGTATGAAAGTCTATAGTATCTCGTATTGCGATTGAAGGCTAGCGGGATGTGAACTGGCATTTTGATTGTCAGCCAAGTTTTGATTATTTTATCAATGTACTAGTACTTTCATTTCTTGGATCAGATATTGTTGTTGTGTTCAGATAAGATTGTGCACTCAAATTAATACTAGAATTGCAATGATGTCATAATTGACAAATAATTTACGATTATTTTATTCATGGTCATTTTGTGGTATTATGTAACAAAATTGTGTACGTACCTGCTTTTCTTTAGCTCCAGTTCATGTCCTTTTAATTTTCAATGAGCAATATATTTTTTTGAAAATTGGTTTAGGGTTACATTTCTATTCTTAAGCTTCGGTCGCACTCTTTAAATGTAAAGGGGTAGCACTTTTGGTTAATTTTTCTTAATGTTCACTTTTTCTTAATGAGGTATTTTAGGCATCTACTTCTATCTCTTGTAGGGCATTTTATTCCTCTTAGTAGTTAACTTGCTTAATTTTTGGTGCTTGGTTTAAGATTTGTTTTTTATGTAGATTTTGCCAAAGTATTGTAGATATAATGGTGCGTGGGAATATAACTGATCTATTACGCTCAAATTGGATTTATTTAGTATTTTTTTGAATTGACGAAAATTATAATTTCTATTTATATTTTGATAACATTCGGTCTTGTATTCATATTTTATAAAATAGATATAAATAAAATGAGACTAGCTTATTGAAATTTTCGGTCGTTGAACATCATTTACAGATTAATACGGTGTTTTGATTCACGTTACCCATAACATACATACATATACTAACATTAGATTATGTTCACTTAGTTTAGTTGTTAGTTTGTTTTTAAACGTGTGACGTTATGTCTAGGTTGTTCCCGCCGTTTCTAATAACATGCTATGCAATCATATTCCTTTACTAGACCAGATAACGTTGTTCATGATAATAAGATAAGGAGTCGTATTGTTTAGTGTAAGTAAGATAATTGTTGTAATGTTTTAGGTAGGCCTGTGGTAAAATACTATACACCTAGGTACTTCGGTTTTGGCAACGGTTTGAACCATAAGATATGAGCTGTTTACATAAACACCTGTAATACTCGATATACTAACGTCATTGTTGTTTGAGGTGAAATCCCTGTCTGATTGATGATAATTATGATAACTTAATGATAAAACTTTAATTTTATGCACGTTGTCCGTTTTTTGTCTCTATTAACAATTAACAATGTTTACAGATCAATAATATTGTGCTCACAATTTGTGTTTAAGTTAGTTTATTATTGAAGTATGTTATTTTTTCTCTATAACAGCTGGCATAATGGTCGTTTGAGATATTTTATGTTGTATTGAATTTTGGAGATGTAAGCTGTGTTTCACAAGTTTATGGGCTATTTATGTCATTTACTGTAGGAGGACACCTGCAGAAATTACACGGCGCAATTACCTCAGTTACTTGAAAAAAGTGTGAAGTGCGTGATTGGAACTGTCAAATTGTAATTTTGTACTTTTTCCGGACAATCTGTGAAAATATGCTTGAATCTATGCAAATCCACACACTAACAACAGGAAATCTCCATTATTGTATAAACTAGTTAAGAGTAACTTAAAATTTGGCATGAGAGTTTTATTGCCATCTAGATGCTTACCTAAAAAGGGGTATTTCGCATTTCAATCCCCAAAGGTGTTAAAACGGCGATGGCGTTAAGTTTGTACGGAAATTTCGTTAAAAAAAAACAGGGATACCAATGTATCCGAATATTTTTAATATCGCCCATTTCTTTAAGTTTTTACTTTATTTTATTATAAAAACAAATTTTTAAAGTGTAGTGTAGATAATTCACGGCGCGGTCCGAAAAAGTTCTGGCGCCACGCCGCGCTAGTGTGGCGCTTTATCGTGCATACAGTCATTGCACGCGTAAATTACGTCGCGTATTCGGCAGGTGTGCTGCTACACTTAAAAATTTATGTACTCAATCATCCATGCATCGATAGCAAGATTTATGTAACGATGCTTTACCATCATTATTATTTTTGAATTCTTTATGCTTCTTATATTATTTTATTCTAAAAAATAACTAATAGCCGCTGCAGTTTTTCTTACAAACTAAACCACAATTGTGAACTAAAAAACAGATCCGAGGACATCATATAGCGAACCTCGACCCATTGGAAATATCAAACTGCGATTTGGGCGATAAAAACAAACGGGAGGTGATACACAACAGCTACAGGTTTGGTAAGGAGACCAGGAATATTCTCGTAGCAAGCACCCTGGCAGTCGACCCCGCCCATCTGTAGTTATGGCGGCTCAGTGACACTTAGCTGCTGGTTCCCTACACTTTCCATTTCACATGGGGAACAGATTAATATCACTATCATATTCTCAAAATTCTTACTTCAATACTAAACTATGAAAATATAATGGGTATTTTTTGTCAATTGTATCTTTTGGAAGTCTATTCGTTTCTAGACCAAGTTATTTTAATTTGCGTTCACATTTTTTTCACAGTCTTTAGTTAGCAGGACTGGACGCCATAACTACACTTTAGGAACTTGTGAATGTAACGCACACATACATTACTCGCACGCTATATACTTTCTTCAGTGTACTTACTCATATGCACAATACTATTATTACCTATTTTCATTGCATGTTTAGGCGACTTCATCTCTCGGTTGAATTGGTTGTGGTATATTTTATTGCCTGTACTATGCATGAAATTGTCTACTATTATCTTTAAACTGTTTCGTATTTGAATATTGTATAACAGGGATAATTCTGAAGAAAAAATATGTCTGTTACATGACTGTGAGACGCGTAAAGTCACGTGTAGTATCAGTGTGGCTTGGAAACTAGCCAACGAATACTATCACTAGAGTGGAATTGAACGCACTTTAGACTTGTGCATTCGCCAGCACAGTTAGTTGTCATGCTATTTCTTCCATTTCTATACTAATTGTGTTACATAAATATAAATCTTGGATGCTTCTATCAAGTTCATGTTTGTTTACAAACAATACGGACTGAACTTTGAAATAATGACTAATAAATTGATATTTTGTTAGGTTATAAAATTTAATTGTTATTTTAATTTCAAGACAAGACAATTGTATTATTAAATAGTCCATTACAAGAATAGAAGTAGGTAACGCTGTTGGCAATATTGATCGTAAACACATTCTTTAGTTAGGAACTGTTAAAAGGCTACATTGTATAAACAATTGTATTGCCGATTGGCTATACAATCAAATATTTTTAGATCTTGCATTGGTTTTATTGCATTTATAAAATATCGTGGGTCATGGAATTTTTATAATTGACGCATGGTGTATAAAGAAAGTTACAGGGTGTAAATTTAAATGCGTTACTTATAAAAGAGGATGCTTCAAACTATCAAACTGAACAACGTTCAACTATAGTGTCAACATTAAAATCGAGGAAAAAAAATCAACTGTTCCATATATTTAAATCGAGAAGCCATTGACGTCTTTTTGGGACAACAATAATTTTTCGCGATTTCCATTCTCTGTTGGCTTCATATTGAAAATTCAGTTTGATGGTTTGAAGCACCTCTTTTAATTATGTAACACATTGAATTTTACGTCGTACATACTCGTATAGTTGAATCCATTCGGTTTGTGTTAGTTGTTCTGGTGGAATGGGGTTATTTGACGTTTGGGTATTTTTGTGTGATGTAAGGTGTTAAAATAAATGTAATTTTGGTACAATAATATGTATACTAGTAAAGGGATATGATATCTGAACTTCAATCTGCTTATTGTGCTTTCTTTCTTTTCTAATTTCGACTGTTTGCAATGATAATCTTTTAGTATAATTTTTGTAGTTTAGTTTTATGCTAGTTACTCTGAACTTTTCTCTATCTTTAAATCGAGAGATGAAAGGGTTATCAAAGCAAATGGTTAAATATAAAGTGTACGTAAGTATTGCAATGTTTTTTTTTTATTAATCAGACATTCCTATTCTTATAAGCACCTAATTTTTGTAGATGAAGCTGACATGGACAGAGTTTTCAAGTTACCTTCGACGACATTCATTGGTGAAAAGGAGAAGGCTTTGCCTCTTAGGTAATTTTCTGTTTTATTTCAGTTACCATGGTATAAATATTGTATAGCATCTTGCGTCAATTTTATGGCAAAGTCAAAGATAAAGTATTTTTATTGTTTATCATTGACGTGAGATGAAAACAATTGGTATTGAGAACGATCGATGTAATCAGAGGATTTATAGACATTGACATACCAATAATGGACGCTGGATCTAATACAAAATAGGGTATTTGACAAGTTTTTAATAACCGTTCTACGTTAATCACTGAAGTCTAAGGACTCTATAGACAATTTATATTTTACGTTCCATTACAATATAGTGCAAGAAAAAGCGAAAACAAAAAATATAATTTAAATATCCCGCGAAAACACTTTTCCTGACAATATACGTGGCAACAAGCAAGACCTTGGTACGTCACTCACACTACACGCAACTGTTTACCATAGCAGTTGACGTCATCGACCATTCGGCCAATGACAGTCGTTTACGATCATGTGACTAAAGTAGACAAAACAAATAATTATTTCCGTTGTCGATTTTCTCTTATAATATCCAGTATTTTTCTTAACTGACTAAATAGTTTGTTTCAAAAATTCATTTTCAATACGGATAATATGCCATCAATAGATCCTATATTTGACATGCTGTCAAATACCCTATTCTTGAAAAAAGTGTTCCAGACTAACTACACACAAACATAAGTATTTATTAGTAATAATATACACCTACCAAAACATTGAAACTGTTTGCGTAGTTATCACCAATTCTTACAGCACCGCGGCACGGCATTATAGACGTGCGCGTAGTCGGTCGATCAAAGGAAGAATGGAACGTAATTGTTACTCTTTATGCGTTTTGTTACTCTTTTGGTTCAGACACTTGAACGCGGATCCCACGTCCGGTAGTTAGTAAGTCAATGTTTATAGAGGTGGTCTCAATTTTATTTAGCATCATTTCATATTTTGCCAAATGAATTTTCAAGTTGAATAGATACGTTTATAGACTTTCTGGCTTCCTGCACTGCTATTACTTTGTTTATTCTATTGTGATCTTAATGCCGGGTTTCGAAAGGTTATGAAGTAACTACACTACATTTTAATTAATGAATTGAAGCTTGTTGAGCTTGAGCGGGGGGGATGTTGCTTGATTCTCTGTTGTGCAAGGTAGGTTTAGTAAGAGAATCCTATGTAGTCACCTGAATCACTTAGTAACAAAATTCGTATAATATAATAAATACTTTACGTGTAGGGAAATCCTGAGCCGGCTGGAGCAAGCGTACTGCAACAACATCGGCATCGAGTTCATGTTCATCAACTCTCTGGAGCAATGCAACTGGATCAGACAGAGGATGGAGCCTCCCAACGTCACGAAGATGAGCCCCGACCAGAAGAGGTTGATCCTCGCCCGTCTTACCAGATCTACCGGGTAAGAGATCCTTGTACTGTGGACACTTTGCTTGTATTGAAGTTGAAACTGGTCATGACACGTCATTTTGACACTCCCTAGCGTAGAGGGAGAAGGCATAGAAGTCAGTACGTGTTTTGTCATATTGTATGTAGATTTTATATCTCCAACTCCATATTGCTATCTCATACGCGGTTCCGCAGACGTTCTAGATCAATGCTCCCTAGAATTAACATCGTATCTCAATTTTGCTGCGTTACAGGAGAGGACCTCATAGATTCAATTATTAATTGACCTGTCATGTTGTAGTATGTAAGTATGAAGCCGTGTCGGTCCAGTGGCAAGTAACCTTGCCTGCCGTGCAGGAGGCGATGGTTCGATTCCTGTCCAGGCCGGCTCGTACCAATGAGTTTTCCGGAATTTACCACTGGGTTTTCGGTGAAGGAAGACATCGTGAGGAAAACCTGCATGCTTCAATTTCGAGGCATGTATTGTACCTACTGACCATTACAAGTGGCGACGGGCTCACTCCTCGTCACACTGGACAGTGTTATGGTACTACTAGTGAAACGTGTACATATTCTTAGGTTTCAGAAAATCTCTGACTATCCCCTCGGGGATTATAGTCGTGAGCATATGCTTATGCTATGCTATTAATTATTCCTAATTAGAATTGTGCCTCTATTTAACTTTTTAATACGTCGATTCGTCACAGTTAGAAATTGAGTTACAATGTTATTCCTAGGGAGTGTGTAAAGCCTTAATATGTTCGATCTGTCGTCCTTGAGAGGCTATAATGGCGCGGCAGTCGTAGCTCGGCGATGTGTCGTCCAGTCGGCGGAGGTTCGTAAATTCGGAAGCATCCGAATTTACGAACCTCCGCCGATCGTCCCATAAATTTTTAGCCGACACAGGTTTTGCAGCTGAATTTTCGCCACTATAGTGAATGAGCTCAACAGATAGAACCATGCTTACAATGGCACCTTTAAAAGGGGGGTTGGCGGTAAGAGCAAGGTTTCGGTCCACCCCGAAGCCCGAAATCCCTTTTATTTCTATTTCTATCTTATCTCCTTATTCCCATAAGGACGTGTTTATAGTTTGGCCAAAAAGTCATAATCGTGGTGACAGGTGGAACTAAAATTTGAGTATGGTGGTGTTGCCAGGTTATGCGTGATTTTGACGTTTTTGCGTGGAGGCAGCGCCCTCATTTAATTTCTACTTTTTTTGGCCAAGCTGTATATATGATAGATCTAAACATCGAATAAAAACTTGATTTATTAGGATAAATCCCACCTATCCCCCCCCCCCCTGGATACGTGCCTGAATCCACCGGCTCAACTCTCCCCCGCCCGGGATGGGGGACGCTGTATCGAAACCAGATAGACTTTATTGCATGTAGAAAACACTAGTTTCCTGCTTTTTGTTTATATTTATTTAAGGAATAGAAACAGTCACAATAACAAAGTATCTAATTAGTAAAAAAATACACGGATACACAGTTTTTACTTTTTCCTTCTAAATATTTCCTAGAAAAATATAATTATCGCCACTAAAACAAAAATCGTTTTATGTCTACAGATTCGAAAACTTCCTCGCAAAGAAATGGTCATCGGAGAAGCGTTTCGGTCTGGAGGGTTGCGAGATCCTCATCCCGGCCATGAAGCAGGTCATCGACGTCTCCACCAAGCTCGGTGTCGAGTCCATCATCATGGGAATGCCTCACAGAGGTACTAGCTGTTTTAGAGTAAACTTTCATATGCATGGGGTAATCATTTACGTGTATTATATGAAGCAATATAATACCCAAGTTGCGGAGAGGTATGGACCCTCATCGAATCCGCACGGATGACATGCCATGTGCCAATGAGTTTTATAACTTACGTTATATCGACAGCTCTCAAAAATCGCATGGAAACTTGCATACGCTGAAGACGACATTCTGATGCGTATGTTTAGTCGAACAATCCGCATTGGGGTAGGCCTGTGCCCTGCAGTGGGACATAGCTGATGATCAATGGAAGGCCGAAGAGTTTTTGAGTAGCGACCGCGTACCGGATGTGCGAGGCGTGCGTAGGTCTCCCATAAGGTGGACCGACGACCTGGTGAAGGTAGCGGGAACCTGCTAGACGAGGGCAGCGCAGGACCGGTCGTTGTGGCAACCCTTGGGAGAGGCCTATAATATGTCTAGCAGTGGACGTCTTTTACTAAGATAATTACATGAAAGGGACTAATTACACTTTTATTTTAGGCTATATAGTTTTTGGCTCAGAAACTATAATTGTATGCAAGGATGGTTCCTTCACAATGATTGTTAAACATTAGCTAAGCTTAGCGTAAGCATAACGTACCGAGAAATTTGGTGGTCATAAATCTCGATCGAATCCGTAACTTTCAAAATGAGGATGTTAGTTTGGTTGATAAGGGTACAGATATTATTTATCGGTTGCAGGTCGTCTCAACGTACTCGCCAACGTGTGCCGCAAGCCTCTTCACCAGCTGTTCACGCAGTTCGCGGGTCTTGAAGCTGAAGATGACGTAAGTATAGTTTCCGCTGGGTTTTTGGTTAATTTGTGCGGATGAAGTTGCTTGATCGTAGCGCGTTTAAATGTATGGACATTGAAATAGATCGATACATCGGGCTTTTAACACTCGTAAATATTGAATTCATGACGGCTAGTAAGAGAAGCTGCGTAGTATCTATGGATGCAATTGTTTTAAATCGAGCTTTAAACGATTTTTTTCCATACATAAAACACAGTCAATCAATGCAATCCAGTACTCACCAATCCTAATCAAATTTTCAGGGCTCCGGTGACGTGAAGTACCACTTGGGAACATACATCGAGCGTTTGAACCGCGTCACGAACAAGAACATCCGCCTGGCCGTGTGCGCGAACCCGTCCCACTTGGAGGCTGTTGACCCCGTCGTGCAGGGCAAGACCAGGGCCGAGCAGTTCTACAGGGGCGACAATGAGGGCAAGAAGGTTAGTTCCATCTAGCCATGACTATCTTTGATCGTTTGAACCGCGTCACGAACAAGAACATCCGTCTGGCCGTGTGCGCGAACCCGTCCCACTTGGAGGCTGTTGACCCTGTCGTGCAGGGCAAGACCAGGGCCGAGCAGTTCTACAGGGGCGACAATGAGGGCAAGAAGGTTAGTTCCATCCAGCCATGACTGCCTTTGATCGTTTGAACCGCGTCACGAACAAGAACATCCGTCTGGCCGTGTGCGCCAACCCGTCCCACTTGGAGGCTGTCTCACTTGCAGGGAGACAAGGGCCGAGCAGTTCTACAGGGGTGACAATGAGGGCAAGAAGGTTAGTTCAGTTCCAGCCATCCAGCCATGACTACTTTTGATCTGTCTGTTTTCGGACGCATGACATTATGAAGGATCTATCGTTTGGTA
The DNA here is from genome assembly GCA_963693445.1 of Agonopterix heracliana. NCBI lineage: Eukaryota > Metazoa > Arthropoda > Insecta > Lepidoptera > Depressariidae > Agonopterix > Agonopterix heracliana. The sequence continues at coordinate 7,987,513 of OY856310.1, forward strand.
AAAAGTTTAAAAACAGTGGGGGTTGTTTCCTCCGCGTGCATTATCCCACTGCAGGGCACAGGCCTACCCTCAGGGAGGGTTTACGGGCGTTATTCCACCAAGCGTGCCCAATGCGGATTGGTAGACTTCAAATACGCATCAGAATTTCTTCAGCGTATGTAGGTTTCCTCACGATATTTTCCTTCACTGTTTCAGACTAGTTTGTATGTGTTCGTGATAAAGTTCGCCTCTGCGAGCGTGCCACGATGTCACGATTGTGAGGCGGGTTCCTATCTAAGCTGTCACAGACCTAATAAGTAAATGTTGTGGAACAGGTCATGTCCATCCTGCTTCACGGTGACGCCGCCTTCGCCGGGCAGGGCGTCGTGTTCGAGACTATGCATCTGTCCGACCTCCCGGCGTACACCACGCACGGAACAATCCACATCGTTGCCAACAACCAGATCGGTTTCACTACCGATCCTAGGCACTCGCGCTCTTCCGCTTATTGTACAGGTAAGATAATATATTTTTAAAAATTTGGTCAAAGAAATACAGTGAAGCCTAAAAAACTGTTTGTTCCGTTAATATGTTTGGTAAGTGTGGTTATACAGGGTCCAACTTAATATGCTGACACTTTTTTAAGGGGATGATCAAACCATTAAACTGAACAACTTTCTCTATGGGACCAACAGCGACATCGCGAAAAAAAAATCGATGTCTGATCATCCTCATCCCTAGAACGATAGATCATCCCCTTAAAAAATTTTCAGCATATTAAGAAGGACCCTATATAAAAAAATCTTATTAATACTTCCAAATCTATTTCCTAAGAGTCCAATTAACCCTAGATCGGATGCTTGTAGACTCAGAAGATGGATCCGGGGCTTGATAACCATGATTTAATTTAAGGATTATTACTGACCTCTTAGCCCATGTAACTATGGACGAGTTACGCGTTAAACGCGTACGCGTATTCTACTAACAAACTTTAAAAACCCTACAAACCAAAACAAACCCTAAAAATATGATCTCATACTACATAATCCTATAATGTTTTCAGACGTGGCTCGCGTAGTAAACGCGCCGATCTTCCACGTGAACGGCGACAACCCAGAAGCGGTGATGCACGTGTGCAACGTCGCCGCCGAGTGGCGCTCCACCTTCCACAAGGACGTGGTTATAGACATCGTGAGCTACCGTCGCAACGGACACAACGAGGTCGACGAGCCCATGTTCACTCAACCACTCATGTACCAGAAGATCAGGAAGACCAAGCCTGGTAGGTTTACGACACCATCATCATCTCAGCCGATGGACGTCCTCTGCTAGACATAGGCCCCCCCCAAGGTTCGCCACAACGGCCGGCCCTGCGCTGCCCTCATTCAACGGCTTCCCGCTGCCTTTACCAGTTCGTCGGTCCACATTGTGAGGGCTCCACTTTCCGCTACGCGGTCTTCACTCAAGTTTGAGACATGCTTCGTCAATACCTCAAATAAATAAAACAGAGATCTGTAACATGCTTCGTCAATACATACTAAACTAAAATCCACCACAAGCTTCGTCAATAATAAGAACAAAAACCAACTTAATAGCCCTCCGCATTACGGAACGCACCCGGCTCAAAGGAACCCATCACACTACCAGCATAACTACGTTGGATAGCTAGAGAAGTCCTTACGGTAATTTTGTGATCTTTTGTGAAGATGTTACAGTACGACCAGGAAGATTAGTCTGCTCGTTAATCTTGGTTAGTGGTCGCAGATCAGACCAGAGACCCCGTCAAAACCCGAAGTCATTTAATAATTAAAAATATATCGTGCGCGGTAGTCAAATCGGATGCTACTAAATCTTTCTTTATCTCGCTCTAAGCAGACTGACGGACGATGATTAGCAAACAAAGGCAAGGGATTGTTGGCGTGCGAATAGGGTACAATCCTCACAATGTCTTGGCAAAAACTTGGCTCCCACTATTACTACGGCCTTACTTTATTATAATTGATTGGTATATCTTCAACAGTTTTGGAGAAGTACGCCATCCAGCTGATCAGTGAGGGCGTCGTCACGGCCGAGGAGGTGAAGGACGTCAAGGACAAGTACGAGAAAATCTGCGAGGACGCGTACAACCAGGCCAAGCAGGAGACACACATCAAGTACAAGGACTGGCTCGACTCCCCGTGGTCTGGCTTCTTCGAGGGGAAAGACCCGTTGAAGGTCTGCATGAATAATTGCCTTTTGAACTGTCCTTCGTGACGAATAGCAGATTTTTGTTTCCACGCCATATATATTTGCTCAAAACTCACGCCTTTTTTTCCCAGAGTAGGCAGATAATTATTTCACTTATCACATTAGACTTATTTCAATGTCACTATAGTACCGTTTGATTGACAAATATTTTTTTGATAATGGACAAAATATTTTGTGAAAAGATTATGAATGTTTGTACCCAAGTTTTGTACAGGAAAATCGCATAAAGTCTGTATTTTTTTGACATTTTCGTTTACTAATCGGAGTGTGAAATACAAAAATAGCACCTGATCTAGATCAAGATCCAGATTCACATAATACATGCCTCAAAATTTAATCATTTAAGTCTCCTCACGATGTTTTTCTTCGTAAAAGCCAGTAGAGTTGTAACAACAACTCTTACTTATGTACAAGTTGTAACTTATGTTGGAACTTATGTTACCCATAATTGGTGCGAGTCCACCTGGGTGGGGATCGAACCGTCGACAGACCACCATGCTTTATTCAACTAAACCACTAAAATATCTGTCTCAATCTCAACAGATGTCATGCAGCGGTGTAGCCGAAGAGACGCTCGTCCACATCGGCAAGCGTTTCTCGTCCCCGCCTCCCAACGCGGCCGAGTTCGAGATCCACAAGGGGCTGCTCCGCATCCTCAAGGCTCGCATGGAGATGGTGGAGAACCGCCAGGTGGACTGGGCCCTCGCCGAGGCCATGGCCTTCGGTTCTCTGCTGAAGGAAGGCATTCACGTCCGCCTGTCCGGCGAGGACGTTGAGCGTGGTACCTTCTCACACAGGTGGGTGTAATACAAGAATTTCTTAGGTATAGTCACTGACATATACTCTAGCGATAGACAAGCTCGTTCAAACAAACAAAATGTCACACAAAACAACACAAAATGACACATTGCGGTCTGTCATTGCCACGGTGACGAAGTAAACTCGGGAACATCAATCAGGTGCGGGCGCCGCATTCAAGTGGAACATGTTGCTTATATGAAAGGGCCTGTCTATCGCTAGACTGTAAGTCAATGGGTATAGTTAAGTAGACCCGTCGCGACCTGTATAGGGCCGGGAAGAATGGTAAAATGGGAGAGGCTTATAACCTGCAGTGGAAGGACATGGATTGATGGTGATAATGATCTGTAGAGATGAACAGCACACAGAAGAGACATCCCAGCGCTGGCGTTTGTACTGTTATCTTTCTGAGACAAGTCTGAATTAACTAACTGCAACACATGAATCTCACGACACCGTTTGGGATTATTTCAACAGTGCCTCTAAATGAAGAGAAGCTACAGAGCTAGTATTATTATGCTATTGGTTGATTTTGAATAGGTAATAACCAGTTTTTTGATTCAATTTGGTGGAGCTACTGACATTTTACATTTGAAAGTATCTGTTATCTGGTCGGATATTAAAATTATGCCAGATAGGCCGGATACTATCGGTTACTGGATATCGGTTTCATCTCTAAGATCTACACAAAAAATACGATGCACAAATAAGGCACGTTAACCAGTTGGTCCCGGATACTGCTACTAGACTGCTGTACTCATTAAGTCAGAAGCCAGCTGGGGCAGCTTGGGATATCGATGCCAATAAGGTCGCTACCTCGATTTTTACAGAGGCGTAATCGTTAACACGAGTACGTTGGTAGAGGGATGAATGGTTGTCAATGGCATTGTGGCTAAAGTGGACCATTAGCCGGAATCTTAAAGTAACGTCCTCATTGCAGGCATCACGTGTTGCACCACCAGAAGGTCGACAAGGCGACGTACTGTGCGCTGGCGCATCTCTACCCCGACCAAGCGCCCTACACCGTCTGCAACAGCTCGCTCTCAGAGTATGGTATGTAACCCACTGAACTAACAACCATCTCTCTTTCTTGTCTTCCAAACTGATCTGGGGTCTTCGACTTAGGGCACACCTGGCGAAGCGCAGCGCAGAGCCAAGAGCATTGCGGAGAGGTATGGACTCTCAATCATGAGGTCCGGGTTCGAATCCGCATGGACAACATGCTAACGTACCAATTAGTTTTTCTGCCCTCAAACGGTGAAGGAAAACATCGTGAGGAAACCTGCATATGCAGAAGAAGAAATTCTGATTTCTATATGTAGGCTTCATAGTAAAAGTTGTTCAGTTTGATGAGTAGAATATAATAATAATATGCTGTTATAAAATTTACCCTGTTAACACCCTGAGGGTAGGCCTGTCCCCTGCAGTGGGACGTTTATAGGATGATGACGATGATTCTGTGCTAATTCTAATACATTGTTAAATCTGCAGGAGTGCTGGGCTTCGAAGTGGGCTACTCGGTAACGAACCCCAACGCGCTGGTGCTATGGGAGGCCCAGTTCGGAGACTTCAACAACGTGGCCCAGTGCATCATCGACCAGTTCATCTCCAGCGGGCAGTCCAAGTGGGTGCGCCAGTCCGGCCTCGTGCTACTCCAACCCCACGGCATGGAGGGCATGGTATGTACTTTATACAGGGTGTTAGTTCCATGCGGACAAATTCGTAAACCCGAGTTAGGGTGTAAAATCACATATTTAAGAGGGTTCAGGTTCAGACCATCAAACAGAACAACTTTAACTATTGAGGAAAATAATTTTTGTTTTTCCATTTTAAACGTCACTGGTTAAATAGTCGACTTAAATGTATCGAACAATCGATTCTTTTTCGCTATTTGTATTTTGGTTCTACGGGTTGTAAGTTGTTCAGTTTGATGGTCTGAAGCATTCCCTGGCAACATTATTCTGGTTGTAACAACCGGTTTTATTAATACTTCTACTACTACTTGCTTTTGAGACTTCGTCCGTGAAATAGATGACGCTTAGAATTTCAGGAGAGTTGGGCTTCGCTCGTGCGAATGTATAAAAAATAGTCCATGTTGCTCTCCGTCCTATCGACAATCTCCGTACAAAAGCGGACTATAAAACAACCGTTTAAATCGGTACAGTTAATTTCTGTTAGCTCTAGCTCTATAGTCATTAAAGTTTTTAGAATACTATGTTCTAATAGGTATGTATGTAATGTATGATAACGGTAATTGTTGTTCTTAGGGCCCCGAGCATTCGTCCGCTCGCCTCGAGCGTTTCCTGCAGATGAGTGCCGACGACCCTGACTACATGCCGCCGGAGAGCCCTGACTACGAAGGTACCTTTACTTTCACACCTTTACTTCTAGTAATACTATCTAGTAATACTATCTAGTTAGCCTATCAAGGTTTTTTATTATAAGCATAAACATATGCTCACGATTATATTCCCCGAGGGGGTAGTTAGAGATATTCTGAAACCTCAGAACATCCACGTTTCACCAGTAGTACCGAAACTCTGTCCAGTGTGACGGGGGGTGAGCACGTCGCCACCTATAATTACATTATAATGTACCATAATTCGTTTTGGGTATTTCCAACATTAATGGATGAATGGAGGCCTTACGCGAACATTTCAAACCAGAAAAATGAGGCATAACAAATGAATGGTATACTTCAAATTTGTACCCAATTTTAGTTAGCCCTAGTTTTGACAGACAATTGTGCTAGTTTGTATGGACCAATTGCCCTAGTTATGTGCTTAAACATAACGCGCTTTAGGCCTATCCATTAATTTTACATTGATCTAAGTTCCCAACTACCAACTTTAAAGCGCTACGCTGACGAAGGTCATTTTGCCCGCGGACACCCAGTCACGCCGTCTCAGTATGGGTTATATCCTTAAACTTTCATCGTGCAGATAACGTGACCGCGGGCAAATAAGCCCTCCTCTGCGCAGCCCCTAAAGCGTGAAATGTATAAGCTTACGTATCACGCTCTTTCATAAAAAAGTATATTTCATAATAATCATCTTGACGGGTTAAGTCAATAATATTGCTATACAATCCATTACACAATACGTATATTCAACAGTACGCCAACTGCACGACTGCAACTGGATTGTGGCAAACTGTTCGTCGCCCGCGTCCTACTTCCACATCCTGAGGCGGCAGATCACTCTGCCGTTCCGCAAGCCCCTCATCCTGATGACCCCCAAGTCGCTGCTGCGTCATCCTGAAGCCAAGTCATCGTTTGACGAAATGAACGAGGGCACTTCTTTCAGACGGTAATGTTTTTGTCTAGCTATTGGTCTATCTACACACCAAAGTAGCCGACCCGCTTTTTTTGTTTGAAAGCTTATGATTTGACTTAAAATCTGGTATATAATTTGTGCCGGGTAAAATGTAGTACTATAATAGTAGTCTAGTAATAATATATATATACATGTGATAAATGCCCATACATTTCTTGACGGTCCGTGATTTGTCGGATTTGTATCGCAGTGCGTAAGCGCACACACCATCTGCTTTGGTATTATTCTATCGTACCCAAACGACTACTCTTAATTGTGGTTTGAATTCTAACGTTTTCTTTTCTTTACGTAGAGTGATCCCCGATGATGGGCCCGCGTCGCAGAGCCCGCAGAGTGTTCGCAAGCTGGCGTTCTGCTCGGGCCGCGTCTACTACGACCTGTTGAAGGAACGCCGCGAGAAGGGACTCGAGAAGGACATCGCTATCGCCAGGTTATTAATGACAATTTTTTTTTAACGCCACGGTATCGAGCCCATACAACCATGTCAGGTCAAAAGTTTCGAATTGTCGATTAAAATGATTAGTTAATAATGAAATATGCCCATCAAAAGATGCCAATCTTGATCATCTTTTTCCTCTTTAATATTTTAAAGAAACACTTTTTTGAAATTTTGACGTTTATTCGCACAGACCGTAGCGCCATCTATCGATCCCCTAGAAAACCAAAAGAAAAACGCTTATTACGTACTGGCTCGCCCAAATCACTTATCATAATAATTATTTGCAGAGTGGAACAAATCTCTCCGTTCCCCTTCGACCTGATCAAGGCCGAGGTGGACAAGTACCCCCAACGCCCAGCTGGTCTGGAGCCAGGAAGAGCACAAGAACATGGGCTCGTGGAGCTACATCGAGCCACGCTTCCGCACCCTTCTGCAGAACCAGAAGAGCATCAGGTCAGTAGCTTGTACAATGTAACAAACCTCTTTAGAGGGCCGAGGTGGACAAGTACCAGCTGGTCTGGAGCCAGGAGGAGCACAAGAACATGGGCTCGTGGAGCTACATCGAGCCGCGCTTCCGCACCCTGCTGCAGAACCAGAAGAGCATCAGGTCAGTAGCTTGTACAATGTAACAAACCTCTTCAGAGGGCCGAGGTAGACAAGTACCAGCTGGTCTGGAGCCAGGAGGAGCACAAGAACATGGGCTCGTGGAGCTACATCGAGCCGCGCTTCCGCACCCTGCAGCAGAACCAGAAGAGCATCAGGTCAGTAGCTTGTACAATGTAACAAATCTCTTAAAAGGATCTAGTGCGAGTTTTCTAACTACTAAAAACCTACTCGAATGCGTTAATGTTAACCGTAATTACAAACACAAATTACGGATACACGGTTTACGTTAACACATTCGATAAGGTTGAAAAACTCGCACTAGGCACTAGTGAGGTGCTCTGTACAAAGTGTGTATATTTAAATGCGTTACGATTTCGATGTTGGTTCCATATTGGAAGTTGTTCAACTTGATGGTCTAAAACTCTAAAGCAACCTGTCAAATATGTGCCGCATAGAAATTTATACTCTTTGTAAGCCCCGCTAATATAGGGACACCATCCTCAGCATGAGGAGAGCAGCATCTCGGGACAGAAAAATAAACAGGATTAGCGTGGTTTTACCCGTCGAGATTTTTATCTGGTTAGATAATCTGATCGGGGATAAGTACCAAGTACCCGGACTATTAGTGAAGTTGAATATGGGGTATTGGAGCTACATGGAGCCCCGGAACCAAACAATTTCCAGATACAGATACCACATCCAAAGATCCCTAGCAGCGATCGACCTTGTGCACATTTCTATTGATTTTAGACGATCAACCGAGGAATGATATTTATTAAATTTCCGAATTGCTGAAAAAATCTAAATGTAAGATTATAATGACCAAGGTTGGCTCGCTCGCTTGATCGCGTCTTAAAGAAATTGAAACGAATTCAACCAACCAATATGTGGATTCTTTTCTCGTCCACCGCCTCGCTACCTCGCACAGCTTTAATGGAAAGCCAGCTAAAATGTTCTGACTTGGAAGAACGTAAAGTAAAGTATACAGATTACGGTTGACAAATAATCGTGGCTTAATTTTTTCCGGTCCTAGATTATTTGTCAACCGTAATCTGTATACTTTACTTTATCACACTGCAAAGTTTCACCGATAGATGAATTATTGTTAGGTGTCCATACAAGGAAACTCTAAAATGACTGGACTAATACGAATAAATAAATTGATCGCACGCAACGAATAATTTGGTGTGGTGGCTCTAGCTGATCGTTCGTAACCTAGAACGTTCTAGTCCGTAACAGATTAAATATTTGTCAATTAATGCTTGATGATCTATGGCATATAATATTTAAGATAATATCTACATCATAGATTCTATGGCATCGGTGGGCTTTGATCGTGTGGGTGTGGTAACTTTTTAATATGGTTCTATTAAAACAGTAAACAATTATTGCAAAAACGCGGAAAAAACGTCACGCGCGTTGCTCGTGAAACGTGGATGTTCTGAGGTTTCAGAATATCTCTGACTACCCCCTCGGGGAATATAGTCGTGAGCATATGCTTATGCTATGCTTACAATTATTGCCGTTGATTAAAAGAAGTACAGTTATTAATTACCGAATAGTTTGCAATAAAGGACATGCTGGAAAATGGGCCTGTAATTTAATTTTATTTTGATCTAAGCCTGTAATGTAAAAACATTTGTAAAGTTATGCTGATTGTTCGAAAAATACTAAAATCAATATTAACAATTCGAAACGGGAGAACTGTATGATGGGGCGATGCCTGATCTTTTCTTGTTTACGTTGTTTACCCAAATATTGAATTTCAGTGTTTAGTTCCAAAATCAACCTAAACGCAACGGTCATTCCTTTATTTCTCATATTTTCAGGTGCTATAATTTCTGAAAATTTTACAAATAAAACAAGATAGGTTTGTCTCACAAATAGTAGGTTCTTGTAACGTCAGTTATGAATTTCAGGCCCAAAGATGTGTAGAGTTTTGTCCTTAAACGTTTAAGCGGGATGTGGGAAGGTTCCTTGATTTGCTAGGTTTTTGCTGAGAATTTATATCCAGTCGGTTACTCAATTAAATACGCTGCGCTAAAGACTACTAAAATCCTTCTACATTCGTCTCAAAATTTTAGAGATACTTTAAATATACCTGCAAATTTACGTGTTACTATTTTGTTTAAATAATCATTCTAACGCGTTAATTGTTTAAACAATATTATAGTTGGTATATAGGGTAATTTTTAATTAGATGGCGAAACTCAACTAGGGCACTTGTTAATGATAACAGATTGCATTATCAATGTTTATAATTGGTATTGATGATTTACAAAATTATTATTATCGTACGTATTGTACGCAGTGCGCGGCCGGCGGGCGAACATTGACCTCAGAATCATATGATAGAGCGGGTGGTCATTACCACGTAATTGTGCTTAGTAACAGATACCAAATGCGTTTGTTAAGATTCGCCAACTAATGAAATTTAACCTTATATAGCAGACAACATTGAATACATCCGATTTTTTTTATATTGGACAAAATTCGTCATACGAATTTAAATCATACCTACTAGTCCAATATTAAAACAATCTCTTATCTTGCAGCTTGAATCCACAGTATTTTGCACGTAATCATTTAAAATCTCATCTTGCATGGATTGGCATACACATTTTAAAAACCGACTAAGTTTATGAAACCGTTTTCGAAATCAACAAACAAAATATTCAGTTTCGCCTAATTATAATGCTTACACGCGTCTCGCTATGTGCTAATTGGCTATTGGTTGCAGGCCAAAGTCCCAATCACAAGGGGGTAGTTGGTTAAGCCAGCTTTTCGGGAGAGATCAGCCCGCCCCACAAACTGTCGATTCGGACTCTGAGACCGTACCACGCACTATTAGGTGAGACATACATATACTCACTGCATTATAATGATATAGCATAGTAAAGTTACTAAAATGTGGCGGTTTAATATTTAGAGATATTTATGTCCTTGTGAGGAATACGAGGTGTTACGAATATTTGGTGCTACGGTATGCTTTTCTTCTGTTCCTCTTATTTGTCTCGTGCTTGCATTATCTTTTGATTCATTTTTAATTTGTTTATTATCGTTTGTCACTCATATCGTTTTATCATTCCGCTCATTCTTTCGTAAATTTTCATCTATTTGAGCTGCAAGTTATTATACTTAATATGATTATTTTTCACATATTTTAACTGCAACACAAAATTTTGCTATACCGTACTGTACTTACTTGTTTGTGATCTGAGCATCGTACATTTTATTGCAATAAAACAAATTTCATATTTTGGGAGCCAGTGTGACGACCAAAAGGGAACGAATTATACTTTCTGTCCTTGGAATCGTGAAACAATTCTTTGTATTTTATGAAATGGAAAGAGATTTATGTCAAATTATGTTTAGAATCAACATTTCGGGCCCTAACGTTTCGCCGAATACTATATTCAACTTGTGCGTATATTCTAACGTTCTTGTGTAAGGGCATACTCTTCATTTCGAAACTCAACAAATTAGGAAAGACTTTGATGATCGTGCACAATTTACGTCAAAATAAAGAAGGTTATTAAAACAATTTGGTTTTACAGCTACAACGGACGAGTGACCGCGGCTTCTCCCGCCACCGGCTCCAAGGCGGCACACAACAAGGAGCTCAGGAACCTCCTCGCCGAGTTCTGCGCCTTGTAAACTTCATCTCATTTATAAACATTCTCTCCCTCCTAAAGCAAATATACACTTCACTTCGTTTTAGTTTAGCTACGTCTTCGTAAGCGTATGGAGGAATTATGTATAAAAAAACTAAAATAAAGACAGGTGTTTTTGCCTTCGGAGGTTTTCAATGAATCACATCGCCATATTAGGACCTGAAATATAAAATCACTTTGTACGAACTGTTTATTTCGAACGAAATTTCCTTTGACTACTATTCATTAATTTAATTTTCATGTCGTTTAAATTATTTAGTTGCTTTACCGTCAGTATTTTGGTTCAATTGTCTTCACGATTAGGTAGGATAGTTAGATAAATTCTTATTTATTTATTTAATGTAGCATAATACGTGACTTGTAGACTCTACTCTACATAATTTATTTTTGTAGTTAAAGCAATATAACTTAGTTTCACGTAGTCTCCACTTGTTAAGACGTAATAATTGTTTTAGTTACTTCAATTGTAACAAAAGGTACATTTTAAAATTAAGATTAGCGTTGACGCGCTGGTTGTGTTAATTTTTGTACATATTTAGTATGAACAAGTTTTATTTTTGTATTTTGATTTTACAAAAAATATTTTTATCACTAACGGGTTTAAGTTCATACGTTCCTTTTGCTAGTCCGAAAAGATATATTGATTTTGATCAATTAAGGGCTTGAACCACAATATAAATCATGCGAGTTGTCTGCGTGTACATACAGGAAATTAGAAACGAAAAGTAAAATACTTTTTGGACTGACTCTAAAAACATAATGTTGTTACATGCAAATTGTTACCCATTTTGATAGTCCGCTGAGGCCGAGGCCGGGCGTACAAGTAAAGTTGATGAACATTCGTTCTTACTCCTATGAGAATAAGGTTCAGAGTGTTCATCAACTTTCGTTGCCGACCGTACCATCAAGAGTGTAGGATGCGCCCGCGGCCACACTTCAGAGTAAGCGACGCGAACGTAAATAAAAAGTATCCGTGTATTCTCAAAAATATGTGCCGTGTTTTCCTCTTAAAATAAACAAAGCTTTCATAGGTCTCTGTTTGCTTATTTCGCGTCGTTTCGTATGTATAGTAGAGCACTCGTAAATTGATATTGTGTATAAGATATTATTAGTTAGTGATAACAAATTAACAAAGCACTAGTTTTGAAGTAAATTGCACCGTAGTACACTGTAATGTGAATGTAATTATTTGTTAGTGTCACTAAGGTCATTATATTTTGCAATCAGCTGGTCCCTAAATAAGGCAGAGGAAAGAAATCGCCTGGTATAATAATGTTCTTTTTTTTTTGCGTCACTTATATAAAATTATAAGAGTGAGATTATCACAAGATTATTATTGCACCAAAAAACAATGTGATGACATAATTGTGACCATTTCTCTCCTTGGCTTTAAATTAATCCGAGAATGTAGTTGAAAGGTCTAATCTAATCATCTAAGGCGCGGTTTGTACAGAAGAGACGTGTGGCGGAGGCGGATAGTCAAAGTAACACAATTATAAACCTTATAGTACGTAGCATAGCGCCGTTTTGAGAATTACGCCCGCGCCTCCAGGCGACGTCACCTAGAGTCACGGGCGCGATTCTTTACGACAAAAACGACGCTATGCTACGTAGAAGGTTTATATCGTGTTGCTTAGATTATCCGCCACCGCCACACGTCTCTTCTGCATAAACCGTGGCTTACACTGTTGTATTTTCGTCCGGCAGCATCATTCTCGGATTATAGTTTTAGTTTGCTCGTAGTTACCGCCGTTCTAAACGGCAATTTGTAAGGAGTAACACCAACGTCCAATGCTTTGTATAAATCAACGCGTATTATTGTCTTGTCTTTAGGAAATCTTGAAGTTTTATCTCGTTACCTAATCTTCGTAAAATTTAATGTTTCACTGATCTGGAAAGTTGGCTGTTGACGTTTTAAACGTGGTTTTTATATTGTTTAACGACGGGTTTTGTCTTGTTAGTGAAATCAATGTAAAATTCAAGCTTTTTAATCATTTTGTAATACATGTTTAATATGCACCGTTTTATTATTTGATAATTTTGATGTTCACGTATTTTCGAGTTTCTGCTCAGGGTGATTGGTGGGTACGTATGTGTGGCAGGTAAAAAAGAATGATCGGCTGATTGTAACGTTTGGTAGGATAACCTGAGCCAATTTATTGCTATGTTAGTTCTGAAATAGTTAATTTACAAATAAATATTATACATATTCAAAAACCTCTTTAATTTAGTTACTTAAACCTTCATCAGGAATGGCCACCACACTAAATTCAATTAGGGTGCATTGGGGTAATTGCGAACCTGGGTATATTCCGAAAGTTTATTAAAACTACCTGACTTTAGACGCCATTTTTATCGGCTTTGACGCTCAAGCCGCCGTTCGTCGCTGCTAGCGTAAGTGTCAGAGCAACGTGCCGTCTCGACAGACAAGTCAGGTAGTTTTAATAAACTTTCGGAATATACCCAGGTTCGCAATTACCCCAATGCACTATATGTACCTTATTAATGAAGTATTATGTGAGTTTATTATGTGGTCGATGAAAAGGACTATCCTGATAAAGGGTTAATAAGTACCCGTCCCATATCCATCCAAATGTCTGTACATTGAAAAAATGTTAGTGACTTCAAACTGTGTTTAAACATAATTAAGACGTGATGCGGCGCCGCTCTTTAGGTATTTGAGGGGGTGAAGCAGAGGAAGTGACGGGAGAGTAGTCCCGCCCATCGGCGGGTGGCACCCCGCGTCAACTTTTTTTTTGGAAAGAGTTTTACGGCTCTGGGTTCATATTCTGTTGCCAACCGTATCGACCACCGATTCCGGGATTTTTCCGGAAATTTAAATAAATCATTTTTTTTACTAACTATGTGAAATTTAATATCATACTATACTCCATTACAAATAGGGGTGAAAAGAAGGAAAAAAAGGTTCTTTATAGTACACACTTTAAAGAAATAGGAAAAATTGTATCAAACAACAATGTTGCAAAGCGATTGGCGATGTTGAAAGACCTAAAGAAGCAGTGGTGCACACATGTGGTTCGTCTTCCTTTCAATTAAGCTTTTTTAAAGATAGTTATGAAAAATATCCGCCAGGTGGAGCTATATATCATATGGAAACATGAAAAAATATTTTTAAAAATTCTAAAAAATGTACTAAGATTAGTAGAACTTCTTTCAAATCGTTATTGAGCATCGTTGTATTTATTTATGAATAGATTTGTCTCTAATCTAAATTTGAAAAATCTAGAAAAAATGTGTTTGCAAGTTATTGAGGTAGGTACTAGAGTAGGCGCAGAGACTTAATAGTTTGTAACACAGAACACACGTACAGGCCAGGATTTAGGCGACTAATTTCTAAAATGAATAATGACAAGCAGTGGCGTAGGGTGCCTTGGCGGGGCCCCGTATAAAAATTTGTTTGGGTACCTTATGAAGGCTAAAGATTTCTCACAAAAGAAAAAAAAATTTTTTCATTAAAATTTAAAGAAATATTTATTCATCATATCTAAGTATCTGTCACTTTCTCCAAAAAAAAATCAAACAATTCAAATGGAATATTACACTCTCCTTGCCTTTTTTCGGCAAACTGATTTATTAAATCATTTATAGCTGATGAAGAAATTTGGGAAGTATTTATTAATTTTTGCTTACGCACGTCGGGGGCCCCGTATAATTGATACGGCAGATACGGCGGTAGCTACACCTCTGATGACAAGTTTCCTAGTGCTAAGTTCGTAGCCTCGAAAAATATGCATTCTTGTGTCCTGCCTGAGGTACTGTGGCAACTACTAAAACAAAATAAAAAACCGGCCAAGAGCATGTCAGAATCGCCCAAGGTAGGGTTCCGTAGTAAATATGAAAATCTTTTCTTAACATAGCTTAAATAACTTAAAAAATCCTCAAGAAGCAAACAATAGTGCGATTTAATTTCGTTCAGCGCCATCTATTGATAGACGCCGACACGGCGGTCGACGGTCGATATTTTATTTGATTTCTCCGAAACTAGTTGGGCATAAGCTTCCGTTATAATTTTCTTTGAAAGTACTTACAGACTTACATTGTGTCACATTTTCAGATTTTTTACTCCTGTATTTTAGAAGTTAGATGGGGGTACGCCCTATTTTTGACTTTGAGCGCAAATATCTCAGACTCAAGCATTGTAATGATTTAGTTTCTATAGGAGTTTTCTTCCATTGGACAAAACCTATCCAACGACACCACACTCAAATTATTAAAAATATATTTTTTTAACGACCTTTTCGTTGTATCCCATACAACGAAAAGGTGGTAGGAAAAAAATATTTTTCAAAAAAAATTACTTGCTTCATGATTATGACTACCTCATTTCTGTTTGGGTTAGGTACTATTATCTGTATTCATACCAAATTTCGATTCAATAGGTGCAAAATGAGCGTGTTATTGAGGTAGGGCAACAGACAGAGAGACAGACAGAATGGACGAAAGTATAAGGGTTCCTTGTTGGACTACGGAACCCTAAAAACGAACAAGGAGTTACATTTTTGTGTGGTTCCAGCCTATAATGGACCACCCGAATTCTTCCCGTGAGTGTAGTACGAGGCGACTAAGGGATTAAAGGTTTCTCATACAGTGTTTACAGGTGAAGGGTTAGCCACCTCTCACCACTTGACACGTCATTCCATCCTGGAACTTAAATTGCTAAAATGTGAGCATTACTACGAGTATAACTACACTCTTGAACAGAAAGTACGTAGGAGTAGCAATATTTCTGACCACCCATAAAGGGATTACGGTCGTGAGTTTATGTATGTTTATGATTCTGTATGTAATTTATCAACTGTCACTCGTGACTTAGACGTCATCACGCTGCTGGCGGCCAAGATAGGTAAAAATGCAGTCGCGTGGCTAAGGGGGTAACAAGTAGACGTTTCGTCGGCTTGCGATTTGATTGGCCACGTGGCTCCGCCATTTTATGGCGGTTTCGAGTGTGTGTTTTTGTCTAAAAACGGGGCTTTGAGATCGCCATATCCTATTACCGTACAATATCTAATAAATATATCTTCAATACTTGACACTGGCGAAATCTAACAAGGAAACGCCATTAAATAAAAATAGAATAGAATAGGTAAAATTCACAGAGTAACTTGACATTTTCTACGCCGATGTGACATTATTGGTGTTAATAGGTACTGAAAAAGAAAAAAAAAATCTGTACTTGGAGTCTATGGTATCATTATTTTTGAAATAAAAAAAAAACAAGAGATAGCCTGTAGAATCCCACTGCAGGGCAAAGGCCGTCTCTCACGAATAGGTGTGAGAGGGAGTGGGCCATACTCTACCACACGGGATACTACAAACTGCTCAGCAGTTTGGCGATATTAAAATTTGTTAATTTAGATGTAAGAATATGAAATTAAAAAAAAAGTGCGTGTTAGTGGAGGCAAGTTAGTGATCAGCTGGCTGTCAGAGAATTTTCAAGCCACCTAAATAGGCCTCGACCTGGCTCAACAAATAGTTACAACGACATCTGACGGAACTATCCGAGACTAAACGTGCCTTCCGAAGCACGGAAACGCTCGAGATGAAATTATGACGAATTATGACGTCATAAATTTTTGTTCTGAAACCTATCGTGTGGGGTATTAAATAAAAGGGCTTCATGAGTCGGTCTTAAAAATATACTATATGTCATTACCTTTCAGCCATAATGTTTTAAAAAATCCAAAAAATATTTTCAAAACATACCAAGCGTGGGCTCTTCCAGGTAGGAAACGGCTGAGTAAATTTTTGGAAAGCATACGCCAAATGTGTCGTAATATCGTCATTCGTCATATCTAACGTCAATAATTCAAATTCAAAAATATTTATTGATGAATGCGGTAGACTTCATATAACGCATCCGAATTTTTTCTTCAGCGTAAGTAGGTTTCCTCACGATGTTTGCTTCATCGCTTGCTCTTCATCCTTGTCACTTGTTGGGGACAAAAAGCCTATCCTTGATGGTATTCCATCTACTGACACCTGCACAATATTGGAGACGCTTACTTAAGTCTATTTTAAGTTGTATATTGTGTCTTGTGTTTTTACTGTATTACAAATAAATAAATAAAATAATTTATTTTTACTGCTCTTGGAGAACGCATTATTGTCAGCACTTATTTTGATTAGAAATTGTTATATTATGATGAGATACACGAGAATTACCTACTCTGAATTAGTGTTACAATAAAAAGTTGATTTTGTTTTTCACGGTGGTAAGTATAAGTATTGAGGAATGCAGGATTGAAGTCTTCCAACTTTTTTAGTATTTTTTTATGGAGTTACGAACCTATGGTATCTTGTCTTGGATAAATACCCTGCAACCATGACTTCAGTGTAGTTATTCCATTAACATTCAAGGGGGCTACTCGTTTCGAAGGGCAGGTTTAGACGCAAACACCTTCCGGTCCGGTAGTACCTACTTGAAGACTATTCCGGCGATGAAGGCTGACCACGGTTGGTAAGCGACGGTCTTTGGTGAATTTCGATAAATTGAAGGCCATTCAGTAGGCCTCGCATGCCACCCCCGAGAAAATGATAAAAATCGAGATGTGCCTACATCCTTATTATATTTACGTATGCCAGAAAGAGCGCGCATGACGTTTAAAAATCTATGCTAGCCATGCATGAATGCTTTCTTGTTTTTTGGAAATGTTGTTTAACTGTTTAGAAATAGAAAAATACGATTGGAGGCAGCACAATAAGCTCATCCCCTTTAAAAAAATCCTTGTCATTGGAAGGATAAAAATACTTAATAAAGATCTTACGTACGTCTACATTACTATATTTTTTTCGAATCCAATTAGTTATACTAAGCTGTATAACAAATAAGACTTTTTTTGTCCATTCTGTTATACTGTATAACCAATTGTATAACTAGATGGACTAACCCTTATGTACATACAATGTGGCAAGGAAAAACATTGTTGAATTTGAATTTAAGGTGGTGTGGCAATCTTTTGTTAGATTAATTATAGTGTTTCGTGTTTTTATCGATTCCGTAACTTTAGGGAGATTTTTTTTAATGCATTAGTAAGATTTAGGTAGTTACAAACAATGTGAAGGACGTATTAATACTTGGATTGATGTTATTCATCTTTGAATAAAGTGTATTTGATTGATTGATTGATTACAGATGTCGTTCAAGGCTTAAGAAAACTTGTTTAATTCGCCCTCAAAATCGATTTTCAGTCCGGTTTAATCATACGGAATTACGGACCTAGTGAGCACAAAACTGATTTTTTCTTTCGTTTCCATCAACACCGAACGTTTAATTTAGACGACATTCTTTTTAATTTAAGATAATGTTCCTATAATTATTTTGTATTTATATAACATTCTTCTATCGAACACTGCCAATCGGTATTTTGATTTTTTATAAAACGATCACGGTCTGAAAAGGTTTCGTAGCCCTGCTGCTGTCATCTTCTTATTTTCGTCTTTATTTGACATATAGTTTTATAGTTTAATAATGTGCCATTAATGGAGAACAATATTACAGTTAAAGTGAGAAATAAAGATAGGCGCTTCCGTTTGATTTGGATTAATCCTCGTGTAAAACTCATCTAATTGGAATGTTTGAACCACCCTTGCATTTCAAGAGTTAGCTAGGTTAGGTTAAGAACAAAGAAAAATATAACTAAAGACCAGGCTTTAAGGGCTAGTTCCATTGCCTTTCCGAAAGGATAAATTCTTAACAAAAAAAATTAAAAATTGTTTACCACTTTATTGTATTTCAAACCATCGTCAAAAATCAATATTTAGTGTGAAAAGTGTTCATCTTTTTTTATTGTAAATATTAATGTGAGATTAAGTATCAATTTAATCACGTAAGTAATTGTTTAGATTGATTTTTGACACGTGATTTTTCATTTTGGGTAAGAGGATTGGCGGATACCATTTTGGCCATACAAACGTATTCCCCTGTTGAGTTTAAAAAATCCAAAATCTAGCTCAAAATAAGCTAAGGTGGCAACTCTAAACGTCAGCATTTAGCGAACGTGACACAATATGTCTAGCTCGTGCAACCCTAGACGGGAGCCGCTGTACATCGACGTTTTTGTGGGCAGAACTAGTAACAACCACTTACTAGACGAGTCGATGTACTCCAAAGTCAAAAAATAAAAAATTGGCGAGCGTCCGGCTCCGACCGTGGCTAAAAGCCGTCTGAGCGCGCCCCGCTAAGACCCGCTCCGAGAATATTTGGTACGCCATTCGTATTTTTGAGGATAAATAAATAATGGAATTACTTTTTATAACTTTTGTTGATGAATTCACTAGAAGAATCAATGGTGAATATGTGAGTATAAATTAAAAAGAATGAAACCTACTTTAAGTTCTTCTAAAGCGAAAAAAATCGTTTAAAATGTTAAAAAATACGACATCTTTGTGACGATTTTCTATCGAGTGAAGTAATTCCAATCGTGTATTTAATTGATGATTTCACTAGATAAACTATCCAAGAATACTGAGGTATGACTTATAATTCGGTAATTTGTATAAATCTAGTCGAAACATGAAAAATAAAAGATGCCTCCAACGTATTTCCTTCTACTATGTCACCTTAAGTAAACATTTGGTTATAAACAGCAAGAAGTTTTGCTAGTTTTATCCAAATTTAGTTTATGGTTGTATTTAACAAAACCAAAAACAAAACATTTTTACTGTATGTTTTCTTAATTTTAAGTTAATACGATAACAATATAATTAACAAATAGAAATTATAGCACGGAGACGCTAGAGATGAAATACCACTAAACGGTCACCCATCCAAAGACTGACCGGACTTGACGTTGCAAGGGTTAGGACACATTGATCGACGGCAGCGACGGCGATCGACGGCTTGTTCATACAAAAAGTCCCATACTAAACGTGTTTTTTTATGAACAACAACGATCGCCGTCTATTGCCGTCTTTTTGTATGGACGGCCCGTCGATCGCCGTCGGTCAATCAATGTGTCGCAACCTTATCTTTTTCCAATATCTAAAATTCACTATAACGAGCGCTACAAATAAACACAATAAAATCTTCTACGCAGAATCGATAAAAATATTATTCTTGAGTTATACAGGGTGAAATTGATATCATTAGCATCCTTTTAAACTAAGAGTCTACCCATCAAATTTAACAACTTTTACTATGGGAGCAAATCAATCGGAGCAAAAAAAAAAATCTGCTGTCCTATACTAAACTGCAGCCGCCGCCGCCGCCTACACGACTCAAATGTATGAGACAGCAGATTTGTTTTTTGCTCCGATTAGTTTGCTCCCATAGTAAAAGTTGTTCAGTTTGATGAGTAGACTCTTAGTTTAAAAGGATGCTAATTATATCAATTTCACCCTGTAGATTCTGTAAGCACAGTATTCCCGTTACGCATTAAATAATTTGTTTTACTCTTTATAGCATGGAGATATAGCATCAAAATAATAAAAGCGTAACTTAGGTAGATGTCGACACCCTTGAGGGGCACGCGGCTCGCCGCACACTTGGAGCACATTCAAGATTCATATCTCTAGTCTCATTTCAGCTCACAAAGCGGGCACAGCTCCCTATTTATAAACCGCTTGGCTAGCGACGACCACACGAAAAGGTGCGAAGATTAAAGATGCTATCAGAACCAAGTGCGTTTTGCACGTCACGCGACCAACACTTCAAAGACGCTTGTTTGAATAAATGCTGCGTACCGAGCTCCATTCTTTTTCACAAGATACTGCCTTTGATAATCCCGATGCTTCGTCCGGGTCATAATTTTTTTACATTTTTATTTTAACGAAGATTTGGCTTTAGATTTAATGAGGTGCTTGTATACCGTCGCTACGTTCGCAATTAAATCGTCAAAGGGAGGTTCCAATAGTAACTAGGCTAGTATATTATTATTGTTTGTCCGTTCTATTTATCGAGTTACTTTACCTTACCACTAATTTTATTGAAATTGAAATTGAAATTGAAATTTTGAAATCTTTTTTTTTTTTTGAACCACTTGGATTGGTTTATAGTAGGTCATCATCATCATCACCAGCCTATCATCGTCCACTGCTGAACATAGGCCTCTCCCAAGCCGCGCCACAAAACTCTGTCCTCGGTCACAGATTACATAAACCTCGGTCTTCCTCATCCAGTCGCTCCCCGCCATAACCCAACTAATAGTATTTACCTACCATTATTTTAAGCGAATAAAACAACTGAAAAAACCTGCTTAAAAAATCGTTAAAATGTATAGTTTTCAAGTTACAGTGCCTCAAAGATTTCCATACAAATCTTAAATTAATCCTAGCATTGAAACTGTATATTTTAACGAAAATCTGACTCTATACAAGCATAGAGATTTGTTTCCAGATTGTTTCTGCAAAATTTCATAGACTTTAATTGGTTAGTATTGAAAATATCACCATAGTACGTTTGTATGCAGCGCGCATTTTCGCTCTCGGAATAATATTCTCTTAACTCAGTTTTCTCGCAATTTTACACTGTTTCTGGCGGGGAAAAAATTACCTGAGATTTGCCGAGACCTCCGTGAGATTGGATTTGATTCTGCTTGTAATTTCTTCTTCCTTATTCTGCTTCCCTTAATGGACGCCCCCTAAGCAGTGATAGTAACATATTAACTATAATATAATTGCAGATATGTATAGGCACGTATAAGTATAAAAATAAAACAAAACACAAACCGCTTACGACTATTACTCGCAAAGAGATTCCGCTCTAAACTAAAATGTCATCCTCGTAGACAACAATCCACAGCAGTATCATAGCACTTTGTTGCCCCACCCGGAGCTTAGTCCTTTGTTTTCTGAAACCTCCCCGAGCTCCTTTAATACTTTGTAATGGCGGTACAAATTTTGTGTCTTGCTGGCTGTCTGCCTGACTGAGATGAGCTCTCTTGTGGCGTATACGATAAAAAAGCATGTGCAGTTAGTACATTTTTCTCATTTAGCTCCTTGAACAAAGACTTGTGTGGACTTTCTCGGTTATAGGTTACAAGACTTACAAGAATATTTTCATTTGCGGCTTCCTTTTCTTCTTTACTCATTTTTTAAAGCGTTATTTACCTACCTAATGTTATTTTTACGGAAACTTGAGTTAAGTGTTACTGGACTAAAAAATAGGTAGGTAAGTAGATATGCTGTTTACCTGTTCGTCGTAGCATTTATGATCACCTCGAAAGGGAACCAGGTCTTGCGTTTATCTAGGTATACTTATAAAACAGTTCCGTGACTGACTGACAGACAACGCACAGCCTAAACTACTGACGATTGAAACTTGAAATTTAGAAATAATATTCTTCGAATGTTGTACCTAGGGGTGCATTAAGAAAGGATTAATCACGCGGACGAAGTCGCGGGCAAAAGCTTGTGTATGAACCCTACTATACACGGTTACAGGGAATCTTCAAAATTTACCACTCATAAGTACCTAACTAGGCATAGCTGGTATTTTGGAATCTTCTCAGAAAATAGTTACATCGATTGTTTAGTTTCCAAAAGTATTTTAATTAACCAACAAAATATTATTTTAGATACTTATTTAAAAACAATTTTCAGAACGTTCCAAATAAAACTTACTTACTTACACGGTTTGTTGATTATCATGCTTACACAACTATTATTGTATGGTTTCCATAATAAAAGCCTTTAGTGCTAGTTTGGGATCATTACAATGTATGTGCCTGTGAGCGTTATTTGTTTTTTTATTTATTATTAATTGATTAAAGGTGCAGAGAGAACAAATCAAATGGAGTGCACGTAAAATAGCTTTCCATAAAACGGGAGTTTGAGAAACGTGCAACTCTACCTATCATTTAAAGGTCACATTAACACACTATATAATTATAAGGTACCTACTTAACATTATTATACGCAAATTGTGACCATAAAAACCTAGTGTGGTAATGGTAAGTTTTCTAGGTCAAGCTAAACCTAAAGGCATTTTATCACTCTTTGTGTTTGCTAACAAAAAGTGTTTGTCGAAGTGAAGCTACCCGTAGGCCGCAGGGTGGTTGCGTGCCTGTGTGACGACTAAGGCCGGTACTTAAAGAGATAGCATCTTTAATCTTCACACTGTTGCGGCGAAAAAAAGTTATTCTTTCAGAAACCCGTCGACAAAGGACGTCGGCGTCGCCACAAACAAAGATCTTGATACTAATCTCTTAAATTAGTTTGGATATCATTAAGTGGCTATGTTAAGTGGATACTTGCTTAAAGTAACGGTAACAAAGTTATGTCATAAAGAAAATACGCAGGACAACTTTTGGAGTAGAAACCATTAAAACACCTGCTAAATAATTTTGTTACATTTTTAGTGGGTGCTAATTAACGGACAGTGACGACATTAATTCCAGAGTCTGTTGACAAGCTTTTATTTAATTAATTTAGTTTTGTTTTCTTAGGCACCCACCAGCCACGTAAACATGGGAAACTAATGAGCTAATGACTAGGTACCTGAATCAGCGTAGGTTTGATAATATCTAATAGGTAAACTTAAATGCGTTACACATAGGTTGTCTGGAAGAAATCACTTTTAGTGATAAGGCCGCCTTTTGTACCCTTCTTGTTCGTGTATATTGTTGTTGTTTTTTTGTATTTTTGGTGTGCAAATAAAGAATATTTATCTTATCTTATCTTATAGGTTCTTAACGAGCGTGATATTTTTGAAAGTTGCACATCCTATTTCTTATTGAATCCTAATAGAACTAAAGCGCAAATAGAGTTTGGCATCGGTGATACAGCCGTATCACGTGTAGCATGCTACGGCTTCATGCCAGCCTTTATGATAAGTGCAATAAGTACTTAACTAACTATACAGTTAGTTATTGTTAATTAAAACCAACAAAACAAAAAAGTGTGCATCGTTTTCCATACTGTTGCATTGTGCGCCACGATATTTTTTATTATTATTTAGCACATTGCGCTTGGCTTGAAATCACTACAATGCCTCGTTTCAACAATGAAAGCTTTATAAAAAGAACATGCAAGCCTTTGTGAGCTCATTCAGCCGTTCCTACTCATACCGATTAATCCTTTTTATAGGAGAAAGATTATTTTTAATAATTTATTTAAAGGAATTTCAAAATTGTACCTTTTTCAGGGTGGTCCAGACCAGAGAGAGTCGCGGGGGTAATTTTATTTTTTATTTAATTAGATTACTTAATTTAATATAAAAATAATAAATAAGCAAAAATACCTTGGACACTGACACACAAATTATCTAGTCACATTTAAAGTCCACCATAATCTAGCCAAAAAATAAGAAACGTTCTAATTTAAAACTTAAGTACCTACTTAGTGCAATTAAAATCAACCAATCTGACACCAAACCGATTTTGTTGAGAGAGTACCTACAGTTAATAAGTAAAAACACGGAATCAAAAAATTACAAAAACAACCATTGAAGAAATTGAAAAAATATGTATATAAGTACCTAATCTTCCTCAAGATAGAGGTAAAAAAAATATATTTTCTTCTAATCGGTTGGGAACAAGTTATTATAGAATGTGGTAAAATAATATGGCATTTATAAATTAGAACTTATGTTACCGGTACCAACTTAACAGACTCCACTCATACTGCCAACAACTTTTGCTTAGTAAAAACAAGGATATAATAACAAAAACATTTTTATTTCCTTATACAAGGAAACTACCTATGTACGGGAAACCCTTATGTACGAGAGTGAATACTGGATCTGTAGTAAATGGAACGAAAGTCGAGTGAATGCAGTGGAAATGCGCTCCTTACGACCGAATCCAGAACAGTGTGATAAGGGATCGGTGCAAGTTGAAGTTGAAGGATGATTATGATGATTGATTGGTAACCACAGGATTGAAAGAGGCATGCTTAGATTGTTCGGTCATGTAGGTTCATCATCATGGGTACCTTTGGGCGGGATATGGTGTGGGCGGTTTATTTGATTAGATTAAGTTTTTTGACGACGCATGTGCGGATTTATTTATTGCAATGACGATGCTTGTTGCAGAATACTCCCGTAATTGTGGGCCGACGACAGTCAAGAGAGATAACAAATTGTCTTCTCCGAAAAGGACAAGTGCGTTGCACCCTCGACCGACGGAAGTGCATGGAGAGATGTATGAAAGAGGATATGGTGAGAGAAGTATGTCAAAATCGTAGCGTGTGGAGGACCGCAGTCTCTACCTACCCCCGTGGGATAATGGCGTGAGTTAAAGTAAGTAATTATTTATCTTGTTCTGTAACATTTTATCCTGTTTGTCTAACATTTTCAAACGAAAAGAAAAAACCAGGCTCCTTTGATTAATTTTGCCTCGGGTACCTTAAACCTAAAACAGAAGAGCTTTTTTGATTTAACTTTTTCCACCAAATAACAACAAACAAATTTTTAGAAACGACGAATAAATCTATGCTAAAGGACCGAACATGGAGATAAAAAGTGTCGCAGAAAGGGACGAACATTCTGTAGAGTATTTGTAGTGGCAATAACAAGAACCCTTGTGGTCGTCATCACACGTCTACTCACAGCTGTTGCGGTGCCGTAAAAAGACCTAAATTGTCCTCTTTGCGCTCTAAATGAGTCAGAGGACAGAATGCCAAACAGTCGCCTCTGAAACATTTAACCCTTTGTGTCTTTATGAAAAGTTTTTCCGTGCTCATTCACTATTACACGAATTTGTTAAGATGATATTTCTACCTACAAACAAAGTTTAACATTTTAAACATGATTTTACAAATTGTTGAGTTTGTGGCTTGTTCGATTTTCGTTAAAATGAATAGGTAGGTAGGTAGTTACAAAGTTACACTGGGTCGAATATTTCTAAATAAATCTTAATTTATTCCTAGCCTTGAAAGTAAGTTTAACGGAAATCTGACAAACCACAGACACAGAATTAGTTTCTAGATCGTGCTTAAAATAATTCATTGACTAATTGGTTAACAAGCGTGTCAGATCAGAATCCTGACTAGGCTAGCCTAGCCGTAGTCTCTGCCCTCCCTCTTCCTTCGTGGGACAATGGAGAGAGTACCAATCACATATCCAGATTTTGATCATTCTAATAGGTATCTAAACTATTATAAAACTGTACTTAACTGAAGTGTGTCTGTACATTTAAGATATTTACAAAAAAATGATTACGGTATGGTTTTTAGGTATCCCTGACTCGAAATCAACCTTTTTTAGAAATTTTGTCTGTCTGTTTGTCTGTTTGTTTGTGTGTTTGTTTGTTTGTTTGTTCGCGCATCACGCAAAAACTACTGAACCGATCTTGATGAAACTTTTTTTGTTTGATAGCTTATAATCTGACTTAAAATCTGGTAAGTATATAATTTATGCGGACGAAGTCGCGGGAAAACACTAGTATTTTATATTTTGGTGGTGGATGTTTGACATTTTTAAATGTTCGTCTTTAAACCGAGACCAAGTTTCATTACTTCACAGAAAACGCTGATTACACTCTACTTTTCTAAGTTAATGTAGGCACTTCCCACATTTTCCAAAAATCTATACACTTTTAAAAAGTATGTCGTAAACGTCAGAGTTTGAATAATTCCACCTCTACTCATTATCACTACTCAGTAGCATCAATTAATCTATGAACATTTTATGAAATATAATAAGTTAATGCCTTCGTTAAAAGGGAAAACTATGCAGCTACCTTTCAAATTCCACATAATAAACAGCCCAACTGTTTTAACAAAACTTTGGAATTTTTGGAATTGAAATATTAAAAAAAATAGCGCGATGCTTTAATTTTTATTTTAATTTGATGAACTCTTCGCGGGCTACCATAAAAAGTCGTCGACATCTTGGTTACCCCAGATGATTTGGGTGATGTGTGTTTGTTATTGACCGGTCCGTCATGGGGCTCCCTGTTGCTGTTGCAGCTTTGCACGGACCTCCTTATACGGACTCCATAGTGTTATCTAGGTATCTACCAGATTTAAAGAGTGTCAAGTTTCCTTAGACTAACAAAACGTACGTTATCACAAAAACACACATATTCTCTTTCTGAACGTCCTGTCTGTAACAAGATATAGAAAACTAACAGGCATAAGGTTGAAAGGTATGCCGTTGACATTTATCCCTTTAGTATAACAACAAAGGAGTTAGATTTGCTGCGTTATAATGCCGCCCCGGTTTTACAAAGGGCCACCTTTTGTTTCTACTCGTTACGATGTGACACATATGGCTCTCCATACAATGCTTTGAACTTATTTACGCTCAGAACTGGCTTTAGTTATAGTTGCTTTTAATACTTTAGATTTAGTTAGTCAGTAAGTGCTTTGGGATGTGTTTAGACTTTAGATATGCACAATGATGGGATAGGTTCTGTGATAAACGTGTTACGTGATTAAAGTTAAAGTACCTACTTATAGATAATTAAATACTTATTAGGTATAATTATATTTATTGTTTTTTGGAAAAAACATAATACTTTATAAACTACAGTTTTAATCTGAACACAAGTTGTTCAAGACTACTTGGACTAATGAAGGAATGAATAAAACCTAAATATTTTAACGATTTTTTTTTTCGTTGGTATTTTTTTAGACATTAACTAAAGAAAACTGTAGGTAAAGTTTGATTTAATTGTCTGATTTATCCATGAAGAACAATTTCCAAGAATAAACTCCTTCATTATTCTGGCGCCCATTCAATAACAGAAGTATACAAACTTAACATACTTGTAAAAACAATGTAGACAATATACGTAAAGTTAAGTACTAAAAACACTAAGTAGTTAAACTTTTCTCTTATTAATTTAATACGCAGCAGTAATATAAGGCACCTGCTTACCCTAAGCAGTTTAAACCTAATTAGTAGAAACCACCGCTGGACAATTTAAATATGGCTCTAAGACTAACTTTTCCCCTCTTCTCCGTTATAAATGGCCTTAATAAGATGTTAAACGAGGACCAAGATAAAAACTTAAGGTCTTCTATTCAATACTTTTATCGAAACCCGAGGGAGCTTCTGGCTTCTAGCTAGGGATTGGATATCACAATCGTGGAATTTCAAAATAACTGAAGTTCGCATAATTTACGACCGTTGAGACTTATCTGAATTATTCAAGGATGATTAGCATCTGTCTTGGAACGAATTTCTAGTTATTAATGTTAAGTATTATATAGGGTCCTTCTAAATAATGCTGACACTTTTTTAAGGGGATGATCAGACCATCATACTGAACAACTTTCTCTATGAGACCAACATCGAAATCGCGGAAAAACATCAGCCCCTCCATACATAACTGCAAACCTACTCGAGCCAAATGTATGGTAGGTATAGCTGATTTTTTTTTTCGCGATTACGATGTTGCTCCCATAGAGAAAGTTTTTCAGTTTGATGGTCTGATCATTCCCTTAAAAAAGTGACAGCATATTAAGTTGGACCCTGTATAATAACATTTATTTAGAAATCAAGACAAAAGCCGCGTATTCACTGGGGAACGAAATATGTTGCGCGATACGTGTCATCTCGTCAGATCATCGCGACATGTTTTAGCGACATTTGAATAACTTAATTTGTGGGGAAAATATCGCGAACGGTCGTAGCCCTGCGCTGGAATTCTAGTATGGTTTTTGTTATGACAGGTGTAACATTTGCTTTCATATGCTGTAAAATCATAATTCATCATGTTACACTTAGAAATAGGCCATGCTGTAGTGCATATTTCAAGTAGATTTTAAAGCAGCAAACTTCGCTTTTACTTTCCTGCAAGATTCAAATTTTACATTTTCCTTTTTCCATAGTCTTTACATATTTATAAATATGTTCATCTTTTGACGCTGTGTTGTATTTTTGTTTTGTAAAGTAAACTTAGCATAAGCATATGCTCACGACTATATTCCCCGAGGGGGTAGTCAGAGATATTCTGAAACCTCAGAACATCCACGTTTCACCAGTAGTACCGAAACTCTGTTCAGTGGGACGGGGGATGAGCCCGTCGTCCCACTTATAATCGACAGTGAGTACAATACATGCCTCGAAATTGAAGCATGCAGGTTTCCTCACGATGTTTTCCTTCACCGAAAAGCCAGTGGTGTTACAAATCGTACATAAATTCCGAAAAACTCATTGGTATGAGTCGGCTTGGACGGGGATCGAACCATCATCGCCTCCAGCACGGCAGGCAAGGTTACTCGCCACTGGACCACCACAGCTTAACGTAAAGTAAACTGGTTGTGTATGTGTGTGTTACTTATGCTAATATTAAATTATTGATCAAATGGTTATGGTTTATAGTGCGTCGATTATTTGTTAATCTACAACATTGTATTG
The DNA here is from genome assembly GCA_963693445.1 of Agonopterix heracliana. Lineage (NCBI taxonomy): Eukaryota > Metazoa > Arthropoda > Insecta > Lepidoptera > Depressariidae > Agonopterix > Agonopterix heracliana. Next base: position 8,016,856 of record OY856310.1, read on the forward strand.
TCATATACCAATAAATAAATAAATAAATAATAAATAAATAAAATAAATAAATTTATTACACAAAAGCAATCAGACTTATCAAAAAAGTTTTGTGGTCAGCACAAGCGTCGTCAATTACACGGATATACAAACAGACATAAATCAGAAGTCATAAATTGGTCAATTATTAATCTAATCCAATTTTGAGAAAGTGGTCAACAGTCAAATCCAACTCGGCTGGGAGCGTTCGGGAAATCTTCTCTACCCGAATACCACAGTGTCTCAAGATGAAAGTCCTTAACCAGTGTATACTGTCAGTGATAACTGACGACATAAGGACAGCGATGAATGTGGTGGAAACCCGTTGGATGAGGGCAGCGCAGGACCGGTCGTTGTCGCGATCCTTGGGGAGGCCTATGTCCAGCAGTATATTTCTCTACAAAATTACCATTCACCAAGAGCTCGGTGGCGCGTTGCGGAGAGGTATGGACTCTCAATCATGAGGTCCGGGTTCGAATCCGCACGGACAACATGCCACGTACCAATGAGTTTTTCTAACTTATGTACGTATTACCGACTGCTCTCAAACGGTGAAGGAAAACATCGTGAGGAAACCTGCATATGCAGAAGATGAAATTCTGATGCATATGTGAAGTCTACCAATCTGCATTGTGCTCGCGTGGTGGACTAACGCCCAAACACCCTCCTAGAGGGTAGGCCTGTGCCCTGCAGTGGGACGTATATATCATGATGATGAATGAGAATCTATAAAGAAGGCATACAAATTAATCCTAAAACTATAAGCGTTTGTTAATACACATTTCTTAGATTTTTGTGTATAGTTCTTTATAGTTCATCGCACTCTATCTTTGATAGAGAGACGGTCTCAATATCAAATTGAATTAGAATATTGTTTTAAAAAATAATCCTCTAGAGGTAAGTTTTTCAATTATTATTCCTGTGCCCACGGCCTTGTTAATGTAATTCAATTTTCATCTTCAACGTAACGATGGTTTCACAGAGCAGACTTAACGAGATGTTAAAGCGACTCAAAGAAAAAAAGATAAAAAGTTCTTCGCTACGGCTACGTCTCCGATATCGGACGCACCTCTGTCTGAGGGAAAAAGAGGGGTGCGGATGAGACGGGCACTGAGGAAGGACGTGGGTCCGTTCAAATTTTTCTTTGGTATGAATTTAGACAGCGAAATTTTTCTTTGATAAATTAGGTAACTATCTACACAGAGAAAAATATATTGTACCTAGTATATGTGCAACTATTAATATTAGCAGACTTTACTAGAAACTTGGTTGTTATGAATCGAATTCTGGTAGATTTAATTAGTTTTCTCAAACATGCTTGGAAATTTGAGCATTATTTTGACAACGTTCTTCGAGATAAATCGAAATTGCTGTACTATGCGAGCAGCGGCCGGCAAAAGTTGTATGAAAATCCATATCTGTCGTGGTTTAGCGGCCAAATAAATTACATAGTAAACTCATATCTGTCGTGTAATTTAAAAATGGAACGATCTTTTACTCCGAAACATGGCAACCGAGGAGGTAACTTATCAAAGGATTTATTTAAATTTCGAACTGGCTTGCAAATATAAAGCTTTATACTTAATAAAAATTAAACACGAATGGACACTATAACCACAGATTAATAATAAGTTACTAGCTTTAACGCAGGAAAAATTATTGTTAAAAAAAATTATTTAAATTTCCGCGCAATGTTTGAGAAAAGCACTATACAAGCCTTGGCCACAACTAGGCATTGATGGACTTACGTATGTGTGCCTCGGCTATGCCTCGGCCCACATTTAAACGTTCGTCCATCAATGCCCCTTTTGCTGGCCTCTGCAGTAATGTAGGTACTATAAATCGGCCTCAAAATATTTTTTTCTTTGTTTTTTTTTCGTTTTCTCTAGGATGGCGTGTTAGCCCTGCAGAGGAGAATCGTCTCAACAGCAGGCCTAGCATGCCACGTAGAGGCCATGCAGAGGCTGTTGATGATCATGATGATGCCGTACATAAACCCTGTAAACAATCCCAAAAATAACACCTCTTGTTCTGTACTGGTAGTGCAGTCTAAAAGCATTATTTTAAATTTACCTCTTCGATACAAAAAGAAACAAAAAGGAATAATTTAATAAATCTATTATTGCAGATACCAAGGCAGTCATTAGCATAAATTATCCACGAGATATTGTGGCTCTTAAGATCTTCGTCGATAATTCAAGATTTGAATAATTCAGCAGTCGTTTTAGGATAATTCCCAAATTGGAGGTTTCACGTCTACGGGCCCCGTGACGTGACCGTAATGAAGCGATGTTTTTGCTTCATCGGTCAGTTCGAACGACCATTTAGTCGTTTCTAAGAAATGTATGCTGGTAGGTAATTAGTTGAGAGTATGAATAGTAATATCAAACACTGAAAAAAAGTTTTGTTAAATAACCAAACCTTAGTAACTTCCAAACTGTTTTGTAGCACATAATTAAAACATTTGGCTGTAAATAGGAAAAAGTTCTTCTATTTATAACCAAACGTTCAAAACAGTTTGGAAGTGACAAAAGTTTGGTTATAATGAAGTTAATGAACACACATTTTTTTCAGTGTATTCTATTCATATAACTGAACCGCTTTTTAACGGAATGGCAAATTAATTTTGCAAATCTAAAAGCATTTCATAGAAATAGATCATTATGGGATGTTAGCAAAAGTGCAAGTTACTGCATGCCATAGATTTTACCTATATAATGTGTTTTCTCTCTTGGGATGGAACCAAAGCAATAACCTACAATAACATCATTCTAACGAGAAAACCCACCTGATAAATGAAGTCACGATGTGAATGAGTATTGCCCCAGCCAGACACCAGTCTTTCACAAAGACAGTAATTTCACAAAGATCATTGTATACTTTAATGTCCTACCTTGTAAATGTTTTCTTCGTTGGGAGCCAATAAATACTTTTTTCTTTACTTTATTTTACGGTGTAGGGGATTGTATTCGAATCTAATCTAATCATAGGTTTATTGATTCACTATTAAGAAAAGATAAAAAACCTTAAAGGAGATCATTCTGGGTCCATACATTTTTGGGCTAAATCCTAAAGTGCCGGCCAAACAAAAATAATCTTATATTCCTTTAGAATACTTAATTATGTCCATTTGTTACTATGGCACCAAAGCTGTAGGGTCATTCTCTGGTCTGTTATAAGTGTTCGAAAATTATTATTTCAGTATTTTTTCGACCACAATATAACAGTTATCTAATAAAAAAAATGACTTTCTATGCCAGAAACAATCACTGTGAACATTTCTACTATGAAATCAAGGCTGTAGGGTCATTCTCTGTATTTTTTCGACCACAATATAACAGTTATCTTATCTAATGAAAAAAATGGCTTTCTATTCCAGAAATAATCACTGTGAACATTTTTACTATGAAATCAAGGCTGTAGGGTCATTCTCTGTATTTTTTCGACCACAATATAACAGTTATCTTATCTAATGAAAAAAATGGCTTATTATGGGAAGCAAGTTCACTCTGATAATGTGTTCAGAACTCCTGTAAAGATTGGGGACTACGCTCGAAGTTGTTGACGATTATTTTTACCTGGGACAAACTATACAGTTAAGAAAAAAGCCAACCGTCAAAGTGTCTCAAGACGAAAGACTTTGACTACTGTGTACAATCAGTGATGACACTGGTGGTTTATTCAGAAGTTTTTATTTAAATAAAAACCGCTGAATAAACCTTAAATCAATTGCCAACTAAGTAAATCAGTTAACCTGTTCCTGTGGTACCTGCTTCTATTGAAAAGATATGAATACTGCATTTTCAACTTGTTTACAAGAATAGATAACGGCTCTAGGAGCCTAGAAATGTTCACAGTGATTATTTCTGCCATAGAAAGTCATTATTTGAATTAGATAACTGTTACATGTATGTTTATACCTATTGTTATCGAACAAGTACTGAAATAACTTTCGAACTCATAACAGAGCAGAGGATGACCCTACAGCTTTGGTCCCATAATAAAAAATGGACATAATTACGTATTCTAAAGGAATATTTCATTATTTTTGTTTGGCCGGCACTTTTGAGATTTAACCCAACTATTTTCGAACTCATATAACAGAGCAGAGAATGACCCTACAGCTTTGGTCCCATAGTAACAAATGGACATAATTACGTATTCTAAAGGAATATAACATTATTTTTGTTTGGCCGGCACTTTTGAGATTTAACCCTACTATTTTCGAACTCATATAACAGAGCAGAGAATGACCCAACAGCTTTGGTCCCATAGTAACAAATGGACATAATTACGTATTCTAAAGGAATATATCATTATTTTTGTTTGGCCGGCACTTTTGAGACTTAACCTAACTATTTTCGAACTCATATAACAGAGCAGAGAATGACCCTACAGCTTTGGTCCGATAGTAACAAATGGACATTATTACGTATTCTAAAGGAATATATCATTATTTTTGTTTTGCCGGCACTTTTGAGATTTAACCCTACTATTTTCGAACTCATATAACAGAGCAGAGAATGACCCTACAGCTTTGGTCCCATAGTAACAAATGGACATAATTACGTATTCTAAAGGAATATAACATTATTTTTGTTTGGCCGGCACTTTTGAGATTTAGCCCAAATTGAATTTTATCCTTTAAAAAGAGAATCATCGATCTAATCACTATAATAGTAGATTGTTGCTAAGTAAATAAACATAAAACCGTATTCCCTTTGGGGATGGACTGAATCTTTGCTACAGCTATCAAGGGTGCATTGTTGCAAGACGCACTTTTACCATATCTATTGAAAGCTTCAGGGTGGAATAACGTGTCCAGTATGATAGGTAACTAGACAGTAGATAGATATACCTACAATATTGAGTAATTTTCTTTAAAATAATGTCATTATAAAGTAGGTACGAGTATACCTTTATACGAGGTAGGTACTTTTGATATATTTCATTGTTCCTCTTACGAACAATTCTATCTTTAATCCAGTAGGTATGATTGATCCCTTGTAATCAAGAATTAGAAATAAAAGTCGACAAAGGAGTGACGTTAACAGAGATTTGATAAAAGTATTAAATTTCAGTTACTTTTTATCTTTCCCTTCGATCTTGATTTAACGTCCTTTGAGGTCATTACTGAGGCTCACCGGAATGGCTTCGCTTAATGAAGTCGTGAAAGAAAATTGAGTTTAGTTAAAGGGGCGAATTTAATTCGATTTCAAACTTTTTGAATGAATGTCTCAGTTTAAGAACGCTCAAGAAGCCGCAAAATAAGATGGAAGGGAAAAATGGAACTGTCGTTCGTGGTTAATTAAAATAAATTATTCACTGGGTTCTTAAATAGATTGCTGGATGTCTCCATTACAAATCGTTTGAACTTAAATTGCTATTCTCCAGGCCAATTCTATTACAGCGTCATGATTTAATATCCAGTTCCAACAACGCTCGTTTCGCTAAAGTTAATATATTTTGTAATTGCATTTTGCACGGATTAAGAAAGTTAAAAAATGTTCTTTAAAAACGTTACAATAACAACAATATAAAACTTTTACTAGACGATTCTAGTTAACTGAACAACTAACGTGTTAACTGAGTTATGATTACCGTGTCGCAAGATACAACACAGCAGTCGTAAGTTTTTTATCTAATCAAAGAAGGCATGAAATGGACTGAATCTACCAGTTACGATAAGAATCCTTCCTTCAGGCGATGTATTAAAATCGTTGACGCCCAAATCTTGTGTCTGCCAGTTATAGCCATTGCACTTAGACCATATTATAACCATTATAACTAACACCCCGCTTCTGATCGTATCGGTCTCCTGAGCCATCAGACATAGGGGTAAGGACGAGAGAGAGCATCTATGTTTAGCTCGTACACTTATGCACTTCAAAATACCCTGCGTACCTCACTGCTTTTCTATAAAGATTAGTCGAAATCGACTAGGAATCCATTGATCATTCCTAGCCTCTTCGTTAATAGAAAAAGTTATCGCCTCCCTCATTTTACTACTTTAATAGTTATTCTTCTTCTTGAGCTATCTTAATCTTAGTTTAAACAATTGGTAAATTTCAGTTACAAAATTACCACTTACAGCCTTGTGCAAGTGAACAAGTCATTTGCGAATGCGTCTTTAAATATATTAAAGGTAGCTAACGCTTGTATGAAGTTGCCACCAGCACGCGAACTTCCGACGTTTTAACTAGCGCAAAGTTGTTAGGCTCCCATTGATTTTATAACAGCTTTGTGCCCCCATGTCGGTGTCGGTAGTCGGTTCACCTTTACAAAGTTAGATAGCCTAACCTAACGAAAGTAGTTTACAACAGCACTTCGATATGCTTCGATCTTTTAAATTGTGATTGTGTTCGGTATATAAACGCCTCTTCAAAATGTATGTAGGTAGCTTAAAATACATAGGTATAGGTACTGGATAGAACAAAAACACAACATCAACAATCTTTATTTATTGTGTTAGAAATAATTTATTAAAACATGTTCATCATCATCATCACCAAGCCTTTACATCTGTTGCAGATGATTGATACAAACAGTGTTTTTTATACTAGCCTTAACCCGCGACTTCGGCCGCGTGGATTTCGGAACACTTCAAAACCCCGTTGCAAGGTTGATTTATGAAAAGTCAAATAAGTAGATAGATAACACGTTATCTACCTATTAGTCATGTATTTCCGCAAAGTAACGCCTGATTCAATTAATTACTTATGAAAAGTCGTTTCTTGGTGCACCCTAACCCCAAATTTCATGGTTCTATCCTCAGCGGTTTAGGTTGTGCATTGTTTATCAGTCAGTCAGGGAACTGTTTTGTAAGTAACTATATAAATAGGTCAGCTCGTTAGAGAATAATAATAATACCCCTCTTGTCCGGCTCGTCTTGGCAATATATCATTCGACAAACTTTTTGGAGTCAATATCGAGTAATCATCTAAGAGATTAGGTTCTGCACGGTTAGAAATATAATTGAAGTTAGTTATGTTTCAATTTCACCCTGTAATAGACGAGATATTGTTTATGTCTAGTAGTTAATTATAGATGTTAAAAAAACAGGTTTATTTCTAACCTATGTTTCTAACCTATTTCGTCCTACTGCGTTGGGATATCGTCTCTTCAAACTTTTCCAGCCTCTTGTATCCCGCGTCATCATTTCCCATTCTACTTAGTGGGCATCCTGATCGCGCCATCTTTTTACCCGACTGCGACAGAAGGAGGGTTATGTTTTTCGAGCGTATGTATGTATATATGTATGTAAGTATGTATGTATGTAAGTATGTATGTATGTATGTATGTATGTATGTATGTATGTATGTATGTATGTATGTATGTATGTATGTATGTATGTATGTATGTATGTATGTATGTATGTATGTATGTATGTATGTATGTATGTATGTTTGTATGTCTATTTCTTTGGCACGCCCTACAGCCTAAACGGCTTGATGGATTTTAACTTATGAGGTGTCGTTAGATTCGTAAAAATTGTGAGAGTGACATAGGGTACATTATTTCAATATGGCGTCTGCGAATTAAAAAACAGAGGGCGAAGAATAATTTTTTTTTCGTATAAAATTACAATATGGGTATCAAATGAAAGCGGATGAAAAACAAATTCCATATATATATATATATATATATATATATATATATATATATATTATAGTACTTTTATGCTACCATTTTGACACAAGACTAAAAAGTATGAAATAAACTAAATTATTAAGAAAATAAAAAAACCCGACTGCAAAAAAAACTATTAACTGAAAAGATAAAACAAGCTCCTTTAATCAGCTATAATAACTTTGGTTGAGCAAATTAATACAATTTGAATGTTATTACTTATTAGGTAGGTATTGCAGGCGGGGAAAAAGCAATAACCGACAAATAGATAGCATGTTTTGTAAATTTTTAACCGACTTCAACAAAAGGAGGAGGTTCTCAATTCGACCCGTATGTTTTTTTTTTGTATGTTTGTTACGCGATTACACCGCCAATTGAGAATTGATTATGATGATACTTATTTTGTTTGGTAGGTCATAATTCCGAGGTGGTCCCACGAAATTGATTCAGCGCTTGTTGAAAAAATCTGCAAAATAACAAATATGTACACTGATCACGGACTTGAAAAAAATACGGATGTAATGTTACACTAGAAAGATGTGAAGTGTAAACGCGTATGAGATAGCGATAGTCATAAAATACTATAGGTACAATTTGTATGAAGCTAGATGTCTGCATTCGGAGTCAGACAGCCGTCGTCAAATAAAAAAGTGGTTACGTCGATAAGGACAGCAATAAGTAGCGAACTCCTTTTTTAACTAGAGTGAATTTGCTATGTGCATCTCTTACTGAGTGAGTATGATACGACACGTGCTTCTTTCTAGTACTTACCTTCTCTTTCTGCGACGCAAACACAATATAATACATGGGTGCTTCACTTATATAATAAAAGGATATTACGTCCGTCTTTTTTTCAGGTCCGTGACACAGGTGACGTTTTTGTTTGTCGATTCTCTTCAGGAGTGCGATTTTTAAACATCACACGTTCAAGTCAGCGGTAGAAAATGTCAAAATTACTATGGAGATTATGCATATTTCATCTTTCTACTGCTAATTCGAAAGTGTGATGTTCAAAAATCGCACTCCAGCAATGTTTTGATGGGGACTGTCAAACTAAGTATGTTTTTTTTTACTGTCATAACCACGTCATAACCAAGAATCTTTATATGCCTATATATTTAAAACTTCTTGGTCGTACCTACTGTTGTGTTTATACGTATAATAACTTTATGGTTTAAACTTCATGGATATTGGTACCGAAACACATAGATTTTATTGATCATGGCTGGCGGTCGGAAATGTTCGTCGTTTTAAGGGTTCCGTAGTCAAACAAGGAACCCTTATACTTTCGTCCATTCTATCTGTCTGTCTGTCTGTATGCCCCGCCTCATTAACTCGCTCATTTTTGCATCTATTGAATCGAAATATGGCATAAAGACAGATAACAGTAACCCAAAAACAGAAATGTTGTACGAAACATGGGTTGGATTTTTTAAAATCGAGTTAGGTGTAGAGCGTACACCGTATCCTTTGCATTGAAGTACTTATAACTGCTTAGTCGAACTAATGTATTTCACCTAGATTTCAACACTAAAAAGTTTGAAATAAAAAAAAAATAACAAAAAATTAAAACCGACTTCAAAACTAAAAAGGTAAAAATAATAATATTGCAGTCGTTGACTTTTGCATTCGAATCTATAAGAACATTAATTTGTTTTATTGGAGTCGGTGTCAAGCCAAGCCAAGCCAAAAAATTACTGCAAGCCCAGTTGCGAATCGTACCGGCTTGACACCGAGTTCGATAAGACAAATTAATGTTCTTATAGATTCGAATGCAAAAGTCAACGACTGCAATATTATTATTTTTACCTTTTTAGTTTTGAAGTCGGTTTTAATTTTTTGTTACAATTTTTTTCTTTGTCCCCGTTTGCGAGACCTACCTAATAAGTAATAACATTCAAATTGTATTAATTTGCTCAAACAAAGTTATTATAGCTGATTAAAGGAGCTTGTTTTATCTTTTCAGTTAATAGTTTTTTTTGCAGTCGGGTTTTTTGTTTTTCTTAATAATTTAGTTTATTTTTCTTGGTCTGTCCGGGCTTCGGTTTCCATCGTCGAGTTCCATACGATCGCAACTCAAAGGGAAATAATAAGATAAAAGCTATTAAATATAGTTTTAATTCTTGGTACTCGTAGGTTTCTTAAAAGGTTGGTATTAAATTAAAGAAGATAGTCCAAGTAATGGCCTGTTACAATATTGACCGAGCCCACAGAAGTCGTTCCATTAAAGTTGCTTTATTTTTATCTTGTTTTAATGAAGAGACAGGAGCTTTTAACTTAATTGTATCTAATTAGAAAACTAGCATCTGTTCTGCGTCGTATCTCTGGTGGAAAAAATACTGAATATCAAGTTAACTAGTTTTTAAAACTTTGCTTTTTGTCAGCTAGTCACTATAACTACTATATATAAGCAAACAGTGATCAGTGGCATTTATAAGGGCAGTTAGTTTTGATTAAACAATACATTTTTTTTGTCGACATGGAAACGCTTATGTTTCACTATCGCTATATAGGTGAACAGTTTAGGAAAGTTTTGACTACAATACCTAAAAGTTGAACAATAAAAACGAACAAATCTGTAGGAATAAAAAAATCGTTATTTCACTGGTTATTTAATATCAGGAGTGCTATTTTTGAAACTCATACGTTGAACTTAGCAGATGAAAATGACAAAAATACTATGGAGAATACGCATCTTTCTACTATCTACTAATGATTTGATTTTCAAAAATCACAATCCAGGAGTGCGATTTTTGAAAGTCAAATCATTACTAGAAAAATGCATATCTCCATAGTAATTTTGACATTTTCAACTGCTGATTTCAACGTCTGAATTTAAAAAATCGCACTCCTGATCGTAGCAGCATTGTTATATATTTTGTATTATAAATTTACTAAATGTATATTTCTAACAAAGCTTATATTCTAACTTAAGCTTCTAATACATTTAAGTAAGGAGGCTTTATCATTATTTAAAGGCTCGTATAGAGGCCGGGGCAGAGAAACAGGTGGCTGCGGTGCCCTTGCAAGCTATAAACTGTGTTCTATGCGCCAGTGCAATGGACACATTTTACTCTCTTTACCGTCTGATAAAGTCCGACAGTCCTTTGTTCTCGGGGCGGTTCTTGAAAATTTAAAAGCGGTCCTCGCAGTAAATTCGCGTTCAACGCGGTCCTCGGACCGAGATACCAACCGATGAATAAATTATATTCTCACACATGCACATATCGAAGTGTTCGGGACAACTGTTTTAATGTTTCAATCCAATCTTTACGCTCAGCCTGATTCGATCTACTTCTGTGTATTTTTGTATGTTAGGAGCAAGTCAAACCAATTTATTCTAACTTAGAACAGTATTCCCTTTTGGGATGGTCAGAAGTTTTGCTTCAGAAATCTGAATATTTGTATGGTAGTGATTAGAACGATTACTATTACATTGTTTTTTCAATGAATGTCTAACATCGAAATCGCAAATAAAAACCAGCTCTATACAAAACTGCAAACCTACTCGAGCGAAATGGGACAGCTGATTTTCTTTTCGCGATTACGATATAAATAGAAAACTAACATAGATTTTTCTGAATTTCATATTATTGTATTTTATTTTGTAAGAAGATTTCGATTCGACCTGTTGATTTCGATACACATAGTTGTATTGGATTATGTTTTCTTTTGTAGTATTTCTAGTATTTATGAGGGAGAAATGAATTTACATTAAGTGCCTATAGATCATCAAAAGGAAATACCGTACCGTATTATGTATTGTGTGCATTGGTATGTAGGTATTACATATCGGATTACCTATTGCCGACTGCTGCAGTCTGATTAGAAACCATAGCTGTCAACATTAAAGTCCTAATCTAGGTTTCAAATGGACATAAACCAATAACCACTACGCGGGCACTACGCTGCCGTTTATCAGAAATCCTGTTACCATGATACGTCCCACTTCCGCCACTGGAAGAGAGCATAGCACAGGGGCTCCCAAACTTTTCTTTATTACGCACACCTCCTTTGTGCCATCAAAAAATACCCATGCCTCCTGCTTCATAATTTTACGGGTACCTGGGAAGAGGGCCAATTTGACAGCTTCTTATGTCTACTAATTAAAGTTCATCTTCGATATAAAATCAAACGTACAAACTCAAGGTTTTTCAGAGAGCGATGGAGCGCAGTATGTTTTATTTATTTATTGCACATAAAACGGGATGGATTTGAGCGTGTTTTAGGTATGTTTGGTGACGAAAGAGTGAATGAGAATGGTATAGATCTTATGGACATCTGTGTCGAAAACAATTTGTGCGTGACAAATACATGGTTTTCCCATAAGAAAATTCACACATATACGTGGGAAAGACAGGAAAGTCGAAGTGTGATTGATTTTGTGATTGTGGATTGGAGGCTAAAGGACAAAGTTGTTGATACGAGGGTTTATCGTGGGCCTAACGTGGGGACAGACCACTACTTGGTCATTAGCCGTGTAGTTGGTCTGTTCAAGCGGTGGCGCCACCGTACGCAAGTAACTACAACTGCGTTAGAAAGAATAAAAGTAGAGAGGTTCCAGGATACAGACGTGAAAGATGAGTACAAAAGGAGACTAAAAGAGAAGTTTGAACACATAGATGAAGACTCGGAGCTGAACGTGGAGAGCATGTGGGATATTCTGAAGGATGGGATGGTTGAAGTGGCTAAAGATGTATGTGGTGTGACCAAAAGGAAAAATGGAAAGATATTGACAGCTAATTGGTGGGATGAAGATGTAAAAAGGGTAGTGAATGCAAAAAAGAAGGCATGGCTAGACTATCTAGCAATTAAATCTAACAAAAGAATGCATGGAAGTGTGATATCAGAAGAAGATGTAATAAATGTAAAAATGAAGTATAACGCTGCAAAAAAGACAGTAAAAGAATGCGTAGAGAGAAAAAAAGATAATATGAAAGAGAAATTGGATAGAAGACTGTCAGATAATTTCCGACGTAATATTAAAATGTTCTGGAAACAGATTAAATTGGCTCGGGGAAAATCGGAAATATCAAAGATCGACAGAATTAGGGATGATGATGGATGTATGGTTAACGAAGAAAGTAAAGTATTAAAAGTATGGAAGAAATATTTTGAAAGTTTGTTTGAAAATGGGGAAGTGGTAACACGCGATGTACAAGCAGATGGAAGCAATAGTCAAAGTGAATGTGATGATGTAATAAGTATGGACGAGATTATGAAAGCAATGAAAAGTATGAAAGTTGGTAAGGCTGCAGGATATGATAGGGTGTCGGTTGAAATGCTGAGGAGCGGAGGGGGAGTGGTAGCAAGCATATTGTTCCTGCTGTTTAATAAGTGCCTGAGATGTGGACAAGTACCAGATGACTGGTGCAAAGCGGTCATCGTTCCACTGTACAAGGGCAAAGGGTCAAAGCAGGAATGTAAAAACTACCGAGGTATTAGCCTCCTCAGTGTTGTTGGCAAATTATATGCAAAAGTTTTGATAAAAAGAGTGTTGTGTAAAACGGAGGAAAGAATCTGGGACGTGCAAGCAGGATTCCGACAGGGAATGGGGTGTACAGACCAAGTCTTCTCTCTACGGGGCATAGCCGAAAAGTTTTTGGCTAAAAACCAAAAAGTTTTCTGCGCTTTTGTAGATTTAGAGAAGGCTTATGATCGAGTAATGAGGAACGAATTATGGTCTACGTTGACCATGTATGGGGTGGACAGCTACTTGGTGCGGGCACTGAAATCTTTGTATGAGGGTTCTAGTGCCTGCATTAGGATAAACGGGGCATACACAGACTGGTTCGAAATCTCCATGGGCGTCAGACAAGGATGTGTAGCATCACCGTGGTTGTTCAACTTATTCATGGACAGCTGTTTGAGTGAACTGAAAGAAAGAGAGTGTGGTTTAAGGATGAATGGGTTGCTCGTCAAATGTTTGTTATATGCTGATGATCAAGTTTTACTTGCATCATCGGCAGACGACTTACAGGAGATGGTAACATGCATGAATGAGTCATTTATGAAGAAAGGAATGAAAGTGAATGTAAATAAGACGAAAGTTATGGTTCTCGAACGGGATGAAATAGTGACTGAATGTAAAATTATGATAGGAGATGATAAAGTGGAACAGGTAGAAGAATTTGTATATTTGGGATGTATGTTTACCAGAGATGGTACGTGTGATGGGGACATAGAGAGGAGAGTGAAAGCGGGAAATAGGATTAATGGAGCGATGCACACATTCATGAAAAGTCATAATGTGTCCAAAAAGGCACGTTTGGCAGTTCACGACGGTGTGCTGGCACCAACTTTGATGTATGGCAGCGAATGTTGGGTATGGCAGAAGAGGAATGAATCAAGGATAAATGCTGTCGAAATGCGTTCATTGCGCAGTATGTGTGGTTTGACTTTGAATGATAGAATACGAAACAGTGTAATTAGAGAAAAATGTGGACTGAAAGAGGATATAGTGACAAGGATTGAAAAGGGAATGCTGAGATGGTTTGGTCATGTGGAAAGGATGAGTGATAGTAGAATGACGTATGAAATATATAAAGCAAGTTTGAATGGAAAAGTGGAAAGGGGTCGCCCTAGACGTACGTATGCAGACCAAATTGGCAGCATACTTAAGAAGGGCCAGATCAAATGTACCCGAAACCGACGAGCGTGTATGAAACGACTTATGACTGTGGAAGAGGCAAAAGAGGTATGTCAGGATCGTAGCCGATGGCGATCAATTGTCTCTGCCTACCCCAATGGGACACAGGCGTGAGTATATGTATGTATGTATGTATGCACATATTAGTTATCAAAAGAACAGATCGTATCAGGAACACTAAACTGCGCACCAAAACACAAATCGCCAAGACAGCTAGACTAAAATGAGAATGAGCCGGCCATGTCTGTCGAATGCACCAGGAGAGGTGGGCGAAAATGGTCGTCGGCATCCAGGTCGTCCTAAGAAGAGGAAGCGGGATGATTTACATGATTTTGACGACAAGTGGCCAGAGCTTGCCCAGGATAGAGATGGTTGGAAGATTAAAGGGGAGGCCTTTGCCCAGCAGTGGGATGACAAAGGCTACTAAAAAAAATATTGTTTATATTTGATGTCAATTCGGCATTCCTACGGTGGTCTGACTCTAGTCTAGCTATTACCTCTGTAGAACTAGGTAATTTCATACTGGTCATCGTGCGCCATTTGCATGTATAGTCGCGCTTCCAGTGTGGGGCGCGCCCTACACTTTGAAAACCAATGGTATAGCATCTATAAAGCTTGTTACTGCCTGCGTGGATGATAACGGGCAATCCTCTCTGTGGCGAGTCTAAACCGATAATACACCGGCTCCGTATTTGCCTGGTACTCCGCTACCATCTTTATTTCCTCAGTCGGAAGATTTACGCGGGGCTACGGCCGCGCTTTCAGATTTATTTATGGCAAAGGTGCAATAACGCTAAGTCCACAGTTGTGAAGGATTATTTAAATTTAATGCACTTTTAAATTAAGGGTACCGTAGATCCGGGTAGAGGAGAGCTGTGGTAATAATAAAGTGAGATGATGTGTCCAGATTTTTATTATAGTTATAAAAATTGTATACGTTACATTATAAATCAGACCATAAACTTAACAACATTCACTATGGAGCCAAAAGCGAAATCACGAGAAAAAAAGTAAATTTACAGAAAGCGACGTTCTTTGTTATATATTTCCTCTACCCTAAGGATGTGTGGAAGAAATAGCTTTTTACTACTTTTTAGCGATATAAGACCGCCGTCTTATTTGTATCATAATCAGTTTTATTTCATGTTATCAATGTATTTTGTGTTTGGTGTAAATAAAGTATATTTCATTCACAAAAAAGGTCAATGGATGGAATGGGTACTCGACCCAAATGTATGGAACAGCAGATTTTTTTCGCGTTTTCAATGTCGGCCTCATAGCGACAATTTGTTCAGTTTGATGGTCTGAAGCACGACCTTCAGTATGTAACGCATTCAAGTTTACACCCCGTGTAAAATTAGTAAAGATTTTCGTTTTGAATATTATCGACTCCTCATTTTATTGATTGCTTAGAGGAGAGGAGATCATCGGAAGAAGACCAATGCAATGAGCACAAGAGACGTTCCTGTAAGACTAGGTATGATCTGAAAACATCCCATCATGAGATCTGTACATCATAATTGATAATGTACGTGCCGACCTACTACGTAGATAAACGTGCACCAAAAAAAAAACCGTAACGAAAGCCAAGATTGCATGACTTCAAAATGCATCTTTATGCACGATAAAGCTACAAAAGAAACACATTGCATGCTTAAAACACTTAGTATAAACAACTGACGTCGTAAATTCATGTCGCACTTCTATTCAAGCAACAAAATATTATGTCGGTAGCTAGTAAATCGCGTCATCCTCAATAATGCCGATCATAGCCGTGTGCTCTACGCTTTGCCGTCTAGAGCAGTCTTGTCTGCTGTAAAGTGGGATTAAAATTGCACCGATGCAGCTGGCGAGCCGGGTGTTAGCATAGACTGCGCGGAAGCGATAGCGTTGATAGATGGCTTGCTAGGGTACAAATGTAGCCTGATTGTGGAGTAAGCTTTTTGTTAGTGCTGTCTTGTTAGAAACAAACTAAGTTTAAGGTAATCATTCACTAGCTAGAGCAATGGAGCGGGCCATGCTAGGCATAACACTTCTAGACCGTGTCACAAACGTCGAGATCTGACGTCGAACTACGTTCAGGACGTCGCAGATAGAATTGCGGGATTAAAATAAATATCTTGGACATTGTCACACAAACTATCTAGTCACAATAATTTAAAGTACCACTATGTAGCCTGGACTTGTTATATGATTATGATGACTATCAAGCGTTATATGTAGAATAAAATCCATGACTAGGGTAGAAATATTATATTATTGATTATAAACATGTTACAGCCATGTTGCGCTATTGCGAATCAAATTAAAGATTGAAAAATTTGTCTCGGGCGGGTCTTGAACTCACGCTCTTCCAAACCGGGGAAACGTGCTAACCAATTACACCACCGAGCCCACTACCCAGAGAACGAAATTTTCAATCTGTTACGTCTTAAGGCACGTTTCCCCGGTTTGGAAGAGCGTGGGTTCAAGTCCCGCCCGAGACAAATTTTTCAATCTTTAATTTGTAGGGTACAAATATTCATAATCATCATACATTATATTTGTCCCTGACGGGATTCGAACCCGCGACACTCGGCACAGCAGTCAGGTTCAATACAGACTGTGCTATCGGACCGTCAAAATAGTGGTGAGTAGGACACGTGGCTAGAAGAAACTGCCGGCAGATGGAGCAAATCCTTGTCCAAGAGGTGGCTGAGATTAGGCCAGAGAGGAGTGGGTTGTCCAGCAGCCATGTCTATCTGTGTCTCTGTTCTACTTATTATAAAATGCTGTATCTTTTGAACTGTAATAGCTAGACGGTTGAAATTTTCACAGAATTTAAGTTATTATAGCGGATTTGCTAACAAATAATAAAAAAAAAACAAAAATAAAATATTGTGGGGCGTCCCCATACAAGAAACGTGTTTTTTTACGTTTCATGTAGAGTCTAAGGTAAAAAAACAAATAATAAAAACCAAGTCCAAGCCAACCAAGCCAAGCCAACCAAGAATCCTGGAGAAAAGTATTTTTTTTGTTAATATTGTGTTAATATTAGTGGCGATCTATTGTCTCTGTCTACCCCAGTAGTGGGACATAGGCGTGAGCATATGTATGTATGTATGTAATAAAAAGGAAAGTTTATTAAACTGTGAGAATGGTGGTCTTTTTTGGTCATACAAGTTTTCCGGCTCCACATTCTACACCAAAATGTAACCCTAATGTGTTCCACGCCGTCCTGTCCAACCTTCAGAGAAGCATTTAGATATCAACTAGCTGCTACAAGATTTACATACAAACACAGACCTCGCGGTCTTATTTCTTTTGAAAAATCTGAAAGAAGAAACAAAAAGATGAAACTTAATGGTTTCTGAGTTTTCTTGCCAATAACAGACTTTATAGCTTAGGATTTTCTTAGCATTTTCTAGTAACATCGTCTGAAACTTTTATAAAACTTATTTTGTATTTTTTTTTAACTGTTCCCTGTGTTTAGATTAAAAGACTAAGGGATTTTCTTATTAAACATGAAAATAGCTGTTTTAATATTAATTATAAGTTTAATCCCGAATAACAATCTTTAAGTTAGAAAATATTGGTCATAGTTATCCAAGATCCTGGCAGACTTATCACCTTTCAACTAAACATTTGGTCATAGAAATGGGAACTTTTACTAAAAGTTGGCCGTCATTAGACCCACGTCCCAGTTCCCATTCGGGCTCTAACTTGGGCCAAATGACGAAACTCAGAGTGGCTTTCATTTGCGATAGCCAACGCCAAACTGAACTATCTTAGACGGTTAGACCTTTGCTAAAGGAATTTCTCCGTTTTTGAATGTGAAGCTTAAAACTGAAACTATTCTAAGTTTCTTTAATATCCTTATCTTTTAACAAAACTCTTTATGAATACCTAAGACTACCTATAACATGCTTAAGGAAAACTCAAGAATGAGTTTACGAGTTTGTATTCTATGAAAATTGTTACGACTCTTAATCATACTTTTCCTATAGGTCATATAATATGATAGGCTTGCTAAGTACTCTCTAAATATGATTTTACCTACATATTATACATAATTAACTAATTATTAATTTCACGCCTATGACAAGAGACAACAGATCGACACATGCTACGATTCTGACACTCATCTCTCGCCTCCTCAACAGCCATAAGTCTCTTAATTGATTTTTATACCTACAGATGATTTTTATATGTAAAATAATGTTTTATAGTAGAAATAAAAATCGTAGGTAAGCAGGTACTTAAAGCCAGTAATAAGCTACATAATATGCTTCTATAATGACATTTTTGGTTGTCTAGAAACTTGTATTGCCAAATATTTTTGATAATGAGCTTAATTAGTCGCTCAAGTCCGTGACACAAGTTTTTGCTTGATTTTGATTATGGTTACAGCCTTGTTTTTTACTGTGATCGATCATATTAGCTACCTATAACAAAGGAAGCATAGACATAATTATAGCAAAATATCATGCTTCTACTTATAAACACCATCTTAAGTAAAATAAGCCTGTTATGGCTACTGATAATTCTACAAACACTATCATAAAATATAAGTCTACTGAGATGTTAGGTTGTTAGGTTTGATGTGATCAAACGGCGTTATACCTAGTACCGCAATGTTTCTGGAAAACTGTCTTTGTTAATACAAATAAAGCTTTACCGGAGTAAAGAATATATTAAGAATGATTCACCACTTTTTCCTAGTTACAAATAGATTAGGCATTGATGCGTATAACAAATGCGGGTGTCCGGCCCTTGGCCCAGGGCCCATTAACTTTAATAGAGGTCTGGCCCTGCGAGGAGATTGAGCATTTCTGCCCTGAATTGCTTCTGATATTGATCTTCCAAGATTTAGGCTTCAGGTTAAACACAATAGACTTGTTTAGCTTTTGAATAAAACGGCTATATATTTTTCCTAAAGCCATAGATTGGACAGGGAGATAGATTTAGGAAACTGCTTTGAGCTGGATGATAAAATTGATCGTAGCGTAGATAGATTTCAGTCAAATCTTATTCGTATGCTGGCTGGTTCTATAATATCTATTTATAATGTAATACAGGATATTTCCTTACACCCTGTATAATGGAATCTGGTTTTTTTGATCTGATTTTTAAATAACGTTATCTCTCAAGATAACTTGTAACTTCTAAGTTGCCTCCACCCACGTCGTCTATCACTATCTTTCACCTTCATTGATGAAGACTTTGTGGTCATACTGTATATCTAGAAAAACCGAAAAGGGAAAGTATCAAATGTAAATTCATTACGTTGCTTCCAAAACATTAAAGCAAAGCTAACCTAAGCTCTTATGTTAAGGCAAAAAGCAACTAACATTTACAGGCTAAGCTATAAATTGTAGCTATAAGTAACGACGTCATCGACAGAAACTAACAGAAAGTCATCGTATATTTATTAGACTATGTCCACGAGTGCATGAGGGCGGAAGTCAACTGCAGTGCAGTGCAGAGCCTTGCAAAGATTTATGGGCTAGCTCGCGGGACACGGAGTGATCGCGTCGACTGACCCGAACCCTAATAAATAACTATGCAGGCCTCTTTTGCAGCACATGATACCGGCATACGGCAATACCGAAGCGACATGTCCACTTTTTGCTTCGAGACCATCGGAATCTGTTTACAAGTTAATTTCTTTGAATTTGATTTTATCTTTAATTGATTGGTGAATAAATCGAATACAAAAACTCTTTTATTCCTTTAATAATTCCAGAAGATTTCGAGTCCTATGCATTATTAAAATAAACGTTCTATTCAATGATATTATACCAAAAAGAAGCAGATATGTTTACTATAATAGCGCACGCAAAGTGAAGTTTCGAAAAAGACCCAATTGGGTATTCTTTCAATAGTCCGCGTCAAGCAATCCTACGAGTGCGAGACGGCTGTGGCGCGACTGGCGCGGCACAATTTTATGCGCCACTTTCTATGAACTTCTTTGTCGTAGTTTTTTCATTGGCACTTTAATTTTATCATCGAATTGTTAAACAAACTCCTAGATAAACTGGGCGGAGTAAACCAAAGAGAATAAACTACAAAGATAACAAGATAATCGCGTCCGAACTTTCCTATTGTAAGTTTAAGTGGACTAAGAGACACGAGTTGGGTGAGACAATTTAATCTTGTCGGCTTCACGCTCGCCCGGTCCGAGAGATAGTTTTTAAACGGTTAGAGTTTCTTTGTCATCTATCTAGCACAAGTCTAATTCGATCTTTAAAAGTTTTAACTACAACGGCAGTTAATTAAAAGCCAGTTTCCGTTTTAGAATCTCTGAATTAGATAGTAGGTACCTGTAATGTGGTTAATGTACAGTATAGTTGCAAAGCTGTCTAAAGCATACAGACTACGAAATGTGTTCTTGAAGCAGTTACTTAGTAACAACATTAATAGAACAGACGAGGATTATTTAATGGTTAGAATTTAGTCATATAACGTTCGTTATATACGTTGAATTTAGTTTCGTACTCTAAAGGAGCTTTTAAAATTTAGTTGTAAAATGAACAAAAAGTTACATGCACCTGCGGTTTCATTTAATTAGGTACGAATTAAATGAAGTTGTAAACAAACTTGTTTCTTTGTCAAATTGCTCATCAAATGTACCGCGGTTCTCTCATTAATTTCAATAAAAGCTTCTCCACAAAGGTAGGGGTGCTCATTCTTGATTTCCCAAGAAATAAAATGAATGTGGAATTTCTATTTAATTAAACTTTGTATAAAATTGAGACATATTAGAGGTTGCGTCGTTCAAGATTACAAAACGTACCTAGATCAAAAGAAATTTTCGGGTTTGGGCATTATTGTTTATTTTAGATACCTGCATGCGTATTTTTTTAACATTTTCGTTTTGATGTTTATATACTCTTATTTACTTAGATGATGAAATATAAAGATGGGAGTCGCGTTGTGGATCTGCTAGTGGGTGGTCGCGTGTCGCGTGTCGCTCGTCGGTTGCCCCCTCCCAGCTCGACAGCGGGGCTCCAGTGGTGGCTCAAGATAGTGTTCTTTTGTAAGAACAACCCTTGAAGTCACCAAAATATCTTCATAACCGTACAACGTCAAGCACTTTGCTACAAAAACTCGACATTGGCAAAATCATCACAAACCAAGAATTTTAAAATATGGCTGCCATATTTTAAAAATAGAATAGAATAGAAATATAAAGATGTTTAGAGAAATTTAGCAAAATATAGACTAGAAAGTGAGATTCGTTTGGATGTTTATTTGTTACTCAATCAAGCTTCAACGTCACTTTGGACAAATTAGTTTCAGTTACTCGATTGCTGTCTGTATTAATGACAATTAAATTGTTTTAAGTTCTTCGATCTCGTTCCAACTATAGCTACTAAGTAATAGCGTAATTTCCTTTAGAAAGTGACACCATTTATTCTCTCTGCAAATAATCGGGGGTCGGGAAAACGTTGCGTGAAAAGCGGGAAGCCAAACGCTTTCCAATTGTCTGCAAAAGCGCAGATTTGTTTCAAAGTCAATAGAAAAGCACCTAGTAACTTAGAAAATAGAGAGTTTTTCAAGAGGTCTTGGGTAAATGTTATAAATATTTTTCTCGGGCTTTGTGAATGGAGGTAGGTATTATTTATTGCCACCGTGTTTTTTATTTGTCGGTAATGTAAAAGAGGTTGAATTACTACCGACGAATATCTACAGATAAGGACATTTAAACAAAGGAGAAATCTTTTGAGCTATTGGAATCTTGTTTTTAGATTAAAACCTACTACAAATAGGTAAGTTTAAAATAAACAAAAAAAATGTATGCTTTTGCTACAGCTACCTACATTTTAAGTACTTACTTTTTATGAGCTACAGGAGGTTCACTTTTAGCATTTGGGTTTCA
Source organism: Agonopterix heracliana (assembly GCA_963693445.1). Lineage (NCBI taxonomy): Eukaryota > Metazoa > Arthropoda > Insecta > Lepidoptera > Depressariidae > Agonopterix > Agonopterix heracliana. The sequence goes on from OY856310.1 coordinate 8,039,013, forward strand.
TGGTCGATTTTGCGTTTCATTTTGAAAGAGTAAGTACCAACTTTTTTTTAATTGTTGTCTTTAATAATAGGGCTTATTTCACAACACATCCTTGGATTGGGAATAGTTCGTACTAAATTGTAGGAAACCACGTCTTTTCTATACAGGGCGTAACATTTAATACTTATAGTTACATTTGGAGGGGCTTCAGACCATAAAACTAAATAACTTTCACTGTTGGGCCAACATCGTAATCGCGAAGAAAAACTGTTGTCACATACATTTGAGTAGAGTAACCGATGACGTTTTCTATGGAACAGCTGGTTTTGTTTATGATAACTTCATAATGAAAGTTGTTCAGTTTGATGGTCTGAAACACTCTTTTCGATATTAACGCATTTCATTTTACACCCTGTATATCAGCGCTAAGACACTTTGCAACTGTGTTCCAGGATATAAAAGAATTAGTGTGCGAAATCAGAATACTTGTATGGAAAAGTGATTACAGCACTCACTTTTTAATTGTTTTTCTTCCCCCCCCCCCCCACTGTGAATAAGTATCTTTTGGGTAAGCGTGTCGTGACCTCTTCCACGATAAGATAACTATAAGATGTGAACTGAGACCAAGCGCAAGGGCGTTTTACATAACAAAAAGAATATCCTATATTCGATGGTAGTTGCAACTCTACCCTAAGGCTGGTTGTCCATCAGATATGTGCGATGTAGCAAAGCTGTGTTAGGATGCGTAGCGAAGCTATGAAACTATGTACCCGCGTCCATAAAAATACTTTGGGAGGTGGATGAGCGATGCGAAGATGCGTAACTAGGTAACTTAGTTAAGCTACGTGACTTAAGCTTAGCTAGGTACCTATAGTTAAGCTAGTCATAGTCAGCATCAGAGAAACCTGACCCCTAAGCTCTATCTTAAACTTTATAAGCGTAAGGGGATTGGATTTCTTCGATGCTGACCGTAAAAGGCCACACTCGTCTGCATATGATGAACTCCGTTTATTGACTGTGTGAAACCCTGATAGGGCTTTTCGCCACGTACCTCGTCCGCATTACCACACATTCCAGCTCATATCCTTAGCACGCATCTCTCGCTCGCTCGAGTTATATGTAAAAGAGCTCGCTTAGCTAAATCCTAGTATACCAACTCTACACTAATTTAAGCTATGAATATGGAGTGATCTGGCTGGTAATTTTTTTCCTCGCACACAATATATAGCTCTATCGCCCATCTTTGGTGGACAGCCAGCCTAAACCAAAGGAAGCCGCGCGGCAAAGCTGAATGTAGCGGAAAAGAATCCAACAGGAAACTCTATTAAGAACACCAAGAAACGCTTAGCCGGAATTAAATTTAGATTGAGTCTATCCGTTAGACGTAGTAGCCGTCGGACGTGGGGCGAGTTTTTAAAACTTTTTGTTAACTGTTTGTTTCTACATGATCAATTAATTTTGTAGAAGTGACTTGTTAATTTGGGTCCACCACATACATTACGGAATTCCGACTCAGAATTGTGATTTTGTATAGAATTTGATATCTCCGCAATTCGGAACGAAATCGTGGAGGGGGGAAATCCATACGAAATCGTAATCCTGATTCGGAGTTCCGGGTCGCAATTCCGTATGCGTGTGGCGGATCATAATACGAAGTTGTAGTTAATTACGTTTTTTAATGACTAATACAGTACTTCTCAGGGAACAACTACTGCTTATTACTGCGGACTATGGGGGGACCGCACCAGTGTTGGTGAAGCTCCGTGAGGTCTGCAGAACCAGTGAATGAACTTAAGCAACCTGCCCAAGGGGAACCCCTAAGGGGTACGGACCTCGGCAATGGGCGTTGCTGGGGCTACGTGGCGGATTGGGTAGCGGGTATCGGTGAGAGTTAATTACGTATCCAGAAACATGTAGGATCGGATTTTTACCTACTACACTGTACCTAGTACTACAGTGTTGCCTAACTATCGATAGTTGACCTTGAATAGTACATTATGATAAAAGTGATCAATGTTGGTCATTACAGCCGAGGCGGGATTGTAGCATGAGCCGCAGTTGAGTGCTGCATACTAACCACACCGTACAATAAATTACTTATTGAGGGTACCACTGAAAGGCAAAAGGCCTCTTAAGTAGACTTTCAGAAACACTAACTGAAATAAAAAAAGATTGTTAAGTAAATTATTTTTATAATTTAATCTAAAGCAGCCGCACGGACTACAAGCGATATTGTAAATTGTATCAACGTTCCTGAGGTTGGAAAAAGGTTTTGAACATTTTAAGTCTAGTTGAACATTGGTACTATTTAACTTTAGTTTAAATTAGTCTTAAACAATTTAACAAAACCGATAGCCGAAGAGTTCTCGAGTTGCGGTCGCGTACCGGAAAACGCAGCATGGGTAGCCAGCACGAGGTGGACCGACGACCTGATGAAGGTGACGGGAACCCGTTGAACCGGAGGAGCGCAGGACCGTTCGTTGTGGCGGTCCTTGGTGGGAGGCCTATGTCCACCAGTGGCTACCGTGGCATCTATAGACTGTGATAATGGATGTCGAATTTGAAAAAAGCTTTCCAAATAAAAATCTTCCTGCAAGATATGAACAATACTTTGAAGAGAATATCGCGTCACAGACGGATTCCAGGCCATCATGAGGAAACGCTGCGCGTCCGTGCTGACCCGCCTGCGGGCCAGCCCCATCGGTGTCCTGGGCGTGTTGGCGGAGCGATGGGACTCCCCAATGCTGAAGCGCTGGATACAGCTGCATGCAGTCAAAATGTGAATGTACGTGGGCATGTATGTATGTATTTATGTAAATGTAATTGTAATATGTGTATTCTGTACCTACTAACATTAGTTTCTAAGTTTTTATTGTTCACTAAATTCTATGGACACCATGTCTGAAAATAAATTTATTATTATTAAGTATCATAGAGATAAATGTGGCCATCGGAGTGGAAATTATTGTGTAACCAAAATAAGCCAGACAAAGGCTCTCAAATGGATAGTAGGTATACAAGTCCTAACAATAAATACACATTACCATAGTTGAATGTCTCAGGTGCAGTAAGTCTTCCGCAAACTTCCTCCTGGGTTAGGCCCCGAAATCTGATTAATTAGTCCCTACGCTCACCCTTTGAATTATTTGGGCCCTCTGTAACGAACCAAAGCTTCTTAGATTGCGCTCCTCGAATACTAAGATTTCCTCTGCAAAGATGCGCTTTATTGTGTAATTAATTAACTGGTTATTGTTACAGTTATTGTCGATTTTAAATATAGGTATGATGTGTAAAATGTTTTTCTTTCTTGCATAAAAAACCTTAATACCTGTGGTATAACTACGAATAAGATTACGAACCGTTTTCAGAACATTATGTACCTACTTACTACGTTTAGAACTAACACGACAAACAAACGTGGTGCGCCACATGAGAATAGGACGAGTGCGGGCAGGTGAAAGAGATAGCGAAACTGATTACAGAATCAGTAACGGAAAAACATTTAAAACTTTTTGAAATTCGCGAAAATTTAAACCGACTTTTCAAACAAATTGGTTGCCTCAATTTTTATTTTTGTGCTAAAAGTCGTAATTTTTTCTAATTTTAGAAGTCTGAGAAGGACTCTCATTAAATGTTGTGCAGCCTTAGTTCCTTTGTATTTCCATGTTATATTGACGAAGCTTGTTGCAGATAATTTATTGACGAAACGAGTTGTGTTGTGGATGTGAGTGATGAAACTGATGAATTACCATTGACGAAATCTGTCGTAGATACCCACTTTGTATTTTTATTTATTTTGCATTCGATTTCCATGTTGTAAATGTATAGAAAATAATATCATCATCATCATCAGCCATATACGACCCACGGCAAGGCACAGATCAACCGTCATGGTGGGTGTATGGGAGTTAGTCCACCACGCGTGCCCAATGCGGATTAGTATAGGTACCTACTTCACATACGCATCGGTACCAATAAGATGTTTAACTTATATACGTGATTACCGATTGCTCTCAAACGGCGAAGGAAAACATCTCAAGAAAACCTGCATTTGCTGAAGAAGAAAATTATTTTGCACATATTATATAATAAACATATATATATATATACATACATATATACATATATTTATATTAGATTATTTTATTATATTAAACATTAATAAGTGGCATTATAATTTTCTTCTTCAGCAAATGCAGGTTTTCTTGAGATGGTTTCCTTCGAAAATTATTTGTGACAAACTTTTTACAGTCCTAATTTGTCTTGTAACATCCCTAAGTCTATGATCCACCAAATCGCCTTTGCTTGGTGAATATTCAACAAAGTTTCGTCTAGCTAGGTTGAGCTCAAAGAGTCGGCGGTCACATGATTCGCTTTGAAGTCACGCGCAATGGCGACCGCGGCGGAGTGCTGTGGCTGTATTTCTTACTAAGAGCTTTTCACACTTAGCTATAAAAGTTTTTAATCAAATTAAAGATTGAAAAATTTGTCTCGGGCGGGACTTGAACCCACGCTCTTCCAAACCGGGGAAACGTGCTAACCACGCGCACGTCCCCTTAAGACGTAACAGATTGAAAATTTCGTTCTCTGGGTAGTGGGCTCGGTGGTGTAATTAGTTAGCACGTTTCCCCGGTTTGGAAGAGCGTGGGTTCAAGTCCCGCCCGAGACAAATTTTTCAATCTTTAATTTGATTCGAAATAGCACAACATGGCTGTAACATGTTTATAATCAATAATAATATTAAAAGTTTTTAGTTTATCCAAGACAAAAAATAATCAAGTTTACGAAATTGTACAGATTTCTTAAGTCGGCTTATGGTTAAGATTGGCTGTCCACTCCAGTGAGGCGGGCGCGGCCTACCCTACTCATCTCCGCTATCAATATTTTAAATGCCAAAGTTTTGAGGTTTGCACGAAGTACGCTTGTAACTTCCAAGAATGTGAGGAGAAATATATAATTATCTATATAAACACTTTCGTAGCTAACAGTCCAGTAAAATCAGTAGTTCACCTAGTAAACAAATAAGTTCAACGTAACATTAAATAAATTTTTGTATTTGTACATTAAAAACATACAGCAATAAACCAGAATTAAAAGAACAAAAGGGTAGGTACACATTTTATCAAATGGATTTATTATATCGAAGTACCTCCCATACCACTGTTTGAAATATAATCCCTAACGACAATAGGTACTTTAATATAAATGTAGGTATATACCTATGTATTTGGTGACTCTACCATCTTTTCACTTTACTACAAATAAATGATAGGAAGTTGTTAGTTTAGGTAAAACTACCTATATATTAGTTATAATTTCAGAGAGCTTCAATACAGACTATGGTGATACCTTGTAAATTCTTGCTGCCATAAATCTACTGGAAGACGGAAACACGCCTATTATTATACTAACAGTCAATGTGTATGAGGGATATAATAAGAAAACAAGTAAAATTCTAATTTAACATCTTTTCATTCATCACGTAGGTAATTAAACAAACATTTATTTTGACATTATCGTGACGATTTCATCGTGATCTATCTAATTATATGTACAATCTAGTTGTTTTGATGAACCAGAATATAATCCCGGTTTCGTCATGGATGTCATACGTTTGAGTCGTTATCTGAATTCCAAAATGGAAAGCCTATAGTAGCTTCAGTATGAGATCAGAAGTATCAGAACAATGTTTGTACCTATGAACATGATTTATTCATTGAATTTATTACCAATAAACAATCTCATGACATCAAAGTTTTTAATAAAATACGCCAACAATTTTTTCCATCGTAACGAGCTCAATAAAATAGGAAGAATTCGACGAATAAAAACTTCAGTTCATTATCGACAGTGGGTTTCGCTCTCAAACCGACTCGTTACGGAGACAGTCTTCATGAATAATGTACAACGAATAATGGAAACTCAGCGAAATATCCACCTGCATGTTTTAAATGGTGCGAGTTTCTTCTTTTGATATTATCCTGCCACAAGTTCTGACTCTGTCTGGGAACCGTTTACTTACAAAGATAGGTCTGCATATTTTAAAGGTTGCTAAGCGATACCTCTTTGTGTAAACGATTCTATCTGTAATAAAACCGCTACGGACAAACTGTTGCATAGCAGAATTTGTTTGAGCTCTCATGTTATAAAGGTAGTGAAATCAACACGATCTGTGTGGTTTATTTTTGTTGCCGCGGTTGGTGGGCACTTGTAATATTTCTGACACAATATCAGGACTTGCTTTGTGGGTCTGCTATTGGGCGGTCACGTTCGCGTCGGTTGCCCCATCCCCGGCCTACAGTGGAACTCCAGTGGTGGCTCAGGATATTGTTCTTTTATAAGAACAACCCTTGAAGTCACCAAAATACCAATATAACCGTACAACGTCAAGCACTTTTGCTATAAAAACTCGACATTGGCAAAATCATCATAAACCAAAGATGTCAGCCATATTTTAAAAAATAGAATAGAATAGACACAATATCAGATATCACGTAAATAACGGAATCTGTTAAACTGATGACCAGTGATCGGAATGTCGGGGCATTTTTTTGAGCATTGTCAATAACATGGACATATTAATAATATATAAATGTAGGGAATATTTAAATGTAGAATGAGTCTGACCAACACTTTTTGTTATTAGCATTAAAATAATCTATGAAAAATCACGAGAAAAATTGTGTTTTTTTTTTCTATCATTAAAAAGAGCTAAGATATTGAACACCAAAGTGCTCATTCTCGCTAAAAAAACTCCTCTTGACATTATAAAAATAAATTAGGAAATAAACACGTTTTGCAAGACTCCATTTATTGAAAAGACAAAACGTCATCATAAAAATAAACATTCCTTCAGAATTTCTAAAGAGGTTACTACAAACATCACAGACATCTTAATAGGTAATCCCAGTAATCCCGTGAAATGTTTATCCATATTTATTAAATCCCGGGAATTTCAAGGCGTAACCATACTTTTGACTATGTTTGCCCCCGTCATTCCGATCATTGCTGATGACTGATCCGTTTCAAGAGTGGAATAGTGGCGATGAGGATTATACCCAGGCGGAGAAAAGCTGATGATGATGATGTTTATGACCAAACTTGAACGTTTTTTGTCGGTGCCAGTTGGCTTTGTAAAAAACTCTACAATATCTACTTACAAAAAATATTGTTTTTATACATTTAGGTACTAAAATTCACCAAAAACTTTTCCGTTACCAGTTAAAACTAAATTTATGTGGCTACATTTCACCAGAAATTAAAAGTGAAGTAATTAGATGTGTGCTGTGCAGTGCAGACAATCTTGACACTAATAAAGTTGTGAAGGTGCAAGTGTCTGGCAAGTTCTTAATTTAAATAAATTTAAATCTTTATGGCTCTTTACCATCTAATGGTCGACAGTAACGTGCAATTTGTTCTCTCAGGTTAACTTCATTTAGACTACGATTCCTAAGTATATCGCAGAAAGTAATTAATTGGCATTCTTGAACCACGTTACCTTATCTGTATAATGTTTAATGGAAATATTGCAGGAGTTGGTTGCGAACCGGTCATGTGACGTAGAAGGTTGCGTATTGGGATCCCTCAATAAATATTTCAGCCTAATCTAATCACGGATATTCATATTAATTCATTCACTGACAGCTGTCCGATAAACATCTTTTCCATGGAAGTGCCGCAAATTATTATAAATTCGTACGGTGATTACTTACGGTTTTGCAATTGTGGTGATTTTATTTGAAGTTCAAGACCTGGGGTGCATGCTGCATTGAAGAGAGACCTGTGGCTTATGTGCAGTAGTGCCAACTGCAGGACAAAAACTACGGTCCGAATCACATTCTACTCGATTGAAAGCAATCATCAACTGAATTTCGGTCCGAATCACTATCTACCAATGAAAGCAATCCTCACCTGAACTTCGGTCCGAATCATAATCTGCTATTGAAGCAATCCTCATCTGAACTACATGATTTAAATGTGGCCATCGGAGTGGAAATTATTGTGTAACCAAAATAAGCCAGACAAAGGCTCTCAAATGGATAGTAGGTATACAAGTCCTAACAATAAATACACATTACCATAGTTGAATGTCTCAGGTGCAGTAAGTCTTCCGCAAACTTCCTCCTGGGTTAGGCCCCGAAATCTGATTAATTAGTCCCTACGCTCACCCTTTGAATTATTTGGGCCCTCTGTAACGAACCAAAGCTTCTTAGATTGCGCTCCTCGAATACTAAGATTTCCTCTGCAAAGATGCGCTTTATTGTGTAATTAATTAACTGGTTATTGTTACAGTTATTGTCGATTTTAAATATAGGTATGATGTGTAAAATGTTTTTCTTTCTTGCATAAAAAACCTTAATACCTGTGGTATAACTACGAATAAGATTACGAACCGTTTTCAGAACATTATGTACCTACTTACTACGTTTAGAACTAACACGACAAACAAACGTGGTGCGCCACATGAGAATAGGACGAGTGCGGGCAGGTGAAAGAGATAGCGAAACTGATTACAGAATCAGTAACGGAAAAACATTTAAAACTTTTTGAAATTCGCGAAAATTTAAACCGACTTTTCAAACAAATTGGTTGCCTCAATTTTTATTTTTGTGCTAAAAGTCGTAATTTTTTCTAATTTTAGAAGTCTGAGAAGGACTCTCATTAAATGTTGTGCAGCCTTAGTTCCTTTGTATTTCCATGTTATATTGACGAAGCTTGTTGCAGATAATTTATTGACGAAACGAGTTGTGTTGTGGATGTGAGTGATGAAACTGATGAATTACCATTGACGAAATCTGTCGTAGATACCCACTTTGTATTTTTATTTATTTTGCATTCGATTTCCATGTTGTAAATGTATAGAAAATAATATCATCATCATCATCAGCCATATACGACCCACGGCAAGGCACAGATCAACCGTCATGGTGGGTGTATGGGAGTTAGTCCACCACGCGTGCCCAATGCGGATTAGTATAGGTACCTACTTCACATACGCATCGGTACCAATAAGATGTTTAACTTATATACGTGATTACCGATTGCTCTCAAACGGCGAAGGAAAACATCTCAAGAAAACCTGCATTTGCTGAAGAAGAAAATTATTTTGCACATATTATATAATAAACATATATATATATATACATACATATATACATATATTTATATTAGATTATTTTATTATATTAAACATTAATAAGTGGCATTATAATTTTCTTCTTCAGCAAATGCAGGTTTTCTTGAGATGGTTTCCTTCGAAAATTATTTGTGACAAACTTTTTACAGTCCTAATTTGTCTTGTAACATCCCTAAGTCTATGATCCACCAAATCGCCTTTGCTTGGTGAATATTCAACAAAGTTTCGTCTAGCTAGGTTGAGCTCAAAGAGTCGGCGGTCACATGATTCGCTTTGAAGTCACGCGCAATGGCGACCGCGGCGGAGTGCTGTGGCTGTATTTCTTACTAAGAGCTTTTCACACTTAGCTATAAAAGTTTTTAATCAAATTAAAGATTGAAAAATTTGTCTCGGGCGGGACTTGAACCCACGCTCTTCCAAACCGGGGAAACGTGCTAACCACGCGCACGTCCCCTTAAGACGTAACAGATTGAAAATTTCGTTCTCTGGGTAGTGGGCTCGGTGGTGTAATTAGTTAGCACGTTTCCCCGGTTTGGAAGAGCGTGGGTTCAAGTCCCGCCCGAGACAAATTTTTCAATCTTTAATTTGATTCGAAATAGCACAACATGGCTGTAACATGTTTATAATCAATAATAATATTAAAAGTTTTTAGTTTATCCAAGACAAAAAATAATCAAGTTTACGAAATTGTACAGATTTCTTAAGTCGGCTTATGGTTAAGATTGGCTGTCCACTCCAGTGAGGCGGGCGCGGCCTACCCTACTCATCTCCGCTATCAATATTTTAAATGCCAAAGTTTTGAGGTTTGCACGAAGTACGCTTGTAACTTCCAAGAATGTGAGGAGAAATATATAATTATCTATATAAACACTTTCGTAGCTAACAGTCCAGTAAAATCAGTAGTTCACCTAGTAAACAAATAAGTTCAACGTAACATTAAATAAATTTTTGTATTTGTACATTAAAAACATACAGCAATAAACCAGAATTAAAAGAACAAAAGGGTAGGTACACATTTTATCAAATGGATTTATTATATCGAAGTACCTCCCATACCACTGTTTGAAATATAATCCCTAACGACAATAGGTACTTTAATATAAATGTAGGTATATACCTATGTATTTGGTGACTCTACCATCTTTTCACTTTACTACAAATAAATGATAGGAAGTTGTTAGTTTAGGTAAAACTACCTATATATTAGTTATAATTTCAGAGAGCTTCAATACAGACTATGGTGATACCTTGTAAATTCTTGCTGCCATAAATCTACTGGAAGACGGAAACACGCCTATTATTATACTAACAGTCAATGTGTATGAGGGATATAATAAGAAAACAAGTAAAATTCTAATTTAACATCTTTTCATTCATCACGTAGGTAATTAAACAAACATTTATTTTGACATTATCGTGACGATTTCATCGTGATCTATCTAATTATATGTACAATCTAGTTGTTTTGATGAACCAGAATATAATCCCGGTTTCGTCATGGATGTCATACGTTTGAGTCGTTATCTGAATTCCAAAATGGAAAGCCTATAGTAGCTTCAGTATGAGATCAGAAGTATCAGAACAATGTTTGTACCTATGAACATGATTTATTCATTGAATTTATTACCAATAAACAATCTCATGACATCAAAGTTTTTAATAAAATACGCCAACAATTTTTTCCATCGTAACGAGCTCAATAAAATAGGAAGAATTCGACGAATAAAAACTTCAGTTCATTATCGACAGTGGGTTTCGCTCTCAAACCGACTCGTTACGGAGACAGTCTTCATGAATAATGTACAACGAATAATGGAAACTCAGCGAAATATCCACCTGCATGTTTTAAATGGTGCGAGTTTCTTCTTTTGATATTATCCTGCCACAAGTTCTGACTCTGTCTGGGAACCGTTTACTTACAAAGATAGGTCTGCATATTTTAAAGGTTGCTAAGCGATACCTCTTTGTGTAAACGATTCTATCTGTAATAAAACCGCTACGGACAAACTGTTGCATAGCAGAATTTGTTTGAGCTCTCATGTTATAAAGGTAGTGAAATCAACACGATCTGTGTGGTTTATTTTTGTTGCCGCGGTTGGTGGGCACTTGTAATATTTCTGACACAATATCAGGACTTGCTTTGTGGGTCTGCTATTGGGCGGTCACGTTCGCGTCGGTTGCCCCATCCCCGGCCTACAGTGGAACTCCAGTGGTGGCTCAGGATATTGTTCTTTTATAAGAACAACCCTTGAAGTCACCAAAATACCAATATAACCGTACAACGTCAAGCACTTTTGCTATAAAAACTCGACATTGGCAAAATCATCATAAACCAAAGATGTCAGCCATATTTTAAAAAATAGAATAGAATAGACACAATATCAGATATCACGTAAATAACGGAATCTGTTAAACTGATGACCAGTGATCGGAATGTCGGGGCATTTTTTTGAGCATTGTCAATAACATGGACATATTAATAATATATAAATGTAGGGAATATTTAAATGTAGAATGAGTCTGACCAACACTTTTTGTTATTAGCATTAAAATAATCTATGAAAAATCACGAGAAAAATTGTGTTTTTTTTTTCTATCATTAAAAAGAGCTAAGATATTGAACACCAAAGTGCTCATTCTCGCTAAAAAAACTCCTCTTGACATTATAAAAATAAATTAGGAAATAAACACGTTTTGCAAGACTCCATTTATTGAAAAGACAAAACGTCATCATAAAAATAAACATTCCTTCAGAATTTCTAAAGAGGTTACTACAAACATCACAGACATCTTAATAGGTAATCCCAGTAATCCCGTGAAATGTTTATCCATATTTATTAAATCCCGGGAATTTCAAGGCGTAACCATACTTTTGACTATGTTTGCCCCCGTCATTCCGATCATTGCTGATGACTGATCCGTTTCAAGAGTGGAATAGTGGCGATGAGGATTATACCCAGGCGGAGAAAAGCTGATGATGATGATGTTTATGACCAAACTTGAACGTTTTTTGTCGGTGCCAGTTGGCTTTGTAAAAAACTCTACAATATCTACTTACAAAAAATATTGTTTTTATACATTTAGGTACTAAAATTCACCAAAAACTTTTCCGTTACCAGTTAAAACTAAATTTATGTGGCTACATTTCACCAGAAATTAAAAGTGAAGTAATTAGATGTGTGCTGTGCAGTGCAGACAATCTTGACACTAATAAAGTTGTGAAGGTGCAAGTGTCTGGCAAGTTCTTAATTTAAATAAATTTAAATCTTTATGGCTCTTTACCATCTAATGGTCGACAGTAACGTGCAATTTGTTCTCTCAGGTTAACTTCATTTAGACTACGATTCCTAAGTATATCGCAGAAAGTAATTAATTGGCATTCTTGAACCACGTTACCTTATCTGTATAATGTTTAATGGAAATATTGCAGGAGTTGGTTGCGAACCGGTCATGTGACGTAGAAGGTTGCGTATTGGGATCCCTCAATAAATATTTCAGCCTAATCTAATCACGGATATTCATATTAATTCATTCACTGACAGCTGTCCGATAAACATCTTTTCCATGGAAGTGCCGCAAATTATTATAAATTCGTACGGTGATTACTTACGGTTTTGCAATTGTGGTGATTTTATTTGAAGTTCAAGACCTGGGGTGCATGCTGCATTGAAGAGAGACCTGTGGCTTATGTGCAGTAGTGCCAACTGCAGGACAAAAACTACGGTCCGAATCACATTCTACTCGATTGAAAGCAATCATCAACTGAATTTCGGTCCGAATCACTATCTACCAATGAAAGCAATCCTCACCTGAACTTCGGTCCGAATCATAATCTGCTATTGAAGCAATCCTCATCTGAACTACGGTCTAAATAGAAATTGCTTGAAACAAAAACACACTCGATACATGCCAAACATGGAACGTACACCTCCCAGGGTACCCTCACCAAGAAAAGAGACTCCCCGATCTCAATCCGATCCTGAATTAATGGATGATTCCAATGAGAAGGAAAAATTGAAAAGAACAGTCAGATACAAACGTCCACGATTTAATGAATCTCCCCCGCAAGGTCCGAAAAGCCGTAATGTATCCTCTAGCGACTTTCTTGATTTCAAAAACGAATTAAAACAAATGCTGACTAGCTGGAATGAGAATCAAGAATCGGCACTATCTAAGCTTGTGTCAGACATCACTGACTTGAAAGCGCAATGCCGACAAATACAAAAAACAAACTCGGATATTGAAAGTGCAATGGATTTCATTAGCCAAAACTATGAAGACATGAGAAATAAAATAACCAGCCTGGAGGAGGAGCAAAAATCAAACAGAGAATCTATCTCAAACTTGGAAACTCAAGTTCAAGAGTTACTTCTAAAACCTAGACCCGCCACCGTTGAAATAAGAAACGTTCCGATTAAGGAGAAAGAGGACTACAATGATCTGGCATCAGTGGTCTCAGGAGTTGGTAAAGCGATTGACTTCAGCGTTACAACGTCAGATCTGCGAGACATATATAGGCTCCCGGGAAAGCAGGGCAACTCGAGAGCAATTGTAGCTGAATTCACTTCAGTCCATACTCGAAATAATCTGATGTCATCTGCCCGGAAATTCAACAACTCCCGCCCTATTGGAGAGAAGTTAAACACTGAAACGCTTGGGATGCCAGGAGAGCGGAAACCAATCTATATTGATGAACACCTTCCTGCTGCAACAAGGAAACTCTTCTACCACGCAAGGGAATTCTCCAAGAAACACGAGTTTAAGTTCTGTTGGTCATCGAATGGCAAAATCCTTCTGCGCAAGGACTCTAATGCTAAATTCATACATATTAAATCTGAACAGACCTTAGCTGATTTACTAGTACAGAAGGAATGACTAAAATCTATGACCCTATCAGCTTCAACACTTTTATTGTTTTCTTTATTTTTTATTTTAGCCTCTTACTTTGAAATGTGTATTTATGATTTTATTATAAGAAATGTAACAATTTTTTTCTATAATAAGCAGAACCTACCTTACAAAAAATGCAATATATGTCTTACGATGTATGAAATGTTATTACAGCAACATAAACCAACCTACAACCTACACACTCCTCACACAATATACCTACTAAACACGCCAAAAACCAGTATACCAAATTTCTTTGTATGTTTGCAGATTGATTTTAATCCCTTGTTCACCTCGCACTTGCCTGACCACCACCTACCTGTCACTACCTATCTGTCTCAACCCTACTTAATTTTAATCAAATATAAATGGCTAACTTAAATAATATTGCGTCGGAAATCGACAACTATAATATAGCTGAATCGCACGTATGTCCACCGGAAAAATGTTCCGAATTCCTTACATATAATAATTCTCCCCTGAAAATAATACACATCAATATTAGAAGTATTAAACGTAATTTTCATCAATTTATTGCTACCCTAACGCTTACAAAGGTAGAATTCGATCTGATAGTTTTTAGCGAATGCTGGCTGCAATTGTCGGGCCCGCTACCTACCCTTGATGGCTACTCATCACATTATACTTCAAACAATCCAGTACAAAACGACGGTGTAGTTGTATACATAAGAAATGATCTGTCTTCCACTTGTACTGTCTATGAACCAACATTTGTAGACGGAAACTGTCTAGTCTGCTGTCTAAACAACGTCGCTATTATATGCATTTACCGCTCCCCATCTAATGATAATTTAGACAACTTCTACAACAGCTTAGAAGGAGTAGTCACATCGCTAAAGGCCTTTAAAAACATTGTGGTAACCGGGGATCTAAATGTAGATATAAGAAATTCAAATAATAGAGACCGTAACACAGAGAATTATCTAACATTTACTGCTTCCCTAGGATTACTTCCAGCTAACTCAAACCCGACTAGGATGAACAGCTGTTTAGACCACGTGCTTTTAAAAACTAACCTTAATGCAACCTGTTTGGTTTTGGAGACAGCAGTTACTGATCATTTACCAGTTGTACTTTATCTTTATTTAAAACAAACGATTGATAACGCGAATGCAAAATTTAAAACTAAAACAGATTTTCCAGCAATAAGAAACGTTTTGGACAGTACAGATTTCAGTTCAGTAATGGAGCAGACGGACCCTGACTTGGCTGCAACAAATTTTATAGCTATAGTTAGATCAATTATTGCAAAACATACAAAAATTGTCAAAGTTACTAGAAAAAATCGTATTATCAAACCTTGGATGACACCAGGGCTTCTGCGCTGCATAAAAAATCGCGACAGGATGCATTTTGATTCAAAGAAAGACCCTGAAAATCATACTTTAAAACTCACATACAAGCGATACCGAAACTTTTGCAATATTTTATTGCGAAAAGTTAAACATGCTTATGAAAGGGATCAATTTGCTAAGGCCAAAAATAACCCTAAGGCAACTTGGGAAATTATTAAGAAAGTAACAAATACTAAAGAAAAACATCAATCTCCTAAGGAACTCCTAAGCATTTCTACAAGTGAAACATCGTCCCTAAATATGGTAAATAATTTCTTTGTAAACATTGGGAAAAATCTAGCTACAAAAATAACTCACCCTGTAAATTCGCTACTTCATCAGAAACTTGTTGCAGACACTGGCCAAAGTAACTCCATGGTAATTCTTCCCGTTGACCTAGACCACGTAGACAGAATTGTCGGTGGTCTGCGAAGTGATTGTGCTACTGGATGGGATGACATTCCTGCCACCGTAATAAAACGGTCACGAAAGGCTTTAGTTCCACCGATAGCTCATATATGTAATCTTTCTATAAGTAATGGCATCTTTCCAAGAGCCCTAAAAAAGGCCCTTGTTCGTCCGATATATAAGAGTGGTGACAGAGACAGTGTATCCAACTATAGGCCTATCTCGGTACTAACTGCACTATCCAAGATTTTGGAACGGATCATTAATAATGCCCTTCTTAGTTACTTAAAAAAATACAAAATATTAGCAGATAACCAGTACGGCTTTAGGAGTGGCAAGTCAACTGAGGATGCCGTTTTGGATTTTACAAATGAAGTGGTAAACAAATTGGATCATCGTTTTAAATGTTACGGAATTTTTCTCGACCTGTCGAAGGCTTTTGACACTGTCTCTGTCCCCATACTTATAAATAAATTAAATGAAATTGGTGTTAGAGGCATTGCCCTGGATCTGTTCAGGGATTATTTATCCGATCGCACACAATGCGTGAAAATTGATTCTAACATTAGCAAAGATGAGGTTATAAGCTATGGTGTTCCTCAGGGGAGTATTCTGGGGCCTACTTTATTCCTTATATATATAAATGACCTATGTAAATTATCCCTCACATCGTGCAATATTTTTACGTACGCAGACGACACTGCGTTACTGGTTTACGGTACTGATTGGAGAAATGCGAGAGAAAATGCTGAAAATTCTCTTAGGATGGTGATGGAATGGCTCTCCTTAAACTTGCTAACGCTAAATGTTGAAAAAACAAAGGTCATTCGCTTTTCCATCTCAAACAATGAGAAGCCAACTGAATCATCGGTAATTAAGGCACACACTTGTCGGACTGCTTCTCTAAACTGTAAATGTGTATCCTTGGATACCGTACCCAGTATAAAATATCTCGGAGTTTATCTGGATGAGAGGCTTGAATGGCGAGCTCACATAAAGGTCCAAATTGGACGCGTCAGAAGACTTATCTACGTGTTCAAAAACCTTCGGTGTTCTGCAAACTCTGAAACACTGACGTTAGTGTACCGTGGACTTTGCCAGTCTATCCTCAGCTACTGTATTCCTGCATGGGGAGGTACATATAAAACGTTACTCATAGAACTAGAGAGAGCACAGAGAGCTGTACTCAAAGTTATGTTTTTTAAACCTCGCGATTATCCAACAGCCAAATTATACTCGGAGTGTGGCTTGCTCACTGTAAGGCAGCTCTATGTCCATCGTGCTGTACTGCGTAAGCACGCTAACTTACCTTTAGATTATAGGATTATACAAAAACGGCCAGGAGTCCCCGTGTGTGCTCCTATCCGATGTAGAACACAATTTCCTTACAGACAGTTTTGTGCCCTAAGTACAAGGCTGTATAACAAAATTCATAAAGAACTAAACATATACAAATTAAATCACTATGAAGTTAAAAATAAATTACAAAACTGGTTACAAAACAAATCTTATAATGAAACTGAGGAACTACTTCTTTGCGTTTTACGATAATGCAAATTTAATTATCGTCATCATCATCCTAAAATATCCTTCCAGAAATACAAACCTAAAATATTTTTATTAAACAACCTCCACTCAACTAATTCACACACACACACACACACCCCCACAGATAAATACACACACACTGCACATATTAAAACTATTTAGTTTTAAAAATTGTAATCACCCTTTTACTTTTACTTTTATTTTTACTTTTACTTGGCTCCTAATAGATGTTAGAGGAACGACGACTCCTGATGCACAGGTCTTAAGTTACCTAGACATAAGGAGTTGGAGGTCCATTATAATGTGACTATGTACAAATTTATAACGACTACTGTAAGATTTCGTGTAAGTGAAAACCTTTGTACCATTTGTGAAATAAATTTATTATTATGTGTCTTACGATCCGTAATCACGGGCAATTAAGTCCCGGACCTTTGGAAGGCGTGCATGGAGCCGAAGCCAACATGTAGAGGCCCGTTCAAAAGACAAGTTAATCTATGTAAGGGATACACATGGCGGATACCATCCCCGAGCGCACAATATGATACACACGGGGATGGTCCCCGCCAGGTGCAAAGACTATTGGAGTGCGGCTCTATGGCCGCGATGGAAAAATAAGGTCTTGGGCTATAGAGGTGAAAGTTGGATGGATGGATACTGGGCTATGGGAGGAGACTAACGGACGCCTGCCATGACAACTAGTCTCAAAATTGTTAATAGGGCAGGCGGTGACTCGCCGACTCGTCGAGTGGGCCCCATAAAACGGCCGCACGCACAAAGTGCGACAATGGGGCAACATCCCATTGAGCGGCTAAAGGTTGTCGAGAGGTGCGGCACCGGTTTCACCATCGCGGGGTTTACCCCCGTGAGCGGGTTTCCCCGTTATTACGCCATTACGTGCAATACACTTCCAACCTGGAGCATAGGTTCTGCTCTTGCGATTCCACTCTGGACGGCCAATGAAGGCAAGCCAGAGGTAGGGGGGTGTGTTACTGTCTGTATGTGTGTGTGTGAGCGCATGTCTGTATGGTCCCCCTGGATAGGGGTCCGCGGTGTCGCCAATCACCGTCAGCTCGCCACAAGCTGCCCCCGCGGGGTTATTATTATTATTATTATTATTATTATTTGATTTGCCGCAGGGCGGGGCATTACTCGCAGCACCGATGGCCAATGGGGCCGAAGAGTTCTCGAGTGGCGACCGCGTACTGAAAAGCGCAGCTTATAGGTAGAAGAACTGGTGAAGGCGGCGGGAACCCGTTGGATGAGGGCATTAGCGCAGGACCAGTCGTTGTGACAATCCTCGGGGGAGACCTATGTCCAGCAGTGGGGGTCTATCGGCTGAGATGATGATGTCACAGTAGTCGAAATTGACGAGGAATCCATCATCGAATCATAATAAAAGTCTCAACTAAGATCTGAAACTTTAAGACTATTACAATATTAAGTAAACCTAAAAATTTATAGATTTATAATCGAGAGTAGAATCGAATATCGTGGTTTCAACTTAGGTAATTTTTTTCAAAATATTACATTATTTTAAATATTATTGATTATAAACATGTTTATGCCACGTTGTGGTTGTGCTATTTCCTATTTCGAATCAAATTAAAGAATGCATTGCAAATTTCGTTCTCGGTAGTGAAATTGGATAACGCACTTCCTCTGATTGGAAGAGTGCGGGTTCAAGTCCCACCCGAGACAAATTCAATCTTTAATTTGATTAAATAATTTGTTTTTAAAATTAAAAATTTACTGAACTCGATCTTAAACCACCGCACGGGCACACTACTTACTACCAAAACAGGATTCTTAAAATGTATCCATGAGCACGTTAGCGCTTTCATTCATTGCTGAAATGATAACAAATCATTTTTGCCTCAAAACGTAAAATATTAAAAACATAATAATTAAAATAAAAGAGGTCCCAACTCAGCAATATGCTCGGCTCGGAAACCGAACTGAATTTATGTCGTTATAGGACCTATATCCTATATCTTGCAATCCTAGATTATAAGTAATGTTTCCTGCGATGCCATGTTCTTTTATAGTGACATATCGTACACATCGAGTCTGCTAACAACTCCGACTCCTCGCTCCACAACGACGCGCCCGCCTCGCCGCCGGCCTCCTCGCCGCCTCGCTGCCTCGCTTAGGTGAAAAATGAAAATGTATGTAAATAGACGTCGCTCCGTTGAAGCCTTGCAGGTAAGCTCAGAGAAGGTAGAAAAATTATGCAATCCCATCGGTGGATTTTTTTCCTTTTTAGGACGCCTTAACTGATCAACTTTCAATGTTCGTCCCGCAGAAGATCCCGAAGATGTTCAGTTTGATGGTCTGTAGTATGTAATGTTAAAATTGATACTTATATGCTCAGGAGTCTATATTATACGCTTTTAACTTAACATTTTAAAGTTGTTAAAATTATATCATATTTTGCAATTTTGGTAATGGTATTTTGGTATTTTTCAATACCAAAGTATTGAAATTAAAATAATCTTCAGCGTTGGTTTTCCAAAAAAGAATATTTTCTTTTTCTAATTTCAACCTTCGCACGATAATTTTAAAGATTATTTAAAAAAAAGCCTTTACTTAATATTTTTGGTTGAATAAAGAACAAAAACATCGCCCGGAGCAACTACAAAAAGAAACCTACTTACGTTTGATAAGGAAAATTTGAAACGAATCTTGGAGAAAGTAATAATAAAATTGGAACCTTATAATTAAGTAGTTAAGTTATACGATATTTTTGGTTACAAAACCAACACGAAGGCTCAATCAACTAAACGTAAACATTGGGTGATTTAGCCGATGGAGGAGATTAGTCAAATGAAATTAGTAGGTAACATTTTTCACGTAAAAGACTCGGCAGTAAACGTTAAAGTAATTAATCAGGCTTCGACTACAAAGAACAAACGAGTACAGGAACATAAAATTAGAATTGGAAAAGTACAAACGTCGTTCTGTTACGTGCAGGGTTTCGTAATAAAACCGTCGATTGAGAAATACATTCCGAATTCGATCTTATGAACAAATTAAACAAAAAAAATGTATCGTCGCTGCCGACTTAGAAAATCCTATGTGTATAAAGTGACTTTTAGAGAAAATGAAAAAGGATAGACCTTAAGATATTTTGATTTTAACAAAATGATGCCTCAATCAGTGAAATGATACACAGGAGAAAGTCCCGAAGAAGTGAATCAGTGAAATGATATGTAGGTACATAGGAGTTTTTGCAAACAGCAGCTATTCAAAAACGCTTATCAAAATTCAGCCAAACTCATTTTCGGCAAAAATTTTAAATTTAGATGAAGAATAGGAGATTTTAAATTTACAGCGGCGGTATGTAAAAAGTTTACAGCATAGCAATATGCAATTTCACACGTTTTTGGATTACAGCAAGAAAAGCTTAAATTGACGTATCGAAACTATCGAAAGCCGCCTAAATTGTGGCAGAGTTCGAAGCGATTTCAGATAGTTTCAAACGAGAAAAAGAAGTCTGGTTAGAGCAAAGTTGGACTTCCGCTTTAAACGAGGCGTGTGGAAAATTTGTCAAAAAGGACTTAGGAAAATTGTTATTTTGTTTTATAAGAGGAACCCTAAAACACTCAACCTGTTGTTTTTAAAGCAATTTTGTGATCAAAGTCCTCACCTCTATAAAAGACAACAAACAGCGGCCCTCTAATCGATTTAATGAAAGGGGAATCGAAGGGACCCGTAGGTTTGCGTTTCCAAATTTACGACTACCTCTAACGTTTAATTGGAAATTCGTGCCGCAATAAAAACGACTTGATGACCCGAAGATTAAAACTGGAACGCTTTAAAATGAAACTGAATGCTAAATGGGCCTGGGCCGCGATCTCACGTTTACAAATGATGCTTTTAGCTAAGAGAGACCCGCTCTCTGATAGGTACCTACCTATTCGAATCGCGAGTCTATTTGAATAAAGTCGGCATTGCCACGACATTCAATCGGTTTTAGTATAGACACAGTGAGTGTCGAACATATTAAAGACACAATTATCTCTTAAGAATAAACATTTTCTTCGGATTTAACGAATATACCTTTTCAAAGTCTCATAACTTTACGTTTACTCGAGAGTTTACTAACTTTTCATCTCTTCGTTCACATTCAAATAAATGAATTGACTGTTTTAGAATGAGATTAGAATTCGGGACGTCCTCTTGAGTTTTCTTACAATAAAATGAGCATTCACCACAAAGGAGCGGATAATAAAATAAAAGGTTTTCCTGCTCTCGTAAATCTCTCCAACCACGAATAGGGAACGGAAACGTTACAATCTTTAACTTTCTGACAGTTTAATAAGATAATAAAAATATAACCCTGGAAAAGGAAAAAAGTTTTAACTAAATGGATTTTTCCTTTTTTTCACAATTTGCTTTGAGCTTTGTAGCTTGTCTATCATTAGCTAAATAAAAAGAGCTCCGTTTGCTTTTATAAGATGAAAAAAACTTACTTTGTAATATTCTATTTCTAAGAGTAGGTACGGTTACGGTCTAGATATAATATTTTACGCCAACTAGTCCCTCAGGTCCCTACTCTTATAAAAGAGGTAGGTAGATAATTAAATTTCTAGTTTTAATTATTTCACCTTAAAATTTTTCCATAGATACAGAATTTAATGAAGTTACTTTGTACGAGTACCTACGTCATAGAACTCGCAAACAAAATGTTTCTCAAATACAATTAGGTATCTGCTGATTTTTATTCGTGATAAAGGAAAGGGCTTTGAACTTTTTGGCATAGTGGTAACCATAATTTTGCAGGAATTTCGGAAATTTTTCAAAAATGCGGCGCATCCTGAAACCTATGTATATCGATAGAGTATGTATAGACGAACAAAAAATGTCCTATAAACTATAGTCCTAAAGTGCAAAGTTTTCGAGATAATGCATGTTAAAGATGTTGTGTATACAGGGTAAAAATAAATACTTAAAACTCTTAAGGGGGTTGTTTAGACCATGAAACTGAACAACTTTCACTATGGGACCAACATCGAAATCGCGAAAAAAAAAAACTGATATCTCATATTACAATATATTAATTTTTTTTCCCGATTTCGATATTGGTCCCATAGTGAAAGTTGTTCAGTATGATGGTCTAAACCACCCCCTTGAATGTTTATTTGTATTTTTGTAACACCTTGTACCTACCTAAAGGGTGTAAGTGACAGCCTAGCAAATACTGAAACGGTGAACTCAAACCATCAAATAGAACAATTTTCACTATGGAGGCTACCTCAGGAAACGCGAAAAAAAATCTGCGGTCCCATACAAAACTGTTATACCTACCTGACTAAAATGTATGGGACACCAGATTTTTTTCTTGCGTTTCCTGAGGTAGGCTCCATAGTGAAAGTTGTTCAGTTTGATGGTCTGAGTTTACCGTTTCAGTATTTGCTAGGCTGTCACTTACATCCTGTATAAAATCCTAACACATCCCCCCCCCCCCCCAATTACCTATAAGATGCGATCATATATCAATAGAATCGCAACGCTCCGTCGGTAGCGAGTTGCAGAGAGCTATGGAATTCAATCTTGAGGTCCAGGTCTGAATCCGCACGGATGACATATGCCATGTACCAATGAGTTTTTTCTGACTTATGTACCTACGTAGCACCAACTGCTTCAAACGGCATAGGAAAACATTTTGAGGAAACCTGCATACGATGAAAAAGAAATTCCGATTCGTATAATACCGCACCGCATTGTGCACGCGTGGTGGACTAACGTACATACACCCTCCATGAGGGTAGGCCTGTGCCCTGCAGTGGGACGTAGGTGGTGGACGTTTGGGGTGGTTAAGGATCTACCTCCTCCACCCCGGACAACGCCGCCACCACAGACTACCAAGTTTGTGGTGACGGCCGAACGATCCCCCACACCGGTACTAGGCTCCGCAAGGAGCCGCCTGGCTTGCGCCCACCCTCCTGCTGGAGTCTTGCGCCAAGCAGCTTGCTGCATTCCGTCGGTGTGCAGGAGTGCCAGTGCTATTGGGGAATGGGAGAAAATCAGCTGTGCTGTTCGGAACCGGTCTTGGCCTCTGAGCAACACTGTACCGGGAAACTCATTCTGGAGGGTAGCGGGATCCGAAGCACGGTGACAGTCGTGGGTCGGTACCGCAGTTAGTAGGGGGCCCAAGTAGTGCGCTCACCACGTGTGAAAGGCTGCCCCACTGCAGCCTTGGCGACTGGAAGGGAGGTCCCGGTGGCCATTGCAGGGGGGATCGGGCGTCCCCGCAGTCTACAAGTGAGTTTCCCATCAGTCTGTCGAGCCCAAGAGGTCCATCAGGGTAACTGAGGAGCGTATCTCGACGGAGCGGAGCTTGTTTTTCTGGGGGACTTAAATGCCCACCACAGCGAGTGGCTGTTCCTGTTCCAGAAAACTAACCATGCTGGCAGAGAGACGCGTAAGTTTGCGTTATCGTTAGATATCACCCAGCTGGTGAATCAAGCAACGCGGGTACTAACGGATGTCGATGGCCATACGCCCAATCGTTTAGACTTTCTGCTGACATCAGATCCAGACAAGCACTCAGTATCGGTCTTTGCACAGACTGGCATCCTACCCTTCTGGTAGTAAACAGTTCTGGTCCCTGACTGAGAAAGCGAATTTATATGCTTCTCTGTTTAGGAGCAATTCACGTCTGGACGCTCGTGCCAAACAGCGTTTTTGGGGTGATTGGGGATCTACCTCCTAGCGGTCCACCCCTGGCAACGGCATCACAAGCTACCAAGTTTGTGGTGGCGGCTGAACGATCCCCCACGCGGTGTGGTAGGCTCCGCAAGGAGCCGC
Source organism: Agonopterix heracliana (assembly GCA_963693445.1). NCBI lineage: Eukaryota > Metazoa > Arthropoda > Insecta > Lepidoptera > Depressariidae > Agonopterix > Agonopterix heracliana. The sequence goes on from OY856310.1 coordinate 8,063,142, forward strand.
CTGGCTCGCGACCACCCTCCTGCCGGAGTCTGGCGCCAAGCAGCTTGCTGCGTTCCGTCAGTGTGCAGGAGTGCCAGTGCACTTCTGGGTAAGCTCGCTACATCTTCGGCCCCATCTTTGTCCTGAGGACTAGATTGGGGTCAAGAGCAAACCCATCAATAATAAAAAAAAAAAAAAAAAAAAAAAAGCCACACATGCCGGAGATGACAATACACACGAAAGAGGTCCGCAGAGCATTGCGTAGTCTGCATGTGAGGCCAGGTCCTGATGGAATACCTGCAAGAGTGCTGAGATATTATGCGCCTGAGTTGTCTCCTGTTTTAACACGCCTGTGTCGCCTCTCTCTCAGAACAAGAACGATTCCCAAGAAGGGCATTCGTTCCGACCCCTGCAACTACCGACCTATAGCCATCACTTCCATTCTCTGTAAAGTCATGGAAAGAGTACTTAACAGTAAGTTGCGGACATACCTACAAGATAATGATCTACACAGTGATCGTCAATATGGCTTTCGCCGGGGGCGATCGACTGGGGATCTTCTTATGTCAAACTCAAACTCAAAATAATTTATTCAATATAGGAGCCTGAAGCACACTTATTAAACGTTAATTCTTTTTTAAGTTACCACCGCTTCGGAACGTGTTGTCGCTGTAGAGAAGATGCGGCCAGAAACTCTACAGCATAACACGACTTAATACTATTGCAATATAAATTCTCCATATTGGCCACCCGCCGAGCTCCAGTCGGCCGCCGCCTGCCACAGAGCCGCACAGAACGCCTGCCGCGCTGCACCTGTATCGCTACGCCTAGCAAATACCTACCTAGTGCTTACGCGGTCTAAACCTGGCTATCCAAATACGCTTACTGCTTGCCTGTACTTAATGCGATACTAAGTCATTAAATCTGTTAAGTGGAGTCTGTGTTTACCTACCTCATAGATACCTACACCACACACGAGACCCCACATTGGTGACCCTCGACAAAGAACATCGCAACCTGAACACCGCAGAGCAGCATCAACACAGAGCAGCAACCAGTTCAACCAACCCTTCCTACCCCTCGACCAGGTCAAACAAGCAGCAGTCACACGCCATCAACCCGGAGCCGCACCAGGTCCATCGCAGCTGTCTTCACACCGCTTCCTGGGCCTGCAGCTTCCTCAACGACAGTCAGCGTCTGCACAGAAGGATCTCCCGCAGCCCACGTGTCTGAGCTCACCTCCACGTGGCAGTTCTGCTCGCCTTCTCCACGCCTGTCACTCACCCGCATCACATCAGAACTGGTCTCCCTGACAGATGCACACACTCGCAGCACATCGCTCGTCAGACTCACTTGACTGGAGCACTGCACCTACACGGATACAGACTGCACACTTCGAACAACTCAACGACCTCCGGTCTGAGGGGGGAGTACTGTGGGGACTTGCCATAGATGTCAACACCCACAAGTTATAGCAAAGAAGCTAACAGATGGCGATACCGTCGCTCTCAGAAATATGCTCCATACAAAGACAACGTTCACCGTAAATACGTAACTCGTAACCTACTACAAATAAGGTTCACAATCGAATGCGAGACATAAATCGCGCAAGAGAAATAATCACAGAGATTCGATATATATACAAGGTCCAACTAAGAACTGTTGGACCACGGCCGGTCCCCAGGCTTCAAACTAAGCCTGGTGGAAGATCTTCCCTTTTCAATGGAGGAACATTCCCAAGTAGCACCTCCATACGTGTATACCTGCACAGATGAAATAAATGTTTGCCATTAATACAGGAACTTTTTTCGAAATAAATTATCATCAATAAGTACCTACCTACCTCGGTATATTTCTCATACTGGGTATTACAGAAAGGTGTCATAGAACTTGTTTATGCCAAAAACATTTTCTATTCCATACATCTTCTTCTTCTTATCGTGTGGGCAAGCCCTGGTGTCAGAGTTTTTTCAGACCGCCTTACGGCCTCTGACGTGGTTTTTATATAACGAATAATAACCACCAGAGATAGTAACTGGGACCAACGGCTTATCGTGCCATCTGAAGCACGGAATCATCTTTCTTTTCAGACAATCAGGTGATTCAGCCTGCATTACCCTAACCAACTGGGGAAAAACGCATAAAGTGACATATCACTAGGTGTCCCCCATGGGAATCGAACCTACGACCTCCGTGTCAAGATCTCAAGTCTTATAACCATTGGACCACGGAGATTGGTATTGGAGGAAAATGTGTTAGGATTTTTATCATACAAGATCCTTAACATGGATTATCTCGAAAACGTTGCACTTTAGGACCATATGTTATTTGACATTTTATGTTCGTCTATAGATCCTCTATCGATATACATAGGTTTCAGGGTGCGCCGCGTTTTTGAAATTCCTGAAAATTTATGGTCATCACTATGCCAGCCTCCCATACAAAGAGGTTCAATGGCCTTTACGTAGATAGTATGAGTTTCGTAGATGGGTAGGTACTTTGCTCACTATCTCACTAATGTCTATGTTCCATCCGGATCGACAGATTTTATTTTTTACTAGCTGTGCCCGCGACTTCGTACGCGCAGAGAAGTTCTTAATAAGATTAAGTGAAAGAAAAAAAGAATAAGAAATGCAAAGAAAGAGTAATAAATAGACATTTTGAAAAGAAGTAAAGAAAGAAATAAAGAAAAAAAATATCGCATTATATTGCCATCATTGCCATCAAATTAAAACATAAAGTAGAATCTCCATACATTTCTCAAAACTACATCTAAATTGTTTGATAAGTACTTACAAACACTAATTTTAAATCAGAACATGCAGGCAGTACACCTGCAGCATCAGGACTGAGTAATAGGAACCCGAAAAAGCAATGTTTCTTCCTAACCCAACAAATTAACAACTATTAGAAATCTGTAGATTATTAAAACACACACACACCCCTACACAGTTACTCATTCTTCGTTTATGTTGACAATACCCTACAGAGTAAGTAGCCGTGAAGAGAACTCTGCTTGATCCTAATAATCTAATTCAAAATCGGCAAATCCTCAAGTATCATGGCTTAGACAGTCAGGACCCCTGCAGCATCAACACTGAAGAGTTGGAACCCAATGTTATTTTTTTTAATGTTTATTAGTGTTAACAAAAATTGCTTTGTTTCTGACCCCCCCTGAGAAGGGAAATATGGTCGTGAGTTTATGTATCTATCTATATGTAATTAGGTAGTGTAGTACTTCGGCTCCCCATGCCCCTGTGGTCTTGACGGTGACAGGAACTAAGAGATATTGACGCTTCAAAGCTGAGTACCGAACTCTCTTTTTTGTGGCAGTAAGTTCTGCAGCTGCTCCAGGTGTCCGCGACGTGCGACTGAGGTCTGGCGGGGAAGGTGCTTACGCATGTAGTGTGCCCCAGGAGGCACTTGCTTTTCTGCCAGGACACCAAAGCTAGGCCGTAGGCCGTCGGTCTTTTGAAATATACATACACAGAATAGGCACATAAAGTATGATAAGTACAATTCGATTTGTGTAATTTGTGCACCTGGAGCAGTTGGAGTACTAACTTTCATTTACTCAACCTCTGTGAGTAAATTTTTAAATATTTATAACTTTTGATTGTGTAAACCGATTCCGATGAAATAAAGCCTAATGTTAATCCAAACTTCATTCATAAATCAGATTCTCCTATGTATGCACTTGCTGATGAAAATGTGATATTATCATTAAAAAAATAAAAACAAAAAGTTCTGCACCAAGATTCGAAACCATCAACTCGTGTTTGAAAGTCTGACCATATACCAATTACGCTACTGAGCTTTCTGAAAAAAGCGTTGAAAAAAGCAATTAGTATTTACCATACTGAATCTTCGCAAATGCATAAACGCGCAGACCACTGACTTTAAATACTCATAACTTCTGATTGAATTAACCGATTACAATGAAATAAAGCCTACACGTTAATCCAAACTAAGCCCTATGTTTTTGTGGAAACGCCATCTAAATCGGCTCAGTAGTTTTTAAGTTATGCGTGAATTAAATTCAGTGGGGCTCGCGACTTTTTCTTTAATTACTCATAACTTTTGATTGAATAAACCGATTGCGATGAAACATAGCCTATATTTTAATCTAAGCCATGCCCTACACTTCAGTGAAAACCCCATCCAAATCGGTTCAGTAGTTTTTAAGTGATGCGCGAACAAACAAACAGACAAACAGACAAACAGACAAACAGACAAAAATTCTAAAAATGGTCTTAATGTATTCCATTACGAATCCTAAACACCCCCAATTATTTTTTTTGTAAATATCTTCAATGTACATCATCGCCAAGTTTAGAATTTTATTATATGTATAGATGTATAGATATAGATTTTATTTAGTTCAATTTGACAAGCCTATATCTATTATATTACACCCAAAAATAAAGTCACACGTGGTGATTCTGTAAATAGAGCTACTTATAACATAATATTTATTTTGTAAATAAACTACCGAGTTCTGAATCATTCAATAATAGTCCATATGTCAAATAATCATAAGGTCTTGTCTTCTTTTACCAGCGAGGGTGTATTCCTTTGTAGGTTCCAAAAAGCTTGACTTTAATGTTCTGAAATCTGATGTTATGTTCTAAAAATACCATTCTCAAAACATTCATTTTTTAAGAGACCTTTTTTCAATATTATACATACAGGGTCCTTCTTAATATGCCGACAATTTTTAAGGTGATGATCAGACCATCAAACTGAACAACTTTATCTATAGGACCAACATCAAAATCGCGAAAAAAAACTGCTGACCCATACATTTGGCTCGAGTAGGTTTGCTGTTTTGTATGCAAAAGCTGTTTTTTTTTCGATTTCGATACGTTTGCCAAAGAGAAAGTTGTTCAGTTTGAGTCTGATCATCCCCTTAAAAGTGTCAGCTTATTAAGACGGACCCTATAAGTATAAATAAACTCAAAACCAAAATTCTTAATCCTTTTTCACTATTATAAGGGTGTATATTATCTTTTTATCGTGTGGGCAAGCCACCTGTGTGAAGTTAGTAGCCAAAAGTAGTAGCTTTTTATAACCTGACCAAATTAAGGAGTCGTAAAATTAAATCGATTATTATGCATTAAAAACATGCAAAAACAACACAAATATATCATTAGATTAAAATAACGCGTTTCTTACGTAAAATTCATAAAGAAAAAACGAAATTAATAACAAAACTTTTTTTTTCATAAATTTGATCGAGATTAGGTTACAACCAGGGTGCAAAAGACCTGACATGTTTAATTGTAGATATGCATGATACTTGAACACTAAGCTATATTTTAAGACTAATTTTATATGTTTTGATATGGTACGAGTGAACGATATGGACGACAAAAGGTCGGAGAAATTTTTTCGCTTGGGTATAAAAAAAAGCTATTGCTATATTCTGGTATGATGCCAGAGACCTGACAAGTTTAATTGTACATAGACATAATACTTGAACACTAAGCTACATTTGAAGACTAATTTTATCAGGTTTGATATGGTAAGAGTGTTCGATATGATCGACGGCACGTGGGACTTAATTTTTTCGCTATAGCGCTTTCTAAAAACCTAGCTACTGGTATAATACAAAAGACCTGACAGGTTAAATTGTAGTTAGGCATAATACTTGAACACTAAGCTATACTTAGAAACTAATTTTATATGGTTTGATATGGTACGAGTGCTTGATATGATCGATGGCACGTGGGACTTATTTTTTTCGCTATAGCGCCAAATAAAAAGCTAGCTACCGGTATAATACAAAAGACCTGACAGTTAAAGTTCTATATAGGCATGATACTTGAACACTAAGCTATATTTTGAGACTAATTTTGTATCGTTTGATATGGTACGAGTGATCGATATGGACGACAAAAGGTCGGAGAAATTTTTTCGCTTGGGTATAAAAAAAAGCTACTGCTATATTCTGGTATGATGCCAGAGACCTGACAAGTTAAATTGTACATAGACATAATACTTGAACACTAAGCTATATTTTGAGACTAATTTTGTATCGTTTGATATGGTACGAATGATCGATATGGACGACAAAAGGTCGGAGAATTTTTTTCTCTTGGGTATAAAAAAAAGCTACTGCTATATTCTAGTATGATGCCAGAGACCTGACAAGTTTAATTGTACATAGACATAATACTTGAACGCTAAGCTACATTTGAAGACTAATTTTATCAGGTTTGATATGGTAAGAGTGTTCGATATGATCGACGGCACGTGGGACTAATTTTTTCGCTATAGCGCTTTCTAAAAAGCTAGCTACTGGTATAATACAAAAGACCTGACAGGTTAAATTGTAGTTAGGCATAATACTTGAACACTAAGCTATACTTAGAAACTAATTTTATATGGTTTGATATGGTACGAGTGCTTGATATGATCGATGGCACGTGGGACTTATTTTTTTCGCTATAGCGCCAAATAAAAAGCTAGCTACCGGTATAATACAAAAGACCTGACAGTTAAAGTTCTATATAGGCATGATACTTGAACACTAAGCTATATTTTGAGACTAATTTTGTATCGTTTGATATGGTACGAGTGATCGATATGGACGACAAAAGGTCGGAGAAATTTTTTCGCTTGGGTATAAAAAAAAGCTACTGCTATATTCTGGTATGATGCCAGAGACCTGACAAGTTAAATTGTACATAGACATAATACTTGAACACTAAGCTATATTTTGAGACTAATTTTGTATCGTTTGATATGGTACGAGTGATCGATATGGACGACAAAAGGTCGGAGAATTTTTTTCGCTTGGGTATAAAAAAAAGCTACTGCTATATTTTGGTATGATGCCAGAGACCTGACAAGTTAAATTGTACATAGACATAATACTTGAACACTAAGCTACATTTGAAGACTAATTTTATCAGGTTTGATATGGTAAGAGTGTTCGATATGATCGATGGCACGTGGGACTTAATTTTTTCGCTATAGCGCTTTCTAAAAAGCTAGCTACTGGTATAATACAAAAGACCTGACAGGTTGAATTGTAGTTAGGCATAATACTTGAACACTAAGCTATACTTAGAGTCTAATTTTATATGGTTTGATATGGTACGAGTGTTTGAAATGATCGATGGCACGTGGGACTTATTTTCTTCGCTATAGCGCCAAATAAAAAGCTAGCTACCGGTATAATACAAAAGACCTGACAGATAAAATTCTATATAGGCATGATACTTGAACACTAAGCTATATTTTGAGACTAATTTTGTATCGTTTGATATGGTACGAGTGATCGATATGGACGACAAAAGGTCGGAGAATTTTTTTCGCTTGGGTATAAAAAAAAGCTACTGCTATATTCTGGTATGATGCCAGAGACCTGACAAGTTAAATTGTACATAGCCATAATACTTGAACACTAAGCTATATTTTGAGACTAATTTTGTATCGTTTGATATGGTACGAATGATCGATATGGACGACAAAAGGTCGGAGAATTTTTTTCGCTTGGGTATAAAAAAAAGCTACTGCTATATTCTGGTATGATGCCAGAGACCTGACAAGTTTAATTGTACATAGACATAATACTTGAACACTAAGCTACATTTGAAGACTAATTTTATCAGGTTTGATATGGTAAGAGTGTTCGATATGATCGACGGCACGTGGGACTTAATTTTTTCGCTATAGCGCTTTCTAAAAACCTAGCTACTGGTATAATACAAAAGACCTGACAGGTTAAATTGTAGTTAGGCATAATACTTGAACACTAAGCTATACTTAGAAACTAATTTTATATGGTTTGATATGGTACGAGTGCTTGATATGATCGATGGCACGTGGGACTTATTTTTTTCGCTATAGCGCCAAATAAAAAGCTAGCTACCGGTATAATACAAAAGACCTGACAGTTAAAGTTCTATATAGGCATGATACTTGAACACTAAGCTATATTTTGAGACTAATTTTGTATCGTTTGATATGGTACGAGTGATCGATATGGACGACAAAAGGTCGGAGAAATTTTTTCGCTTGGGTATAAAAAAAAGCTACTGCTATATTCTGGTATGATGCCAGAGACCTGACAAGTTAAATTGTACATAGACATAATACTTGAACACTAAGCTATATTTTGAGACTAATTTTGTATCGTTTGATATGGTACGAGTGATCGATATGGACGACAAAAGGTCGGAGAATTTTTTTCGCTTGGGTATAAAAAAAAGCTACTGCTATATTCTGGTATGATGCCAGAGACCTGACAAGTTTAATTGTACATAGACATAATACTTGAACACTAAGCTACATTTGAAGACTAATTTTATCAGGTTTGATATGGTAAGAGTGTTCGATATGATCGATGGCACGTGGGACTTAATTTTTTCGCTATAGCGCTTTCTAAAAAGCTAGCTACTGGTATAATACAAAAGACCTGACAGGTTGAATTGTAGTTAGGCATAATACTTGAACACTAAGCTATACTTAGAGTCTAATTTTATATGGTTTGATATGGTACGAGTGTTTGAAATGATCGATGGCACGTGGGACTTATTTTCTTCGCTATAGCGCCAAATAAAAAGCTAGCTACCGGTATAATACAAAAGACCTGACAGTTAAAGTTCTATATAGGCATGATACTTGAACACTAAGCTATATTTTGAGACTAATTTTGTATCGTTTGATATGGTACGAGTGATCGATATGGACGACAAAAGGTCGGAGAAATTTTTTCGCTTGGGTATAAAAAAAAGCTACTGCTATATTCTGGTATGATGCCAGAGACCTGACAAGTTAAATTGTACATAGCCATAATACTTGAACACTAAGCTATATTTTGAGACTAATTTTGTATCGTTTGATATGGTACGAATGATCGATATGGACGACAAAAGGTCGGAGAATTTTTTTCGCTTGGGTATAAAAAAAAGCTACTGCTATATTCTGGTATGATGCCAGAGACCTGACAAGTTTAATTGTACATAGACATAATACTTGAACACTAAGCTACATTTGAAGACTAATTTTATCAGGTTTGATATGGTAAGAGTGTTCGATATGATCGACGGCACGTGGGACTTAATTTTTTCGCTATAGCGCCAAATAAAAAGCTAGCTACCGGTATAATACAAAAGACCTGACAGGTTAAATTGTAGTTAGGCATAATACTTGAACACTAAGCTATACTTAGAAACTAATTTTATATGGTTTGATATGGTACGAGTGCTTGATATGATCGATGGCACGTGGGACTTATTTTCTTCGCTATAGCGCCAAATAAAAAGCTAGCTACCGGTATAACACAAAAGACCTGACAGTTAAAGTTCTATATAGGCATGATACTTGAACACTAAGCTATATTTTGAGACTAATTTTGTATCGTTTGATATGGTACGAGTGATCGATATGGACGACAAAAGGTCGGAGAAATTTTTTCGCTTGGGTATAAAAAAAAGCTACTGCTATATTCTGGTATGATGCCAGAGACCTGACAAGTTAAATTGTACATAGACATAATACTTGAACACTAAGCTATATTTTGAGACTAATTTTGTATCGTTTGATATGGTACGAGTGATCGATATGGACGACAAAAGGTCGGAGAATTTTTTTCGCTTGGGTATAAAAAAAAGCTACTGCTATATTTTGGTATGATGCCAGAGACCTGACAAGTTAAATTGTACATAGACATAATACTTGAACACTAAGCTACATTTGAAGACTAATTTTATCAGGTTTGATATGGTAAGAGTGTTCGATATGATCGATGGCACGTGGGACTTAACTTTTTCGCTATAGCGCTTTCTAAAAACCTAGCTACTGGTATAATACAAAAGACCTGACAGGTTAAATTGTAGTTAGGCATAATACTTGAACACTAAGCTATACTTAGAAACTAATTTTATATGGTTTGATATGGTACGAGTGCTTGATATGATCGATGGCACGTGGGACTTATTTTCTTCGCTATAGCGCCAAATAAAAAGCTAGCTACCGGTATAACACAAAAGACCTGACAGTTAAAGTTCTATATAGGCATGATACTTGAACACTAAGCTATATTTTGAGACTAATTTTGTATCGTTTGATATGGTACGAGTGATCGATATGGACGACAAAAGGTAGGAGAAATTTTTTCGCTTGGGTATAAAAAAAAGCTACTGCTATATTCTGGTATGATGCCAGAGACCTGACAAGTTTAATTGTACATAGACATAATACTTGAACACTAAGCTATATTTTGAGACTAATTTTGTATCGTTTGATATGGTACGAATGATCGATATGGACGACAAAAGGTCGGAGAATTTTTTTCTCTTGGGTATAAAAAAAAGCTACTGCTATATTCTGGTATGATGCCAGAGACCTGACAAGTTTAATTGTACATAGACATAATACTTGAACACTAAGCTACATTACATTACACGAAAAAATTTCTCCGACCTTTTGTCGTCCATATCGATCACTCGTACCATATCAAACGATACAAAATTAGTCTCAAAATATAGCTTAGTGTTCAAGTATCATGCCTATATAGAACTTTAACTGTCAGGTCTTTTGTATTATACCGGTAGCTAGCTTTTTATTTGGCGCTATAGCGAAAAAAATAAGTCCCACGTGCCATCGATCATATCAAGCACTCGTACCATATCAAACCATATAAAATTAGTTTCTAAGTATAGCTTAGTGTTCAAGTATTATGCCTAACTACAATTTAACCTGTCAGGTCTTTTGTATTATACCAGTAGCTAGGTTTTTAGAAAGCGCTATAGCGAAAAAATTAAGTCCCACGTGCCGTCGATCATATCGAACACTCTTACCATATCAAACCTGATAAAATTAGTCTTCAAATGTAGCTTAGTGTTCAAGTATTATGTCTATGTACAATTTAACTTGTCAGGTCTCTGGCATCATACCAAAATATAGCAGTAGCTTTTTTTTATACCCAAGCGAAAAAAATTCTCCGACCTTTTGTCGTCCATATCGATCACTCGTACCATATCAAACGATACAAAATTAGTCTCAAAATATAGCTTAGTGTTCAAGTATTATGTCTATGTACAATTTAACTTGTCAGGTCTCTGGCATCATACCAGAATATAGCAGTAGCTTTTTTTTATACCCAAGCGAAAAAATTTCTCCGACCTTTTGTCGTCCATATCGATCACTCGTACCATATCAAACGATACAAAATTAGTCTCAAAATATAGCTTAGTGTTCAAGTATCATGCCTATATAGAACTTTAACTGTCAGGTCTTTTGTATTATACCGGTAGCTAGCTTTTTATTTGGCGCTATAGCGAAAAAAATAAGTCCCACGTGCCATCGATCATATCAAGCACTCGTACCATATCAAACCATATAAAATTAGTTTTTAAGTATAGCTTAGTGTTCAAGTATTATGCCTAACTACAATTTAACCTGTCAGGTCTTTTGTATTATACCAGTAGCTAGCTTTTTAGAAAGCGCTATAGCGAAAAAATTAGTCCCACGTGCCGTCGATCATATCGAACACTCTTACCATATCAAACCTGATAAAATTAGTCTTCAAATGTAGCTTAGTGTTCAAGTATTATGTCTATGTACAATTAAACTTGTCAGGTCTCTGGCATCATACCAGAATATAGCAGTAGCTTTTTTTTATACCCAAGCGAAAAAAATTCTCCGACCTTTTGTCGTCCATATCGATCATTCGTACCATATCAAACGATACAAAATTAGTCTCAAAATATAGCTTAGTGTTCAAGTATTATGTCTATGTACAATTTAACTTGTCAGGTCTCTGGCATCATACCAGAATATAGCAGTAGCTTTTTTTTATACCCAAGCGAAAAAAATTCTCCGACCTTTTGTCGTCCATATCGATCACTCGTACCATATCAAACGATACAAAATTAGTCTCAAAATATAGCTTTGTGTTCAAGTATCATGCCTATATAGAATTTTATCTGTCAGGTCTTTTGTATTATACCGGTAGCTAGCTTTTTATTTGGCGCTATAGCGAAGAAAATAAGTCCCACGTGCCATCGATCATTTCAAACACTCGTACCATATCAAACCATATAAAATTAGACTCTAAGTATAGCTTAGTGTTCAAGTATTATGCCTAACTACAATTCAACCTGTCAGGTCTTTTGTATTATACCAGTAGCTAGCTTTTTAGAAAGCGCTATAGCGAAAATATTAAGTCCCACGTGCCATCGATCATATCGAACACTCTTACCATATCAAACCTGATAAAATTAGTCTTCAAATGTAGCTTAGTGTTCAAGTATTATGTCTATGTACAATTTAACTTGTCAGGTCTCTGGCATCATACCAGAATATAGCAGTAGCTTTTTTTTATACCCAAGCGAAAAAAATTCTCCGACCTTTTGTCGTCCATATCGATCACTCGTACCATATCAAACGATACAAAATTAGTCTCAAAATATAGCTTAGTGTTCAAGTATTATGTCTATGTACAATTTAACTTGTCAGGTCTCTGGCATCATACCAGAATATAGCAGTAGCTTTTTTTTATACCCAAGCGAAAAAATTTCTCCGACCTTTTGTCGTCCATATCGATCACTCGTACCATATCAAACGATACAAAATTAGTCTCAAAATATAGCTTAGTGTTCAAGTATCATGCCTATATAGAACTTTAACTGTCAGGTCTTTTGTATTATACCGGTAGCTAGCTTTTTATTTGGCGCTATAGCGAAAAAAATAAGTCCCACGTGCCATCGATCATATCAAGCACTCGTACCATATCAAACCATATAAAATTAGTTTTTAAGTATAGCTTAGTGTTCAAGTATTATGCCTAACTACAATTTAACCTGTCAGGTCTTTTGTATTATACCAGTAGCTAGCTTTTTAGAAAGCGCTATAGCGAAAAAATTAGTCCCACGTGCCGTCGATCATATCGAACACTCTTACCATATCAAACCTGATAAAATTAGTCTTCAAATGTAGCTTAGCGTTCAAGTATTATGTCTATGTACAATTAAACTTGTCAGGTCTCTGGCATCATACTAGAATATAGCAGTAGCTTTTTTTTATACCCAAGAGAAAAAAATTCTCCGACCTTTTGTCGTCCATATCGATCATTCGTACCATATCAAACGATACAAAATTAGTCTCAGAATATAGCTTAGTGTTCAAGTATTATGTCTATGTACAATTTAACTTGTCAGGTCTCTGGCATCATACCAGAATATAGCAGTAGCTTTTTTTTATACCCAAGCGAAAAAATTTCTCCTACCTTTTGTCGTCCATATCGATCACTCGTACCATATCAAACGATACAAAATTAGTCTCAAAATATAGCTTAGTGTTCAAGTATCATGCCTATATGGAACTTTAACTGTCAGGTCTTTTGTGTTATACCGGTAGCTAGCTTTTTATTTGGCGCTATAGCGAAAAAAATAAGTCCCACGTGCCATTGATCATATCAAGCACTCGTACCATATCAAACCATATAAAATTAGTTTCTAAGTATAGCTTAGTGTTCAAGTATTATGCCTAACTATAATTTAACCTGTCAGGTCTTTTGTATTATACCGGTAGCTAGCTTTTTATTTGGCGCTATAGCGAAAAAAATAAGTCCCACGTGCCGTCGATCATATCGAACACTCTTACCATATCAAACCTGATAAAATTAGTCTTCAAATGTAGCTTAGTGTTCAAGTATTATGTCTATGTACAATTAAACTTGTCAGGTCTCTGGCATCATACCAGAATATAGCAGTAGCTTTTTTTTATACCCAAGCGAAAAAAATTCTCCGACCTTTTGTCGTCCATATCGATCACTCGTACCATATCAAACGATACAAAATTAGTCTCAAAATATAGCTTAGTGTTCAAGTCTTATGTCTATGTACAATTTAACTTGTCAGGTCTCTGGCATCATACCAGAATATAGCAGTAGCTTTTTTTTATACCCAAGCGAAAAAATTTCTCCGACCTTTTGTCGTCCATATCGATCACTCGTACCATATCAAACGATACAAAATTAGTCTCAAAATATAGCTTAGTGTTCAAGTATCATGCCTATATAGAACTTTAACTGTCAGGTCTTTTGTATTATACCGGTAGCTAGCTTTTTATTTGGCGCTATAGCGAAAAAAATAAGTCCCACGTGCCATCGATCATATCAAGCACTCGTACCATATCAAACCATATAAAATTAGTTTCTAAGTATAGCTTAGTGTTCAAGTATTATGCCTAACTACAATTTAACCTGTCAGGTCTTTTGTATTATACCAGTAGCTAGGTTTTTAGAAAGCGCTATAGCGAAAAAATTAAGTCCCACGTGCCGTCGATCATATCGAACACTCTTACCATATCAAACCTGATAAAATTAGTCTTCAAATGTAGCTTAGTGTTCAAGTATTATGTCTATGTACAATTAAACTTGTCAGGTCTCTGGCATCATACCAGAATATAGCAGTAGCTTTTTTTAATACCCAAGCGAAAAAAATTCTCCGACCTTTTGTCGTCCATATCGATCATTCGTACCATATCAAACGATACAAAATTAGTCTCAAAATATAGCTTAGTGTTCAAGTATTATGGCTATGTACAATTTAACTTGTCAGGTCTCTGGCATCATACCAGAATATAGCAGTAGCTTTTTTTTATACCCAAGCGAAAAAAATTCTCCGACCTTTTGTCGTCCATATCGATCACTCGTACCATATCAAACGATACAAAATTAGTCTCAAAATATAGCTTAGTGTTCAAGTATCATGCCTATATAGAATTTTATCTGTCAGGTCTTTTGTATTATACCGGTAGCTAGCTTTTTATTTGGCGCTATAGCGAAGAAAATAAGTCCCACGTGCCATCGATCATTTCAAACACTCGTACCATATCAAACCATATAAAATTAGACTCTAAGTATAGCTTAGTGTTCAAGTATTATGCCTAACTACAATTCAACCTGTCAGGTCTTTTGTATTATACCAGTAGCTAGCTTTTTAGAAAGCGCTATAGCGAAAAAATTAAGTCCCACGTGCCATCGATCATATCGAACACTCTTACCATATCAAACCTGATAAAATTAGTCTTCAAATGTAGCTTAGTGTTCAAGTATTATGTCTATGTACAATTTAACTTGTCAGGTCTCTGGCATCATACCAAAATATAGCAGTAGCTTTTTTTTATACCCAAGCGAAAAAAATTCTCCGACCTTTTGTCGTCCATATCGATCACTCGTACCATATCAAACGATACAAAATTAGTCTCAAAATATAGCTTAGTGTTCAAGTATTATGTCTATGTACAATTTAACTTGTCAGGTCTCTGGCATCATACCAGAATATAGCAGTAGCTTTTTTTTATACCCAAGCGAAAAAATTTCTCCGACCTTTTGTCGTCCATATCGATCACTCGTACCATATCAAACGATACAAAATTAGTCTCAAAATATAGCTTAGTGTTCAAGTATCATGCCTATATAGAACTTTAACTGTCAGGTCTTTTGTATTATACCGGTAGCTAGCTTTTAATTTGGCGCTATAGCGAAAAAAATAAGTCCCACGTGCCATCGATCATATCAAGCACTCGTACCATATCAAACCATATAAAATTAGTTTTTAAGTATAGCTTAGTGTTCAAGTATTATGCCTAACTACAATTTAACCTGTCAGGTCTTTTGTATTATACCAGTAGCTAGCTTTTTAGAAAGCGCTATAGCGAAAAAATTAGTCCCACGTGCCGTCGATCATATCGAACACTCTTACCATATCAAACCTGATAAAATTAGTCTTCAAATGTAGCTTAGTGTTCAAGTATTATGTCTATGTACAATTAAACTTGTCAGGTCTCTGGCATCATACCAGAATATAGCAGTAGCTTTTTTTTATACCCAAGCGAAAAAAATTCTCCGACCTTTTGTCGTCCATATCGATCACTCGTACCATATCAAACGATACAAAATTAGTCTCAAAATATAGCTTAGTGTTCAAGTATTATGTCTATGTACAATTTAACTTGTCAGGTCTCTGGCATCATACCAGAATATAGCAGTAGCTTTTTTTTATACCCAAGCGAAAAAATTTCTCCGACCTTTTGTCGTCCATATCGATCACTCGTACCATATCAAACGATACAAAATTAGTCTCAAAATATAGCTTAGTGTTCAAGTATCATGCCTATATAGAACTTTAACTGTCAGGTCTTTTGTATTATACCGGTAGCTAGCTTTTTATTTGGCGCTATAGCGAAAAAAATAAGTCCCACGTGCCATCGATCATATCAAGCACTCGTACCATATCAAACCATATAAAATTAGTTTCTAAGTATAGCTTAGTGTTCAAGTATTATGCCTAACTACAATTTAACCTGTCAGGTCTTTTGTATTATACCAGTAGCTAGGTTTTTAGAAAGCGCTATAGCGAAAAAATTAAGTCCCACGTGCCGTCGATCATATCGAACACTCTTACCATATCAAACCTGATAAAATTAGTCTTCAAATGTAGCTTAGTGTTCAAGTATTATGTCTATGTACAATTAAACTTGTCAGGTCTCTGGCATCATACCAGAATATAGCAGTAGCTTTTTTTTATACCCAAGAGAAAAAAATTCTCCGACCTTTTGTCGTCCATATCGATCATTCGTACCATATCAAACGATACAAAATTAGTCTCAAAATATAGCTTAGTGTTCAAGTATTATGTCTATGTACAATTTAACTTGTCAGGTCTCTGGCATCATACCAGAATATAGCAGTAGCTTTTTTTTATACCCAAGCGAAAAAAATTCTCCGACCTTTTGTCGTCCATATCGATCACTCGTACCATATCAAACGATACAAAATTAGTCTCAAAATATAGCTTTGTGTTCAAGTATCATGCCTATATAGAATTTTATCTGTCAGGTCTTTTGTATTATACCGGTAGCTAGCTTTTTATTTGGCGCTATAGCGAAGAAAATAAGTCCCACGTGCCATCGATCATTTCAAACACTCGTACCATATCAAACCATATAAAATTAGACTCTAAGTATAGCTTAGTGTTCAAGTATTATGCCTAACTACAATTCAACCTGTCAGGTCTTTTGTATTATACCAGTAGCTAGCTTTTTAGAAAGCGCTATAGCGAAAATGTTAAGTCCCACGTGCCATCGATCATATCGAACACTCTTACCATATCAAACCTGATAAAATTAGTCTTCAAATGTAGCTTAGTGTTCAAGTATTATGTCTATGTACAATTTAACTTGTCAGGTCTCTGGCATCATACCAAAATATAGCAGTAGCTTTTTTTTATACCCAAGCGAAAAAAATTCTCCGACCTTTTGTCGTCCATATCGATCACTCGTACCATATCAAACGATACAAAATTAGTCTCAAAATATAGCTTAGTGTTCAAGTATTATGTCTATGTACAATTTAACTTGTCAGGTCTCTGGCATCATACCAGAATATAGCAGTAGCTTTTTTTTATACCCAAGCGAAAAAATTTCTCCGACCTTTTGTCGTCCATATCGATCACTCGTACCATATCAAACGATACAAAATTAGTCTCAAAATATAGCTTAGTGTTCAAGTATCATGCCTATATAGAACTTTAACTGTCAGGTCTTTTGTATTATACCGGTAGCTAGCTTTTTATTTGGCGCTATAGCGAAAAAAATAAGTCCCACGTGCCATCGATCATATCAAGCACTCGTACCATATCAAACCATATAAAATTAGTTTTTAAGTATAGCTTAGTGTTCAAGTATTATGCCTAACTACAATTTAACCTGTCAGGTCTTTTGTATTATACCAGTAGCTAGCTTTTTAGAAAGCGCTATAGCGAAAAAATTAGTCCCACGTGCCGTCGATCATATCGAACACTCTTACCATATCAAACCTGATAAAATTAGTCTTCAAATGTAGCTTAGCGTTCAAGTATTATGTCTATGTACAATTAAACTTGTCAGGTCTCTGGCATCATACTAGAATATAGCAGTAGCTTTTTTTTATACCCAAGAGAAAAAAATTCTCCGACCTTTTGTCGTCCATATCGATCATTCGTACCATATCAAACGATACAAAATTAGTCTCAAAATATAGCTTAGTGTTCAAGTATTATGTCTATGTACAATTTAACTTGTCAGGTCTCTGGCATCATACCAGAATATAGCAGTAGCTTTTTTTTATACCCAAGCGAAAAAATTTCTCCTACCTTTTGTCGTCCATATCGATCACTCGTACCATATCAAACGATACAAAATTAGTCTCAAAATATAGCTTAGTGTTCAAGTATCATGCCTATATAGAACTTTAACTGTCAGGTCTTTTGTGTTATACCGGTAGCTAGCTTTTTATTTGGCGCTATAGCGAAAAAAATAAGTCCCACGTGCCATTGATCATATCAAGCACTCGTACCATATCAAACCATATAAAATTAGTTTCTAAGTATAGCTTAGTGTTCAAGTATTATGCCTAACTATAATTTAACCTGTCAGGTCTTTTGTATTATACCGGTAGCTAGCTTTTTATTTGGCGCTATAGCGAAAAAAATAAGTCCCACGTGCCGTCGATCATATCGAACACTCTTACCATATCAAACCTGATAAAATTAGTCTTCAAATGTAGCTTAGTGTTCAAGTATTATGTCTATGTACAATTAAACTTGTCAGGTCTCTGGCATCATACCAGAATATAGCAGTAGCTTTTTTTTATACCCAAGCGAAAAAAATTCTCCGACCTTTTGTCGTCCATATCGATCACTCGTACCATATCAAACGATACAAAATTAGTCTCAAAATATAGCTTAGTGTTCAAGTATTATGTCTATGTACAATTTAACTTGTCAGGTCTCTGGCATCATACCAGAATATAGCAGTAGCTTTTTTTTATACCCAAGCGAAAAAATTTCTCCGACCTTTTGTCGTCCATATCGATCACTCGTACCATATCAAACGATACAAAATTAGTCTCAAAATATAGCTTAGTGTTCAAGTATCATGCCTATATAGAACTTTAACTGTCAGGTCTTTTGTATTATACCGGTAGCTAGCTTTTTATTTGGCGCTATAGCGAAAAAAATAAGTCCCACGTGCCATCGATCATATCAAGCACTCGTACCATATCAAACCATATAAAATTAGTTTCTAAGTATAGCTTAGTGTTCAAGTATTATGCCTAACTACAATTTAACCTGTCAGGTCTTTTGTATTATACCAGTAGCTAGGTTTTTAGAAAGCGCTATAGCGAAAAAATTAAGTCCCACGTGCCGTCGATCATATCGAACACTCTTACCATATCAAACCTGATAAAATTAGTCTTCAAATGTAGCTTAGTGTTCAAGTATTATGTCTATGTACAATTAAACTTGTCAGGTCTCTGGCATCATACCAGAATATAGCAGTAGCTTTTTTTTATACCCAAGCGAAAAAATTTCTCCGACCTTTTGTCGTCCATATCGTTCACTCGTACCATATCAAAACATATAAAATTAGTCTTAAAATATAGCTTAGTGTTCAAGTATCATGCATATCTACAATTAAACATGTCAGGTCTTTTGCACCCTGGTTGTAACCTAATCTCGATCAAATTTATGAAAAAAAAAGTTTTGTTATTAATTTCGTTTTTTCTTTATGAATTTTACGTAAGAAACGCGTTATTTTAATCTAATGATATATTTGTGTTGTTTTTGCATGTTTTTAATGCATAATAATCGATTTAATTTTACAACTCCTTAATTTGGTCAGGTTATAAAAAGCTACTACTTTTGGCTACTAACTTCACACAGGTGGGCAAGCCCTGGTGTCAGAGTTTATTCAAACCGCCTTACAGGCTCTGACGTGGTTTTTATGTAACGACTACTACCACCAGAGATTGTAGCCGGGACCATCGGCTTAACGTGCCATCCGAAGCACGGAATCATCTTTATTTTTCAGACAATCAGGTGATTCAGCCTGCAATGTCCTAACCTAACCAACTGGGGAAAAACGCACAAAGTGACATAGGTATCACTAGGTGTCTCCCGGGGGAATCGAACCCACGACCTCCGTGTCAGGAGCCCAATGCTCTTAACCATTAGACCACGGAGGCAGTTGGTTGGTGGTGGGTAATATGCGTGTAATAAATATTAGATGAGCAATATGATTGGGGTGGAAATTTTCAGTAGCCGGCATAGTTGGTGCAGGCGAGGGGTGGCTAAGCGCGGGTCAGTCTAATCGGATCCTTTATTCATGAGAACACTGCACCCGGCCCGGCTGCAGCACTCGATATTATTATACTTTTATTAACACATTTCCAACTATCTACACTCATTGCGATCTAGGATTGTTTTGTTTTTGTGTAGTTTGCATATTTATTTCTGGCGTGGACACAGGAATGATAGGGCTGAGTTGAGCTTTTACAGAAAAAACAGGTTTGATTGTTTAAGGCGTATCATCCCGGGACCACGACTCTCCTTACTAATCGATGCAAACGAGCGCGTGGCTCCGGTCAGAATTTAGCCGTTTTCTTTGTAAAATTTGATGATTTTTTATAAAAAAAGTAAGAAAATCACATCATTCTAAAATGTGTTGTGAACAATATTGCAAATTTTCATATTCTTTCGATTAAAAATGCAAGATAAATGGTTACAACTGGAAAAAAAGGGGTGACTTTAAATCCCCTTCTCTTCGTTTTTTTCATTAAAATAGATTTATAGAAAAACCACATCACTTCTCATATCGTGTAGATGGTTCAGTTAATTTTTCAGCTCAAAAAGTGCCATAGTTAATAAATAAAATGGTTACAAAGTTACCCAATTTCATGTAAAACCAGGAGGTAGTCCATGGAACAATTTACATATTATCCACCGTAGAACCTTTTCACAGCAAACTATTCGGTGTCACACTTGACAGAAGCTTAGTGACGTGATCGTGTGTGACAAGGTTCTACGTAGTAATTATGGTGCTCTGTGGTTCTACAATGGGTCATGAACTCATGATCGAGATTCAAAGTGGTTGATTGTATACTTTTAGACACACACACACACATGACCCATACTCAAAGAATGGACAAAAGTATAAGGGTGGTGCCTTGTTTGACTACGCTACGGAACCCTAAAAATTGTGTCCTGCTTGGTGGAGTGTAGCGCGGTCCCTGAGGAGATGTGCTCTTTATATGTATGTATAGGCTGATGATGATATTGAAAGCTGAAAGTATACAGGGTCCAACTTAATATGCTGATGGTTTTTAAGAGGACGATCAGACCATCAATCTGGACAACTTTCACTATGGGACCAACATCGGAATCTCGAACAAAAAATCTGCTGTCCCATACATTTAGATCGAGTAGGATTGCAATTTTGTTTGGAACAGCAGATTTTTGCTCGCGATTTCGACTTTGCTCCCATCGAAAAAGTTGTTCAATTTAATGGTCCAATCATCCCTATAAAAACCGTCAGCATACTATGTTGATTTATATTATAAAGAAGGACCCTATATTTAACAAAATCTTTTTATTAAGGCCCAATAGTAGGAAGAAATACCTTGGTTGAAAAAACGTTGTTCTAAATATACCCAATACTGATTTGTTCTTCCCACTGGGACATTTTTTGCCGTCTACCCCTCGTTCTACTTTTGACGGTACGCCACTCTCATGTCACTTTATGTCGTTTGGTTGAGACATCTATTTTGTTCTGACTACTCTCGAGTGTTTTATGGGGGCAATAAAGTCACCTGTAGTAGTACCTATGTTCCTCTCTGCTAAAACATTACGTAATACACAAAGAATTTCAAGGTAACTAGTTAGTACCCTATACTATACAGAGTGTTAGGAAAAGTATCATTAACCTTTAAGCCACATACTCTATTACCCATGAAACTGAACAACTTTTACTATGGGAGCAAACCTGTCAGCGCAAAAAAAAAGTCAGCTGTCCCATACTAAACTGCATTCGACGCAATCGTATGGGACAGCTGATTTTACACCCTGTATGAGACTATCCACATATTTTCAATACCATATCGTATCACGTTTCATTTACTTGTTTTTTATTTTCAACTCTGTCCATTGTCGAGGTATCGACGTACAAATAGCCTTCACCATAAATTAATTTTCTGCTCAAAATGCAAACCATTTTGATTATGCTTATAAAATATAACGCCTGAAAGGTACAAAACGCATCCCGATTTACTTCAATTTAGGCCCATGTCGCCAGCCGCGCAGCGGTCTTGAAAATTTAATGCTACGGTTCCCTCTTTACTCCGTGTCAATGTTCTGTACATACATTATGTAAAGATAGACTTATATATTCTATATCTATAGGAATAAAGCTCCTAATCCTTAGAGGATAGAGGAAAAATAAGTGGACGGATGAGGCAAAGGAGACCAATCGCGCTAAATAAATCTCAACTGAACAGTTATTGAACACAATGTTAACACATTCGGAATCGCGCTAATCCATAGAGCCGTCGTTTTGACAGATCGCTCAGACTTTAAGGGCTTTCAGTCACATAGTAAATAAGTAAAGTTTAGCTCGATTCGGAATTCAGCACAGTTGACCAATAATTTATTCAATTTAAAACCCAGTATACCAGAAATAGTAATAATAAAACAGTCGAATAGTAATTTGATTACAATGTCATTAGAACTGAAATTGGATTAAGATTGACATTCGATGTTTTAAATCAACACGATCAGGGCCAAGGCGGAGGCGGTAGCTGGGAATATCAGAATGTTTTGTGGTTAAAATTTACTTACTACTTAAATTTGTAAAGAAATGCGTTTTATTGGTGGAGGACTAATAAAACACCCATACATCCTCCCTGAGGGTAGGTCGATGCCCTGCATTGGGACGTATACAGGGTGTATGGAAAAGTATCATTAACCTTTACTCCACATACTCTCCCCATCAAACTGAACAACTTTTACTATGGGAGCAAACCAGTCAGAACAAAAAAATAATCTGCTGTCCCATTCGTTTCATTCGAGTAGTATTGCTCTTTAGTATGGGACAGCTTATTTGTGTTAATAATACTTTTCCTTACACCCTGTATAGGCTGTCGATGACTTTATATTGAATTATATTTTCGTTTACTCGTTCAATATTAAGCCATCAGTCTTACCAAAATAAATGAAAAAATAAGATAGGTGATATTTGTCTTTGAAATTTGATATTTACTTCCTTTTACCGATCCATTTCGTTTGAAAACAACAGGT
Source organism: Agonopterix heracliana (assembly GCA_963693445.1). Lineage (NCBI taxonomy): Eukaryota > Metazoa > Arthropoda > Insecta > Lepidoptera > Depressariidae > Agonopterix > Agonopterix heracliana. The sequence continues at coordinate 8,086,253 of OY856310.1, forward strand.
TTTGACGTGCCTTTCAAGTATTGAGGCGAAACAGCAGATGGATAAACATTTCGCGTTCCCGTTTGCCGTCTTTAATGCTTCTATCTCTACATCAAACGCATTTGGGAGAACCATTGCTACTGACTTAGATCTAAGAGTAAGAGTTAACAACACGAATTGGCTATTCATCATAAGAGGTATCTCGACACGTAAAGGCATCTGTCTACCTGGAAGCCGATTGCGCAAATTTAAAACATCCAAGTTCAACCCTAGTCCAAATTCAGTTTTAATCACATTGCGATCCAATTACTATTCAACTGTGTTTAATTCCTTATCGCGCTAAACTTGACTTATTTTCTATGTGACTGACAGCCTTTAACGTCTGAGCGATCGGTCAAAACGACTGTAACGGCTGTCAAATGAATAGCACAATACCGAATGTGTTAAAAGTTGTGGTTCACACGCGGTCCAATCATGGTTCAATTGCAATTTATTTAGCGCAATTGCTCTCCTGAGCTATGTGATGCAGCAAGGCAGCGAGGAGGCACAAATACGTACTCAAATAGACAAGCTAATATTTTCGTACCTTTGCTGCCATGATGTTTATAGTGAATTTTGGTGAATACGATAAATCTGAAGATCGGGCTGTAGGATACCTTTCCGCCGACATTCGTTATTGTGCTTGCTGTCCAATTGTCGCCGTATTGAATTGCTACGTACCTCGAAATGCTCAATGCTCTCTACTAGTACTGACGACCCGGTTGGTGTGATGGTTACCACGCCGGACTGCCAATCCAGGGTCCTAGGTTCGAATCCCGGTTCGGTCATGGATGTTATATGTGAGTGCCGTTGTTGTATGGTTCCCATAACAAAAAGCCTGAGGCTTCCTTGAGATCATTATATTGTAATTGTGCCTGTGAGCGTTATTTATTTTATTTATTTTTCTTTGTATAAGTGTATTTCCACGTGTTTCGAAATGCTCTAGGACTATGCTGTACCTATAGTCTTTTGTTTAATGTTGGGTGCTGCAAGTAGAAGAGAGAAGGCCACCAATTTATAAACATTAATTATTTTACCAATTCGACTCAATAATTAATAAACATTGTTTTATGATTATTATGTTTTTTTAAATGGACTCTTGCTTGTGCGTTAGCACTGCATTTCCGCCAGTGTGTCAAATAGTTTGTGGGAGTGTATATCCCAATCTCAGGAATTGTTTTTGATTAAGAACAAGAAGAGATTGAGGATTGTAGAGCCTCGTGGCAGGCAAAAATGCGGCGCACAAAAACCACACGAGACCAGTGCTCGGGTCAGAACCTGCAACGTGACTCCATTATTATGTTACTAGATGTTGCCCGCGACTCCGTCTGCGTGGACCTTCTTCTTCTTATCGTGTCGACTTCAAACTTTGAACAAAGTCGCTAAATAGTACCTTGCCAGAAGTGGGCCACCGATACATGGTTGCATGGCATGGCATGTACCGATGGCATACCGATATGTCAAAACTGGCTAATCTTGAAGCAATCCGAACTAGCGGCGGCTGCAGGATATCCCCTTTCATAAATAGATTTTATTTGAACTGTTTTTTTTTGTGTCTCTTGTTTTTTAATTGTTTTTCAGTTGTGTTTTCACTACTTATTGTCTATTTATATTTATTGTTACTCGTTAATAAGACTTTTATAGTCGTAGATCACTCTTTTTTATGTTAAGTTCGGCTGTGACAATAATAGCAGTGGTTGTTGGTCTGACCAACTACCGTATACTGATGTCACAGACCATTTTGTCTTGGAATATGTTAATTTTTGTTGTGTTTTATTATGTATTTGTAAGTACTGACTGTTTTATATATTGTTTTTGTAATGTGTTATTTTTAAAGACAAATAAAGAAATTCTATTCTATTCTATTCTATACTGCACCGTCGCTACCTTCAAAAAGAATCTTATAAGTTAATCCATAACAAATTCTATCTGCGTACCAAATTTCATCCAAATCCGTTCGGCCGTTTATGCGTGACTGAGCATACAAACATCAAAACATCGCTACAAACTTTCACATTTATAATATTAGTGAAGTGATATTCATTGTCGATGCTGTTTCTATCGTTATTTTTTTTTTTTTAATAATTACTACTAATACTTTAGTTAAACCAAATCAGGGGCCTGCTAATGTCGACAATATCCAACATATCCTGCTAATATCATACATTACAGACCTTAGACTATAGAAAAAAAAGGAAAGAAAGTACGACTATATTGGCCTTCAATTTAATTAATTCGACAAATAAGTACAGTAAGTACATAGATTACTTAGTGGGCAGGGAGGGTGGGCCCGACAAAGGCAGCAGGTGCCACATAAATCTCTTCTTAACACTATTAGGCACCGGCCAGGGATCTTTTAATTAATTATACATTTGTACTCTTCTTTAAAGCCCTGATGAGCGTATGTACTATCTAAACCTATGTACGTCAAATTAATAAGTTTTTTACGATGTTTTGATGGTTGTGACACAATCACACAATAAATGGCTGAACGGATTTGGATGAAATTATGGCACTCAGAAAATTAGCATGCTGAAGTAGCAATGGGCTGGTCATATCTGCCGAAGAACTGACAACGTTATGTTATGTTATGTTATCTTTGTGGCACTGTTTAACGAAAATCTGACTTTATACAAACATAGAATTTATAGTTTCTAGATAGATTCTGAAAAATTGCATTGACTTTAATTGAATAGTATTGAAAATATTACCAGACTTCGTTTGTATGGAGAGCGCCAACGATAATATACCCTTAAGGTGGTTTCACTCCATACAAAACTTTGACGTAGAACACTCGTAGACGGCATTAATAATAGTAATGTTTTATATATTCATACAACATTTGAAAGCTTGATATCTTCGTAATTATATTATAAATTGTAAATATTATTTGATACGCGCAATCTAGATTTTCAAAGCTATTTTTCCATATTATATAAAACATTACTTTTATTAATACCGTCTACTAGTATTCTACGACAAAATTTTGTATGAAATTGACAACTCTGCAACCACCTTAAAGCTTAAAGATACTTTTCCGTATAGGAGCAATTATTTTACGTTCCATGGACCTAGCCGTGTGCCTTTAAAGTTTTTTACGGGCATTGGCTACTCCTTTATTAGTACAGGTAAAGTAAGCTAAATAACGACCGTTTGGAGGCAACATTTTAACACCAATGAAACTTTGTTTACTAACATTATCTTGGCACTAGAAATGACGATCTGCAGAGTCCACCCAATATTTTTGGGCCCTTTCGCATGGGTAGGATGAAAAAAAAACTAGGCGAGTGACGTGTAATTTTATATGTAACTAGTGTTTTCCCGCGACTTCGTCCGCACAAATTATATACCAGATTTTAAGTCAGATCATAAGCTATCAAACAAAAAAAGTTTCATCAAAATCGGTTCAGTAGTTTTTGCGTGATGCGCGAACAAACAAACTAACAATTTTGTCAATAGATGGCCCTGCACGTGTTTAAATCGCGCTATCGATATGTTTGACTTTATATGAAGTGAACCGCAACTTTGTTATTCCTCATGATTTTACGGTTTTATAATAGTTAAGATAAGATAAGATAGGATATAAGATTTCCTGCGCTGAATCGAATGAGACCATCCCCATGCTTATAGAATAATGCGTTATAGTTTCAATTAGCTGGAAACACAATGTTTTTGGCTCTTCTGTCAGTAGTACAATGTGGTAGAATCAATATTTTCCGAACGACCGACTCCGAGCACAAAATAAGAGAATGACAAACGGAAAAGCCTATTTGGTCCATGCAGGCGGGCATCGGACCAGCGCTCGTTGATGTTTCCAGCTTTTGTTTGACTTGTTTCGCTTTTCTATCGACACTCCGCAACTCGCAACTCGAGTACAGTTTTGTCTTTGCTATAAACAACAAACTGCATTGCGCAGTGTTTTCGTTTTAGATTCAGAATGTTTATTATTAACTTTCAATGTTGTTTGAAATTATACTATTTTTTCCAGTTTTCACCTAAATTATGATATTCCAATGAAGTATCGGTTTTGGATAAGTACGGCACAAAGTAGGAGCTTAGAAAAAGTATATGTCTAGAATGAGCCTCACACTTGTTCCGTATAAAACAAAAGGGGCTAACTTTCTTAGGTTGGTGTGCGTGAGGCGCCATACTAATTATGTATGTGTGCGTGTATATGTATAGGAACCAATTTTTTTCGACGCTTTCGTAGCTTTGACTGTCTATCTTGATAATCGAAGAGTAGGAGATTGGGATCACGATTAGTTGAACGCTTTTTAGAGTTCCGTAGCCAAAGGGTGCGAACGGGACCTTATTCATAAGCCTACGCTGTCCGTCCGTCCTGTCTGTCTGTCTATTACAAGGTATATACTACTATCTATTCTGTGCCGGTGGTGCGATTTTTGAAAGTATGTGTGTGTGTGTGCTCAAATCAGCGGTAGAAAATTACAAACTATTTTACATTTTCTACTCACGCTTCGTAAACGTGTAACTTTCAAAAATCGCACTCGAATCCTGTTTGTTTCAACGTTTTTTTTTATGCTCTTTGATTCATTTATGCAGGGTGTAGGGTAAAGTATCAATAACCTTTAAACCACATACTCTACCCATCAAACTGAACATCTTTTGTTATTGCAAACAGATAGGAGCAAAAAAAAATCTGATGTTACATACATTTGAGTCGAGTATTGGAGTTAAGTATGGGACAGCCGATATGCCGATTGCTCCGGCCTGTTTGCTCCCATAGTAAAAATTGTTCAGTTTGATGGGTAGAGGTAGAGTATGTGGTTTAAAGGTTAATGATACTTTTACTTACACCCTGTAGAATTAGGCCATCAATTATACTGTGCCAAGTTTCATCTTTCTATCTATTGACAAACGCGTATGACAGACGAACAGACACTTAGGTGATTCCATAAGACTAATTAGAAAGAACTACCGTTGTGTATGCTAAAAAAACGTCCAACAATAAAACAAAAGGTGTCAATCAAATCAGAATTAACTGAACGGTTAAAACGACCATCGCAGAAACAGCTATTGTGTCTGCAGCACTCCTCTGGCTAATTGCTTTCATGCTCGAAGAACGAGAAAACGCTGTTAAGACTTCTATATTGTTCCTTAATTGAAGTTGTTCTTGTGCAGTGCAGCGTCTACGTCGCTCGAAGGTATCTGTGGCACTCAATAGATGTAGCCGACTTAATTGCGAATGGTTCATTGGTGACAGAAACAGAATACTGTTTATTGCATGTCTCGCGTGTTATTAACTGTATTCCATTGACTATATATCGTTCTAGCTATATATGTATCCTTTTGACCCATGAATTGATGTTAAGCGATAAAAACCGAAATATCATGCGTTACATACTTCTGGGCAGCTTCTGACCATAAAAATGAACTTCTTTAACAATGGGACTAACTTTGAAATCGCGATGAAATTGTAGATTACACACCGAGGACAGGAAAGTAAGAAATGTCTCCAATCTCATGTAATTGTGATTGTGAGTGATGAAATCAACAAACATGTGATCTGAGGCTTTCTTATTTACTGTCAAAGGTTAGTATACTATTTTTCTCCTCGACTGAGGTGGAAAGCGGCAACTTCGTTTAGCGCAGCGGGACGAGAATTGACGCTTTCCGTCCGGGGGGAGAAAAAGTCATTTGTTTCATACATTTAAGCCGAGTGGTCATTGACGTTTTCTTTGAAACAACAAACATCATTTTCTCGATTTCGATGTTGGCTTCGTAGTAAAAGTTGTTCAGCTTAATGGTCTGAAAAGTTTGTTCCTCTACTTTGACTATTTGTATTCTTTTGACACTCGTTGTGTCATCGAACGGAATTAAAATTAATTGCGCTGTATGTATATGGCTATTACGTTATACAGGGTGTAAGGAAAGTATACCAAATACTCTACAGAACAAATAAAAATCAGCTGTCTCATACATTTGAGTCGTGTAGGTATTGCAGTTTAGTGTGGACAAGCAGATTTTTTTTTGCTGTGACCGGTTTGCTCCAATATTCAAAGTTGTTCAGTTTGGTTGGTAGAGTATGTGGTTTAAAGGTTAATGATAATTTTCCTTACATCTTGTATACATTATGGGTCGACTTGTTTGGAACATTCAAGCCAGCACGCGATGAGGACAGAACTATTTGTTCTTTGTCTCTTTTCTTTGCAGGTAACATTAATATTTGTATCTTTCTTATGCAAATGCTGCGAAGAAAAATATCTTGCTGTTTATTGTTTACGATTTGTTCTTTGTTTCAGAAGATATATGTTGGTACCTACTTCATTCCATAAAAGGGCGAAAAGATTTTCCGATTCCTATTTGATTTCTGGCTAATTCTGATTAGAAAATACAATAAATTTTTCAAAAAGATACTATCCGAGTTCCAACATTATTTTGGCTGTTCTAAAAATAAGTGAAAGTAAAGTGTTTCATATTTCTGTTTCTGTAATTAAAAATAGCCTTAAAATGTCGTTGTTAATTGGAATGTAGTACTTATAGATGTCATTATTAAAAACGTTTGTAAGTAGGTACCTACCTTTAATCTTCTCTTTAGTTCAATGGTAATGAATTTATTCGTCGTAATCATTTTCAGATTCCCACAAACGGAAGCCCTATGCCATTACACGTTGTGTCGAATGTCGAACACGGTAATGGAATCAGTCGATATGCTTCTGAATTTAAGTAAAGTCGGCTTACCCGCTCAGCAATATACTACCCCACGATAGACTAACGCTATAAAGAACAATAAACCTTTAACATCCCTAACATCTTCATCTCGACCTCCATTATGAAATTCATTTAACTTTCCAAGACAATGTAAATCATGGTTCACTATAAACAATAGGTATAGCCATAAAGATAACAAGGGAGGTGAAAGGAGGGCCACATTAATCTCCTCGCGGTGTAACGTTTGTTTGGCTGACAGCGTTCATTAGGGTACAAAAGCGTAGTCTATCAGCTAGTTTCCGTTGAGCTATGGTTTTACAAATTGGTGGCGTAATGTGGGGTGCGCTCGGACAATGCTTGCGTTAGGAACGGACTAGAAGGCCACTACTTAGGTAGCAGTGCCAGTGAATGCTTCGCTTTGTGCCGAGATTGGACAAAAAGGTAAGAGATTTGTACTCGTAGTACTCTCGCACAGTTTTTCTTAGGGTTATTAATACTTATCTGAAGGAGACTCTGAAATAGGAAGTTTGTGGTGGACTGTTTGTGGTTAGTGTAGATTTTTGCGCATTGGAAATATTGTAGGTATTTCACTTTTCAGTCTTGTTTTAGTAAAGTGTCCCTAATATAAATTCATAATTAGACTGCCCATACTAATGCTAATGACTTACACTCAGTGGCTGAAACGCTCATTAAAGTAAATACTCCATTAAATCTCTTGCTAGCTTTTAATACGTCAACAAGACAAAAAGTGACAGCAAAATTATGTAATAGAGGATTAACTTTATAATGAGAATTTCTGCAACTGACACTTAGACCATAGTAAAAATTATATTTGGTGCAAGCCAGCCAGTGTCCGATAACTTTTGTCAAGCACGTTCTAAAATGGTTTGTAAATGATGTATTTACAATGTTACATACTAAACTAAAGAACGAGTACCTATAATTAAACTAATTTAACTAAGTTAAGTTGCTTTGTGGCGCTCGAGAGGCACTCGCTGGCGTAGTTGAAGTTTCCTTATTGGAAACGATCACGGTATACCTAGTTAACTAACGTCAGTATGATGATGATGGCTTCCTAGTCGATTTCGACTACGGCGACTGTTAATCTTTACAGAAAAGCAGTGAGGTAAGCATATTTTAGAAGTGTACCTACGCGCTAAACACAGATAGGTACTTACACTCTATCGTCCTTACAATGTCTGATGTAACGGGAGGCCGGTACAGTCAAGAGCACGTCAAGCTAGACATCTTGGACTTCGTACTGTTCTTATGACGTTCTTATTAAGAAACAATATCGCACTTCGATTGTCAAGGTTGATGTGCTCTTGACTAGGCATGTTTTATTTTTAATTTTTCGACTAGATTTGTACAATTTACTGAAACCAAAGTCATACCTACCTCAGTATTCTTGGATAGTTTATTTAGTGAAATCATAAATTGAATACAAGATTGGAATTACTTCACTCGATAGAAAGATGACGTATTTTCATTCATGTATTTTAATAATTTTTCTCGTTTTAGAAAAACTTGAAATAGTTTCCTATTTTTTGTATTTATACATGATTTATACTCACATATTCACCATTATTTTATCTTGTGAAATCATCAATCAATCATCAAAAAGTAAATAAAAAGTACTTTTGTTAGTATACTCTTTAATCGAAAATACGGCACACTTTTCGGAAGGCTGGGCGATCGCGTTTCTCATAGAAAATAGTCGTCTGGACCAAATCGTTCTAGTCTGGACCCCTAAATAAAAATGTACCTAAGTTAAGCCACAATATAGCACATAATGGGAAACCATAGCTTTGTAGTGGATATGTGACCTTAACGGTAACACCGTGGTCCCTGGGGCCACATTATGTTACCAAATTTTGCTTACACATCTCATGATATCACTGTTTGCTGGCTGTGATTAGGTGTAGGCGCTACTATTATGTGTGCTTTTATTATTATACGGTTTTTATTTACTTTCACTACGTATATTTGATTATGGCTATGGTGTGTCTTTTAAATCTTGAGACAGCTTTTGCAATGGGACTTCTTATACTTAAGCACAGATTATATAATACTATACAGTACAGATGCCCAACGTCAAACAATGGAACGCGACTGCCGTAACGCGGGCAGTCTTCGGGCAAAGTAAATTGCTTGATTTTCCGAGGCTCATGAGATTTTTTTGTAGTCAGATCATGTATTTTTAGTAACAATTTACACTTTTACGTAAACATTAATTACAAATCGATACCATAACGCCATATATTGCCAGTTTTTAAACAAAAAATTTATTTGTATGGGATAGGACACTATGACTTAAGTTGTTGCAAAGTTGTCAATTTCATACAAAAGTTTGACGCTACGCGTAGACGCTAGACGGCAGTAATAAAAGCAATATTTTATATATGGAAAAATAGTTTAGAACATCTAGATGCCGCTGCGGCATATAAACGGCATTGCCGCATAACAATTAACATTTACAATTAATTTATAATAAGACGAAATAGATTGAAAATTTCTTTCTCAGGGTAGTGGGCTCGGTGGCGAAATTGGATAACGCACTTCCCTGGTATGGAAGAGTGCGTGTTCAAGTCCCTCCCGCCCGAGACAAATTTTTCGTCGTATTTTTGTCGAAATAGCACAACACGGCTGTGACATGTTTATAATCAATAATAGTTGTAATTTATACTTATTATAAAAGTACCTAATTTAAATTTTCTGTGAATAATTTCTAAGCTTTAGATCTTCGGTAATTAATGTTTTCCCATTAAAATATTACTTTTATTAAAGCCGTACGCGTATGTTGTGTTAAACTTTGAATGAAATTGTGCAACCTAAGGTGGTTGCAGAATAGTCTTCTTGCATATATTCTTATGTTTGCACTTTAGTCCCTATGTTGTACATTATTATAATTTCAACCTATGAAGGTTGAAAGAATGATCTTTCAGAGAAAGAGGAAGGAGAACAACAAGGGATATGCATTGCTGAATATGGTTTTATCTAGATCACGAACGTCTGAGTAGTATCTACCTATCTAATACCTATAAATTCTCAATGAGAAATAAAATGGTTTATCAATTTTGTTACTACGAGTACACGGAGTTAGTAGTTTTTAATTGCAGTGTATTCGAGACTTTAATGGTATTAGATAAATAGTTTTAGAAATTCTTGATTTACCATAGTAACGACAGATCAGAAATCTAGGAAAGACACAAAGTAGAGGGAAATGAAAAAAAAACATTTCATCAAATACAAAACATTTATTGGTTTCGAAATATGGCAGCTGTTTTCTTCAACCCTGTCCTTATTGTTTAGTTTGACGATATCTGAAAATTTTAAAAATATGTTAAATGATATCCAAGACAATATGATAAACATAAATAAAACAGCTAAGTATATTATTTACCCTCACACACTGCTAAAAATTATCAATTGTCAAAAGATTTTAATTGTGTGACTCTGCTTCAAAAAATATAAATAAAATCTACTTCAGCATCTAAAGGAAAAGTATTAAAATAAAACTACTTAACATTGTGCAGCGTGCATCCCATCACCCACCAAAATAAACATGCAGCTAACTTAAATAAGTAAAATCCTCGAAACACCAATGAGAGAAATATATCATGCAATTTGTAGGCAAATTGTGAGTTAAATGAAATTGTCACATAGAGTCATAGTGGAGTTTGAAAACTTGGTCTATGATTTACCTACAAGTATTCTATGTTAAACCATAAAACATAAAACAACATCAACAACAAAGATAAAACACGTATAAACATTTATCTAAACATACACAAAATACATCAACAACAAAAACCATATGAATTTTTAACATTTTAATGTTTTTAGGTGTTGTTTCTTTGGAATGAGCAAAAATTTCAAAAAAGGTGATTATGAACAATCGCATTTGAATAAACCTGCAATGTAATTTAAAACCCCCACCAATACAAAATGTGTGTTAAAGGAAAATTAAGTTTCCCTATATTTTCTTTAGGTAATAACAATAACCTATTTTCCGCACAAAATCCATCGTTTGTTAATGTCAAACAATTAATAGGTATCAACGATACATTACATTTAACATTTGAATTACAATCATTGGATTAATCTTCCAACGAACACATCAACTTTTCTATCTCGTAGACTAAAAATAAACGGGTGTTCAGCCACAAATTGTTTCTTCAGTCTTACGAACAAAGCCCTCGTGAGGAATGAAATTTCTGAAAATATTATTCAACAATAACATAATTTCACAAGTTCTATCATGTAGAAGTTTTAAAGTGTGTCTTGATGCTACAAAGAAAACAAAACATAGCTTCACTTTTCTTCTTCCGCCATTTTGTTTATCGACAAAATTGTATACGGCGACGCTAATGTTCGATGTTTTTGTGTAATGTTTATAGAGTAATATTATTCTTATATGGTAACGTTTACGAAAAAACAAGAGCGTTTAACATACATATACCGACCGTGGAATCGGGCTCGTTTTAAAGCCTTAACATTTCATCAAACTGAACAACTTTTACTACAGAATAAACATCGAAAATAAAAACTGTTTTTTCATGAAAAAATTGAGAAGCTATTGACATTTTCTATGAGACCGCTAATTTTTATGCGATTCCGATTCTAGCTTCATTGGGAAAGTTGTTTAGTTTCCTAGTCTGAAGCAACCTTTTCAGTGGGTCTACCATGAGCTTTCAACGTTCTATACTACTGTAGTTACGTCACCAATTTTGTATTGAATTTGGTACAGCGCTCCTAGTGGTTACGTTGAGAACTAATTTCTGTCATACGAATTGGCGACGTAACTACATTAGTAAAGTACAGGGAAAACTCATGGTAGGCCCTCACTTCAAAACGACCCCGTTACCACGTTGATACAGCCATGTTATGTCTCAATAACAGAAACTATGAGAAAGTTGAAGTTGAAATAACGAATGACTGCAATTAAAATGATATTTCACTTATAACTAGTAGAGAAGCACCCGTCCTCATAAAGCTCAAAGACAAGCGCAGAGTAATAAAAGTAAAAGCAGAAACATTCAGAAACATTGCGCGACAAAAGCTAACAAGAGAACAACATGCTCGTAATGTGACATCTAACACTCAAGTACCTAAGATTGGAAGACTCCGTTAAACAAAATGTTTTTTTCCTCCTTTAGCAAGAATACGAACGGACGATTAGCAACGAATTTCCGTTGTTCGTAAACTATAGCGCTGAGATATGATACACCGAATTCTGCAATATTTAAAAGATCATACTTAATTGTTAAACGTTTGTCATAGGTACTTAATTATTGATATGCCATGCCTACTTATGTATTTCAGCGTTTACTTAGATTAAAAAACATGACATGAATTTTTCGAAAAAGATCGGATCTAAAATTATGTACTTAGATTTAATTTTTAATCGGTTATTTAAAAAATATACAAGGTTAAGGGGGTTGTTTAGACCGTCAAACTGAACAACTTTCTCTATCAAATCTCTTCTCCAACATCGAAATCGCGAAAAAAAATCAGCCGTCCCATACATTTGGCTCGTGTTTAGCTTTGCGACTGGATGAGGAAGGCCGAGGACAGAGTTTTGTGGCGCGCCTTGGGAGAGGCTGTTCAGCAGTGGACGATGATAGGCTGATGATGATGATGATGTTTAGCTTTGTATGGAAGAGTCGATTTTTGTAGCGATTTCGATGTTGGTCCTATTATCCTATAGAAAAAGTTGTTCAGTATAATGGTCTGATCATCTCCTTAAAAAATTGTTAGAATATTAAAAAGGACCATGTATGCGGAGATTTTTTATTGGCGTTCAAAGTTAATAGAATTAAATTCATAAAATTGTAATGCTAAGTATAAATCTTCCCAAAAGTACCTAGGTAATTTAATAATAAATAGCTAATCTTTCACCTACAAAAACACTACATTAGAAGCTTTATTCCTTAGTCTACTCACATCTCCTTAAATAGTGTCAGGATATGAAGGAGGTGTATATGATCATCATCCGATATTGAGGTGGGAAAATTATTGTTTTGGATTATGTTATCATTCGTTAGAATTAAATGCGATCTATGCTACCAAGCCGTGTTTACCGTCACGCTTATAAACATAGTTATCTGTAATAGTCTAAGATCAAAATAAAATGTAATAGTTACCTAAGATTGAAATATTCCGTTAAATAAAATGTTATTTCCTACTTTTAGGAAAAACATGAAAGGTCGATTAGCTTCGAATTTAGTGGGTTCACTGAAGCTCTCGAGTACTAGGAAAGCTACAAAGATTTAAAAAAATATAATTATGGTGCGGCAAAGAAATATTAATAATTACTTAAACTCAAATTAATAATTAAAAAAAAAATTACGTAACTTAGCGTCAAAATTAGTCGCAGAATTATAATTCTTGTCGGAGCAAAAAAGCTTGGCAAGAGGTGTTTGTCTGAAGTAACAACATGTCGATTATGTCGATCGTCAGATTTTTGTAAGCTGATTATATTTTATGAATTCATATAGAAATTAACCTATTGCTGATATCATTAGAAGTTCATTCTAGTTTTGTCATGTCTAGCAAGCCCTACAATACGTTACATGTGAGATCACCAAAACCCGTTTACTCCAACGGCCTTTGGTTCTACAACATGTGACTATAGCTTAGCAGCAACAGAAAAGATCGAGAATCAGAAACAGAAAATGCTTTGAAAATGAATAAATGAAAGAACAAAGTATATAAAGTTATTCCAGTAGCTTCGTCTACTTCAGTCGTATTTTTTTTAAGCTGATCATATTTTCTTAACTCTAATTAAACCTGATACCGATATTTATCATCACCATCAGCTCAGAAACAGAAATTGAAATGAAAATAAATAAATGAAAGAACAAAGCATGTAAAGTTATTTCAATAGCTTCCACCCTAGCTTCAACCACGTCCGTCATATTTTTTTTTCAAATTGATCATATTTTCTTAACTCTTATTAAACCTGATACCTACCGATATGATATTTATCATCAGCCCATAATCAGAAATAGAAAATAAATAAATGAAAGAACAAAGCATGTAAAGTTATCGCGACCACCCTCCTGCCGGAGTCTGGCGCCAAGCAGCTTGCTGCGTTCCGTCAGTGTGCAGGAGTGCCAGTGCACTTCTGGGTAAGCTCGCTACATCTTCGGCCCCATCTTTGTCCTGAGGACTAGATTGGGGTCAAGAGCAAACCCATCAATAATAAAAAAAAAAAAAAAAAAAAAAAAAAAAGTTATTTCAATAGCTTCCATTCCACCACGTTCGGCATAATTGTTTTCAAGCTGATCATGTTTTCTTAACTCTAATTAAACCTAATACCTAATACTATATTTATCATCACCATCAGCCCATAATCAGAAATAGAAAATTAATAAATGAAAGAAAAAAGCATATACAGTAATTAAATTGTTTAAACTGATCATATTTTCTTCCTCTTTAAGCTGATCATTATTCTATTTGAACCTGATACCGATGATATATTTATCATCACCACCAACTCAGAATCAGAAAAGAAAATTTACAACAGTAAGAAAAAGCATAGAGGTATAACTTAACGTTATTTCTGGTCTTCTCACAACGTGCCTTTTTCAATACCAAAATAAAAATAAGTAGTAACTACCTTCGATTTAAAAGCCCCGCTAAACAAAATTGTATGCTCATTTACTAGAACAAACAAAAATGGATGGTTGGCTGCGAATAGTTTTCCTTCTTCGTAACCACCGATAACTCTTACATACTCAACTGGAAATAAGTCATTTTCACTGGTTTAATACCTTTTTACCAAAAAAAATATGTGTGCAAAGAAAAAAACAAAAATGTTTGGTTGACTATGAATTGGCCAATTCCGACACTACTGAAAACTCGACTGAAACGAAGTTATTGATAATTGTTGAAAAAAAAGTACTGTTGCACACTTTTCACAATAATCTAACCAATTAACATAAATAACTGTTATTTAAGCTAATCTTATTATTGATACCGATATTTAGAAATAGAAAATGTTTTGAAAATTTATAATGGAAAGAAAAAGCATAAAGTTATTTCAGGGGCTTCCACCACGTGCATTTTTCAATACCAAATTACAAATGGTTACCTTCGATTTAAAAACCCCGCTAAACAAAATCGTATGCTCATTTACCAGAACAAACAAAAATGGATGGTTGGCTATGAATCGTTTTCCTTTGTAACCACTGACTATTCTTTCATAGGCAACTGTAAATAAGTAATTTGCTTGTTTAATATAATACCTATCTGGAACTTTAAATGTTACTAGATAATTTGTGTGACAATGTCACAGAATAGGTTTGGTATATAGTTCTACAATGTCCAAGATATTTATCTATTTATATAGGTAACTGATTACCAAAAATATATGGCGAAGAAATTGGTAGGACGTGGTAGTATGAAGGGTGGCTTGCACCAACAATTATAGGCTAAATTGTATTTACTGAACGTTCTGTCCCTCACTTGTTCAAGCCTAAATACCTATACTGCATTCCAAATAAGGACGACGAGATTTTCCGATTCCTATATAGCTTTCTGGCCAATTGTGACAAGCAAATATAATTTATTTATCTGAAATATGTATTATCTGACATATCTTGGAAGTAAGATAAGAATGAGTTATTCTATGACGTTACTTAGGCTGTTCTAAGAATAAGAGAGAGTAAGTGTCTCAAATCTCTGTTTCTGTAATTCAAAATGGCCTTAAATTTTCGCTGCTATTAGGAATGCAGTATACCTACATTTTGGTGCAAGCCATCCTTAGTGTCACACTTTGTCGTGGTAAAAACATTTGGCAAAAGACATAGATCAACAAGGCTCCCGTCCGGTGACGGGGGCGAGTTGCTCTAAGATGTTCCTTGGATTAATTACGACGTCTCGGTCGTCTATAGATTTTGTGCTTTCTAGTCCTGTCATGGTATCTAGAAAAGGGTTCGCCTAATTTTTTATTTAAAAGTGGTCTTCAAAACTCTTTTACTCCAACGACGGTCTTCGACTCTGCAACATGTGATTATCTTAGCAACAAGAAAATGAAAATGTCGAGAATCGAGAAGGCAATATAGTTTAGTTATCAATAATTTCAGAGGTTCACATATCTGTTTGTACATGTCTGTTTATGCTAAAATACTAACAGTTTAAATTCTCCGAAATAAAAATAAAAATTGCTGTTTAAATAAAAAAAAAGTGTTTCCGTCGTCGAGTAGGCATTGCAGTTTAGTATGGAACAGCTGGGTTTTTTGTTCTGTAAGTTTTGCTCCCATATTAAAAGTTGTTCAGTTTGTTGGGTAGAGTAAGTTATGTAAAGGTCAATGATACCGTTTCTTTACACCCTGTATAAATAATAATAACTAAATAATTAAAGCGAAAATATGAAGCGACAGTAGTTTCACGCAAGCGTAGCGAATTTAGAGCTAGTCGAAGATTAAAATGACTTTGAATTAGATCCTATGTATTAGAACTCATACCTAAGATTGAAAGATTCCATTAAACAAAACTAATTTCTCGTTTCTTATGTAAAACAAGAAAGGATAGTTTGCATTGAATATTTCCGTACCACCAACAAGAAGTAATATTGTATAGTCTGGAAAATAAATAAAACAACATAGTGCTATCAATTCCGATGCGTATGTGAAGTCTACCAATCCGCAGTGGGCACGCGTGGTGGACTAATGCCCATAGACCCTCCCTGAGTGAAATAGTTTAGAGAATTTTTATAATATAATTACAAAGATATAAAGCTTTGAAATTATTCATACAAAACTTCAAAGCTTTATATCTTTGTAATTATATTACAAATAGCAAATTTTATTTCGTACGCGGCATCTAGATTCTCCAAAATATTTTTTTCATTTGCAAAATATTACTTTTATTAGTTCCGTCTACGCGTATTATGCGTCAAACTTTTGGACTGAAATCACCTTAAGGCTAGGTTATCCCAGTGCAAGCGTCTCTTTCTTGCAAGCATAAGTTTACAATTAGCCATCCCGCTCCAATTGAAAGCAGGATCGCAAAAAAACGTGTTTTTCGTCAATATCTTTGCTCATGGGAGTTTCTAAGCTAAAACTTCTCCCGAGTTCACTAGAAATATTTAATGTATTTAGTTAAGTACAAGAATAAAAAGTTAAATATCAGCAGTTTAATCATAGTATTGAAAAAACATAACAAAAAGGGGTAACTTTGGGATTTTTTTCTATCTAGTAAACTTAATCTAATCGTGTAATTGAGAACAGTCGCCGACTTTAAAACACAGTTTAAAACACTTTCGTTCTTGTTCAAAAAACGGCCTCGACGGTATAAAAAACGGGAAAAAAAATTCCCGTTGGTCAGACTAGTCTGACCACCAATCTGACCAACGTGAAACACTCTGTGTTTCACTGAAAATATACAGGGTGTTAGGGTAAACAGTTGCATTACTTTAAGGGGTGAATGTTCCCATTATATTCAACAAATTTCCCTAAAAAACCTGCAGGAAATTCGAGAAAGTTGACGAGTACGTAATAGTCAACCAACCGGTACTTCACTTGGAGAAGTAAAAAGGAAGATTTCGTTAATATGTTAACATTCGTCGTAAACACCCTTCCTGAGGGTGCCTGTGCCCTACTGTAGCACGTATAATGCTGCTGATGATGATGATGATGCGCACAATAATCCACGAAAGTTTCATCGCAACTGGTCAAGCAAACTGTCTCAAACCGAATCTCAAACGACTTTTACCAACATTCCCATTTCTATCCTCCAAATTGTTTCTGACATAAACCTTCTTGGACATGCACACAACCCACCAATGTTTCATCGCAATAAGTCAAACCGATGATGTTATATAGTTATATTATGTTGTAAGCTCACCGAGTCAAACGGTTTTGAATTTTATCAATCTCAAATCCTGTTCTATAAACTGTTTTCTTTATTTCCTTCAAATTCATTTTTTAAATTGTTATTTTGAAATTATTATGAAAGCGAAAAATTATTATTAAGCGGCAAAACGGTTTCGAAGCCTGTTGAGCCTATACTCTCATGCATGTGCACAACAATCCCACCAAAGTTTCATCGCAATCGGTCATCAAACATTATAATTATTTTGAATTAAAACCTGTATTGTGCGGATTGGTCGAGGCAAGTTGCATGCCAAAATGTAATGATCAACCATTAAATTTGATGATGATAAATTAATAATAGACCATTGAGTTACTATGTTTGGCACTAATACCTCAATGATATAGACATAGTGTTAGAAAAAAAAATATACAAAGTGCCAAAAATCGCGAAAGTTGTAAACGATTTGTAACAGAATCTATATAAATGATGAACATTTAAAATCATAATTTTTACTTATATAAAATCGAAAGCCGTTGCAACCGATTTTGTATAAGTACAAAGTTTAAATAAAATTGCAAATTGTGATTTAAAATTATGGTTATTTTATTCCATCGAATCATTTTTTATTTTATTTCGCGTCAATTTATTACAGAAAAGATGCACAAAAATACCCGTTCGAAAAAAAAGAACAATACATGCTCCTTACTATACATTTGTAAGTACCTGGGACTGAAAGACTCCGTTAAACAGGAAAACGTTTTTGTTTCTTAAAAAGAAGACGAATGGACGATTGGCTTTAACAATTTTAGGATAATAACTTCTCATGTACCTGCTGTTTAAAACCCATTCTGAAATTGTATTATGAATCATATTACATTTGAGTTACGAAGTGGCGGTAGATTGACAAAAAATATATGTACCTACGTCTATTCTACTTTTAGTAAAGTTTAAGGATAGCCTGCTGCCATGTGCCTGTGTGTAAAGAGCCTGCAGAGTGAATGACGTATTGAAACCCTAGAGCAATCAGTAAGCTTGCAAAGCTGATTGGAAAACCTTTTCACCATAATGTCAAGTCAAATTCAATGACATGCCACACATGACATTGTTATAAGGGTGCGTCTACATCTGGCGAACGCGAAGCCGCCCGCGAGCTGCGCGCGTGCTGCTCCTCTGTCGCTCCTGCAGGGCTAGCATGCCACCCACGACAAAGGGTTTAAACGAGAAAATCATCATGCGCGCTCTTTCTGGCATACGTAAAATAATAAGGATGGAGGCACATCTCGATTTTTATCGTTTACTCGGGGGTGGCATGCGAGCCTTACTGCGCCGCCTGCGTGTCTTTCGTGAGCACGAGAAGCGCGCTCGCGGCCCACGCGCTGCACCTACTTCCTCAACAACTGAGTCTCACAGTATGAAAGCAAACGGAACTGTAAGCGCGCGAACTGCACGCACGCAGATCGCGCGTCGCGCATGCTCACTAAACAAGCCTTTCACGAGTTGCGCTAAAGACGCTCACCAAACAATTGCAGAAATGACTCATCAAACGGCGATGTGGACGCACCCTAAGACACGACAGGAGAAGAAGACTAATATCAGTGCTGTCAAGAAATAAACCCACTCCAATAACCCGTCCCAATATAGAGACAATTATGTTTAATTTATCTCTTATAAAATAATCATTTATTCTAAAGAGTGCATTAGTTACACTGAAAACACAATAATCATGGACTTCATTTTAGGCACATGTAAATTACAAACTAAGTGTGACACGTAAAATTGCGGTTAAATTGATTATTCATCATGAATTTACCTAATGTGAACATAATATAAAGCCCTTGATATAAACAATGATTGTATCGTAGGGATATGGTTGTGATAAGAATGTTAATATTTTTTCAGCCAATTAAACACAGAAGAGGAAAAGACACACAAAAATAGAAGTGCAGATAAGAATCTTAATATTTTTTCAGCCAATTAAAAATACAAGAGGAAAAGAAACAGGAAAATGGAAGTGTAGATAAGAATGTTAATATTTTTTCAACCTATTAAAAACACAAGAGGAAAAGAAACACAAAAATGGAAGTGCAGATAAGAAGAACATGCTCCTTACTATTAATTTGTATACCTAGGACTGAAAGACTCCGTTAAACAGGAACACGTTTTTGTTTCTTAAGAAGAAGACGAAAGGATGATTGGCATGAAATACACCATTAGGATACTCTATTGCGCTGGTTATCATAACAGTGAATGCTGAAATTGTATTATGAATTTTATAAATCACATTATGTTTTAATTACAAAGTCGTAGAATCACAAAAAAATTATACGTTAAATCGATTGTGATATTACAACTTTCAGTAAGGTGCATTTACTGCACGAAGTGAACAGAGTCTGCGAGGTGACACGCTGAACCATAGATACTTCCTGGGCAATCAGCAAGCCTGCAAAGCTGATTGGAAAACCTTTTCACCACAATGGCATGTCAAACTCAATGTCAATCGACTCGCCACTCAACACTCGTCTAGTCTACAGCCAAAGCATCTTACAAAACGGCGGCACATTCACAAATAAAACTGGTCATATGCGAGTCGGGCTTCTCGCGCACCGAGGGTTTCGTGCCACAGCACCACACAACGAAGACACAACCTTAGAAAACGTATATGTCTAGAACGAGCCTCACGAATATCCCGTATAAAACAAAAGAGGCAGAGTTTCATAGGTTGGTGTGCGTGAGGCGCCATACAAATTATGTATGTGTGCGTGGATATGTATAGGGTTTAATAACCAGTACTGGTTCCAATTTTTATCGACGCTTTCGTATCTTCGACTGTCAATCTTGACATATAACTTTATCAAAGGACAAAACATACAAAAAAAAATCTCCTGGTCCTTTACCGCGAGACCGACTCACACTTGGCCCGCTTTTTATTATTTATTGTTATGCTGTAGAGTTTGTTATACAACCACACCAAGTTTGACGCTTGTATGTTCTTGTATTACCGTTTTTACGATAGAGCGAGCAGTAAAAAGATAGATAAAAATTCGTTTTTAACTTTTTGAGATATTTATTATTTTTTATCAAATCCGATATAATAACGCACATTCTGTGAAAATTTCAGCTGTCTAGCTATTACGGTTCAAAATTTACAGCCCTTAATAAATAGGACAGACAGACAGACGGACGTATAGACGGACAACGTAGGCTTAGTAATAGGGTCCCGTTCTCACCCTTTGGTTACGTAACCCTAAAAATTACGTGAGACCAATCAGATATGTTATTAGCGCGCGCAAAGTGAAGTCTCGAAAATAACCCAATTGTGTTTTCCTTCAATAGTCTGCGTGAAACAATACTACGAGCGAGACGGCTATGGCGCGGCATAATTTTACGAGCTATTTTCTATGAACTTAACATTATAACAATACTACGAGCGAGACGGCTATGGCGCGGCATAATTTTACGAGCCATTTTCTATGAACTTAACATTATAACAATACCTACTACGAGCGAGACGGCTATGGCGCGGCATAATTTTACGAGCCATTTTCTATGAACTTAACATTATCTTTTATAAAATCTCATTACGTAAGACGGTTATTGTGACATTACTACTTTAAATGATGTGGCCGTAACATGGTCGTCGAACAGGAGTGCAATTCTCTAAGGTATGGGTTGAACTACACATGGCCGCACGCGATCGCATTTTTCGACGATCTGAAGGATGCAAGAAGGATGTTCCCTTAGAGAATTGCACTCCAGAGCCTCCGCGAGTGACATGACGTACTAAACCTCCCCGGACGTGAGGCGCGCCTTGCTCAATTAGAAAGCTGCAACGCTGATTATAGGAAACCTCTTCACCATTATAGCACAGTATTAGGAATGATGACAATATGGTAAATCAAAGAAAGAAATGCAATATACTCAACAGATGAATAAGACTATATTGAATAAAATATGAAAACGCTATGAAAATGCAGCCGCGTTACACCATTTTTTTTAAAACAAAGAAAAGTAAGTAGGAATATAGAGTAATTATGTGTTTGTAAGTACCTAAGATTTAAAGATTCCATTAAACAAGAAAGTTGTCTTGTTTCTTATGAAGAATATGAATGGACGATCAACATCAAAAATACTTTTTGGGTATATGTATGCGCTGGCGGCCACAATGGTAAATTCTGGAAGATTATAACATTATAACTTAAAATAAGCACAACATAATTACTATTATTATTGACTTAGAAAAAAATGTTTTTTTCTCCGGGACACTTTATCAAGTGTGTGTGTGTGTTATCACACGGATTATTTATCCAACATTTTGTTTTTTCTCCGGCACCTTTAGTGCCGAGAGAGACCGACATTGCCGGTTTTTATTATTTGCTGTTATACTGTAGAGCTGTAGAGATTGCTTTATAATCGCACCAAGTTGACGTTTGTATGTATTACTGTAATTAGGTACGATAAAGCGTGAAGAAAAAACTTTGGTGAAAACTAGTTTCTTGTTGAGAATACCCCTTAATTTTTAACTTTTTGCCATTTTTATTATTATTTATTTGTTAACAAATCCGCCGTAGTAACGCATATTCTGTGAAAATGTCAACTATCTAGCTATTACGGTTCAAAAGTTACAGCCCTAAATAGGTAAGACGGACGGACGGACAACGTCGGCTTAGTAATATGAAGAGTATTCTCTCTTTGGGTACGGGACCCTAATGACGTTTTTATTCAACGTTGTTGTTTTTGAGCTCTGCAAAAATGTTTTTAATGATTCTTGTTATGTTTTGTGGAATTCAACAAGAAACGCAAAAGGAAAATTATGAAGAATTATTATAATTATTATAATAATAATGTTTTCATCCCTCCGGACGTAAAGCGCCAATTATCGTCCAGCTGCGCTAAACGAAGTTGTCGCTTTCACCTCCGTCGAGAAGAAAAATAGTATACTAACCTAACCTCGGACAGTAAATAAGAAAGCCTCAGATCACACGACCCCGGCCGGCCGGCCGGTTCACCTCGGCTTCGCCTCGGTAAACAACTACATGAGATCTGAGACCTTTCTTACTTTCCTGTCCTCGGTGTGTAATCTACTATTACATTGTTACATGAGATCTGAGACCTTTCTTACTTTCCTGTCTTCGGTGTGTATTCTACTATTTTAACATACTTGCTCGTAAAGTTGATCTTATTGCACCACTTTTAGTACATAATACACTAGTGCGGTAATTTTTTTTTCTATTGTTTGTTTTTAAATCTCAGCAAAGAGTTTTCATAAAAAATAAAAAACTTTTTTCTGCATAAATTAATCAGTTTTAGTTAAAAAACAATTTGTAGTGTACATAATTAATATTAAGTCTATAACGTTTTTGGTATAAGGTTGTTTGCAACAAAATGTCGTTGGTTGAATGTCGACTAAAGTCATTGCCTCTCTGTATCTCATAATGTACTATATTATTTTTTCAGCCAACACAAGAGGAAAAGAAACACGAAAATGGACGTGCAGATAAGAAGAACATGCTGTTTACTATTAATTTGTATATCTAGGACTCAAATATTCCGTTAAACAGGAACACGTTTTTGTTTCTTAAGAAGACGAAAGGATGATTTGCATCAAATACACCCTTAGGATATTCTATTGCGCTGATTAACATTATAGTGAATTCAGAAATGTATTATGAATCACATTAAACGATTGCATTAAACAAAACCTCTCCGGTACGTGCGGCACACCTTGCTCAATTAGAAAGCTGCAACGCTATAATTAGGAAACCTCTTCACCATTATAGCACAGTATTAGGAATGATGACAATGGTAAATCAAAGAAAGAAATGCAATCTACTCGAGTGATGAATAAGTCTAAATTGAATAAAATATTAAAACTCTATGAAAATGCAGTCGTTTCACCATTTTTATTGCCAACAAAGAAAAGTAGGTATATAAGGTTAAATCTAATTAGTTGGCGAAACTTAACAAACGCATTTGGTATCTGTTACTAAGTACAATTGCGTGATAATGACCCGTCGCCCGGTGTTATGATTAACAGGTCAATGTCCGCCCGCGCCCCGCGCCTTACGTACGATTATAAAAATTGTGTTAATCACCTATACATTGATAATGCAATCTGTTATCTTTAACAAGTGCCGTGTTTTAGTTTCGCCACCTAATTGTAATAACCCTAAATAATATTGTAGAAATAATAATGTGTTTGTAAGTACCTAAGATTTAAAGACTCCATTAAACAAGAAAGTTGACTTGTTTCTTATGAAGAATATGAATGGACGATCAGCATCAAAAATACTTTTTGGGGATATGTATGCGCTCTCGATCGTAATGATAAATTCTGGAAGTTTGTAACATTATAACTTAAAATAAAAAACTAACATCAAATGCATTATTTAGCAAACGATAAAATAAAAGGCGATGTGAAATGCACCTAACTATAAAATAACCAACGTGAGGTGGCTCAATATTTAGAAATCAGGAGTGCGATTTTTGAATCTCATTCGCTGAGTTCAGCAGTTGAAAAAGTCAAAATTACTATGGAGATATGCATCTTTCTACAGCTATTTGACTTTCAAAAATCGCACTCCTGAAGTATGATTTTTGAAAGTCAAATCAACAGTAGCAAGGTGCATATCTCCATAGTAATTTTGATATTTTCAACTGTTGAGCTCAGCGAATGAGATTCAAAAATCGCACTCCAGAACTATTACCTATAATAAACCATTTAGTCTAGGCCCTACAAATCCAAAATCGATAAAAAGCCGCAGTTTGATCTTCAGCTTCTTACGAACATAGAGATTAGTTTCTAGATTGTTTTTCAAAAATTCATTGACTTTAATTGGATAGTATTGAAAATATCACCAGACTACGTTTGTATGAAGCGCGCATTTGCGCTCTCGGAATAAACTTTTCTTAAGAACTGCCGGTCAAAATGGTTCTTTCCTAAAGTGCATGTGTGCCGAACGGCTATCCTGTAGATATTTGCGTTTTTTTTGTGCTGATTACCCATTAATTTAATTTCAAGAAAGTCAAAAAAATCTTGTGGCAAGATACTGGAGATTGACGATTTGAAGAAGACGTGACAATTCCACACGAGAAGAAGAATTTAATTTCGCTGGAAGTCAATTTCGCTTCCTTACTGAATTAACAAGAATGCTGATAGAAACATTAGATTTATTTTACTACTTATAAAAAAACATACTTGATTTATAAAAGCAAGAAATACTTCTAAATTAAATTAAAAACATTTTGTCAAAATAACTGTGACTACATTAAGCTCTAGCATCCACATATTTGCATGACACCATTGAAAATCCTAGTCGATCTATCAACAACGATTTCAAAGTAAAACGGCCTGTCTACTTGAAATTGTTCCGGAGGTGGTTTCGCAAATGGACTGGCACCCAAACCAACAAATGCTGAAATAAAATATTTTCAATATTTAATTGTATTAGATTATAAAAGAAATAAAGCAAAGAAATAATAAGTTATAAATTAAGTAATTTGCTGTTTGATAAATGATAACCAATACAGATAAATTATATAATAAAAAAATAAGTTATCGGGAAATGAATAATAAGAGATTATATAAATATACATTGATATTGGTAGATATTTTCTCTCAGATCCTAAAGCCTGTTTACAATTTTTAATTAATCAGAAAAGACAACACTAACAACTCCACACAATGGGATTAAGACCAACCATTTATCATTGGATTTATTATTAAAATTTTTATCCTTATTTCTTCATTTTTGATATAACAAATAATTACGGAGGTATTTACTATACCAAGAGTGAAGTTATGATAATTGATAACAAGAAACCAGGTAACTCTACAAAACTGTTTTATAACGACGGACGCAATATTAACCACAGATATAATAATAACAAAGATTACTGATTTAATTTTTTAATTGATTAAGAGACAAACAACTGTTTTCGAATTGAAAACCACATTTGAAACCAACTGCTCTCAAATCTTATTTGATTTTCATTTCTAAATAATGACTTATTTAGTTCTTTTTATTATGAGTATAATTAATTAAGTCGTTATAAAGGGTTAAATAAGAAGCTATCCCCGAATATGTTACAATATTGTGATATATTTTAAATTTAAACAACCCAAGACTAAGTATTTATAAGAATTTGTTAGAAAGACACAAAAAAAGACAAATCTATAACCATCCAATCCAGATGACTTCGATATGGAATATCAACAATTCAACACGAGAAAATCATGCACGAATTATGTTGTTCGACTGTACCTAACATATGAAGCTACCTGTGACAACATTGATAGTGTCAGCTCTTAGTGCAAAGTAAAACGGTTTATCAGCTTTGAAACTATGACGTCGTTGAGGAGGAGCGGCACCAGGAAGTATGATGAATTCTGTAATATGTATGATATGGTAATATTAAATGGGATAAAAACGTTTGGTTGTAATAACAAAAATAATTACTTTTCTATTGAGTTGGAACAA
Source organism: Agonopterix heracliana (assembly GCA_963693445.1). Classification (NCBI taxonomy): domain Eukaryota; kingdom Metazoa; phylum Arthropoda; class Insecta; order Lepidoptera; family Depressariidae; genus Agonopterix; species Agonopterix heracliana. Next base: position 8,112,241 of record OY856310.1, read on the forward strand.
AAACAAACAAAGATAGAGCACGATGCCTTAGTGCAAAGTGAAACGTCTTATCGGCAACAAATTCAGAATTTCTACGAATAATTCGTAATGACAAATTCTGAAAATAAAATCGAATCACTGGAAGATAAAATAAAGGACAATAGTTGAAACATGTCTAACAGAAACTTAAACCAGTTTGCTGCCCACACGATAAGAAGAAACTTAGACGAAATCAAAGATAACGATTGACGACGACAGTAAAATAAAACAAATACAAAACTACCTTAAAAATAGGCTGTACCTATTTAAAGAGCTTTGTGTAAAATAAGAGACCTTATTGAACTATGATATTCCAGACATTGCCTTGATCTGGTTTGAAACTGTAATTCCAGAGGTTAATTTTCATAAGATTGGAATAATAATAAAACAAAGCTTACCATTTGCAGCAGCGGCTTCGGCACCTTCCTCGTTAACTTCAATGAATGCTTTCTGAATAGCTTCACTTACGTACAAGTCACTAGCATTTTTCAAGAGGTTATCCAGTTTAGCTTCTCCAGAACTAAAGATTTTCTTGACAGACATCTGCGAATTAAAATCTTATGTATAACAATATAAATCTTATATACATAACTTGGTGAGCATCAAGATGGCATGATGGCTGGATTGATATTATACTTAGGTCAACACGCTATACAGGGTGTAAGGACAGCCTGGCAAATACTGAAAGGGTGAATTCAGACCATTAAACTGAACAACTTTCAGTATGGAGCTACCATCAGGAAACGCGAAAAAAAATCAGCTTCTACATGAAAAACAGCTGTAGTTACCTACTGGACTCAAATGTATGAAACATCAGATTTTTTTGCACGTTTCCTGAGGGTAACTCCATTGTGAGTTGTTCAGTTTGATGATCTAAAGCACCCCCTTAAGTATTAAGTACTAGGATGTTTTGTTGTTACACCCTGCATTATAAATAATACTGACAATCATTAGTATAAACAGTGTGATCAATAAAGATTTGTGTTTAAATAATAAGATAAAAATACAATATGTAAATGTTTTTCTTGTATACCTTTTCAAGGACGTCTTTTAAGTTAGTGGTAGTTTCGATCTTGAATTTAGGAAGAGACACATCAACTTCGTATTCGTACATATTTTCAGTTGCCTTGGTAAGAACGGTAGGGTCCTTAAGTTTCTCTTCTACAGCAGCCAGGCCGTCAATTTCATTAGGAAGGATAATTATCAGCGATGCCTGTTCTCCTTCGTAAGGCAACTCCAGTAGCTGTAAATGTACAATAGGGTATTACAATTTTTTTTTGAAATGTCTAAATTCGATTATTTAGTGGTAATAAACTACTAGAATTTTTATTTCACTTTTTTAAAACTGTGTATTGCTATAAACACGCATTTAAAATTTAAAATTTCCACGCTAAAACGGAAGCCGCCATGTAGCTTCACTCGTGACGTCATATAATAGCCATTTATTCCAATAAATTAATATCTAAAATAGTTACATTTCATTTTCATTCAAAATATTTCATTTTTTAACATAAATAATTTAAATAGGTGAATTATTAACATTTCATTACGTTTTATGTGATTCATTTAAATATATGATTCGTGCAATATTATTAAGACTACCTAGGTCACAGAATAGTTAATATTATAGTATATAGTTCTACATAACTAGGTTACAATTCATAAAATGTTTCTTAAAATAATTACAACAACATACCTAACTATTATTATATTAAGTATTAATTATATTTATATTCATGCATGTAACAATTACGAGTTTAATATATTTTTCTTTTTATTGGATTGCCCAAGTTTGAGCAAAGGCCTCCTCCATCCCGCGCCACTCTTCTCTCCCGTCATATATGTAGTAAACATGTAAACTTTTGACATTTGACAAAGGCCGTTTAGGTTTAATTTACTATAACGATGACGTCACATCGGAATCACAATGGCGGCTTCCGTTTTGCATGTTTGTACAACAGATTAAAAAGGTCGATTTTTCAAAATGAATTATCGTTTTTTCATAACCTGAGACCGAAATTATTCGATTACCTTTTGCGAAATCCTAATTATATAGTTTTCGAATTTTTCTTTAATAGAGTAAAGTACCCTATTCTATTTTTGTAACACACACTAAGCACACACATACATTATCTTATCTTCATATTTCGCTAACGGATCCCTAAATTTTAAAATGGCTTTCCCAAACCCACAATATTTTTAAAAGACCTATTTAACGACACCGGACACCATGAGATAAACGAGAAAAAAAAATTGGAACCTGAGTTTTCGTGTCGTTGTCTCCCCTAAAAAAATATTTTTCAAGATTTTATTTTACCGGTTTTTCGGCTTAATTAATATGTGTGCCCATGTAACTACTAAATTTAATCAACATAGTATTGTTGATTTACTTCAGTAACGACACGTCATTTTTTTAAGCTAGATAGGTAATTGTAAAATTTGGTGCGAATTCTTATGATTTTCGAATTTGATTTCCTCGGCTTACAGTCACATAATGCATAATGGAGCTTATGGACGCAGCCGGTAGTGCTATCCGTGTGGCAAAATACTGGGCTGGAAAAATTTAAAATGACATGCCATCGACTCGATAGAAGTCACATAATGAAGAACAAGCCAGTCAAAAATAGGTATAAATGATGTAGTTTAGTAGAGGTGAGGCGGCTCTGAAAGGGTCAAGGTCGTTCGATCAGGGAAACCTCTTAATTTAACTAAATTGTCCGTCATTATTAGTATTTATAAATTATCCTCAATAACAATTGTTGCAACAGAAAGGTACAAAATGTGACATATCTAAGTATTTATAAAACTTTTAGGGTGGATTCATACCTTAGCGTTGAGTTCAGAGCTTTCAGCATATTTGTAATTTCCATGTATGTGCATGGTGGGCAGCTTGATAGTTTTCTGTTTGTTGATGTGGAAATCACGGTCGATAGTTTTGGCAGGATCGAATTTGTTGAGCCACGAACCCTGAAAATTGGTCATAACAGAATATGTGAAGTGAAATATAATAACATTTTATACTTGGCGAGGATGTACATACATTGAAGATATTTACATAAATATTAATTTGGGGCGTTTAGGATACTTAATTGAATCTTGGAGTGGTTGATTCGTCCAGAGATTGGAATGCATTGAGACCATTTTTAGAATTTTTGTTCTCCTTTGTCTTTTTGTCTGTTTGTTTGTGCATCTATTTGAATGAGGTTTACACAATAGCATAGAGCTTATTATAGATTAACATTTAGGCTATATTTTATCGCAATCTTATTCAATCAAAACTTTTGAGCATTTAAAGACAGTGGTCTGCGCGTATGGTGCCGCTAGTGATAACTAAAATTTGGGAAGGCTGTATCTTCAACATTTTCTATGTAAAAGGATTTGATGATGCAGAAATAAATAGTCGGATAAATGTTCCACAAGGCAGGCTGGTTACAATGAACGTTGTATGAGAACAAATAAAAAGAATAACCTTCTATGTACGTACCTTGAAGTAAATAGCGTTTACAAGGACTGCTTTTGTCAAAGGAGTCAAAGAGTCAGGGTCAACCAAATCCTTGATGCGATTGTTAGTTTGGTTTTCAACCTGTTGACATTGCAAATGTGTTTTAAAAAAAACGGTTCAAGAATGTGAAAAATTAAATGCAATGAAAACTTATAGGAAATATAAAATCTCATTTTCCATACAAAGTCGTATGGAAGGTACAATGGGTGCATGATTAAAATAACTTTCTTCTTTCATCGATTTGTTGCGTAACTGTGAACAATTACAATTTTCTACTTCCAAGAAAGTCGCCTATTTAATGGCCTGCCAGCATATTATTATACTCATGACTATGTTCCAAAAAGGGGTAGTCAAAGATATTCTGAAACCCCCACGTTGGTAAATGCGATGACGATGGCTGATGGTCTGCAAGTCTTACTAATAAAATTTCTACTAGGTAGATTTTATAGTTTTTTTAGAATTAATATACGTAATATACTTGATTATAAAAAACTATAAAATCTATCACAAACACACACAAACAAAAAATCTGAGATTACCCAAGCGTTGATTGCATTAGCTGTTTCTTGACTCTTCGCAAAGTTGACATTCTTAACTTCTGAAGAGAACACGTCCCTCGATATAGCGGCGAAGTTGTCGTTTAACTCATTGCCCTCGGGAATGTACACTCTGTTAGCCATTTTGAGGACCACTCCTTTTACAGACCTCAGTTTTTGGTTCACGAGGGCGAAAACTTCTTTTGTCTGAAATAGAAATTGATATTTTCTATAAATTCTCATCCTTTTAGAAATTAGATAACTATTTTAATTTATGAAAATTTGAGCGAAAACTTCTTATTTTTGAAATAGCTATTGTGTTTTCTATAAATTGTCATCCTTTTCACTAGGTATTTTAATTAATGAACGTTTGGAGGAATAACATAAATTGTGTCAATTCATATCCAAAGTTATTGAAATATTTGGAAAAGTATCAGGAAATAGTTGTACACATGTAACTCACACAAAATTACTGGCTTCGTGTTTAATATTTTGTAAACTTGACCTCATTTTGAGAAATTTGCATACATCAGACAAATATTGAAATCGATAGGACGTATTGACGAGAATTATGTAAGACTTCAGCGTAAATGCAGTAAGTGTCAAAATGACTTAGTTTTGGAGACTTCTCACGATGGCTGCGTCTGCTTACCTTATCATCAGTAGGAAAACCAATGGCTTTAAGAAGTTCATCATGGGAAGGACCGACGGATGCCAAGCCCAGCTGTGCAAGAGGAGACAGCACAGAAAATGCCGACATTACCACACTCTGTTCTGGTTTGCTTTTCACCACTTCCTGTGATCAAAAATATCAATGAGATAATGTTGTGATCAGGATAAACTAACTTAAGGCGGTTGGAGAGCTGTCAATTTTATACAAAACTTTGTCGTAGAACACTCATAGACGGTATTAATAAAAGTAATGTTTTATATATGGAAAAATAGCTAAGAAAATGTAGATTGCGAGTATCAAATAACATTTACAATTTATAATATAATTAAAATTTTGTATGAATAATGTCAAAGCGTGATATCTTTGTAATTATATTATAAATTGTAAATATTATTTGATACGCGCCATCTACTTTTTTAAGCTATTTGTCCATATACAAAACATTTCCTTTTATTAATACCGTCTACGAATGTTCTACGACAAAGTTTTGTATGGACGGAAACCACCTTAAGCCCCACTTGCGTCAACCTGGGTTAGCAATAAACTCCAGGTTAATTTGGTAACCCATGATTTTTTGTATAGAAAAACAAATGAGAGAGCTATTTTATCCGGAGTTAATTGCTAATGCGTGGTTGGCGGAAGTGGGGCTTAGTGTAATAAAAAACTCGAAATAAATAATGTATAAAATTGTTTATTTCCTATATAATATTAAATAATAATATAATTATAACAATGGTTATTTAACAATTATGACCAACTTGTAGGTATTGATGCAAAAAATAATACTTTTTATTTATGGGTTAAACTTACAAGACATTGAACTGAATTCGTTAAAAATCGTTGCGCAACGAACGAATGAGTATAATCAAAGAACAAAATGCAAAGAGTATGATAACTAAATTATACATAAAACAGGAAGAATATCATAGGTACCTACTTTCCAAAGAAATGGAAATTATCTTTCTCTGTAGTGGGATTTCTTATAAAATTCAAATTTACCATTTTTGTATGCGAAACGGGATTGGGCAATGTCTTTTGTTAGGTACTAATCATTTATTATTTTCTTAAAAGTGGAATGTTTCGAACCTGTAAGTATTGTAGTAGTGTAGTACGAAAGTACCATAAAATTAAAAGTAAAAATTAAAAATAGCTTTTTGGCATTCTTATATGGTTAGTAATATTATACGTTTTCTTCAACAATAAATCTAACATTTTGTGACGAGGGCACCACTGGATGGCGTTAAACGCTTTTAATAGTCTCAAGGTTAGGTGAATGAACTATTAGTTCAAGTTTAATCACAACAAGTTTTAGTAAATTGTCATTCAACCTAGGTAAAACAGGTTTTGATGTCATTGTCGCATCGGTTGGCCAAAGCAAAACAAAAATAATCAAGATATTATTATTTAGGTCCGATTTGTTGGTAATAGATAAAGAGACTGTAAACTGTAACTGTGTTATATTTGTAGGACACTTTTTCTGAATGCATATTGAGCAATGACATACTAAAAGTATAATTAACCATAAAACTACGTACTCTACCCATCAAACTAAACAATTTTTACTATTGGAGCAACCTATCAGAACCAGGGCTTGCTTTCATGTTAAAAAGTTGGTAACGTTACCTGCTGCTCGACAGATTAACGTTAGCCAAATGATTTTAATATACTTTAACGTTAATATACGTTAACGTTATTTTTACCGGTAAATTGAGGTAACGTTAAAAGACAAGGTTTCGGTAATATTAACGTTAATATATTAACGTTATCCGCAACTTCACCCTGAGTAACTTTTAATGAGCTTTGTAGTGTAATTTTTTAACTTTAAACATAAATATCTCAGAAACGAAACCGTGTAAACCGTATGAATTTTTTTTGCATAATTATGTAAGGTTATAATAGCCCTAAAATTCCCACAACATTTGGTAACTGGCCGCAAAAAGACGCCACCCTCCGTACTAAAATTAGCCATAGGCCTTACAAGCTTAATATAACAATCAAAATGAAGAAAGTGATTTTCTTCGACAAAAAAAACATGGATTCATTATCAGAGGAGGCTACCGTTAAAATTTCATACATATTAACGTTAATGTTAACGTTATGTTTTCGTACATGTTAACATTAGTAAGGTATCGTTAAAATAGTGTTAATGTACCAAATAACGTTATATATGAAATTACCGTTAAGTAACGTTATTAATTATGTGATAACATAAGGTAACGTTAACAAGCCCTGATCAGAATAAAAAAATTCAGTGCAGTATCTACTCGAATCAAAGGTTTGGGACACAACGATATCAATGTACTACGTCTATGTTGGGACAACTGTTTTTTTCTGACAGGTTTTTTTGGTTTTTTCCCATTGCAAAAGTTGTTCAGTTTGAGTGGTTTAAAGGTTAATGGTAATTTTCCTTACACCCCGTGTACATGGTGATAGGGTAACCAGTTGCATTACTTTAAGGGGTGATTGTACCCATGATACTGAACAACTATCCCTAAGAAAACTATAGGAATTTTGCAAAAAAATACAATCAGCTGATCGAACGTTTGTATGAAAAATCAATTTTTTTTTTCTGGAAATTCCTATAGCTTCCTTAGGGAAAGTGGTTTAGTATCATGGGTATAATCATGCCTTAAAGTGTTGCAACTGTTTACCTTAACACCTTGTCCTGTATATACTTTGCAGCAGCGCGCTGATAACGGGACGGTAAAAGTGTACTTGATTGTTTTACATTACTGCTTAGTGACCGAGGAAATTTGAGAGCACTGTATATCAGCGGTAATGTATAACAGCAGAGCACAACAGAAGCATACTACGGAAACATTAGAGACATTTCTCTAAAGTTACCTTAGTATGCTTCAGCTTATTAAGCTTCAGAGCAAAGAGCGTACGAATTTAGAAAAGCAGATCTTTTTTTATTTATTTTCTAACGTAGTTACGTTATTGTAAATTACACACCGAGGGCAGGAAAGTAAGAAAGGTCTCAGATCTCATAATAAGACCTTTCTTACTTTCTTCTTTTCTAAATTCGTACGCTCTTTGCTCTGAAGCTTAATACGCTGAAGCATACTAAGGTAACTTTAGAGAAATTATATTATAATTCGGCATCGCCTCGGTCAACAAACATGTGATCTGAGGCTTTCTTATTTACTGTTACTATTTTTTTCCTCCACGGAGGTGGAAAGCGGCAAATTCGTTTAGCGCAGCGGGACGAAAATTGACGCTTTCCGTCCGAAGTGGAGAAAAATAATGTAATTAAAATTCGTGATAATTAGAAGTATGTTATTAAATTGTTGAATCTGGAGACCAAACAAATAATAGATAAGTAAATAGTAATTCATTATTAAATTTTGTTGGATTAATAACTAATGTGATGTAGGATATTACAATAACACAGATAAATCTAAAATTAACGTCTGAAAACAAAGAAGTAGGTATTGTATTTCAATGCAATAATTTTAATTAAACAGTCCGGCTTGATCAAGTTCCACCCTTTTCTTGTTCGGAAATAGATTAAGAATTTATTTCAAAGTGTTTAATTGGTTTTGTTGTGACGTGATTTCATTTCAGGGGCTCTGTATAGTACAGTGAGCACCACTAAGGTATCTGCCATTAGGTATAGTCCGGTAAAGTTTCAATTTTCATATAGGACAAAATCTCTACTTTGAGTTATGGTTCACGGCGACAAAATTTGTATTTAAAAGTATACAGGGTGTAAGTAACATCGTAGCAAATACTAAAACGGTGAACTCAGACCATCAAATAGAACAACTTCCACAATAGAGCATACCTCGGGCATTTGAGTCGGGTAGGTACAGCAGTTTTGTATGGGACGGCTGTTTTTTTTTCGCGTTTCCTGAGTTAGGCTCCATAGTGGAAGTTGTTCAGTTTGATGGTCTGAGTTCACCGTTTCAGTATTTGCTAGGTTGTCACTAACACCCTGCATACTTTATAATTATTATTACTTTATTATATTTGGGGTGCTAACAACTATTTAAAAAAAGGAGTTTACAAAAGACAATGCCCAAAACCAGGCTAAAGATGCGTCATCAATGCGGCATCAACATTTTGGTCTGAATTATGAATCCCTTCAAATGTATTATTTTTGGCCCTATGGGAATAGGGGTTAAAAAATAAAATAAAATTTTTGTATTTTTTGGAAGGAATGAATGCTTTTGTTAAATTATATTTTTTAAATATTTCGCATCAATTATTTAACAATTTTCTTGTTATAATAATGCTTAATAAGGCGTAATAGTAGATGGAAATACCTCGGAGGCATCTTTTATTTTTCATTTTACGACTAGATTTATACCATTTACCGAAACTAAAGTCATACATCAGTATTTTTGGATAGTTTATCTAGTGAAATCATAAACTGAATACACGATTGGAATTATTTCACTCGATAGAAAATCGTCATAAAGATGACGTATTTTCATGCATTTTTAAACATTTATCTCGTTTTAGAAAAACTTAAAATAGTTTCCGATTTTTTGCATTTATACTCACATATTCACCATTAGTTTAACTAGTGAAATCATAAAAAAAATCTAGAAAAAGTACTTTGGTTCTTTTTAATCGAAAATACGGCTCACGCACACTCTTTTCGGAGCGCTGGGCAATCGCGTTTCTCATAGAAAATATTCGTCGGGACCTTATGGCCCCTTAGGGTGAGAATTTGGCCAGACGCAAGTTCAGCCTAACTTTCATATAATTTTAGGCATGATCTTTTAGTCAGCTTTAGGCCAATTACAAGCTCCCATAAAAAGGTTATTATTTAGCTATTGTTTTTATACTTACTCGTATTATATATGATAAAATTTTATACAATCTGGGATATTTTTAAGATGACCGTCACAACAGTTGTTAAGGAAAACTATGCAAGGAAACCGGCTTTGTAAGGTGATAATATGACTTTAATTGTTGACTGCAAAATTCATATTATATGAATTGAGGATGTAGGTAGATGAATGAGGATTAATACAAACCCACAATCAATCATAGAAATAATTATTCATAAATAATAATATTGTATCCATTCCTTCTAAACAATCATGGATGAGTTTAGGTGAGACCTTTGCCTTAGTGGGGAAAAATATGTTAAAAAGCTCACGATACTGAACAACTTTCTTCAATGAACCTAAGGGAAATGCGCAAAAGAAGCTTAAAATTTTCATAAACGTCCGAACAGCTGATTAGATTTTGTATCCATATTTGTTTGCTTATTTTGTACAAGTTCCGTGGGGAAAGTTGTTTATTATCATGAATGCAATCCATACTTTTATAAGTACCTATCCACACATACGCCCTGCATAATTATAATATTATGAAGGCATATAAGCGTACAATCTATAATACATAAATGCAAGGAATCTTCAAGGCAATTACGATGTTTACAACAGAATTACTTGACCTTACCTCAAACAATATTATTTGAGTTAAATAACTAATATTTTGTAAAAATAACTTAGTGTGGATCAACGTAACAAACATACCTACATAAACAGACCATTTTTTTATTTTTTATTTTATTTTTGTAATACATTTTTTTTACGTGATCGTTTTGTAGGTTTGATTTCAAAAGAATTCAAAGTTACTTCTTTACAGATTTAATACTTACTGAGAACATTCGCGCGGTGAATTGATTGTTTCCCGCATTGAGTAATTCTTCTACACTTGTGTCGTCCGCCATTGCTAAAGCCACAAGGGCAAGAACTGCAAAAAAAACATATACTTACTTAGGTTATAAAGTATTCATCAACATGACTGTAATACCTATTACGCAGAAATCTAAAATTTTATCTCGTATCTCTTTGATTGATTTATACCTATGTATTATGACGGTCATGCATGAGACAAATAAATAGTTTTTAATTTAATTTATAGTATCGACATAAAGTTGCTCATGACTATATTCCCCGAAGGGGTAGTCAGAGATATTCTGAAACCTCAGAACATCCACGTTTCACCAGTAGTACCGAAACTCTGTCCAGTGTGACGGGGAGAGAGCCCGTCGTCACTTATAATGGGCAGTGGGTACAATACATGCCACAATAAATGCAAAAAAATATAATAATAATATGCAAATAATGCAATAAATGTAACATGCTCGTCTTAAACAGAATTTTCTCGCTATGTCTAAGAAGCTCGCTGATCATAGCAATAGTACTAAAAGATGACTATAATTATAATTAAGTACAACATAGACAATCAGATTCGTGATATTATTACAAAGCGAGGAAAGCAAAGCAAATATAATTACATATTTCCAAATACTGACTGCTATGTTTACAAACATTCATCAAGGCCATACAATTTCAAACAGTAAAAACGCAATTCAATGGTGAATAAAGTTAAAGCCAATTTACCTAAGCTAATGTTATTTAGGTATCTGATAGGTAGTCTTTAGTTATTTTCATGTCTTTTGATAACCTGTTTCACCAAATAGGCATCGTACCTTTTAGTTGCTATGCTAAGTTAAATGTTTGATTTGACTATTGATTTTACCGGACTATTACGAGAAACATGTAAGTATGATTTTTATTTTTTTACAAATGCAGATGAATGGCTTTCGGGAAGATAAATTTAGTAAATTCGTAAACTAAGATTTGAATTTAAATATCATGCCCAAAAATTCATTTCACGGTGTTTGAATTTAGTTTATTATCAACTAGATTTTGTTATTTATTGTAGGTACAAAGCAACAAGCTTTTAATTTGATAACTTGATCAATAATTTATTTCACGGTGCTGGAATGTGTTTTATGATCAATTAACTTTTTTGTTATTTATGTAGGTACAAGCGACAAAATTTGAATAACTAGCCCAAAATTTTATTTCACGGTGGCTTAATCTATTTTATTATTATTAACTAGTTTTTGCTATGCATATAAAAGCAACAACAGAAAATAACGAGTTCACAAAGCTAAATTAGGAGGTACAATAATAATTTTGTATTTTTTGGCAGATTAGCGAATTAATTTTATATTTATTAATTAAGACTAATACGTTAGTTCAGTTTCAGTAGTACATTTTGTGAAACTATAGAGCGCGTAAAAAGTTGTTGTTTCGGGAAATCGACATTATGAGACTTGATCTTTCGGGAAGTAGGCGTATTGGAAAATTGACGTATTGGCGTATTGGAGAATTATATTGTAATCGTTATTAAGTCGTGTTATGTTGTAGAGTTTCTGGCTGCATCTTCTCTACAGCGACAACACGTTCCGACACGGTGGTAGCTTAAAAAAGATTTGAAGTTTAATAAGTGTGCTTCAAGCTCCTATATTGAACAAATTATATTGACTTTGACTTTGACGTTTTAGAAAGTATTTCTTATGAATAACGGTTGGTTACTAATTTGGGACTACTAATTCTACTTTGGTAATCTAACGAACAAATAATAATAATATTGAATTTGTTACATACATACATACATAAACTCACGACCGTAATCCCTTTCGGGGTGGTCAGTCGCATTGCTACAACTACCAACTTTCTCTTTAAGAATGGTGTTGTTTAATTTGTTAATTTATAAAAAAACTGCAGTAAGTATATTTACTTCGTCCATCATTTTCAGTGAAAAACTACTCCGTTTACATTTTTTTTAGCCATCTACATTATTGAGTATCCACAATACCTAGTTTATAAGTACAAAAACAACAATAGTGTAAGTACCTATGTACGAACGTAAATGTATGAACCTCGTACATAAGTCGTAAACACAAACAATGGGTGATATAGGAAAACCGACTCGGTTTACTGGCAAATAATCGCAAAGTAAATCACCAAGGCTATTATAAAATCTGGACTTCCCGGTCTTTTAGTAACGATGCAGCTCGAATATTATTATTTCGGTGACGTCAGTTTGTCCATATTTGTTTATACAAGGTGTTAACCAATGAACTCAAACCTGATAACCATTTGTACAGAACCGATAATTAAACATTTGTCATGTACATAATCTACCAATCTTTTTATTTGGTTGCACTTCGAAAACATGATGAGTGCTAACAGTCATAAAAGTAGCATAAGCATGCATAAGCATATGCTCACGACTATATTCCCCGAGGGGATAGTCAGAGATATTCTGAAACCTCAGAACATCCACGTTTCACCAGTAGTACCGAAACTCTGTCCAGTGTGTCATAAAAGTATTCACTAATTAATATTAATTGAAAAGAAAATTATTAACATTATTAATGGCCTTTTAAATTAGCATTATCAATAATGTTAGACAGTGCTATATTATGTGTGTATAAACTATTATAAAATTGTAACAGAAGTGTGTCTGTACAATGAAGATATTTACAGGAAAAAGATTATGATTTGGTTTTTAGGTATTCCTGACTTCAAAACCACCTTTTTTAGAAATTTTGACCGTCTGTTTGTTTGTTCGAGCATCACGCAAAAACTACTGAACCGATTTTGTAGAAGCTTTTTTTGTTTGATAGCTTATGATTTGACTTAAAATGTATATAATTTGTGATCACGAAGTCGCGGGTAAACTAGTAAAGCAAAACATCTGTTGATGTCATGACGCTGAGGCACCTACCTACAGGGTGAAATTGATATCATTAGCATCCTTTTAAACTAAGAGTCTACCCATCAAACTGAACATTATACAGGATAAGAGGCTTAGGTTATTTTACCTTTATTTCGTATTTTAGAGGTAAGTACGTATAAGTATAACATAATATAGTCATAAAAACAAAATCACTTTTTTATTTATAGGTTATAATCTTACTTTGGATAAATTTTAATCTAATCACCGGCTAGTCAGGGGCGGATCCAGGATTTCATGTTGGGGGGGGCCCATCGGCCAACTCGGGCCACGTATTAAGATTAAAAGAAATTAAGAGAGCTCATTTCTTTACTCGGCCTCAAAATTCAGAGGTTCGTGGGGGGGGCCATGGCCCCCTGGGCCCCCCCCCTGTATCCGCCACTGCGGCTAGTGGATGAGTACCAGAAAGGTCGAGGTTATTTTTTATCTTGCATCGATCTTTACCTTGTTATGTCACTGTAGGTAACACACTCTAAACTAATTGAATTTAATATTCAAATAGCAAGATGTAATATTAACTTGTTTTGACAATTAAGAAGACGTTGATTATAGCTCCTAGAATCTAGATGGTATAATTGAGAGATATTCGTAACTAAAATACTGAAGGTAATTTGAAACAATCGGAAACCACAAGCTTGAGAAAAGCCGTGCTTTCGAAATATTCTATTAAGTAGGTAATTTATTGTAACTAATCTAAGCCAAAATCTAAAAATAACGCTCGAGTTATGCTATACATAATATAAAATAACGAACGAGGAAAAAACTCACTGCTTAAAAGCCGCTGCATGTTTGTAGTGACTCTTGCAACTGACCGATCCCAACTAACCTGTTTCGATAGTGCGATCTTCTTATATTAGTAGTTTTACAAATTTTTTCTTCTAGAATAAATATGCAGATATAGGTATAAAGTGTTCATTAAACAGCGTTAGACCATTGTTTTCGGAGAATTACTATACCTACATAGATGATTAGATATTAATAAGGAAAATGTAGGTACCTAGGCATAGATATATTACTCTAGCGATAGACAAGCTCGTTCAAACAAACAACATGTCACACAAAACAACACAAAATGACACATTGCGGTCTGTCATTGCCATAGTGACGAAGTGAACTCGGGAACATCAATCAGGTGCGTACACCTCATTCAAGTGGAACATGTTGCATTTTGTTGGAAGGGCAAGTCTATCGCTAGAGTTTAAGTCTATGTACCTAGGTGTAATTTTTTCGACTGTATACGCGTAAGCGACACAGGGTTTTGGAAAAAATTACCTTTTAATGAGGGTATCAGCCATTGGCGCGGTAATGTTGTCAAGAGTGATAGCAGACGATTGTTATTTGTTTGTTTTTGACGTGTTCACAAAGAAACAAAAAATAAAAAAGTAAATAAATTTTGGTAAAACTAGGCAGTCCTGTCCTGTCCTGTCCTGTCTAAGCCACGGCAGAATTTTCGGTTTAAAGAATTTATTTAATCAAAAGAACATTGTTCGCTTACATGCGATATGTAAAATAAGCTTATAAAACAATTAGGTATTGTGAGTGAGATTGGTAGGACGAAATACCTTGGAGGCATGTTTTATTTTTTATTTTTCGACTAGATTTATAAAAATTTCCGAAACTAAAGTCTCTCTCAGTATTCTTGGATAGTTTATCTAGTGAAATCATAAATTGAATACACGATTGGAATTACTTCACTCTATAGAAAATTTTCACAAAGATGACGTATTTTCATGTACTTTTAAACATTTTTCTCGTTTTAGAAGAACTTAAAATAGTTTCCGATTTTTGGTATTTATATTCATATATTCACTAATAGTTTATCTAGTGAAATCATAGAAGTATTTTGGTTAGTACTTTTTAATCGAAAATACGGCACACGCACGCACTTTTCGGAGGGCTGTGCGATCGCGTTTCTCATAGAAAATAGTCGTCTAGACCTATGGCCCCGTAAACAAAAAACTTAACGTAAAATAAGTCCCAGCAGATAAAACAATAATAGCACCGAAAATTTAACATTAAAAAAAATCATTGGACTATTTAGATACTTATAATTATGATTATGTCTTGACAACTTTACTTAATGAGACAGTGTAACATAAAAGTTAAGAAACCAGTAAAAACGTTTGGATTTAAAACTTGCAATGTCTCGATTTACTTTGTTCATAATAAATATTCAAAGGTGTCTCTAAATTAATGAAATTCTAAGAAGAAGAATTCTTAGATGAATAGTGTTCATAAACTCTATTAATATTAAATCATTGTAAGTAAATCAACAACCAAGGATTATAATTGAAACGTCTGTGGCTAGAGGCTTGTATTCAGTTTCAACTTCTATCAAGATCAAATCTATTCGCAAAATGGTCAAAGTTTCAAAGTTTAGCCGACTGCGGCAGATGAATGACGACGTTTGGGCAATTAAAGAGATAATGCCATGGAAGTTGCAATCTCGACAGTAGTTTAATAGCTGATCAAGTATTTATGAGATCATTTAGTATCCACTGAACAAGTAGGAGTCTGTACACAATGCTCTATGAAAACAAATCGATGCCTATCAATTTGTTACAAGTTTTTTTAGAGAATATTGTGGGAGAGAATCCCGGGAGCTGATTTTCATTTCGAATATATGAGGGATCTATAGATAGTATAATACTCGTATGTGACGATAGCTCAGTTGGTAGTGATTCCGCCTGCTGATCTGAGAGTTTGCGTTCATATTTCGCAAGGGGCAGTGTTTGTATTGTTAATATGAATATTTATACCCAAATTGTGGATATTGGACTCCACTGATTACAAATCATATCGTTCTCTATCATATTATAATACACGTCCAGGCTAGATTCTGATAGTACTTCAATTGGGACTAGACATTATGTTTGTCATATCGTTGTCAAGGATATTAGTTAAAACCGTTTTTGTGTGAACGACCGTACGACGACTTATTTCATGTTTACATCGATTCTGTGAAAATTGGTTTACAATTCGCACTTGTGTGTAAGTAAATATATCTAATTGGTACAATCTTTCAGCCTAAATAAATTCTAATAAGCAATAATTAAATAAATACTCACAAATTAACTGTTATAGGTGTATAACGTTATTGTACTTACAATAAAGTGACAAATATCGTTGGCAATAATGGGAATTTATTCAAAGCTGTTAGGTACCGACATTCGACCTATTATTCACTTACGAGTATGAGAGTATGACCACGTGATACGTATTGATAAGGAAAGGAGGAAAATAAATACTTAATGAAATGACTAAAATATTGTATCACAATGTTGTCACGCCAATATTCCTCGAACGATCGAACAATAGCTAGTTAATCACTGGCTAACATAATCCCGATTAAAAAAAAAACATTAATCAATTTTCGGGCTCACCGTCACACTGGACAGAGTTTCGGTACTACTAGTGAAACGTGGATGTTCTGAGGTTTCAGAATATCTCTGACTACCTCCTTGGGGAATATAGTCGTGAGCTTGATTCCTGAGCTTGAGTCCTGATGCTTATGCTATTAATCAATTTTTCTACCAGGTAATTGAAAAAAAGCCGTGGTGGTTCAGTGGCGAGTAAATTTGCCTGCCGTGCAGGAGGCGATGGTTCGATCCCCGTTTTTGGGAATTTATGTACGACTTGTAACACTACTGGCTTTTCGGTGAAGGAAAACATCGTGAGACCTGCACGCTTCAGTTTCAAGGCATGTATTGTACTCATTGTCCATTACAAGTGGCGACTGACTGGTTCACTACCCGTCACACTGGACAGAGATTTGGTACTGATAGGTAGAGGGAATGTGGTCGCACGCGGCGTCACCGGCAGTGCTGCGACCTTTCTCGCTCTAGCCAATAACGTTCCTGAGCGTTAGAAAAGGATAGATCGTGAATAAATGCGATACCGTGTTGCCAGACGAGGCCCAACTCTTATTAGGCATGTTCTGAGTTTTCAGGTTTTCAGAATTTCTCTGACTGTGCTTTTTTAGGCGCCGCAGAATTTGCACCGCAAAATTGTCATCGTATAAACCCCTTTAACTTTGAGTTCTGATAAAAAGTAGGACCAGAAAAAAGAAAAAAAAATTTCAGTTGATTAAAGAGTGGTAAATAACACACACACACGCAAACTAAGAGTAAATCTTGTAGAGATTCTACTGTAAATATTCTGGTGGATCAAATTCCCCAAAACCCAATGTTTTAAAGGATTTTTACAGTATTCCAATAATTTGCTTTGACGAAAAAAAAAAAAAAAAAAAAAATAACGCTCACAGGCACATACATTGTAATGATCCCAAACTAAGCACTAAAGGCTTTTTATTATGGAAACCATACAACAACGGCACGAACATATAACATCCATGACCGAACCGGGATTCGAACCCAGGACCCTGGTTTGGCAGTCCGGCGTGGTAACCATTACACCAACCGGATCGTCCAAATACCTATCAAGAGTGGTACAACTGCCATGATTACGGAATGACTCGGGAATAATTACGTAATTATAAACGCACGCAGTATGAATCATATAAAATAACCGTGTAACTCTCAAAGACTTGTATCATCAAATCTTCGCCTGAAGTTTCAGTAGTGATTGACATTTAACCCAACGTAAGAGCTTTGTGCATCTGATTCCAATTGGGGAAAACAACGTAGCTAAGTCGCAATTTGTCACACAACGTAGTGTCCTCGGTATGGGTTTTGTTTGGCCCTTATTCCACTTGACTCACCGACAGAAATGCATTCAAATATTTGCAAGGTAATAAATCACTGTTATCGAACGTACCTACCTATGCATAGTTGTGGAGCTTGTCAAACTAATCGTCTATTAATGTTGTTTGTTAATCGCGATTCATTACTGACGTCGCGTCGTACTTAATAAGAAACAGGGAAATCATAATTAGGTATTATAATTTCGTTGACCTGCAATACTTAGAAATCAATGGATATGTACATGTCAATAAAAATGGTTATTAAGTGATGCTTCTGTATTCATCACCATCATATCAGTCGATAGACGTCCACTGCTGGAAATAGGTCTCCCCCAAGGATCGCCACATCGACCGGTCCTTTTTTTTTTTTTTTTTTTTATTTTTTTTTTTTTTTTTATACGCTGGGTAAAAATGCTTTACGCATCCCCTCCCATTGGGGGACAGGAGGGGTATGTGGGACTCCCCGGTGCGTGTCACCGGTATACCCACTAAAATAACCCAGCGGCACTCCCGCTTCGCCTGGATGGCAGGGAACTGGGAGACCGGCAGAGCCTTTTCATCCAGTCCCCCACCGGCGATCGCCTGCCTTTCGGCCGGCCCACCAGAGAATGTCTTCCCGCAAGGGTGATGAGTAGTGCAATGCAGGCGGAGGCGCCCCCGCACCTATCGCCCGCTACTCACCACTGATAGGCCGAAGGCAGCCGCTGTTAAGCAGCCGCCGACCGCCACCGCCGGTTTTAACGACTTCACTGTCGGGTGTTATTGACTTTTCCTTGTCTCAGCCCGGCCAATGAAGGCACGGCCCTCGGTCGCCTGGAAACAGTCCAGACGATAACGATATACCGCTTGGCGGTGGCGGGGAAGGAACTCCTTCGCGGCCTGCTCTGCGGTAGTGTGAGTACGCGCAGAGCCCGCCCCTGCTCCTCCACTGTGCCCTCTGCCAAGCAGAGGGACACGTGGAGAAACGAACCGCGGCCGGGTCAAGCTGACCCGCCGCCCTCCTGTGGTCACATCTCAGAGATGCGACCACCCCGCATAGGGTTGGTTCACGCCGGCAAGCCGGTACCCCCCATTTCTGGGGGGCATTCCCCTATCCACCACCCGGGGACGCGCCCGATAGCAGACCCAACCTGCCACGGGCATCGACCGGTCCTGCGCTGACCTCATTCAACGGGTTCCCACCGCCTTCATCAGGCCGTCGGTCCACCTTGTGGGGGACCTACGCTGCGCTTTTCAGTACGCGGTCGCTATTCAAGAACTCTTCGGCCCCATCGGCCATCGGTTCTGCGAGCAATGTGCCCCGTCCATTGCCACTTCTTCTTATCGTGTGGGCAAGCCCTGGTGTAAGAGTTTTTTCAGACCGCCTTACGGCCTCTGACGTGGTTTTTATGTAACGACTACTAGGTACCATCAGAGATAGTAATAGCCGGGACCAACAGCTTAACGTGCCATCCGAATCACGGAATCATCTTTCTTTTCGGACAATCAGGTGATTCAGCCTGCAATGTCCAACGCGACCCAACCGGGGACCCAACTGGGGAAAAATGCACAAAGTGACATATCATATCACTGGTGTCCCCCGTGGGTATCGAACCCACGACCTCCGTGTCAAGAGCCCAATGCTCTTAACCATTAGACCACGGAGGCAGTTTTTAGCCATTGCCACTTTAGTTTAGCAATTCTGTATTACATTTTGTCCTTCTGTGAAAAATTACAAATTAATAGACAAAGACACATACACGTTCCATTATATTATAAGTGCCTGTTTTAGGTAATATTTACTAGAAACAACAACAGAGTAACTTATACTAGAAACAGATTCAAATAAAACACAATTTTCAACTTATCCAGCGAGAATATACTACAGATAGAGCCTATTTCTACATCTTTACGGTACGGCGCACAACATTGCTCGATTAATGTGCCACACGTCTCGCTTGTTGCGATGGTACGAAGAAATCGGAAAAACAAGAGATGGAAAGTGCTTACCGAGGTTTGAAATTGGAAACGCGTTCGTCAGCGCCCGGAAATTGTTGGATCGTCGACGGCGGCGGCTGAGGTTGACGGGTCACGTGAGCTCATTACCCTGTCACGTGGCTTCAATTGCTTCTAGCAAGATGTCACGCCGTCATTACCCTGGTACTGCATTAACAAAGAGTCGAATTTTATTATTGGAGTGCTTAGTTTTGGTTGGTGGTCCATACAAGGACTTCGTTTCATAACCCATGGAACAGTAAATACTGAATAAACCACGAAAAACCGTACATTTTCTGTCCAGTTGAATAATCTGTCCAGTCGAGAATCTGTCCAGTTGCTAAGAGTAAGGATCCAAGAATATTTGAAAAAAGAACAAGTTCAAAGATTTAGTAGTAAGTGCCTACCTGAAAGAACTTGGCACACACTAAGATCTAAATCCTTTTATCGGCGAAGCCAACAAAACACTTCATCTTTTTACCGAACTTCTATTTATTGGTGGGACATCTATAATACTTGATGCGCATCTTGAAACCAGAACTAAATGCTAGAAGTGAACTGATCACAATTAATACAATGTTAAATAGCTGGTAGGCTGGTTGTATAGCAAAGATTCTGACCACATCGATAGGAATACTTTTGCGAGTCTGTCTTTGTGTCTGCTGTTCTCAAACAGTGAAGAAAAACATTGCGAGGAAACCTGCATAAGTTGAAGAAGCAAATTCTGATGCACAGGTTACGTCTACCAATACGCATTGGACATGCGTTGTGGACTAACACCCATAAACTCTTTCTGAGGGTAGCCCTAACCCCTGGGACATATAATAGGATGATGATGATGATACAATATAATAATAGTTAGGTAATGAAATGTTTACTTATCTATGCAAATGCTTAGGTATATTTGAATCTGATTCCTGTACAAGAATAACAAATATTTTTAATTCAGTTAGAAAGTTCTAAGAGTGAACGAGCAAATTGCAATACATAAGTCGTGCTTAATTCTAGGCAATTCGCTAATGGACTGGCTTTGTGCCTTGTTAATTTAATTGTAATGAAATTTCTTCAACATCAACGTTTTTTCTTGAAACATTTTATTTTCAGAATAATATACGATACTACCAGCGGGCTTTATTAGATGGCATTCTATTTCTTCGATTAAAACTTAAGAGGATATACTCGTAATTCGGAGCGCGCTCCGTACAAACGTACTATAGTGATATTTTCAATACTAACCAATTAAAGTCAATGAAATTTTGCAGAAACAATGTAGAAACAAATTTCTATGCTTGTATGGAGTCAGATTTTCGTTAATATGTATAGTTTTAATGTTGCAGTGCCTCAAAGATTTCGATACAAAACTTAAATTAATCCTAGCATTGAAACTGTATATTTTAACGAAAATCTGACTCTATACAAGCATAGAGATTTGTTTCCAGATTGTTTCTGCAAAATTTCATTGACTTTAATTGGTTAGTATTGAAAATATCACCATAGTACGTTTGTATGCAGCGCGCATTTACGCTCTCGGAATAAAATTCTCTTAAAAAGTGTCATTCTTAATAATGAAAAATAAAACGCAAACTGAGCTGGGACAGCAGATCTTCTGGCGTTAAGAGGAAAGGCGGTCTGCAAGAAATTTTAAGAATAGGTTTTTAACATAATCCTATTACTGTCGCGCTGTTCCCGCTTGAGCAACCGACCTGCCAGTGCGAAAGTGACGCACGATTTTATATTCCCATGTTTCCTCCTCCAAAACTAAAGTGATTTTAATAATTCTTTCAAGAATAATATGAGAAACACATTGGCTATGTCTGTATGTTTTCTTTTAATGTTTAAAATGAGAAAATTTTGACATTTTTGTAGGCTCTTAGTTCTTGTAATTAATTTTTGAACAAAAAAAACATAGAACGTAGATTGTAAGATAAACAAAATTTGCTCATGTGTCAATATCCACAGAGGAAGCATGGGGATACGTTTGTATGGACTAAACGGTCTTACCTCTTAAGGAAACGCATAAAACGAACAAAATTTTGCTGTCCCATTTGGTTGAAGGATCGCAGTTTTATATGGCACAGCAGATTTTTTTCCCAGATTTGGTCCCCTAAAAAATTTAAGTTTCTAGGCGAGCGAGGCGAGGCGGTTCGAGCCTACCTCAGGAAACGCGAAAAAATATCAGCTGTTTCATACAAAACTGCTGTATCTACCCGACTCAAATGTATGGAACAGCTCACTTTTTTCCGCGTTTCCTGAGGTAGGCTCCATAGTGAAAGTTGTTCAGTTTGATGGACCGAGTTCACCGTTTCAGTCTGTGGAGGGCTGTCCCTTCTATATCGTTGACTATCAAGCAGCACACAATCGTTGTAAACACTTACATGATGTACAGGATTACAGCCTAAAGCTGAATTAAGGTGTTATAAAAGTTTTCCCAACATGATCAATAGAGATAACATTAATGTTTGCACACAGATGGAATATGCTCTGAATTAACACATGGATAGGTAATTTTTGAATTCAACGCAGACGTAGTCACGGGCAAAATCTGATACTTGAGGCTTCCGCACATTGCCGCGATTTTATCGAGCGATAATATCGCTGCGATTTTGCGATATTTATTTCCAGTACATTTTGTATGGGGTCGTGCGCGATCCTACATACTGCCGCGATATTATCGCCGCGACTTCGCGACGCGTCGCCTCGAGTCGCACCGCGATTTTGCAATATTTTTTTTCAGTACATTTGTATGGGGTCGCGCTCGATCCTACTGCCGCGATATTATCGCAACCTGACGCGATCTCTTTAGACTACATTAAGTGGTGGGGCGCATGTGTGACGCGAATCGCAGAATCGCTCCACGCTCCAGTGTGTAAGGTGTCGCGAAGTCTCTCGATAACATCGCTCGATAAAATCGCTGCAAGGTGCGGAGGCTTTTAACGGTATTTTTATATTTCTCCTATTCTCAATATTTACGATGACATTTCGTAGAATGCCAGCTAATCGCATTTCAGTAGATATAAAATATTATTATAAATCTTAATTCCAAAATTTAATTGAAATCTTAGCATTGAATTGGTAAAGTCAAATTCAACTTTTAGTGATCTCTTCTGAAACTCAAAGTAAATATTGAAACTCCATCGAATTCTAATTAAATGGGCAATTTATATCAAACTTCCAAAGGATTCAGTATCATCTGTACACAGATTATTGCAAAGCGACTTCGTATTGTAGTTTGATGCCTAAATTATTTATGTTTCCCTGAAGATTGTATTCTTGTCTAAATTACTTTTCTTGAATGGTTTAGGTATAAATACTGCGGATGAACGTAGGTATATTGTCTTTATTCGATCTTTACATTGCCTGTAGCATTCTATCCTCACATAATTATGCGACTAATTCGGTAAGTAATTTACCGAATTAGTACACAATTGTATGTACTTATACAAGCAGTTTGAAAAACTTTTATTACCTACTTACAAATCAATTGATCGATTTTTGATAAGTTTAGTCTCCTTGGAATAATAAAATAAACAATTATCTTGGACATTGTCACACATTCCTGTTCTTCTTCTTATCGTGTGGGTAGCAAGCCCTGTTGAATTTTTTTAAAACAATTTAAATAGAAAAGAAAGTCTCTAATCATTCTTTGATTTTATTTATAATTAGAGTTAACCCGCGAATTCGTCCGCACAAATTATATACCAGATTTTAAGTCAGATCATATCAAACAAAAAAAGTTTCATCAAAATCGGTTCTGTAGTATTTGCGTGATTCGCGAACAAACAAACAAACACACAAATAAAGAGACAAACAGACTGACAAAATTTCTAAATAAAGGTTGATTTCGAGTCAGGGATACCTAAAAACCATATCGTAATCTTTTTTTTGTAAATATATTCAATGTACAGACACACTTCAGTTACAGTTTTATAATAGTTTAGATATATAAACAAATAGACGAAGGTAAGATAAACATAGTTATGCTATAACTGATCGTTGGATTGTATCGTTTATAAATGCTTTACAAATGCTTCTACTTCATCTTGCCATTCTTATCTTACTTTGCTAATATTAAGAATTATTCATGCAATGAGATATTTGTTTAGGTTTTATCTTCTTTGTGGTACAATAATTAGCTTTAGATGATAATCTGAAATATCGTTTCACCATTTATTCATTCGAATCAAAATGCTTTTGACGTTTACATCTTTGATGTCATTTCATAACGCTTTGAACTCGAGATCACGAGAATATACAAGAAAATAGCTACTTGGATATGGAATTCATTATCTTTGTACCTTAGTCAAATCTTGACGAGGTAAACATAATATACGAGTATATCCAACCTTCTGATAAAATATCTCATTTTTGTTTTACAATAAAATACATAATAGGAATAGCAATGAACACGAAAGAATGAAATGGTTCAGTCTGTTTAAAGTTCATAGCTCTTAAGGTACGTCCAAATCAAAATCTGCTGTTCCATACAAAACTGCAAACCTACTTGAGCCAAATGTGGCTGCTGATTTTTTTTCGCGATTTGTTTGTTGGTCCCATAGAAAAGGTTGTTCAGTGTGATGTTCTTATCATCCCCTTAAAAAGTTTCAGCATATTAAGACCCCGTATAATTTGGACTAATGTAAGGGTGCGTCCACATTTTCTTTGGGACCAACAAAGAAATCGCGAAAAAAATCTGCTGCCACATACATTTGGCTCAAGTAGGTTTGCAGTTTGGAAAAGCTGATTTTTATTTCGCTATTTCGATGTTGGTGCTATAGAGAAAGTTGTTCATTTTGACGGTCTGATCATCCCCTTAAAAAAAGTGTCAGCAATTACTAGTAAGAAGGACCCTATATGAGGTTGATGATTGAGACGTAAATAGAAATGTTTCTGTATATTTTCTGTTAAAAGAAGTTAAATACAATGTATTCCACATCGTTACAGCCTAAATGATCATAAAGTTATGTAAAAAGTGTGCTTACGTTGGATCACTCAGATTATCAAGTCCCATTATTGAAAGTACCCGAAGGTTTCCTGGATATTATGATGACTAGACAACGGTATAGAATATAGTAATAAAGATACAAACATCCATGACTCGGGTACAAATATTGATATTAAATTTTTCTTTATACAAATATTTACTTCTTATGGGATTCGAACCCCTTGGCACAGCAGGTAGGTTCACTACCGACTGAGCTATCGAGCCATCGGATAAAGTAAGCATTTAATTATTGATTGGACTTTCGGACTAGATGATTTTCAGAGAAAGATGAAGCTTGTGCAATTTACAGAATTAACAATGATGATTAGAATCCATAATAAATTGTAGTGTGTTTGTGAACTTAATCCCACAATAGTTTCTACATAAATCCTTCCTTTGAAGCTCATAAGTCATAAGTTCATAACTCATAACGCTAAATATTATAGGTAGGTACTTACAGTAATTAAAAAACTTAAACAGAACTGAAATTAAGTTTATTTCAATGGTTTTATAAAAAAATAAATCTGTTAATGTGGTTGGCACTTCTATCAAGGATCCTGACAATCCTTATAGGAAAGAAATTGTACGCAGTATTTAACCTTAATTTGTGTATTTTCAAAGTGTTAAAAGGAATAAACTTAAATGAAACGCTTAATTAAAGCTAAGAATCCAAACAATGGAGTACACAATCGATTGAAGACTTATAAAATACCCTTCAGTTTGAATTCCTTGTTGGCATTAATTAATAGACTTTGTTACTGAGTAGAACTTACCATCAAAAATTATACTTGGTGATTTTTTAGCCACTTTCAAAATTTTAAGGGGTTGGTTAGACCACCCAACTGAACAACTATTCTAAAGGAGCAAACCTGAAATCGCAAAAAAAGAATCAGCTGTTCCATACTATACTACAATGCCGACTATAGGTATCGACTATCCCAAAGTGAATATAATAATAATAGTGAGGGCGCTCTCGGGTCGCGACAGGCCTAACGTGAAGGGGGTGCGGGTGCCTGGGGGAGCGGTCCCAGTACCCCATCACCTTCGCGCTTTACCGCAACTGCGCGAGCCCCCCCGCACTCCTCGCGAGCATAGATAGACTCGCCGCGACCACTAATACTCTAAGAAATCTACGTATTTTTGTATGGAGTAGGTTGCATTAATTGCACTTTAGGGGATTCTTTTGGAATATAGTAGATACGTACCTGGAAAACATAAATTATCAATAATCCCCGGTTTTTTATTGTGTATTATTGAATAATTAAGACATTTACAAAACGTTAAATTTAGGTATGAACAAAAAATGGAAAACTGGTGATTTTGTACAGGACGGCTTCGCTCAATACGTTTTACTTATAACAATAATAATCCCCGGTTAATATCGTAAATTTGAGTAGATATTTAATATTTTGTAAGTCTTAAGAAATTCTAACCTCAAAACTTAATTATTTACTGTTTGTTTGTACACATTAAATTTGCCTTGTGATAATTAACTGTCTCTTTGGCTGGTAAGCCGGAAGAAATATCTCCAGAAAAAAGCCTGCCCTTTGTACATTTATATCGATTTTTAGGCCAAGTTCTTGAGCCTGTATAACCACGACATCTGAAAAAAAGTGTTATAAACAAATACAGATATACGTTCAAACACAATTTACTTAAGTGTCTTTAATGCAATCTCAAACCGTATTTTTCCCGGACTATAAGCGCACCCACTTTATTATATTTACGCTATGACTATGCTATATCGACTCAAATGTATGAAGCAGGCGATTTCAGGTTTTCCCCTATATGGGAGAAACAACAAAGTAAAGAACATAAGATTGTGTGACAGTGCGAGCGTAAGTATGTGAAAGAGTAAATTTTTTTCAGTTTTATGGTCACTCAGTATATTTTATGCTACAGGAAAAAAAACGATGATTATAAGTACCGTGAAAATCTTTTTAAAATCCCTAAGCATCTGCCCGATTCAATGAAGATTCATTGAATTTTAAATCCACGAAAATGAGGTGTTACGTTTTCATAACTTAGTTTCCAAAGGTTCTCCGATTAATTTACCATCTTACCTACTTAATTAACGAAGTTCTAAAATTTAATTAATCCTTTTGTGTTAACTAAATTAGATAAGACATTATGACGAAGTTTTCCAACTGACCCTTTGGCGGTTCATATTTTAGGTATGTCCTTCAAAGTTTTGAAGAGATTATGAATTTTCTATTTGACTTTGTAGACTTTCGATGTTTGTTTTAATGTGAAATAATAAAGCATTAATAAATTAAATTATTTTGAGACAAAAGGTTGTCTAGGTTCATTGAGTTGAATCATGTTGGAATCAAATAATTTAGTCCGTGGAATTTTTAAAAGTTAAACTCAATTTGTGTGACTAACGATGCATATTTTACGAAGATATTTTTTTAATTTGGTTTATAGGATTGTTTATCAAAAACTTGAAAAGAAGATACGTCTGGGCACTGTCTTGGCAGGCAATGTAGGGAAATTATATTAATTAAATATAATATAAAAAATTAAATATAAAATAAATAAAATTAAAAGTCACGGGGGTATAGTATGGTAGGTTAGGCATACGCTGAAGAAGAAATTCCGATACGTATGTAAGTCTACAAATCCGCATTGGGCACGCGTGGTGGACTAACGCCCAAACACCCTCTCTGATGGCCTAGGCAGTGGGACGAATATATAGGCTGTGATACTTTTGAAATCACCCACACAGGTTGACCAATGTTAGGACCATAGAGAAATTACACGCTCCCCGTTAGGACAAATCTATACTTACTCAAAGTGAAATGAAAAATGCGTACCTTATTTCGTATTATGCTCCACTTGTAGAACTTGTAAGATATTTTATAATTTTTAGTCCTGATTGTTTTTCTCTTTATCGAAAATAATTTAATATTTCACCATTTCAAATAACAGGAATACTTATAATTATTTATGTTACGACACTTTGTAATTTGTACATTTTAATGTTATGTTTTTAACTGACGTTTGCAGGCAGGTTGACAATTATTTTTTTTGTTTATGATTGGCGCTCTTGGGAAACGAGGTAGGCCATGAACCTCAGAGGAAGGATCTCTTTACTCTAAAGCACAGAGTCCGCATCAATTTACAATTGCGCTCGGCCTGCGGCTCGCTTGGTTGCAGATTGACCCCGGCCACAGAGGATTATCCTCTGTGCCCCGGCGACCAGGTCCACCAGGTTCCAGGGGCACTTAGGTCCTACGCGTAGCTCGGTCTACGGCCTCGCAAAAATTACACGGGGGAAGGAAGATGGGTCGATACGGAGGTGTCCAGGCAGTACCTATAACTAAGCGTTGGACGCTTCGGCGCACGCGCCTACGCGGAGCTCGGCCTTAGGCCACGCTTTTTTCACTTAGCTTGGTCTCTGTTTTCTTATGACGTACTTTGAATAGTAGAATTTTTTTAGGTTAAAAACTTTACTTAGCTAAATTTTGAATCGGAGATTTGATCCCGCCATCTTGATGTTCAGTGAAAATCGAGTATATTTTTGTACAAATGTAGTAGATACTAATTACCCATGCTATTGTACAAAGGTTCGCTACGACGGTATTCGATCTCACAAGCTTTCGAACGTACGAGGAGGCAAATAAAAAGTTTTTCGCAGCAGCGTGCTTCGCTACGACGGCTTTCGCGACTACATCATTCGAACGTACAAGTTTTCGAAGGTATGAGGCAGTCAACAAGTTTTTCGAAGCAGCGTGCTTCGCTATGACGTTTTTCGAAACTGCATATGACTCCCGATATAGCTCATGCAGACACGAAAATAAAAACGGAAGAAGAAGAATACAAACTGATCCTTATTTATTTATTTAACACTTTATTGAACACATAATATTACAGAAACAAACAATTAAAGTATGGCCAGTCGTGCAGTTGCAGCCGTGATGGTCCAGTGGCGAGTAACCTTGCCTGCCGTTCGATTCCCGTCCAGACCGACTCGTACTAATGAGTTTTTCGGAATTTATGTACGCTTTGTAACACCACTCGCTTTTCAGTGAAGGAAAACATCGTGAGGAAACCTGCATGCTTCAATTTCGAGGCATGTATTGTATCATTGTAAGTATGGCGACGGGCTCACCCCCCGTCACACTGGACAGAGTTTCGGTACTACTGGTGAAACGTGGATGTTCTGAGGTTTTAGAATATCTCTGACTACCCCCTCAGGGAATATAGTCGTGAGCATATGCTTATGCTTATGTACAAAGGGCGAGCCTTATTAGGTTCTAAAGAGTTATCGTGTAAAAAACCGTCATCGTGAACAAATATATTCCAATTGCTGCGACTGTGTCATTTGTCGTCGTAGAGCTAAACATTTACGGGTTATGTTGTTGTAAATAATACTGTTAGTCATATAACAATGGTGATGAACGGTGGCAGTCATCGGTGACCAACGGGTACTCTGTTAGGCAAACCCCAGCAATAACGCGGCCCCGTCAGTTGCATATGGGGCCATCTGAGTGCCAAATAATAAACGGCTCGAAGATGTGT
Organism: Agonopterix heracliana; assembly: GCA_963693445.1. NCBI lineage: Eukaryota > Metazoa > Arthropoda > Insecta > Lepidoptera > Depressariidae > Agonopterix > Agonopterix heracliana. The sequence goes on from OY856310.1 coordinate 8,141,710, forward strand.
AATTATTATTGTCTCTGAGTTCTTTGACATTCAAGGCAGTGAAAAGGTCGAAAGAAAGACGAACGGTATTATTTATTGAGACGAAATATCTGTAATCTTTAGAGAATAGATATTTAATTAAGATTTTGTGAAAGGAATCCTTATACTTTTGAGATGATTTCGATTCATCTTTTCTTTGGTACTCAGAGGGTACAAGTATCTTGAGAAAGCTTTGGTTACTAACCTACTATAGTTAGGTTGTCGTACATTCACGGAGACAAATAATATCTAGCGGTCCACCTCGGGCAACGGCATCACAAACTACCAAGTTTGTGGTGGCGGCTGAACGATCCCCCACAGTGGTGTGGTAGGCTCCGCAAGGAGCCACCTGGCTCGCGACCACCCTCCTGCCGGAGTCTGGCGCCAAGCAGCTTGCTGCGTTCCGTCAGTGTGCAGGAGTGCCAGTGCACTTCTGGGTAAGCTCGCTCCATCTTCGACTCCATCTTTGTCCTGAGGACTAGATAGAGATCAAGAGCAAACCCATCAATAATAAAAAATGAAAAAAAAACATGTGAAAACTATTTATTTTAGTAGAAATAAGAAATGATTTGTGTCGTAGAGTTTCTGGCCGCATCATCCTACAACGGAACACCTTCCGAAGCAGTGGTAGTGTCAAAAAATGATGTCAGAAAGCTATCTTATAATTTTAATTGGAATAATAAAACCACTAACCATTACTATTACCAATAACGGGGACACCTTAGTCAATGCCTTTTCTATTTGGCGACGAATGCCTTTTCTATTTGGCGACGAAATTAGCGTTGCAACAAAACCTACTATACTTTGGAGTTCATGAGCTTTATGACCAATTCGTATTTATGGAAAAAATACTCCATTTTAAAATATATTTGCGTAATCTACTGAAAGTTTATCACTCACCACCGTTTCAATAACACCCCTTAAGGCTAGGTTATCCCAGTCCAAGCGTCTCTTTCTTGCAAGCATAAGTTTCAGACTTTAAAACACAGTTTAAAACACTTTCGTTCGTGTTCAAAAAACGGCCTCGACGGGATAACAGCGTCTTAAATTTCACATTGTAAAGTGTGTAACAAAACAACCTAGTAATACTTTAGGGGGTGCTTCAGACCATCAAACTACCGACTCGACTCAAATTCTATTTTTTCCGCGAATTCGAAGTTAGCTCAATAGTGATAGGTAGTTGTTCAGTTTAATGGTTTGAAGGGTGTTTTGTAAAGCTGATGATAGTTTATAGTGTCTTTGTCATATCTATTAAGTAGCATATTCTTTGAGAAAATAAACGTAACAGCCTAGGACAGCACATGTGACGGACTCGGCACGGTACGTGATGTCCAGAATATCTGCACTTTATGACTCTTCACAAACCGCCATGATTCACTGACGTTACATTAAATTATACATTCTGTAAGTACCAGTACCGCTGTTTAGTCTTTGTTATTGTACACATGTGTCCCGTATTGTAAATTAGGTTTATTAACGCTCACCTATAGTAGGTTATGTTTAGTAAGTATTCAGGTTACAAATTTAAATACGTTATATTTTAACGTTAACGTTAACAGTTTGATGGTCTAAAGTTTAGATTAACAAAATTTTAACGTTAACTATTTAAAAAAAACGGGTTTTGTCATACATTTGGGTTGAGTAGCCATTGACGTTTTCTATGGAACAACAATTTCCTATTTCACGATTTCGATGTTGGCTCCATTTGTTCACTACGTAACGCATTTCAGTTTACATCACCGGTATACCCCATTTGTGTAGTACAGGTAGGATTCATTGTAGTAAGGAACAATTGATTTTCTTTACGAGGATAAGAAGATTTTTTTAGTATGATGGTCTGACGGCTGAAAAATGGAACCAACATAAATAAAACACTACTGAATAACAAAAAAAAATCTAAAAGTCAGTTATTTTATCTTAAATAAAATAATACTTGTCACATGTACAGGAAGGTGGCATAGATCTATCCATCTATCTATAACGTAACATCTCTTTCCTATTGGGGTAGGCAGAGACCAGGTCGCGCCATCTACTATGATCCCTACATACTTCTTTTGCCTCATACACATCCATACATCTCTTCATACAATGTCCATAGGTTTCGAGTAGTCCGCACTTACCCTTTTTATAGGACGCAACCGATTTGATCAGAATATGTCCTATATACCTACCTACGTGGCATAAGTATTATGCCTACTAGACTAGATCATTTTCGTCGTCTATTAAGGTGTTTGATCCGTGGTAGTGGTATTGGGTATTAGCAATGTTTCTGACCTCTCGGAATGAGAATATGATCGTGAGTTTAAGCATGATAATCTATCAAATTGGATCATGAACAACGGAAGGAAAGATAACACGCTAAGCTTGCATGAATATAACCTCGTTCCACTCACTATCATACTTTAAAAAGATCACGTATGTTGAAAACTCTACTAAATTGGGCTAGCAAAATGTTTGAGCACGAAAGAATCGACTGTGATATAAACGCGCCCATTTCGTCTCGAAAGGCCGTGCTAGCTCTTAAAACGTTGAATATGAAAATTTCCCCAGTTTTCAAATAAAAAGCTAAAAGTTCATAAGCGATTACGTCATAACGGTTGAAAAATGACTTTTGAGACCGCGCCACTCCGAACTGTTGCCGCCCACACACTCAAGATGAATTGTTGAATTTTGACGTTAAATTAACTGCATTTAATGGTTTTCCTAAGTAATATATTTACCAAACAGTAGAGGATAAAACAACAATAAAAAACAATGATTCTCTATGTGTTGTTGTCTCGGAATTTGTTGGTGATGAAAGTACCTATCCACATTATGTTATCAAATAGACCATTAAAACGAAATCAAACCATAAATTTTGTTATAATGTTAATTATTTCAAAACGAATAAATTTTCTCATGGGCCTAATTATATTTGATATAAATAACAATAACCGGCAATAACAGTCTATAATAGCAGTCTATTTATTACCCAACATTAAAGCAGTAATGAGGAACGTAATATATTTTTATTCGTGAACACCTTTAGTGGTTTTACTCAAAATTCATAAAACCAATTTAAAAAGACCATTAAGTTTGCATTAATGAACATGCTGCCGAATTATAGGTCCATATTTCATGGCAGTTGGGGGCAGGGCTGCCAGTCGATTTTTAGAATTATTCAGTCATGTCACTAAAATATACAAAATTTGCTTACAGGATACAGCTGAGGGGTAAACAATTCGAAAAGTAGTTTGATTATTAATTATCAGTTCACATAATTTGAATTTACTTATGTTCTTCCTTTCATTCCCGAGAGGTATTTTTTCACCAGTTCACATTCAACCACATTCTTTACAACATTAAGAAATAGAGAAACATATCATTCTTATACATTAAAAGTACTTTGTGATAGCGTTCTTGATAGATTTAATCGTAATATGACTGAGATGGTTTCATGTTACGATCTGCGATTTATGTTGTGACAAGAATAGAGAAGGGTATGCTTCGTTGGTTTGGTCATGTGGAGAGGATGAGTGATAGCAGATGTACGAAAGAGATATATGGAGCTAAAATGAGTGGATGTGTCGGCAGAGGGCGTCCTCGTAGGACGTATTCTGATCAAATCAGTTGCGTCCTACAAAAAGGGGAGGTGCGGAGTACTCGAAACCGACGGGCATGTATGAAGAGATGTATGGATGTGAATGAGGCAAAAGATGTATGTAAGGATCGTAGTAGATGGCGCGCTCTGGTCTCTGCCTACCCCAATGGGAAAGAGGCGTGACGTTATAGATAGATAGATAGATAATTTTTTTGTAGATCCCATTATAAATGAGAGTTCTGGATACAAACAGCACCCCAATTATACAGTTTTTGTACTTACCTATCCAATTATACAAACTAGCAGTTGGAGTTTCTGGCTGCATCTACACTGACAACACGTTCACGCGGTGGTAGCTTCAATCAAGCTACTATATTGAATAAATGATTTTGAGTTTGAGTTTGGCAGCCCTGGTTGGGGGGGTGTGTTGAGGGAGATAATTCCGGCGCAATCCGGACTCCTGATTATGTTATATGTATATCAAATGTCGGGTTGTGTGGCATGGAGCGGTACTATCGCATTCTAACAGTCATTAGTGGCAACACAAATCATCTATAGATGGACCGCATTTGTCATACGATAATGAAGATGTACATAGTGGCGAGCAGTTCTTGGTATGATTGTGGTATTGATTTAGTGTCTAGAAAATGTCATTTTAGTACCATTGGAAATGGAATGTTATAGATTGGTGTCTAACTTTATTTTTATACGAGACCGTCTGTCTTTATCAGTCAACCCCAATTATATCAATGATAAAAAAAACTGGTAAATAACTTCGTAAATCTAAGTTTTCGTTACAAAGCATTATTTTGTTTTGCCAATACAAGTAAATTTTCTAATCATCTAATTTATGGGATAACTACATGTGACAGTGTGAATTGATTTCAAACAAAAAGGTTTTCCGACGCGTGTTGCTTCTTTAACCGACTGAGTTCTAACAATACTGAATTATGAATGTATTGAATGTTATTAAAATTATGTTGATAACACTAAATAAATTCTTTTGCAATTTGTCTAATTGAAATCCTCTATGATTCGAAGAAAAATGTTCGAATTTATCAAGAAATCCTTATAAAATTGTATTTCTGCAAACGAGAAATGCACTATATTATTCGTCATTGGTTGAAGAGCCGAGCTGTGCTTTTGAATATACTTCATTACTATTGGTTAAGGGAAATATAGCGTAGCGTTTTTAGGGTTCCGTACCTCAAAAGGAAATCGTGATCCGTTCCCAGTGATCCCTTATAGGAACACTTAATATTTGACAGTCCACCTGACCCTTTTTCTTAGTAATGGTTAAAGGTATCAAGTTGAAATTAATAATGAATGTTAAGGTCTACAATCTCTTGAAGGTATCAAAAATCCAAGCTTCTTAGTCAATGCAAGCAAAATATACTGTCATTTATGTCACATAATTTGATACTCGTAAGCTCACTCATCAAAATCTATCGGTACTTTCCGTTGACCTAGAATTATAAAAGTGAAGAAACACTGTCTTTTAGCACAAGTAAAGAAATAAATCAGAATATCTTTAATTTGTATTATAGCAGATATACAAAGCAAAATTTTTATGCGGTCTTCTTCTTATCGAGTGGGCTGCAAGCCCTGGTGTCAGAGTATATTCAAACCGCCTTACGGCCTCTGACGTGGTTTTTATGTAACGACTACTACCACCAGAGATAGTAGCCGGGACCAATAGCTTAACGTGCCATCCGAAGCACGGATTCATCTTTCTTTTCAGACAATCAGGTGACTCAGCCTGCAATGTCCTAACCTACGAATAAGAGAATAAATATGGAAGAATAACTCCAAACAAAATCGAAATCATTTTTGGCACCCCATGAAAAATGACATTTTGTATGAGTTTTGGCGGCGAGTTACAATTTTTAAAGAACAAATTTAGAACGCGTTACAATTTTTTTGGTGCCACTTTTTGAGCTTCATTTATACTTCTATACATTCTCTTATTCGTAGGTCCTAACCAACTGGGGAAAAATGCACAAAGTGACATTTCACTAGGTGCCCCCCGTGGGAATCGAACCCACGACCCACGGAGGTCAAGAGCCCAATGCTCTTAACCATTAGACCACGGAGGCAGTTTATGCGGTTAAAAACTTACATGTGCAGTTCGTACCTGTACACATAAATAGGTTTGAATAGAACCCTCAAAGCACCAGACCTACTCGCACTTGTCTGATTTTCATACTTTTCGGTAGGTACTCTACCGTTGATAATATTGATCTGTGTTCACAACATTCTACTCCACAACCGAGGATCCTTATTGAATCAATTCCTCTAAATTATTGTCCTTACTCGAGTTCCAAGTTGCTACAAAGATTTAAGTACCTCTTATCTTACGAATTAGGAAATAACTTTCTAGGGTTGAAAGTTTGGTTTTAACAATACAATAACTTTTGAAAACAGCTTTCAATGACGACGCCGAGTCAGTACAAGACGTAGCAATACCTACTTGAAGGAGCGAAGTTGTTGTGACACAAAAAAAAAATTTAGTTTAAAATTGTCACAAAATTATTTCTAATATTCTGATTTAACGAAGTTCTGAACACTTGATGTTTGTCGTTTGTGTCGTTTTTTTTCTCGTGGATAGACGTTTCTTTATTGATGAGGTAGATCAACGTCGATTTCCTTAATTGGGTACAAAATTTCTGTTTTTGGGTTATTACTATCTGTCTGGATGCCAAATTTCGCTTCAATGTGTGCAATATGGTCTACCAGAATCTCATAGGAAATATTTAGAGTAAGCAATAGTAGAGGAAATACCTCGGAGGCATCTTTTATTTTTCATTTTACGACTAGATTTATACCATTTACCGAAACTAAAGTCATACCTCAGTATTTTTGGATAGTTTATCTAGTGAAATCATAAACTGAATACACGATTAGAATTACTTTACTCGATAGAAAATAGTCACAAAGATGACGTATTAAAATAGTTTATGATTTTTTGCATTTATACTTACATATTCACCATTAGTTTAACTACTGAAATCATAAAAAAAAATCTAGAAAAAGTACTTTGGTTAGTTTTTTTAATCGAAAACACACACAATCACGCACACACTTTTCGAAGCGCTGGGCAATCGCGTTTCTCATAGAAAATATTCGTCGGGACCTATGGCCCCTAAGGGTTTCTAGTGACCTGACATAAAACAAATGTGGGATGTTGTAATTATTAACTTCGCTGTGTGTTCAGGTTATGAAAAGCAATTTATTAAGTTAATCAGAAAATGAATATTTTATGAGAGAAGTTAACCTTTAATGAAATGTCTAGACTACGTTAGTTACCGACGATTTATATTATTCAACAGATTTATTTTCAATTTGGTACTACCTATTTGTACGGTTTTAGGGTCCCGTACTTCAAACGGAAAAACTTGACCATAGGAACACCTTAAGGCCAGGTTATCCCAGTGCAAGCGTCTCTTTCTTGCAAGCATAAGTTTACAATTAGCCATCCCGCTCCAATTGAAAGCAGGATCGCAAAAAAAGTGTTTTTCATCAATATCTTTGCTCATGGGTGTTTCTAAGCTCAAAATTCTACGGAGTTCACTAGAAATATTTAATGTATTTAGTTAAGTACAAGAATAAAAAGTAAAATATCAGCAGTTTAATCATAGTATTGAAAAACATAACAAAAAGGGGTAACTTTGGGATTTTTTTCTATCTATTAAACTTAATCTAATCGTGTAATTGAGAACAGTCGACTATCAGCCAGATTCTTAAATAAGACATAATTGGTTTTCAGACTTTAAAACACAGTTTAAAACACTCAAACTCAAAACTCAAAATGTTTTTATTCAAAATAATATCTCATAGATAACTTTCTGACGTCATTTTTGATTCTTCACTTTCGTTCGTGTTCAAAAAACGGCCTCGATGGGATAACAGCGTCTTAAAGGGTCTTGACAGACTAATTTTCTCAGGAACAGGAACAGGCATCAAGCTGAAATTTATATCAAATGCTAAGGTCTACGGTCCCTTGGAGGTGTAAAATTTTAGCTTCAATCAAAAGATACATTTATGTCATGTATGTCCCATATTTTGATAGGTACTCGCAAGCTGACGGAAAGAACTTCGCTATGTTCTAGAATCATGAAATTTGGCAAGAAGCAACGTCTAACTCAAAAATCGCTAATTTGTAGTCACAAAAAAAACCTTTTGAAATAGCAAATACACATTTGCATACTTAATTAAGTTGGTACGGAACCCTCAGGGCACCACTTGTAAATTTTTTTGTAATAATAATTGTGTTTCGTAGCTCGAGAAAACAAAATTAAATTAATTACTTTACTATAAAATTTTTACTAACGACAAAAAGATATTATTACAGAGTACTGTAATTAATTATATGAAAACAAAAGAGAAACAAAACTAAAGTCCACGATTGCTCCGTGATTTTGATAGATCGTTCAAGAGCAATTTTTTAATTTATGAAAATGTATGAGTCGTATAACCTTTAATTTTATTTTTTATGTTAATTTTTAGTATAATAAAGTTTCAACGGGTCAAACAGCTGGAAAATTTTAAATAAAATCTCTAAAACCGCCTGTCAAAATCACGGAGCTATCTTGGACGCATATTTATATTTGTCTAAAGAATAATTTAAAAAACGTATCCATGTCTAGCATAAGCATTTATATGCCCACGACTATATTCGCCAAGGAGGTAGTACACACCGAATATTATCTACATTTCACCAGAGCAGTACGCTAACTATGACTAGTGTGACAGTTGCAATCTAAGAACAACAACCTGTTGCAATGTTGAACCCACAGCGGTGAGGTAGCTAGGCTCCGCAAGGAGCCGCCTGGCTCGCGACCACCCTCCTGCCGGAGTCTGGCGCCAAGCAGCTTGCTGTGTTCCGTCAGTGTGTAGCAGTGCCAGTGCACTTCTGGGTAAGCTCGCTATATCTTCGACCCCATCTTTGTCCTGAGGACTAGATTGAGGTCAAGAGCAAACCCATCTATAATAAAAAAAAAATCTTTTAATTGACAGTGAACATAATACGTATGGCTGTCTCGATATAATAGCATGGAGCCAACATGGATCTCTCACACTGAATAATTACTACTAACTCAAATGGGATGGTCCATTATAGTGTGGCTTCGGCTTAGGATAGACCACCCCATTTCTTCTCGTGGGTGTCGTACGAGGCGATGAAGGGAAAATAGTTTCGAGTACAATACAGGGTGTTTGGTAGGGAGGTGTACATACGCCTAGGGTAGAAACTAGGGAGGGTCTGCTACCTACCCCCGCCCATTATATTGACCTTGGCCTCAAGGTATTATTTTAATGATTTTTTTTTTATTTTTAGAAAAAAAAAAACGATTTTTAAACTAAAACTACCTCTAGCTCAAAATCTATCCATAGGACAGGTCTGCTAATGGTCTTGTTTTAATTGTTAGAGTCTTAGTGTACTGTAAAAATTGATTTCACACCCGAAAATTGTAGAGAAGAAAAGTTATGGGGCTTGAAGTACCGTAGTAAGGTAAAAAAATAATTTTAAGGGCAACTTTCTAAGGTGTTTAAAAAAAAAAAACAGGGTTGGAGTTCTTCTGATTTTTTAAAAACATCCCCAGTCCATACCCTTTCTAACGATATGCTTAAAGTGTTATTATCACTTGTAGTTTCGAAGTTATTAATTAATATCCGCAACTAGGGCACTTTAATCAAAAATTTCAACTAATGAAAATTAAATGTGTCCGATCGTAAAAGGATAGCAAATGAAACGCAAATTGGTTTAATGACTAATTTAATTACAAAATTTGTTCAAATTGGTGACCATTAACTTGTAAACAAGCTCGGCACCTCTTCCTCATCTCCACGGTCACCGTGGCAAACAGCATTTCATCACGCATCGTATTGAAAGCGGCGTGGATCTTGCTTATCAAAACCTCCCTTGTTGGTACTTCCTCTGCGTACACCAACTCTTTCGCCCTTCCCCAGACGTAGAAGTCAAGCGGGGTAAGGTCAGGCGACCTTGGAGGACAGGGAATTGGCCCGCCCCGACCAATCCAAGCATCAGGGAAGGAGTTGTTTAAAAACTCCCTCACTGCTAGGCTCCAATGGGCAGGACAGCCGTCGTGCTGAAAGACTATGGGCCCATAGGGCCCAATAGGCCCATAGGGCCCAAGTATCGGCCGTAAGTATGGGCCGTAAGTAAGTTTTGATAAGCAAGATCCACGCCGCTTTCAATACGATGCGTGATGAAATGCTGTTTGCCACGGTGACCGTGGAGATGAGGAAGAGGTGCCGAGCTTGTTTACAAGTTAATGGTCACCAATTTGAACAAATTTTGTAATTAAATTAGTCATTAAACCAATTTGCGTTTCATTTGCTATCCTTTTACGATCGGACACATTTAATTTTCATTAGTTGAAATTTTTGATTAAAGTGCCCTAGTTGCGGATATTAATTATTAACTTCGAAACTACAAGTGATAATAACACTTTAAGCATATCGTTAGAAAGGGTATGGACTGGGGATGTTTTTAAAAAATCAGAAGAACTCCAACCCTGTTTTTTTTTTTTAAACCCCTTAGAAAGTTGCCCTTAAAATTATTTTTTTACCTTACTACGGTACTTCAGGCCCCATAACTTTTCTTCTCTACAATTTTCGGGTGTGAAATCAATTTTTACAGTACACTAAAACTCTAACAATTAAAACAAGACCATTAGCAGACCTGTCCTATGGATAGATTTTGAGCTAGAGGTAGTTTTAGTTTAAAAATCGTTTTTTTTTTTCTAAAAATAAAAAAAAAATCATTAAAATAATACCTTGAGGCCAAGGTCAATATAATGAGCGGGGGTAGGTAGCAGACCCTCCCTAGTTTCTACCCTAGGCGTATGTACACCTCCCTACCAAACACCCTGTATATTTTTGGTCGGGGCAGTCACGTAATTTTTCCACCGTCGATGTCGCTCCGTTCTCGTTTTAGATAGCCAGGCCAATGTCTAAATTTTGGATGAGATCGATTTAAACTGAAACAAGAGCGAAACACATATTATATATATATTTTGTATTGTTTTGACTTAGGCCGAATTCGACCAAACTTTGATTTATAGAAGAGTATAAAGAACTATACAAGGAACAATTTTAGTCTTGGTGTTTAGTCCGAAATAACTTCATTTGTCTTCTATCATATTTTATTATATGGAATATATTTTTTGTATGGAATTAATTCTTTTGTTTTAATAACCTATCTTTTTTTAACTTAGGATTTTTTTAAATATTACCCATCAATTATTTAGCGATTTTCTTGTTAAAATAAGGCTTATTTCAAGTCCTATCTTTAGGTGACAATTTTACCAGACGCAAGTTCAGCCTAACTTTCATAGAATTTTGGGCATTATCTTTTATTCATAGATTAGGGTTGGTAAAACGCAAAGTCAGTTTACTCTAGAGTAACCGGCGACTAAATCTAAGAATAAAAGCGTTTGGTTGAATCGGGCCTTATGAAGGTGAAATGCATTGCATCATGTGGCTTTGCTCTAAGTATTTACGTAGGCATTCTGAAGGTATCTCACGAGTAGAAAAGTTTTATGCCATAGCGCCAATGTTTATTTTAGGGTTTTATTATAGGGATCTTTTATCATCAGGACTATCGTTGTACTAAGGAGAAGAAAGGGTTCAATTTATGCTAGTTAGTATTTATATAACAATTTTACTCTGTGATTCAAATTAGAGGCAGTAGGAATAGATAATAATTATCCATTCATATGGCAGTAAGTAAAAGATTTTTGTACATCATGATTTATAACAATTTCCCAATTTGTCGCTATGTTGTTGTCTAGTCTAGTCGTTACTAAACTCGACCTTGCCTCTTCTAATTTTCACGCTTAGCATTTTATTTTGCTAGTTGGTAATTGTACCAAATAAGACCACCTTACAGGGAAATACGGTTATGAGTTTATAATTTAGTTTTAAATTTAAAAAAAACATACAAACATTTTATCATAGACGGTCCGATAGCTAAGTCGGTAGTCCTGCCTGCTGCGCTGGGGGTGGGTTTTGAATCCCGCAAGGGGCAAATGTTTATGAATATAGGGCCCTTCTTAATGTGCTGATACTTTACTAAGGGGATGATTAGACCGTCAAACTGAACAACTTTCTCTATGGGACCAGCATCGAAAACGCGAAAAAAAAATCAGTTGGCCTATACAAAACTGCTAACCTAACTCGACCCGAATGTAGAACTGATTTATTTTCGCGATTTCGATGTTGGTGCCATAGAGAAAGTTGTTCAGTTTGACGGTCTGTGCATCCCTTAAAAAAGTGTTAGCATATTAAGTTGGACCCCGTATATGCATATTGTACCCGTGTCATGGATGTTTGAATCTATTATATATAATTATATGTATTCTATATCGTTGTTTAGTTATCATAATAAAAGTCCAGGCTAGATTCCGGTACTTCAAATGTGATTATTATTAGATCATTAATTTGTGTGACAATATCCAAGATATTTATTTATTATCATACACAGCGATACTTACGATCACAAATGATGTATTAAAAAGATCATGCGTATATTTATTTATAGGGAAGGCGTCAGACAATTTACGTAATTGAAGTATAGCTGGATCGAGCTCCCGTCAGAGTCAGAACTTATAAATCATCCCTCGGAATATCCGTTGAACAAATCCGATTCGGATAATAATGATCGATCGCATCAAATGTTAAGCACGATTTGCCGAAAAAAATAATCTGCTAATAAAATATCTTTTCAGTCAAATATTCAGAGGAATTTACGAGTATAATTCATCTTCACTCTTCACATTCGTTATATGAACAAGTTTCATTGATTTGAAATAGGTCTCTTTAGGTTTGTAAAATGCAGACCTCATTGTATTTCTTTCTTATAATTAACGCTTTAGATTATCCTTCTTATCGTCTGGGCAGCCACCAGGCATCAAAGAGAGTATCCGGAACGAACGGCTTAACGTGCCATCCGAAGCACGGAATCATCTTCCTTTTCATTCAATCAGGTGATTCAGCCTGCAATGTTCTAACCATAAACTTAATATTTTATGGTTCTAAACGACATCCGTGTCAAGAGCCCAATGCTCTAAACCATTCGACCACGGAGGAGTCCTATAATTAACGCATTCGATTATTTATCTTGTAGATTGGATAATTTTAATAAATATCATAAATACATGCATAAATTCCCATCTTTAATCCCTTTAGTGGTGATCACAAACTCTGGTTCACAGAGTTCGGCTCCTTCGGTGCGGATAGATATGCGTCCACCCTTAGATCAGCAGAACGAATTTCGAAATTAAGGGTATATTATTCGGAGCGCGCTCCATACAAACGTACTATGGAAATTTGTTTCTAGATTGTTTCTGCAAAATTTCATTGACTTTTATTAATCACAAGATTAAAATTACGAAAGTGTTCTTAAAACATGGAATGGTTTTTAAGATTTGTACTTTGCTGTTTGAAGCTCCAACAGGCGAGCACTAATCATAGGGCTGTTTCACATTCAGCGCACGTACGGGCTCAAGTGCTGTTGCAAATACGGGGAATAAAAATTGCAACCAACGATTTGCACTACAAGGAGCTATGAACAAATTGTGCTCGCTCGACCTATCCAAATAGTAGATTGGTGCATTTCTTTGTATAGAGAAAATTAACGGGGATATCTACCCCTTCCCTAAGTTAAAGTCGATTGACAATAATCCAGACAATTATAGTTACTAGGAAAATTTAAATTTTCCTGGTTTGACAATATTCCGGCCATGGACTTGAAAAAAAGACAGACATAATGTTACCCTAATAAAAAGAAGTGAAGCATATAAGGTCCGACAATTTCGTGTTCTAAAAGGGACCTACACTCAAACAGATGCACCAGATCTAGGCGCAGGTCTTACAACCCGCTGCCATTATGTACCACGCGACAGTGTGACATTACGCACACACATAATACATGGGTGCTTCACTTATGATTAAAGGAGATTGCGTCCGTCTTTTTTCAGGTCCGACATTCCGGCATCATTATAAATCATAGAACAAAAATGTTTCTTTCTACTTTATATATGATACTTTACATAACATAAAAATTCAGAGCACAAATTGCGTTCAATATGCAAGTTGTTGTTATAAAATAAGAATGTCAAACGCAAGTCAAAAGGAAGAAGAAAAATTATGTATTGCAAAATATACCTTTGAGTTGTGAATTTCCTTTAGGAATGTGATCTTTGGGAAGGATGCGCAACGCTTTCCTACTCGATACTGGAATCTAAAATTACTTCCATCCTTGTACAAAGGGGAAATGCACCTTTAGTTAGTAACAAGATCGGTGCCTGCTTTGATATACAATAGTAACAGACAACAGTAACTTTGGCGATTTAATGCAAAGTCTGTTTGTTGGCAAATGTCACCAACATTATGATTGTACCCCAATACCTTTGCCAGCTTCCAGATCATCGTCGAAATCTCGTATAAAGCCATAGACAAATTACTCTAGCGATAGACTTGCCCTTGCATAGAAGCAACATGTTCCACTTGAATGAGGTGTACGCACCTGATTGATGTTCCCGAGTTCACTTCGTCACTATGGCAATGACAGACCGCAATGTGTCATTTTGTGTTGTTTTGTGTGACATGTTGTTTGTTTGAACGAGCGTGTCTATCGCTAGAGTAATTTGTCTATGTATAAAGCTAATATTATAACTACCAAACAATCGAAATTGAAAAAAAAAGAAAAAAAGAATTAGATAGGTGTAGGTACAGAGCCTAGGTAGTTACTTATTTTATTAAATTTGATATTGTCTTATTAACTAATTACTTTTTTTCTGTTCGAAGTCAAGCTCTAAAGATTTAGGCGGGTTGTCTTCTGAGGTCTAGTGGCACACCCTAGATACTTCATACAAATGGGCTCGCACTGACACTAAGTGTTAGCAGATGTAGGTAAAAGATTTGTGGTGTGACTTGGGAGAGGCCTATGTTTACCAGTGGACGATGATAGGCTGATAATGAGATGCAGGTATGCTGAGTAAATACTCCTTTGCTTACTGTTCTCCATCTATCGTACCACTGAAAAGGGGAAGATCAATAGGGGAACGGACTCCATAACATATATTTTAGTTTTATCTTCTTAGTAAAGAAACTTTTGAAAATTTACTTAGATTCTCATTTTTTCTTATTCTTTAGCTTGAATACTCTTTTTAATAATAGGATGGAGAATAATAAGTATTGAAATGTTGATGATGTCACTTGTGGGTATCTAGTACAATTTTTCATACAAAGCGCACGTTTTGACATTTGATTAAGAGTTGCTAATTTGACTAGTTTACCGCTCCCCTATTGGTGGGGAGTAGGGAGTGCCCGTACTGTATGAAGAATGTCTTTCTTATATTGTGCTAGTGGTTAGAAGCCTCACCACACTTCCCAAGAGGGGGAGTTTCAATAAGTATTTAAGACGTTTTGTTCGATTTGTAAAACCACCGATTTTTTCAGTGGAGAAAAACATCCTATGATACGTTCCACTAGCAACGGATCGCGTGATCAGAGTGGACTAACCCACATATTCTTGTGATTCTACGAAATGAAATTAATTCTTATTGTCAGGTAATAGGGAAGGTTTTATCATCATCCCAAATGACACTCATTCGATTTCGGTGTGAGAGTATTTCATCGCCAGCCGACCAGACTGACGTTAAATGCATTAATAATTATTTGCTAGCTCGCCTTTGTCCTGTTCCATTAGAAAGATGTCAATCAACGAAGGCTGCCAATATCAGAATCAATCGATGGCAGCTGTCGTCCATTTAGGTAAAGATAACTAATTCAACAGTATACAGGGTGAAATTGATATCATTAGCATCCTTTTACCCCTACCCCTAGTTATTAGCATCCTTTTAAACTAAGAGTCTACTCATCAAACTGAACAACTTTTACTATGGGAGCAAACTAATGGGGAAAAAAAAAACAATCTGCTGTCCCATACTAAACTGCACCCGCCGCCGCTGCCTACACGACTCAAAATGTAGACAGCAGATTTTTTTTTAGTCTAAGGTTTAAAAGGATGCTTAATGATGTCAATTTCACCCTGTAGATAGATTTGTTTTATGATATATCCATAGAACTTAACGTCATATCATAGTACTTTTCACTAAAATTTTGACTGCGGAATTGCTTTCACTTTGTTGCAGCTTAATGCAAAATTAATTAATTTTTGACTTCAAATTATGGTTAAACCCGAACGATTCAGATGTTTGAATTGCAATGAATAGTATTGCAAACACTTGTCATTTATTACTTGCTTGTTTTGCCCCACAAGAGAGCACATCTGACTAACTGTCAAATTAGGCCAGCTTGACATCAACTGGTCTACCTTGAGGCAACGGACTCCCTGCAAACACTTGTCTCTTTAGAGGCCTTTATCATGAAGACGAGGCCCTGTATCAGATGCAACGAGTCTTTAAATTTTTGTGCATACGGTCAGGAGATCAGATAGATTTGCAAAACTCTTGATCACTGGCCGTATGTAAGGTATGGGACGCATGCCTACGAGATGGACCAATGAAAGAAATTACTGACAGAACTGCAGGCCAGCATACACCGGGCCCAAGATCGAGCGGCCTGGAGAGCTATGGTGGCATTAAACGAAGAGTCTATGAGGCTCATAGATGAGGTTACGACCAAGAAGATTATTATGACAGTTCAATGTACTTTAACTTGTCGTTCAGTTCTTAATTGTGTAGAGTCTTTTTTCAGGAAAATCCATGGAACAATCACGAAAAGCACCAATTAGTGGTAAAATTTGATATTTGAATTTTAGAGCCGACATAAAATCCAAAAACCCATTTTGATAAGAAGCCCATTTCCCCTGAACTTACGTAGGTACCATTATCACCACATGTCACACAAAACAACATAAAATGACACATTGCAGTCTGTAATTGACGTAGTGACGCAGTGAACTCGGGAACATCAATGTGGTGCGGGCACCGCATTCAAGTGGAACATGTTGCTTCTATGAAAGGGCCTGTCTATGTCACAAAATTAATTTTATAAACAAACTTTATCTTTTTTATCTTTAAATCATTTCTAATAAAACAGTAGCACAAAAATACCCACTATTAAAGCAGCATCATAATTAGCAGCGATTGCCTCAGATTTGCAAATATGCAAAGTGTTCAAGCCAAACTAATCTCTTTCCTCTTTGGATAAAATTAAAAAGTATGACAAGAGATACAAATTGCTTCGCCCTCAATTTGCCCGTGTCTCGACTTCACCGTTTTGTTTGTTTTTATAAAAGCTCGTTTATTAGGAAAACCGCGAGATATTACGTTTTCTGAATTTTTATTTGTGTGGGATAAAACCCGGTGAATATTAAAATATTCACTGTGGATATTAAATTTATTCGGAAATGAAAATTTACTTTAAAATGCAAGTGAGGTCGCCCGGCCTTTTACAGGTGGCTGTGATTATGATTTTTTCTTTAGATTTTGTCTTGTCGTTCTGTAAGCATGATATTATTTTAAAAGGTGACTAAGTACGGAACTCTGTTAGACTATAGCCCATTTCAATACGTGCTTCTCCGTTATAATATCTATATTTTTAATTAGTTGGCGAAACTGCACCAGGGCACTTGCTAATGATAACAGATTGCATTATCAATGTTATTAATATCAATCATATTTATTACATCGTTTTTATTACATCAATTTGATCATCAAATGTATCAGAGTTTTCAAACTTAAATAAAACCAATGGCTTTTCGGTGAAGGAAAACATCGTGAAGAAACCTGCATGCTTCAATTTCGAGGCATGTATTATACCCACTGTCCATTATTAAGTGGCGACGGGCTCACCCCCCGTCACACTGGACAGAGTTTGGGTAGTACTGGTGAAACGTGGATGTTCTGAGGTTTCAGAATATCTCTGACTACCCCCTCGGGCAATATAGTCGTGAGCATATGCTATGCTTATCTCTTATCTTGTTGTGGGGGCTGGCAGGCCAGCAACACTTCGACCCAGTGGGATCTTTTGTGTTAGCCCCAATACTTTTTGCTTTCCTCACCCTTCAAATATATAATAAATATGCTATGCTTAATATCAATCATATGATCGGGCGGCGGGTCATTATCACGCAATTGTACTTGGTAACAAATACAAAATGCGTTTGATAAATTTCGCCAACTAATTAGATTTAACCTTATAGTGAACAATATGGTTAAACTTCGCAGATGCAAATGTATTTAGTGTGGTACAGGCCTAGTACAAGGCATCCGTGAAAACAACAAAGAAGACGTGCCTCTATCATTGTTACTTTGCGCATGTCAAAAAGAGCGCACACAACTTTCTCGTTTTTTCGTGCGCCGCATGCTAACCGAACAGTAATTGTTTGCTTCTACTCACCGACCCAACCAGCCATGCACATCTTAGGATTGGGTCACCATAGTAACCCCCTAAGCCAATTCATACATCGAGGTGAAGAAAAAAATATGTGTGTTGTAGAGTTTCTGGCCGCTTCTTCTATGCAACGGAACATCTTCCGACGGACGCGGTGGTAGATTGAAAAAAATTACGTCAGAAAGTTGAATAAAAAAAATTCAGATTGAGTTTGGGTTGCTAGGTTGCTTAGCGTGCCGGTTGTTCGATTTGAGATGAAAAAATTATAAGGTACCCGTTTTAGATGGAATTGTACGACCTACCGTACGGTGGGAACCTATACTTAATAGGTGATTGTTTCTAGGTAGAGTCGACTCGATAAATACTTTTGATGTAGGTATTGATCCAAAAATAGCATTCGAACTGGATCACAAGCGCGATTATTTATGAATTATGACTCTGTCAATCAGCATATTATGATCAAACTGATTATTAATACTGTGATTGATTACATTCCCGTCCTTTTTATTACAAAATAAATATACACTTAAAAGGGTTTTTCACTTATAGATATCCATACCGTGGATGTGATTAATTATATTTTGGGGTAAACATCAATATTGCAGAATATTTCTCAACTCGTACCTTTTTTTGCGATTTAAAGTACTTGTTGCATTTTTAGGAAACTTGTTACATTGAGGTAGCACAAGATTAGGTAGGTATTATAGCAACGTCAATTACGAGAGCTTAAAACGCCTAATCGCTTGTAGATAGGGTACTATATTCGCCCCGCGTCTTTGCTCGTCTTTGCAAGGGCTTTACTTTGCCACCAGATAGTATTTAAGGCCCGAATTAATAAACGCAACTCCAACGCTGGCGACCTCTCAAGATGACGTTTTAATATGCGTTTGACGTTACTTAAGAGGCTATCAAAGTTGCGTTTTACGGACCTAAAGCGTCGAGGCGCGGGCGCGCGCGCACTTTTGCTACCTGGTCGGTAATTGTATATCATACCAAACCAAAACGGATTCTTGGTATACAATTATCGACCGTATGTCAAGGTCGCCAAAGCGCGCCTGCGACTCGACTCCGCCTCGACTACTACTTCCGAAGCATGCTCAAATACAGTGCTAGTTTTGCATCCGAACACAACCAAAGAGTACATACAAAAACATTTTTTTTAACGTAGGTACCTAATCTAAACGAGTGCTTTCCTTGTACCCCCGATATATTACTACCTGTAAATCCTTAAAACTACACTATTTACATCATAAGATATGTACTTTTCTACCAAAGAGTAAAGTGAATAAATAAAAATAAGTGGAAGACGTTGTTAGATATTTATTCGTCCCCTAACACCCCGTTCCACCATAAATCTGTGCCGTCTTGAATATAGTTTGCATTATTATGCAAACTCAAGTGCCAGAGACCGAGGCGTGTGAATAAGGAACTGTCGTGTCACAAAGTTTTAAGAACGGTTCTTCAGTTGCTTGAGATATTGAGAGAAGCAACGGTATCAAGATCAACTAAAGTAGTAGTTTTTTTTAAACTATTGATGGACAAAGATGGGGTCGAAGATGTAGCGAGCTTACCCAGAAGGGCACTGGCACTCCTGCACACCGACGGAACGCAGCAAGCTGCTTGGCACCTGACTCCGGCAGGAGGGTGGTCGCGAGCTAAGCGGCTCCTACCACACCGCTGTGCGGGATCGTTCAGCCGCCACCACAAACTAGGTAGCTTGTGGTGCCGTTGCCCGGGGTGGACCGCTAGGAGGTAGATCCCCATCCACCCCTAATTGAAATCCTTTGTAATATAGTGTCATAATATAGCATGGCATAGCATTTATGCTCACGACTACATTCTACGAGGCAGTCGGGTAGTCAGAGATATTCTGAGATCCATATCCAAGATTCACGTTCCACGTAGCAGTTGTAGCGAAACTCTTTCCAGTGTGACGGGGAGTGGCTCGCTTACAATGGACAGTAGATACAATACATGCCTTGAAATTGAAGCATGCTGGTTTCGCCACGACGTGTTCCTTCACAGATAAGCCAGTTGCATAAATTCCGAAAAACTTGGTTGGTTACTCGCCACCAGGACTGCAAATGAATAATAATATCAGGACTAATAAATTAACCTGACTGATTGATAATGTTATTATGCTCAAAATCAATATCGACTTCACCTAGTGCTCAATGTAGGATATAATCACAGATAACTTTCTATTAATAATTAAGTCCTGAACGGTAATTCAGTGGCGCCCTCATCGCAATATTGAAGATTTCACAATCAAGAAATTTGCTCCAGCATTCTACAAAAACCTTAAAGACAATTTTACACAATGATTTTTTACGTTTAAACAAAAAATAAAAAATAAAGAACAGCCTCTTCTACGTTTAGAAGCTATAAAAAGTAGCATAAGCATAATGCTCACGACTATATTCCACGAGGGGGTAGTCAGAGATCTTCTGAAACCTCAGAACATCCACGTTTCACCAGTAGTATAAAAAGTATTTTATAAAAATAGCTTTTAGGCGTTTTTAACAAAATGCTTTAATAGGACAGCTTACTTTGGCAACCTCTAGGAACGGAAGCCTAAAAAGCATATAGTAATCATAAAATGTTGTGATGCACAGCACTTTACACATATAATGATTAATGTCAGTGAATAAACACGAACAATGTATCGAGTTAACACGCAACCAAACGATTAGTCGATTATTAAAAGCATGCTTAATGTATAATCGATGGCTCTCGATCAATGACGAATGATTAATGTTACTTAACTGATGGACTTTAAATAATTACTAGCCTATTTGTGATGTTATTTTGACATGGCTGTTTAGACGTATTTAAACTTTAAATGTGGATTACGGGTGGATTAAGCAATTTTTTTTTTAATCTGGCATAGGCCCACGGCACATTCCCACTGCTCGGCTGTAACTCCTGTAAACCAGGATAAACAGCGGCGACCATTCACAACACTAGACAATGAAGTCCAGCGAGCCCGGGGAATGACTCTAATCTGTCTTGGAACCCGCAATTGTATAATTTGAGAGAGATTTCGATGGAAACTGCTCTGCAACTGCTATGTGAATGTGGCCCACTGATGTATAAACGAAGCATTACAAGTATTGGCACTAGATGAGATACAAACCCTCCCAATCTAAAACCTACGATACGATTGTTGGCTGCAGTAGGGATCAATAGGGAACTAAAAACGGGAGATTCACATAAAACCTAAAAAAGTCTCACAAGGACCCCAAATACATACAAAAATATTCTATAATTTGATGTAGGTATCAAAGAATTTATGTTATGTAAGGAATATGTAAACAAAGAAAAGGATTATCAAATGGAATTCAGTATTAATGTCAGTTAATCATTTTCCTCCTCGTACTATTACGGGAGGTGGATAGTGAGCATTAATGTTTTCCTCTCTCTCTTCCACTCACTTAGCATACATGTGCTTAGTCTCTTCTTGTCAGATTGAGCACGTTAGTGTGAAGTGTCCAGTGTGTGCTATTTATTACATAACTTTGTTTCGTTTCTTGTATCAATTTTGATATACTCGCTTTGTGCAATTATTATCTATTAAATTAACATTAAAGACTTCTATAAATTCGCAAAATTGTGTCAATGATTTGTTTATTATATATCATAACTCATAAGTCATAACGTTCATAATTATCTATTATCATAACAACCGTACAAAATCATATGAAAATCAATTCAATATAACGTGAACGATTAATAGAATCGTAAACAGTTCTAATACTATAATGTACATTTTGTTTGATTAATGATATCATACCCTGATGGCTTACCCCTAATTGCTAGGTTAGGCTATTCATATTTCGGATATGTGTACCTAAATTCAAATCTATTGCTTTGTAACTCAGCATTTCCTGATCTATTTTAGTCCTAGGTTAGTACGTTCACACACGGTGACGCATTGACGCACCGGGTGTGGTTCCATAGACTGACATCTGCCGCTCCGTCAGTGCGTCTTCGAGTGTGAACGCACTTATATAAGGTATTTATCTAGACGATTTTTAATCTTTTCACTTGTAAGTATTTGTATTATATAATAATAATGCATAATTAACTGATGTTCCACGTATAATTTGAAATGTAGGGCCACCTTAGAATTGTTCTTACAGCAAAATGAGCTATGTAACTATGCAGCTATGAGCAAATGTAGCATATTGTAGCAATAACAATGTTCTTTTTAGAATACTGATCAGATTTTTGTAGCTTTCTATTTTTGTTGGCATGGAGGCAGATCGAATACAAAATTATTTATGTTGCGTGGACGCTTGATTGATTAGGCCGAAGCGTAGGCCTGTGGCGGGAACCGAGCAATATTTCACACAAATACGGCCTGAAAAGTGGGTTCAGTTCAAGCGTATAGAGAATAGAGCACCATAATCATACTTGTTAATCTCGGCACTGGGTAGTACAGAGTAAAACCCTCGCACAGAGATCCCTCCACAAAGAAGACTACGGCTATCACAGGAGATTTCTACTTGCATATAACAGTAAAATTAAGCAACGAAAGCGTAAAAAGGGAAATTCAAATAAAGATTATTTACATTAGAGCGGGAACGAGCTTCCGTCCATTTCCTTTGATACAGTGGCACAAGAGAAACTGAAACGTGAAATTTGACGTTGTGTTTGTTGGGATTGGTATAAAAAATGTGTTTAGATGGTCTGTAAAATGCAAGAAAAAACTTTTGCCTCGAAGAATAGGAAGAGTAAGAACAATAAAAGTAAATTGAAGTTGGATAGAATTTTCGCTTCGCGAGTTTTAGTGGCCGATTTGGCGTAACGAGTTTTTACCGCCTTCACAACTTTGCAGGTTCCACAGATAAGTTCACTTGGTAGAACAATTTTTGTACTGACTTTGCTCTGTTGCTTGAAGTTGCTACTTTTACACGATAATTTACGTGCTCCGATAACATTAAGAGAATATTATTCCGAGAGCGAAAATGCGCGTTGCATACAAACGTACTATGGTGATATTTTCTATACTAACCAATTAAAGTCAATGAAATTTTGCAGAAATAACCTAGAAACAAATCTCTATGCTTCTATTTAAAATATACAGTTTCAATGCTAGGATTAATTTAAGATTTGTATGGAAATCTTTGAGGCACTGTAACATGAAAACTATACATTTTAACGAAAATCTGACTCCATACAAGCATAGAAATTTGTTTCTAGATTGTTTCTGCAAAATTTCATTGACTTTAATTGGTTGGTATTGAAAATATCACCATAGTACGTTTGTATGGAGCGCGCTCCGAATAATATACCCTTAAGTACTAATTTTAGGTAACTTTGTTAGCTTTATTACGGACGCGGACGTATTTTAATATACTATTATATCTCAGACAATGTCAAATAGATTATTTAGTCCAGAATCTAGTCTAGACTTGTAAACGGATTACTAAATAACAATACAGGTTGTTAAAATAAACAGTTGCATTACTTTAAGGGGTGATTGTACCCTTGATACTGATCTTTCCCAAAGAAACCTATAGGAAATTAGCAAAAAACATTTTTCGACTTTTCATACAAACGTTTGATCAGCTGATTGCATTTAGAATGAAAAATTTTGTGTTCTTGATTAAACGAAACACGATAGTTATTACTTCGCTCGATCATAAACACAAGCAAAGAGAAGTTTATGACTATTTTTCAAGATTATTAGGATTATTAACACATTAAATAAAAAAAAATACACTGAAAAATAGGAAATGATATTGTCTAAATTATTCGCAGGGTAGTTTTTTCCCCAACACCTAAGAGAAAAGACATTGAAGAAAATACCTACGTTTTTTTGCGGACCTGCTGCAATTGAAAATTGAAAATTGTTGCGGGATGGCTAATTGCAAACTTATATATGCTTGTTAGAAAGAGACGCTTGCACTCGAATTACCTGCCCTTCATTGATACGTGCACAAACAAACAGACAAAAATTCTGCTAATGGTCTCAATGCATTCCATTACGTTTCTTAAACGCACTTAAACGCTCCTTATGAATATTTTTGCAAATATCCTCAATGTACCTTCACGCCAAGTTTACAATTTTATTATAAAGTATACAGGGTGTAAGGAAAAGTAACACATTTTTTAATCATGGCACGACTATCACTTAAGTAAGGAAAAGTATCATTAACCTCTGTATCCATCAAAAATGAACAACTTTTACTATGGGGGCAAACCGATCGAAACAAAAAAAATCTGCTGTTGCCATGCTGTTGCATACATTTGAGTCGAGTAGATATGTAGTTTAGTACGGGACAGCAGATTTTTTTTTGGCTCCGATTGGTTTGCTTTCACAGTAAAAGTTGTTCAGTTTGATGGGTAGAGTCTTCGATCAAAATAAAATGAATGGATAGGCCTTACGCGAACATTTCAAACCAGAAAAATGAGGCAAAACAAATGAAAGGTTTACTTAAAATTTGTATGCAAGTGCCCTAGATTTGACAGATAATGGCGCTAGTTTGTATGTACCAAGTGCACCAGTAGTTTGCTTCAACTTACCGCGCTTTAGGCCTATCCATTAATTTTATTTTGATCTAAGGGTAGAGTAGGGAGTTTAAAGGTTAATGATACTTTTCCTTACTTAAGTGACAGTCGTGCCATGATTCAAAAATGTGTTTTTAATTCATAATCAAAACATAACATAATTATTATTAAATAAATAGCAAGCTTCACTGAAATGCTAAAACTACAGAGAAAGCTTTGAACATTTGTAAGTAACCGGTTGTCGGCAGTTCGCTCAGACAGCCCCCGTCTGTTTTCATTCACTTTCACTTGTTTGCCGCCTCCGTAAAGGGATCATAAATTCAATTTACTGAGGCGGTTAGAATTACATTTATGCCCGCGGAGTACCACGGTCACTTCGTTATCCGACGAAAGGAATTGTTGCTGTAGGGAAATGCAGCACATCTTATATTATTGGATTGTGTCCCTTTAGATTAGAGAATTGGAGAAAGGAAAAGAATATTTTCTTGTTTAAGTCAAATTTTTTTGTAACCATGAATAATTTTCCTTGCGGGGTTTAGCTTGCTTTGTCTTCAGGATTTTGTTACGATAAGGTTGAGCAAAGTCAGTGTTGTAGTAATAACAAGTTCAGAGGTATCTGCGCTGTCTTGGACAGTTAGTATTCTGTATGAAGCGGTTGAATGGAGCTTTACCTATCTAATCGTTGCAATCTTAAAGCGCTCTCTCAAAACGAAACATGTAAAGTGGAACAACAAAACTGCTCATATTAGTATTTTGACTTTCTACAGTCAACTTATTTACGAAGTATTTTATATTTTCGCAGGAAGTCTATTTTATCCAATAAACAGTGGCGTTCATAATTAGGTATGATAAATGAAATAATTTATTAGTAAACACACATTTTCGACTCGGTAAGGTCAACATGAAGTACTGTATACGCTATTATTAAAATACAGATTCTAAACTTACCAGACAAAAAGTTTAAATGCCATGTTAGGCAAGTCGTCTGTAAAAAAAACTGGCCAATTGCGTGTCGGGCCACGCGCAGGGTAGGGTTCCGTAGTTGCCCGTCACAATATACGAACTTAGAAGGGGGCTTTTTGTTTTATACTACGGTTTGACGGCTAATAAAGTCTAAAAAGTACTTTTTTTAAGTTGGTCGACTATTACTCGTTAACTTGTAAAGCTAACTTAGCGGTGATAGTTTTCCTTTTAATTTCATTATATACACTACTGCCATGAATTTTTTCACATATCTAGAAACAACCGTTTAGCTGGCAGAGGGGGGGGGGGGGGGGGACACTCGACTCTAACAAAAATTAGCACCTTAAAGCTTAATATTTCGCTAACGGATCCCTAAATCGAAAAATCGTTTTCCCACACCCACCGTATTTTTAAAAGACCTATCCAACGATACCCCACACCATGGGATAGACGAGAAAAAAAAATTGCGTCCCCACTTCACGGGTAGGGGACCCTAAAAAAAAACATTTTTCAAAATTTTATTTTACCACTTTCTCGGCGTGATTAATATGTGTACCCATGCCAAATTACAGCTTTCTAGTACTAAGCCTCTCTGAGCTAAGCCGCGGACAGACGGACGGACGGACGGACGGACGGACGGACGGACGGACGGACGGACGGACATGGCGAAACTATAAGGGTTCCTTGTTGACTTCGGAACCCTAAAAAGGTATAAACTCGATTATTATATGAATGTCCAAAATGTCTTGTCTTGACAATGTTACACTTTGTAATCTTATATTGTATTTGTAATTGTACTTTGTATATTTTGTTTTGTTTAAAAATGTGTGTTGTATAGAGTTTCTGGCCGCATCCTCCATCTAAAGGAACACCTTCCGACGCTGTGGCAAATAAAACACTTCAGAAGGCTATTTGATATTATTCTGAATAAACGTTTAGAGTTGAGTTGAGTCTGCTATTTTAAACTTGATGACAACAAAATTATACAGGTTAAGCGAGCGAGTCCACATAATAATATATTCCGGTCACACATGGAGACTTGGCCGTTGGGGACGTTATTGGAATATCTTTGCGTACCCCTGTACCACCAGCGGAGCAAGGTCATCTTTTATTCACTTTAACCTTCAAAAGTGACTTCTAACTACTCACTTTGGAATGATAATAAATTAGTGAATACTGGATAGGAGAAGTAAATCCGCGGGTAATTGGACAGTGGATGTAGATAGTACGAGTGGCTGGTTAACGAGCGCTGTGTCTGCATTACCACCTCTTTCATTTTGTGGCTTTTTAGGTTACCTTTATTGTTATAGCTAGTTTAATAAAAAAGTAAATTTAAGAGATCAAAAAACCCGTCTGCATAAAAAGTGAACTTTAAATGAAAACTGAAAAGAAAAAAAAGAACATTTAAAAAGTAAGTAATGCATTATTTTTTACCTATTATTTTTGATGTAAGCAAATGTATGTTTTACTTCTTTACTCTCTCTTTAAGATATTTTAGGTTAATTAATGTGTCGGGGACCGCAAGTAATTGTAAAAAAAATCAATGGTCATTTCATAGCGCTAATGAAATGACCATTGATTTTAGGTAGTGACTATCAGGTAGATGACACTATTAAGTACCCACCAAATAATTTCTACTCTACACGTGTTTTTTCCACCAAGGAGCATCCTCAGGAGGTGGAGCGAAACACGGTAGAGTACAAATAATTTGGTGGGTACTTAATAGTGTCATCTACCTGATAGTCACTAATTAACGCAAAACTAAGTAAACGTTTTAATCCGATTTTTTTCTGGAATTGAATCAAGGAGTAAACTTTATTTCAAATTTTTCATGTTGTTCTAGCAGACTATACCTAGGTACTCAAGTAAAATAATATACATAAACGTAAATATGAAAATCTTTTATCGATAATACAGAACAATAATAACAATAAAACACAGTTTTTCATTCATTAACATAGAGAAAATGAAAGCAAAACCGGTACTGATAGTATAGGATTTTTGTAATCAGAAAATGGAGCTAACATTTTTATTGAGACTCACAGTTCTATAAAGGATAAATGAGTCTTAATAGAGAAAGAGTGAATAGAGTAAAGAACGTATACAGGGTGTAAGGAAAAGTATCATTCAGGGGCGGATCCAGGATTTCATGTTGGGGGGGGGGGGGGGGCCCATCGGCCAACTCGGGCCACGTATTAAGATTAAAAGAAATTAAGAGAGCTCATTTCTTTACTCGGCCTCAAAATTCTGAGGTTCGTGGGGGGGGGCATGGCCCCATGGCCCCCCCCCCTGTATCCGCCACTGGTATCATTAACCTTTAAACCACATACCCTACCCATCAAACTGAACAAATTTGACTACCAAACCTTTGATTAGCAAACCTATCAGAAAAAAAAATTCTCTGTTCCATACTAAACTGCAATGCCTACTCGACTCAAACGTATGGAACAGCAGATTTTTTTGTTCTGTCAAGTTTGCTCCGATAGTAAACGTTGTTGAGTATGTGGTTTAAAGGTTAATGATACTTTTCCTTACACCCTGTACACAATTTCATAACATAAAAACAGTAAGGCCTCTGATTTAATTTAAAAAAGAAAATAAAATGGTAGTTTCTGAGTTTCCAAGGGTATACAAAAATAAAACGCTTATTTAGTTTTATAGGCAAGGTAAAACGACATACTGTATAAATCAGTTTTATAACATGAAACTCACGCAACCCTTTGTTTGAAATAAGCAAATAAATTACTTTTGTCTTATCTGAGAAAGTATTTACCTGCGCTAAAAGTAATGAGTTGTTCTATAACGTTTTATATTACTTACTTTGGAGTGTAGGTACCTCTAATATTTTATTGTTGCTATTTATGCAAAAATGAGCCTATTGGTGGTCAGGCGGAAAAGTCCGCGATAGTACCTATAGTCCTAAGGACAATAATAATTATAGGTTATGATGTGGTTGTACCCTGTATTTCAATTTTCCATTTAAAAACAAGTACCTGATTAGTAATTTAATAAATAAACGTCAAAGAACTAGTGAAATGTTGATTATTTTTTGGTTCAGAAATGATATACTACTGCTACGCTCGTAGCCATCCGTGTGCTACGCCGCTGTAGCAACTGCTACGGCTGTTGGCTGTTGCTTGGATCAAGTTATGCATGTATAATATCGTAGCAAAAATACAAAACAGCAGATGGGGTTAGTTTTGACAGAAAACGTGAACCAAGAGCGTGTCGGGCCACGCGCAGGGTAGGGTTCCGTGGTTGCCCGACACAATATACGAACTTAGAATGGGGCTTTTGTTTTGTACTACGGTTTAACAGCTAGTAAGGGGGGGGGGGGGGGGACAAATTCCCACACCCACGATATTTTTAAAAGACCTATCCAACGATAAAAAAAATCATCCCCGCTTCACGTGTGAGGGACGTAGGCCCGTAGGCCTCAAAAAAATATGCCAAATTACAACTTTCTAATAGGGTAAACTATACTATTGTTGGCACACCACTAGTCATTGGCACTTTGCGTTTTCAACACAAATATTAAGAATTGCTATATCACAAAATACATTTTGGTATTTTTATTGGGTTCTTTCAAATGTCTACATTCATAAATTTCAATGGTAATATTTGTAACATATAACCTGACAACGCTGTATAAAAAACAAATTCCTTGAAGGGAGAAAGAACCATTATGGCGCCATTTTTAAAAAAAATAACTAGCTTTTGGTAAGTTTGAACGACGATTATTTACGTGTAAATATATACAAATAAGATATTAAGTGTGTTATTTTGCTTTGTTTTACGACAAATAATAGATTTTAATGAGTTTTACGACAATTTTTCGAACAAAATCTTAAATTAATAGTTTTAATTTTGTACTAAAGTATAATTCATTGGCACCTATGCCAATCACTAAAAATCAATTCTAATATTTAGCCTTCAATATTAGACCAAGAGACGGTTTGCAAGTTAACATTTTTTAGAAAATAATGTTAGAATGTTGTTTAACTACCTTGCTATCAATTTCTGGCACTGCCAATCATTATACTCAGGTACAGTGCCAATCACTGTAATTGTATTGAGTGCCAATGGTTGCAATTGAAGGCATGGTGTCAAGGGATGATGACTTACCGTTAAATATTTTTAAAACACCTACAAAATGTCAAAAAGTTTTTTTTTTAAATTATTTATATTATTAATGGACTTCACCGCATTTCCGCCAGTCTGAAGTGGTTTGAGGGAGGATCTATCCAATCTCGAGGATTGTTTTTGAGGATGAACACAACTGAGATGGATAGCGGAGCCTCGTGACAGGTTGAACCGCGCGAACACCACGCGAGAGACAAGTGTTCGGGGCAAACCCTGCAACGTGAATCCAATCTTCTTCTTATCGTGTGGGCATGCCCTGGTATCAGAGTTTATTCTAACTGCCTTACGGCCTCTGAAGTGTTTTATATATAACGACTACTACTACCAGAGGTAGTAGCCGGGGCCAACGGGTTAACGTGTCATCCGAAGCACGGAATCATCTCTCTTTTCAGACAATAAGGTGATTAAGCCTGCAATGTCGTACCAACTGGGGAAAAACGCACAAAGTGACGTCACTAGGTGTCCCCCGTAGGAATCGAACCCACGACCTCCATGTCAAGAGTCCAATACTCTTACCCATTAGACCACAGACGGAGGTAGGCGGACGGCACGGAGGAAAAAATTTAGATTACTTTTAATCAACCACTTACAAAAGACAGTAAGGAAGATATCAGCGCGACTACACAAACTCCTGGGATTAACGATTCTGCAAACCTTATATCTAAAATTACCTCAAATATTAAGATTGAATCAGATAAAGGTACAGGAATATCTAAACTTAGATATTCCTGTTCCTTTCTCTGATTACATCACGAATTACAGTGATTGGCACTGAACCTGAGTATAATGATTGGCAGTGGCAGAAATGGATAGCAAGATAGTTGAATAAAATTATAACATTATTTTCAAAAAAAATGTTTAACCAAAACGACTTTACAGGGAAACAAAATCTCCACAGAATTTTGTGCTTCCTAAACCTATGAAAAAAATATTGGAAAGGAATAAATGAAGATGAACTATCTAATTTTTTGATACAATTTCAAGACTCAAATAATAAAAGAAATCTACAAAAATTTTAAGGCAGCTAAGTAGAGACATGAGTAGTATTCAGTAAAATTATTATTTTGTTGGTTTAAACTCATTTATTTGTACAAAATTGTAAAAATAAAAGATATTTGTGTTTAGTGCCAATGACTGATACATAGTGCCAATGTTTGTACCTGAAGTGCCAATGACTATACATTCGGGTATATATTTTTTAATTCGCAATTTTTTTATTAAAGTTCTGATAATATATTCTAGAATACTCTTTTATTTAATAACCTATACCCTAATCGATAATTCGAAATTGGTTAATTATGTCTAAACATAAAATTGAATTAGTTATGTCTGTCTAAGCCTTAAGGTGCCAATCATTGTATAGTTTACCCTACTTAGCGTCTCAGCTAAGCCGCGGACAGACGGACGGATGGAAATGGCGAAACTATAAGGGTTCCTTGTTGACTTGCTTCGGAACCCTAAAAAGGTTGGTGGTTGCTATATATGTTTTGTTCATTGACTGGCATTGACATTTTCTGGTGCTGCCATCAGATAAAAAGAAACATCAGATACTCTTTGACATTAAATACGCAAAAATGTTGAAAATTTTAGTCTGTTGTACATATTAGAACATCAATCAACTGCCTAAAAAGTCAATAAATTCAAGGTAGCAATTATTGAGGTACTATGTTAACTAGAGAAGCTACCGAGAAGTAATGTTTTGTAGCATGCGTTAGGGTGCACGCGCTCTAACTCACTTAGCCTGTGCCAGGCGCTCGTCGCAGCCTGACGCTTTCCCAGCACGCGCCCCACACTGCTGATCATGGTGCACAGATTTTGTTCGCGATGTCTGCTCTATACATAATTACTCAATGTTAGCAATACGTATTTCACATTCTATAAATGGAGAAGCCAAATTCTACCTAAAATAAGAAAAGATAGAAAAGCACGGAACAGTATCGATCTGTCAGCTCAAAAGACATTGCCCACGTGACGAACTGTAATATTCGTTTCAAATTGTTGCTTAACTAACGAATGATTATAATCAATGAACAAATACAAAGAGTATGATACCAAAATTATACATAAAACAGGAGGAATATCACACATCCCTATGAAATGAAAATTATCATGGGATTTCTTATAAAATTCAAATTCAAATGTACCCGTTTTGTATGCGAAACTGTGAGAAACTCAATTTGGGCAAATGTCGTTTAGTGCGTTCACACACGATGACGCACTGACGCAGCGGCAGACGTCAGTCCGTCATTTGTGAAGCAAGGAGTTGTATGAAACCGCACATAGAAGCACACACGGTGACGCATTGACGCACCGTGTGTGGTTCTATGGACTGACATCTGCCGCTCCGACGGTGCGTCATCGTGTGTGAACGCACTTAGAATGGAACAAAAATAGAACGCCATACATCTAGAAACAACGTTTTTTAAAACGAATTTCCATATTTTTAAATAAAATTTACCATTATATTTGTATTGAACACGATGAAATATTTAATAAGTATAATAACATTAAAATAGATTAGAATATTGTACTTTATTAAACAAATACTAGAATGTAAATCTACTTCGCTCGCAAGACCCGTAAACTTCTTTTGAATCCAAATATCAAAGACGGGTGCAAATTGGACAAATTTTCCGGCTTTTAAAGAATCCCCGTTCCGAAGAGCTAACGGGGAAATAGGAAAAATGTTTTCCATCTAAGTCGTTTCGGTTGGATCTTATTTAACGGGCATAAAGACCAAAGTTACTCTTTACAGTATTTTTTGCAAGGTTAGGTAAAACGAAACGAATGTGGGTAATTACTGATAGATCATGTATCTAATTATGCCGTTAGATGGCTGTGTACCTATTGATCAAGCCATGCATGTTGAGGAGACTTGAAAGTACTTTCACAGCAGATTGATCACTAAATTACCTCCATCCAGTGGGATGTGTACCTACAGGCTGATAATGATGAATGTTTCGAATTTGCTGAAATGAACGATATGATAACCCTTAAATAAAAATTTTCATCTATGAAGCGGATGCTTTGAACTTACCTTGACGATGCGCTCTTTTTAATTTATTTACTGATATAAGAAGCCTCAGGCGCACCTTTGAACTATTTTTTTTTTGTAAAATATTAAAGCACTTGCCCCGCTTTTCAATTATTAGCTCGTAATTTCAACTATTTTTATCATAATTTGCATAGAGTAAATTTTATAAAGTACTAGAGTTTTATAACGGATTTTAAGTCAAATCATAAGCTATCAAACAAACAAAAATTCTTCAAAATGGGTTCAGTCGATTTTGCGTGATGCTGTTACAAACAATCAAAAAGTCAGACAAAAAAAATTGATTTAGAGTCAGGGATACCTAATAACCATACCGTAATCTTTTTCTTGTAGATATCTTCAATGTACAGACAGAATTACCTACTTTATACAAATTCTTATTCTTATTATCCCTCCTAAGGTGGAAAAGGCTGTTAGTATAATAATCGATCAAATAATATATTTCAAAAATCGTTTGCGGTGTCTTGACAGAATAGTAGTCGTTACATAAAAACCACGTCAGAGGCCGTAAGGCGGTCTGAAAAAACTCACGTAGTCATTTTGTGCGCTCCTAAAAGTTTGGTCTTTGGGACTAGGAGCGCACAAAATGATCACGTAATGCGCTCGCCCAATGTCTCCCATAGATTGTCCACTAGCGTGGTTTTTACTCCTGTGGTATTGGCCATTCGCATAAACAAAAGTATAGAGCTGTACACAATACATATTCCACCTTCCTAAGCTAGCTAGTACGTAAATAAAATGATGACGAAAAACTTTGAGTGTTGCCAGATATAACTATGAATGTGAATGCATGTGACAATTGGTTCGGCCCCCTAAGGCGGCCTAACATAGCGGTATCATATGGCACAGTTATTTGAATTATCGCGTCCGCGTCTGCAGCAGTCAATGCGTCTTTGATTGGTTTCTATTTTATCCGGACACACAGGGTGTAAAATTAAATACGTTACATCCTCGAGGGGGTGCATCAGACCATCAAATTGAAAAACAGTCCGTATGGAGCCAACATCAAAATTACTAAAAAAATCCGCTGTTCTAAAGGAAACGTCAACGTCTACTCGACTTAAATGTATGGAACAGCTGATTTTTTTACGGGATTTTCATGTAGGTCTTGTAGTGAACGTTGTTAAGTTTGGTGTTCTTTAAAACCCCCTTTAGTATGTAATGCAATTAACTTTATACCCTGCATAACACAGGGTGTTAGGAAAAGTATCATTAACCATTAAACCACATACTCTACCCATCAAATCAAACAACTTTTACTATGGGAGCAAACCTATTATGAGCAAAAAAAAGTCAGCTGTCTCATACTAAACTGCAATACCGTAATCGTATGAAAGAGCAGATTTTTTTTTGTTCTGATCCTGTTTTTCCCATAGGAAAAACATACTCCACCCATCAAGCTGAACAACTTTTACTATGGATAGTAAAAGTTGTTCAGCTTTTACTATCCCATTGGTTTAATGTTTACTTTTCCTTACACTCTGTATACTGTATCTTTGGCACATTTAAAGGTAGGTAAGTAATCGTTCATCTGATATTGCTTGTTGTATAGAAATTGAATTTGATGTGGAGAAAGTTGAAGATTTCACTTACGTCAATTATTTAAAAAGTTACATTGAACTTTCAGCATTAGTTCTAATAAATCATGAAAACAAATAAAATTTATAGGTATTACAATTCCTTTGATATTGCCTCAAAGCAATCAATTTATGAAAATAGTCACCGTTTCCATGCGAATAGATTAACATATTTTTTTCGAAATTGCTAAAGAATATTCAGATTTCCGTCCAATTTTCTCTTGAAAGATACTCTATTGAAATTCACGTGGACTATATTGAATACTGCGATCCACCGGTTCTTCGGGAATGCATATTTATGAGAGTTTTGTTTTCGAGAAGGTATTGTTCAAGATGTTTTGAATTTTTTGCTACTTACTCGTATTTGTCGTTTGCAGAGGTAATATTATTTCATTTTCTAGGGTTCCGTACCCAAAATGTGCCAACGGGACAGCGAGTAAACACGGTTCAACCTTAGAAAACGTATACGTATAGAATGAGCCTCACGCTTCTACCGTATAAAACAAAATGAGCGAACTTTCTTAGAGTAGGTGCACTGAAAAAAATGTTTTGTTAAATACTACCAAACTTTATAGTGACTACCGAACTGTTTTGTAAAACATAATCAAACATTTGGTTAAAACAGCTAAACAATTGGCTATTTATAACCAAACGTTTGATTATGTTTTACAAAACAGTTCGGTAGTCACTAAAGTTCAGTTACATTACATTTAACCACTGACATAGTGTAAGTCAATGCATTTAACAAACATTTAGTTAAAGATTTCTTTGAGTATGTGCGTGAGTCGAGGCGTCATACCCATTATGTCTGTGTGCGTGCATATGGATAGGGTTTAGAGGCCAGTGCTGGTTGTAATTTTTTTCGACGCTTTCGTAGCTTCGACTTTTGAAATATAACTTACTAGTGTTTTCCCGCGACTTCGTCCGCACAAATTATATACCAGATTTTAAGTCAGATCATAAGCTATCAAACAAAAAAAGTTTCATCAAAATCGGTTCAGTAGTTTTTGCGTGATGCGCGAACAAACAAACAAACTAACAATTTTGTCAATAGATGGCGCTGCACGTTTTTAAATCGCGCTATCAAATGTTATTTGAATTTATATGAAGAGAACCGCTACTTTTTTATTCCTCATGATTTTACGGTTTTATAATAGTTAAGATTCAAGGGTTTTTAAGAGAATGAACAGAGTCAGACCATCAAACTAAACAACTTTCTCAACGAGACTAAAATCGAAATCGCAAAAAAATCATCCGTCCCATTCATTTAGGTCGAGTAGGACTGCTAGTTTGTATGGAACAGCAGACGGACAGCAGAGAAAGCTGTTCAATTTTATGGTCTGATCCTTGATCATAAGCATAAGCATATGCTCACGACTATATTCCCCGAGGGGGTAGTCAGAGATATTCTGAAACCTCAGAACATCCACATTTCACCAGTAGTACCGAAACTCTGTCCAGTGTGACGGGGGTGAGCCCGTCGCCACTTATAATGAACAGTGGGTACAATACACGCCTCGAAATTGAAGCATGCAGGTTTCCTCACGATGTTTTCTTTCACCGAAAAGCCAGTGGTGTAACAAATCTTACATAAATTCCGAAAAACTCATTGGTACGAGTCGGCTTGGACGGGGATCGAACCATCGCCTCCTGCACGGCAGGAAAGGTTACTCGCCACTGGACCACCACGGCTTTATCCTTGATCCTTGATCATCCCCTTAAAAAACCGTCAGCATATTAAGAAGGAAAGGATCTTATAATAAACATGAGGTGTGTTTAGGCGTTCGCGACTCAATAGGAGCCCGACGATGGAAGCCGGGGCCGGGGCAGACCAAGAAAAGGATGGCGTGGCGCGACGACCTGGATGCCCATGAAGCAGAATGACAATTGATGGCACGGGATAGAGAAGGCTGGAAAAGCTTGGGGTAGACCTTAGCCCAACAATGGGACGCATAAGGTTAAAATAAAAAAAAGGTTTAGGCATTGTGGTAGGTAATATAGACGTATAACTTACTTATATCATTACAAGTAAGCGAAACGTCGGAAGACCCATGTTACGTTTTAAGGACTGTGCCAAGCGTGACATGGTGTCGTTTAAAATTGACCACTCGAGTTGGGAATGCCTTGCAAGTGATAGGGATGAGTGGAGGAAGGTACTAGCTGACGGTCGAACAGCCCACGATGAAGTCTGGTTCGAGTCTCTGGCCGTAAAGCGAGCCAAAAGACACAGGGACGATCAGGCTCCTGCACCAACCGACACACAGCTCAAGTGCCGCAAATGCGGCAGGTCTTGTCGCTCCCGAATTGGCTTATACAGCCACAAACGTCGGTGTCTAAACCAAACAGACGCTGATTGAAACATCTACTTAGATGAAATAAGGCCCATGATGATGATGATTATGTGTACCAAATGTTGAGCTGTATTACAGACAACATTTGAACGCGTTAAAGCTTTTAACATATTGAATATACTGGCATCGAATATTGAACGTAATTGTAGGAACCATTATAATATTGTTCATTTGAGCATGCATTAAAGTTGCTCAAAATATGAATTTTCGTGCGTATCTTCATCGTATTGAATCACAAATAGTACCTATTCAATAATCCACACGTTGCTGTATAAACTTATTAAAATTTCCTTTGCGAATTACCTATTTATTTAAGGCGTATCAGCCGTGGACCACTCTCCTCTCACTCACACTCCATACTAATCGATGAGAAAGAGCGCGTGGCTCCGGTCAGAATTTTGCTGTTTTCTTTGAAAAATTCGATGATTTTTTATTAATTTCGAAAAAGTAAAAAACCACATCATTCTAAATTGTATTGTGAACAATATAGTAAATTTTCATTTTGTTCCGATTAAAAATGTAAGAGTAAAATGGTTACAACTGGAAAAAAAGGGGTGACTTTAGAGTCCCTTTTCTTCGGTTTTATTCATTAAAATCGATTTCTAGAAAAACCACATCACTTCTCATATCCTGTAGATGGTTCAGTTTAAATTTCAGCTCAAAAAGTGCCATAGTTAATGAATAAAATGGTTACAAAATTACCCAAAACTGGCAGGTAGCCCCTTAATGAAAAAGATTCTTCTTTCTTCTGGGCAGATTCTTATTTATTTTGTATAGTCTTATAGTTATATTTTAGTTTTAGGATATTATGTTCATTCATTTGCTTAACGTTTATGTTGTTTCTGTTAAATAAATTTTGTCATTTTATATATTGTGTATACCTATGTACCGCCATTTAGTATGACAATAAATCAGTGTTCATCTTTAATGAAAACAGGTTATACATAGAACCAAGGCCAGCGAATTTGGACCCAGTCTTTTTTACGAAAACTACCGGATCATAATTATTTTAAACAGAAAAAATTTGGAATTAAAAACAAGTCTTCCACATCTCTAAAAGTTTGGTTTAAATCTACGGTCAGTACCTAACATCTTTGGTTTGGTTGAACTACTAATGCCACACATTTAGTTTTCTTCAATTATCATTATCTTTATACGTTACGTTTACGTTTATACCTAACCATGAATGCATCATATAAAATTATACACACTTGATTCAAAAGATATCATATGAAGAAACACCCATCCCCCAACTTCTACAGGTTACAACCAATTTACTTTTTTGCTAGTTTTATTTTAGTCCTAACCTAAAATAAAATAAAAAAATAAAAATGTACTTACCTAGTAAGTTTAACTTTGTGATGGCCATGCACTCTGATTAGCAAAAATATAATTTATTTAAATCAGAAATATAGACTATCCGGCAACATTTTCTTGGATTTTACTAAAGCTGTTTTAAGATTAAAGGCCTCCGCTCATTGCAGCGATAATATCGCTGCGATTTTGCGATAATTGTTCTCAGTACATTTTGTATGGGGACGCGCGCGATCCTACACACTGCCGCGATATTATCGAGCGATAATATCGCTGCGATTTTGCGATTATTGTTCTCAGTACATTTTGTATGGGGACGCGCTCGATCCCACACACTGCCGCGATATTATCGCAACCTGACGCAATCTCTTTCTACTACATTCAGTGAAGGGCGGATGCGTGACGCGAATCGCGGAATCGCTGCAGTGTGTAAGGTGTCACGATATCGCTGTCGATAATATCGCTCGATAAAATCGCTCGATAATATCGCTGCAATGTGCGGAAGCCTTTATTGAGAGTAATCGTTTCAAAACTTTGTTTCTGTAGGTAATTCAAAATAGCTTAAAAATTTCGTTGCTACTTGGAATGGTAGGTATAGAAAATCTGTATGATTTGAGGAAATTAATATCTGTGTGATTAATGTTCAAGACATTTACTTACTAACATTTCTATTTAATAGACACGTTGTTACAAATTTACCAGTTTGCTCAAGCACACACAGCAAATAACATCAGTAAGAGATAATGTCGAGCAATCAAACTAATTGATTAATGTAATGAATGATTCAATTCATTATTGTGGCAGTAATGGAGAGCAAAGTCGTGTCTCTGCATTTAATTACGTTGATTTGTCTTGTGTTGACGTCGGCTTTAGTTGTCACATTCACTCTTCGATAAATAGAGTTCTGTTTTTATGGTAGTAAAGTGCAAAATGCTGTGAACTGTATTTTGTCCTGTTTACTAAATAGATTTGTATTCGTAATTGAGAGATGATAGCTGATAATAATAAAGTGGCAGTTAAATAATAGAACATGAAATCGTGTGATGGAAAAGGCTTTGATTCTTTTGTGATTTAGAGACTTTGAAAATAGAGAGTAGAATGGGATTTACATGAAAACAAATCCCAGATAAATTAAATGGCTTTGATAAGTTATATACAGGGTGTTTCATAAGTAACAATAAATATTGAAAACTCTTAAGGTGGTTGGAGAGCTGTCAATTTCATACAAAACGTTGTCGTATAACACTCGTAGACGGTATTAATATAAGTAATGTTTTATATATGGAAAAATAGCTTAGAAAATCTAGTTTCCGCGAATCAAATAATACTTACAATTTGTAATATAATTACGAAGATATAAGGGTTTGAAATTTTGTATAAATAATTTCAAAGCGTGATATCTTCGTAATAATATAATAAATTGTAAATATTATTTGATTCGCGGAAACTAGATTTTCTAAGCTATTTTTCCATATATAAAACATTACTTTTATTAATTCCGTCTACGAGTGTTATACGACAACGTTTTGTATGGACGGAAACCACCTTAAGGGGGTTGTTTAGACCGTCAAACTGAACAACTTTCTCTATGGGACCAACAACGAAATCGCAAAAAAAAAATTGAATCCCATACATATTTTAGCTCTAGTCGATTTGTAGAGTATGGAATATCCATTTTTTTTCGCTATTCGATATTGGTCCCATAGTGAAAGTTGTTCAGTTTGATGGTCTACACAACCCCCTTAAAGGTTTATTTGTATATTATTATGTCAAGATCAAGACAGTCGAAGCAACGAACGCGTAGAAATAATATCACCCAACTCTAAGGTGATAAACCGTGTCGCTATACATTATACACGCACACAGAGGTATTTTGTGTGACGTCTCACGCACACCAACCTAAGAAAGTTGGCCACTTTCGTTTTACACGGTAGAAGCGTGAGGCTCAATCTAGACATAATATATAAGGTCTAACAAAATTAGGTGAAACTATTTTAAGGGGATGATCAGACCATCAAACTGAACAACTTTCTCTATGGGACCAATATCGAAATCTAGAAAAAAAAACAGCTGTTCCATACAAACCTACTCGACCTAAATGTATGGGACCGCACATTTTTTTTTTC
Source organism: Agonopterix heracliana (assembly GCA_963693445.1). Lineage (NCBI taxonomy): Eukaryota > Metazoa > Arthropoda > Insecta > Lepidoptera > Depressariidae > Agonopterix > Agonopterix heracliana. The sequence continues at coordinate 8,181,735 of OY856310.1, forward strand.
GTGATTTCGATATTGGTCCCAGAAAAAGTTGTTCAGTTTGATGGTCGGATCATCCCCTTAAAATAGTTTCACCTAATTTTGTTATACCTTATAGGTATACTTTATCTAAGTTAAATGGTAGCTTGATATTGAATGAATTCTGATAACTTGGTTTCGCTAGCTCATTTACACGAATCGAAAAAAATAGCGGGTGACTAGCATTTTGCATCAATTATGTCGATCGGCGCAGTCGCACTGCGTACTGGGATAGAAATTGTTTGACAGCAGTTTGAGCAAACGATCGCCTGCGACTGAGCATTTACACGGTCGATTTTAGTCACCAGCCGCATGCTTTATTAAGGCGGTTAAGGTGGTCATCTAGTTATTTATAATATTACTATGGATTAATTAATCTTGTCGTAAGTATAGATAGTAATGTAAAAAACCGTTGTTATGTTTCTTTCCCCATAGTGTTTGTCCAGCAAACGATCTCGGGTGCACATTTCAAATTTTTTACAAGGAAAGTATATCACAATACGATTACGGGAACCATTCAATTTCCAAGACTTGACAATATCGTGGGGAAAAGGGTACAAATAACCTAAGTAAACTCAGTTCTGTAGTACCAATGAGGTTGCCTGATTTCGTGTCTATCAAGAGGTTTGCTGAATTTTTGCTTATTTCTACGTAAAATTTTGATTTAGTTGTTAGTGTTAGTAATGTTTCTGTCTTCCTCGAAAGGAATAACAGTCATGAGTTTATGTATGCAACTAAAGTACCTACATTACTAATGTTAAGTAGCACCCCCATCAGATTTTATTTATTTATTTTATTTTAAAAATATTTCGACTTTTCAGAAAAACGTTCGATCGGCTGATTGCATTTAGTATGGAAAGTCCAATTTTTTTTTTGCGAGTTTCCTATAAGTTTCTTATGGAATGTTGTTCAGTATCATGGGTACATTTACTACTGTTGACCCTAACACCCTGTAGATTCTCATCGCAAAATCATCAACAGCTAGCTATCATAATTCATAACTATCAGAAGCCAAGCACGTACCCAGACTTCAGTTTCGGGGGATATTCATTTTCTGGGGGGATTTTCATTGAAAAACGATGTTTTTTTTTGGACATGGTCACACAAATTATTTAGTCACATTTAAAGTTCCAGAATCTAGCTTGGACTTGTATTATGATAACTAGACAACGATATAGAATACATATACAAGGTGTTACAAAACTACAAATAAACATTTAAGGGGGTGGTGTAGACCATCAAACTGAACAACTTTCTCTATGGGACCAATACCGAAATCGCGTAAAAAAAAAATTATGTTCTTATTATACTATTATACTCTACAAATCGCTAGAGCTAAAATATGTATGGGATTTAAAATTATTTTTTTCGCGATTTCGATGTTGGTCCCATAGAGAAAGTTGTTCAGTTTGACGGTCTAAACAATTATGAGTTTCAAAAATTTATTGTTACTTATGAAACACCCTGTATAGATACAAACATCCATGACTCGGGTACAAATATTCACCATACAAATATTTGTCCCTTACGGGATTCGAAGCCGCGACCCTCGGCACAGCAGGCAGGTTCACTACAGACTGTGCTGTCGGGCCGTCAATATTATAGTATAATAATATTATAGCTGTAATCACTGTCACTTTGCTGCAATCACCCACCCCTGGATAAGTGCTTGTCAGAAGCTGCTAGATAGGTGTTCCTTTCTATAATTATCACGCTTGGTGAGGAGGTAGTAAAGGGTCAACTCACATTGATGAAACGGTAGCGGCGTGACGCGACGTGCACTCTGCACTTAATGTTACACCTAGCATGCTGAACTACAGGCTGTTAGGTTTAACAGTTGCATTACTTTAAGGGATGACTGTACCCATAAGAAACGTATAGGAAATTCATTTTTTTTTCCGAACATTCGATCAGCTGATTGCATTTAGTATGGAAAGTCAACAAGTTTTGTTGCGAATTTCCTATAGGTTTCTCAGGGAAAGTTGTTCAGTATCATGGGTACAATCATCAATCACCCTTTAAACTAGTGCAACTGTTTACCCTTACACCCTGTATATCTACACTGATCCAACAAAATGCTGCTACCTTGGCAGTCTATACGTATAACAAAATGTTCTCTGCAGCAGCAACAAAATAGTCATATTGTAGTCCGGTACAAATTCTACTGAAGTTTTTGAAATGAATCTGGCAACACAGCACGTCTTATATTCCGTTAGCATTTTCTTCAAAGTAATACGCTTTTCGTGCGGTAGACATCAAAGCTATTTTATCTCTTTACGTTTTGGGTAAACGTACTGGTGTATTTATTTAAGATGTAACGATTTTCTGAATGTAAGTACCTATTTAAATGTTGATTAATGTTTGATATTTTTATATTCGCGTTACAATACCTTTTAAACTCTGTATTTAAATCGTTATAATATGATCAGGTCTCGATTCTGCAACTCTTAGCTTTATTTAAGAAATGAGGTCTGACATTCTTTAAAATACAGGGTAAATTTTATATCACTGCGGATAACTACAGCATGGATTCCACTCATTAAACTGAACAACTTTCACTATGGATCTATGGATCCACCATCGAAATCGCGAAGAAAAAAAATCTGCTGTCCTATACATTTGAGTCGAATAGGTACAGCAGTTTTGTATGGGACAGCAGATTTTTTTTTTGCGATTTTGAATTTGTCTTCATATTCTATTCTATTTTTTAAAATATGGCTGCCATCTTTGGTTTATGATGATTTTGCCAATGTCGAGTTTTTATAGCAAAAGTGCTTGACGTTGTACGGTTATATTGATATTTTGGTGACTTCAAGGGTTGTTCTTATAAAAGAACAATATTATCCTGAGCCACCACTGGAGTTCCACTGTAGGCCGGGGATGGGGCAACCGACGCGCACGTGACCGCCCAATAGCAGACCCACAAAGCAACTCCATTTGTCTTCATAGTAGAAGTTGATCAGTTTGATGAGTAGAATACATGCTGAAGTTATCCGCAGTGATATAAAGTTTCCCGTATGTGCACTTATTTAAAAACCCAGTTACCATAATAATTAGACATTTAACTAAACTGTCGGTTGTAAAAAAATATGAAACGTTTTAGCAAACGAATAGCTAAAATCGGGAGCGTGATAAGTCACAATGTGTAACTGACAGTGTAATTGGAACTAATAGAAAACAGACTTAGAATTCCTTGTTTATTGTACTTTATTTACCTACAGTGCCTATTTACTACTTTCGATATAGCTAGTTTTTAACCCCCGACGCAAAATGTTATAAGTTTGACGACTATGTCGGTCTATTTGTTTGTCTGTTGGTCTGTCTGTCTGTGGCATTGTAGCTCTCAAACGGGTCGACCGATTTCGATGCGGACCCCCAACACCAAAAACAAACTTTTAAAAAGTAAAAAATAATTCGGTCACCTATTATTTGTGATGCAAATGTATGATATTTTATGTCAATTAATGTGTCGGGGACCGCAAGTGATTGTAAAAAAATCAATAATCATTTCAAAGCGGTCTCCTACGCATTAATTGACCTAAAATATCGTAAAACATACATTTGCTTACATCACAAATAATAGGTGACCGAATTATTTTTTACTTTTTAAAAGTTTGTTTTTGGTGTTGGGGTTTTATCTTCTATACTCCTATACACATAATACAATTCTAAACTAGGCGTGGATATAGGTACAGTCAGCAGCAATAAGTTATAAACACTTTAATTCTACGTCGTCGTAGTACTAAAGTGTATATAGCTTATTGCTGCTGACTGTACATTGAAGATATTTGCAATTATTATACATTGAGACCATTTTTAGAATTTTTGTCTGTTTGTTTGTTTGTGCACGCATCACTTAAAAACTAGTGAACTGATGTGGATGGAGTTTTCAAAAAAGCATAGTACTTACTTATAATTAACATTTAAGCTTTATTTTATTGCAATCGGTTCATTCAGCCAAAAGTTATGAGTATTTGAATTCAGTGGTCTGCGCGAGTACGAAGGCGCCGCCGCTAGCTTTCATATTATTCTAGTAAGATACGCTCTTCAATCGTCATTGCATCCTTAGATACCTTCAACATCAGCCCACCTATCCACTCAGGATTATGTAGGTATGTAATCCATCCTGGTTCTATTCCATTCATATCTAGTGACTGGCACTCTTATCCTTGCCTGATGTCTTCGATATGCTTGGTTGGCTGTTACCTACCTACCCCATCTTTTCTCTAGTCTCAGCAGTCAGTTGGCATTGACTTTAAAATAGCAACTATTTTAGGAGCAAATTGTACATTATTTAATTGACCCGATTCACTAAGCGGTAAGATATCCAAGGTCGGTATTTGGATAGCTTACCGTTTTAATCTGTAGGGCAGTTACGTATTTTTAACCCCCGACGCAAAAAGAGGGGTATTACAAGTTTGACGCCTATGTCGGTCTATCTGTCTGTGGCTCCCTAACGGGTGGTCCGATTTCGATGTTTTTTTTTTAAACAGAAAGCAAATTTTTATGAGAGTGTTCTTAGCTTTGTTTCATGAAAATCGGTTTAGTAGTTTTCAAGTAACTTTAAAAATGACGAAATAATATTAAATTACAAATTTTAAAACCCCCCAACGCCAAAAACAAATATCTTAAAAGTGAAAAATAATTCGGTCACCGTTTGAAGTAGGTAAGCAAATGTATGTTTATTATTTTTTTAACTCACTTTAAGATATTTTAGGTCCATTCATGTGTCGGGGACCGCAAGTGGTTGTGGAATAAAAAAATCAATGGTCATTTCATAGCATTCCCCTACGCATTAATTAACCTAAAATAGAGAGTTAAATAGAGAGAGACTTAAATAATTATTGTCTTTGAGAAGCGTTTTTAGGGTTCCGAGTCCGTACATAAAGGTTTCCAACGGGACTCTATTTATTACTAAGCCTAGACTGTCCGTCCGTCCGTCTGTCCTATCCATAAAGGGCTGTATCTTTTGAACTGTAATAGCTAAACCCTGTTTACTACCAAACTCAAACTCAAAATAATTTATTCAATATAGGATGCCTGAAGCACACTTATTAAACGTCAATTATTTTTTAAGCTACCACCGCGTCGGAACGTATTGTCGCTGTAGAGAAGATGCGGCCAGAAACTCTACAACATTACAATATAAATTCTTAAGCTACGGTTATAGACTAAGAGATAAGTGTACTTTTTGCAACCATCAGCAGCAAGGCTGATTCAGTGTTTATGTGGTGTAGAGCATCTGTGTGATGGGGATGGACCAGGTCTGCCTGCATAACTTCAGTCGGTTTAGGAGTTACAGACGTTTAAAGGTCTGGAAAAAAATTACGATCCACAGCAAGGCTGATCGTATGATATTATTGTAGTATGCACTGTAGCTATGCGAAAAGTACAAAAGCTGACATGAACTGCCAGTCGGTTTAGGAGATACAGCCGTTCAAAGGTCATACCTTTGAACGTCAGTAACTCCAAAACCGACTGATGAACCATGTCAGTTTTTGTACTGTTCACATGGCTACAGTGCATACTACAATATTATCATACGATCAGCCCTGCAGCTGTTCGTAATTTTTTTCCAGACCTTTAAACGTCTGTAACTCCTAAACCGACTGAAGTTATGCAGGCAGACCTGGTCCATCCCCATCACAGAGATGCTCTACACCACATAAACACTGAATCAGCCTTGCTGCTGATGGTTGCAAAAAGTACACTTATCTCTTATAATATTATGTATAAAGTAATACATAGTCTATTTAATTAAATAATTAATACTATACAGAACAATAAGTTAGTGACATTCAGACCCAAGCATCATCCCCTCCTTGCGCAGGATCGAGTCGCACTTAGCCGGTTTTCTATTTAGTATCAGTATTGTTTTTCTACTTAGTGTTTTGAGCGTACTCAAAGGTTCACCAGACCGTTTTATATATTCACAATGCCGGAAAAACGAAAATGAATGTGAATAAATAAGCTTTCAGGTTAATATTGTTGTTGGGAATATAACAAAAGGGAGCTATAAGATATTTTTGTAACAAAAAGCTTTGAAACCCAATAATCACATTATGGAGCATGTATTTTCAAAGGTATTAGAAAACATGTGTGTTCTTTTCGGCGGTAAGTAGGTACCTAGAGATAGCCAACGTTTGTTATTGTTTCGTTTGCAATATTTGATTAACAAATCCAAGGCCACGGCTGGTCTTCAGTCATCACACCTACCCTGGCGGAAGCTTAGGCTTACCTTGTCAATAAAGGAATCTCTTAATTAAGTAGTTCCTCCACAGTATCAACTCAAAACTTTTCTACCTAGGTATAATAAACTAAAAGGAAAAGTATCATTAACCTTTAAACCACATGCTTTACCAAACTAAACCTGTCAGACGAAAAAAAAACTATTGTTCTATACGTTTGAGTCGAGTAGGCAAGGCAATATTGCAGTTTAGTATAGAACAGCAGATTTTTTTTGTTCTGACAGGTTTGCTTTAATAGTAAAAGTTGTTCAGTTTGATGGGTAGAGTATATTATTATGGTTTAAAGGATCTTCTTCTTATCGTGTGGGCAGCAGTCCTTGGTGACCGAGTTTTTTCAGACCGCCTTACTGACGTGGTTTTTTATGTAACGACTACTACCACCAGATACAGTAGCCAGGACTAATGGCTTAACGTGCCATCCATAGCACGGAATCATCTTTCTTTTCAGACAATCAGGTTGTTCAGCCTGCAATGTCCTAACCAACTAGGGAAAAACGCACAAAGTGAAATATCACTAGGTGTACCCCATGGGAATCGAACCCAAGACCTTAAGGTTGATGATACTTTTCCTTACACCCTGTTTTCCTTCACGTAAATTTCAGTAGATCCATTTTATTTTACGAACGAAGTGACACACCGTTGTCAGAAACCCTAACGCCCTAACCACGAATCCCTAGTTATCTAACTATAAATTCACTTTGCACCAGAAAATTAATTCAAGCTTGTTTGAAACTAACGCTCGCTGTTTGACGACACCTGCTTCGCAATATAACTATAAGCTGGGCTTTTAATTCAAAGCTGTAACTTAGTAATCTTGAAGCAACAGGTAGAGTATACATTGTTAAACTTGATCCTCTTTCAAAATATCTCCTTATTCTAGCAGTTGTCTTTGACAGTGCTAGTTGTTGAAAAGCATAGCATAGCATAAGCATATGCTCACGACTGTATTCCCCGAGGGGGTAGTGAGAGATATTCTGAAACCTCAGAACATCCGCGTTGCGTTGTGCTGAAAATCTACTGTAAAATTGATATCATTAGCATCCTTTTAAACTAAGAGTGATCCCATCAACTGAACAAATTTTACTGTGGGAGCAAACCGATCGGTGCACCGAGCGGTAAAAAAGAATAGGCTGTTCCATACTAAACTGCAATGCAATGCAATGCTGTCGGCCTACTCGACTCAAATGTATCAACAGCAGATTTTGTTGTTGCTCCAATCAGTTTGCTCCCATACTAAAAGTTTTTATTAATACTATTATAACACTTTACTGTACACACATACAAATTGATACAAACAATAGAAAAGGCATGTTCTTACAAAGGACGAGCTTATCAGTCTCTTAAGAGAATTTTATTCCGAGAGCGAAAATGCGCGCTGCATACAAACGTACTATGGCGATATTTTCAATACTTACCAATTAAAGTCAATGAAATTTTGCAGAAACAATCTAGAAACAAATCTCTATGCTTCTATGGAGTCAGATTTTCGTTAAAATATACAGTTTCAATGCTAGGATTAATTTCAGATTTGTATGGAAATCTTTGAGGCACTGTAACTTGAAAACTATACATTTTAACGAAAATCTGACTCCATACAAGCATAGAAATTTGTTTCTAGATTGTTTCTACAAAATTTCATTGACGTTAATTGGTTAGTATTGAAAATATCACCATAGTACGTTTGTATGGAGCGCGCTCCGAATAATATACCCTTAAGAGATTTCTTCCAGCAGACCCGCAACAGTGACAAGAGTTAAATGGGAGGCAGACATAATGTGTAGGCACATACAATTACAAAGTTGTTCAGTTTGTTGGTTAAACTCTTAGTTTAAAAGGATGCTAATGATATCAATTTCACCCTGTATATCATAACATAAACATAAATATTCATTATTCTCTACAGAGGAAGGTTAGCTGTATTTTATCTATCAGGGAACATAGTTTTTTAGGGTTCCGAACCCAAAGACGGAAAACTGGACTGTAATAAAGCCTCGTTGTCTGTCCGTCCTAGGTACAGTCCTAGGTACAGAAGGCTGTAATCTTTTGAACCGTAATAGGTAGCTGGTTGAAACTTTTCTACAACGACTAACTACGTTTTGATTGATTGATTTTGTGAGCAAACATTATACAGGATGTAAGGGACAGCCCTCCGCAGACTGAAACGGTGAACTCAGACCATCAAACTGAACAACTTTCACTATGGAGCCTACCTCAGGAAACGCGAAAAAAAATCAGCTGTCCCATACATTTGGATCGGGTAGGTACGGCAGTTTTGTATGGGACAGCTGATTTTTTTCGCGTTTCCTGAGGTAGGCTCCATACTGAAAGTTGTTCAGTTTCATGGTCTGAATTCACCGTTTCAGTTTGCGGAGGGCTGTCCCTTACACCCTGTATAAACATTCGGTAATAAGTTTTATTCAGTCCATTTATACGACATATCCACACGAGAAGAAATTGTGTGGTTTATTCTGAGCCGAGAGTAGTTGCTAAGCTGCAAGCATACCAAATTAATACAGGGAGAAAATTAAAATATGTTATATACTTAATAGGGGGTGCTTCAGACCTTAGATCAAAAATAAAATTCATGGAGTGAACATTTCAAACCAGAAAAATGAGGCAAAACAAATGAAAGGTTTACTTAAAATTTGTATTGTGCCCTAGATTTGACAGATAATGGCGCTAGTTTGTATGGACCAAGTGCACCAGTAGTTTGCTTCAACTTATCGCGCTTTAGGCCTATCGATAAATTTTATTTTGATCTAAGCTTCAGACCATCAAATAATATTAAGGGATCTTAAGGTTTCAAATCCAAAATAAACATAGTAAATAACAATACAATAATGCGGAATAAATTTTGTGTAAGCTGTGCTCTTCATATATTGTCCTTGGTATTATTTTACGGCAAGCGAACATGCTAAGAACAGAGGCTTCAAACGCAATTATCTGTAATACGTTTTTATATAAAAATATCCTTTGTGTCGAATTCGCTTCTTAAACTTGTAAATTGCCTATCTAACATAATAAACATGGGGAGAAGGTTCAAATTTGAGTTACACCCGCATTATATTCAGGCAATTAAGCCGAAACTTAAAATAGGTACAACGGATTTGAATTCTTTATTCGCCTTATTATAATAAGGCATAAAAATTATAGTTTATACAATAAAAATGCATAGCATGCTGTAAAAAAAGGTGTGCAACTCAGTTTACGGCAGTTGGCGGAACGAACGACTACTGCACTGTAATATGGGTGAGTTGAGGTTGACTCTGGAAAAGCTGAAGCTGGATTACCATTGCAGTGAATGGCAGGATGCAGCACCGAACGAGAGATCTGGAAGAGTTTAGGGGAGACCTATGTGCAACAGTGAAACGAGACAAAAAAATTAACATAACAATAAAATATGAAAACCTCCTAAAAGTATCGAAAGTACCTATAATCAAAAATGCTTTTAATGAATTAATCGATTTCTTTATTGACAATAATACACAAAAATTTACATAAATTGAATTAAATGAACTATATAAAATTGACACTTCATTGACTGACTCTAAAAATTGACATTTAATTTGTGTATTTCTAGTTCTTAGGTGGTAAATGGGTGGTAATAATTATGACATCTATCTTATTTAATTTTGAATTCTGTGAAAAAGTAATAAGTGATAATATTGTAATCTCAAACTCTATCAAATATTGCAGTGCCCCGACGGGGTGCGACATGTCTAAATGACTATAAATAATGTATTTTTCTCACCTCCGGACGGAAAGCGTCAATTGTCGTCCCGCTGCGCTAAACGAAGTTGTCGCTTTCCACGGCCGTCGAGGAGAAAAATAGTATACTAACCTCGGACAGTAAATAAGAAAGCCTCAGATCTCATGTAATTGTTGACCGAGGCGAAGACCTTTCTTACTTTCCTGTCCTCGGTGTGTAATCTACTATTGATCTAAGACAACCATGTGGCTATGTAATAAATGAATATGGATATGAAACAGGTTAAAAAAAACATTAAGTTCAAATATCAAAACGAAACGTCGTAGGTAGAACGCAACTGGTGGTGAGCTTTGTTCTAAGCTTTAACTTGTAAATTGCCTTTATAAGTACAAACGGGTAAGTAAAGACAAGCATATGTGTCGACTGTCGACTACCCTGGATTATGTGCGAGCTAGTAGAGTGTTTCAGCGAGCAGTGTTGTTGTCCATGAGCTTTTATGTTGTAGGACAACTTTAAACGGACATTCCGTTTTGTAATTATTTTAGAAACATTTTGAAACAAAATGTTAAGCCTGCCTTGCTTGCTTACAATTATTAGAAATGCAAGCAAGGCAAGCACAGTAGGTATTTTGTATTATGGGAAATTTGTGACTCTTCACTCTTCTACTTTGTAACTAGCTACTAACTGGGAATTAATAAATGAACGTGACAAATATAGAAGAACTTGGTCGCGTGGATATCGAAGAGATTTTTATTATATTGTTATGCATTTTGCCAGGTACGAAAAAACTTCTCAGTAAGTATAATAATTATTGTGTAGTAAGTATTAGGTAGATAGTGTAGTGTAAACAAAGTACTGTAGAGTACAGATTTTGATTTTTTTCTCTACTATCTCTATGTATTTGATTCTATGTCTAATCTATTCGACTCGTAATGTACGGGATAACAGACTATTTTCTCGATTTTGCTCCACAGTGAAACCTCTAACCATCTTCATTCCTATCTGTCTCTTGCTAGTCTGGTCTAGGTTTCCCTGAAAGGTGCTATTATGCTGCAAGTCAAATAAATAGGTATTTCCTCTAGAAAGACGAAAAACCATTTTTATATTTAAGTAGATTTGAGTATTTGGTTTTGTAAAAAACTTTCTATCAATTAATATACACGATTTTTGGTAAAAAGTCAAACAACAGTTAGGCTTATATCAAACAACGTTGTCCTACACTTGTCACTATGATGGCCACCTGTCAACGAAACATGACATATGAGAGCATGAATATGCAGACGAAATCTCAAGACGAACATCTGTTGACAGTCGGCAATGAATTCTAGATGTATGCACGTCTCATATTTTAGCGGACTTTATCCTGCCTTCTGCGATATTAGAAGTGGGGTTTGTGCCTTTTTGTGAAAATTAAAATAAGACGGTGAATATGATGGTAATGAGTAAAGGATTGAAATAATATTGTTCTGGAAGATTTTTTACCTACTTTAGTAATACTACCATTAGGAATTTAAAAACCAGCAGATACCCAAAAATAACACAAAGTAACTGCTTAAAAGCTTTAGAGCCAATCCGTTTGTAACTAAGGTGCTAGCGCCATATACTGATACCGGATGACTCTATGCTATGAGCCAATACCACTATCAACTGGTCCCCATCAAAGCGAAAACTGCGTTGAGGCAGACCTAACTAAAGGACGAAGGAGACTAAAGGTGGCGGGATGTGAAGAACTAGCCTAACCTGGCAAGCAAATCCGGAACACATGGAACGAACTCAGAGTCTTTACCCCAAAGGTTTAACGGCGATGGCTGATAAAATAAAAACGCCTATTTAGATCAATTGACTAAAAGTGTTAGTTTTATTTAATTTCTAGTTAGTTTTAAGATTGTTAGCATACGCATATGCTCACGACTATATTCCCCGAGGGGGTAGTGATATTCTGAAACCTTAGAACATCCACGTTCCACCAGTAGTACCGAAACTCTGTCCAGTGAGACGGGGGGTGAGCCCGAGGTCCGGTTTAAGATTGTTAGTTTTATTTACTTTATTTTGTCTGCATTCTAGTTCGTTTTAAGACATTTAGTTTTAATTACGATTTTCTATCCTGTGTCATTTTATTGCAAATAAATAAATTATTGTTTCAAATAATAGGAAATTTATATTTAAATTGACTAAACAATAAAAGGTTAAATAATATAAAAGGTTAGCATGCGATTCTATTCTATATTCAGTACAACAGAATACAGAGAGATATCTTCTAAGTAATATGTACTTTGGGATTGTAATCCCTTTAGGTCGATGTAGGTAATTTATCTCGACATCTATATTATTGTACGACCGCCCTACTGAAGGCCCGTAGGACTTAACAGCAAAAGATATAAATTATTCAACTGAACAAACCAGCACGTTTTCATTCCTAATAGTATTTTCACTAACTAATTTACACGGCAAATCTAATCTTGTGGTTCGAGAAATGCTTCTGTAAAGCCTTTCGATTCGGGCACTCAACCCTGCCGGATTGAATATCTCTGATTAATTATTCCGTTTTGCTAATGTAACACTAGTTAAACTTATAATATAATACAATTTAGTTTTTGATTAATATAAATTACCTAACTTTTTTTATAATAGAATGAGAAGCTATATTGGAATAAATAAAATAGAAACCCAGTAGAAAAAAAATGATATGCAATGTAAAGCCTGACCAGAAATATAAAAAACCTCGCCATGTTGTGGAAAATATTTGGAACTAATTGTTGTACTTGGAACACGAAAGGTTAATGTCGATTGAAGCGCCCCCAATCCAGGTTTTTTTATATTTCTGGTCAGGCTTTAATGTAATGAATATTAATTTTATGCTACCTACCTATGTTATCTCTTTCTTCATGCAGTTTATTATATAAACATGAGCCTACTATCATATCTTACTTTTCATGCATGCATGGACCATAAACTTAATGGCATGGACTGTCACCAAAAGTGATTTTAACTTGTATAAACCACAAACATTATATTTTTGTAAATTAGATCTTTACACAATATCACATATTTGAATATTTGGATAAGCAACACTGAATTGGACTTTGAATAACTTTTCTTTGCACTACTACATCGTTATATCAGCACAAAATATTATTGTCAGAATCAAATCGATGTGCTAAACTTTAGAACTATTATAGGTGAAATAGAATCGAAGCAGACACTTCCATTAGCTTCCTAGATAGAAAATTCTAGATGGTTTGCGATGTCAAAAAGTTTGGGTGAGCGTTAAAGTTGAGCCATTCATCTCTACGACGTTTTAAGTGCTTAAGTGGCCTGGCTAGATGGTGAAATCGTGTTTAATTTTCATCTAGCGTCAAGAAATAGAAATTCTATTCTTTAATCCTTAGAAGTAAACAGTGTGTCTGGTAAGTAAAACGTATATTATATTTATCGAATTGAATGCGGTGAATTGAAAATATGCTGAAAAACCATTACCCCAGATTTCTGATTTATACCTAGGATACAAACCTATTCTGTAACCTAGGTATATTGGATGAACCATAATCGATCCACTTTGCCGAAAATTACAGGTTATGTTTCCTTTGATACTTACTACGCTTTGACCTTGTTAATATTTTGGCCAAAAACAAAACACGACTCAATTAGGTCTAAAAAATTGTTGTAGCTAACTATTATAGTTTAAGAGCCCGTTACAAGTTGTCTATATCAACATGATGATACATAGGTATTCCAGTAAAAAATGTCATATGTTGAAGGATCCTAATACCCCTGGCATTGCAAAAATGTTGCCCTATAATACATCTGACAATGGAGTACAATTATGGTTGAATATTGACGTTTTTTTATTGCGACCATATCGCAGTCCCAATACCAGTCCATAGTAATTATAAACATGGACTGCATAACATAAGCTAGTCTGTCTTTGTGGCGCTGCTAGAAAATCTTTAGCTGACCGAAGTCTGGAGTTGACCTTCTCACAGTATTGTGTAGTAGAGCAAATTATCTTGTCAATGCTTTTATATAAGCTCCTTGTAGGTGAAACAATAGGGACCTATTTATTACGGTCTACTAGCCATCAAACGGTTGTAAATTTTAAGTGTTTACATCTGAAAGCGGGTCGAGATCGGTCTCAGGATAAAGTGTTATCACCTTTAATAGTTCGCTATAATGTGTTCTGTATGCAAAGATTGAAGCTGGGAACATAATATAGAAAGTATAAACAATAAACTTTCAATGATTTTTATCAACATAATCAGCTTAGAGCAAATAGACCATAGAAATTAGAATGAGGAGCCATACTCAATCAACGTGGCTATCAAAGTATTTTAAAGCCGTTTAAAAAAGCTTCCGTCTTCCGCTAAAAACTACGTATCCATCAGAATCAATGAGCAACTAACGCTGCAAGTTTGGTTGGGTGACCGTTTAATGGTATTTCATCTTAACTGCCTTCATGCTTTAGAACACGGTTTCAAACTTATAGTCTCACGTACCCCTTAAAATTTTCTAGAAGACTGCGTACACCTTAAAACGAAATTAATAAATGGTATCAATTTTAGGCCGTGGTGGTCCAGTGGCGAGTAACCTTGCCTGCCGTGCAGGAGGCGATGGTTCGATCCCCGTCCAGGCCGACTCGTACCATTGAGTTTTTCGGAATTTATGTATGGAGTTTGTAACACCACTGGCTTTTCGGTGAAGGGAAACATCGTGAGGAAAGCTGCATGCTTCAATGTCGAGGCATGTATTGTACCCACTGTCCATTATAAGTGGCGACGGGCTCATACCCCGTCACACTGGACAGAGTTTCGGTACTACTGGGGAAACGTGGATGTTCTGAGGTTTCAGAATATCTCTGATTACCCCCTCGGGGAATATAGTCGTGAGCATATGCTTATCAATTTTAGGAGCAATTTTGTAACGTACTTAAATCTTTCTGCGTTTCCTCAACGAACAACTGACGTACCCCGGGATGTGGACAGCATTCACCTATAGGGGTACGCGATTCCCACTTTTAAAACCCCTGCTTTGGAAGGCATAAACTCACGACCATATTGTCTTTCGGAGCGAGAAACTACTTATTTTACTACAGCTAATTCGCGAACCGGAAAGCGCAGCGTGGGTCCCGGGTGCAAGGTCGACCGACGACCTGGTAAAGGTATTGGACACCGGCAGGATGAGGGCAGCGCAGGACGTTATGGGTAATCCTTGGGGGAGGCATATAGGGAGTCTATCGGCTGAGATGGTGATTATGACAATCTTTTACAGGGTCACTTTTAGCATGTTTACTTTTAAGGATAGAATGAAAAGAAACCCGTGGTGGTTTAGAAGCAAGTATAGCCCCACCTTCAGTGTAAGGGGTGCAGCAGCATCATAAGTGATCTTAGGATCTTATGTACGATTTGTTTATAACACTAATGACTTTTGATAAAAGAAAACATGAGGAATCCCATATGCTTCCAATTCGTTGCATGCATTATGTCTACTATCTAAGTTTTGAAGGATTTAACTATTTATCATGCTATACTGAGTTTGGGCTTAGTCAGTGAATGGGTGTGATTTGTTAAACTAAATAGGATATATTTGAAATCTACCTATATCTCAGTATATTTTCTAGGTCAAAATAGTTCAAACTCTTGGATAATATTTTTAAGTCAAACATTTTGGTTGGCGTTATAACACTCCATCCCTCATTTTTCTGCAGGGAAGGTCTATAACAGAAACACTCATAAATTATGCAATCACTGCTACGCACTATAATTTTACTGTCAAAAGAAAATCTACTTTTACGATCTAGCGTAAAAAAGAAATTCAGGAGACTACAAAAACAAGTTAATTTACTCAACTTTTTTCTTCTCACGCATAGGCCCGCAATTTGGCTTCAGGACAACAATCATTAATACCTTAGAGCAATTTGACCTCATTTATTCAACACCAAGTAAAATTGTGTCGTGTAAACTGAAGATTTACGATGAAGTCATTACGTTTTATGGGCCATAATTGATAGAGATAACATCTTAGGGCCACTGAAATTGCAAAGTGGGGTTTCAAGCACGTTGAACTCAAAGACGCGCATTAGTGTAAAGAAAAATCGCCTCTATTACCATAAACGACTGGCGTCGTGGTTATTAATTACACAATTTTATAGGCGAGTGACACGCGATACTTCTTTTATGTTTTACACAAATATTATTTTTTGGCTGTATTGTAATTAACGTAATCTATACCTTACTGTGAGTATTTGTAGAATCTATTATGTGTTTTATGGGCATTTCCTACAATTTATTCAAATACGAAAGTTGGTTTGTTTCATTCTATCGCGCTAAAACAGCTGGATGAATTTTGAGGAATTGGTAAACAAAAAGTTCATAGCATTGGTGCAGGATACAACGTAGGTACATTATAGAATACACTTAGACGAAGTTTATATAGGGTGTTAGGGTAGATAGTTGCATTACTTTAATGGTTGATTGTACTCATAATCCTTAATACTTTGCCAACGGAACATACGGGGAATTCGTAAATAAAAATGTTAACTTTTCATAGCTACAAACGTTCGATCATGCAGCATTTAGCATGGAAAGTCAACAATTGTTTTTGCTAATTTCCTACAGGTTTCTTAGGGAAAGTTGTTCAGTGTCATGGGTACAATAATCCCTTATATAAAGTAATGAAACTGTTTACTCTAACACCGTTGCATAACGTGTGTTATTAGTAGAGATAATCAGGGCATTGGTATCTAAAAGCCGAAGGCTCATGGACTCGTATTTTAAAGGACATCCGGCGATAAATGCCAAATATTGTATAGGTTGTACATTAAAAAGAAAAAATGTTAAAGCGGCAATACCAAGGCAATAATAAAAATAAGATCTGACAACTGTCACAGAAAAGAGATCGTAAAGTGTGTATCAGAAGTCAGAACATGACCGGTGTTTCCACAGTTAAGATATTTTAAATGTGGTTTTGAACCTAAAAAAATATTTATACATGATAAATATAATATTAGCTACATTATAAAATAATATACAGCTGTATACAACCGTTGGCATTTTTTCTATGGCCGCCGCCGCCGATTCTAAAAAAACTACTTTCTAGTTTTGGTTAATTCATTAACACGTTGTATAAAATGACAATGTTATGTTATGAAAGCATAAATCAAACAGTTGGTTCCAGATGTTGTCTTAGATAACAGTATTTAACCCCCTGTCCCCACAATTTTTTACCTTACCCCCTCTAGGAAAACGTTTGGAAGACGACAGTCAATACAATGTTGTAGTCCTCTCTGAGCCGCGCTCAATCAGTATCGCTTACCTCTTCTTGTAAGTGCGAGCTCATTTTTATGACAGGGAAGTTTCCCGGGTGTGTATAGGTCCGAAAGTTATCATTAAAAAACTCTCTTCTTTTTGTGTGAAATCGTCCTGTCTCTCTTCAGCTCGTTCATTTCTAGTATCTTGCCACCTCTGCCACGCTGGCTAATCCACTCAATAGGTCATCAAAAACTTATAATGAACGTAAACGATTACCCAGAATAAGGTGGTAACATCAAAAGGCATACTTATTTGAATAGTTTAACCACTTTGCAAGTATAGTTTCTTGTTTACCTTGGACACTTGGATGCCATTAATCAAGAGTTACCAAGTTACATCGTCTAAACTTGTAGGTCGTAAAGCAGAGGACGCTATTAATGTTCTAGTGCTCTTCAGCCAACAACTTGTTACCTGCGGCCCATAAATATATTAGCACGACGCCAGCGGGCCACAAGTTTGATGAAACTCAAGTAATGTAGCACGTGTTTTGGGACACACATGTTTGTTAACAAAACTAAGATAATTTGGCAGCATGACAATGCAGCTTTTCTTAATCGCGCTGTTTAATTCAGCCCTGTATCATTGCAAGCTTTATTGCAAGCCGTCCAAAATGAGCACAGCATTCGTTTGCTCTATGTTTGTTTTGTTTGAGTTTGAATGTAGGGTGTAAAAAGTAAACGCGTTACATATTATCAAAGGGGGTACCTACTTCAGAGCATCAAACTGAACAGCTTTCACTATGCAGCCAACAACGTTTCATAAGTTTTGGTCGAAAGCTTTTTTTTTTTTTTTATTATTGATGCGTTTGCTCTTGACCTCTATCTATTCCTCAGGACAAAAATGGGGTCGAAGATGTAGCGAGCTTACCCAGAAGTGCACTGGCACTCCTGCACACTGACGGAACGAAGCAAGCTGCTTGACGCCAGACTCCGGCAAGAGGGTGGTCGCGAGCCAGGCGGCTCCTTGCGGAGCCTACCACACCGCAGTGGGGGATCGTTCATCCGCCACCACTAACCACAAGCTATTGACATTTTCTATGGAACAGCAGTTTATTTCACGATTTAGATGTTGGATCCATAGAAAAAGAAATTTAGATGGTATGCAACACCCCGTTCGATGTGTGACCGTGAAATTGGGTAACTTTGTAACCATTTCATACATTAACTATGGCACTTTTTAAGCAGAAACAAAACTGAATAATCTACAGGACATGAGAAGTGATTTGGCTTTTCAAGAAATCTATTTCAATTAATAAAACTGAAGAAAAAGGAATCTAAAGTCACCCCCTTTTTTTCCAATTGTAACCATTGTTGATCGAAAGAAAAAGAAAATTTACAATAAGTATTTACTTCACAATACTACATATAGAATGATTTCGCTTTCTTATTTTTTTTTAATTCATATAAAAAATTATCAAATTTTTCAAAGAAAACGGCTAAATTCTGACCGGTTTCACGCGCTCGTTCACATCGATTATTATGGAGAGTAGTGGTCCCGGGCGGACCCGGCGGTTCCTACAATAACCAAAATTTTATTAACAAGAACAATGAAATTTAAGGCAGGTTCTAACCATAACTTATCGTTAAGTTAACACTCAATAAACGAAGCAGTAAACAGGACACCGCACACAGACGAGATTGGATAAGTTTATACGACCTTACAAATTGTTTGATTAACTTCATTACGAGGAAGGAAGCGTTTACGAGCATCTATAATGCTTCTGAACCACGTAAGATTAGGAATTATTTATACTGTTGCTTTATAAAACTCTCTTTTATTTTTATGTTCAACTAAAGTTGGTGGTATACTTGAATATGAAAGTACACTTGAGAGCAATGAATCCGGGTCACTAGCATACCGAATATCTCGGAAACTAAGAATGATAGCTTATTCTAACAAAAAGTATTTTATAGACTATTTAATACTTCTTCTTTTATTTTATTTTATTTTATTTAATATGGCACACCAACAGTATACATATTTAAACATTTACATTTACAATAACGTAGGAACATTACAAATCTATTTCTAATACATATAACAGGCGCACACAGCATTGACCATTTACACAAGCATTGACCGTTTCTTTTCCTTTTCTTTCTTTCTTCTTCTTTCTTCACTTCTTCTTTCTTTCTTTCATCTTCTTTTTCTTCTAGTGAAACGTGAACTCTGACATCTCTGACGGGGAATATAGTCGTGAGCATATTCTTATGCTGCTAATACTTCTTAAATTAAATCAATAAAATTTTAAGTTTTCATTTATTTGACTTAATTAAAATACATAAATACAAAATGCATCATTCTATCGCAGAACAAAAATTGAAAATAAATTTTTTTTGTTACAGATAAAATATTTCCCTAATCTTTTGTTTTGTTTACTTATAGTCTTTCTTACAGGAATTACTTACTTTTACATCAACAAGAATTTTTTTTAAATTTATGTTGTAGTATTAAATTGTCTACAAAAACTTTTTATTTGCATAGTCTATCAAACTTACTTTCCGAGATATTAATCTGTTGGCGACCTGTGTTAATTGCTCCGGTTCGTATCGGAATGACCTATTTTTTGTATACAGATGCGGATAATGCGGGTCATAAATACCGAATTATTTTTAAAATAAGAGACATCAATAATAAAGAGACTATATTTATTCTGGCCGCCCATACTCCCTAGGGCAGGCCTGTGCCCTGCAGTGGGACATAATTATGTAGGCATTGATGATGATATAAATTTTATACTGTTTCTCATCTGACTGTTTGTTTGTACTCGTATCAACTTTTCATTTGATAATGTTCCAGTTTTCCATCGTTTTGCTGTTTAGATACTGGTTAAAAAACCAGTCACCCTTACTTAATGATTTCGTTACAGTTTTCTTATCGTTAAATAGGAATGGTATTATTATAAGATTCTGCGTTTTGTGAATGGTTTTCTGATGTAACTTGATTACCTGGTGCTGAGGATAACTAGGCACATGGATGCCTGATTGTATTTCGCAACTTTCTGGACGCGTTATATTACCTTTCAACACGAGTCGTCACAAATAATTACGTCAAAGAGCAATCTTTTTTCTTTCTTTCCTTTTTCTGAATAAATAACATTATTTATACAAGAAAGAGAAAAGAGAGATAGCTCTTTGAATGTTATTCTATTCTATATTTTAAAAAATGGCTGCCATCTTGGGTATGTGATGATTTTGCCAATGTCGAGTTTTTATAGCAAAAGTGCTTGACGTTGTACGGTTATATTGATATTTTGGTGACTTCAAGGGTTGTTCTTATAAAAGAACAATATCCTGAGCCACTGGATTTCCACTGTGGACCGGGGATGGGGCAACCGACGCGCACGCGACCACCCAATAGCAGAGCCACAGAGCAAATCCCTTTGAATGTTATAATAATGCTTACGCTGACGTTGTAGGTTGATAGTTATGATGACTTTGTTTACCTACCTGCATATTGTATAAGAAAACTCTAATTTTTAATTATTTCAGTTTATACCCGATTGCTTTCAGAAATGTTTCGAATTCATTTAATATTTAAAAGTAAAAATCGCTGCGAGTACATTACTTGAACCCTCACAAATGAAAAACTTGCACCTGATTAAATATTTGGATAAATACACATATTATTACAGTTACAGTGGACATAAAATACGTTTGTGACAAAAAAAAAATATTGTAAAATTCGTGTATTTTTAATTTTGTAAGATGAACAGTTTATTGTTAATTTTGGTTATTTTAATAATAAGCCATGATGTGAGTTCAATGGTAAGTTTTTATTTTATTTGAAATGGCACACCTACTGCTTACATAATAATAATATAAACTGTGAAATAATTATTAACTTCGACATAAAACCATTAGTTGAATATAATGTTGTATATATATATCACTTAAGTTCTCTTAATAAAACTATCTCCCGTTGTGAGAATATCTGTGAATATTTGTAGTTAATATGGGTAAAAGTAGCTACATCTTTTACCGCAGGAATGTGGCAGGAGAAATAACGTTATTATATTCTAGTGTCTTTTTCAGAATGGTAAATATCTACGTAATTAAAACCGAACTTTTCTTTTACTGATATCTCTCCAAGATCCTTGTCTATTTTAGATTTTAAAGGTTAATATTATTGCGGAAGAAGCAACTGGCATCCGATTGATTGCGATAGATTAACTAACGTCTAAATATAACATATTGCCGATTATATCTTTTGTAATTTAAAAAAATGCCGAAATGCCACTTTCATCGTCAATAATGTATGTACGTATTTTGGAATTGCAAAAATTGTTTCTACTTAATAAGCACCAACGTTTTTTTTTTGTGCAAAAAATCGTTGATAAGCTACTACCTATATTTTTTGTTATTCCTGATTCTAAAGCTAACAGCTGATGATCCAGAGTTTTCCACGATTTATATACAAAAACATACCCTTTGAACATAGAAACATATATTTAATTATTTGTGGACAATACGAGTATATACGATCGACGGATTTGGGTAGGTATAATAATCACATTTGTATCAATTAAAGTAGTGACTTCTTTTGAATAGAAGAAGAATGATTAGATCATTCGTATTACCTATATTGAAATGTTTCTTTCATGCTCTAGACATACAAATTATAACATGAATGTTTAAAATTATGCTTATGAATGAACATAAAGATAACGGTAACACATGGCTGGCCTGTGTTGTCGTTAACAATATAATAATAATTGTCATTTATTAACGCTTATTCGTGAGAGGAGGTTTATGACCTGTAGAATATCATTGCCTGTAGGGGACAATCTGTAGAGTCCTTCTTAATATGCTGATGGCTTTTTAAGAAGACGATCAAGCTGAATAACTTTTTCTATGTGACCAACAAGATCAAAATTGCGAAAAAAAACATCAGCTATAAAACTGCAATATTACTCGAACAAAATGTATGGGACAGCAGATTTTTTTGCGATTTCGGTGTTGGTCCCATTGATTGTTCAGCTTTATGGAATGAGGATGCCTTTAAACCGTCAGTACATTATTAAGTTGGACCCAGTATAGTGAATGATGATGATTATGATTTGATTACAATGTTTCTAACAAAACTATCTGGAGTGCGATTTTTGAAACTCGTACGTTGAACTCTGCAGTTGAAAATGTCAAAATTACTGTGGAGATATGTATATGTCAAATCAGCAGTAAAAAGATGCATATCTCCATAGTAATTTTGACATTTTCAACTACTAAGAGCGTTCACACACGATGACGCATGACGGAGCGGCTTGCGGCTGCGTCAGTGCGGGGAATCGTTGCTGCAGTCGCAGTGATGTCCGTCAGTGCGACTTGCAGTCCGTCAGAACGACGTCACTGCGGCAATGGTGTTGCGAGATATGGAATAATTATCCTAGATCTGCGATATTTTTGAGTAGCATGATTGACTACAATATTTTATTATTTTATTATTACACGTAACGGATCGTTACCTTACCCGGGGTAACCATGTTGACGGTAAATTTTTCAACGGGTTAAGAGCCTACCGAGCCTATTGTGCTGCCCCCAATCGTATTTTTTTTATTTCTGTACAATTAAATAACATTTCCAAAAAACAAGAATGTCACATTGTAGTCCTGATTGGCTTTCAATTTATCGAAACATTACGGATTATTATGTTTTATGCTTGTAGCTATTATCGTTAAAACTGCAACTGGCGGTTTTATAGTAGACTAGTGTTTTCCCGCGACTTCGTCCGCACAAATTATATACCAG
Organism: Agonopterix heracliana; assembly: GCA_963693445.1. Classification (NCBI taxonomy): domain Eukaryota; kingdom Metazoa; phylum Arthropoda; class Insecta; order Lepidoptera; family Depressariidae; genus Agonopterix; species Agonopterix heracliana. The sequence goes on from OY856310.1 coordinate 8,204,755, forward strand.
ATTTTAGGTCAGATCATAAGCTATCAAACAAAAAAAGTTGCATCTAAATCGGTTCAGTAGTTTTTGCGTGATGCGCGAACAAACAAACAAACACACTATTTTGTCAATAGATGGCGCTGCACGTCATTTAAATCGCGCTATCGAGGTCATTTGAATTTATATGAAGTGAACCGCTACTTTTTTGTTCCTTATGGTTTTACGGTTTTATAATAGTAAAGATTACACACCGAGGACAGGAAAGTAAGAAAGGTCTCAGATCTCATGTAATGAGGTTTTCTTATTTTTTGTCCGAGGTTAGTATACTATTTTTCTCCTCGACGGAGGTGCAAAGCGACAACTTTGTTTAGCGCAGCGTTGCAAAAATTGACGCTTTCTGTCCGGAGGGGAGAAAATAGTAGATTAGTGAGATTACACACCGAGGACAGGAAAGGTCTCAGAGCTCATGTAATTGTTGACCTCGGCCTTAAAATGTGATCTAAGGCTTTCTTACTCGGACAGTAAGTCCTAGGTTAGTATACAATTTTTCTTCTCGACAGAGGTGGAAAGCGGAAACTTCGTTTAGCGTTCTCCCCTCCAGACGGAAAGCGTCAATTTTCGTCCCGCTGCGCTAAACAAAGATGTCGCTTGCCACCTCCGTCGAGGAGAAAAATATTAAAGTAAAATAGCTTACGCAGTGGAAAAATCGAAATATAATTTTCTTGACAGTAACAACATTATGGAAACCATTACATAGATCTACAGTATGTCTCGAGGATATAAAAAAAAAGATGTGACAACACTTTACTAGATGTGCCACCTTAACATTCACTCCTCTTTTTCAATCCAGGCTCTTCACAAAGCTTTATCAGGTTTCTTTTGATTTGCTTTATCAGATTTCTTTTGATTTTTAGTACCCATCTTAACATTCACTCCTCTTTTTCAATCCAAGCTCTTCACAATGCTTTACTAGGTTTCTTTTGACTTTTAATACCCATTTGCATAGTGGTGCTTTTCTTTTCTTTGGGTGAGTCTTCAGCTCCAAAGTCAGATTTTCATTTAATGTCTTTATTTCACGACTGATCGCTTCGATCCACTTATCCTTTTCAGGACTACGCAAGGATTCACGATATGAAGATGGTTCAAGTACAGATATTATGGCTTCATTAACGGATTGCTCAAAATGTAATCTCTCAGGAGGTTTAATCCAACTTCGATCACGAAACTGTCGCCCGCTTAATTCTGCGTCTGGCATGACTTCATTTTGTTGTGTTACGTCATTGCCATTTGTCTCATCTTCTTCAATCGACTGAAAATCAATTTCGCTTTCGATAAGGTCTCCGGGTATCTTAGCTCTAGGTCTATCTCCAAATTTCTATCTATGGCACTGAGAACAAATTTCTTTGAATTCTTGGTATGTACCAAACGTTCGTCAAGGTAATCAGCTCCTTGTGGCAGGTTATGTCAGCTTCGAGTTGTATAGAACCTTTTCCAATGGCTTCAATAGCATCTCCATTTGCCGTCATAACTCTATGAGAATTCTCAAAGTACTCAAAGGACTGAAATGAATCTTCTCTATTGGTAACATGAGTGGTGGCACCATTGTCTACGTACCAAGAGTCTTTGTCTGCATTCTTATCACCACAGGCTGGGGCTAAGCCTGTCATCATCGCTACATTTGTGGGTTGCTTTGGAGGTTTGGGAGGTCTACCATCCACTATCCACTTTTTGCAGGATTTGACTATGAAACCCTTCCTTGCAATAATTGCATAATTTGTTCTTATTTGCATTGTTTTTACCTTTCGCAAAATGCTTTTCACCTCGTAGAACAAGAAGTTCACTGCTGCTTCCGCCTTCATCCAAATTTTTCTGGTTAAGCGACCTTTCTTAAGTGAATAGCTGAGTAGTCAGGTTTTCTATTATATGATCACTTACAGACATTAAAGCCCAACTGGATTTGAAGTTAAAGTACTCGTCAGGCAGTGAATCCATAACTTTACATAATTATCAACAGCATCTCCGGTAATCTGCATTGTTCTTGTTTAGTCATGATCAGATTTACTTCATGCCATAGATTTTTAACTGCAGTTAAGTGATTTCCCATGTCATGTGAGGGGTCATGCTTGTATCCAAAAAATTGCATGCATACATCATAGAAACGATCCTTAGATACTCTTTCATAAAGCCGGTTAAGTTCCTCCCAAGCTTCTTTTGCTAAAGCGCATTAGGTACTTTGGTAAGCATCTTTTCGGTCATATTAGAGGTGAACAGTAAAAGGCTGTGCTTTCGATTCGCTGGTAAGCATCGTTATCAGTTTTGTATTTCGACAACTCTTCCGGTGTGGCATCTTTACTTGAATATATTGGCTTTTTGAGGATCCCTTCTACAGCGTCGAGTGATCCGGTGTGGGTTCTCAGCAGCATCAATATTTGAAATTTCCAAGATGACCAGTTATTTCCGTCGAACGGTCGAATTTCGAGTTTAACATTTGTCGACATATTTCCACTATTTCGAACCTTTATTCTTTCGGAATAACTTTTGCCATACTCACGGCTTCGAATTTTCACTGTTATTAACGAATTTTAACGCTCTACTACCATATTAAAGTAAAATAGCTTACGCAGTGGAAAAATCGAAATATAATTTTCTTGACAGTAACAATACCAATCACCATGGAAACGATAACATAGATCTAAAGCACAGAGGATTGTATCTAAAGTACGTCGAGGATATATAAACACAAGATGTGACAACACTTTACTAGATGTGCCACCTTAACAAAAAATAGTTTACAAAAATAATCTACTATAACAAGGAATCGGTTTTATTATTCATTTTTCTCTAACATCAAATAATATTTATGTTGCGTTTCGAGTGAAACACCTATATATTTTTCATAATGGGGCAACAGATTGTAAAATTACTCGAAATTAGCAGAAATTTCGGCCATCTAAGGTGTATCTGCTGGCAACTTTACGCGCGTCACTGCGTCACTCGTGTGCCATACCATGCGACAGCGCCGCAGTGACGGACTGCAGTGCGACTGTCGCACGTTTGCTGCATTGACGCGCGTCAATGCAGTGACGCATGCGGATCCGCATTGCCGCGCGTCAATGCGGGAAACGTGCGACAGTCGCACTGCAGTCCGTCACTGCGGCGCTGTCGCATGGTATGGCACACGGGTGACGCAGTGACGCGCGTAAAGTTGCCAGCAGATACACTTAGATGGCCGAAAGTTCTGCTATTTTTGTTGTAGATTTTCGTAGTTTTTGTTTTGAATGATAGATTATTGTAGATTTTGGTAAATTTTCGTTCTTTTTGTAGTTTTTGGTAGATTTTGGTAGTTTTTGATTCTTTTGGTAAATTTTGGTCGTTTTTGTCATTTGTTGGTAGATAATGGTAGTATAGTATGTGGTAATTTCTGGTTCGTTTGGTAGATTTTGGTAGTTTTCTTTCTAACCGATTGCTTCCAAAATCGATATCTGCACGAATCTGACGTCAGAATTCAGAAAAGAGGCTGCCATCTTGAACTTTTTTGTTTCTAAACCGATTGCTTTCAAAATCGATATTTGGGGGTTTCTAAGGACACCGAACACGAATCCGCAGTCAAAAATTCAGAAAAGTGACCGCCATCTTGAACTTTTTTGTTTCTCAACCGATTGCTTTCAAAATCGATATTTAGGGGTTTCTAAGGACACCGAACACGAATCCGAAGTCAAAAATTCAGAAAAGTGGTCGCCATCTTGAACTTTTTTGTTTTTACACCGATTGCTTTCAAAATCGATATTTGAGGGTTTCTAAGGTCACCGAACACGAATCCGAAGTCAAAAATTCAGAAAAGTGGTCGCCATCTTGAACTTTTTTGTTTTTACACCGATTGCTTCCAAAATCGATATTTGAGGGTTTCTAAGGTCACCGAACACGAATCCGCAGTCAAAAATTCAGAAAAGTGACCGCCATCTTGAACTTTTTTGTTTCTCAAACCGATTGCTTTCAAAATCGATATTTGGGGGTTTCTTAGGACACCGAACACGAATCTGCAGTCAAAAATTCAGAAAAGTGACCGCTATCTTGAACTTTTTTGTTTCTCAACCGATTGCTTTCAAAATCGATATTTGGGGGTTTCTAAGGTCACCGAACACGAATCCGCAGTCAAAAATTCAGAAAAGTGACCGCCATCTTGAACTTTTTTGTTTCTCAACCGATTGCTTTCAAAATCGATATTTAGGGGTTTCTAAGGACACCGAACACGAATCCGAAGTCAAAAATTCAGAAAAGTGGTCGCCATCTTGAACTTTTTTGTCTTTACACCGATTGCTTCCAAAATCGATATTTGAGGGTTTCTAAGGTCACCGAACACGAATTCGCAGTCAAAAATTCAGAAAAGTGACCGCCATCTTGAACTTTTTTGTTTTTACACCGATTGCTTCCAAAATCGATATTTGGGGGTTTCTAAGGACACCGAACACGAATCCGTAGTCAAAAATTCAGAAAAGTGACCGCCATCTTGAACTTTTTTGTTTCTCAACCGATTGCTTTCAAAATCTATATTTGGGGGTTTCTAAGGTCACCGAACACGAATCCGCAGTCAAAAATTCAGAAAAGTGACCGCCATCTTGAACTTTTTTGTTTCTCAACCGATTGCTTTCAAAATCGATATTTGGGGGTTTCTAAGGACACCGAACACGAATCCGAAGTCAAAAATTCAGAAAAGTGGTCGCCATCTTGAACTTTTTTGTTTTTACACCGATTGCTTTCAAAATCGATATTTGAGGGTTTCTAAGGTCACCGAACACGAATCCGCAGTCAAAAATTCAGAAAAGTGACCGCCATCTTGAACTTTTTTGTTTCTCAACCGATTGCTTCCAAAATCGATATTTGGGGGTTTCTAAGGTCACCGAACACGAATCCGCAGTCAAAAATTCAGAAAAGTGGTCGCCATCTTGAACTCTTTTGCTTTTACACCGATTGCTTCCAAAATCGATATTTGGGGGTTTCTAAGGACACCGAACACGAATCCACAGTCAAAAATTCAGAAAAGTGACCGCCATCTTGAACTTTTTTGTTTCTCAACCGATTGCTTTCATAATCGATATTTGGGGGTTTCTAAGGACACCGAACACGAATCCGAAGTCAAAAATTCAGAAAAGTGGTCGCCGTCTTGAACTTTTTTGTTTTTACACCGATTGCTTTCAAAATCAATATTTGGGGGCTGAATTTTTGACTGCGGATTCTTATTCGGTGTCCTTAGAAACCCCCAAATATCGATTTTGGAAGCAATCAATGTAAAAACAAAAAAGTTCAAATTGGCGGTCACTTTTCTGAATTTTTGACTGTGGATTCGTGTTCGGTGTCCTTAGAAACCCCCAAATATCGATTTTGAAAGCAATCGGTTGAGAAACTAAAAAGTTCAAGATGGCGACCACTTTTCTGAATTTTTGACAGCGGATTCATGTTCGGTGTCCATAGAAACCCCCAGATATCGATTTTGGAAGCAATCGGTGTAAAAACCAAAAAGTTCAAGATGGCGGTCACTTTTCTGAATTTTTGACTGCGGATCAGTGTTCGGTGTCCATAGAAACCCCCAGATATCGATTTTGGAAGCAATCGGTGTAAAAACAAAAAAGTTCAAGATGGCGGTCACTTTTCTGAATTTTTGACTGCGGATTCGTGTTCGGTGTCCTTAGAAACCCCCAAATATCGATTTTGAAAGCAATCGGTTTAGAAACAAAAAAGTTCAAGATGGCGACCACTTTTCTGAATTTTTGACTGCGGATTCATGTTCGGTGTCCATAGAAACCCCTAGATATCGATTTTTGAAGCAATCGGTGTAAAAACAAAAAAGTTAAAGATGGCGGTCACTTTTCTGAATTTTTGACTGCGGATTCGTGTTCGGAGACTGCAGAAACCCCCAGATATCGACTTAGAAAGCAATCGGTTGAAAAACAAAAAAGTTAAGATAGCGGCCACTTTTCTGAATTATGACTTTGGATTCTCGTGTTCGGTGTCCTTAGGAATCCTCAGATATAATACATTTGGAAAGAAATCGGTTAGGAAACAAAAAAGTTAAAAAAGGCAGCCACTCCGCTTGTAAAATTAACCGTAAACTCGGTTACCCCAGTTATGATAATAGTAGATTACACACCGAGTATAGGAAAGTAAGAAAGGTCTCAGATCTCATGTACCTAATTGTAGCTGAGGTCAACAAACATGTGATCTGAGGCTTTCTTATTTACTGTCTGAGGTTAGTATACTATTCTTCTCCTCGACGAAGGTGGAAAGCGACAACTTCGTTTAGCGCAGCGGGACGAAAATTGACGCTTATATCGCTACTTGAAAACGTTCCGTTACGTGTATATTAAAATAATCAATCGAAATGTTGTATCGCATTCACTCAAAAATATCGCAGATCTAGGATAATTATTCCATATCTCGCAACACCATTGCCGCAGTGACGTCGTTCTGACGGACTGCAAGTCGCACTGACGGACATCACTGCGACTGCAGCAACGATTCCCCGCACTGACGCAGCCGCAAGCCGCTCCGTCATGCGTCATCGTGTGTGAACGCTCTAAGTTCAACGTATGAGTCTCAAAAATCTCATTCCTGATGTAAAATAATGTGCAAGAAAAGGTCGTGCCTGTCGAAGTAGTAGCGATCATAGCTGGTTTCTCAGCTGTCGGGGAGACCCGTACGGGCCGCAGACATAGTACGTGAAGCGCTAGAACATCTTTTCATAGCAACACGGATTGGTCCGTACGCATCCCACTATCACAAGCGCCCGCGGTCCCCGTACGGGCGGCCCGTACGCGAATCCCAGACAGCTGTGAAACCCGCCACCGGCACGACCTTTTTGTATTTTAATCAATAATAGTAGCAAATATTTGTTTTTATCTTCGCTCTCTTTAATCACAGAAACTTCGGGTTCATAGGAGCACCGATCATTGTAAGTATTTACTGCGTAAATAAATATTTGTTCTACTATTGTTTTTGTATTACCAGTTTTAGCTTGAAACATAAATACAGTTTTTAAAGCAGAAAGAAGCATAGCATAGCATATGCTCACGACTATATTCCCTGAGGGGTAGTCAGAGATATTCTGAAACCTCAGAACATCCACGTTTCACCAGTAGTACCGAAACTGTCCAGTGTGACGGGGGGTGAGTCCGTCGTCACTTATAATGGACAGTGGGTATAATACATGCCTCGAAATTGAAGCATGCAGGTTTCCTCACGATGTTTTCCGTCACCGAAAAGCCAGTGGTGTTACAAATCGTACATGAATTCTGAAAAACTCATTGGTACGAGTCGGCCTGGACGGGGATCGAACCATCGCCTCCTGCACGGCAGGCAAGGTTACTCGCCACTGAACCACCACGGCTTGTGAAGTAGAAAGAACTTTATCACGAATTGGCTTTTGATTTGACAGTATCATCATCATCCTCACCTATATATCTACCCTCGCAGGGAGGGGTGTATAAGCGTTAGACCACCAATGCCCAATGCGGATTTTAGTCTTCACATACGCATCAGAATTTCTTCTGCAGCGTATGAAGGTTTCGTCACGATATGTTTTCCTTCACCGTTTGAAAGTAGTCGGTATTACGTACATAAGTTAAAAAAACTCATTGGTACATCGCATGTGGTCCGGGCGGATTTGAACCCGGACCTCAAGATTGAGTTTCCATAGGTCTCCACAACGCGCCACCGACGCTCTGGAGTGCGATTTTTGAATCTCATTCGGTGAGCTCAGCTGTTGAAAATGTCAAAATTACCATGGAGATACGCATCTTTCTACTGTTGATTTGACTTTCAAAAATAATACTTCAGAAGTGATATTTTTTAAAGTCAAATCCTCAGTAGAAAGACGCCGGTTCGGTCATGGATGTTATGTGTTCGTGCCGTTGTTGTATGGTTTCCATAATAAAAGCCTTTAGTGCTAGTTTGGGATCATTACAATGTATGTGCCTGTGAGCGTTATTTATTTTATTTTATTTTTATTTATATCTCCATAGTAATTTTGACATTTTCAACTGCTGAGCTCACCGAATGAGATTCAAAAATCGCACTCCTGGTTAGATTAAAAAAAATAACTTTTGATTCTTCAGTGATAGGTTCTACAAATTTGGGAGCGACTGGGACATACGGACAGCGTGACGTCGAAGATTGTCTAGCTGCTGGCAATTTGCCGTGGAAATGTTACAGTGAACAAACCGGCATCAATCCTAACTGGAAATGAATGAATTAATAATAAATTAAATAAATATATCGTTTGTTTTCATTACTTCGAAGTTATTTGTTTGGTTCCGCCAAATTGATCCACTAGTCCCACGAGGGAGACGGCGAATGTAATATTGTGGAGAACAAAGAACGACTTCACTTGACAATATAAATGACTTGACATGAAATTATGTACTGCGATTCTGCCGTGCTAAGCCAAGAAGGGCACATGATGCCCGTTTTAGTGATTCAGAGAAAAACTTGTTTTTAGGTTTTTTATAGATTACGTAAGAAATACGTCCAAACCGCTTGGGATAGTTGTTATAATTTGCGGTTAAAATTATAACAACATTCGTGTTTCTTGCTACACTTTACGTCTTATCGTCTAAAAAAGAACACATTATGGTCATTTTCGGACACAGGCCCCTTTGGCTTAGCACGGCAGGATTATAGTATAAGCATCATGCTCACGAATAAAATAATAATAAATAAATAAATAACGCTCACAGGCACATACATTGTAATGATCCCAAACTAAGCACTAAAGGCTTTTATTATGGAAACCATACAACAACGGCACGAACATATAACATCCATGACCGAACCGGGATTCGAACCCAGGACCCTGGTTTGGCAGTCCGGCGTGGTAACCATTACACCAACCGGGTCGTCAAATGAATCTAAACCACGAGTCAAAGATATTCTGAAAACTCAGAAAATTTACGTTTCAATATTATTACCGAAACTCTGTCCATTGTGACGGGGAGTTAGCACGTCGGCACTTATAATGACCAGATGGGTGTTGCTATGTACTTAATCATAACAATACAAACTAATTCGTATTGATGAGAGAAATTTATTTATTTTATTTATTTCCAAAAATAGTTACATTAACATTTTCTTCACATCCTTAAACGTAACAGATTTATGTGGAGAAGTTGTTACCATTATACAAGGTTATTTAATTTGTAAACATAAAACATTCGATTTTGTTTTTGACGATTCAATTAAATTAGAGCGTATGTAGTCACATTTCTTGGTGCTTTGCAATTAGAGCCTTTTCCCACACAGCGATATCAGCATCGCGTTGCACGGCGCTTTGCGTTTTCTTACTAAATGTATGCAATACCTACTCAAAATCCTTAAAATTTCGCTGCTCACGTTTGATAGGAAAACTTCAATACACTGTATAGTCCCATAAATCCTAACACTTCGCTATATCCGCATCCGGTCCGTTTATTATCCGACTCGTACCAATTTAGATGGTCCCAGTGAATTTCCAGGCATTATACAGAGTGTACGTGACTTTAACGGTTCGAAGATTCCGCTAGTAGCTAAATGTCCAGATCAGCTGCGGCTTTCTACGTTTATTCTGACATCATTTGAATTTGCAGTTTTGCCTTTTGGTTAATTGGCAACAGTTGTAACCAGCATTGGTCAGGGAATTTGTCCGCATAAATAGAATGAATAAAAGTACTTTTTGATTCTATACAAGGTCCTTCTTCAGGGTCAACAATTTTTATCTTTATTCGACCTATGTAAGGAACAAGGGTCAATATAGAAAATGTTTTTTTGGAGTTCTTAGTTTCATTATGTGAATACACGGTTAAAACTTTTCTAGTACCTAAGTAATAAAAAATATAGGTTTTATGTTCGTCTCCTCGATACAAACTGAACATGGCACAAACCTTTAGATATACCTAGTATTATGTAGTATAGGTAAGTTGGGGTATCTGAGAAAAAGACGATAGAATATAATGGATTCTAGGTATCATAAACCCAATTTGTAATAAAATATCTAGGGCAGTGGCAGCTGCCCCTTAGCGACGCCCAGGATATTTTATTGATACCAAGGAATAATTTAGTAATGCTTGTTGCATTACAATTACAAATATTATCTTGATGGTAAGACCCTCAAACTGAACAACTTTCTCTATGGCACTAACATCGAAATCACGAAAAAAATACATCTGTTCCATCATAAACTGCAAAACTACTCGAGCCAAATGTATGGGACAGCTGATTTCTTTTTCGCGTTTTCGATGTTGGTTCCTTAGAGAAAGTTCTTCAGTTTGATAGTCTGGTCACACCCCTTTAAAAAAACTGACCATGTGCGTGTCGGGCCACGCGCAGGGTAGGGTTCCGTAGTTGCCCGTCACAATATACGAACTTAGAAGGGGGTTTTTGTTTTATACTACGGTTTGACGGCTAATAAAGTCTAAAAAGTACATTTTTAAGTTGGTCGACTATTACTCGTTAACTTGTAAAGCTAACTTAGCGGTGATAGTTTTCCTTTTAATTTCATTATATACACTACTGCCATGAATTTTTTCACATATCTAGAAAAAACCGTTTAGCTGGCAGAGGGGGGGGACACTCGACTCTAACAAAAATTAGCACCTTAAAGCTTAATATTTCGCTAACGGATCCCGAAATCGAAAAATCGTTTTCCCACACCCACCGTATTTATAAAAGACCTATCCAACGATACCCCACACCATGGGATAGACGAGAAAAAAAAATTGCATCCCCACTTCACGGGTAGGGAAGGTACCCTAAAAAAAAATATTTTTCATAATTTATTTTACCACTTTCTCGGCGTGATTAATATGTGTACCCATGCCAAATTACAGCTTTCTAGTACTAAGCGTCTCTGAGCTAAGCCGCGGACAGACGGACGGACGGACGGACGGACGGACGGACATGTCGAAACTATAAGGGTTCCTTGTTGACTTCGGAACCCTAAAAACTGTATCCATTACGCTCACGCCAATGTCCCGCGCTGTGATTTTGACACACAGGTTGTGTGGCCTACTAAAAAGGTGAATTTTTAGGGCGTTTGAACGCCATAATTTATTTTGCCGTACATCTTGTTTATAAGAAAATGCATACAATTATCTAGCGCTGTTATTAACGTCTAAGAGCTTTATTATATCATTTTGAAATGGTATGCCTTTTCTTATAAATAAAATGAATATGTTCGGCCAAATAAATGTTGGTGTTCAAACAACCTGAAGATTCACCCAAAAACTAGTTACAGCCGAAAGAAAATTGATTCAATGGACAAATCAACATAAAAGCTCTGACGGGATCATATTATGAATGTGGAACACAGGAGTAATTCCAACTGAATTCCAACCAAATTTTACGACGCCTAACTCTAATAAGCTCTTGTTAGGTAAATGGCACCCTTACTTTTGTTGATAGGATCAAGCTTACTGAAATATGCAGCCGCAATTTTCAGCTGCCAAAAACTTCCATTCATTGAAGCACTTGCTTTGAGCAACCAGTAAGGATCACTCAGAAGCGAAGCAATTTGAAAGAACTGGCAGAGTAAGAGTACCTACGTATCTAAAGTATTTTCAAAACATTGGAAACAAGCAGGCATAAATCTAGAAGGTTTTTGAATTGGTTTAGTTTAACTGAGTTGAACACAAAGTTTTGCTATTCCTCGATGGAGTCGATGGACTCCGTAACACAGTGTTCAGTTTATTTCATGCCAATAAAGATCTCTATCGAATCGTAAAGTTGTGTAGGTATCCGAACGGATAACATTTATTTTTTTCATTTATAATTCAAACTCTAAATAATTTATTCAATTAAAGCACACTTTTAATTAACATCGTACCTATTCCATTTTTCACTTTTGACATCCTAATATTAAAATATTTACATGCCCGCCAGCAGGCTGAATACAGTCATGATCACTGGACAACCTAATGTATATCATAAGTAAGGTTATAATATATTGTAACATCTTTAAATTGTAAAATGTGTTCTGGCAAATAAATTTATTTGATTTGATTTGATACAAATCAATTCTTTTTGAAAATTAATTGACTTCTTGCTTGTGCGTTAGCTAAGTATCAAACATCATCTTTGTTATTAGTAGTTGGGAGCTACTTCGATCAAAGTAACATGGGACCTAGCACTATAAAGTGTAATTGCTTCCTCTCCTTTTCACTTACGCGTGTCCATTGAAGTTAAGCTGAGATGAGAATAAATTGAGAGGAATAAAGTAAAAATGTAACTCGTGAGTTGTCTCCGTTTTGTTAAAATGAGTCAGTTTTTTGAAGCGGCAGTAGCGTGTTTAGCTACTTATTAGGTATAGGTAGTTTCTCGGAAATTTTATATTTATTAGTAGACACATTTTAAGGTTTCGCTGTAGTGAATTTCTGCTAAGTTGCCGGAAGTTTCGCAACTAGCAGTAGCTGTTAAGGTAAAGATTGGTCGCCAGGCAAATTAGTTAACCGTCCGAGTTTGGTACTGCTTGGGAATTTCACAATGGACTATGGACCACTAACTATGAACATCGGGTATCCCGATAAGATCAATTTGCTGCAGGAACGGCGCTCTTTACAACCGAAGTTGAGAATTTATCAAGAAGTTCGATGTTATTCGAACCTAATTTACTGGACTTGCTCCCGATCTCGTTTCACAAGTTCCCTTTGAAAAGGTAATTAGATATTTGGTATCATTGATTACTTTTGTATTTGAAGAAACGAAATTTTTTTTACAGTTAAAATTATTTCAATGTTTGATTGAATAGGTACTTACACGAATTTATTTTGTAAGATTTCTCATAATTTTGATTCTATTATGAGACGTTTTTGACACCAGCCTATACACTTTCAATTATTACTCAAGTTTACTCCCGACTTCGTTCGCACAAATTATATATACAAGATTTTAAGTCGAATCATAAGCTTTAAAAAAATTAAGTTTCTTCGAAATCGGTTTAGTAGTTTTTGCGTGATGCTCGAACAAAACGACAAACAAACGGACGGACAAAAAAACCAATTTTTTTTGTTTGGAATCTAAAACCGTATTATTATAGCCCAGGACAACTAGATAAATCAGGAGAAGTAATTAAGTTTCCTTGGGGTGGCTCGATAGTGAAAGTTGTTCAGTTTGATGGTCAGAATTCACCGTTTCAGTATTTGCCAGGCTGTCACTTACACCCTGTATATGTGTGTGTTTCTCAAATACATGATTTTATCTAACGTTTAATTACTCCAATCGATATGATATACTAAACTATTTTATTAATTATTACCATACAAAATAATTGGGAATTGGATACGTTCCATAAATTGATTACGAAACCTAAAGTAAGTTAATACGCCCTCTGGAATCTCAACTATCCTACCTCTCCACATCTTACCATGGAGGGTAATGGTGTAGTTCGATCCAAACCGAACAAGATAAAATACTTTCACTAGTTTGTAAACAGATTTTGTTTAGAAACGTTTCTTAATTACAAATTCCTGGCAACATTCTCAGAGGACCGCGGAACCCTAAGCTCAAGTTTGAGGGCGACTACTTAATTAAATCATCAATATAGAGGTCTCGAAGGAGCCGGGGCCTTGGCTGTGATGTATTACCCGACTGTAGGATAAATCCCTCTTCTGTAGATATGCGGTAAGAAAGATTCAGTTCACGAAAAAGTAAGTTTAATGTTTTTCCTTTGGTTTGTATTGTATTCGTTTTATTTTCGAGGATCTAATAAAGGTGATGCTAGTAATTTATGTTCCGGATCATTTTTTCTTTATCATATTTTTTTTTAAATAAGATGAATAGGTATTGTACGCACTAGCTGTTAGTGCAATAAACAATTTGGACGTCGTCATCAGACTAATCTAGACTAAACTTGTGTTATGAAAAGTGGAGTCGCGTTGCAAGTCGGGCGGACGCCATCTTTTCATTGCACATTGGCAAGAGCTTTGGTTCAGCAGTGGACGATGATAGGTTAATAATGAGAATACTAATAATGGCGCATAATATAAGTTACATTTATTGAATTTATTGTCTTTATATGTTTACTTCCATAAATGAAACGACTGACAATATAAACAGAATTTGTATTCCACTTGACGATAAATCTTAGTTACAATTATTAGGTTTTTGTATTATCCTTTCTCATAATAAACAATCTGTCATCACATTCGAATTACCACCATCGCTATAGGTACTTTTTTTTTCCACCGAGTACCAAAGTGTCCTCTTTACTTTTTTTTTACAAAACAAGACTCATTGACCATGCAGCCAAATGACAACATTAAAAAGTTACAAATAGTTATTAAAATGTATCACATTTTATATCCCTATAATTACAGTACTCTAACATTATGAACAACTATTACAGTTGTTGTCTGCGACTTTAGTGGTTCCCGTCATCATAGCGAGTTAAAATATATATACTGCTAGGCTTTAACCACAAAAATTTCACAAAAATCGGTCCAACAGTTTTCGCGTGATGCTCGAAAAATTAATTAAACAGAAGGACAAAACATAAAAAATCGGTGATTTGGAGTTAGGGACACCCACACAATTTTTTTTTTATTTATTCAATGTACAGACACATTTCTGTTACAGTTTTATGATAGTAAAGATCACAGACTTAAATAACAGACTTAGCATTTGATCAACAACTGCGTGGCAAGTTTGCACACATTCATATTTCATGCACACATTAAAAAATACAGGGTTGTATCAAGTCAAAGCATTCGAAATTTTCCAACTTTAGGTATTCTACCTACATATTGAAATAGTGACAAAATGTATGTAATGCAGTTTTAAAAACACTCAGCTCGAGGGAAACATTTTATATACTATTCCAGAACATTGTTATAGTTTTGGAAATGATAGATTTGCATTGCACCGACACGACTCCCTCAAATAAAGAATAATAAATCGCTGCCAACATACTCGTATATAGGCCTCCGCTCATTGCAGCGATATTATCAAGCGATATTATCGCTGCGATTTTGCGATAATTGTTCTGAGTACATTTTGTATGGGGACGCGCGCGATCCTACACACTGCCGCGATATTATCGAGCGATAATATCGCTGCGATTTTGCGATAATTGTTCTCAGTACATTTTGTATGGGGACGCGCTCGATCCCACACACTACCGCGATATTATCGCAACCTGACGCAATCTCTTTCATTCAGTGAAGGGCGCATGCGTGACGCGAATCGCGGAATCGCTGCAGTGTGTAAGGTGTCGCGATATCGCTGTCGATAATATCGCTCGATAAAATAGCTCGATAATATTGCTACAAGGTGCGGAAGCCTTATACATTCTTATTTACTGCCCAAGGTGTGTCTACTATTTTTCCCCTCAACAGAGGCGGAAAGCAACAACTTCGTTTAGCGCAGCGGGACGAAAGTTGACGCTTTCCACCCGGAGGGAGCTAAATTATTTGTTTATGCAAATATCTAAGAGTTTACTATTTCCTATATGATTTATCCTGAACCGATGCTATGTGTTTAAGTATACCACACCTAATTAAAGGTTCTTCAATAATATACACTCAGTTTCAGAAACGCTCATGAAAGTTAATCCTTCATTTAATCTCTGCTGACACTTTTGTCTTGTTGATGTAGAAAAGCTAGCAAGAGATTTATTGGAGAAATTAACTTAAATGAGCGTTTCTGCAAATTAGTGATAATCAAATTAACTGGTGCATAATATAAATACTTACTAAGCAGAGGGTCAAAAGAAAATAGATAACAAAGTTAATACTGAAACTATTTATTTTCAAACAAGACTATTTTGTTAATATGATTTCTTGACAAATTGCCATTTATGTTTCAATGTCTCCGTCGATAATTTCTTCATTCTCATTGATATGATAATTATATCATAGTTATCTATACAACTTAGTTTTTTAGTTTTGGCTGGTAAGTATGTTGGTTTCTTGAATCTGAAACGATTGAAATACTTGATATTAATCTTCATAAAATTTAAACTCCTTTTACTTACAATAATTCATACCTACCTACCATTCTTGGAGATGTCTAGCAGATGTGTATCTAGAAGACATTTAATAGGCGGATATAGAGGCATCTTCTAGACATGTTTTGTACTACTTATAATAAGACATACTAGATATTTGAGCAAATATTTACAAGATATTTATTAGATATTCTGTAGACATTTTGTGCTGTGTGGGATATATTCTTCAATATTTTCTTAGCCATAAACCGCATGCATATATCGTAATTAATGTTGTTTCCTATAATGTTGTTGAGTATGTATTTAAATTAATTCATTCTTCATTGCTTAATAAAATACAAGGCAATAATGCAATCGTGCAAACAAGCATGCATACAAGCTAACATGCAAGAAGGCAAGCATGCAAGCAAGTATGCAATCTAGCATGCAAACAAGCAAGCAAATCCGCAAAAAAGCATGCTTGCAAGCGATAAGTGAACCGTACAGTACATACTCTAGAATTCAATGTATGCTGTTTTATGAGATACTTACTAACGTTTTAAGGAGCATTCGAGGTACTGGGCTAAGCAATATGAGCCTCCGATGATGCTTTAGATTTTTCTCTATCTTCACATCTATTTCTAGCAACACATGATCTCCACTCCACTTCTTTTTATTCAAGGAACAATCCTAAATTTTATTGATAGACGCATCTTCTTTATTCTGTAAATAACAATGAACACAATATATTAACTTACACTCAAATTAATTTGCCGTTAAAAGCCGTGGTGGTCCAGTGGCGAGTAACCTTGCCTGCCTTGCAGGAGGCGATGGTTCGATCCCCGTCCAGGCCGACTCCTACCAATGAGTTTTTCGGAATTTATGTACGATTTGTAACACCACTGGCTTTTCTGTGAAGGAAAACATCGTGAGGAAACCTGCATGCTTCAATTTCGAGGCATGTATTGTACCCACTGTCTATTTTATAAGTGGCGACGGGCTCACCCCCCGTCACACTGGACAGAATTCCGGTACAACTGGTGAAACGTGGATGTTCTGAGGTTTCAGAATATCTCTGACTACCCCCTCGGGGAATATAGTCGTGAGCATATGCTTATGCTATGCAAATTAATTTAAGGCTAAAAAATGAGTCACATTTTTAGTAAAAAAATCTTTGCTAACGTGAATACATCTCTGGAATTTTGCACTAGTACATGAAATGTCAAACAAGGATTCTAACAATAGATATTTAACGAATTAACAAAATAATGACTGTACTTATTGGTTTTATGCAATTAAAACAATGCAAACATAGATTTTCTCCTAAAATATAGTGAATATGTGCTTCCGTAGCACATAATATGTTATGAAAAACAGATTAAACAATTTGTGTCCCAACACGAGATTTACTTACCTATGAAACGATAATCCGGGTGTCTTCCGATCGGATGCACTGTCACACTTATGCGCACTGCATTTCACCATAATTTAACAAAAACTTCCGCTCCTTTGGTGATACTTTCAACAATATTTTTTTCAAAACTCAACACGGCGTTTTGACAATATTTCACTGAAGGGCACTGACGGCCATATCGTTAGCTATCAAGATGGCAACCTGGCACGATGGTTGCATTGTTTATGGGTGCGTGTGGTGTAGCAACAATAGATAAACAGGGATAGTGCTATATGAGTTCTCTCAGACCTATTAGAGATAGAAATAATAAACTAGTGTGTGTAAAAAGTGCTAAGTCTGCTACTGTAATACCTAAGTCTGTGGTAAAGATGAGCATTTTTTTTCAAACAGCTACCTTGTTCAAAATGTTAACTTTTTTAAAAATATCATTAAATGAATGATTTAAAGCTATAATATGTTTCGTAATATAATTAGGTATCTAATATTAGCACTCAAATGGTAAAATATTAGCTATTTTCGCTTACAGATCGATTTTAACGAGACCTGGCGGAGATTTTCATTCCCTTCCGTTACCATAGAATTTAGTGAATAAATCCTAAAAGAAGCATTATAGAAGAATAAAAAACAGTTTAGTATGATATATTATACATGACGTATTGGAAAACGACACCGTTTTTAACGAAAACATTACAAATGTTTAGTTTTAGGCATTTCTTTGTACTATCCGTTACCACATGGTCAAGATGGCAGTGTATTTTTCTCTTTAACGATCAGATCGGTAGGAATATCTATGAGTTTTGTATATGAAATTGAAGTCTTCTTTTGATTTTATATTATTATTCACTAAAATAATAAAATAATCGAATAATTATGTACTTTTTCACATAATTTATAGTGTTTCAAAAACGGACAGTAACGGAAAAGACGGTAACGGAATCATAAGGCTGGTGGCATAAAGGTACGAAAATATCGAATAATTAAAAATTAATTCAAATTCATAATAAAGAAAAAGGTAAAAATACGAAATCAAAATACAAGAACAAACTCGTTCAGACCATCAAACTAATCAACTTTCTCTATGGGACCACTGTCGAAATCGCGAAAAACAAAATAAACTGTTCCATATAAAACAGCAATCCTACTCAACCCATATGTATGGGACAGATAAGAAAACACGTTTCTTGTATGGTGACCCCTCATTAATTGTAACCTTTCGTTTTTTTTTATTAAAAGATCTGCTACACTAACTTCTGTGTATAATAAATATATAATCAATTCAGTGAAAATGTCAACCATCTACCCATTACGGTTCAAAAGATACAGGTATCATATATAATAACGAAGCGCTTCCAACTCTTCGCGCTCTATCTCAAGAACGGTCAGTTATACAAAATATTACTAAAGATCGCATTTTTAGACAATTTTAAGCTCTAAAATTTTTACTTAATCTTAAATGTCATTTAAAGCATAGGAAAGAAGATATTTTCAAAAAACCTGTTTTTTGACATAAGTCCTTGAATATTTTGATTTGCGTAGTCGATATTTAATGTGCCTTTTGACATAACATAAAAATTGTCATAACGATTATTTTTACAAGTTTGTAGCTTATTATCTCTCATAATTAAATTGAATTAAAAAAATATATTAATAAAACAATTATTGTAATGTTCTCATTGTGACCAATACTTTATGCTTATCTTCCGTTACTTTTCGGGGTCCCCATAATACATTACCGCCAAGATGGCAACGGAGGGGAAGTAACGGTCCTAACGCTAGAAAATCTTTAAAAAAATAATTTAAATGTTTTCACTATCAATTAAGGTTATATTTTGCTCAATGAGTCTTGGTTATGAACCAATAAACATTTAAAATGTAATTTCAAAGCAAAAAAGTAGCAACTTAGTCGAAAATTTACCTTGATTTGTCCTGGTAACGTATCTGGGGGACAATTTACGGACCCGACGTAAACCACGCGCCCGGTTCACTTTACTGGCAATTTCTGCCAAAACTGAAGAATGTAGGGCAAGTTTTGAGGTTTCCATATAAAATTAAATGTTGCTTGATGTAAAAAAACACCTTATTTGTTCGAAATTTTAATCGGATCAGGGTAAAATCGTGGTAACGGAATATGGGATGTCCCTTTTTTCAAATTTCTCGGACACAATTAAAACATGTTTATTTCTTATTTTTTGTACTACGCAGTGCCTGATAAGGATATTTTATACAAGTTAATGCATATATTGATCTAGAAAAAGTGTTTCCAATTCAGAAAAACATATATAATAACATGAAAAAGACCAATGTTTTTTCATTTTCTTGCGTGGACGCTAGGAAATGATGGTATCCCACATGACAAAAGTTAGCTTTCTGATTGATTTTACTATCAATCAATATACTTTTAAAAATTATTTTATATAAAATATTAAATTTGTCACCACCTCAATACATTAAAACGATGTTTGCTGAGTAATTAATTGAGATATGAATTTTTAAAGTGTCCGGACATGCCAAAAACACAAGGTAGCTGTTTGAAAAAAAATGCTCAGATACTAGGTACCATTGTATATTTTCAACGAAAATAGGAGTAACATAATATTTAAGACTTAAGTACCACCTACGGCCTTCTCTAGAATTCCATACTGAATGAAAATTTTAAGAGGATTACACTATTAATCATAACGAAATGAAATAATTTCTAATTTGACCCAAAGTTCAACCGTTATACCTTTCAGGGATTATCCTTTTGATCCCGTCCTGTCGATTTTCTGATCCCCACGAATTCTGCTAATACTCGCTAATTGAAAACTAGTCCCTCTGGGAATCTGCTGTCATAATCCTACCAGTACCAATATTATAAATGTGGCTGAATAGATATTTTTCTATTCGTTTACTAAAAAATTGCTGTTTACACATACTGGGTGTAAAATTAAATGCGTTACATATTTAACAGGGTGCTTCAGGTCATCAAACTGAACAACTTCTACAATGAGACCAACTGCCAGATATAATATTATTTAAGATCGAGCAGCGATTGACGTTTTCTATGGAACAGCTGATTTCTTTTTTGGGATTTCAATTAGTGTAAGATGTTCAGTTTTATGGTCTAAAGCACCCTGTAAATATTAACAGTAACATACATTGTTGTTGTTGTTGTTGTTGTTTGTTGTTGGTGTTGTTGTTGTTGTTTTGTTACATATCGTCACCTCCAAGGTAAAAAGTCTAACGCGCCATTTGGCCCAAATTGAGTTATATATATCATTGGAATCAGCTGATTTTTCTCCGTCGATCTGTCTAGGTTTCGTAGAGATCTAAGCACTTTTTTGGCGCTTCAGAATTGTGAAAACCCCCTAAATTTGGATGACAAATGACTGAACCGACGCTTTTTTCCACCTTTTCTACGTTAGTAAGTTTACCTTATCGATATTTTTTAGTTGGTGGTTGGTTAGTCATTTGCGATTTTTTAAATTTATCTTATGTTGGCGTTTTAGAACTTTGTGCATACCAATAATCTTGAGTGTTATGTAGCTTAGTAAATCATGCCCACCCTGTGTTGAATTTTTAGATACGATTAGTATTATTCTTAAACTGATAAGATTACATTCAAATACGTTTAGTGAATAGTCCACAATACATTTAGCATTCTTCTGGCATATTATCCATTTTAAACCACTCAAAAAGTAATGATTGAATATGGTTAGTAAAAGACATAAGAATAAGAAGAAAAATATTACCTTGGTCTAGCAAGTTAATCTACTAGTATCTACTTACGTACGAAATGTAAATGAAATTTTACTAGACTACTACTTTTTACTATTCTACACGTAATCCATGTCCTAAGAATAATCACGTTTTTGTTATGGTAATCTATATTTTATTGTAAACTTATAAGGTTGAAATCCGTTTACTACGTACTTTGTCGGCAAAAATAAATGGATTTGCAAAACAACGGGTGGCGAATTGATTGTGCCTCCTGGAGTTGGCTCCATAGTGAAAGTTGTTCAGTTTGATGGTTTGGGACGTTTTTCGACCCATGTTCCTTAGGGAAAGTTGTTTAGTTTCATGTTCTGAACTCACCCTATGCTGACAATTTTTTAATGGGATGATCAGACCATCAAATTGAACAACTTTCTCTATAGCACCAACATCGAAATCACGAAAAAAAATTTGCTCTTCCATACAAAACTACAATCCTACTCGAGCCAAATGTATGGCAAAACTTTTTTTAAGCGATTACGATGGTGGTCCCATAGAGAAAGCTGTTCAGTCTGATGGTCTGATCATCCCCTTACAAAAGTGTCAGCATATTTATTTTATTTTAATTTATTTTATATTAGTCGGGATGCTAACAGCCTCTTTTAAAATGTAGTGTATTTAGAATAACAAACCATTTGCCATTTACAAGCATCCACATATACATTTTATATATACTTATAACTATCAATTTACGTTTCAATAAATGGTCTTTAGAGTAGAAACTATTAAGAAGTTTCAATAGTCTTATCAACTAATTAAGAATGTATAGAGTGTTCTTCTTATGGTGTGGGCAAGCCCTGGTGTCAGAGTTTTTTCAGACCGCCTTATGGCCCTTGACGTGGTTTTTATGTAACGACGACTACCTACCTCCAGAGATAGTAGCCGGGACCAAAGACTTAACGTGCCATCCGAAGCACGGAATTATCTTTCCTTTCAGACAATCAGGTGATTCAGCCTGCAATGGCCAAACCAACAGGGGAAAAACGCACAAAGTGACCTATCACTAGGTGTCCCCTGTGGGAATTGAACCCACGACCTCCGTGTAAAGAGCTCAATGCTCTTAACCATTAAACTACGGAGGCAGGTATAAAGTAATAATACCTGTATAGAGCAGACAAGGCGAACAAAATCTGTACACCAAATCCGCAGTGCGGGGCGCATACTGGGAGCAGTGTCGCGGTGTGTAAAGTAAGGTTATTGCACCAATTAGCTTATATGCGTGATATAAAAAATTCAGTCTCGGTGTCTCTCCTCTATAGTACGTCAATGGAATAAGTATGCATTTTCGACGTTGTTAGAGAGCTTGTCCTCTAGGGATCTACTCAAGTGACTGTGGGGAGGTAAGGGGGCCTGTTCAGTTGCATGAAAACCTATAAGTAGGAAGGTTAGGTATAATGGCCGGCAAAGTTCTTGAAATGCCTTCAATGCAAAAACAAAATCTTTAGGCATAAAAGGGCTACCTGCGCAGGAAGTGCGACTCGCACTTGGTCGGTTTTATTAGAATAGCTCTGACTTTCTTCAGGAAATACAAAAGTAAACATATTCTGTACCCAGGTAGGTTATATTATACAGGATCTAAGGAAAAGTATCATTAACCATTAAACAACATAGGTACTCTACCCATCAAACTGTCATTTTTTACTATAAGAGCAAACCGTTCAGAGCAACTGCAATACCAAATCGACTCAAATGTATGCAACAGCAGTTTTTTGTTGTTCCGAAAGCCGGGGAGGAAATACTGACAAGTAACGGTTAAGTATATAAATACGTGTGTACCTACATACTAAAGAATAAGAATAACTATAGAAGAGTAACTCCAAACAAAATCGACATAATTTTGGTACCTAATGATAAATGACCATGTCGCATAAGTTTTGGTGGCAAGGTACAGATTTTAAAGAACAAATTTAGAACACGGTACAGTTTTTTTGGTGCCACATTTTAAGCTTGATTTACATTTCTATACATTCTTATTCTTAGCCTAAATACAACGAGCTTCCCCATAGAGCCCGATTGCAGCGTCACCTACGAGTTCAATCTAAATAGAATAGAACTGATTTATTTTTAAATTTACAATCGAGAGAGAGACCCACTGATACACACAAAAAGAAATCATTAAAATCAGTCTACCCGTTTAGGAGTAGTTCAGTGACATGCAAACGGACATTAGAATTATCTATATATGTATCCTATACTAATATTAGGATACAGAGGAAAGAATTGATTTTTTGTTTGTTTGTTTGTAATGAATAGGCTCCGAAACTACTGGACCGATCTGAATAATTCTTTCACCATTAGAATGCTACATTATCAGTGATTAACATAGGCTATAAAAAACGGCCAAGTGTGTCGGGAAGATTTTAAGGGTTCGCCGAGGTCCTCTAGTATAATATAAAGATATACCAATAAATGTGATTTACCTTCTCTAAAATTAAATTTTATGGTCCACCACACACATACGGAATTTCGAATTACGGTTACGATTCGCATGAATTTTCCCGCTTCATAATTCCGTTCGGAATTGCGGCGGTGTCAAATCCTATACAAAATCACAATTCTGATTCGCAATTCCGTATGTATGTATGTGGTAGGTCTAAGTAATAGAAACGACTTAACAGTTACACAACGCGTAGGTACGTACTAAGGTTCCTGCATGGGGCTTTATTAATAACCTCTATCATAGGCATGACAAACTTGTGGCCTGCGGGACGCATGCGGGCCTCATTGCGTATTTCAATTAAATTATATTTTATTGTACACCAAAACAGAAAATACATTTTGTCTTTTTACGGCCCGATTTGGAAGGCGATTGCGCTTTAAAACATCGAAGTTCAATCCTAATCCAATTTAAATAAAATAAATAAATAAAAAATTATTTATTGCCTTTCTATTAAATTCTACATCACAGTTCTTTACAGTATTAACAATAACAATCATTGTGCACTTACATCGTTTCATAAACAAACAAGCAAACAAAATTTGAATACAAAAAGAAAATGCTTTGAGACCATAGTAGGCAAAAGGTAAGTGACGTCAGCTATGCTGTTCCGAAACCGTAGGCTCGGGCAGCGCTGTTTTTCAACCACCACCTTCTCCCTGAGATGATATGCGGGAGACAAGATAGATAAAAGGGCTAAAAGGTCTACTATTAGCTACATTAGAACAACAACAACACAATTTGGCTCAAAAACAGAATAAAAGTTATAATAGACTAAAAAAAGAAAGAAAGAAAACAATGACAATAACACATATTTAGACAACAACACAATTGGTCGCAATATTATAGTTTATATTATATTATATTTCAGTTCTAATCACATTGCAATTTAATTCCGTATCTCGCTAACCTTCACTTATTCACTTTGCAATTACAGCCTTTAACATTTGAGCAATCTGTTGCAAACGGCTCTAAGGGTGCCTGTCCACTGAAGCGGAACGAGGCTGCGGAGCATAGAAACGGAGAAATATTAACCAATAAACCAGGAGCAGAGATATTATGCAATCCTGTTGGTTAATATTTCTCCGTTTCTCCGCTACGCAGCCTCGCTTCGCTTCACGAGACGGACAGGTGTACGTCTGTCAAATGAATGGTGCAATACCGAATATGTTAAAAGTTGTGGTTCGCACGCAGTCCAATCATGGTTCAGTTGAAGGTCCCAAAAAATATTTTCAATTCGATGTCCCAATTACTGTAGCCTTTTCCTTCCACCCTACCTTAATCTTTCAATACCCTACCCTTTACTACTACTAGCTACAGCCCTGCCTGATTTAGTTCCAGCTTAGGATATACCTAGGGTTGACACAACCACATGCATGTCTTCCCGTGGGTGACTTATACATTTTACACCTACTCGGATCTCTTAATGATAATTCGTGTTACTGTCGGTAGAACGATGTACTTATATCACAAACTACATGACCCATATGCATAGTATGGCAAGTTTCTAAATATTGCTTATAGTATAGGTACAGGGTGAAATTGATATCGTTAGTATATTTTAAACTAAGAGTCTAACCATCAAACTGAACAACTTTTTATATGCAAACTGATCGGAGCAAAAGAAAATCAGCTTTTAAAAGTTGTTCAGTTTGATGGGTAGACTCTTCGTTTAAAAAGGATGCTAATGATATCGATTTCACCCTGTAGATAAGGTTTTTATATTTATTTATTGTATGATGTGACTAAGAGATACGTTTTTTTAGCGATTTCAACGTTGGTCCCATAGTAAAAGTAGTTCAGTTTGATGGTTCGAGGTAATCCTTAAAGTAGGTAGGTATGTATCGCATTTAAGTTAACACCCTGTAGTTACCTAATATAAAGTTAAAGTTAAAGAAAGTTTAACTTTAAGTAAGTAAGTATAGTTTTAACCTTACTAGACGACTGCATCCTGTGTTTAGCGGTCTCCGGTTGGGCCTCCAAACGAACAGTGCAGGTGTGGTGCCGCTGCAGACAGGCTAGGCCAGAAAGGACTTTCTTGCCGGAGAAGTGCCGGTCGCGTCCCGCGCCATACTGCTCTGAATGACGTTATTCGTCGGGCTCTTGCCTCAGTGAACATTCGGGCAAAGGCTGAACCAAATGGCACGCACGCAAATATCCGCACTGATGGCAGGAGGCCCGGCGGGTTAACGCTTAATCCTTGGTGACAGGGGAGAAACCAGGTATGAGATGTGACCTTTGTGGACACGCTAACCTCGTCTCACCTCCAGGCCACTTTCGTGGACTCCCTAACCTCGTCTCACCTCTAGGCCACTTCCGAGAGCGCTGATGCTGCTGCGGGCGCTGAAATCCTGAAGTGTCGACAGTAACGCGATCTGACCGGCAGCTACAATATTATTCACGCCAATGGGTTTTGAGACGCTAGGTCCTTGGGGCCCACAGGCTAAAGCGATTATTGCAGACCTATTGGGGCGTCTCAATGAGATCTCTGGTGGCCGCAGAGCTGGCAGCTCCTTGCAATAATCAGCCTCACCATCCAGAGGGAGAAGGATTCTAGCCTGTTGGAAACTGTGTCTTATGGCGACGCTATGGAGTGTGTGTGTTATAATTTGTAATTTTTATGTTTAGTTTGTTCTTTTTTGTAATATTTTTCTAATAAATTAGGTAAGTTAAAAACTAAGGTAATTCCTAATAACAAATTCATAGGGATAGGTATTAATTTGGTTTCTTCTTATTCCATAAATAAAAGCATGTCACAAAATGCTGTGATTTGTTTACCCGACTGCCCCAGGAGGGTTATGTTTTTCGAGTGTATGTAAAGTATGTATGTTGCATGTCCATTTCGTAAATAAATGATTATCCGCTCCATGCCGCAATTGTTAGTTTACAAGTTGTTAAATTCAATAAAGGATTTTTTTTTGGTATTTTATTTTATGTCATGGTTGTTTTACCTCCAAATACGATTTTGATAATATTTAGATCGTTACTAAATGGGATATGAAATCATAAAAAATTGCTAAGATAGTAAAGGCCACGATAAAAATCCAGGCGTTTACATTTATGGCTATGTTTAGATAAAATTAGGGCTCTATTAATTATTAAAAGAGATTGTTTATGCCAAGATATTATGTCCTTATTTCAGCTGTCTGGGGTCGTATACGATAAACGCCATAGGCAGAAACAGGATAGGTATAGACTAAAGAATACATAGGTACATGCATTACAATTATACAATTTGTAATTGTTAATTGAATTACTTTACAACAATTACACGTAATTAGTAATTGAAATCTACAATTATATTTTGTAACTGAAGTCTAAAATTATATTAATTATATTTCGGTAACTAATATTTTTTTTTCCAACACTTACATAATTATACTGTACGACAACATTAACGCTAACAACGTTTTTCCCTTAATATAAGCTGGCTAGTTAGTTAGAATACCAATAATATTCTTGAAGGAGAATTTACTGTTAGTATAATTAAACTTCACAAAAACGTCTAGTTAGTCTTTGTCACTGAAGCTAAAAGTCTGCTTAGTGTTTTTCACATAATCTAAACATTTAATTGCTGCCTTTTAAGTATTTTGCAACAGTTTAATCATCTAAGATTTGGTTATTAAGTTTTGTATGCAGTCTGATAAGAAACTAAATATGTGCGCTTAGTAGAATGCTAACAAGTTCAGTTTACATCAAAACCTCAATAAGTCGTTTGAAAACTTTGCTTTTGTACTGAATGTTAACGGTTAGTCTTTTTACCTTACCGCATTTTCTAGTCGAATCGAAGACAAATGTCTCAAGCGACACTTTTCTTCTAAACCAGCTTATTTAGCTGACATCGATAGATGTCATAACATAGCTCGCATAATTGGCTTTCATACAGTCTAAGAAATTCAAGAATGTCTTTACCAGGAAGAAAGATATGATTTTTTTTCGTAAAAAAAAAACTTTAAACCGCTCTACTGTAAAATGGTGAAATGGCGCGTTAGACTTTTTACCTTGGAGGTGACGATATGTAACGCATTTAAGTTTACAACTACCTACTGGCTTTGTTACCTGAATTTATGCAAAATAATGGATACAATATAATACACCCTGTATAAATGGGTAAGATAGTTGTAAATCAACTTTAAAACATAGTAGGTATCAAATATAATTTTTATATGCAGACTCTTCTTGAGTTAGGTTTATTATGTAACTTCTCACTTGGCTTGCTTGGCCTGGTTTCTTTTTTCCTGTTGTGCTGCTTGCATTTAAAACCAAGAGTTTTAACTACACCTGAGTTGAAGTACGAGGGTGGCACTGAAAATTTCGGGAATCAAGGGAGTGATACAATATTGTTAGTGGAAAAGATATTTATTGTTTTTTGAAGTATTCTCCATGAAACTTGACACATTTTTCCATTCGATGGAACCAATTATTAAATCATTCATTCCATTCTGAAGTTGGGGTATTCAAAATGGTCGTTTTGTTGGCTTCAACAGGCTTCAACTCATTTTCGAACACCCAAACTCGTGACTGGTTTTTTGTTTCGGGTTCGTATGCTTATATCCAGGATTCAACACCTGATACGACTCAGTATACAGCATTTGAAGATCGTCCGTGGAATCTCTCGAAAGTTCTGACGCACCAAGTAACGCGAGCCGCTTTTTGCTCCTCACAGAGAGAATGCGGGATCCATCGGGAAACCAACTTTTTTACATCTAATTGTTCATGCAAGATTATTTGTATTTGACTCATGCCAATGTCTAAAGTTGCATGAATTTCGCGATATGTCACATGTCGATGTTCCTCAATCAGCTTACACACGGCATCAACGTTATCTTGGGTGATTGCAGTTTTTGGGCGACCTTGACGGGGATCGTCACACAGCTTGACACGTCCATGTTGAAATTCCGAAAACTAGCGATAAATTGTGGTTTTAGATGGGGCTTCATCACCAAATGCAGAAAGCATCCGATTAACACGCTGTTTTTGTGTTAAACCACTTCGAAAGTCATAATAAATCATTGCTCTTGAATTTTCTCGAGTCAATTCCATTTTCACACAGACTTTACAAGTTTGCCAAGACCTTGCGTAAAAACCGCGTTTTTACGCGATTAATAAAACCTAGGAGTTTCCGATTATAAACAATTTATTATGCCAGGAACAATGTAAATATTCCATTCCCGATACTTTTAGTGCATCCCTCGTAATGCCAAATTTCGATTTCGCTTCACTCGCTTCATAACTTCTTGATTTTGCTGATGCTCAAGAGTTACATTTACAGTTTTAAACATAACATAAACATTGATTTCCAAAAAACGCATGCATTTACAGAGTGAGTAGATCAGTAGTCTGTACTGGAGTTTTCTGCCTCACAGACTACTTGAAAATACTTAATCAATTCGTAGTGCCGAGACATTCGCACTTCGAGCTCGCTCCAGATTTTTGTTCGTACGTGGCCCAACGGAATTTGTGCATCGTCGCATCGCATTATTTTGACGGAGCGGCAGACGTCAGTCCGTCATTCGTGAAGCTCCGTCATCGTGTGTGCTTCTACGTGCGGTTTCATACAACTCCTTTCTTCACAAATGACGGACTGACGTCTGCCGCTCCGTCAATGCGTCATCGTGTGTGAAAGCGCTAAGACGATGCTGGCAGCGTCGGGGGGGTCGCGTTCGTTTTTTGAAGTCTTGAGGCAATTCAAAATATAAGTCTGAAAAACACTGATCTATAGGGACACATGTCTTTTTTCCATTTCGAGCATAACCTTTCTCACAATAACACATTTTTTTGCACGTTTTATTAATGAAAGGACAGTTGGTTTGATTCTGTTTGCTCAGTGTTTCACATACATTGTCGCACTCCACTCCACAGGAAAAATATTCATGTGGACCTGTGCATTTCACTGCAAAAAACGTTTAATTCAAGTTAAATTGATTGGCGACATCGACGTCCATTATGTTCTGTCAAAGGACGTGAAAATGAAATGGCGACTCGTTTTTCACTAAAGTGGAAAACTTTGTGATAATAAAAAAATTAAAGGCTTCAGTATAAATACCTGTACAAAACTCATGTAGTTTCTTTGAGAATATCTGGTGAGAACATTTAATTATGCTTGGATATTCGTGTTCTTTGACAAGAACGTTTTCGTTTTTTCAATCTTCGGCAAGTCTCGACTCGACATTCTCAGTCATAATCACAACTTGTAATAATTGTTTTAATTATTTCTTTCTCCGCCTTATTATTATTTATATTTTCAGAAACAAAGATAAAGATAAAGTGATGCATTTATTTGTATGACATGCGTAGTTTTACAAGCAGCTGTGTTACAAAAACCATGCAGGTATAGAATAATAAAATGAATTTAACAATGAGGGTTTATTTAAGACTTACAGCAATCTTCTTTAGATATGCATTCATTGTTTCTATTTCTGTAGTATCCATGTTCACATCTACATGCACCTTTGCAATTTCGAGAATAAGCATTTCTTGGACTTGGTTTTTCCTTTCCGATGCTTTCGCAAGTTTGTGGCAAGCAATAGTCAGGACATGAGACATAGATTTCGTGTGGCTTTGTGCATTTTGCTGTCGGATATAAAAAGATTAAGTCATTATTAAATAATCAACATACCTGAAACATTATGCAAACGGGAATACTGTTTTTTGGTCGTAAAGGAATTATGGTCGTAAGTCGTACTTACTGCAATTATCT
Source organism: Agonopterix heracliana (assembly GCA_963693445.1). Taxonomy (NCBI): domain Eukaryota; kingdom Metazoa; phylum Arthropoda; class Insecta; order Lepidoptera; family Depressariidae; genus Agonopterix; species Agonopterix heracliana. Next base: position 8,234,978 of record OY856310.1, read on the forward strand.
GGAAGTACACACATTTTGATGTGACTGTCGTAAACATAGTCTGGTTTGCAGTCACAGCCCGTTCTGCAGACTGCTGGGCACATTATGTTCTTGGTATTTTGTTTGTAGTTGGAGCAAGTTTTTCGACCACAGCCACTGCCGCAACCTTCTATCTCAACTGCATTTGGATCACCATCGCAGAGAGCTAAATAGAACAACGATGTCGTATTATGATTCTTTATAATAGACTTAACTGTAATTTTCTGTGGGTTTTGTATGAGGTTTCGATTTCCTTTGTAGTCTTTCTGCGGATAAATCAGACTTGAATCCTAAAATATACTAAAAGAGATGCTGGTTTATATAACGCACTGTAGCAAAGCTTCCAACTACCCCAAAAGCTAATACTGTCATAATTATGTTTATGCGTTTATCTTTTATTTTAAAATTTGATTTATGGTATTTACAACAATGTGCAATATTTTTAATAACAATTTTCTTAACAAATAATTTATTTACATCACTATACTCGTACAATTGTAATAAACACAACAAACTATTAAGAGAAACAAAAGAAAAAAAAAATTAAGTGTATTATTTTGTGAAAAAATGTTACCTAAGTTGTACAAGCAGAGTGATAAAGTCCGAGAAATTAAATTATTTGTAGTCACGCGCAACAAGCTGTTTTAAAATAAAACAATTATTGTTCATAAAAACTGATAAAGTGACAGTCATAATAAAATATTAACTGTCTGTAATCGAAAATTCTCAATAAAACTGTTTAAAGTCACGAGTACTGTAATTAAAATATGACAGAAACGATATTTTACTCAATAAAAACTCAAGTACCCAGGTACACACGGCGAAACATCAAGCTATACAAAACCAAAATAAGCCGGACGCGCGTAGTCGAGTAACGTATAACTGTGGTATAAAGTCGCGCGGCCACGGCGCCACAGCCAAAAAGTGCATTACCTGTTAAAGGCTCGATCACAAATATTTGAGCTACAAACGCCACAATCAAGAGTTTCTCAGTCATCTTGCACGTACTTACTCCCGATTTAATAAAAAGTCGACTTAATTTATAGAAGTGTCGAGTACCTACCGCCACATTAACGCACTTGTTTCAATATTATTAATAACAAGTAATTGAACACCTAACGTTCTAGGACTTCGGTACCTATTGTTAATTAGTCACGTATTGTATGCAACAAATGTTTTTGTTGTTTATTGTTTTTTCTACAATAGTTTATTGTTTTTAGGGTTCCGCACCCAAAGGGTGAAAACAGGACTATATTCATAAGCCTACGTTGTCAGTCCGTTCGTCTGTCCTACCTACCTAATTAGGGCTGTAACTTTTGAAACGTTATAGCTAGATAGTTGAAATTTTCACAAAATGTGCGTTATTATGGCGGAATATAATAAATATCAAATAAACATGTCAAAAAGTAACAAATTAAGGGGGATCATTACACAAGAAATAAGTTTTTATAAATGTTTTTTCTTCTCGCTCTATCGTAAAAACGGTAAGACATGCTTCAAACTTGGTGTTATTATAAAAAAAACTGCAGTAAAACAACAAATTATAATTAAACTGGCCAAATGTGACTCGGTCTCACCCTAAATGTCCCGGAGGAAAAAAAAACGTGTTTGCATAAGAACAAGCATGCAAGGTCCTACATTTTCGTTTGTTCTACAAGAGACCTACACTCACACAGATACACCAACTCTAGGCGCAAGTCCTACAACCCGACCATTATTTGTACTGCGCGACTAGTACTTTTCAGCACCCACACAAATATAAATGGGTGCTTCACTCGTGATTAGACGAGATTACGTCCGTCTTTTTTTCAGTTCCGTGGCCATTACGTTACTTTAAAAATAAGAAGTTGTATGGTAGGTATTTTGTACCTTTTAATATTAATGTTTTATTTCTGGAGAAAATTAAATAAAAAAACGTTTTGGTAATCAACATTAATTATATTTTTAAGTAAGAGAACGGCCAAAGTATATGATGTGTTCACGCTGGGAAAAGATGCTGACACTGGACCTAAAATAAGAGATAAACGTTAAGAGTAGTATATTACCGTTGGCGCGCTCCATACAAATGTACTATGTTGATATTTTCAATACTAACCAATCAAAGTCAATGAAATTTCACAGAAACAATTTAGAAACAAATTTCTATGCTTTTATGGAGTCCGATTTTCGTTAAAACGTATAGTTTTAAAGTTAAAGTGCCTCAAAGATTTCCATACAAATCTTAAATTAATCCTAGCATTGAAACTGTATATTTTAACGAAAATCTGACTCCATACAAGCATAGAGATTTGTTTCTAGATTGTTTCTACAAAATTTTATTTACTTAAAGTACCTAATTGGATAGTATTGAAAATATCACTATAGTACGTTTGTATGCAGCGCGCATTTTCGCTCTCGGAATAAACTTTTCTTAACATGGCTCCAGCACCCGTTATAATTTAAGATGGGGAGGTAGATTAGATTAGATTAGATTAATTTATTTCACATTATAATATGTCACATTGTTACATAAATATTTTACATAGAATAGAATAGAATAGAATACTTTATTTTCCAGAATATGGTACAAACATAGGTATAACAGGATTTTGAAGATATAGGTACTTCTAATAGTAGTGGTTCTAGCATAAAACAAGAAAATAATCGTAAGAAGAAATTTACAAACATAAAATATAAAATTAGGTACATTAATTAGTAGGTAGGTGTTTAATTGTTTATTGGGTCGAACAAAACGACTCACTTTTCCGTATTATAAAGACACTGTGTCACTGATCCGATCAGCTGATTAGAGTTGAAGTTCTGCAGTATACCTATTAAGAATTAAATTTTGAAAATATTATAATATTCAAAACGGAAAGAATATTAACTATAGGACGGTTACAGTCTGTCATATTCCGGAAAGTGAATTGTTATTTTACCCAGTATTAAGATTAGATTTACCTTTCTACTGTTTGCGGTATGCTCCACAGAACAAAGAGTCGCTTTGGTAGTTAATAAGGAAGAAGAAAGGATGATCAGCGATGAAGTTTATTTCTCGAGGAGGGTCTAATCTAACTGATGTCGTTCTTACTCCGGTAAACACTGAAACACATTTAGAATAATTTATATGAGACATATATGGAGAAAACATTAAAATATCAATTAAATTTATATTTATCAAATCGTAAACTAATGACCAGCAATGAAAATGGTCCTATAAAGAGTAAGATATTAGTTTTAATGTGTAATTTACAAAAAAAAACCTTCGATGTTTTAATAAGGAAATGAATTGGCAAAATAAATGCTGATAATGTTAAAGGGACACCGAACCTATTGTGCGGCCCTCAATAGTATTTTTTAACCGACTTCAACAAAAGGAGGAGGTTCTCAATTCGACCCGTATGTTTTTTTTTTGTATGTTTGTTATTTTATTTCTAAACAGTTAAAAATCATTTCCAAAAAACAAGAATGTCACATTGTAGTCATTGCAGATGTTCAATTTATCGGGTCACTGCGAATTTGTTTTATAATGTTTGCAGTTATTATAGTTAAAACCGCCAAAAGTGGTTATTTTTGGATCATCAGATAATAACTGCATCATTATACATAATAATCCGTAATGTTTCGATAAATTTAAATCCAATCAGGACTACATTATTGTGTTTCATTTGACATTCTTCTTTTTTGGAAATGTGAATTGTTTATTAAAAAAAAAACAATTGGGGGCAGCACAATAGACTCGGTAGCCTCTTAAGGCTCACACTGACGCTATTTTAATAAAGTCACCTTATTTTTTAAGATACGCTCCTAAGAATAGAATAGTATCTTTTACACTAATCATGAATGCAAATGGGTGGTCTGCAATAAACTTAATTTCTTCTACTGGTGGTCGTGGCAGTGCCTTACTCTTAGTACTTATAACGACTGCTGGAAATAGTAAGAAATATAACTTGAAGTGGTTCTTGTTATCAACATAAAAACTTTTCTTTGAGACCAATAACGAATCAGAAAAATCGGTTGTACAGTCAAGATACTAGGTGATAAATATTTGAAATTTTATTCTGTACTTTCTTGTTTTAAACTGAAAATAAATACGATAAAAGATTATAACCGTTAGCTGCCGTTGCTTCAGAACCTTCTTCGTTAACTTCGACGAAAGCTTTTTGTTTCGCCGCTGATACATAGACAGGTTCGTATATTTTCAAAATACCATCAATACCGGAGTTCTTGGTATTAAAAATGTCTGTAACTCCCAACTGTAAATGAAGAAACATTTGTAGAAGTTGTTGAAGAATATTGCTAAAATAGCTAATAAAATTTGCTGTTGTTTTAATTTTCTTACCTTTTGAAGAATATCTTTCAAGTCAATGGTTGTCTCTATTTTAAATCTGGGGATATAAGCCTTCACATCCTGAGATCTCATGCTATTCATAGCTTTGTTCAAATTGTCAGGCGTGAGTTTGCTTGCAGTAATTGCTAGATCTTCATATTTATCAGTAGGTAAAATAATTGTGCAAGTGAAATTTTCATTTCGGTATGGCATTTGTAAGATCTGAAATTGAATAGTTTCAGATAAATACAAATCTATAGTAAAATTTACGCAATTAACATACGGAATATCTTTTGAGATAGACTTACCTGAGCACCAAGTTCTTGACTCTCTGTGTAACGGAATTTAGCTTTTTGATACATGGTTGGAACTCGGATGGTTTTGACTTTATTTACGTGGAAGTCACGATCTTGCGTATTGTTTCGGTTGAACTGTGTTTTCCAAAGACCCTTAAAAAGTACAAAAGATTAGAAAAAGATGTTCATTAGAACCAGCCACGAATAGTGGTTTATGATTTTTATTACAGGAGTTTTCTTATGCTAAAATTTCGCTATGAGCATTAATAAAGAGTCAATTTCTTTATGGCAATTCTATGCGGACGAAGTCATGGGGAAAATCTAGTTACCTTTTAAACGTAGGTACCTATATTACTCGCTGCAGATCATAGTCTTAATTTAACGAATATTTGTTAGAAAGAACAAGAATAATTAGGTACGATGAATTATTCAGGCTAGGTTATCCCAGTGCAAGCGTCTCTTTCTTGCAAGCATAAGTTTACAATAAGCCATCCCGCTCCAATTGAAAGCAGGATCGCAAAAAAACGTGTTTTTCGTCAATATCTTTGCTCATGGGAGTTTCTAAGCTAAAACTTCTCCTGAGTTTACTAGAAATATTTAATGTATTTAGTTAAGTACAAGAATAAAAAGTTAAATATCAGCAGTTTAATCATAGTATTGAAAAAACATAACAAAAAGGGGTAACTTTGGGATTTTTTTCTATCTAGTAAACTTAATCTAATCGTGTAATTGAGAACAGTCGCCAATCAGCTCGATCCTTAAATAAGACATAATTTAATTTCAGACTTTAAAACACAGTTTAAAACACTTTCGTTCTTGTTCAAAAAACGGCCTCGACGGCATAACAGCGTCTTAAGTAAGTCGTAGTGATGTTAACTTACCTTGAAATATATGGCATTAACCAATACTAAGCGCGTTAGTGTTGTTATCATGTCAGGTGTGACAAGATCTTTAATTTTGTTGTTTGTAATTTGCTCAATCTGCAAAAATATAATACCATTTAGTTTACTATTTAGTTAACCGATTTTTCATACTTTATCTCCATTAAAACATGATTATCACCACATCCTTGATAATGACCGTCCGATCTGCTTATAAATATTTAAAGCTTGTTTTAAGTTTACTTACATATTTATTTATTATATCAGCTGATTTGGAAGAATTACTGCAATCTATATTTTCAGCTTCCGCATCGAAAATCTTCTTTGATTCCTTCAAATAGTCTTCACTGAGTGGATATTTGTCATTAGCGTATACTTTAGCAGCTAAGGCGAATTCTACGTCTTTCACACTCTTGAAACTATTAAGCAACGCTCTAAAAACTTGAGGAATCTGTAATGTTTATTAAGAATGATGTTAGATAGGTAAATGCTTACTTACTTTTATGATTTCAAATACCATAATTAACACAATAAAGTTGTACGTTACAATATTGCGCCGATCTTAAATAATGGCATAATGGCTTATTGGCAAGAGAATCACAAACTTTAAAATGAATCGTACGTCTTTATAAATTTAACGATATTTAACCAGAATTTACATGGACAAAACTGATAGTAATATAACTGCAATTGAAAATATTGAAATATTAAGACGTGATTTATAGAAATGAATACTTACCTCATCTTTTACCAAATTCAATATACGCAACAGTTGTTTGTTTGAATTTCCCTTAGTTCTCAATCCCAGTTGAGCCAATGGAACAGTCACAGAGAACGGTGACATTATGACGTTTTCGTCTTTTTTTGAATTGATGACTTCCTGTAATCGTGTACAAATTGAATAGGGAGCTTCAAAAAGTATGAAAATTCTAATTTTGTACGACATCCACAGCATTTGAATTCAGATCTTTAAAAGGGTCTTAAGGCTAACCTCTATGAAAATATTGTAATCAAAGTTTTATAAAAAACTTGATTTGCACATACATAGAACATAGTGTAGATCCGCACCGGGTCCCAGCATCGCAGCTAATCATAGCTATTTAGACGCGAAAAGTTTCATACAAATTAGTTGTTTTTACGTATTTCTCGAAGAAACACAGATATTTAATTTTATAATAATACTAGTGTTTACCCGCGATTTTGTCCGCACAAATTATATACCAGATTTTAAGTCAGATCATAAGCTTTCAAACAAAAAAAGTTTCATCAAAATCAGTTCTGTAGTTTTTACGTGATGCGCGAACAAACAAACAAACTTGTCAATAAATGGCGCCACACGTCATTTCAATCGCACTATCGAGTGTTATTTGAGTTTATATTAAGTGAACCACGACTTTTTTATTCCTCACGATTTTCACGATTTTATAATAGTTAATTTATACAAGAATATACAATTATTTATTAAAACATTTTCTAAAAATAAATGGTATTGGTTGAGCGGGCTCATTTTCCGCAACTCGACGACTTAACCTATTTGCGTACAAACGCGCCTATTTTGCGTGACAAAAAAATATGTATGGTAAAATCCTTTTAAAAAAACTAAAAAAAAATGCCGTGGAAGTATTATAGAGACATGCAAACGTATTATTATGAAAGGGTGCCCCGTATAATCATACATAACTGTCTAAGGTTTTACCAAATAAGAAAAGTAGTATGTTAAGCTCCATACAATAAGTAATAAATGCCTGATGCTTCTTGAACAAATAATGCAAGAATTTCGAAGATATTCAAAAATAAAATGATAAATTAAACTAACATTAAAGAATCTTGTAGTCAGGTTAATAACTCCATTTGAAAAACGTTTTTGGGCGTCCACGGTTTTACTAGCTTCTTCTGTTTTTTCAGGATCTTCCTTTGGCTCCGTTGATTTTTCTGAAATAATATAATTAAAAAAAAGTTTCATCGTTAATTATGAGGATACCAAGCCACCAGTCCTGTCCTGTAGTGCTTATATCAGGCTTTAAAGATCAAAATGTGAGATGATATTTATAATTACATAGATATACAAGGTGTTTCATAAGTAAGAATAAATTTTTGAAACTCATAAGGGGGTTGTTAAGACCGTCAAACTGAACAACTTTCTCTATGGGACCAACATCGAAATCGCAAAAAAAAAAATTTCATATCCCATACATATTTTAGCTCTAGTCGATTTGTAGAGTATAGAACATTTTTTTCGCGATTTCGATATTGGTGCCATAGTGAAAGTTGTTCAGTCGTGTTGAAATATAAATATCTATTGAATAATAAGTTAGATGTTTATGTTGTGAGAATTTTATTGGAAGTGACAAAGGAAAACGTTCTTTGTACAAACAAATATTATTTTAAATATTGACATTGCAGTTGTCCAAAGAGGTAAAACTACAACAAGTTTGATGGTCTACACCACCCCCTTAAAGGTTTATTTGTATTTTTGTAACACCTTGTACCTATTGTATAGTTGTTAAGAAATAAAAATACGTAACATAAACAGTAATAAAAAATGATAGAAGCGATTCTTGCCACCATTCCATGCTTAAATCATCAAAGTAAGTTCTAAGTATAAAAGTGGTTGATAGTTGAAATCATAGAGGTATTATACCAGGAATAGAGGAACATACAGCTGAGAGAGCGAGATGTACCTAGCGGCATCACTGTATAATAGAAAGAGATACGTGACGCTAGGCAATAGGACCGTTTTTTTGTCTCCAATAAATATTTACAATTCGGTTTCCGTGAATAATTCCGAATCTAAAGTGAAATCGTAGATAATTTTATGAAATATACTGACACTACTTCATTAATTTATCCACAACTTCACGTTAGACTCAGAATTATAGACAAAATTCGAATTTTTGCCTGCGAATAGTCTCCAAAAAACATCCAAAAAAGGTTTCATTTGACAACTCATGTTTGTTGCTCTATTCCTGTAAGGTATAGCTTGGCAAAAAAGTCATGATCGTGGTGACAGGTGGAACTAAAATTTTTGTATGGTGGTGTTGCCAGGTTATTCGTGATTTTGACGTTCTTGCGTGGAGGCAGCGCCCTCATGTTTTATCACGACTTTTTTGCCAAGCTGTATAATACCTTTATTGTTAAAATAATGTTTTGGAATAAACTAACGATAAACAGTTGTGTGTGGTTATGATCCGGTCGAAGCCGCGCTCTCTAGTTTTTTGAACACGAACGAAACATGAAAAACAGTGTTTTAAAGTCTGAAAACCAATATTATGTCTTATTTAAGGATCTGGCGGATAGGCGAGCGGTCTCAATAACGCGATTAGATTAAGTTTACTGAATAGAAAAACATCCCAAGTCACCCCTTTTTGTAATGTGTTTTCAATATTATTCAACATTATGATTAAACTGCTGATATTTTACTTTTTATTTTTAAACAAATTAAGTATTTCTAGAGGCTTTCGCTGACTTTGGAGCTTAGAAACACCCAAAAGAAAAGATAATATGTTGACGAAAAATATGTTTTTTTTTGCGTTCCTGTTTTCAATTGAAGCGGGATGGCTAATTGAAAAGTTATGCTTGTAAGAAAGAGACGCTTGCGCTCGGATAACCGGGCCTTAAGTATTATTAACTATGCATTTGCTTTCTTTAAAACTTAAAAGCTGGAATTAAATCTAACATCTGACAAATAGCTAGAAACGTTACGAAAACAACCAAAATTATCGACTGAAAAACCAATCGACGATAAATCGAGCATAAGTTTCATTTATATTCATGTTATTAACCTTCCAAATGTCTGATTTAATATTTATTCAAATGTATTTTCTTTACAAGCTTATTTTTTGTTACGTCATTATTTAGTTTTCATTTAAAACAATGAAAAACAAAATAAATGTGCTTAACTTGTTTACTGTATTTTTTTGTCTGAGACTAATGTATATCGACCGACCATAATTTAGTTTAGGTACTGATAAAGGTACTTAGGTATGCTGAATAATCTCACCTTCCTTTTTACATTGGCTGCCTTGAACACAAATGCCTTCAGAATTCCTATAGAAGTTTTCTTTGCATCGACACTGTGGTTTGCAAGTCACTGCAATACCAATTTTAAGAAATTTGGGACAAGTGGAATTATTTTTGTAGTCAGAGCAGTTTTGTCCGGGACATACTGGAGGGCAAGCTTGGTATTCTTCATTGGGACCATCGCATTTAAATGGTGCTGAAATGAAATGGAACATTACGTTAAAAAATGATCATACTAGTTTTTACCACATTCACATTTGTAATGAATGTATTTTGAAAAAACAAGATTAATACTATAGAAACAGAGTTTTTTCTTAATTTTTATCCTACCTATAAGGTATTAAGTGTTATAATATTTTTGGTGTGTATAATAAAATTGCTTCTTTGATCAAAGATTTCTACTAAATCTCCATAATATGGAACGTTACATCTACAAAGTTGTGTTCTTAAATATTATACTTCCCTATTTTATTTGTATAAAACAATTATACATACGACATTTAGCGATGGCAACACATTTGCCAGTTTTCCTGTTCCTTTTCTGGTTGAATCCACAAGTACATCTTGGTTCTCCGCAATTTCTCGTCGATATACAGCTCTGAGGGCTGTTTCTGTCTTTCGGACAATATTCCGCATCACACTTAGCTGCTGGGCATGTGTTGTATTGACCACCATCTGGGCATACTACAATAGAATATGAAATAAATGTAGGTATTTTCCGCAATTTCCTCACTAACAAGAATATCTTAATATACAATTTCAAGTTTCAACATTATGTTCGTAAACTAAAGTTAATCATTTTAATGGTTCTTATATACCAAGTTACTTTTAAATCTGAGACTTGAACCCGTTAAAATGATTAACTTTGCATACATACACACATACACTTACGACCGTAATCCTTTTCGGGGTGGTCAAAAACATTGCTACAACTACCAAATTTCTGTTTAAGAATGTAGTTGTAGCAATGCTTACATTAACTCTCTCTGTCTCTGATTAACTTTACCACGTAACTCTCAAAATGCGCGGAAGATAAAATCAATCAACTTTTCAAAGTCAATGACGAACAACGAACAACAATAGTTTTTCCTGTGTTAAAGTGTTCATTTGTTTTTTTTTTCAATAAACAGCTTTCTTTTTGCAAGCCAGTCCGAAATTTTAATAAAACCTTTTCTCCCCTCCGGCTGGAAAGCGTCAATTTTCGTCCGGCTGCGCTAAACGAAGTCCACCTCGGTCGAGGAGAAAAATAGTATACTAACCTCGGACAGTAAATAAGAAAGCCTCAGATCACATGTTTGTTGACCTCGGCTTTGCCTCGGTCAACAATTACATGAGAGACATTTCTTACTTTCCTGTCTTCGGTGTGTAATCTACTATTGTTTCGGAGTAAAAGATCGTTCCATTTTTAAATATTACTCTATGAAATTTATTTGGCCGCTAAACCACGACAGATGCATTTATTTGGCCGGTACAGCAATTTCGATTTATCTTCGAAGAAGGTTGTCAAAATAATGCTCAAATTTCCAAGCATGATTGAGAAAATTTAATTGTACGTAACTCACCGTACACCGTATGTCAATATCATCGATAATTTCACTACTTTACATAATTTTCAGTTTGAACCTACTTGCACTATCGCATTCACTTTCAGGAATACAAGTTCCATTATCTGCTCGGTAGTAGTTTGATTGGCATACGCATCCCTTGTTGCACGAACCTCCAACTATGAGAGGGCAAGCAATAGGCCTGTTTCTGTCTTTACAAAATGTAGCGCGACAGTCGGCCTGGGTGCAGTTAGATACGACTTCATTGACTGTACATTGTGGTGCTGTAAAAATGACGATTGATATAAAGGATGGTAACATTTTATTTCATTTTATCGATAGTTTAGCTACTTTACATAATTGTCCGTGTTAACTTACTTGGACCATCGCATTCACTTTCAGGAATACAAGTTCCATTGTCTGCTCGATAATAGTTTGGTTGGCATACGCATCCCTTTTTGCATGAACCTTCGACTATGAGACGGCAAGCAATAGGCATGTTTCTGTCTTTACAAAATGTAGCACGACAGTCAGCCTGGGTGCAGTTAGATACGACTTCATTGACTGTACATTGTGGTGCTGCAAAAATGATGATTGATATAAAGTATGGTAAAATTTTTCACTTATTTCATCGATAGTTTAGCTACTATACATAATTGTCCATTTTAACTTACTTGGACCATCGCATTCACTTTCAGGAATACAAGTTCCATTGTCTGCTCGGTAGTAGTTTGGTTGGCATATGCATCCCTTTCTGCATGAACCTGCGGCTATGATAGGGCAAGCAATGGGGCTGTTTCTGTCTTTGCAAGATGTAGCGCGACAGTCGCCCTGAGTGCAGTTAGAGAAGACTTCATTGAGTTTGCATTGTGGTGCTGTAAAAATTTCAAGATATAAATGCTTCATATCATCCTGTACAACACACATGATTATTATAAAACTCGAGACGGCAAAAAGATTTAAATAACTATGATCATCCTTACTGCATTCTGTAGGAAGGACACACTTTCCAGTATTAGAGTCGAAAACATAATCCTTTTTGCAATCACATGCGTCCAAATAGCATATTAGAATACACGCAACAGGGTCTGGACTGTCGTAATTAGAGCAGAGTCTGCCGCAGTTGACACCACAACCAGGAATTGCATTGGGATCACCTTTGCAAGATGTTGGTTCTTCTGAAAAATATTAAACAAAAACTTGATATAGATTATATTTAAAAACGTCAAAAATCGGAAATTAGAGATGTTAAAAATTTGTATTGTGGATTTCTAAAATTGTATTTAACATATTACCTGGACACTGATTTTCTGGAACACAGGTACCATTTTTAGCTCGCAGATAATTCTCTTGACACACGCAACCCTTTTTACATGATCCTGGAGTAAGTCCTGGGCAAGCTACAGGCTTTCCCTTCTGTGTACAATCTTGGTTTCGACATACTCCTTGCGTACATTCTGAGAAAACTTCATTTAAACCACACGTTGGTGCTGTTAAAGCGTTTTGATTTAAATGGTTAGACATTGATCAGTTTTATTATTCAAAAAACATAAATATGCATTCAAACACAAACATTTGTATAATCCCTATAGGGGGTAGTAAGAATATTTACTACAAGTAGGTACTATAGCTATCTCTGTAAACAATTTATATTTCAAACTTACTGCAACCCTTAGGACTTTTTTCACATTTTGTATACTTTTTAAAGTCCAGAGTTTTCATAATTATGTGTGTTGTGCATAATACAAAATTAAATGAGCTGTTATTTCTTAAAAATTACGGATTAAGAAATAACAGCTCATTTAATATTGTAGGGCAAAGGTCAAGGGCAAGCAATTGGCCTGTTTCTGTCTTTACAAGATGTAGCGCGACATTCAGCCTGGGTCCAGTTAGATATTACTTCATTGACTTTACATTGCGGTGCTGTAAAAATTAAATGACGGTTCATGAAATAACAGCTTTGTCTCATATAATTTTGTACTATTTATGCACAACATGGTGGTGGGACGATCTGGATGCCAAAGCAAGAGCATGCTCAGGACAGAGATATTTGGAGGATTAAAGGGGAGGTCTTTGCCCAGCAGTGGGATAATATAGGCTAGTAAAAAAATGAACAACACATAATTATAAACACTCGGTTAGTTCTTTTCTTGCGTTTTATGTCTGTTTTGGATCGAACACTGAGTGCGAACCCAATTCCGTCCATTTCTTGCTACGTCAATGGTTCATTCGACATTGTCAACATTCCACAGCATCTTGTTCGATCAATTATAATAAAAAATACGATAAAATAGTTTTAAGTAACTTTATCACCTGATGTCAAAATGAAGATTGAGAGCAAGTGATAACAATTTTTTTTCTTTGATAGATTCGTTACCTACTATTCATAATTGTCATTTTAACTTACTTGGACCATCACATTCACTTTCAGGAACACATGTTCCATTGTCTGCTCGGTAGTAGTTTGGTTGACATACGCATCCCTTTATGCATGAACCTGCGGCTATGATAGGGCAAGCAATGGGGCTGTTTCTGTCTTTACAAAATGTAGCGCGACAGTCAGCCTGGGTGCAGTTAGATATGACTTCATTGACTGTACATTGTGGTGCTGCAAAAATGATGATTGATATAAAGGATGGTAAAACTTTTCACTTATTTCATTGATAGTTTAGCTACTTTACATAATTGTCCGTTTTAACTTACTTGGACCATCGCATTCACTTTCAGGAACACAAGTTCCATTGTCTGCTCGGTAGTAGTTTGGTTGGCATATGCATCCCTTTCTGCATGAACCTGCGGCTATGATAGGGCAAGCAATGGGGCTGTTTCTGTCTTTGCAAGATGTAGCGCGACAGTCGCCCTGAGTGCAGTTAGAGAAGACTTCATTGAGTTTGCATTGTGGTGCTGTAAAAATTTCAAGATATAAATGCTTCATATCATCCTGTACAACACACATGATTATTATAAAACTCGAGACGGCAAAAAGATTTAAATAGCTATGATCATCCTTACTGCATTCTGTAGGAAGGACACACTTTCCAGTATTAGAGTCGAAAACATAATCCTTTTTGCAATCACATGCGTCTAAATAGCAGATCAGAATACACGCAACCGGATCTGGACTGTCGTAATTAGAGCAAAGTCTGCCACAGTTGACACCACAACCAGGAATTGCATTAGGATCACCCTTGCATGATGTTGGTTCTTCTGAAAAATATTTAACAAAAACTTGGAGTAGACTATTTATAAACGTCAAAAATCTGAAATTAGAGATGTTAAAATACATTGTGTATTTCTAAAATTGTATTTAACATATTTACCTGGACACTCGTTTTCTGGAACACAGGTACCATTTTTAGCTCGCAGATAATTCTCTTGACACACGCAACCCTTTTTACATGATCCTGGAGTAAGTCCTGGGCAAGCTACAGGCTTTCCCTTCTGTGCACAATCTTGGTTTCGACATACTCCTTGCGTACATTCTGAGAAAACTTCATTTAAACCACACGTTGGTGCTGTAAAAGCGTTTTGATTTAAATGGTTAGACATTGATCAGTTTTATAATTAAAAAAAAACATAAATATGCATTCAAACACAAACAATTATTGTATAATCCCTATAGGGGTTGGTTAGAATATTTACTACAAGTACTAGCTATCTCTGTACACAGTTTATATTTCAAACTTACTGCAATCCTTAGGAAGGACACACTTTTTGATGGCATCGTCATACACATAACCAGGTTTACAGTCACAACCAGTTCTGCATACGTCAGGACAGATCAAATCTTTGAATCGTTTGTAGTTGGAGCAAGATTTTCGACAACCACTGCCGCATCCCTTTATTTGTTCTGCATTTGGATCACCACGGCATCCAGTTGGTGCAGCTATAACACACATACATTTTTGTGTTTTTTATAACAAGAATATTGTTTTGAAACTATCTACTCGTAGTTATAAAAGATCGACTTTTTCAATGTACCTTAATAAACAGATTAGAATATGCAGGAATTAACAGAATCTGTGAAAAAAATAACATATTCGTACCTTAAATTTTTTGCCAAAACTAAAGTTGATACCATGAGTATCAAAACCAACCAAAAGTATCTTCAACATTGTTTCCGGCTGACAAACCTATTGCCTTTAAATTAAGTCTAAAATTCTTTTGTATTCCTGGTTTATTAACCTTCATCATCTGCTGTGGATATTCTAAGATTTCAGAATATCTCTGACTACCCCCCTCGGGGAATATAGTCGTGAGCATATGTTATGCTATGCTATATCCACAAGATATATACTTTAATTAATCTAGGGATACATTTTATTTAATATTTATTCAAATGTTTTGGGTAGTTATTTTCTTTACATTATCTCGTTTTTCTTACGTCATTCTTTGCTTTTAAATTAAATAATGTTGAAAAACAATAGAATCAACTTATTTACGCAGTTAATTATAATTATTTGCTGTCTAGAGCAATTCAAAAAAGATTATCTTGTTATGGTATTATAAAAGGTATGCTAAATGATCTCACCTTCCTTTTTACATTGGCTGCCTTGAACACAAATTCCTTTAGAATTCCTATAATAGTTTTCTTTGCATCGACACTGCGGTTGGCAAGGCACCGTAATACCAATTTTACCAAATTTGGGACAAGTGGAATTATTTATGTAGTCGGAGCAGTTTTGTCCTGGACATACTGGTGGGCAAGCTTGGTATTTTTCATTGGGGCCATCGCATTTAAATGGTGCTGAAATAAAATTTAACATCACGATAAAACATTATGATAAAAGTTTTTTGCCACAATCATATTTTATGATGTGGATACTAGTACTACAAAAGATGTTGTTTTATAATTGAAACGAAATAAGACTATTCATTCGGTATTAAAGAGTATATCCTGTTACATCTACATAACATAGATTTTTATATCTCTGGCTCAGGGAATCTTTCCCTCTGGTACTTCCTCCTAGGGGAATATAGTCGTGAGCATTATGCATGCTATGCTATATCCACAAGATGTATACTTTAATTAATCTAGGTATATATTTTATAAAACCGGTTATAGGTATACATACGACATTTAGCAATGGCAACACATTTGCCAGTTTTCCTGTTCCTTTTCTGGTTGAATCCACAAGTACATCTTGGTTCTCCGCAATTTCTCGTCGATATACAGCTCTGAGGGCTGTTTCTGTCTTTCGGACAATATTCCGCATCACACTTAGCTGCTGGGCATGCGTTGTATTGTCCACCATCTGGACATACTATAGTAAAATATAAAAAAAAAAACGATATTTCAGCCATTTCCTCACTGACGCCAGTAAATCAGATATACTACTTCAAAGTCATTTTCTAAAACCAAATCTTAATAAATTATTGGTTATAGCCACCCACCCCGGCTTTGCACGGGTAAAAATAAAATATAGCTTCATCACGGAAAATGTAGGTAGTATTCTAATAGTAAAAGAATTATTCAGATCGGTCCAATAGTTTCAGAGCATATAAAATACAAACAAACAAAAAATAAAATATTTCCTCTTTATAATTATAGTGTAGATACGGACCTGAAAAAAAGACTGACGTAATGTGACACTAAAAAGATATGAAGCATGTAAGGTCCTATATTTCAGTTTGTTCTTCAAGGGACCTACACTCACACAGATGCACTAGCTCTAGGCGCAGGCAGGTCCGACACCCGTCACCATTATGTACCGCGTGACAGCACGCACACAAAAGAAATGGGTGCTTCACTCGTGATTAGACGAGATTACGTCCGTCTTTTTTTCAGGTCCGTGAGTGTAGATCAACAATTTTATGTACTACGTCAAACGACGTGTACTCCATAGTGAAAGTGGTTCAGTTTGATGGTCCGAAGCACCACCCTAGCACATGTATTACTAGGGTGTTTTGTTACACCCTGTTTTACAAAACTTTGTTGTTTTAATAATATGAACAATCAAAAGAATGACTGAGAGCAACTGAAATATTTTATATGAAATCTACAACTACCCAATTAGGTATCTTTAAAAAATGCGACTAGATAATTTGTGTGACAATGTCCAAGATATTTATATATTATAGTGTTTTCCCGCGACTTTAAGCGATTCCGCGATTTTAAGTCAGATCATAAGCTATCAAACAAAAAAAGTTTCATCAAAATCGGTTCAGTAGTTTTTGCGTGATGCGCGAACAAACAAACAAACTAACAATTTTGTCAATAGATGGCGCTGCACGTTTTTAAATCGCGCTATCGAATGTTATTTGAATTTATATGAAGAGAACCGCTACTTTTTTATTCCTCATGATTTTACGGTTTTATAATACTTAGTTATTAATATTAAGATAAGATAAGATTAAGATTAAGATAAATTATATCGGTAGTTTCGCAACTTTACATAATTTTCCGTTTAAACTTACTTGCACTGTCGCATTCATCTTCAGGAATGCAAGTTCCATTATTTGCACGGTAATAGTTTGGTTGGCATACGCATCCCTTTTTACATGAACCTGCGGCTATGAGTGGGCAAGCAATGGGCCTGTTTCTGTCTTTACAAGATGTAGCGCGACATTCGGCCTGGGTGCAGTTAGAGAAGACTTCATTGACTTTGCATTGTGGTGCTGTAAAAATGACGGTTCAGAAAATTATATCAGCTGGTTCTCATTTTATTTTGTATTCTGCACAACACATATAGATGTGTTGTCCTTTAAATTGTTCTTTTCTATGGAAAAATCATAAAGATATTACAGGAATAGAGCAACTGACATGAGTTGTCAAAGGAAACCGTTTTTAGATGTTTTCAGGAGACTATTCGCAGGCAAAAATTCGAATACTGTCTATAATAATTCCGAGTCTAACGTAAAATTGTGGATAAATTAATGAAGTAGTGTCATGTCAGCATATTATTTCACAAAATTATCTACGATTTCACTTTAGATTTGACACACACAATTGTAAAAATTGGTAAGAGATTAGAAAACGGTTCTATTGCCTCGCGTCACGTATCTCTTTCTATTATACAGTGGTGCCGCTAGGTGCATCTCGCTCTCTCAGCTGTCAGTTCCTCTATTCCTGGTATAATACCTTTATGGGAAAAATACACTCGCTTTCGATAAGAATACAATTTTAAGTGGTTATTATTCAGCCTAATGTTTACTTCTCAGATTAATGCTTGAGTTATTAATAAAGTTTATATTATCGAATGAAAAATATTATGCTTCTGTTTCAAAACAATCGTTTGGCAATATTTTGTTGGACGATTAAAACTGACTCGTTTCTTACTTATTATAGCTTGATGTCACCTTAATTTATTCTTACTCTTAATATTTTAAAGGGTCGTTGCATAGTTAAATAACAGTAAAGTAACAGAATCAATAATTAAACTAACCTTTGCATCTTTCTTCTGTTACACAGATGCCTTTTTACATTCAGTAAATACATACCTTTCTTTGCAGAGGCATCATGTGATGCAGTTTCTAGGCTCAAACCTCACGCAACAGATTGGCGCTCCTATTTCAGAGCAGACTAGCTGCACAAATGGAGGAGGTTTACTCCAAAATAATCTCCATTTGTGAAGCTTGAGTGTGAACCGTCACGGCTCGGGGCACGCGTTGCTTTAAGAGCTTAAGTATACTTTGTTAGACCCGCAAACATACTGAACAACTACAAGCTATTTATGATAAGATGGCTGTGTTACCGGATTGTATCCCATGAAATGTTTTTTCTTAAATAATGATTATTTTATTGATTGATTATTACTTACTGCACTCTTTAGGCGACACACATTTTTTAAGGTTGTCATCAAAAACGAAAGCAGGTTTGCAATCGCATGCATTCAGTTGGCAGATGGCAGGACATACAACAGGACTCTTGTTGTAATTGGAGCAACGTCTTCCGCAGTTTTGACCGCAACCGGGTTGTGCATTTGGATCACCACCGCATGAGGCTGTTCCATGAGAAAATAAAGTATCAAATTAGCTGCAAGACTACTGCTATCATTATGGAGCAGAAATGTATTCAATTCGGCACACAGCAGTCAGTTTTCGCCCCGATAGCTTAGTTGGTAGTGAACCTGCCTGTTAATCCGAGGGTCACGGGCTCAAATTCCGTAAGGGCCAAATATTTGTATGATTAATATGAATATTTGTACCCGAGTTATGGTTGTTTGTTTCTATATTTTATTATATACCGTTGTCTAGTCATCATGCGGACTAGACTCTGATACTTTCAATGGGACTAGATAGTTTGTGTGATATGAATGAATATTTCCAATTTTTTTTTGTGGAAATTTACTTACGGCATTCTTTTTGAGATACACATACGCCTTTATCATTTTTCACGTAACCCTGAAGACAGACACATGCAGGTTTTTTAGGACAGTTCCCATCTTGGCTTGGTGTTGGCAATGGTAATGGATAACCAACTTGAGAACAGTTCCTTGGTTGGGATATGTCTGGACACTGAGCGTATGTTTGGTTGGCTCCACATACTGGTGCTGGAAAAACATGTTGACTCTTTTATGGTATTCGTAAAAAATAGTTATTTGTTATACAAGTGTGCAAAGTTGCTTTTTAACCGCGTGCTCAATTTTGATGACCGAGCAAGCGAAGGGCCCTAAAATTGAATCACGACCGCAGCGAATGATTCAATAATTAGAATGAGTAAATAAGAAAGCCTTAGATCACATGTTTTTTGACCTCGGCTTCCCCTCGGTCAACAATTACATAAGGTCTGAGACTTATTTACTTACGGAGTTTCTTATTTACTGCCCGAGGTTAGTATACTATTTTTCTCCTCGACGGAGGTGGAATGCGGCAACTTCGTTTAGCGCAGCGGCACGAAAATTTACGCTTTCCGTTTGGAGGGGAGAAAAATAAAAAAGTGGCTAGCCTATTTAATTTATGTGTTTGCTATTTGAAGAATATACAACGTGTTATTGAATAAACGCAAAACTAGAAAGTAGTTTGTTTGGAATCGAGAGCAGAATCGAATTACCGGTATTTTTTTTTTCTTGAAAATAATGATAAATTTGTTTGTAAAATGTAAAATTTACTGAACTCGATCTTAACCAACCGCACAGGAACACTCACCTTATGTACTATCAAAACAAGATTATTTCATTGCTGAAATGATAACAAATAAATTTTGTCTCAAAACTTAAAATGCGAATAACTTTAAATTGTAACTATCAAATTAATAAAATTATTGTTTCAATCTAATTATTTTGTTATAAATCAGTTGGGGTGTATGAGGTTTTGCGCTTATTCATTAATATTGTATATGACTACTTCCTCTAGGGAAATAAAGTCGTGAGCATAATATGCTACGCTATATTAGGATAAAAACAATCAGATTCTAGTTGTACATCCAAAATGTACAAACAAATCTTTGTTTTTCTTCATAATTTTAGTTTATCTATTGATAAAGATCGCAGCAAACTTTTTGTTCGCTGTGATGTTAGAATTACCGCTGCATGAAGAGTATGCTTCTGCGCAATAGTAACGTTAGCTTCAGGGTATGTTTGGCTTGACTTATACTTACTACATTGCGAAGGAAGAACGCATTTTCCAATGTTATCATCGAATACGTAATTTGGTTTACAATCACAGCCACCAACTTTGCAGATTTTAGCGCAAGGTACGGGACCTTTATTAAAGTTGGAACAGCGTCTGCCACAATTCTGGCCACACCCAGGCTTTGCGTTGGGATCACCTCCACATGATTGATCTACAGCAGATAAAATTACATTTGAAATTGTCTCATGATACTTTAGTATGAGATGTACGAGTATCTTTATGATCAGGTTCATAATAATACTTATTTATAGTGTCTCTTTCAGAATGATCTGATAACTTTAAAATGTATACCCACTGAAAGAACTTTATAGGCATTGGGGGCTACGAATAATTAGTATCATTTCGAAATAGGTACAATTTGATTTAAAAAAAGCATTGTAACAGAACATCATTTTTATGCAAGTTAGCAATAGAACTCACGTTGCCAGTGTTTGATATTAGTGTGAAATGGCTTATATTTGGCATCATTCTCATCTGTATTAACATTTTCAAAATAGGAAAAGTAAATTTATAATAATCTTACTTAAATCGTCATCATTGTCAATAGTCTCATCATCATCATCATCATCATCACACTCTGTAGCACTAAAACTGCTACTACTTGAGCTACTAGAAGAGGTGCTCGATGAACTAGATGTTACATCATAACCAGACGAGTCTACAAAAAAAACATTATAGAGTTTCATAACAAAATTGGCAATTATTGAAAAAAATACATATAATTGACATACAAAATAATGGACGCTGGGTCTAGTACAAAATTCTCGTAAAATTATCAGGTTAGCTCTAGTTTGGACAGGTTTATTTCTACATAAAAAACAACATTCAGTTTATCTATAATAAAATTAGTCCAATCATTTTAGGGTTTGACCCTAACAATAATTCATCTGTCGTGAAACTTTGCAGTAGTGTGATAAAGTAAAGTATACAGATTACGGATTACAAATAACCTAGGTTTTTTTTTCGATCCTAGATTATTTGTCAACCGTAATCTGTATACTTTACTTTATCACACTGCAAAGTTCAGCGATAGATGAATTATTTTAGAGGGTGTCCATACAAGGAAACTCTAAAATGATTGGACTAAATACTGGGGTCAGTGTCACTGTCAGTTTATGCCTATGACAGTGTCAGTTTAAACCTATGACCAATACCGATTTCCAGCTTCCTGCCTATGACCAATCTAAAACACAAATTAGTTTGCAGTTTAGTATGGAACAGCTGTTTTTTTTTCGCGCTTTCCAAGTTTGGTGGTGTTGATGGTCTGCCCATTCTCTTAAAATACTGTCAGCATATGAAGATTGAAGAAGGGCCCTTTATGTATAAAAAACTATAAAGCAAACAACACGGTAAAATAATGATTAATTTATTAAATAATTATAATGATGTAACTACCTACTTTTAACTACATCATCATCATCAGCCTATCATCGTCCACTGCTGGACATAGGCCTCTCCCAAGGCGCGCCACAAAACTCTGTCCTCGGCCTTCCTCATCCAGTCGCTCACCGCTACTTTTTTTAGGTCGTCTGTCCAGCGGGCAGCAGGGCGTCCCACACTACGCCTACCAGTTCGCGGTCTCCACTCTAGAACTCTGACACCCCATCGGTTGTCAGTTCTTCGGCAGATATGACCAGCCCATTGCCACTTCAGCTTGCTAATTCTTTTAACTACTACTATCTATATCTACTAACTACTTTTAACTACACGTGTAGTTAATATTCAATTGTAATCGCGCTGTTTTAAAAGGTTTAATTAAAATATTAGAGCAAAACAACTGTTCTTTATAAACTATTTACTAAATTGGAATCTGTAGTTGAATACATTTTTTTTGTTGCGATGTTCATCTTTAAAAGGCTCGGTTAATTGTTATACCTAACACTTTAATCCTGTATTTAACAAAAGTTTATCCAATTTCCTCAATTGCCTGATTTTAGAAAAATCGAGATGACAACCCCAGTACCATAGCCAGAATTAGAGACGTTAACATTATACAGTGCACTTACCTGTTGAAGACACTAACAGCAATATATTAGCCGCTAGTACTGCAAGAAAGAGTGCCTTCAACATTATCACCTCAGACCGGCTTCCTCGTCTGGTCTTTTATCAAGGACATCTTCCTCTTTTATAGCCTACCGTAGATACGATCGTGCACTTGTTAAAATATCGTGAAAATCAAAACAATTATAAATTGGTTTACTCATTGTCAATAGTGGATACTTATTGTCTTTTGGTTTCTTTTGTTTTATTTTTTAATGTGTGCGTCAATAGAATGTAGGCAAGTTTCGGGAGCGTACGGAAGGCTTTTTATTAAAACCTATACAGGGTGTAAGGAAAAGTAAAGTCAGTTTGCTCCCATAGTAAAAATTGTTCAGTCTGTGATTTTAATGATACTTTTGCTTACACCCTGTATTAATATGGTCCATCCATCTAGGAACCAACACCTATTGTATTTTCTTCGCAGTCAAGGTTTTTGCCAACTTGTTTGCCAGCCATTATTTTGTATAGCATTTGTAGAGTAATTTGACTAATTATTTTTTCTCTCTTAATTATAATAAATAAAGATTTTTCAATGAAGATCATAGAGGTCTTTTATCTTATCATTTTTCATTTCGAATGATTATTTAGGATCTATAACACAATAATTCGTTAATGTCTACACAAAAAATCAATCAGCACAAGCTTCGTCAACTTACCAAACTAAAATCCACCCCACGCTTCGTCAATAATACAACAAAAACCGACTTAAAAGCCCTCCGCACCACGGAACGCACCTGGCCCAAAGGAACTCATCACACTAGCAGCATTTTACCACGTTGAATGGCTAGAGAAGTCATTTGGAGCAGATAACAACCCGAGCGGGGATCATTCCCGCTCTCAACTTGCCTCCTGCTTAGCTCTCGCATGAAAATCTTGGCCTCACAACCCCAAAGGCACAAAGATGTAAAGGAACTCTAACTCTGAGTACCTGATATGCTTGAGCGAAGCCGCCTTCTCAGCCGCTGACCCAGCCTCGCGCATTGTACCCGCTAAATGTGATACCGCGTAATAAGTACCTATACACTACGAATCCTATACACGCAAGTAGCATCCCATAAAAGACAACGGCATCTTTTATCTGAATCTAGTATGTCTATACTATTGTAAAATATTATATAATGTGTATATAAAAGTGTATCTATCTATACAGGGTGAAATTGATATCATTAGCATCCTTTTAAACTAAGAGTCTACCCATCAAACTGTACAACTTTTACTATGGGAGCAAACCGATAAAAAAAAAATCTGCTGTCCCATACTAAACTGCACCCGCCGCCGTTGCCTACACGACTCAAATGTATGGGACAGCAGATTTTTTGTTTTGCTCCGATTGGTTTGCTCCCATAGTAAAAGTTGTCCAGTTTGATTTGTAGACTCTTAGTTTAAAAGGATGCTAATGATATCAATTTCACCCTGTATATTGAAAATATTTCCAAAAACGGCCAAAAGCGTGTAGGATACGCCCGTGATATGGTTCAGTTGGCGTAGAAGGTACTTTCAACAAAATTTAAAACGGAGCATCCGCTGCATGCTGTTGCTATCGATAAAATTAATGGGTAGGCCCAAAGGCCTTCTGGTAAAACAAACTGACTCACTTGTCTGTCATCTCGGTACATATTTGAAGTATAGGGACCTGTCATTTGTTAATCACTACATTGTATAAAACAAAGTCGCATTTGTGCATTGCACCCGTGCGAAGCCGGGGCGGGTCGCTAGTAAAGTATATTTGATTGGTTTGATTAATTGATTGTTTTGCCTTATTTTTCTGGTTTGAAATGTTATAAATTTTAATTTGATCGAAGGCTAGCCTGCTACAGCCTTCAATCAAAGTCAAATACTTTACATCTATCTGTTTATCATGTCACGCCTCTTTCCCAGTGGGGTCAGCAGAAACCAGGGCGAGCCAACTACTACTATCCTTGCATACCTCTTTTGCCTCATTTCATCCATACATCTCTTCATACATGACCGTCGGTTTCGAGTACTCTGAACCTCCCCTTTTTGTAGTCATTATTCCTACACAATAGCTACGGGACCCTATCATGGGAGAGTCTTTTTCTCTCTCTCATTCTCACTCATTACGTCATTCATTAAGCTAGTAACTTAATCTAGCAATTGTTTCAATATCATAAATTATCAAAAAGTTTAACAATAAGAAACAGATGTGAAAAGTAAATTTCATTTGTAATTGTTTTGTCCAATTGAAATTTGTTTCATTTATACATAATTTGTTCTAAGTAGACTTCGGATTATATGCATTAACAAAATAGAAAAAAAATATGTTCTAAAAAATGGTCAAATATGAACAAAATAATGCACTATAAAAATGTCATCATTTTTTGTATTAAATAAATCAATAATAATCGAATCTAAACTATTATAAAACTGTAACTGAAGTGTGTCTGTACATTAAAGATTACGATATGGTTTTTAGGTATCCCTGACTCGAAATCAACCTTTTTTAGAAATGTTGTCTGTCTGTTTGTTTGTTTGTTCGCGCATCACGCAAAAACTACTGAACCAATTTTGATGAAACTACTTTTTTTGTTTGATAGCTTATGATCTAACTTAAAATCTGGTATATGATTTCTGCGGACGAAGTCGCGGGTAAACACTAATAATTAATAAATAATAATAATAAAATAATTAAAATGAATGCTAATAAATTAACGTTTAACGTTTTTTTGTTTTTATATTATAATTCACGTTTTTTTCGAGATCTTCTAGAGTAAACATAGTTTTTTTGATATAATGACATAATTTAAAAAAAATACAGGATCTCTCAGGAAGTCATAGCTTTTTAAATTAAATAATGTTGAAAAACAAGTGTCTACTCGTTAACAGTAAATTAAAATTTTTGTCTAAACCAATTTACATTGACAAAATATTATTTTGTTTAAGTAGGTACCTATTGAAAAAGGTATGCTGAATGATTTCACCTTCCTTTTTTTACATTGGCTGCCTTGAACACAAATTTCTTTAGAATTCCTATAAAAATTTTTTTTTGCTCCGACACACCGTCTGCGGTTTGCATGTCAATGTAAAAAGGAAGGTGAAATCACCCAAATACCATTTTTTGCTTTTCATAAAATAACGTTTAAAAACAAAAGAAATATAATTATTTTTGTCGAACAAAACCAATTTATATGAAATGTAACTTCGTGTAGATATAGAAAAGTGTACTACCAGTACCTATCCAGAACGAAAAAAAAATTCTAACCTACGATGCAAATATTCTGTAGAGTTTTATGATTTATGTCTGTCTGTAGGTATACGTCTGTGGCATCCTTAGAAATACGAAATTCCAAACGGATGAAGCGAATCCGATGCGGTTTTTGTAATCGAAAGCATAGTTTGAGAGTATTCTTAGTTATGTTTCATGAAAATTGGTTTAATAGTTTTTAAGATTATCTTTGATTGAGAGTTTTGAAGTGATCTCAGTCAAAATTACACCTAGAAATTTGGAAGCCGTGCTCAAATTTCTATTAAGTAACATTGCAGGGTTCTATATATTTAGAGCCTGATGATGACCAGTTCCATAACAATAACAAAGACTTAATATAGTGACTACGACAATAGTTTCCAAGGGATCTCAGCATGCATCACAAATGAATACATCGAGTTTGGGATCACCATGCTGTAGCACATTTTTAATATTCTGTGTCTGGTGATGATTAGCCCAAAATATATTTTATTTTATTTATTTTATTATATTTGGGGCTTACAGCTATAAAACAAATAATCCACAAATTTAGTCAGCTATAGGCCAAATACAAAATTCCACGTATAGGAGATGGTTCCGTAGACAGTTTGGTAAGGCCTAATTTGATAATGACTCATTATCCAGGGGAATACCAAACAGCACGAGTCTTTCCTCTTAATACTTAGAGCAAACAATTTTTACCACATAATCTAGGTATATCGCCTGTGCCATAAAAATAATAAGAACTTCGAAAATGACGTAAAATTGATATTTTTATTACTGCTGTGTTCAGACATCCAGCAAACTAATTTGATGAAAATAAACAATAATAGGAAAACATGCCGATACCCAAAGTCTTTCTGATTTTATTCTTGAAAGAATGATTAAAATCGGTTTATTTTTGGAGGGGAAATAGGAGAATACAAAATCATAATAATTATTGTCCATTTTATGTACCTAGGTAAAATCTGTCCGCGCTGCAGTGGTCACTTTCAGTAGCTCGGTTGCACAGGTACGGCGCGGCGCGACAGCAATAGATCTTTTAAATAATTCTTCAAATTTCTTGCAGACACCGTCATCTCTCTTCAGCGGGTATACCCATTGGAGCACTCCATACAAACGAAGTTTAATCTTAATAAAACCGTAATTATGATTATTTTGAATAATAACCAATTGAAAAAATACAAAATTATTTTTAAATAATGTCATGTTTATCTGATTTACGTTAAAATGTATTTCAAAGTTTACAGTTTGACAAACATTTCCATACAAATCTAAAATTCTAGCATTTAAACTATTATAAGAAAATCTGAAAAACCACAGACATATGGATTCGTTTCTTACTCGTGTTTAAAAAATGCCTTTTTATAATTGGTTACAATAGAAAAATTTGATAAAACTTAGTTTCTATGTAGCTTGCTCATCACGGATGGTGAGTATGTCGTCTTAAGGAGGATTGTACATTATCTGACTACAAGTTGACCACTAATTTGCCCCCAACAGTTTGCACTGGGACTCTTCGTCATCTTTTGTGAGCGGAGGATTTCGCCCTACAGTGGAATCCTGCTAGCTAACTAACTTAGCTCCTCGGGTTCAGGCATCTCTATTATGAACTAGGGTTTTCATGTTTTGTTCTCGTTAGATTCAAAGCAATTTTTATTTTATGCAATTTTAACTACTCAGACCAATTAATATGGAAACCAGGAGGATATTTCCTTCTTGGGAATAGGTAAATAAAAGTCATGCGAACATAATTAACATACTTTTATTTAAAAATATGTCGAAATGCAGAAACAATGGTTTAAAACCGATTAACTTTGATGATGAATCTGAAATAAGGAAACAAACATTATTCGTCATATCAGATTAAAAAGAATACATTTCATAAATCGTATGTTGGTTAGTTACATTACATGTTATTCACAAAAAAACCCACCAAAGCCATGTGATTTAGTTAACAAAAATATAAGTACATAATTATAATAAGAAACATAACATAAAGTAAACAAAGTTTTTTTGCTAATGCTAATTATCGGTAACAGAATATCGTATTCGTGACATCGCTTGATTGTGTCACACAGACTATAAAGAATAAAATTTTGTAAAACGTGAAAATAAAGTTAATTCGAAGATAAGATTAATTTGTTCGTGTGTGTTTCACTTTTAAGACCTCCGTTAGTATAATGATATATTATTATGTCCGTTATATTAATTATTAAGGCTGCACCGAGCCTATTTTACTGCCTCCAATCGTTTTTTTTTTTCTTAACAATTAAATCATAATTTCCAAAAAACAAGAATGTCACATTGTAGTCATTGCTATAAAATATTAAATTTATCTGGTCACTGCGGATTTGTTTTTGTAATGTTTGTAGTTATTATCTTTAAAACCGCCAACAATGATAACTTTTGGCGGTTTTAACGATAATAGCTACAAGCATAAAACATAAGAATATTTCTATTTCTATTTCTAATAATCCGTAACGTTTCGATAAATTTATGTGGCATTCTTGTTTTTTGGAAATGTTGTTTAATTGTATAGAAGTAACAAAATGCAATTGAGGGTAGCCCAATAGGCTCGGTAGGCTCTTAAGACAATAGTTTCGAAACTAAATTTAACACTTACAAAACAAAGGGATATAATTTATAACAATTAAAGAAATAAAAACTGATAACGCTAATAATATGCAGGTACTTGAATGTGCATAAACAATTATCTAATGATTTACCTATCTGCGATAAGATCCACAGAACAAGAAGGTCAAAGTCAAAGTCAAAGTCAAAGTCAAAGTCAAAGTCAAAGTCAATATAATTTATTCAATATAGGAGCTTGAAGCACACTTATTAAACGTCAAATCTTTTTTAAGCTAACACCGCGTCGGAACGTGTTGTCGCTGTAGAGAAGATGCGGCCAGAAACTCTACAACATAACACGACTTAAAACTATTACAATATAAATTCTTAAGCTACTGTTATGTATACAATAATACATAGTCTATCTAATAAAACAGTTGATACTTTACAGTAATGTAAATAAACTATAAGTTAGTGACCTCAGACCCAAGCATTTTGATCATTTAAATAATCATCCAGTTTGCTTGTTTGTTTGGTACCCTTGTAGTTGATAAAGAATAAGAATGGGTGATCAGCTATAAAGAGTACTTCTCGTGGTGGGTCCACTCTAACTGCAGTAGTTCTAAGTTTACAATACAGGGTCCTTCTTAATATTCTGACACTTTTTAAAGGACATGATCAGACCATCAAACTGAACAACTTTCTCTACGGGACCAATATCGAAAATGCGAAAAAAAAAAAACAGCCGTTGCAGTTTTGTATGGAAGAGTTGATTTTTTTCTCGAGATTTTGATGTTGGTCCCATAGAGAAAATTGATCAGTTTGACGGTCTGATCATCCTCTTAAAAAAGTGTCAGCACATTAAGTTGGACCCTATATATCGACATTGGTCTCATAGAGAAAACTATTCAATTTGATGGTTTGATCATTCTCTTACAAACCGTCAGCATATCACTATTATTATCATCATCATTCCCTTGCCCATTTCCCATTATCTGGGGTCGGCGCAGTATGTCATCCTCTTCCATTCATCTCTCCTAGCCGTCACTTCAGCAGTCACTCCTTTCTTACACATATCATCCTTCACACAATTCATCCATCTTTTCTTCGGCCTTGCTCTTCTACCACAGCCATCCACATTCAATTATTATATAGGGTGAAATTGATATCATTAGCATCCTTTTAAACCAAGAGTCTACCTAGAGTCTACCCATCAAATAGAACAACTTTTAGTATGGGAGCATACCGATCGGAGCAAAAAAAAACAGCTGTTCCTCACTAAACTGCAGTGCCTACTCGACTCAATTAATGTGTGCAAGCAACAGCAGATTTTTTTTGCTCCGATCGGTTTGCTCCCATTGTAAAAGATGTTCAGTTTGATGGCCTGAGTTCACCGTTTCAGTTTGCGGGGGACATCCTGTATATTGAAAGCCGTGTCGAAACAATAAGATGACAGGTTTGCTTTTTGTGCTGTGTGCCTTATAGACTATGATCATTGAAAATGGAAAATCATTAGTAATGTAAAAATATGTATGTATTTTAGGTAATAAGTTAATAACAACGTATGGTTCTTCAAAAATGTATAGGTTAAAACTCAAAAGCTATTAGGTAGGGTATTCAAATTATTATTTTATTAATGAAAGATAGAATAATATTTGTCATTTTTAACATTCACCTCACTGGCCATGGTAGGCTCCGCAAAACAAAATATAATTTTTATTTTTGATGATAAATGCAAAGGGATGATTAGCATTAAATTCTAAAACTTGAGGTGGAGGATATGCAGCTGACGTGACGCCGACAACAATAACTGAAAAAAAAGTCTTTCGTTACAGAACATCTTTGGTTTGGTTATACTGATTGTGTCGCTCATTTAGTTTTCTTAATTTGCATCATAATTTCTTAATTTGCATGGTTATCGAGAATTTTCTTTAAAATAAAAAACCAAGTGTAATTAAACAAATTTGTGGACTATCTAATGAAAAATACTGTGAGGTGAGGTTCAATTACTTCATACAAAAAGTATTATAACGAGAAATACCTCTCCCCCCCCCCCCCCCACTTTTACAGGTTAAAACTAATTACATATTTTGTTTGTTGTTACTTTATTGATATTTGACTCTTTGTGATATTTACAACATTATATACAACTTATGGCTAAATATGGCTATGATTAAATATAAAAACTGATATAAAAAACAAAGAAGAATGAGCCACTATATCGAGCACGACTTCCGTTCAACTTACACTAAACAGAAGACGTGCTCAAGGCCGCTGTCCTGATACAAATCTCAAAAAAATTTAAACTAGTTTCGTAACTCAATCTTAGTTATCACTAAAACGGTTTGTGTAAATTTCTAGATCTCTAACGTAATTGGTTTAATCATTGTTTGTTATGATAGTTAATGTTACTACAACATACACGAACGATCCCTTTCGGGTTAAACAGTGCACGTACTGATTCTAACACCTTTATTTAAAATATGCTTTACAGAATAATATCGTAGTTCTTTGTTTTATTTAAAGACGATGAAGGTGGTCGGGTGGTTGGTGATAAATTCTAAATCATCGGGTTCTAAAGATACACTTTCGGTCCTAAGAACGACAACTGCGAATGGAATGATGTAACAAATTGATCTCAAGAATAAGGGTGCCTGTCCACAGATGCGGAGCGAGCTGGCGGAGCGAGGAAACGGAGTTTTGTCAACCAATAAGTTTACATAAATCTCGGAGCTGAGATTTTATGCAATCTTATTGGTTAATAAAACTCCGTTTCCTCGCTCAGCCAGCTCGCTCCGCATCTGTGGACAGGCGCCCTAAATAGAACATAATACGTCAATCAAGAATAAAATCAATCAATCAAACCTACCAGCCAACTAACAATCACTTCAATCCTTATTTTGTAATAGATTATATACCTATTATAACGTTTAAATTATATAGAGCTCTGTTACAGTATAACATTTTGTGACTTAAATGTATATTCAGATAAACTGAGAGTACCTACATAAAGACAACTTTAAAATAAAAAAATCCTTTAGATAAAATTGCGGCATTTAAACTAACTCGCATCTTCTAATAGTTCGAAACCAGTTTCTATATATTTTACAATGTTTAATGCAAGTAATAAGGATACTGAGAGAACCTAACATACGCTACAATGCTTTGAGAAAAGGTACGGCATTGCATTGCCCCGCTCGTTTAGAAAGATCTACTTGGTGACTGTCATGCCTCCAGATTATCTGGGACAACAAGCGCGCATTGCTTTTCATGAGATGAAGTGCAAGCCCATTGTGAATAACAAAAGAACATATTTTCACATTTTAAGGAGAAGGTAGCAAACGCCTGTCAGTGTAATTATAAAATGATGAATAAAGTTTATATTATATTATGAATTTGATGTTAGTGTATATAAGCTCCAGATACTAGTGGTGTTATTGTTTATTAGTTCACTATCGTAGAAATGAATGGACCTAAATGTATTAAAATATGTTAAATTTTCAACGCAAATAAATAAATGACATTGAAAAAAGACTGAATTGAATTGAAAGAAGAATAACATAGAGGAAGGAATTTATATAACATAATTTCGTAACTGAAAAAAGACCGAGTTGAATTGAAAGAAGAATAACATAGAAGAAATTTATATAACATTGATATCATTATAATATGAGATGTTAGAAATTGTATTAGAATGTCAGTAATAGAAGTCACCTTATATTGAATATGATCCGATGAAAATTATCGTGTCATTCTTTTTTATCAAGAATACAAACGGATGGTCTGCTTTAAACTCGTATTCCGGAACAGGTGAAATTGGAAGACTCAAAGTTGAGATTGTAATGACTGCAAGGTACATTTTATTTTAAATTATTAAAACTGTTAGAAATCCATAAAACACATATAAAGTCGCTAATACTCGAAAACGAACCAAGAATGAAAATCATGGTGTTAATATGTAGGAAGCAGTAAATAACGTCTTTTATAAAGGGTCCTGCTTAATAATTCAGACAGTTTTTTAAGGGGATGACCAGACAATCAAACTAAACAACTTTATCTATTAATGGCACCAACATCGAAATCGTGAAAAAAAATCAATAAATCAATCAAACAAATATACTTTATGTCCCATATAAGAAACATCCGATTTTTTCGAATTCGAATTAGGTGCCATAGAGAAAGTTGTTCAATTTGACGGTCTAATCAACCCCTCAAAAATTTGTTCAGCATATTACGTATTTAGAAGGACCCTTATATTAGAGAATATACCAGGTGTAACAAAACACCCCAGCAATATGAAAGGGGTGGTATAGACCACTCCTTTAAATATAACTAGGGTGCTCTGTTACACCCTGTATATAATTTAAATACAAAATAATTATATGTAAGTCACACCATGATGATATTCCATTTAAGTCACCTTATTTGCAAAATGCTCCTAAAAATAAAATAGTTTCTTTTTGCCTAATTATAAAGGCAAATGGGTGATCTGCAACAAACTTAAATTCTTCCGCTGGTGGTCGTGGCAGAGACCTAGTACTAATAACGACTGCTGCAAATGGGAAGAAATATACCTTAAAATAATTAAACTCATCCTAATTAACAACTTAACTATTACTCTCATTAATTCAGCATAAAATCTCCTACATGCTTCAATTTCGAGGCATGTAATTGTACACACTGTACATTACAAGTGGCGACGGGCTCATTTCCCGTCACACTTGACAGACTTTCGGTACTACTAGTGAAACGTGGCTGTTCTGAGGTTTTAGAATATCTGTGACAACTTCCTCGGGAAATATCAGCCGTGAGCATATGCTATGCATATAGCATAAAATCTGTTCTCCATTCAAAATATTTAAGGATCACATTACTGTAAAATCTTCATGGGAATTTAGACCGTTTTAAAAAAAATTTGTACAGGTGTACACACGGCGACAGATCAACCTACCCATAGTTGAACTCAATGTTCATGGACATAAGGTCCAACTATGGGTAGGTTGATCAGTCGTCGTGCGTAAAATATTTTAGGGGATGCTTCATTAAACTGAACAACTTTTACTAGGTTGTCAATTTCAACTCGAAATCGCGATTAAAATTTGTTGTCACATAAAAAACGTGAACTCATCTCAAATGTATACGAGTCGAGTAATAGCAGAATTTTTTCCTGATTTGGCCGTTGGCTCTGTAGTGAAGTTGTTCAGTTTTATGGTCTAAACTGAAGCCCATTCTGAATTGTATAAAGAATTTAAGTTTATATCGTAATCAATTCTTACCATTAGCTGCAGCTGCTTCTGAACCTTCTTCGTTAACTTCGACGAAAGCTTTCTGTTTTGCAGCAGATACATAGATATTTTCTGGTGTTTTCAAAATACCATAAATGCCCGATTTCTTGGGATCTAAAATGTCTGTTACTCCAAGCTGTAAAAAAAAACTTCATTAAATGCAAGCAATTTTACTAAGATATCTAAAACTTTGGGAGACAAGGACTGGACTTCTATGATCTTAATCTTAAATTGTCTTAAAACAAGTTTGAACCACGAAAGCAAAAAAAAAATAGCGTTCACTGCTTGAAAGAAATTCTTGTGGAGACTAGAGTTTGTGTAAAAACCTATCTAACAATGCAACAATGTTTTGTGCAACAAACACCAGGCCTCCACCACCAAACTACTTTATAATCTTATCTTACCTGTGGAAGAACTTCTGTCAAGTCAATGCTTGTCTCTATTTTAAATCTGGGCATATAAACTTTCACATCTTGAACTCTCATACTATTCATGGCCTTGTTCAAACTTTCTGTTGTGAGTTTGTTTGCCAAAACTGATAAATTTTCATATTTATTATTAGGTAAAATAAAAACGGTTGAATAATTTTCGTTACTGTAAAACATTTCTAAAACCTGAAATGAAATATGACATAAGTATATTATAGAATTTCTAGACAAAAAACTCAAGAGTCAAGATGCAACATTTTAGACTTACCTGAGCATCAAGTTCTTGACTGGTTGCTATACCAAATTTAGATTTTATATACATGGTAGGAACTTTAACGGTTTCGTCTTTATTTATGTAGAAGTCACGATCTTGGGTATTATTGCGATTGAACTGATTTTTCCAAAGACCCTTAAAGAAAAACAGATCAGATAAAAATAGAAAACGGCTTTGAGTTCACAACTTAAATATCGACGCCAACACTCCTTGAAGACACGAGACAGTTTGAAATGTAATAAAAATTATGTATACCTTGAAATAGATGGCATTAACCAGTATCAAGCGTGTCAGTGGTGTTATCATGTCAGGTGTGACAAGATCTTTAATTCTGTTGTTTGTAATTAGCTTAATCTGCAATGAAATTGAAGCATTAATGAATAATGAAATAAATCCATGTTCATAATATGACATCATAACATGGATTTATTTCATCAATATTATATAACAATGGACTGTGACTGGGACCGAATAGTAAAACACTGTAATAATAATTCTCTAAATAGATCTGGTACCTTTCTACGGCCTGTAGAAGAACTAACTACTTGTGCTAAACATGGTGTTTAGCAAATATCGGAATTGGTGCATCACAATATCAAAGGGTAATAATTATAAATAATTATTGATCCAAAACGGAGATTTGATAACAACATTATTTTTTGTTTTAAAGTTTTAAGCAAAATCTTACATATTCGTTAATTAATGCGGCTGCTTTCTTTGGATCATTACAATTTATATTTTCTGTGTTTGCGTCGAAGATATTCTTCATTTCCTCTATAAATTTTTCATCTAGTGGGAATTCATCATTAACGTAAATGTTGGCAGCTAAAGACATTATTACGTCTTTTACGTTCTTAAAACTGTCAAGCAGTGCTCTGAAAACTCGAGGAACCTGAAAGTAAGCAAGGATTTACATTGGAATGGTGTGTAACATTGCATTTTAAAATAACAATCATTTGCTTAAAAGATCACAAATTCAGTGTATGCACATTTCCTTATTTTTACTATTATTCAACTAGAGGTGTTCATAAGAGGCGACGGCCCCACCCCCCGTCACACTGGACCGAGTTTCGGTACTACTGGTGAAACGTGGATATTCTTAGGTTTCAGAATATCTTTGACTACCCCTCGGGGAATATAGTCGTGAGCATATGCTATAGTATGCTATGTTCATAAGTGTAGTGGAGCTTCGATATTGATAGAATCTTTTACCGTTACGTGGTGCAATATTATAGATTTCTCAGTAATGAAAACCAGAATTATGTTAGAAATGTAAGAATACTTTGTCTCTTCTTTTTTCTTTCTTTATTTAATTTATTCCTTGAGACTAGTTAGTATGGGTAGGGTATAAAATGACAAACCTCATCTTTGACAAGATTCAATACGCGCGACAGTTGTTCATATGAGCTTCCGTTGGTCCTAAGTAGCAGTTGAGCCATTGGGATAGCGACAGAAATTGGGGACATTACGATGCTATTTTTCTGGGAATTCGTGACTGCCTGTGAAAGAAATATAAACCTGGTCAATAAGAAACTTCAATAAAAGGTGTATCAAGGGACTAACAAGGGATTAAATCGGTGATATACCAAAAGAAATAAGATTTTTATTACACAGAACTAAAAATATCCTTTGTTACAGTCTGTGTATGAAATTATTCATTACTTGAGTAAATATTTATATCCCGGTCATCATCATCATCACAGCGTATACAGGGTGATCCAAACGGAGGCGTCCAAAATTTGTATATAGATCCCTCACACATAGATGTATCCGAAAATACCCCATGTATGTTCCGCGATTTTTCAATCATAACTTCTAAACTACAAAAAATCGCGGAACATACATGGGGTATTTTCGGATACACCTAGGTGTGAGGAATTTAAAAAAAAAAATTTGGACGCCTCTGTTTGGACCACCCTGTATACAGGATGTTACATAAGTACAAATACATTTTTAAAACTGTGTAGAACCATCAAACTGAACAACTTTCACTATGGGACCAATATCGAAATCGCGAAAAAAAATAATTATGTTCTATACTCTACAAATCGACTAGAGCTAAAATTATGTTGGGATATGAAATTATTTTTTTCGCGATTTCGATGTTGGTCCCATAGAGAAAGTTGTTCAGTTTGACGGTCTAAACAACCCCCTTAAGAGTTTTAAATATTTATTGTTACTTATGAAATACCCTGTATAGGTACGTTCCACTGCAGGGCACAAGCCTATCCTCATGGTATATGGGTGTTAGTCCACCACGCGTGCCCAATCCGGATTGATTGCTAGACTTCACATACGCATAGGAATTTCTTCTTCAGCCTATGCAGATTTCCTCACGATGATTTCCTTCACCGTTGAGAGCGGTCGGTATTAGGTACTTAAGTTGACAAAGACTACAATGTGTCATTTTTGTTTTTTTTGGAAACGAAACAAAAATATACGATTGAAAGCAGCATCTTAATGCTTTAAGATAAAGACTTACATTGAAGAATTTAATCGATAAGTTGTTCATTGTATCTGGAAAACGTTGTTGGGCGTCCTCGGTGTTACTAGGATTGTTTTCCGATGGTTCCGTTGTTGGTTCAGTTGTTGATTGTGCTGAAACAATACAACATTTTAACTGATGAATGCAAATCATGACTGCCAGTTGCAGGGAATCAATAAAATGATCGGCGCGTGGAAAAGGAACTGTTGTCCCACAGTGACGTCATCAATCAGTGTGCAAGAAAACACCATAGTGAAAATTAAAAGGGTGGTTTGGCGCATTAAACTGTACATCTTTGTTTCCATATGAAACAAGGAGACAATAAAACAAAAAAAATATTTAATTAATCTGCTGTCCCACACATTTGAGTCGAATACGTATCAAACAGCAGTTTTTTCTTAATTATTGTCTCAATAGTCCATTGTGAAATATTTTCAGTTTTATGGTTACCCCTTTAAATATTACTAGCTTAGAGATTACTAGGGTGGTTTGTTACATCCTGTAAAACGACGACTATTATTATAAATTATACTTAATCCATAGATGATGATGGCTTTTATCCAACATTCACAAATGCTCTTTTTGACTTCTAATATCATCTATGGCCGGTTTAAATAAACAAAACTCCAACGCCTGCTTTAGGTGTTAGAGCTTAGAATTGTAGTTTTTTGAACGGTTTACGTGATCAGATTCACGACTTTTATTTTGAACTGACCGCATGAGTAGGTGTAGATTTTGACTCCACTGCTCTCAATCCAAATCACTGATCTCTAAATAACTTTATTTCATAAACTTACTGCAATCCATGGGAACGACACACTTATTGAGGTTATCATCGTATATAAAGTTAGGTTTGCAATCACAACCAGTTCTGCAATATGCAGGGCAAATCAAGTCGTCGAATTGTTTGTAGTTAGAGCAAGATTTTCGACAGCCACTAGCGCATTGATTTCCCTTTATCTCTACGGCATTGATATCGCCACCGCAACCAGCATTACTCGTACCTAAAACAAGGTGGAAAACATTGCCATGTTAAAAATTTTTGGTAATTACATACGAATTGTATTAAAATCCACACCTAAGTTCCACTTTGAGCCATCTCCCACATGGTCATGCAATTTTTGAGCGTAGGCGATTTCGCTACTGCACCGCAACGATGTCGAAACTGAATCACCGCGTTGTTTACTTAGCGTTATCGCCAGGATATCGCTGCGATTCCGCCTTGACACTGATTGATCTCAAAAATATCGCGGCGATGTCTCGGCTATATCGCTGTGATATCGTTCCTAGGCTTAAAAATCACTTATACGCTTTTGAGCTATAAATTAACAATAAAGAAATTTATGCGGCTTCCACAACAACAATATCATGTCGTGGTCGACTTAAACGTACAATTTAAAAGACAATGCAGGTTTTGTATGGAAGGTTGGCGCCTTATTTGTCGACGTGGTTTTTAGCGCGGCCATCAACCAAACTTGAAGGCCTCCGCACATTGCAGCGATATTATCGAGCGATATTATCGACAGCGATATCGCGACACCTTACACACTGCAGCGATGCCGCGATTCGCGTCACGCATGCGCCCCACTACTCAATGTAGTCGAAAGAGTTGCGATAATATCGCGGCAGTGTGTGGGATCGAGCGCGTCCCCATACAAAATGTACTGAGAACAATTATCGCAAAATCGCAGCGATATTATCGCTCGATAATATCGCGGCAGTGCGTAGGATTGCGCGCGTCCCCATACAAAATGTACTGGAAACAATTATCGCAAAATCGCAGCGATATTATCGCTCGATAAAATCGCTGCAATGAGCGGAGACCTTAAATATTTTAGTTCAGAATAAAGTAACAAACAAAACTTGTTATACATCTACAACGTGTTAACATACACTCCAACTGATTTATAACAAAATAATTAGATTGAAATAATAATTTCATTATTTTGATACTTAAAATTTAAAGTTATTCGCATTTTAAGTTTTGAGGCAAAAATGATTTGTTATCATTTCAGCAATGAATGAATGCGCTAACGTGCTCATGGACACATTTTAAGAATCTTGTTTTGGTAGTAAGTAGGGTGCATGTGCCCAGGCGGTGGTTTGAAATCGGGTTCAGTAAATTTATTTTTTAAAACACATTAATATTTAATATTTTGAAAAAATTCCTATTTTGAAACCATAATAATTCGATTCTGCTCTCGTTTCTAAACAAACTTGTTTCTAGTTTTGCGTTAATTCATTAACACATTGTATATTCCGAAACTCAGTCTGAATGGAGATATAAAGGTACGTTAAGCCTTTATATCTTCGTTCGGACTGAGTTTAGAGATATAGGTAGGTACTTGTAATAAAGTTTTATTTTGTTTGGAACTTTCTGAACTAAGTATAATAATATTCAAGTTTGATTGCTGGCCGCGCTAAAAAAAAGGCGAAAAGATAAAAAGGCGCCATTTTTAGTCATTGGTTTTTTAATAAACTTACTGCAATCCTTAGGAAGGACACACTTTTTGAGGGCATCATCATACACATAACCAGGTATACAGTCACAACCAGTTCTGCATACTGCAGGACAGATCAAGTCGTTGAATTGTTGGTAGTTGGAGCAAGATTTTCGACAGCCACTGCCGCAACCTGTTATTGCCTCTGCATTGGGATCGCCATCGCATCCAGCTGGTACTTTAAAAAAAGAAAATATTTATAATTCGCTGGAAAAGCCTGTGGGATACTTTTGCCGAACTATGGGACGAAATAGTTTAAAAAAAACTCTACAATATTATTTCTTTACGACACACGTCAAAAAGCTTAAATAACCGGCCAAGAGCGTGTTGGACACGTTCAGCCATTTATAAGACTGGTTACTATAATTATTTACTCTGTTTGCGCTACTCCATCCATAATAATTTTCATTGAAAGTGCTTGCTAAGAGCTACATTCGTGATTATTCGCAGTTTTGAAAGGTGGAAAAATGAGTGAGAAACTGAGGGGGGTGGGGGGACATACAGACAGATTGGACGAAAGTGTAAAGGTTTTTTGCGTGACCACGGAATCATTAAAAGTAGGTAAGAAAGACAGGTATCACCAAATTGGGTTGCAACTTTGTATTTTAAAATAAAAATTATCTCACCTTCCTTTTTACATTTTTTGCCTGTAACACAGATGCCTGCAGTATTTCTGTAATAGCTTTCCTTGCACCGACACTGTGGTGTGCATGGTACTACAATACCAATTCGACCAAATTTGGGACATGTGGAGTTGTTTATATAGTCGGAGCATTTTTGTCCTGGACACACTGGTGGGCAAGCTTGGTATTCTTCATTAGGGCCATCGCATTGGAATGGTGCTAGAAAGAATAAAAAAGATTATTTTAATTATTTGGGATTTAGTAGTTTTACAGTACCTTATACATAAAGTATTATTCCGAGTTGCAGAAACGCCCAACTCTCTTGCTGTCACTTTTTGTCTTGTTGACGTAGTAAAAGCTAGCATATGTATGTAACTTAGAGTATCTAATAATATCAACATTTTATAAAGCTACGTTAAACGCTCCTCCGCTCCTCTGCCCTTCTCCATAAAGGTCGTGTAAAATTATAGCCTCTTAGCATTATGACCGCCTTTTTTGTGAGTACTTTTCTATGTATTTGACTGCATAATTATGTTTTGGTGTAAAATAAAGATATTTGATTAATTCCTTGATGAAACAAAAATTATTGTGACTTACGACATTCAGCAATGGCAACACATTTGCCAGTTTTCCTGTTCCTTTTCTGGTTGAATCCACAAGTACATCTTGGTTCTCCGCAATTTTTCGTCGATATACAGCTCTGAGGGCTGTTTCTGTCTTTCGGACAATATTCTGCATCACACTTTGCTGCTGGGCATGTATTGTATTGTTCACCCTCTGGGCATGCTACAGTAAAATTTCAAAAGAATTACAAACCACCCACATTTTAACGACCTTCAATGCAATCGTATGCATCCAAATTACACATAACAGGGTATCAAATTAAATCTCAAAAAGGAGGAAAATTTATGTTGAACTTATTTTAAAACTGACATCATAGTTTAGGTAGAGTAGAACCTAAGAGCTAAGAGTAGAACAATAGATAGAAATTATATAATACTATTTCTATCTATGAGTAGAACATTTATATTGTTTTAAGTTTTTTCGAAAACCTGGGTAGGTTTTCTTCGCATGCATTCTCGAAGCAAACATCGATACAACCAAAATCCTTTTTTATATAGTTGTAAAATAGTTTATCACAATTTATTCTACAACCGGGAACAACATCTGGATCACTATTAAGTATTGAAAAATTAAAAAGTAGAAAGAGAAGGAGAAAGTAAGAAGATAATATTTTTAACTATAAATGTAAAACAATAAAAATTCTTAGTTATCGTATACTTACGAGTACTACATTCATTCTTAGGAACACAAGTGCCTTCATTGTTTCTGAGGAATCCTTCTTGGCATCGACAAGCAGGTTTGCAAACAGTGGCAGAAGGTGGACATGGGACTTGTGTTGTTTGAGAACATAATTGTGGTGAACAGGATGGAGGGCATTCATCATAAAATTCATTGACTCCACAGTTTTCTTCTGCTAAAGTAAAAATATACTAAAAATCGTCTTAGATTTATATTATAACCTACGTCTGGCATGAGCGTGGTATTTCCCTGTGAGACCAAAAAACGGCCAAAAAACTAGGAATACCTTCTACTTAAGTTATTTTGTTTTGATTTTAATTGGTTAGTTATGTTTTGAGAACATTCTCATTAATATATATTTTCACAAATTATTTAAATACTTGTATCCACTGTCCATTATAAGCGGCGACGGGCTCACTCCCCGTCACACTGGACAGAGTTTCGGTACTAATAGTGAAACGTGGTGTTCTGAGTTTTCAAAATATATCTGACTACCACCTCGGAGAATACGGTCATGAGCATAATATGCTATGCTATTCAAATACTTACGTGTTGGTGGACATTGATCAGAAGGTACACAGGTACCATTTGCAAGTCGTAGGTAATCCCTTTGACACACACAACCTTTTTCGCAGTTATTATCAGCTAAAGCAATACACATTGTCGGGTTAGCTTGCTGAGAGCAAAGCTCATTTCGGCATAATCCTCCTGTGCAGTTTGAAAAGATTTCAAAACTACCACAATCTCCTCCTGTAAAAAGAAGTTAAGTTGTAACTGCCTGCAGAGCTGATGGGTCGTGGTTTCGAGTCCCGCATGGGACAAATTAATATTTTGTATGTTCGATACAGTCATGAATGTTTGTATCTATACAATCACATAGTATATACCGTAGTCTAATCAAATCCCGTAAGGGACAAATATTTGTATGATGAATATGAATATTTGTACCCGAGTCATGCATGTTTGTATCTATATAATTGTATTCTATATCGTTGTCTAGTTATCATAATACAAGTCCAGGCTAGATTCTAGAACTTTAAATGTGATTAGATAATTTGTGTGACAATGTCCAAGATATATATTTATATATATTTATATATATATTTTTATTAAAATACAAGTCTAGATTTCAGTTCTTCATTGGGATAAGACAATCTGTGTGACGACGTCTAAGATATTAATTTACATTCAAAATCCGTAGTAAGTACCCACATTTTCCACGAATCGTTGATTTTAATTTTTTGATGATTCTAATCATTACTAGAATATTGATTTATTCTAAACAAATAAACGATATGAAATCTACACTATACGTCCAGATATCTAAGCATGGTAAAATAATTATTATTATGCAATTTACATTTATACAAACTTACTGCACTCTTTTTTAGGAACACAAACATCTTGGTCGTTCCTGTAAAAGCCCTCTTTGCAAAGACATCCTCCTATGCATCCTCCTTCGATGAGATCTACGCAAATGAATGGTCCTCCTAAA
Organism: Agonopterix heracliana; assembly: GCA_963693445.1. Taxonomy (NCBI): domain Eukaryota; kingdom Metazoa; phylum Arthropoda; class Insecta; order Lepidoptera; family Depressariidae; genus Agonopterix; species Agonopterix heracliana. Next base: position 8,277,828 of record OY856310.1, read on the forward strand.
TCTGCACATTTACGTGGGCCATAACATCCTCCGTTAGAACAACCTGAATACTCTTCATTCGGGCCGGGACAGGTAGGTTCTAAAAATGATTAAAAGTGAGAATGAGAAAAGTAGATCGCAAATTAAACAAGACTGATCAATCAAATCTGACAACGTTAATCTATATTTAGTTTTGAATGAGATAACAACATAACCAACTTACGCTTAGGTGGTTCACATTGGTTTTCTGGAATGCAAGTTCCATTTTCAGCTTTTAAGTAGCCCTCTTTGCACACGCAGCCTTTAATGCAGTATCCTTCAGCTATACGAGGACAAGGTACAGGTTTTCCTTTTTCAGAACATTTCTGGCTTCTGCATGTAGCCTGTTTGCAAGTTGAATATTCTTCATTTACATCGCATATTGGTTCTTCTGTAAATGTATTTTAAAGTTGAATTAGTGTTCAGGTATTATTTTGCCTATGGAAGTGGACTTTGATGATGTTAAATTAAAAAAATTGCGATAGAATAACAATGTGTGTCAGCTTACGATAAAAGATTTTAATTTAACTTGTTACCGAATAAGATGATTTTAGAGATGATTTGCAATTATCCCATCTGCATTCATATTCTGAGACAATAATGAATAAGTTTTATTTTATTGCGATTTTTTAAGGGGGTGATCAGACCATCAAACTGAACTTTTCACTGTGGGAAAAAAAACGAAAATGAAATGCTGTTTCATAATTAAATGGTTATCTATTTTCATAAATTATTTAGATCCTTACTTGATGGTGGACATTGATCAGAAGGTACACAGGTACCATTTGCAAGTCGTAGGTAATCCCTTTGACACACACAACCTTTTGCGCAGTCAGTTTCAACTGAAGCAATACAAACTGTTGGATCGTCTTGCTGTGAACATAGCTCATTTCGGCATAATCCTCTTGTGCAGTTTGAAAAAATTTCGAAATTACCACAATCTCCTCCTGTAAAAAATTTAGTTAATTAACTTGTATATTTGTTGTTGTTTATTGCTTTAATATTTAAAAAAATGTAGATTTAATCCTTGCACTTTTAATCCTTGCCTTCAAGGTGTAAAATTAAATGCGTTACGTATTAAACGGGGTGCTTCGATTCAGTTTTCTTCGATTTATGTACGATTTGTAAAACCACTGGTTTTTCGGTGAAGGAAAACATCGTGAGGAAACCTGCATGCTTCAATTTCGAGGCATGTATTGTACCCAATATCTATTATAAGTGGCGACGGGCTAACCCCCTATTAAATATCGTCTCCAGTATTATGGATGTAAGATTCAGCCCGGCTTGCACTAACAAGTATTTAGGGTTAAACGTATTTAGTGATAGTTCTGTATGTCACACTGCTCATACAAATGACAGTGACAGCATCATATTTAAACACGTTCAAGCCTAAATACTTTTTGGTGCAAGCCAGCCTTAGAGTAAACAAACTTACTGCACTCTTTTTTAGGAACACAAACATCTTGGTCGTTCCTGTAAAAGCCCTCTTTGCAAAGACATCCTCCTATGCATCCTCCTTCGATGAGATCTACGCAAATGGTTGGTCCTCCTAAATCTGCGCATTTGCGTGGGCCATAACATCCTCCGTTAGAACAACCTGAATACTTCTCATTTGGACCAGGACAAGTAGGTTCTAAAATAGTTAAAATTGAAACATTATACAAGAGAAAGGGAAAAGCAAGAGAAAGTAATAGATCGCAAATTAAACAAGACCTAGGCTGGCTTGCACCAAAAAGTATTTAAGGTTTAACATGTTTAAATATGATGCTGTCACTGGCATTTATAGGAGCAGTGTCAAAGACAGAACTATCACTAAATACGTTAAATACTTGTTGGTGCAAGCCGGGCTGAGTAACCAAATCTGACTACGTTAATCTTTTCAGTTTTGAATGAGATTACAACATAACCAACTTACGCTTTGGTGGTTCACATTGGTTTTCTGGAATGCATGTTCCATTTTTAGCACTTAAATAGCCCTCTTTGCACACACAGCCTTTAATGCAGTATCCTTCAAGTATTAGAGGACAAGCTACAGGTTTCCCTTTTTCAGAACATTTAAGGTTTCTGCATGTAGCTTGTGTGCAAGTTGAATATTCTTCATTTACATCGCATTTTACTGTAAATATAGTTTTGAGTTAATGAGTGCTCAGATATTGTTTCCTTACGAAGCAAATTTTGATAATGATAAAAATAAATGAAAAAATGTCATGACGAAAGATTTTTATTTTTTATTTTTTCAGGGTATGAATGAAGATGAACATTGAGTGAAGTGAAGATGAAGATGAACAACAGATCTGAACCAGGACATTGCCTTATTCATGTTGTAAAGAAAATCAAACCAGGTCTACGATATTTTAATGAAAGGAAGTTTACATGCTTTGATCGATAGGTCTTGTAAATTTGGGTTGCATCAACTTCTGACAATGTAAGTACCTACTTGAAAATCTAATTTAAATTTCATTGTTCATGTGATTATTTAGCACTTTATCTGTAAACGTGAACAAGGGCCAGATCAAATTGTACCCGAAACCAGGAGGAGGCAAAAAAGGTGTATGAGATTATCGTAGCAGATGACCATCATAATATATCTTTGCCTACCCCAGTGGGACATAAGCGTAAGTATATGTATGTATATATAATAATATGTTAGTTGACCTTTAAATTGTTCTCTACTATAACCTACCTGTTAAGTATAAGTACAATTTTAATTGGTTGTTATTCAGCCTTATAATTATTTACTTTTCGCATTATATTTGCGTCATTAGCTATAGTAATAAAGGTTATATGAAATAAAATTGTTGTTCTTTAACACTTGTTTCAACATTTAACAAACACGTTTGGAAATAATTTGTGTGACGGTAAAAAATTACAACTGGCTTGTTTTTGCTCATTGCGTCTTTTATACACAAACTTTTTAATTTGTATTCTAGCTGTTAATGTTTCGAGGGTCATATAAGATTTTTATAGCCATGGGTGGGCTTTAGGGTTACGACACATTGTTACGCCGTCATCGAAGGTGATAGAAGGGTTGTCCATAAAAAAAGCACGATTATCATGGGATACCGTACGCCCTTACATTGATCGATAGCGATCGAATTTTTGTCTATACAAAAACACGATTAGTATGGGATGCCGTACGCATCTATTCGAATCGATGTGGCGAAGGGCACCCGACTCTAGAGTCCATGTTCAATAGTGGACGATGACAGGCTGATGATGATGATATCCCTTAGTTTATTTCTATCGGCATATCCCATATAGAAATGATAGTCTTTTCACACCAATCTGCTTACGACTTTCCATCTTAAACTCTTCTACAACTATGTATTTTATATTGTTTTTGTATTTACTAACCTGGTTCACAGTCCGCGAAACGAACGCAAGTTCCATTAGCATTTCGAGCATATCCGCTTTCGCAATAACACTTTTGATTGCAAACAATATTTATGATAGGACAGTTTGTTTGACTTTGAATGTTCAAATTTGAACAAACGTTATCACAGGCTCCTCCGCAAGAGAAGAATTCATTTTGACCGGTACATTTTACTAAAAATAACAAATGATGTAATACATCACAAAATTATAGTAGTAACTAAGACAGATTATAGCATACAAAAACCACACATTCTGTAGCAAATATTTAAAAAATAGAAAAAGTTAGCAGAGCTTAACGAGAGCAGAGTTGGCTTATACGACATCCACATGCCAAATAAGCCACACAGAAAGCTCTTCAGCATAAGTAATGGATACCGATTAAACCAAAGAACTTCTTCATTCAGGATAGTTTAAGGTGAGTTTTTAATTTTATTTCAAAAGTTGGTCATCATGGGACGCCCAGCAGATGTGAAACTTCTACCAGCGAAGATCTTTAAATAAAGATTTCGCAGGTAGAAGCTTTTTTCGTGCTTTTTTCGAAAAATAAATCGCTCCCGATTTAAATTTTGAACTTCCGTCGCGTCGTACGAAAAGGTTGCGGATCCGAATTTCAAAGCCCTTCCATAAAACAGAAGAGAAATCATACGTTGGACCATCGCTGGACCATCGCTGGACCTTCAACATAACCGGGACGGGTGGAAGAAGAAGTCACCCAAAAAGTTTGAAGACACCCCCTTTCGATAGGAAATAGGCTACCACTAGAAATCTGAAGATGCGCAGGATCGGTAAAGATATTGGCAATCTATATTTTGAGACGGATGGCGATAAATGACAGATACTTACAGCAATTTTCTGTAGAAATACAATCACCGAGTTTGTTTCTATAGTAACCAGGTTCACATCTACAGCTACCTACACAAGTTTTATTTACTTTTTGAAGTGGACAGCTGTATTTTGAGTAGATACTGGCGCAAACTTGTGGTGGACAAGTATCGGGACAGGGATCGTAATATTCGTAGGGTCCAGTGCAGATGTCTGGAAAATATTATAATATAGGGTAGTAAAATCACAGTAGGATACTAAAACGGTGTTGAATTCATCTATGAGTACTTGACAGTCATGGTAAGTATTAAAAAGTTCACTTACTACACGTATCTTTTGGGATACACTGCCCTGCCTTGTTTCTTTTAAAACCATCTTCACATCTACATCCTGCTTTACAGAGAGGGTCTCCGAGTTGAGGAGGAGCTTTGCATCTAATTACACGCTCATCGACATCACAGCTTTGTGGGGGACAAGGAGCTGGGCATGGATCGTATACTTCATTTGGGTTAGTGCATTTAGCTGAAAGCAAGTTAAATGAAATTTATTTTTTTCTTTAATAAGAACACAGGATGAATTCTGCAGAACGAGAGTTAGAAGAAAATACATACGACAGTCTTCCCAAGGAACACAAACTCCTTTATCGTTTCTGTAGAGGCCATCAGCACATCTACAAGCGGGTGGGGCACAGTCAGGATCACCTACTCGAGGTGATGGGATACAATCGATCAATCGATCATCAATGCCGCATGTTCTAAATGGACATTTTGTTGGACACAGGTCGTAAACTTCATTTTTTGGGCAAGTCTGGTTGTTACCTGGCATAAAAAAAAAGTACATTTAATACTTAGTTTTAAAACGTCACGTTCAGTCACATTGAATTTCTATATACACACTGCACGAAAAAATTGTTTAAAGTTGTGATTAAGTCCAAGAAAGATCACCACATCAAAGTTCCTATTGTTTTAAACATTATACAGGATAAATTTATATCACTGCGGATAACTTCAGCATGTATTCTACTTATCAAACAGAACAACTTATACTATAGAGCCAACATCGAAATACAAATCTGCAGTAGGTACCTATTCGACTCTAATGTATTGGACTACTGTTTTTTTTTCGCGATGTTGAAGTTGGCCCCATAGTGAAAGTTGTTCAGTTTGATGAGTAGTATACATGCTGGAGTTATCCGCAATGAAATATTACTGCGTAAAGTGTAATGAATACAACAGATAAAACTACATACGACATTCATCCCAAGTTACACAATCTCCTTTGTCATTTCTGTAAAATCCACTAGCACATCTACAGGCTGGAGGTTTACAGTCTGGATCGCCAACAGTTGGTTGTTTTGAACAAAACACTAAACGGTCATCAACAGCACAAGTCCTGCCGGGACATGTACCGGGACATTCTTCGTATACTTCATTTGGCTTAGTACAATTTTTTGAACCTAAAACACGAACCAGTCGTCATGTTTCTTTATTTATTTATAAGCAAGTATATTGATTGTGGTGGACAGGCGGATCTTTAGGGGAAGCCAATGTTCAGCAGTGATGTCCAGCAGCAGCCGATGTCCATCGGCCGAGATGGTGATGATGACATTGACCACTACAACTAACCGATTGCTCAGTACGTACATAATATAATAATATACTAAACTAGTGCTTACCCACGACTTCATCCGCACAGATTATATACCAGATTTTAAATCAGATCATAAGCTATCAAACAAAAAAAGTTTCATCAAAATCGGTTCAGTAGTTTTTGCGTAATGCGCGAACAAACAAACAAAAAAACAAACACACAAACAAACAGACAGACAAAATTTCTGAAAAAGGTTGATTTCGAGTCAGGGATACCTAAAAATAATAAGTAATCTTTTTTTTGTAAATTATCTTCAATGTACAGACACACTTCAGTTACAGTTTTATAATAGTTTTGATAAGATTTAAATAAAATCTATCTTTCCTGTCTTAAATTGGTGTGAATTTATTAAAAAAAATGGTTAAAACATAGTATTATTAGCGTAAGTAAAATTCCACGAAAACTCACGACCACTCTGTGTACTGAGTATTTAACAAATACTTCACATAAATACCTTAATAAGGTCGTCGTTCCTTTACCTCTAGTAAAGGAGAAATATGTATTTCAGACCAGATAAAATATTATGCTTTTAGAACTCGATGTTTACTCACCTTCACACTGTTTTTCTAGAACACAGTCGTTTTTCTTATTCCTCAAATATCCTTTCTCGCAGAGACATCCTTTTTTACAGGCTGAAGGATCTAGTTTCACACATTTTATTGGACGTCCCTTTTCAGAACAATTTATTGCTCCATAGCACCCACCATTAGTACAGTTTGAGAAGTATTCGTTATTCCCGCATAAGACAAGATAGCTGTATTACTTTTGGAGATCCCAAGAAATGTTTTTCGTAAAGTGTGAAATCGTTCATTACCTATTTACTGCTACTTTAGGCGACACTATAAACTTAATATTACATGGGCGACACACACTTTTTAATGCTATCATAAATGAAACCATGTTTGCAATCATATGCATTCAACTTAGTAGATGGCAGAAGATGCAATAGAACCTTTGATGTACTTAGTGGAAACAACGTCTGCTGTACTTTTGACCACACCTAGGTTGGATATTTGGATTATTTGGATAACCTTCGTATGAGGCTGCTTCGTGAGAAAATTTAGTTCAAATGATGACATTTTCATCTGGATCTTTTACATATTAGCACTCTTTCTTATACTGTGAAGAATAACTTAATGTTACTATATATGTACTTCCTTATAGTTGCCTAACAATAATGAAACTATCGATAGTCCATCGATACTGTCGTGACTTCAAAAAATAGTAACACTTTCGATATCTGTTATTGAAGAGTATGCTTCTGCGCAATAGTAAACCTGGCTTCAAGGTATTGACTCAACTAGTACTTACTACATTGCGAAGGAAGAACACATTTTCCAATTTTGTCATCGAACACGTAGTCTGGTTTACAATCACATCCACCAATTTTGCAGACTAGAGGGCAAGCTATGGCACCTTTATTGTAGTTGGAACAGCGTTTACAATTCTGGCCACACCCTGGCTTTGCGTTGGGATCACCTCCACATGGTTGATCTAGAGCAGACGTATCTTTATTAAATATTATGGATTGTCTATTAATTGTTTATCTAAAGTAAACCAATGGATTAGCAGGTCTTGTTTTTCGAGCAGTTTCCGTTGAAACCAACAACAATTAAAACTAACAGGTCACCTGTTTGGTTTAAAAGAATAAGATGGTCTATATTAGATTATTAATGATAATAAAACAGCTGGTTCTTTACCTTTTCCGTAAACTTGTGTAAAGCCTCAAGAAAATGATTAAGGAAAAAGGGACAAAACATAAAAGGATTTGGTCATTACAATAAACACGCGATCACGAACAAGTTTAGTACATTTCAATTCTATTGTTATGTTTTGAAAATAAAATAAAATGTAGTGTTTTTGAAGATTAATCACGTAATTGTTTTTAATAAAAACATCATTATTATTATTTAATGAATGCAAAAATTTTTAATAAATTTCTATAGTACTACAGTCGGCAATATGTTCTATAAAGAAATAGAGATAACAAATGTTTTACCGACTTTATGACACATGAATGAAGAATCCATTGAAATGGCTCAATTACACAATATAATTTGTATTGTTGTGTCGAACACAAAACTTTCCTGCTTGATATCTTGGACGAAGAATCACATGCGTCCAAATAGCAGGTCAGAATACAAGGAACAGGATCTGGACTGTCGTAACTAGAGCAAAGTCTGCCGCAGTTAACATAAGGGTGCGTCCACATCTAACGAACGCGTTCGCGAGCGGCTAACGAACGGCGGCGCGCAAGCTGCGCGGTTGCATTTTATGGTCATGCGTCGCTACTGGGCAGCTCGCGCGCCATATGCGAACGGCTCGCGAGCTGCGCATTCGCGGCGCGTTCGTCAGATGTGGACGCACCCTTACACTAACATCAAGAATTGTATTAGGACCACCTTTTGCATGATGTTGGTTAGACATTTAGAAAAGTCAAAAATATGTAACTAAAGAAGTAATAATTTTGGATTTCTGCGGATCTATGGGGTCTTTTTGAAAAAATCTATCACATTACCTGGACACTGATTTTCTGGAATACATGTCCCATTTTCAGCTCGCAGATAATTCTCTTGGCACACGCAACCCTTTTTACATGATCCTGGAGTAAGTCCTGGGCAAGCTACAGGCATTCCCTTCTGCGTACAATTCTGGTTTCGGCACACACCTTGCGTACATTCTGAGAAAACTTCATTCAGACCACACTTCGGTGCTGAAAAAGAATTTGGAAAGATCAGAAAATGATCAGCCTTGTGTTTTAAAACACAAATATGCATCGAAACACAATAGTTGTATACTAAAACGTTTAATAAACTTAATATTTTACGTTTTTATATCGCAAATCAGAGCAATCTCTTTAGCCGAAATCGGCTATGAGTCGGTACCTATAATTTATCTCTCCGTACATTTGTTACCTATATGTAATTTATAAAATTATGACCATAATCCCTATTGGCATAATTATAAACTTACTGCAATCCTTAGGAAGGACACACTTTTTGAGGGCATCATCATACACATAACCAGGTATACAGTCACAACCAGTTCTGCATACTGCAGGACAGATCAAGTCGTTGAATCGTTTGTAGTTGGAGCAAGATTTTCGACAACCACTGCCGCAACCTTTAATTGCCTTTGCATTGGGATCTCCACCGCATCCAGTTGGTGCTTTATAAAAATAAACATTGTTGATTAAATTTATTTCTTATGATGACTCGTGTCAGAAAGCCAGATATAAAAATGATTGAGTTGCTATACAGAGTGTAACAAAACACCCTAGTAATACTTAAGGGTTGCTTCAGACCATCAAAATGAACAATTTTCACTATGGAGCCAACTTCGAAATCACGAAAAAAAAACGGCTGTCCCATACATTTTAGTCGAGTCGGTGCAGCAGTTTATAATTTAATTACTCTATGGTATGGGACAGTAGATTTTTTTTGCGATTTCGAAGTTGGCTCCATAGTGAAAGTTGATCAGTTTCAAGGGCTGAAGCACCCCCTTAAGTATTACCAGGATGTTTTGTTACATCCTGCATATAATTTTAACGATCTTGATAATCTTGAAAATTATCTCACCTTCCTTTTTACATTTTTTGCCTGTAACACAGATGCCTGCAGTATTTCTGTAATAGTTTTTCTTGCACCGACACTGTGGTGTGCATGGTACTACAATACCAATTCTACCAAATTTGGGACATGTGGAGTTGTTTATATAGTCGGAGCATTTTTGTCCTGGACACACTGGTGGGCAAGCTTGGTATATTTCATTGGGGCCATTGCATTTGAATGGTGCTAGAAAGAAGTTTAGAATCTTCTGTTAAAATTAAAAAAATATTGCTTCAATTGTAGTTTTACAGTACCTTCTAATAAAACAAAATACTATAGCTATTATACTTACTTCAGGGTTGTATATAAAACTTTGAAATATTAAAATTAAGTACCTAAGTAAGTAATAGGTAATTATAATATAATTTTGACGCAAAAAAATTGTTATTTTAAGTAGAAGACTGACGTTATTTTAACAACAACAAATAATGAAAAGTGCTGAGCACCATGGTCTATGGCGTTTTTCTTATGTGGTTTGGATTTTTATATAAATAATTTACATAATAATAAAAATTAATATTACTTACGACAGTTAGCAATAGCAACACATTTGCCAGTTTTCCTGTTCCTTTTCTGGTTGAATCCACAAGTACATCTTGGCTCTCCGCAATTTCTCGTCGAAACACAGCTTTGAGGGCTGTTCCTATCTTTCGGACAATATTCCGCATCACACTTAGCTGCAGGGCAGGTGTTGAAAAATTCACCATCCGGGCAAGCTACAGAACATTTTAACTATATTAATATGACGGCGCCTGGTGCCATCCCTCTACGGCACCTGGCGCCATCTCTCAAGTTAAAACAGAACAAGATCGCACACTAATGACGGTGCCTTGCTACAGCGCCGCCTGGTGTCGGTCTAGTGGAACGTCGGGTGTCGGAAAAGGTGGTTGACAGCCATGTCAAGAGGAGTTCAGTTGAAGATTTGAATAGGAATGGCTGAACCACCGCATAACTCGACGGATCGCTAGTTCTGCAGTGATCTGTTTGCGATGAAGGCCCTCCTACACCTATATCAGAAGTGTAAACAAACTTGCGCCCAAGAGAAATAAAATCGTCTATAGAAAAATGTTGATGGTTATTTGACAGCTAAAACCTAGCTTTTGTTTCAAGAGTCAAGACCTGATGATAGTTTTATCACGAGGTTCCAAATCGATGCGAAAGAAACAGCGGCTGAATCTGCATCTGCATCAATCTGCATTCTAAATACATGGAACATGATCTAACGTATGTCCTGCCTACTCATATGGCTAGTGGCGGAACGACGAGCAGTAATTTTCAACCCCACCAGTTGACGAATGATTTACAGTAAAGTCGACGGATACATAATACAGTTCATACAGTACGGACACTCCCTACACTTCTTCGTGGAAGACAGATGAAAGACAACTACAGCGTCTACAGTAGGCAATATGGTTTTGCTAATGCCAGGCCAGCGTTTGGCCCGGCCTTGTTGTTTGAAGTGTCCAGGATGAGATAGTGGGCAAGTTATCTCCGTGTTGGTATGGTATAATTAATGTTTGTGGTTCGAAATAGACTTTGGTCACGGATTATTGGTGAGAATTTTGTCGGATATTGCTGTGTTGTGCTTGGTGTGCCCTCATTACCTGGTTTCATCTATTTAGAATGGGCTTTTGAGTTGTAAACTTATATTCCAAAAAGCACAATAGTTCGCTTCTAGTAAAACGCGGATGTTCTGAGGATTTAGAATATCTCAGACTACTCCCTCAGGGAACATAGTTGTGATCATACGATACTACGATAGTTCGTTGAATGCAGGCAGTGTAGTCAGAAACATCGCTGTAGTATCTAAGCCTAAATTTTTATAAAATATGGCTTTTATGGTTTCCATGCTATTGTCATGCCGTCATGCCTGTATACACTCTATTTCAAAGGCATGTTTCTGTTGTTGATACAATAAAAACTTATTCGTATTTGCTTCTGTGTACAAGGTAACTCTGTACCTAGATGCTGCTGAAGAATTTAGGTGTCTCAATCTGCCTGTTCCTGACGCCATGTGGAACTTAATAGGCGATTAAGAGCTCTCTTTGTCGGCTCGTAAATCGCTTCATGTTCAGTCAGGTCAGGCCAAACTCCGAAACTCCTTCATACATCATCCTTCCAACAAGATTACGGAATTTGGAACTTGTCCTCGACTTCCGATTCCGATTTAGAAGTGAAACAAGGTCCTTATTGTGTGTTGAATTTGGGTTGTAATGTAAATGGTGGTTGTATTTGCACATTGTTGAAATTGATCGCCGAGCCCTGGGCTCTTGTGAGTGTGCACACATTTTTTACTAATTTATAATTGCGGTTTATGGACTTGTAATTTTTGATGCAATGTTTCTGGCCACACCGAAAGGGATTATTGCCGTGAGTTTCTGTATGTATGTAACTTTTGATCAAGAGATAAGGTAACGGTGGTTATTATGTGATGGTTTTCGTAGATAAAAGTCAGGATTGTGTTTTGTGGATGTCAAGTGTTAACGCAACTGCGAGCAGGCGTGCCACCTCTTTGGACGACGACTCCAAGTGTTGTTTTCTTTATGTTGTCTTTTATTGTTGTTCTTGATTCACAAACTAATAATGTCTTGATTGTCGTTGTCACGATGACGTTCGGTTGATTGTTGATTGTTGATTTATATCGCAAATAAATAACAAATATTGAATCGAATTGAGCAAATAAATTCGTGCTGTAGGTGTTTGATGCTAAATGGCACTGCATACATCGAAGCATTGTAAGATCGAAATATCTTTGTTGTGAAATATGAAATATTACAACGAACTCGTTTAGAAGGCCTTTTTTTTAGCGGAGGAAGACAAAGTAAGGATTTACATCCCTTTTTAACTGAGTGCTGGTATACTGTATGAATGAAACACAATTCTCTACTATGTTCATGGTTATCTAGTAGATATCGACGCCGAACCATCGAGGTACTATGTTAACTAGAGAAGCTACCGAGAAGTAATGTTGTGTAACACGCGTTAGGGTGCACGCGCTCTAACCCACTTAGCCTGAGCCAGGCGCTTGTCGCAGCTTGACGCTCCCAGCACGCGCCCCACACTGCTGATCATGGTGCACAGATTTTGTTCGCGTTGTCTGCTCTATACATAATTACTCAATGCGCCGAACCAGTTCTTCGTCACTCGCGTTTGTCAGCTGCGATAAATTCTTACCTACGGCGCCTTGTATCTCATAACCATGAGGTACAGGGTGTCGCGTATTGATATAAGTCGCATTTTAGTTCTCGTTTCTGAAGACCAAAGTTTGAAATTCGAAAAGCGCGCGAAACTGTGATGAGTGCGGTACCTATCTGTTACGGTAGTAGGTAACTGTTGGATAATCTGTTTCCGAACTCGTGGTTCTGTTGTAAGATGGTGTGCTATATTTAGTTTGGACAATATTATGATGGTGGTGGTATCTCAGGTTTCCTTTTCTTACTTCGTGGTCAATGTGTAGACATAAATATGGGAGCTTTTTCTTTTGGGAGCCAATGTCAGTCAAAGAGCATAAAATTACTACGTTCTAATGTCAGATTTACACGAGGTTTCTAATTCCCTGCTTTTGTTGGTAAAGATGTTATTATTTAAACTGCAATAACATGAATCTGGTATTTAATTTAAATATGTACGGGATGCATGAATCATTACAGCCAATGCCGAATATATCCCGATGCAGTTTATGGATTAGGAAAATGTGGTTTGTCCGTACAAAAATTGCCGAGTTCACAATGCCATAACCCAAAACAGAGTCCAAATAGCCATTATTATGCGGCTTTTCTCAGAGCATCAAATCATGCACATGTTGTTTTACTATTGAACATACCTAAATCGCCGAAATTATTTCTTCCAGTCACGGATTATAGAAGAGTACAGTTGCAATAACAATCCATATTAGTATACCTCCTTGAAAAAGTTATAATGTGAAACTTCTTCTTCTGGTTCTGTGCGAAAGTGCATGTTAGTGCTTAGTGTCTCGACGTTGAGATAATTGATAACTAATTGCTTCGTCCGTTTCCGAGGGTATTTCTTTGTGGGTTGACCTTGAACTGTCTTTATCATAAACTTGGTACATGTTTATCCTGAAACTCTTGCTATAGGTATGATGTTCAGTTTTTTTTTTGATACGGCGTATTTGATAAACTGTTCAGTTTGCTGTGAGACCCTTTTATAGTCAATGGCTGTTTTCTTGAGTCTTTCGGCAATTATTTCTTGACGTTGTAGTCTAGCTGTAGTGGCTCCATGGTTGAAGGATAAGATAACTACAGACTTCAAAGATGTGGTTAGCATACAGTAAGTCTTGCTCTCATGTTGGCCGATGTTTGTACTTTATCAGTGGCGCAGCGCAGCGTCGTAGGTCTTGTGATTTCCGATATGGTTGTTTGTGTCCATAAAGATGTATTTTATGTTGTTGTCTAATCACCACAATGCAGGTTCGGCCTAAATTCTGGTGCTTAGGTTTGCACTACCTTGGTAATCTATGTGAGAATGTCTAAAAATAAAGATCTAATGTGTACCTTAATTTGTCTGTTTAAGCGAGAAGATTCGTCGAAATCAGCGCGCACAAAAGAGCATAAATAAACGAGACAAACGTTGTAACTTGCTTTGTGTCAACCTGTTATGTTTGCGGCAAGCCAGGACGCATGACTACCATCCGATCAGACCGAAAAAGCAGTAGAAGAGTTCTTGTCAAGTGAAGGAGGTTAATCAATGTGAACAATGAATGTCCAGAGGTACCTCGAAAGCATGAACCGCGGTGAGCCCGCCTTTTTCTGGATGTGCCATGACGGCGCCAGAAGACGTTACAGTTAACACGGGTCACCTTAATGGCCCGTGTTTTTGGTAACGGAATTCTATGCTATGCATTGACTACTTATATGAGGGTCTCGCCTTGCGGTAGCATTTCCCCTCTACCACGGTATAAGATCAATTGATCATGTGCAGTTTACATTCAATTTTATACCTCACTAAACGAGACAGCCTATAATTGCTTAATAAATAACTTCGAACTTAGAACGTTTGGGGTTCACACGAGACTGCTTTTCATGATTTTTGACATTCAAAATTAGAATCTAAAATTATGGGGAATAAAATCCAAAGTTACGGATTGCATATTACCTCGCCCCCCGCAAAAAGTGGCAGAAATGTTTGTAAGTAGAATTACACGCGTTACTAGTCCTCATATAAGTACATAGTCAAAGATGCTATGTGATAAGATAATTGATGGAGTAGCGGCACGGTGAAAGCAATTCTGGCGGTCGTAGTGTCGTCCGAGCCATACCCCTTGTGTGTGGGGGTTGGTTGGAGGGACGCACTCGTCTGTCCAGGTTGTTGTGAGATTGGACGGGGGGGCTGCCGTCCGTGCCACACCTTTTTGGTTGGTAGAAGGGACGCACCCGGCCCAACGGTGAAGAGCATGTCGAGATGCAGTCTGACGATAATGCGAGATTATTGTCAGGCTGGACGAGCCGGAATTCAGATCTGCCGTATGGTTGATGTTTGCTTGTTTCTTGCAGGGCCGCAGTAAGATACGCCCGAGGACGGTCGACAGTCAGTCTGGCCGTGACGGCGCCTGGTGCCATCCCTCTACGGCACCTGGCGCCATCTCTCAAGTTAAAACAGAACAAGATCGCACACTAATGACGGTGCCTTGCTACAGCGCCGCCTGGTGTCGGTCTAGTGGAACGTCGGGTGTCGGAAAAGGTGGTTGACAGCCATGTCAAGAGGAGTTCAGTTGAAGATTTGAATAGGAATGGCTGAACCACCGCATAACTCGACGGATCGCTAGTTCTGCAGTGATCTGTTTGCGATGAAGGCCCTCCTACACCTATAAATATATTAAACCACGCATATTATAATGTTTATTATGCATTGCATGCTTTGGGAAAGATACACTTTTCCATTTTATTTCAGTCTAAAACACGACCTTAACTGCAATCGCTTACATCCAAATATCATAAGAATATGCGCAACAGCATCTTTGCAATTACTTAAACAACGGTATTAGATAAACTTTTCAACATTTTTCCAGTTGCAAATCCTTCCAGTAAAAAATCTGTCCAGAATATGCTCCGGAGTGGTCGAAAGTAAATCAAATCAAATGTTTATTTTGTACCATTAAAAGGACGTACATTAATGAAAAGGCTGACCAGAAATATAAAAAAACCTGGTTTGGGGGCGCTGCAATCGACTATAACCTTTAATGTCAGTATTCCAAGTACAAAACTTAGTTCTATTGATTTTCTACAACATGGCGAGATTTTTATTTTTCTGGTCGGGCTTTACTACATCCTAAGTACGGTTAGTTTAACTTATTAATTGTGATAGAAGACAACAGATATAAATAGGTGCAGTTATGACATTTATCCTTAGACAAGTTAAGCATTTATCCCAAGGCTCCGCCCAATCGATCCCGTAATTTCACGGCGAAAAAATTGTTCAATTTAATTACAGTCTAAACACGGTTTTGCAAAACGTCAAACTGGTAATCATTTTGGCATCTCGTTCTAGTATGGCACCAAGCGTAAGCGAAAAAAATTCTTGATCAATGTTTGGCATAGATATGACATCGTTCTGGTTATTATTCACTACCAAATTGCGTTGTGTTAATACTTATAATAATTGTGCTTACAATCTACAAAAGTAGCCAGGAAAGTGACAATGGTAGGTTTATCCGTATCTATGGCGTTAGAAGACTCATAAAAACAAAGAGTCCAATATTATACCTATAACTTCCTCTCTCGAATGTTTTCGATTTGTACTCGTATCCATATTTCTGAAATTTGGAGGCGAGAGAGAGATGGGGAAAGCTTTTAGGACAATCTACCTGGAAATCCTGTTAGGTTGAAAAATTTAAGAAGGTCTATAGACGATTATTATAATGAAATAGGTTTTTAACTTTTTGCTTCAACTTTGAGGCATATAATTATTGTACCTACTGTCCATTACAAGTGGCAACGGGTTCACTCCCCGTCACACTGGACAGTTTCGGTACAACTAGTTAAATGTGGATGTTCTGAGATTTCAGAATATCTCTGACTACCCCCTCGGGGACTATAGTCGTGAGCATATGCTATGCTATAAGTACTTAAGTAAGAAAAGTAATTCTAAATCTATGGGTCGTTGTGAAATAATCTACAATCTTACCTGGACACTGGTTTTCAGGAATACATGTCCCATTTTCAGCTCGCAGATAATTCTCTTGGCACACGCAACCCTTTTTACATGATCCTGGAGTAAGATCTGGGCAAACTACAGGCATTCCCTTCTGAGTACAATACTGGTTTTGACACACGCCTTGCGTACATTCTGAGAATTCTTCATTTAGTCCACACGTCGGTGCTGAAAAATATTGTAAAGATCAGAAAATCATTCGTAAAATAAAATTCGGGGTACCCCCTCGGGGTAGTCTCTATATCTGTCTGACTGTTTGTATGCCGTTTTAAGGCGTATCTGCCCTGGACCACGATTCTCCATACTAATCGATGCGAACAAGCGCGTGGCTCCGGTCAGAATTTAGCTGTTTTCTTTGAAAAATTAGATGATTTTTTAATAATTTCTAAAAAGTAAGAAAACCGCACCATTCTAAATTGTATTGTAAACATTATTGTAAATTTTCATTTTCTTCCTATTCAAAATGTAAGAGTAAAATGGTTACAACTGGAAAAAAAGGGGTGACTTTAGAGTCTCTTTTCTTCGGTTTTATTCATTAAAATCGATTTCTAGAAAAACCACAAATCACTTCCCATATGCTGTAGATGGTTCAGTTTATTTTTCAGCTAATAAAGTGCCATAGTTAATGAATAAATTGGTTACAAAGTTACCCAAAACCGGCAGGTAGCCGCTTAGAATTCATCCAATAGCCCAGTAAAATTAGATAAATCAGGAGAAATAATTCCCGGATTATTGGAACTTGGTTTAAACGTTTCTTTAGTACGGACAGCATCAGAGAAATCGGACCCCCCTGCTCTTATACAGATTAAGATAGAGGGGTCAGGTTTCTCCCTCATGAAAGTTGAAAATAAAAAGAAAATGATTTCGTATTCTTAATGAGCGATTCTTGTTAAAAAATCTTCTGTTCCATATAAAACTGCTATCCTACTCGACCAAAATATATGGGACAGCAGATTTTTTTTTCGTGATTTCGATGTTGGTTCCGTAGAAAAAGTAGTTCAGTTTGATGGTATGAGTCGCTAGTTTAATGTTATTGCCTTTAGTTCCGAGCCTTTATATCGAAAATTAAAGCAGTCACTCTCCTAGCTGGAATCCGCTATGATTATAATTTATCTCTGCATACCTATAGCATATAACCATAATTATAATAAATAAAACCCGTCAAGTGCGAGTCGGGCTATTCACTCACCGAGGGATCCGTTCCATACCACCCTCAGATAAATTAACAGGAATGGATGCGATATTACGCGCGTACCCCTCTGCCAAAGACGCATGCTCAGTGAGCATACCCGTCATATAAAAATAGTTGACGCGCGTCCCGCGCCAGTATATAAACCTCCCCCCTCACCCCCGCAAAATTGACAGACTTTTTTGCGTAGAAATGAGAGATCATTTCCAATCCATTCCTGTTAATTTATCTGAGATACCACCACACAACACGACATATAATTATTAACTTAAAAAAAAAAAACCTTTTTTCTCCGGGACCTTTAGCTCGAGACCGACTCACACTTGGCCGGTTTTTTTATTTGTTGTTACTGTAGAGTTTGCTCTATAATCACATCAAGTTTGACGTTTGTATGTATTACCGTTTTTACGATAGAGCAAGAAGAAAAAAAAACGTCGATAAAAACTAACTTCTTGTTGAGAACCCACCTTAATTTTTAAGTTTTTTACCTTTTTTTATTTGTTCATAAATCCGCCATAATAACTCATATTCGGTGAAAATGTCAACTACCTAGCCATAACCATTCGAAAGTTACAGCTCTAAATAGGTAGGACGGACGGACGGACGGACAACGCAGGCTTAGTAATAGGGTCCCGTTTTTACCCTTTGAGTACGGAACCCTATAAACTTTCTACCATAATATATTATTGTAGTCAGAAACTTTACTATAACTACCAATTATCTTTGCATACACATTATATTATTATTTCAAACTTACTGCAATCCTTAGGAAGGACACACTTTTTGAGAGCATCATCATACACATAACCAGGTATACAGTCACAACCAGTTCTGCATACTGCAGGACAGATCAAGTCGTTGAATCGTTTGTAGTTGGAGCAAGATTTTCGACAACCACTGCCGCAACCTGTTATTGCCTGTGCATTGGGATCTCCACCGCATCCAGTTGGTGCTTTATAAATAGTTATTTGTTATGCTAGGCTGCAAAGTTGTTTTTTGGCGCGAGTACTTGTATTGAAACCTGAGCAAGCGAAGGATTCAAAGGTACGAGACGCAGAATAACTTTGCAGCCGAGCGAAACACACAACTTTTCACCTCACAACAGCGAGGAAAAAAATTGAATTGCTAAAGAGAACAACATTTTAAAAAGTTTTTTTTTTTCGATCTGGCCAGTGACATGAAATAGTTATTAATGCATTTTAAGTAGGCTGGCGGTATAGAAAAATATTGAATAGACAGATTCGAATTTCAAAAACTCTTTCCACGCTAGCGGATAAAATGCACTTTTGCACTCAGATTTCGAATGATAAACAGAATCTTTCGAAGCTTGTGAGGTGAAAAAGAAATTAATTATTTAAATTGACATTATTCCATGACACATGTAAGATATATATAGATATAAATAAAACAGGTCAAGTGCGAGTCGGGCTACTCGCGCACCGAGGGTTCCGTACCACACAACATATTAATTAACAATTCTTTTTCTCCTGTACCTTTTGCGGGAGACCGACTCACACTTGGCCGGTTTTTATTATTTGTTCTTATACGGTAAAGTTTGCTCTATAATCACACAAAGTTTGACGCTTGTATGAGTTGTACGTATTACCGTTTTTAAGATAGAGCGAGAAGAAAAAACATTAATAAAAACTAGTTTCTTGTATGATGGTCCTCATGCAAATTAAATAGTGTATATAAAATATAAAGAAAATAGTCCTTAAATTTAACTTTTTCATATTTTTATTATTGGTTAGCAAATGCGCGATAATAACACACATTCTGCGAAAATTTCATAAGTCTAGGACAGACAGACGAAAGGACAACACGAAGGCTTATTAATAGGGTCCCGTTTTCACCCTTTGGGTACGGAACCCAAAAAATTGGGATAGTGTACTTGATTATTTAATGAAATGGGTTCTTTACCTTATCCGTAAACTTGATTAAAGTCTCAAGAAAATTATTGAGGAAAAAGTAGGGACAAAAAAAGTAAAACGATTTAGTCATTAAATGAAATATACGGTCACGAACAAGTTTTATAGTTATAGTTTAAATTGTGTTATGTTTTGAAAATTTAATAAAATTTTGTGTTTTTGAAGATAAATCACGACATTGTTTTTAATATTAGTTTAAAAGGTTTTTTTAGTACAGTAGTAACTATAGGCAAAACATTTGATGAAGAGATAAAAGTAGTATTGCTCATATCAGTGCCTCCCTACTCTTATACGTTAGGGGAGGCCTTTGTCCTGCAGTGGGAACCTACAGGCTATAACTAACTTTTTGCTATTTAAATATTTGTCTTTGTTGACTCTCATCAATGAATAAAGAACCCATTGGTACAACTTAGTTACATATTTGATGTAAATTAGGATCAAAATTGGCCTTGCTATTTTATGTGTTTTTTTTTGGAATGGGATTTGGCCTTAGTCTTATCATTCGATAATTTTTACAAGTTGGTGAAACTATTTTAAAAATATATTGCTGTTTGATAAAAAAACTAATCTTACGTGAATCTTCACCATCGTCACAAGCCTTATCTTCATCTTCGTATTCTGTAGCAGTACTGCTACTATTACTAGTGGAACTTGAAGAAGAACTGCTACTACTTGAGCTACTAGAAGCCACGCTCGATGAACTAGATGTTATTTCATAACCAGATGAGTCTGAAAATTGAATACATTTTTATTTACCTTTTTAGAACATTAATAAGGCCTTTATAAAATGTGTCAATCAAATTAGAATATAAAGTTGAAAAAAAAACCGACTGCCCTAGAAAGAGAGTAAAAAAAAAATGTATATATATTCTTCTTAAAAGGCTCGATGTAACTTCGATTTCCTCTTTTTTCTCCTTTTTTCAATTGCCAGATATGAGAGAAATTGAGATCCTAACTGCAACCCCTGCCCTGTTTAGACAGACTTCGAGACGCCAAGATTATACAGTGAACATACCTGTTGAAGACACTAACAGTAATATACTAGCAGCTAGGACTGCAAAAAACAGTGCCTTCAACATTATCACCTCAAACCGGCTTCCTCGTCTGGCCTTTATCAAGGGCGTCTACCTCTTTTATAGCCTTCTGTAGATACGATCGTGCACTTGTTAAAACATCGTGAATTCAAAACAATAATAATAAGTTTACCCAATGTCAATAATGGGTACCTACTTATTGTCTTTTGGTGTGTTTTATATGTTTTTATTTAAATTATGTGCGTCAAGCTACGAATAATTTCTGTATTCGTAGAAGGCAATCGGACATTCATACTGTGGGATAGTTGGAGACATTGTTTATATTTACATTTTATACTCGTATAGAATGTGAAAGAAAACCTTAATCAATTGAAAGTCCCACCGGGTTTTAAACAAAAGATACGCGTGTAACAAACACAATAGTTTAATGATTCACGACTTTTTTCGCAATCAGAGGGCCTACCATGAGTTTTCCCTGTATTTTACTACTGTAGTTACGTCGCCAATTCGTATGACAGAAATTAGTTCTCAGCGTAACCACTAAGAGCGCTGTACGAAATTCAACACAAAATTGGTGACGTAACTACAGTAGTTAAGAACGGTGAAAACTCATGGTACCCACTGATAGTATTTAAAGAAAGAGGCTAAAATTAACAAAAATTTAAAGCAGGAATATTTTAATTTTCCTGCTTTGCTGATATTCCCGCGACAGATAGTAACGCCGGAGGTAGGGAATATCATAATATTTCCTATCGACACTTGGTTTTTGTTTGTCTCCTCTCTTTATACCTGTATACGTCAACAGTACTCGTATTTTCCCTGTTTAGATTTGATCTATATGTAATGGACGAGTGAGTCACAATATGACTATCATTAGAAATACCTATCCAGTTTTCATCGAGCGATGTTAACAGCATTAATTACTTGTGTACAAGTACGGTCGGTAACGAAAGTACATTTTTTCTTGTTGTTTAATTTCTACAGAAATAAAGGTGATAAAAATATTCTTCAACTGCAGTTCTTTTGTTTTGTTTCCATTATATTTGTCTGTTTTTGGCGTGCAAATAAATAATATTTATGTTGAGTTTTCGACTGTAAAGAAGAAGCCGGGAAGGTAATGTAATACCGTGCCAAGTAACTAACATTCCATAAAAATAAGTACACCTGACCAACCAAAATTAGGTACCTACCTACATTTATGTCCCTACCTGCATAATATGCTCTTGAGAATAAAATTGTACTAGAAAGGAATGTACGAGTATTTTAATGGCTTTTCATTTAATAACATTTTTTGTTTTGTTTTGATATATTATATTATATCCTTGTTATAGATAGGATCATTAGCTTCAAACACATAAACTTTCCGAATATTCTTTGTCATTATTATTATTTCTGTCAGTAGGAGGTCACTTGCACTCAATGATAAATAAACGGCTGAAATTTGGATGAAATTTGGCTCACATATAAAATATGTTTTGGATAAATACATAGGATACTTTTTTAAAGTCCACGCAGACAAAGTCATGGGCTACAGCTCGTAAACCATATGCAACGAAATATATTATGACAAGATCACTTATTAATTTAGAAGTACAGAACCTACTTGAATTATAATTTGTACTAGCTGTTGCCAGCGATTTCGTCTGCGTGGACCTAAAAAAGTATCCAATGTGTTAAATCCAGAACATATTCTATATGTGTGCCAAATTTCATCAAAATCCGTTCAGCCGTTTATGCGTGATTCAGTCACAAACATCTATACATCACAAAGTTTCGCATTTACAATATTAGTGAGATTACCATTATTTAGTTAGAGGATGGAATTAATTACTCGGTACAAGATGTTTCAAGTACTGCATTGCGGCTGCGTCACTGATACAGTCTACCCGATATTTTTTGTCAATATCTGTAAAATTATAGGTACATAGATAAATAAAATACTAAAACTTTCAACTA
Organism: Agonopterix heracliana; assembly: GCA_963693445.1. Classification (NCBI taxonomy): domain Eukaryota; kingdom Metazoa; phylum Arthropoda; class Insecta; order Lepidoptera; family Depressariidae; genus Agonopterix; species Agonopterix heracliana. Next base: position 8,300,578 of record OY856310.1, read on the forward strand.
GAATGGTTGAAGTTGCTGTCCTTACCTTTTGCCCCCTCTCATATCTGCACCCGTTATTCTTTTTCGTGAATATGTTTTGCATTTTCTTTTCATATTAAAATCGTCACTTTAATGGTGTTGTTTGTTTCTGTTGGGTGTAAAACTAAACTGAACCACTTTCACTATGTAGAGAACAACAATCGTGAAATAAAAATCTGCTGTTCCATACAAAACGTCAATGGCTACTCAACCCAAATGTATGGAACAGCAGATTTTTTATCGTGATTTCAATGTTGTTTCCGTATTGAAAGTGAAAGTTCAATACGGAAAGTGAAAGTTCAGTTTGATGGTCTGAAGCAATTAATTCCCATTAAACTGAAGTACTTATGTAACGCATTTCAAAACACTATACAGAGTGTAAGGAAAAGTATCATTTATCTCTTTTGAAACCACATGCTTTACCCATCAAACTGAACCACTTTTATTATGGGAGCAAACGTGTCAGAGCAAAACAAATATCAGCTGTTCCATACTAAATGTAAACTGCAATACTTACTTGACTCAGATGTATGCAACAGCTGATTTTTTTTTGTTCCGATCGGTTTGCTCCCATAGTAACCGTTGTTCAGTTTGATGGGTAGAGTATGTGGTTTAAGGTTAATTAATATACTTTTGAGTATATCTATGTACGTCATAATAATGAAAGCCTTGTTAATAGGTAGTTTGAAAAACAAATTATTGGTTAATACTTTATGAATTAAATAAGTAATGGATGTTGTTCATTTTTTTATTTGATCACATGTTATGGCTTAGTCATATTTTATCTTCATAAATCATTTTTGCTATAACAAATTACACCTGCTGCTTTTTTGTTCAAGCAATGTATGAGCAGGTATATTAAATGCTTTCAGAAATTAAATAATGGGTAATGGAGGTTTTTCCGAGATCAAGTGGTTGCTCCTACGTTTAGCCCAGCCCAGTCTTTTAATGGAGTTTTGTTAGAAAGAAATAAAATAATTATGTATGGGATTTTTATGGATGGGTCACATAGAGTGCAGCAGCTGCGGGCCGGCTCAGCGAAGCTAAGCTATGAAGTTATATGCGAGGTGTCACACTAAATGCAGTCCAGCCGAATGACAAATTTTAGAGTGTACCTGATTGGGAGATCAGTTTCAACTAAAATAAAATTTGGCGCGTGATCCGTTTTCACCAGCAACGGATCGCGTGATCAGGGTGGACTAACCCAACAGAATGCGCGTTTGCGGCGACAACGGTCCAGCGACGGACTGGCTGCGGAATGAAATCAGCGCAACGTGCGGCTGTTGTATTGTATGGCACACAGAGTTTTGCGTACGCACGTACAGTATCAAAATCAGTGTTCCTTCTTCTGGGGATCACCGCAAACTCACGCGTCTACTCAACAGTTAAGGGTGGGCTACCATTCTTTCACTCTCGAGGAGGACAAAGTCCTTAGGGCCGAGATCCGGGGTATTCCCCAGGAGATACAAACCAACTCAGTCCTGGTGGACCTCCAGAGCCTACCTGCTCTAGAGGCCCACCGCATGAGCAGCGGAAGGAAAAAGGTGAAGTACGACAAGGTGCTTGTTATTCTCGCCATGAACGGAGATCAGAATATTGATGACCTCACGTATCTGGTGGGTTTGACACAGTTCCGTGCGGAAAATTCTAGGCAAAACGGAATCTCCTCACAGTCCCACCGCTGTTAGCTCTATACGGGTACGCTCCCGTTACTGTTAGGCTCGCCCACGATGCACAAAGTGCCTTGGGCGACCACGCAACGGTAGACTTTGAGAGGCCGAAGGACCTGTCACTCTGTGACTCGCCCCCAGATACGTCAATGGCTCAATGGAAAATCAACCAAAATTTATGAAACAGTTGATTTTTCATGTAATTTTTATGTTGGTCATGGGGTCATTTACTATGGAGTAAAAGTTGTTTAGTTTGGTGATCTGATCATCCTCTTAAATAACGTCAGCATGTTAAGTTGGACTCTGTATATTACTAACTAAACCCTAGTTAAAGATTAACGGGCACGGCTCAGCGCATTTGTACAGTGATTTGTCAAAAAAGTTTCCTTAGTAATGAACAGGCCTGCCACAAACTTTTCCACTTTGTTTTGCGAAACATGTTTCATGAAAAACAATCACTTTGTGTTTTCATATTGTGGTTTTCGGGTATAACTTTTATGAAATAGATAAACTGTCGTCAAGGAAAAGTTGAAAATGAGTCGCGCTGCTAGTCTGACGGTGGGCGGTTGCGTATCTCCTACTCTTCGACTTGCACGTGGCTACGCCATTTTGCAGTTTTATTTTTCTTGACCGTACTTGCCATTGACAGAATTGCTGCGCTAGTTAGACGCAAGCAACCGGCCATTAATAAAGAATTTTACTATTCAAGTTCACTATTGGCCCTGTTGGCTTATTATTCAGATGAGTGATAGGTAATATGCATTCATTAATATTTGTGATGACCTATACTTATGGTTTTAAATTCAACTACATTTAAAATGTACAAACGTTTTTGCTACTGATATAATCTTGATCTCCAAAGAACGTTTCCATTATTGAGAATAAAGATACTAAATCCCGACCAAAAGAAACTTATAAAGTAGTAGCTAACCCAATTTCTGTCTCTCTCTACAAGTTGAGAACTAATCCGCCTAAAGTCACTGGGGAATATCTTTGCAAATTTCCATTTATTTTCCGTGGAAGAAAATTTAAACCCACCCTAAGAGTCTAGTGTACTTGTTAAACTCGCCTTTCCTAGTTCACATGCAAATTTTAGTTCAAACCTTCCTGTGTTACATTTTCACCTTGCCTGCTACATTGTCTTAATAGTGATAAGTGCACAGGATCGGTCTTTGGAAATAAAACCGGTCAAGAGTGTTCCGTACACATAACAATAGGACTCAACAAAAAAAAATTAAGTACCTACTGTTATTTTATTATGATTTAAAATATAAGCATAATCATAGCATATGCATATATGTTCACCACTATATTCCCCGAGGGGGTAGTCAGAGATATTCTGAAACCTCAGAACATCCACGTTTCACCAGTAGTACCGAAACTCTGTCCAGTGTGACGGGAGGTGAGCCCGTCGCCACTTATAATGGACAGTGAAAATAGATGTAAAATATAGGTACTTAAATATAGCAGTACTCTTACAGAGCTCATGTACATCGTGTCAGCCGATGGACGTCCACTGCTGGACATAGGCCTCCTTCAAGGATCGCCATAACGAACGGCCCAGCAGCGCTGCCCTCATCTGACAGGTTCCCGCTGCCTTCACCAGGTTGTCGGTACACACTGTGGGGGGCCCACCCAAACTGCGCTTTCCGGTACGCGGTCGCGCAACTTGGGTACTCTTCGGCCCCATAGGCTATCGGTTCTGCGAGCAATATGCTCCGTCCATTGCCACTTTAGTTACATTAAATGAAAGATATTTTAAATTCTCTCACAATATGGAAACCCTAAATTGCACTCATTTTTGTACAAAATATTTTAAAATATTTTTTTTCGAGAAACAATTTGATGGTTAAATTTCACAACTTTTCAGGATTCCGTTGTCAAACAAGAAACCGTTTTATACTTTCGAGGACAGATAATAATAGCCCGATGAAAAAAAATTAAATTTACCTGCCTGAAAGTTATTTAACACTTTATTGTACACAATAATACAGAAATAACAATTATAGTAGACATGTACAAATGGCGAGCTTATCTCTAAAGAGATTTCTTCCAGCAGACCCGCAACAGAGACAGTTCTAAAGTGTGAGGCAGACTTAATGTGTACAGCACAAAATTAAATGATAAAACTATATTTAGATGTAGCGTTAATAATATATATATATATATTTGTACATATAAAAATTACTATACATACTTAAACATAATTACTTAAATAAACAAATAGATATAATAAACATACATAAACTATGGCTTATTAAAGACTTATATGGCTTATTAAAGTTGTTTCAATGCTTTTTAAGTTACTCGTATTAACGCTCAAAGTAAAAAATAGAGCATGCTGCTGCACAGAAACATGGATAGACTTTATTAAATTAATCTATTTGACAGGGGAACCCTAAAACAGCTTTATGTATATGCAGTATTCACCCATCTATTTTGTTCTTACGAGTAGCTTCATTTTAAATGTTCCAATGAATACTAGGTACACATTTATTTTAGCAATTTAGGGACATTAACGTGCGAGTCGATTTCTAGTCAAGAAGAAAATTAAATCGTGTGATAATTGTTACTGATATAACACCCCTATTTGTATACCTTTTTAACTAGTATTATTATTTTTATATATTTTCTGTATGCAAAAAGTAATATTGTAATATGGCCATCTTAGTAGGTCCCGATTTATTAGCAGAATCTTTTGATCAAATTTTTGACTGTTTCAGTTTCAGTACTGGAATAAACATTCAAACAGGCGAGAGCTTTTTTCGCTAATAGACTAAAATAAAAACACCATAAAAATATATAAAATGGAAACAAAAGCTTTCGTGATTTTATAATAGGGCAATGCAGCGGGGTAGTTAGGTGGTTGATTCAAAAAGCGCGTGCTTGAATCTGATATGGGTAGAATGAATCAAGGGGGCGGCGTCGTGGGTACAAGCCGCCTTCCATTAACCTCTACAATTGCTCTACAACATAATTTTTGTTTCCATTAAATAAATGAACTGTCGGAAATGAAAATATAAATCAAATTATGTTTTTGGTCTTGGCAAAGAAATCGTAAATCTGATTGCGGTGCCATGTTTTTCATAATGGGGTGAGATATTTTGGAAAAAACTGATAAGCATAATTTGTTGCCTAAGCGCAACGACGTTCGAACTTCACTAAGATTGGCGTTGAACAAAATTAAATGGCGCTATTGATTGCTTTTGAAGATTCAGCAATGTCAAAAACATTTTTCATAATACGGAATCCTATCATGGGTGAGACCGATACGCTCTTGGCCGTTTTTTATTTAACGTATATTGTCACACTTCTGGGAAAAAGTTAAAAGTTTATAGTTATCCGTATTCAACAGCAGAAGCCTCAATTTAGGAGATATCGTATTTTTATCGTTTCAAATCCGCCAAATGGGTAAATACAACCTATATTTAGGAAAATTCAATACCGTGCCTCTATTAGCCCCTTAGCCCAAAATTTAGCGTAATTGAATGACACGTGTTCACTTCACAAATCGTCGTATCCTAAGAATAAAGGCGCAACTGCAAACTGACAACTTTTCAGTAGGAAGTTTTTTGTATTTTATTTCAATACTAACAGATATTTTTGAGATGTTAGTTTTTAAAACAATGTTAAACTACTCTGGGATTCTAACGAAACTGTAACTAAGACTATTATTTCATGATTTCTGGTAAATTTGTCCCTTATGTCCTTATTCGCTGGAGTAAAATGTGTTCTCTTAGACATAAGTAACGTTATGCCTTTTTTCTCCGGAATATGCCAGGTCGTAAGAGCATTAGGGGCTATTTATCGTTCACTTATGTAGGTAATTACTACAACAAATGTAAAAAGAATCCATAATCATATTCAGAATTACCCTTGACCGATATAATTTTAAATAGAAATCATTGTTCATCTAAGTATTATCGGTAGAACTAAAAATTTCTTAACCGATACATTTTTATATAGACAGCACGGTTCGCCGAAAGATCTTTAGAAATTGTACATACTTGACCGATACTATTATGTATAGATAATTTAGTTCGCCGAAAGTTTGGTTAATCAAATTAGCCTTTCAGCGAAAGGTGGTATCGCAGATAAGGGTGCGTGCACAACTCATATGACAAAGAAGCTAAAATAAATTTCCGCTAGACTACAGTTGCGAAATTAGGCTGTACTATCTTGGTAAACATAAAAATACTAACTACCTACCTCATGAGTCATGATACAACATTCATTTTACACTTTGAAAATATCTGCTATACCTACCTACACAAAGGTTTTTAGAAGCAAGCTGCTTGCCTTCATTAACGACTTAAAACTCCTGCAACTATAAATCAGCGTCTTTCATCATTTTTATTTTTACTATTATTATACAGGGTGTAAGTGACAGCCTAGCAAATACTGAAAAGGTGAACTGAGACCATCAAACTGAATGACTTCCACTATGGGCTTTCCTCAGGAGACGCGAAAAAAAATTAGCTGTCCCATACATTTGAGTCAAGTAGGTACAGCAGTTTTGTATGGGACAGCTGATTTTTTTTCGCGTTTCCTGAGGTAGGCTCCATAGTGAAAGTTGTTCAGTTTGATGGTCTGAGTTCACCGTTTCAGTATTTGCTAGGCTGTCACTTACACCCTGTATGTATAGCAGATATTTTCAAATTATAAAATGAATGTTGTTTCATGACTCATGAGGTAGGTAGTTAGTATTTTTATGTTTACCAAGATAGTACAGCCTAATTTCGCAACTGTAGTCTAGCGGCAATTTATTTTAGCTTCTTTGTAATATGAGTTGTGCACGCACCCCTATCTGAGATACCACCTTTCGCTGAAAGGCTAATTTAATTAACCAAACTTTCGGCGAACTAAATTATCTATACATAATAGTATCGGTCAAGTATGTACAATTTCTAAAGATCTTTCGGCGAACCGTGCTGTCTATACAAAAATGTATCGGTTAAAAAATTTTTAGTTCTACCGATAATAGATGATCAATGATTTCTATTTAAAATTATATCGGTCAAGGCTAATTCCGAATATGATTATGGACCGAACCGATTATACCTTTGGTACCGGGGACTTTTTTCGTATCTAAAATCCAAAAAAATGCATTCCAATTTGTTAGTAAAGCTAAAAGAAAAATATGCAGCACACACAATTCCCAATGGTAAAAAGCCCCAACCACCACAAAGGCTTTTCAAAAAAATCATTAACAAAGCTATACAATATGTGTTATCTTGTATTTTACATTATTTTCAATTGTAAAATTTTAGTTAAACTAGTAATTTCATACATACAAACTGCATAATGTGCAAAAAACATACAAAATAAAATTAGTACGTAGAATAAGGCCACAAAAGCGATTAGGGCTGAAAACTCTTCATACTAATTATTTTACCACTTTATTAGACAATTCCGTGGAATAAAACCACTGATGCAATAGCGCCTTTTTTCTACGGAGTTCCTAAAATTACATTGAAAACGATGAATACATTTCTTAACATCAAATGAGCTCAAAATAAATCACTATACAACCTAATACCCTTAAAATGTTTCGGTTATCATTTAGGTATCGCGAAGTAATTATTGTTACAAAACAACAGCGAAGACAACGCATTAGGCGCGGGAAACCAGCCAGGGAGTGAGTGCGCGGAGAAATGGCAGAGTGGCACGTGCGTCCGCCCCGCCCCCCGCACGTCGTCATGCTCCCGGGAAGAAAAAAGTCACTAGCACAGTTGTGGCCATTTTCGTCGGATAATTCCAGAGATAGCAATAGTGGCTTTTTTTAAACCTTGATTTTCTTGTTGATAAATTTGATTCTGAGGTGATTTATTGAATGAAGTTGATATAAAAAGGGTAGCTGATTTTAAATAAGCAATAAAAATAAAAAGCCACAACGGCAAGAGTGCCTTTATTCGTAGGATACGACGAAATTAAACCCAACACTAGAAAACGGTTTTTTGAGAATCTTTGATATTGAGCAGCATTGTTTGTGGTTTTATGGAAGAAAATTCTATTGTGAATTAAGTTGGTTTTTGTACCATTAGCCTGACCAGAAATAAAAAAAAACTGGTTTGGGGGCGCTGCAATCGACTATAATCTTTATTGTCAGTGTTCCAAGTACAAAAATTTGTTCCAATGATTTTCCGCAACATGGCGAGGTTTTTATATTTCTGGTTGGGCTTTAGATTTATAATTTCTTTAGTATAGTTAGTGTGTGCAGTAAAGAATCTAAGAAGTAAGAACATTAGAAAAAAATTGTTTTTAACATAGAAAAAAGTAAAAATGTTACATTTTAAGTTCGTGATAATTGTTCAGTTTTCCATTACTTACGCGCAGTTGGTTTTCAGATTTTTTAAAATTTAACAACTTTTATTGCATAAAGTGTAACCTGACACGTTTAGAAACCTTTCGCTGCAATTTGTAATATACCTCAGAGAAACATTTTTATTTTTGGTAGGTATAAGTACTCAGTAAAAATTTAAAGTGACTGACTATCCACGGCTTATTTCGCTAATGGGCTATAACACGATAAAAATACATTAAATGGAAACAAAAGCCTTGGAGATTTTTAATAAAACAATGCAGCAGGGTAGCTCGGTGGTTAATTTTTTTTACTGTTTTGGATATTAGTGATCTAAGCTTATAAAGAAATAAAAATGTTATAGAATAATTTATTATAAGACATTTGCATGCTTTGTTGCTATGCTCGGTGTTTCATTGAGAGATCACATCAGAAGTGATACGTCAGAGAACTTAAATGGTTGAAATAGCTCAGAAAATTAGCAAGCTGAAGTGGCAATTGGGCTGGTCACATCTGCCGAAGAACTGACAAGCGGTGGGGTGTCAGAGTTCTAGAGTGGAGACCGCGAACTGGTAGGCGTAGTGTGGGACGCCCTGTTGCCCGCTGGTCAGATGATCTAAAAAAAGTAGCGGTGAGCGACTGGATGAGGAAGGCCGAGCACAGAGTTTTGTGGCGAGCCTTGGGAGAGGCCTATGTTTTTTTATTTTTTATTTATTCTACATTCACAACAATATTATCATTACAGTTTCATTAAAGGTTCAGCAGTGGACGATGATAGGCTGATGATAATGATGTTAGACATTTGCATTCACAACACATTCGCGTGTCTGTCGCGTGATAATTTATTTCGATAAGGAAATTTCATTAAAGCGCTAATAGGATGGCTGTGTTTTGAAGGAATCATTAATTTGCCGGTGCATTATTAGCCTGAGTGATCGATAGCCTGCAGGTTTGATGAATAGCCCGTAGGGCAACAGCCGTTTGCCCGCTTTATCAAGTATAGATAATTCTTAAAATGATTTATCCTAAAATATGAAAACAGGAAAAAGTCTTTGTGACTTTGATGTCTGTTTTTATGTTAATTTAGATCAAGAAAACAACAATGTATTAAAAAGAAAAATGTGTGTAATTCTCGTACTCGTACTATTTTTATAGCTGAATAAATAATCTGAAACAATAATTAAAACATTCATTTTAAATTCGCAAATAAAAAAATAATAACGATGAAATGGTGAAGTAAAAGTCATATCGAAATTTACGGGATTAATAAAGAATTTTTAATCTGGCAACAGTAAAAATACTATGAGGCCGTTACCTCTGTCATAATAAGTTTTAATTGTGAGTCGGCGAACGATAAGCGCTGTGGACGTGCACAAATTATACCAGTAAATTGTATGGCCATTTGCATGAGAAGTGAGCAAGCGAGTGCACGTCTGGCTGGCTTGCACCGGGCCTTAATGGCTGAACTATTTAAATGTCTTACCCCGTATCTTTATTCAATTTCGTACGTAACACACGCCCGCGGTGCCTTCAAGAATTATGATTAAAACTTCCTTCCCAGAATGTTGGGGAAGGGTATTATTAAATTCTATTAAACATTTTTGACTCGTTATGGTTCTTTAATTTTCTTTTTATTGCGCTAAACGTTTGAATCGATTTCAAGTTGTATTAAAATAAACCAGTAGTTCATAGCGTGGGTATAGATATTGTATCGAATGCAACAAACTTTAATAACGATTTAGCAAGTGTTCTTTCGTCTATAAATAAAGATGAGCAAAAAAAAATAACCCTCCTTCTGTCGAGTCGGGTAAAAAAAAAGAATCAATTTTGAAAGAACTTTCGAGATTTGCACTGGAGTACTATTTTATTTAAAGCACCGAGTACTATATATTCAAATCAGCAGTAGAAAATGTCAACATTTCTATGCATCATTTGATCATGATTTTGAACGTGCGACTTTAGAAAAATTGCACTCCTGGGGATTTAAATTATACATAATCATTTATGGACTAACGGGAAAACATATTTTTCAAAAAGTTTGTATAAAGAAGGTAGTAGTAGTCCAATTATTCTTCGTGAAATTTTGGAAAACGAAATCTGTTATAGGTACTTTACTATCTTGATCAGACGGGTTCTTTCACGATTATTATATTAATTAGTGTAGTAACTATAAGAAAACTTTTAATTGGCTTGCGTAAAAGTAAAATGTTTCAAGTCAAGAATCACATTAAAATACGATTGTTATTTGGTTGGATAACAAAAAAAAATAATTCACAAACAACAGAACAACATTACATAATTCTTAGATCGATTCTAAGTAAAGCATCAAAAGATTAGTAACAACTCTATATCGTTGCTGGAAGAACATTTAACAGCCTGCGGGGCCTAAACACAACGTACGGGGCTTTTGTGTTTCGTTCAATCAGTACCAGCTACTTAAGTGATTGATTTTTAAAAGTCCGTGCCTTCAGTGTACTGGTACCATTACCTATATTTGCCTCTTATGTTCTCCCCGGCCGCACCCCATTCATGAAATAATACAACGATTTTTAGATACTGGATATAATCTTTAAAAGTACCTACGTTTAAAAAGTAGAAGAGCATTAAATTAAATGTTATATTTCATTTTCCTGCTGAAATGAACTTGTCATTCTGGCTTGCAAGTTGTTAACTCCGTACTTCAAAGTCAAATTCAGCCAGTTGATCTTGTAATTATTAAGTCAAGTCTGAGTCAAATGACATCAGAAAGCTATCTATAGGTGCTTTATTTTTATCAATGTGATATAATCTAAGTAAATAAAACAAATATAATTATTCTTTGACAAAGTCGAGTTAGTTAGTTAACTCAAGAACGGCTGGGCTGATTTTTATTATAACTTCTTCTTTCTATCTTTGCAAATCAAACGATGGATATGGATTTTGGTTTTGTCTCCACCCTTAAAAGCAGAATAACTATTAAAACATGGGAAAAATTTGCGAACACAAAAGATAAGTAATTCCTTTCTTGGTGTCTGAGTCGGTACGAAGTTCGCCAAGTTAGTTTTGAATTAACAAATTTGATGTTTGAGGAAGTTTTTTGCCCGTGACTTCTGCATAAAGGAGAGACAGATTTATATGCCTATATTATGTCTTTTCTCAGAGTTCACTTATCTCTTAACCATATTTCATCAAAATCAATTCTGTGGTAAACTGACCTGAAAATGTAATAGACATATAGACATATAGAATAGAGAAATAGAGGCACTTTAGCGTTTATTGTATTTGTTTGGATTTATAATACTTTAATTCAATATCATAGTTTCAGTGAACAGATGCCCACTACTGGACAAAGAGTTGTAAAAATCGCGGGAACCAATGAATACTAATGTGATGAAGGAGTATTATACCTTTTGGGGTAACAAGCCGAGATTCTTCTAAATAGAGGTCTATTCATGAACCTTTATCATTTCTAGTCTTTCTAGCTAAATAAATCCCGAGCTCAGATATCTCGATTTCTGGAAAATTAACCTTGAGTTTTCTTAATTCTTTCACTGGTAACAAAAACTTCTAAGACTTGCTTTATTGCGATTAATTTTGTTACTACTTGATAAAGAATAAAGACCGTAGGCTACGTTGTAGATATAGAGGGTTACCTCGGAGACAGTGCGCAAATTTTACGTCGGCAAATGAAGGTCATTGAAAATAAAAAGACACGTATTTTTTTATTTTATCATGTCTCATACAAAAATATTAAAATGTTATTGACAAAAGAGTTCCAAAGATAACAAAAAATTATGAAAAACAAAAAACCCGACTGCATAAAAAAACGATTAACTGAAAAAAAATATACGGGTCGAATTGAGAACCTCCTCCTTTTGTTGAAGTCGGTTAAAAAAGAAAAACAAGCTCTATAATCGCTAATCAGCTATAACAACAGTAAGCAAATATATTAGGTAGTTATCGCAAACGGGGACAAAGAAGAATAGGTTGTTTGGTTTGGTTTGTCCCCGCCTGCAATACCTACCTAATTAGCGATTATAGAGCTTGTTTTTCTTTTTTAACCGACTTCAACAAAAGGAGGAGGTTCTCAATTCGACCCGGATATTTTTTTTCAGTTAATCGTTTTTTTATGCAGTCGGGTTTTTTGTTTTTCATAATAATTTAGTTTATTTCATACTTTTTAGTCTTGTGTCGAAATGGTAGCATAAAAGTACTATAATATATATATTTTTGGAATTGTCTGTTCACTAGCTTTCATTTAATACCCATATTGTAATTTTTAACAAAAAAAAATTGTTATTCCCCGTCTTTTTTTTAATTCGCAGACGCCATATTAAAATAATATAGCCTATGTCACTCTCACGATTTTTACGAATCTAACAACACCTCATACGTCAAAATCCATCAAGCCGTTTAGGCTGTAGGGCGTGCCAAGGAAATAGACATACAAACATACATACATACATACATACATACATACGCTCGAAAAACATAACCCTCCTTCTGGCGCAGTCGGGTAAAAAACCTGAACACAGATTAGGGTCTTACTACAGTTATGAGCAGTGATCGGAATGTCGGGGCATTTTTTGAGCATACAAGTATGGATACGCCTGAATTTCCCGGAAATATCCGGATTTAATAAATTTGGATAAAATTTCACGGGATTTACTGGGATTACCTATTTAGATGTCAAGAGACGTTTTTTTAAATCAAGAGTATTAGCAGCGCATACTAGAGGCCGCGACTTTGAAACACGCCGCCTGGTACTTTTGACATGTACCGCGCTTAGGTAAATATGTTGACCGTTATTAAACAATGATACTAAGTAACTAGATTAGTAGTTCGGGCACCAAAGCGTTGCCACTTCGAAGATGTCTGCAGGCTTCTTTGACTTCAGTTCAGGCGTTTATCTATAGTGAGCGGACATATCCGTGACGTATAAATTAAGCTACCAAAATGGGGAAATGCGCCGTAAAAATTTGTAAATCACAGTCGGAAAAGAATAATAAAGGAAGTGGTGTTACTTTTCACAAGTAAGCTTACTAAATTTTGTCAAATAAAATTAAAAAACTAAATAAATTTTTCACGCATAGTTTTTTCCATGTTGCAAGTAAATACGATTTTGATTTACAAACTTTTACAGCGCGTTTCCCCATTTTGGTAGCTTAATTTATACGTCACGGACATGTCCGCTCACTATAGATAAACGCCTGAACAGAAGTCAAAGAAGCCTGCAGACATCTTCGAAGTGGCAACGCTTTGGTGCCCTAACTACTAATCTAGTTACTTAATATCATTGTTTAATAACGGTCAACATATTTACCTAAGCGCGGTACATGTCAAAAGTACCAGGCGGCGTGTTTCAAAGTCGCGGCCTCTAGTATGCGCTGCTAATACTCTTGATTTAAAAAAACGTCTCTTGACATCTAAATAGGTAATCCCAATAAATCCCGTGAAATTTTTATCCATATTTATTAAATCCGGATACTTCCGGGAAATTCAGGCGTATCCAAACTTGTATGCTCAAAAAATGCCCCGACATTCCGATCACTGGTTATGAGGGTTGGGGTTGACATCCATGGCGCTTTGGACCGTCTGATTATAAAGAAAGATTGCATGGCAGAAAAATGCGCACTGTCTCCGAAATAACCCTGTAGTAATTGTAGTCAGCAGCAAAAAGATGTATGCCTCCTCATGCAAAAGATGTATACACTTTAGTACTACGCGTAGTAATAAAGTGGCTACATCTTTATACTACGACGTAGTAAAAGTGCATACATCTCTTTGCTGCTGACTGTACAGTGTGTTACCTTGTCACCTTGTGTTCTTGTTTATTGGGTTGTGAAAAAAATTAAAACCGACTTCAAAACTAAAAAGGTAAAAATAATAATATTATTTTAATATACGTAATGTTACACTAGAAAGATGTGAAATGTAAACGCGTATGAGATAGCGATAGTCATAAAATCCTATACAATTTGTATGAAGCTAGATGTCTGCCTCCGGAGTCAGACAGCCATCGTCAAACAAAAAAGTGGTTACGTCGATAAGGACAGCAATAAGTAGCGATCTCCTTTTTTAACTAGAGCGAATTTGCTATGTGCATCTCTTACTGAGTGAGTATGACACGACACGTGCTTCTTTCTAGTACTTACCTTCTCTTTCTACGACGCAAACACAATATAATACATGGGTGCTTCACTTATATAATAAAAGGATATTACGTCCGTCGTTTTTCAGGTCCGTGACACAGATGACATTTTTGTTTGTCGATTCTCTTCAGGAGTGCGATTTTTAAACATCACACGTTCAAGTCAGCGGTAGAAAATGTCAAAATTACTATGGAGATTATGCATATTTCGTGTTTCTACTGCTAATTCGAACGTGTGATGTTCAAAAATCGCACTCCAGCAATGTTTTGATGGGGACTGTCAAACTAGGTTTTTTTTTACTGTCATAACCAAGAATCTTTATATGCCTATATATTTAAAACTTCTTGGTCATACTGTTGTGTTTAAACGTATAATAACTTTATGGTTTAAACTTCATGGATATAGGTACCGAAACACATAGATTTAATTGATCATGGCGGTCGGAAATGTTCGTCGTTTTAAGGGTTCCATAGTCAAACAAGGAACCCTTATACTTTCGTCCATTCTGTCTGTCTGTCTGTATGCCCCGCCTCAATAACTCGCTCATTTTTGCATCTATTGAATCGAAATATGGCATAAAGACAGATAACAGTAACACAGAGGATTATATTGTACAGAGCAACAGCTACATAGGAGCTTCGATTACATTAGCCTATTCTTGTAGGGCTGTCTAAAAGGAAATAAATTTAATTGAAGTATGAAGGATAATGTTTTATAATATGTAGGTATATTGTTTTTCTTTTTTGTTGTTTTTGTTTGTTGTGTTATTTATTATTTGTTATTTAGTTGAATAAAATGAGTTAAAATTAAAAAAACGTTGCCGCCCGATCCGCCGCTTTACGCGGGTGACTCAGAAATTGACTCACCTGTCACGATCTTTGGGGTAGGTATATGAAGAAGGAGATGTTTTTGTTTGTGTTGCTCCTCGTATTATTAGGGGAATTGTGCTTAAGATGACATACTTTTACTTTCAAGATACATAGTTGAAATAAATGAAGACATCTGAGTTTCGAATCTTGCGTATATTCATTAACGTTTCATATACAATTAAATTGTTTCAATTTTAGGGCAATAATCATAATATAAAATGAAAAAAGCAAACAAATAGCACGCATGGTCGACGTGTTTAAGATGACATATCTATGGTGTAAGATGACACAGTATGTCATCTCAGACTTTTACGGTATGTCATCTTATACAATAATATTGTATAAGATACACACGTATACCCACGTCTGGTATGTCATCTTGACCAATATTGAATGCAAATTTAATTAAACTGTCGCAACAAAAACTTTAAGGTTCGAATATGCTTTTACCAATATTTAGGCCCTATAATAATCCTAGATTACATTAAAAACTAGTTCAATTAGAAGATCCTTACCTTACGTGTATTTTCACCACCAAATAAAAACGCGATGAAACTTTTTTTCACATGAAAATCACAAAAACCGGCACTACGATAAAATACACGTTCACTGTCCACCATATTGAAGTTCAATACTAGCGACACCTGTAGGCCGACTCTAGAACATCACTCGTAGTCCTTCAGTACCAATATTTAAACCGATATTGCTGGTGTGTCATCTTATCTGACTATGTCATCTTAAGCACAACTCCTAAAGCACACAGTGCAATTATTAACCATTTCGTTTAATATTATTAAACTACTTTTAAACATGCTCGAGTAAAATGAACAGAAAATAATCCATAGACATATTAATATTAACAGAGGTCAGTGGCTCCAATCTCTTTCCGAAAGGAAGAATGGACAATATCTCACACCTTAAATTCACACCCTCGTTACGCCGTAACCACCCGAAGCATAGCCAAAGTGTCCCCTCGGCCTCGTTCGAGAGCCCCGTAGGTAAACGCGCACACAATCATACTGTGCATGTAGTGATGCGACGCTTTTGCGAGGTTGTTTGAAGCTGTAACTCTGTACAATATAATCCTCTGTGACAGTAACCCAAAAACAGAAATGTTGTACGAAACATGGGTTGGATTTTTTAAAATCGAGTGAGGTGTAGAGCGTACACCGTATCCTTTGCATTGAAGTACTTATAACTGCTTAGTCGAACTAATGTATTTCACCTAGATTTCAACACTGAAAAGTTTGAAATAAAAAAAATTTAACAAAAAATTAAAACCGACTTCAAAACTAAAAAGGTAAAAATAATAATATTGCAGTCGTTGACTTTTGCATTCGAATCTATAAGAACATTAATTTGTCTTATCGGACTCGGTGTCAAGACGGTACGATTCGCAACTGGGCTTGCAGTAATTTTTTGGCTTGGCTTGGCTTGACACCGACTCCAATAAAACAAATTAATGTTCTTATAGATTCGAATGCAAAAGTCAACGACTGCAATATTATTATTTTTACCTTTTTAGTTTTGAAGTCGGTTTTAATTTTTTGTTAAATTTTTTTTATTTCAAACTTTTCAGTGTTGAAATCTAGGTGAAATACATTAGTTCGACTAAGCAGTTATATGTACTTCAATGCAAAGGATACGGTGTACGCTCTACACCTCACTCGATTTTAAAAAATCCAACCCATGTTTCGTACAACATTTCTGTTTTTGGGTTACTGTCACAGAGGATTATATTGTACAGAGTTACAGCTTCAAACAACCTCGCAAAAGCGTCGCATCACTACATGCACAGTATGATTGTGTGCGCGTTTACCTACGGGGCTCTCGAACGAGGCCGAGGGGACACTTTGGCTATGCTTCGGGTGGTTACGGCGTAACGAGGGTGTGAATTTAAGGTGTGAGATATTGTCCATTCTTCCTTTCGGAAAGAGATTGGAGCCACTGACCTCTGTTAATATTAATATGTCTATGGATTATTTTCTGTTCATTTTACTCGAGCATGTTTAAAAGTAGTTTAATAATATTAAACGAAATGGTTAATAATTGCACTGTGTGCTTTAGGAGTTGTGCTTAAGATGACATAGTCAGATAAGATGACACACCAGCAATATCGGTTTAAATATTGGTACTGAAGGACTACGAGTGATGTTCTAGAGTCGGCCTACAGGTGTCGCTAGTATTGAACTTCAATATGGTGGACAGTGAACGTGTATTTTATCGTAGTGCCGGTTTTTGTGATTTTCATGTGAAAAAAAGTTTCATCGCGTTTTTATTTGGTGGTGAAAATACACGTAAGGTAAGGATCTTCTAATTGAACTAGTTTTTAATGTAATCTAGGATTATTATAGGGCCTAAATATTGGTAAAAGCATATTCGAACCTTAAAGTTTTTGTTGCGACAGTTTAATTAAATTTGCATTCAATATTGGTCAAGATGACATACCAGACGTGGGTATACGTGTGTATCTTATACAATATTATTGTATAAGATGACATACCGTAAAAGTCTGAGATGACATACTGTGTCATCTTACACCATAGATATGTCATCTTAAACACGTCGACCATGCGTGCTATTTGTTTGCTTTTTTCATTTTATATTATGATTATTGCCCTAAAATTGAAACAATTTAATTGTATATGAAACGTTAATGAATATACGCAAGATTCGAAACTCAGATGTCTTCATTTATTTCAACTATGTATCTTGAAAGTAAAAGTATGTCATCTTAAGCACAATTCCCCTAATAATACGAGGAGCAACACAAACAAAAACATCTCCTTCTTCATATACCTACCCCAAAGATCGTGACAGGTGAGTCAATTTCTGAGTCACCCGCGTAAAGCGGCGGATCGGGCGGCAACGTTTTTTTAATTTTAACTCATTTTATTCAACTAAATAACAAATAATAAATAACACAACAAACAAAAACAACAAAAAAGAAAAACAATATACCTACATATTATAAAACATTATCCTTCATACTTCAATTAAATTTATTTCCTTTTAGACAGCCCTACAAGAATAGGCTAATGTAATCGAAGCTCCTATGTAGCTGTTGCTCTGTACAATATAATCCTCTGTGTTACTGTTATCTGTCTTTATGCCATATTTCGATTCAATAGATGCAAAAATGAGCGAGTTATTGAGGCGGGGCATACAGACAGACAGACAGAATGGACGAAAGTATAAGGGTTCCTTGTTTGACTATGGAACCCTTAAAACGACGAACATTTCCGACCGCCATGATCAATTAAATCTATGTGTTTCGGTACCTATATCCATGAAGTTTAAACCATAAAGTTATTATACGTTTAAACACAACAGTATGACCAAGAAGTTTTAAATATATAGGCATATAAAGATTCTTGGTTATGACAGTAAAAAAAAACCTAGTTTGACAGTCCCCATCAAAACATTGCTGGAGTGCGATTTTTGAACATCACACGTTCGAATTAGCAGTAGAAACACGAAATATGCATAATCTCCATAGTAATTTTGACATTTTCTACCGCTGACTTGAACGTGTGATGTTTAAAAATCGCACTCCTGAAGAGAATCGACAAACAAAAATGTCATCTGTGTCACGGACCTGAAAAACGACGGACGTAATATCCTTTTATTATATAAGTGAAGCACCCATGTATTATATTGTGTTTGCGTCGTAGAAAGAGAAGGTAAGTACTAGAAAGAAGCACGTGTCGTGTCATACTCACTCAGTAAGAGATGCACATAGCAAATTCGCTCTAGTTAAAAAAGGAGATCGCTACTTATTGCTGTCCTTATCGACGTAACCACTTTTTTGTTTGACGATGGCTGTCTGACTCCGGAGGCAGACATCTAGCTTCATACAAATTGTATAGGATTTTATGACTATCGCTATCTCATACGCGTTTACATTTCACATCTTTCTAGTGTAACATTACGTCCGTATTTTTTTCAAGTCCGTGATCTGTGTACTTATTTGTTATTTTGCAGATTTTTTCAACAAGCGCTGAATCAATTTCGTGGGACCACCTCGGAATTATGACCTACCAAACAAAATAAGAATCATCATAATCAATTCTCAATTGGCGGTGCAATCGCGTAACAAACATACAAAAAAAAAAAAAAAAACATACGGGTCGAATTGAGAACCTCCTCCTTTTGTTGAAGTCGGTTAAAAATTAAAAGGAATTGTAGTCTTAATTATTGTTGAATTTTTATTTCTAGACACATCATGGTTCGACTATATCAATGTTAACCTCGATGTCACGAACGTTGTTCTCTTTCCCATCGACGATCCTTTTATGCTAGTTACATTAATCTTCATGAATTACGTATTGATTAAATTATGCCAGATTTTTAAAAGTTATTTCTTTTGCTCAAGTACGAGTTTGTTAGATAGCGGTAGAAAAAGCAGGAGTTATCATCATGTGGGTTGAAAATGCGACCCATAATTGACTGTTTGTATAGTAAGTTGGAGTTAATAACGAAAGAACCCACAATTTGTCATTAATACAGAACCCCCAACCGACAATTAATACAGAATATCTCAGGGAGCGATTACTGCTTATTACTACGGATCATAGACGTAGACTCTTGATATCGTTGCTACGGATTATGTCCCTATTGCACCCTTATTCATGAAGTATGTGAAGTAAGACGTATATGGAAAAAAAATGTATTGCACAAATTGTCACTTAAATGTTAAAGTTTCACCACACAAACTTCCGAAATTATTTTTAACTTCCTGTGGTATATTCATGCAGATACCTGTATTTTTTAGTTAATAAACTAGTTTTCTAATTTTTCGTCTTTGTAGTATCAAAATGACAAACAATTTTCAATTGAACACCTAAAACTCGACAGTTGTGCTATTCTGTAGGTCTACCATGAGTTTTCACCGTATTTTACTACTGTAGTTACGTCACCAATTTTGTATTGAATTTCGTACAGCGCTCTTAGTGGTTACGGTGAGAACTAATTTCTGTCATACTAATTGGCGACGTAACTACAGTAGAAAAGTACAGGGAAAACTCATGGTAGGCCCTCTGGAATGCACAAACTGTAAACTCGAAAGTGAAAAAACGAGCAAACCCATCAATAATAATTAAAAAAAATAACCCAAAAGTGAGATGTCAAATTAACGAGGCAAATGTGACATGTACCTAACATGTTATAGTTTACGTGGACATGAGCAAAAGTCGGTACCTATTTATGATAAGAAACCTAAAGATGATGTGCTACAGTCATTAAAACCCAAATTATTTCTTACTCTTGCTTCTCAACTCGCAAAAATGTCAAGGGTCATCGTAAACGAAACAAAGCGAAGTAAACTGCTATATTTCTATTCAGATATCTACGTGAAACACTCCAGCTAGGGTCCGACCAAACACTGTCAATAACATTCGACATGACTTAAGGTTATTGGGGGCACATAACTGTTAATATGTCGCGAAACAGACACCGGAGACAAAAAGGCAGTTTACCACGCTGCATAAAATATCCATTACGGCCAAACAATGGCACTTCTCGATATCGAATTCACTCTCATGGGATAAACGAAACAAATTCAATTTGTATCCCGAAGGTTATGTTTATAGAATTTATAATTTATTAGAAAAATAAATACTAAAACATTATTATTAAGAAATAAAAGTTACAGCGTTTTGTAACAACATTTTAAAAAGTATTATTCCTTCCTTTGAATACTAACTGTCGTATGATGTAAATTACAAACATTATACAGGGTCCAACTTAATATGCTGACACTTTTTTAAGGGTATGATCAGACCGTCAAACTGAACCAATGGGACCAAGATCGAAATCGCGCGTCGTACAAGCGTCAAATTTGTGATTGTAGAGCAAACTCTACAATATAACAACAATTAATAAAAAACCGGCCAAGGGTCTCGCGCTAAAGGTCCCTGAGAGATTTTTTTTGTTAGTTTTGTTTTTGTTGTGTTGTGCGGTGGTGTGGTACGGACCCCTCGGTGCGCGAGTAGCACGACTCGCACTTGTACACACGGCGACACATCATGTTACGCACCCTATATACCCATAACTACACTACGTACAAAACACAAAATAGTGCGGTAGAGAGCCTGCATAGACGCGGCTGCCGGCGCGGGCGCAGCGTGCCGTGAGGCGAAACAACAACAACATACCGCACCCTCTCACACGATTCGCAGCGTTCAACTTCTAATAGTTCAAAGTCCAAACATGGTAGCCTGACCTGTCGCCGTGGGTACCTACATGACAAAATTATTAATCTTCAGTCAAAAAAGTAGCTGCGTATCTCTCAAAGACTGTAATACAGTTTATTCCATTGTTATTCTTCACATCCTTTTAGCTTGACTGCCTGACGTATATCTACATAGGAGATCAGCCCGATAACTCGTCTCTGTTAGTTTCCCATCGGGTGCCGTGTCGCATAAAGCTAAATCTAGTAAATCTCAAGTCGATACGGTTCCAAAGGGTAAACTGGAAGGCCATAACTTTTGGTGTTGCGATATCTCGAGGGATGGGCCACAGTTGAATAAATTACATTTGAGTCTGTAGATTTAGGCGATAAAAGTTCTAAAAGTGTTCGCTGAGGAAAGGGGGTGATAAATAAATTGTAGACTTAATTCGTGAATCCGTTTCCGATGAAATCGGTTGTTCTTTTCGGAAAATGTTTTATTTAAATTACGGTCAACGTGGTTGCTTGTTTGCGGCGAGTGCGATTTTTTTAAATATTCGCAATAGATAAGACCATTCAAATTGAGATAGCAAAGCTAGACTTTACCTAGCATCAAGCATGAATCAAATTCAAGATGAAAACTATAGATTTCTCTGTAGGTTATTGTCAGATAAAAACTTTTTCACGCTCTTTATGGGTAAAGTATTCCGTTTTTCAAATAAATAATCTGAAAACGTTATGTTCTTCGGTTGTCGATAACGAATAAAAGGATTTTGCGTGTATTTGATATTTACCCATGTTTACCTATACTTTTCACTTAATTTGAAAAAATCTGTACCTACTTATATATTTTTTTTAAACAGAAACATTACATTTTACAATACAGACTGATTGAAATCATTCACAAAACATAAAAATGTATAGTAGGTATCACAAAATAACAAAAACAAACTTAACCTTATTTGTCACTAAAACGAATCTACAGAACGGAAATATCTATAAGTTACCCCGGAAACGGAAGCCCCTTTTTATGACCGACACATATTCGGAAATCAATATGTAAGTATTTTGGCAAGCTATTCATCGGTCCGTTCACTCAATTTTATGAGCCTGAGTCATGAGTTTGTACAATACATTACATATTGTTCGTTGCCCTTTTGGTTGTAATACAAGCATACATATATTTACACTGTTCAGAGATGGGTACTTTATTTACTTTCTCGTATCTTTATTTTGTCAGTCAACATTATTTTTATAAAAACATTATTGAAATCTAAATTATTATGAAGTGCGTCTGTAACTCTGTACATTGAAGATACATAATTACAAGAAAAACATTACCCTCACAGAACCCTCGGTGCGCGAGTGGACCGACTCGCACTTGACCGGTTTTATTCGTTTAAAATTATGACCCCAAAATCAAAAAATCCAATAATGGATGTATATACATATTATTATAGGGGTCAGCGCTCTTCACTGTTATATTGAAGTGTTTAAAATTCGGTAAGATAAAATAAAATGTAGGCTTTATTTAATCGCAATCGGTTAATTCAATCAAAAGTTATGAGTATTCCAAATCAGTGGTCAGCGCGTAGACGAAGTCGCGGGCGCCGCTAGTATTTACATACATACATATGCTCACGCCTATGTCCCACTACTGGGGTAGGCAGAGACAATAGATCGCCACATGCTACGATTCTGACACACATCTTTAGCCTCCTCAACATTCATAAGTCTCTTCATACAAGCTCGTCGGTTCCGGGTAAGTACATTTTATTTGGCCCTTCTTCAGTACGCATCCTATTTGGTCAGCGTACTATTTGGTCAGCTTAGTATTTACTTACTATATCCATTTATTTCTAGACCATAGACCAACAACCAATAGATAACAAGTTCGTAAAATCTTGAGCGTGACAACACGATTATTTTATGACTACCCAATGATTATCATTAATGACAATACGAAACCTCGTTCAAATAGCAGACTTTTGAAGAATTCTTTGCGCTACAAGGCGCTTATATGTTTACTTACAATAACGGTTGGACTGAACGGCCAGGATGAAGATAAGTTCATCATCGTCGTCATCAGCCTATAATATATGTACACACGGCGACAGGTCCGATTACCCTGTTTGGACTTTTGAACTATTCGAAGTTGAACGCTGCGAATCGTGCGAGAAGGTGCGGTATTGTTGTTGTTGTTTCGTTTCATGGCACGCTGCGCCCGCGCCGGCAGCCGCGTCTATGCAGGCTCTCTACCGCACTATTTTGTGTTTTGTACGTAGTGTAGTTATGGGTATATAGGGTGCGTAACATGATGTGTCGCCGTGTGTACATCCTAGTGCAGGGCACAGGCCTACCTAGGGGGATGAAGATAAATTATACCCTGTAATTTATAATGATACAAGGTTGGTTGGGGCTAGAATATTATATTGTTATCTAATGTACCGTAAAACGAGATGACTTTGATTAGTTTTGAAATTCAAATGGATGTATCTTTCATCATTTTTGTTTTAAAAATTAGAAAAAATACAGTAGTGACGACTAGCCTTATTATTATATTTAAAATAAAAATAAAAATTACGTACCTATGTCTAATTTCGGAGAATAAATAAAAAAACTAGCGTATCAAAGCTATGTTGGGGCTACTTTGATACCAGTCATTTTTGTCATTGCTTTCAAAAGTCACCCCTACCAGGAAACTTTTTCTACGAATATTTACTACAAACTTTATCAAATTATTTTAACCACTCGTCATGTTACAGCCTTGAAGGTTTGGTAAAAAAGCGACCACGAACTTGCTTACCGTCTCATGTCTATGGTAAGTAGATTGTAAGCATATTTACAAGGTGTTACAAAAGTACAAATAAACATTTAAGGGGTGGTTTGGACCATAAAACTAAACAACTTTCACTATGGGACCAACATCGAAATAGCGAACAAAAAATCGGATGTTCCATACTAAACAACAAATCTACTCGAACTAAATTTATGGGATAGCATCAGATTTCGATGTTGGTCCCATAGTGAAAGTTATTCAGTTTGATGGTCTTAGCACCCCCTTAAAAGTTTTAATTTTAAATGTTTATTTTTACTTTTGTAACAACCTGTATACATACAAATACAAGCCAGCCTGTGCCAGCTTCCTGATCATAATTTAGTACACTTCACAACATTGAGGATCACAACAAAGTATCAAATTTACACGAGAACACAAAAGTCTCGTTAAACAGCCTACTAAACAATAATTTAACTCGATAAACAGTCTCGTAGCCAAGTAGGGCTAAGTTTCCACATAATAGATTACAATGTCACCCCACGACCGTTGTCAGATGGCAGCTGGGGGCCTGTCAGCGTCCTCTATGCGGAAACAATTTGATGCCATCCCTGTAGCAATGTACGAGATTTTAACAAGACCCGCCCCATTGTTGTGAATTTGTTCGGAAAATAAGAAAGGCTGATACATTAAAGGAATGATAGTATTGTTAAATTTTTGCGGTTGTATACGGTTTGGGATACGGGCTTTTTGTTGCATCATGTTATTATCCTTGGACTTAGCTAAGGTATAGGTATTAGTAATTCATTATTATTTTTCATTCACCGCCGTTCCATTTTATTCTTTTTTTAATTTTTTATTTGATTTATTGATAATACACGACGAATACTTACGTGTATCATGTGACAATACCGTTTTGTGGCCTACTTTGGGAAAGGTTATAAATTATGATTATGATCTTAACAGGCTGATGATAATGACATACTCGTATTACTTTTATAATGATAATGTACTCGATATGCTATTTGAAATAAGTAGAAGGTATATTATAAACACACGTTTGATTTTATCTTTTAAAAACTTACTTACGTATACTATAGATACTTTTCTTTTTACCATTCAGCTACTACTTTTTTGATTAAGTTGAAGTTAGTTGTATGCTTAAATAAAACTTAAATAAAATTGTGTCCTAAAAAGAAAGAGCATAGAAACCCTTTTTAATAAGACGATATAAT
The DNA here is from genome assembly GCA_963693445.1 of Agonopterix heracliana. Classification (NCBI taxonomy): domain Eukaryota; kingdom Metazoa; phylum Arthropoda; class Insecta; order Lepidoptera; family Depressariidae; genus Agonopterix; species Agonopterix heracliana. The sequence goes on from OY856310.1 coordinate 8,325,747, forward strand.
TCGGAGCGCGCTCCATACAAACGTACTATGGTGATATTTTCAATACTAACCAATTAAAGTCAATGAAATTTTGCAGAAACAATCTGGAAACAAATTTCTATGCTTGTATGGAGTCAGATTTTCGTTAAAATATACAGTTTTAGAGAATACGAGGCTTGAGAGTCGTTTTGCCAGGTGACATGGGATTGCCTGTGAAAAAATGTATGTTTGGAAATTCTTGGTAACTAGCTATATTGAACATAGAAGCGTAAGTTGGTGGTCCATTAAAATAGTTTTTTTAATCAATAATATACCGTTCAAGGCAGCATAATATCTATTGATAATTTTGCTAAGCGGGATCTGGGTTAAAGGATTAAGGTGTCAAGTCTTCCGATTCCCCCGTCGACCGCTGTCAAACAAGCAGTCGACTGGGACTAGTCAGAGCTGTTTGAGAATGTTATCAACCGTATTTTATAACTACAAAGGAGAAGTTTATTCCGAGAGCGCAAACGCGCGCTGCATACAAACGAAGTCTGGTGATATTTTCAATACTATCCAATAAAAGTCAATAAAATTGTCCTAAATAATTTATAGAAGCTAATCTCTATTCTATGCTCGTATGAAATCAGATTTTCGTTAAAATGTACAGTTTTAACGCTAGGATAAATTTAAGATTTGTATGGAAATGTTTGAGGCACTGTTACTTTAAAACTATACATTTTAGAGAAAATCGGACTTAATACAAACACAGAGATTTGTTTTAAGATTGTTTCTGCAAAATTTCATTGACTTTATACAGGGTCCTTCTTAATATGCTGACACTTTTTTAAGGGGATGTTCAGACCATCAAACTGAACAACTTTCTCTATGGGACCAACAACGAAATCGCGAAAAAAAATCTGCTGTGCAAATGTATAGCATTTGGCTTGAGTAGGTTTGCAGTTTTGTATGGAAGAGCTGATTTCTTTTTCGCGCTTTCGATGTTGGTGCCATAGAGAAAGATGTTCAGTTTGAAGGTCTGATCATCCCCTTAAAAAAGTGTCAGCATATTAAGAAGGACCCTGTATAGTTAGTATTGAAAATATAACCAGACTACGTTTGTATGGAGTGCGCTAACGGTAATATACCCTTAAGGGAAGCACAAGTTTGCTATCTTATTGAATGCGTCTATTTTGTAAATGTCAAGGTCCAAAGGTCTAGAGCGTCGGTGACGCGTTGCGGAGTGCTATGGAAACTCAATCTTGAGTTCGAATAAGCACGGATGATTTGACGTGAACCAATTAGTTTTTCTAACTGTAGTACACTCCCTCCCTACGAAATAACGACTGCTCTCAAACGGTGAAGGAAAACATATCGTGAGGAAACCTGCACATGCTGAAGAAGAAATTCTGATGCGTATGTGAGGTCTACCAATCCGCATTGGGCACGGGTGGTGGATTAACGCCTATATACCCTTCTTGAGGGTAGGCCTTTGCCCTGCAGTGGGACGTATAGAGGTTGTGATGATGATGATCCAAAGGTCAGCTACAATCTAACTCCAATACAACTAGTTTGAACCTTAGGTTTGAACTTTTACCATTTTCTTTCATTCGACCATCATTTTTTGCAAAGATGAAAAATGAGTCACACATTTATTATTATTACAGTAGTACCAAGTTTATAATGCCTACGGATGTACCTGCGCAGTTGATTTGCGCGCCAAAAATTATCTGTTTCAATTGGTCGATTGTTTTCGCGTCTGACGCATGATCGACCACATCAATTAACTGCACGGCAGCACGTTATAGCCATTAGGTTGCATAAATTATCAAATGTCGACAAGAAATGTTAGCCCCTGTCTTTCTTGCCGTAAGGCGTTTTGAAAAATCTGACACCAGGACTTGCTGCTCACACGATAAGAAGAAGAAGTCCCTGAATGCGCCAACGTAGATTGACGAGTGGAATTATTTTCCTGGTCGTTCTGTAACAGCTTTTATTTGATCACCAACGCGATAACATCTTGTTCCTCAAAAAATTTGCCTCAAACTCCAAACTTCAAATACTTTATTGCGAAAAATAAAATTTTCCAAAATCACTTGAAATGCCTTTAAAAGAAACACAATTTGTACACAATATTTAGCTATTATAAATTGTATAAAAACTGACTCCAAAACTAAAAAAGTTTAAATTAACAAACTGACATTTATGTATTACTAAACTAGCTGTTGCCCGCGACTTCGTCCGCGTGGACATAACTGAACATTACAAATAATTATTAACGAAATTAATTATTTGAAAAATTAATAACTGATAATTATTTATAGCCTCATCCTTTCATGATGTCGACTGTAAGTTATTATTGCACACCTGCATGGTATAGCTGCTATCATAAAATAAAATGATTATTTACTTTAATATTATAAATATGCGAAAGTCTCTCTGTCTCTCTGTTACGTTTTCACGGCTAAATCGCTGAACCGAATAAGGATAAGCATAATATGCTCACGACTATATTTTCCAAATAATATTCTGCAACTTCAGTACATCCACGTTTCACTAGTAGTACCGAAACTCTGTCCAATGCAAGGAATATAATGGTCCAATGTGACGGGGAGTGAGCCCGCTGAACCGACTTTTATTATAGGTACATTTGGTATAGAGATGTCCTGAACCCTGAATGAATAATATAAAAATGCCATGCAGATGGAACTGGTACTAAATATGCAGGATATTATGATGCCTTTTTTTTTAAGTGGGTTGTCAGATCAAACTGAACAACTTTCTTTAAAGGACTAACATCGAAATTGCCAAAAAAACAATCTGTAAAGTTACTCGATCCAAAACATTTATGGACAGCTGTTTTTTTTGTTGCTATTTCGATATTAGTCCAATATAAGTTGTACAGTTTGAGGTTCTGCCCATGTTTCTGCAAACAAAACATTTCTATTCATTTCATTTAAAAAAGTAATAAATTTCTACTTAAAAACCTCACCTCAGTCAGATTTAGAAAGACTGAACTCTGAATTTCTTCGGTTCCGTTTTATGTTTGTTTTTTGAACCTTTATAAAACTGTTTTAATTTGCTTAAATGTCAAATTTTGGATTTTTGAATGTTTGGATGCTTGGATTTTTGTCACTCAATCATGCATAAACGGCTGGACAGACTTGGATGCAATTTATCACGCAGATAGAATTTATGTTCTGGATTAACACCTAATATATAATTTTTGAAGGTCCACGCAGACAATAGTCGCGGACAACTACTAGTAGACTATAATGTAAATATCGTGTAACATGAACAGAAGTGGGTCTATCAAACCCGACAAAGAGGTCAAAGTACGAAAAGAAAGTAAATAAACTTAAATGCATCGAAACAATAACTGCCTAACCTTGAGCATTGACATACTCAAAGGTAAACATTGACAATAACAATACTTTCTTTACGTTTACCTATTGTTTTCAATCATGTTGTTACAAGTGCACAGAAAGTTATAAAAGGAGGAGCAAAGTTAGTAAAAATGCAGACGGGGCGGTAGCTATGTTTAAGTCTATCATTTTTGCGGCCCTTGTGGCTAATACACTGGTTTTGGTGTGTTCAACAGGTATGTTACAAAAAACAAGTATTAATATCTCATTAATATTGCCATGGTGATCTAGTGGTAAGTAACCTTGCCTGTCGTGCAGGAGGCGATGTTTCGATCCCCGTCCAGGAGTGCGATCTTTGAATCTCATTTGCAAGCTCAGCAGTTGAAAATGTCAAACTTACTATGGTGATACCGTCCCCTCCAAGGCAAACTTGCGAAACTGCTTTTTTCAAATTTTACAGGGGAGCCTAATAACTGTTTAAAGTGTTTTTTTATTGTGAGCCCGCTGATAATATTATTATATTTTTATACATTTCTTTACATTTTTGTATGACAAATCATATGATTACATCAAAATAGCGATAACGGTTTGGACTACCGAGATATAGGGGTTAGTCCATCTAGTTACACAATTAGTTATACAGTATAACAGAATGGACAAAAAAAGTCTTACTTGTTATAGAGCTCAATATAACTTATTGTATTGGATTCGAAAAAAAATTTAGATTTTAGAATGTAGTTATACATAAACCGTTATTTCATACGCAACTTTAACCTTCTATGGATGATTTTTTTTTCTCACAAATGTTGACCCCGGTAAACTTACTTACCTGTCACATACGTAACTTTACTGTAGTTAAAAAGTGATCATAAAAACCAAGAAACTACTACAGCAAAGTAACGAATCTGCCATATTCGTAAGTTTACCGTAGTTATTGTGATACGATCAACTGCTATTGGTCAAAGAATAGTTACGTATTGCAGATTTGTAAATTTACCGTAGTATATAAATACCTAAGTAGTACTTACGCGTTTTTGCACCACTCGTATCTCCGAAACAATAAGAGCTAGAAGTACCAAAATTTGCCACAACGTAAAGTTACGCATCTTTCTCCTGCTAATTTGAATATCAAAAATCATACTCCAGGAGTGCGATTTTTTGAAGTCAAATCAGCAGTAGAAAGATGCGTATCTCCATAGTAATTTTGACATTTTTAACTGCTGAGCTCACCGAATGAGATTCAAAAATCGCACTCCTGGTCGACTCGTACCAATGAGTTTTTTCGGAATTGATGTACGATTTGTGACACCACTGGCTTTTGAGTGAAGGAAAACATCGTGAGGAAACGTGCATGCTTCAATTTCGAGGCATGTATTGTACCCATTGTCCATTTCAAGTGGCGACGGGCTCACTCCCCGTCACACTGGATACAGCTTCGTTACTACTAGTGAAACGTGGATTTTCTGAGTTGTCAGAATATCTCTGACTTCCCCCTCCGGGAATATAGTCGTGAGCAAGTGCTCAAATTAATATAGGTACTTAATATCTATGGTTGGAACCTAAATTATCGATGACCAGACATTGCAGAAAATTTCCATGCGGTATAATTGTTCAGTACCGGGACGGACCAAGCTTTGCTCGGCGACTTCCAAGTTAATCTACATAGGCTTCATCTCTGAGAACGTAGAGTGTCACGTGACTCCACGCCCTGAGAAAATCCATTTTCGCAGATCGTTTAATAATATTTTATTATAATTCAACGCTAAGATTCTTCATGAACGTACATTGTAAACGTTAACTTAGCTCAAATATTGTCATCAATAAAATTTGTAGAGCCATTTTAGGCATTTCTTTAAATAGCGAAGAACCGCTGCTCCAAGACTAAAATTGTGCTGTCTTTGTGTATTTTACAGAACTGTATACAGAACGTGTGTGTCTGTAACATTGAAGATATACTGGGTGGTATCCAGACCAGATGAATATAAACATTTTTTTCGATTGCTAACTAGATTGCTGGTCAGCACTCAGCACCCGCCAGGAAAAATCGATTCCCATCCGATTACAAGAAAATATGTTTTGTTTATCTCTATCTTGAGGAACATTCCTTTTTTTGTTTTTGTCTACAACTTACCTAGCTATACTTGTTTCTATTAATAGCATTTGCTAACACTATTAGCAAACGCTGGAGCCTAAGCTAGACCCTTTTTCATAGTATAAATTTTTGATATTTAGATACCATTATGTTCTAAAACAATAAATCTGTTTCATTTTAATGATAAGATGAATTATGCACAGCCCGCCAATAGGGTATTTGACAGGTTTTTAAAATCTGTTCTACGTTAGGACTCTATAGAAACTACGACTCTATTTTACGTTCCATTACAATATAATATAGTGCAGGAAAAACCGAAAATAAAAAATATTATTTAAATATCCCGCGAAAATGCTTTTCCTGACAATTTACCTACGTGGCAACAAGCAGGTGACGTCATCGTGACGTCACCCGCTTGTAAACTTTGTACGACACGCACACCAAAGAGGATTACATACACTCTATACGCAACTGTTTACAAGTAGTTGACGTCATCAATCATTCGGCGTATCACAGTCGTTTAGGATCACGTGACTAAAGTAGACAAAAAAATATTTTCTTTGTCGATTTCTCTTACAATATCCAGCATTAAACAGTTGGTTTCCAAAATACATATTCAATACGGATGTCATTAATAGATCCTATATTTTACATGCTGTCAAATACCCTTTTTAACACCCGAACCATTACAATTTTATTTACCTTGAAAAGAAGAAATTTAATCTTAGCAAAATTGTTATCCGAACCGAATTGACACCATGGCCCTCAAAAATCAAGTAGGCATACTATTGGGTGGCTATTTGGTTTCTTTACTGTCAGCTAGTTGGCAAAAGAGCTTTTGAAGAGCTCTTCCAACGTGATTTAGGTTTTGTGCCTAAACGATTTAATTATTTAAAAAACTACTTAATTCTTTTCAGAGATTCCAATGCAATGTTGTGAAGGTGAAGTATATGTGGAGTGTCCAGACATGTCTAAGCCAGTCAATTGTTCTCAACTCGGGCATTCGTTACCCGTTCCTGGACCCGGTCATGGATGCCCAACGAAACCAGCCTGCCTTTGCGATCTTGGCTTTTTAAGGAATGACGAAGGAGTTTGCATACCTATAGATGAATGCCGTAAGTTTTATTTTCTCAAACATGCTTGGAAATTTGAGTATTACTTTGACAACCTCCGAGATAAATCTAAATTGCTGTACTGGCCAGATACATGCGAGCAGCGGCCCGCAAAAGTTGTATGAAAATCCATATCCGTCGTGGTGTAGCGGCCAAATAAATTACATAGTACTTACCTAAACTCATATCTGTCGTCTAATTTAAAAATGGAACTATCTTTTACTCCGAAACATGGCAACCAAGGAGGTAACTAAACAAAGTTTTTATTTAAATTTCGAACTGGCTTGCAAATATAAAGCTGTTCATTGAAAAAAAAATTACGACGTAATGCGGCGCCGCTCTTTAGGTATTTGAGGGGGTGAAGCAGAGGAAGTGACGGGAGAGTAGTCCCGCCCATCGGCGGGTGGCACCCCGCGTCAACTTTTTTTTTGAAAGAGTTTTACGGCTCTGGGTTCATATTCTGTTGCCAACCGTATTGACCACCGATTCCGGGATTTTTCCGGAAATTTAAATAAATCATTTTTTTTACTAACTATGTGAAATTTAATATCATACTATACTCCATTACAAATAGGGGCGAAAAGAAGGAAAAAAAGGTTCTTTATAGTACAAACTTTAAAGAAATATGAAAAATTGTATCAAACAACAATGTTGCAAAGCGATTGGCGATGTTGAAAGACTTAAAGAAGCAGTGGTGCACACATGTGGTTCGTCTTCCTTTCAATGAACCTTTTTTAAAGATAGTTATGAAAAATATCCGTCAGGTGGAGCTAGTAGTAGCCATATGGAAACTTAATATTTTTAAAAATTCTAAAAAATGTACTAAGATTAGTAGAACTTCTTTCAAATCGTTATTGAGCATCGTTGTATTTATTTATGAATAGATTTGTCTCTAATCTAAATCTGAAAAATCTAGAAAAAATGTTTTTGCAAGTTATTGAGGTAGGTACTAGAGTAGGCGCAGAGATTTAATAGTTTGTAACACAGAACACACGTACAGGCCTGGATTTAGGCGACTAATTTCTAAAATGAATAATGACAAGCAGTGGCGTAGCGTGCCTCGGCGATTTGTTTGGGTACCGTATGAAGGCTAAAGATTTCTCACAAAAGAAAAAAAATGTTTTAATAAAAATTTAAAGAAATATTTATTCAATTATCTAAGTATCTGTCACTTTCTCCAAAAAAAAATCAAACAATTCAAATGGAATATTACACTCTCCTTACCTTTTTTCGGCAAACTGATTTATTATTCATTTATAGCTGATGAAGAAATTTGGGAAGTATTTATTAATTTTTGCTTACGCACGTCGGGGGCCCCGTATAATTCATACGGCAGATACGGCGGTAGCTACACCTCTGATGACAAGTTTCCTAGTGCTAAGTTCGTAGCCTCGAAAAATATGCCTTCTTGTGTCCTGCCTGAGGTACTGTGGCAACTACTAAACAAAAATAAAAAACCGGCCAAGAGCATGTCAGAATCGCCCAAGGTAGGGTTCCGTAGTAAATATGAAAATCTTTTCTTAACATAGCTTAATTAAAAAATCCTCAAGAAGCAAACAATAGTGCGATTTAATTTCGTTCAGCGCCATCTATTGATAGACGCCGACACGGCGGTCGACGGTCGATATTTTATTTGATTTCTCCGAAACTAGTTGGGCTAAAGCTTCCGTTATAATTTTCTTTGAAAGTACTTACAGAGAGCTAGCTATATTTTAGAAGTTAGAGGGGGGTACGCCCTATTTTTGACTTTGAGCGCAAATATCTCGAGACACAAGCATTGTAATGATTTAGTTTCTATAGGAGTTTTCTTCCATTGGACAAAACCTATCCAACGACACCACACTCGATTTATTAAAAAAATATTTTTTTTAACGACCTTTTCGTTGTATCCCATACCAACGAAAAGGTGGTTGGAAAAAAATTATTTTCAAAAAAAATTACTTGCTTCATGATTATGTTTGGGTTAGGTACTGTTATCTGTATTCATACCAAATTTCAATTCAATAGGTGCAAAATGAGCGTGTTATTGAGGTAGGGCAACAGACAGACAGAATGGACGAAAGTATAAGGGTTCCTTGTTGGACTACGGAACCCTAAAAACGAACAAGGAGTTACATTTTTGTGTGGTTCCAGCCTATAATGGACCACCCGAATTCTTCCCGTGGGTATAGTACGAGGCAACTAAGGGATTAAAGGTTTCTCATACAGTGTTTATAGGTGAAGGGTTAGCCACCTTTCACCACTTGACACGTCATTCCATCCTGAAACTTAAATTGCTAAAATGTGAGCATTACTACGAGTATAACTACACTCTTAAACAGAAAGTACGTAGGAGTAGCAATATTTCTGACCACCCATAAAGGGATTACGGTCGTGACTTTATGTATGTTTATGATTCTGTATGTAATTTATCAACTGTCACTCGTGACTTAGACGTCATCACGCTGCTGGCGGCCAAGATAGGTAAAATTCGCAGTCGCGTGGCTAAGGGGGTACCAAGTAGACGTTTCGTCGGCTTGCGATTTGATTGGCCACGTGGCTCCGCCGTTTTATGGCGATTTCGAGTGTGTGTTTTTGTCTAAAAACGGGGCTTTGAGATCGCCATATCCTATTACCGTACAATATCTAATTAATATATCTTCAATACTTGACACTGGCGAAATCTAACAAGGAAACGCCATTAAATAAGAATAGAATAGGTAAAATTCACAGAGTAACTTGACATTTTCTACGCAATGTGACATTATTGGTGTTAATAGGTACTGAAAAAGAAAAAAAATAATCCGTACTTGGAGTGTTTGAAATAAAAAAAAGCAAGAGATAGCTTGTAGAATCCCACTGCAGGGCAAAGGCCGTCTCTCACGAATAGGTGTGAGAGGGAGTGGGCCATACTCTACCACACGGGATACTACAAACTGCTCAGCAGTTTTGCGATATTATAATTTGTTAATTTAGATGTAAGAATCTGAAATTAAAAAAAAAATGTGCGTGTTAGTGGAGGCAAGTTAGTGATCAGCTGGCTGTCAGAGAATTTTCAAGCCACCTAAATAGGCCTCTGACCTGGCTCAACGAATAGTTACAACGACATCTGACGGAACTATCCGAGACCAACTGCTAAACGTGCCTTCCGAAGCACGGAAACGCTCGAGATGAAATTATGACAAATTATGAGGTCATAAATTTTTGTTCTGAAACCTATCGTGTGGGGAATTAAATAAAAGGGCTTCATGAGTCGGTCTTAAAAATATACTATACCATTACCTTTCAGCCATAATGTTTTAAAAAATCCAAAAAATATTTTCAAAACATACCAAGCGTGGGCTCTTCCAGGTAGGAAACGGCTGAGTAAATTTTTGGAAAGCATACGCCAAATGTGTCGTAATATCGTCATTCGTCATATCTAACGTCAATAATGCAAATTCAAAAATATTTATTGATGAATGCGGATTGGTAGACTTCATTATAACGCATCCGAATTTTTTCTTCAGCGTAATTAGGTTTCCTCACGATGTTTGTTTCATCGCTTGCTCTTCATCCTTGTCACTTGTTGGGGACAAAAAACCTATCCTTGATGGTATTCCATCTACTAACACCTGCACAATATTGGAGACGCTTACTTGAGTTTATTTTAAGTTGTATTATTGTGTCTTGTGTTTTTACTGTATTACAAATAAATAAATACTCGCATACCACCCCCGAGAAAATGATAAAAATCGAGATGTGCCTACATCCTTATTATATTTACGTATGCCAGAAAGAGCGCGCATGACGTTTTTCTCGTTAAAACGTTTTGTAATGATAAAAATCTATGCTAGCCATGCATGAATGCTTTCTTGTTTTTTGGAAATGTTTTTTAACTGTTTAGAAATAGAAAAATACGTTTGGGGGCAGCACAATAAGCTCGATCCCCTTTAAAAAAATCCTTGTCATTTCATTAGAAGGATAAAAATACTTAATAAAGATCTTACGTACGTCTACATTACTATTATATGTACATACAATGTGGCAAGGAAAAACATTGTTGAATTTGAATTTAAGGTGGTGTTGCAATCTTTTGTTAGATTAATTTATAGTGTTTCGTGTTTTTATCGATTCCGTAACTTTAGGGAGATTTTTTTTAATGCATTAGTAAGATTTAGGTAGTTACAAACAATGTGAAGGACGTATAAATACTTGGATTGATGTTATTCATCTTTGAATAAAGTGTATTTGATTGATTGATTGATTACAGATGTCGTTCAAGGCTTTAGAAAACTTGTTTAATTCGCCCTCAAAATCTATTTTCAGTCCGGTTTAATCATACGGAATTACGGACCTAGTGAGCACAAAACTGATTTTTTCTTTCGTTTCCATCAACACCGAACGAGTGAAATGTTAAAATTAACATGCACTTGTTTTTAATTAAGACGACATTCTTTTTAATTTAAGATAATTTTCCTATAATTATTTGGAATTTATATAACATTCTTCTATCGAACACTGCCAATCGGTATTTTGATTTTTTATAAAACGATCACGGTCTGAAAAGGTTTCGTAGCCCTGCTGCTGTTATCTTCTTACTTTCGTCTTTATTTGACATATAGTTTTATAGTTTAATAATGTGCCATTAATGGAGAACAATATTACAGTTAAAGTGAGAAATAAAGATAGGCGCTTCCGTTTGATTTGGATTAATCCTCGTGTAAAACTCATCTAATTGGAATGTTTGAACCACCCTTGCATTTCAAGAGTTAGCTAGGTTAGGTTAAGAACAAAGAAAAATATAACTAAAGACCAGGCTTTAAGGGCTAGTTCCATTGCCTTTCCGAAAGGATAAATTCTTAACAAAAAAAATTTAAAATTGTTTACCACTTTATTGTATTTCAAACCATCGTCAAAAATCAATATTTAGTGTGAAAAGTGTTCATCTTTTTTTATTGTAAATATTAATGTGAGATTAAGTATATCAATTTAATCACGTAAGTAATTGTTTAGATTGATTTTTGACACGTGATTTTTCATTTTGGGTAAGAGGATTGGCGGATACCGTTTTGGCCATACAAACGTATTCCCCTGTTGAGTTTAAAAAATCCAAAATCTAGCTCAAAATAAGCTAAGGTGGCAACTCTAAACGTCAGCGTTTAGCGAACATGACACAATATGTCTAGCTCGTGCAACCCTAGACGGGGGCCGCTGTACATCGACGTTTTTGTGGGCAGAACTAGTAACAACCACTTACTAGACGAGTCAATGTACTCCAAAGTCAAAAAATAAAAAATTGGCTAGCGTCCGTCTCCGACCGTGGCTAAAAGCCGTCTGAGCGCGCCCCGCTAAGACCCGCTCCGAGAATATTTGGTACGCCATTCGTATTTTTGAGGATAAATAAATAATGGAATTACTTTTTATAACTTTTGTTGATGAATTCACTAGAAGAATCAATGGTGAATATGTGAGTATAAATTAAAAAGAATGAAACCTACTTTAAGTTCTTCTAAAGCGAAAAAAATCGTTTAAAATGTTAAAAAATACGACATCTTTGTGACGATTTTCTATCGAGTGAAGTAATTCCAATCGTGTATTTAATTGATGATTTCACTAGATAAACTATCCAAGAATACTGAGGTATGACTTATAATTCGGTAATTTGTATAAATCTAGTCGAAACATGAAAAATAAAAGATGCCTCCAACGTATTTCCTTCTACTATGTCACCTTAACGCAGGAAATTTTTTTGTTGTTCGTTGTTCGTCATTGATTTTGAAAAGTTGATTAGTTCAAATTTCCTCGCATTATTTGAGAAAAGTACTATCCCAGCCTTGGCTACAACTATTACCCTTTTGCTGGCCGCTGCATTAATGAACTATTACCGTGCTTCTTCTACTATTAAAAACAGCCTCAATTTTAACTGTATACTATATGTATATTATAAGTCATTATCAGTAGTTAAGTTTTAGTTAAGTTGTTTATTAAGTTATTATATCTCTGAATACGGGGAATCTAATCGTGAGCATTATGCTTATGCTTACTAAGTCATTATAAATACTTATAAGTTCCTGATTTCGAATACATATTTTGTTCTCTTAAAGGGTAAACATGCAATAACATAATACATATAATCAAGGCTATAATCCTATTCGGGAAGGCCAAAAACTCTGCACAATAAAGGTTATTATCTTTTAAGAATGCAGTTCTATCATCAGTTCATTACTCACTGTGTATTCAACAATATTCATCAAATTTGTAAACACAAGAAGTAAATAATCTCTTTAAACCAACAGCTGAATGTGATGATGATCCAAATGCTAAACCTGGATGCGGTTATAGCTTTGGAAAACGTTGTTTTAAGAATGCTCCTGTTCCAAGCCAAGATCTTTGTGGAATAAATGCCTGCGAATGTAAGCCCGGCTATGCTTACGATGACAATATAAGAAAATGTGTGCTTCCCGAACACTGCAGTAAGTAGAATTTGAGCTACAATAAACTAATTTCAAAATTATCTTTATGATACAGATCAAGATAAACTATTTCGCAAAAAAATACGCACTTTGTCGATGGAATAAACCTGGTTTCGTTTTGGATGACAAAATTGAAATAATGTGGTATGGTGTGATTCCAGTTTGACATCTCATCTCACTAATATTATAAATGCGAAAGTTTGTGACGATGTTTAGATGTTTGTGACTCAATCACGCATAAACGGCTGAACGGATTTGGATGAAATTTGGCACACACAGATAGAAGGTGTTCTGGATTAACATATAGGATACTTTTTAAAGGTTCTCGCAGACGGAGTCGCGGGCAACAGCTAGTAATTTATATAGCAAAACCTGTGACGTTCGAAAAGAGGTACATTGTATCCTATTTTGAATAAATATACTTTTGATTTTGAGTTTGAATAAGGTCAGGTATCTGAGTGCAGGGGTCTCTTTCTTACAACATACAAGTTTGCAATTAGCCATCCCGCTTCAATTGAAAGCAGGATAAAAAAAAACGTTTTTTTAATTATTTTTTTTCATTTCTCTTGGGTGTTTCTAAGCTCCACATTCTGCGAATTTGTCTAAAAATATTTAATGTATGTAGTTATTAAGTCAAAAATAAAAAGTGTAGATAATATCAGCAGTTTAATCATAATATTTAAAAAACCTAACAACAAAAAGTGGTAACTTTGGGATATTTTTGTATCGAGTCAAGTTCATTAGATGTTGTAACCGACTTTGACTAGAGTAGATTCTTAAATAAGTCATTAGGTATATTTTTTTCTGAATTTACAAGACTATTTTCTACGTCGCAGATGGTTTAAAAAACTCAAAAACGCGGATAACCTAACCCCTTACAAACGAAGTCTGGTTATACAGGTTGTAAGGAAAAGTATAATTTAACTTTAAACCACATACTCTAACCCATCAAACTCAACAACTTTTACTATGGGATGAGGGGCAAGCCGATCGGAGCAAAAAAAATTGCTGTTGAATTACATTTCAGTCGAGTAGGTATTAGAGTTTAGTATGGGACAGCAGATTTTTTTTTGCTCTGAAACTTTTCACGAACAATCTGTAAATAAATCAGTACTAGGATTAATTTACAGTTTCAGTACTAGGATTAATTTAAGAATGGTATGGAAATCTTTGAGCCACGATTACTTTGAAGCTGAGGATTACACTGTAACTTTATTTTTCTATTCCGCCTTAGTGCCCCAAAATGTTTTTTTTTTTTCTTGCATCCAGCCAGCATTTGCCTCGCCGTTGTGAGGTGAAATGTTGTGTGTTGCGCTCGGCAGTAAAGTTATTCTGCGTCTCGTACCTTTGAAACCTTCGCCGCGCTCAGGATTATATATTTGAACCCACTCGCTTCGCTCGTGGTTCAATCTTAGAATCCTTCGCTTGCTCAGGTTTCAATACAAGTACTCGCGCCAAAAAACAACTTTGCAGCCTTGCATAACAAATAACTATTTTCTTTTTTTTAGCTCCTTTTTGTGGAGTAAATGAACAATACTCAGACTGCATCAACGGTGGATGCTTTGGAGCACGAAAATGTTGCCAACTAGGAGCAAAAAGAAAATGTTTTATACCTAAATACTGCATCAAAGGATGCCTCTGTAAAGACGGATATTTGCGTGATGCTAACAGGAAATGTATACGAGAAAATCAATGCTGCGGTAAGTAAATCTTTTCATCAATAATAATTATTGTAGTGTGTGTGGTAATAATAATTGTTGTGTGTAATTGTTGTCCTATTCCGCTACGCTATGCTATTAAAAAAACTGGCTTATTGAGAAATCTTAGGCACCAGAAAAATATGGCCCGGCCCAGCGTTTACCTAATGCCATTAGGCAAACGCTGCCGCTGAACCGCGCCATATTCTGCTGGTTTTAGATGCTATCTTCTCCTTATTTGAAAGACATACAAATTAATGAAATTATATATCAATGATCTTCAACATTTCGTATGTTTTTTTTTTACATAATATGAAGGAAAGCCTAAATATTTGAATTCATTAGTACCTTCTGTATTACGTGTATAAGTTGAAGTCACTTTTAATTGCGACACATACCTACCATTGTGTAGACAATAGACAATATTATGATCTTAAAATCAAATTTTTTTTTACAAATCAATTTTTTTACAAGCTTTTTAGATAATTTTAAAGTGTTGTGCGAATTTTCGTGCTTTTCTTACTCAGTGAGCTGCTAGATTGGATCACAGTGTCTAACACTCAGTTGCAGAAACGCTCATTAAAATTAATCCACCTTTAAATCTTTTGCTTGCTTTTACTATGTCAACAAGACAAAAAGTGACAGCAAGAGATTTGATGGAGGATTAACTTTAATGAGGCCTTTCTACAACTGAGTGTTAATGAAGTACAAGCTATATAGACATAAAAATTAGTAGTGTACTAGAACGAGTACCTATCTAACCTAACAACATATTATTTGCAAAAAAAATATTGATCAGATTTATGTGTTTGTAAAACCAGATCGCAAAAAACATGAAGTTTATTCCAACTGCACAAACGGTGGTTGTTTTGGAGAAAGGAAATGTTCTGAACTAGGCCGTCCAGAAAAATGTTATAAGATTGATCCTATAAACTGTAAAAAAGGATGTATCTGCGAAAAGGGATATTTGAGGAACAGTAATGGTGTCTGTGTTCTGAGAAACAAGTGTCCAAGAAAATGTACAAAGCCTAATGAAGTGTTCGAAGAATGTCCTGCTCCATGCCCAGCCAGGGATTGTGGTATTGATGACCGATTATTCAGGTGCGGGAAACCATTAAAAGTCGGAGATCCAAATTGTCCACTACCAGCCTGTATATGCGCCGATGGGTATTTTAGGACTCCGAATGGTGACTGTGTTGAATGGGAAGAATGCCGTAAGTATCTATCTATATATAACGTCACGCCTCTTTCCCAGTGGGGTAGGCAGATACCAGAGCGCGCCATCTACTACGATCCTTACATACCTCTTTTGCCTCATTCACATCCATACATCTCTTCATACATGCCCGTCGGTTTCGAGTACTCCGCACCTCCCCTTTTTGTAGGACGCAACCGATTTGATCAGATACGTCTTACGAGGGCGCTCTCTGCCGACAATTCCACTCACTTTAGCTCCATATACCTATCTCTATTTATTTTTTTCTAATTTTAATTTTTTTTTTCGTACATCTGCTATCACTCATCCTCTCCACATGACCAAACCAACGAAGCATACCCTTATCTATTCTTGTCACAACATCTTCTTTCAATTTACATCGATCTATAATCCAATTTCTCACGCTACCTCTCAGCGTTACACCACACATACTTCGCGCGATTATTCAAACTGTATTTGTTTAAGTATAGGTAATACCTATAGCCTTATTATATTGCATGGCATGGCATGTATTGTACCCACTGTCCATTATAAGTGGCGACGGGCTCACCCGCCATCACACTGGACAGAGTTTCGGTACTACTGGTGAAACTTGGATGTTCTGAGGTTTCAGAAGATCTCTGACTACCCCCTCGGGAAATATAGTCGTGAGCATATGCTTATGCTTAATTAATTATATTATAATATCCGGTCAAATAAATAATTCAAGAAGCCATGTAAATCTGATAATATCACAACGCTACGAGCTTTTGATTGACCGTAATAGCGATATTATTATTTTTTTGAGAATTTCCTGTTGTTTTCTTAGAGAAAGTTGATCAGTATCATGGGTACAATCACCCGATAAAGTAATGCAGGGTGTAAGGGACAGCCCTCGGCAAACTAAAACGGTGAACTCAGCATTCAAACCAATAATTTTCAATATGGAGCCTACCTCAGGAAACGCGAAAAAAATCATCTGTCACATACACTTGAGTCGGGTAGGTACAGCAGTTTTGTATAAGAAACATCCGATTTTTTTTCGCGTAGTAGTCTCTATAGTGAAATTGGTACTGTTTGGTGGTCTGACTTCACCGTTTCAGTCTGCGGAGGGCTGTCCCTCACACCCTCCATACTCAGTTCTGTAACCTGAGTATGAAAATAGCAGTCATGTCATAAGAATAGTGAATAGTGTACGTACTGACTTCATCATTCATTCCCTTGCCCATTTCCCATTATCTGGGGTCGGCGCAATAATATGTCATACCTCTTTTATTCATCTGTGTACGTACTGACTTATTTACTATAAATAGACTATTATAATTGACTTATTTACTATTCTTATGGTCATGTTGCGGTTTGCTGCTGGTTTTTGGCTGACTCGTCCAATTTATTAGTAATTTCTACTTTCGAATCCCAACAAGCGTGCAGCTAGAGCGTGTCGCGGCGACACGTCGCGGCGATCTTGAATTCGAACCCGACCGCACGCAGCAGCAGCAGACGTCAGCTGCAGAGTGTTGCCAACTTAGGGTATTTTTTGGGGTAATAATTTTTCTTAGGGTATTTTTTGGATGCTCCCGTGCACCCCTTTGGGGTATTCAGAATCCTTGTTACAAACATCAGTGATCTTAGTAGTAAATTGTAACGTTTTTTTATTAATAAGATAGGTACTGAAAGATCACAAAATTATCATACTCGTATTTATATATCTAGTAATATTTGAACACTGTTTTACCCAAGGATTTTACCAAATACCAAACGCCAGTATGATGTATTGTTGAAAATTTACGGAAAATGTGGTTGAAAAAAGTGATTTCGTTAAATTAAACAATTATCGTGGAATTTGTATGAATTATCGTGTTATACCCAACTTTTGTTTTCTATCGCATATCACTCAAAAATATAGTGAATCTAGGATAATTATCGCATGTCTGGCAGCACTCGACGACACTGCTGGTCTGCGGTCGAGCGACAGTGAAGCTCGACCGTGGTGTCGCCCGCTACGCAGCGCAGGGTATTTCATAGAAATACATACAAACCAGAAAGGTCGCCGCGACACGCTCCAGCTGCACGCTTCATTCGGTCGGCTGCCATCTTGTACCTTTAAGTGATGTGTTTTTTTTTTAATTAGGTGTTTCAAAACATTTTTTTCAGCGCCACCACCTTGTGGTCGTAATGAAGTATATTCTCATTGTCCAGACTTATCTCAGCCACAATATTGCTATCAACTTGGCTTCCCAATACCCATTCCCGTACGAAGTCCTGATGGAACATGTCAAACTACACCAGGCTGTATCTGTGCTAAAGGACATGTAAGGAATGCCAAAGGATTTTGCATACCTATGAATAGATGCCGTAAGTTGATGATCACTTTAGTTGGTTTCCACTTTTAAAAGCTTTAACTTTAAGTTAATGGTTTTATAGCTTTTATTCTTCACGCGCTTGGCTTCAGCTCACATAATAGCAAAGTAGATGGAGCCAAGGATTAACGCGCTCTCCCAGAAAAAGTCTATCTTGATTGTATTTGCTTGGAAAAATAAACACTTCCAAACCTCATCGGTTCTCATTATAAAAGAGGATGCAAACCTCTTTGTGCGGATTGTTCGAATGTCTGCTACAGGGTGAAATTGATATCAGTAGCATCCTTTTAAACTATATGTCTAGAATGAGCCTCATGAATATACCGTATAAAACAAAAGGGGCCGAGTTTCATTGGTTGGTGTGCGTGAGGCGCCATACAAAATATGTATGTGTGCGTGTATATGTATAGGGTTTAGGAACCAGTACTGGTTCCAATTTTTTTCGACGCTTTTGTATCTTTGACTGTCAATCTTGACATATAACTTTATCAAAGTTCACCCTGTATAAACGTATGGATGTTAATTTTATTGATCCTTGATAATGTCTTCCCTGCTAGTTCTCCTATTTCTCATAGATGGGCAGAAAACGGCAGAAAAACAACAATTAAATGACAAAAATTAAATTCCTACTATAGTAATGTCTTTGAACCAACAGCCTCATGCGGTGGAGATCCAAATGCGAAATGTGGCACTCACTTCGGAAAGCGTTGCTCTAACTACCAAACAGGTCCTGTACTATTTCCACAAGTTTGCAATAAAAACGCCTGCGATTGTAAACCCGAGTTTGTTTACGACGAAAACATTAAAAAGTGTGTGTTTCCCAAAGACTGCAGTAAGTCGACTTACAGCTTCACTCATTAATTTGATTTGCGACGTTTGATTTATTAAAGAGTTGGGTTCATTTATTCTTTCAGCAACCGTATGTAGCATAAATGAAACATACGTTTCGTGTCCAAGCTATACATGGCCATATAAGTGTTCTCAACTGGGCTATGAAATGCCCCTCATAGAGCCAACTCCAGATGGAAAGTGTCCAACAGAACCAGCCTGCATGTGTATTAATGGACATGTGAGGGATGATCACGGAGTTTGCATTCCTATAGATAAATGCCGTAAGTTAAATACTCCATATTTCTGGCGTAAATGATGATAGAGATACTGTTATATAGGTGAACGCATAATTATGTTTGGTGGATACTTTCAGTCTCAATAAACGACAGTCTGCTTAGGATCTCTGTGTTTCATTGACGCAATCCCTAAACCTATCATTTAGCACCGCGGTTTTTAAGTACTTACGCGAGTTATAAATGCATTTTGGGCATAATATAGAAAGTTTTAATGTTGAATCGCGAATTTGGGACGCTTAAGTAAATCGGATAAAACAGAAATAACCGATGACCTACAAGTGACCACGCTCGTGACATTTGTCGGTGCTGAGTCATATGATCTCATGTGTGATTTGTGCAGACGTTTGTTGTAACCCGAGATATTAGAAATAGCAGAACGGCATATATTTCGGCAAAGGAAGCAATAACAAGGCGAAAGCATTTGTTCTTACATTCGAAAAATGAAATAGAAATTCGAAGTAGACACGGGCAGTAAAATTACTGCCATTTCTAAAAAGTTCTACGATGATATTTCTCGCATTTACCTATACAAAGCAAAATATTATCATTAAAGTCTTAATCGTAAGTGTCGTCATCAAGACTCTGGGTTATATTGTGGTGGAGGTCGCGTGCGGTACAAAGCGTACAATTTAAATATGTTTGTGATAGACAATGGGGGACCCCCAATTTTGGGTCGTACGTGGTTAAAAAAATTAGATAATATCCGTTATTGAACGTCACAATATTTCAATGACGTCAACCTTGAAAAGCTATTTGCCTGAAGTGTTTGCGGAAGGGCTAGGCACGTTCAAGACACAAATGCGTCTGCACCTCAGCGATGAAACTCCGGTATTTGTGAAGGTGCGACCGCTGCCGCTGGCGCTTCGTAAGTGCAACGAGCACGAGCTAGACCGGCTGCAGCGGATGCTGCGGCAGATTATGGTACACCGATAGTACCTGTTATTAAGGCTAACGGGAGGATACGCATTTGTGGCGATTACAAAATCACTATAAGGGTTGAACTACATCTCATAGCTCAGCATCCCATTTTTTCTTTGCCGTCGCTCCATCCTTTTCTGTCACTCAGGAACGTCCCACGCGATAGCACAGCCGCGTGCGATCGCGTTCCGTCTATCTTATAAATGCTCTAACAAATTAATGACGTTCCTGAGTGACGGAAAAGGATGGAGCGACGAGCTATGTGATGTAGTTCAACCCTAAACCCGCTATTAAAAGATTTACACAACGAAAATCGACGCCATTGCAGCAGCTCCACCACCCACCAATGTAACGCGACTTAAAAGTTTTTTGGGTAACATCCTAAAGCCTTTATACATTGACTTACACTCTAGCGATAGACAGGCCCTTTCATAGAAGCAACATGTTCCACTTGAATGCGGTACCCGCACCGCATTGATGTTCCCGAGTTCACTTCGTCACTATGGCAATGACAGACCGCAATGTGTCATTTTGTGTTGTTTTGTGTGACATGTCGCTTGTCTATCGCTAGAGTATAATTATGTCAGTGCCTTTATGGAATTTGTTTAAAAAAAATTACCATGGGTTTGGACGATCTGCAGAACTGCGAACTGCAGTTGCCAAAACTTTTTTTTTCTATTTATTAGAAAAAAATATATATCTATAGACGCCATTGCCAAAAAACGAGTGGAATAACGGTTACATTTGAAACTATATTGTGATTATTAAAATCTACATCTTTCTTGTTGTTTTTGTTGTCGCGTGATTTAGACGGTTTGAGCTTTCGAAAGCGTAACAACCTCTAAAGTATAAATTCCGGAATTCAAGATCACGGACTTCAAAAAAAGACGGACGTAATCTAGTCTAATCACGAGTGAAGCTCCCATTTATATTTGTGTGCATGCTGACAAACTGTCACGCGGTACATAATGGTGGCGGGTTGTAGAACCAGGAGTGCAATTCACTAAGCGCAAACATAGGTGGAAACATCGGCGAGCTGTCAATTCGGTATGCGTTGTTATTACAACTTAGACGATCTGGAGTGCGATTTTTGAATCTCATTCGGTGTGCTCAGCACTTGGAAATGTCAAAATTGCTATGAAGATCTTCTACTGCTGATTTGACTCTCAAAAATCATACTTCAAGAGTGCGATTTCTTGAAGTCAAATCAGCAGTAGAAAGATGCGTATCTCCATAGTAATTTTGACATTTTCAAATGCTGAGCTCAGCGAATGAGATTCAAAAATCGCACTCCTGGAGGATGCAAGACGGATGTTACCTTACAGAATTGCACTTCTGCGCCTAAAGCTAGTGCATCTGTGTGAGTATAGGTCCCTTGTAGAACAAACAAAAATGTAGGACCTTGCATGCATAACATCTTTTTAATGTCACATTACGTCCGTCTTTTTTTCAGGTCCGTGTTCAAGATTAATTTAATTCGAAAATAGATAAATTGTCACATTAGATCCACATTAAAGACACATTAAAACGGATTTTCTTAATTTATACATCATTCGATTCTGCTTTTATCACCCAGTTCAGACATATTCTTTCTTTTGTTAAAGCTTTAATCGTTTTTGAAATATTCTTGGTTTTATCGGCATTGTCACGATTTTAAATGCGTCGTGTTTCCGATTTTGCGCGCGGGAGAACGTTTGTGAGGGGTGCGGGCGCGCGAGGGGCCGGAGTAGTTCACCGGTGCTGGCGTACTACGACCCGTGCTTACTTTTCATATTTTCCGTGGACAGCAGCGCGTACGGGCTAGGCGCGGTGCTAATGCAGCGCTACGCGGACAGCGACGCGAGCGGCCCGTGAGCTGTGCGTGCTCCTCCAGGACGCTGAACAGTGCGGAGATAAACTACTGTCAGCTGGATACGGAGTCCCTGGCGTTGATATTTACGGCGTGACCAAGCATCACCAGTATTTTTATAGTCGCAATTTCATTTTGCGTAGCGATCACCGACTTCTTTGTTTCATTTAAGGACAAAATAAAGGGATTCCTATAACGGCAGCCAGCCGTTTATAACGATATGCCGTAAAGTTAGCTGCGTATGATTTTGAGATCGAACTCGGAAGGATGACTAAAAATTTTCATGCTGATGCTCTTTCACGACTTCCTCTCAGTTCAACGGACGGTTTTGATTTAAACAGATTTGATTTTCGATTTAAGAGCATGGACGAGGATTGCAGCTATTTGAATTTTGCTAAAAACAGCTTTCCAGTCAGTTTTCAAGAAATTAAAGCTGAGACCGCGAAAGACTCATCAAAAGAAACCAAACCAGCCCAAACTCGAGGGATGTACTAGAAGCCGTTGAAGAGTTCCACTATCCACCTTCTGGCTCCATCATGAGTACCACGACACCGTGTATAATGTATGGGTCTCGACCAAAAAAAGCAAACGAGCCCAAACTGGAGTGGTTTACAAGTAGCCATTGAAGAATTCCACTATTCATCTCATGATTCCATCATCAGATCAGCTCAATGGTACCAAATTATTGTATTGTCATGGGAACTACATACACCTGCAAAGTTTCCAGTCGATACATTATTAGAAGTAGGTTAAAATCGACTTCCTAGATTTTCTTACATACTCGTAGTTAGGCTGGCTTGCACCAAAAAGTATTTAAGCAGTGTGAAAGACAGAACTATCACTAAATACGTTTAAGCCTTGTTTAAGCCTAAATACTTGTTGGTGCAAGTCGGGCTTATTTAAATAAACATTTTTAAAAATTAAATAAAAAGGAGAACTCTAGTGTTAAGCTCTCAGGCAAACAATTAGTGTTAAAATATATTAGTTAATAATTAATTATAGATTTAGAAAGGGAAATGTGTTATGTAGTATGCAGACTTTCAGTCTCAATAAACGACAGTCTGTGTTACATTGACGCAATCCCTAAACCTATCAAATTAAGACTTACAATTGTTTTATTTTGTAACTTTAGCGTCATGCGGTGGTGATCCAAATGCTAAATCAGGATGTGGCAACTGTGGAAGACATTGTTCCAACTACAAAGATGGAAATATAGTTTGTAAAAAACTATGTCGATTGAATGGATGCCAGTGCAAACCTGGTTTCGTTTTTGATGATAACCTTGACAAGTGTGTGGATCCTAAACACTGTAGTAAGTAGAATTTTAACATCACAGTTTAGACAAGGATAACTTCAACTATACGAGAGGATACTTACCTGTAATAAAATGCCTGTTCGTTTTCTTTTCTTTATTGTAGCTCATTGTGGAGTTAACGAATATTACTCAAACTGCACCAACGGTGGATGCTTTGGAGCACGAAATTGTTCCGAAATAGGAGCACTAGAAAGGTGTTACAAAATTGATCCTAAATATTGCATCAGAGGATGCCTCTGTAAAGAGGGATATTTGCGTAATGCTGATAGGAAATGTGTACCAGCAGATCAATGTTGTGGTTAGTAACTCGCTTTTTAACAATATTTTTTGCCCTTAATTTAGCTAAAATTTCATTGACAATATCAAATAAATTATATGCCTTGTTTAGAACAAGTTCGTTTCTCAAGCAGCGCCCAAACCCTGCCCAGTGTGATATGTAGAGAGCATGGATTCCTTCGTGGAATATAGTCGTGAGCATATAATAATACTTATTTATTTCGATACTACCGTTCTTGATCAGATTGAGCCTAATGTGGAGATTGTCTCTATTGTCCGCAAAGTCTGGCCATGATAATTGACCGGATGTTTGTGTTTTTAAAATCAGATTGCAACAAACATGAAGTTTATTCCAACTGCACAAACGGTGGTTGTTTTGGAGCACGGAAATGTTCTGAAATAGGTCTCCCAGAAAAATGTTATAAGATAGATCCTGCAGACTGTGAAAAGGGATGTATCTGCGAAAAGGGATATTTGAGGAACCATAAAGGTGTCTGTGTTCCGAAAAACAAGTGTCCCCAAAAATGTACAAAGCCAAACGAACGTTGGGATCATTGCCCTAAAGATTGTCCACCACAAACCTGCGAGAGCATCGGCAAAGAATACGACTGTCCGTCATCAAATAAGCATTTGTGCAAAGGTGCATGTATATGTCAACACGGGTATTATAGAAACGAGATTGGTGAATGTATATCAAGAGAACAATGCTGTAAGTAGCGTTTGTAGTTTTTTATTGATATTGGAAATATCCATTTTTGGATGAGATAGGGATTAGAATTTAACTTACTTACTTACTTACTATCGGCTCAGGGACCCGAAGTGGGTCTTGGCCTCCGACAACAAAACACGCCATTCATCTCTTTTCTGTGCCATCTCAGTCCAGTTGGGCACCTCCAGCTCCTCGAGATCCTTGTTGATCTGGTCTATCCAGCGATATCTCGGCCTTCCCACCGGGCGAGTCCCAGAGGGTCGCCCCAGATACGCTCTCTTCACCGCACGATCTTCCCCCATCCGTTCTATCTGTCCGAGCCAGCCTAGTCGAGCAGATTTTATCTCTCCTCATTAGAATTTAACTACTAAACAAAAATTATCCTTTTTTGTTGCAGTAAGATGTACAGGTAAACATGAATACTTCTCTTGTGGTGGAGCATGTGATAACGAATGCGCTGATTTGAGCCTAAAAAATCAAACCAGCTGCCCTATCGTTAACATAAAGTGCAATGAAAAGTGCTATTGTGTAAAGGGTTATGCTAGAAATTTAAACAAAGTTTGTGTGCTATTCAAAGATTGCGGTGAGTATTTGAAATATATAATCATCAAGCTGATTTTCCTTACGATTTTTCTTACTATTACGATGTCCTTTCTCACGCTTTTATTTACCTTTCTTTTTGACTAATTCATTTGGTCCTTCCATATTATTATTATCTGCTAACCTGTTAGTTTGTCCATTAAATACAATAGATGACTTTTATTTTGTTTTTATTACGTCTTTGATTTACAAAACGTGTGATTTAACACTATTTATTTGTTAGCTTTGTAGTGTTTCGAAAAACATAGAAGGTATTTCTATTTTGTATTTAGTTAGTTCTTATCTTCTTAAATTTTTAATAGTTTATTCTAACATGACTTTAATTTATAGAACCCAAATGTGGAGTGAATGCAGAGTATTCAGTTTGTGCAAACGGAGGATGTTTCAGTGGACGTAAATGTTTTGAGTTAGGAGGTCCAATGATTTGCAATGACCCAGTCAAATGCGAAAGAGGATGCGTTTGTAAGAAAGGCTTTTATCAAAACGACAAAGACGTTTGTATTTCAGAAGAAGAGTGCAGTAAGTACCTAATCTTACTTTGCGCTTTCACACACGATGGCGCATTGACGGAGCGGCAGACGTCATTCCGTCATTGTTGAAGCAAGGAGTTGTATGAAAGCACACACGTTGCGTCAAACCATCACCCAGTGTGTGCGGTTTCTTTCAACTCCTTGCTTCACAAATGACAGACTGACGTCTACCGCTCCAATGGGTCATCGAGTGTGATCCCACTAATTGTTGGAAAGCTTATAACCCCTGATATTAAATTTTTAAATATCTTTTGTTCTTCTTGCAGGAGGAAATTGCGGTAAAAATGAAATCTTTTCAAATTGCACATTAGGATTATGTAGAAATGAACTTTGTTCTCAAAGAAATAATCCTACAATGTGTCCTGCTATACCTCTACCATGTGAAAAAGGTTGCGTTTGTCAAAGATATTTTCTTCGTGCGAGAAATGGTACCTGTGTCCCTAAAAATGAATGTCCACCAGAGCGTAAGTATTTTCAATGATTTTGAGGTTTACCGAGACTAACGGACAGCTTTATATTTTTACTATATAGATAACAATAAAACATAATGCTCTGTCTCTAACACCGCTGAAGAAAGTAGTAAAATTTAAACAAGTTAAAGTCTGACTACATTTTTGTGCATTTGTATCATTACATTTGCATGAACCTTGATAATAATTTTTTTTGTAGCCTATTTGATTCCACTTCTGGGAAAATCCTCTAACCACCTTACGAGTATATTTTAATTCTAAATGATTTTCAATTACCTACTAATGAGCCTAAGCAGCATTTTAAACGCGCAGACGACGTGCAGAACGCTTCAAACGAGATTCGAACGCAACGGTGACCGCATATCTATCCGCGGCGAAGGAGCCGAAGGAGGCGAACGAAACGAATTTCCATTGAATTCTTCTGAAGATTCGTCCGTTTCCGCGGATAAGTGTGCGAGGTGTCATAGAATTCGGCTCGTTCGCCTCAGATAAATATACGTACACCTAAAGCACACGGGGCGATCGTGAAATGCGCGTCTACTATACGCGCAGTTACAGCGATACAGACGCGCTGCAGTCGCTCGTAGCTTTCACGTTTTAATCAGATACTCCTCGTCAGTTGTACAATGGCGTAGGTTTTCGGTTAACCGGCGTCGAATTCAAACGCGTGTATATTCAAACGACTTTCGAACGCGCTCCACGCGCGCGTTTGTATCGAGTTTTACGCGCGTTTTAATCTTTACAAACGCAACAATCGGAATCTACGGCGCCGCGCCGAAAACGCGCGTTGCTGAAAGTTGCGACGGCTGCGCGTTTAAAGTACGAGTACACCATGTGCTTAGGCTCTAATAGGTGCAATAGTTGACATTCATCAAAATTACTAACACTGAGTTGCAAAACGCTCATTAAAGTTAATCCTCCATTAAATCTCTTGCTAGCTTTTACTACGTTAAGTCAAAAAGTGACAGTAAGATATTTAATGGACGATTAACTTGAATGAGCGTTTTTGCAACTGAGTGTAATGAGTTCAAAGTCAAAGACAATATAATTTATTCAATATAGAAGCTTGAAGCACACATATTAAACGTCAAATTTTGTTAAGCTACCACCGCGTCGTCTGAACGTGTTGTCGCTGTAGAAAACATGCGGCCAGAAACTCAACAACATAATACGACTTAATAACTATTACAATATAAATTCTTAAGCTACGGTTATGTATACAATAATACATAGTCTATCTAATAAAATAATTGATACTATACAGTAAGTGAATATTACAGTTCTAAAATTTTCTTCAACAGCAAAATGTGGAGTTAACGAATTCTACGACTACTGCCCACCATCTTGCTCTCCACAATTATGTGACAAACGGATACAAATTAAGTGCCTCCCCTCCACAACCGTATGCAAACCTAATTGTCGATGCAAAAACGGTCACCTCAGAAATAAAGACGGAATTTGCGTACCTAAACATAAGTGTGGTGAGTCAGTACCTACTTATTAATCAAATAGTAGCAATAAACTCTACTCTCAGGGCGGGGCGGGTGAGGCACATTGCTCGCAGAACCGATGGCCGATGGGCCTGAAAAGTTTTGGAGTGGCGACCGCGTACCGGAAAGCGCAGCGTGGGTAGGCCGTAAGGTGGACCGACGACCTGGTGAAGGTGGTGGAAACCCGTTGGATGAGAGCAGCGCAGGACCGGTTGTTGTGGCGATCCTTGGAGGAGGTATATGTCCAGCAGTGGACGTCCATCGGCTGAGATGACGATGATTAATAAATTCTAGATGCATCGGGTTTAATTGTGTAAATACCTACCCGACGTGATGCAATCGGAATCGACACGACATTTTTGGCAATTCTTAGCGATTCTGCTTCTTTTTAGTTGATTAATTTAAGACAATGGATACGAACATCATAGAAACAAAATGTTTCATAAAAGTTTGCCTAGTATAGTCATAATACGTTACCGATCTTATAATCGGAAACTTAAACAATAACCCTACGTAGCATGATGTGCGTAGTAACAGTTCTATTATAGGCCCGAAAAAAAATTGTTATCGATACAAATAAAAATATTATGTCGCAAACATTAACGACAAGGAAATACAACTACGCCCTTAAAAATCCTTTAAAAAAAGGCAATGGAGACGTTTAGAAACAAGATGATCCTGTTACATTTGTAACCATAACTATGTTAATAAGTTCCCCGATACCATGTCGTGGGCAAAAGTACGTGCTCTATGCAATCGTTGTGTAATGTAGATGCAATTTTGTAATAGCTGAATGTTATTTATTTGAATATACCATTCCGCAACTGTTATGTATTCTAAAGTAAATTATTTGTTTTTATTTCTACAGGCTGTAACGGTGATCCTAATGCTGAACACGGTAAAGGAGGTAACTGCGGCAATCTTTGTTCTAACTATGATAGCCCTGAACACATTGCTTGCGATGATTCGGAACAGCCAGACGGATGTATTTGCAAGGAACATTACGTCTTCGATAGTCATACTGGAAGGTGTGTCCTTCCTTGTGATTGCTGTAAGCATTTCAATGTTATATTGATATTAAGGCATACACCACATAATAAATACTAATCATGATACTAGATTACATGACTAATACACGGACTTGAAAGAAATACGGACCGAATATTGCACTAAAAAGATGTGAAGCGTGCAAGGTAATACAATCTCGTTTGTTCTACAAGGGACCTACACTTACACAGATGCACTAACTCTAGGCGCAGGTCCTACAACCCGCCACCTTATGTATCGCGTGACAGCACGCACACAAAAGAAATGGGTGCTTCACTCATGATTAGACGAGATTATGTTTGGTTCTTCTTTTAAGTCTGTGGACAAATACAAAATAATAAATAGAATAAATCCTAAAGCGTTAGCATAATAGATTTAGAATCCGAAGGAAGATCACAAACAAACATAACATTATTATGTTTGCTAAATTACATGACTAATGCAAAATAATAAATAGAATTAATTATAAAGCGTTAGTGTAATAGATTTAGAAACCGAAGGAAGATCACAAACAAACATAATAATGGTTGGGTACATAATTAACTTATAAAATTTGTAAGGTATTGTTATACTGGATAGGCTAGATTCTGGTACTTTGAATGTGATAGGCACGGACTTGAAAAAAAGACGGACGTAATCTCGTCTAATCACGAGTGAAGCACCCATTTCTTTTGTGTGCGTGCTGTCACGCGGTACATAATGGTGACGGGTTGTAAGACCTGCACCTAGAGCTAGTGCATCTGTGTGAGTGTAGGTCTCTTGTAGAACAAACGATAATATAGGACCTTGTATGCTTCGCATCTTTTTAGTGTCACATTACGTCCGTCTTTTTTTCAGGTCCGTGGTGATAGGATAATTTGTGTGACAATGCTCAAGATATTTATTGATGTATTTATAATGAGGTGACAGCTTACTTAGGGCCCCTTCACTTTTCTTTTAAATGCCGGGCCTAGGATCAAATCAACCAGGTTAAGATTTAATTCAATGGCACTTGAAATTTTAACTTATTCAACCATGTGTGGTTTCCCACTAAGTACAAGCTACATTATTTCTACCCGTGGATGAAGATAACATTTTTTTATTATCCCTATGCAAGAAATTCACCACACCTCAAAAAGACAGATTTTAATGTATTTCTATCTGTAGAGATGTTTCGTTTATCAAATTGACATACAGGATGTAAAATTAAATGCGCTACACATCAAAGGGGATGTTTCAGACCATCAAACTGAACAACTATAACTAAGGGAGCAATATTGAAATCGCAAAAAAAATACAGCAACTGTTTACATTTTGCTCGTGTAGCTATTGACATTTTCTATGGAACAGCAGATTCTGAAGCACCCTGTTCAACATTTAACACATTTAATTTTACACCCTGCATAACTGTTATCAAATATTTAAAAGTTAAGGGGTAATGAATTGTAACATTACAGCACCAGAGACAAGAAAAAATGAAATTTACTCTACCTGTGTCGAAGCTGAATGCCGTGCTACATATTGTACAGAGAAAGATGATCCTGTAAATTGTCCTGTTATAGAGGATTGTGACTGTTCGGAGGGACACGTGTGCCGACCAGGATACTATAGAACTCATAATGGAACATGTGTTCACAAAGATGACTGCGATGAAAGTAAATAAACAATGTATGCATGTAATATTTTGCTATTTCTAACCATCTACGTTTCTCCTAGTTCCATTTCTATCGCATCCCAGCTAGCCATTCGAGGCTGTCGTCCGAAATAAAGTCGTTCTGTGTCCAAATCGCTCAAATTCCTTATAACAAAATAATGTCTTCTTCTACCAACAAAACCTTTCCCTATCTATGTAACTTTTATTGCCTAGACTACTATAAAACTGTAACAGAAGTATATTGTAGATATTAAAAAAAAGGATACGATAACCATGTTAGTCAGACGTTGGTCGTAGGTGGACCGATGACCTGTTGAAAGCGGCGGGAAACTGTTGGATGAGTGCAGCGCAGGACCGGACGTTGTGGCGATCCTTGGGGGAGGCCTATGTCCAGCAGTGGACATCCATCGACTGAAATGATGATGACGATGAACCATATCGTTACGATTCCTATAAAAAAGTGTTTACTTGTCTGTTTGTTCGAGCATCATGAAAATACTGCTGGACCGATTTCGATGAAACTTTTTGTCTTAACTTCAAGTTTAGACTTAAAACCTAGTATATAGGGTCCTTCTTTATAAAAAGAACGGATGAGAGCAGATTGACGAGTGTAATCTATAAGGCAAGCGTAAGTGGAAATGTTGGAAGGGGACGGCCTAGACGTACATATACGGACCAAATTGGCAACGTACTTAAAAAGGGCCAGGTCAGATCTACCCGAAACCGAGGAGCATGCATGAAAGGACTTATGAATGTGGAGGAAGCTAGAGAGGTTTCTCAGGATCGTAGCAGGTGGCGTTCCGTTGTCTCTGCCTACCCCAGTGGGATACAGGCGTGAGAATATGTATGTATGTATGTTCTTTATATACTGACACTTTTTT
This sequence comes from Agonopterix heracliana, assembly GCA_963693445.1. Taxonomy (NCBI): domain Eukaryota; kingdom Metazoa; phylum Arthropoda; class Insecta; order Lepidoptera; family Depressariidae; genus Agonopterix; species Agonopterix heracliana. The sequence goes on from OY856310.1 coordinate 8,356,805, forward strand.
AAGGGGATGATCAGATCGTCAAACTGAAAATCTTTCTCTATGGGACGCACATCGAATCCGCGAAAAAAAAATCTTCTGTTACATACAAAACTGCAAACCTACTCGAGCCAAATGTATGGGACAGATGATTTTTTTTCGCGATTTCAATGTTGGTCCCATACAGAAAGTTATTCAGTTTGATGGTCTGATCATCCCCTTAAAAAGTGTCAGCAACACCATATTATTAAGTTTGACCTATAGACAGGAATCACTACGGTACGGATGAAATCTACAAAAAACTATTGCTTACAAAATTAGTTGACTTACACTCAGTTGCAGAAACGCTCATTAAAGTTAATCCTCCATTAAATCTCTTGGTGTCACTTTTTGTCTTGTTGACGTAGTAAAAGCTAGTTAGAGATTTAATGGAGGATTAACTTTAATGAGCGTTTCTGCTATAGAGTGTGAGTATTTCTCAACACAATGACTATAACTTCCGGTTATGGATTGTGGAAGTATTGACAAGTTTTAGTATGTGCCCATTAGTTCTTACCTAAATATGTACTGTTATTTTTTGACTGACCCTAAGGTGGCGAAATGGACTGTAGGAGAAGCATGAGATTACTCTAGATTCTATAGAGACAATAATAATCATCTTGACTAATATTTAACTTGTTTTCCAGAATATGATAACGATTATTAAGAGCCTCATGAAGACCAATGACATCACATCACAACATCAATTACAGATTCTTTCTTCGTTTACTTTGCGTTTTTTTATAATGGCTCATGCTGACAGGAAAGAAAAAGGCTTCTGTACTTATAAAAAAAACTATTTTTTATTTATAAAATTTTGTTCAAAATATCGTATTTCATTTCAAAACCTGAATACGTTATCTACAAAAATGTTAACCTAATGAATGTCACACCTGAACCATATGGATAAATAATAATATCTATTCGTATGCCTGAACTAACCAATTTTGCAATTTAAAATTCTTTTGAATATAGAAAACTTCCTTCCTATAGAAAACGATATTTTACCATATATTTATTAACTAGTATCATTATATTCAACGTATGTATGCCTGTATGTATGTAGGACTTGACAATGATTTCATCACATCTCTCCACATCATATTGACGAAAATTGTAGTTTATCACAAATTAGCGGCGCCTGTGACTCCATATGCGCTAGACCACTGACTTTAAATACTCGCAACTTTTGATTGAATGAACCAAAGAGATTTAACTTATTACTACTTATAGAGAGGACGCGAACCAAAGCGTAATCCATGACTTGTTATTCTATTCTATTTTTATTTAATGGCGTTTCCTTGTTAGATTTCGCCAGTGTCAAGTAGTTTGAGGGAGTGTCTATCCAATCTTGAGGATTGTTTTTGAGTAAGAACAACTGAGAATGATTTTAGAGCCCCGTGGCAGGCTGAGACGCGAACCGCGCGAACACCACGCGAGAGACAAGTGTTCGAGGCAAATCCTGCAACGTGACTCCCATGCCATGACTTGTTACCTCGGAGTAACAAGTCGTTCTCATAGAAAAAATCTAGTTTGACACGTCGCACTGACATGATGCATTCATATTGGCAAAACATACGGGGTGATTTTTTTTATGAAAACCTGTTCAATGTCCTCTCTATAAGTTATAAGTTAAATCTCTTTGGAATGAACAGATTCTGATGAAATAAATAAACTAAGATCTATGTTTTAGTGAAAATCCCATCCAAATCGGTTCAGTAGTTTTCACAAAGAAACAGACAAAAATTCAAGTAACAATTTTATCAAGCATTCCATTACGTATCCTAAACGCCCCCAATAAATATTTTTTGCAAATACAGGGTCCAAATTAAGCGTGACCGCATATCTATCAGCGGCGAAGGAGGCGAAGGAAACGAATTCCCTTATTTTTCTGACGATTCGTCCGATTCGCCGCGGAGTATATATATTCTTTGCCGCGGATAAGTTTGCGAGGTGTCATAGAATTTCATACAACCAATTCTAAAATTTTATTCTTATTTCGTTCGCCTCCTTCGAGTCCTTAGCGCTGAATATATAGTTTTTTAAGAGGATGAGCAGACCATCAAACTGAACAATTTTCTCTATGGCACCAACACGAAATCGAGAAAAAAAAACTGCAGTCTATACATTTGGCTCGAGTAGGTTTCTCGCAATTTCGATGTTGGTACCATAGAGAAAGTTGTTCAGTTTGACGGTCTGATCAATGAGCATCCCCTTAAAAAAGTGTCAGCATAATAAGAAGGACCCTATATGTATCTAAAAGCCTGAACAGGAATTTTAAAAACCTGGATTGGGGGCGCTACAATCGACTGTCACCTTTCATGTTAGTGTTCCAAGTACAAAAATTAGTTCCAATGATTTTCCGCAACATGGCGAGGTTTTTTATATTTCTGGTCAGGCTATAGGTACAATATAATGCTACATACATGCATATGCTCACGCCTATGTCCCACTACTGGGGTAGGCAGAGACAATAGATCGCCACATGCTACGATTCTGACACACATCTTTCGCCTCCTCAACATTCATAAGTCTCTTCACACCACATTCATTCCCACATAAAATAAAATATCAAAATTAGCATGTACTATGTGTGTGAGTAATTTAATAATGTAGATGCTCGGAGTTTACCCTCCGAGATCGAATCAGAAATGAAGAGATTCGCAGAAGAACCAATGTATCCGACATATCCCAAAGAAATGCTAAACTAAAAGTGGCAATGCAACCCAATCCAGCCGGCCATCTTGGCCAAGTAGATTTTTGAAACAAAATGGTATTCATAGATTCAAGGTATTCATTAGAATGAGATAATAGCATTTTGAACACTGTTGTTAAATTAATTAGTTAAGAAAAATTAAATTTACTTTCTTAAAACTTAAATTTGTTTTCTTAAAAGTTGACTTGTCTGACAAAACATTAATTTCTCAAGGTACACCACTAGTTTTTAATTAGTAACGAAACTTTAGACAGTATACTGTATACAGACCGTGAATCTGATCAACTTTCCCTAAGGAACATCAAAAACGATATTTTTTTTGGACTTCTCTATCCTCTCATACAAAAGTGCGGATCGGCCGATTGATTTGCTATGGGAGGTCCACAAATTTTTCTCGTTTTTCGACCCGTGTTCCTTAGGAAAAGTTGTTTAGATTCACGGTCTGTGTATACACCCTTAGGTTCAAGAACTATATTTTCGGTCACGGAGCAGCTAAGTTCAATATTAAATTACTTTGGAATTACTTTACCGACACTAAAAACTTTGATAAAGTTATATGTCAAGATTGACAGTCGAAGATACGAAAGCGTCGAAAAAAATTGGAACCAGTACTGGCTCCTAAACCCTATACATATACACGCACACATACATAATTTGTATGGCGCCTCACGCACACCAACCTATGAAACTTGGCCCCTTTTGTTTTATACGGTAAAACAGTGAGGCTCATTCTAGACATATAATTTTTCTAAGAGTAAAAACTCAAAAAGGAAAATCGTGAGGATATAAAATGAAGAATAGTTTTATCGAATTTGCTTTAGCTTTAGTATCTTCCTTTTAAGATTTCAAGCATGTCGACATGCACTCAGTTAAATCACGGTGAAGAAAATGTAAAATAAAATTAATACTATTTCATTCTTCAGTAGAAAGAAAGTATTGTGCACAAATAATAAAAAATACTTTTGTTTGCAAAATTATTCATGGCTTCGTACACTCAGTCGGTAAATTAGGTACAATTTTTATGAAAGAAACCATATTTATTTGTACATGTGCACAAAAATTTTCCGTTTGCATTCGTCCTTAAAACGTCCCTCGGTGAACTTGGTGTACAATACCCTTAGCCCCACTTGCGTCAACATGGGTTAGCAACAAACTCCAGGTTAAATTGGTAACCCATGATTTTTTGTATAGAAAAACAATTGAGAGAGCTATTTTACCCAGAGTTAACTGGTAATTAACCTAGGTTGACGCAAGTGGGGCGTGTAATTCTACTACCAAAATTTTCTGGCACTTTTTTCGGGGGACAAGGTAGCAAGAAATCCGTTTAAAATAAAAATATGTTAAAATCATGAAAAACAGTGTCGTGTGAACAAACAAAACAAACATGATAAGTTCGAAGTTATTGTTCCGCAATTATAGGCTGTCGCGTTTAGTGATAATGATAAGGTATAAAATCGTTTTTAGGTAATCCCTCCTCGCGTTAGTATTTACCCTCTGTCAACGTACAAGATCAAGAAATCTTACGCATTTACCTACAAACGATTTTATACCTTATCACTAAACGCGACAGCCTATAATTGCGGAACAATAACTTCGAACTTATCATGTTTGTTTTGTTTGTTCACACGACACTGTTTTTCATGATTTTAACATATTTTTATTTTATAAATTGTCTATGAAAAAACCACGAGAAAAGTCTGGCAGGCCTTTTTAGGGTTCCGCAGTCAAACTAGGAAGCTGCATTAGGTGGACGCAGGGAGACCACCGCGGACGGTCGGCCACTTGTCGGTGCTTTTTAGGGTTCCCCATAGGGTGAACACGGGACTCTATTCATAAGCCTATGTTGTCCGTCCGTCCGTCCTAGCTTCAGAGTATCTTCTGAACCGTAATAGGTAGCCGGTCGAAATTTTCACAGAATTTATTGGATCTGATTGATGACAAAATAATAAAAAAAAAACAAAAAGAAAAGAATTAAGGCTAGCCCCATACAAACAACTAGTTTTCTTCAACGTTTTTCTTCTCGCTCTAATGTAAAAACGGTAATACATTAAGCGTCAAACTTAGTATAATTTTTTTTAGAAACACCACACGCAGGCTTTCTAAGTCTCTGTAATGCGTTTATCTCGAAATATAACCCAAGACAAACCAAAATGGTTTAAAGGCATGAATTAGTTATAAGCAAAGTGTAAGTTATGTTACAAAATAAGTAAATAAAACAATAAAAATATGCGGTCAAAGTCAAAAAGGCGTACCGGCGCGCTCCCTCTAAGTTTTGAAATAGTGGAGTAAAAGTGAAAATGTTACTTCAATCAAAATAAAATGCTGCAGCGCAACCAGTGTCAGAACAACAACCAGTAAAATTGATTTGTTTTCTGTTATTAGAGAGCGCTCCAATGTCCTGAAGGTGGTTGCAGAGTTGTCAATTTCATACAAAACGTTGTCGTAGAACACTCGTAGACGGTATTAATAAAATTAATCTTTTATATATGGAAAAATAGCCGAGAAAATCTATATTGCGCGTCTCAGATAACATTTACAATTTATAATATAATTACGAAGATATAAGGCTTTGAAATTTTGTATGAATAATTTTAAAGCTTGATATCTTCGTAATTAAATTATAAATTGTAAATATTATTTGATAATCTAGATTTTCTAAGCTATTTTTCCATATATAAAACATTACGTTTATTAATACCATCTACTAGTGTTCTACGACAAATTTTGTATGAACTGAAACCACCTTAAGTTAGAAAAACATTTACAAATAGTTTTGCTACTTATACGAGTGATGTATCGTTGCTGAAGTATCGATAGTTTTACAATCGATAGTATCTGAAAATGTTTTCAGTGAAAACAGTCACACTATCGATAGCTCGGAGCGTGACAATACTATCACGGAGTGCAATACTATCGAATTTCGGAAGAACAATGCTACCGATATAGTATGGTACTATCGATTGTTTTGAACCAACAAAATAGTCCACAAAAAAAAAAACTAGTGTGCTTTAGACCACACGACTTGAAACTACTACTATTAGTATCATACAAATATTTGTCCCTTACGGGATTGGAACCCGCGACTCTCGGCACAGCAGGCAGGTTCACTACAGACTGTGCTATCGGACCGTCGAAGAATGGTTTATTGATATGATTGACAACATCTTAGGTGGTCTAAAGCACACTCGTTTTTAAAAACACTTAAAAATTTTTGCATTTTCTTCCCAACGGAATAATTTTCAGCCACGAGATTTAAAACGCTTCAGGTTCTATTTTAAGAAATTAATATTAAAATTAGAATTATTATAATTGGTAATGACATCATGCCAGCGAAAGTCATTTATACATCGTCGTTCGAAAACTCTATGCTATTAGCATGGTGGTACTATACATATCGCCTCGCCCGATCCCACTTTTCGCATTCAACCAACTTACTCCCCAAGTCAAGCGTGCGTAAAGAAGTTTTACTTCAAAAATCTATCGATAATATCGGAACTATCGATAGACCAGTCGATCGTCATATTATAGTCAACGATTTGCACGCATAATGTCAGAAACGCAAAATGACAGATACGCAAAATGCCAGTTATCGCGTTATGCCAGATACTCAAAATGCCAGGAACGCAAAATGACTCAACAGACAATCGGTATACTATCGATTGCCGCCTACCAATCGGCAATACAAGTAAAATGGCTACTGAATCCTATCATGGGCAAGACCGTAACGCTCTTGGCAGTTTTTTTATTGTATGCACGCTTGTTTCAGAACGTTTTATTAAATGACTAAGGTGGCATAGTAAAACGTTCGTATTAAATTAAAACAATTAATGTATTGTTTTAATTTCTGTAAAAAAGTCGTTCATTGTTAAGCATACGTGATGCTACTTATTTATTATAGAAAAGGCACATAATTATATTTCATTATTGTAGTGAAAAGAAAACAATAAAGACAATAACTACCCTTGAATATTAACATTCAGAATAATAGGTACCCTAGCTTTCGTAATTATTTTTCCATCATATTGTTACAAGTGTACTTTTCGAACTTCAGCCAGGTATAAAATGATGAACAGAGTTAGTGAAACAGCATACGCATTAGTGAAACAGCAGTGGTGATAATGCCGAAGTTTATGTTTTTTGTAGCCCTTGTGGCTCCTTTGTTAGTTTTGGTGTCTTCAACAGAAATAATCGAGAAATTAACTAAAGGTACGACGACAACAAAAATATTTAAAAAAAACACCCTAGAAATACTAAAGGGGGTGCTTCAGCCCATTAAACTGAACAACATTCACTATGGAGCCAACATCGAAATTGCGAAAAAAGAAACTGCTATCCCATTTGAGTCGAGAACGAGATGCTATTGCAGTTTTGTATGAAACAGCTGATTTTTTTTTGCGATATCCAAGTTGGCTTTATAGTGAAAGTTGTTAAGTTTGATGGTCTCAAGCATCCCCTTAACTATATTAATAGGGTATTTTCTTACACCCTGTACAGGGTCCTTCTTTATATATGCTGACTGTTTTTAAGGGGCTACCTGCCGGTTTTGGGTAACTTTGTAACCATTTTATTCATTAACTATGGCACTTTTTGAGCTTAAAAATACACTGAACCATCTACAGGATATGAGAAGTGATGTGGTTATTCTAGAAATCGATTTTAATGAATAAAACCGAAGAAAAGGGACTCTGAAGTCACCCCTTTTTTCCAGTTGTAACCATTTTATACTCTTACATTTTGAATCGGAAGAAAATGAAAATTTACAATATTGTTCACAATACAATTTAGAATGATGTGGTTTTCTTACTTTTTAGAAATGAATAAAAAATGATATAATTTTACAAAGAAAACAGCTAAATTCTGACCGGAGCCACGCGCTCGTTCGCATCGATTAGTATGGAGAGTCGTGGTCCAGGGCAGATACGCCTTAAGAACATGATCAGACCATCAACATTATCTATAGGAGGGTGGGACCAACATTGAAATTGCGAAATAAAAATTCTACTGTTACATACATTTGGGCGAGTAGGTTTGCAGTCTTGTATAGAATAGCAGGTTTTTTCCACGATTTTGGTGTTAGTCCCATTTATAAGTTTCTTCAGTATGATGGTCTGATCATCGCTTTAAAAACCGCCAGCAATATTAAGTGTAGTATTATCTCGTATTCTCGGGAAAGAATAAGGTACTATTTTAGTATTTATTAAGGGCTTATTTCATTTTTTTAGCACCCGTATGTGGCAGAAATGAAAAATACGTTAAAAATTGTTCAAAAACTGCATGCGCCTGTATTGATGAACATATTAGGGACGCAAAAGGAGATTGCACACCCATCAAGAAATGCCGTAAGTTAATCACATTTATAATAGTCATTTAGAATATTTATTAACTTACATCGTCAAGCACTTTTGATATAAGCAAAATCATCAACACTATTAAGATTGGACCAAAAATAGATGTAGTCACAGCTAAGAGGAAAGAGGATTCTTTATTCCAGTTTGTGTTATGTACACACGGCGACCATAAAACTAGGCAATGATCTGAATTATTATTAGATAATAATAATGCCTCCACCAACACGCACTGGGCCCGCGTGGTGGAGTATGGCCCACTCCCTCTCACCCTTATTCGTTAGAGGAGGCCTTTGCCCTGCAGTGGGATTCTACAGGCTATAACTTACTTACTTACTTAGTCCATATGAACAGATGTTATACTCAGAAGGTTTTATAAGCAAAACGCACTGGCAAGGTATCTTCTTTGATTGATTTATTGCGGGTTCCAAGTCAGATTAGAGTCATCCCCGGGCTCGCTGGACTTCATTGTCTAGTGTTGTGAATGGTCGCCGCTGTTGATCCCGGTTTACAAGAGTAACAGCGGTGGGAATGTGTGTGGCCTATGCCCAAGAAAAAAAGAATGAAAAAAAACGCAATGCGTTCTACTCGCAGAATACCCACCCGCATCGCATAATGACCCTTTCGCTGTCCGTCCCATTCTCAAAACGTCCAATTAAGGAAAAAATTATCATCGAAATAATTATTATAATTTAACAATAATAATAATAAATTTTTAGCACCCGTATGTCGCAAAAATGAAAAATACGATGGAAATTGTTCGAAAAATACAGCCTGCAGCTGTATTGATGGATATGTGAGGGATGGCCAAGGAGATTGTAGTAAGTATACTAGAAGTCCCATTTAAGGGGATGATCAGACCATCAAACTGAACAACTTTCTCTAAAGGTTTAAATTGAAATTTTACATGAAACAACAGTTTTTTTCTCCTTGTTAGCTCCATAGTGAAAGTCATTCAGTTGGACGTTATATAAACTTTATTTGGTTTACAGTCTAAACCACCTATAAATATTACTAGATTCTTTTGTTAAACCTTGCTTATTTAAAAAAAAAATATTGAAATGAGAAAAATAAGTCTTTAGATTTTTGTTTTAGTAAATGTTACTTGAAAGTTATACAATTCTTTGATAATCTTTAATTAACTAGTATTCTAAGGTACTTTATTAATTTATTATAGAACTGAAATGTGGAGAAAATGAAGAATATTCAAACTGCATTAACGGTAAATGTTCTGGACCAAGAAATTGTTCAGAATTAGGAGCACCCGTTCATTCTGTTGACATTATTCCTGAGAAATGCATCGAAGGATGTGTCTGTATAGAGGGATATTTGCGTAATCGCTTTGGAAAATGTGTACCAGAAGAAAAATGTTGTGGTTAGTAAATCTTTTCCCAATTTTCCCAATACAGTTAATAATAATCTTTCTACCTATTTGCACCCAACTGCGCGACGCAAAGAAAGTGTAATGTGTTTATCAGCACATATTATATGTATTTATGTATGTATATGAGTACGGTTATTATTAATTTAATTGGAGTTTACCCGTGATTTCGTCCGCACGGGTCATCATTGTAGCGAGATAAATTATGTATACCTACCAGGTTTTAAGTCTAAACTTAAGCTTTCACACAAAAAAGTTTCATCGGAATTGATTCAGTAGTTTTCGCGTGATGTGCGAACAAACAAACAGACAAAAAAAGTGTGTAATTTGGAGTCAGGGAGACCTAAACACGTACCTTTTTTTGTAAATATCTTCAGTCAGACACACTTCTGTTACCTGTAAGTTTATAATAGTAGAGATGTATGAACAGAATATTATATGAATACCTACATTAAGCAGTGATTGTACCTATGATTCTGAACAAGTTTCCCGAAGACATCTATAAGGAAAAACAAAAAAAAGACTTTCCATACGTACCATAAACACAATCAGCTGATCAAACGTTTGTATGAAAAGATTTATTTTTCGTTTTCCCTCTAATCATTTGGGAAAGTTGTTCAATATCATGGAGTTAAACCGTTAAAGTAATGCACTGTCTATCCTAACACGCTGTATTTAGTACCAATACCTAGGTAAATAAAGAAAATAAATTATATTTGTTTGATCAGATTGCCAAAAACATGAAGTTTTCTCAAAATGCATCAACGGCGATTGTTTTGGAGCGCGCACTTGTGAAGAAAAGGGATGTCCAGAAAAATGTTATAAGATTGATAGTAAAGACTGTATAAAGGGATGCATCTGCAAGAAAACATATTTGAAGTATAAAGGTGTCTGTATTCCGGAGGATGAGTGTCCCCCAAAATGTACAAAGAAGAATGAAATCCTCGTAGAATGTCCTTTTAAATGCCCAGCGAGGACATGTGGTACTGATGATCGGTTGGTCAAGTGTGCGAAACAATTAGAAGTCGGTGACCCAAAGTGTCCACGAGCGGCCTGCATATGCGACGATGGCTTTTTTAGAACTCGGGATGGAGAATGCGTTCTATGGAAACAATGCCGTAAGTAGCCTTTTTTTGGTCAAAACCTTAATACATACCTATATAAATAAGATATGCGGAATCCAAATAATAGTGGCTGCAGGCAGCCAAAAAATGAAAAAAAATTATACTACATTTTATAATACCTATTAAAAATAATAAAGATAATAATAAAAAAGATAAATGAAATTATTCAATATTCTATGCCTACTCCGAGATGAGTATTTATCTAAACTACCTCAAATGTACTATCGCGGACTTTTCCGCCTGACGGACACTAGGCTCATTTTTGCTTGCATACTACGACTTGCATACTAAAAATTAAAAGCGCAGTCTAGCCCCGCCCTATTGATGAATAGACCAATGAATGAAAAGTTTCCAAACAATAGGTAAATTAAGCGCGAAATTTTTTTTACGAGATCATGCGGAAAAGTCCGCGATAGTACCTATGAAACACATGTTTTTTGCGATTTAATTTTTAGCTTTGCTGCAAATGTAAAAGTTGTTTAGGGTAGAGTCTTAACTTAAAAGGATGCCAATATTTTAGATTTACCCTGCATATTGTAACTTTATACAGAAAATTCTTTTTTTCATTGACAATTCTGAAAAGACATTTTTTTTCAGCTGCCAATTGCTAGGAATCGCAGAAAGAAGACCAAACAGTTCTAAAATCAGGAAGCTGGTACATCTTATACAGAGTGTCTTAAACACCATAGTAAAGTTATTCTTAAGGGGGTGCTTCAGCCCGTGAAACTGAACAACTTTCACTATATGGAGCCAACTTTAAAAGCACGAAAAAAAAACTGCTGTCGCATACAAAACTCTCTACCGACTCGACTAAAATGTATGTGAGAGCAGTTTATTTTTTCGCGATTTCGAAGTTGGCTCTATACTGAAAGTTGTTCAGTTTGATGGTCTGAAGTACCTGTAGACTTACTGTACTGTACCTACAGTTAAGTATTTGTAGACTAATTAATCTTCAATGCGGATACTTATTTCTATTTTATTTTAATAAGGAAATTCCATTCAAAAGTACGTACCTACTAATCAGCATTTAAATATAATACTTACATTTCTAAATTCATCATTTAAGTAAGTAAATTCAAATTCATGTAAACATTTTCGACGAATAAAAACATTATTTTTTCAAAATTAATTTTCCACTCTTGTTTTATTTCAAAATCCTTGCTTGTAGATTTTTCGACGACAAAAGGTGCATAACGTCTATAGCATAGCTATGCTATAGACGTTATGCACCTTTTGTCGTCGAAAAATCTACGTGCAATCTAAATTGTGCACGAAAATTAACTTTCTGCATATTTAATAGATGTGATCGAGGACAAAAATTTATAAAAGATTAAAAAATCATAGTAGTCTAAAGTTAAGTAGTAAAAACCCATAGTTTAGTAGTATTTTACCTTGACGTTACGATTTATAATTCACCGCCCCATTTCTTCCCGTGGGTGTTCGACTAGGTACGTTTAGTCGACGACTCGTACCCACGGTAAGAAATAGGATTTCATATGCAGTGTATCTGTGGGTGAAAAGCTAGCTACATATAACCACTTTACTCGTAATTGCATCTTAAAACCGTCAATATGCTAATCGTTAGCCTTGCTATACCTAATTGCCATTGCTAATGTTTCTAACCACCCTAAAGGGATTACGCTAGAATTAATGTAAGATTTGCATGAAAATATTTGAGCCACGGTAACTTTGGAACTAAATATTTAAACAGAAATCTGACAAGGTATCGACTACCGACACAGATATCGTTTCTAGATAGCATTAAAATCTAAATGTCCAAAATAAGACGTAACCTTAGATGAAAGTAAAATTGACGTAAAGCTTCGTTTCGTATGGAGCGCTTTAGGGTTGAACCTCATCTGACAGCACAGCATCGCATTTTTCCGTTGCCCCATCCTTTTCTGTCACTCAGGAACGTCTTTTGCTAGAGCAAATAAGATAGACAGAACGCGAACGATAAAATGCGATGCTGTGCTGTCAGATGAGGTTCAGCCCTTATCAGGAACGTGCCGGAACGTAGATCTACCGTTACGCGACGAAACAATAGATTTTCTATTGTACTCGTAGGTAGGTATACTTATCTGGAATTGCGACAGAATTGTTGGAACATTAAGATGTTCGTGCCGTTGTTGTATGGTTTCCATAATAAAAGCCTTTATTGCTAGTTTGGGATCATTACAATGTATGTGCCTGTGAGCGTTATTTATTTATTTATTTATTTTATTTTCTGTCACTCAGGAACGTCCTTTGTTAGAGCATATAAGATAGACCGAACGGAACAGCATGGAACAGCACGCCGCGTGCGATCGCGCGATGAAGTGACGGAAAAATGTGATGCCGTGCTTCTTGATGTAGTTCAACCCTAAGTCTGCAGACTTGCGGGCCTCATGTTTGACATGCCTGATCTTCATTATAATATAAGTTTAAGTCACTTTTACTTGCGACACATACCTAAGCACCATTGTGTAGACAATATTATGATCTTGTCTAGTTATCATAATACAAGTCCAGGCTGGATTCTGGAACTTTAAATGTGACTAGATAATTTGTGTGACACTGTCCAAGATATTTATTTAAAATATTTATTTATCTAAAATTGTCATTTTGAAATTAGGTGCGATTTCTTTATGCTTTTCGAATTTGGTTTCCTTGGATTAGAAGGCACCACAATGACATAATTAAGGACAAGCCAGTCAAAAATAGGTATACCTACTAAAATTACGTAGTTTAGTAGAGGTGAGGCGGTTCTGAAAGAGTCAAGGTCGTTCAGTGGTGGATACGCCTTAAATGAAACATAAATGTTTAATATTACTTACAACCAAAAACTTCTAAGCGTTCCAATCTTTCTATATACAAAAAGCTAATTGAATGTTATCTGAAATGTTCTCTAAGTCCTTCTCGTGAAACTTGCAAAAAGTTGGTGAGTATCTCCACAGAGGATTGTACAGAGTAACAGCTACTAAGGGGCGTCAATTTTATTAGCCTATTCTTGTAGGGCTGCCTTAAAGGAAATAAATTTAATTGGAGTACGTATGAAGCGTAGGTAAATGTTTTATGACACAATTGTAAATTGTTTTTGATTATTTTGTTAGTTATTATTTGTTATTAATTCATTTTAGACATGAAAATATTAAAACAATTTACTTATCTTTTGTAGTTCTTAGACATATTTAGTTGTAGTTAAAACTATGTATTTCATTAAAATAAAAATAAAAAATAATGACAACATTGTTAAAATGATGCCAAGTTTTATTTCAATGTAGTGTTTCTTTATAAATGTTTACATTACTCTTCCAATCGTTCATGCACACAGTGCAAAATAATTTACAATTTTTTTATTCGACTTCTACTACCTATAAACTAATAAAATAAAAATATCGAGAGTACTACACGGAGCGGTGACGGGCGCGCGGGTAAAATCAACGATGTGTCACCCCTCACAGTCACACCTTCGTTTCGCCCGAAGTCACCCTCGGTCTCGTTGGTGAACCTCGTAGGTGAATGCGCGCACACAAACACGCTGCGCATGTAGTGATGCGCCGCTTTTGCGAGCTTGTACGAAGCTGTCACTCTGTACAATATAATCCTCTGTGGTATCTCGCTACTTTTATTATTACGAAACTTTTGTCTGACAGGCAACAACGCGAGAACAATTACGGGATGACATTTATATTTGTTTGTCTTCGCGTCGGTCGTCGATCTGATACTTTTGTACGAAAGTTTAGTAATATCGTGTTACATCACCGCGGAACTGTTTAAATATGATGAAATAATGTGTTGCTTCCGGGTCATGTTTATGAAATAATGGCAATAAGAAAATGTGGTCGCGAGTAGATTGTTTTTTTAATTTTTATTCTAAGGAAGATAAGCATATGCTCACGACTATATTCCCCGAGGGGGTAGTCAGAGATATTCTGAAACCTCAGAACATCCACGTTTCACCAGTAGTACTGAAACTCTGTCCAGTGTGACGGGGGCTGAGCCCGTCGCCACTTATATTATAATGGACAGTGGGTACAATATACGCCTCGAAATTGAAGCATGCAGGTTTCCTCACGATGTTTTCCTTCACCGAAAAGCCAGTGGTGTAAAAATCGTACATAAATTCCAAAAAACTCATTGGTACGAGTCGGCTTGGACGGGGATCGAACCATCGTGTCCTGCACGGCAGGCAATGTTACTCGCCACTGGACCACTACGGCATATAAGAAAGGAAGGAAGATAAGTATATAATTATCACGACTAAAGTCCTTGAGGGGGTAGTCAGAGATAATTTGAAACCTCAGAACATTCACGATTCACTATTAGTTCAGTGTGACGGGAGTAAGCCCGTCGCGTCTCTCCTTTTTAGGAATAAATAAGTTTATGTAAATAAGTGCCCGAATATCTGACCACCGGTAGTAATCACATAGTAAACGCATCATCAAATCTTTTATTTGTAATCAAAAATTACAAATTAACAATTTTATCACATTATCTTTTTATACCCGATGCAAACTTCTTCAAAAACTATCAATATCACTATCAACATTGTTACTATTTTTCAAGGTCTTAACAATATCGATATACTATCGATAGTTTCACAATGTTTAGGCAACACTAGTAAATACGTTTAGTTTATATTTTCCAATCACCTGAAAGCGTTACTTCCGCTCTCGAGTCGTCGGATTCAAAGGCTTGCACGATCACAATCGGCCAGATATCTCTAAAATGTATTATGCCATTTCCTTGCGACGCTAGCTTATCGCAGCCTATACATTTTTAAGAAGATAAATGGAAGGTGCAACAGAAAGTCATTGTTCCCCGTAGAAACGGTATACATTCACGAAATTGCTACTTTATCTAATGGTTATGTTGTGTATTCCGACTTCCAACTCTTTTCTTTTATCTGATAGATGATTTGATTTTTGTGAGATACGCACGTCGAAATATATTTGCGACTAGAATACAAATGTCTTTTTTTTTCTTGATGTAGTTTCATTTTATGGTTTAAGACAATATTTTATATCTGTCTATACTTGTTACGTTACTGACTGACTTATAAGACAACGAACAGCCTAAACCGTTGAAGATAGAAACAAAAAATTTGGAATATAGATTCTACAGAGGATGCAGGAGTGCACTAGGAAAGGTTTTTTTTATATTCTAATTTCTCGCGGACGAAGTGGCGGGTAAAAGCAATTATAAAAACCTTAAGACATTATAAAAATAATAACAATTGACCTGATTATAAAAAACTGAATTATTCAGATCATAAACTAAAAAACTTTTCCTAAGAAACATAATTATATATGGTCGAAAAACGAGACTTTTTTTGGATGTTTCCTAATTACGGATATTCGGAATACGGAATTACGTAAGTAGGTACGGATCAGCCGATGGATTTTCATACATTATATACAACATACATATACATAGGTACACATATATACATACATACACACATACATAAATATTCATAGATAAATACGTAAAAGATACTGCATAGTTTTAGTAAATCGAAGATAAAAATCTCAAGATAGAAAGAATGTCACGCAAACTAAGTTTATACTTTTGTTGATAAATTTCGATATATTTCAATTGTAAATTTTCAACTCGCGTGTAAACTTTATAAAAATATCTGATAACTGTAAATAGTTCACAGACGTCCTGTAGACAACCTTCAGTGTAGTTGTGGTCAGTAATAAATAACTGTTTCATAAGTTATTTATGAGCTTAAATTTGTCAAGAACTTACCTAATTGTTTTGCTCATTTATTATTTTATAGATAAAACTAAATAGGTAGGTATTAACTTCAGTGCTTATACAGGGTGTAAAAAAAACACCCTAGTAATACTTAAGGGGGTGCTTCAGCCAATCAAACTGAATTACTTTCAGTATGGAGCCAACTTCGAAATCGCGAAAAAAATCTACAAAACTGCAGTACCGATTCGACTAAAATATATGGGACAGCAGAATTTTTTTCGCGATTTCGATGTTGGCTCCACAGCGAAAGTTGTTCAGTTTGATGGTCTGAAGCAGCCCCTTAAGTATTACTAGGATGTTTTGTTACACCCTGTACTAAATTTATGTTTAAGCCGAAATACAATTTGTACGAAATTCTCGCGTTTGATCATTGTTATCAGTGAACGATCATGCTATTTAGTTAAATTTATTTAACAGAAACAATATAAATGTTAAGCAAATGAATGAACATAAACTGCGCCTCACTGAGGCCCACATTGAGCACCTCCTCCGTGATGTCTCTCAAGGAACCGTCCAAAACATCCACCTCACCCGGACACAGCCAAGTAGGAGCAGTCCTCACAGTGTATGTCAGCTTCGGCATAGAAAAACAACTCCGGAGAAGAACCAATGAGACAGTAGCCGAAAGATGCCTAAAATGATCCCGAACAGAAATAAGGGAACGGTTCTTCTCATTGAGCACCCCAGGCAAAGCTTCTGGGTAAATCGGGGCGCCCAGCAAAGTAAAACTGGACCTATCAATGACCTTCAGCCCAGGAATGAGTCTTTCAAAGTGCGAAAAAGCACTCGAAGTACTAGACCCAGAACTGAAGAATTCACACTTCGCAGTGTTAACCGCCATGCTAATTCAATTCAATTAATTACTTTATTGCACTCCAAAACAGGACATACACTTGAATAATGATTAAGATTTGCAAGTATAAGTATGTACAAATAAGGCGGTCTTTTCGCGATTTCTTCCAGATAATCTTAGGGTAGAGGAGCTAACGATGTTGATAATAAAGAAGTTGTGCAAATAAGAAGTGTTTTTACTTCAAGTACACGAGAAAATATTTGAGAGACAAATTATAACACCGCAACAACAAAGAGAGAAAATCAAAATAACCGATAAAAATAAATTACTTCTCTAGTTAAAATTGCTTTTAAGCAATATTAAGTAATATAATCTACAAAATATATAAGGATCATAGAGAATAATTGTACTAGAAATCATATTTTATAATTATTCACTGGCCAATTCAAAAGATCTTTGTAGTAAATATAATTTTCTCCCCTCCGGACGGAAAGCGTCAATTCTCGTCTCGCTGCGCTAAACAATGTTGCCGCTTTCCACCTCGGTCGAGGAGAAAAATAGTATACTAACCTCCGACAGTAAATAAGAAAGCCTCAGATCACATGTTTCTTGACATCGGTACGCCTCGGTCAACAATGACATAAGATCTAAGACCTTCCTTACTTTCCTGTAGGGCTCGCATGCCACCCCCGAGAAAACGATAAAAATCTAGATGTGCCTCCATTCTTATTATTTTACGTATGGCAGAAAGAGCGCGCATGACGTTTTTCTCGTTCAAACGCTTTGTCGTGGGTGGCATGCTAGCTGTGCTGTCCTCGGTGTGTTATCTACTAAGTATAACTGAACAGAAAACATTTCATTATCAAAAAGCAGTACCTTCATAAAGACGTCATGAATATTACAGTACAACAAAATGTGTGAACAGAACATGAACAGAAGTTTATTTGTCGTATAAGGGCACCGTGACGTCACTCTTATGTCTGCCATGTCACAAGGACCCTTGTCACATCACGTCACAATCCTCTTAGCTTTGTTACTGAAAGCATTTATACATTTCCTAAACTATTCCTATTGTGATTATAAAGTTTATTTTATTTTCGAATCTCTTGTCAAAGTCAGATGTAGACTTTAGCGAGAGAATTGAGGTTTCTAAATTCTGAATGGAAAATACTGGAAGATAAAATATTTGTATTGTTTTAATTGGGATATTTCACTCTTCATTCTGACTCGTTTTCATTCTAGCTTGCAGAGGTATAACTAGCGCTATTGGTTGCAATTTCAAGTATACTTTGGCTGCCTCGCTTTACAAATTCTCTGTCAATATCTGTTAGAAGATACTCAACATTTTGCAACGGTCGTAATTCGGGTTGAAACAATACTCGATCTAAATTCTCAATTCTCCTGATCATCATCATCAGCCTATACAGGATGTTACATAAGTAAAACTCTTAAGGGGTTGTTTAGACCATCGAACTAAACAACTTTCACTGTGGGACCAACATCTAAACCGCTAAAAAAAAAAAATTGATATCCCATACATATTTTAGCTACGGCGGCACTTGTTATCGGGCATAGGCCCACCACAGATTCCCACCGCTGTAACTCATGTGAACCTGGATCAAAAGGATCCACACTTGACTTAATATTTCGCTAACGGATCCCTAAATCGAAAAACCGATTTCCTGCACCCACAATATTTGTAAAATACCTATCCAACGATACCCCACACCATGGGATAGGCGAGAAAAAAAAATTTCATCTCCACTTTTCGTGTAGGTACCCCATCGACCTAGAACTCTATGGACACAGGGTCTAGTACAAAATTCTCGATAAAAGTGTCCCAAACTAACCTTATAAAAAATATTGGTATGCATAGTAATGTAAACAAACTGAAAACATTGCAATTGAAATCGTATGAAGCTAGTCACAAGGGTTAATTTTGCTTAATCCTACTTTTTTTTTATATAATTAATGGCTTTTTGCTTGTGCGTAGCACCGCATTTCCGCCAGTGTCAAGTGTAATTTATGGGAGTATCTATCCCAATCTCAGGGATTGTTTTTGTTCAAGAACAAGAAGAGATTGAGGATTGCGGAGCCTCGTGGCAGGCAAAAACGCGACGCGCGAAAACCACGCGAGACGTGTGCTCGGGTCAATTCCTGCAACGTGACTCCCTTAATCCTACTTAACACCATATGCAGCTTCGACTGGAGGTGAAAATGAACATCAAACATGACAGGCGTAATGGCGGACGCGATGACAGATAGTCAATAAATAAAATAAAAATTAAATATTATGTTCGTAAACAAAATGATACTTCTAAATGATAAAATAATAGTTTGCTTACTGAAAATAGGATACACCATTACATTATTTCACTTTTCTTTGGTAGTTTTTACATGTTTTTACAACACAGTACGCCATCATGAACTCGCGCGTGCTTAGACGATCAAACAAAGACTGGCAAGAGACTACAGTGCCTTTTTGAATTGTACACTTCTTTTGGTTCGGACACTTTTGAGCGTGGACCCATCTTCCATAGTGTTCTAATTCAATGAGGTACCCTAAAAAAAAATCATTTTTAGATTTTATTTTACCACTTTGTTGACGTGATTATTATTTATACCCATGTCAAAATTACAGTTTTATAGTACTAGGCGTCCTGAGCTAAGCCGAGGACAGACGCACAGGCGGACGTACATCGCGAAACTTTAAGGGTTCCTTGTTGACTACGGAACTAAAAATGACGTCAGAAAGCTATCTATGTGATATTATTTTCAATAAAACATTTTGAGTTTAGTTGAGTTGAACAACAGTAGATATTATACCAACTTTATCGTCAAATCTAGCAATATCTCCTAACTCGAAACTAAACTAAGCACTAACTAAAACGCAAGCTTCTTATCAAGAAACGAGCATGTTCATATGCACGTGTTGCGGCCTACCTATCAAACTCCACCGACAAAGCCAAGTAAGTCTTGTATTATGCAAACAAGCATCATGTAAGGCGTGGATTTATGAGCCAAGTTCGTTGAGAGAATCGTGAGCTTCACCCTTGGGAGCACCCCGAGCACCCGCCCGCCCCACTATTGCTCCATATAAATTCATATTTTGGGTAAGATGTACACCAATGCCCTTGGGCGACAAATGACATTGATTTATAATCTTCACCCTCAAAATGTGTATGTGTAATTAATAGCGTTTCAGTTCTACGATATTAAACGTGATTAAACTTTGAGACTGTTGATTTTTCATTTCAAAGTTGCATTTTGACTACAAGCTTACTATCATCATCATATCGTATGGCATTATTTTTCTTCATGCTTGGTTCCGAGGAGGTTTAACTTTCGAGGTTATCATGTTTTAGCCAGTCTTCCGCTGCCGGGGTTAACCTATGGAGTTCTTCAATTCCACCGGGGAAATGGTGCAGAGTGCACTCATTTACCACATGAGTGAGGGTTTGGTCAGGTGCTCCGCAGTCACACATCGGTGACTCCCTCAGGCCCCACTTATAGAGCTGGAAGTTGGTCAGCAACAAGCTGATCAAGGTTGGCTGATTGTCCAAGCTTACTATTAATTCGTATCACCTTTGTAATTAGAGAGTAAATTCTTAAAATAAATCAAATTTTTGTGATTTTATCAATCGATTTCTGTAATGATTCCTGCCAACTAATCATCATACCTAACATCGTCTTCAAAACCGTACCTATACATAATTGTGTACAGTTATTATGATCAGACATGTAGCCTCGGACAGCCATTTTTCGACGTTCGCGTTGTCTGGTACCTATTACAGTAATTATCCTTTCTATAGCACCATCATATTATATTGAATAGGTAGCCATTTCGTGTAATGAGCCCCAAATGATAATCCTCAGTGTTCTCAGCAAATGAGGTATGAATTGTTCGATACGCCTCTAGAGCGGTCGTCTACCAAAGATATTACGATTAGGTACTAGAAAGGTATTAATAACTTCATTTTTAACAAATGTTACATCATCATTTAAAAAAGAGACAATATTGTATTGATTATATCCAATAAAATTTATAAGATCAATGACAAGAGTTTAAATGCTAGGATTAATTAAAGATTTGTATGGAAATCTTTGAGGCAATGTAACTTTAAAACTATAGATTTTAACTAAAATCTGACACATTACAAGCAAAGAGATTAGTTTCTAAATTGTTTCTGAAAAATGACATAGTATTGAAAATACATATAACCAGGCTTCGTTTTTTTGGATACCAGAATTATTATAGCAACAAAAAATAATGATTTCTTAGCAAGGTCTACAAAAATTTATAGTTGTAACAAAATTAATAAATATAGGTAATACTACAAAATTCTACAAGGACTACATTTTTCTCTCTGTGTACTTATTTCACAGAATGGTGGATGCGCTGTGTTTTTGGTATACATCCCAGAGACCAACCATAAATTAAAATTTGCAAGACATAGATATACTTACTGTGAAATAAAACTATCAAAATTACTGTAAAAATTTTGGGAAAGGTCAATTCAAGTCTGTGAATCTTATTCGATATCCCACTCTTCTTCTTCTCTTCATTTATGGTTTTTATTTAACGAAAATTCACGAAAACCGTAAAATATTACTATAATTGAAAAAAAACGAAATAAGTAGGTAAACGAATACGAATATAAAGTAGTCATAAAGGATAAATAATTGATAAAAACAGCTGCTTTTTGCAAATATTTCCTAATTTGCTAGTAACTTAAGATTCACAACTCACAAAGATGATGACGTTTAAAAAAAACTGTTTCAAATAATTTATGACCGACAAAGTAGGCTAGGCTTTTAGTTACGTAAAAAAAACTGAGTCCAAATTCGCCACCCTTCTTCCATAATTTTATTTTACCTTCTGTACCCAAAAATAATGTGAGTACCTACTCTTACCATTTCTCGACAAAAATCTTAATTGAAAACAAATTTAATATTGATATTTTAAGATTGCAAATTAAAATGTCCGTTCTGTTATTTAACCTTCTTTGTTGCCGATACGGTGGAGACTCAGTCACGGCCCCTTTATCAACCACTAGATCGACGACGATTAATTAGTTCATTACCTGAACGTTCCTGGTTCATTTCATTGATAACTTCATCCTTACTTTATTAGGTAAGTTAGCGCCTTTTTGAAATTGTGAACTTTGAGAGAAGCGAAGTTTTTTAAAATACGCTGGGTTAGTTAATGATTCTTTATGCTTATGGGGCATTTTTTTTTTGCGATATCAGGTTTAGCCATAGAAAAGGTTGTTCAGTTTGATGTTCTGAACTGCTGAAGTGTTTATAAAATCACCTAGTATAGGACAGAATTTTAGCCTCTCAAATTCTCTGTTCTTTTCTTTTGCAATTAAACCTAACTAAATTACTTACTAATTGACTCTACGTTTGATATCATCATCACCATTAGCCACCAGAAATCCACAGCTGAATATATACTTCCCTCGTAAAGATGGGATTTACAAAAATAACCATTCTTTGCATAGTTGGTAGGTAATTAAATTAATCTTAAATTGCGGTATTATTATAACAATATTTTTATTTCAGAATCAGGTTCAAATTATTATTATGGTAATATCCTGCTAATAGACTCAAATCAAATATATTTTATACTCCTCATCATAACATGCTTCCTGTGATATAGTTATTGTAATCCTAAATAAAAGTAAACAAACCCAAAAACGCATTATAATTATTATAAACAACTTTTTTCGTCAATTAAAAATTCTATGCATCCGTTCGTCAAATACCTAGTTAATGCCGTTTAATCCATGATTGATTCAAAGTAACTTTGCTTAAGTAAATCCTGGTATGGCGATAGGGTCTTCACCCGTATTCTAAGACGTTTCCTTGACATTTCCTCCACTCAAACCGTCCTCCACTCAAACATTTTGTATGATTAGTCGTCAAAAACGTCCTTGACTTGAGTAATTTCCTCCGTCGAGTGAAGGAATCAGACGTCAACTGGAGTGGAGAAATGATACGTCAACTGGAGGAATGAAATGTCAACTCAAGGTAGCTCGCGACGTACCTTAAGGACTCCTCGAGATACGTTAACATTACTGAATAATAGTATATCTTTAAATAATAGAATATAAATTATTTTTAATTGATAATCTAAGCACGAAAAAAAATATCAGACTTCTAAGATTTTATAAACTACGTGTATGATAATGATAAGGGGTCAGTAGGTACACGATTTCCGCATCTTTGCCAATTGCGGATTGAGGAAGATGACCTTAAAAACAAAGATCAGAAACCTACGGGGGTGCGCATGTACAATAAAATGACGGGGTAATAATAAATACAGAACAATTTTATTTTGAATACAATAGGTTTATTCATGTCAGAGAAGGGTTCACGGAGATGACGGCCAATCTTCAGGAGTGGTGAAGAACCTCTTTCTGCTGGCGTTTTCAGTAGTCTCTGCGCTCGATCGTACTCCAGTTGCTCCTCTGCGTTCTGCCGCTCTAGTTTTTGAGAACTTTTTCTGCCACTATAAGGAGAGTTTCCCTTTCAACCAGTTTATAAGTTTGGAGCTCTTCTTGGATTTGTTTGTTTCTAATGAGTTGAAATCAGTAGTGAGACGTGCCCATGCACCCGTTTTTGCAGGCGCTATAAAGAGTGTTCGTAGAGTTGAGCTTTATGTTGGACGATCAGCTCACTCAAACAATGCTTCTCTCTTCGAGTCACTGAATAATTGGCGTCCGGGCTTTATTTATATCACCAGATTATCTCCAAAAATACATTCAATCAGAATTAGGTTTTCTCGAAGAATGAAAAATTTTAATCTTTCAAATTTGTCAGTCAATTTGCTTGACAGTTGATGTTCCATTTCATAGGTATTTCTAAGAAGATTAAATGCTTGGGTACTTAATTTCCTTTCTTGCCGTTTTTTGTTTACCTGTATGTTTAGTAGCCCAAAAAAATTGTTTTAACCGTGTTCAAATATATTCATGGGAATAAGTAAAGTATTATTTAGTTCTATTTACGTAGACAAATAAATTATAATTATTATGATTTTTGCGTTTAACAAAACATGTAGGGACCAAGCAGGCAGGATATCATCATAGACAAGATGGAAGTCTCGTTGCTGCCAACCAAATAGCATGACATTACTCAACTCGACCTCTCTCGAGGAGCCTCGAGATTATGACTGAGAATACAGATTTTAAAGATGTTTCGAGGAATACCTTAAGGTGTCCTCGAGTGAGGTTGAGTCGAGGAAGAGTTCAAGGAAACGTCTTAGAATACGGGTTAAGCTTCAATAGGTGTTCCTATGAAACCTGAGAACACCTCATTTGATACTATTATCAGGCTATACATCCTATTGTTCTGGCATAAGAGATTTCCTCTCACGAATATAAAACCGATAGAAAACAGGCTATTCTCTGCCAGAAATGTACGCTTAACAGTCGTTTCATTTGTAATAGCTAATTTACATCTAGACATCTTTTAATCAACCATTAGCAGGCGTGTATACCTGTTTTATTAGCTTTTTATTTGATACCTACTATTGCCGTAGGTAGTAACAAGAGAGGAAAAGTAATTAGTACAGCAAAATAAAAATAAATCACGGGAAAAGTGTTATGTATGTGCTAGCAGTCCCGGCCGCGGCATTATTTACCAAAAATGTCACCGACAGTAATGGAACTTACGTCACCGAACTCACCGGTCACGTCAACACGACGTCAACAAAAATAGGTTCATTTTTAATGGGATAAAAAGCCATTTTACGTGTGGAAACGCCATTCATTATTCAGCTTCGGTCAGGGAGCACGGTTTTATCGTAGGTACTTAGTTGCTGAGTAGAAACGCATTCCTTTATGATTTTGTTTACAATATATCAGCATTATCATTGGCGTCATTGACAAATAATAATTACATAGGTACATACATCAACTCAAATCCCTTTCGCGGTGGTCAGCAACATTGCTACAACTATCAACATTATGTTTAAGAATGTAGGTACTTAGTTATAGCTATAGTTGGAAAACTCCGGAATTATTCGCAATTATTCCGGAATACTTCTTTGAATATTTCGATTCCTCGGAAGTATTCAATGGAATAAAAATAGTAATAAAATATTATCTTCTTAGTTTCAAAACACCCTATTAATAAATATTTCTCAAAAGCAAAGCTAAGAAAAGAACTTAATACAAAGCGCGCGAAGCGTCACGCGCGGAAAGAATCAAATCTTTCTTCCCTCCCCCCGGAATAATTCCACCTCACACCGCACCCTGCAGCGAAACATTCAATACCCCTCCCGGAATTATTCCACCTCACACCGCACCCCGCAGCGAAAGATTCTATACCCCTCCCGGAAAGTTTCTACCTCGTACCGCACCCCGCGAAAGGAAACATTCAATTGTAAAGCAGCGAGTACATTACCCAACATGCAGGGCTGATTTCGGCATACATTGCTTGCTTTGATCGCTTCACTTTATAACAGAGAGAACAAAGCAAGAAACGTATGCATTATGGGTAATGTAATCGCTGCTTAAGGTTATTAGTGAATAGTGTAACAGCTTGCGACACAGATGGCACCACATGTCACACTACAATAATTCGAGAGAGTTGCAAGCGGCAGTTATAGTCGCAAACCAACAGATGGCGCTGCCAGTCACGGCGCGGCGCGCGGCCGCCTCGGAATCTTTCTTCCCTCCCCCCGGAATAATTCCACCTCACACCGCACCCCGCAGCGAAACATTCAAATCTTCTTTTTATCATGTGGGCAAGGGTGTCAGAGTTTATTAAACCCGCCTGTTTATTCAACATTCAAATGAAAGTGTATAAATAAATCGTGAACGTTTCTCGTAATTTTGTATTAATGATATTACAATAAGCTTTTATTTACTTGTTAGTTTGTTTGGTAGAAATCTTGCAAGTGATTTTACCCCACTTCTAGGTATTGCAACCGAGCTACAACTTGGTATAGGTACCTACACATAATATGATATGGTGACAGCGGCCTGATTCCTGGTGCTGAAGTCAGGATCGTCTCCGTACGAGGGAACTTCTCGTACGGTTCATAGCATTGCCTTGCAATTTGGAAAGCTCCATTAATTTTTATTAAAAACCAAATAGGTACTTAATTATAAATATCTGGTGCTGCAGACAGGATCCATGCGTGGGAATTCTTCAACGGTTAATAGCAATCACCTATCATTTATTTTTGATGTTTCGATCCCCGTCTAGGTAGACTCGTACCAATGGGTTTTTTAAAATTTACATATGATTTGTAACACCACTGGCCTCGGTGAAGGAAAACGTCATGAGAAACCTGCATGCTTCGATTTCGAGGCACATCCACTGTCAAGTGTAAGTGGCGATGGGCTCACTACCCGTCACACTGTAAAAAATTTCAGTAGGTATTAGTGAAACGTCGATATTCTGAATTTTCAAAACATCTCTGACTACCCCCTCGGGGATTATAGTCGTGAGCATATGCTATGGGAAATATTCCGAAAGTTTCGGAATTTTTCCGAATATTTCGGAAGTATTCCGCGGGTATAATTCGGAAACTTTCCTGCCCGCATCTATAGTTATAGCAATGCTCACATAATAAGTTTCACAGCAATGGAATGAAGTGTCAAGTGGTGAGAGGTGGCTAGCCTTTCGCCCACTTAGGCCCATCACATACATACATACATGCGGAATTGCGATTCGGAATTCCGAATGAAAACAGGTTTTTCGTATGGAGGTTCCCCCTCCACATTTGCGAACGGGATTTCAAGCCTATACGAAAACCGGTTTGCATTTGGAATTCCGAATTGCAATTCCGTACCTATGTATGTGATGGGCCTTAAACACTGCATAGGAACCTTTCATCCCGAGTTTACAGGAGTTAGGATGCGTTTTCACTAGATAATATTGTGCGTGGTAGAGAGGCGGTGAGCGAGGAAACAATCCTCCAATAGAGCGCTCGCTCAATCACGTCATTGGAAAATTGAAGCACTCTCATTGGCCGATTTTTTCTTCGCTCACCGCCGCGCTACCTCGCACATCTCTGGTGGAAACGCAGCCTTACAGTTGTGGAATTATGTCCCTGTCTCAGAGGTCCCATGTATTAGGTTCAAAGCACGAAAAAAAAGTGTATGCTTTCTGTTCCATTAACAAAAAATAAGTTCCATTACACCTACGCTTATTTTTTGACTAATTAATTGGTCTGTGCAGTGAAATTAATTAACGGAGAAAACTATTTTAATCATAATTATAACACGCTGGTTATTTTTTATAGAAAGAAAAACAGATTTTAGTCACATCTAACAAAATTATTTAAGCATCAAATAATAATGACTTTGAGAATCGAATTTTCTAGCAGTAAATTCATTTTACGTATATAACCACAGAATAAGTAACAGTATACAGGGTGAAATTGATATCATTAGCATCCTTTTAAACAAAGAGTCTACCCACCCTTAAAAGGATGCTAATGATATCAATTTCACTCTGTACAGGTTCCACATAGTATAACATAACATCGTGACATGTACATTATATCGATTTTGAGAATTATCATTTTTGTTGAGTTATTCTACGTAGGTATCTAATTGTAATGCCTTATTTTAAACTCTTAGCAATTACATAATATTCAAATTATTTAAAAAGAAAATTGCTATAGTGATACCGTACCGTCTTGTAGAATGAACGCAAAAATCTATTCATGAGAGGATAAATCGCAACTATGAGTAAATAAAGTAGATGCATTTTGTTCAGAAGCAAATTACCGACGTAAATTATTGTCAATGTCTAAAAGAACGATTTATACGCAATACCACAGCGGAGTTATTGAAATATATGTCCCCAAAGACATAGCTCCGATACCGGGATTATATTTGACAAAGAAAATAAAGCTTTATGAAATGAAAAGAGAGTACAAAATCCAGTGTTACACATTTGAATGGGCTAAAAACAAAAATAGATATTACGGTAAAATTCAAACAAAACGAAAAACAAAATAGGAATGAGTCGTTCCACAATAAAGCATAAATCTACCAAATGGCATTTGCATGCAGACGCAAAAGAGGCTATTCATTGTGAAATCGACAAACTGGAAGGTATTTTAAGAGCTTTGCTAGTGAACTTTGCCCTTCTTGGGAAAATAATGTCATATCTGTAGACGGACTGATAAGAAATAGCTAGGTACTGTAGCTCTAGTACGAGTTTTCTTGCAAGTTAACAATAATGCAGTACTTACAGTTAATGCTCTTATTGTATGAGAAACAATAATTGACTAAGTATTTATAATTTTGTAAGTTTTTTTTCAATTGCGGGGACTGTCTTATTGAGAATTTGCATCCTTTTGGACTAAGACTCTACCCATCAAACTGAACAACTTTTACTATGGGAGCAAACCAGGATCAACAGGATCAAAACTTGGCTTAATATTTCGCTAACGGATCCCTAAATCGATAAATGGTTTCACACACCTACTATATTTTTAAAAGACCATTCCAACGATACCCCACATCATGGGATAGACGAAAAAAAAATTGCATCCCCACTTTTCGTGTAGGGGAGGTACTACCCTAAAAAAATGTTTTTCAAGATTTTAATTTACTACTTTGTATGCGTGATTAATTTAATTGAGCTAAGCCGCAGACAGACGTCGGACATTGCGAAACTATAAGGGTTCCTTGTTGACTACGGAACCATAAAAAATCTGCAGTTCCAATCTAAGCTGCATCGCCTACTCTCGACTCAAACGTATGCAAAAGCTGATTTTGTTTTTTGTTTTGATGGGTTTGCTCCCATAGTAAAAGTTGTTCAGTTTGATGGGTAGACTCAACAGGAATTGAAATATCACGAATTTACCGACAACGACATGACGAACCGTGACACGTAATGGGAATCACGCCCAAAGATTTTTATCACAAAAAAAAGGAATCAAAAGGCAGAATACCTCATAAATTATTCCCTAAATCATTGACAATGCCATCTCCCCTGATAGGTATTTATTTCACATTGAAATCGTGATCGAAGGCTCGAGTGCGTGACGCATGATACGTCTGGCATAGAATATTTTATTCATAGCACCTCATCGTTCATACGTGCAATAACAGTTTCTGCTCTGTACCAATGGGAAGGGAAAGCGGGAAATAAATCCAATTTGTACCGGCATATATCATGGTCAGAGCGTAGCTCACGATTTATTCACAATATCATCCTCTGTGTTGAACTGGGTATGTATAGTGGTAGCTGTATGTATTGGCACGAAGCCCACTTCAATCCAATCTCGTCGGCAATGGCAACGATGAAACAGTTTGCTGCATGCACTTGGTTGACTTTATATTTCTGTAATATTTGTGTTCGTATCATAGACAACCGAGAATCAAAGGGACCACCCGTCAGTCCAAGTTAACTGAGATCAGTAATGACAACCGAAGATTATCCAAATAACTTCGTATTTTAATATTCTTTTTTTTTCAGTCCAATCGTGGCATACATTTAAATATTGCGTCGCACACCCACTTATTATATTTTTGAAAGACACCGGCAAAGTCTACTTTGCAGTTAAGTATGGATCAGCAGATTTTTTTCTTGTTTCGATCGCATTGCAAAAGTTGTTCAGTTTGATGGGTAGACTCTCAGTTTAAAGGATGCTAACGATATCAATTTCACCCTGCAGACATAAGATAATACGCTGTTTTTAATCGTCTACCATAGGCAATTCAGTTAAGGGTATATTATTCGGAGCGCGCTCCATACAAAATTGTATTCCGAGAGCGAAAGTGCGCGCTGCATACAAACGTACTATGGTGATATTTTCAATACTAACCAATTAAAGTCAATGAAATTTTGCAGAAACAATCTAGAAACAAATTTCTATGCTTGCATAGAGTCAGATTTTCGTTAAAATTTAGTTTTCATGTTACAGTGCCTCAAAGATTTTCATACAAATCTTAAATTAATCCTAGCATTGAAACTGTATATTTTAACGAAAATCTGACTCTATAGAAGCATTGAGATTTGTTTCTAGATTGTTTCTGCAAAATTTCATTGACTTTAATTGGTTAGTATTGAAAATATCACCATAGTACGTTTGTATGCAGCGCGCACTTTCGCTCTCGGATCTATATAAACATAACAAAATAACCTTGCATTATAATGAACATACTTAATCGATCATTCTTCGTTCAAGTATCCAATTTAGATAAAACCATGTTCTATTATTAT
This sequence comes from Agonopterix heracliana, assembly GCA_963693445.1. NCBI lineage: Eukaryota > Metazoa > Arthropoda > Insecta > Lepidoptera > Depressariidae > Agonopterix > Agonopterix heracliana. The sequence goes on from OY856310.1 coordinate 8,387,121, forward strand.
CTTAATTGTATGCAAGAAAATACTCGATAAACTTATTGACACAACACTATTGTTCTTAACAGATAAGACCCATTTTGTGATAAAAGTGATAAATACATACGAATTAGAGTATCGATAAACAACAGTTACATAATTATTTATAAGTTGGACCAAGGAGGAAAAAAATAGTGACAACTATTTATTTTAGTACTTATAAGTAGATTTTAGTTTATTTACCGGAGTTATCTGCTATATTTTAGTTAAAGACTGCCTATATTTCTTCATATTTATTTTATAAAAAGGCTTTTTATTTTATTTTATTTATATCTCTTCATATTTTAGGCTGGCTTGCACATTGATTGACCAGCTTGATCGCTCTGTCTCTCACACTGCAATATTTTGTATGAAGAATATGTCAAATGAGCAGTCGGATAAGCTAACATGTAATTATTTGGAAGTGATGAAATTAATAGGCCCTTAGTCTTTTTATCGTATCAGCAGTAGGCCCTGCCAGAGTAATTGTCTTAGTGAGAGTAAAATAATGTACGAAAACTTCGTATGTTTAAATTATCTAATTGATTGAATCACAGATCACAACATTTCTTGACGAGTTCTCCTAAGATAGCTAATCCTGGTGCGTTATATTTCTGAGAATAGGGCTGTTTCTCCAGTTCTTTCATCCATGCTTGTATTTTGGGGTACCTGAAAGATATTTTGTAATTAAAAACGTAGCTTTTTTCGCTATTTCGACATTGGTCCCAAAGAGAATGTTCTTCAGTTTGATGGTCTGATCATTCCCTTAAAAAAGAGTCAGCATAATAAGGACCCTATACAAGGTGTTTCATAAGTAAAAATAAATATTTAAAAATCTTTAGGGGGTTGTTTAGACCGTTAAACTAAACAACTTTCTCTATGGGACCAAAATTGAAATCGCAAAAAAAAAAAATCGGATATCTCATACATATTTTAGCTCTAGTCGATTTGTAGAGTATGGAACATCAATTTTTTTTTTCGCGATTTCGATTTTGTTCAGTTTGATGGTCTAAACCACCCCCTTAAATGTTTATTTTTGTAACACCTTGTATAGGTAATATTATACCTACTCGATTCAAACAACCCGACGGGACAGCAGATTTTTTTTGTACTGCCAGGTTTGCTCCCATAGTAAAAGTTGTTCAGTTTGATGGGTAGAGTCTACGTATGTGGTAACTATTTTTTTTTTTTATTTATTTATTTCTCTTATCAAAAATAGTTACAACATTTTAGAATACTGGCTAGCATCGTTAAACCTATTAGGTTTGTCTCGATACTAGGTACTTCACGACATCTGTCTTATACATTGATACTTAGGTACTTACTTTAACCGATTACTAACTAAAAGGATTTGCGATTGAGCTCACTTTTTAACTTCAATTGGGACAATATGGCAGAGTGACGTTGCAGTTGAAAAGGCGGAAATATCAGCGATGGTCAGTCTTTCACCCGACAGGTATTTGTTGCGTGTTAGGAATTCTTCAAGAAACCCATAGGCTTCGTCTATGTCCTTCAGATGTTTTTCGAGTACTTTTCGTTGACCTTCCACTAAAGCTGCATACTGGAAAAGATGGCATTACGAATTTAAATACACACAGAAAAAATAATCATATTTTGTTACATTTAACCGAATGTTTTGATAAATTTTACTGAAATTTTGTTAAATTTAACCAAATTTTATTCAAGTATTAACATTCCTTAATCACTGAAATTCGGTCAAATTTTACAAAAGTTCCAATATAACCAAAACATTTAAATAAATTAATCAAACATTCGGTAAAAGTTTTTAAATTCGGTTAATCATTTTTTTTCTGTAGGATACAGAGAAGTGAATGTAATATTTCAAGAGAAGTATGTTTGAATGGATGCATAAGAAGAAGAAACCAAATAAATAATGGATGAATGGTGAAAAATATGATGAATGAATCACCCCTTAAAGTAATGCAACTCTTTACCCCAACACCCTGAACGATGAAACTAGATCGCAGTAAGCAAACACTATTTTTTGTTAGGGTACCATTACAAGGGATTTCTTGGGTTTTCTATTATTTATGACAATGAGAAAACATATGTAACTAATCAACTCATCCAATAGACTTATTACTACAATCAATTCAGTAATTCATGGACCAACAAAGAAATCGCGAAAAAAAAAATCTGCTGCCATACGTTTCGCTCGAATAGGTTTGCAGTTTTGTATGGAACAGTTGTTTTTTTTCGCAATTTCGATGTTGGTCCCATAGAGAAAGTTGTTTAGTTTGACGTTCTGATCATCCCCATAAAAAAGTCTCAGCATATTAAGAAGGACCCTGTATAGAACACTATACTTACTGTAACATTACGTAGCCTTGTAAATAAGACTGTCGCATCAAAGAACAGCATTTGGTTAACAAGTGCCCTCTTTTTCACGTCTTTTGGATACATGGAATCGTTTTTCCCATAAGTATCTGCTAAGTACATGAGTATCGCGTGACTGAAACAATCAAAAGAAATACAGCTATTTAGGTAACAGGTGCTTATAAGAATATTGAAGCTAGCAGTTCCCATGCAAAAAGCGAAAATGTTTTAAACCTTGAAGTATTTCAATAGAATAGAACAGTAAACCTACAATGAGTTTTCACTGTACGTTACTACTGTAGTTGGGGTGCCACTTTCGCATGACATAATTATTTCTCAATCCTTTACGAAGTTCAAATACAAAAACTGTAATAGAATTTCGGTAAAACTACTGTAGTACACTACAGTGTAAACTCATGGTACTGAACAGAACGGAACGGAAAAGAACATAGAAAACATTATTTTAGACCAACTGGAATCGTAATATTGTTACTAGCACTCTTGTGCCAACAAATATTTACGTTTAAAAGTATTTAGTGAACGCTGTCTCTCACACTGCTCATAGGTACTTACGACATTGACAGCATCATAATATTTAAACATGTTTAAGGTGGTTTCAGTACAGTCAATTTCATACAAAACTTTGACGCAGAACACGCGTAGACGGTATTAATAAAATTAATATATGGTAAAATTGTTTAGAAAATCTAGATTGCGTGTCTCAAATAACATTTAAAAATATAATTACGAAGATACCGTTAGCTTTTAAATTATTCATGCAAAATTTCAAAGCTTCATCTTCGTAATAAATAAAATAAATAAAAATAAAATAGCCTTTTATTTCCAACACTAAAAGTAATTAAGTACATCTTTTAACATGCAGGAACAATTATTATTTTTTGTTTCTTATGTAATATAAATATTAAATCATTAAAATTTGCCACAATAACAATAATAATTCTAATAAAGCATTCCATTTAAATTAAATAAATCTTAATACATTCTAATTCCTATTTTCATTAATATTATTATCACTGTTAACTAGTTCTGTCTCTCATCATTAGATTGTGTTGTATCTGTGTCGGATTGCCTTTCGGCATAGGCCTCCCCCAGTAGTCTCCATGTTTTTCTGTCCATTGCTTCTCTGGTCCATGTGTTCCCAGCTATTCTCGTAATTATATTATTATTATTATAGATTGTAAATGTTATTTGAGACGTGCAATCTAGATTTTCTAAACTATTTTTCCATATATAGAATATTACTTTTATTAATACCGTCTACGCGTGTTCTGCGTCAAAGTTTTGTATGGACTGAAACGCCTTTTTTGTACAAGCCAAAGTAATGGTGTAAAATAAAATACCTACGTTACATATCTTAAAGGATGCTTCAGATGATGAAACTGAACAACCAACAGAGAAATTGCGAAGAAAATCAAGTTTTTTTTTTCGCTTATTTGAGTTTGGCTCCAAAGTCTTTCACTATTTGTTAAATTTGATGGTCTGAAGCACCGTATTTAAGCTTAAGTACACATTGAATCGTATGAGACCAAAACCATTGATTTCTGTTAGGTTTAGGTGGGCAAAAAAACGTTTTAGCTTCTTGTATGGAGATTGAATTTTCTTTAATGCTTCTCGCTTCCTATTCGAGCCTTTTCCCAGCAGTGGGACATGGAGTAGGCAAAAAAAGGTTGACTTACCTGTCGTGAATAATAAAATTCCCATCTTCAAGTACTGGAACTGTGTGCAGTGGATTTTTCTGGAATAAAATTACCATTTTTAATCAAACCTTACATAAATGGTACATTGAAAGCTAGGTAGGTACATATAAAAAGCTAACCTTTAGAAACTCTGGAGCATGATGTTCTTTTTCCAATAGATTGACGTCTTTCATGTCTACGGGAACGCCATAGATTTCACATGCCATCATGGCAGCGCGAGCCGGAGGGCTCAGATCTAATTTGTGAAGTATTACCGGCATCTGTGAAATTATTACTTTATCTTGTTACTTGGCAGTCGTGGTACCGAAATCCCACAAATATTGTGTTTTTGTTGAATGTTTTATAGCTAATGACAGCAATCTTTTGTTGATATCTTAAAATAAGATGATCATAATTGCATACCAATAACTATGTTCATGACTATGTTCGCCGAAGGAGTATTTAGAGATTTTAATTTAAGTGGCGAGCTAGGTAGAGAATGTATCTTTGTGGAAGTTTTACAAATAAATGACAATATTCTTAGTAACAAGAAAATATTAATATTAATATACAGTTTCAATGCTAGGATTAATGTAAGATTTGTATGGAAATCTTTGAGGCACTGTAACTTGAAAACTATACATTTAACGAAAATCGGACTCTATACAAGCAATCTAGAAATTTGTTTCTAGATTGTTTCTGCAAAATTTCATTGACTTTAATTGGTTAGTATTGAAAATATCACCATAGTACGTTTGTATGGAGCGCGCTCCGAATAATATACCCTTAACTCTGCCAAATTTTGGCATTTCGGATGGACGGATGGACGTATGAACAGACATCGAAGTGATTCCATAAGTGTTCGTTTTTGCGATTTTTGGACGGAACACTAAAAAAGAAAATTTTAGGTAGAAGTAGTAAGTAAGTAAAACTTACTTTGGGTTGATGTCCGCTATTATATCACTAACCACACGGTCAACAGATGCGCACGAGTTGATAACAACAAATAGCTTGCACAAGGCCGTTTGTCCATTTATAGACTAACCGACCGGCTACCTAGTCACAGATTATATCCAAGTTACTATGCACAGTTGTTTATGTTTTTATGTTCGTCTCAACTTAAAATATTCATAATTGTACTATCTTCAGGATTACTCTTAGTTAAAACTTTTTAACAAAATGAACGCAAAACCTTAACAATTTTATGGAGAAGAATGTACTTATTTGTAACCGAAAAGGTATTTCAGTAAGAATAATGCTTAGAAATAGTCTGCATATTCAGCAATAGACGTATAATGATAGCTTCAAGAAATTAAGGGATTTCTTTGTCAAACTATCTAACCTTAAAGACTACTTGGCCGGTCTTTTTATTGCTTATTTTAATGTTCAAGTGTAATTAATTGTACCTATAGATTGCCTCCAAGTACATGTACTTCCATTTATTTTGTATCAATATCAGATACCTATTTCGGTTTTGGTGAAAATTTTTCCTTAAATATTTTGACCCTGTTTTCAGTGACACGTTATAAAATTTATTTTTCAAATTAGATACCAATTTACGGGCGTTACACTGGACAGAGTTTCGGTACTACTGGTGAAACGTGGATGTTCTGAGGTTTCAGAATATCTCTGACTACCCCCTCGGGGAATATAGTCGTGAGCATATTCTTAGATACCTTTTTTTTTATGTTTCTCGGTTCTTGTTTGAAGATAGAAGATAATTTAGAATTTATGGTTCCTTTACATTTTTAACTGCATTGCAGTACATTTCAGTTTCTCGCTCCCATTTTCTTATCTGTGATCTGATCCAGTTGTTAGATTATTCTCACAACACATTTATATTTCTTACAAGCAATTTCAGCGCTTGTTTTTATGGCAATAAGCAACCTATAAGTGATTCTTTGAATCTCGGTTAGTAAGCGTGGAAAAGTAAAGACAATACAATTAAATTCAATTCTCATCTCTATTGATTACGTTCAGAATCAATACCTAGGTACAATTAAATCGGATAGAGTAGAAGTAGTACTTGTAAGATGAAAAGACTCGCGTATAATAATATTCTCTTCTCTAATCTCTAAACAGTATAAAATAAAGTCGCTATCCGCGTCTCTCCTCATCATTTCTATTTCTTCGCAAGTATTATTTTAAAAATCCGCCTTAGTAACGCATATTCTGTGAAAATTTCAACTATCTAGCTATTACGGTTCAAAAGTTACAGCCCTAAATAGTAGGACGGACGGACGGATGGACGGACAACGTAGGCTTAGTAATAGGGTCCCGTTTTCACCCTTTGGGTACGGAACTCTAAAAAAGACATTCTATCATTATCTGTACATAATTTTAAAAAAACCAGGCCAAGTGTGAGTCGGACTTGTGCACTGAGGGTTCTTATGTTTTTGGTCTATATTAAAAATAGTACAAGCGTCAACTTGGTGTCACTATAGGTAGTGCAAACTCTAAAGTTGAAAAACAAATAATCAAAACTGGTCAAGTGTGAGACGGGCTCACGCTATGGTAACTCGCAGAAGAAATGTCTCTTCCGGTTTTGATTATTTGTTTTTCAACTAAGAGTTTGCACTACATATAGTGACACCAAGTTGACGCTTGTACTATTTTTAATATAGACCAAAAACATAAAAATGTTGAATAAAAACTACTTTCTTGTGATGTATTGTTTAATTTTATACTTTTTTTAAACTATTTGGTTTGCTACCAAATAGTTATCATTCTGTATATGTTATTATCCAACATAATAACATATACAGGGTGGAAAGTTGAGATGGGGCACAAAGGACATCTACCAGAAGCATTACAAGCTACAAGAAAACGTTTTTAGGAGACGTTTTTTATCTATATTCTTTTTTATTTAGAATTATACGTTTTTTATTTAATTTATTAAAATAAATTTTTTATTAATCAATTATTTATTATAAATATAAATGCAATAATTAATATTTCTATTTGAATTAATTTTCTACCCTCACTTTTGAAGTATTTTACTTCTGCATTCACAGATTTGTGAAAAACTGTAATTTTCATAAAAGTTTATTTTCATCCCTTTCGATCCTCTTATTAATAAGGGACAACATTAAGTATCTATGGGGTCAACCGAGGTCAAGGTATGAGAACTCTCAGAAAATTTAAATTTAAATTCCCGTTAATTTAGTAGGGAAATAACAAAATCACTTAGTTGTGATTTTGTAAGCACATTCCAAAATAAACCTATAAAATTAGGACGGACAGCGTAGGGTTTGTAATCGGATCCCATTGGCACCCGTTTAGGTACGGACCCCTAAAAACCAACGTAAAGATTGAGACGTCACAGAAATGACGAGTCACGGCTAGTCGAAGGATTTGAATGAATGACCTTCACATCAGATCACTTTTTTATTTTGAGCGGCAGTCGAGATTATGGCCCTCCTATGACCTCAACCTACGATCATTGACAACTAATAGGTACTACTAAATTATGTTTAATTTAATTTAGGTACTATATTGGGACAGAATACCTATGCCAACATCCTGATTGGGATTACACGTTAGCCGTCATTTCGTACAAATGAGAAAAAAATACAAGAGGATGTAACCATAAGCGTGAGTACGAGCAAGACAGAAATACGCCTTTGCCTACGTTTTCCACCATGCTTCCAACCAAGCGGGGGTTTTAAATTAGTCATCATCATCATCATCAGCCTATCATCGCCCGAAACGACTCGGACGATTCAGACGAATCGGGCGTATCTCTGACTTTCGATCAATATATTCCCTTACGGACTGTTGGTCCTACCGCTTAGTCCCCCTAGTAGGACCAACAGGATTTTAAAATCCTCGTGGTCCTACTGCTTGAAAAGACACCCTGGCCGCAAAAGTGAACAAGTGATATTTTTGAAAGCTAGCAATGTGTTTATCCACTCCCCGAAAGGGATTTTGGTCGTGAGTTTATGTAAGTACATAATATTTTACTGCCGTTTTTACCGCCATTGAGAAGTATCAGGAAAGTAGAGTGTAGAAGAGGATTCGTTCCAGTATTATTCCGTATAAAATTATCAAACGTAAACGTTCCGTAAGAATGGTCATGCTTTCCTTCATAGGTAATGGCTTGGGAACAAAAATGCAAACTTAAAAACAAATGTCGTTTATTGATCAGTTCTCATCGAATTAATAAACAAGTCTTAATATTAATAGTCCTAATTCCAGGTGACTTTTACAAATCAATCACATGTCCGATGAACCCTCTAAAGGCAACAACACCTGTTGCGTTATATTTTTGACTGAATGATTGCTTCTCCATTTCCTTAATCCAAGCCTGTATTTTCGGGTATCTGCAAAAATATAATGAGAGATTTAATTAAAAAAAAAACCGTATAACACCGTACCTAATACATTAGGCGGGCCAAAAGAAGTAGCATAGCATAGCATAGCATATGCTCACGACTATATTCCCCGAGGGGGTAGTCAGAGATATTCTGAAACCTCAGAACATCCACGTTTCACCAGAAGTACCGAAACACTGTCCAGTGTGACGGGGGGTGAGCCCGTCGCCACTTATAATGGACAGTGGGTACAATACACGCCTCGAAATGGAAGCATGCAGGTTTCTTCACGATGTTTTCCTTCACCGAAAAGCCAGTGGTGTTACAAATCGTACATAAATTCCGAAAAACTCATTGGTACGAGTCGGCTTGGACGGGGATCGAACCATCGCCTCCTGCACGGCAGGCAAGGTTACTCGCCACTGGACCACCACGGCCAAAAGATGTTCAGTTTTTAATTGTAAGTTCTGAATAATGGATCTTTATTCGAATTTTTAGATAGTTTTAAGTCTACTTACTTAGAGGAAATAGGAATAATTAGATCAAGTGTTGAAGCAGTAGCAAAGCAGGAAATGTCAGCGATAGACATCTTGCTTCCAGCAACGTACTTGTTGCGAGAAAGGAATTCTTCTAGGTAATCATAGCCTTCGGCAATGCCATTCTTCTGTTTGTCATTTAGTTTTCTCTGTCCATCCGTGAGAGCTGGCAACTAAAAAGATTTATTTAACTAATTATTGATGGCTTTAATAAATAGGAGGTAGGAAGTACTAGGTAGAAAAAGGATTTTCTCAGGGATGACATAGTCTATCTACTGACCGATTTTGATGAAACTTTTTTTGTTTGATAGCTTATGATATGACTTAAAATCTGGTATATACACTCGACAACAATAATAACGGGTCACCATCAACATAAACCTTAATATCTCGGAAACTGAGAATGGTAGCTTATTTAAATAAAAAGTATTTTAAGTATAGACAATTTAATACTACTTCTTAAACTAATAAAATTTCTGGTTGCTATAAAGTAATGCCAATAAAAAAGGCTAAAACCTAAGTAAATGATATTTTGAAAATGAAATTTTTAGTATTCAATATTTTATTAATGTGGTAATTTTATCACTCACATACACTAAAATATGGGGAAATGTTATATCTGTGACAAAAATGGTAATTTTAAATTTTTGGTCTGCGATAGAATTGACGCGTTTGTATTTATGTATTTTAATTTTTTATGTGTTTTTGACTAAACAAATGAAAACTAAAAATGTTATCAATTAATTAAAGAAGTATTAAATAGTCTAATGAAATACCTTTTCAGTGAATAAGCTATCATTCTTACTTTCCGAGATATTATGGTATGTTAGTGACCTGTTTTCATTGCTCTCGAGCAACGCTATCAATGTACTAAAGTACTGATACGGTGATCAGTAGGAACTGCATGTTACACTTGAATGCGGTGCGTGTACCTGATTGATGTTAGTCTCCTTCGCACCGCACTAATGAGAATGGCGGACCATCTGAATGACAATCTGACATTTTTTACAATAATTTATAATAATTTATTTAAATATATTTTTTTTTTAAATATTTATTTAAATAAAAACCACCTGCAATCTTTTGTAAGGGATACTATTAGTCTAATATAAGGTCAGTATGTACAATTATAAGGAAATATAATTAGTAATTTAAATTTGCGAAAATAGGAAAGTATATTAATTTCCTCAAGAATGGGTAAGTCCATTACATTTTGTCTCATTTCGGCACCCTAAAAGTAATATATAAGAAAAAGAGACAAGGTATAATGATCATAGATGAATCAAGAGGCTTAAAACAGAGGGATATTGAAACTCTGGCTGGTAGGCTAAGCTCTGCAGTATATGCTGTCAGAAAAATTAAACAACTAACAGATATTGAAACTGCCAGACTCGTATATTTCAGTTACTTTCATAGTATTATGTCCTATGGTATTTTATTGTGGGGGCGTGCTGCAGACATTGAGACAATCTTTATCCTACAGAAACGGGCAATTCGAGCTATATATGGCCTGCGTTGTCGTGATTCGCTTCGCGAAATCTTTAAAGAAATTAATATTTTATCCGTTTATGGACAGTTTATGTATGAAAATAAACTGATATTTCCACACTTTCGGCTTAGTAGGGTCAACACGTCTTTCATGGGTCACTGACTACTGTATACGCTGTTATTATAAAATGAACCACTTTGAATCTTTCCGAAAACATGTTTAAAACTCCCGCTTAACAGGGTGTAAAATTAAATGCGACACTTAGTTAAAGGGGTGCTTCAGACCATCAAACTGAACAACTACTACTATTACTTTACTAAGGGACCAATATCGAAACGCGAAAAAAAATCTGCGGTCCCATACAAAACTGCAAACATAACTCATTGACTCAAATGTATACACCCCTTTAAGTACGAGTCGCATTTAATTTTACACCCTGTATAAGGCTTTGCTTGGGAAACATTTTAATTAAATTTATGAGTAAGTATTTAATTCTAAAGTTTCAGGTACACACGGCGACACATCAAATTACGCAAAAACAAAATAAACTGGCCGCGCGTAGCTAGAATAATGTATAGGTAACGTCGCGGCGTAGCTTGATGTGTCGCTGTGTGTACGTATTTCAGTAGTCTGCGCATAAGGTAGTCGATGGCACCACTAGTATTTAAACAACTTTGTACAAATTCATACACACATTATTGTTTCACAGATAAGTAGGTATAATACCTAACATACATAATTTATGAACTGTCGCATCTGTCTTGGTCAGTGATGCTCTTTGACCAAATTATAGTAGTTTTTGTTTATATAAACTAGATGGCACTAATGTTCCCGAAGAGTTTTTGAACATTTTGTTTGTTTGAACGAGCAAGTCTATCGCTAGAGTCTATGTCTATGTTCTCGAGTGTTTTTTTTTCCACAGGACTTACCGTAACATTCCTTAATTGCGAAAAGAAAAATGAAGAATTGAAGAAAAGTATTTGATTAACTAGCGCCCTTTGTTTAGCGTCTTTTGGATAGAAAGAGTCGTCCTTGCCGTAAGCTTCAGCCAAGTAAATTTGTATGGCGTGGCTGGAACAAAAAATATATACAATTATTGTTTTTGTTTTCATTTTAGATGTTCAATTCAATTTTTGTTTAATGGCATCCGATGTGTTATCACAATTCAGCCAACGTCTCGTTACGTGAAGAGTATAGGTAGGAAAATGATCAGTATTAATGAGGTCAAGTGTGGCAGTTTTTCCAATGTCAATTTTATAATCTCAAGTGATTTTTTTAAGGTTAAAATACAAAAGAGTTCACAAAATGGCGGAGCCGCGTGGCCAATTACGAGCCGAACGAAGACGTCCTCTGGAGAAAATATAGATATTTTCTTTAAGATTGAATGTGGTTTTAATAACTCGGCAATTTTATGCATACCTATGCTAGACAGCTCCAAGGTTTCATTAATTCACTCTTTCACTACAAGATTTTTAATATAAAAATAATTTACCATGGTTTTAGTAAAACTTAAATACCTGTCGTGAATGCAGATGCTTCCATCCTCCAGTACAGGGACTGAATGAAGAGGATTTTTCTGAAAAACAAAAACTTTACGTAACTTCTCTCTTTTTAAAGAATCAGAATCTAAACTAACTTCTTAAAAACTTTGCCATCAAGACCCAAAAAAAGTAGGCATGGAGAGAACGAGATGTATTTCCCAACAATGTGAAAATTACAGCTAACACAGGGTCCGGTTTTTTAAGGTGATGATCAGACGATCAAACTGAACAACTTTCTCCAAGGGACCAACATCGAAATCACGAAAAAAAAGCAGCGGTTTCATACAACTGCATTCTTACTCGACCAAAATGTATGGGAGACTTTGGTCCCATACAGATAATTGTTCAGTTTGATGGTCTAATCATTCCCTTAAAGAACCATATTCTTTAAATTCATAAATTATTCTAAAATATATTTTCCAACTACCTTTTTTTTTGCTACTATTATTACACATTTGAAAGAGAAATAGATAGTGTTTTAATAATTTACACTCAGTTGCAGAAGCGCTCATTAAAGTTAATCCTTCATTAAATCTCTTGCTTTTACTTTTTGGCAAGAGATTTAATGGAGGATCTGCAACTTAGTGTTTACATTAATTCTACCTTCAAATTATATTCTTCTTAATTATTGGCCGGTTGCTTGCGTCTAGCGCGGCAATTCTGCCAATCTCAAGTAGTTTATAATCTCAAGATATTGTTTTATATTTAAAACACAAAACAGACAAAATGGAGGAGCCACGTGAAAGCCGAAAAAAGCCAATACGCATGCGTCCGCCCTCCGTCAGACTTGCAGCGCGACTGTACCTTCAAATATTCCGGAGTCTTGTGTTCTCCTGTCATCATGTCAACTTCAACTAGTTCTGCAGAGACCCCGTAGACATCCAAGGTCATCATGGCGGCACGGGACGGGGGGCTAAGGTCAGCTTTGTACAGTTTCACCATCTGTAGTAGAAGAAAATTACCAATATTTAAAATCTATAGTTAATCGAAATCGTAAAAAAATATTGTTTCACGATTTCGTAGTTGGTCCCATAAAGAAAATTGTTCAGTTTGTCAGATCATCCCCTTATATAAAAAAACCGTCAGCTTAGTAAAATCACCTACAGGAGTGCGATTTTTGAATCTCATTCGGTGAGCTCAGCAGTTGAAAATGTCCAAATTACTATGGAGATACGCATCTTTCCACTGCTGATTTGCCTTTCAAATAATCATACTCCAGAAAAGCTCAAAAAGTCTTGAACGCTTGAAAGTCAAAAAAGCAGTAGAAAGATGCATATCTCCATAGTAATTTTGACATTTTCAACTACTGAGCTCACCGAATGAGATTCAAAAATCGCACTCCAGGTGTGTCGTGAATTGCGATATACTTAATTAAAAACAGTTACAAAAAACAAGCCCCTTCGGCCGTTTTCGTATCTGCGATTCGTAACCAGTAGCGAATTAAAAAAAAATATTCTGTTTTCGCAACCAGTTGCGAATCAAGATAATCTTGTCTTTAACCGTAACTTGGTTGCGATCAAAGAATGAGAACTTTACAACTTTACATAGTTGCGATGGGAGAAAACCATTTCTTAATTCGCAACCAGTGCTTAAAATAATGAATAATAAAATATGCAATTAAAAAGAAAAAACGCAATGTCAAACAATGTATTTTACCTAACAAAATCATAAAACTCAACAAAACGAATCAAATAAGAATAGTCTTAACGATAATAGCTACTAACTTTTTGAAAACAAATCCGCTGTGACTCGCTAAATTGAAAATTAACAATGACTATTGTTGTGACATTCTTGTTTTTTGGAAATGTTGTTTAGTTGTTTAGAAATAAAAAAATACGATTGGGGGCAGCTCAATAGGCTCGGTGCTCTCTTAATAAAAATCACTTTCGTGATAATTTATTAACATGTTTGTAGTAAATGCAAAAAGAAATGTTACTAACCTTGATAAGATTTTTTTTCAAACAAATAGATAAAACAAACTTTTCGTCACGCTGTTGTAGATAAAGTAATTACAAAAACTACCTACGTCCAATTTATACTCGTTTCGGTAGATACGATAAAAACAAACATGTTTTTTTAATCAATTTTTTACATGACTCTGCGATTTATAAGTGTATTCCGTATTACTCATAGCATAACTCAATATTTTACATTGATCAGAATATTCTATCTTAATCTAAACCTTGACAACGACCCCTTCTATTACTTAGCTTGCGCTGCGCTGCACTGCGCTAAACGAAGTTGTCGCTTTCCACCTCCGTCGAAGAGAAAAATAGTATACTAACCTGGGGCAGAAAATAAGTAAGCCTCAGATCACATGAGATCTGAGAACTTTCTTACTTTCCTGCCCTCGGTGTGTAATCTACTATTAATGCTGTTTATTGACGAAAATTCGCCGTTTCTCAATGCTGAGATAGGTACTTAATTATTTGATGGGAAAATCTTGACGAGAAATTATTAAATTACGGAAACATAATTTTTCATTATCACATTATGTCTTGCCCATTTCTATTTGGGGGACGCTGTCTGTCGCGCGAGCACCGCACCGTCGCGTCACCGTCCGCTGTCGCAACCTGTAAGCGCCCTTAGTGCGTTCACACACGATGACGCACTGATGGAGCGGCAGATGTCAGTCCATAGCATACCGTGTGTGCTTCTACGTGCGGTTTCTTAGTGAAAGTTGCTCAGTTTCATGGGCAGAAACACCCCCTTCAGTATTAATAGGGTGTTTTGTTACACTAAAAATCCGGTGATGGTCCAGTGGCGAGTAACCTTGCCTGCCTTGCAAGAGGCGATGGTTCGATCCCCGTCGAGGCCGACTCGCACTAATGAGTTTTTCTGAATTTTTGTACGATTTGTAACACTACTGGCTTTTCGGTGATGGAAAACATCGTGAGGAAACCTGCATGCTTCAAGTTCGAGGCATGTATTGGACCCACTGTCCATTGTAAGTGGCAACGGGCTCACCCCCCGTCACACTGGACAGAGTGGTGAAACTGACTATCCCCATGCTATGCTGTATAAGCTAACGGTTTTTTTACGGGGATGACCAGACCATCATACTGAACAACTTTTTATATGAGACCAAAGTCGAAATCTCGCAATAAAAATCTGCTAGTTCAATACTAAATTGCGTTCTTACTAAACCCAAATGTATTGGACAGCTGTTTTTTTTTTCGCCATTTCGATTTAGTTCCCATAGAGAAAGTTATTCAGTTTGATGGTCTGATCTTCCCCAAAAAACCGTCTGCATATTAAGTTGGACCCTGTATACATATTAAAAGGGCGGAAATAACAACAATCAGTTATGGACTCATCACTTTCTATAATGTCTATTTATGATAACAATGTCCTTCACAAGGTGATGTAAGTACCTACCTACTCACTAAGTGCTCTTACAGACGAGCGACACTTTGCGGTCGCAGAGTGCGACCGTAAAATCTATGAGCGCGACCCTCTGCGACCCAGGGCGACCGCAAAGTGTCGCTCGTCTGTAAGAGCCCTTAATCGTCACTAAGACTTTATAACTGCTTGGAAAGTCTAAAATGAACAATGTACCGATGCACAAATAAATACACAGAGGAACACACACGACACGTCACTAGCCCTGAAGGTCCCACGCAAGAGTACCACGCTGGCCAAGCTCCATCGCCTTCGAAATGGGATGTTTACATTCCACGCGGGCGAGAGAAGAGTCGTGACGGGAACCTCGTCATCATTCTCCTTATAATATTATTATTTATATTTAATTTTACTCTTGGTCTTTTTACTCTCTCGGCGTCGGACGCTCGGCGGGGTAACAACTCTGTTTCGAACGTTCGTCGGTCTAACTCCTGAGGATGCTTCTTGGTGGAGCGAAACACGTGTAGAGTAGAAATTATTTGGTGGGCAGGTTGTATTGCATAACGTAATACAACTTTGTCTACTAGGTATTTAAAAGCGGAGGTCTCGACACAATCGTGTCATCTACCTGTCTTTACTTGAATTTGATTGACGATTATGCGAACTGGGAATATGACAATTTATTATTATCAAAAATTTATTTTTTCTTATCATCGAATGATTCAACAGTGCTCATGCCTGATTGTGCGTTTTAGTACCTACTATCTGAGGTCGACGCAAATAGTTATAATGTAATAGGTAGTAAATCTGCTGTGTCATGGTTTGTATGCTGATTTCAAAAGTTTCACAATATTATTACCCGATTGTGCAAGAAGGAAGGTAACGTTTTTCCCATTCATTATTGTTATAATAACAGGATTTGACCAACTGTTACAAAAATAAACTGGCCAAGGTATGAGTCAATTATATAATAACACACACACATAGGTACGCAATGTCTATCAATGCCCAGTTGTGGCCAAGGCTTGTTAGTAGGTACTTTTCTCAAATAATGCGCGGAAATTAAAATCAATCAACTTTTCAAAACGAACAACGAACAGCAATAATTTTTTCACCCCTCCGGTTGTAAAGCGTCAACTTTTGTCCCGCTGCGCTAAACGAAGTTGCCGCTTTCCGCCTCCGTCGAGGAGAAAATAATATACTAACCTCGGGCAGTAAATAAGAAAGCCTCAGATCTCATGTTTGTTGACCTTGGCGATCGTTTCATTTTAAATTACACGACAGGATATGAGGAGTACCTATACTATGTAATTTATTTGGCCGCCAAACCACGACAGATATGGATTTTCATACAACTTTTGCCGCTCGCTGCTCGCATGTATTTGGCCAGTATAGGTAAGTAGGTACAGCAATTTCGATTTTTTTAACTCGATCTCGAAGAAGGTTGTTAAAATAATGCTCAGCTTGTTTGAGAAATAGATTATTTAGTTATAACGCAACGTTACAAACAAAGACTACACTTTAATAATATAATATATAGTAGATTAGACACAGAGGAGAGGAAAGTAAGAAAGGTCTCAGACCTCATGTAATTGACCGAGGCAAAGCCGTACTATTTTTCTTCTCGACGGAGGTGGAAAGCGGCAACTTCGTTTAGCGCAACGGGGCGAGAATTGACGCTTTCCGTTCGGAGGGGAGTAAAATACTTAGGGCCCTTTTCACCATTTATAAATTACAGGAACTCTTGCTTGGCACTGACTGCATTTCTGCCAGCGGTGGTTTGTGGGAGTACCTATGTAAACTCAAGGATTATAATCCCTGGACCACGACTCTCCATACTAATCGATGCGAACGAGTGCCTGGCTCCGGTCAGAATTTAGCTGTTTTCTTTGAAAAATTAGATAATTTTTTTAGTCTTAGCGGTACACCTCGAAATTCAGTAATATGCTGCAAATGGTGTTAAAAGCATGAAAATCAGAACGATTGATCTTTAGTCCATATAAATCAATTTGACCCGTAGCACCAAAAAAAATTTAAGAAGGACAGGAATTATGACGTCATCTTTTTTTTGTATGAAAAAAAAAAGGTTCTAATACATATCGTGTGTGGTATCAAACGAAAGGGTTTTCTGAGCCGATTCTAAAAATTATTTACATAATTACATTTCAGCAGCGTGTTTTAAATTAAAATGAAAATAGTTAAAAAAAAAAAAAAATGGTACAACCATCTGCCATAAACTACTATGGAGAAAGAACAAGAAAATACTTAACTCCCAAATTATGTAATAGTATATCACTGTTAAGAAATAACAAGAAAACATTGAGCAAAGGTACCCTAAAAATAAAACTAAAGAAGTTTGTTTAGTAAACAGGCCTGAATGGTTGTGGGGGCGCGGGGGGTGGGTTGATTGTTTGTTTAGTTTCTAAGCAGACAATTAGCTCTCTTCCTGTGTCCATGCATTCATTTATGCACTTTCAACTTTCGATTTGTTCAAGGTCAGTTCTAAACTTTGGAACTGATCTTGAACGGATCTTGAGTTCGCAAAGTAATGTTATAAATATAAATTTAAAATCATGTAGGTTCTTGACCACCCCGCAAGGGATTATGGTCGTGAGTTTATGTATAAATTTTATATGAGAGAAAAAAAAAAAGTATAAATAAATAAAACTGTGTGTAGTGTATCGCTAGCATGTACAAACTATTTATATGTATTCATAGCTAAGAGCGTATCGCTAACAAACTGTTCTGCAGTTTGGCGAATTTGTAGTTTATGTAATAGCAGTAAGTAAGCTTGAAGTTAAATAAATAAAAAAAAATAAAAAAAACATACCAAGTTTTTTTGTGCTATGGGTCAAATTGATTTATATGGCCTAAAGATCAATCGCTCCGATTTTCATGCTTTTAACACCATTTGCAGGATTTTTTTTGACTACCGCTATAACTATTTATCAATTTCCTAAAAGTAAGAAAACCACATCTTTCTTAATAGTTTTGTGAACAATATTGTAAATTTTCATTTTCTTCCGATTAAAAATGTAAGAGTAAAATGGTTACAACTGGAAAAAAAGGGGTGACTTTAAAATCGATATCTAGAAAAACCACATAACTTCTCATATCGTGTAGATGGTTCAGTTTATTTTTCAGCACAAAAAGTCCCATAGTTAATAAACAAAATGGTTACAAAGTCACCCAAAACCAAGAGATAGCCCCTTAAGCAAAAACACAGCTGAGAAGAATTGCGGAGCCTCTCGTGACAGGCTCAATCGTGACTCTAACAAGAACTTATCCAAAAGTGGTAAAACAGGTCATTATCATCAACAATCAAACAATCTTGAATAGGCTATTATTATTATCAAAATAAAATACTCGCCGGTAACTGTGACCCAAAGTGTTTTTATTAAGCATACTGCTGATCCATCTACCGGTATCCCTTGCTCCTTGTGCATTGAGTTTTCGGCAGATTGGTTTAACTTCCAGTACTTTTGTCCACATTTGAGTTTTGGGATACCTGAAAAGAATTAAATTGAACATTTTCATCATCTCAGCCAATGGGAATCCTCTGCTGGACACAGGCTTTCCTCAAGGATCGCCACAACGACCGGTGCGGTCTCGCGCTGCTCTCATCAAACGGGTACCCGCCACTTTCACCAGCCGTTCTCAAGTGATGCGCTTACCAACGAACAGCTTTGACATTTTTATTTATATTATGTTATAGAAGATACTATCATGAGGCCCCGTGACTTTGACCTAATGCCCATAGACAACGTAATACCTATTGGGGCAACACTTAGGTATGGATGGCCAACAAATTAGTTTTTTTTTATTGACTCTGCTATTAGATACGAAATGTTGGTTGCAATTGTTCCGAATGAATTACCTAAGCCACATAAATGAACGCAAAACGTGAAAATTCCGTTTGGAAAAGGCTTGTTTTGAATCAAAAGATAAATAGGTATAGTGAAAATTATAAATAGTGCCGATGCCACTACACTGCCCATGTTATAATTGAAATCTGCACAGATTCATCCGAAAGCTTAAATCATTCGAGTACAGTCAGCAGCAAAAAGATGTATGCACTTTTACTACGTCGTAGTATAAAGATGTACTACGCAAAGTACTAAAGTGTATACATCTTTATACTACGACGTAGTAAAAGTGCATACATCTTTTTGCTGCTGACTGTACATTATGACTCAAAAGAGTTTACCGTCTCGGTAAAGCACGTGCATTTATTCATCATCAACTTAACAGGCCTACCCTCAGGGAGGGTGTATGGACGTTAGTCCACCACACCAGTCCAATGCGGATTGATAGTCTTCACATACTCATCGAAATTTCTTCTTCAGCGCATGCAAGTTTCCTCACGATGTTTTCCTTCACCGTTTGAGCGCAGTCGGTAATGTACATAGGTAAGTTAGGAGTATTCATTGGTACATGGCATGTCGTGCCTATATTATCATCCTATTGTAATAGAAACTATTCGGTACAAATAATATTTTGACCAGTTTATCAAAATAAATTCGAAAACATTTTTCAATTTGTCAGTTGCGACGTTACTATTCTAATCTAGAACAATGCAATTGAATAACTGCGCCACATTGAAATCAATAAAAATTTCCCGCTGTGCTTCAATTTCATTCAGCACCGCAAAAAAAAACAAATGTGCAAAACTGGAGAGTAAAATATTGGCAGATCCGTTGGAAACAAAATCCGTTATACTAAGCCTGCAATTGGCAATATTTTTACTGTTGCATAATACATTGTAGATTTTTATTGGTTGTATAAACAATCAGTGTGCAAGTTGTACTTAATTAATTGAAACAACTGTCATATTACAAGACAATGCTAAGTATGGCTGTAGATGTCTCTGGATTGGGCTGTGATTGGCGAGGAAGGCCGAATAGGAAATGGGCAAGATAATGATGATGATGATGAAAGCTTTGACTACTGACATGTTTGTTGTCTTTCATTGCATTTATTTTACCTTTAGAGAGAACTTTAGTCACTACATTAGTAGGTACTTAAAAAAACTATATAACAATTTTGGCATGTCTTTATTAAAATCGAAAAACAAGTTTTGTCTTTAAGGTGGTTGCAGAGTTGCCAATTTCATACAAAACTTTGTCGTAGAACACTCGTAGACGGTATTAATAAAAGTAATGTTTTATAAATGGAAAAATAGCTTAGAAAATCTCTAGATTTAGCGCAATCTATTGCGCGATCTAGATCTAGCGCTATATCTATAGATCGATCTATAGATCTATAGATCGATCTATAGATCTAGCGCAATCTATTGCGCGTATCAAATAATATTTACAATTAATAATATAATTACGAAGATATAAAGCTTTGAAATTTTGTATGAAAATTTCAAAGCTTGAAATTATTGTAAATATTATTTGATTGAAATTGACAACTCTGCAACCACCTTAACACAGATGGAGAAACGAACTCCCCAAGGTTTCGTTCGTTTCTGTCCAAAAAAACCGGTGAACGTTGGCATTTGTACTCGTTTAAATATTATTCAGTATAGAACCACTGCCAGCTGCCAACGAATGGAAAAAGTGCTTCCAACAGAATTATGCGGCCCCCATGCCTATCAGGAAAACGCTGGACTCGATTCCTACATACCTTCTTCCATCCAGATCACCTATCTGGACCGACGACCGAATTCAGTCCCAGTACGATGTAAATAGCGCATGGCGGGCAGATTGGGGCCTTTTTGACCATCCGCATGCAAGCCTCGTGCGAGACCCGACTGTCAAACCGGCTGGCTTTGAAAAGGACCGTAAGACCTGGGTTAAGCTTAACCGGTTCAGAACCAACCACGGAAGGACTAACTATCACCTCCACAAGTGGGGTTTGAGGGAGTCTCCAACCTGCGACTGCGGGGCACCTGACCAGACCCTCTCCCATGTGGTAAACGAGTGCACTCTGCACCGTTTCCCCGGTGGAATCGAAGAACTCCACAGGCTAACCCCGGCAGAGGAAGACTGGCTGAAACACCTCGACCTCGAAATTTACACCCCCCCGCCACCCCCCCCCCCCCCCTCGGATCCAAGCAGGAAGACAAAAATCCCATACGATATTATGATGATGATGAGTATAAAACCACAGACTTAAAAGAAGAACCAGACGTAATGTCATCTAATCATGAGTGAAGTACCCATTTCTTTTGTGTGCGTGCTGTCACGCGGTACATAAGGTGCCGTGTGATAATGTTACATTGTACTGTAATGTTGCCTGATGTAATAAATTAAAAAAAAAATAAGGCGACGGGTTGTCGGACCTGCGCCTAGAGCTAGTGCATCTGTGTGAGTGTAGGTCCCTTGTAGAACAAAGTTTTAGTTTAATATGGAACAGCAGATTTTTTTTTTTGCTCCGATCGTTTCGCTCCCATAGTAAACGTTGTTCAGTTTGATGGGTAGAGTATGTGGTTTAAAGGTAAATGATGCTATTCCTTACACCCTGTATACGTCCCACTGCAGGGCACAGGCCTACCGTTAGGGAGGGTGTATGGGCGTTAATCCACCACGCGTGTCCAATGCGGATTGGTAGATTTCACATACGCAACAAAAATGTCGTTTATCATATAACAAGTCTTTATAGTCGAATTTCCAGGTGATCTTTACAGATCAATCATTTGTTTGATGAGTTCTCCAATGATAGCAACACCTGGTGCATTATATTTTTGACTGAATGATTGTTTCTCCATTTCCTTAATCCAAGCCAGTATTTTTGGGTATCTGCAAAAAAAATCGAAAAGGTTTTAATAAAAATAAAATAGGTATAACACCGACATGGATTAGGCAGGCAAAAAGAGGTTTAGTTTTTAATCAGTGGGTCTTTCTTAAAATACGTCTTCATTATAAAAACGCGGACTTGAAAAAAAGATGGACGCTATCTCGTCTTATCACGAGTGAAGCACCCATTTATATTTGTGTATTTTGTGTGCGTGCTGATGCACTGTCGCGTAGTACATAATGGTGGTGGGTTGTAGGACCTGCGCCTAGAGCTAATGCATTATGTGTGATTGTAGGTCCCTCGTAGAACAAACGAAAATGTAGGACCTTGCACGCTTCACATCTTTTGATTGTCACATTACGTCCATCTTTTTTTAGGTCCGTGTATAGACATCTTATGGTCCGTGTATTAAAATTGTATAGGTAGTACTGTTTTTAGGTTATAGTTTTTAGATCTACTCTGATATTCTCTTCGCCAATAAGCAAACTTGATTTTCAACTGCTGAGCTCACCGAATGAGATTCAAAAATCGCACTCCAGTAAAGATCCCGCCTCTTTCCCTCAAAGTATGAATTTGTAACCAAAAGTAGGTAGGTATCTTGAACATAAACTAAGTACTATACTACCCAACAGTTTTAAGGAACAATTTATTCACGGACCTGTAAATTTTATTCTAATTTTTAGAGAGTTTTATGTATTGTACCCACTGTCCATTATAAGTGGCGACGGGCTCACCCCCCGTCACACTGGACAGAGTTTCGGTGCTACTGGTGAAACGTGGATGTTTTGAGGTTTCAGAATATATCCTCAGGGAATATAGTCGTGAGCATATTCTATGCTTTATGTATAGGTACTTACTTAGAGGAAATAGGAATAAGTTGATTGAGGCTTGTAGCAGTAGCAAAGATGGAAATGTCAGCGATAGACATCTTGCTTCCAGCAACGTATTTGTTGCGAGAAAGGAATTCTTCTAGGTAATCGTAGCCTTCGGCAATGCCATTCTTTTGTTTGTCATTTAGCTTTCTTTGTTTTTCCCTGAAAGCTGGCAACTGAAAAGATTTTTTATCTTATGATTGATGGCTTTAATAAATACCTAGTTTACAGCACCTGGGCGACCGAGCTGAGAAAACTGGATTTTCTCTATTTATATAAACTTGGTAATTAAAAATGTCGTTCAAAAGGTATACCTATAAGGTGTAACAAAACAATTTAGTAATATTTAAAGAAGTGGTAATTACCATCCAACTGAATATTTTTTCAATAATAATTGAAAGTGCTTTCGATGACAGAGATGGTTGGAGATTTAAAGGGGAGGTGTTTGCCCAGCAGTGGGATGAAATAGGCTAGTAAAAAAAAAATTTAAGTAGCTACTTACAGACACATTCTTTGCTTGTGGAAAGAAAAATGAAGAATTGAAGAAAAGCATTTGATTTACAAGCGCCCTCTGTTTAGCGTCTTTTGGATAGAAAGAGTCGTCCTTGCCATAAGCTTCAGCCAAGTAAATTTGGATGGCGTGACTGAAACAAAAATTATACAATTTATTCTCTGTTTTTTTTTTAGATGTAAAATTCGATTTATCTCCATGAAGGATCCTGTCCTTCTTGTAGTTATCCTGATTTAAATAAACACACTTGGCTTATTTCATCAGAAACAACAAAGCTGTTTCATTTTTGGTTTTTTAGTTGTAACAAAAGTGAAACATTTTGATTTGCCCTACGTGGCTACTAAAAGAACGAATGAATCAGAAATATGTTTTAACAAGAAAAAACAGCGAAAACAAAAGTAAAAGAACATAATGTGCTTAAAAGTTAATTTTAAAAGATTTAATTTAATTTTTTATTTATTTAATAATACGTTTTTTAATTAAAGTCCTACAAACATGTTTTGTGGTTAGGCTGTAGGAAACAGAGAATAAAGTCTCGCATTACAAAGGCGCAATCATATCGTCTATTTTCTACATGTTCTTAAAGAAAATAAGCTCTTAAAGAAAATATTGTAAGTAGGTAAGTAGGTACCTACCGTATTTATTTGGTAAAATTTAAATACCTGTCGTGAATGTGGATGCTTCCATCTTCCAGTACAGGGACGGTATGAAGAGGATTTTTCTGAAAAAGAACACTTTACATAAGTACTTACAAAGAATGAGAATCATAACTTATTTTAAATTGTTTGTTGATCATTCCCTTAAAAACCATCAGCATATTTTAAGAAATACCCTTTTTAAACTGGATGTTTTTTTTTACCGCTTTGAGACTTTCAGAGGTCGTTTAGACCATCTGAACAACTTTTAGATACTATGGGAGCAAAGTTGAAATTGCAAAGAAAAGTCTGCTGTTCCCTAAACTGCAATGCCCAATCGACTCAAATTTATGAGACAACGTTTTTTTTATTTTACGAATTCATGTTTGCTTCCATAGTAAAAGTTGTTCAGTTTGATGGTCTGAACCACCCTTAAAAGTTTCGGAACAGTAAAAAAAGTGTCCGGTATATTTAAAAAAAATCTATACTGAATACTGTTAGTACATACATACATACATATACTCACGCCACTATCCCACTGGGGTAGGCAGAGACGACGACTACGATTCTGACACACTTCTCTCGCATTCTCTGTTAGTCTGTAACATTAATAACTGTACCTCCAAAAATTCCGGAGTTCTGTGTTCTCCTGCCATCAGGTTAATGTCAACTAGTTCTGCAGAGACCCCGTAGATATCCAAAGTCATCATGGCTGCACGGGCCGCTGGGCTGAAATCCGCTTTGTACAATTTCACCATCTGTAAAAAAAAAAGTGATCTTTCCACACTAAATTCAATCAGCTGATCGAACGTTTGAACGAAAAGTTGAAAGGAGTCAATTTCTTTTATGCCCACAATCGGTAACGTTTATTGATGGTATTACACTCTTAAAACATAATTTTATTTATTACTACTGTTTTCCCGTGACTTCGTCCGCACAAATTATATACCAGATTTATTATTATTAAGGGGCTACCTGCCGGTTTTGGGTAATTTTGTAACCATTTTATTCATTAACTATGGCACTTTTTAAGCTGAAATTTAAACTGAACCATCTACAGGATATGAGAAGTGATGTGGTTTTTCTAGAAATCGATTTTAATGAATAAAACCGAAGAAAAGGGACTCTAAAGTCACCCCTTTTTTTCCAGTTGTAACCATTTTACTCTTACTTTAATGAAAATTTACTATATTGTTCACAATACAATTTAGAATGATGTGGTTTTTTTACTTTTTCGAAATTAATAAAAAATCATCGAATTTTTCAAAGAAAACAGCAAAATTCTGACCGGAGCCACGCGCTCTTTCTCATCGATTAGTATGGAGTGTGAGTGAGAGGAGAGTGGTCCACGGCTGATACGCCTTAAGTCAGATCATAAGCTATCAAACAAAAAAAGTTTCATCAAAATCGGTTCAATAGTTTTTGCGTGATGCGCGAACAAACAAACAAACGAACAATTTTGTCAATAGATGGCGCTGCACGTCAATTAAATCGCGCTATCGAGTGTTATTTGAGTTTATATGAAGTGAACCGCAACTTTTTTATTCCTCGCGATTTTACGGTTTTATAAAGATAAGATAAGATAGAAATCGGACGGAAGATTAAGTAAAAATGCAACCGGAATTATGAAATAAATATTATATAAAATGCACAGTTTTGACTTTTTTGCTAAGATTATTGTTTCCGGTTAAAACGGCACATGTAAAACAAAGCATGTATAGGAAAGGAACGTCTTAGATGCAGAGATGGGCGATTGTTACTGATTCTAATATTCGAATGGTTTGATAGTACTGATATTAACAATCGAATACAAAAACAATCGATCGCTAGTTCGCAAATTCGAATAAAACCGCTAGTTCATTCATTCACTTTGCCATACAAAATTGGGCTGTTTCGTCTTACAATAAAGTCTACTTTTAATTGATATTCGTAGTAATAAGTAAATAGTTACTGATTTGCGAACCGCTAGTTCATTCATTCAGTTTGCCACACAAAATTGAGCATTTTTCTCATATTGTTAAGATTACTTTTAGTTGATAACAATAATTAGTTACTAATAAAGCCAGGAATGTCTCCGTACGAGGGATCTCCTCAACGGGTAACAGCATGGACTTTATTTTTTTTTGCATTTGTTCAGTTTTGATAGGCAAAACACATATTTAACCAGAATCTGGTGCTAAGCCAGGAATTTCTCGTCGTCGTCCTCCGTCCTCCGCCCACGCCCGCCCGTCCTCCACCCGCTCCCGTCGGTCCACGTCCTCCGTCCGTCCTCCGCCCGCTCCCGTCCGTCCTCCGCCCACGCCCGTCCGTCCTCGCCCGCTCCCGTCCGTCCACGTCCTCCGTCCGTCCTCCGCCCGCTACCGTCCGTCCACGTCCTCCGTCCTAGGCCCGCTCCCGTCCGTCCACGTCCTCCGCCCGCACCCGTCCGTCCTCCGCCCGCTACCGTCCGTCCACGTCCTCCGTCCTAGGCCCGCTCCCGTCCGTCCACGTCCTCCGCCCGCACCCGTCCGTCCTCGCCCGCTCCCGTCCGTCCTCCGCCCGCTCCCGTCCGTCCACGTCCTCCGTCCTATGCCCGCTCCCGTCCGTCCACGTCCTCCACCCGCGCCCGTCCGTCCTGGCCCGCTCCCGTCCGTCCACGTCCTCCGCCCGCTCCTGTCTGTCCACGTCCTCCGTTCTATGCCCGCTCCCGTCCGTCCACGCCCTCCGCCCGCCCGCGCCCGTTCGTTCTCGCCCGCTCCCGTCCGTCCACGTCCTCCGCCCGCTCCCGTCCGTCCTCGTCTTCCGCCCGCGCCCGCCGCGCCGTTCTAATGTGAATAGTGCTAAGTTCGATGGTTGAATGAATGATTAAATTTGCCACACGAATTTGGGTATTTTTTCTCAGTAAATACAGTTTACTTTTAGTTGATGTTACGGATATTCGAATAAATAAACTAGTAATAATGAAATTTGAATCGGGAAGAATGAGACGACGCAATACATTCTTATTTACATCTCGCTTTTTCTTCAAATTCGAATGAAATGTAAGGTTATTCGAATAATTCGAATGACTTCTACAATCGAATTATTCGAATAATTTCATTCACAATCGCCCATCTTTACTTAGATGTTCATATGACAATAAAAATAAATAAATACGGGTCAAGTCAAGTTCCGTACCACACCACCACACAACATATTAATTTAGAGAAAAATTTTTGTTTTCTCCGAGACCGAATCACATTTGACCGGTTTTTATTATTTGTTGTTATACTGTAGAGTTTGCTCTATAATCATACTAAGTTGACGCTTGTATGTATTACTGTTTTTACGATAAAACGAAAAGAAAAAAACGTTGAAAAAATTGTTTTTTGTATGAGGACCCTTAATTTTAACATTGTAATTTTTATTATTTGTTAACAGATCTGTCGTAATAAGGCATATTCTGTGAAAAATTTCAACATTTACAGCCCTAAACAGGTATGACGGACGGACAACGTAGGCTATGGTTTAGTAATAGGGTCCCGTTTTCACCGTTTGGGTACGGAACCCTACTAATCAATCTTCTCAAACATCACACGCTTCATAAACTTAAATACGTTACATCAGGTAGTCAGTAGGCTGACTACCGCTTCAAACTATCGAACTAAACAACTTCCAAGGTTGCATCTTTGTATCAAGAAGTTTTAAAGTATGTCCCACTCAATGAGAGTGAATTTCAGTCTCTGTTATAGGCCTTTTTCTCAGAGACCGTCGTCTAAAGGTCTCTAAAAATACCTGTGACAGACGGACGGACGGATAGAAACCGAGGTGATGCATTCCCGTTTTGCAATTTTTGGCTGAAACACTTAAAAAGGAAAAAACTAGTAGGTAGAAGTAGTAAACAGTAAAACTCACTTTGATTTGATATCAACTAATATTATCACTAACCACAACAGATGCGCACGAGTTGGTAGCAACAAATAGCTGGTACAAGGCCGTTTATCCATTTATAAACCGGCCCGCCCGAACAACCGGCTTCCTATTCACAAATTATGTCCCAGTTACTACGTACCTACATTTAAAGTTGGTTGTTATGTTTGAATGTTTTTCTCAACTAACGTAGGTATCTGCTTAAAATTGTCTTATCTTCAGGATTACTTCTAGCTAAACCTTTTAAACAAATGAACGCAAAACCTGAGGAACTTTGATTATAGAATCAATTAAAAATACCAATCAATTATAAGTACTTTATTTTACACCAAAAAACATAGTACCTACAGATACAGATACAGAGAGTAAACAAACAGGAAATACAGAAGTTACAAAAATAGGCGGTCTTATCAGTAAAAAAATTTTAACAAAAAATTAAAACCGACATCAAAACTAAAAAGGTAAAAATAATAATATTGCAGTCGTTGACTTTTGCATTCGAATCTATAACAACATTAATTTGTCTTATCGGACTCGGTGTCAAGCCGGTACGATTCGCAACTGGGCTTGCAGTAATTTTTTGGCTTGGCTTGGCTTGACACCGACTCCAATAAAACAAATTAATGTTGTTATAGATTCGAATGCAAAAGTCAACGACTGCAATATTATTATTTTTACCTTTTTAGTTTTGAAGTCGGTTTTAATTTTTTGTTAAAATTTTTTTATTTCAAAATTTTCAGTGTTGAAATCTAGGTGAAATATATTAGTTCGACTTAGATATCAGTTATAAGTAAATGCAAAGGATACGGTGTACGCTCTCACCACACTCGATTAAAAACAATCCAACCCATCTTTTGTACAACATTTCTGTTTTTGGGTTACTGTTATCTGTCTTTATGCCATATTTCGATTTTATAGATGCATAAATGAGTACTAATGAGTTTTTCTAACTTATGTACGTAGTACCGACTGCTCTCAAACGGTGAAGGAAAACATCGTGAGGAAACCTGCATATGCAGAAGAAGAAATTCTGATGCGTATTGTGAAGTCTACCAATCCGCATTGAGCACGCGTCGTGGACTAACGCCCAAACACCCTCATACAGACAGACAGACAGACAGACAGAATTGACGAAAGTAAAGTAATAGACGATAAGGGTTCTTTGTTTGACTACGGAACCCTAAAAAAGACGAATATTACCGACCGCCGCCATGATCAATTATAGGAGATTACACACCGAGGACTGGAAAGGAAGAAAGGGCCCAGATCCCATGTAATTCGAAGACTGAGGCGAAGCCGAGGTCAACAAACATTTGATCTGAGGCTTTCTTATTTACTGTCTGAGGTTAGTATACTATTTTTCTCCTCGACCGTGGTGGAAAGCGGCAACTTCGTTTAGCGCAGCGGGAAGAAAATTGACGCTTTGCGGCCGGAGGGGAAAAAACTAAAATCATTAAATCTATGTGTTTCGGTACGAGTATAATAATATCCATGAAGTTTTTATACGTTTAAACACAACAGTATGACCTATAGATTCGAAACTTCTTGAGTATGACCAAGAAGCTTTACATATAAATATAGGCATATAAAACTTCTTGGTTATGACAGTTAAAAAAAACATAGTTTGACAGTCCCCATCAAAACATTTATTTTGCTGGAGTCACGGACCTGAAAAAAAGACGGACCTAATCTGGTCTAATCACGAGTGAAGCACCCATTTATATTTGTGTGCGTGCTGACGAACTGTCACGCGGTACATAATGGTGGCGGGTTGTAGGACCTACGCATAGAGCTAGTGCATCTGTGTGAGTATAGGACCCTTGTAGAACAAACGAAAATGTAGGACCTTGCATGCTTCAGATCTTTTTAGTGTTGTTCTGGTCTGTGGCTGGAGTGTGATTTTTGAACATTACACGTTAGAATTAGCAGTAGAAAGACGAAATATGCATAATCTCCATAAGTCCATAGTAATTTTGACATTTTCTACCGCTGATTTGAACGTGTGATGTTCAAAAATCGCACTCCTGAAGAGAATCGACAAACATAAACGTCATCTGTGTCACGAACCTGAAAAAAGACGAACGTACCTATGTATTATGTGTGTGCATCGTAGAAAGAGAAGGTACTAGAAGGAACCATGTGTCTTGTCATATTCACTCAGTGAGAGATGCACATAGCAAATTCACTCTAGTTAAAAAAGGAGATCGCTTCTTATTGCTGTCCTTATCGACGTAACCACTTTTTTGTTCTACGACGGCTGTCTGACTCCGGAGGCAGACATCTAGCTTCATACAAGTTGTAAGTATAGGATTTCATGACTATCGCTATCTCATACGCGGTTACGCTGATGTTCCGTCTACCAGCGAAAGTGAAAAAAAAATCTTAGTCTATGGTTTGCGTGCTGTCGCACTGTCGCGCGGTACATGACCTGCGCCTAGAACTGGTGCATCTGTGTGAGTGTAGGCCCAGAACAAACGAAATTTTAGGACCTTGCATGCTTCACATCTTTCTAGTGTAACATTACGTCCGTCTTTTTTTCGAGTCCGTGACTGTGTATATATTTGTTATTGTTGTAGATTTTTTCAACAAGCGCTGAATCAATTTCGTGGGACCACCTCGGAAGTATGACCTACCAAACAAAAAAATCAACATCATAATCAATTCTAAATTGGCGGTGTAATCGCGTAACAAACATACAAAAAAAAAAAAAAAAAAAAAAAACATACGGGTCGAATTGAGAACCTCCTCCTTTTGTTGAAGTCGGTTAATAATCGCGTAACAAACATACAAAAAAAAAAACATACGGGTCGAATTGAGAACCTCCTCCTTTTGTTGAAGTCGGTTAAAAAGGGATGTCTTTCACACAACCTTATCTATTTGATAATTACAAGAATGTACCTAAGTATAATCAAAAAAGTATTTCATTAAGGATAATGCTTAGAAATAGTCTCAATACTTTATTTTCCGGGTAATAAATTATCGTGGTTTGGGCATGTGATGCGGAGAGACGAGTGTTATATTACGAGGCGAGATAAGTAAGTATGAACACAGCATAACTATAAAGTCCTTACAGTACGACAAATTAATATGTACCTACCTATACTCCATTACAAATAGCAACGAAATTTTAAGGCTATTTTGAATTACAGAAACAGAGATTTGAAACACTTTCTCTCACTTGTTCTTAGAACAGCTTTAGTAATGTCCAAGATATGTCGGATAGTAGGGTCGGTAGTTGTACATTGAACCAGGCAGACACAATGAACCATCAAAATTTCTCCAAAATGCGATGTTGCCCCTTCGTGCTTATATTACCGAAAGGCACGCGTTTGGACTCGCCCCCCGCCCACCAGTTTGCGCGGCGATCGCGCGACAGGTTGTTGTGTAATGACGGTTTACGTGAAAATCTATCAAAAAAGTTAGTATTTTCTGCAGATTTCTTGGATTTTTCATTATTTATTTGCTATTCATAATATTTCCTTACTTATCACATAGGATTCTGCATATATTTGACTATCTAATTAGGCATCTTTGACCTTACAATGTCGTGTTTAGTACCGTAAAATTTTTATTTTCTTTTAAAATCTCGTGGTGTCTCTCAATGAACCACTTTGATGTGGTCCACATTGAACCTGGTTCATTGTGTACCATTGAGTAACAACTAACAACCTTTAACGCTATGTCCTTTATTCCAACATAATATTATGGGGATCCAATGTGCTATACATTAGCGCCATTTTAGTAAAAACAAATTCATAGTGAATACGGAAATAAATAAACTTTGTTTTAAATAATGCCCAAGTTTCTATATAACTAATAGATATAAAATATATGAAATATTAATAGAAGAGTAATTATTAAGAATGCATCTAATGTTGATTTAATTTCACTAGGTATTTTTTATTTTTGAAGAGATACTATGATTATAAATGTGGTTTGATTATTCAAAGAAGAGTCATGATTAAGCATAAGCATAGCATAAGCATTTATGCTCACGACTGTATTCCTCGAGGGGGTAGTCAGAGATATTCTGAAACCTCAGAACATCCACGTTTCACCAGTAGTACCGAAACTCTGTCCAGTGTGACGGGGGGTGAGCCCGTCGTTGGGGAGAGTCATGATTAAAAATATCTCTAATGTTGATAATTATAGTTTTACAATTAAATTATTTTTGAAGAGATACCTTTTATAGATAATTAATACTGTGCTGTGATTATTAATAGAATAGTAAATATTAAGAATATATCTAATGTTGAGTTAATTTCAAAATTTTTTACTTTTTTTAAGAGGTTCTATAAGTAAAACTGTGCTTCAATATTTTTTTTTTCTTTTTTTAAGCGTAATAATAAAACTTAAAATAACAATATTTTTTTAATTAGAAAATATCATGCACTAACACTGTGAAATCGAACAATAAAGGAACATATCATGGGGTGGTTCATTGTGGAAAATACCCTGGTTCAATGAGTACACCTAGGCATGCACATTGAACCAAATATGTTTTTTTGTTTAAACTTTAATTAAGACTAAACTATTAAAGAATCTATAAAATCGTTAATGCAAGATTAAACCCAGATAAATTCCATAACTAGTAATGAAATACTTAACCGCAAAGGACGAAAAAGTAAAAAGTTACAGCCCTCCAAAATTTACCTGGTTCATTGATGAACAGTTCACCCTATATCTTTCTGATAAATAAATTATATTTGCTAGTCAGAATTGACCAGAAAGCAAAATTAAAATGAGAATATTTATTCGCCCTTATTTGGAATGAGGTTTAGTTGCGCAGAGCATCGGAGGGGGCCTAGCGGGGAAGCGGGCGGGGCGCTGATCATCCTGAGATCTGTGTGAAGATGACGGCATTGACAGCGCATGATGACGTAAGTACACCGGCGGCGAGGCGTGGCGCGTCAAGTGCGTTGCCATACTATACAGGGTTTTTGTATCGTGTTTATAAATGGTCTTATCTTTTAAGAACAATAGTGCTGTGTCAATAAGTTTTTTGAGCAATTTGTTGCATACAATTAAGATAAGAATAGAACATGATTTTATCAAAATTTTATACTTGAACGAAGCATATTCTATTATGTTAATTATAATTTATAATGCAAGGTTATTTTGTTTTGTTTATATAAATTACGTATACGAATGCATTAACTGAACTGGTACGGAACTGATCGGAAATATGCTACCAATAAAAGTAAGTATACTTACCTACTAGAATCGTCTGTTCACAAGCTTTAATTTGATGTTATTGTAATTTGTAAACAAAAAAAATAGATACAGCTTTTTGAAATAAATGCTTCTTTTATAAAGAAAACAACTTTTAATTTTTGTTTTTAATATTTGTTATTTAGCAATTACACGTTACAAAAGTTCAATAATATAAATAAATGAAAAATACTTAGGGCCCATGTCACCACTTCAAGGTTTATGATAATGAAATTTGTCATACAAAATTTGTCAAACGATCTTTGCTTGTACGTTAGCACTACATGTCCGCCAGCGGTGGTTTGTTGAAGTACCTATTCAAACTCAAGGATTTTTGTTGAGCAAAAACACAGCTTAGATGGATTGCGGAGCCTCATGACAGGCTCAAGCGTTAACCGCACGAATACCACGCGAAAGACAACTGCTCGCGGCAAATCTGCAACGTGACTCTAACAAGAACTTATCCAAATGTGGTAAAACCGGCCGGCCCTTATCGTCTTAAAACCACACAAACTCGAATCGGCTATTTTTATTTAACAAAAGACTCGCCGGTAACTGTGACCTAACTCGATTTAATTAAGCATACTGTTGATCCATCTACCGGTATCCCTTGCTCCTTGTGCATTGAGTTTTCGGCAGATTGGTTTGTCTTCCATTCCTTTTGTCCACATTTGAGTTTTGGGATACCTGAAAAGCATTAAATTGAACATTTTCATCGTCTCAGCCAATGGGAATCCACTGCTGGACACAGGCATTCCTCAAAGATCGCCACAACGACCGATCTCGCGCTGCCCTCATCAATCGGGTTCCTGTCGCCTTCACCAGCCATTCTCAAGTGATGCGCTTACCAACGAACATCATTTAATTTTTAGGGTTCCATACCCATGGGAGAAAACGGGACCCTATTACTAAGCCTACGTTATCCCACACACGCACTCACAAACCCATCTACACAGCATACGTATACACAGGCATACAAGCGCTCACTTCCCTTGAATTATTTTTTAATTAATTTGCATTGTTTACCTTTGTTAATTTTACCTTGGAACTTGTAATGCTGTAAGTAAAGGTATAGCATAAATAAGTAAGAGTGACGGACCACTGACTGACATCCAGGTTGCAGGACTACCTATTCCTGGAAGTCAGGACCAATATCCTTACCCTTAACTTAAAGATAACTTCTCTACATTGTATTTGTACTGTTTTGGTAACCTATACTGTACTACATTGTTGTCTTGTAAAATAAACAATATTTTTTTTTTTTTTTTTTTTTTTATCCGTCCGTCCGTGCGTCCTACCTATTTAGGGCTTTAACTTTTGAACCGCAGTAGATAGTTGGAATGTTCACAGAATACGCGTTATTACGGCGGATTTGTTTGCAAAGAATTAAAATGACAAAAAGTAAAAAATTTAAGGGGGGTCCTCATACAAGAAACTAGTTTTTATCAGCGTTTTTTCTTCTCGCTCTATCTTAAAAACAATAATACATACTAGCGTCAAACTTGTTGTGATTATAGAGCAAACTCTACAATACCGACCAAAAGTGAGTCGGTCTTGCGCTAAAGGCCCTAAAAAGAAGATAGATAGAGCGATAGCGAACTCCCTACCACCCAAAACAAATTATAAGACTTGGTCTATCCGATTACACACGGGTAATAATGAGTTCTAGGCATGGCACCTTCGACACATGCAACTTACTTAACAGTATCCAGTGGTAAGATATAAACGAGAGTCGATAAAGTAGTGTATGCTGCTAAATCTGCAATGGTCATATTATCTCCGGCAAGGTACTTAGTGCGATTCAGAAATTGTTCTAAAAAGCTGTATGCTTCGTTTACTTCGTTCTCAATTTTCTTCGTCAATTGTTTTACACCGTCTTTCGCGACTGCATACTGTAAATAATAATAAAAATGAAAATTATAGGGTATATTATTAGGGTGTAGAACTATCCGGGACTCAAAAACAAATAGACCAAACTATTTGAATTTCAATAGACCGCCTTTCTGCGCATGCATATGAGGCGATAGGGATACAATTTCCTTTCATGTGTTTTTATGGATGATAGGCTAACCATACAGGGTGTTAAATTAAATGCGTTACATATGAAGGTGCTTTGGACCATCAAATTGAACAACTTTCACAATCGCGTGTCGCGTAGAGTTTGATGGTCTGCAGCATCATCTTAATTTAAACACTTAAATGCTCCTTACAATTACGTTATACTTAATACACTATAGAGTTTACCCACCTCTTCGTCCGCACAAAATATATACTTACCAGATTTTAAGTCAAGTCATAAGCTATGAAACAAAAAGTGTCTTCTAAATTAGATCAGTAACTTTTGTGTGATGCTCGAACAAACAAAGACAAACTGACAGACAGAAATTCTAAAAAAGGTTGATTTTGAGTCAGGAACCATATCGTAATCTTTTTCTTGTAAATATTCCACTTTTAACTAATTAATTTTTATAATGGTTTAGATAACTTACTATGATACTCTTGAATCTCGGGAACAGAATAGAAGCATTAAATAACAGCTTCTGGTTAACAAGAGCTCTCTGTTTAGTATCCTTTGGGTACATTGTGTCGTTTTCAGCATATTTATCTGATAGATACATGAGGATAGCATGGCTGCAAATAAAATAACAAAATGATTTCAAATATCAAATCAAACATATTTTATTTTACACAGTAAAAGAGCACAGAGCGAATTTACAAGAGGTAAAAAATAAGGCGGTGGTATAGCTTATGTCTTATGTTCCATTGCCTCTGCCTACCCCAGTGGGAAGCAGACGTGGGAATATGTGTGTAATAATTATAAATTTTAAAATCTTTTTCAGAATATCCACATTTCACTAAATGACTAAAGTTTCATATTATGTGTGCAGACAAACCATACGTATATGGACAATAATGGACATACGGGTCCTTCTTAATATGCTGACTCTTTTTTAAGGGGATAATCAGCCAGACCATTTAGTTCAAGTGGGTTTACAGTTTTGTATGGAATAGCTTATTGTTTATCCGCGATTTCGATCTTGGTGCCATAGAGAAACTTGTTCAGTTTGACGGTCTTGACATCACCTTAAAACAGTATCAGCATATTAAGAACCTAAACAGACACCATGCCTTGGAAATCGAATAATGCTGCTTTCCTAGATTTTTGCTTAATTTGTCCTAATGGAAAGTAGGTATACATATTTATTATCAACTATTATAATGGTAAAGGTACCGAACAAATATGATCTCTATCTACGTCTTACCTGTCATGTATAACAAGATCTCCATCTTCAAGCACTGGAACAGTTTGAAAAGGATTTAGCTGTGGATAAAAGAAAAACATTTTTTCTCATCATTATAATTATCGTTAACTATAACTAATATGTTAGTTCCATTAAGACGGCCCGATAGCACAGTCTGTAGTGAACCTGCCTGCTGTGCCGAGGGTCGCGGGTTCGAATCCCGTAAGGGACAAATATTTGTATGTTGAATATGAATATTTGTACCCGAGTCATGGATGTTTGTATCTATATGTATTCTATATTGTTGTCTAGTTATCATAATACAAGTCCAGGCTTGTTTCTGGAACTTTAAATGTGACTATATAATTTGTGTGAAACTGTCCAAGATATTTATTTATTTATTATTATTTTATAATCATTTTTAATGTTATTTTACATTCTGCTGTGCTCACACTTACTTCTACAATATTAAAATGTTAGTCGCAGGTACATATACGAGTATGGATTTAAACGTAATAAGGTAATTTTAAGTAATTACCTACATGCTTTTATTTATGTTCAGTTTGTAATACTTATCTATTGGTATTGTTACAGTTATATTAGTTTCATTTAGGTACATGCTTCTATTTAATTAATTGTAAATTTTTATTACTATTCTATTTACTTAATTAATAATGTTTCTTTTTTGTGACGTTGTTTGTTATTTCTTGTGGTCTGATCTTCCACGGTGACCAGCCGGCTCGGAAGAAGCTAAGGAGATATACGATAAAAATGTAATGTAGGACCTTAATCCCCTTTTTCGTGGACAGTAATAAATGCTAGAACTATCAACTCTTGATTTAAATAATAAGTTATGGTACTACCTTCATGTATGTTGAAGTCCGATGTTCCTGGTTCATAATATTAATATTAATCATCTCTGTAGGAACGTTGAAGATTTCGCATGCCATCATGCAAGCGCGAGACGGTGGGCTAATTTCAATTTTATATAGTTTTACCGGCATCTGTAAGTTAATATTTATCTTGTATTAATAATTTGATAATACAGGTAGACATTATAATATCAGCTACAACAATGAGAATGTCATTCTCATTAAAATGGTAGATTTTTATGCATCTCGTAGTGAGTTAACATTTGAACAATATGTGTCCCGCAAATTGCCAATTTAGTTTATCAATTCGTTGAGCTATTTCAGCTACTCTGGTTCTTTTGCGGATCTCTTCATTTATGATTCGATCTCGCAGAGAAACTCAGAGTATAGCCCTAGACTTTCAGCCTTTTAATGAAGCCTTGAGAGGGCGACCACGTCTCAGTAACATATAAATAAATAAATAAGTATCTTGGACATTCCCACACAAATTATCTAGTCACATTTAAAGTTCTAGAATCTAGCCTGGACTTGTATTATGATAACTAGACAACGATATAGAATATAGATACAAACATCCATGACTCGGGTACAAATATCCATATTCGTCATACAAATATTTGTCCCTCACGGGATTCGAACCCGCGACCCTCGACACAGCAGGCAGGTTCACTACAGACTGTGCTGTCGGGCCTGTCAATCAATATATGTCATCACTGGCAGCAGTGGTCAGTCTTTCGTCTTCTGTGGTATTTGGGACGTGAAGATACAACGTAGCTTCCCGAGCACTGCCCAGCCGAGTAATAGAGTCGACAAGATTACATTATACTGTGTTAAATATTTATTATTATACTCTGATAGTTCATAAAATGCTTCCAGCCTTCTAAGATCCGTACCGCAGGGCAGAACGAGGAGGAACTTGGAGGAAATCTCCTTTTTTTGTAGGATATTATAGTAAAACAGGAACTTATTTTATCTGTTTGTTAATAAATAACCTTAAGCGTACAGAGTTAGTAATACATAACGCTCAACGGATTTTAAGATAGAATCACTTGTAAAGTGGTGAGAAGGAACTAGTTTCTCGCCAACGAATCACTGCCAAAAGAAATGGATACCTACTTATTTTATCACAAATATAAGATCTATTACAGTTTACGAATGTCACAACACAACTAGTCTATTGCTATGCTAGGTTCATAATTATAACAGTCGGAAATATGCTGTTTTGTAATAGATATCTATTTTAAATCAACCTATTTCAGAACCATACCTAATCTATTACTGTGGTACCTACCTTTAATCGGTTTTAGTTGCAGCTCACAAAAAATAAGTTAGGTTACTACTAGTGACGTGATTGGTTTGGGATACATTTTAACTTCGATTATTATCAATTGTCATGTAATCGTAAAAATCGGTATTCATTTTGTTATTCGGTATGGTACCTATATCACAATTTTTGTCAATACTGTTTTGATAACACGATATCTTATCTGGATGGAGTTAGTAGGTATTATGCCACACCTTGTACGTTTCAGAGGTGAAATAACGTTTTTTAACTAACCACAAGTGGTATCACTTTATACAACGTATTAATGAATTAACGCAAAACTAGAAAGTAGTTTGTTTAGAATCGAGAGCAGAATCTTAAATAATTAACAAAATATTAAATAATTTGTTTGTAAAATTTAATATTTACTGGACTCGATCTCAACCCACCGCAAGGGCACACTCACCAAAACAAGATTCTTAAAATGTATCCATGAGCAGGTTAGCTATGTATGTGTTATGATAACAAATCATTTTTGCCTCAGAACTTTAAATGCTAAATAACTTTAAATTTTAACTATCAAAATAATAAAATTATTGTTTCAATCTAATTATTTTGTTGTAAATCAGTAGGTGTGTATGAGGTTTTCCGCTTATGCATTAACACGTTGTATAGTTAGTTGCTGGATAGTGAATGTACTTATTTTTTAAGCCAGGTCAGGTCTAAGTGCGTTCACACACGATGACGCAATGACGCAGCGGCAGATGTCAGTCCATAGAACCACACCGGTGCGTCAATGCGTCACCGTGTGTGCTTCTACGTGCTGTTTCATACAATTTCTTGCTTCACAAATGACGGACTGACGTCTGCCACTGCGTCAATGCGTCAACGTGTGCGAACACACTTATTGAGTTGGCTTTAAAAATATACTTTGACAGAATGTTGACCACTGAGATGGACTTGCCAATCAGCTCTTGGACAACGTGGACGAGTATGGCCCGCCCTATCTTATTACTATACGCTAATTAATAAAATTGGGTCTATCACTTACGGTAAGACTTAAGAGACTTAAGACTACAATACAATTTATGATATATGAGGTCACATTGCTCGCAGAACCGATATGGCCAATGGGGCCGAAGAGTTCTCGAGTGGCGACCGCGTCCTGAAAAGCACAACGTTGGTAGGCACAAGTGGACCGACGACCTGGTGGAGGAGGCACCGGCGGGAACCGGTTGGATGAGGGCAGCGCAGGACCGGTCGGTGTGGCGATCCTTGGGAGAGCCCTGTGTCTAGCAGTGGACGTCTATCGACTGATATGATGATTATGAATCAATTGTTAAGTGTTTAATAATGTTCTCATCAACAAACTACTTACTACGAAAAAAGTTACATTCAAATGAATGTAAAAAGTTA
Organism: Agonopterix heracliana; assembly: GCA_963693445.1. Taxonomy (NCBI): domain Eukaryota; kingdom Metazoa; phylum Arthropoda; class Insecta; order Lepidoptera; family Depressariidae; genus Agonopterix; species Agonopterix heracliana. The sequence goes on from OY856310.1 coordinate 8,427,043, forward strand.
TAACTGAATTCTCAAACCAAATTATAACTGAACAATCCAACCAACCGTTTATACAGTGTGTTAGAGTAAACAGTTGCATTACTTTAAGGGGTGATTGTACCCATGATACTGAACAACTTTCCTAAAGAAACCTATACGAAATTCGCAAAAAAAATGTTGGCCTTTCCATACTAAATGCAATCAGCTGATCGAACGTTTTATAAAGAATCGAAAAAAAAATCTCGAATTTCCTATAGGCTTCATAGGGAGAGTTGTTCAGTATCATGGTTAGAATCACCCCTTAAAGTACCTAATGCAACTGTTTACCCCAACACCCTGTATTTAGTACATTTGTAAAAATTCCATTCAATACTATTTTCAAGCACACGCAATTTATTCTCATAACGTTCGGTTCAGTTAGACCCCGCTACAAAGTTTCACTGCGTTTGCATACAGCATTGTATTAGATACTGTTATAAAGTTTGATAGCTTTGCCAGCTCTGCACGCAGTCACACAATGTTTAAAGTTGGACGTAACCGACGCAATCTGGAGAACATGCCACCCGCTAGCGTACTGGATTCCTTCAGCAGCCTCTAAATTGGCTTTGTGTTGTTAATATACCAACAACGCTCTGCAAAACCCTTTGAAACTTTGAAGTGAGTGCATCTGCATACTAAGTATCGAATTTCTGAATTCGATACTTAAGTTTGTGTTTAGTTTTGACTGTATATTGCTAACTAATGTCGTCGTAGCGACTGTGGCGAGTTGCAACTCTTCCATTCAATCATGAGGTCCGGGTTCGAATCCGCACGGAAGATACGCCATATACAGGGTCAAACTTAATTTATGCTGACACTTTCTTAAGGGGATGATCAGACCATAAAACTGAACAACTTTCTCTATGGAACCAACATAGAAATCTTGAAAAAAAATCTGCTGGTCCATACTAAACTGCAAACCAACTTGAGCCAAATGTATGGGACAGCTGTTTTTTTTTCGCGATTTCGATGTTGGTCCTGTAGAGAAAGTTGTTCAGTTTGAGGGTCTGATCATCACGTGTAAAGTGTCAGCATATTAAGAAGGTCAGCATACTATACAGGGTGTTTCATAAGTAACAATAAATATTTAAAACTCTTAAGGGGGTTGTTTAGACCGTCAAACTGAACAACTTTCTCTATGGGACCAACATCGAAATCGCGAAAAAAAAAATGTTATATCCCATACATATAGCTCCCATTTAGCTCTAGTCGATTTGTAGAGTACCTATGGAACATAATTTTTTTTTTCACGATTTCGATATTGCTCCCATAGTGAAAGTTGTTCAGTTTGATGGTCTACACCACCCCCTTAAAGGTTTATTTGTATTTTTGTAACACCTTGTATAGGTACCAATGAGTTTGTCACCACCACAAACCCTGCAAGGGTTTGCCTCGAACACTTGTCTCTCGCGTGGTGTTCGCGCGGTTCGCGTCTCAGCCTGCCACGAGGCTCAGAAATCCTTCTCAGTTGTTCTTACTCAAAAAAAATCCTCGAGATTGGATAGACACTCCCTCAAATTACTTGACACTGGCGAAATCTAACAAGGAAACGCCATTAAATATAAATAGAATAGAATGAGTTTTTCCTACTTATGTACGTAATACACTCTCAAACGGTGAAGGAAAACGTCGCGAGGAAACCTGCTAACGGCATACGCTGAAGATGAATTCTGATGCGTATGTTAAGTCTAACATTCCGCACTGGGAACGCGTGGTGGAATAACGCACATACACCCGCTTTGAGGGTAGACCTGTGCCCTGCAGTGGGCTGTTTATAGGACGATGAAATTAAGCATCATCTGGAGAAAAAATTATTTGTGAAAAAACGCAACGTTTCAATGTAAGTTAAAAGAATGTCTCATTCACCCAAACTGAGGAATAATCAAAATGGGGCAAAACAAATGAATGGTATATCGTATAAAACGAGGTGACTTACTGGTGAAACGTGGATGTTGAGGTTTCAGAATATCTCTGACTACCCCCTCGGGGAATATAGTCGTGAGCATTATGCTATGCTATGCTTAAATGGATGTATCTTTCATAATTTTGGTTTTAAAAATTTGAATAAATACAGTAGTGACGACTAGCCTTATGATTATATTTAAAATAAAAATTGTTATATGTTTAATTTCTTAGAAAAAAGAAAAACCAGCGTATCAAAGCTGTATTGAAAATGGGACTACTTTTACTACTTGGGGCTACTTTTGACACCAGTCGTTTTCTTCATTGATTTCGAAAGTCACCCCTAACAGGAAACTTTTTTTTGCGAATATTTACTACAATCTTTATCAAATTATTTTAACCTCTCAGCCTTATGTTACAGCCTTGAAGATTTGGTAAAAAATTGATGAACTATCGATAATGCCAAAACAAAAATGAATATACGGCTGCGTTCTGTTTTCGCAGAGAAATTTACAATCCGGTTGTCATTTGGAGTTATCATTAAAGTCGCCCAAATTCTCAAAGTCGCCTCATTTTACCGGTACTTCAAATTTGTACCCAATTGCCTTAGTTGTGACAGACAATTGTGCTAGTTTGTATGGACCAATTGCCCTAGTTGTGTGCTTCAACTTAACGTGCTTTAGGCCTATCCATTAATTTTACTTTGATCTAAGCTTCTAGGTGCGGTTTCATACAACTCCTTGCTTCACAAATGACGGACTGACGTCTGCCGCTCCGTCAATACGGCATCGTGTGTGATCCCACTAAGTTAATTCTGCAATAGCATGCCAACAACATAATAAGCAATACGTATTCAATACGATTCATATTCTTATAGGTAGTAAATGTCGTATCTAGTTTCTCTTTTTTCGTGCTTTCTTGTGGTTAGGAAAGTTTTTAAGAGAAATACTCGAGACTTTATGTCTTGCGTGTACTTATACCATCTATCATACAGGATTATTTTAGACTATCACAAGAGAAAGTGTTGACTTATGTTGGAAAACATCGTATCTCACACAATTGAACACTGTTTATTTTAGCAAAACTAAGTATCCTCAAATTAACGTATAAAATATGTATGGTGTGTATAAAGAAGAGTGGCAAAAGGGGCTGTTATTTCGGACCTAGTCTTAGAGGTACCGTAATTAAATAAAACTTAGCAAAAGTCGAATAAAATTAAACTAACAAAATAGTAAATTGGTTGTTATCGGCAAAAGTTGCAGGAATAATATTATCTCTTTTTCGTTCTGATACCTAATTGCTTCAAGTGTGTGAACCTCAAAACCATTCTGAGACTTTTTATATTAAATATTTTTTTTACTTTTAAATCCGATCTTCTAAAGTTGTAGTTTTAGAATAAAATAAATGGCCTGGCACTGTGGCTTTTGTGAAAATACTGGGTCTATATTCGCCATTCTTCTTTGACACATTTACATTAAGTAGGTACCTACGGTAGTAAATTCGTAACCATGTTGAATATTTTAAAATAATATTGTGTATCTTTAAAAAAAAAACCAGAAGAATAAGTAAAGTATTTTTATTTTACATATTCTTCTTGTTTTCTTGATTGTTTTTACAATAAAAATAATGTGTACCTATTTTTATTTTTAGCGAGATCGTTCTTTTGATGTTCAAACTATCATTATTTACAAAAGTTGCTCTGTTCAAACCTGATGTTCAAATTAACATAATCTTGAAGTTATGCAGGTACTTTTGCATGCGATAGTACAAGTCTTTAGGGTTAAGTATTCAAATAATTTACTCTATGTACGTTTAGGATTCCTTGAGGTAGCATGACGTATAGCACTTAGATTGGACTGATACTAACCTCTTCTGTTCGTATTGAACTGAACAGAGAGAAAATGAATAATGCTCATCGGTTTGTACTGTTCTGGTACTTAAATAAGCCTAAAATAAAAGGCTTTTAGGATTCTAGACCATAACAGCATGTAAGTAAAGCCAATTTGAAACCGGCCGACACACACCAAGTGGCTTAAAGTTTTTTTATCATTGAATATTTCGTATGATCTATTTTGGCCGTGAAAAAAGCCGTGGTGGTCCAGTGGCGAGTAACCTTGCCTGCCGTGCAGGAGGCGATGGTTCGATCCCTGTCCAGGCAGACTCGTACCAATGAGTTTTTTTGGAATTTATGTACGATTTGTAACACCACTGGCTTTTCGGTGAAGGAAAAAATCGTGAGGAAATCTGCATGCTTCAATTTCAAGGCATGTATTGTACCCACTGTCCATTATAAGTGGCGACGGGCTCACCCCCCGTCACACTGGACAGAGTTTCGGTACTACTGGTGAAACGTGGATGTTCTGAGGTTTCAGAATATCTCTTACCCCCTAGGTGAATATAGTCGTGTCGTGAGTTCGTCACGATATTTATCGATATTGAATCCACATCGAATAATTTTTTTTACAAGTATACAACACAAGTATACACAGTATAAACTTTTTAAATGGTACTAAGGCCACATAGTACTCGTAGTATAACTTGTGCCATTGATGGTACAAATCAATGGTACTATAGACACTAGGGGCTTGTTATGTAGTGATCACAAACTTGACGCAAATCTTAAAAGTACACATACGAGCATTCATACGAGTTAGTTTGTGTAAATTGTCACCTTAGTGTCACTAATTAAGTTATTAGTGAGAGTTATAATAATCATCTCGGAGTCGTTACTAAAAGGATCATACCAAAGATCTGGTTGCTGAGGCCTTAGTTTAATTAATAGGTTTTTAGTTTACTAGTAAAGCCGGCCTAAAAAAAAATTAAAGAAAATAATATGGTAAGCCTACTTACGGATAAAACTATTTAAGTATATCGAATACTACTTAATAATATAGTATTATAATGTTCAAAATGGACAGAGCTATCACTAAATACTTTTTTGCCTGAACACTTGTTGGTGACTGCAGACTTAAACTTGGATTTTAATTAAATTTAATCATATTTTTATTAGGATCAAAGCTGCGGGTTAAATAAATAAATTTAAAGATTTATCAAACTTATTATATTTTTAGAGATAACAGAAATGACCTATAATAAAACAAGTTTACAATAGCGATGTAATTGTGGATAATGGAATGGAAATATGGATTGGGTAGTGTAGGTAGTTACAACAGTAGTATTTTATGAAGACTGTCTAAGAATTTATGATCATTCAAGTAGATTTTCACTAGCGGAGGGACGAAAGCCACACGCTTTCGTTATATTGCCATTATTATGCTCCTGCGATGGTAGTTACGGTATGGTCATCGAATTATCCTGAAAAATATCGTAGTCATTAATCAGTTTAAATTAAACGGAACATTATTACAATTACACTCATAAAAATAAAGGTAGCAGTTGTAACAAGTGTCTGACCACTCTGAAAGGATTCGTGAGTTTATGAGTGTGTTTTTATTTTTGCTTCGTTGCCTTAGGTAGGTACCGCGTAAAAGTTATTGCCAACTAAAAAGAGAAAAACAAGCTCTACAGGTTGTAACAAAACACTTTTAACCATCAAAATGAAGAATTTTCACTATGGACACGAAATATACAGGGTGTAATGGAAAACCTCCGCAAACTGAAACTGTCAAGTCAGACCATCAAACTGAACAACTTTCACTACCTATGGACTACTCTACTACCTCAGGAAACGAGAAAAAATCAATTGTTTCATACATATCTGCTGTACCTACCCAACTCAAATGTATAGTCTGAGTTCATTGTTTCAGTCTGCAGATGGCTGTCCCTTACACCGTGTATAATGGAAACAAATTTGAGATCAAGAAAATAAAATATGTGGGACAGCAGATTTTTTTGTTTTCTCGACTTTGTCTCCATAGTGGAAGTTGTTCAGTTTGATGGTCTAAACCATTTCATTGAATATTAGTAGGGTGTTTTGTTAGGGTACGTCCGGGGTAGATGGCCGTAAGGGAGAGATGGCCAACACAACAAAAAATCGACAAACACTTGTTGGGTGTCGCTAGCTACTTAGTTCCCTTCAAGTTGTACATACGAACACCTGGGCACAAAAATATTCTCGAATCTAATACGAAAAACCAACTCTCCCATACTACTGAGGCCATCTCTCCCGGACGCTAAGGGAGAGATGGCCAATCGTGATTTTCGTTAAATGTCATTTTTAAGGTTGATCCTATCAACATTAGTTAGATTTTGTTAAATATCCTATAGTGTAACATTCCAAGTTTCGTTAAAAATAATAATTACAATCTAGAAACATATCGTTTTATATGAATTTAATCTTGAAAAAACTACGGCCGACTACCCCGGACTTACCCTACACCCTGCATAAGTGCCAATAGTGCTGGGGCAGTCAGACAAAAGGGATTATAAAACACGTTAATACTTACTGCACTCTGAAGGTAGAACACACTTAAAGGTTTTTTTATCAAAAACATATCCATCTTTACATTGGCAGAAATCAGGCGGACATTCGATTTTTTCACGGCAAAACTCATTCATATTAGCAGGACAGCGTTTGGTACAGTTGAAATTACAACCGGGCTTTGCGTTTGGATCTCCAGCACATGATGTTTCGTCTGGAAATATAAAAATTTTTAGAAATAAAAATATTCTAGAATAACCATCAAAAATATTCCTGATAAAGCGTTCCAGTCAAAACGAAGTTACGTCCCAGTTTGAATATTTAGTAATTAAAGTAAAAATAAAAAAAATTGGTTAACACAATCTAGAAACCGCAATGTCCGCAATATCTGTGTCGGTACCTTGTCAGATTTTCAAAATTGAAATTGAATAAGTTTTATTGTGCAAACAGAAAGGTGGTAGAGTACAGAATAGTTATAAATATTACAATAATTAAAGGTAGGCACTTATAATTATATAAATAATATATATATAATGTATCCTGTTTGTTTTCTCTCTGTATATTATGTTTTTTTTGGTGTAAAATAAAGTATAATTGATTGATTGATTGGTATATATGTATATGTACCTTTAATTATATGTATTTATGTATTCTGTTGTATTCACTTCCTTTACATTTATAATTTTTATTTTCTTATAAAACCGAGACCCGTTCTTTTTTATATTTCTTCTACCCTAAGGTTGTCTGGAAGAGATCGCTTTTTAGCGATAAGACCGCCTTATTTGTACCATAATCAGTTTATTTCCTTTTGTGCATTGTAATTTATTTTTGGTGTAAATAAAGAATATTTCATTCATTTCATTCAGTGGGGGAGTCACCGATGTGCGACTGCGGGGCACCTGACCAAACCCTCACCCATGTGGTAAATGAGTGCACCCTACGCCGTTTCCCCGGTGGTATTGAAGAACTCCATAGGTTAACCCCGGCAGCGGAAGACTGGCTAAAACATCTTGACCTCGAAATTTAAACCTCCCTGGATCCAAGCAGGAAGCCAAAAAAAAAATGCCATACGATATGATGATGATGATTTCATTCATTCATAACTACAATCCTTATGAACATTTTTTTTATTTAAAAACGTAATTACTCACCTCCAGAAACAAGGAAAAACAAACTCGCCACAAGGGCTACAAAAATAAGTGATTTCAACATGATTACTTCCGAATTATGGTCTGATACCAATGCCGTTTACTTGTTTTATATTCGAATTGAATAATTATCGTGACAAATTAAAAATGTCACCTGTTATAACATACATCACAGATTATTTTAGAAGTTACACCAGATACTGCACTGCCTTGGAAACGCCGATTTTTCGATCTAAATAGGTAATTCCTCGAAAGAACATTGGCGAATTCGGCAAGTCTTTATTACAAAAACTAAAAGTACCTATCTATACTGCATTTCAAATAAGGACGATGAGATATTCAGATTCCTATTTCTATGGCCAATTCTGATAAGCAAATATAATTTATTTATCAGAAAGATGATGTACTATCCCACATATCTTGGACGTTACTAAAGCTGTTCTTAGAATAAGTGAGAGTAAGTGTTTCAAATCTCTGTTTCTGTATATTAAGAAAGGCCTTACATTTTCGTTGCTATTTGGAATGGAGTATAGAAAATGTATAGTTTTGACATTGCCGACAAGTTTGTCGTTTTTACCCGACTGCGCTTGAGTATCCCCCTCATATATGGTATCATTGAATAGGTATTTGAAAATCATCTTTAGGTTTCTCTTATCATTTTTCATTTTGAATAATGTTGTATGGAATTCTGAACATTTTTGTTCTAAATTCTATTATGACGGTGTATCAAAGAAAGGGTTTTTAGAGCTGATTCTGAAAATAAATATACAATATCAGTACATTTCTCAGCTTTAGTATGATTTAGCGCCTTCCGTAATTGTTCTAACAAACTTGTCCGTCATTTTATTATAGGCAGCCGCGTTTAGTTATAAGATAATTATAAATTAAATTACAAATTTCAAAAACCCCCAACACCAAAAACGAACATTTAAAAAGTAAAAAATAATGCGGTCACCTTATTATTTAAAGAGAGTAAAGAAGTAAAACAAACATTTGCTTACATCAAAAATAATAGTGACTGCATTATTTTTTACTTTTTAAATGTTCGTTTTTGGCGTTGGAGGTTTTTTAAATTTGTAATTTAATGTTATTTCATAATTTTTAAAGTAACATGAAAACTACCAAACCGATTTTCATAAAACAAAGCAAAGAACACTCTCGCAAAAATTAACTTTCTACTTAAAAAAAACGCATCGAAATCAGTCCACCCGTTTGGGAGCTACGATGCCACAAACGAACCGAAACTTATAACACCCCTCTTTTTTTGTCGCAATTTTTAAAGTTACTTCAAAACTGCTAAACCCCTTTTCATGAATCAAAGCTAAAAACACTTTGGCATAAATTAGCTTTCTTTTTCAAAAAACCGCATCGAAATCGGTCCACCCGTTTGGGAGCTACGATGCCACAGACAGACAGACCGACAGACAGACCGACATAGGCGTCAAACTTATAACACCCCTGTTTTTGCGTCGGGGGTTATAAATTGCATGTAAGTGCGTAAGATTTTTTGATCTTGTAGGTAAGTTGGCAGAGGGGAAATGCTAATGCGAGGCAGGGGTGCGATTTTTGAATGTCATCAGTGAGCTTGAACGGTTTTTAAATCTCATACAATAGCGTTCTCGTGCATCTGTCTACTGCTTATTTGACTTTAAAAAATCGCACTCCTGAATTATGATTTTTAGAAGTCAAATCAGCAGTAGAAAGATGCATTATCTCCATAGAAATTTTTACATTTTCGAACGAATTTATTCTTTGTACGTTTGCATACAGCGCACAATGGCAGCGAAACTGCCGTAAAATTAAACGTTAAATAAACCGTAACAGTGTAAATTATCTTTTTATTATTATTGAGTCGCCACTATTTAGCTTGTGTTTGAGAATTTTATTAGCATAGTGACGTAATTCGTTTTGTTTGTTTAAATGTCGTTGTGTGGATTTTTGAAAAACAAATATGAAAAACACACAAAATACACAATACACTTTATGGACCTTGGCGAAGGCCAAATGCCAAGCACGGAGGTGCTCTATGCAGGTTGAAATGGATATCATTAGCATCCTTTTACACTAACCCTATGGTACTAATAAACGTGGTATGAAATGTTATACCAAGAATTAACTAAGCACACTGAGAAAACTGATCATTAATAAATAAGGTGAATTCAGTTAAAAGGAAGATGAATTCACGTAAAGTAGAGAGCATACGGATATCATCAAATAATACGATGAAACTACTGTTGCTGCTGCTCATTATATAATATGATGACCTGTCACCATGACTTAGATACAATCAAGCGCCCGTAACACAAACTTATGGTGACGGTAATCGTACCGTAGTGTGACGAACTCATGAGTTTTGGTGAAAGGACAACGCCCAACATGACCGTCATCATAACTTTTTATGCTGTCCTACTATTTTTGTGTGCTTTCCTTATATATTTACATGCTTTCCTACTACTGTATGTGTGCTTTCCTCTAATTTATCAATGCTGTCCTCATATTTAATGTGCTTTCCTACTACTGTATGTGTCCTTTCCTCTTATTTATCAATGCTTTCCTCATATTTTTGTATGACTTTCCTACAACAGTTGTGTGCTTTCCTCTTATTTTAGTTCTTTCTTCCTACTATTTATCAATGCTTTCCTTATATTATAGGGTCCTTCTTAATATGCTGACACTTTTTAAGGGGATGATCAGACCCTTAAACTGAACAACTTTCTCTATGGGACCAACATCGAAATCACGAAAAAAACAAATGTATGGGACAGCTGTTTTTTTTCGCGATTTTGTTGGTCCCATAGAGAAAGTTGTTCAGTTTGATGGTCTGATCATCCCCTTAAAAACATGTCAGCATATTAAGAAGGACCCTGTATATTTGTATGATTTCCTACTACTGTTTGCGTATGTGCTTTCCAGATATTTCCGATTATTTCTTCCTTCTATTTATCTGCGCTCTCCTCTTATTTTAAGACTCTGGTTCCTTCCTCTTAGGGTCTACCCACATCTGTCAGCACGGAATCTATTTTTTTCATGCTCTGTCCGTTTCTATGGCTCATGATCGTCTTTTGCTAGAGCGAGAAAGATAGCGTGACTGCTAACGCGCGCGCCAGCACAGCTCTAGCAAATGGTGACTCTGAGCGATAGAAAGGGATAGAACATGAAAAAAATTCTATCCTCTGCTGATCTGTGTGAGTGGACAGACCCTAAGAGAAAGGAACCAGTCTTAAAATAAGAGGAGAGCGCAGATGAATAGAAGGAAGAAATAATAGGAAATAATCGGATACGAATAGAAACAAGATACATATAAATGGAATAGAGCACATAAGATAAGAGCAGATTTGGGGAAACACATGTTTTAAAGAAAAAAATATAGAAATGGAACAAATAAAAATGGTTTATTAGATGTCACAGAAGTACACAGTGGGATATGTTATAAATTAGCGGTACTCAAGATAAAAATTAGTTGTTACAGGTACATTTAGGAGTTACTACAAATAAATATGTTAAGTATGTTGGGCACAAATGTCTCGCGCCAGAGGCCGCTGACCTCCTGCAACGGACTAGCTGAGGAACTTGGAAGCTGCTCCGGCGCCGATTCCTTTTTATCAGCATCATCTGTACACAATAAATAACAAATTAAATAAAACGGAAAATACAAACCACACTAAATCGAATTATTCTCAGATTCTTTTGTTGTTAATTGTCAAACTCATTCGAATACAGCGAGCAAATGAGTTAAATTAATTTAGAAGCTTATGCACGTATTCTTTCATAAGTAACTCGAGAACAGCTGAACAAATTTACATGGGGTTTTCACTAATAAAGTCCTACAAATCTGAAATGAAATCATAAAATAGCAAGTATAAGTCTTGAAAGAAAAGTTACCTTCTTCAAGTCCTTGTAAGTCACTCCCAGGAGAAGATGCGACGTCGGTTTTGCCACTGGACTTAGAACGGGAGCTTGATTTAGGCCTCTCCAGAAGGCCTAATGAAATATGATGACGCCGAGCCCTTCTAGCATTCACTAACCAGCCGAAGGTATTTCTTTCTGTTTGGTAGGCGTCAGCAGGCAGGTATGCTATTTTAGTCCATATCTAATATTTGCCGCCCCTCAACCGATGACTCCAATATTACACGCACCCAAGCACCTGAAATAAAAATTGTTTTAGTATCACTAACATCAGACTATACTTTACTGTAAACTTTAGTATATTGCATCGGTGGCGCGTTGTGGACAGCTATGGATACTCAACCTTGAGGTCCGGGTTCGAATCCGCACGGATCACATGCCATGTACCAATGACTTTTTTTAACTTGTGTACGTAATACCGACTGCTCTCAAACGGTGAAGAAAAACATCGTGAGGAAACCTGTATACGCTGAAGAAGTAATTCCGATGTGTTTGTGAAGTCTACCAATTCGCATTGGGCACGCTTAGTGGACTAACGCCCATACACCCTCCCTGAGGGTAGGCATATGCCCTGCAGTGGGACGTATATAGGCTGTGATGATGATGATAACTAACATCCATGACCACTTGAAACCTTTGTGAATTTATTTCTATAAAAACAATATTGAAAACAATATCTTTCTTATATAAAGAGGATTATTTGGCAGTTTAAAAACCAGTCAAGTAGAACTTGCGTGCCGAGTTGTTCCGTTCTAAGCATAACTCGATAGCTCACTGATAGTGAACCTGCCTGTTGATCTAAGGGTCGTGGGTTCGAATCCCGGTACGACGCAAACATTTTATGGTGAATACAAGCCACTACCTGATTCAAAATGCAAGCGACTGTTTGTCCATGTGTAAATAGGTAGCGAGTCTGCCGTTTTAGGGTCGGGTAGGACTACATTATGGTCGTTTTACTTACCGGTAAATTTATTGATGTACTGCCCAAGATTCCATCGTGTCAGCAAATCGTGCGATTTGCTAACACTGAGCTTGATCCATAATTATTGCTTCACTGCACTGACATTACACGTTGCAACCATTTTTGTTAAAAATACAATACCTAGGTACCTAACATGTTTTTCGAACAAAAAAGAAAGCAAATGGCCAAAATTACCCAATATTTTCTTAACAAAACATGATATGTGTTATATTTGCAACAAAAAAATGGTTGCAAAAACTACAAAGTGAATAATACGCACATCGTCCGCGTCACGTCCATACTGAATGGCGGCGGAAATATAACTGACGGGGTTCTTAGGCGCCGTTTGCGCCGTCATATTATTTTTGAATGCCGTAATCAGAATATTAGAAGCAGGAACGGTATTTTTGAATACGGTCACTCACATTCTGTGTGCCGGTCATCATATTTTTATATGCTTGTAATCGTATTAATTTCACCGTATTTCTGTGTGTCTATCATCATATATTATTAGGATTTCATAAAATTTTAATAAAACCAATCTTCAAATAAATTGATGCTTACTACAAAAATAACATGCCCCGTCATATTAATTTATGCTTACGACATTACGGTGACTTCACCTTATTGCTTTGTTACTTCTTAATTTTTATTGGGTAATTCTTCATATTTTATGGTGACGCTTTCCTCGTGTTATATAATTATAACCTTATTTCTTGGTATCATCGTATTTCATTAGGAAGAAGATCATTTTAGGTTACATATTGTTATATTACCAGGAAGGCACCATAAAATATTATAACTGTAATCTTATTTTATGCGACAAATTCTTACGGTGATGAGTCATCGTAATATTCGCGTAATTACCTAAAACAATTGAGGATTGCATAATAATTGCCTATTATAACCTTATTTTAATCAAAATCACGGTATTTAAGATCGATGTAATGATATTTTATAATTAAGCCTATAGGGCATTTTTCTCAGTGCATAAGCAAAATGTATAGAAATTTGTGTATGATAAGAAAATTATTCCGGGTTTATTATTACAGGGGTTAGATAGGTACTTAGTAGAGGAATTTCGGTCGATAATTGTGCGCTTCGGGTTAAAAGCATCAAATTTCTACCATGGATAGGGTCTTCCTCGGTGATCATTTTCAGATGTGGAGGGAAGTCTGATTCGTCCCCTGTGCGCGGGGGGAGCGGGGTGAAATACGTATCTGGATCATTGTTTTCATATTTTTTTTACTGATCAGTTAATGCTACTATGGCTTGTGTATGGGACGAGAATTGACGCTTTCCGTCCGGAGGGAAGAAAAGAATATAAAGAACACTAATTCGACTTGAAACTCGTGGCAAAATAATCAATCTCACCTGTTATACTATAATATTATTTTGATTAAACATTAAGACTATTGTAAGGTTAGTCTCCAAACAAAAAGCGATAGCGTTTTTACCGTACTAAAACTGTACTGAAATTTATGGTTTTGGTTTAATTTAAGATCTTCAACATTTCATTTTACTACTTTGTCGGCGTGAATAATTTATCTCGTATTCCCAAGCCAAATAACAACTTTCTAGTATTAATAATCTCTGAACTATGCCGCAGACAGACATACAGATGGAGGGGAATTTGAAACTATAATTACTTGTTGACTACGGAACCCTAAAAAGTAAAAGTTCAAAATTATATCTTAAAAGCGGTTTTACGGACTGAAAAGAATTTCTCGCTTCACTTGACTTTCTAAAAACTTATCACGGGCCTTTTCAGCTTAACTGTAGATGTCGTTTATGCTTCCTCATGTTTCAGAAGCACGAATTTATTCTTTGTACGTTTGCTACAGCAGAAAATGGCAGTGGAACCGCCGTAAAATATGACCAGCTGACTTTGCTCGCCAAACCGTAAAAATATAAATTTTCCTTTTTATTATTCTTAGGTCGCCGCTATTTAGCTGGTGACCGTGAATTTCAATAGCATAATGTAATTCGTTTAGTTTGTTCAAACATGTGAAATACATGGTTACAAATCGAAACACTTGATGAGCCTCGTAGTTCGGGCTCTTTAGATTTTTTATGCAGGGTGTAACAAAACAGTAAGTAATAGTAATATTTAAAGGGGTGGTTTATACCATCATTCTGACAACTTGAATGATCATCGGGTACCAATTCTAGGAGCTAATTAACATGTTCTCATCATTTTGACAAGCTAATCCTTCTGGCTGCCGGCACTGCCGGTAGCTAAAGTGTTTCTGTTTATCTTGTAATTTCCTAAGCAGAAAGTCAAACTCTTTATTCGTTAGAGTCGTTTTTGAATAGCCAATTAGGTACAGTATACGCACGTTCGTATTAAATCTGTAGTAGATTACTGTTATCTATTGTAATGTTGCTACAATTTGTAATTTTACGCACTTAGGTATTCTTGTTTAAATCACATCATTCTACCAGTCTTCGGGACAGTGGAGTGGATGACTCGTTACCCAGGATATAAACGAAAGTTCTTAAGAGGATAGGTGGGCTGAAATGCAAATTTGGAGAATAGGTAACTTTTCCGACTGTATACGTATTTATCAGATCCGCCTCACCCATACACCCCGCCGACTAGAGTGAGAAAGAGACAACTGCAGCTCGGACCGATTTTATAAACAAAAAATCGACGAAATCAGCACTTCGTATTCCCCTGTTGTCTCCTCCAAAACTAAACCTATTATAATAATTCTTTCAAAAATAATATGATAAAGACATTGGCTATGTCCGTACCTTTTTTCTTTTTGTTTATATTCGTCAGATTTGTTTACTGGATGTCTGAAAACAGGCGGTAAAATGGGTCATTTTCGAAGGTCCCTAGTTCTTACAGTAATTAATTAATTCAAAAAAGCAAAACGTAGAGACATGGCAGAGGTGACATAGATTGTATGGTAAAAAAAAATTTGCTCTAGTGGTATTATTCAGGGAGAAAACAGGGGAATACGTTTGTATGGAGAAAACTGTACTCGTCTATCCTCTTAAAAGTATCACGGACAACAGTATCTCACATATAAACTGACTTTTGCTAAAGATCTATTGTATATAAACTTGCATTCGAATTGCCATTAAGGCTGCAACAACGACCCCGTTGTGCTGCCCCCCATCGTATTTTTTTAATTTATTTTAGATTATACATCATTTCCAAAAAACAAGAATGTCACATTCTAGTCATTGCTGATTTTCAATTTATCGGGTCAATGTGTATTTTATCATGTTTGTAGTTATTATCGTTACAATTAGCTACAAGCATAAAACGTAATAATCCGTAATGTTTCAACAAATAGAAAGCCAATCAGGACTACAATGTTATCTTCAATCACAGTTCTAATGGTACAATAACAGGAATGAATTTACATTTTAATCTAGTAGATAGTGAATAGAGAACATCATAAATTAATTTGATTTAAGAACTATTACCTTAACAATAAGTTTTATTCAAAATGATAAGAAAATTGGTAAAATGGTGTCCAATCTAAGATTACATTTTAAAAAAAAATCTAAATTCGTATACCTCCAAATAGCGGTACTGAATAAAATATGTATCATTACTTTTACCTAATTACATTCACAGGGATAATCTATCGAAAACATTCATCAACAAACAAAAAAAATTTTTTTAAATGTATCAATATTATTTATTACAAGCTTCTTAAAAGTAAAGAAGTGCCGTTTAATCCATACAAACGAATTCCTCTGTTTCCTCCCTAGATAATGACATTAGAGCAAACAAATTTTAACCCGACAATTTGTATCGCCTCTGCCATATCACTATGTTTTGTTTGTTTCGATAAATAAATTACTGCAAAAACTAGGAGCCTTCGAAAATGACTAAATAGTAAATTACTGCTGTGCAGTGGCCAGCAAAAGAGGCATTGATGGAAGAACGTGTAAATGTGGGCCGAGGCGAAGCCGAGGCACACATACGTAAGTCCATCAATGCCTAGTTGTGGCCAAGGCTTGTATAGTGCTTTTCTCAAACAATGCGCGGAAATTAAAATCAATCAACTTTTCAAAATCAATGACGAACAACAATAATTTTTCCTTCGTTAAAGCTAGTAACTTATTATTAATCTGTGGTTAAAGGGTCCATTCGTTTTTTAATTCATTATAAAGCTTTCTATTTGCAAGCCAGTTCGAAATTTAAATAAAACCTTTGATAAGTTACTTTCTTGGTTGCCATATTTCGGAGTTAAAGATCGTTCCGTTTTTAAATTACACGACAGATATGAGTTTACTATGTAATTTATTTGGCCGCTAAACCACGACAATATGGATTTTCATACAAATTTTGACGGCCGCTGATTGCATAGTACATACAGCAATTTCGATTTATCTCGAAGAAGGTTGTCAAAATAATGCTCAAATTTCCAAGCATGTTTGAGAAAAATTGTTTAATTTTACCCCTGTGTTTAGACATCCAGCAAGACAATTTGATGAAATATAAACAAAAAAAGGAAAACAAACAGACATAGCCAAAGTCTTGTAATACTTGAAATAATGATTAAAATCGGTTTAGTTTTAGAGGAGGAAACAGGGGAATAAAAAACAGTGATCTCATCCATTTTATGTAGGTAAAATCAGTCCGCGCAGCAGTTGTCACTTTCGCAATGGTGCCCGAGCTGGCCACAACGTAACAGCAATAGATCTATTAAATGCCTATTTTTCAAATTTCTTGCAGACCGTCTTTCCTCTTAAATGACAAAGCTTACGTTTCCGGTTGCTACACGATTTTCCTTAGTAACTAATTGATAATTACAGTACAATATATTTGTGAATCGTTCTGAACTTCTGATTATTCCGCTTTCTTGGCTCGTCTTTTTAACCAACCGCTATGGCATTGTATCCTTAATATTATAATGGGTGATATTTGAACAGCTACCAAATTTGCAGGGGTGGTTCCAATCATCAAATTGAACAACTTTTACTATGTGATCAACAACAAACCCGCATGCTTCAATTTCGAGGCATGTATTATTCCCACTGTTCATTACTTACAGTTGTGGCGATGCGTACACATGTGGCGACGGGCTCACTACCCGTCACACTGGACAGAGTTTCGGTGCACTGTGGTACTAGTGAAACGAACATTTTCTGAGTTTTCAGAATATCTCTGACTACCCCCCTCGGGAAATATAGTCGTGAGAATCTTAAATATGCTTATATAAACCAGAAATCGTAAAAAATTCAGCTGTTTCATGAAGGCATTGATTTTTTTGCGATTTCAGATTTGATCCCATAGTAAAAAATGTTCGGTTTGATAGAGTCTAGACTCTAGACCATGAAACTGAACAACAAGGTTGTCTTGACTCTAGACCATCAAACTGAACAACAAGGTTGTCTAGACTCTAGACCATCAAACTGAACAACAAGGTTGTCTAGACTCTATACAACCTCTGATTTGGGAAGTCTGTACAAAATCGCCTCGTAGTATCTACTCAAATAAAAGAGAGCAATAAAGCAAGCTATCTTCTCTCAACTTTTCTTCTTGAGTGCAAGACGTTAACTCTTCAAGTCCATAGTAGATACCGCATCTCACTTTAGAAAGAAAACAGCGCAATCTACAAACCATTCTTTTATAAACTTTGGAAGTTTGTTCGCTTTATTTGTACTTGTTGAAGATGCAAGTTTCAGCGTAGGTTCAAACTTATAGGGAATCTATCCCATGCCGAGGAAATACACCACAATTATTAATATTATTTCAAGTAAAAAAAAATTGTGTATTATAGGGTCAATAGGCAAGAAACTCGTAATAGGGTCCTGTCACCACTGTATCGAATACGTTTGGTGTTAATATGCCACATTAAATATAGGGTCATTTTTAATTAGTTGGCGAAACTAAACCAGGGCACTTTTTAATACAACAGATTGCATTATCAATGTTTATAATCGGTATTGATGATTTACAAAATTATTATTATCGTACGTACGCAGTGCGCGGCCGGCGGGCGAACATCGACCTCAGAATCATATACAGGGTCCAACTTAATATGCTGACACTTTTTTAAAGGGATGATCGGACCATCAAACTGAACAACTTTCTCTACGGGCCCAACATCAAAATCGCAAAAAAAAATCTTCTGTTCCATATTAAACTGCAAACCAACTTGAAACAAATGTACAGCTGTTTTTTATCGCGATTTTGATGTCGGTCCCATAGAGAAAGTTGTTCAGTTTGATGGTCTGATCATCCCCTTAAAAAAGTGTCAGCATATTAAGAAGGACCCTATATAATATATATCGTCATTACCACGTAATTGTGCTTAGTAACAGATACCAAATGCGTTTGGTAAGTTTCGCCAACTAATTAAATTTAACCTTATATACTTACAGAACAGAGTGTAACAAAACAAACCAGTAATAGGTATTATAAAGAGTGCTTTTTTGGTTTAGATTTGGTTTCTTAGGCCATCAAACTAAATAACTTTCACTATGGCGCCAACATCGAAAAAAATATCTTCTGTTTTATACAAAACTGTTTTGCTTAGTCGACTCAAATGACCGCAGATTTTTTATTTTTTTCGTCTTTGTCTCCATAGTGAAAGTTGTTCAGATTGATGGTTTAAACAACCCTTTAAGTATTACTAGGGTGTTTTTTACACAATGACCTTGACCCCAACAGGGCACATGCCTACCATCAAGAAGGGTGTATGGACGTAAGTCTACGTGTGCCTAATGTTGATTGGTTGATTCGCATCTTTGATGAATTGATTGGACCTCATCATTCAATTCACCTCCATGGGCTCCTGACATGGAGGTCGTGTGGGTTCGATTCCCACAGAGGACAGCTAGTGATATGTCACTTTGAGCGTTTTACCCTAGTAGTCAGGACATTGCAGGCTCACCTGTCTGAAAAAGAAAGTTGATTCCGTGCTTCGGAACCTAACCTAAAGTGTCACAAAAAATTATTAAAACAGTTATAATAATCATCTTGGAGTCATTACTAAATACCAAAGATCTGGTTGTTGAGGCGACATAATACTTAAATAGTTATTTGTTATGCTAGGCTGCAAAGTTGTTTTTTGGCGCGAGTACTTGTATTGAAACCAGAGCAAGCGAAGGATTCTAGGATTGAACCACGAGCGAAGCGAATGTTTCAAATATACAAGGTGTTACAAAACTACAAATAAACATTTAAGGGGGTGGTGTAGACCATCAAACTGAACAACTTTCACTATGGGACCAATATCGAAATCGCGAAAAAAAAAGTTTATGTTCTATACTCTACAAATCGACTAGAGCTAAAATATGTATGGGATTTAAAAATATTTTTTTCGCGATTTCAATGTTGGTCCCATACAGGAAGTTGTTCAGTTTGACTGTCTAAACAACCCCCTTATGAGTACTAAAAATTTATTGTTACTTATGAAACACCCTGTAGAATCCTGAGCATAACGAAAGTTTCAAAGGTACGAGACGCAGAATAATTTTGCAGCCGAGCGAAACACACAACTTTTCACCTCACAACAGCGAGGAAAATGTTAGGTGCAAGCACTGACTTTAGATCATCATCAGATACATCGCGCTTCATGACGTTGTCCCATTCTATTGCGGCGATATAGTACTCTTGTATTTAATCGCTGTCTCACTGCGGTCACGTGTAGCAGTTTGATTGAAAAAAATAATAATAAATAAATAATGAAAAAAAGACAAGAGATATTGCTACTCAAAGAGATTATATTTCGGTATAATCTCTTTTTTTTCCACTCAAATAAATTATAGTGAAGGACAAACCTATACGCGAAAAAGAGAAGACAATAATATGCACGAATGTAAGTATGCATAGTTCGTCAAGTTAGCAACATAATCTTTTTGTCTTTCTCGCACGTATGGTTTTTACTATCTTTTTATCTGGACTGGCAGTATAGACAAATATTGAATAGAAAGATTCAAATTTTAAAAACTCTTTGCACGCTAGCGGATAAAATGCAATTTTTCACTCAGATTTCGAATGATAAACAGAATCTTTCCGAGCTTGTGAGGTGAAAAGAATTATAATGGTCAAAATAGACAGAACTAAAACTAAATAATTTTTTGCCTGAATACTTGTTGGTGCAATTCAGACTTAAACTTGGATTTTAATTAAATTAAAACACTTTATTAGAATCAAATACGGGTTAAATAAATAAATTCAATGATTTGTTTAATTTGTAATATTTTTAGAGATAACAGAAATATAATAAAGCAAGTTTACAATAGCGATGTAATTGTGGATAAAAATATGGATTATGGGTAGTGTATTAGGTATAGGTATAACAAGAGTCTGTTATGAAGACTATCTAAGTAGGTATTATGCTCCTTTGATGGTAGATACGTACACCTGCGGTACGGTCATGGATTTAACCTGAAAAAATATCGTAGTCATTAATCAGTTTAAATGTTTAATCATGGTGTCCCATCCCATACAAATGAAATTTTTGTTAAAAAATGGCAATATATGGCGTTATGGTATCGATTTGTAATTAATTTTTACGTAAAAGTGTAAATTGTTACTAAAAATACATGATCTGACTACAAAAAAATCTCATGAGCCTCGGAAAATCAAGCAATTTACTTTGCCCGAAGACTGCCCGCGTTACGGCAGTCGCGTTCCATTGTTTGACGTTGGGCATCTGTACTGAATAGTATTATATAATCTGTGGTATAATCAACAATATCGATTCAATCAACGAAACATTATTACAAATTGCACGCAAAAAAAAAAAAGTGGCAGTTGTAGCAATGTGTCTGATCACCCTGAAAAGATTCGTGTGTTTGTTAGTGTATATTTATTTTGCTTAGGTGGTAACTGTTTATTTAAAAAAAAAAATCCTGACTGCGTAAAAAGTTATTGCCAACTAAAACGAGAAAAACAAGCTCTAGAAGTTGTAAAAAAAAACTCCCTAGTAATGCTTCAGACCATCAAATTCAATAATTTTCACTATGGACACGAAATATACAGGGTGTAATGGAAAACCCTACGCAAACTAAAACGGTGACTTTAGACCATCAAACTGAACAACGTTCACTATGGAGCCTACCTCAGGAAAGATAATTAATCTGCAAATCTACCATCTATCTTACAAATCTGCTGTACCTACCCGACTCAAATGTATGGTCCTACCTAATCACCGTTTCAGTCTGCGGAGGTCGAGATCAAGAAAAATAAAATGTGTGGGATAGCAGATTTATTGTTTTCTCGACTTTGTCTCCATAGTGGAAGTTGTTTTGTTTGATGGTCCATAAGAAAACCACTTCTCAGGGTTGCCAGATGTAGACAATTTTTCCTCGTACAAAAGCAACTAAAAACCTCGTACTTTGCCTATTAAACCTCGTACATTACTCGAAAGTGTGAAAAAGCGAAGGATTAGGCATATAAAAACATTTAAATTTTCGTAACATTTAACGTTTCATAGGGGGCAACAAAATTTTTTTGTTAAAAAATTTGTTTAAACAGAAAAAAAGATAATAGCAGCTCATACTTACTAGGAAAACATCTAAGCGGTGATCGGTTTCTTGAAGATTTCCCAGCAAACTAAAGTCTAAAAATAAACATATAACAGTCTTTCTTTGATAAAATATACATTTATTCTACAAAACGACGATTGCAATGGAAAATCATGCCATAATTTCCCTGAAAGTCAAAACCTCATACAAATTTGTACGAGGCTGACGGCATCCGTGTAATTATAGAGGTAAAAAAAAACAAATAATAAAAACCGGTCAAGCGTGAGTCGATCTCGCGCTAAACGTCCCGGAGAAAACAAAGCATTTTTGTAAGTTTATATTTTGTGGGTGGTGTGGTATCCGAACCACCGACTAGCACTTAACCGGTTTTTATTTTTAAACCTCCATGCTGTAGAAGAGATGCGAACAGGAACTCTAACAACATAACTATTACAATATGACAATACTTTTGATTTTTTTTTTATTTAAAAACGGAATTACTCACCTCCAGACACAAGGAGGAACAAACTCGCCACAAGGGCTACAAAAATAAGTGATTTCAACATGATAACTTCCGAAGTATGGTCTGATAACAGAGTCGTTTAGTTCTTTTATATTCGACTTGAATATCGTGACAAATTAAAAATTTCACCTGTTATAACATACATCACAGATCATTTTAGAAGTTACACAGATACTGCACTGCCTAAGAAACACCGATTTCGCTATCTTTTTCTTACCCGAAAGAACATTGGCGAATTTTGACAAGTCCTTAATACAAAAACTAACACCCGTATTCTTAGTTGTTTTCTTGACATTTCCTCACTCGAGTGGAGGACGTTTTTGACATAATTTGTATGACAAAAAATATGTCAAAAACGTCCTCGACTCGAGTGAGGAAGCCTCAAGAAAACAACTAAGAATACGGGTGTAAAAGTACCTAGAAAATGTATAGTTTTGACATTGCCGGCAAGTTTGTAATTTCTACCCGACTGCGCTTGATCATCGCGCTGCGTATCATTGAATAGGTATTTGAAAAGCATATTATTATTTAGGTTTCTCTTATCATTTTTCATTTTGAATAATGTTTCTGAACATGAATTCTGAACATTTTTGTTCTAAAATCTATCATGATGGTATATCAAAGAAAGGGCTTTTAGAGCTTGTTGTGAATCTTTATAAATAATCTATGGTTCATCTTGTCTATGCTTAACAGTACTCTTGAGATAATCTGTGGTTATAAAATATCTCTAATAAAGTGAAGTCCAAAATTATTAAATCTTTTATTTTAAATATAACACGGCGCAGCCGAAAAACAACTGTTTTCCTGTTTTTGATTCCGAAAATATACAATAATTACAATGCAAATTTTTCATGAAATAAAACAAAATGTTTTCAAAGCACGTAGTTTGGGCTAGCATGCAGCTCTAGTCACAGACTTAAAAGAACCAGACGTAATGTCATCTAAACATGAGTGAAGCACCCATTTCTTTTGTGTGCGTGCTGTCACGCGGTACATAAGGTGACGGGTTGTCGGACCTGCGCCTAGAGCTAGTGCATCTGTGTGAGTGTAGGTCCCTTGTAGAACAAACGAATTTGCATGCTTCACATCTTTTTAGTGCAATACTCGGTCCGTATTTCTTTCAGGTCCGTGGCTCTAGTATGATTTCGTGCGATTCGTATTTTCCGCCACTTTTGGATGGGAGCGAGATACCTGGCATGAAATCCGCAACTTTGTACTTTGTTCCATAACTTTAGATTCTAATGTTAAAATAATTAAAACCAAGTGTCGTGCGAACCCGTGTGAAACCGTAATAAGTTCGAAATTATTGTTCCGCTACGCTAATTTGCTAATGCGTAAGATTTTTTGATCTTGTACTTTGGCAGAGGGAAAATGCTAACGCGAGGCGGGTTCCTTATATAAATCGTCTAAGGTTTAAACCTATGTATTCGTGTTTTAAAGACACGAATTTATTCTTTGTTCATTTGCTACAGCGCAAAATGCAATGCAGGAACTGCCGTAAAATTAAACGTTAAATAAACCGTAAAAGTGTAAATTATCCTATTATTATTATTAAGTCGCCACTATTTGCTTGTGTTTGAGAAATTTAATAGCATAGTGACGTAATTCGTTTTGTTTATTTAAATGTCGTTGTGTGGATATTTGAAAAACAAATATGAAAAACAAACACAAACAAAATACACAATACACTTTAAGGACCTCGGCCTTCGTGCTCTTTACAGGGTGAAATGGATATCATTAGCATCGTTTTAAACTAACCCTGGTACAAATAAACATGGCATAAAATGTTATACTAAGAATAAACTAACAATAAGCAAAATTTGTATAGAAATTTGTTTATGATAAGAATAGTTACACCGACGTTATACTAGTTTTAAATTATTCCGGGTTTATTAGTACATGGGTTATGGTCTACCCATCAAACTGAACAACTTTTAATATAGGAGCAAACAGAACGGATAAAAAAAATCTGCTATTGCATACATTAGGTACATTTGGGTCGAGTAGGCAATGCAGTTTAGTATGGAACAACAGATTTTTTTTGCTCCTATCAGTTTGCTCCAATCGTAAGAGTTGATCAGTTTGATGGGTATACGCTTAATCAAGGCCAGGTTATCCGAGTGCAACCGTCTCTTTCTTGCAAGCATAAGTTTGCAATTAGCCATCCCGCTCCAATTGAAAGCAGGATCGCAAAAAAAAAAAACCGACTGCATAAAAAACTATTAACTGAAAAGATAAAAACAAGCTCCTTAAATCAGCTATAATAACTTTGTTTGAGCATAAATTAATACAATTTGAATGTTATTACTTATTAGGTAGGTAGGTATCGCAAACGGGGACAAAGAAAAATGACCTATTTGTTGGTTATTGGTTTGTCCCCGCCTGCAATACCTACCTACCTAATAAGTAATAACGTTCAAAATGTATTAATTTGCTCAAACAAAGTTATTATAGCTGATTTAAGGAGCTTGTTTTTATCTTTTCAGTTAATAGTTTTTTATGCAGTCGGGTTTTTTGTTTTTCTAAATAATTTAGTTTATTTCATACTTTTTAGTCTTGTGTCAAAATGGTTGCATAAAAATACTATAATATATATATATATTTGGAATCTGCTCTTCACCAGCTTTCATTTGATACCCATATTGTATTTTTTTACGAAAAAAATTGGATTCTCCCCCCTCTCTTTTTTAATTCGCATACGCCATATTAAAATAATGTACCCTATGACACTCTCACGATTTTTACGAATCTAACGACACCTCATACGTTAAAATCCATCAAGCCGTTTAGGCTGTAGCGCGTGCCAAAGAAATAGACATACAAACATACATACATACATGCATACGCTCGAAAAACATAACCCTCCTTCTGTCGCAGTCGGGTAAAAAACGTGTTTTTCATCAATATCTTTGCTCATGGGTGTTTCTATGCTCAAAATTCTAGAAATATTTAATGTATTTAGTTAGGTACAAGAATAAAAAGTTAAATGTCAGCAGTTTAATCATAGTATTGAAAAAAACATAACAAAAAGGGGTAACTTTGGGATTTTTTTCTATCTATTAAACTTAATCTAATCGTGTAATTGAGAAAGGTTGCTTATCAGCCAGATCCTTAAATAAGACATAATTGGTTTTAAGACTTTAGAACACAGTTTAAAACACTTTCGTTCGTGTTCAAAAAACGGCCTCGACTGGATAAGAGCGTCTTAAAAGGATGCTAATTATATCCATTTCACCCTGTATATCCCACCTGTATCTATCGGCTTCCCGCAACCTTATTAATATGGTACCTAGAGAGTGGTGCTGCAATGTTGACGGTGACGGTGGGCAGTATAGTGCCCGTGATTTTTCAATAGTCGGGTTTTAGTTTTTGATCTTATTTTTTTATTAACCTACTTTTTTCATCTAAATCTCCATCTTTGCATTCAACTCATATCAACGCCATATATCGTGGTATATTGAACTATGTTTCACTAGCTGTCAGAAAACTCTTTAAAAGGTTCAGTAAATAAATTTAACGTTTTATTGCTAATATTCAAGCATGATTGCTGAAGAAATAATAATTAGTAAAAGATATATAATGTAAAGTAGACTTTCCACTAGCGTAGAGAAGTAGGTTGGCGTTCGTTATACCCAATGCCTTAATTTACTTTGCTTCTGCAGCTCTGCAGCTGCGGTGGTAAGACACTACGCTTTATCATCAAATGAACCTGAAAATATCGTAGTCATTAATCAATCAGTATGAATCAACAATAAATACAATCAAAGTAACAAGTAACATCATCTGGTAAACTTGAAAAAATTGAGTCATTTATTCAACAGTTACATTCAGCTGAACATTTATTATTATATTTTACTACTTAGCCTATTTCATCCCACTGCTGGGCAAAGGTCTCTCCCCTGCACTGAACATTAATAAAGAAAATATGCTCACATATTGCCACAATTGCAAGCTTAAAAATAAAGATGGTAATGTAGCAATATGACCCAAATGGTTGGCCATGAGTTCAAAATATGTGATTTTTTATTTGCTGTAATATCACCGCCTTAGTAGGTAATTACTTATTTTATAAAGGAAAAAAAACACAAAACCTACTAACTGCACTCTGAAGGAAGAACACACTTGTTGACCTTTTCGTCTAAATAATATCAATCTTTACATGTGCAGGCTCTGATACATGCATGAGATCCGAGAATCCGACTCCATACAAGCATAGGGATTTGTTTCTAGATGGTTTCTGCAAAATTTCATTGACTTAAATTGGTTAGTATTGAAAATAATATCACCATAGTACGTTTGTATGGAGTGCGCTCCGAATAATATACCCTTAATCCCGTACCTCTAAATCGATGCCCTCATGCATGTATCACAGCCTGCACATGTAAAGATTGATATTATTTAGACGAAAAGGTCAACAAGTGTGTTCTTCCTTCAGAGTGCAGTTAGTATTGTGTTTTTTTTCCTTTAATTGGTTAGTTGGTTTAATTGGTTATTTCATTGACTTTAATTGGTTATTATTGAAAACATCAACATAGTACGTTTGTATGCAGCGAGCATTTTCGCTCTCGGAATAAAATTCTTTTAATATAATTAGAGCAACGTTTGTTACAGTAACCAGCACAACCAATTATCTTGTTTGGATCACCATCACATCCGCCTGTAAATAAAAATTTTTTTGTAAAAACAAAAAAAATTCAGCCTCCAAAAAAAACCTGCCACCATTACCCTTCCTTTTTTCAGTGTTTCATACAAAATAGGCAAAACGGAATACCTTGAAACCAGTCTTATTTAAAAATTGTACCTTTTATATAAGTGATTTCAACATGATTAGGTAGGTACTTCCAAACTGTGGCATTTTAGAAAAATTTTGGTCGAATTGAAACTCGTGGCAAAATAATCAATTTCACCTGTTATAACATAATATAATTTTTATTATAACAATAGAACTCACATTATCATTAAGACGATTGTAAGGTTAGTCTCCAAACAAAAAGCGATAGCGTTTTCACCGTACTAAAACTGTACTGAAATTTATGGTTTTGGTTGAATTTAATGTCTCATTCATTCTATCAACATTTAATTTTCATTTTACTACTTTTTCGGCGTGAATAATTTATCTCGTATTCCCAAGCCAAATTACAACTTTCTAGTATTAATAATCTCTGAGCTACGCCGCAGACAGACATACAGATGGAAACTATAATTCCTTGTTGACTACGGAACCCTAAAAAGTAAAAGTTCAAAATTATATCTTAAAAGCGGTTTTACGGACTGAAAAGAATTTCTCGCTTCACTTGACTTTCTAAAAACTTATCACGGGCCTTTTCAGCTTAACTGTAGATGTCGTTTATGCTTCCTCATGTTTCAGAAGCACGAATTTATTCTTTGTACGTTTGCTACAGCAGAAAATGGCAGTGGAACCGCCGTAAAATATGACCAGCTGACTTTGCTCGCCAAACCGTAAAAATATAAATTTTCCTTTTTATTATTCTTAGGTCGCCGCTATTTAGCTGGTGACCGTGAATTTCAATAGCATAATGTAATTCGTTTTGTTTGTTCAAATGTCGTTGTGTGGATTTTTTAATAAAACAAATATGAAATAAGTACATGTTATTGGTTAAAAATCGAAATACTTGATGAGCCTTGTCGTTCGGGCTCTTTAGATTTTGTATACAGGATGTAACAAAACAGTAATAGTAATATGTAAAGGGGTGGTTTTTATCATCAGTCTGTCAACTTGAATGATCATCGGGTACCATTTCTACGAGCTACTCAACATGTTCCCGCCATTTTGACAAGCTAATCTTTTACGGCTGCCGGCACTGCCGGTAGCTGAAGTGTTTCTGTTTATCTTGTAATTTCTTAAGCAGAAACTCAAACTCTTGATTTATTGTTTAGAGTCGTTTTTGAATAGCCAATTAGGTACAGTACACGTACGTTCGTATTAAATCTGTAGTAGATTACTGTTACCTATTGTAATGTTGCTACAATTCGTAGTTTTACGCACTAAGTATTACCATTATACTTCTTGTTTAAATCACGTCAATCTACCAGTCTTCGGGACAGTAGGGTAGGGTGGATGACTCGTTACGCCAGGATATAAACAAAAGTTCTTAAAAGTATCACGGACAACAGCATCTCACACTATCTTACAACTTCGTTCTCTGTTCACTATCTACTAGATGTAGCATCCAAATTCATTCCTGTTGTTCCATTAGAACTGTGATTGAAGATAACATTTTCTGGGTAAGCGCGTTACATCCTCAGCTTCATCTAAACTCACCTGGAGCTAAAGCCAGCAAGCCCATTTTGAATAAAAATAAAAAAGAATTTAAATTTCGTATCGTATTTTTTTTATTTCTATCTAATTAAACAACATTTCCAAAAACAACTACAATGCATGTTTTGTATACAATATTGCGAAAGCTAAAGCATTTGTGTGGTTAGGTGAGTTTATATGAAGCTGAGGATGTAACGCGCTCACCCAGAAAATGTTATCTTTAATCACAGTTCTAATGGTACAATAACAGGAATAAATTTTGATGCTACATCTAGTAGATAGAGAACAGAGAACATCATAAATGAATTTGATTTAAGACTAAACAATAAGTTTTATTCAAAAGTATCAGAAAATTAGTAAAATGTTGTCCAATCTAAGATTACATTTTAAACAAATAATTTCGAAATTCGCATACCGCCAAATAGGTACTGAATAAAATATGTATCATTACTTATACCTACCTAATTATATTCACAGGGATCATCTATAGAAAACATCAAATCAGTTTACTTAATAATTATATTTGAATGTATCAATATTATTCATTACAAGGAAAGAAGTGCCGTTTAGTCCATACAAACGTATTCCCCTGTTTCGCCCCTAGATAATGAAATTAGAGCAAACAAATCGCCTCTGCCATGTCACTATGTTTATAAATTAATTACTGCAAGAACTAGGTTCGAAAACAACGAAAAATTGCTTAATGTACCCCTGTGTTCAGAAATCTATCATGAAAATTTGACGAATTAAAACAAATAGACATAGCCAAAGTCTTTTTTTTATAACATACTTGAAGGAATTATTTAAAACGGGTTATTTTTGGAGGAGGACACAGGGGAATACGAAACCGTGATTTCGTCCATTTTATGTAAGTAGATAAAATCAGTCCGCGCTGCAGTTGTCACTTTCGCAATGACGTCATTATGCGTTTAAGAAAATTATTAGGGCATTATGCGTCGAGAGCGGTAGCTCGGGAACAGGGTAACATCAATAGATCTATTAAATGCCTATTTTTCTAATTTCTTGCAGACCGCATCTTCTCTTAAATGACAAAGCTTACGTTTCCGGTTGCTACACGATTTTCCTTAGTAACTAACTGATACACATGTATTTGTGAATCTTTCTGAACTTCTGATTATTCCGCTTTCTTGGCTCGACTGTTTATCCAATCGCTACGACATTGTATCCGTAATATTATACTGGGTGATATTTAAACAGCTTCCAAATTTTCAGGGGTGGTTCCAAACATCAAATTGAACAACTTTTACTATGTGACCAAACCAAAAACCTGCATGCTTCAATTTCGAGGCATGTATTGTTACCACTGTCGACTGAGTTGTGGCGACGACCCGTACACATGGTGGCGACGGGCTCACTACAAGCTCACTGGTCACGCTGGACAGAGTTTCGGTACTCGGTTCTGAATTTTCAGAATATCTCTGACTACTCCCTCGGAGTATATAGTCGTGAGCATATGCTTATGCTTATGTAAACCAGAAATCGTAAAAAAATCCGCTGTTTCATGAATTTGTGTAGAGTAGGCATTGATTTTTTGCGATTTCAGATTTGCTCCCATAGTAAAAGTTGTTTAGTTTATGATCTAGAGTCTAGACTCTAGAGTCTTGACCATCAAAATGAACAACAATGTTGACTAGACTCAATATACAACCTCTGATTTGGAAAGTCTGTACAAAATCACCGAGTAGTATCTACTCAAATAAAAGAGAGCAATAAAGCAAGCTATCTTCTCTAAACTTTTGTTCTTGAGTGCAAGACGTTAACTCTTCAAGTCCATAGTAGATACCGCATCTCACTTTAGAAAGAAAACAGCGCAATCTGCAAACCATTCTTTTATAAACTTTGGAAGTTTGTTCGCTTTATTTGTACTTGTTGAAGATGCTAGTTTCAGCGTAGGTTTAAACTTATAGGGTACACGACCTATCTATCCCATGCCGAGGAAATACACAACAATTATAAAAAACTAAATTTATACAACCTCAAAATGTTTCAAATAATAAAAAATTGTGTATAGGGTCAACAGGCAAGATACTCGTAATAGGGTCCTGTCAGCACTGTAATATACGAAACGAATACGTTTGGTGTCATTTATATAGAACAGAGTGTAACAAAACAAAGTTGGTGGTTTAGATGGTAGCCACGTTTATTTCTTAGGCCATCAAACTAAATAACTTTCACTATGGATTCAACATCGAAAAAAGTAATGTGGATTGGCAGATTCGCACCATTGATTGAACCTTCATTCAATTCACCTCCGTAGGCTCTAAGCTGACACGGAGGTCGTGGGTTCGATTCCCACGGGGGACAGCTAGTGATATTTTATGTCACTTTGTGCGTTTTTCCCCAGTTGGTTAGGACATTGCAGGCTGAATTTCACCTGATTGTCTAAAAAATA
Organism: Agonopterix heracliana; assembly: GCA_963693445.1. Taxonomy (NCBI): domain Eukaryota; kingdom Metazoa; phylum Arthropoda; class Insecta; order Lepidoptera; family Depressariidae; genus Agonopterix; species Agonopterix heracliana. The sequence continues at coordinate 8,458,022 of OY856310.1, forward strand.
AAGTTGATTCCGTGCTTCGGATGGCACGTTAATCCGTTGGTCCCAACAACTATCTCTAGTTTGATGAACTCTGACTCCAGAGCTTGTTGGTCACACGATAAGAAGAAGATTCGATTCAAAATACTAAAAAAAAATATATATAATGTTGGAATACCGTTTTTGATTCCGTCTAAAAGTTATCTAAAACGTATTAAATGTGGACAACAATTAAAGCCCACACAAGTAATAGCAACAATCGTGGCTGTGATTGTATGGCAGTGGGAGACAAGATGACGTCATTAATCTTTCTGTAATGGCCGCCCAAATGCGGACGCTCGTCACGGGACATTTGCTAAATCGGCTCGGTTTGGTTAGCCACCTGACCAGCCTGGTGATTTCGCCCTTTGCTTTCTATTTAATCGAATGTGGCTGTATTATAGGTATATATCTTATCTAAACTATTATAAAACTGTAACTGAAGTGTGTCTGTACCAGGTATAGAGCAACAAACATGAGTTGTCAAATGAAACCGTTTTTGGAGACTATTCGCAGGCGAAAATTCGAATACTGTCTATAATTCTGAGTCTAACGTGAAATTGTAGGTAAATTAATGAAGTAGTGTCAATATATTTCACAAAATTATCTACGATTTCACTTTAGATTCGCAATTATTCACGGAAACCGAATTGTAAAAATTAATAAGTGACTTAAAAACGGTTCTATTGCCTCTACAGTGGTGCCGCTAGGTACATCTCGCTCACTCAGCTGTCAGTTCCTCTATTCCTGGAGTGCGATTTTTGAATCTCATTCGGTGAGCTCAAGGGTTGAAAATGTCAAAATTACTATGGAGATATGCATCTTTCTACTGCTGATTTGACTTCCAAAAGTCATAATTCAAGAGTGCGATTTTTTAAAGTCAAATAAGCAGTAGAAAGATGGATGAGAACGCTTTTGTATGAGATTTAAAAACCGTTCAAACTCACTGATGACATTCAAAAATCGCACCCCAGGTATCATACCTTTATGGTCTGTACATTGAAGAAATTTACAAAAAAAAAGATACGATATGGTTTTTAGGTATCCTTGACTCGAAATCAACCTTTTTTTAGAAATTTTGTCTGTTTGTTTGTTTGTGTGTTTGTTTATTTGTTTGTTTGTTTGTTCGCGCATAACGCAAAAACTACTAAACCGATTTTGATGAAACTTTTTTGTTTGATAGCTTATGATCTGACTTAAAATCTGGTATACTATAATTTGTGCGGACAAAGTCGCGGGTAAACATTAGTTTCTTATTAACTCATAATACTAACAGCCGTATTCTTAGTTGTTTTCTTGAGGCTTCCTCACTCGAGTCGAGGACGTTTTTGACATTTTTGTCATACAAGTTATGTCAAAAACGTCCTCCACTCGAGTCAGGAAATGTCAAGAAAACAACTAAGAATATCGGTGTAAAAGATTTTTTAATCACTTACCAAATTCTCAATGGTGGTTTAGACCATTCAACTGAAAAACTCTATTCTTTATTCTACTTTAGAATACAAAATATGCTTCCTCTTAGAATAAGTGAGCAACATTTATGAAAATTTTCTGATTTCTCCAATGCCTTACGTAGTAAATATACTTATTCCATCGATTGTACTCCTAATAATAGGAGAGTGTAAAATTAAATGCGTTGCATAATATAAAACAGGGTGCTTTAGATTAGACCATTGGTATTGGTTTGTTATTGGTTGAGCGGGCTCATTTTCCGCAACTCGACGACTTAAGCGCCTATTTTGCGTGAAGTGGGAATGACTACTCTTGCCATCGTAGTTCCTCCAGGAAGCCAAGCAGCTTGTTGATGTTGCCGAATCTGGTAGAGACCCCGGTGATCCGAGGTGTTGTGAAGCAACAATTTTATGAAAATCTACATATTTCTCCAATGCCCTACGTAATAGACATAGGAACATAATTTGTTCATCGATTATTCATACTCCTTATTATATCTACCTACTAGTTTTCAAGTTTGTTAGAGTGTTGAAAGCAGATTTAAACTACTTACTAAAATACGTCTATGTAATCTATCGAATACTTACCTTCGTCACTTGTCCATTATTAGTTAGTTCTGTTAGTTTCATACCAAAATGTTGTCTGAAATATAACGAAGCCCTGTTCAGGATTTTGATTAACGTCTAAATAATTGTTATTTCTCTCCCTTCCGGACGGAAAGCGTGAATTGTCGTCCCGCTGCGCTAAACGAACCACCACCGTCGAGGAGAAAAATAGTATACTAACCTCGGACAGTAAATAAGAAAGCCTCAGATCACATGTTTGTTGACCTCGGCTTCACCTCGGTCAACAGTTACATGAGATCTGAGGCCTTTCTTACTTTCTTGTCCTCGGTGTGTAATCTACTATAGTATGACCAGGAAAATAATTCTGCTCGTCAATATTCGTTTGCGTAGATAGGGACTAAAATTTCACAACGGTACTCGAAACCATTTAATTATGTACAGATAATTTGACAATGTAACACATAAAACACCCTATTAATACTTAGGGACCACCCTAGTAATACCTTCAGACCATCAAACTAAACAACTTTCACTATGGAAACAACATCGAAATCGCGAAAAAAAAAATCAGCTTTTTTACAAAACTGCAGACTCGAATCAAATGTATCTAACAGCAGACATTTTTAATTTTTTCTCGATGTTGGCTCCATAGTGAAAGTTGTTTAGTTTTATGGTCTGAAGCATCCCTTAAGTTTTACTAGGGTGTTTTGTATAATCAACCTTATGGTTATGCTGTTAAGAGAATATTATTCCGAGAGCGAAAATGCGCGCTGCATACAAACGTACTATGGTGATATTTTCAAAACTAACCAATTAAATTCAATGATATTTTGCAGAAACAATCTAGAAACCAATCTCTATGCTTCTATAGAGTCAGATTTTCGTTAAAATATACAGTTTCAATGCTAGGATTAATTTAAGATTTGTATGGAAATCTTTGAGGCACTGTAACTTGAAAACTATACATTTTAACGAAAATCTGACTCCATACGAGCATAGAAATTTGTTTTTAGATTGTTTGTGCAAAATTTCATTGACTTTAATTGGTTAGTATTGAAAATATCACCATAGTACGTTTGTATGGAGCGCGCTCCGAATAATATACCCTTAAAGAGGGAAATTGATTGCTGTGCAATCAATTGACCGTATGTAGAGGCACGCCCTATTTTTGACTTTGAGCGCAGATATCTCGAGACAGAAAGCATTATAACAATTAGTTTCTGTGGGACTTTTGTTCCATTGAACAAGAGCTATCCAATGACACCTCTTTCGTTTACTTTATTTTCTTTTCCAACCCTTCTTACGTTGTAAGGAAAGGGGGGATCGATAAAAATGTGTATCTTCATAACATTTCTGTTTTTGGGTTACTGCTATATAGGGTCCAACTTAATATGCTGACACTTTTTTAAGAGAATGATCAGACCGTCAAACTGAACAACTTTCTCTATGGGACCAACATCGAAATCGCAAAAAAAAAATCTGCTCTTCCATACAAAATTGCAAACCAACTCGAGCCAAATGTATGGGACAGCTGATTTTTTTTTCGCGATTTCGATGTTGGTCCCATAGAGAAAGTTGTTCAGTTTGATGGTCTGAACATCCCCTTAAAAAAGTGTCAGCATATTAAGAAGGACCCTGTATATAATATTAGTGTTTTCCCGCGACTTCGTCGGCACAAATTATATACCAGATTTTAAGTCAGATCATAAGCTATCAAACAAAAAAAGTTTCATCAAAATCGGTTCAGTAGTTTTTGCGTGATGCGCGAACAAACAAACAAACTAACAATTTTGTCAATAGATGGCGCTGCATGTCATTTAAATCGCGCTATCGAAGTGTTATTTGAGTTTATTGAAGTGAACCGCTACTTTTTTATTCCTCATGATTTTACGTTTTTATATTAGTTATAATAATATAATATAATATAATATAATAAATATGTGCAAAAAGGAGTGAGTTATTGAGCCGGGGTATACAAACAGCCGATGGACGAAAGTTGTTTGACTACGGAACCCTAAAGATGAGCACTCTAACAACACCAATCTGATTTTGAATGATAACAAAATAAGTTCTCTATCATCTATCTATCGCCAGCTCTTATCCAGTTGCTTCGCGCTCCCTGTGTTCGGTCGTTGATCCAGCAGGTTGGAGGGCAACGTCATCTGCAGAATAAAGTAATTTTTAATTTCATTGAGTGGCTAATTACAAAAAAGTCTACCTAATTGAATGTATCGCGACTAAATGTGTTACTTTAAGCACGTACTCTATTAAGCCAGTATAACGTACACGTAAGAAGTAGGTAGGCACATAGATCTTATTAGCGTCACGAGCGCACTTTCAAGAGTATTTGGGAAAACTTGAAAGTTGTCGTTTTAAAAAACTTCTTACTTTGTCTCACTTCAGTAGTGAAGGAGCGAAGTAGTAATGTGCCGAGATACGTACAGCCATTTTAGGTATTTTGAGTCATGAGCATATATCTTTCCTTTTAAAATTTACTTATTTAATAACATGTTCGTTGTTCCTTAGAAAAGTGTGCCAAATTATTTCAAAATCATAATCAAAACCACGAAGTTGACATAGGTATTGAACAAGACTGTGCCTGAATTTGTTCTAAAAAAAGGATATAGGGATCGAACCCATACAGCCATGTTTAACGTTAAAAGTTTCATTTTTTTTTCATTAAAAAGACTCTTAGCATAACATATGCTTACGACTATATTCCCCGAGGGGGTAGTCAGAGATATTCTAAAAACTCAGAAAATCCACGTTTCACTAGTAGTACCGAAACTCTGTCCAGTCAATCTATAAGTCTGTGGTCCAGTGTGACGGGTAGTGAGCCCGTCGCCACTTTTAATGGACAGTGGGTACAATACATGCCTCGAAAAGACTCGTAAATAAATAAATATTTCATTAAAAGATATGCTAGCATCATTTTGATTACATTTTCCTTCATTTTATGAGGAACATATCCTATTAAAATTTTTGATGTTAGTTGGCACAGTTCTGTGGCGCCATACGTAACGATTTCCAGGAAAATTGCTGGAATATCGCTCAGTCTGTAGTTTCTACTCTAAAAATACTATAATCAGAATTTCATTCAGGGATTTGATTTCAGTATTCGAGCGCTCCAATTCACTGCTGGATCAAGTACCTATCAGATATGAACTGTCATATATTGTATCAAAGGTTAAAATTTTATTTACAAAACCATTTTAGTTTAACAAATATAATAAAAATCGGCCCACGCGTTTGGTCTCTAGTGTGCCACAAAGGGACAAGCTTACATGCATACATACATAGGCTGTTAAATACATTACCTTTCCTTTTGCGTCGCGCAGTCGGGTAAAAAGAAAACTCACGATCATCTGTTGTAATTAGGAGACAATTTTTCTGTTCAATAACCTAAGTATTTATCAGTTCTTCGAGTCATCATGTAATTCATTAAATAAGGGGCCTGGTCGTGCTAATTTAAAATATCAAAGTCCAATACTTATTTAATTACAGTTCTTATCACATTGCAATCCAGTTACTATTCCATAATATCTTACCTATTTAGGTGTGATTGACAAACTGGAACGTCTGAGCGATCTGTCCAACGGTTGTAATGAGCTGTCAAGCGATAGTACTGTAGCCGGGGGACTTTTTAATTACCAAAGATTACCGATTGCCATTTAGAAATTGTTGTAAGGTACTAAAAGACCAATATAAAAACTAAGTCTTGATCACAAAGCGCCGTAGAAAAAACATGTTTTTTTCTGAAATTTTCTATTTCGAGGTTACCGTTTTTTTCTATACTGTCATTATGTTCTTCACCTTATTTTAATACCCATACGTAATAGTTAGAATGTCTAAAGTTGCCATACAAAGCTATAAGACCAGATGAAAATGTCAACTTTGATTGGTCTTATAGCTTTGTATGGCATCTTTAGATTGTCTTACTATTACTTATGGGTATTGAACTAAGGCGAAGAACATGACAGGATAAAAAAAACGGTAACCTCGAAATTTAAAAATTTCATAATTTTTTTTTCTACGGGGCGGGTTGTGATCTGTAAGACTTAGGTTTTTATATTAGACATTTCGTACCTTACAACAATTTCTAAACTGCAATCGGTAATCTTTTTGATAATTAAAAAGTCACCCGGCTACCAGTACTATGATTAGCGGGATACTTAACGGGTAATAAGTTGTATTTCGCATGCGACCAATTACGTTTCAGTGAAGATTGTACATTTGTATTTACATTATACGAATACGTGATTCCATAGTTGTCTTGGCATCGGCACATCACTAGAGCAAAGTATAAATTAAAGTGTTTTTCAACGGTCTAGATTTTAAAAGCGACGAAAGTTGCTTAGGTACTCTCGTATTTGTTTATTAGTACTAGTAGGTACCATAGTTTACTAGTAGATAGGTAGTCAGTACGTCTGTATGTCACAATTATATTTACTTGAAGAGTATTGAGATTGTGGCTGAAAAATTTAATTTATCACCTCTCCGAAATTCTAACATTAATATTTTGTATGGAACAGTGATTACAGCAATAATTTATTTCATCGTTTTTCAATGAATAGACCTGCTGGTAGCGTATTTGGCTACCATCTCTGACACACCCGAACACTTTCCTCGTCACTTTCCTTTCTAACATGGCGTGTTTTTGCTGACGCGACTCTGTCTGCGTGGGCCTTAAAAAGTATTCATGTATACAGTTCCTACATATTCCATCTTCGTGGCAAATTTCATCCAAATCTGTTAAGCCGTTTATGTGTGATTGAGTGACAAACATTCAAACGTCCAAACTTCGGCATTAATTATATTAGTGTGATACCTACATAGTTATCAATATATTTTAGTTAGATTGTTAGAAAGTTATAAAAACAGAAGAATTTAAAATATTTGTATTATTTTCGTAAATGAAATAAAACGTTACCTCTTTAAAACCACTAAATTGCATTAACCAACGACCTAAGAAAATGTCTCAAGCCTCGTAAGGATGCGTTCATAAATACTTGTGTCTAATAAATCTAAGGCAAGCGTTAAGATGTACGTGACTGCCAAGAGAGGAATTTAAACCTGAAATAAGAAGTTAAAAGAGATGTTATAGCGTTTAAACTGAGCTCTTTGTATGAAATACTGTGTGTTTATAGGGCATTTACTTTTTAGGGTTCCGTTCCTAAAGTGGGTGAACGGAAAAGTATTCATATAAACCTTCGCTGTCCGTCTGTCCGGCCGTCCATCCGTCTGTCCTAATAGGCTTCCTGATTTGATTATTTTTAATAATTATAACTCGTGACACAGGCACGTAACTAGGAGTCCGAATATTTGTAAGCCAATTTTCTAGTGCATTTCAGTCGTTTCAGAGCGAAAATAGTTTCCATCGACATTTTTTTATATTCCAGTATTTATTTAGTGTCAATTTACAATGAAAGATGAAATAGTTAATAATTAATAATAATAATAATTTTATTAAAAAATGTGGAACGCTTCACGATTTTGCGTGTCATCCTTGCTTGTTAATAATACATCATCAATATCTTGCCCGTTTCCCAACATATTTAAGTAAAAGTTTATTTGTAGAACAAATTACATAAGTAAGGATAAATAACAATAAAATATAACTAACGAAAATAAAACTTTAAGTTAAATGTTAAAAGTTTTTTATCTGTAATAAACCTTATGTTCAAGAGTTTCTGGCGATCTTCTCTATAGCGACGACACGTTCTGGTTTGGTAGTTGAAACTTGAAAGTTTGGTAGCTTTGAAAAAGATTTGACTTTTAATAAGAAAGGTTCAAGCCTCTAAATTGATAAATGACTTTGAATTTTGAATATAAAGGAGTAAACTAAACATATTAAAAATAGAATAATATCATATTTTTAGAAGCATGATATTTCTGCGCAGTGCACTATTTTAGTATAATAATTTATTCAAAAATACCAGCTTTAGTTCTCTAGTGAATATCTACAGGTACACATAAACACACCTAGGATATATGTAGTAACAGTACTGACTGTACTTAGCTAACAACGCCTCAGGAAATTATTATCTTCATCCGCTGAGTATACTCTGGTACTTACTACAGATTATAGTATATGCTGAAAATTGAGATGGTTTCCTCTCAACAGTGATTTATTGAATAGAATTGAAAGTCTAGGGAAGTATGTGCTAGAGAGTTTTATGAATTAAAATCTATGCAATTTGAAATAAAATGAAATGAAAGTAGTTTGGTTTTTCACCATTTCCATGATACCCATTACAACGGGAAATAACAATTTTTTTTTCTGACTACTCTGTACTCATGTTGTTTTCATTTCTTCTATATTATAAATTGTTTTTTATTACCCATATAAGTATAGTAAATAATAAAAATAATGGTGTGATAATGGTTTAATTCTACACTGTAAGTATTGAATTATTTGTCTCTGATTTTAATTCTCAAGAAAAATAACTTATAGACTGGTTCAGTGTATTAAAGAAAGAAATATGTACCTATTTTAATTTCAATGCTTTTTACATCGGACTATTAATATTTATTTTATCATATTCATTTATTTCCATGTAGAACATAATGGAATTTTGAATTAAATGAACAAATAACTAACTATTTCTATTCATAAAATCTTCATACTCATAAATTCACATTCGATACCATTCAGATGGCAATTTATTCCTGAACTTAGCATATACTATAAAGAGCAGTTTAGAAGTATAGTCTATTCTTCATCTACGGTCAAATCAATGCGGTACACGGTTGCGATATTAAGTTGGATTACTGACAGATTTGTAATCTTTACAAAATTAAATATTAGAGAATAATTAGAGCTTGTCAGTTATTAACTGGGTTACTTAATTCAGGACGTGTAAGAACATAAAGGAAAAATTTAATCAGTCGAAAACTGATAGGTGGTGTAGTCACAGAGAATTCAGTATGTCAAGTTTTTTTGGGAGTGCCGAATCGAGATAACCATTTCGAGATCATTGTCTCAATAACAATATTTTATACGTTAGAGATTTTAAAATAAAAGAATTACATATATTTCTAATAAAATAACGTCGTTTTTCGGTCCAACGAGTGAAGTCACTCGCAGGAGCTGTAAACTCCTTGGTAAAAATTAAATTTGACAGAATTTGACATTTGATGTTTCCGTTTCTGTTTCCAGCATAGAGTTAGAAAGAGAATGCAGGCAATTTTTTTTTAACTAAGCAAATGTTTTTCTCCATGTAGTTCGAATTATTTTTTCGCGACCACTTTTGTTATTTACTGAAATCTGTTAAACATTAAATTTGTATTGATAAACTCAAAGAATTGTAAAAAAAATATAAAGACAATAAAACATTTACCTACCGAATTGAGACGCTATGTGAAGTAAAAATTGTCTAATTCTATTTTTTAAATTTCCGCACCGCGATTGTGGCCGCAGATCGGGCTAGTTTGAATGTAACTTTACTTTGAATAAATAATATGCGTAAAAGCTCCGAAACTGCGCTAATATTTTATCTTGCTCGTAGCATCCACTTCAGTGTTGGCCGTATGCAACCGACGTTATGTTTTATCCTGCAAATACTCTTCAACAAGGTCCCCGAAAAGATTTCAAAGTAACTTTGTTGCTTATTGTCTGTACACGCAGAAAAATATCTAGCAGTATGCAGGGTGGAAGGGTAAATAATCAGTAGCCTTAATTTAAGTGGTGATTGTACCCATGATACTAACTTAGATTATCAAGATAGACATTCAAAGCTACGAAAGCGTCGAAAAAAATAGGAACCAGTACTGGTTCCAAAACCCTATACATATACACGCACACATACATATTTTGTATGGCGCCTCACGCACACCAACCTAAGAAAGTTAGCCCCTTTTGTTTTATACGGAACAAGTGTGAGGCTCATTCTAGACATATACTTTTTCTAAGGATACTAATCAACTTTCCCTATGAAACCCATAGGAAATTCTAAATGCTATCGAACGTTCGTTAGTATGAAAAGTCGACATTTTTTTTTAAATTTCTTATAGGTGGTTTCTTAGGGAAAGTTGATCTGAAAAAAAGGTTCGACTTTCCACACAACATTTTGCTTATCCAACATTTACTACTACTACTTTTGCTAAAAACGTTCTATCAGCCGATTGTGTTTAGTTATGAGCAACTTTCCTTAAGAAACCTATAAGAAATTAGCAAAAAAAAGGTTGGACTTTCCACACAAAATTTTGCTTATTGCATCATTTGTATGAAAATGACATAGACTTAAACTCTAGCGATAGACTTGCCCTTGCATAGAAGCAACATGTTCCACTTGAATGAGGTGTCCGCACCTGATTGATGTTCCCGAGTTCACTTCGTCACTATGTCAATGACAGACCGCAATGTGTCATTTTGTGTTGTTTTGTGTGACATGTTGTTTGTTTGAACGAGCTTGTCTATCGCTAGAGTAATATGTCTATGGAAAATGATAATATTTTTTTTGCTAATTTCAATATCATAAATCAAACTAATGGAACTGTCAACCCGAACACCGTATAGTATCTATTTGTAACGCCAAATGGTTAACCATAGGTAATCAACCTCGATGACTAATTAGTCTAATTATGTTAATCACTTCAATTTACTAATTTGACCAAAAATAACTAACAGCTAATTCCGTAGAACACCATGCTCACGTGTAGAGTGAACTACCGACACTAAATTCTCCTGAATACATAAATACATAATACCTACCAGGGCGCGCGTGACTCCACTAAAATTTATAACACTCGTGCAGAGTTTTAAAGCACATCAGCTTAATTAATTCCTTTTTGAATTTGTAGTTCTCTTATTTTCGCTTTAAGTAGAAATGTTAGTCGTATTCACATTGTAATTCTAGTTAATTGCTATGTTCTTGTTTAGAATGAATCCTAATTCGTGGGTTGGTTTGCAAGTGCAGCAATATTTTTAATATGCGGACGGCTTTTTGATGATGATCAGACAACAACTTTCTCTATGGGACCAACATCGTAATCGCGAAAAAAAAAAACAGCTGTCCCCATACAAAGCTGCAAACTTACTCCCATCCAAATGCATTGGGACAGCAGGTTTTTTTTTCGCTTTTTCTACATTGGTCCTTTAAAAAAGTTGTTCAGTTTGATGGTCTGATCATCCCATTAAAAACCGTCTGCATATTAAGTTCGACATGAATACTCGTCTAGGTATTCTTGAACTACTTATACGTCCGTATAGCGTAGCTATAATCATCTACTTATACGTCCGGAATTCGTAGCTATCATCATCATCACAGCCTATACAGGGTGTTAGGGTAAACAGTTGCATTACTTTAAGGGGTGATTGTACCCATGATACTGGTAAGGTTACTAGTTAGATATCTACTAGATACTAGTACCAATGGGTTTTACTAATTTATGTACGTAATACCGACTGCTCTCAAACGGTGAAGGAAAACATGGTGAAGAAACCTGCGTACGCTGAAGAAAAAATTCCGATGCGTATATGAAGTCTACCAATCTGCATTGGGTACGCGGGGTGGACTAACGGAATTTTTTCTTCAGCGTATGCAGGTTTCCTCACCATGTTTTCCTTCATCGTTTGAGAGCAGTCGGTATTACGTACATAAGCGGATTCGAATATGGATATTCGGATTAATGGAGCGCTCAAACCTGGGCAACTGCGACGCGGGACACGGAATGCGAAGCGGGAGCGTCTACGACGTGAAACTCGGCCTCCAAACCTACGCGACTGCGACGCGGGACGCGAACTTCATTTGTTGATGAATAGTCATTGAAGCAACACTTATTTAACTATTGTTGTGGTCAAGTCATTTTCGTTTTAACGTCGAAGTCTTACAAAATTGAACATCTAGAGTACTTTGGTACTCTGGTAGTTTTTATTAGTTTTTATAATTTCTAGAACCTGGGCGTTTTTTTTTAAAAGTGTCCCTTGAGAAAAGTGAGTGTCCGATCACTTTCATAGTCAATTATTCGACATTTATTAAGATTTCTATTATATTATGTATATTATATTAATAAATAACTTTTAAACTCATATTTTTCTTTAAAATAATGCGTGAATCTGTTTTAAATATAAAATAAGGCCAAAATAAGTAAATCGGGGGCGACGTTTTTGGCATGTCCCACACCTACCACGTCAAAATCGGAGTCGAATATGACGGTCTATTAAAATTTGTTCAACGTATTTTGTGTATCGCACTGGTCAATTATGATCCGAACTTCAATTTTAAACCTTAAAACATACTACTTACAGTTGAAATTTATTTAAAAACACCCGTTTTTATGTTGTCCTGCAAAATAGCGGATGGTGGAATTTCCACCTACGCTACCGCATTTTTGATGTCTTCCGACAAAAATACTACCAATTACGACAAAGATTCCAAAAGATAGCAACATTATTAGTCTATGATAGTCGCCATTTTGTAAATTTGACAGCGCAGTTCGTCAGAAAAACGAAAAGAAATGGTTGCCTTGTCTTTGTTCAAAAAAATTGTTCCACATACGAGACTGCTTTTCTCCATGTAATGTTTAGCTAATTATTATATTTTTTAGTATGTTAAACTTGTTACTTTATGTTTATTTGGAATCTGAAGTTAAATTAACCTAAATATGAATAGTTTATTGGTAATTTTGTCTGAAAGTTTAACTGGCATGGATACGTCACTTCCATTACGCTGCAGTTACATGAATGGAACTAAAAAGTGACGTAATGGAATCCTAAAGATGATTTCACAAGGAGCAAAATGCCAAAAAACCGAATGTCAATATAATTCATACAGAAAGACTTATCGTAATCTTTTATGAGCTTTCTCATATCAGGTGGTATCCAAATTATACCCATTTTTTATACTTGACTAGTTATGACTTTTCAAATATTATTTTAAGAATTTTTGACCGCCGGATCACCTAAATTTTTATTTATTTTATATAGGTTTACTTAGCCAAGCAATATAGTTTTTTTAAAGTATAATGGCTGACCAAAGTTTATTATTATAGGTACCTAAATAAATAGTGACCTAAGTTCCTAATAGTATTAATAGAATTTTGTGCCATATTAAACGTAGCCTTATAGTTCCTAAACGTCATTTCGTGTTCCACTATACGTCACTGTCCTATTATCGCTGTGGTATAATTTCTAAGATTAATTATCAGAGCTCAAAGATATTTGTATTGATTTTTGTTTAAAATGGTTTATTAGATTAGTTCTTTTCTACTGTATTTTTTTTAATAAATAATTTTACGCATTTGTTGATTTATGAAGAATAATATGTACTGCAAAGTATCCAAAAGTAGCGTTTGGGAATATTATTGTCAAAAACTTTATTGTTTTGTATTCATGAGCTGAATAATTCATATTTTTTAAAAGACTGTTTTTGTTTTACATTTAATTAATAAAATAAATAAATTCGGAATTCCTCTAGTTTTCTCTAAAACTCTTTTAAAAATTAGTGACGTAATGGAACATCCTACGAACAATAACAAAATGAAATGTAAATATTTCCGAAATTCATCATTATATTTCATAAAATTTACTATTTTCATAAAGGTTGTTCCATGTTTTATCAAATTAATTGCATTTTGAAGCTAAATGAAAATATTCATATATGTGGAATTCCTATAACGTCACCGACAACTTTAAAAAAAACCGCCCACCTACCTAGTTCTATTCGTTTGTTTTTTTTTATTTTTGGAAATTTTTGGGTTTAGGTAATTTTGTATACTCTCGTAAAATTATACACACGTCTGAGCAATAGACGCAGCGCGCGTCCCGCTCCGCTGATGCTGCCGTCCCGCGTCGTAGTCGCGCAGGTTTGACGCAGCGGGACGCCATAAGATAACATGGGCAGCGACCGCCGCGTGGGAGACGCTCCCGCTTCGCAGTCGCTTTGGTGATTATATGACCGCTATCACGTAATTGCAATTGCATGGACATGTGCAATAAGGCTGTGCAATTCGTACCTAACCTTTTACCGTAAATTTACGACATTTTGTATGGAGGGATGGGAAGTAATTATGTATTTGACTTTTCAAGCCGTTAATCGACACTATTTAGTGTCGAAAAGTAAACGTGTTTTTTTAGTATCATTTTTAGATCGCCTAAATGGATAAAAAAGCTGAAAATCTAATTTGGCGCTGTTGCGAACGTAATTTTGATTTGATGTTCTGAGTCTACAGAATATCTCTGACTACCCCCTCGGGGAATTTAGTCGTGAGCATATTATGCTTATATCTGGAAGCGATTGGTTCCAAAATAAAATAGGTACTGCGAAGAAAATTTAATTAATGATCAGTTACGGGTCAAACTGTAAATTGACTGGGCTATTTCGAACTGTCGCTCTGCCTCCGTGTATTATCGCTACTGTATGATAAGTATATCTCAGGATATAAGACAAAAATTGGATATTAGAATTCAAAGCCTTCCTTTTTTCCGACGACACGTAACCGCTTCTAATCAAAGCAAGCCTTTACAAAATTAAAATTTATCATCGTTTGTTCGGTGAAGGTTTGCGCTGAAATTCTTTAAATTACCTTATTTTACATTCAAAGGATATTTTCTGAAACTCTTTGCATTGCACGCACGTCGCAGACCTAGCTGCCGGAAATAAATAAGTTAAGGAGGCCGATATTTCACTCCGAACCAATATCGTAAAAGGCGCAAGAAAGAAAACGTTTTAAAACTTTATCCTTTAGCAAGGATCTTAGAGCATCGTGATATAAATCCGAAAATCTAGTGAATTTCTGAGATGATATTCCTTTATGATACCTGTCTTGCGATTGAGTGTTTGATAGCGCTTCATTTCAAATTCAGAAAATAATGTTACTGAGGCAAGTTGCCCCTAACTTGCCTCCACCAACACGCACTGGGCCCGCGTGGTGGAGTATGGCCCACTCCCTCTCACCCTTATGAGAGGAGGCCTTTGCCCTGCAGTGGGATTCTACAGGTTATAATTTATTTTGTTTTTAATGTTACTAAAGAGGACGCAGCAAACGAGGTGCGCGGCAAACGAGCCGAAGTTGGCGAAAGAATCAAGGTGTTAGAATTATTTATATGCAATTATATGACACCTCACACACTATCTGATGAATCGCCAATAGAATTAAAAGTGAATTCGTATACTATGTATTGATTAATATTATATAGAGGAAAGGTTGGTTTTTTTTGTTTTTTTTTGTTAATGAATAAGCTCCGAAACTACTGGACCGATCTGAATAATTCTTTCACCATTAGAATGCTACATTATCACTGATTAACATAGGCTATAAAAACGGCCAAGTGTGTGTCGGGAAGATTCTAAGACGGTACGAAGTTAGCCGCGGTCTTTTAGTGGCAATTATATATAACTATAAAGATTTGACCTTACACGGAGGTAATTAAATAACCCTTCAATTAAGGGACCACAAAAATACCAGTTTGGTTCCTCAAAGTGTTGTAGAGTTTCTAATAAAACTACCTTTGTGCATAAAGCCAACCACATAGGTATAAAGCCAACAACATAGGTAGATGCCCTAACACAATTTCACTACAACTCTTTGATAAGAAAGGATGACTGCACAAGCTTAGTTGAAACCTCGCTCCAAACAATAAAATTTACTAGCAACAAAAAAGGCGACTTTACGATTGTGACCATAAATTCAAATTTTTACCTCAGACAAAGGTTAACTTTTCGTGCGTCTGAAAAAAAGTAGGAAAGTCTGACTTTTTATCATCACCGTAAGAGCTTTTAACATAAAAATACTGTAGACAATTTTTCAACCAGGCCGACCCATGAATTTCAAATACGTTTTTAGAGATAAGGGCCATTGTTGATATAAAATACGATTACGCAGGGTAACCACGCGAGCGCAGCCATCCCCGACCGTAAAAATTACAATACAACAAAGCAAAGGCACAAATCACGAGAACACAAAGTTTGTATTAATGATGTAACCTTTTGCTCTTTTATGTCGGTAAAAATTATCTTTTATTAGCTACTTCTTCCGTTTTCAAGTCTTGAGACGGTATCGTCTGGAATTTATAGTAAAATATTTTTTTTTTATGTATTGTATCCACTGTCCATTATAGCGGCGACGGGCTCACTCCCCGTCACACTGGACAAAGTTTTGGTACTACCTACTAGTGAAACGTGGATGTTCTGTGGTTTCAGAATATATCTGACTACCCCATTGGGGAATATAGTCGTGAGCATATTATGCTTATGCTTATTTTCTTCGGCAGATGCTTAAACTCTACAAATGCGACACATAACTTAATGGTGTGCTTCAAATCATCAAACTGAACAACCTTTACTGTTTTGTTTATCATAAACTTTGGACGAGGTAGCTCTAGATATTTTTATGGTTATTTTTGTTTGCGATTTCTATAAAGGTCCCGTTGTAAAGTATCATTTTCTGTATAATTTGTGTAAACATCTTATTTTTGCTTTCACTGTTTTGTTTGTTCTTATCACAGATTAGATAATACTATACAGTGTTCTTATTGTGTTGATTTAGTCCGTTGTTTTTGTATTGTAATAAATTAATTGTTGTTTGGTCTGAAACGTATTTAATTTTACACCTTGTATAGTAATTACTAGATCTAGCTCAATAAAAGCAAGGCATCAAAAAAAGAAACAGATCTGACCGACTCAATTGACCAGAGGAAAGCTATTAAAGAAAATAGAGGCTAAAGCCATTTCACCTTTTATTAGACCACTGATTGAGCAATCAAGAACAACAGTTACGCCCGCCTAGCATGATGTACCAGTTACACTCGGAATCTTATCCATACGAAAATAGTATCTAACTACACATTACGTAAAGATCAGTTCTTTTCAACTTGATGCAGATGATAAACCAATGTAAAATCTATAAACACAATGCAAAAAGCCCTTTAGAGATAATGTTATTTATTTTAATAATTTATACTATAATCAGAAATAATAATAGTACAATAATACAAAAAATGATAACAAAACATAATTTCTTTTGAAGTGTTCAGCAACTGTATGCTTAAATAAGTGGTCAGAAACGTACAAGTTATTTCTGACTTATTGAGTGGGTAGTTCAAGTAAATTGTTGGAATATTTATGGTTCTATGATGGAATGACGACGTGTTTAGTAATGATAGGTGATTGGTGACATATGGGTTGAACTTTTCGCATTAAAACAATCAATAAACAACAATTAAAATGCTTTAAATGTACAGGATAACTAACAATAAAATACAAACTAACTAAACTTAAATAACACTCAAATATAACTGACTAAAATATAACAGTAACTAACTAAAATAAAACTAGCTTAATAAAATATTTACACTCATTCAAAAAGTCCTCCCCGGGTCATACCAGATGCAAAGGAGCCCATGACGCTTGACGCGTTTCCGCGTTGGATGGCGATGGACAACCTTTGCATCAAGTAGTACCCGGAGCGAGCGTCGTTCCCACTCTCCTGAAGTTGACGGCTTCCGACCCCCAGCAGCCCGTGGTCTCAAAGGCTAGTGGCACAAAATAATAACCACCAGGGCCGAGTAAATGTCCCGCTTTTTGTCAGCTTTCAATGTGACAGACTTTCACGACAAGCTCTCGAACTAAATGCAAGCATACACTGAAGAAGAAGTTATGATGCGAATGTGAAGTCTATCAATCATACCAAGTACGAGCGTGTACTGGGCACGCGTGGTAGACCGACGATAATACACCCTCCCTGAGGGTAGACCTGTGCCCTGCAGTGGGTCATATATAATAGGCTGATGATGATCATGATAATTCCCACCTAGTTGAGTTGACACCTTTTAAGAATATTAGTTTCAAAACTATGGAATAACTTCTTCAATAACATCAAATTAGTTCTGTTTGTGCAATAGAGTGATATCGTCATTTCATATAAAATTTAGTAATTGCCACAATTTTATTATCTTCATTGAGATTAAAAGGACTGAATTTAAAAGACTACTTACTTAAAGTTAACTAGTGCCGTTTCCAAGATGCAAGGTCGCGTTGGAAGATATAAATTTAACTCTATGTCTCAGCTTCACTTCAGCTACTTCGCCTCTATACGTAAATATTTAAATAGGACTGAGTAAATTTAAAACGCTCATTGAATTTAGTGTTGTTATTTTATGGCTGAGAATTTAATGTGAGAATCGTTCCTTGGCTAAATGAAGCTATTAATTGGCGCTATTGACCAACCATGACGCTTCGAGGTGACTGCAGTCACCATGGTGTGCCCCCCCTATCATCATCATCACCATCATTATCACAGCCTATATACTTCCCACTGCAGGGCACAGGCCTACCCTCAAGGAGGGAGAATGGGCCATGTCTACCACGCGTGCCCAATGCGGATTACTTCACATACGCATCGGAATTCTTTTTCAGCGTATGCAGGTTTCCTCACGATGTTTTCCATCGTATCCATGTAATCCACGTTATCCACGTTTCCATGTAAGTTAGAAAAACTCATGTAGGAACGTGGCATGTGGTCCGTACGGATTCGAACATGGACCTCAAAATTGAGTTTCCATAGCTCTCCGCAACGCATCACTGATGGAATGCGACGCGGGGACGTGGTCCCCAATATTCGACAGTAATAAGCAGTAGATGCTCTTTTTCTGTACTTTCGAAAAAAAATCCTTGGCATGAAGCTTTTCAGTGTCAATTCAAAGTTTTGTAGCAGTGTGCGAATGATACGAGTTTTGGAATTCGGCCAAAGATTTGTTAGTAGGTTTAATTTACAGGCTATTAGATTCAGTACACTTTCTTTGCTTTCAAATTATTTCCAAAACAAAAATTCTTGGAACGTAGACTTTAAAAGGATCTAAAAATAAAATTGTAAGCTGTTTAAATATACCGTTCTGAATAGATTCGTCTCGACGACGTAAGTTTAAATAAAGTTGTAAAGGAAGCAATACCAACAGTTGTAATTAACTTGGAAGCACCTGACGTGTACATTTCATGAAGATCCGTAATAGCTAAGAAATTAAGATGAATCCCAGTAATTTTAACTTGTAGGTAAGTCGACTTGGAAACATTTGGCACAGAGAGAAATGCTCAAGGAGGAATTTCAAAAGCTTTTATTATTTTAAGCCATCTCGAATTATGCCGTCATTGTCTTTAATATTCTGCTTCGTTAAAGTACGATATTGATATAAAGTTTTATGTTACCTACCTAGTTAATTATATTTGTGATTTCGTCTATCACTTAAGTTCCATAAATTCGGAGTTTGGTGTTTATAATTCGATGACGTTTCGGTTTCGGTCATTTTTATTGTATGAAAATTATAATAGTTTTCCATTTCAGTGCTGGTAAAGTAACGTAAAAACGTAGAACGTAAAAAGTATAATGGCTACGGAACTCTTGGTATCATGGGCGAGTCCGACAGTTCTTGGTTTTCTTAATTTTTTATCTTCTAGTTTCTTTTGTAACAAAACACCCTAGTAATACTTAAAGGAGTGTTTCAGCCCATCAAACTGAACAACTTTCAATATGGAGCCAACTTCAAAACCGCAAAAAAAAACAGCTCTTTCATACAAAACTGCATTACCAACCGACCCGACTCAAATGTATGGGACAGCTGATTTCTTTTTCACGATTTCGAAGTTGGCTCCATAGTGAACGTTGTTCAGTTTGATGGTCTGAGCACCCCCTTAGCGTGTTTGGTTACACCCTGTATACGTCCCACTACTGGGCACAGGCCACACTCCTTACCCTCATGAAGGATGTACAGGCCTTAGTCCACCACGCGTGCCCAATGCGGATTTGAAGACTTCACATATACCTCCGCATCGGAATTTCTCCTTCAGCGTACACACGTTTCCTCACAATGATTTCCTTCACCGTTTGAGAGCAGTGGGTATTACGTACTTTAGTTAGAAAAAACTCATTGTCACTCATGTCATCCCTACGGATTGGACCCGGACCCCAAGCTGGAGTTTCCATAGCTCTTCGCAGCGCGCCATCGACGCTCCATATTGTCCACAGGGCTAGCCTTATTGCTATAATTCCTGGTATGCTTATCAAAAGTGGCACTAAGCACTTTTGATTGCTTCGTCGTCGCAGTACCTAATTGCTGGTTTCGTATTTAATTAAGAAATTAAACTTAACTGCCGTTTTCAAAATGGACGATACAACACTTCATTATTTCTGAAACTTATTTGTACCTATTCATTAATGTCATGAAATACTCCTTTGTCACGCGAGATCGTTTTTATGGGAGGCATTAAGTTTGTTAGACCTTGATTTTTTTTAACTGTCGCATTCCTTTGTTTTCCATGGCCTGAATTTTTATAGGTGCTTTAAAAATAATGGTCTTTTTGTCAGATCTGATTTTGCGATTTCGTTGTTGGTCCTTTAGAGACAGTTGTTCTGTTTGACGGTCTATCATCCCCTTAAAAAAGTGTCGGCATATTAAGAAGGAGGATCCTGTATGTAAAGTACACAGCAACAGTATAAAACAACTAACTTAATATAAGTATAGATTAGTTCTTAGTTTAAAGAACATTATTGTTGAAAATATAATATTTGCATTTCCTTAAAGGAAAGCGACTGTGCGGGAACCGCAGCTATACTTATACCGCATTATTGGTTTGATTGTGCGTCAATTCAGACGGTTATTTGATTGTACTTACCTATCTTCTGTTTACAAATAATTAATGCTCTTATTACAAATACCATCAACATTCAGAAATTGTGCTGCCGTGCCTTTGTTTGTTGATTCGACAAGTAATTAACTGCTGATTGGTTTATGACTACCCTAAGCTTTATATGGTTGTGTTTACAACAATGGGTCCGATAAAGATAAATTGTAAACACGATGTATTATGGTTCAACTATAGACGTATGAATTCTTCTGCTTTAAAACATAATTTGAATTATTCGTGATAAATTTTAATTCATATAACAATAAAATTAAATGATGAAATTGGTTTTCTTACATCAATTTTAGGACTAGGTAGGTACTTCAGAAATGAGAGGATGGGATATCAAATATTAAAAAAAAAACCAGATCAATTATTATAACCAGATTATTTAATATTATAAAAGTTCATGAATTTGACAGAAACGCGAATATAATTGAAAAAGCTCTGGTTTAAATACATTTTGAAATATGTGTAATCTTTTAAATGCTGCTTCAGACTATCAAATTACGCAAAATTGTACATTTTGAGTCTCGAATATTTTGCGTTTTGAACGTTTTGCTTATTAAACATTCTGCGTGTAGTCGAAACTGAACAACTTTCACACTACCCAACCAACCAACCAACATTGAAACCACTAAGTATAAAAAATTTGCTGTTCCATACGTTTGAGTCGAGTAGCCATGTTGGGTTCTTCGTGAAAGTAACTCGGTTTGATGGTATGTAGCGTCCCCTTTGACATGTAACGCATTACTTTAACACGAAGATGTTAAAGCATCTTCGACCAAAATATAAAAATAATAATTTATACAAAAGCTTTTCAGTACAGTCTGCAACGAAAATAGATCAACACTTGTCATGAGGATAAAGTTCAGAAATTTTAGTTGCCCAGCACTATGCACCTATTCAATTAGGTGCATAAACCAAAAAAGTTTGAATCCCGTTAAGTGTTACAATATTTATGACTCACGGCTCTGGCTCATGTGCAGCCAGCCCAAAGCTTCCCGAGCGTTCACATAATACACTCAACTGTGACTTTCTGAGTATGCTGAACTTTAAATGAGATTCTTGGAATGTTTGTAAGGACACTTTACGGTTTGCGATGTTCTACTTGCGACTGGTACTTAACCAGTGTTTAAAATCATTTCTTTTTATTTACGGTAAGTGCTTTTTGCTTAATTATATGTATTTTGTTGTGTGAACTTGACTTAAATAAAATTGCGCTAAGTAGGTGTTTCATGAGAAATATTATGTTTTTACGAGCAGATTCGAATACTAAAAATACAGGGTGTTAGAATAAACAATTGCATTACTTTAAGGGGTGATTGTACGCATGATACTGAACAATAACAACTATTCCTAAGAAATCTATAAGAAATTAGCAAAAAAAATGTGGACTTTCCATACTAAAAGCTGATCGGATGTTTGTATAAAAAGTCAACATAATATTTTTATGCGAATTTTCAATAGGTTTCTCTGGGAAAGTTGTTTAGTGTCGCGGTGTTATTATTAGGGATTTATAACATTTTTAGGATTCCGTATCGTAAGACTACGGGACCAGTACAGAACCCTCGGTGTGCGGGTACCTACATTGGCCTACTTGGCAGGGACGTAATAGTAGGTGGAAATACCTCGGAGGCATCTTTTATTTTTCATTTTACGACTAGATTTATACCATTTACCGAAACTAAAGTCATACCTCAGTATTTTTGGGTAGTTTATCTAGTGCATTCATAAACTGAATACACAATTGGAAATACTTCACTCGATAGAAAATCGTCACAAAGATGACGTATTTTCATGCATTTTTAAACATTTTTCTCGTTTTAGAAGAACTTAAAATAGTTTCCGATTTTTTGCATTTATACTCACATATTCACCATTAGTTTAACTAGTGAAATCATAAAAAAAATCTAGAAAATGTACTTTGGTTAGTTCTTTTTAATCGAAAATACGGCTCACGCACACACTTTTCGGAGCGCTGGGCAATCGCGTTTCTTATAGAAAAAAAACGTCAGTACCTATGGCCACGATGACGCATTGACGGAGTGGCAGACGCCAGTCCGTAGAAACACACACGGTGCGTCAATCCGTCACAGTATGTGCTTCTACGTCACAGTATGTGCTTCTGCGGGTTCATACACTTCCATGCTTCACAAATGACGGACTGATGTCTGTCGCTCCGTCAATGCGTCATCGTGTGTGAAAGCGCTAATTGTCTCAACCTCCATGAACTTTGATGCACTATTTTACTAACTCCATGAAAGGACATGCGGCTATAAATGCCAAATATTGTATACTTCAAAAAGAAAAATTATAAAGCGGCAATACCAAGGCAATAAAAAAAAAGATCTGACAATTTCACTTGAAATTACCGCTGACCGGTGTTTCCACAATTCAGCTATTTTAATGTGTCTTTTTACCAAAATAAGCATCATAAAAATTATTTAAGGGTCCATACATGATAAATGTAATATTACCTACATTATAAAATAATATACAGCTGTATACAACCGTTGGCATTTTTTCTATGGCCGGGGCCTCATCTCCTTTAATAAATGGAATTTGTTTTTGTGACAAAATACAACAATTTCACACAAGCAAGACTAATTAAATCCAATATTATTAAAACATGATTTTATTTGCACAATTTTATCTGAAAAACATTGAGCAAACGATCCGCAAAGTTTGATATTAAAATACAAAATGGGCGTGGCTACAAGCGGAATAATCTGCCAGGACACTTCAGACTTTGTAAAGTTATACGTACATTTGCCCACTTTTGCCGTGCACTGAAAAGCTGTTTCTGATACTAACGTAAGTAGTTAATTCTTGCAAAATTATCTCCTACCTTGTATTTTGTCGTATTCTCTCTTAATAAAATATGGAATAGAACATTTGATATAGCCTAGGCTATGGACAAATTGATTAAAATATAAGAAAAGTATGGACTGAACAAAATCAAGAGATGATGTAGAAAATAAATGATAAAAGTACGAAATAATATAGCTTAGTTTGTGATCATCATATTGAAGGGTAGATACTCGTATAACCTTTCCAAATTAAATTTGTGTATGTACCATTTCCATTTACTCGGCGATGAATAGTCAAAAGTGATGTGTAGGTGGAAATACCTCGGAGGCATCTTTTATTTTTCATTTTACGACTAGATTTATACCATTTACCGAAACTAAAGTCATACCTCAGTATTTTTGGATAGTTCATCTAGTGAAATCATCAACTGAATACACGATTGGAACTACTTCACTCGATAGAAAATCGTCACAAAGATGACGTATTTTCATGCATTTTTAAACATTTTTCTCGGTTTAGAAGAACTTAAAATAGTTTCCGATTGTTGGTATTTATACTCACATATTCACCATTAGTTTAACTAGTGCAATCATAAATAAAATCTAGAAAAAGTACCTACTTTGGTTAGTTGTTTTTAATCGAAAATACGGCTCACGCACACACTTTTCGGAGCGCTCGGCAATCGCGTTTCTCATAGAAAATATTCGTCGGGACCTATGGCGATGGCGATGCAATCCTAGAAACTTAGCTGTCAGATCGAAAGTGATCCAGGTTTTTCTCGATTCCCCAATTTTATTGAGCAATTCATTGATTCATAAAGAATTATAATGTGACAGACATTTTTATACTTATTGAAAATGATCAACTTTTTATCCAGTCAATGTTCGTTGTGTACCACAAAACTATCATTTTTGATGTTATTGCGTATTTATTGGTAGTGGAAAGTTTATCCATTGGCATCACCACCAATTTCAAAACAATATAAGACAAACTGTAAATAAACAACACTTTTCTACAATAAAATTGACATGTTTTTTCTGATTCTAATTACCATCTACAGATTTTTCGTTTTGCTAGTATCGGAAAACGACTGATTAGAAAAATGTCCGCCAAGAGTCGTGTCGGACGTCGCATATGGTTCCAGTTGGTTCCATAGTCATTTATCTTCGATCCAACTTCTAAGTAAAACAGTTTAGAAATTACAATTGTGTCCCAGACATAACTTATACATTGTTAACGACTTTGGCGGGGTCAAATACTTCTTCAACGATATCCCACGCAATAATACGTGGTTTCGCGTAAGTGTGTGTTTTATCGTCATGTCTTCCATACTTGATTCCATACAAGGATGAAAAGATCCGATTCCTATTTCCCTTTCCCCTACGTTGAAAGTAAACATTTAATCAAAGAATACTGCTCAGGATAAAAAAAAACATACCTACCATAGTATTTCAGAAAAGGATTTCATATTTTATTGTATCATACTCAAATTATAAGCTCTTTTCTGATATAATTCCTATGACGGATTAAAGGATTAATCCGTTGTTAGCGGTCAACCTATTCTACAGATATATCCGTTGAAAAGGTTAAATATTTTTATTTCTGTATTTCAAAATATCCTTTTCTCCCCTCCGGACGGAAAGCGTCAATTTTAGTCCCGCTGCGCTAAACGAAGTTGCCGCTTTCCACCTCGGTCGAGGAGAAAAATAGTATAATAACCTTGGGCAGTAAATAAGGAAGCCTCAGATCACATGTTTGTTGACCCTCGGTTTCGCCTCGGTCAACAATTACATGAGATCTGAGACCTTTCTTACTATCCTGCCCTCGGTGTGTAATCTACTATAAAATGACGTTGCTATCTGGAATAGAGTATAAGAAAGCCTTTTCAAAACATAACTAAATAATTTTACAATCCACGTTCTTTTCACATCCTAACATGTTCTGGCCCATTAGCTGGTCGTGTTTTGTAGTAAAAAATGCAGAAGATAAATGGAGCAAGTGCGGTGGCGGACGTGTGGGCAGCGTATCAATCAAAACGCTGGTACGACCCCATTTTCTGAACAACTGACACGTAACGGTATCTAGGTATATACTTCTAAAAATGATATTTTACAGTGATGTTCGCAGCATCGTTAATGTGAACAGTTTTTTGAAGTTGCGTACAATGTGAGATGAACAATTTTGTTTTGGTATTAAAATAATTAAGTACTTTAAAAACTTTGAATAAATGAAATTTCGCAAATATGGTTTATACAAGAATCGTAAGCTTATGCTAATGACCTATATTGGTGCGTTATAATAAAATAAAATAAAAAATGAACATTAAGACGCTGTTATCCCGTCGAGGCCGTTTGAACTCGAACGAAAGTGTTTTAAACTGTGTTTTAAAGTCTGAAATTAAATTATGTCTTATTTAAGGATCGGGCGGATGGGCGACTGTTCTCAATTACACGATTAGATTAAATTTACTAGATAGAAAAACATCCCAAAGTTACCCCTTTTTGTTATGTTTTTTCAATACTATGATTAAACTGCTGATATTTAACTTTTTATTCTTGTACTAACTAAATACATTAAATATTTCTAGTGAACTCAGGAGAATTTTTAGCCTAGAAACTCCCATGAGCAAAGATATTGACGAAAAACACGTTTTTTTGCGATCCTGCGTTCAATTGGAGCGGGATGCCTAATTGCAAACTTCTGCTTGCAAGAAAGAGACGCTTGCACTTGAATAAGAGAGCCTTAAGTGTGCAATCAATCGTAAAGCAAAATATGACTTCGTCAAAATTCGTTCATATGTTTTATAAACCATTCTGAAAACATTTTCAAACAGGAGTGCTTTATAGGAGTGATTTATGAAAGTAACACATTCAATTACGAAAGTGATGACAAACTCAATGGAATTTATGTCAATTTCGAGTATGAATTAGAATACGTTACATCAAAAAGACTTGGCTGGCTTATAAAATGAAATATTCTTTACATACAACAAAACAAATGATGAACTATTGGTTGAAAAAAACAAGGTCACAAAGTCACAATTATTTTTAAATGACTGACTCGAATAATATGTATCTAATTTAGAAACCCTGTATTTTCCACAAAAACGTCTCACAACATTTTATTGAATTTGCATTCAATATCCCTTCACAAGAATATTAGGTAACGGCTCCTTCCTGAAAGTCATTATTGTGACTCGTCTAGTGTTTCATTCTCCAGTAGAGTGAGGAAATGAAATTCTAGGAAAATGAGTTTATCTTATCTATAGCCTTTTATGTCGAAGAGAACGCAACGTCACGCAAATTTTACAATCATAAAACCTGAAAATCGGTTGCACAGAATTGCTGCAGTTCGAGGGACTCACAAACACCAATTTGACACGACCGACGTTGTCATCGTGATACGATGCGATATGACTTATCAATTGTTTTGAAAATGTGTTTGATGTTTTTAGTTTAGGTAGCGTCTCGTGGAAAATTCTGTGTGTATGAAATAGGTACATAGATATTGTCAAAACCAAAAAAAATAAAAAAAATAATTAGCTGTCACGGGACGCCCGACAGAAGTGAAACAGCCGCAGCTGTCAAATTTAAATTTTAAGGCTGCGGAACCAAATTGTTGCACGATAATGAGTGACGCGCGGCATTGAGCTACCCTTTCCATTCCCACAACTGAAATTAAATATTCTTTTATTTTATAATTTTGGGAGGAAATTATCGTAATATTACCAGATTTTTCGAAAAATATAGTCATTTCAACAAAACTAGTTCTCGTTATAGTTTGTAACCACACTGTAAAAGAGCATCAGGTTCCGAACAAAAAACAATATTTTATTGTAAATTTTTGTAAACGAAGTATCTTCTAAGAGTCAGAGAGAGTAGAGTTGTTATAGAGACATCTATTACATATAATAAAATTCTAAACTTGGCGATGATGTACATTGAAGATATTTGCAAAAAAATTTATTGGGGGCGTTTAGGATACGTAACGGAATACATTAAGACCATTTTTAGAATTTTTGTCTGTTTGTCTGTTTGTCTGTTTGTCTGTTTGTTTGTTCGCGCATCACTTAAAAACTACTGAACCGATTTGGATGGGGTTTTCACTGAAGTGTAGGGCATGGCTTAGATTAAAATATAGGCTATGTTTCATCGCAATCGGTTTATTCAATCAAAAGTTATGAGTAATTAAAGAAAAAGTCACGAGTGACACTGCATATGATTCACGCATAACTTAAAAACTACTGAGCCGATTTGGATGGCGTTTTCACAAAAATATAGGGCTTAGTTTGGATTAACGTGTAAGCTTTATTTCATTGCAATCAGAACATGCAATCAAAAGTTATTAGTATTTAAAGACAGTGGTCTGCGCGTACGGAGTAGCGGGTGCCGCTATCAAGCGTAACGCTCAACGGATTTGGATGAAATTTGGCACACAGATAAAATATGTTCTAGACTAGCACATAGGATACTTTTTATCCCGGTAATGCGTTCCTGTGGGATAATTTTCAATGTTTACCACTCCGACAATATGCATTTGGGAAGATTCAGTATGGTAAATACGAATTGCTTTTTTCAACGCTTTGTTCAGAAAGCTCAATAGCGTAATTGGTAAATGGTCAGACTTTCAAACACGAGTTGATGGCACAGTTGATGGTTCGAATCTTGGTGCAGAACTTTTTGTTTTTATTTTTTATTTCATCAGCAAGAGCATAGGAGAATCTGATTCATGGATGAAGTTTAGATTAACATATAGGCTTTATTTCATCGGAATCGGTTGACACAGTCAAAAGTTATGAGTAGGTATTTAAAAATTTACTCTCAGTGGTTGAGTAAAATGAAAGTTAGTAGGTACTCCAACTACTCCAAGTGAACAAATTACACAAATCTAATTATTCTTATCATACTTTATGTGCCTATTCTGTGTATTGCGTACCTATTTCAAAAGACCGACGGTAAGAGGTCGGACGGCCTAGCTTTGGTGTCCTGGCAGAAAGGCAAGTGCCTCCTGTAGCACACTACATGCGTAAGCTCCTTCGCCGCCAGACCTCAGTCACACGTCACGGAAACCTGGAGCAGCCGCAGAACTTGCTGCCACAAAAAAGAGAGTCCGGTTCTCAGCCATGGAGCGTCAATATCTCTTAGTTCCTGTCACCGTCAAGACCACAGGGGCATGGGGAGCCGAAGCTAAAAGCTTCATTGCTGAAATGGCGCGTGACTTTGGGAAAGGAAATGTGACCCCCGCTCTGGGTCGTTCCGGGCTAGGGCTGCCACCACCAAAATCACCGTTGCCGGACAAAGACGTCAAAAACCCCTGACATTTCAGTAAAATCAGAAATTTTCCCCGGACAACCACGATAAATTGTATTTTGACAATAAATTCAGCTTAGGTCGTTACTGCACACTCTAAAATAGTCTTTTTAATTTACATCGATACGAATAGGTTGTTGAAATACGAGCTGAAACCTGGCTGGAGCGAGCATAACACGTAAAAAAAAATTGAGCAAGCGAAGCGAGCTCTTTTGCAATATTCGACTAAATTGATTCAAAAACCAGGAGCGAGCTCGAGATTTTCATATTATCGAGATTTTGCAATACAACTCAATCATCATCATAATTTTCAGCCTGTATCTACCCTAAGCCTCCTCCATATTTTGCCATTTTTCTCGGTCCTGTGCCGATCCAAGTCGTATCCAGGTCTTGCCTATAGTTTTCCAGATGTTGTCAACCCACCTGGCTGCCAGACGATTACGACTCAATCAACTCAATACAATATAAAACCAGGAGTGAGCGAAGGGAGCTCAAGATTTTGCCAAATATAATAGCCAAATATTCAGGTCATGCCAAAATCGATGCCTTCTATGTACCTATGAAATAAGAGCTTAAGCGAGCAAAACGAACTCATGATTTTGCTAGATAACTCGATTGTTATGCTTATGCCAAAATCGAGTTTATTTTTGGGAATGAAACAAAAGTTTTTTACCATTTTGCTGCCATTTTGCATAAAATAATCGGGTCTTACCAGGACGCAATAAGTGGAAACTATTGTGAATACTGTCTGGTAACTTAAGTACCTACTTAATAGTACCGGAAATACTTTTTTGTTAACAGTTAAGATGACGAAAAATAACATTGGGTTCCAATTCTTCAGTGTTGATGCTGCAGGGGTCCTGACTATCTAAGACATGAGACTTGAGGATTTGCGAATTAGATTATTAGGATCAAGCAGAGTCCTCTTTACGGCTACCTTCTCCGTAGGGTATTGTCAACATAAACTAAGAATGAGTAACTGTGTAGGGGTGTGTGTGTGTGTGCTTTAACATAAGAATTTACAGATTTCGTTGGGTTAAGAAGAAACATAATATTGCTTTTTCGGGTTCCTATTACTCAGTCCTGATGCTGCAGGTGTACTGCCTGCATGTTCTGATTTAAAATTAGTTTTAGATGTAGTTTTGAGAAATGTATAGAGATTCTACTTTATGTTTTAATTTGATGGCAATGATGGCAATATTATGCGAACAAAAAAATCTTCGTTCTTTCTTTACTTTTTTCAAATTTCTACTTATTTCTCTTTCTTTTTATTTCTTATTCTTTTTTTCTTTCTCTTAATATTATTAAGAACTTCTCTGCGCGTACGAAGTCGCGGGCACAGCTAGTTCTAAATATACAGTACCTATTCAGAATATATGACAGGAAGTAAGTAAATAAAATAATTTATAAAAGAAAAAGTTTTTTTTACAGGCTGCGACTACTCAAAGCACCATAATAATAATGAAGCCCGGATGACTCTAATCTGCCTTGAAACTAGCAATTTATTACTTATCTCATCATTTTCTCAATACGGAGGCCTAAATCGAAAACCAATTTGAGATTTATATTGACAAACTCGATGAATCGCAAAAATAATGAAACAAAAAGATTATGAAATCGAGAAAAAAAAAATTATGTCTACTATCCGTAAAAATATACATTAAATCACACAAAAAACATGACATACCGAAGCGATTGTTGCTACAGAATTTGCTACGCTACGGGGCGTAGCGCTAACTTATAGATATGTCGTAGAACATTTATAAGTACTTACGTTGCACATTGCATTTGATGCTTTATTATAAAATCCATCAACTTCAACATTATCTGATGCGATTTCAAAACATGATAGAGGCTTAACCTAACCCTAAAAATTTTTTGTTAAATAATATAACCAAACTTTAGTGACTTGCAAACTGTTTGAAAGCACGTAATCAAAGTCATAGCAAAACATTGAGCTATTCATAAACAATATTTTGATTATTTTGTAAATTTTGCAAGTCATATTCATCACATCATAGTTTAGTTTAGTTTGGTTATAATTATTTAACAAATCATTTTTTTCAGTGTATGTTGCAAGGTGAAGGAGAATCTTAGTAGGTGCATAATTTAGGAACCTCTTTCTGATAATGGCAAAACATTTATTTTATCTTTTATATCAACCTGAAAGTCGTCAAAATGAAGGTTTATAAAACTAATTAAAGTTTGAAAAATTTGTCTCGGGCGGGACTTGAACCCACGCTCTTCCAAACCGGGGAAACGTGCTAACCAATTACACCACCGAGTCCACAACCCAGAGAACGAAATTTGCAATCTGTTGCGTCTTAAGGGGACGTATATTGTATGAATCCAAGTTGTAATATTTGGCTTGCAAGTTGGTTGGTTGTAATACTGCCAGAAGATGGCGCGCACGTCCCCTCAAGACGCAACAGATTGAAAATTTCGTTCTCTGGGTTGTGGACTCGGTGGTGTGATTGGTTAGCACGTTTCCCCGGTTTGGAAGAGAGTGGGTTCAAGTCCCGCCCGAGACAAATTTTTCAATCTTTAATTTGATTCGAAATAGCACAACATGGTCAATAATATTTATAAAACTATTTTAAATACTGCTTGGAACATAAACTACCCACATCCTTGAATGTCGTGTATTAATCGTCTGAACATAGAGTAAAAATAAACGTTTAGTAGATATGCATGCATTATTCTAAATAGTGATATTGAATATTTATTAAATTTACTGTACTAACTTATACAAAACAAGACACAAAAGAAACCGTCAGTCGCATCTCTTTCTTTTGATTTCATCTAAGCAGAAATAGCGCATTTATCACTTGTTTACATATCATTACCTCTAATGTTAGATGTCATTTACAAACCGAAGAAAATATATTTATAACAAAACACTATAAGAGCGTATACAGGGCATTACCCAGTACATAAGAATTCAAGGAAACGGGTCTATCGGTACCTACATTTATTGCAGCGAAAAGCTACCAGCCATTATAAAAAAGCATCATCGATAATATAGAAAACTTTAACATACATACATACATATTCTCACGCCTGTCTCCCACTGGGGTAGGCAGAAACAACGGAACGCCACTTGCTACGATCCTGACAAACCTCCCTAGCTTCCTCCACATTCATTAGTCCTTTCATGCATGCTCGTCAGTTTCGGGTAGATCTGACCTGGCCCTTCTTAAGCACGTCGCCAATTTGGTCCGAATATGTACGTCTAGGCCGTCCCCTTCCAACATTTCCACTTACGCTTGCCTTATAGGTTGCACTCGTCAATCTGCACTCATTCATTCTTTCCATATGACCAAACCATCTCAACATACCTTTCTCTATCTTTGTCACTACATCCTCTTTCAGACCACAACGTTCTCTGATTAAACTATTTTTCAATTTGTCCATAACAGTTACACCACACATACTTCTCAATGAGCGCATTTCCACAGCGTTAATCCTACTTTCGTGCGTCTTCTGCCATACCCAAGATTCACTTCCATACATCAATGTTGGGACTAACACTCCGCTATGAACTGCCATCCGTGCCTTTTTGGACACGTGTTGACTTTTCACAAAAGAATGCAGAGCTCCATTTACCCTATTTCCTGCTTTCACTCTTCTCTCAATATCACCCTCACACTTACCGTCTCTGGTAAACATGCATCCCAAATACACAAACTCATTCACCTGTTCATATTTTTCATCACCTATCTTAATACTGCATACAGTACGTTCGTCATCATCATTCCTCTCTAGCACCATAACTTTTGTTTTACTTACATTCACTTTCATTCCTTTCTTTTTAAAAGACTCATTCATGCATGTCACACCATCGCCTGCAAGTCATTCGCCGACGATCCAAGTAGAACTTGATCGTCGGCGTACAACAGACATTTGACCAGAAAACTTTAAGGATAGACTTAATTTAAAGTTTTGGTCAGACTGAGAAAAAAATTATCATGCTAGATTTAACATTAGTCATAATTTAAATGCATTGAAAATACGCAGTGATGCATGATGCATCTTAAGTGTTAATTCCCACTGAAAGAGAAACGGCTGACAATTAACGCGCGGCACTCTATCTAGCATATTGAATTTTATCTACAGTGAGAGAATATACAATTCCAATTAACGGGATAGACTGACAGTTCAACCCCCGTGGCGTGGCTTCCCGGTCTGTCATCTCAACTAACATTTTTATCTTATGTCAGAATCATAAAGTTATTATACCTTACAGGACTAGAGGAAGGAGGAGACTATCGGCAAGCAAAAATTCGAGCACTGTCTATAGTTCTGAGTCTAACATGAAATCGTGGATAAATTAATGAAATAATGTCATTATACCTATTTCACAAAATTATCTACGATTTCAATTATTCATGGAAACCAAATATTTACCCTGCGATAAGATCCTCAAAAACGGTTCTATTGCCTCGCGATCGTATCTCTTTCTATTAGACCTGCCACACACATACGAAATTGCGATTCGGAATTCAGAATGAAAACAGGTTTTCGTATGGAGGTTCCCCCTCCAGATTTGCGAACGGAATTTCAAACCTATACGAAAATAGAGCTCACCAACAGCTATTTTAATTCGAGAAGAGAAAAAACCTTTGCTAGAACAAAAGGGATTTAATTTCTATCTGACAAAGTCAATAAAAAAAGGAAATAATATACAAATCAAAAAAGGAATAAAAATTGTTAAGGAGTTCGTAACATTTTGACCCATTGACTAAACAAAGTAAGATACAATTTTCAAACTATTAAGACAAGACAGTCTAAACAATTTTATTCGCTGCCTTGTGTCCGTCAAAGTTAACGTCAAAATAACTTCGATAAATCCTTTGATGTGATTATAAACGCTCCAACTACTCAATTTAACAAGCAGATAGTTCCTCTCAACGAAACTTCCACTTTGACGTTCATTATTTGGACATATCCGAAAGGCTGCGCCAAATTTAAGATAAAATTAGCTATGAAACGTTAGAGAATCTCTTTGAGGTTATAAAAGACTCTTCCAGCTCGTTTTGATGTCGTCCCGCTGACAAACAAACCTAACTAACACTGTAAACTGAAAATACAAAGCTAAATGTGGACACAGGCTTTGTGGCAATAGTTTGTGCCACGTTCGTACGGGACACTTTGATTCGTTCTATTTGCTTACAGGCTGGGCTTTTATTACGTGACGAGTTGCTGAATAAAATATTGTGTTGATTATATAAAATAACATTTATCGCAGAGAAAGGAGTTTTTATTACAAAGATGGAGCATAGTTCCATGAATAAATATCTCTATAGAACAAAAGTGAGTATCGGTACGCTCACCCATAGCGCATTGGAAGACGTATACAAAAAAAGTACACACTCAGCCGGGGTATGTACGCACTTGTTGTTATATACGCGTGTGATGTATAAGTGCACCGAAAACAGCGGCCGCTTGTATGAAGCTTTCGTTCTGTAGGTATACTTATTCATGTGACTATGCTATATTAAACCCATGCTTCGGATGGCACGTTAAGCCGTTGGTCCCGGCTACTATCTCTGATGGTATTTAGTAGTCGTTACATAAAAACCACGTCAGAGGCCGTAAGCCGGTTTAAAAAAAAAACTCTGACACCAGGTCTAGAAGATCAAACCCGGAAATGGTAATGACGGTGTAAAAACACCCGTCGTCAGAATGACCAAAACTTTCAACGATATTTTTAACCAATTTCCGTGACGATACGTGATAGAAACTACGCCATCGGCTGAATCGCACTTTGTGAATCCTCTTAACGACGCACCTACGGCACCTAACATTTGTGTCTGTCCACAAACACGTACTCTTTCAATCAATCGCCAAAGCTTTCCAACAATTCAAGTGTTCAAAAAACAAATAAGTGTCTCCTCCTCTCTTTTAGGGCTGTCGCTCACGACGACTATTTCCAACGATGCTTTCTCGCGGTTCGTAATCGCGCTACGCCTAGCAACTGTATTGCGCTTGTCGCATTTCCTATTATTACTATAGTCATTACAGTACGGCAACGGATATACTTGCGGAGAGCAACAACGGAGGGGGCCTAGTGGGGAAGTGGGCTGCGCGGATCATCCTGGGATCTGTCTGAAGATCTCGGGATTGACTGTGCATGACAAGTAAGCGCTTACACAGGCGGCGGCGTCGTCACCTGCCATCAAGAGCATTTCCCTACTGTAAGCCTACTAGTAATACTGTGGCACTACTGCATCACTCACTACAAACGCACGACCAAAACGATGCAGTCACGCGTCGGCATCGATATAAACGCGCGACTGTATCGCGTGACACTGGAGGTAAGGAACGAGCAGAGGCAGGCTGTAGCGATGCTTCATCGTGACTGTATCGATGCTGCATTGCGTCTGAACCGATGTATTACCGTGTCTGTTTGGGTTATGGCCAGCGACGGCATCGTGACTGTATCGCGACTGCATCGCTGCAAATAGTCGTAGTGGGCGATGGCCTTTAGCCGCACAGCTTTAAAGCTAAAAGTACGAAACAATGCATTCTTCTTTACATTTTATACGAGTACCGTTGCATCTTTTTCTCTTTTACAGCTTCAACTTCAACTGAACTTGCTTTTCCACATATTTTCGAAAAGAAAAAGTTAAAGATAACTTAGCCTGGTTACCGTATCGAGTCTGAGATAACGAAGTTGTGAAGTCAAAATAAGTAAACTAGCTCGCATGAACTTTATTAACGGTGTAAGTTCTAGCATACCTTAAACTATATTATGTTATGTCTTGTGTTTTTTCACTGTGAATCTGACTGCGGTAAACAAAAGTAGTGTTGTTTTTGGCACACAATATTAAAGTGATACCTTTTTATGTATGTGTAGCTACAAAGTGTCCTAAAATGGTTTTTAAGTAATATTTATTGTTAATTATTACCTATATAAATATATCTTGGACATTGTCACACAAATTATATAGTCACATTTAAAGTTCCAGAATCTAGCCTGTACTTGTATTATGATAACTAGACAACGATATAGAATACATATATAGATACAAACATCCATGTCTCTGGTACAAATATTAATATTCATCATACAAATATTTGTCCCTTACGGGATTCGAACCCGCGACCCTCGGCACAGCAGACAGGTTCACTACCAACTGAGCTACCGGGCCATCAAATTATCACTATTGGTGTTTGCTTAGTAATTTGAATATCACACCACCATACATTTCTGTCGATGCCATACGAAGCCGGTAATAGGTTACGTAGATTCTTACAAATATTAATCTTTAAAAAAACTTAGTTTCATTTAATTTGAAATTTGTTGTCAGCAAAAGGCATTTATCATTTCATCATTTCATTCATTATGCCCTAGATATGCTAATAATTATTCTTGGTTACCATTACAAACTTTAAGAAAAAATGGTTTCTAAAATTTATAATCGTACTAATGTTTCTGAGTACCCCAAAACTACTTACAGCGCAAAACACCAGTGAAAAACCACAAAACATTAAAACTGTCATGCCATCATATTGTACTGTCTAGAACTGCGAACCAAAAATCGAAATTCAATTTTATTATTCTCATAATATGAAAGAGTAAAAATATAATTTACGTTCAAGATAGCAATAATAGCTACCAAAGTCGTATTTAAAGGTTTTATATTGGATTTATGTTTGATACTTTAGCGGAAATTACGAATGGCCCGCAATGCGGTGTGTTCGGGGAGCGAATAATCTCTACGTTGCGTTGTCAACTCATTCCTTCTTATTATGAGCTTATTGAGGATGATATTTACTCTGAGAGTTAATAAATAAGAGTCCTTTGTGTTATTTTATCGCTAATTATATTAAAATGTATACTAAAACAACACTAATAAGGCAGTTGTATAGTTTTGTAGTAGAGGGCAACGCTGCCGTGTGCTAAGCTAAAAGGGCACACACCCGTTTTAGCGATGTCGCAAAAAACGTGTTTTTAAGCTATAAGTATTTCACAGTAAGGAATACGTCCTAACCGCTTAGGATCATCATCATCATTATCAGCCTATATACGTCCCACTACTGCAGGGCACAGGCCTACCCTCTAGGAGAGTGTTTGGGCGTTAGTCCACCACGCGTGCCCAATGCGGATTGGACACACATACGCATCAGAATATCTTCTTCTGCATATGTAGGCACGATGTTTTCCTTCACCGTTTGAGAGCAGCCGGTAATACGTACATAAGTTAGAAAAACTAATTGGTACGTGGTATGTCCGTGCTTAGATCAAAATAAAATTAATGGATAGGCCTAAAACGCGATAAGTTGAAGCAAACTACTGGTGCACTTGGTCCATACAAACTAGCGCCATTATCTGTCAAATCTAGGGCACTTGCATACAAATTTGAAGTAAAACTTTCATTTGTTTTGCCTCATTTTTCTGGTTTGAAATGTTCGCATAAGGCCTATCCATTCATTTTATTTTGATCTAAGTGTCCGTGCGGATTCGAACCCTGACCTCATGATTGAGAGTCCATGCCTCTCCGCAACGCGCCACCGAGCTCTCCGCTTAGGATAGTTTTTATAATTTGCGGTTAAAATTATACCGCATCCATCCACCACCACCAATACCATCGTATTTTTTTTTATATAAATATCTTGGACATTGTCACACAAATTATCTAGTCACATTTAAAGTTCCAGAATCTAAGCCTGGACTTGTATTATGGTAACTAGACAACGATATAGAATACATATATAGATATAAACATCCATGACTCGGGTACAAATATTCATATTCATCATACAAATATTTGTCCCTTACGGGATTCAAACCCGCGACCCTCGGCAGGCAGGTTCACTACAGACTGTGCTGTCGGGCCGAGCGAGCGTGGTACTCGTAGGTAAGTAGTCACTAATAGACAAACACCGGTGTATTATTAAATAAAATAAACTTTACTAAACAGGTCAAATGAATCCCAGAGCAAAAGGTCATGTAAACAGGTCGCATCTTTTGAAAAATATATAAATGATTTTTTATAATACTGCCCGGGGATGCCCTTACGGCTTTGTAGTTGACTTCATAAAAAAAGGAAGATATTGTATACGTGTTTTCCGGGAATCCTCCAGTAAAATTCTAAATAGAGTTGGTTTTGTAAAGAATTTTTATAAATTCTGCGACTATGAAATAGCATTGAAATGGAAAACCTTCATGAAAAATTTGTTTTCAAAAGATCGTAAAATTTATATTTAAATCTCCGTTAAGAATCATTTTTGTGTTCCGTATTAAAATAGAAAACTTATGGAATCCCTTTGGCGTCCGTTTGTTTGTCTGTTACAAACGATATATCTCCGATACTATTTTATTCGGCTGTAATAGACGAAAAACAGACGTAAAGATTTCTAAATTCTACGTTTATTTTCAGAGTTTATTTTTATGAGTGAATTCGGAAAGTAAAATTCTCTGTTATCGTATGTGTCTCAAAGAACGTGTTCAATAAATTTTACATGTTAATTATGTAAAAATTTCACAAATTTATTAAAAAACCTCATACGAAAAGAATAACGAAAACATTTTGACTGCTACAAGGTCGGTTAACTAAAACTGGCGCGTTCATAGACACACACGAATTCGTTTTTCCTGTTACTACGTCCGTGCTTGACAAAGATAGAGACACTTTTCATTATGCTTGCGGTGATACAAAATCATTGCGTAAATGTGTGGCACGCGCCAGCTTTAGTTAACTGACCGAGAGCGAAAATGCGCGCTGCATACAAACGTACTATGGTGATATTTTCAATACTAACCATAATTGGTTGACTTGACTTTAATAAGTCAATGAAATTTTTAAGAAACGATCTAGAAACAAATCTCTATGCTTGTATGGAGTCCGATTTTCGTTAAAATGTATAGTTTTAAAGTTAAAGTGCTTGTATAAGCATAGAGATTTCTTTCTAGATTGTTTCTGCAAAATGTCATTGACTTAAATTGGTTAGTATTGAAAATATAACCATAGTACGTTTGTATGGAGCGCGCCAAAGGTAATACACCCTTAAGATCTCTTAATAGGTAGGCATTAATGCTTTTAGAACATGACTTAAAAGTAATTAACTATTACTTAGTGTTTAGTTACTTCTTCTTCTCGTGTGGAATTGTCACGTTTAGTTACTATTTCTTTCTTAGGTACTTTACAAAAAAAAAGGAAACAAAGCAGGTTTTGCAGTCGGGTACGGAACACTAATTGCGCAGTTCCACTTGCACTTGACTCATAAATAAACTACGTTTTCGAGCGATAAGATATTTCAAATATGTTTTCACCTCGCAAGCTCGGAAAGATTCTGTTTATCATTCGAAATCTGAGTGCAAAAGTGCATTTTATCCGCTAGCGTGCAAAGAGTTTTTAAAATTCGAATCCATTCGAGTCCAGATAAAAAGATAGTAAAACCATACGTTACGCGAGAAAGACAAAAAGATAATGTTGCTAACATAACGAACTATGCATATATTCGTGCATATTATTGTCTTCTCTTTTTCGCGTATAAGTTTGTCCTTCACTATAATTTATTTGAGTGTCAACAAAGAGATTATAACTAAATATAATCCCTTTGAGTAGCAATATCTCTTATCTTCTCTTTTTCACGTATAGATTTGTCCTTATTTGCATTTGCATATAATTATTTTTCCAGTGTGGGATAAAAACATCATTTAAAATAATACTTATTTAAAATGCATTTTAATAATTAATTCATCTTGTTTACCTATGAGAAGTTATTCCGTTACATTTCCTTACATTTCCTGAATTATTTGCGCAGTGTCTCAGTACACACTACACACCAGCAGGACATTTTTTATGCTGATCAATTGGTTTTCAATCAAACTGCTACACGTGACCGCAGTGAGACAGTGACTAAATGCAAGAGTAATATATAGCCGCAATAGAATGGGACAACGTCATAAAGCGCGATGTTCGCTCTATACATCTAAACTCAGTGCTTGCACCTAACATTTTCCTCGCTGTTGTGAGGTGAAAAGTTGTGTTTCGCTCGGCTGCAAAATTATTCCGCGTCTCGTACTCGCTTCGCTCGTGGTTCAATCCTAGAATCCTTCGCTTGCTCAGGTTTCAACATAAGTACTCGCGGCAAAAAACAACTTTGCAGCCTAGCATAACAAATAACTATTTAAATCTATCATTTCAAAGCTTTATGATTTCCTATTTCCGTTTTTCCTTAAATGGTAAAATTCAAGAATGTTGGTTAAAATCAAGAGAAGAGTGCAAATTCAGCAAAGTTTTTGAATAATCACCACACCGACCGTCTCGTGTCTAAAGCGGTCGAAGACAGAATTCTGGAACATTTAAAAGATTTAGCTGATCACAGGAAATTCTTTCTTTGAAGATGAACATAAGGTGGCGTTACATAACCTATCAATATAAAAGCACGACCGTAACCGTTTTGGGGTGGTCAGAAATCTCATCTTTCCTCATCTCATGTAAACACAAATGCGTTATGCAAGTAGCTACTTTACAGGATGCTTCAGACTATCAAACTGATCAACTTTTACTATGAGACCAACATAAAAAACACAAAAAAAATTGGTTGTTCCATATAGAAAAAAATTCAATGGCTGCTCAACCCAAATGTATAGAATGACGGATTGTTTTTTCCAGATTTTAATTTTGGTTTCATAGTGGAAGTTATATGTAAGTTAACACCCTGTATAATAATACTATTTCAGGTAAAGCCCACAATAATATGATTTGGTTGACAGTTAGAGTAAGGCCGGGTAAAGCTTTGATATTATTACCTATTCGGCACCATGATCTGGTAGCTGAATTTTAATTAGGTACTCACATTCTGAGTTAATTTTAAATCTAAACCGTTTTGTTTTACAAATTGTTTATGGCGATAAAAACCCGTTGAAATGTATAAGGCTCAATTCGCACCAAAATAACAGCGGCTGGCATCGGTCGGCAGCGGTGGGCATCGGTCGGCAGCGGTAAGCATCGTTCAACAGCGGTAGGCATCGGTCGGTGGCGGTAGGCATCGGTCGGCAGCGGTGGGCATCGGTCGGTGGCGGTATGCATCAGTCGGCAGCGGTAGACATCCGTCGACAGCGGCCCGGTAGGCAATTTTTATTTAACTGAATCGCTTTCACATTTTCAGGGATTTATTAAACGTTACAGTGATTTAAAACCCCCAAAGAAACGCTTTTATACACCA
Organism: Agonopterix heracliana; assembly: GCA_963693445.1. Taxonomy (NCBI): domain Eukaryota; kingdom Metazoa; phylum Arthropoda; class Insecta; order Lepidoptera; family Depressariidae; genus Agonopterix; species Agonopterix heracliana. Next base: position 8,498,972 of record OY856310.1, read on the forward strand.
TACAAAATTAAAAATAATAGTTATGTTTCAAGAACTAAGTAAATGACTAATGTTTGTTACTAAGCACAAAGAAAACAACTACAGGTATGTAGTATTAAAATTTTACAGACAATTTGATTAAAATTCTTAGGTTACCTTTTAACAACGTCTGTCCCTTGTCCAAAAAAGAATATATTCATCCCAAGAATTTTTTACAAGGTTTTCACAATTTGAAGAATTTTCTTTTTTATTAAATAATGAGAATATCTATGACCTAAATCAGTGTCGAGAAAATGGATTTTGTCGAGTCAGTGGTACGTTCCGAGCTGAATTATCGGCACCTTGCCGCCCCATTCCAGCTCATTTGGTAGCGTTTGCACTTTACCTTCAAAACGAATCGCTGCAATTTTCATTAATGACGACATTTTTTTTACAAGGAAGATCTGAGTTCAGAGTATATTCGGTATGTTGCGAGGTTTTAGAGTACAAATTATTTTTACTTAATAATAGACGAAAATTGTCAACGAGTCTTACTTAAAATAAAAGTAAAAGTTATAGCCTGTAGAATCCCACTGCAGGGCAAAGGCCTCCTCTCACGAATAAGGGTGAGAGGGAGTGGGCCATACTCCACCACGCGGGCCCAGTGCGTGTTGGTGGAGGCAAGTTAGTGGTCACCTTGCTGTCAGAGAATTTTCAAGCCGCCAATAGGCCTCTGACTTGGCTTAACGAATAGTTACAACGCCATCTGACGGAACTATCCGAGACCAACTGCTTAACGTGCCTTCCGAAGCACGGAAACGCTCGAGATGAAATACCACTAAACGGTCACCCATCCAAAGACTGACCGGACCTGACGTTGCTTAACTTCGGTGATCGTTTCCAATACCGAAGCTCCACTACGCCAACGAGCGCTTCTACTTACTTAAAATAACGGCAAACTAAAAAAAAATCATACCTTGTTCTCATTATTTTAAACCATTTAAATTCGCAATTGTAAGCATCAAATGAAACAATGTTAATTAATTTATAGTAGGGTATACATGGTGTAAGAAAAAGTATCATTAACCTTTAAACCACATACTTTACCCATCAAACTGAACCACTTTTACTATGGGAGCAAACAATTCAGCGCAAAAAAAATTTGCTTTTCCATACTAAACTGCAGCGACTCGCCTCAAATCTTGAGACTGCAGATAATTATATTTTTTTCTCCCCTCCGGAAAGCGTCAATTGTCATCCCGCTGCGCTAAACGAAGTTGTCGCTTTCCACCTCTGTCGATGAGAAAAATAGTATACTAACCTCGGACAGTAAATAAGAAAGCCTCAGACTACATGTTTGTTGACCTCGGCTTCACCTCGGTCCACAATTACATGAGATCTGAGACCTTTCTTACTTTCCTGTCCTCGGTGTGTAATCTACTATTTCTTCTGACAGGTTTGTTCCCATAGAAAAAGTTTGTTCTGACAGGTTTGCTCCCATAGAAAAAGTTGTTGAGTTTGATGGCTAGAGTAAGTGTTTTAAAGGTTAATGATACTTTTCCCCCTAGTCCCTACGTCAAAGCACGAAATCGTAAACTAGGTAGGTACTGTAAGAGGTTGTATATCGCGGGTTCCGTACTGGCCGCTTTAGTTTAAGTTTGGAACGCATATCAAAAGAAACAAGAGCGTTGGTATTATGTCTTAGATCCGGGGGCGAGGGGATTGTCATGTTTCTCTATAAATAAAATATCTTCTAAAATATAAACCAATTTATTATTATTACGCCGCCACCATCTGAGCGAAGCCCCGTCACATGGTGGAGGCGCGGATTTTCTACCGGTAAGGGTGGAGATTCGATCCCGGGCGTAGTTAAAATTTCAAAAAACGCGAAATTAGAGTCACAGCAAGCCAACGCTAAACAGTAGCAGCGGATGCGGCAGAGGACATCCCCAGCCGAAGTCACCGAAAAGGAGCAGTGCGAAGGCCGAGCACCCGGATTCCTTTGCAAAGTTAAGTGGTATTGTTGATTCACGAATAAGGCTGTAATGTTTTTGAAATCATACGTCCCACACTATAGAATGGTCAAGGAGGTTTTGCAGGAGATGAAAACGCCGTTCATGGGGTACGAGCTGAACGAGCGCGAAGAAGGGAGAAATCATTGAAACGACGTGGCCGATAGTATAAGCTCCGAACTGTTTTGCAATCAGGATTTATATTTATTTTATAACGCTATGTTTCACTAGATTTCATACTTTCATGTAAATATGGATAGCACCTCCATCTTCGATCTTTCACAGCTTTGGCCTTTTTCTTTCTGTTTGAATTTTTATATTGGTTTTAATGTGCAGATGACAACACAGTTATTTAAATAAGCTTTACGGTCATGAGCGGTTAGCGACGAATCTAAGACTGTTCTCCGAACGCCGATTCGCCGTGGGACGGTTCGCCGACAGAACGATTCGTTTTTGGAAGTTTCACCTAAACGATGTTTCGCCATGGGCCGGTTCGCCGACAGAACGATTCGTTTTTGGAAGTTTCACCTTCAAGACGTTTCACCATAGGACTTTCGGAATTTTTTTTTTCTTTTTATCATTAATTTAATGAGTAATAGGTATTCAATATCAACTATTATTGATTATAGACATGTTACAGCCAATGAGCTTATACAACTAGAGGGATAGCTTCATACAAACAATCTCAAAAATGCGTAACCACTTAGAGTTTCAAAGACTTAGCTTGGAAATCGATACATACGCCAAAGTAAACTATGTTTGTCTCGTTTCTTCTGCCGTCAAAAAAATTACGATGAAATGAGAAAGCCGTTATTATTTTAAAAACGTCAGTACAAACGGCCACTGTTGCCAGTGGTTAGAAATAATTTCCCCAGAATTAATTACTGAATTTAATTAATTTATTACCTGAATTCTAAACTTGAATATATAGTCTGTGTTTTCTGATCAGATTTATAATTAAACTTTAAGGGCCTGTTTCAACACTTCCGAATAAGTTCTTGTTAGCTTATCGGACAGCTCATTTGACATATTTTTTATGAACAATATGTCAAATGAGCTGTCGGATAAGCAACAAGTAACAAGAACTTATTCGGAAGTTGTGAAACAGGCCCTAAATATATCGTATTATACAGGGTTGATATTTAATCAGCCCAGATCGGATAACGTCACTATTTATTCTCTTCACTTTCACTATGCAAATAAAGATTTTTATTATTTATTTATTTATTTTATTTAGTATGGTGCCGGCTTCGAAGTCGCGAAGAAAGGAATCAGCTGTCCCATACATTTGAGTCGAGTCGGTACTGCAGTTTTGTATGAAACAGCTGATTTGGTTTTCGCGATTTCTATGTTGGCTCTATAGTGAAAGTTGTACAGTTTGGTTAGGGGAATGAATGGTGAAGTTATCCGGACTGATTAAAACTTAACCCTGTACCTATTAAATAACGAAAAGGGTACCGAAACTCCCAACAATGTGGGAAAATCAAAATCGTATTTACTTGCAACACTGATGGCAAAAACAATGCGTGAAAATTTTATTTAGTTTTTCAATGTTATCTTAAATAATCTTAACAAAATATAGTAAACTTACTTGTGAAAAGTAACACCACTTCCTTTATTATTCTTTTCCAACCGTGATTTACAAATTTTTACGGCGCATTTCCACATTTTGGTAGCTTAATTTAAACGTCACGGATATGTCTGTACTCACCATAGATAAGCGACGGACTGAAGTCAAAGAAGTCTGCGGACTTCGACTAAGTGGCAACGCTTTAGTGCCCTATACTACTAATCTAGTCATTAATATCATTGGTTACAGCCATGTTGTGCTATTTCGAATTTCGAATCAAATTAAAGATTGAAAAATTTGTCTCGGGTGGGACTTGAACCCACACTCTTCCAAACCGGGGAAACGTGCTAACCAATTACACTACCGAGTCCACTGCCCAGAGAACAAAATCGTTGCGTTTTAAGGGGACGTGCGCGCCATCTACTGGAAGTATTACAACCAACCACTTGGTTATCACGTTTCCCCGGTTTGGAAGAGTGTGGGTTCAAGTCCCACCCGAGACAAATTTTTCAATCTTTAATTTAATATTCAATACTTATGCATTTCATTTAAAATAAAAAAAATAAAAATCATCTTATTTGTACCCTCAGGTGCTCCAACCAAGGTGGGGGCAACACTTAAAAGTACCGTCCATCAACCAAAATTTTGCTTCAAACAATAATTTTAAATTTGCCTTTGTCGAAAATAGCAGCACCCGTTCGTCATTATCATCAATAAAGTGACCCATTAAGAATTTTTCACCATTAATTTTAGTAAAATGCGGCGGCGTGCCGGGAATAATTCATATTTTAGTAGTATTTACGCTGAAGGGACATAATATTGCGAAAAAAAAAATATGCCGAAAAGTCCTATGGTGAAACGTCTTGAAGGTGAAACTTCCAAAAACGAATCGTTCTGTCGGCGAACTGGCCCATGGCGAAACATCGTTTAGGTGAAACTTCCAAAAACGAATCGTACTGTCGGCGAACCGTCCCACGGCGAATCGGCGTTCGGAGAACAGTCTTAGATTCGTTAGCGACTCGGTAAATAAGCCTTAGTGCTAGGGGCAAGGGGTCATTTGATTAAGCAGCCAGCTGCTGCAGCAGGTGACAACCCCTGCATAGAGCCTTTATGGCTGGGACTTTCCTCTGAGAGTGTAAGTCGATTGAGTGTGATCCACGACCCCTCTATAAAGATGTTGATGGATCAGAAGAAGAATTGCATGGAAGAAGGTGCCTGGGAGAGTAGAGCAGAATGTCCAACGGAAATTTTCTCGTGAAAGTCGAACATTTTCTTTCGAGGGGGGGATAGGCTTGGTCGCTATGCATATTTACACCATAAACGTACGTTTCATAAGTTTGTTTTGTCATTCATAAATATCTCATAATATTTCATCATATTTTGTGAATTAATATTTGTTTACATTTTTATTTTGACGTCTTTCAGAAAATAGTTTTAAATTTATAGAATAATCATAAGTCTATTTTACCAAAAAGTTTACTATTGATTCCTTATATTTTGTAGTGATGGAGTTTGTATATTGGTACATTTTAGAGTTCATTATTTTAGCTTGGAAATCCGACGATATACTAATATATTCTTCTTTATTTCATGTATTTCGGGTACGGATGACCGTGACTCGAAGCACATTGCGTCGAGATCAAGGAGGACTGTCGAGCAGCAGAAAAGATGATCACAGCGGGTCAACCACAATCTTAAAGAGGGCCAAGTATCGCAGCTATTGGGCACAAGAAAGAAAAACGAGTTAAATAATTTTTAAGTTTGTCGGGGATAATGAAGAGTTGTTGTCTGTATTGTTGTATGTAGGTTTTATTGATAGGGGGGTGCATCCAGGGGGTCCTCACAAGGCTATAAGCCGAGGATTGTTCACCGATTGGGTGAACGAACCCTGAGATGATGTTTTTGTACTGGGGGTTTTGTAGATAGGAAGGTAGGTTTGCGTGGCACACGCATTATAGTCGTAGGGCAAGGGTTAGGTTTTAGCCCTTCAGGCGTGCCCAGGAAAGGCCCATCTGGTCTGACCCATGGTTGTCTGTGGTCAATATGATGTAATGAATGGCTGCTCATAATTTGAGTTTGAGTCCTCTCTGTAAAATACGGTCACGGCTATTGGGGTCTATGGTAATTGTATTATATCAAAGTAGGGTAGAGGTAGGATTAAACGTAGGCCTTTGAGATTATATAAAATATTTTCAGATTGTAGAGATAGGTTGAGACGAGGTCACACTGATGGTTTTGGTGTTTGTAAAATTATAATTAACGACGGTTTGGGTCGATTGGCCATCAGCTTGGTCACGAGTATCTCCTAGGGGTAGGCAGCATAGAACATAGGGATTGGTCTATGGGACTCCTTTTTTGGGTGGGTTTTTGGAGCCCCAAAGTGCAAGGCATACCCGGGTAGGCGCGTCATGTGGTGAAGTATGACGTCATCAGTTTGATTAAACTTGGGAATGTTCTGATGGGTAAGTCAGGGGGCGACACTGATGAACACCACTGACATTAGCCTGCCGGTATCCATGCACTAGTTGCTAGCAGCAACTGGACTAGTGTCTATGCGTTAGCTTAGTGTAAGTTTTTCCCACCTAGGTAGGCGCATTTAGATAGGTTAGGCAGGTAGGCCTAGCGTTAAGTTGCATTGTATAAAGTCAGATATGTGTTCCAAACCAGCAGTAGAGGGGGATGATGTAAGAGGTTATATATCGCGGGTTCCGTACTGGCCGCTTTAGTTTAAGTTTGGAACGCATATCAAAAGAAACAAAGATTGGCAGCGTTTGTATTATGTCTTAGATCCGGGGGCGTGGGGATTGTCATGTTTCTCTATAAATAAAATAAATCTTCTAAAATATAATCCAATTTATTATTATTACGCCGCCACCATCTGAGCGAAGCCCCGTCACAGTACTACTCTTTCATCTAATAGACTACGCATAAACATTATTTCCTTGAAAACCAATCAATCGTAAAGCGTATTTTCTTCGGAATACAAGATCACTTCACATACCAACTATTCACCGAGCGCAATTAAAAAGAGAAAAAAAACAGTAGCTCTCTCTAGAGAATATGTCAAGAGACACTTGGCGGCCGGATCGTGTTCTATCTTGTTTATGTTTGAAGCTGGATGGGTAGTGCATCCGGTACCTCTGTCTGCACTTTGTCTCTTCAGCGCGAATAGTGCAATCATAAATTTGTGGGTTTCTGAGTTAATATAGACGTACAGAGTGGAATTTTGGGACGGTAAGGGAGCTACATATAACATTGCAGGTAAATTGAATTGTTATGCCTGCTTTGATAGAGCTGTATCAGCTCAGATAGAAGACAGTCAACTTTGCATTTGATTCCAAGATTAATAGTTATAGCCTGTAGGATCCCACTGCAAGGCAAAAGCCTCCTCTCACGACTAATGGTGAGAAAGACTGGGCCATACTCTACAGTGCGGCTTGGTGGAGGCAAGTTAGTTGTCAACTTGCAGTCATAGAAAGCCACCAATTTAGGCCTCTAACCTGGCTTATCGAATAGCTACATCGCCTTAGCGGAACAATAATAGGAGCCTGAAGTCAATTCTTTAACTTTCCGGTACCAATAGCTTAACGTGCCTTCCAGAGCACGAAGATGCTCGAGATGAAATGCCACTAAAGGCTAAACGGTCACCCGTTCAAGGACTGACCGGACTTGACGTAGCTTAACTTCGGTGATCGTTTATGCCGAGTTTTTATGTACGAATTTGTAATGAAAACACACGAAATTCAAGTCTCACATCACATGACCCACAATCAATCTAAATAATACAAAGATTGCGCTACTGTATAACAAAGAGTATGGTACTACTCACAGTACTGACACTTCCTGCCCTTCACCAATTTTTACCTCACCCCCTCTTGGTATGAGGCGAGTTACAAAAAAGTAGGCAATGGTGTATTCCTGTGTCACTCGCACTCACTCAGTACCGCACATGCTTACCTGTTCTTGACAGATTTTCCCAAAATAATACAAAAATAAATGTCTAAACTTTATTTATGAAGTATGCATACAGAGGCTAATTGGCTTATACAGCCACGATCGTCGGACTTAGATGCAATAAGGCCCATGATGATACATAAGAAAGTCCCACAAAACTGTTTCTGCAGTTTGTCCGTAGGATAATGAGTTCAAAGATAACATTTGTATGAAGTGACAGAAAAGTGTAAAAGGTGTGACTACGACCTGCACCCTGGGAAATCATCGAGCATCGAATGCTGAATATTATTTGGACTAGTTAGGAGATAAACATAATAAAAGTCCTTACCCCTCCGAGGTGCGCTCGAGGGGGGCAAAGAAGGTCCCGTTTTTTGGTTTTTTGCTTACATCTTGAAAACGGTGCGTCAGTGACCAAACTACATCGACTCGATGGAAGAAGATTCAAAGCCTAGGGTATTTTTTCTTAGTTGGTAGAGGCAGACCTAAGAGGACGTACTTGTGACCTGATCTAGATCAGATCACAAGAACGTCAATAAAAAATACCGGGTTAAAAGCAGCCGAAATCGACGGGAATGTATGACAAGATGTATGGACCTTAGAGGATGCAAGAGAGGTGTATCAGAACCGCCCGAAATAGAGATCCACAGTCTCTGCCTACAATTCTTGCGAAAATAAGTTTAATATAATATATTAAACTTATTTTCGCCAGAAGTTTATCAAACATTTTAAATTACGCTTTCAGACGATAATGTCGTAAAGGACATAGGGTAATAATGTGTTGCTACTTACAACAATATTCATTCAAAGTTTGAACTATATTTTAAAATAATTTTATGTTGTAAAGGAATGTTATTTTTTTTAATGTGGGTTACAACGTTCTAAGGCAGGTAATTATAAAGACTTATGACGTTGCATAAAACTATAGTACAGTTTGAACCTAAAATTTGACCTATACGACATAAATTTTTAATATTTTTGTCACTTACTACAAAATGATGGTCCTCGTATCTCCTTTATTTGAAGAGATATCAAAATTTTAAATACACAGATCGATAGAGGAAAATATTCTGAGTTCAGTGGTATATTCAGTGGACTTACGACAAAATGTCCCTTACGACATTTGAAATTTCCACTGTCGATATGTATCTTACCTACATGCTGTAATCTTTATCCTAAAAACCGAGATAAATATTTAACCAATTTTCTTTAAGCCTAATCGGCAACATCGGAAAAGCGCAGACTTAATCCGGCATTCCACTACACACACAAGAAAATAAAGTAGATTAGAGATACCTAGATAACTACATTAAATTTCTCATAAGGTATCCCTCGTCATAAGTTTTAAGGCTGTACCACAAGTATGAGAATGCCTTGATACGGAGGACTTCGAGAGTTGGATGTACTGGTAGTGCAGTCGTGGTTTCTTGTACGTTACAAATTAAAGGTTCCTTTTACACGTAAACGGGAAATAGTCTTGTTACACTGCGCGGTTAAACTAATTTAATTTCTCTGACTATTGTTGCTGACTGCATCGATAAGGAATTTATAAAATTAGCTTTTATAAAGTTTTTTTTTTTAATTCGACTGCAAGGAACAAAACTGTATGTATTTTTTGCGGTAATAAAGCGGTCCTTCTTAATATCCCGACCCGATAGCACAGTCTGTAGTGAACCTGCCTGCTGTGCCGAGGGTCGCGGGTTCGAATCCCGTAAGGGACAAATATTTGTATGATTAATATGAATATTTGTACCCGAGTCATGGATGTTTGTATCTATATATGTATTCTATATCGTTGTCTAGTCATCATAATACAAGTCCCAGGCTAGATTCTGGAACTTCAAATGTGACTATATAATTTGTGTGACAATGTCCAAGATATTTATTTATTTATTTATTATGACAATTTATTAAGGGTTTAAAAGTCAGCTATCCCGTAAGCATTTTTGTCGAGTAGGATTGCGGTTTTGTATGGAACAGCTGAATTTTTTAATCGCGATTTCGATGTTGGTCCCATAGAGAATGTTGTTCAGTTTGATGGTCTGATATTCCTCTTAAAAAACCGTCAGTATAATAAGTTAGACTCTGTATAACTTAAACTGTTTCTCCAGAATCGGTCGAGCAACAAGAAGAACTTTATGAAAAAGTAAAAGAAATCAGCTCTTCATACTTTTACAGGTACCTATCTGTTTTATATTTTTCGCCAGAGGGCGCGGTGAAGTAAACACCTAGCTATTACGGTTCCTCACTTAAAAATTTATATTCGCAGTTATTGTGACGGTTTTCACAAAATTAGTGCACTAACATACAATAAAGTGCAAAATTCACCATCAGAAGAGATTTAAACACGACAAAAACAGGAAATATCAAATTAACAAAACAAAATAGTGGACAAAAATCCAAGACAATTACGAACAATAGGTAACCAGTGCTTAAAGTGAACCAGTGCTATAAACTACTGCCGTGAATACTGTGAAATAAAGGGAGCATAAAAAGGAAGACATATGCGACAAAGGCAATACTTGTTAAGTACCTAATTCCATTTATCATACCAAACATAACCTATAACTTGATTATCATCTACCACCTTCGATTCGATTCAACCCAGACCAAAGGTATTAAAGCGACATCTACCGATTCAGGGGCGAAGTAACATATCATAGATATATCAATCAATCCAGTGTTAGTTGGCACCGCGGCATCCACCCCCCGCCATCCGAGGTAACTCGTTGACTATTGTAATAGTACTGGAAATAAATAACAGAGGGCGCCACCATGTCTAACTTGGAGCTATTGATAAAAGAATTGAGATCAGATATTAAAAAGGACTCCGAGGAATCACTAAATAAGCTAGAAACAAGAATCACAAACAATATTAACAAAAATATCGATTTAAAATTCAACCTTATAAATGATGAACTTGAAAAAATTAAAATTACCAACTCTGAACAGGAAAAAAGATTGCTCGCGCTAGAAAGGCAAGCTAAACATAGAAATATAATATTTTTCGCTGTGGAAGAATCCGAAAAATCTTACAAAGAACTGGTGAAATTAATCCTATTCATAATTAAAGAAGAAATCAAGATCAAATGCGAAGAAACTGAATTGGAAAATGTTAGACGAATGGGTAAAAGGTCGGAAGACAAAATAAGACCGATTGCTGTCACTTTCACTACTTTCGGGAAAAAGTTAGCTATCCTGAAAAACAAAAAAAACCTTAAAGATTGTGACATCTACATAAAAGAAGACTATCCTAAACAAGTCCTTGAAACTAGAAAAATTCTCAAAGGACAAATACAAAAGGAGAGAAAACAAGGGAAAATTGCATTTTTGCGTTACGACCGCCTTATTATTAGAGAGTCAGACAAGGATAGAAACGCAGAAAAAGAGGGAAATAACGAGGAAAATCACAACAGGAAGAAAAGAGTACTAGAAATTACCCCACCGAACCATTTCAGTAAGACATATACAAATCAAGATTTCATAAATAAACACCAGAGTGCTAAGAAGAATAAAGTAAAGGCGAATCCTAAATCTCAGCAGAGTCAAAGCTCTCTGACAAGCTTTTTCCAAAAACAGGGCAACATAACATCCAACGATGAAATAAATAGCTCTTCGGATGGTAATGATGAATAGCAATCAGAACGGCCACCCAAAAATCTCAAGTCCAAATACACCACCGCCCCTGAAACAAACCTTATATATAATAACAATAATAGTCATAAAATTCCCCCAGAACGGCCGGTCACCGCGGGGGTAAACGACCACCACCCTCCAAAACCAAAAAAACTATACATTGCTACATTTAATGTGAGATCGCTAGCAAACGAAATTAGATTAATGGAACTAGAGTACGCAATATCGCCTATAAGCTGGGATATCATTGGCATAACAGAGGTACGAAGACAAGGATACAAAATAGAAGATAGAGGAGAGCACCTGCTTTATTATTATGGAAAGAAAAACGGCGAGAATGGCGTCGGCTTTCTAGTAAAAAAACAACATTGCATAAAAGTTTATGATTTTATAGGAATATCAGAAAGAATCGCTATATTAAAAGTAAAACTATACGAGGAAGAATATACGTTAATACAAGCGTATGCACCAACACGAAAAGCTAAAGAAAAAGTGCTAAAAGCTTTTTATAACGATTTACATAAAGCAATGGAAAATTGCACAAAAAATATAATCTTCTTAGGAGACATGAACGCAAAAATTGGAAACCCAGAACCAAACGAAAGCCTCATAGTTGGCCCTCATGGTTATGGGGAGAGAAACAAAAGAGGTGAAAAATTCCTAGACTTCTGCTTTCATCACAAGCTAAAAATAGCGAATACTATGTTTAAAAAGCCACAACAATTAAGATGGACATGGATATCACCTGACACGAAAACTAAAAATGAAATTGATTTCATAGCCACAAATACCCCTAATAAAATAGAAAACCTGAACGTACTCAACAGACTCTACCACCCAAGTGATCACCGATTAGTCAGAATGACCCTTAATATAAAGCATAGTAGAAAATCCCGATCAAACTTTATTAATGGACCACATAAACATATAGATTACGAAAAATTTGAAAAAAGTCTTTCTTCATACAGCGACCATGCAGAAAACGAACCAGTACAATCACTATATGACAGACTCGAAACAACCCTGGTGAATTGCTCGTACAGAGGGAAAACGACTGCAAAAACCGAGAGATTACAAGCCATCATATCAGATGAAATAAAGGATTTAAAAAATCAAAAATATTTACTAAGAAATAAAACCAACAAGACGAAAGAAGAAAAGCGAACTTTGAGTAAACTATACAAAAAAATAAACAAGAAAATAAAACAAAACATAAAGAACTATAGACTAAATACAATACAAAATCACTTAGAAAAAACAGGAGGGATTAAAAAGGCATTTAAAGCACTTGAAAACACCAAACAGCTGATGACACACCTTCAAAATACCTCAGGATCCACAGTAACGAATAGGAAAGACCTAATGGCAGTAGCTACTCGATTTTATCAGAGTCTATACAGCAAATCAGAACACTCCGCCCAAATACTCGGTAACCAAACGACTAACAGCGACCCTGCGTTATCGTTCCTGGAGAGCGAGATAGAGTCATCTATAAAAAGTCTCAAAGTAGACAAGAGTCCTGGACCTGACTCAGTAACAAACGAGATGATTATAAGAGGCAAAGAAAAACTAATCAAACCACTTATGAAACTTTTTAACAAAATTTTAATTGAGAAAGAAATACCAAGACAATGGAAAACCTCAGAAATAATTCTACTATACAAAAAAGGAAATGCCAAATTAATTTCAAATTATAGACCAATAAGTCTCATGTCCTGCTTGTATAAACTATTCTCATCATGCTTATTAAGACGAATAACAAAAATCATGGAAGAAAACCAAAAAATCGAACAAGCTGGATTTATGAAGAATTTCTCTACTATCGACCATATTCATACGCTGAAGTTAGTGGTGGAAAGGTATACAGAATACGGAAAACCATTATACATAGGCTTTATTGATTATTCGAAAGCCTTCGATTCAATTTCCCACGACTCTATTTGGCAAGCAATGAATGAACAAGGAGTAAATTTGGACTACATTAACCTTATCAAAGAGATCTATAAAAACAGCACCGCCCGTGTACGACTGGAATCAGCAGGTCCCTTGTTCCAAATAGAGAGAGGAGTCAAACAAGGAGACCCACTTTCACCAAAACTCTTTATCTCCGTCCTAGAACATATATTTAGGAAACTGAAATGGAACAATATGGGTATAAAAATAAACGGCAAACACCTATCACACCTCAGGTTTGCAGACGATATCGTGATACTGTCAGAAGACCCTAAAGAACTACAAAATATGATAGAGTCACTCAGCGAACATAGTAGAGAAGTAGGCCTTGAAATAAACCAGGAGAAAACGAAAGTAATGACAAACAGAGACAAGTTACCCATCAAAATTCGAACAACACAAATAGAATATGTAGATGAATACATATACTTAGGACACCTCATTACATTCCAGTCCTGCACAGAAAAAGAAATAAAAAGGAGAATTAAAAATACCTGGAACAAATACTGGGCCATGAAGGAGATATTTAAAGGACCTCTGCCAACTAAACTAAAAACAAAAGCGATGGATATCTGCCTAACACCTTGCTTAACCTATGCCTGTCAGACCTGGCCGCTAACAAAAACTCTTCTAAACAAAGTGAGGACTTGCCAAAGAGGAATAGAAAGAAGCTACATGAATTTAAAAATAAAGGACAGAGTGAAAAACAATACAATTCGAAAAATGACTAAAGCAAAAGACGCAGTCGTAAAAATACAAAAGTTGAAATGGAAGTGGGCAGGACACATACAAAGAGTTAAAGACGAAAGATGGTCTCAAGTGGTAACAAACTGGATACCTTTAGACACAAAAAGAAGACGAGGAAGGCCTTACAAGAGATGGAGCGATGATATTGTAAGAGTAGCGGGACCACTTTGGTCAAGACTGGCGAGAAACAGAAAGGACTGGAGTCATTTGGAGGAGGCTTTTACCGCTTAGGCGGCCCTTACACTAATACTAATCCACAATTAAAAATAACATAACATAAGATTAATTATACTAACAATACTAACAAAATGAAATATCTAAGTTTAATGTACTACATATCAGTTGTAAGGAATAAAGCTATAATAATAATAATAATAATCTGTTTTATAACTTACTAGTGTCTACCCGCGACTTCGTCCGCACAAATTATATACCAGATTTTAAGTCAGATCATAAGCTATCAAACAAAAAAAGTTTCATCAAAATCGGTTCAGTAGTTTTTGCGTGATGCGCGAACAAACAAACACACAAACAAACAGACAGACAAAATTTCTAAAAAAGGTTGATTTCGAGTCAGGGATACCTAAAAACCATATCGTAACCATTTTTTTTGTAAATATCTTCAATGTACAGACACACTTCAGTTACAGTTTTATAATAGTTTAGATAAGAAAAATCTACTTGCTTCAATTTCGAGGCATCAGAGGCATGTTATATGCAATTCGGTAGCAAACTCATCCATTTGGCGACAGGTGCTCAGAGTTAACGGTGTGTCTATTTTCATCTACCTTTTAGCGAGGTGATTTCTGAATCTCCCTCGAGCTCACTTTACTTGCAGCGCACCGAAAGCGTCTGAGTCTGAAACATTTTCTGAACAAGTTAATTTTTAAAACTCATTCATCAAGTAAAGTACTAATAAGCTGTGCGTTCGAGTGAACTCAAAACAACTGCACTTACTCATTGCAAATGGAAACGTAAATCGTAAAACAACATCGTCATCGTGAAAGATTAGACAGAAAGACAAATGGGAGTACCTACGGGCATTACACACATTGTGCTCTTTGTATTGTTCCCAAAGAGACGAGGAATTCTCTTTTTCTTTTTTTCCATTTTATTGCTCCATTTGCGCGAAGCTCGGCTTGCCTCTGCATCCCTGTAGTCCTACGGGACCCTAATTAGGGTCGCCCACACGGCTAATTGAATAAAAACATTGCATAATTAACGAAGAGACCGATGTGAGCGGTTTTGGGGAGTCTGTCGGGTTTTCAAGGACGCCGGACGATTGACAGACTAAATAATTTCTTTGCGCATAAAAAATGTAGGTGCTCTGGAGACATCTCCGTTTCTATAAGTACTTCTTTAAAAGAGCACACGTAGGTTATTCATATTCCGAAGTTACAACGTAGTTTCACCAATTATTAAAAAAATTTCTATTTATAAATGAGTTGTTTGGTATCAAAAACGGACATAAAATCCAGACACAATAGATAATCCATTGTTTGAATGTTATGTCGGTTATTGATACCAAACAACTCAAATAGCATTACCAAACCAACTAAAAAATTGTCTACGATATCGAGACAGGAAGATATTTAAATTTTCGTCTTGTTGTTCGTAACAATACTTTAATCAGCCTAGACAAATTCTTCTGCAGAACCCCCAAGATGGCAATGCAACAAGGCACTCATGCGCTTTTTATTTTTCGCATACGTGCGTAAAAAGATAGAGAGAGGGCTAAGGTGGGGCTAAGTATAGCGAACACTCCATGCCGAAATTACGTAGCCTCCGGCCTCTCAGAAGCAAATTATTTGGAAGTTCCTTCGCTACACAAGTCTGTGGCTATTTAGAATACTATTGAAACAATAGAAAATATTTCAGGAGCATATTTCAGCATTAAAACAACCACCCAACTCACTTTATGAACTAATAAAATACCGGCAGCGTTGTTTAAAGTTAGGAGCGAGTCGTAATGAATTAAAATACTTTTCGGACGCCGGTCGTTTACGAAAAGTTGATGTGCTTAAACAAATGCCTGCCCAAAACAGGGGGTCCCGTAATCATACATTTAATGGTTCCCATAATGACCTCGTAAAGTACTAACTGCCACGAGCCCTTTCATAAATACACAACTTTCTTTAACACGGATAGGAAAATTAAATTAATCTAAAAAAAAAATTAACGTGCACAATAAATGCAATACATTGATAAAACTACACGTGGTATAGTTATTTAGATTGTGAATCACACTGGAAAAACAATCTAGGCAATTAGATTTCAATAAAATTGTTTCGTTTTCGGATTTAACAAAAACAATACAATACCTCGCAACAATAGCTGATGATTCCAAACAATGTTGGCTTAAAAAAATATACTAACAGTACGATAAATATTTCTGTTACGTTTGGTTATAATGTCGAAAAAGCGCATCTGGTCACGTGGCTCTGCCATTTTGTGTTACCTCAATTCTGTTTCTGATATTACTATACTTACAAACCAAACCCAGCATTGGAAGCAATGCAGTGCTAGACATAAGCAATTCAGTAATTTAAAAATACTCCTTACAAACTAATAGATTTAACATTCTTCATATATTCCATGCCGTAGTCAACATTTTAAAGTGCTCGTAAAAGATCGTGCCTGTTAACGGATTTCGAAATGTCTTTATGTAGTGCATTCACACGTCCAAGTTGCATATGTGCAAGTGTCGAGAATTTATGTATGATATGTGAACATGTTTATGATAATTTTTCGAGAGCGCGCTTTATAATCTCGTGGTCTATAACTATAATAATCATACAAAATATTAAATAAATGTTTTGATGCAAAAATAGATGATAAAACACACTTGATCAACGTATATTATGTAAGTTAATTAATATTTTCAATCTGTTTTTTGTTAAATAAGTAAAACGGAAGGACTAAAATATGAACGAATCATTTAACTTACAAACATACTTTACACCTGTATCACTGTGATCGCCACCCGCTATCCTAACACGCCTCTCTTACTTTCCATAGCTCTCTTGCTTCCAGCCATAACTTTTAATACAAGCTCGTCGGTTATAAGGGTATAAGTATTTATCTAGCCTTTATAAGTATAAAATTTGGTCTGCCTACTTAGATACTACATCAAGGGCCCTACCGACTATTTGTTTGTTCATATTACGCATTCAATTATTATTATTTCATTACATAAATCTACTATCACTTATCTTTTCTACACAACCACCACTATAAATAACATATTATCCTAAGCACCTATCAAAATAAATAATATCTACACATTCGGGAGCCCTACAATGGCTGCCGATCATTCGTCAGTACATTTCATAATGTAATAGGCGTTAAATTATGAAATGGACAATGAACACGGTTTATCCATTTTGGACAGGGCGCGGTATTTTCTAAATGACAATCGGGACAGGGAAGTGACCTGCTAATCTATTTATCCTGTAAAGTCACCAACTGTGAATTGGGTCATTTTAAAACTCTCTCTGATCCCTGTTTCGTGGTATCCGTAAAATCGACGATCTTTTGCGTTTGTTTATTCGGAATTCTACTTACATAGACACATAAACTCACGACCTTAATCCCTTTCAAGGTTGTGAGAAACATTGCTACAAATACCAAATTTTTTAAAAGATTGTAAGTGACCTTGCAATTACTGATACAGTGAATTCAGACCATCAATCTGAACAACTTTCGCTATGGAGCCTCAGGAAATGTGAAAAAAAAAGAATTAGACATTTGAGTCCAGTAGGTACAGCTGTTTTGTATGGAGTAGCTGATTTTTTTTTCGTGTTAGGGTGGCTCCATAGTGAAAGTTGTTCAGTTTGATGGTCTTAATTCACCGTTTCAGTATTTGCTAGGCTGTTACTTACACCACGGTATATTCGTAGCAATGCTCACATGTGCTCACACTTAGCAATTCAAGTTTCAGGATGGAATAACGTGTCAAGTAGTGAAAAGTAGTTAGTCACACAGTTAGTAGTTATTTAAACACATTTTGAATTCAAAATTTTGTGGTTTGATTATTGAACATTAACTCTTACACATACGATGAGTAACGTGAAGGCATTTACAGAGAGAGAGAGGCGCGTTGGTATAGCGGAGTTTCGGTGTTGGAAATAATAACCGAACTTAAGCAACGCAACAACCCATCAGTCTTTGGATGGGTTACCACTTTAGTGTTATTACATAATTGCTTTGGAAAGTACGTTAAGTATCTGCTAAAATTAACTAGCCTTAGATAGCGGCGTGGTCTCCTTTCGCAAAGCCGAGTAAGATGCCTATTTGAAATACTCCGACAACAAGGAAACCAAACTTGGGTGTGTGGTGTAGTGTGGGCTTGCTCGCTTCTTGTAAACCGCCGAGAAACACAAGATACTACTAAAAAAGGTCACCCATACAAAAACATACACAAGCGGGGGTTGCTTTACTTCAGTAATCGTTTCCAGTACCTTCTTTTTCTCCATCCATCCTTCTTCCATCCTGTGGGCAGCAAACATTGATGTCAGAGTTTTTTCAGACCGCCTTACGGTCTCTGACGTGGTTTTTGGTAACGACTACTACCACCAGAGAAAGTAGCCGGGACCAACGGCTCAACTTGCCATCCGAAGCACGAAATCATCTTTCTTTTAAGACAATCAGGTGATTCAGCCTGCAATGTCCAACCAAACAAACTGGGGAAAAACTCACAAAGTGACATATCAATAGGTTTCCCCCGTGAGAATCGAACCCACGACCTACGTATCAGGAGCCCAATGCTCTTAACCATTAGACCACGGACTTCATAACGCAAACGATCGCTAAAACAGAAATCTGCTTAAATCAGGGAGTTGTTCTTTTAGCTCGTAACATTAATGGGAACGGTTGTAAACCGTTGGGCAAATTCTAACATTAACTCTGTACCTATATAGAAACTTGTATCAAATAACGGTCTGTGTTCACTTCGCTACATTTAGGTCAGGCAAGAAGATTCATTAGAACGATTATCTCAAACTAGTAGTTGATGAAAACCTTTGGGAGTTAAATTTTACATTTTGTTCTATTTTACAGAGTTAAAATAGTAAATAAAAAGCTTTCGAGGAGATGATTCAGTACATACACACATACATATACTCACGAACATAATCCCTTTCGGAAAATCATGGATGGTATGATGATTAGACAAAAAATCTTTTTTTTTATAAGAACGAAACGATCGAAATTAATTTGAATTCAGGCAAGGAGTAAATTATCCAGTAGTGGCAACTATTTGCTTTTTCTTCCCTCCGGACGAAAAGCGTCAATTCTCGTCCCGCTGCGCTAAACGAAGTTGTCGCTTTCCACCTCCGTCGAGAAGAAAAATAGTATACTAACCTCGGATAGTAAATAAGAAAGCCTCAGATCACATGTTTGTTGACCTCGGCTTCGCCTCAGTCAACAATTACTGAGATCAGAGACTTTTCTTACTTTCCTGACCTCGGTGTGTAGGTAATCTACTATTAGCAGAATTTACTAAAATTATTTAAGTCAAATCTGTCAGCAATAAGTTATATACACTTTTGTTCTACGTCGTAATACTAAAGTGTATATAACTTATTGCTGCTGACTGTACCTGTTTGCCTATTGTTTGTTGCTATGTGGTTGCTATCGATGATGTTATGACTGATGTTTCTGCATTGGGATAAACCTGATATCGGGTTTGCTTTTAGTTAATAAGATGTTTGTTTATGTATTTGATAAATAAATTAAAACAAAAACAGGAACTAATGTAGTAGTCCGCTATTATCTAGTAAAGTCTGCTAACACAAATAGTTGCGCTTATTAACAGTTTTATTTCCACAAAACGGCACTTATGTAACATTTCATCGAAGCGTTGCGTTCACTGTGTGTCGGATATTATAAGGTATTTTTCTCCGTGTGAAACCGCTTTACGGTACCTAGTAGGTAAATAAATATGCATTTATCAAATGTAAAATAAGTTTCTTCCCACGCACTGCTTTCAGTATCACGTTTGCAACGCAGCCGCAGTGGTCTGTCACTTTGTCACTCTAACTATTTTCCAACCTTTCCCAGGAATCCCATGGCCATGTGGAAAAGGATCTAAGCCCCACTTGCGTCAACCTAGATTACCAGTTAATTCTAGGTAACATAGCTCTCTCAATTGTTTTTCTATACAAAAAAGCATAGGTTACCAACTTACCTGAAGTTTATTGGTAACCCATGTTGACGCAAGTGGGGCTAAGGATTTTAAAATTAAGAACTAATTTTAATCTTACTACATAGATATTATTATGAAACTAAGTTAGGTATAATATAATCATTTTTATCATGAAGCGAAAACTCTAAAAGCCCTTTACACATTGTATTAACTTATTAAGAGGATAGACTAGTACGGTGTACTCCATACAAACGTTTTCCCCTGTTTTCTCCCTGGATAATACCACTAGAGAAAATATTTTTTTACCATACAATCTATGTCACTTTTGCCATGCCCCTATGTTTTGCTTTTTTGCGTTAATTAATTACTGTAAGAACTAGGGACCTTCGAAAATGACCATATTATTATTGTTGAAAGAATTATTAAAATCGGTCTAGTTTTGGAGGAGGAAACAGGGAATAAGAAATGCTGATTTCGTTGATTTTTTTGTACATAAAATCGGTCCGAGCTGCAGTTTTCTCTTTCGCACTCTAGTCGGCAGGGTGTATGGGTGGGGCGGACCTGATCAATACGTCGTATATAGTCGGAAAAGTGACGTTTTCTCCAAATTAGCATTTCAGCCCACCTATCCTCTTAATGTAAGCTAAGTCTTTACTATGCATTAAACACGAAGATTATATTTATAAGTAGGTAAAGATCGCTCTCATGAACCTTATGAACTGGCAATAGAAACAACTAGGTATAGTAAAACGGAGTTTCATGTGTTCTATTCTTGGTTAGCCTGTAACAGTTTATGCGGAAACATTAATGCCAGTAACTTGCCGGACAAGTTTTCTCATCTGTTACTTGCACTATACACTAAGTCTACTGCCACAGAATTAGAGAGAATAGGAATGATATTTTAGGAATTTAACATCTTATAATAAAAATGTCAAGTGCGAGTCGGGCTACTCGCGGACTGATGGTTCCGTACACACTACCACACAACATAAAAACAATGACCAAAAAAAATCTCCGTGACCTTTAGCGCGAGACCGGCTCACACCTGGCCGGTTTTTATTATTTGTTTTTATACTGTAGAGTTTGCTCTATAATCACACTAAGTTTGACGCTATTATGTTTTACCGTTTTTACGATAGAGCGAGAATAAAAAAGTTGATAAAATCTAGTTTTCCTGTTGCGAACCCCCCTTAACGTTAACATTTTTGACATTTTTATTATTTATTAGCAAATTCGCCATAATAACGCACATTCTGAGAAAATTTCAGCTGTCTAGCTATTATGGTTCAAAAGTTACAGCCCTAAATAGGTAGGACGGACGGACGGACGGACAACGCAGGCTTAGTAATAGGGTCCTGTTTTCACCCTTTTGATACGGAACCCCAAAAAGTATATTTTTGTGGTCTGAATATCTGATAGCCAGGCCCAACATTACCGAGGAGACGACTCCACAGGTTGAGACTTATTAATCGGATGGATGAGGATCAACTCTTTCAGGGAAGCCTGTTATTTATACTGTTACTATAAATAAATGTCGGGTTTCAGGATAGGATTGCGTGTCAAATGGTGACAAAGGTAGTTTTTCGCCGCCGCCGTTAAGAGGATAGGCAAGTACCGTTTTTTCCATACAAACGTTTCCTCCCTTGATAATGACACTAAAGCAATGCAATTTATTATCACCCAATCTATGTTACCTCTGCCATGTCCTTATGTTTTGTTTTTTTGCAATAATTAATTACTGTATTAACTAGGGACCATCGAAAATGACAAATTTTACCGCCCGTTTTCAGACATCCAGCAAAAAAATTTTACGAATATAAACAAAAAAAGCAAAACATACATACATAGTCCAAGTCTTTCTCATATTATTCTTGAAATAATTATTAAAATCTGTTTAGTTTTGAAGGAGGAAACAGGGGAATACAAAATGCTGTTTTCGTCGATTTTATGTACATAAGCCACAAGTAATTATTTGTAGGATAAACCAAAAATGTCTAATTGCGCGGGTTTAGGTGACAACCCGCTACTAAAAAATCTCATCACAATGCGGGTAGCAACTCTTTAAAATTTGTAGGGATAATGCCACCAAGACAGGGTAAGTTGGGCATGCAGAACATTTTTTGTGGTTGACACGCTCGCGTTGGTGAATAGGCAAATCATGAAGGGGGATGAGCTGCAATGTTTTTTGTTGTTTACCTATTTATTTATAAATCATTTTTTGAACTGAACAGCAAAAGTGGTTAGACAAAAAGTTACATGCTTTTCGTAGTAACATTTATTATGAACTTGTCTTCTCTAGAACCTTTAAGTCTGTTTTAACTACTACTGAGCAGACCTCCTAAGTTAAGCCAGCACATTAGTAAGGTTGAGAATTGCAATAATGTGAGTACATTAACAAGTTTAGTGATCATGATTTACTGTTTGATTGATGCAATACAATTACTTGTAAGAGTACACCTACTGTAGATAATATGTCTTGTTGATGTAAATTACTTCGGTTTATTGCTTCCGGTTAAAAATGTTTTCTAATAATGTTCACAGACATTATTTTACACGTTGGGTTCGTAAAAATAAATGCAGTTTCTATTGTGCTTTTCGTTTGTTTGAATACGAGTTTTTACACAAAAAAAAAATCATCATCAAAATCAATTCCCAATTGGCGGTGCAATCGCGTAACAAACATACAAAAAAAAAAAAACATACGGGTCGAATTGAGAACCTCCTCCTTTTGTTGAAGTCGGTTAATAAATCAATAGATTATAGTTTTGTAGTCATACGATGAGAGAAAAATTTTGATGATTCTACAATATTTTTTTAGTACAATATATGCCTAGACATATTCTTATACTGTAGACATTCTTATACTGTGCCTAGACTATGCTTAAATAATTTTGGTAACTAATATCTGTTTTCTTAATCTAAAATTATTCCATCTGGGATTTGTATTTAGATAAGTAATTACAAATTGTAGAATAACGCTTTATCTAGGCTATTTTGTTTCTATCTCCGAACCGAGACTTGATTATGTGGTTTTACTCGTGTTATGAAAATCAACAACAGCCTATAAGTGTTATTTTTTAATGTCATCATGATTCGTATAAGAATAAATCACTTTCGAATTATGAATTAAGATGTGTGTTATTCATGAAATGTAGCACTCGGAGGCCATTAGTTTCCCAGCCGATCGTATCATACGAAATAGACCGTAAATCTCAAAGAAAATAGTGATAATTTGACACGATTCGAATAACAAAAGTCATATTTGATCGACAAGTGTTGAGATGACCGGTCAGGAGCTTCTATTTATCTTGACCCTACTTCTGCTTACAGTTGAACGAATGAACGATCTCCCAGTGATTTCACTTAGGAAAGTTTCACTGAAAATGTTCTCGATTCATTGACTCAGAAATCTGTTTTCCGTTACTGGGCCAAACTACCGTTTATTTGATATTTGCGAATAAGTATACGTACATTTATTTTGTTTGTCTTATTAGGTACCTTATGGGTTCACGAGTTTGTTTTTTTACAATATTGTAACTTTAGAAGCTTTTTATTGAATTGTTTTGAAATAATACTTGATTTCTGATTCCATAATACATTCCAGTGTACCTACAGGTATACATAATTTCTCAACCATATTCAATTTCTCACTAACAGTTATTTCTATTTATACAGGTACAGTTAAAGATAGACTATGATTATTAGATCGTTCGTATTGTGTTTCAAAGTTTCGGATAATTTTGAAGTGAATATGGTAGCGAGTATATTATATGTACAATTAACAAAAGTGAAACTTTGTAGTGGTGCGTTTACGAAAACGTGTTCAAAATATGTAACCAAGATCGTGAAGATATCTAAAATCGAGTATACTGTATCACACTGAAAAAAATGTTTCTTAAATATAACCAAACTTTAGTGACTGTGTAGTGTAAACAATTGGCTATATATAACCAAATGTTTGATTATGTTTTACATAACAGTTCGGTAGTCAATAAAGTTCAGTTACATTTAACAAACATTTAGTTAAAGATTTCTTTGAGTGCAGGGATGCAGCCGCAAGCAACAGCCCCCCGAAGTGTCTAGTCATCCGTTTATCGGACTACAAATTTTATTTTATTCGTCTGTTTATAGGACGACTAGACACTCCGATTCAATGATGCCGGTAGGTGCTATACTTCAAAAGTAATGTAATAAGCGATCTTGTCTTGAAATATATGTTAATATTTCGTTACGTATGGTTTTTGCAACTGACACCCTGACCGAAATGAAAGACGTTTCTCGTCAAAATACTTTTCTCAAGTAAACACGAAATCAAACCGATAAGTGCTCTATTTATTTGGTTACGTTTCAGAACAAAGACCTTGGCGAAGTTTTAAAGTAAGTTGGGAAATGTTTTGCCTCCGCCTCGCTGATTACTTTCCAACTAGCGATAGCACGGGCAAGGGGAACTCTTGAAATGTATACCCTTAACTTTTGCCGTGTTACAGCCATGTAAGAGTAGTTTTCCAACTGTTATCAACGTGTAGCTAAGTTGTGAGGAATCCTCTCAGAAGCTAAAGTCGATCTCGATGTTTCGGCTGATTTGTTAATCGAATGGTTTCTGCTTAAAGTGGTATCATTTATTGCCTATACTGTAGTATTATTATTATGATTGAGGGAATGGGGCCTTAACAGACTTGCGCCTGTGCCCTGCGACCATCGCTGATCTTTTGTGATCGCTCATTCTACAGTTCCCTTTAAGCCCTATAACAGTTAGGTATCGCAGTAGGTTTTTAACAGTATTGCATTTCATCTGGAGTCAGTATCTGTCTGCCAAGATGAATACGTCGTTTGTACATAAGTGGACCACAATTGCAGATAATGTGCAGGGGGTTTCCATTTACTCGTACCTACTTAACAGATTCTCTATCCCTTTAGTTAGACCATCAAACTGAATAATGTATGAGACAGCAGTTTTTTTTTTTCGCGATTTAGATTTTGGGTCCATAGTAAAAATAAATAAAATAAATAAATATCTTTGACAGTGTCACACAAATTATCTAGTCACAATTAAAATTCCAGAATCTAGCCTGGACTTGTATTATGATGACTAGACAACGATATAGAATACATATATAAATACAAACAACCATGACTCGGGTACAAATATATTCATATTCGTCATACAAATATTTGTCCCTTACGGGATTCGAACTCGCGACCCCCGGCACAGCAGGCAGGTTCACTACAGATTGTGCTGTCGGGCCGTCATAGTGAAAGTTGTTCAGTTTGATGGTCTAACCAACCCCCTTAAAAGTTTTAAATGTTGGTTTATTTTTACTTTTGTGACACCCAGTAGGTGTATGGATCGTTTTGAGGTGTTGGTTACGTAGGCGTTTGTGTTTAATAAGTCCCGGCGACCATACGAGTATTTATAGTTATATCGATTACATGGGATGTTAGATTGCTTTGTTTTATAAGTCGTCAAAAGCCTATGTACGTCCCGCTGCAGGGCACAGGTCTACCCTCAGGGAGGGTGTTTGGGCATCAGTCTATCGTGTCCAATGCGGATTGGTGAATTAACGCTTACGCATCACAATTTCTTCTTTAGTATATGCATGTTTCCTCACGATGTTTCCCTTCACCGTTTGAGAGCAATCGGTAGAAAAACGTATTAGTACATGGCATTTCGTCCGTACGGATTCAAACCGTACACTGTCATGGCCTACAATGTTATCATCAGTCTGAATACATACCACTAGGCACAAACATCCTCTCACGATTAAGGGTATATTATTCGGAGCGCGCTCGCTACAAACGTACTATGGTGATATTTTCAATACTAACCAATTCAAGTCATTTAAATTTTGCAGAGAAACAATCTAGAAACAAATTTCTATGCTTGTATGGAGTCAGATTTTCGTTAAAATGTATAGTTTTCAATTTACAGTGCCTCAAAGATTTCCATACAAATCTTAAATTAATCCTAGCATTGAAATCTGACTCTATAGAAGCATAGAAATTTGTTTCTAGGATGTTTCTGCAAAATTTCATTGATTTAATTGGTTAGTATTGAAAATATCACCATAGTACGTTTGTATGCAGCGCGCATATTCGCTCTCAGAATAATAAGCCCGGAGTAAGCGGGTCATATACCTTCACACGGGTCCATATGTTAGGCCTCGTTCAAGGAGACGCGGGGCGGGCCGCGGGGCGTCAAGCGTATTTTTCGTTCATATTTCCGCCGCTGCGCCTGCCGCTGCGGCTACCTGCATCCTATCAGTCTTATTCGAATAGTAACAACGGACAAACGTGTGTATGAAGTCGCGCGAGTAGTTACGCGCCTAAAACTTCTCATCTGGACAAGCTAATAGCTGCTGAAGCACCAGCTGCATTGCCCACCGCGTTGCCATTCGCGGCGTCGCCCGCCACTTGTGACGCCACAAATCAAATAAAAGTATGCAAAAACGCTTCTCCAATGTTTGTGTTTCCGACAGCCAGCTCCGCGCACCGCGGCGCCTGACGATGACGCCCCGCGTCTCCTTGAACGAGGCCTTAGTGGTCAACTTACCCTCAAATCACTTTCAAGCTACATAACAAACGGTAATAGGCATCCGACCTGGCTTAACAAACATGTGTACTGCCATCTATCGGCAATATACGTAATCAACTACTTAACGTGCCTTCGAAAGCACGGCAATCCACGACGACAAAAGCGGTTTAATATACAGGGTGTTTCATAAGTAACAATAAATATTTAAAACTCTTAAGGGGGTTGTTTAGACCGTCAAACTGAACAACTTTCTCTATGGGACCAACATTGAAATCGCAAAAAAAAAATTTGAGATCCCATACATATTTTAGCAGCTCTAGTCGAGATATGGAATATCATTTTTTTTTTCTCGATTTCGTTATTGGTCCCATAGTGAAAGTTGTTCAGTTTGATGGTCTACACCACCCCCTTAAAGGTTTATTTGTATTTTTGTAACACCTTGTATAGGGTCCTTCTTAATAATTGTGCTGACAAGGATTTTTTTTCGCGATTTCGATGTTGGTCCCTTAGAGAAAGTTGTTCAGTTTGATGGTCTGATCATCCCCTTAAAACGTGTCAGCCTAATAAGAAGGACTCTGTATGTTTATACCGTGAAAGATTTATTAGCATCATTGTTTTCGAGAATTAGCCGCGATTAATAATTTGTGATCTATTCGTGGGTACCTTGAAATCTACCCTTTGTTTGCGGTCACGAAGAGAAACCCATGGGAAATTAGGGTCCGCGGACTAAAGGGCAAAGTGTACGGGAATACTATATTAAGTGTACGAAATCTTTCCTGGAGGAAATGGTTACTCTAATAAAGTACTATCGATCGACCCACAATGATTGGTAGGTATCACAAAAAAACTACTGTCCATTTTCATGATAACAGTAAGCACATATATATGTGCGTATGGATTGAGGAGCCACATTTGCTATTGAAAAAAGAATTCTATGGCCATTTTGTAGGAAATTTGTAGATTTTGTAGGCCCAATCCTGGAATTTGTAGGAAAAGTATAGAGAAGTTACATGAACATAAAGGTGGCTCCTCAATCCATAACGTCAGGATTGAGGAGCCACCCTGTATCTCTGAAAGTACGTGATGAAAAATCTTATATAATAATATGCTATACTAGCTTTTACTAGACTCCCGTTTTCTATGGGATCATCTGATTGTCTGAAAAGAAAGATGATTTCGTGCTTCGGATGGCACGAATCTCTGGTGGTAGTAGTCGTTACATAAAAACCACGTCAGAGACCGTAAGGCGGTTTGAATAAACTCTGACACCAGGGCTTGCCCACACGATAAGAAGAAGAAGGGATAATTATAGGGGTTGATTTTCGAAAAATCATTTCACTGTAGAATATGACGTTCTATCTCCATCGGTTTATATTATACTGTGCGTTGTCTGCCAGTCCGTCAGTCATTCAGTCAGTCACGGAACAGTTTTATACACTCCCCCGTCAAACTGGACAGAGTTTCGGTACTACTAGTGAAACGTGTATATTCTGAGGTTTCAGAATATCTCTGACTTGGGGAATATAGTCGTGAGCATTATGCTTATGCTTATGTAAACTTAACTGCGTTACATGCAAAAAACAAACAAGCAAACTGAACATGTGTATTACTATGGACCCAACAATGAAATTGCAAAAAAAAAAAACAATTTGGGTTGAGTAGCCATTCTACTAAAAGTTGCTCAGTTTGATGGTTAGAAGTTACATATTCACATGTTGTGCCCAAACTATGTCCAGAGGGCGTAGCATGCCGCCCCTGAGAAAACGACAAAAATCGAACGTTCCTTTGTCTTTGTTATTTGTGGTATGTGAAAGTGAGTACGAATGACGGTTTTCTTGCTTTGTCGTGCGTGGCATTCTAGCCCTACTGTGTGACACAAAAATTTAACCTGTCGCCAATTTTTATGTATAAAGTAAGCTCAAAATTCCGAATCATAGATGGCGCTGACTCTTTGCCCGCAAGTAGATGAATTACCAATATAACTAGACGCTGAGAAATTTTGATTAGTCTTAGTTCCAATATTATAAACTAAACCAACTAAGTACGAGTACGTAAGAGAGGTAGCTTAGGTAACTATAAAGAGTAGTAGATTCGAAATTGTTGTTGGCGAAACTCGCGGGCAAGGAGTCAGCACCATCTATGAGACGGGCTTTTGAGCTTTTTCCTGTGTGCGCCACTTAGTATGGAGTATAGCCACAGAGGTATAGCACTCGTCTTGTCTTTTATACTCTATGGTAAAGAGGACACAACGCTGAAATTTCATGACAGTAGTTCTTATTAAGTTCCTAAAAAATTCTTACAAAGTTATACGACAAAAAAGACAACTCAAAGGTTCTTTATATTCTAGTTTATATAACAAAATCCTTACAAATCAAAACGTTATTGACCGTGCTTAGCTTTGTGAAAAATAAAAGAAAATCATATATGAATTTTCAGGGGTTCCAGTGGTCACGCACAAGTTTGGGCGTTCCTTTTTATTGCTCAAGAAAATTCCTGTTCCTTTTATGTTAACTGGTGCTTTATCGTGTTGCATGCTACTGAACCTTCTGTGTACGGCCTTCAGAATAGCGATACAGATATCCTACTATTTACGTTTTAGATTTAGGAGAGGTATATCTAAGGTTTGACGAAGCAAGTTGCTGATTACTTGCTTTTGTGTTATGATTGACGGAGCATGTGCTGACTGATTGTTTTGTGTGTAGTTTTCAATGATTTTTTAAATTATTATTTAGGAGATCGATTCTTCATTTCCGCTTTATAAAAAAGGGATTATTTTTTAATTTTGGACTATCATACTGAATTTCGAGCGATTGTTTTAGGTGTTAATTAAGTATTTTGTCGAAGAAGTGTTCTGTCGAATATCTGTGATTTCATAAATTCTGGGCTTTTGTGAGATTTTCAAAAAAACATTTCTCGTACAAATAAATTCCACTCAAAAAGAAACAATCTGGCTCTAGTTCTGTCTGCTCTAGCCTCTATTTAACCAGCGGTTAAACCTGGAATGGACGCCGGCTGGCACGTTTCTAAACTGGTGCCAAAATTCAAGTCAATTCAATAGCAGCAAGTTACGTAGATTAGCTGTAACATATAACAATATGGAAAGATGATTAAGTCCATCCATAAGAGAAAATTACAGATACCAGTAACGCTAAAGTAAATTGTAGTCATACTTTATTACTTTACACATAGATTATACAGGGTGAAATTGAAATCATTAGCATCCTTTTAAATTAAGAGTCTACCCATCAAACTGAACAACTTTTACTATGGGAGTAAACAGATCGGGAAAAAAAAATCAGCGGTTCCATTCTAAACTGCAATGCCTACTCGACTCAAATGAATGCAACAGCTGTTTTTTTTTTGCTCCGATCGGTTTGCTCCCATAGACAAAGTTGTTCAGTTTGATGTGACGAAATTTATAACAACAGATTTGGTTTCTTTAAAAAATATTAGTAATATTATTTCGCATAGGTAGCATATTATCTAAAACGCTGGTCGCGTTAACAATTATTCTCGCCTATCTAAACTTCTTCTGCGGGACAGGCTTTTTAGATATTCCACCCATGCGAAATATATTATAATACTTACTATTATACTTACCTACTTATTATTATACTTACTTACAAATAGAATTCATCAGTGCACCAAAAAATTTGTACTAATTTTTATTTTAGTTAATAAAAGCTTGTTTTTAAAACGTTTTTTTACTCTTTATTTTATTTCCATGGTGCTAGTGGCCAAACACTTACAATTACTCTTGGCGGAAGGGCGGGTACATATTTATTTGTCAGCAAAATCGCGCTTGCCCATTAGGGCACGGGAAATTGTAAGCACGCAATAAGGATTTTTCCAGTTCCTACCAAATCTCTGAGTGCTTGACGCCATTTTGTATTTCTGTTATTCACTATGATAACAACTAGGTACGGTTTCTTTGTTTTACTAAAAACTAGATGACCGCTGCGGACTTTACCGCCTTAGAATCTTCCCGACACATACTAGGCCGTTTTGTTTTTAGCCTATGTTCATCAAGGATCGTGTAGCATTCTAATAGTGAAAGAATTATTCAGATCGGTTTAGTAGCTTCGGAGCCTATTCAATACAAACAATCAAAAAATCAAATCTTTCCTCTTCAAATATTAAGTACTAGAGGACCGCCTTAGAATCCTCCCGACACATACTTGGCCGTTTTTAGGGTTCCGAACCTCAAAGAGGAAAAACGGAACCCTTATAAGATCACTCTCGTGTCCGTCCGTCCGTCTGTCACAGCCACTTTTCTCAGCAACTATAGAAGCTAGCGACTTGAAATTCGGCATAGTGGTCAATCATGCTAACCCGAACGTAAAGCAAGACTAAAAATGTAGAAAATAATTTTTCTACAAATTTTTAAGGTCCAAAAACTGATGACTTTTTTAAAAAAAGTTTTTCAACCTAGCCGAGTTTGGTATCATTTGAAAGGGCTTTGAACGTAGATTTCGTATTGGTAGTTCGTTTTACTAAGTGATGCGTAGTTATTGATTTATAAACCCGACTGCACGAAAAATTTTGGTTCCCCCCCCCTGATCTCCGAACATATAAAGCCAAAAAATCTGAAATAATTCTTACATGTCGATGAACTATTGAATTTTGTAGGAAAATTATAGCGGTGTCTGTATTGATAATAGTTTTTGAGAAATTTGAAAAAATACAGTACCAACAAACTTACGGTTGCAGTTGATGTTTTTCATTGATGAGCATAGACACAAACTTTTTATATTATATTTTAAATAAAATCCAATAAATTAACACCAGTTTAAGTCATAAAAATGAACAAAGATAACAAAAATGCTAGTTTTTCGATGAATAACCAACTCCGGTGTGAAGTTTTGTTGTTATCCGTATTTCGTCACTATTTTTTGCTTAAAACATTTTTAAAAGACGGTAAATCTGTTAAATTCCACTAAATCTATTCTATAACACCCTACAATTATTCCTACTCATTAAAAAAAGTACAAAATGAATAATTGTTTCGATATTTTGATTTGTGATTTGTATGGTTTCATGCAAGAACGGGTGTACCTACCGTGAAACTTGGTAAACAGCTAGTTAGAGTACCTATATCCAGAAATAGCATAAAAGGTAGGTGCTTAAGATTTTTGTGAAAAATCACTATTTCATTGGGAATAAACTGTATTTAAATATTTTCGAGAAGGTAACAGTAATTTATACATTTGAACTTTGCTTGAATGACAGGATGTGATGTCCGATTCACAAAGCAGGAAACTTAAAATTAATAACTTTACAGTAAACCGTGTATATCATTATCATTATTGAAGAAATCCTAACATAATATAAGATAATTACGGAAAGTAACAAAATATTAAGCCATATCAACAACTACGTTATTAAGATGGATTGAAATAATGATTTTCACAAATGAAATATTTATCATCATAATGATTAGGACAAATCGGAATAAAATCTTTACACGTCAGTCATACGTCAGTAGTGAATCATGGGCATGGATCAAAGAGATTATACTTGCATAGAGGGAGGATAACTTTTGCAAGGCGGTACACTTTTTTTGAAGTTTTTTTGTTTTTGTTTTGCGTCATGTGGTAGGTTAAAAGGCACAAAAAGTTACTACTTTACACAACTTTACATACACTAGCATGTCAAAAAGTGTCAAAAAACGAGGAAAGTGGACAGTCGCATAAACAAAATATCTAAAGTTCCATCTCTTTCTACTATTAAAGGTATGTCATAAGAGAAAAAAGACTAACTACAATCTTAGATTGATGCGGACTTTATGCTTTAGAATTAAGAGATCCTTCTTGTGAGCTGCGAGACATGGATATAAACCAATGTATAGACAATACCAATGCCACCTTCCTGATCATGGACAATACCTTTCCAACGTAGAAATACAATGACTCGAAAATGCATTAAAATAATAGTAATCGCGAAAACGAGACACGCGTATACGCTATGCTGATGCTGATGAAGTTGAAATTGCTATCAAAATCATACAACTTAGTCGGGCTAAGGTACGAGATTTAATACATTTTGTTTCATATCTCCGTCCCTATCCAGTATGACCATTCCAGTCTGCGAATCTATAAAATACTCAATCAACGCTTTCCAATCTTCTTGATCATTAACATGCAATGAAATTAGAGACAGTGCCTAACATTACAACCTTCTTGATCATGAACTTTCGCTTACGCTATCTTATGTACCTTTTAGTATTTTAGGCATGAAGATTGAATTATCACAATTCTTGGTTTTAGGCTTTCACACCGAGAAGACAAACTGGAGTAATGTATTTCTATCCAACTCGGGTGCTATTAGTACTAGTACTAATGTGAGAAAATGATAAACCTAGTTCTTCTGTTCGTCAATAACCCGCCTCATTACAATACATTTTAACTTGAAAGATTGAAACTTGAAAGATGGCATTGTCTATAAGCACCTGGAGAGCACCTTCCGTACAGGCGGTGAAAATGACTTTTAAATTTAAATGAAGCTAGATGACTGACTCTGGAGTCAGACAGCCTTTGTAGTACAAAAAGTGTTTACGTCGATAAGGACAGTAATAAGTAGCGATCTCCTTTTTTAACTAGAGTGAATGTGCTATGTGTGTCTCTTTTTGAGTAAATATACAAGACACGTGCTTCCTTCTATACCTTCTCTTTCTACGTTCTAAATCCATGGTTTATATCCATGTTCTAGAATCATAGTTCAAAAAGATTGCTAACGATTGAATGAGATTGCAACGCATAAACTTCTTGGTGAACTTAAAATACAGGTGGTAGCATAGACGATTTTTTTTTCGCTTACGCTAGTAGACCGAATATCAGTGTAACCGGGTATGAGATAGCGAATTATATGAAGTGACATCTCGGAGTCAGGTGGTTGTCCCATACAATTAATATGAAGTGACATTTTGGAGTCAGATGGCCGAAGTACAAAAAAGTGGATACGTCGATAAGGACAGCAATAAGTAGCGGTCTACTTTTTTAACTAGAGCGAATTTGCTATGTGCATCTCTTACTGAGTGATATGACAAGATACGTGCTTCCTTCTAGTGCCTTCTCTTTCTACGGGTGATAGTCATTAGAGGGTGTTAGGCAAAGAATATACTACTTTCTACCGTGTTAGGTGTACCCACCCAAACAACAAACAAGTGTTGTTAACAAAAATACTTGGCTATTATCCATCCACTTTCTTTCACTGGAAACAATTCATGACCCACGCAGACGCTTGAAAAATAAATATGTTAAAGAAAATTGATGTCTTACCTACATTTGCATTAAGACTCTCTACCTATTCTCTAATTGGGATATTCAGGGATTTTCTTAGTAATTATATTGAATTCCAAATATTACGTAAAATTTTTCGTGCAGTAGGTACTCAAACTTGTCCGATGTAAGTGTTCATGTAGCGAGACCATTGCCACTCCTTTGAGCATGGTCACACTACGTCATGTTTTTTAAACGGTAAAACTTTAAATTCTTACTTAATATTATAATATTAAAACGGCTGTAAGCTATCAAATTATCATGACATAATTTCTCTATTATATCGTTGCACTTTTTTTATGTTGTGCTCGCTATACCACTTTGTACCTTCCCAACAACGGCGGTTTTCGTTAACACTGTTCTCATCTTTTCTAACGGTAACATTAGGTTTGGAACCCTCTATGTGCGAGTACACACCTCGCTCTTGGCCAGTTATTTATAGCCTATGTTAATCACTGATAATGTAGCATTCTAATGGTGAAAGAATTAATCAGATCGGTCCAGTTTCGGAGCCTATTCATTACTAACAAAGAAACAAAAAAATCAAATCTTTCCTCTTAAAATATTAAGTATAGATAAATATTTGGAAAAAACATTCATTCATTCATTTCATTCACATTCATTCTATACAAAATATTTCTCAGTATGAACAGAATAAATGTTTTTCTTAAAATAAGTGTCACAACTTTTACTGAAAATTTTTAGTTACAATTTGGGATGAAACAAATTCTGCTTGAACTGATATAGAGTCTTAACTTACTTTGAATTAGCTTAAACTATTAGACTGTCACTTGTTTGAAAGTTGGCGAGTAAAATAGAATAGTTAAAAAGTTGGGCATGTAGAAGTAATATTTTAATAGGGTGCAGTCGGCAATGAATATTGAGAAACTCTGTCACCTATTCGTATTAGAATAAGGTTCACAAGTTTTCATCAACTTTCATTGCCGAGCATACCTTAGGATATATAACATATAGTAAGTATGTAAATTACGAATAAGTAAACTTTTGTTTACATTAGGTAATGATAGGTAAAAAAATTTAGATTCTCCTAGATCAGCCATTGACAACACCATGCATAGTAAGTACAGTATAGTAATACAAGCAATGATTGAATTGATGAATGATTAATATAAAAATTCGTAAATTATGCTAAAGTTAATCATTATAACGGGTTCTTACCGCGTTTTTATTTATGTTGGCATAAGCATAGCATAAGCATAAGCATAGCATAAGCATTCTTACCGCGTTTTTATTTATGTTGGAGTTCCAAATATTACGTCAGTTTTACAACTGCCATGATCACGGGATGACTGTAGAACTGCAGGTAGATTTTTAAGAGCAGACAAATCTGTCTACCCTCATTCTTCTTCGTTTGCTCCGACCACTATCGGAACTCACTCGAAAGTCATCGTCATTTTTTTCTCGGTTTGTAATATTTAACGACACACTTGGTCCAGTCCAGCACGACAAACTACATTTACTGTATCACTCCTACATTTGTCCGACCGAGAATACGAAGGTGAAGCTCTTATACCCATCTTTACCACCGGATTCCACGTACTAGATAATTTGAAACCGTCCTCTCTATTGAAATTGCGATGTTTTTTTAATTTCAATAGCTATACACTATCGTAAATTCGTAAATTATATTATTTAGTTACATAATAAATGTCTGAAAGTCACCCAAAGAGCAACGGAGAGAGCTATGGTCCGAGTTTCCCTGCGAGATCGAATGAGAAATGAAGTACTAGTGAACCAGAGTAGCCGATATAGCCCAAAGAATTGCTAATCTAATGTGGCAATGGGCGGGGCACATTGCTCGCAGAACTGAAGGGCCGAAGAGTTCTCGAGTGGCGACCACGTACGGGAAAGCGCAGCGTGGGTAGCATGAGGTGGACCGAAGAATGGCGAAGGCGGTGAGAAGCCATTGGATCAGGGTAGCGCAGGACCGATCGTTGTGGCGTGGTAGACGATGATAGGCTGATGATTATGGAAGAAAGGCACAACTAATGTAGATACGATTTGTGATAGGTACCACCACCGGCTCTTCGGTGAAGAAAAGCATCGTGAAAAACCTACACACAATAAAAAAGAAAATCATGGGTCTTATTGGGTACCTACCCGATAGTATCGGTATCAAATCGACATGGAGTTTTTTTAAAGTTCTTGGCCATTCTACTTTTTAACATTTAGCTTAACAATTTAGACAAGGGATACATATAAGTACAACATGATCTGAGAAACACAATATTACATAAAATTACCTGGTACAGTCGTAAATACAGTCATTAACTATCTGGAGTGAGATTTTTGAATCTCATTCGGTGAGCTCAGATGCTGAAAATGTCAAAATTACTATGGAGATACGAATTTTTCTACTGCTGATTTGACTCTCAAAAATCGCTCTCCTGTAGTATGATTTTTGAAAGTCAAATCAGTAGTAGAAAGATGCGTAAATCCATAGTAATTTTGACATTTGCAACGGCTGAGCTCAGCGAATGAGATTCAAAAATCGCACTCCTGGTATCGATATAATCGGAAATTTAAACAATATCCTTAAAGCCAACCAATCGGACATGCGTTGGTGGGCTATCTTATAATAATTATGCTCTAGCAAATGACGTTCCTGAGTGACAGAAAAGGATGGAGCGACGGAAAAATGCGATCGCGTGCGGCCATGTGTAGTTTAACCCTTATACTGAAAGTTGTTCAATTTTTTTATCTGAAGTATCTGCTTCAGTATATTTACACCCTGTATAACGTCAGACCCATCACACTATAATGTGCCCCGCTACTTTATAAACTTGAGTACAATGTGGACTAACAATAAAATAGTTTCTTTATTGTGCCGGCAGGTGAACCTCAAGGGAAATTAACGATAGATTGCAACGTCAAAAAGTTGATCACATATTGTAGTCGATCTCTTTCAAGTATTGCTTGGTTGAGGGTCGTCGCACGTATTATATTACGTTCATTGCCTTTCTATAACAGTATCTATGAGCGGAGCTTTCAGTTTAGCAGATCGGGATACGAAAAAAAATGTTAGCTTTTATGATTATAGTTTTTTTGATCTGCGAAAT
Source organism: Agonopterix heracliana (assembly GCA_963693445.1). NCBI lineage: Eukaryota > Metazoa > Arthropoda > Insecta > Lepidoptera > Depressariidae > Agonopterix > Agonopterix heracliana. The sequence continues at coordinate 8,535,833 of OY856310.1, forward strand.
GTGATGATGACTTGAGATACGTATAACTTGCAATAACAATCCTCTGTGGTATAACTAACTATAATTATGTTGGACATACATATACAACCTACCAATTTTTGATATCACACTATTTTTTGTTTATAATTAATTTACATTTGCTTGTGCTTTAGCACTGCATTTCCGCCAGTGCCAAGTCACAGAATTAGGTAATAGTATATAGTTCTACATACAGAACGGCCACTCCCCGCCTCCCTCTGACTTCAGATACCCCACCTCACCTCACACTTTTTGGGAAACTTGAGGGAAGCCGAGCAAGGGAATGCACACGAAATATTTAAAACGTTGAAAAATAATGCTAAATTTCTCTTTTTTAATTTTTAAGTAATTCTTTAGTTCAAATACTATTCTTAATAACAGAACAAACAATAAAAAGTAACAAAATGTAGATGATGTTCATATGATACGTGGTAAGTCAACCATACACATTATCTCAAAGACAATTTGCACTAAGTGCGAATGCCATCATGTCAAATCCAAAACGTTGTTTGAAGTGCCGGACCTGTGGTCAAGTAGGGGAGACCAGCCCAAAACGGGTAAGCTAAGGGAGATGTTGGTTTAAACAGACTTAGAAACGTTACTGCAACTTACATTTTTATTCATAAAAATGTTTATCTAATAAAGTTATGAAAATCAAAAACAAAAATTGTAATTTTCTTCCGTATTTAAAGCACAACAAAAAATACAAAACCCTTCCAAATACCCGCTTTGCCCGTCTGGGGTGCCTAAAACGGGTAGAAACTAAATACATTATTTAATCAACCAAAACAACATTTCTTAATTTGTTGTTGTTCACTATCGAACCATATATAATTCTCATATAAAGTTAAGTCTGATATAAGTTTAATAAGTCTGCATAAAAATTATTTTTTTTTTAATTTAAAGCGTGAATCTTTTTTCTAAATTTAAAATCATCTATTAAACATAGTAAAAATACAATTAAAATCCGTAATTTTTTATAAAGATCTTAACTCATTCCTGATAAGCATCACCTAAATAAGAGCCTCGACTAGAATATGTACTGTGGGAAGACACCCGTTTTGCCCCTACCTGTTTTGCCCAAAAGCACATTTAAGTTTTCAAACGACATAACTAAGAATGGAAAAGCAGGTGGGCCCATAAGTTTTCGGAGACAAGAAGAGCATTAGTTTCAAAATTATAGCATAAAACTTAGAAGAACATAATTTTACTCCATATTCGAGTAGTCAAATCAAATTTAGTTCGATTTTTTTTACTGAAAACCGCAAAAATCTTATTTTTTTTCTTACCTTTAAAACGTTTGCGTCGTGGTGGCGAGCCGACTGCCTGTGAATGGTCGACGGTTGGGTCGCCAGTCTGCACTCAGACATTCTCACTAATACTTATAATATACATATTAACAGACCTACCTGTTTTAGGCGGGCTACCCGTTTTAGGCTGGTCTCCCCTACTTATCGTACGTATCTATCTCAATCTCAAAGATTGTTTTTGATCAAGAACAAGAATAGATTGCAGATGAGAGTGGAGCATGTGGCAGGCCAAAACGCGAACCGCGTTAAATCCACGCGAGACAAGTGCTCGTGTTAGAACTTGCACCGTGACTCCATCATACTATTTTATTTATTCGACGATTTTGCCAATAGCATAGCATATGCTCACGACTATATTCCCCGAGGCGGTCATCAGAGATATTCTGAAACCTCAGAACATCCACGTTTCACCAGTAGTACCGAAACTCTGTCCAGTGCGACGGGGGGTGAGCCCGTCGCCACTTATAATGGACAATGTGGGTACAATACATGCCTCGAAATTGAAGCATAAGATAAGATACATAAGATAAGATAAGATAGGTATTCTAAGAAAATATTACGCATGTTATGTATATCGGTACTTTATATACGAAACAATATTCAAACATTAATTTCTCAAACTACTATTTACCAAAACTGCTTTTAATCACAAGGTAATAAAGTTTGTTTTACTTCGCATGACTTGCAGTGAAGGCGAAATGTTAGTTCGCCTCTTAAATTGTACTTCTATGTAACGAGTAAACACAATTATCTTCACACACTGTAATTACGACACTGTTTTGCGCTTCACCTTAATTTTGTTAGACTAATACTCTAATACACTGATCAAGCAGTATCGACTGGTTGATTTTGTGAACACTTTCCATATTTTCAGGGATGGTGCAGACCATCAAACTGATCAACTTTTACAATGGGAGCAAAAAAATAAATAAATTTAAATCTGCTGTTCCATACTAAACTGCAATGCATTCTCGACTCAAATGCCGCAGCATATTTGCTTGTAATTTCAGCTTTGCTTCTATAGTAAAAGTTTAGTAGTCCTCTTTGATGATCTGAACCAGCCCTGAAAGTTTTGAAATATTTCAGAATGTAGAGTCGAGACACGATCGATTATGATACTATTCGTGGGTTCTGATACCTAATAATATAACGTCAGGTCCATCAGATTATAATAATATGCCTCGCTAATTTATAAACTTGAGTTGGTTCAGCAACTTTAAACATAAGCACAATGAGAGCGACCACATTCCAAGCCTTCACAGGAGCTGCACGGGGTGTGGCTAAGCGCACTAGTTCGTATTTTTGTGCCTGATTCGAACGGGTTATGCATGTTCCATACTGTTTGATTTGTGTATTGAGATAATACCTTCAAAAGTTTAAAGAAACTTCTAAAATCAGAAGTTTGATATTAACGTGATAATGTAAGACAAGTACCCTGCTATTTAAGTCTTTGAGATAATTAGGTATATTTATTCTTGAATAATACATACATTAACTAACGAATGTAATCCCTTTCGAGATGGTTGGAAAATCTTTAGCACAACCAACATTACTAATAAAAAAATACGCTCTATAAGGATTCTAAAAATCTTTTTTTTTTGTTAATCTTTTTTTCAATAAAATATTTTTGCCTCTGCCTACCCTAGTAGTGGGACATAGGCGTGAACATATGTGTGTATGTATGTATGTACCATTTTAGCCTCTCCCGGCGTAGGGGCGGCCAAAATAGTGACAAAAGAGCCTACATTCATAAGGTTTAGTTTCAAGCTATCATTAGATAGCATAATAATCAAAGTCAATACCAGGCAATGTTAACAATTTAAAAAATAGATTTTTAATTCGACGGACGACGTAAAATTTTATAATAAAGTCAAGGAGTAATAATAGAGAATAATTGATGAAACATAAATCGCAAAAACCCTTTAGCCCATTTATGATTATGTCCGTAGCTTCATGAATAATATAAGTCTACTTCAATCAACAATTTCATTTCTTAACTTTTCATTACCTGCGTTGTACCAACCCATAATCACACACGTCAAGACATACAGCAATGTAGTAAAAACATACGACATCAACAATAAATATTCGTAAAGTTAATTCCATGAAACAAGTGCCCTAAAAGTACTCTTCCGGCTTGGATAATAAGAATTAAAATGGCTTGATTCGCGAGACTTCACAAACTTTGCGAGGACGTTGTTATAGATGGGACCAATGGCTTCATAAAAACGCGGTTGAGCTGTAATTGGGTTATGATCGTGCGGTGGTCGGGGACTCCCGGGACAACCCTTTATTACCATGGATATATTTTCGACTTGTTTCTGACTTGTCCACTGTTTCGGCAGTAAACAGTGTTGATATTATTTTGATTAAGCCTTGTTTTAGAAAACCATTTAACGTGTACCAAAGCGTAAGCGTTGAAGATCAAACAATTTTACGATACAGAAAAGGTGTCTATGAATAACTTTTAGTAACCCTAATGAGGAGATCCTCAGGACAGTATTTTAAGAGGTCTGGTATTTTATTTTGGAACTTGCATGTTTGTACGTCGGCACAAAGGCTTCTTTAGGAAAGTTTCAGATAACTCTAGGAATGTCAGAAACAAGGATGACCTTGTTTTACCAACAATAAAATTTATGATACCTATTTGATAAAAGTTCATAATTATGTTACAGCAATTCGAATTTATATTAGGATTCCGAAGGACATTAAATGTGTAAATGATATTAGTTTTACGAATATATGCTTAAAAATGGGTAATTAAAAATTGTTTTATACTTGCCTACTTTGGTTAAGTTGACATAAATAGATTATTGTATTATTGTATTTGTCCATTTGTGTTTTGGACTGTATTATAATAGTACATTATGATACAAGTGAGCAAAGTTGGTCATTACAGACGAGGCGGGATTGCAGTTACTGTAATCCCGCTAATTAGATTTGGTTTGTGAAATTTCGAGCTCGCTTCGCTCGCTCCAGCCCATGATATTATGAGCGTAGGTAGGCTAATGGAACTAATACGAACACTGTTTTGGAGTGTATTGGAGTGTGAAATTTCGAGCTCACTTCGTTCGCTCCAGCATTGGAATTGTGTTTTATGTGAAGTCGAACTGACAACGTTTTTAGATTTGGTGTGTGAAATTTCGAGCTCGCTTCACTCGCTCCAGCCTTTGAATTGAGTTTTGGGTATGGCTTAGGACCTAAGCTTGATGGAACTCGGACCGACACCGTTTTGAGACTTAATGTGTAAAATTTCGAGGTCGCTTCGTTCGCTCCAGCCTATGATTTTATAAGCATGGGTAGCTAATGGAACTCATACCAACACCGTATTTAGAGTCTTTGAGTGCGAAATTTCGAGCACGCTCCGCTCGCTCCAGCCTATGATATTATGCGCAAAGGTAGGCCAATGGAACTTATACCAACACCGTTTTGAGTCTTGGTGTGTGCAATTTCGAGCTCGCTTCGCTCGCTTCAGCCTATGATATTATTCGCATAGATAGGCCATGGAACTCATACCAATGCAAATGCCGTTTTGATTCTTGGAGTGTCAATTTTTTAGTTCGCTCCAGCCTATCATATGAGCGTAGGGTAGGATAATGGAACTCATACCAACAACATTTTAAATGTTGGAGTGTGAAATTTTGAGCTTGCTTCATTCGCCAGCTCGAGATATTATGAGCGTAGGTAGGCTAATGGATCTCATACCAACACCGTTTTGAGTCTTGAAGAGTGAAATTTCGAGTTCGCTTCGCTCGCTCTAGCCAATGGTGTTTTGAGCATATATAGGTAGGCTCAAAGAGGTATAGTTTTGAGACTTGGTGTGTTCTTCTAATTTCTGGAGAGAAGATTTCACAGACACTGAATTATGTTACTCATCCAAAAAACTTGCTTTTTGCTTCTGCCCTACCTTAAACCTCCTATGCCCTACCTTCAATCCAGTTCTAGCTACAGCCCTGGTCCCAGATTCCAAATATGAACATTTTTTTTCTATCTTCAACTTTCGATGGGGTCGCCACACAAATGTTAAAATTTTCCCCGCATAATTTTTGCGAGGCCGAAGGTCGAGCTATGCATAGGAGCGAAGCTCCGAAGCGTACCCCCTGGAAACTGGTGGACCTGGTCTCCGAGAGGTCTCCTGGTCTAGATTTTATGTTTTACTAGTTTTGGAAAACGGCTGACTGTTTTCTCATTGTGAGAAATGTTAATTTAGTAACCCTAAGCGATTAATCTCAAGTGAAATATATGTGCCATATAATACTAAATTTAGTTTTGTAAAAGGTTTTGATTATTTTTATGCAGATTTTTAATAGACACAAGATTTCTATAAATTTACATCTTTTTTTTCCCTACCCCATACTATGATTTGTATGAACTGCTTACGATAACGGCAGTAAGTCGGTACTTACTGCCGTTATTCTAAGCAAACTGTTAGTAAGTTTCTAACTTTTACTTAGTATAAACGGTTTTCCATTATTTACTATTATCCTAATATAGATACTAACTAAAATAAGTCAGGAAAATTAAAAATGTTTCGAAAACTTTACGCGCCGTTTTCTCGAAATCAAGTCGAACGTACTTACTGCTGTTATTGCTAGCGCGGCAGTACGAGTCGCAGACGAGTGCTGCAATATAAGAGCCGAGTCTATAATGACCAATGCTCACGCGTTTCATACGTTTTTCAACATACTTGCGAGGAAAAAGTACTAAAATTTCGTAAAATACAACAATTTTAGACACATGTTTGAGGAAAATGACCATAGATAAAATTATACTTGAAAATGGAGCTAGACTATTTTTTTTATAAACAGGCGATGACTGTAGCCGCCATTCAACTAACGACATTTTGTTGCAAACAATCTAATATGAAAAACGTTGCAAACTTAATATTAATGTATTTATAACACAAATTAATGTTAATTTGTAACTAAAATTAATTGTTCGATGAAATGAAGCGTTTATTTTTCATGTTTTAACTAAAACAGATTAATTTAGTAATTCAGTAAAACAATTTTTTTTTATAATAACTCTTTGTTGAGATTTAAAAACAAACAATAGAAAAAAAAAGGTACATTATGTACCTAAAAGCGGTGCAATAAGAGCCACTTTACGAGCAAGTATGTTGAAAAATTGTTTTTCTTTTTACATCTCGTGGAAATGATGTATAAGTAAGTAGGTTAAATTTTATTCAGACATCGCATGTAAAATGGATTATAAATTGTTGAATATTATTGTATGCCTGATATGGTAAGAGCTGCTTGCTCACTTTGTTTTACTATTAAGATCTTTGTTTACCACCAGCTCTAACAATAAATGATTCTTATTCTTATTTTTATTCAGTTATTAATACGGACTTTAATCATATAAAAAGATTGTGTAGTAGCTCAAGTAAAAGTATTCTGGTGTGTCTTTTCGGTACCGATTATTTATGGGTGAAGACATTAACGTTTAATTATTTTTCCAACTAGTGAACTCCTCAAGAAAGATAAGTGTGTAGCACTCTTACAATCCCTTAAATCACTGGCTAGCTTTTACTACGTCAACAAGACAAAAAGTTACATCAATAAATTTAATGGAGGATTAATTTTAATGAGCGTTTCTGCAACTGAGTGTATATGTATTAGGTGAAAAAATGAGTCAGAAAAAAAGCGGGTGGCGTGCCGTAGTTACTGCCTACCCCGTAGCTTTAAAAAGATCAGCTGTCCTAAACATTTTTGACGTGATTTTAATTGTTATAAGAAAGTTATTTGGTTTAATGACCTGATCATTTTAAAATATTGTGTACTCATTCAGATTGACTACATCTATGTACAGATAGATTATAGATAGATCGGCTAAGTAAAACGCATCACTTTGTCCACTTACAGAAGTTAACCATCGACCAGACGCGCATTTTATCGATTTCCCATGTTGCGTTAAAAGGGCTCATTTGGTTTTATTGTATGGAATGGATGGAAGTATAATTTGCATTGAGTTGGTGGTCACGCACGTGGCGGGCGTTTCCTTTTTATTGTTCGGGTCCCGAGCCTTTCCTTTAATGTGGTGGGTGGACGGACCCACCTGGATTGAGTTACGAAGGGTTATAACGTCTGTTAGCTTTTTAAGACCGTTTGACTTTGAATGTTTTCATTGTGGAACTTGACAGTTGACAGACAAATTAAGGGTATATTTTCGTTTGTGACGTCATCACTTGCTGTCAATTTTCAATAAAAAATGTTGATAATGTTTTGTAAGTTTTCCGTGACCTTTTGTTTGTGCTCCCACCATCGATAAGAAAAGTGTTAAGTATTTTTTGTGAAGAATACCTAGTTAGTAGGTAGGTTTTTTTTCACACAATAAGAAATTCATTACTTAACTAAAACATTTTAAATTAACCGAAGTGGGAAGTTTCGGTTAATTTAAAGTGTAACCTACATACATACCACTTTTTTCAAACTAAATACGATCATCACTGTGGGTAAAAAAATTGTGTATAGAGATACAAAAAATATGATTTCACAATATGTAGAGTAAAGGAATATGCCTACATAACTAATTAAATTTATTAAACACTTATTTTTTTAAATATTTTTATAGTTTCAAAATTACACATGTGATATTTTTTACTAACCGACAAGGAGGAGATTCTATGATATACAAGGTGTTACAAAAATACAAATAAACCTTTAAGGGGGTGGTGTAGACCATCAAACTGAACAACTTTCACTATGGGACCAATATCGAAATCGCAAAAAAAAAAATTTATGTTCTATACGCTACAAATCGACTAGAGCTAAAATATGTATGGGATATCAATTTTTTTGTTTGCGATTTCAATGTTGGTCCCATAGAGAAAGTTGTTCAGTTTGACGGTCTTAACAACCCCCTTAAGAGTTTTAAAAATTTATTCTTACTTATGAAACACCTTGTATACAAGGTGTATTGGTGGTTTTTCGCGATTTCGGTATTGGTCCCATAGTGAAAGTTGTTCAGTTTGATGGTCTACACCACCCCCTTAAATGTTTATTTGTAGTTTTGTAACACCTTGTATACCGCCGGTATTCTAATTTTGAACATACTGAAAAAAAAAAATCACCGACATTTTCGTCAATTCGGTATGTCAAGTTTTTTTTTGGGAGGACAAAATGGAAAACCATTTCGAGATAATTGTCTCAATAACAATATTTTATATGTCAGAATATTTAAAATGAAAGGATTAAACTAAATATCAACTTAAAATAAGTGGTCATTCAGAAAAAATATGTTCAATGTGTCAGAATTTGACATTTCATGTTGCCGTTTCCAACATGGAGTAAGAAAGAGAAGGCAGGTAATTTTTATTTTTAAATTAAATTTTTAAACAACAAAATTAACAACGTGGAGTTCGAATAATTTTTTCGAGCCCACTTTTGCCATTTACAGATAAACTTCATGAATTGAAAAAAAAAATGTTTCTTATAATGATATCTTCTATCCGTAAAAAATATAAAATAAAGACAAAAAAATGCTTGACATACCGAATAATTGTGTGAATAATATAGTAGATTACACACCGAGGGCAGGAAAGTAAGAAAGGTCTCAGATGTCATTTGATTGCTGACCGAGGTGAAGCCGAGGTCAACAAACATGTGATCTGAGGCTTTCTTATTTACTGCCCGAGGTTAGTTTACTATTTTTCTCCTCGACGGAGGTGGAAAGCGGCAACTTCGTTTAGCGCAGCGGGAAGAAAATTTACGCTTTTCGTCCGGAGGGGAGAAAACAACATTTTCTATGTTAGAGATTTTAAAATGAAAGGATTACGGATATTTTTAAAAAATATAAGGTCGTTTTCGACCAGGTGTGCGATTTATGAATCTCATTCGGTGAGCTCAGCAGTTGAATATGTCAAAATTAGTATGGAGATTTGCATCTTCCTACTGCTGATGCGACTTTCAAAAATCATACTTCAGCAGTGCTATTTTTGAAAGTCAAATCAGCAGTAGGAAGATGCATATCTCCATAGTAATCTCCATAGTAATTTTGACATTTTCAACTGCTGAGCTCAGCGAATGAGATTCAAAAATCGCACTCCAGGGCCCTATTCAATAAACGCAACAATTACAGGTGAAAGGCGACAGGCGAAAATTCGACAATTATTTACAGTTCAATAAAAATGTACATTGACAAAATTGTCAAGAGCATTGAGTTCTGCTTACGTAGGTCGTGGGTTCGATTCCCACGGGGGGCACCTAGTGACATGTCACTTTGTGCATTTTTCCCCAGTTTGTTAGGATATTACAGGCTGAATCACATGATTCCATGCTTCGGATGGCACGTTAGGCCGTTGATCCCGGCTACTATCTTTGGTTAGGTACATAAAAACCACGTCAGAGGCCCGTAAGGCGGTCTGAAAAAAACTCTGATACCAGGGCTTGCTGCCCACACGATAAGAAGAAGTGTTTAATAAAACAAATACTTAAGTCAAGTTTTTCAGGACAAATTGTCATTATGTCTATTCTATTTTTATTAAATGGCGTTTCCTTGTTAGATTTCGCCAGTGTCAAGTATTGAAGATATATTTATTAGATATTGTACGGTAATAGGATATGGCGATCTCAAAACCCCGTTTTTAAACAAAAACACACACTTGAAACCACCATAAAACGGCGGAGCCACTTGGGCAATCAAATCGCAAGCCGACGACACGTCTACTTGTTACCTCCTTAGCCACGCGACTCCTCTGTCACATGTCACCTGTCAGGAGAAAAATTATTGAACAGAAATATGTCAAATTGTCGCTACAATCCGACAAATTTCTTTTCTCAAACATGCTTGGAAATTTGAGCATTATGTTGACAACCTTCTTTGAAATAAATCGAAATTGCTGTACTATGCGAGCGGTGGCAATAGTTGTATGAAAATCTATATCTGTCGTAGTTTAGCGGCCAAATAAATTACATAGTAAACTTATATTATGTCGTGTAATTTAAAAATGGAACGATCTTTTACTCCGAAACATGGCAACCAAGGAGGTAACTTATCAAAGGTTTGGTTTAAATTTTGAACTGGCTTGCAAATAAAAAGCTTTATAATGAAAAAAAAAACGAATGGACACTTTAACCACAGATAAGTTATAAGTTACTAGCTTTATCGCAGGAAAAATTATTGTTGTTCGTCATTGATTTTTAAAAGTTGATTAATTTTCATTTCCGCGCATTCATAATTCATAATATTTATTGCATAATCATAATAATAACATAATAGCATTGTTTGAGAAAAGCACTATACAAGCCTTGGCCACAACTAGGCATTGATGGACTTACGTATGTGTGCCTTGGCTTCGCCTCGGCCCACATTTACACGTTCGTCCATCGATGCGTCTTTTGCTGGCCACTGCAGTAATGTACTATAATTTTCCACCATGACATTTTGACGAAATTATCAGATTTTCCACCTGTAATTGTCACGCTTATTGTCACGTTTATTAAACCGGGCCCTGTAAACTCCTCGGTAAATTTGAAAAGTACATAAAATAACTGGCCGATAAGAAAAACATAATTATAATGTCAGAATTTGACATTTTATGTTGCCGTTTCTGTTTCCAGCATCGAAGTAGAAAAAGAAGGAAGGTGTCTTTTTTAGATTAGCAAAGTTTTTTCTACATGAGTTCGAATGATTTTCTTGTGACCACTTTTGCATTTAGAGATTACCGTTCAAATTCATTTAAAAATGTATTTGTATTGATAAACTAGCTAGCTTTTACGGTTCGCTTTCATTGCAACAAACTATCTTTCATAAAAATACTTATTTTATAACTATCTCCCATAATCTGTATATTCTTCTGTCTAGCCCCACACCAAGAAATGGTGGTTGGGCAAAAAATCTCGAGAGAAATATATCTCAAGACAATAATTATATTACTACTATTGTATTGTATGGTATAGTCAAAGTGAATTTACGCTATGGTATGGTGCTAAGGGACCCTCCGTACGTGAGTCCGACTTACATTTGGCCGGTTTTCTTTAAATATAGTAGTTTACTTAACCACTCATCTGACCGGTTTTTTGACCTTGACTTCCTTTTGTGCACCCGGGCATATTTTCATACCGGAAAAAAAAACCGTTGTTTGCCCGGGGTATATTTGTTTCCCAACAGCCCTGCTCTTTAATATTTATCTGTCCTTGTTTTTCCTACAGAATAATCCATAAGCTCTATATTTCTGTCTCTAACTTACAAAATTACCCCGACGTCTTTTATAGAAGTTCAGACCCCCAGTTCAATAGTTTTGTCGGAATATCAGTTTGAATCCGCGCGTCCCAAGTATCGGTCGGTTTCATGTTTCAAGTGGGTGTTTTGTGAAGTGATTTATTGTGTTTACTTGTTTAAAGTGGCAGTGCTAATCATGTCTATGGATAAATAAACCATTCTGGATGCCGAAAACCAAAACATACGTGAGTCTTTTGTTCTTATTTATAAATAATCATTTTTATTTGAAACCGAAGCCGTTTGTGACTCATGTTTTCCGTCCTAATTGTTTAGACTTATCGTAATATGACACCACTTGATATTTTGGAATGAACTAAGTGGATTACGAAAATAAAGAATATTATCTGCAAATTTTTATCAACATTTGAAGTGCTTCAACCATTTTAATGGTTGTTTTCGTCGTTTTTTCGACTCTAAGTGTGTGTGCCGCTGGAACAGCTGGAGCTGGTCAAGATTGACTAGATTTTTCAAGATGGTGGTCACAAATAACATATTTTTTTGGGGAGTTTTTAATGACCGAGGGCATATAAGTGGTTAACAAAATTTTAAAAATATTGCTTTTATGACTAGTGGAGAAAAATTAGCCGTGGAATTTAAATATTCCCATTGTTTTGGCAGACGTACCTAAACCACTGAACCGATTTTGATGGTTGAGATGTCATTCGACTGCAATAATTTAAGTCTGTGATTGAGTCATAATTGCAAACATGACGTGGATGTACATTGAAGATATTTATATAAATGTTAATTGGCGGTGTTTGGAATAGGTACCTACGTAATGGAATACATTGAGACCATTTTTAGAATTTTTGTCTGTTTGTTTGTGCACACGTTATTTTAAAACTACTGAACAGATTTGGATTTCACGAAAGCATAGGGCTTAGTTTGGATTGGCATCAAACTAGTACCTACCTAAGTAATAAAATCTTTTCTGTTCAATTATTCATTGAAATTGGTAGGAAGCAAGGTTTTAGTTGTTTTGATATTATTTGCAGTGATTTAATTTCAGAAGTAAATAAAAATTGCATGATTTTCTTATCAAGAAATTTATACTACGTAGGTAATTTAATCTTCTTGCTTAGAATTTATTTGAAACTGTGCGCGACTGTATTGGTAATTGTATATTGAAAAGCCGACCAAAGAGAATGGTCATAGATTTGGTATACGCTACTTAGACGACACTGACATAATTGAAGTCATTTCAATTTGATTGAACAATATGACAAAAATTATCCTAGAATTCGTTAATTTTTTTTGGAATACAACATAATTTTAGCTTTAGAAAAATACAAATAATGAATTATTCCCGTAGAAAGAGCAAGTAATAGAACGAAGAACGTGTTTTGTCTCATTTACTCATTGAGGGATGCATAATACAAATTCACTCTAGTTAAAAAAGGAGATCGCTACCTTATTGCTGTCCTTATTGACGTAGCCATATTTTTGCTCTAGCCTCTATGGTCTGACATCGGAGTCAGACAACAAAAATTTCATAAAAATGTTTGTTGCTCTATATTTCGATGAATAGTTATTTCGTAATAATTTAATTCATTGTAATTTGTTGCGAGTGGGTGACTTTAAGTTCACAACATGGTAGCGTGCAGCGTTTTAGGATGCAAGAGCCGCACTGAACGTTGCAAAGAAAATATTTCATTCCACGGGTATGTTAACATTAATTCACGTTTTATTGCAGGAAACATTAATAATAAAACGCATTTTAATAGTTTCATTCATCGGGCAAGTGTTAAAGACAATAATTTAAAAGTTAAAGCTAAATTTTGTGATTTGTAATCTCAATAAGGGTGATCAGATGTCATATTAAAATTACCCTGTTTCCACCTTGAAAATAAGGTACACCAAGGGCTGTGCCAAGGGTAAGCCGGAAGAGGTTTCATGAGGTATTTTGTAACCGCTAGTTAAACGTAGTTAAGCATACCATACCATGGATAGCTGTCATTGCCTCAGGGTTAAAAGCTCCAACAAAAAACAGCATTAAAAATAGAGGTCGGTCGGTCGTCGGTTAACTAAAGCTGGCGCGTGCCACACATTTACGCAATGCCTTTGTCTCACTGCACGCAGTATGTCTCATCGAACTCATTTGTATGTGTCTGTGAACGTGCCAGCAGCTTTAGTTAGGTTAACCTGTAAAACATACCATGATAGATGTCGTTGACGTGAGTTGAATCCTTAGGGCCTGTTTCACCACTTCTGGGTAAGTTCTTGTTAGCTTATCCGACGGATAGTTTGACATATTTTGTATGAAATTATGTCAAAATATCTGTCGGGTACGCTAAGAAGAACTTATTCAGAAGTGGTGAAACAGGCCCTTAGAGTATTTATTTATTCTACTTACAAACTTATCTGCACTTTTTGGTAGCATGAGGTATGTATGTTTGAGGCAGCATGAAATCCGCAACTTTGGACTTTATTCCATTACTTTAGATTTTAATTTTGAATGTTAAAATTCATGAAAAACTGTGTCGTGTGAACCCCAAACGCGATAGCTTCGAAATTATTGTTCCGCAATTAAAGGCTGTTAGATAAGGTATAAAATTGTATGTAAATGCGTAAGATTGTTTAATCTGGCACGTTGGCAGAGGGGAAATGCTAAGGCGAGGCGGTCCCTATATAAATCGTCTAAGGTTGGATCATAAAGAATAGTTAGAGAGGTTTTTTTTATGTCTGTTTGTCTATTCGTTTGATTGTTTGTGTGTTTGTTTGTTTGTTCGAGCATCACGTAAAAACTACTTTACCAATTTTTTCGTGAGGAGTTGTAGCTTTTTTGCGTTTTTAAGTGATGTATTTTTTCTTCAGTTTTCCAAGCGACGAATATTTTAAAAATATATGGGTCTTTACAACTGGCAGACTCAATTGGTCACCTACTATAAATTCGCGTATTTGAAGAACATCTGTTTATTGAAAATATACGTATAAGAGAAATGGAATACAGTGACACTCCAACACGGTATATGTATAAAGGTAAATTCAATATGTCGGTAGATAGTACCTACACAAGTAGATAATTATAATAGTCAAAGTAGGTATATCTAGTTTAGCTAGGAAAGAGTATAGGTCATTTATTATTTGTAAACTGGAAGACTAAGGCCACTTCTGAATAAGTTCTTGTTAGGTTATCCGACAGATATTTTAACATTATTTCATACAAAATATGTCAAACTATCTGTCGTATAAGCTAACGAGAACTTACCCAGAATTGGTGAAACAGGCCCTAAGGCATTGTCCTAATTGGGCAATGTCGGTAAAGCTGGTTAGATTCTTTATTAAATAATGTTAGGTAGCATTGCTTTCTTTTTTTAGTTCTAGTAATGTTTTCGAGATGATTGTTTTCATACAAGAAGCGAAAACCAGTTTACCTACTTAAGCCTACTAAAAATCAGGTTCGGGTTTCGATCTCATTTGATTCTGTTCACCTTAAACTAGGTTACCTTACCTACCATACACTAAATGTTGGCTCCCTGCAAATTGTTCAATGTAATTGATGCTTAAGTTCGAGCTAAGTAGGGTCGAAATGTATGGATTTTGACATTTAACTGTAGGTTTTAGCAAGGTCTTACAATTATAGTACAGAATATGAGCCTCTATAGCTTACCAGAAAAGGTGTGTATCAAATCTTACATTAAAATATGATAATGTTCTATAAGTTAACAACATAATTTATGATTTGATACAAATAAATAACTTTATTAAAATGTATTCTCGTTATTATAATGACACAACAGGTAACAATAAATTGAAAATTGCATATTGCATAATGTGCTATTATAATGTTCTTCTACTTCTTATCGAGTGGGCTGCAAGCCCTGCCCCTCTAGCATGCCAACGCCGAGAAAACGACAAAAATCGAGACGTGCCTCCATCTTTATTATTTTACGTACGCCAAAAAGAGCGCGCATGACGTTTTTCTCGTTTAAACGCTTTGTCGTGGGTGGCATGCTAGCCGTGCTGGTGTCAGAGTTTATTCAAACCGCCTTACGGCCTCTGACGTGGTTTTTATGTAACGACTACTACCACCAGAGATAGTAGCCGGGACCAACAGTTTAACGTGCGATCCGAAGCACGGAATCATCTTTCTTTTCAGACAATCAGGTGACTCAGCCTGCAATGTCCTAACCAACTGGGGAAAAACGCACAAAGTGACATTTCACTAGGTGCCCCCCGTGGGAATCGAACCCACGACCTCCGTGTCAAGAGCCCAATGCTCTTAACCATTAGACCACGGAGGCAGTTCCACGGAGGCGGATTATGTTCAATGGGTACCAGCCCGTCTAGTATGATTTCTCTACTAGCGTGCCGACTCTATTTTTTCCATACTAAGTACTTGTCGCAGCTAGCACGACGCTCTGAAAAGCGCGAGAACAGCAGTGCGAATTTTGAAAGTCACACGTTCAAATCAGCAGTAGAAAGACGCATAATGTCCATAGTAATTTTAACATTTTCTACTGCTGTTTACAGCGAGTTACGGGTGTCTTTCAAAAATCGCACTACAGGGGCTATAGACAAGGTAACATTTCTTTTGGCGTAGACGCTAGTAGAAATGACAGAATGTATGGATTTGACATTGGCGATCGAAACATTTTGACGTTTTCTTTCTCCACCATACGTCAAGTCCATACGTTTATTTTTTTTTTTCTACTGTCGTTAATGTTAATCGAAAGTACTTTTTCTAGAGGCCCTGGTTATTTTCTAAGCAGCCGAAGGCGCGGTGCGCACATGTAGTGAAATCGTACTAGACTCAAAGGACTGTAAGTATTCACCCTACGAGCGGCGCGGGAATCTCATTCGGTGAATTCAGCAGTTGTAAATGTCTTTATAGTGTGGATTTGACTTTCAAAAATCGCTATGTATGATTAATGATTTTTGAAAGTCAAATCAGCAGTAGAAAGATGCATATCTCCAAAGTAATTTTGACATTTTCAACTGCTGAGCTCACCGAATGAGATTCAAAAATCACACTTGTGTACACACACGCCGTGTGTACATAATATAGCATAGTTCATTTACCCATTTTTATGGGAGTTTGATTTCCTATGGTATCACTGGATGAAATTATCGCTGTCTCATACGCGGTTACACTGATGTTCCGTCTATCAGCGTAAGCGAAATACTTGGCCTATGATTATTCCATTCAATTACCTTTGTGTTTCAGTCATCCAAAGACGGATCGAGAAAAAAATTGTCGCAAATTATTTTTAAAACATTTGACGCGGACGTGCTCCAGTAACGGCATTTCGCCGTACAATGAAAAAAATCAGAAACAAGGATAATTTTGCAGTTGTCACAGGATGTCAAAAGCTTGAATTTGTTCGCCATTTTGTATGGTAATCACAATATTTGATTTTAATTAATATGTTTTCAAAAATATTAGTGTTTCAGACTGGTATTTCAAAAAATCGATTCATTATGTTTTTTAAATTTATATAAACTTTCTTTTTACGTAAACTGTAAATTCAACCGTGTAGCGTAACCCTTCTAAAAATGTTCCTAAAGTAACCCCATTTTTAGCAATATTTCGACGAACAGTGTCCGGATTTTATGCGATTACTAAAATAAATTATATGAAACATACAAAAAAACGATTCATTACATTTTTAAGTAAAGGCAGTTCTTTCATAATAAATATAAAACACTGAATATGCAATAGCATATCACTGAAAACAATGTTCCTAAAAGTAGGGGTTTTAGAAAATATACCCTTAAATGGTTATGTTTGTAGAGAGAAAGGGTTAAATTGCAAATAATTTTTAGCTTTCGGAGATCTATTTTATTTGGTTATTTTATTTTATAATACTCACCAAAAATAACACATATCAACTCAAAGTAATTTATAAGCATGAAGTCTTTAAAAGTCAAATAATTTTTGAAGCTACCACCGCGTGTCGGAACGTGTTGTCGCATAAGAGTACATCTTATTTCATTAAGGGCCTGTTTCACCACTTCTGGGTAAGTTCTTGTTAGCTTATCCGACAGATAGTTTGACATATTTTGTATGAAATTATGTCAAAATATCTGTCGGGTTAGCTAACAAGAACTTATTCAGAAGTGGTGAAACAGGCCCTAAGCTTCGTATCCATGACGCGCAACACGTGACGGTGACGCTCAACATGTTCGGCAACGATGGAAAACAACGCGCGTCGTTGCTTCTTTTTAAGTTTCTTCTTTTTGCAAAAGAAACAACGTCGCATGTTGTTTTGCAACGTTGCTTAACATGTTGAGCGTCACGTATTTCTTAGGTTCATTAAATCATTTGAACGTTATAAAAATTGTATTATACCAAATGTTATTATACGAAACAGGAAGCACCGTAATGTAGCTTTATTGTAACTTGTCAAAATATAGTAATTAAAGGTAATCTTACAATGAAGTTCTCAATGTGCTACGATTCTGTTCGGCGTAGTCGCTACGCTAGCTACATTCGTAGACTTCGTAGCAGAACTCTACGTAACTTTTTTTATCTACTTTTTATACAAAATGGAATAAAACATTACTTATACTTTAAAATTTTAATGACTCCATAGCTATTTTGGTAAAAGTTTATATTTGCATCCTACTTGTAAAAATCACTATTAATTTAAATAACCGCACAAAAAGAAGCGACATAATAATTAATCTTATAAAATCCTTTTAGCAACATGAAATGTATGCACAAAGGAAACCAATTAGGCTACCATTGGTTAAGCATAAAAATATAAGCCGAAATAAGCTGATTATACTTATTTGGTGTCCGACGACCTTTATGAACGACAACCAACCAAAATATAATGATTAGGTAAGTAATAGGTACTGGGATATTGGATGGTATTACGTAGTACTTAGTGGTATTTAAGCGGAATGACTTTATTGTTTATTTATTACTAAATAACTATTAGAACGTAGCGTTGATTTTTTAGCGTTAAATATAAATAGGATAGTATTTAGCCCATTTCCTCCCTTCTGAAAAATCCTCAACTTTTGTTGAATAACATACGTATTCAACAAAAGTTGAATAATATACGTATTCTACAAAAGTTGAATAATATACGTATTCTACAAAAGTTGAATAACATACGTATTCTAAAAGATTTGAATAACATACGTATTCTACAAAAGTTGAATAACATACGTATTCTACAAAAGTTGAACGTACGTATTCAACAAAAGTTGTAGAGGATGACAGGGTGTAAATTTAAATGCGTTTCATATATCAAACAGGATGTTTCAGACCATCAAACTGAACCACTTTTATTATGGCATTAAGGGGCAACTTGATGCAAATGTATGGACCAGGTTATTTTTCGTGATTTCCCTGTTGGTCCCATATTTTGATGGTGAGTTTCTACTATATTATATAATCTTCAGCGGTTGGGTTGTATGTCAGTCAGTCATCCAGCGACGTATAGGAGGTAAGTCATTAGATCAATTTAGAATTTCATCATGCAAAAATTTGCACGTTCCTAAAAAAACATACGCATCTTTAATTTTACACTGTACCGATGATATTGAATATAACTAGTAATTATTGGGAAAATTTGTATTTATATTCGATCCTGTATGCAAACATATATCGGTAATAACTAATAACGAATCCCATACTACACGACCAAAACATCTTTTTAATTGCATTGCAACATTTGTCCATTCTACCGTCAATTCCACTCAAGTTGATTGGCAACTTGACATTTCATTTAACCAACATAGGCACAGTTTTATTTTAACCCTGTCTTTCCGAACGCACTGCGACATTATACATATTCATATTTTGTTTGACAGCCACTGTAATAACAACCAAAATGTATAGTTTCCTGGGCGTGTAAGTGTAGAAAGTAACTTAACATGTCACAAGTAATGAATGCAAGTAGAACTAACCATTAAGGTGACCCCATGCAAATTAGGCCGCGGTCGATATAACGTATTAGTAAGTAAAGTAACCTAAGCGCATTAGGGATTCGTAAGCAAAATTTAGTAAAGCTACACGTAAATAGATTGTACTTAAATACTGTAACCTAATTATGTTCTATTAGTTATACATACGTCAGACTATTTATCTATCTAGATTTTTAAAATACGTTTTTTTATTTTGTTATATTTATAAATAATTGACTTATTGCTTGTGAGTTAGCACCGCATTTCCGCGGTTTGAAGGAGTATCTATCCAATCTCGAGGATTGTTTTTGAGTAAGAACACAACTGAGAAGGATTGCGGAGCCTCGTGGTAGGCTGAAACGCGAACCGCGCGAACACCACGTGAAAAACAAGACGTGTTCGGGCCAAACCCTGAAACGTGACTCTAAAATAAGTTACATAGTAAATAAAATTGTCTGTTTTCGTGTTTTCACATTGAAAATAAAGATAGGTATATGTTTTATTCTTAATTAAGGGCCGGTTGCTTGCGTCTAGGGCGGCCATTCTGCCAATGTCAAATAGTTTAGTGTTCTAATCTCAAGTATTATTCTATGGTCAAAGTTTTTCCTACAAAATGTTAGAGCCACGTGCAAGGAGATATGATCACATTCACTCACTCACGTTCACTCACCGTCAGACTCGCAACGCGACTCCAGGAGTGCAATTCTCTAAGCGCTAACATCGGTTGAAACCATAGACAGACTTAAACTCTAGTGATAGACTTGCCCTTGCATAGAAGCAACTTGTTCCACCTGATTGATGTTCCCGAGTTCACTTCGTCACTATAGCAATGACGACCGCAATGTGTCATTTTGTGTTGTTTTGTGTGACATGTTGTTTGTTTGAACGAGCTTGTCTATCGCTAGAGTAATATGTCTATGGTTGAAACATCGGTGAACTGTCAATTCGGTATGCGTTTCGACGATCTGAAGGATGCAAGAAGGATGTTACCTGGATGGAAGGATGGACCTTAGAGAATTGCACTCCTGAAAATATTTAATAAATTTGAGGAGAATAGATGATTGAAACATCGATCATGGAGTAACATTGATTCCTTATTTCGTCGCGATAAGCTCATACTCGTATAAGTTATGCGGTTTCAAAATACGGTATCGATCGGTGAGTATTCTACGTCACTAGTAATCTATTAATCTAGACCTAACCTAACCATCAATCAAATATTCTAGTACACTGAAAGGTGTTGTTTATTTCATGTTAAATACCTATTTCCATCGATGTAAATGATAAAGTATGCTATTAGCTAAGATTAGCAATAGTATTGTATAAAATTTAGTTTTGCATGCCTACTTAGGTAGAAAATAAGATACGTAGTAAAATTATTTTTCTTCCCTCCGGACGGAAAGCGTCAATTCTCGTCCCACTGCGCTAAACGAAGTTGTCGCTTTCCACCTCCATCGAGAAGAAAAATAGTATACTAACCTCGGACAGTAAATAAGAAAGCCTCAGATCACAAATGTTTGTTGACAACATGGTGAACATGTGATATAACAATTACATGAAATCTGAGACCTTTCTTACTTTCCTGTCCTTGGTGTGTAATCTACTAGTAATACCTACTGACTACTATGTTTTAGTAAATAAAACTTATTTCATTTCACCTGAAACTCATTCGAATGTTAGCACATTTTTCCCGTAGGTACATCATACAGAAGGAGTCGAGGCGCTGGCGCACGCTTTGTCGACCTTGACATACGGTCGGTAATTGTATATCATACCGGATTTATTCTTGGTTTACAATTATCGACCGTATGTCAAGGTCGCCAAGGCGCGCCCACGCCTTGACGCCACCTCAACTCCTTCTGTATGCGATAATACGCTTTACAACGCCGAATCCTATTATCATAGTTTTGATTTCGGTTCAGTACCTTATATGATGTTCTGTTGTGCTACAGTTGTTTGCAAAATACAAGCGTTTTAGTCTCAATCAAACGCTTGTGGTGAAGTAAGCTTCTACTTTTGAAATAATCATCGAAGTTAATGTCGACCAGGAGTGCGATTTTTGAAACTGAGCTGAGCTGAGCAGTTGAAAATGTCAAAATTACTATGAAGATGTACATCTTTCTGCTGCTGATGTGACTTTCAATAATCATACTTCAGGATTGCAATTTTTGAAAGTCAAATTAGCAGTAGAAAGATATTATGCGTATCTCCATAGTTATTTTGACATTTAACACTGCCGAGCTCACCGAATGAGATTCCAAAATCGCACTCCAGTGCGCGTTTTTGACGGCAGCCTTAGCCTTATTTTGTGATTTGCCTGTGGACTGTAGATAGGTACTTGCCGGTATACAGGGTCCTTCTTAATATGCTGACACTTTTTTGAGGGGATGGTCAGACCATCAAACTGAACTACTTTCTCTATGCGACTAACATGGAGACCGCAAAAAAAATCTGCTGTCATACAGTTACATACTGCCTATACAGTTGGCTCGAGTAGGTTTGCAGTTTTGTATGGAAGAGCTGATTTTTTTTTCGCGATTTCGTTGATGGTGCCATAGTAAATGTTAGTTAGACGGTCTGATCACCCCCTTAAAAAGTGTCTGCATATTAAGAAAGACCCTATATAGGATGGCAATGAGCTTCAGTTCTGGCAAAAGTTCTGGTTCTTACATAGACAATCGGACGCAAGCAGTGGTAGCTAGTAACTACATCTCCAGCTGGGTGACTATTCCTAGCGGTGTCCCTCAAGGTTCACTACTCGGTCCGTTACTATTTATCATTTATGTGAACGATATTGAAAAATGTTTCCACACGTCTCGCCTGCTATGTTTCGCTGATGATATGAAAATTTTTATGAAGGTGTCATCTCGAGCTGATGCTGATGCCCTACAGTCTGACCTTTCTCGCCTTGATGACTACTGTGCTCGAAATTATCTCGATCTCAATCCGTCGAAGTGTAGCGTTGTCACCTATAGTCGTAAGCGCAACCTAATCCTCTTCGACTATAGGCTGAAAGGGCAAATACTGCAAAGGGAGTTGGAAGTGCGTGACCTCGGAGTGTTTCACGACTCTAAATTGTTATATGACACCCACATTAATACCATCATCAACAAAGCCTATAAAGCTTTGGGTTTTATAAAACGCTGTTCAGTTGATTTTAATAATATTAAAACAATAAAAATTTTGTACTGCACTTTTGTCCGCAGCAATTTAGAGTATGCTACGCAAGTGTGGAACCCGAGTTATGACACATACATTAAGCGTATTGAAGGTATTCAGCGGAAGTTCGCCCGGTATTTGTGTTATCGTAGTAGAGTACCTTATGATCCGGATGACTACCTCAATGTGTGCAAGAAGCATCATTTGCTTCCGCTAGTGCAACGTCGTGAGGTCGCTGACTTATTATATCTCTTAAAGATTGCATCTGGAGCCATTGACTGCCCTGAACTCTTGTCCAAGATATCTCTTAGAGCCCCTACCAAGGTTTTAAGACACAACCCACCACTAGCCCTTCCACCCTGTTCCACTAACTATAGACAAAACGCGTTTGTGCGACGAGCGGGCAACAACTTTAACATTCTATCTAAAGACTATGACTTTGATATCTTCTGCACCAGCGCGGCGTCAGCGAGGAATGCGCTAAATCGTAGATTTTTTAACGAGTGATGAGGCTTTATTGGTGTTAATGTTTGTATTGTAATCTATATTATTGCGAGGAAGACTGTTTCTTATTCGGTCGATTGTTGTAACGTTCGTTATCTTTTTGTTACCCAATTTGTATTTTTAGTCTAAGATCTGCTTTGTTTTTTTTTT
Organism: Agonopterix heracliana; assembly: GCA_963693445.1. Taxonomy (NCBI): domain Eukaryota; kingdom Metazoa; phylum Arthropoda; class Insecta; order Lepidoptera; family Depressariidae; genus Agonopterix; species Agonopterix heracliana. The sequence continues at coordinate 8,559,055 of OY856310.1, forward strand.
TGTAAGTTCTGTTTCTATCAGCGGAGACCTGTAATTGGCTTTCTGTTAGCCATCCATACTTGTATTGTGTCAACAGCTGTTGGTCTTCCAAATAAAATAAAATAAAATAAAAAATAAAAATAAAATAAAATAAAAACAAAAAAATATGCCTTTTAACAAAAATATTAGTTAACTAAAATAAAATATGAATCCATAATTTACATACATTTTCCATAACCTGAATCACGCTCACTTAATAACCAAATAGGGAATACGGGAGTGTTTTAAATATCGCACGGAATTCGCATCGCGCTCGTGTGTTAAAACCCGTCAAGGCACCTCAGGGAGCATTATTTCAAAGAGTTTGTGAACAGGGTTGTAAACCACTAACGACTGCCCGACCACGATAATGAATTCACTCCACTCCAGAGTACATTTGAATCTAACGAGGTCCTACTCAAAATATTTTAATGTAGGTAATAGGCATGTTATTGTAGATTAGGTATACGATAAAACACTATTTTGTATAAATAATAAATAATGACAGATAGAAAGACTATCCACTACTAGGTATGAGTAAGGGTTGAACTACACCACACAGGACGGCATCGCATTTTTCCGTCGCTCCATCCTTTTCAGTCACGCGGCGTGATGTCGCGCGCGATCGGGTTCCGTCTATCTTATATGCTCCAGCAAATGACGTTCATGAGTGACAGAAAAGGATGGAGCGACGGAAAAATGCGATGCTGTGCTGTGTGGTGTAGTTCAACCCTTATATTGCTCATCTCTAATAGTTCCTAATCAAATTTCATTTCTATATTACTAGGTACAGTAAATAATTATATTTCTCTGGATATAATCTAAAGATGCTTTGGAAAACAGATAACAACAACACTATTTCTGGCATTCATAAGGTATAATACAGGGTGTTACCAAACACCCTGTATAACCTACTTTAGATTCAAACCAAAGGGCTATTTCCTTTTGCAGTTCGGCGTGGTGATTATAAAACCAACCAGGTCTTGAAAACAAAAAATACGTGCCTAATTGAATTGATTGAAAACCCCGCTTAATAAAACAGTGTAACTCAGAAAGATAAACTAATTAAGCACTTTGCACAGGGACTAAAATATAATTCCTAGCATGTTTGCTAATCTTTTTATTCAGGTTAATATCGTTATATTATAGGTAAGTGCCCAGACATGTTTACTATAGCAATAATCTATTTGTTGTTTCCCTAACGTAAACGACCATAACATTTTCATGGAAAATACCGCTAATACTCGTAGTAGAAAAAATATTTTCTTATTTTCCACCACAAATATCCCAGAGGAAAGCGATGTATAAGATCAATGTGCCACTTGAAAATGACTGAATCTTGTATACCATATTTTAAAGATCTGAACCTTTTAACTCTAGCTAGCATGTACATATATGAATGTAGTGTTTTCGCAAAATCTAACCTAGACCTATTTAAGTTCCACACTAGGGAACGTATAAAAGATCAAATGAAGTTGGTACCTTGTAAAACTAAGCTAATGCATAAAAATGTTTACTGCAGAATCCCGCTCATTTATAACAAACTTCCAAAATCACTGCGAGAGAGTACAAACATGACCACTTTTAAACAAGGACTTTCGAAACTGCTAATAAGTAAATGTTATTACACTTTAAGTGAGTATTTGAATGACTCTGTATAGATAGACGTAAGAATTTTAATTGTATGCCCTTGCGGCGGGACATAGCTGGACCGACGACGATGTAACAACATTTATACCTATGCTCCACAATAAACATATTTTCATTTTCATTTTCAGGTGTGGATACCCGACCGCTTGGATATCGAAGACTCTCATGCCAATGGAATTCATCCTCACGATGTCACCATAACTTTTCACCTTCAATGAACGTTCAGTCAGTCCGGTCGACTTTAGCCGTATGGTTTTATACTGGAGGAGCAGACGGGATATCTCTCGTCTACTGAGAGGTGAGCCGGGCGATGGTGCGAGATAGGTACTTCTTGTGTGGACACATTAGCTCTGTTATTTACATGAAATGACCAAAGAAGCTGTTACAGAAGCAAAGTATGTGAAAAGGCGGAAAGCTTACAAATATGCCCAGTTGCACAGGTAGACCTACTTGTTAAAGACCTAGCCTAGATCCTGATAAACTGCTGGTGGAATGGGACCCACAATTTTATTTACGCCAGCAACTTAGATACTCTCCTATGAAAGCAGAACCTGCGTCATATTTTAAGTAAGTACTTAGGAAAAGTGGATGAGGTGAACTCGTCAGTGAAATGCCACATTTAATTTTGTATCAAGGCGGTGTGACCATGACAGTGACATGACCACGAGGAATATGTCTGCGAAGTGTGTCAGAGTCGTGGCGTGTTGTGCATCGTAGAGGAAGACCTCTTTATTGAAGTAGTCAAACAAACGCAGCAATATAAACGTTGCGTTTTGTGAGTCCACCGCACCGGAGATAAAAAACTGTCAAAAGTTAAGCACGTAATAAGTGTTTGTTGGGACAAATATAATTAATTACAATTTAACAATTACAATTAAAAATGTAATTGTAAACTTCACTTACTAACTACATGTAAAAATTGAAAAGTAAATAAATTAACAATTAGAGTTTTTAATTATTAATTGGATTACTTACTTGGCTAATTATAATTACTGTAATTGAAATAACATGTAATTCAGATACATTCGTTAAATTATTAATTTCAATAAATTAAATAAATTACGCTCAAATCAAGCGCGTACTATGAAATAAAATAAAAAGATTTTTTTGCATCAATTTAACCTAATTTACAATAGTTTACTAAAATGTTAAATGTAACAATAAGTACTATCGGTCAACGGAGCAGGATGCCAGTTTTGTAATTCGCCATAGTTTTTTTTCAATTTCTAATCGTGCCGGTATGTCGTGTATGTGTGACTGTGTGTGTATAATATATGAGCTACCTTATACGACTGCTACTAACAGCACCAGTACTGCCTAAGTAAAATAATTTGCATAAAGCATTTCCTTGCTTTATAGCTTGCCTCACGACATCTATAATGACTAGGGTGGCGTTTTGCGACGCCTCGGCTCTGTAATTAGAGACTGTGGAATAAAAAGGCATGAAAGGTTTTTAAATTCTGTCAAGTAAGTACCTAAGTTGTCGACAACGTTGAAGGGGGATATACAAAAGCTATCCAAAATATTGTTAGGTTGTTAGCACGACAACTTTTAGCACGGTTGTTAGGTTGGTATTATTTTTATGTAGTCCAACCACGATCTGTGTTTCAGTGCCTGTTGATTCTGTAGTAGGAGATAAGGTGGGCAAAACTTGCATAAAAGATAAAACACTGTTTATACAATACCGAGAAAAAATTCTAGTAGTATGTGTCACAATTAGGTATTTATTTTAGCAGACTTTACTAGAATCATGTTGACTTTACTAGAAAGATTTTTGTTAAATCTACCAGAATTTGATTCATAACAAAAAAAATTCTAGTATAGTCTTTACATAGGTATACTGCTAGTTATTTTTCTCCGTGAATGTTTTAACAAATTACGCAAAACTTTATTTGTACCGATTCAGTTATTAATTTGGTTTGTTTTTAGATTTGTGTTCATTCTTTATTCACCTTTTGTGAGAGCGTTAGTTAAAACACTTTTAGGTGGAAACACGCCGTTGAAGAAGATAAACAACAATAATCTGATATATTAATATACTAGCGACCCGCCCTGGCTTCGCACGGGTGCAATGCACATAATAAACCTTCCTCTTGAATCACTCTATCTATTAAAAAAAACGCATCATAATCTGTTGCGTGGTTTTAAAGATCTAAGCATACATAGGGACGGACATACAGTGGGAAGCGACTTTGTTTTATACTATGACGTAGTGATTTGAACCACCACAATTTTTTATTAATTCCAGAGGTCATCCACCGTTTCGTGTCTACTTTATTGAAATTCCGAAAGCTGTATTAACGACACGATGGAGTTATTAATAAAACAAAATAAGCTCGAACGTAGCAGAAACGATGTGCGCGAAATTTCCATTTAGGAGTCCCTTTGAGAAACGGTTCGACTAAGATAAGGACCATAAATATTGCTCTATTGTCTTGCTCACAAAGCAAATACTTTTTATTAATTGACCTCTTTATTATAAGCGAAATGGCGGTCAAAAGTTATAAACAATAATCTACTTTGCACCGCTCTGCTGAGCTTCGTTTATAACCCGGAGGGAGATATAAATCGTTGTTCGAAAAACAACAATCATTTTAATATTTCATATTGATTAAAATAAAAGCCTTTTGAGAAAACGAGATTGGGAATCAAATATTATGTCGGGAAATAGTTTGGATTTCGCGAAAGGGTACGAAATCGTACGTAAATTTGCGTTCTTACGATTTTGCGGTACAATTTTTTGTTTAGGCTCGTTTTTATCGGATGTCACCAAGTTTTGGGTCGCAATTTCCCATGCCATCATAAAGACTAATACCAGCACGTTTTGGTGAGGAATTGTGTAGGTAATATACGAAATATTGTGGTTATCAAATCGTTTAACAAATAACTTTATAGTTGAGACCAAAATAATTATAGGCCCGGATTTACCTTTAAATTGGGTAACTTTGTTACCTTTTTATACATTAACAGTGTCACGTTTTAACCAGTAAACAAAACTGAACAATCTACATGACATTAGAAGTGATTTGGTTTTTCTCGAAATCTATTTATTTAAGGCGTATCAGCCGTGGACCACTCTCCTCTCACTCACACTCCATACTAATCGATGAGAAAGAGCGCGTGGCTCCGGTCAGAATTTTGCTGTTTTCTTTGAAAAATTCGATGATTTTTTATTAATTTCGAAAAAGTAAAAAAAACCACATCATTCTAAATTGTATTGTGAACAATATAGTAAATTTTCATTTTGTTCCGATTAAAAATGTAAGAGTAAAATGGTTACAACTGGAAAAAAAGGGGTGACTTTAGAGTCCCTTTTCTTCGGTTTTATTCATTAAAATCGATTTCTAGAAAAACCACATCACTTCTAATATCCTGTAGATGGTTCAGTTTAAATTTCAGCTCAAAAAGTGCCATAGTTAATGAATAAAATGGTTACAAAATTACCCAAAACCGGCAGGTAGCCCCTTAAATTACTTAATATAACTGAAGAAAAGGAAATGTAAAGTCAACTCTTTTTTCCCAGTTGTATCCATTTTACTGTAACATTATTGATTGAAAGGTAATACTTCACAATACAACATGAAATGATTCGATTTTCTTATTTTTTGAAAATTCATAAAAAATCATCATATTTTTCAAAGAAAACGGCTAAATTATGACCGGTGTCACGCACTCGTTCACATTGATTAGTATGGAGAGTCGTGTTCCCGGGCGGATACGCCTTAAAATCTGAAGATAAATAAAAATATGTAGGAAAAGTAGTTGATCTCATCGCTATCATATCGAATAAGTAATTTTTCTTTCATTTCGAGCTTTCTTGTTCGTAGATAGATGGGACTTATAATAAGCACATTCGTTTTAAGCAAACAATAACTCCTTTGACTCGTGCTATATGTCAATGCTTTTTTAAAAGTTGTAAACAATATTTAGAAGTATATATGACCGAAACGATCACAGCTTTAGGCAGGAAACATCTGTAAAAAGCCCCTAAATTCCTTCTCAGTAAATTAAACGGGCAATTTGCAAAAAAGAAGCAAATTCTCAGATTTCAGAATTTGTGCTTTGTACACAACAGAATAATGGCTTAAGAGGACTAACGACAACGTGCCCCCAATTATTTTTATAACAATGGCTGTTTTGTACCGGATCCGCGGGGGGAGCCCCACAGAAATTTGCATGACATTGCCCAACACCAAATGCGATTTGTTTTTGTGAATACCCAAGTGTATTTAGCCTGTGAACTCTGGTAAATTTATGTATGAATATTATCCACTTAGTGACCCGGACGCACTTGACCGCGAACAAAAGAAAGGTTTTTTTGCTAGAACCTAAAATGAGTTGAGCCCGAAATAAATGTTTGTATCACGAGAAATTGCCGTCAAATTCCGACGGTGGAAGCGGAACGGAGCGACGTTGAAAATAGAAATAAACGCGAAGAATTTTCTTTTAGAGCTGGATTAACAATCAGCAATTTTCGCCTTGCACCTTTAGAGAATTTAATTTTATAGTAGACCAGCTACTTATACCAGCAATTAAATGTGTTTTCTAAGATTGGAACCTCTGATTTTAACAACAATAATTTATTCAATGATCTCTTTGATAGGTACTCGCGGACTTTTCCGCCTGACCACCACTAGGCTCATTTTTGCCTGCATACTAAAAAATAAAAGCGCTGTCTAGCCCCGCCCTATTAATGAATAGACCAATTAATGAATAGTTTCCAAACAAAAAATTATGCTCGTATATTATGCGAAAAAAAACTAAGTGATCAGGCGGAAATTTATATTAAAGTTTCTACCCTAGATTTATAAAGTCATATTAAAAAAGTAGAGTTTCAAATAAGCCCGCAACATGAATCACATTGACTTTTTCGTCGTTTAATAGCGAAAAATGTTCACTAACTGCGAACCCGGCTAGCTATATCTCTGCACACTACATAAATCAAACATAAATAAAGGACCTCATAAGCTGTCAACCTAATGCCATTCAAGCCAGGCCTGGGTACGTAATATCGTAAAATAAATCATGTTATGCCTAAAATATGCCTCAATACCCAATGTTGAATGTTAAATCACTTTTAAACGTTTAGTTGAAATGAGACCATTTTCAAAAGCTGGGAAGTTCAATACTGATTCTGGTAATTTATTTTAATTTACAACAAAATGCTTTGCAATAAAATACTATGTGCTTTGTTTATAAACAAAGGCATTTAATTTTTGAATAATAAACTATGTCCTTTGTTTATAAGTAACTAGCTTTACCCGCGCGACTTCATCCGCGTGCTTACTTGAAAAATGCTGAAACAGGGGTATTTTTATTTTTGCTTTTAAATATGCGTACAAAGTTTCAAAAAGATAGGTCTAAAAAAAAATTTTCCCATACTCACTGTTACCCCCCGTTTAAGGTGGTAACCTTAGGGGTTGAATTTCCAAAAATCCCTTCTTAGTGGGTGCCTACGCCATAATACGCAACTTCTATCAAAATTTCATAGTTGTATCTTTAGCGGTTTGGGCTGGGCGCTGATGAATCAGTCAGGACAAACGTTTTTATATAATTATATAGATGAATCACCTAGCTCGATATGTGACGCATTTAATTTTAAAATGAAATCATTGGTACCATTTTATTTTAAATTAAGAATCTATCTCTTATATCAAAATAAACTACTTCTACTGTGAGAGCAAAACTGAAATCGCAAAATAATCAACAAATTGTCTCGATTAAATTCATACCTGAGCAAATGAAAATTGAGATTGAAATATGTAAGCTGCAATATGATATTCAATTATTTTTTAAAGTAAGAACAACATTAACTGAATTTATTTTATCATTTCAATAAAAGATAATGAAGTTTCATTTTATATTTAATAATGTAACATTTTCAGCAACCTTTTACAATGTCACCCTGTAAAAATTGCAAAACGTATATTCTAGTTATTTCACGTTTTGCTAAAATATTAAAAGCGTTATAAAAGCATGGACGAACAACAAAATTTGAATTACAAAATAACTTCAGAAACGAAAAAACGCAAATGACTAAATAAGTCTATGTTAAATATCTATGCCTCGATTAATTAACAGAGCACGTTTTGTAGGGTTCCGTACCCAAAGGGTGAAAACGGGGCCTTATTACTAAGTCTGCGTTATCTGTCCGTCCGTCCTAGCTTTAGATCTTCTGAACCGTAATTAATAGGAAGCCGGTTTAAATTTTCACAGAATATGTATCATCATAGTGGATTTGACGAAAAAATAACTTAAAATAAAAACTGAGAAGAAAAAAACAAGTCCAGTATAGAATTCCGTTATGTAATATTGAAGCGACTTTCACAGTCGGGACCCATTATTGTGAAAATTTGTTCCGGTCTAGAATTTCTAAAGGGTCCCGAAGTCGCTTCAATATTACTTGAAATAATTCTAGACGACTGTTTTTTTCACACACACGATCACACTGGACAGAGTTTCGGTACTACTGGTAAAACGTGGATGTTCTGAGGTTTCAGAATATATCTGACTACCCCCTCGGGGAATATTGTCGGAAGACACGGGTACGCGCTCCCGGCCTCCTCGAGCTATTATTACTGATTCCCCATCCCTTCCCACAGTAATAATATCCTCAAACCCCCTTTTATCCTTCCCTACATAACAGCTCCCGTCTTATACCAAATCCTATTCCTTTCCGCCAATCCAAGGTTGCCGTGCTGAGGGATGCGTGGCTAGGGGCAAGCCTAGTCTTAAGCGAGCCTGTTGTTCGGGGCTTGGTGCCCCCGGACACTAATTAGCCTTACTTCTGCATGCGGGGCTCTGTGGAAGTGGACAGTATATTTCCCTTGCTAATCGTGGGACCAAAATGAGACCAAATAATTATATAGAACTCGGCGGCGGCGGTGCAGCTCGCCACTCACCACGCCAAGGGGCTCCACGGGGCGAAAAGCGGGCTGCGGAGTGTCGCATGGCTACGCTGAATGTGCAGGGAGGAATGAAAGATAAGATTGATGAAGTGTGTCAGGTGATGAATGAAAAACGGGTTGATGTTTTATGTGTGAGTGAGACAAAAAGAAAGGGGAAGGAAGTAACCCAACACGGTGCACTGACTGCAATATGGTCTGGTGTGGAACAGACGGAAAGAGCATGTCAAGGTGTTGGGGTTATCCTCTCTGACCGGCTGGCTCAATCATTGCAAGACTATGAGTGTGTGACGCCCAGACTAATTTGGGCGAGATTTAAAATAGGGCTAAGCCGAATATTCTTGCTGGCAGCCTACGCCCCAGATAATGGTCTGGTATTGTCAAAAAGAGAACAGTTCTGGGAGAAAGTAAGAGAAATACTTAATACGTGTGAGACGAATGAGAGGATTATTATGTTAGGGGATTTTAATAGTTGGATCGGAGTTGAACGGGATATGTACGAAAGGGTTCTAGGTAAGTTTGGGGATGAGAGAGTCAATGAAAATGGTGTAAGTTTGTTGGAAATTTGTCTGGAAAGGGATCTCTTTGTGACAAACACTATGTTTGCACATAAGAAGATCCATAAGTACACTTGGGAGAGGGGAGAAAGTCGAACCATGATTGATTTTGTGATTGTCGATCGAAGGCTGAAAAGTAAGGTTGTCGACACCAGAAGTTTTCGTGGAGTCAGCGTGGGAACGGACCACTATTTGGTTTTGTGTCGAATGAGTGGTCTGTTTAAATCCTGGCGACACAGAACATGTGAGAAGACTACCAGCCTCGATCGCATCAGGATTGAAAAGTTGATCGAGAAAAATGTACAAGAAGAATATGTGAAAGAAGTACGCGAAAGGACTTCTCATGTATGGGAAGAAACGTATGCAGGAGGAATGGAAGAACTCTGGGAAACTGTGAAGACTACTTTAGTTGAATCGGCTACCAAAATCTGTGGAATGGTGAAAAGGAGGCAAGGCAGACGAATGGATGAGAACTGGTGGGATGATGACGTAAGAAGGGTAGTACAAGAAAAGAAGAAAGCCTGGCTAGACTTACTAGCAATCAAAACTAGCGAAAGAGTGAACGCGGTAGGGAGCGCAAATTTGCAACTGCGCACACAACAGGCGACCGATGTTTACAGAAATGTGAAAAAGAAAGTTAAAGAAGTTGTGGATCAGAAGAAGAAAGGCATGAAAGATAAGTTTGACGCAAAGCTCTCTGAAGATTTCAGGGCTAACCTTAAGCTGTTTTGGAAACAGGTAAGGGTGGCTCGTGGAGTGTCGGGGGCAACTAAGTTGAGTGTTATTAGGAGCGAGGATGGAAGAATGATGAATAATGAAAAAGAGGTTTTGAATCGATGGAAGGATTACTTTGAGCAGCTGTTTGAAAATGGTGAGGATGAGGCTCCCGAGGCTCCCGGTGGAGGAGAAGCCTCAGAGCCAGCAGGGTCAGAAAGTGAAGAAGAAATTACGGGAGATGAGATAGTGAAAGCGTTAAAGACTATGAAACTGGGTAAAGCTGCAGGGTATGACAGAGTAAGCGTCGAAATGCTGAGAAGTGGCAAGAGTGTAGTAGCAAGTTTGCTGTGGAAACTTTTTAATATTTGCTGGAGGGACGGCCAAGTACCAGATGACTGGTGCAAAGCCGTCATCGTCCCACTTTATAAAGGCAAAGGTTCACAGCAAGAGTGCAAAAACTACCGCGGCATCAGCCTTCTCAGTGTTGTTGGCAAACTGTTTGCGAAAGTGGTGATTGAAAGAGTGATGAATGAAACAGATGAAAAATTGTGGGATGTACAAGCCGGATTCAGAAGAGGTATGGGCTGCATAGATCAGATCTTTTCCTTAAGGTGCATTTCAGAAAAATATTTAGAAAAACATAAAAAAGTATTCTGCGCCTTCGTAGATTTGGAAAAGGCCTATGATCGAGTGAGTAGGAGTGAACTGTGGTCAACACTGTTATCATATGGGGTTGACGGCCGCTCGGTGCAGGCTCTGAAGTCCCTCTATGAGAGCTCCAGAGCCTGTGTCAGAGTAAATGGGGCGTACACAGACTGGTTTGAGATCTCAAGAGGTGTTAGGCAGGGATGTGTTGCTTCTCCGTGGCTTTTCAACCTTTATATGGACAGTTGTCTAGCTAATTTGAAAGATATGGATTGCGGGCTGAGAATGAATGAGCTAAATGTCAAGTGCCTGTTGTACGCCGATGACCAGGTTTTACTTGCGCCGTCGGAAGCAGAGTTACAAGACACGATAACCATGATGAATGAATCGTTTAAGAGGAAAAAAATGAAAATAAATGTATGCAAAACGAAAGTAATGGTCTTGGAACGTGAGGATGAGGTTACAGAGTGTAAGATTACTATTGAAGGAGAAAGAGTGGAACAAGTGAATGAGTTTGTGTATTTGGGAAGTATGTTTACGAGAGACGGAAAGTGTGAGGGGGATGTGGAGAAGAGAGTGACTGCGGGAAATCAGGTAAATGGTGCCCTGCACGCCGTGGTGAGTAGCCGGTTTGTGTCAAAAAGGGCACGTCTGGCTATTCACAGCGGCGTGTTGGTGCCTACCCTTATGTACGGGAGTGAATGTTGGGTGTGGAGCAAAAGGAATGAAAGTCGAGTGAATGCAGTGGAAATGCGCTCTTTACGAAGTATGAGTGGTGTTACAGTGACCGACCGAATCAAGAACAGTGTGATAAGAGATCGGTGTAAGTTGAAGGATGATGTGGTAACCAGGATTGAAAGAGGTATGCTTAGGTGGTTCGGTCACGTACAGAGGATGAATGAGAGTAGACTCACTAGGGAGATTTATCGATCCAATATCAGTGGAACAGTCGAGAGAGGGCGTCCGAGGAGAACTTACCACGACCAAATAAATGGTCTTCTCCGAAAAGGACAAGTGCGTAGCACCCTCAACCGACGGAAGTGCATGAAGAGATGTATGAATGTGGATGAGGCGAGAGAAGTGTGTCAGAATCGTAGTGTGTGGCGAGCCGTAGTCTCTGCCTACCCCAGTGGGATAGTGGCGTGAGTATATGTATGTATGTATGTTTAATTTTACCTTTTTTAGTTTTTTCAACTTTAAATCGTAATATATCCTAAATTGTCATTCGAAATGAAAAATGAAAATAAAGATAATTTTCTAATACCTATTCCATGATCCCCTCAACATAGTTCGTCAACTTCTTATTTTTCACAACATGGCGTCTGGTTGTCACCGTATTTAATTTTGATTACCGTCATATCTGTAGTGACACTGCGAAGATTAAGACATATCGATTGTCGTAAAAATCATCAAAATCGGCCCACGCGTTAGGTCTCTAGTGTGCCACAAAGGAACAAACTTACATACATCCATACATAGGCAACAACAATCCTTTGCGATTGCGACGCGCAGTCGGGTCAATAAACCGAGGGTTCCGTACCATAACATAATTTAACTTACTAAATAAATATATTTTGTCCGGGACCTTTAGCGCGAGACCGACTTACACTTGGCCGGTTTTTATTATTTGTTGTTACTGGTACTGTAGTCTTTGATATATAATCAAACCAAGTTTGACGCTTGTATGTATTACTGTTTTTACGAATGAACGAGAAGAAAATATTATATTGATAAAAACAAGTTTATGAGGTACCCCTTAATTTCTAATTTTATATTTTGTTATTTGTTATTTGTTGTAACATTTTTGTTATTTGTTATCAAATGCGCCACAATAACGCATATCCTGTGAAACTGAATTTCATGTGTTTAGATATTACGATTCAAAAGTTACAGCCCTAAATAGTTAGGACAAACAGACGGACGGACGGACGGGTGGACAACATCAGCTTAGTAATAGGGTCCCGTTTTCAACCTTCGGGTACGGAATCTTAAAATGAACAAAAAGTAAAAAATTAAGGGTTAATTAATTATTTTCTTTCCCCATACAAGAAGCTAGTATTTTTCAACGTTTTTACATTTTGCTCTATCGTAAAAATTTTAATACATATAATCTTCAAACTTGGTACGATTATAGTGCAAAGTCTATAGTATAACAGCAAATAATAAAAACTGGCCAAGTGTGAGTCGGTCTCGCACTAAGCTTCCCGGAGAAAACAAATTTGTATGGTGGTACAGAACCATTTATGCATGAATCCGACTCGATCTTAGCCTGTTTTATAATTATGAGTTATGTTTGTTCCCAAAGTATATTAATTAACATTCATTAAAATTATACGCAAAAATCTGTTTCAAAAATAAGCAAGTAAAGCGGACATGAACTCAATTATGCGCGTGTGTCCATAAAAAGGTTGAACATTAATTACATTACCATCACCTCGCCTCAGGTGCCCCCAGAGAACGAAATACCAACCTTGTTTTATTACCCCCGCGTTTAAATTTGTTTTAAATATTCTTTATACGAAATTAACTTAAAAACTCTGGTTATCCTTTCATACATAGCAAAAGCCAGCTCGTTTTTGGGGTACCGTACACAAAAGGTGAAAACTGGACCCTATTACTAAGCCTACGTTGTCCGTCCATCCGTCCATCCGTCCGTCCGTCCTACCTATCTGTGGGAATCTCTGTTTCTTTTTGGGTAATTAGCCTTTAAATTCAATTTTCAAGTAATCAATTAAAGTCAAATGCCTGTGGTTGTCAGATTTTTGTTATAAGTTCCAATGCTAGAATTAATTTCAGATTTGTATTGAAATCTTTGAGCCACTGTAACTTTGAAACTATACGTCTTAACGAAAAACATACGAACTACAGGCACAGATATTATTTATTACATTGTTAAAAAAATTGCTGCGTTTGTATGGAGCGCGCTAGAGAAAATAAATTTTGTTTTAATACGTTTGTGGAAACAATCCACGTCGCGGGAGTTTGTGATGTGGCAATAGAAAATCATTTGAGCTATACTATAACCGAATAGCTTTACTATACCGATAACACGGTATTCTATCGAATCCTGTAAACTTTTAAGGCACTACGGATCTACAAAGATTTCAATAGTAGCCTGAAAACGAAAGTAAATATTTACGTATCCGTACGAAAATGATGCACAAACCCTGCTCGATGTAAGAAGGGATCAACCTTTGAAGCAAACGTGTAGCACTTTCTGCGTACAACATAAATAGTACGGTGAGCATCAGGGGTATCTAACCCCCTTGCGCTTATAAAGAATTTTATACCTAGAGGGTTTAGGTTAGGTTATGCTGACTGTACCTTTGAAAAGTGTTAATCTACCCAAAAAGGAGATACTGTCGTGAGTTTATGCATATTTTTTGCATTGATACAACAATGTATAAGAAATATTCGATACATTTTCTTGCCAGTTGAACTTCAGACTAGAAAATTATTTAAAACTAGATTTCGCCTGCGATTTCATCCTCTCCTGTCATCGTATAAGCTTAAAAACTCGAAAATATTCCACAAAACCCATCCAGAGTCTAGTAGTTTTTACATGATGCTCGAAGAACAGAAAAATCAAATAATCAGTAATTTACAGTCATCTACTTGTATAAATATCTTCAACGTACAAACGCAATTGTGTTAGGTACAGTCTTATAATAGTGTTAAAAAAACATAAAAATATTGAGTACAAGCGACGTCAAACAAGAATACAGAAACAGACATAAATCTGCCATAAACACTTGCGGTCCCCGATACATTAATTGACATAAAATATCTTACGCTACATAATATGAGCCACGCGCTCGTTCGCATCGATTAGTATGGAGAGTCGTGGTCCAGGGAAGATACACCTTAAGTGAAACATACATTTGCTTACATCAAAAATAATAGGTGACCGAATAATAATTTTTAAAGTAACATGAAAACTACTGAACCGATTTTCATGAAACAAAGCTAAGAACATATTTGCAAAAATTTGCTTTCTATTAAAAATAACCGCATCGTAATCGGTCGACCCGTTTGGAAGCTATTATGCCACAGACAGACAGACCGACAGTTAAACAGACAGACCGACAAAGGCGTCAAATTTATAACACCCCTCTTTTTGCGTCGGGAGTTAAAAACAATGAAATAAGAGACCTGCAACACGCATCGTCAACATAGAAATCTAAAGGACATACTAGAAATCTACAGTACATTTATTGTCAAATACCGCCCACCAAACAAAACATTGAAAATTAAAACTTTTAAGAAAACGCACTGACAAAAAAAAATGCGTAAGAAATATTTCCCTGAGGGTTACGCTCAATACTATTTACTTTGCGATATTCACCCTCGTGAAAATCTCTTAGATGCGATCATAAATCGCTTCGGTTGACATAATAGCGTGAAGGGAACAGCCTGGATTTATGCATGTTTGATTTAGGGGGAGGTGAGGGCTGTCATTTCGCGAGCTCTCTCACTAAAAATATGGTACGCGAAAGTAAGCATACATTATTTTCAAAGGGCAAATATCTCAGTTTTTACTTCGCTTATGAGTATTCTAAAACGCAGGTGCTCTCTCCCGTTCTCATCTTTAAGTGTTTGATGGAACGGGAGACCGATACGATCTGGAGTGCAATTAGTCCAATCATTTTAGAGTTTCCTTGTATGGACACCCTAACAATAATTACTCTATCGCTGAAACTTTGCAGTGTAATAAAGTAAAGTATACAGATTACGGTTTACATATAATCTAGGTAAAATTTTTTCCGGTCCTAGATTATTTGTCAACCGTAATCTGTATACTTTACTTTATCACACTGCAATGTTTCAGCGATAGAGGAATTATTGTTAGGGTCAAACCCTAAAATGATTGGACTAAATTCTCTAAGGTAAGAATCTTCTTGCATCCTTCAGATCGTCGAAGTTTTCATATTAAGTTTGACACAATGCATACCGAATTGACAGCTAGCCGATGTTTCAACCTATGTTTGCGCTTAAAGAATTGCACTCCAGAGGTGGGGTCAGGTGCAGCCAGATTTGTATGGAAAAGTGATTAAAGCCCCTACTTTTTCATTGTTTTTCTATGGATATCCCCCCCCCCCCCCCCGAAAATTGTATGTCCCGCCCCGAAACAAAAGTCTGGATACCTGCTTGGGTGCAGCGGCTATAAACAGCAGCCACACGGTGGCGTGGGCATCAAAGATGTCGCGAATGAAACAGTCACCACTTACAACACCCAACTAGATTGGTGTTGTTCGATGCTGGATACCACATAAATAAAGCCACTGCGCGTGACTTTAAAGAGTTTTAAGAGTTTTTTCCCGCGACTATGTCCGATATTATCCCTTTAGGGGTCTAGATTAGATAGGGGGACTAGATTATCCCTTTAGGGGTCGATTTTCGAAAAATCCTTTTTAGTGCACCCCTACAGTAGAATATAATTATATTATTCCAAATTCCATGTATCTTCAGCTGTTTAGGTTGTGCAATATCTGTCAGTCAGTCAGTCAGTCCCGAAAGTCTTTTATAAGTACGCTAGATTAAAGATTAATAGAAAAGTAGTCAGTTTGCTTTTCTATTAAGATTAGCAGCAGTCACCGTCGTAATCGTAATGGAATAGGAATTCATAATCAGGAGTATTCATTTCCCACTTATAAGAACATGTGAAAATTTTTCATAAGCGTTTGGGAATGCCATGCACGTAAAAATAAACGGCTTTTATAAAGCGCGTCGGAGATAAAACATATCTTCGATCGAGTTTGCGCCGTGAATGCTCGATTGATCAAAAGTTATTGGCCTCATAATCATTCGGAAATTATTCTTCGTGTTTTCAGATCCTGTATTAAAATATATCATCGTAACTTTCGATTGAATGAACCGGTTGCGATGAAATAAAGCCTAAATATTAATCCAAACTAAGCCCTATGCTTTTGTGGAAATCAGTTCAGTAGTTTTTATGTGATTGTGCACCAAAAAACAGATAAACAGATACACATTTGATTCCATTACGTACCCTTAATGCCCCCAAATCTTCAATGTAACATCCACGCCAAGTTTACAATTTTATGTATTAAAAACGTTTATTTAACGACCAATAGAGAGGAAACAAGAAACAAGCACCAAGCACGATATCAGTATAAATCTATACTTATGAAAGAGTTCAGTGACTGACTGACAGACAAGGCCTAAACCGTTGAAGACAGCAACATGTTTGGAATATAATATTCTACAGTACAGAAGATGAAGGGGTACACTAAGAAAGGATTTTTCTAAAATCGACTCCTAAAGGGGTGATCCACACGGACGAAGTCACGGGGTAAAGCTATAAAATTATTTTGATATAAGTTTGTTAATACTCCTGTTTTTCTCAATCAAAAGTTCTAATCTTAACTATTATAAAACCGTAATATCATGAGGAATAAAAAAGTAGCGTTTCTCTTCAAATAAATTCAAATAACATTCGATAGCGCGATTTAAAAACGTGCAGCGCCATCTATTGACAAAATTGTTAGTTTGTTTGTTTGTTCGCGCATCACGCAAAAACTACTGAACCGATTTTGATGAAACTTTTTTTGTTTGATAGCTTATGATCTGACTTAAAATCTGGTATATAATTTGTGCGGACGAAGTCGCGGGAAAACACTAGTCTCATATAAAACTGCTTGCTATAAGTAAATTAAAAGTATCTTTAAACAACATACTCTACCCATCAAACTGAACAAGTTTTACTATAGGAGCAAACCTGTCAGCGCAAAAAAAAAGTCTGCTGTTCTTTACAAAACTGCAGCGCCTTCTCGACAGACAGCTTATTTTGTTGTTGTTCTGACAGGTTTGCTCCCATAGTAAAAGTTTTTCAGTTTGATGGGTAGAGTATGTTTAAAGGTTAATGATACATTTCCTTACGTTCTTATATTTCATACAAAGTGAAATCACTGTTAAATAAAATTTTATAGTCTGCCTGCATATTGGGACAAAAATGGTATAACTGAAACAAAATTTTTGTGTTGTGAAAATGTTTATTATAGATTTTGAAATATTTCTGTACGGATTGTGACCAATTTTCGGACTTCAGAAGCAGCCTGTGCTCAGAATTCAGGACACGATTCAAATTAAGTGATAAACCGTTCCGAGTACGCCGCCTGTGCCCCGTTGTCAGCTGAAACGGGAAGACGTGCCATGGACTACAACGTTTGCACTAACTGACATCTCTACAGAATGTAGGTGAGAATAACTTTAGAAAGACTCGAAGCCAGAAACAAAAGACTACTTGCCACTCCTCGCATACATATCGAACGGGGTGGCTTCAGACCATCAAACTGAACAAATTTCACTTTACAGGGTGTACGGAAAAGTATCACTAACCTTTAAACAACACACTCTACCTATCAAACTGATTTTTTTTACTATGGGAGCAAATAGCAATATCAAAATGTATGAGACAGCTGATTTTTTTACATACTTTGTATACAGGCTGTATACTTCAATGCGTTTCATACTTAAGGGTGGTTATCGTCCAACGAACTGATCAAATTAAATCGCGAAACAAAAATTTAAGCTGTTACATACATTTGGTTTGGCTCGAGTAGCCGTTGAAGTTTTCTATGGAACAACAGAGTTGTTTTTTTTCGCAATTTCAATGTCAGTCTCATAATAAAAGTTGTTCAATTTGATGGTCTGAAGCTCCCTGTTTAATATGTAATGCATTTAAGTTTATACCCTCTATAAGGAATCCATCTTACTAAAGGCTAATCACCTTGGCTTTGTAAGGTTATGTAATTCTATTACCGTCCTCAAAACACTTATGTCAATACTTGTTCTAAATAATTGATATCTTTTCACGCATTTCAAACATTTATGAATGACCTACAAATTTTACTAGTCGTCACGGTCGACACGATAAATTTATGTCGGCATCACAGTCCTTCATAAATATCTCGATTATACAGTGTGTCCCTGGAAGTATGAATCAAATCAAACAGGGGTGTATAAGCGGAGGTCATGTTCAAACTTTGGCCCCAATGAATGTCGGTTCCATTCTCAACGGTTCAAAAGTTATGATAACCTTATGTAATTGAATATAATATAGCATAGTGCTTAAGCAACAAGTAACTATATACAATAAACTATCAAGGATACCGTTTTTTTTTGTCAGGAGGTAATATATTTTATAAAAAAAATAATTATAATTCTTCCAAGAATTTTTTTTTTTATTTTTTATTCTATAAATTCAAATAAAAGGAAGACTTGGCTCCATAATACTGAAGGTATTCAGTGTGATGGTCTAAACCACTCCTTTAAATATTAATAGGGTGTTTTGTTACACCCTGTCTTCTCACTGTCAGTCAGTGCATGCACGGAAAAAAATGTTTTGTTACATTATAACCAAACTTTAGTTTATTCTTTAATTTTTGACTAGTGTTTGAATCCTGTAAGGGGCAAATATTTGTATAGGTATAGCCTGTAGAATCCCACTGCAGGGCAACGGCCTCCTCTCACGAATAAGGGTGAGAGGGAGTGGGCCATATTCCACCACGCGGGCCCAGTGCGTATTGTGGAGGCAAGTTAGTGGTCAACTTGCTGTCAGAGAATTTTCAAGCCGCCGCCTTAACTAAAGGCCTCTGACCTGGCTTAACGAATAGTTACAAACGTCATCTGACGGAACTATCCAAGACCAACTGCTTAACGTGCTTTCCGAAGCACGGAAACGCTCGAGATGAAATACCACTAAACGGTCACCCATCCAAAGACTGACCGGACCTGACGGGTCTTAACTTCGGTGATCATTTCCAATACCGAAGCTCCACTACGCCAACGAGCGCGCTAATATTTCTATGATGAATATAAATATTGTCATGAATGTTTGTATATGTATTCTGTATCATTGTCTAAGTTATCATAATACGGTAAGGGTACGGGAACTGGAGAGCAGGTCTACGACTTCAATGCCTTCAAGCTCCGAGTCCCGCTCACCTGAAGACGTTCTTGCTCCCCAAAGTGTGGTCTACCGGAGTCGTGTTTAGACGTTTTAGGGACGCGAGGACAAGAAACCCTAGGAAGTGTTAGTGTTAAAATAATTTTAGTTATATTTTGTGTGTATTATAGGTTAAGGTATTCATAATATGGGTCCGTTAAGATGTAAATTATACTGTTACCTGATTTAAATAAATAACTTTAACTTTAATTGTGACTAGATAATTTGTGTGACAATGTCCAAGATATTTATTTATTTTATTTCATTTATAAGAACTTTTAGTGACTTGAGAAACATTTCAGAAATTACTTCCAAACCGTAGAAGACAATAACCATGAATGCATCGGATCCCTTCTGTCTGCGATAGATGTCCGATTGAACCGATTTAGATGGGGTTTTCACAAAAGCATGGTTAAGGTTTTATTTTATCACAAAATCACAATATAACGTAAATAAAACCACGCCACCCACTGCGCTACTAGTAAATAATATTTTTTCACCCCTCTGGGCGGAAAGCGTCAACTTTCGTCCCGCGCTGCGCTAAAAGAAGTTACCGCTTTCCGGCTCCGTCAACGTTAAAAAAATAGTATACTAACCTCGGGCAGTAAATAAGAAAGCCTCAGATCACATGTTTGTTTACCTCAACTTAATTTCTTATTTTATTGCCCTCGGTGTATACCTACTACGTAAAACCCCTGTTTTTCAAACCCTAGAACATTACCCTGTGGAGAACCTATTGAAATAAATACAAATCATCAAAAACGATCACGTAGTCAACACCAAATTCATAATCGGCAATCGAGGATACCCCAAAGAAATTTGTAAGGGATAACGCCCAAACTGAAAGTGTTTATGATTTTATGACGCCCCTTCATTCTCGAATATGGGCATCGTACAATAACGATAAAGTCTTATGGCCACGTCTTGTAAGACGAAAAAATGTCGTATCATCCTCGTCTTAGGTACCTATCTGGTATCTAGGCATGTCGCAGGAATATTTTCAAAGCCGTAATATTATTATCCACCACGAATTTTTAATAAGTAACATAACTTTTAAGATGTATTCAGACAATGAAACTACACAACTTTCCCTAAGGAACATAATTTTTGGATCTCCCTAGAAAATAGATCAGCACTTTTATATGGAAGGTCCAAAAAAAATCCTTATAAGATTGTCAATAGTTAGCTGAGCAAGGATGTTGGGCGGCTCGCGCTTTGATTGGCTGAAAAGTAGACAATAGTAATTTGTTATGCTAGGCTGCAAAGTAGCTTTTTGGCGCGAGTATTGAAACCTGAGCAAGCGAAGGATTCTAGGATTGAAACACGAGCGAAGCGAGTGGTTCAAATAATATAATCCTGAGCTCAGCGAAGGTTTTAAAGGTACGAGACGCAGAATAACTTTGCAGCCGAGCGAAACACTTAACTTTTCACCTCGCAACAGCGAGGAAAAAAAGTGAATTGCTAAAAAGAACATTTTAAAAAGTTGTTTTTTTCATGCTGGCCAGTGACACGAAACAGTGGATTGGCGGTATAGAAAAATATTGAATAGACAGATTCGAATTTCAAAAACTTTTTCCACGCTAGCGGATAAAATGCACTTTTGCACTCAGATTTCGAATGATAAACAGAATCTTTCCGAACTTTTGAGGTGAACAAATTATTTATGTCTTTCAAAGCGCCGCATAATCTTACTAGGAATATTTAGATTTTACTGGTTGTACTTATTAAAATTATAATAAGTATTACTGAAACTAGTCCGTAATCATGTAAAACTGGAGTCGATTATAATGTTAGTAGGCAGATTACAATTTTCTTGCTTTGAAAATATTCCGGCATCGTTTTTATATAATTGGATCATATACGCGTAGTAGTATATTTTGGCAGCATATTTGTAACGTTATTGGAATAATTGAGCATTTAAATAATATTAACGTACACTATGTCACAATAATTATCGGTGATTCTCACCGAAACTACATTGAAAGTTGAAATTTTAGAAGAAGAGGCATAAATCTACTGCTTTCAGTGGCGGAATATTACATTATTTCTCAATAAAGAAAGCCTACATTAAATAATTGCTACTCCAATATACTAAAAAAAACCTTAAAACTATATTTATAGAATTCGGCATCTTTCTTATTTAATATGGCATGCTTCAAAGCAAGCAATAGATACTGATCTTCAGGAAGCTCTCCATTTTGGGATAGTCTACTCTAATGTGTATATTACTTACTGAATATTTTTCCAGTATTGCGAGCATTCACCGGCAATATACCTAATTTACCAAAATATACCAACAATATACATAATTTATAATTAGTTGCTTGAGATTAAATTACTACGAGTATACAGCAAACAACCATAATTATCAATTTATCCATGTAGGACACTAAAATACCTTTCATCAAGCATCGTATATTTGCGTTTCAATTTAATGAACCCCGAAACTGACAAAATTTATCTTTTACGTTATAAAGTAATAGAATAATGAGATGCCAAACAAAATAACGAATGAAAGAAATAATCGTAAGTCATTATTCATTAAATTTCCAGGCCTAATGGGACCTAAATTAATTATCTTCGTCTCTACGTTGAGTAATAAAACAAGAATTAACATAAAAAGTTTAGCATGAAACGTTACATTTTTATCGTAAATAAGGTATAAGGTATGGTACGAAAGACTTTATAGACGAAAATGTCAGAGACTAAAAATAAAAAGGTAAAATGCCTTTTATATGTTTTATTTTATGGATGGCTTATCAGGAAAATTTCAGCTATAGGTAAAGTCGTTCGAAAAAAATATCTTTTCACATATTTTATTAACTACCTGTTAAAGTTTAATTATTTCTTTAAGGTGTAAAATCGTATTAGTAACCAATTTATCGACAACACAACATTTTATCGACTAGCCCATAAGGTCATCAAAATGTAAACGGGCTCTGTGACCCCAGGCTGGGCGAGGGGCGAGCGGTTGCGAGCTTTAGCGAAATACACTGAAATGTTCAGTTGTGTGACCGCTACCGTCAGTGCAGGTCGTCTGCGCCGCGCTCCCTTAAAAATAAATATTACGCACCTTCGTAATAACTCAACTGAACTCATACATTGCAATAATAATCAGACCGCGTGTGACTGAAGTGTTTATGGCCTATCAAGGAATGAGGCTTTATCTGTGATTTGTGATGAAACTTTTGTTTGACAAACTTGATGAGGATGTATGTTTTATTGGCAGTTCTCAGTTTACTTTTACAAGGTATGGTTCAATAATTATATTTAGTAATAATCCGTTCTTATAAAAATATGGCCAAGATCATATTATGTATTAAATACTAATTCTATATCAGACGAATAATATGTTCATACCACTATACCTATGAAACAAAATACGGTGAATACAAATAATAATTTAATCAGCTTAGTAAAGAAAAGGAGTTCTAAGTTGCACGCCAAATGAGACAGCCATAAATGACTGATGTTTGTTTCAGTGCGGGAACAAATAAAGACAATTCTTAAGATACTCTCTTTTACGACTCTACTGAATCGCGTCTGCATTGGGTTTTATTTTGCTGTGTTTTTGATACAACAAAATAAGTAAATAACTTGTTTTATAATTTTTAATCTTTGTAGGTAACTGGAAACGAATAATAATAATTGATAATGAGTTGCAATAGTTCTATTAATCAATTTTAATTAGAATTATAATAAGCCAGTTCAATTTCGATTAGCAACAATAAACACAGATCCTATATTGAAGCGCATTCATTAGTACAACCTTAGAAAAAGTATATGTCTAGAATGAGCCTCACTGTTTTACCGTGTATTTTTCAATTTTGGACACAAACAGTCTTAATAAAAACAATGTGTGTGTAAAACAAAAGGGGCCAAGTTTCATAGGTTGGTGTGAGTGAGGCGCCATACAAATTATGTATGTGTGCGTGTATATGTAGGTATAGGGTTTAGGAGCCAGTACTGGTTCCAATTTTTTTCAACGTTTTCGTATCTGCGACTCTCAATCTTAACATATAACTTTATCAAAGAGTACAACTAATGTGAGCTTGATGTGTTTAGGACCTACTTATTTGGGAGACGAATTATGATTTCAAAGAAGACTTTTTAAACTGAACAGAATGCTAGTCTAAGAAAAGGAAATCTAATCTACTTCAACTGAATGCCAAGCACGTAGTCACGTATGAGAACAGAATTTCAAATTATCCATTTGTTCCCATGTACTCTGTAATGTATCGTACATTATTTTATGAAATAAATAAATAATTTTACTGTCTTCGCCATATTGCGTACCTGTTTATTTCTAATTAGTGTTAAGCTTCTCTTGTTTTTAATTAACTTCATTTTTCTTCGCTTGATTTATTTGGAGCTTGGTAGATATTTTCGATAGGTATGTACAGTTATTTTTCAGGTTTTATTTAAGTTGTTCTATTTTTGTATTAGAGTCGATTTTATTTAAAAGAAGGGTCGCAGCAGCCACTTCGTGACTTGACTTCATTATGTATTAAAATATATTCAACACGAACCTACTTCGGATTGGTACAGCGCTTTGAATAAGTTCAATTTCTAAAATTTTTAATACCTAATGTTGCAAGTAAAATTACCTGCGCCATAAAAATAAGATTGACGCATGAATTTTTTCGAATGACAATTATTTAACCAAAATATTATAACACTTACATTACATTAATACCTGTAGTCGTGTTGTAGGTCTGTTACTGGGTAGTCGCGTGTCGGTTGCTCCTCCCCGCCTATAACGAAGCTCCGAATAGAAGAAGAATACCAATTACCTACTTACTCATTTTGTGATGAACTATGCAATCTTCTTCTTTTCTATACAGAACAAGAATATTTCATTAAACCGTGTAATTTTTTTAAGCATAGTCATACCTTAAAATAGAACACACCCTATTTCTTCCTTTAGGTTTTATTTATTTATTTTATTATTTACTTATTTTATACACACATACATAAACTTACGATAGTTATCTTTTTCGGGGTGATCAGAAACATTGCCAACTTTTAGAAATTTTTGTTTCGGGATGCGATGGAATGACGTGTGGTGAGAGGTGGCTACGCTTTACTTATTTTATTTATTATTGCTGTTGCCCACGACTCTGTCTGCTTGGACCCTAAAAAGTATTATATGTGGCAATCCAGAACATATTCTATCTGCGTGCTCAATTTTATCCAAATCCGTTCAGCCGTTTATGCGTGATTGAGTGACAAACATCCAAACACCTAAACATCCGAATTTTGACATTTATAATAATTAGTGAGATTAATTCAGGCAACCGTACAAACTTTATTTGACGACTACGAATAAGAATTTAATAAGACTAACCACATTTGATTCTTCATTGCATCCTAGAACCCTAAATATTCTATAGGAGAACCTTGTTTGAACTGCTCGCCATAAAAATATAGTAAGTACCTATAGTATCCAGGTACTATCTTAGACTAGATAATATACAGGTTGTTTCATAAGTAACAATAAATTTTTAAAACTCTTAAGGGGGTTGTTTAGACCGTCAAACTCACCAACTTTCTCTATGGGACCAACATCGAAATCGTGAAAAAAATAATTTTATATCGATTTGTAGAGTATAGAACATAATATTTTTTTCGCGATTTCGATATTGGTCCCATAGTGAAAGTTGTTCAGTTTGATGGTCTACACCACCCCCTTAAAGGTTTATTTGTATTTTTGTAACACCTTGTATAGGAATACTACAAAAACGGATTATGATCGCGAGTTCATAAATTATATATAGGTAATGTGTTTCATAGAAATCCAATTCTTTGTTATTACGGTTTACGGTATGATAATGGATATTGATATTGCAGTTTCCTAGAATATCTTCTTGGTAATTGTATTTATGATGATTCCTATGAATTCTTTATAGTTACACGGTAGAACATATTAAGCTCCAACCATATAACTGTAAAATTTTTCCCGATCATATTTTACTGCGTAGCAAGCCTTGAAAATGCCGCCCATCATGTCACACTCTGTGGTCAACTTTTCAGTCATATCTTCAAATATTAACGTATCTAGTGTTGTTGAAAAGCCTGTAAAGGTTACATGATAAACAGGGAAATCATGCTTCGGTGCTACAGAAGAAAGGCTGCGCTTCCCAATCTGCCGCGTAGACCTAGCAACGCCCTACAGCCGAGGTCCTTACTCCTTCGGGGTGCCCTTTGGTTGACCTACCAGGGCACTTGGCCGTCGCTGGTGTGGTATGTGGTTATAGTCCGCAGTTATAAGCAATAAAAGCCGTGGTGGTCCAGTGGCGAGTAACCTTGCCTGCCGTGCAGGAGGCTATGGTTCGATCCCCGTCCAAGCCGACTCGTACCAATGAGTTTTTCGGAATTTATGTACGATTTGTTACACCACTGGCTTTTCGGTGAAGGAAAACATCGTGAGGAAACCTGCATTCTTCAATTTCGAAGCGTGTATTGTACCCACTGTCCATTATAAGTGGCGACGGGCTCACCCCCCGTCACACTGGACAGAGTTTCGGTACTACTGGTGAAACGTGGATGTTCTGAGGTTTCAGAATATCTCTGACTACCCCCTCGGGGAATATAGTCGTGAGCATATGCTTTATGCTATGCTATAAGCAATAAAATTGTATCAATCATCGCTCTCTGCATGGCTCTTGAGCAATGCTGTATTGGTAATTTCGAAAAGAGAAACAGATGAGTACGTAACAGATACATTTGTCTGAACTCAGCTTTATTGTAATCAATTTCTCTTCGCTTTGTTCAGAATACAATTACTACACATTTTGATAAATGCTATCAGGTTTATAAACGGCCTGTTAATTTTCACATAATTGAACAGAAGCGTACGAGTTATATCACTCTTGTATTAAGTGCTTAAATACATCAAATTATATAGTGTTCACTTTCACTGGATTATTTGTAGTGCAGATCAGCTACCCAATGAAATCCACTATGCCCAAACACTTTTTGTTGCCGATTTCATTTTTAAACACGGAGCTAAACAGAAACACACTCGCCCGTTTAGTCGTTTGTTTTTTTTATGGACGAGTGTCCACATTTCATAAGTTAATCTAAACAAAATTGTGCTATAAATTTTGACAATCAGATTATAGAAATAACTGAAGGAGTCGTGAACAATTTTGTGATAAATGTATTAATAATGTATTTCAACAGTGAAAACTGAAGTTAATCAATCAGTCAAATCAGTCTTGACGTCATCCACCCACTTCTGGGCATTAGCTTTCTTTGCGTCGCTTACGAAATTACTATTTATTTAGTTCAAATCACTTGAACATTAAGTAAATCCATTATAAAATTATTAAGATCCATTTGAAGTAATAGTGGGTCTAAATTTTTAATGAACGTAATAAGATCAAAAATGAAGCGTCTACTAGGAGATTATTATATTATTAAACAATGAATATTTTATGATTTTATTATTGGATTGTAGCATGGTGTCCATACAAATGAAATTTTTGTTTAAACATGGCAATATATGGCGTTATGGTATCGATTTGTAATTAATGTTTACGTAAAAGTGTAAATTGTTACTAACAATACATGATAAGACTACAAAAAAATCTCATGAGCCTCGGAAAATCAAGCAATTTACTTTGCCCGAAGACTGCCCGCGTTACGGCAGTCGTGTTCCATTGTTTGACGTTGGGCATCTGTACTGTATCTTATTATATAATCTGTGGATTGTAGTTATAACCTAAGATTTTGACTACCCAGAAAGAAAAAAACAATCTTGAGTAATTTTCTGTGAGATCCGCAATCAGTGTGTAGAAATGGACATTCAAGGAATTTAGACGATGGACGTTCAGGGAAAAGGACGTAACAGACCTAATCCGGTGCGTCAATTTATTTCAATATTGTTCCTGAATTTTGTATTTCTATTTGTTACGTCTTCACTATTTACGACGTCGTTCAATTACGTGAAATATACAGGGTCCTTCTTAATGTTTGATCAGATAATAAAACTGAACAACTTTCTCCATGGGACCAACAAGGAAATAGCGAAAAAAAAATTGCTGCCCTATACAAAACTGCAAACCTACTCGACCGAAATGTATGGGACATCTGTTTTTTTTTTCGCTATGTCGATTTTGGTCTCATAGAGAAAGTTGTTCAGCTTTATGGTTTGATCATACATTTAAAAACCCGTCTGCATAATTCTTGTTACTTAAATAAATAAATAGTGGAACAGTTAGGACGCTCGCGGCGGTTACTGAGACAACAGTGTTATTGAATCGTTCTTCGAAATAATTTTAAAATTAATTGCAAATAATTGATCCTTCGTAGTAAACTTAGTGTCATTTTGAAGAGTATATTTCAACCTAAATGTTGGCACAATCCGTATAAAAAACCGTAAGCTACATCGGAAGATATATCGAAAATTAAACGGCAGAAATTTAAAATTGAATCCTGACCTACGTCAACATCGATGCTCAACAAGCGACACGACGGGTGACCGCAAGCGCACCGGTCAACGACATTCGATACCCGAAACCGGCCGACGCCATCCGGAAGCTGACGATCGTGCTACGAGCCGTCTACGCAGTAACGCCCGCCCACTTGTGCTACAAGTGCTACGCATCGCTACGGGAATCACGACTGTGCGTATATGTATTGTTTTTGATACCTACTTGGTCGAAAGAAATGGCTCTTAAATGTGTAAAATGTACGGAAAACATAACAAATAGAGAATTATTGTCATGCTCATTGTGCGAATTCAATTACCATTTAGATTGTGGTAACGTATCAACAAAAAGATATTATCTTATGATGAAGGAAGACAAAGCGAAATGGAAATGCGCTTCATGTATTCGTATTTCTCGCGATATAAATACACCGCTAACAACACGTTCCAGAGTTTTATCTCCAATATGTAATGATAACACACCTCAAAGTAACTATACAATAAACGTATCAACGGAAAATTCGTTCGAATCATTAGATTCTGAAGAGACTGAAGATTCGCGTTCTACAGCAATACATACTTTGAATAGAAGCTGTCCAGATCTGAGATTAAATTCATTGGATAGCATGGATCAGCTACAGAATAAAGTGTTAGAATTGCAAGAGAAGCTACAAATCGCTGACAACCAAATTGATATTTTAGTTCAGGAAAATTACCAGTTGAAAGAAGATGTAACAAAGTGCGAATTGAAAATAAAACAGCTTTCTAAAATCTGTAAATCTGACTTTAGAAACGTAACACACAGGAAAAAACTAAAAACGCCGAAGAAAACGCAACTAGACTTCTCTGCACAGGATGGCGAACAGAGTCTTATAAAAAACACAATTTCTGGCACGGTTACTTTAGACAAAAATCTAAATACCAATACTTCTACACAAAATCCAATCATTACTGAGATGCAGCAGGAATCTGATTTGGTACACCTTTCACCGATAAATGACGCCGGCGGCGCTGTTAAACAGCCAAACCCTAAACATAAATTAATAGTCGTAGGCGACGAGCGTTTGACGGGTTTATCAGCTGCTTTGTTAGAAACAAGAAGAGGGAAATGGAATGATGTTTATGCACCGTCAGCATCTATAATGCCAAACGCGAGAAGCTCTGAAATTCTCGATTTTTGCTCGAATCTGGACGAGAATCTTACAAAAGATGACGTTCTGATTCTTGGTATAGGAAGTTATGATATAAACCCTGAACAATTATGTATTGACTTATGTGTATTGTTGAGTAAGCTGAAAACTCCTCAAATTTTTCTTGTACCTGTTTTTGCCAACCAATATTTGAATGTTAAAACCTTAAACAACCATTTAAAACTTTGGACAAGAGGTTTTGAAAATTGTCTCTTTCTGGAATATACGGAT
Organism: Agonopterix heracliana; assembly: GCA_963693445.1. Classification (NCBI taxonomy): domain Eukaryota; kingdom Metazoa; phylum Arthropoda; class Insecta; order Lepidoptera; family Depressariidae; genus Agonopterix; species Agonopterix heracliana. Next base: position 8,588,370 of record OY856310.1, read on the forward strand.
CGTATCCCTATAGGAAACCGAAGTTACTTGAACTCAATCTGCCTGAAAATAAATATTCTTTTGGATAGCCGTCAGTACGAGAAACAATTTTTAAATTTTGAAAGTATACGTAATCATTTGAGATCTCAACGTGTAGAGAAAAGGAAACCTATAAATCCATCTCCTCACGTACCCACTCCTCCTAAGAAGGGTACCATCCCATATTATTTTCATGTTAAAAGACCCACTATAACTGTGCAAAAAAGTATTACTCCTCAAACTAATAGTATACCTGCGCACGAACCTAAAAAAGGTACCATTCCGTATTACTTCTCGAATAAAAATAGCAACTCGATAGATGGCAGCCTTTTTTTTCGGGCCCCACCAAAAATCTAAAGCTAACAAAGAGAAAGCCCCCCCTCACCTTGTAACGCACAAAAATCACAGCTCAGCTATTGCTCACCTGAACGTTCGTAGTCTTAATGGTTTCAAAGCTTCGCAGATTGATGTCTGGCTACAGAGTAAAGACGGACGTCGTGTCCAAATATTATGTTTAACTGAACATCAGAAAAGTGAGGACGAACTCAAATCCACGAGATTCTCGGATTTTAGGCTGGCAAGCTGCTATTGCAGGGCAAAAAGACAAAAGGGAGGAGCTTGCATCTTTGTGAGAAATAATATAGTATTTACTGAACTACCCAATGTCAAGTCATCGTCTTCTAAATACGTTTTTGAGTCATGCGGTATCGTTGTCAGTAACGTTTATATTGTCTGTATTTATAGGCCTAAATCCAAACATAAAGATAATTTTATAGAAAACTTAGACATATTATTAGATACACTATTTAGTAATTGCGCAAATCGAAAGTTGATATGCTGCGGCGATTTCAACATTAATATTTTAAAAACCAGTTCTGAAACTAAAGAATTCCAAAATACACTAAAATGTTATAATCTGGTCACTCATATATCTGAACCTACTCGTATAGCCGAAAATTCTAGTACATGTTTAGACAATATAATAAACGCGTGTAATATGAAATTAAAGAATGTGCGAGTCTGTGAATTGGGTCTCTCTGATCACACACTCCAGCATGCAGATATACCGTTCAGAGCAGATACAGTCAAACAACGGCTGCAGTCTAAGTTGGTACGTAACTTAAGGGATGTATGTCTCCAAGCTCTCAAGAAAGACCTCAAACTTACCTCATGGGAGACTGTAGCGAAATCCGAAACCGTAGAAAAAAGTTTTAATTGTTTCCATGCCATCCTAAAAACATTATTTAACAAACACATTCCACTCATAAAGGTACGAAGCGGTAGCTCACAGAGCAGCCGAAATTGGGTTACACATGATATAAGGAAATTGTGCGTTAAAAAACGAAGCCTGTTTATTGACTCCAAAACGAGTAAGGATCAATGCGTAAAAGATCGCTACCGAAAATATAATTCTAAGCTAAAAAGGGACATCAACTATGCCAAAAGGACATTTAATGAAAAAATTATATTACAATCGTCAGACAAAGTTAAGGCAACATGGAATCTAATAAACAGGGTAGTAAATGGACGTGGCAACGATACAGTATTTGATATGGTAGGGATGACTGATGGAAGCCAGGTTGCAAATTCCAATAACGAAGTGTCAAATTTATTTAATACATTTTTCAGTGGGGTGTCCAGGTCTGCTATCACCTCACTTGCAACGAAAATATCATATTTGCCAGATTATCATCCACGTACAATGTTCACTAAACCAGTAAATAGAGATGATATTCTAAAAGTAGTCAAAACCCTTAAAAGTAAAGCTTCGCATGGCTATGATGGTATTTCCACAAAGGTACTTAAAAGTATAATCCATGAAATTATTGATCCCTTACTCTCGATTGTAAATGACTCCTTATCTGAGGGTATCTTCCCAAGTGGATTAAAAACGGCTCGCATTAAACCTATTTACAAAGGGAAAGGAAGCAAGAAAGAGGTTAACCATTACCGCCCTATCTCGCTGTTACCGTCACTCTCTAAGATTTTTGAAAAAATTATGGAGAACCAACTAAGGACATTTTTTGCTCGTAATGATGTCCTAGCAAAGGAGCAATATGGTTTTCGGAAGGGTGTTTCAACTGTTGACGCTATTCTAGATATGAACGACTACGTTACTAAAGCTATAGACGATGGAGACAATGTACTTGCCGTCCTATTGGACCTCTCAAAGGCCTTTGACTGCGTAGATTATGATATTCTTTTAGACATACTGGCAAGATATGGTGTACGAGGTATTAGCAATGTCTGGTTTGAATCCTACCTGAAAGGCCGGTCCCAAAGCGTTGTTGTGACTTCACCTAACTCTGAATCGATGGTCTTGGAAGACATTGTGTCTGATGTAGAAAAGATTGAACGGGGTATTCCCCAAGGCAGTATATTGGGCCCCTTGTTGTTCCTCCTCTATGTCAATAATTTACCTAAAATTACTCACCAAAAAATAGTAATGTTTGCAGATGATGTCTCTATTTTATTTCGCTTCAAAAAACCTCCTGGTAATGAATTTATAGCAGAGGTGGAAAAATCATTAGCAGGAGTAATAACCTGGTTTAAATCTATAAACTTACAGACAAATATAGGCAAAACAAAAATGATACATTTCAGGAACTATCACACGGCGGCAATAGATAATTCTATTGTTGTAGATGGAAGTGTCGTGGAGCTAGTAGAAAAATCTGAATTCTTAGGTCTCCACATTGATTCAAACCTAAACTGGAAGAGGCACGTGGAATACATTGAGGGAAAGTTAAATAGCTTCTGTTATGCTCTTAGAAATCTGTCCCAACTGTCAACTCAGAAAGCAGCTCTTCAGGCATATTACGCGTTCTTTCAATCACGGGTGATCTACGGTCTAGCTGTTTGGGGTGGTTCTGTCGACATAGCTAAAGTATTCATATTGCAGAAGAGGTGTGTGCGCATATTGGGTGGCTTGCGACGACGTACAGATTCTTGTCGACCCGTATTTAAAAAATTAAATCTGCTGACCATCACAGCTCTATATATTTATGAACTGTGCAAATTAGTACGTCGACACCCCGTAAATTTTCCAGATGCGCCTAGATTCGCTAGTAGTAGATTAAATGCTCTCCATAAGCCCAAACTACAATTACCCTCTTGTCAAACTGCACTCTTTAAGCGAAGTACTAACTATAATGCGGTCAAGGTTTACAATAAATTGCCATGTGAAATGAAGACTCTCCCGGATGAGAAGTTTCTCAAGGACCTAAAAACCTTCTTAGTAGCAAAATGTCCCTATGACCTGAACGAGTATTTAGAGTAGATAAATTCTAGCCTGTTAGGAGACAATCTCTCAACCTCGCTAAATGTTTTTGATTTAATCAATTTAAATTCAATGTAAACTATATGTTATGTAATTTTTCTATTTTTGTAAATGTACCAAATGAAATCGAATTAATATTTTTTTCTTTTTCTTTGTGTATTTTAATGTATAAATTTCATTTGACATCTTATTAAAATTGTTTTGTAGCAAATTCCTATTAGGTATGTATTTTAATTAATATTGTATAAAATTGCCACACCCAAACTGGGTAAAATTACGTTGAGACTGTATAGCAATGACATCTACCTATTGTAAACATGTAATTTATCGTAATAAATATAAATGAAATGAAACACCGAGGACAGGAACAAACATGTGATCAAAGGCTTTCTTATTTACTGTCCGAGGTTAGTATACTATTTTTCTTCTCGATGGAGGTGAAAGCGACAACTTCGTTTAGCGCAGCGGGTCGATAATTGACGCTTTACGTCCGGAGGGATGAAAATATTATTATTATTATATATAAAGTTGAACCCTGTGTTTTGCCCTTTTTCGTATAGTGAGCTTTCGTAGAGTTCGTGAAACAGCTACATAACCTTAAAACAATATTTTCAAACACTGTTTAAATTAGGAAAAGTATACTGTACTATATATACTATATTCTAGTATAGGTACATCGACTCTTTGACTCCACACTGAAGCTGAGGCTATTTGCAGTTTTCTGATTACTTGCTTTGTAGGGTTCTTTTTAGAATGTCCGTCATAGGAAATGTCGATTTCTATGGAAACTAATTGTATAGGATAGCAGATTTGCTTCACGATTTCAATGTTAAAATAAAATTGATCATTAGAATTACCTACCACTTAGGTCAGTGATTCAAAAATTAGCCTGTAAACCTTCCAAGTCCAAGTACAATTAGGGATGACGACTAATTCCGGAAATTCAGAAAGGTGTATGGAAAGAATTACATAAAAAGGCTAACATTATGGTCAAACGAAACGTTGTTTACACAAATAAATAAATAAAGTATTGCCTCTTTCTCTAATCTTAAGTTTTAAACGCTTACATTTCGTTTTTTTAACTAAGTGAAAATTCCGTACCTGAATGAATTTCACTTCAGACTTCAAACAGTTTTCAAAAAGTAAACAAAAATATGTCATCATTCCCATTCAAATTCACATTTAATAAATATACCTGGCTGGTCTGGCTGGGATGGGCTGGTCATATCTGTCGAAGAACTGACAACCGATGGGGTGTCAGAGTTCTAGAGTGGAGACCGCGAACTGGTAGGCGTAGTGTGGGACGCCCTGCTGCCCGCTGGACAGACGACCTAAAAAAAGTAGCGGGGAGCGACTGGATGAGGAAGGCCGAGGACAGAGTTTTGTGGCGCGCCTTGGGAGAGGCCTATGTCCAGCAGTGGACGATGATAGGCTGATGATGATGATGATGATGATGAAATATACCTATCACAAATGTTAGTGCGTTCTCACACGATGACGCATTGACGCAGCGGCAGACGTCAGTCCATCATTTGTGAAGCAAGGAGTTGTATGAAACCGCACGTAGAAGCACACACGGTGACGCATTGACGCACCGGGTGTGGTTCTATGGACTGACATCTGCTGCTCCGTCAGTGCGTCATCGTGTGTGAACGCACTAAGTGCGTCACACTTGGAGCTGAAAACGTACATGGTTTATATAATATATTGGTAGGTACTTAGTTATTTAGTAAGTCTAGACTCTGAACTTTATTATCGCAAACAAAGTTAAATATAATGCAATACACCCTGTATTAATTATGCATCATTTATAAAAAAATTGAATTAAAAATTAAATTTAAAATTACTCACATAATCAATTTCAGCAAATATAATTGTATTGTGGAATCAAATGTTAAAGTTTTATGAAATACCTGCGCTCTGAATATTTCGACTTCGTAGGTTCGGTTCTGGAGTGCGATTTTTGAATATCATTCGGTGAGCTCATCAGTTGAAAATGTCAAAATTTCTAGGGAGATATGCATCTTTCTACTGCTGATTTAACTTTCAAAAATCATACTTCAGGAGTGCGATTTTTGGCAGTCAAATAAGCAGTAGAAAGATACATGAGAACGCTTTTGTATGAGATTTAAAAACCGTCCAAACTCACCGATGACATTAAAAAATCGCACCCCTGAACTAATAAAACTTAATATCAAACCGTAATATGTTTTTGTTTATGGTTGCGTAGTTATCGCCGTCTGAACTGAAAATGAGTTAGTTACAAAAGGACAATGCTAATTCCATATATATCGTTAGGACTAAAAATCCAAGTTAATGTTAAAATAACCAAAACATTAATTTGTTAGATAGACATTATCAAGTTTCATGAGTAATTTTATTAGAAGTTATAGCATCCGTAAATATGAGAAATAAAGGTATGAACATACCTGTTTGATTAGGTCACTTATTATATTTTACACCAAGATTTGCTATTTTTGGATCAAAAACTGACGTTTGCTGCTATTTGGGTAGAACTAAAAGTATCCGTCTACTGTGATTTTAATTTGTGCGGCAGTAGGTATATATATTTTCTCCCGTTACAATTGTATTTTTCTCTAAAAAATAGTAAAAAAATTATTAAAGCTTGTAATGGCAGGTGAATGGGCCTTAGCCATGTCCTTTGAATCATATCATCATATCATATACGAGTATTATCATCTTTGAATGATGAGCATTGATCGTACAAATGTTACTATGTTACTATATCACTTGGTAGATATTATAGAATACCTACTTTTACCGTTAAATAACACGTCATCGCGGAAAAGGAAATACAATCAAAATAGAATGCAAAAATAATAAAATACAGATACAACGAAAATAATGTAAAATGAAAATAATGAGGTAGCATGAACGTGAAAATTTTCATATTATATGACTTTTCAAGCTACGTCGCTTTTGTCCGCAGTTTTCATTTGCCGGCGGTAGCGGTGATATGCTAGAAAAATAGTAATTTACATTAGCTACTGAACTTCTATAGGTACGTATAAAAATAGATTGATTGAAAGACAACGAACTACCAACTGAAGAAATGTATGGACATTTACAATTTAGAATATTTATTTCTTAGACTAAGAAAAGATTTTTCAAAAATTATCCCAAAAATTAATAAAATAAATAATATTTGAAAAAATTAAATAAACTTTAATAACAACAGTAAGTATAAAGAAACAATCACAGGAAGTAAGTACTCACCCAATTTCAAATATTATTGATTTTAATCATGTTACAGCCATGTTGTGCTATTTCCCTTTAAAAATTAAGTCAACCCTGGTTCAACCCACGTTAAGTCCCCTCTTTTGGAAGAGTGCGGGTTCAGGTGACGGTGGAGCCCAGGACTTAATTTTTCAATCTTTAATTTGAATTACTTAAACTTTAACCCAGTTAAATTTTTGTGGTGGTTTGTATACATTTTAAATCTGGTACCGACGACTGAATATAAATCGTCATTATGAATTATGAAACACGTAATTTTCAATTTTTTATTAACAATCCATAAAATAGGAATGAAACTATTGTATAAGTTTTTATGACAAAATGTATCAAAATAAAAAAACATTATAACAGATTACTGTTTGAAATCCATGAAAGTTATCTAAATAATATGAAATAAACGCACGCTCTGTCTACGGAATAGCTACATATTCTACAGAGGATGTTGTAGGAGTGCACTAAAAAATGATTTTTCGTTATTATAATTTCACTCTGACGAAATCGCGGGCAAAACCCTGTACTAGACAGGGTGTACGGAAAGGGATATTATCCTTTAAACCACATACTCTACCCATCAAACTGAATAACTTTTACTCTGGGAATAAACATGTCAGAACAAAAAAAAATCTGCTGTCTCATACATTTGTGTCGAGTTGGCGCTGCAGTTTAGTATGGAACAACAGATGTTTTGCGCTGCCAGGTTTGCTCCCATGCTAAAATTTGTTCCGTTTGACAAGTAGAGTATGTGGTTTAAAGGTTAATGATACTTTTCCTTACAACCTGTATAAAAGAATACTTCTTCTTATCGAGTGGGCTGCAAGCCGTGGTGTCAGAGTTTATTCAAACCGCCTTACGGCCCCTGCCGTGGTTTTTATGTATCGACTACTACCACCAGAGATAGTAGCCGGGACCAACAGTCTTTCTCTTCAGACAATCAGGTGACTCAGCCTGCAATGTCCTAACCAACTGGGGAAAAACGCACAAAGTGACATTTCACTAAGTGCCCCCCGTGATAATCGAACCCACGACCTCCGTGTCAAGAGCCCAATGCTCTTAACCACAAAAAGAAAGAAAGAATACCTTAAAAGAATACTGTTAAGCTTCATTCCAAGTGCAATTTCTGTGACACATTTAGAATTATGACGTTATATTTCACGTCTCTTTAAAGTATTTACACGTGGGAAATCAATAGTTTCTACGTTACTACGTCTTAGAATGGGTCGATATCTACAAATAGTTTCTTAAAAGGCATTACCGGTCGGTTATACAGGAGCCTTCTGAAGAGGATGTAATTCGGAGCGCTCTCCGTACAAACGAAGTCTGGTTACATTTTAATATTAACCAATCTAATTTATTATTTTTACATGTATGCCATGTTAGCTTAATCAAATTAAAGATTGAAAAAGTCGGGTGGCGAGCGGGATTCGAACCCACGACCTGCCTATCCGGGGCATGCTCTACTCCAACAGAGCTGTCGTCGCCCCGCAAGCCACGACGAAATTTTAAATCTATATCTCGTCTTTAAGGGACGTCATGGAGGGGAAGTAGAACATGCCCCGGATAGGCAGGTCGTGGGTTCGAATCCCGCTCGCCGCCCGACTTTTTCAATCTTTAATTTAATATTAACCAATTGAGACATAGCGTGATTGAGACACTTTTTTTATTTTATACGGAATAAAGGTACTACAATGCATTCGTGTCCCTTTTAATAATAGTTGTACAAATCATTCAACAAGACAAAAATAATCACACGGCATTACTTTTCACTCGTAAGTACATGAAAAGCAGATCCATTGTTCGAGCACGTAATGCAAGAACGTCACATATCTTCCGCTATTTGAATTTAATCAAAGGTTATTATATTACATAATTATTATACCTCTCTCCAGAACCTTCTGACAGCTCGTCAAATCTCTACCCTACAGGCAAAGGTCCAACAACACAACTTTGTGCTTAGTAAGTTAAAGTTAATGTAACATAAACGCAACCTAAATCCTTGTTAACTTCGACGAGGACTGAAAATTTAGCATAATAATATGCTCACAACTATACAGGGTGTAAGGGACAGCCCTCCGCAAACTTAAACGGTGAACTCAGACCATCAAACTGAACCACTTTCACTATGGAGCCTACCTCAGGAAACGCAAAAAAAAATCAGCTGTCCCATACATTTGAGTCGGGTAGGTACGGCAGTTTTGTATGGGACAGCTGATTTTTTTCGCGTTTCCTGAGTTAGGCTCCATAGTGAAAGTTGTTCAGTTTGATGGTCTGAGTTCACCGTTTCAGTTTGCGGAGGGCTGTCCCTTACACCCTGTATTCCCCGCAGGGGTATTCAGAGATAATCTTAAAAGCTCAGAACATCCACGATTCACCAATGTAGAGCGTTTCGTTTTGTTTCCAAGTGGAACAGAAACTCAGACCAATATGACTGAAAATTGAAGATGCAATTAATTTGTCCAAGTCTAAGCTCAAGGTTTGTCAGAGAGCAATGGAGCGCAGCATTCTGGGAGTTAAACGAACTGACCGGGTCAGAAACTCCACGTTGCGCTCCAAAACTCAAATAGGCGACGTAGGTGAGAAAAGCGCCAAACTTAAATGGGAGTGGGCCGGTCATGTCTGTCGGATGCATCCTGAGAGATGGCAAAAATCATCATGCCCTGGATCCCCGAAAACGGTCGGCGACGTCCAGGAAGAGGTGGCGTGATGACCTGGACAAATTTGACGACCAATGGCCAGAGGTTGCCTAAATCAGGAACGAGTGGAAGAGCAGGGGAGAGGCCTTTGCCCAGCAGTGGGATGAAACAGGCTAATAAAAAGAAAAAAAATAATAATTTGTAAATAGTTTTAAGCGAAAGATGGTTCCTTCGTTATCGTTATTAGGTCAGTTTTCTATTATATTCTGAAACCTCAGAACATCCACGTTTCACCAGTAGTACCGAAACTCTGTCCAGTGTGACTGGGGGTGAGCCCGTCGCCACTTTTAATGGACAGTGGGTACAATACATGCCTCGAAATTGAAGCATGCAGGTTTCCTCACGATGTTTTCCTTCACCGAAAAGCCATTGGTGTAATGCTATTATAAGCTATAAAATTAACATAACGTTTTCATCGTGCGCATTTTTTAAATATACCTATTTGTAGTTGATTATCATTTATTTGTTTAATTCTTTACAGTTATTAAATACATTTAAAATAAACACACTCAAATAAGTATAAAATATTTCCAAGTAATCTTAGTAGCAATATGCGGAATCTCCAATTTGAAGTCATGCCAAACTATCAGGGAATATATAAACTTACTACCACATGTTATCATGGGACTTCTATTAGACTGCTTTCACATTAGCGGTTAAAAAGTTCTGCTGAAACGCTGTAATAGATGAATGTGAGCTACCAATACAGATCATTTCAATTATGCGTTCGTACGTGTAAAGCAAGCTATAAGCCTGCGGAATGCTAGTACAGGGCAAACTGCTTCTCTCACAATGAAGCGTATGCACTACCACATACATACGGAATAGCGATCCGGAATTCCGAATCAGAATGGTAATTTTGTATAGGATTTGACACCTCCGCAATTCCGAACGCAAATTGTGGACAGAGAAAATCCATACAAAATCGTAATCCTGATTCGGAATTCCGGATCGCAATTCCATATCTGTGTAGCGGATCTAACTGTGAGTGGGCTATACTCCATCACTCGGGCCCAATGCGGTTCGGTGGAGGCCAGTAAAGTATAGTCAACCCTCAGGCGATAACTTTTAAGCCGCCTCAACGGACCTCTGACTTGTTTTTACAAATAGATACACCATTAACGATACCAGAATATTCGGAATCAATGATTGAGTTACTAGAGGCGACACCCAGACAATTTTTTTTCTTTTTTTTTTCTTTTTTATGTATATTGGGGCTTTTAACACTGAGGTTATGTCAGCCCCATCGTGCCTTAACCTCGAGGCTCTGCACAACAATGAAAAGAAAACCTAACACTTCCTAACGAAAATGACAACTAAACACTAGCATACTTTTTGTAACACTCGCCTCGCTGCACCGCGACGCGCCCCGCATTACTGATCGTGGTACACAGATTTTGTTCGCGTTGTCTGCTCTATATATAATTATTCAATGGAATCAACTGCCTTGTTTGTCCGAAGCATGGAGGCCCTCGAAATACAATACTACTAAAACGGTCAACCCTTAAAAGACTGAACTGCCCACAGGTGATCGTTTTAAACACCGAAACAGGCCACGATCATCTTAGTGTGATAACTCCAAGAGAAATCTTTATCGCAGTATAAACGCCTAATGTGAAGGCAGCTTTAAAATGCATTCGAAGGTAGCAATCGAATATTCGAGCGGTGAGGAGGTTGAAACATTAATCAGCTCTCGTACAAGCTTGAACAGTCACCAGAGATACCTGCCTTAAATGGATCAGGAACATTTTACTTGTCGGCAACATCAGTCCTCTCTCCTCATACTTAGTGTTTGGTTAAGTTCACATTTCTGGTTATAATTTCGTCAAATTCCTCAGCCAAAAAGCACGTTTCTAACGATAAAAAATGATTATGTATCGAGAACTCTGATTAATGCAATTATACCCCCGGGATAATTCCCTCAGAGAAAATTGTAATCAAATTTTGTCCATAAAATTCTTCTTGACTTAGCTGAGGAATCATTCAATTTTTCGAAAATACATGGGCAAATGTTAATTAGCTGAACCTAATCTTAAATCTCCTCAAGGAATAAAGTGTATGTCTTGCTATCACAATCCAGTATACTAGGAGTCACGTTGCAGGTTCTAAGCCGAGCACTTGTCACGCGTGGTTTTCGCGCGTCGCGTTTTTGCCTGCCACGAGGCTCCGCAATCCTCAATCTCTTCTTGTTCTTTACCAAAATCAATCCCTGAGATTGGAATAGATACTCCCATAAATTACTTGACACTGACGGAAATGCAGTGCTAACGCACAAGAAAGAGTACATTAATTATACATAAAAAGCTTTTTTAGTATGTTGGAGAAGAATTTATTAAATTTAGGTTTTCTTGATTGAGAAATTTTAATAATAAATATCGCGATGAAAGGTAAACGGTAAAAGGACTCTTATATTAAACAAGGACCAAATGGAATTCATATTATACAGGAAAACAAGTAACTTCACTGTAAAACAGTAAAAACTCCGAACAATAAACTTGACTTTATTACTCGGAACTCACGATTACCAAAATGAAAAGAAGACAAAAAGAATAACACGAAATAAAAATGTTAAAAACGTAAGTACGTCGTCCGCAAACAAAACCAAATACAGAAATTAAATAAAACGAAACAAAATGAAACAACCTACAATGCTACAATTAAACATACAATTCCAGAACGTTGATGACAGAGAGGTCCGCTCTGTAAATATTTCTCTATTCCCGCTTATTTCCCTAGGGGTTTCAGTAAACTGGACTCCAGAACAACCATTTAAGGTGAATAAGCAGACACGAAGGCTTGTTAAGCCTTAACAAACTTGCGATGTTTAATCTTTGAAACTCTTGCCTTTAACTTGATGGTTCCCGACACAAAGGTAACTGTTTAAAGTCACTGAACTATCGTTAGCTTTTGAAACACTACCTGTTACTGCGAACATTGTAGTACATGTGTCAAATTGGGTCTGTAAATAGGTTTTCTGGAATAATATACACTTAAGGTGGTTTCCGTCCATACAAAAGTAGTAATATAATTACGAAGATATAAGGGTTTGAAATTTTGTATGAATAATTTCAAAGCGTGATATCTTCGTAATAATATTATAAATTGTAAATATTATTTGATATGCGCAAACTAGATTTTCTAAGCTATTTTTCCATAATATATAAAACATTACTTTTATTAACACCGTCTACGAGTGTTATACGACAACGTTTTTTATGAAATTGACAGCTCTCCAACCACCTTAAGGGTCGGCACTACCCTAATCGGGCAAAACAGGGTTCGGCGTTCCGACTTTTGAGGATAGTAAATAGCTATATTTAGAAACAGAATTAAGACCATCGCTTCTCTAAAAGATGAAGTACAAGATGAACAAAAAAAATTTCAGTAAAATTGTGTAGTTACATCAGAAAGTAATCGAGAATTACATGAAAAACTCTAGAATAGCACTGCCGCGTTCCGAGTCCTGTGATTTAGTGAAACAAAATAAAACAACAAAATATATTTATAATCAATGGCAAAACATCAAAGAACACTTTAAACAAATCAGTTTTTCGATACGACTTCTAGTTTTTTTGCAATTTGTTACCAAAAATCACATATTTTTTTGGACGTTTTCTTCATACAAATTACTATGGGCCGTCAATCGTTCGAAATCATTGCGAATAGTCCGGTGACCGGCAACACCCAACCCTGTCTTAGATGAATAATGAACAATTCAATTTTTAGCTAAAGTAGGCAAAGTAACTTGTAAAAAACCGGGCAAGTGGGTGTCGGGCCACATGCAGTGTAGGGTTCCGTAGTTGCCCGTCACGATATGTGGACTTAGAAGTGCATTTTATAAATTGGTCGACTATTACGGTAAATTTTTGTCTCCTTTATTATATTAGAATAACTGTAAGTTTATTACTATTGTTACTAGCAAACTAAGGATTGATAATCTGAAATCATCATCATCATCGTCAGATATGTTTTAAATAAGAATGGAATAAGAGTGAATTCTGTACCGTAGTAGGTGACTCAAACGGTTGACTTCGAAAGTCATTTGCACGACAGAATTTTGCGCGAAAAGACATTGCGCGATACAAAGAAAACACAAAGGAATTTCACAAAAGTTACTGTCCGGTCACTGTTTGGTAGTTTTTGGTTATTTTGGTAATTTATGGTAGTTTTTTAGTCTTTCGGTAGTTTTTGGTAAATTTTCGTACAAAAGTAACCAAAAAGTTATTTTGGTAGATTTTCGTACTTTTTGGTAGATTATTGTTATTTTGGTAGATTTTCGTACTTTTTGGTAGATTATTGTTATTTTTGTAATTTTTCGTACTTTTTGGTAGTTTATGGTTAATTTGGTACTTTTTGGTTCATCTCATTTCATTTCATTTATTTACCTTAAATTGTAGGTAGGTACATAAGTTACAGATGGTAAGTACCTACAGAGTACCTATTAGTCACACTACAACATAATTTATAAACATTAAGAAAAAAACAGATTTAAACAATAGGTGCCAGACAATAACTTAACTACCACCTTTCAGTACTACAATTAAATTAGTTAAATGTTATAAAGTCAGTTCAATGTGATTAGTTAAAAATTATAATAACCTTATTGAGGTACAAATAATCGATCTGCAACCTGCAACACATTTTTTTCTACTCAGATGTTTGTTTACTTATACTGAAGAAACTAATTAAAGTCATAGGGACACTGTTCGATTAATAATTATTTTACCTTCTTCAGAAATTTCTTGTCGGCTTTAATGTCATCTGGTATTTTACTATACACAAGAACAGTATTCGACTTTATTTTGTAGTCCTTTGCATCGATGCTAGTCGGTAATTTGGTACCAGTAACTCATTTCTGCGAGTTACATTTAATCTCTTGCTACGGAATACTACGGGGTATCGTCTCACGATTTTGCACAGATCGAGGATATATAAGGTCTAACAAAATCATCTGAAACTATTTTAAGGGCAGGTTCAGTTCATGAAAATAAACAACTTTTTCTTTGGCGACCATATCGAAATCAACATTTTTTGAAATAATCAATTACATTGATCTACTAATATTTTAGTATCACCCTAAATACGGACCTGTGTTTTACTACGCACGCCGGACGCACGCGGCGGCTTCCTTTTGAGTTTGAACTCGACGCCCCCACCCCCGCCCTAGCTCGCGATCGGTCACGACCTTGCTTTGACGTCTTCACCACCAGTAGCGTTCGCGCCGCGGACGCGGAGCGGTCGATATCGGTATGTTTCGCAACTGCGAAATCGTGCGCGCGCGCACAACCACACGCAACCTCTTGTAAGCTCTTACCAGCATGATGATGACGACGTAGTGCTCCAGCTCACTACGTGACAACTAGTGACAAGTGTACCTACTTTGGACGATACCTACGGACTTCGGTGGATTGGTGGCAGAGATGGGCCTATTGAGTGGCCTGACCTAACCTTACGCCACTTGAATCTTGATTTCCATGTATGGGGTCGTGTAGAAACATTAGTGTACGGACATGATGACGGTTACATGGTGAGAACCACCCATGTGCTGCGACAACGGATAGTGCAGTGATCGCATGTGATTGTGATGTTATTAAATTTTAATCAAAGTAAAAGACAAATCCAAAGACGTGCAATAAAGTTCATTGAAAAAAGTGTGGGATATGTACAAAATTTAATGTAAGTACCTACCTACCTTCCTACTTACCTAAATTTTCAAAATAGGTAGGTATTTCATTGTCTTAACGTCCACTAAAAACAAAGCAAGTGTATGGAAATTTATGGTTACCTATCCAATTTTAAAGCAAAATGCTACGTTCACTATCTACCTACCTAAATATCAAAACTAAGACATGCCCACAAACTACATAGTCAACCCAGCTCGGAGGCCCCGCGCGAGTTCAGTGACCTCGCCTGCCGCTCGCACGCCCGCTTCGCCGCACTCGTTCACAGCAGAACAGGGCCAAATCTAGTGGTAGATAGGAATTATTGTTTGCTTTTGAACAGCTGATTTTTTTTTTCGATTTCGACATTGGTCCCATAGAGAAAGTTGTTCAGTTTGATGGTCTGATCATCCCCTTAAAATAGTTTCACCTGATTTTGTTAGACCTTAATACAAAGCTGTCACAATGAGTAATTTAAAGTCGGTAAACAAGGATCGGCAATCGGCATGACACCCTTTTTGACTGAATTCCGCTTACGATTCGAATGCACCTCTTTTGCAAAACAAATATTTTATTTATGTCAACAGACCCACCCCGTAGCCAAGCCGTCAAGAACTCTTTTGTTTTTATGGTAGTTTTTGGTAAGCAGTAGTTTGTATAACTCTGGTAGATGGCGCTGACGTCCCTTTAAGACGATAAAATATATAGATTGAAAATTTCGCCGTGGCTTGCGGGGCGACGACAGCTCTGTTGGAGTAGAGCATGCCCCGGATAGGCAGGTCGTGGGTTCGAATCTCGCTCGCCGCCCGACTTTTTCAATCTTTAATTTGATTAAGCTAACATGGCATACATGTAAAATAATAAAAAAAAATATCTTTAAAATTACTTCTTGTTAATATTGCTGTGCCCTTTCAGAATTCATGTACCCACTTTAGCTACTAAGTAACACCTATATTATGTTCTTGTGTCGCACAATGTCCTTCAGCGTGACTAAAATTACTGCTGAAATCTACCAAAATCTACCAGTCCTGTTTCAAATTCTACTTAAATTCTACCAAATAATATTTATGTCGTTACAGATGGTCAAAATTTAATATTAAACACGTTTTTGTACAAAATATTATTAATTTTATCTAAATGCTCATCATTACACATGTTATTTTCGCATTTTTGTATAATTTTTATTGGTTTTTATCACTTTGTAACATGGATGCTTCAATTTTCAAAGGGTATGCAAGTTTAAATTTAGTGCAGTTTTCTGTGTCTCATAAGCAGAATCCGAAATTTAGGTAGCACTTTTAATAATGTCAAACGGATTGCACGTTTATAGACTTCCGATTGTGTCGATATACGGGTAATTTTTTATCACTGCGGATAACTCCAGCATGTATTCTACTCATCAAACTGAACAACTTTCACTATGGAGCCAACTTCAAAAGAGCGAAAAAAAAAATCTGCTGTCCTATACAAAACTGCAGTACCTACATATTCGACTCAAATGTATGGGACAGCTGATTTATTTTCGCTATTTTGAAGTTCGATACATGCTGAAGTTATCCGCTGTGATATGAAATATACCCGTATATCGACATTATTGGAAGTCAATAAACATGCATGCAATGCCTTTGACATATTAAAAGTGCTAGGTACCAAAATTTCAACTCTGCTCAGAAGCCCTCTTTTGTAAAAAAAAAACAACATTAGGCGATATGATTAATATTTGCTGTACTAGAAGTGAGTTCGGTGGCGCGTTGCGGAGAGGACTCTCAATCAAGAGGTCCGAGTTCGAATCCGCACGGACAACATGCCACGTACCAATGAGTTTTTCTAACTTACCGCCCGACCGACCCTCCGACCTCCGTATTACCGACTGCTCTCAAATGGTGAACGAAAACATCGTGAGGAAACCTGCCTATGCAGACGAAGATATTCTGATGTATATTATGTGAAGTCTACTAATCCGCATCGGGCACGCGTGGTGGACTACCGCCCAAACACCCTCCTAGAAGGTAGGCCTGTACCCTGCAGTGGGACGTATATAGGCTGATGATGTACTAGAAGTTCCGGAAAACTTGCAAACCCTGCAATCGTTTTCTCAGCCATTTGTATTGCCAGCTTAGATTTTATTAGACGGAATCCTTGCATTTTTAAATACATAAAATTTTCGAGTACCCAATTTCTACTAAAATCTACTAAACAATTTTGCCCTAAATCTACCAATAAAGAAGAAATCTACTAAAAGTGGTCACACTGATGTCCTTTTGCGCAAATGTTTTTGAAGGCAATCGTTCCAGTTACCTACTGCAAAATTTACTTTTATTCCGTGCTTAAAATATTATATCTGAAGATGATTATGATGATAAAAGATTACAAACCCTTAGTTTGCTAATACCTAAACTTATAATAATTTCTTTATTTTGTTAAAAGTTTTAATTTGTTCTGTTATAATAATTTTAATTTTTTTTAAGCCTTAGTAATACTGTGATCTAATTATGTAGTTGGAACCCATCCTATCCTACCACCAGGGGTGATCTTTGATCAGTCACATTATAGGTCCATCCCGCACGGTACTGTTGCTGTAAATATCAATTTTGAACTACGGCTCTCAAATCCAGATGCTGCAGGAGTATTGCCACGCACAACCAAACATTCAACATTAATTTAATGTGGTAAGCCTTCCGGGTAGTAGGTACCCTAAATTCGGTCAGACCTACGAACCTGCCAGGATAGGGTCGGCCGACCAGACTTTTTAGTCCTTACTAATTGGCCTCTAGACCAACAGACTAGTTACGTCCTTTAATTCAACGAGGTAAAATGTTGTGTCACCAGGTAGGGTTCACTTTTTCCTTCACACCAGTAAACATGCCAGCCAAGCTGCGCCGCGCGCTGCAGCCGACCAAGTTTTTTGCAAGAAATTCATTACCAAAAGCTATCAAATTGATTTGTTCATTAATCTTATAAGATAGGGTTGAGTGTTGTCGGCCACCGGTCTATTTCTTTTGACAGATATGTCAAACGGGCCGTAGGTAGTGCCGACCCTTAAAGACGTTTTGAGATTTTATAAGAAAAAAAAGTACTTTATAAATTACATTCAATTGTCCTTGTGTCTATTGTTTCTTTATATTTTCAGCTTTTTTATTCCGGTATATTAAAAGTTACGGGCTACTACACTGGGGTGCTTCAGACCATCAAACTGCAAAAATTTACAATATAGAACCAATTTCACGATTGTTCGTCTTGATTGAAGTGAAGCTGCCAGCAACATCAAGATTTGTATTATTATTAAACGGCAGAATTTATAAACCGTAGCATTTACTTACATCAGTTTAACATTATACAGAAGTAGGTAAATGCTTTACATACCTATGTACTTAATAAAAGCATCAGGTGTTCGACCATCCAATCAAAGTTGATATCCCTAATTACTTTCTACCAATTACTTTGATATCTTTACAGCTAAGTAACTAGTATAATGGATAGTGATAGGCCTATAGATACATAATACCCTAGCTTTTGGTAATTGGATAGACCAATAGTAATAAAAAGTTTAATATACAGAGTTATATTTTAATTAAAATTGCATCGCATAGGAGGATTGTAGAAGGAGAAAGGATACCTTTGTTCGGCAGTGGGATAAAGAGCAGGCTAAATAATAATAATAGAAGCTTTTATTAAGGTTTACTCAAAAAAATAAAAAAACAATGAACTCTAGTGGGGCAATGCATGTGTAGTGGATATTGTTAGCATGGGTCGATTCTAATAAAAGTAACTAGTATTAAAGTTATCACTAAAATTTATACAATTATGCGTATAATTTAATTTTAATTAAATAATAAATACATAGCTACTAGAATTTGCTTAGATAGAATGTGTTTAGATTTGCTGGTTTAGATAGAACCAAACCGGACCGAGGCATCGTCAACATCTACAAGAGAAAAAAAAATTGACAACCCTCTTAGCCCCACTTTCGCCAACCACGGGTTAGCAATAAACTCCGGATAAAATAGCTCTTTCAGTTGTGGTTCTATACAAAAAATCATGGGTTACCCACTTAACCTAGAGTTTATTGCTAACCCAGGTTGGCGCAAGTGGGGCTTAATTTGTTAACTTTGCTTTATTGTTGTTGTTGTAACTCATAATTCTAATTCGTCGTTGTCTGTTTATTTTAGTTAATATCGACAAGTTATAGTTACATCAACAAATCTAAGTAAAGTCAATAAAATAAAAGGGTTGTCACAAGAATTTTTTCCCGTGTGTGATGCCCCTTACTGTGAAGCTACCAGTTATAGTCACTGCATCAGACCACTTGTGATCGTATCGGTTTCCCATTCCAGATTCATGAGGGTTATGACAGAGAGTATCTATGTAATATATCATGCGTAGATTGCTTTTGTAATCAAGAGGTCCCGTTTTCGAAATCGACTGTGAGATATTGAAAGGTAATTCACATTTGCCTTCTAGACACCTTGTCCCAAGTGACCTGAATTGATTATCCGTTTATCTTAAACCGTATTAACATTTAAGTCATTACCATCATTATCTCAGACGATAAACGTCAAATGCTGGATACAGACCTCCCACATGGATCGCCAGAACGAACGATCCTGCGCTACCCTCATCCAATGGTTATCATTTAATTAAGTATAAGCTTTCAACAAAGCTTATAAAGAGAATTTTATTCCGAGAGCGAAAATGCGCGCTGCATACAAACGTACTATGATGATATTTTCAATACTAACCAATTAAAGTCAATGAAATTTTGCAGTAACGATCTAGAAACAAATCTCTATGCTTGTATCATATGGAGTCCGATTTTCGTTAAAATATACAGTTTTAATTCTAGGATTAATTTAAGATTTGTATGGAAATATTTGAGGCACTGTAACTTTAAAACTATACATTTTAACGAAAATCTGACTCCATACAAGCATAGAGATTTGTTTCTAGATTGTTTCTGCAAAATTTAATTGACTTTAATTGGTTAGTATTGAAAATATCACCATAGTACGTTTGTATGGAGCGCGGTAATATACCCTTAATTAAAAAAACATTCGCGATTGCCAGTAGCGCGCAGAATCGGTTCATGAGGAATTTCTTCCTTTTATTGTCTTGTTCCGTGTGTTGTCTTATATCTAAAAAGTTTGTAACAACAAATTTTCTTTGTTTCAGAATCCCTGTTACTACGGATTGTTCATGTGTCCGTACCGTCGTATAGGATACGCGGTCAGCCTGCGGAGTTGGAATGCGACTACGAGCTCGGTAGCGATACCCTTTACTCTGTCAAGTGGTACAGGGACAATGAGGAGTTTTACCGATACATGCCGAAGTTTGACCCGCCTAAACACGCCTACAAACTGGATGGAATCAAAGTTGATGTAAGTGTCGAGTTTGAAATCATATTTATAATAATAGAAGAATTATTTTACCAGTGTGGCGAAACGGGGCGTATAGCAGCTCTGACACTAAATTCTGTGATATTTATAGGAAGCTTTAGCAAAATGATCATCATCACAGCCTATACACCCAAGCTGCACAACAATATCTAATAAGAGGATATAGGATAACTACTAGAATTTACTTCCGTTGTCTACCATAAGAGCAAATGTCCGTGTAGACCTCTCCTAGAGCTCATATAGACACAGTTACCGAAAAATGGGCAACGTTTATAGTGCGAAACCAGGATAGTCATAAGACAACGAGTTTCGGAGCCAACTCTTAAGAGTAACCTTTACCGGAATACGTTTAAACAGTTTCTAGAGCACAAGTTAAGTGTAGTAGATAGTCTTATGATAATATTAGGATAGTAAAACAGACGTTCTTTAAACCATTTTATAACCGATCGGCTAAAAATTTATAATCACAAGAATCACACAAGAATAAACCGCTTAAAATTATTTTATTTCCTAATGGCGTACGTTTGACACTTATGATATTTATTTCAACATGGCGTTTACATTTTATTAACATTAACATCATATTTATCACGCGTTGGTATTTCGTATAGACATCGCGAATGAGAGTGCGGATTTAATTGTATCGTGGGAAATATGGAGATGATTGTATAAAACTAAAGCGCTCGCTGTATTATAACATTTAAGCTAAAAGAAATTATATTTAACATTTTCATAAATCATAATACATTTTAGTTTTTCATTTAATTTCAACAAAAATTATATTTTTATGATGCTTCCTCATAAAAAGTATCCATTTCCAGTAATTTATAGTTTTTAGTGGTCAAAACAAGTGTTTAAAGCTACATCAAATATGTATAACTCTTTTTAAGTTCCATTTTAATTTTTAAAATGGCGACGCTTTTCGCCTTGAACCGTGACAAGAGTTTTTATCCTATAGAGAAAGCTATAGAACACAATATGACTTTCACTAGATTAAAATACTAGTCACTGACATTTCATTCCGTTAAATAGTAAATTACTCCTATGAAGCTTGTATGGTGGTCTATAAAATGCAATGTTTATATACTGTAATTTCTTGTCATAGTCGTACCAAACGTTTACAAGGCTCTGAGATGTGAAGTGCAAGTGTGAAGGATTCATACAATATTTAAAATTAAACAAGAAAACAGGTAGGTAGGAAAGTTAAAGCCTTTTTATTTATTACTTAAGTATTATGTGAACATGAGCAAAAAATCTTGATAGTAGTCCAAAATAATAATGATTTTTCAATCATATAAGAACATCAGTCATCTTGTTAGAGTTAAAGGAAAATAAAATATTAATCCACTAACACCTTTATGAGGCATGGTCAGCCCTTGTTAGTGATGTTCATTGACTTTGCGATGTCAGACTTAGCATATCCTCATGACAATATTCCCCATGGGTATGTCAGATATAATATTCTGAAAACTCATAACATCCCCGTTTCTATAGTACCTAAACTCTACCCAATGTGACGGGTAGTGAGCCAGTGTATGTTAGACTTTATTGTTTGATTTGAATGGGAGTGCTTGGAGGGTTATTACTGATGTAAGTGTCCGATTAAATCGTTCACAAGATCGATAACGTGGGTGTCTATTATGACCCCTAGGCATATTACACTGGCTCACAACCCGCCACACTACCTATTAGGCAATTATTAAGCAAACTTTACGCTCCTAGTGTGGCTGACCGGAAAAAAATTCTCACTGTCCCCGCATGTCCCGCAGGTCAATGTCCCGGGTTATTCCCGTTGTCCCCCAGCGCTACGCCCCCAGTAAGGGGGTCGGGATGTCGCAAAGAGGGTCCCATACAAAATTAGGACTCAGAAAATTTTCAACAAAACACAATCGCCAAATATAACATTCGGGATCCGGGGGATGACCCCACCCCCCTCACCCTTTTTTTTAGTCCAATTTTTTTTTGAGTAGACTACCTAAACAGTAGCAATTCGGTTCTGGTGGTCGCAAGAAACCTAACATGCTCGTCGCTAAATTTTTGAATCCCTGGAGTACACGGAAACCCACCCTTCCGCATGCAAAAATAAAAAAAAAACATTTTTTTAAATTTTACAATTCCAGCCCCCATACTAATTTCATACAATTTCGATCAAAATTTTTTACGTCCCAGCTCCATATAAAATTATCATAAAATTTTTCTAAGTGTGCGACCCTCTTTGCGGCACCCTAATAGCCGAAGAGCGGACAGTTGGCAACCCTACCTGATCGAGTAACAAGATGCGACCTACCTAGGGTGTAGCACATCAGAAAGGTACGTCTTAAAGTACAGGGTTGCCTGGGCGTAACCTGGAGGGTTTGGTACAGTGAGCAAAAAAGTGGTCATTTTTTTTGGTGTAAATTACTTCATTGAGTAACAAGTTGGCATATAGTACAGTCGATAGAGCTCATCGAGAAGTGCCAAATTATATAGGGTTGCCTCGCCTAGTCCTGGGACTTTCCTAAGTCGGCCTGATTTTATAGTGGCTAAAAATTCAAAAAATTACCTCATCGAGTAACAAAATGAGACTTATGCCATTTGATAGCTCTAGTCGTCCTATTAATTATTAACATAGGTTGCCGGCCCTAAAACTGGAACTTTTCTTAGTCGGCCGAGTTTTATGTTTGAATGTAAAAAGTGATTGATGCAACAACGTCGTGGAAATGTGTCCATGGATGGTTAAGGGCTCGTTCGCACAGCGATTTTTATTCGCGCGAATGATGTGAATGTGATAACATAGGATGACTTCTGACAAGACTCTTATGTCAAGAAACTAAGAACGAAAATTGTTTGTTTTACGCGTCTTCCTACGCTGTTTACCGCTAAAACGACCTCCCACACCCTACTTGCACATAGGAAGACGCATGCAACAAGCAATTTTCGTACTTATGGTCTTGACATAAGTGTCCTGTCAGAAGTCATCCTATGTTGTCAAATTCACATCATTCGCGCGAATAAAAATCGCTGTGCGGACGAGCCCTAAGAGATTGGTGGCATGTAGTAATCAATTATAGGTATTAATTTGGAGGGACACAAACTTAAAAATTGTGCACCTTTAGCGAAAAATATCCAAAAAGTGGCGACACAATCAGTATGCAACCAAACCTATGAAAGGCGTGTAAATACTGTATATTTTATTATAATTGTTACGGTCAGTGTAATAAATCTGGTCAGTCAGTATTAAGAGGAAAAGTACATGAAATTTGAAGAATTGGTATTTCAGAGATCTATTACTGTCGGGGTAAGGGGTAAACGCAGTACACTATGGCGACAACCTAACTGCCAACCTCATCTGCTCGTGGTGCACCCTGCCGACTAACCAACGAGGCTCTGGCGACCGACTGTGATTCCGGTATATCCATCCAAAGCAGGCTATACCAAAATTCCTCGACCTATGATGGGCAGCAGCATCACCGGTGCAACTAGTATATCCCTGCGATCACCAACCCGCTATGCCAAGCGTGGTGATTATGGCATTTTTACCTCCCAAATATGGAATTTAGTCCCACATGGCCCCGGCCCCTAGTTCACGGCTACGGCAGTGGTCTAGCTAACGGTAGGGCGGGGGGTGCTAAGACAACCCGGGTTACTAGAGGCTGCCAACATCAACGACTGTTATTGGCAACGTTAACGTATAACGGACGAACACTGATGGAGAACGAAAAGTTCACGAAACTCGAGATAGAAACAAAAAAGATTGAGAGGCATATTCTTGGGTTGTCAGAGGTCCGAAGACAGGGGGAGGATACGATGACCCTAGAATCTGGCTACTTGTTCTACTTCCGAGAAGGTGAAAGGCTGTCCCAGGGTGGCGTAGGATTTATCGTCAACAAAACCCTCATCCACAATGTAATGGAGATAAAGATAAAGATGTATTTATTTGTATGACATGCGTAGTTTTACAAGCAGGTGTTACAATAATTATTAGGTCCTCCATGTCTTACCTTACGGCTTACAAATTATTATTGTGATAATGTCAGAGATGCTAATTCGTGTATTAAATTAACTAATTACAATATCTTATAAACTAATTATAAATTCATGGCCAAGCTTTGAACAGATCAGCAGTGTGTCGAATCGGGTAGAATACCGCGTGCTAAAATTCTCCAAAAGGTGCAGCTTGAAGGTTGTACTGGTATACGCCTACTACGACGGGCTCTGACGAAGAAGTCGAATCGGTATACGAGGATATCTCTAGAGCTATCAACGATACTGCAAAGACTCATTTCACGGTTGTGATGGGGGATTTCAATACCAAAGTGGGTACAGGAGAACGAAGAGTCGAAGGTGGGTCAGCACGGTATTGGTAACAGAAACCAGAGAGGGCATATGCTGCGTGGCTTCCTAGAGCCACTGATGAACTCATTCTTCAAGAAGCAGCCCCAAAGGAGCTGGACCTGGCGAAGCCCTGACAGCCGGACATATTCAGAGACGTATCAGTGATCAATAGGTTTAACAACGGAAGTGATCACCGACTTGTCCGAGGCACTCTGAATAAATTACAAGCTCGAAAGAAGACGTCTGATGAAATCGACTCTCCGTCCCACACTTCCACACACAGCACCAAACTGTAGTTGGAAGTGACAGCTTCCAACTTGACCTTCATAACATAATTGATTCGTTGGAAACCACCGAGGATGCGGACGTTGGCGAGGCTACAAACCAACTAGTAAAAGCTCTCCATGAAGTGGGCTACAGGCATTTCCGCATGCAGCGTGTGGCAAAAGCTTCCAAGCTCTCAAGCGAGACTCTGGAGCTAATGAGGCATAAACGTGAAATCCTGTCTGAACAAGAGTTTTCGGCAGAACCTCGGGCTCTCAATAAACAAATAAAAAAGCTGATAACCAGGGGCGAAAGTGTTCGCTCAGCAGCTTGGGAGATGCCAAGATTGTTTCCTCTAAGCCGGAGCTCCTCGCTGAAGTTGATAAGTTCTATGGAAGTCTGTATGCATCACACGCTCCAAAGCCTGTAGCTCGCAACACTGACCCCAGGTCCCCAATAATAAGCCACTACACAAACGATATCCCGAACGTTGACTCGAGTGCGATTAGGAAAGCCCTCAAACAACTGAAAAATAACAGAGCTCCGGGTGAAGACGGAATACAACAATGCTTCTGAAGGCGGGAGTTACTCTGGTACCTGAGGTGTCCTGAAAGTCCTAGGAAGGCTCTTTAATTTCGGTATTCACAATGGTATAACACCGGAGGTATGGATCGGAAGTGTTGTGGTCTTGTTCTTCAAGAAAGGAGATAAAACACTCCTCAAGAACTACAGACCAATCTCACTTCTGTTCTGAGCCATGTCTATAAGTTTTCGAATGTTTATTACGAAACGTCACGCTCGAAAATTCGACGAGTTTCAGTCCCCAGAGCAGGCCGGGTTTCGAAAAGGCTACAGTAGTAGGTACCATAGACCACATCTGAACTGTAAGGCAGATTATACAGAAAACTGAAGAGTATAAGCCGTGGTGGTCTAGTGGCGAGTAACGAGTAACCTTGCATGCCGTGCAGGAGGCGATGGTTCGATCCCCGTCCAGGCCGACTCGTACCAATGAGTTTTTCGGAATTTATGTACGATTTGTAAGACCACTGGCTTTTCGGTGACGAAAAATATGGTAAGCAAACCGGCGGCATGCTTCAATTTCGAGGCATGTATTGTACCCATTGTCCATTATAAGTGTCGATGGGCTCACACCCCGTTACACTGGACAGAGTTCCGGTACTACTCGTGAAACGTGGATGTTCTGAGGTTTCAGAATATCTAATCTCTGACTACCCGTCGGGGAATACAGTCGTGAGCATTATGCTTATGCTTATGCTACGCTTATTCTACATTAAGATATGTATTCTATGGGTCTGTTACAATATTGTACTGATAAATAAAAAAAAAATCTATCCTATTTCATCCCACTGCTGGGCAAAGGCCTTCCCTTTAATCCTCCAACCATCTCTGTCCTGCGCATGCTCTGGCCACGCGTCATCGAAAGCATCCAGATCGTACCGCCGCCTCTTCCTAGGACGACCTGGACGCCGATGACCGTTTTCTGGGATCCAGGGCGTGACAATTCTTGCCCACCTTTCCTGATGCATCCGATAGACATGGCCGGCCCAAAAAAATAGCTGGAATTTATGAACTAGGTAGTCCTATCGTCAGGGTCCATGTTTTCGCACATAGGCCATTAGGTACTGGCAGGACGCACTGATTGAATAACTTCGTTTTAAGGCGTTGTAGAGCCGAGGCAAATAATATGATTGAGTTTCCCGAAAGCAGCCCATCCTAGATGGATGCGCCTAACGGCCTCCTTGTCGAAGTTGTTTCTTCCTAGTCTTATAGTCTGTCCAAGGTAGACGTAGTCTTTTACAACAAGACCACAGTACTTCCGCTCCACGACTCCGGTGTTATGCCATTGTGAATAACGGAATTAAAGAGCCTTTTCTGAGTACCTCCAGCCTTCATAAGCATTGTTGTTATTCCGTCTTCACCCGGAGCTTTGTAATTTTTTTGTTGTATGAGGGTTTTCCTAATCTCACTCGAGTCAACTTGCGGGATATCGTCCGTGTAGTGGCTTATTATTGGGGAGCTGGGGCAGGGACTGAAAGCGGTTACGGCACTCGGTACCAGTACTGTAAAAATGTAACGGTACCGTAATGGTATAAAGGTTAGGCATAACGGTACCGTTATCTTACACTTTGACCGTACCGTAAAAACGTAACGGTACCGTAATGCTATAAAGGTACCGTACCGTTATCTTATAAAGGAATACGTACGTAATGAAAAACGCGGCTGGCCATTGTTGCTTCCACGTAGCGAATGAAACGAATTGAAGCATGGTAGAAGCGCGGCATGGCAATTTATCAAAGAAAACCTTTATTCATAAAGATTAGTTAGGTGCTGGTATTTAAGAATACCGTTTATTTTCCGGTACCGTAATTTATTTCGGTATTGAAATTTTTCTTTAACCAGAATTTATCGGTATGACGTCATACCGTTAAATAAATATACCTTAATATTTCGGTAATTCAGTCCCTGATCTGGGGTCGGTGTTGCGAGCTACAGGCTTTGGAGCGGGTGTTGCGAGCTACAGGCTTTGGAGCGTGTGTTGCATACATACTTCCATAGAACTTCTTAATTTCAGCGAGGAGCTCCGGCTTAGAGGCAACGATCTTCCCATCCGCTGTTTTGAGTTTAGACAGGTGGCATCTCCCGAGCTGCTGAGCGAACACTTTCAACCCCTGGTTCTGCTCAATCGCCTCTATGGAGCGTGTGTGTTCAGAGGTTTCGCCGTATCAGCTTTTTTATTTGTTTATTGAGAGCCCGATGTTCTGCCGAAAAATCTTGCTCAGACAGGATTTTACGTCTATGCCTTATAAACTCCAGAGTCTCGCTTGAGAGCTTGGAATCTTTTGCTGCATGCGAAAATCGACGACGATGTTCGAAGACCTCCTAACTAGCAAAAAGCAAATTTTACAGGAGGCTAAAAAAACGTTTTATTTCTTTTTGTACATTTTTTATGAAAATGTGTTCTAAAGCAAGTTGTTATTAAAAGGGGCTGCGAAATTGATGCTAACATTGATTTTACGTACTGACAAGTGGTTTTCGTTAGTGTTAGTTAGGAGTTATTAGTTTCACTAATGTCCATGTCAAACTTATTTTGATGAAGTTAAGAGGTATTACTTAATAAAAGTTTTAGGAAATAATATTAACAAACACACTCTAAAATAAATCTAAAATAAATCCTAAATTAAAAATTATACTAAAAAAGAGGTTAACGAAAAAGAGGTCCTGTCAAGGAGTGTTCCCACGTGCGATGACAGCAACGCGTTTTGCCAGTAGCCAGACTCTGGCTCGCTTGAGGCCAGGAGGCGGGCTTTCTCTGCAAGATTGATAGCGTTGTCTCTGAGGATTTGTTGACTCTGGATGCAGAGTGGCTGGTCCCTGACCTCTGAGAAGCCGGGTTTATAGGGAAATTGCAGTTCGGACCGGCAGCACTTGTCCAAGAGTTTCTGGCTTCAGTTAAGCACGTGACCTCTGCACCGCCAAGTGATGGGTTTATATTTCTACCGAAGAGGTCAAGCGTGCTGTGAACTGAAGACAGAAACGCCGGAAGCCCTACATCAGACACTTTTCGGATGCCAAGACCACCAAACCTAATAGGCAGGGTGGCTTGGTGCTTGGCACCAACTACGGTCATTATCGGATAGGGGGCAATTTAAGATTTCTGATAGGGTTATTTTGATAGCGTTCTTGAAAAGAAGCAAAAGCGAAGTGTGTTTCCAGAGGGTTGAACAGCGTAACACATACGTTAATTTAGGTACGAACAAACGAAATTTGATAAAGCAGTATGCCATATGGGGACTGATTGTGGGTAAATGAATTTCTCTATTCTTCAACTTCCTATGGACTGAATCGCATTCCATTTGTATCAAAAACTTTTGAGTTATTGTTACTCCATGCAGTTTGCGTTAGCAAGATTTACGTTTCGGTTTTGGTATGTACATCCGTCAGAAAAAAATATAATAGGAAGTTTGAGAGGCAAGCAGTGTCTTGCTAGGTAATCCAATAAGAATGAGACGAACTTATTCGCTGTTAAATCTGCTGCAGTTTCGTTGAACCAGTAACAGTAGAATGTAAAATGGTTAATAGACAAACAAATCTAAATAGATTGAAAAAAAAAACATTTAAGTAGGTACTTAACGTTTTGTATCAAGAGCACTAATATTATCTGACGGTAAATTTTAACGCACGAAACATTTTACGTGCTCGTAGTCCTTCCGTCAGTCTCGCCCTCGACGACATTTCGGCTAAAACAATCAAATCTATCAAGTAGGTATGTTCATGATACGAGTAAAAATAAGCTAATAACTTCTGTATCAAACAAACAATTATAATATTTAGTTCTAAAAATAAAACTAATAAGTTCTATCTGCTAGTTAGAAATCAAAACGTATTTGAAAATACATGATAATTATTAGAACTAATAGCTCCTATCTTCTAGATAGGTAATAGTAGGTTCTAAGTAAACTCGGAATAATCAAACTAATAGCTCCTATCTACTTGATAGGTAATATAGTAGGTTCTGTAAACTTGGAATAATCAAACTAATAGCTCCAATCTACTCCTAACTACTTGTTTTTACATAAATATTGACACTAAATAAAAAACCTGTTGTCCCTTTACAAAAAACAACGACAATGGCCGCCGCACGCGCCTCCCGTGACGTCGTACGGTGGTGTGAGGTGTCACGCCACTCGATATTTCGATCTCTTTCGCACACTGTAGCCAATTCGTCAGTTCTCCAGCAGTTTGATGGTAGATAGAAGGTATTGGCAGCAAAATTAGTTCGGAAGTAACTTAGGAGATATTAGTTTTGGTAAGTTAAAATATATTAGCAGCATTTCAAGCTAACACGCTCAAAGCGTGATATTAGGAGGTATTCTCATTAAGAATTTGTGGCGTTATTTATTACAAAATCACTTAGGAGTCTTTGCCAGTCGGTGCGAAATTGAACTCTAAGTACAGTGGCATAGATAACTCATTTTGGCCCCGGGTGTCAGGAGGTATTCGAACATCGTCGTCGAAATGCCTGTAGCCCACTTCACGGAGAGCTTTTACTAGTTGGTTTGTAGCTTCGCCAACGTCCGCGTCCTCGGTGGTTTCCAACGAATCAAATCTGTTTTGGAGGTCAAGCTGGAAGCTATCACTTCCAACTACAGTTTGGTGCTGTGTGTGGAAGTGTGGGACGGAGAGTCGATTTCATCAGACGTCTTCTTTCGAGCTTGTAATTTTATTCAGAGTGCCTCGGACAAGTCGGTGATCACTTCCGTTGTTAAACCTATTGATCACTGATACGTCTCTGAATATGTCCGGCTGTCAGGGCTTCGCCAGGTCCAGCTCCTTTGGAGCTGCTTCTTGAAGAATGAGTTCATCAAGTATAGCCCTTGCCTCTCTAGGAAGCCAAGCAGCATATGCCCTCTCTGGTTTCTGTTACCAATACCGTGCTGACCCACCTTCGACTCTTCGTTCTCCTGTACCCACTTTGGTATTGAAATCCCCCATCACAACCGTGAAATGAGTCTTTGCAGTATCGTTGATAGCTCTAGAGATATCCTCGTATACCGATTCGACTTCTTCGTCAGAGCCCGTCGTAGTAGGCGTATACCAGTACAACCTTCAAGCTGCACCTTTTGGAGAATTTTAGCACGCGGTATTCTACCCGATTCGACACACTGCTGATCTCCATTACATTGTTGATGAGGGTTTTGTTGACGAGAAATCCTACGCCACCCTGGGACAGGCTTTCGCCTTCTCGGAAGTAGAACAAGTGGCCAGATTCTAGGGTCATCGTATCCTTCCCCTGTCTTCGGACCTCTGACAACCCAAGAATATGCCTCTCAATCTTTTTTAGTTCTATCTCGAGTTTCGTGAACTTTTCGTCCTCCATCAGTGTTCGTCCGTTATACGTTAACGTCGCCAATAACAGTCGTTGATGTTGGCAGCCTCTGGTAACCCGGGTATTCTTAGCATTCCCCGCCCTACCGTTAGCTAGACCACTGCCGTAGCCTGGAATAGTAGAGCTGCCGGGAACTAGGGGCCGGGGCCATGTGGGACTAAATTCCATATTTGGGAGATAAAAATGCCATAATCGCCACGCTTGGCATAGCGGGTTGGTGGTCGCAGGGATATACTAGTTGTACCGGTGATGCTGCTGCCCATCATAGGTCAAGGGATTTTGGTATAGCCTGCTTTGGATGGATATACCGGAATCACAGTCGGTCGCCAGAGCCTCGTTGGTTAGTCGGCAGGGTGCACCACGAGCAGATGAGGTTGGCAGTTAGGTTGTCGCCATAGTGTACTGCGTTTACCCCTTACCCCGACAGTAATAGATCTCTGAAATACCAATTCTTCAAATTTCATGTACTTTTCCTCTTAATACTGACTGACCAGATTTATTACACTGACCGTAACAATTATAATAAAATATACAGTATTTACACGCCTTTCATAGGTTTGGTTGCATAATGATTGTGTCACAACTTTTTGTATATTTTTTGCTAACGGTACACAATTTTTAAGGTTGGGTCCCTCCAAATAAATACCTATAATTGATTACTACATGCCACCAATCTCTCAACCATCCATGGACACATTTCCACGACGTAGTTGCATCAATCAGTTTTTACATTCGAACATAAAACTCGGCCGACTAAGAAAAGTTCCAGGTTTAGGGCCGGCAACCTATGTTAATAATTAATAGGACGACTAGAGCTATCAAATGGCATAAGTCTCATTTTGTTACTCGATGAGGTAATTTTTAGAATTTTTAGGCACTATAAAATCAGGCCGACTCAGGAAATTCCCGGGACTAGGCGAGGCAACCCTATATAATTTGGCACTTCTCGATGAGCTCTATCGACTGTACTATGTGCCAACTTGTTACTCGATTAGATAATTTTACACCAAAAAAAATGACCACTTTTTTGCTCACTGTACAAAACCCTCCAGTCAACCCTGTACTTTTAGACGTAGGTACCTTTCTGATGTGCTACACCCTAGTAGTCCTAGAGCCCACAACGGATTTGGGCCTAAACGTATAGGACAGCTGGAACCATTCTAGCTCGAAAGAACATTCCAAAGTACATCATTTACCTTCGGTCTTACGACTCAAACCGGTCACGGAAATTTTTTACAGCGGTCAGACAATCGCGAAAAAATGGGGTCTGGGCCTAAACATATAGGTATCAAACTGAATGCATTTTAAGAAAGAGACTACTTAGGACAACACCTCTGCATATTTACTTTTTCTCAAATCGGTCACCGTTCAAAATCAGACCGGGGTTGAAAATCGAAAAAATTGGGTCCTGGGCCTAAACATATAGGAACTGTGAAAACAACTTTGATCGATAGAACACACTTTCCTTGTCATAGAAAACCCTGTCTTACAAGGCGGATAGGCACCTTTACAGAATCAGACCACTTTTATAAGATACCAAAAATGTATTGTAACATTTTTCATGAACAATTTGGCGAACTGTTGGTTAAACAATAGTTGTAAAGTTTGTAACATCTGGTTCAAAGACATATTTATGATAAATTATGAACTATTAAGACCATTAAAATTACAATAATTATTGCAATTAAAATAGAAACAAACAGATATCTCGACATCTGTTAGTGATATAAAAAATTTGTCGACGGTAAGATTGTAGAGAATTTTATGTTCTACAAGTTTGTGCTAGATTTTATCATGAGTTTTTGCAAATATCACGTTTTCAATGCATCAAGCATTGAAAACGTGATATTTGCAAAAACTAAATAATTAAAATAATAACAGACAAATATCTCAACAACGGTTGACAATAGAAAAAATTGTTCAATGTAAAATTGTAGAAAATAATATTATAGCTATGTTCACGATTAGATTTACAGGAAACGAGATATTTGCAAAAACTAATTAAATAAATAAAATCAAACAGATAACTCGACAAAGGCTGATCATAGAGAAAATTTGTCTGAAATAAAATTGTAGCCAGTAAAATTATCTACAAATGATGTGTTATGACTTGGTTCACCATATGATACGTAGGAAAAGAAATATTTACAAAAACAATTTAATTAAAATAATAATAAATTGATATCTCGACAACGGTTAGTGATAGAAAAAATTTGACAATAACAAAATTGTATAAAATTTAATGTTCTACATATTTGTCATAGATTTTAATACGATTTAATGCATTGGTAACGAGATATTCGCAAAAACCTAAATTATTAAAATAATAACAGACCAATATCTAAACAAGGTTGACGAAAGAAAACAATTTTTTAAACTAAAATTTTGTTAACGTTATGTTCCACGAGTTTTGTTTACCATGTTCACGATTAGATGTATAGGAAACGAGATTTTCGCAAAAACTAATTAATTAAATAAAACTAACGGATATCTCAACAAAGGCTGATGATAGTGCAAATTTGTCAAGGGTAAATTTGTAGCAAATCAAATTATATACAATTTTTGGCATAACTTTGTTCGCCATTTGATACGAAGGAATCGAGATATTTGCAAAAATTAGTTTTGACGACATAAATCACAAAAATCTTTTTGAAAGAGGTTTATAATAATTACAGTAAATACCTACATAAGTATACCAGCAGCCAGGTGGTCGGATGACATTTGTAAAGTAGCCGGCAAACAGTGGATGAGACTAGCGGGGGACCGTTCTAGTTGGCGTGAAAATGAAGAGGCCTATACCCAGCAGTGGGGTTTACCGAGCTGATGATGATGATGATGACATAAGTATTTACTTTGCCGAATCTGAAATTCTGTAAATGTAGGTACAGATTTTTTTAAAGTTCAAAGAAAACATAGGTTAAACCACGGAATGAGAGACGATTAGCTGAATTTTTGTTTAGACGTTTTACTTCCGGTCTATTTGATCATCTCAAAACGGACCGAAAAATTTATATATTATAATCACGTTTGTACCCGTGTCTAAGATATTCTAGTTCAAAGTTCGCAAAAAAACAGTTTTTTTGCATATCTCGTTTCCCATGTATCAAATTGTGAACAAGTTTCTTACACAATTTGTAGGTGATTTAATTTTCTGCTTTATATCCTCGACAAATTTGCTCTATCTTCAGCCTTTGTTGATATATACGTTTGTTTTTATTCAATTAATTAGTTTCTGCAAATATCTCTTTTCCTACACATCAAATCGTGAAAATAACTGTAACAAAACTCGTAGAAAATATTATTTTCTATAATTTTACATTGAACAATTTTTTTCTATTGTCAACCGTTGTTGAGATATTTGTCTGTTATTATTTTAATTATTTAGTTTTTGCAAATATCACGTTTTCAATGCATCAAATCATGATAAAATCTAGCACAAACTTGTAGAACATAAAATTCTCTACAATCTTACCGTCGACAAATTCTTTATATCACTAACAGATGTCGAGATATCTGTTTGTTTCTATTTTAATTGCAATAATTATTGTAATTTTAATGATCTTAATAGTTCATAATTTATCATAAATATGTCTTTGAACCAGATTTTACAAACTTTACAACTATTGTTTAACCAACAGTTCGCCAAATTGTTCATGAAAAATGTTACAATACATTTTTGGTATCTTACAAAAGTGGTCTGATTCTGGAAAGGTGACCTATCCGCCTTGTAAGACAGGGTTTTTTAAGACAAGGAAAGTGTGTTCTATCGATCAAAGTTGTTTTCACAGTTCCTATATGTAAACATATAGGAATATGTTAAGGCCCAGACCCCATTTTTTCGCGATTGTCTGACCGCAGTAAAAAATTTCTGTGACCGGTTTGAGTCGTAAGACCGAAGCTAAATGATGTACTTTGGAATGTTCTTTCGAGCTAGAATGGTTCCAGCTGTCCTATACGTTTAGGCCCAAATCCGTTGTGGGCTCTATGACTATAGGTAGGTCAAATCTTGCTACTCGATCAGGTAGGGTTGCCAACTGTCCGCTCTTCGGCTATAACCATATAAATAATTAACAAGTGTTGTATTCGAATTTATGACATTACTATTTTATTATCAATGTATAAAGCACACTATTTTACTGCAAAAACGAAAAGTTGATTTTGCGATAACACCATTTACAGTGTTTCCATTAAAATCCATTGATACTATTATAGTGGGGGACAACGATAACATATTTTCCCGGTCAGCTCCAGTGGGGGACAGCTAGCTATTTTTTTCCTGAGACAAATCCACTATTGTATCTTGTTCTAACTAATATCTCCTTATTTTCCATGTATTTACGAACATTTTGCCGAAATCCCCCGGAATATTTGTTTTTTTTTACTTTTTCCATTGCTGGATAGTTGAACACCG
The DNA here is from genome assembly GCA_963693445.1 of Agonopterix heracliana. Lineage (NCBI taxonomy): Eukaryota > Metazoa > Arthropoda > Insecta > Lepidoptera > Depressariidae > Agonopterix > Agonopterix heracliana. The sequence continues at coordinate 8,623,566 of OY856310.1, forward strand.
TCCAGCAGTAGAATAAAAACACTTATTAACGTATCTTTTCAAAACTATCCTCTATAAACACATTTAAGCGGGAAGCCTTCAGATTTTACTCTGTAGAATAGATATAAACTGTGTCCGTCTAGAACATTCTAATAAACATTTATTTATAGACCAGTATTAAACCACATTGATCACGTCTAAAACAAATTAGCTTATGATAGTCAAATCACCCTACAGAAAGTCATAAAATATGTCCCGTTCAGAATTATTACTCTAAACAAACACTTTTTCCAAACTAAGTGTAGATAGCAACTAGTTTATTTACACTAGATTAATCTTTTAGTTTAAAGGAGGTTCTAAAACGTGGATCTGAGACACTATACTCTATTAGAATGTTTCATCTTATTATAAATCACCTTTAGAACACTGTTGTCTATATATTAACCACTTATAGGCAATTTATAGTGTATAAAGGTTTAAAGCAACTTGCTGGTGTTACTTGGGCAGGGTGAAATTGATATCATTAGCATAATTTTAAACTAAACAGATATAACATTTCCCCATATTTAAGTGTATGTGAGTGATAAAATTACCACATTAATAATAAATGTTGAATACAAAAAATTTCATTTTCAATAAATCATTTACTTAGGTTTTAGCCTTTTTTATTGGCATTACTTTATAGCAACCAGAAATTTTATTTATTTAAGAAGTAGTATTAAATTGTCTATAAAATACTTTTTATTTAAAAAAGCTACCCTTCTTATTTTCCGAGATATTAAGGTTTATGTTGTTGGTGACCCGTTTTAATTGTTGTCGAGTGTATTATGCCATTCGGATCGAAAATCACCAACATTTCACGTTTCAATGATCCTTGTACAGAGCGTAGATATCCATGTCAGTTTCAAATGGAATCCAGATCTAACGCAAACGACAATGTTGCATGCTGTTTCTAAACCTAGATTCCAAAGCCTAAGGCTGGCTGCCCAACAGAGATGTGCGATGTTGCTAAGCTTTGTGCGAGATATTGCCAACCAGATCATTAGCGCTGATTTTGATTTCAATCTCTGAATCACAAAACGATCAATATTTATACAGGTTCAAACTTAATATGCTGATACTTTATATGGGGATGATCAGATCACCAAACTGAACAACTTTCATAAAACCATGATTCATTTTGTTAGTAACATACTTATGCCAACTATGTTAGTTGGTACTTAATTATTCAAATTACAATTGTTTAGCGTCACATAATATAATATACACAAGATTTATAGGACCGACATCAAAACCAAAGTCTGATGTCCCAATATACTTGGCTCGAGTAGGTTTGCAGTTTTGTATGGAACAGTAGATTCTTTTTGCGATTTCGATGTTGGTGCCTTAAGGGGCTACCTGCCGGTTTTGGGTAATTTTGTAACCATTTTATTCATTAACTATGGCACTTTTTGAGCTGAAATTTAAACTGAACCATCTACAGGATATGAGAAGTGATGTGGTTTTTCTAGAAATCGATTTTAATGAATAAAACCGAAGAAAAGGCACTCTAAAGTCACCCCTTTTTTTCCAGTTGTAACCATTTTACTCTTACATTTTTAATCGGAACAAAATGAAAATTTACTATATTGTTCACAATACAATTTAGAATGATGTGGTTTTTTTACTTTTTCGAAATTAATAAATAATCATAGAATTTTTCAAAGAAAACAGCAAAATTCTGACCGGAGCCACGCGCTCTTTCTCATCGATTAGTATGGAGTGTGAGTGAGAGGAGAGTGGTCCACGGCTGATACGCCATAAAGGATGTTGTTCAGTTTGACTTTCTGATCATCTCCTTACAAGACCCGTATGTAGGTTCGGAACATAGTAAAGTGAAGTATAAAGTTCATCGAGTACGTTTTTTTTTTCGACTTTCCAAAAATAATATTAATAATGCAATGCCTATATCTAGAGGAACTTAATATTGTATAGCAAAATTCAATTATCGTCTAGCGCACTTCAGTTAACGAGGCCTGAATAGGCGAAGATGTGTGAGTGAGATTTGAGTTATTTCACATTCACACGCGTCTAAAGTAAGTAAGTAAGTTATAGCCTGTAGAATGCCACTGCAGGGCAAAGGCCTCCTCTCACGAATAAGGGTGAGAGGGAGTGGGCCATACTCCACCACGCGGGCCCAGTGCGGGTGCGTCTAAAGATAATATATACGAAATTCATGCGATTTGTATTGTAAAGCGATGCCTGATGAAAACAGCATAGCTAAATTGAACTTGTTTAGTCATGGACAGGAGTATATAGTACTCTGTGGTGATACCTACTGCAAGCAATAGCCAAAATTTAATCATGATCAAGATCAAATAATGATTATCAAGAATGACAATTAACAATTAGGACGTACGTTCAAGAATAATGTCAATTCTGTTAAATGAGTAGAGGATTGAAAAGCAAGGTACATTGTTCAGAAAAATAATTTTATATTTTATTCTGTTGATGAAGAAGGAGAAATCGCTAGCATAGCTATGTAAAATCGAATAAAATTCTAATAATGAAAAAGTGGCTAGTTAAATCTTGTAATGTCTATGAAAATAATGACCCATCTCTTGTGAACGCCGTTCACCGTAGAACTGTGCTGTGCGGAGCTAGGCACAATAACGAAAGCCTTTTAGCCTTTGATTTGCTGGAACCTGGGTCTAAATGTTCCTAGGATGTATCTCAAACATGCATAGCAACGTCTCTCTATCTATCCGAGCGATAGCTCATTCGGATGTGAAGTTGCCTGCGTAGCCAAATTCGTACCTAATATAAAGTCTCGCAAAGATAAATATTTGATTGTTAAGTATATAAGAATAGTTTTTGTACATTTCTATTTTTTCCTCACTTTCTGCTTTTCGTCACTGTTAAAAAATACGAAATCATAACGAGATTCCGGAATCTCGATTGACACAAGACTCATGATAAATTTTATTCAATCTTTGCTGATATTTTTTTCAAACGAATACCATTTGTACTAAAAGTATTTTAAAAAACTTTTCAGAAAATATAATCCAACAATGTTTTAAATCAAAATAACCTTCACCTGTTTAGAATTATTATTATGTATTCTTGAAATAATATTTCAAGTTCGAATCAAACTGATGAGTAGTAGGTACAAGGTATTCATTATCACGAAGCAATTAAAATAGCTAGCTGTTTATTTTGAAATGTTCCAATTAGTTGGAGACAGTACTTCGAGAAATTCTTGAAAAAAACATGTTTTTTTAGTTTAATTACGGACTTAAAAAGGACATTTAAGGATAGTAGATTTTTTTTACCGTTCCGACACCTTCCGAAAAAATAAAAGTTGATGTTTATGAGTTTGATGGTTTGAACCACCCCTGAAATTTGCGGAATGGTAAAAAAAATCTTCCGGTATTCATGCTTATTTGAGGAACGAAGAAGTAATTTGATTTACTGCATAGACATATTACTCTAGCGATAGACAAGCTCGTTCAAACAAACAACATGTCACACAAAACAACACAAAATGACACATTGCGGTCTGTCATTGCCATAGTGACGAAGTGAACTCGGGAGCATCAATCAGGTGCGTACACCTCATTCAAGTGGAACATGTTGCTTCTATGGAAGGGCAAGTCTATCGCTAGAGTTTAAGTCTATGATTAAATGAGAAATTAGGTCGAAATATAGACCACCTGTTCAAGTGAGGTTTTCAAATAGACGAGTCGTTGTCTCAGGTGTGAATACGGTGTTGCTCCTCAGATTATGGTCTCTTGTATCCTGCCCTTCCTGCACGGAACTTTGCACACAGCGTATGGACGCTGCCCGGTAGTCCTGTCCGTGTTAGAAATACTGGGCTAAAATGTTTTAGAATGGCATTCCCTCGACTCGATGGCGAAGAATGAGAAATTCTTTGTGAGAAAATGAAACAAAAATAGGCAGTTCCATACAAAAACTACACTGCTACGAGTAATTAGACCAAACATTTTGCGCAAATCTAAATGTGAACCGAGCTACAAAAGCACGTTGATAAAGGCTAGTTACTGTACCAAAGTTTCTTCTACTACCCAATGAAATTATCTTCTAGAATTTCGGCATACATATCTCCTTCCTCGCTCAACCAATATGCAGAGGTATGTAATGAATGACCCCTGTGTTCTGTACTTCATCGTATAGTGTATAGTTAATGGTCTTAACAGTAGATTCTGAATTCCTGAACTATTAGAGAGTTATGTTCACGGTAAACTTGTTAGCTTGAATCGTGAAACTAATAAGTACTTTGGCTTGAATATGCGTTTCTAGCTTATAGCAGGCCTACCTAGGCTGTCAAACTCCACAGCTCAGGTTTGTTTGACGGCCGATCCCCACCGAGAGGTGAGTGATCGCTCATTGGCATAAGGCGCATTTTAGTTTTCGCTCTTGAAGCGCAAAGTTCGAAATTCGTAAAATCGGGTGTAGTGAACTATCTATTACGGTACGGCTGTTTCACCACTTCCAAATAAGTTCTTGTTAGCTTATCCGACATCTCATTTGACATATTCTTCATCCAAAATACTTCATATAAATATAATATGCATCGGCATTTATTTGTTTGTCATATTTTATAAGTAATTTATTAACAGTTTTACAACTTTTAGGTGTAAGCTAAGAATAATGAAATAAAAAGGTGTAAGGCTCAAATTATATGAAGTGGGACGGTCAAAATTTCCATTATTCCGAGCGTCCGCGCTACTATTAGCTTAAGGGGCTATCTGCCGGTTTTGGGTAACTTTGTAACCATTTTATTCATTAACTATGGCACTGTTTGAGCTGAAAAATAAACTGAACCATCTACAGGATATGAGAAGTGATGTGGTTTTTCTAGAAATCGATTTTAATGAATAAAACCGAAGAAACGGGACTCTAAAGTCACCCCTTTTTTTCCAGTTGTAAACATTTTACTCTTACATTTTGAATCGGAAGAAAATGAAAATTTACAATAATGTTCACAATACAATTTAGAATGATGTGGTTTTCTTACTTTTAAGAAATAATAAAAACACATCTAATTTTTCAAAGAAAACAGCTAAATTCTGACCGGAGCCACGCGCTCGTTCGCATCGATTAGTATGGAGAATCGTGGTCCAGGGCAGATACGCCTTAAGATCCAACCGTAAATTTATGCACCTACCTATTTGTTTATTGAAAAAATGAGATTTAAGTGAAAGTTTATACAGGGGTTCATACAATGCCGCCGGATTGCCTACCAAAATCTTTCCGCAAGTACCTTTACCATGATGATTTATGGTACCATCTTTTCCACCGATCGGAGAACAATCTAAAGAACTGGAAAAAAAAGGGTTGCCATACTCAGTCTGCCGCAACTCTAGGGTTGCCAGGTTTCAAAGAAGTCATTTTTAACCCTAGAGAATAAAAATAAAAATTTAGAACTTTTAAAGGTTGTTTAGACCATCAAACTGAACAACTTTCACTATGGGACCATCATAAAAATCCCAAAAAAAATCTGCTATCCTATACATTTAGCTCTAGCCGATTTGTAGTTATTAGTATGGAACATCAGATTTTTATCGCTATCACAATATTGGTCCCATAGTGAAGTATTGTAGTTGGTTTGAAACAACTCAAATGTTTGTTGTCATGTTTGTACCTACTGCTTTCTGTTATCATTCCAATCAGTCCAAACCTAAACATTCTACGTACGTGATCAAACAACCAAACAATTGCAACAATTCGTACAATGAGAAAGCATTTATTATTGCAGTAGAACGTTTCTAAGAGCTACTTGCTCTGCATAATGTTCCACAACTTTGTAAAAATCCAGCAAAAACTTTCATAGTTATGAAGCTTTTAATGTAACAAATAATTGAAACTATTTGTAAGTTTTCTACGAGTTTCATTTCAAAGGCTATGTAGGAAAGTTATCCATTCTCTCCGAACAAAGGGAATGTCGTTTGAAGGATGTTGACAAAAGATCCCGGGAAGGAATGAATCGAAAGCCAGACATACACGCTCTTTACTACTCGAGAGCACTCTTTTCTGGACCACTTAGTAATGAAGTCGGGCTTAATGGAAACAAACATCTGTCAGTTGACAGTTTTTAGAATATTTGACATGCCAATTTTTTTTAGAAGTTGGAATAATACAGTATGTAGGTACACTAACTAAAGATAAACCTTTCAGACACGTACTCTACCCATCAACCTGAACACCAGGGAAAAAAAATCTGCTGTTTCATACTAAACTACAATGCCTTCAAGACTTAAACGTATGAAACAGCAGATATTTTATTCTTTTCTGATATGTTTGCTCCCATAGTAAAAGTTGTTCAGTTTGACGGTCTGATCATCCCCTTAAAAAAGTGTCAGCTTATTAAGAAACATCCTACTTCATAACATCTATGGAGCCAAAATTGAAATGGCCAAAAAATCTGCTGTTCCATAGTACCTAGGTACCTAAAATTTCAATAGCTACTCGAACAAAGTGTATGAAAACGCAGATTTTTTTTTATCCCTTTGATGCCGTAGTAAAAGTTGTTCAGTTTAATGGTCCAACCAAAACACCCCGTTCTATGTGTAACGCATTTAATTTTACATCCTGTGTAGAAGCCAAAATCGGGCACTACCTAGAAAAGATTTAAAAGTAAAGACAGACTATTCTTAAAAAAATAATCATACTCACTCACCATTATATTGCTCTCAACTCATACTTTGAAATAAACTGGGTAGAGGAACATTGTCAGTTCTTCTTCATCAGAAAGCAGCAATGCAAACAACTTTACTATGTAGGTAGTTTATACTATCCACATGTATGTAGGTTATGCTGCTCGAATAACCAGATGAACTCGTGGATATGTAGATAACTTATCTATAGGTACCGTACGTCATAAGTACTTCAATTAAACAGGGATATAAATTGGCATTCGTTAACATATTTCCATTGGAATTAATCCTCTCGAATTACGATGCGAAATGAAGAGTACGTAGGTATTGAAAAGAATACCTATTTTTTAACGTTCTGTATTTATTGAGTCGATTTTGTCCGTAAAATAAATTGCAAGGCATTATGCAGGTTTTTTCACGATGTTTTCATAATACTGGAAAATAATCCATTTTAAAAATTTGAAGTGATTCAGATTCATATTTTCGTTACCGTTAACTCGTTAAATATTACCTAAAAGAAACGTAATGATAATACATAGAAAATTGATCGGCCGATACGAACTTTAGTTTGGAAGATCCATTTTTTTTTTTCAGTTTTCGACCCGTGTTGAAAATTTCTTCTTACTTGGTTTAAATATAAAATTCCTTTTTATTTATTTATTTTATTTTAGGAAGATTTACAGCATTACAATTTTATTAAATATTCTTATATAAATCTAAACGCCAATTGAAAAATCTCCACATTTAAAAAGTTTTAGTTTAGTTCTTAGCTAGCTTAATTTGTAATTATTGTATTCTTATCTTGATTTATACAAATGAAACTAATGTATCATAATTTTTGTTCAGCTTTCGAAGTCGGACGACACAAAAGTGGTGCTGCACCAGGTGACCCTGAAGTCAACAGGACTGTACAGGTGTGAGGTATCCGCAGAGGCTCCCAGCTTCGCATCAGCAGCTGGGGAAGGAAGAATGGAAGTTATATGTAAGTGCCACAAATAGCGTTATTACACAGGGGGTAAGCGACAGCCTTCCGCAGACTGAAACGGTGAACTCAGACAAACTGAACAACTTTCACTATGGAGTCAGCTGTTTCATTCAAAACTGTTGTACCCACCCGACTCATATGTATAGGACAGCTGATTTATTTTCGCGTTTCTTGAGGTAGGCTCCATAATGAGAGTTGGTCAGTTTGATGGTCCGAGTTCACCGTTTCAGTATACTACACCCTGTACAAGCAAGTATACGTAATGTTTAAAGTATATTCTCTGTGACAACTACGGTAAACCTATCTAGTAAGAGGAAATGCGGTCTGCAAGTGAAAAATAGGTATTAAACAGATCTATTGCTGTCATGCTGTTCCCGAACAACCGAGCTACCAGTTCGAAAGTGACAACTCCAGCGCGGACTGATTTTACCTACATAAAAATGGTGGAAATCACGGTTCATATTCCCCTGAAGTTGAAGGGGGAAACCTTCTACACTAAACCGATTTTAATAGTTATTTCAAGAATAATATGAGAAAGACATTGGCTATGCCTGTGTGTTTCTTTTTTTTTTTGTTACATTTGCCAAATTTGCTTGCTGGATGTTCAGATACAGCGGTAAAATTGAGAAATTTTTTCTTCATTTTCGAAGGATATCGAAAAAAACAAAATATACATGGCAGAGGCGATATAGATTGTGTGGTAAAAATGTGTTTACTCTCGTGTCATTATCCAGGGAGGAAACAGGGGAATAGGGCACTGTCTTTCCTCTTAAGCCACCGGATGCCATGACCAGTATAATATGAGAACACCACTGAAGAGCGAACCTTTAGGGCGTTTGCGCCATAATTTGTTTTAGAAAAGGCATACAATTTTATAGAGCTGTTATAAAAGTCAAGGAGCTTTATAACATCGCTTTAAAATTTGATGTATTTTTTAATAAACAAGATGAAAATGTTCGGCCAGATAAATTATAGTGTTCAAACGACCTGAATATTCACTACTAAAGAACCATTGACACGAAAATAAGAAGATCTCTTCGGAATAAAACCGTGACCATTATTGTACGGTATGTACGGTCTTTCTTAATATGCTGACACCTTTTTAAGGGGATCATCAGACCATCAATCTGAACAACTTTCTCTATGGGACCAACATCGGAATCGCGAAAAAACTCAGCAGCTGTTCTATACAAAACACAAGCTTGCGATTTTAATGTTGGTCCCATAGAGTAAGTTGTTCAGTTTGACGGTCTGATGATCCCCTTAAAAAAGTGTCAGCATATTAAGAATGAATCCGTAAATAACAGATCTCATCTCTTCGATTCTCTGCTATGTTTTAATAATCAATACAAATAACTAACATGTCGAAATCTAAACTATTATAAAACTGTAACTGAAGTGTGTCTGTACATTGAAGATATTTACAAAAAAAAAGATTAAAATATGGTTTTTAGGTATCCGTGACTCGAAATCAACCTTTTTTAGAAATCTTGTCTGTCTGTTTGTCTGTTTGTTTGTGTGTTTGTTTGTTTGTTTGTTTGTTTGTTCGCGCATCACGCAAAAACTACTGAACCAATTTTGATGAAACTTTTTTTGTTTGACAGCTTATGATCTGACTTAAAATTTGGTATATAATTTGTGCGGACGAAGTCGCGGGAAAACACTAGTTAACTTACAAAACTCTAGCCTGCTTCATAGATAAGAAATATCAACACTTACATTATTTAATAATTATAATTATCTGTTTGAAAATGGAAAATATACCTATAATAAAGATTTATTTTGCGTCTGGTATAAAGTAATAAACATCGTTATTGTATGGTCTTAAAATCGCATTGAATAATTAAAATGTTTCTTTCTAGATTTACCAAGAGAAGGTCCCAGAATAACAGGGAATGAGATGGAAAACAGAAAAGGTGATTCACCGTTCTTAAACTGCACTTCGAGTCGATCGTACCCAGCAGCTGTACTTAGTTGGGATATCGATGGAGAAAAGGTAATTTGAACTTTATATGTTTTTAAAAATTAAAACGTGGATTCCTGTTTTAAAGGAGAAGACAAAGTTTGAGATCGAAAGTGCCCATTGAGAGCAAAGAAGCCTAAACTGTCATAAGGTCTTCAATATTACAATAGGTTTTTCTTGTTTTTATTGTTCCTTTACCATTTCTGACTCGCTAATCTTTCCACTACGGCATGAGTCATGCAATACAGGGTGTAAAATTAAATATCATGTCACATATCAAAAGGGGTGCTTCAAACCAACAAATACCAACGAATAACTGTCACTATTTTGTTCCATAGAAAATGTCAATGGCGTAGAGTACTACCCCTTTACTTTTTTCAACAGAAATCTTTTTGAGACACAGGGAAATCCGGAAATTATTCTAAAAATATTCCGGATCGTATTCAAAACTGTAGCCAAATAAGAATGGTAGGTCCTTTCTGTCCATCTGTAATGCCTTTATACTTGTAGCTGATCTATGAGTAAAATGCCAGTCATTAAAGAAAAGTGTCGTAACCTCATATATAGTCATGAAATAAAACTGCACACATATCGACTGAAATTAACTAAGTATAAAAATGAACTGAAATTAAATATTTCACTATTCGATGTTGGTTTTACAGTGAAAGTTATTCAGTTTTATTGTTTATTTATTTCCTTTTTGGAGAACTTTACGGGACAGTTAGCGCGTTATACAGGGTCCTTTTTAATAAATGCTGACACTTTTTTAAGGGGATGATCAGACCATCAAAGTGAACAACTTTCACTATGGGACCAACATTGAAATTGCTCATGATATTTGGCTCGAGTAGGTTTGCTGTTTTGTATCGAAGATCTGTTTTTTTTTTTTGAGATTTCCATGTTGCTGCCATAGAGAAAGTTGTTCAGTATGATAGTCTGATCATCCCCTTAAAAAAGTGTCAGCATAATAAGGACCCTATATTTTACACCATTTATAACATTTAGTAGAGAAGGTATTACAAAATTTTGCAAAACAAAGTTGGTCGCTTAAAACTGATCTAGTAATTATGAATTTTAGAAGCACTTTGGAAATTAGGCAACAGTAAGGATTAAACTTACACACAATTAGGTACTTGGAGTTACCGCCTTAAAGTTGAAAACTTCCAAGTTAAAACATTTATTTTGTAAAACAAAAGCCGAGGGACAGAATTTTTTATTTATTAAACTAGGGTAACATTAAATAATTAATATTATTTTTAAACTATACTCGTAACAATATTAACGCACTAGACAATGAGTCTATATCTGCAGGTACAAACATTAAAAAGAGGTAAACTATGTTTGTACTTATGTAGGGGGTAATTTCAGGAACTACTGAACAGATGCTCAAAATTATTTCACCAATAGAAAGCTAAATATCCATGTGTAATAATGGCTATACACACGTGGACAAAAGTTATGGTCAATGATCAACTGCGATATTATTCGGTACACAGAACAAAGAGCCTATGGCTTTTTCTGTTGTTTAGTGCACCGTAGCTACACTACTACTATTTGTTATTTTATTTTGTGACTACACAGCGCTACCAGCAGTACTTACCTACTAAAAATATCTGACCTTTCCAGAAATAGAACCATTTTGCTCTATTAATTTTACACAGCTTCTAGCATATCGACCCTTCGAGTAGCAAATGTCGTAAAAGCCAAATCGCTACTTTTGGGAAATCGCAAAAAACTAAAAATGGAAAAAAATAATCTCATGTATTTTTTATGTTTCTAAAGCTATATTCGTGCTATTTATATATGTTACTGAGCGCAAAAATCCCTTTTAAAGTGTGTAAGCATCAAAAAGGTAACTTCAATAGTTTAAGAGAAAGCATGGCTTTTACTACATTTTTTTTCAACAAAAATGGCGTTTACGACAAAATTTGCAATTTATGGGATAATCAAAACTGTTGTATTATACATTTTGCTTGAAATAAGACCTACTTTTTATGTAGTAAAATACCAAGTTCATAATTAAAACAAACAGTTTATTGTAGTAAAAATCAGCGTTTATTCTGTTATTACTTGAATTATTTCAAAACAATGATGTTTTATTGTAATTTCTAAGTTTATAATCATAAATTCACATTAACCTAATAAGAACCTGATTAAACTTCAAGTAAAAAGAGTATCAGTGAAGTAATTTTTCACACAAATGCTGCACGATACCACCGTATTTTGCCAGTCCGGTGTTAATGAGGAAAGGAGTTTTATAAAACCGCATCAGTGAAGATGCATTGATACATTGATGCGGTTTCATACAACTCCTGACAAAATACCGCAGCATCATGCGGCACGAATGCAAGACAAACTCACTTATAATCTTCATACATGAAGGTTTATGACGTGTCAAGACCACCATAATTATAAATTATGATCAATGTACCTTAAAACACTATACATTACAAGGCACTTATTCAGTCTAAATCTTTTTCATGTTTTAAATGTGAAACTAGGTAATTGTTTAAACAAAATATTAGAATTTTAGCTTAACTGAGATTAAACTAGAATTTAAATTTTCACAGCTCGTGTCATTTCAGTCTTTGACAAAGGAACTACTGAAGGAAATAATATAAAAACTTAACTTAAACAATCATATAAAAACGTACTTGTTTTAACAAAACAAGTTAATATTTTAAAAATAAATTCTACTTAACAAACAACAACAAAATATCAACTCTTTAAACTTCTCTATTTAAATGACTAAAATTATAACTTCAGAATAATGTAAAGAATGTCAAAATTTTGTGAATATTTTGGCAGACTTTTGCATTAGCTGAGATCTGTAATCTAATCTGTTTTGATAAACTTAAACAAACTGTACTTAACAAAAATCTTAAATATTATCTTAATAATCAACATTATCAAATCAAATCAACATAATCATCAAAAGAACGTTCATACGCTTACGTTCATTGAAAAATAGTTATCAAAAATTAGTAAATTATCCATATAACTATTCAGGCTTCTTCCTCATCGACGTCTTCTTCGTCTGTTTCAACAAGGGTGTCATTTTTTTGACCATCGTAGGGCATCTCTAAGTATTCTCTTTGGAACCGTTTAGGAATAGTCATCGATGAACATAATTTTTGTATATGCCTGCTGATTCAATTCACGCCACCATAGAGGCAGAGGTTAAAAAAATCATAGTGTGGGCTCCCTCAGAATGGCCATCAAAGATTGAAAGTGCTAGAAAAAAACCAAAACCCTACAATGTAACGGTAATGGAGCATTCAGATTTTATTGATTGGCAACAATTGGCAGAGAAAACATTCACTAAAGACTGCAAAAAATATAAAATTCAAACATATCCGAGTCGCTACATTCAAAAAGAAGAATTTTTCTCATTCTTGTAATATTGTGATCGTTGCCAACTTGCCATCATTTATAAAATAGTCATAGGAACAGTTTCTCCGGTTACTGTCGGCTCTTTTTCTTTTTATTGGTGTTTCACGTGCACAACGAACAAGCCAATCGCGTCGCCGCTGTACATATAGCTTCCAAAAAAATATAAATAATGATGTACGTCTCTCCTCACTAATTTCGTAGCAACCTCTTTTGCACTTACCGGCAATACAAGGGTTCTCTAACATCTTTTTGGCTTCGATCACTTTTCCTTTCCTTGTAAAATACTCTTCTCCGCTATCTTTTCTTTGCTTATTTAACTTAGTCATATTTATATTCTTCTCCCTCTTCTTAATTTTATCATCGGTCGTAGCTTTTTTATTTTTACGTTTCTTTTTATTTCTGGTTTTTTCATTAAAATTTGTTGACTGCGTTGACTCTGATGAATCTGAATCATCACTACATGACCAAACGTCTGAACTTCCGGGTGAAAAATCTTGCAAATCTTCGTCGGATTGAAAATCCATGTACGATTTTTTAAAGACTTTAGTAGCCTTTCGCCGCTCTCGTCGTTTTTGAGATTTAGTCAAACGTGTGTGCTCCATGTCGATAGCGAGTATTTTTGTAGATTCGGCATCGGAATTTACTACTTTTTGATAACTATTTTTCAATGAACGTAAGCGTATGAACGTTCTTTTGATGATTATGTTGATTTGATTTGATAATGTTGATTATTAAGATAATATTTAAGATTTTTGTTAAGTATAGTTTGTTTAAGTTTATCAAAACAGATTAGATTACAGATCTCAGCTAATGCAAAAGTCTGCCAAAATATTCACAAAATTTTGACATTCTTTACATTATTCTGAAGTTATAATTTTAGTCATTTAAATAGAGAAGTTTAAAGAGTTGATATTTTTTTGTTGTTTGTTAAGTAGAATTTATTTTTAAAATATTAACTTGTTTTGTTAAAACAAGTACGTTTTTATATGATTGTTTAAGTTAAGTTTTTATATTATTTCCTTCAGTAGTTCCTTTGTCAAAGACTGAAATGACACGAGCTGTGAAAATTTAAATTCTAGTTTAATCTCAGTTAAGCTAAAATTCTAATATTTTGTTTAAACAATTACCTAGTTTCACATTTAAAACATGAAAAAGATTTAGACTGAATAAGTGCCTTGTAATGTATAGTGTTTTAAGGTACATTGATCATAATTTATAATTATGGTGGTCTTGACACGTCATAAACCTTCATGTATGAAGATTATAAGTGAGTTTGTCTTGCATTCGTGCCGCATGATGCTGCGGTATTTTGTCAGGAGTTGTATGAAACCGCATCAATGTATCAATGCATCTTCACTGATGCGGTTTTATAAAACTCCTTTCCTCATTAACACCGGACTGGCAAAATACGGTGGTATCGTGCAGCATTTGTGTGAAAAATTACTTCACTGATACTCTTTTTACTTGAAGTTTAATCAGGTTCTTATTAGGTTAATGTGAATTTATGATTATAAACTTAGAAATTACAATAAAACATCATTGTTTTGAAATAATTCAAGTAATAACAGAATAAACGCTGATTTTTACTACAATAAACTATTTGTTTTAATTATGAACTTGGTATTTTACTACATAAAAAGTAGGTCTTATTTCAAGCAAAATGTATAATACAACAGTTTTGATTATCCCATAAATTGCAAATTTTGTCGTAAACGCCATTTTTGTTGAAAAAAAATGTAGTAAAAGCCATGCTTTCTCTTAAACTATTGAAGTAACCTTTTTGATGCTTACACTTACTACTCATCCCTTAAATACAGAACAGAAAAACACAAGGTACAAGTTGTAGAATTTGACGCACGTTTTCTCTAGGACTGCTTGCGGAATACTAGTTCAAGGACGACAAGCAAACACGCCACGACGAGAGCAAATAACGGACGAAATCGAATGATTGAGCGAGCGAGAGAGAGTAATTAGATAATGGCGCGAAAAAAATGTCCTGTCCTGCCTGCGCTCGAGCGCACTCCGCCCCGCTCGACCATTATAAGCCGTACAAATTAAGATGCAACCTAATCGTGAGAGGTGTCAAGTGAAATCGTAAAACTTCACTCTTTGTAGTATTTTATTGTACAATAACATACACTCATTCGAATCTAAAGAAAAACCGTTTGTTTACTATTTGATGACTGCTTGCAAGTTGTGGATTGCAATGCTAACGTCGTAAAAATATTTTTTGTTTACTTATTGTTGATTACGACAAAATAATTTTAAAATAACTTCAAGAATATCATTGACAATAATGTAGTAATAGCAAAAAAGCAAACTGATTTGTCTTTTACGACAAATTCAGCATCTACACTTTCTTGATTTTGATAATAATAAAATGTTGTATAAGCAGTGTTTAGACATATGGACTTAATTTACGACATTTTGGCCAGTAAGCGATTACGAAAATTAAATAATTATAAATCAAAATTATTGTTGGTGATAAATCTTAGAAGCAACAATCTTTTTTTTTATAGCTAAGTATATTACAGTTCGATTCAGTTCGTTAAACTGCCCACTTAGGTTGGCCTTTGATTTCAATTTTGTATATTTGATACTCGAAGCTTGTCGAAAGTGTAAAACAACACATTTTACGACATCACATTATTAATATTATTTTGTAGTGTTGCTGTCGTAAAAGCATTGTTTTAAACACGTTGTTCGTTACGACAAAATAGTCCAAAATGACGCAAGCATCCTAGGGAAAATAATGTTGTAATAGCATTATTGCAAACTTATTTGTCTTTTACGACAAGTTAACCGTTTTTACATTCTTGGATTTGATAACAAAAAAATGTTGTATTAGCACTGTTCATAAAAATATGTTATTTACGACAATTTATGACAGTTATCCTATGTCAAAATAGGCGGTTACGACAATAAATAGAAAAAAGTTCTGAATTTCGTTGCTTAAAAATATTTGTAGTAAAAGACATTTTTTTCAAGATATCAAAATTTTAAATATACAGATCGATAGAGCTCGTTAAATTACATAAGACAGCATTAAAAACTAATTTTCGCCAAAATGGCTTTTACGACATTTGCTACTCGAAGGGTCGATATTTTGTTTTCTATGTCAACTTTTGATCAGAATCGTTATAAGGGATATTTCTAATTATTAACAAACATAAATATACTCACGCTACTATCCCACAGGGGTAGGCAGATACTACGGCTTGCCACACTCTACGATTCTGACATACTTCTCTCGCTTGATCTACTTTCATGCACTTCCGTCGGTTGACGGTGTTACACACTTGTCCTTTTCGGAGAAGACCATTGATTTGGTCGTGGTAAGTTCTTCTCGGACGCCCTCTCTCGACTGTTCCACTCACATTGGATCGATAAAGTCTACTCTCATTCATCCTCTCTATGTCCCAACTAGAAGGTGAGGGGCAGAATCTCATGAACCAGAATGCTTCAACAAACAACATTTTTTTAATAATTAAATGTTGTGAAACCAGACATAACGTCAGTGTCTACTAATGAGCGCTTTTCTTTTGGTTTTTTAAGGGATCGATAGATGGCGCTACGGTCTGTGCGAATAAAAGTCAAAATTTCAAAAAAGTGTTTCTTTAAAATAATAAAGAGGGAAAAGATGATCAAGAGATCCCAACGCATCTTTTGATGACATATTTCATTATTTACTAATCATTTTAATCGAAAATCCGAAACTTTTACGCCTGACTTGGCTGTATGGGCTCGATCCCTTGACGTTCCAAAAAAAAGGCAGGCACAGTCTTGACAAGATTTGGCAGGATCTCGCGAACGGCTCTACGGAGCAATAAACATGCCATCTGTCGAGTTTTTTAGGAACTAATTGCTGTAAAAAGAAAAAGCAGTATAAAAACATTATCGAACTGTCAAACATTTTTGGTCCAAATGTGAAAGCCGGCCAAAAAAACGAATGCTATATTCTGTTAGAACTTGTCCGTCTAAGCATTTATTGTTATTTGAAAGCTGTAGCTGTAAGTTTAATTTCTTCAAAAATGTATAAAAAGGCAGATTTTTCAAACAATTATAAAACCAAGGACAATGGACCTACAGCTTTGGTGAGATACTAATAAATGTTTAAACGGACGAAACCTAACAGAATATAGCATTATTTATTTTTGGCCGGCATTTTCATATTTTGGACCAAATCCGATGATGACCTTTTTTTTAGTAACTGCAACTCAAACAGTATATCAATCTGCAGGTAACAGACCCGTCGCTCCTAGTCGAGTATCCACCAATACAGCACTCCCACGGACTTGTGTCTACAGCACTTGGGCTGCGAGTGCCTACAGGGCGAACTATGCAGGTGCGATGTACAGCCCGCGTCGCGCCTGCGTGGAGGGAGGGCAGCGAAGCCGTGGTCGGCAACAGTCAGCTGGCTGATAGTAAAGAAGCTATGCTTTTAGGTGAGTCTTTTCATTTTGTTGTTCTTTTCTATGGCCTGTGGTATATCCAAGGAAGATGAAAGTACGAACGAACCACGTTACGAACTGATACACAGAAAATGTGGGTTTTGTATGGAAGATTGGCGCCTTATTTTTCGACGTTGTTGAACTCCAAAATAAATAAAAACGAGGTAAGAACCCGTTATAATGATTAACTTTAGCTTACTAATATTCAAGTTTGATTGATAATAAAAAGAGGCGGAAAAAAAGGCGCCATTTTTAGTCATTGGCTACCACAGACTTCGCGTGAACTGTGAAATTGTGCGAATGGCTAAATTGTAACGATGCCACAATTGTAGGTACCAATCGATCATTGTACGCATTGATAATTTGTTTAAACAATGAATTGTACAAATCGCGAAACTGTACCGATGGCGATGCTTTCGAAAGTTAAAGAAAACTGCCCGAGAAATCATCATCATATCGTATGGTATATTTTGTCTTCCTGCTTGGATCCAGGGAGGTTTAAATTTCGAGATCAAGATGTTTTAGCCAGTCTTCCGCTGCCGGGGTAAACCTATGGTGTTCTTCAATACCACCGGAGAAATGAAACAAAGTTATGAAGGGTTTTTGGTACTTAGTGCGTTCACACACGATGACGCACTGACGGAGCAGCAAACGTCAGTCCGTCATTTGTGAAGCAAGGAGTTGTATGAAACCGCACGTAGAAGCACACACGGTGACGCATTGACGCACCGGGTGTGGTTCTATGGACTGACATCTGCCGCTCCGTCAGTGCGTCATCGTGTGTGAACGCACTTAGACTACTTAGATGCGTTCCTTTTAAGGGGATGATCAGATCATCGAACTTTCACTATGAGGCCAAATTGGAATGCAAAAAAAAACGCATCAACTCAAATGAACGAAACGGCTGAATTTTTTTTCGCGATTTATATGTTAGTCCCATCATTCAATTTATAGGTCTGATCATTACTAGACGCATTTAAGTACCAACACCCTGTAAAATAGCGGACTCTTTGTTCTTATGAGTCTTCAGATGCAATGGAAGAATCGACATCGATTATCACTTTCAGTAAAGGTTCATCATCAGCCTATCATCGTCCACTGCTGAACATAGGCCTCTTCCAAGGCGCGCCACAAAACTCTGTCCTCGGCCTTCCTCATCCAGTCGCTCCCGCTACTTTTTTTAGGTCGTCTGTCCAGCGGGCAGCAGGGCGTCCCACACTACGCCTACCAGTTCGCGGTCTCCACTCTAGAACTCTGACACTCCATCGGTTGTCCGTTCTTCGGCAGATATGACCAGCACATTGCCACTTCAGCTTGCTAATTTTCTGAGCTTTGTCAGCCCCTTTAGTTCTCTGACGTATATCACTTCATTTCTGATGTTATCCCTCAGAGAAACACCGAGCATAGCTCTGTCTATAGCTCGCTGAGCGACCTTGAATTGATGAACTAGTCCTATCGTCAGGATCCACGTTTCCAGTAAACCTTGTATACCGCGAATTGGTAGCGAATGGTAACAACTTTTATGGTTTTGCATTTCACGCATAATGTATGCGGTTTGTAATTTGAATATCCTTCCATTGATAAAAGCATATTATTATTCCTTAGATCTGTCCATTCTAGAGCTATGTTGTGACAATCAGGCAGAAAAATGCTTAGATCTGATTACAAAACTTAAGTAAAAAACTTCATTTTCGGGTATGCACCGGGCAGGGTGCGTTAAATTAAATACCAGCCCTCTTAATTAACAACAGTAACAAAGACTATGTAATCACTTGAACATTAATTATCATATAATGTGCTCCTGATTGATTTCGACCAAGACTGCTTCAATATTGACGATGATGAGCTTTAATGGGAAAGTTGTTCAATACCATGGGTACAATTACCCTTTGAAGTAATGCAACTGTTTACCCTTTCACCCTGTACAAAGATACACACATATAAACTATCGATCCCTGTTATACGAGTAGTTAGAAGCCAAATTTACCTATTTAAGGTAATTTAGAGGAATAGTTTGCTATTAAGTTATGTAGCGGCATATACAGTTGCTCTGCCGCTTCCAAATGCATGAATAAGTTAGTCTATTTGAAGTCTGCAACGTTGAAGTTAACGTAATTTAACTAACTATAACGTTTTGATTGAAACTAAGTAGTTACCTCATCTCGTCATTATTGAAATTTGAGGTACCGAACCAACACCGAAATTCAAAAGTCAATAAGCAATTTGGAAACTTTATATGTATGTTGCTCTAGTAATTAGGTAACCAGTTGACGGCAATTAGGGATTGAGAGATAGATATTTTAAGTTTTTTAGGGTGCCGTAGTCCAACAAGGGGTCTCTTGTCGGGGTTATAAGATGGTACAGTCTATCCGTCCGCCCGTCCGCGCCTTTGCGTTCTAACTTCTAAAGTTATTACACTTTCAATTCTACAGGGTGAAATTTATATCATTAGCATCCTTTTCAACTCAGAGTCTACCCATCAAACTGAACAACTTTTACTACTGGGAGCAACACGATCGGAGCAAGAAAAAAATTTTCTGTTCCATACTAAACTGCAGCGCCTACTCGACTACAATGTATGCAACAGTAGATTTTTATTTTGCTCCTATCGGTTTGCTCCCATAGTAAAAGTTGTTCAATTTGATGTGTAGACTCTTAGTTTAAAAGGATGCTAATGATATTAATTTCACCCTCTATTTGTCCTACAGTGGGCTCCTACAAGCTACGAAAAACTTTAGTAATTTTAAATGTAATTAATGATTTGTGTGACATGTTGTTTCTATGAACGTGCTTGTCTATCGTTAGGCGCGGTTTATACAGGGTGAAATTGATATCATTAGCATCCTATTAAACTAAGAGTCTACCCATCAAACTGAACAACTTTTACTATAGGAGCAAAATGATCGGGACAAAAAAATCTGCTGTTCCATACTTAACTGCAATGCCTACTCGACTTAAATGTATGCAACAGCAGATTTTTTTGCTCCGATCTGTTCCTCCCGTGAAAAATTTGTTCAGTTTGATGGGTAGACTCTAAGATTAAAAGGATGCTAATGATATCAATTTCAGCCTGCATATATTGTGCAAATATTTTCTTTCGTTGTGCCAAACTTCAAAATAATAGTTTAAAAAATCGCATTAGCGAATCAATTCCATTATAATTAATTCGTTCAGTTTTTTTATTTTGCTACCGAACACTATAAAGAAATTCCCGTCGGCTAGCAATAATATCAAATAGTCACGTTGTTGCAAGTTTTTCCGCGAAAGGTTGTGTTATTTGCGTGGTGTTCGCGCGGTTCGCGTTCGAGTTTGCCACGAGGCTCTACCATCTCTTCTCAAATGATTTTCTGCTAAAAAACAATCTATGAGATTGGGATACATATTCCTCCCAGAAGGTTGTTCTTGGCAGAAATGCAGTGCTGACGCACAAACAATAATACATTTATTTATTTTAAAAACTTTAGAAAATCCAATTATTCCTTCATCTCATCATTTACCCCAATAATACAAAAGCTTGTTTGTTTCAGTGAGGAGTTCAGCTGAAGAACCATCATTCAGTATAATACTGTTAACACTTCCCCTCTTCCTACTCGGCTCAGTAACGAAATCAGCAACGTGATAAATTATCTACGGTCTTTTATTAACAAAACGTGATTTAGCAATCGAGGCTTTGAGGCTCAGAATTTATTCCCATGTGGACTATTAAATTAAATAAGATAATCATATAGTTACGTTAATTATTGTGTAATTTTTAGATAATTTCTTGCTTTTCTAACAGGACGTAGGTTTTAGATATTAATTTAATTTTTAAATGACGCAGAGGATGGTGTGATTCTGGTTTGACGAACACTATGTTGCTGATTCGAATATTGCGTAAATTTACTTTTTATTCTTGAATGATATTTTTGATCTCATCATCTGCATATTAACATTCCACTGCAGGGTACAGGCCTAACCTCAAAGAGGGTGGGTATGGGTGCTAGTCCACCAAGCGAGATTAATGCGGATTGGTAGATTTTACATACGGATCAGAATTTCCTCTTCACTGTATGCAGGCAGGTTTCCTCACGATATTTGCCTTCACCGTTTGAGAGCAGTTGGTGTTACATAAGCATAAGTTAGAAGAAATTTATTAGTACATGGCATATAGTCATAGTGGATTCAAACTCCGACCCTCGTGATTGAGTATCTATACCTCTCTACAACGCGCTCGAAGCTCATATACCTAGTTGGTCTCAAACAATGTTAATTTTTCAAATTATGTGTTTTATGTTTTTCTCGTGAGATAAAGTCCAAGTAACTTCCAAGAAATTCGTGAGATTTATCTAGAAATTCATCGTAATAATCAAGATTCATCATCATCATCATCACAGCCTATATACGTCTCACTGCAGGGAGGGTGTATGGGCGTTAGTCCACCACGCGTGCCCAATGCGGATTGGTAGACTTCACATATGCATCAGAATTTCTTCTTCTGCATATGCAGGTTTCCTCACGATGTTTTCCTTCGCCGTTTGAGAGCAGTCGGTAATACGTACAGTCAGCAGCAAAAAGATGTATGTCTCCTCATGCAAAAGATGTATACACTTTAGTACTACGCGTAGTACTAAAGTGGATACAACTTTATACTACGACGTAGTAAAAGTGCATACATCTCTTTGCTGCTGACTGTACATAAGTTAGAAAAACTCATTGGTACGTGGCATGTTGTCCGTGCGGATTCGAACCCGGACCTCATGATTGAGAGTCCAAATAATCAAGATTAACATGTTTTAATTATCTCGTCAAAAGGCTTAGGACGTTTTATATCATTTCTCAGTGAATTAAAGTCTTCTAGTGTCCAAAACCTCATAGATAAGAGGACTGCCGCCGACCGCGTCAGTTTAACTTTAGCTTTACTAATGCAATTATTGCTGGACAAGTCTGCGAGAAAGCGTGCGATCAAGCTTATTAATATTCTAGACTAATAGTCTTTGTATTAACACCAGAAGGTTCAAATTAAACTGTAGTTTAATTCTACTTACGTCCTATTACTAAGGTACTTAGTTAATTTGTTCTAAACGAGTAAATTTAATTTACTATAGTTTCTTACCAGATGACTATTGCGTATACAATGAAATTAGGTAGTCAATAAAAAAAAACAATGTCTAGAGAAATTGATAAGTACTTGATACATATCTGTACCTAAATTGTTGATTAATAGTATTTTAATTGTTTTTGTTTGGTAATGAAATGATTTTGTCATACTACAACATTAATATTTTTGTAGCTATTGCTAGTCTAATCAGTTTATTCTGTAAATCAATTAAAGCTTTTTAAAAACACTTTTGTACTTGTAAATAAGAACGTTTAGGAACGCCTTCTTAGATAAAACTTAAATTTAACTGATGTAAATATGGTATATAATATAAAAATATCAAAAACATACATGGACTTCTTTTTGTAATAAAGTTTGAAAATTTTATGTAGTAATTAATTATATTTCGTCTAAATGTTGATGAATTAATTATATTTCCAAAAAGTAAATGTAGATAATATTTTGTCGTATTAAACATACTTTGGTATCAATATTTAAAATAAAAAAATCTTGTCACTGACAAAAACATCCTTTCAATTTTGTAGTGAGCAATTTTCATATAATAGAACTATTTCGAACTCGTTAGATAACAAAAAGTTAAATCTTATAAGCCAGAAGGTCTGAAAAACCATGAAAATCTATAGCATACAGAAGGAGTCGAGGCGGCGGGCGTCGAGGCGCGGGCGCGCGCCTTGGCCACCTTGACATAATGGTCTGCAGAGAATAAATCCGAGCGCTCGGATATATTCTTGGTTTACAATTATTGACCAAGGTCACCAAGGCGCGCCCGCACCTTGATGCTGGCCGCCTTCACTCCTTCTGTATGATATACATATTATGACAAAAAATGTATTGATACTTTGCCAGTAGTAACAATTCTATTTTTATGGAAAATTGCTCATTTCAATGACAAGATTTTCAATCACTGTTTCTGTTTCGTACAGAAATAAAAATAATTAAAAAATCAATATGCATATCGGTACCAGATCTTTAAATAAGTTGCAACATTTCACAATTCCCAGTAGTTTGGCTGCGAGTTTCTAAACATTTCATCAATTCATCAACGTGTCGAATGCGTCAGAACAATTGACCTGATTTATATTACATTTAATAGTCCTTTTATAGTTCAGTGGCACAATACTTAAGATTTTACAATCAAAAAAGGAACCTAAATTTTAAAAGTGGTACAAAACTATTTTTATACAATGCTTTCATAGGTTTTTATAGGTCTATAGGTTTTATACTTCTATCTTAAAAGTGAAATGTTTAGATCCTATAAAATACACATACATAAACTCATAACCGTAATCCCTTTCGGGGCGACCTATAAAAGTATTGTATGAAAATAGCTTTTAGGATTTTGATGCAAGTTGGAGTATCAGTTTTTCTTTTTTGGTTTTGATTGTTTAGAAATCTTTAATATTGTGATGAGGGCGCCACTAAACGGTAAAAGGACTTAAGAAAAAATAAATCATCGAAAAACAAAGTTGACAAACAACGCATTCGATAAGATGTCAATATTTTGATATTAGACTCGTCCTTCTCCTACAGTTGTAAATAAACGATTATAGAACACATTCGCTTTTGTTGTAAACGTGTAATTAGTATTTTATTGATATGATTTTGTTGAAATAAAAACATATTTATTACAAACGTGTTTCATTTTATAGCCATATTGATCTATAGAATGTCCATTCAGGGAGAATTGGAATTGAACAAATTAATCCCACTAAAAATATTTTCATGTAAAATGTTGCCAAGACGAGACCATAACGGCTCGCACTGTCAAAAAGTTATCAGATCTCATGTAGAGCAAGTCAAGCTTCTAACTCTACACACCCCATCCCTAACTTCACAAACTCTCGTCTTGACAACATTTTACATGAAATTGTTTTTTTGAGATTTCACTTCTTTTTGTATGTTGCTCGTGACAATTTTTTTGAAGTTGTAGAATTTTGTTGTTTTTTGTGTACTCTACTCTAAGAATTTTGATGATCATCAGTGAGTCAGTGACGAAATCCTTTTGAAATAAAACTTCTTTACACACGCTTGACTTGGGGAGTAAGCTGGTGAATGCGTGACGAGAGCGTTACAAAAAGAGTGATCGGGCGAGGCGAACGGAAGTCTTATGACTTAGTGATGTGTATTAACCTCCTTGCTAATAGCGTAGTTTTCGAACGACGATGCATAAATGACTTTCGCTGTCATGTATAATTGAAATATAAAAGATAAGTCCACTATTGACATCATATCCCAAGAATTTAGTTTATCTGGTATAATTCAAACCCATGTTAGCTCGCTTCGCTCGCTTCGCTCGCCTTGGCGGGGGCACTACAATGCCCCCAGATATTCGAGTGAAGAGGACTCGGATGTGTAACGGAGTGATCGCATACCAGCCCGAACGTTCATCAATAAGTAGGTTGAAATGAGAGGTTGCATTCCGATCGTTGAAACAGAGTTTCTTCATTATTGTTAATATAAGGACATGTTTTTCATCATCATCCTCAATGTTGGTATTTCCTACAGGGCACGCAGGCTTCTCAATCCATGATATCTATATCTCTGTTTGTATAATAAAATTGTAAACTTGGCCTGGATGCGACACATCAAGCTACGCAAAACTAATATAAGCTGGCTGCGTAGGGCGAATAACGTATAACGTCGCGCGTCCAGCTTATTTTGGTTTTGCGTAGCTTGATGTGTCGCATTGAATATTTATGTAAAAATATTAATTGGGAGCGTTTCAGATACGTAAATAAAACGTAATGGAATCCATTGAGATCATTTTTAGAATATTTGTCTGATTGTTTGTGCACTTAAAAACTACTGAATCGGTGCGTGGATGGGGTTTTCTTGAAAACATAAGCCTTCGTTTAGAATTTTTATGTTTTATTTCATCGCAATCTGTTAATTCAATCAAAAGTTATGAGTATTGCGCATACGAAGTCGCGGGCGCGGGCGCCGGATTCAGCAATCGTTCTCCGACGACCAGTTTGCCACGGGACTGTTCGCCGATAGAGCGATCCGCTCTAGTGTGACATAAAATTAAACGACGAGAAAGAGTATTCTGAATTTGGAACACTTATTGAACCAGTTATACAGGGTCCTTGTTAATATGCTGACACTTTTTTAAGAGAATGATCAGACCGTCAAACTGAACAATTATCTATGGCACGTACATCGAAATCGCGAAAAAAATCTGCTATTCCATACTGAACTGCACACCTACTCGAGCCAAATGTATGGCATAGCTGATGTTTTTTTCGTGATATCGATGTTGGTGCCATCGAGAAAGTTGTTCTGTTTGATGGTCTGATCATCCCCTTAAAAAGTGTCAGCATATCGACAGTGGAAATTTCAAATGTCGTAAGGGACAAACCCCTACTTTTGAGTAGAGCCAAAAAACAAAATTTTGGCAAAAAAACATCATAACTTCTTTATTTTTTTTCCTATTAAGGTGATTTCCAGACAGATCGTTTTAAAATTATTTCATCTATAGAAGACTATTGATCAAACCTGGATTAGCACAATAGTTTAGAAGTTAGTGTCCCTTACACAATATAATTTTTGAACAGATGTCCTTTACACAACCGAATTTTTGAAGAGATGTCCGTTACGACGTGGAAAAAATTGCGATTTACAATAAATCTATTTTACGCCCTACCACACCCTACGCTTAATCATAATAATTTTGTTGTAACTGCCTACCAGTCTTGTCCACTCCTATAATTGTATGTCGTAAAGCTATTATAAAAAAATAAAAGGAAGTTACAATAAAAAATGTCGATCCAATCAAAGAGATTATTGCTATTTTAGAGACAAATTTCTGATCAGCAACTGTTTAGTTTAGTTTTGCTTGTCTTTAATCACTGTTTTTACCGGTATTTGACACGTTTTCTTTATAAGAACCATTTATATAACCGAAACATTTTCTACAGGGTTCAACTTAAAATGCTGACAGTTTTTTACAAGGATCTTCAAACTGAACATCTTTCTCTATGGGACCAATTTTCAAATCGCGAAAAAAATATCAGCTGTCCCATACATTTGGCTCGAGTAGGTTTGCACTTTAGTATGAAACAGCTGATTTGATCCCATAGAGAAAGTTGTTGTTGTTGTTGAAAGTTCATAATATTATTATGAAGAGCCCTGTATACAGGGTCCTTCTTAAGATGGTGATGGTTTTTTAAAAATAATGATCAGACTATCAAACTGAAAAACTTTTTCTATGGGACTAACATCGAAATAAAAAAAGAAACTGCTGTTCCATACAAAACTGCAAACCTACTCTACCCAATATTATTCTCACGATGTTTATGTTGTTCCCATAGAGAAAATGAAAAATGAAAAAATATTTATTTTCTCTCTTTACAAAGGTTATTAAGCAAATGTAACAATAGGATAGGATAGAATGGTTTTCTAAACCTTTGTGAGAGACGGTGCCCGAACTAGGAGTAGTACCCTTCTGACGGATCACCAGGCTCCCACCCCTGATCGCTAGAGTTAAATCTGTTATCTATTTAATTTATGGTATTTAAGGGAAAACATTATAATATTTATAAAGCATATTTAACTCAGATAAACAAGAAAGTTGTTAAGTTTGATGGGCTGATCATCCACTTAAAAAACTGTCAGCATATTAAAAGGGGCTTGCTTATGCAGGGAACATGGTTATCCTAGCATCTATTTTATAGTTACAGGATGAAATAACGTATCACAAAAATCGGCATAAAAACACTTTCCCTTAGTTGCCTCTTTATTTACACGGGAAGGTGGTTTAGCCGGGGTGAGGCGGCAATGTTTCATCATCATCATCAGCCTATCATCGTCCACTGCTGAACATCGGCCTCTCCCATGGCGCGCCACAAAACTCTGTCCTCGGCCTTCCTCATCCAGTCGCTCCCCGCTACTTTTTTTAGGTCGTCTGTCCAGCGGGCAGCAGGGCGTCCCACACTACGCCTACCAGTTCGCGGTCTCCACTCTAGAACTCTGACACCCCATCGGTAGTTCTTCGGCAGATATGACCAGCCCATTGCCACTGCAATGGCCACGGCAATGTTTATTTTATCCTAAAAACGAATGGTTCGTACTTGCTTACGAACTTGTTAGATAGTTACGAATAGTCTTTAAGTAGGTAAATAATATCTAGGTATTGAATCAATTGAGTAATTTCTGACTCCTACAAAATCCTTAATATCACGAAAGAAGATATCTCGGAAAAGGTTTACAAAGACATTTTTATCCTGACCGTATTGAGCAAATAGTTGAAACCCGTTTCGTATCTCTTCAATGCCTTTGTCGGCAAAGTACCTTTATATCTATGGTAAAGCTTTCGTCGCGTTTAGATGTTAAATTGAACCTTAAACTAATAAACGGTGAGTTCAATTAGAGAGAGGACGATTTCATAAGTTACTATAGAGAGTACAGAAAAGAAATCCCTTACATTGTAATATTGTAACTTCGATCAATAGATTAACGTGAATTTTTTATAAGGTACTCAGAAATAATATTAATTTGACACAATATAAAACGATAGGTAATAAAAAAGAAACCTAAGTAAAACTAACAGCTCTCACTAATAATGAAATACCTAATAGATTAATATCCTAAAACTGAAATATCCTAAAATACTGAAAAATTTACAAATAATACTCACACTCTAGAGTGTCGCCGCAAGATATGGTGCCCAAAAGATTGGCAGCATTCCCCCTCTGGATGTTGAGGCACCCCGATAGGTCTGCAATGAACGCTTTAGACTCTGGGCCCCAAGGACCCAGCGTCTCGAAGCATAGATTAACTGGATAATTAATTCGGTCTACACGCAGAATTATCAATACGTAAAACGTTCAAAACACAAAATTTTTTAAACGCAAAATGCACAATTTTCGGTTTTTAAGGGGATGATCAGACAATGAAACTGAACAACTTTCTCTATAGGACCAAAATGGAAATCTCAACAAATAAACATTTACTGCCCGACAAATGGGAACAAATTTTTCCAAATGTTCGGACGAAGTTCGGTTTCAATTTAAAAAATACCGAATATTCGGTTGGAAGTTCGTATTCGATGAAACCCATGATCGGCCCATCTCTAGTAACTACCTACAAATGACTTCAATGTAACGACATTGAAGTTACACTGGTAATCCTGTGCTAATCGTATACCGTATAGTATGATTCATATGTCAAGTTCGTGCGCGGCACTCCCTAGGTCTGCGCGGGGTGCGGCAGAAAAACAACAGGGGCACGCGCAGGGGTGTGTGTAAAGGCGACAGAGGGGTGAGGGCGGCGAGGCGGGAAGGGGCAGCAGTATTCGTGTTTCAATATCCAGTTATTTGTATTTTGTGATTGAAATATAATATAATTGATAGCGTATTATGGTAAAATCGTGTCCATAGAGAGTGCAGTGATCGAGAGATTCAAATTCGAACGCAACGGGTCGGTCGGGCTCTTTTTAAGTTTTAGCGCTCAATCTATTTTGAGGTGGCAGCCCCAAGTCTCTCTCTCTCTATAATGCTGTGTTCACACGCGGCAATATACGACGCCCGATTTTTTCTTTTGAATCGCCAGTTGCACAGAGCACATTTTTCATACGGAGGTACCTAAAATGGGTCCGTAACGGAAGTCCAAATTACACAATATCCGAAGCCCTTATAACTACTATATAATAACTTACGAAATTAGTTGTAAGAATGAAGTCGAGTCAAGGTAATACTTTTTTCGGAAGTCGGCTGGAAAAAATCGGACATTTATCGAGTGTGAAGGTACATTACGTGCATGCACGGTACTTGCACGCGGCGTGTGCTTCCTCGCCCCCGCCTACGTCTGTACCCGTAGGGCGCACCGCGCACGAATTTGACGGCCTTATAATTTGTCTGCGCGCGTAGGATATCCCTGCTCTCCAAACATGAACTATTGCCCGCTTACGTTTGCGGTACCACGTCTGCACAAATGACCAATCATTTCAGTCCGAATCAGATTGATCTGACACAGCCACAGCCCCAGAGATATTCGTTTTCATTGAACCTATGCCAAGTATACGTATTAATGTGTTTCTGCCTCAAATAAATAGATGAGTAATAGAGACAGATTGAGAGTTACGTGGTTATTTAATAAATTAAACACTTAAACAGGTTCTTGCAGCGTTTTTTTCCGTAATCATGGTAGCAGTAATCCTAATAAATAAAAAAAATATTGTGTTATGTATAATAATATCGTCTACTTGTCTATCAGTATCAGTTGAATGAACATTGTCTCAGGTATAGTAATTATAGTACTCTGTGGTCTCAGGTTCATTACCATTGATGACGTCAAAACAGAGATCAAACGAACTTTACTTAACGCTCGGTACGTAGCGTAGGCAATAACTTATACTAATTGCGGAAGTTCGGCTTAAGCTTGGCCGTTTTCATTGGATTTTACATAATCACATTTTGGTTTTCCTTTACATAGATTTCATAAATGATTTATTATGATATATTATTAATACTATAGTGGTTTCCTGGAATTTTATGTTGACAAGGTTAATTTTGCGAAAGTGCCAGCATAAAGTTTTATCCCAATAATAGTGTGGAATTATGTTATAATTGTAAGTCAATTTTAAGAAAGTTTAATTAATGTTTTTTAAGGCCCACTTGCGCCAACCACGGGTTAGCAATTAACTCCGGATAAAATGGCCATTTCAGTTGTTTTTCTATACAAAAAATCATGGGTTACCAACTTAACCTGGAGTTTATTGCTAACCCAGGTTGGAGCAAGTGGGGCTTAGACAAATATAATTAGAATATAAGGCTCATTATTTCATTTAGAGTACCAAAATCCGGTCCCCTTCAAAGGCCACGGAACAAAGGCGATTTTGTTACTTTAATAGGTAAATTCTAAAATAAAACTGTTAGAAGGTTTAGAAAAACATAGAAGTTAAAGTAAAATACTATACTTATTTGCAAATTACGGTAACTCAGTTGTTTTTCAACGCAATCTAATTTTGAAGGACAGTAACGCTGTGGTTATTTTGATAAATAAACATAAATAGGGACAAATATTTGTATGGTGAATATGAATATTTGTACCCGAGTCATGGGTGTTTGTATCTATATATGTATTCTATATCGTTGTCTAGTCATCATAATACAAGTCCAGGCTAGATTCTGGAACTTTAAATGTGACTAGATAATTTGGGTGACAATGTCCAAGATATTTATTTTATTTTTAATAAATTTAAGATGTAGCAACAAAACATCGCTGCAATTATGTCTTTAATAATTACGAACGATTATAAAAGTATAATTCAAATTGTACCTGGCATAAAATAATGGTCCATAAATCTACGTTTACTAAAGTAAACAGATTTTCTCTTTTTAAAACACCGAAACATTTCCTATTTCTCATTCTCTACATTTTTCATGCTTCTTTCTCCATGATCCAACTGATTGTATCGGCGGTTGTTATGAAAGGTAATAAATTATTTTCAGACGTGAACAAATTCGTCATTGTGCGGTGCCAATGCGAACGAATTATATCGAACTGTCGACGAATAAATTTCAAAGCTATTCTAATGAATTTGCGACAGATGTTTGGGACTCATGGATGATAATGTCATTTACAAAAACGAATGTGTTTTGGCCTTTTGATCAGAATTTCGTCGTACTTATTATTTAACATCTAATCTAAACTATTACAAAACTGTAACTGAAGTGTGTCTGTACATTGAAGATATTTACAAAAAAAAGATTACGATATATTATGGTTTTTAGGTATCCCTGACTCGAAATCAACCTTTTTTAGAAATGTTGTCTGTCTGTTTGTCTGTTTGTTTGTGTGTTTGTTTGTTTGTTTGTTCGCGCATCACGCAAAAACTACTGAACCGATTTTGATGAAACTTTTTTTGAGTGATAGCTTATGATCTGACTTAAAATCTGGTACTTTATATAATTTGTGCGGACGAAGTCGCGGGAAAACACTAGTTATCTATCTATATTAACACTCTCAATAATTAGGGTCCGGGTTCGAATCCGCACGGGAGACAGGAATGTACCGATGAGTTTTTCTAACTTATGTACGTTATACTGACTGCTCTCAATAGGTGAAGAAAAATATCGTGAGGAAACCTACATACGCTGAAGAAGATATTCTGAAGTCTACCAATCCGCATTGGACATGGTGTGGTGGACAGTGATAATTCTATAAACACTTTCCTTCAGGGGTAGAATAGGTCGTTTTGCTTTTAGGACGTTGTGATGCGTATGACATTTTGCTTATAGGTCATTCCAATACGAACCCGTTCAGACCATCAAAATGAACAACTTTTACTTTTTTTGCAACCGAAAAGATGAAATCGTAAAAATCGTGGAAATTACAAAATCACTCAGTACAGGCTGTGATGTATCCCACAATGTTTCAAGTACTAAAGAGAAAATGTAGCTCATTTTATTTATTTAATTTTTTTATTTTAACACTTTATTGTACACACGGAAATATACATGAAAACAACATAATAGACAATTACAAAGGGCGAGCTTATCTCTTAAGAGATTTCTTCCAGCAAACCCGTGACAGAGAGAGAGCATACAAAGTGAGGCAGGCATAGTGTGCACATTTAACTAATAAAACAGTATTATTATTTATTATCAACGTTTTTTGAGATCCGTTTATGCAATTAAAACACGCATTGTGAGTTAATTACAAAAGACACGAATAGGCGTTGCCTATTACACGTTAACTGTGTGCAAAATAGTTAAGTTTAATTTCACAAGTTTTGATATTCACTGACGGTGCAAAAGAATAACTGTCAGAGATCGTGACAAGGGAATTATTACAACAATAGATTATGATTTCCTGTCAACAGGGTGAAAGACAACACTTTAATGAAAACGTCGCTAAGGTCGAGACCTTCTGACATTTCCGCTCATCAGAGAAAATGTAAAGTGACATAAAAATTCCTTAATACTTATAAAAAAAACAAATAATGCGGTGAAAATTGAGTTATGACCGTAACTTGCTAAGCAAGCTATGAAACTCATCCTTGAACTCAAATTTTCTTGCATCAAAATACTTCTAGAAAGTAGCTTTTAGTTACAAAGCCACCATTTGTACCTAATTACTTCGCTTGAAAAAATAATCAAGTTTTTAACCATAAATCCAATGCGAATTGTCGTTCTTCTGGACTCAGGAGCCCATCCACGGTAAGCGTTGCATCTTCTTTCAATTAAAAAACAAAATTAAAATGCATTCAAGTTTATGCCGCATGAAAACGCGTTCCGAAGAAAACGCTTACCTAGCTATAAACACATAAACCGGCCTGAATCCCGCTAGCCGATGCTAAAAGTGAAGCCATCACACTTTATTGGCACAAACTCTCGATAACATCGGGGAGAGATTAGGGTGCCCTTACACTACATTTTTTACTCGTTCTTTATTCAAATATACTAGAGCGATCGTCAGCGTGTAAAAACTGATAGGCCAGTTTAGTACCAAAGTAGTAACGATAGGGGGAAACAGTGACGGCTGCGGTGGCCGAATGGTAAGATAATCTAATTATAGTAGGGTAGTAGTGTTTTGTCACGCAATATTACCTGGATAAAGTTTTAGTAAAATGCGGTTGACACAATTCCAACATGAAAGCAAAACTAACTATCACTATCTACACTGTTTTAAAACTGTAGCAGAAGTTTATGTGAATTGAATATATTTACAAGAAAAAGGTTACGATAATGGTGTTTAGATGTCGATTCTAAATAATAGATAGGTATTGGATTTTTTGTTTCCGTTGTACTTTCTACTGGATTTTTTATGAAACTTTAGTAATCTTAAAATTGGTGCCTAAGTTTATATTTTTGTATTCTCGGGTTAATTAAATTATATTCTGGAAAGAGACAACTAGGCAAAGCTTTATAAAATCCACTGTCTAAACCAGGATTCGAATCCAAGGCTTTCGCAATTTAAATCTAAACTATTATAAAACTATAACTGAAGTGTGTCTGTACATTGAAGATATTTACAAAAAAAAGATTACGATATGGTTTTTAGGAATCCCTGACTCGAAATCAACCTTCTATAGAAATTTTGTCTGTCTGTTTGTTTGTTTGTTCGCGCATCACGCAAAAACTACTGAACCGATTTTGAATGAAACATTTTTTGTTTGATTGCTTATGATCTGACTTAAATTCTGGTATAATATAATTTGTGCGGACAAAGTCGCGGGTAAACACTAGTACAGCTTGGCCAAAAATAGTAGAAATTAAATGAGGGCGCTGCCTCCACGTAAGAACGTCAAAATCACGCATAACCTGGCAACACCACAATACTCAAATTTTAGTTCCACCTGTCACCACGTTCATGACTTTATGGCCAAGCTATAATTTATATAATTTAAAAAAAGTGAAAATATGTTATCGGATACCGATAAAATATCTGTTTCTACGTTTTCAGATTCAACGTTTTTCATTTATAAATAAGTATACCTACTTAAGCGATTTTTTATACTTTCTCTTGTTCATGCAGATATTTCACAACACTTGCATGCAGAATGAATTTTATTGCAGATAGTATCTTGTGTATTGCCAATGACGTAGTTTGTAGCGGATATAGATGGATGTTGGAAGTGATTTTGGTTTGACGAAGCCTGCGTTGTGGATTAGATTTTTTTGTTATTTTATTGTTAATTTCAACATTTGCATTGATTAGACTTGAGTTACGGTTTTGGTTTTACTAACTTGCAGTTCCTTTGCATTCTATTCTATTTTTTAAATTGTGTCTCCGTTGTAGTGTTGATGATTTTGCTAATATCTAGTTTTAAAGAGCAATAGTGCTTGACGTTGTACGGTAATTGGATATCGTTGTGGCGATTTTAAGATCTCCTATGTGCAATATACGAGTATAAAAGTGTTGGGAAATTGAGATTTTAAATTGCCAACTGTTCATGACTACCTACATAAGAGTATTTTTCTAACTCTAGAATAGCCGTGAAATTGTTGTTATTTTGATATGGGAGTTTTTGCATTCTGTGGAGGACATCATAAATTATGAATTAACATAAAAAAGTGGATTTGAAAAAAGTATCACATAGGAGATCTTGGAGACGATATGGCGATCTCAAAGCCCTGTTTTTATACAAAAATTCACACTCAAAACCGCCATAAAATGGCGGAGCCGCGTGGCCACTTAAATCGCAAGCCAAATGAAAAACGTTAACTCGAGAGCCCCCTAGCCACGCGACTCCTTTCTGTGCATTTGAGGTTTTTTCATAGGCAAAGTATTTTTCGCTTACGGTGATAGACGTAAAATCAGTGTAACTGCGTATGAGACAGCGATAGTCATAAAATCCTATACAATTTGTATGAAAATAGATGTCTGACTCCGGAGTCAGACAGCCGTCGTAGAACAAAAAAGTGGCTACGTCGATAAGGGCAGCAATAAGTAGCGATCTCCATTTTTAACTAGAGCGAATTTGCTATGTGCATCTCTCACTGAGTTACTTATGACAAGACACGTGCTTTCTTCTAGTTCCTTCTCTTTCTACGGGTTTTTTACGTTCAATAAAGAGTAGCTGATTTGACTAGTTGTCAAAGTAGCATAATCCGTCAAATATAAAAGATAATAATATACAGAGCTTAAAATTCGAATAGCTATCAAATTCATCCAATAACCTCAAAATAACCCATTCAAGACCAAATTACTAATATGGTACAACTTAGTAGAATTGGAATAATTCGTAGAGAATTGCGTATGCAACGATCAGCATTTTAACTCGACAGTACAAACAATAACCCTCGGCTTTTGTGGCTACAATCGGAGGCTTTAATTGCTTTCAGTGAAGTTTATTCCTTTTGCTGGTTAGTATTTTCACAAAATATGTTGTATTAAACTTTGTTTGTACGTACGTGTATTGAGTAACATTAGCAGGCGTTTGGAAAGCGTAATTTTAACCTTTATAAAGTATTTTAGTTATTTTTTTGTAAAAGCGTTTACAAATGGATCAAAAGTAAAAACTAAATTTTACCTAAAGAGTCGTACATAGTCATAGAGAAGCTATCGAGAAGTAATGTTTTGTAACACGCGTTAGGGTGCACGCGCTCTAACTCACTTAGCCTGTGCCAGGCGCTCGTCGCCCAGCACGCGCCCCACACTGCTGATCATGGTGCACAGATTTCGTTCGCGATGTCTGCTCTATACATAATTACTCAATGTACATAGTCGTAAAAATGGTTAGGAATAAAAAGTAGCGGTTCACTTCATATAAACTCAAATTACACTCGATAGCGCGATTTAAATGACATGTAGCGCCATCTATTGACAAGTTTGTTTGTTTGTTCGCGCATCACGCAAAAACTACTGAACCGATTTTGATGAAACTTTTTTGTTTGATAGCTTATGATCTGACTTAAAATCTTGTATATAATTTGTGCGGACGAAGTCGCGGGTAAACACTATAGTGTCGTATATAAATAACTATAATGCCAATGATTAACCCAATGATGCATGACATAACAACTTTTCCAAAACGTGTTTTTGATTGGCAAAAATTGGATTCTGACTCAAGATTAACAGACTGTTTTAGGCTACGAATAAAGAAATAAATATGGAACGATAACTCCGAACAAAATCTCCTTAATTTTTGGCACCATGAGTTTTCGGCAAACGCCGTAATTGGAGTCGCCATAATGATTGAGTCTTGCGCGCTTGCGTGGTGTACACCAAAGTTCGTGGTGTCATTTTTTGACGTGAATTATATTTCCATATTTATTTCTTTATTCGTAGGTATTAGGTATAATTTTAAATACCTAACAATACAATTTAATTTTTTTAAAAACCGCATCAATTTGACCATCAAAATACGAAGTTTTTCGTTTGGTACCATTCAATGATTTAGCTTTTAGGGTTCCGAAGTAAACAATCCTTATAGTTTCGCCATGTCCGTCCGCCCGTCCGTCTGTCCGCGGCTTACCTCAGAGACGCTTAGTACTAGAAAGCTGTAATTTGGCATGACAAAGTGGTAAAATATAATTTCTATGGAACCCTACCCTGCGCGTGGCCCGAAACGCACTTGGCCGGTAACTTGTATGAGCGCGTTTCTGCAACTAAGTGAAAATCTGGTATATAATTTGTGCGGACAAAGTCAACTAAAGTAAACTCTAGTAAAGTAAAAAATTCATTCATAAAATGTTAGCATCGTCACAGCGCCAAAGCAATTTTTTATCAAACAAAACCTTTCGAAAGGAAATGCAAATATTGAGTCGTATTACGTAAGTGAAGATGTAAGGGAAATACACATTGTAATCTCGTCGGCTATCTTCTGGAGGCGTACTCTCCGATAATATTCAGTTCTTTGTGGAGACGACATCTGCGACGAATTACGTTCTTTTGTGAAACGCCGGGGCCCTATATTGTGCCCGGGGATAGTAGCAAAACATTTCATTTTTTTGTGCATCTGTAATTGGCAAAAAGATAAGAATAAACCGTGTTAATAGTTGATTTTCTTTCAGTTTAGTTGAAAGTTTAAATTATTTGTAAAATTATACTAAGTTGCTTTTAAAATGTGTTTGGAACTCACTTTACTTTAAAATATATTATTGATGTTTAGGTACATAGGAATAATAATTGTAATAGTACATTCGAAACATAATTTAAAATTTAAAAGTACCTATGTCTTTTTTGGCATGTCTTATGGCTCGAATAGGCCATACTTTTTTTTTGTTCTCCATCTCCTCCGATCACTAATAAGAAATTATACTCCATTCCAAATAGCACCGAATTACAGAAACAGAGATTTGAAACACTTCCTCTCACTTATTCTTAGAACACCTTCAGTAACGTCCAAGATACGTTGGATACTATATCTTCTCATAAAGAAATCATATTTCTAATCACAATTGGCCAGAAAGCTATACATGAATAGAAATATCTTTTCGTCCTCATTTGGAATGCAGTATAGATGTACAATCCAGCAATGACAGAAACAAAGGAGCGGGGCAAAAAATCAAGTATCAAAATTTACCTAAAAGAGCACTCAAACGAATATCTGAATGAACTATGGCCTTAGTATCGCGCTATCGCGCCATATCGCTCGTGGGAAACGTACATTCTGACAAAAAATTTCCAATATTTTACAGGAGATTTTGCATCTAGTTTTTACTAAGCCTACGTTGTCCGTCCGTCCTAGCTTCAGAGGGCTG
This sequence comes from Agonopterix heracliana, assembly GCA_963693445.1. Taxonomy (NCBI): domain Eukaryota; kingdom Metazoa; phylum Arthropoda; class Insecta; order Lepidoptera; family Depressariidae; genus Agonopterix; species Agonopterix heracliana. The sequence continues at coordinate 8,661,240 of OY856310.1, forward strand.
TATTCTCTGAACCGCAGGTAGCCTGTTAATATTTTGGCTTATACTAAATACCTATATAATTATATTGGATTTGATGACAAAAAATAAAAACAGTAGAGTAAAGTAAAAAAGTAAAGCCCCCATACAAGAAACTAGTTACATTCAAAGTTTTTTTCTTTTCACTCTATGGTAAAAAAATGTAAAAAAACGTCAAACTTTTTTTTACATTTTTTTACCATCTCACTTGGCTAGGTTTTATTATTGGTTGTTATAACAACCAATAATACAACCTAGCCAAGTGTGAGTCGATCTCATGCCAAGGGTCCCGGAAAAAACCGTTTTTTTTTGTAGGTAAGTTAATACATTGTGTTGTGGTACGACACCCTCCGTGCGCGATTACGACTCGCACTTGGCTGGTTTTTTATTTATTTTGAATAAGGTAAATAAATAATTCGCTATTTACCAATAGCAGTGCCCAAGAAAAATACAGTCTTTTATATCGAGGGGCGTGTGAAAAAAAATGTCCTTCGTGTTGTATCTCCTAAGACGGTTGATCAATGGGCTATGGTCACGCAGAAATGGCGCACGCGATGCTCGTCCACTCATTCCTTAGCTCGCCTTCTGACACCTAGTTTTGTAGATTACGGACATAAAAACAACGGCCCTGCCTCTTCATTACTGACCACTTTATTTAATAGAATGTGTTTAGCCAGCGAAGAGAAAGATTTAAGTTCTTTTTGCACCTATTTATGTGGTTCAATTAATTTATTGCGAACAAAAGATAGATAAAAATTTCTTTATAAGTGTAATATGATTATCATAATCGTGGAAACGCGATCTGAAACCTAGAGCTAGCGAAGCGAGCCTAAGATTTTACTGCAGTATTATTAGGTTGCTCCAATACGACCCAAACTTGGAGCAAGCGGAGTGAGCTCGGGATTTTACTACAATATAATTTGGTCGATTTAGGTCGCTGCAATACGATATAACCAACCACCGATAGGACCACAAGCCGAAGAAGCATACAATATTAAATATGGAACGAGCTCTAAATTATAATTTACTAAGATTAGTACGTCGCAAAACGATCTTAGCCCTGGACCTTCGAAATTTTAATGCAAATTGATTAAGTCGCTGCAAAACGATCTAAAGCTCGTAACGAGCGCAACGAGCTCGAGTTTTTAACTCTAGGAGGGGAGAGGGACAGCTGTACACTTAAGCTGCGTCTACAAGTCGCATTATTTTAAGTACCTACACACGGCGACACATAAACGTTTACAACAAAAATAAGCTGGCCGAGCGAAGTTAGTGGGATCACACAGGATGACGCATTGAAGCACACTTGCGGTTTCATACAACTCCTTGCTTCACAATAACGGACTCACGTCCGCCGCTCCGTCAATACGTTATCGTGTGTCAAAGCTCTTATACGTTACTCTACCTACGCGTGGCCAGCTTATTTTGGTTTTGTATAGCTTGATGTGTCGCCGTGTGTACGTAGTAAGCCATGGAATTACCACTTGACTATTCAAGTCACGCTGTGTTGCCATCTAGCCAATCTTTTTGGCTGAACGACGGTCTTCACTCCGTGTATTTTTTCCATCCACACTAGCGTTTTTGGCACGCAGGCATCCATAATATTATCGTGCTACGGATACAGGCATTTGATTCACATCCGGGTGCACTTTATCGACCAATCTGACTACCGATCAGATCGGACGTGCGTAACGCTTCATTTGCTACTGAATGCACTAACATACAGTGTTTTATATTGACTTGCATTTTCCCGATTATACAGGGTGTAAAATTACATGCGTTACGTATTGAACAGGGTACCTAATTCATACCATTACAAATGTGTTGCTCCATTGAAAACGTCAATCGCTACAGTTACTCGTCAGTCGCCTCTACAGGGTGAAATTGATATCACTAGCATCCTTTTAAACTTAGTATCTACCCATCGAACTGAAAATCTTTTACTATGGGAGAAAAACAATCGAAGCAAAAAAAATCTGCTGTTCCAGACTAAACTGCACCCGCTGCCGCTGCCTACATGACTTAAATGTATGGGACAGTAGTTTTTTTTTGCTCAGATTGGATTGCTCCCATAGTAAAAGTTGTTCAGTTTGATTGGTAGACTCTTAGTTTAAGAGGATGCTAATGATATCAATTTCACCCTGTATATAAGGTTAAATTTAATTAGTTGGCAAAACTTAAGCAACGCATTTGGTATCTGTTACTAAGTACAATTGCCTGTTAATGACCACTTTCTCTATGAAGCCAACATAGAAATCGCCAGAAAAAGATAATGAGTTGAGTCAATAGTGAAATTAGTTCAATTTGAATTTTGAATGTCCGGATCTTCCCCATTATGTAATGCATTTCAGTGAGGATACCAAACCTATTGTGCTGCCCTTTCCAAAAAACAAGAATGTCACATTGTAGTCCTGATTGGCTTTCAATTTATCGAAACATTATAGATTATTATAATTTATAACATAACATCAATATTCTTGGCGTATTATGTTTTGTTTTATTCTTGTAGCTATTATTGTTAAAGATAATAACTACAAACATTATAAAAACAAATCCACAGTGACCCAATAAATTGAAAATCTGCAATAACTATTTATTGTGATATTCTTGTTTTTCAACTGTTGTGTAATTGTTTAGAAATAAAATAAATTGAGTGCAGCAAAATAGGTTCAGTGTCCTCTTAAGATTAGAATAGAATAGAACAAAATGCTGAAGTTAAAATACCTTAAATTTTTCTTCTATCGTAACTGGTTACGAACTTCTGGTTTCGTACGCGGCCGAAGGGTTCGAAAAGTGTATGTTTGTCTCGTCTCTAGATTCACGGTGCCCCCTTAAGGGGCTACCTGCCGGTTTTGGGTAACTTTGTAACCATTTTATTCATTAACTATGGCACTTTTTGAGCTGAAAAATAAACTGAACCATCTACAGGATATGAGAAGTGATGTGGTTTTTCTAGAAATCCATTTTAACGAATAAAACCGAAGAAAATGGACTCTAAAGTCACCCCTTTATTTCCAGTTGTAACCATTTTACTCTTACATTTTGAATCGGAAGAAAATGAAAATTTACAATATTGTTCACAATACAATTTAGAATTATGTGGTTTTCTTACTTTTTAGAAATTAATAAAAAATCATCGACTTTTTCAAAGAAAACAGCTAAATTCTGACCGGAGCCACGCGCTCGTTCGCATCGATTAGTATGAAGAATCGTGGTCCAGGGCAGATACGCATTAAAACCCTGTATAGTGCACTGACGTTATTATAACAAATACTCGTACTTGTTTTATTTTCTATCACTGCGTTTCTACATGTACACAATTATTCAAAGGCTCACAGGCTGCTGCTCACTACTCACAATGTTGATTTAATACAGACGGCTTACCGCAAGTACTCAGCATTATTCGCGGTGTTCTCATTAAAAACGTCATCGGTGCAAGCATCGTACCTTTCGCTGTAAAGTAGAGAGTAGAATTCAATAGAAGAGGCGATCGCTATGAAATGCTTTTTATTTTAAATTATGTTATTTTTATAAGTTTACGAGATTTTACACACGACTTGGTGTAGATTTTGGAAGAGTTTGCAAAAAACCTTAGCTAAGCACCTCTCTTTAGAATAATTATGTCCCTTAGTATGTTCCTTTCTTCAGCGGTTTAGGCTGTGCGTTGTTTGTTAGTCTGTCACGGAGAACTTTGAATGAAATATATCGTAGTAGGTAACTATTTTGTATGATTTGATTACATAGATAGTAGGAAGACTATAAATTATATCTAAAACCGAAGAAAAAATCATAACGGAGTCCTAGTAATAATTACGAGAGATGAATTAGCGAGGCGATGCGTGCACATCATTTTCTAGACATCACCCAAAACAGTCCAGCCTCATTACGCTATCGGAAAATCAATATTAATTTAGGGCCGGTTTCACCACATTTGGATAAGTTCTATAAAGCTTATCTGACATAGAGATTTTTCATACGAAACATGTTAAACGATCTGCCAGATAAGCTACCTTTCAAGAATTTATCCAGAAGTGGTGAAACAAGCCTTAAATGTAATATGTTTCTCTGTCTTTAAATAATATCAATCACTGCACTAAGTTTTAGGCATAGAGGTAAAATGTTTACCTATTAAACTTTTTAGTGACAATAACTTTGGATAAACACAGACAACACAGCTAAGAAAAAAATCCACTAACTATTTAAAGCGACAACGACAAGTTTGGCAGCAACGTAGCTCAACGTAGCGACTATATTCTGTTTTGGTCTTAGATCAAAATAAAATGAATGGATAGGCCTGAAGTGCGGTAAGTTGAAGCACACTACTGGTGCACTTGGTCCACACAAACTAGCGCCATTATCTGTCAAATCTAGGGCACCTGCATACAAGTGACAAGTAAACCTTTCATTTGTTTTGCCTCATTTTTCTGGTTTGAAATGTTCGCGTAAGGCCTATCCATTAATTTTATTTTGATCGAAGGTTTTGGTGTGCAAAAAATTATAATTGAATTGAGTTGGCTATAGTATCATTTCCATCTATAAAGATTTTACATTCAGCTGTATTTTTATTACGAATTAATAGTAATACCAGCTACTAGTTTTTAATTCGTAACGAAACTTTACTTTGTTTTCAGACCGTGAATCTGATCAATTTCCCTAAGAAACATGGGTCGAAAAACGATAAAAATTTTTGGACCTCCCGTACAAAAGTGCGCATCGACCGATCGATTTAATCGATCGATTGAAAAAAAAATTACTTGTTTTTCGATCCATGTTCCTTAGAGAAAGTTGTTGAGATTCACGGTCTACATTTTAAAGTTTAGGTCTTAAAGTTTCGTTAGGTACTAATTAAAAATTAGTGGTGTAGGTACCTATGTTGCCTATTATTATTACATATAATTAAATTCTAACCAGGAATTCACTTGATAAAAATAAAATACGCTCAAGAATGACGGCAAATCTATTTAGTATAATAGTGCATTCATGAATCTAGATACATCATACATCCTCATTCAGAACCACACATCCGTGTCATGTGAAGTCATTAGCTGACGTAATCATGTCACAGGTTGCAATACACTGAACTTTTATTTGTTTTCCATTCACTCGCTCGTTCATTAAAATTTTATAACGTATCGAGCACAATATTGAACAGAATAAAATGATTGAAATGTCACTAAGCTTGATTTTGCTTTTTTTTATCTTCGTATTGTGCTTTGTGAATTATTTTGATTTCGATGAATTTTGTGCATGTTTCAGCAAATTTATTAATACGCAGTTATGTTATGTTGATTTGCAGATTTTCTTTCAATTTATTTCATTCAAAAACATAGCAAATAATTACCTACCAATTTACATTTATAACAAAGCTTTTGCCCCCGATTTAGTCCGGAGATAAAATACATTTTTTTTCTTTTACTATAGATGGGTTTGCTCTTGACCTCAATCTGGTCCCCGGGACCAAGATGGTGTCGAAGATATAGCGAACCCAGAACTGGCACTCCTGCACATCGACCGAACGCAGTAAGGCTGCTTGGCGCCAGACTCCGGCAGGAAGGGTGGTTGCGAGCCAGGCGGGTCCTTGCAGAGCCTACCACACCGCTGTGGGGGATCGTTTAGCCGCCACCACAAACTTGGTAGCTTGTGATGCCGTTGCCCGGGGTGGACCGCTAGGAGGTAGAATCCCCCCCCCCCCCCCCTACCCCACATACCCGTTTTAAGTCTAGCATATAAGCTTTTAAAGGCAAAAAGTTGCATCAAAATCTGACCAGTAGCTTTGGTGTAATACTCGAACAAAAAACAAATAGACATACAAAAAATTTAAATATCTTTGATTTGGAGAAAAGTTTTGCGTAACACGTCCATAGGTCCGAAACAAAAGAAAACTCATTAGTTCCTTTTAAATGCACATTAAGTCGAAATAAAAGCAATTTATTAAATTAAAAAATGTATTGCTAACGGAAAAAAAACTATATTGTCAATGTCAATGGTATTACTATCAAAGCAATGTGTAGGCTTGGATTGAAAAAAATGTTATCGGATTATCCCATATCGTATTTGGTATAATACCGGATTGATAGCTCAGATTTATTTGCTGTTGTAGCTATATCCATAACTTGATGTGAGAAGTTTTGATTTATACGAACAGAATAAAAAATAAAAGCACGATTTTAGTTGTTTATATACGGGAGAGGGCTATTTTTGGATTTATCTCATTCCAATTCGCGTACGAAAATTTATAAAAATGTTATCAACTCGTTTAGTTTATTGGTAAATTTGGTGGCAACGGGTTTAATATGAATTCATCGGTGAACACGCGGGACGACCTAGTAGCACTTGGTCTAATACGCATTTCGTCCAATACGCAGTTCCTCAATACGCATTTTGTACAATACGCAGTTTTTCAATATGCATTTCGTCAAGCAAGCATTTCTGTATTGTCATACAGGGTGTAAACTTAAATGCGTTCCTAATACTTCCTGTTCTACATCTAAAACGAATTTTTAGTTTTTTTACTTCACTTCTAATTTACCAGCTACTGAACAGGGTTCCTTAACCCGGGGTCCATAGCCTTCAAGGGTTCATGAACCCCAGGTTGTATGGTTTATTCGTTTCCTATGAGAAGAGCGGGAAAAAAACTCACAGGTTGCTAGGCAGGTAACCAAAGGTTACAAAAAGGCAAAGAAACTCTGCTTTCCAAGAACTTCTTTGACCTAACAAAAACCAAACGTAAGAACGTGATACTATCACAGAATAATAATTAGACGTTATTAGGGCAGGTAATTGTGTCTCCTCCGCAAATCCCGTAAATGGGGATCACACGATCATTAAGATATCTGTCCTTAAGACAGTGCTTACTTGCTCGTCTTTTGTGATCCCCTTTAATTAATAGGCTTAATATTTCATACACTTCTAAGGATTTTCCCTAATTTTCTTCGCAACGATACGTAGGTATTTACAGAGATTACTCTGTGCTTAGCTGAGTGACTATCATTCGTCAGGATTAAGAATTAGTGGAAATGACCAGGCTGTTTCGATATACCGGATATTTTCGGGTTTTCTGGCGTATTGAATGCGTCGATGCGTCAAATCAATTGATAGTTTCATTGAAGAAATAGAAGAGATTTGAATTGTTATTTTAAAATTTCAGGCACCTCTGGGGAATGGGCTCCGACGCAAACTTTTCATGTTATTGATTCAGACAGTAATTTATTGTTTGTATTCGTACGTTATGAACAGAGTGTAATAAAACACCCTAGTAAAAATTTTAAGAGCTGGTTTAGAAAGGCATGAGACAATCAAACTGAACTACTTTCACCATACGGAGCGAACTTCGAAATAGCAAAAAAAATCTGCTGTTTCATACAAAACTGCAGTAGTTACTCGACACAAATATAAGGGACAGTAAGGTTTTTTTTATTTGGCTCCATAGTGAAAGTTGATCAGATGATGGTCTAAAATTTTAAATATTACTATAGGGTGTTTTGTTATCAGTAACTTTTATTGTTTTAATATTTACTTAATAAAAAATTACAGATCTAAATGTTATTGGTTACTAGTTTTTAAGGTTCAGTACCTGAATGGTGCTAACGGGAACTTATTTCTAAAGCCTGCGCCGTCCATCCGTCTCAATCTGTCTGTCCCTAGAGTGCAAATTATACAGTAAAACAACAAAATAATGATAAAAACTGGCTGTCTGTCGCGCTCTCGCTAACGGTGCGGTGCCAGAAAAAACGTAAGGGGCGGTTTCCCAGTTTTTGTCTATTTGACATGTGTTTTCGTTCGCTCCAGTGTAGGCTCTGATTTCACGAAAAAGTGTGAACCCCTATTAGAGTTGTGAAGATATGACATTCACAAAAGGCTCAAAAGTCGCGTATTCACAAAAGCTGTAAGGTGCAAAAAGAATTATTCGAGTAAGTCAAAAACAAAAAAGTTATGTTATGGCCGATAAAGTGAAAAAAAAATATATTTTTCCGATTTTTTTATTTTGGCACTCGATATTTTGGAAACGGAGAATGATATCATTATTCTGACAATCCTCTGGACATTTCATCAGCTACAAATTGAGTCTAAAACAAAGAGGTTAAGGTAAAGCGAATTTAATTCGGGTATGCTCATCCCCCGCACACCGCGCGAACATAAACCCGCTGCGGCCGCTGAGCTTCGCCACTATTAGTTTTCATCACACTATGACCTAGTCCCTTAAGAAACTTGGTGTTTACAATGTTTGTAGAATGCAGAAGTGGCTTTACTTACTTAAAAGCCTCGCCCAGTACCAACCGACTCGTTAAGGTAACATAGCTTACATAAAGCTCATTTTAAACGTTATTTAAGATTCTGTTAAGGTGCTTGCCCAAGCTAATTATTAATAGTAAGGTTAATTACACTATTAGAGAACCTTTATTCTTATTGAAGGAAATGGTTCTTAACTTAAATGAAGTTTAAATATGCCACATTAATTATGTTACAAAACACGAATTTTTAGGGATCCGTATCCAAAGGGAGCCAACGAGATCCTATTCATAAGCCTATGATGTCCGTCAGTCTGTCCGTCCGTCTGTCCTAACTATAAAATGAAATTTTCATACAATAATGCGTTACTTAATACGTTACAATCGTACAAAATCGTGTTATTTTTTAAATTTTATCCTCACACTAATCGTGTTTTTGTTTTTTTGTGAAAAATTTATGTTTGGTTTTTTTTGTGAAAACTATAATAAATATTACAAGCGTCAAACTCGGTGTGATTATAGTGCATTGGTACTCTAACTATGGTAAAACAACTAATAATGAAAATCGGTCAAGTGTGTATCTGGCTAGGCAAGCGCAAGCTCCTGGAGATAACAAAAAAATTTCGGTACCATGTTATGGGTGGTACAGAACCCTCCGTGCGCTAATCCGACTCGCGCTTGGCCGGTGTTTTAGAATTTTTCTACGGCTAGCTACGGCGTAGTCCATTTTGAACTACGGCGTAGCCGATTTCGATCTACGGCGTAGCTGAACTACAATACCCAAAAAAATTAGGCTATCGAAACTGATTGGCTATATTATGTACTTTCATCATTCTAATATTTGATATAACTAAAATGCTGTATATGCTATACTATAACGGGTGTAAACTTAAATGCATTACATACTTAAGGTGCTTTACACCACACTGAATAACTTTTACTACCGGACCAACATTGAAATCGTGAAAAGAAAACAGCAGTTTTATACGATTTGGTTGAGTAGCTGATGACATTTTCTATGAAACAGCAGATTTTTTTTTCGCGATTTCGGCTCCATAATGAAAGGAGCAAGACCAAGTGACTATGGATCTCAGTATCGCTATGAATTATTTTGTGTCACAATGAAATAGGGCTTAATTGCCCACATGATTTTAGGACTTTAAAATACCGTAATAATTTTTTCATAAAACTCCGCATTTTGAGGTAATGAATTATAGCACAAATACTACAAAATGACGACCCGGTTTTTGTATGACGACTCCGATGTCGTAATGGTTACTACGCCGGACTGCTAAGCCAGGTTACTGGGTTCGAATCCCGGCTCGGTCATAAAGGTTATATTATGTTTGTGACATTCTTATAGGGTTTCCATAATACTCGTAAAAAACCTAGTAGAGTTGCCTGTGTTCGAAATCATTAAAATACAATAATGTGCCTGTGAGGTGAGCGCTATTTATTAATGATCGAATTTTCTGCTCAAAACTTCGTCAGACTTCACTTCTTAGGATTTGTCGATTGAAAGTGACTATTCTTGTGTTTTACTGCTGTATTTTGATTGATTGATAGTTTTGTTTTAATTTAGTTTGATGGTCTGAAGCACCCTGTTCGATATGTAACGTATTTAATTTTACACCCTATTTTATAGTACGAATAGTCCTTTTTACCCCGACTGCGCCAGGACAATGTTTTTTTTTTTAATATCAAATTGATAATGATTCCACAACGTCCAATACAAAACGTAACAAACGTTATCTCGACTGTAAATAGATTTATCCAGAATACAATAAAACTAAAGCGCGCTATCAAATCCGGTGTCCAAGAGACACGCAACGCGGGGACTGTGTGACGGAACTAACTCCGATAAGATAAGAAAGGAATTAAAATGGAAGGTTAAATGTTTATAAAGGTTCAAGGGTAGGTCGTTATAGCAATGTAGTATTATAGTGTACAGTAATAAAAGTTATTACCTTTAAAAAAAAAACCGACTGCATAAAAAACTATTAACTGAAAAGATAAAAACAAGCTCCTTTAATCAGCTATAGAACTTTGTTTGAGCAAATTAATACAATTTGAATGTTATTATTTATTAGGTAGGTATTGCAGGCGGGGACAAACCAATAACCAACAAATAGGTCATTTTTCTTTGTCCCCGTTTGCGATACGCCTCCTTCTGTCGCAGTCGGGTAAAAAGTTAGCAAAATTTTCTATATCGTATCGTTGGTGTTGCTTTACCAGCATAATGTGATTTTCGCATATTTACGCATAGGTGTACGGACACTGAAATAACAAATATGCGAGAGTCACAGTACGTTTATTCCCAGTATCTACCAAAACGGAGCGGAACAGATATTATTATGTAAGCACCAGTATTAGGTCGCTCGCTCGATTGCATCATCATTAGCCTATCATCGTCCACGTTAACATAGGCCTCTCCCAAAGCGCGCTACAAAACTCTGTCTTCCTTCCTCATCCAGTCGCTCCCCGCTTCTTTGATAGGTCGTCTGTGCAGCGTGCAGCAGGGCGTCCCACACTACGCCTACCAGTTCGCGGTCTCAACTCTAGAACTCTGACAACTCATCGGTTGTCAGTTCTTTCTTCGGCAGATATGACCAGGTCATTGCCACTTCAGCTTGCTAATTTTCTGAGCTATGTCAGCAACTTTGATGAAGGGAGAACTACCGCTCTCTCTTAAGCGTAGACTTATCGACATGTGTATCCTCCCCATCCTAACTTACGGAGCTCAAACGTGGTCACTTACTGAGGCCCAAAAGTCCAAGCTCAAGGTTTGTCAAAGAGCAATGGAGCGCAGCATTCTGGGTGTTAAACGAACCGACCGGGTCAGAAACTCCACGTTGCGCTCCAAAACTCAAATAGCCGACGTCGGAGAGAAAAGCGCCAAACATAAATGGGAGTGGGTCGGTCATGTCTGTCGGATGAATCCTGAGAGATGGGCAAAAATCATCATGCCCTGGATCCCCGAAAACGGTCGGCGGCGTCCAGGTCGACCCAGGAAGAGGTGGCGCGATGACCTGGACAAATTTGACGACCACTGGCCAGAGGTTGCCCAAAACAGGAACGAGTGGAAGAGCAGGGGAGAGGCCTTTGCCCAGCAGTGGGATGAAACAGGCTAATAAAAAAATAAAAATGTCAGCAACTTTAGTTCTCTGACGTATCACTTCATTTCTGATGTGATCCTTTAGAGAAACACCGAGCATAGCTCTCTCCATAGCTCGCTATATAGCGTCATAAAAATATAAACTTTTTATTATTTGATTTGACACATCTCCGCTACGCTCCGGTCCGCTACGCGTCGGTAGATAACCGGAGAGGGCCTTAGTGACCTATCGATGAAAAAACCTTTCGAATTAATAATTATTCGGGCCAATTTAATAGATCACATTTGACATTATAATAGTTAGAACTGCACAATTGCTTTACTTTTTTAAATTACGATTAGTTACATATTTATTATAATGAAGGTATTTTTACGATTTACTTATAAACCATTTTGAACATAATAAACAATAAATTACTGTTCTAAAAAACTGAACGTCGTTACAATGTTGCGTCAGTGAACCCTTTTTCATTTTTAACACTAAGGATGTTACCCAAAAAAATCGATGTTACACGTAGTTCCAAAAAACTGCGATATTCACAAATATAATGCGATATGTCAAATGTGATCTATTTACTGACTTTAGATGGTGGGTACTTTCATGTCTTAATAAACGACAGTCTGCTTTAGGATCTCTTTGTTTCATTGACCCAATCCCTACACCGAACTTTTGTTAAGCTGACACTCAGTTGCAGAAACACTGATTAAAGTTAATCCTCCATTAAATCTCTTGCTTTTACTTTTTGTCTTATTGACGTAATCACTCAGTATGGCACATTCTTACCTCTTGTTGCCAGTTTTTCCCATTTGTATCACGTGACCGTCAAGTCACCGATTTTAATAGTCACTAGTCTCACTACCATAGAGAAACACGTGTCTCCTGTCAACGCCCGGAGGGGATTAAGTATTGTTTATTTCTCCATAGAACATTTTTCTGCCATTTTTTGTGGGGGGAGGCACCGTTGCTATGACAATAGCAGTAAAACGCATGCCCATCTGGGCTAGATTGGGGCCGTCGCGGGGGTGAGACTTTGGCAGAGGGTAAAGAATGGGAAATTATGCGTAAGCCTGCTCCTCTCCTGTCAAGGAGTATGCGTTTCTTTATGGTCACTACCGTAAGTCAAGTGTCGAAGGTGTGCCTGTGACTTTTAAATAAGCAGTGGTGTTTGTATACGCACGGAAATCATGAATTACCCTCCATATTTTCCGTGTTTTACTAGATCGTAGTGTTTGGCAGGCCGTAGTCTCTGCCTGCCGCCTTGGGATAATGGCGTGAGTATATTATTTATGTACGTGTGTCACTAGATATTACCAAGAAAACATAGTATGATGGATATAACACTAGACCAGCCTTTCTTTCATATATTATTTATATTTAGGTAGTCACGTATTTTTCGAGTAGCTCCAGTCCGCTTTCGCTTTTGAATAAATAAAAGGAAAAATGTCTGCTGCAATTGTAGGGAGTTGAAGAATAAATTTCTTTAATCTTCGATACATTGTCTATGCGACAAAGTGAACGGGGCTCAGTATAAAAGAAATTATCAAAGTAACTATGGAATATAATTATGCTATTTTGATATTCAGTCTTATGACGGAGTAAGAATATTACAAACTTATGAGAAGGTAAAAAGTATTTCTATTATTAACCTACTGGAAAACTAGTTTTCTAATGTATTTTGTCCATTATTATAAAGACAACATATTTCTTCAAACAAAATACAATAGTGTGAATTAGTGATGCAACGAATACCACTTTACGAATACGAATACGAATACGAATATTGATTCTGCTATTCGGCGAATACGAATACGAATACGAATAGTGAAAAATCTTTGAAATACACGTTAATCATCTTAAATTATTATTTTACAATCAAAAGAAAAGCTAGTAAGTATGGTAATTTAAAAAACCGACCGAGAGCGTTTCGGACATTCACTTAAATTTTGTCATGTTTTTTTTTTAGATAGATAGTTAGATAGATAACTCATTAACTCACTCACTCTCTCTTTTTACTCATTCTCTTTTTTTGTTTAATTTAAAGACGTATTAAACCACACCTTTATGGAAATCTATACCGATAGATAAAAGAAAAGCCTCATTTTCGACCGCCTTCGTTACACTTAAAAAAAATGTTTTCTTTATTTCACTTATTATCCTATGGTTATGGTTCAGTACGTATAGAGTTTTCTCAATTTTGCATCAATTGAAACAACATTTGCCATTTGTTTCCACGGGATGTAAAGTGATAAAGTAATTGAGATGGGACACAAAGACAGACCAAGAGACAAACTGAATGGACAAAACTCTTTGTCTAACTACGGAATCTTAAAAGTATATAAGTCCTCTTTGCAGAGCGACTGAATTCGCTACATACAAACGAAGTTAGATCCTGTTTTAATACTAAGAATCAAAAATAATGAACTTTTTGAAACACGATCTAGATATTAATCTTGTGCCTGTTGTTTGTCATATTTTCGTAATAATGTATTTATACGTTTTCAAAGATACAGTTGCTCAAATATTTCCATACACATCCTAAATTAATCTTAGCATTTAAACTGTATTTGTGAACGGAAATCGGACAAACCACATGCACGCAGATTCGTTTCTAGTATGTATTTTCTTTTAAATCATTGGCTTTAATTGGTTAGTTTTGAAAATAGGATCAAACTTCGTTTGTATACAGCGCACCCGGGCACGCTGAAGGACAACCCTCTTAAAACTACCACGGCATTTTTTTTTTTTTGGGTCATAGGCGATTCCTTTAATCTTTTTTTTCCTGTGTTAATTCTGTTGAAAATAGGCTTTCTGACGACAGTAGATTATTTCAAAGGATACTATTTCTGGAAAAAAAATTCAGCGTAGGAAAATGTATACGTCTTCATGACAGAGATTAAGTGGGTTTTGCGAAAATACTTAAATTACGAATGTCTTCTTGATATTCGGCGAATACGAATATTCGGTAATAGGCTGCTATTCGGCGAATACGAATATTCGTATTCGTATTCGTTGCATCACTAGTGTGAATATAATATTTTTCTCCCCTCCGAAATTGCCGCTTTCCACCACCGTCGAGGAGAAAAATAGTATACTAACCTCGGGCAGTAAATAAGAAAGCCTCCATTGACATTCATGTTACGTATGCGATTTGCGACCTTTCTTCCTTTCCTGCACTCGGTGTGTAATCTACTATAACTAGTACTTCGTACTGAAAAGTACAGTACCGTAAGTAATCTGCTTAATTCATAATTATTAATATTTTAAATCATTTAGGGTAGCTTTAGGGCGCAGACAGATAGACGTTGCGGATACTTTTTGCCGCCACGCTCTAGTGTTTTTAGGGCTCCGTACCGACAGAAGTGTGAAAACGGGACCCTATTACTAAGTTTACGTTGTCTGTTCGTCCGTCCCTCCATATGTCTGTCTGTATATCTGGGTCCTGTAAAAATATCAAAAAGTTTTAATTAAAGGGGGTCCTCATACAAGAAACTTATTTTTATTAACGTTTTTTCTTCTCGCTCTATCGGTCATACATGCTGTCGTCAAACTTGGTTTGATTATAGAAAAAACTCTACAGTATAACAACAAATAAATAAATACCTGCCAAGTGTGAGTCGGTATCGTGCTAAAGGTCCCGGAGAAGATGAAACTTTATGTAAGTAAATATGTGATGTGGTACGGAACCCTCGGTCAAGTTTTTTTTTAAATCTCTGTTAACCAGGCTAAGATGTTTTTATAGGTAGATGCGTTGTCTGCGCACCAAAATGGCAACAAAAAAGCAAGGTAATTGCCCGGATTTCACATAGTCAGGCGCCGTCTAGTGTTCGGGCTACACGTCACTATCTGGCGCCATTTTAAAGTGCAGTGATGTTAGTGTATGACGCGTCTATTTGTAAAACGTCATTGTAACCAGGCAATAACATTGACACACATTGACAACATTCAATTTCCTCCCAATCACCCAAGCAGCAGCCGCGCGGCATGTGCGTGTTATGATTAGTAGGAATTTGAATGTTGTTGCCTAGTAAATAGAGTTTACACTTGCTGCAAACTCACGACGCGAAAACATTCTTACGGCAAGAAAGTTTAAGAGCCAAATGAACGTGCCCTTATATCACATAATGAATAAATAATCATATTATCAAGCTCTCTAGAAAGCATTCTTAAACATTCAAGAGTATTTTCGCATAAATTTAATGAAATGAAAATCATACTAATTTAAGTAAAATCTAAAATTATCATGAATACACATAACTAAGCACAAAATGAATACTAAATTGCCAGAAGAGAGCCTCCCCAAGTGACGTAGGAAGGTACTAACACCCGTATTCATAGTTGTTTTCTTGACAGTTCCTCACTCGAGAGGAGGACGTTTTTGACATAACTTGTATGACAAAAATGTCAAAAACGTCCTCGACTCGAGTGAGGAAATGTCAAGGAAACAACTAAGAATACGGGTGTAAGCATGCACTAAAATAAATGTTTTGTTAAATAAGTATAACCAAACTTTTGTGACTTCCACTCCAAACTGTTTTGTAGCACATAAACAAACAGCGAAATCATATAAATAGTAAAACATTTAACCATTATAACCAAACGTTTGTTTATATTTAAAGTTTGGCTATACAAGGTGTTACAAAAATACAAATAAACATTTAAGGGGGTGGTTAAGACCATCAAACTGAACAACTTTCACTATGGGATCAATATCGAAATCGCGAAAAAAAAAATTGATGTTCCATACTCTACAAATCGACTAGAGCTAAAATATGTATGGGATATCAGTTTTTTTTTTTTCGCTATTTCGATGTTGGTCCCATAAAGAAAGTTGTTCAGTTTGACGGTCTAAACAACCCCCTTAAGAGTTTATAATATTTATTTTTACTTATGAAACACCTTGTATAGGGTTCTTCTTAATATACTGCAGGGTTTTTAAGGATTATGATGATTTCTCTATGGGACCAAAGTCGCGAAAAAACATAAGCGGTTCCATACAAAACTGCAATCATACTCAACCCAAATTGTATGGGACTATGGATTGTTTTTTCATGAATTCGATGTTGGTCCCATAGAGCAAGTTGTTCAGTTTGACGGTCTAAACAACCCCCTTAAGAGTTTATAATATTTATTTTTACTTATGAAACACCTTGTATAGGGTTCTTCTTAATATACTGCAGGGTTTTTAAGGATTATGATGATTTCTCTATGGGACCAAAGTCGCGAAAAAACATAAGCGGTTCCATACAAAACTGCAATCATACTCAACCCAAATTGTATGGGACTATGGATTGTTTTTTCATGAATTCGATGTTGGTCCCATAGAGCAAGTTGTTCAGTTTGATGGTCTGATCATCCTCTTAAAAACCTGTATTGTGTATTAAAGACTACTAATAAGTGTCGATATGTCCTACTAGTCTAGTAGTAGGTATTACACTTTCTTATACTGTGCTTATCTTAGATCAAAGTTTGATCGAAGGAACGAACGACATGCCATTGACTCGACATGGCATAAACATAAGCATATGCTCACGACTATATTCCCCAAGGGGATACTCAGAGATATTCTGAAACCACAGAACCTCCACGTTACACTCGACTCGACATGGGTACTTACTAAATTTCAAATTACCTTATACGAATCAGAGTAATGTAATAAAACACAATTCTTATCCACAACCATCCATCAACGATACTGGGTGTATCCGCAGCAGTTTCTCGGTAATAACAATCGGAAGCGGGGTAGCAGAATTACTCGGTCGGCCCCCTATTGCCTCCCGAGCAAACAAAGATGCAATAAACCCTAGCAAGACGACTGTAACGCTCCCCACTATCTTAATAGTACTTTTATCCATCGGGCCGGGTTACACATGTCTCTTTGTTGAACGTCTTGAGCCTTTGTCTGCTCAACTGCATTTTATTTAGAAGCTGGATATTATGAAGCGCTCCGCGTTGTAGGGTATAGATGGCATCAGAGAGTTAAGAGAAATTTTCAAGAATTAAATTTATATTCTTCTTTTTATGTCAATGTGAGTGTATCGCATAATCGCAATGAGACGTTTTCCAAGATTAGCAAATCGGAAAGTCAGTAGATGGCAATAACACAGAACACGATATTTTTTTTTATATTTGTTTGATAAAACACAAGACGAATTTGAAGAAAATCATAAAATAACGAGAGATAATTTTTTGACATGAGACTAAATGAAACGAAATTGTTTCAAAGTGGTTTTACGGCTATTACGAGTATATTATAATCTCTTTCGCACTCGTAGGTTCTTTCATTATGATCGGAATCTCAATCGCACACTGTGTTGGTCTACTACGATAGTATACAGGGTGTAAGGGACAGCCCTCCGCAGACTGAAACGGTGAACTCAGACCATCAAAATGAACAACTTTCACTATGGAGCCTACCTCAGGAAACGCGAAAAAATCAGCTGTCCCATACAAAACCGCCGTACCTACCCGACTCAAATGTATGGGACAGCTGATGTTTTTTCGTCTTTCCTGAGGTAGGCTCCATAGTAAAAGTTGTTCATTTTGATGGTCTGAGTTCACCGTTTCAGTCTGCGGAGGGCTGTCCCTGTTTCGTAACTAGACTGGATTGGCAAACGGCTCGCATTATACTTCAAATCACGTAAAAAGAGCTACGGTAAAATTTCGTAGCAGATAATTTACCTTTACTTATCCCTACTGGAAGGACATTATAATACATTATGATACAAGTTCGGTAAGTTGATAATTACAGCCGAGGCGTTATTGCTAGACCGAGCCGTAGGCGAGGTCTACAAGAAAGCTAAGGCTGTAATTATCAAAGCGCACGTATGTCATACGACGTTTTATAACATATTTGCGAGGAAACAAGGAAATAAATAAAGCTCGGACATTCATAAAAACTAATAAATCTAAAAAAAAATAGCGATAAAAAGCGCGCGGAATAATTTTAACTTGTGTGAACAAATTAGCGATGCGCGCGCATCAGCGCTTTCTTTTTTCTTATTTCTTAAGGAAAAGGCACAAAAACAGCCAGTATTACTAATAAAGTAAATTAATATTGTTTGTTTTGGTTTCACATAAATGGGTGTAATTTATTGTCAAAATTAATTAAATTAAAGAATTAAATGTTTATTTTATTATATTTTATCTCACAAAGTTAATTTTATTCATAAAATGTTGACCACTTTTCTGACATAAAAACTCTTTGCTAAGATTTAAAAAAGTACCGTTCCTTTTAGACGCAACCGTCCGTTTTACTTTACATTACCGGACTTGGTCGTAATGAGATACATTACGTTAGTGAAATTGGTCAAATAAGAGACCCTTTACGAGCAAATGTGTTATAAATTCCTTTTACTAATATTATTATAACATTGACTTAATAACTAATAGACGTCGGGTCTAATACAAAATTCTCGCAAAAAGTGTCCCGGACTAACTTACGTAACGTAAGTACGTGTTGGTAGTATAAACCAAACGAAAACATTGAAGCAGCTGTTTATTTTGATTACTTTGTTTTTTTTAATTCTAACAGTGTGCGGCACGGCATTATAGACGTGCGCGTAGTCGGTCGATCAAATAAAGACTGGCACGTAATTATTACTCTTTATACCTACGTTTTGTTAATCTTTTTGTTCGCACACTTTTGAGCACAGACCCTACGTCCATGTAGTTGGTAAGTCAATGATGAATAAGATACCGCAAGCAAAACAGCTCAGCTCGCCTGGTCGAGAGCACAGGCGACAGGAGAGCTGGCAGGTTCCTCCGGCAGAGGATAAGCCTAGCAATCCAGAGGGGGAATGCTGCCAGCCTCCTGGGTACGGCGCCTCAAGGTTTTATGTTTGTTCGTTGTTTTCTTGTTACCTATTTTAATATTATGTACATCTAGCGATAATGTCTTCAATAAATCCTTTAGGCCCGATTCGACCAGACGCGAATTTTTATTCTTAGATTAAGTCGCCGGTTAGAGTAAACAGATTTTACCTTTTACCACCCTAATCTAAATGAAATGGCAATGTCACATAATTAAAAAAATATATAATAAAAAGAAACCTACGAAATTAAAACTGTATAACCTCACATTGCAATAAGTACGGATACAACCTTAGATCAAAATAAAATTAATGGATAGGCCTGAAGTGCGGTAAGTTGAAGCACACTACTGGTGCACTTGGTCCATACAAACTAGCGCCATTATCTGTCAAATCTAGGGCACTTGCATACAAGTGACAAGTAAACCTTTCATTTATTTTGCCTCATTTTTCTGGTTTGAAATGTTCGCGTAAGGCCTATCCATTAATTTTATTTTGATCGAAGGATACAACGACCTCTTTCTTTAGGTAGAGTAAATATAATAAATTCGGAAATAAGATAAAAGTAACGTCTAATGCGAAAAATACTTCGCCTATGCGTCTAACGTACGAAACCTTGCACCATCTACTACTCACCTAATACCATAAATCGGTCATTTGCTGCGCAATTTAAACGTAGGCATACAAAACTGGTAAGTTTGAATTTGAATTTTATCAGAAATGATAATTTTCATTTCATGGGAATTATGATATTCCTCCTGTTTTGTGTATGATTTTAGCTATCATACTCTTTGTATCTGTTTTTTGTTTATACTCATTTGTTAGTTGCGCAACAATTTGTAACGAATACAGTTCATAGTGGTTATCTTTTGTCGTTTATCTAATTTTTGAAAGCTTTTTTAAATGAGTAATTCACAAGTTAAATGAAGTGCAGTGGCAACAATATCATCTATTTATTATTTATGTATTTTATTTTGTAACGTAACTTACACTTCGCAATATAGTATACAATATAGTTGTATATATTCATGCCATTAAACCATTTTGGTTTGTCTTGGCAAGACCACGCTCATTATTTAATAATAATAATGTTATTAGGTACTAATGTTTGTTGATTATTTATTACATTCAGTTTTTCGGTTCCTCTAATATACCCTATTTTCTTTAAAGTGATCAAATATGTTATAAGGTTTATTCTGATTTTAAATAATACTGTTTCAATTAATTTTTACAATTTTTACTATTCATTGATTGTTTTAAATCCAGCGGTTTTATATCTCTTAGCATTTAAGAGTTTTATGATGGAATGAAATGAATATCATTCAATGGTGGTGGGTGATAGAGCTCGCCCACAGAAACACCGCTAACCCTTTTCCCTTATTATTCACAGCGTGCCCAAATAGAAGTGAAAGGTAAATTTAATTTATTATGAAGCTAATTCGGGATCCCCTGGTAGGGCACGAAGCAGGGGTCGGGAGTAATTCAGATTTACTTAGACTACGTACAGACTACGACATAAGTAAAGTGACAAAACTTTTTGTGATTGATACGAAATTGTACTTAAGGTGGTTTCAGTCCATACAAAACTTTGACGCGGAACACGCGTAGATGGTATTAATAAAACTAATATTTTATATCTGGTATTTCACCAGCTTAGAAAATCTAGGTTGCGCGTCTCAAATAACATTTACAATTTAAAATATAATTACAAATTGAAATTTTGTGAATACTTTGAAAAAATTAATGAATGAATGAATATTTGATTTTTGTGAATGATTTGTGCCTTATATCTTCGTAATTATATTATAAATTGTAAATATTATTTGATACGCGCAATCTAGATTTTCTAAGCTATTTTTCCATTCTTTTGTAGTTTTAAACTGAAAAAAGCGTATATTATAGTTTTTTTTAAACTATATTAATTATTATTATGACAGATCATCTTCAACTGATTACTTTGAGCCTACTGATATATATCAAAAGAGTTTTGTGCATTTTTAATAATATAATTTTTAAAAGTCCAACCGTACTATCGTTTACGTTGGAGCCCAATAACCTGATCAACTCGTATATTTATTAACTTTTAATAAAACTCTCTTTGGGTACTTACCTACTTAAAACAAAATGTGTTTATCTACTATTTCAGTTCTTGTTTTTCTTGTTGTTTGAATCTTTCTGGTTTTGTTTAAACGACTGTCTACTTTAAACTCTAAAACAGTAAGGTATAAGATCAAAAAGTGTGTACCGAACTGTGTTCAAGAGAGGCGGAATATTTGCTCTCGAGCAACCGAGCTCTAACCGATTCTTATTTGCTTTTAAATCCATTCTGTACTTCCAATGACACAAAGAGCACAAAAAGAATGTAAAAAAACTATTGCAATGAATTACAACACAGAGAACGAACACTGTTGTTTTTAATCAATTTTCAAGAGTTCTACACCAAAAAGAGAAACTAAATGGTGAATGGTAAAAAATCGTTACCTATCCGTCCTGTCTAAAATTGGCACTAAATAGAATGAAAATAAATGATAAAAAGAAAAGATATCGTATAAACTGGCGCTGCTGTAGGCTTCTTAATGATGTAAACTTGAATGCGTTACTTCAGGGGGTGCTTCAGACCATCAAAATGAACAATTTATGGGATGGTTGGGGATCTACCTCCTAGCGGTCCACCCCGGGCAACGGCATCACAAGCTACCAAGTTTGTGGTGGCAACTGAATGATCCCCACAGCGGTGTGGTTGGCTCCGCAAGGAGCCACCTGGCTCGCGACTACCCTCCTGCCGGAGTCTGGCGCCAAGCAGCTTGCTGCGTTCCGTCGGTGTGCAGGAGTGCCAGTGCCCTTCTGGGTAAGCTCGCTACGTCTTTGACCCCATCTTTGTCCTGAGGACTAGATTGAGGTCAAGAGCAAACCCATCTATAATAAAAAAAAAAAAAAACCATCCAATTTAAATCGCGAAGAAAAAATCTACCTTTCAATAAAAAACTTCAATGGCGTTTCGATCCAAATGTATGGAAAAGCGGATATTTTTTTGTAATTTTACTGTTGGTCCAGGAGTGCGATTTTTGAATCTCATTCGCTGAATTCAGCAGTTGAAAATGTCAAAATTACTATGGAGATACGCATCTTTCTACTGCTGATTTGTCTTTCAAAAATCATACATCAGGAGTGCGGTTTTTTAAAGTCAAATCAGCAGTATAAAGATGCATATTTCCATAGTAAATCGCACTCATGTAGTGGAAGTTTGATGGTTTGAAGCACACTCTAAAGTACGTAACGCATTTAAGTTTACACCCTGTGTAGCCAAAGAAAAAAAAAATTGTACTTATTATACTTCAACGCAAACGAAATCGCAGACAAAATTCAGTTTATTAAATTTTTTAATTATACCTTATAATGTGCTTTGTACGAAATAAATTACCGACTGTCCAAGTCATAGGCGGGGCGCTTTTTCTTGCTGTATATTAATGAACTCGTAAGTACACAATCTCGGCGATATCTAAATAATTTATAGCTACAGCAGGTGTCGCCCGAAGACGAATTTACATACCGGCCAGGAGGTAGTGTTATCCACTTTTAATGTCCCCTTTATTAACTCTTATAGCCTTGATATAAGAATGATAATAACGAGAACTACGTGACTCCTAATACGGAACGGAGGGTAGAATGAAAGGACACATAATTTATCGCAACGCGTTTAGTTGCCTCAAAAAGCAATGAATTACTGATAGTCGTACATATCATTAGCAATGGAGCAATTTCATTAGAATGTCACGGGCATGTAAGTAATGGATCAGTGGGATCCCGCTGCTGGGCAATTGTTTCCTGTCAAGATATAGATAACAATCACACATCGTTATAATATACATGTAATTTTTGGCTATAATTACGGCGCGTGTATTATGAATTTCTTCGCACCGAAACATTGCCACGCTCTCATGTAAATTATTGGCGAGTATGAACTCTATTTGCAAGGAAAAAACGTTCAAATATATTTTAATTAAACAGTTAGGTGCATGCGACGAATTTCAATGTTCTTGCCTCTACGAACAAAGTTTTCATGTCGTTTAAACGCAGCCTTACACCAAAAAAAAATCAGTTCATTAAAAACAAATTGCAAATATTTATGTAAACGGCTTTCTTATCTTTAATAGATTGGCATCGGAACAAAATATTTATGCAAATCGAACAGATAATGTAAATTAAATTAATATTATGCTATGTTTCTTGTGTAATTTTGTGTATTGCTGTTTTGAGACAAATAAAAAACTTTTATTTATTTATTTATTTATAGGCCTACCCTTGGTCTACCGAATGCGGCTCGGTAGACTTCACACACAGGGCAGTATGCAATACAACGACACCCAGTACGAGAAGGAATGAGGTGGTCCAATTTAAGACGGACTCACAAATGATCGACGAAATTAATTAACCTAAATAATGGAAAGATTTATCCAAAATGTATGGGGAAAATCTGTGCATGGTTAAAGTATGTACCGTGAGATCAAGATGCTTGCACGGATGAACGAAGACTGGCGATTGTTCCAAAGATAAGTGTGTTGTAAATAACTAAGACGGTCTTAACCAATGGATTTATTCAAAACAAGGTGTAACAAAACACCCTAGTAATATTTAAAGGGGTGGTTTAAAGTCTAAACCACCCCGTCTTGAGCATGGGCTAAACTTTAGACTATCAAACTGAACACCTTTCACTAAAGAGGTAACTTCGATAAATACTAACTAAATAATACACTTGATTCAAGTGGATACTGCAGTTTGGTATGAAACAGCATATTTTCTTTTCTCCATTTTGGCTCCCGAGTTAGATGGTCTAACTAAACAACCCCTTTAAATACACCAGAGTGTTTTGTTTCACCCTGTAAATCACTTTCTTCTACGTACAGCATTGATTTTAATAATTTCTGCCCATAGTTTGTAACGTACAAAATATGTAAAAGTTCCAAGAGTACCGTGGACGTGCTAGGTACCTAATTAAATTCCGTAAAAGTCTTATTCAATCAATAAAACGTAATTCAAACGTTATTTATCAGCGTTCTTCTAACAAATTGAGTCTCAATTAACTATTTATTTTGACATTTAAACCCTGTTTACATAATTGAATTAACTTGTTGTTGAATATCGAAAAGATATCGGTGATAATACTTTTAATGGTCATTTAAAACCAACCGGCGCCGACATGATCCGATCAATCCATTTAATTAATAATCAAATTTTCTGTTAAAGTCTTGGAACAAAATGAGTTTCTTTTTTGGGTTTGGTAACTACTTGTGAAATGTGGTTATTAAATCCTGAATAACTTTTATTTTTTTATTTTCTTGACTAAATTCAGGGGGAAACGACTGCTTGTTACTGCGGACTATGGGGGGACCACACCAGTGACGTCGGAGCGCCCTGGTAGGTCTACCGAACCAGTGAAGCATCCTGCCCAAGGGGCACCCATAATGGGAACGGACCTCGGCAATGGGCGTTGCTGGGACTACGCGGCACTACGATTGGGTAGTGGGGATCGGTGAGGATATATCAGGATATTCTCACCGATCTCCACTACCCAATCGTAGAAAAATACCTATGTTATATTAATTTAGAATATGTCTCACTACCACCTTTGGCGAAAATGGTAGTGTGTAAAATGATATTCACACATCGGGTACGTGGAATGAAATTCAATGAAAGCGACGCACCACAGAAAGCAATCTGTGTGACAATGTCAAAGTTAAGAAATATATTTACTTACCTGCTTCAAACGCACATAAAAATGCACGAAAATGGGTAGACAGCTTTAGTTTGTGTTTATTCAATATTTGACTCTTTTTAGGGTTTCGTAGTCAAACAAGGAACCGTTATACTTTCGTCCATTCTATCTATTTGTCTGTCTGTCTGTCTCTCCGTCTGTCTATATTCCCTACCTCGATTACTCGCTCATTTTTGCACCTATTGAATCTTTGGGTTAGTGCCATCTCTCCCCGTTCCCAGCTCCACCCGTCCCAACTGAACGCGATTTTATTGCCCTACTATAAATGTAATTAAATACCATATCAAAAACAAATTCCCAACTGAACCCGACTTTAAATGTTTTAATAATAAACTGGTACACTGAAGAAGAAAAATGCTGAGGTGTTTTCTTAATCGTGTTTATTATTTATCTACTCGTAAATCACAGATTTCGTTATCACAATTACAATTTACATAAATCAAATAATTAGGGCAACTATTGGTGTAAGTAACAAGTTTTATTTACACCAATATAGGGTCCTTCTTAATATGCTGACACTTTTTTAAGGAGATGATCAGACCGTCAAACTGAACAACTTTCTCTAATGGCACCAACATCGAAATCGAGACAAAAAATCCTGCTGTTCTATACAAAACTGCAAACCTACTCGAGCCAAATCTATGGGACAGCTGATTTTTTTTTTTCGCGACATTATATACCTAATCCAAAGACAGAAATGAGGTAGTCACGAAGAAACTATTTTTTTTCGAAACTCCTCCCATACAACGAAAGATTTCGGCCACTTTCGTCACCTTTGAGGTTTTAAGGGGGATGGATTTTTTTTTTTTTGTAAATCGTGTGACGAGTCGTTGGGTAGGAAACAAAACTCCTATAGAAACTAAATCGTTACCTATAATGCTTCTGTCTCGAGTTATCTGCGCTCAAAAATCTTTAACATAGATTGATTTACTATATAATAACAAACTAGGTGGCGTTGCACAACGTTAAATCGTGCTATAATATCATCATGTTTCAAAAATGTCTCTTAGGTGTACGAAGTTTTCTTCTTATTCTACTGGTACAATGGCTACGAAACCCTATCATGGGCGAGTCCAACACACTCTTAGCAGGTTTTATTTAATTTGTTCAGCGAGTTTCCTGTTTTGGCCGACATTCATTTATATTTTAAGTAACTTTTGAAACAAGTTTTTTTGTTTTTTGCACTCTACACCTAAAGCTTTATTACACGGTCACTTTACGATAAAGCCTTTCTATTTAATCGATGAACCTTATCTTTGGTACAGTATTCAATCATTTGTCCAACTGAGGACAATATAATAGTATTATGTGACTAAATTCAGAATAGGCAAATGCTAGTGAATTGATAGGTTAGTGCCACGTGGTGGATTCCAATTATGCAACAATAGAGAGCATCGTCCTGTATTTCCGAGCGTCTCGAATAGCTGACCGGAATTATATCGACTTACCATAAGCCAACCTACCTGAAGTAGTCTTATAATGTAACCTCGCTTCACTAAAGAATAAACGAAACTCAACTCTTTTCAAACTGGCTAGGTTATCCTTGATTTTAGTTTTTAAAAACCATCTGAGTTCTGTCTGAGACGTAGAAAATAGTGTTATAAATTCTGAAAAAATATCTGTCTAGTATAATCTACTCTAGTCAAACGTAGTCAAAGTCGCATTCGGTTACAAGACCTTGAACTTGACTCGATAAAAAAGTATCCCAAAGTTAATCATTTTTGTTGTTTTTTTAAACTAATGTTTAAAATGGTCATAATTATGACCTGCTGATATTTTTAACTTTTTATTTTTGTACTTAAATTTAATATATTTCTAGACTTTGGAGCTTAGAAACACCCGAAGAGAAAAGATATTGAAAATATGTATTTTTTTTTAAATTAAAAGTCAAAATATCTCGAAAACCGTGGCACTTTTACTGGACATGAAAGTCCATTTACTGGACGGGTTTGAGGTCCTCTATCAGCAGTTACCGGATTATCCATTATTTACCGGACAACCTGTATAGACTACCGGCAACCGCGACTTCGTACGCGCAGATCATAAACTTTAAATATAATCCTCTGTGCTTTAAATACTCATAAATGTTGATTGAATGAACTGATTGCGATGAAAAAAGCCCAAGTGTTAATCGAAACTAATTATTTTGTGATAAAACCATCAAAGTTGGTTTATTAGTTTTTAAGTGATTCGTACACAAAAAAACAGACACCAAAAATCTAAAAATGAATTAATGAATTTTCAATGCATTTCATTACGTACTATCCTAATTAATATTTGCAAATAACTTCAATATAAACCCACGTCAAGTTAAAATTTTTATTCTCTTATAACTATTATAAAACCGTAAAATCATGAGGAACAAAAAAGTTGCTGTTCACTTCATATAAACTCAAAAATCGATAGCGCGATTTAAATGACGTGCAGCGCCATCTATTGACAAAATTGTTTGTTTGTTCGCGCATCACGCAAAAACTACTGAACCGATTTCGATGAAACTTTTTTTGTTTGATAGCTTATGATCTGACTTAAAATCTGGTGTATAATTTGTGCGGACGAAGTCGCGGGAAAACACTTCTTCTTCTTATCGTGTCGACTTCAAATTTTGAACAAAGTCGCTAAATAGTACCTTGCCAGAAGTGGGCAACCGATACTGCACCGTCGCTAGCGGTCATGGCGGGAAAACACTAGTAATATATAAAATAGTGGATAGTGGATATTTTAGAACCCTGTATTGTGCATTATTCCAGAGAGTCTTCATACACTTATTCTTTCTTCGCTCGTTTTTTTTCCTTCCCGTACATCACAAAGGTATCGTAACATCCGACCTGATACTTGCATCTTGACTGACTGGGTCGGTAATAATATCAACTCCTCACTTAGAATGGCTAATAGGCAGACATAGTGAGTATAGGTCGGACTCTAACATCCATTAGTACATATAGAATAACAGAGCACAACCAATTGATTTAGCGTTAGTTATGATTAATAGAATACGAGGGAATACATATTTCGATTGCTAGTACGGTCAAATAACGATAATAGGTAATAGGTTATAGGCAGTTCTGTTAAGGCAGCAACACCGTTTAACAGAACAAAGTCCGAAACTATTAAGGGGGCACCGAGCCTCCAGCAGTGCTTCTCCGTCTATTTTTTTAAAAATTGCTTATTAATTTTATAAAAAAAAGAAAATGTTACATTTAATGAGGAGTTTTCTGACAGCTACTCAAACGTAGTTCATCATACCAGCAATAGATGGCGTTGACCAGAGAGGGGTCCGAAGACGAACAATTTTGGCTAAAAAGTAAACTAAAATGCATGTCACGGAGTCAGACGTATCCGTTGACGAAATATACGCTCATATTTTGCTGCTTACTCAAAAACACAAATTCTTAGGTACTATTTTTTTTGTATTTTATTACGCAGCAACAACGGCATCCTGGAGATGATCTCCAACAAAGTGGACTGCCCTATCCTAAATCACTGGGTTGGTGTGCTTATTAAATAGACTAGTCTATCTGGTAGGCACATCAACACATTGTACAATGTATATTTTATTTTATTTTTGTACCTACCTATTTATGTAATGTGCTCCATAACTGTTTACTAACATAGTTTGTAAGTTTCTTTTTAGTGTAAATTTAATTGTGTTACTAACAAATGGACTGTAAGTTGTCTGAAAATAAATGATTATTATATTATATTATTATCTGCAAGGTCGCACGCCCTTGTCTCGTCAACGCCATCTATCGAGCCATTAGGAACTACTTTTTCTTTTTTAATGGATTTCTGAAAATCCCTCATACGTCTCGCCATCCCAGAGATGGTCTTGAATTAGTATCAGAGTAATACTAACGTTAGTTTAGAGTTAGGCTGAACTTGCGTCTGACCAAATTGTTACCAAAACACAGGAAATGTACTAAGCATAGGCATTCGTTCCTTGCAAAAAATTACGATCAAATTGTTTTTATTTTTAAACCCCCATCCCATAGGCACAGAATAGGTAATAGTATACAGGGTGTAAGGAAAAGTATCATTAACTTTTAAACCACATACTTAAACCATCAAACTGAACTGGTACTTATACTTTTATTTATATACGTTTGCGTCGAGTTGATATTGCAGTTTAGTATGGAACAGCTGACTTTTTTTGCGCTGACAAATTGACTCCCATAGTAAAAGTTGTTTAGTTAGATGGGTAGAATATGTGGCTTAAAGGTTAATGATACCTTTCCTAACACCCTGTATAGCTGTTCTACATACCACAGGGCCAGGGCTAAAAAACATTTGAAGGGATTCATAATTCAAACCATAGACATATTACTCTAGCGATAGACAAGCTCGTTCAAACAAACAACATGTCACACAAAACAACACAAAATGACACATTGCGGTCTGTCATTGCCATTAGTGACGAAGTGAACTCGGGAACATCAATCAGGTGCGGACACCTCATTCAAGTGGAACATTTTGCTTCTATGCAAGGGCAAGTCTATCGCTAGAGTTTGTGTCTATGATTCAAACCAATATTTTTGGTAAATGAATGGTGATGACGCATCTTCAGCCTGGTTTTTTGGCTACCATAGACGATTTTACTTTTCAGTTACTATACTTTTACTTAGTTACTATATATTTTTTTGCAAATCTTTTCGTATTTATCCATCTGCGGAAAAGCCCAATGGCTAAGTTACAAAGCTTTCTTAAAATACACCAAAACGGAAACTAGATGACTCTGTATTTTATAAATTAATACAGAGTGGTCTCTAAAGTGTAAAACCTACACTGTAGGTACATGTTACGAGCACACGGTTACTGAGCACCTCTCGCAGTGACGAGAGAAGTGCCCTTTTGTCGGTCCACTGAGTGCTTGTGTTGTCTACAATATTTTATGTTAGTCCTTGTTACATTATTCGTAAAGGTCACGGTTAACCGATTAATGTGAGCTCTTAGATCTAGAATAAAAAGTATAGAAACACAACGAACGCTCCAGAAATCGCAGATATAAAATTGTCCAGAAATATTATGATATCTGCGGACTTTCTTTTCTTTTTCGTATTGTTCCATTTTGCTGAATAGTACATACATACATACATACATATGCTCACGACTATATTCCCCGATTGGGTAGTCAGAGATATTCTGAAACCTCAGAACATCCACGTTTCACCAGTAGAATCGAAAACTCTTTCCAGTGTGACGGGGGGTGAGCCCGTCTGATAAACCTGTAAATTCTGATAAAAAAAAGATACATAATAGTTGCATAATTGATTAATTATAATCTCATCTCATTAATATTATAAATGCGAAAGTTTGTGACTATGTTTAGATGTTTTTGACTCAATCACGCATAAACTGCGTTGCAAACCATTTAAAGGAGGAAAATTGCCTAGGTACCTTGGTCATATTATCTTGAGGAATGAGCGATACCAACTGCTCCAGGCTAATAAAAATGGATAAAGTAGAGGGCAAAAGAAGCGTTGGTAGGCCACGAATGTCATGGCTTATGAGCATCGCCAGCGTAGAAGAGCTGTTTCGTTTGGCGAGAAATAGACAGAGATATGCAGAGTTCTTTCAACCTCCAGTTATGAAGAAGAAATAAAATATTTTTTATAAAAAATTCCACTTACTTCAGTGCTTTTCTCATATCAATTAATAGTAAGATGTCGTTCAGCTATGCAAGTAAGTACATACTAACAATTTGTTGACATAAGAAAACCCATTACAGAAGCGCCACATCAGATTTACGAGTGTTTACCGCCATCGCCAACAGCTGGGGAACTCTCCAACTTGTGTTTTTCCTTTGTACCTGCTCGATTTGGGGTTTTTAGGATTCCGTAATGATGTTTTTTTTAACAAAATACGTATTAAAGCAAAACCAAAATCTGTAACTGAACAACGTAATTGTACAGTCCTTTTTATTAGCATTTATGCTGAGGGTCTTATATATTTTTCTTACGTTTTCAATACCCAAAAGTTTTTTTTTAAAACAGTCATAAACCATGGATATTAGTGTTGTTTTTGCTGTGGTTGGTAATTTTAGAGATTATACAGACCGACTGTTTTTCCAAAGGTCGAATCCAACTCGGCTGGGCAGCGTTCGGGAAGCTACGTTCTATCTTTACTTCGAGTGTGTTACCTGACTTCCCACATACCGCAGTATATCCAGATGAAAGTCTTTGACCAGTAGTTGGAACAGAGACATGGTCGCTCACTCAAGGCCTCATAAAAAGGCTGAAAGTCATCCAAAGTGCAATGGAGAGGGCTATGCTCGGAGTTTCCCTGCGAGATCTGATCAGAAACGAAGAGATCCGCAGAAGAACTAGAGTAGCTGACATAGCCTAAAAAAATGCTTAACTTATGTGGCAATGGGCGGGGCACATTGCTCGCAGAACTGATGTCTGATGGGGCCGAATAGATCTCGAGTGGCGACCGCGTACCAGAAAGCGCAGCGTGGGTAGGCCTCCCACAACGTGGGCCGACGACCTGGTGAAGGCCGTGGGAACCCTTTGGATGAGGACAGCGCAAGGCCGTTTGTTGTGTCGAGGTGGGAGGAGGTGTGTTCCTTGTGGGAGGTGTATGTCCAGCAGTGGACATCTATCGGCTGAGACGATGATAATGATTTTCACGTATGCCTTCTCTATTTTTGGTAGGAACCGACCGTGAGAGTTTTGCTTCTAAATAATTGTTAATACGAGTATATAAGAATATAGTCGTAGTATTCGAATAACTCGCTCATGGCGTATCATCCCTGGACCACGACTCTCCATACTAATCGATGCGAACGAGCGCGTGGCTCCGGACAGAATTTCGCCATTTTCTTTGAAAAGTTAGAAGATTTTTTATTAATTGTTGTGTAGTGTTGCGAACAATATTCTAAATTGTCATTTTCTTCAGATTAAAAATGTAAGAGTAAAATGGTTACAACTGGAAAAAAAGGGATGACTTTACATTCCCTTTTCTTCGGTTTTATTAATTAAAATCGATTTATAGAAAAACCACATCACTTCTCATATCGTGTAGATGATTCATTTAAATTTTCAGCTCAAAAAGTGTCATAGTTAATGAATAAAATGGTTACAAAGTTACCCAAAACCAGAAGGTAGCTTCTTTAAGCTTAGTACGTTGGTAGGTACAGAACCCTTTTAACAAGTGTCCAAAAAACTTGTACTTCTAGATAGATTTTAATTAAGAAGGACCATGTTTTGTAACGCACCCAGGGGCCTCGTAAGCAACACTTCATTTGCGAGTTTGTTTTTACACATAACGTTAACCCTGCTAATTTCGTATGTTTACAATACCCTAAAGGATTTTTTTATAACAGTCATAAACCACAAATATTGCTGTTATGTTTTTGCTGTGGTTCGTGATTTTTAGATAATTTTATAAATTATATTTTTGAAATAGAACTGGTGTTTTATTGTCTTAATTCCCAAATTAATTCCAATCAAATCAACACGGTGTTTTAGCAGTTATTTGCGATAGAGCAAAACCGAGAAAAAAAATAAAAAATCAGCTCGATTTTTCCTTCGATAGGGAAAGTTTTTCATTTTTGTAATCTAAACCTACCCTTTAAATATTATTTAAGTGTTTTATTACACCCTGTATAGAGGCACTAGGCCCTGTATAGTATAGAGCACAGACTGACTGTAATACCTAAGTCTGTGGTATAGAGGCACTAGCTTCCCAGCAAATGATGTTGGACCTAATCCCTCCCAATAGTACGCACCCCCGGCACTCGGTAAATATTTTCTTACCTGGTCTCTTGGACATAATAATCTTGAAGAACCTCAATAAATCGAAGGTGTTTGCGTGTTCGAAAAATATAAAATGTAACACCACTGGGACATTTATTTTCGTTAGAAACACCAACAATGGTTCTTAAGCGGAGATAGAGGAAAGGCACGCCATGTAATAAAATGTTAATAGAGAAATAGTGTTTTTTCATTAAACATAATTATGTTTGTGTTAGGTATATCTACTAGCTTCATCATTTTTATTACCTTTTTTATCTATAACTAGTGTTTGCCCGCGACTTCGTTCGCACCAATTATATACCAGATTTTAAGTCAGATCATAAGCTATCAAACAAAAAAAGTTTCATCAAAATCGGTTAAGTAGTTTTTGCGTGATGCGCGAACTAACAAACAAACAAACAAACAAACACACACACAAACAAACAGACAAACAGACAGACAAAATTTCTAAAAAAGGTAGATTTTGAGTCAGGGATACCTAAAAACCATATCGTAATCTTTTTTTTGTTACAGTTTTATAATAGTTTAGATTCTCGTTACCAATAAAATGGTGACCTTGTTTGTTAATTCAATACTAGCGGCGCCGCCCGCGTCTTCGTGCCCGCAGACCACCTACTTTAAAGACTCATAACTTTTGATTGAATAATAATAATAAATAATAATAAATATCTTGGACAGTGTCACACAAATTATCTAGTCACATTTAAAGTTCCAGAATCAAGCCTGGACTTGTATTATGATAACTAGACAACGGATATAGGATACATATATAGATACAAACATCCATGACTCGGGTACATCCATTCATATTAGTCATACAAATATTTGTCCCTTACGGGATTCGAACCCGCGACCCCCGGCACAGCAGGCAGGTTCACTACAGACTGTGCTGTCGGGCCGTCGGGCCGTGAATGAATCGATTGCGATGAAACAAATTTATTTTAATTGTTAATCCAAACTAAGGCTTATGCTATTGTTAACTCCATCTAAATGGGTTCAGTAGTTTTTAAGTGTTGCGTGCACAAATTACACTAAATTTTTACTTTTTTTTTTATTCGTTAGCAGATTCACAATAATAACACACATTCTATGAAAATTTCAACTCGCTTCCTATAACGGTTCAAAAGACACAGCCTCTAGAACGGACGGACGAATTAAGGGACAGCATAGGCTTAAAATTAGGTTTCCGTTGCCACCGTTTGGGTCCGGAATCCTAAAAACTAAGATATTTTATTAAGACGCTGTTATCCCGTCGAGGCCGTTTTTTGAACACGAATGAAAGTGTTTTAAACTGTGTTTTAAAGTCTGAAATTAAATTATGTCTTATTTAAGGATCGGGCGGATGGGCGACTGTTCTCAATTACACGATTAGATTAAGTTTACTAGATAGAAAAACATCCCAAAGTTACCCCTTTTTGTTATGTTTTTTCAATACTATGATTAAACTGCCGATATTTAACTTTTTATTCTTGTACTTAACTAAATACATTAAATATTTCTAGTGAACTCAGAATAATTTTTAGCTTAGAAACTCCCATGAGCAAAGATATTGACGAAAAACACGTTTTTTTGCGATCCTGCTTTCAATTGGAGCGGGATGGCTAATTGTAAACTTATGCTTGCAAGAAAGAGACGCTTGCACTGGGATAAGCTAGCCTTAAAAAAGCAAATAAATTCTCAAGATCATGCATTAGGGAAAAAACATTATAAACATTTGAAGAAAGCAATCACAAAGCGGTTCTAAAAAAAATTAATACTTACTCTCGCTTAATCGCTTTTGAGACGTTTCTTTTGTTATGAATTTCTTTTATTGAAAATATATAGCTTCTTGAAGAATGGCCGTCGTGAAGAAGGCCACTCGACTTCTAAAAACATAAGTGTGTACTCAAGAGACGGTTTGAGACGATAATATTTTGGCTTCTTTTCTGAATACATGCTACTTACACTGAAAAAATGATTAACCGAAATTAACCAAATGTTTTGAAAAATTTAACAAAACCTCTTAGATCTAGAGCCACCAACGGTCTAGGTCCTAAACGTAGGAAAGCTGGATTCTTAGCCTCGGTCTTATGACTCAAACCGGTCACTAGCCTCGGTCTTATGACTCAAACTGGTCATCATCAGCCTATCATCGTCCACTGCTGAACATAGGCCTCTCCCAAGGCGCGCCACAAAACTCAGTCCTTGGCCTTCCTCATCCAGTCGCTCCCCGCTACTTTTTTTAGGTCGTCTGTCCAGCGGGCAGCAGGGCGTCCCACACTACGCCTACCAGTTCGCGGTCTCCACTCTAGAACTCTGACACCCCATCGGTTGTCAGTTCTTCGGCAGATATGACAGAAACTGGTCACTGACATTTATTACAGTTGTCAGACAATCGTGAAAAACTGGGCCTAAACATGTAGAAAACGAACTGATTGCATTTTAAGAAAGTGTCCTCTTAAGACAACACCAACCATTATTTACTTTTTCTCAAGTCGGTCACCGTTCAAAATCAGACCAGGGTTTAAAATGGTTTGATTTAAATTTTTTTTCAATGTAAGGATATCAAACGTTATTGCCCCCTACGATATTGTATGACAAACATAGTACATAGTGCTCACAGCTGTCTCCTATTGAAAAAACAAAGACCCAACAAATAAGCTTGAAGTATTATTGATTGTAAACATGTTACAGCCATAGGCGGGACTTGAACCCGCACTCTTCCAAACCAGGGAGTTGCGTTTTCTAGTTTCGTAGTCGAGACTTTCAATCTTAAATATATTTTTTTTAAAGTAGATAGATTGCCACCAGCTACGATCCAGACACACCTCTTTCGCTTCTTCAACATGTTTTATGTCGCTTCATGCATTCTCGCTCATCTCGCTGATTTAGAAGGTACCCGGCACATTTTTGGTCGGACCCTTTTTAAACTCTGAAAAATTTGGGGTGATTGGGGATCTACCTCCTAGCGGTCCACCCCGGGCAACGGCATCACAAGCTACCAAGTTTGTGGTGGCGGCTGAACGATCCCCCACGCGGTGTGGTAGGCTCCGCAAGGAGCCGCCTGGCTCGCGACCACCCTCCTGCCGGAGTCTGGCGCCAAGCAGCTTGCTGCGTTCCGTCAGTGTGCAGGAGTGCCAGTGCACTTCTGGGTAAGCTCGCTACATCTTCGGCCCCATCTTTGTCCTGAGGACTAGATTGGGGTCAAGAGCAAACCCATCAATAATAAAAAAAAAAAAAAAAAAAAAAAAAAATTATAACTCTGAAACCTATTTATTTCCGCATGAAAAGGACGGATTACTTTTGATGCAGTTTTTAATTAATAGCTAATTCGCCAGATGTATGTCTTATTCTTAGTAGGGTAATATCTTTCTTGTGTAATATTATAACGAAGATATCACGCTTTGAAATTATTCATACAAAATTTAAAACCCTTATATCTTCGTAATTATATTACAAATTGTAAATATTATTTGATACGTGCAAACTAGATTTTCTAAGCTATTTTTCATGTATAAAACATTACTTTTATTAACACCGTCCACGAGTGTTATACGACAACGTTTTGTATGAAATTGACAGCTCTCCAACCACCTTAAGTGATGCGTTCACATAAAAACTGAATAATTCTAAAAGTTGTCTCAATGCACTCCATTACGTATCTTAAACGCCCCCAATGAATATTTTTGATAATATCATATATCCACGCAAAGTTTAAATTTTTATTATAATATGTATAGATTTTAAACAATACAAATATTCATAATATTATATTTTGTAGACAATCCAGTAAGTTTCATTGAACTGTCTTTTATTTATTAAAATGCCTCCCGTTATTACTTTAAACCAGTGTTGACAATCTAATAATAAGTTCGACTATTTGTTATTAATTTCCTGTTTATTTGTGCTTACTGAAGCCAGTATAATGGATATTTCTTGGACGGAAATAGGCGACATAGACAGGGAATCTTTTGTTGGTTTGGGAGGACAAGCGAAAAAAAAGAGAAATTAATTTATATCCACTTTATCAATCAAGAGTAGTAACAGCTTAAAAAACCTTGCACTGAGAGCCTTGCACTACATACATACACCACAAACGTATGCCTTGCCTTCCACCACACATCCACCACATACGGAATTCCGATTCAGAATCCCGAATCAAAATTACGATTTCTTATGGATTTTCCCCCTCCAGAATTCCGTTCGGAATCGTTGTGGTATCAAATCTACGAACTTATTATTTGTTCGTAGTATCAAATCCTATACAAAATGCAGTAAGTATACAGGGTCCAACTTAATATGCTGACACTTTTTTAAGGGGATGATCTGACCATCAAACTGAACAACTTTCTCTATGGGACCAACATCCAAATCGCGAAAAAAAAATCAACTGTCCCATTCATTTGGCGCGAGTTAATGGTTTGCAGTTTTGCATGGAGGGGCTGTTTTTTTTCGCGATTTCGATGTTGGTGCAATTGATAAAGTTGTTCAGTTTTATGGTCTGATCATCCCCTTAAAACACTCTAGTCTAGAGTGTCGCCGCAAGACATGGTGCCTAACAGGCTGGCAGCATTTTCTTGTCTTAGATTACCACTTTGGTAATTTATTTTGACTATGAAATCGTGGGCGCTAGCTATCTATCTATCTATAACGTCACGCCTCTTTCCCAGTGGGGTAGGCAGAGACCAGAGCGCGCCATCTACTACGATCCTTACATACCTCTTTTGCCTCATTCACATCCATAAATCTCTTCATACATGCACGTCGGTTTCGCGTACTCCGCACCTCTCCTTTTTGTAAGACGCAACTGATTTGATCAGAATACGTCCTACGAGGGCGCCCTCTGCCGACACTTCGACAGTTTTAATTTGGTAGGTTTCTTTTTGATTAGGGTTGGTAAAACGCAAAATCAGTTTACTCTATAGTAACCGACGACTTAATCTAAGAATAAAATTTACTTGCGTTTGGTCTAATTCGGCCTTAATATATTTGACATCTTCACTTAAAATACTTAGTGGTAGTTTTCCTAGTCTCTTTACCGTTCGCATAAAAACTCCTAGCGTTGTTTTGTGTACTCCTCAAATAAATCAGACGGAGCAGGAGCCAAATTTCAAAAGTTTGTGATTTATCATAATACGGATTTCCATTTGGCGAGCAGGGTGGTCCATTATTCTCCGTCAGAGACACGGCAAGGGTGCGTGCTTCGCAAAAAAAAAGGATCCTCACGCACTGAGTAGAATTCGTAAACATTGGGATATGATAAAGGAAGTTTGCATACAAAATCTAGTATAGTATGTATGAGAGGGTTAGGTGCTGGTTCTATCACAGCATAACTATACGAGTTCTCAAAGTACGGCAACGAATGTACTTGCGCAGAGCAACGGTTTTGGAGCAAAGGTTGGGGCCTTGCGGGGAAGCGGGCGGCGCGGATTTTTCCAAGATCTGTATGAAGATTTTGGGATTGACTGCGCATGACAACGTTATCGCGGCGTATCAAGAGCGTTGCCATGTTGTGAGAACAATAGTTATGCTGTGGTTCTATTTTCATTAAGTTCTTGGATTACCTGAAACCTACGAGTGTGTTATGAAGAGGTCATGAAGCGGCTTAGAAATGTGGAATAGGAAAGAGTGGTGATACAGGAATTTGTGTTCCCCAATAGGATAGAGGCGTGAGTTGTTATGTAAGTGTCGTCAATTAACAAAGTATATGAAAGAGAACTTACTTATAATAGGGTTAAATGCTATGGGCGATAGTCCACTACGCATTCCCAATACGGATTGGTAGACTTCACATACGCATCGACATCTTCGACGTCTTCAGCGTGTGCAGGTTTTCTCCGTTTTTCACCGTTTTAGAGCAGTTGGTATTACACACTTAGGTCGGAAAAATTCATGGGTAAATGGCATGTCATCCGTGCGGATTCCAACCTGGAGTGCGATTTTTGAATCTCATTCGGTGAGCTCAGCAGTTGAAAATGTCAAAATTACTATGGAGATACGCATCTTTATACTGCTGATTTAACTTTAAAAAATCATGATTTTCGAGAGTCAAATCAGCAGTAGAAAGATGCATATCTCCATAGTAATTTTTAAATTTTCAACTGCTGAGCCACCGAATGAGATTCAAAAATCGTTCTCTTGGACCTCAAGGTTGAGTTTCTTTAGGTCTCCGCAACGCACCACAGACGCACTACCATCATCACTTGCGTTCTAAATAATAAACAATAAAGCATATATGTATATGCTCACGACTATATTTCCCGGCTATATTATATGTTAGTTATTTTGTATTAAATTTATAATATTAAAGCCACAGTATTCTATTATCTTGCTGTATTATAATTTCACAAATGATTATTAATCCTTAATATTCCCTGTTTAGAATTAACCCCGATAACAACAATTTTGCGGTTCGTAACTTCTCTAAAACACAACGAAGTTTACTCTGCGTAATAATAAATACATGCACCGCAGCCACGTATCCAAAATGACGGGTTCATAATAAATAATGTGCCAAAATTTTGTGACACACTGATGGATAACGCTCACGCTTACGTCATAGATGTCATAATATAAAAGAGCAGCCACTTAAATTACAACTCGTATAAAATATGCGTTTCCTTTGGGAAATCTTCGTTGTACCAGGATGTAGTCGCGGCATAAAATCATCTAGTAACGAAGCCCCTCTGAGAGAACACTGCGCTTTGTTTTCGTCAAAAAGGACACTGTTAGATATTTTTAAACACACTTGCTCATAAAATGGCTCTAATTTCACCGCAATTAGGTAATCAAACTGTGACTTTTTCATTACTATTATTCACTAGTCCGTCCAGTGTTCAGAGGTTTCAGAATATCTCTGACTAGTCCCTCGGGGAATATAGTCGTGAGCATAATATGTTATGCTATGCTATTATTCACTAGTGAGTTATAGGGTTTTCAATATTCATAAGTGAGTTATAGTTTTTTTTTAGGGTTCCGTACCCAAAGGGTGAAAACGGGACCCTATTACTAAGCCTACGTTGTCCGTCCGTCCGTCCGTCCGTCCTACCTATTTAGGGCTGTAACTTTTGAACCGTAATAGCTAGATGTTGAAATTTTCGCAGAATATGCGTTATTACGGCGGATTTGTTGACAAATAACAAAAATGTTAAAAAGTAAAAAATTAAGGGGGGTTCTCAACAAGGAACTAGTTTTTATTGAAGTTTTTTCTTCTCCCTCTATAGTAAAAATGATAATACATGCAAGCGTCAAACTTGGTGTGATTATAAAGCTAACTCTACAGTATAACAACAAAATAATAATAAAAACCGGCCAAGTGCGAGTCGGTCTCACGCTTAAGGTTCCGAAGAAAAAAAAATTTTTCCCATGTAATAATGTTGTGTTCTGTGGTGGTGTGGTATGAACCCTCGATGCGCGAGTAGCCCGACTCGCACTTGACCAATTTTATTTATTGGTTGAGTTGTTTTGTGCTTAAAAAAGTTTCGATACAAAAAAGATCGCCCTTCAATTTCCATTTTTTTGACAATTTTATTATTAGACACGTAATAACGCAAGGTACTATTTAGTGGCAAGGTAGGCAATGTACTGGCAAGGTACTATTTAGCGACTTAGTTCAAAATTTGAAGTCGACACGATAAGAAGAAGAAGAAGAAGAACGCACATTCTGTGAAAATTTTAACTGGCTAGCTATTGCGGTTCAAGAGTTTACAGCCCTCCCTAAATAGGTAGGACAGACGGACGTGCGGACGGACGGACGGAAACCGTATGCTTAGCAAAATCCCATTTTCACCCTTTGGGGACGGAACCCTAAAAACTGAAATTCTTCTTCTTACTGTGTGAGCAGCAAGCCCTGGTGTCAGAGTTTTTCAGCCCTACGGCCTCTGACGAGGTTTTTATGAAACGACTTCTACCACCAGAGACAGTATTAGCCGGGACCAACGGCTTAATATGCCATCCAAAGCAAGGAATTGTCTTTCTCTACAGATAATCAGGTGATTCAGTCTGCAATGGGGGAAAAACGCACAAAGTGACATGTCACTAAGTGTCTTCCGTGGGAATCGAACCCATGACCTCCGTGTCAAGAGCCCTTGGGCCTTAAGAGGATATAATTCGGAGCGCGCTCCATACAAACGTACTATGGTGATATTTTCAATACTAACCAATTAAAGTCAATGAAACTTTGCAGAAACAATCTAGAAACAAATGTCTA
Organism: Agonopterix heracliana; assembly: GCA_963693445.1. Lineage (NCBI taxonomy): Eukaryota > Metazoa > Arthropoda > Insecta > Lepidoptera > Depressariidae > Agonopterix > Agonopterix heracliana. Next base: position 8,702,122 of record OY856310.1, read on the forward strand.
TGCTTGTATGGAGTCAGATTTTCCTTAAAATATGCAGTTTCAATGCTAGGATTAATTTAAGTTTTGTATGGAAATCTTTCCATACAAAACTACGAACTTATCACGTTTGGGGTTCACAAGTTACTAATAAAAAAAAACATAATAATAATTTTATTTCAGACACAGTCCATAGATTGTTAGTATATACTTAAAAACTACCTATATGTTAGTACAATATAATACACAGTAGTCTTAACAAATTTTACATAGCCTATTTACCGCCTAATACGTCATTACGTAAAGTAATGGAATAAAGTCCAAAGTTGCGGATTTCATGCTACCTCGCCCCCCGCAAAAAGTAGCAGAAAAGTTTGTTCGTAGAATTACACGTGTAACTTGTCCTTATACAGGACAGGGTGTAAGGAAAAGTATCATTAACTTTTAAGGGTTGAACTACATCAGGAAGCACGATATCACATTTTTCCGTCTCTCCATCCTTTTCTGTCACTCAGGAACGTCATTTGCTAGACCATATAAGATAGACGGAACGGAACAGCACGGAACAGCACGCCGCGTGCGATCGCGTTCCGTCTATCTTATATGCTCAAGCAAATGACGTTCCTGAGTGACAGAAAAGGATGGAGCGACGGAAAAATGCGATGCTGTGCTACGTGGTGTAGTTCAACCCTTAACCACATATTCTATCCATCAAACTGAACAACTTTTACTATGGGAGAAAACTTGTCAGCGCAAAAAAAGTCATCTGTTCCATACTAAACTGCAATACGCAGCCTACTCGACTCAAACGTATGGAGCAGCTGTTTTTTTTGCGCTGACACGTTTGCTCCCATATTAAAAGTTGTTCAGTTTTATGGGTAGAGTATGTGGTTTAAACTTTAAAGGTTCATGATACTGTTCCTTACACCCTGTATAAATAGTCTTAGGCCGGATTCGACCAAACTTAGATTTATAGAAGAGTAACTATACAAGGAACAATTTTACTTTTTGTATTTAAACACCCCGTACTAAAAGAACGAATGTATAATTCACCAAAAGAAAGAGGTCGTTGTATCCGTACTTATTGCAATGTCAGGTTATACATTTTTAATTTGTTATACTGTTTCTTTTTATTAATTTTTTTTTAATTATGTGACATTGACATTTCATTTAGATTAGGGTTGGTAAAACACAAAATCAGTTTACTCTACAGGGTGGATTTTTGAGACGGGGCAGTAAGGGCAGGTACCTTAACCGTTGTAGCTACAGCGAAACGTTCTTAGGAGACTATCCTTAACTTTTTGAAAAATTTCGAACTGCATTCACAGATTTCGAAAAAAATGTACAGTCAGCAAGAAAATTGACAATTTACACAAAAACTTTTTTTGATGCCAATCGATCCTGTTTCTTATAAGGATCAATAGACTCTATGGGACCAACCGAGGTTTGAGTACTAGAAATGTCAGAAATCGCAAAAAACGTTTCCCATACATTTGGTAGGAAATGAGACTCCAAATTTACTTTTATACATAACAAAACTTTTTATTAAGGACAGATTTGCCGCTAAGAAGACTTTGATAATAAAAACATACTGAAACCGTATTAGAAAGAAATGTATTTTTAAAATCATACAATTTACAATGCTGGCAAGTAGGCATGTATTACATTTACGTTTGTTCTCTATGATATGAGGTGCTCGAAATGGTCTCCATTTTGACGGATGCACAGGTTTACTCTCTTTGATACTGAGCGGGTAGCAGCCGATAATGTATTTGGATTTATCTATCTAGATTTTTGAACATTAATATTTTGATCCTTTTTGTTTATTTTCGAACAAACTTCTTTTTAGCGGCCAGTCTATCCATAATAAAAAAGTTTTGTTATGTATAAAAGTAAATTTGGAGTCTCATTTCCTACCAAATGTATGGGAAACGTTTTTTGCGATTTCTGACATTTCTAGTACTCAAACCTCGGTTGGTCCCATAGAGTCTATTGATCCTTATAAGAAACAGGATCGATTGACATCAAAAAAAGTTTTTGTGTAAATTGACAATTTTCTTGCTGACTGTACATTTTTTTCAAAATCTGTGAATGCAGTTCGAAATTTTTCAAAAAGTTAAGGATAGTCTCCTAAGAACGTTTCGCTGTAGCTACAACGGTTAAGGTACCTGCCCTTACTGCCCCGTCTCAAAAATCCACCCTGTATAGTAACTGGTGACTCGGGCCTAAGATGATTATAGTACATTATGATACAAGTTCGGTAAGTTGATAATTACAGCCGAGGCGTTATTGCTAGACCGAGCCGTAGGCGAGGTCTACAAGAAAGGTAAGGCTGTAATTATCAAAGCGCACGTATGTCATACGACGTTTTATAACATATTTGCGAGGAAACAAGGAAATAAATAAAACTCGGACATTCATAAACTAATAAATTAGACTAACCTTTTCCGCTGCCTCTGAGACTTCTGGCGGCGTCGAATTAATAAATTCATCACTACTAACGACATTTTCAAATCAAAACAAAAAAACGTAACAAAAAATAGCGATTAAAAAGCGTGCTGAATAATTTTTACTTGTTCACAAAACAAACACAAACTAATAAGAGAACTTCACAAATTAGCGATGCGCGCGCATTAGCGCTTTCTTTTTTCTTATTTTAAGAAAAAAGAAAAAAGGCAAAGGCACAAAAACATCCAGTATTACTAATAAAGTAAATTAATATTGTTTGTTTTGGTTTCACATAAATGGGTGTAATTTATTGTCAAAATTAATTAAATTAAAGAATTAAATGTTTACTTTATTATATTTTATCTCCCAAAGTTAATTTTATTCATAAAATGTTGACCACTTTTCTGACATAAAAACTCTTTGCTAAGATTTAAAAAAGTACCGTTCGTTTTAGACGCAACCGTCCGTTTTACTTTACATTACCGAACTAGGTCGTAATGAGATACATTACGTTAGTGAAATTGGTCAAATAAGAGACCATTTACGAGCAAATGTGTTATAAAAGATTTTACGAACGACCTCCTTTTTTTCTTAACTCTTCTCCGATTTGTAAAGAAGCCGCATTGGATAAATTACCGAGCCAAATTTTAAGTTTGAACTTCAGACAATTCTTAAGGCTTCTACGAAAACAAGAGAACTTTTTAATCAACTAATTATAAAAGGTACAGCCGTTAAAACAAACTTAACGAACGTCATGAATAATATCACCGGCTGTTTATTGCGTGAATTTATTGTCCAACTTTGTGCTTCCAAAACTCTTAACTGAAAGCATAAACAAGGGATTATTTGCTGAAATAAAATTATTAATTTCTCTTTTTGAGTTAGCTCGGATTTCACACTTAGCTGTTTTCTATTGTAATGAGTGTCGTCGATTAATGTGTATTAGGAAAGTTGTTGCGTAAATGGAGGTGAAAACGATGTGGTATTTGCATATTAATTCGATCACTACAGGTGGCATTCTCAGTTACTGGAAGCAACTACGAGACTTAGTTGATGAGCGACAGCCCAATACCTTAACTGCTTGTATTAATTTATTTGACAAAGGATTGATAATTGATAATACCTATTGGTAAGGTTTTGATAGTATGCTAACGGTGCATAAATATAGGGTCCTTCTTAATACGCTGACACTTTTTTAAGGGGATGATCAGACCGTCAAACTGAACAACTTTGTCAATGGGACCAACATCGAAATCGAGAAAAATATATCTTCTGTTCCAAACAAAACTGCGAACCTACTGCGAAAATTATTTGTACGTGCTACGTATGTAGAAGATTTTCGAGCGGACGCCCATCGAGAATATGAGTTTCGAACCCATGGGGTACCTTACGTAAATATGATGGCAAAATAAGGTGAAAGAAAAGTATACAAATAAATGGTAGTTTCCGTCTAAGTTTCAAGTCTCATCTCAGTTAAAAAATAAATAAGTGACACTCGCAAGATAAAGACAAATTGATTGACGTAAGAATCATCAAAATCGGCCCACGCGTTTGGTCTCTAGTGTACCACAAAGGTACGAACTTACATACATACATATTATATAGGCTGATAAACACATTACCCTTCCTTTGCGTCGCGCAGTCAGGTAATAAAAAACACAAACGCTTCACCCATTATTCCTCAGTATAAAAATGTATTTCAATGACATTCTAATTAAAAATTCCTCATGTTATAGAAACAAAATCTACAGACGCTCTCATAGACAACTGCAAGCAAATTCCATTTTCTGATAACGCTACCACCAGACCTGAACACTTTGGGCCGATGTAATTATTATACCAGACTATTTCCAGGTGGTCACAATACGTCTGCGAGTGAATAGAACCTCCGGCGGTATTCCGTTCTATTTCCGCTTTAGCAAATGGCCGGAAATGAATTCAAAACACCCTGTAGTTGCATCCGATCTCTTACGGGAGCAGTATAAATAAGATGGTGTATTTTGGACTGATATAGTGTTTGATTGCATAGATGAGGAATCAATACGTGTGGTAGGTAATGTTTTTAATGTGGAATTGAACGTGATTAATAATCCAACGATATTAAGGGGCTACCTCCTAGTTTTGGGTAACTTTGTAACCATTTTATTCATTAACTATGGCACTTTTTGAGCTGAAAAATAAACTGAACCATCTACCACGATATGAGAAGTGATGTGTCGATTTTTATGAATAAACCCGAAGAAAAGGGAATCTAAAAGTCACCCCATTTTTCTAGTAGTAACCATTTTACTCTTACATTTTTAAATCGGATGAAAATGAAAATTTACAACATTGTTCACAACACAATTTAGAATGATGCGGTTTTCTTACTTTATCGAAATTAATAAAAAATCATCAAATTTTTCAAAGAAAATGGCTAAATTCTGACCGGAGTCACGCGCTCGTTCGCATCGATTAGTATGGAGAGTCGTGGTCCAGGGATGATACGCCTTAATGTACTAAAGTCTATTGTCCGACGCAGCAGGTAAATTGTATGAAAACTCGTGTATTTTGTTTAGAGACAGATACTGGAGAAACTATTTTTTTTTGCATTTTATTGTTAGCAAACTGTATAAATATCTTATTTAAACTTTGTAATTACACACGCTGACACATCAAGCTACGCAAAACCAAAATAAGCTGGCCGAGCGTAGAGTAAGTACAATAATGTATAACGTCGCGCGGCCAGCTTATGTTTGTTTTGCGTAACTTGATGTGTCGCCGTGTGTACACGTGACAGAGATAATCTCTGTATTTATGCTAGACTTAAAAACTAGTATAAACATTTTATCTCATTATGATGAAGGAATCCGGTGCGGACGAATTTGCGGGCAAAAACTAGTGATTTCAATACCGTTTTCAGAACATGTAATTTCAACAAACAGACAAATATACTTAGTTGATACAAAAACGGCAAGACTTTGAAGTCTATGATCGTTCGTCAACCGAAAGGCGAGTGGCACCAAAACTCTCTTAGAGACTTTAGCAAGATTACCTTCGTCTTTAGGACAAAGCGAGTGCTAATCTAAGCTTATTTGGGAAAACTTTGGTTTCCTGTTTACCATTTGTCTATGAATTGATCACTTACCGTATAATACAAAAGGGTAAGTCGAGAACTCACAATTGCCTGAATGTTGGTTCTGTAAGCCTTTTGTGTAAGTTTAGACACAAACTTTTTACTACCTAATTCATAAGAAGATTTTTTTTATATAAAATAACATAATTATACGTTCATACCCCATTCACGATCTTACCGCAACGCACCTTACTACAACGGGTGGCATCGGGGCCGGAGCGGGCCGCATCGCACGGACGAAATGTAGAAGCGATTAGGGCGGATTTTTGCTCTGCGGCCCTGTTGCGATCTTACTTTTATACTAAATTTTCAAGAAAGTGGATCGTATACCTACTAGTAATACTTAAGGGGGTGCTTCAGACCATCAAACTGATCAACTTTCACTATGGAGCCAACATCGAAATCGCGAAAAAAAATATGTTGTCCCATACATATTAGTCGAGTCGGTAGAGTAGTTTTGTATGGGACAGCTGATTTTTTATTCGCGATTTCGAGTTGGCTTCATAGTGAAAGTTGTTAAGTTTGATAGGCTGAAGCACCCCTTTAAGTATTACTAGGGTGTTTTGTTACACCAAGTACGCAACTTACTACTACATTCGAAACATAAAAGCAAAATAGAGCAAGTAGCCTAATTATCTCAAAAAACAAGGAAAACTGTCGTCCACATTTTTGTCGTGGAAGGCTTTATGACATTAAAGTTTTTATTACCAAGCTGCCGGAGCGTCGACACGACTCCGAGTGCGTAAGCCTTGCAATTTGTTTTACTGTTCTCGGGATAAGGCGTGTCCTTAATAATACGTGACGTCATTATCTGAGGATTACTTAGGTGAGAGGATTGTCACCTTCGGGAAAGTTTTCTAATTAGGACAGACTTACGTTAATAAATAGGCGCTTTGAGATGCTAAAATGGTTTTGCTGCTACGTTATTGTTATTTCGCTTCTCATTAGAAAGCTATTATGTTTCTTGGAGCTGTTATAGGTATCGTTCTATACTTTACTAGCTTTTACCCGCGACTTCGTCCGCATGGAAACTTCAATATTCCGTTGTATTTTTAGAGGACGTAGGGGGTCCTCCGTAGAATATTATATTCCAAACTTCAAGTTTCTATCTTCAGTGGTTTAGGTTGTGCGTTGTCTGTCAGTCTGTAAGTCAGTCACGGAAATGTTATAAGTATCAATAAATTCATCATCACAGCCTATACAGGGTGTTACAAAAGTAAAACTAAATATTTAAAAATCTTAACCCCCTTAAGAGTTGTTTAGACCATCAAACTGAACAACTTTCACTATGGGAACAACATCGAAATCGCGAAAAAAAACAGCTGTCACATACGTAAATATTTTAGCTCGAGTCGATTTGTAGTTTAGTAAGGCACCTCAATATTTTCATTCGCGATTTCGATATGGGTCTCATAGTGAAAGTTGTTCAGTTTGATGGTCTAAACCACCACCTTAAATGTTTATTTCTATTTTTGTAACACCTTGTATACGTCCCACTGCAGGGCACAGGCCTGAGGTTTCAGGGAGGGCGTATGGGCGTTAGTTCATCACGTGTGCCCATTGCGTATTGGTAAACTTCACATCGTATCGGAATTTCTTCATCAGCGTATGCTGGTTTCCTAACGATGTTTTCCTTTACCGTTTAAGAGCAGTCGGTTTTATGGGCGTTAGTTCATCACGTGTGCCCATTGCGTATTGGTAAACTTCACATCGTATCGGAATTTCTTCATCAGCGTATGCTGGTTTCCTAACGATGTTTTCCTTTACCGTTTAAGAGCAGTCGGTTTTATGGGCGTTAGTTCATCACGTGTGCCCATTGCGTATTGGTAAACTTCACATCGTATCGGAATTTCTTCATCAGCGTATGCTGGTTTCCTAACGATGTTTTCCTTTACCGTTTAAGAGCAGTCGGTTTTATGGGCGTTAGTTCATCACGTGTGCCCATTGCGTATTGGTAAACTTCACATCGTATCGGCATTTCTTCATCAGCGTATGCTGGTTTCCTAACGATGTTTTCCTTTACCGTTTAAGAGCAGTCGGTTTTATGGGCGTTAGTTCATCACGTGTGCCCATTGCGTATTGGTAAACTTCACATCGTATCGGAATTTCTTCATCAGCGTATGCTGGTTTCCTAACGATGTTTTCCTTTACCGTTTAAGAGCAGTCGGTTTTATGGGCGTTAGTTCATCACGTGTGCCCATTGCGTATTGGTAAACTTCACATCGTATCGGCATTTCTTCATCAGCGTATGCTGGTTTCCTAACGATGTTTTCCTTTACCGTTTAAGAGCAGTCGGTTTTATGGGCGTTAGTTCATCACGTGTGCCCATTGCGTATTGGTAAACTTCACATCGTATCGGCATTTCTTCATCAGCGTATGCTGGTTTCCTAACGATGTTTTCCTTTACCGTTTAAGAGCAGTCGGTTTTATGGGCGTTAGTTCATCACGTGTGCCCATTGCGTATTGGTAAAGAATTTCTTCATCAGCGTATGCTGGTTTCCTAACGATGTTTTCCTTTACCGTTTAAGAGCAGTCGGTTTTACGTTTTATCGATAAATTGCAAAAATTTAATTCAAATTACAGCAGATATGATCCTTGATTAGCTACCTTCCATATATTAAACTGCATAATTAATTAAATTAAATAACTAATTATGTCCCCTGATGCACCTTGACTTATCATCTCCAAACAATATAATAATGTCAATATGTTTGCTCGCGCTAATAATTATGATAATATGTTTGTGGCAATATTACATCGGTTGACGGGTAGATTATTGTCACTTTGAAGCCGATAATATCGAGGCATGTGCAAATTATGCTGTTTAATAATTTATGCGGCTAATCTGTTAGGTGCTTAGTTGATAATTACTAAGTTGGTACCTAATCATTATTATTATAATGGCTTGTTAAAACTTGTGATATATGTATAGATACTTATACTTGAGTAGGGGAATAAGTTAGGTACCTACTGTTATAATAGCATAGCATAAGCATATGCTCACGACTATATTCCCCGAGGGGGTAGTCAGATATTCTGAAACCTCAGAACATCTACATTTCACCAGTAGTACCGAAACTCTGTTCAGTGTGAGGGGGGGTGAGCCGTCGCCACTTGTAATGGACAGTGGGTACAATGCATGCCTCGAAATGGAAGCATACAGGTTTCCTCACGATGTTTTCCTTCACCGAAAAGCCAGTGGTGTTACAAATCGTACATAAATTCCGAGAAACTCATTGGTACGAGTCTGCCTGGACGGGGATCGAACCGTCGCCTCCTGCACGGCAGGCAAGGTTACTCGCCACTGGACCACCACGGCCTTTTTTTTAGCTTGGCTGTTATAATAGACAATATAAAATTAACTATACCTATGACTATTTTATTTAAAAGATTGAAATAGTAAAAGTTGTTTAGTTTGCTGGTCTAAACAACCCCTTAAAATATTACTAGCATGTTTTGTTACACCTTGTATAGATTAAAGAGTATTGGGATAGATATTTTTCTGCCCAAAATCTAATTAAAGTGATAGAAATAAAGCAATCTGGTATGATAAATACAGGGTGTAAGGAAAATAATCATTAACCTTTAAACCACATACTCTTCCCATCAAACTGAACAAATTTTAATATGGGAGCAAAAGTGTCAGCGTTAAAAAAAATATCAGCTGTCCCATACTAAACTGCAGCGCCTACTCGACTCAAATTTGTATGAGACAGCTGATATTTTTGTTGTTCTGCCATGTTTGCTGCCATAGTAAAAGTTCTTCAGTTTGATGGATAGAGTATGTGGTTTAAAGGTTAATGCAACTTTTCCTTACACCCCGTAAAAAAGTAAGTAAGTTATAGCCTATAAAATCCCACTGCAGGGCAAAGGCCTCCGCTCACGAATAAGGGTGAGAGGGAGTGGGCCATAAACCACCACGCGGGCCCAGTGCGTGTTGGTGGAGGCAAGGTAGTGGTCAACTTGCTGTCAGAGAATTTTCAAGCCGCCTCAATAGGCCTCTGACCTGGCTTAACGAACAGTTACAACGCCATCTGACGAAACTATCCGAGACCAACTGCTTAACGTGCCTTCTGAAGCACGGAAACGCTCGAGATGAAATACACCCCGTATAACTCATTAAAACAGCTGTCTTGTTCGCCTGTAATTAAAATACATATCCTTTTAAAAATAGTAGTTAATGTGGGAGAAATGTAGACGAAATATCGTGTAAAGTAGTCTGAAATGGAACGGAGGCAATATTGGCTCACGACAGCAGCGAGTAGATTGATGTGTAACCAAATTATCTTTGAAGCTCGTGCCGCGTACGCTTTCTTAGAACCTATTCAATTTCTTCTGTTTACTAATAAATAATATTGTTAGAAAGACGTAGTTGTGTAAATTGACACAAGCGTCACAAACTTTATTTGCATCGTAAAACGATTTTTATAACGTAACACTAATAAAGAAATAACATTCCTATGTACAAGTTAGTAATATTAAACGTAGCTACAACTAAAAATAATCTTTTTCACTCAGTTGCAAAAACGCTCATTAAAGTTAATCCTCCACTAAATCACCCCCCGTCACACTGGATAGAGTTTCGGTACTACTGGTGAAACGTGGATGTTCTGAGGTTTCAGAATATCTCTGACTACCCCCTCGGGGAATATAGTCGTGAGCATATGCATGCATGCTCCACTAAATCTCTTGCTAGCTGTCACTTTTTTTCTTGTTGACTCAATCCGTCACCGTGTGTGCTTCTACTTGCGGTTTCACAAATGACGGTCTGACGTCTGCCCAACGTCTGCGGCTCCGTCAATGCGTCATCGCGTATGATCCCACTAAGGCATATTCATAATTTCAGGAAGGAATTTTGTATGTACCGGATATGGTATAGCTAAACTGATGTAAAATGCAAAACTTTAGTATACGATTTTTTCAGGTCCGTGTATACGACCTTCATATTTACTGTGTCATTTCACGTAATATGTCATTTCGCGTTCATGTTAGGTTCTGTGTTATTCATGGAATTTCACCTATAACATTATGCTTTTTAGATACTATATTATCTTTTTTTTTTCTAATTTGGTTACCTATTTCATTAACTTTATTAGATGTCTACTTTAGAACAAAACGTCAGATTTATCCATAAAAAAAGTCATTAATTGTTTCATAACTTAAAAGAAAAGCATCTGTTTATTTTGCACAACGAAAAGCTTCTTACTTCATTATCTTTTTTTTTTCTAAACGGGTTCGCTATTTCATTAACTTTATTAGATGTCTACTTTAGAACAAAACGTTAGATTTATCCATAAAAAAAGTCATTAATTGTTTCATAACTTAAAAGAAAAGCATCTGTTTATTTTGCACAACGAAAAGCTTCTTACTTCATTATCTTTTTTTTTTCTAAACGGGTTCGCTATTTCATTAACTTTATTAGATGTCTACTTCAAAACAAAACGACACGTCCGATTTATCCAAAAAAACCATCAACCATTCAAATAAAAGCACATATCAATATGAAATTGATTCAAAATGCTTACCGCTCTAACGCCAATTCTCTTCCTAACCTACACCAGTACAGCTTATAAATTCCCCCAATATTACACGAGGGGCATAAGGCAATCGTTTGATGGCAAATTTAATTCACGGCTGAAGACGTCATTGACGTCTGGTAATGGTGTTCTAGCTCGTTAGCGCTCCCTTGCTACGGACTCCGCCGTAATCCGATTTCATCGGTAGTTCCGACAAATTTGCGGTCCGTTGATTCGAGCCGCACGCCTGGCCGGCGGACTACCATACATTCTAGGGACGATGGACGATTTCCCATCTCACTTACACTACAGCGAAAGAGCGGGCCGAAAACAATGATTAAAGAGTTCGTTCTCTGATACGATATGTGTAAATCGCTTCGGCGTGTCTATCGCAAACATGTTCTTGTTAATCTGCTTACGGAGCGGATCCTCAATATATGGAATCAAAAAGGTTTGCTCCCTAAAACAGATTTAGGTCCTAAGTGTGATTCTCGTAATTCTGGTGGAGAGTGGAAGCAGGTGTTTTATTCATGAGGGATTTGTATGTTGCGCTTCAGAAATCACTAATCCGATTCGGTCACCCGGTTTTAAAATCCACTCCCAAACCAACACAGTGATGTTTATGATGCCTAAGTAAATGAAATGCAATATTAGCCTTTGGAAATACTTAGTTTATATCTGCTCATGATACATTCAAAGTAACAAAGTAATGTATACCAGCACTCATAGCATGCTACACGTGATACGGCTTTATCACGCCTTTTATCTCGTTCATTCACGTGCAAATAGAAAGAGAGCGAAGGTGTGATAGCGCTTTATCACGGTGTCATGCTACTTATGCAGGGTGTTAAATTAAATATGTTACATAATCACACTGGATGCATCAAACTGAATACCTTTTACTATGGCACCAACAACGAAATCACAAAAAAAAAAACTGTTCCATAGAAAACGTAAAGCGGCTATTACGCCACCCTTTATAGAACAGCTGTTTTTTTTCGCGATTTCGATGTTGACTCCATATTGAAAGTTGTTCAGTTTGATGGTCTGAAAGTCTGAACCACTGAAAATTTCGAAGCGGTAAGGAAAATCATCCAGAATAATATTTTGGAATAATGAGCGTAATGTAAGCCTGTCATAGTTTCGTAGAATAATAAATCCTCTGAACGTGAATGATTACCAGGTGAAATAAAGTGACATTTTCGGCGGCGAAATATTCACATAATATTTTGTTTTCCTTAACTGAGGCAACATTAACCTGAACAAGGTTGTTTATTTTTACCCCGACTTAAAAAAGGAGGATACTCGTATCTATTTCGTCTGTATTTTTGTTGTAATTTATGATAAGTACGGCTTAAAGCGGGCATTACTTAACCAAAATTTTTAGGGATTAAACTAATAGTCCCAAGTATTTGCTTGAAACTAATAATGAACTAGACATTTAACTAATGAAAGTTGTAAAAAACACATGCTACGATACGAAAATAAATATAAAACCAACTTCAAAACTTTAAAAAATAAAGAAAATTATAATGTTCTTATGGATGCGAAAGAAAAAGACATCAGCTATAATAATTATTTTTAGTTTTAAAGTTGGTTTAAATGTTTCGTAATTTTTTTTTATTGCACTGTTTTCAGATGTTAGTTTCAACAAACACACAATATCGTTAAAGCAAAGTAAAGATATACCTAAGCTTTTGACTGAGGAAAATAAGTACGGATGAGTTTCCTTGTAAAGTTATGTTTGTGGCACAAAAGAGAGCTGATTGGAGAGGTTTAAAGAAAATTCTCTCGTAGCCATTTTCTTTGTATAGGGTAGGTTAGGATACTTTCTACCTTTTTTAATGGTTTTTGTTATTTTCTTTGAGAACCTACTGTCCGTAATAGTAATATACTTGCTTGTCGCTGATGTTCTGCTTCCGGTGTTCTGGAATCTAATCTTATTTAAATAATTAAAGTTAGCTTAAGAATTGGTTTCTCGGAAACGGCTCTAACTATTGGGATGGTATTTATTGACGCCAGGCGGCATCGGAGCGGAATGTCTCGTATTTTTGAGCGTCTTACAACGGAACTTTTAACAACGTCTCAGACTAAAAATCCGTCAATTTGTTCCGACCCGGCCAGCTCGGTGTGCGAATTACGCATTTTCCGCTGCGATGCGGCCCGCTGCGGCCCGGTACGGTCCTCCCTAATATGCGCTTACCTTAATTTCTACAGTATAACAACAAATAATAAAAACCGGGCAAGTGTGAGTCGGTCTCGCGCTAAAAGTTCCGGAGAAAACAAAAATGTTTGTAAGGTAATATGTTGTGTGGTTTGAGTGGTACGGAATACTCGGCGCGCGATTAGCCCGACTAGCACTTAACCAGATTTTTTATTGCTTAACACACAAATAATTTGACAAATAATCTGCCTAAACAATTTTTGCTACGGGACCAAACCTGTCAGAAAACAAAACAAAACTGCAATGCCCACTCGACCCAAACGTATGGAACAAGACATTTTTTTTTGAGTTGACAGTTTTACTCCATAGTAAAAGTTTTCAGTTTGATGGATAAGTAGGTATGCGGTTTAAGAGGCTCCCCATAGGCAAACGCAGGGCCGGGCCATATTTTGCTGGTTTTTAGAAGCTATCTTCTCGTTATTTGAAAGACAAACAAATTATTGAATAGTGTAGCAATGATCTTCAACATCTCGGCTTTATTTGCTATAGATCGTATTTCTTATTTTTTTATAAAATACGTATGAAACCTGTGTTCAAAGGAAAGCCTAAATGTTGGAAAAAATCTGTACTATGTGCATCTACTTTTTAAATTGAAGTCTCTTTTACTTGAGACACACACTTTTGTGTAGACAATATGAAGATATAAAATTGCTATAAAGCAAAAATTTTTTAAGACCAATATTTTATGAGTTAATTAGATAATTGTTAAAATTGGTGCGAATTCTTATGATTTTAGAATGTGATTCCCTTGGATTAGAAGGCACCACAGTGACATAATGAAGGACAAGTCAGTCAAGAATAGGTATACCTACTAAAATGACGTAGTTTAGTAGAGGTGAGGCGGCTCTGAAAGAGTCATGGTCGTTCGGTCAGGGAAACCTCTTAAAGGATAATAATTATTTTCCATTCACCCTGTATAAGCACAAATTTCACATCAAATTATTTACTGTACGTTTGTGGCTAAAATGTAATTTATTGGCACTGATCTACCACTCCCATGGGCAGCGTATTTATCATTATGAATTCGTGATTAGTCGCACTCAATCCAACGCGATGGGACAGGTTGCTATTTGCTAGAGGCCCCGCAGACGAAATACCAATGACTTCGACGCAAATGAACACAAATCGGAGGAATATGAGGAAGGTATTTGGTTAATTGGATACCACAGGTATGACCTACCGGTAGGATAGTAGTCCCACTGCAGTTACCTACCCAATGATATAAATCTCGGTATTATATCGAGCGACGACGGGGACAACGGGGAAAAATAAAAGTAGGTAGGTACAGAGAGCGATTTAGTCGCATGATAGGTTGTAGGTCTGTTATTGGGTAGTCGCGTGTTGGTTGCTCTTTCCCAGCCTGCAACGATGCTCCAATTATAGTGGCACAATAGAATGTTTTTTCCGAAAAATATACTCTTGCTTTTTAGTCACCAACAACGGCAACGTCATGCACTTGAATTCAAAATCATCAACATTATTGAAGGACTCCATTTTTAAAAATTAGTACCTATAGTATGAGCGCTTTTCCGGGTCATCGCAAGATGGCACCACGATTTTGTTCACATCAAACGTTAGAACCACAGTAATATCAAAGTACCTACTTGTAAGAAAGAGTAGTAATATAAAAAAGAGTATGGTACAACTACAGTACGGACACTCCCCACTAATTTAGATAGAAAGCGTGGCAGAAAATTATGGCAATATTGTATTCCTGTCCCACTAGCACTCACTCAGTTTCACACATACTTACCTTTTCTTGTCAGTTTTTCACAATAGTATGAAGTGACATCCAAGTGTCCAAGGTGGAAGGCGTTCGTAGGTGGTAGGTAATACAGAGTAAAACGCGTAGAAAATACGATCAATTAGGTGCAAACTTCTCTTCGAAAGCAATATTCTATTATTTACGGATCTGAAACTATTTACGTCTGAAAAGGCTGTATAGTGTACAGGCAAAGGACAGGGATGCATTTACAAAAAATATTGCGCCCCTGGGCAAATATAACACAAATATAAATATGGCCGCCCCTATAACTGCAGCTTTACGGGCGGCGGGCCCGTAGCCATGATTTGTTCCAGCAAAGAATTGACAGATATCAGTTGTCGGTTATTTCATGACAGTTATTGCCTTTGCCAAGAGCTACATCCAAATCAAGACTAGCGAAGTGAACTCAAAATTTGACGGAACTGTGATCAAAATTGTGTGCGTAAGTAGCAGCAAAATAAAAATTGTGCGAAGCGAGCTCGAGATTTTTCTGTTATACGACTTTTCAGTCTGTGTGTGAGCAATAATAAAAATAGATACCAGAGCTACTGAATCGAACTCGAAATTTTTCAACACTACAACCAGGCTATGATCAGAACTCTGTTTACAGTGCTAAAAATATAAATAGAAACTAAAGCGAGCGATGCGAGTCCGACATTTTTCACAATATATCTGGGCTGTAGCCAGAAGAGCCTGTTGGTCTGTAAGTTCAGCGTGTGTTATAGTTTCCTCCTTATGTGTTTGGGCCACCCCCCTTGAATTGGCCGCCCTTAGCACTTTTGCCCTTAGAAGAGTACGCCCCTGGGCCGAAGGAATCACTGTTGCCTTTCTTAAAAGATCATCATCAGCCTAAATACGTCCCACTGCAGGGCACAGGCCTACCCTCTAGGAGGGTGTTTGGGCGTTAGTCCACCACGCGTGCCCAATGCGGATTGGTAGACTTCACATACGCATCGAAATTTCTTCTTCTGCATATGCAGGTTTCCTCACGATGATTTCCTTCACTGTTTGAGAGCATTCGGTAATACGTACATAAGTTAGAAAAACTCATTGGTACGTGGCATGTTATCCGTGCGGATTCGAACCCGGACCTCATGATTGAGAGTCCATACCTCTCCTCATCGTGCTACCGAGCTCTTAAAAGATAATAAACATAATCTTGATTGACATTTCCTTGTGAATGATATTTTTAATAGAGCGTGATGAACGTTTACCTATTATTTATGTTGAGTTATTTAAAAATATTCTAACTGGCAATTTCAAACACTTCAAGAAGTTTTAAAATAGAAAATGCCATTTAATTATTCATAAATTGAAAACGTGTTTTTGAATTTGATTACCAACACCTTCTACAACATTGTTTGTCGTCACTAAATTGAATTATCCATAGCGAGGCAGGTACCACTAGTGTCGTTGTTTGCGAAGGCCCTTAATCGGCACCTCGCGTGACCCTCTGACGCTTCAATTAACAAAATGGATAATCTCGACTAGGACAAGGCGACAAACTTATATTTCATGATTAACGAACCCTGAACTTTGAACGTTCCCTGATTTTCAGTTCACCTTTGAATGCTAAAGACTATAGTCTCGTCAATTCTATTTCAAATGGCTTCAATATATTATGTTTAGGGTGCGTCCACATCTGGCAAAAACTGAGACTCAAGGCCGCTCGACATTCGCGTGCAAACGCGCGAAAATCGCATGCGCAAACGCGTGAAAGCGTGAATGTGTAGCCGATACGCATATTTTTCGCGGGTTCGCGCCTTGTTAACCACTTTTTGTCGGTTTTTTGCCCCGCGTCAAAGAGCCTGCGCAAAAGCTGCGTAGACAAAACAGACTACATTCGCGCGTTACTTATTCAAACATTAGCCCAATACTGAACAAGATATTGCATACATTGTTATATTACGATGAATACTCGTCATCCACATCTTCTTTTCCTCCATTTCTTTTTAATTTATTTTTACTTTTAATGTAGACATAATTATAATACGCAAATGCATACAACAGTACGCCTGTCGAAGCAAAAACTTGTGAACATAATTGTAAAAACTGCGAATGTTGGAGAGAACGGAACACAGCTCGCGAGCTGCGCATTCGCCAGATGTGGGCGTGCACTTAGAGATAGCTCTTATAATTCTGGGTAATTCAATTTATAGAGATTTAAAGTGACAGGCAAAAAGCTTCGAGCTCTCTGAGGATAGCATCTATGACACTGATGAGATTTCTCTCTTTGTCTGAGATAATAAATAACTTTTCTTTCATTTCAAGTTATTGCTGTCTCAGAGTCAATGAACGAACACTATGTTCAGAAAGCAATCTTTTTAGGGTTCCGCAGTCAACGAACAAGGAACCCTAATAGTTTCATCCAATCTGTTTGTTTATCTCTAGGTATTCCCCACATCAATCACTCGCAGATTTTTGCACCTATTGAAACAAAGTTAATACAGAAAAAAGTATATTATTATATCGTTTATTTTAAAAGAACTTAAGTAAAATTTACAACAATATATACAACTTATGGCTAAATATGGCTATGATACTTTAAATTGATGGCAAGTAACTTTGCCTGGCGTGCAGGAGGCGATGGTTCGATTCCCGCTCAGGCCGACTCGTACCAATGAGTTTTTCGAAATGTATGTACGATTTGTAACACCACTGGCTTTTCGGTGAAGGAAAACATCGTGAGCAAACCTGCATGCTTCAATTTCGAGGCATGTATTTTACCCTCTGTCCATTATAGGTAAGTGGGCTCACCCACACTGGACAGAGTTTCGGTACTACTAGTGAAATGTGGATATTCTGAGATTTCAGAATATCTCTGACTACGCCCTCGGGGAATATAGTCGTGAGCATATGCTATGCTAGTTCTATCGTCAGGATCCACGTTTCCGCACCATAGGTCATCGAACTGATTGAACACCTTCGTTTTGAGGCATTCTGGTAAATACATAAAATACATGACGGAGTCACCGCTATATTTATATAATATAATTATTCACTATAAGAACAAACAAAATACAGCACCTAGAACAAAAATGTGCTCTGACAAATTAATTGAATTTTCTGCAACAAAGAACGCTTTAAATAAACGCATGACCGAAAATTTCAGCACTTTAGCTGTCGAAAGCAGCCGCTCGTTGCATACAATGCACCACGGGAGGGCGCTGAAAAGTGTAGTCGCATTGCAAATTAGCGCATTCGACCAGTCATCCCGAAACACGCCTGTCTGTCCGCTTGCCACACCATTTGCTTTCCACCGATTTCACCGCGCACACAACATAATATAAATGAATAAGTTGGACTAAGAATAAATTACGTATGTGGGTAACTAGGGTAGTTGACGTTCCTGTTTTCCTTTCAGTGAAAGCAGTGGATAACTAACTGCAGTACCGAAGTGCGTTAAAATCCCGCTACAAGTTTTCTACAACCAGAATTATGCTTAGGCAATGACAAATATATTATAGAACCGATGGAAATGTAATAGGGTTGCCACCTTTAGGCTTGCGCAACCCTTTGTTAGCCGATTGCAAATATGTTTCTTCCATTATGCAATAAATTGTCAACTCAGGACGAACATTTCGTACGGGGTGGTTAGAAACATTTGTACTACTATAAGTACCAATTGTTTTTCAAACTTTTCGTAATAGCAATGCACCCTTTTAGTATTCAGGGTGTTAGGGTAAACACCCGCATCCTTGAAACAGTGGGAAGGTAACATAAAAAAAAATGTTCAGTGAACATTAAAAAACTCTGCCTTAAAATTTCATAGTTTTGTATAAGATGTATAATAAGGTAATTAAAGCACTACCAAATGTTATTCTGATAAAAATGCTACTAGATCGATCTTTCGTTCATTTGTTAATAATCTTCAGAATGATATTGAACTGATAACGAATGAACCGAATTATCTGTGTATTGAATCGATTTAGAAATAAACTATTCTATAATCTAAATCTATAACGTAGTTTAGTAGAGGTAAGGCGGGGCTGAAATGATCAAGATCTTTCAGTTTGTACCAATTACAAGTTTCGCGTTTTAATAAGAACAGAAAATATTTCTAATTTACAGTTTTTTTAGAGTTACGCGGTTATTAAATAAGCAGGGTGAAAATAATATCATTAGCATCCTTTTAAACTAAGAGTCTACCCATCAAAATGAACAACTTTTACTATGGGAGCAAACAAATCTGAGCAACAAAAAAATCAGCTATCCGATGTATAACGCGATTACAACACGTAACAATGATTTACTTTAGCTTGATTTATAATTTCTATTTTACCTACCTTTACTACATTACAGGCTCACCTTGCGTTTAAACAAAATACCGGTATATACCATATCCGTAACCTCATTCAATCTATGTCCACACATTCGCTGGCTATGCTAAAATTCGTTCATTAATCAGGTTTCACAGTAAGTCAGAGTAAGCAAACACAGCCCTGCCCTAATTACTTATTTAATGTTTCTAATCGTAATTAGGATCGTACTGGTATTCATTTTTAAGCCGATTTTATGTTTTTACGAAAAACCCTGATTCTTGAAAAAATTATAACTTAATAGAGTTAACCCGCGACTTCGTCCGCACAAATGTTATACCAGATTTTAAGTCCGATCATAAGCTAACAAACAAAAAAAGTTTCATCAAAATCGGTTTAGTAGTTTTTGCGTGATGCTGCGCTGTTACAAACATACAAACAAACAGACAGACAAAAATTCTAAAAAAGGTTGTTTTGGAGTCAGGGATACCTAAAAACCATATTCGTAATCTTTTTCATGCTAATAAATCTTCAATGTACAGACACACTTCTGTTACATTTTTATAATTATAGTTTAGATTTATTTGGGATTACAAAGAGCAGCTAACAATCAGAGCTAGAGATACAATAGCGTAAAAACAAAATGTTAGAATCGTAAAAGTTTTTAGGTACAGTTGGCCAAGAGAGTCTATCAGTTTTTACAAAACTTCCTAACTAATCAAAATATCGCTAGCGCCGAGATTAGAATTATTTTAGATTCAAGTTCAAAACAATACGTCAAAAAGAGACGTTATTGTTTTATAGCGTGCAAACTAAATTCAACCTCAGGGTGGGAGACCATTTATTTGGCTGACTGTACAACAATTTCATTGTTATACAGTCAGTCAAAAAGTGGTCTACCACCCTGAGGTTGAATTTATATTATTTTGCCAATTTCATCTTCTGAAAACTTTTTAATCACAATTTTCACAGACAAATCTATTTCTGTCTTGTTGAAGATATTTGCCAACGATGAGGTTTGCTACTTACCCAGGGTGTACCGAACATGGCAGGAAGACTCCCTTCGTGCACCCCACACAAAGGTAACCCTCATACATAAACTCACGGTGCTATAAACTTTCTTCGAAACTTTGCTACAACTATACAAACTTTCGACTTGGCAAAGGTTCACTTTTAGACTACTTAAGGTTTCCGAATGGATAGACGCGCCAAATGGTGATAGGTGTACAGCCTTTTGCCCACAAGCAGCAAAAGAAAAACTTCTCATCAACCATGGAAGTTGGTGTAGATTTTCGATAAAATGTAGGCAAACCCATGGGGAGAGATGTTTGTTCTTAGCCGGCACATAACGGTGAAAAAACAGATAAACGAATGGGGCTGCTCTGCAGGTGATAATTGTACCTCAAAATACTTACGTTATTACTATCATCATAATCAGCTTATGTACGTTCCACTGCAGGACACGGCCTACCCTGTACAGGGTAGAGGTAAGTCTACTACACTTGCCTAATGTGTATTGGTAGACTGTACATGTACCAACACATACACATCAAAATTTCTTCTTCAACGCATGCAGGTTTCCTCACGATGTTTTTCTTGACCATTTGAGAGCAGTCAGTATTATGTACAAAAGATAAAAAAACTGATGGTACACGGCATTTAGTCCGTGAGGTTTTGAACCCGAACCCATACCTCTCTGCAACGTGCCACCACCGCTGTTCTGATATTAAGAAAAAAGTTATCTGGATAGACTATAACGTAGGGTATACTTTTTAAGAAACACAGAAGTAGGTACTCGGTTCTTATAAAGAGTAAGGATGATACTTATAGTGCTATTTTAAGAAAGCTATTAGTTTGAGAAGCAGCACATCTACAAACTAGAATAGATACAAGTACCGACAATCAAAGTAAGTGCACTTTTGAGCTGTATTTCTATAGATGTCTTCGAATTTCCGAGTTCACTGATAAATGTTGTAACATTTTTCTGTCGAAACTTTTATTTTCTCTTTGGAACCGACTGTGGACAGACTTCAATACCCGTTAAGATATCTTTCCCTATTCACTTTGTCTTTACGGAGAATATTCTGTAGTACCAGAGGTTTGAAAGGAGCACTGGGCCATTTTCAAGAATCCATAGTCCCACATCCAGTCTGGTCATTGCGTCGGTCGGTCCATCCGTCATGCCTTACATCCGGCTGCTTAACTCTACTCTACCAACTCCAAAGGGAGATAATTCAAAAATGTATGCCTGGCTTAGCCATTCAAGGAACGGACATAAAATAAAATTTAATTAATATTTCATAATGAATTTTTCACAGTTTCATGCTATTTACAGGTACAAAAATTATTATAAAAATTTACACTTCATATAAAGTCAAACATAATTTTGACAAATTTTTATGAAAATTATTTTTGTACCGTCTTGTTCTTCGTATTTTTCTTGATATTTCTACATAACGTACAAAGTGTTGGCCCGGAATAAAAAAACTCATAATTATAAACCGAAATGCATGAATTTATAGAAATTGATACATACAAATTTTAGATGTTGAATCTTAATTAACTTATTATGTAAGTCTTATGAAATGCATGTTGCATAAGTATAAAAAATTTTCACTTTTTCAGCAAGCATAGCATAATATGCTCACGACTTCAGAGATATTCTGAAACCTCAGAACATCCACGCTTCCCCAGTAGTATCGAAACTCTGTATAATGTGATGGGGGGTGAGCCCGTCGCCACGTTCACTTTTTAAATTAAAAGAAAAAAAACGCTGATGATTATATTATGATGTTTTTATTTGAGCGCTTATCTATTTTTGTTTCAAAATGCTACTGCTGCAAAACATTGCTAACAATGCCGCTCTGCAGACTTTGCACGTAACATATCCATTCAGTGGTGAGTTGTATTCTTTCAAAAACGCTCTCAGAAATGTTGTCTCTATCTCGTTATAACGTTTCTATGTCATTAAGAATGGCTGCTGGAGCTAGAAGCTTATTTACTTTATGTAGATTGCATTGTCTAGCATCCATTATGTTAACTGGACGCTAGACGCAATTTGCAACCCATTAACATATTACAAACTTTTTAAACATTTTAACTTAAACACAGGTTAAATATTTCATGTATAATAGGAATTTTGACCCACATGCTAGACTGAGCTGAAATTTTGCACACGTAATGCAAATCCGATGACAATACAACATTTGAAAGAAAAAGCCTCAATTTACCATAAAATTTTAAAACCCATGTTAAACAGATCCTTTACGAAAAAGGCAACTAAAAAATTTTAATCTGCAGTGGGATTCTAACAAACTACGTGTACCAAGTAAGAGCATGCTGTTTTGTTAGGTAGCTAAATGTTACAAAGTTTTTCCTAAAACTATACCAACTTCCCACAGGATGTTTTCGTAGGAAGTCTGACCCCTTTTTGCTCGGAGATGCAGCATATGTCTCTTCGTAATTACAAAATACAAAAACATTCTCATTTGTTCCAAAGGTTTAATATAATATATCTCAGTCAAGTATCTCAAACGATATTTTGCTGTCGTGATTTTCTGTTTTATTGTTAATATTCTGTTGGTGAAATAAAAAGTCTTGGAAAACGGCACCTTATACCTAAATAGGTAAACAAGACAGGCTTACTAACGAAGCATAAAATAAAGCAAAAAAAGGAAGAACTTTGATTGAAACATCAGCCAGCATAGATACTTATCATGCGACACTAATTTGTTAACCGATAACGATTACTTTCAATGTGTTCAAGTGTTTTGTGGGAAGGAGGCTCATTTTAGATCAAAGTAACATTTAAGTACCTACGACTACTATTTTTTTCGTTTGAAATGTTTCCTTTGAACCAAAATTACCTACCTACTTTAACTAAGCCTATCAAGGGATAATACTTGATAAGTCATGTCATCATGACAAGTCACTGGCTTGCTACAACAACAAGCTTAATGTGGTTGGTAATTGTAGCAAAGTATCTAACTACATCGAAGAAGGTAATGGCCATGAACATTTCCTTGTTTCATTGTGCAATAGTTTATTTGTTATTATCGAGTAAACACTTCAATAATCTCTACAAACAATAACATTGTGCACCAATATCGCGCCCCGACGATTTTAAAATCCATAAAAGATGGGGGGAAATTTACTCAATCAAATTGCAATCGCATAAAGTGTATTCTAGTTGCACGGCTTGATACCGAAAGAGGCAGTTATTGGAGTATCCACTAATGCGAGTATTCCATCTCACGGTTGGACGAACGATGCATATTTGATTTGTTCCCAATTTGCACTGTGTGTAACGTTGCGGAGCGTGCCGCAAAAAATATTGGTCGGATCAAGTTCATTTATGGCTATGTTGGAGGATCAAAATACACAGTTGTTTTGTACAGATTGAAAATTGAAAGCTTTGTTCTTTTAGATATTCAATGGATTGAGGATTTTATGGATAGCTCAATCTGTAAGCCGAATAGTTTATTAACGAGGCCTTTTATTTCTCTCGCTCTGTGTAAGCTGAGGAAATTCTTGTTTACGAATGCTTTAAAGGCCTCCGCTCATTGCAGCGATAATATCGAGCGATATTATCGCTGCGATTTTGCGATAATTGTTCTCAGTACATTTTGTATGGGGACGCGCGCGATCCTACACACTGCCGCGATATTATCGAGCGATAATATTGCTGCGATTTTGCTATAATTATTGTTCTCAGTACATTTTGTATGGGGACGCGCTCGATCCCACACACTGCCGCGATATTATCGCAACCTGGCGCAATCTCTTTCTACTACATTCAGTGAAGGGCGCATGCGTGACGCGAATCGCGGAATCGCTGCAGTGTGTAAGGTGTCGCGATATCGCTGTCGATAAGTAAGGTAAAGCCTCGGCCTTTACCTTACTTATCTAATTCGACAATTAATGAATTGTTTTTGATTGAAAATTTTACTTTCTATACAAACGATGAATTTCATTATTATGTCATATTCGGTACATACAGGATATGCTACTGAGTTGTCAATTTCATACAACAGTTTGACGCGTACGCAAAAACACTGTAGGTATATTTGCGCATACGATAATACGCGTAGACGGTAAAATCAAAACTAATATTTTAAATATCGAAAAATAGTTTAGATAATCTTATATAAATTGCAACTGGTATTTAACAAAATAATTAGATTGAAACAATAATTTCTATCTTCTGATAGTTAAATTTCAAAGTAATTCGCATATAAAGTTTCGAGGCAAAAATTATTTGTTATCATAATAAATCAGCAATGAATGGAAGCGCTAACTGCTCATAGATACATTTTAAGAGAATATTATTCCGAGAGCGAAAATGCGCGCTGCATACAAACGTACTATGGTGATATTTTCAATACTAACAAATTAAAGTCAATGAAATTTTGCGGAAACATCCTAGAAACAAATTTCTCAGTCAGTCAGATTTTCGTTAAAATATACAGTTTCAATGCTAGGATTAATTTAAGATTTGTATGGAAATCTTTGAGGCACTGTAACTTGAAAACTATACATTATAACGAAAATCTGACTCCATACAAGCATAGAAATTTGTTTCTAGATTGTTTCTGCAAAATTTCATTGACTTTAATTGGTTAGTATTGAAAATATCACCATAGTACGTTTGTACGGAGCGCGCTCCGAATAATATACCCTTAAGAATATTGTTTTGGTAGTAAGATAGGGTGAGAGTGCCCGAGCGGTGGGTTGAGATCGAGTTCAATAAATTTTTAATTTCACATAGGTACAAAAAATTGTGAAAAAAAACCGTATAAAACCATGATACTTAGATTCTGCTCTCGATTCTAAACAAACTGCTTTCTAGTTTTGCGTTAATTCATTAACACGTTTTATAAAATCTTACTTTTATTAAAACCGTTTACGCGTATAATGCGTCAAACTTGTGTATGAAATTGACAACTCTGCAACATAACATGAGAAAATCTTCTTGCAAATTTTCAATATAGGTAAGGCATGTGTTTCATTTAAGTATATTGTCTTTAGTTCACTGTTTCAAAGCAGTGTTCAAACGCTCACACATGTGCGTGACAGAGGAAAACAGCCTAAGTTAAGTGTACCTACATCGGAGGGTTCAGTTGTTCTAAAGTAAACTTTACAAACAAGTCAGATGCCGACTGTCTGTGGTCTGTCTGACACAAACCACTACATTAGTATGTATTATTACAAAAAGTGTTTTAACATAATGTGCCAGAACACGTAACCCGAGCTTGACCGTGGAACATTATTCCCAATGCATTTTGGTTACATTTGATGCCAACATTGTGGTTTTGCCTTTACTCGTTGTTAGATATTTGCAACGTCATGAGCATTGCTCTTGTTCTGAAATGGAATGGAATAAATTATACTTTAAAAAGTATCATTAACGTTGGTCGGTTTTTTAACTTCTACAATTGAAATCCAAGTTAACTATCGGTGAAAATATCTAGATATAGTAATTAACTACTTACCTACTATAGTTTTTAAGTACAACAAAAATAATATTCTAGAAAAGATTTTATTTTTCACACGATAATAAAAAACAAAATATATTTTAACTCCGATGACACCCCAAAAAGTTATTCTAAAGCTATTTGATATTTTATTTAATTTATTTTCTTTAAATTGTAACAATTGGTTTCATACACAGATAGTTGGTAGTCAGCAAGTTCCTATCTATAGATCAATAGAAATAAAACGCATTCCTACTATGTATGTTTTATTGCCATTGATTAGTTGATATGGTTACCTTAATACCTACCTTACTACTTTTGTATCACGTCTATACTTAGGCATTTCGGGCTGTCACATCTTATCTCTATACCAATTTCCAACGTTCTACGTCAAGTTTCTTAAACCTAAAGTGGTTCGTTTTCCAATTTTGGTATGAAACACTAAAAAAGACAATATAAAACTTCCAAACGTCAACATTCACCTCGACCGTGAGTACTAAACACTAGAACTTGATTCTACGTTCCTAACATCGTACCTCTATAGCCAGGAAATGGGGAGATGCCTCCGAAATAGCCTCACGAACCGTTTTGGTCGTGAATGCAAATTAATCTCTCAGCCTCACTGCAATCGCCTATGCTGTCTATGTGACGGTGAATACTAAACTCTGCTTTGTAAGTCAACACTCTGTGGGTGCCGACGTCTTCTGAATCATAAATTTGGGTCGTGCTTCGTTAATAGCTTATTGATTTGTGTTATCAATAATTTTCCTATAACGATCTTTTAACTGTAGATAGAATTAAAATGGAAGTAGGTATTGGTAGTGCTAGATAGACGTTTGAATAAAACAAGGTTTTGAGTCTCAATTTGTACTAATTTATTTGGGCATTTGCCACTTGCTGTACAGGGTTCAACTTCATATGCTGACTCTTTAAGGGGATGATCAGACCATCAAACTGAACATATTTCTCTATGGGACCAAGATCATCAAGATCATCAAGACATTTGGTTTACTCGAACCAATGGTTTGAAATTTTTTATGGAGGGGCTGATTTTATGTAGTTATGTATTTTATGTTCGATTTTGGTGCCATAGAGAAAGTTGTTCATTTTGATGGTCTGATCATCCCCTTAAAAAAGTGAAGGACCCTATATACAAATCGGCGCGGCGGTTCCCTTTTCGTTGGTAAACCGCCGACTAAATGTACATTGTGGATATTCCACATTCTTTAAATGATGCATTACTAACCTACATGATAGTATTAAACTTAAATTAATGTTTGTGACGATGTCTGGATGTTTGTGACTCAAACAGAAATAAAAAGCTTAGATATGAATGAAAGATACCTACAATAGTGAAATAAAATTTGTAACCTGTAGAAGTTACTTATACCTTTTGTGTTTGAACCTCATAATCTTTCTCATTGGATAGTTCACTGTTTTTTGAGTAAAACGAAATTATCAAAAACATTGTTCAACCGAACCAAAAACGTTTCCTAACGACCAAAAAATACCTCAGTGACCATATTAGATGAAAATAGCTGTCATGCATGGTTGCGTTTTTCTAGTACTTTTTGGCTAATTTTGCTACGAAAAACTGATTTGTTAATAGAATAGAATAGAATTTGTCTTAAAAAAAACACATTACAAAAACAATATATCAAACAGTCAGTACTTAGAAATACAATACAGTACTTATAATTTATACCTTTGAATCTTAAATTCGAGAGGCTCTCAACACATTGGGTGGCGGTTTTAATAAATAGGTGAGAGGTTAAAAGTGTTTCAAGAATATTGTAGCTCATGGACGATAAATCATAATAAAATCTGACTAACAAAAGCATAGTGCAAGAGTTCTTGCAACAATTGTTCAAGAGCAAGAGAAGTTCTAATAGATTCCACATATGACGTCCACAATAGTTTCCTTTAAACAAACAGAAGCGAGGAGATAGTAAACTAAACTTCATTTACGAACTCGTCTTAAGAAAATTGCAGGTACTTACAATGTGGTGTGTTATCCGAGGCAACATCTACAGCCGCCTCAGAGAGGCAAATTTGTTTGCCGTGTCAAGAATCCCGCAGTTACCGCTATAGACCAGGAGCAAAGAACAAGATTAGAACTGTCAAGAAGTAAAAGAAAAGGTTTTTGTTAAGGTATGTCCTTTTACATGAGCCATATAATAGTTCCGGCCTAGAATTGATCACCCTATGGACCATCTTTTTCTTCCTATGGGTGGTGACTGAGAGATGAGTTTCTTATGCTGTGTTTCACTGTGCGAAAGGCTAGGCACTTATCACTACATGACAAACGTCATTGCATCCTGAAACCAAGATATTAAATTAAGCCTTGCTTCAACTGATAGTTTTAGCAAGGCTTCTGATCACCCCTTATGGAATGATGGTCGGGAATTATGATTATGAGTTTATTTTCGTATGCAGGTATGTCATATAAAACTTTTCTTATAAAACGATCACAAAACTTGAACTATTATTTTAAAATAAGTATAGAATAGAAAACCGTTTGTGCAGATTTAATAATAACAAAGTAGAATAGTAACTGATTGTTCTACTTTGCTTTCAGTATTTTTTTCTATTATTTGATTAAAAATAGAAAGGCATATTATAAATACTAGGCCCGTCTCAAATTCACACAGTCCTCTAAACATATTTACAAACCCCAATATTTCATCCAAAGTCGATCACGTAGATCAGTATCGCTGATCGTACTCCGTTACGGCACGTGACAACACTTCCTCATCTTCTTGGCTGCACGTGGCTCTTATCTTCTCGATATATTATCTACTCGAACTTCACTATTTGAGCTTTGACAGTATTTTTAGGACAGCTCTCGGTCTATGATGCTGCCAGTTTATTCCAAGATTTCCAAGTCTACACCACTGCCACTTCTTACTCTGTTTTGATTAATAAGTGGATTTTAACTCAAATCAACGTTGCTGCATGCTGTTCTTATTCGAATTTACATATTATCTTTCAGCCTAATTAATGAAATTGTCTGAAATCTAAGGATACCTTTCAACACGGCTCTTATTTTGCTCGAATATAATATTTATATCTCGAAATTACTCCTGCATTACGTATTCCGAAAAACTAAAAAAATTCGGAAATTACAGTACCTCGGTCATCATTATAAGAAGTGACAAAATACAAACTTTTCCAGATTGTACAGGGGAACATTTTGGAAAGACAAATGCCTGGCAGAAGAAGGACTTCAAGGATTAAAAACCTATGTGAATGGTTCGATATAAGCACCACCTCGCTGTTCAGGGCTGCAGTCTCCAGGGTACGAATAGCCCACCTCCGATGAGATGGCACTACAAGAAGAAGATAATGTTGTATTGAAATATAAATTTCACTTGAAAATATAATTTCATTTTACTTTCTAAACAGTTTTATTTACAAACTCTGTGGAGAAGCAACAGCCAAAGCGGCGAAAATCAGATGTTAATTTTATTCATATAAAGAGTGCCTCCATCTCACTCAACGTACTTGCCCTATACTTGCTAATGAATATTACCTTAGAATATTCTGCAACAATTACTCAGAATTAATTAATATTTCAAAGAAGAGCTTCTTCAAAGTATTAAATTACGATATAAGTAAGTAAACGTTTTAGGCATGAAGACCGCTTGCGGCTTAATTCGTTTCAATTACCGGCTTCTTATTCATAACGAAGCTTGTAGTCTTGCAGTAAAAACATAATTATTTTGATAATTTTAAGCATATCATGCGTAGCATGTGCTCACGACTATATTCCCCGAGGGGGTAGTCAGAGATATTCTGAAACCTCAGAACATCCACGTTTCACTAGTATTACCGAAACTCTGTTTAATGTGACGTGGAGTGAGCCCGTCGCCACTAGTGATGGACAGTGGGTAGGTACAATACATGCCTTAAAGCATGCAGGTTTCCTTACGATGTTTTCCTTCAACGAAAAACCAGTGGTGTTACAAATCGTACATAAATTCTGAAAAACTAATTGTTACGAGTCAGCCTAGGCGGGGATCAAACCATCGCCTACATCGCAGGCAAGGTTACTCGTCACTGGACCACCACGGCGTTGGCACGGCTTGATAATTTTAAAAATAGTAAAAAAAGTAAAATATCTTCTTCTTTCGTATCAAGCAGGCGCAAAATCTAATGACAATCACTCACGATGTATAAAGATTTAGCCAGTAAGCAATGTTCGTATCATAAACTCAATAAAACTAGCGTAATAGGTTATGATTCGTATCGAGGTTGACTGCCCAGTCGTAGGTATATTGTTTTCATTTGAGGAAAATGGTAAATACAACACGACAATTTCTTTAAAACTGTATTGGAAGGAAAATAG
Organism: Agonopterix heracliana; assembly: GCA_963693445.1. Lineage (NCBI taxonomy): Eukaryota > Metazoa > Arthropoda > Insecta > Lepidoptera > Depressariidae > Agonopterix > Agonopterix heracliana. The sequence goes on from OY856310.1 coordinate 8,732,246, forward strand.
AGGGGAAGAGCCGATGAGATGCCTAGCACAGATAAATAAATAAAATGTTGACATCGTGATGGCGTATCAGGAACTCAGGCATTTGCAGTAAAGACAAGAATTGTGAATACTCCGCTGACAATGACGTCATTATTGATTTCAATCCTCCTTCACTGTAAAGGGTGCATGATTGTGAAATTCACTTTTCCTTTATTATGAGGAACTATCAAACCATTGCTTCCTTTAAAACTTCAAAAACTGGTCAAGTTTGTGTTATTGTCATGCATTTCGGTTCATACCTAACTGATGCTGTAACAGACAGGGATGGAACGATCTTTTAAGAGTTCCTTGTCAGATTAAAGATCATTAAAAAAAGAAAGTAAAAAAAATATTAAATCTATCTCTCTAAGGAGTAGAGAGATAGATTTAATATTTTTTTTACATTCTCTTTTTAAGGATAGTGCAGTAGAGACTGCATCTTTAATTAATTATTTTAGGCACTTGCTGTGCCCACGACGTCATACGCGCAAACCACTGACTTTAAATAATCATAAATTTTGATTCAATGAAGCGATTGCGATGAAATATCCTAAATGTTAATTCATACTAAGCCCTATGCTTTTTGAAATTGGTTTGAAACGGCAGTTTTGTGATGCAAGCACTAACAAACAGACGAAAATGGTCTCAATTCATCCCATCCTACGTACCTATCTTAAAGGCAAAATTTAACATCCACGCCAAGTTTACAATTTAATTATATGTTTAGATGTTATCTGTATACATATACCATAGCGTAATGTTAATATACTATGCTATCACACGATTTGGATCTAAACTCACTTTGTAACGAGTCAGCTTTGAAGAAATTTAATCGAAGATTTATCTGTTTTATCAACACTACAAATAACGTTAGTTCAAAGACAAAATATTCTGTGATAGTAGCAAAGTAGTGCATTCTGGGAGTATTTAAAATTAGATGCTGAAAATTCATCACGGAATTGCCGAAGCTTTTGTCCGATAAATTGCATTCGTAACACTTAACATTCACAGAAGCTAACCGCTGAAACATGTCAGTCACTGAATGCATTCAATCAATGCACATGTCAAACACCCAGTGAATAGGTTAAGCGCGTCATGCAATTTTATGTTGAAATGTTGGCCCGCGATGTTTTGCCTTTTCAGTATTTTTCAGCTAAAGTGACGAAACATGTCTCGAGGCGAAGCGAGAACTGTTTACATTACGCTCACGTACTGTTCGCTGCGACCGACGTCGTCGGCGATATTCCAGAATAATGTGTGATTTTGAATAAATTTCCCTGGGCGGAAAAAAGTGGAGGCGATAGTTTCGTTCGGTAAAAGGGTTACACTTTGCGTGGGGATTGGTATTACGAATTTCGGAAAGACACGTACATATTTTCAACACTACAATTTTCTTGAATTTTGCAACGATATTGTCTGTCGAGTAAGTTCTCGAGTGGCGACCGCGTAGGTACCGGAAAGCGCAGCGTAGGCAGGCCAAGGTGGACCGACGACCAGGTGAAGGCGGCATAAATCCATTGGATGAGAGCAGCGCAAGACTGGTCGTTGTAGCAATCCTAGAGCCTATTTCCAGCAGTGGACATCCATTGGCTGAGATGATAATGATGATGTTGATTATCGTCGATGCAAACAATCATTTGTTAGTGTTGGAAGGTATCCTGTGAATTTCCAGTAATGCTCAATATTCACAAATGAAGTCAAAACTGTTTCACGAACATTGTCTATCCTATCAATAATTGCAAACACCACCGAAAACTATGCTAACTAGCTGAGCCTATGTAGCAACGCGTCTTTTCATACCTATGATAGTTAGCTATGACTCGCAGTAGGAACCAAAGAATTAAAAATAATCGTGTAGGCTGTACACACGGCGAAAGGTCGTTTTTGCAAGTTTCACGTCAATAAGCTTTGCTAATAATTATGAGCAAAACCTAAGTTGGCTAAGTTAGCTTAATTCGCAATGGGGTTTGAGCATTTCAAATCCACAAGTAGCCAAAGAGACCAGAAGCCACTGGATTGCCATGTCCGTATCTTGCATATCCATCTTCACAACCATCGACTGTAGTCGAGCCTATAGGGTTGACTTACCATTTAACATGATTATTATTATACGCTAAGTAGGTAGAGCACAATGACGTAGTCACAAGGTAGGTATAGGAAACGATGTGGGTAGCTCTGACCTCCATTAGACTCAAGTAACGGTGTATGAACCCTGATCTGATTATAGGTACTAGAGCTAATAGCCGTGTACTGCTCTACACGCCTACATCTATACATAGATCTGTATGTAGACCTAAATAGGTGCTTATTTATGAAATTAGTACTAAATGACTTAATTATATGTCGTGTGTATAAAATCGAATACAGTCGATCAAATACCTACGTAACATAATGAAAATGAAATGAAAATGTACACAATAACATAAAAAATATTCTTATACAAATCCATACATAAAATTACAGTACTCAAATGTAAGTAACAACAGATTTTTTTAACATTGAAAATGTTTTTTCGATCGCTTCTGTATAGCATCCAGATTCACAAAAAGTGAAATATCGCCCTGGTGTCGTGAGTTTTAGGGCTACGTGAATGGTGGAAGTCTCAAAAGATGTGTCTCAACGAGGACTATAATAGGATTAAAAAAAAATATTTAAAAGTCAAAAACTTTTTTGGAAAATTGTAAAAGTGTCGAAAAATGTCGCATTTTTTCGGGGTCTTGTCTCACTATATCGCCTATTTCTCGAGAACAAAAACCGATATCGAAAAAATGAAAAAAACCCCTCGGGGTAATGAGATGGGCTACATTTTGAAAAAAACCGGACCTCTCTATCTCTTACGGTCTAGGCTGTGGCTTTTCCTTTATTTAGCGAAATTATTGATAGCGCGGCGCGCTGAAGGCGCGTGGCGCTAAGGCCTGTTACAGACTTAGATAGTTAGTTAGAGTAAAGGCATGTTCGTATTTTCATTTAAGTAACTATAATACTTACTTTTGATTTAAAATTTCATGTAATATATTTATAATTGTGATTTTATTTCCATACCTATTTAAAATGTTTATTTCTGTTACAATTAATGGTACCCGTGTATTACTAAATTGTATATTTATTGGAAGGAATAATAAAATTTAAGAATGAAAAAAAAATTAAAGTTTAAAAATTAAAATACTTAATTTAAAAAAAAATGTTCTGATTCTGCACTGTGCGAGGGATATTCGCGGTTGAAAGATTATTATTAACAGGAATAAAAAAATAATTTCTTTTAATTTAATTTAATTTACTTAATTCTTCTTAATTCTTTTCTTTTAATTTATTTAATGTAATTTACTTACACAAGTTCTTAAGACAGCAAATTGTAAATTGCAAATTGAAAACAATGACCGATCTTTCACCACGGAATAATATAATACTTATAAGTAATCGATTTCACGAAACACAAACCAATTTTGTACAAGCCATCATCGGATTCGGGTTTAAAAAGTAAGTAAGTGTAGGGTTATTTATTTTAAATTGAGCTGATTCAACTTACAACAAAACACACAATAGCAATAATCTAGTCCGCAGTCCGTCTTTGTATCACAAGTGGATCGTAAACTTCGGTACCTTCCTATTTAAACAAAACACTATTTAAATAAGTTTAGAAAAAGATGTTTATTTATATTGCGCACAGCTGAGAGCAAAATAAGTCCATTATATAAAAAAGAACCATCATAAATAGTAGATTACACACGTGGGTCTCAGATCTCATGTAATTGTTGACCGAGGCGAAGCCGAGGTCAACAAACATGTGATCTGAGGTTTTCTTATTTACTGCCCAAGGTTAGTAGGTATAGAAGTAGGTATACTATTTTTCTCCTCGACGGAGGCGGAAAGCGGCAAATTTGTTTAGCGCAGCGGGACGGAAGTTGACACTTTCCATCCGGAGGGGTGAAAAAAAACCTTACCTACTCTTTGTCGAATTATGGAGATCGATCTTTATACTTGAGTTATTGCAATAAAATTAGGTTGAGTAAGTTATACGATACTAAAAACAAATTAAGTAATCACGAGACTTCTTAAAAAGTCAAGTTAAATTGACATAATTAAATTAGAAAATTTATTATACTGCGCACAGCTGAGAGCTAAATAAGTCCATTGTATAATAAAGAGCCATCATAAATAGTAGATTACACACCGAGAGGGCAGGAAAGTATAGAAAGGTCTTAGACCTCACATGTGATCAAGTTAAGTTGCCATAATTAAATGGGAATGGGATGGGGTTTATGATTTGGTAAGTAGTAAAGCGAAATTTTATGGCTTATGTTATGACATAAGTATTCAGTTGGCATGGAAAATGAAAGGAAAAAGTAGCGTGATTTACAGTTCACATCTGCGGCTGCGCTGTGAAGGAGAATATACCTAGATATACGAGAAATGTTCGGCAGTTTTTTTTTTTTCATTTTTGTATTACAAGATAATTTAGTGTAAAGAATATACCTAGATATACGAGAAATGTTTGGCAGTTTTTTTTTCATTTGGTATTACAAGATAATTTAGTGTAAAGAATAGAAACTTGAATAGATCCTAAACATGGAGAAGAAATTACCTTCGAGTAAATGTATCTGCAATAAAAAAAATTGTAGCAAAATTTGACTGTAAATTATGTTATTTGTACAAATACAAGCCAAACTAATGTTAAAAGCAATGAAAGTGGCGTAAAGACCATTGTTTCTCTGTGAATAGATCAGGAAGCGGTAGAGACTCATATATTGCATGATAATTGTTAAGGTCCCGAAAGGACAGAAGTCATAAATCAATAGTAAGTATGTTGTTAAAGTAATTTAAGACCATGAAAAAGATGGGACTTTATTGTTCATAGGGTCGCTCACGAACAATATTACAAAAGAATGACTGTGAAAAGGGTGGTACAGAGTCTGTCGCACGTGTCACAGTTACAAATAAAATAAGTTAAAAATCAATATTTGTTGCATCACGCAATCGACGATGAATAAATTTTGTTTTGTTTAAGTAATTCATTCAATTCATTTTCAATGTCCAAGAAGGTCGTGATAGACACGAGATCTGTGAATTTTTTATTTCGAATTTGGCTCTGGCTCTTGGCGTACAAGTTCACGGGCAAAAACTAGTATTAAAATAAATCGTTACATACAAAGGTAAGCTTAGGAAGATTATTATTTTTGTTCTTACACTACACTTATTATAACAACAATTTATTAGTCACAATCGTAAGTGCCACCAAGACGCTGCTATATTTTGTAGATGGAAAGACCAAATATGATTAACATCTCAAATTGAAATTATACATATTATATTAAATATTTAAGTATATATTACCAAAGAGAATATTACATTGAGTATGACCTATAATACAACGATATACAAAGAGAAAATCAAGCTTCCTCGGAAAAAGGAATTTTATAAAATGAATTCCCATACTTAACCGGGAATTTACTATTCTCCTAGTCTCTTACTGATATTCTACCCAATTAACTTCATCCTCTCAGAAATTTCATTTTCATTCTTGATAAAAAAAGAAGATAAAAATAATAATGCATTTACATAGTAATAATCTAAGCAGACGATCCTTAAGTAAGCTAGCTTTTCCCTTTATACATATTTTAATAAAAGATAATTTATTCAATAAAATCTCTTTGTCGCCACCCCATCATAACGAACGGAAAATGGAATATTGATGGTATCGAAATTGATTTTAATTTTCTCGTTTTAAATTATGCTATTTCAGTTTTTTTCAAATGTAAATTTGTCGTCAACGTTCTTTATAAGATCGAAGATGACACTTCGTTGAAATTGAAAGATAACACGGGACAAGGAAGATGGGATAGCATCTGTATTATAGCGGGAAAGCCGTTGTATTATAGTCTTATCTCTGGGAATATGGTGAGCTTCGTTCTAATACCTACATTATTCTAAGATTAAAATATACTTTATGTTTATACCCATTATACAGGGTTTAAGGAAAAGTATCATTAACGCGAAAAAAAACTATTACATGCTAAAAAAAATATGTATAGTATAATTACTAATCATCTGTATATATTTTTCATCTGCCCTCATTTACTCATCACCCACTCAAGATCTTAGGGAAAAGGGAGGGGCTGAAAATCAGCGCTGCGCGGGTTCAACCCCGTGCCAGCACAGGCTGAGCCTCGACCTTTTGTCTCAATTGTGTAATAATACTTTTTTGTGTACTGTAAGAAAAATTGAGGCAGCAAATGACTTTTTAATTTAATTTAATTTAATTTAATTAAGTAAGTTTCAATATCTACCTAACTACTAACTACCGACATCCCACTTGCCGAAAACTAAACAATTTTTTTGTATTTATCATTGCTAAAAAGAAACAAGCAAGCTATGAGTCGGCCGAATATTGTGACCATTTATCATATTCGTGCTGTTTACGTCAGTGTTAGGATCATTCATCACCGGACGGGGACGAGTGGTTAATGGGGGTCCCACGTCACGACTGCGTATCTCCAATTAAACCCTACGCATTCTACTGTGCAAGATTTTCAAAGAGATAGCTAAATCCTTGTTAAAACTGAATGAATTCAGAGCTCAGAGGTCCTGCTGAGGAGTAGTTTTAGCATTATTACTGTAACTACCCGATGAAATCGGTTTCAAATCGACATTCATTGTGTTTTTTTGGCAGTTTAGAGCGAACCGGTTTCTAAATATTTAGTTAACTAGTTAATTTCAGACGGTCGATAATATTATGATCTAAGAATAAAAAAAATATTTGTAAAAAAAAGTATACTTTACCGATCTTGTAAATCACATTTAATCATACTTCGGAAACTTTCCCTATACTGATTCGTATAAATTCTAAAGATACCACTTTCGAATACAAATTAAGTGTTTAAAAAAATGTTGAGAGCTGAAAAAAATTTGCTATCCGTGGAGACATTTTTGGACATACAATTCTGTTCGAAAGCAATTTCATACTACATTGAATTAAAATATTGAATTTTACACTACGATTTTTTTATTGTGATTATAGGTATAGATTCTTCATATGGACGGGTCCGTAACGCAAGTCCGAATTACACATATCCGAATGCATGAAGTCCGAAGACAGCATCAGAATAAAGGTAAGGTTTCCTAAGTATCTGACGCTCGAATAAATACTTAGAAACGAGGGAAGAACAACTCGCATTAAAGGAACTGAAACTAAAAACCTTTTCACCTCACAAGCTCGGAAAGATTTTGTTTATCATTCGAAATCTGAGTGCAAAAGTGCATTTTATCCGCTAGCGTGGAAAGAGTTTTTGAAATTCTAATCTGTCTTTTCAATATTTTTCTATACCGCCAATCCACTGAAAATGCTTAATAACTATTTCATGTCACTGGCCAGCACGAAAAAAAAAACTTTTTAAAATGTTCTTTTTAGCAATTCACTTTTTTTCCTCGCTGTTGTGAGGTGAAAAGTCGTGTGTTTCGCTCGGCTGCAAAGTTATTCTGCGTCTCGTACCTTTGAAACCCTAGAATCCTTCGCTTGCTCAGGTTTCAATACAAGTACTCGCGCCAAAAAGCAAGCAGCCTAGCATAACAAATAACTATTGTTTCTCTGGCATGCATGGCACCGCACGTTAGTGCTTACCTACCTCTAATTTATATAAGTAGGATTTTTTTTTAAATCAGTGTCTTTGACCGGTATATTTTAATATGCTGACGGTTTGAAAGGGGGTGGTCCGGCCAAACTGAACAACTTTCTCTTTGGGACCACTATCGAAATAACGAAAAAAAAAACAGCTGACATACTTACCATACATTTGAGTTGAGTATGCTGATAATTTTTTCTGATTCCGATGTTGGTCCCATAGAGAGTATTGTTCAGTTTGACGGTCTGATCATCCCTTTAAATTCCGTCAGTACCTATATTATGAAGAACCCTATAATATTTATTCATTTTTCGCCCATTTTAGCGCCCATTTTATCATTTGGCGATCAAAATCGTCTCCGCTTAAACCAATGGGACATAATTATACGCCAAGATGGTAAGGTAAGGTATATAAGTTAATTTGCAGTCACAGAATATTTGTAAAGTCGTATATTTGTGGATTTTATTAATAAGTTGTCCCTAAGGACTATGCCACACGGTGCGGTGCGCAGCGCGTCGCAATGCAATGATTTCGACGGACCGACTGCTCGGAGTCATTACGGACGGAGGTCAATTCAATCGCAGCGTCACCGTACCACACCGTTTGACAACAGAACTTAGATGGATATCGCTCAGCGGTGAACACAGTTGCAGCATGCGACATTTGAAGATTTTCCGAAATAATCTATATTATTTACTTATCTATTAATAAAAACTGATGTGCACGTTGCTAAACATACGCGACGCTACACTAACGCTAACGCGCGGCGGACCCGCTTCACCGCAACGTTATGTGATTCCGTGTGTTATCCGCCTTAGAAACTGTTTTTAAAACGTAATTAATGTCAATTAACGTTAACTTTAACGACCAAAATGTTTTCAGTGTATGTTAATTTAACAGAGGGTTTCACTCAACAAATACTTATTTACGTTTTGGAGGAAACGGGGTCACTTCTGGGACCCGCTAGGTATTCGTTAATTACTGATAAACCTTTAAAACTACTGTTTATTTTACTACCTTTTGCTCTCGGCTTCACTTGTGGGGTTTGGCCTGTTTTTAGGAATACGCGATTTCCTGTATAACGTTTTCTCACGCTTCAAGGTACGGTCAGCATCAGATAATAATCGAACACCCTGAGGGTCAAGAGTGCAGTTTTTGAAACAGTTGAAAATGTCAAAATTACTATGGAGATATGCATCTTTCTACTGATGATTTGACTTTCAAAAATCGTACTCCAGGTTTCTCTGTTGCTGACCTGTAAAATTTTATTTGATAAATTGTATGTGCTTGCTCTAGATTACACTCATGGTACATTTACTCGTTGCGATAATTATGCACCCTTTATAAGATAATCAACACCGTATAGAGCCTCCCTTTATCAAAATAAACGTATCTAAACCCTATTATTTTATTTGGTTTTATTTCACCTCCGTGTTTCAAACAAAAATTCCAATTTACCCTTCAACATCTCCTTCAGTCTGTAAGGAATAAGCGTTAACAGCTCAATTACATAAAACAATCTTTTATCACCTTCATCTGCCTCACCTAAACGTTATTTATTTTATATCGGCATACAATGTAAATTTTACGATCTAGTTTACAACTCGTTGTTGGCGATAGAATAGTGTGATTCTAAGTGAAAATACGTTTTGAGAGTGGCTATAAGGTTGTAACTGAGTTTTATGTCGTTCCTTGTTTGAGATGCGAGCTGCTTACGACTTGCAGGGTCGTTAAATGTGTGCCACAGAGAACGCGAAATACTTAGAACTTGGCAGAGTGGAGTGCATTAAGAGGAATTCTAGATTGTCGTAAGGTATGACCTTAGCGTGAATTCGGCTTTATTGCTGAGACGAATCTTGACTTGATCTTAACAATGCTAGTGAGATTGTCTTTTAACTATACGGTGAAATTGAAATGAGACGATTTTTTTTACTGCTGGTTCCATCTAGAGCAAACCATTTCATCCACACACCTGTTCACACATTTGATTAGAGTTTTGTACTCTTTTATACAAGGTGTTTCATAAGTAACAATAAATTTTTAAAACTCTTAAGGGGGTTGTTTAGACCGTCAAACTGAACAACTTTCTCTATAGGACCAACATCGAAATCGCGAAAAAAATAATTTCATATCCCATACATATTTTAGCTCTAGTCGATTTGTAGAGTATAGAACATAATTTATTTTTTTCGCGATTTCGATATTGGTCCCATAATGAAAGTTGTTCAGTTTGATGGTTTACACCACCCCCTTGAAGCTTTATTTGTATTTTTGTAACACCTTGTATATGCCATGGTAGAGTATATATTACAGTTTTGTATGGAACAGCAAATTTCTTTTATGTTATCAGGTTTGCTCCGACTAGTAAAAGGTGTTCAGCTTGAGGGTCTGACTGCACCACCCCTTAAAAAATTTCGAGTCATTTCAATCTCACCCTAATAGATAAATTTTCTTGAATGTTTCTTTTTTGAAATCTAAAGTGAGTACGTCCTAATTTGCATACGAATAAATGCATAAACTCTATACTTCCTTCGCTATTTTCGTTCAATAAACAGAATGTGGAAAATTAAAAAAAGGTACTCTGGGAAAGTTCCAGTATCATGGATAGGTTAATAGGCATGAGCCTGATGTAGCTAAACAATTATGGGTAGTTTGAACCAAAGCGTATTTAACTTGATGATACCACTTCATGAAGTATGTAGAGTGAAAGACATGGAGTTCCGAGTAAAACGATCACGATACTTAGACGAAACTTTTTAGTTCTAGTTTAGGACTTCTAGTTCGATTACGCCTTCGCTTGCTGCTTAGAAAATGACCTCTTCGTGTGATTTTCAGAGAGTGAACGTCACTTTTACCATCGTTTAGTGTGGAAAAAGATTAGTCGCGCGCAAGTAGACAAATCATTCTAGGGGCAGGTTCAAGAGCAAGCGACCATTTACAACACAAGCTATATGTTTTTAGGTGACTTAAAAAGGAGGTTATTTAATAGCATTTTAAAAAAAAGTTAATTAAAATCTTCCAAAAAAAGTAAAATTCATTTTTAATTAAAATTACTCATCTAATTATAATTAATGGATGCCAAAAAAATAGACACGCCCCGTCAGAGATGTATTATCTTGGAACGTGAGGGTATTTGAAGAGGAGGAACTTTGGTCAAATGGACAAAATAATCGATTGTTGTTATTAAATGTAAATAAAGTTCATCAGAGAATATAAGTGGCGACGGGCTCACCCCCTGTCACGCTGGACAGAGTTTCGGAAGTACTGGTGAAACGTGGATGTTCTGAGGTTTGAGAATATCTCTGACTACCCCCTCGGGGAATATAGTCGTGAGCATATGCTTATGCAGGCTTCATTAGAGAATTGGAGTAAGTACAAGTAAAATTTAACAGCGTTACACAAATTATCTAGTCACATTTAAAGTACCAGTATCTACCCTGGACTTGTATTATGTTTATGATATTTATGATGACTAGACAACGATACATAATACATTTAGGTACAAACATCGATGACTCGGGTAAGAACAACATATTCATATTTTAACATACAAAATACTGCCTCTTACGGGATTCGAACCCGCACAACAGGCAGAGGTTCATTACCGAGACTATCGACTGATCTGCGGCTGTCTAAATAATTATGTACTTGCATAGAGGGTAAATTTTTTTACTACTACAGATACATAAACCCCCAGGGTAAAAATCCATTAATCATGTAATTACATTTGGCCTATTTGATCTTGATTAATTATGTCATTCACAAACTCGGACAGTGGGTACAATACACGCCTCGAAATTGAAGCATGCAGGTTTCCTCACGATGTTTTCCTTCACCGAAATGCCAGTGGTGTTACAAATCGTACATGAATTCCAAAAAACTCATTCGTACGAGTCAGCCTGGACGGGGATCGAACCATCGCCTCCTGCACGACAGGCAAGGTTATTCGCCACTAGACCACCACGGTTTTAATTTTAATTAATTAATTAATATTAATAACTATTATAAAACCGTAAAATCATGAGGAATAAAAAAGTAGCGGTTCACTTCATATAAATTCAAATAACACTCTATAGCGCGATTTAAAAACGTGCAGCGCCATCTATTGACAAAATTGTTAGTTTGTTTGTTTGTTCGCGCATCACGCAAAAACTACTGTACCGATTTTGATGAAACTTTTTTTGTTTGATAGCTTATGATCTGACTTAAAATCTGGTATATAATTTGTGCGGACGAAGTCGCGGGAAAACACTAGTTATTATTAATATGCTAAAGACCTTGTTACAATTTCAAGTAGTAAGTATTGTTTAGTTTTCTGATGTTAGTTTTGTTCAGTTCATGGATTTGTGTTAGGTTTAAACTTTCATCTAATATGCGGAGTGTTAGATTAAGGTACAATTGGGCTGGTATGGCCTCAAGGTTAAAAGCCCTATGTAAATATAGAATTAAAAAAGAAGTTCATGTACAGGATGAAAAAAAAACACTCTAGTAATAATTTTAGGGGTAAAATTAACATCTTTCACTATAGAGCCATCATCCAGAAAATATTAAAAAATCTGCTGTTTCATACAAAACTCTAGTACCGACTCGACCCAAGTGTATGGGACATCAGATTTTTTTTTTCTATGGCTTAATTGTGAAAGTTGATCAGTTTGATAATCTAAACCACCCCGTTAAATATTACTACGGTATTTTGTTACACCTTGTACACAGGTTTCAACTTAATATGCTGACGGAAGATCAGACCATGAATCTGAATAACTATTTCTATGACACCAAAATCTAAATTGCGAAGAAAAATCTGCTTTCTTATTTATACATTTGATTCGAGTAGGATTTCAGCTTTGTATGAAACAGCTAATTTTTGTTGCGATTTCGATGTTGAACTCATAGAGAAAGTTGTTCAGTTTGATGGTCTGATCATCCTCTTAAAAAACCATCAACATAATATTTAAGAAGGACCCTTTACAGGAAAAGTATCATTAACCTTTAAACCACATAGGTGTACTCTACCCATCTAACTGAACAACATTTATTATGGGAGCAAACGTGACAGAGATAAAAAATCTGCTGTTTCATACTAAAGTGCAACCTACTCGACTAAAATTTGGTTTAAAGGTTACCATTTCCTTACACCTACATGCATGTTATAAAGGTAAAAAGTAAATCTCTCGAAAATATATTTCCACTAAAATGTTACCTGTAGTTTAGTGAATCTTTGTTTGAGCTCGTTATTCAAATTACCCTTTACACTTCCCTCTTAATTTCAGGGGCTGTTGTTTGCAGGATTCTCTCGTATCGTGCGGTCAAATTCTCTCATAAATTTCCACCGTGATATTACAAAATTAAGGCCCTCATACTAACTACAAGGACGTTTAGCATAGCAAAATGATTACGGTCACGATTTATGTAATAATATGCCTTTAGTATATTTCAGGAAACGAAAACAATTTGTTATATGGGATTTATTAATCCCTACATTTTTTGTGAGAAAGCCTGTACTTGATTTAGTCATAGATTTTAATGTAATTTTGAAAAGCAAATTATTTTAACTCCTCGGAAAAGTCAAGTAAAAATAATCTACAGGTTGATGAAATGATACAATACATTTTCAGGGGTGGTTTAGTTCAGGCAAACTTGAAATCATAAAAAAAAAGCTGCTCTTCCGTACCTACTAAACTACTAAACTTAAATATATGGACAGCAGATTTTTTTTTGCAGTTTCATATTTGCTCCCATTATAAAAGTTGTTCTGTTTGATGGTTTGAACCACCCCTAAATGTTTGTCGACTCATTTCAATTATACACTGATATAAATAAATAACGCTCACAGGCACATGACTTTACTGATCCCAAACTGAAGCTACAAAGCTTTTTATTATGGAAGCCGTGATAACGACACAAATAATAAAACATAATAATAATTATTATGTATTTATGTATGATCGAACCGAGATTCGAACACAGCAGAGCCTCTAGTTTTGCAATCCTGTGTGGTAACTATTTCACCCACATCATTATTATACTCCAGCCAGGAGCGTTAATCTACGACTACATAAATAGTACCTACTGTAGTCGGGGGACTTTTTAATTAACAAAAAGATTACCGATTGCCGTTTAGACTAAATGACTAATATAAAAACCAAAGTCGTACAGATCAAAACCCACCGTAGAAAAAAAAATTAAAAAACAATACTGTATGAAATTTTAAAATTTTGAGGTAACAGTTTTTTTCTATACTGTCATATTCTTCACCTTAGTTCAATACCCATAAGTAATAGTAAGACAATCTAAAGTTGCCATACAAAGCTATTAATCAAAGTTGACTTTTTCATCTGGTCTTATAGCTTTGTATGGCAACTTTAGACAGTCTAACTATTACGTATGGGTATTGAACTAAGGTGAAGAACATGACAGTGTAGAAAAAAACAGTAACCTCGACATTTAAAAATTTCAGACAGGTTTCTATATTAGTCATTTAGTACCTTACAACATAATTTCTAAACTTTTTGATAATTAAAAATTCCCCCGGCTACAGTACTAAAAAAACTATAGTTAACTATTATAAACAGGTACGTATGTCTTGCCAGAGGGGCAACATTCGTATTCTGCATAAGCAAGTGTGGCCACAATAGAAACCGACTTACCTGTTGAGGTCAAAGTAAATATATCCTAACCCTTTCCAGGGGCAATTGAACCTGCTCGTCGAAATCTAGAGAATTTAATTAACTCTACATAGCCCAGTCAATTTACGAGGTTTTGTTAGGAGGGGAGGGAAGTAATTATGTATAGGTAGGACTTTTAAACTGTTACCGGCACCTTTTGGTGACAAAAATACCATCAGAAACTATATTAAAAAATCACGCTACGCAACATAATATAAATCAAAATTATATATCCTGGGAGGCTTGTAACTTAATAATAATAATAATACCAATGCACTAATCTAAATCAGATTTAACAATATAAATTACTTTTGACCAATAAAATAGACATTGATATTTAAAAAATGAGTTATATTTACTAAAAAACACTAGGTAATGCATTTTTCAAAGCATTCTAAACAAAAATAATAAGTACTCCGTATTTGAAGTGTGTTAATTTTTACAATAAGGATTTTTAGATCGAGATAATACGTGACTTTTAACGATTTTTTTATTTTGTTTGTTTTTCCAAGACCAAGCACACATACACACACGCTCTCAAACACGGCCATTTCACAAATAATAACTCGGTTTTTCAAATGTCTTTTACATTTTAATTAACTTCATCTGAAACTAATCGTGTCAGTTCGTAATCAAGTAGGTATTTTCTCATAGTTTAACACTCTTATATGTCTTCGTTACTTGTATCATTGTTCCATTGTATATTCATAATAGTAAATCTTTTTAATGCTGTATTTTCTACATTTTTCTTAGGCATGCCTAATGTTTAACCCACGGATCTGATGAAATCCGCCTTTTGTGAGGTCCGCTGGAATCTCGCTTAATGTGGAATTTCTATTTACCTTATAATAAGTATTTCAAATTGGCTCTAAAATTATATACCGACAAAAAAAACAATTCTGAATTAGTTCCGGGTCAAACCGTATATTGACTGGGCTATGCAGGGACGGGCTTTGAACCTGATTAATCGCAGTCACGTCGTAATTGTTGATTGAGCCGTGATAAAACTATACTCAGATTATTGTAGCCGCAGAATCGAGTTACGAGGTACTTCTGTATCTAGTTTCCGCAATTTCGGTCTTGCAAAACTTTACAATTTGAATTTTCGTTGTAATAGCAATTTCGTGTTTCAACGTTTTGCTTTAAATTGGAGACCTAACAAAAAGCTTTAACGTGAAAGGCTTGTATATAAAACATGTCAACGACATGACAGCGATTCAGAACGATATTTAGTTTCTACAGTGCTCCATACACGTATTTCGTCAGGTGGGTATCATGTACCAACAGTCGATGCTTTTTAGGGTTCGATAGTCAAACAAGGAACCTTTATATACCCTACAAGAAGATGAGAGAATTTTATTTTTCGAGATTTCGATTTTGGTCCCATAGAGAAAGTTGTATAAAAAAGTGTCAGCATTAAGAAGGCGGCTATAAGGTCTAACAAAATTAGCTGAAACAATTTTAAGGGGATGATCAGACCATCAAACTGAACAACTTTCTCCATGGGAACAATAAATAAAGAAATCGCGACAAAAATCAGCTGTCCGATACAAAACTGCAAAGTGCAAACATTACTAGACTGAAATGTATGGGACAGCAGATTTTTTTCGCGATTTCAATACTGGTTCCATAGAGAAAGTTGCCCAGTTTTTTGGTCTGATCATCCCCTTAAAATAGTTTCAGCTAATTTAGATAGACCTTATAATATCACCTTAAAGCTGCCGGTTATAGCCACTACATCCAACCGCAACTGATTGTATCAGTTTTCTATTCTATCAAGAGGCAAAGGACGAGAGAATGCATTATATTTCATCATCTCAGCCGATGGAAGTCCACTGCTGGACGTAGACTGCCCCCAAGAATCGCCGTTTATGTGTTAAGCTCACTTAATAACAATCATCAAAATCAATTCACAATTGGCGGAGTAATCGCGTAACAAACATTTAAAAAAAACATACGGGTCGAATTGAGAACCCCTCCTTTTGTTGAAGTTAAAAATATCCAGCACGCGACTATTCTCCTCCTATTAATTAAAAAAACTTCTATTGGGGTGTACTTTTCAACATTCCTAACCAGATTTACAACAGTATCTATTAAACAAAAGGCAAAAATGTTGCCTAAACGTCTACTCGAGTTTTCTTAACCGTAGCTTATTTATAACGCAACAAACGACCGTGTCGAGATCGGGTTGACAGCGGGCGGGAACCGACAGTATAATTTCCCAGCGGGTATTGCCCGCAACCGCACAGACTTAGTACTAGATCTATTGGTTAAATAACAAGAGCCTATGGTCGGGCCGTGTGAAAATGACCCCGATTTGGGACGGTTACTTTGTTTGTTGTAAATTAACAGGACAATCGTGGTTATTGTGTAAAGGCATGTCAGTTTAGCTATACGATTTTAGATTGTAATTATGTAAGTACCTAATCTTTGGTGCACTACCCGTCGATAGCGATAATTTAAAATGTCGTATTTAATATGTTACTCGTATTTAATTTCAGTCGTTATCAAATTTCATTTACGAGTCAACTGTGCTGAATTCCGTATCGCGCTAAACTTGACTTATTTACTATGTGATTGACAGCCTGAAATGTCGGGCTGTCATGAGCTGTCATATGATTAGCGCGATACCAAATGTTTTAAAAAATTATGATTCGCATGCAGTCCAATCACGATTCAGTAAAGATTTATTTAGAGCCCTTGGACAGATTTTCAGTCGATTTTCTGAGTTTTCAGAATATCTCCGACATCGGGGACATCATATTTTATCATAAATGTAAATGCAAAATCATTTTTTGGGAACAATGTACCTAACTCTGTTGTGTGTTATTATAGTCATTAAAGTCTTTTGATAACTGCACAGTTCAAACTGGACGTCCATATGAATTTCTCTCTGAAACTTCCAACAGAACGTTCGACGAGTTTCTCATGCACGGATGCTGATGGTTCACATTCCCTATTTGCAAATAATATCGGTTACGGAGCGCAGTCTATATAAGGGGTGAAACGACGCGACGCTTGCTTATCTATAGTGTCCGCCCTAACTTTCGGTTTCGGCAAGTTTCGGTTTCAATTGCAAAACTGCCGAAACTACGACCGAAAATTTAAGTAATTGGAGTTAGTGTCTGACCAAAGTTTCGGTTTCGGATTCGGCATGTTTCGGCGCAAATTTGAAGTTTCAGTTTTTGTTTCGGTTTCAATAGCAAAACTGTCGAAACTACGACCGAAATCGAAACTTTACGTAGTATGAGTCAGTGTCCGACCAAAGTTTGGCGCAAAATTGGAGTTTCGGTTTTGTTTCGGTTTCAATAGCAAAACTGCCGTAACTACGACCGAAACCGAAACTTTACGTAAGTACCTAGTATGATTTTTCGCGCTATCGGCGTAGGGAGCGTCAAATTTGCTCCCGCGCTCTTGTTTCTGTCATGCGCTGATTATTTTATGGTCTGAATTTAGAATTTTATGGTCTGTATTTAGAGGTAATGTTATAATTATTTCTAATTTGGTAATATTTATCCACCTTTATTACCTTTTAGTTAACAATAAATTACATCTTTTGGGGATCTCTCAGTTCATTGTCGTACTTAATTGTTGTTTTTTATACAACGTTCATTCACAAGGAACTTTCGGTTTCTGGTTCGGCCGAAACTAAAACAGAATCCGAAATTCAGTTTCGGTTTCGGTTGTAAAAACTAGTTTTGATGGGACACTATACCTGGTATCTATGTTCATTCTCGTGCTAACGATATTTAGTTCTCGCTCCTGCTATAAGCCTTCATTCACATGAGCATAATTTATATCGCGTAATTTCTATTACATACATGAAACTACGTCATATATTCTCCTCTGCCCTACCACAATGCCTCAAATCGAAGGTGTTCAATCAGTGCGTTCTGCCAGTGATGACCTATGGTGCGGAAACGTGGACCCTGACGATAGGACAAGTTCATCAATTCAAGGTCGCTCAGCGAGCTATGGAGAGAGCAGAGCTATGCTCGGTGTTTCTCTGAGGGATCACATCAGAAATGAAGTGATACGTCAGAGAACTAAAGTGGCTGACATAGCTCAGAAAATTTGCAATCTGAAGTGGCCATGGGCTGGTCATATCTGCCGAAGAACTGACAACCGATGGGGTGTTAGAGTTCTAGAATGGAGACCGCGAACTGGTAGGCGTAGTGTGGGGCGCCCTGCTGCCCGCTGGATAGACGATCTAAATAAAGTAGCGGGGAGCGACTGCATGAGGAAGGCTGAGGACAGTTTTGTGGCGCCTTGAAAGAGGCCTATGCTCAGCAGTCACTGCTGTCCACTGTGGACGATGATAGGCTGATGATGATGATGATGATGACATGAAATCACGACCGTAACACCTTTCGTGGTGATCAGAAACATTGCTACAACTACCAACTAGATTAGGTTAGGTTAGGTTTATAACCGTTAGGTATAATGATATTTATAACTTAGTAAGATTAATTTTATGGTGTTTATCTTAATGTTCGTTGTTATCCTGTTAAATGTTTATAGATTAAAAAAATATAATATCAACCTACTACAAACTTTTTGTTTAAGAATGTAGAAAGCATTTTAGGAATTTAAGTAGATTAGACAAAGAATATTAACTTATCTTATCTCAAAAGCTCGAAACTCCTTTGCACCTGAAATAGAGATACTATTTCAGCCTACGAATACTCTTATTCGTAGATTTCAGCTCAAACGCAGTCACTAAGCATAGTTATTCACTTAAGTACAATTCAAACAATTTAACTTAAACTGGTAGGTGTATGATTTTAGACAAAGCTGTATCTGGTTTCACGGACTGATTATTTCCATTTCTAAATATTCATACCCATTTAGACTTGGTAAGATATTAGTGTGTATAGCCGTGGTGGTCCAGTGGCGAGAAACCTTGCCTGCCGTGCAGGAGGCGATGGTTCGATCCCCGTCCATGCCGACTCGTACCAATGAGTTTTTCGGAATTTATGTACGATTTGTAACACCACGGGCATTTCGGTGAAGGAAAACATCGCGAGGAAACCTGCATGCTTCAATTTCGAGGCATGTATTGTACCCACTGTCCATTATAAGTGGCGACGGGCTCACCCCCCGTCAGACTGGACAGAGTTTCGGTACTACTGGTGAAACGTGGATGTTCTGCGGTTTCAGAATATCTCTGACTACCCCCTCGGGGAATATAGTCGTGAGCATATGCTGATGCTATGCTGAAGATATTAGTAATTTTAGTAGTATGAGAACATGAGCGATAAATAAATATATAATTTCTTACTGATTTATAAGTCGTATTAAATTACTATTTATTTCCGTATTACCCCAAACCCCAAATAACATATACATCATTTTAAATCAACCTTCTGGCATCTACAACTATAACAGCATTGACAAATAAAATCAAAGGATCTCATTTAAAAAATATGTAGGATCGTTCTTATATTATATGCTGATACTTTTTAAGGGGATGATCAGACCGACAAACTGAACAACTTTCTCTATGGCAATAACATCGAAATCGCGAGAAGAAAATCTGCTGTTCCATACAAAACTGCAAAGCTACTCGAGCCAAATGTACGGCGCAGATGATTGGGATTTTTGAGATTTCGTTGTAGGTCCCATAGAGAAAGTTATTCAGTTTGATGGTCTGATCATCCTGTAAAAATTATCAGCATATTAAGTTGGGCGGCCCAATTTCCTTTTGTTTTGGTTGTTTAGAAACTAAAACAAAATATTATCAAGATCTACTTTTAGCCTATAGATTTTGACGTGGTGAGTTGTGACAGATCTGCGCTCCTAAACTGGTATAGCGGACGTAGGCCTAAAAAACAGCTGAAGTGGAACTGGGCGGGACATAATATGTGTCGTATGCACCCGAAGAGGTGGACCAAGATGGCCACAGAATGGATTCCACAGGATGGTTGCCGACGTCGAGGAAGACCCAAGAGAAGATGGAGCGATGATTCGAATACCTTCCTGAACGATGGGCCAGAATTCGCGTTGCATAGGGAGGAGAAGGGGAAGGCCTTTGCCCAACAGTAGGATACAAAATAGGAGGTTAAATTAATATCGCTGGCATACCTTTATACTAAGAGTCTACCCACCAAAAAAAATATTACAATTTGTAATATAATTACGAAGATATAAGGGTTTGAAATTTTGTATGAATAATTTCAAAGCGTGATATCTTCGTAATAATATTATAAATTGTAAATAAATAAATTGTAATATTATAAATTATGATATGCGCAAACTAGATTTTCTAAGCTATTTTTCCATATATAAAACATCCCTTTTATTAACACCGTCTACGAGTGTTATACGACAACGTTTTGTATGGACGGAAACCACCTTAAATAACAACCATCAGCCATTTACTTCCTTACACCCTGTATAATAATTATAATAAGTTGTGACAAGAGGCGCCTTATTCGCCTTCTATGGCTTTCACGGGGAAAAATATTCTAGGTCGGAAACAATACGGCCTTTTCACTGAAACAGACAGTAGAAAATTAAGGCTAGAAACTGCCAAACCAAACATTTACGTATTGTATTGTTACTTCGCATTCAGTGCGGCAGCATGTTTGCTAATCTAATGCCATTCTGAAATGAGATTATAGACATCACAGTATTCGCTTACTGCAGGTTGCATCGCAACTAAGTGACTATTACTCCGACGGTTTACTTTGTAGTAAGCCTGCAGAGTGCGAAATTAATAATGTAATAACATTTTAAAACTCACACAGATGCACGCACTAGCTCTAGGCGCAGGTCCGACACCCGTCACCACTATGTACCGCGTAACAGCATGCACACAAAAGAAATGGGTGCTTCACTCGTGATTAGACGAGATTACGTCCGTCTTTTTTCAGGTCCGTGCCACCATCCGGATTTTTTTCCGTATATGTGAATTGTGAATACTTTCTAGTGTGTAAACTGTCCATAGGTTACAAAATGGAGAAAAAAAATGCAAGCGATTAATAATCGCTGCGCGGACAAGCCTTTACTGATTCAATGAAAACGACACTGAAGAAAGCTAATAAGTACCTACTTCAAACGCACCGTCCTTGCGCTGAGATAAACAGTTTTTAGCTTTTTATCTATTAAATTAATAATGTCGTCTGGTACGTTCGAATGACGTGTGACCTACAAAGTCTAAACTAGCTGCATATAGACAATATACACATAAAAAAAACATGTTGGAGTCTTTAGGACCCCCGTTTATTATTATTATTATATACAAAGGCCGAGCTACGTGTAAGAGCGCGAAGCTCCGAAGCGTCCCCCCTGGAACCTGGTAGACCTGGTCTCCAGGGTCAATCTGCCCGACAAGCGAGCCACAGGTCGAGCGCTTTATAGATAAAAACATCCATGACTCGGGTACAAATATTAATATTCATCATACAAATAATTTGCCCCTTACGGGATTCGGACCCGCGACCCTCGGCAAAGCAGGCAGGATCACTACCGACTGCGCTAACGGGCCGTCAAATATTTTTTTGATCATTATAATGATCAAAAAATATCTTTCAAACTTTTTTTTCTGACGAACGGGTACTCAAAAACAAGTCTGGAAGAACAATAGATCAAAAATTCAGAATCAGAGAAGATAAATCCACAAACATACTTACATTTGACGTAAGTATCCGTCAAAAATATTCTAGTAATCCCTACCAGTGGTTATTACTTATTACCTCAAAAAGTAACGGCAGATTTAACCTTAACGACCGAAAGTACGAGGCAACAGAAGCTTAAATTAAGCTCAGCAGCAGATTAATGATTTAATATACAATTACTATTTTTAATGAAAAAATTTCGCGCAGTCGTAAAGAAAGTTCAGCACTTTTTCATTACTCTGATGGAAGTCGGGAGGGCTGAAAAAGTTTGCCAAGTTTTATAAATACGTAGTCGCTATTTTCAGGCGCACGTAAATGAAGTCGCGTGTACAAATTTAACGCTACCGCTGCCGTGCACCCGTGCCGATGCGATGTCAGCGTAAGGTTGTGGCCGGGATTTCCGGGATTGTCCCGAAATTTTTTGTGTTGTGCCGTTTCCAGGATTGAAGCAATTAGTCCCGTACATACTAATCTTCTTCTTATCGTGTGGGCAAGCCCTGGTGTCAGAGTTTAATCAAACCGGCCTCCTGACGTGGTTTTTATGTAACATCTACTACCACCAGTGATAGTAGCCGGGACCAACGATCGAACCCACGACCTCCACGTCAAGAGCCCAATGCTCTTAACCATTAGACCACGGAGGCAGTACATACGGATATAATGTAATAACTTTATACATTCAGTATTAAATTTTTCGGTACCTACTTTTATTCACATCTTGTAAAATTTTCTTTTTTGTGTTAGTGCTCCTAATTGGTGGACTCTCTTTCGACGGATTTTCGAAATTGCATTACTGAAGAGTCCGTTAATAAGAGAGTTAGTTAGTAAGTAGCCAAAATCTTAGATCAAAATTAATGAATAGGCCCAAAGCGCGTCTAGTTAAAGCACACAACTAGTACACTTGGTCCATACAAACTAGCACACTTATCTGTCAACTCGGTACATATTTGAAGTATACTGTCATTTGTTTTGACTAATTTTTCTGTTATGTCGCGTAAGGCCGATCCCTTAATTCTACTTTGATCTTAGGCCAAAATGCGCAAGATCCACTCGCAACTCCCACCTAACTAGTTATTCTGTAATTTTTATTTTGATATTTGTTTGAAGTAAATTTTTTTGCTTGGGGTCAATTTGCACGTAGGACTTGCCTTCAGGATTGTCCCGTATTTTCTATGATATCAAACAACCCTGTGTCAGCGGGTGGCTTGGTAAACTTGTGACACATAAATTACTGTATCCACGCCAACAAACAAACACTGCAATGGATTCACACCGTGTAATATGGCCCGCAATACGCCCACACGGTAATACGACCCGTAATTACTAGTCGCACTTTGATTGCTGTGATACATACAAACAACAAAATGACAATGGTAATTACATGCACAGGTAACGGTTCAGAATGTGTGGTAATATTAACATTGTACATTGTTTTTGTCACGTGAATTTTAATGTAAAGTTACCCGGTTAACTGCAGTTGAAAATTGTGATTTATACACATTTAGACAATTGAGCTTTTTTCTTTCATTTTAAAATGATTCGTAAATAAAGAAATATTCCATTTTCAGATACGTTGGTACCTTTTTGATCATCTTTTCTCCCAATTTTGTTTTAAAGAGACACATTTCAAAATATTGACGTTTATTCGCGCAGACCACAGCGCCATCTATCTATCCCCTAGAAAACCACAGGAAATACGCTCATTTTATAGGCAGAAAACTAAAAGTTTTTCAAAATTTAATATATGATCCAATTTAAGCTTCATTTGAAAATATTCAGCAAAAATGGATACAATTTATAATTAAATATTAATTTATAGTCATTAAAGTATGTATACAAGGTGTTAAATACACAAATAAAAATTTAATGGGGTGGTTTAGATAAGATCATCCAACTGAACAACTTAAAGCCAACATTAAAATCGCAAAAAAAAAACAGCTGTTCCAGACTAAACTGCAATGCCTACTCGGACATTTGTTTTTTTTTTTTCGCGATTTCGATTTCCAGCTCCGCAGTGAAAGTTGTTCAGTTGGATGGTCTAAACTACCCCATTAAATGTTTATTTGTATTTTTGTAACATCTTGTATACAGCAACTATAGATCGCTGCAGACCACAATATATTGAACGTATACCTATTATGCACCGCTTGAACGACTTCTTCGGTTAGATTTCTCAGAATTTTAAACTATATTTTAGTAAACGAATGTAGCTATTGCAATGGAACGCCAAGCAATAAAGGAAACCCGTATATTTCCCACACAACTCTGAAACCAAAAAGTCTTTTCAAAGAGAAAATCTCAAAGCTATAAAGGCCGCAAGCAAAGTATTGAATATGTCATATATTACGCCATTATTATGTAAAAGGACTATTTTACAGCTGGGTGAATAAAATGAATAAAAGATATACAAGGTGTTACAAAACTACAAATAAACATTTAAGGGGGTGGTGTAGACCATCAAACTGAACAACTTTCACTATGGGACCAATATCGAAATCGCGAAAAAAAAAATTATGTTCTATACTCTACAAATCGAGTAGAGCTAAAATATTTATGGGATATAAGATTATTTTTTTCGCGATTTTGATGTTGGTTCCATAGAGAAAGTTGTCCAGTTTGACGGTCTAAACAACCCCCTAATGAGTTTTAAAAATTTATTGTTACTAATGAAACACCCTGTATAGTAGGTACTTATGATTTTCATGAACAGGTTTTCTCTATAACCGGGGCTTACATGGCCTTAAAAATAAAGTACTCGTGAGATATTGGTGTTTCGGATCACCGAAGTAAAGCAAAGCCCGATCTGTTAAGTCATGTTCAGACGTCTACAGGATGATCATCATCACAGCCTATACAGGGTGTAAGGAAATGTATCATTAACTTTTATACCATATACTCTACCCATAAAGCTGAACAACTTTTACTATTGGAGCAATACGATCAGAACAAAAAAAAATCTGCTGTTCCATACGTTTATGTCGAGTAGGCATTGCTGTTTATTTGGAACAGCTGATTTTTGTTGCACTGTCAGGTTTGCTCCCATAGTAAAAGTTGTTCAGTTTGATGGGTAGTAGAGTATGTGGTTTAAAGGTTAATGATACTTTTCCTAACACCCTGTATACGTCCCACTGCAGTGCACAGGACTACCCTCAGAGAGGATGATGGGCGTTAGTCCACCACGCGTGTCCAATGCGGATTGGAAGACTTCAGATACGCATAGAATCTTGAGGATGATGTTGAATAATAATATAATATTAAATAAATAATAATACATCTAGAACTTTACAACCGGAGTTATAAAATGGCACGATACCTCATGACGATTGTCATATGCAGCTCCTAGCTACAACGAGGTCGCACTTCACAAAACTAGTGACGTAACGCTGAGTTTTGTCGATACGAACACAAATTATTGCAAATGAAAACATGTCCATGTATGGGCCGTTTGGCTAAATTGTGATATGCATGTGATAGCTTTGCTATACGCATTATAGTATAGACGAATATGATAGAAATTTTATGCAATTACTAAAAAAATTAAATTGGTTTTGTGTTACAAAATATTCAAAGTAATATTATGACAACTCGAAGTAATTACAAATAGCGCAGTTAGCGATACAAAAAAACGATCTTTCGACTAAATCCGAGCCAATTTTTTTCCGCGATGTGCAAAGTACCATTTTGAAATAAAATATCCATCATGAAATTTAAGAAATCTTGTTTGTACGACAAAATAATATATCGTTGAAATATAAAGTTTTAGTAATTATGTTTATGCAAACTACTATTACCTACCATGTTTTTATGACGCCGCACATAACATTCATCATCAGCCTATCATCGTCCACTGCTGAACATAGGCCTCAACAGGCACATAACATTCGGTAGTACAAAAATGGCCCGTTTTAGAGGTTGTCTTTTGCTTGTGTTTGAAAAGTCATGATATAATGGCATAATATAATGAATTAATGACATAGAAAATTATTCTTCAGCCGCAGTAATGAAATAAAATGTTCTGTGGGAACGATTTTAGCAGCAACGCGGTTGCATTTTCTTGACACAACTTATTGGTGTTTGTTATTTAATTACTTCCAATAAAATGAAAAAGTTATATGAATAAAAACTAAATGACGTGAATAAATGAAAAAACATAGACAATACTTTTGCCAGCTTCCTGGAAAAAACAAAATAAATGAAGTTTTCCATATGTGATCTGAGGCTTTCTTATTTACTGTCCGAGGTTAGCATACTATTTTTCTTCTCGACGGAAATGGAAAGCGACAACTTCGTTTAGCGCAGCGGGACGAGAATTGACGCTTTCCGTCCGGAGGGAAGAAATAACGATTTATTCGTTTTATACAGGACTAATTTCAGACAGTTCTAGATCCAGGTCAATATATTATAAAAAAATTATCTGCAAAATCTCAATCTGCTTTCCTGCAAAATGCAAAAGTAAGTTACAATGTTATTCCTATAGAGTGTCGATGATGCGTACCTACCAAAAAATTGAATAAAAACATTCTTTTGTTAACCTTTTACTCCTATATTTTTTTTAATTTATAATGCAAATGTAGAGTAACAGATATCGATAGTAAATAGCCAAACACTATTTGCTCCAAGCACGTTATGCATCGCAGGAACGTGAACATGTTTAGAGTAATTTTGACTACATGGCACTGCACTAGAGCGGGAGTGGGGTATTAAGACTATGATACTTATCAAAACTTGTTGAAACAATACATGCTTCAAGCCCGTCGCCTGAACGTACTCAAGACAAGCTAGGGTTGAAAGTGTAGACTTAATTACTTGCTAACCTAACGATATTTTCAGTTTAATCTACAAATTACTGATTCTAGAAATGACTACTTACGTACTCTATAAATGTCCGATTTGTGAAATGTCTGATTTTACAAATAACAGATTCGTGAATTAATGACTGATTCTATGGATGACCGATTATACAAATGATCGATTCTACAAATTACCGATTCTAGAAATGACTACATACTCTATTAAACGACCGATTCGTGAAATGGCAGATTTGTGATAAAGACTGTTTCTACAATTAACCGGTTCTACAAATTAATGATCAACTGTACAAATTATGTATTCTACAAATGATTGATTTTAGAAATCACTATACAGTGACGGTAAAATGACAGA
Organism: Agonopterix heracliana; assembly: GCA_963693445.1. Classification (NCBI taxonomy): domain Eukaryota; kingdom Metazoa; phylum Arthropoda; class Insecta; order Lepidoptera; family Depressariidae; genus Agonopterix; species Agonopterix heracliana. The sequence continues at coordinate 8,759,327 of OY856310.1, forward strand.
TTCTGCAAATGACGGATTCTACAGATACCCTATAACCGATTTTCTTCTAATTTAAACTCACCATAATGTCAGTGGCTTGCTGTTCTGTATAATATTATTTTAAATATACCAAAAACTATGATCCTACGGTCCTACAGCATGACAAGGATCGTAGTTTTTGTTAATTATTAAAATTTGAATGATATAAACATGATGCTGAGATAAATAAGTGTAAAGCCTTTAAAGGTTTATCACAGTACACAGATCAATAAAAACACATGTTCTCAACTCTGCAGATAGCAAATATCACTGGCAAAAAAATATGTACTTTGAAAAAACTTTCTAGCTGAGTCCGACATCCAATCATCTACACCTGGAGCATTTTGTGCGTGTCCAAATATGGTTACTCCTTCAAAAGGCTTCTTAGAGATAACTTTTCAAATAAATCAGTAGGCTGTGCAGTGAAAACTCGCGTAGTCGGAGTTCCCGCATACTCTTTGTTATCTGAAAAGTAGCGGACAAACTTTCAGTGACTTATTTAAAATTCCATATGTTTCGCGAACCCCTTGCGTTATAAACTTACTTCCATTTGTTTGGGCAATCTCACTTTGCAAGTCAGATGATAGCTATAGTTCGTAGGTAAATAAAAGAAGATTGGCGGATGCAGATGTTATTTCGGTCTCAGTGAGAGACCGTACATTAATGACACTTAGCATTACGTGTTGAGTAAAATAAAACTAACAAAAAAGATTATTAGTTGTAACCTGTAGAAGTTGGGTGAAAGGTGTTTCTCCTTATGATACCTTTTGAAACAAGTGTATGAACTCATATAGGTACTATTTCATTAGATAGTCCGCTCAATCTTCTATAAGTACAATCATAGTTTCTATTTAATCGAATATTCACGATAACCGTATAATATCAATTGCAGCACGGCTATCATGCCACCCACGACAAAGCGTTTAAACGAGAAAAACGTCATGCGCGCTCTTTCTGGCATAAGTAAAATAATAAGGATGGAGGCACATCTCGATTTTTATCGTTTTCTCGGGGGTGGCATGCGAGACCTACAAGACATGAAATGAGAGACACTATCAGTTCAATCAAACTAAAGACGATTTTCTTTTCGATTAAATTGGTATCACAGTTGCGTTTTGCTACTGCTTATTTGGTTGACTTGTCCAATTTACTAGTAACATTCACTATTGAATCCTCACTTTTAGAGATAAGAAGTTTTTCCACAAAAAAAATATGTTTAAAATGATTATGATCGCCTACCAGTACGGCTTTTAGTTTTCGTAAAAATGACTGGGTCTAAATTCGCCATTGTTCTTTACTAGGTAGTTTTCGTTTTAAAAATGGATTTCTGTTATTGGCAAATGGAAAGCGTGGAAAATAAACTGAAAACTTATAAATATTGATATATTCTGAACCCCGATAATTGCCAACGCATTCAAAACGAATTCAACTTCCTAATATATTCGGAATGTGCGGGTCCAGACGACGGGGCTTTTATTGAATAAATTAACTTTTATTAAAATCCTGTTTGTGACCCGACCAGTCGCGAGCTTCGACTTGTATTTGCAAAGTGGTAATAACAAAACGTAAACAAAACTGGTTTCTTACACCATACCTGCTTAGATTTTTTCAGAGAACATAATAATAACAGTCCGGTTTCTAAGAAAAACACATTCTACTGCAACAAGGTTTTGAAATGACGCTGAAAAACAAAATCGGAAAACAATAGAACTTCACCATTATAGTATCTTAACTATTATAAAACTGTAACTGAAGTGTGTCTGTACATTGAAGATATTTACAAAAAAAAAATACGATACGGTGTTTAGGTATCCCTGACTCGAAACCAACCATTTTTAGAAATTTTGTTCGTCTGTTTGTTTGTGTGTTTGTTTCTTTATTTGTTTGTTTGTTTGTTTGTTCGCGCATCACGCAAAAACTACTGAACCGATTTTGATGAAACTTTGTTTGTTTGATATAAAGATCTGAGATTAAGATCTGACTTAAAATCTGGTATATAATTTGTGCGGACGAAGTCGCGGGAAAAACTAGTTTTTTATAAGTTTCCCCATCAAAACAATCATTTTGTTTCACTTTGTCAATAATTATCAACGATGAATGAAGTGATGAACTTTAATAATATCATGCAAGCATTTTTTCTAAAGAAGAACATTCTCATTTGTTTTCTTTCTATGTAGGGTCCGTAGCGTAGGTACTCCGTAGGTAAATAGGTACACCACCTGCTACAATCCCGACACACCTCCCTTACCTCATCAACATTCATAAAGTCGATTCATACAGTCATGATCGTCGGTTATTACTATTGTGTACTAGGTACACACTTATTCTTGTGGGCAATCTTGATTATGTATTACATAAATAGTTAATAAAAAGCAGTAATTCGTGAATGTTCTGATTCGAGTATTCAAATTATCTCTGGCTACCTCCTCGGAAAATATGGTCATGAGCATATGCTTTACTAAAAAACCTAAACCTATTGTATTTGGTAAATATATGGAGAGAACTGGCTTGATACTCATACAATATACAGTTTCTAACTGTTCTGCCCTAGAAGATAAACCCTGTGGATCTAGGATACAAAATACAACTCATCAGACTGAAAATTTGTACAAAATACAACATGAAATCGCAGTTGATCAGGTGCGTTGATGCATATGTTACATTACACGTTGTAAAGTCATTGAAATAGAATGAAACCGCCTGCGGGCGTAGCTTTTGAAGCTTACCCGTTTTCAGTCAGAGCACAGTGCGACAACATTTGCAAAGCGTGGCTCATCAAGAATTCCCGCGAATTAAACCACTCCCACATTTACTTTCTTTGAATAAGAGCTATTTCAGGAGACGTCTTTGGAGCCGTCAGCTCGTCGGTTTCTCCTTCAAAGCTAAACATATATTACATTTAAAGCTTTTTCATTAAATACCGTATTTAGTTAATAGAAAATGAATGGAGAACAAGCATAAGAAAAAGATTGTGCATCAAAGCGAATTGACTGATTATTCCATGAACTAACAATAAATAAGTAAGTTAATTTTTTTAATTTTATATTATGTCACTATTTTATGTATCTGCTGAAATAAACTTAAGCTATTCATTTTGATTTTTTGTTGAATTAAACATTTCAGACAACTTTTTTAATATTTAAAGACATCCTGGTGGCAAATAAGTTCGTGGTATTAGCAATTACATCAGTAATAATTACCCCATTCCGATATCTATATACTATTATAAAACTGTAACCTTTGAAATCAACCTTTTTTTAGAAATTTTGTCTGTCTGTTTGTTTGTGTGTTTGTTTGTTTAATTGTTTGTTTGTTTGTTTGTTCGCGCATCACGCAAAAACTACTGAACCGATTTTGATGAAACTTTTTTTGTTTAATAGCTTATGATCTGACTTAAAATCTGGTGTATAATTTGTGCGGACAAAGTCGCGGGAAAACACTAGTAATTTTAATAAAAATGCAGTGTGTTAGGATAGACAGAACAGTTGCATTACTTCAATGGGTGATTGTACTCATGATACTGATCAACTTTCAGAAAGGAACAATGGAAAGTAAAACAAAATCTTCTTTTCACAACGATCAGTTGATTTCATTTTCAGTAAGGAAAGACCAAATTTTTTTTGCTACTTACTATAGGTTTCTTAGGGAAAGATGTATAGTATCATAGGTACTTATCACCCCTTAAAGTAATGCAACTATTTTCCCTAACACCCTGTATACCTGATAAGTATTTGCTCGTAGGACTCGAAATATTTTAAATATTGACGAATCATTATACGATCTATGTAAATTGCGATAGCTCAACGACGTTAACTATACCATGGGACACCCCGGACACTGCATACAAAAAACAGAAATTAACAAGATGGGCGTTTTCACACTGCGATAACGACACCGACACAATACTCAATATCGTCACCTCGGACGACAACGATATACTTTACTGATATAGGTACGTCGCCAATTTCGTATGCCAGAAATCAGTTCTTAACGTAACCACTAGGAGCGCTGTACGAAATTCAATACAAAATCGGTGACGTAGTAAACGGTAGTAAAGTACAGTGAAAACTCATGGTAGGCCTTACAGGCTACAATAACCTTAGCTGCGTGCGGTACATGACTTTTTCGTAAATAAAACACATTGACACCCGTCTGTTCAAATATAGTTTTTATTCTTGGTCCTGATAATTTTCGTCCTGAGAAAATTATCTTTATTCCGAAAACATAAATTATTCTAGCGTGTCACCACCAGGTAAACTGAGGGGGTGAGGTAAAAAGTTGGTGGGAGACAGGGAGTTTCCATACTGTATGTAGTTATACATACTCTTTCTTATACTATGGGTTCGAAACTCATTCGCTACCTAAACTTTATTAATTGTTTATTAGGTGCAAGCAAATTATCTCCAAACTGTTCAAATAAAAAATTCACAATTATTTGAAAGCAGAAAAACACTATTTTACCAAGTGCAAGTGGTTAAACATTGCTTCACATATGCACCTACTTGTGAAAAACGTGACGTAGGTAATCAAGAAATGAAGTCGCAGCAGTCCGCAGCACGGAGCCACGGCAGCCAGATAAAATTTAATTGAACATGTGCACCAGTTCCCACCAATTTCAACCCGTTGCCAGCTCTCAGATTAGTCAGTTTCATTTCACCCATGTTTCATCGTAGGTACGCACAGTATAAGCTTGCGGGATACATCAGAAACCGATAATAGTTTTGCTGCATATTGTTGCAAAAAATTTTTGGTAGAAGGATTAAAGGCTTTTAAGTATTGTTCGAGTATCCAATGCTATATTTTTAGGATATTAAATACTGTCAACAAAGCAAACAAATTCAATTTAAGATGCACAATTCAAAATTGCAAACTCAAACCTTTTTTATTCAAAACAACATCACATTTGCATTAAAACGTAATTTTTTGACTCTACCACCACGTGGGAAGGTGTTGCGATGTAGAGAAGATGATGCGGCCAGAAACTCTACAACCAAACAAATTATACAAAGCATAATTTCAAATACGATACTGAATTGTGTAACATTGTCAAGACCAGACAAATTCATAATTCAATCATAGAGTTTATACAGTAAACTTTTTTACAGAGGACTTGCTTGTCTGGCAAGTATAGAAATCCTCTGGTATGTGCGTTCACACAAGATGACGCACTGACGGAGCAGCAAACGTCAGTCCGTCATTATGAAGCAAGGAGTTGTATGAAACCGCACGTAGAAGCACACACGGTGACGCATTGACGCACCGGGTGTGGTTCTATGGACTGACATCTGCCGCTCCGTCAGTGCGTCATCGTGTGTGAACGCACTATCTAAGTATAAAATGCACCATGAAAGATGTGTTAACACCTTCGATCAAAATAAAATGAATGGATAGGCCTAAAGCGCGGTAAGTTGAAGCAAACTACTGGTGCACTTGCTACATACAAACTAGCGCCATTATCTGTCAAATCTAGGGCACTTTCATACAAGTGACAAGTAAAAATTTCATTTGTTTTGCCTCATTTTTCTGGTTTGAAATGTTCGCTTAAGGGTATATTTTCGTTTGTGACGTCATCACTTGCTGTCAATTTTCAATAAAAAATGTTGATAATGTTTTGTAAGTTTTCCGTGACCTTTTGTTTGAGCTCCCACCATCGATAAGAAAAGTGTTAAGTATTTTTTGTGAAGAATACCTAGTTAGTAGGTAGGTTTTTTTTCACACAATAAGAAATTCATTACTTAACTAAAACATTTTAAATTAACCAAAGTGGGAAGTTTCGATTAATTTAAAGTGTAACCTACATACATACCACTTTTTTCAAACTAAATACGATCATCACTGTGAGCAAAAAAATTGTGTATAGAGATACAAAAATTATGATTTCACAATATGTAGAGGAACGGAATATGCCTACATAACTAATTAAATTTATTAAACACTTATTTTTTAAATATTTTTATAGTTTCAAAATTACACATGTGATATTTTTTACTAACCGACAAGGAGGAGATTCTATGATATATATACCGCCGGTATTCTAATTTTGAACATACTGAAAAAAAAAATCGCCGACATTTTCGTCAATTCGGTATGTCAAGTTTATTTTTGGGAGGACAAAATGGAAAACCATTTCGAGATAATTGTCTCAATAACAATATTTTATATGTCAGAATATTTAAAATGAAAGGATTAAACTAAATATCAACTTAAAATAACTGGTCATTCAGAAAAAATATGTTCAATGTGTCAGAATTTGACATTTCATGTGGCCGTTTCTGTTTCCAACATGGAGTAAGAAAGAGAAGGCAGGTAATTTTTATTTTTTAAATTAAATTTTTAAACAACAAAATTAACAACGTGGAGTTCGAATAATTTTTTCGAGCCCACTTTTGCCATTTACAGATAAACTTCAGGAATTGAAAAAAAAAAATGTTTCTTATAATGATACCTTCTATCCGTAAAAAATATAAAATAAAGACAAAAAATGCTTGACATACCGAATAATTGTGTGAATAATATAGTAGATTACACACCGAGGGCAGGAAAGTAAGAAAGGTCTCAGATGTCATTTGATTGGTGACCGAGGTGAAGCCGAGGTCAACAAACATGTGATCTGAGGCTTTCTTATTTACTGCCCGAGGTTAGTTTACTATTTTTCTCCTCGACGGAGGTGGAAAGCGGCAACTTCGTTTAGCGCAGCGGGAAGAAAATTTACGCTTTTCGTCCGGAGGGGAGAAAACAACATTTTCTATGTTAGAGATTTTAAAATGAAAGGATTACGGATATTTTAAAAAAATTTAAGGTCGTATTCGACCAGGAGTGCGATTTTTGAATCTCATTCGGAGAGCTCAGCAGTTGAAAATGTCAAAATTACTATGGAGATTTGCATCTTCCTACTGCTGATGCGACTTTCAAAAATCATACTTCAGCAGTGTTATTTTTGAAAGTCAAATCAGCAGTAGGAAGATGCATATCTCCATAGTATTTTTGACATTTTCAACTGCTGAGCTCAGCGAATGAGATTCAAAAATCGCACTCCAGGGCACTATTCAATAAACGCGACAATTACAAGTGAAAGGCGACAGGCGAAAATTCGACAATTATTTACAGTTCAATAAAAATGTACATTGACAAAATTGTCAAGAGCATTGAGTTCTGCTTACGTAGGTCGTGGGTTCGATTCCCACGGGGGACACCTAGTGACATGTCACTTTGTGCATTTTTCCCCAGTTTGTTAGGATATTACAGGCTGAATCACATGATTCCATGCTTCGGATGGCACGTTAGGCCGTTGATCCCGGCTACTATCTTTGGTTAGGTACATAAAAACCACGTCAGAGGCCCGTAAGGCGGTCTGAAAAAAACTCTGATACCAGGGCTTGCTGCCCACACGATAAGAAGAAGTGTTTAATAAAACAAATACTTATGTCAAGTTTTTCAGGACAAATTGTCATTATTTCTATTCTATTTTTATTAAATGGCGTTTCCTTGTTAGATTTCGCCAGTGTCAAGTGTTGAAGATATATTTATTAGATATTGTACGGTAATAGGATATGGCGATCTAAAAACCCCGTTTTTAAACAAAAACACACACTTGAAACCACCATAAAACGGCGGAGCCACTTGGGCAATCAAATCGCAAGCCGACGACACGTCTACTTGTTACCTCCTTAGCCACGCGACTCCTCTGTCACATGTCACCTGTCAGGAGAAAAATTATTGAACAGAAACATGTCAAATTGTCGCTACAATCCGACAAATTTCTTTTCTCAAACATGCTTGGAAATTTGAGCATTATGTTGACAACCTTCTTTGAAATAAATCGAAATTGCTGTACTATGCGAGCAGTGGCCGGCAATAGTTGTATGAAAATCTATATCTGTCGTAGTTTAGCGGCCAAATAAATTACATAGTAAACTTATATTATGTCGTGTAATTTAAAAATGGAACGATCTTTTACTCCGAAACATGGCAACCAAGGAGGTAACTTATCAAAGGTTTGGTTTAAATTTTGAACTGGCTTGCAAATAAAAAGCTTTATAATGAAAAAAAAAACGAATGGGCACTTTAACCACAGATAAGTTATAAGTTACTAGCTTTATCGCAGGAAAAATTATTGTTGTTCGTCATTGATTTTGAAAAGTTGATTAATTTTCATTTCCGCGCATTCATAATTCATAATATTTATTGCATAATCATAATAATAACATAATAGCATTGTTTGAGAAAAGCCTTGGCTTCGCCTCGGCCCACATTTACACGTTCGTCCATCGATGCGTCTTTTGCTGGCCACTGCAGTAATGTACTATAATTTTCCACCATGACATTTTGACGAAATTATCAGATTTTCCACCTGTAATTGTCACGCTTATTGTCACGTTTATTAAACCGGGCCCTGTAAACTCCTCGGTAAATTTGAAAAGAACATAAAATAACTGGCCGATAAGAAAAACAAAATTATAATGTCAGAATTTGACATTTTATGTTGCCGTTTCTGTTTCCAGCATCGAAGTAGAAAAAGAAGGAAGGTGTCTTTTTTAGATTAGCAAAGTTTTTTCTACATGAGTTCGAATGATTTTCTTGTGACCACTTTTGCATTTAGAGATTACCGTTCAAATTCATTTAAAAATGTATTTGTATTGATAAACTAGCTAGCTTTTACGGTTCGCTTTCATTGCAACAAACTATCTTTCATAAAAAATACTTATTTTATAACTATCTCCCATAATCTGTATATTCTTCTGTCTAGCCCCACACCAAGAAATGGTGGTTGGGCAAAAAATCTCGAGAGAAATATATCTCAAGACAATAATTATATTACTACTATTGTATTGTATGGTATAGTCAAAGTGAATTTACGCTATGGTATGGTGCTAAGGGACCCTCCGTACGTGAGTCCGACTCACATTTGGCCGGTTTTCTTTAAGTCTTGTTTACTTAACAAAATTTTAAAAATATTGCTTTTATGACTAGTGGAGAAAAATTAGCCGTGGAATTTAAATATTCCCATTGTTTTGGCAGACGTGCCTAAACCACTGAACCGATTTTGATGGTTGAGATGTCATTCGACTGCAATTTAAGTCTGTGATTGAGTCATAATTGCAAACATGACGTGGATGTACATTGAAGATATTTATAAAAATGTTAATTGGCGGTGTTTGGAATAGGTACCTACGTAATGGAATACATTGAGACCATTTTTAGAATTTTTGTCTGTTTGTTTGTGCACACGTTATTTTAAAACTACCTACTGAACAGATTTGGATTTCACGAAAGCATAGGGCTTAGTTTGGATTGGCATCAAACTAGTACCTACCTAAGTAATAAAATCTTTTCTGTTCAATTATTCATTGAAATTGGTAGGAAGCAAGTTTTTAGTTGTTTTGATATTATTTGCAGTGATTTAATTTCAGAAGTAAATAAAAATTGCATGATTTTCTTATCAAGAATTTTATACTACGTAGGTAATTTAATCTTCTTGCTTAGAATTTATTTGAAACTGTGCGCGACTGTATTGGTAATTGTATATTGAAAAGCCGACCAAAGAGAATGGTCATAGATTTGGTATACGCTACTTAGACGACACTGACATAATTGAAGTCATTTCAATTTGATTGAACAATATGACAAAAATTATCCTAGAATTCGTAAAAATTTTTTGGAATACAACATAATTTTAGCTTTAGAAAAATACAAATAACGAATTATTCCATTCAATTACCATTGTGTTTCAGTCATCCACAGACGGATCGAGAAAAAAATTGTCGCAAATTATTTTTAAAACATTTGACGCGGACGTGCTCCAGTAACGGCATTTCGCCGTACAATGAAAAAAATCAGAAACAAGGATAATTTTGCAGTTGTCACAGGATGTCAAAAGCTTGAATATGTTCGCCATTTTGTATGGTAATCACAATATTTGATTTTAAATAATATGTTTTCAAAAATATTAGTGTTTCAGACTGGTATTTCAAAAAATCGATTCATTATGTTTTTTAAATTTATATAAACTTTCTTTTTACGTAAACTGTAATTTCAACCGTGTAACGTAACCCTTCTAAAAATGTTCCTAAAGTAACCCCATTTTTAGCAATATTTCGACGAACAGTGTCCGGATTTTATGCGATTACTAAAATAAATTATATGAAACATACAAAAAAACGATTCATTACATTTTTAAGTAAAGGCAGTTCTTTCATAATAAATATAAAACACTGGATATGCAATAGCATATCACTGAAAACAATGTTCCTAAAAGTAGGGGTTTTAGAAAATATACCCTTAAGGCCTATCCATTCATTTTATTTTGATCGAAGGTTAACACCTGACTACGTCGAAATTATGGGAATACTAATTTATGTAATCTTATTAAGATTTCAGTGCTACTTTGCTAATAGGACATTACATATTCTTCGTTAACGTAATATTTTATGTTATTAATTTTGTAGGTGTATTTATCAAACATTTTATGTAATTATTTTCTTAATATGATTGTTCAAATAATTCTAAGCCTCTCTTGTATTAAAAGCACATACACAAAAGTTATAAATACAATGCGAAAAAGTAAAAACAAATTTTAACAAAGCCCGACTTTGTCGCACGTTGTTCACGTTGGAGTATTAAACGTGATAGCTCGTAACATACGTGTTCATGAGACAAACCAACTTTGTGAAGAAGTGGACTAACTCGCGGTACTTTTACAAAGAACCTACTCCGTACAAAGTTTCACTTGACGTGGATTCCGAACGAGTGTCGCCAGAGAGTCGTTTGAATAAAGTTAGCCCACTGATTTATGTGAAAACTTTCGGCAGTACCATCCCAGGAATATGTGTCGGTGTATTGTGTGTTATCTGCGTTTATTTTAGCTGTGTTATAGCTTAATTCCCATTGGTCCGTCCGTCGTCGGCGGCAGTAAATGTGAATAAACTGGTATAAGTTTCTAACTGCAATAAACCAGCGTGTACTTTATTAGGCATTCGAACTATTTCATTCGGATTAAACAACAATATTTGTTGTTTTACAGCAAAGTGCTGAGATACTGGAAAGATAAACTGAGTTATGGGCCATAACTTATGGTCCATGTTTTTGTGGATACTTGCAAAATAAGATTATTATTCTGTTAGATCGCTGACAGCGTCTGGTCGCACCACACCTTTCTACTATCTTACTTTACCATAAACTTTGCCACTGCTAAGCTCAGAACTATCTGAACTGAAGACTTTCATAATTAAATGACGATTATCGTATTCATAATTAAAATACATTAGCCGTGTGTACACACATCTTTTTACGCTATTTTATATTAATAGTTATACAGGCTGTTACAAAATTAAAAATAAACATTTCAAACTTTTGAGGGGGTTGTTTAGACCATCAAACTGAACAACTTTCACTAGGGACGAACATCGAAATCGCGAAAAAAATTTATTAAACCACCCCTTAAATGTTTATTTGTATTTTTGTAACACCTTGTATATTCTCGCTAGCTACATGCACGTTTATGATAGTAGTTGTAAGAGAACTTGAACTCTTTCAATCTAATTTGAAATGGCTTCATCTGATCTTGTCACAAAAAATATTGGTATAAGGTACATCCCAAACCTCATAATAAAACATTCCACAATTCCACCTAAACAAAATAAAATCACGTCAGATTTATCATTTATATTAAACTACAACCTTATTGGCTTTATTCGCGCAGAATTCAATAATAAATAGCTAAAAAAACGCCGCTCACGTTGTTTCCCGCAAAACAGAGGGCAAAAAGGTCTTTGCTAAATCCGAATAAACAAGGCATCATCGAATTCCCATTCCGTCCTTTACATTTGATTTATCTGCTGAGTGGGATCAACTTGAGTTGTAATTTATCGCGACCGAGCGTGGAAAGCCGAGCCGTTAATTTTGGGGACACAACTAGATAGCGCTCTTGGCACCTTCATGTAGACAGACACTCGGGTACAAAGCAGAAAAAATACATTTATCTTTTCTGCTCCACGAAGAAAATAAACCAGCCAAGTGCAAGTCGGGTTCGCGCACGGAGGATTCCATCCCACCATACAATAATTTCCACCAAAAGTTTTCTCCGGGATCCTTAGCGCAAGCCTAACACCGGTTTTTATTGACTTGTTTTACCTTAGAGGCTTAGAGTATGCACTATAATCACTGTAAGTTTCTTGAATAGAATATCCCTCAATTTTTTACCTTTAATTTTTTTACATTTTATAGCTAATCTGTGAAAATTTCAATTCGTAATATTTAGGCGCGTGTAGGCTTATATGAATATAGTACCGTTGACACCCTTTGGGTCGCTTGGGTAAGAACCCTAAATAAATTTGAATATCTACATAGCAGTCCCTAAACTCAGTCCAGTGTTATTAGTAGTGAGAAACATTCTAACTAACTTTTCTCCAAGATAAGATAAGATAAGATAAATATTCTTTATTTGCACACCAAAAATACAAAAAAAACAACAACAATATACACGAACAAGAAGGGTACAAAAGGCGGCCTTATCACTAAAAGTGATTTCTTCCAGACAACCAGTGGATGGAAGAAGTCTTACATGAGATAAATGCTACGGCGGTGTACTAGTTGATACATAATATTATAATTTACATAAAGTATAAATATATACATAAATACATACATACTCAATATAACAAAATAATTGTAGAAATAGGTACCTTTTTAAATGTAAAGATGTAAATGACCAAGATGTAGCATAGCATATCATATGCTCACGACTGTATTCCCCGAGGGGGTAGTCAGAGATATTCTGAAACCTCAGAACATCCACGTTTCACCAGTAGTACCGACACTCTCTCTGTCCAGTGTGACGGGGGGTGAGCCCGTCGCCACTTATAATGGACAGTGGGTACAATACATGCTTCGAAATTGAAGCATGCAGGTTTCCTCACGATGTTTTCCTTCACCAAAAAGCCAGTGGTGTTACAAATCGTAAATCAATTCCGAAAAACTCATTGGTACTAATCGGTCTGGACGGGATCGAAGCATCGCCTCCTGCACGGCATGCAAGGTTACTCGCCACTGGACCATCACGGCTTTTCCAAGATGTTTCCCTTAAAAATCATACGTAAATTATAAATGTCATCCAGTCATAATTAAAATTTAGTTAAAGCAAGCAATAAGTATGTAATTACTATAACTAATTATGTAATCGCTAACTGAAGCCGATAATTAGGTAAAAATTTTGAAAGGGCCCTTTACAGACCGTTCAAACTCAGGTTGAAGTATTTTCCTTGCTCCATTATTAACCTGATTTAACGAGTATTAATTGCTATTACCACGGCTATAAAGGAATATTTAATTAACTGGAAATTAGGGAAGAATTTTCATAGAATCCCATACCGAAGGATAAAGAAAATAAACAAATTGTGGTTAATTTAATTAAAAGATACAAGACGAGGATGTTTAATTTCTTCCTTATTCCGATAAAAATTTAGCATCAAATGCTAACTTCGTTTTGATCACAATTTTTATTTATTTAACAATTAGGTTCTAAACTATTATAAACAAAAAAAAAAACAAAAAAAAACAATTATAAAACTGTAACTGAAGTGTGTCTGTGTACATTGAAGATATTTACAAAAAAATGATTACGATATGGTTGTTAGGTATCCCTGACTCGAAATCAACTTTTTTTTAGAAATTTTGTCTGTCTGTTTGTGTGTTTGTTTGTGTAATTTTTTGTTTCTTTGTTTGTCGCATCACGTAAAACGACTGAACCGATTTTGATGAAACTTATTTTTTATAGCTTATGATAATGATCTGACTTAAACTCTGGTATATAATTTTTGCGGACGAAGTTGCGGGTAAACACAATACATCATAAAATTTTAAACTTGACTTGGATGTAGGATTTAAGATATTTGCAAACATATTAATTTGGGGCGTTTCGGATACGTTATGTCTCGTTACGCAATACTGAAAAACTACTGAACCAATTTGAATTAGATTTTCACAAAATAATAGACTTAGTTTGGATAACATTTTGGCTTTATTTTATCGCAATCGGTTCATTAGTACTAGAAACGGACGCTTAGTACTAGAAAGTTGTAATTTGACATGGGTATAAAATATTAATCATGCCGACAAAGTGGTAAAATTAAATCTTGAAAAAAAAAATTATTGCACCTACCCCTACACGAAAAGTGGGGATGAATTTTTTTTTCGTGTATCTCATGGTGTGGGGTATCGTTAGATAAGTCTTAAAAATATAGTTTAATAGTTAACGAATTATAGTCGATCAACTTGCAAAATGCACTTTTTAGACTTTTTAGTCCGTATATTGAGAGGGGCAAATACGCAACCCTACTCTGCACGTGGCCCGACACGCACTTGACCGATTTTTCAGTATATGTAGGCATCAGATCTTTTTATCAAACTCAATTTAACCTGCATATTTCGAAGTATTTCTTACAAAAAATAGTGCAATATCCTACCACCAGATAACTCCACTAATTCATGTTTAAAAAATTCGTTTAGTAAATATTTTCTCATCGCCAGTTCCAATTTAGTTTTAGTTCATAAGATGTTAACTCAAGAAGAGGCTGCGGTCGGGAGACAATTTACGGCCAAATCCCGGGATCCTGTCCTCGCTTCCGCCACGGCTAGATAACAGAATCGTGGCGATTTATTGCTTTAATCAAACCGACAACGCATGCTGACAAAAACTACGCACATTGTATTATTTGCAAGGGTTAAGCTTCCAACGTCGCGTTCAACGTATGTTACTGTATGTTCTGTCACAAACAATGGAAATAATTTATCCTATTTCTGTACCTATAAACTACTGAACTTGTGAATAATTTATTTACTCTATGTACTGAACTTTAGAAATGTTATTAGGTATATCTTATACAGGGTCCTTCTTAATATGCTGACACTTTTTTAAGGGGATGATCAGACCGTCAAACTGAACAACTTTCTCTATGACACCAACATCGAAATCGCGAAAAAATGGATGACGAATTTTGAGTTTCAGTGCTACGAATAAAGAAATAAATATGGAAATATAATTCACGTCAAAAAATGACCCCACGAACTTTGGTGTACACCACGCAAGCGCGCAAGACTCAATCATTATGGCGACTCCAATTACGGCGTTTGCCGCCAAAACTCATGGTGCCAAAAATTAAGGAGATTTTGTTCGGAGTTATCGTTCCATATTTAGTTCTTTATTCGTAGTTTCAGTGTATAAATCTCAAACGTCAGAAATCTGGCATTCACCACGGCCAAAAAACATCAACAAGTATTTTTCCTGTTTTTGATGTGCAAATTAATAATATCGACGGTTAAGAACTAATAATGTCTATTTAAATTTTCGGCTGTTTTTACTTTTTATGTCAATAGATTTAAAGTCCAATTTGGCATATAAGTTTTTCAAGCAACTATCTCAATATGAACAATATTTCCAAAGTTATTTGTCATAGAAATACCACCTATCTTAAGAGCGCGTAAATTGATGAAGAAACGTTTTTTTATCTCCAGTAAAGTTGACTTTTTTGAGATAGACACTATTGATTCTTAACCGTCGATATGTTATGTTTAATTTATTCGCCGGTATAACTATAACATAGTAGACAATGGAGTTAATGAACTAAGTGAAAACTGAAGGGCATTCACTGATCGCTACAAGATCGCTGTTCGAGCCAGAAAAAATTCCCAAGCTGTTTTAAGACAAAGATTAATTAACTAGACAATCCAGTCACTGTCAGCATAAAACTTTTCTATAGCGTAAACAAAAACTAAATTATAAAAGCGAAACCACTACAATGAAAAATCTTCAAACAGTCTATAAATAAAACACATCATTAGTGGAGATTCAACTTGCGGCTATAATGTAGCACAGCATATTATTATGCTGTCAAGTTCACTGCCTTTTCAGTGACGTTGCAGTGTAAAAGCCTTGTGGTTTCCTTACATTAAAACAGCACCAACAGTGCCTTTATACTAATAATAAAATAATAACTATACTCATGTATGTACAACTCTTAGGATAGCCTGGATGCATTATGTCTAGCACTCACATTGTCCCTACATTTATATCACTCTAGTTAAAGTAGAAATACTTTGTTTTATGTAGACTAAGAATAGAGCTCCCGTAAGTTTATAGTTACTAGTCGAAATATTTTGAAAAATAATTCCAAATTTTGAATATCATTTTAGGGTTCGGTACTCAAAGGATAGAAACGAGACCCTTAACCTACGCTGTCCATCCATCCGTCCTTTATTATCCGTATTTGAACGGCAAAAGGTGGCGAGATTAAAATGTTCAAAGAATATTGTGTTATTAATTTGAATTTATAACAATAACTATAAATTTACAGTAATAAATTAACATGTTTTTTGTTTTTGCTCTATCGTAAAACGGTAATATAAGTGTAAAATTTGGTGTGATTTTAGGGCATAATCTAAAGTAAAACAGCAGAAGAGCAATTGCGCTTAATAAATCTCAACTGAACTGTCATTGGACCGCGTGCGAACCAAAACTTTTAACACATTCGGTATCGTGCTATTCATTTGACAGCCGTTAGAACCGTTTTGACAGATCGCAAGCTGTCAATCACATAGTAAGTACCGAAGTCAAGTTTAGCGCAATACGGAATTCAGCACAATTGTATAATAATTGGATTGCAATGTGATTAGAACTGAAATTGGATTAGGATTGAACTACGATATTTTAAACTAGCGCGATCGTCCTCCAGATAATAAAAACCGGCCAAATATGTGTTGACAACCGTTTTTTTTTTTGTGGTACGGAAACCTCGGTGCAGTCCGACTCGCACTTGGCCAATTTGTAGCATATTCATTTATGAAAAATATTATAGATAAGACAATTTCGGTAAATTGGAGGAAGAAGAAAATTATAGGTAGACGTAATTTAAAAATAATGTTATTGAAATAAATTATGAGGGAAGAGAATTTCTAATATTCCCGTTGCTGAATGAGTTGTCGGTCTGTTCATTAGCGAATATCCAACTCTGCAGCGCCGTAGTTACATGCAGATGTCGCTGACTTTGCTCCTGACTTCCAACAATGAAATTTTAATTTATATTATTATTCTTGGCCGTCTGTATTGCTATTTTTCACTGAAGGAAATTCGTAGTAGGGTTAATTTCATGTTGTAATTTTTTTATCGTGCATTTTTAAAATAAACTAGTGTTTACCCGCGAATTCGTCCGCACAAATTACATATACCAGATTTTAAGTCAGATTATAAGCTATCAAACAAAAAAAGTTTCATCAAAATCGGTTCAGTAGTTTTTGCGTGATGCGCGAACAAACAAAAAAACAAACAAAAACACAAACATGCTATTTCATGCTTGTTCGCTAGTCATCCCTTTTTGTACTTCAAACGACACGTAATGCTAAAAATATCTGAAGTAAAAGTGAATGTTTCCAAAATATAACATTTTTACATAGGCACATAAAAAAGTAAGCAAGGACTTAGTGAAAAACTTCCTATTCAATGTGTGACATCGCTTCATTAGCGAGTATTCACTACGATTAGGGTAGCCAAACCTTTGAAAGGACTTTGACAAAAAGTAAAAGATTGGGAGATTTGTAACAGGCTGTCGGATTTACGACGTTGAGAAAAACTAAGGACACAATGACGTAAGTACCATGTCTGAAATATAGCGTTTATGTCAAGGAAATAAAGGTAGAGAAATATATCTATCTGGTATTCTTGTTAAAATCAAGTTTACACATTTTAGCACCTTTTTACAAACCAAGTTTCAAGGAACATCGATTGCGTAATACATCGAGTTGACGAGTAAAGTAAAAAAGTGTTAAATTCAAAGTAATGAACACGATAGACGATTTTGGTTAATACTAAAAAATCTAATCAAAAAGTTTTATTACGTTTTACGTTTTTTTTTTTTTTTTTTTTTAATAATATCACATTGAATTGCTTTCTGACGTAATTTTTGACTCTACCACCGCATCGGAAGATGTTTCGTTTTAGAGAAGAAGCGGCCAGAAACTCTTGGAAGGAAATGAGGTCTTGAGATTTTATATATTGTATGTATAATTAATTATCTACATTTTATGCTATACAGAATGTAAAATGAAATGCAATACATATTAGAGAGGTCGAGTAATGCTTTTACTAATTTCTTCTATAATTACATAAAAAGATATATATTTATTATTTATGTTATCTTTTATTACGTATATAAAACATTCAACAAGAGCTTGGTGGTGCGTTGCGGAGAGTTATGGACTCTCAATCAAGAGGTCCGGGTTCGAATCCGCACGGACAATATGCCACGTAGGTACTAATGAGTTTTTTTAACTTATGTACGTATTACCGACTGATCTCAAACGGTGAAGGAAAACATCGTAAAGATACCTGCATATGCAGAAGAAGAAATTCTGATGCATATGTGAAGTATACCAATCGGCATTAGGCACTCGTGGTGGACTAACGCCCAAACACCCTCCTAGAGGCGTAGGCCTGTGCCCTGCAGTGGGACGTATATAGGCTGATGATGATGATGATAAAACATTTTAAAACAAAGACAGATTATCTTAACTAAAATTATCTAGCTTAGAGTTAACAACAATTAACAATTTCATGAAAAGATAAAAATATAGAAAAAAAATCAGTCTTTTGTTTAGTGAGGAAATAGAAAATTAAACAGGATGTACATTAAAATTTAAATTAGGTATTAGGTAGGATGGCTCTCAGCATAAACTGACAATAGACACAAGATCTGATTGAACAGCATCGGACAGCACTATTGAGGGATTGAGTTGAGAGTTATAACGTAAATCGATTCCACGCCAACAAAGTTGCAGTCCAAAGCTTAGTACTCGTAATGATTCGACTGAGAGATTTTCCATGGTAAATTGAAAGTGTGGTAAGCTTAACCGCGTTGTAGCAGTCGTTAGCCGCCTAGTCGGCAATTCGTTTACATCTGACCTAAATTTAACCTACCTAGGTATATACCTAGGTGATTTTCATACTTTTGCACGAAGACATAAAATTAAAACCAGCTAAAAGGATGTCGGCCACGCAGTCTATGCAATTCTAGACAAAGGTATCTTAATACCTAGTATTCAAAATGTCGATTAGTTGTCAATTCTTTGCAGTTTTCGCTTTTTTGGGTTCCGTTGTCAAACGAGGAACTGTCTGTCTATTTTTATATCTTGTAATTAATTAATTACGAACGTCACTGTTTTTGGGAAAGAGAGACAGATTTTTGAGAACTTTAATATTTTCGTAAACATATTGAAAGTCAAAATTATTTTAGTTATTATTATTATAATTGTAAAGATAAGGTCAAGAGTTTAAATGATTCTCAGTAGGATGTATTTAATTACTACGACTTTTGATACTTTAATTAAAACTGAAAATCTATGTATCATGAAATTGATTCGAAGAATGAATTTACAATGTTTGAAAACAAACAAATTTATAGGCGGACCCAGACGAACGGCATTCCTAAACTTCGTATTTGCCTAATTAACTAAATTCAGGGGACCCTCCTGATTAGATCACGTATCGAAAGGATCAGAACGGATCGAGGAGTAAAAAGAAACTTTCTTTTATTGTTGTTTCGTATCGTCAAAGTGTTTAGGGATTATTTTAAAGTCATATAATCACTGACTTTTATTAAGGTGCGTGTACCTAATGAAAAATTTAATCAAATTAATTTACGACACTTAACTTTCCAATTTGTGAGAGTGGTTATTAATTATTATTTAAAATAAAAAAATGTAGACCTTCCATACAAAGGTGGGGATCGATCGATTTTCTATGGTACGATATAATAATTCGTAAATATTCGGAATAATGTTATCTTTTTTCCATCCATGTTCCTTAGAGAAAGTTGTTTAGTTTCATTATCTGAATTCAAATAATATGGGTGTAGATAATTATGTGGAGAATTATGTAATTGAATTACTAGTGTAATCCCGTAATCACCCGGCGCCTTTTTGTTCTTTAGCTGTTTGAGAGCCATACTAATCTCGTACAGGCTGATGTCCGGAATCTCCGGAATGTCTTCTGTATAGTGCCGGGTCAATCTAGCTCTTGGGTCGTTAGCCAGATTTGTAGCAGGTCTCCGTAATGACGTGTACCTATAATAACTGTCCATATAATTTCTCAACCGAATTCTAGATACGAGATCTAATCAGGATCTAATCAGGGTCCCCTGAATTTATTTAATCAGGCAAATACGAAGTTTACGAATGCCGTTCGTCTGAGTCCGTCTATAAATTTGTTGGTTTTCAAAAATTGTAAATTCATTCTTCGAATCAATTTCATGATACATGGATTTTCAGTATTGATTAAAGTATCAAGATTCATAGTAATTAAATAAATTCTTACTGAGATTCATTTGAACTCTTGTCCTTATCTTTACAATTATAATAAAATTATTTATAAAAACAATTACTAAAAAATTTTGATTTTCTATAAGTAGTCAATATAATATTTACGAAAATATTTTATACGTTCGCAAAAATCTGTCTCTCTTTCCCAAAAACAATGACGTCCATACAAGAATTAAAATTAAATAAGTATTCCCACATTTTCGACTCAGTAAGGTCAAAACATCTTTCATGGGGCACTGGCTATTATAATAAGATACCAAATAGAAGATAACTTGCCAGACAAAAAGTTGGAGTCCCATGTTATAGAAGTAGTCTTTCCTGTATAAAAAGGTTACTATAAACTAGATGATTATTTGAATGACCAAAATGTCTGGTCTGGACAATGTTACACTATGTAATTTAAACTACTTTTGTAATTGTACTTTGTACATTTTGTTTTGTATAAAAGAAGTGTGTTGTAGAGTTTCTGGCAGAATCTTCTCTACAGCGGAACACCTCCGACATGGTGGTAGATTAAAAAAACGACTTCAGAAATGTGTCTTATTATGTGATATTATTTTGAATAAACAATTTTGATTTTGATAAACTTGGCGGGGATTTACATCGAAGACATTTGCAAATATAATCAGTGGGGGCGTTTACGTTTGTTTCTGCACGCATAACTATCAACAACTGAACTGATTTGATTTTCAAAAAAGCATGCAATTTTTTTATTATTTTGAGGCTTTATTCGTCGCAATCAGTTCATTTAATCAAAAGTTATGCGTATTTAAAGTCAGTGGTCTGCGCGTACGAAGTCGCGGGGATCTCTAGTAAAATTATAAATTATAATTTCGACACATTTTAAATATTTAGACTGAAGCCAAACGAGCGTAATTTGAGTCGCGTATTTTAAGCCGTTTAATTTACGCTTCATTCAGTTTCATATAAAATCCGGGTTGTTTCACACGACGAGATGCAAAATGTATATTTCAGTTGAACGGACTCAAAATATGTGACTCACAACTCACAAAATTACGCTCGCTTGGGCCCAGCCTTAGATAACCGAATTATCAAACTTCTCAAAATTAACTTTTAATCAGCGTGCACATGATTATTTAATTAACGCAAATCCTTCGGTATTTTAATGAAGGAAGCGGTGTCGTAACATACACATTATAGAAGACGTAATTAAGTTAAGCTGCATGTGTAAATGTAGGTTAGCTTTAGGAAAGTAATTTTTAAAGAAATATATGAAGAAAGTATACAAATTCAACGTTTAGCAAAATAATAATGTCAAGGCGGAAAGATGATATCCGTTCAATAAAAAATTATGTTTATAAATATCACATTTTTCGTTGCCCCTCGTCAAATACATACATTTTTAAGTAGGTAAGTCTCTATCGCTCTTTAACCCCGACCTGGTGTCTCCGGTGTCAAGCTATTTTTTACAAGCTGTAGATAACAAAATTTTATGTATGTTCACATACCTACCTGGCATCTTTCATCTGCACAGGCTGCATCAAGAAGATAAGTTTATGTTGTCCAAGTTGTTGACCTGTACTTTAACTGAGTACAGTCAGCAGCAAAATGATGTATGCAATTTTATTATGTCGTAGTGTAAAGATGTATACACTTTAGTACTACGCGTAGTACTAAAGTGTATACATCTTTATACTACGACGTAGTAAAAGTGTATTCATCTTTTTGCTGCTGACTGTACCTAACCCAGCTGCTTGAGTTCCATAGGTTTCTAGCACTATCGGTGTAGATCGAGTAATCGACTCCAATAGAGAGTACATAAGCAATTAATTGACTTTTATGTCTTTGTAGATACAATTTATGTTCCATTTACTGATGGAAAAAGCATTGCAGTAAATTCGATAAAAGTATTATAATAATAGAACAAGTTATTATTGTGTCGTATAAGAACTTCCTACTTTAGGTTCCTACTCGAAAAATAATATGAAATATTGTGTTCCCACTCATAGTGTCTCCAGAGATGTTAACGTATCGCATGGAGTAGTAAATATAAATCAGAAAAAGTCTGTATCAATTTGAATATATTTTTATACAGGTCTCGAGGATACAATTCGTATTTCATAAAACAGATGAAGGACGAGTTTTCTGTCGAATCACCGTCGTATCGAATGCGAAATTTTTCATACACTGTGTTGTTTTTATTTTTACATCGTTTGCTATGGACTGCCTAGCTATGGACACAAAGGAGTGTAATAAAATTGTTATAGAATAGTTCGATATAGAACGGTTCGATGGAGAAGTCTCAAAACTTCGAAGCTAAACAGTATTTTTAGACTGACCCGTTTGTCCCTCTTATGAAATGCCTCCTGAAGAACGGGATCTGCCTAGGCCGATTTGGAGCTGCTTTCTCAAAAATAACATATTCAAGTGGATACTGCTACATAGATGGGTTCTCAGGCCTGAGTTCGGTGTTGCTTCTCAGACTAAGTCCTATTTTGTGTCCTGCCCATAACTATTACTATACACACATAGGTAATTATACAGGGTTCAACTTAATAATATGCTGACAGTTTATAAGAAGTTGATCAGACCATCAAACTGACCAACTTTCTCTATGGGTTCAACATCGAAATCGCGACAAAAATCAGCTTTCCCATACATTTGGCTCGATAAGGTTTACAGTTTATTGGTGCCATTTAGAAAGTTGTTCAGTTTGACGGTCTTATCAGCCCCTTAAAATAGTGTCAGCATATTAAGAAGGACCCTAAAGATAAACTTTAGTCTACACTGCTGTCGCGTCGTCTTATAATACTGCATAATTATATTCAAAGAAGAAAGAGAAAATTAAAACCAACACACTCACCTTAAGCATTCAAAGGGCATGCTTACATGGTACCTACTAATTATAAAGTCCTCCAGTTGCAAACAAGTCGAGATGGAACTTTGTTAGCTTTTAAAACAAATTCATAGTAGTGCACACAAACGTAATTGTTGTCTGTTAGCTATTACGTGAGTTAAATATCAAAGTTTATTTTTTATTCGCTTTGAAAATGTGTTATAATACAGAGTATAAACTTTAATGCGTGATATACATACTTTAACGGGGTGCTTCAGACCATAAAACTGAGCAACTTTTACTATGGGACCTTGGAAAATGTCCGTAGCTACTCGACAAAAATGTATGAGACAGCTTGTTTTTTTTTTGCGATTTTTTTATTGCTCCTATAAAACAAGTTGTTCAGTTTGACGGTCTAAGCTAAACCAACCCTGAAATTTTTTGATAGTCTTTAAAAATTACCCACTATCGGACTTTGAAAAGTTGAATATTTAGGCAACAGGTATGATACGTGGTAATGATTTCAAATGAAAGGTAAGAATCGGATTATCATTATCTTTTATTTCCATCATGATCATCATCTTTTATGACTTTCACTGACTCTACATTTACCACCGTTTCACAAGTAAACACCATGGAGAAGAAACGGCAAGAAACTCCATAGTGTCCTAGAATATGACTTAGTATTGAGTTAGGTCCGAGAGCGTGTGCACCCGGCGATGTTCCCGAGCAGACTGTCCAGTGCCTCGCTCGACCCTGCTATTTATAGTGCACGACCGATGGTAGGGGCCACGTGAACACGCTCGGCAACTTCAGTGCACGTGCGCGCACCTGCGCGCACCTGCGTACCTCGTAAGACCGTCCGTTCTTATGACTATCTCCGACACGGCCATCCTGCAAGACACACGTCCTCGTGTGTAGCTCTGGAACAATGAAAACAAAGCAAAGTACATCGTTCGGTCTATCCTGTCTACTTCAATACTCAGAAAATGATTTTCTGCTACACACTACGTAGTATATCTCTGACTACCCCCTCGGGGAATATAGTCGTGAGCATATGCCTTGACTACGTAGTATAATATAGTACTCTGTGACACTACTGTATTTTTATAGTCAGTGTGTGACTATGAATGGAATGTTACATGTTACGGATCTTTACAGTAATAACGCATCAAATTATGACTTGTTTAGGCAAAAGATTAATTACAACAGCAGAAAGCGATTCAGTGGCAAGCTGAAAACGGATCGGCGAGTATCAGGTCCTTTTCATGGATAAGCCAAAAACCAAAAGGGTCATATAATGCCAGTCGTTTTATACAGTACGACGACAGCGACGATCCTCACCCAAGCCGTTTATGTTAGACTTAGCCTGATGCACAAATTAATACTAATGTTCGTTGCAGGTGCAACTCGATAGAAAGTAACACGCGTCGCCATTTTTACATTTTAATGACTGAAATGCTGTGTAATGTCGTCGTGCATTCCTCGGCCTACCTGACGTCGAACACGTCCTCGTGTGATGGATGTTTTTGGGTCTTCATCTGTGAATATTGAAATATAAGTTTATATTACCGTTCGGCCAGACCTGATAGGTGTCTTTGCTGCTTAGGACTACCTCTGCTGCATGGAGCTACCTCTGTTCTGCCACAAAGAGCAGCCTTCGACGCACATGTATAGCAGTCTTCATTGCATGGAGCAGCTTTACAATGTTGGATCTGTAAATAATAATTATAGTTGTGGTCCTTCAGACTCTTTTTTCTTTCCATTCTTTTTTTTTTTTTCTTTTTTTTTTTCATTCTTTTTCTCTTTTCTTTCTTTTTTTCTTTCTTTCTTTTTTTTCTTTTTTTTTTCTTTCTTTTTTTTCTCTCTTTTTTTTTTCATCGTTTTTTTTTTTTTTTCATCCCTTCAGATTAAATCTGGCCTGGATTTACTTGGTCCTTCAGTTACCATACTGGACTGACCGTATGTCTCTGTAGTTACTAAGACTAGACTAGACTCATCTCCCTGTAGCTTGTTTCGCTAGACTGGAGGAACGGGGATAGCCCCGTACGTCCCTTTAGTTACTAAGACTAGACTGGACTCTGTCCCTGTAGTTTATGAAAACTAGTCTGGACTCATCTCCCTGTAGCTGTTGTTACACTAGACTGGAGGAACGGGGATGACCCCGTATGTCCCTGTAGTCACTAAGACTAGACTGGACTTTGTCCCTGTAGTTTATGAAAACTAGTCTGGACTCATCTCCCTGTAGCTTGTTAAACTAGACTGGAGGAAACACTATTCATATAATATGAAACAAAATAATTATTATTTCATTACAGTACAATATACTAATAATACTATTGTGGTGCAAGAAATCATGAAAAATCATTGGTAGTCACATTCATCTGAATCAGAGCTGAATGTTTACTCGGTCATGTCGAGCACTTTCCGCGGCGGGAGGGCGGGTTAAACGGGCGGGAAGGCGGGTTTAGGTAAATCCTCATTCTACAGAATATAAAGGAAACCACTCACAGAGAACACCTGGATGACGCCACATCATTCAGCCAAAGTCCTGTCGAAACCCAAAAGTTTCACCGTCTCATCATTGTCACCTTTCTGCAGCGCACCTTCTCGAAAACGGTGTCCTTTGTGTATGTATGGTGTGTGTCTGCAGTACGCGCCATTGCATTGAATAAAATAAAAATTAGCTTAATAACGTACCGTACGCGCGGCTGGCAACCATCTGGTGAGCGCATAAAGTTCAGGTTTCCATCTCGGCACCCACAGCCGAGTGACAAAGGCTTGCACTGCAGTGCGGCACAACAGCACGGAGCACGGCTAACAAAAACAGTCAAAAAGAAAAACTTCCGTCAACTGGGTATTTGGGATCCCTGCCATCAGCTGGTAGAAGCGCCAAGTTACTAAAGTTGTATTTTCTTCCTTCATGAACCGAAACCTAATAATCTTTTCAAAACGCTACATATCCACTGGGTTCTATAATTTTTAATTACAATCACCTCTTTAATGTGAGCAGCAAGCCAGACTTATCAGTGCATTGTTCAAAGCCACCAGCAAGTTCAGCTCTTTTAAACTCCAGTCCTTAACGGATGAAGTTGGTTAATTAAATCAGTTTCTTCATTTAAAAAAAAGTTAGTTATAGCCTGCAGAATCCCACCGCAGGGCAAAGGCCTCCTCTCACAAATAATGGTGAGAGGGTTTGGGCCATACTCAACCACGCGAGCCCAGTGCGTGTTGGTGTGTGGTGAGTTTCTTAATGTCACGTTTTATTCCGGGTGGGTGGGCGGATATTCTATGTGAGAATGGGCGGGTTTTTCTCTATTTGTTTGAGCTTAAAGAGTCCATAAGCATTCAGTCATCATTGTTATCATCACCATTGGAGTATGAGATACACAGTTTACAACCGAAAACAAAAGCAAGATATAAGTTGGATAGACTTGACCGCTAATCTCCACTATAAATTCATAATCAATATCACAAATTGTAATCAACTAAACTAGCTACGACACACCGAGCATAGTCACATGATGGAAGCTCAGATTTTGCTCAGCAGTTTTACATCTATGCCAGGCTGCATCATCCAGCATTGGCATTGCGCTGGCTTGGTCACGATCCAGTACCTCATAGGACATGAATCGATTACCATCGAATTGGGGCGAGTTGTTCGTTCATGAATCATAATCGAAACGATTCTACATTCTAAAATACTCAAAATTTGAAATGACTATAGGTATTCGATATAACTCTACATTCGATATGACTCTACATTCGATATGACTCTACATTCGATATGACTCTACATTCGATATGAGTCTACATTCGATATGACTCTACATTCGATATGACTCTACATTCGATATGACTCTACATTCGATATGACTCTACATTCGATATGACTCTACATTCGATATGACTCTACATTGGTATTGGTAGACTATGAAATCACAATGACATAAGACAAGATAAAGTAACGTTACCAAATCCGGATGTACATCACTTCTGTATCGTATCACTCGAATTTCTACCTGGTAATGATGATGATGATGAAACAAAAGGTGGTTCCGTGAATCCTTGGCCACTTCTGATTTAGGCAACAGGTATGATACGTGGTAATGATTTCAAATGAAAGGTAAGAATCGGATTATCATTATCTTTTATTTCCATCATGATCATCATCTTTTATGACTTTCACTGACTCTACATTTACCACCGTTTCACAAGTAAACACCATGGAGAAGAAACGGCAAGAAACTCCATAGTGTCCTAGAATATGACTTAGTATTGAGTTAGGTCCGAGAGCGTGTGCACCCGGCGATGTTCCCGAGCAGACTGTCCAGTGCCTCGCTCGACCCTGCTATTTATAGTGCACGACCGATGGTAGGGGCCACGTGAACACGCTCGGCAACTTCAGTGCACGTGCGCGCACCTGCGCGCACCTGCGTACCTCGTAAGACCGTCCGTTCTTATGACTATCTCCGACAAATACGTTTCTGGGTTTGGAATTTTATTTTGTAGATCATAAAATAAAGGCTATGACTGTTATCATTTAACCGCTTACAGTAAATTCAATATTTAAATGAAATGGTATCACATTTAAAGCGGTGATTAGGCTATTGTGAATTTAGGTTCTGAATTTAATTAAAAATATTTTTTTTTGTTTACTATGGTAATCATCTGGTTTTTGTTTTCACTGTTTTGTTTATTTACTTACATAAAACACTCAAAATATATTTTTAAAACGAATAATAAAATAGCATCACAAAAGTTGTGCTTATATTCCGTTCTTAACTTGCTTTAATAGGTCCTGTAAGGAAAAGTATAATTAACTTTTAAACCACATACCCATCAAACTGAACAACTTTTACTATAGAAGCAAACCTGTCAGAACAAAAATATCTTCTGTCCCATACGTTTGAATCTAGTAGGTATTGCAGTTTAGTATAGGACCCAAAGGGTGAAAACGGGACCCTATTACTAAGCCTACGTTGTCCGTCCGTCCGTCCTACCTATTTAGGGCTGTAACTTTTGAACCTTAATAGCTAAATAATTGAAATTTTCACAGAATACCTATGCGTTATTGTTGGATTAGGCGGATTTGTTGACAAATAATAAAAATATAAAAAGTAAAAAATAAGGGGGGTTCTCAACAAGAAACTAGTTTTTATCAGCGTTTTTCTTCTCGATCTATAGTAAAAACGGTAATACATACATGCGTCAAACTTGGTGTTATTGTAGAGCAAACTCTACACTATAACAACAAATAATAAAAACCGGCCAAATGCGAGTCGGTCTCACGCTTAGAAAAAAGTTTTTTTCCAAGTTAATATGATGTCTTCGCTCCCCGACGTCGTCGTCGGGGAGCGAAGACTAACCAATCTTCGCTTCGCCGATGACATTGTTCTTTTCTCACGATCTGCGCCAGAACTTAAACAAATGCTTCAAGACCTGAGCACGGCAAGCCTTGAGGTTGGACTCACAATGAACAGATCGAAGACGCAAATAATGACCAACGGCACCAAACGTAGAGTCGAAATAGATGGGCAGGTAATACACTATGTTGATGAGTACATCTACTTGGGCCAGATAGTTTCCTTCGAAAACAGGCAAGACAAAGAAGTCGCACGCCGTGTCGACAACGCCTGGAAGAGCTACTGGTCCATGAAGGAGATAATGAAGGGAAAACTCCCGCTATCCCTCAAACGGAGACTCATCGACATGTGTATCCTGCCTATCCTAACCTACGGTGCCCAGACCTGGTCTCTCACCGAGTCTCAAAAGTCCAAACTCAAGGTTTGCCAGAGGGCAATGGAGCGTAGTATACTGGGTGTTAAAAGAACGGATCGTATCAGAAACACTACACTGCGCTCCAATACACAAATAGCCGATGTGGGGGAAAAACCGCCAGATTAAAGTGGGATTGGGCCGGCCATGTCTGTCGGATGCATCAAGAAAGGTGGGCAAGAATTGTAACGCCCTGGATCCCAGAAAACGGTCATCGGCGTCCAGGTCGTCCTAGGAAGAGGTGGCGGGACGATCTGGATGCTTTCGATGACGCGTGGCCAGAGCATGCCCAGGACAGAGATGGTTGGAAGATTGAAGGGGAGGCCTTTGCCCAGCAGTGGGATGAAATAGGCTAGAAAAAAAAAAAAAAATATATGATGTGTTCTGTGGTGCTGTGGTACGGGTCCCTCGATGCGCGAGTAGCCCGACTTGCACTTGACCGATTTTATTTTTTGTTATGACAGGTTTGCTCCCGTAAAAGTTCAGTATGATGGGTAGATGATGTGTGATGAGATGAGTAAAGGGTTTATACGTTAATGATTTATCTATTTATTTTAACACTTTATTGTACACATGGAAATACAGATGAATACAGCATAATAGACAAGTACAAAGGGCGAGCTTATCTCTGATTTCTTCCAGCAGACCCATGATAAAGAGAAAGATTACAAAGTGAGGCGGGCAAGGTGTACACAATTGTGTGTGTTAATGATACTTTTCTTTACACCCTGTAACACACTTTTTAAAATTAGGCATATTGACATCGATTATGAGCACAGTACCTAATAAACGTCATGTTTAAGGCGACATCAGGATATGTCGCCTTAAAAAAAATCATATCACAAAAATTACATTATGGTCATAGTAAACTTTAAATAAGCCAATAATTAATAAAAGCTGTGTTTACATTTCGTTCGTATCTTCTATAATATAAACACGATTTTAAATTAGGCATATTGACATAAGCATCACGTTTAAGGCGACATCCGGATTAAAACCCGGTTCGGCGCGGAGCGGGCTGTGGCTTTACAAAAACTCGTTTCCTTTGTTGTGCAAAGGAGGAAAAGGAAAAAAGTTCCGCTAACTTGTAAGAGAAAATCAAGCGAATTGCTCTGTGAATTTCCCAACGTGAATTAATAGGCTAGAGCAGAATGTCTATCGGACTTGATAGGCAACTTGGAGTTCTTTATTTAGAGTTTTCTCAATTAAATCTTTGGAACTTAATTTACGGAAGTTTTGTTTTTAAATTTATTAATCTGCATAGAGATGCTGCCTTGTAAGAAAGAAATGAATATGAATAACGAAATACCTACAGTAAGAAATAGGCTTGATTTAATTATTTAAAAGGTACGTACTACTTTGTAATTAAATTAATAGTCTGGCCTCGTCATATCTTTGCATTCCACTAAATGAAAAGCTAAAAGAAAATGAAAGCGGCTGGAAAAGTTTTAATAAATTACTTACCATACTTATACTAACTTAATAATGCTGACGGTTTCTTTAGAGAATGATCAGACCATCAAACTGAACAATTTTCTCTATGGGACCAACATCGAAATCGCAAAAAAATATCTGCTGTCCCACACATTTTGGTAGGGTATGATTTCAGTTTTATATGGAACAACTGTTATTTTTTCGCCAATTCCGACCTCTGTCCCATAGATAAAGTTGTTCAGTTTGATGGTCAGATGGTCTCGATAAAAAGCCGTCGGCATATTAAGACCACTACTAGGTGTATACACTTTAATCAATTTTGAAAGTCTGTGGTGGTTCTCTAAACACTAAATTAACTATTTGTCTAAATAGTTAATGTAGTGTTCATTCAGGGGACCACCACAGTCACTCAGAGTCTCCTGATGAACATGATACTAACTTAACTACCTACCTTTATCTCAGAATCTCCCATTCCATTATCAAGTTACAGGCTTCTATATCTATATCCTGATCTAGTTAGATTGCCGGAAGACGTACAAATACCCCCTTATTATATAACAAGAGCGAGTTATGCCGCAATCTCAATGCAATAAACATTCAGCAAGGCGCACGTGCCGGCGACGACTGCCTTCTCTGGTGCAATCGTGGAAATAGAGTGAGTGAAAGGAGCTAGAATTGCGTGAGAAGCACCTGAATAGTGGCGTTACAGAAAGGAATAAGAAATGAAATTATGTAGATGAGTGAGGCGGAAAAGTGAAGTTTTGGTGGGTTATAGGAGAGTTGCGTTGGTGATCAAAGTATTTATAGTTCGGTCTTCAGGTACCATCAGATGATGAATGATCATTAACCATCCCTGAACAACATCCCAACTTTGGGATTTTGGATAGTTAATTATCACTTTCTCAAGTTTTGGACCTCAAGGACCCTTTGTGAAAAGACGCATAATTGCACAATTTTCCATCTTCCTCCGGTTCATCATCATCATCATCCCAAAGTCTCATTAACTTCCGACCTTTTTCCACCTAATCATACTTTTTTCAACCTAGCGACCGAACTATTAGATGTGATCATGTTCACATGAAAAGAATGGATAAACTGCAGGAAGACGTTTAATTGTTGTCTTTGTGAAATTGCGTAGGATGGAAAAGTAGTGTAGAAAGTAGGTAAGTATAGGATCATCTAAAGAAAGTTGTATAAACATGATTGTACTGATATCAGAATTATCAATAAACCTAATCTAATGATATAAAAGATCCCCTTTAGACGCAACAGATTGAAAATTTCGTTCTCTGGGTTGTGGACTCGGTGGTGTAATTGGTTAGCACGTTTTCCCGGTTTGGAAGAGCGTGGGTTCAAGTCCCGCCCGAGACAAATTTTTCAATCTTTAATTTGATATAAAAGATATTTACGGATACGGAATGGTTTAATATTAGTCGACTCATCCTAATATGAGTGATTAGTTACATTAATTTATGTCGATTCCAGTTCTACGATACCTCTGCAAGTGCAATATTGGAGAGGCTTCCATTCTATGTGCAGGCTTTGGAGGTAACACGAGGCGAAACGTGACTTATTATGACGGTGTCGGTCAGCGCGACCACTCCACTCAACACTATATGCAACAAAGTGCATTATCCAAGAACAAGGCTAATATTGTACAGTCATAAGCAAAATTATGCTACTACTTAGTTACATAAGGTAGTAAAAAAAGTATTCTGTGCTAAATACTAAACAATGTTCCGTTACAAGGCTTCCTTCAAAAGTTGTGTTCAATATGTAGGGTCCTTCTTAATAATGCTGACACTTTTTTATGGGTATGATCAGACCATCAAACTGAACAACTTTCTCTATGGGACCAACATCGAAATCGCGAAAAAAAAATCTGCCCCTCCATACAAAACTGCAAACCTACTCGAGCCAAATGTATGGGACAGCAGATTTTTTTTTCGCGATTTCGATGTTGGTCCCATAGAGAAAGTTGTTCAGTTTGATGGTCTGATCATCCCCTTAAAAAAGTGTCAGCATATTATGTTGGACCCTGTATAATGATCAGACCATCAAACTGAACCACTTTTTCCATGGGAATAACATCTTCATCAAAATATTGTACACTATACTTTTGAAGGACCCCATAGTTTCGTCCAAATCTGTCCGTCATCGTCGGTATGCCTGCTCTCTCATTTTTGCACCTTTTCAATCTTTGGCGTAAAGATGATAATGACATCCCAAAAACAGATAGGTATGTAATAATTAAAAAAATAGTAGTACCTATCTAAGCCTAGTTTGGCATTTTTAGAGCCATTTCACACAAGCTATTTTTGAGCGTAAGCGATTTCGCAACTGCACCGCAACTATTGCCGCGACACTGATCTCGGAAATATTTGGGAGACATCGCGGCGATATTGCGATGATATCGTTCCGGCAACGCGCTCAAAAATTGCTTTTGTGATATAGCTCTTAGAGTTAGATTTAGAATAGAAAAAGTTTTAAGTTACTATGACAATTTTATAAAGATTCAGATAAGCTGAAAATAAAGGTTTAATTTCATATGATTAGTTTTTCTGTTTTTATTTGGTCTCAGGTTGGTCCTTCTCTACTGTTTCTCTTTTCTGTGCTTTCGCTGGTCGACTGTACCACATTTTATAAATGAGTCTCGTATCCATAATAATTATTACTTGGAATTTTACCCAACGTTATTAAAGAGGCTAATGGAAGACCATTTACGCTTAAGAGTTTATTTAGTAAAAGCTTAGTTTACGAAATGGACTAAAATAGTTTCTCTCTTACGTTTTATTTACCTCTCCCTCGTTCGTTCCAAGTTGTGTGCACACGTTTTATTTGAGAGAGAAAAGACATTCATTCTATGCATAAAGGCATAATAGAAATTTTATTTCCAGTTTTAGTAGGTATTTTTCAAGCTAGATCACGAGCGTCAAACACCAAAAATACCACTTTCGGTCATGTGAATGGGGAAGAATAATTTAATCGAAAACGTTTTAATGATTTTCTCACATATGAAATCTTATTTGTTCTGAAAATGTTTTTACGTTAGGATAACAGGGAAATCTTTTTCGCTATCGGCTGGCAGAACTAAGGGTGGCAACCTGGCAACCTTAGAGTAGGTATGTATTAAAAAAGGTGGCAACCCTATTTTACCCGAATAAAATTAAGAATATAGATTTTTATAATATAAATCTAGTTAGTAGAGAAAATTGGATTTCCTGTTTTCTTCCTACTCGCACCCTGAAAATGATTCCTGCTAAAAATAAAATTCGTACAAAATTCTGGGTTAAGCCATCCCTGAATACTTTTTTTTTCGCTTCTATTACGAATAGAGTAAAAATATTCCTGTAAATCATGTAACTTGCTAGGAAATATTAAAAATTAGTAATTCTTTGAATTTTATATGAATAATAGAAAAACCGGCACTGTGCGAGTCGAACTACTCGCGCAACGAGGGTTCCGTACGACCACACAATTGTACTAACATAGCAAAAAAATTTGTTTTGTCAGAACCTCTACAGCATAACACGACTTGACTATTACAATATAAATTCTTAAGCTGAGATTATGTAGGTATACAGTATTACATAGTCTATTTAATTAAATAATAGATACTTCAATTTCAACCAGCATAGGTATCAACAAAATTAGGTATGTAGATATCGCACATTTCATATACAAAAAATAGTATAACATAATGACACACTGACTTCAAAATGTGAATTTATCAAAAAAGATGAATGGATGTCCTGAGGTTTCAGAATATCTCTGACTGCCCCCTTGGGGAACATAGTCGTGAGCATATACTTATGCTTATGCTGCAGGTCCATAAAAAAAGAGGGTTCACTCCTAATTCAACCCCAAAAACATACGAAATAAAGATTAACTCAAATTTTTAATAGTTGTTATTTGTTATGCTAGGCTGCAAAAGTTGTTTTTTGGCGCGAGTACTTTTAATGAAATCTGAGCAAGCGAAGGATTCTAGGATTGTTCAAATATAGAATCCCGAGCGTAGCGAAGGTTTCAAAGGTACGAGACGCAGAATAATTTTGCAGCCGAGCGAAACACAACTTTTCACCTCACAACAGCGAGGAAAATGTTAGGTCCAAGCACTGAGTTTGACGTAAAGAGCGAATATGACCTTTATTTCTTATCTTCATGATTATTATTTAGGTACTTTATAAAGAGACAAAAGTACATTTATGTAATCAACATCATAACGCAAAATTATGGTGCCAAATGTAGTATGATATTTGCAAAGTGACGCATATTTGCGAATCGCGATGATGTAGCGCCTCAAAATGTTTGGTAAACAAATACATAATAAATGTATCCGATAAATCGTCGTGCTCCCGACGCTAATGCAGCTGTCACCGATTGTTGCTGTAGCGAGCTGAATACATTTTCATATTTGATGCCCGCGGTGTAAGCTTAGAGCGGTGTTATTATTAAAAACCAGTCAAGTGCGTGTCGGGCTACTCGTGCACCAAGGGTTCTGTACCAAACCACCACACAACACCACATATTAACTAACAAAAAACTTTTTTCTCAGGGATCTTTAGCGCGAGACTGACTCACACTTGGCCATTTTTTATTATTTGTTGTTATACTGTAAATTTTGCTCCATAATCACACCAAGTTTGACGCTTGTATGAATCACCGTTTTTACGATAGAGCGAGAAGAAACCTTATAACTACTTTATTGTATGAGAACCCCCTTAATTTGTAACTTTTCTACATTTTCATTATTTTTTAGCAAATCCGCCATAATAACGCACAATTTGTTTCAACTATTACGGTTCAAAAGTTACAGCCCTAAATAGGTAGGACCTAGAACAATCTAGGGTAGGAAAAACAGACACAGACAGACGGACAGAAGGATGGACGGACGGACAACGTAGGTTTAGTAACAAGGTTTTACTAACAACCCTTTAAACACCCCTTACCTTTACCACCCCTTTTTCACCCTTTGGGTACGGAACCCTAAAAAAATACATCGTTTTGCAGGCATCGTTGCCAACGCGATGCTGAAAGTGTTGACTCTGAAGGTGCTACTGTATTTGTCATAAGAAAGAGTTCTGACAGGACTTTTGTGCCAATAAGTGTGCTAATTGTTTATTTCACGCACCATCTGTCTTAAATTAATTATATTTTATACAGGGTCCAACTTAACATGCAGAATTTTTTTTAAGGAGATGATCAGACCATCAAACTGAACAACTTTATCTAAGGGACCAACATCGAAATCGCGAAAAATAAATCAGTTGTCCCATACATTTGGCGAGTAGGTTTGGAGTTTTGTATGGAGGGGCAGATTTTTTAACGAAATGTCGATGTTGCTGCCATAGAGAAAGTTGTCCAGTTTGATGGTCTGATCATCCCCTTAAAAAAGTGTCAGCATATTAAGAAGGACCCGATATATATTATTATTGTATTTATAATTAACGGACTCTTGCTTGTGCATTAGCACTGCATTTCCGCCAGTGTCAAGTATTTTATGGAATTATCTATCCCAATCTCAGGGATTGAAGATTGCAAAGCCTCGTGGCAGGCAAAAACGCGACGCGCGAAAACCACGCGAAACAAGTGCTCGGGTAAGACGCTACGTGACTCCCGAAATGAATAATAAGAATCAGTTTTATCTAGAAATGTATGTACGTAGGTACGTAGGAAGGATAATTATTCTATCTTTCCATTAAAATATATTAATACTTAATCTTAAACAGTAATTAAAGCAAAGTTCCTGACTATCTCAAAGGGGATTATCGTTGTGAGTTTATGTGTAGGTACACTATAATAGATTATACTAGTAGTTCACAAAGGTGATGATTATCCTCTTCGCATTTTATTTATTTCAATCTAAAACTATGTTTCGACAATGATAATAACTATTAAGTTAGGTATCTTTGGTTTCGATTGGACTTATACAAACTCTCGTCTTCGTAGAAAAATGTCGGTAACATGTTGAACTAATATTTACAGTTTTATAATAGTTTAGATTAGATTAGATTATATGACAAAGTAAGCTTATGAATAGGGTGCCATTTTCACCCTTTGTGTACGGAACCCTAAAAATTAGGTTATGCTAGTTAAAACCTGAGTTATGTTTTCAAGATCGCTGCTCGCTATAACCCTGTACCAGCTTTGAGACTCTGTCGGGCGTCACTCCTTAAAGCTCCCATAATTGGGGAACATTCCGATCACGTATCAAAAGCCGTGTCGCTCCCAGACACAGACCGATAAAGAGAATTTCGTGAGTTGATTCATATTCCGAAGAGAATTTATTCTAAAAATTTTAATATCTCACAGATTTTTGTACACGACAGAATTTTTCTTTGTTCGTAAATATTCCCAGGATGTTTCGACTTTTTGGTTAAATACATTTTGTTTCACATTTTAGTTAAATATTTTGTTTATGGTTGGGCCAAACTTTATATCTTCAGTTCGCAGTGGAAATTTTATTGCGGATTTCAATACAAGATGAAAGTGAGCAACTTTTTGAAATTCTACTTTATACCTTTTTTTTTTAAGTTTTAACGATTCCGCAAAAATGCTTTTCATACATAGATGCATACATAAGCTCACGCCATTATCCAAAGGCACAGACCACAGACCGCCACATGCTACGACTCTGACACACTTCTTTAGCCTCATTCACATCGATACATCTCTTCATGCATTTCCGTCGATTGAGGGTGCTACGCACTTGTCCTTTTCGGAAAAGATCATTGATTTGATCATGGTATGTTTTCCTCGGACGGCCTCTCCCAACACTTCCGCTCACCTTTGCTTGATAAACATTCGTTAGTCTTCTTTCATGCATTCTCTCTACGTGACCGAAACATCTAAGCATACCCCTTTCAATCCTTGTTACTATATAATCCTTCAACTTACACCAATCCCCTTATCACACAGTTCTTGATTCGACGCTAACTAACTAACTGAGTAACTTTCTCTAAGCATCGGAATCGCGTAAAAAAATCTGCTTTTCCATACAAATTTAGGTCGCAGGATCTTGCAGTTTTGTAGGGAACAGCAGATTTTTTTTCCCGATTTTGACGTTGGCCCCATACAGAAAGTTGTTCAGTTTGATGGTCTGATCAATCTGATCATCCTGTAAAAAACTGTCAGCATGATATATAGGGTCCTTCTTAATAAATATGCTGACACTTTTTTAAGGGGATGTTCAGACCATCAAACTGAACAACTTTCTCAATGGAACCAACATCGAAATCGCGAAAAAAAAATCAGCTGTCCCATACCTTTGGCTCGAGTAAGTTTGCAGTTTTGTATGGAAGAGCAGATTTTTGTTCGCGATTTCGATGTTGGTCCCATAGAGAAAGTTGTTCAGTTTGATGGTCTGAACATCCCCTTAAAAAAGTGTCAGCATATTAAGAAGGACCCTATATATCATGCTGACGGTTTTTTACAGGATGATCAGATTGATCAGACCATCAAACTGAACAACTTTCTGTATGGGGCCAACGTCAAAATCGGGGAAAAAAATCTGCTGTTCCCTACAAAACTGCAAGAGTTTTTTGACGATAGCGATAGCTCATGACATGTTTTTTTTTTTTTTTTTTTTTATTTCTGTTATTATTTCCAATTGTATTATATACTTTTTTAATTTAATTGAAAAATTGTATGTTATTAATCTAATTTGATTTGCCCCAGTTTGATTTTGTAATTTGAAAAATGAGAATGTATATCATTTTATTTTCGTTTTAATTTAATTTGTGTTTGTTTATTTGATGAAATTGCCTATATTTTCTAAATCTAATATAATTAGCCTGATTTGATTTTGTAATAAGTGTACCAGTATTGAATTTTTGTTTGTTTATTTCTATGATATTGCCTTTAATTCTATGTTAAAAATCGTATGTAATTGGCCTCAATCGTATTGAATTTTCAATGTGAATAAATAATGTGAATGTTATACTTAATTTTTAATTACGTTTGTTTAATTTTATTATGGTTGTTAAATTTTTTAATTTTTATTTACTTGATATTGATACCTAAAGGCCATTGAACCTCTTTGTATGGGAGGCTGGCATAGTGATGACCATAAATTTTCAGGAATTTCAAAAACGCGGCGCACCCTGAAACCTATGTATATCGATAGAGGATCTATAGACGAACATAAAATGTCAAATAACATATGGTCCTAAAGTGCAACGTTTTCGAGATAATCCATGTTAAGGATCTTGTATGATAAAAATCCTAACACATTTTCCTCCAATACCAATCTCCGTGGTCCAATGGTTATAAGACTTGGGATCTTGACACGGAGGTCGTAGGTTCGATTCCCATGGGGGACACCTAGTGATATGTCACTTTATGCGTTTTTCCCCAGTTGGTTAGGGTAATGCAGGCTGAATCA
Source organism: Agonopterix heracliana (assembly GCA_963693445.1). Classification (NCBI taxonomy): domain Eukaryota; kingdom Metazoa; phylum Arthropoda; class Insecta; order Lepidoptera; family Depressariidae; genus Agonopterix; species Agonopterix heracliana. Next base: position 8,798,098 of record OY856310.1, read on the forward strand.
CCTGATTGTCTGAAAAGAAAGATGATTCCGTGCTTCAGATGGCACGATAAGCCGTTGGTCCCAGTTACTATCTCTGGTGGTTATTATTCGTTATATAAAAACCACGTCAGAGGCCGTAAGGCGGTCTGAAAAAACTCTGACACCAGGGCTTGCCCACGTGATAAGAAGAAGAAGATGTATGGAATAGAAAATGTTTTTGGCATAAACAAGTTCTATGACACCTTTCTGTAATACCCAGTATGAGAAATATACCGAGGTAGGTATGTACTTATTGATGATAATTTATTTCGAAAAAAGATCCTGTATTAATGGCAAACATTTATTTCATCTGTGCAGGTATACACGTATGGAGGTGCTACTTGGGAATGTTCCTCCATTGAAAAGGGAAGATCTTCCACCAGGCTTAGTGTGAAGCCTGGGGACCGGCCGTGGTCCAACAGTTCTTAGTTGGACCTTGTATATATATCGAATCTCTGTGATTATTTCTCTTGCGCGATTTATGTCTCGCATTCGATTGTGAACCTTATTTGTAGTAGGTTACGAGTTACGTATTTACGGTGAACGTTGTCTTTGTATGGAGCATATTTCTGAGAGCGACGGTATCGCCATCTGTTAGCTTCTTTGCTATAACTTGTGGGTGTTGACATCTATGGCAAGTCCCCACAGTACTCCCCCCTCAGACCGGAGGTCGTTGAGTTGTTTGAAGTGTGCAGTCTGTATCCGTGTAGGTGCAGTGCTCCAGTCAAGTGAGTCTGACGAGCGATGTGCTGCGAGTGTGTGCATCTGTCAGGGAGACCAGTCCTGATGTGATGCGGGTGAGTGACAGGCGTGGAGAAGGCGAGCAGAACTGCCACGTGGAGGTGAGCTCAACGTGGGCTGCGGGAGATCCTTCTGTGCAGACGCTGACTGTCGTTGAGGAAGCTGCAGGCCCAGGAAGCGGTGTGAAGACAGCTGCGATGGACCTGGTGCGGCTCCGGGTTGATGGCGTGTGACTGCTGCTTGTTTGACCTGGTCGAGGGGTAGGAAGGGTTGGTTGAACTGGTTGCTGCTCTGTGTTGATGCTGCTCTGCGGTGTTCAGGTTGCGATGTTCTTTGTCGAGGGTCACCAATGTGGGGTCTCGTGTGTGGTGTAGGTATCTATGAGGTAGGTAAACACAGACTCCACTTAACAGATTTAATGACTTAGTATCGCATTAAGTACAGGCAAGCAGTAATCGTATTTGGATAGCCAGGTTTAGACCGCGTAAGCACTAGGTAGGTATTTGCTAGGCGTAGCGATACAGGTGCAGCGCGGCAGGCGTTCTGTGCGGCTCTGTGGCAGGCGGCGGCCGACTGGAGCTCGGCGGGTGGCCAATATGGAGGTGCTACTTGGGAATGTTCCTCCATTGAAAAGGGAAGATCTTCCACCAGGCTTAGTGTGAAGCCTGGGGACCGGCCGTGGTCCAACAGTTCTTAGTTGGACCTTGTATATATATCGAATCTCTGTGATTATTTCTCTTGCGCGATTTATGTCTCGCATTCGATTGTGAACCTTATTTGTAGTAGGTTACGAGTTACGTATTTACGGTGAACGTTGTCTTTGTATGGAGCATATTTCTGAGAGCGACGGTATCGCCATCTGTTAGCTTCTTTGCTATAACTTGTGGGTGTTGACATCTATGGCAAGTCCCCACACACGTACACACGGTGACACATCAACCTATACAAAACCAAAATAATAAGCTGGCCGCGCGACGACTCATAAATGTCATGCAACCTAAACCTACTCGCGGCCAGCTTATTTTGGTTATGAACAGCTTGATGTGTCGCCGTGTGTAAGTACAAATACGCCTCACGACGCGCTGCATACTTCGCGGTCAACTTATACTGGCAGTGTAAGAAGCAAAAAAAATAAAAAAAAATACTGGCAGTGTGTAGTGCGTCGTCGTGCGGGTTGTATTTGCTATTGTACCTCAACAGATGAAATAAATGTTTGTCTGGGCTATGTCCACATGGAATATATTTTAATCATGTGCTATGTCTATGTTTTTCTTAATTGCAATTACAATTTAATTGAAATAACAAAAAATCGAATGAGAACTTTTTTCGAAATAAAGTACCTACCGCTGTATTTTTTCACCAAAAAGAGAAAGGTGTAATAGGAAACGTTTATACCTAAGCACGGACTTGAAAAAAAGGCGGACGTAATGTGACACTAAAAGATGTGAAGCATGAGCATGCAAGGTCCTACATATTCGTTTGTTCTACAAGGGACCTACACTCACACAGATGCACCAGTTCTAGGCTTAGGACCTACAACCCGCCACCATTTTGTACCGCGTCAGCACACACACAAAAATAAATGGGTGCTTCACTCGTGATTAGACAAGATTACGTCAGGTTTTTTTTCAGGTCCGTGTACCTAGGTAGGTATCATAAACATCAACCAAGAAGGGGTGGTATCCCGCGGTGCGTCTGGAAGTCCGATGATAGTAGAAAGGGGAAGGCGGGATGAGCTCATGCAGCTCTGGTGCACGCACACTCACCGCAGTACAATCTGTAGAAGACCGACAAGCAGGCTACTCTGCGGCGGTGGGCTAGGCTATGAAGCTTGGTTTCCACCAACCAGATTACTGTCGCCAAGATGCCCAGCTTTTTGGCTGCACTTTGAGCCTTAGACTCGATGTCAGCGCCGAAGTTGAGTTTCGTAGTCAACCCATGCTCAGAAGCTCAAGACTGTCGGAAACAGGGACAGATTTATCTTCCCCGGAAAGTTGGAACCAGAATAAACGAACTCCTTTTGGCGTTGAACAGACAAGCCTGTGTTTTGGTGGTGTTGAAGTTGACTAGATTATTGTCACCCCATTGGGAGACAAGACTTAAAGTCAAGTTTGTCCGCTCCACCATGGCTTCCCTGCGAACGTATTTCATCCCCGCCCCAAGCGCCGGATAGATATCTCTCTGTGACAGTACTGTCATCTGCATACCCAATAATACCTGACACAAAGAGGTCAGTGATGTGTAGCAGGAAAAGTCTCGCAGAGAGAACAGACCCCTGAAGAACCCCAGCATCAATTACCATGAGGTCTTCCGACCTCTGAGCAGCTGTCAATGACAACTCTAATCGACCGTTCACTCAAGAAATCAGATATCCAGCTGCAGAGATCAGCAGGGATGCCATAAGCAGGAAGCTTGCTCAGCAATCTAGCGTGCCATACCCTGACAAAGGCCTCCGAGATGTCAAATTACACAACTAGTGCTTTGCTGTGTTTCTCGATGGCCTCGCCCCACCAGTGCGTGACATACATCAATTATTAATTTAATTAAATAGACTATGTATTACTGTTTAAATAACCTTAGCGTAAGAATTTATATTGCAATAGTATTAAGTCGTGTTATGCTGTAGAGTTTCTGGCCGCATCTTCTCTACAGCGACAACACGTTCCGAAGCAGTGGTAACTTAAAAAAGAATTAACGTTTAATAAGTGTGCTTCAGGCTCCTATATTGAATAAATTATTTTGAGTTTGAGTTTGACATAAGAAGATCCCCAGTCGATCGCCCCCGGCGAAAGCCATATTGACGATCACTGTGTAGATCATTATCTTGTAGGTATGTCCGCAATTTACTGTTAAGTACTCTTTCCATGACTTTACAGAGAATGGAAGTGATGGCTATAGGTCGGTAGTTGCAGGGGTCGGAACGAATGCCCTTCTTGGGAATCGTTCTTGTTCTGAGAGAGAGGCGACACAGGCGTGTTAAAACAGGAGACAACTCAGGCGCATAATATCTCAGCACTCTTGCAGGTATTCCATCAGGACCTGGCCTCACATGCAGACTACGCAATGCTCTGCGGACCTCTTTCGTGTGTATTGTCATCTCCGGCATGTGTGGCTGTTTGGCACGAGCGTCCAGACGTGAATTGCTCCTAAACAGAGAAGCATATAAATTCGCTTTCTCATTCAGTGACCCACCAGGTTTCTGCATGGGAGGCAAAGGGGGACGGTAGAAATTGGATTCGACCGATTTTGAAAGGGACCAGAACTGTTTACTACCAGAAGGGTAGGATGCCAGTCTGTGCAAAGACCGATACTGAGTGCTTGTCTGGATCTGATGTCAGCAGAAAGTCTAAACGATTGGGCGTATGGCCATCGACATCCGTTACCCGCGTTGCTTGATTCACCAGCTGGGTGATATCTAACGATAACGCAAACTTCCGCGTCTCTCTGCCAGCATGGTTAGTTTTCTGGAACAGGAACAGCCACTCGCTGTGGTGGGCATTTAAGTCCCCCAGAAAAACAAGCTCCGCTCCGTCGAGATACGCTCCTCAGTTACCCTGATGGACCTCTTGGGCTCGACAGACTGATGGGAAACTCACTTGTAGACTGCGGGGACGCCCGATCCCCCCTGCAATGGCCACCGGGACCTCCCTTCCAGTTGCCAAGGCTGCAGTGGGGCAGCCTTTCACACGTGGCGAGCGCACTACTTGGGCCCCCTACTAACTGCGGTACCGACCCACGACTGTCACCGTGCTTCGGATCCCGCTACCCTCCAGAATGAGTTTCCCGGTACAGTGTTGCTCAGAGGCCAAGACCGGTTCCGAACAGCACAGCTGATTTTCTCCCATTCCCCAATAGCACTGGCACTCCTGCACACCGACGGAATGCAGCAAGCTGCTTGGCGCATGACTCCAGCAGGAAGGTGGGCGCAAGCCAGGCGGCTCCTTGCGGAGCCTAGTACCGCTGTGGGGGATCGTTCGGCCGTCACCACAAACTTGGTAGTCTGTGGTGGCGGCGTTGTCCGGGGTGGAGGAGGTAGATCCTTAACCACCCCAAACGTCCACCACCTACGTCCCACTGCAGGGCACAGGCCTACCCTCATGGAGGGTGTATGTACGTTAGTCCACCACGCGTGCACAATGCGGTGCGGTAGACCTCATATACGCATCGGAATTTCTTTTTCATCGTATGCAGGTTTCCTCAAAATGTTTTCCTATGCCGTTTGAAGCAGTTGGTGCTACGTAGGTACATAAGTCAGAAAAAACTCATTGGTACATGGCATATGTCATCCGTGCGGATTCAGACCTGGACCTCAAGATTGAATTCCATAGCTCTCTGCAACTCGCTACCGACGGAGCGTTGCGATTCTATTGATATATGATCGCATCTTATAGGTAATTGGGGGGGGGAAGGATGTGTTAGGATTTTATACAGGATGTAAGTGACAGCCTAGCAAATACTGAAACGGTAAACTCAGACCATCAAACTGAACAACTTTCACTATGGAGCCTACCTCAGGAAACGCAAGAAAACAATCTGGTGTCCCATACATTTTAGTTAGGTAGGTATAACAGTTTTGTATGGGACCGCAGATTTTTTTTCGCGTTTCCTGAGGTAGCCTCCATAGTGAAAATTGTTCTATTTGATGGTTTGAGTTCACCGTTTTAGTATTTGCTAGGCTGTCACTTACACCCTTTAGGTAGGTACAAGGTGTTACAAAAATACAAATAAACATTCAAATAGACCATCATACTGAACAACTTTCACTATGGGACCAATATCGAAATCGGGAAAAAAAATTAATATATTGTATGAGATATCAGTTTTTTTTTTTTCGCGATTTCGATGTTGGTCCCATAGTGAAAGTTGTTCAGTTTCATGGTCTAAACAACCCCCTTAAGAGTTTTAAGTATTTATTTTTACCCTGTATACACAACATCTTTAACATGCAACTCCAGAATCTCGAAAACTTTGCACTTTAGGACTATAGTTTATAGGACATTTTTTGTTCGTCTATACATACTCTATCGATATACATAGGTTTCAGGATGCGCCGCATTTTTGAAAAATTTCCGAAATTCCTGCAAAATTATGGTTACCACTATGCCAAAAAGTTCAAAGCCCTTTAATGTTGCTGTGCCCTTACAGGGTTCATGTTTGATTCTTACTAACCTAGCATTAAGACCAAATGTTACAACATGAGTGCAATAAATGATTCTATTCTATTCTATTCTCGACTCAAATGTATGAAACAGCAGTTTTTTTCACGTTTCCTGAGTGTGGCTTCATAGTGAAAGTTGTTCAGTTTTATGGTCTGAATTCACCGTTTCAGTATTTGCCAGGCTGTCACTTACCATGTACGTATCTAAACTATTATAAAACTGTAACTGAAGTGTGTCTCTGTACATTGAAGATATTTTCAAAAAAAAGATTACGATATGGTTTTTAGGTATCCCTGACTCGAAATCAACCTTTTTTAGAAATTTGTCTGTGTGTTTGTTTGTTTGTATGTTTGTTTGTTTGTTCGCGCATCACGCAAAAACTACTGAACCGATTTTGATGAAACTTTTTTTGTTTGATAGCTTATAATCTGACTTAAAATCTGGTATATAATTTGTAAAAACTAGTTTATTATAAAAGCCTATTCAAGTATCGAATCGAATCGAAGATCGAGCGGCCTGGAGAGCTGTAGTGGCACAAGCGGCCCACCATGGTCACGTCCCTCAGCCATGAGGTTACGGCCAAGAAGAAGATTCAAGTATCAGGTCTACGTCTGCGTCTATTTTTAAACAGAGTCATAACCCTCAAAAATTCTAAAAACGGGCATAGCCCATAATTGAAATTAATGAATTCCGTCATATTTTTCACGTTTGAAATTTCTCGTTTACTGAGATTTTTTTTCCCGACAGCTTAAGAATAATTTATTTCGATTAAAGAACTAAATTTTATTAAAACTGTGTATTTTCAGCACGGCTAGCATGCCACCCACGACGAAGCGTTTAAACGAGAAAAACGTCATGCGCGCTCTTTTTGGCGTACGTAAAATAATAAAGATGGAGGCACGTCTCGATTTTTGTCGTTTTCTCGGCGGTGGCATGCTAGAGGGGCTGAATGAAGAGCGACTCATTGAAATTAGACCACAGAGAGTGTTGATTAGGATTTGGAATCCCAAAGTCCTAAAATGGGCACTAATGGGCCTGTTTCACCACTTCTGAATAAGTTCTTGTTAGCTTATCCGACAGATAGTTTGACACATTTTGTATGAAATTATGTCAAAATATCTGTCGGATAAGCTAACAAGAACTTACCCAGGAGTGGTGAAACAGGCCCTAAAGGTAAATTATGTACAGCATAAGAACTTAAATCTCTCTTAGGAATAGTACATCAAAGAGAGTTCTTGCTGGTTGCTAAGAGGATAATATTAAAGATCATCTAAGTAATTGTGAATTTCTGACTAAAAGGAAAATCAGATGAGTTTTGGAGACCGCTGTCAAGATGTCATTTATATTTAGTGAGTGAGTGTTTCTACTGGGGGACCGTGTCATTTCTCTGTATTCTACTGAGATTTTAATACTTAAACAGTCCGGAATTCACCATTATAAACATTACTAGTTACTGTTTATAACATCATCATCTTCATCATCAACCTTTAAAGGCTTCCGCACATTGCAGCGATATTATCGAGCGATTTAATCGAGCTAGGTATATTATTGACAGCGATATCGCGACACCTTACACACTGCAGCGATTCCGCGATTCGCGTCACGCATGCGCCCTTCACTGAATGTAGTAGAAAGAGATTGCGTCAGGTTGCGATAATATCGCGGCAGTGTGTGGGATCGAGCGCGTCCCCATACAAAATGTACTGAGAACAATTACCGCAAAATCGCAGCGATATTATGGCTCGATAATATCGCGGCAGTGTGTAGGATCGCGCGCGTCCCTATACAAAATGTACTGAGAACAATTATCGCAAAATCGCAGCGATAATATCTCTTGATAATATCGCTTCGATGACGCACTGACGGAGTATCAGACGTCAGTCCGTCATTTGTGAAGCAAGGAGTTGTAAGAAACAGCACGTAGAAGCACACACGGTGTGTCAATCCGCACCGCATAAATGACGGACTGACGTCTGCTGCTCCGTCAGTGCGTCATCGTGTGTGATCCCACATAGACTTTATTCTTTTTTACTAGGGTTCCGTACCCAAAGGGTGAAAATGGGACTCTATTACTAAGACTACGTTGTCCGTCCGTCCGTCCGTCCTACCTATTTAGGGCTGTAACTTTTGAACCGTAATAGCTAGATAGTTGGAATTGTCACAGAAATATGCGTTATTACGCATTGAGTAATTACGTACCTCAATGTTATTACGGCGGATTTGTTAAATTTGTAAACGAATAATAAAAATGTCAAAAAGTTAAAAATGAAGGCGGCGGGTTCTCAACAAGAAACTAGTTTATATCGACGCTTTTTCTTCTCGCTCTATTCTAAAAACGGTAATACATGCAAGCGTCAAACTTAGTGTGATTATAGAGCAAAATCTACAGTATAACAACAAATAATAAAAACTGGCCAAGTATGAGTCGGTCTTGCGCTGATGGTCCTGGAGGAAAAAAGTTTTTTTGTAAGTTAATAATACTGTTTGTTGTGTGGTGGTGTGGTACGGAACCCTCGCTGCGCGAGCAGCCCGACTCGCACTTGACCTGTTTTATCTTCTTCTAAATATATAAAAGAAGAAAGTGACTGACTGACTGAATGACTGACTGACTGACATATCAACGCACAGCCCAAACCGTTGGATCGAGAGATTCCAAATTTGGCACGTAGGTTCCTTATGCGGTCAAGGGGTGCACTAAGAAAGGATTTTTCAAAATTCACCCCCTAAGGAGGTAAAACGGGGGTCCAAATTTTGTATGGGGAAACAAGATTAGTTGGACTATTTTATTCGAAACTTCACAGGAGTACTCCTATTGATAAATAAGTAAACACGTGTTTCAGGTTTTTTCAGAATTCAACCCCTGAAAGGGGGAAATGGGGTGTAAAAGTCTGAAAATCAAGATGGGTATCGTTTGTATGGTTTATCGGGTCGCTTATTACGAAAACAACAATGATTTTAAATTCCAACGTGGCGGAGGTCAAATACCATCATCCCCTTTTGGGGTGCGATGGGGTTGAAATGTCTATCTGAAATATCAACGCACAGCCCGAACCGTTGGGTCTAGAGATTCCAAATTTGGCACGTAGGTTCCTTATGAGGTCAAGGGGTGCACTATGAAAGGATTTTTCAAAATTTACCCTCTAAGGGGGTGAAACGGGGGTCCAAAGTTTGTTCTCATAGGAGTACTCCTATTGATAAACGAGTAAATATGTGTTTCAGGTTTTTTTCAGAATTCCACCCCTGAAAGGGGGAAATGGAGTGACAAAGTCTGAAAATCACTGTATGGTTCATCAGGTCGCTGATTACGAAAACAAAATGATTTTAAAATCCAACCATATCATCCCCTGTTGGGGTGCGATGGGGTTGAAATGTCTAAATTATCATTATATGGGTCGTTTTTTGGGTTTTTTGGGACGTTAATTACTCACCCCCTACTCTGCTATGTAGGGGATGAGAAGGAGGTGCGTAAGTGGTGATTAAGGGACGCGTAGAGGGGGTGAGTAGAGGATGCTTAGGGGGTGAGTAAAAATGCGTAGGGGACGAGTAGGGGTGCGTAGGGGTGTGTAGGGGTAACGTAGGGGGTGCGTAGGGGTGAGTAGGGAATTCTTAAGTGGTGGAGTAGGGGGTACGTAGAGGGGGTGCGTAGGGGTGAGTACGGGGTGCGAAAGTTGTGAGTAGGGGGTGCGTAGAGGGGGTTCGTAGAGGTGTGTAGGGGGTACAATGGGCGTGCGTAGAGGTGAGTAGAGGGTGCGTAAGTGGTGAGAAGGGGGTAAATAGGGGGCCGTTCTTTTAGAAGTCACAAAAAGAAGTCAGTGCCACAAAAAAAAACATAAACAAGTCCTAAGTCCACGCGTACGACGTCGCGGGCAACAGCTAGTTATATTTATAAATCGGCTTCGAAACTTTCTTAAGAGGAGATAACCCGCAAACGCGCTCCATAAAATGGAACTTATTAGTTTTAGTTTCAAAAGTAAACATTTTAATTCAATTACATTTTTAAACACAATCTACAAACTATGACGTTACTGTCGTTTTATAGTTACAATGGCTTAAACATTAATTAAATCCAACTTTGAAACTACGAAATCTGACAAACCAAAGCACCGAGATTAGTTTTTGTTGTAACTAATACACAAAGAATTTTTAATTAGTAACGAAACTATAAGGGTGTATTCAGACCGTGTTTCTGAAAAACTTTCCCCAACGAACATGGGTCGAAAAACGAGAATTTTTTTTGGACCTCCCATAGAAAATTTTTCGGCCGATCCGCACTTTTGTATGGGAGGCCAAAAATTTATATTGTTTTTCGACCCAAGTTCCGTGGGGAACGTTGTTTAGATTCACGGTCTGAATACACCCTTAAAATTTCGTTACTAATTTAAAACTAGTGGTGTATACAGGGTTCAACTTAATCAAACTGAGCAACTTTATCAATGGGACCAACATTGAACTCGCAAAAAAAAATCAGCTGTCATAAAAATCATACATTTGGCTCGAGTAGGTTTGTAGTTTCGTAAGGAAGAGAAGATATTTTTTTTTGTTCAGTTTGACGGTCCTTCTTAAGAAGAAGGTACATGGGACATTAACCTCTCGTCTGTGAGGCTTGCTGTCAGGAGACCCCCCCGTCTGTGGTGCAAAATTCTGCCATCTTCACAGACGCGGGTTATGGTGGTTCCATACATTTTAAAGGACCCTATAATCAAAATTTGACGGAAATTTAATTTCTTACAGTGTGCGGGGTAAGTATAAAGTGTGTACGTATTAGGTAGAGGGTAAATTTTATATCACTGTGGATAACTTCAGCATTTATTCTACTCATCAAACTGAACAACTTTCACTATGGAACAAACTTCGAAATCGCGAAAAAAACAGCTGTCCCATACAAAACTGCAGTAACTATTCAACTCAAATGTAAGGAACAGCTGTTTTTTTTGGGATTTCGAAGTTTGCTCCATAGTAGTAGTACCTAGTAGTTTATCCATAGTAAAAGTTGTTCAGTTTTATGAGTAGAATACATGCTGAAGTTTATTATTAGAAATTTCTCGTAATGTGCGGACGGTCTCATTCTCTTAAATCAAGAATATTTCGTGTTAGTGTCAGTGCATTGGTTGATGGTATATTGAAAAAAATGGCGGTACCGTGCTTAACCCGAGCGATTCAAAGGATTTAAAAAGAGAAAACTAGAGAAAACAAAAATCTTTTGTCGTAGATCCGAACCATAAAAATGAAAGATGTGAATGGATACTGAATAACTGAAACTCGTGTTGTGTGTCACTGATTCAATATTTACTTGGTCAGTATGGTCTCTGTTTGTTTGTCTAGCAAAATGAAAAACTCGCCGAAATAACATTCGGTCCGTACAGGCGTATTTAGTGGACAACTGGAATGTGGCGAGGGGCAGTTTACTAGAGTAAACTTTGCATCATCGCATGTAGTAGGTACCTTATTTGTTCCTTTGTACACCCGGCACGACAGATTAAGCTACCAGCAAACATTGAAGCTAAGAGCGTGTCGGATACGCCCGTGATAGGGTTCAGTACCTAACCATAATTATAAATTTTATAACTGTTACACGATTTCTGTTCTGTTCTTGTCCATGAATAAAAAGTAGACTTAGCTTTAATCTACGAATAAAGAAATAAATATGGAAATATAATTCACGTCAAAAAATGACCCCACGAACTTTGGTGTACACCACGCAAGCGCGCAAGACTCAATCATTATGGCGACTCCAATTACGGCGTTTGCCGCCAAAACTCATGGTGCCAAAAATTAAGGAGATTTTGTTCGGAGTTATCGTTCCATATTTATTTCTTTATTCGTAGGCTTTAATACATATTTTTTGGAATTCAGAAGAGGTCTGTATTGTTCGATTAAGCTTATTTTAGGTGAAATATTCAGTACCAAATTGAGACGAGGCATACCACAGAGAAATGACACGCTCCCCTAGGGAGCATACAGATATTGACTTTATCAAACTTTTTAAGCAAATCAAGCTAATTTCAACCTTAAGTAAACTACAAAGACATACGAGAAACCTTTAGCTGGATCCAGCGCACCAAGGTTTCAAGATGACATCTGTATACCATTGTCATTTCGCTTATTCTAATGGGCGTTTATCATAAGTGTCAATAGGATGTCAAGTAGCGTTTAATATATCCTTAGCTTTATATTATCCATCTATGCATACAGAGACAGACAGAATGAACGAAACTATAAGGGTTATTTTTTTTAATTTATAATTAATGGCTTTTTGCTTGTGCGTAGCACCGCATTTCCGCCAGTGTCAAGTGTAATTTATGGGAGTATCTATCCCAATCTCAGGGATTGTTTTTGTTCAAGAACAAGAAGAGATTGTCGATTGCGGAGCCTCGTGGCAGGCAAAAACGCGACGCGCGAAAACCACGCGAGACGTGTGCTCGGGTCAATTCCTGCAACGTGACTCCCTATAAGGGTTTCTTGTTTGACTACAAAAACCTTAAAACGAATTTTCACAATTTCATATTATGCAACAAATACCACGTTTCAAAATATTTACATCAAAAGTTCGCAATAACATGTTCCAACCAGATCCATGACTGGAAAATTCAACCAACTCGCTCCACCAACCAATAGTTCGCAAAGAATAAATTCTACTAACGCATAGTTGGTCTCGTACATATTCAACAATCTCAAATATTCTATGCAAAAATGTTTAAATACGAAGGTAAAACTTACGTTTCTGTTAGTCTAGGTAGAGAAGAGACGCCGGAAAGGGAACATTTATGTAAATAGGCACAGACCACATCTAGGTCGGGCGAATCGGGCCCTGCTTAATCTTGCAAATTTATGCAAGTCGAGGACAACATGTCAAACTGTCTTCGCTTCGAGAACGTGATCCAAATCCGATTCAGCGCGTCATTCGAGCCGTAAAACGCTTAGCAGTTGGCACATTTGTCGCATAATACCGACCTCCTCGGAGGCCTATTCTGCTTCTTGATATTCAAAGCCGTTATAACTTCGATATGTGCCATACGTCTTTACTTCGGAGAGTTGAGTGTATTCTGTTGTTACGAATTGTAGGGTCCATAGATTTAGCAACTACAATGAGAACGCGAGCGTAAGTACTTACATTGTATGTAAGCCATATAATAAAATTGACATAACAATGCTGATGCTAGTAAAATAACATAAAATTCGAATCCGCAACGCAGATTTCGTCAAATCAAAATCACATCAATTTAGGCAAAACACAAGATAAGTATACAATCCGCATGCAAGCTTCCAGGCTCTGAACCGCGCAACCCCAGCTCAAAGGTCCATATAATGCAGGCCGCATTGCCCTTCTGGATGGCCAGATAAATTCTCTGTATCGGTGTTAATAATTCAATAGTTTATTTTCAACCTGCAGTCGAGGGTCTGCTGAAAATAAGGAAGTTACGAGACATTAACATTAATTTGCCGTGCAACGCTTTCGATTTAATCCTCTTACGGTAAAAAACGTAAAGTAACGTTTTAATAATTTTATAGCAGATTATTTACATAGCACGTGTAGCGAATCAAAGAGTCATATATTTTTCTCTCAGCGTCTCTTTTGTGCATCTTACAATATTTTCAAGAACACAAATGTCTAGGGACAGGGCTACAGAAAAATATTACGAAACCACTTTTACTTACATAATTATATTTAGAAGAGATGCTCGATAAAAAAAATCTACGTATTCAGTATTCACTGAATACTTCCATTATTTTAAGCATAAAAAATGTTTTGCTCTTAATTTGCACTTCTAGAACAAAGTAACGATTTGGATTTTTGTTCTGGCGGGAAATCGGAAGGACTTTGTTCTTGTTTGAAAATCTCGTCAATTTAGTTTTTGTGATTGATTATGTTCTTACAATATTGATGCATACTATGTTTCAAAAGGGTTGTTAAAGTGCAGTGTTGGGGTTGCAGGGAAATTTTAATGTGATATAACGTTGACGGCGGTATAAAAGATGAACTGACTGACAAAATTAATTACATAACTTTTCATCAACTTGAGAGATTCGACGACAAAACGTGATTCCCTATTACCTGACTTGGACTAAATTGTTTTATAACAGTAGTCATTTAACCATATGAAACGCATTTATTGGACCAACGACTAAATAGCAAATCAATTTAGTTACAATTTATCACTTACCATTTCACGCCCCAAACTACACAGAATTTTAACTTCTAAAACAACATGCTGTAAATTCGGCAACTACTTTTTATTTTTATGCTACATCTGTCAATACAAATATTTTGAAAAACAAAAAGACGGAGCCTGAAGTGATTCCAATAAGCGCTCCGTTTATTTCAAATTTTAATACAGAATACTTAAATGAAAAATGCTGCAAAAGCAGAATTTTCCAGTCAAAATTTAGCGAACTGACGAAAAGGGATGGCACAGAGGCACTAGAGCATGCAGCACGATAACCTAGATGTTAGTTTATTAAAGAATGGACGGTTTAAATATTAAAATGTTCATCACACTTTATCCATTTGACGTCAGTGGTGTGCGACTTTATTCATGTTGCACCAGATGACATTTGGATGCGTTGATGCATAATCTAATCTAACTATGAGGCCTGGTTTCTCCTAATTTTAAGGAAATATGGTGGTATCATACACAATGACGCATTGACGGAGCGGCAGATGTCTATCCGTCATTTGTAAGAAACCGCACGAAGAAGCACCTTTTCGGTGACTCGAATCCACGACCCACGGATGAGCTGGCAAGTTCATTATCCAGCCGTATGTCCGTTTTAGCGGTTTCGAGTTAAACGTCTTTTTATATTTTTTAAAGATCGCATCATTTAAAATAGGTCTTTTCTTGGTTTTTATTCGATATTAAAATATATTATTATTACTTAAGTTTTTTAATCATTTAGCTTCACCATAGACATAAATTATTAGTAGGTACTATGATATCGATGAGTTTCACTTTCCTTTCCACCACAGTAAGAAATACGTCCAAACGGCTTTTGATAGTTCTTATAATTTTTGGTTAAAATTATAACAACCATTGTATTTCTTACTACACTTTTCATCTTATTGTACTAAGGTACCTAAGTGAAAAATACTACTTTTACCCTTAGCTCTGTGCCCTTAGTATTTCAGACATGATGTAGGTACGTCTAATATCTCTAGTAATTGGTGGGTAAAACTATACTTAACGTCTAATTGGTTAGTCATTTTTCAGACACTTCTAGTAAAGATATAATTTTTTGTTTACAAAATCTGATGCAGTTCAAGGAATCCAAATAAAAAAATTACAGATTTTGGTAATTTTCGGACATAGACCCTTTTGGCTTAGCACTCTAGCAAATTAACTTACAGTCAATATTACTTACAGTTTAATTCAAAAGCACTGAACTTGTTACGCAGTCAATTTGGCTTGAACTTAATCGAATGACTTCCCATCCTATACAGTTCCGTGGCCGAGCCATCTAAAAATTGACTCTAAAATGCATAGCGAGTTTGACGTAGAATTTTAGTTGATTTTACTGTGGAAAAAGTTAGAAACGTCCGCCAGCGAAATGTTTATTCAATATCTAGAATATTAACTTAGTTTATCACGAAAGCTGTAATAAAGTTAACGAATACCATAACTTATTTTTATTTAGGTACAGTTATAAAAAAGACGTAGTATGTAGAACAATTTCGTTTCATTTATTCAATTCTGTGCCTTATTATGTTTTTAAAAGGTTTTCTAAGAAACTATATATCGATCCTTAGAGTTTCAAATACTATTTTTCTTCTATCTAAGTAATACTTTACAACAGTATTTCAAAGCATGATACCTCTGAAGTATGTTTCTTTGATATAGCCACAGCATAACTATATACGTAATAATATATTATTATGTGATATAACTTTATTGGGATTATATTATTAGTCTTATAAATAACTGTAAAATTATAGAGGAATATAGTTAATTAGTCTAAAATATTTTTAAACCGAAACAAGCTGGAAACAAAATGAAACTTTTGAACTAATTTTATAGCTAATTTAAATACTACATTTTGTTTTGTCCTAAGCCACTGAAATCCGAGTCGAAGCTCAAGGTACTTACGATATTATCTGGAGGACGCATATTTATCCGCGACGAACGAGCCGAAGGAGGCGAAAGAATCTAATTTTAGAGTTCTTTGTATGAAATTCTATGACACCTCGCACACCGCGGCGAATCGGACGAATCGTCAGAAAAATTAAAAAGAAATTCATTTTGTTCGCCTCCTTCGGCTCCTTCGCCGCAGATAGATATGCGTCTACTTTTATAGATCCGCCATAGCAAGTTTTTTTACTTAAGAGTTCTTCCATTCCATAGTTGTCTGGAGAAATAGCTTTTAGTGATAAGACCGCCATTTGTACCCTTACGTTTTTTTTATTCTGTTTTGGTTCCTGTATGTTTTTGGTGTGCAAATAAAGAATATTTATGTTATGGTATGTTATAGATACAAACTGACATCCCCGTTAAAACATTACCCTTTCAGTTTTACCATAGTCGGGTTAAACACATTCAATAACGACATTGAGTCAAGGCATCCACGGCTAATGAATACCGCTTGAGCTTACCTACCATTTACATCAAAAGCATCCGCTACAAACGAATGAAATATTCAAATGAATGCGCCTGCGGCTACGCTATCGTGTTACATAATATCTACCGTAATATGATAGACAACGGCGATCTCAAAGGAACAGAACATTATTTCCTGCTGTTATTTAAAAAAATCGGTCAAGTGCGTTACAGGCTACTCGCGCATCGAGGGTTCCGTACAACACCACCACGCAACATATTAACTTACAAAAAAGTTGTATTTTCTCCGGGACCTTTATTGCGAAACTGACTCTTATATACTTGGCCAGATTTTACTATTTGTTGTTATACTGTACAGTTTGCTCTATAATCAAACTAAGTTAGACGCTTGTATGTATCACTGTTTTTACGATAGAATGAAAAGAAAAAAGTTGATCAAAACTAGTTTCTTGTATGAATAATTTTTAACTTTTTTGAAATTTTTATTACTTATTTGTTACCAAGTCCGCCGTAATAAAAAAAAAATATTCAGCCCAAAGAACAATTAAAGTTTTATACAATCTAAAACTTAAATTGTATCTAAAAATTAAACTAAATATTAATATTTAATGAAACATTATAAGGCTATATCTGGGTAACTGCATCGATGTACCTCAATCTCCGAATAAGAACATTTCTGAGTTATTGGAGAAAGTGATTCCTCCATGCTGTACCTAGAAGGTTTTTCAACAAGCAAGCTTTATACTTAATTTAAAAAAGGTAGGTATAAACAAAAGGGAAGATAGTTAACAATGATTAACTAAGATAAGAGTGGTAACACATTCTGTGAAAATGTCAACTGTCTAGATAGTGTGGTTCAAAAGCACTAAGTAACAGCTCTAAGTAGGTAGGACAGACAACGTAGGCTTATTTATAGGGTCCCGTTTTCACTCTTTGGATACTGAACCCTAAAAACGTCAATAATGTAGACGAGTAACTTTATACAGCGGATTCCACAACCTTTTAAATTAAATTTAAGAGGCAACTAAAACAAAATAAAATCGATTAAAGAACATGGAGTGGCTGCTTGTAAGTTTATGCATAAACTAGAGTTAACCCGGGACTTCGTCCGCATAAATTATATGCCAGATTTTAAGTCAGATCATAAGCTATCAACAAAAAAAGTTTCATCAAAATCGGCTCAGTAGTTTTTGCGTGATGCGCAAATAAACAAACAAACACACAAAACAAACAGACAGACAAAATTTCTAAAAAAGGTTGATTTCGAGTCAGGGATACCTAAAAACCCATATCGTAATCTTTTCTTGTAAATATCTTCAATGTACGGACACACTTTATTTACAGTTTTATAATAGTTTAGACAGTTTTATAATAGTTTAGATTGCTTTGACTATCCGCCACCGCCACACGTCTCTTCTGTATAAACCGCGCCTAACGATAGACAAGCACGTTCATACAACCAACGAAAGCGAACGAACGAACGAACGATGTGCGTAATTACTAATTACCGACGACATTTCGTTGGTAGGTGTTTGAGAACTTGGACTGTCCATCTAATTTATTATTCGTTCCTTAGAAGTTATGACCAGCTGTTAATTCGTCCAATAAACACCACTGAGAAGACCAGGTTTTAATAATAAAACGACTAGAATTCCGTAGTAATTAGAGTATATTTAACAAATCGATGCAACAAGGTTACTTATTCCGTAGATGATTTCGTTAGTGCGATTTAAGTTACATGCAACGCCATCTAGCGGTATAGATCCGAACAAACAAGGTAAACTTATGTATCGGATACTTTAGAAGCTTTAACATACCGCCCGCCATGGACATAGTCCATTAAAACAATGAAAAATTGCGAGACAATAGTAACAAATAAAAAAAAACAAACAAGCTTGTATAAAAGGCTTAAGTTTAACCAACATTAAAAACAGAGCATTTAAAGAACATTGGTAGACCTAAAATTGGCTTACAAAATTTGCTTAAGTAAATTTCAAGTAAAGTAACTTATTAAAGAGGTTATACAAAAATGTAACATAATAATATTAGAACATAAAAATAGAAGTGTATAATAAATCGACTGATACTAAAACCGAGATCATTGTCGAACTGTTAATTAATCCGACTTGGGCAAAATTATTAGTTTCGAAATGGGTCGCTTAATAGTGGTTTGCCCCTTACATTTCAGACTAACCACCCTGGTCAAACCGTCCGCACCCGGATACTTCTCAGTCACCCTGCCGTACACCCACCGAGCAGGGGGTAGACCATCCTCTTTGATTAAGACCATGTCCCCCACACCTGGTTCTGGGATTTTATCTGTCCATTTGTGTCTGGACTGTAGTTGGGTTAGATATTCTTCTGACCATCTACGCCAAAAGTCTTGGACCATTCGCTGCGTTAGATGCCAACGCTTCAGCATATTAATATTAGAAGCTTCATAATTCAGTTCCGGTACGAGCACGAGTGGTTCGCCCACAAGAAAGTGACCCGGTGTCAGTGGGCACGGATCCGATGGGTCGCAAGGCATTTGACAAATAGGTCTCGAATTGAGACAAGCTTCAATTTGAGAGAGTGTCGTCGACATTTCCTCGAATGTCAGCGTGCTTGTGCCTATCACCCTTACCAGATGGTTCTTGGTCGACTTTACAGCCGCTTCCCACAATCCTCCAAAATTTGGAGAATGGGGAGGGATGAAGTGCCAAGCGGTTCCATTTGAAGCCAACCAGTCAGAAATTTCGACTGCCACACTCGAACTTTCCACATCGAAAAGCTCCTGTAACTGTCTGGCCGCTCCTACAAAGGTGGTACCATTGTCACTCCACATTTCGGCAACATGACCCCTTCTGGCCGCAAAACGTTTGAAAGCTGCTAAAAAAGCCTCAGAAGTCATGTCGCTGACCACTTCGAGATGCACAGCTCTAGTCACCATGCAGACAAACACGCAAATATACCCCTTTGTGGAGCGATAGCCACGGCCCTTGGTAGTTCTGATGCTGATTGGACCAGCATAGTCCACCCCGCATCTATGAAAAGCCCGGTGTGCAGTTACTCTTGCTGCAGGTAATTGTCCCATCATCTGCTGATTAGCTTGACGAGAGTGGCGCACACACGTGACACACCCACGCACGAATTGACGCACGACACTCTTGGCCCCGATGACCCAATATTGAGAGCGTAAGTAGTTGAGCATCAACTGAGCCCCTCCATGTAGCGTTCGTCTGTGGGCCTCATCAATCAAAAGATTCGTAAAATGAGATTTGTGTGGTATTATTATGGGGTGCTTCGTATTTTCGTTAATGGAAGCATTCTGTAATCTTCCACCTACTCTTAAAATCTGATCCTCATCAAGAAATGGATTGAGCGAAGCCAGCTTGCTCTTCTTCTTCACCTTACCAGACGATCGCAAACTGAGGATTTCCTCAGAAAAATTGTTCTTCTGGC
The DNA here is from genome assembly GCA_963693445.1 of Agonopterix heracliana. Classification (NCBI taxonomy): domain Eukaryota; kingdom Metazoa; phylum Arthropoda; class Insecta; order Lepidoptera; family Depressariidae; genus Agonopterix; species Agonopterix heracliana. The sequence continues at coordinate 8,818,007 of OY856310.1, forward strand.
AAATTTTTGTGCAGGTAAGTAAAGATTCATTTATCTCCTGTACTGTTACACCGCAGCCTAATCCTTTACATTTTTCCCTTTCAGGTTTATTCCAGTGTAGGACTCTTCGGCAGACCGCGATCACACGGGTAAGTCTTTTGAGGGACGAAAATCGGTGTAGTAAGTCTTCACTATCATCACACTCATCAGTCGCCGCTATGTGGCATACCTTTGCCTTCTTTTCTTCCAAGTTAGTATCTTTATAATTTCCCTTTCCATAGTTTATGCATTGGCGATGTAACCAGTCCGGTCCATGTCTCCAGAGCATACTCTGAACACATTCAGTAGGTTGAAGACCTCTGGACGCACAGTCGGCAGGATTGTCTCCACTCGCCACATGGGACCACTGCTGTGAGTCCATGGTGGTAAGGATGTCCGAAACCCTGTTCGCAACAAAGGTTTTCCACCGGCTAGGGTGGCTACTGAGCCACGCCAAGACTATAGTCGAGTCCGACCAAGCATGAATGTTTGACTGAGGTACCTTCAAGACACCAGAAACTTCGTTCAGAAGTTTGGTCAGTAGGGCTGCACCGCACAATTCCAAACGTGGAATTGAAACCTGTTTTACGGGTGCTACTCTAGTTTTAGATGCCACCAGTTTGACATGGACATTACTATCCCTGTCGACAACTCGAACATACACAACGGCGGCATAAGCCACGTTGGATGCGTCGGAAAATCCATGTAGCTCGAGGCTTAGGTCTTCCCTGCTGGTACTTATCCATCGAGGAATTGCAAACGCTTCGAGCTCAACTAAATTCTCTCGATATGTTAACCAATCCCGCAGTAAAGCTGGAGGAAGTTGATCATCCCAACCAATACCTGAAAGCCAGAGTCTTTGGATAAAAATCTTAGCCGTGGTAATAGCTGGCGCTAACCACCCTAAAGGGTCAAACAACCTTGCTATGTCCGATATGACCTTTCTTTTAGTCACAGGACCGTCAGATAATGAAGATATGTTAACCTTGAAATGGAATTCGTCGGTTTGTCTATTCCATGATAAACCTAGAATTTTCATTATCTCGTCGGTCTTTAACTCCAAATTCTGTTCACTCTCCTTACACCCAATAGCCTTGAGTAAGTCTGAGCTGTTACTTGACCACTTCTGAAGTGGAAATCCTCCTTGTGTCAGTAGCTCGGTCATTTGGTCGTGCACCTGGATTCCCTCGGACACAGAATAACAGCCAGTCATTAAGTCGTCCATGTAAAAGTCACTGAGGACTCTATCTGCTGCAAAGGGGAACTCTGAGCCCTCATCATAAGCAAGCTGTTGAAGGGCACGAACGGCAAGGTATGGTGCTGAGGACATTCCAAAAGTGACCCGCAATAGTCGAAAGTGACGTAATTCATCACTTGGACTCCCGCGCCAAAGAATGCGTTGAAAGTCTGCGTCTTCATCCGCTACTCTGACCTGCCTATACATTTTGACTATATCCGCGCATAGCGAGATGGGAAAGCAGCGCCACCTCATCACTAGATGTCTCAACTCGGGTTGTAATGTGGGACCAACCATTAAGTCACTGTTTAGCGAAGCGCCATTTGTTCCCTTACAGGAGGCGTCGAATACAACTCGCACTTTGGTTGTGGTTTTATCATCGCGCACAACGGCGTGATGAGGTAAGTACACCACATCTCGCTTATCCTTGTCTGTACAGCTCTCCATATGACCCATTGCAAGGTACTCGTCGATCACCTTCGAGTATTCAATCTTAAGTGTTGGGTTGCTGGATAAACGCTTTTCCAGCATGAGAAATCGCTTGTGTGTTATGTCCCTGGACTTACCATGCTTTGAAGCAGGCTCCAAATTTCTGAATGGAAGTTTGACTACATATCTTCCAGATTGGTCTCTTTTGGTAGTCGTGGTAAAAAAGTCTTCACATGCTCTCTCTTCCTCGGTCAATATCTTCTCGCCAAGAACAGGCTCCGATTCCAACTCCCAGAACTTTTTCAGTAAGGCGTCTCCACTATCATCGACCCGATTGATGGTAGCAGTGTGACAATTTAGATGCCTGCTCGTCTTTTGCTCAGGAGTGGGGTCCTCAACTACGCCTGATAAGATCCAACCGAATTTAGTTTTTTGGGCCATGAAAGAACCATTAGTTCCTTGGACCAAACCCTCCATCATAATTTTGCTGTACACCTCAGCACCCAATAGAAGATCTACCCTACTAGGATGGTTGAAGGAGGGATCAGCCAACTCTAAGGATGGCAGTGCCTGCATTTGTGTTGTGTTGATGGACACCCTTTTGCTAGGCAACAAAGTGGTCAGTTTGTCTAAGACGTGAGCCTTGACGTGCAAAGAAAATGATGGATCACTACGAGAGGTGATTTGTAAGCTCACCGACGACCTGGATTCCAAAGAACCAGAACCGCCTAAACCGGAAATTTTAACAGTTTCCTTTATTCTTCTGAGGCCCAACATTTGAGCCGCAGATTCCGTTACAAACGACGCCTGAGATCCTTGATCTAGCAAGGACCTCAAAACGCTAGCCGAACTATCTTTAGTTAGCGCTCTCACATTGACTAAAGCAGTAGCTAATAGAACAGTACTGCGAGACGTGGAAAAGCAGGTGGTTATCACTTCGGGATTGTCAGCTTCACTGGTCTCGGTGATTGCCTTCAGTGCCGTTGTTTCCCCAGTAACAACGCCCACAACCTTGCTTGTCTCGAGTAGCTGCTCGGATTTACCTGACTCTAACTCTAATTGTGGTGTTTTCGGATGTAGTAAGGTGTGGTGTCTTTTTTTACATTGGCGACAAGTAGTCGACACCGTACACACGTACACCGAGTGCTTTGGACTCAGGCAATTAAAACAAAGACGGCGGGTTTGTACAAACTGTCGCCTTGCCTCAACGCCTTCCATTATGAATGACTTACAGTTATTTATCTTATGCATTCCAGAACAAAACACACATGAAATTGGGTCTGTTGCAACTGCATGTGCAACCTTTGCTTGAATTACACTTGACTGTACCCTTTCCGACATTCTGTATTCCAGAGACCTGAATCTCATCTCGAGAAAATCTTCGAGTTGCTTGTACGTAGGCAGCTCACGACTCGATTCGCTGACCTTTGCTTCCCATTTAGATCTGGACTCGGGATCGAGTCTTTGGGTAACCACGTAAATAATTATCAGATCCCAAGAAGCAGTGCTAACCTCCATATTCCGCAGCGACTGAAGACACTCGTTAGTTGTGTCCAGCAGTTGGCGAATGGCAGCGGCCGACTCTTGCGTTACAGATTTTTGGTTCATAAGCCGTCTGATGATCGAGTTAGCCATCGACCTCTTATTACTGTATCTCGAGACCAACCTGTCCCAGCAGACTTTGTAATTATCGGCGGTAATGGTAATAGTTTTTACCAAGGCCTCCGCATCGCCTGTAAGTGACCCTTTTAAATAATGAAGCCTCTGGACATCATCCAGTGATTCATTGTTGTGAATCAATGATTTAAAAAGATCCATGTAGTTGGTCCATTCTGAATAGTTACCGGAAAATTTGGGCAAAACTATATCAGGCAATTTGACAAAAACTTTCCTAGGCTCGTGATGATCGGTTTTAGTAGCCGTCGACTTAAATTTAGTCAACGAATCTTTTAATAATGCTTTATAATTTATGTACTCCTCCTCCATTTCGTCGTAGACATTATTAATGGAGTATTCTGTTTTAAGCAACTCGACTTTCTTTGACTCGAGCACAATTTTATGGTGCGTACTAACAAACGTGTTCCACTGTTGCTCTAAGGTTTCCAATCTAGTTTCTATATAGGCCATGGTTACCCGATCTTTAGGAGCCTTTTTAAAGTTTATCATACCTCTTTCGACCTTGGACAATAGGTCTTCTTGAATTTTAATGTAATTGTCCGACATTTTGATAAAGTAGAAATAAATTAACAAAAGTTAAATATATAGACAAAGACAGTCCAGAATGGAGACAAAAATAGTACCAAAGTATAGTCAAAACAAGTTAAATAATTTGAAAATTTTACAAGTCCAGCAAAAATATCTTAAAATTATTCTAAGTCCAGCTTACACGTAAATTTTCTAAGTGTTTGTAATCAAAACACTTTGAAAAATCGGGCATAGGTTCCCCGTCGGAACACAATTTGAGAAATTATTCTAAGTTCATGCCACAGCAATTGCAAATGTCCTAAGTATAAATCACTAGTTTGAAATGATGTCACAACAAAGTAAACGTCACTGGCAGCTTCTGTCAACTGTCAATTTCGTCACTGACAGCTACTGTCAACTGTCACCGATGGTACTGACAGCTCCTCTCAACTGTCACCGTATGGCACTGACAGCTCCTGTCAACTGTCACCGTATGACACTGACAGCTCCTTGTCTACTGTCACCGTATGGCACTGACAGCTCTTGTCACCTGTCACTTTACGTCACCGTTGATGTTGCTCCTTCAGTACCGAAGTTGGCCCTCACGTAGAATGCTGGGTGTCCGAAGGGGTGCTCCCCCCGCTCGAACTCCTGCCCGTGCTATGGACAACTGGTCACCAAGACCACCGAGGGGGTGCTCTCCCCCGTTGGTAGATCTTTGTCGAAGGAACCCCTCACCTCAGGTTCCGCGCTAGATAGCAATCCACTATCTTGGCTCAGCGCACTAGGTATACCGAATATACAGTAGTCAACTTCTTGCCGAATTATTCGGTTCGAAGGACCATGTTAATTCGTCCAATAAACACCACTGAGAAGACCAGGTTTTAATAATAAAACGACTAGAATTCCGTAGTAATTAGAGTATATTTAACAAATCGATGCAACAAGGTTACTTATTCCGTAGATGATTTCGTTAGTGCGATTTAAGTTACATGCAACGCCATCTAGCGGTATAGATCCGAACAAACAAGGTAAACTTATGTATCGGATACTTTAGAAGCTTTAACACCAGCACATAGTCACTTAAGCTTGCTTATTCGCAAAGCTAACCAAATACATGTCGGTATTTTTAATCCATGAAGTTATATTAATCAGAATAATATACCTAAAATATTTCATTTTAAATTGTTTTCGTACTCGAGAATAAAGTCGGAAAACTTTCAAGGCAAACAATTCGGCAATTTCAGAAAAAAATTATTGTTAGAAGTGTTTTGTCAATACGAAAATAATACATCTACAAACCTTTACAAACTTCCAGACCCCACTTCGAATTGAAAAACTTGGTCATTATTTTTTTCAACATTGCCGCTATAAGTTTGTTACTCTCAAATCTCTTATAAATCCGCGGATGTGTTCACGGTCCGCATCCGCACCGCCCCAAGTTTCCCAAACCCAAAGTAATCTAAAACAAATAAAGATGAGTGGAACCCTCAGACGTTTCGCGCATATCGAATTCCCCTTTATGTTCATATGAATGTAACAAATTTTGTGTACCCAGTTTTATTTCCAAGTTGTTTAAGAAGTATTTTAGGCGACATTTTTTGACAATTTGGTTCATTGTTAGATCTTTTCCTTGTCTAGTATTCACTTTGGGTTTAGAAAATGAAGTACTAGGTACTTTAAGTAAAGACACAAATTGTTAGAAATAGCAATAAAGTTATGAGTTGGGTGGCTTGCACCATAAAGATAGGCTTAAACGTATTTAGTAAAAGATCGTCTCTCACACTGCTCTTACGAGTACTTATGACTGAGACAGTATTATAATTATTTTAACCAGTTTCAGCCTACGTACTAACTTTACTAACTTTTTGGTTCAAGCCATCTTAAGAATATTTATGTCTATCTTATGCTGGCTTACACCAAACAGTATTTAGGCACAGAGTAGGTAATAGTATAAAGTTATTTAGGCTCAAACTTATTATGTGATCGCTAGTTCTCTTACATTGCTCATACCATAGACTTAAACTCTAGCGATAGACTTCCCCTTGCATAGAAGCAACATGTTCTACTTGAATGAGGTGTCCGCACCTGATTGATGTTCCCGAGTTCACTTCGTCACTATGGCAATGACAGACCGCAATTTGTCATTTTGTGTTGTTTTGTGTGACATGTTGTTTGTTTGAACGAGCTTGTCTATCGCTACAGTAATATGTCTATGGCTCATACTGATGATAGCGACAGCATCATATCATTTAAACATGTTTTAAACCTACATCATTTTTGACTTAAAGTATATCTTTAAATTATCTCAATTTCATTATAATACGAGTACGAACAAGTCTGCTATAAACGTTTTTACGAAATAGAATAATCATAAAAATAAACAAACAATGGAGACGATTCTTCTCACAACCACTACTAGCCATGAAGTTATGAAATGAACCCCTCTCGTTTATAAAGTGGGAGGTGGGCTCCGATGGGCTCTTTTTAAATGGGCTCTTTTTAATTTACAGCGTTGGCTCCTATTCCAGACTACAATGGAAGTGACAAGAGAAAAATGGTAACTAGATCGACTACTCAAGAACAAAAACTCATAGCTACCAAGTAAGAGTCTAGATTTTCTTAATTTTAAACGTAGATCGTGATTTTATCTGTAGATTTTCTTTCCATGAGTGTAGACAGTGTAGTAATTCAACTACAGTGTTTAGAGTCCTGCAGGTATGAATTATAGTATGTAAAGAACTAGATGCATAATAAAGAGAAAGACAAAGACATCGTAAGTAATGGTAATATTAATTTATTTTTTTTGAGTTGAGTTGGTTTGCATAAGTTTAAGCGAGTCTGAATTAGAATTGTTTTTTGTTGTAATTCGAGCACAAAACATAACTTACTTACTTACATAACTTACTTTGGTTACTTTGACATGAATAATTATTGTATTGATGTATTCTTGTATTGTTGTATTGTCCATTTGTGTTTGGACTGTATTATAAAATGATCTTTCTTTTTACATGTCATAGAAAATGTTTATTAAGTTGGTTTAATTTTATAATTTAAATGGATTATACAAGGTGTTACAAAACTACAAATAAACATTTAAGGGGGTGGTGTAGACCATCAAACTGAACAACTTTCACTATGGGACCAATATCGGAATCGCGAAAAAAATAATTTATGTTCTAAACTCTACAAATAGACTAGAGCTAAAATATGTATGGGATTTAAAATTATTTTTTTTGCGATTTCGATGTTGGTCCCATAGAGAAAGTTGTTCAGTTTGACGGTCTAAATAACCCCCTTATGAGTTTCAAAAATTTATTGTTACTTATGAAACACCCTGTATATTGTTGAATATTATTGTATGTCCGATATGGTAAGAGCTTCTTGCTCACGATGGTTTACTCTAAGATCTTTGTATACCACCAGCTCTAACAATAAATGATTCTTATGCTTATTCTCTTGATTAAGCTGACTTAAAGCACAGATTATATAATACTATACAGTTATAGTATCCAGGGTGTTAGAGTTCTTCCATCCTATGGTGGCCTGGAAGAAATCGCTTTTAGTGATAAGACCGCCATTTATTGTACCCTTTTTGTTTTTTGATTTTAATATTGTTATTTTTTTTTATTTTAACACTTTATTGTACACAGAAAATAAACATGATTGAGACATATTTTGAGATGAGAGAGACATTATGTTTTTGGCGTGCAAATAAAGAGTATAGTATTGTATTGTTAAAGAAAAGTGTGATCATATTTAAAGAGGTCTACAGGAAAACGTGCTTGAGTGCCAAATTCTGTTACCTATACTTACATAAATATTTTCTACATTTATACACTTTTTTACTATTTTTGTCTGTTTTGTTGCTGTATGTTTTTGATGCGCAAATTAAGAATAATTTATGTTATGTTATACACTGCTTTTGATCTTTTCTCTCTACACTTGTACCAACTTTGTATGCTATAATGAAAATATCCAGATTCATGTCAGCTAAAGCCTTCTGTCCAGATTATTAAAATAGTATGTTTAATTATTCCCGTTTTAATTGAACATTTCTAACTTTTTCACAATGCAGTTTCAACAATGGTCGCACATTATTTCGTTTCTGTTTCAATTTAATTAAAATAAAACACCGTCATAATATATTGTTGTGTCGGTGCCAGGGCTTTCAGAAAAAATTTCTCTTCGATTTTCTATTCTTTGTAATACGTTTCAATAGTACAATTTTACATTAAACTCACGTTATTTTGTGTTGTGTTGTTCAGTTTGATGGGTAGACTCTTAGTTCATAAGGATGCCGATGATGTAAATTTCACCCTGCATCATTAATTTTCATTATAATTATCTTGCCATTTGTGCAGTTAAGTAAAAAAATTAATAATCCACATCCTTAAGAGCTAATATAAGCCAAAAACCAAATATAAGCTTGTATTTTCTTAAGCATTTACAAATTGATGTAGGTACGTCTGTAACGATTTATTCTTTTTCATTCGTAAATTTACTAATAGATAAGAAAAGAATATAACTAAAACATAAAGGAAATCGCCCACGTAACTTAAGAGGATAGGCGGGCAGAAATGCTAATTTTGAGAATATGTCACTTTTCAGACTGTATAGGTATTTGTCCGATCGGCCCCATCCATACGCCCCGCCGACTAGAGTGCGAAAGAGACAAACTGCCTGTTTCCTCCTCAAAAACTAAATCGATTTTAATAATTCTTTTCGTCAAATTTGTTTGCTGGATGTCTGAAAACGGGCGGTAAAATGGTTCATTTTCGAAGGTCCCTAGTTCATACAGTAATTAATTAATGCAAAAAAACAAAACATAGGGACATAGCAGAGGTTACATAGATTGTATGGTAATGTTTTTTTTTGCTCTATTGTCTTAATCCAGGGAGGAAACAGGGGAATACGTTTGTATGAAAAAAAAACTGTACCTACTCGAATATCCTCTTAACGAATTCGTTTCAACTCGTTTCGCAAATTATAACTAACAAATGAGTATGATAGCTAAAAATAAACCAAAAAAAAAGGAGCAATATCATACTTCCGAAGGAAATGGAAATTATCCTTTTATAATGTAGCATTTCTCATAAAATTTAAATGTACACACGGCGACAGATCAACCTACCCATAGTTGAACTCTATGTTCATGGACATACGGTCCAACTAATGGGTAGGTTTATCTGTCACCTTGCGTACAGTTTTGAGGTTATGTTAGATTAGAATAGAAGATAGGCCCAAAGCATACAGGGCGTATTTGACGGCGCAGATGACAAGACGCTCTCGTTTCACGAATACACGTTTACCGTTGACCATTCTACTGCTCTAAACATCGAGAAAAAAGACAAGTCAAATCTGTTGTTTCATACAAAACTACAGTACCTACTCGACTCAACTGTAAGGGTCAGCAGATTCTTTTTATCTTTTTTCGTCGTTGGCCACTTTACGCCACTTTAAATATTACTAGGGTTTTTTGGTACACCCTGTATAAGCATAATATACAATAACCTTCTTTAACACAGTATTAACACACTACTGAGCGTTAAAGCCTGCAAGTAATGGATACATTATTAGTCGAAACCTTAAGTTTCATGCATACCCAGTACATATTGTACAAATGAGGTAACCGTATGAAATTACATGAACACAAGAGTAATAACTCTCAGAATAATTTAAATAATAGCTATGGAATATCACGAAAACGTAGTCTTCAAAATGGGATGCACTATTTTATACTTCATATGAATTGCTTTAATTTGGATAATGAATAAAAAACCTTACGCTGAAAGTTAAAATAACTATACATATAAAATTGATATCATTAGCATCCTTTTAATTTAAAAAGCTACCCATCAAACTGAACAACTTTTACTATGGGACGAAACCAATCGAAGAAAAAAATAAAATCAGCTGTTGCATACATTTGAGTCGAGTAGGCATTGCAGTTTAGTATGGAACAGCAGCTTATTTTTTGCTCCAATCGGTTTGCTCCCATAGAAAAAGTTGTTCAGTTTAATGGTTAGACTCTTAGTTTAAAAGGATGCTAAAGATATCAATTTTACCCTGTATACAGATTACCTACTACATTGATAATCTAAAGTTTTTTTTTTTAATTTATAATTAATGGCTTTTTGCTTGTGCGTAGCACCGCATTTCCGCCAGTATCAAGTGTAATTTATGGGAGTATCTATCCCAATCTCAGGGATTGTTTTTGTTCAAGAACAAGAAGAGATTGAGGATTGCGGAGCCTCGTGGCAGGCAAAAACGCGACGCGCAAAAACCAAGCGAGACGTGTGCTCGGGTCAATTCCTGCAACGTGACTCTCTGCAAGAAAGTTATTTGTGAGACAAAAAAAGTAAACAAACATGCATGTCACGAGTCAGCCCAAGCTGCACAACAATATCTAATAAGAGGATATAGGATAACTACTAGAATTTACTTCCGTTGTCTACCATAAGAGCGAATCGTCCGTGTAGACATCTCCTAGAGCTCGTCTAGACACAGTTACCGAAAAATGGGCAACGTTTATAGTGCGAAACCAGGATAGTCATAAGACAACGAGTTTCGGAGCCAACTCTTATGACTAACCTTTACAGGAATACGTTTAAACAGTTTCTAGAGCACAAATTTAGTGTAGTAGATAGTCTTATGATAATATTAGGATAGTAAAACAGACATTCTTTACACCATTTTATAACCGATCGGCTAAAAATTTATAATCACAAGAATCATACAAGAATAAACCGCTTAAAATTGTTTTGTTTCCTAATGGCGTACGTTTGACACTTATGATATTTATTTCAACATGGCGTTTACATTTTATTAACATTAAGATCATATTTATCACGCGTTGGTATTTCGTATAGACATCGCGAATGAGAGTGCGGATTTAATTGTATCGTGGGAAATATGGAGATGATTGTATAAAACTAAAGCGCTCGCTGTATTATAACATTTAAGCTAAAAGAAATTACTTTTAACATTTTCATAAATCATATTGCATTTTAGTTTTTCATTTAATTTCAACAAAAATTATATTTTTATGATGCTTCCTCATAAAAAGTATCCATTTCAAGTAATTTATAGTTTTTAGTGGTCAAAACAAGTGTTTAAAGCTACATCAAATATGTATAACTCTTTTTAGGTTCCATTTTAATTTTTAAAATGGCGACGCTTTGCGCCTTGAACCGTGACAAGAGTTTGTATCCTATAGAGAAAGCTATAGAACACAATATGACTTTCACTAGATTAAAATACTAGTCACTGACATTTCATTCCGTTAAATAGTAAATTACTCCTATGAAGCTTGTATGGTGGTCTATAAAATGCAATGTTTATATACTGTAATTTCTTGTCATAGTCGTACCAAACGTTTACAAGGCTCTGAGATGTGAAGTGCAAGTGTGAAGGATTCATACAATATTTAAAATTAAACAAGAAAACAAGTAGGTAGGAAAGTTAAAGCCTTTTTATTTATTACTTAAGTATTATGTGAACATGAGTAAAAATCTTGATAGTAGTCCAAAATAATAATGATTTTTCAATCATATAAGAACATCAGTCATCTTGTTAGAGTTAAAGGAAAATAAAATATTAATCCACTATCACCTTTATGAGGCATGGTCAGCCCTTGTTAGCGATGTTCATTGACTTTGCGATGTCAGACTTTACAAATCCTCATGACAATATTCCCCATGGGTATGTCAGATATAATATTCTGAAAACTCATAACATCCCCGTTTCTATAGTACCTAAACTCTGCCCAGTGTGACCCCCCCCCCCCCCTCACCCTTTTTTTTAAGTCCAATTTTTATTTGAGTTGGTAGACTAGCTAAACAGTAGCAATTCGGTTCTGGTGGTCGCAAGAAACCTAACATGCTCGTCGCTTCGCTCCTCGCTAACCTAACCGACTGAGTTAGATCGCACCCCCTTCCCTTTATAAAAACATATTTTATAAAATATCTAGATAACGGTGAATCCTAGCGAAAAAATAGCTAAATTTTTGAATACCTGGGGTACAAAAAAAAACATTTTTTAAAGTCCAGCCCCCATACTAATTTCACCCGAAAGTCGATGGTTCATACAATTTCGATCAAAATTTTTCTAAGTCCCAGCTCCATATAAAATTATCATAAAATTTTTCTAAGTGTGCGACTCTCTTTGCGGCACCCTAATAGCCGAAGAGCGGACAGTTGGCAACCCTACCTGATCGAGTAACAAGAAGGCTTCCGCACATTGCAGCGATATTATCGAGCGATTTTATCGAGCGATATTATCGACAGCGATATCGCGACACCTTACACACTGCAGCGATTCCGCGATTCGCGTCACGCATGCGCCCTTCACTGAATGTAGTAGAAAGAGATTGCGTCAGGTTGCGATAATATCGCTGCAGTGTGTGTGATCGAGCGCGTCCCCATACAAAATGTACTGAGAACAATTAAGGCCTCCGCTCATTGCAGCGATATTATCGCTGCGATTTTGCGATAATTATTCTCAGTACATTTTGTATGGGGACACGCTCGATCCTACACACTGCCGCGATATTATCGAGCGATAATATCGCTGCGATTTTGCGATAATTGTTCTCAGTACATTTTGTATGGGGACGCGCTCGATCCTACACACTGCCGCGATATTATCGAGCGATAATATCGCTGCGATTTTGCGATAATTGTTCTCAGTACATTTTGTATGGGGACGAGCTCGATCCCACACACTGCCGCGATATTATCGCAACCTGACGCAATCTCTTTCTACTACATTCAGTGGTGTGCGCATGCGTGACGCGAATCGCGGAATCGCTGCAGTGTTTAAGGTGTCGCGATATCGCTGTCGATAATATCGCTCGATAATATCGCTGCGATGTGCGGAAGCCTTTATCGCAAAATCGCAGCGATAATATCGCTCGATAATATCGCTGCAATGAGCGGAGGCCATTACCTAGGGTGTAGCACATCAGAAAGGTACGTCTCAAAGTACAGGGTTGACTGGGCGTAACCTGGAGGGTTTTGTAGAGTGAGCGAAAAAGTTGTCATTTTTTTTTGTGTAAATTACCTCATTGAGTAACAAGTTAGCATATAGTACAGACGATAGAACTCATCGAGAAGTGCCGAATTATATAGGGTTGTTGCCTCGCCTAGTCCTGGGACTTTCCTGAGTCGGCCTGATTCTATAGTGGCTAAAAATTCTTTGAACACTGATAAGGGTTTAATAAGTTCTAATGCTGAAGTGGCTCAGCTGTTTGAAACCTTCTTTGCTAATATTCCCATAAAAAACAACTTAGAACTTGCGGTCATCTCCTGTACTGGCAGAAGCCTTACTTAAGGAAAATGTTAATATTTCTCCCCATCTTCAATTCAAGTTTAGCAAAATTGACCCTTGCACTTTAGTAAGGACTTTTAAATCACTTAATTTGAAAAATACAGAAGATCTTTGGGGTATGTCAGTGAAGCTAATAAGTTCAGTCATTTCACTTGTTGCTGGCCCTTTATCATATTTATTCAACAATTGTGTATAGACTTAGGCGTCTTTCCTGACTTAATGAAGTTTAGCAAAGTTATACCACTGTTTAAGTCTGGGGACAAATCAGATCTAGGCAATTACAGACCGGTATCTATTCTTCCAGTGTTCAGCAATATATTTGAAAAGCTCATGCTCAATCAAATGCTTTCATACTTCAATATGCATAAACTTTTCCATCTTCAGCAATACGGTTTTACTAAGGGACGAAATACGACTGATGCCGGCATTGATCTTAATCAGCACATTTTTGGTGCCTGGGAAAATTCTTTGAAAATTTCCTGTGACTTATCAAAGGCGTTTGATTGTGTTGAGCATGAGACCTTGCTAGGCAAACTAAAACACTATGGAGTTGGAGAAAGGTTTGGATTTGATTGGCTCTTATTTTAGAGATCGAGTTCAAAGTGTGGAAATAAATGGAGTTTAATCCTCTGGTGCTCGTATGAAAATGGGTGTACCTCAGGTCCTTTTCTTTTTCTAACCTTTATAAATGATCTTCCGTTTATGGTACATGACATGACTAAGATAGTATTATTTGCCGATGACACATCACTTATTTTTAAAGTTGACAGAAAATGATGATCAAATTTGCACGGTAAACAATACTCTTCAGCTGATACTAAAGTGGTTCACTATAAACAATTTAGTTCTTAATTCCAAGAAAACCAAATGTATTAATTTTTGCCTTCCTAATGTTATACAGGGAACTGTAGTGTAATTATTGATAACGATAAGCTAGAATTTGTGGACAAAACCATTTTCTTAGGTATAACTTTAGACTCAAAACTTCAGTGGGGCCCACATATAAAATCTTTAGCAGGCAGGTTAAGCTCTGCTGCATATGCAGTTTGGAAAATAAGACAAATAACGGATGTTGCAACTGCGAGGCTAGTCTATTTCAGCTACTTTTACAGCATCATGTCTTATGGTATTTTGTTGTGGGGACGAGCATCCGATATTAATACCTACAATATTTGTGCTACAAAAAAGGGCAGTACTTGCAATTTACAAACTGCGTCGTCGAGATTCGCTTAGGGACCGTTTTAAAGACATTAAAATTTTAACCGTTGCTGGTCAATTTATTTACGAAAATATAATGTATGTCCGTAAAAATATTGCACAATTTCCAAAGAACAGTGACAGGCACAACTTTAATCTTAGAAACAAAAATAAACTTGACACCCCTGTGTTCAGACTCAGTAGGGTCAATACATCATTTTATGGGCTTTACAATAAGATACCTAAGAATATATTAAACTAATCTGAAAGAAAGTTTAAATTACATTATTAAGTAGTCGTTATCTGGCAAGGCGTATTATAGAATTGTTGATTATATTGAAGATACAAAAGCGTGGTGTGATTCCAATTTGACATAATTTATATATTGTGACGTTCGAAAAGAGGTGCATTGTATCCTATTTTGAATAAATATACTTTTGATTGATTGATTCAAAAAATTACCTCATTGCGTAACAAAATGAGACTTTGCCATTTGATAGCTCTAGTCGTCCTATTAATTATTAACATAGGTTGCCTATTAACCTGGAACTTTTCTTAGTCGGCCAAGTTTTATGTTCGAATGTAAAAACTGATTGATGCAACAACGTCTTGGAAATGTGTCCATGGATGGTTGAGAGATTGGTGGCATGTAGTAATCAATTATAGGTATTAATTTGGAGGGACACAAACTTAAAAATTGTGTACCGTTAGCAAAAAATATCCAAAAAGTGGCGACACAGTCAGTTGCATACTGACTGTGTCGCCACTTTTTGGATATTTTTGAAAAACCTATGAAACCTATGACCAAACCTATGAAAGGCGTGTAAATACTGTATATTTTATTATAATTGTTACGGTCAGTGTAATAAATCTGGTCAGTCAGTATTAAGAGGAAAAGTACATGAAATTTGAAGAATAGGTATTTCAGAGATCTATTACTCGGGTGTAAGGGGTAAACGCAGTACACTATGGTGACAACCTAACTGCCAACCTCATCTGCTCGTGGTGCACCCTGCCGACTAACCAACGAAGCTCTGGCGACCGACTGTGATTCCGGTATATCCATCCAAAGCGGGCTATACCAAAATCCCTCGACCTATGATGGGCAGCAGCATCACCGGTGCAACTGGTATATCCCTGCGATCACCAACCCGCTCTGCCAAGCGTAGTGATTATGGCATTTTTACCTCCCAAATATGGAATTTAGTCCCACATGGCCCCGGCCCCTAGTTCCCAGCAGCTCTACTATTCCAGGCTACGGCAGTGGTCTAGCTAACGGTAGGGCGGGGAATGCTAAGAATACCCGGGTTACCAGAGGCTGCCAACATCAACGACTGTTATTGGCTACGTATAACGGACGAACACTGATGGAGGACGAAAAGTTCACGAAACTCGAGATAGAACTAAAAAAGATTGAGAAGCATATTCTTGGCTTGTCAGAGGTCCGAAGTCAGGGGGAGGATACGATGACCCTAGAATCTGGCCACTTGTTCTACTTCCGAGAAGGCGAAAGGCTGTCTCAGGGTGGCGTAGGATTTCTCGTCAACAAAACCCTCATCGACAATGTAATGGAGATAAAGATAAAGATAAAGATGCATTTATTTGTATGACATGCGTAGTTTTACAAGCAGGTGTTACAAAAATAAATTAGGTCCTCCATGTCTTACCTTGCGGCTTACAAATTATTATTTTGATAATGTCAGAGATGCTAATTCGTGTATTAAATTAACTCATTACAATATCTTATAAACTAATTATAAATTCATGGCCAAGCTAAGAACAGATCAGCAGTGTGTCGAATCGGGTAGAATACCGCGTGCTAAAATTCTCCAAAAGGTGCAGCTTGAAGGTTGTACAGGTATACGCCTACTACGACGGGCTCTGACGAAGAAGTCGAATCGGTATACGAGGATATCTCTAGAGCTATCAACGATACTGCAAAGACTCATTTCACGGTTGTGATGGGGGATTTCAATACCAAAGTGGGTACAGGAGAACGATGAGTCAAAGGTGGGTCAGCACGGTATTGGTAACAGAAACCAGAGAGGGCATATGCTGCTTGGCTTCCTAGAGAGGCAAGGGCTATACTTGATGAACTCATTCTTCAAGAAGCAGCCCCAAAGGAGCTGGACCTGGCGAAGCCCTGACAGCCGGACGAAAAATGAGATTGACTTAATCATGACTTACAAACGGTACATATTCAGAGACGTATCAGTGATCAATAGGTTTAACAACGGAAGTGATCACCGACTTGTCCGAGGCACTCTGAACATAATTACAAGCTCGAAAGAAGACGTCTGATGAAATCGACTCTCCGTCCCACACTTCCACACACAGCACCAAACTGTAGTTGGAAGTGACAGCTTCCAACTTGACCTTCATAACATAATTGATTCGTTGGCAACCACCGAGGACGCGGAAGTTGGCGAGGCTACAAACCAACTAGTAAACGCTCTCCGTGAATTGGGCTACAGGCATTTCCGCATGCAGCGTGTGGCAAAAGCTTCCAAGCTCTCAAGCGAGACTCTGGAGCTTATGAGGCATAGACGTGAAATCCTGTCTGAGCAAGAGTTTTCGGCAGAACATCGGGCTCTCAATAAACAAATAAAAAAGCTGATAACCAGGGGCGAAAGTGTTCGCTCAGTAGCTTGGGAGATGCCAAGATTGTTTCCTCTAAGCCGGAGCTCCTCGCTGAAGTTGATAAGTTATATGGAAGTCTGTATGCATCACACTCTCCAAAGCCTGTAGCTCGCAACACTGACCCCAGGTCCCCAATAATAAGCACTACACAGACGATATCCCGGACGTTGACTCGAGTGAGATTAGGAAAGCCCTCAAACAACTGAAAAATAACAGTGCTCCGGGTGAAGACGGAATACAACAATGCTTCTGAAGGCTGGAGTTACTCTGGTACCTGAGGTGTCCTGAAAGTCCTAGAAAGGCTCTTTAATTCCGGTATGGTATAACACCGGAGGTATGGAGCGGAAGTGTTGTGGTCTTGTTCTTCAAAAAAGGAGATAAAACCCTCCTCAAGAACTACAGACCGATCTTACTTCTGAGCCATGTCTATAAGTTTTCGAGTGTTTATTACGAACCGTCACGCTCGAAAATTCGACGAGTTGCAGTCCCCAGAGCAGGCCAGGTTTCGAAAAGGCTACAGTAGTAGGTACCATAGACCACATCTGCACTGTAAGGCAGATTATACAGAAAACTGAAGAGTATAAGCCGTGGTGGTCTAGTGGCGAGTAACCTTGCATGCCGTGCAGGAGGCGATGGTTCGATCCCGTCCAGGCCGACTCGTACCAATGAGTTTTTCGGAATGTATGTACGATTTGTAAGACCATTGGCTTTTCGGTGACGAAAAACATCGTAAGCAAACCGGCATGCTTCAATTTCGAGGCATGTATTGTACCCATTGTCCATTACAAGTGGCGACGGGCTCACACCCCGTTACACTGGACAGAGTTCCGGTACTACTCGTGAAACGTGGATGTTCTGAGGTTTCAGAATATCTCTGACTACCCATCGGGGAATACAGTCGTGAGCATTATGCTTATGCTTATGCTACGCTTATTCTAGATTAAGATAGTATTCTATGGGTCTGTTACAATTTTGTACTGATAAATAAAAAAAAAAATTTTCTAGCCTATTTCATCCCACTGCTGGGCAAAGGCCTTCCCTTTAATCCTCCAACCATCTCTGTCCTGCGCATGCTCTGGCCACGCGTTATCGAAAGCATCTAGATCGTACCGCCACCTCTTCCTAGGACGACCTGGACGCCGATGACCGTTTTCTGGGATCCAGGGCGTGACAATTTTTGCCCACCTTTCCTGATGCGACAGACATGGCCGGCTCAAAAAAATAGCTCCCTGAGGGACCTGGAATTTATGAACTAGGTAGTCCTATCGTCAGGGTCCATGTTTTCGCACCATAGGTCATTACTGGCAGGACGCACTGATTGAATACCTTCGTTTTAAGGCGTTGTTGTAGAGCCGAGGCAAATATATGATGTAGTTTCCAGAAAGCAGCCCATCCTAGATGGATGCGCCTAACGGCCTCCTTGTCGAAGTTGTTTCTTCCTAGTCTTATAGTCTGTCCAAGGTAGACGTAGTCTTTTACAACAAGACCACAATACTTCCGCTACACGACTCCGGTGTTATGCCATTGTGAATAACGGAATTAAAGAGCCTTTCCTGAGTACCTCCAGCCTTCAGAAGCATTGTTGTTATTCCGTCTTCACCCGGAGCTTTGTTATTTTTTTGTTGTATGATGGTTTTCCTAATCTCACTCGAGTCAACTTGCGGGATATCGTCCGTACAGTGGCTTATTATTGGGGATCTGGGGCAGGGACTGAAAGCGGTTAAAGCACTCGGTACCAGAACTGTAAAAATGTAACGGTACCGTAATGCTATTAAGGTTAGGCATAACGGTACCGTTATCTTACACCTTGACCGTACCGTAAAAACATAACGGTACCGTAATGCTATAAAGGTACCGTACCGTTTTCTTATAAAGGAATACGTACGTAATGAAAAACGTGGCTGGCCATTGTTGCTGCCACGTAGCGAATGAAACGAATTGAAGCATGGTAGAAGCGCGGCATGGCAATTTACCAAAGAAAACCTTTATTCATAAAGATTAGTTAGGTGATGGTATTTAAGAATACCGTTTATTTTCCAGTACCGTAATTTATTTCGGTATTGAAATTTTTCTTTAACCAGAATTTATCGGTATGACGTCATACCGTTAAATAAATATACCTAAATTTTTCGGTAATTCAGTCCCTGATCTGGGGTCGGTGTTGCAAGCTACAGGCTTTGGAGCGGGTGTTGCGAGCTACAGGCTTTGGAGCGTGTGTTGCATACAGACTTCCAAAGAACTTCTTAATTTCAGCGAGGAGCTCCGGCTTAGAGGCAACGATCTTCCCGTCCGCTGTTTTGAGTTTAGACAGGTGGCATCTCCCGAGCTGCAGAGCGAACACTTTCAACCTATGGTTCTGCTCAATCGCCTCCTCTATGGAGCGTGTGTGTTCAGAGGTCGCGCCGTATCAGCTTTTTTATTTGTTTATTGAGAGCCCGATGTTCTGCCGAAAACTCTTGCTCAGACAGGATTTTACGTCTATGCCTTATAAACTCCAGAGTCTCGCTTGAGAGCTTGGAATCTTTTGCGACACGCTGCATGCGGAAATGCCTGTAGCCCACTTGACGGAGAGCTTTTACTAGTTGGTTTGTAGCCTCGCCAACTTCCGCGTCCTCGGTGGTTTCCAACGAATCAATTATGTTATGAAGGTCAAGTTGGAAGCTGTCACTTCCAACTACAGTTTGGTGCAGTGTGTGGAAATGTGGGACGGGGAGTCGATTTCATCAGACGTCTTCACTCGAGCTTGTAATTATATTCAGAGTGCCTCGGACAAGTCGGTGATCACTTCCGTTGTTAAACCTATTGATCACTGATACGTCTCTGAATATGTGCCGTTTATAAGTCATGATTAAGTCGATCTCATTTTTCGTCCGGCTATCAGGGCTTAGCCAGGTCCAGCTCCTTTGGGGCTGCTTCTTGAAGAATGAGTTCATCAATTATAACCCTTGCCTCTCTAGGAAGCCAAGCAGCATATGCCCTCTCTGGTTTCTGTTACCAATACCGTGCTGACCCACCTTTGACTCATCGTTCTCCTGTACCCACTTTGGTATTGAAATCCCCCATCACAACCGTGAAATGAGTCTTTGCAGTATCGTTGATAGCTCTAGAGATATCCTCGTATACCGATTCGACTTCTTCGTCAGAGCCCGTCGTAGTAGGCGTATACCTGTACAACCTTCAAGCTGCACCTTTTGGAGAATTTTAGCACGCGGTATTCTACCCGATTCGACACACTGCTGATCTCCATTGCATTGGTTGTTTGGGTTTTGTTGACGAGAAATCCTACGCCACCCTGGAACAGGCTTTCGCCTTCTCGGAAGTAGAACAAGTGGCCAGATTCGGGTCATCGTATCCTCCCCCTGTCTTCGGACCTCTGACAACCCAAGAATATGCCTCTCAATCTTTTTTAGTTCTATCTCGAGTTTCGTGAACTTTTCGTCCTCCATCAGTGTTCGTCTGTTATACGTTAACGTCGCCAATAACAGTCGTTGATGTTGGCAGCCTCTGGTAACCCGGGTATTCTTAGCATTCCCCGCCCTACCGTTAGCTAGACCACTGCCGTAGCCTGGAATAGTAGAGCTACCGGGAACTATATAATTCGGCACTTCTCGATGAGTTCTATCGTCTGTACTATATGCCAACTTGCTACTCAATGAGGTAATTTACACCAAAAAAAATGACAACTTTTTTGCTCACTGTAAACTAAGGCTACGCCCAGTCAACCCTGTACTTTTAGACGAACCTTTCTGATGTGCTACACCCTAGGTAGGTCGCATTTTGTTACTCGATGAGATAATTTACACCAAAAAAAATGTCCACTTTTTTGTTCACTGTACAAAACCCTCCAGTCAACCCTGTACTTTTAGACGTAGGTAGGTACCTTTCTGATGTGCTACACCCTATAATAGGTAGGTCACATCTTGCTACTCGATGAGGTAGGGTTGCCAACTGTCCGCTCTTCGGCTATAACCATATAAATAATTAATAAGTGTTGTATTCGAATTTATGACATTATTATTTTATTATTAATGTATAAAGCACACTATTTACACACATTACATTACACCATTTACAGTGTTTCCATTAAAATCCATTGATACTATTTTAGTGGGGGACAACGATAACATGTTTTCCCGGTCGGCTCCAGTGGGGGACAGCTAGCTATTTTTTTCCTGAGACAAAAACACTATTGTATCTTGTTCTAATATCTCCTTATTTTCCATGTATTTACGAACATTTCGTCGAAATCCCCCGGAATATTTGTTTTTTTTACTTTTTCCATTGCTGGATAGTTTAACACCGTCCAGCAGTAGAATAAAAACACTTATTAACGTATCTTTTCAAAACTATCCTCTATAAACACATTTAAGCGGGAAGCCTTCAGATTTTACTCTGTACAATAGATATAAACTGTGTCCGTCTAGAACATTCTAATAAACATTTATTTATAGACCAGTATTAAACCACATTGATCACGTCTAAAACAAATTAGCTTATGATAGTCAAATCACCCTACTGAAAGTCTTAAAATATGTTCCTTTCAGAATTATTACTCTAAACAAACACTTTTTCCAAACTAAGTGTAGATAGCAACTAGTTTATTTACACTAGATTAATCTTTTAGTTTAAAGGAGGTTCTAAAACGTGAATCTGAGACACTACACTCTATTAGAATGTTTCATCTTATTATAAATCACCTTTAGAACACTGTTGTCTATATATTAACCACTAATAGGCAATTTATAGTGTATAAAGGTTTAAAGCAACTTGCTGGTGTTACTTGGGAGATGAATCCGTTGACGAAATATATGTTCATATTGTACCTAAGTACTTTAAAACAAAAATTATTACTATTTTATTTGTATTTTACAATCTGCAAGGTCGCTTGCCCTGTCTCGTCAACGCCATCTATCGAGCCATTAGGAACTACTTTGTCTTTTTTAATTGCTTTCTGAAAATCCCTCATTGAAATAATACCCCTGAAATATCATCAAGAAATTCTATCTGTTTATAGTGACGCATTTTTCCGTAGCGAAATGGTCTGGTGTAAGTGCGCCAGGACGAAGTGTTTTCATTTAATTTCCCAGTAAAATGGTCTGCGCTCTTCTACATAATTACTGGCCGGCAAAGCTGGATGTATCGTTTCACCCTCTCATCTCCCCTCGGTAACATTTGAATTTTACATTCCTGACGCTTAATTTCTTACAAAATAAGTAATTTTCTTTTTGTTCATTGTGCGGATGTAATCTACAATATTATTATTATTATAATACTAGCTGTAACCCGTGACTTCGTTTGCGTTAAGAGTCCCCCAACTAGCGTCGTCGTCGTGCTAGCGTCCGCGCAGCGTCGGCGCGACGTCGACGCGACGTCGGAGGGAGGAAGGGAGCGGACTGCATAAAATATATTTTAGTTTTATCTTCTTCGTGAAAAAAAAGTTTGAAAATAACGCTAAACTCTCATTTTCTGTAATTCTTTAGCTTGAATATTATTTTTAATAATAGGATGAAGTATGAAAAGGAAGGAACTGTTGATGACGCCACTTGTGGGTATCTAGTAAATTTTTTCGTACAAAGCGTTAGGTACTAATTTGACTAGTTGTCCGCTCCCTTATTGCATGATTGAATCACAACATCCAAAGATCATCACAAACTTTCACAGACATTTCGTAATACATTTATAATATTAGTAGGATTCCCATATCAATAAAGCCGTGGTGGTCCAGTGGCGAGTAACCTTGACTGCCGTGCCGGAGGCGATGGTTTGATCCCCGTCCAGGCCGACTCGTGCCGATGAGTTTTTCGGAAATTATGTACGATTTGTTACACCACTGGCTTTTCGATTAAGGAAAACATCGTGAGGAAAACTGCATGCTTCAATTTCGATGCATGTATTGTACCCACTGTCCATTATAAGTGGCGACGGGCTCACCCCCCGTCACTGGACTGGTTTCTAGTTCTTTAAATAGGAACAAATCATTTGTGACACTATCCGATTTAATCGCTACGATATACCTTCCTAGAACCCAAATAAATTAGGTAGGATACAGGGTGAAATTTATATCATTAGCATCCTTTTAAATTTATAGTCTACCCATCAAACTGAACAACTTTTACTATGGGAGCAAACAGATCGGAGGAAAAAAAAATCTGCTGTTGTATATATTTGAGTCGGCATTGTAGATTAGTATGGAACAGCAAATTTTTTTTGCTCCTATCGGTTTGCTCCCATAGTAAAAGTTGTCCAGTTTGATGGGTAGACTCTTAGTTTAAAAGGATGCTAGTGATATCAATTTCACCCTGTATATGGTATCGATATAAACACGAGTGAATTAATAATTTCAAAGACTACCTTTATTGATTTCGGACGATGACAATTCAGTTCAGTGAACTCACTTTATTTATGCAGTGAGAGGATTGTTTTGCAATCAGGTTTAGTACGTATTTTTATCTTTTAATTATTTTATTCCGTTTTTAAAAAAATAGTACCTACATAATGGTACAAGTGTGTTATGTTGGTGATTACCGCTGAGGCGCCATTGAGACCCTAGCCGTAAGGCGAGGGTCTTAAGAGAGCCGAGGACGGTATTCATCAATACACACGTGTATCATACAACGTTTTTCAACACACTTGTGAAGAAAATAATACTAAAATCATTAATAATTTTGCAGCCGAGCGAAACACACAACTTTTCACCTCACAACAGCGAGGAAAATGTTAGGTGCAAGGACTGAGTTTAGATGTATAGAGCGAACAACGCGCTTCATGACGTTGTGCCATTCTATTGCGGCTATATGACTCTTGCATTTAGTCAACGGCGCAAAAAAAGGTTGCAGTCACAGCAGAAACAAAAATTTCTGTTCCATGCTAAACTCAAATCTGAGTCTTGAGTCTACTCGACTCAAACATAAATTATGAAGCAGCTGTTTTTTTTGCTCGACTGGTTTGCTTCCATAGTAAAAGTTGTTCAGTTTCATGGGTTAGAGTTTGTGGTTTAAAAGTAAATTATGGTTTTCCTTATCAGAATACAAATCCAGGCTAGATTCTGGTACTTAAACTATGACTAGGTAATTTGTGTGACATTGTCCAAGATATTTATTATTAATATTTATCTTAGAAGGCATTTCACAGGCCGTTGCCAGAGACCTTTGGAAGGCTTGCGAGGGACACATGTCCAACACGTAGAAGCCTCTTTGAGACAATTTTATCTAAATGCGATGATTATTATTCTCCTAAAAGAGGTACAAATAGATTCCATGGATAAAGTTCTAGTTCTCTAGACAGTGAAGTAGAAACAGTATCTTGCCTTTAAATACTCAAATCATCGCTTAAGTAGATAAAGTTTAAAATTATGCAGTCAGAAAAAACGTGCAATTCCAATTCCGGCTATAAGTGCTTAATAAAACGGAACCACGTTCGTAAAAAGGTCACGACACCCACTAGGCTCTTAATATTAACTAATGTTTACAAGAGAAGACGGCGGGCGTCACGCGAATCGTCGATCAACCGCCAATAGGCCAAGGCAGGGCGTCGGAGTCAATCGAATTTATTCAGTAATTTCCTCCACCGTAACGACCTTCACAAGTAGCCAACTTATCGAAACATGTTTGCCTAACAGAATGTTTTAACATCGCACAGGCGTGACAAATGTTTAGGAAATGAGAATGAATTCCCCTGACGCAAGATTTTCTAGCACGAACCTGGAACGTTAATGCTTCTAAAAGCAAAGCAGAAATTCTGTTCATTTCCATTACAGAAAAGTTTCAATAAAATTGTGTTGTGTCAACTCTAAAAAAACTAATTTTACAACGAAATCCTGCACTCGCTTCATTACTTTTCTGTCAGTTCCATGTATTTTACAATTATGGAAAAATAATATAAGTGCTTTTATAACATCTACGATCCATTCGTGACTACAGTTTTAATTACGTAATTTTGTACTCCTACCTACTTTTAAACTGCGTTAAAAATAACCTATTTTTAATGCAAACGTTAGCGGCGTTTTGATTCTTTACACGAACTGAATTTTACACGATTTTTACCGGTCCCCGTGTGCTGTAGGTAAATAATTATAAAAACCGATGTTTTAGAGCTGAAAGTCGTTTAATCGCTGGATCGCGTGACTTCACTACACTATTGTGCTCTTTAGCCACTCGATAAGAAAGTATGCGCTTACTTAGACCCATGAAAGTAGTATTTATGTGTTTTAATCTAGACAAAGAGGCGCTATGACGCGGTCTAAAGCGTTGGGCGTGATAAGCGTAGCTTTTTAGAGCTTTTCACGTGTCGCCGAGGTCGTATTGCGTGACAGTTTGCTGAAAGCCGTATTTGTAAAAGCTTATTCTAGAACCCGCGAACATAGGACATTAAATTTTATTTCACTATTACCATTCATTTTTAGCACAGTTTGTCTTTTCGACATAAGTTCACCTGCTTCTAAAGTAGTAAAATATCAGTAGTCAGTTTTACAACATCATCCATGACTATACCAACATACAAATCTTTTAGCGAGCTTGAACAAGACTCATTCTAGCTCTATCTTTGTTTTCGCGCGCCGATCACTCTAGTTTTATCTCAAATCTACTTTAATGCAAAATTTTGTGCAGATATTGCTTACACAGCATGTATTCAAATACCTTGCTTTTCGCGCGCCGCTCATCAATTTGTATTGTAATTGCGAAGGTATACTACTAATAAGTAATACTTGTAAAATTGACGAAGACTATATTAAAATATTACTTAGGTAGTTCAATAGTAACTGATTATCAAATATTGAATTTCGAAGGAATAAGCGACGAAAACAAAATAATAAAAGCTTTTTAAATATTAAAAATTAATCTTGGGGTACATTGATATCGTTGATCTTGGGCCAAAAAACATTAAACAATAGAATATAGAGTATGGAATCTGATTAAAATTCTACTTTACCGATTTAACTCTTTTGTCATGCACTATTTGCTATATCTTCTAACGTGAAACCTATACCTACTCCATACTAATTGGTAACCTCCTATACAACTCTAGTTTTTAATTAATAAGTACCTAAATTACTTTAAGGGTGTATTCAGACCATGAATCTAAACCAGTATCCCTAAGGAATATGCGTGGAAATACGAGAAAATTGTGTGGACCTCCCATAGAAAATCGATCGGCCGATCCGCACTTTTGTATGGAAGGTCCCCAAAATTTTTCCCGTTTATACCTATGTTCCTTAGGGAAAGTAGTATAGATAAATGGTCTGAATACACTCTTAAAGTTATGTTAGTAATTAAAAAAGTGGTGTATAGTATTAGTTTCACCTTGACAAACTGAATTAGGATAACCCCTACTTTTTGCCCCATTATATTACTTGAAATCCTACTGCAGTATGTCATTCTCCAAGACGTACCTACTGAAGCAGCATAATCATTACTTTTTGCCGCGTATATTACTGGAAATCCTACTGCAGCATGTCACTCTCCGCGACGTACTGAAGCAGCATAACGCTTACTTTTTGCCGCGTATATTACTGGAAACCCTACTGCAGTATGTCTCCCTCCGCGACGTACTGAAGCAGCATTTACGGGTGTTTTCCATTTGGAAATGCTAACTCAGTTCGTCTTAGCCCGTGGGGACGTATTGAAGTAGCTTTTCCATATACGCAGCCGGGACCAACGGCTTAACGTGCCATCCGAAGCACGGAATCATCTTTCTTTTCAGACAATCAGGCGATTCAACCTACAATGTCCTAACCAACTGGGGAAAAACGCCCAAAGTGACATATCACTAGGTGTCCTACGTGGGAATCGAACCCACGACCTCCGTGTCAAGAGCCCAATGCTCTTAACCATTAGACCACGGAGGCAGTCATCTTGGCAGTATGATTGATTGTCGTGCGATGTAAGTGGGATCACACACGATGACGCATTGACAGAGCGGCAACGTCAGTCCGTCATTTGTGAAGCAAGGAGTTGTATGAAACCGCACGTAGAAGCACACACGGTGCGTCAATCCGTCACCGTGCGTGCAGGTGCGGTTTCTTACAACTCCTTGCTTCACAAATGACGGACTGACGTCTGCCGCTCCGTCAATGCGTCATCGTGTGTGAAAGCACCAAGTCATGATGTCACGGAAGATGAAGAAGTACAATGTTTGATCTACTTACTTTTAAGCAAGTGATATATTTGCACCACGATCGCAAGTCATACTTAGCGACATAATATGGCATTGAAACGACAGAAGGATCAAGTGGTTCCAAATTTAATTTAGATACTGTTTTAAACGCTTTTGAACGAAGCACAGCCCGTGACTTCCCATTTTAATGTGATTGAACAGGGCTTACAACTAACTAACGTCAATCCAAGTCAAGCTTATTCTCGCCGAAACACAAGATACTCACCATGGTAACTTCCCAACTAGCAAAATACTCTTACAAACAAAAGCTTATAAGATCTATAGTCTTATATAAGGGTTATATGTGTTCTGATTAAGAGTGAAACCCTTATGATGGCATGTTATAAGTCTATTTAGGCTATAAGAGATTTCATACTTGTAACACGTTCTTACAGACGTATATAAGAAAACGTAATAAGACATTTATAAGAGTAGTGGTATTATAAGCGCATTGTATAAGCCTTATTGCCCTTGATTCTTTATTAACACTTATACAAGCATTTTGCAAGAGCACTCGATCTTAGAAGTTACTTTACTAAGTATTTATTAAGAATGAATGACTTACTAGGGCATTTTATAAACCTGTTGTAAAACCAGTACTTATAAGTGTGATTCATCTTACCTAAGACATATTAAAGACTAGTAGCACGTTCAAAGAGTCTTAAAAGTGACTGATCTCTATTGACGGTTATTCTAATTATATCTGCTTGTGTGATTGATGATGATGATGTGATTTCATACTTGTAACACATTCTTACAGACGTATATAAGAAAACGTAATAAGACATTTATAAGAGTAGTGGTATTATAAGCGCATTTTATAAGCCTTATTGCCCTTGATTCTTTATTAACACTTATACAAGCATTTTGCAAGAGCACTCGATCTTAGAAGATACTTTACTAAGTATTTATTAAGAGTGAATGACTTATTAGGGCATTTCATAAACCTGTTGTAAGACCAGTACTTATAAGTGTGATTCATCTTACCTAAGACATATTAAAGACTAGTAGCACGTTCAAAGAGTCTTAAAAGTGCTTTTTCTGCTTGTGTCAGTTGTTTGGCCAAGATGGCGGAAAATAGATGTCCTATTTAGCTTGCTTAAATAACTGTTTTTTATTAAGGATGGATTTACTCAAATGGAAGCGGTTTAAGAGAAGTGGAGCGTTCCGAAGAAATATACGTATCTGCAATATGGCCGTGTAGCCAAATGATTTGGTTTATTTTGCCTTCACAAGTGCGATAAAAGCCTTAAATAAGAGTACTGCTCTTATTTAGTTCTGATAAATCACTTATAAATCATAATTGGTGGTAATGGCCACATTTTGATGTATTTCACAAATAAATAAAATAATTTTTAATATTTAAGACACGTTTTTGAAAAGGCCCTTCGATAATACTATTATTTAAATTTAAAAATAATCGAGAAAATCTACTTCGCAACCGCAGTCGCATATATACTCTAATAAACAATTATGCAAATATAGACACACTACGTTTCATAGGAAAGTGAAATAAATTATAAAATATTACTTACGTTTTTGATGCGTCTTAATAATTATAATCCAAAAAACATTTCAGAACACACGCGACTAGACCTCTTCGGCGAATTGTGATTACACTCTTACTAGGGGATCACAAAGAGGACTACAAGCGATATTACACTTAGAGCAGCACTAGTAAGAGGACTGTAAGGGTAATTGCCCTTAAAGCATGCCATTGTAAGTCACTTGTAAGTTTGTTTGTAATTATAAAAGCATCCTTAAGAGTTTTGTAAGATTGAAAATACACTTCACAAGACCATTATAAGGCAACACAAAGGGTGAATAGACTTATAAAGTGCGCCCAATTCCACACTTATAGCAGGCTGTAAGTGTTATATAAGACTGAAAAAAATATGCTCTTGGGATATTTATAGGAGTAAATTTTGCCAGTTGGGTTCTTATTCAAAGCCTAACAAGTTGCGATTCTCGATTACAAATAGATACCTAATGGAAATTATAATACACGAAATTAAAATGATTGCGTTAGTCGTGGGTGATTCGCTTTATAAACCTTTGAAGCGCTTCATAAGGAAAATAATGTATAATGTAGTGTTTCGCTTGTAAAATGTAATATGGGTCACGTAATCCGTTTTTTTATTTTAAGATCTTCACGATATCACCACCTTGAAAGTATATCCTTTTAACCAGAAAATAATCATCCATTTCGATTAAGAAATGGTAATATTGAATCAGGTCTGAGGTACTTGACGAAACAAACACATTCAGAACCTTTCAGTATTTTTTAATAAAAAAGTCTTTTTTCACCCTGAACATAAAATAAAAGTGAATAAACAATTTTCAAAATACAAATGCACGGCTAGCATGCCACCCATGAAAAAGGACAAAAAGAGAAAAACGTAATATTTGCTCTTTTTGGCGTATAGGTACGTAAAATAACGAAGATGAAGAAACATCCAGATTTTTATCATTTTCTTTGGGGTGGCATGCAAGGCCTATTGCAGCGTGTATTAAAAGTAAAAACTAAATTCAAGTATTTTAACTACTTTAATAATTGTTTTTATTTGTATTTTTCTTAAACGGTGAAAATAAACTTCTTAGTCATTGACTTAGAAACTAATGGACGGACGCCGGGTCTCATACAAAATTCTCGAAGAAAGTGTCCCAGACTAACTTACGTAAACGTTATAAGTACCTACGTTTTAGTAATTTAAACAAACAAAACATTACTTAAAATTCATTTTTCATTTTGCTTGTGTAATTTTTACAACTTTTACAGCACAGCCTCACGTCACCATAAGACGTGCGTGTAGTCGATCGATCACACGAAGACTGACGCGTAATTGTTACTCTTTATACATTTTGTTACTCTTTTGGTTCGGACACTTTTGAGAGTTTTGGACCCTACTTCCAGTAGTTGGTAAGTCAATGTTCTTAGTTGAGTATAAATCAGCTGTAGTTATTAGCCACTCGGCCAAACCACACCTCCATATTTCGAGCGCGAAGTAATAATAGCATAACACGCCTCCCTAGATAAATTAAATATGGTAACAAAATACCTACCTACCTACTTCGAATTTTACTAACCAATGATATTGAAAAAAATATACATATATTGGCCTTGTTTTAGTTCGTATGAAAGGTCCAAATAAATTGGAGAATTTTGAAACTGAATATAATATAAATAATATGATGTTATAGGCTTCGATCAAAGGTTGTATTAGTTATCAACTTACTTATCACTCTGGTACGAATAGTTTCCGGGTTTCTTTTTTTAGGGTTCCGTACCCAAAGGGTGAAATCGGGACCCTATTACTAAGCCTACGTTGTCCGTCCGTCCGTCCGTCTGTCCTACCTATTTAGGACTGTAACTTTTGAACCGTAATAGCTAGACAGTTGAAATTTTCACAGAATGTGCGTTATTACGGCGGATTTGTTGACAAATAATAAAAATGACAAAAAGTAATAAATTAAGGGGGTTCTCAACAAGAAACTAGTTTTTATCGACGTTTTTTCTTCTCGCTCTATAGTAAAAACGGTAATATATACAAGCGTCAAACTTGGTGTGATTATAGAGCCAACTCTACAGTATAACAACAAATAATTAAACCGGCCAAGTATGAGTCGGTCTCACGCTTAAGGTCCCGAAGAAAAACAGTTTTTTTCCAAGTTAATATGTTGTGTTCTGTGGTGGTGTGTACGGAACCCTCGATGCGCGAGTAGCCCGACTCGCACTTAACCGATTTTATTTTTTTACAGCGTTGTCTTAGTTTGTCCGAAACTTCAATTCCCAGAAGCACATTATTGAATCCTCGCCTGTCGCTCTCGTATCTGGCTTTTTAGTCACGAGCGTAAGTGCCGCCAAAACGCTGCTTAAATCATCTTATAAAGATGGAAAGGCCAATGATGATGATGATGACCTATACTCCATCCCACTGCTAAGCAAAAGCCTCCTTTGCACTCTACTAACCATTGCCATTGTTTCATTAAATTATATTAATGATTAACGTCTAAGTGATACATGATAACATGATACACGTATAAATAACGGCTATAATTGTATACCTACCTATATAAACTTTTCCAGAACAGGTAATGTTCTGTTAACAAACTTAGTTTGCATTAGAACACTTTCACAAGTCTCTAGAGGCAAGAAACTTACTTCGAACACACTTATCATGATAATAGTGTGTTCGAAGTAAAGTAAATATACCCATAATTAAGTCAAAACTTCAATTAACACCACGTTTGTACATCTAAAATTAAGTTATCAAACTTTCGACAGCATCTGTAAAGTTAAATTGAAAACCATTAAAAGTCAATCATTGGTAAACTTTTCGGGGATTCCCATCAAATGGATCGGGAAACGCCACTATCCATTATCGGAATTGCGTTTTGAAAAAAACGTCAATGAGGTAAAATTGAACCGATATATCAAGTGTTCGTGAGGTCACCTTCATCCTCCAACTCACTTTGTGACTGATGTCTAGCGCTTATTTATAAATTGACCCCACTTCGTTTAAGTTATAGAGATAGGAAATTCTTAAACAGTACCATTTGTAAAACTGGTTTACAAATGGTAGTTTAATAGTAACTTATTATTAATCTGTGGTTTAAGGACATTAATTTGTTAATAAAAATCCACCGTCCGCATCCTAGAGTATAAAAATCAATGATAAAATTGTGAAATGCACCAAAATATATTATCAAATTAAATATTGAAAAATTTGTCTCGGGCGGGACTTGAACCCACGCTCTTCCATACCAAATGTATTATGTTTGGATGCTTGCGGAATGTTTGACACTCTGTTTGAATAATGTAAT
Organism: Agonopterix heracliana; assembly: GCA_963693445.1. Classification (NCBI taxonomy): domain Eukaryota; kingdom Metazoa; phylum Arthropoda; class Insecta; order Lepidoptera; family Depressariidae; genus Agonopterix; species Agonopterix heracliana. The sequence goes on from OY856310.1 coordinate 8,850,018, forward strand.
AACTAGATTATTACATAGAGTACTTTTTTAGTCAACACAGAAGAAGTCGCTGGCAACAGCTAGTACCTAATAAACTAAAATAATCGTCCAAAACGAACATGTACATTTTGTATCCAAAGCAAAGCAAACTTAGTCATCTGACTTTGCTTTGAAGTACGAAATATCAATTTGTATTATATGTTGTGTATTTAGCTTATACAAAATAACTTGGAATTAGTTAGCCAGTTGGTTAGGACATTGCAGGCTGAACTACCTGTTAATTTGTTTGAAAAGAAAGATGATTCCGTAATTTGGATGGCACCGGCTACTATCATTATGGTGGTAGTAGTCGTTACATTAAGGGACTACCTTCCGGTTTTGGGTAACTTTGTAACCATTTTATTCATTAACTATGGCACTTTTTGAGCTGAAAAATAAACTGAACCATCTACACGATATGAGAAGTGATGTGGTTTTTCTTGAAATCGATTTTAATGAATAGAACCGAAGAAAAGAAACTCTAAAGTAACCCCTTTTTTTCAGTTGTGACCATTTTACTCTTACATTTTTAATCGGAAGAAAATGAAAATTTACAATATTGTTCACAATACAATTTAGAATAATGTGGTTTTCTTACTTTTAAGAAAACAGCTAAATTCTGACCGGAGCCACGCGCTCGTTCGCATTGATTAGTATGGAGAGTAGTGGTCCAGGCCAGATACGCCTTAAGAAACCACGTCAGATGCTGTAAGGCGGTTTGAAAAATCTGACACCAGAGCTTGCTGCCCACACAATAAGAAGAAGACTAGTATGTATATAGGATGATTTATAGTAGTATCATCCCCAGACCACGACTCTTCATACTAATCGATGCGAAAAATGTGACGATTTTTTATTAATTTCGAAAAAGTTAGAAAACCACATAATTCTAAATTGTGTTCTGAACAATACTGTAAATTTTCATTTTCTATCGATTAAAAATGTAAGAGTAAAATGGTTACAACTGGAAAAAGGGGGTGATTTTAGATTCCCTTTTCTTTGGTTTTATTAATTAATCGATTTCTAGAAAAACCACATCACTTCTCATATCGTGTAGATGGTTCAGTTTATTTTTCAGCTCAAAAAGTGTAATAGTTAATGAATAAAATGGTTACAAAGTTACCCAAAAGCCAGGAGGGAGCGCCTTCGCGAAATAAGTGCTGATTAAAAAAACACATACCTAGGTCAATTTTTGAGAGTTACGCGGTTATTAATTAAGCTAATGTTAATCATTAAAACGGATTTTTACCGCGTTTTAGGAACTCCAAAATAAATAAAAACGCGGTAAGAACCCGTTATAATGATTAACATTAGCTTACATACCTAGGTAAGTAAATCGTTGTCAAAACTCTATAAAAACGATCACATAATAATTATTTAAAGCAAAAAGCCCACACCCACAGAAACACTTCATAACAAACCACTTAATCGTCTCATATTACACCCACACCCCCGTAAAGAAATGGGGTGGTCCATTCTAAGCAAGAGTCACACGGTCTAGTAATTATCCACAAACGAATCCCAGTCTTGCAGAAACAAAAGACATCATCAGTCCATTAAATGGAATTCTGAATTTGAATTCATCGCTTCCCCTTGAAGAATTGCACCCAATCGCGCGTAGCGTTTCGTTATAAATTGCCGTTACAGCTAGGACGACAAAGCATTGAAATTCCGCCAATAAAGTTGACTGAGCGGGATCTGCCGCCAAGTCCCCTGTCGATATGCCGATAGATCCCGCGGGAGAAAGATGCGTTCCACTTATTCCAAAATCGACCCCGTTTTATTCCTTTCCGACGTTTTTGATGCTACTTGTCGGAGTTTTGCTGGCTGCTCAACTATTCAAGTAATTTAAATATTTTACGTCCGGCAGCGGTCGTGTGTGTCTTCAGGGTGAAATTGATATCATTAGCATCCTTTTAAACTAAGAGTCTATACCCATCAAACTGAACAACTTTTAATATGGGAGCAAACCAATAGGAGCAAAAAAAATCAGCTGTCCCATACTAAACTACACCCGCCGCCGCTGCCTACACGACTCAAATGTATGGGACAGCAGATTTTATTTGTGCTCCGATTGGTTTGCTCCCATAGTAAAAGTTGTTCGGTTTGATGGGTAGACTCTTATTTTAAAAGGATGCTAATGATATCAATTTCACCCTGTATACAGAGACATTTTTTTGACGCTTTTACTATTGTTTATTATACAAGTTGAAATGTTGAAAGGTTGAAATGCGTTCCTTGCGTAGTATGTGCGGTGTTACGCTGAGAGATAGAGTGAGAAATTGTGTGATTAGGGATCGATGTAAATTGAAAGAAGTTGTTATGACAAGAAAAGAGAAGGGTAGGTATATACTTCGGTGGGTTGGGCATGTGGAAGGGTAGGTGAGGATTACTCGAAAACGACAGGCATTTATGAAGAGATGTATGGATATGAATGAGGCAAAAGAGGTACGCAAGGATCGTAGGACGAGAGGAGAGTAGTTGGCGCGCACTGGTCTCAGCCTACCCCACTGGGAAAGAGGCGTGACGTTATAGATAGATAGTAGTATACACAGGTGAAAGTGAAGACAGTTGCATTACTATAAAAGGGGATTATACCCATCATGATACTGAAGAACCACTAGGAACATACCTACGAAAAATGATCAAAAAATACATCTTTTCATTCAAACGCTTGTTCGTTTCATTTACCGTGTAACTATGTGTCAACTATTAATTTTGCTAGACCTTTTACATGGAGAAAAATATCTAGTCCTACTTACCTAGTTTATAGGGTCCTTCTTAATATGCTGACACTTTTTTAAGTGGATGGTCAGACGATGAAACTGAACAACTTTCTATATGGGACCAACATCTAAATCACGAAAAAATGATCAGCTGTCCCATACATTTGGCTCGAGTAGGTTTGCAGTTTTGTAGGTCTGTCATCCCCTTAAAAAATTGTCTGCATATTAAGAAGGACCCTAAATGTGACATCTATTTGTTTTAGCAGACTTTACAGAAAATGTTTTGTCAAAATAATATTTTCTAAAGTCTACCAGAATTCGATTTAACAACAAATTTTCTTGTAAAGTCTGCTAAAATAAATAGTAATCACATAAATTTTTCTCCGTGTAACTAAACCAAATCAACATATTAATACATTTTGTGTTTTTTCTAAATTAAAACAAAGAATATTACTTAGGCATTGCGAAAACCTTGATCCTATATTTTTAGTAATTCTATTCTATTTTATTTAATGGCGTTTCCTTGTTAGATTTCGCCAGTGTCAAGTTATTTGAGGGAGTGTCTATAGAATCTCGAGGATTGTTTTTGAGTAAGAACAACTGAGAAGGATTTTGGAGCCTCGTGGCAGGCTGAGACGCGAACCGCGCGAACACCACGCGAGAGACAAGTGTTCGAGGCAAACCCTGCAACGTGACTCCTTAGTATATTCCTAATATTGAGTAAAATACGTTGTAGTTTAATTATGTACGCAGATGTCATCGTACATTTTATTGTCATGACACAGATTGAAAATTATTACGACTTTTTCAAAGCTTTACGATTTTACATCAACTGGATACTCGTAAACATGAACGTTCTAAAGTAGAAAATAGGACACAATTTTATACCCGTCTGCGTCGAAGCCGCCGCTTTCGCTATATATTTTTTTTCAACATACTTGCTTGTAAAGTGGCTCGTATTGCACCGATTTTAGGTACATAATGCAGCTTACAGAATACGCGTGCAAAAATGATTATTATTACCGCACTAGCACAGAATCCTCTGTGGCACTAGTGCGGTAATATTACTTTTTTTTCTATTGTTTGTTTTTAAATCTCAGAAAAGAGTGTATATGTAAAAAAAAAATTATTCTGAATAAATTAATCGGTTTTGGTTAAAATATGATAAATAAACGCTTCATTTCATCAAAAATTTATTTTAGTTACAAATTAACTTTAATTTGTGTTATAAATACATAAATAAATTAAGTTTATAACGTTTCTCATATTATCAGCTTGTTTGCATCGAAATGTCGTTGGTTGAATGGCGGCTAGGTAGTCATTTTTTTTTTTTTCAATTTATTTACTAGCCTGGTTATTAGACCTTTTGGCTAAATCTTATTTTATTTTTAATTTTCTTCAGTTTTCACATTAAAACGTTGGTATTCGACGTTTTGATGGTTCTTTGGAGTTTTTGGAGACAATCGAAAGACGCAGGAAAAGCAGAGAAGTTCACAGGAAAGAGATGAACCGACCGCTTTGCCGCGCTAAAATCACGGAACACTTTTCCTGTTTACGACCCATGCACCATCATATTTCACTGAACTATATATTGTTCACTTGCACGACACTTTGTTACGCAAAACAACACCAATTTTACGAACCAAAACTCACTATAAACAATAAAAATTCGATGAAATATGTGGACTCCAAACGTCAACTACCAAAGCCCGCCAAAAACTCCTAGGTAGTCATTGGTATCGATTCGGTATTGCCAAGACTTAACTTAACTAAATTTATTCCTGTCATTTTCTAACATTCGACTAAGAAAAGAGACAGAAAACCAAGAACTGACTTTAGTGCTGTCAAAGTGACGCTACACGCCCAAAATAAGATGGCATCATAATGCACGCCATCTTATTTAAGGCGTTTTTGGGCGTGTAGCGTCACTTTGACAGCACTAAAGTCAGTTGTTGGTTTTCTGTCTCTTTTCTTAGTCGAATGTTAGAAAATGACAGGAATAAATTTAGTTAAGTTAAGTCGTGGCAATACCGAATCGATACCATTGCCTCTTTAAAAAAAAAGTGCAGCTCCATTTTCGAGTATATTTTTTTCCATGGCCATTTTCCACCAATAGTTGTCTAAAATTGTTGTGTTTTACGAAATTGTATTACTTTCTCGTAAGTATGTTGAAAAACGTCGTATGAAACGCGTGAGCATTGGTCATTACAGCCTTTGCTAGAATATACAACACTCGCCTGCGGCTCGTGTTGCGATCCTGCCTCGGCTGTAATGACCAACTTTGCTCACTTGTAGCATAATGTACTATTTCTTTTTCCCGACGGTTTTATTGTAATAAACAACCACATTTTATATCGTGATTTTTTTTCTACCTTTGCAAGAGTATGATTAATATATTAATACTTAATCTTAAAAATTTTATTTACAATACTCCTTAAAAACCTGTAACAAAGAAGACAACTTGAAAACAAAGCTCCTTTCCTTGTTTTCTGAGATAGAATCAGTTGAATAATATTGGGTATAACCATTGCAATCAATGTCCAAAGCGATCGTGACCAGAAAAATAATTGTATACTATAAGCTCCAGCAATAATGGGCCTTTTGCACAAATTTCGCACTTATGGGAGAGGAATCTGAGTTGAAATTCACGAACAATAACATCGTATCACACTCAAAGGCCCAAATTAGGATGAGCCTATACTATAAGAACGATTACACGATATATAATAAATGAAAAGGACAGTTATTTTCATCAAAAATCAAAGAAAATAAACAATTATATTTCAGAGAGATAATCTGAAGGAATGCTAAGCACAAGTCATATCAATCCGTCACAGGCAAATCTCGTTGCAAATACATTTTCTGTAATAACAACTGTCTGTACATATTGCGTAATAAATCGTCAGAACTCGCATTCAAAGATAATTACCGAGAATTTGATTAATTGAAAATGATTAAAAGCGACATTCGTTATTTGTAACAATGGTTCGAAGCAACAATATAGGATTTCACGAAAAATCTTTTTATAGTTACACGTAATTGCCACACGTGCCCGTTTCGATAATCTTAACTATTATAAAACCGTAAAATCATGATGAACAAAAATGTAGCGGTTTATATTTCATATAAAATCAAATATCATTCGATGGCGCGATTTAAATGACGTGCAGCGCCATCTATTGACAAAATTGTTAGTTTGTTTGTTTGTTCGCACATCACGCAAAAGCTACTGAACCGATTTTGATGAAACTTTGTTTGTTTGATAGCTTATGATCTGAATTAAAATCTGGTATATAATTTGTGCGGACGAAGTCGCGGGTAAACACTAGTAATTACTATAATGCTCTTTATATCACTGTCTAGCTCATAGAGAAACACTTGACTCCAACGCCCGGAGAGGAGTGGACTTTCGCGTACTTTCCCATACTTTCCCCACTGCCAAAGTCCTACCCCCGCAACGGCCCCAACCTAGCCCCGACGGTCTACCGCTCACAGATTAATTCGATGCGTTTTACTGTTATTGTCGTAGCAAATGGTTCCTCCCCCCAAAAAATTGCAGAAAAATGTTCTATGGAAGTATTTCTGGTCAATGCCTATGGAGAAATAAACAATACTTACTCCTCTCCGGGCGTTGACAGGAGTCACGTGTTTCTCTATGGTCTAGCTAGATAAATTAACACGCAATATCAGATACCCGTCCGGAAATATTCCCGACGATCAAGCTACTATTCGTGAAACTAAACTACGGACCCAACTATAATAATACAATTTGGGTAAAACCGTTTCCTGATGCCATAATTTTTGAAGCGTCGATAGGGGTCCAGATTACCCCGTCCTTCGTGAATTTCATGTGTCTGAAGTGTGCGTCAGTCAGACCCAACTAAAGGTATTTATATACACTCGATATACGTCAAATGGGTAGCAGGATTATGGAGGTCTAAGGATTATTTGTAACAGTTGGATAATTTTGTTGTTATACGAATCAAATATACTTTCATGCTGCTTACTTGCCTAGTTCCCGTATTAGGTCTTTTAGATTTATGAGACAGTTACCGTATTATGTTTATCCAGATACCTAGATAAGTAGTTATCCACGCCACGGCGAACGAGCCGAAGGAGGCGAAAGAATCGAATTCTTTGTGTGAAATTCTATGACACCTCGCACACTTGTCCGCGGCGAATCGGACGAATCGTCAGAAAAATTTAAAGGTAATTCGTTTCGTTCGCCTCTTTCAGCTCCTTCGCCGCGTATAGGTATGCGCCCACCCTTACAAAGATACATTTAGGTATAAGAAAAAGATGAATAGGAAACCACCTACCTACCACACCACCTAAGAAAGATATAGCATAGCACAAAACAGAGAGATGTGGAATAGTTTAGAAGACAACTTTGCCTCACGATTTCAAATAAAACATATCGTTGATCAATAATGTGAAGCGGTAATGACTTGAATCGGATACATTTATCAGTTATCTCGTTTTCTCGAGAGTAATACCGTCGTAATCTCATACAAATCGCCATCTACAAACACGGATATATACTATCCGTTCTAAGACCGTACGATCCGTTACTGTCCCATATACAGGGTCCAATACGCTGACAGTTTTTGAAGAGAATGATCAGACCATTAAATTGAACAACTTTTTTTAGGGAAACATCGAAATCGCGAAAAAATCTGTTGTCCCATACATTTGACTATTTGACTCAAGTTTTTACCGACTAATCTCAACGGTGAAGGAAAACATTGTGAGGAAACCTGCATACGCTGAAGAAGAAATTCCGATGCTTATGTGAAATCTACCAATCCGCATTGGGCACGCGTGGTGGACTAACGCCATTACATCCTCCCTCCCTGAAGGTAGGCCCGAGGAGTGCCCTGACGTATACAGGGTACATAATTAAAAATAAATATTTAAAACTCTTAACACTTTCACTATGGGACCAACATTGAAATCGCGAAAAAAAATACAGATATCATACATAGATATTATACAGCTCGAGTCGATTTGTAGAGTATGGAACATCAATTTTTTTTTCGCGATTTACATATTGCTCCCATAGTGAAAGTTGTTCAGTTTGATGGTCTAAACCACCCCCTTACATTTTTATTTGTATTTTTGTAACACCTTGTATAGGCTGTGATGAAGATGATGATCAAATGGACGGACAATCAGCCCATGTAGCACACAAACTGTGCTATAGCTGTACAGGACCTGCTTAAAGGTAATAATTATTGTTACTTGGAAAACTTCGGTAAACAGGTAAGCGGAGAAATGTGAACGCAATTTTACCCAAATTGTATTTTATGGAAATGAGTAAACCTCGAACTGAAAACTCCTATACAAGCTTTGCTAGAATTATTTTTTTAATAAGGTCTTCTTCGTCTAATTTATTGCAATTGTCTTGATTTACAACACTCCCATTTTTTACTTTTTATGATTTAGTATCACGGAGAAAAATGTTGGTATCGTTACAATATTGCTGTGTTGTAATAATTATAGTTTAAGAAAATGTATTTAGTCGCATCTAACTAGAATTATTTTAGCAACTTATAATAAATAGAATTATTTGTTAAATTGAATTTAGAAATTGTAAGTATTAAATTAAGGGCAGGATCTTCCTAATCGACCTGTTTTTGGGTGAGTTTTAAGGCATGAAATAGTCGTTGTGTTAATCCAGAAAAATATATTATGTTGTTGTTCATGAACTGTTCTTGAGTATTCTGTTCTCAAAACATGATAGTTATTACTTCTCTCGATCATAAAAGCATGCAAAAATAGGTAAGTTTATTACTATTTTTCAAGTTTTACTTAAAGATTATTAACAATACAAAAAAATACACTAAAAAATAGGAAATGACATTGTCTAAATTATTCTCAGGCTCGTTTTTTCCCCCACCACCCAAGAGAAAAGATATTGATGAAAAATAAGTTTTTTTGCGGACCTGCCATCAATTGAAGCGGGATGGCTAATTGCAAACTTATGCTTGTCAGAAAGAGACGCTTGCACTCGAATAACCGGGCCTTAATATAGGTAATCATTTACAGACATTTGACTTGTTAACAATGAATTGTGTCATTATTACGCATTATCATTATATGCAGGGTTTAAACGATCATCAAACTGAACAATCTTTACTATGGGACCAACGTTGAAATAGCGAAAAAATCAGCTGTTTCATACATTTTGATCGACTATTGACATTTTCTATCAAACACTGTTTTTTTTTATTTTGATGTTGAATATACATAATGAAAGTTGTTCATTTGATGGTCTGAAAGATTTGATTTGTAACGCTTTATCGGTCTGTACCGTAGGTACCTTGTTAAGTACGGTACCTATAATAACTATTAGCAAAACATTTTAAGCAAGGTCTACCTAAACGTATACTTGTCACCTTGTCAGTTCGTCACGTATTTTTACAAATAAAGCTACAATATTTTTCTTTCCGTGGTCACATCCAGCCAACAGTAATTCAGACGAGGCGCCCTCACACGTCCGATCCCGTGTCTACCCCGTTGATCCCCCTTGATTGCATACCAATGTGAAGCTGATCAACTATCCGGAATTCAGCTGATATAATTTGTCACGCCAAACAGGCTTTTACCTTTCTTCTGAGTGCAATGATGTTCATCCTTTACTTTACTACGTATGTTTAGTTGTTTTATTTATGAATGCAACCATAAGTTTCGCATTTTGCTCATGAAAAAATTAAAGTAATGAACTATAGGTATAGCAGAGTATTATTTATATCAAAGCTCATTTTCAAACTCAGATTATTATGACTTATCGTTGAAATGGTACGATAAGATAAGATAAATATTATTTATTTGCACACCAAAATACACAAAAAACAACAACTTTCGCCCACAATACACTGCAAAAAACCTTTATCCTTTATCCAGTCTAATATTTTGTCACGAAAACACTAGACCGTTGCGTCAAACTGAATAAATTTAACTATGGAATCGCGAATCAAAAAGTGTTTTTGGCCCATAGAAAACGAACCATGTTTTCTAGGGAACCCAGCGAATAGTCCAGTAAAAATACGGGTCGAAAGGAAATAATTTATAATAAGCAATTTTTTTTGCTAGATCGTTTATACAAATGATATTAAGATACTTTATTAACGAATCCCACTAAATTTCGTATTTTTAGTTTTTAGTACTAAAATGTAATTTTTTTATTTATAGTGTCAGATTTCTTTCTTTTTTCATTTTTATTGTTTGTTTTAGGTTATGAGTTTACATACACTGTGTAAATTTTGTACTAAAATTGTTTTTTTCGTAATTTCAACATATTTAAAAACGAAGGTTCCGGGGTGATTTTTCGTTGGATTTACTTGTAATATAAAAGAATACAAATGAATTTAACAAATGGCATAAAAAAATTGTATATACTATTTTTTTCCAATTTTACATGATTTTTTTTTTACTTTGCTTAATTATTTAATAAAAAATTTAGGAGGATTTTCAATCTAAATGCTAACTAGAATTATAATCTAAAATATGAAAGAAAAAAACCGGCTATTATAAATTATTTACATTCGCCATACAAGCGACCCGTAACTTTACTGGAGTAGAAAAAAAACGACTGTTCTATCAGCTTAATTTTTTCGCGATTTGGATATTGGCTCCAAATTGAAAGTTTTTCAGTTTGATGCTCTGAAATACAATGTTTAGGTACTATGAAATGCATTTAATTGTAAAGTCATTTCTTTAATTATGTAACAGTGTACGTCAGTGATTACGCAAAATTCACGATCCATCCCCAGTGACATGTCGGTAATTAGAAACGTGGCAGCTCAGCTCATCTGTGCTGATTGGCCGATATCCCACTAGACAAATTAGTGAACAAGCTAAGATAGTTACTGTTAACCTTTATTGCTGTTATAGTCACGTATTTGATAGCTTTAGGGAAATTATACGTTTCGGAATCAGACTCTGGGTTAATGGACATTCTGGAATTACATTTTGCAATAACATTTCTCTCTTCATGTTCCTATTTGGATTTTTGGGTATGATAATTACATGCTTTTGTCGATTTATTTAAAGACCATAAAAGAATGGTCTTCTCTGAATTTTCCGTAATCTAGGGTTGATACAAGTGATACTTTCGTTCATTCTGTCTGTCTGTCTGCCTGTTTGCCCGCCTCTATTACCTACTCATTTATTTTTTATTGGCTTATTTATTTATTGGCTTGAACTTTGGCATGAAGACATTTAAATATAACCCCAAAACAAAAAACAGAAATTTGGTAGGTAGTTAACAAGAAACATATTCCCATAAAATTAGTAAGTACTTACCTACTTTCAATGAAAATTATAACGGAAGCGCAACCAGTTCCCGCTGTTACATCAATGTTAAAAATTTTATTTCTCCCTCTTTACTAGATGGCACTGAACAAAATTAAATCGCTAAAACATAATTATGAGGATAAATTCTTTAAACATTGACTACGGAACCCTATCACCTTTTTACCTTTAAACTTAAAACCTTCCTTTAAAGATACATCCATATTTGCGATAAGCATTTTAAAAAATCAGTTATCCCTTGCAATTCGGTATGTCAAGTTTTTTTTGGTCTTCATTTTTATATTTTTTACGGTTAGAAGACATAATTTTAAGACGACTATTTCATTTTTATTGCGATTCATCGAGTTTATCAATATAAATTAAATTTTTAAATTATTTTGATCCGTAATCTCAAAGTGCAAAAATGGCGGAGAAAAAATAATTCGAACTCCTTGGAGAAAAACGACCTACTACTATATAAAAAAAATGAAAACCTGCCACCTCTTTCTAACTCTATGCTGAAAACAGATACGGCATCATCAAATGTCAAATTCTGACATTGTGAATGTATTTTTTTTTCTTAATGGCCGGTTATTTTAAGTTGATTTTATGTTTACCAAGGAGTTCAGAGGTATGCCAGTGACGTCACTGCACGGACCGAAAAACAACGTTATTTTATTAAAAATATATCTGTAATCCTTTCATTTTAAAATCTCTGACATAGAAAATATGATTATTCAGACAATTATTTCGAAATGGTTTCCGATTCAGCCCCCCAAAAAAAAACTTGACATAGCGAATTATGTAAATGCGTAAGTAGACATTTCGTGAAATTCACATAATGCCATAGAATCGCCGATATTCTTTTTTATTATACAATCAGGTATTACGCGTAAACGGCATATATTATTTGTAAAATCTTCACATGCCATAGCATCGACGATTTACGACTACTCCTCTCGTTGGTTGACATACTATATCCCATAGTTTTTGCTTCTAAATGGCGGTGAGCAAGAGTGATCGATGTATAGACGTGATCCCGATCCGAGAACCAGCGACCTCACAGCAACAAACGGCCGGCAGGCATTACATACATCAATCAACGTGTAAAGGTGTTTAAAATAGTGCTGCCGAACTACCTTGTAAATCTGTCATAATGTCGATAGTAATAGGAACATCGATATCGACACGATTCGATTACATCGAAATGAAGATATTTTTTTTAAATCTATACCTTTAGTTTTTAATTACTAACATAACTGGGTGTATTCAAATCATGAATTCAAACAACTTTCCCTGAGGAACATGGGTCGCAAAACGAGAAAAAGTTTTGGATCTACCATAAAAAAAGAGATCGGTCGATCTGAAATTTTGCATGGAAGGTCCAAAAAAATCTCGGTTTTCGACCCATTAACGATAAGTCTGAATACACCCTTAAAGTAATGCTAGTAATTAAAAATTAGTGGTGTATAGGTTCGATCAAGAGCATTATAAAGGCATTTATACAACTAGTAATGGTTCATTTTCATTGGTCGATAACTCAGTCGATATACCGCATGCGGGGACTCCTCGCAGGTGGGCTAACGACCAATGAAAATCAACAAGTAGGTATATACAGTTGTCGTTACGCCACCTACGTGTATAAAATCCCCTAATGAGCCTTATGTACAGATAAATAAATAATTTAAAAAAACTACAAATATTTCTTGTAGATGGATTATACTTGGATGCAACCGATGATGATGATGATGAGTATGATCATCAGGAAAGGTTCTATCAACCCCGAAATACGGGTTTCATTGCCCGCAACACTAGTCGGAAATATAACTTCAAAGTCTAGTCTCTAGTGGAACCGTCGGCTCCGCTACCCTTTTGTAGTCATTGAATTTGAGAAAACCTTTTCAAAGCCGACGTCTCTGATTGGTAACAATAGGTAGCCACCGTCGTAATAGGGGTTACGTATGTCCTGGCATTTTGGTCTCTTTGGCAAGTGTAATCCGAGTGTCCTACCGAGCTAAAAGCTAGCCATCATCAAACCTCAGAGGTATGACATCAAGCGAGAGAATGGAGTTAAAAATCAATTGATGAATCTACGAATCTACGACACGTCACATCAATAACTGTGACCATTGCGACTTGCTTCAACTGTAGGCATGCTAATGAAAATAAGGAAAAGTTTGTAAAAAGATAATTAATATAGTTGATTACCACGAAAGGTAATTACGGTCTTGAGTTACTGATTTTGATTTAAGGTGGTTGGAGAGTTTTAAATTTCACACAAAACTTTGTCGAAGACGGTATTAATAAAAGTAATGTTGTATATATGGAAAAATAGCTTAGAAAATCTAGATTGCGCGTATCAAATCATATTTAAGTGCAATTTATAATATAATTACGAAGATAATGCTTTAACATTTTGTATGAATAATTTCAAAGCTTTCAAATCTTCATTTTTTAAGCTATTTTCCCATATATAGAACATTACTTTTATTAATACCTACTTTCTACGAGTGTTCTACGACAAAGTTTTGTATGAAATTGACAACTCTCCAACCACCTTAAGTTTCCTGTATAATAATAGTGTAGGTAAGTAGCCCACTGCCCCAATGTGTAAACATAAAAACTAACAATTCAGAAAATTCTCAACAATATACAACGAATATTGAATGAAAAGTTAAACAAAAAATAAACCTGTACAAAAGTATGCATTAGTAGAAATTATTGAATGGAAAAACGATACCGCATAGTGCTTCGGCACAGTTGCATTGCATATTGAAAAATAAACTTTATAAAAACTGTATTCATACAACTTTGTATTGTAGGTACCTACTTGAAGCTAGGTATTATGTGCCACATTTCATTATAAGGCAGTTTAGCTGTTTTTACTTTACGCAAAGTTAATTTTATAAAAATTGCGAGAAAGGAAATATTTTCCCTCTTTCGGCTGAGTATTATTTTTTCGCAGCCTGGCAACCCGTTTTGAGATTCAAACAGGTTGTAAAGTTAAATGCAATACTTATAATAATAGGGGGGCTCCAGACTATCTAACTGAACACAACTTAAACAGGGCCAACATAAGACATCGTTAATAAAATAAATTGGATACTTGTGCAGTTTTCTGTACATCGGCAGAAATATTTAAAAAAGCCCTTTTCGATATGCGGACGGTTTTTAAGATTATGATCTGACCATCAAATTTGACAATATATCTCTATGGGACCAAAGTCGAACTCCCAAAAAAAAAAATCTGCTCCTCCATACAAAACTGCAATCCTACTCGACCCAAATGTATAGATAGGCCAGCAGTTTTTTTTTTTGCAATTTCGATGTTAGTCTCATAGAGAAAGTAGTTCAGTTTGAAGGTCAGAAAGATCATACCTACTCTTAAAAACCGTCAACTTGTTACAGGTACAATTCAGAATAGTACTTTTGGAGCCGGTGCATACCAGGTGTGCGAGTGTGTGACAGGTCCTGTCACACCACCTACTCTTACGTGCGTAGTATCTACACTATCTACACACACTTAAGTCGAAGTAACGTATTTTCTCAAAGTAAATCAAAACCAAGTTCGAAAAATGATTAAGTATTAGTTTTGCGGTCGGATACGAACAATTCCTTACTCTTAACAACTTTTTTAAAAATAACTGTTAAAAACCCAGTGTTGGAGATTTTTTACAAATTTGAGTTTTTTTTTTTTTCATGTTACTCTTCAGGTACTTTCTGCAGTCCTACTAATTTTGTTTGCGATTTTGAGCCCAGAACTTTACACAACAAAGGAAAGGAAAAGTTTGAAAAATATCGATGTGCCTACCCGTAATATGATAAAAATTTAAAAAAAAGTAAAAAAATTCAAAAACATTTATTAATAATTAAGTTAGTATCACTTAATTATTAAGAATATGAATAAAAGCAGTTTTCAAAACGAATTCCTCACGAAGGCGATAGCACAGCACACTTACATAACAATGAAATAAAAACCGAATAAAAGTATTACTCTAACCTCTTTGTACGTGACAGAATAACATCAGTATTTAAAAAAATATATATCACTGCGTAATAAATCATCCTGTGCTCATGATAACACAAAGGCACTTTTGGAGCTTAAAAAATTACATTACAAACAGAGGCTTGAATTTGTTGCCAAAAAATCGTAATAATTCCGTCCGTTCATATCCACAACAATTGCGAGAAATTTTATTTATAGTAGGCATTAATTAAAATTTTAATAAGAACCGACTGAGAGCGTATTTTAGAACAAAGGAAACCTCACAATGTGATGGAATAAGTCAAACAGTAATTTCGAAGCGAATGCGGTTAGCTACTTTGTTTTAATAAAAATTAATTTTAGCGTAATTAGGTTTTGTCATTTATTTTAAGACGATTGTGTAAAGTGGCCTTAAATTAGCCTTATAAAGACTGGATATAGGTACTGTAGCGATGGTAATATCGCCGGGTTCCGTACTGGCCACTTTAGATTGAGTTTGGAATACATAATTATCGAAAAAGCAAAGATTCATAGATATCTAGAAGATAGATATCGTTTGTGGTTATACAGGATGTAAGGGACAGCCTAGCAAATACTGAAACGGCGTACTCAGACCATCAAACTGAACAACTTTCACTATGGAGTCTAAATCGAGAAAAAAAATCAGCTGTCCCATACAAAACTGACCCGATTCAAATGTATGGGACAGCTGATATTTTTTCGCGTTTCCTGAGGAAACCCCATAGAGAAAGTTGTTCAGTTTGATGGTCTGAGTTCAACGTTTCAGTATTTGCTAAATGTATGGGACAGATGATATTTTTTCGCGTTTCCTGAGTAAGCGTGTTCACACACGATGACGCACTGACGCATGCGGCAGATGTCAGTCCATAGAACCACACCCGTTGCGTCAATGTGTCACCGTGTGTGCTTCTACGTGCGGTTTCATACAAGTCCTTGCTTCACAAATGACGGACTGACGTTTGCTGCTCCGTCAGTGCGTCATCGTGTGTGAACGCACTAAAGGCCATAGTGAAAGTTGTTCAGTTTGATGGTCTGAGTTCAACGTTTCAGTATTTGCTAAATGTTTGAGACAGCTGATATTTTTTCGCGTTTCCTGAGGAAAGCCCATAGTAAAAGTTGTTCAGTTTGATGGTCTGAGTTCAACGTTTCAGTATTTGCTAGGCTGTCACTTACATCCTGTATTATTATCCCCCGATATTTCTGGGGAGCGAAGGGAATTGACGTCTTGCGTTATACTGATTTTTTATGATAAAATAAATCTTTACCGAACTATAAAATCGAGATCATTTCGTGGGGCCTCACGCAGCCAAGCTAATGCAACGGATTATTTATACTCGGTATTATTGTATTAAAAACCATTTAATCCATATCTACTTATACTTTAAATACGAAATAGTCCGTCTGTTAAGATTTCAAGGCTAAACTGATTTTGAAGTCGAACCGAATTTGATGAAATTTAGTAAAGAGATAACTTCATATCAATTTCCTCCTGATGCTACCAACATAGTTTATCATCTTGAAAAATTAATTAATTGAATGAGGAGTTACTTTGCGGAAATCCCGACGGAAGCGGAGGTCTCGATACAATCGTGTTATCTACCTATTTGAATAAATTATTAAATGTCTTGGATATTTTAACCCCGATTATCGAATTCAATTTTATGTACCAGAACCTAGTTCAGATTGTATTATGATGACTAGACAAAAAAGTCTTAGCTAGACAACGATATGCAATACCTACACACATAACACTTCTAAATATCCTGCATGACTGTTTCTCTACTAAAACGGCCGCTGTAGTCGAAATCACCTATCAAAATTAATTATTTCATTTTTTTTTTACTAGGATATAATTTATTAAATAAAAATACAAAGTGCGTATCCACGACAGGCTTCGTCAAAGGTCACTCAAATCCACAATAGGCTACGTCAATAAATATACATCCCGCATATCTGCAACAAGCTTCGTCTAATTCCTATTCCTAGTAAAGATTCATGGAAATACCAAATAAAATGTAATAAAAGGGACCTACATCTTTTAAACCTCATCCAAAGCCATTCCTTGCGGGTCTGTTCCAAGAACGCTGGCAGTATTCCCCCTTTTTTTCTTTTTTTTTGGAAATGACTAATACAGCATTGCTCAGGGAGCAGGTACTGCTTTTTACTGCGGACTATTGGGGTCTACCGATCCAAATGAATGAACTTAAGCAACCGACCTAGGGGCACCCAGAGGGGTACGGACCTCGGCATAGGACGTTGCTGGGGCTACGCGGCGGATTGGGTAGCGGGGATCGGTGAAAAGCGGCCTGGGATGTGCCTGTAGCGTCCGTAGACGCCAGAAGAGAAAGGAGTGGGCAGAGGTCGCGGCTGTCCCCGCCGGCGGGGACGTTGATTACGGTGTCGATGCATTGATATCGTGTTACCTGTTGTCGTGGTTTGCGAGTTTGCGATTGTGAGTCGTGTCTGTTGTGCAGCATTCCCCCTTTGTATCGCCATGCTTATGCGCTGACGAAGGTAACTGCCAGCCCTCTTATCACCAGTGGTCTCTATAAGGCACGCAGATATCTCCTTAACAACTACGACTACTTTACTTTATCCTTTTATAGATATTTATAGATATTCCATTTCTTGAAAATAAGTAGAATTAAGTACAAGAAAAATTCGTCGTTTTCTCGTGGTCCTACTAGTAGGTCCACCAGGGACACTTATTTCTGTTGGTCCTGGTGATGTGTTGAATCAGACATGTACCTCCTGTGTAAAGAAAATCGGTCAAGTTCGAGTCGTATATCAACAATACAAACTTCTTTATTAAAGAAAATCGGCCAAAAGCAATAAAGCATTGGGAAGTACCAGGAGAGCAGAAGATTAAAAGAGGTTAGGTACTTTTATGAAGACCGGTCTAAGTAAAACCAACCATTAATGTCATACAAATTCAAAAGCATTATATCCCGGGGCAACCATGCAAAGTAACAGTTAATGTGTATTACATAACAATAGCTAATTATTTGGTCACCAATGGCCGGGCAATTAATCTAGTAACATGCGATCTGTCAGAAGGCTTCATTTGGAACAGGTGGTACGCATGATTTATTGTCCAACGAAATTAAGACTGTATTAATAAGCAATTAGGTATTTAATTTACATTTAATTGCTTTGTGCTTGAGATTACATCAAATTAAAATCTATTATATATTTTGTGTATGTAATATAATATAGGTCATGCATCTAAAATTATTAGTTAAAACATTTCTTTAGTTGATTGAAAAACTAATTAAGGTGGTTGCAGAGTCGTCAATTTCATACAAAACTTTGTCGTAGAACACTCGTAGACTGTATTAATAAAAGTAATGTTGTATACTTATATGGAAAAATAGCTTAGAAAATCTTGATTGCGCATATCAAATAATATTTACAATTTATAATACAATACGAAGATACCAAGGTTTGACATTATTCATAAACTGGTTTTAAACTTTGTTTTTTATTTGTAATGAAGTTGTATTTAATTAAAATCAAAGGCGAACCGTCTATGTAACTAGATCTCTATTAAGAGTCCTATTTTATAAAGATGACAATTGTAATTTACATTTGTAATAGTAAATTATTGTTACATCCTGTAGTGTATTACAAACGTTCAGTTATCCATACAAACTAATCAAGTGTGTGTCAATATTTTTTTAAAATGATATCGAAACTTCAAAGAATCAGTAGAGCGTGTGGTCTATTCATTAATCGACAAAGATTTTCCGATGTTTTCGTTTTTCCAAGAGGCAAGTTCATTAATTACTGGGGCGTATTTTTGTCGCTGTCCATTAGAGATACGTCGCGCCATTACCGCGAGATTAATGACGTGGCTAACAAAATCTAACGCAATTTTTAACATTTTTCCTAGGTTCTCTGAAATTTAAAGAGCAATTACCTACCTAAGGGTACTCCGGGCTCCGTACTAAACAATAACAAATACAGGGTGAAATTGATATCATTAGCATCCTCTTAAACTAGGAAACCTGAACAACTTTGACGTTTTGTCTGAACGAAATCGCTTCTTAGCAATAAGACCGCCTTATTTTGTGCCTACTGTTTTATCTTTCTGTATTTTACTGTTTATATTTTGGTGTAAAATTCATATTCATATTCATATTATTCATTTATTCGCATTCATGTACAATTACAGCTTAGGTGTTACTTATGAGCTAAAGCGGGTACATGAACCCTTCATTTTGATCGAAGCATGAACCCTGAAAGGGCACAGCAATATTAATTAACAATTTACAAGTCATTACAATAAAGCAAAAAATTAGTCAATATTACAATGTCATTGTTAGCGGGTCAGCTATATATCATTCATTTATAATATCGGGATTAGCAAAGGCACAGAAATATTATACAAAATAGTAAAAGTAAAGATAAGATTAATAGAATTTAATTAAACAATAATAGCATTTTAGTTATGGCAGCGAATTAACATGTCGCACGTTAAAACCATTACCGTCACTATGCAAAAAATTCAACTTTCGGGAAATGGCGTTCAAAGTTTTTGCAAAACGAATTATTTAATTAAATTTTTTCGTTACTGGTTTTTAATGATTTTATCAATTTAAATGATAGTTTGGGTAATAATCTTGCTATTAGTTCAATGATGTACAGGGTATATTCCATTTTCATGCAGTTATTAAAAAATATCTACTTTTGTGTCATTATTCCTCTAACTTTTTTACTTAATTTGTCGTGGAGAATAGGGTACATTGACTGACACTATTCAAGTAAAACTTAAGAAAACTTAAAAAAACATGCATTGTAAGAGCAATTAACTGGTGTAAATAATAAAAAACAGTTGTCAATAGACCGTTCTTAAGCGCCGAGGTAAAAGATATAGGGTATAATAGGTATAATAAGTGTTACAATAGGACTAAAACATAAATATGAATACTTCTTGCTATTCCATGTACGCATCGTTACAACTTCTATGTCCATGCGGGCTATTCTAGATACTCACACTTATACACCGTGTTCAAAGGAAGAAGTACACTAATAAATAGCACTTAAACACGCTGTAAATTCATCATAATCATAGGTATAAAGAAAATGTACAAGGAACTGTGTAGATGTAAAAGTAAACTACACTAAAGTAATTCCCCAAATAACTTTGTGTTAGGCACAAAGTTATTTTGGGTCCTACTCCACTTTTATATAGTAAGAGTTTAAAGACGAGTTCTGTAACCTAATCTGATTTTGATGACGAGCTAGAGCTAGAGGACTGGATCGGGCTACATTTTGGTTTAGCCCTAACATTGTTTCATGACACCTCTTTCAAAGTTGAATTTAAGGTCTGACGGGCTTCATTTTGAACACTCGTTTAGTTTAGATTTTGGTATTTAACTTTTGACCAACGATGGCTTTTCAATAGCATTTTCTTCCAAAACAAAATCGGATTCTGATGAAGAATAGTTTGATTTTTGACTTTGGTATTTTGCTCTTGACTGACGAAGGACTTTGGGTTTGATACTGGCATAATCTTGCAAATGTTATTTAGATCTTAAAGACGGCCGTCGTAAAATTGTATGGTGGTTCGTACTTCAATTTTCCTGACTCCCGTAGAAAGTTTTGACAAGACTACTGGTGGGGACGATGTTGTCTTGATTGAAATCAAATACTGTTTTCATGATCTGAAATGGGAAGGGCTTAGGTACTTTGTCCTACGAGAATCGAATACACCTCATATTCTACATATATACATACATAAGCTCACGTTATTGTCCCATGGGGGTAAGCAGAGACCACGGACCACCTACGACTACGACACCTACGACTCTGACACACCTCTTTAGCCTCATTCACATTCATGCATCTCTTCATGCGCTTCCGTCGATTGAGACATTGTCCGGAAAAGATTTTGTTTTGATGCTTATGAGCTAAAAAGAACTACGTAATTCTATACCACGGGGCTGATTAAGTTTTGGGAATCTGTAAAAGTAACAATTCACTTGAGTTTTTAGTTAGCTAAATACCTATAAAATCAAGGTAAAAGAGCTCTTGGTTTTGGCAAAATAATACAAAACTTAAATAGTAAAAAGTTAAAATGTGTTCTAATTTATTTTTAACATTCACAGTCTACAATAAATTTTGGGTAATATCGACACCAAACGAAACATGCCACGGTTTACTTATAAAAGATGCAAACAATACTGACTCTAAGAAAATGTTATCATTTTTGTATGAATTTATATAAAATGACAATATTTCTTGAAATTATCTACAGATCTTTTATCTTAAGTAAAGGCAAAATAGGTTTAAAACGTAAAATGACAGTCTTGTTTGAACCCCTATGCGTTTTAAGCTCAAAAACTAACAAAAAGAACGACTTTAATCGTCAAAAATACACTATTCCCAGAAACTGCAACAGATTTTTAGCCTAAAGTAAAAGCAAATATGGCTCTATGCAAAAACGGACAGTATTGCGTTTATTTGTACTGAATTTACGCTATTAAATTAACGTGAAAATGACACTAACCAAAAAATGACGGTACTCCACACATCAAAGTACATTCAATTGGCTGTTCTATTTAATGGAATAACGTTCTTATCCAAAAAATGACACTCTTGCGCTTAGAAAGTACTCTGGTATGTCTGACGTTCACGTCACTATCCAAATGGTGTCGCTAAAGCGGTTAGTCGGCGGGCGAATTTTGTTTAAAGTCGTTGCGATACTACTGACATCTATAAGAATTACATGGAATTTCGTTACAGGTGTTTTTGCATTGGACAAAGCTCTGATTGGTGGGAGACGTGGTGCGAAAATCTAAAAATGCGGGTTTTTCGTTTAGTGACGGTATTGGTTTTAACGTGCGATGTCATAAATGGCGTTGTTACTAATAAGGTAATAAGGTGGGTATTGGTGGAATATAATAAAGTATATTTGATTGATATTTGATTAAACTTTTACTATGGGACAAACCGATCGGAGCAAAAAAAAATCTGCTGTTCCATACTAAACTGCAGTGCCTACTCGACTCGCTAAGCAAAACCAAAATAAGCTGGCCGCGCGTAGGTAGAGTAATTGTAACATCGCGCAGCCAGCTTATATTGGTTTTGCGTAGCTTGACGTGTCGCCGTGTGTACAGGCACAAAAGTTAGAAGAATCCGCAGGGGTAGTTACCCACCACAGCATAACGAAAACAGTAGGTTTACTTGCAGCACAGGTATGTAGTACTAGATACTCTTTATTATTCCGGGGCCCAGGGCTCTTGGCTAGACGGTACCCACCACAGCATAACGAAAACAGTATTATGTTTACTTGCAGCACAGGTATGTAGTACTAGATCACTTAATTATTATACTGTGGCACAGGGCTCTTGGCTAGATGGGAAGGCGACTGGGCCAAGATTGTTATTATTAGTGTGGTAGCAAATCCCTCACTGTCACTGTCTCAGCATATTTAAAAGGACCCTGTATACAGTGTCCAACTTAATTTTATGCTAACAGTTTTTAAGACGACGTTCAGACCATCAAACCGAACAACTTTCTCTATGGGACCAACATCGAAAAGGCAAAAAAAATCTGCCGTCCCATAAATAGCAGCTGTTTTTTTTGCGATTTCGACCATGATCCCACAAAAAATCTGAAAAACCGTTAGCATATTAAGAAGAACCCTTTGCGGTCCATTTGTGTAGTAACTGAATTCAATGTCCCTGTTATATTAAGCTGCGCTAACTTCTACACGAGCTCTCAACTTGCACTCCTCGTTAGACGTCCAATTAGTGTTGCGGGTTCGACAGCTGAATATTTTATTAGAATCGTTATATTATCAGTAAATTGGTCCGAAACTCCGAACTTACACTATTTACCTTCTCTATCAAAGCTTTCGCTTAATTATTATACCTATAATAGTTCTATTTTACGATTTAGTTCCGATTTTATGAGAATTGTTTATTTTATACGATACAGCCTATAAGAATTAACACATAAAAGCATTCCGCGAAACGGAAGCTCACACTCTAAAATGATCCTTAAATTTTTATAGTATCGTAACACGATACGAATGGACTTACATAAATAAAACTATGAAAAATGAATGGCTCAATTCCTTTATCCCTATTTTTTCCTCCATCGGAGTCCAAATAACGCGCTCGTTTCCCATCCGGGGGTCATAAATTCGGCGTCTCTGGCCCCGCGACCCATTTGCAATTGAAAGCGTTCTTTATAACAGGATATGTCCGGTCGCACTTTTACGACCGAATGTACATGCAAGCTCACCTCGCCGCCGCCGCTTGGTACAGACTACAGCCATAATACCGATGTTGAGTTTGTTTTTCATTGGCCTGTAGCGCTTTTTTACTTATCTGTATAGTTAAGTTAGCGATATCGATTTATCTATCTGGTTTTACGTAGGTAGATGAGAACGAACATACCCTTGTACATGTCTACTCTACTGTAGTTATCGTGGTGGTTTAGTGGCCATTAACTATGCCTGCCGTGAGGGTGGCGATTTGTAACACCACTGGGTTTTTGGTGATGGAAAACATCGTGAGAAAACCTGGGGGTCTACCCGGACAATCGAACTTCGCAATTGCTTGAATGTTTTTGGTCCAATGTCAAGTCTATTACAATGAAGTTTGGACCGAAACGGTCGCGATACATCGAAAATCGAAAGTCTGGGTACAGAGCCTGCAAGATTCAATTTCGTTGCCTACTAACCGTCACACTGGACAGAGCTTCGGTACTACTAGTGAAACGTGGATATTCTGAGTTTTCAGAACTCTCTGGGTATATAGTCGTAAGCATACAGTACTATGATATTATGCATGCTATAATAAACTGTGTGTTAAAAAAGCAAAGAAGTGTTACACCCCGCCGTAACATTTATCAAATCCAATGGATGTATGAATGAAACGGATTTTAGTACACAACCTTTTTGTACTCTTCTAATTTATGTTTTTAAATTATCTACGATGATTTGCGATAGAATCTAAAATATAAAATCGACATGTGAAGAAAAAAAACGACTCATCCTATTTTACCGTCTCAACAAAATATTTTTGCTGTTTAAATAATGAAGCGAAAACCGCTTTTGAAAACTACCACCCGTCATGTGGAACATGTGGTTTAAAGATAATACAAAGAGAGTAGGGGAACATGAAGAGAAAAAGACAGGGAGGGTGGAAGTTTGAAGGCAACAGCGCTATGAAAACGTTTTGATATAAAATTATTCATAGAGCAGAGCTAGTGTAGGTACTAGCTTACAGGTACAAAAGAAATAAGCAACTTACCAAAACATTATACGATCGATTGAAACAAAAATGTTCATAGAAACTATCAAAATATTCTCTGTGAGTCGCTACTTTGACAGGAGAATAAACTTTGCAAGGCTAACAGCCTCTTTGTAACGCAAATGGGCAGTTTCGTGTACATGCCTTCCATTTACATGACCTTTCTTGGTTCCGTGCCAATGGTTTTGCCTTTAGTCTTAATACTAGGCCGTTTCGACTTAGGTTACCTAAGTTTCATTGTTATATGCGGAATGCGGGATGTTGCTCTTTCGCAATTTACCTAAAACCACAAAAATATACTGGAATTAATTTTATGACGGGATGCGGAGAGCTATGGAAACTCAATCTTGAGGTCCCGGTTCGAATCCGCACGGACCACATACATGCCATGTACCAATGAGTTTTTTTAACTTATGTACGTATGACTGCTCTCAAACGGTGAAGGAAAACATTGTGAGGACACCTGCATACGCTGAAGAAGAAATTCCGATGCGTATGTGAAGTCTACCAATCCGCATTGGGCACGTTTGGTGGACTAACGCCTATACACCCTCCATGAGGGTAGGCCTGTGCCCTGCAGTGGGACGTATAATATAGGCTGTGATGATGATGATGATGATAATGATATTAACTGTACCTATTACTCATAAAGCTTTATCAGGGATGCAGCCATCATGTCTTCAGTTTCGTTTTAGTTGAAACCCTTAAGACAGACTTGGATTACCTTTTTAATTTGATAGTTGCTTATGTTTTTTATTTTGGATATTAGCGTATTATACAATCTTGGCGTAATGAAATTATACAAGGTGTTACAAAAATACAAATAAACATTTATGGGGGTGGTTTAGACCATCAAACTGAACAACTTTCACTATGGGACCAATATCGAAATCGCGAAAAAAATGAATGATGTTCCATACTCTACAAATCGATTAGAGCTAAAATTATGTATGGGATATCAGATTTTTCTTTTCGCGATTTCGATGTTGGTCTCATAGAGAAAGTTGTTCAGTTTGACGGTCTAAACAACCCCCTTAAGAGTTTTAAATATTTATTTTTACTTATGAAACACCTTGAATAGTGCCTTTGGGCAAATTAACTTTAACTATGGGAACGGGACGACTGTTGTCCAGTCTTTTCCTTACTATAGGTAAAGTTGGCACTGTATAAAGATGGAATGTACAGTCTGATGTTTCCGTATACTTAGTACATTGGTCAGTATGCCAATGAAAGACGTTTCACGTCAAAAACTAATTATATTTCGAGCAGATTTCTCGTTATGTCGAAGTTTTGTCAAATCCAAAGGCCTAATGCGCAATAAACAAAAGGCAATTATCGACCGAATTGGACAGGATTTGGTCAGAGCAAATGGTACTGTACTAACCAACCCATGTAGAAATTGCATTGAAATTGCTATTAAATCCGAGTGCAATTACTGATTGATTGCTAATCTGTCAGAAAAGGATGAAAGGGTCGTTTGTTAATGGGCATAGACTGCAAGCGGCGTACAAAACTTATCAATTTTATAACTAACTAGTGTTTTCCCGCGACTTCGTCCGCACAAATTATATACCAGATTTTAAGTCAGATCATAAGCTATCAAACAAAAAAAGTTTCATCAAAATCGGTTCAATAGTTTTTGCGTGATGAGCGAACAAACAAACAAACTAACAATTTTGTCAATAGATGGCGCTGTACGTTTTTAAATCACGCTATCGAATGTTATTTGAATTTATATGAAGAGAACCGCTACTTTTTTAATCCTCATGATTTTACGGTTTTATAATAGTTAAGACTAGTGTTGCCCGCGACTTCATATCTGCGGTGACTTTAAATAAAACCGGTCAAGTGCGAGTCGGGCTACTCGCGCACCGAGGGTTCCGTACCACACCACCGCACAACACAACATAATACCCTTTACTTGGCAGGATTTGTTTTCTTTGAAATTCCATTTTTTTTATTTTCTAATACGTTGCTTTATTTCGTCTCTAGATTTTTAGTTAAGGTAGTGTAAATTTGTAGATACTCCGCCAAGTATAGGGTTTAACTTACAAAAAAACTTTTTTTCTCCGGGACCATTAGCACAAGACCGACTCACACTTTGTCAGTTTTTATTATTTCTTGTTATACTGTAGAGTTTGTTCTGTAATCACACCAACTTTGACGCTTGTATGTATAACCGTTTTTAAAATAGAGCGAGAAGAAAAAACGTCGATAAAAACTAGTTTCTAGTTGAGAACAGAAAAAGTTATTTTTAACTAATCCGCCGTAATAACGCATATTCTGTGAAAATTTCAAATATTATTAAGTACTATCAAATATTATCTAGCTATTACGGTTCAAAAGTTACAGCCCTTAATACGTAGGACGGACGGACAACGTAGGCTTAGTAATAGGGTCCCCTTTAAACCCTAAAAAGTATGTTTTGGTCGTAAACATCGGGAAAAAAAATTGTATAGGTGCAGATTTATAACTAACCTACAGTTATTTAAGGAGGTTGTTTACTATGCAATCAACGCTGTAAATCTTCCCATGAATAACTGAAATGAAAGGAAACGTATTCATCAAAACCCTTATACGTGTTTGAATCACAAACTTTCAAAACAACTAAACATTCAAACGTAGTCACAAACGTTCACAATAGTAGAATCAAATCAGTAGGTAAAGTAGGAAGGTACTTTTTTCTTCTGTCTGTCGTGGCCATGACATGTCGTTGAGTTTAACTTGCCATCTTGATGAAGAGTTCTACCAATCAACGTTGGGGCTTACTGAGTAGGTACTGACAGGAGTGCGATTTTTGAATCTCATTCGCTGAGCTCAGCGGTTGAAAATGTCAAAATTATTATTAATTTTTTTATTTCACACACACACACCCCCACACAGCATGTACGCACGATCATGCATCACCACCATCTAGACCTACATACTATGTATCTTACGTTACGTTAGTATATTTACGTACCAACCTACCTGAGGGCCTACCATGAGTTTTTTCTGTACTTTTCTACTGTAGTTACGTCGCCAATTCGTATGACAGAAATTAGTTCTCAACGTAACCACTAGGACCGCTGTACGAAATTTAATACAAAATTGGTGACGTAACTACAGTAGTAAAGTACGGTGAAAACTCATGGTAGGCCCTCAGTACCTATTTACGGTTATAAAAATGTCCGATGTTATTTTGTCTCATTCATATAAGACGGAACACTGTCCTCCAAAAGACAAATTACCTTGAATTCAAGGTAATCTAGCTTGGAGAACAGAGGTCCATCAATTTCGCATCCAACTTGCTCTCAATACAAAAATAATGTTTAATTGTACTATCCTTATGTTGGTAATTTTGGTGTCAATAAAACATTTTTATTTTTTATTATTTACTATGGAGATACGCATCTTTCAACTGCTGATTTAACATTCAAAAATCGCACTCCTGAAGTATGATTTTTGAAAGTAAAATCAGCAATAGAAAGATGCATATCTCCATAGTAATTTTGACATTCTCAACTGCTTAGCTCAGCAAAATAAATGAGTTTCAAAAATCGCACTCCTGATTATTTTTTTGACAACCGGACAAAATAAATAGTAACCGAAACAAATTGGTTTTGTTCAGATATTTAAAAGAGGTTTTGTTAAGATCCTGTATACTAGCGTGTTTAAGTCTGTGTTTAAGTATCGATTATAACGCGGTGCGGTGGTATAAAGGCCTCCGCTCATTGCAGCGATTTTATCGAGCGATAATATCGCTGCGATTTTGCGATTATTGTTTCCAGTACATTTTGCATGGGGACGCGCTCGATCCAACACACTGCCGCGATATTATCGCAACTCTTTCGACTACATTCAGTGGTGGGGCGCATGCGTGACGCGAATCGCGGAATCGCTGCAGTGTGTAAGGTGTCGCGATATCGCTATCGATATTATCGCTCGACAAAATCGCTTGATAATATCGCTGCAATGTGCGGAGGCCTTAAATTCGCCTAGGTGATTAATGAAATAATATTTGTAGAAAAGAAAAAAAGATTCAATCTTCAAGGGTTTCGGGGATATTAGGTAAAATCTTTGGGGCAGGTAGCAACAGTTCAAATACCTACCTACTAATGGATCTCAAATTATTAGTTATGTTTTTATAAGAAGGGTAAGCATAATATACTTATCTTTTGGATTCCTGGATTTAATTTAATTAGATCCAGCAGAATTATATTAGCTCGATTTCATATCAAACGAATTCCTTCTAAAAATAATTTCACGAAACGTTTGTGGTTTTATGAATAGAACTTAATATGTTAGGCTTTAAGTATACATTTTTTTTAACAAAACAAACAACTAACATGAACTATTTTTTTAAATTAGGTACATGAAAACTAAACTTATTGTAACTACAGGGTGTAACAAAACATAAACCTACTAATATTTAAAGGGGTGGTTAGACTATAAAACTAAATAACTAACTACTTCACTACGGAGCCAACTTCGAAATAGAAATCTGCTGTTTCAAACAAAACTGCAATAAATACTCGACTCAACTGATTGAGAAAGCAGATTTTTGTTTTTTTAACTTTGTCTCCATAGTGACAGTGGTTTAGTTTGACGATCCAAACCACACCTTTAAATATTGTAATCTGGTATTTTGTTAAACTTTGTAGACACATAGGAGAAGATATCATAATGTTATTTTGAACAATAGAGAATCTAAATACCTAATCAAATTAAAGATTGAAAAATTAAGTCTCCGGCGGAACTTGAACCCGCACTCTTGCAAACCGTATAATTTTGTTTTCCAATTTCGCCACCAATCCCACAACCCAGAGAACAACATTTTCAATCTATTGAGTCTTAGGTGACGTGGCGCCATCTCATCATCATCTTCATCATCTCAGCCGATAAACGTCCACTGCTGGATATAGGCCTCCCCCAAGGATCGCCATAACGCCCGGTCCTGCGCCGCCCTCATCCAACGGTTTCCCGCCGCCTACACCAGGTCGTCGGTCCACCGTGTGGGGGGCCTACCCATGCTGCGCCATCTATTGACAGTTATTACAAACTAACCAACTCGTAAGTCCAGTATTACAACTGGAATTCATACGATATACATAAGCTGTTCAAATTTTAAATATTGTTGATTATAAACATGTTACAGCCATGTTGTGCTATTTATAATCTATATCTAAATACCTAATCATAGAACATCGAAAGTCGTCTCTATTAACCCCTCAGCCCTCAATCAGCCCTCAGCCCTCACTTACCTAGACTTACCTGCTTTTGTATAGCTCCGGCAATAACTGATTGTTGGATTAAACCACTCTTTACTATAAAAACACTTAAATTTTTCATAAAAAACCGAAGTTTTGAAGAACAAAATAACCACCGCTTTAGGTACTTCAAATGAAAGTAAAATTTTGACATCTGTTACTAACTTAACTGCGGTTTGGTGTTGCCAGTAAAAAGATCGAATATTCTACTTCACATGAAAATAATTCACAGCAATTTGACGTTTTTTAATTTTCGTTAGGTCAGCTTCAAATGTCGTTCCCGTTTTTGTCCCTATTCATGTCACCCCGTTTTACGGTACGTCATACCAACTGCTCTGAAACGGTGGAGGAAAACATCGTGAGAAAAACCTGCATACGCTGAAGAAGAAATTCGGATGTTTGTGTGAAGTCTACCAATCCGCATTGGTGGACTTACGTATATGGGCTAATGATGATGAAGAAACCATGGATGATATAAGTCAGTTGTAAAATGATCAATTTACATCTTTTTCTCCCCTCCGGACGGAAAGCGTCGATTTTCGTCCCGCTGCGCTAAACGAAGTTGTCGCTTTCAACCTCCGTCGAGGAGAAAAATAGTATACTAACCTCGGACAGTAGGTAAATAAGAAATCTGAGACCTTTCTTACTTTCCTGTCCTCAGTGTGGTAATCTACGAACAAGAGAATAAATATGGAAGAATAACTCCAAACAAAATCGAAATCATTTTTGGCACCCCATGAAAAATGACATTTTGTATGAGTTTTGGCGGCGAGTTACAATTTTTAAAGAACAAATTTAGAACGCGTTACAATTTTTTTGGTGCCACTTTTTGAGCTTAATTTATACTTCTATACATTCTCTTATTCGTAGGTGGTAATCTACTATTGTATTTACAGTAGAAAACAACTATTAAATACAAACCCGCTTACACGAACAACCCGCCCCGGGTCGTGTCTGTACCGAACGTACCCATTACCCAGAACCCAAATGCTCAATACAAATTGAATACACATAACATATATTATTTTAAAAACATGTTGACATCAGCGACGCAATTTGTACAAACGTAGACAGACTTTCGCAGTAAAATAAAAACATTTACTTTTCACTGTTTTATTTTTCGCACAGTCTAGCTATTTTAATGCCCATTTCGTATACAAAACACTACGTAGGTAGGTGTCCAAAAGGTCAGTTTACGCAACAGCAACACCCACGTATTCTGTAAGGATTAGTGTGTCCGGAGAACTACATGCATAACGTAGGTTTTAAACCTTTTATCGTTGCTCTGCAGTACGAGGCGACGTAAATGCGACACTTGGCCACTTTGCTGCACGGAGATATACAATTTTCAAACCAAACATGGGCTTTAAGCTTCGTCGAAAACACGACTAGAAAGAAATATTTACGTATTTCTTTATGTATCTGGTATGTAAGATTTCAAATATAAATATGAGATAGAAATGTCAATATTTTCGGTACCTACATTATTGTGTCTATCATTACTGTGACAAGTATATTAAAAAAATAGATTTAAGTAAAATAAAAATAAAATAAAAACAAAATTTAAAGATGTATTGTACTCGTATGTTTATTATACCTTTGATTTATTTCCCTAGGCAATAGTCAGAGGTATAATATCCACATTATCACTTTAGTAGCTCAAATTCTGTCCAATGTAACAAGTGAGCAGCTCTTTTTAGTGGACGATAGATACAATACACGTTTCGAAACATTAGCATGTTTTTTTCGTTTTAACACAATAAGCTTAAGGCCGGATTCGACCAAACTTAGATTTATAGAAGAGTAACAATACAAGGAACAATTTTACTTTTGGTGTTTACACACCCCGTACTAAAAGAACGAATGTATAATTCACTTAAAGAAAGAGGTCGTTGTATCCTTTCTTATTGCAATGGAGGTTATACAGTTTTAATTTGTAAGGTTTCTTTTTATAATTATTTTTTAATTATGTGACATTGACATTTCATTTAGATTAGGGTTGGTAAAACGCAAAATCAGTTTACTCTATAGTAACCGGCGACTTAATCTAAGAATAAAATTTACTCGCGTTTGGTCGAATCGGGCCTAAGTCGACTTTTAACCTTGTATTAAGATTACGATTTATTAATTTTGTCAAATCGTCTCCCCGCCTAACTAAAAACCTCCAAACCACCTCAATTGCTCAGTGCATATTCTGAAAAAGAATATCTTATTTAAAAGGCTTTTGAAATACCTTCATCAAGTTACATAAATGCGTTTTTTCCCCTTTCTCTAATAAAAGCGCGTCTACACTATTTTATAAAAATTTATAAAACAAATAAAAGAAAAGCAGAGTAACATAGAGCGACGTCATTAAATTCAAACATAAATTCAAAATGAAGTCATTTTCAGGACACGGTTGTTTTGCTTTGTGTAAAGATGCAAATGAAAATGTGAAATTGAATTTAGCGCATCACCTCGAATTACATTTAGAGAGAGGTCAGGCGAGGTCGACTTGTTATCGGGTGAAACATAATCGCTGAAGCTTGCCCTGAATCCATACTGAACAGGCTATCTCGGTACTTAATAAAGTTTTAAAGTAAAATTCATTTTGGCCGTCATTTTTAGTTAACTCTCTCAATTAAATCCGTATTTTGTTACCTACAATATACACTCCACATACATAAAGATAAGTTACATGTAAAATTTGGTAGTGAAGCTAAGAATGCGTCGAAAAAAATATCACCCAAGTCTAGGGTTATAAACCTTATCAGTACTATGCACGCACACAGATATAAGTTGTATGACGCCTCACGCACACCACCATAAGAAAATGGGCCCGTTTGTTTTAGTACGTCAGAAGCGTGAGGCTCTTTCTTGACATATCCCGTAATCCGTATCCTGTAGGTAATTAGTCCGTAAGTTTTCCTAAAATGAATACTATAATATAAAATAAAATAAATTTAAATAACTGTAACTGAAGTGTGTCTGTACATTGAAGATAATATTTACAAGAAAAAGATTAGGTACGATATGGTTTTTAGGGATCCCTGACTCCAAATCAACCTTTTTTTAGAAATTTTGTCTCTCTGTTTGTCTGTTTGTTTGTTTGTTCGCGCATCATTTAAAAACTACCGTACCGATTTCGATGAAACTTTTTTTGTTTGATAGCTTATGATCAGACGATCGAAAAAATTGATAATTTTCGAAGTTACCTAGTTCATACAGTAATTAATTAATGCAAAAAAGCAAAACATAGGGACATAGCAGAGGTAACATAGATTGTATGGAAAAAACGGTACTCGCCTATCCTCTTAAGACGTAATAGTAGGTGGAAATACCTCGGAGGCATCTTTTATTTTTCATTTTACGACTAGATTTATACCATTTACCGAAACTAAAGTCATACCTCAGTATTTTTGGATATTTCATCTAGTGCAATCATTAACTGAATACACGATTGGAATTACTTCACTCGATAGAAAATCGTCACAAAGATGACGTATTTTCATGCATTTTTAAACATTTTTCTCGGTTTAGAAGAACTTAAAATAGTTTCCGATTGTTGGTATTTATACTCACATATTCACCATTAGTTTAACTAGTGCAATCATAAATAAAATCTAGAAAAAGTACTTTGGTTAGTTGTTTTTAATCGAAAATACGGCTCACGCACACACTTTTCGGAGCGCTCGGCAATCGCGTTTCTCATAGAAAATATTCGTCTGGACCTATGGCCCCTTAACGGATAGAGATAGTTTTCATTGTGCGTGCAGTGAGACAAAAGCATTGTGTAAATGTGTGGCACCCGCTAGCTTTAGTTAACCGACCTGTACCGACATATTTTACCCAAAAACAAGCCCAGAATTCATTTAAATGAACATTGGTAGTGCGATACCACTATGAGATAAGGCTTCTATTGCAGTGTTTTTTTTATGAAACCCTGAAAATGCTAAAGGTGAACTTGGCTATATGCCTAACGCCCGAAACGATAGCTGTATCAATAATCTTTTACTACTATTTAATGATTAATTTATTTTTCCAAATGACATTACAGGTACTTCTTATTACAGGTCATTAAGGGCCTGTTACACCACTGCTGCATAAGGGCTTGATAGCTTATTTGACAGATCTTTTGACATATTTTACAAAAAAATATGTCAAGAGAGCTGTCATAAGCTAACAAAATCGTAATAAGTGGTGAAACAGGCCCTAAATCTGCCAAACTGCATAGACAGTTTGTTGGCTGTTGTGTGTTGTTATTCTGGTACTCTGATACAATACCTACTTAAAATCATAATTATCTAAATAGCATACAGGGTCGAACTTAGGATGCTGGCAATTTTAAAAGAGATTGATCAGACGATCAGACAGACGAATATCCAAATCGCGAAATAAAAATCAGTCGTCCCAAACATTTTGGTCAAGTACCTAAGTAGTTTTTAATGGAAAAAGCAGATATTTTTCACGATTTTGACGTTGATTTTTAGGGAAAGTAGGTTAAGCTAGGTAGGTTAGGTAGGTAGTTCGCCACAGGCGCGATGATGCACAAAATGAAACTCACCCTAGATCCCAGCTGCCGAGCATGCGGAGAGGATGAAGAAACCATGGAACATATTCTTTGTGACTGTGATGTCTTGGCGGCAAAACGCATGTGCCTCCTCGGAGATGGATACCCAAAACCGGGAGATCTTAGGCTTCTTCCCCTCAATGGTATTGCCTCCTTCATTGACCACGTATTTGAAGGGTGAAGAAAGCGAAAAGTATTGGGGCTAACACAAAAGATCCCACTGGGTCGAAGTGTTGCTGGCCTGCCAGCCCCCACAACAAGATAAGATAAGATAAGATAGGGAAAGTAGTACAGTTTGATCACAGTAGTTTGATGGTCTGATCATTACCTTTAAAACTCAGCATAATATCAAAAAGATTGTATTAGTTTTAAAGTAAGGTGTGCAAATTGAAAATAGATTTAAAACTTTTCGCTATGAAATTGAAGTTGTTACCTGTGTTCGGCAATATTTTTTTAAGTGAAAGTGTCATTCTAGGCTTTGAAGTTCTGATCCGCAACCTTTTTGTGTCCGGCCAACTTTTTTTTTCCTGTATTAAATTGGTACCAAGCCTATTGTGCTGACCCAAATAGTTTTTTTATAATTTCAAACAATTAAACAAAATTACCAATAAACAAGAATGTCACATTGTAAGTCCTTGATTGGCTTTCAATTTATCGAATCATTACGGAATATTATGTTTTATGCTTATAGTTATTATCTATATTATGATAATAACTACAAACATTAAAAAAACAAATCCACAGTGACCCGATAAAATGAAAATCAGCGAAGACGTGACATTCTTGATGATTGGGGGCAGCACAATAGGCTCAGTGCAGCCTTAAGAGATGTTCAGTTTGAAAATTTTGCTTGTTCCTTACCAAAAAATCTAATTGATCATTCTTTATTACAAGTCTTATGTCACATTAGCGAAAACGTTGACCGAAATTTAATAAAATTGTCGCGAGCGCAGTTCTCTCTTCGCAGGTTTTCCCGCTGTTTTTCGGTATCAAGTAACTTAATGCCACAATTTCATTAGGGGACCAGCAGACCATGTTAAATGGATATCTTTATAATAGCCTTGTCGTAAGAAACGGTGGGATTAGAATAAGCGTTAGATTAATGTTGGCTTATCTTTAAGATGATTAGTATTAATTAAAGAAAATGCGATAGTATAAAGACTTATCCTAGTATAAACAAAGATTAAGTATAGCGTCACTCCGTATTGAAATGACGCAGCCGAAGTTAAGTGACTAATCGTTTTTAGGGTTCCGTACCCAAAGGGTGAAAACGGGGCCCTTTTACTAAACCTACGTTGTCAGTCTGTCAGTCTGTTGAAACATGATCTTTATATAGGTAGTAGCAACTGTTTACCCTAACACCCTGTAAGCCTATACAGATATCGATGATTGAATCTTTTGACATGGAATCAATCATGAAACTAGAAAGTTTCAATTATTTATCACAATTATGCTTCGAAGTTATAGCACTCGGAGCGGAACGTGTTTTCGTCATCGAATCGAATTCGAATCAAAGAATTTGATTCCATGTCAAAAGATTCAATCATCGATATCTGTATAGGCTTACAGGGTGTTAGGGTAAACAGTTGCATTACTTTAAGGGACGATTTTACCCATGGTACTGAACAACTTTCCCTAAGAAACCTATAGGAAATTCGTAATTTTTTTTTTGACTTCCCATACTAAATCCAATCAGCTGATCGAACTTTTGTATAAAAAGTCGATTTTTTTTTAATGCAAATTTCCAATAGGTTTCTATGGGAAAGTTGTTCAGTATCATGGGTACAATCACCCCTTTAAGTAATGCAACTGTTTACCCTAACACCCTGTATACGTCCCACTGTAGGGCACATGCCTACCCTCAGGGAAGGTTTATGGGCATTAGTCCACCGTGCGTGCCCAATGAGGATTAGTACCTAGACTTCACATAAGTATATCGGAATTTCTTCTTCAACGAATTCAGGTTTCCTCAGAATGTTCAGCACGTGGAAAAGATTAAATACATTACGACGACGACGACAAATCTGTCAATATATTTAATTAAATAGACTATAAGTGATGTATTTATATTGTAACCTTAGCTTAAGAATTTATATTGTAATTAGAGTTTCTCGCCGCTTCTTATCTACAGCGACAACACGTTCGGACGCGGTGGTAGCTTAAAAAAGAATTGACGCTTAATAAGTGTGCTTCAGGCAGCAATAAATGATTTTACATTGAATTTTCAATTGAATTGAATTTTGAATTGAATTGAATACAGATCTAAATGTTTAAAAAACTTAAGGATAATAGTGAGGAAACCTGCATGCTTCAATTTCAATGGTATTGTACCCACTGTCCATTATAGGTGGACTACGTCCACTATGCTAAAGTCCATATAAAGTTACACAAACCCCTTTCATAAATTTGTTCTGGTCTCCTTGTAAATAAGACGTATATCATCACCCTATACCTAAATTAATCGTATCATACGAAACTTATCAAAACAAACAGACGTCTATAAAATAATAGATGAACAGGGAGAAAACGTATAAAACAACGAATGATTCTCGGTAATATAATTTGTTCTCTCATAACATCAAAAAGCAATATCCTCTCGCAGTGTTCCCAATTATCGGAGTTTGCGGTCGTGTTCAGCCACTGGTAGCGCTGCAGCGAGATAGAATAGCGCTGTATAAATCTGTGAGCATACATTTATAGTAGCTAGTGCTCTTCTGCAATTTCATTTCACTAATTGTACCTACGGCTAATTTGAATTTTTCTTTTGATAGTAATATTTTTGCAATAGGATAGATATGAGGCAAAAACTGTTACGTCCAGAAGCCGTAGCATGCTACACGTGTTACGTCTGTATCTTGTCTTTTATCTCGTGCGTTCGCGCGCAAATAGAAAGAGAGCGAAAGTGTGATAGCGCTGTATCACGGTGGCATGCTACCATAGACTTAAACTCTAGCGATAGACTTGCCCTTTCATAGAAGCAACATGTTCCACTTGAATGAAGTGTCCGCACCTGATTGATGTTCCCGAGTTCACTTCGTCACTATGGCAATGACAGACCGCAATGTGTCATTTTGTGTTGTTTTGTGTGACATGTTGTTTTTTTGAACGAGCTTGTCTATCGCTAGAGTAATATGACTATGCATGCTACCCATGCTGGACACAGTATAAGAAAGAGTAGATATTTATAGCCTACCTGTCTTCTGGCTTGCCGCATGCGGGGCCAATTGTATCATGTGTACCTACTAACGTCTTAAAGATTTACCTTACCCCTGCTTGGTAGAAACCGTGGCGGAAAATGTTGGTGTATTCCTGTCTCGCGCGCTCGTTGAGTATCCCACATGCTTAGGTAACTCTTCTTGTTTTTTCCCATTTGTATGAAGTGACAGCTACATAGCTGGACACTTGGCCATGGTGTGCCCTGTATGCCAGAAAAGTGTCGAAGTGTCGTGAGATGGAGGATTTAAGGGGAGGTCTTTGTCCAAAAGTGGGATGATATAAAACCGGCTAAGTGCAGCAACCCTCAGGTTTCCGTACAAATTTAATTATGAAGGACAAACTTAAAGCAGTGATACATAGATCTACATCACAGTCTAAACTGAAAACGTAAGTTTGTAACTGAAATAAAATTATGTTTATGTAATACAAATACAAATTAAAAAGACGGATAGGCAGTCAGACAAACGGACAATAAAGTGATCCTATAAGAGTACGGATTTCGTTTCCCTTTGAGGGAAGGAACCCTAAAAACTGACCTAATAAACCACATTGGTCGAACAGTTGCAAACTGTAAATTTGAAATCAATGCAGTGTACACCGTCCGAATGAATGCTCCCCAACTCTCTGAAATGCAAACGAAAGGCAATTAGGATAAATCTACTGTTAACTTGACACTTGTTTCATTTAATCAAGCAACGAGACAGTGTTCGCGCGGTGCAAAATCAAACAATGTTGTACAAAGAACTAAACGACACGAGTTTCAATGACGATACTAACGGATATTGGTTTGTTTTATTTGATCACGTGAAAAGCCTCATCGTTTTGTTCGTACGATTGCTGTTTATGCAGTTTTTATGTGGGTGAAAGGCTAGCCACTTATCACCACTTGACACGTCATTACATCCTGATTGATAAATGTCAGCATTGCTATATACAACTGCATTATAACGTTGGTAGTTTTAGCAATGTTTCTGACCACTGACCACCCCGCAAGAGATTACGGTCGTGAGTTTAGATATACAGGGTGTTTCATAAGTAAGAATAAATTTTTGAAACTCTTTAGGAGGTTGTTTAGACCGTCAAATTGAACAACTTTCTCTATGGGACCAAAATCGAAATCGCGAAAAAAAAATTTTGATATCCCATACATATTTTAGTTCTAGTCGATTTGTAGAGTATGGAACATAAATATTTTTTTTCGCGATTTCGATTATTTTCGATATTGGTCCCATAGTGAAAGTTGTTCAGTTTGATGGTCTACACCACCCCCTTAAAGGTTTATTTGTATTTTTGTAACCCCTTGTAGATGTGTATGTAACTCTGAAAACACAAAATGAACAGAACAAGTGTGATTTTTGAGAAGTCTTACGTTTATCTTTCGCTGCAAGTTAATTCGATGCTACGTCCAGTTGGATAATGGTGGGTCGGAAAAAAAACATTCGGACTTTTGATATGTGTAATTCGGACTTCCGTTACGGACCCTTTTTTTGCAATATCTCATCATTCTACTTTGTAAATTTAAAGTATACTAAAATAACTTTCCAGCCTGTGGGTATACATATAGGAAAGAATAATGTAAAATATCAATGAAAGGATGGATATTAATAACAACGGTTTTCCATCAATCAATGGAATCTATTTATACCCCCGATTTGCATTTTTCAGATTGAAATAATGAGTGGCCGTTTAAAATTCATAAATACAGTAAAATCGATTTGAATTTTCTCGCTTTTCGTGTTCGTTCACGGTGGTGTAACGAATTCTGTAATAGAGAGGCGCATCACCGAAATCCTTAGGGGGTTACTTATAGACTTTGTCATGTAAATCAGCCACTCAAACCTGGGGGAGACGCTATTCAAACTGAAATATTGTAAATATTTTAGTTTTACTCACACCTACAGCTTTGATGTTAGTACCATGGTTCGGTTGCGCATAACAAAAGCTGGCAACATTATACAATATATTGTTTCGTAGCCAATTATTTTACATCATTATTTTCTGGTTATTGCTCCGACCGAATAATGGGAAAAGGGCAAGAGAGTTATGATTTTTGTGTTATTTAATCATTTTGAAAAAATCTCCTGTGACATTGATAAAGAATTAAGCCTATAGAATACGTATATACAATATTCTTGGAATTAAGAACGTCGGTGGCGCGTTGCGGAGAGCTATGGAAACTCAATCTTGAGGTCCGGGTTCCAACTCGCACGGATAACATGCCATTCATAAATCAATGATTTTATCGAACTTTTGCTCAAACGGTAAAGGAATAGTGAAAAAACCTGCATCCGCTGAAGAAGAAATTCCGTTTCGTATGTGAAGTCTACCAATACGCATTGAGCACGCGTGTGTTGGAATAGTGGTTATATACCATGATAACTATATAAATCAATTTAAAGTTTTATCAAATTAAATTACGAATTGCAATGCAATTTGTCTGACAATCCCAACATTATTATTATTTTTGGCAACATTGAATAAAAAGCAAACCGTTGTTGTCAACAATGTATATTAACTTATACTATCGTAAATCTTGTTGAAATGTGATATTAATTATACAGTTATAGTTACTCTGATCCTTTGATGTAATCTTAATTATTTAATATATATTCGAGACATTATTGTTGGTTTAGCAACACTCGTCGCTGATTGGTCCGCCGATAAGCGAACGAGAGAATTACTTTGTGCAACTAAAATATGTTTGTTTGTGTTAAATATTATATTACTTATATATTACTAAGTCTAAAATTGTATTGTGATTTGTGAGGTGATCGTACTAAATAAGAAATTATTTAGTACTAGTTTAAATATTATAACCGAACTTCCTGTTCCTGTGTGGATTTGCCACCATTATAAAATGTACTTTGTGTAACTAAAAATGCTTATTAGTGTTAAATATTATGTTACTTATATTTTACTAAGTCTAAAATTATATTTTGATTTATCAAGTGATCGTAGTAAATAAGAAATTATTTACTACAAGTTTTAATATTGTAAACGAACTTCCTGTTCCGGTGTAGATTTGCCGCCATTCCTAACGATCGTCAGGGGTGGTGGGAAATGTATAAAGGAGGTGGTTTGTCATAGAAATGATTGATTCTGCCAAAGACTACAGTACCATTCATTCTGCTACCAAAGACCACAGAGGTCGTCATGCTGCCCAAAAGTTAAGTAACTTGTGTTAATTTATAAAGTGTACCGAATTGTTATAATATGTGTGATATTCAACAATGTGCTTTGGTTGTTCTATGGAGTTTCTATGCTTCTTCTCCATAGGCCCTTTAAATAGGGAAAACACTTGCGAAGCAGATTAAATGTCGAGTCAGAGAAATAAAAGACAATTGAGTAAATATTCAGTCAGAGAAATAAAATATAATGATTGGACTTAAATATTCTCCCGTTTCATTTATATCATTACCATCCTAATACCAACTGTATCATAATCATATGTTTGTAGACCTGTGTCCCTGTACTTGGGACAACAGATGATCATTCTAATCATGATGATGAGACAATACTTGATAGATTTGTATCGAGGTACTACCTACGCTGTCCGAATAGCTTTTGCTTATTAGTATGATGGGTTTGATCAGCATCAATCATGGTAAATTAAGCAACAATTCTATTAATAATATATAATCATAGCTTTCATCTTTATATTTCCACCTATATGCACCCCATATCTAACATCAGAAGTGTGTGCCGTACTCCTTAGCCCATACTAATGTACTTTATTTTGTTTCATGAAAATTATGGTCATCAATACCGCTGCTGCTGTCTGCAATCAAGAAAACCCTAAGGGGGAAACTCACCCACACCGGGAAACTCGCCCACCTGCCCGGAGGAAACCCCCCACCCACCCAGAGGAAACCCACCCACCCCCCAGGAGGAAGAAGAGAACATTTTCCGGACTATTCTGAACCGTGCTGGAATAGTTAAGTTAAGCAAGGTAACGGCCAAGGCCGAATTATTTTTCATGTTGTTGAAGTTATGAATTGTACCTTCTAAACATTGTATCATGAATTGATAATCATGTTTTGATAGTCAGTATAACCGAGCGGCTAATCGTATTTTGACGGACGGAATCGTTCCGGTCGATTGCGAATCATGAAAAAATTTATAAAACAAGTGATTTGCTTTTGACGTTTAAGCTAACTTTTTTTTATAATTTGATTACAAAAATCCGTTTTTTTTTTACCCATATTTCTTTCTTTTACAACGATTTTGTCATCAAAATCAAATATATTAATAATGATCACAAAAATCAATTTTAATGTCGTGATCGTATAATAATGGAATAATGTCAGTCTGACCGAGCGGTTATTCGAGGTATTTTATTTTTTTTTTTTTTTTCTCCAAAGCATAAGCATAATGCTCACGACTGTGTTCCCAGAGGGTATTCAGATATACTTACTTACTCGCTAGTCACTTGTTTCTAGGATTGTAAATAGTAGATAATGAGATATGTCAGGTTGACCAAGCGGTTAAATTTTTTTTTGTTTCAAATGTGTTTGGTTTGTTATTGTTGATAATTTAAAGTTTATCGTATCTGAAAGACAAGCATACTTATTGTTCCGGTCGATCACTGATCATGGCCATATTTCAAATAAAATAAAAAACAAGCTGTTTACCGTTGGTGTGTTATAAGTTAGATTTTTAAATTATTATTTCTTTGTTTGAAATGTTGGTAGACTGAAAACATATTTTCACAACGAAATTCTGTGCCAATAAGAATAACGATCAGAAAACGCAACAATAAATGGGTGATCGTAGCGTAGGTCGAATCACAAATGCAATTTAGTTAGGGTTTGTATTTGATATTTATTTTTCTACAGTTTTGCTTGTGTTGTTTCTATAAGTCTGCTGGTCTAACAGTTCATTTTGATTTGTTGTTTTTTTTTTGTTTTAATCTAACAGTACATATACTATAAAAGTGAGAACAATTGTAAAAATTATTGATGAAAAAAATTCACAGATCTCGTGTCTATCACGACCTTTTTGGACATTGAAAATGAATTTAATGAATTACTTAAACAAAACAAAATTTACTCATCGTCGATTGCGTGATGCAACAAATGTTGATTTTTAACTTATTTTATTTGTAACTGTGCACGTGCGACAGACTCTGTACCACCCTTTTCACAGTCATTCTTTTGTAATATTGTTCGTGAGCGACCCTATGAACAATAAAGTCCCATCTTTTTCATGGTCTTAAATTACTTTAACAACATACTTACTATTGATTTATGACTTCTACTTCTATCCTTTCGGGACCTTAACAATTATCATGCAATATATGAGTCTCTACCGCTTCCTGATCTATTCACAGAGAAACAATGGTCTTTAAGCCACTTTCATTGCTTTTAACATTAGTTTGGCTTGTATTTGTACAAATAACATAATTATTTACAGTCAAATTTAGCTCTAGATTTTTTTTTATTGCAGATACATTTTACTAGAAGGTAATTTCTTCTCCATGTTTAGGATCTATTCAAGTTTCTATTCTTTACACTAAATTATCTTGTAATACCAAATGAAAAAAAAAACTGCCAAACATTTCTCGTATATCTAGGTATATTCTCCTTCACAGCGCAGCCGCAGATGTGAACTGTAAATCACGCAACTTTTTCCTTTCATTTTCCATGCCAACTGAATACTTATGTCATAACATCGACGGTCCCTACGTACATTCCCGTAAGTGCAAAAGTCAAATTTTACAGGAGAGCACTTTTAAGTTTCAAACATGTGTATTTCACGTCCTATTTGTAACACAGTGACGAAATTTGGAATATAGGTTTAATATACGGTAAACTATATGTAAAATAAAGAAAAAACTGAAAAAGTTAATTGGAAGTGTGTTATTAGTCACTTACTTAGTTCTACATCGGAAACTCCCCAATTACAAATAACGTATGTGGTACATATTGATTATTACGCGGTAGTCTCAAGATCGATCAAAATCTTAACTGTCACATAGATCATTGTACATGGGAAACATTATGGAGATACGGGGTTTGTAGGTAAGGACGAAGTGTATTGTTACAACAAAAAGTAAACTTTTTTAGTATTATTAATAAATTTTAACCCCGTCCCCACATACCTCGTGTGTACCTGTCACACTGGACAGAGTTTCGGTACTTCTAGTGAAACGTGGACGTACGAAGGTTTAAAAAATTACATATA
Organism: Agonopterix heracliana; assembly: GCA_963693445.1. Classification (NCBI taxonomy): domain Eukaryota; kingdom Metazoa; phylum Arthropoda; class Insecta; order Lepidoptera; family Depressariidae; genus Agonopterix; species Agonopterix heracliana. The sequence goes on from OY856310.1 coordinate 8,893,526, forward strand.
CTTTAGTATGTTAGTATATTGTTTGTTTTGTTATATTGTTATAGTATATTGTTAATAGCAAAGTAACTAATTTGAGACTTAGCAATATTGATAACATAAAATAATTATTGTTCTATATTTACTCGTCAGAAACAGACAAATACAATTTACAACATAGACGAGAAGGGTATCAAAGGCGGCCATATCTCGTAAAGCTATTTTTCCAGAAATTCATTTGATGGAATAGAGCGATAAATGCTATGGCGGTGCTCTAGTAGTAGACTTTACTATTTTGATAAACTGACAATATTATAAGGCGACTTGTTGACCATACGATATGAGTACCAATCTAATTCAAAACAAATAATTGGTGTGGTGGGTGTCACTATTGACACCAGTCTTTAAGCCCTTCAGAAGCTGTTTGACTTCGTCATACTTGAGGGGAAATCGCCGCAGACATGGAACAGAAATTTGATGGTTCTCTTCTTTAAAAAGGACGATAATGCCCTACTGAAGAACTATAAGCCCATCTCACTTCTTAGCCATGTCTATAAGCTGTTTTCGAGAGTTGATACGAACCGTGTCGCGCTCATTTGGACGAATTCCAACCTCCCGAGTAACCTGGGTTCCGAACAAACTTTAGCACCGCGTACCACATACATACGCTCTGCCTCCTTGCTTGGCGTTCGTGGACTACGAAAAAGCTTTTGATTTGAATGGGACATGTGCTGTACTGCAGTCTCTCCAGCGATGAAAAGTTGACTACTGGTAGGTACTTGGAAGTGCTCAAATGCTACTGCCACTATGTCAGTCCGATTACATGACCAGAATATATACCTATCCTACCTACCGCAGCGAGGTGTGAGGCATGGAGACGTTATTTCTCTGAAACTGTTCACCGTGGCACTGGAAGATGTTTTCAAGGTTTTGGATTGGAAAGGGCTGAGTCTCTCAGGGTGAGGTAATTATAGTCATTATGACGGTGAGCATGGAGGACCTCAGTAGAATGCTTGATGACCTTAGCAGAGCCTTCGAACGAGTTGGTTTGAAAATTACCATGGACAAGACGAAGATCATGTCAAATGTCCATGTTCTACCCACTCCTGTAAAGATCGTAGACTCTGAGTTCGAAGTTACTACGATTATGTTAACCAGGGACAAACTATCCAGTTAGGATGGTCCCACTTCGAGATAGAGGTCAATAGACGAATCTAACTGGGCTGGACATCGTTCAGGACGTATGGACTGCGTAGTATCTTCTCGGCCAAACACTGCAGTGTCTCAAAACGAAAGTCATTGACCAGTGTGTGTTGCCAGTGACGACACAGAATAGGATAGAATATTAAGTACTTGACATACGAAATTGAGACGTAGTAGCTCACTCCTGGCCTCATAAAAAGCCTGAAAGTCACACAAAGGGCAATGGAGAGGGCTATTATGGAGGGGTATTCATCTTCCCATCTGAACATCCCATATATTACTTATAGCTACTGTTACTCTCTTTCACAACAAACATCAGCGCTCATGTGATCGGCGTAACCAATTTTCTAGTTCATATTGCCTTAAAAAACATTGCCACGTTAGTTAACTCATGGTAAATGGTTTTAATTTGTACAATTAATGAAATAAATAAATAAATAAAGAGGTTTTGATAGACCTCTTTACATCGCATAATTTTTTTAAACTATTTTCTGCATAAAGCATTATAATTATTATAAATAATGACAAACGCGCACAGTCATAAACGTATGCCAGCTTCCTGGTCATAAACAACTTTCACCTAAAATGTCAATTTGGAATTGACATGATGGTTGTAAGATGTTAATTTGGCTGGCTAATCAATATTTTTTTCCAAAACCAGACGAAGTTACAGAAGTTTAATAACATAAATACAACTTTCTTATCATATTTACAAAATATTTCCGACATAAAAAGCCTTAAATGGTAGTTATTGATAAAAAGTACTTTCATTTTCCGACGTAAGAATGCTTATCTACCACTTGCATGGCATGGCCTGGCTTAGGCATGTAAAGTTGTCCACGTAAAACAACGTAACTAACATAGTGCGTAGCAGTCACGTGGCAGGCGTGGATTACGTTCCAATGTAGAATCACTGAACTACCACTGATGTTAGTTTACTTCGGAAATTTTTCTTAATTTTGTAGTTACGGGAAATGTGTGTGTGGATTTAAGGTTCAATTTGCATAAAATGTTTAATTTTTTTTTGACTAATCGATAGTATAGAGTGACCTGAAGGACATGGAACAATAAAAGGCAAATCACGTATCTACCACTTAGGAATATGTACGTAGGGACCGTCGACATAAGCCATAAAATTTCGCTTTACTACTTACCAAATCATAAATATTCCCATTTAATTATGGCAACTTAACTTGAGGTCTGAGACCTTTCTATACTTTCCTGCCCTCGGTGTGTAATCTACTATTTATGATGGCTCTTTATTATACAATGGACTTATTTAGCTCTCAGCTGTGCGCTGTATAATAAATGTTCTCATTTAATTATGTCAATTTAACTTGACTTTTTAAGAAGTCTCGAGATTACTTAATTTGTTTTTAGTATCGTATAACTTAGGTACTCAACCTAATTTTATTGCAATAACTCAAGTATAAAGATCGATCTCCATTATTCGACAAAGAGTAGGTAAGGTTTTTTTTCACCCCTCCGGATGGAAAGTGTCAATTTCCGTCCCGCTGCGCTAAACAAAGTTGCCGCTTTCCGCCTCCGTCGAGGAGAAAAATAGTATACCTACTTCTATACCTACTAACCTTGGGCAGTAAATAAGAAAACCTCAGATCACATGTTTGTTGACCTCGGCTTCGCCTCGGTCAACAATTACATGAGTTTTGAGACCCTCGTGTGTAATCTACTATTTATGATGGTTCATTTTTATATAATGGACTTATTTTGCTCTCAGCTGTGCGCAATATAAATAAACATCTTTTTCTAAACTTATTTAAATAGGAAGGTACCTAAGTTTACGATCCACTTGTGATACAAAGACGGACTGTGGACTAGATTATTGCTATTGTGTGTTTTGTTGTAAGTTGAATCATCTCAATTTAAAATAAATACCCTACACTTACTTACTTTTTAAACCCGAATCCGATGATGGCTGGTACAAAATTGGATTGTGTTTCGTGAAATCGATTACTTATATTATATTATTCCGTGGTGAAAGATCGGTCATTGTTTACAATTTGCAATTTACAATTTGCTGTCTTAAGAACTTGTGTAAGTAATTAAATTAAATAAAAAGAAATTAATTTTTTATTCTTGTTAATAATAATCTTTCAACGGCGAATATCCCTCGCACAGTGCAGAATCAGAACATTTTTTTTATTAAGTACCTATTTTAATTTTTAAACTTTAATTTTTTTATAATTCTTAAATTGTATTATTCCTTCCAATAAATATACAATTTAGTAATACACGGGTACCATTAATTGTAACAGAAATAAACATTTTAAATAGGTATGGAAATAAAATCACAATTATAAATATATTACATGAAATTTTAAATCAAAAGTATTATAGTTACTCAAATCAAAATACGAAAATGCCTTTACTCTAATTAACTATCTAAGTCTGTAACACGCCTTAACGCCACGCGCCTTCAGCGCGCCGCGCTATCAATAATTTCGCTAAATAAAGGAAAAGCCACAGCCTAGACCGTAAGAGATAGAGAGGTACGGTTTTTTTCAAAATGTAGCCCAACTCATTACCCCGAGGGGTTTTTTTCATTTTTTCGATATCGGTTTTTGTTCTCGAGAAATAGGCGATATAGTGAGACAAGACCCCGAAAAAATGCGAAATTTTTCGACACTTTTTCAATTTTCGAAAAAAGTTTTTGACTTTTACATTTTTTTTAAAAATTGTATTATAGTCCTCGTTGAGACACATCTTTTGAGACTTCCACCATTCACGTAGCCCTAAAACTCACGACACCAGGGCGATATTTCACTTTTTGTGAATCTGGATGCTATACAGAAGCGATCGAAAAAACATTTTCAATGTTAAAAAAACGATGTGAAGTTAAATAACGAGATACCTACCTTGAATTTTTTTTTACATAAATTATAATCAATATTGATATCAAGTGATATAATTTGAATGATTGTCTGATTTGCTCCGACCATTGTACCAATTTCTCTATTGACAGAGTCCGAATGGATATGATAATATTATCGAAGATTTTTTGTTGACTGACATTATGACTTGACTTTGACTGAATTTTTGTTGTTGACTTTACATTATGACTTGACTTTGACAGAATTTTTTTACACTATACAATCGCTAGCGGCTTTCTTGCCTGATGTCATCCCTTCTTCACCTATAGCGAGTGATGGGGTAAACATGTCGAGGCAGTTAGTCATTACACTTACAATCGCTAGCGGCTTTCTTGCCTGATGTCATCCCTTCTTCATCCGTAGCGAGTGATGGGGTAAACATGTCGAGGCAGTTGGTCATTACACTTACAATCGCTAGCGGCTTTCTTGCCTGATGTCATCCCTTCTTCATCCGTAGCGAGTGATGGGGTAAACATGTCGAGGCAGTTGGTCATTACACTTACAATCGCTAGCGGCTTTCTTGTCTGATGTCATCCCTTCTTCATCCGTAGCGAGTGATGGGGTAAACATGTCGAGGCAGTTAGTCATTACACTTACAATCGCTAGCGGCTTTCTTGTCTGATGTCATCCCTTCTTCATTGGTAGCGAGTGATGGGGTAAACATGTCGAGGCAGTTAGTCACAAGACTGTTTGTACAATGTACAATGAAAACACCGAATATGAAATATACACAAATGCCTTTTATGGTACATGACACACCGAATATGAAATATAATGCCTTTTATGGTACATCATAAACAACGCAAACATACACAAACAAAAACACTAACACTCACTTACCCGCACCCCAAACATACTATACACACACTAACTATACATTCACAAACTATACACACGAACTATACACACATTCAATAAACAACGACTGAGATTGAAACTGCTGCTTCGAGAACGAAGCATATGTCAGTATGGCCGTGTTGGAATAGTGGTTATATACCATGATAACTATATAAATCAATTTAAAGTTTTATCAAATTAAATTACGAATTGCAATGCAATTTGTCTGACAATCCCAACATTATTATTATTTTTGGCAACATTGAATAAAAAGCAAACCGTTGTTGTCAACAATGTTTATTAACTTATACTATCGTAAATCTTGTTGAAATGTGATATTAATTATACAGTTATAGTTACTCTGATCCTTTGATGTAATCTTAATTAATGAATATATATTCGAGACATTATTGTTGGTTTAGCAACACTCGTCGCTGATTGGTCCGCCGATAAGCGAACGAGAGAATTACTTTGTGCAACTAAAATATGTTTGTTTGTGTTAAATATTATATTACTTATATATTACTAAGTCTAAAATTGTATTGTGATTTGTGAGGTGATCGTACTAAATAAGAAATTATTTAGTACTAGTTTAAATATTATAACCGAACTTCCTGTTCCTGTGTGGATTTGCCACCATTATAAAATGTACTTTGTGTAACTAAAAATGCTTATTAGTGTTAAATATTATGTTACTTATATTTTACTAAGTCTAAAATTATATTTTGATTTATCAAGTGATCGTAGTAAATAAGAAATTATTTACTACAAGTTTTAATATTGTAAACGAACTTCCTGTTCCGGTGTAGATTTGCCGCCATTCCTAACGATCGTCAGGGGTGGTGGGAAATGTATAAAGGAGGTGGTTTGTCATAGAAATGATTGATTCTGCCAAAGACTACAGTACCATTCATTCTGCTACCAAAGACCACAGAGGTCGTCATGCTGCCCAAAAGTTAAGTAACTTGTGTTAATTTATAAAGTGTACCGAATTGTTATAATATGTGTGATATTCAACAATGTGCTTTGGTTGTTCTATGGAGTTTCTATGCTTCTTCTCCATAGGCCCTTTAAATAGGGAAAACACTTGCGAAGCAGATTAAATGTCGAGTCAGAGAAATAAAAGACAATTGAGTAAATATTCAGTCAGAGAAATAAAATATAATGATTGGACTTAAATATTCTCCCGTTTCATTTATATCATTACCATCCTAATACCAACTGTATCATAATCATATGTTTGTAGACCTGTGTCCCTGTACTTGGGACAACAGATGATCATTCTAATCATGATGATGAGACAATACTTGATAGATTTGTATCGAGGTACTACCTACGCTGTCCGAATAGCTTTTGCTTATTAGTATGATGGGTTTGATCAGCATCAATCATGGTAAATTAAGCAACAATTCTATTAATAATATATAATCATAGCTTTCATCTTTATATTTCCACCTATATGCACCCCATATCTAACACGTGCGTGGACTGACGTCCATACTCCCTCGCAGAGGGTAGGCCTGTGCCCTGCAATGGGATGTATAATAGGTTGTGATGAGGATGAATAAAAATTGATTATATTATACAAAGTGTTACAAAAATACAAATAAACATTTAAGGGGGTGGTTTAGACCATCAAACTGAACAAATTTCACTATTGGACCAATATCGAAATCGCGAAAAAAAATAATATGTTCTATACTCTACAAATCAACTCGAGAATATGTAGTTATGGGATATCAGATTTTTTTTTCGCGATTTCGATGTTGGTCCCATAGAGAAAGTTGTTCAGTTTGACGGTCTAAACAACCCCCTTAAGAGTTTTAAAAATGTATTCTTACTTATGTAACACCCTGTATACTCAGAAAGAAGAACTAAGAAGTTGATCCCAATAAATGTTAAGCGTTTTGAGGTAGCTATGCTAGCAAGTGAGCACGATCATACCAATAGGCACTGGTCCTTGGTAGAGTTATCCCTTCATCTATTTGTGCGGACTGTTCCCTGTAGTAGTGGAACATTATGATGTGCTGGTATGACAGAAACGTATTGATCAGTAGCGGCAGACGGCAAGAAATTATTCAGCAGAAAAAACCATTCATTTATGAGTTTGGATGCAACAAATCTCATTCACCGGCTCGGTCTAACGACATTATATTTCAAACCAAGGAATAAGGAAATATTCTATGGAAAGCGCTCGAGAAACGAAACAACGTTATTTATTGCCCTCTGCTCTTATCAGTTATCACAGAATATATATACTATAGTACTACCTATGAGTCTTCGAGTCTTCCATTGCAGATACAGGATTGTTGCTTAAAGGTTACAAACGTAATTTGGTAACCACAAACCACTTGGACGTAAAATATGCTAAATGGTTCCTATTTTTACGTCTGGCAACGCGCGTGATGTATGCAGATTTGAAAATAGATGGAAAATACTTTCCTTACTCGATCTCGCTTGTTTCAAATTATCAGTATATACATGTCATGTCGCCCTGCCTGTATCTCATCTGATTGTTGTATTTTTAGTATGCAGGAATATTGTCATTTTCTTCTTAGCTACTTGATCTATGCTGCCTACAGCCTATATTAATCAGGCAGTTACAGATTCTGACCTCAAAATCTACAAAAACCTTTATTTTGAATCTATCCATTAATCTATTTTCCACCTTTCGTGGACCGGTATAGGTATATTTTGATCTCTTTTTATTACGAAACGGATACCTAATCAGTTTCCCTTGAGTGGCCTACATCTCGTATTTCTTACAATAAGACACAGAATTAAAGGAAATACCCCTGTAAGGTAAGTACCGACGCTTTTGTGCGGTAGACCATTACGAGAGTAAATTTATCTTCCAACTAATGTATTCGTGTACGTATTCGATTCCCAATTACTATTAGTCTGTTTTTCCTTTGCATTGACTTTGTATTTTTGTGGAAGCCTTTCGAGTCTCAGTATCAAAAGAACCAGTAGAAGCCGCATGAGGACTAGATAACCCAGTAAAATTAAGCAGAAAAATGCCATTCAGGAGAAGTAATTCCCGGATTATTGGAACTTGGTTTAAAAATTCCTTTGGTAGATAAGGTTGAAGAAAACAAAAAGTCCTGGTGAGGGTTGGCGGGCATTTTTCTGGGCTGAGTATTTAGTTAAAATATTGTGCATCTAGGCAAAAAAAAAAAAAAAACACTGTTTTCATTATACAAGGTGTTACAAAAATACAAATAAACTTTTAAGGGGGTGGTGTAGACCATCATACTGAACAACTTTCACTATGGGACCAATATCGCAATCGCAAAAAAAAATTGATGTTACAAATCGACTACAGCTAAAATAGTATGGGATATCATTTTTTTTTTTTCGCGATTTCGATGTTGGTCCCATAGAGAAAGTTGTTCAGTTTGACGGTCTAAACAACCCCCTTAAGAGTTTTACATATTTATTGTTACTTATGAAACATCCTGTATAGACACTTATCCAAATTTTCATGTTATAACTTTTTTCTGTTCAAAATGAAGCCAAGACAGGCATCATATTTAACCCCCTCCCGCACCGCTCCGCTACCTAAGGCTGCTTTTCCACCAGAGATGTGCGAGGTAGCGAGGTAGGCCAATGAGAGTGCTTCGATTTCCCAATGACGTGATCGAGCGAGCGCTCTATTAGCGGATTTTTTCCTCGCTCACCGCCTCGCTACCTCGCACATCTTTGGTGGAAACGCAGCCTAAGGATCCTACTCACAGACCTGTTTATTAAAAGACTTCATGTTCGCTTCAGCGTTTGAAACTATTATAATAATATTTCGAAGGATATTTTAAACATGTTCTAACAAAAGGTTCAAAGGACTTGACTTATGGGCTTTTACTAAGCCTCTGTAAAACTTGGTGATTTATATTAATGACCAAAATCCTGACACACAATCATAAGATTGTACATACGTTGTATATTTTGTTTATATATTTTTTGTACTTAGAGTTTGTCGCTACGATGGTAAAGTAAAAAAATTGCGTCTTAAACGGCGTACGATATTTTATTAGAATGAAAAATTGTTTGCATTGCATTTGTCGTCTCAAGAAAGTTCTGTCAAAGCATTTTAATTATTCAAGTCAACTGAAGCTAAAATATCAACGCCAGTTATTGATTTCTTTGAGCACAAACATCCTCTACGTGAATATCGTTTCACAGAAGTATAAAGCTACTGCGACAGATTTCATCTTTGAGATGCAAATAAGCTTGTACAAAATTCATAGCTCAAAACGGGTGCTACATTCAAGAACTCCATATATTATATTTCAGTTTATCTTTCCTTTTCAAATTCTGTTTAACTTCTTAAATGCACTGTACAATTGTTAAATAAAAGATGAGAAAATTCGCTACGCGTGTGCGTAGCTAGTGCTACGCGATTGCTACGCGCTACGTCGTAGAATAAGAATAAAGTTGTATCTGGATACAAAGATTGTTTTTTATCTCTATTCGACTATATTCCGCCCTTCCCATAGACGAAAAATTGTTCGCTTACGCTGGTAGACGTAACATCAGTGTAACCGCGTATGAGACAGCGATAGTCATAAAATCCTATACAATTTGTATGAAGAAAGATGTCTGACTCCGGAGTCAGACAGCCGTCGTAGAACAAAAAAGTGGTTACGTCGATAAGGACAGCAATAAGTAGCGATCTCCTTTTTTAACCAGAGCGAATTTGCTATGTGCATCTCTTACTGAGTGAATATGACAAGACACGTGCTTCCTTCTATTACCTTCTCTTTCTACGGCCCTTCCAAAGAAAAACAGCTCCTGAAATGAGGCAACTCAAATTCGAGTTTCGAAAAATAATGTTGCTAACTTCTTAACTTTTACCCGATATTATGGGAAAAACCATTTTTTTTATTTTATTTATTTTATTATTATACCTTATACCTGCCTGTACCTTGTTATGTTATACATGTAGCTTCGAAAATTAAATAAATACTACTCTACAAATATTATATTAAAACTCTTGGCTTGTTTTTGCGGTTTTATAACGTACAACCTACTTGGTAAAGATTTTTGGACAGCCTTAAAAAAAAGTTTCAAATAAAAATGCCATGCCATTGTAAATTAAACTTATTACCTATGTAAATTAGAGTTCTCCAATGAATCCAACAACAATTTAAATAGCCTCACCAAACAGACCTAGACAAACTTACTATGCACATTATTAAATTAAGCAAACCCTTTGATGTTAATTTACATTTCCATTCCACATCTAATGTCCATAACACTTTGGTCTTACGTCGTAAGTCGGAAAATGGCTTGATTTCCAGTAAACACACTTATTATATAGTATTTGGTCTAGTTTGTCTAAGAATAAGAAGAAACACACTCTAGTACGTCAAAAAAGTGGACAGCCGCATAAACAAATATCTACAGGGTGTTAGTGTAAACAGTTGCATTACTTTAAGTTGCACAAATTTCCCTGAGATAGGACTTTCCATACTAAATGCAATCAGTTGATCGAATACGTTTAGTATGAAAAGTCGAAATATTTTTTCTCTAATTTCCTATAGGTTTCTTCGACTTCCGACGACCGACTACCCAACAGAAGACCTACAATGCGACTCCACACACATACATGAGAGCAATAAATTAATTGGATTGTATTAAATTATTTAGATTACAGGTTACAAATCATTTGCCTTTTAAAGGTTATCATTGGCTTTACAATAGAGATAGAATCTAGATGTGATTGAGTTCAAAGCTTTATTTTTTTGGTTTTTATGAAAACATGACCTTTTACCGTTCAGTGGCCCTCATCACGATGAAAAAATTACTCTCTATCTCTCTTCATCTCTCTAATTAATTTATTTCAAAACATAACGTTATTCGATGAACTTGGTTTCGAACGTACCATCAATAGAGCAATGTGCGTCAGAATGACTGTACAAAGTGATAGATTGAGATTAAAATACCACCAGCATTTAATACTTATTTGCTACTATTTGGTACCTATGATTAAATATTTGGTACCTCATTAATAAAAAAGAAATTTAAGTAATAAAGTGGGCAGTCGTTCTGACGTCTGAATGACTGCCCAAATTTTTAATTTCCAAATAAGTGCTCCGTGGTTTGCGTTTAACTGTGCATAATTTATTACCTATTTGATACCTACACATATATTTTTTCCAGGTTTTTCAGGCAGGCAATAAAGATATTACTTGGATTTTCAAGATTTTAAGTGGCGATTTGTTTACCAAATACCATCTTATCAAATATACAATCAAGAAACATCATAATCTTCTTACTTAGTAGGTACCTATCAAACTAATATTAAAGGCCTGTTTCACCACTACTTGGTAAGTTCTTGTTAGCTTATCCGACAGATATTTTGACACATCTTTCATTCATGCTAACAAGAACTTACTCAGAAGTGGTGAAACAGGCCCTAGGTCTTTCTATTCATACAGATAAGATAATGGTAGGATTAGTTTGAGTTTATTATAAGTTTGGGTCTATCAGAATTGCCACCAAGACATAACAAAAGAAAACTGTGTTGAAAAATAGATACAAGGAAAAAAGGTTTTTTAAATAAAAAAAAAAATATTTATTGTAATCCTTTCGTCCCTCCAGGGTTGTGAGAGAGTGTTTCTTGGATTTTACTGCATTTTTGCCTCAAAAGCCCATTAATTGGCCGCTTCCGTTGTAATTTTCCTAATTTCATAAATAGAATGCTAACTTCCGCTTGTCATTTTCCCGCCATTCGCCAGCGTGCTGAATTGGCTCTGACGCCATTTTGTTCATTGTGTTTCCGGATTTTGACGAGTGCAGTTCTGCCTCAAAATACGCGAGTGAAAAAGTTCGAAATTTCCGTTATCGATATTAAAGTGAAATAATTTCGTTAAGTCACTCGTATAGTTTAGTTTTGTTCAAATTTGAAGCCCGTTTAGTGAATTCGGTTCGTCATGGCTCACGAAAGTCATTATATTGTTACGAGCGACGGGTTCAGGGATTGGAGTGAAACGCCAAGTCCAAATTTACAGAGTTTATTGGGTTTATCTTACACACGGTCCTCCTCGCAGGGTCCTCTTCGCGGAGTCCTCGACGCAGAGATTTCCCCTTGCACAGTCCTCGTTACAGGGTCCTCAGACGGGGGTTCTCCTTTACACCACTGTAGCACTGTTCACTACGTCACTTCTATGACGTCACGACACGTCACCACTACGACGTCACGACACACGTCACAATTATGACGACACGGCACTACACTCACTTGACTACACACTGTTTACTTCTCACTAGTTACTTTTCACTTATTCTCTTCTTCCTTTTAGTTTCGCACTTATCACTGTTAAACTCAGTACTGCCCTGTGGCCGCAAACTCGCCGGCTTATATAGCCCTATAGAATCTTCCAGAATATTGAATTTCGATCTTCATTTCGTTATTTCTTTGTTTCCTTCCAAACGCTTCTAATTATCTCTAGCTCCTCCCCCTTTCTCGAATATTCCTAGATACGGTTATTTTGTCTCTTTCCAAATATTCTTTCCAATTTTCCTTCTCCCTCTTTCCTCTGGAACATTCCTGAACAATATTAAAATCTAGAAATATTTTCGTCGGGGTGAGGTCTCGAACCCAGGACTTCTCGAATTTTCGGGATCGCACGTCCGACCGCTGAGCCACAAAGCTAATTGACAAACCCTCTGAATTTGTGAATGCCTTTTTACGATTAATGTTTGGCAGCATCCGTGACACTGCCCCTCCCTTAGTTCTGCTCGTCCCGAGCATCATTACTGCCGAAATATCGAGCTAACCGATCAACATGCACTATCTTCAAAGGGCTCCTTGGCGATCGTCGGATTCGGTATGTGACGTCGTTTATTTTAGTCACTACCTCATACGGTCCTTCCCAACTTGCTTGTAACTTCGGGCACTTCCCTTTCTTCCGGACTGGATTATGCAGCCAAACCGATGTTCCTTCCTCGAACCCCGTATAGTTCGCCTTTCGGTCATATCGTGTCTTCGAACGGTCACTGGAATTTTGACCTGCTTCTCGAAGTTGTTCATAGATGTCGACCATTTTCTCTCGCAGTTCGCTTACATAATCACTGATACTTTTAGGAGTGCCTGGTGCGCATCCTGATAATAAATCCGCTGGAAGCTTCAATTCTCTCCCAAAGTTTGCTATTGCTGGAGTTGCTGAAGTACTCTCATGAACAGCGGTCCGATAGGCTAACAGGAAAAGAGGTATGTACTCATCCCAGTTATCCTGATGACTATCGACGACCTTCGCAAGATGTCGTTCCAAAGTTTGATTGAACCGCTCTACCATGCCGTCGGACTGAGGGTGATAAGGAGTAGTCCGAGTCTTGTGGATTCCGAAAATCTTGCAAACTTCCTGGAACAACTGTGACTCAAAGTTCCTGCCCTGATCACTGTGCATTTCTAGCGGAACCCCAAACCGGCAGAAAACTTCATTTACTAACTTGGAGGCCACAGTTATCGCTTCCTGATTCGGGATGGCAAATACTTCTGGCCACTTTGTGAAGTAATCCATTACCACAAGTATATACCGGTTTCCTGATTTAGTGACTGGAAATGGTCCCGCGACGTCTAGTGCGATTCGTTCCCAAGGCGCCCCAACATTATAAATTTTCATTGCTGCCCTGCTCCTCGTATGAGGTCCCTTAACAGCTGCACAGACTGTGCACTTGCGGCACCAATCTTCCACATCGTCTTTACAATGCAACCAGTAAAATCTTTCCTTTACCTTTTCCAAGGTTTTCTTTACACCCAGATGCCCTCCGGAAGTTCCATCATGAAAAACTCGTAGAATTTCTTTCACCTTAGCTCGCGGGACCACCAACTGTAGATACAAGTCTTTGCCATTCGGTGTCTCCCATTTTCTACAGAGTAATCCATCATGTATGACGAGGCTCTTCCACTGAGCCCAAAGTCCCTTCGTGACAGCACCGTACCTTGCCACCTCACTCCACTGAGGCTTAGAACCATCATTCCTTAACCAGTTCAGGATTGGCCCGAGTCCTGCGTCCTTTTCCTGTTCAAGACGCATTGCCTCGTTTCCCCACTCATCATTGATGGCATCTGTTCTGATAACCCTGAGTGAAACTGTTTCTTTCCCTTCCTGCTTGCTGCAGTGCTTACAGTCTTCTGGACATGGTCTTCTTGATAATGCGTCTGCATTGGAATGAACTCTTCCGCTTCGATGTTCTACTTCAAAGTTGAATTCCTGTAGTTGCTCCAACCATCTTGCAACTTGACCTTCTGGGTTCTTAAATTGGAGTAACCATTTCAATGCAGCGTGGTCTGTCCTGACTAAAAATTTGCGTCCAAGCAGATACTTCTTGAAGTGTTGTACAGTCTTCACCACCGCCAATAGTTCTCGTCTGGTTACACAATAGTTTCTCTCAGGTTTAGATAATGACTTACTGAAGTAGGCTATTACAGTTTCCTGCTCACCATGTCGCTGTGAGAGCACACCTCCAATCCCGATGTTACTGGCGTCCGCATCTACAACAAATTCCCCCTGAACATCGGGATATCCAAGAATTGGTGCCTTACTTAGACGTTCTTTTAACTCCGTAAAAGCCTCTTCACATTCTGAATCCCATGTGAATGTCCTCTTCTCTTCTGTAAGTCGATGTAGTGGCTTCGCGATGTCCGAAAACCCTTTCACAAAACGACGATAGTAAGAACAGAGCCCAAGAAAAGCTCTAACTTGTGTCTTATCTCTCGGGGTCGGCCACTCCCTTACAGCAGCAGTTTTGGCAGGATCGGTCTCAACTCCTCTCTCAGAGATTACATGCCCAAGGTAATTGACTTGCCGTTTGAAGAAAGAACATTTGTTTGGACTCAACTTGAGATTTGCTCCACGCAGTCTTTCGAAAACTTTCTCCAACTTTTTCAGATGATCATCGAAGTCCCGGCCAACAATGATGATGTCGTCTAGATAAACCAGACACGCGTCACCCAGAATTCCAGCTAGGACACGTTCCATCAATCTCTCGAAAGTCGCAGGGGCGTTACACAATCCAAACGGCATTACCTTGAACTGCCACAATCCTTTTCCGGTAGAAAACGCGGTTTTCTCTTTGTCTTTAGGATCTACGTCCACTTGCCAGTACCCACTTTTCAGATCGAGCGTTGAAAACCATTTCATTCCATTCAATGTGTCTAAAGTGTCGTCGATTCTTGGCAAAGGGTAGCTGTCCTTCTTCGTCACTTCGTTAAGCTGCCGATAATCCACACAAAATCTTGTTGAGCCATCCTTTTTCTTGACGAGAACTACTGGTGAACACCAGGGACTTGATGAGGGTTCGATGATGTTACTCCTTCTCATGTCCTCTATCATTTCCTCCACTTCCTTCTCACGAGCAAACGGAATGCGCCTAGGTCGTTGCTTGATTGGCGTTACATCTCCTGTATTAATCGTGTGCTTCACCAAGTCTGTTCTGCCAATATCTGCGCCGTTCTTAGAGAACATGTCTGAAAAACGCAGCAGCAAGTTCTTCGCTTTCAAAGCCTGTAGCTTAGTCAGGTCCTCGCCGGAGCCTTCCATAACTTTCGATACTACATCTCCCTCCACCTTATGTTTCCTGGGAGGATTTTCCACACATTGTCGCAACCATAAAATTTCCTCACAGTGACCAACAACCTCCCCCTTCTCAATCGTCAGTTCCACATCACCAACGTTAAGTATCGGGATTGAAGTAGATGAAACTGATCCAACAACTGTTCTCGCCGGAATCCACGCAGTTTCAGCTTTAACTTTTTCTATCACAGCACATCTCCGTGGTAATTTCCCATCGTTATTCTTGGGCAGGACAACAGGTACCAAGGTCTGTGATCTAGGCTTGAGAACTGTTCTTCTTACACAGTAGACCTTTCCCAATGATCCACCTTTCATCGGAACCTCCTCTGTGCTACACCGAAGAACTCCTTTTTTCATGTCTATATTGCACTGATGATTTTGTAAGAAATCTAAGCCAATGATGCAATCGTCCACTATTTCAGCTACAATCACCTCATGTTTGAAAGGAGTTTCCCCGATCTTAATCGAAACTCCCAACTCTCCCTTAACAGGTATGCGCTGGCCGGTAGCTGTTGTTAACTTTAGGTTGGTTTGCTGCAGATGTTGTTTTTCCCGATAACATTTCATTTCGCTTAGCAGTCGAGTATTGATCACGGTTCTCGAAGCTCCGGTATCCAAAGTCAGTTGACAGATTCTACCATTGATCTCTCCTTCAACTAACAGACTATTTCCGTCCGATGTTTGTTTGACTCTAACGGTTGGGGTTGCAACATAACCGGCCAGCGCCCACCCCGCAGCCCTGGCTGGTTCTAGTTTTCCTGCTGCTCATCGGTCGAGACTCCTATATCCCGACGGCCTGCGCGCTTCGGGCAGGAACTGCGAAAATGCCCTCGTTCACCACACTCGTAGCACACATAATTGACGTTTCGATTTCTTGGCGCTGATGCTCTAGTCACCACAATCTCTCTGAGGCGAGCGGAACGAGAATCCTGACGTACGGCTTCCACCTCCAAAGCATGAGCAACAGCGTCCCTAAGTGTGACATGGTGCCCAAGTCGCACTGCAGCTCGCACCTCCGGATCCCTTATTCCATCCGTAAAGGCCTGCAGGAGCATGTCATCGATGGCTGCTGGTGATGACTGGAAAGCCTTTCGCACGAGCTTCTCTACCTCCACGGACCATTGTTGCAGACTCTCGTTAGCATGTTGGTTACGTTCCTTCAATCGTGCCCGATACATGTGTTCGAGATGTCCATCGCCAAATCTAGCCTCCAGGGCTCCGAAGAGTTTGTCGAACGTCAGATTTTCGCCAGCACCTACGGCTTCCAGCACGGTGAGAGCCTGTCCCTGAAGTGCTAATGTCAACGCGGACTGCGCCTCCTTCTTGCCCCAACCATTAACCTCCATTGCTGTCTCAAATTGTAGCTTAAAGGCGGGCCATGACGTCAGTCCATCGTAAACCGGAGTCTTGACACCTTTTGGTTGTATGGGTGAGTCAAAAACAGCAGCGACACGGCTATGAGATTTGCTCTGCTCAACCTCTCGCCGGATTTTGCAAACTCACGCTCAAACCTCCCTTCGAACTCACCCTTCACGTGATCCAACTCACCCTTCACACGATCCAACCTTTCTTCCACTGCTTCGACTCTCTCCACTGCCTGCTGCAAGCCTTTCGTAATATCCTTATGAAGCGACTCCTGCATCGTGCGCATTTGTTCTTCCTGCCTGCGTGCCTGTTCTTCCTGCCGGCGAGCCTGTTCCTCCTGGCGACAAGCTGCCTGTTCCTCCTGACGGCGAGCCTGTTCTTCCATCATGCGAGACTGCTCCACTTTCAGTGCCCGCAGTTGTTCCTCCATCATGCTCTGGATTTGATAGAGGAAGTTTCCTGGGTTCTGCTCCGGGGTGCGCTGCACTTCACCTCCCTCAGGTCTTCTCTCTGGGGTGTGCTGCACCTCAATTGCAAGGGCTGCACCTTCCAGCCGCGCTTCCGACATGGCCCGGGTGGTGACTCCCTTTAACTCCTTTGGCACCAGCGGCATCCTACTCCAATCCCACTTCTGACACCAAATGTTACGAGCGACGGGTTCAGGGATTGGAGTGAAACGCCAAGTCCAAATTTACAGAGTTTATTGGGTTTATCTTACACACGGTCCTCCTCGCAGGGTCCTCTTCGCGGAGTCCTCGACGCAGAGATTTCCCCTTGCACAGTCCTCGTTACAGGGTCCTCAGACGGGGGTTCTCCTTTACACCACTGTAGCACTGTTCACTACGTCACTTCTATGACGTCACGACACGTCACCACTACGACGTCACGACACACGTCACAATTATGACGACACGGCACTACACTCACTTGACTACACACTGTTTACTTCTCACTAGTTACTTTTCACTTATTCTCTTCTTCCTTTTAGTTTCGCACTTATCACTGTTAAACTCAGTACTGCCCTGTGGCCGCAAACTCGCCGGCTTATATAGCCCTATAGAATCTTCCAGAATATTGAATTTCGATCTTCATTTCGTTATTTCTTTGTTTCCTTCCAAACGCTTCTAATTATCTCTAGCTCCTCCCCCTTTCTCGAATATTCCTAGATACGGTTATTTTGTCTCTTTCCAAATATTCTTTCCAATTTTCCTTCTCCCTCTTTCCTCTGGAACATTCCTGAACAATATTAAAATCTAGAAATATTTTCGTCGGGGTGAGGTCTCGAACCCAGGACTTCTCGAATTTTCGGGATCGCACGTCCGACCGCTGAGCCACAAAGCTAATTGACAAACCCTCTGAATTTGTGAATGCCTTTTTACGATTAATGTTTGGCAGCATCCGTGACAATATCGTCGAATCGAGGGTATTTTGCCGCTCGCGTCGCGCCGCCGTGTCCCGCGCCACGTGGCTCGCGTCCAGCTCCCGCGCCCCGCGCTGCGCCGCGCCAGCTCCAGGTGCTGCTGCAGCGCCGCCACGTGCGCCCCGTGTCTACAGTCTACAGTCGTTGCGAGTTGAGGTTTGATAACTCGCGGGCCAGGTTTGTGCTTTGACTTTGTACAACGCTTGGGTGCTCGGCCGCGCCGGCCCTCCATTTTTGAGGGAATTCTTCAAACCCCGTGCGCGGCATCTGGCCAAATTAAAACTACTTTGAGGCTAGGGTATTTTATTGCCTTAAGGTTTAAAGATGTTATACGACAAGCCTATTTTAATTTAACTAATGTCATGATAAATCTGATAATTTGATAAATTTTCCGATGATTAGCTGACATTATTGCGGTTCGTTTTAGACGAATTACCGGTTTGACCGAGGTTAGACCGATATCGAATTTGACCGATGTCATATATCCGTTAGACCGGGATTTTCGAATATCAGATCTGTTATCAGGAGCAGGGGTGGTGGGATGTCGATGATTTCCAATCTATTTAATTTTCATACACACATAATTATGTACATTGACGACCGTACTTCGATTTCGGAAAAGTTATCGCTACAAGTACCTACCATCTTCTAAGTTTGCAGATTGCGAGTGAGTGAATCGATAATTTAAAGAAAAGGGGGCGTCAGTAAAATGGTTGTCTAAAGTGATTATTTATTTATTTATTTATTAGGCACATAAAACAGATTACAGTTATAAAACACCAAATATAGACAGGTTATAATGTAAAGCAAGCCATAATCCTAAGCATATGTGCACATCATGAAATAAGCAAAAGATAAACAATTAGCATCGTGTGCGTGACTCTATACATACTAAAAAGAAAAAGAAAACAAGAGGACAATTTTTCCATGCATCGAACAACAAAAAATTACAGAAATAAAAAAGACAAACAAAAATAATGTTGAGAACTTAATATGATATCTAGTCGTTTTTGGTTGTACCTAATTGTACCTAACTAGGTCTTCTAGGTATTCACAGCAGAGCGGAGAGCGGAGATGACGCGTCTTTTGTACCGATACTGGTTCGAATCGAATATATCTAGTTCGTTAGATTTCGCGACAATTTCGTTATAATTACGACACATACGTGACAGGGGGTTATAGAAAGAGGTATTATTAATATAGATCTGCAAGGAAAACGTTTTGGGGACTCGGACTCTATATTGGGTATTTATATTAAGAGACGATAGGAGAGCAGGGCAGTCGATGGCCGAATGAAGAAGTTTGTGGAGAGTGGAGAGGTCGAGTTGCATGCGCCTCAATTCAAGTTTCTGCACTTTAAATATCTCACAGCGTCGGTCGTAGTCTGGGAGCCTTAAGTTCATACGGTAAGACAAGATCCTAAGACATTTCTTTTGCACGCGCTCAATGCTGGATATATGGACGGAATAGTAAGGAGACCAGATAGGGCAGCAATACTCAAGAATACTCCTGATGAGGCTGTAGTAGAGAAGCAAGAAACTACTCGGTTTTTTGAAATCTTTAGTCACCCTTGAGATGAAACCTAGAAGCTTGTAAGCCCTGGCAGTAATGCTTTCGTAGTGAGGACGAAAAGAAAGCTTCTCATCAAAGAGAACACCCAGATCTTTAGCCACAGTTTTCCGTTCCAACGTTTGGCCTGATAGTTGGTAATCATATACAATTTTGAGGTGCTTTTGTGTGAATGTGATCACGAAACATTTAGTGACGTTGAGACTCATGCGGTTACTAATACACCAATCATTAATTGCGTTTAAGTCCTTCTGAAGTACATGACAATCATTGACAGACTCCACACGAGTGTAAACCTTAAGATCATCCGCATATAGCAAGCAGGGGCTGGCCAAGCGCTCAATTAAGTCGTTGATAAATAATATAAAAAATAATGGTCCGAGATGAGAGCCTTGTGGAACGCCTGAAGTTATTGGCATAGGAGAAGAAGTGAAACCCTTGACTGCAACCAGTTGACTTCGACTCTCAAGATATGAACAAACCCAACGAAACAAACTCCCGTGAATACCATGCAAGAATAGTTTATTACACAGAATCGAGTGGTCGACCTTGTCAAAGGCTTTAGAAAAATCGGTATATATAGAGTCGACTTGGCCTCTTTTAGCAAAAGCGGTACAAAGGTAGCTTTTGTAAACAAGGAGATCGCTCAGAGTTGATCTCTGGCTAATGAAACCATGTTGTTTTTCAGACAGTGAGGGTTTAACATGAGAATAAAAGTATGTATAAACCAATGCTTCAAATATCTTGCCAAAACATGAGAGAATACTGATTGGACGATAGTTCTCGCAACGAGATTTATCACCTGATTTGTGGATAGGGATTATATGTGCAATTTTCCATTTAGTTGGGAAGACGCCCGCAGCGAGAGATTTGTTGAATATTAAACACAATGGTAATGAAAGTTCTTTAGCACAGGCAACTACAAACAGGGGAGGGATGCGATCAGGTCCCGAACCCTTGTTCTTGTCAAGATGTTTCAGCGTCTTCACTACATCTTCCCTGCTAAGAATAATATTTGACAACACACCTCTATTAGAGTCGTTACCTGACGCACTAGGTACAGTGACTTCTACGGTAGACGTTTGAAAAACAGAGCCAAAATATTGAGAAAAGAGTTCACATATTTCCTGGCTATCGGAGGATATGGTTCCATCGTACGACATTGCCTGAGGCATGGCCGTTCGTCCCCTCTTAGAGTTTACAAAGTGCCAAAAGGATTTAATGTTATAAGTTAGCGTATCTTCGACAGACTCAATAAATGAGTTATAACATTTTTTTATTAAGATTTTACATCTAGTACGTAGCAGGGCAAAAGTATCGTAGTCTCTAGGATTACCGTATTTTTTGTAAAGTCTATGGTATTTCAATTTTTCTCGCAGGCACCTAATTAATCCGTAACTATACCAAGCAGGATACTCACTCGATTCATCTCTGGTTAATGGAGTATGTCTGTTAATAGCAGCATATAGCGCGTCATAGAAGGCATTAACACACTCGTTGACGTCAGGGGAAGAGAGAATATCGTTCCAGTTTGTGCAGTCTAATTCCAATCGAATTTGATTATAGTCACACTAGATTAAAACCGAATAAGAATGGTTTAAATTATCTTGTATAACATTTGGTAACTTTTATTTAAACGGCTCAAAGAGCTGATTTACCTATGTTTTTCTTGTTACTAGCCGACTTATCGGAATGTTTAGCGAATGACCGCCATCGATCAGTTGGAGCCAAAATGATTTGAATATTGTTTACGGTCTGTAACTTGATATTTTACTAGAAGTTTTGGTTAAATTCTGAAATATTATTAACTCTTCGAGATTCTTCCGTGCGTCGCGTCGTCGTATTTGCCACAGTAAATGACGGTTTGTTCTACATATATGTGAGCAAGTGTTCTTTTCATCAATCTTTTGATTTTATTAATTTATTTTTTAAAAAAGGAGGTGGAAACTCCCGTCCATCGAACCCTATAAAACCTGAGAAAACATGTCAAAATAGATTTATTCGGGTGGGTGTCGAATCACAAGAATATTAATGCTACTTCGACACATACATTTTCTACAGCGATTGTTTAGCCAAAGAAGGTAGAAATTGGACGTAATTTTATAGCAATTCTAGCTCATCGTTCAATTCTTAGGTAAAACCAAGTCTTTTCCAAAAGACATTGTGAGACTCTTCAGAAAGCTTCGCTGCATCGAACGAATTATCGTGTTCTTCAATTGATTATAGATGCTATGAAAAGCATTGGACAGATATTTAATTACAAAAGTCAGTAATTTTTCTAATAGTGATAGATCATTTCTTGGTGCCTGTCTACTGTAACATGACCTTAAACAAGAATTCTTCACGAAAAGCGGACGAAAGAAGGAAGGAGTGGAATCTTACAATAGATCGTGCACAACTACAGTAGGGTAAGGACCCTCTTTTGAAGTCAAAACTTTACTATCTTCGCTTGCACTCTTCCAGTTGGGTAAAGCGAACAAAGTCCCTCGTCGATTATCAGACGTCGCAAGCTACGTCGTCGACAATTCCAGTTGGGCAGAGTCCCTTGTCGGAAGTAAAATATTTACGAGCTTCGTAGTGCACACTACGACTTGGGTAAAATTTCTTGACAGAAATCAAATTTTATCAATTTACGAGCTTTGTCGTGCAAACTTCCAGTTAGGTAAAGTGTCTCAGAAGTCAGATCTTTGAGAGTTTCAACGTGCACACACCAGGTGGATGAAATTCCTCCTCTGAAGACAGACCTTTGAGAGCTTCGTCTTGCATACTTCCAGGTGGGTAAAGTCCCTCCTTGGAGGACAAATTTTTGCGAGCGTCGTCATTCACACGTCCGGTTGGGTTAAGTCCTCTCTCGGAAGACAGATCTTTGCGAGCTTCGTCGTGCACACTTCCAGTTGGGTAAAGTCCCCACTCTGAAGTCAGATCTTTACGTGCTTCGTTGTGCACACTTCCAGGTGAGTAAAGTCCTCACTATGAAGTCATCTCTTTACGAGCTCCGTTGTTAACACTTCCAGGTGGGTAAAGTCCCCAAACTCTGAAGTCAGATCTTTGCGAGCTTCGCTGTGCACATTTCCAGTTGGGTAGAGTCCCCACTCTAAAGTCAGATCTTTACGTGCTTCGTTGTGCACACTTCCAGGTGAGTAAAGTCCTCACTATGAAGTCATCTCTTTACGAGCTCCGTTGTTAACACTTCCAGGTGAGTAAAGTCCTCACTATGAAGTCATATCTTTACGAGCTTCGTTATGCACACTTCCAGGTGGGTAAAGTCCCCAAACTCTGAAGTCAGATCTTTGCGAGCTTATTTGTGCATTCTAGGTGGTTAAAGTCTCTCATCTGAAGATAAATCTTTGCGAGTATCGTTGTGACCACTTCCAGGCGGGTAAAGTCCCTCTTTGGAAGTAAAATCCTTTCCAGGTGGGTGTAGTCCCTAATTGGAACCTAAGACTGAGCTCTGCGGGCTTTGTCGTGTCATCTGGGCCGCCTATACTGTCGCAGAGCTTAGATATCGAGTCGTGAGTTCCAGCGGTCAAGTCCCTGGAGTCTCCGACAGCTTCCAGCGGTCATCATAGACGATTATAAATAAGAACGTGAGCAGCTGTAAAATTTTATACGAGTTTTGACAGCTTTGACTATAGTCCGACAATTGTTCGGCCTTGGCTAATATGTATAATAAAAGTGGAGATCTTGGCCTTCTGTCTGTTTATGAATGATAACAAAACATATTAGCGGGTTTATCGGAGTACAATTCAATGAGAAGTCAATTTGAATTTTGTACATAGTATGACTATGAATTGCTTTAATTGGTCAGACTTACTGGTATTCAAATTCTATCAATAGAAAGTTTGACGTCAGTAAAGTCATCAATACAACCAAATAGCTCTTACAAAGTGGACACAGAATAGTAGCATCACCGCTGAACGCGGACGGGGTAACCTAGTAAAATTTTGGAAGATCTGAAACTGGAAGCATGGTTCCCCAAAAGCAGCCTGAGTGTATAAGAAGACATTTTAAAATCGTCGTTAGCTCACATTATTTTCCTATCGAACTCCATGAATAAGATGGCTAAAGTGGTGCTTTCATAAGAACATAAAATATAATTTTGTCATTTCCTATCCATCGGCATCGCCTAGAATTTCCGGCGTAAGGTTGTTCTGATTCTCTTCCTACTCTTGTTCTGTGAAAACTTGCACACCAAAGAGGAACCACGTTTATCGTGTTCTATCAACTTTCATAAATCTGTCGTGTTTACTTTCTGTGACCCTTACCTAGGCTAGGAATAGAGCGACATCCTCGCTTAACACACAAAACACACAGATTGTCAGAACTTCGATTTAGGATCTATCTAGAGATGATAAGGCCATTATGCCATTCGTTGCATCAGTGCGCCACCTTTTTTGGGCATCGGCCCGGCCAGTATACAGCTTAACTTTAATGTGATTTTGGTAATGATCTTCAAATTACATATATTCCTTATTACCTTGAAACAAACTTAGCATCATTTCGCAAGTACGGATCGACTGTTCGGTTGATCCGATCAAAGTTTTAGCCACGAAATTAGATTCTGACAAGTATTTGATTATTACTCGGTATAAATGAGCTAAATCTCAGCTTTGTTTATTTAGGTATCTATCTATTTAAGAGGTCAGGCCTCTTCCCCGGTGGGGAATTATAATTATAGCTTTTCTTTTTGTACTTACAGTTAAAGCGACTTCTCAAGTTGGATCAGTAATTTCTTCCTCGATGCTGTATTAAAGGGATCTGTAAAAACTTCCATAATTACCACAGAAAACAAAATAGGTAGATTAAAGACAAAATTTATCATAATCTTTTCAAACATTTAGTTTTTGATAGAAATGGTTCGAATAACTTTGTTAGATTAACAAAGCAACGTTATAATACCTATATATTGAAGAGTATTCAATTAATTATATTATTTTGTTTTTTCTTCTCTTACCATAACAGTACCTACTATGTTTTTGTTTTTAATAACAATATATTCTTTATTCTATTGAATCTGGTACCTATCATAACTTCATCCCCGCCATTCACCAGGTGATAACAGACACGTCTCACAACCCTGGAGGGACGAAAGGATTACAATAGAAAGATTTTACCTTACAATAAAATCAATATTGTGATCCTGAAGTCCCTCCAGGGCCTATTTAAGGCCACCTGGGTGAGTCGCAATGAACAAAATGGCGTCAGAGCCAATTCAGCACGCTGGCGAATGGCGGGAAAATGACAAGCGGAAGTTAGCATTCTATTTATGAAATTAGGAAAATTACAACGGAAGCGGCCAATTAATGGGCTTTTGAGGCAAAAATGCAGTAAAATCCAAGAAACACTCTCTCACAACCCTGGAGGGACTTCAGGATCACAATATTGATTTTATTGTAAGGTAAAATCTTTCTATTGCATAATAATTATCAGTAAAAAAAAACAAAACATTTCTTATGGAATAGGTACGCACGCGCACGGCGACAGATCTACCTACCCATAGTTCGACCTTAATTATATCCATGAACATCGATTTCAACTATGAGTAGGTTGATTTATCGCCGTGTGTACTTAGTCTATTGCTAAAAAGAAATGAAAATCTTAAACATTTAGATTTTGTATTAATTACCAACCTATTCCATAAGAAATGTTTTGTTTTTTTTAATGACAATTATTCAATAATTAATGAAAGATGTGTCGAGTCGCGTTGTCGATCTGCTATAGGGCAGTCACGTTTGTTGGTTGCCCCCTCCCAGCTCGACAGCGGGGCTCCAGTGGTGGCTCAAGATAGTGTTCTTTAATAAGAACAACCCTTGAAGTCACCAAAATATCAAATATAACCGTACAACGTCAAGCACTTTTGCTATAAAAACTCGACATTGGCAAAATCATCATTAACCAAAGATGGCAGCCATTTTTTTTAAAATAGAATAGAATAGAATAGAAAGATGTGTCAAAATATCTGTCGGATAAGCTAACAAGAACTTACCAAGAAGTGGTGAAACAGGCACCTAGTCTTTAATATTAGTTTGATAGGTACTAAGTAAGAAGATTATGATGTTTCTTGATTGTATATTTGATAAGATGGTATTTGGTAAACAAATCACCAGTTAAAATCTTTAAAATCCAAGTAATATCTTTATTGCCTGCCTGAAAAATCTGAAAAAAATATATGTGTAGGTATCAAATAGGTACTAAATTATGCACAGTTAAACGCAAACCACGGAGCCCTTATTTGGAAATTAAAAATTTGGGCAGTCATTCAGACGTCAGAATGACTGCCCACTTTATTACTTAAATTTCTTTTTTATTAATGAGGTACCAAATATTTAATCATAGGTACCAAATAGTAGCAAATAAGTATTAAATGCTGGTAGTATTTTAATCTCAATCTATCACTTTGTACAGTCATTCTGACGCACATAATAGAGCAATACCATAACGAAAGCCGTACTCATTTAACATTTACTAATGGCACAAGAAAGGAATTGGTCGATACCCGAACGACACACGAGAGTTTTGTCATCAAATGTTTCAAATATTTGACGTTCCGTGGTAAGATGTAGCGTTCGGTCCTAAGCAAACAGACGGAGAATACGATCTGCCTCTCGGAGCAATGACTATTATCATAGATGAGTAGAGGAGGAGGAGGAAATATATGTTTTCTGCCCTCCGGACGGAAAGCATCAATTTTCGTCCCACTGCGCTAAACGAAGTTGCCGCTTTCCACCTAGAAAAATAGTATACTAACCTCGGGCAGTAAATAAGAAAGCCTCAGATCTCAGGCGAAGCTTTTCTTACTTTCTTGCCCTCGGTGTGTAATCTACAATTATAGTCTACTAGCTCGGCATGCGTTGCAATTTTGCAAATGCTGCTTTTTCTAAACGATTTTTTTATGTAACGCACAACTCACAACTCTCAAAGTTTCACTGGCCGACGAATGATAAACTAAACGAGTGCCTTATGCACTCCCCCCGGTCCCTTATGGACCGAAACGTTAGTCGTGGTTAGTGGTGTTGACATTTGACAAGATGTTAATATAAAAAAACGGAAAAACAGAAAATCGTTTTATACAAAATTAATAAATGAAAAAGATTGATTGATTAGTATATTACATTTCAAGTATCATACACATTAATGGTAATTGATGAGAATGTGATGTTAGAATCGTGGGAAAAGTGTCAGCATATTCAGAAAGTCCCTATACAGGGTGTTACATAAGTAAGAATAAATTTTTAAAAATCTTAAAGGGGTTGCTTAGACCGTCATACTGAACAACTTTCTCTATGGGACCAACATAGAAATCGCGAAAAAAAAAAATTGAATACATATTTTAGCTCAAGTCAATTTGTAGAGTATAGAACATAATCATTTTTTTTCGCGATTTCGATATTGGTCCCATAGTGAAAGTTGTTGAGTTTGATGGTCTAAACCACCCCCTTAAATGTTTATTTGTATTTTTGTAACACCTTGTATAGACATAGGGAAAGCTGTTAGTTTCATAATCTGAATATCCCCAGCCAATATTTTTTTTAAATAAGAAATAGGGGTGTATATCTATTTTACTTAGTCTGAGACTTATCCGAGGGGATGAGTCGGTTGTAGACACGACACAGCTTTGCGTCTGGAATATTAAACCGAAATCTGGATGGAATGATTAAAATATTCCTCTTAATTGAGCTTTATTCAGTTGCTAGTGAATAGTTGTGAACTAAATTAGACATTTGTGGGGTTTTTTATTATTTAATCCATAGCATTAATGGGTTTAGTACCTATACATATCCTGCAAACGTTGAAGAAGAAATTCCGATGCGTATCATGCGTATGTGAATTCAACCAATCCGCATTGGGCAGGGCAGGCCTGTGCCCTGCTGTGATGATGATGATGATAAATGGGATATTACCCGAAAGTATCTGTTACCCGTTATTAGTCCACCAATCCGCATTGGGTACGCGTGGTGTACTGAGATACGACTGTACCAAACCCCTGACACTGCCTACAAAAAACAGAAATTGACAAGATGACGCCAGCACATGCGAAACGGAGTCTAGGGCTGCAACAACTTTAGCTGCGTGCGGTACGATTTGTGTCCTAATGTTATTTTCACTAAATAACTATAAGAAAATAGTACTCTCAAAATAGTAATCACGCCGAAAAAATGGTAATATAAAATCTAGCAAAATATTTTTTTAGGGTCACACGAAAAGTGGGGATAAAATTTTTTTTTTTCTCGTCTATCCCATGGTGTGGAGTATCTTTAGATAGGTCATTTAAAAGTATTGTGGGTGTGAAAAAACATTTTTCGATTTAGGGATCCGTTAGCGAAATAATAAGCTTCAAAGTGTAAATCTTTGTTAGAGTCAAGTGGGGACACTGACCAGCTAAACGGCAGTAGTGTATATAACGAAGTTAAAAGAAAAACTATCAACGCTCAGTAGGCTTTACAAGTTAACTACCCCTTCTAAGTCCGTATATTGAGACGGGCAACTACTGAACCCTACCCTGCGCATGGCCCGACATGCACTTGGCCGGTTTTTAATGAGTAACAAATCTTTAAGGGCGTAGGTATTCAGACCGTGAGTCTGAACAACTTTTCCCAAGGTACATGGGTCGAAAAACGATATTTTTTTTGGACCTCCCATACAACATTGTACGGGACAGCTGATTTTTTTTGCGATTTCGATGTTGGCATAGAAAAAGTTGTTCACTTTGATGATCTTATCATCCCCTGATAAAAGTGTCAGCATATTATGAAGGACCCTGTATATTTAACTGAGAATCGATTTTATGATACCACCGATAATTTTATCGATACTAATAACGTTGCAACACTACTTGAAACACAAGATCAAAAACTCATGTTTAAACCCTCTACCGCAATACCTCCAGAGGCTATCTATTTAACAAAGGTCATTTGGTCCGTCCGTCGCAAGTTAGCGGTTTTCAACAGATTTCATAACAAACTTTTGTAATGTAAGAAGTCCTAAGTAAATACGTCAGTGACGCTTAAGGGTTGAACTACATCACACAGCACCGCATCGCATTTTTTCGTCGCTTAAAGGCCTCCGCTCATTGCAGCGATATTATCGAGCGATATTATCGCTGCGATTTTGCGATAATTGTTCTCAGTACATTTTGTATGGGGATGCGCGCGATCCTACACACTGCCACGATATTATCGAGCGATAATATCGCTGCGATTTTGCGATAATTGTTCTCAGTACATTTTGTATGGGGACGCGCTCGATTCCACACACTACCGCGATATTATCGCAACTCTTTCGACTATATTCAGTGGTGGGGCGCATGCGTGACGCGAATCGCGGAATCGCTGCAGTGTGTAAGGTGTCGCGATATCGCTGTCGATAATATCGCTCGATAATATCGCTGCAATGTGCGGAAGCCTTCATCCTTTTCTGTCACTCAGGAACGTCATTTGCTAGAGCATATTTATAAGATAGACGATAGCACGCGGCCGTGCTGTCGCGCGCGATCGCGTTCCGTCTATCTTATATGCTCTAGCAAATCACGTTCCTGCGTGACAGAAAAGGATGGAGCGACGGAAAAATACGATGCAGTGCTATTAAATGAGGTTCAACCCTTAAACAGAGCTTTGAAAGCGTTTTTCTTTTTGAAGTGTGTAAGGATTCTGTTGATATGGTTTTCAAAGCAAATATGAAGCTTTGTTTGTGAGTTGGTACGTTATACAGGGTGTAATAAAACAACCTAGTAATAGGTACTTAAGGGGGTGCTTCAGAACATCAAACTGAACAACTTTCACTATGGAGCCAACTGCGAAATCGCGAAATAAAAACCAGCTATCAGATTTTTTTTTTGCGATTTCGATGTTGGCGCCATAGAAAAAGTAGTTCAGTTTGACGGTCTGATCATCCCCTTAAAAAAGTGTCGGCATATTAAGAAGAACCCTGTATACTTAGTAATATCGATCGGTCATGCTGATACTTTACAAAACCTATCGCATTAAATCAATTAAAATGTATGTTGACTTTAACTAATTATTTTGTAGGTAAGTAATTTTATTTTGAATAATTTTTTTATATGATCGGCAAAAGTGTTGGTTGGAGCATTAAGTTTTATCGAGCGCCGAATATTTGGACGAAAATATAAATAATGACCGATGACTATTCCAGCCTTAATATACAAGGTGTTTAAAAATACAAATACTTAAACATTTAAGGGGGTGGTTTAGATTAGACCATCAAACTGAAAAACTTTCACTATATGGGACCAACATCGAAATCGCGGAAAAAAAAAGCGGATGTTCCATACACTACAAATCTACTTGAGCTATTTGTATGGGATAGCAGATTTTTTTTTTGCGATTTGGATTTTGGTCCCATAGTGAAAGTTGTTCAGTTTGATGGTCTAAACAACCCCCTTAAAAGTTATATATGTTTATTTTTACTTTTGTAACACCCTGTACTACTGTAAGTACCTATACATACACAACCTTCGATCAACACTACCTATAATAAATAATTTTACAATATCGTCGTAAATGTTATTGCCACATTGTACTTAATTTGTAAAATGAATTATTTTGGTAATATAGACCTGGGGCCAATTTTTTGTATACCATGACCATTGTAATTTAAAATGTCAATTTAAAGTACATTGCTGGTTAGTTTATGTTGTTAAACTACAAGTTTAATTTAAAAATATTCTCAGTAATATAATATAATAATTTTTCATTGAAAAGCAGTATTTATCACATTTATGAAATAGGTCTCACGTGTACTTAACTACAGTACAAAAGGTAACCCAGGAACATGGTAACCAGTAAATTAAATAACTATTTACATCAAATTAAATTGGATTCCACTGAGTGAGCAAAATTTTTGCTACCCTAACTAACATTTACCGCTTGAAAATTAAATTCGTTCTCTGAAAAACGACCCACTTTTATCCATCCCTCTCAAATATCTGGCAGATTCCACAAATATTTGAAAATCAAACTCGAGTAAATACTGAAATGTAATGAAATTGCCGAGGGAGAACTATTTACAAACCAACATACCTAGTCGTATGTAGCCAAGTACTGAATACTGCGCGGCTACTCTTATGAGTCAACTAGGGGGGCGCTCCCCGCCTGCCTCTATTCTATTTTTATTTAATGGTGTTTCCTTGTTAGATTTCGCCAGTGTCAAGTAGTTTGAGGGAGTGTCTATCCAATCTCGAGGATTGTTTTTGAGTAAGAACAACTGAGATGGATTTTGGAGCCTCGAGGCAGGCTGAGACGCGAACCGTGCGAACACCACGCTAGAGACAAGAGTGTTCGGGGCAAACCCTGCAACGTGACTCCGCTTGCCTCTAAGTAGGGCCGAAAATGTATGGATTTTTACATAATGGGGTTCGAACTTAAACTTTGAAATAGTTTCTGAATCATCATCATTATTATATAAGGGCCACGCGTTCTCGTGAAACTTCTCATACCTAGTCCTGTTACGCAATGTCTTAACCTTTCAAATATGTGTTTATAGGAAACGTCGACAAGAATTTGCGAATTTCATAAAGCATTATGATTTCTTGAAGAACTTCCAGGTTTTGCGTGATAGTGTTAAAACAAAATCAGGTCTTGAGGAATCGTGTTGAGACCTACGAATAAGAATAACTATAGAAGAGTAACTCTAAACAAAATCGAAATAATTTTTGGCACCCAATGAAAAATGACATTTTGTATGAGTTTTGGCGGCCAGGTACAATTTTTAAAGAACAAATTTAGAACACGGTACACTTTTTTTGGTGCCACTTTTCGAACTTCATTTACACTTCTATACATTTTTATTCGTAGGTTGAGACCCATTACAGTGGCCGGGTTATATCTTATGCCATATATTTTATAAGGAAGTAGGAACACTAGTTCAATATTTAATACACTATATTTGAATTGAATTTAAATTTACAGTTACAATTTTCTTGAAAACTTTAGTTTTCAGATATTCATTTAAATTTTATTACTACACTTTTGAACTTTTCAATATTATAATGTGTCGAAAAAAAGGTTGCCTTTGCGAATATCAATGCCTTTTGCTCGCAACTTCACCCGGGGAAATTCGGATAGAGACAGAGAATAATATTTTGCATACAAACGTTTACACCCCATTTCACCCCTTTAGGAGCAGAGTCTCGAAATATAGTGCTCCCCTACATCTTCTGTAGAATAGGTATTTTCCAAATATGTTTCTATCCTCAGTGGTTAAGGCTGTGCATTGTCTTTCAGTCAATCAAGGAATTCGGTATGTCAAGTTTTTTTTTTTTTGGAGGGCTGATTCGAAAACCATTTCGAGATAATTGTCTAAATATCAATATTTTCTATGTCAGACATTATAAAATGAAGGGATTACAGATATTTTTAATAAAATAACGTCGATTTTGTCACGAGTGACGTCACTCGTTGGACCTGCAAACTCCTTTGTAAACTAAATTAACTTAAACCGCACCGCATTGATGTTCCTTAGTTCACCTCGTCACTATGGCAATGACAGACCGCAATGTGTCATTTTGATTTGTTTTGTGTGACATGTTGTTTGTTTGAACGAGCTTGTCTATCGCTAGAGTATAGGTATGTCAGTGCTTGATACTTACTACTGTAGTTACGGTGCGCATTTTGTATGTCAAAATCCGTTCTCAAAGAAATTACTAGGAGCGCTATACGAAATTTAATACGAAAATGGGAGCAAAACTACTGAATTTAACTACAGTGCAAACTCACGATAAGACTATTAAATAAGTAACTTGGAATTTAACAAAAAAAAAATTACTAGGTATTTATCTTTATTTGTATTTACACTATGAATGTATAGAAAGATGCCTTTAGGATTACCAATTTTTTATTTTCTAAAAAGTTTTGTTTTCTTGGAAATATTGCGAGACGGACTCACAATTGGCCGGTTTTTATTTGTTGTAGGTACTGTAGAGTTTGCTCTATAATCATAAGATTGACGCTTGTTTGTATTACTATTTTTATGATAGAGCGAGAAGAAAAAACGTTGAAAAAAACAAGATTCTTGTACGGGGACACCCCTTAATTTTTACCTTTTTGACATTTTAAATAATAACAATGATTTTCGTACCACTTGCTCAAAAAAGTGACATTCTATGCCACAAAAAGCGAACATAACAATAGTCATTATTAACCTGTTAAAAACAGGGAAAGAAAGTTGGACTGAATTTCATTCATCCCCTAGGGAGAGAATGTGATTTAAATTTTCAACTGAACTACATCTGTGTTTACACCATTGAGTTTGTATATAAAGCATTATACTTCTTTTGTAAAAGGAATACGCATTTATTTTTATGAAATATCTCGATAAAGGTGAATCCTATCAAAAAATTAACCATTTTTTCGAACCCCTAAGTTACCCATAAACCGACCCTTCCGCATGCAAAAATAAAAAAAAATCATTTATTTCAAAAAAAAAATTTTTTTTCGCAAATGGTACGAAAAGTAGAGTATTTTCCTCGGTGATAAAGCTGTCTTAGTCTTGGGTGAGTTTAAATCCCTCGCTAAACTCAGGACTCGTCTTAAATCCCTCGCTTCGCTCGTGATTTAAGTTTTTAACACCCTCGCTACGCTCGGGAGTAAACCTCGAGTCCTTCATCACGCTCGCGATTTAAAACCCCACCCGCGACAGAAGACACTGCTTTATCCCCTTGGTTAATAATCTACTATTTCTGTGAAATTTTCAACTGACTAGCTGTTACGGTTCAAAAGTTACAGCCCTAACTAAATAAGTAGGACAAACGGACGGCCGGACAACATAGGCTTATAAATAGGGTCCCGTTTTCACCCTTGGGTACGGAACCCTAAAAAGAAAAAAATATTAAATAAACTCATTATACCGACATGGTTATTAGCACTTTTGGCTCCAGTCTAAGTATTCCTGGATGATGAGGGCTAGAAAATGATCATGTAATAATAGCTCATGCTGACACGAAAGAAGATGAACACTCTGTATACAGGGTGTAAGATATGATATTTTCATTAACCTTCATACAATGATACTTTTCCATACACCCTGTATACAGAGTGTTCATCTTCTCAAATCAAACTGAACAACTTTTACTGTGCGAACCGGAACCAGAAAATCTACTTTACCTATACATTTGACTTGAGTAGGCATTGCAGTTTAGTACTGTCAGGTTTGTTCCCATAGAAAAATTTGTTCAGTTTGATGGGTAAAGTATGTGGTTTAAAGGTTAATGATACTTGTCCTTACACCCTGTATATTGCTAAGTTTCATAATAATATGATAGATACCTCTACATAATAGCCCTTCCACCATTCTTCTTTATGATAATTTAAGAAACTGCAACGCAGCCAAAAACGCAGCTCTTCCAAAATCCTAGATTAATTTTCATTGATAAAACATTTTATGGGCCGTATTATTCCGTGCGAACGCGCCAGAACGGTCGATTGAATCTCAAAGCGTTTAATACAACGTGAAAGTTCTCTATTATTGCATCTGCACTCATAAATATGTGAACATGAAATGAAAGCGGCGAATAACCTCCAATATGTTTATCTGTCGCTCGTACTTATAAATATTTGAAATTCTGTTCAGCTTTCATTTTGTTTATATTCCCAAATGTCGCAAACTTCTGTAGTTATAAAGACAGGTATTATTTTATTTTTAGATTCTGGTACTTGCGAATTGAGAATAGATGGTACCAAAGTACCAAATATATAAGTACGTGTGAAAATATCAAAGATAAAAAAATGATAGTGAAACCTCTCGATTAAATTAGTGACTTATAAACTCACATTCAAATAAATAAGATACAATATTATACATATTTTCCTAACCTATTTTCAGGATGCAAAATTTGTTTAACTTGAATCCTGAAATTCCTGAAAGACTAGATTTTTGTCATTATTGTATAAAAAAACAACAACTTAAGTATAATTAATTACTCAAACAGTACTCCCAAAAAATTGCTTACCTATTTAAAAAAATACAAGCTTAATATATTTGACGTTGATAGTTTCAGAAAATAGACAGACGACTGGAATAACACAGTTTAATTCGTCCAGACAAATCTATTGTTAACTCAAAAAGTTCCGACTAGTCGATACTGGAAATCCCTCATGTACCAAACCCATTGAAGTAAAATATAAAATGACATGAATGAACGAAACGTCCCTACGAGTTCCAACGGATCGGCGAAACGTGAAATAAAGGAGAAGCTAAATATCCAATAGCTGACTATGCGAAGGGGGTTTTGTTAGCTATAATGCTATTAGGTATAGACATATTTACTACCTGCCCAAACATATTTTATAACTTGAAGAACCGTTCTGCACAGTATCATAATATCCAAACTGTCAAATTTCCCAACTCCACCCCATTATCGGCCCCACAACTTCTAAATGCCCTGCAACCCGAGAACTAAATAGTTAAATAGTTGAGGAAGGGGTCATATTATATAGACTAAGAATACTCTAAGCTCACTCTATAAATTTATGTAAAACTATGTCTACACATATCGAATTGTATATTAATCAGGGCCCTTTTACAAAGGTCCATAACCTCACGACCGTAATCCCTTTCAGGCCCTTTTCATGTATTTTTCTCAATTTTATCAATAAAAAACTAAATACGTAGTCTATACCCAGCATTAGGGTTTACCGGGCTGATGAGAAATGATGAAAAAATAAAAATGTGTTTTTCAATCAAGAAGAGCCGTTCTTATTCTTAAATATCTATATATTATTGAATGAAAAAAAACATGCTGAAAATAGCGAGGTAATTTAACAGAACGAAACTCAATACCAGCATTTACCCCGTTTTCACCAAGTGATAAGATACATTGTTTACAATTTTACAGCTCAGAACAATCACCCTTTAAACCTTCTAATTGTATGCCAATGAAGGATGGGAAACCCATGGTAAACGTGGGTCGTGGTTGTCAGCCATTTTTAAAGCGTGTTATCGAAAAGGTAGCAAATAGCTCAGTCTGCAAACAAGTGGAACAAGCGTTCATTAAACACTTCTGCGCAATTATTTGGAGCGGTATATACGGCGATGGAAACAATGTCCGTTTTATTTGATGCTGCTTCACAAACAATGCCACCTGGGTGCTGCAGGGGGCAAAAATGGTTATGCCCGAATAGTTTCTTTTCTGCCGATTCGTTTTTAGGGAGCAACTCTCACCATTCATGACAGGAGCTTGTTCATCACGGGATACCAGAAATATTGTCCATTTTGTTTCCAACTATAGCCACTAAAGGGAGTCTGCGACAGAAAAAATCCGAAATTACCAGGGAGGAACGTTCTATCAAGTTTGGCGAGGTATATTTCATATACAGCAGTTAGCAAAACATTTTATGAAAACAACTGCAACTTCTACAAACATCCGCAACAAGCGCTCTAAAAAAAGGCCTTCGGACTAATATTTGCATGGGGAGAAACCCCTAAAAAGTGAGTGAGTAAACGTACTACGTTTATTTTCTTAAAACGTATTGATCTGAATTCTAAAGCATCCTTATTTATAGCATAGCATAAGCATAAGCATATGCTCACACCTATATTCCCCGAGGGGGTAGTCAGAGATATTCTGAAACGTCAGAACATCCACGTTTCACCAGTAGTACGGAAAGTTTCACCAGTTTCACCGTTTTATCAGTTTTACCAGTAGCACGAGACGTTTATACACGTAGTACCTAATTAAAGTTCCAATGCTTCTTCTTATCGTGTGGGCAAGCCCTGGTGTCAGAGTTTATTCAAACCGCCTTGCGGCCTCTGACGTGGTGTTTTAGTTCCAATGCTGTGAAGAATGAATACAACGACAGACGAACTGGAAATACTTGCCTTTTCGGTCTACGGAAACCTAAAAACGTATGAAATTTCTGTGTCATCGAGCTGATGGCACGTCATCGAGTTTGACTTGCCATCGTAGTGGAGGCTTGCTGATATACCTGGAATGCGCTGGACATTTGGAAGTCAGAACGATATTCCAAGAGCTCTAAGTGCTTATTGAAATAAACTTTACTTAGACCAAACCCAAAAATACAACAAAAATAAAGCTTACCACAGACATACTTTGTATATCGTTGATGCTTACTAACAATTACAGCTAGAAGAAATTTTTATAAAGTAGCTAGGATAATTATACAGGGTGTAGGTGGGGTGGGGTGGTGCAATACATTACAAATTAAACGGGCACCCCGTACAGACCATGAAACCGACCAACATTCCCCCTGACCATCATCGAAATCGCCAAAAAAAACTCAACTGTTCCATACGTTTAGATCGAGTAGCCATTAACATTGACGATTTCTCTGGAACAGTTTTTTTATCGCGATTTCGATGTTGGCTCTATAGTGAAAGTTGTTTGGTTTAATGTTCTGAAGCATAGTAAGATTTGTAACGTATTTAATTTAACACCCTGTATAAATCTAAACATAATTGTAAATCTTGTGCCGTTCTTGTCAAAGTGATAGCAACAGCAGAGATGTAGGCTATTAAGTATTCTCAAAGCAATTCATCAAGCAGATCCGAAAACTTAATTAACACAGACATAGGTAGGTACTAAGTTATTAACATACCTAGTCAGTTAGTACAGCTGAACACGGTCGTGAGTTGGACCTTTAGAAATTTGGGTTTTACAACAATTCCTTTCAGATTGTTTTTACCCGACTGCGCCCGAAGGAGGGTTATGTTTTTCGAGCGTATGTATGTATGTATGTATGTTTGTATGTTTGTACGTATGTTTCTATGTCTATTTCTTTGGCACGCATATACAGCCTAAACGGCTTGATGGATTTTTACGTAGGAGGTGTCGTTAGATTCGTAAAAATCGTGAGAGTGAGATGGTATCAAATTAAAACTTGAGAACAAACGATTCCATATATGTAAATATTATAGTAATTTTAAGGTATCATTTTCTTTTTTCAATAAATATCCACCCCACTATGAGTGACTGCAATCAGGTACCTGGAGTGTGATTTTTGAAACTCATTCGGTGAGCTCTGCAGTTAAAAATGTCAAAATTATATTTTTGAAAGACAAATCAGTAGTAGAAAAATGCATATCTTCATAGTAATTTTGACATTTTCAACTGCAGAGCTCACCGAGTGAGTTTCAAAAATCGCACTCCAGTAAGTACAAGGAAATTGTTGAGTACCTACATGAGTGTATGAGCTAAACACACACTACAATCTCTCGAGCTTCTGAATCTGATGGGATAGGAAAAAGAATTGGAATCGGATGCAATTACCTATAACTTACTGAAAAAAGTTTCCTTTTTTATTTCACCTCATTACAGTAAAAGGTGTTGCTAAAAAGTGTTAGTAAACTTTACAAATCGTTACAAATTTACCCCTGGTGACCTAAAGTTTATGTCCAGAATCGAATTTGCATAACTTTGGATATTTATATCAAATATTTCGTATCGAAACACGAAGCATAACCTTCATATAATACTAGCGGTCAATGGTATTTCAATTCCCTGAAATCCAGACGTAGATCTTGGAGTCAGCTGAATTCCCAACGGTTGTATTTGCAGCATTCTACCGTCGGTCGATATTTATTATTCATTCATAAAGGAGCACTGCGATATTTACTCTCCCATTACTGTGGCCTCGAGTCGCGTTTCTTTCATTAAAAATTTAACATAAGTCCTTCTTGTAGCGTACGAAGAAAATGTTTAATGGATAAAATTAAATAAACATGCTCCTTGAAACTACCAGGCTTTCTAATTGGGTTTCCAAGGGCCTATTTTTCATGCCGACTTGACATTTGAGATAGTGCTTACTCAATGTTCATGTTATTTTAGATTTCTAGTAGGTAGTCTTATTGTATGACTCGTTTTTCGTTCTTATGGAAAGGACAGGAGCTCCTGTCTGGCCTGGCCTGTCCTGGGCAGCTGCCCAGGCCGATTTGGAGGTGCTTAAATAGACACTGAACTCAGGTCGACCGAAGTAAAGACAATCTGTTCAAGTGGGGTTTCATAGTCATTCCTGCCCAGACACCTGCAAGCGAACGCAGCTTACTAATGCTGCCTGTAATGCTATCCGTGTGGCTAAATATTGGGCTGGAAAATTTTTGAATGACATGCCGTCGATTGATGAAGATGAATGTAGTTCATGCTGACACCAAAGAAGAAGAAGAAGATTATGTTCAATAAATTATTTGAGTTCTTTATTTCTGGAAATGTTACATCTGCTATGGTCGATGACTGAAGAACTGCAAATATATTTTTAAGAGCAGACCAATCTGTCTATCCTCATCCCTCCATCTACCAGAAAATAGTTCATACTCTTTGATAAAGTTATATGTCAAGATTGACAGTCGAAGATACGAAATCGTCGAAAAAATTGGAACCAGTACTGGCCCCAAAACCACGCTGGAACATATACACGCACATATACATAATTTGTATGGCGCCTCCCGCACACCAACCTATGAAAGTTGGCCTCTTTTGTTTTATACGGCATAATTATCATAACCGTCAGGCTCATTCTAGACATATACTTTTTCTAAGTACGTACTATATTATTAACTATTCTTATGCCTCTACTTTGAACTCGCTCGTAATGTTCAACATGGACAACGACTTTAATCCACTGTTTTGTACTGACATCAATTCGCAAGATCCTTTGACCTTGCTATGATGGAAAATGTAGAAAACCGCCCACCTAGATAGTATACGAGTAACCGCACAGCTTGACTTTGCTGGTGACGCTACTTTGGCGAGTGCAAAGTTAGGCGAAAAAAAAGGAATGCAACTGTCTCCGCCGACAGGGGGCAAAAACAGGCACAGTGTTTATATAATGTAGTTTTCGAATTGCTTAGGTAATCTTCTGGAGAGTAGACAAATACAATTTATAACAAAAACTATCAATTAAAAAAAAAACCTAAAACTAAAAAAAACTATAATATCCTAAAACTAAAATAACCTAAAACTTAAGTAGGTAAATTTTATATTTTATTTCACCGTATTTTTTGTTTGCCATTCCTTTTTATCATTGTACCATACATTTTATATGACAATTCAAGCAGTAGGTATTGTCTGTAAATATTATGTAACTGAAAACTATTTACGATGACCAAAACTATGTTTTAAAAAATCATACTTGCGTTACAATATCAGACTCTACTGTGTAGGTAAAATTTAATAGTTATATAAGTAATATAATTTTTATTTGATTAATAATAATTTAATACATAGTCCTCCTAGCCGTGTTCGGCTATGGCGACTTCGACAACAAAATTACTATGTCAACATAGTACCTCAATGTTGAAAAGACATCATAATTGTAGCGGACGGCTTGCGTCCTATGTAATAGTAAATAAGAAGTGTTAAAATAAGTATGTTTGTACGTTTTTATTATACTATTTTTCAAAGAAGATAAGAATTTTGTGGCTTGTTGGACGTCAACACGGCTCAAGGACAGTTCTAGAGATACCTACCAATAACGCCGAGAAGCCGTAGCATGCTACACGTGATACGGCTGTAGCACGTCTTTTATCCCGTTCGTTCGCGCGCAAATAGAAAGAGAGCGAAGGTGTTATAGCGCTGTATCACGGTGGCATGCTACCCATGCTGGATTACAATTTGGTGACTTGTGGAAAGTGTGGTTGTTGCAGATAAGCAGTCCTAACAAAACAAAAATCTATTGCAAATCTTAATAGCTCTTTAAATAACCGCAACGTTAAACTGGTCTTAATTTCCAAGTACAAAGCGTTTAACAAACAAAAAGAAAACAATTAGCAGAAACGCTGCAAGCACTCGCAAAAACGTACATTGTAGATAATTTATTTCCAATCGCTGCAAGAGCAGGCAACGTCGGAGATATTACACATAGGGACGGGGAAAATCGGTGAAAAATTCAGGAATTTTTCAGCATTTTCCAGTCTTTCATGCTAGACGACAAATTCAAACAGTCGCTTCTCGTATACTTATTTGGTAACGGAGATTTTATCGTGATCAATTTTAGCTGACAGTTTAGGTAGACGATGCCGATATTTTAGGTTCAAATTGAGCGTATCATTTATATTGAAAGCTAATTTTACTAAATTATTTATAATAAGTATAAGAATTTTAATCAAATATAATTCCTTTCATCTGGATCCTCTTTTCCTTTTTTCCACTTTGGTTTGAAATTGTTCTTTTTTATTTTCTTGGTCACCTGCAAACTTAATTTTTGCAGTTCATAAATAAGATTGTAGAGTTTTATTAACAGAATTTGAAATAGTGCACAACATTTCGATGGGATGATCTGCGAACCAAAATAATAATATCGTCTGGTGTTTACAAACTTTTTGATTATAGTTGTGATACCCAAATATATAGGTAGTTTAAAGACACAGATAACTGTAATTATAGAAATGAAAAAAACCTTGTTTACGGTTTAATTCAAATGCATTTTAGGTACCGAGGTGTTTTAACCAAACATCCCAGAAAATTATGTGCTCATTTTAAGAGGACCTTTATTTATAATCACTATCGTCTAAGTTGTCAGCTAGATTGGAACGTTTTTGGGTCGACATTAAAATATACTCCGTCTTTGTTCATTTCAGCCCAGGCTTTCATCTTTACGATGACCCTGGTCTGATATACGAGCTGAAACAGCTTAATTAAAATAAACCCTACAACTTGCTTCGTAAAGTTTATTTTACCTCTAGGCATATTGTATCTTTTAAGCTGGCTATAAACCTGACCTATGCAAACTAGGGCACAATAAAGATAGACTTCGATTTCATCAAAATGTACAGTGCACCGCACAGCTATGAAACTGTTGACCCACAAAACACTAATAATAACTGGCACACAATAGACAAGCGGGCCTGGGTTTCGTTAAATCAGCGATGTGAAAGGAATCCCAGAGTTGGATCTGAGCCCAGTCGTCGAGATTGCGGCGATTTATCCAGACTGTGACGCCTAAGATGGCGGTTTTGTTAACATTTATATAGCTACGTCTTGAGAATGCTTGCAGTCTTTGGAAAATGGCACGTTTAGCGGATGAAAAATCGTTTTATTCTGTAATTATTTTGCTAAGCATAGCATTTTGTTCACGAGTCACGACTATTTTACCCGAGATAATCTGAGTTATTCAGCGGCGCCTGCGACTTCGTACGCGCAGACCACTGATTTTAAATACTCATAACTTTTGATCGAATGAACCGATTGAGATAAAATATATCCTAAATCTTAATTCCAACTAAACCTAATGCTTTTGTGAAAACCAAATTAAAATCGTTTCAGGAGTTTTAAAGTGATGCGTGCAAACAGACAACGACGAAAAGACCAAAATTCTAAAAATGATCTCAAAATATTCCATTATTATTCTATAGGTACGCTCCCAATTAATATTTTTGCAAATTTATGAAATGTGCTTCCACACCAAGTTTAGAATTTTATTATTGTATAGATATTATAGATAGGGTATACCATCTAGGCCCATCATATCGAACATTAAAATCGCAAACTAACGTCTAGTTCTGATTTTTTAATATGCTGTTAGGACCACTACCAGTAGCGTATATCCAAGTTTGCAGCTTCGTAAGACCTGTGCTAACTTTGCAGCACTCGAAAAACCATCCCGTTTTTTGGTTTTTTGCTTACATCTCGAAGACTATAAGTCGTATAGAAAAGATTTCTAGGTACAAATTAAACCTGATAAAATTTCCTACAAAACCAGTAGTATGTACTTGTCTCATAGAACTTATCCTTTGAGAGCTACAGGGCCAAGAAAGCAATAGCATTTTAAAAATTATGAAATTAGTATGGCAACCCTCATGAAAGTTGAAGATAAAAAGAAAATGATTTCATATTATTAATCAGCGACCCCGAAAATCCCCGGATACAAATTTGCAGCTGATTCGGTGAACCTTTAAAAGCTGCTGTGGCGTTTGAAATTTCCATGACAGCCATCTTGGATTTTGCAATTTTGGATTTTTTTTTACCGCCAACCAAATCTGACCAAGGTCCTCTATACATTTGTTCAAGGTCCACAACCCTATCTGTCGTAGTTTCCACGGGCCGTTGACATCATCCGTCAGGAGTCGATCTTCCGAAGAAGTCAAAGTTTTCCCTATATCACCAGAGCATCCTTATGATGATCCCTAAATGTCATCCTTGTACCGTAGGGGGAACCCGCAGATCAATAGGAGTTATCTGGTCGATCCCCACTTTGCATAGATAAGTAGATAGATACCCGGATAATTGTTCGCCGAGTTCCCCCCAACCAACGCATAGTAAAATAATTTCAGAGATCATAATTAGGATGCCCTGGTGATAAAAGGAATTTTTCGACTTCCTCAGTAGGTTGACTCCTGATGGATGAGGTCAACAGCCCGCGGAAACTATGAAAGATAAGGCTTGAAGAAATGTATAGAAGACCTTGGTCAGATTTGGATGGCGGTAAAAAAAAATCAAAAATTGCGAAATCCAAGATTGCTGCCATGGAAATTTAAAACGCCAAAGCAGCTATTAAAGGTTCACCGAATCAGCTGCAAATTTGTATCCGGGGATTTTCGGGGTCGCTAATTAAGAATATGAAATCATTTTCTTTTTATCTTCAACTTTCATAAGGGTTGCCATACTAATTTCATAACTTTTAAAATGCTATTTCTTTCTTGGCCCTGTAGCTATCAAAGGATGGAAGTCCTATGAGACAAGTACGTACTACTTGTTTTGTAGGAAATTTTATCAGGTTTAATTTGTACCTAAAAAACTTTTCTATACGACTTATAGACTTAGAGATCTAAGCAAAAAACCAAAAAACGAGATGGTTTTTCGAGTGCTGCAAAGTTAGCACAGGTCTTTCGAAGCTGCAAACTTTGATATACACTACTGGTAGTGGTCCTAACAACATATTAAAAACTCAGAACTAGACGTTAGTTTGTTATTTTAGCGATTTTTTGTGTAAGATATGACCGGCCTAATCATAATTATCCACATTTCACTAGCAGTGTCCAAACTATCTCTATTGTGATGGCCGTGAGTCCATCGACACATTTAATGGGATACACGCCTCGAAATTGAAGCTTGTCGGTGACAGAATTTAGTCACCGGAAAGCCATCAGTGGTATTACAAATCGTTCCTCGCATTGGTAGAGTCTAATCTGGAATGGGATTGAACAGCTAGCCACACCCCGAGGCTAAATTTATTAATTAATTTATTCCCTTTCTCAAAAACTTACCAAGAACGTACGTATAGACAATACTTAGATAATAATGAGGGATTTTCCTAAAGCCATTAAAAAAGAAAAAGTACTTAGTTCCAAATGGCTCGATAGATGGTGTTGACGAGACAGGGGTGAGCGACCTTGCAGATAGGGTAATTAAATACAAATAAAATAGTAAGAATTTGTGTTTTTAAGTAAGCATCATTCATCCATTCTGGGTAAGC
Source organism: Agonopterix heracliana (assembly GCA_963693445.1). NCBI lineage: Eukaryota > Metazoa > Arthropoda > Insecta > Lepidoptera > Depressariidae > Agonopterix > Agonopterix heracliana. The sequence continues at coordinate 8,937,741 of OY856310.1, forward strand.
TCGCTATATCTTCGACCCCATCTTTGTCTCAAGGACTAGATTGAGGTCAAAAAAAAAGAAAAAAGCAGCAAAATATGAACATACATACCATACCTATACACCACTAATTTGTAATTAGTAACGAAACTTTAAGGGTGTATTCAGACCGTGAATCTGAACAACTTTTTCTAAGGAACATGGGTCGAAAAACGATAAAAAAAATTTGACCTCCCAGTCAGTTTGGATCGGCTGTTCGATTTTCAATGGGAGGTCTAAAAATTTTTCTCTTTTTTCGACCCATGTTCCATATGGAAAGTTGTTCAGATTCAAGGTCTGAATACACCCTTAAAGTTTCATTAGGTACTAATTGACAACATTTCATTTTAATAACCACCAGTTTTTAATTTAATGAAAAATATAATAAATAGGTCTGAATCACATAATCTCCAAATGTTTTTCTTATTTTGGTACCTTTCTTAAAATGAAAAGTTGTCAATTCAAAATTAATGGTGTATTTCGTCAAAGGATGCGTTTGACTCAGTGACTTTGACATGCTTTTTTGTTTAATTTATAGCTTAAAATTTTCATCTTCGGAGCCCTCTCTGGCCAACGCCATATATCGCCGTTATGTTGAACTACGTTTGACTAGCTGTCAGAAAACTCCTCATTAGACTAGGTTAGTCTGTTGGAGTATTCAGAGAACCTACAGACAATGAGTACAGACATGGTCTGTATACTACAAGCACTGTGCTTTATTAAGAGTAGTCTCACCCAGAAATGCTTAGTCGCGCTGGAGGTCGTAAAGTATCGCAACCCACACTTTGAAAAACACTGGACTTTCAGCCCCGGGGCAAAACACATAATCTATTTCTAAATATTTTCGTTTAACTTTTCAGTAAGTACAGACAAAAACGTGTTTTACGTCAGTCTGGCTAAACCTAAAAAATAAAATTGTTTGTTATTATATGACAAAACTAGTTACGACCTTACAAACATTTTTTCAAAAAAAATCGTTGGCATGTTACGTATTTGGTATTATGCTTTTGCTTTACTTATTAAAACAAATTTAACTTATGTACGTAATACTGACTGCGCTCAAACTGTGAAGCATACATCGTAAGGAAACCTGCATACGCACAAGAAGAAATTCCGAGGCGTATGTGAAGTCTACCAATCCGCATTGGGCACGCGTGGTGGACTAACGCCCATTCACCCTCCCTGAGGGCCTGTGCCCTGTAGTGGAACGTATACAGGATGAAAGAAAAAGTATCATTAACCTTTAAACCACATACTCTACCCATCAAACTGAACAACTTTTAATATGACAAACCTGTCAGCGCAAAAAAAAATCTGCTGTTCTATTTGATACTAAACTGCAACGCCTACTCGACTCAAACATAATAAAACTGCAATTTTTTTTTGTTTTGACGGATATTTTGCTCCCATAGTAAAAGTTTAATTAAAGGTTAATCATAGTTTTCCTTACACCCTGTGTAGATGATGAATAAAAGATCCTAGATAAAACTCTATTAAGTACGTTGTTTTGGTACCTACCAAAAATAGATACTTTGTTTTGACATAGATATTGAAATAAAAATAAATGTTAAACAGTAAAAGTAACGTAAGTGAAAAGTAACGTTTCGCAAACTTCTAAACTCTATTAGCGTTACGAAGACATGTCGTCTGGGGACGCGAGGGGTAACTTTGGACGGTTTTAGAGACGTTCTTCAGCACGGGTGGTTTTTAGAGTACAGCGACCGCTTTATAAGAAAAGGCAGTTTGCTACGCAGGATATTTATAAGTGCAGAAGTGAGTGCACTAATACCGTGATGTTAGGGTAAACAGAACCCATGATACTGAACAACTTTCCCTAAGAAATCTATAGAAAACTAACTGCCAAAAAATGTTGATTTTCCTAATACTAAATGCAATGCACGGACCCGAAAAAAAGACGGACGTAATCTCGTCTAATCACGAGTAAAGCACCCATTTCTTTTGTGTGTGTGCTGTCACGCGGTACATAATGGTGACGGGTGTCGGACCTGGAGTGCGATTTTTGAATCTCATTCGGTGAGCTCAGCTGTTGAAAATGTTAAAATTACTACGGTGATACGCATCTTTTTACTGCTGATTTGACTTTCAAAAATCGCTCTCCTGTAGCATAATTTTTGAAGGTCAACTCAGCAGTAGAATGATGCGTATCTCCATAGTAATTTTGACATTTTCAACTGCTGAGCTCACCGAATGAGATTCAAAAATCGCACTCCTGCGCCTAGAGCCGTAGCGCCATCTACCGATCCCCTAGAAAACCAAAAGAAAAACGCTCATTAGCTGATCGTAATTTTTGTTTTTAATTTGCCGTTGTTCCTTCGAAAGTTGTTCAGTATCATGAGTACGCAACTGTCCACCCTAACACCCTGTAGTTATGCATTCTCGTCCTTACCTTGCACCGTCACTCACGTTTGACAGCTGAGATAACTGGTACCTATCGCGCAGCGTATCGCATGCGATACAGGCTGTCTCGCATTGACATAAGGTGCATTTTAGATCGTTTTCCTGAAACGATAAAGTGCGAAATTCAAAAAGCGCGTGTAATCTACGTCTCCATAACCTCCTGAATCTGATGGAAGGGAAAACCGATATAATCAGAGGTGGACGTCAGATACAGTGGTTTATAACCGGCAAACTTCGTAATATTCGAGATGTTGACGATCCCTGAATAGCTGTACTGGCCTAAAGGAATTAGTCGCCTCTTGCGGCACTCGTTTGGTGTTCTGTCTGGTGTCCGGCTTCAAATTAAACAAGGTAAACTGTTCAAAAATTTTATCTCTTAGTCTTCGACGGTCAAATAGAAAAATATTACGTGGAATGATAATACAGATGTACCTACTTACAAAGTACGACCAGGAAAATAATTCCGCTCGTCAATCCGCATAGTAGAGAGTCCGCGTCAAAACCCGAAGTCATTTAGTAATCAAAGGGTGCTAAGTCGGATAGCCGCGACATGGGCGCGAGAACAATAAGCCAATAGTGACAAGGGATTGAAGGCATTGATCAATATAATTTCGCGCTATTGAAATTTGTTTATTATTTGTTTGTTTATTTTTAAGAACATCTTTGCAAACTACACGAAAAAGCAATAAATAATGATTGATTGATTGATTGTCATCTGAGTACCTACATCGGTAAGACTTGTAACTGTAATGGGCATGTATCATATGTGGGTATGTTCATTAAAACTAACGCTAATTATCAAACATTATTTATTTCAATTCTCAAAACCAAACAAATCCCTTTACTAAATCGGATTATACGACGTTATTGTGAAATAATCGCTTCCCCTACATCAAAGCTAAGCGCGTGAAATCAGTTTTGTGTGGATTTATATGCGGATAACACATAATGCGGTGCACACTAGCGGGCAGGCAGGTCTAATGGCTTCCATTACGTAGCGTGCCACCTGCGCTAATGGGTCAGAAATATTTAATTGATGGAAGCTGTACAGATTTCCCCAATCGTATTTTTCATCCGATCATAGTGCTTTTGAACGTTTCTTTTGCAAGCATGTCTCGGAGCGGGTGAAGTGATTTTTTTAATCTTCGTTTATCGTTTCCGTCATAGCACTTAGAGCTTTTTGGACGAATTTGTCAGCTTAGGGCTATATCAGAGGTACGCTTTCTACTTATACATTGCACTTTAACTATAGGTGTTTATGAGTGTTTATTACACGTTTATTAATTTTAGATTCATAAAATACCTAGGTAAGTAGGTAGGTACCTAGGTATGTAGGCACCCCTTAGATAGATAGCTATCTATCTAAGGGGATATAGGCCCGGAATTTGTAAGATAGGAAAGTATCCCCCTATTAATACCCAGCGGAACTGAAACCAAAGTAGAAAATCTGCATGAAAAAAATTGTATGAAAGACTTACACTCAGTTGCAGAAACGCTCATTAGAGGTAATCCTTCATTAAATCTCTTGCTTGCTTTTACTACGTCAACAAGACAAAAAGTGATAACAAAAAGATGTTAAAAGATGTGTGTTGTAGAGTTTCTGGCCGCATCTTCTCTACAACGGAGGACCTTCCGACGCGGTGGTATAGGTACCTATATACTCTATAGAGTCAAAAATGACGTTAGAAATCTAGGTAACTACCTACTACGTTTTTTAAATATATTTTTTTATTTTTTTTTATTCTTTTTTTTTATATTGGGGCTTTTAACCCTGAGGTTATGTCAGCCCCAATTTGCCTTAACGTTGAGACTTTACAATACAATGAAAGAGGCTGCTAAAACACTATTACTGCAAAATAAATGGAACATGTAGAAAACAATCTACTCTCCCTCCAAACCATGTTGATCAAACAAGAGAAACAAACTATTCATTCAGAATTCCCAATTCGGTCTGTTTATGCGAGATCTACCACCCAAAACAAATATAACGGAGCGGTTTCCTAATTAGATAACCCGGAACTGTTTGTTTAATTTGTGTTACAAAACAAACTCATGAATTAGTGGGTAAACAGAAATCACTGTAAAATAATTATTAAAAGTAAATATCTACTTAGATTTTCACTACCTACTGCTATGCATTTGTTTGAATTACCTTAATTTTCACGTTTAAACTACCTAGTAGGTACGTGCTTTGCCCAGCATCTTCCAAGTTATTAAAGACAGATTTCATCCCTGAGAAAATTCGTTTAAGTAGGTAGGTACACAAAAAAAATATTTCCTTTCAATATTTGAAATCTATCTAGATTAACTTGAGAAGTAAAACACCCTAACTACGACTAGGCAAAATTTTAGAAAGTAGGTACCACAAATGATTTTATTTTGATTAATTATTTACGTGTTTGACCGTCCGCCCGCCCGGAGTCGCGTTGTAGGTCTGCTACTGGGTAGTCACGTCGCGTGTCGATTGTTGGTTGCCCCCTCCTGGGCCTACAACGAAGCTCCAGTGGTGGCTCAAGATAGCGTTCTTTTCGAAAAACAATCCTTGAAGTCACCAAATACCCGTACAACGTCAAGCACTCTTGCTACATAAACAAGACATTGGCAAAATAATCAAATACCCAAGATGGCAACCATTTTTTTTTAAATTGAATAGAATAGTCCGCCCGCCCACGCTTCCATCAGACTTCTGACGTGAGTAGGTATAGTCCTTGCTTCTGGCTTTCAGCGCTATGTGCTAGCAAGGAAGAAATCTTCGCTGCACCTTACGTTTTTTTTTACTTTCGTAGCCAGCTCTTAATAATGGAAGAGTGATTCAAGACGACAATATTGAAAAAATCTTACAATGAAAAAGGTTAACTATTACTTTTTTAAGCCACACTGATAGTTTTGCAAATAAGTAGGTAGACATTTATAGTGATTACACACCGAGGACAGGAAAGTAAGAAAGGTCTCATATCTCATGTAATTGTTGACCGAGGCGAAGCAGTTAGTATACTATTTTTCTCCTCGACAGAGATGGAAAGCGGCAACTTCGTTTAGCGCAGCGGGACGACAATTGACGCTTTCCGTTCGGAGGGGAGAAAAAAAAAACTTCTAAACTAAGAAAAATCGCAGAGGTATTTTCAGATACTTAAGGTGTGAGTAATCTATAAAAAAATTGGATACCTTCTATTGGATCATTTGGACCATATACAGGGTCCAACTTAATATGCTGACACTTTTTTAAGGGAATGATCAGACCATCAAACTGAACAACTTTCTCTATGGGACCAACATCGAAATCGCGAAAAACAATCAGCTGTCCCATACATTTGGCTCGAGTAGGTTTGCAGTTTTGTATGGAGAGGCAGATATTTTTTTCGCGATTTCGATGTTGGTCCCATAGAGAAAGTTGTTCAATTTGATGGTCTGATCATCCTCTTAAAAAAGTGTCAGCATATTAAGAAGGACCCTATATGTACAGGGTGTAAGGGACAGCCCTCCGCAAACTGGAACGGTGAACTCAGACCATCAAATTGAACATCTTTCACTATGGAGCCTACCTCAGGAAACGCGAAAAAAATGATTTCACCGTTCCAGTTTGCGGAGGGCTGTCCCTTACACCCTGTATAGTGTCCTTCTTAATATACTGACAGTTTTTTAAGGTGATGATTATACCTACCATCAAACTGAACAACTTTCTCTACTTTCTCTCTTTCTCTACTGAGTGTAGTGACCCTAGTACTGACCTACCTATCTCTCGCATGATAATGAAGATAAGATATACAGGGTGAAATTTATATCATTAGCATCCTTTTAAACTAAGAGTCTACCCATCAAACTGAACAACTTTTACTATGGGAGCAAACCAATCTGAGCAACAACAAAATCTGCTGTCCCATACATTTGAGTCGTGTAGGCAGCAGCGGCGGGTGTAGTTAGTATGGGACAGCAGATTTTTTTTTTGCTCCGGTTAGTTTGCTCCCATAGTAAAAGTTGTTCAGTTTGATGGGTAGACTCTTAGTTTAAAAGGATGCTAATGATATCAATTTCAACCTGTAGAACTAGGTAGGTACAAAATATAACAGACGTAAAAAAAAAATTTTTCGCGAAACGGAAGAAAAAAGTTAAGTAAGCAACTACTGCAGTACGCTGCAACAATGCCAAGTTAGCAATTAAATAATGCAATGAGTCGCCGTATTTAATTGCGCTGTTTTCACGCATTGTGTTTGCGTTGGGGCCAACCGTCGCCGGACGCCATACCCGCCTTAATTGCGCAGAAGTATTTAATGGACTCTGTTTCTGATGTAGACTGAATGAGTGCTAAATTAACCCTGTTGGGCTGTTAACAGTCCAATTATCACCGCCAATGTAGCAATTACAATAAAATAATGTCTGGGCGGTGATTTAACCTGACACGATTGTTTCTAGGCCTGCTAGTCGGTGTTTTAATTATAGTATTTTCGTTTTTGGTATTACATACTTTATTAATCCATTTCGGGGTGGTCAAACACATTACAAATAGCTAGGTATTAGGTACCAGTAGTTATACAGTCAGTAGGTACCTACAGCAGTTTTGTATGGGAAAGCTGATTCTTTTTTCGCGATTACGATGTTGCATCCATAGTAAAAGTTGTTCAGATTGATGGTCTGAAGAATGCCCTTAAGTATTACCAGGGTGTTTTGTGACACCCTGTAACAAGGCTTAAAGGTTTGAGACACATTTACCGACGGCGACCGAGACGGCGGCGAGTCCATCCAAATGTAATTTTTGTATGGGCCCGCGGTCTTGGTCGCCGACCGCCGTCGGTAAATGTGTGATTCAACCCTAAAGGTATACAGGGTGTAAGGAAAAGTATAATTAACCTTTAAACCACATGCCTACCTACTCTACCAATCCTAACTACCATCAAACTAAACAACGTTTTTTTGTTTGTTGCTACAGTTGGGTTTTCTCTTGACCTCAAGCCAGTCCTAAGGACATAGATGGGGTCGAAGATGTAGCGAACTTACCCAGAAGAAGCCTATTCATTCGTACTTGAATCAAAAGAAGAGATAATATTAATACTCGTAGTACCTACACTTTAATATAATATATTCTTATGCTTTAACCTCTTTTATGCCGGAACGCGGATCCGCGCGACGAAACAATTGATTTTGTCGCTCGCTTCGCTCGCTCCAGCCTATGATTATTATGAGCGTAGGTAGGCTAATGGAACACAAATGCCAACACCGTTTTGAGTCTTGGACCGTGAAATTTCGAGCTCTCTTCGCTCGCTCCAGCCTATGATATTATGAGCGTAGTTAGGCTAATGGAACTCATATCAACACCGTTTTGAGTTTTGGAGTGTGAAATTTCGAGCTCGCTTCGCTAGCTCCAGCCTATGATATTATGAGCGTAGTTAGGCTAATGGAACTCATACCAACACAGTTTTGAGTTTTGGAGTGTGAAATTTCGAGCTCGCTGCGCTCGCTCCAGCCTATAATATTACGAGCGTAGGTAGACTAATGGAACGCATACCAGCACCGTATGTGTTTTTGAGTGTGAAATTTCGAGCTCGCTTCGCTCGCTCCAGCCCATGATATTACGAGCGTAGGTAGACTAATGGAACGCATGCCAACACCGTTTTGAGTGTGAAATTTCGAGCTCGCTTCGCTCGCTCCAGCCTTTGATATTATGAGCGTAGTTAGGCTAATGGAACTCATACCAACACAGTTTTGAGTTTTGGAGTGTGAAATTTTGAGCTCGCTGCGCTCGCTCCAGCCTATAATATTACGAGCGTAGGTAGACTAATGGAACGCATACCAGCACCGTATGTGTTTTTGAGTGTGAAATTTCGAGGAGGATAGGTAGGCTAATGGATCTCAGTATCACCATCGTTTTGAGACTTGGTAGTTATGTTCTTTTCTCATCTCATAAAAAAAAACTGCTCTTTGCTTCCGCCCTACCTTAAACCTCCTATGCCCTACCTTCAATCCAGTCCTAGCTACGGCCCTGCCTGTGTGACAATGAGGATATCGAGAGGGAACGCAGGGCGTTGTCTGTACGATGTAACATGTTGGCTCGTAGGTTTGCACGCTGTACTAAACTGGTAAAAGTTAAGTACTTTATTCAAAGCCTGCAGCCAGTCGTTTTACACGTGCAGTCTATGGACCAACTACACTCAGCGAGCATACAGCGCCCTTCGAGTCCAGTACAACAATGCGCTCAGGATACTTGGAGCTGCCGCGATTTTGCAGCGCATCGACCATGTTTGCGCAGGCGCACATAGATGACTTCTACGCTATCATCAGAAAGCGTAGCGCCTCGCTGCTGAATCGCCTCCGGGGCAGCACTAATAGCATCCTGAGCATGTTGGCTGAGCGGTGGGACTCGCCCATGGTGCAGAGGTGGATGCTGCTGCATGCCAGCTCATCCCCCTTTGTACAATAATGTAATTTAATGTAATGTAATATTGTTTTTGTAAATTATTAATGAATGTACTTTATTTGTGATCTAACATAGTTGTAAGACAATTATTGTTACTAACACAATATGGATGAATAATCTGAAATAAATAATTTTTAATTTAATTTAATTTAATTAGGAGCTCCTTTTCCTTTTTTAACTACTTTCTGAAAATCCCTCATTGGCGAAAATTGTAGGCTAAAAAGTAAACAAAGCATAACACTGAGTCAGTTGACGCAACCATTGACAAAATTATGTTCATATTTTGCTGCTTATTGAAAAACACAAGTTCTTATTATTTTATCTGTATTTTATTATCTGCAAGGTCGCTCACTTCCATAGATTCATAATAATACACTTCTGACTCTTCAACACCATCTATCGAGCCGTTATGAACTACTTTTTCGTTTTTAATGGCTTTCTGAAAATCCCTCATTCTTAACTCATGGATCTGGCAAGTGGCAGCACTGAAGAAAATGTAAAAAAAAGGGGAGTTTTTGGCGGGCTTTGGTAGCTGACGTTTGGAGTCCTTATATTTCATCGAATTTTTATTGTTTATAGTGAGTTTTGGTTCGTAAAATTGGTGTTGTTTTGCGTAACAAAGTGTCGTGCAAGTGAATAATATATAGTTCAGTGAAATATGATGGTGCATGGGTCGTAAACAGGAAAAGTGTTCCGTGATTTTAGCGCGGCAAAGCGGTCGGTTCACCTCTTTCCTGTGGACTTCTCTGCTTTTCCTGCGTCTTTCGATTGCCTCCAAAAACTCCAAAGAACCATCAAAACGTCGAATACCAACGTTTTAATGTGAAAACAGAAGAAAATTAAAAATAAATTAAGATTTAGCCAAAAGGTCTAGTAACCAGGCTAGTAAATATATTAAAAAAAAAAAAAAAAAAAAAAAAAAAAAAGGGAGTTTTTGGCGGGATTTGATAGCTGACGTTTGGAGTCCTAATATTTCATCGAATTTTTATTGTTTATAGTGAGTTTTGGTTCGTAAAATTGGTGTTTTTTTGCGTAACAAAGTGTCGTGCAAGTGAACAATATACAGTTCAGTGAAATATGATGGTGTGTGGGTCGTAAACAGGAAAAGCGTTCCGTTATTTTAGCGCGGCAAAGCGGTCGGTTCACCTCTTTCCTGTGGACTTCTCTGCGTTTCCTGCGTCTTTCGATTGTCTCCAAAAACTCCAAAGAAGCGTTAAAACATCGAACACCAACGTTTTAACGTGAAAACAGAAGATAAATTGAAATAAAATAAGATTTAGCCTAAAGGTCTTGTTACCAGGCTAGTAAATAAATTTAAAAAAAAAAATGTTAATTAAAAATGAGTTTTTGGTGGGATTTGGTAGCTGACGTTTGGAGTCCTCATATTTCATCGAATTTTTATTGTTTATAGTGAGTTTTGGTTCGTAAAATTGGTGTTGTTTTGCGTAACAAAGTGTCGTGCAAGTGAAAAATATATAGTTCAGTGAAATATGATGGTGCATGGGTCGTAAACAGGAAAAGCGTTCCGTGATTTTAGCGCGGCAAAGCGGTCGGTTCACCTCTTTCCTGTGTACTTCTCTGCTTTTCCTGCGTCATTCGATTGTCTCCAAAAACTCCAAAGAACCATCAAAACGTCGAATACCAACGTTTTAATGTGAAAACAGAAGAAATATAAAAATAAAATAAGATTTAGCCAAAAGGTCTAGTAACCAGGCTAGTAAATAAATTGAAAAAAAAAAATGACAAAAAAATATTTGACATGACATGAGATTTGACATCACGAACGACAGTCGACAGGGCTGCGTTCAGAACCTTTGGGTGCGGTTGTTCTTCTCGCTCGCTCTTATGGGTAGAACGCTTTTCACCGAGCCTCTGAACCTTAGACTAAAGTAACAGTAATGGACAGGGCGATAGCGCATTTTTTTGAAGCAAACGAAGTGCCCTAGCTGGTGCACTTGGTCTCAGTCAGTCTAGGAACGTCCTTGAAGTCTAACGTGCCACTCGATTTGACGTTTACGGGATTTCACCAAGAAAAATAAGGAAAAAGATGCCGTCATGTGCATTTCCAAAACGCAAAAATTCCACAAAAAATTGAACCACAAGCTCAGGAGTCGCAATCCACTCATGAGTAATTTTATTATTTATTTATTTACAATTAAATAATTTAAACAATCACCATTTTGTTTTGATGCATGACAAGAATAGATAATAAGCAAATATAGCAAGTGCGATAAAGACAGACTCACATTATAGTATATACTATATAGAACACACAAAGTACCGATAGCAATAAAGATGTACCAAAAGGTGAAACATGTACGAAACAAAAATCTGGTACCAAAAGGTGTTTTTTTTTATTTATGAATTTGTAAACTATTTATTGTATACCTGTAAGCTCTGCAAATATAAAAAAATAAAATAAAATATGTATAGGGTCCAACTTGATGTGCTGACAGTTTTTTTAGAGGATGATCAGACCATCAAACTGAGCAACTTTCTCTATGGGACCAACATCGAAATCGCGAAAAACAACAGCTGTCCCATACATTTTTTTCGAGTAGGTTTGCAGTTTTGTATGAAACAGCTGTTTTTTTAAATTACAATTAACTGAATTATTAATTACACTACGGATCATATTTGTTTAATAAGAGACGAAGTTTAGATAATTAGTTGAAAATTACTGGTACTTACTTATATTTAGTACAAAATTCTGTACCAATTTTTTTTGCGAACACTCTCACAACGAATTAGATTTGAAAATGACATATTACAAAAAAATACGAAAAAAAAGGTATTTATGGTACAAACTTTAAAGAAATATGAATATTGTATAAAACAATAAAATGACGATGTTGAAAGACCTAAAGTAGCAGTGGTGCACAAAATGTGGTTCGTCTTTGTTTCAGACTATTTCAGAGTAGGTTTTGTGGTATGTTATGATAAATCATCATCGTATTTATTTATGAATCACGTAGGTACCTAAACTTGTAAATCGAGTATATTATATTTTTGGGAATGTCCGTCTGGCCCCTCGGGGAGTAAAGATTGTTAGAAAGGGTAAACAGTGCATTACTTTGAGGGGTGATTATACATGATACTGAACAACTTTTCCTAAGAAACCTATAGGAAATAAGAAAACAAATTTTTACTTTCCAGAATGCAATCAGCTGATAGAACATCGTTTGTATGAAATTTTCTTTTTATTTTTTTGCGTATTTTTCTTTGCTCCTTAGGGAAAGTTGTTCATTAGGTATCGTGGTTACAATCACCCCAGTCATGCAACTGTTTACCCTAACACCCTGTGTACTTAGTCATGAGCATTTATAAGTTATATTTAGTTATAAATAAATCAAATTATATGCTTAGCGAAGAATTTACGAGTATTTCATTAGGTTTATCCCACTAAAATATTTTGTGAGCAGTACGCATCGTAAAGAGAATCATCGTTGAATCCGCTCATTGAAAAGAAACGCACCGTAATGGGAATCGACGTTGAGGCGGCTTGACATAGGCAGAACAATTCATGATGATCACGATGGACGTAGACAACGTAGTTCAAAATCAATAAAATATATGGCTATGACTATGTTCGTCCTGGAATAATTACTTATATAACTTAGTCATAGTCACTATAAAAACTTTGAAATAATTGTCTTTTCTTGTCTTAAATCGTAATAATTATTTAAATTATTAAGCGTCACTTTCCCTTACACCACACATCACCACAGTAAGAAATACGTCCAAACCGCTTAGGATTGTTGTTATAATTTGCGGTTAAAATTATAACGACCATCGTTTTTTTTCGAACAAGACTTACGTTTTATTATCTTAGTAAGTGAATCATACGACTTTTTCCCTTAGCATTTCAGACATACGTCTAATATATCTAGGAATCGGTGCCAAAAACTACTACCTATACGTCTTATTTCTTAGTGGTTTTTCAGGCACTTCTAGCAAAGAAAAAAAATCTTTTTTTTACATAATCGGATTCCCTGTAAGGAATTTATGGTTTCCGAATAAAAAAAACAGATTTGGTAATTTTCGGACATCTGCCCTTTTGGCTTAGCACGGCAGTATAGTGTCGATATTTATTTGTATATTTATTTTTTTAATACCTGTGAAGTGGGGATGCAATTTTATTTTCTCGTTTATCCCATTGTGTGGGGTATCGTTGGATAGGTCTTTTAAAAATACGGTGAGTGTGGAAGAACCTTTTTTTGATTTAGGGATCCAATAGCGAAATTTTAAGCTTTAAAGTGATAATTTTTGTTAGAGAAGTGCCCCCCCCCCCCCCCTGCCAGCTAAACGGTTGTTTCTGAATATTTGAAAAATTATGAAATAACATTAAATTAAAAATGTTAAAACTCCCTACGCCAAACATTTAGTTATCTACCTATATTTTTGTAATTTTGATAAGATAAAAATAAGATAAATATTCTTCTTCTTCTTTTGATATTGTTGAATTTAAATAAATTATCAGTAAAATCGCTACGGAATAATAATGAGGCGTGGAACACCCAATGTGGAGAACGATAGAATAAATAGTTGATTTCAAAAACCTTAAACTAAGGGACCTAGGTAAAACGTGACGTGATCATTTCACGATTATTTACTTAGATTTGATGCATCACAAAGACGTTATTTTTTACTATTTCATTCAAAATTGAAGTCAATTTTTTTAAATCAAATAAATAGCTCACGTGATTTTTTGATTGAATTTTAAAAATAATTGTCACAGTAAAAGCCTTTTTTTTATTCGAATTTCCGAACATATCCCGGAATCAGTTGTCAATACGAATGGCGACATAATATGAACGTAGACGTGAGACGCGCAGGCACACGCGGGGCGCCCCGCCGGTGGGCGGGCGGCACTACTCGTCCGCCACTTCCTGTGCTTCACCCCCTCAAATACCTAAAGCGCGGCGACTCATTACGCCTTAAGTGATATTACAAACACCGACTTGATTTTTATACTCGAAAATTATTAAGCAACAATTTTTCATTTTTTTATGAACTCGTTTATTTCGTCCTTAAAATCGATTTTCAGTGCGATTTGTTATATGGAATTACGGATTTGAATTACATAGATAACAGACGTTTTCTTATTTCCCATCACCCGTGTTATAAGACAACACTAACAATGTCCTTGTGTTTTATTTTGACGTTATTTTTCTTATGGTAAATTGATTTTTATAGAATGATCACGGTCTAAAAAGGTTTCATGGCCCTGCTTCTATGATCTTTTTTCGTTCTTATTTGGAATGAAGTATAGCTTCCTTTACACTCGCATTATAAGTTGAATAAGCCTATCTCTTTTATATACTATATTATGAAACGCATAGTATTAAAAATAGTTGTCTCTCTTCCTTCACGTAGTTTTTCAATTTGTTGTCTTCTTTGTGACTTGAAAAGTATATATAATGTCGTAGTCCGATCGTAGAATTGGCTATATCGTGATCTGGCTGGACATTTCATGATACGCCGCCATTCATAGACGATTTTTTTTTCGCTTTCGCTGGTAGACAGAATGTCAGTGTAACCGGGTATGAGATAGCGATAGTCATAAATGTATATGAAGTGACATCTTGGAGTCAGGTGGCAGTCCCATACAATTTGTATGAAGTGACTTTTGGGTAAGATAACCAATAAGGACAGCAATAAGGTATCAATCTCCTTTTTTACTTAGAACGAATTTGCTAATTGCTTCTCTTATTGAGTGAATATGACAAGACATGTGCTTCCTTCTAGTACCTTCTCTTTCTACGCCGCCATTTCATGATTTGGTTCAACATCATCAGCCTATATACGTCCCACTGCAGGGCACAGGCCTACCCTCTAGGAGGGTGTTTGGGCGTTAGTCCACCACGCGTGCCCAATGTGGATTGGTAGACTTCACATACGCATCAGAATTTCTTCTTCTGCATATGCAGGTTTCCTCACGATGTTTTCCTTCACCGTTTGAGAGCAGTCGGTAATTACGTACATAAGTTAGAGAAACTCATTGGTACGTGGCATGTTTTCCGTGCGGATTCGAACCCGGACCTCCTGATTTAGAGTCCATACCTCTGCGCAACGCGCCACCGAACTCGATGATTTGGTTGATGTGCCCGATAGAACGTCGTCGTCAGATGAGGGCGAGTATTTGTCGATATTTCCAGCTAAACACTTCCCCAGTTTATCATGATATGACTGGGCATACCGTAAAGTAGGTAGTTGCATTACATGCTGCTAGTTATGCTGTCTCCGCGTTGTCCGCTTCGTACAAATAACATAAAAAACTTAAATAACTTAACACAAATAATAAATAGTGCGGAAAATAAAAGAGTTCAATTTTATCTAGACACATTTTTATCTGCTACCCAAGCATAGCTCGGCACATCGCAAACCGATTAGAGTTGCATGGATATGGCGGTTTTTAGATGGCCAAATTATGAAATGACGGCGTATTATGAAATGCCTAGGTTGATCCAGATAGTTTACTATCTGACTACGACATATATAATTATAATATGCATCACAATAAGGGTGATATTGGAAGGACATCGATAGCATTTGTTTTGACTCATTTTTCTCGTTTGTAATATTCGCGCAAGGCCCGTCCATTACTGTTACTTTAGTCTAAGCTCTGAACGGCGTTAGGGCGAAAAGTTGCACTCGGAGTGCACTCTGGGCGCACTCTGGGCGTAGGTTCTGAACGCACCCCAGCTGATGCAAGATCTATTTCTGCTTTTTTGGTTTGGTTTACTGCTAAACATAAACTGAATAGTGAATCAAATCGCAGTAGATTTTACGCAGTTTCTTTTGCCTACAAATTTTAAAGAATTAGACGGCGAGATGTCTCATCAAACCGGAATACAAGGTAAGCTATCCGCTCGGAGAATGTACAGTTATTCCATTCCATACCGACACATTTATCTGCAGTAATCAGCGTAATATTTATTTACAAGTGGCTTGTATCTACATTTTATGATCACTGTAAAACGATTAATTTCAGTACCACGCCCATTAAATATACAAATAAGATACCTACAACTTCCTAATAGGAAATGAGATTGAATGCTTTTGTCCAAAGCTAGGCACTCCGCCTACGATGTTTTTCGGTGTACCTAAACAAACTAAAGGTCGAGCCTCATCTGGCATCACCGAATCGAATTTTTTCACGATCTATCCTTTTCTGTCGCTCAGGAACGTCATTGGCTAGAGCCTTCGATCAAAATAAAATGAATGGATAGGCCTAAAGCGCGGTAAGTTGAAGCAAACTACTGGTGCACTTGGTACATACAAACTAGCGCCATTATCTGTCAAATCTAGGGCACTTTCATACAAGTGACAAGTAAAAATTTCATTTGTTTTGCCTCATTTTTCTGGTTTGAAATGTTCGCTTAAGGCCTATCCATTCATTTTATTTTGATCGAAGGCTAGAGCGAGAAAGGTCGCAGCACTGCCTCGTGCGATCGCATTCCCGCTATCTTTCTCGCACTAGCAAATGACGTTCCAGCATAGGTAGCATGGCACCGTGATAAAGCGCTAACACACCTTCACTCTCTTTCTATTTTCACGTGAACGAACGAGATAAAAGGTATGATAAAGCTGTATCACGTGTAACATGCTATGAGTGCTGGGCGACAGAAAAGGATGGAGCGACGGAGAAATGTGATGCAGTGCTGGCAGATGAGGTTCAACCCTAATGTTGCCAAATGTCAGCTCTGATACTGATAATCTGATACTTATTCATTTCTATTTCAAGAACAAGTAAAATTTTGTGTTGGAAATAGCATATTATGTTGACGACTAATTACCCTTGAGGGGGTAGTCAGAGATATTCTGAAAACTCAGAACGTTCACATTTCACTAGTAGTACCAAAATTCTGTCCAGTGTGACGGGGAGTGAGCCCGTCCCCACTTGTAATGGACAATGGGTACAATACATGCCTCGAAATTGAAGCAAGCAGGGTTTTTCACAATGTTTTCCTTCACCAAAATGACAGTGGTGTGGCAAAACGTATATGAATTCTGAAAAACTCATTGGTATGAGTTGGCCTGGACGGGGATCGAACCATCGCCTCCTGCACAGCAGGCAAGGTTACTCACCACCGGACCACCACGGCTCTTATGGAAACAAATGTATTATTTTGCTAGAGTAGTAAGAGAGTAGGGTAAGGTACCTATATCCACCTATCCATTTCTAAACAAACAATACACTCGAAAACGATATAGATAACAAGCAGATCTAAATTGTTAGATTAAAATAATAAAATGGTATTTTTATTACAGCAAATGCGGAACTAAAGAAGTATTTTGGTAAATGTCGAGATGGCAAAATACGTGTAGTCAAAGTCAGCATAGAAGAAGGTAACATATTTAAAAAAAAAGTTAACATGTTTGTCGTGTAACTAAGGTTTTCGAATTCCTGAGTTTACGGGAATCTTCAGTTTTGAAAAAAAGACAAGAAACTGGTCTTAGTTGTAGCACTAGATGGCTGATTCGTTTCAATCCGTTGAAGATACCCAGTTACCTGGGAATTCGAAAACCCTAGCAGTAATGCTACTACCATGAAAGACAGTGTACATCTCATTTTTCTATCTAAAAATGTTATGTACGTGTCAGTCCCATTGTAGGTACCTTAAGTCAAAATTTTACCTACTCAACTAACACTCAGTTGCAGAAAAGCTCATTAAAGTTAATCTCTTGCTAGCTTTTACCATGTTAAAAAGGAGTCATGTTGCAGGGTTTGCCACGAACACTCTTCCTTCGCGTGTTGTTCGCGCGGTTCGCGTTTCAGCCTGCCACGAGGCTCCGCAATCCATCTCAGTTGTGTTCTTACTCAAAAAAAATCCTCTAGATTGGATAGATACTCCCTCAAACCATTTGACATTGGTGGAAATGCGGTGCTAACGCACAAGCATGAAGTCTATTAATAATAAATAAAAAAAATATGTTAAAAAGACAAAAAGTGACAGCAAGAGATTTAATGGAGGATTAACTTTAATGAGAATTTCTGCAGCTAAGTGCTAGGATCTCGTGAAATCTGTGAAACCCATACCCATGACTGCTCTCTTAGTAATAGGAGTTGCGTTGCAGGTCCGTTACTGGACAGTTGTGTGTCAGTTGCCCACTCTCCGGCCTGCCACGAAGCTCCACCATTTTGTGGTGGCCAAAGCATGATTTGTACAAAAACAATCCTCTAGATCTCCCAAATATCAATTCCCGAACAACATCAAGCACATTTGCTATTTATACTGGAGATTGGCAAAATCATTGACCACAATGGACCATCAAAAAGATTAGAACTTGCTTAACTAAATTATGGAAGTTTTTTAAGAATTTGGTTCTTTCTTACAGAGCAACTAACATTAGCGAAGTACTATCCAACAAAAGGGACATGGGAACAGGATTTTGACAAATATTTACCAAGTTTAATAGTTGATGACCTTCCTTGTTACATATTATACAGGTATGTTATCTTATTTTATATAATTTAACCTTTTTAATAAAACTGTTATACTGTTTGTTTGAACTGAAATTTGGTTGTAGCAAAGTTTCTGGCAGGCCTAAAAGGGAATGTGATTGTAATTATGTTTACGTATGGTTATTTTATATGCAAACAATTACTAGAATTTATTGATAACATGATTTCCAATGTTCAACAAAAAAAAAGATGCTCCAGTAAAATAAATAAAAACTCATTGGTACGAGTTAATCTGTGCACGGAAGGCGAGACTGCTAGCCGGTACAGTACCTACAATAATAGTGTATTAAGAATCCTTTTACAGTTCAGTGGCGCCCTCGTCACAATATTAAAGATTCTCAATAAACGCCTAAATAAAAAAAAGTGCTGCTCCAGTAAAATACGCCACTCCAGTAAGACGTCGTCCGCACAAATTATATACCAGATTTTAAGTCAGATTATAAGCTATCAAACATTGAAGGCTTCCGTAGTTTATTGGAATAACACTTTTTAATTTAGGCTTTTGTATTGAAAAATCTTTAATATTCTTTAATTGTGATGAGGATGACTGAACGGTAAAAGAAGTCTTAAAAATTCTATTTAGAGCCTAATCACCCAACTCTATAAAGTACAAAATCTTAAATTGCAGGTTTGACACAAAAAACTCCCTCGGCTATGAATGGTTACTCCTCAGTTGGTCTCCGGACAGTGCTCTGGTGAGGCACAAGATGTTGTATGCATCCACTAAAGCCACATTGAAGCAGGAGTTTGGTTCAGCTCATATCAAGGATGAAATGCATGCTACCGTTAAGGTATACAATTTTACTACTTGTTCATAGGCATGCAACATGGCATTATGTCGTAGCACTTATTCTCGTTCCATCATGCAAATGGTAAAAAGTATTTATTTTCTTTTCACATACAATACAGGTGTTACAAAAATACAAATAAACATTTAAGGGGGTGGTTTAGACCATCAAACTGAACAACTTTCACTATGGGACCAATATCGAAATATCGACAAAAAAAAAATGATGTTCCATACTCTACAAATCGACTAGAGCAAAATATGTATGGGATATCAGATTTTTTTTTTTCGCGATTTCGATGTTGGTCCCATAGAGAAAGTTGTCCAGTTTGACGGTCTTAACAACCCCCTTAAGAGTTTTAAATATTTATTTTTACTTATGAAACACCTTGTATACATCATGACAATGTCAATGGTAGCTAAGGTACAATATTGCTTTAAAATGAGACTTAAATTATGTGAGAAAATGGAACAACGAGTCACCAGGCTCCCAGTTCCAAGCCAGTTCCCACAAGCCAGGTCCCGAGGAATGATGGAATGACATGAAGTTGAAGTTTTGAAGTAGACACAATGTGTAATGTGGTAAGAACGTAAGATTATTAAAAAAGGAATAATAAGCTAACTTAAACTATGATGAGTGTATGTGTGTATTTCAGTCTACGAACAAATAGACTTACTTATTATTTGTTCGTAGATTTCAGTTAACACGCTGTGTAGATAAAAGACTTACACAGCAACAAATGAAACGCTCTACAAAACCGAAGTCAGTCGATCTTGACCAGACATATCTTTTTTCCCCTTTTGTTTCCGATGAGTCATATCCACAGCAAGAAACTGTAGATAATTTGTCAGCATACTGATTGCTTGTTGGTGACAATTTCAGGATGAGGTATCACTAAAAGGTTACAAGGCGCACTTGAGCGGCATCAGCGCTCCAGCGCCGCTCACGGACCGAGAAGAAGCTTTGAAGGAACTCCAACAGAGCGAAGTTAATACCAACTATGGGACTGACTCCAGGTATATTCTACTCCTACTTTTGCTATTAAAGGGCTGGCGAAGGGCAGCGCAGAGCATGTTTCACTGCCAAACCATTATCAATTTTTCTTGCCTTGAAATAATATCTAAAATCAATTAACACAACTTTCGCCTCAAGTTGCTTCGATGCTCTCGGGGACTAGTAGTTGTGTTAATTGATTTTCGACGTTATTTCAACGCAAGCAAAGTCGATAATCTTTTGGCAGTGAAAATGGTCTGTGCTGCGTTACGCTAGGTGAGCGCTGGCCCAAAGGCTGCATATTATCGAAGATTCATTAACTTCAATGTCTTAGTAAGAGTGTCGGTGGCGCGTTGCGGACAGTTCACCCTCAATCATGGTCAGAGTTCGAATCCGCAAGGACGACATGCCATGTACCAATGAGTTTTTCTAACTTATGTAGTTACGTAGAAGAAATATATCGTGAGGAAACCTGCATACGCCGAAGAAGAAATTCTGATGCGTTATGTAGAAATTTATCGGCTAAGATGATGATGTGAAGTCTACCGATCCGTATTGGACATGCGGACTTAAGGCTTCCGCACATTGCCGCGATATTATCGAGCGATATGTCACGCATGCGCCCCACCACTAAATGTGGTCTATAGAGATTGCGTCGGAACAAAATCGCAGCGATATTATCGCTCGATAATATCGCGGCAGTGTGTGGGATCGCGCGCCTCCCCATACAAAATGTACTGAAAACAATTATCGCAAAATTGCAGCGATAATATCGCTCGATAAAATCGCTGCAATGTGCGGAGGCCTTTACTTTCCCTGTGCCCTGGAGTGGGGCGTAAGTGGCTTCGTTTTTGAGGTTTTATTAAAAACTTGTTTTGTATGGAGCCTGCTAGCTTCACTATCCTCTTAACAGGAAGAGCAAAGCAAGATACCTTTTTATACCTATTTCTACCATCTGTTCTGAGTTTGTTTTATTTTAAAGGAAGGATAATTATTGTTTTGTTCTCAGACAATCCACCATGGGAGGAGTGGCTTTCCCAACAACGGATACAGCTAAACAGGGTATTGTTGACCTACAGCAAGGTTCCTACAACTATTTGCAGTTTAAAATAGGTATGTTGACATCATGCTAGAGATCTACGATGACATGACCCGAGCTTTTAAAGTGTTTACAAGTCCCACAATACAATGCTTGTGTGCTAAGGCGGGCGTTTTACAAAAACTAATACACGGATTTGTTGCGCGACTAGTAGTATCCATCCACAAGGTGGACCGACGACCTGGTCAAGGCGGCGAGAAACCGTTGGATGAGGGCAGCGCATGACCGGTCGTTTTGGCGATCCTTAGGGGAGGCCTAGGTCCAGCAGTAGACGTCCATCGGCTGAGATGATGATTATGATGACTGGGGAAAGCCCCTCTTCGTCCGTCATGCATCCCAGGTCTTGGGCCAGTCCTATCCACTCGAAGGAGATCAGATCGTCCCTCAATTTCTTTCGAGGTTGACCTTAACAGTGATACTTCTGGATCCACCCACCTTTTCGGGGTGCATTCGACAGACATGGCCCATCCACTCAAAATTCCATGGAATAATTATTAGACACCATAACTTATACACGACGTGTTTTTTATTACTTTCCAGACCATCAAACTGACAACTTTTATTATGGGTACAAACCTGAATGCATACCTACTTGACTCAATTTCAAATATTTGTTGCATTGCCACATTGTAGTACACATAGGTCTTAGTAATTAAATTAAACAACGGAGCAACCTGTTAGGGCATAACAATATCACAGATTATGACAATATAGTAGAGACTCAAAAGTGAAATGTATGGAACAGCAGATTTTTTGTAATAACAGATTTGCTCTTCTTGTAAAAATTGTTCTGTACCACCCCCGAAAATTTGGAATGTGAGCTGACCGTTTCATCAATTTCGGTTCAGTAGTTTTTGCGTGATGCTGTTACAAACATTTTTATAATAGTATAGAAGTAAAACACAAATTTGATGAAAGAAAAGCTTAGGTTACTGATTGTTAGTTTTATTTTTAATTTCAATTGCCTTGTCTCGCCTCCTTTATCATAATATTATGGTGTTATTAATTTTGAAATATCAAATTACAGATTTAGAAGAAGAAAAGATCCACTTGTCTAAAGCTGCCAACATATCGTTAGTGGAGTTACCGCAACAAGTGCCTAGCGACGAAGCGAGGTACCACTTATACGTTTTCAAGCACACCCACGAGGGAGATCACATGGATAGCACAGGTTACTATCATTGTATTTTATACCTGTCTTTAAGCCGTCGAGGCCGTGGTGGTCCAGTGGCGACTAACCTTGACTGCCGTAAAGGCCGACTCGTACCAGTTTGCGGAATTTATGTACGATTTGTAACACCACTGGCTTTTCGGTGAAGGAAAACATCGTGAGGAAACCTGCATGCTTCAATTTCGAGGCATGTATTGTACCCACTGTCCATTACAATTGGCGACGGGCTCACTCCCCATTACACTGGCTGGACAGAGTTTTGGTACGTTTATGTTCTGAAGTTTCAGAAAATCACCGGATAGCCTCTAGTAAGAGCGGACCAGAAATCTCGAATAAACGGCTGGACCCTTTCTGCTTCACCCTTGGTAATGTCCTTACATCTCCATTTATTTTTTCAGTGTTCATTTATTCAATGCCCGGTTACAACTGCAGTATTAAGGAGAGGATGATGTATTCCAGTTGCAAAGGACAGTTCCTAGAAATCATTGAGCGAATGGGACTTGAAATAGCGAAAAGAGTAAGCATAATTATGTCTTTCATTATATTCACTTCACAGCTCAGGTACGCTTGACGGCCGATCCCCGGGTGAATGGCAATAGGTTAAGTATACCGTGTAAACTTCTAGGTCAAATCTCATTAGACTTGCCGCCATTTTGTGAGTAGTCAATGCGAGACTTGAAAACCCTAGCGATGTCACGCTGCCAGCACGTGAAAGAATGAAGAAGGAGACTATGTAAAGGAAGCTTTCATGTCTAATGATGACTCGGTTCATTTTTGTTTGCACGCGCGCCGTTGTGAACGTTGGTTGGTTATTCGCGAATTGTATGATAGGACGGGTGCGTGCGAATAACTTTGCGCCTTATTGCCGTGCCTCGAGAGTCGCTATTTATTTAAATCTGTTTTCGAAGTGATTCTTCTGTACGGGTAGTACTAGTAATTATTCTGTGATTCCGGTATCATTAACATAATATTTTATGTAAGGATTAACAGTTCAGTCCAGAAATATGGTTTTCATTTTATTTTAAACCTAAGAAGCATGTTTAGGTAACAGCTTTGACTATTTATGTGTGGACTAGTTACGCGTGTAATTCTACTAACAAACATTACTGCCACTTTTTGTGGGGGACGAGGTAACATGAAATCCGCAACTTTAGATTTTATTGCCCATAACTTAAGATTGTAATTTTGAATGTTAAAAAGTAGTATCGTGTGAACCCCAACCTTTTTTAAGTTCGAAATTATTGTTTCGCAATTATAGGCTGTCTCGTTTAGTGATAAGGTATAAATTGACCATGAAGAAGGCTGGTTTAATGTAACAATTATCTTAAACCCTGTTTTTTATCAATTACAGTTAGAAATTGACGACGGTAAAGAATTGACTGAGGAATTCCTTTATGACGAAATTCATCCTAAAAGAAACCTACATCGACCAGCATTCGCCAAGCCCAAAGGCCCTCCAAACAGAGGTGCCAAAAGAATAACAAAATCACAGCCAGCTCAGTAATTAAGCTTTTTACCTAGCAAGTAAGTAGTCATGCTTTTTCGAGTCGCTTTATTTAAGACAATATCAATTTTATTGTATATTTTGCTTGTACAGCCTACCATGAGTACATTATCTAGTTTTAAGATGAAAGTTCAGTTTTTCATGTAATTTACCCGAAATACAGATGTCGACTTTAGTGTTTTTGTAAAATTGAATTACATTAGTACCAATTGTTCCATTTGGGCGTATGTCAAAAGAAAATTATTAGTGACATCGAACAATAATGATTCCTTTTATTGTTACTAGAAACTATCCAAAATGTGATTTCACTTGAGCTATAAATTATAAAATGAATTCTCGATGTAAAAACACTGGACTCGATATCGTGCAAAAAGAACGCAGCGCATTTATGGTATGCGCATATTAAGACAAGCCGCATCGGGACGGGCCGCAGCGCAAAAATCGCTTACTCCCTATACAATTTATATAGAGTTATAAACTACCGCATACTACGCCGCCCTGGGCGGAGCGGGGCGCATTTTTGCACGGCGGATTTCCTTCCGTGCGATGCCTCCCGCAACTACTCCGATACGGCCTGCCATAGTATACGCTTACCTCTAAGCAGGTAAATATACTACTATTATACATGTCTATTTGTAATTTTCATCAATCGGTAACTTCTGATCGATGGTAATTTTAATTATAATTATTTATTAGACATACATTATAATGTTGTATTATTATGAAATACATAAGATGAATTGGTGCAATTTAACTCATTTCTACTTTTGTAAATGAAAATGTAAGATTAATCTGTTGGTTATTATCGTTTTGCTGCAAGCAACGTAATTGTTGATTTTAATATTTATTATAGAAGCACTAACAAATTTTAAATTGCTCAACGATTTTACATCAATGAATTTTAATAATTGTTTCTTTCCTATGACTAATAAAACTAAAAATCGAGTGTAAATGTGAACCTCTTCTATCTTCACACCAGCGCTGCAAAGTCTTCAAGAGTAGTAGGAATTCATCTTTACAAGTCATAGCAATTATTATTTCGTACAACGAAACACTTTATTTGCTTTGTAGAGTAGTCGTTATTTTGAAGTCGGCAATGCTGCTGTCCTAAAACTACCACGCTGACTATAATTAACATTTACAGGTCCTAAGGGCCGTATCACACAAGCTAGTTTTGAGCGTAGGCATTGACGAAACGATATCGCCGCGATATTTCTGAGATCAATCAGTGTCACGGCGGTGCAGTTGCAACGACGTTACGGTACAGTTGCAACATCGAATACGCTCAAAAATATTGTATGATATGTACTCGTATTCGTGCTGCAGATTAAATTGTTAAGGCAGTTTAGGTGGTCGCGTACTTTGAAGACTTTATTACCACGAACGACGATGGGCATACAGCTATACCGTAACGTATGGACTTGCGACCATTGCTCTTCCCTATGGAGTGCTATTTTTAAATTTCACACATCCTATGTCATATACAAAAATGTCATAAACTCAATTGAATTTATGTACGAAAATTGATCACGAATATTCATCATTCTTTCGTACGTGTCCGTCGTCGATGTTTCCGACTTAACGTTTGTCCCTTTATGTCAATTTTTGTCGTTGGATTAGAAAGGGACAATGTTGAAGTCGAGAATACTCGAAAACAACAATGAAAGAAGGACGAACATTACCGACCGCTTGTAAGGTATTCTGTTCTCCAGGTATAAACAATACTAAGCATACTACGCCTAGGCCACCTTCCTAATTTATATATTACTAGTGTTTTCCCGCGAAAATTATATACCAGATTTTAAGTCAGATCATAAGTTATCAAACAAAAAAAGTTTCATCAAAATCGGTTCAGTAGTTTTTGCGTGATGCGCGAACAAACAAACAAACTAACAATTTTGTCAATAGATGGCGCTGCACGTCATTTAAATCGCGCTATCGAGTGTTATTTGAGTTTATATGAAGTGAACCGCTACTTTTTATGTTCCTCATAAGTTTACGGTTTTATAATAGGTAGTTATTATAGTTAAGATTCATATTCATATTCGTATACGAAACAGGGTGTGTGAAGTTAAACATTTGCTTACAAAGTATGTCTTGACAGATTTTTCTTTTGTTTTTGCCAAGAAGATCGTTTTCTTTAAGACTTCAAAAATGAAATGTGTACTCTCTATCAGTATTAATCCTTGTGCAAATATAAACCTAAGGTGCAATGTTAGTTAAGAGAGTCAAACTGTTGTTAATAGTTTTAATGAAGTATAACTGTTTAAAAAAAAATGGTTTTGAAAATAGCTTCCCAATTTTTTTTAAACCCATGTCCTTATTAATTCACATGAAAAGATAGGTACTTTATCTTATGGTGTTTACTATTCACACGTTGTACTTTGTATATTGTAAGGTCTAACAAAATTAGCTGAAACTATTTTAAGGGGATGATCTGACCATCAAACTGAACTAACCTTCTCGACCTAAATGTATGGGACCGCAGATTTTTTTTTCGCGATTTCGAAATTGGTCTCATAGAGAAAGTTGTTCAGTTTGATTGTCTGATCATCCCCTTAAAATAGTTTCACCTAATTTTGTTAGACTCCATCACTCCACTACATTTTTGAAATTTCCGTATATACAAATTAGGATGTGTGAAAAACTTTTTTGAAGTTCTTTATAAGGTACCTTACATTTAATGTGAATTGACGCAATATAGATTTATGATTAAACATTTACTATTATTATTAAAATTTAGGAACAATTTTTATTTATCATAGTGGTTTTATAAATTTTTGTACACAATGATTAATTATTTCAAATCAATGTCTAAATCGGTGCTTGAGTATTATAAACTACTTTAAAAACAAACTGCCTATAATGAAACCAAGTCCACCACCTAGTACGAAATCCATACGTCAGTGCAACGTCGAAACTATAGTGCATAAACCATACAGTGAGGACACTTCTTAGACGCCACGCGCAACGCTGACGACCTACCCGTTAGTAGTTAGTAAGTTGTCCGTCGCCACCCGCCCTCCGCCTTCCCCCCGCCCAATAGACCCGAATGTGATTTCCGCGCATTTAAGGTAATCGCTCATGTGTCGTTGCGCGATCTGTACACGTAAGAGCGAGACCACTACCCACACGTCTGCGTTCGATTGACCCGTCGCGACCGTCGAGTGTCCTAACTGTACAGATTACTCCCAATAGATACCGCATGATGAAAATTTCGTACAGGCTCGAAGTCACAATTTTTGGCGGTAGGTGCGGGTAGCGGGGCACGAAATAATGCAACATGATTGGCCATTTCAGGGTCGCACTATTCAGATCTCGCTCTATCCCGTTGCTTATATCAGTGCAAAATCATATAAGTGAGGTGCGTGTCGGCGGCCCTGTATGTACCTATCTATTGGAGGTGATCTATGCCTAACTGTAATCTCTTTTAACTGGGACTGGGGTCCAAATCAGGGTCACCAATCAGACTGAAGAGGACGTCTCCTGCCTTTTTCTTTAACATTGAATCAAGCAATGCACTTATCGGTGGATGACGACACTGAATAATAAATAAATATATAAGTAAATAATCTTGCTTTATTGATCTTGCCTTTTTAAATGTAATGAAAATGGAACTGAGTCACTATGCGTATTGTTTTAATTTTATCATAACTTTAATATATTTGGCGAAATGTTTAATGATATTCAGTGGTTACAGTTTTGTTTATTGTTTTGTAGTGGGGTATTTACTGAAAGCCAGTAAAAAAGAAAATTTAGTCCCAAATGGCTTTATAGATGGCGTTGATGCGAGATGGGTGAACCTTGCTGTCGAAAAATATAAATAAATTAGTGAATAATATACTTTTTTAAAAGAAGGAAAACATGAAAAGATACTTCTGACTAAGTGACATGCATGTTTATTTTTAGCCTGAATTAATTCGGAACCATATCACGTCTACGCCATTTATCGAGGTATGTTGAAACTATGTTTAACCTATACACCATTCCAAATAACAACAAAAATTTAAGGTTATTTTGAATAACAAAAACAGAGATTTGAAACACTTCCTCTCACTTGTTCTTAGAACAGCTTTAGTAACGTCCAAGATACGTTGGATAGTATATCTTTCTCATAAATAAATCATATTTGCTAATCAGAATTGGCCAGAAAGCTATACAGGAATTGGAATATCTTTTCGTCCTTATTTGGAATGCAGTATAGCTGTAAGAAAATCGCCCATTCCATGAAAAGCTAAAGTGTGTGGAGGAAATGATTTCATTTTCTGAAACTATTGTATAAAATTATTTTGATTATTTTGTATACTGATAGAAAGTTATGTTTCTATATATTATACATAATCGGTCATTATACAAAACCTTCAATAAATTTTACTGAAACCACAAAATAAATATAATACTACAAGTCTGTATCATAATTCGACGACCAGCACTGGTAGCATGCAACTATCACGTCTTTCATCTCGTTCGTTCGCACGCAAATAGAAAGAGAGCGAAGGTGTGATAGCGCTGTATCACTGCGGCATGCTACCTATGCAGCTTTGATATGCCTAACTTATTAATAAGTTCATTCATTGACTGGATTCATTTATAGTTTACGTAGTTATGAATGGATCCATACATAAGTTTCTTCAAACTTGGACGTCGAATTATGAATTTTAGCGAACATACAGAACTTTCACTTCTATACATACGCGCTTACAAGTCATTACTACGATATAATTATTATGCAAGCCAAATTGAACCGTGCGTACATCGCGAAAAGTTACCCTACCACTATACACTTTTGGTGATATTCCTAAATAGCACAAAATAGCAGAAACATTTTTGTAAATACTTCATTAAGTACCTATATTTTTATATTAAACTTGTAATCCTAGCATATTACGTATGTCTGTGTCAAGTCAATAA
This sequence comes from Agonopterix heracliana, assembly GCA_963693445.1. Classification (NCBI taxonomy): domain Eukaryota; kingdom Metazoa; phylum Arthropoda; class Insecta; order Lepidoptera; family Depressariidae; genus Agonopterix; species Agonopterix heracliana. Next base: position 8,966,518 of record OY856310.1, read on the forward strand.
ACAGCTTTTGATATTAAACGTCGCAGAAGTTTTAATTTAATTATGTAAGGGTCAATTCAGATTAGGCGGAACAATGTTCAAGCATGTTCTTGACCGCCATTCACACCTAAGTGTAATGACACACCTGCGGAACGTACGACGCCGAACGTTCGGTTGAATTCGCGTCTACTAGGGAAAATGGCGCGTATTCAACCGAACGTTCCGCAGGTGTGTCCCTACCATAAAGTTATTATACCTTACAGGAATAGAGGCAATGAGTTGTCAAATGAAACCGTTTTTGGATGTTTTCAGGAGACTGAATAGTCTAGTCTAGTTGCCTGCGAATGCAGGCAAAAATTCTAATACTGTCTATAACTAACGTGAAATCGTGGATAAATTTATGAAGTAGTGTCATTATAATTTCTCAAAATTAACTACGATTTCACTTTAGATTCCCAATTATTCACGGAAACCGAATTGTAAAAATTGATTAGTGACTAGAAAACGGTTATATTGCCTCGCGTCACGTACATATCTCTTTCTATTATACAATGGTGCCGCTAGGTACATCTCGCTCTCTCAGCTGTATGTTCCTCTATTCCTAGTATAAACCTCTATGGTCCCTACACAGGCGCGAGCCAGACAGAAAGGAAGTGAGCACAGTGAGGGACGTGACGCTAACCGCATCGTTGGACAGCCGCTAAATTAGATTATACTATTGCATACTATTTTCAGCACTGTTAGAATGGAATAAGGTTGATACTTAATTACCACTCAATAGAGTACCTAATTCATACTAAACAAAACATTCACAAACGATGAAATAAACTTTATTTAATAAATACTCGTATTTACATTATAATTACACCAGCTGCACGCAGCAGCGGGCGCTCTTGGACTTTGCCGAAAACACCCATATGCATAACCGTGCGGGGAATCTGGCGGAGAACTGCTCGAACATTTTCCAGTGTCCAATGAAATGCCATTCTTATGCAATTTAAATAGAATTTTAAATAAGTGTTAAGTTATAATTTTACCTAGCAGACGGCAGCGTTTACTGACGAACGCTATTAACAACTCTATTTTAATTGGATAAGGTCATTTCATTGAGCACAGGGAAGTACTCGAACAGTTCTCCACCAGATGTGCCCTGGCCCTAACTAGCAACCAACTGGCAACGCAGTGCACGGCCTATGGCTTTATAGATCAGAAATACGCATCAATAGCATTGGATGCATTTTGTTCCATTTATCAGTGTCGAATGAGTTCATTGAACGCATACACACATATCTACGGCGTTAACACATTGCCCTAATGTTTTACACTTACCCTGATACAAATAAACGTGGTATAAGATGTTATACCAAAAATAAACTAAGAATAAGCAAAATGTATGGAAATTTGTCTATGATAAGAACAGTTACGCCGATGTTATACTAGGTTTAAATTATTCCGGGTTTATTAGTACAGGGGTTAGAGAATAAGTTTTTACATCGTCTTTGATCAAATAATTCAGTGAAGGCCACATTATACGATTATTAATGTCGGCGACCTGACTGGCTAATTCGGCATCCATTACCGGATCAACTCTCTATTTTCTAAGTGTAGTTCCTAGTAGGTTCCTATTATATTTCCTCTATCGTCTGCTGCCCCCTTTCTTCGACCAACATGTCGTGGTGCCTTGTTAGTTCGTCATTCTTTATCTCGGAAGCTTTATTCACTGCTTGGCTGTATTGTTCCTCTCTGTAAATTGAAAAACCGGCGTTTAACATAATATTTTATTAGATAGATTTTTCATTTGCCCGTCTTATTAAAAGCATTTTTCCAGTTTTTGTAGGGGATCGCTAGATGGCGTCACGGTCTTCGAAAATAAAGGTCAAAATGTCAAATGTTGTTCCTTTAAAATAATAATAGAAAAGATAATAAAAAACTCATCTTATATTATTATAGGTATTGGAATGTTTCAGAATTTGCGAATCATTGTAATCGAAAATTATAAGTCCCACCGACCGCCCATCGTTCACACACAATGCAATGTAATGTTGTGCAAGAAACAATTGTCTCCTTTTAGCCGGGTCATCATCATCATCAGCCTATCATCGTCCACTACTGAACATAGGCCTCTCCCAAGGCGCGCCACAAGACTGTCCTCGGCCTTCGTCATCCAGTCGCTTCCTGCTATTTTTTTAGGTTATCTGTCCAGCGGACAGCAGGGCGTCCCACACTACGTCTGCCAGTTCGTGGTCTCCATTCTAGAACTCTTACACCCTCAGTTCTTCGGCAGATATGACCAGCCCATTGCCGCTTCAGCTTGCTAATTTTCTGAGCTATGTTTTCCACTTTAGTTTTCTGACGTATCACCGGTATGTGACGTCTTTAGACGGAGATATTGACGTCTTTAGAGATTTATCTCTTGCTAGCTTTTACTACGTCAACGAGACAAAAAGTGACAGCAAGAGATTTAATGGAGGATTGCCTTTAATGAGCGTTTCACTGAGTGTTAGCCGGGTACCGAGCGTTTAAACAATCAACAACATTGACTGTCATTTTAAGAAAATCAAGAATTAGCTTATAAGTAAAATCTTTGGGAAAAATGTTTACCTTGCTTCTTTTATTTTGTAAAGTGCAGCTCTAATTTCATCCATAGTGACCCCGGTTACTTTCAATATGCCTAGAATCGCTAGTCCTCCTATAGTACTCAACGCTGCTCCTGAAATCAAGACATTCTCTCTTAACTTGTCATTCAATCAAATCAAGCTAATCTACACGGTTTCAGGCCTACTTTCAAATGCGATGGATTAGGCACTCTTTATTTGAATAATGATTTTGTACTTTCAAGCTAGTGCGTATTTCCCTGTAATTTTTCAGCAAGCCCACATCAAGCTCACGGCGATGAATCAAATTATATGATAATCTATTTGAATACTTTCAAGTGAGCTAATCTTGTATACAATTGTCAAACTGAACAACTTTCACTATGGAGCCTAACTCAGGAAACACGAATAAAAATTCTGGTGTCCCATACATTTCAGTCTGGTAGGTAGGTAAAGCAGCAGTTTTGTATATAAAACAGCTGATTTTTTTCGCGTTTTCTGAAGTAGGCTTCATAGTGAAAATTGTTCAGTTTGATGGTCTGAGTTCACCATTTCAGTCTGCGGAGGGTGGTCCCTTACACCCTGTGTAATGTAGAATTGATTTCTCTAAGGGTTGAACTACACATGGCCGCACGCGATCGCGTTCCGTCTATCTTATATGCTCTAGCAAATGACGTGACAGAAAAGGATGGAGCGACGGAAAAGTGCGATCGCATGCGGCCATGTGTAGTTCAACCCTTAAATGGCTCTAACGATTTGGATGACATTTTGTATATGTAGATAGGTAAGGTTTTACTTTCTAAGTTAATCAGCCTACTGCTATCTCAACACAGATGGAGTACAATACAAATAAAGTACAATAAATCCTTAAAAACGAATCATACCTAATCCAGCTCCCACCACAGTAGCCGCTAATCCTAGATGGGCCTTATACAATGCACCCGTGATAATCCCTGCCGATATGTATTCAACGAGAGATGTATCCCCACGATACACCGACACCGTTGTGGCGACCAAACTGAAATATAGGGTCCTTCTTAATATGCTGACACTTTTTCAAGGGGATGATCAGACCATCAAACTTAACAACTTCCTCTATGGCACCAACACTGAAATCCCAAACAAAACTCCATACAAAACTACAAACCTACTCGAGCCAAATGAAATTGATATTTTATCATAAGCATCCTTCTAAACTAGAGTCTACCCTAAAGCAAGCAAAAAAACAGCTGTTGCATACATTTTGAGTCGAGTAGGCGTTGCAGTTAAGTATGGAACAGAAGCTGCATTACTTTATTTAGTTTACCTCCCAGTGGTGCAACATATAAAATAATAACATTCATGTTGAAATACTTATTTAATTGACCTTTGTATTGCAGTCAGATTTGGTAACCAGGTTATAGAACTGTTACAAAAAGCAATCAGTACCTGAAAAATCCTGTGAAGATACCCAATCTCCATCCCCATTGATAAGCTCCTTTTGCAAATGCTACCGTCACATAATCTTGTAACTTTTTCTGAAATTGAGAAATTTGCATTTTGAAATTTACCAGATGAAAAATCCATCAGACTGGGTGAGACAAATTTCTTTTTATTAAGTACTAATAAATTTTGAAACATTTATTGATTGAAATTAAATTAATGGAAATAAATGAAAGACAAATTTAATCTTATTAACAAATAAGGAAAAAGTTATGCATCAATAAATCTCTCTTCAAACCTCATACAAACGTTTCTGTCACAGTAATTCATGCAAAAGAACAGTTTTGAGTTTAAAAATACCATCCAATGCACCATCCATTATAAGAACAAATAAATACATTAGGAAGATAAATAGTTTCTGATCAGTTTCGTCCTGTTTTAAATCAAGATAATAATTATACAAAAAATTGTTAAAGAAAATAAATATGTCACAAAATACAGTGTAAACTGCTTAAAACAAACACCTTTATTTTAATACTATTGTTTACCCGCGACTTCGTCAACACAAATTATATACCAGATTTTAAGTCAGATCATAAGCTATCAAAAAAAAAGTTTCATCAAAATCGGTTCAGTAGTTTTTGCGTGATGCGCGAACAAACAAACAGACAGACAAAATTTCTAAATAAGGTTAATTTCGAGTCAGGGATACCTAAAAACCATATTGTAATATTTTATTTGTAAATATCTTCAATGTACAGACACACAACAGTTACAGTTTTATAATAGTATAGAAATTGATATTAGATATATTTGAAAGACCAACCAGCTGAACTTGCTTGCTTGTTTGGAACTAAATACTGTTTCTTTCATCTTTCCATACAGTAAAAACTCTCTATTATGAAAGAAAATAGGTACTTGGTTCCTTGAGTTTCGTTAACAGAGTTTACACTGTACTATCAATTTAAATTCTTACCTTAGCTTGCATAGTTGACTTAAAAATAGTGGCTTGATTATTTTCAATGAAGTAAAGGTACGCCTGCCTTGACTGCACGAAGCCTCCCAAACAAGCCCCGAAGAATGTCCCACACATCGATGACTGTATTACATTGTGCAATTCTATTGATATTTCATCATATTCACTGGAATTGGATAACATTTTTCCTATTATATTTAATTTAACCTCGCAAGGCCCAACAACCTATATTAAGCACAGTAGTTAATTATAGTCATAGAGCCCACAACGGATTTGGGCCTAAACGTACAGGACAGCTGGATTCATTCTAGGTCGAAAGAACACTCCAAAGTACATCATTTAGCCTCGGTCTTACGACTCAAACCGGTCACTGAAATTTTTTACAGCGGTCAGACAATCGCGAAAAAATGGGGTCTGGGCCTAAACATATAGGAATCAAACCGAATGCATTTTAAGAAAGGGACTACTTAGGACAACAACTCTGCATATTTACTTTTTCTCAAATCGGTCACCGTTCAAAATCAGACCGGGGTTGAAAATCGAAAAAATCGGGTCCTGGGCCTAAACATATAGGAATTGTGAAATCAACTTGGATCGATAGAACACACTTTCCCCGTCACGGAAAACCCGGTCTTACAAGGCGGATAGGTCACCTTTCCAGAATCAGACCACTTTTATAAGATACCAAAAATGTATTGCAACATTTTTCATGAACAATTTGGCGAACTGTTGGTTAAGCAATAGTTGTAAAGTTTATGAAATCTGGTTCAAACACAAATTTATGATAAATTATGAACTATAAAGACCATTAAAATTAAAATTATTATTGCAATTAAAAATAGAAACAAACAGATATCTCGACAACTGTTAGTGATAGAAAAAAATTGTAAACAATAAAATTGTAGAAAATTTTATGTTCTACAAGTTTGTGATAGATTTTATCATGATTTGATGCATTGAAAACGTGATATTACCAAAAACTTAATAATTAAAATAATAATAGACAAATATCTCAACAACGGTTGACGATAGAAAAAAAATGTTTGAATTAAAATTGTAGATAATGTTATGTTCTACGAGTTTTATTACAGCTATGTTCACGATTTGATGTATAGGAAACGAGATATTTGCAAAAACCAATTAATTAAATAAAAACAAACAGATATCTCTACAACGGCTGATGTTAGATCAAATTGGTGTAGCATAAAATTGTAGCAAATAAAATTATCAATAAATTGTGTAATAACTTTTTTCGCCATTTGATACGTAGGAAACGAAATATTTGCAAAAACTATTAAATTAAAATAATAATAAATTCATATCTCGACAACGGTATGAGATAGAAAAAAATTGTAAAAACAAAATTGTAGAAAATTTAATTTTCCACATATTTGTTATATTTTATTACGATTTGATGCCTTGGTAAGGAGATATTCGCAAAAACTTAATAATTAAAATAATAACAGACAAATATCTTGACAACGGCTGACGATAGTAAAAAATTTTTCATACGAAAATTGTAGATGACGTTATGTTCTACGAGTTTTGACAAACTATGTTCACGATTAGATGTATGGGAAACGAGATATTTGCAAAAACTAATTACGACGTATCAAATGGCGAACAAAGTCTATGCTCAAATTGTATACTATTTTATTTGCTACAATTTTACTCTTAACAAATTTGCACTATCATCAATCTTTGTAGAGATATCCGTTTGTTTTATTTAATTAATTAGTTTTTGCAAATATCTCGTTTCCCATACATCTAATCGTGAACATAGTTTATCAAAACTCGTAGAACATAACGTCATCTACAATTTTTGTATGAAAAATTTTTTACTATCGTCAGCCGTTGTCAAGATATTTGTCTGTTATTATTTTAATTATTTAGTTTTTGCGAATATCTCCTTACCAATGCATCAAATCGTAATAAAATATATTACAAATATGTGGAAAATTAAATTTTCTACAATTTTGTTTTTACAATTTTTTTCTATCTCTTACCGTTGTCGAGATATGAATTTATTATTATTTTAATTAAATAGTTTTTGCAAATATTTCGTTTCCTACGTATCAAATGGCGAAAAAACTCATTCCACAATTTATTGATAATTTTATTTGCTACAATTTTATTCTACACCAATTTGATCTATCATCAGCCGTTGTAGAGATATCTGTTTGTTTTTATTTAATTAATTAGTTTTTGCAAATATCTCGTTTCCTATACATCAAATTGTGAACATAGCTGTAATAAAACTCGTAGAACATAACATTATCTACAATTTTAATTCAAACATTTTTTTTCTATCGTCAACCGTTGTTGAGATATTTGTCTATTATTATTTTAATTATAAGTTTTTGCTAATATCACGTTTTCAATGCATCAAATCATGATAAAATCTATCACAAACTTCTAGAACATAAAATTTTCTACAATTTTATTGTTTACAATTTTTTTCTATCACTAACAGTTGTCGAGATATCTGTTTGTTTCTATTTTTAATTGCAATAATAATTTTAATTTTAATGGTCTTTATAGTTCATAATTTATCATAAATTTGTGTTTGAACCAGATTTCATAAACTTTACAACTATTGCTTAACCAACAGTTCGCCAAATTGTTCATGAAAAATGTTGCAATACATTTTTGGTATCTTATAAAAGTGGTCTGATTCTGGAAAGGTGACCTATCCGCCTTGTAAGACCGGGTTTTCCGTGACGGGGAAAGTGTGTTCTATCGATCCAAGTTGATTTCACAATTCCTATATGTTTAGGCCCAGGACCCGATTTTTTCGATTTTCAACCCCGGTCTGATTTTGAACGGTGACCGATTTGAGAAAAAGTAAATATGCAGAGTTGTTGTCCTAAGTAGTCCCTTTCTTAAAATGCATTCGGTTTGATTCCTATATGTCTAGGCCCAGACCCCATTTTTTCGCGATTGTCTGACCGCTGTAAAAAATTTCAGTGACCGGTTTGAGTCGTAAGACCGAGGCTATATGATGTACTTTGGAGTGTTCTTTCGACCTAGAATGAATCCAGCTGTCCTGTACGTTTAGGCCCAAATCCGTTGTGGGCTCTAGGACTATTAGTACAGTACGACCAGGAAAATAGCAGTTTGTTAATCTTCGTTTGTGCAGAGCAGGCCCGAGTCTGACAAAACACGAAGTCATTTAGTAATCAAAGAGTGCAAAGTCGGATAGCAGCGAAAAGGGCGCGAAAACAAATTAGCCAATAGCGTAAACGAATTGACGGCACATCCTGATTGGTCAATATAATTTCACACACTATTAAATTTGTCAACTGTGCAGGTACATCGGTAAGCCATATAAACCAGGTACTACTGTAAATGGCTATTATTTTGGAGCCCTTTAGGGCTGCCTGTAGTATTCCTACATTTAGAAAAAAGAACGATAACACACTTACTTTATCTTATTTTATATTTAGCACTTTAGTAAGTAAGTGTATTATCGTTCTTTTTTCTAAATGTAGGAATACTACAGGTTTAAATTTAGTTCAGGCCTTATGAGATTAAAAGTCAACTTCATCCAAGTTATCACAAACAAATCATATGATGAGTGAAGTGGGATTACAGGTCTGTTACGGGGCGGTTGTTGGTTGCATGTTCTCCGGCCTGTAATGAAACTCCACAGTTTTGTGGCTCAAGCGTGTTTTAGTACAAAACAATCCTTGAGATCACCAAAATATCCAATACATAGGTAATCTTGCATATTATATCTTCTTCAGTATTATATGCTGGTTTCCTCACAATGTTTTCTATGATTTTGCAGATGTCTAGTTTATATAGCAAAAGTGCTTGAAGTTGTATGGTTAGGTATTCACAATTGGTGACATCAAGTTTTGAAAAACACTGTCTTGAACCATACAATTCGAGCTTTGTTGTAGGCCGGGGAGAGGGCAAGCGACGCCGACGCACGACCACCCAATAACAGACCAACGACACAACCCCACGGACCTGAAAAAAAGACGGACGTAATCTCATCTAATCACGAGTGAAGCACCCTTTTATATTTGTGTGCGTGCTGACTGACGTACTGTCACGCAGTACATAATGGTGGCGGGTTGACCGTCGCCTAGAGTTGGTGCATCTGTGTAAGTGTAGGTCTCTTGCTCTTGTTCTACAACAAGGTTGAAAATGTAGGACCTTGCATGCTTCATATCTTTTTAATTTCACATTACGTCCGTCTTATTTTCAGGTCCGTGCACGACCCCCTCAAACTGTTTTTCTTCGATTAATGTTTTGTTGAGGTTAGGTTAAGTTTACTATTTTGTATATTTTCAACTGGTGAATAAAATGTCACTTACTTTCTCCGAAACATCTCTTTGACTCTATCAACTCCCGTCATTTGAGTCCCTGGCTGGTTTTGCTCGAGTGTATTGTGATCATGTTCGTTTCTGTTACCGAAAATGGGTATAATAAATGCTGGTCTAAGTCTCGTGAGCGTTCTCAACATTTTGGGAATTTTTCGTCACCTACAGAATCCTGGTCATAATTTTAATTATATTCTAAGGTTAGTTTATTTTAAATAACTTTTAATTCTAGATTTTATAGCAAACAAAAAATATAGGAATATTTTTTCGGCTGACTGATTTGACAATGACATTTTTTTTTAAATAATTTATCCTTTCGGAAAGGCAATGGGAACTAGCCCTTACAGCCTGGTCTTTAGTGATATTTTTCTTTGTGCTTAAACCTAACCTACCTAACTCTTGAAATGCGAGGGTGGTACACACATTCCAATGGTCAGGGGAGTTTCACGCGAGAATCAATCCGAATCAAACGGGAGCGCCTTCTTTATTTCTCACTTTTACTATATTGTTCTCGATTAAAGGCACATTATTATACTAATTCCACCACATTATCACAACAATAGCCACGAAAAACTAATTTAGAAAATTAAGAAACAAAGTCCGCCCGTTTTCTTGTTTCCCGCGCAAAACCCCCCAATTTTTTTAAAAATAATTTATCCTTTCGTAAAGGCAATGGGAACTAGCCCTTACAGCCTGGTCTTTAGTGATATTTTTCTTTGTGCTTAAACCTAATACCTGCCTAACTCTTGATATGCGAGGGTGGTATACACATTCCAATGATCAGGGGAGTTTCACGCGAGAATCAATCCGAATCAAACGGGAGCGCCTTCTTTATTTCTCACTTTTACTATATTGTTCTCCATTAATGGCACATTATTAAACTAATTCCACCACATTAACACAATAATAGCCACAAAAAACTAAGGGTTTGTCCGCACCACGAATTTTTTTTTTTTGCGCGATTTTTTATTCGCAATTCTGTAACATACGCCCCTTTTCACATAGGATGACTTCTGAGCCAAGTATGTTATGATGTGTTTCGGACAATGAAAGTTATGCCAGATAGACGGAACCACGTCTCTGAATCTCGGTCACGTCTCGGCCTAAATGTCCTCACCCCTCTGAGGTAAGCCCGAGGGTGGGGGGCACAAAGAAGGTCCCGTTTTTTGGTATTTTGCTTACATCTCGAAATCTATAAGTCGTATCGAAAAAATGTGTTAGTAAAAAGTTAACCTGACAAAGTTTCCTACAAAACAAGCTATATTTTACTTTTGTAATAGGACTTACTTTGAGAGCTGCGGGCCGAGAAAGTAACAGCATTTTAAAAGCTCCGGTAAGAATTTTGCCGTTTTCTTTGAAACATTAAGTGAGTAACTAGATGATTTTTTATAAATTTCGAAAAAGTAAGTAAACCACATCATTGTTAATTGTGTTTTGAACAATATCGTAAACTTTAATTTTCTTCCGATTTAAAATGTAAGAGTCATGTTTGGGAAATGAATGCTCAAAAGGGGGGTGTAGGTAGATGGAAAGGTGGAAAGCAGCAGGAAGTTTACTACGGAACTTTGTTTGGACTAGTTAGAAGAAATATAGGGTCGAACTTAATATGCTGACACTTTTTTAAGATGATGATCAGACCGTCAAACTGAACAACTTTCTCTATGGGACCAACATCATACTACATATAAAAATGTATGGTGCTAACCAAGGTTATTTTCAAAATTGGCAAACTGTATCACATCCTTTTCTAAAAATACAGTACTTAATAAAAAAAATTCTTGCAGAACAACCCGATTTGAAAACAATAATTCCATATCTAGGTACTAAATATTATGTCTTTGTACCTACGAGTATTAAAACGCCGCCGTAGTTCAGGGCAGTGCACGTTTATAAATTTTAGTAACTACTTAGGTACTTATTACGGAATTATTATCTTGAAATCGGTTTGTTCTACGAAGAAAGATTACTTAAGTACTACTTATTGAAAAGTAGAAGTGCCAAGTAGCTTGCCAGGTTAGCGCCATACATTTTTTATACAGGTGTGGTCTCAAAGCTGACGTAGAAAAAAAGCTTGACTTTGAATTTTATGACACCTTGTATATGTATAGTCTGACCACAAGCGCTAAACACCGCTCATTGGGTGCGACAGCGGAGCTCTGAAGCCGTGGCAAGCTACACGTGATACGGCTGTATCACGTCTTTTATCTCGTTCGTTGCGCGCAAATAGAAAGAGAGCAAAGGTGTGAGAGCGCTTTATCACGATGGCATGCTACCTATGCAGTAGGTAGGCCTTCGGCGTTTAGGTAGGTAGGTAGGTACTTTAGTAGGCAGGATATTTACAAATATTGCGGCCCTGGGCAAATATATTTGGCCGCCCCCATAACTGCAGCTTTTCTGCGGCGGACAGGCCCGTCCGTAGTCAAGATTTCTGCCAGAATTGATTTGTCGTTACTATTTCACATTGACAAGAGTTCCAATCCAAATCTAGCGAGCGAAGCGAGCTCAAAATTTGACAGAACTGTGATCAGAATTGTGTTTTGCGTTAATATGGAGCGAGCTCGAGATTTGCTTTAAATACGACTTGGTTGTGCTAGAACTCTTAACACTTATGAGTCTATGTCAAAGTCTATTTGCTGTTCAGAGCCCAAAATTTGGGCTATACTTAATCAGAACTCTATCTGTATTTTTCCGCAATACGGCTTGGCTGTGATTATAACTTTGTCGGTCTGTTCATGCAGTAGTGAGCTCGACATTTTTTTTACAATAATTTATGGGCTGTGGACAGAAAACTGTCAGTCTATAGACTCACTAGTGTGTGTACGTACTACACAGTGGTATAATAAAATATCAACTGGAACGAGGAAACAGATACAGCAATTTTTTCTAGACCAAGTAACTAGTTATAATGGTTAGTTCGAATCAAATTCTGAAAGAGCGTCACCTATAGCAAAGAAAATATAATATACCTACTACATTGAAATTGCACAGCAAACGCCCGGTCTGTTGATGCAGATTTGGTCTTGCCTCTGGCTATATTGAATTTCTTTGGACAACAATTTCCTGCCCATGGCCGCCCCACTTGATCCGTCCGCCCTTAGCACTTGCTCATTTTACCCTTAGGAGAATACGTCCCTGGTAGTAGGTATAATTCAGTAGTATTACTACCATTTGGGTAATCTATTGAATTTCGTACAGCGGTCCTAGTGGTTGCGTTGAGAACTAATTCTGCCATAAAAAATTGGCTACGTAACACAGTAGTCAAGTACAGTGAAGTCTCATGGTAGGCCTACTGGATATGACGAAGGTACACACGGCGACAGATCAACCTGGGTTGATTTGTCGCCGTGCGTACACAGTCCGGTGCAAATATATCGAGAAGGCACTGCGAAAGCCTACGGAGCGGGCTTCTTTGCTCTCGCATCTCGCCGTGCAGCTTAGTACCTACCCACGAAGTGGTACAATCCATGAAGTCAGAATATAAGAAATAATAGTCATCACAATAGGGAAATAAATACGCAAAGATCCATTTTCAACTATATTTTATTATAAAATGACAAAGAATAAATCTAGAGTTCAATAGGGTAGTCACTTGTGTATGTAAGTATAGTATTTATATATGTATTTAATTCACTTAACTGTATGAAATGTAGATACTTAAGTGCTTCAGGTATGCAGTTGACCGTTAGCATTTCACAAATAACATCACAAACCATCATCAAAATACATTTTCTTGCAATATGCTTTTTAAAGCTTTGAATTTTTGTTTAGTCGTGGAAGTAGATGATTTAAAAGGTGGGTGAGGCCGCGGATTTGTGCACATTACCATGACCTCAAAATTAACCGATGTTTTTCTTAAAAACTTGCAAACATAGAGATTTTGTATATTTTTGTATCAAACTATAATGTTATTATCCAGCATGGCCAAAGGTCAAAATTTCAAAATTATGGCATGCAGTCGAGTAAATTGAAATTTTTCCATAAAAAATGGAGAAAATTTAAGTAAAACCGCCGTGTCATTTTTACCGAGTGCACTTCGAAGATAATTTTTTAAAAACCTGTGTTAGTTACTATTCAATTATTAATTCCTATGGAATAAGCATATAAATCATCGAACTTTAAGTAATGCTATACGTAAAATAAAGGCTATTTAATAAGTAAATTTAATATTTTAATATATTTTTACAAAATCATGTTATTGCGTTACTTCTATTGCGTTACCAATATTCACCACAGTTTGTTAGTCACGTTATGTAGATTTATATTTCGTTTGAATGGCAATACCAAACGCAATCTATTTCTATGAAAGTTAGCATAATAGGTGCCATAATGAATGAGATATCGTGACATACTTGTGGTGAAGTCAAATGGTCACGGGTTTTTTGATCAAGTTTTTGGACATTTTGCAAGGTAAAATTGAGATTTCAGCAAATATTTTTACTGCGCATTGTTCTTGAAAGGGTGGGAAGTCTTGTAGTGCCTATCTTGTTACAATATATAGCATAATTGTTGAGTAACGAGTGTTTATTGTTGCGTTACTCCTACAGTTGCGTTACGTTGCGTTACTGTTGCGGGACCAGTGGCGCAATTACTGCGTTACTTTTACTGCGTTACCAAAAAAAGGGTAGTGGTACACTAGTTTCAGATTTCGGATTAAAGTTCCATGCATTTAGTGTTTTATTTATTTTTTATTTTTATATTTTGTTCAATTTATCTACCCTTTAGAAAAAAATATCTTCAATATACCTAACTAACTATTTAAAAAAATATTTTAGTTTAACAGGCTCAGGAGTGCAATTCTCTAAGCGCAAACATCGGTTGTAATATCGGCGAGCTGTCAATTCGGTATGCATTGTGTGAAACTTAATATGAAAACTTCGACGATCTGAAGGATGTTACCTTAGAGAATTGCAGTCCAGTATACAACAACCCTTATAATTTTGCGCTACTATATTGCGTTACTATTGCGTTACCGTGGCGCAAATTGTTGCGCTATTTTTGCGTCACTGTCGCGCAAACTGTTGCGTCACTACTGCGTCATTTGTGCCGAAATCCGCGGCCTCGCCCAGGTATTCAAGTCGAAAGGAAAATATTAAGATCCCTGTCATTTTGTCCCAATGATTGGTCTTTGGCATATTGATTTAAGACTAAAATATTGACATGTTCAAAATTGTTTCAGCATTTCACTACGATAGCAAACGAAATGAGATGTGCTTTTAAATGATGTGACGAATTTTCTGTAAGATAAGTAACTCGAACGATTGTTTACATCTATTAAACTATTTTAACTTTACACACAACCCTTTAATTTGCACACCATTAATTTAATTCTGAAACAACAAAGTAAAACAAAACTATTTAAAAGTAATTAGTTAAGTATGAAGAAACAAATTGAAGGTAGGTAGTTACAATAATACTCTCTAGGAAGATATTTCTTGATACGTAGGTTTTAATTAACTAGAGCGACTACTGAAATTAAGATAGGATATATTTAACTAGTAAGTAAACCTTAGGAGTAATGATTATGTTAATCTTTACTATAGAACCTATTAATTTAATTTGTAATTATTAACATAGTCGTGTATAATATTTACATCCGCAGATTAAATTTATTTAAAGATAACTGCCATTTTTAAGTGTTTTTGATGTGAGCCAATCGCATAGTACAAATCGCATACTATCAATTTATTGTAGTGTAAAATCGAAGAAAATAATTTATGGTACTTATTATGAAAAGTTGTTTCAAATCACGTCAACATTTTTGAAACTAAACCTTAGGCTCAAGACAAGTGATTGATATATACTTATCCTTAAAATGCTTAACTATGTCTATTTTACAGCTCTGGACTGCTGTCATTTTAGCTTTAGATGGTTGAGCTATATTTCATTCAGCTATAGGTGGTAGCAAAGTGTAATAAAAACTACCAGAGGTGAAGCTCAGAGGTCGCGGTGGGTCTATGCTTGCACGGTGTGCGGGTGGGCACCGGGCGGCATTGAATTCGCAAAGTCGGTACCGCGCACAGGCAAGTCGGTACAGAAGCGCGCTAGCCCAGTCCACACAACTTGATCGATTGACCAGTCGCGACTGCTGATCTTCACCACTAGTAGTTTATAAGTCGTACGTCTTTGGAAGTTTTACACTCAGTTGCAGAAACGCTCATTATAGATTTAACACTTCATTAAATCTCTTGCTGTCACTTTTTGTCTTGCTGACATAGTAAAAGCTAGCAAGAGATCTATTGGAGGATTAACTGTAATGAGCGGTTCTGCAACTGATACACAGTTAAAGAAACCATTACTGTAACAGATTCAAATGTTGACGTGTTTCAAAATAACCTGTTATTATATTCCATTATGCATTAATTGTTTACCCAATCAAAATTTAAAACTCTGTAGCGACATCTGCATCAAACTTATCTGCCCTATTATTAGGTAGTTATACTATAAATTTCTCGCTAATTCAACGATTATGGAATGGTTCAGTTCTTTCCATGCAGCAGGAATAAGGGACATGGCACGGACACTAACAACCGCTATGGCCTTTCGAACACCATGAGCGGTGATAAAATTTATTCACATTATATACCCTGTGCGAAATATATTCCACTTGATAATATAAAACATATCATTGGCAATATTTTAAAGTCCCTTACTCCCTTTACAAATTCAACATAAGTTTTTTACATTTGCCTAAATTCGCGCAAGTCAGCAGACTGCTTAGAGATTTAAAACAAACAAATATTGTAAAAAGAAATATTTAGAAGCGTAGAATAAGATACTTTTAAATATAGTTGAGTGTATAGATACGTCAGGATAGTTAAGATCTATAAGTAGGTACGAATAATGTCTAGAGTACCAATTGTGTACTATCGTACATCATTTCATTATATTGATCCCCTTTAAAATTTATAGTTTTATTTACAAATATTTAATATCTTCGAGTGTTTCCAAATTATTTTAAATAAATAAGATTGTAAATAAGAGGTTTTGGTTGTTTAAAACATAAAAGGAAAAAAGAGTTGAAGAAAAGCCAATCTATTCGTTAAATCGCACCGCTGTCGTACTGTAGACAATTGGTATTAAGTCAACTAAAAAGGGAACGCAGAAAGGTAAAGGAGAAAAATAAAGAACAAAAATCGATCAATGATAATAATAGTTTAATTATGAAATTAAAAATAAGAATGAAATTAACCACACAAAAGACTTAACATTAAAATAAGAAAATAGAGACGACCGACTTAAATAAAAATGTGAAACAAAATGTAACAATTGCCATTAGACAATTAACGTTTTAACGGAATTTTGAGGATTTGAAAATTTTTATAATACATGCGCCTTAGCCAAATTTCTATTTATTGATATGTTGGCCTTTATTCACATTAAACATTATGAAATACTAAATATCGAGTACAGCTAATGTAATAAGAGATAAATACGAAGCGCAATAAAATTACAAGCATAATCAGAATGATATGCACAGATATGTTTTTTTTCATGAAACTGAAGAGAGACAAAATATGAAGTTAGAACAGAAAACAATTGTTTAGTACCGACAATGATATATGTTATCGCAATCAGAAGTGATTGAATTAAAACATTCGAAAACAACTCTCACATCTATTATCAACGCATAACTTTAACTAACAAATTGAAACAATGTTCACTTACAATGAATATAATTGCGTATATTGCGCTTAATAAAACTCTCAAATATAATTTAACTGTAACATTTTCATCAACTTTTCAATAAATGTTAAGATTACTTCAATTACCATTTACCTAAAATAATGTGTATTGACTTTAAATTTGGCATCTCGTTCTAAACACTGATCTATGTATTATTTTTTAATAATAATATTACCGTATTACCTAAATATTTAAAATACTTCTCTAAACACATAAATCCCTATAATTATCTATTAGTCAATACCAATGTTACTGAGAAAACCTTAGGCCTGAAAACGCTACACACTGGTCCGCCGGCCTCTTTGAATTGAGCATAAGCGAATAATAACAGTTTGAAATCTACACTAACAGATTCTTCGACTGATGAGTCGAGGTCGTGGGCAATAAGGAGCAACGTATCGTGGGACGGGTCGCGGCTTGTGTGTAGCGTTCTACGCTGAATACAGTGGATATGTAATCTCCTCTTTGTGATTTTTTTGTTTATAATTAAATACGTAATAGTAATATTAAAATTACAAATGCGATTTCCGATCTCACCTCAAACAGACCACCACCAGTCGCATACCACTTTTCTTATAATTTCATTACACAGGCACAGAATCCTGCACCCTATAGAAAAACATTTTCAAAAACGTGCAAAATATCACCACACCCTGGTCACCTAACATTATCTAAACCAAATAACTACTTTTACGTTCTTATTATAGATAGGTACTGATTAATACAATTTGTATGATTAAATTTTTTCTATTAAAACTTACATCGTAATGACAATCTAATTTTTTTCAGTTTAATCATCTTACTAAGCTCTATTTTTTATTTCTTATTTTATATACGGTACGTGATGTATATTATACATTTTATAATAGTGTAAATATGTGATTTTATAATGACTGCACAATGCTTTCTAAAATAAAAATTCAAAAATTTATGGTTTGTGACTTTAGAAAGGGATATGTTCAAAGTAATAAAATTGTTAAAATGACTGGTGCAGAATCTTCCGCGGTGGCAGTTGATTCATGCATCTAAGGTATCTCATCTCATACGGGTATTTTCACTAACCCATGTTCAGTTATTTAAGTCGTCTACTGCTAGACGTGGTTAACACCATTTTGATAAGTCTAGAGCTAGGTCTTTACAACTCAAATTGCATTACCGACAGTGGCATTGTCAAGATATGTAATATTTTTGACTTAATACTCCGTGACTTACATAATAACATTGCGGCCTGCAATGTTGTTTTCTTATCTCGTCATAATTCAGGTATCTGTTTCACGCATGCTTTGCCTAATCACATAAACTGGACGTGTAACTGAACACTTAAAACTGGTCCTAATATTTAGAGCATAGGTTTACTGGGCATCATTCTATGACCAATTTAGTTATTACAATATAATTAACTTTTTTACTAAAGCATTTCTTATCAGAGTATCGATATTTGAGACAACGTAAAATCACTCGATCCACAAACTTAATCTCTTTTGCATTGGACTAGACGCATTTAATTAATTTAACCAGGGCAGTCCTTGTTATGAGTATCAGAATTAATGTGGATAGGACAGGACGTCATGCCACTCATAACAAAGACTTTCCCCCTTAAGAAGGCAAAGATGTGTGAAAACCAATTGAGTAATTAGTAAAGTCCAAGAAGGTGTGAGACGCTCAAGTCATCGAAGTTAGAGCATATTTATATACAAAATTAAAAACCAAGGGAGAGCTATTTAACTAATTAAAATACTGTTTAATAGTGAAGTTATTTGTGACCTATTGTAAATACTGTTGATTAAATATGTTATAGTGCAAAATCAGATCTCGCTAATACTTTCTAGACTGCCGCTTTAACTTCGCACGGACCAGTGTGGCAATACCATTGTAATATATTGAAAATTATTCTAAAAAATACGTTTTCGCGATATTGACCACACTGTGCGACTTAAGTGCTCCCCAACCAGAGACAAATAAATAATTATCTATAATTAACTGCTTAGTGAGTAACCTATGCACGAGCATTTATTGTATGTTGTAGCTACCATTAATGTAAATTAACTTCAAAATAAATGCATCATATAACTGTTATGTCACTGGACATAACGTTTTATAAAGTGATATATCAACTAGATGCTTAGCATTATTATAAGAGTTGTGATTACACTAACTAATCGAGGATAACTATAATATGATTGAAAAATGAACAAAACAACTTCCTAACAAAGAAACTAGGTAGTACGGTAGGAAGCATTGAAGCCTGAAGTAAAGATGACCGACTGGTGACAAAGAGATAGAGATGTCTAAAATAATATATTACTAAAATTATCTCTACAACTAATATTGCACACACATACACATTTCTAAACATAACATTCCAGTATTTAATAAAGTATAGAAAAATGTGTATGCGTACAAAACTATAATAAAATTTACTTATACAGAAATGCAATAATAGTAGATTGTGCATATTAAAATAGAGCATAAAATATATTTAAGGATAAAATATAATGTTAGAGTAATAACTGCAAATTATATGTGACAAATTAATGTTATAACAATATGTTGTAATTTGATTAGCTTAATAATATTTTAATGTGTATTTAGATAATTTGCCATTCAAACAACCATAAAGTACTTAAATGATACAATGTTTAACATTGCGGTAGAAACAGTGCACAAAATATAATTGCCAAATGTAAATAAATCTAGCGCAATCTAATTGCAGTATTAACATACTGTTCTGACATGTTGAATATATGAAATAAACATTAATCACTGGATATAATTATATTCTTTTATAAAAATAAAAATAATTATGATTATTAAAAATTATGGAATGAACATCACACGAAATAATAAACCCTCTCTTATACAACTGTGTAGGGAAGTTAAAGTTCAAGATAAAAAATATAATGATAATAAAAGCATTTAGCTGCCATTTGAAATACATAAAGTGATCGACGATGACAAGTTTCTTAGATTATGATGTACAGTAACAGTAAAATGTACGTATTTAATAAGAAAATAGAGTAGCACTTATTCTCTAGACTGATCCGAGTAAGCGTAATACAGATTATATTTTAATTTTCAGTCGAGTGAAATTCTCGATTTGTGTGAGAGGTACGGTGTCACAGTCGCGTTTTATCTACGCAACAGCTGAGACGGCCGAGGCTCTGCCGCTATCCCTCTTATAATTAAAAATAATTTACTAGTGTGCAAGTCAAAGTATTTTAGAGGTGTCCAAGAGGCAAAGACTCGCTGTCAGCAGCTGAAGGTATTGGGGCACAAGTCGCGACTGACAATAGCTGTGTGATATTCCGAAGACGTTGGGATTGGTTGGTCGCTTAGATACTCGACTTGGAGAAGGACACTCTTAGGTGATTGGACTCGGATAACTGGTAGTTGTGCATCTTGATGAGTGCTGCCACCGCGTCGTCGATGGACGGCAGCTGTACTAGCGCCATTTTGCGATCCTTCCTGTAATCAAGTACATTACGAATTTGTAACAGCTATCATAAAATGGCATACAATAAACCAATAATTGCTGTGAAACTTACGGGAAGAACTTGAATGCCTTGATTGTGAATCCTCGCTTTGTGAAAGCTTCCTTAATGTCATCCTCAGACACGGTGGCTCTGAAAAAATAAAATCATTTTTGAATATAACACGATCCAATGTCGTGTTGAAAACAAATTAAAAAGCTAAGATGAATTATTAGAATATGATAAATGTAAAATACTTACGGAATGTTGGACAAGTGCAGAGTTGCACTTGGTGGATAGATATTCTGATAGTTTTTGCTGCCGGGCTTCTTAAATCTGTGGAGCGGGCTCTGGGAGTAGTCTCTGTAATTTGAAATTAAATAATATTAAAACGCATCCATCTATCTATCTATTCGATCTATAACGTCACGCCTCTTTCCCTGTGGGCTGCAGAGACCAGGGCGCACAAACTACTACGATCCTTGCATACCTCTTTTGTCTCATTCACATCCATACATCAACGCACAAATAAATCCGGCATTCACCATCATCTCAATTGATAAAAGTCCTCTGCTGGCCTCCCCTAAGGATCGCCGGTCCACCTTGCTGTCCTACCCACGCTGCACTTTCGGGTTCGCGGTCGCACTCCATTAGTTCTTTAGAGCATGTACTACCTGTTTTAAATATATTTTTGAATCAAAGCCGTTTTGAAGCCGTGGTGGTCCAGTGGCGAGTAACCTTGCCTGCCGTGCAGGAGGCGATGGTTCGATCCCCGTCCAAGCCGACTCGTACCAATGAGTTTTTCGGAATTTATGTACGATTTGTAACACCACTGGCTTTTCGGTGAAGGAAAACATCGTGAGGAAACCTGCATGCTTCAATTTCGAGGCATGTATTGTACCCACTGTCCATTATAAGTGGCGACGGGCTCACCCCCCGTCACACTGGACAGAGTTTCGGTACTACTGGTGAAACGTGGATGTTCTGAGGTTTCAGAATATCTCTGACTACCCCCTCGGGGAATATAGTCGTGAGCATATGCTTATGCTTTTGAATCAAAAGTTTTTATTCTTGTTCGTTCTGGTTACCTGGTGAGCCCGGCGTCCGGTTGGCCTTCTTTGGGCAACTGCACCGTCTGGTGTTTGCTCAGCATCACTCTCATCGCTTTTCCGAACACGCGAAGCTTATCCATGTGGGTCATGGCTGAAATTAACGTTTCAACATATTATTTTCCCTTTTTCAACTCGTCAAAAATGTTATTTTTTAATTATCATAGGTATTATAACAGTTAACTAATCGATTGATTATGACATTTTTTAGTATTGTTCACCTATTTCATCAATTTCGTTTCCTTTTATTTTCTTTGGAGAAACCGATTTTGCATTATGATTATTTAAACTGACGATTTTTTGGGGTGGCAAAAGCTTCGCGAACTATTTAAGTAATTGTAGCAATATTCACCGGTAGTATATAGTACTCTGTGTAAGGGTTGTATACTTAATGATGAAAATATGTAATTATGAAGTGGTAAACCGTATTAGATTGATAAAATAAAATGTCAAAATATAAAAAATACTCAGTCAAACAAAATATTATTCTTGCTTAATTTCTGAAACTAGAAACCACCTTAATAAGACTGACCTGACTAGTGACTATACTAAAATACATACCCAGATGAGCCTGATGGGGTTCTGCCATCTGGATGAGCGCTGAATCCTTCTTGTTGTACAGAATCTTCACACGCTGCACATCGCCGTACACGCCTAAACAGCAGAAAATTCGTCTTACCAACCGAGTCATGTATTCATTCCTTGAGTGTATATAATGTAATGTTTACCTATTTAATAGCTGCCTTAGCTATTACTTAAAGATTAGGGATAGCAACATCACAATATTTCAAATATTATTGATTATAAACGTAGTTATAAACATGTTACAGCCATGTTGTGCTATTTAAATCAAATTAAAGATTGAAAAATTATGTTTCAGATTATAAGAATAATTTCGTTCTCTGAAGTATTGGGCTCGGTGGCTAAATTGGACAAAAAGCAATTCCCCGGTTAGAAAGATTGCAGGTTCAAGTCCCGCCCGCGACTTAATTTTTCAATCTTTTATTTGATTAGTAAAGATGTCTTTGAGAATAAGGCAATATTGAGGCAGCTATTAATATTATATAGACTAGATACTAAACTAAAAGTTACTACATTTAACACTCAACTTTAATACACAGTATGTTTAGTAAACTGTTTGTAATACATAATAATGTCGTGAAACTGGACAGTTGGAAAATGATATAAGAAGAGAACAACTCCGAAAGCTCTAAGTTGGTCACGTTAAGCTTCGATTAATGCTTAGCGATCAGCAAATGCCTTCAGGCCTGCTGTTTCAAGCGGAATAGGTACTACAACAAAATCCATTTCAACTTCTAATAAAAAAAACTATTGTTCTGCTGTTTATTTTTCAATTGCTGCAGATTGAAGAAAACATAAAATTTTCGTAACGATTATAGCACGATTGCTCGAATATTATACAAATGTGAAAAATTACATTTGATCTTGGTACTGACAGCTCAAACAGACTGGAACATTAAAAAAAAAGAACACTGGGTGGACATTCAAACTTAGCTACGGCTATGGGTCTGAAACACAAATTGTCATACGAGTTAATAAAGCAGATTCGATAGCGTTATGAAGCGAAGCCTCGACACAGTAACGACAGATGCGGTTATCAGGACAGAAATCGAAAATGTTAGCTGACAATTTGTCTTCCAGGCAACAGGAGCATTAATGTTTTAATATAAAATACGGAATGTATGTGCACACGTACCGAAAAGGGTAAAGAGAGCGTCAGGCGTGACCATCTAAAACAATAGGAAAGAGAAAAGAGACAGTATTATAAATAGTCGTAAAAGATATCTGACATCATATCTATAAATAAATTAGCAACTTATTTTCAAGGAGTTTAAATAGAGTATATAAGTGTAATAGCCTGTAACGACCCTCGTATTAGTGGATGCATTAGTGAATTGTTTACCAGAATCGTGAACCCAACATTTTAAGGTGTCTTGAGTAGACGTTACCGGCTATTTTGTTAGCGTAATGAATAAATTTGCCAATAAACATGAAGCTACCAAGTCAAAACATTGTAAAAGTTTTGATTGAAATTTCAACGTCGAATTTCAGGGCAGGTGCTCGAATTTCAATTGTTTTAGTTTCTGACAATGAATGAACTCACTCACTGTTGCTCATTTATCGGGTTTTATTTAAGAACATTTTTCATTTTGGTACACTTAAGTACTTTTTGTGCCATTAAATGAGTCTCAATTTATTAAGGTTTGAGCTTATATAGGTAGGTATAAATACATACATTAGCAAAATATGTTTTACATGACAAAGGGCGGGGTCTATAAAACAAAAGACGTTGAAGTCTTCTGAAATAGGACGATATCACACAATAGACAAAATGGTAAGAATGTGGAGGTGTTTTGTTGGTGTATACTAACCTCTTCGTTGAGATTGGAGACGAGGAGCACGGTGGCCAGGGGTAGCGGAGGTGCGGTGAGGGCGCGGAGAGCGGGGGAGGCAGGGGTGAGTGTGAGGGCTCCGAATGCTGGCAGGCCAACTCCACCGACACCGACTCCGTAGGGCGAGGCCAGGCCAGAGCCTAGTCCGAGGAAAGGAGGTGCCAGCACACCGCCACCTAGAGGGAAAAGTCACAATATCTAAATCTGCTCACAGCACCTAGTTAATATATGTCATAAGCAAATTGATACAGAAAGGTAATTTATGCTTCAAAATTTTATTATATTATTGTTGTCTTCGTATCGAAGTACTACATTAATTCCTACTTGAATAGTAAAAGAAGCAGAATTGCGTAACAAACACAAATGTTACAAATCCGCAGTCGGAATGATCCCAGCATATTATGTACGTTGTACAATCCTCTACGGTGCAATAGGGATTTATGAGAAGTTATTAGTCACTGCGGGAATATTTAGCATTGAATTATGAATGGCAAACAAGAAAAGAGCTAACGTGGAATAGCAAATGTAATTTAGAAATGTTGCTCTTGTGTGATTTGGTGGCGGAGATTTATTTCGTTTACAGAGTGGCTATGGCTTCACATACTTCGGTACACGAATTTAGATAATAAAATATTTACTAAATAAAGTAGGTAATAAAGCTAAAATTTGTTGCAATCTTAAGTTAAATTAGTTAAAAGAGAATATAAGACGGAACCAGGATGATGAGAGTCATAAACTACAATAAAATTATCTAAGTACTACTTAGCTAAGAATTGCATAGACAAAGGATAGATAGGGACACTATAGGCCTTGCCACGAAGAATTAAAAAAGAAAAATTGTGCCGATAAAGAAAAAATATCCGGCCAAGTACGCGTCGGACCGTGAATAATGTTGGATTCTGTATTAATAAACCAAATTATTTTAAATATAGTATTAGATTTCAATTATTAATGACAAGTACATAATGCGTCAGATTTCAATGGTTAAGTTCCAACAGTCTACGGAACGCTAAAAAGAAATAATTGTAAGAAATATGAGATAGGGCAAATAAATTGTATCCAGAGAAAATCGCTCCATGCTCAAATCAACTAACCCAGCGAAGAAAACCTCAGAAAAGATAGATCAAGGCCAATTCGCCAGAAAGAACTACAAGGTGTTGGAATCGGAGCGGTGTGTGAAGCGTCCAGGTGCTCTGGAGTAGTATAGGACTAACTCATCCTGGAAGCGAGGGCCAGCGCGAGGCGAGCCCGCAGTGGCATCAACTCACTGGTCAACAGCTGGTGGGCGTCGCCGTCGCCGGATGGCAGCGTGGGGTTGGTGTAATCCCGCGATTTGTCATTGTTATATTTCACGTTGAGGCACGTCATCTTGGAGTAGTCGATGCGGAGCGTGCAGCAGCCGTTGTAGATGTTTTGCCCGTCTAAAGCCTGGTGACAAAGAATTGGGTTTGTTTCAGTGGCATTCAATATAAGCATTAGGTTATTACTACCTAGCTAAGGTAGCAGAGAGCGTCGATGGCGCGTTGCGGAGAGGTATGGAAACTCAATCTTGAGGTCCGGGTTCGAATCCGCATGCGGCATAGATGACATGCCATGTACCAATGTTTTTCTAACTGCTGACAAATAGTGAAGGAAAACAACGTAAAGAAACCTGCATACGCTGAAGAAGAAGTTTCGATGCGTATTTAAAGTATACCAATCCGCATTGGAGACGCGTGGTGGACGTCTGTAAAGGTAGGGTAGAGGCTTGACGGAATGCCTGTGCTCTGTAGTGGGACGTATATAGGCTGATTACGATGATTAGGTAGCTAAATGTCTGTTCTGCAAGTGAATGGTCATTTAACAAATTAAACAATTTAATATAAGCACAATTTAACTTCAACACCAACAAAGTTAGCACGTGTCATCGATAACACTACCCCTAACGACCGAGAAAAATTGCCGGTACGGCCGTGTCAAAACCGTAACGGTGCAAACAGCTATTTGTTTGTCCGCGACGCCTGTGGGAGGCTGATAACGCCGCATCGCGATAGAAAAGGGAATTAATTAAAATGCAACAGCACTCAACCCATTCCTGCGAGCTTTATGCTCTTGGTTCGCCGCAGTGTACACGTTATTTTTATAATGAAAGCGCGGTGCAACACATTTTTTACATTCAAAAACGGAAATGAAGGTACGAAAACTACTATGAGTGTAGTTCTGTTTTAATATTGCCTTGACGGT
Organism: Agonopterix heracliana; assembly: GCA_963693445.1. Lineage (NCBI taxonomy): Eukaryota > Metazoa > Arthropoda > Insecta > Lepidoptera > Depressariidae > Agonopterix > Agonopterix heracliana. The sequence continues at coordinate 8,992,719 of OY856310.1, forward strand.
CAGCTTAAAGCATTTTTAGTTTTTAAATACACGATTGGGATTGCAAATGTGAAATCTGATGAATGTTTAGTTTGGCGAGTAAATAAGAGGATCTCAATAATTGTTAAATGAAGCCAGATCTATAGTATAGTGAGGAGTCTTTAGCAGTAACACAAAGGCGGTAAACCGTCGCCGTCGCCGTAGTTATTCAAACGGTTCAACTTTCGTACCGCGGGCGCTTCCTACGAAGCCGTTTCATTAGTACCGTCAACTTCGCCCGCGGCCAACTCTCTCTAAATCGAAATTATTAATTCAACCAATTAACAACACTGTTTTCTCGAATAATGAAAGTATTTTCAAAGAATCAAAGGGCTTTCAGTATCAGAATATTAAAAGATCTGTCGGAATTTACATCGAACAAGTTTATACAAAAAGATGTGAATGTATTTTCTTGAAAGAAAGGAATTGTCATGAAAGTAGATACAACAATTTTCCTTTAAATTAAAAGTAAGAACATTTTTAGGGATAAAAATTAAAAACAGTGAATTATTTAATTCCAGGGGAGCAAATTAGAGCACCCTTGAAAACCGTCATCTGTCAAATGAATTATGACAACTTTACGGCGGAGTCCATTAGCGAAAAAAAATATTTTAGGGGTTTTATTAAACGTTTGGACTTGCAAATACGCCAGAAATAAAACGAGTACGTATCACCGAGAACTTAAAAGTGCTAAGCAGAAGCTAAGTGTTGAAATTACCAGAAAATAAATCACTGCCTCCCCATTTGAGGATGCGGTAACGCTTGGATACCTCTTTTACAATCCAATAAAAATATAAAGAGACGAAGAAGCAAAAGTTCAATGTCGGAACGTTGGATATTGGCTGTAGATTTAATAAATTTCAGTTCTATATGCAAATGCGACCCCCTGATGTGTAGACGTGAATAGATTGGCTCGTTTAAAGCTCAACTTATATGGAAATGCGAAAGGCACGTAAGAAAGCGTGGAAGAAGATAGCTTCGATACGTAATTAGTTTTGTAGACCCTCGCGAGCCGAATTCGATTCCGCGTATAACGAATGTACCCGGAAACCGTATTCGAATGTAACGAGTAATTAATTTACAATTCTAATTTATATTTCCTTAATGCATACGTATTGTTACGTTTTATTTTAAAAGCAAAATTAAAGCTGTGGCTGTAGGCAGGGGAAGCCAAAATACGAGACGTCGTGGAAAAGTGTTTTCGATATTATTTGATTTACCATATTTTAGGGAGAATTTATTCCTTCCTCGGATTATATCTGTAAATGGCTTAGTAGAATTGGGTATCTTTTATTAACATGAATGTTTTATTTTTATTTTATTTAATCCATATAATAGGGTTCTTCTTAATATGTTAACAATTTAAAAGGGGTGATCAGACCATCAAACTGAACAACTTTCTCTAAGGCACTAACATCGAAATCGCGAAAAAACAATCAGCTATTCCATACCAAACTGCAAACTTAATTGAGCCTGACTTAACTTACTGACTTTTCTTCGCGATTTTGATGTTGGTCCCACAGATGGTCTGATCATCCCCTTAAAAAACTGTAAACATATTTAGAAGAACGTTTTTTGAGGATATGTTCAGACCATCAAACTAAACATCTTTCTGCATGAAACCAACGTCGAAATAGCGAAAATCAAAATCAGCTGTTCAAAATGCAATGCTCGACCGGTTCCGATTCCGGTATTGGTCTCATAGACAGTTGTTTAGTTTAATGGTCTGATCTGGTCTCTTAAAAACCGTGAGCATATTTATGTTGGACCCTGTACATATACCTAATAAATGAAAAGAAGTCTTATAAACTAAACGAAATCTACATTTACAATTTCATTAATGGATGGCTTTAGAAACAAAAAAGAAAATGATTATTAGACGTAGACTTATCAAATAAAATGAACGAAAAATGTAAGAGGGTAAAGAGGATTTTGAATTGCAGATTAATTTCTTTACTTTAATAAGTTTTTCTGAGACATTTTGAGGGTCGTTATTCTTAAAACTGAAAACATGAATTTGATTCGGAATAAAACACTAAATACAAAAATCTGCATCACATTGTCAGAAAAGAGTAATCCTATACTTATCGAAAGATCCCTCATTTTAAATAATTGTACCTACATATTTGTTTGTTTGTTACATGATACATATTATTACGATTAATGCTATGATGAGTGGAGAATGTAGTCGAAGAAAAAGAAAGAAAGTGTACGCAAAGTTTACCTGTGAAACCTTGCCGAAAATACGCCTCACCTATTTGGCTTCACAGTAGGGCAGTACTTTTAGATGATATCACTACTTTTATAAATCTTGACCGTTCCGGACCCTTACGCCAGATAACAGTATGTACCCACGTAGGTATGCTACCGGCGCGGTGTTATTTATTAGGTATGCCGCACCCGATCCACTTCTCTCTCAGTATCAATATTCGCGGGAATTTCATTTTAATCTTCTGAAATGGTTATTTGCGCTCGCGGAGGGAGTCGTAATTGAGGTAAAAAAAATATTAGGCAGAGTGACAAGGTGATAAAACGACAAACGCCTCGCCCGATTTGATATTGGGATCTTTTACTGCGTAATAGGAAAAGCGGATCGGCGATGCTCCTGAAAAGTCTCCTTTTTGGAATTTATTGAACTTGAAACGGAATTCAAGATTATAAAAAGCAAATTGGAATTTTTAGATTTCTTTCCATTGTTCACTCACACTTGTAGATGACGTGACGTGGTATTGTTCGTGTGTTATATCTGTCTCGACGTCTGTTTACAGGGACAGAAAAGAGACCCATCAACAATCAAAGTGAAGCCCGCCCGCGCATCAACGTAAGACGTAACAAGTGTCCTCCGTATCTCTTAATCACGTCCCCGGTAATTGTTTTATCTCTAGCTCGTTAGAACTCGTTTAAGCAAAGCCTTCTTAGTGAAGGATTAAGGCGGGCCGCACTTAATCCACCCCCCCTCCCTCTCCGTTGCTAATTCTGGCGGTTTTTCCACGGAGACCAGATAAACGTTTTTGTTGGGGGTCCCGGCCTCGCCACGTTTAATATTTATAAGAGCCCATATAGCTCGGAGTGCTTCTGTTGCGGGTGCAAGGATTACGCCTGGGTCGGAATGCATTAGTTTTTGTCGGTAGATGACGGCGGCCGCCGCGGAGAAATTGTAATGAAAACATTTCAGACTACGCTACGTTTTTCCGTTTCGACATTGTCAAAATATCTTGTACGACTTTTATACTCCATAAAAGATGCAGTCATTCCTTTTAAGCTTATAGGCTTTTCTATTCTATTCTATTTAAAAAAAAATGGCTGCCATCTTGGGTATTTGATGATTTTGCCAATGTCTAGTTTATGTAGCAAAAGTGCTTGACGTTGTACGGTAATTTATGTATTTGGTGACTTCAAGGATTGTTTTTCGAAAAGAACACTATCTTGAGCCACCACTGGAGCCCCGTTGTAGACCTGGGAGGGGGCAACCAACGATCCACAGCCGACGCGACCGCCCAATAGCAGATCCACAACGTGACTCCTTATAGGCATTTATCAATGTACGATTAAATTAAAACTAATTATTTCAGTAAATAAACCCGTGCAACTTAAGCAACATTATTTTGGCGGGTGGTGCAAGCGCACCCTTCCATTAGTCACGGATAAAGGATCACTTATCCAATGGACATGCCTGCTGCAAACAACGTTAAAAGAAAAAGCTTTTAAGTGTTAATGAAAAAGGCCAAACAAAATAATTGCATAGATTGCTCTTTTAATCCATCCGCTTTTTGATTGGAGTGCAAATTGAAAAGCATTCATAAAACTCAAAATGCTATAAAATACAAATTGCAAGCATTGAGAATTATCGTCATTAAATTTATATATTTCACTGAAAAGTAATATATTATTTAGTGCTATTCAAGATTGGCTTCTACGAATCACTATCATAATAATCAATGATAACTATTTACATACCGGCAAAACTACATAAAAATTTATGAAGTCAACGTTTCGCGAATGGTACCCATCACAATTAGAGTATGTACACATTTAGGGGACGCGTCAACGAGCAAACGGCGCTCGCTCCATTAGACAATGTAATTAATACTCCAGGTTACCCTAATTGTGGCTGACAGATAGTGACGAAAACCAAAGTGACGATCGTTCAAAAACCGCACCCACTCAGCTCTAGTTCGTTCGAACGACAACAAACGATTAACTAGTCAATAGGCCTAGAACAGTCAAAAAGGTGATAAATGACGACTGCTGTGATATACGAAAACGTGAATCGGTATTGTCTAATAAACATATTAACTGTCTTTGAATGACGACATTGTTGAACATGTTATTCCGTAAATACAAGCTTAAATAGCAATTAAAAGTTTTAACTCTACACAACGCGGCAATGGAAAATATGTAAACTTTTTAATAAAATTTCAATGCTAAATCGTAGTTTCAACAGTTATAAATTGAAAGATATTAACACAAAATCTTGTAAAATTCCCGTACTTTTTTGAGGTTTTCTATAGCAGAGTTTTAAACGTGGAAATGTGTGGTAAGATAAGTCTTCACGGTTTCCACGACGCGCGAAGCGACGGTTGATTTTCAGTGTACAAGTGATTACAGTAAGCAAACGGGCCACAAAACACTAACAAAACAACTGCTAAACAATGTTTGACACGTAACTAGGTGATGCAGAGTGCAGCTCAGCCGTTGTTGACATTGCCCGTAGGAATCTAAACAGGGGAGGGCGATGGCACGTGCAATTTTAAACGGGACTTGGTGTGCTCTTCGTTTTCGTGCCCGCCCCGTTGTGTTTGATAGCTTTAAGTTTTGATGAAGTTTGACCGACATCGCTAAATACTAAATAATTCTTGTTCTTATTTTACAGTTTAATTGTACCTTACAATAAGTAGGTAGTGGTGGTGTAGTGGCGAGTAGCCTCGACTTCCGCGAAGAGACGGTTTGATCACTTTCATGCCGACTTATACCAATAAGTTAAAAAAACTTTACGATTTGTGGCTCTCATGGATTTTCATACAGCATAAGCATACGCATATTATGCCCACGACTATATTCCCCGAGGGGGTAGTCAGATATATCCTGAAACCTGAACATCCACGTTTCACCAGTAGTACCGAAACTCTGGATTATGGATTTTCAATTAAGAAAAACATAGTGTGGAGGTCTACACACCTACATGCCTATATTTTGAGGTTTGTAGTGTCCAGTGTCCTTTAAAAAGTGGCGACGGGCACATCAACAGTCTATCTGGACACTACGTGAAATGAGGATGTTTTTAAATAAAATATTTCTGATTCGGGGGATTTAGTTGTGATTTTTTGCTTATTATACGTACAGTCAGCAGCAAAAGGATGAATACACTTTTACTACGTCGTAGTATAAAGATGTATACACTTTAGTACTACGCATATTACATCTTTATACTACGACGTAGTAAAAGTGTATACATCTTTTTGCTGCTGACTGTACTCTTAATAGTGAGCTTATGCCTAATTGTAACAGTAGGTACAACTCTGAAATATCAAACAATTATTATACTGAAAGCGGTAACAAAACAATACAAACGGCGAATATATAAAATTTTTGACGGTTACAATGTTTGTATATGTCTCGGTGTTGACACAAAGGTGAGGGTAGACGCCGCCGCAATGCAAAGTGCAATTTTAAAGTGTAAACAAAGCCCGCACCTTGAGTCCATAAACAGTATCTCAGATTTCGCCTTATTGAACCTCGGAGACGAAGAGTAATCCCGTCATGTTCACTTTGTTTACATTGAAAATAGTGGTGTGTCTATAAAAGAAACCTAGAACACCTACAGTCTGAATGATACATAGAGTGATCTATATGATGCCACGCTTCACAGTTATTGAACTTTAAATGTGAATGGATTTGTTCAGAAAACTACGTAAATACAAAACTTCTGTAATATCTCTCGAAGCAGCGAGGATTAACTTTTCAAAGAGCTAGAAGGAAGTGTACTGAAATCAGTAAATAAACAAGCTATTAAACGAGTTTCCGAATTAATCATATCCGTCGAAATAAACGTCAGGGAATATGTAGCACCTTGAACGGCATTATGTATAAATGAGTGTATGTCAGAGACATTGCCTCGCTAGATTATGGATGGGTTGGCAGTGAGGGCGGTCTGGTCGAATTCAATATTATCCATCATAGTTTATTGATGGAATAGCCTCTGCTATGATTAACACTAGGTACAACATAGTTATGATATATACACTAATTACTCCCAAAATGTGTCCCGAGTTAACTAGAAAATGTAATTTTGAAGGTAACACCCAACTTGGGTACTTAATACAGTTTGTAATTAAGATTTACTGGAGAACGTCAGTATGAGAACAATGTATGTGGACACTGAGTATACGTCGAAGCTTTCTTGGCTTCAAATTAGCTACAAAATGGTAAAGTAGTGTTCAGACAATTTCTCTCTCATTTTCCTCAACATTAGAAATGTTTTCTTTCAATAAAGCGCGTCCCTCCACAAGTTAACTCGGACGAGCGTACCGCCGTGACACACACGACTTGTACTAGTAGAATTGAGCGCATTAAGAGCGTATATTTCGTGTCTGCGCCCATAAGCCGCCGTCTGAAAAGATTTGATGGCGAGGTTAGAGATTTATGTCAAGGATCATAGAGCTCCGGATCGGGGGATTTCAGCGCTCCTAACATCCGACTGTGCCCTTTGTGACTGGAGCACTATCCGGCTTCACTCCACTTTGTACCCCGTACTCCTGCTGCCACTTACCTCGCGGGACGTTTTAATTTCATTTTGAGTTTAGATACGCGGTCAGGATTACATGTGGCCACCGGGTCGTGAAAAAAGAAACATTCTTTTCAAATCTTTTTAAAGTTCACTCGTCTCTTGTTTTCTAAAACAAAGGAATGTTAATTCTGTTTAAAAAATTCAGAATAGCATACCTACGACGTCTTACTTAATCCTATAGAACGAAAACAACACGGGGAATAAAGTTTTTCAAAGAAAATCTCCTGAATGTTAAACCACCTAACCTAACAAATACAAAACGTTGTAAGGTTAGCATTAGCAATAAACAAGAGAGTAATAAAAATAGTGTGCCGACATTGTATGCTCGTTAGCGAGGAGTTCAGAGCAGCGTAGTTACGATGTTAGATCCGTTAACGAGTGCCAGACTTATTACCGTCTCTTACACCGCTATAATAAGACTGCTAATGCTTTGTTATTACACTATCAATAGTTTTACCTGAGAAGCCGAAGATCTTGATATGATTTATATTCTATTAAGACGGAATATATTGTTTTATATTACGGACCTTTCACAAAATATTAAGGCTTCCTTCATTTCATTACAAGGTCTTGGATGTATGTCTTTGGTTGCATCTCTCGGCACTCAATGAGCATATTGAGGACGAGATGGTGAATAATTCATCCCATAAAAGACACTTAAAAAAGGCAACTTTGTAATTAATTATTTAAATGGTATATTATGTATCAAGGATTCAAGGCTAGCGGACACCCGTTGGATGAGGGCAGCGCCGGACCGATCTTTGTGGCGATCCTTGGGGGAGCAGTGGCAGTCTATATAAAAGTATTTAGGCTTAAACATATTTAAATATGATGCTGTCACTGTCATCGGTATGAGCAGTGTGAGGGACAAAGCGTTAGTCCGCTAGTGCCTTGCGTTCCTAATATGACACGACATCAACCTTTTCTTTCTGCTTGATAGCTCTGTCTAGGTTTTCCTCTGACTCTCTTCCCCCTATCTACCCTTCCAAATAGCTTAAAAAATAAACACAAGTAAAGTGAATATTTTTGCAGGATTAATGAGCGTTTCCTAAGATATTTACAGTAAACAGTAACGAGTAGTCTACATTGTAAGAAGTCCTCACGAGAGCACTAATTTGAAACATCTTACTGTCAACAGAATTTACAACAATGTCCCCAGTTAAAGCTTCAGCGCGGATATAAAAGTTTTTCAACAACAATGTGCTGAAATGTTTTACTTCTACTCTCATTTGAAGAACTAACATTATCATGTTTGTTATTAGACAAAAGATGTTCTGTAGTATAAAATCCGAAATATGCTTTTAAAAATAGATTTTTAGCCTTGTTCTAAAGTAATACTTGTAAGAATTTACTAGAATTGCCATGTCAAGTTGTTCTTACAATACAGCAATGAGCAAAGAACACATATAATCCAATGAGTGAGTTTAATAGCAGTATTTTATGTCAACTTAAAAGACTGCCGAGAACTTCCATCGAGAATAAAATCTAGATACACAATCAATAAAAAGTTTGGTTTGAAAAAGCTTGGAAAATGGTTATTTCAAACGAATATCAGGTATTGTTGCATCTCGCTGACATTAAACAAATATTTAATTGAAATCAATTAACAGGTCACGTGCGTAGAGGGAGTTATGTTTAAAATAAACGATTACAGGTATACAGGGTGTTTCATAAGTAACAATAAATATTTGAAACTCTTAAGGGGGTTGTTTAGACCGTCAAACTGAACAAATTTCTCTATGGGACCAACATATCCCATACATATTTTAGCTCTAGTCAGTTTGTAGAGTATAGAACTTTTTTTTTTTTTCGCGATTTCTATGTTGGTCACATGGTGAAAGTTGTTCAGTTTGATGGTCTATACCACCCCCTTAAAGGTTTACTTGTATTTTTGTAACACCTTGTATAGTGGTCACGTGGTAGGTAGCAGCTACCTGTAATAGTTACTTTCACCTTCCACCTTAAAGACCATACGCATAAGTGGGCTGATGTAAACCGATGTGAATCCCTTAGTTTTGCGTAAAATACGCTTTATGCAGTATCATGCCGATTCAACGCTATTTAATTAATATGATACGGGGTGGAATACAAAGGGCTTCTTAGAAAGCATCTCGTCAGTAGTTACAATGTTCAGTTGCATCTATGTGTTATTACGAGCGAGTCCAATCACAGGCGGTAGTTGATGCGGCTTAGCGTTACTAAGTTTTCAGCACTCGGCACTCGCCGCTCGGTCGTCGGTGATATCTCAGTTTCATTGGGTTTCCCTCGCTTTGGGGTATTAATTTGTGTCTAAGTAATGAACTTAATAATTACAGTATTTTTTCAGTGGGAATATTGTTTTTAAATCGAATGAGATTTGGAACATAAATGTTCTAATTAATTTTTAAGGATTGATTTTAGAAACTCTTTGATGTTATAGCTTGTACCACATTACATTAAGCTCCGCAGGAATCGGGCGTAAAGAGCAACTAATTAGGCCGGATAGTCGACTCGCTATTGTAGAATTCATTAGCGAATTGCACGCCACGACAGAGGTATTAAAAGCAAATTGTCAAAATGAATAGAGTTCCCGTATTGAGGAGAACGCGGAAAATTAACTTTGCACCAAAGTTGAGGTATTAAATAGCATAAATTACGGAAATTGAATGAGGCGGCATACAATGTGGAAAATTGTTAATGATTTGTAGCTTTCATGTAACGAAATAAACAGACAAAAATGTAGATCCCATCGGGTCAAAACAAAGTTATTCGCTGCGATTCATAACACATCCACGACAAAAATAAAAACAACGAAAAACTCAATAATTATACTCGTAAAGCGAGTTTGCGGAAGCCGCAAAACGAAATTTAATTTGCCCTGAACGCTGCATCAGAAATAAAGTTAAAACAGTCGCTGCAGTACGCCCAACTTCTAACGCAAATGAATAGCGAATGGGAAAAGTTGGGCCCAGAAAAATGATGTCCCACTCGGAGTCGGGGCGTATTGTCGTGGCTTGTGCCCCGGCCCCCTCGCCCCCCGCACCTTGTTGTTCTCTATTGTTGTTAAATGCGCATAAATGCTCACTTGTTTAAGCTTTGCCGTGAGCTAATAGACGAACTTTAAAACTTTTACGCGCCGTATTTATGGCTGTGAGTTGTTCCTAGCTCGATACATTAAAGAGTAAATAAAGTAACTAACGTTTATGAGTAGTTAAAATCTCGCTAGATAATGACTTTTGAACAGTTTTCATGACGAGAGGGTTAAAATGTATAATTCAGTCTATGAGACGTTAAAGTTGATTGGCAATGTTCAGTGAACTGGCAATAAAACAAAGAATTCGCTATGTAGGCGTCGTAACTATCAATATGAAGTCGGTACTCAATTGGAGTAAAGTAGATAAGAGCGCCTTCACTTCATTCCCAGATAGTTCGAAAGCGAGTCATTAAAGTGAATGAAACGTGCGGCAATACGAAGTTTGTTTTATGGCTTTACTTTACAAACGGTAAAATAAAAACAAAAGTTTTTAGTACTAACCGTTTTCGCTGTTTGCGCTGAAACAGTGTCTGGATACTGGATGAGAGCTTGGAATGAATCTGGAACAAAGTGTACTCTACATTAGAACAACAAATTAGACACAAAGTGAATATATTATGAGCATAATAACGTGTTTGAAAGTCTTTATAAATAATTGAATTCTCATATAACGCTAGAGTACTTGTTACTTCATTGCCCGGAAGGCAGTAACTTCACAGTAGGTACCTACAATCGACACACGCTACAATTCCGCAAAATTACTACACGAGCGAAGATAAAGTTGAGTAGTGGTAAATACAGAGTCCTTGTAAATAAAACAAATTAACAGTTTGCTGTAAAACAATTTCGCAACGTTTGTGTTGTAGAGCACTCGAGTGTTGGGTGTCGCACGGAAACCTTGACAGGTAATATCTTGTTCAGGAGAACGTTCAAACAAGGTGAAATTGGCGGGCGGGATGGGGCGTAGCTCGCAGCTCGCAACTCGCAACGCGATGCTAAGTCCTCAGGAGTAAGTCGCCGCGCACCGTCTCAGGTGCACCACAGCTACTTTATCATCCACAACACTTTAGCAAATATGCGAGTAAACAAGTTTCATGCCTATTTTACTTTGAGTTATAAACTCGGAACAACACGAATTTATTGGTTCTGTCGTAGTGCCTGCTCTTTGTTGACGCTGTTGGAACTTTTGATGGGTCGTGTCGGAGCTGATTTTAAACTTATAGCATTGTAAAGTTCAGGTTTCACAATATTACAATGTCGGGATATTTTATTGTTATCTACATGGTTTTAAATCTGGAATTACTTTCAACGTAAACGTTGCATTGTATGTGTAATTGTGTATTAAATACTTGATAAAAACAAACTCGTAGACTCTCTAATGGACAATATACAATTGACTGGTAAATTTTTCGATTTCAAATTTTTATTTACACGCCACCCTAACCCATAACTTTAGTCGAACCGTTTTCCAGATTTACCCCCCAAATCCTAGCGAAAAGACATCTAATAAAGGAAAGTAAGCATTGTCAAAAAACCCATCAACATGTAAGGCTGCCATAAACAATCGAGCGAACGAGGGGAGGCGTCCGTCTAACGCTCCCGAAGTAATATAGTTCGTCGTCAAGTCTATTTACTGAGAGAGGATAAACGTTAAACCCCCTAATTTAAGGCATGAGCCCGGCGATCATTGCCGTCCGTTGGGCGAGTACATAAATTCACATTTTTAGGAAACATCCCAGCAACAGCAACACCTGCGGTGGCCACATAAGGTATCATTAGACGGTCTCGACTTCCACGCTGTTAAGGCACTGTTACGACTCTGCAACATTATGTCACTGCACGGCGCGGCAGTGCACCATATAAGTTATTTTTGTAACTAAGGTTACTATACAACCTACCTACCTTATTATTATTGTTTAAAAATGTTTTTTCGCATATACTTAACAAAAAAATACTTTAATGAGTCTCATAGAATAAGCTCACGACCTTAATCCCCAGGCATAGAAAAATAGCAATAATTGTGGTGAAGTCAATCCAGCGTGGTGTGCGGGGGACGGGGCGCCACCTTTAAATTCGCTTTGTCGGTACCGCGCGCAATCAAGTCGGTACTGGGATGGTGTCGCGACCGCTGAGCTTCACCATTACATTATTATTTCGCTATACCTCTCTTAAATGAGGGATATTTTTAATATTCGGAACATCCGCATTACACTATCAGTGGTAAAACTCAGTACCAAGAATGTAAGGCAGTGGACTGAACTGGAATTACTATAACGGACATCTTAATGTTTTTTATAATACGCAAAATTATAATTACTTATTACTATTTCTACAATATAAAACCTATAGAGGTAACATATAATTGATTCAGAAAATTAATTTAAACGTTCATTTCTATATTATTACTTAACTATAACATTTCAAATTAATTTCTTCATTTGATAATTTTATATTTTATTCGATTTTCGACTTTAGAATAATAATATTTATGTTGGACACAAGATTATCTAGCCCGATTTAAAGTACCCGGATCTAGCCCGGAGAATGGAAAATAAATGAAATTTTTAGAATTTAATAAAATGTTATCTCAATAGCTTAATTGAAAGCTTAGATCAAAGTAAAATTAATGGATAGGCCAAAATAGTCCAATCATTTTAGAGTTTCCTTGTATGGACACCCTAACAATAATTCCTCTATCGCTGAAACTTTGCAGTGTGATAAAGTAAAGTAAACAGATTACGGTTGACAAATAATCTAGGTTTCGTTTTTTCCGGACCTAGATTATTTGTCAACCGTAATCTGTATACTTTACTTTATCACACTGCAAAGTTTCAGCGATAGAGGAATTACTGTCAGGGTCAAACCCTAAAATGATTGGACTAAAAGCGCGTTAAGTTGAAGCACACTACTAGGGCACTTGGTCCATACAAACTAGCGCAATTATCTGTCAAATCTAGGGCAGTTGCATACAAATTTGAAGTTTACCATTCATTTGTTTTGCCTCATTTTCTGGTTTGAAATGTTCGCGTAAGGCCTTATCCATTAATTTTACTTTGATCTAAGATTGAAAGTACAGACTGATGTGCAAAATTTCTTATTCAAAATTTCAATTATGAGGTTTGCATGCATGCATACATGCATGCATGCATGCATATGCTCACGACTATTTTCCCCGAGGGGGTAGTGTCTCTGACATTCTGAAACCTCAGAACATCCACGTTTCACCAGTAGTACCGAAACTCTGTCCAGTGTGACGGGTGGTGAGCCCGTCGCCACTTATAATGGTCAGTGGGTACAAAACATGCCTCGAAACTGAAGCATGCAGGTATCCTCACGATGTTTTCCTTCACCGAAAAGCCAGTGGTGTTACAAATCGTACCTACATAAATTCCGAAAAACTCATTGGTACGAGCCGGCCTGGACGGGTATCGAACCATCGCCTCCTGCGAGGCAGGCAAGGTTACTCGCCACTGGACCACCACGGTTTTTTTTTCAATTATGAGGTTTGTTTTAGTTTATAACAAAACTTAACCCTCTCCCTTAACAATTTTCCTAGCTATAAAATATAGGAAGCAGAGATACTCAGGGCAAGAAATGTCGGCGTAAATTAAAAGTAACGCGCTGTCTCCTTCATACATAGTTAAAATGCTCTTTAAGACCCCATATTTTCTTTGGGTCTGCCATTTGGGAACGTTAAAATGGAATGCATAAAAGGCTTACCGCAAATTGGAGTTTTTATGTAATTACATCGTGAATAAGTAAGCAAAAAGTGTTTTATGGCGGTAAGATAGAATGAAAATAAGTGCGGGGAAGGAAAAACGAACGACGATTTAGTGCTATATGTCCAGAGGACTGAGTGAAATATACGAGTATTTGGTATTAATAGGTAAACATTCGTGATATCCTAACATTTCTTCAAGAAACTTTGATGATTGAATTTGAAATGTTTTAGAAGAATAAGCAAATAACTATAGCCAACATTTAGTATGAAATTCTAAGTCTGTCGTTGCATTAGATTTTCGATTTATAATATGCTAGATTTTGCCTGCGACTTCGTCCGCACCGGCTTCTGTTATCGTAGAGAGATAAAATATGTATCAGTTTTTAAGGCTGAATCATAAATTTTTCTACACAATAAATTACATCAAAATCTGTCTAGTAATTTTTGCGAGATGCTCGAACAAACAGACGGGATAAAAATAAAAAAATCGGTGGTTTGGAGTCGCACTATAAGTTCGCAATACCAATTAACCTTTTTTTGTAAATATGTATAATGTACAGACACACTTTAGCTAGGTGCAGTTTTATAATAGTGTACCTAGATTAGCATTCCGGTAGGATTGGAACATCTAACATTAGAAAGTTTGAGTGTGGCAGACGTTGCGGTGACATTAAAGACGATCCCCACCCCCAATAGCGGAGTCAAGGAGCACGTTGTATTTGTAAGTTTGTTTGGTTTACGCTTCAAGCGTATTAGCCACCCCAAATAGCTGGGAGCGATGCTTCGTTTTCATATATCAATGGTGAATTTCACGACTATAAAGGCACGTCTACACATTTGGGATTTGTTCTCTATGAGAATACGACACGAAAGTTTATACCCCGGGGATAAAGAACCTTTTTCTTATTCCTTTCGAGGATGTAAAAGCTTTTCAAGCATTGCTATCATCCTTGAAAAGCTTTTTACATCTTGCCCGTACACGTTTGTCTACTCCGAGCTTTACGAAAACAATGAAATCTAACTTGGTTTCGATAGTTTTCTTTGAGTTTGTTTATACGAAAATATCAATCCTGAAAGAAAAAGAAAGTTTCGCACTGGTTTTTGCACATAATAAAATGCTCGATGCTTTCTGATTTATTACTGGTTGGAAATAGTTTGAATGCTTTCGCAATATGAAACAGAATACTGTACAGCCAAGCATAGCGGTTGCAAGTCCAACTTAAATAGTCCATTATTAACTATTTATTGGATATTATTCGTCTCAGTTTATTAATATGTACGTTTACAAAACAAAGTTACAGGAAAAACAAACAACACAAAAGGTGGAATTCTAGATTTAATTTGGTCACCCTTTGCTTGATTTATTTACTTAATACGAAATATTCGGCTGTTAATTGAATAACTGCGTGGTACTCAAATTGCGCGCAAGAAATTTAAATGTTGCCAATCAATCTGTGCGCGCCGGCGCCGCTTCATAATGCTTCATTAAAAATTCAACCGAAACGCGCAATTACTTTATAGAATATTTAAACGTCAATGTCTGCGTAAACAGAAAATGGAAGTTGTGGCTTTAAATTAAAATTCCCTAATCCGCATTTCGCTGTGTAGCAAAGAGGTTGCTTCCGCTATGTTAATATTTAGCAGAGCCGCGGTCTGCCGGCCCACCGATTACTGTATAATTTGATATCTTAAATCTCGACTTGTACCATGAAACGAGCGTACCAGGTCGCTCTGAATGCGTCCGCCTGGTTCGCAATTTACGCGCCCTTTCAGCAAACCTGCGCTTCTGACACTCAGACACTACTTGCAAATGCTAAATACTTCAACAGTTCCGGCATTACCATCACTACGTTTCGGGGTAGGTATTCGTGTAGAAATGTAAAAGTGGAACAACAAACGTAACGGAACGTTGTGTAAGGAACAGTGAAGACGATATTAGTAGAGACGATTCAAATCCTTAATTACGGGAATCCAACGGCGACATAGACACGACATCTACCGCAAACAGGGGACGCATAATAATTGTAGCGGTCTGCTACACCTTAATAAAGCCAATCGGGAGAGGGCGCGGGGGCGGGGAGGGGCGAGAGAGGGCGAGGGATTACGGCGACTCCACGCTCTTCATTGAGATTTGTTTTGGGATTAGGAACGCGTTTGATGGTAACCTTCGCCGTCAGGTTGCGGCCGCCGCGCTAACAGGACGTAGACGCTAGTAAAATTATCATCGTAGCTTTATTACATCTTAAGCTCCGCCACTCTCTTGTTAAAAACGAGCCTTTACTTAATCTTCCCTTATTCAAACACACTTTGCGGGAGGAAACGTCATGAAAATTGGGAAACTTGTAAGTGATTAACGTCAGATTTACTGGTACGATGTTTTGAGAGTAAATATTAAGGTAAAGCATTAGATTTCGCAAATCATGAAAGCCGCTGTGTTTATTTGCAGTTACGATTGATAACGGTTCAAAAGATACGCATGCCTGTCAAACATCAACGCGAGAAAGGTAACTGTACAATTTAAAAAATAAGTTGTCTCGGTTTTGGATTATTGTTTTTACATACGTACTGAATAAGCAAATAATATTATAAGATTCTTGGAAAACCAGTCTCAAAAAAAAAAAAAACTTTAAGCACCTACACCACTGAAGCACAATTGACACGAAAAGAAGAACAAGAAAAGAAGAACACAAACATTCTGACCATCCTAAAAGAAAATGTGAAATATAATGTGTATTGAAAATTAAATTTGAACAAAATAATAGTAGTTTATTTGCTGGCCACAAGACAAGAAAATTGAAATAAGGATTTATAGGTTTCGGTACTACAAGACTACGGTAAATTCCTATACCTACTAAGATTCGTGTCGTCCATATTGGATAGGAGTAAAATAGGTGAGTTTATAAACATTACAACTTTAACACTGAAAAAAAATGATATTGCTGAAACAAACGTTTGGATTGCAAAAAGCATAACTTTTTTAATATTTATTGACAAAATGTTCGATTATGCGCTACAAAAAAGTGTTTTCAGTGTAGTATGCGAATGGATTTCGAAAAAAAAAACTCGATGAGTAAAACGTTTCTAAGATTGCAAACAAATTCCAAAAACAGGACACGAAAACATCATAAACTCAAAGTTTCATTTCGCATCAGAAAGAAATATTCCGAGAGTGTAATTACGAGAAAAGAGCAGCTTATACAAAGTACAAACGGTAAATATTAAAGCTGAAACGCGGAACGCGGGAAATAGTCGCCGTAGACAAAAGCATTTACAATTGGACAATGACGAATGCAGTAAAAATGCAAACAGCATAGTTCGTTCAAATTACGAAGTCCCATAAATCGAACTATTCTCGGGCTTATTTTTGAATTGTAAGAGATTTCTTGTATGAAATCAATAGTTGTTTGGTATGAGAAGATGTCGGGAATTGAGAACGTTACATTAGTTATTGTTGTTGCGATATGGACAAGTTATGACCGAGTCCTGCACGTTCGAAGAGATTAGCGAAACCAATTTAAAATTAATGGCAAATTACGAACGGTGCACAAAACGCAAAAAAGTTAAGGCTTTGTCATACTCGTATTGACATATTGGTCTGGGCGGTTAAAAAAGTGGAGTATTATAAACTCTAAGATTTTCTTTATAAACTTTTAGCGTGTGCGGTTACTACTACACAAAGGTTTACCGACTGTGAAATATAATATTTCTTATGCAAAGTTTAACCTGTAAGAAAGGGACTATAATTAATTACGCGCGTACATATAAAAATACAATTTAATTAAAAATACAAATTAGACTCGCTCTCCCTACAAAACTTTATAGATTTTCGAGGCCAAAATAGCAAAGACAAGAGATCATAAAACGTTTATTATATTAATCGGAGAGTTAAGAATCAATTCTTGAAAGATTTGTTCTGAACGATTCATTTGACTACATTTAAAAAAAATGTTTCGCCTTCTTCGACAAACAGCTATTAATTATTAAATTTATTTAGGAATGTTGCATCGGTATTTTTTAAAAGTCTTCCGACATAATTTAAAAGTACAGAAACATAATTGTAGCATCATAACAATTTTCAAGGATATCTCAAAAGTTTCACAATTTCCCTGTCTATGAACTTAATGTCATTATTGAGTAGTATAGCAAAGCCATAAAGCGTAGCAAAAACGTAGCACGTGCTCGTAGTAAAGTCGTACGAACAAATCGCCGAGACCCAACGACTTTTCCCGAAGAACGATCGAATTCTAACATTTTCAATATGAAATTCTCAGACAATACCGACACATTACCAACTCACCGCATTTCACTCACGGCTAAGGCCTCTAACAGACTACGTTGTTTTTAAACGATCGAGGACGAGAATGCCATTCTTTTTTTTTTAAACGTGAAAATGGACATCACAAATTAGATGAAGCAACCTACACGACGCGGCGCGGAAAAAGAATGTCGTCTGGTAATCGTCTGTTATAGGCCTAAAGAAGGCTAGGGCGAACCAACGCGGCCTACGATCACGGTCGGTTTTCTGCTAGAGAAATCGAAGATAACAAATACGTCATTGTGTTCTTGAATCCCAACTGCCCGATGCAATTGGTATCAACAAGAAATTGTGTTTTTTAGCAGTTCTAAGCGATTCAGTCGATCAGTCAATTATTCTTTATTTTACACCAATAACACAGTATGAGTAAACACAAACAGACAGGAAATACGAAGGTACAAAAACAGGCGATTCTGCTTCTTAAGATTTAGTTGATTTATTTCAGTCAATGGAAATGATGATCACAAAAAACAAAATATTACTTAAAAATTGCCTAGTTGTCATTTTACGTTACCGATCTTGTGAACGATATGAAATAATCGGAAACTTTACACTATAGCCTGACAGACAATATCCATCGAAGATTGTAATAAAATAAAACTATTTATTTATTTTACTGCATTTAAAAAAAAAACATAATTTTAGAAGGGATGTTTCCGAATCGAGCTTCTAAGGGAAGGCAGAAATTAGCAATACATTTTAGTACGCAAAATTTGACTTTCTGACGAAATGGCTCAGTAGCTTAATTGGACGAAAGCACGAACCCCGGTTTAACAGGTAGCGGGTTCAAATCCCGTCCGAGACAAATTTTGCATCAATAAACTGATTTGAAATACCACAACAATGGCTGTAACTTGTTAAAAATCAATCATATTTCAGCATACATTATTTTTCCATGAGCGAAAGTAAAAAAAAAAAGGTTTCAAATTTTGTGATGAAAAACGTTGCAGGTAATAAAGCGGGAGTTTGCCGGCGGGCGAGGTTTTAAATAGAGTTGATTTGAGGTTCTCAACTAGGTGTATAATTAGGCAGGAGTGAGCAGTACACCGCACCGCCCGCGGCCGGGGGGCTTATCAAATATGTACCTACCGCCTGGCCTGCCCGCGCGCCTGTGTGCCGCCGGATTTATTTAGGATATGCATGAGGGTACGATTTAAATTTTAAACGGATTGCGCCCTTGGATTTTGGACCTGTGTTATGTTTGGTAAATCTATCACTATTATAACGCTCCGAATGGACAAATTAATTTTAGAGTCGGTTCGGTATCCAATTGGATTATTAATACTGCAAACTGTAATTCGATTCGGTTAGCTGTAACAACGCTGTGATAACATATGTATACAGGTCGAAAGGTCCATTAGGAAAAACTTTAAAACCCCGTACTACACGTTAGGGGTTTATTTTCGAAAAATCCAGTGTACCCCTACATTATCTGTATAATTACTATATTCTAAATTTCAAGTTTCTGTCTTCAGCGGTTTAGACTGGGCGTTGTCCCTAAGTCAGTCACCGAACTGTTTTATAAGTACCTACAGCGTTGCATTTTGGTATGAACCAGCAATTTTTTTCGATATTTCAATGTTGGTCCCATAAAGAAAGTTGTTCAGGTTGATGGTCTGATCTTCCCCTTAAAAACCGTCACCATATTTTAGTCGCTCATTTCATTTAACATTAACTATTACCAACTTGTTTTGTCTTTGTCTTTACGAAACTCTTGCAATTAACTGTATGATTAATTTGTTTAAATAAACTCGTGTAAGTGCTACGTCGTAGCTCCGGGCTACGCTCGTAGCGCGCTACAATTTTGTCGTAGTAATAAAAGTGTAATATGTCGTACGATAATAGGTACTACGATATATTTCACTCTTGCGGTCCCGGCGAACTGTAATATACTTTATAGAATCTTTAGAACTCAAAGTCTATTTTTCTTGAATATACAGGGTGTAAACTTAAATGCGTTAAATACTGAAGGGGGTGCTTCAAACCATCTCGCATTCTGACCATGAGTGCGGTTTTTGAAAGTCACACGTTCAAATCAGCAGTGGAAAATGTCATAATCTCCATAGTAATTTTGGCATTTTCTACTGGTGATTTGGACGTGTGATTTTCAAAAATCACACTCCACGGGAGCAAAGATGACATCGCAAAAAAATCAGCTCTTTCATTCATTTAAGTCGAGTAGGCATTGCAGTTTGTATGGAACAAGAGATTTTTTTTGCGATTTCACGTTTGCTTCCAAAGTAAAAGTAGTTTAGTTTGATGGTCTGTACCACCACTGAAAATTTTGAAACTGTTTATAAAATCAGTCGTTCTATCTGAATATTGTACATGTACACTACAGTTTTTAATAATTTATTGTACATGTACACTACAGTTGCCTATTTTTAAAAAAAGACTGCGCCTATGGCTTGTCCAGCAAGCATTCTACTCATATATCGAGTTCTTGCTTGCATGCAAGATTGAATAATTTATTAATTGTTCGGACATTAAAAACAATTTATTAAAGACATTCTCTTCAGATGCACATTATAATTATTGTTATTATTATTCTTTGTTTTAAAATGAAATGTTTACCTACGCATAAGGTACAATAAAATGACTTGTAATGAAAATTATTAATAAACTAGCTGTGCCCGCGACTTCGTACGCGCAGAGAAGTTCTTAATAATGTTAAGAGAAAGAAAAAAAGAATAAGAAATAAAAAGAAAGAGAAATAAGTAGAAATTTGAAAAAAGTAAAGAAAGAACAAAGATTTTTTTGTTCGCATAATATTGCCATCATTGCCATCAAATTAAAACATAAAGTAGAATCTCTATACATTTCTCAAAACTACATCTAAAACTAATTTTAAATCAGAACATGCAGGCAGTACACCTGCAGCATCAGGATTGAGTAATAGGAACCCGAAAAAGCAATATTATGTTTCTTCTTAACCCAACGAAATTTGTAAATTATTATGTTAAAGCACACACACACACACCCCTACACAGTTACTCATTCTTAGTTTATGTTGACAATACCCTACGGAGAAGGTAGCCGTGAAGAGGACTCTGCTTGATCCTAATAATCTAATTCGCAAATCCTCAAGTCTCATGTCTTAGATAGTCAGGACCCCTGCAGCATCAACACTGAAGAATTGGAACCCAATGTTATTTTTCGTCATGTTAACTGTTAACAAAAAAGTATTTCCGGTAGTATTAAGTAGGTACTTAAGTTACCAGACAGTATTCACAATAGTTTCCACTTATTGTGTCCTGGTAAGACCCGATTATTTTATGCAAAATGGTAAAAAACTTTTGTTTCATTCCCAAAAATAAACTCGATTTTGGCATAAGCATAACAATCGAGTTATCTAGCAAAATCGTGAGTTCGTTTTGCTCGCTTCAGCTCTTATTTCATAGGTACATAGAAGGCATCGATTTTGGCATGACCTGAAAATGCGCTATTATATTTGGCAAAATCTTGAGCTCCCTTCGCTCACTCCTGGTTTTATATTGTATTGATTTGATTGAGTCGTAATCGTCCGGCAGCCAGGTGGGTTGACAACATCTGGAAAACTATAGGCAAGACCTGGATACGACTTGGATCGGCACAGGACCGAGAAAAATGGCAAAATATGGAGGAGGCTTAGGGTAGATACAGGCTGAAAATGATGATGATGATTGAGTTGTATTGCAAAATCTCGATAATATGAAAATCTCGAGCTCGCTCCTGGTTTTTGAATCAATTTAGTCGAATATTGCAAAAGAGCTCGCTTCGCTTGCTCAATTTTTTTTTACGTGTTATGCTCGCTCCAGCCAGGTTTCAGCTCGTATTTCAACAACCTATTCGTATCGATGTAAATTAAAAAGACTATTTTAGAGTGTGCAGTAACGACTTAAGCTGAATTTATTGTCAAAATACAATTTATCGTGGTTGTCGGGGGAAAATTTCTGATTTTACTGAAATGTCAGGGATTTTTGACGTCTTTGTCCGGCAACGGTGATTTTGGTGGTGGCAGCCCTAGCCCGGAACGACCCAGAGCGGGGGTCACATTTCCTTTCCTAAAGTCACGCGCCATTTCAGCAATGAAGCTTTTAGCTTCGGCTCCCCATGCCCCTGTGGTCTTGACGGTGACAGGAACTAAGAGATATTGACGCTCCATGGCTGAGAACCGGACTCTCTTTTTTGTGGCAGCAAGTTCTGCGGCTGCTCCAGGTTTCCGTGACGTGTGACTGAGGTCTGGCGGCGAAGGAGCTTACGCATGTAGTGTGCTACAGGAGGCACTTGCCTTTCTGCCAGGACACCAAAGCTAGGCCGTCCGACCTCTTACCGTCGGTATTTTGAAATACGCAATACACAGAATAGGCACATAAAGTATGATAAGAATAATTAGATTTGTGTAATTTGTTCACTTGGAGTAGTTGGAGTACCTACTAACTTTCATTTTACTCAACCACTGAGAGTAAATTTTTAAATACCTACTCATTACTTTTGACTGTGTCAACCGATTCCGATGAAATAAAGCCTATATGTTAATCTAAACTTCATCCATGAATCAGATTCTCCTATGCTCTTGCTGGTGAAATAAAAAATAAAAACAAAAAGTTCTGCACCAAGATTCGAACCATCAACTGTGCCATCAACTCGTGTTTGAAAGTCTGACCATTTAGCAATTACGCTATTGAGCTTTCTGAAAAAAGCGTTGAAAAAAGCAATTCGTATTTACCATACTGAATCTTCCCAAATGCATATTGTCGGAGTGGTAAACATTGAAAATTATCCCACAGGAACGCATTACCGGGATAAAAAGTATCCTATGTGCTAGTCTAGAACATATTTTATCTGTGTGCCAAATTTCATCCAAATCCGTTGAGCGTTACGCTTTATAGCGGCACCCGCTACTCCGTACGCGCAGACCACTGTCTTTAAATACTCATAACTTTTGATTGCATGATTTGATTGCGATGAAATAAAGCTTACACGTTAATCCAAACTAAGCCCTATATTTTTGTGGAAACGCCATCCAAATCGGCTCAGTAGTTTTTAAGTTATGCGTGAATTAAATGCTGTGGCGCTCGTGACTTTTTCTTTAATTACTCATAACTTTTGATTGAATAAACCGATTGCGATGAAACATAGCCTATATTTTAATCTAAGCCATGCCCTACACTTCAGTGAAAACCCCATCCAAATCGGTTCAGTAGTTTTTAAGTGATGCGCGAACAAACAAACAGACAAACAGACAAACAGACAAACAGACAAACAGACAAAAATTCTAAAAATGGTCTTAATGTATTCCGTTACGTATCCTAAACGCCCCCAATTAATTTTTTTGCAAATATCTTCAATGTACATCATCGCCAAGTTTAGAATTTTATTATATGTATAGATAGATGGTCTTAATGTATTCCGTTACGTATCCTAAACGCCCCCAATTAATTTTTTTGCAAATATCTTCAATGTACATCATCGCCAAGTTTAGAATTTTATTATATGTATAGATATATGTCTATGTCTATGTCTATGTTTATGCTCTCCTGGTAATAATAAAATAAAATAAAACATTATCATCAACCATAATCTCAGCCGCTGGACATCCACTGCTGGACATAGGCCTCCCCCAAGGATCGCCACAACGACCGGTCCTGCGCTGCCCTCATCCAACGGTTCCCGCCGCCTTCACCAGGTCGTCGGTCCACCTACCCACGCTGCGCTTTCCGGTACGCGGACACCACTCGAAAACTCTTCGCATTAAAATAAAATGTACAGATTTAAATAAAGACTCAGGATAAGTGATAGCAGATGTACGAAAGAGATATATGGAGCTACAATGAGTGGAAGTGTCGGCAGAGGACGCCCTCGTAGGACGTATTCTGATCAAATCAGTTGTGCCCTACAAAAAGGGGAGGTGCGGAGTACTCGAAACCGACGGGCATGTATGGATGTGAATGAGGCAAAAGAGGTATGTAAGAATCGTAGTAGATGGCGCGCTCTGGTCTCTGCCTACCCCATAGGGAAAGAGGCGTGACGTTATAGATAGATAGATTTAAATAAAGACTTACTATTTTTAGTGAATGTGACAATCTTGAGCACCTTGCCGTAGCGCTGGAAGATGGAGTAGAGTACGTCGAGGACTATCGGGTATAACATGTGTTCTATGATCACGCGCAGCACCGTGTTGGGGCCACCCTGCAACAATACAATACAATTACATAAATAAAATTCACTTTATTGCCACACAATGATATAAAATAGAAGTTTCAAACAATACCGGGTGTTGATAGCCTGGCAAATACTGGAACGGTGAATTCAGACTTCAAACTGAACAACTTTCACTATAGAGCAACCCTCAGGAAACGTGAAAAAAAACAGCTGTCTTCTACGTTTGAGTACAGTGAATACAGCTGTTTTGTATGGAGCAGCTGATTTTTTTTAGCGTGGCTTCATAATGTAAGTTATTTGATGGTCTGAATTCACCGTTTCAGTATTTGCCAGGCTGTCACTTACACCATGTATACTATCAGTTTAAAATAACAATGTGCATGACCTCGCTCGCAAATGTGACGTCACACAATCACACGAACTTCACTCGAATCATTCGAATGATTGTATCATATAACCTCTAGTCCAATCATTTTAGAGTTTCCTTGTATGTACACCCTAAAAATAATTCATCTATCGCTGAAACTTTGCAGTGTGATAAAGTAAAGTATACAAATTACGGTTTACAAATAATCTAGGACCGGAAAAAAACAACCTAGATTATTTCTAATCCGTAATCTGTATACTTTACTTTATCACACTGCAAAGTTTCAGCGATAGATACATTATTGTTAGGGTCAAACCCTAAATTATTGGACTAATCTATTTTCCGTTACAACCGAGTGAAGTTATCCAACGGACCTTCAAGGTCATGCACATTGTTATTTTAAACTGAAAGTACAGTGTTTTTTTTAAATGGGATAGTGCGGGGAAATCCGAAACAGAACCATTTGGTCTTTTTTCGTGAAAATAATGTTGTCAATCAATCAATTATACTTTATTTTACACCAACACTTTTATTTTTATACCTACTAATAAAACGACACGATAGTTTGAAAGCGGATGACCGACAACTTTATTCTTTTTTAATAAAGCATAGAGTACAGATGTAGCAGAGACAAAACATTACTCATTGTACACAACAGATGGCACCACATACATTTGATGTTACCATATTAAACTAATTCCAACACCCCAACTACATCAAATAAACAAACATTTCTATGAAATTAACATTATTTCATTTTAACACTCTATTTGACTAACCCCCATATCCTGTAAACATTTATAATGCTTCATGGGATTTAAAGCTTTAGTTAATACATCAGCTGGCATAGCAGTTGTTGGCAAATATTCTAAATCTATGATTTTATTGTAAACTGCATCCTTGATAAAATGATATCGAATATCAATGTGCTTACTTTTTCTATGACACACATGATTTGCCACCAACTTCTGTGCACTCTGGCTATCATTATACAAATGAATAGTACTTAAATTACCAGTCAGTTCACATAGTAAAGACCTTAAATATATAGCTTCTTTACAAGCTTCAGCTATCGACATATACTCGGCTTCCATGCTCGATAAAGCCACTGTTCTTTGCTTTTTGCTCTCCCAAGAGATAGCTGAGCCTGACATTACAAAACAAAATCCTGTATATGATTTACGATCTATTGTATTACTGGCCCAATCGGCATCAACAAATCCTACAAGTTCAGCTTTCCCCTTTACATACTTCAAACAATAATGTTTGGTTTTCTTTAGGTATCTGAGAATTCTTTTTGCATAATTCCAATGATCATTTGTATGACACTTATTAAATTGACTAAGAAAACTAACACAAAAAGATATGTCTGGTCTTGTAAGAACTGATAAATACATCAGACTTCCGATTAACTGCTGATATGGAATATTCTCCTGATTACAACTTTCAGGCTTCTCAATATCTAACTTACATTCCATAGGAGTACTAGCGACTTTACAATTTAACATATTGAATTTACTCAGCAACTGTTCAACATATTGTTCTTGATCCAAAGTAATAACATTTGATTTTTTATCTATTTTAACTCTCATGCCTAGGCATTGCTGAATCTGCCCTAAATTCTTTATTTTAAATTTAGAACTTAATACAGAAATTAATTTATCAGTCTCTTCTTTACTATTATTACTTGAGTAAATAAAAAAATCGTCGACGTACAATGCTATAATAATTTTAACATTATCATTCATTTTTGTGAAAACACAAGGCTCTAAAAGACTCTTTTTGAACCCTAGCTCACATAAACATTGTTCAACTCTTTCATACCAAGAGCGAGAGGACTGCTTTAACCCATAAATTGCTTTATTTAATTTAACAATTACTTTTTTCTTATTAACTTCATAATTTATGTCTGGTCGATGCATATAAATATCCTCCTTGAGATAGCCATTCAAAAAAGCTGTTTTCACATCTAAATGAGTGATATCAAAGTTTAATTGTACCGACAATGCAAATAACATTTTAAGTGTAGAATGCCTGACAACAGGTGAAAAAGTCTCATCATAGTCGATACCAGGCTTCTGCGTAAAGCCTTTAGCCACTAATCGCGCTCTATACCGAACACTGTTATCACTATTGACTTTCTTTTTGAACACCCACTTGCACTGCACTAGAGTTTTATTAGAAGGTAAGTCATCTACCTGAATCCACGCATCGTTTTCTTGAAACGCCTGCAGCTCATCCTTCATAGCCGCAATCCATTCCTCTCTATCCGGACGCTCCAGAGCTTCTCGGACGCTGATAGGATCGCTTGTGACTTCTGGACTTAACGTTGTACGTAGCTTTGTTTTAAAACCGTAACGCTCTGGCTGCCTCCTTGCTCGTTTGTTGCTTTCTGATTCAACTGGTACTGGTTCATCTTCTTCAAACTCTTGGGATTGCTGCAATGTAGAATCCAAATCAGTCACGGCATTAAGATACTCTGATTCTGAAGAAATATTCATATCGGTAGGACTTGAAACTTGTTCATCATTTATTTCTTCATCATAGTTCTCATTATCACTGCGGTCACTGCCTGACTCCTCTCCTTGGATAATATCCCCAACTGAGACTGTTACACCCGCATCTATTAAACTGTTTTCATGGATTATCACATCTCTACTAGTTGTAACACATCTCTTGGTAGGATCATAGACTCGGTAGCCTTTGACATTCTCAGCAAATCCAACTAGAATGTGCTTCTTCGACTTAGTATCCCACTTAAGCCGCTTTTCTTTCGGTATATGTACCATTACATGACTACCGAATATTCTGACATGACTTAAATCTGGTTTTGTATTCGTCCAGAGCTCATAAGGAGTTTTATTATTTAAACCTGATGCGACAGACCTATTTCTTAGATAGACAGCTGTGTTTGTTGCCTCTGCCCAAAATGTCTTGTCTAATCCTGCATCGAATAATAAACAACGTGCTCGCTCAACAATGGTCCTATTAATGCGTTCACTCATCCCGTTCTGCTCGGGGGTGTAGGCATTGGTCTTTTGGTGTACAATGCCTGCATTCTTCAAATAGCTCTCAAACTCATTGCTACAAAACTCTAAGCCATTATCTGTCCTGAATATTTTAATTTTTCTGCCTTGCTGGTTTTCTACTATTGACTTAAATTCTTTAAAGTACTTGAATACCTCACTTTTTGCTTTGAGAAAGTAGACAAAAACCATACGGGTATAGTCGTCAACAAATATAAGGAAATACCTGGCTCCTCCAATGGAATTTGACTCCATCGGGCCGCAGACATCACTGTGAATAGTATCCAGCGTCTCGCTGCTCCTGGTTCCTGTATGTCCAAATGGTAAGCGCGACTGCTTCCCTTCGCAACAAATTTTGCATGTATTCTTGTTGATTACTGACTTATCCGTGTATTTTATTCCTGTGACTGCTCCATCCTTCATTTTATTCAGATCATTCATGTTCAAGTGGCCCAACCTCCTATGCCATACTTCACTGCTAGCCGCTGAAGAAGGAGGTGTAAACAAACATTGTTTACGTTCCATGGCTAACTTATAAACACCATCTATCTGTTGTGCCACAGCACAGTGTTTTAAGAAGTGGGTTTTGGTGACGTCCACGTTTTATTCAAGAAATCGATAGTTTTTCTAATTCTGAGTGCAAGAGTAAAACTCCGACTTCGATACGACTTATAGTTTTTTTTATAATAAATGACAAAAAATCCGAAATCCGGATTCCGGAAAACATATAACGAATTATTAAAAAAGAACTGAAATACTTTTTTTTGTTTTGATTAAATCTTATATTTGTGTACAAGACAATACACCTTTCCACAAATTTTGGACATTTTACTGCGAATAGGTAACGAAATATGACCATTTTTCGTATTTCAGTTTTCATGTTTTTACTCGACCATAAAACCGTATTAGGATGAGATTTCTACACCGAACGGTTGTTCATACCCTCCTTTATAGGTAGTATGTAAATCACAACCTAATTCCGTTTTATGTAGAAGTTATTAATAATTTTCTATTTTCTTCAGGGTTGTCACTTACTCATATCCGGTAATACGTTATATTTTTGAATAAGTCGTTTATATTTTCAAAAAACAATTTTGTGTTATATCATCGCCATTGACACGTAGTCTAGGAAAAATACGGTTTGAGATTGCATTATACACTTTATTACATTGCTGTTAATTTATAATACTTTTGTCTACTCTTTTCTATCTTCTTCGTATCGTGTGGGCAAGTCCTGGTGTCAGAGTTTTTTCATACCGCCTTACGGCCTCTTAATTTACGATATTAACCGGGGATTATTATTTTTATACGTAAAATTTGACAAAGCGAAGCAACGAATTGAACAAAGCAGTCCTGTAAACAATCACCAGTTACAATAACAAAATTTAATGTTTTGTAAATGTCTTAATTATCTAATAATACACAAAACAACATCAGGGATATATTCCTATTCCTAGCTATATTCCAAATTATCATCTAAAGTGCCATTAATGCAACCTACTCCATACAAAAATCCGTAGATTTCCCCGACTAACGCTTATGTAATGATTTAGCAGATATTTGTTGCTAACTCAAAATCAATCATTTTTACGCCCAAACATTTTGTGTAGATTTAAATCATAATCATAATAATTTATTGCCATTAATCTTGTCTATCGTAGTCTCGAAAATTTAATATCTATTAACTAGAATATTATTAACTATTAATGTCGATACCGAGAATTGTAGTAACCGCAGAAGCAGAACGACGACCCTTGAACAAAACTATTACTAAGACTTCGTTATTAAAAATTAGTTTAATAACTTGTTGTCAGCATCTGACCATCAATATGTCTTTGTTGAAATCTAACTGTTATTTAGCTGTTAGTTCTCCAAAAAGGAAATAAACAAATAATAAATAACTAAAACCCGACTACTGAAAAATCACGCTCTAAAAAGTATGAAACAAGAAAATATTATCATCTGAAATTTTGTTGTGTAGTTTGTATACCTACATATTATTATTATAACAATTTCAGATCAGAATGTTTTCATGTTTCATACTTTTTAGAGCGATATTTTTCAGTATTCGAGTTTTAGTTTTTGATCTTACTTTTTATTTAAATTATTTTGGGTATTTTGGTTTATTACAATATACATCTTTGAAAGTCACATAATAATATCCTATAACCAGTAGACGTTCAAGACGCTTCGAACGATACCTCATTTGTCAAATTATGATAAGTAGTTTAGAAGTTATGACGAAACCAATGGATATACATACATACATACATAAACATTGTCTGTTTTTACGGCACTAACAGAGTATAATTTGCTGATGTAGAATACAGCTATTAATAAAAATGTTAACAAAAAAAAAGTAGAAATTACAACATAAACTTATAGAAAAGATGTTTAAAATATTATATAATCAGACACTTCTAAGAAGCAAGCATGAATGTTGAATTAGTGTTTCATACAAAACCTAAAAATTTTAATACCTATTTAATTTGAAGTCACATGACAACCCTAAGCCCGGAAATTCCGAACAAACCTAAAATTAATAATAACTTCTACATAAAACGGAACTAGGCTGTGATTTTATTAGAACCTATAAAGGAGGGTATAAACAATTTTTCGGTGTAGAAATCTCATCCTAATACGGTCTTATGGTCGAGTAAAAACATGAAAACTGAAATACGAAAAATTGTCATATTTCGTTACCTATTCGCAGTAAAATGTTAAAAATTTGTGGGAAGGTGTATTGTCTTGTACACAATTATAAGATTTAATCAAAACAAAAAAAAGTATTTCAGTTCTTTTTTTATGAATTTTTTCCTCTTTTCATGACCCAGATTTTGGGAAACTTTGACATTTTTTATAAAAAAAACTATAAGTCGTATCGAAGCCAGAGTTTTACTATTGCACTCAGAATTAGAAAAACTATCGATTTCTCGAATAAAACGTGGACGTCACCAAAACCCAGTTCTTAAAACACTGTGCACAGCCACTAAACTGTTCTCTCTGTTGTAAACATTGCAACAGTTTTTCTTAAACTCCACTCTATTGCCGTTCTTGATAAGCTGACTTACCGATATCAAGTTCGTGGTGAGGTTAGGTACACATAAAACGTCTTTCAAAGTAACCTCATACTTGCAATCTGGAGTGACGGTCATGATATCCACATCACCCGAGCACAACACTGGCATAGCACTTTGATTTGCGGCTATAATCTCCTTGATACTCGGCGAAAAAGATGCATTCTGTACCATGTTTACCTCCGTTGTCATATGAACGCTTGCGCCGCTATCCAAGTAGAAATCTTGTTTACTATAATTTCCACTCAGGAAAACTGCGGAAAATGCGTTTGTCTTCTTTATTGGCTGCTGCTGCTGATTATTTTGTTTACACTGAGATATATAATGTCCAAATTGCTTGCAACGGAAACATTTCACATTAGTTTTATCCGTTTTGTTTACGTTTCTGCCGGTCATAGACAACCCACCGTCGCCGCCATGATGACTAGATCTGTCATTTTTACCATGGCCGCCAACATTTGAATATTGCTGACGAGTGCGCTGCTGGTGCTGCCCTCTGCTCAAGAATGCACTTCCGGCTTCTGAATCGTTACCTGCCAAATCAATCAGCTTTGTCTTCACAACATCGGCCGTTATGGCGATTCCTGAATGCTCGATCGCCATAATCATTGGAAAATATTTTTCTGGTAAACCTGCTAACATTAAACAGCCAATCCACTCGTCGTTCACGGAAAATCCTGTTCCTGATAATTTCTGGCCAGTCTCAATAATTTGCGTAACGTAATTAGTCATCGAATCACAGCTATCGAGACGAACTGATATCAAATTACGCAATAAAGTAATTCTACGTGAAAAACCAGAATCATCGAACATTGTCCGCAATTTCTTCCATAGATCGCACGTGCTTGTAGCTTCCTTTATGTGAACGTACAATGACGGTTCGATGGTTAGGATTAACTTGGCTTTTGCTTTTGCATCTTCTGCGGCTTTTTCTTTAGAGCTTTCATTCTTGATACAGCTTGACATGCCTTCCAGAACTAGCAGATTCTCCGCTGCAAACGCCCATTCGTGATAATTCTCACGCCCCTTCAACTTGGGTACGTTAGTCACAAACGAGGTCGAAGCCATTTCCACTCGTAACTTAGCTTGCACGGAGTAGAAACAATCCTTAACCTACGCTAGCTAAAAACTTGCACAGACTTTCTAAACTAATAATTTTTGAAAATAAACTGGGCCCATAACCTAATAAAACGACACGATAGTTTGAAAGCGGATGACCGACAACTTTATTCTTTTTTAATAAAGCATAGAGTACAGATGTAGCAGAGACAAAACATTACTCATTGTACACAACAGATGGCACCACATACATTTGATGTTACCATATTAAACTAATTCCAACACCTACTATAGGTAAACCTACTATAGGTAAACCTAAAGAGTAAACAGACAAAAAAGACATAAGTAGTATTTTTTTTTGTCAATCAGTACAAAGACGAAAATAATTCTGAAACATTAATAAAATGTTATTTTTAAGGATGGTTGTGAGTTTACGTATGTATGTATAAGTAAAAAAGATTTTTTATATCAATATTTTGTAAGGTAGATCAGTTTTATTACTCAATTTCACTTTGACTTCGACCGGTGAAACAGTTTGTTCTACACTATAGTTCTACAGGAACATTCGTATAATGACAAACTAGACAGGATACTCGACAGTGTAACCTCTACTAACATTTCAGTGTAACATTCAAGAGTGCAGAGACCACGGCACGTACACTAAACCCTCCGGTAGCGGAACAAACACTTCGCTTAGCCGGCAAGAAAATCTAATAGACTAAACGTTTTTCACATTCTACCGGGAACTTGTAAAATTCAACTTTTGTAAAACACAAAAAAGTCGCCTGCTTTAAACATACCACCCCACTTTTTTCAGTGGAGGTCGTATGGGATGACTAAGGTTTCTATTTTTGACGACAAAAGGCCACCGTCGTCTTTAAGCATATTTCTGCTACAATAAAACCGGTCAAGAACGTGTCGGACTCGCTAAGGATAGGAATAGCCAATATAAGTAGGAACAGTAAGAAGAAAGAATTGAAGACTTGATTTATTTTTAAATTTGTTGGTAAGAATTGTTTATCATACTTGAGGAAATTTGAAAGCAAACGATAGGTTTGTTCCATTATACAAGAAAAAAAAAATGTTTCTGCTTAAATTTCCGTCTTTGTGCTAAATTTCGATTCAATGATGGGATTAATTGAGGCGGTATACAGCCAGAATTGACGAAAGTATAACCTTTTTTGACTACGGAACCCTAAAAAGGTTATATTTGCGTTAGTAAAACCCATTGTAATACGAAAGATTCTGATTAGTCTGATAAATGAAAGATATTATGTTTGTGAGTTGATAAATTAATGTTTATCCGAATGTAAAGAAGAGCTACATTTTCAACATCATTAAAAAAATTTAATGCTTTCAAAAAGCAATACCAAATAACCAAATAAAAATTCTTTCTGCTATTACCGGAATGAAGTTCAATTTATAGTTGTGTCAAAGAAAATAGGTTTACAATCCGCAACCTGCATTTTAAACGCGGAGAAGCAACTTTAACCTTTTGCGTGTACACTAGTTATTACTAAGTCCTAATATTTGAATTACAGCTTAGGTCGTTTGAAATAAATATATGCATAGCTACGGTATTATGTATTTCGCAATTTTAATCGTTTATAGTGTTTTCCCGCGACTTCGTCCGCACAAATTATATACCAGATTTTAAGTCAGATCATAAGCTATCAAACAAAAAAAGTTTCATCAAAATCGGTTCAGTAGTTTATGCGTGATGTGCGAACAAACAAACAAACTAACAATTTTGTCAATAGATGGCGCTGCACGTTTTTAAATCGCGCTATCGAATGTTATTTGAATTTATATGAAGAGAACCGCAACTTTTTTATTTCTAATGATTTTACGGTTTTATAATAGTTAAGATTAGTTGACACAATACACTTTATAATTGAAAATTCAGTGCTATTTTCACGTCGATTTTAAAACATTCAAAGAAGAATGCTGGTTTCGTTGTTGTTTCGGGCTTAGAGGGACCGTACATCAATGAAGCTTAGCAATATGTGTAGAGTAAAATTAAACTCTTTATTTTAGTACCAAACAAAAAAAATGGAGCAATTAAGTGTACTCAAATAAGCAATCCTAATATCCATAAATAGTAAATTAAGGGGGGGGGGGGGGGGGGGCAAGGTTCTCCTTATGATAAAGGTCTAAAGGATTTCTTCCTTAGCTTCAAGTGTCTGTGAACCTAATAACCTTTCTGGTTTCACTAGTCCGCCCAATCATCCAATACATGGATTTGATAGAAAAAAAATATCACTAAAAGTAAAATTAAACACACACACATTACATTAAAGAAAACGAAATGCTAATTTCTTTTAGCAGTACTTAATTATATTATATTCGATGAAAATTGTTGTCATTATTACGTTTTGCAACTACTGTTGACTGACTTCTGAAAAATATTAGTAAGTTTTACTTTTAAATCCTTAGTTTTAGAGATGCGATATTTTTCTGTCCTGTGCGTCTTGTAGTCTTCGTAAAAAGACTGGGTCCGGATTCGCTACCCTTCTTTATTTTAAAACTAAACTAAGCAATTAACACTATTCAAATACTCTTAATAAGCAATCCACAAAATCCTACAAGCTCATCACGTCAATATTCTAATTCCCAAACGGTTCAATCTTTGAGACTAAAGCATATTGACCGATGTGGCGTCACGACATTGAGTCTTGGCCTCAAGGCGGCGATGCGGCGATCTGTCTTACTACCTACGAGATAGGTATAGCTATCTCTTTGTATGCACCGAGAAGCAACATCTTAGTCGCCGGGTTTCCTAAGGGGATATCCAATCTGATTCTAGAACCCGGCTCGTAATGTTTAAGTTGTAATCAGCTTTGCTTTACGGTAAGCAGTGCTTAGTGGTTTATGTATTCTCTTAGGGTTGTCAAAATTTTGTATAAGACGCTTGATAGTGTCTTATGTATTGTTAATTAGAATCATAATTTAGTTTGGGTCATGACGAAATGTGTTCTAATTAATTCTAATTGTCTAACTTACCTACTTAAACAGATTATTAAATATTTAGGTCATTTATCGTGGTCATAAAAACAAATTCTTTTTAAATTATATTGATGTTAAACGGCTTTAATACAAATGGTGTAACAAAACACCGTTTTTATTGTTAAATGGTTTAGACTATCGAACTGAACAAATATTAGTATGGAGTATGGAGGCAAAAAACAACGAGAAAATAATCTGCTGTTTTATACAAAACTGCAGCACCTACTCGACTTTAATGTATGGGACAGTAGATTTATTTTATTTTTCTCAAGCATGCTTGGAAATTTGAGCATTATTTTGACAACCTTCTTCGAGATAAATCGAAATTGCTATACTGGCCAAATACATGCGAGCAGCGGCCGGCAAAAGTTGTATGAAAATCCATATCTGTCGTGGTTTGGCCGTTACCAAATAAATTACATAGTAAACTCATATCTGTCGTGTTATTTAAAAATGGAACGATCTTTTACTCCGAAACATGGCAACCAAGGAGGTAACTTATCAAAGGTTTTATTTAAATTTCGAACTGGCTTGCAAATAGAAAGCTTTATAATGAAAAAAAAAAACGAATTAACACTTTAACCACAGATTAATAATAAGTTCTAGCTCTAATGCAGGAAACATTGTTCGTCATTGATTTTTAAAAGTTAATTGATTTTAATTTCCGCGAATTGTTTGAGAAAAGCACTATCGGCACCTCGGCTTCGCCTCGGCCCACATTTACACGTTCGTCCATCAATGCCTCTTTTGCTGGCCACTGCAGTAATGTACTATTTCTCGATTTCGGATGCATAGTGAAAGTTTTTCAGTTTGATGGTAAAGGGGTGGTTTAGACTCTATAAACCACAATATTACTAATATGTTTTGTCACATCGTGTATAAAAATTGTATAGTTTCTATCGTTAAATGTCAAACTCTAATCGTAAGCATTATATCAATAGATACATTTTTTTCTGA
This sequence comes from Agonopterix heracliana, assembly GCA_963693445.1. NCBI lineage: Eukaryota > Metazoa > Arthropoda > Insecta > Lepidoptera > Depressariidae > Agonopterix > Agonopterix heracliana. The sequence goes on from OY856310.1 coordinate 9,028,209, forward strand.
TGGGTAATCTGAAAGCAAGTTCAAACAAAGACTTCCTAAAGATGTATATTATTGTAGATTCGATATCCAGACTGTTCAACCGAATAAATATGCCGTCGAACTTATTCAGCATAAGCGTATGCTCACGGCTCTATTCTCCGAGGGGAAGTCAGAGATATTGCACGAACTTATTCCTTTCCATAAAACTAGTCCTCGTATCTTAGAAGTCTACTATCTAGTCTCATTCTGGAACCGATTCTGAGTCATCCGATGAAAATGTTTATACCTACAATATCTTCAACTTCAATCTGTTTTCGAACATTGTTGAAATCGATCGATTCTTAATCGATACACTTGATTTTTGAAGTACCATTATATGAAGTAGCATTATCGTGTAGTGTGTCGAGAAGGGGGAGGTCGGAACATGTTTTGTCTTATTAACTCAATAAGAGATGCATTTGCGTAAAGCAAATTTCTTCTAATAACAATCATCAAAATCGGTCCTCGCGTTTGGTCACTAGTGTGCCACAAAGGAACAAACATACATACCTACATACATAGGCTGATAAACACATTAGCCTTCCTTTGCGTCGCGCAGTTAGGTCGGTTACCGCTGTCCTTCTCGACGTAACACAATTTTTTGACTACGGCTAAAATATAAATTGTATGACTTTTGCTATCAGATACGTGGTAACACTGACGTTCTGTCTACTGGCGTCTACGAATAAAGAAATAAATAACTGGCGTAGAAGAAACATTTCTTGGTCAATGAACGGTGTGGGTGACAAGCCGTCACATTAACAGTTTAGTTTATCGCCCCCGAAATCCGAATGTTTGTATGGAAAAGTGATTATAGCACTTACTTTTTCATTGTTTTTCTATGAATATCCCCCCGAAAATTAAATGTCCCCCCCGAAACAAAAGTCTGGATACATGCCTGCCTTGAGTGCACTTTCCCTTATACGTCAAATTCCAAGACTAGTCAGTTTTAGAACTGGTCTAGTGCCCTAAATCGTCTCTTTCCCAACTCGACATTCATTATACTTCACAAACTGTCGAAAGCAATGATGGATCTTTACCTGTATTTCAGTGCCACCATTGGCGGGTTGCAACGCGGCGCCTGCGCCTGCTACTAACGCTGCTCCCGCGCTGTTTGATATGGCTTGTGCGGCTTGAAGCGCCGCTTGCGCCGACGCCGACTGCAACAAAAATAACCCGTTAGTTTGGTCTCTAGAGTGTATTAGTTGTGTTTTAGTCACTCTGATACCGAGCATTGGTTTTAGTATACATTATTTCAAAATTAGACAGATGTTTTATCGTTCTGACTGAGTTTAGTGAAGATCCATCATCAATATGAAGATTCCACTATAATATCAAACTTCCCACGTTAGAATGTTGTCTAAATTTATGATCTGAAACACCCTGAATGTTTATGCCGTGTAATATAATGCAACACGTTCGTAACTCTAGTTTACTAACATGGTTTATATCTAATATCCTTGTGACAATCCACCCGAAACTACCCTCGTGAACATAACATTAACTAAATCAGCTGTGTCCCGATAATAAAAACGACTCGTACGTATTCACTATTGTGGCGTTACATTTATAGCAAGTTTCAGGAAATAAACACACATTTACGGTCACGTAAAGAGAATAAACATGTCCACTAATCTCTCATAACTCCCTAACAATAAAACGTAATACGGGGAGAGTAGAGTTATCTCATGAACGCGTGAGCCACCTTCCGAGTGTTCCAAGACCTGTAGATAACATTGACCACATCAAACAAAGGGCCACCCATAAACTTATTTTGTATCGTCCGAGAGCAGTCCGCTACTTTGTTACGAGCGCGATATAAGGGTGCTCGGGTGCTCCATTGTCGACAACCCTAAAAAGATAAGAAATTAAAAAATTGTTCGCGTGTTTTATGAGCTGTAAAAAGAGTGTCCGCGCCTTCGTGTGGGTGTTAACAAAACATTCTGCGAATGAAAAACACGAGTGAAATACAGGTGGAAGGAGAACGCGATCACACACAGGGCGTGGTACACTTTGATCCTATATTTTCACATGGCTTTGTGCCCGACGAGCGGGCTGACAAGCGGGCAGGCCAGACACAAAAATAAGGCTTTAACCGTGTCATGGTAAGCCTGCCGCCGACGGCAAAGGCTCCGGTACAAATTCGCATTGACTTGCCCCTTTCCCCTACTCTTTTCCTGTGTCACATATTCTCCGGTATATCTAACACGACAAGGATATTTGTAGCTTGATAAACATTTTATTGCGACATTTTTCAAATCATAGAAAAAATGTTTGGTATAGTCATATTGGTAAACCTTTCCGTTGTGTGTCTTGGAAATACAATAAACCTTTTCAATTGGCGTCGTAATATAAGATAAAAAGTTTAAATGCCTTTGACACGTACAGTCATATAATGGGATCTTGCGGACAAGATTATTTCGATCTCAAACACAGATCGCCAAGAAATATCGTCCACGTCCAATTGTAGCTTGTTCCAAAAAATCAAAAGTGCAAGTCGAACTAGCACAATAGGGTTCCGTATCCGACAGTAAAGATAATTAATTGAATAATTATCTTTGCCGACCGTAAAACAATGATTGTTTTTCTAACTTTATTTTGATGTAGGTACTAATAAAACAAAGCGATTATAATTTTAATAAGAACTTTCACTATAAATATAGAAAATATTTCTTACGTTATTTTTATATTTTTGTTTGTATGCCGAGTACTAGTAGGTACTCAAAATTTTTATAACTATTCTTTGTTACTTCTCTCATGTAAGTGAATGTATTTGTCTTTTCTTAAGTAATTATTCTTTTGACAAATTAATGTTCATTATTAATAAACAAAGAACTATAATTTCTCAAAAGAATAATATACATTTACTATATTTAAACTGTATATTATTTAAATACTCATGTTTTTGTTTGAAATAGCAACATCATAATAACGAATAAATTTTTCTCGTGCGTTTTCTTGTTTCAGGTTTCCAATTTAACAACTTAGTTTAAAAAAACATTACATTAGTGTAATTTCAGATAACATTATTTTCAACTGCGCCGGATGGATAGACACCGCAGTAATTCCAGTGTTCCGTTTTGTCCAATTTCGGTACGGCACACTGAAAAGACATCCAGAATCACCATTTCATCCATTTTCTAGAGAGATTTGAAGGCAAACTTTAGAATCGCAAGTTATTTAAAAGGTATTCGTCGGGTGCGCAATCTTTCACAGCGGCAGCGGCCAGCAGACGTCGGGCGGGTGCGGCGACGACGCCCGCCGTCGAGACGACAAAATAACTCCACTGGAGAGTTCTATTCACCAACCACAAAAACCTTTCGCGTCGCATGATTGATCAAAGCCTTGCATTCACTGTACGTTCTTTAAAATGCACTTCAGCTTCGAAAACATTTTGAGCGAACTTCTTGAAATTTTATGAATCAAATCATATTACTGGGGTCAGGTTATAGTAAAATATTAATAGTTATTCCAGGGTGCAAGAAAAGAGCCTCGAACCCGAGTTCGTCTTGTACACCCTGGGCAGTCAGCCTCGATACCACCATTGCTGACTGGCTAACCTTTTCATTACAGAAGTGCAATTTTTGAAAGCCACACGTTGAAATCAGCAGTAGAAAACGATTCTCACGATTCAAAAACATCACTTCAGCATGAGTGATTGTCATACGATATAGCACATGCTGTCACGATAGAAGAAGAGTAGATATACCTATACTTGAAGTTTGTAAGCTACACACAAAAGCGTGCCATTTGAAATGAATGCCAATTGATGTTCACATAAGTGCAATTTTTGAAAGCCACACGTTGAAATCAGCAGTAGAAACCGATTCTCACGATTCAAAAACATCACTTCAGCATGAGTGATTGTCATACGATATAGCATATGCTGTCACGATAGAAGAAGAGTAGATATACCTATACTTGAAGTTTGTAAGCTACACACAAAAGCGTGCCATTTGAAATGAATGCCAATTGATGTTCACTGTGTCTATCCGTCCGTTCCCTTCCCCTCATTATAAGTTTTAATAGTGAACAACAATACAAAGAGAAAGCCCAATTCGTGTTTCTGATCTATTCAGAACAAAATGCATGCTAGTTCTCAACAATAATAGAAGAATATTATTTCAAGGACTATTATTCTGTATTCTTTTTTAAGACACTTTTTTAATAATTGACTAGTTTTATGCATGTTCAATGAAAGTAATCTCGAGATAAATAAATGCTGATTAATAATTTGATATACACCCCACGATAAAAATAATGAAAGAAACATTGTATGAGGTCAATTTAGTAGCGACTTAAAATTTCACAAGCGAGACCCAAAAATAACGTACCTACTTATAGTAAGTTAAAAAAAAATCTTGTGAAAATCACGATAAAATAACTAATTAGTAAGTTTGAAATTAAATAATAATAGAAAGTATTTGGATACGATAGTACAGACACTGGTTAACTCGGACGCATAATTATGGTTATGCAGTACCTATCGTTAGGGAAGGAAACATGGACGTCATCGTCATAGGCACGATAAAATATCAATGGCCAATGATAAGTTCGATTTCAAAATTTTCTATTGTTATCATTTACATTTATAATAATTGGCAGTTGGAAGTCCATTACGAAGGCAGCGCAGGACCGATCATAGTGAAGTTTTTAAATTTTGTGTAAACTTACCTTTTATTCTTAAGATTATATATTTGCTATTGTATACTTTATTCGTAGATTGTATATACTTTTCTATAACTTAATCGTACCCATAATAAATACTTATTGTTTTTGTTTTACAATTAAACTCCCAAAATTATTTTGATTACGAAATGAGATCAACCTTAAGTTTTGATTGTTAAAATAACTTGTATTTCATCAGCATCACAAAATGAATTTATTTTTCTTTTCATATTGACCTAACAATTAAAGCAAAACACAATCGCCCTTATATTAAACATGCGAAGCAAAGATCCTAAGAGTACATATCATATTACGGAAGATACAACGGGACGTTTAGTGATGAAATTTAATCGGGTAGTAGAAGTGTTACGGTCGAGGTCCGAGGGTTGAGTAATTTACCAAACAACAAACCTGAATCTGCGGTGCAATCACGGGTTAAAGCCTCAGGTTTGCCCATTTTCTTAATAATAAACTATGCGGCGTTCAAACTGGACCTCAAAGTAATATATCATTATACTCTTAGGTACAAAGTTACGAAAGGTAAAACGTAAAATCCACAACTCAATCTCTCAAACTGTTCGACGCCAAATGTTGAACTTTGAAAGAATAGATGAGGCGGGGCGATTTCCAACTTTTGCAGCGATGAAAAGTTAGTATCGAGAGTTAAATTAAAATTGAATACTTTATAATTGCCTTAGCCTAAAATCTATACAGGTAAGTATTTAAATAAGAGATTTTCTGATTGATGGTACTTTTGTTCTCATTTGAGACAACATCTAACTCAATATCGTATTTCAATCCCTTAGTCCGAAAAGGATTAATAACTATTAATTATTGACGTCTTAAGCCATTGTAATAACAAATAGAAAGCAATAACTACAACGATATACAGGGCGTAGGGAAAAGTATCATTAACCTTTTAAACCGCATACTCTACCCATCAAACTGAACAACTTTTACTACTGGAGCAAAACGATCAGAACCAAAAAAAACTGCGTTCCATACGTTTGCATCGAGTATATGGGACAGCTGACTTTTTTTTTTACACTGATAGGTTTGCTCCCATAGTACACAGCGTGTAACAAAATACCCTAGTAATATTTAAAGGGGTGGTTTAGACCATCAATCTGAACAACTTTCACTATAGAGGCAAAGTCGAGAGCACAAAGTGGCTCGTCGACCTGGTGAAGGCGGCGGGAAACTGTTGGATAAAGACAGCGCAGGACCAGTCATTGTGGCGATCCTTGTGGGAGGACTATGTCCAACAGATCGGCTCAGATAACAATTAACATCCTTAGTACTACTTGATCCACAAATAATACCAATAATCCTATCATTATTCACTAATAAGCCAATACAACGCGATTATATTCTCTCCACAGGCACACTATAACTATATATAACATGTTAAGCACACAGATTGATGCTAATAATACACAATAGGCAGGTACCTAGTTGTATCAGTTTTCAGTTTAATCATAGCATTGATTAGGTATGTTGTCAGAGACTGTTGTTTGCTTGTTCATGTTGACAGTTAACATCAAACAGACTATTATTCTATTAATTAATAAACAATGTTGTGTTGTCTCACTTCACAGATAATGTGCTAAGCTTTGCTTCGCTTTACTTACTATTTGTTTATTAAGTTTGCTTTCTTAGTTAATTAATGATTTCATTTCCGTTTTTAATACCATGTTTTGTAAATACTTGTACATTATGCTGTTTTTTTTTCATCAAACGCTTTCATGTTAACATAGATTTTGAATATAATTTGGCCATAAACCATCACTCGATATTATCTACCATCAAAATGGTTCAGTGGAGGGTATGTTTTTGATAGGTTTCTTGGATAAACGAAACTAATTAAGCGTTTTAATTAATCCTCCCATTGGGGTTTTGTTACGGAAAATATTGATCTCCTTTCCCATTGCTGTTTTCGTGAAGAAAGGGGAGGTGGGTTCAGGGAAACCTATCTATTCGAACTACCTTCCTTGATTAATGTTATTAACAAGATAAAACTGAAAGAGAAATTACTTAAAGATACGGAACCGTTCTATTTACACACTTGTTGCTGTGTGTAACTTTGAAGAAATAAAAATAAAATAAATATCTCTTAGGTAAGCAAGAGACATCGCTCTAAATGGGTTCAGCAAATATTTTAGTGAAGTTATTTAGCTAAAAGACGTTGACAGAGGACGTTAATTTTCAACAAGGCGTGCTGAGCCGGTGTTCGCTGGAAAAAGTAAGTTGGACTTAAAATACGTTCAGCTAGACTTATTACCAGTCTAACTATGACGCAATCAAGGACTGCAGAATTTTAAAAGCGTGGATTTTTTTAAGTTCTTCATTTGAGACGGACACGCCATGCGCCAGTGAGTTATAAACGTATAACAATAATAGGTGTACTAAGGCAGATTATTCAAAATATGATTAATGTTTCGAAGTAGATTGAAAACGATTTGAGAATTTGATTGATCCATTTAGATTTAGACCGAGAATTCAAGCTTAACTCTGTGGCAGAAAAATGCATTAAATCAATTGGACTGCTAAGTATCAATATATCCATTAGAGGACACATTTTACACATTCAATCGTAATACACGGTAAATTTTATCAGGGAAAATCACGAAAAAAAAATCGCGATTTCGATCTTGGCTCCATAGTAAAAGTTGTTCAGTTTGATGAGTAGAATATTATGCTGAAGTTATTCGCAGTAATATAAAATTTACCCTGCACATCAGAACAAGAGATTATCGTTAATTTTAAAAAGTTATATCGATTAACAAAATTAGTGCCTCTCTTAACAGTAGACATGAAGATAAGCAAGTCTAAATCTAATGATTTTTTTGTTGAATAAACAGGTGTCATTAATATCTGATAGACTTATATATAAGCCAAGCCTACTTGGATCTAGACAATCTTTATCAAGATCGAGACTGAAGCGCCAATATAAAAGAGTCACACACAGTCACGAAGTCTGCGAACGTGCCACTAGATATCAAGGTTAGCGCGCGTAGTTCGGTAACTCAATCAAATCGGAACAACGTCGGTTACAAGCCTCCGACGCGCCATGCGGGTTTATTGAATACTGTTATCTAAATTGCGGGCTCTTGATGCCCCTAACAAAGATTAAATTAACAGGTCCGCTATACAGAAGAGCCGTGGGGTTAAGGTAAAACGTTACGGCATAGATTATTAAATAGTAACTAGTTACGATTCCTTCAACTAAAACTATCAAGCTTAGCAATATTCAATGTAATTGCGGTAACATAATTCGGTATGTCTTTTTTTTCTAGGGCTTTATCGAAAACCATTTCAAGATAATAGTCTCAATAACAATATTTTCCATGTCAGAGATTTTAAAATGAAGGATTACATATATTTCATATCAAATAATGTCGGTTTTCGGTCCGACGAGTGATGACATGAGTGACGAGATGGTTTCATTAAACGATGTCTTCTATCCGTAAAAAATATAAATGTGAAAATGTTGATATATTCGCACCAATAATCTAAGGGTGCGGTCTGAATGGGTTCTTTGATATACGTATCTTACGTTTAAGATTTCAAATTTCAAGAATATTTTAAAAAAATGCAGCCACTATACAAAATAATTAATTCTGAGTCCAGAACTCATTGAAAAATGTCTATCGTGTATTTCCTGAAAAAAGATCAACATCGTATTTCATTTCTCTCTTTATGTACGAGTAGCTACATAGTAACATATGAAGAGTACAACGCGAAACCATCCCCCTTAACAGGCCAGCTGCAGAACAGCCGTAGGGTTAAATTTCCCAATTGGCAATGGCAGCTTTAATGCCCGATCGCATACTGTACAATAATCCGCTTGTAGTTGTAATAGCTAATTGAACTATCGTTACGTTATTAGAGGGAATCACGTTTGGGGATAATGTTCGAGGCTGGGTTTCACCCAAACCCGTAGTATTAGCGAAAACAATGACGGTTTTAATTATTTTAAATGCTGGTGTTAATTTTGAATGAATTGTTTGTTTAGTGTTATTCTATTGTGCCTTTTATTAGGTAGACTGCATTTAGCACAATACAGAAAGAGTAATCATTATCATGAAAAAATTAACTGATAACATAAACATTATTAAAGAAATCACTTTGAAATCATGCCGTTAAAATAAATAAATAACGCTCACAAGCATTGTAATGATCCCAAGTAATCTTCTAGGCTTTTTATTATGGAAATCATACAAGCACAAACATAGCATCCATAACCAAACCGGGAATCGAACCCAGGTCCCAGGAACCAAATCAATATCAAGAAATATAATAAATACTAGAGTTTACCCGCGACTTTGTCCGCACGGGTTCCCGTCATTGTAGCTAGATAAATGATATACCAGATTTGAAGTCCAATCGTAAGCTTTCAAACACAACAAGGTTTATCAAAATCGGTTCAGTAGTTTTCACGTGATGCGCGAACAAATAAAATTGATTGGGAATTGACACGACACCTAAAAAAACCATATCGTAAATTATTTTTTTTCAAATCTCCAATGTACAGACACACTTCTGTTACAGTTTTATAATAGTAGAGATATTTGTAACAAATAAATACACTTACTGCATTGCTGTGCGTCTGGTCTGTTTTGAGCTCCTTGTGATTGGAGAACTGAACGTATACTGCGCGCCCGCGCAGCTGCGCCACGCAGCCTCCGAAGTACGCCACCATTGCCACCGCCGATATCTCTTCCGCCATTTCGAGGAACGCCTGCGTACAAACATTATTCATTATTTCAAATTATGATTCATCAAACCGTGGGGACATATGGTTCCTCTTAAAAATAAGTGGGAGGGATAAAACATTTGAAGATATGGATAAAGAAGATATCGATAATGAATAAAAAAGAAGATAAGTAACGTCGACTAAAAAGGTCTAAATTGTCTCCACCATCCTCTTCCATCCGCGCTGGGCCCAGCGGCCCAGGTGGTAGAGTGTGACCCACTCCCTCTTAACTTTATTTATTAGAGGAGGCATCTGCAGTAGGCCTATAACTTACTTTCTATTAAAAATACGTCATAGATAAATAAATAGCACTGTACTGCGATCTTAGTGGGTTGACTCACTAATGAGATGTGTAGGTATGAAATATGAATTGAAATTGAAAGAAATAGGAATTGTAAAATATAATGTAATTTAATTTCTAGGTAGTTTAAAGATTGTTAGTTTTAATTTTTATCTGCGCTTTTCTATCCTGTTCCTTTAATTTAACATCACTATAATAACCTATCCCTACATTTAATCTAATGTCAATTTTAAATTATTTGGTATCCACTAACATTTACAAAAAAGGGTTCTAAAAAACAGACACAAACATTTAAACCACAGATAGAGCATAAACATCCATCATCACAAACGCAACAGCACAAATGCGGCGCACCTCAACGAGCCCTGTGTTTGCGGGACCTATAGAGCTTCAATTATCCTATACGCCGAGCCCGACCGCCGTACATAAACCGGCCAAACAAAACCAGACTGATCCTTACATGGACTGCACTACGAACACTGTTACAACCTACGTTTCAGACGCTACTCAATAACAGCAAGTAGCAAGTATTCCGTTAGTAATCTTTTGTATTTCCGTAGGAAACATACTATAGTAAAACAGAAAATTGATTGGTATCAGTTAAAAGGTGTTAACTTAAATACGTTACAAGTTGTTCAGTTTGATGGTCTAAAGCACAAGTACATATTCAAAATGTATGTCATATTAATATTATGGGACCAGAACAGAAATCGCGAAAAAGAAATCTGCTGTTCCATAGAAAATGCCAATAGCTACTCGACCAAAATGTATAAAAAAGCAGATTTTATTCTGCGATTTCATTGTTTGTCTCTTATTAAAAGTTGTTCAATTTGATGGAGTGAAGCACCCTAATATGTAACGTATTTAAGTTTACACCCTATATCATTTTCTGAGTAAAGTCTTAGTAGAGTGGTGGCCAAGATAAGGCAGAAGAGGAGTGAGTCGTTCGGCAGACAAGGGCCGATGACAACAACAGAAGCTTCAGCAAGACCTGGATTGATGGCAAAATGGGGAAGAGGCTATGCCCTGCAGTGTGCGGCTACGGGCTGATAATGATTTATAATAGCTAATAATAAACTCTATAATGCTATCGCACGTTAAATAAATACTAGCGAACATTGAATATGTAATCTATTGCATGCGAGAGTGGCTCACGACCGCAGATCCTGCTTTTGGCATTTGAACACGGCTGACCAACGCACCAAATTCACCGCTACACGAGCAAGCCGCAAATTAAATAGAATATTTACCTGATGCTAATTAAAGAATAAATAGAGTTAGTGGTGAGTAGCGAAGCGAACTAAAACCAGACAGAGTTTAAACTTTCAGTACGTTTACGTGGACTAAAGGAGCTTATGTTTGTATTTCTCAAACAAATATTAAATCTAGCTTTTCAATTATTCGTTTAAAGACAAAAACTTACAACATTTTAGGTGTTATGTTATTGCATCTTAATATGCATACGGTTTTTAAGAGAATAATCAGACAATCAAACTGAACAACTTTCTCTGTCTGAGGGATCAACATCGAAATAGCAAAAAAAAAAACTGGAGTTTTGTAGTTTTCGTCCCTTGGAGAAAGTTATTCAGTTTTGATGGTCTGTTCATCGTCTTCAAAAACCCGTCAACATATTAAAGACGTCAATATATTTTGTATACAACGTGTTTATAATCTTAAATCATAGTTAAATAATCTAAAATATAATAGTTTAAAGTTGACAAACTGAATTCCAATTTCGTCGTATTCGACGAAAAAGATAGCTAAATTTACGTGGTAATAAATAAAACATCGATCGTGACACAGAAAATAGAAAAGTTGCCGCACTAAAAAAAGGCTTAAAACAATCTGTTAGTTCAGAAAACCATTGGAAAAGCTATTCGGTGCGATACAGCACAAATTAATAGAAGCGGCGATGTCACGCGAGCACCGCTCATAAAATAATGTCAACGCCTCTTTCGTTTTAATCACCGAGAGTGGAAGCGATTGTCCACACCCACTCACATCGATGTTTGCCCACCTCTCGTCTATGGCGCCTTTGAAACTGGACCCTCGGCTCTCCCATTACCATCAACGATACTTTTCATCATCCTCTCGTCCAGTCGATACGTGTCGAGTGAGTTAAAGTTTGAAGTGATACGGAACGGTATTTCAAAAGTTACAAATATGCAATTGGTTTTAGTTCGAAGATGTAAAATACTGTTCGATTCCATAACTAGATTGTTAGTGTAATCAGTTGCATTATTTTACTGGGCAAGAGATAAGAAACCTATAGGAAATCAGCTATTAACATTAGGGCTTGCAGCCCACGCTATAAGAAGGAGCGAAAAACATGTTTTACTTTCCATACTAAGTGCAATGATCGAACGATTGTATAAAGGTAGGTAAATATTTTTTTGCGTATCAAGAGTACAATCACCCATTGAAGAAATACAACTATCTACCCTAAAACCCTGTATATTGTATGAAGTCATCTATTACATTTCATCTTACACACAAGCCTTTCGCTACAAGTCAACGAATTTTTGTAGCAATTTAAATCTTTCAAAGGGATAAAAACTTATGAAATATTTTCCAGTTCTCTGCACCTCGACTATGACATGAAAAAGACGGGGAATATTTTATAACAAAAAGCAAGGAGACGGTGACCGTCCATAAAAAGGGATTCGACTTGTTTCTCTTGCTAGAAGAGAGATTGTTTTCCTTCACGCCGCGCTATATACGGGGTGGATGTCATACGGGCTATTTATTAGGCGGGATAACATTGTCGCGGCGGTTTCCTCCGCCTTCTCTTAATAGGATTTCCTTTTTATTATTTTATTTCTCGGTTGTAAACTAACTCATTTTTAATTTGTCAGCGGGAAATCGTAAATTTGGAATTGCACGTGCTCCAGAGGCCATTTGGACATAAAGTGCGCAGTAAACCGGTAGATGTCGCCTTAAAACCTGCTCGGACGTAGTTGGCACTCGAGTGATGATGCCGACAAGTTTCTTGATAGATTGCTAACTGTACAGCAACCGCTATAGCAATGGCACTTGCGAGCACAATTACGTTGTGCAACAACAAATGTTCCCTAAAATGATTTATAGAGATGCATAAATAATGTTAGCGCACAGTTCAGTATTTAAAGAAACTTCCCAAACTAAGATGCATGTAATAAAATTGTAAACTTGGCGTGGATGAACATTGAAGATTTTTGCAAAAATAATTAATTGGGTGCGTTTAGGATATGTCATGGAATGCTTTGAGACCATTTTAAGAATTTTTGTCGGTTTGTCAGTTTGTTTGTGCGCGCATAACTTAGAAACGACAAAATCGATTTGAATGATGTTTTCACAAAAACGTAGGGCTTAATTTTGATTATCATTAAGGCATAATTTTATTGGAATTGGTTCATATAATCAAAAATTTATGAGTATTTAAAGACGGTGGTCTGCACGTAGGAAGTTGCGTGCGTCGCTAGTTGAACATAAAGGTCAAAAATAATCTTAATTAGTCCAGTCATTTTAGAGTTTCCTTGTATGGACACCCTAACAATAATTCAGTAAAGTATACAGATTACGGTTGAGAAATAATCTAGGATCGGAAAAAATTAAACCTAGATTATTTGTCAACCGTAATCTGTATAGGTACTGTGACGGGGCTTCGCTCAGATGGTGGCGGCGTAATAATAATAAATTGGTTTATATTTTAGAAGATATTTTATTTATAGAGAAACATGACAATCCCCTCGCCCCCGGATCTAAGACATAATACCAACGCTTTCAATCTTTGTTTCTTTTGATATGCATTCCAAACTTAAACTAAAGCGGCCAGTACGGAACCCGCGATATATAACCTCTTACATCATCCCCCTCTACTGCTGGTTTGGAACACATATCTGACTTTATACAATGCAACTTAACGCTAGGCCTACCTGCCTAACCTATCTAAATCTATCTAAGTTTGGAATGCATATCAAAAGAAACAAAGATTGAAAGCGTTGGTATTATGTCTTAGATCCGGGGGCGAGGGGATTGTCATGTTTCTCTATAAATAAAATATCTTCTAAAATATAAACCAATTTATTATTATTACCCCGCACCTCCAGTACGGAACCCGCGATATATAACCTCTTACAGTACTTTACTTTATCACACTGCAAAGTTTCAGCGATAGATGAATTATTGTTAGGGTCAAACCCTAAAATGATTGGACTAAATGTGTCTTAATTGAAATATGTTGCAAATATCTAAAACAAACTTTAGGAGGTAAAGGTAAAAAGAAAACCAGGAAGATAAGTATCTATGTCTATACTCATTCATTTAGCCCTTCTCGACCCAAACTGAAATTTATTTTAAACGTCGCCCGTCCCTTAATTTCCGCTAAATATGATTGTAGATGCAATCTCGTATTTGAGGTCAATTCCAGAATTAGATTGAATTTTTAGGCGATAGAATAAACGGTTTTTGATTCTGTCTTCAAAATGTTTTTATTTACCGATTTATTAAGTAAAAAATTTACTGTTGAATGCTTAAATTATGACGGACGATTGAGTTTTATAATTTCATGTAGAATGATTTATACAGGGTGTAACAAAAAATCGTTGTAATATTTAAAAGGGTGGTTTAGTTTAGACCATCAAATTGAACAACTTTCACCAAAACTTTAAATTTTAAATAAACTTAATATAAAAAAAATATAATTTTTAATATACTTTCGAATTTTTTTTAATAAAAAACTATTAACTGAAAGCTGATAAACAAGCTCCTTAAATCAGCTATAATAACTTTGTTTGAGCAAATTAATACAATTTGAATGTTATTACTTATTAGGTAGATAAGTATCGCAAACCACAAAGAAAAATGACCTATTTATTGGTTATTGGTGTGTCCGCCTACAATACCTACCTAATAAGTAATAACATTCAAATTGTATTAATTTGCTCAAACAAAGTTATTATGGCTGATTTAAGGAGCTTGTTTCTATCTTTCAGTTAATAGATTTTTATGCAGTCGGGTTTTTTGTTTTTCTTAATTTTCTTAGTTTATTTCTTAGTCTTGTGTCAAAATGGTAGCATAAAAATACTAAAATAATATATTTGGAATCTGCTCTTCACCAGCTTTCATTTGATACCCATATTGTAATTCCCCCCCCCCCCCCCCCCCCCTCTCTTTTTTAATTCGCAGACGCCATATTGAAATAATGTACCCACTCTCACAATTTTTATGAATCTAACGACACCTTATACGTTAAAATCCATCAAGCCTTTTAGGCTGTAGAGCGTACCAAAGAAATATACATACAAACATACATACATACATACGCTCGAAAAACATAACCCTCCTTCTGTCGCAGTCGAGTAAAAATCTGTTGTTTCATACAAAAACTGCAGCACCCATTCGACTCAAATGTATGGGGTAGGTTTGGGTAGGGGTGGGGTTTTAAATCGAACTTTACTAAAGTTTTCCTTTAAATAATACTAAGACGTTATGTTACACCTCGTATGATACGTACAGATTGAATTAATATTCAGTTCGGAACTTTTTCAAAACATAATTATTCCGTTTTATTTGTTGTTCGTAAGCGTAAATCTTAAACAATACCCAGCATTAACCACAACACAATTCAGCATGTCAATCAAATTACTTACAAGTAAAACCAATATCCTGAACAAAGCTTAGCAAAACATTCCAGCAACAGAAAAACTTTCACAAAAAAAAACGCAGACAGTTTGTACGTCGCAGACGCTACATTATACGCGACCTCTTTCACTCCATGCACTATCTATAGGTAAATAAAGAGACAAGTAGGTGGAGGCCTGGCACGGCGCGGCGGGCTGGCGGCCTAGCACAATGGTTAGCGGCCTATTTGCGCCACCCACTTGTTGTGCTTCCTGAAGCTCCGTCCATTGTGGGACAAGTAGCTGTTACATGACCGACTTAATACACTAATGGTTTTGTCATCAGGTTTGATTCTGTTTGTGTCTAAATTTATTAATAATAGGGAAGCGGACTGCATAAAATATACAGGGTGTTTCATAAGTAACAATAAATATTTAAAACTCTGTTTAGACCGTCAAACTGAACAACTTTCACTATGGGACCAACATCGAAATCGCAAAAAAAAATTTCATATCCCATACATATTTTAGCTCTAGTCGATTTGTAGAGTATGGAACATATATTTTTTTTCGCGATTTCGATATTGGTCCCATAGTGAAAGTTGTTCAGTTTGATGGTCTACAAGGTGCTACAAAAATACAAATAAACCTTTAAGGGGGTGGCCCTTAAAGGTTTATTTGTATTTTTGTAGCACCTTGTATTTAAATTTTATCTTCTTAGTAAAAAAACGTTTAAAAATAACGCTAAACTCTCATTTTCTGTAATTCTTTAGCTTGAATACTATTTTAATAGTATAGAAAGAATATTAATTTATAAGTATAAAAAGTAATGAAATGTTGATGACGTCACTTGTGAGTATCTAGTAAACGTTTTCATACAATGCGCACGTTTTGACATTCGATTAAGAGTTGCTAATTTGACTAGTTGTCCGCTCCCGTATTATACCATGCTATTGTTTGATCTTATCTCTTATTCAAGCTTTTGGCTGTGCACCGCTACGAATAAGAATGTATAGAAGTGTAAATGAAGCTCAAAAAGTGGCACCAAAAAAAGTGTACCGTGTTCTAAATTTGTTCTTTAAAAACTGTACCTAGCCGCCAAAACACATACAACATGTCATTTTTCATTGGGTGTCAAAAATTATTTCGATTTTGTTTAGAGTTACTCTTCTATAGTTATTCTTATTCGTAGGTGCACCGTCACTCACATTTGACAGCCGAGATAAGTACCTACTACGGCGCCGCGTATCGCACGCGATATAGGTTGTCGCGCATTGATATAAAGCGTCGTTCCTGCGTCCGCGGCATGGTGCATCGATAAACGTTTTATCGCGCCTGCTTACTCGTTCGTTCACGCGCAAAAAGAAAGGGAGCTAGGGCGCGATAGCGCTTTATCGCGCGATCATGCCGCGGGCGCTGAAGCGCAATGTTTGAAATTCGTAAAAGTGCGCGCAATCGGGAGTGTGCGGTATTTGTATTATATGTTACAATAGTAACTATAACTATTGAACAATCTGTGGTTTTGGTGTCAAACTGCAGGACATTGTGATCTATACTTATAAAACAGTTCCGTTACTGACTGACGCACAGCCTAACTAAACCACTGAAGATAGAAACATGAAATTTGGGATATATAGATTCTACGGAGGATGTAGGGGTGCACTGAGAAAGGTTTTTTCCATTTTTATAATTTCACGCAACAGACGTCGCGGGTAAAAGCTAGTAAAGGATAAAACAACAAAAAATGCTAGGACTTCAACCTTTCGTTTCGTTAGCTTTGTAGGTAACGAAATAATAGATAGCGACTACAAAAACAAATTAAAAAACAAGAATTTGGATCTACCTCTGGAACATTGTTTTGCTAAACCGCTAACTTTTTGCAAACCTGAACAAATCCCGGTTCGGATTTCAACAACAGTAATTGGAACACAATAAGGACCAATGCTGTTCGTACCAGTGCTGCCACTTTAGCGCTTTCGACCCTAGATCTAGCGCTTTTTTGGTATGTTTAGCGCCGTATCTGAGAATTTAACGCCTAGCGGAGAATCTAGCGCTTTTTTTAAACTTTTGATAAAGCAACAGTTTTAGTGTTTTAATATGATGCATTTTGTGTTTTGTGATTGAAATATGATAAATATTGATAGCATATTGTGGTCAAAAAATTTCCATACAGTGTGCAGTATTCGGAAGATTATCTGATGTGCTACTCTAAGTATTTAGAGTACCTACCTACTAATTAACGGACTTAAATTGACTTACAGATGGGTTTAGGAAAAACTGATGAGACTATTTAGATATCTTTAAAATACTAGGTATTTATGGGAGAAGGCTTTAGCGACGAATCTAGCGCTAAAGTTTTATAATCTAGCGCTTTTTCCACAGTTTTAACGCCCAATAGATTTTTTGAGGTGGCAGCCCTGGTTCGTACTCAGTATCCGAGGAATAAATTGCTAACTGCAGCCGCAATGCTAGTTCTGCCTCGATAAAAAATAATTCTTTTACCTCGATAAACTCGTAGAGCGCTGTTAAGGCCATTCAATAATTTTGTACTTTAGATCGTTATATTACTGGAGAAGGAAATTGTTGAGATAGTTTTCCTACTTCGAGATATTATTGCCTGATGTGAGTATCATTACAGGGTGTAACTTCATATGATTCTTAAAAAAAGATCTTTTACGAATTGTTTTGATGTAAAAAATAGCTTCCGATTGTGATTAAAATTCAAACACAGAAGAAGAATGTAAATATGGATATCAGTACATTTTTTACTAAACACATGCCAAAAACAACTACCGACCACGATAAGTCGACCGACGTCTGATTTGATCATACAGATACAGGGTGTAAAATTAAAAACCTTACATACTTAGAGGGTCCTTTAGACCATCAAACTGGACAACTTTTATTATGAGAGCAACAATGAAAACGCGAGAAAAATATCAGCTGTTTAATACATTTTGGTCGAGTGTCACATTTAGGACATTCCCTATGGAAATACAGCTATTTTCTTTGCGTTTTCTTTTTTGGCTCTATAGTGAATGTCGTTCAGCTCGATGGTATTAAACACCTGTTTAATTTTACACCCTGTATATCTAAAACGCGAAGAGTTGCACAAAATCACTACCAATCAATATATTAAAAAAAAAAAAAAACTGAAGCTGCAGCGTCTGACGCTCGCTTTTAAAAAAAGAAAGTGATTAAAGCTAGTGTGACACCCTCACCTGATTTTTCCCTTTGAGCACGAGCACGTTAGTGACCCGTCCGAAGGGTAAGCCGAGCTGTATGATCTCCGCCTCTGTCGTTTCGTTCGGTATGTTCCGTATGTGGATAACGCGGGACGGCTTTCCCACATTCTGTTCCAGTTTCACCTGAGGGCAATAAAAAAGAGAGTTAATTTTTTTTTTAGTTATTTTCTAAACTATAGTCCTGCTGCAGGTTTTTACTATTTTCAATATCGAATCGGAGCGCTCAAAAAATTCCGTATCTTTTGGAATTGAATGAGCTTTTTTTTTTCTGGGACCTATTTAATAAGGTATATTACTGACAACTAAACTGACAACGATGTTGTTGACAACACCGCTGTTGTTTAACGCCATAAATAATCAGCTATGCAGTCTGAAATTTTATCATCTTTATATACGGTCCTTCTTATGTTGACACTCTTTTAAGGGGATGATCAGACCGTCAAACTGAACAACTTTCTCTATGGGACCAACATCGAAATTGCGAATAAAATGCACATTTGGCTCGAGTGGGTTTGCAGTTTTGTATGGAACAGATGATTTTTATTTCGATGTTGGTTTTCGAAGTTGTTCAGTTTGATGGTCTGATCATCCCCTTAAAAAAGTGTCCGCATGTTAAGAAGGACTCTGTATATTCTGTCATAGGTAAGTACATCATATTTAAAAAAAATAAAAATAACAACATGTTTATAAATAACAACAACTAGTTTACCACGACAAAGATAACCTGAGTTTATCGCTTAAATTGATCTAAACCCACCTAATAGCAAAGAACTCCCTTGCGAAGTGTCATCGCGTAAGTCCTATAAAAGGATCGTTGTCGACCGTCGCTAAATGGCACACAAAATGACCGCTCTAATATACGTAAATAAAGCAAGCATTGTTCGCGAGGAAGAGCCGGTTGGATAATTGAAAAGTCGATGTAGTATAATTGTCGGGGCTTATCGGGCCCGACCTCGATGTGGGCGCCATTGTTCCCAGGAGAGCCTTTTGATTACGGCGGCCCGAACGGGGCTCCCGAATATATTGTAGCTTTGTATGACACTTCACTTTCAATTGAAGTGAAAAGAGCGAGCCGAGTGGCCATTTTTGCAATTATAAGGCTTCTCTTTAGTCTTGCATGGAGCTTTACAACGTTTCTGTCATCGTGATGGACTATTGCTTCTCTAACAACTGAAAAATCGAACAAAATAAAAATAAAAGATTCAATCACACTTTGAAACTCTTAACCCACAGTTAACAACAAATCAAAAGCACTTGGAGACAAATTGAATAACATTTAAGTTTCAGATAAAAGTTTTCTGCAGAGCTCGGCGCAAATTCGGGGGAATAGTGAACTATCTATCGCCATTTTTACGTTCGTCTTTGGCGGGCGGCGAAGCGTGGAGGTGTAACAAATGACTCTAATGCCTATTAGTTCGACATTGTTAAGTTCAGACAAAGTGAGCAGCTGTTCTTACAAAGGGGGAGAAAAGTCGAAACAGTTCCTGAACTATTCTTATTGCGGTCTAGTTATCGTTACATCAGTCGCAGACATCCAATTGTTAGTACACTTTTAAAGATCTTTAGTTAACAAGCTCTTTTAGGAATTTAAAATTGCTAGACGATTATAAATTAATAATGTATTTTTAAAGGATGAGGCGAAGTATACCCATAATTTTCTTAAGACAAAAAAGAAGGTAAGTATAATAAAAACGAACAAACGATGTTTTAATTAAGAAAATTCTCGTAATTATTAGTGTAATCTTTTATCTTTAATGACCGTTACTTGTAATGACTGAAGCTTTATTTATGGTGTCAGGTTTTTCCTTTAGGCAAGAATTTAATTTTTGTGGTTCTTTTGTACGTCAAACCCAATTATTAAAGACGCTTTCAAAGAGGTCTATGTTATTTTATTAATAACAATCCGATAAGATGAAACGAACACAGATATGACATTTTTGAATAATCCGAGCCCTGTTACAATCGACATCAAAAGAACCATATCCCCGTAAATAAATAAACAAATAAAAGCATTTTTCCAAACTGCCTGCAAAGGGAAAAATAAATCGCGGTACACGCCTACCTCGAGGGTACATTTCGGTCGCCCATCTTTACTGAACATACTTTCGGTTCTCTCCTCACTAAAGAAAACAACTGGTACGTAAAACGTAAAGAAGGACATTACTTTCGTTGGGTCAGAAAATCTGCGAGGAACGATTTCCACATCAGGCACTTTGAATCATCCGCTTCGTCTCACATTTCATCCATAAATATTAAATCTTGGCTTGGTTGCTGGCATAGAAAAAAGAGATATCGTATGACATTTTCCTGGGAGGATTTACCGGAATCGGTCAATTTTCCCGGTGATCGCGCCGGTCGTGTTTATTGAAACACTATTTCTCAGTTGGCCGCCTCTGCAGCGCCCTACCATTAACTATGTCACCGGTCCCCGACACATTAATGACCTCAAAGATCCTACCTCACAGAGGCAGAGGCTTAAAATAAAAACAAAAAGTATTAATCATAATAACTTTATTACATCTCAAACTCAACAAGCTTTGATACAAAACTTTCCAAATTAAAGCCATTGTAATGTCTAGATGTATCCAGATAAAATGTCTTTACAAAATATAATTAGTGTAAAGTTGGCAAACTTATTTAAAGGATGACAACTTAAATGTAAACGACTCGCAAACACATTCAATCAAATGTCCTAACATTAGGTTGCCTTGAAGAAACAGCTTTTTAGCGATAAGATCACCTCTCTTTGTACCTTTCACATTTTTGTCTGTTTATGTAAAATAAAGCAATTGACTGAATTGATTATTATGATCTCCCCCGCCTCTTCATTAATAAAACAAATTATCGATTGTTTGGGATTGACCGGAATCCTCAAATAACGAGAAAAATCAAGAACTAACTATTACTAGAACCAACTAATATTGGTAACCACAACAGAAAACCATATAGATATTGGCGGACCCATTTTCCGGAACATAACGTCTTAAAAACTAGGAAAATAATAATTCAAGCCGCACATTACACATACAAAGCACGTTCTAAGTGTCGTGCTTACGATCTTGACAAAACACACCCTACACCGTACGTCGTACGTCGACAGTGAAGGGGCAACTTGTAATCCTCTTGTGGCTACAGGTCCTGACGAAGGCCCACGAGATACGCCAGCTTACAACGGTTTATAGGGCAGACCCTATTTTACTACCTGCTAAAGATTATGACGTTATCGGTTTACATGACTACTTATATTTATAAATATATTATGTAGACTAAGGCTCAATTCACACCGGTATGGCAGCGGCCGGCAGCGGCGGCAGGCAGAGGCTCAAACGATACTATGCAATTTTACAATGTAGATAAACTTTAAAATGCTGTGCAACTTGTGGGCTTGGTCCCACTGTCGCAAGCTCGTACGTCTTTTGAAGCCCAAAAATTCTTGTCGACATCAGCCACATGGAGTCCACTGCTGGACAACGGCATGGCTTATAAACTTTCAGTGCGTTTCATTACATCGTTCCCGTTTGCGTAAGATCCAAATTAAAATTTGAAAACTAATAATAACACTTTTTGTAATAGGTATAAGTCATATAACTAGAAATCTTTTTTTACTAAGGGTCAGCGCATATCTAGCGGGGAAAATGCTCGAGCAGTTTTCATTGGCTAGATGTGCGCTGACCCTAAGGCCACCGTCTATCTGAGGAAAGACAAAAGTCTTTCACGTAAGTACTAAAGTGGATTCTTTCCCTGACATGTTGGTATTTTATTTATAGACCCAACTCCACAAGTAAGACGAGACCAATACTAATTGTGTAAACGATTTCCAATGATTCAATTTGCGGCTTGCTCCGGAACATTAAATTAAAATGGAAAGAAGCGGAGGTTTTATCATTTCCATAATTATTCTCTAACCATAAAACAAGCATGATATCAATTTATTAGTTAATATCGCACAAACCGTTAATTAAAAAATATTGTTTTTATTTGTAAAGCAACGATGCGATACAATTTGCAATATTCTAGGACTTAATAAAGATTGCGATTTAGTGAGGCATACTATCGAAGGGCAACAAGTAACTCGATGAAAGTTTGACGAAAGCCTGACTGGTAGTACAGTTTGAAAGAAATTAGCGATTTAAATACAATACCGTATTTGACTATCTCGAATACACGATGGCTACTGATCGTTTATAAATTGCTATTATATTTACCATAATACTTCCAAAACAACTTCGTTGTGCTTCAATGTAAACTAAGGTTTTAGACCTTTGTTTATATCTTGTTTTCTAGCTAGAACATATCGTTCGTATTATCGTATTAATGCAAGTTTTGAACGAATTACATAGCATCTGTTTCAACAAAGATTTTAGTTGTAGTTTAAGAAATAGAAAAACCAAATACCAATAAGAAGTAAATGAAATCATAAACATACACGTGTAAACTAAATAAAATGCTTTAGGGGTTGCTTTAGACCATCAAACTGAACACCTTTTACTACGGGACCAACATTGAAACCATCAAAACTGCTCCATAGAAATCAATAGCAACTCTACCCAAACTTATGGAACAGCAGATTTGTTTTTTTTTTCACGATTTCAATGTTGGTCCCATAGTGAAAGTTATTCAGTTAGATGGCCTGAATCACCCTCTTACGTATCATGGGCCTTATTTCATCTAAGTAGATGATTCAAATGACGTACGTGTCTGTACAAGCCTGACGAATTTAAGTTTCAGGGTGTAAACAAACAACAAACAAATGGGTGGTGCAAACATATTGTCGGGCTGCGATCAGTATTTTTGTAATTTTTGTTATATTTGTTAGTAATAAATTAGCGTATTTTTACTTATCGTATCATCCAGTCAATATTTTGTTTGCACCACACCCTAAAAGTTGCATCGGCCGTTAAAATTTCAAGAGCATTATTACACCAGAAATCGTAGACCGATCGCAACCAACTTTTAATTGGCAGCCAGCAGAATTGTTGTTAGAATGCTTCAGCATCATCGATACTGTATTGAGAAGTGTTGTCTGATTGTTATGGCTTTAAGATAATATTAGCTAGTGAAATGTTGTATCATAAAAAGATGTATTTATGTGAGAAGGGTTGACTAGTATAAAGTCTTACAAAGTTTATTGGTTAGCGGCTTACCTTATTTCCGAGGAATTAAGTTTAACAAATTTTATTTGTTAGCGGCTGATAAAATTAATAGGCTTAGGGCCTGTTTCACCACTTTTGGGTAAGTTCTTGTTAGCTTATCCGACAGATAGTTTGACATATTTTGTATGAAATCATGTCAAAATATCTGTCGGATAAGCTAACAAGAACTTACTCAGAAGTGGTGAAACAGGCCCTTATTATTTAACCTATCTAAAAATAGACCCCTTTCGCAAACATTGAAATCCAATTTTTCGAGCATGAATCATACAATCGAATCAAAGATGTCCATGTTTTCTTTGTTAACCATTGTCCTGCCATTGTTGGGCAAAGGTCTCCTAAAAACCTCCAACCTTTTCCATATCTTCGTCTGAGATTTTCCTACGATTAATGAACATGGGTTTTTTAATTTCTGGTATTTTATCAGTTGTTGATTAATTGAAGCTGTTTGATAAGATGCATCCGTATTTCATTTTATTTTTTCATTGTCGTTTTCAAAGAGAAATCAATTGATATAAAAAAGCGATCTCGTCATCATAATATTACATATAGAGTATAAGAAAGAACATGGTATTACATAGAACATAGTAACTGTTGATAAACACCGTTTTTTAAGGATGCAAGACGATAGCGTCGACTAAGCAGCTTAGAATTCATTCGAGAAAAGAAAACACTTTTTCCTAGTTAAAGCAAAGATACTAATGAGCATAAACAAAACAAATGGAACTGTTTACTTCGTAGTAAATACATTAAAAGAAGCCTTGGTAGTACTTAATGTACATACATAATTAAAAGGTCAATAGTAATTTACTTTCCTGGCTTTTGTTTCTTGTAGTAAATAGGTATGAAGACAAATTGTTACCGCTTCGGGACTTACGGGCTTACTCAAATATTAAGTAACCACTTCATAAATTAATATCCTTATTTCTATGACTGTTCTAGATTCGTTGTACACGGAAAAATATTTTTTCTATAAAACATTAATTTGTTATTTCGACATGGCGAATAAATATTATGTTTATTGTTGTGTTGTAATTGTTATTTTTCTCGGTATGGTGAACCTATAAAATTGTTTGGTACCTTTATTTTGTGGCAATAAAGTGAATTTTATTTATTTATTTTATTGGTTGGTTGATTGATAATTGTGAAAAAACCGCCATCTAGGTTCTTCCTATTTTGTATGTTTTTGGCATATGTATACAGGGTCCAACTTAATATGCTGAAACTTTTTAAGAGCATGTACCTGAGACCATCAAACTGAACAACTTTATCTATGGGACCAACATCGATATCGCGAAAAAAAAATCTGCTGTCCCATAGTCATTCGGGTCGAGTAAGTTGGCAATTTTGTTTGGGACAACAGATTTTTTTTTTGCGCGAGTTCGGTGTTGGTCCCATAGATAATGTTGTTCAGTTTGACGGTCTGATCATCCCCTTAAAAAAGTGTCAGCATATTAAGAAGGACCCTATAATTATTATTAATTCTAGTCATTAATTCTTTTTTAATAGCTAGAATTTTCCATTATATCATTCCACCTTTTGGTCCTGAACGTTTACCATTGGCACTTAATTGTTTTTGTATTGTAATAAAATCATGATAGGAACCCAATGACTTGAAAATACGGATTATATCACCTGTACAGATAACATAATCAACTTAAACTTTATCTATTTCGTTTCCAGAAAATTCGGTAATCAATCAAATGATGCCATAAAGATATTCATTGCTCCGGCACTTACAATTTTACTGCTAGTTTTAGGGCTACTAAAACCATTTGGCTATCTCATTTTACGATTTTCTACCGCGAGAACACAACGACCTGTTCAAACAAAAACTTATGAAACAAGTGATTTAGTACATTGTTTAAGGCAAAAGTAGATTTTATGCTCCTTCCTTTGAGAGGATATAGATTTTCAGAATGTTAGTTTTGGACTATTGTATTCGTAGAATATTCCTATATGTAAATACTAGTCCGCGTGAAATTAAGATATCGAAAAATTATTTCTTAGAGCACCCCTACATCATCCGTAGAATCTATATTCTTTCTTTTTTTTAAATTTATAATTATGGACTAATTGCTTGTGCGGTAGCACCGTATTTCCGCCAATGTCAAGTAGTTTGAGGGATTGTCTATCCAATCTCGAGAATTGTTTTTGAGTAAGAACAACTGAGAAGGATTTTGGAGCCTCGTGGCAGGCTGAAACGCGTACCGCGCGAACACCACGCGAGAAACAAGTGTTCGGTTCGGGGCAAACCCTGCAACGTGACTCATTCTTTCATATTTCTTTATATAGCAATTTGAGCTATGCGTTGTCTGTCAGCCAGTCAGTCAGTCACCGACCTGTTTTATAAGAATAGATGAAGATAGATAGATTCTTAGATTCTTGATTGTACACAAAACCACATAATTATGAAAAATTACAATAAATCATGATGTACAAAGGCGAGCTGGGGAAGGGATAGCAACTGGATTGGTTTTTGATACACAGGGTGTACGCGAAAAAAAATCTGCTGTCCCATACAAACCTGCCGTACCTACCCGACTCAAATGTATGGGACAGCTGATTTTTTTTCGCGTTTCCTGAGGTAGGCTCCATAGTGAAAGTTGTTAAGTTTGATGGTCTAAGTTCACCGTTTCAGTTTCCGGAGGGCTGTCCCTTACACCCTGTATATTAAACCAATATTTCAAGTAACGCAAGGTATTTTAGTTAATTTATTTGCAGCCCGTTTTTCTTAACAATATAAAAGATAAAACCTCTTAAAAAAACAGTCAACCTGTCCTGTGCAAGCAAGTCGTAACACCGTAAGACAAGATCGTAAATGCCTAAGGAGTGGTAAACTCAGTGCCCTTAAGGAAGCATCCTCTGATTTGATTGATCTCCAGAGTAGACCCTCTACGTTTTTACAGGAGGAGACGTCAGGAAAATGAGGGAAAAACGAGGAACATAATTAATTACTTTATTTGGACATTAATGACCAGGTCAAAGAGGACGAGGGTTGATTAGTGTGTTTACTACAGACGTGCTCTGTCTGATATTGGAGTTTGTTCAAAGAAAACATTCCACTTTGCTAATAATAGCGGACTGCGAGGTCACCATGGCAACTGCTTTGTGCTCGGATGCGTATTGTGCTCTAAAACACTTTGACCAACGAAACACATGCGAAAAGACTGTTATTACGTGTATTATTTATTGCAATGTACATACCTATAGCCATTCAAAAAGAGATTCAACTAATAAAAATTTTCCTCAGTAAACAGCAGCTCTGCGTATTTTCCTTCAATATTGTCACAGAACAAGGTGAACGCCGAACAAAGGGGGAAAACGAAAAAAAAAAACACATTTAAAAACGAGTCGCCATTGCGCTGATGGGTTTTAAATGAATATTCAGAGCGACAAAGAAGAAAGGGTGTTGGTAAACTCCGAAAAAGGTACTGAAATCACGGCACAATAAAAAAGACAACGAAATCGCAAGACCATAAAATAGCAAATAAATAAGCGTAGCAGGGACACGTCCCTGTTTAATTATGAATTAAGGGCGAGCTGTAACGAGATCACAATGTAATTAAGATTACTGCGGCGAGGTTTTTTCAGGCCGACTCCCTAACAAGTGAGTAAATGGAGGGAAAACAAAACTAACGCTCGGCCTTGTTTCGCTCAGTTTGTGGTCTTTTTTCTGTTGCCCCAACTAAAGTGAATTTAGAAAGAATGAGAGTAGGTACGTATTAAATGCGTTGAAGTTTACCTGTATCAGTGAACTTCCTGTTAACTGATACAGGATACAGGACTGATTGAGCATTGATTTGTATTAAGTCTGCTTGAATCTAAACTATTATAAAACTGTAACTGAAGTGTGTCTGTACATTGAAAATATTTACAAAAAAAAGATTACGATATATGGTTTTTAGATATCCCTGACTCGAAATAAACCTCCTTTTCTTTATTTTGTCTGTCTGTTTCTTTGTTCGCGCATCACGCAAAAACTACTAAACCGATTTTGATGAATCTTTTTTTGTTTGATAGCTTATGATCTGACTTAAAATCTGGTATATAATTTGTGCGGAGGAAGTCACGGGTAAACACTAGTGTTCATATAATCCGCTACAAAATACCGTTATCCCTCAAAATGGGATTCTTCTTCTTATCGTGTCGACTTCAAATTTTGAACAAAGTCGCTAAATAGTACCTTGCCAGAAGTGGGCAACCGATACTACACCGTCGCTAGCGGTCATGAGCTCCTCCTGCGTACAGGTGTTAGGGCACGCAGGGCACGATGTGAGATGGGCCATCGTTTGTGGAGCTCCACATAAGCAACTCACATTTTGCGCATCCGAGAATCCCCACCTGAACATGTTGTCCTTACTGCGACCGACCTGGGTTCGAAGTCGGTTTAACGACAAAGGGGGTTAAAAACACACTACATAGGCATCGACATTGCGCTATTCATACTCACGATGAACATAAATAAAGATTATCAGAGATAAAGTATATTTTTTATTTCTAGTTCAACTCAAAAACAATGTCTGTTTGGAATACATAAGATTCAAAATCACAATAAGACGACGTAACTGACGAAAATCAATCACCTACCACGTTATCTAGTTGGCAGTATGTTTAGACAAACACAATTTAAAACTGTATGCCTTACGCTTAGAGCTGAAATTACTTTAGTAGGTACGAGCGTTGTACATAGTTTACCTAAGAGCTTAGATGCCTGTTACGATGACAGGTAAGAAAATGGCCTGAGGCTTACAATAATACAACACCTTTGTGACGAGACACTACTTCATTTCCATATTTCGTTTATGTTATTTATTGTTGTCTATATAGTATATTAGTTCATTTAACTCGTACATGTTTCATATCGTAAGTTGAATATTTGATATAGTCACGGGTTAGACAAACATAAATCATCATCATCATCTCAGCAGATGGACGTCCACTGCTGGACAAAGGCCTCCCCCAAGGATCGCCATAACGACCGGTCCTGCGCTGCCCTCATCCAACGGTTTCCCGCCGTCTTCACCAGGTCGTCGGTCCACCGAGTAGGGGGCCTACCCACGCTGCTAACTTATAATGTAATGCAAAACAAAATAAAAAGATATATTTCGAAGATAATTTCAATAGCATAATCATTTTAAATTCTGTCATACAAAATATATAAAATTTTCAACTTCCTATTTTTCCCCTGACAACTTTAATCTAGTGCACAAAAACGTATATTAAAACTGAGCTCAATTTGCCGAATACCTACCACCTATAAGGTCCTTTTCCGTTCTCTACTCAGAATTAATTATTTTATCTCTCTTTCATTTGGTATAATGGACAATCTTATACTTTATACTAGTGTTTCCCCCGACTTCGTCCGCACAAATTATATACCAGATTTTAAGTCAGATCATAAGCTATCAAACAAAAAAAGTTTCATCAAAATCGGTTCAGTAGTTTTTTCGTAATGTGCGAACAAACAAACAAACTAACAATTTTGTCAATAGATGGCGCTGCACGTCATTTAAATCACGCTATCGAGTGTTATTAGATTTTATATGAAGTAAACCGCTACTTTTTTGTTTCTCATGATTTTACGGTTTTGTAATAGTTAAGATTTGGGCTTACTCAGTCGCGGCTGCTGACTACCACTTTGTTCATCATCATCATTATATTGATGTCCTTTTATAGTGTATTTTTGTGTGTCGTTTAAATAAACTAAATAAAGAATATTTCATTCACTCATCGTAAGACATGATCAATATTGAATATTACGTACCGATGACGTAATTCAATTAATTAAATGGAAATAAATAGGACACCCCTTGTTTGTTCATCAACGTACATTTGCTATCTAATCGGGAACGAATGCATCTGCATACTTTTTCATATGGCAAAGACCAAAACAGTCGCTATTTCAAGTTTTAATGGATGACGCAATCCATTTGGCGGTCGGTACAGGACTGGGCTGCGCAAACAAAAGAACTGTTTGTACGGAACCAAACAAAGTGTGCATGCTGTAACAGTAACAGTGGTTATGTAAAT
Organism: Agonopterix heracliana; assembly: GCA_963693445.1. NCBI lineage: Eukaryota > Metazoa > Arthropoda > Insecta > Lepidoptera > Depressariidae > Agonopterix > Agonopterix heracliana. The sequence continues at coordinate 9,057,980 of OY856310.1, forward strand.
ACTCGATGAAGTTACTGAACAGCGGGAAAAACAGCAACCTGCATTTCTATACGTTTTGTTTAGGTGTGATGGAATAGAATAATGAAGCCTGAACTAAGTTTCCGTAGTTTGAAGCCTTGGTATTTCACAGGATACGACTAACTTCATACGTCAAGTGTTTTTCGGATGGCTGAAACCATTTGGAGATGATTAGTCTCAATAACAAAATATAAATTCTGATGTATCTATAAAGGATAACAGATATTTTAAACAAAATTATTTCGGTTATCATTAAAACGTATGACGTCATACATCGAACTGTAAATTCCCTGGTATTGAGGTGGTGGTTTACCGTTTCTGTTTCGATCATAGAGTTAGAAAGAGAAGACCGGTATTTTTTTATCGCTGCAATGATTTTGTCTATGTAGTTCAATATATTTCCCGTGACCTTTGTATTTAAAGATATCATATCAAAATATTAAATATATATATATATATATATATATTGATAAACTCGATTAATTATCGAAAAATAAAAAAGTGACATAAAATGAGACATCATTTATCCTTTATAAATATGAAATGAATTAAAAAAAACTTGAAATACTGAATTGCTACGAGCATCTACGTACGTAGTAACGTAGCACAGTGCGTAGCCGTAGCCATGTAATCGAGAGTGCTACAAATTAAAGCTCCTAATTAGGATTTGGAAATGTTTCCCAATAAATATTTAAAAAAATACGATTTGGCTTTTATTTAGTTACCAAAGTAAACAAAATCTTTTTATCTGTTATAAGCATAAAGGTTTATACCTTACAGGAATAGAGCAACAAACATGTTTTTGGAGACTATTCGCAGGTAAAAATTCGAATTTTGTCTATAATTCTGAGTTTTACGTGAAATTGTGGATAAATTAATGAAGTAGTCAGTATATTTCACAAAATTATCTACTATTTCAATTTAGATTCGCAATTATGCACGGAAACCGAATTGTAAAAATTAATAAGTGACTAAAAACGGTTCTATTGCCTCGCGTCACGTATCTCTTTCTATTATACAGTGGTGCCGCTAGGTACATCTCACTCAGCTGTCAGTTCCTCTATTCCTGGTATAATACCTTTATGGTTATAAGGAATGTCACGAGTCTAACGCCTTATCAGATACGATAATTCGAGCAGTGAAGTACGATTCAGTCGATTGTGATTATGATATTCTAAAAATCGTATTGTAGATAGGTAATAGATATGTGTATCTATTGGGTCCTTCAAAAATAGTATACAATATTTTAAGAGGATGATCAGACCATCAAACTGAACAACTTTATCTCAACATCGAAATCGAGAAAAAAAATCTGCTGTCGCATACATTTGGGTCTAGTTAAATTTGCAGTTTTGTATGGGACTTCTGGTTGTATTTTCGCGATTACGGTGTTGGACCCATAGAAAAGGTTTTTCAGTTTGATTGATTTTGAAAGACCCTAGCCCTACATACAAAGTGTAACCTTAAATGCGATTATGAAATCAGCTGATCCGATACAAAAACAAGCGCGAAAAAACCGATATTCTCATTTGTATCGCGTAGCCACTGAAGTTTTCTATCGATTAAAAATGTTTTTAACGATTTTTATATTGGCTCCATAGTGAAAGTCAGTTTGATGGTCTGATGCAGCCTCAGCAGCCGCAGTATCACATTCAAATTTACATTCCGTATACAATAAATAGTGTATCACTTTACTTTAAATAAACGAGAAGATGGCTTACTTCACCAAAATGGTAACTGACGCAGCTTGTTTTACTGAATTACGATGCAAACTTCTTCACCAGCAAACAGTAAAATAAGTCGGTAAAAGTATCGATGACAAACATCGAGAAACGACTAGATGCAACACCATACCCGCAAACCCAATAAATTACCCTGAGAGCAAGTGAAAAAGAGATAATGTAAAAGGAAATAGGATAATGGATCTCCCGCCATATGTTATGAGAATTGAACAACAAAAAATGCACTTTAGAACCGCATTACGTTGTTAGCGGGATGTCTTAATACAACAAAAGAGTGTTAATTTAAATTCTTTTGTCTTTATTACAATATGTAGGATAAACATTGAAGACAAAACCTACCAGAATCTAAATAATGGGACATTTCACGTGAAGCGGACAGGGAAAAAAAAGTAAGGTTCTGAAAATCGACCACATTCGGCCCATTTGTACTTCTAGTAGGTATGAATGTGTACGCAAAATATTTTTTTTGTATAGTGTATATTTACCAAGTTATAGGTTTCAAAAGAATTGTCGTTGATTGGTACTACAAGTTTTCGAAAGTAATTTTTCGAATATAACAAATCTACTATAAAATATTTTACATAGCGATACATATTAAAAATATACTGTTCTTTTTGACAGTAAAAAAAAATTAAAAAATTAAAAAAAAATTAATGGCCAAAACCGGAAGTAAACTTTTCAAACCAGAATTACAGTCACTTCGACCAATTTTTTTTTCTTTTTTTTTCTTTCAAAATATAGCTTAAATGATAATGAAAGTACACTAGAAAATTTAAAATGGGATCTCTATTAGTTTAGGAGATACGTTGAATAATATACACCCGCGTCGCAAGGGGCGTCGTATGTAGCGCTTGCAAGGTTGAGCAGTTTGCGCGATATTGCAACTTTATTAATATTTTATATCGTTTTAGCGTATATTTAACCCCATTTAATGATATGAAATAAGTTTTGTTAATATAATATAATATAAATATAACTACATAATACAAATATAAGTTAATAATATATTATAAAGAAAAAACGTTTTGTCGCGCGCTTGAACGTTGGAGGGTCGTTGTCGCCCGGCGGGACGAACGGTTGAGTGGCTAGCGGTTTCGTAACTTAAACTTTAGTGTTGCTTTAACCGCTCAGCGACTTGTGCACGTTTTAATCTGTGACAGTTGTTATTATTAATGGCGCCGTACGGTGATCGATGTTTGAGCTAAACATTTAGATATTTTCCTTAAATTTTTAAATTTTCGATGAATTACCAAGTGAAATGGGTTAAAACATCGAGTAGTTATATTTATTTATAGTTGTAGTTATATTTATATTATATTATATTAACAAAACTTATTTCATATCATTAAATGGGGTTAAATATACGCTAAAACGATATAAAATATTAATAAAGTTGCAATATCGCGCAAACTGCTCAACCTTGCAAGCGCTACATACGACGCCCCTTGCGACGCGGGTGTATATTATTCAACGTATCTCCTAAACTAATAGAGATCCCATTTTAAATTTTCTAGTGTACTTTCATTATCATTTAAGCTATATTTTGAAAGAAAAAAAAAGAAAAAAAAATTGGTCGAAGTGACTGTAATTCTGGTTTGAAAAGTTTACTTCCGGTTTTGGCCAATAATTTTTTTTTAATTTTTTATTTTTTTTTATTGTCAAAAAGAACAGTATATTTTTAATATGTATCGCTATGTAAAATATTTTATAGTAGATTTGTTATATTCGAAAAATTACTTTCGAAAAATTGTAGTACCAATCAACGACAATTCTTTTGAAACCTATAACTTGATAAATATACACTATACAAAAAAAATATTTTGCGTACACATTCATACCTACTAGAAGTACAAATGGGCCGAATGTGGTCGATTTTCAGAACCTCACTTTTTTTTCCCTGTCCGCTTCACGTGAAATGTCCCTAATACTAAAAACATTTCGATAGTATGATTGAATAATATGCCGATATGCATAGAAAAACTATAGACTTAAATAGCATTATTATTTTGTTGGTTAAGTTTAAAGAAAAATAAATGCCAAAGCATTAAAAATAACACGGACGAAAGTTATTTATTTATTATTTATTAACATTTCAGTTTACATTGGGTTTTAATACATTTAATTTGTTGGTACCAAAAAACCCTATTTGGGTTTGTCTTGGCACCTTAATCGGTAGTTGTTCAGTTAAATCACCTGAACCACCTTTGATTTGGCAAGTGATTAAAAAATCTCCCAGCATACGAAATAATTGCCAACCCTAAAACGAAATAATAGAAAACGTTACCTAAAAATGTATATATCAAATAACAAATACCATAAATTCAAAACCTTAATTCAGTCCAGTGAACAAATAATCTGCAGTGTTCTTATGAATTCAATTTCCATTCAATATGTAGGAGATCCGATATCAGTACCAAAGGCGGGGTAGATTAATAAAAATTTGGCCCCCAAACCCGCTAGGGATGTCCCTTTATGGCACGTCGGCTTTTTATGAGGGCCCTTTTATTTTAATACTTATTTAGGTTTCGCGATTCTGTTGATTTATCGCTTTTCAGATAATTACACTGCGATCCTGAGAAAGGTTGTTGGTTTAATGAAGATTTTTTTTATTGTAAAAGGTAAATGTCTGCAAAATTGATCTATCATGGAATTTAATAAAGAATCTTATATAATAAGTTAAATAATATAAGGTCAGAAAGATTGAAATTGTAGAATTGTTAAGTTTTTAACAGAAACTAAATGAGGTTGTTTCCCCTTTTTGAATCTGCCATCTCACATCTCTGTGAGATCAACTCAGAAGTAAAAGTTTCCTGAAGTGATATTTTCCTTGACCGTCTGAACGCAGTCAGTTTTTACTTTTTTGTCATATAAGGTAGAATTGACCTTATTTATTGGTACCTACATCATTCAAAACCGAACCCTTATGATTAAGTATAAAATATGGTTCTTAGCAAAGTGTTACAGAACACAAAAGTGTTTGTTCGAGCATCACGCAAAAACGACTGGATTGATTTTGGTGAAACCTTTTGCGCTAAGAAGCTTACAATTCGACCTAAAAACTGTATGCATATGCATATGCTCACGACAGTATCCCTGAGGGGGTAGTCAGAGATGTTCTGAAAACTCTGAACACTAATGTCTCACTAGTAGTACCGAAACTCTGTCCAGTGTGACGCCCGTCGCCACTGAAAAACTGTGTATACTATGTATATTTTATCTCGCTACGATGCGTCAATGGAAGCCGGTGCGGACGAAGTCGCGGGAAAAACCTCGTAGGTATTCTATAAAATACTAAAAGCTTTGATTTAAATGATACAGATATCCTTAGCATAGATAGATTTCCTTTCTTTTGTACTAAGTAACAACAATATGTTTGAGAAGTTTTTATAATTAAATATTTTTTCTCCCCTCCGGGCGGAAAGCGTAAATTTTCGTCCGGCTGCGCTAAACGAAGTTGCCGCTTTCCACCTCTGTCGAGGAGAAAAATAGTATACAAACCTCGGGCAGAAAATAAGAAAGCCTCAGATCACATGTCACCGAGGCGAAGCCGAGGTCAACAATTACATGAGATCTGAGACTTTTCTTACTTTCTTGCCCTCGGTGTGTAATCTACTCAACTTACAGACATTTGTAATATTATGTGGTATTAATGGTCGGTTTTTACTTGGGTCAGTGGAATTTAATCAAGGTGCGTAAAGAAAGAGCTAGGAAACCAAATTATGTACAAGGACTCTTATTTGTTTTCCTGCATTGGGATTTCCAAATGAAAATATTTGAATAAAATTTTAATATAATGAAATCGCGATATCGACTGGTAAGTTTGGGGGGTATCGCAGGCGAGCTTTAAGTAGGTGCATTCCGAAGCTGTACAACGAGTTTCCGATATACCAAACGAAGTTAATAATAGGATTAAACATAAAACGTTAAAAACATAAATGATGTCAAATGTTATCAGTGATTAATATAATACATAGATCTGTACGCTACGCATGATGTAATGTGTAAAACAGACTATAACTGTATGGTATGCGAGACTGAAATTCTTGTCTGTCTACGGCCAAATCAAGTACCTACTTATATAGTTTTGTTTAAGAAAAAAATAAACATATATTCTATATTATTTACTATTTTTAAAATTATGGCGTCCATCTTGGTATTGATGATTTTGCCAATGTCGAGTTTATTTATGTAGCACAAGTGCATGACGTTGTATGATTATTAGAGGTATTTTGATGACTTCAAGGGTCGTTGTTCGAAAAGAACACTAAGTATCTTGAGCCACCACTGGAGCTTCGTTGTAGGCCGGGGACACGACAACCCAATAGCAGACCCACAATGCGACTCGAAAAAAACATCATTATTAGTTTATAGGGCACAGGCCTACCCTCAGGGAGGGTGTGTGGGCGATTATCCACCACGCGTGCCCAATGCGGATCGGTACGCTTCATCCTTCACATACGCATTGGAATTTATTTTTCAGCGTATGCAGGTTTCCTCACGATGTGTCACTCTTTCGCAATTTTTTTTTTTAAATAAGAATAATAATAATAACCTTTTTCGCGGCGGAGTCCTGATTGTTGTTATCGGCGTGGTGCGGAGCGGCGGGCGCCATGACGGTGACGCCACTCTGCGAAAGAAGCTCGTCTGAGCCTCTCTGAAACAAAACAAAACTCAAATTAACTAACTGAATATATAGGGCCCTTCTTAATATGCTGATGGGAATAATAAGACCATCAAACTGAACAACTTTCTCTACAGGGCGCAAAAAAACCCAGTTGGAGCCTTTCGGGGGTGCTGCTGTGCAGACCATCAAACTGAACAACTTTCACGATGGAGCCAACATCGAAATCTCGAAAAAAAAAATGAGCTGTAAAAGAGTGGGTCAAATGTATGGGACATTTGAGTCGAGTTCGAGTACCTACCGCAGTTTTCTACGAAACTGGGGTTTTATTTTTACGAGATTTCGATGTTTTCTCTATAGTGAAAGTTGTTTAGTTTGCTGGTCTGAAGCACCCCCCCTAAAGGCTCCAACAGGTTTTTTTTTACACCATGTATAGGACCAAAGATGACTAAAGTCCTATATTGAAAAATGATCAGTTTGATGATCTAAATATTCCCATAAAAACCGTCAGCGTATTAAGTTGGACCCTGTACTAACGTTCGTCATACTTTAAAATCAATAAGACAAAATGCAAACAAAAAGAAAAACAAACACAAATAATGCCTAAACTCCTCAACTCATGACCTCGCGGTACGCAAATGTCGTATTTTTCTTTATATTATAACAAAACAAAAAACAATTTTGTGGCAACCTACACGTCACCCGCCGTCCCCGAGATCAATCTCAATTTAAGACGGCAAAATGACAGACCTCCGCAGTTAAACACACCGGGCTAAGGTATAAATCACGCAGTGTAATAAAGCAAATGTACAAATGACTGAAACTAAGCTCAGGTGGAGTTAGTTTTGTTTGTCCACACGGGAATATGACATCCCATTTAAACTACTCGTACCTATAGCTAAAGTGACAGCGGTCAGCTTCATAAGTCAACTGGAGATGGTTGTGTCCGAAGGACTTTTATCGCGTCAATTGAGAGACAGTATTTTGTAAGCAAATAGTTATGAATAGTTTTTTTGTGAAAACAATACATCATTCCATGGCTTTTTCAATTGAACCAACACAATCTACGATTGCTGCGATTGTAACACAATCTTACAGAAAAGTTGATTTTACGTAATTATTTATTTGTATTGAAGATAGTTTATGGAAATATGCACTTGAATTTAGAACTGATACACATAATATTTACTTAGGTATGTAGGATAAACGGTGTTATATAATATCTTGTATAAACCTAAAAATACACGAAACCTTTCAGAGAACAACAATGTTCTGTTTGATTCCTCTTTTCAGTTCATCATCATCACTTCTCAGTTAACTACAAAAATCTAAAATATTACAAATCTGATTACGAAGATTCGGAGTAGTATTAAATGTAACAGCCGAGAAATTAGGGGAGCACGTCTATGCGTAAAATTCCTTCATATAATTAAAATAATGATGTGCTTTATTGTAAAGTCAGCAGGCTCGTTCAACGCTACACCTACAAATGCATCGTTCCTACATGTCTTTGCGCGTTGTTCTTTAGTATGTTATGAATTTAGCTTGGGTTCTACTCGCACCTGCCGTCTGGGGTATCTGTCATGCGAGTCGAGACACTTATTAAGCCCAACACATCATTCTTACCATTCTACGCGTGAAAAATGACAGATGAGTGATCACAGATCGGCGACACGTGCCGGGCTAACCAGGTTAGCGAACATTGGCACAATGCATAATAAAATCTGTGATTGTTGTTGGTAAAAACAGGCCTGATTTTAAAAGGATTTTGTAACACACCCTTCTGCTTGAACGATATGTTTTATGGAATCCGATTCATCTTCAGAATTTCAGTAAATGCGCGCCCCGCAACTTAAGTAAATATTAATTTTAATGACAACGTCACCCTATTTGCAAATTGCATAACATAATAAAAAGCAGATTACGCTAACAGCGGGAATCCCATTTTGAAGCATAAAGCTTTCATTGTCGAAAAAAGAACCGTTTTCTCTGAAATAAAACCAACATTCGCGAGGTCCTATTCCTTGGAGTAATTTCGTAGAGCGCGTGTAATAATTGCCCGAAATTAAATAACATTTTTCACAACAAAGAAACAACGAGGATGGGAATTTTGAAGCGAAATGGCGGATTGTTTTGGAAAGGAGCGCAGTTTTCGTTTCCATAATAATTTTTCAACTTAATTGAGAATGATGTTAGATGCCTTCGGATGAGGATAACAGTGCCATTCCAAACTGAGAAAAAGGCAGTTACAAGTAAGAAAGTAAATAATAAAACCTCATTATCGAAGTGCAATATTGTGCTTTATTTGAAAGTTTTATACCAATGCAATAACCGCTCCCGTAGTCATAAAATACGTTTACCATTAAAACTCTCATCATTTCATAGCGAACATTAGGTATATTATGAGAGTATGGATATCATATTAAACAAATGGAGTGAATATATTATCAGTACACAGCAAATATTTCTAATTATGTATTGACGTAAATGTAAAAACGTAATTGTCAAAAAGTAATACTAAACTACTTAATACTAAAAAATAATATAGGAAAAGACAAACTACTGGCAACATCTACTTAGGTAAGAGCAGTAATATGTAATGTTTGAATGGGACCAAAGCGAAATCAATTCCTTATATTGGCTCTTCGCGAGATGTATTTGGTTTTACTCTCGAAAGAAAACTGTGGATCTTTTCTCGATCAGAACATACTCAAAACGTTTCTCCAATATGTCATTTGAATGAACGTGATGTGATACGAGGGCCCCTCATATCAGAATATCTGAAATAAAATATACATGAAAGGTTTACTTAGATCAAGCGAAAGCCCGGCCCTTTTAAAGAGATAGTAGGGAGGGAACGGAATGTTGACATGGTCAAAGAGTATCAAAACTCCATTGTTGGAAATCAATACGGATAATCTATTAGTGATATTAAAATAAATGTGCTGCGAAAAATCCCAGAAAGATGGGCCGGAGAGATATAATTGTTATTTCTGGGAGAGGCTTCGCTTTGCTGATTGCTTAAGTTAATATTATTTTATCATTTGGTCGCATTTTGCTTCAAAATCTACGGCAAACATTAACTCGTACAATTTTGAGAGACAAATATGAGAACAGTGTTATTGCTCTGAATTTCAGGTATTATCGTGCACGTATTTTATCTCTAAAATCTCTAAATCCTATATACACAAATATTTCGAGGCTACCTTTACAGGCTAATCAATAATCTCAGAAACTAGTGTAGGGATTTTGACATGGTTTTCACGAATAGATAGACTGATTCGGGAGTAAGATTTGTGTACCCGTGAGAAACTAGGCCGGGTGGCTAGATTAACATGTAATCTAAACTATTATAAAACTGTAACTGAAGTGTGTCTGTACATTGAAGATATTTACAAAAAAAGATTACGATATGGTTTTTTAGGTATCTCTGACTCAAAATCAACCTTTTTTAGAAATTTTGTCCGTCTGTTTGTTTGTTTGTTTGTTTGTTCGCGCATCACGCAAAAACTACTGAACCGATTTTGATGAAACTTTTTTGTTTGATAGCTTATGATCTGACTTAAAATCTGGTATATAATTTGTGCGGACGAAGTCGCAGGTAAACACTAGTTAAAAATAAACGTGTAAAACGCTATTTAGCGTTGCTTACTGACTGGCCAAAGATCGGTCGACTAGGAACTAAATATATAATTTTTTTTTGCCAACCCTATACGAAACGTTTAGATTTTTGCAGCTCTATTCAAAAGTTCAACTAAATCGATTGGATTGAGTGAATTGAGCTATTTCTTAACGTTGCTCGTAACTCGACTATTAGGTGAACACTCCACAGAATGTTAAGTGCTTTTGACTTTATGGAATAGAGGTTAATGCATTAAATTTTTATGAAGTAATATTGAATTTGTACCGTGAGTTTGATAAAGAATCTATTCATTTTGACGATTAAGTTTTTTTCACTAACAATAGCCAGCTATATAGGTAAGAAAAAAGGTAATTTATTATAAAAACTACAAATTATCTGAGTACATTAATGTCACCAATGTATTCAAATGCGAATAAAATTTGAATTGCCTGTTGAAAACGAAAGTTTTATGGCACGAATGAATAATGGCTTAGGCATTTATAACGTCATTGTTCTTTAGGACCCCGTACATTACGAAAGCGAATAAAAAGAAAGCACGGAAAAGCAAAACCGTTCTAATAATTTTTATTTGCTTTCCACGAGCTTACAGTCTGATTTAACTCTGCGTGTGTAAATTATGGTTTAATTTAATAACCGCCGTTAAAAACGGGCGTAAAATGTTTTTATGTGAGATAATATACTTTTCATTAAGAGTCATGTGTTACTCGCACAATTTTATATTCAAGTTTTATGAGCTCAAGTAACTCGGTGGGATTGAATCGTTAGCAAAAATTTATGTGGATTTGCATAACAGGGGTTTGGTACAAATGGATGGAGATTCAGATAATATTCATAAATCGTGACTATGTACCTACTTACGTAGAAACATTATTTTTGCTGTCAGAAAAAAACCGCGGTCAAATTATTTTTTTGTTCACGGAAAAAAATATCAAGTAGGTATTTGGTATGTGATAAAATAACCATTTTTATTTAAAGACATTACAAGAAAATTTTTTGTTTTTTTGTAGATTTTTGTAAAATTTACCGGAATTCTAAAAACTACAAATTTTCTAGTAAACTTTGCTATTTTCGAAGATTTTCTATACTTAGATATTTTTCTCCGTCCGTGTTGTAAGATAATTTTCAGGCTATTACAGACTAGGTAATTAAGAAAAAATTAAAACTGTTAATTTAGTGTTGGTTACTGAACGCTTGACACAAAAGACAATTTAATTGAAGAAAGAAGGAGTAGCTGAAATTCAGGTTTTGCGTTAACATGTCTTTTATAAATATATCCTTCTTAATATGCCGACACTTTTTCAGGGGATATCCGACCATCAAACTGAACAACTTTTTTTTTATAAAGTACCAATATCGAAATCGCGTAAAAGAATCAGCTGTTCTATACAAAGCTGCAAACCTACGTGAGCTAAATGTATGGGCACAGAGGATTATATTGTACAGAGTTACAGCTTCAAACAACCTCGCAAAAGCGGCGCATCACTACATGCGCAGTATGATTGTGTGCGCGTTCACCTACGGGGCTCACGAACGAGGCCGAGGGGACACTTTGGCTATGCTTCGGGTGGTTACGGCGTAACGAGGGTGTGAATTTAATGTGTGAGATATTGTCCATTCTTCCTTTCGGAAAGAGATTGGAGCCACTGACCTCTGTTAATATTAATATGTCTATTATTTTCTGTTTGATCGTCACTGTCATTGTAGAACGTCATGTCATGTGAATTTAAAGTGTGAGATATTATTATCGTTCATTTTACTCGAGCATGTTTAAAAGTTGTTTAATAATATTAAACGAAATAGTTAATAATTGCACTGTGTGCTTTAATAATACGAGGAGGAACACAAACAAAAACATCTCCTTCTTCATATACGGTAGGTATATGACCAAAAGATCGTGACAGGTAAGTCAATTTTTGAGTCACCCGCGTAAAGCGGCGGATCGGGTGGCAACGTTTTTTTAATTTAAACTCATTTTATTCAATTAAATAACAAATAATAAATAACACAACAAACAACAACAACAAAAAAGAAAAACAATATACCTACTATTACCTACATATTATAAAACATTATCCTTCGTACTTCAATTAAAGTTATTTCCTTTTTAGACAGCCCTACAAGAATAGGCTAATGTAATCGAAGCTCCTATGAAGCTGTTGCTCTGTACAATATAATCCTCTGTGGTATGGGACCGCTGATAATTTTTTTGCTATTTCGATATAGGTCCCATAGAGAAAGTATGGTGGTCTGATCATCCCCTTAAAAAGTGTCAGCATATTAAGAAGGAGTTATTATAAGTATTATCTGAAAAAATACCCTTCATAGTAGGAAATCTGTAATTTTGATTCCGATTGTTTAAATCTTTTCAATCCAAAAGAGTAAGAGTCTTAAGCCGTAGAACTAACTAAAAGGAAACATAATTGAACATTATTAGATTCATTATAGCAACCCAGCAAAGCTTTGTAGCAAAGAAAGGTCATATTACTCGGGATTTTAGTATTAAAACATAATTTTTAGCGACCAACGAAGTGAAGCTTAATCTTTCTTACAAAATTAGTGGCTTTAATTCGCTTTCGGCTCGTTTACTTCTACGTTACAGTAAAAAAAACTGCAAAAAAACGTTATCATAACATTATAAGCATTTGCAAAGAAAGGCGAAAAAAATATTGACCGTCACGGGTCGCCAGGTAGATGTGATACTTCTCCCGATTTAAATTACGAGCTTCCGCTCCCGTAACACAAAAAGGTTGCAGATCAGAATTTCAAAGCTCTCCCATAAGAAGTATCACTTCAATAAAATTGTCACTAACAACAATTTTAAACGAAATAAAACCGATGATGATGATGATGATGCTACTCCTAGCCGATTTCGGCTACGGCGACTGCTTCTGATCCCTTCGTACTTAAGGTTTAGACATATGAAAGAACGTCAATCGATAATTTGATCAGCGAACCATATACTAACAGAACGCTGTCAAGTATCAACCCAATTAAATAAAGCTTAGGACTCGACGATATGTATCTATCAACGATGGCCCACCTCAAATATCAGATCTGGCACAGTGCCGCCTTATGTGCCGCACATTCGTCTCAGCCTAATATCACCGCGTAAAGCGAAGCAACTTCGAGTAAGATGTCGAAATTAACGATCTTGATAATATTTGTCGGCTCAACGTTGCCAGCTCCACTCGCAATTAATTGCACCAATTTGTTCTGCGCTTATAACGGACATTTGTCAAACGCCCACCCTCCCCCGATGATTTTCGCACTAACTTCATAATCGATATTCGCAAGTATCGATTACCGGCGAAACTCTTTGCCCCAACTCGTATATTAAGACCTTACCGAAGTCATTAATAAGACGTAACGACTGTATTCGCAACGATTAAGCAATACCGATAGATAAAAGATATTTGTAACAAAACTATACCTGCATTAAAAATGCAAAGAGGTTGAGACGATAAATAGAGTAGAAAGGCGACAATGTAAAAGTTAACAATTCTCATCACAACTAGGAAGGCAAACCTCTTAGCCCCAGAACAATATAAGGAGACATTACTCGCTGTCACAACTCTACTTTATAGGGAAAGTAGGAGTACGGAGTTTGTGTGAACAAAGTTGTAGGGGGCTGGTTACGTTCGTAATGAATAGAGACGTCAGACGGTAACCGCCACTCGGGCGCAACTAGCAACTCGCACACTATTTAACTTGCCTGCTAAACTATGCTGACCTACAGCCGCCTCTATCCACAAACTTTAATTTGTTATCATACTACTTAGACATTTAAATTAATCCGTTTGGATTATAAAGTCGCTTTTAAATTATGCTCAAGTTGTAAATCAAATCGCGTCGTTACTGTTACTCGAGCATAATGGGCTAGGGCTGCTAGATTGGTTTTTACATTAAAAATAGAAATTTAAAAAAGGTTTGTTTTTCAAACTTTGTCAATAAAGATTTATTAATGTACTTACAGACGCAAAAAGATCAACCTGGCTCAAGACTAGTTCCTAACCAAAAAAATACAATGAAAAATAAATAAGTCAATAGTAAATTCGTTCTCAGATCCATTTTTCCTGAAAATTACATTATAACAGTTGTCAAAGAAAACAGGAACAGTATGACAGTGGAATATACTGTTTGTGGAGTGAATGAAACTACGGGGGGGCCACAGGTCCTGACGAATATTTTCTATGAGAAACGCGATTGCCCAGCGCTTCGAAAAGTGTGTGCGTGAGCCCTATTTTCGATTAAAAAGAACTAACCAACTATTACGCCTTAAGATAGAGATACTAGATATCGCTATAGAACAATATTCTTTATAACCAACTCGAACAACTAAACAATGATACTAATTCACAGCACGCTCGCAGAAACTGTGACTTTACCATCCCTATAATGGACGCTCAATTTACGATATTGTTAGAGTAAAACTAATCTAGACTCAGGAAAAAGTTGGGCGATAAAAGTGAACAGAAACAGAGAGAGAAACAAAGGGCAGCATTTAGAGGCGACGTTCATTTGCATGCGAGACTGTTTGAATAAATATCGTAGTGGGCAGGCGCATCGTCGGTGTTTTATGACTTTCATTATTTCTATAAGGAACTTAAATGAAAGCCTGACAAAGGATCTAGATTTTTGCGAGCTTCATAACGTGTGACGGACGTCAGCTAAAATATTCAAGAATAATACCCATGTGAACCTTATACATTGTCATCTGTGATCGGAACTATGCGCAATTTCATTCAACGGTCAAATCTACGTGCTCTGTGGTTGCGGTTTTGGCGTGAACGTTCTTCTTCCTGGAAAATACACGATATAATCTCCAACTATTTATGCCAGAAGTCCTTCACAAGCACGTATCCAGGGGGGGGGGGGGGGGGGGGATAGGTGGGATTTATCCCCCCCCCGAAATCCTAATATTTGTATGGAACAGTGATCACACCTATAACCTTTTCGTAATTTTTCATTGAAAATCCCCCCCCCGAAATTGAATGTCCCCCCCCAAACCCAAAGTCTGGATACGTGCTTGGTTTGATCGTACCATTAATTTTATAGGTGATTTGAATATTAATAAATATCTTGAACGTTGTCACAGATTATTCAATCCCATTTAGAATAACTGGCCTGGATTTGTATTATTAATGACTAGACAACGATATAGAATATAGTACGTACATATACAAACATCCATGACTCGGCTCGGTATAAATATCCATATTCATCATACAAATATTTGCCCATTGCGGGATTCGAATATTAAAGACATACAAAATTAAGGAATAAAATCACAATCACAGTAGCGTAAAAGCTTTTAGAAATGCATAATGAGTTGTGTCGTGATTATCGGCAATAAAATAAATCTCGATTGGACTGTTTTGTTCCCGTGTGATTGAGTTAGTTCCCGGGATCTAATAAAGCCTAATGTCACTATAAGAAACGTGTTAATGATAGCTATTTATCGTGAGGTCCGGTGTAGGTACACTACGCGTGAGAATGAATGCAGACTTGGCGCATTAAATAAAAAGTAAAATGTCATTTCCATTTGAACGCTTCATTTCCAAATGCTTATTTTTTTAATGTAACACCATGCAGTTCCGAGAATTAAAAGCAATTCTATGATCTAGACGTAATTTTTTTTGTTAAGTTACTTCTTTTCTCCTTCGTTGATATGTATTTCTTTATCTCTAAAGATGATTAGAAGAATTGTTTTCTATTTTTAGTGATCAGACCCCCCTTTATTAATACCTATTTGTGTGTAGTATATTTAAGTGTTTTGGATGGTTTGGTGTGGAATAAAGTAGGTATACCTATAATTGATTGATAGTTTATGACTTTATGCTACCACATAGGATATTATAATGGACTATCGTAAAATTGATAAATTTTCTTCGGTTTAATTTTGTTAGGTATTAAAATTCCTTCTTGGTAAATAATCCTCAAACAATAGTCAAACAATAAATAGCGTTGCTTTGACGTTACTTATAATATTATGTTTGTGACGTTGGTTGTCTGGTTTCCATAATCAGAAAAACCTTGAAGCTTCAGCATTGTGAGCGTTATTATTACCTATTACTTTTATTATTTGAATACATTGCGAATGAAATCTCTTATCAAATATTTATTACTGTTAAATAATTTACTGTACACAAAGAGAAAGATTGTATGATTATATTATGTTTAATTATCAAACCGTTAGATCTCTCAAAAGTCTTCGCAGCATGAAATGATAGCCAAACTGTTAGGGGAGACCACTAACAAATAGACGATAAATTATAAATTCCAATGCTCAAATTAACTTCAGTCGAGTTTACTGAGGCTATCAATGTTCACAAGAACACAAAAGTTGTGTAGGAAAGCGGCTTAAGGAACACTGCGAGTTGTGACGAGACCCGGCCCGCTCCTAATGAGAAACTATCAAACTCCAACGGCACATTTGTCTTGTTAATTCTAATATTCAATTCTCGGAGCGAAGCTCTCCAACTAGGCTGTTAGTTGAACGACTATTGACGGAGTTATTAGATAGGGACTTTAGTGCATATTGATCAAATTGTTGTGAGGACTCAGAGGTCTCCGCTCAAACGATTTTAGACTATTTAATATTCATTGGCTCGTTTGCTCGTATTTAATAGAAAAACATGTAGGGCGTCAGATAATTAATGCAAAACCTTTAAAGGGGTGTGAGCATACGCAAAATTGAGTCACGTTTGTTTTTGGAAAATTAAATCATTCTTACTGAGATCAAAACATGACATAGGTAATTTTTAAAGATTATCATTAAATTAAATACCTTAGGCGTTGTCACGTAGATTACCTGCATTTAGGAAAAAATATGAAGTTTATTTTAAAAATATTAAGATCAAACATATATAGGCATCAGAATTTCCCGTTCGTTGTTTATAAGAAGAACCACGTGATACCTACCGGATGAATGGATTTACGCGTGTTATTCCGGCAGATTTCGTACGCGACACAATCGATATCACTTGACTGGGAAGGAAGAAAAACAAATACATTCTTTATAGCGATGTAGGAAGGTAACAATTCACCTCGCAATGGGCCGTACGGAATCTAAAGCGATCGTAATTTCGTCGGGCAATATTCCGCCTTTTCATATTTTCCTTTTGCCTTCCAAATGTTATATCGTGCCCGATACACGGCCGCGATTTCGTTTGTTATTTCAAGCCCTCTTGCGCCTCTCCGATTTAGTATATCGACACGTGAAGCATCAGTTAAACAAATATTCACAATTGCTTGTTTCCACTCCTTATAAGAGATTTCCTTTCGTAATTCTAGCTTTTAACTACAGATAAAATCTTTTTAACTCGAAATGCATTACGGGCCAACTTGTTGAACTCTTTTGTTTGCATGCGATTCAACTTATAGCACATTTTAACTTTTACAAGAACAAGTGCATACATATATCTACCGTGTTTCTGTTTAGTGTTGATCAGAAACTTTGCTACAGTTATCAAACATTACGAATGCGCGTGTAATTTTAAGAATGTCAAGGTGAAATTAGATGTTAGGTGTTGCGCCCAGAAAAAAAAACGAAAAGAAAGATTAATACGTCAGTCACGAGAAGAAATGGAATAGTCTATCTTAAGCCCCATCACATGACTAAGAAAGTGTTTTCAAGCAAAATCGTCAAAGAAAAGACAAAATTGTAAAATACGTTGCAATGCGCATTCTCTTTGATGCTGAAATTCATGGCCCAATAGTTGCAAACAAAACTCTTTGTGTATCTTGAATATTTTCAATGTCTAAGTCTCAGTCGCGTCTCGGCTATGAAGGAATGCGAAATGTGACACCCCTTTAGGAAGGCCAAGTCAAAGAGGCAGGTTCGCTGCTTGCGTTGACTTGAGAGTCTTTGATGCAACACATTGCATCCGACGTCGGATTATGTGTGAATGTAACGTTTTGAACTGCATTGAGATGATACGTATTGTACAAATAATCGATAGACGGTGGTCTCGTAGACATGTACATCGATTTAGTAAAGTACTAAATAGAAATGTTCGTAATATATTGAAATAACTATGAGTAAAGTTACAACTTTCGTATCGTTTTATAACATCTCCCGTAATGTCAATAAAAACAAAAATTTTACGCCAAAAGCGAAAATTAACTTTACCGTCACAACTCTTCATAGTGAACATATATAAGAGAAGCAAGCTTCAAAGGCGATGCTGTGTTTACATTTGTCTCTAGAAGACCGTGCAGCCTCAGATATTTAACCGCCAACGGCGTTCTACAAAGATAAATAAAAGGACTCCGTTTTTAATACTTTTTCTTTACAAATCAACGATATATTTCTCTTTTAGAAAGTCAGTGATTTACAGAACCATAATCTGGAAATAAATACTTACTGGAAATAAAATAAATTGTAAGAAATTTGATTGCTGACACGATATTATGATTTTATAAACTTAACTATTACAGTAACAGGATTTGTCTATAAAAGACGTTCCGTTCCGATTACAAGCTATTCAAGGCAAAGATGCATACAATAGTCCAGATACGGCTATTGATTATAGCCTGGGGCGGTCTGTACCATTATACTGTGTCTGGAATGGCGGTATCAATGTATTTGATATCAAACCTTGATACAGGCTCCAATCGCAGCTTCCAGCATTATCTTTTAAAAAATTAATTTACTGTTCAAAACCAGAATCTAATCAACTTTACGAGGAAAACTTTTTTTTAAATCTAGTAGGTAGGTATTTATAGTGTGTCTTAAACAAAAGATAACCAACAAAATAATGGCTCCTTAATGCTCAAATTATGATTTTGGTTTGGCAAAAATGTATTAACGTAAGAGGAAAGACCGTTTCTTTCACTCATAACAAGTACCCAGGTTCGAACCCGCACACAAGATTAGCCATATACCTACCTAACAACGAGTGTTTCACACTTATAGAACTTATGTCACAGATTACTAATTTTGTGAACATCGTAAGAACAAAATACAAATCTGAAATGACCGGAGCTTTAAAATATAGAAGGGAAAACTATCAAAGCATCAAAGTAATAGTAGAAACAAAGAATTTTGTTTGTGTTATAACTTATACTTTAACTAAATCCATAGTCTTTCACGAACGAAAGCATTGTGATGATCATTTCGAACGAAACTTTGTAAAAAAAAGTCCCCACCAAATTAAAAACGGCACTCTATGAAAACTTACCGAAAATATAACGCAAAAGCCTTTATACCAGCTACATTGGCTGGATAAAAGCAAGTGTGAGAGCGAAGTATCAAAAGTGGAGAGTGCCAAAAAGCCTTGTGCCAAAAGCGGGCATCAAAACACGGCCCTTGACGCGCTAATGGACTTAGCTTTAGTGGACAACTTGTTCGGAGGCTTGAGCTTACAACAACAACCCTGTTACGAGTTTAGGATACGTGAACTATGTATTCGGTCACTCCGGAAAACTTCAGCTATTTAGTATCACTTCATACTGATAGGGGTGTTACCGGAGCTGCAGTGAATTACGAAACTTTCTACTGAAATTTATGAAGTCTGCAGTGTGTGGTATAGCAGGGAAACATTCGGTGTACGATCCAAAAGTGAGCTCAGATTTGAGAGAAGTTAATGTTCTTAAATCGGTACGACGGGTAACCATCCCGGATAAATATTTTGCCACTTGGAAACGTTACCTGACCGGGGAAGTGGCCGTGGGCGCGCCGCGGGGAGACAAAGTAAATATGTCCCCGTTACCCGGGTCGTCCCCACATTTTATCGGGGAGCGATCGGCGCACGGGTCGGGAAATGAATTTAAAACGTGTTTGCGGGTAATCTGTTATCGGTCCCTTGTCTCTTGAATATAGACGTTCCAGATCGGTCCTATATCTTAGTTGCGATTTCATGCCTAGTGAAAATGTTATGTTAAATGAAGTCTGCATTATTGACTGCCTATAAATGTCAACTCTTGAGCAAAGCAAGGGATCTGAGTATTTTCTTAGTTAAACTTTGCTTAGAACTCATTCACATTTCTAACGACGTAATTCAACGGGAACTCAATTCATTTTCACTAATTAAACCAATCTGACCCTTTCCAAACATCGAACACAGTCTCATTATATCGCTAATTGAATTTTAGCTAACAGCTAAAGAGAAAGGTCGTTATCGCAGAAATCGGAGCTCTTCGTTCGAATTCCGAGACCCTTATTTTACATGCATCGCGGGAGAAACAAGAGTGGGTACTTACAGTTGTGTTAACTAAATAAAATTCACGTAACAATAAAACGTTAAATGTGTAAGTAGTCAATGTTAGACGGAGCGGAGTCTAATACGAGCAACACTGGGTTAATTATTTCGTCACAAGAGCCCTCGTAAGCCAGTGTAACAGCGCTTCAGCCGAGCTCGGGGCCATAAAAGCTACATAATACGCGGCGACGTAAAACTCTTATTATTTTAGTATCTGCGAAACGGTCGCGGAAAACATCTCGTAAAATAAAACCTGTCGCGACGTACGAAGAAGATGCAGTTCTCTGTCTCAAAGGCGCCGTTCAGCCAATGAGCGTGGTCTAAATCCAGGTGGATTCAGTGTGGACACCGGTTAGGATCGAATACAGCGAGCTAGGTGGATTTCTATGGAAAATGCAGACTTTATGGTAGCCGAGGGATAAGTTTCCATTTTAAATTGAAGAGAAACTCTGAAATGTTTCCTTGTCTCCCGCCGGAGCTTCGCTCGCGGAGCTGAATAAAAATTCACGTCAGGTGAGCGCACGGAAATATTTACACAAACTGAAGAACTTACTGAGGGCGAAGTGTTTATACACCTAAATAAATGCGCAACTTATGGCTTTTCCATCGAGTATATATTTTATATTGACAATCACTTCAGAAATAGAACTTTTGTAACAAACTTGTAAGACAGGAGAACGGCTTAAGAAACATCGCGGATTCAGGTAAAAATTCAACACGAAAATTATTCCACTTTTTTGGCGAAAATGCGACTTAGTCTCGGAAACGCCCATTTACATAGCTGATGTCGGCGCGATGGTGCGTGGCGACTTCAAATGGGAATTATAATACCAAATTGAATACAAAACTTTCCTTTCAGTGCCGAGTAATGGAGGAGTCTATGCACCGGAACAATCGAAAAGACAAATAGAATGAGAGAGGAGACGAGACACTCGCTCTGTTGAAATAATAAGTGCCTGACGTCTTTTTGGACGTTCCTGTCACGCTTTTTTTTGTAACGATAAATTTATTTACGCTTTGATCTTTCCAATTCAAATAGGCTTTTTTTCTCGTTGAATCAGAAGTTATAGGAATATTTCAAAAGCTTTAAGTGAGGCGACGGAGCGGATTTTCCTTTCCACCGGCTATATCGTTCTGATTGAAATGCAAATGAAATGGTGTCCATTCGGAACGTATTTATTCTATCTACCTTTTTGGTTAATCTTCGAAATTAGGGGGACGTTAAGCTAATATTTACAAGTCGAATCTATTTAGCTGCATATTATAAGTGTATAATAATATATTTAACATTCATTTCTTAGATGTGAAATGCTGAAGTAAATTTTTGCAAAATTTCAATCATATCTTTGCAGTCGCGAAATGACGGGGATTGTTTGTTAAAGAATCTGAAGCGGTTCATTATTCCGTTCAGAGTTATTTGGCTGCTCGCTCGATGGCGAACATCTGATGAGATGAATCACTCGCCGACTTGCGAGTCGTGTCTTCGGAACGCTTACTTTTAAACTCCCGTCTCGACCTTGTACTGAAGAACCTGGGCAAATCCAACGTAAAGCCCAACTGAGTTGTAACTTCAAATCCGAACAAGTTATACAACGAAACAAGCTGCAACAAAAACATTTGCCTATGCCGACGTTAGTGAATTGTTCTCCCGCTCGTGACTGGGTAATTTCCATACATTTCAAGTTCCATCGCCTGCGGGACGTTCGTTCTTTTGTTGATAAATGTTTGACGGCAACTCCGGGGACGCCATTAAAAGTTTTTTCGTGAATAATTCCAGTTTACATACGCAAATGTTTACTTGTGAGTTTACACGAGCTCACCTATTCGGTGATTTCTTTTCATAGAGGCGTTTGTTCGAGGAGTGGTGGTTTTCTTGGTAGTTGTTCAATAGGTAATTGGAAAAGTTTTTGTGTTTTCTTTGTGAAGAACTAGGGTAAGCGCGGAGACATTATATTTTTATCACATTTTGAGGAGTTGAATGACGAGTAGAGTTCGGGGTGGATTGTTTGAAAGTTTTGAGAAGAACAAGAGCGATAAAGGCACGTAGCCCTTAAAGTTGGCGGCGACACGGCAACGGTCGGGTGAGGAAGTTGCCGAGCTATAACTCACTGCGGGACGAAGTTACTCGATCAGATTGTCTGCGGGAGTCGGGACCGGGAGACAAAAAGAGCTGGCCCGGTGTCACGAAGACTTGATTGCGTGGATAAACGCGCGTGCCCTCGACACTGCAGGCTAAGCTTACCGAGTATCTTAACTCAGATTTAGTAACTTTAAGGTCGGTATTTTTTTCGGTAAATTTGAATAAAATTGGGATCTGTGCTCATAGAAAAGTTACAGACGTGCCCTACATAAAAAAAATACATATTTTTGTATCACTAAATCTATTTAAATTAATATTGAATAGTGTTCGTTGGTAAGCGCATCACTTGAGAGCATTTTTTTAATTTTTTTATTTTCATAATGGTCTGACTAAAATATTGACTAGTTTGTGTCGGTCGGGAAAAAAGGCAGTGCAATGCAATAGCTAGTCTTTTAATATAAATTATTACTAATATAAATAATTGTACCTTTAGACACTGCTCCTAACAGTACCCTTGATAGGATTTGTGGCCAAACGGAAAAAAACGAATTGATGGTAACCAATAAGCTGCGCCTACGTCGGGCTTACGTTCACAATATTCCGTAAGCTCTTTACACAAAATCGACATGGCATATATCACGTAATACGTATTACTCCGTTGATGTGTAAACACATTCCCTATTACGGTCGTGGGGGTGAGGGTATCCACATAAATAATTTTAAGGATCAGTAGAGGCTGCCAGCGTGATTATTTCGCGCTAACGAAATTAATAAGGTAAATTTCAGCGGTGTGAGAGGGGCTTTATTGCGTTTCGGCGTGCCTCGTTTGAAATCTGTAAAACTGAGAGGCCGTGGGTTTCACAAAGGTGCAATTTAAGCGTCGTCGGTGGGAAATACCAATAAGCTACGGTAATATTGTCTAAAGATCCAACATCAACATTGTCCACAACTAAGCTGTGACCCACCGACCCATTTATAACAAAAATGTTTTGGTGTGTTCTGATCTGCTTATAAGTTACCTTTTTACGTCTTTTCGTAACACCGCAATATTTTTTAGAGCCATATTGTAATGGTCGTAGAAAGCCTAGTCTCGGTGTGGGTATGAAGAGAGATTCATGCAAGTTAATAGTTATGAAAGTTTTACGAGCCATAACGTCACCTCTAAAAGTCCAATAAAATGTTATCCTTTTTTATGCACCGAGAATAATATTGGCACCTTACCTCTAGCGTGTGCTCTGTGAAATGAACGAAAGTTTTTTCAATGTTATATTACTAGTAGTGAAAATATCTCTCACTAGCTTTTACCCGCGACTTCGTCCGCGTGAAATTAGAATATAGAAAAATTAAATATTCCAAATATCATATTTGTACCTTCAGCGGTTTAGGTTGTACGTTGTCAGTCAGTCAGTCACTCACGGAATTGTTTTATAAGTATATAGATAGAGTTCAATTATGTGTTGGTCACTGAATCGAAAACAAACTTTCAACGTTTACAGTAATTACGAAAAAAAACATGAATCATCTTTAATTACAGAAAGTTATATCCAGAAATGTAACAAAAACATATCTCGATAAAAAAGAAAGATCTCGCTGAAAAGGCACGCACTTACGAGACGTTCAGAAACAATAAACGTCATACACATAACGAGTGGCAAGAGTAACTATATCACATCAAAGGACGGCGCAAATCGAGGGTGTCCGCATCAAGTCTCGTGCGACAAATTATGTGCTCGCGAACAGATAGCGATATTGTCGTCCCGAAAACACTTTTCCCTTGTTTTCCCCGAAAATAGGGAAGGAAGAGCGCTAGTTCGGGAAGACAGCTTGATCCGGCGAGGCCGTTCGAGGGGCAGCAACAAGTCCCCCGATCGCACATAGAAATATATACCTTGTGCCAAACACAGTAGAGTCTTTCCACTTTGGCGAACGTAGGAAGAAAATAAAAGAATTCATACGCGCCTAAATATATGGCAAGTCTGAGAGTAGATGGAAAGTTAAAGCGTTATAGACATTAGGTAAATTGTTTGTAAGGGAAACAAGAATTATGCTCTGTTCTATTGAATACTTATTTGCTTAGGATTTGCGTTGTATTCACGTTTTATTTAAAAATTTTACCAACGCACGAAACTTTGATTTCTTCGGTTATCTATGATTTAGTGACAATGTTTTGTTGGCACTAAATTTAGTAGAAACAGATCTTTGTGTAGGTTCATACTAATTGTCAGCGTCGCCATTCTTACTTCACATTTTAGCGCAACAGGAATATTGGGACATATTCTTATACGTCAGCTCGAATAAATATAATCGTCGTTTCGTTTCCTTATCATTTACAAAAAGTCAATTACGTCTATTATAATAGAACGACGAATCGAAATCTTATCGATGAATAAATATACATAAAGAATGAAAAAATCTGAAAGTTTTTTATCAGAAATTAAGACTAAATACGATTAAAACGTCAAGAAACGGAAAAGCATAATTTTAGAACTACACTCTTGTAGACGTATTGACATTAAAACCCGAGGCACCATCAAACGCGATGGCGCCAAGTCCATAAGAAATTCTAAGAAAAAAATACGGAAAAACCAATTGTACATCCCCCCGCTGCATCTTAACAAGTCGAAAAGAAGCCTGATATTGAAGAAGGAAGGAGCCGATTCGTTAAAAGAGATAGGTACCTACGTTTTATGAAAAGATAAAAATTTGAGCAAAAAATCGAAGCTGTTTTAAACAATAGAACTCGCCGCTGAAGGCGCTGGGACAAGTTTTCAATTAACAGAACGAAACTTGCGGTGAACGCTAGCTACTTACACGGACACAACCAGCATCGCCGCATGCTTGTCAACAGTTGAGCATAATGAAAACAAGATTGGCGAGCCTTTTTCCTTGCGCTAAAATTGTAAGTTGGTGGGCAATGGACTGTACGGCACGTAGCTTATGTGGAGGCAAGTTGGCGGAGGTTTTGGAACGCCCGCCAGCTGAGTGGGTTAAATGGAGCGTGGACGCGGCGAGCCCCGTTGCACTTGTTGCAATTTCTCTCCACTCCACAACTTAATTGTGCCGAGTGCGCCCTTACATTCGCTATAGACGTATGGCGTTAATTTTGCCCAGGAGGGTTACTTCCATTACACTAATTGCGAGCCACATTTCGCCTAAGCATCTCAGAACTTTGGCCGACGGCGAAGACTTCTCTAACAAACTCAACAAAATTCGCAGAAACCGACTACCAAAGAGTATAGAAGTGAGCGAGGACTTTGCTAATATTCCTAATTAAGCTTTTAATGTAATTGGAGGAGTAGAGACACGTCGAGATTCAAAGAAGTGTGCGAATCACCAAGCTCGCTCACCGCCAAAAATACTCTTAGACAAATTACTTTCGAGTTCGACGAGCATACAAATCGGCTACCGATTCACCATATTTCACCCTACGGAACACCCATTCGATTTACACACACCTTTAATAGGTAAGGGGAAGAGCGGCAGGGAACGGTAGGGCTACGAACTTGGTGAAAATTAAGCCATTTCCGCTGTAAGGCACTGTGTTCGAACTTTATTACTAATCGAGTCACGTCACGAAAAGAATTTCCGATGTACAATTAAAGGTGAAACGGGTGTCGAGGATCAGAAGGCCGAGGTGGGCCGACGGTGTCGCGAGCGGCAAACGGCCGGAGAGCGAGCACCTGTGCTCGATAATGCGACGCCCCGTCTGGCCGAAAGGGCGAGGAATCAATTAGGCCGTTGCCGAATTGCGTAACGGCCCTAGTTACGAGCTCTGCGAGAGGATCCGCAGCTGCTTTTTGCTCGTCCAACCTCCTGTTATTGCGTAATCGACATCCAACGCTCCGATTAAGATATTACGTATTCATAGAAACATTCGTATTGTTTTATTGCACTGTCATATTAAAAAATCTCCAAAAACTTTCATCCCGAGATTCGTTAAATAATATTTCGATAGTAAAAATTAAAATACATTACCTACAAGCTGTTATGTCATCAGTCTGAATTGTTATTATTGATCCTCCTTATTATTGATGGTCATATTGAATTAAGTAAACAATTATTGTCTTTCATGTTATAGTAGAGTTACACATACCTTATGATTTTATAGCCACTATTGTGTTAAAGAAAATAATAGCAAGAAAGTCTAGAAGCGGTAAGTGTGGAGTCATTCCCAGGCGTTAGTTGGTGTTTGATTAACAACCGTGCAGAGCAAGCCTCACCGACGGACGCCACGAGTCCACCACAGTAATTAATGGATTGCGCTCAACGCAACTATATCGTCAGGTCGGCCGCAACGAGAGGGATTTGAATAAAAACCCTATAATAGCATCGCGTACACCGGATTAATGACAACGGTTCGCTTAACATTCAGACTAGGTTTGTGATAGATTTTATTTGATGCTATCGTTTTGTGCACGCAAATATTTGCTGGAAATAGTAGCTTTAAAATCTGTCTAGAACTAATTATCTGTGTATTGTCTCTAAGGATAGTCGTCAACAAAGTTGCAAGTTTGCTTTCATTAATGGGGTTGTAACTTGTAATACCAAAGATGAATGAAACATTTTTAATTTCTTAAAAGATTTATATGTACACAACAAGAAGCAGTCGAACTGCTACATATCCATTGTTTTTCCCCTCATGGTTTTTCCAATACAAAATAATGGTCCTTAAAACAAACGATGGTTTCCAGTGCCATTAAATTTTTCTCCATCAGACGGTAAGTGGCAGGCGAGGTGAAGGGCTAAACCGATGAAGCCTATAAAATGCAAATGTTGGCACTTAGCCCTAGCGTTACCTTTGAAACGGTTCATTAAAAAAAATCAAAATTAATTAGGGCGAATGAAGTCATCAAGGGAACAAGGTCGTAATTTTCGCCGTGTCCGCTGTAGATTGCGGCGTGTGGGGGCAGTCGTATGTGAATTATTTAGAGGCGGTCGCGCGGCCGACTGGCCCGCAATTAATGAAGTGGCCCTAGTCGTTTGTCAATGCGGCGGTCTGGCGGTCGGTGGACCCTCACCTACGCCAATATGTTTCGTAAAACTTCAGTGTCAGTTGCAACGGACCTTTGAATCACCCCAAACATTCCGCTTCAAGTCGGTAAAATCAAATGTTGTATTTATTACTAATTACAACTGTATCGTGATAATTCCACTAATTACTATAAATATTTTTCGGCTTAATGTAATCGCGCGATATGAAATATAATGAAAGGCCGATTATAAATCTAGTGAAGAGGTCGGAAGCGGGCTGCCGAGGTCCCCGTTAATTTTAATGGCGAGATTTATTTGTCCCCGATTACTCGGAGTTTGATCAAATTCCGAGGCGGAGTGTAAAGCGCCCTCTCGCAACGACATTAGGTCGCTGACGACCGCGACCCGCCGCCCCGCCCCTGTAATCGCTCCGTTTAAATATAATTGCAATAAGTTAATAAAATCCCACAGCGCTTTTAATTAATTTGTGGCGACACAGGCGCCCAATTAAATGGGGATTTCGAAAATTTCATAAAGCGATACTTTAAACGCTATTTTTGTAAGTACTTGCTTTTGCGGTTTGTTTGTGAACGTTGCACGTCAATTTCAAATAATGCTGAAACTGTGTCCATTTAGTGATTGGTGTGACGAGAGCTGTTGTATTAAATTGGACACTTTACAATAATTGTCATGAGTATTATAATTGACTTTAGTCTGAATAGAATATCAATCGAGGATCAGAAAATGGTCGATACTAATGCGGCGTGATTGAATTAATCGAGCAGAAGAAGCATTGTAGCTTGTTGGTGAAGGAGCCCCTCAATCTTATTGTAAATATGCATTAGTGCGTATGACATGGTGGAGGAGGTTTGGGCCCTCATTAAGCCGATGTTCCGTCAAAGACACCATCGTAGATCCGGAACGAGCAGAAGCACTGAGCGAGTAGTGTCCCGTGCAAGCAGCTCAATTATGGTAATGGGTACGCCAGCATTCCCGTAACAACAGGACTGTCTTCGGCTGATTGATATGCTTCCTACATATACAAATGTACCGCTATATGGCAGTAGGTGACTACTGAGCGTGTTAATAATCTAATGTGTGTGATGTGATGCGTTGGCCGGCATTGAGAGATTTGTGAATCGAAATAAAAGTAAAAAAAAAATATTGTGAAATATTGATTACAACAATGCTAAAATTTGTCTTCGTAGTGGAAAAGTTATACAAGGTGTTACAAAACTACAAATAAGAGTTCTGAATATTTATTTTTACTTATGTAACACCCTGTATTGTTGATAATTAATTCGAACATATTCACGTGAAGCCAAGATTTTCACTATGTTAGGCACCATGTATTTGTCCCATTTTCGGTTACCCTATCTATAGCCACCTGCCAGGTTCCTAGTCTAAAAAATACGAAGAAACACCAATCCCCGCAACTACACCAAACAAAAAATATGCTTCGCCATAATTTGGTAAAAAACAGTCAATTGTGCCTACAATCGAAAACATAATATGTACATACTTTTTAATTAATAAAAAAGAATACAGCCCCTACACCATAATTTCAAATCCAAATAATCTGAACTACTAGAGCTTTATACAAAATAGAACACAGATAACACATAAGCCTAACTAGTACAATATCCGTCCTTCATTTAGTAAATGGGTTCAGAGATGGAGGTAAAGATAAGCTACAATTATATCGCAAGTAACAGCCTGCCGTTATTGTGGCTGGTAATCCACGGTAGACATCAGTCATTTCAGCCAAAATCAATAGCTAAACCAGTCCAATAAAACAAATACATTTCATTTCTCGGCGTGTCTAGGCACGGGATGATTGATAGTGTCCCGAGCACACACTTAACGAACGGAGGGTTGCCTCGACCGAAATAATCTGGTATTTTTATCACAAACACGGTGACATTATCAACAATTCATTAGGCTTTCACTAAAAGTGGCGTTAATGTATAAACTTTTGAAAGCAGTATCACGAAAAGGGAATTTATATAATTGCGAGACCGTCGACCTTAGTTGTATATACTTGTCGGAATGAAAAGGTGGTGATGAAAAATAGCAAGAGGGTATCAACAATGACTCTGCAGAATGGGAATCGTCCACTGTACGTATATAACAGGGCGATGCGTGCGTGACTCTCGGAACAATTTCAGGTAAGAGTCGCACCTGCAAATATCCCCGTAAGATTCGGCGGCAAAGCGCCGAATCACGGGGCCGGTATACGCTTAAATTACGCGTAAAGCCGAACACAAAGGCTATGCGTATTCAAATTCCATTAATCTCCTGCCCGGGGGAAGGTGGGGTAAAATGAACCGGCACGGACAAAAACAATGCCGACGGCAAATAACCGGCTCAGCATTGTTCCGGCAATTAGAAAGCTTTCCCATGTACCGGCCGTGTATAAAAACAGTGTAACATCAGCACGAATCGCTGCCTATTGCTCGTTACCGTTGATGTTTATTACGGTTATTAGGACTAAGCCTTGCGGTTCGATATTAATGTTTTTGGTAGAGGTTCCTTTTAATTATTAATCATGATAGTAGGAAACCGGTATTGACCGCTTTATCAGTGTATAATAAAAACTAACACTACTCGATAAAGATTTTACTGTCACCCCAAAACAGTAGCTTCATACGCGACATTACAAACTTTTTTTAACGTTATCCGACGGTGATAATCTGTGGAAAATCCGGCTCAAAGGTGGATATCAGCGAATTAAAACCGAATGACCGTTTGCGATCGGACAAATGACATCGCGTGAAGAATTGAGCTCGAGTTAATCCGCGTTCGACCTACCAATTCAACAAAATGTTAAATTTTGTGAAATAAATAAAAGCAACAATCGGATATTTATTATTTACTAGATGTTGCCCTTCGTATTCGTCTGCTTTAACTTTTAAAAAGAATCCTGTGTTGGTTAAGAAAATATATTCTCTCTGTGTGCCAAACATCCAAAATAGTTCAGCCGTTTATGCACGATTGAGTCATATACATCCAAACAACCAAACGTTCATAATAAAATTGTAAATAAGAAGGATTAAAATTTAAGGTGGTTGCAGAGTTGTCAATTTCATACAAAACTTTGTCGTAGAACACGCGTAGACGCGTAGACGGTATAAATAAAAGTAATGTTTTATGTATGGAAAAATAGCTTAGAAAATCTAGATTGCTCGTATCATAGATTTAAACTCTAGCGATAGACTTGCCCTTTCATAGAAGCAACATGTTCCACTTGAATGAGTTGTCCGCACCTGATTGATGTTCCCGAGTTCACTTCGTCACTATGGCAATGACAGACCACAATGTGTAATTTCTTGTGATATGTTGTTTATTTGAACGAGCTTGTCTATCGCTAGAGTAATATGTATATGGCGCGTATCAAATAATATTTACAATTTATAATATAATTACGAAGATCCAACAATTTTGTATGAATAATTTCAAAGCTTGATATCTTCGTTATTATATTATAAATTGTTAATATTATTTGATACGCGCAATCTAGATTTTCTAAGCTATTTTTCCATATACAAAATATTACTTTTATTAATAACTATCTACGAGTATTCTACGTCAAAGTTTTGTATGGACTGAAACCATCTTTCCGGAAAAATGTTTAACATACCGAGACGGAAGTCAAATCACAGCCGCTTACCTGGAAATAGAAAAATACATAATATTAATACTCATGTCTATAAAGTACCTACCTACACAGAAGAACTTCGTAAAATGATAGAAATATACTAAACATCTTGAGGAAACCTGCATGCTTCAATTTCGAGGCATGCATTGTACCTACTGTTCATTATAAGTGGCGACGGGCTCACTACCCGTCACATGACAGAGTTTCAGATCTGGTAGTGAAACGTTGATGTTCTGAGTTTTTTAATGTTTCGGTCTAAATCGGTTCAGTCGTTTTTTAAGTGATACGTGCACAAACAAACAGACAAAAAAAAAGATCTCAAATTATCATCTATCCACGCCACAATGTTATTATAATATGTATAGAATAGATTGCGGTTTCCGCCAACAGTCTACCAGCACAAATCATATAGCAGTTAGCTTACTACACAAATAAAACTACCCTATTGAACCCGCCTAAACAGCAAGTTGACACAATCTGCACAGTAATGTGAACAATACGCCAGTGTCGCAATCACAAGGAGCATGCCTGCGCTATTGTTTCCACCGCTGTTATTGCGGAGTGCCGAGCAATAAGCGAGCGCTGTTTGCTCAGGCCACTATTGTACCGGTTATTAGGCCAGGACCGCGGGGCCCGCGGCGGTTGAGGGTTAAGATCGGCTAAGCTCGGCTCAGGCCCTTCCTTTAGTTGGTGACACGGTTATTATATAGCCATCTGACGTGGTTTTGTACCTGTACAGGACTGGTTCTGTGATGTTTTGTTTTGATATAGAGATTTTGAAATCAAATTTCACAAATCTCGTGTTATTTCTATTTCATGTTTATAGCGAAGGTATCAATTCCTTATATTTTGCAAGCAGGTGATTCTTCTATTCGATATTGGCTTGCTTGGTAGTATGCCTACTATGCCACAGTAACATTAAATCGCGAAAATAAAATAAGTATACTAATATTATGTTCCATGGAAAACGTCGATGAAGGTAACTGCTATGTTTTTTTCACGATTTCATGTAGTTGCCAGTGAAAGTTGGACAGTTTGATGGTGTGAAGCACCTCTAACACCTCGTTTAATATATAACCCATAAAATTGTTTACATTTACGCCCTGTATTTATGTCAACAAAAAAACAATACAGAAAATTGGCACACAAACGTGAAAATGCGGCCCGTATTGTCCGGTTTTTACGATGAGACGTATTGAGTGATTGATTATTTACAAACACAGCGAAAATTAACGGTTGTCAACTTTCTCTGAAAAGGAATTTTTGTTACACTCACTACGTCATGAAAGAATGTAATATTCAACTTTTTCTTATAGTACTGCTGTAGCCCAAAAGATTACAGATTGCCGTTTAGAAATTGTTGTAAGGTACGAAATTACTAATATAAAAACCTAAGTCTTACAGATCACAACCAGACGTAACAAAAATAAAAAATAAAACAATAATCTAGATTTTTTTTGTTTCCCGG
Organism: Agonopterix heracliana; assembly: GCA_963693445.1. NCBI lineage: Eukaryota > Metazoa > Arthropoda > Insecta > Lepidoptera > Depressariidae > Agonopterix > Agonopterix heracliana. Next base: position 9,090,383 of record OY856310.1, read on the forward strand.
TTCCCGTTTTTTTTTCTATAGGTACTGTCATGTTCTTCACCTTAGTTAAATATCCGTACGTAATAGTAGGACTGTCTAAAGTTGCCATACAAAGCTATAAGATCTGATGAAAAAGTCAATTTTGATTGGTCTCATAGCTTTGTATGGCAAGTTTAGAGTGTGAACAATGTTTTTTTTTATTATTAAATCGCCTGGTAGTAGGCTTACTTTAATCCAGCTCTTTCTAACACTATTTACCACTACCAGTATCAACTTGCAACCAACATATTTGCGCAACAAAGTGATACGGCTAATTCGCAAACAAATAATAGATGTCGCTACGGATACGCTGGTAAACAGTTGCGGGTAGCACACGTCGCGGCTGCGGAAAAGCGGCCGTTTAGCGGCTCCCCGCCGAACATTGCCAGTCTACGGTTTCCGGTATAATATTGTTCATGTTCTATTTTCATAGGCTTTCTGATAACGCTCTAAAACAAAGGTCGTAGAAGACATACACATTCTTGATTATTTTTAATGAAAATCATAGTTGTAGAAAACAGGCCAAGCGCGAGTCGCACTCACGCAATGAGGGTTTCGTACAAAGTTTATTATGACAGACAACCTTTACATTGGAATAAAAAAAAATCTAAGATACATTGGTCTACAACACGGTCGATGCTCCAACTAAAAACGTGTAATCAACTACTATCAACGAGTTTCGGATTTATTTCTTTACTTGTTCATGCAAAATTTAAAGATTTTAGGTATGGGAAGTTAATAGATTTAGATGAGTTAGCTTGTGAGTACCAACATTTTTGACAAAAATGGCCGTATGTTTTGATTGCGTTGACTAAGAAAAATGAATTTTTTACACCTCTAAGGGACTGTACACCTTAGTATTTGATATTAATTTCAACTTAATACGTGAACCTCAACCCGTTCGGTTCCTGGGAAAAGAGGCCGGACAGACAGACAACAAAGCGATCCTATAAGGGTTTCGTTTTTTTTCTTTTGAGGTACGGAACCCCAAAAAATACTTAGCAACCAACTTAAACGTAAGAACCACAATAAAATTCAGAACTTTAGTCGCTTAATTAGAACTAATTTTCTTCAGTTCTAAGACAAAACTGAGACCTAAGTGCTAATGTTCACTTGATTAATCCTCAGTTCATTTTTCTTTTCTAATGCGCAATTCATTATAAAAATGAAGAAAAGCTTCTTTCGCTACAGTCCCCATTGTAAGACGAGCACAGGTTTTGTCAAAACAGGCTCAGTTTTAGAACATAAAATGTACGTCTTTTCACGCGAAAAGCTCAACTCATTTATCAAATCACCGTTGTCTACATTAGAGACGGGGGTGTATTGTGAATAGGCTAAAAAGCCCGTCGACATAAAACGATGCTTGTCATCACGAGTCGAACAAATGCTGCTTTAAATTCAACCTTACTGCCTACGTTTTTATGATCATTTAACCAATGTCGTTGTCTGGGACGGGACCCGATTGGTGAAGCTATTTAACTCGTAAATTAAAAGAGTTAAATAAAACAATTAAATTCAAACGCGTTGTTTTTTAAAACAAAAACATATTAGTTTACACAGACTTGAAATAATTTATTAAGTAACTTAATTAAGTATTTAAATGAGAAAGATTAGAACGTCTAAGAGTTAATTAGGTTAAATATTTATAGATTCGTCAAGAGTTTCTTGACTTTTGAAACTGACGCGGGGTAATAGAAAAACCTCTTCAATATGGATGAAGACGACAACTTTAGAATATAAATCCTTGAGGAACCACAAATAAAACAATTCTTTTATACTTCAAGTGTAGCCAACAATTATTCCCTTATTTTCTAGTCCACTGATTTAATGTGCTTCAAAGACTACAAACTGTCTCTAGAAAATTTTAATATGTCAACAATAAAACCCAAACTTTGTTGGGTGTTCTGTACCTACCTAACATCGGGAAAATATGTTGACAATGAAAAGATCAAAGAAACCTCAACAAAAAATAACTTTTCCATCGATAGACCTTCCAAAAATCCTCGCTATTGATTCCTAAAAAGAAAAGATGCCATATTTCGCAATAAAGTATTAAATTTTCACTGCCTTTTAGCAAAGCGGATTGGCATGAGTGGGTTAAGAAAACGAACGAAAGAGCTTTCATTTGTTTAAGAGTGGCTTTGCATCCTTTTAAGTGTTCTAACATGCAGGAAAAGAGGCTGAATAACCGGGAGCGTTGCAGCGGCAAAGGCACACTTAAAAATTGCCTTAATTTCTATGAGAAACACGTACGTATTCGTCGCGTTCTCGAGTGCATTCTCCATTTGAATTGGGCGCTGCTGCTAAGCGCCGCAGATATTCTCCAGGCGGGAGATTGCTTAAGCCAATTTTATCTTAGTGCTTGCACCATTACCTGTAAAAGTACACGGACAGTCGCACTTTGGGGACGTGATTAGGAGCTAAGTGAAATTTATTTTATGGGGCGCGTAGAGAGCTCGAGTGTACACCATAATGGAACATCCGTTTCTCTTACTTTGAAAAAGACGAGTGGAAAATCGATGTACATTCTACGTCGATGTCCGTGTTTGATGGAGCCTGGTAAATTTTATTAAAAACCAATTTGTATAACAGAGGAAAAGTTATATATTTTTAATTGAAAGATAAGCCACTTTCCTTTCTTGTTTTTTATGAAACATAAACACGCACTTAACAATGTTTAAGGCGGGAGAAGAAAAAAATGTTCGCCACATCCTCTTCGGAGTTGACGTCAGAAACTCGTATAAAAGACATTTCGGCGGAGTTCCTTGCCTATCGACGGTATTATTCAAATTAATTTAGCGCGCTGAGGCAAAAAGTGCGCGCGTTGGGAGTGCCGCCCCATATTCATAGAGCTGCCCTAAATTAGCATCACAATGAAGTGTTAGAGGCGCGAGCGGCAAGCGCTTAATGCGGCCTGTGTCTTCTCACACGAGTATATTACATACTAATGAATTAAGTATAAAACTTTGCAACCGCTAATTTGTTTGAGATTTAGGCGAGCTTAAGTGAAGGGTGATTGTAAGTAAACATAGGTATATCAAGAGTTTTGGTTTCACTTTCACTCATCTCACTTTCAGAGCGCCGTAAACATGAAAATTGAGTGAAAATATGTATGACGTAAGTTAGCTCTTAGAAGTATATTATGATAAGTGTCCCAAGCATCGCGGCAGCTGAGGCGGCGGTATATTGTTTTTTGGACCACCCTTTTACGCTTTCCCGCCTATAAATAAATCAAAATATTCAGGAAGGGCTCGACTTTAAGGCGGCTTAACGGAATCGTAAAATTCAACAGCGTTCGCACCGCCCCGGGGTTTATCTTTCGGCAGCGCGTTGCCGTGTTTTTGGCTGAATCGTAAAAGAGTATCACAGTATATGAATAGAGAGCACCCTTACCGCGGACATATGGCGCGGAGCACTTACAAGTTTAATGCTGAAAGCAGATTATCTTCCAACCGAAATATGTCCATGTCATTTTTACACATACCTACATACATAAACTTACGACCATAATCCTTTTCGAGGTGGTCAGAAACATTTCTACAATTAATTGCCAACTGTATTCCATTCAGTTGTAACAGACTCACGTCTAGCATATTGAAGTTTCAAGATGGAATGACGTGTAAATCGGACATAGATGTTTAGCCTTTCGCCAACAAATAGGTGCATATGAAGGCCTTATTCCTTATTCGCCTCGTACATCACCCACGGGAAGAAATTGGGTGGTCCATTCTTAGCCGGAACCACACAGCATGGCATTTATTGCAAGTCTGATAAAAAAGCCGTAGTGGTCCATGTGGCGTGTAGCCTTGCTTGCCGTGCAGGAGACTATGGTTCGATCCCCGCCCAGGCCGACTCGTACCAATGAGTTTTTCGGAATTTATGTACGATTTGTAACACCACTGGCTTTTCGGTGAAGGAAAACATCGTGAGAAAACCTGCATGCTTCAATTTCGAGGCTTGTATTGTACCCACTGTTGATAATAAGTGGCGACGGGCTTACCCCCCGTCACACTGGACAGAGTTTCGGTACTACTGGTGAAACGTGGATGTTCTGAGGTTTCAGAATATCTCTGACTACCGCCTCGGGGAATATAGTCGTGAGCATATGCATGTATGCATAAAAACAAGTGTAGCATCGAACTCGATAAGCTTGAAAGATAATTTTAAAACGTGTGGCAGATGTTTAAAGCCAAGAGCAATTAAAAGTTTTGATACCTATCCGATATACATCAATAAACAAAACGGCTATTATAGCAGCAAGTAGGGGAACGCTTTGGTCATTAATAACAATTTATTTAGCACAATACCGCAATTTTGGTCCACGAGTTCTAACCTTTCGGAAAATGTGGATTTGATATTAAACGTGGAATCGTTTTGTAAATTGATTAGATAGTTTGTGATAAATTGTATAAGTTTAGTTTGGCCCGTTTGTTTTGTACCGTCATTTGTAACTACTAATACATTACTCTTGTTTTAAAGTTATTAATTTATTTTACAGCGGAATAACATAAAAACGGTTACTCTGATTATAATTTTTAAATATTTTATGTAACGTTTCTTTTCACTGTTTCTTATAAATGTAGGTACAAGGAAATAATTTTAATTAGGATTGTGTCTTTCGCTTTCGTTGAGATATAAATGCTCAAATATGTTATCAAACGTTCTACAAGTTTCAAATAAAACAAAACTGGGATCGGTTGGGTGGTAAAGTAGAAGTAATTTGTACTAGAAGTGTTATCAGAAAATGAACAAGCGAGCGTTTTTGTATTCTTTCAGTTTGCTACTCACAAGGGAAACTTGGACAAAGTTGAGGTTCTCCAAGTTTTCCATTCACGGCGACGAGAGCGGCCATTGTAGCTAATTCAAGGCTATAATTAAATTTGTTTACATTATATTCTGTTACGAGACTCAAACTTTTCAAAATACACCCTTGGGCAAGAGGGTAAAAAGTTTAACAAAATAAGTATATTTAATTAAATTTACAAAAACTTACAGCCCTGTTATACCCACCTGAGGTCTACCTATTGCTAGGTACACTTGATATAGCAACATTTTTTTTTTTAAATATCTGAAAATGAAAACTCATATTTTCCATCTCTACTAAAAGTAATGATTTTTTAGGAAATTAAATCACTCGTGAAAAATATTACTTAAACAAATTAAGTAAAGTAGTTCATCGCTTCAATCTAATTTCACTTAACTTTGAGTTATTTATTCTATCTTCCACTCTCGACAAAATCGACGCAAAAAAAATTTGATTGTTAAAATTAGTTTAGCGTAATAAAAATGGGTTTTCAAACGGCATAAATTTACAATAATATTGTAGGGACTCGCAATTCCATTCCGAAAGAATTTTTACAGAAAAATAATGAAATTACCCTTGGAGTCGGAACTAAAGTGACCCGCCCGAGGAAAAACAACAATATTCTCGGCCCCTCACTACAAAGAGACCAGCATTTGTATTATCATTCCATTAAACAAAAGTCACCGGAGTTTCGAGTGAAAACACAGAACTCATTATTCCCGGGCAGAGAAATGATTTCAAATGTTAACAAGATTCACCATAATAGAGTTGTTCACAGAGAGATTTAAGAAAAACAGGCAAGAGCTACGTGCTTTATTTGAGTGCTTCCCATGGGTCCATATTATGCAGCGTACAATAATTAATACGCTTATTTTATTTTCACAGAACGATTCTACGTAATATTTTAAATTCGCATACCTATTGGTATCCCGTAAATAGATACTAACTGGAACTACTGAAACGATTGTAAAAATTGTTTCACTAATAGAAAGCTACACCTTTCCTCAGTAACATAGGCTTTATTTTATTTTGACACGCGAACAAAGTGGCAGGCAAAAGCTGTTTTATAATAATTTGGTAAATTCGGTTTTTGTTGGGAAAAAGCCCCAACCTAATGCCCTACCAACCAAGCAACCCATTGTGATGTTTTGGTATGCAATAAAGAACGATCGATTGGTATAAAAGACAGTTCACTACTAATAAAAACTAATCTTCCAATTGTTACATGATCTAACTGTTGAACTGATAATTTTCCTACCGTTCCTTAGACCTATTAATCAGGTATGAATGGAGATATAAGGCGTTAGAGCCAAGAAGGCCAATGCCAGACTGGACTGCCTTATAAGGAGAAGATTCGCCTGAAGTACTCCTTCCAGTACAATAAGAATCAAGTACCTAAAACAGGCACAGGTACTGCTCTTAAAGTTTTGAAACTTGAATGTATGAATAGGTTCTAACTGCGGCGACATTCACAATCTTTCCAGTTTCTGAAGAACTGTGTTACCCGATAATACTACCAGCCTACATTACCTCGCGTTCGGTGAGCACTCGAGGCGGTGCGATACGACAAACAAAATATTGTTTTATAATCTTTATTCCCATTATGGAACGTATTCAAGTTTCCAATTTACAGTGGAAATTGTAAATGGAGACTAGGGAGAAGATTTCAAAGCGTGTGAATTACTTTTGAGAATGCGCAGTGACGACATTGAGGTACTATAATTACTCAATGAGTGAAGACGCTATTTTATTTATTATAACAAAAAATAAAATACACAATACGTTACATAATATATCGGACACTAAGCTACGCTTCACTAAGAAGCCAGCATCGAAATCGATAAAAAAATAATCAGCGATTCCATAAAAAATTTCAACAGCTACTCAACCAAAATCATTGACGTCTTATACCTACTAGACCCACAGTGTCATATAAAATCTTAGCAAATTTTTGTCCACATTGACGCAAAAACCCGCACAAATGAAGTATGCATGCTGCTGGTTGTCACTAATACGTTGTATTTGATTCATAAACATAGTCGTATTTCGCTTGTTAACTGTCAGCTACTACAAAAAAGAGCTCTCCGAGCTCTTTTGGTTGTGCCATTTTTCGAACGTTGATTGTGAGTCTAGTTTGTATATAAGATGTCTATGACCAAAATGTAAGAAACAGCTGCATTTTTAATCGAGATTTCAAAGTTGGTCCCATAGTAAAAGTTGTTTAATTTGATGACCTGAAGCACCTTTTCAATATGTAGCGCATTTAAGTTTACAACCTATATTTTTATACTATAGGTATAACGTCCTATGGTCATAAATGTTTAAGTAAGTATTGAAAGCTATGTTTTTACTTTAGTAACGATATATTTTCTTTTACACGCAGAATGGGGAACAAGAGTAAGCTACGGCAAATCCAGTACATTTTCGCGGGGCCCCTCGAGGAATTCCTATATTATATAATACATTGGGGAGGATCATTCTGCTCGTTTACTGTCGGATATATCCGTGAATGCTCGTTTGTCAAATACACAGTCATTTATTCAATGGTTTATTTGGTGGTTCTATTCATAGGTAAATAGTAGTGGCAATTTATGTGAACGTATCTTGTCGGTTAGTGCCAGTAGATTAAGGAAAACATTCGCATTACAGATATCAATCCTACTATTTTGTATTTGAATTCAAAATCGAATGAATACCGTTCATAATACGAAGTACATAAAAGCTATAAAAAGCAAAATAAATACACGCAAATGCAATCCGACGTGGAATCCTTTAAGCCCAGTATATCCAGTGCAGATTTAATGCATGTATATTCCGGTGCGGTGTTCCGGGCCGATCTCCTAACTACAAGTTGGCCTTTATCCCCTACATGGTGCCGTGGCGCGTTGGTGCCATTCATTCGACGCACAGCCACGCGGAGCTATGAAATATTGAGTCACACCGTCAGATAATACGGGAAGTGTTATGTGATGTTGAATGGCTGAAGAAAATTCGTTATCAAAAATTCAGGAGCTTAACGAAAATTTGTTACTTTCGATACAGCGAATCTTTAGTGACGAATACGATTTTGTTGCGGACACACTGCCAAAATGACTTAGTGTACAAAATGATGACGTACGTTAATGTACGAAATTTTTTCAAGCTATAAAATATGTTGTCTCGTCAAAAAAGATGAAGCTCTAAGACTAATAGAAAAGAAAACAGATTGACCACGTATCTCAAAATACGGTCGAAACAAGCGCGTCATAGGGAAAATAACTATTATTGGCTTTCCTTGAAAATGTGCGACGAATTGATTGCATGGTTTATTCTTATTATTATTGATTGATTTATTTAAAGTGAAAAATTTGGCAACGAGACTATTATACACGTTATTTAATGATGAGAGAGATGAGAAGAGGAAACATTTTGTAAATATATTTCAAGCTTTCTAGCTTGAACAAACATCATCTGACCGCGGCGAACTTCGTACCGCCATAGAATCTGCCCGACACAAACTTGACAGTTTTTTTAATTTATGTTCATCTCGGATAATGTAGTATTCTAATGGTGAAAGAATTATTCTGATCGGTCCAGTAGTTTCGGAGCCTATTCAATACAAACAAATAAACAAACAACGAACAAACAAAAAATCTAATCTTTTCTTTTTATAATATTAGTATAGATCAACGTGTGACAAACGGTCTATTTTATTACCCGCATAGAACACATTCTTAATACATCGAACTCTTTAGAACCTTCATTGTTTTGATATGAAACTAGACCCACCACAGCTTTGATCCAAATACAACTCAGTAATCAAATTCGCACCCCTTTTGCATGACACACACCTACGGATGCTGTATCACACCAACCAAATTGCGGTACCTACCTACCTAATAAGGGGCATTTCGTATTCACAAATTCGTAGTTTAACGTGCTCCACAGAGAGCCGGCGGCTTTCGTCTCACCAATCAAACAGTGCCACTGAAAGCGAGCGTGCAAAGGCTTTGTATCTCATAATAAACCCGGCATCCTGCTAATGTTCCCAAGACCGAGAGCACTTGGACCGCTTTCATACAAACTATCACAGAACGGTTTCATGAAATCGAACACTAGACTGTGTCGAAATTGCGGGCTCCTTTGAGATACCTAACAAAACCTACTCTCTCGTAGATGATGACATGCTAAGGGCTACGAAGACTACATTTTGAGGGCTACGTTCGTTGAATTTTTTGAGCAAGATACTTAATACGAAAGAAACCTTACTTATATCTTTCTTAAATAAAATTCGATCAAAGTCGTCGGTCTTGATTGTAGGAAACTCTAAATCAGTATGGAGGTTCTTCTTGCGTACCTACGTACCTATACCATGGCGCATTGGATAAGGGTAGCATTCGCAAACCACACCCCAGCTGGCGCACGTGAATATCGACTTGATGCAAGTTTGCAATTTTTTTACCACTATTTCTCTAAGGGACTATTCTGAACGCTGCACATTTTAGCAGGACACATAGGGAGGGAGAGATATGAATAATTAAATTCTACCATTTCAATGCCAATTTTACGGCAAACGAAATGATGCGTTATAAAGCTTTCATACGGACTATTGTAAAGCACTAATTATGCAATATTGTTAATAGCAATAAAAAACATTACCTTTCTCAATTTCTCATTAGTAAACAAAACAGTAATTCTGAACCGACATTGATTCAAACGCTCGGGGTAGATTACGGTTGAAATTCAGTGGATTCATATAACATTATTTCATACTAGTTTTTTTCTATGACGACATGCAAAAATTATAAAGCCACTGTACTAACATCGAACTTCGCATATTTATTTCTGTTATTCGTTAAAGGCCTCGTAAACTTAATAAAGGGTTTTTTATAACCGGCGAGCAGTACGTCCGAGATAAGCCTCCGGTCTCGGCGGGCTGAAATCTTTTAAAACGTCGTTAAAACCAACCCCTGCCCGGCACAGACAAAGGCCCAACAGCCTAATTGTTGACGAAAAATATTCTCGATGCAAATTCGCACTCTTTACAGCCCATTCCGAATTTGTACTTCGCCCAAAAGAAGTTTACGTAATTAGCTCCGCGGTTGGGGTTTATTCAGATTTGTAAACAGTGGCGCGACGGATTTGCTGTTAAACTTGATTCAAATAGGCGTTGAAAATTTAGTGGTAGTAAAATAAACGAATCAATGTGTAAATAAAAAAAAGTTCCTAAACCGAGTTTTTGCTTAAAATCAATTAAGGGGCTACCTGCCGGTTTTGGGTAATTTTGTAACCATTTTATTCATTAACTATGGCACTTTTTGAGCTGAAATTTAAACTGAACCATCTACAGGATATGAGAAGTGATGTGGTTTTTCTAGAAATCGATTTTAATGAATAAAACCGAAGAAAAGGGACTCTAAAGTCACCCCTTTTTTTCCAGTTGTAACCATTTTACTCTTACATTTTTAATCGGAACAAAATGAAAATTTACTATATTATTCACAATACAATTTAGAATGATGTGGTTTTTTTACTTTTTCGAAATTAATAAAAAATCATCGAATTTTTCAAAGAAAACAGCTAAATTCTGACCGGAGCCCGCGCTCTTTCTCATCGATTAGTATGGAGAGTGAGTGAGAGGAGAGTGGTCCACGACGGATACACCTTAATGAATGTGTCGGGACCGTTAATGAATAAAAACAACTAAATCGTATTAATTTTACCGTGGGTGGTTTCCGGAGCTTGGAATTTAATATGGCATATAATACAAATACTTTCCTATTTTTTATGTACAGTACAAACCATATAGCTTTACACCTGCCACACGCATACGGAATTCCGATCTTCAGAATAACGATTTTATACGGATTTTCCCCGCCCAGAATTCTGTTCGGAATAAAAGATGCTTGATGCAATCGTCTTTAAAATGATAATTCTGATTCGGATTTCCGTACGTGTGTGGCCAGGCGGTACCTATATAGTTCGCAATTAATAAACATCTTGCCACATTAAATAATGGTTGCATACGACTTGTAATATTATACAAGGTGTTACAAAAATACAAATAAACATTTAAGGGGGTGGTTTATACCATCAAACTGAACAACTTTCACTATGGGACCAATATCGAAAAAAAAATCTGATGTTCCATACCAAATTACTTAAAAAGCTACTCGAGCTAAATGTACCTACCATGGGATAGCTGATTTTTTTACGCGATTTTATGTTGGTCTCATATAGTGAGAAAATTGTTCAGTTCTTCAGTTTGATGGTCTAAACAACCCCCTTAAAAGAATTTAATGTTTATTTTTACTTTTGTAACACCCTGTATACTACAGGGTGTACGTTGCATCATTTGAAATGGTGATTGTATACTCATGGTACTGAACAACTTTCCCAAAGGAAAATAAATTTACAGAAAATATGCAAAAATAATTTTACTTTCCATACTAAATGCAATCAGCTGATCGAATGATTGTAAGAAAAGTTGAAATTCTTTTTTTTTTGCCGAAATTCCAGCTTCCATGTTTTTGAATGTATGTAGTCTGTTTGTTGATAAGTACAATATATGCCTAAATACAAATAAATGCTGTTATGAAAAATTTTGTAGTGTGGACTTTATTCATTTTCTTTAAGACCACCACAAATATATTAAAAGATGTGACTAAAATGTTTCCATTTAGTAAATGATACCAGACAGGTATGTATCACATACAATTTTTCATCCCCAAGCTTTAGAAAATGTAATAACAGAAAATTATTACATAACAACGTACCACTACATAGTTTCTTCAATATTTACTTGACTTATTTTTTATTTTCTTTATTATGTTGGAAGAACTTTAATTTAGATTTCCTTAGTGTGAAACGTAATGAAGATATTTTGGTCTTTATGTGGTGTTTAATATGGTGTTTGAATTTAAAATGTTTTAAAAGCTTTATCTGTCACAATAATGCACAGTCGCACTCAGATATATCTTAGCAAGGTGTCCAAATATTTCTGAACAGTGCTAATTTAATTACCCGATCGACTTTGTTGTTCAGTCGCCATCAGATATATCGTAGCAAACAAAGTAGGTATTCAAATATTTCTGAGCAGTGCTAAACAATAAATTCTTTACAGTAAATTTTACCAATTATATCTGAACGAGAATTTTGTCACAATTATCTGAACAACTTATTTTCTATAATATCTTTACAATGTATAACAACGAAGTAAGGTCTTTTTTCCTAAACTGCTCAGATGTTTAGGATCACCCTGACTGCGAAGATAAATTTGATATAATTTACTAAAGTAGCTCTCACGGAACAAGTTATTTAAACCTCTATACCTATCCATTATTTTCCCAGTTACAGCCTCAATACAAATATTTTATTAAATCTTATAATTTTATTTAATACAAAAACGATTCCACTAAAATAATATATTTAATCGAGGTCTTTGAAGACTCGAACTATGTGAGAAATGAGATAGAAACCATTCGGACCGCAATAAATTTTTCAATCATCTCCGAGGATCCGGATCATCGAAAGAGGAGAGCAAATATTTTTTTCTAATATCTTATTTTCGTTCGAAACGTTTCCGTCAGCGGTCAGTACCAGCGTAGCGTACTTGAGCAAAGCGTAGAAGCGAATTGTACCTTAACTGTAATATCCTGGAAGCAATTTGATCCCGACCACCCTTTGTTTTAATTTAATAGTCGGATGCCTTTACTTGGGTAGTAAAAACAAGTTGGCATTGCGCATTGTCACCCTCGGACATAGTTTCCAACGGCCTACTTTGTCCATTATTGATTGCAAAATTTATGGAACAACACAATAGGATACTCGAGTAAGATGCTTCTCTTAATTGGTATAGGTATCTAGAGAGCTCATTGGGCACACTTCTCCCCAAAGACAATGGTTCTTGGAGTCCTTGCAATCCGATCCGCCGCCGCCCTCTCGGTAATTTTCTCGTTAACGGAATGAATAAAACATTTCATTCCTTACCTTTCTTTTGTAATTGTTAATGGTTGATGGGTTTTGAAAATTTATGTTCGGTTTCTTTCAAGAGGCCTTGCTTTGCAGAGCCATTTGTTATTCGATATTCTCATTCGGAATTTAGGTGACAGCTTTCTAATTGTCTACTGCAGAGGGCAGATTGAAATACAAATCCTTCGTTGAGTGAATAGGCGATGCCATTTGGAATTCCATCTATCAGCAAAAGTAGAAACATATTTCGAGCGGCTTATACGACGGACGAAAAATAATAAAAAGGGTTCTGTTGCCACGATAGACAATTTGCAAAGAAAAATACATCACGATAAAAAATGTAGCTCTAACGAGAACCTCAAAATGGCTCGTAAGCAATGAAACAGCGCAATTTCATGAGAAAGGCGGCCCGCAAATAAACCAAAGCGGAGCACATTCCCGCCTCCATAAAATGCAGACTGAAATAAACGTAACAGACTCAGTTCTTTAAAAATCTGCCCGACGACAACCGCAAAGCTTAGCAAAAATCTCTAGTGTGAGCCGGGATTCCAGTGTCGGAATTTTCATAACCGGTCGTGTGGCGTCGGCAGCCGTTGAGGCGTTCCAGGTGAAAGATACAAAATTTATGTCCCGAGGCGCACTGCGACGCCGATCTGATCCGCCGCAGGCTCGGCCCCCGCAGTCCGCCAGCTCCGGGGATTCCTGGCTGTACTTTCTTTGGTAGCGAATACCGACTACCGCTACCCCTCACAACATGTCTACGCCGCGGCCCATACTCCGGATCACAATAAACACCCCCGTAAGAACGCTGTCCACGCGTAATGCTTTATTGCACCAGGTGTCATGTTTATGCATGCGTATAAAACGTAAACGCGTCCCTTCCGTTATTTTATTACACTGCGGAAAACTCTTAAACATGGAAAGCCAGAATATTTTCAACTTAAAACGATATTCAAAAAATGCGATTAATACAATAATAAAGAGAGATGCTTTTAGCAGGAAGCTCGAGAGCCAAGTGCAGGATATTGTGGGCCACACCCTACGTAGATTACGTGAGTTTTTCATATAAAGCCATTCAGCCAATTTCCTCATATCCTACACAGGAGCATAATAAGGGAGGCTTTTGTGAGGGAAAGAGGTTCGTGTACCTACAATGCGTAGGTACCGCGTGTATTCGCCGTTGAAAAGGGTAGACGCAATATTCGCCTCTTGCTCGGATCGGAGGATAATTTAAGATATTTAGGGCGGCGGTGATGGCAACAAATAGCCTGTTTTTGCTATGTCAACTTTTTGAAATTGTAATTTTATGTGGTTCGATCCTAGACATACAGTAAAACATTTTATTATAAGCTTTTGGTTGGCTAACTAGCCTTGGTTGTTAGTATGTTTTTTTGAGAATTTTACTCAATAATGTACAAAAGAAACGACGAAATATCTTAGATACTGTACTGTCCGTATTTTCTATATTTTACAAAAAATTCTAAAACTATTTCATTTAGACACCCTGATTCGTCAGAATAAATAGCTAATCTAGCTCCATTCGTTTAGAAATAACGAAGAAATATGAGGTTTAATTAAATATTTCAGATAGTTCTGCAGACATGCTGAGATTTCATTAAATACCTATAAATATTGTATTAGCAAGATAATCTAAAAACTATGAGTAACTGACATTAATCTTTCATACTTACATCCACTTCAGAAAGATGATTACCAACGATTCTTACCTGAAACAAAATAAATTAAACATAAATTTACAGTTATTTTTAACTTATAAGGAGCTTAGTAAATAATATAACCTATATGTAGGGTTGATGTAGGTATGTGAAGCCAGGGTTGGTTGGTGTCGTGCACAGCTGAGGTTGACACCGGCCACTGCGGTCGTTCCGCAAGTACACACCATGTTTACACTGACTATCATATACTCACTATAGCACATCATTTTATTAATACATTAGTGAATTGAATATGAAAACAACATCACTGCTGCTAACTTCAGCATGTATTTTACTCGTCAAACTGAACAACTTTTACACTGGAGCCAACCTATAAATCGCGAAAAAAATCAGCTGTCCCATACAAAACTGCAGTACCTACCTATTCGACTCAAATGGGACAGCTGTTTTTTCGCGATTTCGATGTTGGCTCCATTGTAAAAGTTGTTCAGTTTGATGGGTAAAATAAATGCTGAAGTTATTCGCTTTACCGCTAAATTTTTTAAATAGATACATCGAATTACGATGTAACTTTTTGAAAATCAATATTTTAATATGTTGATCAGTAGGTACCTAATCGATTCTAGAAAAACGCCTTATTAACGCCTTGTAGGTATACGATCTACCTAGTTGTATAAATATTTACATGTAGTTCAAATAAACCTGATCAGAAGAATAATGTAGTAACATTTATACCATTTCAAGTATCTGTTTCACAGAGAGTACCTAGTACTCTGCAAGTCTGATACATTTGTGTTTAAATAAAATCTATAGATAGAATTAAAGTGTAAACTTAGCGTGTCTATACGTTGAAACATTTAGAATAAAGTTATTATAATTGTTTGCGTTACATTAACGCCATATTTTTAGATATTATGTCTGTTTGTGCAAGCATCACTTAAATTCTACTAAACCAATCAAGATGGGATTTACACAAAAAATATATAGGAATATACGTATTAACATTTAGTTGTTATTTCATCGCAATGGGCTTACTCGTTCAAAAGTTATAAGTAAGTATTAAAGCATATTGTATTTATTACAGTGGCCTGTGCGTACGAAATCGCCACTATTATACTTCAATAAAAACAGACTCAATAGAAAGCATTCAACATTCAGTTGGTAACTAACATAAGGGCAATACAAACGAATAATAGGCAGAAATATGAAGGAAATAAATGGCCAGAAACGAGAGGAAAATCTAAATTAATGTGTTTCGCCCACCATCTAATAAAACATCGAACATATTTCGATACACTGAGGCAGCGGTCCTCGAGAAATTTATTTGAGAAACACCAGCCTGTAGTAGACCTCGAATTCTCCGAAAACGCCATTCCTGCTGTAATAAATCGTTATAGACGGGCAGCCACTACCAACGGTTTTTATTTTAGCAAGTTTTCTTCACTAACCCTTTCATAGCCACTTCGGTTTTCACTAATATTGAACTATTCGTTGCTTTCGAGTTGTTCTATGTTAACGGTTGTTGTTCTACTTTTAGGGTAGGTGGACAATTAATCGCCATCTGATACAATGTTGACCTATCATTTGCCTGATCAACCTCCATAATAATCCTTTTCAAACAATATACACTTTTTACAGTAAATATTGATGATCTACCTCTTTACTGTAGTATTAAAGGTAAGGCACCCTAAAAATATTCCCTTAGATCAGTATTCCATTCCTAGTCACCGACATGGGTTAATGCTATTCATTTGACAGAATTTTATTGGCCCCAATTAACAATGTCCCTTGCCGAACACAGTATGAATGGATCACCTTTACGTCAACCAACTTCGAACCTATACAATGCGGCGTCGAAGAGTTTACGAACGCTGTAAAACAGGCCACCACACTTTTACGATTGTCGCTTAACATATAGTGCCATAAAACTGGAAGGTACCAAAACTAGACATACGGAGACATAAACAACGGTCATTTCGCAGTTCGTTACCTAAATTGGAACATAAGTTTATGTAACTTTACAAGAACTTTTCGGAGTAATCAAGAAATGAGTTTCACGCACACAGCTTCATAGCTACCCAGAGAAATTGAATAAAAAATCTAACTTTGACGTTATGAAAGTACGGCAATATTAGTTCTGGAAAAATTGTCAGTGCCAATTGAATAAATGTACCAATTTATATCAACAACACGGAACAATTTTGATAGGCTAAACGTTCCATTTCACAAACATTCAACGCAAATTACGTACACGTTGCGCTCATTTCGATGCGCGTTCGTCGGGCTATTTTTATTTAATTCTAGGCAGGTGCGCCGGGGCCGTGTTCCAACCAATATTTTTGCACGATTACCATGTTGATGAAAAGCCAACATCAGAACACAGCTCGTGTTCCCACATACCTACGTTTGTACTTAGGTTTTATTAATTTTACATTAAACGGAGCCTTTGATGGAACGTTTCCACCCGAATACGCTTGATTTAAATTAATTACAGGATGTACTTAAACCTATCATCTTAACTAACTTTGTGGATACAATTTTGCAAGTAAAGTAAGTGCCAATGTAAATTAAAAAGCAATAACAATAAACGGAAAAACCGATTACGTTCTTCGTTGGAATCAATAAGGAAATATCCCGATCGTGGCTTTTCCCAATAAATATATCGAGATGAGACCAAGATAAACATATTGGAACGGGGCGGGTATAAAATATGCAGTCTTCCGCGCTTCCTGAAATTCGAGTAAACAAGCGTGGCGGTCATTCGAAGATAAGTCTTGAGACTTTATTGTATGAGAATTAAGTGATGGAAACGTTTTGTATGCATCTACTTAGATTATATGCCTAAAAACTGATCCATATAATAGAAAAGTGTAAATGGAGTAGATGATTCGCTTTGGGGGTAATAAATTCAGGTCTATATATATATTGTATTGACCGAAAAGAAGAACTAATGTTGAGCACGCAGGTAAACTATGAAATATGAGTTGAGCGCACTCGATTGTTATAAAGAACCTTGTAAATAAACATCCCAATAAAAACTTCAATGTGAAAAAAGGAGCCAAGTTCAAAGTTAAAAAGAGGAAGGTTTGTTGGCTGCACCGATATTCGAATTGAGATATAAGTGTATGTCAAGTTAGACTTAACTACAGAATAATATATCTTAAATATTAATTTTCAATTGATGAATGAGAGAGAAGGGCACAAAGGAAAAACTATTTTCCAAAATCTATAAAACCACAATTCAAACAATCCATCAACAAATTGCAACAAAACTCACCAATAACGAGTAAATTGATACTTTGATCGGTATTTTAATAAAAAAAGAACAATAAACATATAATGCCTATGTCACACAGTATATTCATATGCAAATAACTGAACGAATGCGCAGCCAGCGAAAGTTAAACGGTGAGGATAAAAGTTGTGCATGCAATATGTTTATTTGAGCGAATAAAAATTATCACTGCAAGCTACAGGCGATGCAACGTGCAAACTAACAATGTGCAGGTGTATTGCTGCCTTTATCATTTGATACGTGGTATCGTGAAATGACTAGCGAGACGAGTTTTAACTGTTTGGTGTAAATAAATAACTCGTATTATGGTTACTAGGTAACGACACAGAAAACATATTTTCTCCCCTCCGGACGGAAAACGTCAATTTTCGTCCCGCTGCGCTAAACGAAGTTCCCGCTTTCCACCTCCGTCGAGGAGAAAAATAGTATACCTACTCACATCGGGCAGTAAACAAGAAAGCCTCAGATCACATGTTTGTTAACCGAGGCGAAGCCGAGTCGATCGCGAGTACGATGGAGTACGTTGTCGGTAAGAAGGGCTCGACGGAAACTCAAGTGGACAAAATACAAGCCTCGTATACAAACTGTTAAAAATCTACGAAAAATCCTATGGCCGTTTTTCCTGAATCTATAATTTGATTAGCAAAAATGCACTATAATTTATAACAAACCATTTTTACAGTGCTTATCCTATTATTGGCTTAGTATAAATACTAAAATACTGGAGTGAAAAATATGAAATTGTTATAAGATATCGTTAGGTTGCAAATAGTAAAAGAATCGAAGTTGCTGCCATATTATTATTGTACTTATGCAATGGCTACGGAACACTATCATAGGCGAGTCCGATACAATCCGTTTTTTTTTGTTCCTATGATAGCATAACCATAAAGTTATTATACCTTGCAGAAATAGAGGCAGTGACATGAGTTGTCAAATGAAACCGTTTTTGGATGTTTTCAGGAGACTATTCGCAGGCAAAAATTCTAATACCTATTGTCTATAATTCTGAGTCTAACGTGAAATCGTGGATAAATTAATGAAGTAGTGTCAGTATATTTCACAAAATTATCTACGATTTCACTTTAGATTCCCAATTATTCACGGAAACCGAATTGTAATAATTGATTAGTGACTAGAAAACGGTTCTATTGCCTCGCGTCACGTATCTCTTTCTATTATACAGTGGTGCCGATAGGTACATCTCGCTCTCTCAGCTGTATGTTCCTCTATTCCTGGTATAATACCTCTATGAGCATAATACAACATACGTACAAATTATTAATCCCAAAAAAGAGATAATGAAACAATAGATATAGTGAAAATTAGGATCCACGACTTATATGAAATATAATTTTGGACATGCAGTACTTTTTAGGGGATTTTTTTTCTTAACTTTAATATTGTCAGACAATTTTTAAGCTATATACCTATTGGAACATGCCGCAACACCGAACCATAAATAGTAGAAGAGAGTACAGGTACGCCGCCGCGAGTTCAGCGTAGCGCACGGCCGGAAGTCAAACCGGCAAGTAATATATTTTTAATTGATGCACGGCAACCGATGTGTCGGGTAAACATTTACGGGTTTACTCCGCCGATGACAGAGCACCCATTGTTTTTAACTCACAATATTAATTGGTGGAAAAGTGTACATCGGCATGTTTAAACTTACAGCAAATATTTACATTGTAATTGCTGGGCGTTGATTGCGAATCTCATTGGTTCATTTTATATAATGAAACTTCGTTTTAATTACGTTCCATTAGGTCCTTTAAATTGGCAACTTTAGGGCTTCTGGAGGAAAGTGGAAGGTTCCTCCATTGGAAAAGTGAATATTTTCCGCCAGGCTAGGCGTGATTTCTGGGTACTGGCCGCGGTCCAACCGTTATTAATTGGTCCTCGTATGTGTATACAGAATGTAATCTTAAAAATTTGTTGTTTCATACACTTTGGTCAAGTAGTTATTGACATTTACTATGGAACAGCAGATTTTGTTTCGCGATTTCAGAGAAAGATGTTCAGTTTGATGGTCTAACTCAGTTCGATATGTAACGCATTTAATTGTACACCCTGAACATCGAATCGAATCTATGTCATGTGATATATAATATCTCTTGCGCGATTTATGTCTTGCATTCCATTGTGAACATTATGTGTTAGAGGTTACGGGTTATGTGTGCGACGTTAATACTGTATTTGTATGGAGCATGTTCCTAGGGTGATAGGTAACGCCATCTGTTGGCTTCGTCGCTATAACTACGCTGATGTGGGTGTTGACATTATGATCTGTGGCAAGGTCCCACAGCACTCCCACATAACTCCCAACCCTCAGTAGGTCTTTATTATTAATACATATGAGAAACTAGAAGCCTTAAAGCTGACGAGAATTTTATTATCATTGCGTCTTGTGCAACTGAATGCGACAACATTGTTTCAAACTGAACGGCAAACTCCAGAAGCTTAAAACTTTGTCATATAGTTCTCAACATACAGAGATCAAACTCCGTTTAAAACGCAAAAACCGACCTGACACATGAAGCTCTGTTTCAAAAAGTATTGTTTGCAAAAAGGGCACTACGTTCTGATTGTGCTGTAAGTCTGTTACAGGTGTGTGCAGGGCAATACAATCATTTTTAATTTCCGTAGCGCGTCCAGTGCACTGAATACCAATTACAGCAGTAACTAGTGAACATGTGGAATGCACGGGTTAGCGTCGGATTTGTACAGCCGACATGCCAGATAAATTGCCGCTTTATACCAGGTAGCATTACGTTTGAGATTTGAACGGTTGATTGGATTGTTTAATCCAAATGTTTTCGTATTGGACGGAACCATATTTTATTCAAATATTTATTCACATTTAAGTCTCGTTGGTAACCCATTTCTTCCCGTAGGCACAGTATAAGAAAAAGTGTAATTATTAACTGTCTCTTTTGCGGAAGACATCACTTCAGAGATATGCTCGCCCTTTGTGCTTTGTAAATGTTTAAGAATTTATTATTTAAATACCCGTGATTTGTATAGTGGTAATAAATATTTCTATAAATATTTGGGCTTTACTCTTAGGGTAAACAGTATCTACTCTGGGACTTACAATAAAAAGTTTTGATTGTTTTGGCAATGATCACTATCAAAATGTGCATTATGAGCAAGCACTGTTAAAATATTTATAGTTCTTATGACTGCAGTGCAACGACTTTAAAAAGGTGGTTACAGTGGTTATCCAACTCGAAAGGAAATAAGATTGTTTGTTTTTAACATAGCATGACTAAGGGCCTGTTTCACCACTTCTGAATAAGTTCTTGTTAGCTTATCCGACAGATATTTTGACATAATTTCATACAAAATATGTCAAACTATCCGTCGGATAAGCTAACAAGAACTTACCCAGAAGTGGTAAAACAGGCCCTTAATATTGTTAATATGTCATGGTCTTTAAAGTCATTTACATTTTTCGAAAGATAGAATAGACAAAAAAGTAAGAGCATATAACGACCGTTGGCCCGCATCAGGTCGGGCCGCGTCGCAAAAATCCGCCCAAATCGCATAAGCATATAAATAAATAAAAATTAATAAATAAAATAATTTATTTCAGGATACAAAGTCCCATATACACAAGCTACAATACAATGTTACTCGTTACGTTATATATGCTCAAGACTATATTCCCCGATATTCTGAAAACTCAGATCATCCACGTTTCACTAGTAGTACCGAAACTCTGTCCAGTGTGATCGCTTGACTTTGACTTTGTCAGTGGGATCGCTTTTATATAAGTATGAACTCTCGCACACTGAACCGGGCCGGAGCGGGAATTATTGCACGGTGGAGGATGCCCGTCCGTATGCTGCGGCCCGCTTCAGCCCGATGCGGCCCGTGTCGTCAAGCGGACCTTTTTACAATGTCTGCATTATTAAAATCCGTCAATGCGTTGCAAGTCGGCACGCTCGAGCTCTAGTGAACGAAGAACGCCTTTTCCGCTGCGATGCGATCCGTCGCAATATGTACTTACCTTAAAAGTTGAATGAGAAAGATTACAAAGTAGCGGAGCAATTTATAAGCGTATAAAGCATTATTTTGTTAGTCATGTATTTACAGTAATTTCCAAGTTAATCACAAGTTCGAAATATTTAATTAGTTAAAACTACAGATACCGCGTAACTTAGTTATCTAGGGTACTCGTATCGACGAAAGTTTAACGTAGAGTACAGCACTTCGACAATATAGGTTCTCATTACCAATACTCTAGCTTCGTAGTTCCTAGACCTAGTGCATAAGATAGGATGATATTATGCAATATAGTCTGATTAAGTTTAAGAAAATTTTTTCATATACTGAAGTAGTTTAGTCACTAGAAAATTCTCTAGTGTACAAGCTCACTGCCTGTACTATAGACAGATTTTGACTGGCGAATATTCGGAATATGGTATTTATATGGCTTTTATGCCTGTTATTACAGCTATTAATGACAGCTAGTTATGGAGATGCTGTGTATATGATTTTTAATCTTTTTTCCGTGTTTTCCTACAATTATTTTAGGAGTTCCCTGGATTTCTATTTGCTTCCATCATTAGACCAGTTCCAAGACTCCATAGTATAGTATTGTAATCAACTATACATGCAATACATTATAGTTATGTGCAAAAAGTCAACTCAATCGGTTAAAGGAATGTGGGATCAATTCGATTACAAGACTTGATTGTCACCTGTAAACCTTTACAAAATCGTTAAGTAAAGGTCTAAATCTAATATCTACTTTCAAATTAATAAAATTTTTATAAAATGTCATTCTGTATTAAGTATTCGCTATGACAATAAGCTCACGTTAAACGAAAACTTACTCAACTACTTTGACTTAAAGCCCAATTTAATGTCTGCCAAACTTCCTGTATTGAAATTTAGTTTAGAACAATGACATAGTGCATGACGCCGTCCGTGTTTTGTACAGAAGTTCCTAGTGGCCAAAGTTTTTACGATGGCCCGTCCCAGACTATATTGTTGGTGCATTAACGTTTAATACCTTCGTAGTTTCAGCTAAATTTTAAATTGGATGCAAAACTGTGGCTATTTCGATGCGAGAACTTATTTTTATAAACTTTAAATAATGATCTTACTACACTGAGCTTTAAACAAAATAAAGCACGTCGTGAAACCCTGTCGAAATAAACGTTAGTACTAATTTACCTAAACACGAACTAAACCGTATAATTTTCGGCAATGGTAAGGTTTGTATCGTACCGTCCGGCATCCGGCTTTAAAGCGGGCTTTAATAAATATTTGAGTGGGACACCGCGTCTGGCAGGCCGGTATCAATTTCCGGGTTCCCAATGCCATTTGATTTATGTTTGTGATGACTTTTTTCGAATCAAAAAAACAGTTCGAATAGATGGAAACTATGTTTTAGTCATGAAAAGACTTTTCAAAAAGCAATGAGAGACCAGGGCCCTATGTAATAAACATGACAATTGACAATGACGATTCAGAGTACATTGCTGGTTACTAATGACCAGTGATCGGAATGTCGGGGCATTTTTTGAGCATACAAGTTTGGATACGCCTGAATTTCCCGGAAGTATCCGGATTTAATAAATATGGATAAAAATTTCACGGGATTTATTGGGATTACCTATTTAGATGTCAAGAGACGTTTTTTTAAATCAAGAGTATTAGCAGCGCATACTAGAGGCCGCGACTTTGAAACACGCCGCCTGGTACTTTTGACATGTACCGCGCTTAGGTAAATATGTTGACCGTTATTAAACAATGATATTAAGTAACTAGATTAGTAGTTAGGGCACCAAAGCGTTGCCACTTCGAAGATGTCTGCAGGCTTCTTTGACTTCAGTTCAGGCGTTTATCTATAGTGAGCGGACATATCCGTGACGTATAAATTAAGCTACCAAAATGGGGAAATGCGCCGTAAAAGTTTGTAAATCAAAATCGTATTTACTTGCAACACTGATGGCAAAAACAATGCGTGAAAAATTTATTTAGTTTTTTAATTTTATTTTGACAAAATATAGTAAACTTACTTGTGAAAAGTAACACCATTTCCTTTATTATTCTTTTCCGACTGTGATTTACAAATTTTTACGGCGCATTTCCCCATTTTGGTAGCTTAATTTATACGTCACGGATATGTCCGCTCACTATAGATAAACGCCTGAACTGAAGTCAAAGAAGCCTGCAGACATCTTCGAAGTGGCAACGCTTTGGTGCCCTAACTACTAATCTAGTTACTTAATATCATTGTTTAATAACGGTCAACATATTTACCTAAGCGCGGTACATGTCAAAAGTACCAGGCGGCGTGTTTCAAAGTCGCGGCCTCTAGTATGCGCTGCTAATACTCTTGATTTAAAAAAACGTCTCTTGACATCTAAATAGGTAATCCCAATAAATCCCGTGAAATTTTTATCCTTATTTATTAAATCCGGATACTTCCGGGAAATACAGGCGTATCCATACTTGTATGCTCAAAAAATGCCCCGACATTCCGATCACTGCTAATGACGCTAAGCTTGCAGAAGGTAAATTCTCTTATCATTCTCAGCAATGTACTCTGAATTGTCACTGTCAATTGTCATGTTTATTAAATGGTGTCCAGGATTAGGCTAGCTTAGTAAACTGCTGCCCAGTCCCTAATATCCTTTTTAGTGAAAGTTCTTAGCCCTACAGTGGGATCCTACAGGCTTTAACTTACTTACTCGTAGATAATAGGTTATATCGCGCGAGATGAAAACAGCGCCCGCGGCATGATCACGCGATAAAACGCTATCGCGCCCTAGCTCCCTTTCTTTTTGCGCGCGAACGAACGAGTTAGCAGGCGCGATAAAACGTTTATCGATGTATCATGCCGCGGGCGCTGGTATCTATGGAATTTATCGCCCAAACATTGCGTCGGCCGATTACTTCCGTTCGTTCAAACGCTTAAAAACTATAAAAACATTAAGGGGCCATACGTCGCGGAATTACCTAGTTTTTCTACAAGATTTATACGAAATGCACAGTATTCTTGGATAGGTTATCTATCTAGTGAAATCATAAATTGAATACACGATTAAAATTACTTCTCTCAATAGAATTTCTTTTCGCAAAAATAAGAAAATAACGCTTTTTAGTATTATTTCTTGCAAGTTGCAACTATTTAAAATACTGGATTTTTATTCACACATTCATAATTAGTTTATCTGGTGAAATCATTAAAAAAAATCTATAAAATACTGTTATTAATTCTTTTTATCGAAAATACGGCGCACACACATGCTTTTTTCGGAGGTCTGGGCAACGCGATTCTCATAGAAAATATTCGCCTGAACCTATGACCCCTTACTAAGATTTAAGGAGTCGCTTTTCCTAACATCTATGTGTAATAATTGTAGACTTTTAAAACATACAGTTTTCGAGACTTACGCGGTTATTATTTAGAAATCTGAGAATCTGATTTGAGAATCTAGAATTAAATATTAACGGATTAAAAAAAAAATGTTAAATGATGAAACACGCACGAACAAACAAAGTTATTTTGTGTTCATATTGACATGAGACAAACAAAACATTTGTAACTCCACCAAACTCAACATATAGCACGTGACTTGTAGAAACGAAACTAGTAGTTTGTTACACAACTATATTCCACGAAAGTGCTATCTAAGATTTAGGCGAGGCTCTAGTGGTGGCGGTTTAGCAATAATTTTCGGTATTGCTGGATCTTTCGAAGATTTAAAGTTCAAATTGGTTTGCAACTTTTATATTTACTTATACAGTATTGAATGCTGTTCTAGAATCAATATAAATATGTTACCTATTGTGGGTTTTACTCTGTTTTACTGTCTTATATTTGATAGTGCTTCATGTTGTGAGCGTACGTGATAAATAAAATGTATACCTAAGTACAAATAAATAAACATAAAATAAATTGTCAAATTTCCTCATTTATCCGCATATACATAGGGTGTAACAACACACAAAGCACAAAGGGATAGTTTAGAGTCTAAACTTTAGACCATCAAACTGAACAACTTGAGCCAGCATCGAGAAAAAAAATAAAAACCCTGCTCTGTTCCATAAAAAGCTGCAGTACCTCATTACTACTCAAATGTATGGGACGGAAGATTATTAAAATGTTTGCTCTACGTTGTCTCGTATAGTTTCATAGTGAAAGTTCTCCGGTTTGATGGTCTAAACCACCCCTTAAATATTACTAGGGTGTTTTGTTACACCCTGTATTTATACGTGCTCGTTTTTAGCGTAAGGTGCGATAAAGAAAGCATGAGCCCATTCTGAATTTAAAGAAGTTGCTTCTACAAACAATCGTCTTTGTATATTTTGGATATGCAATTAAATAATATTGTATTGTATTTTATTGACAGTCTAACGATTTACATTATAGACCCACAACTGAATTCTGGAATTTACAGCAATACCATTTTAAACTGACATAATAAAATTTAAATATAACCGATGTTTTTATTTTGTTATTGTGTGAACCGTAACGGTTCAACCCATATATTGCAATTCTATAGAAATAGTAGATTACACACCGAGGGCAGGAAAGTAAGAAAGGTCTCAGATCTCATGAAATTGTTGACCGAGGCGAAGCCGAGGCCAACAAACATGTGATCTGAGGCTTTCTTATTTACTGCCCGAGAAGTACTATTTTTCTCCTCGACGGACGTAGAAAGCGGCAACTTCGTTTAGCTCAGCGGGACGACAATTGACGCTTTCAGTCCGGGGAGGAGAAAATAAAATAAATTGTTTCGTTTCTTAGATCTACGTTCCGGCAGATCAAAAATATCAATCTTTATCGAATGGTTATCTTCTTATCTTGTGGGCAGCAAGCCCTGGTGTCGAAGTTTTCGAATGGTTATGAATCGAATCCTATTACAAATCTTTAAAAAGTATTTTTTTTCTTTACAACCATTTATTGTAAGAACATAATGAACCCGTCAACACTCATACGGTAAGAACAGTTAGAAAACAGTAACCTCTCAGGTGTCTGCAGCGTACGTTAACCGTTCGGTGATTAATGTTTGCACCGTGACACGACGAATGCAACTAAAACCTAAGTTTCCCCGTTATAACTAGATGCGGTTAAATATCGTTATTCTCTCATCTTGGAATGTCTTAGAGGTTGTCCAGGACATACCTGCATAAGAGGCCTGTTTTATTTTCTATTTTGTTACATGTATAGTTATTATTATAGGTATGTAATGTTTTTTGAACCACCTATATGCCAGGCTCTTAAGATATCTATTAGTAATAGCAACTTTCTCATTTACAATACTAGGTGAATTTTGAAAGACAAGCCAATTTTTTTTTATAATGAATGACCATCAGATTGAACAACTTTTACTATTGGAACAAATCAGAGTTCTAAAAAAAAACGGATGTTTAGTACGGAAACGCTGTTTTTTTTAATGTCAGCTTTGCTCCCTTCGTAAAAGTTGATCAGTTTGATGGTCTGAACTACTACTGAAAATTTGAAAACTGTTCACAAGTCACCCAGTTTAAGGACTATAATTACGATATAAGACTCATCCCGAGCTTTTAAATTAACTTTTCTTAACCACAAAATATTTAAAAAAATCCTTGAAATTACCGTCCTCATGACAATAACATATCCAAATGAAAAAATTAAAAAAAAAGTGAACATTATCCTATCTATCTATCTACATTTAGATTGAATTAATTATATCAAAAGTTCAATTATTATGTTAGATGTTTTCATTCAAAACAATCTTTGTTTTGCGGTCGGGTACGGCCGGTGTTTATGTAACTGACTATAGAAAATTGGGATAATCTGATTAAAGAGAATCAGGGTAATTGGAAATAAGCATTGGCAACACTGTTCTTTACTGTAAACTCGGATATACTTTATAATAATGATATATCCACTAACTTTCTACATTAAAAAATCACAAAAAAGTAACAAAATTGTCAATATATTAGACAGTGATGTACCCACATAAGTATCCATTTCCTTAAAGATAGTTTGACAAAATTATATCGTTAGTACTAAGTGGGAATTATTAATTACACAGACAACCCATTCTGACAGTTCCCTAAAGGTATATTAGCAAATATCAATTGTACCTGATCGTGATCGCTTCCGTCGTCCCTTTCATCGTGAACGTATCGAAGACTCCGAGAAAATTTAAACATATCACGTAAACCAAACACCATTTTCACTTTACACAAACACACTACACACACAAATTAGTTAAAATTAGTAGGAAAACACTAGAAAAACAATTTTAAATAAGTTAATAAGTTGAACACATAGCGATAGACAAAGACAAGATGGTGAGAGAATGAATGAAGTATTTACATTAGAAAATAACTATGAAATTACCCTCCAAAAACAACTGGTAGTCGAGGAATGTTGTTGTTGCATTTTCTTTTTAATTTACCGTCAAAAGCATGCAGACTGTATTATTCCTCTTATTTTAAATTCTGCAAGGAGTTTATAATTCTAAATAAGGTATGCAAACTCTTTTGATAGTTTTGATTATACTTGTTTAAATATTCTGATCAAGAAGTTTGGAATCCTCTATAGTGGAGCATAGACTGCCTAACAAGAGGGAAAACATGAGGGAATCCTTGATGGTTATGATTTAGATCCATGATTCTGATAAAACATCATGTTTTTTTTAGATGTTTTTTGTATGGTTTTTAGGGTTCCGTGGTCAAACAAGTAACTTCGACTATTCTGTCTGTGTGTATACAACATTTTCGCACGAAGACAGATAATAAAATAATCCAAAAACAGAAATGAGACAATTTAAAAAAATATATATATATAGGCGCAGGAGGGCCTTCGTCACAAACACACAATAGGGAATAGGTGATCAGGCAGCTCCGAATAAATACTCCCAATTTACAGAACTAGCGATTCGTCGAGTTATGCGGTGGTCCAGCCATTTCTATTCAAATCTTCAACTGAACTCCTCTTGACATCGCTGTCAAACACCCGACGCTCCGCTAGACCGACACCAGGAGGCGCTGTACAAGGCACCGTCATGAGTGTGCGATCTGGTTCTGTTTTAATTTGAGAGATGGCGCCAGGCGCCGCTGAGAGATGGCACCAGGCGCCGTCACGGCCAGACTGACTGTCGACCGTCCTCGGGCGTATCTTACTGCGGCCCTGCAAGAAACAAGCAAACATCAACCATTCGGCAGATCTGAATTCCCGCTCGTCCAGCCTGACAACAATCTCGCATCATCGTCAGACTGCATCTCGACATGTTCTTCACCGTTGGGCTGGGTGCGTTCTTTCTACCAACCAAAAAGGTGTGGCAATGACGGCAGCCCCCCCGTCCAATCTCACAACAACCTGGACAGACGAGTGCGTCCCTCCAACCAACCCCTACACACAAGGGGTATGGCTCGGACGACACTACGACCGCCAGAATTGCTTTCACCGCGTCGCTACTCCAACAATTTTCTTATCACATAGCATAGAATTCCGTTTCCAAAAACACTGGGTTTAACTATAAAGTCTTCTGGCGCCGTCATGGCACATCCACGCACACCGCGGATCATGCTTTGGGGACTTTGACTACTTATATTATGAGGACTGGTGACGCATGTAATTCTACTAACAAACATTTCAGCCACTTTTTGCGGGGGGCGACGTAACATGCAATCCGCAACTTTGGATTTTATTCCCCATAACTTTAGATTCTAATTTTGAATGTTTAAAATCATGAAATGTAGTCTCGTGTGAACCCTAAACGTTATAAGTTCGAAATTATTGTTTCGCAATTATAGGCTGTCTCGTTTAGTTATAAGGTATAAAATTGAATGTAAATGCACATGATCAATTGATCTTATACCGTGGCAGAGGGGAAATGCTACCGCAAGGCGAGTCCTTATAATAAATAGTCAAAGTTTGGGGACCTCTGGACATTCATTATTCACATTGATTGACCTCCTTCACTAGACAAGAACTTTTCTTCAAGTAACAACGTTTGTCTCTTTATGCTTTTTTTGTCCGCGCTGATCTCGACGAATCTTCTCGCTTAAACAGACAAATTAACGCATGATTACAACTATACCTTTAACAAGGTAGTACCATTCTAAGCACCAGAATTCAGTCTGGACCAGCATTGTGGTGACTAGAAAACATAAAATACATTTATGGACAAAAACAGTCACAAGAACTACGACGCTGTGCTGCGTCTCCAATAAAGTACAAACATTGGCCAACGTGAGAAAAAGACTCACTGTGGGCTAACCACATCTTCGAAGTCTGTAACTACCTCATCCTTCGACCATGGAACCACTACTGCTAGACTACAACATCAAGGAATAATTGCCGAAAGACTCGAGAAAACAGCCATTGATTTTAAAAGGGCCTCACAGAAAACTGAAGAGTACATGAAACGCCTTATAAAAAAAAACTGAACATCATAACAATAGCAATAGTTTCAGGATAACCACGTCAAGTATAAGATAAAGGCAGTTCATGGTCAACCCATAAAGAAACACCCTCGGGAACGGAAGAGGCAATTAGTTATCAATTATGTCAACGTCGAAACACTAAGCACTTACATGCACTTTCGCACTGTACAGGGAACTCCAAAATTTCAAAACCCGAACGTTAATTTTGAAAGAGAACCAGAAGAAGAAATTTCACATTATAAACTTCTTCTTCTTCTAAGAATATGGATTGTTATTGCAACAGGAAGAAATTATGTCGGTGATTTATGTTCAATAGTTGATTTGATGCTCTGAGAAAAACCGCACAATAACGGCTATTTGGACTCTGTTGTAGGTTATGGCATTGTGACCTGGGCAATTTTTGTACAGACAAACAACATTTTCCTGATCCAAAAACTGCATCGGTCTATATTTGGCATTGGCTTTAATGATACATGCATCCTGTACATATTTTAATTAGATACCAGAGACGTGTATAATTCATATTGCCGTTTAAATCTTTACCAACAAAAGCAAGGAACTGGAAACCTCGTGTAAGACTGACATTAAAACGTAGTGATTTTATTCTCTTTGACTGACATTGGCTCCCAAAAGAACAAGTTCCCATATTGATGTCTACACATTGACCACGAAACCTGAGATACCACCATCATAATATTGTCCAAAGTAAATATAGCACACCATTTTACAACAGAACCATGAGTTCGGCCCACAGGTTCGGCCACAGATTATCCAACAGTTACTTACTACTACCGTAACAGATAGGTACCGCACTGATCCCAGTTTCGCGCGTTTTTCGAATTTCAATCTTTACTCTTCAGGAACGAAAACTAGAATGCGACTATGTCAATGCGCGACAGTCTGTACCTCATGGTTATGAGATACAAGGCGTCGTAGGTAGGAATTTATATCAGCTGACAAACGCGAGTGACGAAGCACTGGTTCGGCGTCGAAATCTAGGTACTAGACAACCAATGAACATAGTAGAGAATTGTGTTTCGTTCATACAGTATACCAGCACTCAGTTAAAAACAGATGTAAATCCTTACTTCGTCTTTCTCCTCTAAAAAAAAGGGGCTTTCCAAACGAGTGCGTTGCAATAGTTCATATTTCACAACAATAATATTTCGATCTTACAATGCTTCGATCTAGTGCAATTTATCATCAAACACCTACAGCACGAATTTCTTTGCTCAATTCAACTCAATATTTGATAATCATTTGCTATATGAATCAACAAACAACCGAACGTCATCGTGACAACGATAATCAAGAACAACAATAAAAGACAACATAAAAACAATACTTGGAGTCGTCGTCCAAAGAGGTTGCACGCCCTCTCCACCATGCAGTTGCGTTAGCACTAGACATCCACAAAACACACTCTACGAAATAACATCACAAAAAACAACGACGCGACGGAAAAAAACTATCATTACCGACCACAAAGGAGTATTATCATGTTTCACGTCTTGTTAGGCAGTCTGCACTCCACTATAGAGGATTCCAAACTTCTTGACCATCACATAATAACTTTTAGTCAAAGCATAATAACCACCGTTACATTATTTTTGATCAAAAGTTACATACATACTTACATACATAAACTCACAGCCATAATCCCTTTCGGCGTGGCCAGAAACATTGCATCAACCGCAATTATAACTTAGTAACAAACACGTAACAAATGTGTGCACACTCGCAAGAGCCCAGGGCCCGGCGGACAATTTTCAACAATGTGCAAATATAACCGCCATTTACATTACAACCCAAATTCAACACACAATAACGACTTCGTTTCACTTCTAAATCGGAATCGGAAATCGAGGACAAGTTTCAAACGCCATAATCACGTTGGAAGATGATGTATGAACCACATCAGTAAATAGACAGTCTACTTTCGGAGATGGACCTGACTTGACTGAACAAGAAGCGATTTACGAGCCGACAAAGAGAGCTCTTAATCGCCTATTAACCTCCACATCGCGTCAGCAACAGGCAGATTGAGACACCTAAATTCTTCAGCAGCTTCTATGTATAAAGTTACCTTGTACATTGAAGCAGTTCATAATAGAAGCAGCACCACAAAAGAAAACTACTGGGCGAGGCAAAGAAAAGACTTGCACATCATCTCAACATAATTATCAGCCGAAAACTACCGTTTCGCATCAGAATAATATTATTTTATGTGACTGTTCTCATAATAAGTGATAAACGTAGGTAGATATTATGTCTTTTTGGCCATAAATTTCTTTAAATCAAAAACAAACTAAAAGACCGGTTGGAACTCACTGAGACATCAATACAACAAATACATAAATGTTGTTTTGGCACGAAACAAATAGGAATAAGTTTTTATTGTATCAACAAACAGAATCATGCCTTTGAAATAAAGTGCATACAGGCATGACAAAAGCATGGAAACAATAAAATCCATTTATAAAATGTAGACTTAGATACTACAACAATGTTTCTGACTACATTCAACGAAATATTGTATGATCACGACTATGTTCCCCGAGGGAGCAGTCAGAGACAAAACATAAGACACTCCAAAACCCCAGAACATCCACGTTCCACCAGAAGAACTATGTTGCTTTCTGGAAGTTTACAGCCCATTCTAAAAAGATTAAACCAGGTAATGAGGGCACCCCAAGCACAACACAGCAATATCCGACAAAATTTTCACCAAAATCTATTTCGAAGAAAAAAAACATTAAATACAATACCAGCACGGAGAGAACTTGCCCATTATCACAACCAGGCCTGGCTAGACGCTGGCGTTGCATTGGCAAAACCATTGCCTACTGTAGTTGTCTGCCACGAAGAAATGCAGGGAGTGTCCGTACTGTATGAACTGTATGATGTATCCGTCGACTTTACTGTACTTAAATCATTTGTCAGCTTGTGTGGTTGAAAATTACTGCTCGTCGTTTTGCCACTAGCCATCTAGGTAGGAAAGTTCGATCATGTTCCATATTAATGCAGATGCGGATTCACCCGCTTTTTCTTTCGCATTAATTTAGAACCTCAAGCAAGACACCTCAAATAAAATTTTCATCAGGTCTTGACTCTTGAAACAAAAGCTAGGTTTTAGGTGTCAAATTTCCATCAAAATTTTCCGATTTTATTCCTCTTGGGCGCAAGTTTGTTCACACTTCTGATATAGGCGCAGGAGGGCCTTCGTCACAAACACACAATAGGGAATAGGTGATCAGGCAGCTCCGAATAAATACTCCCAATTTACAGAACTAGCGATTCGTCGAGTTATGCGGTGGTCCAGCCATTTCTATTCAAATCTTCAACTGAACTCCTCTTGACATCGCTGTCAAACACCCGACGCTCCGCTAGACCGACACCAGGAGGCGCTGTACAAGGCACCGTCATGAGTGTGCGATCTGGTTCTGTTTTAATTTGAGAGATGGCGCCAGGCGCCGCTGAGAGATGGCACCAGGCGCCGTCATATATATCTACGACACGGGTGTTAAAATAATGAACTTTTACCTACACCATCGAATGAGGTATCGTTGGATAGGTCTTGTAAATGGAACGAAGCCCCTTCAGAGACTAAGCTATTTTAATGGGGCTATCTCGAGATATATGCGCTCAAAGTCAAAATGGGGCGTGAACGTTACAGGTATGATACTTTGATCATTCTATTATACAACGGCTACGGAACCCTATCATGCACATGACCGACACGCTCTTGGCCGGTTTTTGCCATGAGCTTCTATTTTGATAGCAATTTCAAACGGTTTGCGTAACGGAAACGAGACAAATTGCGCAATGAAAAGAAGGCCCATATGCCCAGCGTATGGTTTTGTAAGTTTCGGTACTTACTGGATCGTGGATGTTCTGAGGTTTCAGAATATCTCTGACTTTGTTTTTATCTTATGTACTGTATTATAAAAAAAAAAAAAAAAAGGTCGCCATACAAATTTCTAATGCCTTCTTTTGAGCGGAAAGATAATACAGGTTGATCGAACAAATTTTATAGAGAATCGGTATAACTTGGAGTTATGTTACATCTAATCTAAACTATTATAAAACTGTAACTGAAGTTGTCTGTACATTGAAGATATTTACAAAAAAAGATTACGATATGGTTTTTAGGTATCCCTGACTCGAAATCAACCTTTTTTAGAAATGTTGTCTGTCTGTTTGTCTGTTTGTTTGTGTGTTTGTTTGTTTGTTCGCGCATCACGCAAAAACTACTGAACCGATTTTGATGAAACTTTTTTTGTTTGATAGCTTATGAACTGACTTAAAATCTGGTATATAATTTGTGCGGACGAAGTCGCGGGTAAACACTAGTTGAAAATAAAAACGGTTTTATTTATTTATTATAATATTTATTTTTAAATCATATTTCTTATTTTAAAAACAGAATCGAAACCTCATAACTTGCCATGCAAAAGTCCTTTCTACCTAGTAACTATTAAATAATCTGTGCGCCAACTCTCATCAAGGAAAATTAGGGTTTACGCAGAGGAAATGGGACATTCGAAACAGCTGTCAATTGCAGATTGTCCAGTTACAATGTACCGGAGTAAAGCGGCGAGATTGGATTCCGATTGCAGACGACCCCGTCCGCTAATGAACGTCGGCACGTACCGAGGGCATGCACCGTAGATTGAATATTATCAAGATAACCTGAGCGCATATACTGGAAAGGGACGGAGATATAACAACAATTTATGAACAACGGGCCAAGTGCGAGTCGGGCTACCCGCGCACCGAGGGTTCCGTACCACCAACCAGTATAATTAACTTACCAAAAAATGTGTTTTTTCCGGGACCCTTTAGCGCAACACCGACTCACTCTTGCCAGTTATTATTATTATTTGATGTTATGCTGTAGAGTTTGCACTTTAATTTTGAAGCTTGTATGTATTACCGTTTTTACGATAGAGCGAGACGAAAAACGCTGATAAAAATTTGTTGTATGTATTACCGTCTTTACGATAGAGCGAGACGAAAAACGCTGATAAAAATTAGTTTCTTGTATGGGGACCCCTTAATTTTTTACTTTGTTGTTTTTTTTTAAATTATTGGTCATCAAATCTAATACAATAACGTCCTATTACTTTTCAGAAAATACAGCCCTCTGAAGCTAGGACGAACGGACGGACGGACAACGTAGGCTCATGAATAGGGTCACGTTTTCACCCTTTGGGTACGGAACCCTAAGAATCGAGCCTTTGTCTGACTAAGTTGAAATATTGGAAGCAAATAACTTAGTCAAATAAAAATACCGCATACGCAGAAAGGGAAAAACAACATCGATTTTGTTCTCGCTCACTCTATGCAATTAGCGTATAACCCTCTTCTCGTTCCCGAGATTTTTTAAAATATTTTAATGTCCGTTCTAGTTATTCTCTTTCTACGGCATGCACCGAACATGCCCGACCAGATCTCTGAGCTCTGATGGCAGTGACGCCTTCATGTCTACGCGCCTGCCCTTTTTTCATTATTTGGGTTACCCAAAGGGTGCTAAAGGGTGCCCTGTATTCGTATTAATATGCTGTCCGTCCGTCCGTCAGTCCTAGCTTTAAATGGCTGTATCTTTGAGCTGTTATAGGTAGCGAGTTGAGATTCACACGTAATATTATTAAGTTAAAAATTTTACGGGTTACAAGAATGTGTTTTTTTCTTCAACCTTTTTTTCGTTTGATCGTAAAAACTATAATAGATGCAAGCGTCATAAGTTATTTAACACTGACTTTTTACAAGCAACGTTCTCATACAGACTTTTAGGTCTTTTGCTAGCGATTAAAGTCTTGAATGCACTTTTCCCTATTGTTTTAATATAGCGTGTAGTAATCACAAACATAATATACAGGGTGAAATTGATAACATTAGCATCCTTTTACTATAGGAGTAAACCGACCGGAGCAAAAAAAATATCAGCTGTTGCATACATTTGAGTCGAGTAGGCAGAGACGGGTGCAGTTTTGTATGGAACAGTAAATTTTTTTTGCTCCTATCGGTTTGCTCCCATAGTAAAAGTTATTCAGTTTGATGGGTAGACTCTTAGTTTAAAAGGATGCTACTGATAACAATTTCACCCTGTATAATAGGTAGTACCTATCGTAAGAGTAGCTCTAATTCGTTTACGAGAAAAAATTGTAGTAAACAATTCTTCTTACTCATGTGAAGGTGATCACACTTTGTAAATATAAACAATAAACAACACACACAGTAAACAATTAAAACTGTTGTTTTACCACTTGATGAGGTGTCCAGCATAAGCTCACGACTGTAGTCAGAGATATTCTGAAAACTCAGAACATCCGCGTTACCGAAACTCTGTCCAGTGTGACGGGGAGTGAGCCCGTCGCCACTTGTAATGGACAGTGGGTACAATACATGCCTCGAAATTGAAGCATACAGGTTTCCTCACGATGTTTTCCTTCACCCAAAAGCCAGTGGTGTTACTAATCGTACATAAATTCCGAAAAAACCAATTGGTACGTGTCGGCCTGGACGGGAATGCCACGAGGTGTCCAAAACTAAAAAAATCAAGAAAAATATGTAGATATTGAAACTTAACTACAACATTCCCCAAGGAACATGGGTCAGAAAAAGAAGAAAGTTGTTTGACCTTCCATACAAAAGTACTATGGATCAGCCGATCGATTTTCTATGAGAGGTATTTTTTTGGTATGGGAAAGTTGTTCAGTATTATGAGTATAATCACCCATTAAAGTAATGTTACTATCTACCCTTAGCCCTAACACTCTGTATACCTAGTTGGTAGTCAGATTCAAGAAGTTTTGTAATCTACTAAATGAAAATCAAATAAACTTGTCTTGTTTTTAATTACACATTAACGTAAAGAAATGAAGTTTCCAATCGACGCTTAACTGAAACTACTGTAACTCCTTAAACGTAATCGACGTTAACTAAACGAACGCATCCAGGTAACTGCAATATCATTAACCGAGAAGGTTGCTTAGCACGACACGTAAATTGACTTAAGTATTCATGGCCTGATGAATAAGTGATGGGAATGAGGGGATGCTATCGAATCAGCCCCGATTTCAATGATCAGAATAAGTTTTAGAGGTTTCAATCTACCCACTCCTTATCCAAGTTGTGTGAAAGTTTATTGACATAGGTACGAAAGGTCTGAAATGTGTTCGTAACAAATTAAGGAAATTGATTTTGCGTAAGTAGTTTGCGGTATCGTTTGCTTATGTTACTTAGGGAAGTATTAAGGTTGTTAAGGCTGCACCGAGCCTTTTGTGCTGCCCCCAATCGTTTTTTTTTTTATTTCTCAACAATTAAACAATATTTTCAAAAAACAAGAATGTCACATTGTAGTCATTGCCAATTTTCAATTTATCGGGTCACTGCGGATTTGTTTTTATAATTTTTGTAGTTATTATCGTTAAAACCGCCAAAAGTGGCCACTTTTGGTGGTTTTAAAGATAATAGCTACAAGCATAAAACATAATAATCCGTAATGTTTCGATAAATTGAAAGTCAATCAGGACTACAATGTGACATTCTTGTTTTTTGGAAATATTGTTTAATTGTATAGAAATAAAAAAATACGATTGAGAGCAGCACAATAGGCTCGGTAGGCTCTTAACATTAAACGAAAGAGGCCAACAAGACGTATGCGGACCATATTGGGAGTGTACACCAAAAAGTGTCAATTAAAATCTACCCTAAACCAACGAGTGCGTATGAAGCTACATAAGAACGTTGAATAGGCAGGCGGAGATGCATGGTAGCGGTCAATGTTATCTGCCTACCCCGAAGGTAAATACGCGTACGTAAAATCATCATACATTTGGGTCGAGCAGCTTCATACATATTCTACATTTTCTAAAGTTTTTGCGTATGATGATCTGAAACACCTTCAGTAGGTAAAGCATTTAAGATTACAGTGTGTGTATTAGAGTGTTTTTCCGGTGTCTCGTAAATGTCTAGTTAAACTTTAGCGCGAACATAGACCAGGACATCACTATGGGCAGTTTTAGCTTGTTTGTTTTTATTTGGACCGTTAACACCCTTCGATATATTACTCCGCGGCGTGTTTAGCATAGTCGTCTTATTTAAGAGCAATCTTCTTGTCTCCTCTATACAGTGCAAGTACTTCTATACCCTGTAAGGCTAACATGCCCCGCGCGACAAAGTGATAAAAAGAGAAAACCGGCATGCGCGCTGATTTTTGGCATGTGTAAAGTAACAAAGACAGATGCACCTTTCAGTTATAGCATTACCTTTGAAAATAAATGTGATTATTATTACTGATAAATCAAATGTGAGTAGGTAACTCCGTAGACATGATTACCAACAAAACTAGCCCAATAGGTACTATTAAAAAATTCAATCTCAATATAGACGGTGCTGGAAAAAATATGAAATATTTAATATTTGTATGAAATTGGACTTTCTCAGGGTTGGTAGATAGGTTCTATCTGGATCAACACGGAAGACGCAGAGAAAGCCCGGTCTGCCCAAGTATTAAATACGTAATTACCACGTTAGATATTAGAAGATGTTATCCAAAACCCTAAATAAAACAAAACAAACAAGAACAAAATAGAACAGACGTCGAGATCTCTTCACAGCGTAATACTCAGTCATATTTCATACATAAATTTTGCACATGCTTCGTACAACACAAAGCAAAGCTTCTTTAAATATTCCTTCCTTCGTAATCAAAGTGCTGCGTTCGAAAGATAAGAATTCCCTACGCGCCAAAACGTTTGACTTCGGCTATATGAGGGAATCGTTGTAAGGACGAACGACGAACGAACAAAATTATTTCTCTCAGCTATTTATCAAAATTCCTCGGGAAAGAAGCGAGCACGCTCAATTTTACAAGTCAGTTTCTTCGCAGTCTTACGCACTCCGTAATTTATGCACCTAAGCTCTTTGCTACTGTGAGTTTTCGATCGATCGTGAATCGTGATGTAAGAAAAATAATACAGGGTGTAAGGAAAAGTATCATTAACCTTTTAATCACATACTCTACCCATCAAACTGAACAACTTTTACTATGGAAGTAAACCTGTCAGAGCAAAAAAATCAGCTGTTACCATACTAAAGTGCAATAACTCGACTAAAATGTATGAGACAGTTGATTTTTTCTTTGCTCTGACGGGTTTGCTCCCAAGGTAAAAGTTGTTCAGTTAGATGGGTAGAGAATCTGGTTTAAAGGTCAATGATACTTTTCCTTACACCCTGGTACAGTAGATAAAATTAAATTGGGCGTAAACTCAGGAACAATCTTTCTTGAATTAATTTTGGCCAAATTTTGAAAAAAAATGCTATGAATGTCTGTTTATAGCTGATACTCATTAGTATTTCACCGTAACAACGAATAAATATTAAAATGTTCCATAGGTGTTTGTTAAAGTAGATTACACACCGAGGACAGGTAAGTAAGAAAGGTCTCAGATCCCATGTAATTGTGATCAAGTGATCTGAGGCTTTCTTATTTACTGCCCGAGGTTAGTTTACTATTTTTCTCCTCGACGGAGATGGACAGCGGCAACTTCGTTAAACGCGCTGGACGAAAATTGACGCTTTCTGTCCGGAGGGGAGAAAAAAATAGGTATTTATTCTTCTTAAATATTTCGGAGGCATAATGCATTGTACGTAAAAACATTGCTTCAACATCTGTTAGATAGGACCACTTTCTACAGGGTCTAACATAACCCCTTAGTAATAGGTACTTCAGACCGTCAAACTGAACAACTTTCACTATGGAGCTATTCACTACGGAGGAGGAAGTCGCGGATTATCGTTAGTAGTCAACTGACCATCAAGTAGCCTCCAAAAGCTAAGCCCCTGTTGCTGTCAGAGTATTTCAAAGTCTCCTCAACGACAGTGTTCAGGACCAACTGCCTTCCAAAAGTACGGAGGTTGTTCAAATCAAATTGCGTGAATTGAAACTCGCGGTACCACATAGCTTCATACTGGATTTCGAATCACGAACGCACGTGAAAGTGGCTGAAAATAGTATATAAATAAAAATTACGTCTCCGTGGCTTATTTAAAGTAACTCCCGGTGCGAAATTTCAATGAATATCCTTAAAGCGTGCAGATTAAACATGGAAAACTTTTTGTATTTGCTTAGCGCTTCACGGCTGATATAAGTGGATTGCAAAAGTTCCGAGGATGAGCATAAAAATTCTCGAGTTGGGGGGGAAAGAAAAGAAAATCAGTATTAACAGAGTGTCGCAATAAAGCAGAGTGTATTTTTGTAAGGTGCGAACTTTTTGAGTAACTAATGTTGAAATATATGGTAATATTTTACTGAAGACGAAAGCGTTACAAGAATGTAGCGGTTAAACTCATAAGGTTACTCTTGAATTTCCAAAAGGTTACAAGCAAAATCTGTATCATAAACAAGGGGGTGCAGGGAAACAGTCTCCCCAAGTGACGAGACCTGAATTCGTCTGGCGCACTCTGGCCCTATACCCGGACTTTCGATTTTCGATATATATTGCGGCCATTTTGGTCCGATCTTCATTGTAATAGAGTTGACATTGGAACGAAAACGTTAACGCAATTGCGAAGTTCTCATGTCCGGGTAGAGGCCCTGGCATGTCAACCTCGATACGACCATTGCTAATCTAACCACTATAGCATGATTGTCAAAATATATGGCTCATATTGACAAAAAATATCCATAAACTAGAAATCAACTTTTTGATGCGAACTTAAGAAGTTTAAATCGCACTATCAACATTTACCACAACATACTCGTACTTCGCCATAATGTAAAAGCTCAAAGAATACACACAAATAGGCACAAGAACATAAAACCTAAAAAAAATCATAGTACATCATTACGTTGAACATTGAGCACTGAATCATCTACATACATATTTTCTAAATCATTCTCAATCCCGAAATTCCACAGTAAAGCTAGAAAAATAAATTAATAACAAGGATACTCGTATCTCTAGAAAGTACAGCACTTTATGCCAAGTCACTAACACTCATGCGACGATAGCCTCTCTGGTAGATCGTTAATTTGCGATAGAGGGCACAATGACAGGCCCAAATGGAGATAGGCGGGCCACATAATGTCGAAGGGATGACGGTAGACGCCTTGGAGACTTGCTGTGCTGGCTGCTCGATTTTCTGAGATTTTGTAGGGGAATTTGTCAACGAATTCAGGTTTGGAGTTCGGGTATTCGATTAATAACAGATTACACAAAGATTTGTCAATAAATAATATGTATTTTATCTGTGAGAGGATATCTTAGTAAAACTGCTAATAGTTTATTTATCTTTTGCATTTAGGTATTGGATAACTATAGGTAAGTATTTGCAAGGTTTTGAGAGCGTTATAGTAGATTGCACACCGATGGCAGGAAAGTAAAAAAAGTCACAGATCTCATGTAATTGTTGACCGAGGCGAAACCGAGGTCAACAAACATGTGATCTGAGGCTTTCTTATTTAGTATATCATTTTTCTCCTCGACGGAGGTGGAAAGCGGCGACTTCGTTTAACGCAGCGGGTCGACAATTGACGCTTTCCGTCCGGAGGGGAAAAAAGTATGATTCTATGTTTTGAAAAAAGTTCAGTGACTGACTGACTGACAGAGAACACACAAGCATACCCTTAACCGCTGAAAAAGAAACATGAAATTGGGAATACAAATTCTACAGAGCATGAAGAGGTGAACTAAGCAAGGATTTTTTCAAAAACGCAAGTAGTGAAGGGTTGTTGAAATTTCGCAAAATCGCGGGGAAAAGCTAGACTATCATAAGACGTGTATACTTACAGATCCTTCAAATGCATTAACTCATTCACACTTTCTCGCTGCCAAGATTGTCACACTGTAAACGTCTAAGCGACATCTCGGGGTAGGGCCACAGTTAGCCAGATGGATATTATCTATTCATCGGGAGGCCCGCCCCGTCGCGGACATAAATGGGACCACTTGCGAGGGAAAATGTATTGAAATCACAATGCGAACATTAACCTGCAACCTTATACTAAAAAAGCATTTATCAGTCAAAATTATTTTAAAAATTATGTCTAAGTACGAGTTGAAGAACAGAAGAAGAAGAAGAAGAAGAACAGAAGAAGAAGAAGAAGATTTATTGAGCCTTATTCCTCCTAAAATTTGCATTCTAACGACAGTATTACTACTTTGAAGAATAACTCTACAATTTTAAGTAATCTAAAAGGGAATCGAAATTAGGAAGGAAATGCGAAAAAGCCACTACTATCAAAATATTTTTTTTCACATTCGAGATAGGTAATTGTAAAAAATTTGGAAAGTGCCAAATTTTGGCAATTTTCAATCGTGTAATTAGGTTCTGTACCTATTCTGAATTAATATTTTAATTAAATATACTTAGCAAATTTTATATGAAATTAACAATTCAATTTATGGCGCGAATATAATTTGGTACTATTTGCAAAATCACAAAGTGAATTTATAAATTTCCAATCAAAATAAATGTATCACACATTAAAACTTTAAATTGTAAATATTTTGAAATAGTTTAGGTAATACGTGTAGGTTCCGTAACAGTTTTGAAAAATGATGTTTTCTTTTTTTTTACAGATAAAGTTAAAATTCACAGTCTGTGTCAAAAAAGCTAATAAACCCTTATCCAGAAGTGTTTAAAAGGGTTCTTAATGTCATAAGCAAAGGTTGCTAATAGGCATTTAAAAAAAACCAATATGAGTTAGGACCTTTAAGCTGCGGAACGCTAAAGATATTTATTTAACAATAGCATTTAAGATAAATTATTTATTCACGGCACGTCTGCATTTTCCCCCTTTTCTTTTGTTGACTTGAAAAATTGATTCGTTTGTTGTTGCTTACAAAGTGGAGTGATGCAACGTTTCTGCAAATTCTAAAACTCTTTTCACATTTTTCATACAATATTGCTATTTGAGCTAAGTAATATATTTTCGATGTTGCGAAGAACCAATGTGAGTCCGAATTTTAGCGTGTATTAGAGTAGCAATTGTTGAGGTACTTTAGACCTTAGATCAAAGTAAAATAAAGTCCAATGCGCATTTGGTTGAAGCACACGAAGTTTTGGTCCACGTGTTTGAAGTAATACCTAACGTTTCTTCAAAGTAAAGGCAATATTAACTAGCAATTGTTTTAACTTATTTCTCTCGTTTGAAATGTTCCATTTGTTTTAGTTTTATCTAAGCTTTAGAAGCATTTGAAGACCCGGTTGGTATTATGGTTACCACGCTGGAATACCAAGCAAGGGTCTTGGGTTCGAATCCCGGTCTGGCCATGGATGTTACATGTTTCTGCAATAGATGTTATATGTTGATTGGTTTCCATAATAAACAGACTAGTAGGTGCCGTAATTCATTACAATGTATGTGCCTGTGAGCGTTATTTCTCTATTCAAAACATAAGCGAGTTGACTCTATGAATTAAATTTTTGGAATATTATACATTACAAATATAAAGACGCG
Organism: Agonopterix heracliana; assembly: GCA_963693445.1. Classification (NCBI taxonomy): domain Eukaryota; kingdom Metazoa; phylum Arthropoda; class Insecta; order Lepidoptera; family Depressariidae; genus Agonopterix; species Agonopterix heracliana. The sequence goes on from OY856310.1 coordinate 9,134,005, forward strand.
CTTAAAAAAATTCTGTTCAACGACACTGGAATGCATAGCATAAACATATGCTCACGACTTTATTCCCCGAGGGGGTAGTCAGAGAATGGAATGATGGCGTTAAAATTGTTAAAAGATAGCTGTCAGAACAAAAGTGTTCCGTGATTCACGAAATTTTTCGATTCTTTAATAAGCATTTTAATGGTTTCAATACAAAAAGTCTGCGATGATTATTATTAATTATATTATTAGTATCAATGTGACAGGTTTTCTCGACTTTTAATATTGCCATCTACCGAAACGCCTCATTATTGCGATTATTGAGCCCCTTTATTTAATTCCACGAACTTCAACTTTCAAATTGTAGCAAAAATCATCAATCATTTTGAAAAGTCAAATACAATTTTCGCCGTGAATGTTGTTATGGTTTAAGCGTCAATTTAATCGATAAAACGGAATAAAATAATGAACTGACGGGCGGCGCGTCCATAAAACACGATTTTATCATACCGTGGGGAGGTACACGTTTTCGAATATCGTAATAAAAAAGTCACAGATGTCAAATTTATGACACCGGACCATTGTAAAGAGATTAAAAGATTTACTACGGATGCTACGGGGCGCTACGACACGGCTACGCAGCTACGGTTGTTAGTTCTACGAGGCAAACATTTTAAAAGTTTAATAACGTTGTAAGCTTTTTAATATCTGTGACAGGCACAATTGCATTCTAGACTTACCCTCACCAATAAACAGGAAGGAATTTTAGTAAACGTACCTGAAATAATACAGAAAAACGTTAATAATGTTGATGATTTCAATGCAAAACAAACAATATTACGATAGGAATACAGTCAGATGGGTGATGTAAGGATGTTTCAGACCATCAAACTGAATAATTTTCACTATGGGACCAGCTTTAAAATCGGGAAACAAAATTTGCAGTAAAGTTGAAATTTTCTATGGAACATAAGATTATTTATTATACGATTTTAATGTTGGCTCCATAGTGAAAGTTGTTCAGTTTGATGATCGGCAGCACACTGTTTCATTTAACGTATTTAAATTTACACAAAAACGTATGCACAAAGCATGCAGTTGTTAACACAGTAAAGCCTTTAAAATATTTAAAGCAGTCTTCCGCAATGTTTTATATTCTCTGAATAAAACAGAAAGTGGTGCCGGCGGCACGGCACGGCGGCGGACAGGAGGCGAGGCCAGTAAAATACACATTGTATCCAGAAGCCTCAACCTGCGCTAATGCTGGCCGTCATCCCGTCAGCCTCCGCGAATTATGAAAAGAAATTTCCCGTGGGGAACGCTGGGCCTTATAACGGTAGCTTCAAAACAACGCGGTATGCGGTCGCGTTCTCCATCGGTCGCTATATAAGAATTGTTGGATTGGACATAGGCCTCCCCCAAGGATCGCCATAGCGACTGGTCCTGCACTGCCCTCATCCGACAGGTACCCAAGCTGCGCTTTCCGGTACGCGGTCGCCACTCGAGAACCTTTCGGCCCCATCGGCCATCGGTTTTGCGAGCAATGTCCTTTGGGTTATGTCAGCTACCCAGCAGTGGACGTCCATTAGGCTGAGATCATGATGATGAGTAAAGTTATAATTTGAGTTAAAATTGTGTTGTCGACTCCGAATTTATTATTTTAATGATGGTGTTATACGAAATGCTTTAGGTGAATCGGTGTACTTCAGAGCAAGTTCAACCATTTTTACTACAGAGCCAAAATTGAATTCGCGAGATAATAATCAGCTGCTATGGAACATCAGATATTTTTTGCGGGTTTTCGAAATTAACTCCACAGAAAAGTTGTTTAGTATGGTGGTCTGAAGCACTTCCTTCGATAACTAACTTCTGTAACTCATTAAAATTTAAACCCTGTATCATCTAAATTTATTTTATTCAAAATCAGAGTTAGCTAAACCTCGAATTCTCCTTTTCAAAGGTAACCAATTTAATTTCTATAACTACAAAAGAACGCAGTCGCAGACCGCAGATCGCATCGGTTTGACGATACCTTAACTCTGCGAATAAATCACGGTAACGCGCTAACGCCGCCAAATAAATAATTTTCTTTATTCATCAAAATTAAAATGAGCAGTTGACAAAGAACCCTCCTTAATTAAAATCCGCTTTACCCCGGTGACTTTAGGGCGGAGTTCGAACATCAAGTTAGCTTAGTTTATTTGGACAACGGCTGTACGCAACAAACACCATTATTGGGAGTTAGGAGATTCGTGACAAATTTATTCTCGGAAAAAAATTGTTAGCAAGAAAATAAATTGTCTCGGATTACGGGTTTATCACCTTCGGCTTCAGGACCGACACAATAACGCTATTTACAGCTCCCGTTTATAAAACAATCAAATTACTTGTTTTATAAAACGAAAACGTGGAAAATAACACTCAAATGAAATTGCACCGGTACACAGATTAAGCCAGCAATTCCGTGGTTATAAAAGATTTATTTAGTTGTAACCGTGTGTTCTGTGCAAGTGCACAGCGGAGTTTTCAATTACACAAAGTGATGGCCGCAGCGTTGCCGGCGCACCGCGAAAAACGCCGCGCGGTCGGCAACCTGACCGATTGCACACCGCTCACAGCCGGACCCTTCGAGCGAAAATAAGCTCCAACAAAAAGAAAATAAGGTTAGTTTTCAAACGGATAAGAACCTCAGCTGCGAAAGTCGGGGGACAACTCGTTTTCGAAAGGTTGAAGGAAAACTCGATCGCTTTTCCAGGGGGAAGCTCTCAGTGGTTTATTGCGTTATTACCTGGACGTGTCTGCCGCGTCGGGACAGCCGCAATTTGGGGAGAAAAGAACGATATGTTGCGAGGAAAGGGATTTTATAGAGCTCAAGAGCGGCCCGGAGAAAAGACCAAGCGCCTTGGTCCACGCCTCGCGTAATTTTCTTTGATCGAAAACACTACACGACTCTACTCAAGTTTTTATTTTTATTCAATTCAATATTGTTGAACGGTTTGTAGGTAAGCTGCTGTTCGCACCATTGAACCGGATTTACTTGCAGTGATTTGTACTTAAGAGGCTAGGCGGGCTGAAATGCTAATTTGGAGAATATGTCACTTTTCCGACTGTATACGTAATTATCAGATCCGCACCACCCTTACACCCCGCCGACTAGAGTGCGAAAGAGACAACTGCAGCTAGGACCGATTTTATTTACATAAAATCGACGAAAACAGCATTTCGTATTCCCCTGTTTTCTCCTCCAAAACTAAACCGATTTTAATAATTCTTTCAAGAATAATATGAGAAAGACTTTCGCTATGTCTGTACGTTTTGCATTTTTTGTTTCTATTCGTCAAAATTGTTTACTGGATGTCTAAAAACGGGCGGTAAAATTTGTCATTTTCGAAGGTCTTAGTTCATACAGTAATTAATTAATGTAAAAAAGCATAACATAGGGACATGGCAGTGGTGACATAGATTGTATGGTAAAAAATATTTGCTCTAGTGATATTATCCACGGAGAAAACAGGGGAATACGTTTGTATGGAAAAAACTGTGCTGGTCTATCCTCATAATAAAATTGGATAAACTCTTGTGTTATGGAATTTTATTATTTTGATTTCACTTCTTCCATCAGTCTGTCACAGCGATTTTTAACATTGAAAGTAGAAATTTTTGTAGAAAACAGCATTATTGGCGTAAAATTAGTTTTTAATTGAGATGCATTTCGATTCGATGAGTTTCTGTTTTGTACCCACTGTCCATTATAAGTGGCGACGGGCTCACCCCCTGTCACACTAGTTTCGGTACTACTGGTGAAACGTGGATGTTTTGAGGTTTCAGGATATCTATAACTACCCCCTCGGGGAATATAGTCGTGAGCATATGCTATGCTATGCTATGCATTTCGGTCAATAACTAATTTCAAAGTTAAGAGTGGAAAAGTCTGTCACACAGACTGTACAAAATCTTAAAATAATTTCTGTTCACTCAATGAATCCTTAATGAATACTATAACGTTATTAAACAAAAGGACAGATACAATAAATCATCTACCTACATGAAATTCAATAAAAACGTCGATAGCGAATGATTTACCCCAATAATCGGGTGACAAAAACCGTAAGGACCTATGAAATAAGAGTGGATGTCCATAAAATAAAATAATAAGCGGTCAATAAAATCTTTGAGACGGTCGGGGTGAATCTGTCAAATACGTCTGCGAAGGCGAGGAAATAAAAGAAAGACGTCGGAGGGCGAAAGCGCCAAGTGGTCGAAATTTGATCGCCGTCAGACTAAATCGGAACCATCAATCGAAGGATAATTGGGACTTTAGTGTCACGATCAAATTATCCTGGTTACCTATGATGTCTTTAGCGTTTTAAAATATATTTGTCTTATTTGTTTTGCTATGACCAAAGATTTGGCTAAGATTATATTACTTGTTTTAAATTAAAATCAGTTGAAACTTTCTCGGTGCCAATACAATATTTTCTATAATTTGCTTTATGAGTATTCAAATATCAATCGGATACTTAGCAAACATTAATAAATCTTCGATGCCATGAAGAATTCTCTTACACATATAAAATAAAGGAAGAACGAGAAATAAAAAGGTTTAGAATCACTAGAAGCTCCAGCGACAGAACGCTAAAAATAAACCACTTTCCATAGAAATCAATGTACATTCTGTACTCCATACGGGCTCCATAACAATCGAGCCGGGAAATTGCCGACTGGTCCAATCCGCGCAATAACCCCCCGACTTCTCATTATGCAGATTGCCCTTTCACGTGTGCATGTTCACTAAACATCTAAGACCTCCACATGGTGAATCCACGTAATCTAGATGCAATTCTATTGCACAGATTTGTAGCTCATCTTACAATGAAGAGATAGTGGACAAGGGATTCCGGGTATAATTCAAGAGCTTAGTATAATAGATTATGGCGTACGTCGTAATTCTTGCTGCTATAATAGTTTTATTCTAAGGGATCAAAGGTTTCTTATGCAGTGTTTATGTGGGCGAAAGGCTAGCCACCCCTCACCACTTGACACGTCATTCAATCCTGAAACTAAATTGCTAAATCTGAGCATTGCTACAAATACATTGTATTGAGAGTATTGTTTTCGCGTCTTGACTGTTTGAGGGTATTGTATTATACATTATTAAACAGAAAGTTATAGCAATGTTTATATTCACCCCAAAAGAGAGTAGGTACGCTCATGAGTTTTTATGTATGAATAATATTTGTATTTCAATCTCTTGCGTCCTAAAATCCAGATTAATTACAGTCAACGCTGTACAATATAAAAATTCTGATCCATGTTTCACTTGTATTTTATAAAAAATTCTGAAATAAAAATAAGTGTGTCAGAGTCAATCAGAGAAATTGCAATATCAGTTACAAACTCAAGAACTCCAATGCAATTTCTTAGCTTGAAAAGGTAAGTAAATAAGTTTTCCATCTTATAAAATAGTTCTAGCCGTTGCAATAAATTTCTCCGTGATTATTTATGCAGAAAACGATAACGAGCTCATGCGACGCACAGTAGTACATAAAAATATATCATGGGACAGTATAGGGTATCTTAAACTGGTTTATAAATTTAGCAAATCTGATTTATGGAATCTATAGATCTATGCCGTAGTAATACAAGATAAGTATATAAAAATCTATCTCATCGGGAAAATAAAAAAAATTGTAAACGTTTTTTGTGGGAAGAAAATTACATTTTTGGGATTTAAAAAATGCCCGTTTGGACTTAAAATTATTTTATTGTCGGAAAGTCAATGACCAATTATATTTACCATAATAAGGGACTCCGTGAAGTTTGATGATAAAATACCAAAAAAAAATTACTTTTTCATCCAATCTAAAAGCTTTTTTGTCATGTTCCCGATGAGATGTTTCTACATGTATCTTGTATTACTACAAGTTTAGATCTATAGACTGTGTAAATCAGATTTGCTAAATTTAAACACCAGTTTCATATACCCTTTGTTCCTATATAAATTTTTATGGACTACTGTGCGACGGTTGCATAAAGGTAAGTAATATTGTAATGAGTGTATCGCAGGCTAGATAATCTGCATAATTGGAAATTGTCGTAGGATATTGCGTCCGCACGAGGCGGCTGGCAATTTTCTGCGTCATTTCCTGCGAATCCTCCGCTCGGACGATTCCACGGATCCCATGCGCGTTGCTCTAGCCTGCTAACTGAATTGATGTTGTCTTAAAATTCAATTAGAAATCACTCAGGTATGTTTGTGGCTTCTCATTTCTCTTTTCAGCTCAACAAGTTTCACTACAAAAGCTTTTATTACGTCAGTACAAGAGAGCACCACATCATCATCATCATTTTCAGCCTGTATCTACCCACTGCAGGGCATAAGCCTCCTCCATATTTTGCCATTCTTCTCGGTCCTGTGCCAGTCGCATCCAGGTCTTGCCTGTACTTTTCCAGATGTCGTCAACCCACCTGGCTGCCGGACGACCCACTTCTCGAAAGACCACAAAGAGAGCACCACAGAATTATGGTAATTAATTTTAGAATTTTTAACGCGATGGATCTAACGTTGTTACCATGTGAAATAGAGATAGTAATTCTGATTACATAGGTATTACAATAATTTATGTAATATAAGCTCACAAACAACAAAATAGGGACCTATACGAACAATTTACCACGATATACGAGTAATCCTCTTAGACATTTTAGAATAATGAATAACTAGAAATTACTAAGTAAGTATATATATTTAAAAAAAAAAAGTCAATCTATTATAATTTCTAAATGTTGAAATACATTTTTTTTAATTTACTTATTACTAAATTTAAAATATTTTGCATTGTATTAGGTAATTAAAAGACTTTGACAGTGTCTCAAATATAGAAATTCGTGGCGAAATTTAGAGGGATCAAATTATGTTTATTTAATTAAACATGGCCCCAAGCAAACATCAGTCATAATGTCGGGAGGGTAGGAATTTGTGCCCTTTGATTACGTTTCTGTCTGTCCTGTTTCAGGTTCGTACCAAAGAAATTTTGACAACAATTTATACTCTCGTAATTACTCAGTATCCACCTATTTGGAAGTAGAGAGTAATTGTCTTGAAATATGTAACATCATTATTTCAAAGTATTAAATAATTATAATGTATTTTAGACAATAAACCTAAACAAACTAATTAAAAACGGCAAATTGATAACAAAGTAAAAATTATAAACATAACTTTCAAATATATTTAGGCTGGAGCATAGTATAATATCAATATAAATAAAGTTTCATACCTCTGCACTATAAATTCTTGGACTAATCCTTAATAATTTCTGAACATTAAAACTAAAACCAGATCATCTATCGCATTCTGTCCACAATATGCGTCACGATTGATGCGTCTCTAGAACATCACGCGATCTGTCGTGCCGTAGCACGTTTTTTTTATCGGATGAAAGAATATGAAAGCCCCTATTTGTAAACCCGGAGAATAGTTTCAACGGACCACTGGGTTACCAGTTTTTACTTAATTATACATTGTGCAAAGATGCGTTACTTCATTTATATTTCATAAGTAAAGAGAGCGTTAATGCTATTGGATTTTTTGTTGATTAATCCGTTAAGATTCTAGACGTAATAGTATCCCATTTTCTGTAATAATTGCTAGTTAATTATAGGGGAGAAATATCGTGATTGCTGGAATTGAATAAACGCAATAACGAACTGTCTTATAAAAACTTGATCATAAATAATGAAAGTATAAGTAGGTACATAATTATCAATTCTAAATAGTCTCTTGGTAGTGGTCGGCTGGACGTGTTGGCTTGCGATTTAATTGGCCACGTGGCTCCGCCGTTTTATGGCGGTTTCGAGTGTCTGTTTTAGTTTAAAAACGGGGCTTTGAGATCGCCATATCCTATTACCGTACAATATCTAATAAATATATCTTCAACACTTGACACTAGCGAAATCTAACAAGGAAACGCCAATAAATAAAAATAGAATAGAATAGAACTAGACAATATGAAAGGTACTAATATAAAAATGAATAAGATCTGAACTACGCTACCGTTAATTTCAGGTTACTACGACATTTATACTTTAGGCAAGCCACCTTTTTTCGTAAAACAGCCTATCTCACAGTACCTAATTCCTATTAGGAGGACACAAATAAGACACGAGGCGTGTAAGGATTACTACTAGATGAAGTCACGTAGACCGACCACTGAAATGCGATGACATTGCAATCCTAGTGCAGTTGCGTGCAAACGGGATGCATTTCGAGAGATAATCTCCACTAATCGACTTTGGTATGAGTGTCCACCTGAACAAACTATTAAGCTGAGTGTCCATTGGATTTCCAGTACAATAATTTGTTTGCGTTAATAGAAATTGTAATGGTAGCAGCGGCAATTTGCAACACAATGCTTCGAATAAAATAATATTGCTGGCCATGTTATTTTTAGTTCCAATTGACATCGCAAATATCAAATACTCGCTGGAATCCCTACAAAATTGCCATACCATCGTCCATCCACTATAAGTATACCGCTTTTAGGAGTTGAATTTTAAAGTATCTTGTCTCTATCTTAGAATCAAGAAGAAACAAAATTATTTCAGCACGTCTAGCATGCCATCCACGACAAAGCGACAAAACGAGAAAAACTTCATCCGCGCTATTTTTGGCAACAAAGACGTAAGCGCATCTCGATTTTCACCGTTTTCTCGAGAGTGGCATGCGAGGCCTACAGGATTGTATTTTTTTGTTTGTTCTGGACATGCCTAGATTAATCAGTGACTTATTTTGACAAAAAAAATCATAACAGATAATTGCATATCTTTTTTACTCTAGCAATTTCATAAAATAAATTAATAAGATATCGGTAGCTCGTTCCATCAACAACAACTTTCAAAATCTATAGCAAACCTACTAGAGTTTAAATTAAAGTGTTTACTTAGTAACATTTAACCGGATCCATTGAAAGTTTCTCTTAATTAATCTTTTAAGCTATTTAGTCAAAGAGAAGTAAATTCCTTTGCCAGCCTTATTGAATTCTAAGACAGGGAAGTTGCTTTAAATAAGAAAGCATCGATACCCGATGTTTGAGCTCGGTAGTCTTTAAACGATTTCCTAACTTAATATAAAGTTACAAAAGATTGTCTTGGAACTTTCCTGGAGAAATAAACCCTTACAAAATGCCGATGGAATGTAAGGGTTTCTTGTTGGCTTCCGACGTTTCTCTGAAACATTTTAATAGGTATTCTAACGTGTAAATGTAGTCTATTGGCGGAGACCTGTGCCTAAATAATTGTTTCTTTTATAACGACACTGCTTTAGTTGGAATTGTTTTTCTAATTCTAATTCACAAATCAATAATAAAAAGAAAGAGGAAGAAATAACTTTTTAGCGATAGGACCACGATAGGACCTAAGCCTGTTTTTGTATTTTCTGTATTTCCTGTTTGTTTACTCTCGGTATACTTTGTTTTTTGGGGTAAAATAAAGTATAATTGATTGATTGATTGAATAATAAAGTTATCAAGAGGTCGCACGTTAATTATACTTAGTTTTTACAATACTTATGCTCATTTTTTATATCCAATGTGTGTGTGTGTTTAATTGATTATAAGCCCAAAGCTGTTGAATTAGTAGTGATGTTTTTCTATTTAATAAAGGCTTTATTAAATGATTACTACTTTTGTATTACTTATCATGTTCTTCTCATGTTGTCTGAAATAAATTATTTTTATTTGTATTAATTTATTTTTAATAAAACGAACATCTCAAACTTAAATAGCTTTTATTTAAATAGCTATTATGTTTTCTACTTCAAAAAAGATGCAATAAAAAAAATTGCATGAAAAATGTGTTACGTTACTCAATTACATTCGACAATATAAAATAACAATACCCAAACCATGCGCATAAAGATAGTAACATTTTCAGCTTCTCTATAGCAAAACATTTTAAATATGGAGCCACATTTTTAAAATTCAAGTAGCAAATCGCACGGTGAATTAGCCACGTAAATTACCATTGTAAATAGTCGACGGAGGTAATAGTGAATATTGAATTATAGATGAAGTATTGGAGGTGTTCGATGAATCTAGTTTTTTCTCGTTTAAAACCCTGAGGGAAATTCCCGACAACGTGGCGGTTGGAAGCCCTCAATTTATGCAGGAACCGCATTGGCGTCGATCAGTTGACAATCTTGACACACGGCGGGGAACAATGCGGTTCTAGAGCTTAGAAGCCTGTCAAAACTACAGATTCAACTCATTAACGTTTTTTGATAAAATATGTGCTGGGTCTTGTTATTTTAAACAAGCGTTACTGAACTTATCTAGCGGCGTCTTTGGGTTCGCAGAATTGTACTTGAAAATGTTGTATTGTGCACAGAAGGGAGGTACAATAAAGAATACAGTTAACACTTTGTTAGTTACTCTAATCTGGTGGGATATATTATCGTTATAATAATGACTTGTTTATCTATAAAACTGTGTCTTAAATCGAAATCGGACATTTAGTTTCTTTACTTAATTAGAACAATAAAAAATAGAGCCTTTGCCCTGCAGTTGGATCCTGCAGGTTATAATCATGTATTTTTGTATTTATGTACCTACCCAAGTATTTATATTTATAAGACAACAAAAGTGAAAGAATAATCAAGATCCATGAAATCGTTTTTGGGAAAATCATTAACTAGAACTGCATAAGGGAAAAACATAGAAGCTCCCTTTTTAAAGTCGGTCATATAAAATTATGATCACTCATCCAATTTTCAATACAGGATTTACCATGAAAAGCCAGAACAATGAATGCGAATTTAAGAGCATAGAACAAAGCAGTACAAAGGGTAGCACAAATGGGAAATATGCCTGTTGTTTGTGTTATAAACCCAGCCAATCACGTCGGAGTGTGCACAATGTGCGACTAAACGCCACGGCAACAAAAGAGCCATAAAGAATGGGCCACCGACACACTCACGCTAATAAAATAGTTCGGAGCAACAGGTTGCTCGGGCCCGCTCCAGCAATACAATGGCAATAGTACTACGAACTATTCATCTGTCTGTGATCCTAGTACTTACGCAGGCTTTGGTTACCTATGTATTGTACGAGTAGGCCTCTCGAGAACGGATTGGGACTTAACCTAATTATCACATAGCGCTATAATCTTATTAATTCTGATGTTTGTAGATGGATGAATAGTCTTATGTTTTATTTGATATGGTATTTTAATTAGCAAACTGTTTCTACATTGCATTGGAATGAATACCGGGTTTGATTTTCATTTGGTCTTTTGTACGGGCATTTTAATTAAAATCGTACGTATTCAAAGCTGAATGATATAACCAATGGAATGGTTTTTAGAATTTCCAGGTATATGCAAAACTATTTTGTTAGAAGTTGTGCACATAGCATGTATGTGTATAGTATAGATAATTAAAAAACGTATTCCGTGACTATCCACAACTTTATGTACCTGTTTTTAATGGATATCAAACAAAGTGTAGTGATTCGTTCTTATAGAGCCCAATTTTTATTGCTATAGAAATTTTAGAAAACTTATAAGTTTTACCACTAATGTTGTCGCCAATTTAATAAACTAAAAATTAAAATTCTCAGAACTATAAACAATGTTTTGATCCCAGAGTGAAGTTACAAACCTTTTATTATGGAAACCAGAAAACCACGACACAAACATCATAACCGAACCGGGATTCGAATCGAATCCAGGACATCTGGTCTGGCAATCCAGCTTGGTAACTATCTCACCAACAGGGTCGTCATATTGCTATTCAAGGAAGGAACGTCACAAAAATTAAGACTTGAGAGCTGTTTCTCCAGAATCTATAACAACGTTTAAACGACACTGTATGACGAATACAAAAAATTTGTTTCAACAATATTTGTTGGAAACTGCAAATCGAAAACTGACCAGATTTCATGCTTTGAAGAAAAATCTTTTCATGTCGAATTTCAAAAAGTTACTACTTTCTGTACAAACCGTTATATATATAGTTATACCTACTAAGTACTAACCCAAAAGCTGACATCTAGATGACTCTGTAAATTGATAATTAATTTAATATGGATTAATTTAGATGATTCGTCATGATGAATTTATACATCGTGTACGCTATTATGTTTTAGTAGATTATGTAAAAGTAAGTGAGTTATAGCCTATAGAATCCCACTGCAGGGCAAAGGCCTCCTCTCACGAATAAAGGTGAGAGGGAGTGGGCCATACTCCAGATGTAGATTATGTAATGTTGAAATTATTATTCTAATGTCACTAAATAATATACAATATATAGTTATCTTTACACATAATTCTTATAACATATTTCTGTTTGTTTACTGCGGCAAGAAACACGGTCCAACAAGGGGCTCGCGTGTATACCTCGCGGTTCTACGACGGGATTTACAAGTTTCTTCTATTGGCCCAAACGCTTGTTTCTGTAGTTTGCTAAGGCTTATCAAGTTTCGGAACATTGTTTTCATCTGGAACTTGCTTTTTGATCTTTTGATACTTTAATACTTGGCTGTTTGTGGTAATCATAGTGTACGGTCCAATACACCGTAGGTATAGAGTTTTTCTTGTGTCAGCCGCCTGCCGCGAGCGTTCCGCGTGTGCTCATCATGAACTATCACTATATCAAATCTTAGTCGTAATTATCATAGCAGTACCTAATCAAAAATCAATATACACTTTCACGTCTTTTTCGTCTTCTCGGTATCATCAAACTATCATCAGAAAAGGGAGTTCGTAGCAACCAGAACACTCAGCTTATATTTAGATTTCAGTCTTAAAAACGATTCTGCTGGTTACACAGAAACTCATGCATATTCTTCTTAAATTAAAATGAGAAACAAAAGCGGTTAAAGACGATTTTAATCTTTCAGTTAAATTAAAGACAAATACATCGCCGCTTGTAAATCCACAGCAATTGAAAATGAAAAGCGAGTATCTAATAAAACGAAAAGACATTAAAATTATGCGTAAACAGAAGCTCCGACGTTAAATGTTCTACCGCAGACAAGAACAATCTGTTAAACAAAACAAGGAACACGCTGTGAAAGCGGCAGTAAGTGAGGAGTGACAAAACTTGAGTCGGACTAATTAGCAATACAAACATGAATCAGAGGCTATTAGTTGTAATTGAATTGTCTCTGGCGGCGAAGTTGGCGGCGGCAAATTTAAATATCACGCTTTAAAGAACGAGCTACTTTTACTCGACGGTGAAGTTCCAACTTGAAAAGTTTACTCAAAAATGTTCGAATTGTATATTCAAAACGTAGTTGCGTGTGTAACTGTCATTACAAAGTTTGAAGTGGAATTAGTATTTCACAAACGAAAACATGTCATTCAGTTCCAACATTGAATTTCAATACGGTCATTGTTTTCGATTCGGCTAATAAATATTCATAGAATACAAATGATGCTAAATTACGGCGACAACTTCGGGCGATCAGGAACCCTAGAGACCGAGGCTCCGCCACAATTTTTCATTGATATTTTTCATAAAACACTCTCGTTGCTCCACGAAAATTATCTCCCCCATTGACTACAATTTTTCACGGCAAGTTTGACATCCATCCATTAAATTTTTTCCACTTTTATCTTAAAACCGTCATGGCAAAGTTGGATTGTGTTAATTGCGGGTTGGATACTTTTTGTGAATACAATTTTGCAAAGTAAGAAGTGCTTTTTCAGGTAATCGTACGATGGTCTGTAGAAGGTAGATAAGCTTTATATAATTATTGTTGTAATGGTGTCGCTGCGCTTCAGCCTCGGACAGTGGAAGCCTATCAAGAAAACGACCTTTCTTCTGTGAATCCTTATAATAGACTTAAAACAATATTTTCACCAACAATCAAATGTCACACATAACATACAAAAAGAACACTGCTTTTTAAATATAAAACCTACGGCGGCCAGTGTCGACGACAAATGGGTTATGAAGAATGTCAATAATTAAGATCCCTTTAATTCTGCAGTCATCATCATTGGTCTGTACAATACAGGCTGCAAACCCACTGCTGGGGTAAAACCCTTATGGGCTTAAGTCCACGCGTGACTAATGCGGATTGGTAGACTTCACATGTGCATGCGTTTCTTCTTCAAAGTATGCTGGTTTCCATCGCGTTGTTTTCCTTCACGATCAGTTGGTCAGTCAGTATTGTGTATTTAAGATTATGGTATGTAAAGAAAAACGCATTGCCTACAAAGCATTTAGTGACAAGTGAGTGCATTTTCGAACCGGGAGTTGGACCCTCGTGACTAAAAGTCTACGCCCCTCAAAAGCACGCCATTCTTTGCTACCATCTAAACTACTCAAATGTTTCGATTACCGTAATTATTATTACCGTAAATATCGATAGGTACTACCCATTATTAGGACGTTTCCTTAACAGTGTTTATGAGTACATGACATGATCCCCAGGCCTTGCCGCATGCGCGTTTTGGTATTTCGTAGTTGGTTGTTGATTGATAAAAATATGGCAGAATAATTATCAAGATAAATCTTTTTGTTGTGGATATTACTTACGGAAAACTGAAATTTAAATAAAAAGTCCGTGCTGAAATCGAGATATACGATTCTGTACCTATCACCGCTGCAATATTTCAATCCGGGAAAATTCGCCAAAAATCAAATAGCCCAGCAACCTCGTGGCGGGCTCAACGCAATTTATTTGTAACGGTTTTCAGCTGAGTCGTCATGTACGTGTTATCAATGAGACAGATCGTGCGTATGCTCACACACTCACATACGTTCCGCGAATAAACACAATTAGCTAGATTAGGGTTGCTGGTGGCTGTCTCTTATGTGATGAGTTACAAAGGTTTATATACGTTTTACTCTCATTAGAGGCATATATAAATAACCAGACTATTGCCCTTAGCCTATAGGATTGCGTAGTCAAACAAGTGACCCTTATACTTTTGTCCCATTCTGTCTGTCTGTCTGCCTCAATTTCTCCCTCATCTTTGAACCTATTGAATCGAAATTTGGCAAGAAGACAGATAATGGTAACCCAAAAACATAAATGTGGTAATTAAGAAGAACCGTTTTTTCGAAATTTTTTTACAACCAAAAGGGGGTTGGAGACAAAAATAGTTTTAGTTTTTTAACTCAATAGAGTGAGGTGTCGTTGAATAGCAGCTCTTGTATAATGGAAACAAACACCTACACAAACTAAGTCGTTAATGCATTTTATGTCAAATACATTATGCGCTCATAGTCAAAAACAGGGCGTTTTTCTGCGACGTTTTAGCTATAATTATTAAAAGACAGAAAGACGCCTCATACTGCCACATTATAAATGTTTTAGAATACAGCAACGATTAATCAAACAAACGATTACATTTCAATTAATTATTCAAATTGTCATGGTACTTTGAAACAAATTGCTCTAAAAATCAATGTAATTTACGACAATTACATTATTTTATAGGTATCTAGGTTTTCTTCCTACAGAATTCAGTGGAATTGGGGTCGTTTTGAAGGAGACTTTGAAATCTAGAAAAAAATCAGCTGAATTAAATCAATTTTTGTCGAGAAGCTATTGACTTTTCTATGGAACAGTTGATTTTTATGTTGTCTCCATAGTAAAACTTGTTTAGCATGATAGTCTGAAGCACCCCGTTTAATACGTAACGCATTAAAATTTACACCCTGTATATCCACGTACCTACGTAGCTACGTTTATTTTACGTGAACGTTTAAGTACGAGTACTAATTACGTCTCATACGTCATACGTGCGGAAGGCACGCGTTCGCGCCATCACATATCTACTTGGTATATCTCCCCCTTAATATTCTCATGTGGGTAAGCATAAATTACAACTCGAATTTCATTCTCTTGTTTCAACATTTGAACTTTACTTATGGTTGCCACAGATGTTAGAAAGTCGGTCACAGATATCGCTTATCAGATGTGAAGAGTTTAAAACTTGAATTAATGTAGGTACAGGGTGTAACAAAACAACCTTGTAATATTGAAAGGGGTGGTATAGACCATCACATTGAACAACTTTTACTATAGAGACAACGTCGAAAATAAATAAAAATATTCAGCTGAGAGCAAAACATTTTGAGTCGCGTTGGTACTGCAGTTTTGATCGTAGATTTTTTTAATTTTTTCTCGATGCTCCATAGTGAAAGTTGTTGATAGCGACTGTTTTTTATTACAACCTATACAGGGTGTTACATAAATAAGAAGAAATTCTAAAGGGGGTTGTTTAGACCGTCAAACTGAACAACTTTCTCTATGGGACCAACATCGAAATCGCGAAAAAAAAAACTTATTATCCCATACATATTTTAGCTCGAGTCGATTTCTAGAGTACAGAACATACATTTTTTTTTCGCGATTTCGATATTGGTCCCATAGTGAAAGTTGATCAATGTTTATTTGTACTTTTGTAACACCTTGTATATGAGGAGTTGAGGACTAGCATTATTTGTTGATCACGACACGATACAAAAAATTCGCAAACGAACATTTCAGTGCATTTAACGGTTGATATGAAACTATTCTACTTACTTACTAATCTTTCTATTTATAAGCCCGTCCAAACATGCGTTTTGCGCGCGTATTTCTGCGAAGAAGTCGCAGAGAAAACTGTAGCGATTCCATTCAGATTGCACGCCCGCAGTCTTGCCCCACTGAAAAATATCAGATCAAAATGCCAGTCTGGAAGGGCTTTAAGAAAATCTTTGACTAAGAAAGCAATTTTTCATCAAAATTCTACTTATAAAATACGAACAGAATTTGACGTAAGGAAGATTATTTCTTATCTTTGTTGGTATTAGTATATTGAGATTAAAATAGAGGATAATAATCCTAGATGCTCAAAGCTGGGCTTCTGAGTCGGAGACGCACAAAGAGATATAATCTTCAAGTATCTATATTCAATCTAACGTACTTCGAACCTTAACGTGGAGGGGCCAAGGGTGAATATTTAATAACTAAATCATATTCTATCACTATTTTTACGAGAAATTGCTTTATCGTAAGCATACGCTCACTGCTATATTCCTCGGGGTAGTCAGGGATAAAATCTAATATTTCCGAATTTTAATATTTGACTAGCAATGCCCAAACTCTGTCCAGTATGAAAAGTAGTGAGCCACGCCTCGAAAGTGAAACATGTCCTTCGCCCAAAAGCCTGTGGAAATTACATGAAGTAATTTTTTTAACTGTTATTTAATAAGTAAACGAGGGGACCAATAAAAACCGCATTGATTACATGTTTACAACATAAAACCAGTGTTTTTAATATCTTATAATTCGTATATAAAGGGTCCTTCTTAATATGCTGACGGCTTTTTAAGTGGACGATCAGACCATCAAACTAAACAACTTTGTTTACGGGACCAACGTCGAAAACGCGGAAAAAATCTGCCGTCGCGTCCCATACATTTGGTTCAAGCAGGATTCCAGTTGGTCCCATAGAGAAAGTGGTTCAGATTGATTGTCTGATCATCCTCTTAAAAAAGTCAGTTGGGCCCTGTATATAACACATTTACACAAATCTCGAGTTCAAACACAATATATTTTGTCAAGTACCTAATATTTAATACCCAGAAAAGTAAGAGATTCAAGAGGCAGTTTGTATGAAACGTTTCCTCGACTCAGCTAAGACGGGATTAGGTTGCCTGTAGCACGCATTGAGATTTCGCAGTCCTCAGTCGCGGAGAAAGTAGAATTTATGAATTATATCTTTTATAGGTCTCGAGTACCTACTTTTCTTGAAAAAGTCAGTCGGAGCCGCTTTCGTTCGGTGGAGACGACGTAAATCGTAAGTTTTTTATAAATTACCGAAAGATAATTGTTTCTGGAGTTTTGAAAATGGCATTATGATAAACTTAGGTTGTAGGTACTTCTCAGTTTCAAAGGTCACAACGATAACTAGCTTACTTGAGCTACTATTATTCTTTAGCGCTGTTTTTTTCGAACTGTTCTCACAGTTTGGTAGAGCTTATTATAATCAAAATTAGTTTACTTTGTTTAATAAATAGTAAAAATTGCTTCAACTGAGTCCTTTGGTTGAAGTAGCGAGTCTTTGGATCAAAAGGTGACCACACGATCAAGCAAGAAATCGAACATTTAATTTACAAAATTAAATGTTCGATTGCGACTAATTCCTTTGTCCCATCAGAACTATTCAGTGACCTAATTGTATATAATATTTTATCCTACACACAAGACACATTGATACAAACAATAGAAAAGACTTGTCCAAAGGCGAGCTTACAATCGTTGCTTTATTGAAGAATTACCAAGAAGTTCTAAAATTTAGAGCTAAGAGAGATTAATGGTAGAAAGCGACCCCAAATCGGGATAAGGGTAAAAGAATGGCGATGATGACAATTGTAGAAATTAATAGTCTTCTGCTTACACTAATCTCAGGGTGCATCTCCGGGTGCCAACACAAATTATTTATTATCTTGGAATAATGTTTTACGATTCTCTGTAGCATTGATGCCGTGGTGATCCAGTGGCGAGTAACCTTGCCTGCCGTGCAGGAGGCGATGGTTTGATTCCCATCCAGGCCGACTCGTACCAATGAGTTTGTCGGAATTTATGTACGATTTGTAACACCACTGGCTTTTCGATGAAGGAAAACATCATGAGGAAACCGGCATGCTTCAATTTCGAGGCATGTATTGTACCTACTGTCAATTATAAGTGGCGACGGGCTCACCCCCCGTCACACTGGACAGAGTTTCGGTACTACTGGTGAAAAGTGGATGTTCTGAATTTTCAGAATATCTCTGACTATAATTAATCGGGGAATATAGTCGTGAGCATATGATTCTCTATTGGCCTTCCTCTACCCTGTTCTCTGGTTTGGAATCACGCAAACGGGAAATATTCGTGTTAATGTATACGAATATTGTTACCCAAGTCATGTTTATTAACATGTTCTGGATGGTTATTTAGCTACAATAATGTTTATATGTCTAGACTAGATTCTTGATCTTCTTTCGATATGATATCGTTTCTGTAACAATGCAATAAATCGCATTGTAGTATTAGTGCTTGTATTATTATTTTGTTCGAAAAATATTTGTACGAAAATTACAACAGCGTTTGCTTCAAGCTCCGTTAGCTAAATGGATACTTTTGGATACTCAATAAAATACAAAATTGATCGAAGTAAATCTGCTTATTCTCAGAATTAATTTTTCCCGAAAAATCGACGATGCGTTGTTTGAGCTTTACAAATATATCTGTACTGTTCGACAACAACAACGTTCAACATCCTCATCAACAGTAGGCCACCAGACTTGACCTTTGTACTTTTAATACCGTAGTTTTGAAGCTCATTTTATATATTCAAAATTGCAATTTAAGTAACCACTATGAGCGCTCGCTGTACGAAATTCAATACGAAAATGGGAGTAAAACTACTGTAGTATACTACAGTTTCATGGTACGCCTAGTTCCAAAATAAAAATGTATTGGAATATCAAAATTCTTTATTCATGCTATACTTGGGTACCTGTAGCAAATGAGGGTGATAGTGATAGCTAAGTAATGAGTTCTAATATTGTCAGTGACTGTACATACGCCATCAGAAACTTGGATGTCTGAGAGGCTGGTCCTTCGAGCGGGACTTTATCTGATCTAGCCTCGGGATTAATTAACTTAAATGCAACAAGTCCGAGTTTGCGCTGCTCTCGAGACCGACTGTCTCGTGTTTTATTATGGAAGCCGACTGAATTAAGTAAGTAGTTCATGATTGTGTTACGTTTTGCTATAAAACGTTCGCGGAGATAATTGCGTTCCTTTGAAAATATGACGATTTCTTTTATTAAACCATTACATGGAAACTGCATGCGAACCATGGTATAAATACCTATCTACTTATGTGTGAAAATAAAAGAAAATTAAGACTGGATGTTCTGATAAATTTTTTGCGAAACTACTTAAATGTTTATTCATTAAAAAAATCTGATAAATTGATGGTGGTAACTTAAATATAAAGGATCGATTATTTTTAATATTAGCAATAGGGTTAAATATATAAATAGACACAATGTTTTAAAATAAAAACAAGAGCTTTTAAAAATGCAAGAGAAAAAAGTTAGTTACATTTAAAATAAAGACAGCACAGTGACAGATATTTTTTCAGAAGCGAAAAATGTACACTATACCGTAGACTCGTAGTCAGATAAATTGACTTGAGCGTAACAACTCGCCGCGTTTGCTTTGCTCTAGAGCTGAGCCGTCGCCTATTTTATTACACCGAATTAAATAGCCGAGCCCGTTTAAAGATCTTGCTACGACGAAATCACGGAGATTTTATAATTGTAAAGCTCGTCCAAAATACCGCAGAATCTCAAGACTAAGTCACCACTGTGTACTGCCAGTGATGACATACGGAACTGTGATGTAGTTGCTTCATAAAATGGCAGGAAATCACCCAAAGGGCAATGCAGAGGGCTATGCTCGGAATTTTCCTTCGAGATCGAATCAGAATATCTCTGACTACCCCCTCGGGGAATATAGTCGTGAGCATATGTATGTATGTGTATGTATGTAGATCGAATCAGAAATGAAGAGGTCCGCAGAAGAACCAGAGTAGCCGACGTACCCCAAAGAATTGCTCAACTAAAGTGGCAATGGGCGGGGCACATTGATCGCAAAACCGAAGAGTTCTTGAGTGGCGACCGTTTACCGGAAAGCGCAGCGTGGATTGGTTAGGTTAGGTCCCCCACAAGGTGGACCGACGACCTGGTGAAGGCGGCGGAGAACACGTAGGATGAGAGCAGGCAGCGCAAGTCCGGTCATTGTAGCGAATCTTGGGGGAGGCCTATATCCAGCAGTGGACGTCTATTGGATTGTATGATGTCAGCTAGTTGTTGATAATAAGCTTGTGAAAACACAATAATGAGACATTACTTAATTCAAAGACCCAATTAAAATTTCATTTACTCCACTGTCAATCGATAACAAACCATCTTTATACAAGGGACCAGACCAATATATTAGCCTAAAAGAATCACTCTGCGCCGTTGTATCGAATTCGATTGACGGTCCGATATCCCCGTTATTGGGTACCCGGGAACCTTGCATTGAACGTTCGGAGTATTGTCGAAAAACATTCAAATTTCACCTCTTTCCTTAAGGTTTAAGAGTTAGGTCGAGTGTAAAGATAAGGTTTTGTGGATACACGGAAGCATCCTAATGACGGACTGGACTACAATAGCACGTGTGGCCCTTGTTATTGGTATCTGACCTGACCGCTACGAGCGATTTGTCTAAATGAGATCCGGACCTCTCCTCGGAGATCGCTTTGTTATTTTTTCGTATCGTCCGCTGCTAGTGACGTATTGAGTTTTATCTGAACGTTATTCCTCGATTTTACAGATTCAATGATTGTATCGGGTTTCAAGTTATATAGTGAGATTCAATTCTATAAGCTCCGAGCAAGGTTCGCTTTATGGAAAAACATCAGTATGGCCAAAAAGTTCAAATCACTAACACACATTTTTACGTATGCTAGAAAAAGGAAACTCATGAAACAGTTGGTAAATAAAAAACGGATATAAACTACATAAACGTAAAAACTACAAGGCCTAAGTTATTTACCTGCACAACAAAATTTCCTAAACCAAACAATCGATTCTCACATCTAAATCTACTCTATTAAGAGACACAACGACTGCAAACTTCATCGCTACGTGGTTCACCGCACCGTAATCCCGTACGTCGATTAATCTTCGTTCCCACTCTCACGAGGTGGTTTGTTGTGGGTAAATTTGTGGCTGAATTTGTGGCTACGGCCACGATTTGCCGACCATAGGCCCCTGGGGACATGTACGTCATAGTAAGCCTTTGTTAGCTAATCGCCACTTTTATCGATACGAGATTAGTGGAGATTAAAGTGAGGTGGCTTGATTTTGTGAAAACAATGATACGACTATCGAACAAGTTCCTGTGAGAGGATAGGATTATGTCGTCGATCTAACTAGATCAAGTTACTGGCTATAAAATTATGTTCTCGGTTCGAATTGATCAAAAATATCAATAGTAGAACCGATAATTTTCCAAAGTATAGGCCTACTTTTATCACCCCATGAATGACTTGTATCTTACAGGACATAACTTAGGTACTTTTATTTTAATTAAAATATTGACGACTAAAACGAAGTAGATAAGTGCAAAGCGCAAAAACATCCCTAAAGATATTCACGTAGAGAGAATGAATGAAAGGAGACTTACGAATGAAATAAGTCAAGCAAAGGTGAGCGGAATAAGTGTTGGGAGAGGCCGTCCGAGGAAAATATACCATGATCAAATCAATGGTCTTTTCCGAAAAAGTCAATAGCACCCTCAATCGACGGAAGTGCACAAAAAAAATTTATGAATTTGAATGAGGCTAAAGAGGTGTGTCAGAGACGTAGCGTGTGGCGGTCCGTGGTCTCTGCCTACCCCCATGGGACAAAGGCGTGAGCTAATAAGATATTTCTTTCCCCAATCCGACCAGAGATACAATTAGTAAGTATACAAAATGTTTAGTTTAGTAAATAGTTAGTGTAGTTAAATAATACAAATAATACAAATGCTCCTTTGCTTCAGTATCTTACTAATTTATAATTTTGTTTATTTTGGTACCTAACTACTAGAAACGGAAAATAAGCATGAGCTATATATTATTAATTCATACTTAATGGAGTTATCCGAAGACAGTTAACAATACATTGAGGAAATAATGTGGTGACTTACAAAACAGGATAAACCAGGAACAATCGGAAAATATTAGGTGTGCCCCAAAAAAATTAATAAATATTTTGCACGGCAATGTCAAACATTAGTTAGTTAATCACTCTAATTCCTCAATCAGTAATTCCCTTAACACACGTTTATATTAATTATAACTGGAAATATAGAGGTAGTTTCTCAAACGAAGTTAGTATGTTAATAAAAGAATAAGAACAAATCCCTAGGTCCTGAAACACGGGTCGATAAAATTGTTATCTTCACAGAACAAAAAAAAGTTAATTAAAATCAAATAAAATGTAACTTATGAACCCTTAGATATGTCTCAGTGTCGCTTGTATGTAATTTGGTACATATTTTGTGTTCGTTACGCTTTTGGTATCACGTGACTGTTAGCCCCTCCCTCCTAATGTTTCACCCGCGTATTGTGACAACTTCCACCTTTTACCAAATTGTATTTTCGTGTTCGGCCGACTTTTCCTTACATAAATAGTGTCATTAAGACAGGTAGGGTGACAGGTGCTAATGTTTGTGGAAATATCGAACCCATTTGGGAAGTAAAGTAAACAATATGTGTTATGACGTCTGTGACATTCATTGACATGTAATTCGGAGATTGAAATTTTGTCTTCTTGTTGTAAATAAGGCATGTTTTCAACCTTAATATACTAGCTGTTGCCCGCAACTCCGTCTGCGTGGAATTGATAAAAGTATCCTATGTGTAAATCCAGAACGTATTCAATCAGTGTGCCAATTTTCATTCAAATCCGTTCATCCGTTTATGCGTGATTAAGCCACTTACAAACATCGTGACAAACTTTGAAATTTTTAATATTAAGTAGGATTGTTTCAAAATACGGGGTGTAAACTTAAATGAGTAAAGAAAAAAACAGCTGTTTCATACATTTTGGTTGAGTAGCTATTGAAATTTTCTATGTAACAACAGATTTTTTCGCGATTTGGATGTTGGCTCCACAGTGAAAGTTGTTCATTTCGATGGTCAAGAAAAGTAAATCCGATATCCAGATTACAATGTTTCTAACTTATACATAAGTCCCACAAAACCTTACTATAGCGTAAAAGTCTCCACGGCAAAACTAGATCCAACTAAACTGGACTCAGAAATAGAGATAAATACAAAGAAATCGTACGTGATAGATCAAATAAATTGTCCAACAAGATCCCATATGCTGGAGGTATTAAACAGGATATAGCATAAGCCCACCAATGGCAACGCGACTATTACGGGCACAACTTGGTCGAATAAATTAGTAAGGGACGGGCTATGCTTATCTTCACTCGCAATTTTACACCTTTTGAACAAAAACTTTGAGAATAATTGTTAGAATTGAGAGTAAGAAGTTTAGTAAAATGTTGAAGACCGTACCCCCACTGTAACCGTTGAATTTTTAAAGGATTTCCTGATAAGCATTGTAAATCTGTTTATACGCGACAAAACAGAAGAGCTATTGAGAAACAATCAGCTTAAGATCGATGTGTTTTTGATAGTTTTAGATAGTATATTTTTTGATTCAAAAGCGGCCTTAAGCGAATACCTGAAGGCACTTTTTGTCTATTGCTGCATATCACAGAGAGTAAATATGAATGTCAATTCGGACAAAAATTTACTATGATTTTACATGAAACTGTGCATCTAGTATTTACATTTGATCAATGGGTCTACATAAAACGTCACAGTCGCGTCATCGCCTTAAATTTCCGACATGAAATAAATCAAATCACCTCAATCGGCCAGAAACACGTTCCTATCGATCTATGATCGGCAACAACATAATAGCATCAGACGTTATTAGGTATTTTGAGATGACCTTCATTTTCTAATGGAAAATCAGATGATTTACAAAGCCAAGAAAAAGAACGTCTAAAATTCTGACGTCCTTTTTTATTATTTTCATTACATTACTCTACATTTAGACTCAATATTGAAAATAAGAAAATTACGTCGACATAATTATGTATTCAGCTTCACGTTAACAGAACTGTTCAACTTAATATTTATTTTAATATTACACTCTTGTTGCTAACCGAGGATCATACTTTTGACAAAATAAGATCCAATAAGCTACGAAATTTCGAAATTTGTACACGGCTTATTTAGTTATGCTTGCACAAGGTAGCGCACAGTTAGAACATTAAAGTGGGCTCTAAAGGAGACAGGAGGGGGGAGGACGTCATTACGAGGCCCCGCGTCATTTGTTTATTAAACATCCTCCGAGGTGGAACAGAATAATGGCACAGCAGACTTTGTCACGGCCGCTTTCGCTCGGAATTAAATCGTAATGATGATACCCGTCACTCGCCGGTGTTTTCGGCCCCCCAGTTATTAAGTCCCATCTTGAGGTCGAAATGAATAGATTTTTTTTTTCTAAAAAGCTCCCTCAGTACGCCAGTTGTCACCGATGAAAAGAATCTCGTCGGAGGTGTCATTGAGAAATGTTTTCAAAATATGAAGGTTTGAGTCGTTTTTCACTAACAGAATGTTTCGTTACATTTTCTTTGAATACTTTCTTAAGCAGTTTGAGAAACAGCATAGTTTTCGAATACAATGACGCCTTTTCATTAAAAGAAAATAGGTCAGTGACAAAGTTGTTTAGTTTGATGGTCCGAAGCAGTTTAAGCATTTAAGTTTACACCCTGTATACTTGTATAAAGCCAATAAGGAAACGTCAACAGTCTCATATCTTAAGGGTTAAACCCGAGAACTCAAATTTAAATGATACAGGTAATGAGTAACGTAAACCAACGCCACTTGTATTCAAACAATGGAGCTGTGAAATTCATAGGGAAGCTGTGAAACGTTCCCAACATTTGTATTGAAACGGATCAAGTGGAGGCGATATAACCTTCAAGGGTTGAGACATTAGATGACGTGTAATGAACAAAACGTTGATTTATCTAACTAATATTATAAATGCAAAAGTTTGTGATGATTTTTGGATGTTTGTGGCTCAATCACGCATAAACGGCTGAACGGATTTGGATGAAATTTGGCAAACACATATAATATGTTATGGATACATAGGATACATTTTGAAAGTCTGCGCAGACGGAGTCGCGGGGAACAGCTAGTATTTTATAAATAGAAATAATGTTGCTATCCCATACATTTTAGTCGACTCTGTAGGTACTGGAGTTTTGTATGGAACAGCTGATTTATGTTTCGCGATTTCTGTTGGCTCCAAAGTGAAAGTTGTTCAGTTTGATGAGCTGAAGCACCCCTTTAAGTATTACTAGGGTGTTTTGTTACACCCTGTATAGTCAGTCCGCCGCCGAAAAACAAGATGTGGTCTTTCTTTATCTTACCAAATCACGACGATTGGATGATTGCAAACGCGAATTGATCGTAAAGACCTAATAATTACTTAACGAGAAATTCTACTCTGAAATGAAAGAATAGAATTATCAATAAGCCAGAAAAGATTTCTTTCGGCTTCGCAAGAATTTTAATTAAAAAGTTGGAAGTATTCAGGGAAGAATATGTAATCTTTTGTAAATTAATTTATAATTGGCTGCTAACTGCACAGCGATTTAGACATTTTGTAACTTTTAATGTGCCCTTTGGTGCTGTTTTGCCTGAAGTGACTATGTTACTTTTTAATTAAATTTGTGTTGTTACCAATTGAGCCAAATCGACTCATATCACGTTTCAACTCTACTAACATATCGATTCGTCGTAGAAAAGTAAATTGCGAATTATTTTCTTTAATGTTTATGTAGTCATATTATTTTGCTTTCACTGTTTTGTTTATCTTAAACAAACTTTTGATTTGATTTCACTATAATGAATAATATTGATAAGTAAAGGTCCAACAAAATTGGCGAAAACTATTTTCAGGGGTTGATCAGACCATTAAACTGAACGACTTTTTCGATGGGACCAACATTGAAATCGCTAGATATACATAAAACGGAAATTGTTGAGTAAAACATTTGAAAATGATAGGAAAAATCTTACCTTTATAATTTTTCATCTTCTTGTATTAAAATCATTTTCTATGTTGAACTGTAAATGAATGCGTAGTTTAGTTCAAGTTTGATAGGCTTAAACTGGCGGGAGTAATAAAAATACACGTCAAAGGTATTAGCTTCGACACCCCTCCTATTCAATTAACCGATGTGATTAAATTTTTACGCGACTTAAAAAATATACTCCAAGTTTGCCGCTTGCCGGGAGTATTTCAACGATTTTATTAGCAAAAAACGAAACCTTTACGCAGGTATAGAATTTCATGACTTTATATTTTAATGGAGAAATTATGTTTCGAATTCTTTTAGAGGTGCTATTAAGCTCATGTTTTCAGAGTAGATGTTACATGAAAGCTGTTAAATTATTATTGGCTGTTAGAAAGATGGTAATGTATTTTCTTGATTCTTCTGCTATAAAACGAGTAAGAGGTGAAGTTTTTATACCTACTGTGGTTGGCTTGCGTTCTACAAGGACTTTTAAAATTAAGCCTGACATAAACCGTTCAGTCAGTGCCACCTACATCATAATATCTACAGGGTGTAAGGGACAGCCCTCCGCAGACAGAAACGGTGAACGCAGACCATCAAACTGAACAACGTTCGCTATCGAGCCTACCTTAGGAAACGCGAAAAAAATCAGCTCTTTTACACAAAACTGACCTAGTACCTACCCGACTCAATTGTATGGGACAGCAGATTTTTCGTCACGTTTCCCGAGGTAGGCTCCATAGTGAGAGTTTTTCAGTTTGATGGTCTGAGTTCACTGTTTCAGTATTTGCTAGGCTGTCACTTACACCCTTTATATGCCAAATTGCATGTTTCTATCTTCAGTGGTTTAGTAAGGCTGTGCTTTGCCTGTCAGTCACTCAGTAACGTATTATAATTATAGAATGTAAAACATTATCAACAATTTGAAGGAACATGAAGTGTGTATTGACCACTCGTTAATCAGTTTCAACACAAAACGTTGTACAACATTCAGATAAAGATTATCGATGCAAGGTAGGGTCACGAATTAAATTACTGAACAAAGGGCGGCTCCTTAAGAGACCAGGTTCGAAACCGGCCAGCCTTTATCAGTGAGCCCAAGTACACACATAAATCTACCCAACATGGCCTCCCTTGGGAATAAGTGTGGAGTAATTTGTGAACACGATGCGAGCGTCGCGCGAACATTAACTATTAAATTCGTTGCATATTAAACTAGGTTCTGAGAGTGGTGTAATCCAGAACCCACCTGGACGCGTTTTGTTCTTGTAAAAAGGCTAGTAAGTGGAATGGATGTGTAGGATTTAATCTAAAGGTAAAATGCTCTTTATTTTTCTGTGATGTTGATTGAAAATTGTGCGCATTCGAAGTGGTCTTTGCAGTTTTCGACGTAAAAATTTAATGGACTATGCAGGGTGTAAAATTAAATACGTACCTAACCTACTTAAGAGGGTTCATCAGACCATCAAACTGAATAATTTTGACAATAGGAACAACATTGCAATAGCGAAAAAATATGTGCTGTTTCGTACATATTGATCGAAATTGATCATTGATCTTTGGAACAACCAATTTTCATTTCACGTTTTCATGGTTGGTCCCACAGTAAAAGTTGTTCAATTAGATGTTCTGAAGCACCCCCTTTAGTTTGTAACGCATTTAGTATACACCCCGTATAGATAACTTGGTTTCATCGATTGTCTTGTTCAAATCAATAACTGGTTCGAAAAGTTATTCCAAAGAAGTTTTACCTTGTTTTTGAAGTCCTGTTTTCATAGTTGGTCCCACTGTTAAAGTTGTTCAGTAAGATGGTCTGAAGGACCCCCCTAAGTGTAACGCATTTAAGTATACACCCGGTATAGAAAACTTGGTTTTATCGATTGTCTTGTTCAAATGAATAACTAGTTATTCCAAAGAAGTTTTACCTTTGTTATTGAAATCCTGTTTGATGACATGATTAATAAACGAACCTTCGACTCTTTAAGTACAAATCTCAGCCGATTTTAAGGTTTTTTTCAAAAGGAAGGGGAATTTCCTTGGTTCTGTAAAACGCCTCTTTGTTTTCGACAGCCCAACAGGCCCTCTCTGTCCTGGCTAAGAGTTCGGAACCCCTCTTGACACGTTTCATTTTTACCTTTAAATTGAAACTGAAGAGTGCTCTAGCGCTATCAACCTTCTATGAATTAAAAGAATTTTTCAATCATTCTGTTGCCAGTAGCAGAACAAAAGTGCTATTTTTAAATCGTGAGATGCAGTCGTGGTCCAATGATGTATAATCTCCATAGTAATTTTGACGTTTTCTACTGCTGATTTAAACGTGTGACTTTCAAAAATCGCACTCCAAGTCTCGTGTTTAGCGTCTAGTTATGTTCTAATTGCATTAATTACATGAGATTGTAGCGATTACGTCAGCGCTACAATTTATAGCTGAATCTAATAATTTCCCACAAAATTTCCCATGTTGCCGCATATTCTGCATCGAGAACTACATTTCCCATCGGGTGCGGCGGCGGCCGTGGCAATGCACTTTCGCTGACCCCTTGCCTCCTCCCACGGAGGACTTCTCCCTCACTCTCACCACTTTCTTCCATCCCCCCCTCTCGTTCGCACACGTGATGCGCCTGCGCTTCCCGAGTACCGAGGTAATAACATTCTACGACGCGGTACGCCGCCGGAGTGGAACGGGTTCTGTCGATGACTTGGACGATTATTTGTACGAGAGACAATGGTCGACATGGATACATTTAACTGACTGGTTTTAGACGGGATTCCTATAGAAACGTTTTCTTCCTCGTTAAAAAACCACAATCTAACTTCTCTATACTCACATAAAATAGAACTTTAGGTATCATGAAGGATAACACTGCATAAAACAAAAAGTTATATCAACCTACTGCGTTTGAATTTATTTCACTTGCTTACAATACAACAGTGTTAGAACTACACTTTTTACCGGTGCACAATTGACAATAGCTCCAATATACGTGCACTTTTCAATCAACTAACAGAATCCAGCTCTCAAAATTCCTCAACGAACACAATTAGCGATTCAGCACCACGACGGTTATTTTCAAAGTGCACGTTATAATAGCGGGAATGAGTACGATGAATGTTTCATTAGAAACGCGGCGACGACGAAGCAAACTCATCGCGTTCCTACTGTTACTAGGAGAAAGCAGCAATATCATAGCGGAATCAAAACAATTCATCATCCCGTTGAGAACGTATGAGCAGTCGTAGACTAAACGTTCCTCATAAATACAAAGTTATATTGTCTCCTTTATAACAAAACATGCCTTTCGTACAATGCTTTATGTAGCGTTATGTATTTTATTAAACGCAATAGTCAGGATTCTTATTTTAAGTATTTTCTGCTAGGAATCGGACCCTCTGTAGAGAACCGCACAGAATATATTCCTGCAATATGTATATTCCTTCTAAAGTAGTGGATTACGTGGGAGTGCGCGGAATGATCCCCTATAGCTTGAAAACGAGATGTCAAGCAAGCAATCGGGCGCCACGGATACATCGACTCTATCCATCAAAAATTTAGGACGACATTCGTTAGTATCACTCTCAAGGGAACGACGTTCTAGGCTTGCGAGCATATCGCAACGTATATTCTAAAAGGTTTTATGGCCGCGAACCCGTAGTTCTATTCTGACGGTTAAGTCTAAGGGTTTGGGTGCACTTTCAGTTGCGCAGACGATGTCTGTATGGGAGCATACGACTGGCAACATTCCATCGCACAATGAGTAATTTAAAAATTCAAAAACTCGTCGAGGCTGTGCGCGGCGTTCGCGGCCCTACGAGTGCCGTTCTGCAATTGAGACTGTTATCTGGCTGCACGCTATACAACACACGTAGGGGGATCAGCGCCGGTGAATAACACGGTTACCTAAATATACCTCGGCATGCCCGACGAAACGTGCTACTGGAGACGGATGAGGATGATATTGATTGAAATTGTTAAGGCAAACAAAACTCTGGATTATTCCCCTTATTTTAATTCCACAAACATCGAAGCGAGAGCTCTCGACTGTATTGAAAGGGATTCTCGAATCTGATATCAATTAGGAAGTAACAGAAGGAATGCTTCCTCGGGTGAGCCGCCGAGGAGCGTCCGGTGCTAATTGGTAAACATCCATTGAACAAATAAATGCACGGAAGCGCTTCGTATATTTTCTCCACTATTTTAAATGAAATTCTTTCAGAGCAAACATTTTCCAATAATTCCGTCGTTGCGAAGATACGATGCGCTACGGTTTTTGGAATTCTAAATTAGGTATTCATTGTAAATACATTTCATGAATCAGGTGTTCATTGCACATACCGCATCAATGTTATGTTTTTGCGAATTGTTTAGCATGATGGAATGACTTTGTGACTTTTAATTTTGAACCTTAAATTAATTAATATGAAGTTAATAACTTTCAACTATACTAGAAGAACCATATTTTCTAATCAATCAATCAATTATACTTTATTGCACACCAAAACAGAACATACACTAAATCAATCATGAACGAAAAGTTTGAAGAATGGATCCAAATAGATTATTATTCAACATAAATGGAGTATCAAACAGCTACCGCATTCCAATTCCAAAACAAATTGAACCTTAAAATATTACCTTTAAACACAAATTACATAAAACTCAAACTGCAGTTCTAGGTTTGTAACTACAAACATATTAATTTTGAACTCTGAATCAATACTAAGAAAAGCGAAGCTCGTTTGAGGTGCGCTTTTTGAAGTTTTTTGCAGGATAGGGGAAATGTTACAAGTGCGAGTGAAAACTGGGCCGTAATTAGTATTTGGAGCTAAAATACGAGTGGAGTCGAGTGGGAGAATGGAGGATGCATCGGACTCTGACCGCAGAAATACATGTTTCATCGCATAAGTAGGTAAGTAAATATCTATTTACTGTGTAATTAAAGAAAGAAAAATAAACTTACAACATGGTTTAATAAACTAATTGGAAATGTTAAATAAATAAATATACAGGGTGTAAGCCCAGCCCTCCGCAAACTGAAACGGTGAACTCAGACCACCAAACTGAACAACTTTAACTATGGAGCCTACCTCAGGAAACGCGAAAAAAAATCCGCTGTCCCATACAAAACTGCCGTACCTACCCGACTCAAATGTATGGGACAGCAGATTTTTTTTCGCGTTTCCTGAGGTAGGCTCCATAGTTAAAGTTGTTCAGTTTGGTGGTCTGAGTTCACCGTTTCAGTTTGCGGAGGGCTGTCCCTTACACCCTGTATGTTTTAAGATTTTTTCTAATAAAGTTCTAGGATTTCGTTAGATTTTAAAGGGTATTGAGAAGAAAGAAAAGCTAGTAACAATACCTAATTCTAATGTGGAAACTATATTGAGATCGAGAAAAAATTTATCATACCTACACATTTACCGACCCAAACATTTGAATAGATAACGACTACATAAAAACTGAATTACCTACCTTCCTACTCTGCTCAATGTCCCATACATTTGAGCAGAGTTGGAAGGTAGGTAATTCAGTTTTGTATAGAACAAGAGATTTTTTGGTCCTCCATTATGAAAGTTGTTTAGTTTGACGATCTAAAATTCTAAACCACCCTTTAAATACAGGATTCTTCTTAAAATGCTGATACTTGTTTAAGGGGATGACCAGACATACAAACTGAACTACTTTCTCTATGGCACCAACATCGTAATCGCGAAAAAAAATGCAGCTGTTCCATACAAACCTACTCGTCCTATATGATTTTTTTCGCGATTTTTGTGTTGGTCCCATAGATAAAGTTGTTCAGTTTGACGGTCTGATCATCCACTTAAAAAGTGTCAGCATTTTAAGAAGGATCCTGTATAAATAGGGTGTTTTATTACAACCTGTATAATACGATAACAGCAGCTCGAATATGAAGAAAAACGTCAAATCAAAACAGTAAGTACCTATATTCGAATGTAAAAGTTGGAAAGACGTGAAACTTTCAGCCGGCCGCTAGACTCGCTTTGATACTCGCACTCCACCTACTTCTGAAAGTATGAAGTCCTGTTGATTAGCTACAGGACTTTTTATTTCGACGTATCTTTTACTTTTTCACCTTATTATAACTTTGAACGTAACTCCGTGTTCGCTCAATATCTTTATTACTCGGTAAGCTATACTGAGATACTTATCTAAGCAATCTGTATCAAATATTTAATGTTTGTGAGCATAAATTGTCTGTAAGCAGCATAATTATTTAGGCGTTTTTTTTCATTGATATTGTCACACATATTTAGTCACATTTAGAGTACCTACCTGAATCTAGAGTGGACTTGTATTATGATGACTAGAAAAGTATACTATTCTTAACAATTACCATTTCTTTACAGTCTACAATTTCGTTATTACAATTTAGTTAATTTTCGTTACGTACAAAAAAAATTAGAAATACTCATATAACACATATAGGGTCCTTCTTAATATGCTGAAATTTTTTTAAGGGGACGATCAAATCGTCAAACTGAACAACAACATCGAAATCGCAAAAAAAAAAATCTGCTGTTCCTTACAAAAATGGAAACCTACTCGAGCCAAATGTATGGAACAGCTGTTTTTTTTAATTGTTATTTTGATGTTGGTCCCATAGATAGAGAAAGTTGTTGTTCAGTTGATGGTTTGCTCATCTCCTTAACAAACCGGCAGCATATTCTGAAGGACCCCTTATCGGGTTCGAACAGGGTTCGAATCCCGTAAAGGGCAAATATTTGTATCATCATCATCATCATATCAGCCGATAAACGTCCACTGCTGGACATAGACCTCCCCAAAAATGGGGGGATTTGCCATAATCGCCACGCTTGGCAGGCGGGTTGGCGATCGCAGTTGGATTGAATGGGTATACTCAGAGGATGCTGCTGCCCATCCTCCGGTAGATACCTTAGTCGCCTTTTACGACACCCACGGGAGGAAATGGTATGGTGCTACTCTTAGCCGACACCGAAATATTTGTATGATGATGAATATTTGTACCTAAGTCATAGATGTTTTATTTATATTAGGTCCTATTTATATTGACCCGAATGTATGGGATAGTCGATTTTTTTCCCGATTTTGATGTTAGTGCCATAGAAAAAGTTGTTCAGTTTAACGGTCTGATCATCCTCCTAAAAAAGTGTCAGCATATTAGTAGTCTGGTCATCATAATACAAGTCATGACTACATTCCGGTACTTTATATCATGGTACCAGATAATTTGTGTGCGAACGAATCCTAGCCTAGTTTTTTGCCACGTAGCGTAGACAATTTATTTAAATTTGACTTCAAATCTGCCCACATCAAGCCACTGCTGCGCATAAGCCACCTGTTTATTGCGCCACTCCTCACGTCCTATGCCTATCTGATCTATGTCTGACCCGCAACCCTACAACGTCATCTGACCAACGCATCGATGGTCTACCCACGGACCTCCTTCCTTCTCTTATCTTCCTTAAATTGGACTTATAAAAAATAAATAATAATCAGGGTCTCAAGACTCACCGTTTCGGACGCTGTGTAGCGCCCGTTGCTGCACTCAAGTAGTGAAGATTCACTCACCTGAAATAAAAACGGTCTTTGATTAAAATTAAAACGTTCCAGAGATTTAGCGTCTCGTATAAAGTAATCTGTTTCCAACGCTAAGTGGATTTTCATTTTCAGTTTTGTATCTTGTCACCCGTAATTATAGTAGATTAAATTTTAAAGAGGTAACCATTTAATGTACTAAGTCATAATTTTGGTACAAATGTTATATTTAAATAAGAAGTCCAGTTTTCTATAGAACAGCAGATTTTTTTTGCGATTTCTCTGTTGGTCCCGAAAAGAAATTTGTTCAGTTTGATGGTCTGATCATCCCCTGAAAAACCGCCTGTATGTTGTCTTTTTTACTGTGACTTGATGACCACCAGAGCTAAGCGAGAAAGATAGAAAGTGATTAAAAAATCCTTTGCTTATGAAGTGATACTCTTTTAGTCTTCTCTCTCAGTTCAGTGAGCCTAGCATGCCGCCCGCCCCCCAAAACCGAGATGTGCATCTGTCTTTGTTACGTTTCGCATGCCAAAATGATCACGCCTGACGGCTTTCTCGTAATGTCGCATTTAACGTGCTTGGTATGCTGCCCTATACTGGAAGCCAAATAACCTAAAATGTTTCGTGACTAGATATTATCTTATTGATTATAAACATGTTACAGCCATGTTGTGCTATTTCGAATCAAATCCCCTCACGTCCCCTTTACGTAACAGATTGAAAATTTCGTTCTCTGGGTAGTGGGCTCGATGCTTAGATCAATCGAAGGCTCGATGGTGTAATTGGTTAGGACGTTTCCCCGGTTTGGAAGAGCGTGGGTTCAAGTCCCGCCCGAGACAAATTTTTCAATCTTTAATTTGATTCGATATTATCTATCAGGAAAGTTTATCTGAACGCAAACACAAATCCTACATTATCACGTCAAAGCATTTCATAGCATCGAACGTAGCCTATTCATAGGGGTAGAAACAGTCCGACCACAATCTCCGCTTAACTTCATTATGAGAGGGAATTGCTAAACGATCTATTGTTGACCACGGTTTGGACGTCTGGCCGGGACTTAAGGGGTTGTTAGAATGGTTAGCCATGCAAATAGATATCTTGCGTACGCTCAAGGGATTTCATTGGCTGAGTGTGTTTATCTTTGAATAGCTTTTGTTGTTTAATGGTAGAATAGGTTTTGTTGGATAAATGTAATATTGGAATTGACATATTAATCTATCCTTTTTACCAGTTTCTCTACCCTAAGGTTGTAGGAAAGTAAATTGGTTTTTAGCAAAAAGACCATGACCTTTTTCACCGTTATCAGTCTATTTATTGGATAAACATTTAATCAATTCTTAACCATAAGCATTTTCAAAATCATTCAGTAAAATGTCTATTTTCACCGA
This sequence comes from Agonopterix heracliana, assembly GCA_963693445.1. NCBI lineage: Eukaryota > Metazoa > Arthropoda > Insecta > Lepidoptera > Depressariidae > Agonopterix > Agonopterix heracliana. The sequence goes on from OY856310.1 coordinate 9,169,620, forward strand.
ACTCTAAACATTGGACGGTAATATTGAACAATTCTCGGGAAAATTTCCTGGAATATAGAACATGACAATGCATTCCGGGCAATATTAGCCTTCTAAACAGCTATGAGTACGACACAATTCAGCCTAAAACGAAGTCAATCAAACCACTACTGGAGACTGGTTTAAAGGCCCAATGATTTTCCATTAATGGACAGTTATGACACAAAGGAGGGTAATGGAGAATGGATTTGAAACCACTATAATCAAAGCCGCTTTATTTGCAAATTAATACGAACAAATGGGGACACAATGGTAAATAATGACAATGAGAAGCTAAATGCTGTGAATTAATAATTTTCCATATCATTCCTTAGTATTGTTGAGAGATTATGATGAAAATCGCTATCGATAATATGTAGTATTTAAAGATACATTTCTTGTATAAGTAAGTATATTTTATTCATTTCATTTTGCTTCTATTAAAAGATTGGTTTCCGGCTAGATTGGTTGGGGGTTGGGTTGGTGCGATTGGATGGTTAAGGTTGGTTGGTTGGTGATTGGTTGGTTTGTTGGTTGGTTTAGGATTGGTCTTACCTTAAGTCCTAGGCGTCCATATCAATAAAATTGGACACCTCCGAAAATTAAACAATATATGATGCAAGTGTGTACAGTATTAGATTAAACCCCGCCATCCTGATGGTTTAGAATGATTAAGCGAAATACTGTCATAAATTAAAAAATCTATACAAAAACAACATGGCGTAGAAAAGTCGCAGCATAAAAGAACATTAACATTTAATAATAGCATTGAAAAGATCGAAAAGCAAATTCTACAAATATTTACGCGTCGAAGTAAGCAAAGAAGCCAGCCAAGTGCTGTGATGCCAGTTTTACGCTAAGCCAAGCGTGATTCAACTCACTAGTCCAAGCGAGTCGCAAGATGTATCGACATTTATCCCGTGACTTGGACCTTCAACATCTTAACGCATCAATGAAAACTGAAAATGAGTGAGAGATTCACTCATTTTCAGATACATTTATAAATAAATTGAATTACAGTGAAAGAGGTGAAAGGTGTTACATTGAAAGAGGTGCCTAAATATTTTTGCTTCCACGTAAAGGAAGCTAAGATAGCAAGTGATGCCAATTTTGCGCTAAGCCGAGCGTGATGTGATTCACTGGTTCACAAGATGTATTGACGTTGATATCTCGACTTAAACCGTAGACTAACGCGCCTGGTGTATTTCAGAAGTAAAAGCAGCTGGTTTTATTACGAGGATATAAAGCGCGCTCCATACAAACGAAGCCTGGTTATATTTTCAGTACTAGCCGATTAAAGCTAATGAAGTTTTTCAGAAACAATCTAGAAAATAATCTCTCTTTAGTTTTTAGATTGTTTTTGAAAAATTTCATTGACTTCAATTGGTTAGTATTGAAAATAAAACCAGACTTCTTATGTATGGAGCGCGCGCCGCGCTCAGTATTATATGCCTGCGCCCGCGATTTTTACGCGCAGACCACTGACTTTAAATACTCATAATTTTTGATTGAATGAACCTGATTGTAATAAAATAACGCCTAAATTTTAATCCAAACTCAGCCCTACGTTTTTGTGAAAACCCCATCCAAATCAGTTCAGACATTTTAAGTAATGCGTGCACAAACAAACAGACAAACAGATAAACATTCTATTCTAAACGCCCCCAATTAATATTTTTCCAAATATCTGTTATGTACCTATACATCCGAACCAAGTTTAAAATTTGATTGTATTATGTGAAGTATAGATGATGTTCAACATCAAGATTTATCAAAAATATTAATTAACTATATTTCATTCGAATCAGCTAATATTCAGAATATTTGAAGTTTACTCTAAAAAAAGCGTGATTCGATTCTTTATTTAGCGTTACAATGTGTTTGTAAATGAATTAAAGTTTTAAGATGTATACAGATTGAAGATTCACGTTCAAAAATCCCCCAAACTCTAGTCGAGAATGGAGTAAACAACATTTTTTTCTTGTTTACCCTGATATAGCGCTGTATGTTTGTTCAGGACAATTATGATGGCACTAGAAGGATTTTGTTACTCAATTCTGTAAGATAAACGGTAAAACTTTGATTAAAACGAAACTGAAATAATAAACCAACATTACTGCAGTGGCCAGCAAAAGATGCCTAGTTGTGGCCAAGGCTTGTATAGTGCTTTTCTCAAACAATGGGCGAAAATTAAAATCAATCAAGTTTTCAAAATCAATCACGAACTAATACAATAATTTTTCCTGCTTTAAAGCTAGTAACTTATTATTAATCTGTGGTTAAAGTGTTCATTCGTTTTTTTTTTCATTAACAGCTTTCAATTGGCAAGCCAGTTCGACAATAAAGAGTCATAAGTAGTAATAATTCGTACACGCTCAAAAGTCGATAAATAAAACTGCTGTTAAAGAATACCCATTATTCCGTAAAACGAGCAACATGTCAAAGAATTACAAAGAGAATAATTAAATCTCAAATTGTACTGTCAAACAACTTTATCTTTCGGCGCTTTGAATGTCGAAAACAAAAGAAGGCAAGAAACTTGAGTGATTACTTGTACAAGCCACACTCTGCTATGAAGCAGATTTACTAAAGTTTAGCAAAATTAAGTGAATGCTTTCGTGATAGTGCTCGCGGCTAATACATGTCATAAGTTAATGCACCAACTCCATGCATCGTGTCTTAAATGAAACTTAAGCGAATCTTACCTAAGTTATTCCAACAGTTATATGTTTGCTGGAAATGTTCGAGCATACATCGAAGTTAACAAGGTAAATGTTAATAGAAGCATGAAACGAGAAAAGCTTAAAGTTGAATAGAAAATAAAAGAAGTTAATGTACATAAAATGTATGCAAACTAAGCGCATATAATAGCGAAAGAACACGGGCGCGTAATATTTGTAAGTTTATTGTTCTCTGTTGCACGGAATAATGAGAATGGAATATACTTTAGTTTTCGAATAAAGAGTCAGAACTGCGAGACAGTAGTTTCAAACGGGATAGTTGGGATTTTGAATTTTAGGAGATTAAGGCTGCGTTTCCACCAAAGGTGTGCGAGGTAGCGAGGCAGTGAGCGAGGAAACAATCCGCCAATAGCGCGCTCGCCCGATCATGTCATTGGGAAATTGAAGCACTCTCATTGGTCGATTTTTTCCTCGCTCACCGCCTCGCTACCACGCACATATCTGATGGAAACACTGCCTAATAAAATCAGTAAAAAACTCGCGTCAAATAAGAACGTCGGTGGCGCGTTGTGGAGAGGTATGGACACTAAATCATGGGGTTCGAATCCGCACGGACGACATGTCATATACAAATGAGCTTTTCTAATTTATGAACGTTATACCGACTGCTCTCAAACGTCGAAGGAAAACATGGTGAGGAAACCTGCATAATATGCAGGTATATATTATATACGCTGAAGAATAAATTCTTATGCGTATGTGTAGTCTGGGCGTGCGTGGTGAACTAACGTCCATAAGGAGGGTGTTCTTGAGGCATGTGCCATGCAGTGGGACGTATATAAGCTGACGATGATAAATAAACTCAGAAAAAATACGAAATATTGTAATTTTTCATAATTATATTGTTTTTGTGTACAATAAAGAATCTAAGTATCTAAGAAAAAGATTACGCAGGGCTCATACATTACACCACTAGTTTTTAATTAGTAACCAAACTTTAAGGGTGTATTCAGATCGTGAATCTGAACAACTTTCCCTAAGGAACATGGGTCGAAAAACGAGATTTTTTTTTTTATTTCCCATAGATAATCAATCGGTTGATCCGCACTTTTGTCCATAACATTTTATCGTTTTTGGAACCATGTTTCATAGAGAAAGTTGTCCAGATTCACGGTATGAATACATCCTTAAAGTTTCGTACTAATTAAAAATTTGTGGTGTATAATTCTGTTAAGTAATAAAGGTGTGTTATTTAATTTAATTATTACTGACAGAATAAGCCTATAAATGAAAAGAGATTAGGCTCTGAAACAAGTAATAATTTCGAAAAGCAATTCTTATTCTCGCCTTGTAACAGAATATTAATGAATTAAATAGTATAAAATTAAATTAGATTAACTAAATATTTCAAGGAATATGAAACAAAGCTGCTTTCGGTTCATTAACTAGTCACCGCCTTACATAACGCGGTGTTCAAAACATAATAAACTTTAAACAATATTCAGGAAGATGTGTTGTCAGAACTTCCCAAAAACTTGAAGTGAAACAGGCAGCCGACAAAGTTATGCGCCTATTAAAGTATACAACGTGAATAATGTTTTAATAAAAGGTGTTCCTTTAGAATATGAGATTAATTAGTAATAATTTATCAGATAATGTAGCAGAGGCAAGATTTTAGAAGTTTGGCTCTTGCTTTAACCAAAATCTGCACACAGGGGAAACTTTGTGAGAACATACGTGGTACTTGGAGTCTTCTATTTCAAATTAAAAACTTACGAACGAAGGTCTTAAGGAAACAAGGAAAAGTTAAATGACAATACCAACCGCCCCAAAATAGTTCCATCAAAGAATCATGTCCAATTTCATTAAATCAAAGAACAAACATCTGAAGGAAGTAAGCTGTACCGCACTCAGCTAACTAAGAATTAGTTGTCACGACTTCAAAGTCAACATTCCTGAGGTAAATAAAATGTTCGGATTAAGAAGGTCCCGAACTCTAGCCACAAATCTGGCCTCCTTTGATCACCGAATACTTGGCGACTTCATTCGTCAATTTTTCGAAACGTTTGCCTTTGTTCATCGAAGTTGTTTGACCATTTACTCTTCCCCCAGTTTCTAAGAAAGTATTTGATTAGAAGAATCAGTCGAGGCTAAATAGAAACGTTTTGATCGGCGGGAAACACGAGACCGATAAAGTTTTGGGTCGTGTTTCGGCGTCAAAAACCTTTTAAAGAAATTACTGTCTAACTAAGTTTTAATAAATTAATTTTCAATTATGTGGCACGGAGGTCGAAAGGATATTATACACCGTAATTTCAGCGTAAGTCTTCAGTGTATTATTTTCTCCTTATATAATGTGAACCATTTTTTAAATTGAGCCATAAAGCGAAGCCCTACCTCTACCTGGCCAGCGCAGAGGGAATTTAATAAAGTAACGTGTATTTTATCTTGAATTATTTTTACAAGGTATTTTTTGAAATATTTCGAATTTATCACACATTTTTTAAACGCGCGGTGTTTCATGTATTAAATGTTTGGAATATTAACGCACGCAAGCAATTTCCGTTATTACAAATTAGTTAATTAACTCATGAGCGCGATAAAGAACTGCAACTAACAAATTAAGGCTTAATAGTAGGTGGAAATACTTTGGAGGCATCTTTTATAATTTTTCATTTTACGATTAGATTTATACCATTTACCGAAACTAAAGTCATACCTCAGTATTTTTGGGTAGTTTATCTAGTGAAATCATAAACTGAATACACGATTGGAATAACTTCACTCAAAGAAAATCGTCACAAAGATGACGTATTTTCATGCATTTTTAAACATTTTTCTCGTTTTAGAAGAACTTAAAATAGTTTCCGATTTTTTGCATTTATTTATACTCACATATTCACCATTAGTTTAACTAGTGAAATCATAAAAAAAATCTAGAAAAATTCGTCGGGACCTATGGCCCCTTAACATATTTGTTCAGCACTTTATTAATTTAACCAATGAAAAGTTAGTTGGTCTACTTTTTGGGTATGTTAGAAAAATTTCTAAAAACCAAGTAATATTGTGACAAACTGAAAAGTAAACCTAAATTTCTAGATTTAATGTTGATTAATTATAGTTGGGATAGGATGAATGGAAGATTGGCTAGTCTTTTACTGATGAAATAAAACACGTATCGTAACTTATTCTTATAGTATTCACTATTATTATCCAGGGTGCAAAACCCTAGTAATATTTAAAGGAGTATGAAAACAGAAATCGCGAAAAAAACGGTTGTTTCATTAAAAACTACAGTACTCGACTCAAATGCGACAGCAGATTTTTTTTTTATATACTGTTGTTCAGTTTGACTCTAAACCACTTTTTTGAATATTACTAAGTTGTTTTGTTACGCCCTGTAAATTCTTAACTCATATAATATTCCTAATTAATATACTTTTGTTTGTGTTTTATCACTTTGGAACGCAGTTTTTGTCCAGGACCCTAGAGCTGGGCTTTAATGGCTACAACTACTTTGCCTACTTAACCATACACTTGTTTAATAAAGCAAACAGATCTATTTTAGTGCAAGGAAATGGGACCGAAAATAACTAAGTAATGAACATAAATTAAACAGTGCAGCTAGTTCGACGTAAACGAACACGTGTTCAGAGCAGTGCGTGTGTCGCGGCCCTTTGATGCAATTGTGTAAGTATGAAAACGAAAAAAAATTGCAATGGTCGGATCTTCTAATGATGTTAATAATCATTTCGCAAAGAAGATTGACTTGCTTTTAGCCTCTAAAATCAGTCCGTATTTTATTATTCCTAGGAAATATATTTAGATAAAAACTTGTATAACGCATATCAGACCAACTTCGACTCACGGCCAAAATATTAAATATACAGGGCCTTTCTTAATACGCGAACGGGTTTTTAAAGGGATGACCAAACCATTAAACTGAACAACTTTCTCTATGTGACCAATATCGAAATCGCATTTATTCGATAATCCGACTATTTTATTCCCATAGAGTTTAGTTTGATGGTCATATCATCCCTTTGACTATTTATTATAAGGACTAGCCTTGCGGTAGCATTTCCCCTCTGCCACGGTATAAGAACAATTGATCATGTGCATTTACATTCAATTTTATACCTTATCACTATACGAGACCACCTATAATTACGAAACAATAAATTCGAACTTAAAACGTTTGGGCTTCACACGAGACTACTTTTCATGATGATTAACATTCAAAATTAGAATCTCAAGTTATGGGGAAAAAAATCCTAAGTTGCGGATTTAATGGTAGGTACCTCGCCCCCCGCAAAAGTGGCAGAAATGTTTGTTAGTAGAATTACACGCGTCACTGTCCTCATATAAGTAGTCAAAGTATCATCCCCTTAAAAACCGGTCTGCATCTTAAGAAGGACCCTGTATGTTAAATACAGAGTGTAAGGGACAGCCGTCTGAATACTGGAACATCAAACTGACCAATTTACACTATGGATCAGCCTCAGGAAACGGGAAAAAATATCTACTGTTTGATCCATTTGAGTCGGGTAGGTACAGCAGTTTTGAACGGCAGATTTTTTTCATGTTTCCTGAGGTAGGCTCCATAGTGAAAGATGAAACATTCATCTAAAACATTGTAATAATTATTACAAAACGGTACACCATTACAAAGAAATACTCAATTACATCAAATAGAAACCTAGTAATCTATAAATAGAATCAATAAACATAAAATTTATTCGGACTGGTACTTAAAAGTTTGACGTTACGACATCAATAAAAGAAAACGCTGTGTGGGAAACAATCCTTTTAGCCGTCCAGCTCCAACCACTACGTGACACTTTTACTTTGTTCCGATTCAAAGTTCAGATAGGTAACACTTCAACGTTACAAAAAAAGTTTAACCTGATAATTGATATTTTAATACTTACGCATTGTTTAATAAACACAATTTAATACGTTGGAATGTAAATTATATGGGGTCGTTTTGAAGCTGGAACCACCCTGTTCAGACCATCAAACTGAACAACTTTCATTAGGGTATAATGTCAAAATAGAACAAAAAAAAATTATTTTTGTGGTTTCAGAATTGGTCCTATAGTAAAAGTTGTTCAGTTAGATGGTCTGAAGTACCTACCCTGCTTCGGCATCAAAACGACCCCGATTCCATGGTGTATTAAATTAAAAAAATATATATATTCTTTTTACACGTTGCAAAAACGATTTATCACAAGTGATGCTTTTATAATTTTATTGAGAAAATATAAAACTATTTATTTTATAACACTTTATCAAACGTCCAACTTCTATGAATACGTTTAAAAAACCGATCCGTTTTTCTTTAGCGTTAGATTAATTTCTGTCGTATGTTTTTATGCACGGCGTACTAGTAATCTCATCCATTCAAAACACGTCCATATTTATTAACATATCGACCATAAAACAGACAGCCGAGAATCTATGGAGAATTTTTTTACCAGTTTCCGTTGCAGACGCTTTTCATACGAGCTTTTTTGCTGTGATGATGTTTCGTACCAGCACCTATTTTTTGGGAAGCGTTGGATGAGTAAAAATGGAAAAAAGAGAAATCTGACAAGCTTTCAATAGCGTGTTTCTTTAAAAGAATAACAGTCTCTACGCTGAAGTTTAAACAAAGGACAGTAGAACGGACTTCAATGGATCGTCTTATAGAACAGATAAATCAGACATAAAGAGCATTGGTGCAACTAAGGCTTGCCGTGAAGTTTATGTGCTGCCTAGTGTAAAACGTAAATAAAATTTTAACTAATCTAGATAGTATTAAATAGCATATATCGAATACTTTCAATCCGATTGCCAGCGTTACTCCCGATACTCATATAAATATCATCGAGAAAATGCAGCGGTAGAATACGTAAACATATAGAGCAAAAAAACATACGACGACGAATCGATAGGAATGAATAACGATGCGATTTCAATGTTTGTATCCGCCATAATGTTTGTTTAGCATACATCGGCGGAGACGAGACCGTCTGAGTTACAAGCCGTTCTCGGAGCCAGCAAACCAAACAAGAAAATAAAAAATAAATAAAAACCTCACCACGCTTTGCGCTAAAAATGAATCTGTCCAAACGCAAAAGGGGACAAAAGATTAATTGAAAATCGATATAGGGACATACCTTGGCGAATCTATCAAAATACATCCAGTTTGCTTTCAAACGATAACGGCTGACCGAATTATACTGTCAGTCATGATTAATGTGGCCACGTGACATGGTTTATTGACTACTCAGAATAATGCTAACCTTGCTAATAAAAATCTGCGTATCATTCCAACGAAAAGAGCCTATTCTGTGAAATCATCCCCTCCGCTAATTAAATAAAACGGTAGTGATTTATTATAATTTACCTTAGGTTTTTGTTGATATCGGTTGTTTTTTTGCGCACATTGTCCAGGGTCTATTTGGATTCAGATTTGGCCGGATCATTAATCCAAATAGGACCTTTTGAATTGTATTTACACAAATCCACGTAAAATTTTACATTTAGCTCAGGAAAACATAAATGTTGGTTTCCGTAAAAAATGGTAATGGTTATAACATGTCTTTTTTCAAATTACTATAGTAGGACTAGTATGGAAGAAAATTACGAACTGTTGAATAATTCTATAGTCAAGAGAAAACAAGATTTATAATATTTCAGATAGATATAATATTATTATTGACAGCCTAAACAAATTTGTAAACATTGTAACAAAAAAAAGATTTATATCAGAAATAGTCAATCTTAATAATTTCACATTCTACAATATTCCTTCAACACTACTCGCCCGCACGCTAACACTAGACTTCCACTGTTATGCCGAAAATAAGCTCCATCACCACTGTACTACATTTTTATAGATTCAGAACCATTAGCCAGTGCTGGTTTATTTGAAAACCATTAGCAGGCCGAATGGATACGGTGAATCATCGATTAATGAATGGGTGTCTTTCAACAAAAATAGGAATAGGGGTCCAATGTGAATCAGAATCATTCAACCGGGTTCCTATTTCACGTCAATTTAAATTACTTCTCTCATCAACAGGAATACATACGGTAGAAAGCTCACCGAAATCTTTTATCTTTCCGAACAATTTGACGAAGACCGAAGCTATTTTTAATTAGTTCTAATCCGATACAAAACCACGGAGAAGGATACAATCAACGTTGTGTGCGCGGCACTAAATCAAAACAAACTTTCTGAACTGGATCCCTTTTACAAACTTTCTAAATAACGGCGAACAATCTTTTTCATTAAAAATCTCCATGAGCCCGATTATTAGGGATGTAAAACGCTTCCGGTGGGCCGGACCGGAGTTTGGGAATACTCACTTTCGCAAGATTTCCGCGGGGTCAAACTTGGGAATGTTAACAGATAATTACGGCCAAGTTTTAGCTAGTACGAGACATTTAACAGATGCTTTATTCGGGAGCGCGCGGTCGCGGGCGCACGATGAATGCTAATGAGTTACGACCGCACGCGATTTTAGCTTTTATGCCAATGTCAGAAATGTCAGTTTTCTACGCTCCTATGTAGCAGTTGGAGCTTTCGGGTGGCGTCCCGTTAACACATTTGGACTCGTGTCTAAGGTTAATTAGATTAGCATCCAACAATGCTCCCAGATGTTGTAGAATAACAGATTTATGTTGAAAGGTAAAATTGTTTTAACGTTTTACCACGCGGCTGAGGAAAGGCACAAATAATTTTGCTTATTATGCCGTCTTCAAGATTCCTGAAAGACCTATTCATTCCTAATGTAAAGTTATTGATCGTAATATACGTCTAATTTATTCGCAAATCACAAAGAACATTGTCGTTTCAAACATATTTTATTGAAAGTATTACAATGTTATAAATGTACAAGCTTTTAAAACACATATTAATCATTAACATTAACCGGCAAAGGACTACTCGCAAATGGCCATAAAATTGCCCAGTACCATCTGATACCAAAAACAGAAACCAAATTCTGTTTCCACTTATATCGTACTTCGCGTAATTTCACTTGTGATGACTCTCTACACGTTACTCCGGCCAAAGCATTCTTCAAATGAAACAAAAGTAACCCTCCAGACCAGATAACAAGACCTACATTTAAAAGTAAAAATAGTAAATAAGCTTCCCTTACACTCCACGGAGCATTTAATAAGAATCTGAAGTAAGGATTTACCAATCGAAAAATTTCAAAAAGTAAACAATGTTCTTTAAATTTGGCAGCAACAAAATAGTAAGAATAATAGGTGGAATAAATTAAAGATATAGCAAGATAACCGAGGTAGACGATGTAGTATCGTTGATTATAGAGTCCAATACAGCGTGAAAATATGACACAGTGATGATCTCTTCGCAATATACAGACGTTACACCGCCGACAATGCCAACTCTTCGTTGGACGGTACATCTTGCAATGGACACAGTAGTCATATCCATCCATGGAGAAAGCGTGTAACTTTTCCGTGTATCCATCATTGATAACATATCTTTTTAAACTAGAATCTGTCGTGATACTCATCATCATATTGCCAAAGACGTTTATAAAGCAGAATGTGGAGAGAATTATATGGGACATGTGCTTGAATAATCCGATGTTGTAGTTTTGAACTATAGTTTCTCGAACCAGGGTCATCATGAAGCCATAATAACATGGAGTCAGTAGAAACACTATGACATAACATTGCACTTTTTTTACAATTTGGCAGAGACGAAAATACTGGATATCTGATAACCAAGCCATTCTGTTAATGAATTTCTCTAATTTTCTAACATTTTTGAATTCTGTTTTGATAATAAACACTAAATTACATCTGACACAATCTGACATTAGCAGTATTTTTCTCCAACACAAAAACTCCGTGAAGGTTATGCGCATTTCAAAGAAGATTATCAGATTTGTTGGTCAGGTTTTAACATGAAATCGTTTATAAACTAATGAAGTAGTGTCAGTACAAACATTACAAAATTATCTACGATTTCACTTTAGATTCGCGATTATTCATATCTCTTTCTATTATACAGTGGTTCCGCTAAGTACTCTCGCTCTCTCAGCTGTCAGTTCCTCTATTCCTGGTATAATACCTTTATGGTCTCACATAAGTGCCGGTTTGAGGATTGAAAACTGAAAAGCTGTTTTTCCGTCTATCACAACACCCAACTAAGGTATTTCTGTCTATCAAAACACCACCTGACTAAGCCAGCTAAGTCAGCAATGTACGTGAGTTGTAGCACAACATCCTTCCTTGCGTTACAGTCCAATTAATTTTATACGGAAACGGATATATGAGCAAGGCGCAAATGGGTTCATCACACGTATAATTTACTGTCTGCACGAATTTATGTGGGGGTTACTTTCTAGGGTTGGAATGTAGAACGCTGATGTTTGTAATGTTAGATGATTTTGCCATTTACACATTTAAGTAACGATTGTTTTGTTAATTTGTGACCAATCTAAAATCACATTATGTATAAATCATAGCATAGCATTATGTTCACGACTATATTCCCCAAGGAGGTAGTCAGAGATATTCTGAAAACTCGGAACGTCTACGATTCACTAGTAGTACGAGAGTAGTACCGAATCTCTGTACAGTTAGTGCAGTAGAATTAGCACGAAATAAAGCATCATTACACATTAATTGTGCCACTAATGATAATTATCCAATCAACAGAGTTGTGTATGGATATGATAACCTTAAATTCGCAACCGATTTGGAATTACGGAAAATGGTGAAAATTGGGAAAATCCTAAATTATTAAATAACTCCAAAACAAAAATTGTGGTACTGGTTGCGAGTATACCATGTCTTTAGAGAACCAGTACCTACCTTCTCAGGAAATTTGGAGCGGTTGCGACATACGGAACATACCTAAACTTGTAAAACAGATTTTTCGTCTTTAACTCCTAGGCATAATTTGTGGTACTAGTTGCGAACTCTTTGGTAACTTGTATTAGCCTTCTACATTTAGTTTTAAGTTCGCAACCGGTTGCGGCCTACGGAACCCTAAAAAAATACTTTTTTCGATTTTCTACTTCGGGCAAAATTTGCGTAGTCTGAATTATTGCTTCTATCATATTTATAAGTAGAATTATATCTACCTTGTGATCGCAACTTAAAAAAACATTACGGAACATTGTCTATTTCATATATTTTCATATATTACTAAAACCTGCCGCCGCGCGTCTCACAACACCCGCGTACACGCACAAGCTGCGACCTGCCCCCGCGCGCCGCACGCATTCCCCTCGCAACTCCCGCAATTTTTATTTATGAAATAGACAATGTTCCGTAATGTTTTTTTAAGTTGCGATCACAAGGTAGATATAATTCTACTTATAAATATGATAGAAGCAATAATTCAGACTACGCAAATTTTGCCCGAAGTAGAAAATCGAAAAAAGTATTTTTTTAGGGTTCCGTAGGCCGCAACCGGTTGCGAACTTAAAACTAAATGTAGAAGGCTAATACAAGTTACCAAAGAGTTCGCAACTAGTACCACAAATTATGCCTAGGAGTTAAAGACGAAAAATCTGTTTTACAAGTTTAGGTATGTTCCGTATGTCGCAACCGCTCCAAATTTCCTGAGAAGGTAGGTACTGGTTCTCTAAAGACATGGTATACTCGCAACCAGTACCACAATTTTTGTTTTGGAGTTATTTAATAATTTAGGATTTTCCAAATTTTCACCATTTTCCGTAATTCCAAATCGGTTGCGAATTTAAGGTAATCATATCCATACATAACTCTATTTATGGGGAAATTATCATTAGTACCACAATTTATGCTAATTGATAATTTAATTCTACTGCACGTGACGGAGAGTGAGCCCGTCGCCATAGTAGTATTAGAAATGGTTATCCTAACTATATTGTGCATAGTTCAGGTAATTTTTTTAGCTAAAGTTTGCCGAAAGATGGGAAAATCAAATGTTTAACTTAAGCTGAAACTGTGCATAGGTTTTAAATCTCCACAAAAGAAAAAAATGTAACGTAGTTATATTTGCACAGACTCGTTTCAGTGAGTTTTAATGTACCATATTACCAGCGTTATAGCCGAAACTCTGTATGAACTATATAGTTCAACTATTAAATATTTAAAATGAAGAGAGGTAGGTAATGAACTCACCTATCTCTCTATTTTATAAAACCGTTGAGCCGTGTTGCAAGTTTGGTCACGAACGATTGTCTATCGTTTAAGTCCTAGTTTACCACGAGGCCCTGCTATTCGTTTTATCACAGAATTCATACACTACCTAATGGTTTGGTTGTAGGTATTCATAAAACAATCCTTGGAATTATCCCAAAACATACTTGAGCAGTATTGCAGTGCATAGCAAAAGCAACTGGTGATTATTTCAAAAAGAAGAAAAGAGGTAAATCATTTCATGAATGTATTAATGTTGATGTTACAGTCAACCCCCAGATCTAACTCAGTCGGTTAGGTTATCGAAGAGCGAAGCGACAAGCGTTTTAGGTTTCTTGCGATCAAAGAACAGAACCGAATTGCTACTGTTTACCTAGTCTACTCGAAAATATAATTTTGACTAAAGGCATCGGCCAAAGTGGTTTTGACCGGTTATGAGTTTTCACTGTAACATAATTATACTTCCAGAATCGGGTATTATTCTTCCACATCAAATGAAAATTAAAGCAGAATACGAATACTCCACCGACAAGAGCGTAGCTCTTAAATATGATAATGATAAAATGAAAACTACAGATCCAATTTTTATGTGACACCCCACTTCAAAACTGTGATACTTTATATCCCGGGACAGGATAGAGACCATTGTTTATTCCATGACAATCTTAATAAGATAGGACAATTTGCTATAATATAAGAAGGTTACTAGTTGTGTAGAAGTGATGTAATTAATTCAGAACAGGAAACGGAAGGGCAGCGGGTCGAATCATTAGTTGCATAATGCAAGACACCGCACATTATGCATGTGGCTCTTGAATGCTAAAGTTGTTAATTGCAAGGTAAGCGTTGAGAGACACCTTAGTTTTCTTCACTTTTTAACCTTCTTCAAAAAAGGAGAAGAACGACTTCATAATTTATTTTTAAAGTATGTTTCGCCGTAACTTACATTTTTTTTAATACAGGGTGTAAACTAAATTGCGTTACTCTTAAAAGGGGGTGCTTCAGACCATCCAACTGAACAAATATAGCCAACATAGAGAAGAAACAAAAGAAAATCCCCCACCCTTTAAAAAGTACTAAGGTGTTAGATTACACCTTGTGTAGATGTTGATAATGACTTTGACAACTTTTACTAAGGGAGGAAAGCCAAAACAGTAAAAAAAGGAATAGCTATTTCATACATTTGAGTCGAGTATGGAACGAAGATTTCAGTATGGAACAATACATTTTTTTGCTTTAGTAAAAGTGGTTCAGTTTGATTGTCTGAACCACCCCTAAAAATTTGGAAAGTATTTACAAAATCATCGTTCTTAACATGCTGACACTTTTTAAGGGGATGGTCAGACCGTCAAACTGAACCACTTTCTCAATGGCACCAACATCGAAATCGCGAAAAAAAAACTGCTGTTCCATACAAACTGGAAAACCTAAAGTGTATGGGACAACTGATATTTTTTTTGCGATTTCGGTGTTATAAAGTGATGATTGCACTTTAAACTACTGCATTCGGACAACCAAACTCTCAGTGCATCTTACAAGCGTCATTATTCTACTAGTTGAACATTAACACTGAAACATGTTAATAAAAAAATAACTCTGGCTTATTTCAATCCTCAGCTAGTATACTAAATCACTGCACTCACGTACCTGGGCAATCTTGAGATAATTTTAGTAACTTTTTAAACAAACGGGTTAAGAGCTAGTCACTTGTTAAAAATAGTTTTGTAAACGTTAAATTACGTTCAACTTAGATAATTGTTGCTATCCGCGAGTTGAAATCAACTCAAATAAACTGATAAATATAAAAGATGATAAAAGTGGTTGATCATTTATTATCAGCCGCTGTCCCACTGTTGAGCAAAGGCCTCTCTCCGTTCTCTCCTAGAGTGTCTGTTCCGCGCTTCGACAGGCCAGTTCTTAAGGGGCTACCTGCCGGTTTCGGGTAACTTTGTAACCATTTTATTCATTAACTATGGCACTTTTTGAACTGATAAATAAACTGAACCATCTACAGGATATGAGAAGTTTTTATAGAAATCGATTTTAATGAATAAAACCGAAGAAAAGGGACTCTAAAGTCACCCCTTTTTTTCCAGTTGTAACCATTTTACTCTTACATTTTGAATCGGAAGAAAATGAAAATTTACAATATTGTTCACAATACAATTTAGAATGATGTGGTTTTCTTACTTTTTAGAAATTAATAAAAAAATCATCTAATTTTTCAAAGAAAACAGCTTAATTCTGACTGGAGCCACGCGCTCGTTCGCATCGATTAGTATGGAGAGACGTGGTCCAGGGCAGATACGCCTTAAGGAAATCATAAATTTCGTCCCGCTACCTTCGTCTCGGTCTGCCTCGACGCCGATTTCGTTTCGTTGCCCAGTTGGTGGTGGTTTTGGCCCATAGGTCATATTTGGCCTAAGTACAACAAATATTATATCAATAACATTTTAAATAGAGTCCTTCTTAATATGCTGACGGTTTTTTAAGGGGGTGATGTGATCAGACCATCAAATTGAACAATATTCTTTATAAAATGCTTTTCTATAAATAAAACTATACAATATTACTCGACCAAGATCAATCGATAGAGCGATCTGAATGTTGGTATCATCAAGTTGTTCAGCTTGATGGTCTGATCATCCCCTTAAAAAAACCCCAAGCATATTAAGAAGGACCCTGTATTTGCGTAAAATGATAACTAGATTTTCCCGCATACAATCTACTTCATTTTCGGAATAATATTGACGTGAAAATGTAACAAAGAATACTTCAGAAAAACACTAAAAGATTCATAATATGAGTGTTGATAGTGATTCATAGCGTCATCATCAAAATTAATTTCATTAATAATGTACGTCACGTCTACCGATCAGAAAATTATAATCATAACTCAAACTCTAGTGAAGCTTTTTAAGCCTTAATCCCCCTGCCGTTATTCACGCACGGGATCACTTTTGCAGAATGCAATTTACAATAAATTATGTAGAGATATTAATAAGTAGGAAGGTTAAGGGTTGGAAATAATGGTCTGGCCATTCATCGTTCGATAAATTGCGGGTGGAGACACACTGTAGGCAGATTACGTGCTTCAATATCCGGAATAAGCTTGCGCGGTCTTTCGACTTGTCATCAGACCAGATCGCTGCCCAACTGGTCGTCCGACTGATCGTGTGGCGTAAATTAGTGCGTGTAAAACTTGTTGACGTACTGTGTGAAGTTACAAACGTTTTCTCGTAAAAATTTAACAGTTACAGTAAAAGAAAATTGTGTTAATTTGAGCATAATATACTTCGACTAAATGTAGGAAGGCTTACAGCGTTATTCGAGAGATTGTTTAATTGGTCGTAACTAAATTTAGTTGTTGTAGATTGAAGAAGCAAGCGACACTTGTTTAAGGACTAAAACAGTAATATTAATTAATTTCATTAACAAAAAATACTACTAATAAGTAATAATCATAATAGTTTAAAGTTAAGTCAATAGTTTTATAATCACCAACTTCACACTGTATACATTTAGAGGAAACAGTTTACAGAACAACTTCTACTATTCATACCACATAGGAAACTTCACGTATTTCAAATGTAACCCTTAAATGTAGGTACTTATTTCAGCATATAATACTACCTATAGTCCTTATAAATTAGCAAAATGTAACACCGTGGAATAAACAAATCATGCTTAAGTGGTAGACACTATTGTTTTGAGAGAAAATATTTACTTAAGAGAGACGTTCTCGTTCCGTGCAAATAGACCGGTAGATAATTAACGTACTTATCCGTTTAAATAAACGAACGATATTCTTGAAGATTTGCTTTAAACTGGTTAACATTTTATGGCGACCGAGGCAGAGATTCCACTGGAAATGAACTCGTAACGAATGTTTTCGAAGAAGACAGGAGGAGTATGAAAAACGTGTATAAAACCAGTTGAAGAAAGATGGTTTTGAATGACATACATAGTACCTACGGCGGGCGCTCTATCACACATACCATACACGCAACACACATAAATTATTAAAACATGAAGTTAGTGTGAACTGTCTCTAATTTTTTTATTACTATTCTGCCCTTAAAAAATAAATGATAAAATTTAATTGATGGATTAAAGCTAATTTGTTCAGTTACTGGTGTTCTTCCCTGACAGAGTTTGAAAAACTAAACAATTCTTGTATTTCTCATCCAATTGAGGCAAAAAAAAGTTTAAATAAAGCGCTACACTAATTTTTTTTAAACGAATTAGGTCTTAAAGTAGACATAATTATGACCCGTTTATGTCAAAATTTCTTCGCTGGCATAATACAGGTTTTCTGAAGTTATTTTCCTTCACCAACGAGTGTGTTACAAATGGTACCAACATACGTTCTTAAAACTCATTGGACTGCTATATTTGAATTTAACTCATCCTAATTCGTATGAAATTAGAATGAGGATGGGTGGTTTTTTTCTGGAATTTTTTCATTCGTTCTTAAGTATTCGTTTTTCTCATTCGTTTCGTATTCGCAATGTTTGTGACTACCACGAAAGATATTATGTATTATGTAATTCGTATAAAAAACGGGCATACACTCTATGGAATTTATGCATTATTCGTTTACGAATCCATATTCGTATAAATGCATTTCGAAAATAGCACTCCTGGTAGGAGCTTGAACTTGAGCTGTGCTAAATCAAAACTGCCGCCTTCTGGCTCAAAATAGATTGCTGTTAAATAATAATAACTGTCAATATAATATTCCAATCTAAATCAATCCTTCGACCAAATATTTATCCTAAATTCCTAATCAACATCAATTCCTAAGATTAACCTCAACCGTCCGAAATTCGACGACAAACTCTCAAAGTTTTGCGCCGAACCGAACCTTATCACTTAATCCTTACTAAACACTATTACAAAGGCCACATTACTTCACAAAGATCTCTAATATAACAGATAAACTTTCTTCCTAATAAATAAACGAATTAAGTGACCGCTGAAGCGATGGAAATTGAACTCTATAATGATTGGTCTATGCTGAAAGTCCAATGTTAAAGGAAGTAATCTGTGGTATAGGTGCGAAATGAGATACGTCCAGATCATTCCGCACAAGAAGACCTTTGATAGAACTCTTAAGCCTATAACATAACTATGAAAATGGCTTGATTCACGGGACTTTGTGTGTGTAACGAACAATAGTTGATTGACAGAAGTCACGCCGAACGTTGTATTGGAGGGATCGGGAAACTTAAACTGCTAGCCGAGTTGAAGGCTTTGCGTCAACGTTCTAGAAGCTGCCTTTGATCTTCATAACACCTTATTAATTGGGTGAGGACTTAACTGGGTATTGACGGGTTGAATCCTGCGATCTGACGTTTTTGACACAAACTGTGTATTGTTCGCGCAGGTAGTATGGTATCCATCGAAACTAAGAAAGCTATAAGTTTTCTTCTTCACTCTTTCAGAAGCGTTTATTTAGGCAAGAGTCGTAGCTATATCATTCTTGATATCTGCTGATCACATTTTTTATTTGCGCGGAAATAACAAAAACTTAATTTTTACGTACATACTCTCACACAATTTATTGTTCCTAACTTAATACCACTGACATTTGCAATTCTCTGACAAATGTATACTCATAAAATTATCTTAGTAGTACACTTATTGAATTAGGAAGTGTGTTGTGGGCATCCACTAATATCTTAACACATTCAACACATATGAAGATCCTTGAACTAAGGCTCATCAAATTAAACACGCTCTGCAGATGTAAAGTCGATTGAAAGGTCGATTCAACTTATGAATTTGACTGATAAATTCAAATTGCTTCAGAAACCTTACTGTTTGTGATAAATAAATAAAAATCTACGTCGTAACGTGTTATGTAGAATCCCATTGCAGGACAAGTTATGGCGGTGTTCACGGTTGGTGGAAAAAAGTTTGAAGTCAGCTATCAGAGTATTCTCTCGGCTGTATTTTCGTTTGCTTGCTGCCAATGGAAAAAATCCGAAACAAGGACAGTGGTATCGATTCGGTATTGCCACGACTTAACTTAACTAAATTTATTCCTGTCATTTTCTAACATTCGACTAAGAAAAGAGACAGAAACCAACAACTGACTTTAGTGCTGTCAAAGTGACGCTACACGCCCAAAATAAGATGGCATCATAATGCACGCCATCTTATTTAAGTCGTTTTTGGGCGTGTAGCGTCACTTTGACAGCACTAAAGTCAGTTGTTGGTTTTCTGTCTCTTTTCTTAGTCGAATGTTAGAAAATGACAGGAATAAATTTAGTTAAGTTAAGTCGTGGCAATACCGAATCGATACCAATTTTGCAGTTGTCAGAGGATGTCAAGAGATTAAACTTTTCGCCATCTTGTATGATAAACAGACTGTTTGATTTTTATTTAAAAGTTTCAAAAATATTGTGTATTTCCGACTCGTATTTCAAAAAGTCGATTCGTTTTTTTTTTAACTTTTTTATAAACTTTCTTTTTACCGTAAACTGAAAATTCAAACGTGGTACGTTACCTTCTAATAAAGTTAAAAGATATCCCATTTTAAGCATTTTTAGCAGATTTTAGCGATTACTAAAATAAATTATATGAAACATACAAAAAAAGATGGGTTGAAATTGAAAGTAAAGGCAGGTCTTTTATAATAAATATAATAAACTGGATATGAAATAGTACATCAATGTGTTTTCAGTGATGTTCCTGAAATTTAGGGTTTTTGGAACTATATAACCTTAAAGAATAACGCGACCTTTGGGCATTATTTGAGAATAACTGCTAAAGTGCCTAAAGATTATAAAATGTTACATAGTAAAAATAAAATAAGCTGTGTGGTAATTAAGATCTCAGTGATGGAAGTAATCCTTAACGGTTGATTAGTAAGCCCTTATCTGATAAATTATTAAAACCAATCAACAAAAGCAAATAACTACAAGTAAATTCCCCCTCTTTAGCAGATTTTTTCAGTTCTTGATTGAAATATGAAGCACTTGATCACGACTATAGACTGGGTTTAAAGAAAAGTTTCTTCAGTAACCTTTAAACCACATACTCTACGCATCAAATTGAACAACTTTTATTATGGGATTAAACCTGTCAGAACAAAAAAAATCAGTTTTCTCATACATTTGAGTGGAGTAGGTGCTGCAGTTTAGTATGGAACAGCAGATATTTGTTTTGCGCTGACAATTGTTTTGCGTTTGATGGGAAGATTATGTGATTTAAAGGTTAATTATACTTTTCCTTACACTCTGTATTCCCGTGGGTGTACGTAGCATAGCGTCGTTCGCCCGCACCTCCAGGCGACGTCATCTGGAGGCGCGGGCGCGATTCTCCTATACGACAAAAACGACGCTATGCTACGTACTCCAAGGTTTATATTGTGTTACTTAGATTATCCGCCACTGCCACACGTCTCTTCTGTATAAACCGTGGCTATGATCGTCTCAAAATAATTGTCACATAGCATTCGACATTTTAAAGAGAGTCGCGGAAGCTACGTGGATAGGTACTAGATGTTCAGTACAGAGGAAGACCCAGCAGTGGGTGGATTCAGGCTGTAGATGATGATGATGATTCAGCACGATACAAAAGTAAACGTGTAAAATTATGCTATTAATAAAAATCGGACGTAGAATATTATTTATGAATATTTCCTATTATATTATTATTGTCGCATCTAGTGACAGATATAGCAAGCAACACAAGCTTAAAGCCTACGTTGTCTGCATGAATAACGTCACTAAGTAAATAGCCGGCAGGTAATTCACGTATTCATATCATGACTCTGAGCACAATTAGTTAGCGGCGAAATGTCTCAGATGGGTGTGAATCATTGTCATAATTAATAAACGTGACGCGTATTTACTTTCGAGTTCGTCGCGATGAAATATCGTATCAAAATTCAACATTGGTTCCGAGATATTTTGAGTTTAATTTGAAAATGAATTAATGAATGAAATATTCTAT
This sequence comes from Agonopterix heracliana, assembly GCA_963693445.1. NCBI lineage: Eukaryota > Metazoa > Arthropoda > Insecta > Lepidoptera > Depressariidae > Agonopterix > Agonopterix heracliana. Next base: position 9,191,447 of record OY856310.1, read on the forward strand.
ACTTACGATCGAATCTTCCGGAATCGATAACTGAACAACAATTTTATCAACTATTTTTTTTTTTGGTCTTCGGTGAACGACCAAAAAATATATATGGTTTAGATATTGTATCTTTTCAAAATTGACTAATGTTTTAAACAACATTTTTTTTTATTCGCTCTAACCGCATCGAAGATCAATATAATCTTTGGTTTTGACTTTCATAAACATCCGGTTCAATAACTATTAAATTTTTTGGGTAGAGTAGGCATGCAGTTTTGTATGGATAACGGCATATGCGGCTTTTTGCGATTTTGTGTTGGTTCCATAGAAAAGTTATTTAGATTGTTGATCTGACTATAGCCTTAAAATCCGTCAGCATACTAAGAAGGACCCTTTATCTTACGTTCACTTTAAAAATATGAATCATACATATTTTCTCTCTCAGACTCTCTATCTCATACTTAAGAGGAGATTATCTTTGTAAAGAACCTAAAGAAAGCATAAATTACATTTACTCTTTTCAGCCCTGATAGTAAAATACAAAACGCACTTGAAACGTATGTGTATGGATAATACAAAACACTCCATGGCAGTAGTGATATTACGCACAGGTGCTCTAGTACGAATGAGCTCGTAAAAACCACTGTATATATAGATTTATTATTTAAAGTGCACCTATTGTTGTCGCCACTTGTTTATATTGAGGTAGGTTGCGAGTTTTATAGATTTGATAGCAATTTAAATTACATGTATTAAATTTATAATAGCTAATTATTCTTAGAAACAATGATTATAAAGGGGTATTCCCTGTGTTATCGTTAAAAGGTAAATAATTGTAAAAAAATTATTCGAAATCATTCGCGTGATAATTGGTTTTAATCTAGCATAGCATAGCATATGCCCACGACTATATTCCCCGAAGGGGTAGTCAGAGATATTCTGAAACCTCAGAACATCCACGTAGGTTTTTATCTGTTTTTCTTAAAACAAGCTGGGGTTTTAGAATAATTTTATCTACTAGTAATTTCATCGACAATTTATTGTGTTGTGTTCTTCGTAACTTACTTGAATTTTTAAAGTAAGTTATAGCCTGAATAAGGGTGAGATTAGAGGACTAGACTAAGCAAAGTTCTAAATATTCCTAGAGCAACTCAAACTTAAAACGTAGAATTATAATCCGAATTTGTTACACAATGTTTGCTGCACTGAAATTTTTATTTTGCCATTCAAAATGCAGACAAATTGGTAACATATTTCGTTTCGATATAGAATTTCATTACTAACTTTCATGGAGGGGAATTTATCCAACGGTATCTAAACGATGTTATTGGAAAAACTAGAAAAACTTTGATAGACAATTCATACGGGAGTTTTCATTCCAAATGGCATGAGTAAAAGTTTCCGAACTTATTTTCCATACAGTGTCAAATGCCGGACAACATTAAACTTACAAAAATCCTTGGATTTAGTAATAATATGAAAGCAATAGGTAAGTAGGCAGAGCAGATAAAGCTACGATTTTACGTAAACCTTTTCAAACTCTAAGAGAGGTCGAAGATATAATAATGCAGTCTGTAAAGTTTTAAACTTCAAAGTTTCAGTTGTTTAATGAGACGTGTGCTATAATCTGGCTTCTATATTTCGTCATTACTTTTTAAAAGTGTAAGCAAAACTACGTAATTTATTTGGACGTGAAACCCCTAAAGATAGTTAATTGACTTATTTGTTATGCAAGGCTGCAAAATTGTTTTATGGCGCGAGTACTTGTATTGAGACTCTAAGATTGAACCATGAGCGAAGCTAGTGGTTCAAATATAGAATCCTGAGCGCAGCGAAGGTTTCAAAGGTACGAGACGCAGAATAACTTTGCTGCCGAGCACAACACACAATTTGTCACCTCACAACGGCGAGGAAAATGCTGGCTGGATGCAAGAAAGAAAAATACATTTTGGCGCAATGCGGCGGCATAGAAAAATATTGAATAGAGAATCGAATTTTAAAAACTCTTTCCACGCTAGCAGATAAAATGCACTTTTGCACTCAGATTTCGAATGATAAACATATTCTTGGTGAAAAATCTTATCTTATCTTATTCTTATCTATTTATAAAACCGAAAAATCGTAAAGAATAAAAAAGTTGCGGTTCTCTTCATATAAACTCAAATAACACTCGATAGCGCGATTTAAATGACAAGTGGCGCCATCTATTGACAAGTATGTTTGTTTGTTCGCGCATCACGCAAAAACTGCTGAACCGATTTTGATGAAACTTTTTTTGTTTGATAGCTTAGGATCTGACAATCTGGTATATAATTTATGCGGACGAAGTCGCCGGTTAACTCTAGTATGTTATAAGATCGCTTATTACTTATGAAGATAGGACCTAGTGGAATTATTATTTAGACTTTTCACGTACCACTTCACTGCGGCTGCGTCCCTGATTTCGTGTAGGTATTTTTTAAAAGGTCTCCATGTTTATAACGAGACTAATGAATCAAACAAAGACTTCTGGAGATTTCAAAATAGGTGTCTTCCATCATCACATGGAACCACTTTTCAAATGTGCGAATAACAAAATTGCTAGGCCGAGCCCCCTTGGAACCTGGTGGAACTGGTCACCGGGGTCAATCTGCCGCCAATCGATTTCCTTTGCTCTTTATAATAATACAAAAATTAAATAAATACAATTAACTAATAGCAACTCAAGCAAAAAACAACGTATTAATTAAGTTAATTGTTTGTGCGTGAAAATTAATAGGCAATTAGCGTTTTCAATGTAACCGTGTAGTCCGAGGGTTCTGTGGCAATAGCCGTACATCTGTTAGACGGTTACACTCATGAAGTCCCCAGAATCAAGCGAGTTTCGTCTTTATGACACAGGATTAAGAGTTCTTTCATGGAATTTCTTAGATGAATTAGATTTTACCTAAGCAAACAATCGGTGTTGGCCGATAAGTAAGGTGCTGTGGCATGCGCGAAATCCATACTCAAAGAATAGACGATTAGCAGAGGAGATACCAAGTTTGTGATGTTATTTGATAGATAGATAAGGTATATTTAAGCCCTGATAAAAAGGTGGTGTAAACATGTCTTATAGTTTCGTGTGCCGAAGGTAATTTGTGCGGACGAAGTCGCGGGTAAACTCTAGTAATATACAGGTTCCAACTTAATATGCTGACAGTTTTGTAAGAAGATGACCAGATCATCAAACTGAACAACTTTCTCTGCGACCAACATCGAAATCGCGAAAAAAAAATCAGCTGTCCCATACATTTGGCTTGAGTAGGTTTGCAGTTTTGTATGGAACATCAGATATTTTTTTTTGCGATTTCTATGTTGGTGCCCTAGAGAACGTTGTTCAATTTGGCGGTCTGATCATCCCTTTAACCGCTCGCATCTCGGCTTAAGATAACAATTGATTAAACAATTGATCGGGCGATCGGGCGATATCGCGACTCCGGGACTTGAAGGGTTGTGTCATCAACTCATCATATTAAGAAGGACCCTATATATAGCCAATAGCAACATACTGCAAGGCAATGGTGCGCGAGGGCGAAACGAAGGTGCAGACACGAGGGTCCTGCGTCTGTTGTTGACAGATAGAGAGTATTAACAAGCTTCCTCGGCTCGACGAATACGGCCAAAAAATTGCCTCATTAGCGTGCATTAACTTCAATGGTTGCCTACGTAAAGAGATTCACTGTACAGTTTCATTTAGATATCAAACTTATGTATGTACGTGTCGCATCAGATCGGAGCAATGTGTATATCAAACATACCATTGAAACCAAGTACAAAGCAATTTATTCAGTTGATTAAAATGGAATCATAAATCCAGCGGGAAATCACAATTCATAAATAAAAAACATTCTTTGAACAATTAAGTAGGTAGGTACCTAAACATAAATCTTGTAACATTTGCTCCACAGTAATTATATTAAGTAAACGAAATGTAGATACGATTTTGCACTAAATTTCTGCTCTGTAAACATGTGCATGTAGGTACGTAACAAGTAAGTAGGTAGTTACACGGTGTACAGTTACACAAACAGGTAGACGCCGTGATCCCTCTGTGTTAACATTCTGTGGTCCAGGTCGCAAGGATTTAAGTTTGTGTTGAACTTTCGCGAATGTGTGTTCAGCTTAGGGTTGTCTCTGCTATGAAGTAAAATAACGTATAATAATATGATATATTTTTATTGTGGGGCGTGATTTTAATGAATTATTAAAATATGATTACGAATCTGGATAATTTGAGAAGGTATATTACTATAATAATATGTCTGACTAAAACCGCACCGGCGGCGGCTAATATTGAAGTCGTAAGAGATATGGATTTATAATAAATAATATAATTACCATCGATATTATTATTGTCAGCGAAGAATTAGTGTTTTTCTATGTTCCCCTTACTAAAAAACGACAGAAAAATAATATCTATTTAGAGTAAAACTGCAATGTGTTTAGGAAATGTAATCACAGTTATGATTACCATGACCCGTTTGGAAAATAAGTTTTATTTACTCCATGAATGATATTTGAACTTAGGTCTGTTTTCATAATCGTTCTGTATTAAACTGAATAAGAACATAACAAAACGACAAAATTATAAGAGTTAGAAGCTTAGTATCGACTGGAAATATCCGACAATGATAATATTATTGTAATGGCAAAAAAGTGACAACCCTGAACTAAATTTCTGTACACGATCTCCAGTAGGTACAACCAGCGAAGGATCTCCCCAAAAGATTGTGTTTGCACAATGAAAATATTCAATACGTTACAAATACGCAAGCTGTGCTGAAGTATGTTTTGTGTAACATCCAAACGTATTTGGATATATTTCCTTTTTAGGGTCGTTGGGTATTCAATTTTCTTTGCTTACTTTTCTGACTACACTCACAAAAATATAACATGGAATGTAATTGTCGCCCATTATTATAATAAGGGCCTGTTTCACCACTTCTGAATAAGTTCTTGCTAGCTTATCCGACAGGATATTCTGACATAATTTCATACAAAATATGTCAAACTATCTGTCGGATAAGCTAACAAGAACTTACACAGAAGTGGTAAAACAGGCCCTAAATATATTAAATTTATTCAAAACGGCAAGATTTGGTTTGAATTTTAAATGTTTATTTTATGTGCAGTATACATTTAATTGCACGGGAAAATTTCCCAAGATACCGTTTACGTGAAAAGCAGACTATTTTAAATGTGAAATAATTAATTTTTACTACTACACGGTGCCATTGAACTTAGTCGTGAAAAAATACGGTTTGAGATTGCATTAAAGACACTTTAGTAAATTGTATTTAAACGTATATTTGTATTAGTTTATAACACTTTTTTCGAGGTTTCGTGCTTAGATTATCAAGATAGACAGTCAAAGCTACGAAAGCGTCGAAAAAAATAGGAACCAGTACTGGTTCCAAAACCCTATACATATACACGCACACATACATATTTTGTATGGCGCCTCACGCACACCAACCTAAGAAAGTTAGCCCCTTTTGTTTTATACGGAACAAGTGTGAGGCTCATTCTAGACATATACTTTTTCTAAGGTTTCGTGGTTATACAGGCTCAGGCCCCTTCGAAATACCTAAAAATATATATAAATGTACAAAGGGCAAGCTTATTTCTAAAGATATTCCTTCCAGCATACCAGCAAAAGAGACAGTTAATTATCACAAGGCAAATTAAATGTGTACAGACGAACAGTAAATAATTAAGTTTTGAGGTTATAATTTTTGAATACTTACAAAATATTAAATATATAAATTTACGATATTAACCGGGGATTATTATTGTTATAAGTAAAACTTATTGAGCGAAGCCGTCCAGTACAAAATCACCAGTTTTCCATTTTTTTATCATACCTAAATGTAAAGTTTTGTAAATGTCTTAATTATTCAATAATACACAATAAAAAATCGGGAATTATAGAGAATTTATGTTTTTCTGGTATGTATCTACTATATTCCAAAAGAATCCCCTAAAGTGCAATTAATGCAACCTACTCCATACAAAAATCCGTAGATTTCCTAGAGTTTCAATATAATACAATCAATACAAATGTCAAAAAAAAAGACAGTCATTTTTTTTCACTTTTACGTCTCGACGATTCAACCAATCGCTAAGGGCCCTAAATCGGTATTGGCAGCTAAGCCGCATAGAATGGTTGATTTAGAATATTATACAAACTAGTATTAAACTCTTTAACCTACATAATATAATTATAAGTAGCATATCTATGTGTAAAACTACGTGTCCAAAATTCATTTGTCACTGTATCAGTCCGACACAATAATATCAAAAGTAAAAGGGTCGAGACGAAAAAAATCAATAATTTTGATGTTTCGGTTATCAAGGGGATTTTATCAAGTTGTCACTGACAAGCTTTCGAGTGAGCGTGATAACAAGCTACTGATTAACGATAGTAGATGTATTTTTCCGTATAAAACGAATGCTTGGCTATTTGATGATTTGTCACAAAGTTAATGATGTACAGGTGTCATCTTAATATGCTGACACTTTTGTAAGGGGATTATCAGACCATCAAACTAAACAACTTTCTCTATGAGACCAACATCGAAATAGCGAAAAAAATTAACTGTCCCATAAATATTATGGCTCAAATAGGTTTTCAGTTGTGTATGGAACAGCAGATATTTTTTTCGCGATTTCGATGTTGGTGCCAAAAAAAAAGTTGTTCCGATTAAAGGTCTGATCATCCCCTTAAAATGTTGTCAGCATATTAAGAACGACTCTCTATTGTATAAGTATCTTCGTGAAAATAAACAGGCGCTTGGTGATTTGCACGCTAGCTGTTTACATTGCCGTGGTGGTCCAGTGGCGAGTAACCTTGCCTGCCGTGCAGGAGGCGATGGTTCGATCCCCGTCCAAGCCGACTCGTACCAATTTGTTTTTCGGAATTTATGTACGATTTGTAACACCACTGGCTTTTCGGTGAAGGAAAACATCGTGAGGAAACCTGCATGCTTCAATTTCGAGGCGTGTATTGTACCCACTGTCCATTATAAGTGGCAACGGGCTCACCCCCCGCCACACTGGACAGAGTTTCGGTACTACTGGTGAAACGTGGATGTTCTGAGGTTTCAGAATATCTCTGACTGCCCCCTCGGGGAATACAATCGTGAGCATATGCTATGCTATGCTGTTTACATTGTCATAAATAGATCATAACAGTGTTAAAAGAAACTAGACACCATAATGCAGAATGGTGAAGGAAAGGAAGGATAAAAGAAATATCCAGGACGTTATAGACAATCGAAATGGCAAAATGATTGGACACTTGATATGACGCGACAGATTATGCACAATAGAAGTAAAGAGAAAAGGAGCTAGAGAAATTCCTAGACGGAATAAATTAGGCCATGTAGAATACAAATAAAACTAGTCAAGTGCGCGTCGGGCTACTCGAGCACCGAGGGTTCCTTACCACACAACCACACAACATAAATAAAAATAACTTACAAATAACTTACAAAAAAAACAGACTCATACTTTAGCCGGTTTTTTTTTTGTTATAATGTAGAGTTGCTCTATAATCACACCAAGTTTGACGCTTGTATGTATTACCGTTTTTACGATAGAGCGAGAAAAAAACATTAATAGAAACTAATTTCTTGTATGAGATTAATTTTTAACTTTAGACCCCTTAATTTTTAACTTTTTGTCATTTTTATTATTTGTTAGCACATCCGCCATAATAACGCACATTCTGTATGGATCAAAAGTTAAAAAATATAGGTAGGACGGACAACGAAGGCTTAATAAAATGGTCCCGTTTTCACCCTTTGGGTACGGTATCCTAAAAATGTTTATCATTAATAACAGTCTCATTTTTTTTCAACTTAAGTACTATTCCTGAATATTCGTGCTCAAAATTTTCTCTGTTCGAATATTCGTGTATTTATTACCTTAAGGCTATCTGTAAAAACGTTTCTTAAAATAAAACATTTAAAAATCAAACAAAAAGCCGTTTCATGGCAGCGTGCAATAAAAACAAACGGATAGACAAAACTAGTGTCGTTGTAATCGACACCTGTAACAATTAATGCTCGCTCCATGCCACAGCACTTTTATTATAACGCTTCTCCATTCCGATATATGGATACCCATTCGTGTACAATATGAAACCGAACTTTAAAATATATTGTCTACTATTTTATTTATTTACTTACTTTAATTTTGTTTTATTTTGGTTTCTTCCATTTTAACTCGGAGAAATTTCGGAATCTTGGCGTTGACGTAAGAAAAGTAAAGCGAGACTTACACGGGTCGATTTTCGCCATGCTATATAAAGTACACACGGCGACAGATCAACCTACCCATAGTTGAACTCTATGTTCATGGACATAAGGTCCAACTATGGGTAGGTTGATCTGTCGCCGTGCGTACATCGACTGGTAAGTTTGACATTAAACATAACAAGCTCACGCACCAATGTACTTCATATCGCACATAGCTGCATGGCGAAAATTGGCCAGTGTAAATCCCGCTTAAGAGGTATAACTTTAAATGCCAGGAGTATAGTCGAGAGAATATGCTATTTGGAAAGAACATATTAGAGCTAATCACCAAATTATAACGAAATAAACCACATTACAAAAATATTCCCAAAAAAATAAAGTCAACTGAATACAAGCAAACCACTCGATAAATCTATCCTACTTATGTAAAGTTAACGGATAAAAACTAAGTTTGTTCGGTCCCGGGGTTCGATTACGTAAGGCTCCAACTTCGACTATTACCTACTTAGGGGTACAAATTTAGTCGCCCCTTATTTAAACACCGTTGCCTACAGACTTCCTTCTATTTAGACTTCCAATACAAGATTAGAATATTCAACCTACACGTTAGACAATGCAAAAATAGTGATAAGAGATACATATAAATGATTGGGCCAGTGCTTCATGTCCATATAGTGGAAATTTTCTTCTACATCGGATTCCTCTCTATTACCGGAGGTTGACAGTCAGATCTACATAGCCCTGCCTATCGAAACAGGACTTCGATGCTGGCGATGCCCGTCCAATCTTTCAGGTTCGCAAGCCGCGTCATTAGTAGCCTACCGAAACCTCTTTTCCCCTTTACTTTGCCCATTATTATAGACCGGAGCAGCTGAAACCGCTTATTCCTCAAGATATGATACGACCAAGGTAGGCAACTTTCCTCCTTCTAACCTTTGAACTGCCGGAACGTAAATCTACGACGAACAATTGGTTTATGGTTTGCAAAAACTCCCGGGACTATATATTGTAAAAACGAATTGGTAAAATTGTTACTCTTACCTGAGCTTGTTACTGAATTATACAGTAGAAATATTAATATAAGAAATCTGTTTGGTTTGTAGTCTATGATGTTGCCAAATACCTACGTGTGTAATTTACACGGAGTGCGGTTTACACTTTCCAAGCATATGGTAGCGTCGGATTTGGACGGTGGAAACGATATAAATCTCAGACTGGAGGCGAACGATTTACAAGCTGCCGGTGATTTGCTTGCGAATCCTAAGAGTCTGCTATACTTTTAACTTCATCCACGAATTTGTTACGTGTTTAAGAAAAAACATTGACGGGAATGTAGTAAAACATTTTTTATTCGCGTGAGTATTGATTTCGAAATATGAAAAGAGCAAGCATCTTATAATCACGATGGATATACGATGAAGCTTCACCAACAGTAAGCTTCACCGGGCTGATGATGATGACAAAATGTTAATCCCGATCTATTTCTACATCTAACGATGCATTATAGTTAACTGTGTTTAATTAGAACTTTATCGGAATAAACTACTTATTTAATTAGATGTCATAAATCCACACTGATATTGAAATGAGAAATTATCCAATCACTCACATTCACTGTGTACACTCGGAAGATATTTCAAACAGAATTACATAATTTGAATATCTCGGGATATACACTACGTGGTTCACTCATCCATCAACGTAGGGTCCAAATCCCTGTAACGGCAACCAGATATTTAGCACGGAAGTTTAACTCGAAGGGAGGGGCTTAAATTCTACGTTAGAGTGAAAAATTCTGGTGAAAACGTAAAAGATTCTTTTGATGCATAAGTCAACATTTCAAAGTTAATGTTGCTTTACATATTTACTGGCATGATAGAAAAACATAGTTTCGCAAATAAAACAATGTTTACGTAATATTTCCATTTGCATTTACACATATTTTATCATGAACATTTCAGTATTAAAAATGTAATGTAAAAGAATCGACTATCGATAAGCTGTAGGTACGTCTCTAGAGCAGGTATGGTTAAGTCTGGGCCACAACACTGTCATCATTTAAGCCGTACATTAGTGAAACTTGCGTCGTTTCGACCGACACCTGGGACGCGCCCGGGCCGCAGCGACGCACTATTCGATATTTTACCAAAGGAATAAACTCCGGGATAAAGTTTAAAGTTTTAGTTTGCGCTTACGAGGTCATATGGGGCACTCTGGGAGATGTTGCATACCTAATTTGTCTTGTGAAAGTTAGACATACCATGTTCTAAACGTCTGGAACTAAAACTGAATTGAAACCTGTCAACACTGTAGGGAATTATAATGGATTGATTGTGTTAGCGAGATTAACTACAGGCAGATGTCGTGAGTTGCATAATGAGGTAGTAAACTCCATAAAATACATTTTAGTTTCGTCTTCTCAGTTAAAAGAACGATTGAAAATAACGCTAAATTCGCGGTTTCAGTGATTCTTTAGCTTGAATACTATTTTTAATAACAGGATCTTCTTCTTTTCGTATCAGTTATTCTACAAGTTCCTATATTTTATTGGCCTGTTATTCGGCTAGCCTGACAGCGTTCAGTGTAGCTCTATTTAGCTCTCCTATATCGGGCAGAAGAATAAAGGGATATTCTATAAAATGTATGGAAGTTTCAGAGAAGCTTCGAAGAGTATGGTGTAATTGTACATCATAATCTGTTTGAAATTTTAAGTATATTTCGCAGTGAACCTGTCGTTGTTGTCATGTGGGTGTAAAGTCATAAAAATTTCAACGTATATAAACTTTTGCTTTCATTTTCCGTGGAGCTTTTCAAAAGTTCCGTTCTCATATATTTATGAGGACAAATAAGTTAACATTTTCGGTTACTTTACTCACACCTGAGAACACTGCCCTCACTTTGTTATTCTGGTATCTTCACAATTTAGCAAAGTTTTCTTACGTTGAAATGGTCTTGGGAATATGGTCAGTAAATAGAGAGTAAAATTTCGAGTGAATAACATTCAGATACAGGTTTATTTCTTTTTATAGATGATCGATCCTATCGCGGTAGAGTTTTAAGTTACGGTTTACCGAAAGTTATGATAATGTCGGGATAAGAGGATGCAAGCTGTGGTGGTCCAGAGGCGAGTAACCTTGCCTGTCGTGCAGGAGGCGATGGTTCAATCACCGTCCAGGCCGACTCGTACCAATGAGGTTTTCAGAATTTATGTATGATTTGTAACACCACTGGCTTTTCGATGAAGGAAAATATCGTGAGGAAACCTGCATGCTTCAATTTCGAGGCATTGTACCCACTGTCCATTATAAGTGGCGACGGGCTCACCCCCCGTCACTCTGGACAGAGTTTCGGTACTACTGGTGAAACGTGGATGTTCTGAGGTTTCAGAATATCTCTGACTACCCCCTCGGGGGATATAGTCGTGAGCATATGATGATGATGAAGGGGATGCATTCCAGAAGCTATTTCGCAATAAATTAGTAGTCCTGCAACCCCGGTTTTACCCGGATCCTATGTTTTTTTTATCTTTTAAATAATTAAATTATAACGTACGGTCTACGAATTTGTAGCTTACGGTACCTAATATGAAACTTATCTTTCTTAGGAAGTAATCTTTTTTGTATTTTATATGCGACATTAACTTAATAGTGAGATGCCACCACTACTAACATAACTAAATATTATGCGGTATTTCAATAAATTAAGAGAATATTATTCCGAGAGCGAAAATGCGCGCTGCATACAAACGTACTATGGTGATATTCAAGCACGTATCCAGACTTTGGGTTCGGGGGGGGACATTCCATTTCGGGGGGGGATTTTCAATGAAAAACGACGAAAAAGGTATAGTTGTGATCACTGTTCCATACAAATATTAGGATTTCGGGGGGGGATAAATCCCACCTATCCCCCCCCCTGGATACGTGCTTGGTGATATTTTCAATACTAACCAATTAAAGTCAATGAAATTTTGCAGAAACAATCTAGAAACAAATTTCTATGCTTCTATAGAGTCAGATTTTCGATAAAATATACAGTTTCAATGCTAGGATTAATTTAAGATTTGTATGGAAATCTTTGAGGCACTGTAACTTGAAAACTATACATTTTAACGAAAATCTGACTCCATACAAGCATAGAAATTTGTTTCAAGATTGTTTCTGCAAAATTTAATTGACTTTAATTGGTTAGTATTGAAAATATCACCATAGTACGTTTGTATAGAGCGCGCTCCGAATAATATACCCTTAAGAAATCAACATTATACTTTATGTTATGGATGATATAAATGACAACGAACGTTACCTCTAACTGGGTTAGAGTAAGTAATCATAATTAAGTAAATAAAAAGAAGAGATCCAGTATCATCAATCTTAATTAACAGGTGTAAATACATTCGATAATATACATATGTATATTAGTGTTCTACAATTATGCATTCAGGTCGACTTAATTAGAACAATTGGTATCTAAATATATCTGTAATGCGCGTATTGTGAATTCTCTTAAGGGTGATCTGATCACGCATTAAATTTGATTATTAATTCAACTAAGACGAGTAATAATAATGTTAATGAACATCCGTGTACATCTCTCTAGAATTATTGACTCTATGTATTATTACAGAATCTAAACTATTATAAAACTATAACTGAAGTGTGTCTGTACATTGAAGATATTTGCAAAAAAAAGATTACGATATGGTTTTTAGGTATCCTTGACTCGAAATCAACCTTTTTTAGAAATTTTGTCTGTCTGTTTGTCTGTTTATTTGTGTGTTTGTTTGTTTGTTTGTTCGCGCATCACGCAAAATCTACTGAACCGATTTTGATGAAACTTTTTTTGTTTGATAGCTTATGATCTGACTTAAAATCTGGTATATGATTTGTGCGGACGAAGTCGCGGGTAAACACTAGTTAATTTTATTATTAATCTTTACAGTTCTCTCACTGGCTATTTCATTTCGATATTACCGCGGTAAAACGTCACGTACAAAACTACAAACCGACTCGAGCCAAATGTAATGGACAGCTGATTTTTTTCGCAATTTCGTTGTTGGTCCCGTAGAGAAAGTTGTTCAGTATGGTGGTCTGATAGTCCCCTTAAACTCGACCCAAATGTATGAGACAGTAATTTTTTTTTCGATATTTCGATGTTGGTCCCGTAGAGAAAGTTGTTCGGTTTGATGGTCTGATCATGCTCTTAAAATACCGTCAGCATATTAAGTTGCACAATGTATAGTTTTTGTTTCCACTATGTTTCTTGTTCTTGTTATTTTGTTTTACTAATAAATTATAATGAACACTTTTTTCACTTTGTATTGTTTGTATGAAAGAGACATCTTACAAGTTATGTTTTTCTTTTTACTTGTAAGTTTATTGTGCCATAAATATATGGTTTTGCTGAGTTTTAGGGACATTTTATGTAGACACTATTATTATGCAGTCAAGTTAGCATAGATAAAGCACGAAAGGAACAATAAAAACCTGCTCCTAAAATCTATTTTTTTTGTTTCCTAAAGATTCGAAACAATCTGTAAAACATTCAAATCGGGCATATCGATCGCACATCTCAGACCTGGTCCTAAAAGCCTTCCTGTTTGTTCAGAGCGTTTCAGAGCCGTATTATCACTTGCTACACATTGCTATTCTAACTTAACTGTCAAGTGACACTGCATTTAAATACAGCGTTTTAGTGTCCTCATTTTAGGAGTTAAATTTTGGATGTGATTCCAGGATTTCCAGGTTTATTTTAATGAACCTGTTTTTTTTGTTAGCAGTCTTTATCCTACTGATATTATAAATGTTAAAATTTGTAACGATGTTTGTGACCCAATCACGCATAAAATGGTTAAAACATATATTATGATACTTTTTCCAATTAAACGCAAACGAAGTCGAGAGAAAAAACTTAAAAATATAAGCAAGAAATAATCATATATTTTTGGACTAAATCTGTAGGTTGAATCTTGTTAGTAAGTAAATTAGTATTTTTTTTTTGCTTAAACATGCATTTGAGTATGATAGTTAAACATTGAACTAACTGAGCACGTTAAAACATTACTATTTTTCAATATTTACTATGTCTCCGTAATATTTTATACTTATTGAATGCTAGTAAAAATTCGAAATTAACAATATCACAAAACAGTTCGGATTATTATTGAGACTTGGTAAATGTTAGGTTTTACTGGAAAATCTTAGAATGTACCATAATTCGAGCTTTTATATTAACATACTCGACTTTGATAGTCTTTAAAGAGTTAATTTAATTGCGAGTAGTAACGTTTAATTTCAGAGCTAAGAAGCCTGAAGTTAAACGCGGCGGTAATAATAGTACCTACCTAATAGTTGTATCTTCATAAGTATCTGGAGACAAAACTCTTAAGTGGTTGCAAATTTGAATGTAAAGTTCAGCTTTAAAACTAAACTTAAAGAACAAATAGTAACTTAGATGTAAAAAAAAACATGTTTTTTGTAACTTAATTGACATTTCTCAAAACTTAGATAAAACCCTCTGAGGATTACTTGACGGTGTCATTATTTGAAAGAAACGGTTTCTTTAGAAAAAAATATAGTAACTAAGTTTTAATGATGACGAATAAATGTGATACCAAATAAAACATAATCTGCTACTTACAAAATGTGAAATGAATGAAATCTACGTGATCTTTCTCTAACTCGAACGTACCTGTAAATAAAAGAAATAAATCATGAACATTTTATCATAATAAAAAGGCATAACAATTTTATTACCTAAGGTATAACATATACGATTCATAATAGTATAGAGTCCTTCATAATAATGCTGACTGTTCTTTAAGGGGATGGTAAAAATAGCGAAAAAAATAGCTGTTCCATATAACACGTTACTGCAATCCTACTCAACCAAAATGTATGGAACAGTTTTTTTTTCGTGTTTTCAATATTGGTCCCAGTCCCATAGAGAAAGTTGTTTAGGTTGATGGTCTGATCATCCCTTTAAAAATATTAAGTTGGACGCTGTATCACAGATTATTCAATAGTAAACTGTAACAGATACCGGCACTCTCCCGAAATCGCGCGCTTTTTCGAATTTCCTGTATGTATAAGCATAAAAGGCTCATCTCGATCCAAAAAAAAACCATTTCACGGAAAACCAGCCAGCACGAGAAACTAAATCAAATTAGATCCAAAAACCGATATAGGTTCATTCCACGTTCGAACAAACCAATAGGCGATCTGGTGAACCGCGAGCGCGCCAGTTAATCGCCGCCAACTAGTGGGGTAATCCTTTCGAGTGGTGTGCATATACCCAGTGCATTCCGCACAAGACGCACCCTCATAAAACTCTTCTGCCGACCGTCATAGGCACGAAAATGGTCTGATTTAAGGGACTATGTTGAACGGACTGCAGTGCAACCATTGCATTCCGACCCGTGCTGTCGACGCAGAGAAATTGCACTCGGCTTCGCTGCTCAAAGCGATGACGGTATCATTGCATGACGTGAATCTGTACGTTGAACTACGTTGTGTGTAGCGCTGCCTTTTATATGAGTGACATGCGTTGAATATCTTGTGTTAAAATGTTGTGCGTTAATGTTACGTGTTGGAATTTTAAATTGGTAAATAGGGTAGACGCTACTTTCAAACGATAAAATCATAATAGCTATAATGAAAACGCTAATCTTATACATGACCCTTCTAAACATGCTGACACTTTTTTAAGGGGACGATCTGACCGTCATACTGAACAACTTTCTATATGACACCAACATCGAAATCCTGAAAAAAACATCAGGTGTTCCATACAAAACTGCAAACCTACTCGAGCTAAATGTATAGGACAGCAGTTATTTTTTTCGCGATTTCGATGTTGATCTCATAGGGAATGTTGTGCAGTTTGATGGTCTGCTCATCCCCTTAAAAGTGTCAGCATATTAAGAAGGGGGTTGTATACAATTCCGTTTTTTAGTCCTACCAATAAAACGATTTTTTGAAACATACAATAATAATTTCCAATCAAATCTACTAAGAAACGAGCCATTGAAAAAATGTTCAAAGTTAAACATTCTCTACGAAATTATTATACGCCCACACAAGAAAGTTCCACAACGCCTCACATTTCAAAAAGAGGCCTCGAACATAATAAATAGTAAATAAATGCAGCATCACAGAGATGTACTGAATGGGAGGCAAGCTGCGCCGACGCCGCGGCCGCGTGCATTGCCCTCGTCACCCCCCGGACCCTTCCCCCTGATGGTACAAACGCGACTGACTGCATTCCGCCGCGCTTCCTGACCAGGGCAAGTGCAGCGGCATTACGCTGCAAGTACATTCCCCGTCTCCCGCACTCCACACAACCCCGTCTATCGCCCTCCTAGTTTACCATCGAACGAACACAAAGAAATGGAATCCTTACGTATTCAGCTGAAGAATTCGTAATCAAGTAATGAAATCAGTTGCATCTTTTGATGTATAGTAGCAAAAAACGTTCCCCTTTTAAAATAATCATAAAAATCTAATATTATGAGACTAAATAAAGGGAAAGCTCGTCCGTTACTCGCCCTACCGAAGCGAGCCCTTTGTAATCTAATGCATTAAGATTATTAGGTTGTTCCTACATTCAAAGTCAAACATCATCTTGTTTCTTCAAATTCTGCCGATCCTTTATGTACACTTTCGGCCCTTTCTAAATTTGCTTTCTTCTGATCTCTTTATACGATTTAATTCAGGTATATAAGACACCTGAATTCGACTAAAATAAGAAGTGTAATATTTTCAACGATAGTTTTAATACATGTATAATACTCGTAACATTAAAATTATAGAGCGCTATTGTTAGAAATTTGTATTTTTGAAATAATATAACCGCACCCAACCATCAAGAGTTGTCATTGAAAAGCGAGATTTAGCAAATAGTATAATAAATAATAACATTCCTGCCAATTTTTCGAATTCTGTACGATCAAAATGTGTTATTTCAGGAAATCACGATAGTAGTGCAAACTTGTGACGCAAAGGAAACAATTTATGCACAAATAAATAAACTTGACGTTTATCAATTATTAAAAACTAAAACCCATAGTAGACTCAGAGTCTTGTCGAGTCTGTCCCAAATCTCAAAGCGTCCGATAAAACTGAACAACTTCAACTTCATCAGTTTTAAGCAAAGCAAAAAGTATGTAACTGAAACAGCCTGTAATAGTCTATCTGCTGAAAGCGTTTTAGACGAGGCTTTTAAGTGCTTATCTTGGAAATGATAGCCGTGGCCGGACTGAAAGGCTATGACGGCAATTTGCTTACATTAGTACATGGCCCGTTTCGCCTTCGGACTAAGATGAAAGCTACTTTTTATGTAACGATTCGTACGTTGCATATTTCTGTTTTTGAACAGAATGATGGTGAATGGTAGTAGGATTTAAATTGTTTTAACTGTGCATCAAGTGACTAGTTTTGCCCGCAACTTAGTCCATTTGAAATCGAGGACTGTTGTTGGTCGAAAAGTGTCGCAGTTATTAACTTGTCGGCTTTGAAGAACAGTGAATTAGAATCAAATTAGGTTCAGCAGTAGTAGACGAAGCGGCAGACGTTAGTCTGTCATTTGTGAAGCAAGGAGTTGTAAGAAACCGCACCTAGAAGCACACACGGTGGCGGATTGACGCACCGTGTGTGCTTTTACGTGCGGTTTCATACATCTCCTTGCTTCACAAATGACGGACGGACGTCTGCCGCTCCGTCAATGCGTCATCGTGTGTGATCCCGTTAATGCTTATTAAAATAGATTCATAATGGAGAACGTAATTACGACAAGGATTATAAAATTATTTCAGGCAATAACTTCAGAAGATTATCCGTATTTCTATAAATATTTAAAGATCATTACTGCTTCGACATTTTGGTATTTTAAGAATAGCCATAGTTAGATTGAAACACAAATTTCACGGATGTTGTTAACTGTTTAAAAAAGTTTCAAAGGAAAATGCATAGCACACTTTTTTCTAGAACTCTAGTGTTCTAACTCATATTTCCGTAGGGACCCGCTCACGTTATCGTGCTCATACCTGACGCTCTTTTATTATTATTTGTACGGGCGATCTGCTTTCATTTACCGAGTGGGATATTGATTTGCACTGCACAGTCAACTATGAAGTCGAAACAGATTCGGTTACAACAGTTTCGGAATGTGCTGCACCAGTTAGCAGTTCACGTTGAAAATTGTTTTCTGAAACAATCGAGGCACAATGTTGTACCGAACTGTGATTATTTGTTTTCATTCAGTTTCTTTTCATTTAAGCATCGGAAAGTTTGGAAATGTTATTTTATGCAAAATAACTTTGCTGGAAGTGGAATTGAGTAGATTCTTTTATTAATAGTTCAATACTGACGGTATTTATCCAATGTAGAAATGTGACCATAGAGTTGTTTCTGGGTGCAAAGGTTGGCCGTAGTAGAGTTTGCATTCGACAAACAAGAAAATGATAAAAATCAAGATGTGCTAAGATCATAAGTTAATGATAAGAATCTTTGTTATTTTTACGTATGCCAAAAAGACGTTTGCGTGCGCATGACGGTTTTCTCGTTTGTTTGCTTTGTGGGTGGCATGCTAGCTGTGCTGGATCGAAAAGCGAGTTATTTAACAAATGCTTACAATAAATTTTTTCTAATTTTCTTGCTAAACACGAATAACACACATACATGCAAAATTTTAAAAGTTCATTAACTAAAAAACTTGACTTTTAGAAAAAACCAATAAGCGAATCTCAAAACCGTTTTACGAAATCTCATCTTGTAAACACGTTGTATTGTAAATAAGAAAACTACCTTTTATAGAAAAATTATAATAAAGCTGGTAGGTATATTAAGAAGCTTCCCATTTACAAGAGTGCGGTGTCCGTCCGTCTGTTTGTATACGAAGCTATTTCTGTACTCCCGTGCGCCATTGTTTCTTGAATTATGACCGCCGGCCAGAAGGTTAACAACAAAACTAGAGGCAATCGAAAATGTTACTAAAAATATTGTAGAAAAATAATAACCGGCTAAGTGCGAGTCGGACTCGCGCACCGAGGATTCCGTACCACAATGACTCTTTTTAGACGTTTAGCTATTATAGTTCAAAAGATACATCTTTGTCATCAAAACATTTTCAAATACGCAATAACGCAACTATAACTAGACTTAATTAATCCGAACATTGTAATATTCGAACTCCCCTTCAACACATAAACCCTAGAGGTTTCTGTTCGAAACTCAATGTAATTTCTTATTTGTTTTGTACAATAAATAAAAAATAAAAAAAATGCTAACTAAATAAAAACTGTCTTTTAGTAAAACCAATTTGCGAATTTATTAACATTTTAGAGCTAGGACGAACGGACAGCGAAAGTTTAGTAATAGGGTACCGTTTTCGCCCTTTGGGAACGGAACCCTAAAAACCACTTTGTTACCAAGTTATGTAATTTTATACCTCAGTAGATGTAAATAATAATATGTAACATGTACTTACTAAAATGTATGAGAGGTAAGCTAAACTATACCATACTCTTCTGAGTGACCCTTCAGACCAACCAATATGGGGCCAACGTCGAAATAGCTAAATAAATGTTGACTCAAAATATGTCCCATACATTTTAGTCGAGTCGGTACTGCAGTTTTGTAAGGCAGAACGTTTATTTTCTGTATAACAGACTACTAACTTGCTTCCATCAACTCGCAATGTTTCTATATTGCAAAACTGTAGTAGGTACCGACTCGAATCAAATGTATGGGACATAATGAGTCGAGTCGGTACTGCAGTTTTGTATGAAACAGCAATGTTTTTTTCGCCATTTCTATGTTGGCCCCATATTGGTTGGTCTCACCCTGTATAAAATATAAATATAATGCTGGAATTAATATTTTTAGAAATATCAAATACTCCACGAATTATCATTTTCTCAATTTAGTATTTCCATTGTATTTTACTTTTCAGTACATAAAATATGACCTGCTAAGCCTCTTAATCATCATAATCATTATCTTGCCCTAATCCTATTATTTCGGCGCAATAAACTGTTATTAATACCCTTCGATATTCTAAAGCAAACTATGTAGTTGGAAATATGAAATAACTATCTCGGAAATGGTATTGAATTTATCCGTATATACCAGACTTAAAGTGCGCGTTTCCATGCGTCAGTCTGCTAAAATCGTCCATGGCTGGTCTTGACTCTCAAACTAAAAAAAGATATTGTTCCCTATTAGGTACTTCTAGACTCATTTTAAGGTTTCCGTAGTCATACAAGGAACCCTTATACTTTCGTCCATTCTGTCTGTCTGTATGCCCCACATCGATTACTCGCTCATTGTTGCACCTTTGAATCGAAATTTGGCATGACGACAGTAACCCAAAAACAGAAATGAGGTTGTCATGAAGAAACGATTTTTTTTCGACACCATACAACGAAAACCCCTAACATACAATCTGTACCAGCTCACCAGCTACCTTTCTCAGGACATGCGTTCGCCACCACCTTCTAATATGCGGTAAACATTCGAGAACTGATAAAGCCTGCGTGGTGGAATACACTCACTCCCTTTTACCCATATTAGTGAGATGGATTGGGCGATCACAACTAGATGCCAAACATGATGAACATAGAAGGCTTCCCATTCATCACGTTTGACCACCACCACCAGCAGCAAAACAAGATCACTATGAGAATGGCATGCTTATGTGCCCGCTATTTGCGAGGATCTTCTCCAAGAAGATTGGCTATGTTAGCCACATAAGCTCATCAACGCCAACAACGGAGTTAAAGCAATCGCCGTGGCCGAAATCTGTCAGGAGCTATACAACATTTGTGAGAGGACGCCTTTGCCCTACAAGCTATAGCTATGTCCATATGCAAGAATATCTATCTTCTTGGAAGATTGTGTAGTTCCTTATTTAGGAACCTACGCCTTTTTCATTTATCGATCGATGTTGATAATGATTGATAATGCTTCATATTAATAATCATGTTGTACTAACTCCATAAACTAAAGATGCAAACTATATTTCGCTGAGGTATTATAAGACGTACTGCCTAATGTTACGTTGCGTAGTCGTGCGTCGCGGGCTCACTACCTGTCACACACTGGACAGAGTTTCGGTACTACCAGTGAAACATGAATGTTAAAATTTTTTGGAATATCTCTGACTACTCACTAGGGGAATATCATAGCAGTGTGCATATGCATATAGGTTAGCTAACGTCAAAAACCTAAAATAAATCTTGTTTTTGAATAAGCGTCAGTCTAATGGAAATAACCTAAACATTGCATGCAATACATACGTAAATTTAAAGCGGCGGCTCCTAGCGATTGAATCGAGCAATAGTTTCGATATCGAGATCGTTATTGCTCCCCGTAAACCAATATTGCCGTTAATGGTCGACCATTTGAATGTTTATATATTTTTCCTTGATATTGTAAGTTTCATGGATTCGGCATCTTACGAGATTTAGCTTGGATAAGGAATCGAAATTGCTAAAAAGGCGCGGTCATTTCATTACATTATGCATGATGTGGGGTTGTATTGAATACTGCCCACTATGTTTGTTGTAATTTATCCTGCGTCATGCCTTACTTTTGATACTTATTTCGCGTTATTTTCTGTCCTTTATAATTTCGAATATTAGATCTTCTTATCAAATACTAGAATGCGCCAAAACAACACAATTTTTGTTTTTAATCAACTGATTAAAAAATCATTGTTACATTACTACGTTTAAATAGCAAACTGATGTTACATCTACTGAATTCTTTCAGGTTACATTACGACTTATTATTATTTCGTTCGTTTGTGTTGTGCGTAAATAATAGAGCGAGCGTTTACGCAGACATGCTACGGCCTCAGGGTAATTTTTTTTAAATTGTTCATTTTAAAATGCCATTAACATTTTCAGGCCCTATTAAATTTCATATAACAATAAAGCCAAAACTTCTTTATACAAACATTTTTATTTCGCGAATGAAGTTAAAAAGGAAGCTAAGTTAATAAGCTTATGTACAAGCTTCTTCTAACGCTGACCTGGCCCATTTTTTTCCATCACAAAGAGGCAAGAAGCACTTTTTTACTTTTTCTTTTCTAGTGACGTATTTTCTATTATAAAGACATAATGCCGGGTCTAGCTTACGCCCTTTGTTAAAAATCACAAGATCGCAAGATCACAATGCAAGTTGGAAAAAAAAATACTTGTTTCGAATAAGAAATTAACGTTCCGGTATATTAAAGTAGACTTTTTATATTTTAGTGTCGTCGGATTTGATATAAAACGTGACCTATATTACGATGGCCTAACCTAACCTAACTTGCGTAATTATGTTAAGGATAAGATATATCAGTAATTAAATCTTCAAGATTCAAGTCAAAGTGTCAGATTTTAAATACTTATTCGTTATCAATTATGCATGTCCATTATTCCATCTATAATCAATCTGCCAAAAGCAATTAGATCAAACAAACAAACCGAACCATTTCAAAACATTGAAACAAAACACTGTAAGTATCTACTTTTTGCGAATACAAGCAAACAAATTATAACTATTAACGGGGTGGGTTCTAGTCCAATATTAATATTTCCAACGACCCGGGGTTTTATTCAGCAAAATTGCAGTTAGAAAGATCCTATTAATGAACGTCCTGAATCCTTTGTCCGGTGCCAGAGCATTTCCCCCGCAATCGCCGTGACACCCAGTAATTAGGGAGAAAAATTCGTTACCCTGGCGTTTACTATAAACGCTTTCACTACAGCTGGAGCTTCTACGAGCGAGGTGAGACGATGAAAATGATGTTTTGTTAAAAAACTGGAATGGTTGGAAATAGCTCTTAGCTACAAATGACAAGCGGTTAAATAAAGAAAATCTACAGTACTAGAGTTAGTTTAGGAAGCACTAGATACGAGTAAGTGTTGCATCTCCATGTTTTGTTTTATTTTGGTTTTTAGTGACGAAAGATGATTGTACCGAAAACAATAGAGAATTCGGTATTTTTTATTGAGAGATATTACTTTTAAAGCACAGTTTTTTATTTACATCAAACTCTATTATAGAGTAGAGATACATTGATTCTCTTATTCTGAATGTCTATGTGAATTGTAAAACATTTCACAAGGAAATCTTGGTATCGCGCCTGCTCGTAACTCTTCACTCTTCTTGGATGGGAATTCTTTTAAAGGCCTTCAAGGATGATATTCTTTTCTACCATTCTATTCCAATAGGACTGTCCGTGACGTTTTTGTACAAAACATAGTACAAAATGTACTGTCTCAAAATTAAAAATCATATTGTATTATGTTTCAAAAGAGTGCATGGCTGCATTTTCTCTCCAACGGAACACCTTCCGACGCTTTGGTAGAGTCAAAAACGGTAGGTAGAGCAAAGTCAACATGACGTCAGAAAGCTATCTATTTTATATTATTTTGAATACAAATGTTGAGTTTGAATGTAAAAGAACATGATACTGATATGATAGCCCTTAAAAAAACAGAGTAGTACAAACCTCAAAATTAACAAAGGAGAATGTAAAAAAAATAGTGTAGAGACTAGTTTTTTGGCGGCAACACGTGAGTCTACAGCCGTTCCGGTTCGTAAGCTAGCACGATGACCTTATACCATTAACTGTGTGGTACAATTTATTAACTATGAGCGGGTTTTATTATGAAAACAAAAACGAAGAAAGAAGAAAATCAAAAACATAGACTACGAACTGAAAAAAAAAACGCTGAGAAAATTTGTGTGTTTAGACACGAAGTAATGAGAGCGAAGCGAATTTACTGTTTTTACATAGTACACACGGCGTAATGATTATTATAAATGAAGTCAAATTAATTGATATTCAATGAACTCTCTATACGAGGCCCGAGGTATAAATAGTATAAATAGTCTATTTGTTTGTATTTCAAATAGTATTGTGCTAATTTAAAACAAATGAAAGTTTGATTTCGTATTTGTTACAATTCTGAATTAAATTGTCATTTACACACGGGAAGACATCAAGCTGAAAACCAAAATAAGCTGGCTGCGCGTAGGTAGAGTAATGTATAAGGTCACGCGGCCAGCTTATGTTTGTTTTGCGTAGCTTGATGTGTCGCCGTATGTACTATGTACAAACAGTAAATTCGCTTCGCTCTCATCACTTCGCGTCTAAACACACAAATTTTCTCAGCGTTTTTGATGACGGGGCCCCTCGTGGTGTCTACGACTCTACGTTATTTTAATTTTAGCCCATAAAGATGACCAAGATACTAAAGATGATTTCGAAAGAATGAAAAAACATTTAATGATTGTTTACAGTTTTAAGTACTAAGGCGTTAAGGTCTTTAGATTATTTTCTTCAAAATAGTTAATTTTAGAATAAATGCGTAATGAGAATTCTCTTAAATAAACTTATGAATGAGTCGGCTTTTGAATTGTCTTGAATAATGTATGATCTGACTAAAACACTTAGAATTGTTACAAAAACTCTAGCACCTAATGTTAAATTCCCTTATCAAATAGTCTCTCGTCTTTTATCGTTTTTATTTGACAAAAATAACTTTAAGGCTTTTTTAACCCCCGACGCAAAAGGAGGGGTGGGGTGTAAGTTTTGAGCTTCTGTGTTACCTAGCGCCGAAACGAATGGACCACTTTCGATTCGTTTTTTTTAAACCACTAGCTTTTTATCTATTTCGTGGAAATCAGTCTGCGACTTAATGTAAGATCTTCAGCTTTAATCAGAGCTTATAAGATACTAGTGATTGACCCCAGCTTCAGCCGGGTGGGATCTATAATAGAAGTAAATATAATATACACATATCTTCCGAAAGACATTTTCTTTTATTTTATTTATTATCTCACAATGAAAAGCGTATCAAAATCCGTTGCGTGGTTTAGAAGAAATAAGCTGAAAAACAGATATGATGAGGACAGACGCAAATTGTTTTATACTGTTAGAGATTTCTGCCAACTCTTAACTCTATTAAATTGATAAATCGATTATTAAATTATATTTTGCAACGGTCCCCGATATCTAAACTAGTATAAAACTGTGTCTATACATTGAAAATATTTACAAGATAAAGATTATGATATAGTTTGTAGGTGTCCCTGATTCCTAATCACCAATTTTTGGATTTTTTGTCTATCTATTTGTTTGTTTATTTGAGCATCACGCAAAAACTACTGAACTTTTTGGTTTGAAAGCTTATGATTTGAATTAAAATCTGGTGTATAATTTGTGTAAACTCCAGTTTTAAATAGAGTTAATGTACTTTAGTAAAAATAAATGCATAACAATATTCGACGCTAAAACTATTTCCATGAACACAAAAACATTGAGTCAGATAATTTTAACGAAAGCGCGGGCACGCACGTTTTCGACCAAATCGGAAAACAAACTTAAACTATGCTTAAACTGGGTCCACTCCACTCCTAAGTACGCCATTATATAATCTAATCTAAATTATTATAAAACTGTAACTGAAGTGTGTCTGTACCTATATTGAAGATATTTACAAAAAAAGATTACGATATGGTTTTTAGGTATCCCTGACTCGAAAACAACATTTTTTAGAAATGTTGTCTGTCTGTTTGTCTGTTTGTTTGTTTGTTCGCACATCACGCAAAAACTACTGAACCGATTTTGATGAAACTTTTTTTGTTTGATAGCTTATGATCTGACTTAAAATCTGGTATATAATTTGTGCGGACGAAGTCGCGGGTAAACACTAGTATACTACTTAACAAGTATAAGAAAAATATTTGTTTAATATTTAGCAATAATACGTTTGTACGAAGCATTTATTTTGAATGACATATTTGACTGTCGACAATTATTTATTCTGTGTTTAAGAATTACAGTTGGTATGAAAAATTTTCACTGCAGTTTTGTATGGAACAGCAATTTTTAAAATGTTTTTCTCGATGTGGGCTCTATGGTGAAAGTTGTTCAGTTTGATGGTCTCATCTAAACCACCCTTTTAAATATTACAAGGGTGTTTAAATTAAAATAAAAAATTGGCTGTTCCATGTATTGGAGTCGAGTGAGTTTTGTATGAAACAGCAGATTTTGTTTCTTTTATGTCGATGTTGCCTTCATAGTAAAAGTTTATTAGTTTGTAGTCTAAACAACCCCTTTAAAAATTTGACTAACCTATCTTGTTACAGGCTAAAGGTTGTTCAGTTTGATGGGTAGAGTACGTGTTTTAAAGGTTAATGATACTTTTCCTTGCATTCTGTATAATATACGTTTATGAAAATTAGCATTTCGTATTTTGTGTAGATACGGTTACACGAAACGGTGACTGAAAACTGAAATATGATCGCTAATTCAATTTCGACTTCATTCATCATGGCCGTATTTCTAAACATGCGAACTAATAATTTGTTATTTTTAACAAAGGAATATAAATGGATTTGCGAATCAAAACTGTTACTGTGCACCTGACTTATGAAGATAAATTACATAGGTACTTGTTTTACCTATTCCTATTCAATTTCGAACACAACAAAATGACGCGTAAAAAACTTATAACACTCTCTTTTTGCGTCAGCGGTTAAAATATTGCGTATTTTTAAGAGTAAAATGTTGTTAAATTTGAATTTCTGTATAGTTAAACTTAAAAGTTTTGAGTTTATTTATTAACACATACATTTATGTCGCAGAAATATTGTCGACGGAGGACAATTATATTATTTCTAATATTATTTGAAAAGTCCTAGATTTACAATAATCCGGACAATTATAATGTTAATGGAAAATTTTTTATATTACTGCTTTGGCCAAATTCCTCCGACATTATTATATAATAATACGAGCGAAACTATAATCGGCAAAAAAATTAAATACCGCAATAATAATAAATAATTCATAGTAATTTCTTCGTAAATTGTCAGTAGAGTAAGTGAAACATCTTGAACAGAGTAATGGCTTCTAACCTCTAGGTAAATCTAAATAATGATTAAAATAATGTGTAGAAGATATAGACATCTTATCTTACAATCAACGTTCGAGAAATGGCACAACCAAAAGAGCTCAGATGAGCTCGTTTTTTGTACTATCTGACAGTTAACAAGCGAAATACGGCCATGTTTATGATTCAAATACAACGTATTAGTGACAACCAGCAGCATGCATACTTATTTGTTCGGGTTTTTGCGTCAATGTGGACAAAAATTTGCTATGATTTTATATAACACTGTGGGTCTAGTATAAGAGGTCAATGGTAGAAGATGTCATAATAACATTCTGTTACATATTATGGTTTTTGCCTATGACTGCCTGACCGAAATGAAAAACGTTTCACGTCAAAACCTGTGATTCTTTTTAACCGACTTCAAAAAAAAAAAGGAGGTGGTTCTCATTTCGACTGTTTTTTTTTTCATGAAACTTTCCGAACCTTATACGTCGACAAGAGTGAAACTACAATCTGTCACGAATCATAACACCACTTCACGCGACAGAATCCATCCAATGCATAGCTAATTGCACCGAGAATCGGAATTAATACACTTATTAGTATGAATGCAATTAAGCGCATACTATGCCGTTTCGCGCGGTCGCCTCGGCTTCGCTGCGCTCGCGACTTTCCAACGAAATAGCTGGTGAAATTGATATAATGACGAGAATAACCACGCGATACTTGCCGTTGTTTACGATTCTAGAAAATGTTGTAGACTAGTGTTTTGTTTGTTAGTTCGTTCGTGTATCCTTTGAGAAATATGTTATTTGATGACCGTGTTGGTTGGTGATGTTTATTCCAATGTTGTTCGTTTGTGTCACGGTTAGTTCATGGATGTTCTATGTTTCGCCGGAATAATCTGGTGTCCATAATAAAAGTACCTTCTGTTGGTTCAGACAGGTTTTTATTTGCCTTTGATCGTTATTTATTCCATGGTAGAACTATAACATGACCACGGAATTAGACTATTAAAACAATTTGATCTCAGTCGATACCGTGATTTTCCGATTAAATCTAGAGTCTAGACCAGTCTCATTCCTTACTTAATAAAAAAATGCATTTTTCAAAATTTTCTTGTATTAATTTGTAAGTAAATAAAGGAATTGAACTTATTCTTCATTTATAAATGTTGTATGGTGGTAAAATAAAAGTAGTATGGAACCATTGGTTTGCATTATGATGGGTAACAAAAATAAACATTCAAATTTTGGTTTCACCGTGTACTAGATTTTCACCTATATCAAAGGACAAAAAATTACATTAAGGTATAAGTACAAACATTTTGTAAGCACGATGAGGAAAATTTATAAAATTATTATAGTGTTTCATAAAACCACCTAGGATACCGCTTAGCTAATAGTGCCAATATTATCATTTATCACACTCATATCCAATCGAAAATCAATATAATAACCTACACTAATACTATTAACTTAAGTAATTGACTGTTGAATACCGTTAGTACCTACATACAGACAAACGATGCTTCCATGAAAAGATTTTAGCATGGTAATGATTCTGGTTCTCCGGAAACATATATGGCCCGTTACTCAGACGGTTCCAAATATTCTACTTGCACGTGACTATCATACAAACGTAGCCAATGTTATTTACTATTTGTATAACAAATGTATTAAACGTTGATACAATTTTGAATGAACATTTTTCACCTCTTCATGCCAACGTAAAATTAATTAATATCATGTTAATTAACAATAAAGCCTTGCAAAGGAAGTTGAAGCGTATTATTTTAATCTCTCCTGAATTTGACTTCAAAGAAAAGTATTAAGAGCATTTGTATCGATGGAAACTAGACGTCAAATAACATGAAAAGGATTTAATTAGAAGGATTAGGTGAAATTGCGACTCGTAGAAGTAAATAGGTAAAGGTAAATGCGAATTGGATTTCTGAAATAAGTATTAAAATAACATAAACACACCTTTGACGGATGGTCTTAATGAGAAAAGTTTGATGCGACTTCCATTTAAGTCAAACTTCTGTCATCAACATTTACTTTCATAGCTCTAGGGTGCGGGCTCGCGTACACCTCGGAAATAAGATAAGAATCTTAGTCGAAATGTAAACAAAACCCGATTTAGTTATCGACTACGGCTTCGTTCGATTCCCGCCTCTCCTAACTTTCTTTTAGGATTGCATTTGAAATTGTGTTAAAAGTTTACATTGACGGAGTTGTCGGAGACGCGAGTTAAAACATTGTTTCGGTTATTTCGTAGAAAACAATCGGATTTTTGCATAGAGATTTTCGTGGCACTCGAGTTCGTGTGCTTTTTATAGCTCATTGCCAAGTTCAAAGTACTTCAAATTTCTAATGTCGGCTCGCAAACTAAAACGATAAATTCTCAAACTCCTACAACTATTTGGATGTTGTTATTGGTGTGTGGTGGTGCTACAGATGATTTACTGAATATAGGTACTATAGTAGGAATTACTATGGAAAATTTAGAGATGCGACATAGACATTTAAACTTTTTAGACTGCTTTCTTCAGTGACAATTTCAACTGTCAAAGTTTAATAGTTTTCAATACTCACGAGATTAATGTACTAAAAGTTAGAGACACGACGCGACAGTGACATTAATACGCTTAACTTATGCGTGTGAACTTAAAGTTATCCATAATTATGATCCAGAAGTTAACCGAGTGAGGACACTTTCCTCACCCTATTATCACCAGAAACTATTAGACAATGTTGAATAATAGTAAAGTTTATTTATTTGGAGTGCGATGGTGCGATAGTCGTACCACATTCACCGCATGGCGGCCGCGATTGTATCTCTATACACATTAGTCGAGGCCCGAGAGAGTTATTATCAGATCCGTTTGTTTGCAACTTTAGCAGTGTTGTTCTCTCGTGGAAAGTTATCGGCGGAGAGCTCACGGCGACGGCGACGGCTTGCGGCGGCAGATAGGCGGGAAACATTGGCACTTACCATGTTAGAGAGCAGCAGACGCTGGTGTTTAGCGAGTTGGGGGTCTAGGGCTTGGAGCGGGAGGGCAAGGGGCAATGGGAGAGGCAGCGGCAGCGGGAGCGGATGCGGGTGCGGTGCCGGCTGCAGGATCAGCGGCGGGCAGCAGGCGCACGGCGTCACGTAGGACACGCACCCGAGCTGCGGCGGGAACAGCGTGGCGGCGGCCTCCTCGAGGCCTCGCTCACGTCTCTCACGACCGCATCCACGGCCGACCTCCGAGCGTTCGACGGCCACGCGAACCGCCGACTTCCCGATATCGTCTCGACTGTTGCCGTCGAAGCTCCTCACCTGACCGAACCGGTCAAAGTATCGCAACTCGGGAACAAAGTTCTCGAGCGACGGAAAGTTTAAAAACTCGAATGTTTTGGTACAGGGAAAGCCGCGAGGGAGCGGGAAACTGAGCGATCGGGAGAAGCGAGAAACGACGCGCAGGGCTCGCGAGAGTGTGGAGAAAGTGGCGGCGTGCACGGAGCACAAGTCGCCAGGCCGGCGTGTGGCGGTGGACTGAACGGCGAGGCAGGTGCGCGAGGCGCGCGGAGGGTACTGGGGGCGGGCCCACCTGACTCACCTGGGCGCCTGCGCCGCGTTCGCTCAGCCTCCGTGCTCCGTGCGACGACACCCGACCACCCGACCACCCGACAACCCGGTCGTACGACTATACAATACACCGCCGACACGCTCTACGCTTTTGTAGTAGATATAATAATACAAACATTGACGGTCATCATTACTAATGTTGAGTATGGTTATAAATTAGCGCTATTTAGTACTTTATATTGGGTTAATTTTACTCATCAAACTGAACAACTTTTACTATGGAGCCAACTTCGAAATCGCGGAAAAAAAACAGCTGTCCCATACAAAACTGCAGTTCCTATTCGACACTAATGTATGGGACAGCTGGTTTTCTCTTTGCGATGTCGATGTTAGCTTCAAAGTAAAAGATGTTCAGTTTGATGAGTAGAATACAGTCATGCTGAAGTTATTATCCGCAGTGATAAAAAAATTATCCTATAAAAGTTTTGTATGAAAGTTTGATTTGATTAATTAAATATAAACCAATTAGATTCCTCTTAGAAATCTTTAGGAAGTTTATTATGTTACACGTAACATTAAGCACAGAGTTATTATATTAGATAGAGTTAGATAAAATAAATAAATAACGCTCACAGGCACATTGTAATGATCCCAAACTAAGCACTAAAGGCTTTTATTATGGAAACCATACAACAACGGCACGAACATATAACATCCATGACCGAACCGGGATTCGAACCCAGGACCCTGGTTTGGCAGTCCGGCGTGGTAACCATTACACCAACCGGGTCGTCCGAGATCCGAAATATTTGTGTTCTTAAACCTACCTTCGCCAATTAAACGACATAGGAAATATTTTTAACTATCAATACCGCATACCCGGTTATCGAGTCGTCACACTTGATTGAAAGGGGGATTATTTTTCGGTAATCTTCCGGAGGAATATTCCAAGAAATCGCATTGATTTGGTAGTCCGGCTTTCGTTAGAGCACATCAGAAGCCCCCTGTATAAGCTCATTGTATACGCTTAGAGGGGATTAGCCACCTTTTAACGTCGTACACTATTTACTTTTAGGACGATCCTTTGAGACCTTCGCCTCGTTAGTGGCCGGTGAGTAAATAAAATAAGGGCTCGAATTCATCCATGAAGCCCACAGATTTGTAAATATTAAGGAGACAAATCGCGGAGACTTGCTCTTTGAATTAATAAGTAAAGACATTTATATTTAGGAGCTAGGTAGAAACGAAGCATAACTTTTCTGCCTTTCGTTAACAAAGTAACAATTATCCTTTTATAAGTGATGACTTTATATAGACACAGTCAACAGAGCGCTACTTGCTAAGATCCTAACACATCTTTCGCATCTTCAATATACATCAGTCGCTTCATGCATGCGCGCCGGGGTTGGGTACATTTGACCTGACCCTTTTTAGGCCAAATGGTCCAATTTGGTCAACATACACACACACGCCTACGCCTGTGATTTAATAACAATAGGTTAAATTATATGTTTATTATGAAGTTTAGGTAAATATATACTGAAACTATCAATCACTTGAAACATATCAAAAAGTGTAAACCTAATAACTCTACATTTAGGTATAGGCTTCCGTAGTCAAACAAGGAACCCTAATACTATTGTTCATTCTGTCTGTATGTATTTCCCGCCTCAATCACTTTTCCATTTGAGACAAAATTTTTCATTTAGGAGGTAATAGTAACCCAAAACAGAAATGTGTCATACATTTTATTTTATTTTAAAAGATGTTGAAAACTACTTTTGCTGTAGGCAAATATAGGCCATTTAGTGAGGTATAATTTTAATCTACTCTCAAATATCTTGAGACATTTTCGCTTAAAGTCAAAAAGGTACGTATGTGGGTATACTAACTTAACTTACTCAAACTTTTGAAATACTTAATTAAAAAAAAAAAACAAATGTAGCTCTTAGTAAGTACTTTCACAAAAAATTATAACGGACGCTGTAGCATAAAGCGTCAGAAAAAAATATATTCTTAAAATGGCTACAGAACCCTAGGAACGGAGCCTAACACTCTCTTGGTCGGGTTTTCATCAAGTCGGAGCTATCTAGGAAAAATTATTGAAGCTGTTATGAAATTCCGTCCACTTTCCAGAGTTTCTGTTTAATTAGAAATCACAAAGAAACTTTCATTATAACTTATGAATCTGCTATGTAGCTCACCGAATGAAATTTCAGTAATAAAGATTAAAACAAATCATATCAATTGAGATGTAGGGGAGAGTTCGGCCTCAATGTGAAAGCTTTTATATACGCATAAATTTGATATGAATATAGTCCGATTGCAAAAATATTCACAAATAAAATCGTTTCGTGTTACAAAATATTAAAAGTAATATTATGAAAGCACAAAGTAATTACAAATAGCTCAGTTAGCAATATAAAAACGATTTTTCCACAAAATCCGATCCGATTTTTTTGCAATTTTGGAACGAAAATAACCATAATGAAATTTAATAAATCTCGTTTGTACGCCAAGTTAATTAGTTTTATAGTAATATGACTATGCAAACTATAATAACCATATTTTTATGATGTCGTACAAAACATTAGGTAGGTAGTACATAAATGGCCCGAATTGAATGATGTCATTACGAAAATGTTCGTGAGTGTTTATCCAAAACAACATTATTATAAATAAACGGACAACCTGAAAACTGTTTGCACATAAATCGATAACCGTCCACTCATAAAACTACGAGGTTAATTTACGCACTCACATTTTACAGGGTGAAATTGATATGACTATACAAATTTTTAGGGGTCCATCAAGCATCAAACTGAACAACTATTCCTATGGGAGCAAACTTGAAATCACAAAAAAGAATGTTCCATACTAAACTGCAATGCTCACTCGACTCAAATGTATGAAACTGCAGATGTTTTTACAATTTCAGTTTTGCTCCCATCGTAAAAGTTGTTCAGTTTGATGGGTAGAATATGTGGTTTAAAGGTTAATGATACTTTTTCTTACACCCTGTATACCTATAAGTAAAAATTTTAATCTGACACACTGAAACGTATAGCTTTGTAGGTACGCGTATAGGTACGCATACCACATACAAACAATACTTAAGCTGTCTCTCAAACATCCTCGACAGGTTCTAACCTTTGTAATTCCATTTCAAATTAGACAAAACGATTAGTGTTACATGTTCCAACTAGTGATCTATCTAGTCAATATAAAAGTCCCTCAAAGAGCCTCTTATATCAGCGGTATAAAGATGAAAATAGCTAAATTCACGGGACTCAATACGTGAAACGAACTATATTACTGTATGCACGGCTTAAGGCGCTAACAATACAAAGCGTCTGTTTTCGATAGAATTAATTAATTCTTGTCATCGGTATGTATGTACACGGTTAGGTAATTAGCGGGTGTGGTTAACTGACATGTCTTTGAAGACTCGGAGACATAACATGTCTTTGATTCCACTCAGAGCGCACCTTCACTAGGTTATAGTTACGTGTGATATTATTATGATATGGTGTAAGGAACTACTGTAGTTGGATGAAAAGAGGAAAAAGTTAAAATTTTGAAACAGTGTCTGATCGGCTCCTTTTACCGTTCAGAGAAGTAAAGTATTAAAAAAAGTCAATCAAATCAAATCAAAATGTTTATTCAAAATAATACATATCACAAGGATATAGCTTTCTGACGTCATTTTTTACTCTACGACCGCGTCGGAAGGTGTTCCGTTGTAGAGAAGATGCGGCCAGACTCTTTACAACACACATCTTTAAAAAAATAAAATATACAAAGTACACTAACAAGTAAAATATTGAATTACATAGTGTAACATTGTCAAGACCAGACATTTTGGTCATTCATTTATAATCATCGAGTTTATAGTAGCCTTTTTTATAGAGGACTTGCTTAACATGGGACTTAAACTTTTTGACTGGCAAGTTTAGAATATCCTCTGGTATCTTATTATAATAGCGTATATTAGTATATAAGTGCGTACGTGCGTGCGTTATAAGTGGCGACGGGCTCACCCCCCGTCACACTGGACAGAGTTTCTGTACTACTGGTGAAACGTGGATGTTCTGAGGTTTCAGAATATCTCTGACTACCCCCTCGGGGAATATAGTCGTGAGCATATGCTTATGCTAGTATATAATATAGAGTTTTGAGAAGCGCTCGTTGGCGTAGTGGAGCTTCGGTATTGGAAACGATCACCGAAGTTAAGCAGCGTCAGGTCCGGTCAGTTTTTGGATGGGTGACCGTTTAGTGGTATTTCATCTCTAGCGTTTCCGTGCTTCAGAAGGCACGTTAAGCAGTTGGTCTTGGATAGTTCCGTCAGATGGCGTTGTAACTATTCGTTAAGCCAGGTCAGAGGCCTATTGAGGCGGCTTGAAAATTCTCTGAAAGCAAGTTGACCACTAACTTGCCTCCACCAACACGCACTGGGCCCGCGTGGTGGAGTATGGCCCACTCCCTCTCACCCTTATTCGTGAGAGGAGGCCTTTGCCCTGCAGTGGGATTCTATAGGCTATAACTTACTATAGAGTTTTAAGGCATATGTAGTTTATTGGTGTAGCACTTTTTAAGAAATCTTTAATATGAGTGCGCGCTCGTCCGTTTTAAATCTGTCTTGTTTAAACCACAGAAGCGATTTCAATAAAAATTCAGTAGAGTGGTAGCTAGCATGTAGTACCTACGTCATATCCCGTTTACTCGAGCAAAGGCGAGAGCGTAAGCTCTTTGAAAATAAATCAAACATTTACCAAAATCTCAAATCGATTCCGCTGAAGAGGTAACTCATAAATAAACTATTAGAATCATATTCTAATAGGTTATTTATCATATTCTATTGCTCTGAATAGTTGACAAACTAAAATAAAATATCTTCCTTCCGTTTAGGTCTTTGTGACGTCACATTTACTCAGAAAAAATAGGAATCTCGATATAGGGTATAAACTAAGAGGCCTCCGCACATTGCAGCGATTTTATCGAGCGATATTATCGTTGCGATTTTGCGATATTTATTTCTAGTACATTTTGTATGGGGACGCGCGCGATCCTACACACTGCCGCAATATTATCGAGCGATAATATATCGCTGCGATTTTGCGATATTTGTTCTCAGTACATTTTGTATGGGGACGCGCTCGATCCTACACACTGCCGCGATATTATCGCAACCTGACGCAATCTCTTTCGACTGCATTCAGTCGTCTGCTGGGCGCATGCGTGACGCGAATCGCGGAATCGCTGCAGTGTGTAAGGTGTCGCGATATCGCTGTCGATAATATCGCTCGATAAAATCGCTCGATAATATCGCTGCAATGTGCGGAGGCCTTCAATGAGTTACATACTTAAAAGGGTGCTTCAAACCATCAAACTGAAAAACGTTCACTATGAGACCAACATTGAAATCGCGATAAATAAATCAGCATTTCCATATCTCTGAAGTATTATTATTATCAGCCATTGATGTCCCACTGTTGAGCAATGGTCTATCCCCGTTCTCTCCAAGAGTCTCTGTTCCGCGTTTCGACAGGCCAGTTCTTAAGGAAACCATCAATTTCATCCCGCCACCTTCGTCTAGGTCTGCCTCGACGCCGATTTCGTTTCGTTGGGGACCATTTGGTGGTGGTTTTAGCCCGTAGGTCATCTGGAGCACCTCTCTTAGTATGTAAAGCCTGACCAGGAATATAAAAAACCTGGGTTGGGGGCGCTGCAATCGACTATAACCTTTAATGACAGAGTTCCAAGTACAAAAATTAGTTCCAATGATTTGCCGCAATATGGCGATTTTTATATTTCTGGTCGGGCTTTAAAGAATTTAAGTTTACATTTACACCCTGTATTATGAAACTTGACGGATAAGCATTATCCTTCGAACACAGGTTCTGAATTATAGAGATCAAAACTCGACGTTTTCGCTTATTTATTTATACAGACAATTTCTTTTATAAATCTTTAAGTAGAGGCTTACAATGATGATAATAAATCTGCACACTCACCATCATCATCGTGGGCCTGTTTGTTTATTACAGACAATTACTCCAATTGCAATCGAGGAAAATAATCAGCTGTTGAACACAAAACTGAAAACCTCACCACCGCAACCGATAGACGTACTGAACTCGACCTGATCGGTTCCGCGAGCAATGCCTTTGCCACTTTAGTTTAGCAATTCTTTGGGCTATGTCGACTACTCTGGTTATTCTTCGAATCTCTTCATTTCTGATTCGATTCCGCAGGGCAACTCCGAGCATAGCCCTCTCTGTTGCCCTGTGGTCTAAGTGGGTGACTTTTAGCCTTTTTATGAGGCCTGAATGAGCGACTACGGCTCAATTCCGTATTTCATCAGTCATCACTGCAGTATACATTGGTGCAAAGACTTTCGTCTTGAGACACTGTATTTGGGAAGAGAAGATACTACGTAGCTTCCCAAACGTAAAAGGCGGATATCAGATTTCATCGCGATTTAGATTCTAGTCCTGTAGAGAAAGGTGTTTAATTTATTGTTGCTAATGTTCTATTCATCCTATTAAATAGTGAGCACTATTTTAGAAGGACCCTACATAATAGTTTCCGGCGGTTGTTGGATAACTACTTGTCTATCCATCCAGGAACCAGTTCCGAAATTAGCATCTATAAATAACGCTAAGAAATCGTATAACTTTATTTCTACACTCATATCAACGTATACACGTATGCTACATAGGTTCCTTCTTAATATGCTGACACTTTTTTAAGGGGATGATCAGACCTTCAAACTGAACTTTTTCTATGGGATCAACATTAAAATTGCGAAATAAAATCTGCTGTTACATACTAAAGTACAAACCTACTCGAGCCAAATGTATGGGACAGCTGTTATTTTTTTCGCGATTTCAAAGTTGGTCCCACAGAGAAAAATGTTCAGTTTGAAGGTCTGATCATCCTCCTAAAAAACTGTCAGCAAATTAGTTGGACCGTGTATATCATATGATATCCTATTATACCATTCCTACCAACTAGACAAAGCCCAAAGGCATGTGCGAATTCCTCAGTGCAAAGTCAGTACGCCCGCGCGGGCCCCGGTCACCGACCCTGCGCGCGCGCCGCCAAGCCGTCTACGATCTTATGTAACGTGACCTTAACATTCGGTGACGGGGACCTTAATAATCTACCGTGTATGGTTTGATCAGGTGTTAGTATAGTTAGATAAGCTTGTTTGGTTTGATTGTCGACATATTGTCGTTTGTCATTCGAACTAAAGATCTTTATGTTCAGAAGTGTTATTGTTGATTTCACACGTTCTAAATTCTTTTTCGAGTACGAAAATGGCATTAACTTCTACGGTACCTACAGTTTTTTTTGGAACGTGTGGTGTGGGATTTAAAAATAGCACGCCAGATCAACATCGCTAGCCTAGGAGGCGGACTCAGTATCTAGGTAGGAATGTTGGATTTCAAGTTTACTAAGAATGATGAATGAAAGAATATTACTTATTCTGGGTCGATACCAAATAGAAAAATACAAAATACGAATCATTATGTTGCATTGCAAGTATTGCAACTATTCGTTTAAAACATGTTGCATTGCAGCATAGTGTGTTGGTGGAAGCCAAAACCGCGTACGCATGTCTGTCATGTTCGACTCTACCTTAAGATCTAAAGATGTCGGTATTTAAAGATGTATCAATCACGTTTCATTATCAAGCTATATACATCCCACTACAGGGCACACGTCTACCCACAGAGAGGATGGATGGGCGTTAGTCCACCACGCATGCCCAATGCGGATTGGAAGACTTCTGATACGCATCAGAATTTCTTCTTCAGCGTACGCAGGTTTCCTTATGATCTTTTCGTTCATCGTTTGACGTACATAATATAGAAAATATCATTGGTACACGGCATGTCGTCCGTGCGTAATCGAACCTAGGCCCTCATAATTGAGTTTCCATACCTCTCCGCAACGCGCCCAAAGATACGAAACGGCAAACAACCAAGCAATCGTAACCCGACACCGATGCATTTACCGACTGCACCTAGGTACCTAAAAATTCAAAATAACGGACGACGAAAAGCAAAACATTAAACAGTCGCACGCGCAACAAGTAAATCGTCCGTGGAATCCAAGAACAAGACCGAATAAATTGTTTTAATAAGGCGTAAATAACGTTGAAAAAAATCCTTTGCGATCACGCTGTCGTTACGATGGTTGGCCATGGCATTTACGCTTTGCTGGCCGCCTTATATGGCGTATGTTGAAATGCATTTTTTATCGACAGGTTTTAGCTGAATGCACATTGTATACAGTTACTGGGTGCAACGGGCGCGTCGCGGTTAGATGGGCAATAGATTTATAAAGTTCATTCTGCAGGTGTGTTAGAAGGGTTGTTGGCAGCTGTAAGAGAAGCGGTCGATGATCATTAATTACATTTAAAATTACTAAAGTAAGTTTTGTCGTCGTTTGTGAAATTAATATCATTAGCATCCTTCTTTACTTTTACTATAGAAGCAAACTGTTGAATACATTTTAGTCGAGTAAGCGCTGCAGTTTAGTATGGAACTGCTGATTTTTTTCTTGCTCAGATCTGGTTGCTCCCATAGTAAAAGTTGTTCAGTTTGATGGGTAGACTCTTAGTTTAAAATGATGCTAATTATATCAATTTCACCCTCTATTTGCCCTGCAGTGGGCTCCTACAAGGGATTTATGTGTCAGAGTAAAAATTAAATTCTGAATTTGATCTTGTACAAGGTTTCTGTTCCAGGTAAAGTACAATTGAAGCTCTGAACAAAAATTTCATCAGATCTTTTCACAGCTAATATGCCGTAAATGTGTTTTTATCCGTATCTAAATAAACGCAATCAAAGTTTCAGGCTCGCCAAATTCAGAATAAGAAAGTAGACGACAGGTTTAATAATAATAATAATAATAATAATAACGCTCACAGGCACATACATTGTAATGATCCCAAACTAGCACTAAAGGCTTTTATTATGGAAACCATACAACAACGGCACGAACATATAACATCCATGACCGAACCGGGATTCGAACCCAGGACCCTGGTTTGGCAAAGCCAATAATAAAAAAACACAGTATTGGTTCTAGTTTCCTCGATAAATGTACATACTGACCCTTGGTTTAAACTTAGTCATAAAATATGTCTACATACTCTTATTACCTAATTTAATTTATTTTAAAGTGTTACTTATAATTTGGCTTGTCTCTCAATATTCCTTAGTGATTTGTAACCGCTGGGAAGATGCGAGTTCCTCCCAATACAAGCATTTATCATGCTCGAAGGGTGGATCTCAATTCAAATCATGTTAAAAATATTAAGAAATAATAAACATTTTTTTTTTTATTTTTTTTTATTTTACTGTCGAGAAATAATACTAAGATACAAATAAAAATACATTAAAAACTTAAAAGCATTTCATTGTAGAGTTAAATAATCCGATTCAATAATTACACACCGGGCTGGTAAATAAATAAATAACGCTCCCACGCACATACAGTGGTATGATCCCATAGGCTGTATATAACTGAAACCCTATATATAACCTAACACGCTTTAAAAGATAGTTTATAGTTGTTTCCCAGATACCCTAGTTCTTAAGTAGAAGGTTCATTCTCTTTGCCTAGTCATTGACTGAGGAATGTTTATGGCTCACTCTATATTACAATACAAATATTGTGACAAGTTTCTAGACTGGCCTACATTTCAAGTTTGGTGACTGTACTTACGTCATCGCCCCTTTTTCTACTCACTTTTGGTACTCAATGTACAATACGTTACTTCTCTCAAATTATAACACTTTTCAGTAATTTCATTAAGATAAAAATATCCATCCTGGCTAAGGGTGCCGTGTCGGTGCCACATCAAATTAAAAACAGAATTTATTACAAGTATCATTAATTATTAAATGTAATACTTCGCAGCCTGGGACTGTATCTCTGACCACATACATTTTTGTTACAAAATATACTCTCACAAACGGAATACGATATTTAGATTAACACTGCGAGGGATAACCGTCGTCGTTGGGATCAAAAAGGGAATTAGTTTTACACGTTGACATGTTACACGAGGGATAAAGATAAAATATTAAAACAGCTCTCCCAATTAACTTTGATTTCAATATTTCTGTTCCTTTTAAAGGATTTATTTTGTAATTATTTTATCACTACATATGCATAATCGGAGGCTTAATGCGAATAAAAAATTAACTGACGCGGCTTTAACATTTTATCGATATTTTATACATTTATTAAACTGGCTTAAGAGTATTTTGGTAAATATAACTTCGCAGAAGCAATGATTAAATTGGAATGTAAATACGGGAAAAAAGTATATTAAGGTAGATTTTCGACACATTTTATTGATAAGATAAAGCCAGTGGCAATTTCAGTGATCAATTTATATGTTGTATCGCTTACGTGGAGATAATCCTGGAAAACAGACAAGGAACAGAAAAGGATCCAAATGTGATCCTAGTGGTACGCCAATTGTTACTACTAAAGCGGTTGAATATGCTTTATTTACCATTGAGATCAGACTCGTATGTACAGGTATCAGTCATGGTGAATAGAGATTGACCAACTTTAAACACACAACCCATTCAGCAAAATGCACATGATCAACTTTGTCAAAAGCTTCACTGAAATCGTGGATATGGCATCGAATTGAATGCGATTATCAATTTGCTTTGACATTGCCTCAATATGGGAAACTAAAATGGAATTCATGAATCTATTTTCCAGGAAGCACTACTTCAGCTACTCGTAATTGGGACTTTACATAACGACACATACACAGAGAAACTAAACGAGAAAATTTAATGTTTTCGGAAATTGTAACAAGATAGATATAATTTAGAATCAGAAACAATTTATTTAAATGTCTACGGTACGGTGTTTTACCTCCTTTTTATTGTGTTCTCCTTCGGGCTCCTTCCAGCAACCGAGATAAACACGGGAATCTGGTATAAAACAACTTGCTATGCAGTAATACAGTGTCGGTGACGGTTTTTTAAGGAGACGATCAGACCATCAAACTGAACAAACATTCTCTATGGGAACAACATCGAAATCATGAAAACATTATCAGCTGTCCCCTAAAATTGGCTAGAGTAGGTTTGCAGTTTTATTTTTCTCGATTACTATGTTGGTCCCAATAGAGAAAGTTGTTTGAAGCAGTTTGATGGGTTAAAAAGGGTTAAAAATCTGTCAGCATTTATTAAGAAGGGCATAAAGGTTTCCTCCTAAGAAATAATTTTGCGTAACGTACCGCAACGTTCGGATTCAAACATTTTTGAAAATAAAAATTCTAAGTTCAATTAAAGGCTAAAAGAAGCGCTGCACGAGTAAAAAATTCAGGCATTTGATACGATAGAAAGTGCTCATGCTTTTTTAAACTCTCATTCATCAACTATGATATGATTATAAAGTTCTATCTAAATAGTTATTGCATTTACAAGTTTTAGTTAAAGTCTGACCACGACCGTTAAGTTGCAAAGCTCTACTGTACAAAATCACACTGACTTTAATTAGGGTTTATGACGTCCTTTTACCTTCATCATTCGAAACTAATCTACTATCGAACCAAACAACCGGGCTACACGCGCAGAAAGCCATCTCGGTCCTTCTTGACTCGAGCCTATTAGTTTGACTGTTTGTTTGTTAATAAACTAAAAGCTTTAGCAGATGCAAAATTAAATATGAATATTAGGACTCCATCAAAATGTCCAAAGGTTCAAACCGCGGTTCTTCAGGACTTTGCGGTGCAAAGCGACAAGAGTGGGTTTACTTAGGCCGGGGCCTCGCAGCTATTTCGGACCCTATTCGAAATGAATACGAAACTTGTTTGCTTTGTGACTTGTAAATGCCCTCTGTGAATTGACGATATTGTTGTATGTAACTTTTACCCTTGCGGGTACTTTTGTAGAGTTGAAAAGGAACTTAAGTGACGATCCAAGTATATTATTTTGTCTGATCTATCTAAAAGGAAATTAAATTATATTTGCCTATACAGGGTGAAATTGATATCATTAGCATCCTTTAGAGTCTATCCATCAAACTGAACAACTCTTACTATGGGAGCAAACAGATCGGAGCAAAATAAATCTGCAGTTGTACATTTATACATTTGAATCGAGTAGGCACTGCAGTTTAGTAAGGGATAGCTAATTTTTTTTTTGTTCTGATCGGTTTGCTCCCATTGTAAAAGTTGTTCAGTTTGATGGATAGACTCAGTTCTCAAATTCACCCTGTAGGTAAGTAATTAATTATTTTGTCCCTGAAGCATGTGTTTTAACAGAAAGGTTAACAGACAATAAACCACATTAAAGGCGTTTCATTAGATTCTTCTACTATGTCGCATTACAATTACTCATGATGTAGTGGAAAGATAAGCCAGT
The DNA here is from genome assembly GCA_963693445.1 of Agonopterix heracliana. Lineage (NCBI taxonomy): Eukaryota > Metazoa > Arthropoda > Insecta > Lepidoptera > Depressariidae > Agonopterix > Agonopterix heracliana. The sequence goes on from OY856310.1 coordinate 9,234,592, forward strand.
CAGCAATGTTCGTATCGAGGATGACTGCCCGAGTTGCGCCAGACGAACTCTGGTTTCATCAGTTGGGGGAGGCTCATTCCTGGCACCTCATTAGAATAGTATGTAGGCAAGTATGTTATAGTTTGTAGAATCCCACTGCAGGGCAAAGGCCCTCTCTCAAGAATGGCGGTGAGAGGGAGTGGTTCATACTCCACCATGCGGGCATAGATCAGTGACACTAAAATATCGACCGTTCGGATTGCGCCACTGCCTAGAACGATTTAATCTTTCTAGGCCACTGCAAATGGACAGTCAGGTAGTTCCTAACATAATCTCTACAATAAAACTGTTACAGAAGTGCGTCTGTACATTGGAGACACAAAAAAAGTTTCGATATGGTTTTTAGGTATCCCTGATTCCAAATCACTAATTCTTGGATTTTTCGTATATTTCTTCATTTGTTCGCACATCACGCGAAAACTAATGAACCGATATCGATGAAAATTTTTGTTTAAAAGCTTATGGTTATACTTGATATATCTTATATCATTTATCTCGCTGACTATGAAGGGACATGCGGACGAAGTCGGGGGTAAACTCTAGTACGACTAAACCTGTAAAAATGATTTATCTGCCAGTTGCACGTCCGTTCATTAAAGTTAATCCTCCATTAAATCTCTTGCTGTCACTTTTTTTCTTGTTGACGTAGTAAAAGCTAGCAAGAAATTTAATGGAGGATTAACTTTCATGAGCGTACACGCAACTGACCTCTTGTGTCAGTAATCCATTTATTGGCCAGTGGTAGTTAGTAGCCACACACCACCGCGTGAAAACAATCTTAAGTCAATACTTGGCTGATATGTTCGACCTTACACGTACTCCTACTCTATGTCTAGACACTTTAACAATCAAAGTTAAGCCTAAAACCTTGAAGAAATTTTCATCAATGAATAATAATATTAGTTATTTAGTCTCGAAAACTTGAATCGAATTGCCCGAAGGAGTAACGGGGTTACGAATTTTCAATATTGGTCCGCAAATAATAATTATAAACCATTCTTGTATTGATTTATTGATTATTTTTGACAGTCCTTAGTTAGACCAGACGTTCAACGTCTAAAAACGCAATCTTATAAATACAAACACTTGATAACATAATTTTTTATAGCCCTAGTCCCGACACAATTTTTTTTCCACATTTTATAAAAAAATCTCAAAAATCGACGCCATCAATTTGAATGAAAATGCCCAATAATACGCTAACGGTTTTTAAGAGGGTGATTACCTAGACATAAAACTGAACAACTTATGGGGTAAACATCGAAATCGCGATGAATTTAAGATGTAGGTCCCATACAGAAAGTTGTTCAGGTTTATGTAAAACTGTAACGAATGAAATGAATGAATAAAATTTCTTTATTTACACCAAAACAAAATACAAAACATAATATATCTTTTGTTTTGATTATGAAGAAAAACGTGGTCCTCAAGTTTTCAGTTAAGATCTTCGCGACTCCTTTAATATCCAGGTAGATCATGAACAAAACTTTACCTCTTCCGTGATTACTCCACTAAGGTACAGATAAAGGAAGTCACCATACCTTCTCTCATTGGTTGATTACACAGGGGGAAGTATTCGTAATAATTGATTAAACATATATCTGTGTCAACACTTGATTAATTGACGGTAGAATCGCTGTCATAGATTTAGATAGGGCTGGAAGTTTTCTTAATTAAGTAAAGTTGGTGTCTGTTGAATATTAATTTATTACATGCAATAAGAGCGACGGTGGCGCGTTGCGATGAGATATGAAAACTCAATCTTGAGGTCCGGGTTCGAATCCGCACAGAGGACATGCCATGTACCAACCTACCAATGAGTTTTTCTAACTGTACCTACGTAACTTAACGTAACTAACTTATGGCGCGCGAACTGCGCAGTAGCGACGCACGAGCATAAAATGCAACGGCGCGCAGCTGCGTATTCGCAGCGCGTTCGCTAGATGTGGACGCACCCTTAGACGGACTGCTCTCAAACGGCGAAGGAAAACATCGTAAGGAAACCTGCATACGTTCAGGAAGAAATTGTTATGCGTAAGTATGTGAAGTCTACCAAACCGCATTGGTTATGCGTGGTGGACTAACACGAATATTACGGTTTTTTCTTCTTGTAAAATCAACGTTTGAATTCAGTATTTTTTTAGCTTGTATCCTACTTTTAGTAACAGGATAAACCATAAAATTTAATTAAATGCAGATGACGTCATAACTTTGGAGTTAGTAAATAGAATTCATGTATACTTAAACCTGCAGTCGAATATATAAACAATCAATAATTATGTGACGTATTAGATACGACTATAGGTAGGTAACGGTAATAATCTACTTCCTGACCTAGGAAAAGGTAACTTTTCACAATATACCTACCTATTCGTATCACAATTACAATTTCAACACACCTTTGAGTTTCTGATTAAGGTTTACACAAGCTACCTTTGAAACAAAGTTTAAGGTTACCCATATCTGCGCACACTGGGTCCAACTGGCAACTGGAAAACAAGGAACATCTCCTGTTATAATATTCACTTTGGTTCCCTCCCCGCACCCCTCGGCCCTACCGAAAGCTCTTAATGCCAAGTCGGCCTGACCTCATGCCAGCTCCATTAAGCCGTTTATACATAATGTATGAATTTGTTATGCCGTTTGATGTAAAGAAGCTTTAGCGCAGGTAGTGCACGGGTTTGGGACAATTTTATCTAAATTACTTACATTTTGTACCTCTAGATGGGGCATGGGGTATGGGGCCTAGAATTTCTTTTAACATTTCGTTTGATATAGGTATAATTGCTTGAAAAAAAACCATTCATTCGATGAAATTGTTTGGCTTGAAAACAGTTTTTCGAGTCGCGTTGCAAGTCTGTTAGTGGGCGGTCACGTATCGGGTTCTCTGCGGCTTGCAAGTGGCCCTACTATTTTGAATTCGCTAAAATGTGTAGGTACCTACATGTATAACACAATCTTTGAGATTACGACACGACAAAATGCACTCCTCGTTGGCAGAAATGCAAGCATAAAACAAGCAAAACGCCATTACGTTTTCTATGTTTTTATTTTAGGAGGACTGATTTAACTGTATCAATAAGCTCTCAAAAACATATTTTATGTTTGACATATATATATAAAAGTATGCATTTTATTAATTTCAATTCTTATAAGCGTCTTCATTTATTTCATAAAATAGGTTTCGTGAAAGGTAATTCAAGCGACCATAAAGCGTATTTCTCTAGAATAAGTTGATTTCGAAGTTTTCACATAATTCTCTAATTATCAGTTCAAATAGCTATCAAAACATGATTTAAATATTTAATTAAAGTCTAAACTAGCTTGTGGAAATTCTGAACATAAACGCTGCAAACCTAATAGCTGGCTAATTGTCCAAATGCTATCAAATTCCTCAATTTCCGACGGTGAAAGCAAATAGATACCACAACGTTAGAGTGAAAATGATACAGGATGTTGAATATCCCGGTTATTGGCTGTATTAAGCAATTTGATTAATTACAGCTCTCACAACAATACGACAATTATTTTTACTATAAGTTGTTGAAGTTCACACATTGACATATTGTGTAATACTAATATGTAACGCAAGAAGGGTCCAGTCGCGGCATTTAGATCAGTTACATGATCATATGGAATAAAAAAAAAAACTAGTTTAAAATGCCGACCACTGGACCCTTGAAATGAATCAACAAATTTTTAGGGGTGGTTCAGTCAGATCAACGACAAGTTTTGTCATACCAACTAAGTAAAAATTTTAAGAAACATAGATATAAACATACATAGGTACGTAGTTAAATGATCAAAGGAATAACAAAAGCTAAAGGTATAAGTGATATTATGTTTCCAACCACTTGAATGTTCTGTTTCTACTCACAAGTACTTTAAACCTTGTCTGGCAATAATTGCTTAAGTTGAACACAATGCAGTTTAAGCCGTGATTAACAAGTTTCCAAGGTACGAATAAAAATGTATAGAAATGTAAATGAAGCTCAAAAAGTAGAACCAAAAAAACTGAATCGTTTTCTCCAAATCTCATACAAAATGACATTTTTCATTAGGTGCCAAAAATTTTGTTTTTGTTTAGAGTTACTCTTCTATAGTTATTCTTATTCGTAGTTTGTAAGTCACTTCGCTTAACACTTTATTAGTAAAAACATTACACAGCTAAGAAGAGAGATAGAGAGATAAATATTTTTGTATTTCTTGTTACAAACTGTGTATTTTGCTTGTAGTTTTAGCTAGCTAGCTAGCTAGCTAGCTTTGTCTTGTTGTTTTGCTTGTACCTATACAGGGTGAAATCGATATCATTAGCATCCTTTTCAACTAAGAGTCTACGCATCAAACTGAACAACTTTTGCTATGGGAGCAAATAAATCGGAGCAAAAAAAAAATCTGCTGTCCCATACATTTGAGTCGTGTTGGCAGCGGCGGCGGGTGCAGTTTAGTATGGGACAGCTGTTTTTTTTGCTCCCATTGGTTTGCTCACATAGTAAAAGTTGTTCAGTTTTTATGGGTAGACTCTTAGTTTAAAAGGATGCTAATGATATCGATTTCACCCTGTATAAGCTAACAAATCAAAATAAAACCGTTCAAATGCGAGTCGGCCTACCGCGCACCGAGGGTTCCAACCACTCCACCACACAACATATTACCCTTAGAAAAAGTATATGTCTAGAATGAGCATCACTGTTTTACCGTATAAAACAAAAGGGGCTAAGTTTCATAGGTTGGTGTGCGTGAGGCGCCATACAAATTCTGTATGTGTGCGTGTATATGTATAGGGTTTAGGAACCAGTCCTGGTTCCAATTTTTTTCGACGCTTTCGTATCTTCGACTGTCAATCTTGACATATACTTTATCAAAGATATTACCATAGATAAAAGTTTTATTTTGTCCGGGACCTTTAGCGCGAGACAGACTCACACTTGGCCGGTTTTTATTATTTTTTGTTATAATGTAGAGTGTAGAGTTTTCTCTATAATCACACCAAGTTTGGCGCTGTTCAAATGATAGAGCGAAAAGAAAAAACGTTGATAAAAACTAGTTTCTTGTATTAGAACCCTCCTTAATTTTTTTTTATAAGAAAGAAAGAAAGAAAGAAAGAAAATATTTTTATTTGCATACACAACAAAACACACTGACATAATTATTATCTAGAAAAATTAAACTAAAAACATACAATTTAAAAATTACATAATTAAGACCAGTGTGTGCCGCAGTAGCAAACAGGGTTACGACTCAGCATTATGCTGGGCTCGACGAGCTCAGCGCTGATTTTCTGTCGCAAAGTTTTATCAAATCGCAAATCCGCCATAATAATGCACATTCTGTGAAAATTTCAATTGTCTAGCTATTATGGTTCAAAAGTTACAGCCCTGAATAGTTTAGGACGGACGGACGGATACTATAGCACATATTACTTAATAGTTACTACCATAACATATACTGCACTCAACCCAATTTCGCCCCCTTTTTCGAATTTAAAACTTTGCGCTTCAGGAACGAAAACTAAAATGCGCCTTATTTCAATGATGTGACAGCTAATATCTTGCAAGATCGACGTGACGTCACGACTTCATCGCAGATGTCAAACGTGAGTGACGGAGCACTATAGGATCCTGTTTTCACCCTTTGGGTACGGAACCCTAAAAAACAAATGCAAAACTCAACATTCTAAAACATATTTATCATCGCTGTGAAATTTCTACGATTCAAGCCATGTCCGTCCTAACGACCGCAGGAACTCTTTCCCTCCGCTCGGAATGTTTGGAACGCTCTAAACGGCGGAATAATCGCGTTGCACTAGTCTCCTGAGCTTACCATACACGAACTGCAGATTCGTTTGAGATCTGTATCTGTTATTAATTGTATGTGCAGGAAGGTGGGAATATGGTCGCAAGTCGTAATCTGACGACATTGAGACGGATAGTGCGGAGCGAGGCCAAGTTTGTCGCAGGAGAGTTGTTTGAGATACAGTTTCCATGTTTAGTGATAGATGGGTCTAATGGTTGAAGGCTACTCATCGAAATTCAAACTTTATAGGATCATAGGCATATAAATCAGAACCACCCCGTATCTTAATTGATTTCCTTTCCACTTAGTTTTAACTACAAACAATGTATAATGTGTAATAACACCCTGTGTGTTACATAAAAAGAATAAATTTTTAAAACTCTTAAGGGGGTTGTTTAGACCGTCAAACTGAACAACTTTCTCTATGGGACCAACATCGAAATCGCAAAAAAAAAAAAAGATATCCCATACAAATTTTAGCTCGAGTCGATTTGTAGAGTATAGAACATAATTTTTTTTTTCGCGATTTCGATATTGGTCCCATAGTGAAAGTTGTTGAGTTTGATGGTCTAAACCACCCCCTTAAATGTTTATTTGTATTTTTGTAACACCTTGTATAGTTATTATAACACTTTATTGCACACAAAAATATACAAAGTTGAGAAAACATGTACAAAGGGCGAGCTTATCTCTGAAGAGATTTCTTCCAACTTATTGTGTACAAACAAACAATAAATAAATATATTATACAATATACAACCTACAAAATACAATATATATCAGAATAAATATTATATATATATATATATATATCACTTAAGGTAGAGAAAGATAGTGCTCTTTCGTTCTCTTTTTAAATATAGCAATAGACTTTGAGTCGCGAATGTCGGCGGGGAGTGAGTTCCATAACCGAGCAGCGTGGATGGTGAAGGAGTAGGAGTAGAAGTCGGTGGAGTGGGATGGGATACTAAGTTGGGTACGGACGTGGGATCGGCAAGGTTTGTCAGGAGGGCGGGAGAAGGAGAAACGTTCTCGGAGATAGTTAGGATATGAAGGGTTGTGAAGGATGTTGTAGAGGAGACAAAGGATGTGGACATTCCTACGATCGCGTACGGGGAGCCATTTCAACTGGGCCCGAAACTCGGACACGTGGTCATACTTCCGCAGACCGAAAATGAAACGTATGCCCAAGTTCTGTAGTCTTTCCAACTTGTTATTTAACTCCTCGGTGGCATCGAGACAACAGACATCCGCGTAGTCGATGATAGGGAGGATTAGGGATTGGGCTAAGAGGATTTTGGTGTTGATGGGAAGAAAATTTTGAAGTCGTTTGAGGGAGTGGAAGGAGTAGTGCACTTTTTTACTGATCTGGTTGAAGTGGTCCGCCCATGACAGGTTAGAATCGAACATGACACCGAGATTTTTAGCGGACTTACTGTAGGGAATAGTGATATGGTTGTAACTAACAGGTGAAACAAGGGACAGATCGACGCGGCTACGCATCCTTGTGCTACCGATGACCAAACACTGCGACTTGGAGGGGTTAACCATCAGACCATTGGACTGAGCCCAGGTATAGATACGCTCCAAGTCAACATTTATCGCATCGATAGCGTCACTGATGTTATCGGGTTTGAAATGCCGGTAAATTTGAAGGTCATCAGCATACAAATGATAGTTGGATGATATAATGACAGTGATGGTATTAATAAAAACTGAGAAGAGAAGAGGAGAAAGAACACCACCTTGAGGCACGCCTGCAGTGAGATCGCACCAATCAGATGAAATCCCGCCAGAGCGGATACACTGCGAGCGGCCTCGGAGATAAGAGAGAAACGTAGTATAGTTATTATTATTACAGTATAAACTTACGACAGTATCTTTCAGAGTGGTCGAAATTTCGCTACGACTATTAATTATATTTTTCTACTCTTTGTGGCGAGCCATGGGAGAGGCCTATGTTCAGCAGTGGACGATGATAGGCTGATGATGATGACTCACTTCTAGCATATACAAGGTGTAAAATTGACTGCATCTATAATCTAAACTATTATAAAACTGTATCTGAAGTGTGTCTGTACATTGAAGATATTTACAAAAAAAAAATACTATATGGTTTTTAGGTATCCGTGACTCGAAATGAACGTTTTTTAGAAATTGTGTCTGTATGTTTGTTTGTGTGTTTGTTTGTTTGTTTGTTCGCGCATCACGCAAAAACTACTGAACCGATTTTGATGAAACTTTAAATCTTAAAATCTGGTATATAATTTGTGCGGACGAAGTCGCGGGTAAACACTAGTTATAATATATAAAAGAGGTCGGTAGCCTACGGCCGACGCTCGGTTCGGACTCGGTTCGGACCGAGCACGGTGTAGCTCGAGTCATCCTTTATGCTTCGCATTCTGAGTACGCCTAAATTAAGTTTATTAAATAAACCGAGTCTGGCCTAAAAAGAGATCTTTCAGACTCTTTATTCTTAAAAAACACTTTTCAGTTATTTCGCTTAAGTAAGCAAACATAGAACCTCGTGAAAATGTACTGCAAAGACAAGATAAAATCGTATAACGTGTAATGGGTAGAGATAAAGAGTTGAGTGTCACTTGTTGCTCACATCTGGTATGCGACGCACGCCCCGACGTCCCACCCTGCACCAGAATGTGGGTAGTAAGGGATATTGTTTACGTGGCTTTAAACATTCTATTTTAAATAGCCTATTTTGTGAAGTAGCTGCGAATTTGACATGTATTTTCGGTGTCGTTTAAAAACTGAAATTAAAATACTACCTATATTAAATTTACATTTTCACTACGGTTGTAATTCCTTTCGATCTAATCAGAAAATTGGCTGCAACTATCGACCGTATTCGTTTTTCTATATTGAGCCTCACGCTTCTACCGTTTAAAACAAAACGAGCCAACTTTCTGAGTTTGGTGTACGTGATGCGTCATAGAAATTATCTCTGTGTGCGTAATAGATAGGGCTTAGCATCTTTACCTGGTTGCAAATTTTTTCGACACGTTCGTAGCTTCGACTGTCTATCTTGACATATAACTCATCAAAGTTTCTAAAACATTCGTAAATGAGATAATTAAGATAAGACTGGCAAAACCTTTTAAAGAATGAATAAGTCTAAACCATAGAAAAATTCTTACTCCATGAACTATGATACCTACTTGTGGGTTTTTTAACTATAATGATTAATGCATTATGAGACGGCTTCAATAATCATCGATTATATACGAAAAAGATACTATACAGGGTCCTTCCTAATATGCTGACACTTTTTAAGGAGATGCTCAGACCATCAAACTGAACAACTTTGTCTATGGGATAGGTCCCATAGATGAATTTTATGATTTGGCATACAAATCGCGAAAAAAAAATCAGCTGTCCCATACATTTGGCTCAAGTACGAGTAGGTGTGCAGTTTTGTATGGGACAGCTGTTTTTTTTTCGAGATTTAGATGTTTGTCCAACTGTTAAGTTTGATGGTCTGATCATCCCCTTAAAAAAGTGTCAGCATATTAAATATACACATACTTAGTGGATACTATTTTAAATTATTTACTTAAACTAAAAAATAATGATGTCATGTCGGGAGCTAAATTGAAAATCAACATTAATTATTTAATTTTTTGACATTCGCTTTACTAAAACAACATTAAGTAAACATTTTTCTTTGCCTAGACTTGGTCTAGACTAAACCGATACTACATTAATTTAAACACAGTCATGCATTCTGATAAAAATTTCTTTCATAAAATATTCTTTCTTTACACCATTACTGTATCAAGGACATCTAAAATTTAGATTTTAGAGGATAGAAGCCGTACCGTAGCGTACCTCTCAATGGCATATTACCGTTGGCGCGCTCCATACAAACGAAGTCTGGTGATATTTTCAATACTATCCAATTAAAGTCAATGAAATTTTTCAGAAACAATCTAGAAACTAATCTCTGTGTTTGTATGAAGTCAGGATTTCGTTAATATGTATAGTTTTAAAGTAACAGTGCCTCAAAGATTTCCATGCAAATCTTAAATTAATCCTAGCATAAAATTTTGATCATCATCATCATCATCAGCCTATCATCGTCCACTGCTGGACATAGGCCTCTCCCAAGGCGCGCCACAAAACTCTGTCCTCGGCCTTCCTCATCCAGTCGCTCCCCGCTACTTTTTTTAGGTCGTCTGTCCAGCGGGCAGCAGGGCGTGCCACACTACGCCTACCAGTTCGCGGTCTCCACTCTAGAACTCTGACACCCCATCGGTTGTCAGTTCTTCGACAGATATGACCAGCCCATTGCCACTTCAGCTTGCTAATTTTCTGAGCTATGTCAGCCACTTTAGTTCTGTGACGAATCACTTCATTTCTGATGTGGTCCCTCAGAGAAACACCGAGCATAGCTCTCTCCATAGCTCGCTGAGCGACCTTGAATTTTGATATTTATCAAAAATCTGACTTCATACAAACATAGATATTAATTTGCAGTTAATGTAAATTTGTATATTGATTAGACATAATTACCATAATTCATGCTATAAATTTAGTCTTAATTTAATAATCTCTGTATATTTAGTTAGTTATATTATCGTTACTATATTATTATTAATTTTTATTAATTAACTATTTCACTTTTTGAGCTGAAAAATAAACGGAACATAAATATTAGTCTCTAGATTGTTTCTGCAAAATGTCATTAACTTTAATTGGATACTATTGAAAATATCACCAGACTTCGTTTGTATTCAGCGCGCATTTGCGCTCTAGGAAATAATAAAATAATTCCGGTAGGTGCTATACTTCCAAAGTCTGTGTCCAAAGTAATAAGCGATCTTGTCATAACATAATATAGTTTTTGGAAGTGACCCCCTACTGACCGAAATGAAAAACGTTTCACGTCAATAGGGTACAAAATAGATTGATGGAAATCGTTATACCTATTATTTATAATGTCCTCCGTCCCAACAACTACTAAAACCACTTCATCTTAGAGTACCGTGCAATTCGATAAACAAATTTCAGTCACAAGTGTTGGTTCCACGCAGCTTAAAGCATTTCACCCACCTTTGCAGGACATTATGCAATTGGCTCGCTGGAGAAGTAACAACCAAGTTGGACCTTTGATTGCGGATCGCAAATGTTTGTCGAAGCTCACGAGAACCGCATCAATTATTCAAATAACTACGTCCAGGGACTGACTAGACGAGTAATTCTGCTAATATTAACTAGAGAGGAGCACTATGTAAGCAGCTTACAAGTTCAGCGCCAAATAACTTCGAGTTGGAGACATCCTGAATAGCCCTCATGTATGGTAGCTAAGTACTGTAAGTCCGGGCTTGAGTTGCCGATAGTTGTTCGTTAAGTGGCGTTATTAATTTGATGAAAAGACCCATTGATTGCTTGTATTACGGAGTTGCGAGAGTTAGTTCACGGTATTTGCTCAGTATCGGATTGATTAACAATAGTCGGTTTGGTTTGATTTGAAGCTATTTGGTTGGCGCTGAATAATTGTACAGGTGAAAATATACAGTTTTTAACCCTGGAAAATGTTTTTTTTTTTTAAATTAATATTGAGGTCCAAATACTTACAAAGTTACTGGAAAATACGCTTTTAAATAAAAAATCATCCAAATCGGCAAAACAGTGGAGCAGATTTATGCTACCAGATACAAAAAAAACTCCTCCTTTGTATTAAAAGTATTTTTTTATAAATATAATGGTATAAAATAATAGGTCTTTCCAACGGCAAGAAGGCCGATCGACAGCAAACTGCATTGGTTTCACTGTAGTGTAGTGACAGTGGACAAAGTGTACCTACATAAGTTAGAAAAACTCATTGGTATATGGTATGTCTTCCGTGCGGATTCGAACCCGGACATCAAGAGTGAGCTTCCATACCTCTCCGCAACGCGAATTCCACAGACGCACTTTTCGAATTCAAATAGGAACGTACGAAATTCGACTTAGGGTGGTCATGATTCCACTTTTTCGACTGCACCATTACGTCGCCGTCGCACCAACTCCTAATCTTCCCACTCTACTTTAGAACCTTTCGCGAGGCAGAAAATACCAGAAATATAAGTACTTAAAAAGCCGCGGCACGTGTCGCGCTCGCGGGGTTCTAAACTCAACCTTAATCTTCACGAAGTAAGAAAAATCAAACTCACAAGTAAAATTCAATCAACTTAAATATATCCAGGAAATAAAGTCGAAAATCTACAATCTGAATAAAGTACGCCAAGTTGACTTTGGCTTCGAGGGAAAGGAAAGAAGGATTAAAGAGGTCACGAAGCTGACATAGTAGGATTAACCCAACGGTGTTTCGTCAGCAAATAAATGACGACTCCATGCTACAGATGTATAATTACTAGAATCGATATTGATTTTTTTAACGACTTTGTTAGCGCGGCGCCTCGTTTGATAGTAGCCAGAGATAAGGTTTGGTCTTTTTATTATTGGAATGGTTTTAGAAATAGAAATCTATTTTGAAATTAATTATTAATTTTACCGAGCATTATTAGAGTGGTGAGCAATTATCGCGACCCAATGGGAGCCCGATGGGCAGACCAAAAAAAAGATGGCGCGACGACCTGGATGCCTACGAAGCAGAATGGCAACTGATGGCACGGGATTGAGAAGGCTGGAAAAACTTGGCCTTCGCCCAACAATGGGACGAAATAGGTTAAAAAAAATTGAGCCATGTACCTATGGTTATACTAATTTGGAGAAAGGAAAGAGTAATAATCTAAACAATCCGTTTCAAAAAATATCGCGTAGGCTGTATGGTATAAATAATGGTAATAAATTAATGCCGGTAGGTGCAGCTTGAAAAGTAATAAGTGATCTTGTCATAATAATTATATTACGTTGCATAATTATGGTTTTTGCAAGACCACCTACTGACCAAAATGAAAGATGTATCCCGTCAAATTTTTTTCGTGGTATACAACGTTATACGTATACAACTTTGTAACGTGGTTACAAAGTATCTATGTAACGAAATGAACCATGCTGAGAATAAAGTATTGAGTATAGAGAAACTTTATATTCACAAACACAACAATCGATTTACCTATAACGCATGTTTTTATTTGCAAACAGAATGTCACTTCCATAGAAGCAATATCTCGGCGAAACTCCGTGAAAATAGGCTTAGTCGGCCGCGAACACGTCAATAAATCTGACACTTGTCAAACGCAAAACTGCTTACATTTTCGCCGTCTTGGATTTTAAGGGCAAAGATTCAAAGCCGGGGGAATTGCAATTTTGTTAAATCCGAATGTTAACAATTCTGGTCTATTTTTAACTCTCCTTGTAGACGCTTCCTTCAGACGCGGTGTAAGCGTAAAAAATGACGTCAGACTATCTTTACTCCATTTCAAATAGCAACGAAATTTTAATACTATTTTGAATTACAGAAACAGAGATTTGACACTCTTGCTCTCATTTATTCTTTACGTATTTTCAAGATATGTTGGATAGTACATCTTTGTCTCATTTGTAAAAATGATCTAAGAATTAAGGTCGAGCGATATTTTTATTTTATTTTATCAATTTACATCCTTGTTTTAGATCATTTTCTAATAGAATTATGCAGTTTTTATTATATTTAAAAGTAATACTATACTTTGAACGAATGCCGGCATTTATTGAACAACTAATAGGTACTGCTTAAAACAGCTTTGCTATTTACATCCCCATCCCATCTATATCCCCCTAGATACGTGCTTGCTACTTTCTGCTACAATTAACAAACTTTTTAGTTTTTCAGTGAACTAGATAGGTTACTATACATTTTTCCTTATTAAAGTTTAGACAGCAAAGTCAAGTTTAAAACAATTTGCTCGTGCATCGTTCAACTCCGCACAACATCCACCATTTACCGAGGCGCGCCTACAATTTAGCTATTGGGTATTATACTTGGAATCCTTAATTAATACCCTCAGCGTTCCTTTAATATTAGATCATTAAAACCGCAATGTTCGAAAACTTACCTGCTGCCACAAGTTATATAAACAATGAGAAGTTTACGGTTCCCGAACTTTGAACCGGTACATAGGTCTCGTATACAAGTTAACTTCCGATTCTAATTAAAAATTTAACTAAGCGTATAATGGCGGTTGTTAATAGAGAAATCGCGAATAAATTTAACTCAAAAGGTTAAAGATTATAATGGAAGTAAAGATGAAAGGTCAGTAAGGTTAGCATGCCACGCTAGACAAACCGACAAAACGAGAAAACAGTCGTGCGCTCTCAATGCGCCAAAATTCTAATATAACGTGATAGATTATACCCTGCGGTAAAGTTGGTAAAGGCCTGGCAACTCTATTTTTAGTATCCTTAACAAATATCAATTTACAGGGTGAAATTTATATCACTAGCATCCAATCACTAAGAGTCTACCCATCAAACAGAACAACTTTTACTAGAAGAGCAAACCGATCGGAGCAAAAAAATCTGCTGTTCCATACTAAACTGCAATGCCTACTCGACTCTGATGTTTGCTAGAGCAGATTTTTTTTTGGTAAGAGTTTAGAAGGATACTAATGATATCAATTTAACCCTGTATACAAAGTCCCTGTACATAATTAGTTAGACATTATGTAAAACATGCTTATTATTTAATTTAGTTTGTATTTTGTTATCAAGTGAAAACTTGTACCTACTTAAGTACCTTTAAATTATAAAAAGGATTGACCTTTTCGTCTGCGAAATTCATATTTTGCGGTGTTACAATCACCCTTAGTACAGTCAACATAAAAAGTAGGTAAGAAATTTAATAATTAAAATAAATGATCAAATAAAAACAAGTCTGTTCAAATGATTGATCTCAGAAACATCGTGGCGTTGTCGCGGCGGTTTCGCGGCGATATCGCGACGATATCGTTCCTACAATGACTACGGTCAAAATAAGCTTATGTGATTATGGCTCTCAATGATTTTATCTAACGGATCGATACCGGCAACCGGCAATGATATTTACAGATAAATGTTAACTTCATAGAAAATGGCGCATAAAATTATAGGTATGCCTCGTTACATCCGTCTCGCTCGAATCCTTGCCTGACGCGGACTATTGAACGATTACCCAATTGGGTCTTTTTCGAGTCTTCACTTTGCGCGCGCTAGTATCTGCTTCTTTTTGTTATAATATACGGGTCTCTAAATAAAGTGGTTAAGAGATTGAAGATTATTATAATAACGTCTTTCCTTTGCTGACTGTATTTACTTATACAACTAAAACCTATTTGCTACAACTTAAGAAACAGCAACCCACAGAGCATCGAACAACAATATTTGTGGTTTCATTCTGAACTACTAAGCCGTAGCCGCTGTCCCCTCCAGTATCTACTTAGTAAACTAAACAAAGGTTTTTTAAACAAACACAAAAATAAAATATTCCTCTGTGAAGCAAAGTAAAGCACAGTGAATTGTAACATTTAAGAGATAGAAAATGTTGCCGCACGTAAATAAAATAAGGAATTGTTTCTCTTAGTTGCTTACCTGCGGAAAGTCCTAGAGCTGTTTTAGATTTAAAAATAAATGTTGGCGTTATTAAATTGTTTACGTTCTTTTTTCAAGAACAAAAGAAAAGGACTGTAAAGAAAATGTTTTACGAATTTATAACTGGTACACGCATAGCTAATTAGTGACGATCTCATGTCATGACGTCGCTGTTTCCATACCTACATAAAGCCTGACCAGGAATATAAAAAAGCTGGTTTGGGGGCGCTGCAATCGACTGTCACCTTTAATATTAGTGTTCCAAGTACAAAAATTTGTTACAATTATTTTCCGCTACATGGCGAGGTTTTTTATATTTCTGGTCGGGCTTTAAATAGGTACATATGCCATTAACTTTAAGGGTAAGCAGATACTTTGCTACAACTGCCAAACTTTTAAACGTGCAATTACAAGTTCACCTTCAGCATATTGAAAGTAGTATGTACATTTTTATACAGGGATTGGCGTAATAACGATGGATTTATTTTGTAAATCGCGCCGCACAATGAAACTTAAATATTTAGATTGGGGACATATAGACGAACAAATAATGTCACACGTACGTTTAGCATCAGAGAAATCGAACCCCCTTGCGCTTACAAAGATTATGATAAAGGGGTCAGGTTTCTCTGATGCTGACTGTACATACATAAACTCACGCCTTTTCCCCAGAGTGATAGGCAGAGACTACGATCTCCACTTTGAGCCGTTCTGACACACCTCTTTTGCTTCCTCTAGGTCCACAATCTTGTCATGCATTCCCGTCGATTTCGGATACTTTTAACCTGCAATTTTATGCGTCCCTGATCTAGGTATGTTCTCCTTAGGTCTGTCTCTACCAATGTCATATAATATATTAATATTGTTATGGAGATAATTGGACAAAAAGATGACTGGATTGATTTAACAATCCTCATAAGTAAACTGAGAAAAATGTTTTTTTTAAATACAACCAAACTTTAGTGACTATATACCGAACTGTTTTGTAAAACATAATCAAACATTTGGTTAAAACAGCTAAACAATTGGCTATTTATAACCAAATGATTATGTTTTACAAAACAGTTCGGTAGTCACTAAAATTCAGTTACATTTGACAAACATTTAGTTAAAGATTTCTTTGAGTGTATTGAGATCGGATCTTTGAAATTGAAAAATTTTACATCGACGTCGTTCCAATTTTTATGTCAAATTATCTCCATTACGTGACATTTTATATAGCATCATGTTATGTAATTTTATTCGTCTATAATAATTATGTCCCTAATCGACGATCTGAAAAACTCTGACACCAGGGCTCACACGATAAGAAGAAGATGTCACCCAATCCAAATATTAGTTTCATTGTGCGACGCGACTTTGAAGCGAAATCAATCAGGATAAAGATCAGGATGGACTGACTGTCTAGTGGCGATGTGATGTTAGCTACTAGCTAGTTTCTAGCCCACATATGTGTTAACAGAAATAAATCATATCCCTTTTAACCGGATGCGTATAAAATCATCATGCCTGGGCGTTGCGGTCTCGAGTCTCGTGTCATTTAGGTACTTAGATAAATAAAGAACAAAATCTACCTATACCAGTCGTTCGAGTGGTCCCTTTTTCTGGTTAGCAGAAATCGTATTGAATTTTTATACTGGAGTAATTCTAATTCCAACCAACTCGGGTTGAGCTCAATTTTTATTTTTAAAGGAGTAAATTGGCAGCCGACCGCATGCAGCAGCAGCATACGACGTGTCGGATCCGACACGTCGGAGCGACGAGTCGCTCCGACACGTCGGAGCGGTATGAATTCGAACCCGACCGCACGCAGCAGCAGCATACAGCAGCTGCAAACAGTGTTGCCGACTTAGGGTATTTTTTGGGGTAAAGTGACACATTAAATTACGACCGTGCTCCCCTTTGGGATACTCAGAATCCTTGTTACAAACATCAGTGATCTTAGTAGCCTGGTTCCTTTTCACCTTTTTAGGGTTACGGACAAAGTCTTTGGTCACAAGCCCAAAGAGTGAAAACGGAAACTTTGTCCGTCCGTCCTACCTATTTAGGGCTGTAACTTTTGAACCGTAATAGCTAGAAATAATAAAAATTACAAAATGTATCAAATTAAGGGGGATCCTCATACAAAAAACAATTTTTTTTTAAAGATTTTAGGGTCTTAGTCTTAGTCTTAAAAAAATCTTAAAATGTTATAAGTAGTAGATTACATACCGAAGGCAGAAAAGATATTTATTTAGAAAATAGCTGTTTATAAGTTCTTCGATCAATTTAATTCATTGAAAATAGGATAAACTTTGTTTGTATGCAGCGCGCTCGTGCGCGCTGGCAGGAATATCATTTTAAACTCAAAAATAGCTGTTTATAAGATCTTCGATCAATTTAATTAATTGAAAATAGGATTAAACTTCGTTTGTATGCAGCGCGCTCGGGCGCGCTGGCAGGAATATCATCTTAAACTTAAAAAATAGCTGTTTATAAGATCTTCGATCAATTTATTGCGAAACTATCGTGTTTATACAGGGTCAAACTTAATATGCTGAAACTTTTTAAGGGGATGATCAGACCATCAAACTGAACAATTTTCTCTATGGGACCAAATAGAAAACGCGAAAAAAAAATCTGCTGTCCCATACATTTGGCTCGAGTAGGTTAGCACTTTTGTATGGGACAGCTGTTTTTTTTTTGTGATTTCAATGTTAGTGTTTAGAGAAAGTTGTTCAGTTTGATGGTTCGATCATTCCCTTAAAAAAGTGTTAGCATAGGTATTAAGAAGGACCCTATATAATATTTGAACACTGTTTCACCCAATACCGAACGCCCGTATGATGTACCTAGGTATCGTTGGAATTTAACGGAAAATGTGGTTGAAAATAAAGATTTCATTAAATTAAATATCATAGTGGAATTTGTATGAATTATCGTGCTTTATCCGACTTTTATTTTCTATCGCATGCCACAAAATAAATTCGTGAATTTAGGATAATTATCGCATGCCTGGCAGCACTCGACGACACTACTGGTGTGCGGTCGAGGCTCGACCGCATACAGCACGTCGCATGCTTCGTGTCGGATGCTTCGCAGGGTATTTCATAGAACTACATACAAACCAGTAGTGTCGGAGCGACACGTCGTATGCTGCTGCTGTATGCGGTCGGCTGTTAACCGGCACCTTAACGTATGTATATGAACTTTTGAATGGGTCAGAAAGGCTTAATACATTAGTATCATGCATAGTTGTTAATCTAATTACAACCTTGATAAGGTACATTTTAATTTGAGCACAAAACTCAAAATAAAGTTGGAAATAAACAGGAAATCCAATTACGTTTGTGCTCGCTTTGTCATATTAAGTTATTATGCAAAATTTGCTGCGAGGGTTTTTATGTCAAAAAAGAGTGCTTCTATATAATTGTATTATTTAAAAAAGTTACTTTACAGATTGGCTTCTCATACCAGCGAAAATCTGACAATATAGATATTCGTTTCTAGATTGTTTCTGAAATCGACATTACTTGGTTAGTTAGTATTGAAAACATAATTAACCAGATTTCGTTTGTAGGGAAAGGAGCGCTTTGAATGATATCCCCTTAAATAACACAACTGTACTTGTAGCATACACGTGATACGACTCTATCACGTCTTTTAACTCGTTCGTTCACGTGCAAATAGAAAGATAACGAAGGTGTGATAGCGCTATATCACGCTGCCATGCTACCTATGCAGATGACATACTTATCGCTCCATAAAAGTTGTTCCAATCAAGTCAACATTGTCCACACTGTGCCCGTCTTTAAGGAAAGGACAAAGGATTAAGCCCACATAGTTTCATTGATGAAAATGATTCGTGAAACCACAAAGACCTACAATCACAGCTACAATGTAATGCGCTTTAAATTACTTCCTATAAGCTTCCTACATTATTCTTTAACAATGAATATAGAAAAAGAATGGAACAAAGTCAGCAAGTTTCTGTTACTGGACCTATGATATTTTGTGAAAATAAGCCTTTGGTACATATTTTATTGGCATCACGAAAATATTTATTATTTTGTAAACAATGCGATTGATCCTCTCACAAAATGTATTTTCGCGAAATCGTACAAAAGCAAAAAAGGAACCGGACAAATCGACCTACTATTCAATTCACTAACCTCAAGAACTGTGTGTGAACCAACTATCACCACTTTAACACCCAAAACGGATTCCATTCGATCAGTCAATACTAAAATGAATGTCACTACCCCACAAATCGATGAGGCACGTCGGTAGGTATAGCTCGAATCAATCCCAGCGGCCTCTTACTACGTCTTTCTGGATCGTCGAATTTGCCAATACATCTCCTTAAGAGTTAAATTAGGGTTGAAACCAACGAGAGATACGCACTCGATTATGCGTTCCGAATTACGTATTTGCAAGATATTTGGATTAGGTTTGAAATAGGTAGGGGATATAAAGTCGTTCTGATTATCTTACGTACAGAAACGAAATGGTTTTTAATTATTTAATTACGTTAGACGTTGATTTATATGTTAAATTTGTTTCTCTAAGTCTAGGATGGTTTTTAGGGTTCCGTAGTCAACAAGGAACCCTTATAGTTTCGCCATGTCCGTCCGTCCGCGGCTTAGCTCAGAGACGTTTAGTACTAAACAGGTGTAATTTGACATGGGTATACATATTAATCACGCCGACAAAGTGGTAAAATAAAATCTTAATAAATATTTTTTTAGGGTACCTCCCCTACACGAAAAGTGGGGATGCAATTTTTTTTCCTCGTCTATCCCATCGTTGGATTGGTCTTTTAAAAATATTGTGGGTGTGGAATGACCATTTTTCGATTTAGGATCCGTTAGCTTAATATTAAGCAAATTTTTGTTAGAGTCAAGTGTCGTCGTTTCCCGTCGTCAGCCCCTGATTTGTAGGATGCGGGTCCAAAACCCGCCTGATACAATACATTTCCAATCTTAATTTGAGCTGTAATTATACTTTCAAACGGACTAGGCCCTATACCCGAACATTCGATATTCGATATATCGCTACCGTTTCGGTCCGAACTTAATTGTCATAGAGATGAAATTGGAACGTTTTAGTTCACGCAATTGCGAAGTTCGAATGTCCAGGTAGATCGCCAGCTCTGATGCTTATAAGCCTCTTGGGACAGCTTGAAAATACTCTGACAGAAGGTAGACCAATATCATACCTTTACGAAACCGCAGGTGGCGAGCGTAGTGGAGTATATCCCTATCCCACACACCTTTTTAATGAAAGGAGGATTTGTTCCTTTATTGAGATTTTAGGGGATGTAAATTTTGGTGTATTGGCCGGGTTAATAAAACAAGCTAGACCAAAATAATTCAGATCAACAATGCCGATGTCGCTTGAGGCATCCAGATTATACAATGTTAGCAATTAAATTAGTTCGAAATAACCAAAATGTTTCAGCCCGATGCGATTTTATGCAGACCAGAAATATTTTTGGATTCATTAATTAAATTGTTAGTCTGTTTCAGGTTAAACAAAGGTATTCCATTATATAGGTACAATCGACCTCAAAATCATTAATTCTGTTTAGACTCGTTATTATAGCCTTAATGAATATTCACATGGTCTACCTCCGTCATGATTATCCATTATTCAATCACTGAATATGTGGCTCAATGAAAATTATCAAATTTGTAATGTAATGTAGAGTTTGAACCAAAATTGAATGCCACGCTAAGTTTTACTTGAAAACGTTGAGATGTAGGATTTAGTGCTACAAATAGTATTTATTTACACGGTACAAGACTATAAAATAATAAACAATTGAAACACAAGAGTTTACTATACGTAAAGAGCATTGAACGAGTACCACATAAAACGCATCGCATACAGAAGGAGTCGAGGCGGCGTCGAGTCTCGGGCGCGCCTTGGCGACCTTGACATACGGTCGATAATTGTATGCCAAGAATCCGAGCGGCGCGTCGTATGTCAAGGTAGCAAAGGCGTGCGCCCGCGCCTCGACGCCGCCTCGACTCCTTTGCCATGCGCTTTATGTGCTTTCTAGAGATCTTACACTGAGATCTTATGTAATTACCAACTGCAAATGTAAGTTACATATCGCAAAAAATAATTGATTTAACTACAAATAAACGATTTTCTGATTTATTTGTGCTTGTGCTGTGAGACCTTGCTTCTTGTCCTTCATCAACGAGAATACTGAATCCGTGCTTCGGATGGCAGTTAAGCCGTTGGTCCCGGCTACTATCTCTGGTGGTATTAGTCGTTACATAAAAACCACGTCAGAGATTTGTACCGAGTTGACAGACAATTGTGCTAGTTTGTATGGACGAGAACGTCCCTGGTATGGACCAGTTGCAATTGTTGTGTGCTTCAACTTAAGGCTAGGTTATCCGAGTGCAAGCGTCTCTTTCTTGCAAGCATAAGTTTGCAATTAGCCATCCCGCTCCAATTGAAAGCAGGATCGCAAAAAAACGTGTTTTTCATCAATATCTCTGCTCATGGGTGTATCTAAGCTCAAAATTCTACGGAGTTCACTAGAAAAATTTAATGTATTTACTTAAGTACAAGAATAAAAAGTTAAATATCTGCAGTTTAATCATAGTATTGAAAAAACGTAACAAAAAGGGGTAACTTTGTGATTTTTTTCTGTGTATTAAAATAAGTCTAATCGTGTAATTGAGCACGGTCGCCTATCAGTCAGATCCTTAAATAAGACATAATTGGTTTTCAGACTTTAAAACACAGTTTTAAACACTTTCGTTCGTGTTCAAAAAACGGCCTCGACCGTATAACAGCGCGCTTTAGGCCTATCCACTAATTTTACTTTGATCTAAGGTTTAAAAGGATGTCAATGATATCAATTTCAACCTATAGATAAATTTCAACTTGAGATAACATTTCAGTTACAACGAGCTTCCTGTAAAATCGTGCACAATGCAATACACAGGTAAAACCAACGGCCTACGCCGACTGCATCAGATTATCCGTGAAATTAATTAAGCAAATAACAAACAGCCACAAGCCTCCCCGTTACTGTTATTATAAATTGCTCACGGAAAATAACTGACTTATTAAATTTTTTACTGAAAGTAGTAACGATGGATCGGATAAAGTTTTGCTTTAATTTGCTTATGTACAATATATGTACATAATTAATGTATGTACATTTTCTTAATTATGTGCGCCTGCTATAAAAACATAAGCATAAGCATAATGCTCACGACTATAATCCCCGAGAGGATAGTCAGAGATATTTTGAAAACTCTGAACATCCACGCTATAAAAACATAATGCAATCTAAAATAAAAGAGAAAATTGAAGAAAGCCCTTTCAAGGTACCTACCTCTTTGGTAGGTAGGGTAGATATACCCAGTGGGGTTCGGCTCACGACTTGGCCGAATCTCACTGGGGATTGAAGTGTGTGTGCCAACTACAAAGGCGGGAGTGGTTCGGGCATGCTTATGGTCGAAATCAACTAGCAATTGTAATATTGCTCCCCATACACACACATACTTACAAAGTGTCACTGATCTGATCAGTTGACTGTTGGTTTAAATAAAAAATGACACTTAATCTATCATATTGCAGAAAGTTGGTAGATTTGTTCCACACGTTAGGAATCCATATTTAAAACGCCTTCATAAAACCCCTCTCTTTTTATGTCGGAACAGATAATTTTAGTGATTTAATCTAATAAAAGGAAACTTAAGAGCTTTATTAAATCAATAACATAGTTGACCGTATACGTATACAGGGTCCAACTTAATATGCTGACACTTTTTTAAGGGGATGATCAGACCATTAAACTAAACAACTTTCTCTATGGGACCAACATCGAAATCGAGAAAAAAACTCAGCTGTGCCCCATATATTTTTGCAGTTTTGTATGGAACAGCTGATTTTTTTCGCGATTTCGATGTTGGTGCGATAGAGAAAGTTTTTTTCAGTTTGATGGTCTGATCATCCCCTTAAAAAGTGTCCCCGCATATTAAGAATATATACATAACATAATTGACCGTAGCTTCAACAAAATCTCAACAATCTTGTGTAACGCACAAATTGAGGCAGGTCAAAAAGAAATAAAAACCAAAAACAAACAGAAGTAAAAAGTACTAAAGAAAAGAGTAACATTAACATAAAATTGGCAAGCAGTAATCAGTCTGTATTCGGTACTAAAAGTATAACATTAGCAAACACTGTATAGTAATTAAAACCAAAGCCGTACTATGAAATTTTATTTACTCCGTCCATAAAAAGTAAATAAGGCAGAAAACTATTTAAAATAATAGGTTTTAATTAAATACAATTCAGTTATTAACTCCATGTTTACTCTTTTCGCTTTACCGGAATATTTGAACTCGGCTATTTCGGAGTCGTAATATGTAATGAACAAACGAATCGGGATTACGGAATTTTAAATCAATTTCCATTAGTAATAATGGCGGATTAACATTTTGCTGAATAAACACTAGCTACATAATAACACTTGCATGATATTTGAACTGGAAAATTTATTCAATGAATGAGTTATTTTAATAAAACAGTTTTGTTCTTGACATTGGAAATTACCATTGTCTTAGTCACTTTTACCGCGCAATACAAATTAGCTTTGATACGCTGGTTTTTCTTTTTTATTCTCCGAAATTAAACATACAATAAGGCTAGTCGTCACTACATATTTTTTTCTAATTTTTAAAACCAAAATTATGAAAGATACATCCATTTGAATTTCAAAACTAAACAAAGTCACCTCGTTTTAAGTTGTAGCTAGCTAGTGGAGTAAAACGATAAGTCATTCCCATTTCAGTATATAAGGTAAGAATTAAAGAAGACTTGAAATTATCATAAATTGACTCTAACGTAATGTTTTAGATGAACGTCTGTAAACAGCAAATTAAAGTAGCAAAGCGGATGTTTTCAAAGTCGGAAAATTACATTATGTGATGTACCCCGACCTCGTAAGTAACGTAGCGTAGATTCAAGTAAGCTACCTTTGCAGAACTAGCACTTTATCTCGTTTGTTACACATATTTAAATTTAATTAACCTTCAAGCGCACATCTCCTTTGTGCTTGGGGCCAAGAAAGGGAATGTTTGCCTGGAAAACGACTGTGCTGTACCTAGAGACTACCCACCGAGGTTTTTTTCTACTTATATTAAAAATATTTTTACTCCATTTAACTCCAGACGCCCGTGCTTATTCTGCACTCTGAAAGGCGAAACCGTTAATTAAAGTTTTATTAAATTATGTTTGCAGAGACTATTGACATATTCCCGTCGTAGTCGTACCAACGCAGCTTCATTACTGCTCTCTGATTTAATTACTGACACTTGGAAATAAAGAAAATTGTCACTGCAATTACAAAAGAATGTATATATAATTAATGTTTCTTTAATCGTAAACATTTTCAGCGGTCTAGGGTCTGGGACAGGTATTACAGCGAATATTCTATATTTTAATATATATCTAGGTAGATTAAACAATATACAGGATGTCCCGTAAATCAACGTCAAGCCGGAATCGGGTAATAGGCCAAATCATAATAGTTACCAGAAAAATAAAAATAACAATCTAAGTTATTTTATATTTATTTTATTATTTTTCTGGTAACCATTATGATTTGGCCTATCACCCGATTCCGGCTTGACGTCGATTTACGGGACACCCTGTATAGTTACACCTAACTATCTGGAATCCCCGTTCTTCGATGATGAAATCCCATACAAACTTTCACACCCGTTTTCACATCTTTTGGGAATTGAACCTAGATTAGATGGCAATAGCAAACATCCATAACAAATTTTAAGTTGGTTGACTTTGTAATTTTGAAGTTGAGTTAGTAGGTAGATTTGCATATATTCAAACAAAGATACAGCCTAGCTTTTGGGTGAGAAAGTGCATGCGGTCGACTTAACGGATCCCGGAATAGCTACATCTTCTTTCACTTTCTGTACCATCTTCATCATCATCAGCCTATCATACTCAATAGTCAATATTTTATTGCATTCCATAATGTACATCGTCCAATGCTGAACATAGGCCTCTCCCAAGGTGCGCTAAACTCTGTCCTGGGCCTTCCTCGTCCAGTCGCTCCCCGCTAGGTATCATTTAAGGTCTCCAAAATATATTTGAAAAGACTGCTGGCTCTTAGTACAAATAAATTTTCACGCGAAAGGTACAAGTGTCACAAATACAGGTACATAATGACTAAGTAAAAACAATGGCGTGATCTCAGACTACAAAGCCCCGGACTCATTGAACACCAATTACCTCGGAGGCCTCTGAAAAGGTCTCTAATTAAATCCTTCTCCGATGACGTCATAATTATAGCGCAAATTGGATTGAGACGCCCCTCCTGTTTTGTTAATTGTAAGTAGAAAATTTCTTCGTCTTAATTAATTATTTTAATTGTGTATTAATTTTTTTTTTAATATTACCAGTTTTTTATATTTTATTTATAGATTAATGCACTCTTGCTTGTGCGTTAGCACTGCATTTTCGCCAGTGTTAAGTTGTTTGTGGGAGTATCTATCCAAATCTCAAGGATTATATTGTTGAGTAAAAACACAACTAAGAACATTGAGTAATTATGTATAGAGCAGACAACGCGAACAAAATCTGTGCACCATGATCAGCAGTGTGGGGCGCGTGCTGGGCGACGAGCGCCTGACACAGGCTAAGTGAGTTAGAGCGCGTGCACCCTAACGCGTGTTACAAAACATTACTTCTCGGTAGCTTCTCTAGTTAACATTGTACCTCAATGGCTAAGAAGAGATTGCCGAGCCTCGTGGCAGGCTGAAACGCGAACCGCGCGAACACCACGCGAAAGATTACTTTGCATAAAGAAACATTGCTATAACTACCGACTTTCTGTTTAAGAATGAAGTTGTAGCAATGATAACATTTAGCAATTTACGTTAATAAATGTTACGTTAGGTTTATGAAATAACACCATGCATAATAAACGTCATTTTTCAAATAATCCATTACTAACATAACCCTAAATTCAATTATATCGACACAATGAATGATATTAAACATTCAAAGTCAAAGTCAATATAATTTATTCAATATAGGAGCTTGAAGCACACTTATTAAACGTCAAATCTTTTTTAAGCTACCACCGCGTCGGAACGTGTTGTCGCTGTAGAGAAGATGCGGCCAGAAACTCTACAACATAACACGACTTAATAACTATTACAATATAAATTCATAAGCTACGGTTATGTATACAATAATACATAGTCTATTTAATAAAATAATTGAAACTATACAGTAATGTAAATAAACTATAAGTTAGTGACCTCAGACCCAAGCATTTTGATCATTTAAATGATCATCCAGTTTATAATACGCATTAATCCAAGAGATGAAATGTACAAAGTAACCAACGAAAAACGATGCAATTGTTGTTATAAAACAAATTGGGGAATGTTATTTAACAGGCCACAGGAACCACATTAACAGTGAATATGCATTTTCACTGGGCACGTAAAACAATTTGCCAGTCAAATGAGTTTTCTAAAAAGCCGATTAAGCGGAAACTAAAATCGGTTAATTATTTGCCGAACACACTGTACGGAACAAGCGACATAGAAATTGTTTGAGTTAGCGAAAATAATTTTCATATTAGTGCTCATATTATTGTGCCGATATTCAGAGCGCAATATTATGTACAGTCAGCATCAAAAGTATCTAAGCATGTTAAGTTTTCATAAATATCTGAACAACTTTACGATAGCAAACCGTATTTCAACTCGCAAAGAAATCAAATTAATTTATCTGTCATTTATTATTTTTTAGGTTGAAAACAAATGTTATCTAGTAGGAAATAGGGTTTATTTCGTGTAATTGTTCAGATGTTTTTGAACGCCGGAGATGCTTAGATACTTTTGATTCTGACTGTACTAGTCAGGCGGATTTTCCGCCTGATCACTTAACATTTTTTTCGCTTAATTTCGCGCATAATTTATTGTTTGGAAACTATTCATTCCTTTGTCTATTCATCAATAGGGCGGGGCTAGACAGCGTTTTTATTTTTTAGTATTCAAGCAAAAATGAGCCTTGTGCGTAGTCAGGCGGAAAAGTCCGCGATAGGACCTACCCACTCCCAGATATAGTTTGATAATCATTACACAGTTCATTAAAAGTACTAAATAACGAGAAGAAAAATTTTTTTTTACAAACGCGTACCTTTTCATTTTCACAAGATGTTTTGCATGTGTGAAAATCTGCTTACCTGAAAGCACATAAAAAAAAATTGTTAAAACAATAATATTCATTATCTGTACGTGTTTGCAAATATGTTGTGTATGTGTATTGTTATTATGTCTGTAATAGGTAAAGGCATATTTTTTATTTTCGTTAAAAATATATTAGGTATTAACCAGCAGCTTAGTTAACACCACACAATACAAAAATGTGATTATTCCCATAAACAATTTATCTGATTAAGAGTTTAAATCTATCTGTATCTAATTCATAATAATGCGAAAATATTCCTTGGGGGCGTTGAGGATACGCAATGGTAAGTATAGAGACTATTTTTAGAATTTTTGTCAGTCTGATTTGGAAGGGGTTTTCACAAAAGATTATTTATGGCTTAGTTTGGATAAACATTTAGGCTTTTCATCGCAATTAGTTCATTCAATCAAAAGTTTATGTATTTAAAGTTGATCTGTGCGTAAAACGTCGAAACAACATTTTCATAAAACTCAGCATGTATTAAAATCATGGTACAAGGCATCAAAGGACGTAGGTACTTATTTCATTTGACTCCAGGCCAGGAAACGTTATGTAACTTTTGTTTCAATGCTCATTCGTGTGTAATCAAAAGAGACAAAGCAAATTCTACTTTATGACGTGAATCATAAAGCCGTCGCTTCACTTTCATCTTGAGTCCAGGCATCTCGACTCACTATGTAATTTTTAAATTATTTTGGGTTCCGTACCCAAAGGATGAAAACGGGACCCTATTCATAAGCCTACGCTGTCCTTCCGTCCGTCTGTATGTCTGTCCTGTCTATTTATGGCTGTAACTTTTGAACAAAATGTGCACAATGCGTTTATTATGGCGGAACAAATAATAAAAATGACAAAAAATTTAAAATTAAGGGGGGTCCTCAATTCCTCATACAAGAAACTAGTTTTTATCAACGTTTTTTCTTCTCGTTTTATCGTAAAAACTTTTACATACAAGCGTTAAATTTGGTGTAATTGTAGACCAAACTCTACATTATAACAAACAAATAATAATATCCGGCCAAGTGCGAGTCAATCTTGCACTAAAGGTTCCGGAGAAAACAAAACTTACGTTAAGGGGCTACCTGCCGGTTTTGGGTAATTTTGTAACCATTTTATTCATTAACTATGGCACTTTTTGAGCTGAAATTTAAACTGAACCATCTACAGGATATGAGAAGTGATGTGGTTTTTCTAGAAATCGATTTTAATTAATAAAACCGGAGAAAAGGGACTCCAAAGTCACCCCTTTTTTTCCAGTTGTAACCATTTTACTCTTACATTTTTAATCGGAACAAAATGAAAATTTACTGTATTGTTCACAATACAATTTAGAATGATGTGGTTTTTTTACTTTTTCGAAATTAATAAAAAACATCGAATTTTTCAAAGAAAACAGCAAAATTCTGACCGGAGCCACGCGCTCTTTCTCATCGATTAGTATGGAGTGTGAGTGAGAGGAGAGTGGTCCACGGCTGATACGCCTTAATAATAAGTTACGTGATGGTAGGGTATTGAAACCTCGGTGCGCGAGTAGCCCGACTCGTACTTGACCGGTTTTATTTTTACTCTATTGAGTTTGTAGTTCAAGTAAATCGGAAATGGGGTCGGATGCATTGTCTCTTTCTATATGTCTGTATAAGACTGTATTATAGTAGCATTATATTAAAAAAATATATTTTTTCCCTTACACAAAATACACAAACCAGACCGTCAAACGAAAACGTCTTTTTTTTTTCAAATGTAAACACGCGGTTTTCCGCTATTCGGCACATATTTGCGTGGCAAGCTAAGGGGAGGTTTTGTACCAACATTTAGATAGCAAATCCGCTTTGTGCTACGATTTGGGCTAAAATATTTCTTGACTGATGAACAAACTCTTCAAAAAGCTAAAAATGTTTTTTTTTGCCAGAGTTAGAAAATGTAGGTATAGGATAAATATTGATATAAATATAACATAACTTGTATTATATTTCTTGAATCGAAATCGAACATGTTACAGCGAAATTACCATTTTATAGATCTAAGCATCAAGTAAAAAAAATATTTAAGTATAATTATTTTAGATGGGCTTAAGGTGGTTGCAGAGTATTGTCAATTTCATACAAAACTTTGTCGTTGAACACTCGTAGACGGTATTAATAAAAGTAATGTTTTATGCATGGAAAAATAGCTTAGAAAATCTAGATTGAGCGTATCAAATGATATTTACAATTTATAATACCTATAATTACGAAGATATCAAGCTTTGAAACATAGACGTAGACTCGCATATCGTTGCTTTGAAATTAATCATAAAAAATTTCAAAGATTTATTTTTCCATGCGGATCAATTTTCTATCTCCATAGTTAAGCAACATCGAGCAGGGTAGGTACATCTATGGATCGTATTTAGTAGGATTTTATCTATAGCGTTTCCACGCTTCGGAAGGCAAGTTAAGCAGTTTGCCCTGGATAATGCCGCAATGGCTTCGTAAAGCTAATTCAGAGACCTCTTGGGACGACTGACTCAGGACAAGTTGACCTCTGCCTTATCTTAATCAACCCGGTCAGTAAAGAATGGTATAGTCCATTAATTTCCAAGATCCTGCGATCAAATATCTACATCATTGTCTTTAGTGAGAGAAGGTGATTCTACAGGCTTTATTTACAATTCATCCAATGGCTATCTCAGACCTTCACAAGGTCTTTGTGGGGGCGATGTTTACCGACGATATCACAACCAAATGAAATGTGAAAAGTGCTTGAGATATTATTTGAATTAAACAGTTAGCCGGTTATCATGTGACAAAATAATAAACACAGATTAAGTTTCCTCCATTTACAGGGTGTTAGGGTAAACTTGCATTACTTTAAGATGCGCCATGTTACTGAACAACTTTCTCTAAGAAACATATAGGAAATTCGCAAAAAATTATGGCCTTTCCACACTAAAGGTAATCAGAGTACATACATACATACATACATATACTCACGCCTGTGTCCCATTGGGGTAGGCAGAGACAATTGATCGCCATCGGTTACGATCCTGACATACTTCTTTTGTCTCTTCCACAGTTATAAGTCGTTTCATACACGCTCGTCGGTTTCGGGTACATTTGATCTGGCCCTTCTTAAGTATGCTGCCAATTTGGTCTGCATACGTACGTCTAGGGCGACCCCTTTCGACTTTTCCATTCACACTTGCTTTATATATTTCATACGTCAGTCTAGTATCACTCATCCTTTCCACATGACCAACTTACCACTATTATCCTCTTTCAGTCCACATGTTTCTCTAATTACACTGTTTCGTATTCTATCATTCAAAGTCAAACCACACATACTGCGCAAAGAACGCATTTCGACAGCATTTATCCTTGATTCATTCCTCTTCTGCCATACCCAACATTCGCTGCTAGAACAATCAGAGTACAATCATCCATTAAAGAATGCAACTGTCTTAACTCTCTGTATAACGTGACACCTCATTACCAGGCCGTAAGGCGGTCTGAAAAAACTCTGACACCAGAGCTTGCTGACCACAAGATAAGAAGAAGAATTCCCAGTGGGATTTCCTTTGTAAATTACCCAGTTTGATTAAACAACAGACATTTCCACAGAAATCCAATATCTGCTTCTAGCAGGATTCATTATTTTGTTCCACCATAACATCTCCAGTTAAATCCGGTACGTAACCCTGTAAACTTCAAGACGGTCCAAAATCTAGTGTAAGATGCAACGATAAAGCCACCAGATGTCGCCCCGTTGATGTAATTGCTCGCCTTTGTGCCGTTTCTGATGAAAGGTTGGCGAAACTGATATTGCTATCTTTAATCAACGGGAAACTTGTGACGATGCGGGTTTGACGGATGTGGCTGACAAAGTTTAGGGTTCAGCTAATAGTATAAGTGGCTAGGTTTAACGTTATTTATTGGCAGTTACTTATCAAACTTCGTAAGGTGATATTGCTAATATAACGTATTTATCAAGTTGTTCTTGGCTTAAGATAGACTATACAAACCTATTTCTTCCTGCAAACTCCAAACTCACATGGGAGTTTTTGTGAGTAAAAATCCAGTAATCACCTTGAAACTCTAAAGGTTAATTCTCATTGAAGAGATCAGCGGCGACAATCTATTTTAAATTTTGCGCTGCGCATTTTCTCCTTCTATGTGGATTAACCCTTCGAAACGTTTGCTTGACAACCCGGTTAGTGTAATGGTTACCACGTCGGACTACCAAACCAGCGTCCTGTGTGTCATGGATGTTATATGTGTCGTCGTTGTATGGTTTTCATAATAAGTCATTACAATGTATGAGCGTTATTGTGCAAATACCTATATCCAAAGGGCAATGCCACTCGACTTAAAAAGTTACGTGTAAACGTTTTCTTCATTATTCGATTCCCCTATAACTAATCATTTATAATGACTTCACGAACAGAATACTTCTCTACATCAAATCCCAAACACTCTCTAAAACAACACACACAACTGCAATCCAATTCATGAACGACAGTAACTGTACTACATCACTAACCAATCGTTATTGTAAGAGTGAAGTTGCAGCAGTATTCACACACTCAAGTGTCTCATAATACGGACGCAATTTCGCCGAAAATATTGGTCATCCCAATCTGGGATCCCCCATCCCCCCTCTGGGCACACCAAAGAAGCCTATCATACCAGCAGCAGTCGCCGAAGCCGTATGGGCATGGAAGACATCATCAAACATACGATAATCTGCGAAATAACAGTACGTTTTTGTTTTGTTGCTATTCAAATCTTCACATGTATCTATCTATTCTTCTTCTTCTTATAATTCTTTATTATTCTACTAGTAGACCGCGGCGAACTTCATACCGCCAATCTTGCCGACACACACTTGGTACCTACAATTCTAATGGTGAAAGAATTATTTAGATCGGTCCAGTAGTTTCGGAGCCTATTCATTACAAACAAACAGACATTAAATCAAATCTTTCCTCTTTATTATAATATTAGTAAAGTATAGACATCTATCTATTATACATATTACAATAAAAATTTAAACTTGGCGTGGATGTGCATTGAAGATTAAAAATATTATAAAATACTGCAAAAATATTAGTTGGGGGCGTTTAGGATACGTAATGGAATGCATTAAGACCATTTTATGATTTTTGTCTGTTTGTTTGTGCACGCATCACTTAAAAACTACTAAACCGATTTGAATGGAGTTCTCACAAAAGCATAGGGCTTAGTATTTATTAACATTTAGGCTTTAATTCATCGCAATCAAAAGTAATGGAGTATTTAAGCTAGTAGAAACTAAAGTTGCAGGTAAATCAGTGTTTGGTTACAATAATGACAACAACATTGTCAACGAACGCAAGGAAACTAATCTCTTCGGGTACAATGCTGGGCCAATATCTCTGGTTTACGACTGCCATGCCGTCCTGACTAGATCTACAAATATTAGAACAACCCATTGTCTAGGTCAAACTAATTTTGGGGATCCTCTGAAGCCGTAATTCAATTTTGCATTGAGATCATCAGTTTAAATTAATTTGGCTAAGATTTTAATTAAACTTGTTTAAATGTTTTCTACAAAAGGTTATAGGGAAATGTTTCGGTAGCAAAACATAGGAGTACAATTTGGTGATTTCTAAAGTAGAGTTGTTTGATTCATATACTACAGGGTGGTCCAACCACGGTGTAATTATATGATTTTTTTTGGGATCCCCAAGTCAGCAATCTTAAAGAAATTTACCAGGACAAAAATAGGTTCCCACAAGATTACAAGAAATAAAGATAAGATCTTTTTTTTTCTTTTTTTCTTTAACAATTTTTTTTTGTTTGTTTACTTTATTAACTGTACTGATTAGAGTCCGATTGGATGTTTTTAAGTGTGCACAAAATGTTTAAATCAATCTAAATAAAAGGATTTTTAAGATTATTTCCTAGCTGATTTTTTCCTGGTAGGTCAGCAATATAAAAAATGTATATCCAACTGGTCTGGATCACCCTGTATTATCTATCGCAAGTTCGCAAAATGTATATTCCGCCTCATTACTTACGTAATACACTTTTTAGCGCGATTAGACCCCGTCACATATAATCTCAGTAATAGGACATAGGTCTCCTCTCACGAATAATGGTAAGTGGATCATTACCTTTATTGCCAGGCGAAAAATCATCGCATTTTGCTTAAATTTAACTTAAAGATATATATTCAATCATTTAGGTCATATAAAAGGTAGATTTGAGAGTTACGCGGTTATTATTTAAAGTAGGAACTCTAAAAAAAATTTAAAAAACGCAGTAAGAACCCGTTAAAATGATTAACTTGTTTGAAGTTGTATTAAGGCTACCCTCAAAAGAACTACGGTTGTAAGTCTATGAACGGGTCCTTCTTAATAAGATGACGGTTTTTAAGGGGATGATCAGACCATGAAAAAACATTTTTCTCTATGAGACCAACATTGACATATGGGAAAAAAACAGGTGTTCCATACTTATGTTAATCTACTCGACGCAAATGTAGATTATGGCTGATTTAAAAAAAATATATATTCATTTATGAATATTTGCGATTTATCTTTTCAAATCAATACAATCAAACGTGCTAAGTTTTAATGTAAATTCATGTTGAAAATTATCTGTATGGTGTCTACAGTATATTTCTATGAATGTGACTACGTACGAGTATTATACCATTTCTAAGACAAGTTTCTTTCCAAGCTTCCCACAGAGCACGCACCCCTACCTTGCCGTCGAACCGGTCCCCAGGCGTCAAGTTCAACTCTAAGCATGCGCAAGGGCCCGTTGCGGCTCACTAAGTGATGTATGGCCCCGCGAGTACCAGCCTTTATGCGCCGGAGCGGAACCGCATTACACGCCTCACTGCTACCAAACCTGCCTGCCTAACCGAAACTTTGCGAAAACTATACGTGTTTCATTGAAAAATGTGCTGGTAAGAAAAATCAAGAAAGAAGATGAATTAAAAGGAAAAGGAAGATCGAAAAATCAAAATATGATAAAGTTTGATTATAGCGGTTCAAACCTGGCTCGCATGTCGTAGCTGAGTCGTTTATCTGCTCTATCTTTCATCTTATTTGTTTACATTTCAAAATGAGGAAGAAACAAACTTAAACTTACTAGCAATCAAATGTATTTTACATTTGAAGTTTTGTTTTTATCGCTTTTTGATTCTCAAAATTTTGTTGTATGAAAATTTCAGAATTTAAGATAGTCTTAACTTTTTGTACTCTACAGAGTACTTTTTATCAAGTAATAAACATGATCGAAGTTCTGGTTTTAGGTTTTTAAAAGTTACTTAATAGCCGTTTGGTTTCGGCTTAGATTGGACCACCACAACTCTTTCCGTGTGTTTTACGAGGCGATTAAGGGATTAAAGGTTTCTTAAACAGTGTTTATGTGGGAGAAAGGCTAGCCACCTCTCACCACTTGATACGTCATTTGATCCTGAAATTGCTAAATGTGAGCATTGCTACAACTACATTCTTAAACAGAAAATTTGTAGTTGTAGCAACGTTTATAAACACCCCGAAAGGGATTACGATCGTGAGTTTATGTATGTATGTATGTCAAAGTGTTCGAGATGGAAGACTATGCTTGGAGATGGAGAAATATATTCAGGATCTTCAAAGGGTGGATTTCAAGGGTTGAACATTGGTAACTTTCTTGCAAATGTCCCGTAGGCGGCGGTGGCGGCCGCTTTCCGTGACCGTCTACAATACGACATAAAAAAACCGGCCAAGTGCGTGTCGGGCCACGCGCAGGGTAGGGGTCCGTAGTTTGCCCGTCACAATATACGAACTTAGAAGGGGGCTTTTTGTTTTATACTATGGTTTAACGGCTAATAAAGTAAAAAAAGTAAATTTTGCAAGTTGGTCGACTATTACTCGTTAACTTGTAAAGCCTACTTAGCGGTGATAGTTTTCCTTTTCCCCACTTTTTGTGTAGGGGAGGTACCCTAAAAAAATATTTTTCAAGATTTTTTTTACCATTTTGTCGGCGTGATTAATATTAGGTATACCCATGTCAAATTACAGCTTTCTAGTAGGTACTATAAGCGTCTCTGAGCTACGCCGCGGACAGACGGACAGACAGACAGACGGACGGACATGGCGAAACTATAAGGGTTCCTTGTTGACTACGGAACCCTAAAAAACTAAGTATTACCAGTGACGGTACTAGCGAAATAAATCTGTGCCACTAGTACCAGTATTACTGACCCGGCGGCGTCATTAATTTGACGAATTAGAAAACATGAAAATCGAAGTATTCGATCGTCTGTACTCTTGTTCAAAACTGTAGTCTTTGCTGTTGTTCTTGTTAGACGATGCTTGTGCCGGCTCCTTTTTTTCGTGCTTTATCTTCTTAGTGTTTTTATTTAATAAATGTTTACAATCGAACTTGCGCTAGTTTTCTGTACCCGACGGCAAAACAAAGAAGCGAAGTTATCGCTTTGTGTTTTGATGTTGGAAATAAACTATGGTTGGCTGTGTATTTGTGACAATATTCCAGATTTATTTTTTTCGAGTATTTGTAGTTTTGTATCTCAAAGATTATATTTTATAATGACGACGGCTTCTGCACTACACGGCAATTCACGGACCTAAATCCGAGAGAAAGAATGAATTTGAACGTCCGTAAATTGAATTGTCAAACCCCATACATTTTGTGACGGACCATGATTTTTCGGATGCAAAGTGCACCTTCATGATCCTTGCCTAAAGTTATACAGCATTCGTATGCCAAAAATTTGCTACAAAAGGAAAAAATATGTAAAGATGAAAATGTCGTATCCTTTGTATGAATCGGTTAAAAAAATAATAGTCAACAAAAATCCGGACATGACCTGTTGATTGCGTAAAATTAACGCCTTTGATCAACGAGCTACGTCACAACGAGAGCAAGTCACAGATTCGTAATGGAATTGGAAAAATTTGCATCATTAAGAGTCAATTCAATTTACATACTTGTTTTCATTTGGGAGGCATGTAGCGGACGGGTACGGCAATCAACTTGCCAAAAATAATAATTGATGTACGCATTCGTAAGGGGCAATTCTGATGTATTATTAGCATAGCTTTCGGTTTACTTGTAGAACAATAAAAGTTAAGTGTATCAATCTTATTTATTATTATTTTATTTACATTGAAGATTTTTAGGATACTGAAGGAATTGAGATCATTTTTAGATTTTTTGACTGCTGATTATCCGTTTGTTTGTGCACAAATCACTAAAAAATACTGTACTCTGAACGGAGGCAGATGTTAAGGATTTATTTTATCGCAATCGGTTCAGTCAATCAAAAGTTATGACTATTTTAAGTATTTTTAAGTCAGTGATTTACGCGTACGAAGTCGCGGACGCCGCTCGACAGTAGCAAATGTCCATCGAAGTAGGTACTAGAAATTATAGCCTATAACTGTATTATTGTGCTGAAAACAGATAGTTTAATGTAAATACACATATCTGCAATTTATAAATGACAATGATCTCGCCATTTTTATGTATAAAACTCTCGACTGCAACTGAAACTGGTTCCTCGTACACTCTCATTAATATTTTCAGAAAGTGCTAAAATAACCAATTATTATTTATCTGGTTATTTTTATGCTTTCACTATAGTCTAAAAATATATACACATAGACATACAAATACGACTTTACATTTGGGGGTAACAAGCAACTTTTTAATCGTTTTCTAAAAAAAGGAGGAACTTCACAATTCGTCATCATAATTTTTTTAAACGCTAAACCATAATTCTATGGCACAAAACAAATTAATATCCTTACAGATTCTATATTAAACACGTGATTGTTTAAAAAAAGTATAATTGATTGACTGTTTTACTATTTTCTACTTTTCAGTTTTGATATAGGATTAAAATTTATTGAAAAGAAATGACAAGCTCCAAATCTGCAACACGCTTCGTCAAAATGGCTAAATATCCGTATCTGCCACATGCTTCGTCAAAAGTTAAACAAAAAAATATGTACCTATAAATAAACAGGAGTTAACAGGATACCAATCTACTCCAGTAAAGTTACGGGTCGCTTGTATGGCGAAAGTAAATAATTTATAATAGCCGGTTTTTTTTTTGTATTATAGTTCTAGTTATCATTTAGATTGAAAATCCCCCAAAATTTTCTTAAATAATTAAACAAAGTTAAAAAATATAGTGTAAAATTGGCAATAAATAGCATATACAATTTTTATATGCCATTTGTTAAATACATTTGTATTCTTTAATATTTTATATAATCCAAAGATAAATCACCACGGAACCTTTGTTTTTAAATAAGTAGACATTACGAAAAACTCAATTTTAGTACAAAATTTACACAGTGTATGCAAACTCATAACCTAAAACAAACAATAAA
Organism: Agonopterix heracliana; assembly: GCA_963693445.1. Lineage (NCBI taxonomy): Eukaryota > Metazoa > Arthropoda > Insecta > Lepidoptera > Depressariidae > Agonopterix > Agonopterix heracliana. The sequence continues at coordinate 9,272,552 of OY856310.1, forward strand.
AATTTTATTCGGGTTCGTTAATAAAGTATGTTAATATCATTTGTATTACCGATCTAGCAAAAAAAATGCTTATTATAAATTATTTTCTTTGGACCCGTATTTTTACTGGACTAATCAGCAACATGCTTCGTCAATACGTGCGTTCGTTTGTTTGGTTTGGTTACATAACAACTAAATTAAACAAAGATCCAATAGGCAAAAAAGCCTTATTTCATAAAAAAACAAAAAAAAAAGATGTGAAAACTAACATAATAGTTTACCTATTATTATATTATATTTATTAGCTACCTACCTAAGTACCTCCCACCGGATCGAGACGAGCCACTAACTAGTCAATGCCGTTCAAAATATTGCTGATTCGAATAAAAACCCGATTGCTATCTCACTTTGATGTTGTCAGAGGAAATGAGATTTGCTTCCGATCCGCGAGAAAAGGGAATAATCTCACCGGTTTAGGGTACCGTGGTCAATGTACCGGAACCATATTAATCTTAGCTCAATATTTTATCTGTATGTAGGACTGCCTTTTGCCGGTGGCTTAAAAAGGGTGAATTTATTGTTGGGATGTTGATTTTATTGTCATTTTATATTATTTTTCTGGTATTATACAGGGTGTAAGGGAATTGCTTCCGAAAACTCAAAGCGGTGCACGTAACCATCAATATGAACAACTTTTTTACGGTAGGAACAACTACGTGATCTCAAAAAAAAATCTGCCACCTCATACTAACATTAAATTCCTACCGCGCAAAATTTATACTGCTGATATTTTTTTGAGATCTCATAGTTGGTCCCATAATAAAAGTTGTTAATTTTGATGGGTAATTTCACCCCTTTGAGTCGGAAACAATTCCCTTACACTCTATGGATTATGGTCGTTTATTTGATATGGAGTTAGAAAGTATATGGAGTTTTGTATGTTGTATGAACCATCCGAAGCACAGAATCATTTTTCTTCTGAGACAATCAGGTGATTCGGCCTGCAATGTCCTAACCAAATAGGGTTTTCCCCACAACAACGCACAAAGTAACATATCCCGTGGGAATCGAACCCACGACCTCCGTGTCATAAGCCCAATGCTTTTAAGCATTAGACCACGGAGGCAGAGACCTTAGTAAGATTCATTAAATCGCAACGTCTCTCAAAATGTCAAAGAATGGAGGAGGACAGGGCAGCCAAAACAGTGAACCACTGCACTGGAACTGTAGCAGAAAAGACCGCGCGGGAGAGCAGGGAGACCGAAAAAGAGATGGATCTACCACAGTAGCTCCATCATAGTAGCACAGTAGTTCCTCAACACATTGAGGAAGGACAGAGGGCCATGGGCAACTTTACCTTCTGGAGAAGGAAAGGTCTATTTCATTCATTCACTGAGTTTATGTATTTATGTAAGAATGTAAACAAATTTTATTTAATTCCATACATGTATTGAATTTTGAGAAAAAGGGATTAGCCCTTGTAGAAAATAAGGGGTCTAAATTTTATAATTTAGAACGAAAGAAAACAGTGATTCCATTATTGGAATCACTGTTTTCCATTCATTCAAAAACAGACTTCTTTCGGTCATATTACTAAACAGCGACCAAGTAAAACGTACAGAACCACCTCAATATGAAACCGTTCGTTCTTAACAAGCTTTTTAAATTTTACTCAAGACTGCAAAGAGGACGGATGTCGTCATATCAAGCTGAAGGGCCCGGTGTCGACTTCTGACCGTTTTGAGTGCCGATCTAATTTACCGAATCGCGGAAGCATATGAAATTTAATCGATTCGCCTGAGTGAAAATGGTTTTGGAACGAGACGCGATTTGATATAATTGCTCGTAATAGATTTCCAACTAAAATTGTAAGAAGATTTAAGAAAGAATCTAATAGTTATGTTAACTATTAGATCGATAGTCCAAACTTCGATTAATGTTGGTAAATATGTATTAAGTAATTCTGTCGTAGGTACTAATGTATTTCGTAGGTATACTAATGTATTTATTCCCCTGATCATTATCACCATCACCTAAGCTATGTCTAATTATACCAAATTTAATCAAAATCGTTTCGGTGAATCAGCCGTGAAAAGGCAATAAACATACAGACACAATTTATCATTTATGTATTTAATTTAGGACTAATGCTTAGTTGCAGAAACGCTCATTAAAGTTAATCCTCATTTAAATCTCTTGCTGTCACTTTTTGTCTTGTTGACGTGGTAAAAGCTAGCAAGAGATTTAATGGAGGATTAACGTTATTAAGCGTATTTGCAACTGAGCGTAAGGGGGCAATATGGATGACATACCACAGTCAAAAAAAATGGACCAAAAAAGTAACAACCTGGACCGGACCACCTGGAAAACGAGCAAGGGGTGGACCGCTAGAACGATGGGCAGATGAAATCAGAGAAGTAGCAGGAGAAAACTGGATCAATACAGCAAAAGACAGAGAAACTTGGAATGAATTGGAGGAGGCCTATACTCTTGGAGAGGTCCTTAATAATTAGAAAGAAAAATAAATAAATAATTATGTATATTGAAAATTGTATAATAGATATTTAAGATAAATGTGAAAAAATATTATAAATTCTATTGCATGTGTAAAATTGATAATTAACTATAATAATTTAAATTAACGTACTATCACAAACAAAAATTTTGTTTATATTAGGTTTTTGAAATGGTATTATAATTAATTGTACTTATGTGAAATAATATTGTAATATGCATATGAATTATTTAAAAAATGTTGGTATAATAGTTATTAAGGAAATAAATGGCTTAAATAACAAAACAAAAAAATGTTGTGCTGGGCTAAGTGCCCTGTACGGTGGCGACCACTAAGTTGGTGAGGATGCTGCGGAGATATTCCGCAATTTCGTTAAAAAAACACAAAAACGTTACAAAACCTTATTCTTTTCATCTTGTCCGATATCCATTACACATAAAATTTATTAAATAAAGAACACATCAAACCGTAACAGCCAATAAGTTAAACAACGAAAAAATCCGAAGATCTGCGCAAATATAACTTTGGCGTAACACGTTTCGTGCGATATTTCCTCTGCAGTCACAGGTGAGATTTATCTTCCGGTAATTGGATAAAGAACGCGTTTGCGAGAGAAGTGATACGAGATGGGAGGGAGGGGGTCTATTTAGACTACAGAACGGGAAAAAATAGAAATCAGGACGTGGATACACATATTGTAAGATTTTTTGCACTGGTGATTATTGCATTTGTTGTCAGTTTGTGAATCTTTAACCTATTCTATCTACCCAAAGTATCCGTATATGCATTTAGCCTCACACGGTGTAGTTACACCGCTGAACCCTAGCTGAACCACATAATAGGTAATAGTATATAAGGTTAAATTTAATTAGTTTGCGAAACTTAAGAAAAGCATTTGGTATCTGTTACTGAGTACAATTGCGTGGCAATGGCCTCCCGTTCGATCATATGATTCTAAGGTCAATGTCCGCCCGCGCTCGAGTACTGTATGCACTGCGCGTACCGTACGCACGACAATAATAATTTTGTTAATCAACAATATCAATTATAAACATTGATAATGTAATCCGTTATCATTAACAAGTGCCCTGGTTCAGTTTCGCCGACTAATTAAAAATGACCCTATATAGTTCTACATAGCAGATTTTAAAATACCTACGGATATTAACTGTTTCGAATATTTTGAGAGTTTTAGTACGTAAATAAACAGTAAAATCAAATACCACACAAATAACTATTTGCAAATAACCGCATTTAAATTAAACATATCAAATACAGCATTAAATACAAAGTATACACTAAACCAAACCACATGTTGACCGACATTATTGTTAATGTAATAAAGCTTTTACGTGGATGCTAATAATGTTATAAAATTACATTTTAGAGTGCTGTTAGGCATAGAGGTTTTTAAAGCACCTAAACTCTTTTTCTATTCTTGTCCCACGCAGCTATTCCATTGTCGTGGTCTTCAGACCACATAAGAAATATTGGCAAGTGCGGGCCGAATTCAAAGAGTACTTTTGGATCAGATATTCCTGCAAAGTTTCTTATATTCGCTTATCGCATTACCGTATGGCTAATTTAAATCACAAGTTCCAGTTACGAACAAAATTCAACATTTTGATGACACCACGATCATGAACGAATTACTCTCCTTAGAGTCAGGGCCGTCTTGACCATAATATTAGACGCCGGCGCCGGGGTGCAAAAATCAGCCTGCACCACTCTTGTCTAACAAAAAAAAACTAAAATTAAAATAAATTTTTGTGTTCCATTTTATTGTACAGTCTTTTATTTAACTTGCCTAGTTAGGTTAGTATGTGTGGTACAAATCTTGCGAGTGAATTTTGTTCCACTTCTAGGTATTCTTTCGAGCTGAAACTTACAGGAATCACGAATAGGAGGAAAAGCGTTTGTCAAGAACTCTGATCAATCCTACATAGGAACCAGATGGCAATGCAATATTATGATGTCCAGGAGCTGATCTGGTGTTGAAGCCGGAAGGTAGAGGATCTCCGCGGCAGTAAACTTAGATACACCAAGTTCGGGCTCATTAGATTTGTCTCGTTGAGTACGAAGTTGGCTTACAAATAGTGATCAGGGTCTGATGATTGATTCACATTTTGCAGTTACGTTATACAGGGTGAAATTGATATCATTAGCATCATTTTAAACTAAGAGTCTAGCCATCAAACTGCACAACTTTTACTATACATGGGAGCAAACCGATAGGAGCAACAAAAAATCTGCTGTTGCTCTCCCATACCTAGTAAAAGTTGTTCAGTTTGATGGGTAGACTCTAAGTTTAAAAGGATGCTAATCATGCTAATGATATCAATTTCCTGTAAACTCGTATGTATAAGGCGATCGGCTTGCGCCCCCTAGGTCCCTGCGCCCGGGTGCCACGCACCCCTTGCACCCCCGGGTAAAGACGGCCTTGCATAGAGTTATAAATATATATGCCGAATATCATAACACTGTCTTAATTATGTTAGTAACTAAGGAACACAGATGAAATTGTATCTGTTACGTGATTAATACTACAGGCTAGCAACACATAAACAATTACAACTTCTCGTAAAACTGTGGGTGAGCTAATTATGTACTAAAACACAACAATCTTTCCAGAGTTAAATAAAGATGAATTAAAGTTGGCCTGAACACAATGATGTATAAAATGTTAAAGTGAGTGTTTTAAGAAGCAAGAACGAGTAGATAAGCATAGCATATGCTCACGACTATATTCCCCGAGGATAGTCAGAGATATTCTGAATCTCCGAACATCCACGTTTCACCAGTATATAGGACCGAAACTCTGTCCAGTGTGACAGAGGGTGAGCCCGTCCCCACGAAATATCAAGAACGAGTAGATAAACAATCAAAGTTGACAAAACTTGATTGGATTTAAAAAAGTTTTCAATATTTAAATACGTAAGTACATGTCTTAGCATGACATAGGTAAGTAATCTAAACTATTGTAAAACTCTAACTGAAGTGTGTCTGTACATTGAAGATGAGATTTACAAAAACAGATTACGATACGGTTTTTAGGTATCCTTGACTCGAAATCAACCTTTTTAGAAATTATGTCCGTCTGTTTCTTCGCACATCACGCAAAAACTATTGAATCGATTTTGATGAAACTTTTTTTGTTTGATAGCTTATGATCTGACTTAAAATCTGGTACATAATAAATTGTATAAAGTCAGATAGGCTCTAACGATTTGAGACTGAGAATAAGAGGAGTTTGTCTGAAAGAAACTGGAAGTACAAGTTTCTTATCTTTACCTACCTAAATGTATCGAATGGGACAATTTGTATGACAATTTGACTGGAACTATAGTTCATACGTCTCTTTCCCGTAAATAATGTATTACAAACAATCAATTGTTTTATCGCATTCGACACGTTGACACTACAAAAACTCACAGTTATTTCGTAAAAATACGAGTGCTAATAAAAATCTAAAAAGTGCCTCACAAAACTTCTTATTTAAAATTCAAAACCAAAATCTAAACAGACTGTAAATACGTTCCGAAACTGAATATTGGATTATGTGGGTGGTGAGTGAGTGATTTAGAAATGTATTTACAAAGTGAAGCCCCAAACACACGGAAAGGTTAGCGTGGCGCAAATTGAGAGCGGTGAATAATTATTCATACAGGTTTTTTTAATTACCTTGACCATTTCACGTAACTCGCGACGGTCTGCCAATCCAATACCAGCAGTCCAAACAAACCAAATAATTTAGGCACTTTATACTTTAGCACAATAATTTCAAAATTTATGTTTTGTCTTCGTTCGCAGTTCAGGATAATAGCGGGTCCTGAAAATAATTTCACACGTTAGAACTAAGCTTTGATCCCATAATGCTATAGAAATATTCATGTTCTTTTCATTTTTAAAATAACTTATGATATAACTAACGGCAGAGGAGCAACGGGGGTAGCCACTACCCGATCATATAGTCTGGTTTTCCCATTATTTACTAACGCGGCAATAAGCCAATTTGGGGAGTAGAAGATTATCAATATTTTCATATTTAGTTCAGTACACATAGCTGAGTGGAGAGTTTCATTTTAATTAATGCTTTTGATATCCGTTAAAGGAGATAACTCTTGACGTGACACTGCAATGTATTTCTTCTCTGCTTAAGACAAGTAGACACAAGAAAGCAGCTCGTTTACCAGAGACAAGAAATCTTGTAGAAATGTACAGTAGTACCAAGTTTACAATGCTTACGGATGTACCTGCGCAGTTGGCTCTACGGTTACCCGCCAAAAATGATCTGTTTCTGTTGGTCGATTGATTTCGCGCCTGGCGCATCTACATTCGGTCATTTGACTGCATGGCGATCAATTTCTCTCTTTAACATAGTAGCCATTAGGTTGATTATATTATCAAATGGTTTCGAGTACCGTCGGGAAATGTTAGTCCCAGTCTGCGCGAACTAAGATTGACGAGCGGAATTATTTTCCTGGTCGTACTGTACCATGTACTGTGTCGTGGAAATTGGACCCAAAGAAATGTAGTTCAGCTCATTGCTGCTGCTCCAGTTAAAGATTAGTTTAACGAACTCTCAGCATATTCGAAACACTTCTAAATGCATCGTTAAACCCTACAGCGTCATGAAAGTCGCTAGGTTAAATCGACGGTATAATCGGCAACCAATTTAGTTGGATCCGATGTGGATATTGGAACACTTTTTATCCTTTTAAGCGAGTTTCGAGTTTGCTCGTCGGAATTAGTTTACGCCATCGTTTGATCCGATATTCCTTTAAAGAAGTTAAGCGGCAGTAGCGGGAATTTGTACAGCATTATACAAACAAGCGGCGGAAATTTTTCTGGTGTAATCGAATCGGCTAGTAATTTTTTTAAGGTAAGGAAATCAAGTTACCTTCTTGTACTAATTGGGTTTGAGTTTACATTGAGTTTTCGAATTGGAACGTTTTTGCAGAAGACGCTGTTGAAGAGAAGTTTTTATTGGAGCAAAAATACCTCCGGAGGTATCATCTTTTTCAGCTTTTGAGTACACTTGTTGTTTATTCACCATGTTTAATACCTAGACTTTCTAAATAACTCAAAGCTGAATCAAATTAAAGAATGAAAAGTTTGTCTCGGGCGGGACATGTTTATAATAAATAATAGTTGAAACTCAAAGCTGGTACAAATTTACAATGTTTGCTAAAATAAACAACGCAAATAATTGAACAGCTAATTAAGAAACAAATTAGCAGGTTTCCTAAAATCAACGTTAAAAGAAGAAAGATGTCAACTGGTCAACAAGATTGAACTAAAACATTCAAGGAAAGTGGGAAACCCTGTAGAATCATGACGTTTCAACAAGAGTTAATATAACGTTGAATTTCTTATGAACTTGGTCTGTCTCTGTCGTTCTTGTTACAGCTGATAGAGACGCGTAGCAAATTGACAGTTAATCAATAGTTAAGTTCCAGTTTACGGTGTCCCGTAACTTACCGACGCGAGAGTTTCTTATCTTTTTATTCTTGTTTTCTGTTTCTATAGAATTGAAGATTATTTTTTATCACGAGAAAATGGAAAGTGTTTATGATAAGTTCTAGTACTACTACCATTTACAAGTCTTAACAAAACACCCTAGTAATACAGGGTGTAAGGGACAGCCCTTCGCAAACTGAAACGGTGAACTCAGACCATCAAACTGAACAACTTTCACTATGGAGCCTACCTCAGGAAACGAGAAAAAAAAATCAGCTGTCCCATACAAAACTGCCGTACCCACCCGACTCAAATGTATAGGACAGCTGATATTTTTTCTCGTTTCCTGAGGTAGGCTCCATAGTGAAAGTTGTTCAGTTTGATGATCAGTTCACCGTTTCAGTTTGCGGAGGGCTGTCCCTTACACCCTGTATTTAATGGGGTGGTTTAGACCATCAAACTGTACAACTTTCACTACGTAAAAAGTGGAAAAAACTAAAAGAAAAACAGCTGTCTCATTTTGAGTCGTTTTTTTTTATTTTTTTGGTTTTTATAGACTTTTTCATCTTTGTCTCCATATAACTGTGGAGACAGACAAAAACATCAAAAAAGTTGTTCAGTTTGATGGCCTAAACCACCACTTTAAATACTACTGTAGTGAAGGAATAATTGTACGTTTTTTCTTCTATTACAAACATACATTTTCAGGTGGAGCATCGACTTTTTTCCCACTGCAATGGGAGCTTGACCTTCGTAATTAAGTTTGTACGGAATCCTAAGGGAGCGAGTCCGACTCGCACTTGGTCAGCATTTTTTTTTTTTAAATCTCTCAACCAAACAAACTGGCCCTATTTCTTTTCACATTCGTCATGTTTTTACACATTATAATATAACTATATCGAAATTCAAACAAACAAAATGTACAACATAACATTTTATCGTTGTCTGTAATCCTTCCAGTGTACTTAATCACCTCAGGATTAAGTCGACTTCGCCCGCAACCGGAAACGGGCCGTCCGCGCCGATTACGGCCGGAACCGGCAGAATCGCCGGAAGTCTTGCCGCCCGCCACTACCGCCGCGGGCGCAATGACGACAATGGTTTGTTTTTTTAATTGTTCTGATAACCCGTTTTTGTGAATAAATAAATAAGGTTGGTTTCTTGTTTTAGGGTAACATTTACAGCCGTTTCCTATTTGCTGCGGTTTGAAGGACCTTTCGATGTTCCACATCACTAATGGGTACTCAATTTAAGAAATGTGATCATCTAACAAGTTTAACTGACCATGTATCCATATTCATATTCATATTCATTTATTTCATAAAAATAATTTTACATGTCAAATGTTCCTATAGGTACATCGAAAAGGTATCTCGTTAATACATACTGTTTTATTGTATTAGCTGTTTAGCGCAGACTTTTATTATATTTAATTATTGACGAAAACACAGGAAGAACTGACAAACTTAATAAGCATAAAATATCCACGTTATAATCGTTAATAAAAAAATCTTAATATTGACTCCGTATCACATTTGCGAAAAAAAATACTTTGATTGATCTGATGCCGACAACTTAGTGAAAACGATAGCACGATACAACATTGAATCGACAAACTATGGCGCGACAAACATTTTACCGACAGAACGATGTGTCGACATGCGACACTTTGACGGAGGGAGCGACATCGGAGCAACTCGACGATGAATAAATAATGAAAATTTTCATTATTTAAAAGGGACACAATTTTCATCTACATTTTCATTCTACATCTTGCATCACGGATAGCACTACAAACCAGTAGCGTCCATGAGCTCTGTTCGCGAGCAGGTGTCCGGGCAGGATATAAAATGGGCCATACTCTGGGGAGCAACACCGCATTCACACCTGACGTCTGATTCGTCTGACCCCAATAATTAAAATACAAGAAATATTATTTTTTAATTACAAAACGATCTGTTTACTATCAATGTAATACAACAATAAATCATTTTCACACAGTGTCACCTGCACACGATACTGATAAAACAAACATTTTAATTTTCTACGACATTTTTACGCTGCTCCGTTAATTATTTTCGTCCCGGAACACTCTAGTGGTAAACCAAAATAAGTGTAACGTACAGTCAGCATCATAGGTATGTTCTGTTTGCGCATTTTACATCGGAAGTTTATCGGAACGACTAGAATACGACCACCAATAGCAACACTTTTTTCATCTTTAAATCTCTTTTATACAACAGAAGCACCAAAAGATAAAATGTGGTGGAAATCAAATGGACACAAATACCATTGGTTCTTGTCTTGCCATTATTGCGGCAGTATTTATCAGCTCCTCTCAGAAGCGTAGCCAGTGAACAATAAAACTATTCAGTGGAACTGGTCTCATATTTGAAGAACACCGAAATAGATTGCAGCACGTAAAACAGTCAAAGTTACTTTTTTAAATATATCTTGCCGGTATTAAATTTTGAACATTTATTTATTTATTGATTTCGAGGCATGTATTGAACCCACTGTCTACTACAAGTGGCGACGACGGGCTCACTCTCCGTCAGACTGAACAGAGTTTAGGTAGTACTAATGAAACGCGGATGTTCTGAGGTTTCAGAATATCTCAGACTACCCCCTCGGGGAATATAGTTGTGAGCATATGGTATGCTATGCTATGATAGATTGATATTAAGAATTATAACAATAATTGTTAACGTTTTACAGTGTTTAAACTTCCGCCTCTTTCCGCTTCCGCAAAAATTGACTTTTGACATCTTTTACGCTTCTGCTTCTGCTATGACACTTCCGTTGCATCACTAGTGTATAATGATCAGTTATCGGAAAAGGTAGGTAGTTGCGTTTACCTAAAGTTGGCGAGAAAACCACCAAAAGCGTTAATTTATTTTTAATAAAAAAAACTAAAAGAAAAACAGCTGTCTCATTTTGAGTCGTTATTTAATATTTTTAATATTTACTAATACTTATTTAATATTTTAATACGATAATGAATCTCGGGAACTGTCACGTATTACTTAGTATCTACCTGTGAACGGAGCAGGTACAGCGACTTTAACTCGATGATCTCAAACGTTTATGTTACGAGAAGTTTATTCCGAGAGCGCAAATGCGCGCTGCATACAAACGTAGTCTGGTGATATTTTCAATACTATCCAATTAAAGTCAATGAAATTTTTCAGAAACACTCCAGAAACTAATCTCTATGTTCGTATGAAGTTAGATTTTCGTTAAAATACACAGTTTTAATGCTAGGATTAATTTAAGGTTTGCATGGAAATCTTTGAGGCACTGTAACTTTAAAACTAAGTATAAATTTTAACGAAAATCTGACTTCATACAAACATAGAGATTAGTTCCTAGATTGTTTCTGAAAAAAATTATTGACTTTATATGGTTAGTATTGAAAATATAACCTGACTACGTTTGTATGGAGCGCGCCAACGGTAATATACCCTTAATATTATGATCCCGTGATTTTAAAATAATCTATACCTAAACAAATATTCTGTAATATTTCAGTAACCTACTTTCTTGCATACAATGATACATGCGTCGTTTTTTCTTAGCCTATTTATCATGTTGCTGGGAAAAATAAGATTATACAGGGTGTAAGAAAAATTATCATTAACCTTTAAACCACATCGTCTGTCTATCAAACTGAACAACTTTTACTATCACTATAGCGCAAAAATAAATCTGCTGCTCCATACGTTTGAATCGAGCAGGTATTGCAGTTTAGTTGGAACAGCAGACTTTTTTTTGCTGAAAGGTTTGCTCCCATAGTAAAAGTTGTTCAGTTTGATGGGTAGAATATGTGATTTAAAATTTCATGATACTTTTCCTTACGCCCTGTATAATTTATTAATTTACTTACTTATTCTGAGACAGTCTCAGCCACTTATTATCGAAAGCATCCAACACATACCGCCACCTACCCACTTGCGTTGTTGACTGTACAAATTGTGCGTGAAGCGCCGAAACACGCAAAGCCCCAATTACAGAGTGCGCGGTGTTAAAAATTAATTTGCAGTTACCCCTCTCTTTTTAACGAGCACGGAAAGCTGTTAACACTACCAGTATTGTATGAAAACAAAAAAAAGATGATAATAATAGTAGTTTACCAAAAATGCCGAGGTGGTCTAGGGGATATTAGCCCCGATTTCCGTGTAGGGGACGGCAGTTCAATCCCAACCCGGATCATATATAGGCTGACAGAGTCTTATAATAAACAGTTTTTAGCGTTTCAGCTCATACATGCCAACTTCTCATAATGACAAGTTTTCATAAAGATCACTTCTTATAATGACAACATCTCATATTTTTTTTTGAATTATGTATGACTGTGGAAGAGGCAAAAGGGGTATGTCAGAATCGTAGCCGATGGCGATCAATTGTCTCTGCCTACCCCAATATGACACAGGCGTGAGTGTATGTATGTATGTCATAATTTTAATACAACTTTTCTTTGACAACTTCTCATTATGAGAATTTCTCATAATGCCACCTTTTCGTAAAAACCAACTTCTCATAATGATCAAGCTATACAAAACCAACATAAGCTGGCCGCGCGACGTTATACGTTACTTGAAATACGCGCGGCCAGCTAATGTTGTTTTTGTATAGCTTGATGTGTCGCCGTGTGTATAGCAGTTCCACATACATTATGTTTTACAAAAATTTATTAGAATAACTGGAAATGTTACCCAATCCGCTCATACATTGGGAACGAGATGCAATTACGATGTTGGGCAAATAATTATGTGTAAAATTAATGTATTATTACAATTTCATTTTCTAGTTTTACAAATTATTAATTTCATTATTATAATGGTAAATATCCATTAGCACAACATGGTAGCCATTAGCACAAGTACTTACACATGTTTTATAGTAGTGCAATGACGACGATACAATAATTAACTCATAAAGCGTTTTCATTGTTAAGTATAATTGAAATAACGAAAAAGATAGACGATACGTTTACAAACTATTCTCGTATCAGAAGTGTGTCTGTGCATTGAAGATATTTTCAAACAAAGGTTACACTATACAGGGTGTTTCATAAGTAACAATAAATTTTTAAAACTCATAAGGGGGTTGTTTAGACCGTCAAACTGAACAACTTTCTCTATGGGACCAACATCGAAATAGAGAAAAAAATAATTTTAAATCCCATACATATTTTAGCTCTAGTCGATTTGTAGAGTATAGAACATAAATTATTTTTTTCGCGATTTTGATATTGGTCCCATAGTGAAAGTTGTTCAGTTTGATGGTCTACACCACCCCCTTAAATGTTTATTTGTAGTTTTGTAACACCTTGTATATTATAGGGTCCTTCTTAATATGCTGACACTTTTTTAAGGGGATGACCAGACCAACAAACTGAACTACTTTTTCTATGGCACCAAAATCGAAATCGCGAAAAGAAATAATCAGCCCCTCCAAACAATACTGCAAACCTACTCGAGCCAAATTTATGGGACAGCTGATTATTTTTTCGCGATTTCGATGTTGGTCCCATTGAGAAAGATGTTCAGTTTGATGGTCTGATCATCCCCTTAAAAAGTGTCAGCATATTAAGTTGGATCCTGTATGTTGTTCCCGACTAGAAAGGACCGATTTTTTACGATTTTTCTGTCTGTTTGCTTGTCTGTTTGATCAAGCATCACTCAAAAACCACTTGACCGATTTTGATGATACTTCTTGCGTTTATAAATTAATGAAAACACCCTTCAATTGGGTATGAACCCGCATAAATACCCGGTATATTCCCAAATGGGTACATACCCGGGTTTTTACCCATCGCCCATCTCTAACCTACACTAACACCATGTAAATTTTGCTGTTGACTTTCTCAGCTCTCATAAATAATAGCGAATTCAATAGGGAGAAAACTTTCTTAACCGAAGTCAGTTAAAGAGGCACACCGTCATCAATTGTCACCTGTAACTTGTAAGCAATAAGCGAAAATGGCAAAAACTTGCTCAATGGCGACCCTTTTATTAGAAAACTTTTATCCATCTTATAGGTAAGGCTACATAGGAAAGTAAAGTTGTAGTACGTGGCACAAATAAGACATAACGGCTTGCAAACAAAACGCGGATTAGAGGTGACGGAGAGGACGCGTTAGTTTTGTAAGACTTTCTTTACCGTTTATCTTGTAAGTGAAAAACTGAGAAAGCTTGCACCAAAAAGCTCAAACGTATTTAGTAATCGCTCTGTACCATACTAATCATAGTAAAAGCCTTCTATTTAAACATGTTCAAGTCTACAAAAAGTCGTGTGGTTCAGAATAGACCACCCCAATTCTTCCCGTGGGTGTCGTTTGAGGCGACTAAGGGATTGCAGGATTCTTATGCAGTGCTTATGTGGGCAAAAAGCTAGCCACCTACGTATATAAGGTACAATAAAATGACTTGTAATGAAAATTATTAATAAATATATGTCTATGTCTCACCACTTGACACGCCATTCCTTACTGTTAATTCATTGCAAAATGTACCTTTAAAAAATTTAAAGAATGGGGAAAGGTATGAACACAGATAATAATTATGTACCTAATAGTAGACCGCGGCGAACTTCGTACCGCCTTAGAATCTTCCCGACACACACTTGGCCGTTTTTTTGGCCTATGTTCATCACGGATAATGTAGCATTCTAATGGTCAAAGAATTATTCAGATCGGTTTTTGAAGTAGTAATTACATTACTCTCAATTCTGATTCTAATTCGGTACCCGTTGAACGAGTGCAGCGCAGGACCGGTCGTTGTGGCAATTCTTGGGCTTCCACAAGCCTATGCCCAGCAGTGGGTGTCTATTGGCTAATACATAGGCGAAGTATTTTTCGCTTACGCTGATAGACGGAACATCACTGTAACCGCGTATGAGACAGCGATAGTCATAAAATCCTATACAATTTGTATGAAAATAGATGTCTGACTCCGGAGTCAGACAGCCGTCGTAGAACAAAAAAGTGGCTGCGTCGATAAGGACAGCAATAAGTAGCGATCTCCTTTTTAAAATAGAGCGAATTTGCTATGTGCATCTCGTACTGAGTGATATGACAAGACACGTGCTTCCTTCTAGTTCCTTCTCTTTCTACGGGCTAATATGATAATTCATTGGTGATTTGATTTGGCATTCATTAGGACAGGTTCCTATTCAATGCCAAATCAGGCTTACTGAATTCAGGATCTGAATTCAGAGTAATGTTATGACTGGTTTAGACATCAAAACACTCAGGTACAAGAGAGACCGAACTAGTTAAAGAATTAATTGGTCTACGTGCGAGTACACTTCCCAACAAAGTCTCAACGGGACTTCCATACCGTTGATTTTGGTCTAGTTTCGAGTGTATTTGCATGTTTAATTTATATTAATAAGTTGTATATATTATTCCATAAACAAGATCCCCCTGTACTTTTAGACATCACAAATATAAGGAAAGAAAGCCCATAACCGCTCCTCTACCTTTACCACCAGAGTAACAAAGATAAAAGAAATATCGACGTCGATAAATGATATGATTTTGTAACAATTATAATAGAACAGAATGTTATTGAAAAAGACTATGCGCTTACGTCATCAATTTAGCCTAGCTCCCGTACTAGCGAACTTTGTCTTATTATCTAGTTCCATGTTTGTTTGTTTTTAGCATAGGTTAATTATTTTGAATGATACTTTTTTTGGTTGGAATTCCGTCACAGAACAGAAACGATTTTTTTCTGTTGATCATAACAGAAATAAAACTACTATTGGCGAACATTGTTTAAAAAGTTGTAGGTTATATCAAAC
Source organism: Agonopterix heracliana (assembly GCA_963693445.1). Lineage (NCBI taxonomy): Eukaryota > Metazoa > Arthropoda > Insecta > Lepidoptera > Depressariidae > Agonopterix > Agonopterix heracliana. The sequence goes on from OY856310.1 coordinate 9,288,315, forward strand.
TGACACTAATTTACCTACCGTTTTAAGGCCTCCGCACATTGCAGCGACATTATCGAGCGATTTTATCGAGCGATATTATCGACAGCGATATCGCGACACCTTACACACTGCAGCGATTCCGCGATTCGCGTCACGCATGCGCCCCACCACTGAATGTAGTCGAAAGAGTTGCGATAATATCGCGGCAGCGTGTGGGATCGAGCGCGTCCCCATACAAAATGTACTGAGAACAATTATCGCAAAATCGCAGCGATATTATCGCTCGATAATATCGCGTCAGTGTGTAGGATCACGCGCATCCCCATACAAAATGTACTGAAAACAATTATCGCAAAATCACAGCGATATTATCGCTCGATAAAATCGCTGCAATGAGCGGAGGCCTAAAAGGCAGCGGTCTTTCAAGTCAATTTTAGGACTGTTTTTTTTGTTGTTGAAAAAGTTAGGCCGAATTTAATATCGTCCTAATTTTACCACTCACGAATTTAACCGTAGGGAGATTCTTTCACTTTCAAATGGAAAACACGAAAAAATCTTTTGTAAAGGTGTTCTTCAACACATGACAATCAATGTTCAATCAGTATTTATTTAAATTTAATTTCTTTATTAGGCTCACCAACAGGTTACATATTACAACAAACAATTTTACATCTAACAGTTAGGTATTGGTCTGATACATAACCCAGTTACAGGTGGGCACATCGCACGGGATCGGTACATTTATCGATATCGATGAACCCTTGTATCGATAAAGCCAGCCCACCACAGAAGATGACGGACGGGCGACCATTAACCGACGAGCGTCGGTTATTGCGACGCAGGTTGCGACGTTTATATTGTACCAGAGATAATGCCTGTTATTTAACCTCGCGCCGCACTAATATTTGCTCGGCATAGGGATCCGTGGCAAATTGGGAACCTTTACTTTTGTCTTGTAACAGGGTTTGAGGGTTAACAGTTGCATTATTTTAAGGGTATTGTACCCATGCATGACACTGATCTACTTTCCCGATCCGATCGAACGTTTTTATGAAAAGTCGAAATTTTTTTGCGAATTTCTTACAGGTTTCTTAGGGAAAGTTGTTCAGTAAAATCACCTGTATATCAACGTTATTGCAACGTTTGTCAAAATAATGTAAGACTAATATTAAAAAGTAGGAACATAATACTTGTAATTTAGATTATTTTTGTACCAGTAAGGTGAAATTTTGAATATGTTTTATTTTATATCCTCTGATAAGCCATACAGACCAGGAATGCGATTTTCGAAAGTCACACGTTGAAATTAGCAGTAGAAAACGTCAAAATGACTATGGAGATTATGAATCATTTGGCCAAGATTCAAAAATAGCATTTCTGGCTCCATACATTTTTGAAAAATCACTTTTCTGCAGAACCCAACGAAGTGCGTTCCCGACACATACTTGACCGGGTTTTTTGTCCGCGGCGTCGCTTCTCGTTAGCCAAGATGAATAGAATCGCCAGATGTTTACTTGCTATATCATTTTAATGGGGAAAATGCTTTTCTTTAATACCTTGCTTGTTATACAACGTTTTTTTTTAAGATTGGTTTTATCGAATGGTCTGTCGCGTTTGCTCTTCTTTATGGGTTTTTTAAAGGGACCGTGTTGTTTTGTTTGTTTACCCACTAAAAACATTCTAAGTAAGATTGTGAAATTAGCCAGAATAACTTTAAGGGGTGGTGCAGACCATCAAACTGAACAACTTTCTTTAACTATGGGAGCAAAGCTGGAATCACAAAAAAAAAAACGGCTATTCCATACTAAACTGCAATGCCTACTCGACTCAAATGTATGATGAGACAGCAGATTTTTGTTTTTACGTATATACATTTGCTTCCATAGTAAAAGTTGTTCAGTTCAGTCTGAACGAGCCCTGAAAGTTTCGGAACGGTAAAAAAATCATCCGGATACAGGGTTTTAGGGTAGACAGTTGCATTATTTTAATGGGTAATTGTACCCATAATACTGAACAACTCCCTAAAGAAACAAAGGGAAATTCGCAAAAAGAAATTTCGAATTCACACAAACGATCAATCATTTTGAGTATAGTACCTATGGAAAATAAAATAAAAAAAATTCTAATGTCCTATGGTTTTCTTAGGTAAATTTGTTGAGTATCATGGGTACAAGTACCCCTTCAAGTAATGTAACTGTTTATAAGAATTACTGATTTTTAGAAAAGTTAAAAGAAGTTTACTATATTTAGATTATGTTAATTATTTAAGGTCTAAAATCTTAATTTCAAAGTAGATTAAACAAACCAGAATTAATATCTTAAGCTGTTAGTAAATTCTGTCGTTAAAATTAAATAGGTAAAGAAGTTTAAATTTAGTATAACAAAAAATATCTTCTCTACATTTTAAGGATATGATTATATACTTAATGCAAGATCAATGGTTAATTTATTGCAAAGCGGATTTGGTTCGTTAATTTTTTATTCAGTTGCGTAGAGCAACATTTCATATAACCTAGTATATATTTTTATTTTATGTAAGTATCTATACGAAAATAAGATGCTGCCAGGTTTATTTTCATTTATAAACAAAGGATTCTATTTGTAAAGCCATTGGCAAGAAACAATCATGTCACAGATGTAGCACTGTAGCCTACGTAGCGCTCCCGTAGCAAACGTCGTAGGCCGCTACGACGGTAGCCACTCGTACCGAACGAAACACAAATGTACAAAATGTATGGACGAGCTTAGAACAAACGAAGAACATACAACTTTGGTTTTCAACGTTATAACCTTTATATTCATATAAGTAAATGTAAAAAGTAACAAGAAATTATTCTACGTGCTATTGCAGACAGAGCATGCTGGCACTTCACAATGGCCTATCTGACACATTATAACAAATAATTGTGTAGTGCCAGCATCACAAATGAAGATGAGCGGGCAGTCACAAATGCTACCACGCAGATTGGTAAGAGACCAGTTTGTTGTAAACTTCAAGATTGTTGTCAACTTGCAGTTTAGTATGGGACAGCTGTTTCTTTTTCGTGCTGACAGATTTTCTCCCATAGAAATAGTTTTTCAGTTTGATGGGTATAGCATGTGGTCCAGATTTAATACATATTCCCTTCCAGTATGGATGTGTATTCCAAATTACTATGTAATAATAAAAAAACAGGTAAACCGACTTATGGATATCCTAGCGCAAGTTAATTACGCGTCATCTTCGAATTCAGTACTTGACATTTCCGTTCCACATTTCAAATTAACAAATAGATTTATAGACATGAAACTAGGTGAGGCGAGGCTTTATCGCATCCTAGTATTTGTAGCAGAGATACTAATGAGACAGAGATATTGTGGCGTTCGGCCGGCGCGCCTCGCCACCCGACAGCGCCCTACCTCTATAAATTGGCCCTATGCATATTTATTTATTCAAATATTATGTATGAATTGAAATCTCGACCGTGACTACTGAAATATGGCTCGGTGAAAATTGAATCAACAGAGTAAATTAGGTTGACAGCGCCATAACAGCGCAAACAAACTCTTTTTAAACTTTAGAAAAGAGCTCTTTGGCATTATTCAAGTCTTCTCCATAAAGTTCGCCTTCGAGCGGGGAAACTGTGAACAACAAATTTTTCATATTTTTTCCCCCCCACCACACTCTTGACGTTTGAGGAAATTGGAATTTAATGAGTAAACTTATGCATCGGGGCATGCACTAATCTCATTGTTTATGATAATGCAAGTTTTAAAAAGCGCATATGTTAAAAGTTGCTGCGCTTTAATAGTTTTTTGATGACTCCGCCGTGCAAAATTGAGCATGCAAGAATCGAGATAAAACACTTTATTTTAGCTTTTCCAACAGTTAGTTAAGAATAGTTATGATGCGGTGCTGTCTGTGGTTACCAGGCTACTATTATATGGTCATCGTACCGAATGCAACAATGTTGGAACGGCTATTAGCGAATTTATCCATCGTCCAAAAATTGTACTAAAATGGTGTACTCTATTCGGTTTAGCGATGACGATAAATGCGTTTCATGTTTTAGATGGTGCTTCAGACCATGAAACTGAAAAACTTTAATTATATAATAAATTTATAAAAAAAGGCAAAGGCCTCCCCTCTTTTCCTCCAATCTTCCCTATGCAACGCGAAATCAGGCCAACCGTTCAAGAAGGTATTCAAGTCGTCACTCCATCTTCTCTTGGGTCTTCCTCGACGTCGGCAACCGTCTTGTGGAACCCATTCTGTGGCCATCTTGGTCCACCTCTCCGGGTCCATTCGGCAGACATGTCCTGCCCAATGGGACGTATCCGCCGAATCTGGGACCAATATATGGGACCAATATTGAAATCGCGAAAAAGTTTGTTGCCTCGAACGACGAAATGAGGTAGTCCATTGCCGGAACTATTTGTAATAAAGATACTTAATCCAATCATCTTCATAATTAGCCAATAAACGTCTCACTGCAGACAGGCCTTCCCTCAAGGTGTATGGGCGTTAGTCTACCACTGCCCAAATGTGGTTTGACTTCATATACGCGTCAGGATTTCCTCACGCTGTTTTCCTTCGCCGTTTGAGAAAATCCGATGGACACTAATTAAACTTCAGATATCGAGAAAGTAGATCAAACGAAATTGTTGATCTACTTCTTCATCAATAACAAAACATCTGATACCTCTGGAAGCAAGCTTAAGTCACAGATACAGTCTTACATCTCAAAGCTTGAAACTAATTAAACTCGACGGCACGAATCAATACTTATAAATTAAGACGGTTTAACTTTCAAAGGTAATTGGGCAAAAGTTCATTTCAAATATTGATACTGGTGTGACATAGCTTCTCTAAGAGCGGAGTTTTGTTAAGATGCCGTGTACATTGGCTCATTGGATTGGATTGAATTGGATCATCATCATCATCAGCCTATATACGTTCCACTGCAGAGCACAGGCCTACCCTCTAGGAGGGTATTTGGGCGTTAGTCCACCACGTGCCCAATGCGGATTGGTAGGCTTCACATATGCATCAGAATTTCTTCTTCTGCATATGCATATATATTTGAATTGTTATTTCCATTGAAATCCTGACATCTAATGTAATTTACTAACATAGGGTGTAAGATGACATTTATATACTTACTAATAAAAAAAATATATGGAACTTGTTTTCCGAAATAAATGTATTGAATTGAATATGCAGGTTTCCTCACGATGTTTTCCTTCACCGTTTGAGAGCAGTCGATACGTACATATTAGTTAGAAAAAGTCATTGGTGCGTGGCATGTTGTCCGTGCGGATTCGAACCCGGACCTCATGATTGAGAGTCCATACCTCTCCGCAACGATTTCGTATATTAATCATTACGCGTGCACAATTAAATAAAATAAAAAATTTATGAAACTATATCAGAAGTAGGTGTGATTAGAATATTATTTATCTGAATTTAACGAAATTATAATAAAATAGTGTTTTCCCGCGACTTCGTCCGCACAAATTATATACCAGATTTTAAGTCAGATCATAAGCTATCAAACAAAAAAAGTTTCATCAAAATCGGTTCAGTAGTTTTTGCGTGATGCGTGAACAAACAAACAAACAAACAAACAGACAAACAGACAGACAAAATTTCTAAAAAAGGTTGATTTCGAGTCAGGGATACCTAAAAACCATATTATCGTAATCTTTTTTTGTAAATATCTTCAATGTACAGACACACTTCAGTTACAGTTTTATAATAGTTTATATGTGTAATATGTAAAAACAGGTACTTATGATAAGAAATTAAGATAAACGACCAATCAAATGTAATATATTTTTGATATGCATGAAATCTAATCAATTAAAATGTAATTTTTCTTTTTTTATACAGCTACAAAAGATTTTGTACAAAAATATTTTGTAAGGATTTAATAAAGCTTATTTAATTTAATTTAATTTAACCTCTCCGCAACGCGCCACAGAGCTCTCCTAGAGCTATCGAGCCTAGTAGGTACACGGATAATATTGTCTGACGGAGAAAAATATGTAGTAATTCAGGTGACAACTATTTATATTAGCAGACTTTATTAGATTTCTAGTAAAGTCTGCTAATATAAATAGTTTTCCCTTATATTTCCAGATATTTTTCTCCGGGCCAGGTTAGTTTGTTGTACAAATCAAGAAATTATACTAACTGGACGAAGGGTCCGCGCTCAAAAGTGTCCGAACCAAAAGAGACTTAAAACGTATAAAGAGACCTAATTACGCGACAGTCTTTGTTTGAACGGTCGACGACGCGCACGCGAGCGCGCGCGGTGCACGCCTTGCCGCGATGGGGAAAAACTACGCAAGCAAGATGTAAAATAATTTCAGCATTTACAATGATTATATTATTACTAAACACGTACTTAGGATTGTGTAGGTTAGTCTCGGACACTTTTTTCGAGAATTTTGTACTAGACCCAGTGTCCATTGTATTCTACGTCAATGGCTAATAACTAAAAATGCTTAACATACAGAGTGTAAAATTAAATGGTCGAGTAGCCATTTACCTTTTCATTGAAACAATTCGTTATTTTTTTTCGCGATATGGATATTAGCTCCACAATGAAAGTTGTTTACTTTCATTTGTATGATGGTCTAAACTCTAAAGTAACCTGTAAACTATGTAACGTATTTTAGTTGTATAACAATTTGTAATAAAACAATATTGAGTGACATAACAAACAACATTGTCATTTACATAATTAAAATGAATAACGAACTCGTCACTTTTTCGTGTGACTCATTATAAATTAATGAGTCTGTCCAAAAACCAACATGCCTTTTTAGTTTCATTCCTGTTGTCGAGAGAATTTTTTAGGTGTTATTGAAATTCAACTTTTGCTACTTACATATTTCGGAATTGAAAATGGCCGAACTTACCAGATAATTTATTTGAATATTGGTAAAACGTAGCAACCTTATTATAAAGTTGTTCTTGTAAAGATGCGTGGCTCGGGGACTAAAAATATATATTTATATCTTTAAAACGTCATCTTACGACTCAAAGCAAGGGAGCGACTCACTTTTTGCATTTTATGGGTCTCAGGATAGAATGGAGTCTCATGATATACTTAAATATAAAATAATAATAATATTCTTAATTTTTAAAGAAGCTGTAATTGTACATAGCTATAAAAATACTTGAAGAATGCTTGTTTAACTAAAAAAAATATAAAACTTTTAAAACTGTAAATCTGAGCAACTTTCCCTGAGGAACATGGGTCGAAAAACGAGAAATTTTTTTGGACCTCCCATAGAAAATCGATGGGCCGATCCGCAGTTTTGTATGGGATGTGAAGTCCAAAAAAAATTTTCGTTATTCGACCCATGTTCCTTAGGGAAAGTTGTTCAGATTCACATTCTGAATATACCCTTAAAGTTTCGTTACTAATTTAAAACTATTATAGACCTATAAAAAATGTCTTAAATAACCATGCTACTAATCAAGAATCCAGGTCAAATACCAAAGAGGTCAAAATAACAAAATATAAATCTAACTCATCGACCAATGTGGAATCACCTTTATATTCAAGTCTTGCGTGACTCTCAAAGTTACCTTATATTCTTTCACTTACTTTGATTATTTAGCTTTGATATATTCGCAATTTAAGTTGCCTGAAACTCTGCGAAGGGCGGCAGGATTAAATTACTTATTTTTTTCCGTACTACAGACGGGGGTAAACGACTTTAGACTGTAAACACAGAACGTTAAAGGGAAGAATAAACATAAAAATGCCCCGTAAGAATATTTCACAAAATTATAGAGTTCAAGATCTTTGAGGGTAATTTTATTACCTCGTTCTTAAAACCTTGCTTGTCTTAGTAGATTAGGTTCACGAAGTAAGCAGGTCTGTAGCTTAGAAGGTCTGTAGGATCTCAATCATGCGATCATCATCATGGTCAGCTTATTAAGCGGATTATTCCATTGTCCAACAGGACACAGTATACAGGATCCTTCTTAATATGCCGACACTTTTTAACGGGATGATCAGACCGTCAAACTGAACAACTTTCTCTATCGGACCAACATCAAAATTGCAAAAAAAAATCTGATGTTCCATACAAAACTGCAAATCTACTTGAACCAAATGTATGACACAGCTGTTTTTGTTTGGCGATTTCGATGTTGGTCGATAGAGAAAGTTGTTCAGTTTGACGGTCTGATCATCCCCTTAAAGAAGTGTCAGCATATTAAGTTGGACCCTGTATAATTTAGAATATCAAAATTATTAGTTCTTTTGGCGGGCTTAATTGACTTTGAAACCAGGGCTTGCTGCCCACACGATAAGACGATTAGTTCTTTTGTCCACACCAAAGATTTCCTATACACGAATAGTTAGCCAGCCAAATATAATTTAAAGGTCTTCAAGGGCAGAGAGAGAGAGAATAGTAATTATTTTATATCTTCTGCATCAAATGCACTATCAAGTGATCATTATTAGGCCAAGCTTTAAACCATGGAAAAGGGGTCTGTACTTTTTTATATGTGGTCTGGTCTAGGGCCGATTTTGAATTTTATATAATGATTATACAATAGAACAACAAAAAATTTTATTTAACATACCTAATGTCCTAAAATGTCACGATACAAAAATAAGTGGACAGAAATATGACTCTGGTGTAATTTTGCTACTAGGTGTACTAGGTGTATGACATTTTTTTGTATTAATAATCTATTAAAGTTTCATTGTGCAACACGATGTCGAAAAAAATCCATCGACACTTTGCCGGTAGTTTACAGCTCCTTTAAAAAAACTGACGCTTTCGATTAGATACCTAACCTAACTCGTACTTCCAATTAATTGCTCTTAGCAACAATGTTGACACTTATGAAGTAAACTTTTAAACAAAAATTACCTTAATTCCAATGTGGATGGGAAAGTCTGAGGCCAATGCTGGTTGTGAATGAAGGGCCGGCAGCAGCGGCAGTGGTAAAGGACAGGACATCATAGCTGCGCCAACCTGGAGGAAAAAATAATACGTCATAAGCTACTACATTAATTAGGTATGAAACTTTTTTATTGGTTGTTTTTCGATATTTCATTTCATCATAGATTTTGATATGCAGGATGTAAGAAAAAGTATCATAAAACTTTAAACCACATACCCTACTCATCATACCTGTCAGAACAAAAAAAAATCTGCTGTTCCATTCATTTGAGTCAAGTAGGCATTATTGAGTCAAGTATAGGCATTACTTTTCCTTAAACCCTGTAGTATATGAAGGCATCAAGTTTAAAGCCAATGTTTATTTGAGCTGTTGAGAGATGACATGAACCTACAACGATGTTAAAAAATGGGACTGAACGAAAGTGCATAAATTTACCATGTTTGTTTATTTTGTCTATGGTTGTCATTCATTATTATACAACGGGGACGGGGACGACATGAATGTTTTTGGTTCCCTAAAACTCAAAACACAAAAACACAGTTTTCGTTATAACAGTGATTGTTTTGAAATATTTGTACAATGATGTGTAAAGTAGTTCATCATCACAGCCTACATAAATCCCACTGCAGGACACAGGCCTACCCTTAGAGAGGGTCTATGAGCGTAAGTCCACCACGCTTGCCCAATGCGGATTGGTAGACTTCACATTGCCATCGGAATTTCTTCTACAGCGTATGCAGGTTTCCTCACAATGTTTTCCTTAACCGTTTGAGAGCAGTACATAAGTTAGAAAAACTCATTGGTACATGGCATGTGGTCGGAGCGGATTCGAACCCGGACCTCAAGATTGAGTTTCAATAGCTTTCCGCAACGCGCCATTGACGCAGTAAAGTAGTTATCGGTATCAAATTGTGGCTCGCGAAGTTTCATACGATTTAGCGTACAAGCTTAAAAAGTATCAATTGCGTTCAAGTTCGGCTTTTAAAATACTCACTGTTACCCACGACTTCGTCTGAGTTGACTTTAAAAAAGAATCATAATAGTTGTAAATGCAGAACATTTTCATCCAAATCCGTTCAGCCGTTTATGCATAGTGACAAATATGCAAAATTTCAAACTTTCACATTTATAATATCAGAAGGATAAAACAAACATGTTCAGATTAGTATTTGAACATTTATTATAACAAATTATTAATAACAACTCCAATAGGAAATCGGTTTTGAACCAGTCAATTACTAAATAGTTTAATTTATTATATTAACTAGCCCTTTGGGGACGGCGGGAGTGAAACCGAACATTTCGATTAAAACTGTTAACATTAATTTAATGTAGATTTGGTTTTCAATTACTATTTCTAGGGATCTGTACGTGTGATCTCTTTTATGTGTTAAGCTGAAAAAATTTATACTTTGCTTATTAAACACGTTTCATGATTAAGACGTTTTTTTCTAAAGTCACAACCTCTTAGGCATTGTCATATGAATAAATCAAAGCCATAATTGAAGTTCCTTTCGTTTACATTGTTAATTTTAGCTATTAAAATTTGTGCTAGTTGTGGAATTAGCACAAATTTAGTATCTAGTCCAGGCTTTGTATAGTGGTGACCAAGCCTATCCGATATTCCGAGGCTCAAGTGCTGCCATCAATTGCTGTTGTTATCAAATTTATTTGTTAACAATTATATAGCAATTTCACAAAACAGGGTTGTCACATTGTAGTCATTGCTGATTTTCCATTTAACTATACTCCGTTCGAAATAGCAACGAAATTTTAAGGCTGTTTTGAATTACAGAAACAGATATTTTAAACTCTTTCTTTCACTTATGTTTTAGAACAGCTTTAGGAACGTCTAAGATAATATGTCGGATATTATATTTTTCTTTAAAATAATTTATATTTGCTAACCAGAATTGGCCGGAAAGCAACATAGGAATCGTAATATCTTTTCGTCCTTATATGGAATGAAGTATAAATATACAAGGTATGTTTTATGTTACGAGTTAATACCCAATTATGTCAAGCTAATTTCTACTAAGCTGGATAAGTTAAATCAACATAATTAATTATGTTATGTATGAGTCATGGCAAGTCAAACTCAGGCCATCGACTAAAGATTATGAGTCAAGAAATCCTTAAAACTTATTCCTTAAAACCATGTTCTGTAACCGCGTAGCAGGCATTAAGTTTCGTAATGGCAATGAAGGTACTCGTATCTATCTAATCCGTAAATTTTTATGATTATGACTATTTGACGTAGAAAGAGAAGGAACTAGAAGAAACCACGTGTCTTGTCATATCACTCAGTAAGAGATGCACATAGCAAATTCGCTCTAGTTAAAAAAGGAGATCGCTACTTATTGCTGTCCTTATCGACGTAGCCACTTTTTTGTTCTACGACGGCTGTCTGACTCCGGAGTCAGACATCTATTTTCATACAAATTGTATAGGATTTTATGACTATCGCTGTCTCATACGCGGTTACACTGATGTTACGTCTATCAGCGTAAGCGAAATACTTGGCCTATGCTATTTGAGCATTTCTTCAGTTGTCCATAAATGGAAGTTGTGTTGAGGCATTCGATAAATATATATAATATATTTCGTTTGAAATCCACAAAATCAATAAGGCTCAAATGGCATTGTCTACTGAAATATATCAAGCTAATTTCGACTTAGATACAATCGAAAGCCTGAGTGAAATTAGACTTCATAGTGAGCCATGATTCCACTTGGTCGATTCGACTTTAAGATTTAATGTAACTGTTTCTCATCGAATAACTCCTCTACTTAGAACATTTCAGCTCATATTATGCACGGACAAGTTGTCTCGACCACTTTACGAGCAATTAAAAAATGCTTTTGTTCTGTCCGTCCGTTTGTTGAACGCTTACATTTGTCAGGGAAGGTTCACAGTAATGCCGACTGATCTCCCGCGACCGTGCATTCACGGCTATATATTATTCATAACGTTTTCAACGGGAAAAGCGGCCCACACGGAATATTAGAGAGGCATACCTACCTAGTTTATCCGGGCTTTTCGAATTCATCGCTAACTAAATTGTTTTCGACGTTTCCGATCGTGTATGTGCTGCTGTGACGTGTATTTGTATTTTTATTAGTTTATTTTATGAAAGTAACATGTATTGGAGATTATTGGTTCGTTGTTATGGGTTTTGTTATGTTTGTGATGGAAAGTTTACAGAGTTCGGAAATATAATATATAGTTATTGAGTTTGCTGATTGTGTTCAGTTGTTTTTCTTTCACAAATGCACGAGATTTACTTGTTTTACGATTTTAAGCACATTCACTAGAAATCTAGAAATACATTTGATCCAAATTATCAGTTGATAAGAAAACTAGACTTAAACGTGAGAAATGAGATAGAAGTTCCTCTCACCGCCTCCTACGTCTCTTTGGTTTTTACCTACCACCTTTCTCATACAGTGGCTTTGGCTTAGCCGGCAGATTATACTATAGGGTGTTTGATAGTTAGATGCGTTCCTATTAAGGGGATGATCAGACCATCAAACTGAACTACTTTCACTAAGGGGAAAATTTTTAAATCGTAACACCCTAAAAAAACTATTTGCCAAACTAAACCGCGGTACTACTCGACTCAACTGTGTGAAACAGCTGATATTTTTTTCGCGATTTCGATGTTGATCCCATAGAGAAAGTTTTTAGTTTGATGGTCCGATCATCCTCTTAAAAACTGTCAGCTTATTATTGTAAATTGTTGACCCACATTATGTTTGAAGCAATAACGGCCATGGTTTTTGGAGCTCATTACGCGAAAAAATAAACTTCAATTAAGAGCTACACAACAATGAAAAGCTAGTGCCTCGCCGAATTATCAAAAATTGCCATTATTCAAAGCCTACTTACTACACCAGGCATAGTTAACAAACTCCCCACATCAAATTGATGCATTAAATTAATTAATGTAATTAATGGAGTTAGGTAACTACCATGGATCCAACTTCCTGGCTTGTGAATAGTTCAAAGATAAGCGGTTTACGTTGGGGTCTACACATAGCACGGTCAATCGCGATAGGGCGGACATAAACTGAGAGAGAACGTATCAAAATCCGTACACTATGTGGTACATGTGGTGGTGGTCCAGTGGCGAGTAACCATGCCTGCCGTGCAGGAGGCGATGGTTCGATCCCCGTCCAGGAAGAGTTTGTACGATTTGTAACACCATTGGCTTTTCGGTGAAGGAAAACATCATGAGTAAAAACATGCATGCTTCAATTTCGAGGCAAATATTGTACCCACTGTCCGTTACAAGTGGCGACGGGCTCACTTGCTGTCACACACTGGACATAGTGTCGGTACTACTAGTTAAACGCAGATGTTCTGAGGTTTTCGAATATCTCTGACATCCACCTGGGAGAATAAAGTCATGAGCATATGCTATGCAGTTATACTATTTTGCACGTACGTGCTAATGAAAATATTTACAGGATTCAACGTCGCGTCAGTGGGCCAATTTCAGACAATTTTTAGCAGGCTCGCGGCCGCGTCTGAGATTTTTCATTATAATTACAGGTTCCATTAATTTATGTAATTCCAAATATTCTGAAATAGGTTTTGCGTTAAATGCATTATAATATACAACATAAAAGGGACTGGAATGGAATCTTCACGAAACAAAACATTATTTGAACTAAATTTTATATTCCGAATTAAAATTTATGCGATTCCGAAAACATTTAAATGCACGACAAAAATTATTGGCAATAACATAACGCAATTATACGAGTATATAGACTAAGAATGCGAGAAAATAAAGCAACCGTTCCGTTAACTACCGGCTTATTAACTGTGTGCACTTAGAATTAAAATAGACCACCCCATTACACAATAAAATTCCCAATAAAACACGTGTATGTTTTGCGAGTTTACTAAAGGGTTTCGTAGAGTTTTTGTGAGCGTAAGATAAGTCCACTAATTAGTAGTTATTCCGTCCTAAAGTTTCTTGCGACAACAACATGCTCAAAAAGAGAGTTAGTTATAATTGTATCAAAGATTCATCAGATATCAAGGTCGTGAGTCTATGTATGAAATTAATATAATAACACTGCTATAGACGACACAAAAGAAAATACTTTTTTAATAAATTCCCCTTCTTATAATCATTAATTCACAAGGGAACGATTGGCTTTCTATAATTTTGACGGATTCAATTATTTTATCGCTCTTTCCCCGAAAGCTGAATATCAGCGAAATTAATTAATTAACTATTGGTTTTAATTAAATTATACCGGGGCATCGCTAAATTTACTTTCTTCGTCCTTCTTTTTAATGATACAACTTTTTTTATTGAAGAATGTTCCAGGAATATCGTATATTTTTGGGCTCACGGTAAAGTTTTGCTCAAGATAGATTCTTTACAGAGATTTAAACTATTTCACTTAGGCTTTGAGTGTGAAGTTTAACATGATCGACTGAGATATACAGGATAAAAGACTTCTCCTGAAAACTCAAAGGGCTACTTTTGGACCCATCAATAGGACCAACTAAGAGAACTCAAAAAAAAAAGGTTCTGTACATTTTGCGTTTAGTACCTATGAAATACGTAGAAGATTTTTTGTCGAGTTCTCTTTATACCAAAAACAACAACACAACATCTTTTCCTATGGAGCAACATCGAAATAGCGAAAAAAAAATGTTGTTGCATAGAAAATGTCTACTCAACCCAATGTAAGGAACAGCAGACTTTTTTCACGATTTGGATGTTAGCTCTATACTTTAAGTTGTTCAGTTTGATGGTCTGACTGAAGCACGTTCATATAACGCCAGTGAGCTTATGGTAGTAACTTATAATATCATTGTATAATGCATTTAAATTTACACCCTGTCTATTTGTTTCTCTAGTACTCTTACACGTGCCAAGTGTGCTGACCGTTTAAGAGCTTCCAGCTATATACAGGCTGTAAAAAAACACCCTAGTAATACTTAAGAGGGTGCTTGAGCCCAAACTGAACAACTTTCACTATGGAGCTAACTTCGAAAGTGCATTAAAAAAATCAGCTGTCCCATACAAAACTGCAGCACCGACTCGACTAAAATTTATGGGACAGATGATTATATTTTTGCGATTTCGAACTTGGCTCTATAGAGAAAGTTGTTTTGTTTAATGGTGTGAAGCACCCCCTTAAGTATTACTAGGGTGTTTTGTTACACCCTGTATATACATCGCTTAAGCCTGTTAGATATTAATCTGAGTTAATCTATCGCATGATTAATAACCAATATGCCTGAATACTCGTGGATGTCTCTCCTTGAATTAATGCCGCCTTAATAATTATACGGATTGGAATAAGAACTTAAGTGACGGAGGTTTATCTGAAGTCGAAAATGTTTAAGATATTTTGTATACAGGGTGTAACAAAACACCCTAGTATTATTTAAAGGGGTGGTTTAGATCTTTAAACGGAACAACTTTAACCATAGCGAAAACGTCGAAAAATATAATCACACAGGATTTTGAGATTTTTCTGAGGTAGGTACGCTACTTTGTACGGAGAATAGCACTCTTCTTGTCTCCTTTACTCTCTGATATAAAGGTCCTTCTTAATATGCTGACACTTTTTTAAGGGGATGATCAGACCATCATACTGAACAATTTTCTCGATGGGACCAACATCGAAATAGCGAAAAAAAAAACTGCTGTCCCATACATTTGGCTGGAGTAGGTTTGCAGTTTTGTATAGGACAGCTGTTTATTTTTTTCGCTATTTCGATTTTGGTCCCATAGAGAAAGTTAATCAGTTGGATGGTCTGATCACCCCTTAAAAAGGTGTCAGCATATTAAGAAGGATCCTGTATAAATAAAGAATATAAAACAAAATACTAGGTATACATTATTTTAATCTTTTATGTATTTCAGTACCTACCTTATTCCATATAAGCGCCTTTATGGAACAAACTGTACTAATTTACACTCCTAAGAAACACATACGTGAAGTCAAAAGTGTAACTCAAACATTCTTCCAACTTACAACAAAAGCAAACGTATGGTTAAAACTGAGGGTTAAAACGAAGGCGAGTTGCGGTCTTGTTGCGGTCACGGTCGCGAAATTCCGTTTGGTGTGAAAGAATTTGCAAAACGAATTCAGACAAAGCTATTTTTTTTTTTATATTATTTAAAGTAATAATTTCGATTACTTAGTTTGATTTGATTATACATAAATGAATACCTATTATTCAAAATAATGATATTAAATACATAAATAACACAGACATACTTGTACTTTTCGTCGTTCGTTAGTTTTCGAATGTCGCGTAGAAAATAAAAAGTAGATATAATATATTAATGTCATGTTCATGTAAATTCTGTAAGAATTGCAACCAGCACATCGATACTACGGAAGACTACGGTTAGTATTAATTTCCAATACCATGACCGCAGATCGCATAAGTTTAATAATACCTCGAGAATTAAACTAGGCACTTAGTTAGCTATTAAATTGCAATCACAGCAAGTTGCAAAGCATTGAGTTACTACAAACAAACGGACTGCAAAGTCCTATTGTACATTAGTGCAGCCAACTTGTTTGTTGTTCTAAAAGTTTCAACAATTATGTTATGCTGTTGAACTTGCATTTGTCTTAGCAATGTATTCGTATCAACATGGGAACACTATTCTGAGAATAGGTATACTTAAGTAAATCTTTGTAGCTGGAACGAACTCAGAATTAAAAAGTTTATTTTTCTGTCTTTAATATGTAACTGACAATGTTATAATAACAGTACCTATTTTGCGTATCGCCAACATTTTGATACAGTCGCATGGTTAGAGGGCTCACGAGCAGACGCGTTTCGTTCGGAGCGCGGGTTAAGTGGCCACGTGGCTCTGTGATTTTGTGGTGGTTTTGAATGTTTTGTTGTGCAAAAACAGTCCTTGAGATCACCATAATATTTTTACCGTACAATGTCAGGCACACTAAGTTTGGAAAAATCATCAACAACTACGACGGAGCCTCAATATTTAAAATTAGAATAGAATAGAAAATGTTCAACGTTGCTAGAACGACAAATAAACCAAACAAACATACTCGAGTTTGTAGTATCCAATATTTTAACTATCCAATATGAATTATTGTTTTTTGGGATTCATGGACATGGATTGAAGTTATATCAAATATCATACGTGGTTTATCTTTTATACAAAAAACCCGGATTCATTTTTGTTCTGTGCTCAATTCTATTATGACCGGTAAAAGATTAAACGGATAATGTCAAGTAGCGGTAAATATTTTTGTCAAATATCTTAAGCAAACAAAACAGAACGTAGACGGAAATCGCTTAAAAATGTTTCAAAACAATAAATCGTATCTAACAACGTT
Source organism: Agonopterix heracliana (assembly GCA_963693445.1). Lineage (NCBI taxonomy): Eukaryota > Metazoa > Arthropoda > Insecta > Lepidoptera > Depressariidae > Agonopterix > Agonopterix heracliana. The sequence continues at coordinate 9,305,569 of OY856310.1, forward strand.
TTACCCGCCTATTCAGTACTAATTAAAACGATTGAAATATTTCATAACGAAGTGAAAAACGCATTAAAAGTTTATCGGAGGGCCCGAGTGTCTTAAGTTGGCGGTAAAACAGCTAAACAAAAACAAAGTTGAGTACAATGCTATGACTGAAAAGTAGGTATTTAGTAATTACAACGTTTTGTATTCTAGATAAATCACTGAATAACTAGAAATAAAATAAATAAAATTGCAAAAAAACATGTTTCAAACAATATGAAAACTTGTTTAAAAACTGTTCTTTGTGAAAACGGGACCCTTCATTCATACGCCAAAGTTGTCCAGTCAATCCGTCTGTCCTAGCTACAGAGGGCTGTATCTTGTGAATCATAATAGCTAGCCAGTCGACATTTAAAAAAAAAAGTAAATAGTTCAGCGCCCGCGGCATGATCGCGCGATAAAACGCTATCGCGCCCTAGCTCCCTTTCTTTTTGCGCGCGAACGAACGAGTTAGCAGGCGCGATAAAACGTTTATCGATGTATCATGCCGCGGGCGCAGGGGGGTCATACAAGCAACCTATTTTTCTTCAACGTTTTATCTTCTCGCTCTATCGTAAAAACGGTAATACATACAAGCGTCAAACTTGCTGTGATTATAACTCAAACTCTACAGTATAACAATAAATTCTGATTCTGATTCTTTTATAATGCGCACAGCCAAGGAGTGGAATGCCCTGCCTGCGTCAGTATTTCCCAGCACTTACAACCCGAATTACTTCAAAGTAAGAGTGAATAGGCTTCTTCTGGGTAAGCTCGCTACATCTTCGACCCCATCTTTGTCCTCAGGACAGGATTGAGGTCAAGAGCAAACCCATTTTTTAATAAAAAAAAAAAAAAAAAAAAAAAAAATAATAATAAAAATTGGTCCACACTTGACCAATCTCGCTAGGCTCGGTTCCGGATATTTTTTTTGACATAATACATACATACATACATATCTTGGACATTGTCACACAAATTATCTAGTCACATTTAAAGTTCCAGAATCTAGCCTAATACCTGTATATTGTGTGGTGGAACGGAACCCTCGGTGCGCGAGTAGTCCGACTCGCACGTGGCGGTTCGCGGTTCGCGGTTTTTGGTTTTATGTGCTAGGTTGCTGTTCCTGGATTTGGTTTTAGGGGTGGAACCTGCGCGTCTTGTCCCGCGTCCCTGCATTTGGGCAACACTTACTTCGATAGAAATATTGCTTTCCGGCACCTCCGCTTCTTTCTGTCCTCCATGGACACTTATCATTGCATGATTGGATAAAAACAGTATAATTAGGTGTCTGATGTATTCTGGACTTTCATTTTTACAAATAAAAAAAAAAATTTAACTGAAAAGATCAGTTTGAGTCTAAAAATAGTAGAATAGTAACAAAAAAGCCGCTATACTCAGTCACTTTACGATTCAATCGAGCGAGAACGATATAATTTCGTTATTTTGTAAAATGTTGTCTCTCTCTCTGTGTTCAACGGAGGCTCAAAAAATGACTGTTTTGAATTGAAAATCTACTTAAGTTCAAATTACGCGATGAATAATAAAAAAAAACAGTTTTTATCACTTGTACGATATGTATCCTGCGAGTCAATTTTGTATAATTTCAGGGACATGGCTGAATAATTATAAAATATCTATTGGTAGCTCTGGCCCTTAGTTGGCCTGTAAAGATTTATTCATATTACACCTTAGGTACTGCTCTACACGAAGCAACACGAAGTTGAATCTAAAACCATCCATATTCTACGTGAGTATAGAGCAGAGCTTACACGCAAAACTTGGATATTTTCCGAGGCGCAAAATATTGGACTACATAAATATAGAATAACTTGTCATCGAATCGAATGATGAAGGGGAAAGATAATAGAAAACAGTAAACCGAGCAATAAGTTGCCTACGGGGCAGTTCATTCGGGCACGTTCTGTTTTCTATTCTTACATAAATAAGGATGTTTTTTGATTGCACTCGCTGCAGTGTTATGGCCAGCCTGTTGTAATATGGATACTGGATAGAACTTGGTAAACGCATGGAAATTTAACGCTAACATTCACTGCGAGAGTGGCTCGCTCAAGTCCCTTGTCTCGTATTTACTTATTCTGTGACGAAGAGGGGTTTTAAATGTATTCTTACTCATCAATGCAAGACTTAGATATTTATCCTCAATACTTAAACTGCCTCCGTGGTCTAATGGTTAAGAGCATTGGGCTCTTGACACGAAGGTCGTGGGTTCGATTCCCACGGGGGACACCTAGTGATATGTCACTGTGCGTTTTTCCCCAGTTGGTGAACGAGAACATTGCAGGCTGAATTATCTGATTGTCTCAAAAGAAAAATGATTCCGTGCTTCGAATGGCACGTTAAGCGGTTGGTCCCGGTTACTATGTATGGTGGTATGGTAGTAGTGCGAATGTGAAGTCTACAAATACGCATTAGGCACTATTATACAGGGCGTTAGATGCTGGGGTGGCTGATGATGAATAATGGTCCTAAAAAATTCCTTTCAGCTCCATTCAGCTAATACTAAATATAAAAAGCACATGAAATATCAAACATTTGTGAGAGCGGTTAGAGATTTCATTTCTTTTCCCGGCGAGTTATAATAAATTAATTTGGCAAGTTAGATTGCTGCCTCGAGTACCTCCTCGCTGCCACAAGCTTTTCAATTTAACTACCCTCTGTGTGTGACGTTTCTTTTTCTTATTGTTACCTTATTATTTAGAAAGATTTTTTTCTCTTACTAAGTTGTCATATTTTCAATTATTAGTTACAAAAACAAGTAACAAAGTTGGAAGTATTCATTTATTTTTGGTAAGTTCTCTGAACAAATTATTAAACTTGAATAATGGTACATAATATTACATGCTTTGGTTGTACCTAGTAGAGAATGTTATATACTAGCTTTAGCGTAATTTATATATTATGTACAGGATTAGATCAATTCAGGGAATCTGCACACAATGCTTTATATAAATTGGACAGTAAATTAATTCCTAGAAATCAAACAACCGCGTAATATAACCTATATTACTAAACTAAACTAATATTATGTTTTAAAGTTACCGTGGCCCAAAGATTTCCATACAAATCTTAAATTAATCCTAGCATTGAAAATATATATTTGAACGGAAATCAGAAACAAAGAATAGATTCTAGTTAGAGTTATAAAAATTTATTTGACTTTAATTGGTAAATATTGAAAATAGGAACAAACTTCGTTTGTATGCAGCATACTGCTCTATATGAGAGCGTCGCTCGGTGGATGGCGCGTTGCGTAGAGGTATGGACGTCCAATTATGGGGGTCCGAGTTCGAATCTGTACGGACAACATGCCATGTACCAATGAGTTTTTCTAACTTATGTTCGTACATAAATACCGACTGGTCTCAAACGGTGAAGGAAACCATCGTGAGGAAACCTACACACGCAGAAGAAGAAATTGTGTGTATGTGAAGTCTACCAAACCTCACTGGGCACGCGTGGTGGACTAATCCCCATACGAGGGTAGCCCTATGCCCTACAGCATGAGTTTCGCGTTAGAGTATATTTTCTTTGGCGACAAAACCAGAAGTCGCATAGTAACAAGGGTGCAAAGTCGGATGAAAGCAAGCAAAACAAAAGTGTGCGGAAACAATTAGCCAATCATGGCAAGGTGTTGAAGGTGTCACATCCTGATTGGTCAATATAATTTCGCGTGCTATTAAAAAAAATGATTTTATGCAATGTGATCCTTAATATCGAAAGAGTAAGGTACCTACTGTGTTAAAAACCGTCAGCTTATTAACATAATTGTATAAACATCCACCAAATGCTTCAAAGGCGAACCTGTATCAACTTTGTAACTAAGTAAACGTGCAAACGTTGGTCCATGCAAAGCTTTGGCCAGAACCACTTAGTTAGTAAAGAATCAATAACTAATTTCAGTTCTACATAAACTTAACTAAGTAAGATAAACGTAGAAGTAGAACCAGCATAGCATAGCTTTATCCATTTATGATGACATCGAGTTTGAGTACCTACTAACGTTTGACCTCAAGGCAAATATGAGGTAAAATACCCAGTAATAGTGCGGGTTTGAATGAAGATGTAGTGGTTAAAGTAGAGAAGGGAATGCTTCGATGGTTTGGACATATTGAAAGGATGAATGAAAGTCGACTTACAAAACAGATATATAAAGCGTGTGTGAAAGGAAATATTGGTATAGGCAGACCTAGGAGGACGTACCTAGATCAGATCAAGGACGTCATTAAAAAATGCCAGGTTAAAAGCAGCCGAAATCGACGGGAATGTATGAAAAGATGTATGGACTTAGAGGAAGCAAGAGAGGTGTTTCAGAACCGCCCAAAATTGAGATCCATAATCTCTGCCTACCCCTCTGGGAAAAAGGCGTGAGTTTATGTATGTATGTATGTATGTAATAGTGCGGGTAAAGTAAACTAAATAATGTCCCTTTGGAGGCAAAATATGTACATCAATTAAACTTTGTTTTTTAACTTTACCTAGGCACTAGAAATGCGGATCTTCCGAGTCCACCCAAAATTTAGGGGTCCTACTCCCTTCCAGGGGGTATGGGTAGGGGGTGCATTTTGGAAAATTTACATTTTACAAACTAGGCGAGTGTAGTATCATTTTCTATGTATTTTTTTCCGCTGAATTGAATGAGACAATTCCTATGCTTATAGGACCTTGTTCCGGCGCACTACCGTACCTTTTCTCTAAGAGATTTGGTGTATTTTTGACCGCTCATAATATAACTTCGGTCTCGATAGTAGCTGTGAGCTCAAATTTTCAGAGCAGTATTTGGTTATTACTTTTATAAAATGTACCCGGTTGTAAAATCTGTTCAGTAGTTTTTGCGTGATGTTCGAACAAACAAACAGACGAAAATTAAAAACGGTTGATTTATTTGTAGTCAGGGAGACCTAAAAACAATATCGTAATCTTTTTCTTGTAAATTTAGTGTATAGACTTCTGTTATACCTATTTAGATTTAAAGCTAGAGCAATGTCATTTATCGATCATGATTCATGATCTATCAACAAAATATGACTGATATTATTCAACAATTAGTTACAAGGTTGCTTAGCTTGGGCTCTTGACACGGAGGTCGTGGATTCGATTCGATTCCCACGGGGGACACCTAGTTGTATATCACTTTGTGCGTTTTTCCCCAGTTGGTTAGGGAACTGCCGGCTGAATCACCGATTGTCTAAAAATAAAGATGATTCCGTCCTTCAAATGGCACGTTAAGCCGTTGGTCCTACTATCTCTGGTGGTATTAGCCGTAAGGCGGTCTGAAAAAACTCTGACACCAGGGCTTGCCCACACCATAAGAAGAACAAGAAACAAAGATGAGAAAGATTAGATTCGACGATGAATAGTGAAAAAATTATAAACGTAAAGACACATTTTTAATACGAGTAGTACCTACGCAGTGAACGTGCGAAGTCAAGAAGGTGTTTTGATAGGGTAGTAACTGGGTGTTTTACCCCACTCGGCAAACTGGAGATCTTACTAAACAAGCTATAAGTACTGGACGGTTAGTTACAGTTTTGCTGTGAAGGTGTTTTGGTTAGCGTGAAGTGTCTTAGAAATTATAGATAAGCACTGAAATTCTACAACGAGTAAAACTTGTATTGATTAATGTACAACTTAAATGAGCATGATTTCTCGTGTTTCCTAGGTTCCTAGGGGATCATAAGATGGCGCTACCTTCTTAGCGAGCTAAAGTAAAATTTACAAAATGTGTTTATTTAAAACCAGATGACCACGGCGAACTTCGTACCGGCTTAGAATCTTCCCCACACACTTGGCCGTTTTGCCTGAGTTCATCACGGATAATGTAGCATTCTAATGGTGAAACAATTATTCAGATCGGTTCAGTAGTTTCGGAGCCAATTCAATACAAAGAAACAAATAAACAAAGAAACAAAAAATCAATTCTTTCCTGTTTTACAATATTTGTACCTATGGGTAAAAAAGAACGGAAAGGGTTCGAAAAACATTTGTTTCTTCATAACTACCACATTTCTGTAATTATGCAATAATGTGTGAGTAATTGGGTAATAAATTCAGTCTTTGCTTCATTGCAATTGGCTTACCTAATCAACATTTATGAGTAAGTATTTAAAATACACCTACGTGTTTCAGCGGTCTACGCAGACGAATACTAATTGTGAATAAATACAAATATTTTGACAAATATTTCTTATTATTTGTTTCAGATAAATAAAACTGAAAATAATCTTTGAACATTGTCACATAACGATGTATCGCGGAATATCTAAGCTTGTTTATGAAGAAACTGAAGAACTTAACAGACTGAATAATCTCTTAAAGATTCATTACTAAATTCCCGCAAACTAAACGAAGTTTTGCTTCAGAATTCATCGTAAAATGTTACTACTTATTGGCAGTAAAATTCTTATAGACATAAATTAGCCTCAACGTGACATCGCGAACACATTGTAACGGATACACGACTACATTGTATTTTATCAACTTTCAAAATGCTTTTGACTTAACTCATAAATGCGAAAATTTTATGGGTTTGGTCACAAAATTGTGTATGCAAAATCTTAACTTTACAACACTCCTCTAAGAAGAGTGGCAAAACAAGAGTGGAAATTTTTTCGGACCTCCCATACAAAAGTGACAACCAGTCGATCGATTTTCTATGGTAGGTTTAAAAAAAATCTCTTTTTTTCGACCCATGTTCCTAAGACAAAGTTGTTTAGTTTCATTGTCTGAATACACCCTTTAAGTTCTGTTAGTAAATTAAAAACTAGTGGTGTACCTATAGTTTTAAAGTTATCGTGGCTCAAAGTTATCTATCTACAGGGTGTAACAAAACACCCTAGTAATACTTAAGGGGGTGATTCAGACCATCAAACTGAACAACTTTCACTATGGAGCCAACTTCGAAATCGCGAGAAAAAAATCAGCTGTCCTATACATTTTAGTCGAATCGGTACAGCAGTTTTGTATGGGACAGCTGTTTATTTTTTTTTCGTGATTTCGATGTTGGGTCCATAGTGAAATTTGTTCAGTTTCATGGGATTAAGTATTACTAGGGTGTTTTGTTACACCTTGTATACAAATCTTAAATTAATCCTATCATTAAAACTATATTTTAACGGAAATCTGATAAATGTAAAGCACAGATTTGGGTTTCTAGATCGTGTCTAAAAAAATTCATTGACTTTGATCTGTTAAAATTGAAACTACGTATTGCATTAGCGCTTTCGGAATAAACTTGTCTTAGGTGCACGAGTGTATGCGTTAAACATACATGTTACCCTGTTGAGTGGAACGGGAAACCGCTACGATCGGACATGCTTATGCGGTCGGATGCAGTGACTCAATAGCTAAGCAGCAACCACATGTTATGGGCATCAGGGGATGTCAACGATACCTGAAGTTTATTAGCGTTACGTTATCGTTACATAAACGTTCGGGTTGTTACAATTTTAGCAATTCCTAGAAATTGTAGTAAAAGTTTGTATAAAACAGTCAATTCTTCAGGAAAATTCAATAGATACAATTGACGGTACCTTATAAAACTAGTTCTCAACTGCAGATTAAAGAAAAAAAATCTGAAGTTGATAACCAACTAGGTACCTACTTATACATTCTTTGTTAATTTGAAATAATAATCCCGACGCTTAAAAAAACATTTACTAGTAAAAAGTAAAAAAATATTTCGAGCACCTATAATTTTTTGTAATGAATGCAGATGTTTGTATCACTTTTAAAATCTCTTTAAGATATTAGGTAATTAATGCATCGTGACCATTTTAAAAGGTTCTCGAGTGGCGACCGCGTACCGGAAAGCGCAGCGTGGGTAATACAAGGTGGACCGACGACATGGTGAAGACGGCGGGATGGGAACCTGTTGGATGAGGGCAGCGCAGGACCGGTCGCTATGGCGATCCTTGGGAGAGGCTATGTCCAGCAGTGGACGTCCATCGGCTGAGATGATGATGATGATGACCATTTTAAAATGACAATTGTTTTTTTTATTCTGCAGTCATCGGCGTTGCGGACACAGATAGACAGACAGACATGCATAGGCGTCCAACTTCACACACTCTGTTTTTACGCCCGGGTTTAAAAGTAACACACGAACATGCTGTTCAGGCATTAGTAATAACGTAATTTTCGTCTCCGCATCAATTTTGTAATTAATCTCCAATGTCCTGTACACAATCAAGATATCCGGACGTCTATGGAACGTCAACAGTGCGCCAACACTACATAACACACATGGTTTCCCTCAACGTTTGTGTCCGATTAATTGCTGAGGCATTCTACACAGCTTGCCGGCCTGGCATGTCAATGAAATCAATTACTTCCACCCCATACACATAACTATACATATAGCAGCTATTATGAATTTAGAGAAGTTTACTCCGAAAGCTCCCATAACGCTCTGCATACTTCCGACCTATTTTCAATATTAACCAATTAAAGTAAATAAATTGTTTTAAAATCGATCTAGAAACCAATATCTGTGCTTTACATATATGTCAGGTTTCCGTTAAAATATATAATTTCAATTCTAGGATTAATTTAAGATTTGTATGGAAAATTTTGAGCCAAGATAACTTTAGAACTAAATATTTAAATGGAAATCTGACAAATGCAAAGAATTTCTAGATCATGTTTAAAAAATTTGTTAATATTGGTTTCTAGATTGTCTTCAAAATATTATGTTTTACCCGACTGCGCTACGCAAAGGAAGGGTAATGTGTTTTTTACTTTAAGACGCTGTTATCCCGTCGAGGCCGTTTTTTGAACACGAATGAAAGTGTTTTAAACTGTGTTTTAAAGTCTGAAATTAAATTATGTCTTATTTAAGGATCGGGCGGATGGGCGACTGTTCTCAATTACACGATTAGATTAATTTTACTAGATAGAAAAACATCCCAAAGTTACCCCTTTTTGTTATGTTTTTTCAATACTATGATTAAACTGCTGATATTTAACTTTTTATTCTTGTACTTAACTAAATACATTAAGTGAACTCAGAAGAATTTTTAGCTTAGAAACTCCCATGAGCAAAGATATTGACGAAAAACACGTTTTTTTGCGATCCTGCTTTCAATTGGAGCGGGATGGCTTATTGTAAACTTATGCTTGCAAGAAAGAGACGCTTGCACTGGGATAACCTAGCCTTAATTACTAAATTTTCAAATTCTTTTCTCTTCACATCATATGCAAATCGATTCTCTAAGTCTAAACGTTGGGATATCTTATATTATAGTAGGTACGCTTTTGTTCCCTCACGAATGATGGATTGCTTATCAATAGCCGGATGGCAGCTCGAAAACATCCACTCCATCAATAGACGAGAAAAAGCGACTATGATGGCGACGTTGTGTTCCTTCCGTCCATCGGCTTAAGGTCCAAGTTTGTTTGCATGATCTCAAACAATTTCTTTTACAAAGATGTAAATGCCAATCGATGTGTCAGTGGGCTGATGGGGAAACTTTTCATTTTGCCGATGTATCGGGCCGGTGTTGTTTGGGAGGAAAACAATTTTCTTGGCATTTGAGAGCTCATTTTTAACGTTATTGAAGGGGTTCGGTTTTGGAAATGTTAGTTTGCAGTTTGCGTAAGCTTAAACAGGAAATATTTTTTTTTGTTATCAATAAATAAACATCAAAATGTCGCTACATTGTGAAAGCAAAAGTATTAAATAATTGGCCACATTTTCCCTCTTCGAAAAATAAAAGACAAAACCATTTACCGTGAAAATTTTCGAGGCACGTATTTCTTATTTTTCCAGAAACTTTGTTTGAGACCTAATCTATCAAAGTAACGGATAACAAAGAACTATTGACTTTCGTTCACAAATAAAGTTTACGACGGAAATGTGGGAAATATTAAGCCTTTATCTTTCAGTTTCAATGGTCCAAAATAATTTGAAGATATTTTCTACAAGCTGTCAAAATAAGGACATTCTAAACATAAAAGCTATAAAATATGATTTTAAAAGGAAAATAAAAACCAGTCAAGTGGAAGTCGGGCTACTCGCACACCGAGGGTTCCGCACCACACAAAATAACAGAATACTTGCAAAAAACAATTTTTCCTCCAGGACCTTCAAAGCGAGACCGACTCAAACTTGGCCAGTTTTTATTATTTGTTATCATACTGTAGAGTTTGCCCTATAATCCAAGTATAACGTTTGTACGTATTACCGTTTTTACGATAGAGCGAAAAGGAAAAAAAACGTTGACAAAAACTAGTCTGTTGAGTGAGGACTACCCTTAATGTTTAATTTTTTAGATACCATAACAACGCACATTTTGTGAGAATTTCATCCGTCTAGCTATAACGGTTCAAAAGATACAGCACTAAATAGTTAGGACGGACAAACGGACGGAAAACGTATGCTTAGTAATAAGGTCCCATTTCCCCCCTTTGGGTACGGAACCCTAAAAAAGAAATTTCGCAACGTTCCATGAATTACATGAAAACTGTATGAAAAAAACAACAACCTGACAGGCTTTTCACGATGTTTACGTATCTTTTGAATTCAATACCCAGCGTAACGAGGCTTGCGTTTTTTATAATATTTCTCCGTCATTGCAGATACGGGATATAAATTGGATGAACATTTCACGTATTAATAGTATTTATTTATTCTGTTGCACAGAGAAATACAAAACCCAATGGCCGTGTAAGCGGGGTGGTGCAAACGATGGTAATGTGGCGATTACTACAGCAATAAAGATGGTAGTCACATACAGTTTAGAGGGATATGCGGATTTCATACATCTTATCAAATTAAAGATTTAAAAATTTGTCTCGGGCGGGACTTGAACCCACGCTCTTGCAAACCGGGGAAACGTGCTAACCAATTACACCACCGAGCCCAACTACCCAGAGAACGAAATTTTCAATCATTCATCATTCATTTTTCATTCATTTCTCATTTCATTTTCATTTTCATTCATTTTTTTTTTTTTCAGAGCGTGGGTTTTTCAATCTTTAATTTGATTTGATTCGAAATAGCACAACATGGCTGTAACATGTTTATAAACAATAATATTCATACATCTATTCTTAAACATTATACAACTGTATTAAGAAGTGTGTCAGTGTTTTTAGGTGTCCCTAGCTCCAAATCACCAATATTTCGATTTTTAGTCTGTTTGTTTGAGCATCACGCAAAAAACACTGAACCGATCTTGATGAAACTTTTTTGTTTGTAAGCTTATGATTTTTCCACACAAAAAGAAACTTATGATTGGCAAGCCTGTTGGAAAGGTCACTTTATAAACACAAGTTATTATGTCAAGCTGACAGCTGACGTTTAGCTGTCTGTCACTGAAGACTCTCTCTCTGTGTGCGTGTGCCGAGTTGTCTGTATTTTATAATATTAAATCTAAACCAATCTAATAAGTTCTTTGCTTTTTGGCCAAATCCCATCAGGTTATGGGCTCCAGGAACGTTAGTTAACGCTGCTACGTAGTTATTTTTAGAAAGTGCGCGATATTTTCACTAAACGGTTCACACCAGCGGCCGGCACCACGGGGCACCCACCACGCATCATGTCTTCGACTTCGTTTCCAATTGGTCTTCCAGTCGAAAAACTAAAAGGATTAGAAGATTATAATACATGGAAGTTCATGGTAAAAATGATTCTAATGCACGAAGATTTATACGAATGTGTTGAAGATGAAAAGTGTCAAGACGCAAAGAAAAAACAGAAGGCATTGGCCAAGATATGCCTGTCTGTTGGCCCATCAGCGTTGACTCATATTCGCAATGCAAAGACACCGTACGAGGCTTGGACAAATTTGCAGCGCGCCTACGAAGACCAGGGATTGAGCAGGAGATTAGGTCTATTGAGGTCTCTGTTTGGAGTGAAGTTGCAAGACATGGATAGCATGCAGAGTTATTTGACCAAAATTACCGAGCTCGGACAACAGTTATCAGATATAAAATCACCGCTAGACGATGAGTTTATAGCCGTGATTATATTAAGTGGGTTGACACCAGATTACGATCCACTTATTATGGCTCTCGAGCACTCAGGAGGATCGCTGACTAGTGAAATCGTTAAATCAAAATTACTTCAGGAGCAGCATCGACGAGATGAAAAGTGCGAGCATCAGGATATGAATGCATTAGCAGTGAAAAGACCGTACAAATGCTTCAGATGTAACAAATCTGGTCACCTGAGAAGAGATTGCCCAATGAATCAAGGTGGTAAGAAATATATGCATCGGAACACACCGCCAGAAGAAAAAACCTTATTAACTGCGTTATCGGTAAACACGAGAAGTGATGTCTGGTACGTTGACTCCGGGGCGACTAATCATATGTGCAGTAGCAAGGAGGAAATGTTCGACTATCAGAGTACAAAACCATTGGAGGTCAATGTAGCTAATGGTGATAAAGTGTTCACGGGAGGACATGGAAAGGTGCGTGTGAATTTAAAAAATGGTGTAAAGACTTTAAGTAATGTTTATTTTATCCCAAAGCTTACTGCAAACCTACTATCAGTAAGTGAATTGAATAGGAAGGGATATACTGTAATCTTTGATTCAAAAGGTTGTAAGATCAAGGACGGTAATGAAATCATCGCAACTGCTTCTTGTATAAAAGGGGTTTATCAACTTGATGTTGTTGATAATGTGTTAGGTCATCAGGAGTCGGAGATAGCCATGGATTCTCTATATGTGCAAACAGAATCCAATGATACAACACTTAAGGAGGGTAAGGATCCAACGCAGGAATCTGGAGACAAAGCAGTGACCCGGGACACTTGGCATCGAAGACTAGGACACCTTAACCTAAGAAGTTTAAACTTAATGAAGAATGGCATGGTTACAGGTATGAAATTTGAAAATACTAAATATAATCCATGTGTAGCTTGTATCGAAGGGAAGCAAACTAAATTACCATTCCCCAAGATAAGTCATAGTAGATCATCGGAAATTCTAGGACTCATACACACCGATGTGTGTGGGCCTTTACAAACATTGTCATACAGTGGTTCACGTTATTACGTAACATTTATTGATGATTATACTAGGAAAACCTTCATTTATTTTATAAAAGGGAAGGATGAAGTATTTCAGAAATTCAAATTATTCAAAGCCCTTGTTGAGAATGAAACCAATAAGAAAATAAAGGCAATTAGAAGTGATAATGGTGGAGAATACATTAACCATATTTTTCAGGAGTATTTGGAACGCAATGGGATCAGGCATCAAACTACCGTCCCACACTGCAGTGAACAGAATGGGGTTGCAGAGCGAGCTAACCGGACAATCATGGAAAAAGCTCGCTGCATGCTCCAAGATGCAGGACTAGACAAAAGATTTTGGGCTGAAGCTGTCAACACAGCAGTATATTTGAAAAATCGGTCACCCACAAAAGCAGTCATGGGAGCAACACCGGAAGAAAAATGGACATCGAAAAAGGTAAATGTAAACCACTTACGTGTCTTTGGTTGTATTGCATATGCCAGAGTTGAGAATTGTAGAAAATTGGACTCAAGAACTAAGAAACACATTTTAGTAGGGTACTGCGAGGAAACTAAAGGTTATCGGCTTATCGATCCCATGTATCCAAAGAAATGTATTAAGGCAAGGCATGTTACCTTCTTAGAAAATGAATTTGTCAAGGAGAATGTGTCACATGATGAGAACGATTATAAACATGCCGTGTTTATGGGGAATACACCTGTTTTGAATGAGGATGTTGGTGTTCCAACTTCCCCACACAATTCAAATGAGACGTTATCTCCTGGGTCTTCCAATGATGATGCACTATCTGAAGGCACTACACAAAATCTCCGTAGACAAACAATTTTTAGCCTGTCTGAATCAGAGGATTTGGAAAGAACAGATGACTCGTCGGACTGTACTTACATTCCAGGTTCCTCCGACGTAGATTCAGAAGACTCAAATTTATTGTCATTTGAAGATGCTCAGGGATCGTCGGGGTTTGCTGGGCTAGCGGAGATGATGAGAGAGGAAGACATTCCGAGAACGCTGACCGAAGCATTGAGTAGCAGTGAAGCAAAGCAATGGGAAGAAGCAATATTAGATGAGTATAACTCCTTCATAACTAATAAATGCTGGACATTGGTAGACTTACCTAAAGGGCATAAACCAGTGAAATGCAAATGGATATTGAGCAAAAAGAGGGGACTCCAAGGAGAGTTGCTCAAATATAAAGCTCGCCTTGTGGCAAAGGGCTACACCCAAAGGTATGGAATCGATTTCCACGAAACTTTTTCACCAGTCGTTAGATATTCAACAATACGGATACTGCTAGCTCTGGCTGCCCAATATGATATGACGATTGAGCATTTAGATGTCAAAACGGCATTCTTAAATGGAAATCTAGAGGAAACTGTCTATATGGAACAGCCGGAAGGTTTTGTTGAAAAATATAATGAAAAGAAAGTATACAAATTGAATAAAGCTATTTATGGCTTGAAACAAGCAGCGAAATCATGGTACGAGAAAATAAATGATGTTTTAACCAAGAAATTGAAATTCAACAGGTTATCATCAGAACCATGTGTTTACATTCATAATCAGGATAATGAAATAATGATTATTGCCTTGTACGTTGACGATATAATGTTATTTACACAAAAGATATCTCAGAAAAAGATTCATGTAAAGAAACAGCTTATGGGAGAGTTTGAGATGAAAGATCTAGGCCCTGCAAATCACATTTTGGGTATGAGAATAACTAAAACAGATGATGGAAAATTTACATTAGATCAATCAAGTTATATAAGAAAAATTCTAGACAAATTTCAAATGACTGACTGTAAGACAGTGAAGACCCCAATGGAAGTGGGATTAAAATTGCAGAGAGAAGATGCAACCTGTAGCCATGATTATAGAAGTATTGTAGGTTACTTGATGTATTTGGCAGTTTGTTCCAGGCCCGACATCGCTCATAGTGTGAGCTATCTGAGCCAGTTCAACAATAGCTATTCCGAGACCCACTGGAAAGTTGCAAAACGAGTTCTGCGATATCTTAAAGGTACTTTGGACTACTGTCTAACATTTGAAAAAGGTAACATGGACATTACAGGTTACACAGACGCTGACTGGGGCGCAGATCAGATGGATCGCAGATCCTACACTGGGTATGTATTTAGTCTTGGTAACTCAGTGGTGTCATGGGAAAGCCGCAAGCAACGTACGGTAGCACTGTCTAGCACGGAGGCGGAATACATGGCTATCTCTGACTCTTGCAAGGAAGCAATGTTTCTGTTAACATTTGTTAAGGAATGTACAGGCGTTGATTGTAAAATTAATTTGTTTAATGATAACCAGTCCGCACAAAAACTTTGTAATAATTCTATTTCGCATTCAAGAACCAAACATATAGACATAAGGCACCATTTCGTTAGAGAATTGGTGAATAAGAAAATTATTTCTTTAAACTTTGTACCTACTGAAGAAATGTGGGCTGATGTATTCACAAAATCTCTGTCAAGAGAAAAACATGATAAATTTGTATCAGAGCTATTAAAAACCAGTTAAGTTTCATTTTTTATGTAAAGGAGTTTAAGTAAACTCCCTATGTAATACCAAACTCTTTGGTTTAAGGCCTAGTACCTACGTTCGTTTAAGTTAGGTTAAGTTTTTTTTTGCATGTAACAACATTGTTATATAAATTGTTAAGTACCTATATAGGAAGATGTATTTAAACAGAAATATTTTGGTTTATCCTTTTTTTGTTTTAGGCATAGTATGTTTTTTTTTGTAGACTTCTGTAAGTAGACTTTTTTTTTTAAAGGCACTTTGTTAAGGCCTGGTATTTGTTAATTCAAATATTTTTTTTATAATAGCTTTTGTTTGCCCTGGTGTCAGAGTTTATTAAAACCGCCTTACGGCCGCCTTATGATTCGACTTAAAATCTGTGACGAGTTTGTATCAAAATGACAAAGCACCACGTTTCGCCGCATTGCCAGCGCGAAGCTGAAAGCGCTCAGAAAAAGCTCTTAGAGCCTTTTCTCACACAGCGCTTGAATATTTTCAAATCTTTAAGGCATTGTTTAGGAACGCCTGATCCAGTAAATTATTTTGAAATTTAAATGTTTTCGTACTTTGAGCGTAAATATCTCGAAATACAACCATTACAATGAATGACGACAGGAATTTGATGTTTTCAAGTTTTGTTCCATTTTGATTAGACCTTTGTAAACCTCGTGACTTTTTTACGACCTCCTTTTCGTTGTAAAACGTTTTATTTTTAATTCCTTTGTGACGCACAGACAAATAGACAACATGCACGAAACTACACGGGTTCCTTGTTCATGACTACAGAACCCTAAAAACGCCACGTACCTACGTACATCACGAGTATCAAAGACGATCGAACAGGACCTAATCCGAGTTACTAACATTTAGCAACAACGTTTTCTTTGAACTACGCTCCAACACAGGCTCAAAGCAATGTTATCTTCACCTGTTTTGTCTTAGTTGGGTTGGAGAGGGGTAGAGCTCCGATGAGTAGCGGGATATACTCTTAAGGTGGTTGCAGAGTTAACAATTTCATACAAAACGTTGTCGCAGAACATTCGTAGATGGTATGAATAATTTCAAAGCTTGATATCTTTGTAATTATATTATAAATTGTAAATGTTATTTGATACACGCAATCTAGATTTTCTAAGAAATTTTTCCATATATAAAACCTAAGCGCCTGAGCGCCTGCGCCTGAGCGCATTACTAATACCCCGAATGATTAGCGCCCCGCCCCGCCCCGCCGCCGTTTTATTATTAATACCGTCTACGAGTGTTCTACGATAAAGTTTTGTATGAAATTAACAACTCTGCAACCACGTTAACATAACTTCGCTCTCTAGCCTAGCATGCCACATTTAAAAAAAGAAAAAACGAGAAACATCAAAATGTTCTTCTGTCTTTCAAACTTTACGCAATGCAAATATGAGCGCGCATGAACATTTTCTCGATGTGTCGGTTTGTCGTGCATGGCATGCTAGCCCTAAGAAGCGAAAGTATTTAATATAATAACCAATATTACATTCGAAAAACGTGTTTCTTTACCTTTGACGAACAAAATAATAACAAGCGATGTGACGGTAATGTGACCGTAATACCTTCTTGCTTGCGTACGTCGAATTATACGCAATTTCTGATAACATTTTCTGTAGAAAGGAGGGTTTTACTATGCGCAAAAGGATTCTACTGGCTGTAACTTACATACCTACCATGCAAAATTATCTACATAATAACGCACTAACATTAAGTTGCAGAAACGCTCATTAAAGTTAATCCTCCATTAAATCTCCTGCTGTAACTTTTTGTGTTGTTGAGGTAGTAAAAGCAAGCAAGTGATTATGGAGGATTAACTTTAATGAGCGTTTCTGCAACTGAGTGTAAAGGTGTCATAAGCATAAAAAGAATAGAAAAAGAAACACATTATTACTAAATGTATTTGAATTAGCATTCGCTTAAACTCATGATCTACACCAAGACTTAAAGCCTGCGGGTGTTTTGTATTTATGTAACCGGCGGGGCAGTTTTCCAATTCTCTATAACAAGTACCAAACGTTTCATACATTTCACGGTGAATGTGTCTTTTCACATATATTTATTGACATCGGAAATGTATGTAAAAGATTCATTTAAATACCTTTTAGTTCTACGGGACAGTTTTAATTACATTTCAAAAGCGATACTCGCAGCAAGGCTTTCATAATTAAAAACCGGCCAAGTGTGAGTCAGTTCATACTGGTCACCCACGACCCATGTAAAATAGCTGTTAGTATCTACGGAACACGACCCCCCTACTACTATATACTACTACTGCCTGACTTAGTTGTAGTAGGGGGTCGTGTTCCGTATATACTACCCTACCCAATATGGGTCGTACTATGAGTGGGTACTATGGGTCGTGGGTGACCAGTATAAAATGATACTTACTAGGTAAGTATATAGGCTCATAGTAACTAAAGATCAGACACTACTAGTACTTTTTTGGTAAAAAGTTCCAACCTGATAATTTTCCCGCAACCTTACTTCTTATGTTCATATTTTTTTCACTAGTTTTTTAAATATCCATCCTTGGCGACAGCAGTTTTTATTGGGTGGTCGCGTGCGCGTCGGTTGCCCCATCCCCGGTCCACAGTGGAACTCCAGTGGCTCAGGATATTGTTCTTTTATAAGAACAACCCTTGAAGTCACCAAAATATCAATATAACCGTACAACGTCAAGCACTTTTGCTATAAAAACTCGACATTGGCAAAATCATCACATACCCAAGATGGCAGCCATTTTTTAAAATATAGAATAGAATGAGTTTATTGAAAAATGTTGTTAAAAAATTGGAAAAAAATATTTTTAGACTCGTATTATATAGCTTTCATTTGGTACCCTAGCCCCACACGATATTGTAGAAAAAAAGTATCATTAATCTCTTTCTGCCCCTCAAAACTGCATCTTGATATTAACATTAAGCTTTGTTGACTTCATTTCTGTCATTGTACCATTATTAATTGCTATAACTGTACCAAGTTTCAGATTCCTTTGAATAACGGTCTCCGAGAAAAATGCCTGTAACAGAAAAACGGACAAACACCGAAGTGATTCCATAAATGTTCCGTTTTGCCGTTTTTGGTGCGGAACGCTAAAAATGCTCAACTCATCGTATTATACAAGCACAGTTATACTGTATTTACTTTTGCGAAATAAAACAGGACGTTTTTTTTTTAAATCAACTCAAACAAAACTCGAAAACAAATCGTTTTGAAAGGAAAACTTCGACAATGCCCAAACTCCTATATACACCATTTTAAAACAGAGTTATTGAACGAACGTCTATACACTGCAATAACTTTACATCGCTCCGAATGGGAGCTCAAAAAACACCTGTAAAAACAGAAATAGAAAAAGGACTACGTACGTATGGGTTGGCTTTGAACACCCCTTTTTCAATAATAGACCTCCATCCCTTTGTACCTGTCTTGCCTCGGGGCCCGTACGAACTTTAATGTAGAGTAGAGAGTCTGACCGGAGGTTGTGTTTCGGTTTTGGCCCGATTCTGCACGAGTTTCGGCAAACAGAAAACGAAACTATAAGAAACCCGTTTTCGTTTACTATAAATTTAATCAGCTTTGTGCTCTTGCATAATTATATTAAAAACCAAACAGATTCTGAATCTAGAATGTTTTTGGTATTTTTCAAAATAAAACTAACTTTCGTGACTTAGTATGGACATGTAATTCGGTACTTATGTCAAGTTTTTTTCGGAGGGCTAAATCGAAAAACATTTCGAGATAATAATAATTGTCTCATTAACAACATTTTCTATGTCTGACATTTTAAAATGAAAGGATTACAGATTTTTTATAAAATATCGTTGTTTTTCGGTCTAAGGAGTGACGTCACTCGTTGGACCTGCAAACTCCCTGGTAAACTTAAAATTGCTGGCCATTAAGGAAAAAAAATCAATATATTGTCATAGCTTTAGATTAACCTGCATCTAAAATACAAGAGACATAGAAACGTGCAAAATTTTTATTTTATAGGCTTTTAAACACCAATATTTTATAAATACTTACCGGAAAAAATTTCAGGAGGAAATTTTGTGGGCTTCCCACAGAAATTCGATTGGCTGATCCGGACTTTTGTATGGAACGTCCAAATTTTTTCCTCGTTTTTGACCCATTATTCTTAGGGAAAGCTGTCTGAATACATCCTTAAATTTTTCTGGTAAATAAACAATGGACGCGGACTAACGCCAATATATTCCTTGAGGGTAGACATGTGCCCTGCCAGGGCTGCCAGTGGAACGTATACAGGTGTCAGAGTAAAAAGTTGAATTACTTTAAGGGGTGATTGTTCCCAGGATACCGAACAACTTTCCCTGTAAAACATAAATGAAATTCTCAAAAAAATATTGTACTTTCCTTACTAAACGATCGATCAGCTGCTTGCATTCGGTATGGAAAGTCAATTTTTTTTTCGTATTTCCTATTTGTTTCTTAGGGAAAGTTGTTTAGTATTTTTAATATAACAAATTTGTATTCTGTGGTATAAAAATGGTGTTGAAATAAATATTCCGTTTCGGTTTCATTTATAGTTCTTATCTAATTCTAGTCGGACTCTACTCTAATGTTAATTGAAATTACAATGTCAAAATTAAAGTAGGTACCCACGATATATGTACATAAGACCCTTACTCACTATTGTTCATTTAGGATTTGGAACTTTAATTTCTGAAATGTGAAACGTCGGCGTATGTCACCGGAAGGCTCGTTTAATTTGCCTATGTTTTTTTAAGTAGTTCTGTAGTTTTGGAAGGCATTTTATTGAGAGGGTAGTAATCCCAAAGGAGAGGGGCGTCTGTATATCACGTAGGTATTTAAGTGTCCACCTTATCTCCTATGTCGCTTGTCGCAACGTTTTATAGTTAAAGCCTCCGCACATTGCCGCGATTTTATCGAGCGATATTATCGAGAGCGACTTAGCGACACCTTACACACTGGAGCGATTCCGCGATTCACGCATGCGCCCCACCACTGAATGTAGTCGAAAGAGATTGCGTCAGGTTGCGATAATATCGCGGCACTGTGTAGGATCGAACGCGACCCCATACAAAATGTACTGAAAACAAATATCGCAAAATCGCGGTGCGACTCGACGCGAGAAGTCGCTGCGATAATATCGCGGCAGTGTGTAGGATCGCGCGCGACCCCATACAAAATGTACTGGAAATCAATATCGCAAAGTCGCAGCGATATTATCGCTCGATAAAATCGCGGCAATTATGAAAAAAATCTTTGACTTTATTTTGTTGTGGTATTGAAAATACAATGTGTTAATGAATTAATGCAAAACTAGATAGTAGTTTGTTTAGAATCGAGAGCAGAATCGAATTATCATGGTTTCAGCATAGGTAATTTTTTCAAAATATTAAACAATTTGTTTGTAAAATTTAAAATTTACTGAACTCGATCTCAAGCCACCGCACGGGCACATTCACCCTACTTACTACCAAAACAAGATTCTTAAAATGTATCCATGAGCACGTTAGCGCTTTCATTCATTGCTGAAATGATAACATATCATTTTAGCTGCAAAACTTAAAGTGGGAATAACTTTAAATTTTTAGTATCACAATAATGAAATTATTGTTTCAATCGAATTATTTTGTTGTAAATCAGTTGGGGTGTATGAGGTTTTGCGCTTATTCATTAACACGTTGTATAACCAGACTTCGTTGGTATGGAGCGCGATCCGAATTATATCCTCTTAACGATGTCATTCTTAAATTACTTTTAGTAGTAACTAGTGTTTTCCGGCGACTTCGTCCGCTCAAATTATATACCAGATTTTAAGTCAGAGCTATCAAACAAAAAAGTTTCATCAAAATCGGTTCAGTAGTTTTTGCGTGATGCGCGAACAAACAAACAAACAAACAATTTTGTCAATAGATGGCGCTGCACGTCATTTAAATCGCGCTATCGAGTGTTATTTGAGTTTATATGAAGTGAACCGCAACTTTTTTGATTCCTCACGATTTTACGGTTTTATAATAGTTAAGATACAGGCTGCTAGGATAAACAGTAAGTTGCATTACTTTAAGGGGTGGTTGTACCCATGATACTGAACAATTGGCAAAAAAAAATCGACTTATCATAGACACATTCGATTCGATTGCATTTAGTATGGAAAGCCCAAATTTTTTTTTTAGATTTTCCTATTTGTTTCTTAGGGAAAGTTGTTCAGTATCGTGGGTACAATCACCCCTTAGTATTGCAACTGTTTACCCTAACACCATTTAGAAAAGGATTGCACGCGTATTTTATCGCGTAAATTCGGGGATGTGTCATCACACTAATTACGATTCTTCTAAAAACATGTAGGAACATTTTATCCTTAATTTTGAATGAAATGTTTTTCATACACAATACACGAGTGAGGTACGAAGGACTGTGGTGGGCAGCATGCGGGTAGCCAAACAGCGGCAACCGCCCCGCACCCGCCCTACCCTCTTTTTGCGGTTCTAGCTGACAGAACGCAAGATTTGGGCAAAAAGCGGTTTTAATCACATAAATAATATTTTGAATAACATAACTATATTACGTATGGATATGATTGTTGTTATATGTTTTCAGATAAGTTACTAGCGCGCGCAAAGTGTCGAAGAAGACCCAATTGGATATTCTTTCAATAATCCGCGCCAAGCAATGCTACGAGCGAGACGGCTGTGGCGCGACACAATTTTACGCTTCATTTTCTATGAAGGTAACATAATTATCTTGTTTATAATAGCATAGCGTGGAAGTAAATGTAATGCATTTAAGCATGTTCTTATTAGTAGGTTCTATTCTATTCTATATTTTAAAAAATGGCTGCCATCTTGGGTATGTGATGATTTTGCCAATGTCGAGTTTTTATAGCAAAAGTGCTTGACGTTGTACGGTTATATTGATATTTTGGTGACTTCAAGGGTTGTTCTTATAAAAGAACAATATCCTGAGCCACTGGATTTCCACTGTGGACCGGGGATGGGGCAACCGACGCGCACGCGACCACCCAATAGCAGAGCCACAGAGCAAAATCCATTAGTAGGTTAATTTATTTTCAGGCATGTTTCAAGCTAATATGGATGGTGCTTCAAAAAAAAATTCTGATTAAATATCCGCTTGTAACTTGCGACGATACCCACAATTAAGTAAGCAAATAAATTAACTTGAAACAGCACAATATTTAAACATCAAATAATAAATTAAATTCGACGTATACTTTAAGTGATAAAAATACCATTAATGCATTTTACGAAAACGTGAATTCAATGAGTTAACCATTTGTGCCACAGAGAACGGTATGGTATAATTAAGTTTTATAAAGGGTTTACTCCGCAGACTGAAACGGTGAACTCAGACCATCAAACTGAATAACTTTCACTATGGAGCCTACCTCAGGAAACGCGAAAAAAATCAGCTGTTTCATACAAAAATGCCTCTACCTACCCGACACGAATGTATAAAACAACAAATTTGTGTTCGCGTTTCTTGAGGAAGGCTTCATAGTGAAAGTTGTTCAGTTTGATGGTCTGCGTTCACTGTTTCAGCCTGTGAAGGGCTGTCCAATTACACTCTGTATAAAATTGATATGGTTAATTTCCGATGTTCTGATAATATACATGACGGCGCCTGGTGCTATCCCTCTACGGCACCTGGCGCCATCTCTCAAGTTAAAACAGAACAAGATCGCACACTAATGACGGTGCCTTGCTACAGCGCCGCCTGGTGTCGGTCTAGTGGAACGTCGGGTGTCGGTAAGGCGGTTGACAGCCATGTCAAGAGGAGTTCAGTTGAAGATTTGAATAGGAATGGCTGAACCACCGCATAACTCGACGGATCGCTAGTTCTGTGTAATCTCGGTAGTTTTACTATTAAGCAGTGATCTGTTTGCGATGAAGGCCCTCCTGCGCCTATGACGGCGCCTGGTGCTATCCCTCTACGGCACCTGGCGCCATCTCTCAAGTTAAAACAGAACAAGATCGCACACTAATGACGGTGCCTTGCTACAGCGCCGCCTGGTGTCGGTCTAGTGGAACGTCGGGTGTCGGTAAGGCGGTTGACAGCCATGTCAAGAGGAGTTCAGTTGAAGATTTGAATAGGAATGGCTGAACCACCGCATAACTCGACGGATCGCTAGTTCTGTGTAATCTCGGTAGTTTTACTATTAAGCAGTGATCTGTTTGCGATGAAGGCCCTCCTGCGCCTATATACATATTGTAAGTAAATTGACTCATACCCTTTTTCTCTAGTTCTTATTCGTAGCTCATACCTATATTTTCTTTCGAATTGGATTAGAAAAGGTTTTGCATGAAGGTTCAAAGAATCAATTTTGTCATCGTAATAATAATTACAACAAATTTTTGTTGAACCTGTACAAGTTTTAAGAGAATATCCGGAATAACCGAGAGCGCAAATGCAGCGCTACATACAAACAAAGTCTGGTGATATTTTCAATACTATCCCAATTAAAGTCAATGAAAATTTTCAGAAACGATCTAGAAACTAATCTGTGTTCGTATGAAGTCAGATTTTCGTTAAAATATACAGTTTTCATGCTAGGATTAATTTAAGATTTGTATGGAAATCTTTCAGGCACTGTAGTTTTTTTATTTTTTATTCTATTTTTTTTATATTGGGACTTTTAACCCTGAGGTTATGTCAGCCCCAGTCACTGTAACTTTAAAACTATACGTTTTAACGAAAATCTGATTTCATACAAACATAGAGATTAGTTTCTAGATTGTTTCTGAAAAATTTCATTGCATTTTTTCATTTTCATTGAATTTCATTTAATTGGTTAGTTTTGAAAATATGACCAGACTACGTTTGTATGGAGCGCGCCAACGGTAATATACACTTATTTTTCTACACTGGAATATGAGTGATACTGCCCGTAAAATAGAATTCATCATAAAAATCCAAACGAAAATCCCTTCTCAGGCCCCATTATTCCGACAAAATCCCCAATATAACACATTTTAATCACATTATTATCACGTAGCCGATCCATCACATTCTTTAGACGGTATTAGCATTAGCTGACCGTCCAACAAAAGGGATTTTAATTCAGTTCCTCGTATGCTTTGTTACATGTGATTCTTTATTCTATCTTCTTTCTTTTTGACGGAGAGCTCATACAATTTACTTTTCACAAAGAGACCCTTATGTGTTTGTGAATAGTAAGTAGGGAAATTGCGTTGTTTTCAAAGAATTTAGTTGTTTTCGCGTTTTGAGAATTGCGTAAACGGTGTGGAAATGTAGTTTTAAAATAAGATAAATAGCTATATTTAAAAATTAGAAAAATTATTAGAGTTTAACTGCGACTTCGTCCGCACAAATTATATACCAGATTTTAAGTCAAATCATAAGCTATCAAACATAAAAGTTTCATAAAAATCGGTTAAGTAGTTGCGCGATGCTCGCACAAACAAACAGACAATCAGACGGACAAAATTTCGAAAAAAAGGTTGATTTGGAGTCCGACACCTAAAAACCATAGCGTAATCTTTGTTTGCAAATATCTTCAATGTACAGAGACACTTCTTTTATAATTATCTATCGTATCATTTCTAATACATAACAACATACAAATTTGAGAGGAGGTGATGGGGAGGGGTTTCCCCAGTCGAGATGCATAGTTTTTGAGACAAACATTGTTGTAAAATTTTCAGCCCTAACATCAGACTCCACTATTCTCGTCAATATTATGTCAGGAGTAAGCTGGGTTCATCATAGGGTTTACTTGCCCAACTTCTTTGAAAAAGGGGGAAAAAAGCACCCGAAAAATCACATGTACACACGGAGACACATCAAGCTACGCAAAACAAGCATAAGCTGGCCGCGCGACGCTATACGTTACTCTATCCACGCGCGGCCAGCTTATTTTGGTTTTGTGTAGCTTTATATGGCGCCGTGTGTACAAGCGAAAAAAAAAGTATTTTCCTTTACAGTAGCGTCCAAATAATTATGGTCCGAGCGAGACCTCAACCGCACATTCAGGTAGTACATTTCAAAAACCAACCCAGAAAGTCTTTTGTCTTCTAAATATTATGTTACCCAAGTTAACATTAATATTTATAAAATGCCCCTCAAGTCAACTTTAAATTGAAGCTTGCTTTTCAGAAATTCGGTAGATATTACAAAGCAGGCTAAGAACCTCCCGCCTAGAGGCGCCCTACTGCTCAGATTTAATTAACAAGATATGCGTCTCTTTTAAACCGACTCTACCTACTTTTGGGACATTGGAGATTAATTCAATGAGCCGGCGAGATATAAATAAAACGGGTCTGTACGTTAATTAATCATCAAAAGATATTATAAGTTAAATTACTATCTTCGTCAGCCTGTATACGTCCCACTGTAGAACACAGTAATACTCTCAAGGAGGGTGTACCCTACATACAGGTTGTTAGTAACAGTTGCATTACTTTAAGGGGTGATCGTACCCATGATACTGAAGATCTTTCCGTAAGAAACCTATTTGACATTCGCAAAACAAATTCTTCGATACTAAATTCAAGCAGCAGATCGAACGTTTGTATGAAAAGTCAACATTATTTCTTTCGAATTTTCCTTTGTTCCTTTGGGAAATTTGTTCAGTATCATGAGTCCAATTTCCGCTTAAAGTAAGCAACTATTTACCCTAACACCCTGTACAGTATACACCAATAGCCTTGGACCGACTGGCCCGGATACCATAAAGAGATAATTCATAATCATCAGCCTATATAGGGTCCTTCTTAATATGCTGACACTTTTTTAAGGGGATGTTCAGACCATCAAACTGAACAACTTTCTCTATGGAACCAACATCGAAATCGCGAAAAAAAAATCAGCTTTTCTATACAAAACTGCAATCCTACTTGAGCCAAATGTATGGGACGGCAGATTTTTTTTTCTCGATTTCGATGGTGGTCCCATAGAGAAAGTTGTTCAGTTTGATGGTCTGATCATCCTCTTAAAAAAGTGTCAGCATATTAAGTTGGACCCTGTATACGTCCCACTGCAGGGCAAAGGGAGTATGGGCATCTCAGTCCACGCCCAATGCGGATCGATAGACTTCACATAATATGCATCAGAATTTCTTCCTCAGCGTATGCCGGTTTCCTCACGATGTTTTCCTTCAACATTTTGAGAGCAGTCTTTTTCCCGGCATGCAGCATAAGAATGGCCATTAGGGATTGGGCTGATAAAACACACAGGCTGGAGTGGTCTGGCCTAGTAGGGTCTACAACACTCTAAGAAATTTATCAGCAATGTGACAACTCGTGTTTTAAAGTTGAAAATCACCCTAGATCCCAGCTGCCAAGCATGCGGAGAGGATGAAGAGACCATGGAACATATTCTTTGTGACTGTGATGTCTTGGCGGCAAAACGCATGTGCCTCCTCGGAGATGGATCCCCAAAACCGGGAGATCTTAGGTTTCTTCCCCTCAATGATATTGCCTCCTTCATTGACCATGAATTTGAAGGGTGAAGAAAGCAAAAAGTATTGGGGCTAACACAAAAGATCCCACTGGGCCGAAGTGTTACTGGCTTGCCAGCCCCCACAACAAGATAAGAGATAAGATAAGAGCATTCGGTATTACCTACAGAAGTCAGAATAACTCATTAGTACATGCATGCAAAATTACTACAAAGTGCAGGTCACATCAGTAAGGATCCCAGATCGCATATTTTCATTCGATTATAATATCTGATGCGAAATTGTTTTCATTATCCGTTTTGTTTCGTGTATTGTTTCCCCTCGCGAATCTCGTAAATTATGAACTGTATGTTTTCCTGCAAGCCCTCAGGCAAGCTTCAGCTGTGTTAAAACGAATTGAAAACCGGTAATCGAATGCGCGCAATGGGAGCTATGTCAATATTTTAAATTTAAATATCAATTTTAATATTTATTTTTATTTCATCTCGTATGACATCCATCTAGCGAATCAAAAAATAATATATACCTTTTAAAATGGATTGGTTGGCAATTACAAAACTTGTTCCAGAGTTGGATACACCTGCTACATTATTCATTTGTTTGGGTAAGAAAGAAATATTTAAGTCACCGTCACTCACGTTTGACAGCTGCGATAAGTACGGTGCCGCGTATCGCACGCGATACAGGTTATCGCGCATTGACCTAAGGCGCATTTTAGCTCGTCGTTCTTGAAGCGCAAAGTAGTCCAATCATTTTAGAGTTTCCTTGTATGGACACCCTAACAATAATTAATCTATCGCTGAAACTTTGCAGTGTGATAAAGTAAAGTATACAGATTACGGTTGACAAATAATCTAGTTATTTGTCAACCATAATCGGTATACTTTACTTTATCACAATGCAAATTTTGTTTTTGCTCCGATTGGTTTGCTCCCATAGAAAAATTTGTTCAGTTTGATGGGTAGACTCTTAGTTTAAAAGGATGCTAATGATATCAATTTCACTCTGTATACGTGGGCGTACCCTAATTGAATTTGCTTTAAGGGTACGGGACGCGCTCGTCCATGCCCCAGCACACCGCGCTCGATTGATCTGTCGCGACGGCAGAACATCACAAATATTTTTATTCAACTACGGTAGAAATATTGAATAATCTATGTTCAAGTCTCAAACAAAAAATTATTTAATGAATGTTTGAAAGGAGATAAAGAGCGGCATCGGTGGAAACTTTGTTGTTATTCCACTTGAAGGCTTCCACACATTGCAGCGATATTATCGAGCGATTTTATCGAGCGATATTATCGACAGCGATATCGCGACACCTTACACACTGCAGCGATTCCGCGATTCGCGTCACGCATGCGCCCTTCACTGAATGTAGTAGAAAGAGATTGCGTCAGGTTGCGATAATATCGCGGCAGTGTGTGGGATCGAGCGCGTCCCCATACAAAATGTACTGAGAACAATTATCGCAAAATCGCAGCGATATTATCGCTCGATAATATCGCGGCAGTGTGTAGGATCGCGCGCGTCCCCATACAAAATGTACTGAGAACAATTATCGCAAAATCGCAGCGATAATATCGCTGCAATGAGCGGAGGCCTTAAGGGTCAGAGGCTGAACGCGTCATCTGACGACGCAGTTCGACGACAAAATTAAAAAAAAAAACCAGAACAGCTGCCCTCCTAATTAGAATTTTCGGAATTACACAACGTTGCCAACATTTTGTAGCGCATATTTTAGGCAAAATAACGTAATATTGTAATATAGGTGCTAGAACAGGCGAGTAAGGTGATTTTTTATTATTAACTTAAACATTTTGTAAGCTACATTAGCTCATTTCTTCGTAAGTATCAATTTAGGAAAGTTACCGATATCATAAAAGTGGATTGTTTATACTTACCGACATCGGCCAAAAACTTCAATAACGACGATGTCTCATTTTACAAGGCTCTGAAATATTTACCTGTAAAGAAGGAGCACAATTTAATATGATGCATTATAAAATATTTTGGTAGGTATTGAATTTTTTTACGGTGCTTGAGAATATAAAACAAGCCAAATTCAGCCATAACGTCTTTCTGCGACGTAGGTAAAATTTACCAATCTACGGCGAACTCAAAAGTATGCTTAAGTGTGTAATTTAACAATTGCAGCAAAAGGTTTAATCGATTGATTCGAATATGCCAGAGGAGGAGTATTAATCAAACTGTAGGTAGTTATAATCCAGTCACAGCAAACTATTTGCAGTTATTCGTCACTTGATGATGGGTGGCGTCCATTTCAAATCCATGGTGGTCCAGTGGCGAGTAACCTTGCCTGCCGTGCAGGAGGCGATCGTTCGATCCCCGTCCAAGCCGACTCGTACTAATGAGTTTTTCGGAATTTATGTACGATTTGTAAAACCACTGGCTTTTCGGTGAAGGAAAACATCGTGAGGAATCCTGCATGCTTTAATTTCGAGGCATGTATTGTACCCACTGTCCATTATAAGTAGCGACGGGCTCACCCCCCGTCACACTGGACAGAGTTTCGGTACTACTGGTGAAACGTGGATTTTCTGAGGTTTCAGAATATCTCTGACTCGGGGAATATAGACGTGAGCATATGCTATGCTATGCTATGCTATGCCATTTCAAATCGTTGGACTTATACCTACATATCTTTTTCATGAATCAAATGATAGATCAGGCGCCATGAAGGGTTTAGTATATTTTTAGGGTCTGAACCATCCTTTTGACCTCAAGAATATACAACTAACTACCTCCGTGGTGTAATGGTTAAGAGCATTGGGCTCTTGAGGTCGTGGGTTCGATTCCCACTGGGGACACCTAGGTATCACTAGTGAAACGTCACTTGTGCGTTTTCCCCCAGTTTGGTTAGGACATTGCAGGCTGAATCACCTGATTGTCTGAAAAGAAAGATGATTCGTGCTTCGGATCGGTCCCGGCTTCTATCTTTGATGGTAGTAGACGTTACATATAAACTAAGTCGGAGGCCGTAAGGCGTCTGAAAAAACTCTGACTCCAGGGCTTGCTGCCCACACGATACGAAGAAGAGACCTCAAGAATTCATTACTGAAGTCGAAGCGTAGTTAGTTTTATTAATTTCACTTGTGTGAGCACTTATGCTCCTTCCCATTTAAATCGGACCATGCGAGCCCCGGGTTCAGCGGCTGAGCATGCGGCGAGACACAAGAGGTCTTGGTACAGTAATTTGGCAGTGGCATATGACTTCGTTCCGGTCGCGTTTGAGACAGCGGGCCCTTGGGGTACCGAGGCCAAAATTTTTGTGCAGGAGATCGGCCGGCGATTGAGGGCTAAAGGTGGCGACCCGCGCTCTGGCGCTTTTTTGGTGCAGAGGTTGTCTTTGACAGTTCAAAGGGGAAATGCCGCTAGCGTCTTGGGGACCTTGGAGCCGGAGTGGCGTGGGGCTGGGCCTAGGAGTGTGAATTAGTCTGTATGTTGACGAAGCATGTGGCGGATAAGGAGTGTATAGGTTAAAGTGTTGACGAAGCATGTTGCTGATTGTGATCCTGTTTAAAAATTATTATATGTTTAACTTTTGACGAAGCGTGTTGCAGATGCAGATAATTATGTCGCCATTTTTGACGAAGCGTGTTGCAGATTTGAAGTATGTATATTCTTATAAATTTTATTTCACTTGTCATATATTTAGATCAGTTTCAGTCTGATTCAGTTTGGAAGGCACTATTCAAGTACGTACATTTTATTTCAAGTCGGTTAAATAAGTAATTTATTCATGTTCAAGTCAACAGGTTGCGCTGGCTCGACGCCAGATAGTCTGAAGGCGACACTAAAACTTGTAATAGAGAAAAAAATATATCTTTCGTTCAATAGAATATTTCGAGTGGATGTACTCGAGAACACTATGAGAGTTTAAGGATTATTAAGTTGCGGGTTCAAATCCCGTCTGAGTCGTAATTTATTCCATTTTTAATTTGACGGAGCGGCAGACGTCAGTCCGTCATTTGCGAAGCATGTAGTTGTATGATACAGCACGTAGAAGCACACACGGTGCGTCAATCCGTCACCGTGTGTGCTTCTACGTGCGGTTTCTTACAACTCCTTGCTTCACAAATGACGGACTGACGTCTGCCGCTCCGTCAAAACGTCATCGTGTGTCATCCCACTAAGGATTAGTCTGAAATAATTTTGGGGCAGACGCGCGTTGCGGAGAATTATGGACACCCAATCATGAGAGTCTTGGTTCGAATAAGCACGGACAACGTGTCATTGTACCAATGAGTTTTTTAACTATGTCCACAATATAGACAGCTCTCAAACGGTGAAGGAAAACATCGCGAGGAAACCTGCATACGGTGAAGAATAAATTCGGATGCATACGAGTATGTTAAATCTACCATACTCCCCTCCCTGATGGTAGGCTTGAGCCCTGCAGTGGGACGTATATAGGCTGATGATGATGAATTCTCTCTGTATTAATTCCATTTACTAGTATACGGTTTCTGGGCCAGCCCGGTTTTTATTTACCTTAGAGTATGCACTTTAATCACACCAAGTTTCATAATAACGCATTTTCTGTGAAAATATAAACAGTCTAGCCAGGTATTATAGTTGAAAAGACACATCCTTTTATTATACGGCACATGTTTTTCCTTTTCTTGTGTATATGGGACAGTGAAAAAAAAAATGTCCGTCCGTCTGTGACAGTCATTTTTCTCAGAGACCGTTTGACATAGGAAGCTGAAATAAATGTTTTTTTTTTATTTATTTATTATGTAGGTAGACAGACAGATGGACGAACGGACGGACGGACAAAGTAGGCTTATGAATATACGTTGGTACCCTTTAGGTAGGCAACCCTAAAAATTACATTTCTTTTTTTCGTACGACATCCAGTAAACGAGTGGATTTAGGTGTAATGCCCAAATTATACGAAATCTGATATAATAGCGACTGGGGGATTTGGAAATATTATTCGTGGTTTCTTATGCAGTTCTTTCGTAATATGTTTTTATTACTTACTATAACACAACATGCTGTGTACGCATGTAACTGGCAATACAAGGTGTAAGAAAAAATATGATTTACCTTTAATTTAAAATTATAACCCTATTATGTTTCAATGTAAATTAAAAAAAAAATACAAATCATTTATTTGCCAATAAATAGGGTAGGTACAGTAAATGTTATCCTCGACCTTTGCTAAATGTTGCATGCCTTTTAACCACCATATAATAAGGTCCTTCTTAATATGCTGACACTTTTTTAAGGGGATGATCAGACCATCAGTGATCCACCTATGATCAATTTGAACAACTTTCTCTATAGTACCAACATCGAAATCACGAAAAAAAAACTACTGTCCCTTACATTTAATGATACTTTTCCTTACACCCTGTATATTTTTTAGTAAATACTAGACCATTATAATCAAACAAGTAAAACTTCACGTAGTTTTAAAGGCAAACAAAGCGCATGCAACAGTTAGCAAAGGTCGAGAGAGCTAAGAACGTTCACAACAGGTAGGCTGGCGGGCGGCCAAGCGACCAAGCTACGGCTACGGTTCGTGCTACGAGCCTACGATACTCGTAGACGTGCTACGGTGCACTCAAATGACTTTCACATTGTTGTAGTTTTTTTTGCGGCGGAGCTTTTTGCTAAGACATTTTTAGTGTTCCCTACCGAAATTGGCAAAACGGAACAGTTATGGAATCAGCTCGGTGTCTGTCCGTCCGTCCGTCCGTCTGTCATAGGCATTTTTCTCAGAGACCGTTTGACATAGGAAGCTGAAATTCGGCACAGATATAGAAATTACTGGTCCAATATCATAAATAAAGTAAAAAAAGGTTAATGTTTATATTAAGGGGCAATTTGGGGAGGTCAAAAGGGTAAATTAAAAAAAATATTTTTCTACCGTATGGGGTGGAGTATCAATTGAAAGCTTAAGAAAATACGAGTCTAAAAATATAATTTTCAATATTTAAATTAAAACTTTCTTTAACAAAATTTTCAATTCAATCCAATAAATTGCTGTTCCCATCTCTATTTAAAAAAATATAGCCGTATAAAATCTGAAAAAAATCATAAACATCAGAAATAATGCATAGATGCATAGTTTTTTTTTAAACTCTAAAGGCACAGTGAAAGTGTATCTACTACTACAGGGTGTAACAAAACACCCTAGTAATACTTAAGGGGTGCTTTAGACTATTAAACTGAACAACTTTCACTATACGATGGAGACAACTTCGAAATCGTGATAAAAAATATGCTGTTCCATACAAAACTGGAGTACCGAGTCGACTACAATATGAAATGACAGTGTCCAAGGTGTGCTAGGTTACGTCATAATAAATAAATAAAAATGACGTGCATAAAAAAAGACCTAGCTTGCCTAAATGGAAAATAAAATAGTGTCGACATCTTCTCACAAAAATGTTGACAAGGAAACTGTAAGCATGCCTCATAATTTAAGCAAATTAATTACAAATCCTTCCCCGATACTTCGCTAACCACATTTCTCGGGGAGACGAATCACCTAATTTTCATTACATTGCGACGAGCCGAGGTTAAGCGTCCATATCATTCTGTCGTTTACAAATTTTATTACTCCCGCCTTTGTTCTGCTTTACGGGCACGGATTCCTTAAAACGCTGTGTTGATATACATGGTGTTCTTGCGAATTGAACATACATAAACTTAGTACCATAAAGGTATTATGCCTTACAGGAATAGCGCAACAAACATGAGTTGTCAAATGAAACCTTTTTTGGATGTTTTTTGGAGACTATTCGCAGGCAAAAATTCGAATATTGTCTATAATTCTGAGTCTAACGTGAAGTTGTGGATAAATTAATGAAGTAGTGTCAGTATATTTCATAAAATTATCTACGATTTCACTTTAGATTCGCAATTATTCACGGAAACCTAATTGTAAAAATTAATTGGAGACTAAAAAAACGGTCCTTTTGCCTAGCATCACGTATCTCTTTCTATTATACAGTGGTGCCGCTAGGTACATCTCGCTCTCTCAGCTGTATGTTCCTCTATTCCTGGTATAAAAACCTCTATGCTTAGTACCGTATTCCTTTTCGGATTAGTC
This sequence comes from Agonopterix heracliana, assembly GCA_963693445.1. Lineage (NCBI taxonomy): Eukaryota > Metazoa > Arthropoda > Insecta > Lepidoptera > Depressariidae > Agonopterix > Agonopterix heracliana. The sequence goes on from OY856310.1 coordinate 9,339,650, forward strand.
AGTAATTTTGATACATCCTAGCAAGATTAATAATTAAAGAACTGGACATTCGAGAGGTGCACACTGCGAAAGAAATATTATCCTTCCGAAAGCGCTAATGCGCGCTGCATGCAACGATGTCTGGTTATATTTTCAATACTAACCAATTAAAGTAAATTAAATTTTGCAGAAACAATCTAGAAACTAATCTCTAATGCTTGTATAATGACAGATTTTCATTAAAATTCGTTTCTAGCAAGAGATTTAAACTTATCACTATAGAAAGGACATCGCGAACCAAATCGTAATCCATGACCCCGAGGTACCAAGTCGGTCTAGTTTGACACGTCGCACTGACATGATGCATTCAAATTTTTTGTATGAAAACCTGTCCAATGTCTTCTCTATAACTAGTAATAAGATAAATCTCTTTGGTTTCTAGATTGTCTCTTAAGGGTTGAACTACCAACCACCATCACCTACACCACGTAGCACAGCATCGCATTTTTCCGTCGCTCCATCCTTTTCTGTCACTCAGGAACGTCATTTGTTAGAGCATATAAGATAGACGGAACGCGATCGCACGCGGCGTGCTATTCCGTTCCGTCTATCTTATATGCTCTATTGACTTTAATTGGTAAGACTTAAAATTAAAACCAGACTTTGTTTGTATGGAGCGCGCCAACGGTAATATACCCTAAGTTGCCCTGTAAGACATCCACTAAAAGAAATGGGGTGGTCACACAGTGCTGAGCTGGCTGTTTAAAAGTATAGTATGAAATTTCTTAGTTCCATGTAAGGAACAGGTTAGATCGAATGGTTTTATCAATCAATTTTTCACCACTAAATGGAACTAAACTATCAAAACTAGCGGGTAATTTTTTTGATGTATTCCAATAAAATCAAGTTTAATCATTGTAGTTCGTTTGTTATACTGCTTTTGTTAAAAAGTTCTGTTCTCTATTTGTTGTTTGGATTTAATAATTTTTTGGGAAGGCATTATCTCTTCAGGCACCTAGATTAGGAGCTTAGGGTTTTCAATTGTTCTTGTAAAGATTTAATAAAGCTTTATTATTAATACAAACTAGACCCAAATCTGAATTTATTTTGTTCCTTTGTAACATTTAATCAAATTATACAATTACGAAAAAAATCACACCATTTGTAAATCTTCTCGTACTTGTAACCTGACGGATGACATTAAAAATACATTTCGAAGATGTCTTCCATTCATCGGATGATTTATGAACGCTGCCGACTCATGATTTTACAAGAATTTACCCACTTTCTTTATTAGCATTTCAGTTATTTAATGGAAATGGAAAATTGGGTAAATGCCTTTCTTGGTTCAAGTTTTTATTATGATGTACGTTCAATATGTGTGTCGTATAGTATATCGTCATCAGTTACAATTTGTATGAAAAACAGATTGTTTTAATGCTATAACTGATGTTCAAGCTGAAACTGATAGCGAACTACTAAGAATTTTGTCTCAGTAGTCCTGAACTGCTACTGAATTACTAAACTACTGAGACTTTTTAGAGTTCCGTACCCAACTTTACTAAAAATTAAGCCTAAGCTGTCCGTCCGTCAGTCCTACCTATAAAGGGCTGTATCTTTCAAATAATGATAGCTAATCGTTTGCAATTTTCACAGAAAATGCGTTATTTTTACCAGCGGACTTGCTAACAACAAAACATTTAGGTTTTTTATACAAGAAGCGTGTTACTTTCAACACTTTTACCCGACTGCGCGACGCAAAGGAAGGGTAATGTTTTGTTAATGGTCTATCGTAATAAATACAAACGTAAAACTTGGTGTTATTATAGTGAAAACACAAATAATAAAAACCAGCCAAGTGTGTGTCGGGCTTGCACTAAAGATCCCGGAGAAAACGTTTTTTTTTGTTGTAATATTGAGGTTTGTCACTATCGTTGCATGTGGCTATTATATACGTTCCTTTGTCTCTGCCTATCCCAGTGGGAGACAGGCGTGAGAATATGTATGTATGTTGTAGAACCCGACTCGCACTTGGCCCGTTTTTTTGTCTCGGTAGTGCAGTACGGAATTTTTGTTTTCATGTACAAAAATAAAAGCAAGCGAAGCAGCGATCAGAAACTAGTAGTCAAGAGATAAAACTGAACAATGTAAGTTATCGGAACAATGAAGGGAAACAATCTTTCGTTTCCATACAAATTAAGCACAAATAAGTACAGCGGTAGCCAAGTTCGACTCCGGCGTTTTATCGAGAATCTTCGCCAAAAGTTTTTACGGTTTGATTTGTTACAACTCAGTCACATCGATATAGGTTTCTGGATGCGATACGAATGAAACGTTTTCAGCATTTTATTATGGGTAATAAGTTTTTGATCATTAACAAACAATACAGCTAACTGCCTCCTTGGTCTAATGGTTAAGAGCATTGGGCTCTTGACACGGAGATTGTGGGTTCGATTCACACGGGGGAAACCTGTGATATATCACTTTGTGCGTTTTTCCCCAGTTAGTTAGGATATTGCAGGCTGATTCACCTTGTTGTCTGAAAAGCAAAATGATTCCGTACTCTGGATGACACGTTAAGCCGTTGGTCCCGGCTACTATCTCTGGTGGTAGTATTCGTTACATAAAAACCACGTCAGAGGCCGTAAGGCGGTCTGAAAAAACTCTTACACCGCAGGGCTTGCTGCCCACACGATAAGAAGAAGAATACTAATAATAATAGGTTCATTGCAGGTTTTATCTGTTTATTATAAACATTTGGTGTTCAGAGAGGTATATGACAACTATTATGTTTTTAATTTATTTTATTTGTCATCAGTTTGTCATGTTCGCGTTTATTCTAAAACACAAACGATTTTTATGTCCTTCCTCTAGTATAACGAGTTAAAATTAGTCGTCCTTCACTGTTTTTCCTATGAAAAATTTTAGTTTCATTTAGAAACGAAAGTTTTTAGACGAAAATTATCGTATCGTTTTTGAAATACAGTAGATTTGCACACGTATATTTGTATCTAGCTAGATTTTAGAACACAACTAGCTTTGTTTCAATTGCACCACTTTATGCTTTTTAGCTTACACAAATTTTGAAGTATGAACAAGCAAAAAATTTTACCTACAGGAAAAAGGGTACAAGTAGACTCGATCCAATTGTACTTGTACCCTTTTACACTTGAGACACAGTAATATTAAAGGTCAGGCCACACAGAGGCGATACCGGGAGCGGACCAAGCGAGGGCGGGATTTTTTGTAATGTTGGACCCTGCCACGCTGAGATCCGGGCCGGGAGAGACGCGATGCGGAGCGGTACCCACCCGAGCAACGCAATGACAAACAGGTGGCCGCGACGCGGACCAGGAGCGGCGCGGCGTGGACTGGAGGCGGACTGCGAATCCCGCACCGGACCTTTTGTGGCACGCCTAAAAACGCATTTGCTTCCCGCAGATCCGCCCCCGACCGGTTTCCCGCAATCCCGCCTCTGTATGGACTGACCTTTAATATTACTGTGCCTCAAGTGAAAAAGGATACAATTACAATTGGATCGATTCTACTTGCACCCTTTTTCACTGCGGTTTTGTACTTGTTCACACTCCTTGAAAATGTAAGCTAAAAAGCATAAAGTTTTACAACAGAAAGAAAGGTTAGATGTATTCTAAAATCTACTTAAATATATGTGTGGAAATCTAAAGAATCTGTGAAATTATTATGTACTATCTTCCAGCTCTTCCAGCGTTCTCCAACATCCAGGTTCGGTTACGGCTTCACGCTTTGCTAGTCCACTCGCTCCGCTCGGTTTGAACTCCTTACTTATTTGGGAGATGTTTAAAAAGTTCCTGGATTACGAAATGGATTTCAAGGGATGAATACTGATACGTTTATTGATTTCGGATTACAAACGTCTATGACGTCGGAGGTTTTTGACGTTGATACGTGTTATTGTTATTTGAATCGGATGAAGGAAAGAATATTTAAGCGCATTATAACTTGTTTTGCTCTTTCGAGTCACATTTTTTTTGTAGTATGATCTGCTAAACCACATCCCATTCATTTCGGTAGAGTAGTTTTTACGTTTTGTATAGGGTCCTTCTTCATATGCTGGCGGTTTTTCAAGGGGATGATCAGACCATCATACTAAACAACTTTTTCGATGGGCCCAACATTCCCTTAAAAACAGTCAGCCAATTAGGAAGGACCCTGAATAATGCAGCATGTTGATACGCTTTAAGGTATTTGAAAGCATGTAAAATATAGGATCTATTGATAGCATCCGTATTGAATATGAATTTTGGAAACCAACTATTCTTGCACTATTGAGTCAGTTAAGAAAAATACTGGACATTTTAAGAGAGAATCGACAAAGAAAATATTTCTTTTGTCTACTTTAGTCACGTCATTGTAAACGACTGTGATTGGTCGAATGGTTGATGACGTCAACTACTTGTATACAGTTGCGTGTAGAGTGTGAGTGTCGTATAAAGTTTACAAGTATGTGATGTCACGATGACGTGTTGCCACGTATTTTGTCAGGAAAAGCGTTTTCGCGGGATATTGAACAACTTTCTCTATGGGACCAACTTAGAAATCACGAAAAAAAAGCAGCTGTCCCATACATTTGCCTCGAGTCGGTTTGCAGTTTTGTATGGGACATCTGTTTTTTTTTTTCTCGATTTCGATTTTGGTCCCATAGAGAAACTTGTTCAGTTTGATGGTCTGATCATCCCCTTAAAAAAGTGTCAGCATATTAAGTTGGACCCTGTATGTAATGAAACTTAAATAGAGTATCAATGATTAGCGTAGGACAGTAAAAACCTGTCAAATACCCTATTATGACTGAATTCTTAAGAGGTAACTAATTTTAATGACATTGGTTGAAAAAGAAAGGCTTTATTTTATTTAATATTAGTAATTTTACTTTGAAATACACCAACGGATTATATAGACGAAATAATTACAAAACACTTAAAAAGTTTTAGTCCCTGACTATTTTATGTCTCTCTTTATTAAAAAAAACCGTTCAACTCATTTTTGTATGACCTGAAAAATAGCGCAAACCTTTTAAATAAATTGGACCAATTACATCTAACGAAAAACGAGAAAACAAGGCGATTATCTTTAAAATTAAACAAATAAATTCAAAATAATACCTTGCTTATCCAATCCATCGGATTGTGGGCGTTTGTAATATCATTAGGGATACAATGGGGTTCCGGCGCCCAGGGCCGTCTTAATCATATTGGGCGCCAATGTGCGAAAATCAGCCTGCCCCACATTCCAACAAAAAAATTAACAAATTTAAATTATTCCTTTTCATTTTCCGCCCCGTAGTTGCCGCACGTGTTTGTTAGAACATCAGTTTAATTCTTGGAGTACCTAAACTAAATTGGCTTGCACGTCGCAAGTCGCAATTGTACGAGCTGAAACTGCCGAAAGTGGCATGAGGCGTAAACAATATGGATATAATGAATGTTTGTTAAGTAATTTTGTAACAAAACACTTAAGGGGTGCTTCAACCGATGAAATTGAACAACTTTCACTATGGAGCCAAAATCGAAATCGCGAAGAAAATAGCTGTCCAATTCAAAACGGCTGTACCGACTCGACTTAAATGTATGGGACAGCAGATTTTTTTTTGCGTTTTCGAAGTTGGCTCTATAGTGAAAGTGGTTCAGTTTGATGGTCTGAAGTACCCCCTTTAGTATTACTAGGGTATTTTGTTACACCCTATATACGGTATGGTGTATAAGGCGATCGGCTTGCGCCCCCTTGTTCCCTGCGCCCGGGTGCCACGCAACCCTTGCACCCTTGCTTAAGACAGCCCTGCCGGAGCCTTGCAAATGACCCGTGACGAAGACTCGCCAGATCAATTTAAAATACTTACCCTTGTTAAAATCTTTTCGACTTTGACACGACAATACTGTAAGCGCTACGTCGAATTTAATTACTTAAATTTTCGTTTCTTTTGATACTTTCACATTGAAAAGTTTTATGAATGTTGATATGAAGTCAAAGTCGGTTTGTTGATCATTTATTAATATTTGACTATGAATAATGATTACCTACTTTCTTACTCTCATAAGCAAGCATAAGTTTGGAATTTTCATCAATCATATCGATATACTAGTATATCGATATGATTGATGAAAATTCCAAACTAAATAAATGATCAACAAACCGACTTTGACTTCATATCAACATTAATAAAACATTTCAATGTGAAAGTATCAAAAAAGAAACGAAAATTTAAGTAATTAAATTCGACGTAGCGCTTACAGTATTGTCGTGTCAAAGTCGAAAAGATTACTCTTTTTTCAATATAATTATTAATTTACTTAGTTGAATAAGAATTATGCAACAACTCTTAAATAATTAACTCTTAAAAAAGCCGTGGTGGTCCAGTGGCGAGTAACCTTGCCTGCCGTGCAGGAGGCGATGGTTCGATCCCCGTCCAGCCAGGCCGACTCGTACCAATGAGTTTTTCGGAATTTATGTACGATTTGTAACACCACTGGCTTTTCGGTGACGGAAAACATCGTGAGGAAACCTGCATGCTTCAATTTCGAGGAATGTATTTGTACCACTGTCCATTATAAGTGGCGACGGGCTCACCCCCCGTCACACTGGACAAAGTCTTGATACTACTGGTGAAACGTGGATGTTCTGAGGTTTCAGAATATGACTACCCCCTCGGGGAATATAGTCGTGAGCATATGCTTATGCTTATGCTCTTAAATAATTTGAGTCATTAGAGTGGTCACTTTTATTTTTATTTTACATCCAGATTCATATCAGCCGATAAACTTCCACTGCTGGACATAGGCTTCCCCAAAAATAGGGGGGATTTGCCATAATCGCCACGCTTGGCAGGCGGGTAGGCGATCGCAGTTGGATTGAATGTGTGTACTCGGAGGATGCTGCTGCCCATCCTCCGGTAGCCACCCAGATTGTGTTAGGTATATTTTATAAGCGAAAGACCGACCAAAGTTATATTTTGATCTGATCCAGTTTCTTGGCACGCACCGGCTAATATCTTGTATCCTAATGCCCTCGCGCACCAGACGACCATGACAGCGACTATGACCAGTGGCTGCTTGGTCACTGCGACCAAGTAAACTATAGAAAATCGTCATTGTCATGGCACTCGACTTCCACGACGACGACCAAGTTTCCATAGTTTCCGTGGTCGGGTCGTCGTAGTCTTGTGTACGAGGTCCCTTATTATTTTTGTTTTAGCTCCCTAAATATTGTGGAAGAGCCACAACATAAACCATCATTCACGACTTTGGACCAGTTTTGGTAAGAATATTTTCAAGTTGCCTAATTAAAGATAGGATGTTCTATTTTGACTACTTGTGACTTTGCTTAAACCTTTTAGTGGCATTTTCAACGTGCCTTTCGAACATAAATTGAGAGTCTTTTTAAATCTCCGATATGTAAGTAAATAACGTAATCCCATCTGAGTACATGAAGCGGTAAGCACGCCGCGGTCTCTGTCATCTTGGCGCTATTGTGCGACGGAATCGCTTTTCCATCAAAGTTATTATCCTATTTAAGTGCAACTATTGGGATTTTTTTTATGAAAATTGGAACTTCACAATATTTCCAAACCGTTGAAATCCTGATCGGCCACGACATGAGTGATATAAAACCGTATTTTCTGTTAAGAAAATAAATAAAATAATGCTGAATGCAAAACTGAAAGAAGCCTGCCCTGCCATTTATTTAATTAGAGTGTGTTTAGTAATATATTAATACATACTTATGACCAGATTCCTTTTCGGGTGAACAGAAATGTTGCTAAAACGAATTATAGAATAGAACATTTAGGGGGTTAAGGTGCGCTAGGTGCAAAATATATGTAACCAATTTTTCGCCCACAAAAACATTTATAAATAGGTTTCGCCTTGTTAGACTGAGAGACTGAGACTGTAAGACTTTAGACCCATGGGAAAAGTTGGCTATCTACATTGTTTTTTTGTGATTTCCGGTTTGCTTCCCATACTAAAAGTTATTTAGTTTGACGGTCCAAACCACCCCTAAAAATTATTCGACTGATTTCAATGTCCTGTAGTAAAAGAAACTCCATCAATCTTAAATCTCAGCACGCGTTAAAAATCTCAGTACGTACGTAAATAGCGTAATCCCTTCCGAGTAAGAGGCCGTAAGCACAGCCGCGATTCCCGTCATCGTAGCGCTATAACAGCGGCCATTGTATGAGAGCTTATTGTGCGACGGGATTGGTTTCCCAGCGAAGAAAGCGCTGGGGAATCGATTTAAAATTTTCTTGAAAGAACCCAACAACAATAGCTAATACTCGGATTCGAGATCTGTGGTACATGGGGGTAATAATTAGGTGCCGTGAATCTTGGTGGTATATAATATGAAAGCGGTGTGTGTCTGGGGTGGAGTTTTTGTGCCCTATATAAAATTTTATGTAGGGCGAATTTTCTGATAACATTGCGACCAAAAAGTTGAATGTTAAATTATTCCGGTCATTAATTTTATACTACTATTACTAGATCGTCAATTGTTTGTACATTGATTGAATATTCAAAATGATAAATTAACCTATAGCATTTAATAGATAATAGTACTAACCGCCTATTCAATGTGCGTTACTTTATCTTTCTCTTTGAACCTTGTAGTCATAACAAAATCAACAACACGGAACATCAAACGTTTTTGAAATTTACTAACTGAAATGATAGAATTAATTATTTAATGTTTTTAAGTAACAAATTAACAACATTAGTAAAACCATGTCAATTAGGTTCAAGAGTCGTGAAGCAGGCGCAAACAATTATTTTTGTCCAAATAATTCTCCAACACAATAAAATGACTAAAAGTAGGTACTTCTGGAACCTTGTTTTGCGACGTATGCTCGATTCCTATACCTAGGCATCACACTAAATAAATATTCGCGACAAAACAGGTGATTGACACAGGTTCAAATTCCCCACACAGACACATAACCCCTGGAGATAACAACAATAGTCCAGCACTTAAAATACAGAGTAAAACATGAGAGAAGAGCACTAAACTTTAGTGTTAAGACAACATAAACCCACTGTAATGCCGCCCCATATCCACACTTTCATATTCATTGACCGTAAAATATTTTCTATTTTGCGAGATTGAATTTTGTGTAACATTGTTTGTAGGCGCGCAGGTAACGCTACGCTAGTGTTGGGTTAGTGGAGGGCCCTAACTAATATCGATGGACAAATATTTTTGCTAAAGTACACAGTATCACAGAAAAGAGTAAAGCAACTTCATGGAAGCGCTCGAATCGACGGACGCCCCACTAAGGTATTTCAGGGACACGATTGCGCTAAATAAATCTTCACTGAACCGTGACTGGACCACGAGCGACGCTCGACTTTTTACACATCCGGAATCGTGATAATAATTTGACAGCCGTTTGACGGATTTCTCAGACGTTTCAACTGTCAATCACATAGTAAATAAGTCAAGTTTAGCCAAAACACAGTTGTATATTAACTGGATTGCAATGTGATTAGAACTGAAATAGAATAAGGATTTAACTTAAATGTTTTAAATTAGTACGATCGGCGTCCAGTACTTTTGCGCCCCGAAGTATACAAGCGAGCCGTGTTCCTACGTGGTGCTCATCTGTGTGCGTTAGTCGATTCGAGCTTGCATAAAGTTGTTGTACTTTATATCTCGTTTCAGTGACAGTATTATTCTTTTTCTTTCGTATCTAGTAGAAGAACTAATAAAACTATCGAAATAATTTCATTTATGTAAGCAAATACTATCAATATTTTCGTTGTGACTATTTATATACAATCGATAACCAACCAACCAACTTTGAAATCGCGAAAAAAATATTCAACTGCTTCATACATTTTGTTCAAGTAAGTCGAGCTATTGGCATTTCCTCAGAAACAGTAGATTTTTGTTGGCCATTTAAATGTTGGCTTCGTAGTGAAAGTTGTTCAGTATGATGGTCTGAAGCACCCTGCTCGATATGTACAGTAGTTCATTTTACACCCTGTATATTGGCTAAGGCTTGACATGAAAATTGTGTTTGGATAGGTGTCTAGATGAATGCGAAGAAATCGCAAAAACAATCTGGTAATGGGATCGACAAGTTTTTGAGGTCACAATATTATCGATGTATCGATAAAATTACGCATCACTATACTACATCAATGAGTTTTATTTTCATGTGGGATAAACCTACCTCTTTATCTTTGTTATTTTCGATTCTTCGATGATAAACAATCTTTCTTTTTTAAAGAAACGATTGATGGATACTACCTACCACGAATAAAATATTTCTAAAGAGACTAATCCAATAGAGTCCAATGATTTTGGGGTTTAACCCTGACAGTAATTCATCTATCGCTGAAACTTTGCAGTCTGATAAATATTCCTAGATACCGTTACATATCTATGCTAATTAGGATATACTGGCACATACCAAAGGAATTTCGGATAGAACATTTTTCCGCCGAGAGCTGTAAGCTGAAAGTGATTTTTATGTTTACGTACAAAAACCTAACTTCCGAAAAAAATATCATAGATATTTTGTCAACCGTAATCCGTATACTTTACTTTATCACACTGCAAAGTTTCAGCCATAGATGAATTATTGTTAGGGTGTTCATACAAGGAAACTCTAAAATGATTGGACTAATATACGCCTATCAACTCTTTAAAGTCAACACAGAAGGAGTCGCGGGCAACAGCTAGTACCTACTTTATATTTTTAACGCCGACGAGCAAAATAGATGTCTTCAAAATGGCCAAATAGTCCTGTATTTTGATAGGAGTGGTTTAGACCATTAAACTGAACAACTTCCACTATGAAGAAAACGTCTGAAAAAAACAGCTGCCCCATAGATTTCAGTCGAGTACTACTGGTACTGCAGTTTTGTATGAAACAAGAGTTTTTTTGACTTTGTCTCCGTAGTAAAAGTTGTTCTGTTTGGTGGTCTCTAACCCACACCTTTGAATATAACCAGGGTAGTATTACATCCAAAACAGACAAACAAAAAACGTAATGTAACCTAATGTCCTCAAATGTCATGTCATGGAGATAATTGGACATGAAAATAACCCTGGAATTATTTTGCATTATGGGTCACCCTGGCGCGGTATCCCCTTGTAAACAGAAAAACAGTCGTTCAATTCGTTTACCGCAGAAATACCGCAAGTTACTTTGAAATATACATAAAAAGACGGAGGCGAATTAATAACCCGCTTTTTATGACGGTTTAAAATACAGCAAATTCTGCTACTTGAATTCTAAAACAAATGATCTCTAACTGACATATTATAGTACACACCGAGGACAGGAAAGTAAGAAAGGTCTCAGATCTCAAGTAAAAAACATGTGATCTGAGATCATGAGATCTGAAACAATTATTTCGGATCCTTGCTATCGGATTCTTGCTATACAATTGTGTCATGTCAATGTCAAGGTCACCAAGGCGCACCCGCGACTCGACGCCGCCTCGACTCCGCCTCGACTCCTTCTGTATGCGATGCCCTTAAAATAATATAAATAGTCGCGAAGATGAGACAGGCTTATGCGCTAACAGAGTGAGCAAGAGAAAATGTATGTTGTCTGTCCCTTTTTGCGTATGCGATATTTTTGTTTGACTTTTAACATTGCTTACAAATTCTTGCAACGTCAAAAGCACAATTTTTCGTTCATTTTTATAATTATCTTCATTCCATTCCAGTACCTACACGCGCTCAGCTTGTCTTGGTCTACGGTTTAGGCTGTTAATTATGGCCAGTCATTGTTGTGTTACAAGACCACTGAAACCCCGACACGATAATTATAGCCGGGCTGCATCAAAGGATACTTGATATATCTAGACTCATATTAAATGCCCTAGATGTAAACCTAAGCCTTAAGCCATGAGAGAAGACTAATAAGCAGCGGTCGATAATATCCTGATCATGATAATGTGTATAGGTACTACTAACAATAATACTATCTGTGTCTATGTCGCAGGAATATTGTCAAAGCAGGAAAATTATAATCTTCCCAGTAACATGACAACTGTCCGGATTATTTAAAATCAACTCGGTGGGTGGGTAGGCTTCCACAGGGCGGACCGACGACCTGGTGAAGGCAGCGAGAACCCGTAGAATGACGGCAGCGCAGGTCCGGTCGTTGTAGCGATTCTTGGTGGAGGCCTGCTGCATCAGCTGAGATTATGATGACTCAGGTTTGCATAATATTACGGACTTCTTTCAGTAACATTGTAATTTTAATAGGCACAATTACTAAAATTGTAATAATCTTAGTAAGAATGTGAATAGTGAAATCCTCACTCTACTACTATTGACAAAGTAGGATTAGGATATTGAATACAGGATTATTACAATTATTTTACTGACTGTGGTTAGTCTACACTAATATTATAAAGAGGTAAGATTTTCGTTTGTTGGCTGCGAAACTACTGGACTTAACTGGACAGATCTGAATAATTCTTTCACTACATTATTGGTGACGGACGTAAGCTATACCTATTTTACCCGTGCGAAGCCATGGCGGGCAGCTTGTAAAATTGTAATGTTACTGAAAGTAGTCGGTTATAATATACGAACTTTTAGAGCTTTTGTGTATCGATAATGAATTAATTGCATTACTGGGCAAGTTTTTAAGTATTATTGTGTTTTTCCGTTGTCAGAAAATTATTTATTTATAATTATTAAGAATCAGAATCGCCAAGAACTGTCAAAAACATCATATTGAATCGGATAGTTATACAATAGTCGCAGAATCGATTGGCAATAATCCGGACAATTGTAATGTTACTAGAAATATTAAAATTTTCCTGCTTTGACAATATTCCTGCGACATCAATATGTATTTTTATGAGTCCATTCGAATTCCCAACATTTCGTCTCTTTTAATGATTAACTTTAGTATAAACAGTAACTGGGATATATCATTTAAATCCAATCGCAACCAATAATTCAATTAACACGGTAACAGCTATTAATCGGCTTAAAGCTCAATTTGATCACATACGTGGCACAACTATTAGTACACTATACGTTTGTAATCAATCGGCCAAACAATAGAGATTGCGGATGCATCGTATATCGTACGAGCGGACAATACGACGGGGACAATGTCACATAAGAGATAGGTACAGAAGGGCGGCTTGAGCGAGAGAAACATGCTCACATACACAGATACACTATAGAATCGGGGTCGTTTTGAAGCCGGAACAGTCACACCTTGGACACTTAGCTGTCATGTCTACAAATGAGAAAAAATTGAAAAGAAGAAGTATGTGGGATACCGAGTGAGTGCGAACGAGACAGGAATGCGCTTTTGCTAAAATTTTACGCCACGATCCCGCCAGAGGGAGTAAGGTGAGAAATTGGTGGGGGGGGCAGGGAGGATCTGTTCTGTCTGTAATACTAGATAGATACTATCTTTGCTTCAGACCAAACGAACAACTTTGGGACCAACTTTGAAATAGCGAAAAGAAAATCACTTGTTTCATAAATTTTTGTCGAGAAGCTAATTGATATTGTCTATGAACAGCAGATTTTTTCGCTTTTTCGATATTGGCTCCATAGGAGAGAATACTACATACTACTACCACATATAATCCTCTGTGCTACTACTTCATACTATTGAAAGTAGTTTAGTATGATGGTCTGAAACAAACTGTTCTGGCTTCAAAACGACCCTCATTCCATGCTGTATAGACGCGCACATCGAACACAAAATTAGATAGTACTGGTGTTCTACAGACTTGATCCGAGTTATGTGTGCGTGCGCCAGTTCTGCTAGTTTGTTAAGCCGCCCTTCTGCACCTCTCTCTTTTGTGACAATGTCGTCACAATCGTAGTACATTTGATTAAAGTAGTAGAGTCTCAAAACAAACCAACGAATCGCACTTCCTTGCTCTCACAATCGCGAACATAATCGTACATGGCATGGTCGGCCAAACCAAGTTTTAGTTCGGCCTTTATCCACATTACAGATAAAGCGGTTTAAAAAAATTGGTTATATCTTCACTCAATTTCAAATAGCAACGAAATCTTATGGCTTTTTGATTCACAGAATATAAGTTTCTGTGAATACATGCTCTCACTTATTCTTAGATCAGCTTTATTACTACTTACGTCCAAGATATTTCACCGAGATCTTTCTGATAAATACATTATATTAATTATGCTAATCAGAATTGGCCGAACGGAAGGCTAAATAGGAATAAGAATATATTTTTGCCTACCTATAATTTAGCATACTTACATATATTTCTGCTAGTTATTTAAGAAGTGTTTTGTATGTGCCTAGTTGGTAAGCCTTAAAAAAATAAATAAAAAAAACGATATGACAATTGATCCTTAAATGGAATGAAGTAAGTACTTATTATTCTAAGCAAAAACCGAGTGCAGGATTATTCAGTATCTTTAAGCCGACTTTCGGGCTTTATTCATAATCATAACATAACTAAATAAAACATAGTGTGTGTTCGCATCGATTTGTAATTTGGTAGTAAGAAGTTTACTAATGTCCAGAGCTGACATCATTTACTGCTTGATTCGAGTATACTGCGTAAACTATTTGTCTATATCCATTACGTGATCAAGGAGCACGTCTACTGTTAAGGATATTTTGATGTACCATGCTCGCCTGAGGGATCCTCATATTCAACAATTTCCTGGACGTACAATACAGTAAATTAATGGATTTAATAACAATGGACTTTAGGTCCTAAATAAAGCTTAGGTGAGGCTAGATTTGAGTAACAGATTGTTGGAAGTCTATTTGGTTGATAGGTAATATCAGACTATGAGCATGCGGTAGCTCATATTGGGAACCATATACAAATTAGCGCATAGACTCATCACGTCCACATTGAGTGCATACAATGCAGCGACAAACAGGCGTCTATTGGCTAAATTAATTTCACTAGATATTTTGCTAACTGCGACCATTTATGAGATTGCTATTTTCATATTCGAATATGATTCCGTGAGTCGTTACGTAACGTCTTTATTTTGGTTGAACTGATAATGTCACTTATTTCGTTTCCTTCAATTATCATAATATTATCACGGACCTAAAAAAAGACGGACGTAATCTCGTCTAATCACGAGTGAAGCACCAATTTCTTTTGTGTGCGTGCTGTCACGCGGTACATAATGGTGACGGATGTAGGACCTTCGCCTAGAGCTAGTGCATTTGTGTGAGTGTATGTCCCTTGTAGAACAAACGAAAATGTTGGACCTTGCATGCTTCACATCTTTTTAGTCCTTTTTTTCAGGGCCGTGAATATTATACGGATATCTTGAATCCATGAATGCATAGAAATTGAGTGGACTATCTAATGAAAAAAGATTACAATTCATTCATATTTCCTGACACTTTTTTTTACTTTTCTTTGGTTACAACCGATTAATTTTTTGTTTTATTTGGATGTTATATGTTCGTGCCGTTGCGTTGTTGTATGGTATCCATAATAAAAAGCCTTTAGTGCTAGCTTGGGATCATTACAATGTACCTATGTGCCTGTGAGCGTTATTTATTTCACTCTACCTATACACGGGGGTCAATTGCGCTAACTTTGAACGATACTACCAAAACAAAACCACAACCACAAGCCCTAAACGTTTTGAGTTTGGTTTTGCTTTGGTAACGTCAACGATTTAACGGTTTAGAATAAAATTGCGCGATAGCATTTTTTACATCAGCTAAACCAAATTTAAACCAAATCTAAACCAAAACTAAAAATGTTCCGTCCGAACGGTAAAACCGTTTAAAATAGCGCAATTGACCCCCTGCTAAGGGTTCATTTACATACGGTCCTAAGAAGGAGACCAAATGAGCGTATCCGCCATTCATTTTTTTCTACATTTATTTTCCCTTAGATAAACAATCAAATGCGAACAACATTCACATTTCTCTAAACTAAAAAATCAAAAACGATAACCGAATAAAATTAATGAAGCGAAAAATTCTTAAAGATCATCACTTCCATCAACATCATAACTCATAGCATTCAGTGGCTTAAAAACGTCGGCTTAATGTCACCATTTTTTCCATTAGTCGGCCTCGTCACTGGGGTGGATAAATCGGCGACCTGTTGCGACTTCGGAACGTGTGTCGACGTAGACACAGCCGATTTACAGAGTACCATGTAAATTGTTATTTAGTTTACTTCCGAGTTAGGTACGTAACGAAAGTGAGAAAAGTGTGCGTGCTCACGATCTCGCTTTTCTCAGGAATGGGGGTTGGGGTTTTCTTCTATTTGTTTTCTTCCGTGATTCGAGCATATTATGTCGCACTTCCATAATTCGCTCATTGGTATTGTCGCAACTCTGTGGTAAGATCATTATTTTGCTGTCAATATTTTGAAACTATGCTCAAATACGGAACCGTCTTGCAAAGCCCAGTGTTTGGGAAGCCTCTAAGATATACAGAGTGTTAGGGTAAACAGTTGCATTACTTTAAGGAGTAAAGCTCAGGCCACACAGAGGCGGTCCTGCGGGAATGCGGGCCGGCGGCGGTCCTGCGGGAAGTGAAAGCGGTCCGGGACCTGCCACATAGGCTCCGCGCGGCGCGGCAGCGGCGCGGAGGCGGCCGGTGTGACATCGAAAGCGGCCATTCATAAAATACAAAATGATAGCGCGGTAAATGCCGCCTCCGGAAAGCAACGCACCCGCCACCGCTCTGTGTGACGCCTCGCATTGACTACAATGGAATACAGCGGCCGCGGCCGCTTCCGCAACGCCCCGGCCGGCGTCGCAGCCGCCTGTTTGTCATAGCGTTCTGACCGGTACCGCGCCCGCTTCCCGGCCCGGATTTCTGTGTGGCAGGGTTCATATAAACTCGTACATTACAAAAAATCCCGCCTCCGGTACCGCCTGTGTGTGGCCTGAGCTTAAGTGTTTTTTTTATAACGAGGAGCGCGACTCAGAAGGCTTTTTGGATATTTCCAGAAATAATGCACAAAAGAATTGGTTAATAATAATGATGTGATGAAATGACTGAATGTTATATGAAAAAGAAAACGACACTTGTTTCCTGTTTAACAATGAATGTTTGAAATAATGAATATTTTTTGTCATTTCTTTAGATGTGGAAAGATAATGGGCTTAAGCCTATTATTTTGTAGTAAGCTTTGTCGTAGTATCTTAGAGGAAAATAATCCTTAAGTCAAAGTTAAGTAACTTACAGATGTAAAGATTCCTTTGATAAATGAACAAAAAAAAACATTGTTACTGAATTTTGATGTTTTCTATTCGAGAACGTTTAGGTGGATTCTCGTCCCTTCTAAAGCCCGTTAGCCATGTGGCTCTAAAAAGAACCTCTTACGCATTGACTTCCCAACTAATGGACTTCGGGTCCGCGCTTAAAAGTGTCCATGCCAAAAGAGTAACAAAACGCTTAAAGAGTAACAACTATACGCGTCATTTGATCGTCCGACTACGCTGACCACTAAACTGATATGAAAAGATGCGTGTAGACCCAATTCACCCAGTCTGCCCCACAGTGTGCTATAAGACCTTCTTCATCAACAGATTCCAAACTTACCTCGGACCATATCTATATAATCACATAAATAAAATACTACATATATATATACTTAATAAATACAAATGTAAAAAAACTATAACAAACTGGCTTAAAACACTGACCTACGATAGCACTGAACACCTTTTAACTACTGATCGGTAGCATGAACACACACTCAACCCCACACACATACACCCCCCCCCACACACACACACACACCCCTGTTTGTACAGAGTACCTTGCGAGGACCCTTCCCAAACCTGGCCATCCGAGGACCTCTCAAAGAAGGTACTTAGCAATGAAGCACGTCATTAGTACCCAGACGAAAAAATTGCAAATTGAATTCTAAGTCTGACCGGTATGATTCGAAACTGCTATCTCTATCTTTTTTGATAAGACTTTTCATGACCAACACGAGGACTCAAAATACACACGTAAACAAGACATGCGGTATACAAAGTGAGGACTGTGTGTGAAACCATCCGAGGACCTCACCGACCTGGTCAGTGATGCCCATGTGAGGACGTTTTTCTTACACAGAAACCTGCGCCAAGTACTATTCGAGGACTTTGTGTTAGACAAACCATTAACAAACTGAGGACGTTTTTCCGAGCACAGCTTGTACAAAGTGAGGACATGAGATGGTGTGTTAAGTCATCCGAGGACCTCGCCGACCTGCCCAGTGACGCCCATCTGAGGACGTTTTTTTACACAGATACCTGCGCCAAGTCCTAATTGAGGACGTTGTGTTAGACCAACCATTAACAAACTGAGGACGTTTTTCCGAGTGTACATGGGGACATAAGCCGGTGTGTAAAGCCATTCGAGGACCTCATCGACCTACTCAGTGAGTGACGTCCATCTGAGGATGTTTTACTAACACAGAAATCGGTTCGCTGTCCGAATTTCTTAGGGCTAGTTCTGTTGCTTTCTGCAACGCGAATATCTCCGCTTGAAATACGGTACAGAACGGCTCCAGGCGGTACTTGGCACTTCGTTTCTCCGACCCATCCCTCCAATAGGACATAGCAGCCCCGACCTTCCCTTCAATCTTGCTCCCATCCGTAAATATGTGAGAGCCAGATACTTGATGGTCTGCAAGGGTTTGAGGCTGCATGTCCACTAGACACTGGAAGTCGATTTTCTCTTCCGAGGCAGGGTGTGGTACCTTCATGAATGACACTCTAGCCTCTATGGTCCTATCCACCAGGTAAGATTGTGGTCGTCCCCTCATCGCCTGGCAGTGTATTTTCATGCTGTGTGAAACGATATCTATTCTGGTCTAACCGATGATAGACATTGGAAGGCTCGTCAGTTGGTGCGGCCGATAAGGTTTGGTACCTAAAATCCTTAATTCATAGAACCTCCCAAAAATTTAATTAAGTTCCACATATCCCCAGTCCTAGTTTGCAGTGGTTCTACTATTCTAGGCGACTACAGTAGCGATCTAGGCAAAGATAGGGTACGAATTGAGACTGTTATTGACTATGTTAACGGACGAACACTGATGAAGGACGAAAAAGATAACTTGAGGTAGAACTGAAAAAGATTCGGTGGCATATTCTTGGGTAGTCAGAGGTCCGAAAACATGGTAAGGATACGATAACCCTGGTATCGGGCCACATGTTCTAGTGGTTAGCGTACGTTGTGTTTAGTACCTGACTTGTACCTGACCTAGCTTTTTTATAATTTGACATTGTTATGAATGGATTACTTTTGTTGTACTTAACTAATTTCTTGTTATAATTGTTTTGACATAATCCGGCTTACTGTACCTGCAAATTGTTAAACCTAAATTTATGTACAATAAAGATATACTTTACTTTACTTTACTCCTTAAAAGAGCCATCTTCGAGAAGCTCTGATGAAGAAGTCGAGGTCTCATGTCCTCGGTTTGTTAATCGTTTGTCTAACACAACGTCCTCGAATAGTACTTGGCGCAGGAACCTGTGTTAAAAAAGTCCTCAGATAAGCATTACTGGGCAGGTTCACCAGGTCCTCAGATGGATTAACACACCGTCTCATGTCCTCGTATACACTTACACAAAAGTCCTCGCTTTGTTAATCATTTGTCTAACACAACGTCCTCGAATAGTACTTGGCGCAGGTTTCCGTGTAAAAAAAGTCCTCAGATGGACATCACTGGCCAGGTTGGCGAGGTCCTTGAATGGTTTCTAGTCTAGGTTTAGGTACTTGATCTCGTAGGGTACTCTCCTTAAAGGTGGGTCAGCATGCAGAGTAAGGACATGCTGAGATCATCAGCTTTCTCAGAAATAGTGCCAAGGTGAAGAGCACACTTAGGACGCCGCGTTGGGATGGTAAATCGAGGCGCTGGTGTCTGAGTAAAAGATTACTTGGATTAATCCGCGGATGCCACATGTCCTCGCTCTCTGCAAGCTGTGCTCAAAACACTTTCTCAGTTTCTTAATGATTTTTTTAAAACAATTTCCTTGAATAGAACTTGGCGCAGGTTCCTGTGTAAGAAAAGTCCTCAGATGGGCATCACTGGGCAGGTTCAAGAGGTCCTCGGATGGATTAACACACCGTCTCATGTCCTCGTACACACTTACACAAAAGTCCTCGCTTTGTTAATCGTTTGTCTAACACAACGTCCTCGTATAGTACTTGGCGCAGGTTTCTGTGTAAAAAAAGTCCTCAGATGGGCATCACTGGGCAGGTTACCAGGTCCTCGGATGGATTAACACACCGTCTCATGTCCTCGTATACACTTACACAAAAGTCCTCGCTTTGTTAATTGTTTGTCTAACACACCGTTTTATGTCCTCGCTTTGTACAAGCTGTGCTCGAAAACGTCCTCGGTTTGTTAATGGCTTGTCTAACACACATAACGTCCTCGATTAGTACTTAGCGCAGGTTTCTGTGTAAGAGAAAGGGTCCTCTGATTGGCGTTACTAGGCACTAGTTTTACACACCGACCCAATCACAGAAACAGGTGGATGATAAACTAAAAATATTTTTGATAATGTTGCAAAATCTGAAACATTACAATCTATATTGTCCAGATTCGGAACCCGTACTACCGAGGTACGGCTACTAAGCTACTTTGAGAAAGTAAAATTTAATTTAAGGATTTTATCACCATCATCGTCATCAGCCTATCATCAACAACCACTGCCCATCGGCCTTTCCAAAGAAACGCCACAAAAATCTATCCTCGGCTTTGCTCATACAGTCGCCATTCTAGACCTTTGACTTTCCATTGGTTGTCAGTTCTTTGGCAGATATAACCAGCCCATTGCGACTTTAGCTTGCACTTTTTCTAAGCTATGTCAACCACTTTAGTTCTCTGACTTATCGCCTAACTTGTGATCTGTGATGATAGTTATTTCAGAGAAACACCGAGCATAGCACTCTCCATAGCTCTCTGAGTGACTTTAAATTAGTAGGGAACTCTTCTGATGGGCAAAAGGTTAAGACTGTGGAAATTCAATATTACTTTTATTGGTGCAGAACAACTGAAAATCATTTGACACAAAATTCTAGACCACGATCGTCTTCAAGTTTGCTTTTACAATGACCCATCAACAATGACCCGTCAACCCATGCATGACGGCCGGCGCATGATGGCCTGCGCTATTGTGCTAGCTTCATCTTGAGATCGTGCTTCATCGTGCCCATCCGGCTAACGGGGACGGACCCGGTCGGCAAGGGCAGACTGAGTACGATGTTCCCGCATCAGTCCCCAGCCGAGACCGTTACTACGGGCGAAAGTAGTCTGGAAATCATACATGACTGACGATGACATGACGCCCCGATCTGGTCATTTCCAGATTTCTTAACAGTCTTCGGTGGTGGTCCTGGTGCTGATGCAGCTTCGTTTGGGAGAAGGTAAACTGGCTTTAGCCTATCTATAGTGACTGTTTTAGCTTGGTTCTTTTATAATATCTTGAAATTGTTATCTTCTCTTTTCAGGACTTTGTAGGGACCTGTAATCTGTACCAAGCTGGTTGAAGGGACTTTCTTACTGTGTCATCTCGTAGAAAAATAAAGTCCGTAACACGAAGACAGCTTAAAGCATGTGGTGTGAAGTAGGTCAGATCTTTGTTGCAAATTGGCGCATGCGTGAAGAGTAATCTGACATGTCCAGTATCGGCGTTTTAAATGGCCGGAGGAACTAATTTCGTAAGCATATTGGTTCACCATAAACCAGTTCGGCTGAGGATGTTTGCAAATCCTGCTTCGTTGCGCTGCGTACTGCGAGTATGACTAATGGAAGCGGTTCTTTCCAATGCTCATCCGCGTGACACATGATGGCGGATTTGAGCTGACGATAGAAGCGTTCAATTATACCGTTGCAGGCCGGATGGTATGCTGTTCTTATATTGCGTTGTGAGCCTGTTAAGTTTTTTCAGCACTTTGAAAAGACCGGCTTCAGATTGTCTGCCTCTATATTCTGTTCTTCTGTACAAATCTGGCTAACCCAAGAACTAGATTGACCCGGCACTATACGGCAGATATTTCGGACGTCAGCGTGTACGAGATTAGTATGGGTCTCAAACAGCTTAAGAACAACAAGGCGCCAGAGGTGACGACGGTATTACGGCCGAGCTTCTGAAAGCGGGTGGAAAACCGGTTCTGAATGTCCTTCAGAAGCTGTTCGATTCCGTCATATTCGAGGGAAATACGTTGTAGGCATGGAACAGGAGTCTGTTGGTGCTCTTTTTAAAAAAGGGTGATAATGCCCTGCTGAAGAACTATTGGCCCATCTCCCTTCTTAGCCTTGTCTACAAGCTGTTTTCGAGAGTCATTACGAACCGTCTCGCGCGCAGGTTCGACGACTTCCAGCCTCCCGAACAGGCCGGTTTCCGAAAGGGCTTTAGCACCGTGGACCACATACATACGCTCCGGCAGGTTATACAGAAGACCGAAGCTTGGCGTACGTGAACTACGAGAAGAAAGCCTTTGATTACACTTGGGCTGTACTGTAATCTCTTCAGTGATGCCAAGAAGACTACCGGTACATCGAGGTGCTGAAATGCTTGTACAAAAGCGCCACTATGTCAGTCCGACTACAGGACCAGAACTCGAAACCTATCCTACTGCAGCGAGGTGTGAGGCAGGGAGACGTTATATCTCCGAAACTGTACACCGCAGCACTGGAAGATCTTTTCACGGTTCTGGACTGAAAAGGGCTAGGCATCAACATAAACGGCGAGTACATCAGTCACCTTCGGTTTGCCGATGATATAGTCATCATGGCGCGGCGGAGACTATGGAAGAGCTCAGTCGAATGCTCGATGATCTTAGCCGAGCCTCCGAACGAGTTGGTCTGAAGATGAACATGGACAAGACAAAGATCATGTCAAATGTCCATGTTGAACCCACTCCTGTAACGATTGGGAACTATGCGCTCGAAGTTGTCTAACAGTAATAAGAGACAAATAAATACTTTTTAATTTAATTTAATTTTAATTTAGGTGTCGACGATTATGTTTACCTGGGACAAATCATTCAGGTAGGTAGGTCCAACTTTGGGAAAGAGATCAACCGTCGAATCCAACTCGGCAGCGTTCGGGAAGCTATGTAGTATATTCACGTCCCAAATACCGCAGTGTCTTAAAACGAAAGTCTTCGATCAGTGTCGTGTTGCCATAGATGACATATGGAACAGGGACGTGGTCGCTCACTTATGGCCTTATGAAAAGGCTGAAAGTCACCCAAAGGGCAATGGAGTGGGCTATGCTCGGAGTTGCAGTGCGCAGCGTGGGTAGGCGCCCCACACGTTGGACCGACGACCTGGTGAAGGCGGCAGGAAACTGTCGGATGATCCATGGTTTACCAGGAATTAGGTTTTTGTCTCGCGGTCAGTTACGAAAAGGCGGCCGTTGGAGTAAAGGCAATCGTTGGCCGCTATTGGACCCACCTTGAGGGTTTTCCGCCTTGTAATTAAGTAATTTTTATTTGCTCTTTAGTAAATGTAGTAGTACAATAAATATATTATAGTAGTATACATTACTTATTCATATTACATTGTCTTGTCATCCTTGGTTAAAAATTATTTAATAGATTAGAATGTATAATGTAAGAGCCAGGTGCATAAGGTGGTTTTTAGGGTTCCGTAGTCAACAAGGAAGGGTTTCTTGGCTGTTTTGGCAGTTTTGATTGTTTGAAAAACAAGATTATTAGCAAGAAAATACCCAGAAAAAAAACATATTTAGAAAAAAACAAAGGTGCCAAGTTTTAGTAATGTTTTTTTTTCATAAATTTGAAAAAACATTTTGTTTTTTTTTTCTATTTACAATCCTAGGTACCTATACATATTAATCACGTCGACAAAGTGATAGTAATGGTACCTCCCCTGCATGAAAAGTGGGGAACACATTTTTATTCTCGTCTGGGATAGACGAGATGGTGTGGGGTATCGTTGGATAGGTCTTTTAAAAATATTGTGGGTGTGGAAAAATCATTCCTCGATTTAGGGATCCGTTAGCGAAATATTGTGCTTTAACGTGCTATCACCGCTAAGTAGGCTTTACATAAGTTAACGAGTAATGTCGACCTACTTTCGAAATGTACTTTTTAGACTTTATTAGCCGTTAACCGTAGTATAAAACAAAAAGTCCGTAAATAGCGCGTGGCCCGACACGTACTTGGCCAGTCTTATTGAAACTGTGTTTCAGTTCTTCTGGAGCAATAAAGTAATACTTAGGTATTGAATTTCCACAGTCTTATCCTTCGGCCCAACAGAAGAGTTCCCCATAAAAGTTGGTTTTTATTTTTTATCAGAAACATAATACTAGTACTGTCCAACATAAATCTTGGACGTTACTAAAGCTATTCTAAGAAAAAAGTGAGAGGAAGTGCCTGTTTCCACACTTCCGAATAAGTTCTGCTAACAAGCTAGCGCTATAAGCTATAAGCTAACAAGCTTATCCGACAGCTGATTTGACATATTCTTCAATGTCAAATAAGCTATCGGATAAGCTACCAAGATTTTATCCAAAAATGGTGAAAAGACCCTAAAGTGTTTCACACAGAAACCTGCACAAAGTACTATTCGAGGACGCTGTGTTAGACAAACCATTAATAAACCGAGGACTTTTGATTGAGTGTACACGAGGACATAAGACGGTGTGTCATGCCATTCGAGAACCTCGTCAAGCTGCCCAGTGATGTCCATCCGAGGACTTTTTTTTTCACAGAAACTTGCGCCAAGTACTATTGGAGGACATTGTGTTAGAGAAACTGTTGCGTTCGGACGCAGGGAGTGTAGGTACCGGCGGCGGGAGGGACGACCATCAAACAAGCTGGCTAATTGCACACTGGTTTATTCGTAGATCTTGTCCTCGGGGGTCGCAGCCGCCGAGCTTACCCTACTACATTATTATTTTAATACCCACATACACAACAACCCCTCACCCTTTACATAAGAACTATCTTAGAAAAATAAACGATAATTAACGTCCTTGCGTTCACGCCTAGATCTACCTATACGATTTGGTTGGACTTCAGTCTCGTTAGGGATTTCAACTTGTTCACTAGTGATAGGGGTTGAAAACCCTTCCTGGTTCTCGTCGTCACTAGTCCCGCGAGCCGCCGGGGGTGTAGCGTTCCGGAGCAGTACCGCATTAGAGTCACTCCTCGTATCCTCCTCTCCCTCTACATTTGGAATACGCGTTAAACCAGAGGTTCCTTGGCTCGCCGGCGGGAGGTTTTCTGCATCCGAGCGGCTAGGCGTGTGATCCTGGCTACCTGCCGGCACCTCAATGACTGGCGTTTGAATTAAAAAATCGTCCCTATGATGATCAGGAACTACATCCGGGTCCCAGTCGTTTACCGGTATCTGGTCCTCTTCTAAGCATCGCCTCATTTGGTCAATGTGTCTTGTCACCTCTGTATTTAATTCCTTTAGGTGTATTTGATACATAACGTTGCCTAATTTCTTTGTCACTCTTCCTTTAATCCATGTGAACCGTTGATTGTAGGGATTGCAATCCGGTGCAATTTTCAATCCGGCCGGATCCGACCGGATTTTCACCGATCCGGCCGGATCCGCCGGATCCGACCGGATTGGTAATATACATAATAATTTGCGTTTTCATTGTAAAATCAACTGTAAAACAATAAAGGTGTTTCTAGCAACTGTGAAAAAAATTATTATTGTTACGAAGTGATAGTTTCTATCGTATTATTAATGCGAAAAAAACATTTTCTAGGCCTCAAAGTATTAACTAACATAAAGAGAGACCGCCTAATATAAACACTTTTCACATTTATTGTTATTTTTCTTTTGTCAGACTGAGACAGGTATGTACTACAATACCTACTGTTAATTTGTAAATAAGTACTTTTAACAGGATAACATAATAAAACTTTTCTGCTGTCATTTCTATAATGACATGTTTATATGGTAGGGAAGAAAAACTCCATACCTAGGACAAATTTATATTTTAAATGTACGTGTAGGTACGGATTGTCGTAGCAGGTGACTCAATAACGTCGTAAGCGACGTCCACCGCCAGAATTTTCATTAAAAAAGCGGTTTTTATTCGATTTTCAAGCCATTTACCGGATCCGTACCGGATCCGGCTAGCTAGTGCCGGATCCGGTAGGCCGTAAATGGTACCGGATCCGCCGGATTACCGGATCCGGAAAACCGGATTGCAATCCCTAGTTGATTGTTAGTGAACTTTGTTATCCAAACCAAATCGTTAATTTGGAAGTCCTTCCTTTCTCTTCCCTTATAATATTTAGCCTGTAAGCACTGTTGACGTTTGACATGATGAGAGAGATCCGTGGACGGTGGAGAGACGTTGTCGGTTGTATCTTTCAATAAGTCTAATCGAGACCGTAACGCGTGACCATAAACTAATTCCGCTGGTGATTTACCCGTGGTACTATTTTTTGAATTCCTGTAATCGAACAGGAATTTCAATATTTTTTCTTTCGCTGGTTTCTTATTTGTACTTTGTAACATTATGTTTTTCAACCCTTTCTTTACTATTTTCACAAAACTTTCAGCCTGGCCATTACTGGCCGGATGATAAGCCGGTGATAACATGTGTTTGATACCGTTCAGAGAACAAAAATACTCAAATTCCTGAGATGTAAAGGACGTTCCATTGTCACTCACGATTACGTTGGGTATTCCTACACGTGACATGAGATACAGCCTTTTTTTAGATTACAGCCTTAGTACCGTATGACGTCGTCATCTCATAGCACTCCACCCACTTAGAGAAAGCGTCAACCACTATCAAATACATTTGACCATTACACGGGCCGAGGAAATCGCAATGGATTCTATGGAACATGCGGGGGGGGTGGGGCCAGGCGGTAAGGGGCACGTGCGGGGGGGCGGGGCGCAGACGCGCACACACGTCGCACGCGCCCGCGCGCCGCTCCAGCGCATCGTCTACCCCTGGGAACCACGAACGCGCGCGCGCTTCC
The DNA here is from genome assembly GCA_963693445.1 of Agonopterix heracliana. Lineage (NCBI taxonomy): Eukaryota > Metazoa > Arthropoda > Insecta > Lepidoptera > Depressariidae > Agonopterix > Agonopterix heracliana. The sequence continues at coordinate 9,366,564 of OY856310.1, forward strand.
GCTTTCATTTTTACTATTCCGAAGTGCGAGCTGTGTAATTCGTCACAAACCCTTTCTCGCAATGCCTCCGGAATCACGACTTTATGTCCACGCATCACGATACCGTTTTCGATGGACAACTGATACCTACAAATATGATAAGGACCCAACTTCGAATCTTTTACCTTCCTCGGCCAGCCTTTCAGTATGTAATGCTTAACTTTAACTAATGTGGCATCTCGTTCTGTTTCTCGAAGTAAATCTTTCATAGTAACCGGCAGACAACCCTCCACTATAAAATTAACATACGCGGCTCGCTCCTCGCAGTCGCGGATCTCCGCCTGCGACTCATCCCGCGCCCCGCTCTCGTCATCCACCGACGTAAACAAGGATCGTGACAGATAATCAGCCTTGTTATCTTCACTGCGAACGTACTCGATCGTATAGTTATAAGCAGATAAAAAGATCGCGTATCTCTGCAAACGATTCGCTGACACCTCGGGAACGCCACGGCTTGGACCAAATATTGTTAATAACGGTTTATGATCCGTTCGCAATACAAAAGGAACAGAACGGCCATATAGGTATTGATGAAACCGTCTGACTCCAAAAATAATAGCCGTAGCTTCCTTCTGTATTTGCGAGTACTTTTTCTCCGCTGCTGTTAACGTTCTCGAAGCAAATGAGATAGGCCTTTCAAACCCGTCTTTACTATTTTGCGATAGTACTGCCCCTAAACCGGTCGGAGACGCATCCACTGTCAAAAACAATTTGCTATTCCGGTTAAAATGCACTAACACTTTATCAGACATTAACAATTGTTTAATTTTGTAGAATGCGTCATCATGTATTTTGGTCCACTCCCATTTGCAATTTTTATGTAACAAACTGTACAAAGGGCTCAAAATCGATGACGCATCTTTAACAAAATTCCGGTAATAATTTATTAAGCACAAAAATGACTGTAACTCCTTAACATTTTTGGGTTTCTTTTGTTTTTTCGGGTGATTTCCTGATACCATTTTTATCTATTATGTGACCTAAATAGCAAACCTCATTTTTAAAAAAATCACATTTACTTTTTTGTACAGTCAACCCTGCATCCTCCAACCGCTTTAGGACCGCCATTAACCTGTCTTTATGCTGTGTTTTGTCCACCCCTGTGACCAAAATATCGTCTAGGAAGACGAGCACTCCTTCAAGGCCTGATAAAACGCATTCAATCGCGCGCTGGAAAATGGCTGGTGCGCTCGACAGCCCAAACACCAGCCGCGTGTACTTAAAGAGGCCGCGGTGCGTGTTTATACACGTAAGGTCTTGCGACTCCTCGGCCAGGACCAGTTGATTATAGGCCATTGATAGATCGAGTTTTGTGAATTGTTCCCCGCCGTGAAGCTTCGAAAACATGTCTTCTATTGTCGGTAATGGGTATTTTTCAACCACCAACTGTTTGTTTATGGTTACTGAATAATCAGCACATAACCGTACCGAATTATCTTTTTTTAATACGGGTACTACAGGGGATGCGGATTCGGCGTATTCAACTTCCTTCATTATACCTAACTCCAAAAGTCGATCTATCTCTCGGTCTATTTTGTCTCTCAATGCAAAAGCTACAGGCCTTGCTTTAAAAAACACTGGCCTGGCCTCCTTCCCCAAATGCAACTTAATTTTATATTTATTAAAACAGCCCAAAGTGTCCGAAAATAATCTCGGGAATTTTTGTGAAATTTCCTGTATAAAATTGTCATCAATTTTGCTTAAGTATTTGACCCCTGCCAGCGCAGGCGCTAACTCTAAATTAAAAACATGTATGAAATCGCGACCGAGTAGTGACGGGCCGCCATTGCGCACCACGAACACATCGAGCCAATGAGAGACGCCGTCATACGTTACGTCGAGCCGAACACACCCGATTGTTACAATGTCGGACCCCGTGTAACTTATCAACCTTTTCTTTGTGGGTGACAATGGATGAATACCAAAATACGAGTTATATATTTTTTCTGAAATTACACTTACTGCCGAGCCACTATCTATCTCGAATTCTAACGATTTACCTGCCATGCTAACCACTTGCGTCATCGGTTTCCCATTCTTGCAACGGATATTTAAAATCGACTTACCATCGTCTCCATCGTCCACGTTACCTTCCTCCAAGAAATTCACTTTTACCGCTGCACATAACCTACGCAAATGCCCTTTTTGACCGCACTTTTTACACTTGTAATTTTTATAACGACACTGGTCGGATTTATGATTGGTATAGCCGCATACACTGCACTTATCACCCTTGGAATTGGAAATTTTAAAAACGCTGCCGCCATCTTGTTGTTGTGGAGGCGCGGAGGTCGGAAATGGCGCAGGGCCGGCTTTGGATGCCTGCCGTGCGCACCGCACGCTCTCCGCCAACTCCACCGCTTTAGCCAGCGTTAACTCCCGCGGGTTCATAGCATATAATTTATCACGCTCGTGACCCGCCTCCAGACCCATGAGGAATTTATCCACCAGAGTCCCTTCCAAGCTTTGGAAATCGCAGTGCGCCGCCAATCCCCTGACCCGCGCCGCCCACTGAGCATGACCCTCCCCTGGCTGCTGCCTAGCCGTATAAAAATGGTGCCTGTCGGCAAACCCACACCGCTTAGGTGTGAAGTGAGCATCCAATAAATTTAATATATCTTGATACTCCGTGTCTTCCAATTTCTTCGGCAGCGCCAGGTTGCTCGCCAGCCTGTATGACGATTCGCTGAGGGCGCTCAGCAAAATCGCCCTCCGTTTGACCTTCGCCTTGTCTTCACTTTCCGTTACATCATTCGCGATAAACCACTGACTCAACCGCGCTTTGTAACCACTCCACTCTTGTGAATTATGGTCAAAAGTAGAAATGACCCCGAACGATAAACCGGACATGTTTTCGTAGGCTAATTTTGTAAATATATTTAATCACGTCGCGGATTCGGTCGTCGCCAATTGTTGCGTTCGGACGCAGGGAGTGTAGGTACCGGCGGCGGGAGGGACGACCATCAAACAAGCTGGCTAATTGCACACTGGTTTATTCGTAGATCTTGTCCTCGGGGGTCGCAGCCGCCGAGCTTACCCTACTACATTATTATTTTAATACCCACATACACAACAGAAACCAATTGACAAACTAAGAAAGACGTGTTCGAGCACAGCTTGTAGAGAGCGAGGTCATTTGGCATCCATTGTCGGCATTTATCAAAGATAAAAGAAGACAAATTTTTATCAATTTGAAGCATGCCGACTCTTTCTGTTTGTCGGATTTTTTCTGTTTTGTGTTTTGATGTTGTTAGTTTGTGTCGAAACTTCGTTGAGTGCGGACGTGCGTGTGCATCTACCTGTGGCTTCCAAATATGTTTTATTTTCTTAAACTAGCCAGTTTATCGTAGATCATGACTGTGAATGTTGGTTTGGTGTAGACTGTGGGGTGGGGTGGGGTGTGCCGTGGATGTTTTAGGTAAGCTCATTAGTAGGGCTGGTTGCATGACACTGACGGAAATCCACCACAAAAAAGCGAGGTGTTGCGGCCCGGCGTAGTATGCGTTAGTTCATAGAAACTATGAAGGTGGATTTTTATTTTTTGCGTTGCGGCCCGCCCCGATGCGGTCTGCCTTAATACGCGCTTCCGTTTAAGATTCAGTCCTCCCAAATCTTAGTCTTCGTTCTTAAATCTTTTTGCTATTCTTCCGTTAAACGGCCAAGTGTTATAACTCTCTTCTGATAAAAGTCGCTACCGGTGAAAGTAAAATGCGGGTAAGAGTTGGTGAGAGTCTAAATGATGAGTTTGACGTCGTGACTGGGCTCAAACAAGGCGAAGCGATGTCCTCAATGCTGTTTAATTTAGTGCTCGGTCACGTCATAGAAATGGTACTATTTTATGACGGCGGAGTGGAATTACATAGCCAAAATAAAATCATTGGGTATGCTGATGACCTGGTCATACTCGGACAGAGTGAGAGAGATGATTGATGTGCGAGAAGTAGAAGGTGCAAAAGTTGGTCATAAAATCAGCCGCGAAAAGACGGAATAATCTTCTTATGCAAATAAAACCGCATGTTAATATTTTAATTTTGTTAACGTATTGTTGCTGTTGATGTAGGTACCTTGATAAATAAAATAAATAAGATATAAAAATCGGAGAGCCAGAAGAAGTGACAAGTGATCTCAATGTCAATGGTACTTTTATTACCGTTCCGAAACTTTTAGGAGTGGTTCAGTCAGACCATCACGGTTTCTGGTCTAGGTTTAGGTACTTGATCTGGTAGGGTACTCTCCTTAAAGGTGGGTCAGCACGCAGAGTAAGGACGTGCTGAGATCATCAGCTTTCTCAGAAACAGCGCCAAGGTGAAGAGCACACTCAGGACGCCGCGTTGGGATGGTAAATCGAGGCGCTGGTGTCTGAGTAAAAGAGTACTTGGATTAATCCGCGGATGCCACATGTCCTCGCTCTCTGCAAGCTGTGCTCAAAACACTTTCTCAGTTTCTTAATGATTTGTTTAATACAATGTCCTTGAATAGAACTTGGCGCAGGTTCCTGTGTAAGAAAAGTCCTCAGATGGGCATCACTGGGCAGGTTCAAGAGGTCCTCGGATGGATTAACACACCGTCTCATGTCCTCCTATACACTTACACAAGAGTCCTCGCTTTGTTAATCGTTTGTCTATCACAACGTCATCGTATAGTACTTGGCGCAGGTTTCTGTGTAAAAAAGTCCTTGATGGGCATCACTGGGCAGGTTCACCAGGTCCTTGGAGGGATTAACACACCGTCTCATCTCCTCGTATACACTTACACAAAAGTCCTCGCTTTGTTAATCGTTTGTCTAACACAACGTCCTCGTATAGTACTTGGCGCAGGTTTCTGTGTAAAAAAAGTCCTCAGATGGGCATCACTGGGCAGGTTCAAGAGGTCCTCGGATGGATTAACACACCGTCTCATGTCCTCTTATACACTTACACAAAAGTCCTCGCTTTGTTAATCGTTTGTCTAACACAACGTCCTCGAATAGTACTTGGCGCAGGTTTCTGTGTAAAAAAAAGTCCTCAGATGGACAAGACTGGGCAGGTTGGCGAGGTCCTTGAATGGTTTAACACACCGTTTTATGTCCTCGCTTTGTACGAGCTGTGCTCGAAATCGTCCTCGGTTTGTTAATGGCTTGTCTAACACATATGACGTCCTCGATTAGTACTTAGCGCAGGTTTCTGTGTAAGAGAAAGGGTCCTCTGATTGGCGTTACTAGGCACTAGTTTTACACACCGACCCAATCACAGAATAAGGTGGATGATAAGCTAAAAACATTATTGATAATGTTGCAAAATCTGAAACATGCCCAAATTGATAATCATTACAATCTATATTGTCCAGATTCGGAACCCGTACTACTGTACAACCTAGGTACGGCTACTAAGCTACTTTAAGAAAGTAAAATTTAATTTAAGGATTTTATTACCATCATCGTCATCAGCCTATCATCAACAACCACTGCCCATAGGCCTTTCCCAAGAAACGCCACAAAAATCTATCCTCGGCTTTGCTCATCCAGACGCTAACGCTACCTGTCAGGTCGTCATGGTCCAGCGCGCCGCAGGGCGTCCCACTACATTACACCCCTGCTAGTTGTGGTCTCCATTCTAGACCTTTGACTTGCCATTGGTTGTCAGTTCTTCGGCAGATATAACCAGCCCAAAATAATATGATACGATATAATTAATTACGAAGATTTCAAGGGTTGGTTTAGGTCCACGGCCGTAGAACTCACACCGAGTAGAATACGGTGCGATGGCTACGGTGTTCTCCGGTCAGATTTTTTCATAATCGCAGGACCGGTTGCATAGCTGTAGCTGTATGTCCAGCAGTGGACGTATCGTATCGTATCGTCTTAGATGATTATGATTCTCAGAACGAGTTTTCATAGTATAAAAGTATTACATAAAAATTGCTTCTAGGCTTTTGCAGACTGCACCTAATTTGCAATATCACTTTTTCATTTGGGGTTTTCATTATTGAACAAATCTTTAGTATTGTTATGATTTTTGTACATTATAAAAAAAAAAAAAATTTCATCATTAATTTAGTATGTTTTTAGTAATAAATACGTAATAGTCACACTCACACATATTTTATCCAAACGAGGACAGAAAATTTCACACTCGGTCCTCAGTTGGTCGGAAAATTACGCTTTACACACAATGTCAGGAAAAGCTACCAATACGAGGACATCTGTGTTAAGTTTTACACACAAGTCCTCGGATTGGTACTGAAACCGGACAAAAGTGTAAATCTGGTGTGTTAAAAATCGATGGTGGCGCCCTCTACTTCACACACTTGCTCACACTCCAACCTGACTCCCCATCACTAAACCGAGGACTTTGACAGATTTCCTTGTTACGAGTACAGAAAGGTTCAAAATCGCACGTTAAAGACCGTTATGCGGTCAGGTCGATCCGAGGACCCACAAAAAAGTCCTCGCTTTGAAAAGGTCCTCGGGTGTTCCTTGTGTATTCAGGTGCGAGTCCTCGGATAGTACTTAAAACAAACACACACACACACACACACACCCCACACACACACACATATATATAAATATATATATATATATATATATATTTAATATACATAACACTGAACTACTAGTACTAAATAAATGTCTTTTTACTTGTAATATCTAAATACTATGTCAAACTTACTTTTAAATACCATGTAAACTTACCTGTAATGTAACAAACATACCTACTATCCGAAGCTCACCAAATTGTAATCCTGGGAGGGCGTTGGTATCTCTAGAACTGGCCCAGTGCCGTGTTGAGGTCCAACGAACCATAATGTAACATAACGTGTTTTTGTGCAATAAATACATTTTATTATTATTATTATAATTCTTCTTATCGTGCGGGCAGCAAGCCCTGGTGTCAGAGTTGATTCAGACCGCCTTACAGGCTGTAAGGTGGTTTTTATGTAACGACTGCTACCACCAGAGATATAGTAGGAATCATATTTTTTTTCAGACAGTCAGTAGATGATTCAGTAAACTGGGGAAAACGCACAAAGTGACATATCACTAGGTATCAACGGCGTTAACTAAATACGTTTAAGCTTTCACACTTCTAAACTATTATAAAACTGTAACTGAAGTGTGTCTGTACATTGAAGATAGCATAGCATATCATAGCATAGCATAGTATATGCTCACGACTATATTCCCCGAGGGGGTAGTCAGAGATATTCTGAAACCTCAGAACATCCACGGCACATTGAAGATATTTCCAAAAAAAAGATTACGATATGGTTTTTAGGTATCCGTAACTCGAAATCAACTTTTTTTAGAAATTTTGTCTGTCTGTTTGTTTGTTCACGGATCATGCAAAAACTAATGAACCGATTTTGATGAAACTTTTTTTGATTGATAGCTTATGCATCTTATGATCTTACTTAAAATCTTGTATATAATTTGTGCGGACGAAGTCGCGGGTAAACACTAGTATTTAAATAAAACCAGACTTTGATTTATCACATGTTACAAAAGTTTGTACTAAATGAGTAAGAATTAAGTGAGTTGTCCATTCAAAAATGTTCCAAAACAATATTCAAAATTTTCCGTCCCGAAAAAGTTATTCAATTTGACTATACAAAAGACTTTCTTTAGAATTATTTCACATCGTCATCGTTTTTCATTATTATCCGCTTAAATACAAACTTCCTATTTGACATTACTTATTTAGCAGCAACAAAAGGGAAAAAGAAAAAGGAGGGGAACAAAGCAGAGGTATTAAAGAACCTTATTTCTCTCATGAAAGGAAGGTAGGAGCCATCGAAAACATCGAATAATACTTATTACGGCGTATCGGTCACAATAGAACCTTGGCCGCCTGTCACACCGTTAGGTTTTTACTTTGATTAAAAAATACAATACAGGGTGTAAACTTAAATACGTTACATAATATCGAACAGGGTGCTTCAGACCATCAAACTGGACAACTTTTACTATGGGGCCATCTGTGAAATGTCGCCAAAAAAAATCTGTTGTTTCTTACATTCTGTTCGATTAGCTGTTAGAATTTTCAATGAAACAGCAGATTTTTTTTTGCGGGATTTCGATGTTGGCTCCGTAATGGAAGTTCAACGTGTGACGCATTTAATTTAAGGCTGCACCGAACCTATTGTGTTGCCCCCAATCGTATTTTTTTTATTTCTTAACAAGTAAACAATATTTCCAAAAAACAAGAATGTCACTGCTGATTTTCAATTTATCGGGACACTGCAGATTTGTTTTTATAATTTTTGTGGTTATTGTGTGTGATTAAAGTGACCACTTTTGGCGGTTTTAACGATAATAGCTACAAGCATAAAACATAATAATCCGTAATGTTTCGATAAATTGAAAGTCAATCAGGACTACAATGTGACATTCTTGTTTTTCGGAAATGTTGTCGAATTGTATAGAAATAAAAAAAATACGATTGAGGGCAGCACAATAGGCTCGGTAGGCTCTTAACACCCTATATCGCGAGATTGTTGATTTTTACTATGTACGCACGATGTTCATGGTCATTCTGTTTTTGAAGACGTACCTATAATTTAATTTGGTATTACGGAGGAACGTAATTTTGTACTGTAAGTTTATTACAAAAGTAAGTCGGCACTAATAACATGACATGCATTCCATTCAATAGTTAACCATACTGCAACTACACGTAAAAGTAGTAGCAATTTGTTGACCCATTGCTACAACTGCTGAGCTCTAATAAATACTCCAAGAGCTGAAAGGTTAGTCTAAAAGGTCTAGTCAGACCCTATTGGAACGTCTGTGCCCGATAACAATTATTTATGTATTGTGTCTGGCTTGATAGGTTAAAGTTACGTTAACACAATTTTTGAGAGTTACGCGGTTATTAATTAAGCTAAAGTTAATCATTATAACGGGTTCTTACCGCGTTTTTATTTATTTTTTAGTTCCCGATATTTCGGCAGTGTTACACCTGCCATGATCACGGGATGCCATGAATATCGGGAACTCCAAAATAAATAAAAACGCGGTAAGAACCCGTTATAATGATTAACTTAAGCTTAAAGTTACGTTAGTTTAAATTTAAATGGTGTTCTGTGACTAAATGGTTTAAAATAAAAAAAATACGTATTTTTTTATTAAAAAAGGTACAAATGGAAGATTTTTTCAGATATAAAAGTTAAATTAATAAACCAGTCTTTGGATATCACTTAGACTATGAAAACAAAATGTTTGATTGTTTGTCGGAGTTGCTTTGTGGGTCTGCTATTGGGCGGTCACGTGCGCGTCGGTTGCCCCATCCCCGGCATACAGTGGAACTCCAGTGGGCCACCACCATCTGAGCCATCAGGATATTGTTCTTTTATAAGAACAACCCTTGAAGTCACCAAAATATCAATATAACCGTACAACGTCAAGCACTTTCGCTATAAAAACTCGACATTGGCAAAATCATCATAAACCAAAGATGGCAGCCATATTTTTAAAAAATAGAATAGAATAGATTGTTTGTCTTTTTTTTTCATGTGGATCCATATCTGTATAAGCTTGTAAAATCGCGTGCAACTTGATAGACTGGAATACGATAAATATCTCAATAGTAACCATTACTTGCCTGTAACCCTGAAGCCGACAATACCAGGATCCATTTTTAGTAGTCAGATTTTGTTTGTAAGAAACATATAATTTTTATCATTCATTAAATTTAATCGCTTAATCGTCGGTGTAACAGTGTGATTAAGTATAACAGGGCCAATTAGGCGCATAGATGGCGGAAATCACTCCATCATTTGTATAAGGTGTAATATTCGTCATACGAGTATAACAAATGTATCTAAGAAGGTATCTTGTATTCAGATTCTTCCAGATCGTTAAGGAAAGCACCAGATGCATCTTCAGATAACTTTCGATTGAGAATAAGAATTGAATAAAAGTCTAATTTATACGTTATTCTACTGGGAAATAGATAGTATTTTTTAATCCAAAACTATTCAACTTTGTAAAAGGTTTTTTACAGTACTTTACGTATCGAATAGTAAAATAATGGGTGACTACGAATAGGTCGCCGGGACGTAAGAGGTAAATTTATTGAATTTATATCGATAAATACTTAAAATTAAGCAAAAACTAATCAATTTAACGGGTTCTTTCGTACCGCGTTTTTTTAACATTTGCTTAATGAACAACCGTGTAACTCTTAAAAGCTGTATTCTTCTTCTTATCGTGTGGGCAGCCCTGGTGTCAGAGTTTTTTCAAACCGCCTTACGGCCTCTGACCTGGTTTTTATGTAACAACTAATACCACCAGAGATAGTAGCCGGGACCAACGGCTTAACGTGCCATCCGAAGCACGAAATCATCTTTCTTTTCAGACAATCAGGTAATTCAATTTGCAATGTCCTAACCAACTGGGGTAAAACGCACAAAGTGACATATCACTAGTTGTCCCCCGTGGGAATTGAACCCACGACCTCCGGGTCAAGAGCCCAATGCTCATAACCATTAGACCACGGAGGCAGTTAAGCTGTATATTCTTAAAATTGTTTATAATAATAAAAAAAATATATATAAATACATTTAACAAGCATACATCTTTGAATATTTATAAAATCATACCCCTTTACTTTAATTTAGGAGTCAGCGTAAAGTGGCAACCTAATGAATTTTAATGTCTTAATGTAATCCGGCTTACTGAAGCTAGTGGCACTTTCATATTTATTAGTATAACGCTCACAGGCCGTCCCTTTGGCCCGTGATTGGTTAATAAAGGTTACATTGTAAATAATACTTTATCAATGTTTAGGATCAAGTAAATATTTAATTCGAAAACCAATTTATAGTTTCAGTGTTCGATCACATTCACAGTTCACAGTTCAAATACAACGTTGTATCATCATTATGTGTCTAACTTAACAAAAAGACGCAAAGGCAAAAGAAATATCCCACTTATGTCACAATAAATCAAATGGTTGAAACAGAAATACCTAAGACTTTTGGGAGACTTATTCGAAGGTCTTGAGTGTTTGAGATTTTTCGTCTGTCAGATGGCCACAAGAAAGGTGGACTTTTCTTGTTCATTTCAACAAAATATCAGTTTACTGATTCTCCATAGATTGCAGGCGGGTTTCTTTTTAATTGATTTTATAAAGGAGTAAGATATTTTTTTTCTTATTTAAGCCGTCTTACAGCACATACTGTCTGTGTGTATACATGTTTACGTCTTTGACGAACTTTGTTGCGAATCTAAGGCTGAAGGCTGATGTGATTCTGGTTTGACAAAGTCTAGGTTGCTGATTATTATGTAGAATTAACAGATTTTCAGAAAATAAGCAAAACGTTGCATTTATAAAATTTATAAGATATTGTGTAAAAGAAATCATTTATTGCACTTACGTAGTTACATTTTGGACTTTTGCTAGACATAGTAGGTATCAAACATGAACCCTTTGTGGGAACTGAAATGTGATTGAAAGTTGCTAAGAATCATGTAATCAATGTTCTAATAATAGTAGTCCAATACGCTATAGTGATTTATATATCTGGCTCTAATAAGGCGTATCTGTAATAATTTGAACAGGTACATATTGTTTGGACTGTCGCAACTGTTTAATTGTTCACACATTTAGAGAAAGAGCGGGAAAAGGCACTGTCAGTTTAAGAATAAAAAACGTGTTCTGCCCTTCGTAATCGAATCTTAACGATTATAAAACTGTAACTGAAGTGTGTCTGTACATTGAAGATATTTACAAAAAAAAGATTACGATATAGTTTTTAGCTAAGTATCCCTGACACGGATTACATAAGAGTACATCCCTGACTCGAAATCAACCTTTTTTAGAAATTTTGTCTGTCTGTTTCTCTGTTTTTTTGTGTGTTTGTTTGTTTTTTTGTTCGCGCATCACGCAAAAACTACTGAACCGATTTTGATGAAACTTTTTTTGTTTGATAGCTTATGATCTGACTTAAAATCTGGTATATAATTTGTGCGGACGAAGTCGCGGGTAAACACTAGTGTAATAATAAAAATATCACAGTCATTTTACGACAAACATGAGCCCCAGAAACATTCATTTGATCGTACCATGGCAGAATCAGACTGGATCAAATTTGTGTGAATCGAAAAAAAAACATTTTAGTAGCCTTTAGAGCGATCTATACGCAAACATTTAATTACAAACAATGATACTTGTTCGGAACTCCTATATTTCATACAAATCCCCTACTCAGATTCCGAAGTCGTAAACAAAACGAAAGTAAGAAACAAAGCCCATCTAAGATATTAGCAATCCTTTTTAACTTAAGCCACTGTCCATAAACTACGAGACGGTAATAGTATAGCTTATTAGCACATAAAATAAATCAGTCCATTTTGCGACACGTTATGCGAACAAGAAAATAATGAACATTTTAGCCAAATTGCAGTGACTGCTGGTGTAGGTTTTGTGTAATTTGCAGCAGCAAACACAGCTTGTGCTCTACAAAACATAACTGCATGGAACAAACATAACGAAATGTATAATAAATATACGTAAAACGAGCTAAATAGAAGGAAGGAACGAAATAAATATACTGTATTTATACTAAACAAATAAAATTCAGTATACCATGTAGCACAAATTGTAACAGACCTGCAAGTTAAATCAAAGAGTAACACAAATTATTAATTAAAATATGTTGACTGATACGTCATTCCATTCTAGAACACTTTATACAAAAGAATTACAATTACAAGGATCAGGAGCATGTCACAATCGCGTAATGTCATAATCGCAAAATGTCACACTTGCTCTAAGTATGTGTGCGTTTATTAGAGAGAGACCTCAATAAATATTTAGGTACAGCCCTTAAAGAGAGTTTGTTTTAAGAGTGTGACATTTTGCGAATGCAGCATTTGCAAAATTACGGCGACGAATAATGGTGTGACTTATTGAGTATGTGACGTTTCGCTGAAATAGAGTGACATTTTGCAAGTGTGACATTATGCTCCTGATTCCCTTTACAATGTATGTAATAAATCGCAAAGATTCTGAATTTTTGGCCACGTTTGCCATGGCCGTTGCTCTGTTTTTGATCATTGGGGCATGTTCAGCGCTTGGACACTAGACCAGTGCAGCGTCACTCATGTTTGACAGCTGCGTACCTATGGAGCTGCGTATCTCATGAGATACAGGCTGTCGTGCATTGACATAAGACGCGTTTTATTTCGTCGTCCGCCGCGGTTAGATGTAAAAGCGCGAGAAATTGAGAGAGTGCACTATCTGTTAAAAACAATTACATTCTATACACAAGGATTTCGAATCTGCCTGACGTGTAAAAGGGGCCGGCAATAGTGTGCAATGTCAGCGGCAATGTATGGCAGCGGATCACAACTGAAGCAAACTAAGGTGACATTAGAGACGTGATCCATTTTTGAGTTTTTTTATTGTATGACGCGGTATGTCTGTGTATAGAATGTCATTGGTGACAAAGTAACTATTGAATAATCTGTGACTGGACGGACAACTGCAAAATGTGACATAAACTGACGATAGCAAAGTGAATGCTCAGCTAAAACATAATTACGTTAAATTATTCACGAGTCACACATAGCAAGAAAGTAGCGTTAAGTGGTATATGGTGGAACCTTTACATTGGAGTCTGACAAATGAATATTTAGCTGCGGGGAGCAGGTGCTGCCACTTTATGAGCCGCGGTCGGTCTCTCGGCGACACATAAATCAAGGTATCCTACTGTGTACTCCGAAACTGTGGCGTTTCATAAAGTTTCTGCTTTTTAAATTGTTTCAGATTACCTTTTATGCGTATCTCTGGTGTTAAAATCTGTTGACCTATTTCCCTACATTGCAGGGTGTGCATATAGACTATTGCATGTTATGATACTGAACTATTTTCCCAAAGAAACCTATTAGAAATTTGCAAAAATAAAATTGGTCTTTCCATATTTATTGCAATCGAACGTTCGTTTCTATGAAATGTTTATAATTGTAATTTGGTTTGCGAATTTCCCTCATATAATACATATTTGCACATTGCCATATCATGAATCATGATACCGTGTGAAATCGGGGTGGTTCAGATAATCAAACTAAATAACTTTTACTATGGGAGCGAAACGGAAATCGTAAAAAAAATCAGCTGTTCCATACTAAACTGCAATTCCTGCTCGACTCAAATGTATAAGAGTTCAATAATTCCGTTGAATTGTTACATTTAAAATGTAACAATGACACTGAAAGAAAGATATTATCTATAGGATGTAAGGGGCAGCCCTCCGCAAACTGAAACGGTGAACTCTGACCATCAAACTGAACAACTTTCACTATGGAGCCTACCTCAGGCAACGCAAAAAAAATCTGCTGTCCCATACATTTGAGGCGGGTAGGTACATAGACATAGACTCTAGACATTGATATCGTTGGGTAGGTACTACAGCAGTTTTGTTTTTGTTTTATGAGACTAATTTTTTTTTCGCGTTTCCTAAGGTAGGCTCCATAGTAAATGTTGTTCAGTTTGATGGTCTGAGTTCACCGTTTTCAGTATGCGGAGGGTTGTCCCTTACACCCTGTATTTATTCCAAATTTCATGTTCCTACCTTCGGTTTAGGTTGTCCGTTGTCTGTCAGTCAGTCATGGAACTGTTTTATAACTATAGATATATAACACATAATTATGTAAATCCTGTTAAAAACTCATCAGAGAAAATGTCAATATGAACGCAAATGAGAAGACGCAACATTCGCAGCACAATATTATTATAATCCGATACAAATAAACATATGTAACCAAATATACAAATATACACAATACACATATATGTGTAAGTAATCGGATCTCGAGCAAGGAAGAGCAGGTAGCAAAAGCGTAGGACAAACCACTAAAAGAACACGTTACTTTCCGAGACACATCAAGACACTTAGTGATGGGACGTTTAAGTTTTTATCGTAACAAATAATTTAGTATCAAGTCTTGAAGATATGTTTTAGTGAAAGATAGTAATCTGAGGTGAAAGATATCGTTATCTAACGCAGTTGATAATTATGTCACATCTTGATGCCCAAATTTATTTTTGTAATCTTGATAATTATATTCAGGGTGTACTTAAGCAATTTTGAATAGATAATAATACGAAACTCCGTCGTTAAATGTCAAAATACGCATATATACAAATGTCAAGAAACGCCTACGGAGTCACGTTGCGGGGTTTGCCTCGAACACTTGTCTCTCGCGTGGTGTTCGCGCGGTTCGCGTCTCAGCCTGCCACGAGGCTCCAAAATCCTTCTCAGTTGTTCTTACTCAAAAACAATCCTCGAGATTGGATAGACACTCCCTCAAATAACTTGACACTGGCGAAATCTAACAAGGAAACGCCATTAATTAAGAATAGAATAGAATAGAAACGCCTACCAATCTCGTGTTTGTTCAACCATAGTTTCGCTTTTATACTATACTATTATTATCTATTTACTTATATATATGGTATAAGGAAAAGTTTCATCTACCCATTAAACTGAACAACTTTTATTATGGGAGCTCACCTATCAGAACAACAACAAAATCTGCTGTATCATAAATTTGAGTCGAGTTGCTGCAGTTTCATATGGAACAGCAGATTTTTGTTCTGACAGGTTTACTTCTATTGTAAAAGTTGTTCAGTTTGATGGGTTGAGTATGTGGTTTAAAGGTTAATGATACTTTTCCTTAACCCTTTATATCGGAGGGAGATTCTCATACTCGATATTTGTTTCTAAATCTTAAGGTACCTACATACATAGACTCACGACCATAATCTCTTTTGGGGTGGTCAGAAACATTGCTACAACTGCCGACTGTATTGCAGTTAGTTGTAGTAAGGCTCACGTTTAGCATATTGCAGGTTTCAGGGTGAAATGACAAGTTAAGCTGTGATGGGTGGCTAGCCTTTCGCCAACAAATACACTGCATATGAAATCCTTATCCCTGAGTCGACTAATATCTTAGTCGCCTAGTTATCTTAAGCTCGTATTAAGTAAACGAATCTCATGCATTCGCGGGCTCTTAAGCTCATGTTTTAGTATGCTTTAGAGCTTTGTAGTTTGGTTGATTAACACTGGCCACAGTCTGAATGACAATAATTCAAGATTCATTAGGCTACTTCATTGTTAGAATTCTCACAAATATCTCAATTACTTCATTCCAATGCAAAAAAACTAAAAGTATCATACATTGGAAATACATAGCTCTCGAGGGAAAACCTAAATACAGACTACATTGTGAGGTACCGCTGCGGGTAAAAATAATATTTAATGTTTACGGTAGTTTCCCTGAATATTTTTTAAAACTTTGTATTTTGTTAAGGATCGGTATTGTATAACCAATTATTTTTAAAACAAGAGAATACAAAAATGTGTTTACAGCACATTTCAGTTTTATTCAATATTGGTATATCTAGATATTTCAGTGAAAGCCTGTGGAATATTTTCGGCATTGTTGTTCCTGATAGGAATTTTATTAATAAAGCGAACGTTAGTTCATTTCACCGCGATACTAAATATTGAACTGTAGTTCACAATAGCTTTAGCTATCGACATAATGTGTAGCTAAACGTGTGTAGGTACATCACTAGCAGGGCGGGGCGGGTAACGGGCGGACGATTAGCCGTGGTGTTTCTGTGGCCGCCGCCTTGGAAATAGAAAATAAAGGCGGCGTGACATGGGCGTCGTGCTGCGTTCACATTGTTGCATATCGACTTGACTAACTAGTTTGTTAAGTTGCTGCTAGTAAGTGTTGTCAGAAAATACGTAGCTCATTGGTGTTCTAAACGGTAAAATGTTCTGTTGGAATCTTTTTATTCATTTTGTTGTCACTAATCATTAATTGAAATAATTCGTTTAAATAAAATACTTGTGATGGGTGGCATGAAATATTTGTCTGTAATTTTAATACCTAATACTTACTTCATTATGTTAACCTTATTTATTATAAAAAACAAAGACAAACACAAAGACGGTTATGTTCTAGGTATTGTAATTATTAAGGCGCACACGCCATTATTATTTATTAAATATAATAAATAATCAATATCTTGGGACATGAGACAGCCCATCACACAAATAACCTATTAGTTTTTAGTCCCAATCAAAGTACTAGAATCTAATCTAGATATGTACCTATTACAGTTGCTAGATAAATTTATATAATACTTAAATAATTATGTAATAAAAGTTGTTGCACATTGTGAAATTCGAACTACGACCTACGGATCAACAGGTAAGTTCACTACCAATGCAGGTTATTAGGTTTTAAATTCAGTGAAGACTAGCATTTAAAAAAGTTTGACAGCAGTCAGAAAACCCCTAATGCAGGGTATAAGGAAAAGTATCATTAACCTTTAATGAATTTAAAATTATACTCTACCCATCAACTTGAACAACTTTTAGTATGGGAGTAAAACTGTCAGAACAAAAAAAAAGTCAGCTGTTTCATACGTTTAAGTCGTGTAGGCATTGCAGTTTAATATGGAACGGCAGATTTTTTTGCTCTGACAGGTTTACTCCCATAGTAAAAGTTGTTTAGTTTGATGGGTGGAGTATGTGGTTTAAAGGTTAATGATACTTTTCCTACACTCCGTATACTAGACACACTAGGTACATAAACAGTTGTTATCGGGGCACATACGTTCCACCAGTGCCTGACGGGTATTAACATACGGTAAGTCAGCGTCGTTTTTTACACAGGCTCAACTTTGATTCATTATAAACGATCTTCTAAATAAGAAATCAAAAAACCCGTCTGCGCAAAAAGTTAATTTTAAATAAAACTGAAAAGAAAAAAACAAGTCCAGTAGTCTAGAATTCTGTTATGTAATATAGAAGCGACTTTCACAGTCGGGACCCATTATTCGGAAAATTTTATCCGGTCTAGAATTTTTAATGGATCCCGACTGTTAAAGTCGCTTCTATATTACATAACAGAATTCTAGACTACTGGACTTGTTTTTTTCTTTTCAGTTTTTATTTAAAATTAACTTTTTGCGCAGACGGGTTTTTTGATTTCTTAATTTATTTTTTTATTTTACACTTTTTAGTTTTTTCAACTTTAAATCGCTATAGATCCTAAATGGTCCCTCAGAATGAAAAACTATAAAAGAAACCTAAAGATGATTTTCAAATACCTATTCAATAATACCCCACTCGATATAGTTCGTCAACTTTATTTTTTTTATTTGTTACAATATGGCGTCTGGTAGTCGCCATATTAAATTTTGATTACTGTCATGTCTTTAGTGACACTCGCAAGATTAAGACGAATCGATTGACGTAAGAATCATCAAAATCGGCCTACGCGTTTGGTCTCTAGTGTGCCACAAAGGTACAAACTTACATACATAGGCTGTTAAACACATTACCCTTCCTTTGCGTCGCGCAGTCGGGTAAAAACGGAGCTACTCGCCTGCACTACTAGCCCATCCAAACGCACCATAGTTGTCCATAGACGATACAATTTAAACGCGTGGTCGTCCGGCCGGACGTGACCGCTTTACGTATTTATGCAGATGTGTCACCCCCTTCACCCCCCTTACACACCCTCTCACGTCCCCGAGAAAAATTCAACTAACGTCCCCGTTGTATGGTTACTTATTATTGGAACAGAAAGAAAGTCGGGGCTTAGAGGACATTAGGCCTGCGGTTAGTCAAGATTAAGGGATTTAGTGTTAGGGAATTATTATTTCTACCTAGACTTACAAAGTTTGTATGATATGAGAAAGGAGAGCTGAAGTCTTTCATTTCATTTCATTTCTTTAGTTGAATACCTACTGGGCATAAATAGCCGTTTTCACGATCGAGCAATAACAAAAAAAAACATGTTTCTTGTACGGAGACCCCCCTTTTTACCCGACTGCGCGACGCAAAGGAAGGGTAATGTGTTTCCTTTTAGTTTTTCTTATTATTTGTTAGCAAACCCAAAATAATGGGAAAATTGTCACTCTCTGCCTATTACGGTTCAATCGGTTCTTTACCGACAATTTAAGTTGTTTTTAGGGCTCCGTACACAAAGGATTATTAATAAAAGGCATACTTAAGGTCATCGAATTAAAAAGGAATTAGATTACATAAAAAATGCCCCAAAGTCGCCCATTGACTATTTACAACATCGCTTATACACAAAGGTAATATAAACGATGCATGTATTTATCCATAATACAAAATGCCATAATTTATGTCCCATACAGCTGAGCTGTCTTGAGCACTCAACCTTCGCAATATTCATAGAGTAAAATCATAGTTTATGGCGCACAATCTTTTCCCACGAAAGCTTCTTACGAAACTCTATGAGCTTGGCTTCGCATTAATATCACTTACACAATAAATAATACTACTATTTTATTTGTATGTAACCGGCCAGTTTATATTAAAGGCACTATATTATAATGAATACAGCGTTTGTTATTGAGACACGCACTCAGTTGCAGAAAGACCAAAGTGACAGCAAATTATTTAATATAGGATTAACTTAAATGAACGTTTCTGCAAGTACGTGTCAGCCCCAACCCATGACCGTCTTCCCATTGTCACCAAAACCATGTTATTTTTGTAAAAAAAAAAAACGAACTATAGTTAGTTGCTTGTTAGTACAAGACAAGAAAAGCTTGTAAAAGAAGTTGCTTCTACAAGAATTCCTTTTTTCACATTGACCTCTTACACGTTCTTTTATAAGACATCAATGTTTTTTCACCAATTCCTAACATTAGGACCTGTTTTAGGTAGATCTAACCAGTAAAAAAAACAACATCTTTAGGGCCAGTATTTACTTTTCTCCTACTCCGGACAGAAAGCGTCAATTTTTGTCCTGCTGCGCTTAACGGAGTTGCCGCTTTTTACCTGCGAAGAGGAGAAAAATCGGGCATTAAATAAGAAAGCCTCAGACACGTTTCTTACTTTCCTGCCCTCAGTGTGTAATCTACTATCGCAGCACATTTTAAAATAAAACCATTATGCCCGTTGCATATAATTTAATTTGTAAAGATAACAACGACCTACGTTATGATTAAGAGAAACAAAAATTAAGTTATGAGCGTTCAAAAATAGCGGCATAAGTTTCGGCAGTGTCCCGCTTGTTTGGCTCGTCTTGGCGGGGCACTGCCGTTTCCCCCAGATGCCATCCATTGAATAATTATAGGATGCATCATAAAGCATTGCATAAAGAGCAATAACGCTAGTGTAGGCTGTGTACAAGCCATAAAATAGCTTGTACACAGCCTACTTTAGTGTCTATGCAGACTCAGAGGCGCAAACTCAGGCCAACACTTCAGGAAGGCACGTAAGCTATAGTCCTTCTTAATATGCTGACACTTTTTTAAGGGTATGATCCGACCATCAAACTGAACAACTTTCTCTATGTCACCAACATCGAAATCAAACAAAACTGCAAACCTACTCGAGCCAAATGTATGGGACAGCTGATTTTTTTTCGTGATTTCGATGTTGGTCCAATAGAGAAAGTTGTTCAGTTTGAAGGTCTGATCATCTCCTTAAAAAGTGTCAGCTCATTAAGTTGGACCCTGTATAATGTCCAATTGTCCATTGTCTATCCTCAATAAAACTAAGGGATACTTGCTAATGTTTTCAAACGTTTTTTTATCGAATGATTTCCCTATTTCAATACGATATTCTTAGAATTAGAGCGTCGCGTCGGTGGCGCGTTGCATATGGACACTCAATCAGAGGTTTAAATACGCATGGATGAAATGCCATTTCTAAAGTATGTGTAATACCGACTGTTCTCAAACGGAGAAGGAAAACATCGTAAGGAAACCTGCATACGCTGCAGAAGAAATTCTGATGTGTGTGTAGTCTACCAATCCGCAGTGGGCACACGTGGTGGCCCATACACCCTGAGAGTAGGCCTGTGCCTTGCAGTGGGAAGTATATAGGCTGATGATGATTCGATTCGAGATTATTTTGTACTGGTTTGGATACGCTATCAAAATAATAGCACTTGTAAAATCCAAGTTTTTATCGAAAATCATAGGTACATGAATGTAATATTATGGCCTAAATAATCGTAAACAGATTCCCAAAATCAATCCAACTAACCTAAATCGTTTTACACTTAAGCCAAATGTCTCCACGGGCCCAATTCGCGGCTATATTAAACCCACGTCACATAATTTTGAAAAGGGATAGGCCGAGAATTAGGATCGAGTGATTTGGAAAAGCATTAGAGTTAGTAAATCAAAGAGTGTGTTCTCCTTCACCTGTTGTCCGACCAGATAAACTCTGGAGCAAATAAATCAATCATTCAATAAGCGGAACCCCGGCACCCCACTGGGACTGGGACGATTTGTCATGAGGATGGGACGCGTTTTCACTCAACTAATGTCTTCGAGATTTCCACAAGTTTTTTCTGTCAATTTTATTTAGTTCAAAAGGGATTGATAATGGACGTTTGATTTCCGGTTCCATCTATTTTCATTCATCTTCGGTAGTGGGTTGAGAATAAATTCGACACCAGTGGCATAATACAGGGTGTTAAGGGTAGACAGTTGGATTAGATTAATGGGTGATTGTACTCATGACACTGAACAACTTTCCCAAAGGTCAAAAGGTAAATTTGCATTGCATTTGCAAAAAAATAGAGATTTTCATACAAAACTTCGATCAGCTGATTGCATTGAGTATGGAAAGTCAAAAATTTGTTTGCTGATTTCCTATAAGTTTCTTAGGGAAAGCTCTTCAGTGATGCAACTGTTTACCCTAACACCCTGTACAAGACAGTATGGTACTACATAAATGGTGTAAGGGAAAGGTGCAGACTGAAACGGTAAACTCAGACCATCAAACGGAAGGCGAAAAAAAATCTAATGTCTCATAAATTTGAGTCGGGTAGGCACAACAGTTTTGTATAAAACAGGCACAACAGTTTTGTATAAAACAGGCACAGCAGTTTTGTATAAAACAGGCACAACAGTTTTGTATAAAACAGGTGATTATTTGCGTTTCCTGAGGTAGGCTCCATAGATAGAGATGTCCCTTACACCCTATATACTACGGACACTCCCTAGTGTCCGTAGTATATAGGGTGTAAGGGACATCTCTATCAGGGGCAGGGGCCCCCCACCAATTTTTACTTCACCCCGTCGTGGCAGGTTGGTGGCAGAAAACAGTAGGCAATGGTGTATTTCCTCTCTCCATCGCACTCTGTATCTCATATGCTTAGGTGTACCTCTTTTTCCCATTTGTATGAAGTAAAGCGTCCGAGGTGTGCCTGAGCCTGTTGTGTGTAATTAGAATTCCCATTTTTCATGTCACAGTTTCGCAAGAAGTAAAAAAAATACAATGTTCGAATTCAAAGGATACATTCCGCTATTTAATTATGTTGAAAGCTCGCATTCGCATCATATCTCTTTTACAATGGAATTTCGGAACCTTCCCGAGGGCATAAATGTGCTAAGTGAAGTAGTGTGACGAAAGATTCAGTTGGAAGTCTTGAAGTATGACGATAACATTTTCATTCTCATTTTTAAGCCGCCCAGATATTGATGCAGCAAGCAATGCCTACACAAAATGTGTATGTTCAGTTACGCAAGCGCTAGAGCGACGAATAACTTTTGCCCAAACGTTTTCATAAAGGTTTTCGCTACCGTTTCTGCCTGAAACGGCCATGATGTAGGTACCGAAAACCGTTCGGTGCGGAAAGTCACAGGCCATTAAGTAGACTTTGCCCTTATCTTATCTTGTTGTGGGGGCTGGCAAGCCAGCAACACTTCGACCCAGTGGGATTTTTTGAGATACTCTAAGGTTAGCCCAAATACATGGCCGATGAACTAGGCAACCATTCCGGGGAAGAAACCTAAGATCTCCCGGTTTTGGATATCCATCTCCGAGGAGGCTCATGCGTTTAGCCGCCAAGACATAGTAGTCACAAATATGTTCCATGGGGTCCTCCTACCTCTCCGCACGCTCGGCAGCTGGGATTTAGGGTGAGTTTCGTCATCGTGCCTGTGGCATAGTGCCCGGTGAGGGCTCCGACGATGGCACGAGTCTTGCTCCTGCTGTTGTTCAGTATGAACTTTTTCGCTTTGTCCTTGAGGTTGTTTAACTTTGATGACACCATACCACAAAAGTAATAGTCACACGTGTAGGGTAAAGAAAGATAGCATATTAATGTTATAGAGTGTCTTTTTTAATATGCTGACGGTTTTTTTAAGGGGATGATCAGATCAGATCAGACCATCAAACTCTACGGGACAGCTGTTATTTTTGCGATTTCTATGTTAGTCAAATAGAGAAAGTTGTTCAGTATGATGGTCTGATGGATGTCTGAGGATGATCAGACCATACTCCATATCATTTCTTAATAAGAAAGATCTGTATAGTGACTATTCCTATTTAAGATAGCTAGCTCCAATCTGGCTTTATATTTTTTTGATAACAACATTCAAGATAGGTATTTCGAATTTATATTTACGATCAAAGCCCCAAAAAGTTGGACGTATTTTTATACCAAACACACTTGAATAGATTCAAATCCTTTCTCTTTGTCCCTTTGCAAAGAATATTATTTTTTGTTTCGTAAACAAATCCAGATAATCCGGAGATTTGCTACAAAAATGATATCTAAATAACAATATTTTAGGCAAACACTAAATATATCCCTATGCTAACATCGAAGGGGCCCAGGGGTCCTATTAAGCGAGCTGGGGTCCATCTTACAGTTCGTTACGTCGGCGGTAGACCATCTGTTATTTTTGCCCATTACATATTTTAATGCCCCCGAAGGAGATTTTCTTACCCTCTCAACCGTTTCCAACCCATTGGACGACTTAAATGAAACATTTAAATGCTTCCACCGCGGTTCATTTAAATAGACTTTTTTCAGTTTCAATATCTCGGCCGGCATAATGATTTTCATTTTAATTGATAGAGATAGTGATACTTTTGTGTATGATGCCCTATTTCGTGTTTCCTGAACGGTCCCAATTAATTTTTCGGTAAACATCTTCTATTGTAGGTACATCCACGCCAAGTTTACATTTTTATTACATGTATACAATAGATGGGTGGGTTGACGACATCTGGAAAAGTACAGGCAAGACCTGGATGCGACTGGCACAGGACCGAGAAGAATGGCAAAATATGGAGGAGGCTTATGCCCTGCAGTGGGTAGATACAGGCTGAAAATGATGATGATGATGATGATGATACAATAGATATAGATACCTAGTGTCTTTCTTTATATACTGACGATTTTTGTAAGAGTATGGGACGAACCGACCATCAAACAGTATTTTTTTTATTCCGACAAATTCTCACAATTTTGGAAATTTCAATAAATAAATATGGTCTTACACCATATAATATGTCATATTATTAACTTTTAAAGGCGTTAAACCTACTAAAAAGTAGCGAATTGTATTTTAAAGGCTACTACTTCTGTGCTGATCATGGATTTTCATAATACCTAGAGTGAGTGTTCATATCGCTTAGTCCGATCGATCCGACATGGAAATTGTCGTCTGTAATGTCACGTTTATAAGTGTTATATTCTAATAACAATCTTGTACAATGTAAACGATAAATCCACTAAATTGGACTCTGGACTGATTAAAACGAAACTTTCACCAAGGATTTCTTTGAATTTTCTTTTTGGTAATAGCATTTTTTACACGAAAAGAGTTTCACTCTGATAATAAAAAGATGCCGAGTAGCTAAAGCCGCTGACAGATCCACTACTATTTCACAAAAGTTGCAGTAAGCAAGATGAAAATAAAAGTTTAATAAGAAAGGCAGTAACTTCAAAAAGCTACATTTCAGCGCAATGCAGAAGCAAATGGATTAAAATTATCCTTTTTCTACGGAACCAAAAAAAAACAAAAAGTGTACCTTATAAAATAATATTAAAATTTGCACAAAGGCTCTACGAAATTATACACAAACATATCGTTAAGAAAAAGGTCCCCTTACAAACTGTTCAGGTATTCTGCTTAAACAGTGAATAACAAATTTGTACAATGGATGGTACAATACTAAATATTCAATTTAAATAGCTTGACATTTGTCTCAAAAGCTTTCTGAAACGGGGATCATAAGAAATGCATAAGGTCGCCGAGACGTAGACACGGATATAGGAACTCGGGGATACGAACTCAAAGCAAATAACACGACAATGAAACAGATTATTCTTTACAAGACAAAGCTGTGTATCTTACCCTTATTTCTTTTGTTTGTGTTAGACACTGCAAATATACGAACTATTGACATTAGACTTTTTATGTTTTGAATAATATTGAGGAGGCTTGGGTGTGCATTAATACCTAACTACGTTAGAACGTTTGTGGCGCGTTGCGGAGAGCTATGGAATCTTCATCTTGAGGTCTGGGTTCGAATCCGCACGGACCACATGCCATGTACCAATGAGTTTTTCTAACTTATGTACGTAATACCGACAGCTCTCAAACGGTGAAGAAAAACATTGTGAGGAAACCAGTATACGCTGAAGAAGAAATTCCGATGCGTATGTAAAGTCTACCAATCCGCTTTGGACACGCTTGGTGGACTAACGCCCTGAGGGTAGGCCTGTGCCCTGCAGTGGGACGTATACAGGCTGTGATGATGAACTACGTTAGAACGGATGTATTATGAAAAAGACAAATCCACGCTACAATAGACATTAAAATGAAAAATTGAATGATTGTTCTTTATTTTATTTGTATGCCAAAGCATACATAGTTCAAAACCAAGATAAGCACATAATAATCATGGTACAAAAAACAAGTCCACGCGGATGAAGTTGCCCGGAGGCAAAACGTCATGTTTTAAATTAATGATAGTTAACTTACGATGTTTGGTTTTTAGTACAGACCTACAATAATATCAAATAGGATGACAACGATTCTGTAAAGATATAACCATGAACTACCGTGTATTCCCAGTTGTCGCCACGGCCTCCGTCGCCACTGCGGACAAATGGGAAAAAAAGTCCCAGTTGTCGCCACTAGTGACAAAGCAGTGGTGATGACTGGGACTTTTTTTCCCATTTGTCACCAGTGGGGACAACTGGGAAAAAAATGTCTCAATTGTCGCCACTGGCGACGCATGGGACAATATTTTCTCATTTGTCACCACCGCTATCAAATGAAAAAAAAATCACGTAGGTGATTCAAAATTTGGTTTATTTTCTCATTTGTCACCACCTGTATCAAACCATTTCTTGTGACATATAACGGTCGTGACATTTTTAAACTGTAATCCTTAAAATGTATCCCCAGTCCTTTTCCAAGCTGCTTAGAACAGATTTCCACAAAAATAACGGCAAATGACGTCAATGACGAAAAATACACTAATGGCTCCATAAAGTTGCGTACGTGAACTACAAAAATCAGTTAGGTACGTATATATATATAATCTAAAAGTAGAAGAGTAGGTAAAGCCTGACCAGGAAAATAAAAAACCTGGTTTGGAGGCGCAGCAATCGACTGTCACCTTTCATGTTAGTGTTCCAAGCTACGAATAAAGAAATAAATATGGAACGATAACTCCGAGCAAAATCTCCTTAATTTTTGGCACCATGAGTTTTGGCGGCAAACGCCGTAATTGGAGTCGCCCCATAATGATTGAGTCTTGCGCGCTTGCGTGGTGTACACCAAAGTTCGTGGGGTCATTTTTTGACGTGAATTATATTTCCATATTTATTTCTTTATTCGTAGGTTCCAAGTACAAAAATTAGTTCCAATGATTTTCCGCAACATGGCGAGGTTTTTTATATTCCTGGTCAGGCTTTATAACATCGATTCATCTTCTACATCCAGATATGGCAAAATGACACTGGTAAATATAACGGACAAGGTACTAAATTTAAATGTTCTCAGACTACTCCAAGATGCTCTGAGGCTTAACATAAATTTCAGTTAGTTGGTCGTCCAAAGGTGGCAGTTGCATTGAGATTTGTAGGAACAGAAATAGGTAAATTTAGCGCATGCTAAGTCACTGTAGATTGGGACAGTGAGCGACGAAAGTTCGTTCACAGGTAAATATATAATACTAGATGACCGCGGCGAACTTCGTACCGCCTTAGAATCTCCCGACACACACTTGGCCGTTTTTATTGCCTATGTTAATCACGAATAATGTAGCATTCTAATCGTGAAAGAATTATTCAGATCGGTCCAGCAGTTTCAGAGCCTATTCAATACAAACAAACAAACAAAAAATCAAATTTCCTCTTTATATTATAATATAAATATAAATAAAATATAAAAAAAAATCCTTTGTTCTTTATATTATTTTATTAATTCGTGTGTAAAGCAACGTCAAAATTTTTCAGCCATTTAAAATCCTATTTTTTTACAGCGAAATAAGGATCTCATTGCTTTCAGGATATACCTACTCATCGTCTGTACACGATTACCAACCTGACCTGAGGATACTATATTTTGATTTGATATAAAACTGAATTTGCTGAATAAGAAAATTGCATGTGTATGAGAAGTCCACAATACCTGATTACCCTATTCACCACGAGAGGGTATGCCAGTGTTCCAGCAGTGGAGATGATGAGACTAATAGTGATGATGTTGATTTTATATAGGGTCCTTCTTCTATTCTATTCTATTTTTAAAAAAATGGCTGCCATCTTTGGTTAATGATGATTTTGCCAATGTCGAGTTTTTATAGCAAAAGTGCTTGACGTTGTACGGTTATATTTGATATTTTTTGGTGACTTCGAGGGTTGTTCTTATAAAAGAACACTATCTTGAGCCACCACTGGAGCCCCGCTGTCGAGCTGGGAGGGGGCAACCAACAAACGTGACTGCCCTATAGCAGATCGACAACGCGACTCCAGGGTCCTTCAAATTTTTAAGAGGATGATCAGATTGTCAAACTAAACAACTTTCTCTATATATGACCAAAATCGAACACACTCGAATACATTTATCGCGAGTAAGTTTGCAGTTTTGTATGGAACAGCACATTTTTTTCCCAAGTATAGGTTAACATTTCAAAATATGTTTCTTTAAAATAACGAAGAATGAAAATATGATCAAAAAGATGCCAACGCAGGTTTTAATGGAATACTTATCTGTATCATCATTGAAAATTTGTAACTATTTACGTCTGACATGGCTGAAAAGGGGTGATCCCTTAGCCTTTACAAAAAAAGGCAGGCGCAGCCTTGACGTGATCGAACACACACACTTCTCTATGGTAAGATGAACATGCCATCTGTTATGTTTTTTAGGAAGTAAATTAATAAAAGAAAATAATATCGCTCATTTGCGCAAGAGGACGAAGACACAGATTTTCTACAATTTATTTTCCCATTCTGTGTAAATCTTTAAAACATCCATCCTAGTAGCCTAGGTGCGAAGTGCGACAAATAATGACAGTCATTTATGCAGAAAAAATCTATTTGCACTCCACTTTGATGCTGATTTAAATGGAGATTTTTAGCTCGTTCTGTATGAGTTATGCAAATGAGGGTTTTAAACGTTGTACTTTTTTACTTTCTTTCGTAATAAAGAATTGTTTGAATGTGATGAGCAATTAAAAAGGATTGGAAATCAATGTTCCATAGTCGTGAGCATATGCTATGCTTTATTTATCAATAACATTATTTCCAGTACAAAATAATTAATAACAGAACTTTCAGCAAAATTTTGTGGAAAAAAGAAAATAAAGAATATGATCAAAAACAAACGAAAATAAAAAACATGATGGGAGCTCAGGATCATCCTAAATTTTCTAATTAATTGTAACATTTGAATAGTGTAATGAATTATAGTAATTTTCTTGAATTTAAGGGCAAGGGCATAGGTACCTACCGCCCGACGAATATTTTCTATGAGAAACGCGATTGCCCAGCGCTCCGAAAAGTGTGCGTGAGCCGTATTTTCGATTAAAAAGAACAAACCAAAGTACTTTGTCTAGATTTTTTTTATGATTTCTCTATTTAAACTAATGGTGAATATGTGAGTATAAATGCAAAAAATCGGAAACTATATTAAGTTCTTCTAAAACGAGTTTTTTTTTTAAAAATGCATGAAAATACGTCATTTTTGTGACGATTTTCTATCGAGTGAAGTAATTCCAATCGTGTATTCAGTTTATGACTTCACTAGATAAACTATCCAAAAATACTGAGGTATGACTTTAGTTTCGGTAAATGGTATAAATCTAGTCGTAAAATGAAAAATAAAAGATGCCTCCGAGGTATTTCCACCTACTATTATACGACATAAATTTTTTTAAGAGGTTTGTACCTACATCTACCTCACAGAATCAAGAACTAAGAATACTTATTTATACACCAATAGTTTTTAATTAGTAACGAAACTCTTTAACGAGATTTTTTTTGGACCTCCTTAAGAAAATCCGCACTTTTGTATGGGAGGTCCAAAAATTTTTCTCGTTTTTCGACCCATGTTCCTTAGGGAAAGTTGTTCATATTCACGGTCTGAATACACCCTTAAAGTTTCGATACTAAAAACTAGTGGTGTATACAAAACAAGCAGTCAGCACATGCTTTTTCAATCAAATAATCCTCATAATTAACATTGTAAGAGCTAATTTTGGTTTGTAGGTAAGTAGGTACTAACTAAGTAATACCAAGTACAAATAAGTACAAATGTAATACATTACGTAGACAAGTCAAAAAAAGTCAAAAATCTTATTTCGAAAGCAATTCATTCATTTCAATCCACCGAAATTCATATTTACATTTGCAATCCAAAATGAAACATTTTTACTATGATTAAGAATAAAATCCGAACCGAATTTGCTATTTAAATTTAATACAAGAGGCTTTTATAATAAGGATTCCTTGTATTATTCCTCTAAAAAAAGCTTGAAGAACGCCTTTTGTATTTTTAATCGCTTCATTTAGAGACAGGCCCTCGATTATAACGAGGTACGTCAGAGTCACAGGTCGAAAGGTCGGACAATAAATTTTAGAAAAGGAGAAACGGGGTCAAGTATGAATGTTCGTCAATGTGTTCCACAAAGGTGGAACGAAAAAATTAAGCTTTAATTTCAAGCGACCAATTCTTTCTCATTTTTAATAGATTACACACCGAGGGCAGGAAAGTAAGAAAGGTCTCAGATCTCATGTAATTGTCAACTGTTGTGTGTTGCGAAGCCGAGGTCAACAAACATGTGATCTGAGGCTTTCTTATTTACTGCCCGAGGTTAGTATACTATTTTTCTCCTCGACTGAGGTGGAAAGAGGCAACTTCGCTTAGCGCAGCGATGGCGCAGCGGGACGAAAATTGACGCATTCCGTCCGGAGGGACGTCCGGAGGGGAGAATAGTAGATTATTAACCAAGGGGATAAAGCAGTGTCTTCTGTCGCGGGTGAAGATTTAAATCGCGAGCGTGATGAAGGACTTGAGGTTTACTCCCGAGCGTAGCGAGGGTGCTAAAAACTTAAATCACGAGCGAAGCGAGGGATTTAAGACGAGTCCTGAATGTAGCGAGGGATTTAAGTTCACCCAAGACTAAGACAGCTTTATCACCGAGGAAAATACTCTACTTTCCGTACCATTTGCGAAAAAATTTACACAATAATAATATGAGATAAGCATTTATTAAAAATAATGACAATTAAAAGTAAAAGTTAACATTCGAAACATTGGTCCAATTATTGATAGAGAGAGTAACATTTTTGTTTGCAAAGGCATCAAGCTCATACGGCCTCGTCGGTTTTCGTAATTTTATTTAATAATCATAACTGCATAATAAATGCGTATTCCTTTTTCAAAAAGATGTATAATGCTTTATATACAAACTCAATGGTGTAAACACAGGTGTAGTTCAGTTCCAAATTTAAATCACATTCTCTCCCTAGAGGATGAATGAAATTCAGTACAATTTTCTTTCCCTGTTTTTAACAGATAAAAATTACTAATGTTATGTTCGCTTTTTATGGCATAGAATCTCTCTTTTTTGAGCAAGTGGTACGAAAAAAATATTATAGTAAGTACCTACATAATTGTTCTGAGGTACTTCTATTGGTTGGTTGGTTTTAGTTATATTTTAAGTAGAGAACCAAATTTTATAAAAAGTTGTATTGCTAAGCGAAACTACAGTTTTTTAGCCTGCTTTGTATCATAAACAACTGTTCTTTCACAAGACAGACTTTTTATATTTTATGCTAAAAGTATAGTTTTCTTTAAAGTACTCTGTACGTTTTATATTTTATAGGGTTCTCTTTCGACAAGCAAACCTTAAATACTTTAGATATACAGGGTGTAAGAAAAAGTATCATTAACCTTTAAACCGAATACTCTACCCATCAAACTGCACAACTTTTACTACGGGAGCAAAATGTGACAGCTCAAAAAATTCTGCTGTTCCATACTAAACTGCAGCAGCGCCTCAAGCGACTCAAAGTTCAAACGTAGGAACCAGCAGATTTTTGTTTTGTTCTGACAGGTTTGCTCCCTTAATAAAGGTTGTTCAGTTTGATGGGTAGAGTGTGTGGTTTAAGCTCAATTCAAACACAGCCGCCTCCGGAGGCGGTCCGGAGGCGGGATTTTTTGTAATGTACGACTTTATATGGCCCTGCCACACAGAAATCCGGGCCGGTAGCGGTGCGGCGCGGCGCCGTACCGGTCAGAACGCTATGACAACCAGGCGGCGGCGACGCGGGCCGGAGGCGGCGCGGTGGCGTGCCGGGGGCGTCGCGGAAGCGGCGGCGGCCGCTGTATTCCATTGTAGTCAATGCGAGGTGTCACACAGAGCGGTGGCGGCGCGTCGCGGTCCGGAGGCGGTATTTACCGCGCTGTCATTTTGTATTTTATGGATGGCCGCTTTTGATGTCACACCGGCCGCCTCCGCGCCGCTACCGCGCCGCCACCGCACCGCGCGAACCCTGTGTGGCAGGCCCCGGAACGCTTTCGCTTCCCGCAGAAACGCCACCGGCCCGCTTTCCCGCAGGACCGCCTCTGTGTGGCCTGAGCTTCACTTGACCGGTTTTCATTTAGCTCACAACGAGTCATAACTCATACAGTTCTAAGAATGTACCTAGTTGTAGTAATGATAACATTTAGCAATTTAAGTTTCAGGATGAAATGACGTGTCAAGTGGTGAGAGGTGGCTAGCCTTTCGCCCACATAGACACTGCTTAAGAAACCTTTAATCCCTTAGTTACCTCGTACGACACCCACGGGAATAATAGGTGTGGTCTATTCTAAGCTTTCCGTGTGGTCCTCACACGGCTTCATATCATATAAAATATTATTAAATCGCGTTTCGATTCTTTTACTAACATTTTAAATACGAATTTTATCTACTTTGCACTGTCTTGTGGTCTGTTTCTCAATATAACGATATTTTAAGAGTATTATTTATACATACATAATCTCACGCCATTGTCCCAAGTGGGCAGGCAGAGGCCACGGACCGCCACACGCAATGACTCTGACACGCCTCTTTAGCCTCATTCACATTCATACATCTCTTCATGCACTGCCGTCGATGGAGGGTGATACGTACTTGCCCTTTTCGGAAAAGATCATTGATTTGATCATGGTATGTTTTCCTCGGACGGCCTCTCCCAACACTTCCGTCACCTTTGCTTCATATATTTCATTCGTAAGTCTTCTTTCGTTCATTCTCTCTACATGAACGAACCGAGAGAATGAACGAAAGAAGACTTAAGCATACCCCTCTCAATCCTAGTTACTACATCATCCTTCAACTTACACCAATCCCTTATTACACTTTTCTTGATTCGGTCTACCAAAGTAATACCACACATACTTCGAAAGGAGCGCATTTCAACTACATTCACTCTACTTTCGTAGTATTATTTATCTTATACCTGCTTCAAAAATTTCAACATCTTAGGTATCTTAAAAATGAAACTTATATAATTATTTAATTTTTATCTTCTTTTTTTACCCAAAAAAACCAAACCGAGCAATTTTTTACACAACAGCGCCATCTGTAGCGTTTCCTTGGAACTTTTAAAGCGTGAGTGTTGCGTACATAATCGCCTAGACACGAACCATCTGCTCGAAGAACACGTTTGGCTTGGAACGATGCCAGCGCCTCAAGAAAACGGGAAAAGATGGAAACTAAAGTTTCCGTCTCGAAACTTTTAAATGTTGTTTACTTTACTTTGCTAAACAACTTACAAGCTTTCGTATTCGAAGACGTGTCGCCTTCTTACCTGGAAACGATAAATGGATACAGTTTAATACACTGATTATTATAAAACACGATAAGTAGATAATTAATTCATAGAAAAATATAATTCTTTGAGTTATTTAAAGAGGATTGTGAAGCTAACAGGCTCTAGACAAATAGTGAAAACGTTTTTTACACCTAGACCTTAAGAACGCATCTCAATGATTTTTGGACGGTATTGGTCTAATAAACAGGTTTCTAGCATTAGATTTTTTTCAATTTCACTTTCTAGTTTCGCGTAGGAGGAGTTAGAGTCGCATTTATTTCATAAAACCGGCCAAGAGCGTGTCGGACCTTTCCAAAACAGGGTTCCGTAGTCATTGTGTAAGTAGTGACTGATGCGGACGCGAGCCAACCAGATACTTAGAGACTAAATTGGACATGAAACGAAACTATATGATAGGGCGATATAATTACGTTCAACAGAAAAAAAAAACTACAGGTTTTTAATTTCCGACACTGTTCGTGCTACAGCATTGTCATTAAAAGTTATTATTTTAAAATAGTTCCAGATTTTTTACGCCACTATTTAAAAAAATTAGAGTATTAGAGAAATATACAGGGTGTAAGTGACAGTCTAGCAAATACTGAAACGGTGAACTCAGACCATCAAACTGAACAACTATCACTAAAGGCTTTTTTCAAGAAACGCGAAAAAAAAATCTGCTGTCCCATACAAAACTGCTGTACCTCTACCTACCCGACTCAAATGTTGATTGACAGCTGATTTTTTTTTCGCGTTTCCTGAAAAAATCCTATAGTGATAGTTGTTCAGTTTGAACGTGACCAACAAGAGAACGTGGCTCTTTATTAAGATGATATGTTTTATATGGTAATCAAATCAGAATCGCGTGATTTTCAATGCTATGTGAATGTTATGTATAAGGTACCTAAACAGTTAGACCGCTTTACATTGTGCAACTTATTGCTGCAATTTGAAATAGGTATACTTGCTGCCGTCCGTGTTTTGTTTTTAAGTTTATATCAAACAAACCAGTCGAACTTCAAATCGCACGGCGATCGGTTGCACGTCTAAGGGCACTGTACTGTGTAGGTATAACGATTCTTTACCTCAGTGTTGCTACCTTAGCCCCTTTGGGGCTAGATCTAACTCTTTTTAGATTAACTCGTTGTCTAATGATTTAGCCCGGAAAGGGCTATCTAGCCCATTTCATTTTCTTAAAAATATTGCACCAAAATCTGAAATTTGCGCCATGCTAACATCGCGATAACATCGAACTTTCGCGATTTGTGTTATTTTTAATTTTTGAATTAATTGGTTAAATTTTTCTACAAATTCAGTTAAACTTTGAAAAATGTTATTGTAATTCAAACTAAAAAAATAAAAACATATTTGAAATCATTCGAAAAGGTCATAGAAATATTACTCTAGCGATAGACAAGCTCGTTCAAACAAACAACATGCCACACAAAACAACACAAAATGACACATTGCGGTCTGTCATTGCCATAGTGATGAATGAAGTGAACCTGGGAACATCAATCAGGTGCGTACACCTCATTCAAGTGGAACATGTTGCTTCTATGGAAGGGCAAGTCTATCGCTAGAGTTTACGTCTATGGTAAAGGTGTTTTTTTAGTCTTTTTGTTACAGCAAGTCTTTTCTTGGTAATTTGTGCTCCGTCTAGCCATATCTAGCCCTTTTTAGCTTCCCCCCACCCCATTACTAAAACTAAGGTGGCAACACTGCTTTACCTACAGCAAAAGCAGTAAGTAATTAATATTCCATACAGCGATCGTCCTTTCCGTCCGTCCGTCGCGGTCCCACCGTCAAATATTTACTCGCGACTCTCTTTTTTATTTGTCCTTAGTGTATGGTAAGCGACAATGTTTGTAGACGGCTTTTTAATTTTCGTTTTTTAATTTCGTGTCGTGTCGGTGACTCCATGTTTAATATCCAGTTATGTAATGTCCTGAATGATTGTTTTCAAGAACGTCAGAAAACATTTTTTGTTATCCCTTGCAAACAAATCATCGTCTAAATCAGTTTTAGAAACGGCCAAGAGTGTGTCGGATACGCCCATGATAAAGTTCCGTCGAGATTGAGTAGTGAGGACGTCATTTTTTTTTCTGTAATCGATTGCGTTGCAGCATCCGTTACAGAAAGCTCTGACTAAGAACTATAATTGCTGAATATTTCGCATCGATTTCTATTAGCCATAGAATATAACAAAAAAATGTATCAATACAGATGATAAATAACATAAGTATCCATTGAAATGCACTGGCGATTGCGCTAATTTAAAAACAATCAAGTTCAATCCTAATCCAATTTCAGTTCTAATCACATTACAATCAAATTATTATTCAACTGTGCTCAATTTCGCATCGCGCTAAACTCTGTGTAACTGACAGCCTTTAACGTCTGAGATCTCAGGAAATCTGTCAAAACGGCTCTAACGATAACGGCTGTCAATAGTAGATTACACATCGACGGCAGGAAAGTAAGAAAGGTCTCAGATCTCATTGTTGACTGAGGCGAAGCCGAGGTTAGTATACTATTTTTCTCCTCGACGGAGGTGGAAAGCGGAAACTTCGTTTAGCGCAGCGGGACGAAAATTGACGCTTTCCGTCCGGAGGGGAGAAAAAGAATAATTATAATAGCGCAATACCGAATGTGTTAAAAGTTGTGGTCCAATCATGGTTCAATTGAGGTTTATTTAGCGCGATGGCTCTCCAGAAAAGCTAGTCAAATTAGTTGCTAAGAAAATATGATCATGCTGCTACTAATACGACCAGGAAAATAATTCCGCTCGTCAATCTTCGTTCGCGCAGACGCAAGGAAACAAGTTATTCAGTTTGAGGGTATGATCATCTCCTTAAAAAGTGTCAGCATATTTAGAAGGACCCTGCAGGACCTAATCAAACTTATGACTCTTAGTTAAAGAGTGAAATTGATCCTAATCCGATCGGTCATGCGTTAGGTGCGAAATGAACCAAACAATAGAAGCAGATATTTTTAGGCGCAATTGTAGAGTATCCTGCTTAGATAAAGGTCATGTTTGGTTGGTTGGTTTTAATAATAGTCAACTACGCAGGTACTTCCGTAAGCATTGTAAACATGGTACTTCTGTAAATATATCAAGTATTTATTATATCTACTTAGATACAGCATTACTTACTGCAATTAGTTGGCCAGCCCAACGGTTTACCAGCGCAGCGCCATACGCGGCGTGTAGGCATTGTTAACAATATCCAGCCTAGCTAGCTACGTTGTTTACTGCCTATAGTTTGTGCTGTGTTTGTACGAGATAGTAGACTTGCATCAAGTACAAATATTTCCATAAAAAGGGAAACTTGATATTCTGGTATGAAAATATAACGTTTTAGAGTAGGTACCTAATTAAACATTTTCTCTACAAAAAAAATCAAAATCAATAACCAATATTTACAAAACAATATATACAATTTTAAATCGAATTTTATTTTGTTATTTCACACACTTCAATGGTGGTAGTGGTGGTGGTGTTGGGTTGACATTAATTTCAGATTGATGCAAGGGGTACATGAATGTCATGAATGACACGAACACGAAACGATTCCTTCAATCGCCAAAGATTTGCTTACAACTTTTGAGGAGTTTACATTTTCTATCTCCGAAGCGCTTCATCAGATCTTCACCAATTTAAAATGAGAACAAATCGGGGGTAAAACTTTCAAAAAAAACAACATCGAAATCAAACAGAAACAGATAGGCATAGCTACACTAGCATGTCAGCAGGTATATTTTAAATTCCATCATAATTTGACAGTTACGTACATAATTTGCACACACACACATAAACGATTAAAAACACAACTAATTCATTTCAAAGAGGTCAGAAAATCTGCTACACTTAAGTACCAAATAATTATCAAGTGATTTTGATTAAATTAATATACAGTCACAGCAGAAATAATATAAACAAAGGTAACTTCTTATTAGACAATTTTCTCATTCTGTACGCAAAATGTCATAAATAAACAATAATCTCATTACAGAACACATTATAGAACACATTAAAAAAAATTAACAATAAATAGAAACAAAGCTGCATTTCGTTTTACAAACTGCATATTCTTGCTATAAATTAGATCGCTCAGCATCCTTGCACTACAAACAAGAGTGAATCTAGCAAAACTGATATTTAGGTTTAAAATCTATTGTCAGTGCATCAATAAACTTTCAATGGTGCTTGGAGAGTCCTAATGGCACGTAACATGGCGAAACCATTACCGTAGCAGTCTGAGTAGGTCTTTACATAGAATTTAAGCTTGTATAACATTTGCTGGATGGTGCAAGAGGGCGTATACGCCTAGACAAACGAACAAGTTCGATAATTTAGATATCATTGAGAATAAGATATACAAATAAATATTTGCAACTGAAATAGTAATCATATTTTAAGATGAAAGGTTTGGAAAACAGTCTCACAAAAGTTTCATTCATTCATTTACCTAAAGTTAAAATGTTGCTGGCCTCATATCACGACCATATTGAAGGCATATAAATTATTAAATGCGCTCCATGCGTAGTATGTGTGGTGTGACTTTGAAGAACCCGTTACGGGATAGTGTGATTAGAGAAAGATGTGGTCTGAAAGAAGATGCATTAACTAGGTTTGAAAAAGGCATGTTAAGGTGGTTTGGCCATGTGGAAAGAATGAGCGAAAGTAGGTTGACGTATGAAATTTACAAGGCAAGTGTGAATGGAATTGTTGAAAGGGGTCGCCCTAGGCGCACGTATGCTGAACAAATCGGATGCGTACAGTGAAGGGCCAAAAAAATGTACCCGGAACAGACGAGCTTGTATGAAGAGACTTATGGATGTTGAGGAGGCGAGAGCGTGTATCAGAATCTTAGCATGTGGCGATCTGTTGTCTCTGCCTGCCCCAGTAGTGGGACATAGGCGTGAGCATATGTATCTTTGTATGTATACAGGGTGTTTCATAAGTAAGAATAAATTTTTAAAACTCTTAAGGGGGTTGTTTAGACCGTCAAACTGAACAACTTTCTCTATGGGAACAACATCGAAAACGCGAAAAAAAAAATTTGATATACATATTTTAGCTCTAGTCGATTTGTAGAGTATGGAACATAAATTTGTTTTTTCGCGATTTCGATATTGGCCCCATAGTGAAAGTTGTGCGGTTTGATGGTCTACACCACCCCCTTAAAGGTTTATTTGTATTTTTGTAACACCTTGTACATACTTAAAACAATGAGTTGTTTGTAGTCCTGAACGACTGAATTTTGACTTCTTCAACCTTCGGGAAATGAAACTCAATTTGTTTTTTGAGTGTTTTCTTCACACTGCTTGTTTCGGCTATTTTGTTTATTAAAGCCTTAGAGCTTTTAAATTTGATAAAATAAAAAAAGGCTAGACAAGTCCCATAAATTTTGTAACTCTTCACAGGAAAATAAGAAAAGGAAATCGTTAGCCACCTTTGTATGTAACACTAACATGAACCTTAAGTTTACTACATAAGAAACATAATGCAAGTACATCGAGACTAGCCTACCTTTCAGCAGGCATTGGCGTCCGGGGTTTTTTCGTAATTCGATTCACAAGGGTTAAATTGTGTTTCCAGATTCGAGACAGGTACCAAAATTTAGCATTAGCATTTCTTACTACCCTACTTTATGAAGCTGAAGGAAGGTGAGCGTTGTGTTGTGTTGTGATTATCTGTTCTAATTTTGACATAAACATTGAAGATGGAAGTAATCCAAATAAAGACTTCACCCCCTATTCGATATCACCATATAATTAGTATCTGGAGAAGTCAAACTCAGAACCTACAATACAATACCATAATATCTAATAGTAAATCACCTGTTCAATCAACTACGTGGAGTATAATTAAAGCCGCGAAGAAGACCAATTGCCAATAGGCCAATTGTAGCAAAGACTCAGGGGGGTAGGTTAAGGTAAGTGGAGATCTCTTCTTAAGTAAAGATAGACAAGGATGCATGTATACGTTGTATGTATTTGCATCCTTTTCTATCTATACTCAAGAAGAGATCTCCACTTGAGTGTCGTTCTGTAATACGAGCCTTAGACGTATGGAACAGCAGATTTTTTTTTTCTGACAGGTTTGCTCCCATTGTAAAAGTTGTTCAGATTGATGGGTAGAGTATGCGGTTTAAAGGATAATGATTAATGATACTTTTCCGTTCATCCTGTATAGTCGAAATCAGCTTCGAGTATCATGTGAATGTGTCTCTTCTAGTAGCAGTATATCTGTAGCAGTATTCATGACAAGCCCGCGGCATCGGATGTGCCACCGTCACAGACCCACAGACGCAAATGGGGGACGTTTATAATAGGACGATATGCGCGATTTCAGCTCCAAGGTCCCAGACAATTGTTCCATTCTCCACGCTATCTTGAATAGCTCCAGATGTCGTGTGATTTTCGGATGAATGGTGGAACTTAGAAGTTTTGAATACTTTTTGTTTAGCCTTGAAGTGAACAAAAGGTGTGGAAACTGTTTTTATTTGGAGTTAAGAGTGTTATAGTCTTCAAAATAAACTATTACTTATCTTTCTTTTT
The DNA here is from genome assembly GCA_963693445.1 of Agonopterix heracliana. NCBI lineage: Eukaryota > Metazoa > Arthropoda > Insecta > Lepidoptera > Depressariidae > Agonopterix > Agonopterix heracliana. The sequence goes on from OY856310.1 coordinate 9,406,282, forward strand.
AAGTTAATCCTATTTAAACTAGGTTGCACTTGCAGATTAGAGACAGATCTGTCTATAGTTCCACCAACAAGACAGTGGCTCTTGAATAAGATTATGTTACAATACAAGCGGCAGTAGTATGAAACGCACGATAAGGGTATATCGCGCCTTTTATCATGTTCATTCGCGCGCAAATAGAAAGAGAGCTAAATACATATAGCATGATGCGCGTGATAAGGCTGTATCACGACTTTTATCTCGTTCGCACGCAAATAGAAATAGACAGTAAAGGCGCGACAGCGCCATATAACGCTGCCATACTTCGGCGGCTGAAAGTATAATTATACAAGTATACTCATATTTTAGTTCACTGTAAAAATATAAATTAAATACAAAATAATATCGCAGTTGATGTTGATTGTTGATGTTTGATGCATGACTCTTTTCAATGTATTTCTCAATTGCAATGGCTTGGTTGGTGGAAGAAATGGTTCGATCCCCGTCCAGGCCGACTCGAACAATGAGTTTTTCGGAATTTATGTACGATTTGTATCACCACTGGCTTTTCGGTGAAGGAAAACATTTTGAGGAAACCTGCATGCTTCAATTTAGAGACATTTGTATTGTACCCACTGTCCATTACAAGTTGCGACGGGCTCAATCCCCGTCACACTACTCACACTGGACAGAGCTAGACTTTTAGGTAGTACTACAAGTGAAACGTGGATGTTCTGATGTTTCAGAATATTTCTAAACCCCTCGGGGAATATAGTCGTGAGCATATGCTTACAATGACTTACAAATGTACAGTAGTATCCAGCTAATCCTCCATCCTTACTTCCAAACACAAACTTACAGTGTAGGAACAAGAACAAATAAAGCCTACAGCGACCTCTGAACGCAAACACTAAAACAGTAATCTTTCCTAATTCCCAGTTAAGTACGTCGCAAACACAACTATTCAAATTGTAGCTAGGGTTGTAACAAATATTTTCATTCATCATATTACGATAGATTAATATAGGTGCGATACTAAAGATAATTATTATCAGCCTCACTGCAGGGCACAGGCCTGTGCCCAAATAGGTCGTGTGCCCAATGCAGTACTAGGGGTGCTACGTATACAATATTTTATTGACATTTACTTTAGAATCTGAAGTAAATGTCAATCAAATAATCAAAGATTGCAATTTTGAGACATCTAAAGTCTAGATGATACAAAATTGCAATCTTGTTGCAATCTTGTACCTAAGTCATGCCTCTAGCTCGTCTGACTGAGCACGTGGAGAAAAACATCTTACAATGAGCTACATTTCAGATTTAAATAGTTACTGGAGGATAGAGTAAATAATGTATATTTGTTGCCCCTTTAGGAATTTATTATGTCTATATTTCGACAGAACATGACGTACCTACATAAAAATATCCCTTATTTTTGTACATTACTTTGTACAACACACAAAACGAGCAAAAAGCCGGAAAAAAACAAAGAATAACCAATGAAACACATATAATAGATATCCGTAAAAACAGAAACTAAAATAAAACTGTGACAAGACTGAAGTTTAGAGCAACAAAGGTGGCATTCGTTCTGTTTCACATTCGTAACAAGTATAGGCACACCCCTAGACATAGTCCTCAGTTACAGCGGGACTCTGCCTGTGACGTCACAATAGTTGCATTATTTATGTGCCACGTTTTAGCTGTCACGCCGAGCAGAACAGGACACCGGGAATCGTGAGCGATTATGTTATGATGTTGTGCTGGAGCTATGTTTAGCTTTACATTGAATTTTTAGGTCGGTAGTACTACGAATGACAATGCCACGATGTTCCTTTGATATTTAGTTCTTTGAAGTTAAATCTTTTGAAGCTAGAAGAACCCAAAAAAATACAGGTGTGTGTTGAGATATTCTTAGATACGAACTCGAATTTTTGACTACTCAGAATAATTTAGTTATTATTCCGAGATTGTCTCAGCAGATTTGTATGAACAGTCGTTCACCGTTTTCTCTACCCTAAGGTTGTCAGAAATCTCTTCTAAGGGATAAGACCGCACTATTTTGTGCATCTCGTATTGTTATACTTTACTGTTTTTTTTTCTTTTTGTGTAAAATACCCGATCTTTTTGCTGCGTTGTTTTGGCGATTTGAGTTTTGCTAATAAACGTTTTTCAGTTTGATGGTCAGAACAAAAAAAACCGCCCCGTAATTACATACAGGGTGACAGTATGACTGACTACTAAGTGACAGCCTGGCAAATACTAAAACGGTAAATGCAGACCATCAAACTGAACAACTTTCAGTATGGAGCCACCCTCAGGAAACTGAAAGAATGTTTGAATTCACCGTTTCAGTATTTGCCAGGCTGTCACTTACACCCTGTATAAGATTTAAAACACAAAATGAAAACACTGCGTGTATCGTCAACAGTACTACTACTACAATTACGACTCCATTAAAGACAAAGATAAATTAATCAACTACGTCAATCCTTTGAAGTGAGATAGAGATGCCGACAGTTTATTATTTTGCATGCCTCACACTTACCATAAACACAGTACTGACACATTAAATCAGTATAATATCACGATTTAATTCCCAAAATGTAGAAAATTCATTAAGTCGCTACCCCGGCCGAATAAAGTGGTAAAGTGCGATTACCACTATTTCATTTTTATTTCATTTTTAGCTTCCTTACATCCTACTACATCACTCAGATTTATTTTATTAAATTCTGTAATGTATATGCAAAGTTATTTTAAAAAAGGTATTTGTGTACGTAAAAGATTTGTAAGATGATTCCGAAGAAGATGGCTGCTATGATAGTTTACGCCAAGCTAACAGAATCGATGTTTACGTACAGAGCTATTACCACTTTATTCGCCGGAAATGTTTGATTTCGCTAGAAGCAAACTTTATTGAGCCTTTCTTAGTCATTATTTTATTAAATAGCTATTATGCAATGTTTTATTACTTAAAAGTTTTAAAATTTCAAGAAACGTATTTTAACTTAATTTGTGTAGATAAAGAGTTATTGTAAACCCAAGTGTAATAGGTAGCGCAATTTAATTTTGGTCACTGAATTGCAAGCGACATGGAATCTTCTCTATTCGTAAGTAATCAATTCAGCCAAACAAAGGATAGGGAAACTGACCCAAGTTCGAAGGCGAAGACTGGTTTGATGATAACGATAGATCATTGACAGAAGCGATCTCAAAACACCGAGCCCTATTGGGACGCCTGCGTCTTCGACGCAGATACTCCCAAGAGGAACATGTAGTTAGAGATAAAGAAAAGCAATGCCTCGCACGCAGCGGACTCTTACACGAAAAGTTAAGGATCTGGAAGTAAGGAGGTGGAAAGCCAAGGCAGATTACATTCTTTCACAGTCGAACCGATTTGGTTTACTTTAGGTTGACGAAGGAAATCTAATCGGTGGCATGCAGCCATTTGTTAAAGTACCACTTAAACCTCTGGACGATACGCACTGACTAACTTCAAAAGAAGACATGGTGAATCATTGTTTCAATAAAGGGCTTCAACCGGATACCTACTTATTGTTGATCGACTAGCTGAACTACGTCAGAGACCTGAAGTTTAAAGATTTCTGAAGTATCTGACTTCTGCTAGCCAATGAAAAATTTAATGGAATTCAATAAAGTATTGAGTACTAAGCCACTCACGCCAATGCTTGGAGAGATTATCACGGCACTAAAACGGCAACCAAACAACAAAATAGTCGGTATTGAGGACATATCGAGAGAGTTCTTGAAGTATGGAGGAAAGAGGCTGCATAACACCCCGTGGACATTGTTTTGTGGAATGTAGAACTAGGATGATGTACCAACCTACTAGGCGATTTTAATATCTCTCGCTTTCGCTACTTGTATACGAACACGGGAGACCGTCCCAACCGCAATTCCTACAGGGCATCTGGCTGTATTGCATTCCTGGCAATTTCGTCACTAAAGTTCCTCTGAATCAACTTATATCCGCTTTTGAAGCCAGAACGCCAATTTGTCTTCAGGCCTGAAAGAGGAATTTGTGCAGCAATGTTCAGTCTGTGGCAACTCAACTACAGTGAAGAGTAAGAAGCAAAGCTAACTGCTTCATCTCTCGCGAAGCCCTATGGTTGCACCTAGAAAAGTTTATAAGGCTAATGCTCCTTCTGCACGACAATAATGATAACATGTTTTGTGATAGTGAAAGGCAAGCAGACACAGTTTCGTTTTAGTTTGTCACCTGTGGAGCTAAGTAAGGACAAATGTTTTGGCCACACCACTCTGTTCGCCCTGTACTTTCCCGTGGTAGTTCGAGTAACCATATAGCACATTTTAACATGCGCTTTAGGACTGATGGGAGGCTTTCAACTCGACCAGCATCATGGCCCAGATCAAAATCTTTCATGACATTATCACAGAGACAATATACGTAGCTATACTTTGTTTTGTTGCGGCATCTCTGGGTACGGACTGAAAATTAGTGACAAGAAAACCGAGATAATTTTCTTGGACAACTGCAGACTAAATATGCGCTCAGATGTTGAAAAGTTTAAACACATTTTATAGGAACTACCCTAACCGAACAGATAAAGGGATCTAGATGTTGAGAGCAACGATATAATTGGCGCTACTTCCGCAGTCTTTGGGAAGCTGCAGCTGAAGCTTTTCTGATCACCCGACATCCAAAAGCCAATTCAGATCCTGCCCGACCTTCTGTACTTAGCCGAAAGTGGCGTTTAAGTATATCGCGGCCACATTTACTGTGACAATGACATCGACGTTGGATACACTAAAATGTGTATAATACTATCACTGCAAAGATTAGCTACGTCAACCACATCTAGGAACACCAACGAAGCCTATCATACCCGCCAGCAGTCGCTCGAGCTGTATCGGCATGGAAATCAGTCATTTAATCCGAGTTATTAGTCAAAAATCGTATTATAAATGTTATTTAACATGTTGATTGATGGTACTGGTGATTGTTTTTGCTAAAATTTTCAGTTTTTCTGTGAAATATTTATTTATTTACGAGTTTTGTGACAAAAATCATATAAATTACATAAATTTTACCTGTTTTGCTATATCTGCATACAAAAAATTACTTATTACCTTAAATACGTATAATCTAGATACTTAAACGTTTGAAACAATGAAATAACCGAATAAGGTGGTAAAAACGCATTGCAACAGCTACATCTCACAGGAAGTGTTGATAAAAACGTACGTAAACTCGCATTACTTTACAAAAATTCCATGAATTTCCGACGAATAAAGTCGTAATAGTTGTTTACACTTATGAGAAGCATATCAATTTAAAAAGAATAAAAATGTAATAGGTTTTTTAAATATATTTCTTGTTTCGAGGAAATTAAGTAAATACAAATTATACCAGTTATTAATAAATTTTTTGCCGCTTTTTTTGATACCTAGATCTCTGAAATCGGGCTAGCAGATCCGACATAAATGCGATTTGAACGTTTTTAATTTTTTCTGTAAAATGTGAATTTTGATAATACCACTTTATTCGGCTGGGGTAGCGAAGTCCCTTTATTTCAATGGAAATAAAAGTTGTTGTGAAGCGGTGGCAGACGATATTTTTGAAAAATCATAACTAACTTCGGCATTTCTTGATCGATTTGGATGATTATTTTTCCATTTTTAAGTAGTTGCGCCGGAGTTCGTCACATTTTAGCCGAGTGAACATCTGAATGTCGCACTTCGGAGTTACACAATAGAATTCCTCAAAAGTTGACAGTGCAATTAAAGCACTTGCTTCATATCTATGTACTATATTTTATTATATTTCAATACTAAAGTCGTAAAATAGAAAAAAAATCTACATAAAATTAAAACTGAATAAAGTCAAACAAAAGTCAGAAAAAAGTTCATCAGTAAAAGTATAAAAATATTACAGCCGATATCTTTTACATTCGCATCTATTAGGTGGGAAAATTTCTAAATAAAAATACAGTCTCTAGCTGTCGGGTAAAAACAAAGAAGTTGTACTGTTTGAAATTAAACAATACTGTGCCATAAATAAGGAAAACCGACATCCCTCTCAAACTAATATTAGTTTCGCGTTTCATTCAGGCGGCTGTAAATTTTACCAGTTTACTGTTTTGGCACTAAGCGGCGACAACTTTACAACTAACGGGTTTGAAACTGCTATACTTGCGAATTTTGAATCTTATTACTTTGACAGTAAAGCTTTGCTAAAAGTTTTACAACTTACATGTTCAGTTTGCCCAGTTTTAGTACGTAAACTAAGCATGTGAGTTGTATGAATGAGCTTTGAGATAAGTAACGGTGATCAAGATTGAACTGCGAAGCATGAGTTGGGATTTCTATCATACTAAAACACACGAACCAAAGTGACAGGCGTCACCACAACCGCAGCCAATCTAATGTGGGATTGGGCTGGGCATGTCTGCCGCATGCCAGATGACATATGGGCCAAAACTACTAACAACTGTTCCCCAGTAAAACAAAATCGGCCTCGAGGCAGACCCAGAAGAAGGTGGCGGGACTAAATCGACGGCTTCTTGAAGAATAAATAAAATAAAATAAAAGTTTTTTATTTGTCTCAAAACAGCAATACACAAAATTACACAAGAAACATAGCAAAATATTAATTTAAGTTTAGAGACAGAAAGGTCTATGACTCAGCATAATGGAAGAACTGAACAGAACAGAACAGAACTAGCCTAACGAAGCGCAAAACCGGGACGCATGGAGATAACGGAGGGAGGCCTTTGCCCAACAATGAGACAGCGACGGCTGATATAATAATAATAATACTTAGAAGAGTGCTTCCGACCATGATACTGAACAATTTTGGAGAAAACTTCAAATCGCGACAAAAAACAGCAGTTTCATACAAAACTGAAGTACTGACTCGACTCAAATGTATGTGACAGCAGTTTTTTTTTGTGATTACGATGTTGGCTCCATAGTGAAAGTTGTTCAGTTTGATGGTCTCGAGCACCTCTTAAGTATGACTAGGGTGTTTTGTTACACCCTGTAGTATTTTGTACGAGGTGACAGCTAGCTTCAAGCTGGAAGTCTCAAGGAGAACAAAATTATATATGCTTCTAAATTGTATTTGTATTACAGACGGTTTTTTGAAAGGGACGATCAGACCATGAAACTTAAAAACTTTCTGTATGGAACTTATATCGAAACCGTAAAAAAAATTAAGCCCTTATACAAAACTGCAAAACTACTCTACCCAACAAAATATATGCTGACAGCTGTTTTTTTTTCTATTTCTTGGTTTGTCCCATTGAGACCATTTTTCAGACTGATGGTCTGATCGTCCTCTTAAAAACCGTCATCATATTAAGTTGGACCCTGTACCTATAAACTTTTGTACTATAAATTCGTTCCGGACTAAATACAAATCGTTATCCTTTATACATGATATGAAAAGCAATGACTGGCTAACCGAACAAAATTATAAATGTTTCCATACAATAGGTCGATGATATTGCAATTAACTTTTATCACTTGGTTCCATCAGGAGAATAGCCCTAAAACTTATTAAGGCAGGTAAAAAAGTCTATTATAACTCTTATCTAAGCACGCACATTATTGGCGTAAGCACGGGTTAGATTTTTTTTATTTCATGTCATTCCTAAATAACTCTTAAAGGCCTCCGCACATTACAGCAATTTTAACGAGCGATAATATCGCTGCGATTTTGCGATAATTGTTTTCAGTACATTTTGTATGGGGACGCGCGCGTTCCTACACACTGCAGCGATATTATCGAGCGATAATATCGCTGCGATTTTGCGATAATTGTTCTCAGCACATTTTGTATGGGGACGCGCTCGATCCCACACACTGCCGCGATATTATCGCAACTCTTTCGACTACATTCAGTGGTGGGGCGCATGCGTGACGCGAATCGCTCGATAATATCGCTGCAAAGTGCGGAGGCCTTAAATCTAATAAAACACTTGGAAACCTAATGGAATGAATAGTCAACAATTCCAGGGCGGTTGAAATAGCGATGAGAGTGTGGTGGCCGTGGCATGTTTTAGTCTAGTATGTCGGAAGTAGGGTTGCCACCTATAGTATTATAAAGAGGTAACATTTTCTTGTTTGTATTTATGAAGAAATCAGCGGAATGGAACTACTAATCAGATTTTAAAAATCCTTTCATTAATAGAAAGCTTAGTAGCATTAGGCTATACAGGGTCCTTATTGGTTGGAGAGCTGTCAATTTCATACAAAACGTTGTCCTATAACGTTTTTGTAGTTGACGTTAACGTTGTCGTAGACGGTGTTAATAAAAGTAATGTTTTATACATGGAAAAATAGCTTAGAAAATATAGTTTGCGCATATCAAATAATATTTACAATTTGTAATATAAATACGAAGATATAAGGGTTTGAAATTTTGTATGAATAATTTCAAAGCGTGATATCTTCGTAATAATATTATAAATTGTAAATATTATTTGATATGCGCAAACTAGATTTTCTAAGCTATTTTTCTATGTATAAAACATTACTTTTATTAACACCGTCTACGAGTGTTATACGACAACGTTTTGTATGGACGGAAACCAACTTAATAATAATAAATGCTGACACTTTTTTAAGGGTATGGTCAGACCGTCAAACTGAACACCTTTCTCTATAGGACCAACATCGAAATCGCGAATAAAAAATCAGCTCCCCCCATTTGGTTCGAGTTAGTTTGCAGTTTTCAATGGAACAGCTGTTTTTTTTCGCGATTTCGATTTTGGTGCCTTAGAGAAAGTTGTTCAGTTTGACGGTCTGATTATCCCCTTAAAAAAGTGTCAGTATATTAGGAAGGACCCTGTATAAATAACATGACCACGCGAACGAAGTCGCGGGCTTCAGCTAGTACGTATCAAGTTCAAATTCCACTGCACTGTGCTTTACATACAACCCATGTACATACTCGTATGCACAAAAAAATTACATTAATCGTCTCGAAAACCCCTACATTTCTCTCGCTTGGGAAAACAGACGAACTAATAAACTAAACAGAATCAGTGTGTAAGGTACAAGAAAACATTTCGGATGCTCGCTAGCAATGCCGCCGAATAACTCTCCGAGACCCAAGTCCATGGCAGCCTTAACATTTCTATCACCCGAAACTATCCAGCGTGTGATTCTCAACTCGCCTGTGAATTTTCTTTTCTTACAATGTTACGAAAGGACATATTAAATGAAGATTCAATATGTTAGGGGCTTAGGGGCCGCACCGACACTACCATTAGGAAGTGGCGGCACGGAAACCCTTCGGAATGTCATGCTTCGTTTAGTGAAGTTATCTAAAAGACTAGACTGGATTGTCTTAAAAACAAACCTCGAAAAATTAAATGTAATTTAAGTTTTCGGTCTTTAATGCGTTACATACTTAAAGGGGTGCCCTAAACTACAATGAGTAATTATTCAAATTTACTAAATCTATTTTCACCCACTTTTAATTGTGGTCTGAAACCTAGTCTGAAACATTGCAAACTTCTGAAAGACTGAACAATTAAAATGCAATAAATTTTTCGAGGTTTCTTGTTAAGACAATCCAGTACCGACCTTTCAGACCATCAAACTGAACAGCTTTTACTACGGGACCAACTTTAAACTCGCCAAAAAAATCTGCTCGTTTATACATTTTGGTCGAGTAGCAATTTACTTTTACTATGGACAGCTGATTTTTATTTGCGATTTTTGTGTTGGCTCTATAGTGAAAGTTGTTCGGGTTGATGGTCAGGAGCACCCCTTTACCAAGGTATGTCATGCATTTACGTTTACACCCTGTATAAAATTAATATAAGCGCTATAGATTTAAGACTAAAACAAGCAAAGTAGGATTAATGAAAAACAAATGCACGCTTATTTAACATTTTGTTGAATGGCAATGGACTTCATAAAAAATTGCTTTCTTTTTCAATTTCCTATACAACACACTGCAGGGCACATGTATCTCATGAATAAAGGCTGTCCCCTACTACCCCTACGTCGTAGTGCCGCGTAGACCCAGCAACGCCCATTGCCATGGTCCGTACCCATTATGCGTGCCCCTTGGGCAGGTTGCTTGAGTTCTTTCATTTGGCTCGGTAGACCCTTCGTGGTCCCCTCCAATAGTCCGCAGTAACAAGCAGTCGTTGCTCCATTGAGCAGTGCTGTATTAGTCATTCAACAAAACAAAAAAGGCCGGGTGGATAATGGCCACGTTGCCGTCTAAGTATTTATTTTCAAGTCATATCAACGTGCCTTCAACATCCAACAGAAACATTCTGAATCAATCGCATGAACTTTCAAATTTAAATAAAAATGTATTTGTTTATTTCAAGTTGACTAGAACGTCTGAACACTCCCCGGGCACGGATTCCGATGAAATGAAAGGATATGCAGTGGAAAAGTCGGCCCGAGGTGAAAATATAGCTCTGGCTGGAAAATTATTTACAGTACATAACACATAAAACACTTCTAGCCCTCTCTGTAAATAGGAAAACACATTTTAGTGTTACTTTGTCTTCTAAAAATAAAGTCAGCTGCAAATTCTGAAAAGTAAGAAAATGTAGAGGTATTTTTTAATTTATCATCTTTTTTTGACAAAATTTTGCAGTGTTATCCGATTTCGGATAGCACCAACTTAGACGGAAGTCGTAAGAGGCGATCAGCATCAGGACGCCTACTGTACGGCCACAGTATACAATTTTTTGTTTGATAGCTTATGATTTGACTTAAAATCTGGTATACAGGGTCTAACTTAATATGCTGACAGTTTTTGGATAATCAGACCATCAAACTGAACAACTTTTTCTATGGGAACAAATTCGAAATCGAGAAAAAAAATTTGCTCTCCCGAGTGCGTCGAGTAGGACTGCAGTTTAAGTATGGAACAGCTGTTTTTCATCGCAATTTCGAATTTGGTCCCGTAGAGAAAGTTGTTCAGTTTGACGGTCTGATGGGTTAGTGCCATCTCTCCCCGTTCCCAGCTCCACCCGTCCCAACTGAACCCGATTTTATTTACACTCGATTAATTTTATTAAAATATAATTTTGCGATATATCCATAATTTAAATTGGTTTCATTTTAGTACAGTCAAAGTCAAAAAGTGTTTCGGTTTAATCATTTTTAAAAAGACTTAATTAAGGACATATTTACGGAAATTTCTTAATGTTGATTTGTGCTTTTATCGATATAGTTAAAGTTAAGTAAGTAATTTAGTTGTTGCAGTTAAAATATCTGTCCTTGTGTATTAAACCTTTCAACACATCTAATTTGTCGTTCAGTTTGTAGGGTTGCATTCAGATTGTTTTTTACCTGCTATAACCCTATTGTCTTAAGCGCTGTCGGTGAAGAAAAGAGATAGATATAGTAGCGTTGCAAATTTTTTAATTTAAAATATTTTTTCGTTTTTTCGCGATTAATCTGAAAAAATATAAACATTCCGAAACAAACCGATTAAGCTATTGCCACATTAACTGCACAATATAAGTAAAAACAATTACCAATCCACAGATTTTTACACACAATTAGCTCAATTCTTTATTACATTGAAAAAATATTTGATATACTTAGTTAACATTTTTCCTTTTTTATTTCCTTTTTATTTTTGTTAATTTTTAATAATTTTAGAAAGCTACTATTTCTCATTTCCTAATGTTGATTTTTGTGTTTACCGTTTTATAATGTTTATTTTTTAATTAAAAATATTTTTTTCGTTGTTTCGAGATTAGTCAGAAAAAAATATAAACATTACATGATACTATTATATGGTTCTCGTATTTTTGCATTGTATTCTTTGACAATCTAGACTATACGATCGTTTTTATCTTATTGATTTTTAAGTAGGTACGTACTTACTTTCACTTGGGCATATACAGGGTCCTTCTTAATATGCTGACACTTTCTTAAGGGGATGATCAGACCGTCAAAGTGAACAACTTTCTCTATGGGTCCAACAACGAAATCGCAAAAAAAAATCAGCTGTCCCATACATTTGGCTCGAGTAGGTTTGCAGTTTTGTATAGAACAGCAGGATTTTTTGTCTCGATTTCGATGTTGGTGCCATATTCAGTTTGACGGTCTGATCATCTCCTTAAAAAAGTGTCAGCATATTAAGAAGGACCCTATATTGGTGTAAATAAAACTTGTTACTTACACCAATAGTTGCCCTAATTATTGGATTTATGTAAATTGTAATTGTGATAACGAAATCTGTGATTTACGAGTAGATAAATAATAAACACGATTAAGAAAACACCTCAGCATTTTTCTTCTTCAGTGTACCAGTTTATTATTAAAACATTTAAAGTCGGGTGCAGTTGGGAATTTGTTTCTGATATGGTATTTAATTACATTTATAGTAGGGCAATAAAATCGGGTTCAGTTGGGACGGGTGGAGCTGGGAACGGGGAGAGATGGCACTAACCCGTCTGATGGGTTAGTGCCATCTCTCCCCGTTCCCAGCTCCACCCGTCCCAACTGAACCCGATTTTATTTACACTCGATTAATTTTATTAAAATATAATTTTGCGATATATCCATAATTTAAATTGGTTTCATTTTAGTACAGTCAAAGTCAAAAAGTGTTTCGGTTTAATCATTTTTAAAAAGACTTAATTAAGGACATATTTACGGAAATTTCTTAATGTTGATTTGTGCTTTTATCGATATAGTTAAAGTTAAGTAAGTAATTTAGTTGTTGCAGTTAAAATATCTGTCCTTGTGTATTAAACCTTTCAACACATCTAATTTGTCGTTCAGTTTGTAGGGTTGCATTCAGATTGTTTTTTACCTGCTATAACCCTATTGTCTTAAGCGCTGTCGGTGAAGAAAAGAGATAGATATAGTAGCGTTGCAAATTTTTTAATTTAAAATATTTTTTCGTTTTTTCGCGATTAATCTGAAAAAATATAAACATTCCGAAACAAACCGATTAAGCTATTGCCACATTAACTGCACAATATAAGTAAAAACAATTACCAATCCACAGATTTTTACACACAATTAGCTCAATTCTTTATTACATTGAAAAAATATTTGATATACTTAGTTAACATTTTTCCTTTTTTATTTCCTTTTTATTTTTGTTAATTTTTAATAATTTTAGAAAGCTACTATTTCTCATTTCCTAATGTTGATTTTTGTGTTTACCGTTTTATAATGTTTATTTTTTAATTAAAAATATTTTTTTCGTTGTTTCGAGATTAGTCAGAAAAAAATATAAACATTACATGATACTATTATATGGTTCTCGTATTTTTGCATTGTATTCTTTGACAATCTAGACTATACGATCGTTTTTATCTTATTGATTTTTAAGTAGGTACGTACTTACTTTCACTTGGGCATATACAGGGTCCTTCTTAATATGCTGACACTTTCTTAAGGGGATGATCAGACCGTCAAAGTGAACAACTTTCTCTATGGGTCCAACAACGAAATCGCAAAAAAAAATCAGCTGTCCCATACATTTGGCTCGAGTAGGTTTGCAGTTTTGTATAGAACAGCAGGATTTTTTGTCTCGATTTCGATGTTGGTGCCATATTCAGTTTGACGGTCTGATCATCTCCTTAAAAAAGTGTCAGCATATTAAGAAGGACCCTATATTGGTGTAAATAAAACTTGTTACTTACACCAATAGTTGCCCTAATTATTGGATTTATGTAAATTGTAATTGTGATAACGAAATCTGTGATTTACGAGTAGATAAATAATAAACACGATTAAGAAAACACCTCAGCATTTTTCTTCTTCAGTGTACCAGTTTATTATTAAAACATTTAAAGTCGGGTGCAGTTGGGAATTTGTTTTTGATATGGTATTTAATTACATTTATAGTAGGGCAATAAAATCGGGTTCAGTTGGGACGGGTGGAGCTGGGAACGGGGAGAGATGGCACTAACCCGGTCTGATCACACCCTTTAAAAGTGTCAGCATATTAAGAAGGACTCTGTACAATATATGCGGACGAAGTCGTGGGTAAACTCTAGTTGATTCTATAGAGTTACGCGTAAATGTTTGTGTTGCGTGCCTTTCAATATCTCACTGGTAGGTACTAAAAACGTAGATACGAGATAAATTAGCATAATCTGGCAGGTGACAAATTATATAACATTTATATATCTGATTTATATAAAGGTGAAATCCAGAGGTTAATATCACGATTAATATTTTCACTCGTCATAAACTAAAAGAAAGATGGACACTTCACTGCAATTCAACGTCAAATAAATAATAGCAAAACAGATAACCCGACAAAGTAGAAAGGTTATCACTTTGAGAATATATATAATTCTAGACGACTCTACATTGTAGCAGCTTTATGTGTGAATTCAAAGAGCCTTCTATTTAGTTTAATAGCTTTATAATGGTGATTAAAATAGAACTTCGATGGAAATTCCAGTTCCATTTACATAGAAAACACTAAGAGGAAACGCAGTCTGCAAGACATTTGAAGAATAGGTTTTTAGCAGGTCTATTATTGCTGTCGCGCTGTTCCCGAGCAACTGCAGCTCGGACAGATGTTACCATAGGCGAAGTATTTTTCGCTTACGCTGATAGACGTAACATCAGTGTAACCGCGTATGAGACAGCGATAGTCATAAAATCCTATACAATTTGTATGAAAATAGATGTCTGACTCCGGAGTCAGACAGCCGTCGTAGAACAAAAAAGTGGCTACGTCGATAAGGACAGCAATAAGTAGCGATCTCCTTTTTCAACTAGAGCGAATTTGCTATGTGCATCTCTTACTGAGGTATATGACAAGACACGTGCTTTCTTCTAGTTCCTTCTCTTTCTACGGATGTTACCTACATAAAATAGACAATATCACTATCTCGTTTCGTCCTCCAAAAATAGTTCCTCCTGTTTTTTCAATGTTTGGCTATGTCTGTATTGTTTGCTTTTATTTTGTCGATTTCAATTGTTAGGTATCTAAAAATTGATGTATAAGTGGGCAATTTTAGTAATTTTAGAAGGTTCCTAGTTAAGAATTCCTATTCGTAGGCTAAGATCAAAATAAAATGAATGGATAGGCCTTACGCGAACATTTCAAACCAGAAAAATGAGGCAAAACAATTGAAAGTTTTACTAAAAATTTGTATTCAAGTGCCCTAGATTTGACAGATAATGGCGCTAGTTTGTATGGACCAAGTGCACCAGTAGTTTGCTTCAACTGACCGCGCTTTAGGCCTATCCATTAATTTTATTTTGATCGAAGTTCGTAGGTATGGAAGACAACAAAATATATGGACATGGCAGAGGTAACATTGATTGTAAGTTAAAAATATTTGCTTCAGTAATTATTCAGGGAGGAAACAGGCGAATACGTGTGTTTCATGGATTTAGAATACCTATGCCACCTTCCTGGTTTGTTTGGACTAAACGCCGCCTGCATTTCGCCTTAACCATTGGTCAAATTAAAGGTACTTTCTCGAATTCATGAACATAAAATAAAATATTTCTTTCGTAACAGACCGGAATGATACAATGACCTTTTGAAACATTCGAGCCTACTGGCATAATCTTTTTCGCTGTTTACAAACATCAAATTGTCAGTTTTCCTTACAAATAATCCAATTTGTACCAATATAATAACAATTTGCTGTCATTTTCTATCGCACTTAATGTCACATATATTTTCCTAACGGCAATAATAATCTTGTATGACAATCCGAGATTATTTATTACGATCTTATTAATACTTCTTAGAATCTTTTTTTCTTACTTGTACCTAATGTTTTATTTTTTGATTCCAGGGAAAGAGCCTCCATGATAGCCCAAGATCCAACCGTAAATTTATGCACCCATTTGTTTGGTGAACGAAATGTGCTTTAAGTGAAAGTTTATACAGGGGTTCATACAATGCCCGGCGTTGAACGTCGCCTGGTTAACTAGCAAAATCTTGCCGCAAGTACCTTTACCATGATGATTAAAGGAGTAAATTGGCAGCCGACCGCATGCAGCAGCAGCATACGACGTGTCGGATCCGACACGTCGGAGCGACGCGTCGCTCCGACACGTCGGAGGGGTATGAATTCGAACCCGACCGCACGCAGCAGCAGCATACAGCAGCTGCAAACAGTGTTGCCGACTTAGGGTATTTTTTGGGGTAAAGTGACACATTAAATTACGACCGTGCTCCCCTTTGGGATACTCGGAATCCTTGTTACAAACATCCGTGATCTTAGAAGCCTGGTTTATTTTCACCTTTTTAGGGTTCCGTGCCGAAAGGGTGAAATCAGGACCCTTTTACTTTGTCCGTCCGTCCGTCCGGCCTACCTATTTAGGGCTGTAACTTTTGAACAAACACACATGTGATCTGAGGCTTTCTTATTTACTGCCCGAGGTTAGTATAATATTTTTCTCCTCGACGGAGGTGGAAAGAGGCAACTTCGTTTAGCGCAGCGGGACAAAAATTGACGGTTTCCGTCCGGAGGGGAGAAAATATAGATTTCGGTTTCTGAAAACACCTTAACATAAATATATTTTCTAATAACCTAATTTTCTTTTAGGTAAGAGAATCGACATTACTACTATTTTCTTATTCTTCTTATGCAATGGCGTCGGAACCCTACCATGGGCGAGTCCGAAACGCTCTTGGCCGGTTTTTCTTCTCGCTCTATCGTAAAAACGGTAATACATACTACAATCGCCAAAAACTCTACAGTATAACGGAAAATGTGGTTGAAAATAGTGATTTCATTAAATTAAATATTATAGTGGAATTTGTATGAATTATCGTGCTTTACCCGACTTTTATTTTCTATCGCATGCCACAAAATAAATTCGTGAATTTAGGATAATTATCGCATGCCTGGCAGCACTCGACGACACTACTGGTGTGCGGTCGAGGCTCGACCGCATACAGCATGTCGCATGCTTCGTGTCGGATGCTTCGCAGGGTATTTCATAGAACTACATACAAACCAGTAGTGTCGGAGCGACACGTCGTATGCTGCTGCTGTATGCGGTCGGCTGTTAACCGGCACCTTTATGGTAAAATTTTTTTCCCAATCTGTTTGGAAAATAAATGAGATGCCATCTGAAGGAGACCAATCTAAAGAAATGGAAAAACTAGGGTTGTCATCTCTCAATCTGCCGCAACGCCCGCAACTCTAGGGTTAAAAATGACTTCTTTGAAACTGGTAGCCCTAGAGTAGCGGCAGACTGAGAGGTGGCAACCCTAGTTTTTCCAGTTCTTTAAATCGGTCTCCTTCAGATGACACCTCAATTACTTCCCAAACAGATAGATGGATTTTTTTTACTATAAATCATCATGGTAAACTAAAGGTACTTGCGGCAAGATTTTGCTAGGCAACCCGGTGGCGTTGTATGAACCCTTATATAAACTTTTACTTAAATCACATTTCGTTCACCAAGCAAATAGGTGCATAATTCTGCGGTCGGATCTTGGTATACGAGTTACGAAACCTGAGTTCGTCTGGTGCACCCTGGGCAGTCAACCTCAAAACCACCATTGCTAGTTGGCTAATCCTTTCACTGCAGCACGAAGTGATTATAACACAGAACACAGAGATACTCTTGGAGAGAACGGAGGGAGGCCTTTGCCCAACAGTGGGATATCGATGACTGAATAATAACGAGTGATTATCATGCGGCTCATGCTGACGCGAAAGAAGGTTTTTTTTTTTAAAACTGGTATTGAGCTTCTGAATATAGCAACAAAATCATACTGAAGAAGAAAAATTATTTGAAGAATCAAACCACGAACGTGTTATTATAAGCGTTTAAATTATAGGTACAAAAAAGTTTACAGCTCAATTGAAATCAAAATAGACATTTGATGTACTGCATTCCGATTCCTCGAAATTGTACCGTCAAACGTTTATTATAGGAGGAAACTATAAAATCGGGATAATCGTAAAAGCTATGTTGGATGAGAGCCAACGCTGCACAGTGATATGATAATCGCGTTTCTTGGACTTAGGATTTCGTAAAACTAATATTTATCTTATCCAACACAACATATAAATAAACTCACGCTTAATTGTCCCTAATGGAGAGAGCAAGATTCTCAGGTATATACTAGAGCTTCTTATCTTAACGTTTTGATTTGTTAGTCCATCAAGATTCAAGGCATAGGTTTTGATCGCATTTAGCATAGATAATATTTAGCCTTTATATTTACATTGAGGTGAGTAATGTTTTTTTTTTATTATTGATGGGTTTGCTCTTGACCTCTATCTAGTCCTCAGGACAAAGATGGACTCGAAGATGTAGCGAGCTTACCCAGAAGTGCACTGGCACTCTTGCACACTGACGGAACGCAGCAAGCTGCTTGGCGCTAGACTCCGGCAGGAGGGCATTACGTTTTTTTCCCTTTTTCTACTCCGTATGAGTTTGTGGTCATAGCCAATTCACTAGCCATTCCGCCCGCGCCGCGTAGCCCCAGCAACGTCCTATGCCGAGGTCCGTACCCATTCTGGGTGACCCTAGATCGGTTGCTGAAGTAAACTCACTGGCTTGGTAGACTAGGGTCTAATAGTCCGCAGCAATTCGAAAAAAATCGGCTGGGATGTATCAGGGACACAGCCATACGTGGAGTACCTACGTAAAAAGTCTTGTACCGAGTAATGGCTTCTATAACCTAAATAATGGTGATAAAATACTGCCGGTAGGTGGTCTCCAAAGTAATAAGCGATCTTGTCATAACATATTTCGTTACATACTGTTTTTGAAAGTATATACACCCAATACTGTCAGAAATTAAAGACGTTTCGAGTAAAAAAATGTCTAAAAATCGGTGGTTTCAAGAATATGAATGTTAGGCCACTGTGCAGCGCACCGACAATGAAAAATAATTCGACATCGCGCCGTGCGGCTGAATGGAACTAGTTCACAACTTCGAGCGTTTTATCTTAAACTCGCATCTGACTTTGAAAGCGGTTAAACTTTCAAACAAAAAAGTCTATAATAAATATTTATAGACGGGAAAATGAAAACCGATACTTTATCAACTTCAGCGGTCATTAAGAACCTATTAAAGTGAATTGAAGTTTCTTCAGCTATTTATTTAAATTGAAAACTGTTGCTGTTGTTTTTATTCTGTTTTGAAACTATTAACAGTAACTCTGAGTGAATAGTGTCGGTGGCGCGTTGCGTATGAGGGCCTGGGTTCGAATCCGCACGGACGGACGACATGCCATGAGTTTTTCTAACTTATGCACGTATTGACTGCTCTAAAACGGTAAAGGGAATCTTCGTGACGAAACCTGCATAGGTACGTTCAATAAGCAATTGCGATGGGTTTGTAAAGTCCAGCAATTCGCATTGGGCACGCGTGGTGGACTAACTCCAACTCTTCCTGAGGTCAGGCCTGTGCCCTGCAGTGGGATGTAATACATAAGCTGATGATGATGATGAGCGAAGAGAACCTTCTTTGGAATCGTACTCATTTCATTTCATTTATTACCATAAATTACACGTAAGTACATAAATATTAGATGGTGACATAAATTGATTTAAAAATCCAGTAAGTACAATTTGTATATTATGATTTTATGATACCTAATTGATAACGTTGGTTTAATGATACTAATTTAACTGAATGAAGGTAAATGTATCAGAATTTGTTTTCTTGTCGCCGTTTTGTGCTGAGTCGTTTAATTAATTGACGTGAGAAGTGATCTGAATAACTTAATTTAACTGGAGCAGTCATAATTTAGGGTTGATCAACTCTTAAACTGGGACGGTGTTAAGTTTTATAGATTACTAGTGTTTGCCCGCGACTTCGTCCGCACAAATTATATACCAGATTATCAGATCATAAGCTATCAAACAAAAAAAGTTTCATCAAAGTCGGTTCAGTAGTTTTTGCGTGATGCGCGAACAAACAAACAAACACACAAACAAACAGACGGACAAAATTTCTAAAAAAGGTTGATTTCGAGTCAGGTTTTTGTAAATATCTTCAATGTAAAGACACACTTCAGTTACAGTTTTATAATAGTGTAGATGAAAGAAAATATTATGCAATAACGTATACACAACACCCTAGTATACTTAAGGGGGGTGCTTCAGACCATCAAACTGCTTTCACTATGGAGCAAACGAACGTGGACAAAAAAAAAATCTGAAGCAAAGAAATCCAATACGCGTAAAGAGGGTGTCGGTAGTCGTAACAATATTTCTGACCGCCTCAGAACGGAATGCGTTCGTATGCTTGTATAAGCGTCAGAGTGTAAAGAAAAGTATCATTAACCTTTAAACCACACACACTACCCAACTGTACAACTTTTAATATGGGAGGAAACAAATCAGAGCAAAAAAAAATCTGCTGTCCCATACTAAACTCCAATACCTACTCGATTCAAATGTATGCAACAGCAGATTTTTTTTGCTCCCATCGGTTTGCTCCAATAGTGAATGGTTGTTCAGTTTGATGGGTAGAGTAGACTCTACTCAGTAGAGTATGTGGTTTAATTGCGTTCACACACATGACGCATTGACGCAGCGGCAGACGTCAGTCCGTCATTTGTGAAGCAAGGAGTTGTATGAAACCGCACGTAGTGACACGCACCGGGTGTGGTTCTATGGACTGACATCTGCGCCGCTCCCTCAGTGCGTCATCGTGTGTGAACGCACTAAAGATTACTGATACTTTTCCTTACACCCTGTATATAATTCAATAAATTTGACAATTATCTGGCTTACATTTCCTCTATCGCATAAATCGCTTCTCATATACAAGTAATTTTTGTGATAGAAATGTGTTTCACATCTCCGCGTTTTTTTGTCTAATAAAGAATAATTAATGGATATATTGACTGTAGCAGTAAATAATTACTTTTGACATGAGTTAAAACCACAATTTCATTATTCAGGTGAGCAAAAATGTTTGACACCCCTAAATGTTACACAACACCGGAGACAGGGTGCGCACAAAACCGAATGCCTTAATTTAATATAAGTCAATTTGGGCCAATTTAATTTCGCGTCCATGCAGCCGCTCCGCCACAGTACATCATAACCTATAGCTTTCCTACTCTGACTAACAGCATCTGATATTTAGCTCTCGCTTTTGTAACCAACGTTTATACTGTGTTTGTGACAAACGTTATTCAATATTGAGCAACGTTAATTATCGGGTTTTATGGTTACGAGAATTTAAAGCACTTACGTAAAATGGAGCATGTGGACTGGAGGTCCATTTTGCTTAAATCTATAATTAAACTTGTTTGTTGCCACGTGGTTCCCGGCTTAGAAAAAACCGCCCCATTTCTCGCCGTAGGAGGTGGGAGAGTCGATGGTCCGGTTACTCCCGTTGAGGCAAGATTAAGATTAGCATATTTTGTGTTGGTTGGCGTTTGGCGTGTAAATTAGTGATAGATGAGTCTTCATTTTTAAGTTTACATCTGAACGAACCATTCTACGATTTAGGCACGATGATGTACAAGATGAAGCTCACCCTAAACCCCAGCTGGCGTGCGTGCGGAGAGTAGAAGGAAAACATGGAACATTATTTTGTGTGACTGCGATGTCTTGACAGCCAAACGCATCCCAGCAAACATTTATGGTTGAAATTACGTGTTTTTACACCTATTTAAAGTTGAAATTTTAATGCGACCAATTAAAGTTCGACCAAATAAAGTTAAATTTAGTTCCGAATCCACGTCGAATCCACCTAAGTGGGGAAAATTTCGACGTGCGAGCTACCTCGAGTCGACGTCGCAATAGTAAATTTGACATCAAAGTCGCACGGTAGGTCGCCGGTGTGACGTCGAATTGACGTAGTCCCGACATGTCATAAGGTTGTAATTACTTGTTTAGTCATTACGACCACGAAATGAAGTTGATTGTACGTAAATATGACTTAAATATGACTTAATAAGGTTAAATTTACCTATGACATTAGTGGGTATTCTTTATTGCATACATTTTATTATGATCGCCATAAAGTCTATTTTTATTTAACATTAAGTAAACAGGAATATGAATTGAATAATGGCGACTGCATTTCACTAACTAAATATTCATGATTAATATTATTGATTACAAGCGGACGAATGGCTAAAATCGTTGCGATGAAAATTTTACTGTGTGTTATTATAATGGTTAATCGAAAAATAACAATGGGCCTTCAAAATATTGTGATATTAACGAAATTGATGTCTTATTACACACCCAAAAAATGACAATAATGAATATTTTTGGCAAATTATCAAACATGATAATGTATTATTAATCGATGTGTCCTAATATTAATCATTTAACATTGGAAAACACGAGAAATTGACTAAAAGTTTATTTGGTTAATTCGAATAATTTTTTATGTGAAAATAAAATGGCGTTTATCACATTGTCTCCACTAACAAGTTGAAATAACATGTTATTCGACTTGTAAGTATTTGGTGACAAAGTTAGGTCACATTAACTTCGATTACAGTCAGTCCGACCTATCAAAGTTACAAATACTTCAAAGTTGGCTACTTACAAAAATCTTTAGCGACTTTTTTGTCAAAATAACCAAAATAAGTCACTCACTACGTAATAATAACCAATAACGAGACCCAATCATAGAATAACGAATACACTATAGAATGTAATCTCCTTTGTGAGTACTCCAAACGCTGTGTTATAAACACCTACTTTCCCCGTCGGCGGGTGATGGACTGATAGGGCAGGCAGGCAACATCTGGATTTGAGGATCGAAGATAAAAACTGTCATTTACAGCAACAGTACCGTAACGGACTCACCATACCACTGCTGTCTGGCCATATGTTGCAACTTATCAGACGGACTACACCAAATACCTACCTATCGAACTGTAGATGATCAGTTTTGACGACTTAAATGGTGTTAAAAAAAATCTTCTTTGCTTTCCAATGCATTACCGGTGATGGTATAATGAGTATTATTTTGTTGAACATTCTTCAATTTAACGATATCATTTCCTTTTGACAAAAACCAACAATTTTTTCCATCATCGCTGAACATAACGTCTTGAATATATAACTTTTTATAAACTCCATCACTAACTTTTCCCTTTACACAGACATTTTTCTTATGTACACTATCAGAATAATTTTTATTTGAATTAGTATTTGACATTATTGTCACCCAGTTAGCTATAAGCTCACTGGCTATTTGTGTAAGTGGTTGTTTACCTGATCGTACTAAAGACTTCAACTAACCAAGTGAGTTTTCAAATTGATATGAACTAATGTCAGAAAGACAGCCAAATTTCTTAACATCATCTATGACATGACAAATATTGTGGAAATTGCTGCTAATAGAATCAGAACCGTAAATATTAATGCAACCTTCTAGATATCTTCCAGTAATGTTTTTGCAATTTCGATATATTTTAAATACATTTTACAGCTCAAGATTGTGACAGCACAAGCTAATAGCACGTAATGTTCATACACTTCTTTAGACAGAACATCTTTTAATACGACAAAACCCAAGTACAAGAGATTCACACGGTACTCAGTTCCCTTCCAATATTTTAAAAATTTTACGCTTCTGATTGTCCTTTGTATTTCTTTAGGTCTATTCTTTTTACAAGACTCTAACAATTGGTTAAGTAAATCAATTTCAGACCCTCTTAGTTTTGTTTGAATATTAAAACTTCCGGTACACCATGACATTAAACATTTGCGCATGATACCAAGATCAAACAAATGTAATGAGTCAGCGACGATGAAATCTTCAACCATATCAATTGGTAAATCTACGAGAGGTGTGTGGTGATTGTGATGGTCTTCATCTAATTTATTACGAAAACTAGCGTCAGTTCTTCGGGGACAATCAAACATAGGATAACTCATGTGTCTTCCTTTTTTGTCCCACTTTCCCTCTACTGTACATTTAATACAGCTACCTTTTCCAGAGTTAAAGTATGGCGTACCTTTTAGAAACACTCTTGCGGGAGTATCACAAACAAAACATTTAAACTTCACATCTAGCTTTTTTTCATTAAAGCAAAGTCCATTTTTTTAAATGTATTTCATTTCAGCTATAAAATCCTTTAGGAAGGGTTCCAAAGGTGGTTTTCCAGTCCCGTAAAAAATTGCTGCAAACATTGGTTTGATTTCAGGCATATCATAAATAGCGAAAGCTATTGGCCATACTTCGGATGCTGTACTATTGAATAGAGACATTCCGTCTACGTTAAAAAGTAACTCAATATGAATATCGAAACCTCATCAAAGTTAATACAGTTAATAACATTTTGTAAAAATTTTTTTTATGCCGTTGTACCAAAAATGTCCTTGGCCCATAGGTTCAATATGTTCTTAGTAGAGTCCGACCATCTTTGGGTAAATCTAATCCGGTTTCATTTAATATTTTTAACAAGTCGTTTAAAGCCGAAATGGACGGTTTATATGTTACTGACCATGCCATCAAATTTTCTTGTAATTTTAATTTCTTTGTGGCATCATCTTCTTCGTCATCTGTTGCACTGTAATATTCTTCTATTTCTGTTGTTATTCCTGTGTCATTTTCTTCGTCAATTAATGTGTCTATTTCTATGGGTGAGTCATTCTGAATCGATGAAGTTGATGGTAAATTATCTTCAAAAAGCGGCGATGGTTGATCTGTTGTCAATCCTGTGTCTGTTTCTATTGGCGAGTCATCCTGGATTGATGAAGTTGATGGTGAATTATCTTGCAAAAGCGGGAACAAAAAAAATAAATAACGCTCACAGGCACATACATTGTAATGATCCCAAACTAGCACTAAAGGCTTTTATTATGGAAACCATACAACAACGGCACGAACATATAACATCCATGACCGAACCGGGATTCGAACCCAGGACCCTGGTTTGGCAGTCCGGCGTGGTAACCATTACACCAACCGGGTCGTCAATGTCGGGAATGGTTGGTTTTGCGTTAAATTATTTCTATTGTCATTTCCATTATCAAGCTTGTATTTGTTACATTTTCTGTAGAATGTGGTCGAATATCTGAACGGTTTTTTATCTTTGCCCATGGCAGTTTGACAATGTTCATTCTTTTTTACGACTATTTTCAAATGAAAGTGAACGTATGGTTCAACCGACCTCAACTACCAAAGTATTACTATTAAGTGACAATATCGAAAGCGGTTTAAAGTATCTACGACTTATTGGTTTTATTTCGAAGTAAATTTCACGATAAAGTCGAATACTTATTGGAACCTTGGTGCTGACATAGGTGTTAAAGTTAATTTGACTGAACTGTCGAAATTTAGAAAAAAAATGAAGTGCAAATTACTTCGTTTAAGTTACAAACGTGACGATTAAGTCGGCGACAAATAAGTCAAAAATTTGGGTAGTAATTACCTAAAGCTAAAGTTAATTTAACTGATTTGTCGAAATTTGGTAAACAAATGGAGTGCCAATTACTTCGTTTAAGTTACAAATGTGACTGTTAAGTCGGCGACCAATAAGTAAAAAAATTGAGTAATAATTACCTAAAGTGGCTCATGATTTCAACCAACTAGTAAAAATAACTCGACGGTGATTATAATTGGACTTCCTGACCTAATTTGATAACCAAAATACGACTATACGGTTGCACAACCTATAAGTTGTTTGAATTGGTGAGAATTACTAAATTCTTACTTAGGTATTGTCGTTATAGTGGAAACTTCTATAAAGTTGAAAACATAGGTGATTAACACGTTATTTCGACGATAATAAGTTATTATGTCGGGAGCTCAGAAAATATGACTAGAAATGTTTGCTGGGATGTGTCTGCTGGGAGATGGTAATCCAAAACCGAGAGATTACTGGTTTCTTCCCCATTACCTGCCTCATTTTGCAAGTTTTTGAAGGGTGAAGAAAATAAATATGTTAAGGTCGACACAAAAATCCTATTGGGTCGAAGTGTTTCCGGCTTGCCAGCCCCCATAATACGATAAGATAAACCAAACATTCATTTAAATCTGTCAAAATTACCCATGACTTAACCAGGATTCGAACCCAGGATGTTGGATGGCATGGTAACCGTTAGATGTCAATACACCAACCGGGTCTTAATCTATGGGTAAAGAAAACATTCTACAAAAATAGACCACCGTTAACAAACACCCTTCCCTGTAAACTAAAGATTTATTACGTTTTTCTATTTATAAAATTGTACACCCCTCGCGTTTTGATTGGTGATCTCATTAAAATCAGGAAGAGAGCAACTTTACCCCGGTCACCGTCCGTCTCAAAAAGTGTTTTTTCCCCGAGGCCATCTTTTTTTTCGCAAGGAATATGACTGACTGACGTAAATAAGGATTTGGATTGTTAAAGTTATATCGGACGTGACAAGTTTAATAAAGAGTTGCTTCTTTTAGCTTTCTGATTTATTGAATTAGAATAGAAGCTTTTTTATAGAGGGTGTACAGCCCTCCGCAAACTAAAACGGTGAACTCAGACCATCAAACTTAACAACTTTCACTATGGAGCCTACCTCAGGAAAGGTGAAAAAAATCTGCCGTCCCATGCATATGCATTTGATTCGGGTAGGTACAGCAGTTTTTTTTGCGTGTCCTGAGGTAGGCTCCATAGTGAAAGTTGTTCAGTTTAAAGGTGCCGGTTAACAGCCGACCGCATACAGCAGCAGCATACGACGTGTCGCTCCGACACTACTGGTTTGTATGTAGTTCTATGAAATACCCTGCGAAGCATCCGACACGAAGCATGCGACGTGCTGTATGCGGTCGAGCCTCGACCGCACACCAGTAGTGTCGTCGAGTGCTGCCAGGCATGCGATAATTATCCTAAATTCACGAATTTATTTTGTGGCATGCGATAGAAAATAAAAGTCGGATAAAGCACGATAATTCATACAAATTCCACTATAATATTTAATTTAATGAAATCTTTATTTTCAACCACATTTTCCGTTAAATTACAACGATAACGGTACATCATACGGGCGTTCGGTATTGGGTGAAACAGTGTTCAAATATTATATAGGGTCCTTCTTAATATGCTAACACTTTTTAAGGGAATGATCAGACCATCAAACTGAACAACTTTCTCTAAACACTAACATTGAAATCACGAAAAAAAAACAGCTGTCCCATACAAAAGTGCTAACCTACTCGAGCCAAATGTATGGGACAGCAGATTTTTTTTTCGCGATTTCTATGTTGGTCCCATAGAGAAAATTGTTTAGTTTGATGGTCTGATCATCCCCTTAAAAAGTTTCAGCATATTAAGTTTGACCCTGTATAAACACGATAGTTTCGCAATAAATTGATCGAAGATCTTATAAACAGCTATTTTTGAGTTTAAGATGATATTCCTGCCAGCGCGCACGAGCGCGATGTATATCGAAGATCTTATAAACAGCTATTTTTGAGTTTAAGATGATATTCCTGCCAGCGCGCCCGAGCGCGCTGCATACAAACGAAGTTTAATCCTATTTTCAATTAATTAAATTGATCGAAGATCTTATAAACAGCTATTTTTGAGTTTAAAATGATATTCCTGCCAGCGCGCACGAGCGCGCTGCATACAAACAAAGTTTATCCTATTTTCAATGAATTAAATTGATCGAAGATCTTATAAACAGCTATTTTCTAAATAAATATCTTTTCTGCCTTCGGTATGTAATCTACTACTTATAACATTTTAAGATTTTTTTACTCCAGCATTTTAGAAGTAAAGTAACTAAGACCCTAAAATCTTTAAAAAAAAAATGTTTTTTGTATGAGGATCCCCCTTAATTTGATACATTTTGTAATTTTTATTATTTCTAGCTATTACGGTTAAAAAATTCCACAGCCCTAAATAGGTAGGACGGACGGACAAAGTTTCCGTTTTCACTCTTTGGGCACAGAACCCTAAAAAGGTGAAAAGGAACCAGGCTACTAAGATCACTGATGTTTGTAACAAGGATTCTGAGTATCCCAAAGGGGAGCACGGTCGTAATTTAATGTGTCACTTTACCCCAAAAAATACCCTAAGTCGGCAACACTGTTTGCAGCTGCTGTATGCTGCTGCTGCGTGCGGTCGGGTTCGAATTCATACCCCTCCGACGTGTCGGAGCGACGCGTCGCTCCGACGTGTCGGATCCGACACGTCGTATGCTGCTGCTGCATGCGGTCGGCTGCCAATTTACTCCTTAATGGTCTGAGTTCACCGTTTTCTGCTGTGGCTGCAAGTCTGCGGAGGGCTGTCCCTTACACCCTGCATACCTATAATGTATGTAGGAATGTAAGCACCTTCAAAAAACACAGAATTTCTCATTTGCCTGTTAGATAAATAAACAAGTTCCACTCAAAATTACTAGCAGAATACGTGAAGATGACGTGTTGCATGAAATTTTATTTATTTACGTTCAAACAAGATTTTTTCCTTTTGATTTATTCAATCCAACCCGCTGCTCCCACGTTCTAAGAATATGTTTTGACAGTCAATTTATTTGAATAACCATAAGGCCTCTGTTTCTAAATCATAGGAAATGTAAAAGTATATAGATAAACGTAAGAAAAATATACATGAGTAGGTTAGGTTAGCTAGGTAGGTTAGGTAGGTAGGTTAGGTAGGTTATATGAGTAGGTACGGAGATCTTAGACGAATAACGATTTATTAAAATGATGTTACGAACGCGAACGCTGAACAATATTAAAAGTTGTTCGGCGTCATTTATGTATTCTATAAATTGGTTTTTAAAAGCATAACTAAGGTTTTATGTGAATACCTTAGTTAGGCTTTAAAAACAAATTTAAAGAATACAAGGTGACGAAAAAAGGAAATCTGAAAATTATCGATAGGTACCGGCCTGTTAATTGATCCTAGGGTACCGGGATGGAAATAGTTTTCTTCTTAAGATTTTTTTTTTAAAGTGACCTGTCATACAAACGATCGTATTTTGTTCATTTTTTAAATCTGTATAATAAATACCTACAGGGTGTAACAAAACACCCTAGTAATAGGTACTTAAGGGGGTTCTTTAGACCATCAAGCTGAACAACTTTCACTATGGAGCCAACATCGAAATCGCGAGAAAAAAATCAGCTGAGTAGAGAGAGACATTTGAGTAAAGCCAGTACTTATGGGAAAGCTGTTTTTTTTTTTCGCTTTCTATGTTCACCCCATAGTGAAAGTTGGAAGTTGGTCTGAAGAAACCAATTAAGTATTACTAGGGTGTTTTGTTACACCCAGTAGTTATCTGGGTTTTCATGAATTTATTTCATTTACAAATTGGAAATTCAATTTACCATGATAATCTGCCTGCTCCAAAACATAAATCCACATATAAATAGCTGAACTTGTAAACCAAACAGTTTATGTTTAGAACGACGACATTAATAACTAAATCATTAAACGTCAATTAATAGTCGTGTTACATATGACTGGAGCGATTCATTAATTTTAGTTCACGCTTTCATCTCGTAATTTTAGCTTTGGCTGGCGGAAATTGGCTTCTGCTACGTACGGATAGTCCTGTTTCCAATTTGTAAGACTAAAGTAGCTCTAGTAAGGGTCTTCTTGCGTAGAAACGTGTATCGAGTGCGCACAATAATAAACTGATTTAGTAAAGCTTCATCCTACGTCCTCTTTTTACCCGACTGCGACAGAAGGAGGGTTATGTTTTTCGAGCGTATGTATGTAAGTATGTATGCATGTATGTATGCATGTATGTATGCATGTATGTATGTATGTATGTATGTATGTATGTATGTATGTATGTATGTATGTATGTATGTTTGTATGTCTATTTCTTTGGCACGCCCTACAGCTTAAACGGCTTGATGGATTTTAACGTTTGCGGTGTCGTTAGATTCGTAAAAATTGTGAGAGTGACATAGGGTACCTTATTTTAATATGGAGTCTAAGAAATAAAAAAGAGAGGGAGGAGAATCATTTTTTTTCTTAAAAAATTACAATATGGGTATCAAATGAAAGCTGGTTAAGAGCAGATTCCAAATATATATATATATATATATTATAGTACTTTTATGCTACCATTTTGACACAAGACTAATTTAACTTTTGATTGACACATTTTAGATTTTTGTTGTTTCAAATACGATCGGAGCCAAAGTCTATGTTAGTCACCGCAACGCGTGCATAGGTTTGCCAAATATGGCAAGGTCTCCATGTCCTATTTGGAGAGGAGTGAAACGACCGAGTGCATGATTGATATTGGATTTATTAGATAGTCTTGGATCTAGGTTACATACCTATTACACTACATCGGAGAGTGCTGGTTTTTAAGGTGCCGTACCCAAAGGGGCCTGCTACGCTATCCGTCCGTCCGTCCGGCTAGCTCTAAATGCCTGTATTGAACTGTAATAGCTATACGGTTGAAATTTTCACAGAATATGCATTATTGTGGCGGATTTGCAAATGATAATAAATGAAAAAGAACTTAAAAATTAAGGGAGCAAATACAAGAAACGTTTTCTCTCAAGGTTTTTGCTCTATCTTAAAAACGATAATTCATACAAGCGTCAAACTTTGTGTGATTATAGAGCATACTAAAAAGACAGTAAAAAAAACTTAAAAGTAAGGGAGCAAATATAAGAAACGTTTTCTCTCAAGGTTTTTTCATTTTGCTCTATCCTAAAAACGATAATTCATACAAGCGTCAAACTTGGTGTGATTATAGAGCATACTAAAAAGTCAGTAAAAAAAACCGGCCAAGTGTGTCTCGCATTAAGATGCCAGAGGAAAACATATTTTTGTTTTAATAATGGATGGTACGGAACCCTCGGCGCGCAAGTGCGACTCTCACTTGACGGTTTTTATGTTTTCTTAGCTTTTCGTATTCGCATACGAAAATGTTTGTTCACTATTTGTGAAGCGCTTCCGTTGGCCTTAAATGGAACTAAAAGTTTACATAGAAACAGTCAATTGTTGTAGCAAATGCGATGCCATGTCGGTCGGTACGCTAGAAAACTCCCGAGCTCTATTTTAATATTATATAAGCAAGTATAGCGCAAAAATGTGCCTTCAGCGTACTAACATTTCTTTACACGGTAGAGATGAAACGCTTTTATTCATAGTTTTAGTTGCTCGGTGGTCTAACCAACCGAGAGAGATTATGGTTGTAAGTATGTTATGAAATCTCATTTGCATTGTCAATCCGAACAAACTCAGTGCGTATACTATACAAGGTGTTAAGGAAGCATTTTTTTAATTTTTTTTTTTACTAGCCTATATCATCCCACTGCTGGGCAAACTCCCTCTGTCCTAGGCATGCTGATACTGGACGATTCGCCATGGGCTGATACTGGACAACTTACCCAAAGAAACCTATAGGAAATTAGCAAAAATATTTTCGGACATTCCATACTAAATGCAATCTGCTGATCGAAAGTTCGAATGAAAAGATTTTTTTTTTGTTATTATCCTTTCTTAGGGAAAGTTGTTCAGTATCATGGGTACAATCACCCCTTAAAGTTAAACAACTGATTACTCTAACACCCTGTATAGTCACACAAACTGCATTTCAAATAGCAGTCGAAATGCAGTCTGCAATTAGCAGTCGAAACGCAGTCCGCCTACAGTTTGGATGCAGTCGTGGCTGCACACCGACTGGACTTTTAGTCTGCAGTTACATAATATATATTGCAGTCGGACCGACTGCATTCTAAATGCCAGCGGAGTGCCAAAGCCGTCCCACTCTGCCTTTTGTTTTGTAAGGCTAAAAATGCAGTCGGTTTGCAGTCGTGCCAACTGCATTCAAACTGCGAACCGACTGCATTTCGCGTTGCAGTTGAAGTACATCGTGTGAATACGCACTTTAACGCCTCAATTGTTCAACCAATCGCCTATGGCGTAGAAATGCGACAAAATCTGCTGTTACATACAACATCTGAACACTAGTTTGGACTACGCAAACAAATTAACGCTTTCTGTCGAAGTCTTCAAACTATAATTATATGATCTGCTTTTTAGCATATAAGACCTAATTTTAGGTCTTTATTGATAAGTAATATTTACAGGAATCACCTATTAAATATCATCTATACAAACACTGAGAATTGAACCCTTCGACGCCGAGAAAAACATTTCTCTTTTGAAAACCAAGCTACGATCATAAAGGATTAACATCCGTTCCAA
Organism: Agonopterix heracliana; assembly: GCA_963693445.1. NCBI lineage: Eukaryota > Metazoa > Arthropoda > Insecta > Lepidoptera > Depressariidae > Agonopterix > Agonopterix heracliana. The sequence continues at coordinate 9,438,291 of OY856310.1, forward strand.
TCTCCTCAAGAATCTCTACAGAAACTATGTTACCCGATCTCTTAATAGCCATCACTTACGAGCTTTCGTTTTCACTTAGGTAGTAATTTTCGCCCAATTAGATGCTTGGGTACGTCTTTCGCGTCGCTGGGCGCGGAGATTGCTTCCTTTATTCTTATGAATCACCTGATTCGAAGGGTGATATTTGCTTTAGATACGTATCATGTCGTTGAAAATAGGTGATGGATAAGCGCGTTGTGGGATAGTGATTATAATACATACATAATGCTCACGACTATGTCCCGCTACTGGGGTAGTCAGAGACAACAGATCGCCACATGTTTCGATTCTGTCACACATTTCTCGCCTCCTCAACATCCATAAGTCTCATCATATATAATATGCGCTCCGTACCGGATACATTTTACTTGGCCCTTCTTCAGTACGCATCCGATTTGGATAGCGTAAGTGCGCCTAGAGCGACCCCTTTCAATCATTCCATTCACACTTGCCTTGTAAATTTCATACGTCAACCTACTTTCGCTCATTCTTTCCACATGGCCAAACCACCTCAAACATGCCTTTTTCAATCCTTGTTACTACATCTTCTTTCCGACTACATCTTTCTCTAATCACACTATTCCGTAATCGGTCCTTCAAAGTCAAACCACATTACTACGCAGGGAGCGCATTTCAACAGCATTTATTCTAGATTCATGCTTCTTCTGCCATACCCAACTCTCACTGCCAACCAAGCCTTTTCAGACATGAAGGTTTGCAAGACCTAGTGTTATTGATAAATGGCGTAGTTTCTCATTTGTTTTTATTGGGTTGGGTCTACCATTTTTAGCGTGCTAAAACGGGGCCCTATTGCTTACTATATAAGCCTACGCAATCCGTTAGTCTTTCTATCTGTAATATCTGGCAGGTAGCTAACTAAAACTGTCACAGAATATTATGTGTTATTATAATAGAAGATTTATCGTGCAAACTCGAAAAACAACAAACAATGAAAGCCGGCCTAGTGTGAGTCGTGCTAAGGATCCCGAAATTAATGAAAGAACATTTTTTCCACTTATTAATTTGTGTATGTGAAAAATGTTGTTCAGGGGATCCAGTTTCAGATTTAGCACATGGACAGGTACTTGCCATTTTTTCATCTGAATGTGTGATTCTCTTGGGAAATCACAAAGTCCGGAAATAAGGCAGGGGATTCTAACACATATCTGTATGTAGCATTGTAAAGAAGTTAATACCACCTACGTAGGTTATGTGTTGTTGTTTCTGTTTCTTTTACACCACCTACCTATCTCCGTTTACCTACTCCTTAAATTTCGGTGGTCTCTTTTTAGCGACAAGACAATTATTTGTACTTAATTGTTATTCTCTTTCTGTATTAAAGGGTTTATTTTGTTTTTGTTGTGCAATAAAGTATAAGTTTATGGTATAAGGACACGCAGGTAATTCTGTCTAACAACTATTGAGGGTGTTACATTTTTATACGTTACATATCAAAGGGGTGCTTCAGAACATCAAACTGAATCACTCCGGTTCACTACGGAGTCAACAACGAAACCGAAAAAAAAATCTGCTGTCTATGGGTCGAGTAGCCTTATCTACTGACCTTTGACCTTGTGGGGGTGACGGATGTTGTTGCAGTGGGATGATGGAAAAGAGTTCTTCATTTACATATTTATTTACGTGCACTTATTAAGAGATACATTATTTGACCTAGCGGAGCGGTGGTATGCGAACGACTGGCGAGTGCACCAGTCGCTCCGTCAGACTGAGACGAAATTGCTTATTCAGCTAAACTATTTATAATACTAAAACAATGTGTCCCCACAACCTTTTCTTTGAAACAACTTATTTTTTTATAGATTTTTCGATATTTAGATTACATTATTTAGTTTGATGATCTAACTGAAGCTCCCCCTTTGATATGTAACCACTAATAGGACGTTTTTTTCTACAACCACATTACTAGTTACATTAGCATCATTCGTCTCTTCGGGACCACCGTAGTGTGTGTGTGTAGTAATGTCAACTCTATTACAATGAAGTTCGGACCGAAACAGTCGCAGTATATCGAAAATCGAAAATCCGGGTGGGCCAGGACATCGATTTGGATAGCGGTCGGATGTTCTAAACCGCTATCCAAATCGATTGGCTCAAAAATTGAAAATCCAAATAGGTTAAAGTTTATTAGAAAGGCTGACTGAAATTTGAGGCTAAAGATATTTTGATAATTACTTAAAGTGATTTAACATAGCTGAGTCTGTGTATGAATAGTATAAGAGATAAGTGTACTTTTTGCAACCATCAGCAGCAAGTCTGATTCAGTGTTAATGGGGTGTAGAGCATCTCTGTGATGGGGATGGACTAGGTCTGCCTGCATAACGTCAGTCGGTTTACGAATGACAGACGTTTCAAGGTCAGTAAAAAATTACCGATCAGCTGCAAGGCTGATCGTATGATATTATTGTAGTATGCTTATCTATGCTATCGTAGCTATGTGAACAGTACAAAAACTGACATGGTTCATCAATCGGTTTAGGAGTTACAGACGTTTGAAGGTCGGACCTTTGAACGTCTGTAACTCCTAAACCGACTGACGTTATGCAGGCAACCTGGTCCATTCCCATCACAGAGATGCTCTACACCAAATAAACACTGAATCAGCCTTGCTGCTGATGGTAGCAAAAAGTACACTTATCTCTTATAACAAGAAGGAGAAGAAGAACATAATGTCACAAGATCAGACTCAGAGAGACTCAGCTAAGTGTTGGTAACTTGGTACAGACGAAAAAGAACTCTCGCTTAACAACCAACCAATCCTAAGTTGATTAAGAAACTTGTGGCATTCAATCAATTATACTTTACCACAGAGTACCTACTATTGTTTTGGTGTAAAATAAAGTATAATTGTCAGAAGAATCTTACTAAACTAAGGTACACACGAAAAATAACTCTCGCTTAAACAACTTATAAATCAAATTCCTACATAACAATTAAAAACTTTAAGATAAAACGTCTAATATAATTATCATCTAATATTATTCTGCCAAGACTGACGTGTAAGTAATTACATGAACTCAATTCCCAGGCATGTGAGCAGCGAAATAGGATGGTAAATATTTAATACGAATCGCGCACTGTTTCGGGAGTTCAATGAACTTTGCATGATCCTTCAGGTTAGGTACATACATTAGGGAGGTAGAAAAACCGCGACCTTTGCTAAGTGGTGATTGATACCGGGTAGGTACCATGATACCGAAATAAAAGGGAAAAAACTCAGTACAAAGATAAAAGCGTTACGTAGGCTTGTAATTTAGAAATGAGGCTGAAATATAAAAAAGATTTTCAATTTTGTTAAAATTGTAGATAGCTCATAAATAAGCTTTGTTTTGCTTCAAAACTAAATACTAAATTTATTTAAAATCGTCCAATTAAAGTCAAAAAAAATACTTGAATTTAAACTCAAACCTTAACCTAAATCTAAATCATTCTTAGACTAGGTATCTTAAAAGACTTTGTCTTAATCCTAGTCTAAATTCTTAAAAGCAAATATTTTCTTAAATTATAGCAGTCTATTACAATAACATTCGCATTTTGAAAACATTTCAGCAATTCAACGAATGAACTCAGGCGAATTTCTTTATAACCTCTCATATATAAAATACTCTCTTCCATCCCGTCTACACTCAAGATCGTAATATTAATGCAACGAAATATTTTATCAACTGCCATAATGTGAAAACACGTAAATAACATTACGGAGAAACTCAAAGAAAATGAAAGGTTTTATACTGGGAAGCTTCTAAAGTTCGTCAAGTATTAAGTACGAGGTACTAATATACACGAGAAGGGTATTTGACTGCATTAAATATAATGTTACCTGTTATAATATCTCTCAGCTCAGTAAACAGAACGTTTGAAAATAACGATAAACTAAAATTTTCTGTTGTTATTTAGCTTGAATTTCCGCGACTTCGTCCACATTGGTTCCCTTAATCGTATAGCGAGATACTATGTGATATATCTTATTTTATTTTTCTCTGTATTTTACTGTTTATATTTTGGTGTAAAATAAAGTATATTTTGATTGATTTTGATTTGATATATCAAATTTTAAGTTTAATCATAAGCTTTCTAACACAAAAAGTTTCATCAAAATCGGTCCAGTAGTTTTCGCGTGATGCGCGAACAAACAAACATTGGTTGGTTGGAGTCAAGGACACCTAAATAAAAACCATATCGTAATTTTTTTTAATATCTGCAGTATTAAGAGATTGATAAATTGATAATGGATAGTGGACTCCATTACAATTGTAGGAAATTCGAAATGTTTTTTTCGACTTTTCATACAAACTGCATTTAGTATGGAGAGTGCAAACAATTTTTTTAGAACATCATATAGGTTTCTTATGGAAAGTTTTTCAGTATCATAGGTACAACCACCCCTTAAGGTAATGCAACTGTTTACCCTAAAACCCTGTAGATGTGCGCTGACCCTTAGATGCTTGCTGATTGGTGCCCAGGTTATGCCGAACGAATCGCAGAATCGGTTTCACCTTTGGTGTTGATCATCCCATAAAAAGTGACAGCATATTAAGTTGGACCCTGTATAATATACTATTTCTCCCCTCCGGACGGAAAGCGTCAATTGTCGTCCCGTTGCGCTAAACGAAGTTGTCGCTTTCCACGGAGAAAAATAGTATACTTACCTCGGACAGTTAATAAGAAAGCCTCAGATCTCATGTAATTGTTGACCGAGGCGAAGCCGAGCCGACCTTTCTTACTTTCCTGTCCTCGGTGTGTAATCTGTTATATAGTATACCTAACAAAAGAACTACTGACCGCCAAACATGTTAAGTCCTATTTTTAAACCCATAACTATTTGTCCAGCATTTATCATTATGTCTAAATAAAAAATCCTCCGCTATTCAACCATACTATAGTTTTAGTCCGCCCAATGCTGCCACCTCAGCGCTTTTGGCGCTAGATCTAGCGCATTTTTGTTGAGAAATTAGCGCCTAGCGGAAAATCTAGCGCCTTTTTAACCGACTTCAAAAAAAGGAGGTTCTCAAGGTGTTTTATTTTTTTATTTTTGTTACCTCCGGACTTTCGACTGGGTGAACCGATTTTGAGGTTTTTTTTTAACTATAAATAAAGCAACAGTATTCGTGTTTGAATATCCTGTATCACGCGTTTTTATTGAAATACATATAAATAAATATTGATAGCGTATTGTGTGGTCAAGACAATGTCCATAGAGTGTTCGGGAGATTCAAATACAAACGCTTATCTGAAGTGCTTTCATTAAATTTTCCAGAACCTACGACTTTAGCGCTTTTTAAACAGTTTTAGCGCTCAATCGATTTTTTGAGGTGGCAACCTTGGAATTCATAGTAACGAAGAAGCGACAGCTGGTGGGATTAATTTTGTCTGCAAAATGTTTAGATTTTTCCTCTCTCTATAATTAAGTGCGAGAAATGAGCACGCGTTTGTAAAATGTTAAATAGTTTCGTGATGGTCGTTTTGTTGCAATGTCCGGGTGTTGGAATTTAATTATAATAGCTTTATGTTAGAGTACATTTTGATTATGCTGTAATAAAATCTGTGGTTTATAAAACGCAAAAGTGGAATATAAAACAGTTCAATGCATTATTCGATAAAAATCAGGCGAGTCTTCAATAATCACGTTTTTACTTTTAAATGTTTTGATTATAATTATAACATTTTATACGTTATGTCAAAAGATTACTTGGATAAAAACAAAGTTTGAACCTATTGTCAATACTTACTTTCCTTTTTACCTTTAATTTTTAACACGATCTTGATACCTAGGTACTAAATAATCTCTATGCCTGTGGTTTGTCAGATTTCTGTTAAAATACACAGTTTTAATGCTAGGATTAATTTAAGATTTGTATGGAAACGTTTTAGCACACACACACTGTAACTTTGAAATTATACATCTAAAAAAACTGTCAAACCACAGGCACAGAGAAATTAGTTTCAAGATCGTGTCAAAATAAAAATAGACTTAAATTGGTTAGTATTGAAAATAGGAACTAACTTCGTTTGTATGCATCTACTATCCTCTTAACAAAAATAGTTATACTTACAGCTTGGCCATAAAGAGTAGAAATTAAATGAGGGCGCTGACTCCACGCAAGAACGTCAAAATCACGCATAACCTGGCAACACCACCATACTCAAATTTTAGTTCCACCTGTCACCACGTTCATGACTTTATGGCTAAGCTATACCTAATTAATAGCAGTGAAATAGACAATTCTTCTATGAATTTGTGGACAGAGCATATCAGTTCTGGCGCGCATCTTCTTTGTAAAGAATCTTAATTTCGAGATTGAAATGACGTATGACGTATGAAAATCTTTATATCTATCTATAATCAATAACGTCAAGCCTCTTTCCCAGTGGTGTAGGCAGAGACCAGGGCGCCAACTACTACTTTTGCCTCATTCACATCCTTACATCTCTTCATACATGCCCGTCGGTTTCGAGTACTCCGCACCTCTCCTTATTGTAGGACGCAACCGATTTGATCAGAATACGTCCTACGAGGGCGCCCTCTGCCGACACTTTCATTCAATTTAGCTCTATATAATTATGTCTTTCGTACTCTACTATAACTCATCCTCTCCACATGACCAAACTAACGAAGCATACCCTTCTCTATTCTGGTCACAAGATCTTCTTTCAATTTACATCGATCTCTAATCACACAATTTCTCACTCATCTCTCAGCGTAACACTTAATATATCATAAACGTAAAATCTTAACGTAACAAACAAAATCGACAATTTATATGAAAAGTAGAACCCGTCGAGGATTATAGGATTACACATATACTTTTTTATGAGCAGGAATTAAAAAAAAGCGGTCAAGTGCGTGTCGGACTCGCGCACGAAGGGTTCTGTACCACCATACAATATTAGCACAAGCCCGAACACACAATTAATCGGATTTTATTATTTTTTGTTTTACCTTACCAGTAGGTATGCACTATAATCACACAAAGTTTGAGGCTTGTATGTACAGCCGTTTTACGATAGAGCAAAAACAAAAACACGTTTTGTGTATGTTGACACTTTGCTTTTTTGTTAATAAATCCGCCATAACAACGCAAATTCTATGAAAATTTCAACCATCTAGCTATTAAGGTTCGAAAAATACAGCCTTTTATACGCAGGAAAAACGTACGGACGGACAGCGGCGTAAGCCTATGAATAGGGCCCGTTGGCAACCTTTGGTCACAGAACCCTAAAAACCCAGATACACTGGTAAATCTCAGTTAATCCATATCCACATGTACTTATTTCTCCTGCATTTTAAAGATAAGCGGATTCCACGGATGTTCGCTGCGTGCAATTTTATTTATTCAGCAAGATATTCAATTCGATCAGTTCATTTGTGCATTCGTTTTAAATCTCTTGATCGAATAAAAAAAAAATTTTGTACCTAAAGAAATATGCAGCATCTCTTTTTCCTGTGATCAATGTTTCTTATAATCATAATGCCTCGCTAAAGCAACCTTTACTTTAGTGACCTCGGTAAAAAAAAACCGACGTTTACAATGTATCTTGTTTACAGGATTCAACTTAATATGGTGAAGTTATTTTAAGAGGATGATCAGACCATTCATGGTCTACATGGTCTACAAACTTCAAGCAACTGTCTCTATGGGACCAACATCGAAATCGCGAAAAAAACACAACTGTTCCATATATAACTGACGAGTAGGATTGTAATTTTGTATGGAAGAGCAGATTTTTTTTCTTGCGATTTCGGCATTGTTCTTATAAAGAATGTTGTTCAGTTTGATCAGTTTGATGGTCTGATCATTACCTTAAAAAACCGTCAGAATATTAAGAAGGACCCTACCCGGTCAGTCATACAGGACAGTCAGTTAAACAGTTGCATTCATAGACAAATTACTCTAGCGATAGACACGCTCGTTCAAACAAACAACATGTCACACAAAACAGCACAAAATGACACATTGCGGTCTGTCATTGCCATAGTGACGAAGTGAACTCGGGAACATCAATCAGGTGCGTACACCTCATTCAAGTGGAACATGTTGCTTCTATGCAAGGGCAAGTCTATCGCTAGAGTAATTTGTCTATGGTTGCATTACTATAAGGTTTGATTTCGGAAATAGGAAATTCGTAAAAATATTGTTCTGCTTTCCATACTAAATGCAATCCGCTGATCAAACTTTTGTATGAAAAATCAAAAAATGTTTGGTCGAACTTCCCATTATGTTCCTTTGGGAAAGTTGTTCAGAATCGTGAGTACGATCACCCATTAAAGTAATGCATCTGTTTACCCTAGCATCATGTATAAGTAATATACCAACATTCAATCATTGTGAATTTATGAAACTCTTGGAGGGAATTTTTGGGATAGTAAGACTTATTCATTGACCTATATGGACTTATTCTAAAAAAGTGCGTTCACACACGATGACGATTTAACGGAGCTGCAGACGTCAGTCCGTCATTTGTGAAGCAAGGCGTCAATCCATCACCGTGTGTGCTTCTACGTGCGATTTCTTACAACTTCATGCTTCACAAATGACGGACTGACGTCTGCCGCTCCGTCAATGCGTTATCGTGTGTGATTCCACAAAGAAACAAAGTTAAAAATAATGTTACAATAAGGCCCGTATAGCCCGCTTCCTAGCACTTTTATTTGTTATAGACGGCCATAGTTACTAAATAAACACAAAACAGAATCGATAACTGAACATTTGGACAACCATCGAAATATGAAAATTGGTTAAAAAAGAATTTAGTATACAGTTACAATGAATGTCCCAAACTCTATACCTAATACAGATTCTGATAGCAAGGGACTTATTTCTCAAAGACTAATTCCGTTCCCAAGCCTTTAAATGGAAATTGGCTTAATGATGAATCTCCGCTTAAGACCTATTGAATAGTCCTTTGAAGTGAATCCGGCTTGAAAAGAAACTAAAGATTGTTACTTGTTCTACGTCCAACAAGAAATGGCAAAGGCTATTTACAAAGTCAGGCTTTGGTTCATAGCGTTTGACGGAACAGTTAAGTCGTGGAAATTTAACAAACAAACTCTACATCATAAGCATATGCTGACGACTAAATTCACCGAGGGGGTAGTCAGAGATTCTGAAAACTCAGTACATCCACGTTTCACTAGTAGTACCGAAACTCTGTCCATTGGAGGGACCCCATTGCCACTTATACTGGCACACCAATTCACCAATCAAGATAGGTATTACTTAAGTGTCAGCAATTTTTATTAAATTTTTTAAACTCTTTATAAATTTTCAGGTGTGGTTCAAACCATCAAACTGAACATTAATAAAATCCGTTTGCTGATTATTGCTTTCGTTTCAAATCGATTTATCCAGATACAATTTCTATATTCAAGATTTGATTCAGTATGAACAAAAACGTAGTTTTCAGAAATTATTAAAATAAAATGCCATAGCGTTTAGCATAGCATATGCTCATGACTATAAAAAAAGACAAAGCTTTTAAAAATACGATTTTTACGTGACGGTGCGCTGAAAACAACCAATTCACTGAAGAGTGAAATAATGATTTTTTTTACCCTATTTTCCCGCAAAAACAAACAATAAATTACGCACTTATCATTAAACTTTCTGATTGTTCAGCTGCACAAAAAAAAATCATAAATAACGCAGAACAATGAACTGAGATCAGACAGACGTTTATGTCAACAAAGAACGGTTTTAGATCTTTGATCGAATGCCAAAAGCAAACCGCACGGATGTCAGTTTAATAGGTTACAGATGATATAAAGATTTGGATCCTAGACGATAAATTATGGTTGGTAAAGCGGATGATGTGTGAAATACACCACTCATGAGAGATGAGCCGTGTTCTAACGTCGGCGTCGACACAATTGAATATCCGAGTCCTAAAGGACTGGCTTACGATGTAAACAAAAACCGTACTAAAGTTGAATTTCTTCTAAAATTACTTTTCCACCATTTTACAAGACACATCATTGCAAGACAGTTTTTTTTATTTGAGATCTGACAAATACGTACAGTATTGCTCAAGGAGCAGCAACTGCGGACTATGGGGGGACCACACCAGTGACGTCAAAGCGCCCTGGTAGGTCTACCGAAACAGTGAATGAAGTCCATCAACCTGCCCAAGGGGCACCCCTAAGGGTTATGGTTGGTAAAGCGGATGATGTGTGAAATACACCACTCATGAGAGATGAGCCGTGTTCTAACGTCGGCGTCGACACAATTGAATATCCCAGTCCTAAAGAACTGGCTTACGATGTAAACAAAAACCGTACTAAAGTTTAATTTCTTCTAAAATTACTTATCTGGCTTCCACCAATTTACAAGTTACAGCATCAAAGCTTAAATATTTTTTAGTGCAAGCAAGTATTTTTTTTTGAGAACTGACTAATATATAATTGCTCAGGGAGCAGCTATAGCTTAGACTAGAATAATATTCAGAAAATCTTTCTGCATAAAAGAATTAAACAAACTACAGAAAATAATTCTCTTAAAAAAAAATCTTATAAACTTTGTTTTTATTCTGAAGAACTAAAGTTCTTATTAAGATTCCTTATGGCATAATATTATTAGCTGTAGATACAGTACGTAAAAACAATTGAAATAATGTTGCCAATTTCAATGGTTTAAAAGATAGTACATACAATGCATTAAAAAAATTAACCCATAATGTTTCAATAAATTGAAAATCAGCAATGAGTACAATGTGTCATACATGTTTTCTTTTTAATTTAATGAAATTGTGACAAAATTGAGGGCTCGCTACCAAACTACAACGGCAGTTTTAATATCAAAAAGTCGAAACAACTCAATAAAGTTATAAATATAAACGATCTATGTCAAACTATACAGGGTGTAACAAAACACCCTAGTAATACCTACTTAAAGGTGTGCTTCAGCCCATCAAACTGAACAACTTTCAATATAGAGCTAACAACGAAATCGCAAAAAAAAACAGCTGTCCCTTACATTTTAGTCAAGTCGGTACTGCAGTTTTGTATGGAACAGTAGATGTTTTTTATTTTTTCTCTGTGTTGGCTCCATAGTGAAAGTTGTTCAGTTTGATAATCTGAAGCATCCATTTAAGTATTATTAGGGTGTTTTGTTACACCCTATGTATATTTATGTCATGTATAACAATACCGATCGTCATTACAATCTTCTTCTTATCGAACTGCAAGGCCCTGGTGTCAGAGTTTGTTCAAACGGCCTTACGGCCTCTGACGTGGTTTTTATGTAACGACTACTACCACCAGAGATAGTAGCCGGGACCAACAGCTTCATTACAATAAAGTCTAGTTTTATCCTACTTCATGCAGCCTACAATAATGAGCAATATATTTATGTTTACAATCGTACAGGGCAATTCAGTCCGATTAGAACAAAGAGCTTTTCATATTTAATGCGACTTGGCCAACGAAGTACAAAGCAAGTTTATAGGTGCCCCGTACTAAGTATGCAAATATTATCTGGGTTCTAGATCTATTTAGACCGCATCTGTTTCTTGCTTTATTAAATCTTGATGCAGAGAGTAACAAAAAACCCTAGTAAAATTTAAAGGGGTGGTTTAAACTGGACAATTTTCACTGTGGAGGCGACATTGAGAAAAAAAAACTGCTCTTTTATACAAAACCTAACCCAACCTACTCGACCCAAATGTATGGGACAGCTGTTTTTTTTTACTTTGTCTGTATAGTGATAGTTGTTCAGATGGTCTAATTTAACCATAAAAAAAAAAAAACAAACAAAATAAATAATAATAATCCCTTTAAATATTACGAGGGTGTTTGGTGTGTGTTCCTGACTTAATTACATGACATACATAAAATCCAACTATACAGGGGTGTTAGGGTCCAACTATACAGTTGCATTACTTTAAGGGGTGATTGTACCCATGATACTGATCAACTTTCCCAAAAAAACCTATATGACATGCGACAAAAAAAATCAAAATTTATTTAAAGAATTTCCCATAGGTTTCTTAGGGAAAGTTTATCAGTATCTTGTATGGAAAACAATGAGGTTATAAACAATTAGGACGTATACAGGGTGTAACAAAACACCCTAGTATAGTAATACTTAAGGGGGTGCTTCAGCCCATGAAACTGAACATCTTTCACTATGGAGCTTCAAAATCGCGAAAAAAAATCTGCTGTCCTATACAAAACTGCTGTACCGACTCGACTAAAATGTATGGGACATCACATATTTTTTTTCGCGAAGTCGAAGTTGGCTTCATAGTGAAAGTTGTTCAGTTTGATGGTCTGAAGCACCCTTAAGTATTACTAGGTTGTTTTGTTACACCTTGTATAGTATACGTCTCGTTCGGACTTTTGTATCAGCTTACAAAATGTTCCATCGAACTCGCTTTGAGCTCTTTGTTGTTGCATCAAACCTTCAATTTCCACCATACCTGAAACAAATCAAATGAAAATATCTGTAAAAATCGGCACACAAAGGAACTAAATACCAAACGGACATAAAACTGTTTGATTGCATACCATTCAATAGTGAAGATACTATTACGTAGGTACTCGTTTTCGATACCGAAGAGAATGCTTTGGAATTGAAACTGTTATCTGAAGCACATTTTGTTAAGGAACGTGTAATGATCGATACGAATGCCAAGTCGTAAACATTCTAGCATGCTGGATCCAAAATTATATGGACTGTAGAAGGTATATTTTAATACGATACCGGAGGATGTTTTAAATTATATCTGCCAAGAAGTTTAAGTTTCTTATTAAACGCAAGGTCTGTGTTTTAAAATATATTAAGTATAAACAATTGGTTTGATTAGATTGTTCCAAATCAAATAAACATTGTTTTAATTCACAATAACATCACATAGATAACTTTCGAGGACCTTTTTTTAATCTACCACCGCGTCGGGAGGTGTTCCGTTTGTACAGAAATGCAGCCAGACTCTACAACACAAAACATTTTGGTCATCCAAAAAATCATCAAATCTACAGAAGATTTGTTTAACATGGGACTTAAACTTTTTCTCTGGAAAGTTTAAAATATCCTCTGGTATAGATACCGTACCGTACCGTATTATAGATAATAGCGTATAATATCTAAGCATTACAATTGTATATAAATAAATGACCGAAATGTCTAGTCTTGCCTTTGTGTTCTTCAATGTTGTGTATTTTACTGTGTGTGTATTTGTTTTGTTGTACTCTGTATAGATTTTGATTAATAGACGCGATGTCGCAGTTTCTAGCTGCAAGAGCATTATTTTATATTGCGATATCAGCATTGTGCGCAAATCCTTTTAGTAAATGTTTTTTTGTTTGATGAGTAGAATCCCCAGGTACGTCACAGGTTTCAACGACTTAAAATATTTAATTTCAGACACCATGCGCTATTCCAGCCAGTGCAATTATCTTTAAATGTTAAATAAAACATAAAGAATAATTAAACAAAACGCTCCACGACCCGACTAACTTCAACTGCTAAAGTCCAGAACAGTTAAAATGCAAAACGGGTCGTTAACCACGGGAGATGAAGATGATATACTAAAGAATGAATGACAAGAATTCAGCTATATTTGGAGCAAAGAACTAAATTATTCCTTTATTCAATTTAAGAATAATTATTTGATAAATGTCTTCCAAGATCTTTAAAAGACAATGCTTTCACATACTGTACATTTTATGTACAAACATGTTTTGTTACTAACAATTTATCCATAAATAATGTAAAGTATTTGATTGCCGAAAAAGTTAAAGTCGGGCAACGACTAATGCTTGGAATCACGCTGCTAGATCATATAAGATGAGGCGAAATATTTGTATTTACGACCTTTGGGTCGTGGACGTAGTTGCTACTATAGAACGTCGAAGATGGGCAGGACATGTTGCACGTATAGTTAGTGGGGTGTGGGGTCACACACGATGACGCATTGACGGAGCTGCAGACGTCAGTCCGTCATTTTTGAAGCAAGGAGTTGACGGTGACGGATTGACATACCGTGTGTGTTTCTACGTGCGGTTTCTTACAACTTCCTTGCTTCACAAATGACGGACTGACGTCTTCCGTTCCTGTCAATGCGTTGTTGGACCAGAAGAATAAGAGTGTAGGCCCGGAGAAACCACGCGGTTTAGACACCGCCCACCAGAAAGATGGTTCAACAATATAAAGACACGCAGGTCCCAACTAGTACAGGGTGGGGATTGAACGTCAAGGAGAAATATGGAGGAGCCCTATGTCTAAAGAAGGGCTGATCAAGCGCTGAGATTGATAAGTATTTGTAAGAAGTGTACATCGCTGAATCTTCACATCTTTCTTAAATTTCACTTTCCATATAAAAATACTTACTAACAATAGAATGTTAGAACATTGGGAGTGTCGACATGTATAATTCAAATTGCTGAATATTTCACTAGCAAGAAGAATGGTAGACACAGCGCGTGAGTTACCACTTTATAAAATTGCTTTTACATTTTCTAAAGTAGCTGTCTTTTATTTTTTATTTAGAAATAAGGATGGGAGGCGTAACATTTTTTTATCAGATAATTGAAATACCTAGAGGTTTTTCGTACTCGCATCGCAATACACCTAGTAGGTAGTAACAAATATTTTGCTCAAGACTGATTACTTACTAACCACCACTACCACGTGAAACGTCTTGTACCCATTAATGGCTGCTATACTTTAAATAATGGTAATAAAATAATGCCGGTAGGTGCTATACTTCCAAAGTAATAAGCGATCTTTTCATAATATATTTCGTTACATAAGGTTTTTGCAAGTGACTGGAGAGAAGTGGATGGAGTACAAGGACCTTACCAGGAAGCTGAAAATAGGTATTTAATCCGTGGTATCGGATCTTACTGACCGAAATGAAAGACTTTTTACGTCAAATCCACTTCCAAAAATAAAATCGTGTATTGCTACCACTTCAATTAATTAAACTTCAAACAAACCAGAGATTTATCTAAAGCCGATAAAAGGAGTATCATTAACAGCGAAGCTAGATGAAAATAAATAAAAACGTATTTAAAATCCGCAAAGGAATCTAACAAGTAACAAAAGCTTGCGGACTGCACCGAGGCATCTTGTATCTGAACTGGAGCCAGTAATCCTCTTAACACAAGACTGAGCAGTGTTGCTTACACTAAGATGGAAATAGAGGTACGTATAGGGAGGTAGATACACTTGCTGCAGCAACGGAAGTAGGTAGATATAATTTTGACGAGAAACGTCTTTCATGTCGATCAGTAGGAGGTCACTTGCAACACCCATATGTAACGAAATATGTTATAGCAAAGCACCTACCGACTTTATTTTACCAATATTTTTAAGAGTATAGAAGCTATTGCTTGGTTTCACGTATTCCACTGCGGCTGCATCCCTGATACAGCCTAACCAATTTTTTAAAGATGAAAGCTGGGTAAGGTTGCGTCTAAGTTTGCCATGCATCTGGGTCGTTTGGATCTGTTCAGAGGGTACAACGACAGTGGGTACGGGCCGGTGAACCCCATGCGTCAGCCCCATCATGCCCCATGGGTCAGTGACTTCTCCGTGTAGAATCTTACTGGCTCACAGTGAAAAATCTGACCATGGGAGGCGTGAGGTGGGAGTTTCTCGATGTGTCCCTCTGATTAGTACAGGCGGGCACAGTGGAGGAACCAATTTATACTTAATTGCTGTAACAGACATACTGTGCTTTTTAACAAACATAATTTCAACTCGACATTGGCAGTACCTATCATCGACACCGCAATGGAGCCATTATTTTAAAATTGGAATTATAATAGAAAAATCTTATTTCAGTTTAATTACACATTATGATGTTAGCAGTAAAATTAATAAAGAAAACGTTACAAAACACAAAGACTAAACAGAATTTAAATGTTTTCCCCTTCAAATTGTTGACGTATGAAGTGAATAGATAATGATTGGGATATTACCTCTGATGCCTCCTTTGAACTTAAATCTCTTAAGAATCTTACAGTCTCTTTGTTTTAAAGAAACAACCATAATTACTGTACAATCAATTATTAAACAAAATACGAAGAAGCAGCTCGTGCCGTAGTAGTCAGTAGCGGATCGAGGCCCTCCCACGCTCTGCTGCCAGGGGCGCCAAATTCGGGAAAAATACAGGGTAAAATTAAGATCATTCATCAAACAACAACGAACATCGAACAACTTTTTCCATGGGAGCAAACCGATCGTAGCATAAAATAAAATCGGTCAAGTGCGAGTCGGGCTACTCGCGCATCGAGGGTTCCGTACCACACCACCACAGAACACAACATATTAACTTAGAAAAAAACTTTTTTTCTCCAGGACCTTAATCATGAGACCGACTCACACTTGGCCGGTTTTTATTGTTTGTTGTTATTCTGTAGAGTTTGCTCTATAATCACACCAAGTTTGACGCTTGTATGTATTACCGTTTTTACTGTAGGACGAGAAGAAAAAACGTCGATAAAACCAGTTTCTTGTTGAGAACCCCCTTTAATTTTTAACTTTTTGAAATTGTTATTATTTGTCATCAAATCCGCCGTAATTATTAATACGTAATTAACGTAATTACTATTACGGTTCAAAAGTTACAGCCCTAAATGCTGCAGCGACGGACGGACGGACGGACAATGTAGGCTTAGTAATAGGGTCCCGTTTTTACCCTTTGGGTACGGAACCCTAAAAACCAGCTGTTGCAAGCATTTGAGCCGAGTAGGCATTGCAGTTTAGTATGAATTTTTGTTTTGCTCCGATCAGTTTGCCGTAGTAAAAGTTGTTCAGTTTGATGTGTAGACTCTTAGTTTAAAAGGATGCTAATGATATCAATTTTATCCTAATAAATTGATTGAGATCTATTAATAACCGATGCGTAGAACGCAGAAAAGTCGCTCCCACCAGCTAAACCGTGTGCTCGATCCATAGGCTATTAGTTAGGTGCACATGTTTTGCACGGAAAGAGCTCCGCTCCAACCGATTATTGAAGAGAAAAGTCTTCTTTTGAAAGTTCTTTTTTTGCATATGGATTGACTAAAACATATCTGACTAGTTGCGCTAGAGAATGTCGGGCTCACGTTGTTCGCTTTGTTAGTTTTTGTTCAGGTCTGCTTATGCGAAGGTGCGACAAAATTTGTGTGTTCCGCGGGCAACAGAAACTCGCGCTACGCTACTTGCCGCGGTCTCTGTTTTACCTCCAGAGAAGAGTAGTATTAATATTTAATGTCCTACAGTTCTGAAACAAAGGATTTTTCACCTCACAAGCTCGGAAAGATTCTGTTTATCATTCGAAATCCGAGTGCAAAACTGCATTTTATCCGCTAGCGTGCAAAGAGTTTTTAAAATTCGAATCCATTCGAGTCCAGATAAAAAGATAGTAAAACCATACGTGCGAGAAAGACAAAAATATTATGTTGCTAACATAACGAACTATGCATATATTCGTGCATATTATTGTCTTCTCTTTTTCGCGTATAAGTTTGTCCTTCACTATAATTTATTTGAGTGTCAACAAAGAGATTATAACTAAATATAATGCCTTTGAGTAGCAATATCTCTTGTCTTCTCTTTTCCACGTATAGATTATTCCTTATTTGCATTTGCATATACTTAATTATTTTTCCAGTGTGGGATAAAAACATCATTTAAAATAATACTTATTTAAAATGCATTTTAATAATTAATTCATCTTGTTTACCTATGAGAAGTTATTCCTTTACATTTCCTTACATTTCCTGAATTATTTGCGCAGTGTCTCAGTAGGTACACACTACACACCAGGAAATTTTTTATGCTGATCAATTGGTTTTCAATCAAACTGCTACACGTGACCGCAGTGAGATAATATAGCCGCAATAGAATGGGACAACGTCATAAAGCGCGATGTTCGCTCTATACATCTAAACTCAGTGCTTGCACTTAACATTTTCCTCGCTGTTGTGAGGTGAAAAGTTGTGTGTTTCGCTCGGCTGCAAAATTATTCCGCGTCTCGTACCTTTGAAACCTTTGCTACGCTCCGGATTCTATATTTGCTTCGCTCGTGGTTCAATCCTAGAATCCTTCGCTTGCTCAGGTTTCAATATAAGTACTCGCGGCAAAAAACAACTTTGCAGCCTAGCATAACAAATAACTATATTGTTACAAAATTTTAGCGTTTTTTTATAGGTTTAATTTGATCTTTATTTGTGTGCACAATGTTTTTACCCAAACACTTTAGTTTTCCTCTCACTCATCGGTTTGCTGGAAAAAACTCTTTTAAAGTTAGAGCTCGCCTTTGTACCCACGTACACGTTGACAAATCAAGCTATCAAATCCAACATAAAGCTGGCCGCGCGACGTTATACGTTACTCGACCTACGCGCGGCAAGCTTATTTTGGTGTTGTTTTGTTAGCTTGACGTGTCGCCGTGTGTACATCACGACTTATTTTAATTTTTCACAATTATGTCGTTATGTGTAGGTACAGTGAAGAATCTTATCAGTTAACTTGTAATCTTTTATTAACTTCTATCAGCAATAGTTTCAGTGCTCATACATGCGTAGTCTTTCACGATTTCATTTTTCTTTTCCTTGCCGTGTGTTGTTCTGTTTCGGATAGCACCAACACAGTACAATAAGACGAATAATGAGGTGTTCTCCAAGACAAGTAAATTGAAAAATCACTAGATGGCAAGAATAGAATAGAATAGAATAGAATAGAATCATTTATTTCATATTATCAAATTCATAATTACAAGTAAGGAAGTACATTACATAAAAATAAAAATGTCAAAGGATAATATGATGCAATGTTAAAATTACTCATAAAACTGTCACATTGACAGTAAAAAGTGCTGTTTGTCTACGGTTTGCATCAAGTCTGACAGGGGGTCACGTTGCAGGGTTTGGCTCGAACACTTGTCTCTCGCGTGGTTCGCGTTTCAGCCTGCCACGAGAGGCTCCAAAATCCTTCTGAGTTGTTCTTACTCAAAAACAATCATCGAGATTGGATCGACACTCCCTTAAACCACTTGACATTGGCGGAAAAGCGGTGCTAACGCACAAGCAAGAAGTCCATTCACTGTAAATAAAAAAATAAATAAAAGTCTGACAGGTGGTTTTGCCAGTGGATAAATTGTTCACTACCCATAAATATACAAAAACAAAGAAAATGTTAGTTTGTTATATGTAAAATGAACAGTAACTGCACAAAAAGTAGATTGATTGATAACCATGATAATCCTAAGGGAATCCAAAAACACACGTAACATTTTCGATCTGAAAGCTAACTTGGCACACTTGTAACGCCATCCTTCCAGTGCCTTTTGACCATCCTCATTCCTTTATGCGTCATGCACATATTTGACGCCCAAACCGTGTGGTTGTCGGTTATAGTCTGATCGTATCTGTCACCCGTTCCATCAGACAAAAGAATAATATAAGGACGAGAGAGTGCATCTGTGCTTAGTGCGTACGACAAAACACTTCGAAATATCCTGCGTATATGACTGCTTTTCTATTAAGATTAGCAGTCGCCCGAAATCGATACGGAATCTCCATCATCATCCCATCATCTTTCAAACGATCCATCCAACATTATTGTAACCTATTTTCTTATAGTTGTTGTATGGCATATCGACATGAAATGAACAGCTAATCCTAATTCTTTAATACGTAAACCTTTTAGCTACAATTAAGTGGTCAATTATGTACTTATACAGGGTGAAATTGAAGTCATTAGCATTCTTGTAAAACAAAGAGTCTACCCATCAAACTGAACAACTTTTACTATGGGATCAACTGCCACCGTGGTCTAATTGTTAAGACCATTAGGCTCTTGACACGGGGTCGTGGGTTCGATTCCCACGGGGGACACCTACCTAGTGATATGTCACTTTGTGCGTTTTTCCTCAGTTGTTTAGGACATTGTAGGCTGAATCACCTGATTGTCTGAAAAGAAAAATAATTCGGATGGCACGTTAAGCCGTTGGTCCCGGCTACTATCTCTGGTAGTAGTCGTTACATAAAAACCACGTCAGAGAGAGAGAGAGAAGGCCGTAAGGCGGTTTGAATAAACTCTGACACCAGGGCTAGCCCACACGATAAGAAGAATGGGAACAAACCGATCAGAGAAAAAAAAAACTCAGCTGTTCCATACTGAACTGCAATGCCAACTCGACTCAAACGTAAACAAGTTTTTTTTTGCTCCAATGTGTTTGCTCCCATAGTGAAACTTGTTCAGTTTGATGGGTAGACTCTTCGTTTAAAAGGATGCTAATGATATCAATTTCCCCCTGTATACAAGCACTTTAAAGGTTTCAGGGTGGAATGATGTGAAGTGGCTAATCAGAGTTGAAACAGCTTTAATTCAGGAAAGTTTTACAACACATGGGTGTAGAGTAATGCAAAGAATGCAGCGGCAAGTGGCATCACAATCACTTACAGCATTAGCACTATCAAATGGCCGACTGCCAACTATACAATAAATATTGTTTCACGAAGCATTAACATTGTTGTTCTTTGTGATATAAAGAGTCTGGTGATTGTTTAATTTATTACATTATGACAAAACAACAGTCAGTATTAATTCCAACAGCTTTAGATACAAGTTGTATGCAATTCGGCAACGTCTCAAAATGAGGCGCCGTGTGCATTATACCGGGCATCTTATTGTATCGTGATAAAGTTTACATTAGAACGAACTTGTGTTTATCCTGCATGTGTGAAATGCGATATATTTCACGTCATGGCTTATTAATAACGTCTACTAGTATCCTTGCTATTACATTGCTTAATTTATTGCTTAAATCCTGCACTAAGAAGTGAGAAGCTCTCGTGCAGTGTAGAATAGAAAAGATGAATAAATCAGTTAAACAGGGTGTTACATTAGTAAGAATAAAATTTTAAAACACTTAAGGGGGTTGTTTAGACCGCCAAACTGAACAACTTTCTCTATGGGACCAACATCGAAATCGCGAAAAATTAAATTGATATCCCATACGATCATACATATCGAGTCGATTTGTAGAGTATGGAACATATTTTTCTTTTCGTGATTTCGATATTGGTCCCATAGTGAAAGTTGTGTTGAGTTTTATGATCTAAACCACCCCCTTAAATGTTTATTTGTATTTTTGTAACACCTTGTATAAGGTCTAACAAAATTAGCTGAAACTATTTTAAGGGGATGATCAGACCATCAAACTGAACAACTTTCTCTATAATATAAATTACCAATAACCACGGGACCAAAATCGAAATAGCGAAAAAAAAATCTGCGCTCCCATACATTAAAATTGAGGTCGAGAAGGTTTGTAAAGTTTGTATGGAACAGATTATTTTTAGGGTATAGGGAACAGCCCTCCGTAGACTGAAACGGTGAACTTAGACCATCACACTGAACAATTTTCACTATGGAACCTACCTCAGGAAACGCGAAAAATCTGCTGTTTCGTACAAAACTACTATGCTTCAGTTTGCGGACAGCTGTCCCTTACACCCTGTGTACCTATTACGCTGCCTTGAAGTACTTACATTTAAGAAGTAACAATCTAGGAGGAATAAATGCAAAAATGATAACGAAAAGTAACCAAGATGCATGAAAAGTTATATGAAGGTTGAGGAGGCGAAATAAGTGTATCAGACTGTGCGCTCCATACAAACGAAGTCTGGTTATATTTTCAATACTAACCAATTAAAGTCAATGGAGAAACAATCTAGAAACAAATCTCTATGCTTGTATGTTGTCCGATTTTCGTTAAAATATAAATTTTCAATAGGATGGCGGTGGTGGATAAGTGTTTTTATAAGTGGCGACGGGCTCACCCCCCGTCACACAGGACAGTGTTTCGGTACTACTGGTGAAACGTGAATGTTCTGAGGTTTCAGAATATCTCTGACTACCCCCTCGGGGAATATAGTCGTGAGCATATGCTTATGCTTAATTTAAGATTTGTATGGAAATCTATGAGGCACTGTAACTTTAAAACTATACATTTTAACGAAAATCGGACTTCAAACAAGCATTTGTATGGAGCAAGCCAACGGTAATATCCCATAATGTATGGCAAGCCATTTGTCTCTATAATACACTGAAAAAATTTACGTACCTATTTATAACCAACAAACAAACGTTTGCTTATAAATAGCAAAACTTTTGATTAATTTCAATTTAAACTTTGCTAAAGCTCATTGACTTTTGCTGTTGACTGTACCATAAACTCCAAAACGATCCAAAAGTTTTTCTATTTCACTAGTCTCGTTAATGGATACCTAATACCTAGTCACTAACATAAATCAAAACGAACAAGAAACGGCTTTTATCTTTTATCGGTGCCATACTGAATTTTTCACACAC
Source organism: Agonopterix heracliana (assembly GCA_963693445.1). Classification (NCBI taxonomy): domain Eukaryota; kingdom Metazoa; phylum Arthropoda; class Insecta; order Lepidoptera; family Depressariidae; genus Agonopterix; species Agonopterix heracliana. Next base: position 9,460,655 of record OY856310.1, read on the forward strand.
TTCTTTTAGGTACGTATTAAAGTAATGTTAGTCAAACGTGATCTTTGAAATGGGTATATTTAGGGTTCCGTACCCAAAGGGTAAAAAAGGGGCCCTATTACTAAGCCTACGTTGTCCGTCCGTCCGTCCGTCCTACCTATTTAGGGCTGTAACGTTTGAACCGTAATAACTAGATAGTTAAAATTTTCACAGAATATGCGTTATTACGGCGGATTTGTTAACAAATAATAAAAATTAAAAACTAAGGGAGGTTCTCACTGAGAAACTAGTTTTTAACGCCGTTTTTTCTTCTCGCTCTTATGTAACAACGGTAATTCATACAATCGTCAAACTAAGTTTCATTATAGAGCAAACTCTACAGTATAACAACAAATAATAAAAACATTTTTGTAAGTTAATATGCTGATGGTGGTTTCGTACGGAACACTAGGTGCGCAAGTAGCCCGACTCGCACTTGACCGGATTTTATTTTTTATTACGGTAGCATAGCATACGTTCACTATATTCACAGAGGAGGTTGTCAGTTACATTCTAAAAATAGGCTATATAACGACCGACAGCACAGTCTGTAGTGAACCTGCCTGCTGTGCCGGGGGTCGCGGGTTCGAATCCCGTAAGGGACAAATATTTGTATGACGAATATGAATATTTGTACCCGAGTCATGGATGTTTGTATCTATATATGTATTCTATATCGTTGTCTAGTTATCATAATACAAGCACAGTGCCCAAACTATTTCCATACTGCTAACCAAAATGATACAAGATAAATAGGTACCACATCTAAACTATTAAAAAACTGTAAATAAAGCGTGTTACATATTGAAGATATTTACAAAAAAAGATTAGGATATGGTTTTAGGTATCCCTGACTCGAAATCAACCTTTTTTTAGAAATTTTGTCTGTCTGTTTGTTTGTTTGTTCACGCATCACGCAAAAACTACTGAACTGATTTTGATGAAACTTTTTTTGTTTGATAGCTTGTGATCTGACTTAAAATCTGGTATAAAATTTGTGCGGACGAAAGTAAGTTTATAAAAATTCTTGCGGTGCTATACGGCCATTCTTTGATCTAAGCAGCCACCAGGCCAAAGTGCCTGTTATTCAAACCGCCTTACGGCCTCTGACGTGTTTTTTTTAAGTAACGACTACTACCTAGATACAGTGTGAGGGTTTGAATCTTACTAAAAACATAAGGTTTAAAAGTCGAGATCCCGTTTTTACTTTCCGTGAAATATTCGAACCTAAAATTTCCCATCCATAACACACCTACGTACTGGAAACAGATGAACAGAAATATTTTCAAAACAAGAAATGTTATTTCTACTTGTAGAAACTCCATCCTATTTCCTAAACGGCACAGTGGATTGTAGTCAATAATCTGTAGGTATTTTTAAAAGCGGAATGGGGCTGGTGCAGACAGACCATCTAGAAACAAATCAACAACTAAGTCAACTGCACGGATCAAGTTTATTTCGACGCTAATAGCTGGGGACTTTTAAGTGTTTCTTGTTTAGTTAAACCGAGATTTTATTATTTGTTATAGTAATTAAATGAAAATACTGGTATAAGATTAATTCTTGTTAAGAGAATATTATTCCGAGAGCGAAAATGCGCGCTGCATACAAACGTACTATGGTGATATTTTCAATACCAACCAATTAAAGTCAATGAAATTTTGCAGAAACAATCTAGAAACAAATCTCTTTGCTTGTATGGAGTCAGATTTTCGTTAAAATATACAGTTTCAATGCTAGGATTAATTTAAGATTTGTATGGAAATGTTTGAGGCACTGTAACTTGAAAACTATACATTTCAACGAAAATCTGACTCCATACAAGCATAGAAATTTGTTTCTAGATTGTTTCTGCAAAATTTCATTTACTTTAATTGGTTAGTATTGAAAATATCACCATAGTACGTTTGTATGGAGCGCGCTCCGAATAATATACCCTTAAGTACCTACCATCAACTTATGTTTGTAATAGCTAGAGGCTACTTAATAACTACGAACTATTTTTAGATTTTTACAGGATCATTTTTACTGGTGTGGTTCTGGGCTTAGAATGGACCACCCCAATTCTTCCCGTCGGTGTCGTACGAGGAAAATAAGGGATTCATTCGTATGCAGTGTTTATGTAGGCGAAAAGCTAGCCGTGATGGAGTGTCTATAAATAAAATTTAACACATTATAAGACAATTTGATTGCCACAAGATCCAATCTTTCTAATCTCTCTCGTCTCTTCAACATCCTATACTTGCCCGTCAAGCTCAATTCAACTATCCCGCTAATAGAGGCTTTTTAAATTTTATATATTATGCTAATCCACTGTCACTCATGATCATGACTAAACTATCTATTATATTTAAATCATTGTTATAAATATCTTCTTTCATATTTTTGTTGCTGTATTTGGTATCCTGACATACAGTGTCCGTATCTACAAATAACGGAAAAGAATTTCAAAAGCAATTTATTCAATATGCTTGTTTATTCTTCCACAAAAATCACAATCAATAAATTTGAACATAATCAAGCAAAAAAAATCAAATCACCAAAACCCCGTTTTAACAGCAACCGTCGGCAATACAAACTCTGAAAGAATGTTGTGAAAAGTTCGCCTTCCGAAAGTTAAATGGAAAAGTTTAGCTCAAATTGACAGACTCGACAAGACGAGGCTTGTCGCACCCCTAACCGAGGTTAATAAAATTGGATTCGACTACGAATAAAATATTAGAACGACCGACCGCCATAAAACAATTTCGAATTTTAATGCCCCTCTGCAACTAAGTTGTTAATTTTTCGTGAATATTTCATCAACCGCTGTGTGGTGGGCCTGAGACTGAGAGCTGAGAGTTCTCCTCTTAACCAATTATACAGGGTATTAGGGTAAACAGTTGGATTATTTTAAGGGAAGGTTGTACCCATGATACTAGACAACATTCCCTAAGAAACTTAATAAGTCATTCGAAAAAAATAAAAATCGGTCAAGTGCGAGTCGGGCTACACGCGCATCGAGGGTTCCGTACCACACCAACACAGAACACAACATATTAACTTGGGAAACTACTTTTTTTGTCCGGGACCTTAAGCGTGAGACCAACTCACACTTGGCCGGTTCTTATTATTTGTTGTTAAACTATAAAGTTACACCTATATTTTAGATATCGAATTATTTTTGGATGAATCTCTGGACATTTTATTTTAATCTTATTTTGATCAATGACAATGTAAATAATGTACTTAGTTTTTAAGATTATTGTACACCTTTAAAGGTAGACTATATGGCACAATAATGTAAATTCTCACAACACCTTGTTAATAATTACCTATAGTTTTTCAATAAAATACTTTGACTTTGACTTTGCTCTATAATCACACTAAGTTTGACGCTTCTATGAATTACCGTTTTTACATTAGAGCGAGAAGAAAAAACGTCGATAAAAACTAGTTTCTCGTTGAGAACCCCCCTTAAATTATATTTTTGACATTTTTATTATTTGTTAACAAATCCGCCGTAATAACGTATATTCTGTGAAAATTTCAATTATCCAGCTATTACGGTTCAAAAGTTACAGCCCTAAATAGGTAGGTAGAACGGACGGACGGACGAACGGACAACGTAGGCTTAGTAATAGGGTCCCGTTTTCACCCTTTGGGTACTGAGCCCTAAAAATGTAATTTCCATACTAAATACAATTTTGCTGATTGAACGATTGTATGAAAATGTAGATTTTTTTAATTTCCTTTATGTTTCTTAGGGAAAGTTGTTCAGTATCATAGCTGTTTACCCTAACACCCTGTAATCCATGATATTTTTTAAAAACATTCTAGGAGCCTATATTACTTTCTAGATCGCCCGCAGCACTATCCTCATAAAAACATAAAATCTACAAGTAGATACATTTTCGCTAACATTTTTAAATCACTCCAAACAACGATCATTGACAAAACTTGAGTTCTTCATTCCGCAACAATCGATAAACATAAGTCATCGTAATAATAAGGAAAAACTTTATAAAAGAAAACTCTTTCAAGAGTTTGTTTGTTGTAAAGATTTTCCCCGGTAAGCAGTAATAAAAAAGTCTTAATACTTGAGGCTGAGTCGAGAAAAGTGAAAGTTTTAACCGGACTCGGGGAGCAATTAAGTCTTTGAAATATTAATCTCGTAATTAAAAATTAAAATTCTTATGTATAGGTAAAGAAAATAGTATAGGTATGGCTACATTTTTATTTGCAAGTGGCAAAAGTTTTGAGGTTTGACCAAACAAATTTTAGTCCACTAGGTTAAAACAAATTTAATTTGCTCTAAAAATGTATGCTACAGACGAGGTTATGCAAGCGCAAGTTTAAATAGATGGAGATTTTTTTTTCGCTTATTATAATTAATTAAGTGTCCGTAAATAGAAGTAAACATTTTCATCATACTTTATATTAATTTAACAAATCGAAAAACGAAAACTCTATTTGGCATGTTTTATACAGGGTGTTTCATAAGTAACAATAAATATTTAAAACACTTAAGGGGGTTGTTTAGACCGTCAAACTGAACAACTTTCTCTATGGGACCAACATCGAAATCGCGAAAAAAAAAAAATGATTTCCCATACATATTTTAGCTCTAGTCGATTTGTAGAGTATGGGACATCAATTTTTTTTTTTGCGTTTTCGATATTGGTCCCATAGTGAAAGTTGTTCAGTTTGATGGTCTACACCACCCCCTTAAAGGTTTATTTGTATTTTTGTAACACCTTGTATTATACAGGGTGAAATTGATATCATTAGCATCCTTTTAAACTAAGAGTCTACCCATCAAACTGAACAACTTTTACTATGGGAGCAAACCAATATTTCGATTTGATTATGGAAAAGCTATTTCTAGATATCACTATTTAATCATTCCATATTTTGGATCCTTTAATCACGACACTCTAACCGTTTAGCAATAGATTATTTAACTTTATTGTACCTTCAATAAACTAAATGATTAAATATTAATTAGCTGAATTAACACGGTTGGCATTATGCCAACTACACCTGCATGAGATACTAAGTGCAACCATTGTGCAAAAAAAAACTACTAGTGGTGAAGCTCAGCGGCGGTCGCGACAGGTCATTAGAGGCTGGGGAGAGCGCGTGTCGGTACCTCGAGCGCCACGTACACGGCCCTGTAAGGTGAAGTACCTTACTGTTGCGCCATGAAGAACTTTAGCCGGCCGTGTACACACGGCGACACATCAAGCTACGCAAAACCAAAATAAGCTGGCCGCGCGACGTTATACGTTATTCACCCTACGCGCGGCCAGCTTATATTGGTTTTGCATAGCTTGATGTGACGCAAGTGTGTACGTGAGGCTCGTCTGTGTGCGTGTGTCGATTCGAGCGCTTGCATGAACTTGCTGTACTGAATATCTCTTTTCAATGCAGGTGCCTCATGCCCCGCATACAGCGCGAGCCTACCCGCCGCGACCGCTGAGCTTCACCACTAGTAGTTTTTATTACACTACGGTGCAACTCATATATGAAACGAGACATGATGAATGTACTTTCTTGTTTTGTATTACAGAATAAACTGTCATACAAAATCTGAAAGCGTTTAGAGCATGATTGAAGTGTAGCACAGACCGTAAATAGTCGCGAAACTTGAATTGTATCTTATAACAAAGCAACTTTGTAAAGGTACATAAGTTACCTTGCTTATTTTGACACATATTGTTGCTCTTCTCTACAGGGAGAAATTGATATCATTAGCATACTTTTAAACGAAGAGTCTAACCATCAAACTAAACAATTTTAACTGTGGGAGCAAACCGATCAAAGCAAAAAAAATCTGTTTTTCCATACTAAATTTCAGTGCCGACTCGACTCAAATGTATGCAACAGCTGATTGTTTTTTGCTCCGATTGGTTTCCTCCCATAGTAAAAGTTGTTCAGTTTGATGGGTAGACCCTTGGTTTAAAAGGATGCTAATTATATAAATTTCACCCTAATAATTAATAATAGGTTCTACCTACTGCTGTAGAAAATCACAGTATGGTCTAAGCACCGATTTTTATTTTATTTATCCACACTCTGTCCCTCGCGCTTGATACAATTTGTCTGGAAACTGAATTTTTCACATTTTTAAATATTTTACCACGAATCAGCTATCATCATCACATCTACAGGGCAACCAACTCGATCGCCGATGTCCTGAAAATTCGTTCGAGATTCGAGATCTCGTCATTGGTCAAGAAAGATGACGCTCTCGATGTGGTAGGATTAACAAAAGATAATAAAATTAAAACAAACGAAGACTAGGGTAAATCTGTAATAACTGGCCACTTTACTACCTTGCTTACCTACTTAGAATGTTTATTGTGGCCACCTGTAAAGTGATGGTACCTGTATTATTCATTCAGGGGCAGTAGTTAATATTGAAAATAATGAACGTGTGTACTAAAGAAGCCGACACAATTTATTTCATAATTGATATAATTGTTTTATTGAAGATTACTTTTAACCTAGCTACTAGTCAGCATTTCCTATACTACTTAGCTATTTTTTTTTTCAGTAACTAGCCATACACCTTCATTACACTGACATCACGTCAAAAGTCCAATTTATCGTAGAAGCTCCTATTTCTAAATGCATGTACCAGAAAAAGAAACAACCGGCCATTTTCACGGCTCGGCAAAGTAAAACTTGTTTATAAACTTTTACGTTAATCGGTGAAGATAATACTTGACTAATGCTTGAAATATCTGATGTTATCTGGAAAAGTTAATTGAATTGTGTGAATGTAAATATAATTCTTAGTATATCCATTTCAGTATGACGTGTCCAGTTATTAGAGGCGGCTAGTTATTGACGATTTACCCTATCAGATCGTTGTATGCAAAATTAGTAAATGAAAATCTCTCCATAGACGCAATCACTACTGAATAATGTAAACACAACATAACGAATGCACGTCAGTGAGTACATCGTTATCGCTTGCATTTCAGCGGGTGTTGCAAAGCGAGACTGACGGACACACAGTCAGTGACACCGTGCATCATACGAACAATGACAGACACTGAAATAGACTGGAAAGGGTTGCCAGCGAATACAACGTGGAATCGTGTTCGTTTTGAAGTCGGAACAGGGTCCTTCAGACCGTCAAACTGAACAACGTTGCACAGTAGTACCAGGTTTATAAGCCAGTACCTGCGCTGTTAACAAATTTTAATAGCGCGCGAAATTATATTGCCCAATCAGGATGTGCCATTTTCAATAAGTTTACGCTATTGGCTAATTAGTTTTCGCGCTCTTTTCGTTGCTATACGACTTTGCACTCTTTGACTATTAAATGACTTCGGGTTTTGTCGTGGACTAACGAAGATTGACGAGCGGACTAATTTTGGCCTTAAACCTGGCCGTACTGTACAGTTTTGTTTTTCACGGATTTGACATCGCGAAATGAAATCTGTTTTGAAGTTAAATTTTCAAGCTCCTTTATTGAATATATTATGTTGACTTTGAGTTTGCTGTTTCACAGAAAATGTTAATAGCCTCTCGACAAAAATATATGAAAATATATGTTTTTTCTCGCGATTTCAATGTTTGATAGTAAAAGTTGTTCAGTTTGATGGTCCGAAACCCCCTGTTTCAGCTTCAAAGCGACCTCGATTCCACGGCGTATAAACACCGAAAATACTTTACTAAAAATTCAAGGGTACACTTGTGCATGAACGTAGACTTTTTAATAACATATTGAGCATTTCGAAGACATATTGAGCATTGCGAAGACTTCACTGATTCGTAGAAACAATTATTTTCTCTTATGTAGGTATACTTAACATTCTTCTAGCAATATGACATTCATTCCTTCGCATCACGATTTTAAATGGTCCCTTTATTCGGGGAATTTGTACATAAGCTGTCAACCCTGACGGATGCAGCTGATGCAGGTCTGCCTGACAGCCAAAACTGTCGTAGTCATGAGTAATTGCTCCACTACGGTTTATTATATTGTTATTTATTATTTTGCTGGCATTCATAGTTTATTTGGGGAAATGGGAAAAATCAAGAAACACGGCGTTTTAAAGCTTGTTTCTAGTAACTATTTGGTAGCATAGCATAAATAGATGTTGATTATTGCAACGATTAATGTTGTTCTTTTATTACTAGATTTAGCCCGCGACTACGTCCACACTGGTAGCGAGATAAAATATATATTCCAGTTTTAAGTTTAACTTTAGACACTAAAAGTTTCATCAAAATCGGTCTAGAAGTTTTCTTTCACGTGATGATTGAACCAACACAGATATATTTACGGTTTTATAATAGTGTAGATTAAGTGTGTTATAAATAAATAGAACTAGAAAAATCAGTAAATTTTTGGAGCGATTATACGTACTAGTATTTATTTTATTTTAGTGCTCGAAAGTAAATTAATGCTGCCACAGAATTCCGTTTACATAAAATGTATCTGTAAAATTTGAGCTAAATAGTAACATAACGTATAATATTTTGTAACCAGTTTTCGTCACCAACAGTATTTTATTTACCAGAGAAAAAAATACTTACTTAATTACTTGTTTATCACTTCGGTGATGTCAGGGATCTTCGGATTTAAAAAAAATCAATACTAATAAGCTGTTATAATCACGTCATAGCCTGTTGTGGGATCCAAAGAGGGTGAAAAATTGGGGCATACTACACCACTCCGTTCTAGTGTAGGTATATGGAGAAATATTTGCTGCTAGAATACCTATTTTCGAGCCGCCTCGGTATTGACTAGGCTAAAACGCACCTCCATGCGGAACTAAATACTATCCGGGACCATTGCAACAAACCTTTTAAAAAAACGTAAATGTTTTTTTTTTTCATTAACGTTTTTTCATAATAACTGTTTGTTAGATAGATTTCGTAACAAGAAGCTACCTAAATTACTGGACAATCTCAAACTTTCAAACGAAAAGCAACAAAGGAGAAATCGACGGAAAAACCTATCAAAACTTGAGAAAATTCAATAAGGGCACTTTGAAAGTTTGTTAAAGAAAGTAACGGGAATATTCTCATGAAAAAAAAAAAGAATCTCAATTTGTGTCCCCGGCAAAATAAAAATATCGCTCTCACCCGCAAGGCTTTTGAGGAAGAATCGAGTTTGTTTAATAACTTAGCTAGGTGAAGTTAAGGTACCTACTTAGTGAGAAAAGTAGGTACCTTTCTGAGAAACTGCGAAAAACATCGAGGGTAATAGTTATTTGTTATGCTAGGCTGCAAAATTCTTTTTTGGCGCGAGTACTTTTATTGAAACCTGAGCAAGCGAAGGATTCTAGGATTGAACCACGAGCGAAGCGAGTGGTTCAAATAATAGAATCCTGAGCGTTTAGCGAAGGTTTCAAAGGTACGAGACGCAGAATAACTTTGCAACCGAGCGAAACACACAATTTTTCACCTCACAACAAAACGTAGTGATTACTTGTTCAGTGCTCACAACAGCGAGGAAAAAAAGTGAATTGCTAAAAAGAACATTTCAAAAAGTTTTTATTTTCGTGCTGGCCAGTGTCATGAAATAGTTATTAAGCATTTTCAGTGCATTGGCGGTATACAAAAATATTGAATAGACAAATTCGAATTTCAAAAACTCTTTCCACGCTAGCGGATAAAATACAGTTTTGCACTCAGATTTCGAACGATAAACAGAATCTTTCCGAGCTTGTAAGGTGAAAAATTATTTGTTTGCATGCTGTAAGCCGTGGTAAGTCCTACAACTGGCTAGAGTAATAAAAGTAGTTGCAAATGTTATATTTTCATTTTTATCGTAGGTAAGGAATACCGACATACACAATATTATCACTACATAGTATAAAACAAAGTCGCTTTCTCTGTCCCTATGTCCCTTTGTATGCTTAAATCTTTGAAACTACGCAACGGATTTTGATGCGGTTTTTTTTTAATAGATAGAGTGATTCAAGAGGAAGGTTTATATGTACATTGCACCCGTGCGAAGCCGGAGCGGGTCGCTAGTTATTTTATATAATTACTAGTGTTTTCCCGCGACTTCGTCCACACAAATTATATACCAGATTTTAAGTCAGATCATAAGCTATCAAACAAAAAAAGTTTCATCAAAATCGGTTCAGTATTTTTTGCGTGGTGCGCGAACAAACAAACAAACAAACACACAAACAAACAGACTGACACAATTTCTAAAAAAGGTTGATTTCGAGTCAGGGATACCTAAAAACCACATCGTAATCTTTTTTTTGTAAATATCTTCAATGTACAGACACACTTCAGTTACAGTTTTATAATAGTTTAGATTATATTGCTGCTGGCCACTGTAAAACCTAATTAAAGAATGAAAAATTTGTCTCAGGCGGGCTTGAACCCGCACTCTTCCAAACCGGGGAAGTGCGTTATCCAATTTCGCCACCAAACCCACTATACAGGGTGTAACAAAACAGTCTAGTAATACTAGGGAGTGCTTCAAGACCATAAAATTGATAATTTTTCACTATGGAGCCAACTTCGAAATCAGTGATTTCTAAGTTGGCTCTATAGTGTAAGTTGTTCAATTTCATGGTCTGAAGCAAGCAAGTATTACTAGTGTGTTTTGTCACTCCCTGTATATATCATCTCAAAAAATATGACATTAATTTGTAATAAGAAGTGATTTTACTCACATGACACGAATCTGGAACCAACGCACCTTTTTATCTAGCCAGACAATAATAATATGATGAAAGGTACCTGAAAAAGAAATTTAATTTACTTTTTTGAATGCAACTTTATTTTGTGTATTTTCACAAAAGGTAGCCATTGACAGTCACATCGAAGTGCACAACTATTGTTCTCTTTATGACGGAGGCAATTTGTTTTTGTGAATAAATATGGACGAGTATAAAAGTTACGAATTTTTGGCAAATGGATTTTAAAATATCGTTCACATTTTAAGTAGGTATATGCAAGGTAAAAAAACACAAAGTCCTATGCTGACGGTTTTTTAAAGGGATGATCAGACTATCAAACTGAACAACTTTCAACCACGTAATCGCGAAAATAAATCAGGTGCTCCATACAAAACGGCAACCCTACTCGACCCAAATGTATTATTTTTTTCGCGATTTCGATGTTAGACCCATTGACAAAGATGTTCAGTTTGATGATCATCTCATCAAGAAGCTGTCACCATATTAAGAAATACATATAAGTTAAAAGTTATAGCCTGTAGAATCCCACTGCAGGGCAAAGGCCTCCTCTCACGAATAAGGGTGAGAGGGAGCGGGCCATACTCCACCACGCCGGCCCAGTGCGGGTTGGTGGAGGCAAGATAGTGGTCAACTTGCTGTCAGACAATTTTCAAGCCGCCAATAGGCCTCTGACCTGGCTTAACGAATAGTTACAACGACATCTGACGGAACTATCCGAGACCAACTGCTTAACGTGCCTTCCGAAGCACGGAAACGCTCGAGATGAAATACCACTAAACGGTCACCCATCCAAAGACTGACCGAACCTGACGTACCGAAGCTCCACTACGCCAACGAGCGCTTCATATAATCAATCAAAATTTAATCTGAAATCAATCATCAATCATCATATAGAAAATCGATCAATGCTTATGTTCTCCATAAAACGAAATAAATCCATACAATCAGTATTTTTTTACGGATTTGATACCTAAATTAATTATACTAGAAAAACTGTACTCTGCAGAAAATATCTTACGTGTTCTTTACGTGTAACTTTGTAGTGAATACAAGCAGTTTGTTTTATAAATTTTTTTCTTTTTTCATGAACCAGAAATAGGCCAACTTTGACGTTTATTTACAGCAAAGCTATCAGTATATCGAAGCCGGAGTTTTACTCTCTAAACTAAATATTTCACAAATAAAACTATTTGCAACAAAAATGTGGTTTACAATAAACCTAGATGCTAGATAGAAACTTCAGAGGTGTTAGTGATAATGACCAAAAAGCCACATTTAAAGGAACGTATAGCGTTTTCTGTTTGAGAGAAATTCTGCGTTTTACCTAAGGGGATTTTGTGTTTACTGGGTTGCTAAGTTAAATTCGCATTGAATTTCATATTTATAGTTTAAATTTTAATTTGAAAATCTATTGGCTTGGCAACCTGCTTGCCTATCCTGGGCATGTTACACAATAATAATTATACTCTAGAAAATCTTACTTAATATTTTGATTTAATTTAAACAGAAAAAGATGGCTATAATAGTATATCTGATTTCTGAGCTACACAGGATTAAAAATTTAAAACGTTACATATTAAACAGGGTTCTTTAGATCATCATTCATCAGACTGAACAACTGCACCAACATTAACATCGCGAAAAACATCAGCTATTCCATACATTTGGGTGGAGTCGAGTACTTAGTCATTGACGTTTTCTATAGAACAGCTGATTTTTTTTGACTATTCAAAGTTGGTTTCGTAGTGAGAGTTGTTCAATTTGACGGTCTGAAGCACATGTAACGCATTTAAGTTGACACCCTGTATACTTCTACTTCTGCCGTGTTGATGTCATGTCATTTAGTTTTACTGGCCAGGTTAGGATTGGCTATAATAATATCACAGCTTTAAATTTTAAACGACGTAACTTCCAGCTACATGAAAGAGTGAAATTGATATCATTAGCATCTTTTTAAACTGAGACTGTACCCATCAAACTGAACAATTTTTACTATGGGAGCAAACCGAATGGGAGCAATAAAAAAAATCTGCTGTTGTACATTTAAGTCGAGCAGGTGTCGCAGTTTATTATAGAACAGCTGTTTTTTTTGTTGCTCCAATCGGTTTGCTCCCATAGTATAGTTTTTCAGTTCGATAAGTAGAGTTTTAGTTTAAAACGATGCAAATGATATCAATTTCACTCTGTATAATAGTAGGTATACCAAAAGACAAACCAATAGCAAAGCTGTTTGTTGTTGTTTACCAAGATATAAACAGTAGAAGCCGAACTTCTTCAAACACAGGTTCGAGCTAAGTCAACATTTGTTCTAGCTCAAATCTCTTGTGCCACTAGACTAGACTCAATAACTATTTACACTAAGATAACAGGTAGCTTAGTACCTACTTCATGTAGCTGCGATTAAACAGATGCATTACTTTAAATGGTGATTGTACACGTAATACTTAACAACTTTCCCTCTAAAAACCATATAGGAAATTTGCAAAAAAAAAATGACTTTTCATAGAAACGCTCGATCATCTGATTGCATTTAGTATGGAAAGTCCGAAATTTTGTTTGCTCATTTCGTATAGGTTTCTTAGAAAAATTTGTTCAGTATCATGGGTACAATCATCCCTTAAAGTAGGTAATGCAACTGTTTACCCTAACACCCTGTATAGTTGATGTGTCGCGGTGTTTATATTGAAGATATTTGTAAAAATATTCATAGGGGGCGCTTCCATTACGTATCAATAGGTAATTCAATCAAAACATATATGAGTATTTAAAGTCAGTCATCTGCGCGTACGAAGTCGCGGGCGCAGCTAGTAATTAATTAATAAATTAATCAACTTGTAAAATGTCATATTATGTAGGTCTAGGTACTGGTAGTTATAGAATTCGAATAGAGAACTATTTTGAGCTAGGTGAAAAGTTACATTACAACCAACTTTACCTACAAAAACACATCGTAGGCGTATTTGTAAACAAATAGGCGAAAATAATCTGGAACAGGCGTATACGTATGGAGACACGTAGTGACGTGCCACGCCGCATCGATATCGATTAACGAAAAACAACGCATTGGCGTCGTTGTGACGAATGCGACACAGGCTTATCCCGTTCGTCATTAATCAAATCACGGCTATGCGGTTTAATGGCAGACTAATTACAGTTTGCGGAATCACTACAACGTCATACTACGAGTAATTACTGCATTAACTCGACTGCGGAAAGCTTAATACGAGATAATACTGATTACATATCGCAATGCGGGCGTTAACCGAAAGTTTGCCCAGTTTGGCCGTCAATCAAACGTCGGTTACGTCAGTCCATTGTGATGTCAATGTGAACATGTGTGTTAAGTGAACCACACCTAATCCTGCCTTTTGGCGGCGAGGTTACAGTTCAATGTTTATTGCTTATAAAAATAGTATACTTAGGGCCTGTTTCACCACTTCTGGGTAAGTTCTTGTTAGCTTATCCGACAGATAGTTTGACATATTTCGTATGAAATTATGTCAAAATATCTGTCGGATAAGCTAACAAGAACTTATTCAGAAGTGGTGAAACAGGCCCTTACACTATTGTATTTATTACCCGACTGCGCGACGCAAAGGAAGGGTAATGTGTTTATTACCCGACTGCGCGACGCAAAGGAAGGGTAATGTGTTTAACAGCCTATGTATGTAAGTTTGTACCTTTGTGGCACACTAGAGACCAAACGCGTAGGCCGATTTTGATGATTCTTACGTCAATCGATTCGTCTTAATCTTGCGAGTGTCACTAAAGACATGACAGTAATCAAAATTTAATATGGCGACTACCAGACGCCATATTGTAACAAATAAAAAAAATAAAGTTGACGAACTATATCGAGTGGGGTATTATTGAATAGGTATTTGAAAATCATCTTTAGGTTTCTTTTATAGTTTTTCATTCTGAGGGACCATTTAGGATCTATAGCGATTTAAAGTTGAAAAAACTAAAAAGTGTAAAATAAAAAAATAAATTAAGAAATCAAAAAACCCGTCTGCGCAAAAAGTTAATTTTAAATAAAAACTGAAAAGAAAAAAACAAGTCCAGTAGTCTAGAATTCTGTTATGTAATATAGAAGCGACTTTAACAGTCGGGATCCATTAAAAATTCTAGACCGGATAAAATTTTCCGAATAATGGGTCCCGACTGTGAAAGTCGCTTCTATATTACATAACAGAATTCTAGACTACTGGACTTGTTTTTTTCTTTTCAGTTTTTATTTAAAATTAACTTTTTGCGCAGACGGGTTTTATTTTATGTTTTGCTTTAAAGTTTCTTAGTAACGGTCAAATTCTACAATATTAGGTTCCGTAGTCAAACATTACAAGCCTCGTACGAGTAATGTTGTAGTCAACGCATGGCTCGCTGTAATGGAATATTTTTCTTATAGCGAGAAGCCTCGGGTTCAAATCTCTGATGAGCCCCTAAATGGAAATAAAGCCCAGAAATCAGTTAAGTTTTTTATTAACTTTTAAAAAACCAAACACCGTAGAAGGTTAAAAAGTTCCGCACAATAACTTTCACGAGTTAGTGTAGTTTGGTCACAGTGCAAAATCGTCACACTGTATAATGAGTGCAATTTCGTCACAACTGAATATTTAATTTATTTATTAATAATAAATAGTGCAATTTGGTCACAGGCCAATTTGTTTATAATTTTTAAGTGCAAATTCGTCATAAGAAGTATAGGTACCTACTAGCTACTGTATTACCTAACTAATATAGTTACATTAGTTAATATTACTTATCAGAGCCGTAAATAAAAATATTTAGTTAGGTAGGTACACGGTGGCGTCAAAACCGGTTATGATGAAAATTAAATTAAATTCAATTAAATTAAATTAAACAAAACAATTATTCTGATTATTGTGATTCACCCAAATCTCCGTAACTACTATTTCGCGAATATACATAATATGTAGGTAGGTAGTACTGATACCTATTACACATTATTTTAAATAAAAAAATATTCGGCTGATAATGTGTCCTTAGTTAGTTGTGACGAAATTTCACAAAAAAAACCAACAGTTTATAAAAATATCGACACCAGTGACCATTTTTCACCAAAATATGTTATTTTAAGTCTTTTAAATTTAACCTGTGACGATTTTTCACTCAACATAATATGGGAATCAAAATCTGTGACGAATTTTCACTGTGACCGAACTACACCAACTCACTTTCACCTATGCGGTGAAACAGTTATTTAAAGGTTTGAACACACATCCCAAATATCTTACATTTGAATTAATTAATTCATACACTTACGACAAAATTCATTTCCTTAGAAATTTTGCTACATCTGTAGGCCTCGCATGCCACCCCCGAGAAAACGATAAAAATCGAGAAGTGCCTCCATCCTTATTATTTTACGTATGTCAGAAAGAGCGCGCATGACGTTTTTCTCGTTTAATCCCTTTGTCGTGGGTGGCATGCTAGCCGTGCTGATTCTATCAACTATCTTTTTAGCGAGCAAAGCTCACCTGTTCAAGGTTCAGTAAGTATGCTAATAGCATACTGAAGGTTTCAGGGTTAAATTACGTATCGAGTCAAGAAGTAACATAATATCTTCATCTTTCGTGTCAACATGAACTATATCGTATGACAATTCTCAAGTGGAATGATTAGCCAGTCAGCAATTGTTGTATCGCGGCTGATTGCCCAAAGTACGTCTGACGAACTCTGGTTTCGTCACTCGGGGAGGCTCTTGCAAAAGTAACACAAAGGCCAAGGAAGCTCATTGGCGACAGTAAGCTGGTCGAGACCAAGCTTCATAGTCTAGCCCACCGCCGCAGAGTAGCCTTCTTGTCGGTCTTCTACAGATTGTACTTCGGCGATTGTGCCCAAGAGCTATATGAGCTCATTTCGCCTTCCCCTTTCTACTATCATCCCACATATTCGCACCAAGCGCCTTTCAGCGTCTTTTAAAAAGGGCACAGACAAGGGATGGAATACCCTGCTTGCGTCAGTATTTCCTAGCGCTTTTTGTATAGGGCTTCTTCCGGGTAAGCTTGATGCATCTGCGACCCCATCATTGTCCTGAAGACTGGATTGTTGTTGATTGACCTCAGTCAAGAGACTCAACAGTAAATCCATATGCAATGAAACAAAAAAATGTCGATAAAATCGCGCCCCGACAACAACACTATGCAAGTCGTTCAAGAAACAGAATCTTATAGACATTCAGGGCTCCCCGCGGGCTCATAAACGCGGTGATAAAATGCCGGTTCCCCACCTTTGCGTTTACCTCCGAACGCCTGTTTATGACTCTTTATTCACTATACGGACTCACGTAATGAACTTGCTCTCATATTTTACGTTGATTTACAGAAGAAAAAAGATGATGCAGACATTTATTCTGCTTGGAGATGGGGTTTCAGTTAATTGGATATCTTTTCATGAGTGCAATCGTATTATACGGACGTGGATTAGTCACTGATAATAATAAGCGTTTAAACACAACACATTTTACAATAAAAGTGTCAATCATACAAGAATCCGAGATACCCTTAGATCAAATATAATTATCTAAGGAGATACCGCCCTTTCTCCTAGATTCATCTTATGATTTAGGTTGTTGACTACATACTTGACATGCAAGGGACGACCATTTGTGTATACCAAATGAGTAAAAACAGGTACATAAACAAAAGATGTACCCAAATATACTATCCGAATACTAGGTGAAACTCAGAAAATACTACTAATCGAGCATACATTTGATTGAATTTCTTCGTCAGGCGGTGTTGCCGCTACCTACGGCTTCAAGCCTACGCCCAAGAAAGCCATAGCTTCTGCTATACTTACTTTACGTTTTGAAGTTGATAAAACTGTCCTTTGTCCTATCAGAATATATTAAAGATGTCTCTATTACTATTGAAATCAAATCTTTATGCAGTGACGAGAAAAGTAAACAAATAAAACCGGTCGGTGCGAGTCGGGCTACTCGCGCACCGAGGGTTCCGTACCACACCACCACACAACATTACTAACTTACAAAAAGTTTAGTTTTCTCCGGGATCTTAAGACGCTGTTATACCGTCGAGGCCGTTTTTTGAACAAGAACGAAAGTGTTTTAAAGTCTGAAATTAAATTATGTCTTATTTAAGGATCGGGCGGATGGGCGACTGTTCTCAATTACACGATTAGATTAAGTTTACTAGATAGAAAAAAATCCCAAAGTTACCCCTTTTTGTTATGTTTTTTCAATACTATGATTAAACTGCTGATATTAAACTTTTTGTTCTAGTACTTAACTAAATACATTAAAAGAAACTCCCATGAGCAAAGATATTGACGAAAAACACGTTTTTTTGCGATCCTGCTTGCAATTGGAGCGGGATGGCTAATTGTAAACTTATGCTTGCAAGAAAGAGACGCTTGCACTGGGATATCCTAGCCTTAAGAGGATAGACGAGTACAGTTTTCTCCATACAAACGTATTCCCCTGTTTTCTCCCTGGATAATAACACTCGAGCAAATATTTTTTTGCTATACAATCTTTGTCACCTCTGCCATGTCCATATGTTTTGCTTTTTTGCATTAATTAATTACTGTAAGAACTAGGGACCTTCGAAAATTACCCATTTTACCGCCCGTTTTGACGAATATAAACAAAAAAAAACAAAACGTACGGACATAGCTAGTCTTTTTATTTTTAAAGAATTATTAAAATCGGTTTAGTTTTGGAGGAGAAAACAGGGGAATACGAAATGCTGATTTCGACGATTTTTTGTATATAAAATCGGTCCGAGCTGCAGTTTTCTCTGATGGGGCGGATCTGATAAATATGTATACAGTGGGAAAAGTGACCTATTTTCCAAATTAGCATTTAAGACCGCCTACCCTCTTAAGCGCGAGACCGACTCACACTTGGGCGGTTTTTATTGTTTGTTATTATATTGTCGGACTGCCAAACCAGGGTCCTGGGTTCGAATCCAAGTTCGGTCATGGATGTTATATGTTCGTGCCGTTGTTGTATGGTTTCCATAATAAAAAAGCCTTTAGTGCTTAATTTGGGATCATTACAATGTATGTGCCTGTGAGCGTTATTTATTTATTTTATTTATTTATTTTTTGTAGCGTTTCCTCTATAATCATTAATCACACCAAGTTTGGCGCTTGTGTATATTACCGTTTTTACGATAGAGCAAGAAGAAAAAACGTTGATAAAAACTAGTTTCTTGATTGTATCCCCCTTTTATATTTATTTATTTGCAAATCCGCCGTAATAACGCACATTCTGTGAAAATTTAATCTGTCTAGCTATTGCGGTTCAAAAATTACAGCCAGGTAGGACAGACGGACGGACGGACAGCGTAGGCTTATGAATAGGGTCCCGTTTTTTCTCTTTTTTGGTACGGAACCCTAAAAATACCCAAATAAGACCTTTACTAAGTAAAATAACGTGACCTACCTCATTAAGTTTAAAAACAGCATCCATTGTGGCTAAGACAATAAAACACGCAAGTCGCACTTCTCGACCGCAACTAGCAGCAGCGCGTCGCGCACCGCCCGGTTCGCTATCGAAGATTACACGGCCTACCTATCTACACTTTTCAAGCTTTTGGTGCAGTGTTTTGTATTTAATATATTTTTCATCGGTTTTTTTTTTTAAATAGATTTGTATTTAAATGAGGGTTGAATGATGGCATTGTTACATGTGTAGGTTAGTATTTATTTGTTTACGTATGTGTATATAAATATATGCGAGGGGGGATTTTGTGTATTCGGGTGTGTAAATATTTGACCAATTTTAAACCTTATATTTGTTTTGTTTTGTTTTGTTTGTTTTGTTTTAGTTTGAACATTTCTCGGGGAATATGGGGAGTCCTACGAGATCCACTTGCCCTCACTGCCCAGATTCTTCCCGCCTTTTTGTAGTTCCGCACGGTCTCAATGTGCATATTGGGCACAAGCACAAGGATGTCGGTTTGCATCCGGAGGATCAGGGTGCTTCGAGAGTCGGGCAGGGCGCATCCGGGTCTGTAGGGGTGAGCCTTGGGGACATTCACCTCCTCAAGGAGAAGGTAGGGGTTTTGAAGCACATCGCTAAGGGAGCCAGGAGTTCGGCAGCCGGCAAACTATCGGCGATCATTGACCGTTGCGTGGAATCAAATTCAACAGAGGATTGGCATTCCTTAATGACTTTCGCTTTCTCGGCGCTGCGCGTTCCGGACCAGGGTAACACATTATCTCTGACTGCAAAGGTCAAGTATAACATCGAAAATCTTTGCATTTGTTTGCCGGATGGTGGTGGAGCGCGCAGGTCGCGTAGCATGTATAATTCAATAGAGTCAAAGGTTTATGATGGGGATTTGAGGGGTGCTGTGCGGATGCTCGTTTCGGATTGTGCTCTGGCCCCGAAGTGCGCAGAAACTCTGGTTTCATTGCAGGAGAAGCATCCGGCTCCGTCTCGTGCGTTGGTATTTCCTGATGAGCCGGGTTCGTCCTCCCCATTTCTTTCGGTGACGGCCGGGCAGGTGTCCGCCGCTTTGTCCTCTTTTTATAGTTACTCGGCGTCGGGGTTGGATGGGATTCGGCCGGTTCACCTGAAGGAATTGACCTCTGCTTCTGCTGGTGACAATGGGCGTCATCTCTTGGGTTCGCTCACCAGTCTTTGCAATTTCCTGTTGCGTGGCCAGCTCAACCGTGTCGTTGTTCCTTTCTTGTACGGGGCCACTCTGTGTGCCCTTAATAAGAAGGATGGGGGAATTCGGCCGATTGCGGTTGGAACCACTTTTCGCCGCCTAGTTGCTAAGCTCGGTTGCCGTGCCGTGAAGGATGAAATAACTTCTCACCTGCGCCCTCATCAGCTGGGTTTCGGTACTCCGCTGGGTTGTGAGGCGGCGATACATGCTGCTCGGTCTTTCGTGTTTGATAATGAGGGTGCGGATAATGTAGTGCTGAAATTCGATATAAAGAACGCATTTAATAGTGTGGAAAGGGATACGATTTTGATGGAGGTCAAGGATCGCATACCGTCACTATATCTCTTTCTGCATCAGTGCTATTTTTCACCCAGCAACCTTTTTTTTGGGGGGAGCACTATTTCGTCCCAGGTAGGTGCGCAGCAAGGGGACCCTTTGGGGCCGTTAATCTTTAGCTTGGCCATTCACGGTATCGTTACTTCATTGAGGTCTTCCTTGAATGTGTGGTACCTGGACGATGGGATCATCGGTGGAGAGCCAGATGTGGTGTTCGGGGACGTACAGGCGCTGATTCCAAGTCTAAGGGCGATTGGTCTTGAAGTAAACTCAGAGAAATGCGAGTTCTTTGAATCGGGGTCTGGTGCGTCGGGTGCTTTTTCGCGCTTCGAACGTCTCATCCCTGGTCTGAAAGTTATAAATAAAGCCAGCTTCAAGTTACTGGGCGCCCCAATTTACCCGGAGGCGTTGCCAAGGGTGCTCCAGGAAAAGGACCGTTCCCTTAATTCCGTACGGGTTCACTTTGAGCATCTTTCGGCTACCGTGTCATTGGCTCTGCTTCGGAGTTGTTTTTCGATGCCAAAGCTGACGTACACGGTGCGGACTGCTCCTACTTGGTTGTGTCCGGGTGAAGTGGAGGCTTTGGATGGGTCATTGAAAGTCATCACGGAGGAGGTGCTCAATGTGAGCCTCAGTGAGGAGCAATGGTCCCAGGCGTCTCTTCCTGTTAGGTTTGGAGGTCTGGGTATACGTCGGTTGAAGGACACGGGGCTTGCGGCTTTTCTCGCGTCTGCGCATGGTGTAGCGAATCTAGTAACTCAGATTCTCTCGGTGAATGGTGATGGATTCGCTGTGCCGTTCGTAGATGTGGCTTTGTCGAGGTGGACAATGCTCTATCCGGACCAAGTTGCACCGGAGTGCCCAGGGGTTCAAAGGGATTGGGATAGCGTTTCGTGCAGGCAGGTGTTGGCGGAGCTTATGGAGAATGCGCGGGGGGCCGATTTAGCTCGCCTAAAGGCGGTTTCCAAGCCAGAGTCCGGGGCGTGGCTTCATGCGTTGCCGTCGCCGCAACTGGGCACATACCTGGATAATAACACCTTACGAATAGCAGTTGCTTTAAGGCTGGGTTGTGACGTATGTGTTCCGCATCGTTGTGTTTGCGGAGCGATGGTAGGCGCTGATGGTCACCACGCTTTAAGTTGCGTGAGGTGTGTTGGGAGACGGCCTCGCCACCATGCTCTTAATGACGTTGTTCGGAGGGCGCTTGTGGCGGCCAATGTCCCGTGTGTGTTGGAGCCAGTCGGGTTGTGCCGCACGGACGGGAAAAGACCTGATGGTCTTACCCTTGTACCGTGGCAAAGAGGCCGCTGTCTTTTGTGGGATGCCACTTGCGTAAGCACTTACGCGGCATCACACATTGGGGGATCTATGCGTGCGGCAGGGTCAGCGGCGGAGTGGGCGGCTTCGCAAAAGCATGTGAGGTACGCAATTTTGGAGTCCCAGTACATATTTGTGCCGTTGGCAGTGGAGACGTCTGGAACGTGGGGGGTGGAGGCTAAGGCGTTTGTGAGGGATCTGGGCAAGAGGATGGTGGAAAATGGCAACGTCGTCCGCTCTGGGTCGTATCTGGTGCAGAGGATTTCATTGGCCATCCAGCGCGGAAACGCAGCTAGTTTGATGGGATCCTTTGTGCCGGGTACGATTATTGAGGAGAGGGCCGATTAATGTGTGTAATTATTATTTATTTTTATTATGCTGACGAAACGTGTTGTGGATATATATGTATACCTTCTTGTGACGAAGCTTGTCGTGGATATATGGCTGTACATCTTTTGGACGAGGCTTGTTGCCAATTTAAATAATTAATAATTTGTATTGTATGGTTTACTATAATAATTACAACCTTAGACAATAAAGAGAAGGAAACAATTAGTTCGGCTAATTGATATTGTTGTACGTTAAGCGAATAGAATTAACTTTGTCCTTGGATCTGAAATCTATGCGTAATATCCGGTACTTCTTTAGTAAGTGCGTAGTAACACGATGCATTTCAAACTGCAAATGCGTAGGCAAATGCAGTTTGCGTTAGTGTTGCCTAACAATAATAAACTATCGATAATATTTGTATCTAAAATCATACTTCATCATCATCAGCCTATATACGTCCCACTGCAGGGCACAGGGCTACCCTCTAGGAGGGCGTTTGGGTGTTAGTCCACCACGCGTGCCCAATGCGGATTGGTAGAACTTCACATACGCATCAGAATTTCATGCATACCTATGTAGGTTTAATCATGATGTTTTTTTTCACCGTTTGAGAGCATAAAAGTACATAAGATAGAACAACTCATTGGAACGTGGCATGTTGTCAGTGCAGATTCGAACCCAGACCTCATGATTGAGAGTCCATACCTCTCCGCAATTCGCCACCGAGCTCTCTATGTTCTCTATATGGTCTGATGATTCTCTTAAAAACCCCCAACACCAAAAATCAACATTTAAACAGTAAACCGAATTATTTTGTACTTTTTAAATGTTGGTTTTTAGTGTTGGGGGATTTTTAAATTTTAAATTAAATTTAATTTTATAATTTTTAAAGTTGCATGAAAACTACTGAACCGATTTTCATGAAACAAAGCTAAGAACACTTTGGCAAAAATTAGCTTTATATTAAAAAAAAACGCATCGAAATCGGTCCACCCGTTTGGGAGCTACGATGCCACAGACAGACAGACCGACATAGGCGTCAAACTTATAACACCCCTCTTTTTGCGTCGGGGGTTAAAAACCGTAAGCATCAGAAATATTATTATACTCTAAAGTATCTAGCTAGAGGAAGTCATGCACACAAGATCTTACCAGAAGAACGGGAGTGCTATTGTATCGAATGCGAAGATATTAATGCAACAATTCAAACAGTGTCGCTATTAATGACTCACTCAATATATGTACTTGGGAGGTGTAATAAATAAAACAAAAAAAATCTACGCCCCTTTCAGTCTTTGACACTGATCGCGTCGTCGAATACAAAACTAACAAGTGTTGTAACAGAGCTAAGCATTTGTAAATAACTACCAAGTATTATGTAGGGTTGTCAGACAACAGTATTATGCTTCAATAATTCGAAATTTCTACCCACAGTTACAAATTTGGGCAACGTTTTAAAATTGATATTAAAATTCGAATATTTGAGGAATTTTAAATGGGATAGAAGTAAAAGTTTAAGGATGGTACATTTTATTTGATAATCCATTTTAATAATCATACGTGTAATACACGAGATAGAATGAAAATAAGGACGAGTATTTTTTTCCTTAAGAAATTTTCATGATTTTTATTTGAACTAACCTCAAACCTATTGCGTCGTTCTATGTAATTCTTATAATATTGGGTTAACCTTGTCGGCGATCCAAAAGAAATAAAAGAAAGTTTTTTTTTTTTAATTGTCAGTTTGAAACAGGAATTTTGTGCCGTTTTCCTAATACTACGTTTCCTTCCTATTCATAATTTTACAACCTACAGTCACAGATTACCTACTAGTTACCTTATCTTAGAAAACGATAAATTCTCAGGCTTTAATTACCTACTATCAGACGGTACGCGCAAAAATGTACCTAGTGAAGCTTGTCACAGCGTTGCCATTATTTCGAACAACGCGCGACATATGCGAAGTTGCCGTCTGGAGCGAGAGGCAGAAATCAAGCAAGTGCATCGTTTTCGATGCGCCAAGGTACTTGTGCTTATCTCGGTATCTACGGCCGAATGACCGAGGCCTAGTATAGCATACGCCGACGCTAGAAAACTCTAGGTACTGCGGCAACCCTAGTCAAGGAACGTGTAAGGAAACGATTTGCCGAGGAGAGTTAACGCCGATGCTATCGGTAAGGCGGAACGGGCGATAACGAAATGCTTAAACGCAATACCATTTGCTACTAGAAAATACACATTTGTATTTCTTCGATGTTAAACTCGGAAATTTTTAACAACCTTTTATTGTTATGTTGTATTTAATTGGGTAGTTTGTTGGACATTTCAATTATTTTGTGGTTTACCTACAGGATATAATTTTTGGGTGTTGGAAACATTCAGTACCTACTTTGAGTTGAGTAGGTATGCTAGAACATTATTTTCAATGGACAACGGACAGCGATACATAAATTTTCTACTAAACATTGTCGTACTGTATTGTTATTATTTCAAGATTAAGTTCGTATGAATGAAAAAAACTTAATCTGCACGTTCGTAAATATGATAGATTTTTTCAAACCGAGTTAGGAAATGCACCAGCAGTTGCAAAGTATTTTACTACTTTTACTATATGGGACATTATCGAATTTCCGAGAACCGTTGTGGAGTAGAGAAGGTATTCGGATAAACGTAGCTAGGGACACCAGCTGGTTTCGGTGGATCGTCTTATTACGATCATGATAAATAAAGAATTAGTATACAATCAACACGTTAGTCGCATAGGTTAGCTCTCGAGTTTTATTATACAGCTGATTAAGTGGGATCACACACGATGACGAACTTAGAAGCACACACGGTGACGGATTGACGCACCGTGTGTGCTTCTACGTGCAGTTTCATACAACTCCTAGCTTCACAAATGACAGACTGACGTCTGCCGCTCCGTCAATGCGTCATCGTTTGTGAACGTACTTAGTGTTAATTCCAATGTTGTTTCCATTCTGATCGTGATCCAGAGGCTGATAGCGTCTTCTGAATATTCAATTCAATTCTATTCAAAATAATTTATTCAATATAGCCTCAGCACTGAGCCTGAAGCACACTTATTAAACGTCAATTCTTTTTTAAGATACCACCGCGTCGGAATGTGTTGTCGCTTTAGAGAAGATGCGGCCAGAAACTCTACAGCATAGACTATAGAGGTTGATAGTTGGGTTCACTCTGGCAAGGAGGTCCTACAGGCTATTACGAACTATATTGTACAAGATCTCTGACTACTCCCTCGGGGAGAGCATAATAATTATGCTTATGCAATGAAATCTCCATAAAATATACATACACACATATAAAAACTCACGACCGGTAATCCCTTTCGGGGTGATCAGAAACACTGCTACAACTACCAACTTTCGGTTTAAGAATGTAGTTGTAACAATGCTTTTTTATGTTTCAGGATGGAATCACGAGGTGATAGGTGGCTAGCCTTTCGCCCGCATAAACACAGCATGAGGAACCTTTTATCCTTTAGTCGCCTCGTACGACACTCACGGGAAGAATTGGGTTGGTCCAATCTAAGCCGGAAGGAACCACACGGCTGAATATAGTACCGAAATATAGTACATACATATGCTCAGGCCTATGTCCCACTACTGGGGTAGGCAGAGACAATAGATCGCCACATGCTACGATTCTGACACACATCTTTCGCCTCCTCAACATTCATAAGTCTCTTCATACAAGATCGTCGTCATAAAAAATTAAACCCAGTATAGTTTGATATAAGATAAAGTGGATACAGTATCATCAAACGATAGATTTCAACTAAAAAGAAACCTATAGGTAGTGTGAATAGTAACGTATAGGAGACAAGTGGCAAGTTTGATGTAGGACAGCTAACAAATGTCACTTATTACTTGACAGCTACCATTTGTCACTGGCCTACTGTATGTCAAAGACGAGCAGAACTTCTGAGAAATATTTTAGTAGGTACTGTCCTTTAAAGAAAGGACCAATAGAAGTTTAAATTAGAAATATCACTGAAATTTAATATTAAAAAATTAAAATTAGTTTAAGAGCTGTCACACACGATGACGCATTGACGGAGCGGCAGACGTCAGTCCGTCATTTATGAAGCAAGGAGTTGTATGAAACCGCACATAGAAGCACACACGGTGCGTCAATACGTCACCGTGTGTGCTTCTACTGCCGCTCCGTCAATGCGTCATCGTGTGTAATCCCGCTTATATTTTAAAGATAATCCTATTGGAATGGGATTTAAATTGGTACGACGCATCACTCTTGCAGATGAAGTAAAAAATTACGGCCGTTTCATAGAAAAAATTAAGAAGGTATCTTAATTACATAGACCTAATGAATGACATAAAATGTATGTGAAATATCTTAGTAGGAGTATGTCTTTATACACGCATGTCTTGTCAGTAAAGGAGTAAATTGGCAGCCGACCGCATGCAGCAGCAGCATACGACGTGTCGGATCCGACACGTCGGAGCGACGCGTCGCTCCGACACGTCGGAGGGGTATGAATTAGAACCCGACCGCACGCAGCAGCAGCATACAGCAGCTGCAAACAGTGTTGCCGACTTAGGGTATTTTTTGGGGTAAAGTGACACATTAAATTACGACCGTGCTCCCCTTTGGGATACTCAGAATCCTTGTTACAAACATCAGTGATCTTAGTAACCTGGTTCCTTTTCACCTTTTTAGGGTTCTGTGCCCAAAGAGTGAAAACGGAAACTTTGTCCGTCCGTCCTACCTATTTAGGGCTGTAACTTTTGAACCGTAATAGCTAGAAATAATAAAAATTACAAAATGTATCAAATTAAGGGGGATCCTCATACAAAAAACAATTTTTTTTTTAAGATTTTAGGGTCTTAGTTACTTTACTTCTAAAATGCTGGAGTAAAAAAATCTTAAAATGTTATAAGTAGTAGATTACATACCGAAGGCAGAAAAGATATTTATTTAGAAAATAGCTGTTTATAAGATCTTCGATCAATTTAATTCATTGAAAATAGGATAAACTTTGTTTGTATGCAGCGCGCTCGTGCGCGCTGGCAGGAATATCATTTTAAACTCAAAAATAGCTGTTTATAAGATCTTCGATCAATTTAATTAATTGAAAATAGGATTAAACTTCGTTTGTATGCAGCGCGCTCGGGCGCGCTGGCAGGAATATCATCTTAAACTCAAAAATAGCTGTTTATAAGATCTTCGATCAATTTAATTCATTGAAATTAGGATGAAACTTCGTTTGTATACATGGCGCTCGTGCGCGCTGGCAGGAATATCATCTTAAACTCAAAAATAGCTGTTTATAAGATCTTCGATCAATTTATTGCGAAACTATCGTGTTTATACAGGGTCAAACTTAATATGCTGAAACTTTTCAAGGGGATGATCAGACCATCAAACTGAACAATTTTCTCTATGGGACCAACATAGAAATCGCGAAAAAAAAATCTGCTGTCCCATACATTTGGCTCGAGTAGGTTAGCACTTTTGTATGGGACAGCTGTTTTTTTTTCGTGATTTCAATGTTAGTGTTTAGAGAAAGTTGTTTAGTTTGATGGTCTGATCATTCCCTTAAAAAAGTGTTAGCATATTAAGAAGGACCCTATATAATATTTGAACACTGTTTCACCCAATACCGAACGCCCGTATGATGTACCTAGGTATCGTTGGAATTTAACGGAAAATGTGGTTGAAAATAAAGATTTCATTAAATTAAATATTATAGTGGAATTTGTATGAATTATCGTGCTTTATCCGACTTTTATTTTCTATCGCATGCCACAAAATAAATTCGTGAATTTAGGATAATTATCGCATGCCTGGCAGCACTCGACGACACTACTGGTGTGCGGTCGAGGCTCGACCGCATACAGCACGTCGCATGCTTCGTGTCGGATGCTTCGCAGGGTATTTCATAGAACTACATACAAACCAGTAGTGTCGGAGCGACACGTCGTATGCTGCTGCTGTATGCGGTCGGCTGTTAACCGGCACCTTATACGGCGGGAGCCGGTTTAAGTTTTAAAAGGCTTCCATGCTTTAGTAAGAAGGCACATTAAGCAATTGGTCCCAATTATTACCGTTACATAGCAGAGGCCTATTGAGTCAGCTTGAAAATACTAACAGCAATGTATGACCCATTTATCCTTGCGAAAAGGCCTGTGTCCAACAGTTGTACGTATATAAGCAGATCGTCATCATCATCACACAATATACAACGTGTTAATGAATTAACGCAAAACTACAAAGTAGTTTAGAATCGAGAGCAGAATCGAATTATCATGGTTTCAACATAGGTAATTTTTTCAAAATATTAAATAATTTGTTTCAAAAATTTAAAATTTACCGAACTTGATCTCAAACCACCGAACGGGCACACTCAGGGTGAGTCACTTACTATCAGAACAAGAGTCTTAAAATGTATCTATGAGCACGCTACCGCTTTCATTCATTGCTGAAATGATAACAAATCATTTTTGTCTCAAAACTTAAAATGCGAATAACTTTAAATATAACTAACAAAATAATGAAATTATTGTTTCAATCTAATTATTTTGTTATAAATCAGTTGTATACGTCCCACTGCACGGCCTACTCTCAGGGAAATTAGGAAAAAACCCTATGGTCGTAAGTCAACCATGCGTGCCCAATTGCGTATGCTTCATCAGCGTATGCAGGTTTCCTCACGATGTTTTCCTTCACCGTTTGAGAGCAGCTATGCTGAAAATGATACAATTTAAATAGCAAAGAAATAACCAAAACTGATTTGTATTCCCAACTCTTGAAGCAGTCGGTCGTCGAGTATAATAATCAAGTAAGATTATGCTAACTGAATACGATTCTCAGTTAGATTCAAGTGATAGCGCCAGAGCTTTGCAAGTTTTCACAAAAGCAAAAGTACCAGTACCTACTGTCGTTTCTGAATGATCCGCTAACTTTGTTAAACTAAGGTTTAACCTTTTAGAGGCTGCTAGGGCCAATCTAGGTTTCCATTGATATTATTACAGACATTATGCAAATATGATTGGGTGCATTGTCGTACAGACATTATCGAAATAATATCCGAAATTATGTTGTAGTATTTACTCGGTTTTTTTTGCTACTTCTCTATTGGCTGCATTGTGAAAGATGTTTAGTCGGATGGTTTTGAAGCACCCTAGAAACAATAATAAAAGCATTTAAGTTTACACCGGTCCTTTTTAATATACTGACTGACACTTTTTTAAGTGGATGATCAGACCGTCAAACTGAACAATTTTCTATATTTCCAACATCGAAATCGCGAAAAAAAATACGGCTGTCAAAACTGCAAACCTACTTCAGCCTTCAGCCAAATGTATGGGACAGACAGCAGAATTTGGTTCGCGATTTCGATGTTGGTCCCATAGAGAAAGTGGTTCAGTTTGATGGTCTGATCATCCTCTTAAAAAAGTGTCAGCATATTAAGATGGTCCCTGTATATTAAGTTTGTACGCGCTTTTAAAATTTTGTTTCTGTAATAATCATTTTTTTGTCTGTCTGTCTGTCCTAACTATTTAGGGCTGTAACTTTTGAACTGTAATAATGAAATTACATTTTCACAGAATGTGCGTTATTACGGCGCATTTGCTAGCAAATAATAATAATGTCCAAATCTTCAAAATTAAGGGTGATACTCATACAAGAAACTAGTTTTTAATTTTTTACGACGTTTTTTCTTCTCGCTGTACCGTAAAAACTGTAATACTTCATCATCATCATCATCATCACAAGAGTCAAACTTGGTGCGTTTATAGAGCTAACTCTACAGTATAACACTCTACAGTATACAGTATAACAACAAATACTAAAAACCGGCCAGGTGTGAGTCGGTCTCGCGCTTAAGGTCCCGAAGTTTTTTTTTTGTAAGTTTTGTCTTTGTTATGTGGTGGTGTGGGACGGAACCCTCGGTGCACGATTAGCCCGACTCGCACTTGACCGGTTTTATTTTTTCTTTGTTTTTGTCATGTCAAAGCATGGGATTAATATAATATTCATAATACAATGTTAGTGCGTGCTACAGTGTAGAGTGATAGCACAGAGGTATTATGCAAATATGATAATGTCACATGGGTAGGTAACAAAATTGTTATGATTTGAGATTTAACGTTCGTTTATGCTAACCGTTAATGTTTATAGTACGATAGCCTTTAAAAAAACACTTTTAAGCTGACTTAGAAAAAAGAGGTTTTTTAATTTGACCAGTGTTGTATTTTTGGCGAAATTCACGCATAACTTTGTCACAGAGAAACGTAAAAGGTACACTAAATACAGTTGACAAAAAGATGTAGAACATTTAAGAAAAACTTTTATTTAAACAAACAGCTATAAATAAAACAAAGAATCTGGCTCATCCTTAATTATGTCATGACACTTCAAAGTTAAGTGACTTACCACGCAGTAATACTCGTAGTTTATAACATAAAATATTCCCATCTTTTTCAGACGCGATAAACTAGCTTTGAACTCTACAGCAGCTGCTGTGGTCTACAAAACGCACTTCAAAAACAAGATAAAACACTCAATTGAACATGAACCACTTGAAATTCTTCCAAGTTTAAGAAGTGCATTGAAAGTTGAGGAACTAGGTTTTCCACAATTTCCAATCCGAAGTCATTTGGCGACGTTAGAGTGCTTCGACATGGTTGGTTGGTGCCTAAGTAGAGACAATTGTATTGTAGAACCTACACATCTTATTCTTGATGCAATTTCTCTTCCTATTGTTTATTTACTTGTAGCTTCATGATTTTCGAACTAGCTATTTCGTAGTAGCTTATTGTGGGATTTTAAGACGCGAATTAGGGTTTCTTTTGCAGTGTTTGGGCCAAGAACCTATTATTCTATCACCACACTATACACACCTATTCTAAAACATTTAATATGACGAGGTTTTTCGAGGGGATGATCAGCCCATCTAACTGAACAACTTTCGAAGCAACAAAGAAACCGCGAAAAACAATCAGCTGCTCCATACAAAACTGCAATCCTGCTCGACCCACATTTTTAGAGAGAGTTGTTTAGTTTGATGGTCTGATCATCCATATGAAAAAAGTGAACCTTTCTACAACTGCATCATTATAAAAGTTAGTGATAGTATCGCAAAGCTTTTGACTAGGGAATATAGTCGTAAGTAAGCGTAACTACATGTTTGCGTGAATGTGTATGTTAACATGTCAATGTATTACTTAGAATTCGATTTACTAAGGTCCCTGAGGGGCATGTACCTAAATCAATGAAGATAATTAATGGCACTTAGAACAAACATTTGAATTAATTAGATGTTCCAAGTATTTTAGGTGGAAAAGGCAAATAGAGATGGATCTCTCATGGGAATAAAGGTCAACCACTATTAATAGATGTTGCTGTGAGCTGCCTTTACAGCCTTCACCTTGGTTCTAGTTTCATAAGCTACTAAGCGCACTTAGATTACTTTTAAGTTACTTAGATATTTGACAAGCACCAGAAATAAGATCATTTCAACGAACCCTACGCCCTAAAGCACTAACCACCATAGGTACGAAACTACATCGATTTTTCTCTTAATTTTAGGTAAAGAATGATCAAATTCGACGTGAACATAAGGTGTTTTAAAAGCATTATCAGTAAACCGATCAGAGTGCAAAATGCAAACAAACGAAAGCGATATCTACCGCCGTATCGAAGTGCATTTTATAAACAATCTTAATCGACGATTGTTCCGGCCCTTGGCGACCACTTGCGTCAAACCATTGTTCATTCCCTCCTACCAAGAAATCTATACCGAACTAAATATTAAGTCTCTCGAATCAAACAATTTTCATACTTACGACGTACCGAGAACAGTTCTAAATTGGTATCATGTGAACTGTAAACCGCCTTCAATTTACAATTGCAAGAATACATCGCACGAATTGTTCCCAGATGTAAAGTTGGAACGAAAAACGGGCGAGGAATGTATCAATGTCAGCGGATAAACTGTGGCAACTTGGCAACTGATTGTTAAGAGTTCCACGAGAAATGAAACTTCGCAGAATACGTAAGTGAAATGAAAAAAAGGAGTAGAAATAGTTGGTGTCAGAATTGTCAGATGCAACGTCTGTTCGTGGTAGTCTTTGAAACTTCGGATTGGCTGAAGTCAAGCCGAGTATTGTTTGTTGCTGAGTTGTACGTTTTTACATTTAATATTAAATCTTGTTAAGCGGATTTCCGTAGGCAAACTAGGTACTAGAACGTCGGTCGGACAACATTGTGAACCCTCTTTGTAAGGCGTCTGTGGATAAGTGCGGCGTAATAAAAAGAATTCCCAACAGTAGTGGGCTGATTTGAGTTATTGATTTAATTTAATATCAATAATATCATACATACCGTAGTGAGGTAACATAATTAACTTTACAAAATTAAACCTTATTATGAATTTTTAAATATGTTTATGTTATTATTTATACTAACGCCTATTTTCCCATTGGAGCAGGATAGGTAGAGTCAATTAATGTTGATATCTTAACATGTCACGATCCTTTGTATTGTTTTCTGTATTACATTACATTGTAAGTAATCATTAATTAATAACTTGTTTCCCGGGTACTGTATCATAAAGATGAAAAAACAATCACAGATTTCACGCCTCACACGACTATCGAACACATTGGAAATGAATCTACGGAATTCCAAAAAATACTGTGATCATTGTGATCTGATCGTCTTTGTGCTGATTAAATTGTCCAGAGGAGTTTTACTCAAATTGTTGATAATATTCTTCGTTTCCAAAATATCGAGAGACAAAATAAAAAATTAAGAAAAAAAATGTTTTTTTTTCCACTATTTCGGCCATAACTTTTTTCGTTTTTGACTTTCACGAATAATTCTTTTGCTCTCGTCTTACGCGTCTTTTGAGCCTTTTTAGAATATCATATATTCACAAGTCTCCGAGAATCGGAGCCTATACTGGAGCGAACGAAAAAACATTTACAATGTCAAAAAATCTCTCGCACCTTTCTTCGCTTCTTCAATTCATTTCATAGTTCACTTCATATTCATCCGGGCTTGTTTGTTTTGGGGACACTTTATTTGATCCCTTTTACGGACAGCTCCGAGTTGGTCTGTGTACGTTACGTAGGTACTCTAGGTTTGTCTAGGACCAAGCCGGCGCCGGTCAAACTATTCCACTCACGTTAAGCTTGTGAACTTCATGCTTTAGCCAATATTTTTAAAAGGCTAAATAAACCATTAATTGTTATTAATTTCTAAAGTTAAACTTTTAAACATTCATCCATCATCATCATGGTATTTTTTTTTCTTAATAACCGCGTATCTCTCTCAAAAACCGTATTATTAATTTCAGTAAACGCAACACAAAGTTCAGATTCATACCCACTTATTAAAACAACAATTAATTAAATGTATGTTTCGTAAATTCGTAATTTAATATAAGTAGGTACGAAATTTAATTAAAATTTTTAAATTAAATATAACTCTCTGCATCACCTGAAAGCGTTTTATTAAAATTCCTAATACGCGCTTCACATAAATAATAAACAGCGTCGTTGAACTGAATTGTGAAAACGTGACATTGAATCGGAACTTTACTCTGCCAAAAAAACGTATTCCAGGCTTTCCCCTGAACTTCCCAAATTAGACTTTATTTTCATAAACTTTCAGTTCAATTTTTAAACCAATTTAGTGAGAGCCGATACGTCTTTTCCGCATCAAGGATAATCGCTGACGTGAGACGTGTTAAACGGTTAGACTGCGATATTGTTCTTTGAATTTGGGTCATGAGTCCGTCCGAATTGGGTCGTGAATCGTCTGGAGTGATCGAATGCCTCGTTTTATTCATAATACTCCAATGGTTGCGTTCGAAGCAGAGTGAAGTGAGATTTATGGCGATCGAGAAACAGTTGGGTTTTAAACGAACACATGTATCCTATGCGTGACGGGGCGCCTTCAGCGGGGGAATTTTAATTGTGCTCCATTCAGAAACTCAAGCGTCTTTATTTTTGAATAGTCTCGACTTGTTGCATGCACTCTGAAGGTTGACAGTGATTTGCACTGAACCACATTTGTTGAGCAACGCACTGTTTCTTGGCAGCAGTACTGTTTTGTTCTGTTTACTTGCAGTTAACGGTAGTCTGGAAGCAGTTGTGATATTAATACCGCTGCAGTTTCGAGATTACGTAGTTCCAGTGTTAATAACATAACGGGGTAGCTGTTTATTGAGGAAAAATACAGTGGTTAATAGTAATAGTATAAAAATATAAATGTCTTAAAAATCTGAACTAAACAGAGAGTCCGTCGCGGTTCGTTTCTGGCCTAAACGAGCCCATAACGCTTGCGGCGTTACCACGTTGGATCGCTAAGGCAATGTGTTGCAACATAACTGGCTACTGACTCATTTAACTTTATCGCGATAGCATTAAACGAAATGCGTGTGAGCATTAATGTTACAGATGTCTTGGACGTCGTAACAAAAACGGTTTACGGCGTCTAATAATCGTAAATAGCTCAAGGAATAGTTCCGAAAACAAAGATGAACTAATGTTGTGTAATAAAATAATAACTGGTAGAACTAAGAATCGTATCGAGCATAAACATTATAGACCGGTGGCCGACAACAACAAAACCCAAACTTACACGTTTATTAAAAAAAAACATTTTGCAGCTAAAGTGACCGTGATCGACGAACAAAGATCGCTTTGGCAGCGATTACTTTACGCAACATGTCGTGCCCGATTCGGCATACATTGCTTATCTTGATCACTACACCTAAAAATAGAGAGAACAAAACAGGCTATGTATGCCGAAATCGGGCTCGACCAACTACAAGTGTAATCGCTAGTTTTGACGAGATCAGGGACGGCATGAAATGGAGTGGCCGAGCTACTAATAGTGGCTTTTTTAATGGCTAAATTAGTCAACATTAGCAGTGGCGGACTTCGGACAGACTTTTTTGACGGAATTTCCAGTTCAGTTTACCAATGATTTTAATCAAATGTATCAAAAATGAATGAAATACTTGCGTACATAAAAATAATAAATTCGCAATCCATACATATTGATTTTGTCAACATCGTTATAGTACTAAAAGCAACCTCGTCTTTGTTTTGACGGTAGACGTGCCTTTAGAAGTTGTGACAAGTGATATTTTAGCTTCCCGCTAGTCATGTCACGAGAGATCACAGCAGGAGTCCTTGGAAAGGGAGTAGCTATTTTAGTGAAATTTGAGACATTCATATTAGTGGTCTGCGTCGCACAAATACGTTGACACAATAGTAATTAAACTAATGAAGATATTCTAAAATGTGGTTTGCCAAGTGTAATGTTAATTTATGTCGTTTTTGAACATCAGACTTTATTTGCATTTTTTGGGTTCCGTGCCCAAAGTGTGAAAGCGCCCATTACTAAGCCGACGTTCCGTTTCGGAGCCGTCAAAAGTCTTTCTGTCTGTCTGTCTGTCTGTCTGTATGTATTTGAGCGGAACAGTCGAGAGATGGCGTCTGAGGAGAATAAACCACAACCAAATAAATGGTCTTCTCCGAAAAGGACGGAAGTGCATGAAGATGTATAAAACTGGATGAGTCGAGAGAAGTATTATTATCAGAATAGTAGCGCGGGAAGGGCCGTGTTCTCTGCCTACCCTCGTGGGATAATGGCATGAGTATTTGTATGTATGCAGGTTAATTTCAGAATATAACAATATTTTCAGTGCGACATTAAAATATATGTCCATCCTATGGTTGTCTGGAAGAAATCGCTTTTAGAGATAAGACCGCCATTTGTACCCTTTTTGTTTGCTTTTAATACTGTTATTTTATGTTTTTGGTGTGCAAATAAAGAGTATTGTATTGTATTGTATATGTACCTTTGATGATGACTGATGATTATTGGCGTGTTTGCCAATGTCCCAAGAGTTTTCAACCGTGTTTAGAACATTATCCCCCTTTTAGCTTTGCCGTAGTCGGCTAATAATCTATGATCAATAACTCATCAACAACATCTAGTTATGAAGCCACAAATGCTCGCAAAGCAATAGAAGAATTCTCGAAGGCGCCACCAGACGATCGCAAAGCTCCAAGGAATTTAATAAAACGATCATTGATTTCATTACGGCCTGTAAACAGAAGACTTTCAAACAGTTTAATTTATTACCGGGCAAAGTTTTATTATCACTCAGACCATGACGTGAATGATAATTTTCTACCAAACATTTTCCTTCGTGAATAATTTCGCTGTAATTTCTTTTCGTTTAGAATTTTAGACGGCGTGGGCGGTATGACCTGACCTGCACCTAGATTATATTAGGAATCTAGGGCATACATTTTAGAGTTGCGTCCATTCCTGGTACCTTTAAAAGATACAAACAAGGAACCTACTTATTTATTCATTCATACATAATAATCGCTAGCGCAATAATGGTGATCAGTAGTGCGATTTTTGAACATCATACGAGCGGTTCGGCAGTAGAAAATGACAAAATTACTAAGGAGATTATGCATCTTTCTACTGCCGAACCGCTCGTATGATGTTCAAAAATCGCACTACAGAAGCATTGCTACCTTCTATCGTTTAACGATGCATAAAACGACCTAAAACTATGGAAGAGGCAAAATAGGTAGGTATGCCAGGATTGTAGCAGATGGCAATCAATTGTATGTGCCTGTGCCTACCCCAATGGTACACGGGTGTGAGCATATCTAAAGGGTGCTTCTTCTTAATGTGTTTTTTTCGCGATTTCGATGTTTGTCCCATAGAAAAAGTTGACCAGTTTGATGGTCTGATCATCCTCGTAAAAAACCGTCAGATTTTTTTATCGTGATTTCGATGTTGGCTCCATAGTGAAAGTTGTTGAGTTTGATGGTCTGAAGCACCCCCTTAATTACTAGGGTGTTTTGTTACCACCTTGTATATGTATGTACTATATTATGTATGTTTACCATAAAAATTCCCATCCTCGCATTCGATAAAATAAAAACAACAAATAAATAAGTAAATAAAACTCTTGATTTCCCTAATGGATGCCTATGACAGATGGTCAGCCATTTTAAATGAGCCAAGTTGTGATACATAAAAGCAAAAAGTTATCCGATTTAAGCATTCATATATCTGTCCTCTCTCACTAAAAGTTTTATGAGATATTGATTCGATTTTTTTGTCAAATAATAAAAGTTTTAATTTGTAGATTAAATAAGCATAAAAACCGGTCAAGTGCGAGTCAGGCTACTTGCGCACCGAGGGTTCCGTATCACACCACCACACAACATGTTAAGGCGTATCAGCCGTGGACCACTCTCCTCTCACTCACACTCCATACTAATCGATGAGAAAGAGCGCGTGGCTCCGGTCAGAATTTTGCTGTTTTCTTTGAAAAATTCGATGATTTTTTATTAATTTCGAAAAAGTAAAAAAACCACGTCATTCTAAATTGTATTGTGAACAATATAGTAAATTTTCATTTTGTTCCGATTAAAAATGTAAGAGTAAAATGGTTACAACTGGAAAAAAAGGGGTGACTTTAGAGTCCATTTTCTTCGGTTTTATTCATTAAAATCGATTTCTAGAAAAACCACATCACTTCTCATATCCTGTAGATGGTTCAGTTTAAATTTCAGCTCAAAAATGAATAAAATGAATAAAATGGTTACAAAATTACCCAAAACCGGCAGGTAGCCCCTTAACTTACAAAAAAGTTTTGTTTTCTCCAGGACCTTTAGCGCGAGACCGACTCACAGTTGGCCGGTTTTTACTATTTGGTGTTATACTGTAGAGTTTATTCTTTACTCACATCAAGTTTGACGCTTGTATGCACTACCGTTTGTCAGAACTGTATGTAGTAGGTACTAGATAATCTTTCTTATACAGGTAACCTTGCAGATGTATGGAAACTCAAACATGAGGGTCGGTGTTCGAATCCACACAGACGACATGCCATCTACCAGTTAATTTCTATAACTTATGTACGTAATACCGACTACTCTCAAACGGTAAAGGAAAAACATTGTAAGAAATTCTGATGCGTTTGTGAAGTCTACAAATCTGCATTGGGCACGCGTGGACTAACGCCCATACACCCTCCCTGATGGCAGGCCTGTGCCTTGCAGTGGGACGTTTATAGAGTGATGTGATTATGTAACCATATGTACAATAACATAATACAGTTAAGGTTGTTGTTAAGTATTAGGTAGTAATTCCCCTTCCATCACTTTGATTAATGTAGAAATCAAAATGACCTAGATGTCATGTTAGTGTGTGATGTTACAGATAAAGGAAAACTTTAAAAACCTGCAATTCATTCAATTAAATTATATTGAAGTAAATGAAGACAGAACTCATAAATTTCAGTGGACAGTAATTGTAGGGGGTTGTAGGGAGGTAGTTAGAATATTATTATTTCTACATGTTGGTTCGATTTGGTAAAAATAAAACAGCAAACTTATATTTTTAATAATATCTTGGACAGTACCAGAATCTAGCCTTGACTTGTATTATGGTGACTAGACAAAGATATAGAATACATAATATCCATGACTCGGGTATACAAATATTAATATTAAACATACAAATATTTCTCCCTTACGGGATTCGAACCGAGGGTCGCCCTTGGCACAGCGGGCAGGTTCACTACTGACTGTGCTATCGAGCCACCAATCTAAACTATTATAAAACTGAAGTGTGTCTGTACATTGAAGATATTTACAAAAAAAAGATTACGATATGGTTTTTAGGTATCCCTGACTCAAAATCAACCTTTTTTAGAAATGTTGTCTGTCTGTTTGTTTGTTTGTTCGCACATCACGCAAAAACTATTAAACCGATTTTGATGAAACTTTTTTTGTTTGATAGCTTATGATCTGACTTAAAATTTGTGCGGACGAAGTCGCCGGTAAACACTAGTATTTCTATATTGTTATAATTTTACACAGGATCCTTCATAACGATGACGGTTTTTGAAGAAGATGAGAAAAGGATCCCAATAAGAAAGTTGTGTCTAGTTTAATAGTCGAAACATCCCTTTAAAAAAAGTTAAAACGTCAGCATGTAAAGATAAGGGACCCTGTTTATTGAGACTGATAATCTGAATTACGAGAATCTGTATCTGCATTCAGCATTTCACCTCAAGCCCCAATCTGATAGGTAAGTCAAATAAGCATAGCAATTACTAATAAACACAAAAATCCCGGTCCGCTACCGTCCTGGCTCGCTCCCCTGTTCGACTTGTACTTTAATCTAATCCCGTGCCATCTAATCACTTGAAAGTGGACACGACACTATGGACAGTGTAATTTTTTATTGCTCACTACCATTACGCCCCATAAAATAAGGTGCACATAAAACGAGAAAATGGCTGTTACTACGAAAAACAACTGTAAAATGTCAGAAAAACTCATTAAGCTGTTATCGTGGTGATGATAATTTGGTGCCGAAGAGATAGGCAAGGTCGTTGGTTTTCAGGATTTTTTTTTGTGGTTTTATTATAGTACGGGCGAACTGGTGAAGTATGTTACTATTTACTAAGTCATTGCCGTCATTTTGGATGCGTACATTTTTAAGATTGCGTACCCAAAGGGTGCCAAAGGGCCCATTCATAAGCCTACGCTGTCCGTCCGTCCTAGCTCTAAAGGGCTGTATCTTTTGAACCGTAATAGGTAGGGACTTGAAATTTTCACAGCACATGTTTATTTATTTTGAATTTGCTAAGAAATTATAAAAAAATAAAAAATTAAGTTAAGTTTTTTCAAGGTTTTTTGTTTTTTTTTTCTCTAGAAACGGTAATACATACAAGCGTCAAACTTGGTGTGATTAATAATGATAGTGTGTACTCTAGGGTAAAACAATAAAATAATAAAAACCAGTCAAGTGTGTATCGCTAAGGATTCCGGAGAAATTACATTTTTTGGTAATATTGTATGGTGGTACAGAAAGAACTCTCGGTGCGCGAGGCACTTGGCCGATTTTAATGTAATCTCAATCGATTACATAAAAATCGGCCAAGGGCTTCTTTGTCAGTAATTTGAATTAGTAATTTTCTCTTATTTCAATGCTGAAAACACCTCGTACTTGAACCGCTTGAATACGGTACTGTTATGTTATGTTGTTTTTGGTATGTAAATAGAGATGATTGTATTGTATTGTAATAGGTATGTCACAGTCACGATGTAAAGTTTCAAATAACAAACAATTAGGAGTAATAAACGTGATTCCAAAGTTGTCGGTAATTAAATGATCATACATTATATTTGAAGTGTCTGCCCGTAACTTAGAATCATTTAATAAAAAAATCTGCAAAGAAAATCGTATTAATCTAATAGTACCATCCATCTCATCGCAAATTAGACTTAAAAGCTTAGTTAATACGTCATAAAGCTGAGTGCTGTAATCAAGCCAGTACACGCAGATGTCAACTCATCAAATGATAAATTAATTACAGAGGCTATCAATCACGCACAAGCTAACAGGAGCAATATTCATTAAGGTACAATATTGATGTGCAAACAGATGGGCAGGATGAATGAGGAGCTACACTTAGTGCTATACAGGGTCCAACTTAATATGCTGACACTTTTTTGGGGTGTCAGAGTTCTAGAGTGGAGACCGCGAACTGGTAGGCGTAGTGTGGGACGCCCTGCTGCCCGCTGGACAGACGACCTAAAAAAAGTAGCGGTTAGCGACTGGATGAGGAAGGCCGAGAACAGAGTTTTGTGGCGCTCCCTGGGAGAGGCCTATGTTCAGCAGTGGACGATGATAGGGTGATCATGATGATGATGATTAGCTGGAAGGAACTGCAACAGTGTGTTACTTCTTCTGCCAGTTGATGGCATTGCTTTCTTTGAGCTGGACAGGAAGCGTGACGAGCTAAAGGCCCGCCCACCTGTGGCCTACCATTACAACTATATGGATGGAGTGCTGACGTGTGCCCTCTGCAGCCGAACATTTAAGGCAAATATTGGTTACGCAAGTCACATGAGAGCACACGTGCGGCGTGATTGTGCAGCAGTCGCCATAACCGAAATTAGTTGGACTTCTATACAGGGTGAAATTGATATCATTAGCATCCTTTTAAACTAAGAGTCTACCCATCAAACTGAACTACTTTTACTATGGGAGCAAACCGATGGGAGCAACAAAAAAATCAGCTGTTCCATACTAAACTGCAATGCCTGCTCGACTCAAATGTATGCAACATCAGATTTTTTTTTGCTCTGATCTGCTTGCTCCCATAGTAAAAGTTGTTCAGTTTGATGGGTAGACTCTAGGATGCTAATGATATCAATTTCACCCTGTATATTTATGTTTTTATACAAATTGGGGCTCATTGATCATTTGGTTCTCTTCTCTCTACAAGGTGTTACAAAATTACAAATAAACATTTAAGGGGGTGGTATAGACCATCAAACTGAACAACTTTCACTATGGGACCAACATCGAAATCGCGAAAAAAAAAAATTATGTTCTATACTCTACAAATTGACGAGAGCTAAAATATGTATGGGATATGAAATTTTTTTTTTGAGATTTCGATGTTGGTCCCATAGAGAAAGTTGTTCAGTTTGACGGTCTAAACAACCCCCTTAAGAGTTTCAAATATTTATTGTTACTTATGAAACACCTTGTATATCTAAAGATTTTGAGATGCAAAAATGCACTGATAGTGGTTCAATGGTTCTAATGTTCAAAGTTCTAGTTCAATCAGTATTAGTCTATTATTCTGCTACAGTAATGTATATGCCAATCCACAATGCACATTATCTCAAGGGATATTATGATTTACAGTTCATAAAACTAATCATATTCCAATTAACGCGTGTCGGTATTCAACTATCAATTACGATGACCAATTGAAACGTCCCTAAACAATAGACACGTTGTTAGTTTAGTTATTTATGCACAATAAAATTGATTGGTAGATAATTAGTAGCAATAAAATACATGCGTATTTGTTTTCGGGGAGGTCAGAAACAATGCTACAACAATAAACCACCTTTTGAGGTAAATGCACGTGTGTATACTGTGATCACCTCATACAAATGGGCTCGCACTGACAAGAAGAGGTGCACGTGTGATACTGAGTGAGTTCGAGTGAGAACGGACTACACTATTGCCTACTGTGGCCTTCCAAGTGGTGCGAGGGGGTGAGCTAAAATAGATAAACCCCATATTTGTATGTTCAGAGACTTTTTTTAAGTCTTTAGTTTTGACTCATGTACCTATGTTATTATCCATATATTTTCATAAGCTCAAAAGGTATCTGTATCTAGGCTTGAGTATAAGTTATTCTATGTGCTTTGACCCAGGGTGCAAATTGGAGCGTTATGAATCAATCAGTCAGTGTTCAGTCAATGAATCCTGAGTATTCTGCTCAGAATTCATTGAATTGAATAAATTAAACGTATTGACTGAACTTTGGGTCACTAACTGATGATGATCATCCTCGATTAACATCGTCAAGCGGTGTTTGCTTCTGAAAGGGTGACAGTCAATTTTTTTCCACCTGTACTTTAACGAAATGCTTACTTGACGAAATGCGTATGGACGAATTGCGCATTGGACGAAATGCGTATTGGACCAGGTGCTACTAGGTCGTCCGTAACATATGGTTTATGCAAGTGACCCCCTACTGACCAAAATGCAACACGTTTTACGTCAAAAAGAAGAGTTATGCAGTTGTAGTAGCGAACAATGCCAATAGATCGCACTATTCGTTAATCCAGCACACAACGAAATTACAGAAAATACCTCTAAGATTTCCGAAAGTATTCATTGGATTGATGAATAGATAGATACCTTACCTACTGATGTTATACATGGTTCTTAGCCCAGCTACTTGTATTCAACGTTATTTGTTATTGCTCTGATCTCATTCTCATTTATTAACTGGAATATATATCAATAAACCGACCCTAACAATACAATGAGCAACAAGTCTAATAGACCTCACGCTACGTTTATTGCTATGTTACAGTCAAACACATTTTGTTTGTAGAAAGGCCCCGAATACCTATACGAAAGCGAAGCGTAGAAGAGCGGTGATGTATCGCACTGAGAAAAAAATGCTACGTATACGTAGCCCGTCGCAGGTTACGACGCGATACTGATTGCGAGACGCATTCGTCAGTATTTAACACGTAGAAAGAGAAGGAACTAGAAGAAAGCACGTATCTTGTCATATCACTCAGTAAGAGATGCACATAGCAAATTCGCTCTAGTTAAAAAAGGAGATCGCTACTTATTGCTGTCCTTATCGACGTAGCCACTATTTTGTTCTACGACTGCTGTCCGACTCCGGAGTCAGACATCTATTTTCATACAAATTTAATAGGATTTTGTGACTATCGCTGTCTCATACGCGGTTACACTGATGTTACGTCTATCAGCGTAAGCTAAAAATACTTAGCCTATGATTTAACACTTTAACTGCTGACTACCTACGTCGTAGGTCAGCGACAAATGGGCCGCAGTGCGACTTAAACGTTGAGTCAGTTGTATAGCATTTAGCACTGCTCGAGGATCATTGTTTTGAGCTTTGCAGCGAAAGTGTTAATTATCTCGTACTTCATAATGATGCTTCAATGATCCTCGCGCAGTGCTAAATGCTATACAACTGACTCAACGTTTGAGTCGCACTGCGGCCCATTTGTCGCTGACCTACGACGTAGGTAGTCAGCAGTTAAAGTGTTAAATACTGATGCATCACTCGCAATCTGTATCACGTCGTAAGCTACGTGGTACGTAAGCTGCGACGGGCTACGTATACGTAGCATTTTTTTTCAGTGCGTAATCAATCAATAAATTTCGTTATTTAGACCGATACCGATGATTCTTAAAAGAAAATAGCAAACTAAACTACGACTAGACCCTGACTAGACACTTCGCCCATATTATGTTGAAATCTCGCACTCTCTCACCTATATTTTCGAGAGATAAAGTATTTTTAAAAACATTAGAAAATAAATCTTAACCCTAACCTACGACACTTTACAGGATCAGAAAGAAATTTAGTTTTAACGGGCAATTATTAATAATGTAGTTGTAGGTACACACGGCGACACATCAGGTTACGCACCCTATAGACCCACAACTACACTACGTATAAAACTCAAAATAGTGCGGTAGAGAGCCTGCATAGACGCGGCTGCCGGCGG
This sequence comes from Agonopterix heracliana, assembly GCA_963693445.1. Classification (NCBI taxonomy): domain Eukaryota; kingdom Metazoa; phylum Arthropoda; class Insecta; order Lepidoptera; family Depressariidae; genus Agonopterix; species Agonopterix heracliana. Next base: position 9,505,133 of record OY856310.1, read on the forward strand.
CGCGGGCGCAGCGTGCCGTGCCACGAAACAACAACAACATACCGCACCCTCTCGCACGATTCGCAGCGTTCAACTTCTAATAGTTCAAAGTCCAAACAGGGTAGCCTGAGCAGACGCCGTGATACAATAAAAAACATTAAAATTTATACAGCTGAGTGTACGAGGATAGCTCTCAATTGGCTTATATTGCCCCATTGGCAATGACGCAACACACCCAAGAAATACACGATCTTAGTGCCCAGTGATAAATATAGAGCAATTACTTTAGATGAAACCAAAAGAAGAAGATGCGCAACATACGGTGGCGCGTGTAACTGCTAAACTAACTCTTGCAGGCTTAGTTCTTGTTCCAATACAAAAAATGCACTTACTACATAAAATGCATAAAAAAACAGCAAAAGAAAAAAATCAAGAACTATTAAAAACTTGATTTCCGATGTAGGCATTCGATGATTTCGTAAAATCTAAAGATGTTTTGTTATTTTATACGGCCTTCAAATTGTTTTTTTGCATATAGGTATAGTACAGCACTAAACAAATTGTTCGTTTGTTTAAAAAAGTTAACCGTGTGGTTCATAAACCACTCCATTTCTTCCCGTGGGTGTCGTACGAGGCGACAAAGGGATAAATGTCTCTTTTGCAGTGTTTTTTGTGGGCGATCAAGCCCCCTGTCACCACTTGACACGCCATTCCATCCACAAACCTGAAAGTGCTAAAAGTGAGCCTTGCTACAACTTCACGTTTAAAAATGTCGTGGCAAAGCTTCTAACCACCCCGAAAGTGAGTATGTATGTATGTATATTAAATACAGGCTGTTACGGTAAACAGTTGCATCACTTTAAGGGTATATTATTCGGAGCGCGCTCCATACAAACGTACTATGGTGATATTATCAATACTAACCAATTAAAGTCAATGAAATTTTGCAGAAACAATCTAGAAACAAATTTCTATGCTTGTATGGAGTCCGATTTTCGTTAAAATGTATAGTTTTCAAGTTACAGTGCCTCAACAATTTCCATACAAATCTTAAATTAATCCTAGCATTGAAACTGTATATTTTAACGAAAATCTGACTCTATAGAAACATAGAAATTTGTTTCTAGATTGTTTCTGCAAAATTTCATTAACTTTAATTGGTTAGTATTGAAAATATCACCATAGTACGTTTATATGCAGCGCGCATTTTCGCTCTCGGAATAATATTCTCTTAAGGGGTGATTTTACCCATGATACTGAACAACTTTGCCTAAGAAACCCTAAGAAATGCGAGTCAAATATTTCAACTTTTCATACAAACCTTGGATCAGATGATTGCATTTAGTATGGAAAGTCGGATTTTTTTTTGCGAATTTCCTATTGGTTTTTTAGGGAAAGTAATTGTTCAGTATCATGGGTACAATCACCCCTTAAAGTAATGCAAATGTTTACCCTAACACCCTGTATACGAAGCGAATACATATTCCGATTTTTGGTTTCGTCTGAGTGTATTTTACAGCTTTCTTAGATATTTAATGTTTACGTTTCTAAACATAAGCAGACGTGTCAGATGGATTTTAATTTAGTTTTAGTTTATGATAGAGATGCTAGTAAAAGTTACGATGTGAATCTAAAAATAATTCAATCATGAGGAAACCTGCATATGCAGAAGAAGAAATCTGATGCATATTCTACCAATCCGCATTGGGCACGCGTGGTTGACTAACGCCCAAACACCCTCCTAGAGGGTAGGCCTGTGCCCTGCAGTGGGACGTATATAGGCTGATGATATTATGTTGACAAACTGTTGTAACACCCGAATCTTCTTTCTTCCGAATCTTCTAACCCTTCTTTTTATTTTTTCATTTCTTCACTCTCAAACTTCTCAAAAATGTCACTTCTTGCTTCTCAAAAAAGGTGTCTTCAAACCATTAGCACAGCACTGCCAAAGGCAGCACTGGCAGGGTCGCCATGCGGTGTGGGACTTACAGGTGTTGAACAGACAAACGAATAGTCTCAGGTTTAGACGTATATTGAATGAATAGCATCTTAAACAATGGCTTATATCTAACTTAAGGCTGTGTGTGTGGGGGGCTATACACACACTACAATGTTTATTTCATTTTATAATGCATCATGTATTTACACCTACATAGAATTCCTCTCAATTCTTGTCGTGTGACTTTTGTGGGATCCTGAACTAAAACTTATAGCTTTTTCATAAAATAAGTATTTTCTACTGAAATAAGAATTGGGGAGATAGTTTTCTACACAAAGATTAAAAGTAGATACGTACGCGTATTTATCGCAACCAAAAAAAACATGTGGTTCCTGTCTTTGAATAGAGAAATTTCTTCCCATTTTGGAGTCGATGCAGACTCAGGGGCAATGTTTATTACCAAGTAACCCACCTTTTATACCACTTGAAAGTTGAAATGCCATTTCACTATTTTATCCTATATTACCTTACATTTTGGGTCAAAAATTAAATGCGTTTGGACGTATCAAAGAAGCTGTTTCAGACCATCAAACCGAACAACTTTGAGTAAAGAGCCAAGATCAAAATCGCGAAAAAAAAAAATGTTTGTTCGATAGAAAAACTCAACTCAATATGGAAAAGCCAATTTAGAAAATTTACCTACACCTAACTTTATTTGTTGTGTTAATAAACATTCTTTAGCTAACTCATATTTTAGTTTATAATTATGATACAATTATCAGTAATCAGTAATCAGTAAGTTTATTCGTAGAAATGGGAATAATACATTAAGGACATTGAATTCGTAATAATACATTAAGGTGGCACATAATATAAAAATAAAGTCTCTCCAAATCTAACAATCAATTATAACAATTAAGTGAGTCTGTGTAACAAATCTGTCCTAGTATTGTTTACATAGTTAATACAGTAACCATCTCTCCGTTAAAGTCAATAAAAGTATCGTAATTTACAGTAAAAGCATCACACCTAAAAGTTGAGCAATAACAGTTAAGAAAGCCCCCATTAGAATAACTGACAAAGCTACAGTTATCGACTCTATTTCAATAACCATACGGTTACATTTGGTACAAGCAAGGGTAGAACCCGGGTTCGACCCACCCGTAATATTGTGAAAAGATCTTTTCCCAAGTTGGACCCTTTGTTGCCATTCATTCATGATATCAATTCGTTTGACTAGTATTGTAGCCATTCATGGTAAGGTATACGGACTACGGACTGACCGGTACAATGAATATGTATAAGCGTATTTTAATACTCGCTTTTGTCTGTAACTTCGTCTGCGCGGAAGTCTCGTGACAAAAAGTGAAGCAGCTTTTAAGTTAGATCATAGGCATAGGGGCTTTGAAGGAAAAGTGAAAACAGATACAGACATCCCCATTTTTTTCTAGAATTTCTTGAATGTCAGAGGCTTGGCCTACTCACACATAAGAGCGTATGCAACGCGATCGAAATTTATTTGTCTCTGATCGCGATCCATACTTTTTTAGTGTTCCGTACTAAAATAGGCAAAACTGAACACTTATGGAATCCTTGGTGTCTGTCCGTCCATCCTACCGTCACAGGCATTTCAGAGACCGTAAGACCTATGGAAGCTGAAACTTCGCACAGATATACTAATACGTCGGGATAAAATAAGGATAAAAACAATCTCGATTTCCATAAAACATAACATTTTACTATGAATAATACAACGTTCTCAAACAGAAATAGGTACAATTGTCGACCTATTTTTTTTTTTTAAGTTTGATCGGAAATATATCGAGATAGAAGCAATCATTATAACCACTTAGTTTATGAGTGTTTGTTTCTAAACGACATCTTACAACGAATGGGGAATCGAAAATATTTTGCCAACCCACTTTTCTTGTGGAATTTTACACAAAAATGAGATAATAATTGAGGCGTACAGACATACAAACAGAATGGACGAATGTACAAGGGTTCCTTGTTTGACTACGGAACCCTAAAAACGAGCACTAACAAAACATTTTGTGATAATACTTTTTTGAAATCCAAACACGTGCTTACGAGGCGGCCATTTCCTTCTGAAGGCCGATTAAAATCTTCTGACAACTTTAGGGAGAATTTATGACCTTCGAATAATGTCGTTGCTGTACTTCCCATAATGTTAATAGCACTATAAATTTTTTTTTCACATTACGTTCAAATAAATTCGGCTGTGAAAGTGGTTTCAATAAAATGGGCTTGATGGAGGTTCCCATTTTAATGACGTGATTTTTATAGCAAGAAACAACATTTTCTGGAAAACAATTGAGTGGATTAAAGGAAGTGTAGTGTGTACCTAATTTTAGTAAAAAGATTTTCTATTGCAATAAAATCGTAGCACAATGCGGAAAACGTAAATTTCACTTTCCGCTAAAAGCTATCCGAGAGTTTACTCCAAATTGGTTAGTTCCATTTCAGTTAGATTTCGAAGAATTGCAATAGAATCCCTTACTACTAGTTTACTTTTCACATTAAAAGTTAAAACTTCTTAAGTTAATGATAAACTTGAGAATACGCTGAAGAAAGTTTCTTAAGATGACTCCCGAGTTTGAACGCAGAAGCTTTGCAAACCGCAAGTTCTTATTGCAAAAAAGTTACGAGCCTAGACCCGATCAAAAGCTACTGCGTTCTAGTCTTTTTTTTAATCACTATTCCACTATTAAAGTACAAAATATGTAGGTGCAATAAATTTTTAAACTCGGGACTGCCGACTGGGCAGAACATGATGTATGTCGCATGCGTTCGAAGAGATGGCCCAAAATTGCACAGATGACAGACCACAGACTGGGCGCAGCAGGACAGTCGTCGTCGTCCATGAAGACCCAGAAAAAGATGGAGAGATAACCTGGATGCCTTCCTGAGGGTTGGCCAAGGTTTGCACAAGGAGGAAGGAAGATGGGAGGCTTCTGCGTAGCATAGGGAAACTGAACAGGCTACGTAATATACAGGTTTCTCTATGGGACCAACATCGAAATTAAGAAGGACACTTTTTTTTTTAAAAGGGGTGGGCTGTATCAGGGACGCAGCCGCAGTGGAGTACCTACGTGAAGCGTCTTGTACCGAGTAATGGCTTCTTTCTTCCAAATAATGCCGGTAGGTGCTATACTAAGCGATCTTGTCATAACATCGTTACACATGGTTTTTGCAAGTGACCCCGTATCGAAATGAATGACGTTTCACGTCAAAAATACTTCCTACGACCAAAGAAAGCACATAACCATAAAAGCTGCCTAGTGTAGACCGTCTAGAATTCATAGTAGCATCTCTGGCTACTTGTAATTCGGCGCGCGCGACACCCTGAGTGGGCGGTCGAGCAACAATGGTTGAAGCCATCGCTCCGCAGTTAACACTTATTGGTCCACATGTTTCAATTGATTCTTTGCTCGGTTCGGATACATTCTTGCACTTACCCGCTGGCTTTTGATTAAAAACGCTTTTAGAATTTAAGGTGGAGGATTCTGGCATTCTTAGGAGTAATTTTGTTAATTGGGGTCCATTTCTGTACCTAAGCAATCGATTTAAAATCGCAATTGATCTAAATTTTTTTAAAGACAGTATGTGCTATAAGTATAAGTTGCAGTCCGAGTCTCAAATCTTACAATAGGGCACCCAATTTCTTTTCATAAGTTTCTTACGGCGGCGACTAAGGAAAAATGTTGCATCGTTTTTGTAAGCGAAAGGCAACTCACACTCGACATTTTTTTTTTACTTACGTAAAGTATATTACTAGGTAGTCTAGGTTCTATAAATTATGTTTATGTATTTTAAAAATATATTTGTTGTATAGCTTCTCATATTATGACACTACAACTAAAACATTTACAACTATACGCTGACGCTTAATCGAAAAATCGTACATTCAACTTCATTAAACATTGATTTAAAAAAAGAGGGGAACAGATCAATGAACTTTTCATTCATATGATATCTAACATCTGATATATCTTTGTATATGCATGCGGTAATAGATGGACGTGTCCCTCGATTCTATTCCTCTAACCGAGGTCGAATTCATTGCTCTCAATTGGCCATGCTTCGGAAGCTACTAGTTTGTCACTTGCAAGACAGAATATTTACGGTTCACATTCACAACGGATAGATTTACAAATAGATTCCCAAAAACTGTAGCAAAAACAATTCTTTTTGAGGGTGAACTCGACGCCAATACTATAATTGTAAGATCTCATAACTTTTCATCTTTTCATCTTTTGCATAGACCGAATGAAACTTCACAAGATTTTTCGTCATTGTTAGTCTGTAGATTTTTCTCTGAACGTTTATTTGCCTCGCCGACAAAAGATAATAGTCTCAGATGGGAGAAAATATTCTGATCTCTTTGCACAAATAGTACTCTTTTTATGTTCCTCTCTGGGAATGTCTGTTATACATTTAGTGTAATTCTAAAAATATCTTGCGTGATAGAAGCATTACTTTCGTTAGCATTTCGGTAAATCCTTTTGGAACAGTACCAACCTTTGAAACTTAAAAATTTGCATGCGAAACTAAAAACAAAGTTTTCTTTTCTTAGAACTCACGAAGACGTCTTATGAAAATTCTAGAAATTTGCGAGTAAAAACTTTCTACTGATGAAAGTAAAAGCTGTAATTATTAGGGAGCGTGTTCTAACTAATTATACGATGCCAGAAAAACAAACATCTGTAGCCAGCTTAGCAAAACAATTATCCCTTCACAAAAATATTTATTTCCAGCATTCAGCCCATCATTTGTCAAGAGCGTCCCGTAACCACCCTATGATGTATGGCTTGGGACCGTACGTCGACCTTCGCCAGAAGGCACGTCTTTCACAACTCGAGAATTATTTCCGAGGGTCGCCCCCACTTTACGCACCGTTTACTGTTCTTCAATTATGTGATTTTCTATAAGTGGTTAGCCCCTTTTGTTCTTTCACTTAAGCTTGAAACAGTTTATTGGAAATCTTGGATCTAGTTCACCGGTTCTGTCAGCTTAATAACTTAAACTTACCAATGGCTTATGACATGAATTTCATTCATTAACTTCATGATGGTAAAAAACAGTATTCGTTAGAATGAAAAGTTCTTCAATCTTAAAGCATCGGCTTTAATTATGTGTAGAGGGAGTATCACAATTCACAATGAGGGTATCCCCGTCGACCCTATTATGCGTGATCAATTGAACAATGGCACTCACGCCCCTGTCCTTAAGCTATAGGACAATTTTGACTTCCGTCGATTTTTATTGAATTCTATAAGGTCTAACAAAATTAGGTGAAACTATTTTAAGGGAATGATCAGACCATCAAACTGAACAACTTTCTCTATGGGACCAATATCGAAATCGCGAAAAAAAAAAACAGCTGTTCCATACAAACCTACTCGACCTAAATGTATGGGACGGCAGATTTTTTTTTCGCGATTTCGATATTGGTCCCATAGAGAAAGTTGTTCAGTTTGATGGTCTGATCATCCCCTTAAAATAGTTTCACCTAATTTTGTTAGACCTTATATAGTTATTCCCTAATTCGCCAAACTTAAATGGGAGTGGGCCGGTCATGTCTGTCGGATGAATCCTGAGAGATGGGCAAAAATCATCATGCCCTGGATCCCCGAAAACGGTCGGCGGCGTCCAGGTCGACCCAGGAAGAGGTGGCGCGATGACCTGGACAAATTTGACGACCACTGGCCAGAGGTTGCCCAAAACAGGAACGAGTGGAAGAGCAGGGGAGAGGCCTTTGCCCAGCAGTGGGATGAAACAGGCTAATAAAAAAAAAAAAAAAAAAAAAAAATTCCCTAAAGTAGGTACATCGGGACGTGGAAGTGAAACGAATATTAGAGTTAATACATTCGCACACCACGTTTATTCAATGATACGTGATCAATTGAACAACTGGGGCCTACATACAGCGCGGCCTTGCCAGTCGCGTTGGATTTCATTTAGTGTTTTACATGGTAATATTTTATAGCTTTTGCTAAGGTTACCTATGGCATTGTCAAGTTGATTATCTAGACCTAATCGAAGTTCAAGAATCTGATATAGATTTATGTTAAAGCAAAAAGCTAACGATAATAGTACTATACAAAGATATATTAAAACACATCTTATTATGGCTGTAATAGATAACAACTCATAACTAGGTTAATTGGTATAACATTGTTAATAATAACAATAAATAAGTTTTAAAAAAAACTAAAAAATGCTGTCTGTCCGTCCGTTCCGTTTAATTATTTGCTTACTAAATGTTAATGTCTACATCTTCTTATTCGTATCATGTTTCTTTTCAAGAGATTTTACGCCTTGCAATTTTGCAGATTTTATTTGATAAGTCCGAAACTGCCTACAAAGTAAAAGGAGTATTTTGTTGTGAAACCCAAAAGACATGACATAACCGTCCTAATACACAAAATGAAAAGCCTATCTCGCATATTAAGTTACACTTGAAAGGCACGGCCTAGTAAGCTCTTTATAAAGGCATAAAATTCAATCCGCGAAAGCTTATTGCGGTTTATACATCAAAGATAGTTGCGAATGGGCATAAAGCGAGATAATGAAAGGGACTAGTCGTTATAGGACGGAACCCTCAACAGAGCAATGGGCCGCGATATGAAGAATGTTCCCGTCCGTCCACAGAAAGTTACGCTCGTTACAATCTACCCGCACTAATGACACCGAGCAGACCTTTTTGCGCGATATTCGGTCATTCGTCTTCCGACCGACGACGTGTGCAGACGGTATACGTTCAACCACTGCTACTGCACAGCTGGAACAGGGGACAAATTAATGCCCTGCTTTTATAAACACTGCTGTAATTTTTTTTATTCATTTTTATTTATTGGGGGCTTTTAACCCTGAGGTTATGTTAGCCCACAGCTGTAATTATGAGAGCTCGTGCCACAGAATCGTATTACTTAACAAAAAAAAATCTTTACTTATTTATTTCAAAACTGATGATTCTTTTGCAATTTATATTCCGGATACATATCAATAATGCGATTAAAGGAAAGTTTCTCGCTTTAAGATAACGAATTAGCAAATCGCAATGACTTTAAAAACAAATTATTTGCCCTTTCGATTACTGAGCTATTTGGCCTGTTCGTTCCAAGCTTTCCTTCACAATCAAAAATTTAAATGAGTTTCCTCGATCCACTGGAAGAACGTATTTTTTTCTTCCTAATGCCATTTTGGGATGGTATTACTCTTAAATGAATATTCATTCGGTGCGAAATCGTTTAGAGATAATAGATTGAGGTTCATATTAGGCTGGCAATGAATTATGGATCTTCGTTCTGTATGCGGAATGGGGTGGTTTTGTAGACGATTTCGTTAAAAATGATTAATTGATGAAACGATTACTTACTAAAGTGCCAGAAGTGCGGGATATTCGAAATGAGTTTTTACCTGGAAACAAACAATGTCATTATTAAATAAGTCCATGAAAATTACAAATGGCTGAGAATATCATGACATGATCAATGATATTTTACAAAAGATTTCGGGGAAAATTGCCACAGCCACTGACTCGCTCGTAGCATTGCTTGACGCGGACTATTGAAAGACGACCTACTTGGGTCGTTTTCGAGTCTTCACTTTGCGCGCGCTTGTAACATATCTGCTTCTTTTTGATATAATATCATTGGTCATGAGATGACTCAAGAAAAAACAATGCTGAAGACACATTTTACGCGTAATTAAATTCAAACCGTTTTATAACAGAGTGAAACAATAGTAAGTATTTAAAATGAAAAATTTAAAACGTTTTATGATAATTTCCCATGGGGACGAGGAAAAAAGTACTTATTACTTGCTGAATAAGGAGCTAACTACAGTCGAAACTAAGCCATTGTTGAAAGTTACAGTTTTCAATCTTGAACAAGTTTACTTCATAATTCAGTCTCCTGGGAGGAAACTACGACGGTAAGTTTGGGCTTGGGGAATTCAGAAGTTCAACAGGAGTTATAATACTAGCACAGACAAACAAAATGTCCGTCGTCGGTCAGTCATGGAGTCCGCACACGCGATTCCCTTGAGAGTCGTTGCTGCTAGCATCAAAGTCACTTGTTTATTTGGGCTGATAGGACATTTTTTTTTAGTTGAATGTAACCACAGTTGACACGGAAATGAAAAAGTGGTTGTGTCGTGAGTATCTGAGTTTGGAGTTTTTTCAAGATAGACAAAAACTATCCTTTCAGTCACTTTACTGATTCATAATCACGTACTTTTTATTAAAGTCTCTAATACTTTCATCATAGACCAATTTAATTCATGAGTTCTTCTTTTTCGTGTTAAGGTGATCACACTTTGTCTTTCCAATACTTGGCCACCTCTAGTCCTCGAGGGGAAGTCTCTATACAGGGTCCTTCTTAAAGCTCAATTCACACACAGCCGCCTCCGGAGGCGGTCCGGAGGCGGGATTTTTTGTAATGTACGAGTTTATATGGACCCTGCCACACAGAAATCCGGGCCGGTAGCGGCGCGGCGCGGCGCGGTACCGGTCAGAACGCTATGACAACCAGGCGGCGGCGACGCGGGCCGGAGGCGGCGCGGTGGCGTGCCGGGGGCGTCGCGAAAGCGGCGGCGGCCGCTGTATTCTATTGTAGTCAATGCGAGGTGTCACACAGAGCGGTGGCGGGCGCGTCGCGGTCCGGAGGCGGTTTTTACCGCAGTCCGCACTGTCATTTTGTATTTTTTCACGATTTTCGACTGCTTTTTTTTTTTATTTTTCCTTACGGAAAGGCAAGGGGAACGAGCCCATACAGCCTGGTCATATGTGAGTTTTCTTCTATGGATTTTCGATTGCTGCTACTTGCTAGGGCAAAAGCTTTTTTTTAATAATGTCAATAACGGCTCTGGATACTAGTCCTTTTGAGCCATTCGTTATTTTTTTACACACAAAAGTCAATGCTTTTAGCCGTTGAAAAGATCTCTCGTACGGAGACATTCCTGGGTTCAGTATCAGATTCTGTTAGAACTAAGTTTTACTAGCTGTCAGAAAACTCCCCATTAATTTTGTGTCATTAAAATATTCACGTAAATTGAGCAATTGACAACATTTCATTTTTTAATCATCAGTTTTTAATGAAAAATATAAAAATAGGTAAAACATAAGAGATACGTATTTTTTCGATTTAATTTTTGACTGATATTTCTATTTTTATTTACTTTTGAATTTTCTGAAAAACGTAGGCTTTATGGCTAAGATACCTTGGCCTCAATGACATTAAAAATAAAAACTGACGTGCCATTAAAATATTCACGTAAATTGAGCAATTGACAACATTTCATTTTATAATCATCAGTTTTTAATGAAAAATATAAAAATAGGTAAAGAAATAAGAGATACGTATTTTTTCGATTTAATTTTTGACTGATATTTCTATTTTTATTTACTTTTGAATTTTCTGAAAAACGTAGGCTTTATGGCTAAGATACCTTGGCCTCAATGACATTAAAAATAAAAACTGTCAAATACAATAGAAAAGCCAAGCAGGCAAAGGAATAAAATGTCATTCAACCTATATTATATTTTTCAGTATTTTTCAAATAACTCGAGAATGTGCCTTTAATCGAGAACAATATAGTAAAAGTGAGAAATAAAGTACGGCGGGACCGTTCGATTCGGATTGATATCCCCGCGTAAAACTTCCTTAAACATTACAATGTGTGAACCACCCTCGCATTTCAATGGATTCCTGTCAATATTGAAAACTTATTGAAGACATCGGCAAATGAAATAGAAACTTGATCTCGGAAATGACACAAGGAAATGGCGAAAACCACAGAAATGACGTTATTACGGAATAACGAAAATTAACTCGGAATATGAAGACTTGGAAAAATTATAATTTTAACACAGATCAGGCACATAGTGCCTTTTATAATTAATTTATAAAAACGACAAAATCTGACTTGGCTGCATGGGCTATGTTCCCTTTGCCTTTCCGCAAGGATAAATTATTTTAAAAAAAATCGGCTGTTCGACGTGAATTATGAATCCTACCGAAAAACTTATAATTTTAGTCCAACCTCACTCTTGTCTCTACAACACGAGTGATAGAGATTACAAAATCACTATCAATTGGCGACCATTGTGCTTCCTTGCAATCTGTACAGAAAATGAAACAAACATGGCCGCCAGCCGCCATTGGCCGCTTTCGATGTCACACAGGCCGCCACCGCCCCGCTACCGCGTCGCCATCGCGCCGCGCGGACCCTGTGTGGCAGGCCCCGGAACGCTTTCGCTTCCCGCAGAACCGCCGCCGGCCCGCTTTCCCGCAGGACCGCCTCTGTCTGGCCTGAGCTTAATATGCTGACACTTTTTTAAGGGGATGTTCAGACCATCAAACTGAACAACTTTCTCTATGGGACCAACATCGAAATTGCGAAAAAATAATCAGCTGTCCCATACATTTGGCTCGAGTAGGTTTGCAGTTTTGTATGGAAGAGCAGATTTTTTTTTCGCGATTTCGATATTGGTCCCATAGAGAAAGTTGTTCAGTTTGACGGTCTGATCATCCTCTTAAAAAAGTGTCAGCATATTAAGTTGGACCCTATATATCAGGTCCCGTAGGGAGCAAGATACATGACACAGGCATTTATTAGTTTGTAATTGTTTTGTGGACGAACCCTGTATTAAAATAAGTGTCGTTCTTATTAATTTGTCTCTTTATGTGTAAATAAACAAAATACTTGGTAAACCTATTAAATGAAACAGTTTTAAAGTTCCTATATATATGGTTAATATTACTTTATCTGGTTATCAGTACCCGTGAGAGTAGACCTTTGCCCTGCAGTGGGATCCTGATCTTTCAGGCCATAACTAATATCAGATTAAATCTTTTTCAATAAACCTTAATGCCAAACGTAAATAGCAAGACAATACAATAGATTAAATCTGTTCCCACGTGTTACGTACACACGGCGACACATCAAGCTATCCAAAACCAAAATAAGCTGGCCGCGTGTAGGTAGAGTAATTTATAACGTCGCGTGGCCAGTATAATTGTTTTGCGTCTCTTGATGTGTCACTGTGTGTACAATGTCATCAATGTCAATTATTGTCCATGCATTAGGTGTATAAAGTTGTGCTACTGACTGTAGTGTAGGGACGCTGCATCCCAAATTCCTAACGCCCAATCCAAAATAACACACAGGTTACACCTAGACACAGCTCCAATCAGGTATTGTCGCAACCATGTACAACCGAGGTCGGTTTTGCCGGACTTTGGTCCGCAAATAATAAAGGGTGTAAACTTAAATGCGTTACAAATACTTAAGGAGGTGCTTCAGACCATCAAACTGTACAACTTTTACAATGGGATGAACATTGAAATCGTGAAAATAAAATGAGCTGTTTTATAGAAAATTTAATTAGCTACTCGACCAAAATGTAAGAAACAGCATTTTTTTTCGCTTTTTCAATGTCCCTTATTAAAAGTTGTTTAGTTTGATAGTCTGAAGCACCCCCTTAAGAATGTAACGTATTTATGATTACATCCTGTATAATGCCTGCGACTTTGCGAAAGCAGCCAGTAGGTACAATGTCGACAATGTACGGACATTGCTGAAAATGCACGTAACATTATATTATCATGTAGGTTCATACATACCCACATTATGTTAAATGTCAGTTACGTAACATCAAAATTAACGACTAGCATTGCCACCTAATCAAGCGTACAGGTCATTTTGCCAAATATATTGTCCAAACTATCCACAGTGCCACTTAGGTACTTGTGGCGACTGTATCGTGGAAATTCCATCAGTACTGTTACGCAAAATACCAAATTCGACGAATGCAGGCGTTTTTATTCGACCACGGGAGAGCATTATCATTAAGAATCTAATATAGTGGAAACGCAGGATTGCCATTTTTAAATCGTTTTTACACACACCTTGCGATGTCTACGCTTTCACAATGAAATCATTCATGAATTGACAATCTTGGTATGACCACGAAATAAAAGAATTTCGATATATGAATCAGACTGAGAGGAGATGGAGAGAAGACCCACAAATTGGAGCAAAATACTATAGTACAATGCCAGCTCGTGGATATGTATACTAGTCTATTCTTCCAAAGACCTGCCTGAAGATGCGACGAACAGTGCAAACACGCCGTGAATAGCTTATATTATACTTGTAGTTGTATACGGTCAGCATAATAGGCGTGCATCTGGGCGTCAAATCCTCCAGCCGGCCGCGTGTCGCCGGTTGATAAGCAGTAGATGGGCTTGAAGTGTGTGGGGCTAGACACGAGCACGGGCGGAGAATGATGCGTGAAAGAAAATAGGCTTAATTAAGATAAACTTGACCCGGCCTTCGATTTGGGGTCGTGACGCTTCTTTAGTCTTTGATGGCTTTTACTCATCGGGTTACACGCTCGCTTGCATAATCTATTCACGCTTCGCTTAAATTAACTGCAGCTTTCAAATTGCACCATCTCGCTAAGTAGGCGTAACGTGGATGTTCTGAATTTTTTGAATATATATTCTTACTACCCCCTCGTATAGTCGTGAGCATGTGTTATGCTACATTATACAAAGGAATATTATAAATAAGACAGTCCGATTACTCAGTTCGTAGCGTCGCGGGTTTCTTATTCCGCAAATAGGTACGTGTATGTTGGATACAATTATTTGTGCTCAAGTTATGGATAGTACAAGTATTTGTATCTTTATATTCTATAGTCTAATCATCATAATACAAGTCTGAACTGAATCTGGAAATACTTGGATTGGGATTAATTTTATTTAAATGATAATCTATGAGAGTGCACTTACCTACCTAGCTAAGCGGTATTCAAACTTAAATAATCATGAGGTTCATTGTCAAGAAAGCCATTCAAAATTGATGGTTCGTAAGCAAGAATTTAAGTCATAAAGTATCTTATCATCCACAAGCGTTCGGCGGACGTTTATACAAAGACAATAGAGCGAGATATGACGAAAATTTTCAATTAAACAAAACAAAACAGCGCGGCGGGCGTCTCTCCTTCGAGGGTATTGTATGGCTCACGACAGTTGGCAGTGGCGGGAATGGCGTGAAATGGCGTGGCGTGGCGGACGTCCGGCGCTCGGATGGCGGAATGGCGTCGCGGGATACTAGCAGCCAGGCAGAGCTGGCGACGTGAGAATGGCGCGCGGCTCACTCGCACCATTACGCTCGGAATGGCGGAGATTACGCCGATATCATACGAAGGTACCGTCTTGGAATGTCTAACGAGATATTCGATCACGACTTCGGACGCAACAGAATCCTTTCACAAGCTACGAAGCTAGCTCTACTAATCGAACGCAATATTCTTGATGATGGTAATTTTGTTTTCAATCTCAATTGCGAAACTCTCATCAAACTAAATCTTGTGTTCGATCGAAACGATTAAAATTGAAAACATCTTGCGTTTGCTATCTACCCTAAATTCAAGACTCAAGGACGTAAAACATAATGGCCCCTAAACAAATTCACAACACCATACTTATTCTATAGCATACAGTGACATCATCTAACAGATAAACAGACAAATGCACAATACACGATACAAATCTCGCGACAGACTCCCGACATACCTCCCCTCGCTTCCTGCATCATAAGTAAGACACGTCACAAGTAAGTATACAACTCTACTTTGCATCCGCACAAAACTACTCTCAGTTTTAAACTGTTGAACATAGAG
Organism: Agonopterix heracliana; assembly: GCA_963693445.1. Classification (NCBI taxonomy): domain Eukaryota; kingdom Metazoa; phylum Arthropoda; class Insecta; order Lepidoptera; family Depressariidae; genus Agonopterix; species Agonopterix heracliana. The sequence goes on from OY856310.1 coordinate 9,520,768, forward strand.
TAAAAAATCGCGGCGCAACAGACGTGACGAAGGCAGAAAGAGTAGTCGGGACCTACCACCGTCAATCCACCGAGAGGGAACGCTATTTCGGTCTGTACAGGCATACACAAGCGGTCTTTGAAATTTTAATCGTTGCATTCACCCTGCCCTTATGGCACACTAGAGACCGCGTGCTGCCATGTTCATCATGAGAACAGAACCGAAAGCTCGTGACTCGTGTTATGTAGGGACGTTTCGTAGTGATGCCTTATTAGATAACGGGTTGAAAGCAAGAACTCACGCCACTCTCGAATAATTGTAAAGCTATTGTAATTCGCAACGTTAGTGTATCAAATGCGACAAATTATGGTTGTGGTTGTAAAATTTTTAGTGCAATCAGTCATGATTGATTGTCAATGATTTTGACACATTCTATAACGATGATGATACGCAACAAAATGCACAGGTATTAGGTATAGCTTATTACATGTATTTTAAGCTATTGATAAGAGGATTAGACTTGGTGATTCGTAAAAGTGACATGATCTTGTAAATAAGGTGCGAAACAGTGTGGCCGGCGGGTGGCGCGGCGCGGTGCCGAGGCGTGAAGATAAATCACAACGGAACCCTGCGCTATTGTGTCCGACACGCACTTGGCCGGTTTTTTTAAGTTCTACATTCGTTTTGGATAATGGCTGTTGCGTGTCCATAGTAAATTAAAATAAGCTGGTAGTGCTAACAACAAATTGACAAGATGTAACAAAACACCCTAGTAATATTTAAAGGGGTGGCATAAGCATAAGCATATGCTCACGACTATATTCCCCGAGGGGGTAGTCAGAGATATTCTGAAACCTTAGAACATCCACGTTTCACCAGTAGTACCGAAACTCTGTCCAGTGTGACGGGGGGTGAGCCCGTCGCCACTGATAATGGACTTTGGGTACAATACATGCCTCGAAATTGAAGCATGCAGGTTTCCTCACGATGTTTTCCTTCACCGAAAAGCCAGTGGTGTTACAAATCGTACATAAATTCCGAAAAACTCATTGGTACGAGTCGGCCTGGACCGGGGATCGAACCATCGCCACCTGCACGGCAGGCAAGGTTACTCGCCACTGGACCACCACGGCTAAAGGGGTGGTTAGATCATAAAACTGAATAACAATCACTAAGGGACAACGTTGAAAAAAAAACTGTCCCATATATTTGAGTTGATTTGAATTTAAAGAAACCTGCCTTTTTGAAACAGCATCAGGTTTCTTGTCTATTCTTTCATAATGTTGGCTATATTGAAAGTTTTTCAGTTAACCACCCCTTTCTAAGTATATTAATAGGGCGTTTTGTTACACCCTGTAAAATAGGTATGTCTATTTTAGGAATTGTTTGACTGACCTACTAACGTAACATGTAAAAGGAACCAAATTATTGACCCTAAATAATGAAATTTGAACCGTAATGTTTAGGGTAGGCCTAATTCAATACAACCCTAGTCTCACCTGCCCTCTATCTCCATAAGATTTGATTTGATTTCATTTGGAATACGCAAACTGTATCTCAAATGTATTATGTATGAATCCATATCGGAGGGACGAAGTACTCTGCTATTCATAAGGGTAACACTCAATGATGAATCTTAAATAATAATGCAAAAAGAGTTATTTTTACGTGTCACGCTAACTGAATAAACTGACCAGTTGCGTGAACAAACATAAAACATGAACGACGACAGTCGGCCCTTTGGAAATGCTGAACCATTTATCATTAAAAAAAATGCCGTAAACACGCGAAGAAAATTCATTCAATGATTCACGGTGACTACGTTATGTGCAAGAAATATTAATTCTTTTGTTTTCTATTCAAATTAGAATTGAATAGAAAAACAAAAATTTATTTTTAAGGGTATATTTTCGTTTGTGACGTCATCACTTGCTGTCAATTTTCAATAAAAAATGTTGATAATGTTTTGTAAGTTTTCCGTGACCTTTTGTTTGAGCTCCCACCATCGATAAGAAAAGTGTTAAGTATTTTTTGTGAAGAATACCTAGTTAGTAGGTAGGTTTTTTTTCACGCAATAAGAAATTCATTACTTAACTAAAACATTTTAAATTAACCAAAGTGGGAAGTTTCGGTTAATTTAAAGTGTAACCTACATACATACCACTTTTTTCAAACTAAATACGATCATCACTGTGGGCAAAAAAATTGTGTATAGAGATACAAAAATTATGATTTCACAATATGTAGAGGAACGGAATATGCCTACATAACTAATTTAATTTATTAAACACTTATTTTTTTAAATATTTTTATAGTTTCAAGATTACACATGTGATATTTTTTACTAACCGACAAGGAGGAGATTCTATGATATATAGGTATACCGCCGGTATTCTAATTTTGTACATACTGAAAAAAAAAATCACCGACATTTTCGTCAATTCGGTATGTCAAGTTTTTTTTTTGGGTGGACAAAATGGAAAACCATTTCGAGATAATTGTCTCAATAACAATATTTTATATGTCAGAATATTTAAAATGAAAGGATTAAACTAAATATCAACTTAAAATAACTGGTCATTCAGAAAAAATATGTTCAATGTGTCAGAATTTGACATTTCATGTTGCCGTTTCTGTTTCCAACATGGAGTAAGAAAGAGAAGGCAGGTAATTTTTATTTTTTAAATTAAATTTTTAAACAACAAAATTAACAACGTGGAGTTCGAATAATTTTTTCGAGCCCGCTTTTGCCATTTACAGATAAACTTCATGAATTGAAAAAAATAAATGTTTCTTATAATGATATCTTCTATCCGTAAAAAATATAAAATAAAGCATTTGCATCTTCCTACTGCTGATGCGACTTTCAAAAATCATACTTCAGCAGTGCTATTTTTGAAAGTCAAATCAGCAGTAGGAAGATGCATATCTCCATAGTAATCTCCATAGTAATTTTGTCATTTTCAACTGCTGAGCTCAGCGAATGAGATTCAAAAATCGCACTCCAGGGCACTATTCAATAAACGCGACAATTACAAGTGAAAGGCGACAGGCGAAAATTCGACAATTATTTACAGTTCAATAAAAATGTACATTGACAAAATTGTCAAGAGCATTGAGTTCTGCTTACGTAGGTCGTGGGTTCTAGTGACATGTCACTTTGTGCATTTTTCCCCAGTTTGTTAGGATATTAAAGGCTGAATCACATGATTCCATGCTTCGGATGGCACGTTAGGCCGTTGATCCCGGCTACTATCTTTGGTTAGGTACATAAAAACCACGTCAGAGGCCCGTAAGGCGGTCTGAAAAAAACTCTGATACCAGGGCTTGCTGCCCACACGATAAGAAGAAGTGTTTAATAAAACAAATACTTATGTCAAGTTTTTCAGGACATATTGTCATTATTTCTATTCTATTTTTATTAAATGGCGTTTCCTTGTTAGATTTCGCCAGTGTCAAGTGTTGAAGATATATTTATTAGATATTGTACGGTAATAGGATATGGCGATCTAAAAACCCCGTTTTTAAACAAAAACACACACTTGAAACCACCATAAAACGGCGGAGCCACTTGGGCAATCAAATCGCAAGCCGACGACACGTCTACTTGTTACCTCCTTAGCCACGCGACTCCTCTGTCAGGAGAAAAATTATTCAACAGAAATATGTCAAATTGTCGCTACAATCCGACAAATTTCTTTTCTCAAACATGCTTGGAAATTTGAGCATTATGTTGACAACCTTCTTTGAAATAAATCGAAATTGCTGTACTATGCGAGCAGTGGCCGGCAATAGTTGTATGAAAATCTATATCTGTCGTAGTTTAGCGGCCAAATAAATTACATAGTAAACTTATATTATGTCGTGTAATTTAAAAATGGAACGATCTTTTACTCCGAAACATGGCAACCAAGGAGGTAACTTATCAAAGGTTTGGTTTAAATTTTGAACTGGCTTGCAAATAAAAAGCTTTATAATGAAAAAAAAAACGAATGGACACTTTAACCACGGATAAGTTATAAGTTACTAGCTTTATCGCAGGAAAAATTATTGTTGTTCGTCATTGATTTCGAAAAGTTGATTAATTTTCATTTCCGCGCATCCATAATTCATAATTCATAATATTTATTGCATAATCATAATAATAACATAATAGCATTGTTTGAGAAAAGCACTATACAAGCCTTGGCCACAACTAGGCATTGATGGACTTACGTATGAGTGCCTTGGCTTCGCCTCGGCCCACATTTACACGTTCGTCCATCGATGAGTCTTTTGCTGGCCACTGCAGTAATGTAATATAATTTTCCACCATGACATTTTGACGAAATTATCAGATTTTCCACCTGTAATTGTCACGCTTATTGTCACGTTTATTAAACCGGGCCCTGTAAACTCCTCGGTAAATTTGAAAAGTACATAAAATAACTGGCCGATAAAAAAAACAAAATTATAATGTCAGAATTTGACATTTTATGTTGCCGTTTCTGTTTCCAGCATCGAAGTAGAAAAAGAAAGGTGTCTTTTTTAGATTAGCAAAGTTTTTTCTACATGAGTTCGAATGATTTTCTTGTGACCACTTTTGTATTTAGAGATTACCGTTCAAATTCATTTAAAAATGTATTTGTATTGATAAACTAGCTAGCTTTTACGGTTCGCTTTCATTGCAACAAACTATCTTTCATAAAAAATACTTATTTTATAACTATCTCCCATAATCTGTATATTCTTCTGTCTAGCCCCACACCAAGAAATGGTGGTTGGGCAAAAAATCTCGAGAGAAATATATCTCAAGACAATAATTATATTACTACTATTGTATTGTATGGTATAGTCAAAGTGAATTTACGCTATGGTATGGTGCTAAGGGACCCTCCGTACGTGAGTCCGACTCACATTTGGCCGGTTTTCTTTAAATATAGTAGTTAACTTAACAAAATTTTAAAAATATTGCTTTTATGACTAGTGGAGAAAAATTAGCCGTGGAATTTAAATATTCCCATTGTTTTGGCAGACGTGCCTAAACCACTGAACCGATTTTGATGGTTGAGATGTCATTCGACTGCAATTTAAGTGTGTGATTGAGTCATAATTGCAAACATGACGTGGATGTACATTGAAGATATTTATAAAAATGTTAATTGGCGGTGTTTGGAATAGGTAGGTATTAACCTACGTAATGGAATACATTGAGACCATTTTTAGAATTTTTGTCTGTTTGTTTGTGCACACGTTATTTTAAAACTACTGAACAGATTTGGATTTCACGAAAGCATAGGGCTTAGTTTGGATTGGCATCAAACTAGTACCTACCTAAGTAATAAAATCTTTTCTGTTCAATTATTCATTGAAATTGGTAGGAAGCAAGTTTTTAGTTGTTTTGATATTATTTGCAGTGATTTAATTTCAGAAGTAAATAAAAATTGCATGATTTTCTTATCAAGAATTTTATACTACGTAGGTAATTTAATCTTCTTGCTTAGAATTTATTTGAAACTGTGCGCGACTGTATTGGTAATTGTATATTGAAAAGCCGACCAAAGAGAATGGTCATAGATTTGGTATACGCTACTTAGACGACACTGACATAATTGAAGTCATTTCAATTTGATTGAACAATATGACAAAAATTATCCTAGAATTCGTATTTTTTTTTTGGAATACAACATAATTTTAGCTTTAGAAAAATACAAATAATGAATTATTCCATTCAATTACCTTTGTGTTTCAGTCATCCACAGACGGATCGAGAAAAAAATTGTCGCAAAATATTTTTAAAACATTTGACGCGGACGTGCTCCAGTAACGGCATTTCGCCGTACAATGAAAAAAATCAGAAACAAGGATAATTTTGCAGTTGTCACAGGATGTCAAAAGCTTGAATTTGTTCGCCATTTTGTATGGTAATCACAATATTTGATTTTAAATAATATGTTTTCAAAAATATTAGTGTTTCAGACTGGTATTTCAAAAAATCGATTCATTATGTTTTTTAAATTTATATAAACTTTCTTTTTACGTAAACTGTAAATTCAACCGTGTAACGTAACCCTTCTAAAAATGTTCCTAAAGTAACCCCATTTTTAGCAATATTTCGACGAACAGTGTCCGGATTTTATGCGATTACTAAAATAAATTATATGAAACATACAAAAAAACGATTCATTACATTTTTAAGTAAAGGCAGTTCTTTCATAATAAATATAAAACACTGGATATGCAATAGCATATCACTGAAAACAATGTTCCTAAAAGTAGGGGTTTTAGAAAATATACCCTTAACATACAATTTTTGAAATAAAACTTTTTTACGCACGCTTGACTTGTGGAGTAAGCGGGCGAGGCGAGAGGAAGTTTTACTTCATTAGTGTCGTCTAAAGCACACTCGTTTTTGTATTTTTATCATTAAGTTAAAAAAAAAACGTTATAATACATTACAGCTTGCGGCCGTAGCATAATGCGCAATAAAGCTATATCACGTCTTTGTCTTGCGCGCAAAGTGAACCAGCACTATATCGTGCTGCCATGCTACGGCCGGTGATATGTAAAGACATTTTTTATTTACGTACTGAATGGAATTTAAATTTCATAACGTTGCTCGCATAACTTTTTTTATTTTTAAGATTTATAAAATACAGGATGTTATAAAACTGATCAACTTTTACTATAGGAGCAAAGCTGTCAGAGCAAAAAGAAAACCTCATACATTTTAATCGACACTATACCTAGTATGGAACAGCAGATTTTTTTTGCTCTGACAGGTTTGCTCCAATAGTAAAAGTTGATCAGTTTTATAGGTAGAGTATGTTGTTTAAAGGTTAATGATACTCTTCCCCTGTATATTAAAAACTGGCTACAAATACTGAGTTTTTATAGCCAAGTACCTGTATGAAAAAACTAAACCGTAAATAAGTCCTCAATTTTTAGTTTATGGTTGAATTATGTGAATCTAATTACCTATATTGATGCTTTTCATATTATATGATAACTTTACACTAGAAACTCCACACCCCGAACCTGGACTGCAATCGCGGTAAATATTCGGTGATTGAACCGTGATTGGACTACGTACGAACCATACATTTTGACACATTTGGTATTGCGCTAATCGCAGTACTGTTCTTGACAGCCGTTAGAGCCGTTTTGACAAGTCGCTCAGACAGGCTGTCAGTTACATAGAGATTACCGCGATTCGGAATTTAGCAAAGTTGAATAGTAATTGGGTTGCAATTTGACTAGAACTGAAATCTATGTTTTAACTAAGCCCAATCGGGCTCCTGGGCAGTCAGCCTCAATACGACCATAGCTGACTGGCTAATCTTTCCACTACAGCATGGGTGTTTGTCATACGATATAGCTCGCGCTGACACGAAAGAAGAAATAGAATACTCTGACCTCTGAACGGCAAGTTCTTTTTGACTGTATGTCCCATGCCATTATACGGGCTTCGGTAACATAAACAAAACTTGTGTTGAGGTCTGATTTCAGGAGCGGTTCGTCAGAATTCCGAATCATTTTCTGCCAATCCGATGAGATTTCGTTGGGTCAATCAATTAGCAGGGATTAAAAGTTTATTTGACAATTTGATGTTTTAATTCCGGTCAACATTTTAGTTACATTGTACATAAATTGGTACGGAAGAGTGTCACAAAACACATAAATAGTGCTTCATACTTTTTTTTTGAAAGACATTTACATCGAAAACACGAAAAAAAACTGGTGTCCCATACATTTGCGTCGAGAAAGTTTGCAGTTTTGTATGATTTCGGTTTAGGTCCCATAGAAAAAGTTGTTTAGTTTGAATGGTTTGGTTATCCCCCTAAAAAACCGGTAAGATATTAAGAAGGACCCTGTATAAATAATTAAGTATACACAGATAAAACTAACTCAAGCATAATAATTGTAAGGATGTCAAAAAAAGCGAGACAGAAATAGCATAAGCTAACACATGGAATATAGGTTAACATTTAACCCTCGCAAGTTAGTGTGGTTATTGAATTTTATATTCTGGGTCTCGAACATTCTATTTTAACAGTGTTAAAGGGGGACAGAAATAGTCCCTCTGTGCTTTCATGTTAGTTAAGACTCATTTCGGCAACGCGTTTGTATGGTGAATGCAAATAAGATTTAAATTTTAGAGTAGGATACATGCTTGTTCTGTATGTTGTGGGGAAAGTCTTAATGAGTCATTGTGTATTAAGCAAACGTCCTTGGGTTTATTTTATTTACTAGTGTTTACACTCGACTTCGTCCGCACAAATTATATACCAGATTTTAAGTCAGATCATAAGCTATCAAACAAAAAAGTTTCAAAGTTTCATCAAAATCGGTTCAGTAGTGTGCGTGATGCGCGAACAAAAAAACAAACAAAGAAACAAACACACAAACAAACAGACAGACAACATTTCTAAAAAAAGGTTGATTTCGAGTCAGGGATTACGTACCCAAAATTATATCGTAATCTTTTTTTTGTAAATATCTTCTACAGACAGTTTAGATTCAAGGAATCTATGAAACTTGCAGAGCGACATATGTAGTCTCAAGCCAAGCTCTCATTACATGCTATTATATACGGATGGACGGCCGGACAACGTGGGCTTATGAATAGGGTCCCGTTTTCACCCTTTGGGTACGGAACCCTAAATACCGGTTTCGAATGATAATAGCATGGAATCTTCCTTTAAATTCAAAGCTTTGTATAGGTCCTTGAATGATCACGGAAATAACAAAAAAACAGAACATTACCAATTAAAATGAAACTCATTCAGTAAACAGCTGGAATACGTACAGATTTAAAAAATAAAGTTTTTAACGAAGGTAAAGCAAATCACACGTGTCAGTTAGATCCCATGTGTTGACACAATCATGTCATCAACCATTTAGTTTATTTTACAGTGACAAAATGATTAATGAACGGATAATGATTCATCGATTCTCAATTGTTTTATAATGATCACATAGAAGGGAACCTCCTTTAAATGTCATCAACAAAACAATTATTTTGTGCGTGGTAAATTCTTCGTAACTACAGAATAACAATGGGAATAACTTTTATTTTTAGATCGCGTTAACACCACTTGTTAACGAACTATTTTTACAAGACTGTCCAGTAGCCTGATTGAGGACAAATTCTCTAAAAAAAATACTGTTTGTTTGAAATCTTATTGTTCCATTTCTGCAGTAGGTACGACAGTAACTTGTGCTAACTACCGTATTCAATTGGTATCAAATAAACATGGTGTTATTTGGAAATTTTGGGCGGTTCTGCTATAGTTAATTATATCTCAGAGAATGGACACGACGATCACAGAAACAAAATTTTGCTAAAAAAATTGTCTAGTAGTCGTAATAGTTACGTAACGATCTTGTAAACGATATAATCGGAAGTTCGAAAGCTTACACAATATCCCTATCGTTATTTAAACATTGTCATATTTGATATACGAGTACCTACATACATTTATTTACTATATGAACACGAAATGGTTAGGGGTATCAGATTTTCACTAAATCAAATTTTTCAGCAACCTGAAACGCTTGCCAGCGCAGCTGTAATCAAATGCAATTTAGAACGTGCTTTTGAAAATAAAATGTTGTATTCTATCTAGAGTTATTTTCGTACCGTACCATAAAATGTTCCCCGAAATGGTAGTGAGTTTATGTATGTAAGTTATTTGAAGTCCCTCTAAAACGCGCTATTTCGATGCCAGACGGAATTAAAGCATCGCTGCACCGCTCTGCTCTTCTATGTATAAGCATTAGTCTTCACCCACTTTACGGTCGAGTAAAAGTTGTCACCGTCAGCCGCAGCTGACGTCACGCTCAATTTGTATGAAAACAGCTGAGCGTGTTTCGGAATATTCAAGTCTATGGATAGACAGTGATATTAGGGCTACTCGGTCTGGATCTGGGTTATTCTCAGAGCGTTTAAACGCCCTAATTTATCTGGCCGAACATTATCAATTTATCAGAAAAGGAATACTATTTTATAGCACTGTTAACAACGTCCAGCATAGGTAGCATGACACCGTGATAAAGCGCTATCACACTTTCGCCCTCTTTCTATTTGCACGTGAACGAACGAGATAAAAGACGTGATACAGTCGTATCACGTGTAGCATGCTACCAGTGCAGGAGCTTTATAACAGTAGTATAAAATTGTATGTAATTTCTTATAAACAAAGACAATGTCCGGCCAGATAAATTAGGGCGTTCAAACACTCTGAAGATTCCGTCTCTCTTTTTATTTAATACTCATTTAAAAATGTATCTTGATGTGAAATAAGATTTTAAAACATGACCTTGTGGTCATTCTTAATATGCTGACAGTTTTTTAAGAAGATGATCTGTCAGACCATTAGAATGAACAACTACAAAACTGAAAACCTACTCCAATAGGACAGCAGATTTTTTTCTCGTATTTTTTATTTCAGCCCCATAGAGAAAGTTGTTCAGTTTCATGGTCTGATTATCCCCTTAAAAACCCGTCAGCATATTGTTGTAAGACCCTGTTATTATTCTAGTCTATTAATAAAGCACTGCTCGAAAATGCAGTAGAACAAAGAGCAAAATTATTTCTATAATTAGAACACTCTAGGAAAATGCAATGGAACTAATACCCTAACAAAATTAGCCACCAAATTAATTATTCGGACGACGTGCTTCGGGCAGAATAAATATGTTCTAAAACAAGTTTCCACATAATTTGTAATATTGCTAAATTCACTGCAAAATGCGCCTTAAATTATAAAGTCACTGTCATAGAGAAGGTCATTTATCGTAGGTACCTACCTGCCTACTGATAATTTAGAACTGACGGGCTTGCTTACGAGCGTTTTCTTGCCACGCGTAGCTTGAAAAGCAACTAACTACGAAAAATCTTGATGTTTACCAACAGCACCAACTGAGCGTCATATCTTTCCTGTTGGGACGGACCCATAAGTACGAGCAATTGGTCACTTAATTCAGTGTAACATTCGATCGATGGTAATCAGAAAAACAGAAAGGTCTAAATATTATGTTATTGCATTCACTGACAGAAATTGAATGAGGGCAGCGCAGGGCCGGAAGGCCTATGTCCAGCAGTGGACGTCTTTCGGCCGAGATGACGAGTGACAAAAAATTACTCCATAATAACATTTTATAGTACAAATCCTACGTTACAGAACAGCGCTTTATACCAGCGCTATTAACTACAGTACAAACCCTACGTTAAAGTTAGCAAAACATTAGCTTAGCGCATTTATACTTTATGTAAATTATAATATTATGTATCAACTAGTACACCGCCGTAGCATTTATCTCATGTAAGACTTCTTCCATCCACTGGTTGTCTGGAAGAAATCACTTTTAGTGATAAGGCCGCCTTTTGTACCCTTCTTGTTCGTGTATATTGTTGTTGATTTTTTTGTATTTTTGGTGTGCAAATAAAGAATATTTATCTTATCTTATCTTATCTTAGCAGCAAATTTCGAATAAAACATGTTTTCCAGTAGTTTTCAAATATATTTTGTTATTATTGTTTTATTGTCAAATCTTATTTTGTGTCACCGCGTGCCTTTCTATTAATAAACGTGTTCAAAGCAAAATAAAGAATAATTGGTTCAAAGGAAATAAATTGATATATCGCTGTTGAGGAACCTACATGTTATAAGAAGTTAATTTACCCTTAAAAGATTATCTTCGTAGAAAGACACAAACATCCATGGAGTCAATTAATTACGCTCCGTTTTTTCTAATGAGGAAGGTTTTGGGGAGGTTAATGAAATGGCTTTATTCGTTTTTATCAAAATACCGATTCAGGCAGTTTCATATACTTACAATAACGAGCGAAACACGTGTTTGAAGCGCTGTTATAAACGTCCATAAGCCGTAGCATGATGCGAGCAACAAGTCTGTATCACGACTTTTATCTCGTTCGTTCGCGCCCAAATAGAAAGACAGCTCAGGCGCGATATCGCTTTATCACGCTGCCTACTGAAGGCGTAGGAGCGCTTTAAAATTGTATGCCTTTTCTTATAAAAAGATGAAAATCTTCAGCCAGATAAATTATGGCGTTCAAACGCCCTGAAGATTCACCCACCTACTCAACTCACTTGCTCTTCTTAACCCATATTCATAACCAGGCCTGACTGACTGAACTCAAAAAGAATAGTCTGCGCGCGAAATAATTACGGGCGCGCTCGAGCACGTTCACCTGCGCGTGCGATCGAGCCATCGAGGTGAAGGTCACGCTTTGTGAACGGAACGAGTAACGACAAAAGAACGCAAAAGTCAAATTCCTGCCAGCCATCTTGAATTTTCGGTTTGACCGGTTTGAGATGAGATGAAATGAGATGCTATGGTTTTATTAGTTTAGTTTAACATCGGAATGTACTAAAGTTATCTTTTAGTAGTTATATTATGTTAATCGATAATTAAAAAGCTGAATATTGATTATGTTTAAGCACATTATTTAATTTCCGTCGCCGTGTGGTTTCGGGTTATGGAGCACACCAATTAATGCCGTGATTGCCATAAGAGGCGAATAAGGGATTATAGCTGCTAATAAAGAAAGATAATAGTTTTCTTCTCTCACCTGTCACCGCTTGACATGACTGAAACTTACATTTCTAAATGTGAGCATCGCTACAACTACTTTCTTAAACAAAAAGTTGGTAGTTTTAGCAATTTTTCTGACCCCGAAAGGGATTACGGTCGTGAATTTATGTAGATATATATTGTGAAAAATATTGTATTTATTTAAGTCAACAATTCACAACACAACAACAACAATTCAACAACAACAACAACAATTCATTCACTTCAATGCAATGACTCTACCCAAAGTTTATGAAACAGCAGTTAGCTTTTTTCACGATTTCACTGTTGGTCCCATAGTGAAAGTGTTTCAATTTGATGGTCTGTAGCCTACTATACTAAAGTCAAGAACAGCGTTTTCTTCCAGAGCCGTAGTTACCCGACGTTTTAAACATTCCTTGTGAATAAAACACCATGTCTAATCAAGTAATTACTCGATTAAGTATTCGAATCACCCTTTAAAATACAATTTAACTGGATTAATGGTTTTAGCAAAAATCGATAAACACCACATTTTTTTAAGTGAGGTTTCAATTTCATTTAATATGTGTTGATCACTGACATATAATACTCTAGCAATAGACAAGCCCTTTTATAGAAACAACGTGTTCCAGTTTTAGCACCGCATTGATGTTCCCAAATTTACTTCGTCATTATGGCAATCTTCTTATCGTGTGGGCAACTGGGCAAGCCCTGGTGTCAGAGTTTATTCAAACCGCCTTACAGCCTCTGACGTGGTTTTTATGTAACGACTACTAGCCACCAGAGATAGTAGCCGGGCGGGACCTACGGCTTAACGTGCCATCCGAAGCACGGAATCATCTTTCTTTTCAGACAATCAGGTGATTCAGCCTGCAATGTCTTAACCAACTGTGGAAAAACGCACAAAGTGACATTTCACTAGGTGTATTCCCCCATGGGAATCGAACCCACGACCTCCGGCTCCGTGTCAAGAGCTCAATGCTATTAACTATTGACCACGGAGGCATGGCAATGACAGACCGCAATGTGTCATTTTGTGTTGTTTTGTGTGACATGTTATTTGTTTGTTTGAACGTGCTTGTCTATCTCTCGAGTATATGTCAGTGATCAACACCTATTTAATGAAATTGAAACCTCACTTAAAAAACTCAAATCGCCTTACGCTTTCATGAACCTGAACAAAGCTACCAATTAAGCTTCATAATCGTCAGCACCCTTATATAATTAATACTACAGAAATTAAAACTCCAGCAGTACTACAGACTACAAAAAATACACAATCGTAGCTTTGAGCTCTACCGAACATTAATTAAGACGAAAATCATCTGTATCGAAAGGTCTTAAGGAAAGAAATGGAAAAGAAGCTTTGAGATTGTAAAGTTAAAAGTCAAATTACAGTTTCTGGGGAAAGGTATTGAACGGCACAAATACTTTGTTTTGTGCGGTTTACGCTCCAATACATTGTGGTATTTAGGAAGACAGGTCTTTGGCGTGGATCGAGGAAATCTATTGTTTACGTATTTATTTATGGTTCATTGTCACTCTCTATGTCAGAACAAGTTTGGAAGCATTGACCAAGACTTCGTTTCGGAGAGATTACTTTTAAAAGCTATATGACTTTTACAGACATTGCAAAAATAAATCAGTTCTCCATACAAAATGATAAGGGAATCGAAACTATTTTTGAATTTTTTATGCAAAAATAAACTTTTAATTTTCCTTCATACATACATACATATTATGCTCACGCCTATGTCCAACTAATGGGGTGGGCAGAGACAATAGATCACCACATGCTACGATTCTGACATACATCTTTCGCCTCCTCAACATTCATAAGTCTCTTCATACAAGCTCGTCGGTTCCGGGTATATTTTATTTGGCCCTTCTTCAGTACGCATCCGATTTGGTCAGCGTTTTTTGTTTCCAATTTCAGTATTTGTTGTACAATCGTGCAGAAACCAAATGTAAAGAATTTGATGTTATCTGAGAGACAGGCAATCGTTCTTTTCACATACTTTAGGGCGTGCTTCAGACCATCAAACTATAAGTAGTACATAACGAATTTTTGTGAAAAGAAGATGTAGATTTGTAGATTTAATATAAGTATAATAATGACTTGATAAAAATTTAAACTATTAAAGTTTCATTAAAGTTCATCAAAAGTTTGTAAAGGATCATCTTAAAAATAAATCAAAGAAATAAAACAACAGTGTGTAGTGTGTGTGGGTCGAATAGCCTCAGACGTTTTCTATAAACAGTTTTTTCTCGATATTTTATTGGCTCCACATTGAAAGATGTTTAGATTGATGGTATGAAGTACCCTATTTACTTAAAGCATTTAATTTTATTAAGAGAATATTATTCCGAGAGCGAAAATGCGCTCTGCATACAAACGTACATGGTGATATTTTCAATACTAACCAATTAAAGTCAATGAAATTTTGCAGAAACAATCTAGAAACAAATCTCTATGCTTCTATAGAGTCAGATTTTCGTTAAAATATACAGTTTCAATGCTAGGATTAATTTAAGATTTGTATAGAAATCTTTGAGTCACTGTAACTTGAAAACTATATATTTTAACGAAATTCTGACTCCATACAAGCATAGAAATTTGTTTCTAGATTGTTTCTGCAAAATTTAATTGACTTTAATTGGTTAGTATTGAAAATATCACCATAGTACGTTTGTATGGAGCGCGCTCCGAATAATATACCCTTAAACGCTGTACAGTTAATAAAGGTAAACATTTTAAGATTCATATAAGTTCATCAAAGTTTTTAAAAATACCCAAAAAAAAAGATTAAAGAGATGAACCGACAGTTTGTAGAGTATAATATTTATAAAACACCTATGCAGATAGGTCGCCTGATAACGTCGGAGCACAGGGCGAGTAGCTAACGAGGGGAAAAGTGCCTATTTCCGCGGCGTAATGACCGTCCTACTCCTCCCGTCCGCCCGAACTGTCTAGATATTATTTAGACAGCTAGTAGACACACGTTAGGCAAACAGTCGTTTAGCTCTCTATGAGGCGTAAAGGCTGTAGGCAATTACTGCAGTGACACGAGTAAAGTGGACTTCTCAACGTTTAGGTATACGAGTATCTATGATCTTAAAAACCGGCCAAGTTAATGTCGAGCCACGCGCAGTGTAGGGTTCCGTAGTTGCCCGAGACAGTGTGCGGACTTTGAATGTTTGTTACTCGTTCATCCCCTATTATTACTATAGTATATTTTTACGTGTAGGGGAAGTAGGTACCCTAAAAAATGTTTTTAAAAATTGTATTATCCACTTTGTCGGTGTGATCAATATGTAGGTATACCTATGCCAAATCACAGCTTTCTGTACTAAGCGTCTCTGAACTAAGCTGCGGACAGACTGACAAGGGATCCTTGTTGACTTCGGAACCCTAAAAGTGGATATGCAGGTTGTTAGGTAGACAGTTGCATTAAATCATTGGGTGATTGTAATCAGATTCATGATACTGAACAATTTTCTCAAAGGAATTCGACTTTTCATTCTAACGTTTGATCAGCAGTGTACAGGGTCCAATTTAATATACTGACACTTTTTTAAAGAGATGATCAGACCATCAAACTGAACAACTTTCTCTATGGGAACAACATTGAAATCGCGAAAAAAAATCAGCTGTCCCATACATTTGGCTCGAGTAGGTTTGCAGTTTTGTATGGAACAGAAGATTTTTTTTTACGATAGTTGTTCTGTTTGACGGTCTGATCATCCCCTTAAAAAAGTGTCAGCATATTAAGAAGGACCCTATACAATGTAGTATGGAAAGTCCAAATTTGTTTTTGATAATTTCATACAGATTTCTTAGGGAAAGTTGTTCAGTATCATGGGTAAAGTCACCCCTCAAAGTTATGCAACAATTTACCCTAACACTCTCTAGTATTTGGCATCTGGAATCAAACGTTAAAATGATACAAGGTGGAAGTTTTAATTGGCAGAAAAACACAACAATAATTAATTCGGGCAGTGAAAATAAACATTGAAAACGGGATTGGTCGGACCCTTGTCAGTGTCCGGAAATTTATTTAAAAAGTTAGCTATCTCGGCGATACGAAATGTTTTTATATAAGTGTGACAATACAGTTTGCTTCTACTGATAACATTCAATAAAAAAAAATATAAATGTATCGAATCATTTATATTAAAAGGTAAAATTATTGTCATGTATCATTAATTTCATCCGAGTAGCTTTACCCAAAAATGTCTCACATTCCTTACAAAATAAACATCTCATCATTATACGTAGCATTAAGCCTTAACTTCAACATATCGACGACACGTTTATATGAAAATTTAAGCAGCTTTTATGAAAAAAGAGCAAGCAAATGAACAACAAAAGTGTTCATACAAACATTCAATGAGGGATTTTCTACCTTACGCCAAATAAAAGAAAAAATAGTTCCAAATGGGTCGATAGATGACGTCGATGCGAGATTCGATGTGCGTACAACCATGCTGTTAATTAAATAGTAAAAGCAGTGCTAATGCACATACAAGAGTCAATGAATACATAAATAAAAAAAACATCTTTTGTCATTTAGCAATCGCTAGTCAATATTAACTATAGGCATATCACAAATCCTAGGAAAAAAGGAACCGTAAGCATTGGAAGTCAATCCGACTATAGGGTTGTCGACGCGAGGCGATATCGTCTGGCGATGGATAACTTTCTGGAATGTTTTGAGAACGGCCCTTGACCCGGAAACTTTCTCAAACTTCCCAACTACGATCCAGAACTGAAGGATAATAAATTTGCGCTAACTCTTTTCAGTTGTCCTATTTTACTGAATTCAGTCTGTCTCATTAAAACAATGTTTTTAGGGTTTCGTGCCGAAAGGGTGAAAACGCGGGACTCGCACTTGACCGTTTTTGTTTTAAAACATAATTATGAATCAAAAGCAATCAATAAGCAATACCTACCTAACCTAAGGGTTCATCTCTGGCCCATTTTGTTGGTTAGGGTAGTTTAAAATGTTAACTTTGAAGAGCTAATAACGGTTTGAAATATTAACATATACAGGGTCCTTCTTAATATGCTGACACTTTTTTAAGGGGATGATCATACCGTCAAACTGAACAACTTTCTCTATGGCATCAACATAGAAATCGCGAAAAAAATCAGCTGTCCCATACAAAACTGCAAACCTACTCGAGCCAAATGTATGGGACAGACGATTTTTTTTCGCGATTTCGATGTTGGTCCCATAGAGGAAGTTGTTGTTTGATGGTCTGATCATCCCCTTAAAAAGTGTCAGCATATTAAGTTGGACCATATAGTTCCTTGAAAATTTGGGGCAAGATGTAGTACGAATGCAACACAATTTGTTTGTTTTGCGTAAACTGAATCGTTATGTTCCCACCCATTATACAGGATACCTAAAATTTTACTATGTAGCCAACATCGAAATTGTGAAAAAACAAAATCAGCTGTTGTATAAAACCTACACTCAACTCAAATGTCGACTCAAACGGAACTGTAGATTTTTTAAATTCAATTTGACAAGTAGAATACATCGTCAAAGTATCCGCGCTAACTAAAAATGTATCCTCTAATTACAACAATATTGAAAAGTAGTTTTTGATAATGTCTCAAAAAATAAACGCCGTCATACGTACTAACAACAAGAACATTATCCAGGGAAAGATTCAATAGTCACACAAAACATAAAGTTACAGAGGATGAAATCGTACCGCACTTTCGTAATACAAAGGTGGAGTTCCTAACAAATGAGTTTCCAACAAACTCTCTATTGAATTCACGAACCGAGAGACAATATATAGTGAAAAGCATTTCCACTAGTTCTTGTTGTAAGTAGGTAGATAAATCCCTGAATGGACAGTTGAAAATACTTTACATGCAGTTCTGAATGGATTTTTAAATGAGCTTTATTTAGAAAAAGGTGCATGTCGAAGCGTGGAAAGCTCGCCATGCATCTCGCAGTTTTATACGCAAACTAATTGGGAATCGGAATATTATCAATCATTATGAGTATTTATGAAAATGTGGACTTATAAACTATGCAGGGTCCTTTTTAATATGCTGACGTTTTTTAAGGGGATGATCAGACCATCGAACTGAACAACTTTCCCCCGGAGAAAACGCGAAAAAAAATCAGCTGTCCCATACAAAACTGCTACGCAGATGGAACAGCTGATTTTTTTCCGAGATTTTTAATTATAGGGAAAGTTGTTCAGTTTGATGGTTTTGTCATCCCCATAAACACCGGCAGCATATTAGGAAGGACCCTGTATATACCAGTGGGGGAGACGAAGCTAAAAGCTGATGAAATTGGGCGTCGACTTAGGGAGAGGAAATATGAAGCTCTTGATCGTTTTTTTTTGTTTGTCTTAATTAGTTATTTTTTTATTATATTGTATATTATAACTATATGAACTATATAAAATATACATACTTACTGTTATTGATCAAAAGATGTTACAATCTGTACCATAAGTTTCCTGGAAAATCACCCATTTCGTTGGAACTACAGCTTTAATAATTGCAAAATGGCTTATCGACATGGAAACGAACTATTGTTGTACACAAGTGCCCACAGAACAGAACAGAATATGGCGTAGTTTTTGCATTAGGCTGCGTTCACCAGAGATGAGCGAGGTAGCGAGGCGGTGAGCGAGGAAACAATCCGCCAATAGCGCTCTCGCTCGATCACTTCATTGGGAAATTGAAGCACTCTCATTGGCCGATTTTTTCCTCGCTCACCGCCTCGCTACCTCGCACATCTCTGGTAGAAAAGCAGCCTTAGTATTACACACGGCGACACATCAAGTTGTACAAAACCAACATAATCTGGCCGCGCGACGTTATACGTTACTCGACCTAGACGTGGACAGCTTATTTTAGTTTTCCACGTCCATCTACACTTTCCATCAGGTAAGCTGAAGCACAGCATAACTATATTAGTCCTCACAGTACGGCAACGGATGTACTTGCGCAGAGCAACGGCCCCCCCAGGCTTACGGGGAAGCGGGCGGCGCGGATTTTCCCAAGATCTGTATGAAGATTTTGGGATCGACTGCGCATGACTAAGTATAAGTACCGGCGCGGCGGCGGGGCGCGGCGTATTACGAGCGTTGCCATACTGTAAGAACTCGTATAGTTATGCTGTTGTTGAAGCCAAGCGCAAACCCATAATTAATAAAAAAAAGTATGTTTTGGAGATGTTTGTACCTGCGCAGATCGCAGTGTAAATATCTGTAAGTTATCGAAGTTGCGGGTTATTAGGGTAGTGTATCACGTACGTGAACTTTTATTTAGTTACCCTGTTACTATAAAATGTATCCTAAAAGATCTTAAACCATCAGATTGAGTGCACAATAATATTTATACAACCCGCCCACTAAATCGACGAAACGTCCGCCTTCAATACGATTGCCAGCAATATCGAATGAATGAGATAGAGTTGATTTTTTGCGACTAACCTAAAAGGGTATCTTAAGCACAGAATCCTCGGACATTATCGTGAATGCAGACCCTTCCCTTAAGGTGAGCACTTTTATATGCCCATCAAACCTTACGAGTACAATAAAACACGATTGTTTTCCATTAACATGGACGTCCCTCCGACAGAGGTCGATGGATAAAATTTTGCGGGAGACAATTTATTTAATACAATGGTTAGACTATAAAGTTAAAAACGAAAGATTTAATAATCAGAACTACAGTTCTACGACGTTAGATTTATGACAGTCCTATCCTTGGACACAAGTTTATTCGAATCTATAGGCATCCCATTAATAAGTGGACGTTACAAAATTTATAGTAGCACAACAAAAGTATAAAACAGGCCTAAACAAACCAAATTAATTAGTTAATCAACTAAATGCCTTAATGAACTACCATTATATAGAGCCCAGTAAATTTAGCCTTGTATAGGTTTTTTGTTTATGTATAATGTAGGAAAGTAGGTAGGTAATGTAGGTATGTTTACACAGTCACAGTACCTACAGTCAAAACATTTGACTAGATAAGTACTAAGTAAAATAATAACACCTGTTATGTGCATATTATGAACTTATAAAAAAGTTTTGTTTTCTCCTGGACCTTTACACTTGGTTGGAGATCGACTTACACATTGCCGCTTTTTATTATTTGTTGTTATATTGTAGAGTTTGTTTTACGCTTGTATTTTAACTGTCTAGCTATTATCGTTCAAAATTTACAGCCATCAATAGGTAGGACAGACGGACGGACGGACGGACAGACAGACAATGTAGGCTTATGAATAGGGTCCCGTTTTCACCCTTTGGGTGCGGAACCCTAAAAATAATTATTCAGAATACGAAATGTCCGTCTACAAAACACACACTTACGTACAAACTTCTACGTAAACGAAGCAGGCGGTTCAGAGGAATATAAATTTTATTTACATTTAAAAGTATGGCGTCCCGTCAATTTGGAGTCAGACATCCATCCGAAGGGTCGGGAACAAGTAGATGGGATCACAAAATAGCAACCGTCAACTGGGAAAAGCTCGCTTTGCTTTAATTAAAAGTAAATTGTTTTACTAAGTACGCATGTGCATTAGGGGGGGATGTTTTGGTATCCTTTTGGTAATTATAACATTTTGAATGGTACACAATTTTGTAAGTTTAAGAAGTTTCACATACTATACAGACTTACGTATATTTCTAGTACTAGTCCTACTTAGACCATTTAACTATGGACGAGTTACGTTAATTTGATCAAAAAAATATTTTCTGACACTTTTTGCGTGGGACGAGGTAGCGTGAAATCCGTACAGATTTGATTCCATTACTTTAGAGTTTAGATTCCAATTTTGATTGTTTAAAATAATGAAAAATAGTCTCGCGTGGATGTCGTTCTACGTCATTTATTGGGCTTGTTGGCTTCTTCTTCTTGTGGTGCCATCTCCTATCGGAGGTTGGTTATCATTAGGGTTATTCGGACCCTGGAGACTGCAGCCCTGAACAGTGACAGTGGTGTTCATATCGAACCTTTTCTAGCTCGTCGGCTATTGTTCCGCAATTATAGACTATCTCGTTTAGTGATAAAGTGTAAAATTGAATGTAAATGCCCGATCAGTGGTCTTGTACCTACCTTGGCAGAGGGGAATGCTAATGCGAGGCTGGTCTCAATAAATGATCTACATAAGTTTTAATACTACCAATTTCTTGAGCATATCTTTTTCCAATATAGAGCAAATACAATTATAGATTGTATATTAGTTATTACGGTCTGATAGCTAAGTCGATAGTGAACCTGCTTGATGGTCTCAACCATCAGGTCGTGAGTCTCACAAGGGGAAAATATTTGTATGGTGAATACAAATATTTTTACCCAACCAGACAACGAAAACACAATACCAGAATCTGGTATGTGATCGAGATACATACATACCCATACATAACGACCGTAATCCCTTTTCGGGGTGGTCAGAAACATGATTGAGATAATTTTTATAGCATGCATAGCATGCGAAAGTAAATTATAAGCTTAAGGAAAGAAGTAAGGTTCCTAGTAGCAGTAGGAAGAAAATTAAAAGTAGATGCTCAAATAGCAGTAGGAAGAAAATTAAAAGTAGATGCTCAATTGGTGTCCAAAAGGGCGCGACTTGCTATACACAATGGTGTGTTGGTGCCTACACTTATGTATGGCAGTGAGTGTTGGGTATGGCAGAAGAAGCATGAAAGTAAAATAATTGCTGTTGAAATGCGTTCCTTGCGAAGCATCTGTGGAGTTACGCTGAGAGATAGAGTGAGAAATTGTGTGATTAGAGATCGATGTAAATTGAAAGAAGATGTTGTGACAAGAATAGAGAAGGGTATGCTTCGTTGGTTTGGTCATGTGGAGAGGATGAGTGATAGCAGATGTACGAAAGAGATATATGGAGCTAAAATGAGTGGATGTGTCGGCAGAGGGCGCCCTCGTAGGACGTATTCTGATCAAATTAGTTGCGTCCTACAAAAAGGGGAGGTGCGGAGTACTCGGAACCGACGGGCATGTATGAAGAGATGTATGGATGTGAATGAGGCAAAAGATGTATGTAAGGATCGTAGTAGATGGCGCGCTCTGGTCTCTGCTTACCCCAATGGGAAAGAGGCGTGACGTTATAGATAGATAGATAGATAGATGCTCAAATAAATATAAACTTCCATCAATTAATTTAACAGAAATACTAAAATAGTGCATGCCTGCATGCTTCAATTTCGAGGCGTGTATTGTACCCACTGTCCATTATAAGTGGCGACGGGCTCACCCCCCGTCACACTGGACAGAGTTTCGGTACTACTGGTGAAACGTGGATGTTCTGAGGTTTCAGAATATCTCTGACTACCCCCTCGGGGAATATAGTCGTGAGCATATGCTTATGCTTACTAAAATAGTAAACTACTGCTACCTTTACTGACTTTTTATAAGGTTAAAAAGTTTTATAAATATGGCTATGAAATTTAAGGAAGGGAAATATTACAGTGGTGTTACAAATATTACAACGGAAACCAGTGGAGGGAAGAATGAAATCCTTTAATAAATTGTTACAAAGAACAACTACAATTGCCTAAAAAGATCAAATGAAATTTGTAACTTTTCTAGAGGCTGTATTGTACTTAAGGATGTATTATAAACAAAGCAATAAGAAGCATTCTGAAGTTTTACATAATCGTTTTTACATATTCATCTAGATGTCAGGGTGCGTTCGCGACGTCTGTCTGCACGAATTTGAATAACAAATAACAGACATCTGCATGTTTCTGTAGAGATTTCCACTGTTCCCCTTCAAATCCTGATTCGAGAATACAATAAAGGCAGTTATGAACTGTGGCACGAGGTCATAATTCAACCTCATTCTAAGAAAACGATTCCTAACCTTGCATCGTGTTTAATGGCCTAACTTTGCTCTTTGTTTCCACAACATTAGCGATTACATTAATTTTAAAAACAAAAAAGCTTGACCGCAATGGTCGTTTACTTTTACGTTAAAATATTACTGCGCATAAAGATTTTAATCAAAATATTTTAACGTCCTTTTGGAAGTCCTTGAGACATTGAGTAAGACACAAAAATTTTAGTTACGTAGAACATCAAATTCAATCAACTGCAGGCACTCCTCCTAATTTATTGCATACCTCAGTTGAAGACTAGACAAATAGTGGCGAGGTCATCGTTCTGTGTCGATATATGCTTAGTTCTTACGTCACCCAGTCGGCAGACAAACGCCTATAGAATAACAACTATCCAAGTCCACTACCGACAATGTTAATTAAATTTTCCACACGCGCTGCTCAATACACCAAAATGAATTCGGAAGGTTCTCGAACTTGTTCCGACAAGATGGAATACAACGTATATGGTCCTCACTTTTTTTAAGGGGATAATCAGAACGTCAAACTGAACAACTACCTCTATGGCACCAACATCGGAATCGCGAAAAAAATATCTATAATATTTTATACACATAAATGTATGGGACATTTGGCTAAAGTAGGTTTGCAGTTTTTTTTCGCGATTTCGATGTTTGTCCTAAAAAGAGAAAGTGGTTCAGTTTGACGGTCTGATCCTCGCCTTAAAAAAGTGTCAGCACATTAAGAAGGTTGCAGGGTGAAATTGATATCATTAGCATCCTTTTAAACGATAAGTCTACCCACAAAACTGTTGGTCCTGGTTGACAGGAGTTACAGCGGTGGGTATGTGGTGCCCTGTGCCCGAAATACCCATCAAACTGAACTATTTTACTATGCGAGCAAACAGATCGGAGCAATAAAAAAATTTGCTGTTGCATACATTTTAATCGAGTAAGCGATAGGTCTGGTAGTAAGTTGTTCAATTTGATGGGTAGAGTCTTAGTTAAAAAAAGGATGCCAACGATTTCAATTTCATCCTGTAAATTATTGCGTACTTATCAATAATTAGTATGTTAATGATGATGATAATCTTAATTCTGTGAGAAAGAGTTAATTAAAGACTGAAAATACAAAAGTTCAAATGCAAATATATCTCATTTCCACAATATTTGAGCATACATAGCATAGCATAGCATTACTGGCGCGCTTGTAATCCAGCCAGCCGGTCAGCAACTCTCCAGGTACCGATTAATTTGCAGGTATATTATACGTATATTGTACGCAGCTACAGTTTTAAGGAATAAACCACTACCCGAATAACGTAACCGCTTCGGAAAGCATTTTTCATATAAATTGCTTTTGGGTATTTCTTCACGGAAACTATTTCTTTATCCGAGTTTAGTTAGGCGCTCTTTGAGATGATCTCGCGTGTCTTGATAATGGAAACTCAGTTTATAACATCCGACGTCAAAAATGGTACTTATTCTAAGTTTGAAGCGTCTGTCTGTCTGTATCCACCTAGCGCCAAAGATGAACACATTTCGATGCTGTTTTTTTACGAAAGCTAGTCGACTCACACCTTTATCGTCGTGGGCCGTCAAGAAATTCAGAACAGTTCATGCAAGGGCAAAAAAAATTAAGTTTTTTTTAAATTAGTATACTACTCCATAGTTTGCGAAAACATAACGCATTTCAAAAATCATGATTTCAATTTCTCAACCCTATTTGATGCCTAAGACCACAGAGAAATGACACGCTCCCCCTAGACAGACTTTTAACTTTCAGTTAAAAGATCAAAAATTCACGTTCCTGTTCTAAATCTCTCTGTTCCAGCTAAGCTTGACGTTGCCTTAGTTTCATGCTCGAGAAGCTCTTGTGTGGTTTGAAAGCCACGAGTCATGTCGCAAGAGGTCTCCGCCGTTGTGCAACATTACGCCTGTGATGAGACGGCAAATTGCTCATTTGTCTACGGAGACACTTGCAAAACTGTTGCCAAGATTGTACTCGAGGTTCACGAACCCACTTCTGACTTTAATAGTCATATTTCAAAATCTTTTGCCTAATCTGACAGAGTTAATTATACCGTCATTTTGAGTAGTTGCATGCGCTGTTACATTATTGACATTATTCAAATGACACTATGAATAATGCTCTCAACTTCGCAGTGTTTAAATAAGATACGGTTTAAGAAACTGAGAATTGTTTGTGAAGAATATCTCTTCTCAGAAAACAATTTTCATTTAAGTTTCTACGAGCAACGAGACCAGATTTTCTCCATTGGTGTGTAATGTTTTCGTGAAGCAGCGATTACGTAACCCTACAGGACCGATTTCGGCATACATTGCCTGATTTGTTCTCTCTATTTAGAGCGTAGCGATCAAAGCAAGCAATTTATGCCGAAATCTCCCCTGCATGTAGGGTAATGTATTAGCTGCTTAAGACTCACGACGACGTGTTTGTCTTAAAACCGACCTTGTAAAGTCAATAACCTTTAAAATCAAAGATATACTTAAGAGGAAAAATCTTGAAGCCGGATAAAACTCCAACACTTTTAAGATGCCTTAAGCACCGGCGGTTTTCATCTATCCCATCCACGTGGAGTGTGACGTCACAATGCCCCGGGGCGCTCGTCCTGAAAAACGTTAATTGCACGACACCGACCGGGGCGAGGCTCAGCCTTCTATATAGCATTGCATCCAGCATTTCTGCACTAAGAACCGTGATATTAAACCTTATCCTCTTAGCCATAAAAGTTCTTTTCAAAAGGCTTAACTGTGTAAATCTAACCTAGAATGAACTTTTAGTGCTAAAGCGCGACGCTCTCAATGATGTAAAAGAAAGTAAATTATACATTGCATTTTATATTCTGTTTACTAAGCTTTTGGAAACACTCCTTGTTTGCCTAGAAACTATGATAATAACGAAGAATCTCATCAACTATACAGGGTGTAAAAATAAATGCGTTATACTTATGGCCCATAAGTTATGGGAGTGCTTCAGAACATCAAACTGAACAAAAATGAACAAATGTTTTGCTGTTTCATACATTTTGGTCGAGTAACTATTGATATTTTCTATGGGATCGCGGTTTTTTGTTCGTTATTAATTTCAATGTCGTCTCCATAATGAAAGTTGTTCAGTTTTATGGTCTGAGGAGTGAGGTACCCCGTTTATTATGTCAATCATTTAATTTTACACCTTATACACTTTTTGTATTGAACCTTGAAGCCTACACAAGACTCAATAAGGAGGCAAACAATGAAACAAGTTACTCAAACATTTCGTGATATCTAAATGTTTTAGCAAGTTGCACATTAAGCTTACTTCAACACTGTTAGGTACTCATTAGTGTACTTAGAAACGACAAACTGAGTCAATATTCCGACGGAACGCCCGCAACCATTGACAAATACGCAACCCACGATCGGAAAACTCTACCAAGAAAATCCCTTCAACTATTGACTAATGAAACAGAACCTTAGACACAATTAAGATAGGATCCAATATCGCCGAAGCGTGTAACCAATAAGGGAGAAGAACGGAGCAACAGATCCCTCCGAATATGTTCGCAGGCTCACTAGGAGTTACTAACACTCGCAATTCATTTTGTGAACTGAATATATTATATTGCGACAAAAGATAAAGTACCTTTTCCCACGGCGTTAAGGGTGAATATCACAGTGCGGTGAAGTCGTAGAAATAAGCGGGAATTTCCTCGGCTGCTGTAAAAGATTTTCGATTCTAAGCCAAGATAGATTAAGTTCAAAATCTTCTGTGTTGGGGAAGCATTTTTACAACTCCCAAATCGTGATCATATGGCGACGCAGAGGATAAATATATATTCTGTGTATTGAAATCTTACACTGTCATAAGAAGTCGTAAATTGATCCCAAAGAACTTAAGTAACTTTATTTGTTCCACTTTTATAACTTTTTAACATTTTGGTGCTTCTTGGAGTTTTGTTTCTTCTATTTTTGGCCATAATGTTAATGAATTTAAGTATGTATAGTTTTCAATTAACAGACATAATAAAGATTGAAGAATAATGTATGTGACAAATTATAGTAGGTACCTACGTGTTTTATGGATTCGAACCTAACCATAAACACAGCCGTAGCTGCAAAAATTGATTTCAATTTTATGGTTTCTGCCTCCCTGAATCCAATTATTGTTATCGCCGTTGTATGCTATTAAATATAATGAGTTCAAGCAATTTAGACTGACCTAGATTCCAGAAGTTCTTAAACTTTTATCTTAGTGATAGCCACGTTGGTCTATTTATAAACACCAAAGAATCCATAAGTATATTTCATCTCATCAGCATATTTTCAGCTGTAAGTTGTCCACTGCTGGATTCGGTTTTCCACCGGCTTCTCGTAACCATTATATTATTATTAAAATGTGTATTCTTGTTTTTCTTCTGTTTACGATTAAACATGCTAATAAGATACATATTATATTCGCGACTACCAATTTGGTTTTTCAACCAGCTTCCCAGTGATATCTTAAATTCCTAAATGAAGACTATTTTATTTGATTGAATTAAACATTTTATTTAAGGCGCATTCTTAACGCGTTTTGGTATTGAATTCCCGATATTTCAGCACTGTTCCAACTGCCATGATCACGGGATGACTGAGGACCTGCAGGTAGATTCCAGACGCGTACTGTCAAAAACTGTATTAGAATTGTAATAAAAGCATATGTATAGTCTAGCGACGGACGAAACATGACAGAAAATAATTCCAAAGTTATCTTGTTTATTTTCTGGCGATATGTATCCATAAATTCGACCATTACAGCGACCAGAACGTGAATGAATATGGAGTGCCATTCAGTCTATTCATTTAGTCAGTGCAGTTGGATTAGGTAGATCAAGTCGTAGGAGCGTGTGGTGTGATGCCCCGAGCTTCGCCTCGGCCATGCGGTCGTCGGTTTGGAACTCACATCGTAGGATCGGAATGCTACCTTTAACACGAAATGGATTATGTAAATATGGTCTACATTGGTATTTGATAAGTCTAGTAGATCCCATAGATGCAAACCTCATCTGTATTCATCGTTATCGTACGAGGGGACTAAGTGATAAGGATACGGCTCCTACTTGTTCCTTCCTGAAATATAAAAATAAACCTCGCTATGACTGCGCGCTTGAAAATGTGTTTGGTAATTTGTAGCAAAGATTCTGATCAAACGGGAACGGGAATTATCAAAAAACAATTGGGCTATAAATGACTATCTGAATCTAATGATTAATTTCACAACAAAAGTTATTGGCAATTACTTGAAATATAAAATGAGTTACTAGTATTTCATATTTAAGAGGATATAATTCGGAGCGCGCTCCATACAAACGTACTATATGATAATATTTTCAATAGTAACCAATTAAACTCAATGAAATTTTTCTAAATCAATCTAGAATCAAATTTCTATGCTTGTATAGATTCAGATTTTCGTTAAAATGTATCGTTTTAAAGTTACAGTGCCTCAAAGATTTCCATACAAATCTTTAATTAATCCTTGCATTGAAACTATATTCTTTAACGAAAATCGGACTCCATACAAGCATAAACATTTTTTTCTAGATTGTTTCTACAAAATTTCATCTTTAATTGATTAGTATTGAAAATATCACCATAGTACGTTTGTATGGAGCGCGCAATTGCGCTCTCGGAATAAACTTCTCTTAAGGCGTATCAGCCGTGGACCACTCTCCTCTCACTCACACTCCATACTAATCGATGAGAAAGAGCGCGTGGCTCCGGTCAGAATTTTGCTGTTTTCTTTGAAAAATTCGATGATTTTTTATTAATTTCGAAAAAGTAAAAAAACCACATCATTCTAAATTGTATTGTGAACAATATAGTAAATTTTCATTTTGTTCCGATTAAAAAAGTAAGAGTAAAATGGTTACAACTGGAAAAAAGGGGTGACTTTAGAGTCCCTTTTCTTCGGTTTTATTCATTAAAATCGATTTCTAGAAAAACCACATCACTTCTCATATCCTGTAGATGGTTCAGTTTAAATTTCAGCTCAAAAAGTGCCATAGTTAATGAATAAAATGGTTACAAAATTACCCAAACCCGGCAGGTAGCCCCTTAACTGGCTCCGGATAGAGAATGAAATCAATAGAATCTTGACAATATCGGTTTGCTCTCCACAACAAAGATGTACACCGGAGTGTTTCAAAGACAGCAATATTTTTTGTCAACGTCACTTAATTTCGTTCACTATCATTTGAAGCTCATAAAAAGTCTGAAAATGCTATGTAAAATTGTATTATTTCCAATTTGGATAAACCTAATAATTTTCACAACAGCCAATGTATCGACATTCAATAGGAATAACATTGTAACTCACTTTGTTGACCTGTCGAATAAACGGGTTTCGGTCAACGTTAAATTTGCAGGCCGAATCACCTGGTTGTCTGAAAACAAACATGATTCCATGCTTCGGATGGCACGTTAAGCTGTTGGTCCCGGCTATTACTATCTCTGATGGTAGTCGTCGTTACATAAAAACTACGTCAGAGGCCGTAAGGCGGTCTGAAAAAACTCTGACATGGGCTTGCCCACACGATAAGAATAACGTTAAATGAAGCCGCACAAATTAGAATCAGGAATAATCAATCAATAATCAATGTATGTGCTGTGAATGTGGTAAATACAGGTCAAATACCTACGTGATCTCCTGCAAATAGCAAATGTGAGTTACAATTTTATTCCAAGGGAGTTATATCGTTATTATGAAAATACATTCTAAGTTAACTGAAATGTATTGGTTTATAAGTAGACGAACAACTTTTAAACTTTATCCATTTCGAGATGTGAACATTATTTTCTAGAACCTATCTATATCTATCTACTTCTTATATTGAACATCGAAGTGGTGATCTAAAATTATTTATGTCACAGAAATATCACCTGTCTGATAATGTATATCAGATATACTATCTCTTCTCTCGAACTTTTGGATGAAGTTTATCACTAACACAAGATCGTATTGCTACACAATTTTGTTAGCTGGGACTGATAAAAATCCTAAATTTGGCATCCTACATGACACTTGGTTTTATGAATACGATTTGCGCTTGCGGCAGATGTATGCTATTCTCATTATAATTTTAGAGGTTAGGTTGTAAAGACTAATTATGATTATCTTAACTACCTATTATAAAACTGTAACTGAAGTGTGTCTGTACATTGAAGATATTTACAAAAAAAAGATTACGATATGGATTTTAGGTATCCCTGACTCGAAATCAACCTTTTTTAGAAATTTTGTCTGTCTGTTTGTTTGTGTGTTTGTTTGTTTGTTTGTTCGCGCATCACGCAAAAACTACTGAACCGATTTTGATGAAACTTTTTTTGTTTGATAGCTTATGATCTGACTTAAAATCTGGTATATAATTTGTGCGGACGGAGTCGCGGGAAAACACTAGTAATTCATAATAGTGTTATTATTAGTTAGGGTTATTCATTTTATAGTGTTTATGTTAAGGTATCTATATTGTAAATGTCGTTATTACTTTAAATATAAAATGAATTCATAATTCATTTATTGCATCATTATGGTATTAGTACGGTATTTAAGTTTAATAATTACTAGTGTTTACCCGCGACTTCGTCCGCACAAATTATATACCAGATTTTAAGTCATAAGCTATCAAACAAAAAAAGTTTCATCAAAATCGATTCAGTATTTTTTGCGTGATGCGCGAACAAACACACAAACAAACAGACAAACAGACAGAAAAAAATTCTAAAAATGTTGATTTCGTTATATGAGGATAAATAAGATGGGTCAGTGTTTTATCCAATAAGTAGGTACGTAGACAAAACAGTACATAGACAACACATAATATCTTGAGACATTCACGCAGGCTGGCGCCGCCGTGCTGGCTCGACTATGTGTATACCACATGGATCCTTGCCAGACGCCTCGGAGCAAATCTGTTACTTACACACCTACGTTATTACTTGAAACGCTACTAGTGACATAAATGTATTATCCGAGATGCAAGTACAGGGTTCCATCATCCCATTACGAAAGGACTGGCTGGCTTAACTTAAGGCCCGCCACATACATGCGGACTTATTCCGAAATTACGATTTCGTATGGATTTGCCCCCTCCAGAATTCAATTCGGAATTCCGTATGAGTGTGATAGGCGTCAGGAAGTGCTGGCACTGCCATACCTTTTTTCAAAGCGATTAGATGTATTTTGAGCGCTATCGTAACTTCGGTAAACAGCGCTCGGCCAGCGGCTCGCTTGGCGGCAGATTGACCCCGGAGACTAGGTCCACCAGGTTCCAGGGGGGGCCGCTTCGCTCCTACGCGTAACTCGGCCTTCGGCCTCGCTCGGCTCGGCTGAGAACTTGACATATGCGGGCCCAGACATCCAACGCATTAGTTACTACCCTTTTACAGCACCTTGTAGATGTATGATTCATAAGAAGAAGAAAAAAAAATTTGCGGCTATACTCACGAAGATAACCGAATTTGTGGTGAGCGTTCAGATAAATACAACGTAAATTTGAGATTACAGTAATCGTGATGGAAAGCCAGACATTTTTATCAAGATACATATTAAATGATTTATGGAGAATTGCATTTTATCTCAATGCTAAAAAGCGCTTGCGTCCGAAATCGTGTTACATTTCAATCGATAAATCTGTTCAACTATAGTATTGGCAGCGCATCTACCCGATATCTAGTATAATACCGTACCCTATATCTTAAGAAGTCCCTACACACCACTCGTATTTCTTACAACTATAAGACGAAAATGGCTTGATGCAGGGTTCTTACTATGAACCCGGACTTTAATACCCGGATAGATGCGGAACAATACGGCTGACGTAACCAATAAACAGGATGCCTCTCTCAGGAGAATTCTCCTCCAAAACCGATCTAATGAGGGGATACCGCTCAGACATCCGATTCAATGTTCGGTCCATCTTACAAATTGCCTACATACCAGGGATGCTTCATAATTAATAACTTGATGAAGGAATTTGTATTTTACCTAATAAAATACTCAGTAATTAATATTAAAACAGTTTTCTTTGGGTATTCCTTAATAATGTAACATAATAAAAAAAAGTATTCAGTGGTTGATTAAAGACTGTTCAATTCATGTACAGTCAGCTAAGACTTTGGTTTGACCCACTAAGCGGCTATCTTGACGCCCGATCAGGCAATAATCAAAATCAGTCTGTGGTCTCGGATTATCGATATTCCAAATTACACTCAGAAAAAAATCGTCTAACAAAGCGACAATAAAAGCTTTGTTAGAATTTTATTGTTACCGCACGTAAGTACATTGTCATTGCAAATATACGGCTATAATGCCAGTGACAACTTTTTTATTGTTGAAAAAAATTTAGTTACTTCAGCAAAATACACCTATTTAGTGTAACTATGTTAAAACATTTTAACGGGGTAGCAATGGCACGTTGTTAATTTATCAACGTTACGTAGTGATGTTATAGCAAAGTATAATCCATCAAAGTAACAATTGTTGGGGTAGCAATGGCACGTTGTTAATTTATGAACGTTACGTATTGATGTTATAGCAAAGTATAATCTATCAAAATAACAGTTGTTAGTATGGTTAAGCGGTATTGTTAGTAAACCAACGTTTTAACTAACAAAATTCAAATTAAACATTTGGACAAAATAGCCTAGATACGATTACAATGGCGACACCGTCGGATGCACTACCTGTTTTGTCACGCTGTCATTTAAATTGTGGACGCGTTGAAGAGCAGTCGTGCATGCGGTCTTATATACTTGTTCGTTTCCTATGCTATAGCACGCGGTCATAGTGTTTGTGTTATTAAATAACTGTTCAGTGATTACACTACTACTTGTATACGTAATTTTAATTACGGAGGACCAAGAGCATTTTCTCGATAAGAACCACTTGGCACACATAGTGCCGTCTATGATGGGTAAGTAATAGTGTCTTATTTACTTAAATGTTTATTCAGTGGTCGGATAATCGGATGTATATTTCCATGATATTTACCTTAAGTCCAAGTGTTTACTAAATATGGAACCTATCACGAGAGAAAAATATCACGAGATTCCGATATTTAGGCAGAATTTTTTATATATCTTTGATGGAAAGAACAACCATCCCGAGATTTACAAATAAATGATTTTAAGAATCCGTTTCCATATTATGTTCATAGCTTTTTATTAAGCATAGGTCCTAAATATGCATCCGATTACGGTTTTTATTATTATAATTAAACGCAAAATTATGTGGGTGAAGTTAATGTCATCGCTTTGCCATAGGCAACACACTATTCAGTTGAGTGAATTCAGATTTACTTATGTCTAATCTAATGAAGTCGGTAACAAACCGAAATTGGTCTGAAAAAACTGAATAGAGAAGTATATATCATCATCATACTCGGCATATCGGCTTGGCCGACACTTAGCCTACTGAGAAATCTGCTCTCCTATATATTCATTTGTGTCTAGTACGATTGCAGTTTTGTATGAAACAGCTGCTTACTTTTTCGCGATTTCGGTGTTGGTCCCATAGAGATATAAGAATTTACAAGGCCAGTCTCATATATATATAAATGTTTTCAGAAGTCACCCACTATCACAACGGCTGCTGACAAAAGTTATCCCGAACCACACACACATCCACAAGAAGTGCAGGTAAATAAAAAAAAACTTTAGAGTTGACACAAATTTACTGAACTGTTTGAAAGTAGGTAGATAATTATTATAGGATAAGTCATCATCATCACAGCCTATATACGTCCCACTGCAAGGCAAAGGCCTACCCTCAGGGAGGGTTTATGGGCGTTAGTCCACCACGCGTGCACAATGCGGATTAGTATCTACACTTCACGTACGCATTGAAACTTCTTCTTCAGCCTATGCAGATTTCCTCACGATGTTTTCCTTCGAGTGCAGTCGGTATTACGTACTACGTATGTTCGAAAACTCATTGGTACATGGCATATTGTCCCGTTGTCCGTGCGGATAACATGCTATAGTATGAGTACAATGTAATTCATCATCATCACCAGCCTATATATGTCCCACTGCAGGGCACAGGCCTACCCTCTTGGAGGGTGTTTGGGCGTTAGTCCACCACGCGTGCCCAATGCGGATTGGTAGACATGACATATGTATGCATAAGAATTTCTTCTTCTGCATATGCAGGTTTCCTCTCGATGTTTCCTTCACCGTTTGAGAGCAGTCGGTCGGCAGTCGGTCGGTCGGTCGGTCAGCATACGTACATAAGTTAGAAAAACTCATTGGTACGTGGCATGTTTTACGTGCGGATTCGAACCCGGACCTCATGATTGAGAGTCCATACCTCTCCGTAGTAGGTGTAACAAATCGTACATAAATTACGAAAAAGTCATTGGTACGAGTCGGCTTGGACGGGGATCGAACCATCGCCTCCTGCACGGCAGGCAAGGTTACTCGCCACTGGACCACCACGGCTTTTT
The DNA here is from genome assembly GCA_963693445.1 of Agonopterix heracliana. NCBI lineage: Eukaryota > Metazoa > Arthropoda > Insecta > Lepidoptera > Depressariidae > Agonopterix > Agonopterix heracliana. Next base: position 9,555,650 of record OY856310.1, read on the forward strand.
AAATTATAGGAATGTAATATATCGAACTGTAATAAAGAAATATCTTGGATATTTCATATAGCGTCATCTCATCCCACACTAGTTAGAGCTTGTACTACAGGTGCCAGACACTGACATACATAAGTAGGCAGATAAACATCCCGGTCAGAACTAACATATATCATAACAATGTTTGCCAAGTCAGCTGATCTTATTGTTTATTCCAGGAATGGTCACTTATGCGGAACTGGATCTATTCAACAGCACATTTGATTTCAAGACATTAGAACCTGGAAAAGGTCTTCGCCGGATGATATCTCTATTGGCAAGGTTCTACTTACAAAAGCGGACAAGCGTGACACCACAATAAAAGTTGTTAATTTATTTTAGATTTATAATTCTAAGAGCATTAATAAATACCTACTGGTGATATCTTTTTTTTTTCATATACCTATCTCTTTCCTCTTTGTCGTATATCTTTTGCTACCCCAGCAAAGTAGCATTGGCTGTCTCGCTCCCTGCTCTGCACTTTGTTAATGATACACTATGGAAATCCGGCACTGCCCTGGAGTGATAAGCAGGAAACAATTATATTTTCCAAAGTTTCTGCTTATTACTCCAGGGCAGTGATGGATTTCCATAGTGTATCATTAACAAAGTGCAGAGCAGGGAGCGAGACAGCCAATGCAACTTTGCTGGGGTAGCAAAAGATATAACGACAAAGTAACGTTGTTGGAGTGGCAACAGCGAATTTAATAAAGGCACAAAGGAAGATTGCTATTGCAACTAAAGAAAAGTAGATCTAGCGACAATAAACTTTTGTCTTTTTCACAAAATCCTTTGTCACCGGAACAAAGGTATATTGGTAGGCCACAAAGCACATTTGATACTACAGCTAAGTAAAGTAGTTGTAGGGACAATTATGCTTTTGATAATGTAGCTAAAGAAAATAGTCATGGGAACAAAGCTAAAGCAAAACTATAGCCTTAGAAACAATCTTAGCATTGTAACTGCATAAATTCTACGTAGCTTATCTGACAACATTTTTATTGCTGTAACATCAAGATTGACTGATGAAGAGTAACTTTGTTGCATTAGCAATTAAGAATGTAACAATAAAAACGTTGCTTTCATAACTATACAACTTAGACGGCTCTCCAGCATCAAAGTTTTTTTGTTGCGATGGCAATAATTTTCTCTCAGTGTAGGGTGTTATTAGAGATACTATTGTATTTATATCTTTTAGAACATATTAATATTAAAATAAATTATAATTGTCTATACAGTGCGATGCTCTAATCAAAATGTACGGTCAGCATCCAAAGTTGATGAACACAAACATGTGAACCTTATTTTCGTATAAATAAAAGTGAGAAATATTCATCAATTTTGGATGCTGCCGTACAAGGTCTGTGCTTGAATATCATTGCTTTCAAAGGTGTTTTTTGCAGTTGAAAGCATAGTTATCGTTGCGACGATGTAATTGCTGCAGCCTGCACCTAGAGTCATTAATAACCAAACCTTTAGCATATCATTACAACCCCAGGGGAGCGTGTAATTTCTCTATGATTATAACACACATGACCATCACCATGACCGTAATAGAATTCGAACCCAGGACCTTTGGAAAGGCAAATTCCGATTGCTACAAGGTACCGAAAAGAAAAATTGTTTGTTGAAAAAAAAACTTGTAGACAAAATTTTTATTGAAGATTCATATTTTCACCTTTCATCAAAGAGTATCAGACCATAAAGTGGAACAAAGCGGGACCCAACCCCCCACTCCAGCCACCAAAACAGAAAGGAAGTAAGGAGGATCAAAGCTCGTCTAAAGTACGGTTCCACGTACACTTTATTAATGACCTTTTAAGACAGTCCTTGACTGATCTTCAAATAACGTCCATGCCTTAAGATTAGCACTACATTTGAACGAATAAACCAATTAGAGTTGTCTAATAATAGTGAAACTATCGATAGTCTATTGAAATCATTTCAATTATTGTTCGTGGCCTCGAATAGTTACAATATCGATGAAATAATGATTAGTCCAGTAAAAATACGGGTCGAAAGGAAATAATTTATAACAAGCAATTGTTTTTGCTAGATCGTTTATACAAATGATATTAAGATACTTTATTTACGAATCCCACTAAATTTAGTATTTTTAGTACTAAAATGTATTTTTTTTATTTATAGTGTCAGATTTCTTTCTTTTTTATTTTTTATTGTTTGTTTTAGGTTATGAGTTAACATACACGGTGTAAATTTTCACGGAGTAAACTACCTATTATTAGAAGGCAATAGGTATAGATACAAACACCCATGAATTGAATACAAATCTTCATATTCATCACACAAATAGTTGCGCCTTTACCCTAAATTGCACCGCCTATTCCGATCACTGACTATCACAGTCTCTCAAGTAGAGCTATCGTTAGTAATGGTGACTATCAACAGAATTGGTCATTCTGAGATATCGATAGCAGTATCGATATTGTAACTATTTTTCGTTCAGGCAAGACTAAAACCAATGATATTCATAAACCTTTGAATAACCCACGCGGTGTCAAAGGTCACCCATGAAAGATGTTACGATAGAAAAGCGTTGAATACGATATCGTATCTGCCATCAAACGATGTAGATGCTTTGTCGCATCCGACCCACTCTCGACTATACCGTACTATTTATCATTCAAACTTAGTGCATTGTCAGTAAGTAGAGTTTGAGCTACATAAGTGTGATTAAGATCATAGATACAACTCGCTCTCAAAAGTACACCGTTTTGTTGGATATTCATATGTGGCTCCGTTTTGAAATGGATCTAGTGCATTCTAGGGTATCAAAATTGCACATCAAGCTGTAGAGATAATTATTATATAGTGAAAATATATTATATACCTATTATACTGACAATTTTTAAGAGTATGACGAGACCATCAAACTAAACAACTTTCAAGATGAGAAAAATGTCGGGATCTCGAAAAAAAAGCTTTTCCATACAAATCTGTAATCCTACTCAACCCAAATGTATGGGACAGCCGATCTCATTAAAAACCGTCAGAATATTAAGTTGGACCCTGTATATCTTGGACATGTTACGATTGGCTGTTTGTCAAACCATCCTAGGTTTGATATTTACTATTTTGAAATTAAGAAGCCCGCCCCATTGCCAATTTCGAATTATGAGTGATTGGTCCAAAATGTCGGATGATGTCCTTTACGTTCTTTTCCTCAAACGTCCATCATTCGATTTCCGTCAGTTTCCGTCCATTTCCCCAAATGTCCAATTCCTTGTACGTACAATCGTCCAATTCCCCGAACGTCCATTTCTTTGCCGTATGTTTGGTTTAATGACCCGATTGTATTCAACATCGATCACACAACTAATAGGCTACTTTGTACAACGTAATTAAATTAGAATGAAGATTAAGTTCCTCCGTATATTTTGAGCCTCACGATAATTGCCCTACTTTCATGTCTTCAAACTAGAATCCCGCTTTTATTTTTAAAGGATCGTAAGGCAACAATAACATGTTTATACTTTAAACTTTACAAACTTGATGCATATTTTAAATTTCCATAGTAAGCAAAAATGGTTCTTACGTCGAAGAAGATTTTCGAGGCGATATTATGTTTCACTTTAGAAACGTTAAAGGTGAAAATTCAGGAAACAACACAATTTTCAGTGGTTACAAATGCAGTGAATGCATCAGGGCGTGAAGGGGATCGTTCTATGCTGCTACAGAATGCAGAAGGTGTCCCAAGGGTGACACTGGTTCTATAACATGAAACTAGAATTTTTGTAAAACATTATCTCTTGTAAACGTAATTTTGCAGATAAGAGAGCATGGTCCGAACTCATGACAAGCTTGGCTTATTGTAATCTGTCATTGACCTTATCCAGTCTCATACAAAGTCTTAGCAAATTTTTGACCGAATTGACACAATTCCCACACAAATCAAGTACGCATGCTGTTGGATAGCACTAATACATTGTTTGATTAATAAACTTATTCGTATTTGATATGTTTACTGTCTGTTAGTGGGCAAAAGAGAGCTCTGTAGGAACTCTTTTGGCTCTGCAATTTTTGGAGCGTTTTGATTCTTAATCTTTCTAGTCCTGTTATAACAGAATTTAAACTTAAATGCGTTACATAAAGGGGTTCTTTAGACCATCAAACTGAACAACTTTCACTATGGGACCAACATTGATATCACGAAAGAAAGATCAATCAAAAATCTGCTGTTTCATATATTTGGTTACAATCGCCATTGACGTTTTCTATGAAACAGCAGATTTTTTCAGCGATTTATTTGTTGGTCCCGTAGCGAAAGTTGTTCATATGTTCTGATCATCCCCTTAAAAACCCGTCAGCATAATAATAAGAAGGACCCTGTTTAAGATATCAATGTAATCTGTTGATATTTCGCTGTAATCTTGTAAGACTTTATTGAATTAAGGTCAGGTGGGGTAAGTGAAACGACGGGGGAACTGAAACAGATATCCTTGAACAAACAGTTCTCAGTAAATATTAAAATTGAAACTTATTTTGATTACACAAGGTACACATTAGAAAAACAAACTTTGAATTGTTGTGTTAGTTAGGTTCATAGGTGCATAGACAAATTATTTAATGACTTCTGGCGACTGTATCACTTAAGTGAAACATAGCCATAGACTTGACATATTTTGTTGTTTTTCGCTTATGGTAAGACGCCATAGTACTGTAAAGAACAGATTAATGGAGAGCACTTTGCACTTATTGCTCCAATTGAGAATCGCGTTACTGTGTTAGATACCTTTACATTAACATACAAATAAAATATGTTTCACTTACCCCACCTGACCTTACGGTTTGAAGATATGCTTCTCTAAATCTAAACTCTTTATAATATTCTTCTTCTTATCGAGTGGGCTGCAAAGCCCTGGTGTCAAGTTTATTCAAACCGCCTTACGGCCTCTGACGTGGTTTTTATGTAACGACTACTACCACCAGTGATAGTTGCCGAGACCAACAGCTAATAATATTTAAAAAACTTCGTAACAATTGACTGGTTTTATCAGTACTAGGAAACAAGGGGGTAACAAAAGAGAAATTTATTCAAATTGTTATCTCATTTCAGGTATTTGCTATTCAGGGCAAATTACGTTTTGGGGCCCATTAGGGAAATATGAAGCTAAAACTTCAATTTTATTAGGAAAATTCTCAGCATATCTGATTTTAGCGAATTACGCTTACCCTCGGTTTCTGTTACCGAACTGGATATTCTGCTAATGACACGGAAAGGACAATCTTACAAGTATAATATTATTCAGTGCGCCGTTGAGTCATATTTAACAATGTGAAGATTTTTATGACAATAATTGAGAAGTGCCTTTCATTAGATGACAGCAGCCTATTAAACTTGCAGGTACCTTCGCAAACAATATTATACCAGGAGTCACGTTGCAGGGTTTGCCCCGAACACTCGTCTCTCGCGTGGTGTTCGCGCGGTTCGCGTTTCAGCCTGCCACGAGGCTCCAAAATCCTTATCAGTTGTTCTTACTCAAAAACAATCCTCAAGATTGGATAGACACTCCCTCAAACTACTTGACATTGGCGGAAATGCGGTGCTAAGCACACGCAAGAAGTCCATAATTATAAATATAAAATAAAATATTATACCAGGATCTACTGTTTTCAACAACATAATGTACTATTCTTTGGATCTCACAACGCTAAAATATTTAGCCAAATAAACGAATAATTTTCTATGTAACATTGTCATGTTTAATCTAATTGGCAAATTGCATGTCAGTGAGCCCAGAAACGAGAAGCTAAAAACAACTCTATAGCTTTTTGTAATGATCACCGCGGAAGTGTTTATTCCTTGTAACAATTAAGCAGACAATTTATATTCATTAACGAAGTGAGCAAAGGCTCAATAGGTGCTCGTAACAGGGATTTAACGTCTTAGTTACCACAGGGAGTGGGACGGCTTCCTATTTCGGGAATTTTCACGAAACATTCCCGGACAAATACCGGACAAAAGTTGCGCCGAACACGGCTCGTCTAAAATATGGGATAGCGATTCCGGGACAGAGGTCCTGCCAGTATTATTTTTCTGTCCTTGTTTATTTTTATAACAGTATCCATTATTTTTGTGGTAGATGTGGAGTTAGATGGTCAACTTTTATAGATTCTACATCATCGTTTGAAAACACTCTTGAGAGTTTTTTTTTTAGTGATGTTTCCCACGCTTTAAGCTTTGTACACGAATTCAGAAATCACTATCACTATATTTTCATAGGTCATATTTGAAACTCAAGATTCATAAATAGATTCTTAACTTTACACTAAGTGTTCATATTATTACAAGTTGTTCATATTATAACACTGTTGAATACAACAAACTTGGCGATGTATCCGATCGTTAATGTAATTTTGAGTGTGGCAACATCGTGCCCGGGCCTCTCGCCGTTCGACCTCAAAGCTTGTAGCGTCCGTTGTCGCCGAATAAATTCGATTTACTTAAAGCAACGTGTTTTTGATTCTCGAGACCAATCCCATTTCATTCATTTGGTCCTTCGAGAAGTGTTAAATTAAATTCAGTGCCAAAAAACTTGTAAAAACTAATAAAAAGTGCAAGTGACGTAGTTACCACCCCGCGTAGAAGGACTGTATTTTGTCGTTCGTTGTGCACGGGGTTACGCCTATTCGCGCATATTCAAGCAAGTTTATGGATTGCAGTGCATTTGTGGGATTATCGTGATCAAAACAGTGAATTTTGTGCTATTATATAAAATTTGCACCATCATTGTGTCGGTTGTTTAATTTCGGGTAGTCGTAAATATTTTTTTTGGCGGCAGCGTCGTTGGTCATCCATCACATCACTTGACAAAAGTTGCCGTGACTGTATCCGAACGCATTGCTTTCTGATTGGCTGAGAGCATTGTCGACTGCCATTTGTAAACGTCAGGTTGACAGGCACTGTCAAGCTGTCATACGAACTCGATGCATTGTTGTGAAATCGTTCTTCAAATCAAAACATTGTTTCGGAGGCCTTTATATCACAATTTAAAGGGCTTCTGTATTAGCCATGTCGACCGACAAAGAAATAAAGCAATTAAAAGCTTCGGCAGGCCAGTGCAAGGCGACGTTTACCAGATACGAGAATTATTACGAGCAAAACAAGGAGGACAATTCAGCAATCGGCATTGCAACTTTAAAGGCCAGGTTTTTAGCCCTTGAAAAAACTCTCGACGAGTATCGACGTATTCAATTGAAATTGAATATCCTACAGGAAAAAGATACCGAAGAGGATTTTCTTACGAACGATCTCGAAGATAGATACTATAACCTATATGCAAAGGTAAACACGCTGGTCGCAGTAGCCGAGGAATCTGCAAGAATGGATGTAGTGCAAGTGCATAACAGCAAATTGCCTTATTTGGATATTCCTGTATTTACCGGAGAAGATGTTACCAAGTATAAGCCATTTATTGAGCTTTTCCATGCTGTGATCGGAAATGAAAAATCATTAAAGCCAGTTCAAAAGTTGTGTCACTTACGGAACCACCTCAAGAAAGAGGCAGAAGCTCTAATTGATGGATTGCCGCTGGTTGACGAGTCATATGAGGAGGCATTGTCATTATTAAAGCAACGCTATGATAACATGTGCGTATTAATCTCAAGCCATGTTAATACTATCCTCGACTATCCAAACATTGTTAAGGGTACCGCTGCAAATCTTCGTGGTCTGGTGTCACACGTGCGTCAACATTTAGGCGCCTTGAAGAACATGGACCAGCCAACTGAAAGTTGGGATATGCCTACTTCCAATACTCCTCAGAAAATTGGATCCATACAGTTCCCGTTCGTTTTCCATGGAAAGAGTTAAATCGACACTGCCGAAGGTAACAGATCTTTTAGCTTTTCTTGAATCTAGGGCTTCTAGTTACGAAGAAAGTCAAAAACAGGCAGCCCCTTTTGTGCCTAAATCCAATTTAAAGCCAAAAGAACCTAAAGTTTTTCTAAATAATTGTGTCAACAATAAAAATAAGCCAAACAATGATTGTTTGTATTGCAAAAAAGGTTTACATAAATTGTATAATTGTACAGAGTTTAAACTCGGTTCTGTTGATGATCGTATCAAATTTGTCAAAGAGAATTGTTTTTGTTCAATATGTTTAAACAAGCATAAAAATGCTAAATGCAAGTATAGATTGAAGTGTGCATCATGCAACTCCAATGAGCATAATAGCCTTCTGCATTATGTGGAAGAGGAAGTGCATTCTGAGAACCCTGATCCCGTTAATTTACACAATGCTATGGGCAACGGCCGTGATACAGGTATGGTCCTGTTGCCTACTGTAAAGTTGCAGCTTGCTTGTAAGGATGGAACTTATTTGACCGTCCGTGGGATCCTGGACAGTGGTAGTCAAACCTCTTTTATCACCACTGACCTAGTAAATAAATTAAAATTAAAGTCCTTTAAAAAGGACATAAATATTACAACTTTAGGACAACGGGAGCGGCCTGTATCACAAGCTGTTGTTATCAATATTAACAATCTTGATAGAACCTATTCTCAGGATGTTATTTGCTCTATTGTAGATAAGATAACCTCTCCGTTGCCACAGCAAAAAGTTGCTCTGTCGAATGTATCGATACCAAAGGGGATCAAACTGGCTGATGCTAGTTTTAACACACCTGAACCTATTTCAGTGTTGTTGGCAGCTGACATATTCTTTAATGTCATACTAACAGAAAAAATTGAAGCGCCTAATGGTCTTACATTTCTTGAAACTAAATTTGGTTTTATTGTCGCAGGAGGAATGAAGAGTGTAACTAACCAGACATCATTAACAAGCTGTGTTCTGCATGCTATCACCGAACAAGAAAATTTGTCCAATTTAATGGAACGTTTTTGGGAGGTTGAGTCTAAACCACTAACAAATAACAGCATGGATCAAGGTCGCAAGGAGCAGTCACCTGAGGAATCATCACAGGACCTGCCATGTCCGGAGGACGTCTGCGAATCTGTCTTTAAAGAGACAACCGTCTTGAAAGAAGGTAGGTTTCATGTTAATTTGCCTCTTATTCAGTCCCAAGATTCATTGCAGTTAGGAGACTCATTTTCAATAGCCTTTCAGCGACTAAACCATTTATTAAAGAGATTTCAAAAGGATGAGGGCTTAAAAATTCAGTACACTAATTTCATTGATGACTATGTACAATCAGGGCATGCCAAGTTGTATGACATTAAGAACAGTAATTTGCCATTTGAGTGTCATTATTTTTTGCCACATCACCCCGTTCTGCGACCCGATAAGAGAACAACAAAGATAAGAGTTGTTTTTGATGGGAGCGCTAATACAAATTCAAAAGTTTCTTTGAATGATCTTCTGCTTAATGGAAGGTTAACACAAAGGGATCTGTTTGACATATTAATTCAGTTCAGATCCTTTGAATATATTTTTATAACGGATATAAAAGCTATGTTCCGGCAAATAGTCTTGAATGAGCCGCACAAGTGCCTACAGAATATTCTGTGGAAGTCAAATTTCAACGAAGATGTTAAATGCTTTCAGCTCCAGACCGTTACGTATGGTATGAAAAGTTCCAGTTATCTGGCTACAAGATGTCTTAAGGAGTTAGCTGACCAGTTTTGTGCAGAGTTCCCGCTTGCAGCTAATGTATTGGCAAATAACACGTACGTAGATGATATTTTGGCTGGTGCTATGAGCGTCGCTGATGCAATTCAGGTACGAGATCAGATTATTCATTTACTAACCAAGGGTGGTTTCGAATTGCATAAATGGGCAGCTAATCATCCAGACATTTTAATGGGAATCCCTGTAGAAAGGCAACATTTTGAGGAGAAGGAAATGTCAAGTGAGCATGCATTTCTCAAGGCTTTAGGAATCTATTATGATGTCAAAAAGGATAATTTTAAGGTTTGCTGTGTAAAGCCTTTTGGTAACATGTTATGGACTAAAAGATCAGTACTCTCATTTATCGGCAGCCTGTTTGATCCTCTAGGTATTATAGGACCTATTGTAGTCAAAGCAAAGCTTTTTATGCAAATGCTGTGGCAGTGTGAGCTTCATTGGGATGATAAATTACCCAACCATATTTTAAAAGATTGGTCTAAATTCTACACTAATGTCTGTGAGCTGCAACCTATTCAAATTATTAGAAATTTGAAAATCCACAATGCAGATTTTGTTCAATTAATTGGATTCTGTGATGCATCTCAGCATGCCTTTGGAGGGTGTGTCTATGTTCGGGCACGGCACGGCAATAATATTGTTGTTAATCTAGTGTGCGCCAAGTCGAGAGTAGCGCCCTTGAAACAGAGGCTCACTATACCAAAGTTAGAGCTGAGTAGTGCAGTATTACTTAGTCAGTTAATTTCAAAAGTAAGTGAGATATTAAAAATTTCTGATGTTGTTTTATATACGGATTCTATGGTAACTCTTGCATGGATTCAATCGAAACATGGAAAGTTAGAAACCTTTGTAAAAAACAGGGTTAATCTCATAAAAAGTCTTACAAATAGTAATTTGTGGCATCATGTGGCAGGTGTAGATAACCCAGCTGACTGCTTGTCTCGCGGTTTCGATCCGAAAGCTCTGCACAGCAATACTATGTGGTGGCATGGGCCACTGTTTTTGAATGGTTCTGACTATAAGGTAGAACCGGTTGTTTTGCCTACGGACTTAGCTCCACCCTGTGAATCAACTGAAGCTCAAGTCGGTTGTCTTATACCTGATCACCAAGGTCAATTGCCTATTTTTGAGAAGATTTCAAATATTGCTAAATTACAGCGCATTATTGCATATGTATTCAGGTTTTATTTAAGCTGTAAAAACAAAGTAATACCAAACAATGTACGTTTGACAGTGCCCGAGCTTCATGTTGCGCTTGAAAAAATTGTAATTTATGTACAAAATAACCATTTTCAAAATGAATTGCATTGTTTAAAAAATCATAATGATATTCAAGGATCACTAAGTTCTTTGTCACCATTTATTGACGGAAAAGGTGTTCTACGAGTGGGTGGAAGAATTGATAACGCAAATGTTCCATATAGCCAACGGCACCCGATTTTATTACCGAAGAATTGTCAGATCACTAGCTCTATTATAATCAGAGAGCATCTTGACTTGATGCATGCGGGCCCTAAATTAACCTTTTCTAATCTTTCATCAAGATTCTGGATAATAAGCGGTATAAGAGAGGTGAAAAAGGTTTTGCATAAGTGTGTAAGATGTTTTAAATTAAAAAGTGTAGCGTCAGAACAGTTAATGGGCTCATTGCCTCGCGACAGAGTCACTCCTATAGCGCCTTTCCATGTCTGTGGGATAGATTATTGTGGCCCGTTTGAAATCAAACAGGCACGCATAAGAAAACCTGTAATATCAAAAGGCTATGTTGCTCTATTTGTGTGCTTTATAACAAAAGCAATACATATGGAGTTAGTCTCAGACATGACAAGTGAAACCTTTTTAGCGGCTCTAAAGAGATTTATTTCCCGCAGAGGGTTGCCATCTAAAATTTACTGTGATAACGCTACTACCTTTAAAGGTTGTAACAGTAACTTAAATAGCCTATATAAGTTACATCATGATGCTAAAAATAGAGACAATGTCATTAATTTCGCAAACCAGAAGGGAATTGAATTTCATTATATACCTGCTTATTCGCCAACCTTCGGAGGCTTGTGGGAAGCCGGGGTTAAGAGCGCAAAATATCACTTTCGTAGAGTAGTTGGGAAATCCATACTTACTTATGAAGAGTTCCAGACAGTAATCGTTCAAGTCGAAGGCATTCTGAATTCGCGCCCTCTCGCACCCATGACTAGAGATGGACAGGATTTTAGTTGTTTGACTCCAGCCCATTTTCTCGTAGGCAGGCCTATTACGGCTCTACCAGAACCTGATTATACCCTCATTCCTATATCCAGATTAAGGTTTTGGCATCAATGCACACAGATAGTACAAAGTTTTTGGAAAATCTGGAAGGCTTCATATTTAAATCAACTTCAGAGTCGACCGAAGTGGCGACTTACTGTACCTAATATTCAAAAGGGTCAGTTAGTTTTGTTTAGGGAAGAATCGTCCCCTTTGGATTGGCCTTTAGCCATTGTAGTTGACGTGTTTCCTGGTAGGGACAATAGAGTCCGTGTCGTTAAAATTAAATTTCCTAACAAGAGTGAGAAAACAGTAGCCGTTAACAAGGTTTCGCTTCTTCCTCTTTATGACTAAATTAGGTCAACTAAATGTATATCGTCGTAGGACTTCCGCAAGGTCGTGTTATTTTAAACGATGCCGAGACATATACATTTAGTTGCATTTAAAAAGGTTAAAATACTAGTTATTAAGGTATTAGTTTAACCTAACTCTAGGTTTAAATTATAAGTTTAATTTAAAATATAAAATTAAACTTAATCAATTAAGTTTGCATTTACAATAAAAATTTTCTTATTTCATAGCCATATAAGAGCAGTATTTTTAAGTTGCATATACTTATACATTATATTGTTTGTTTCCCCTCGGGATTATGTTGAATACAACAAACTTGGCGATGTATCCGATCGTTAATGTAATTTTGAGTGTGGCAACATCGTGCCCGGGCCTCTCGCCGTTCGACCTCAAAGCTTGTAGCGTCCGTTGTCGCCGAATAAATTCGATTTACTTAAAGCAACGTGTTTTTGATTCTCGAGACCAATCCCATTTCATTCAAACACAAACGCGAAGCTCATAGAATATATAGCTCATAGCTCATATACCTACTGCTGCAGATTGCAAAATTCGAACATTTCAATTTATGCAACATAAATTATTAGTAAGAAGTCGCCAATCAAACATTTCCTGAGGTTAAGTACACCTTTACTCATTCTTACTTCATACAATATTAGCCCAGTCATTTTACGGTTTGAGCCGGGACGAATAAAAAATTGTTTTTTTTTTTGGTGCATCATTTAAAAGCCAATTTGGGCCTAGAAATACACCAAAATTAAAAAAAATCATGTCAGCAACAGCTCGAATTTAAATTTTTTTTATTATCTCGTTCAAAAAAAACATGAAGGTAAAATTTTTTTTTTCTCATTTTTAAGACTTTACTGTTATACTCCCTTCGAACACGGAGTAAATTTTTTTGTCTACTTTGTTTTTTTGTCTAAAGCGTTGAAAAATACATTTGTATTTTCTAATGAATAACTATTTTTTTATATTTTATTGCTCAAAAATCATTTATATTGTTGAATCTAATTAAAATGAGTGCATTGGTATTAAAACTATAAAGATAAAAACCTTCTGGGGGGTACAATTTGGATTTCTATGTTGCTTAGTGTTACTCACCACCCCTCCTAACAAAACTCCGTAAAATGACTGGGCTATATTCCGTAACATCCTATCGCTTGACGCAATACAACCTCATCAACTAAAATAGCCTACGTTTGCGAAAACAGCCACTGGTCGCAAAACAAACGCGACCAGATTACCTTCACGGCAACCTTCCGGTGATGTCGTGAGCACGAGATATGATATCATCGTTTTAGCATTCAGTGAGACACCATTAGTTATTTACTCGGGATGTTACATCCTATTAGTTGATTACCCAATCTCTTCGTAGAGACGCCTACCTTGTAGGTAGGTTAGAATATTTGCAGAATGACTGTAAATTAATTGATTTGTCGTGTGGTTCTGGCTTAAAATAGATCACCCCGGTTCTTCCCATGGTTGTCCTACGAGGTGGGTAAGAGATAAAGGGATAAAGGATGCAGCGTTTATGTGGGCGAAAGGTTAGCCACCTCTCACCTCTTGACACATCATTCCATCCTGAAACTTAAATTGCGAAATGTGAGCATTGCTACAATACATAAACAGAAAGTTGGTAGTTGTACTCTACCCATCAAATTGAACAACTTTTACTATGAGAACAAACCTGACAGAATAAAAAAAAAATCTGCTGTCACATACGTTTGCATCGAGTAGGTAGGCCCACCCATAGTACTTAATACATTTAAGGCGTATCATCCCAGGACCACGACTCTCCATACTAATCGAAGCGAACAAGCGCGTGGCTCCGGTCAGAATTTAGCGGTTTTCTTTGAAAAATTAGAAGATTTTTTAATAATTTCGAAAAAGTTAGAAAACCACATCATTCTAAATTGTGTTGTGAATAATACTGTAAATTTTCATTTTCTTCCGATTAAAAATGTAAGAGTAAAATGGTTACAACTGAAAAAAAGGGTCGAATTTAGATACCCTTTTCTTCGGTTTTATTCATTAAAATCGATTTCTAGAAAAAACACATCACTTCTCATATCGTGTGGATGGTTCAGTTTATTTTTTAGCTCAAAAAGTGCCATTGTTAATGAATAAAATGGTTAAAAAGTTACCCAATTTCATGGTAAAACCAGGAGGTAGCCCCTTAACCTACATCTTCCTTACACTTCTACCCTTTTCCTACAAATAATAAGTTACAGTTACATCAAGTTTAGCTTCATAGCTTTCAAACATAAACACAATTATTATTGATTTATTCTATGTAAACCCATTATCTTCGTATTTTAGTATTTACTCAAATATATTGTTCAACGATTTCAATACATAGATAGCACGAAAGTATAGAACTGACATATGACGACACAAATAATGAAAAATAAATACAATAATTATGGCGGTTCGTAATGGGTCGAACGGCTCTCACGACCTCGCGTCTGAACTGCTCACGTTCATTAACAAGGTTAACCATTGTTTACTATACTATACTGCGGCATTTATAAGTTAAATCTTTAAGATAACATCTCATACAATGCATGTGTTAAAGAATAAATTATTCACTTATGGAAACTTGTATTTGTACATGGGTAATCGAGCGATACTCAATCTTGAGGTCCAGGGGAGCAATCGCGCTAAATAAATCTCAACAGAACCATGATTGGACCGCGTGCGAACCACAACTTTTAACACATTCGGTATTGCGCTATTCATTTGACAGCCGTTAGAGCCGTTTTGACAGATTGCTCAGACAGTAAAAGGCTGTCAGTCACAGAGTTTAGGCAATGCGGAATTCAGCACAGTTGAATAGTAATTTGATTGTAATGTGATTAGAACTGAAATTGGATTAGTATTGAACTTGAATGTTTTAAATTAGCGCGATCGCCCTTCAGTTTCGAATCCGCAAGTATATACAGAGTTTTTCTAACTTGAGTACGTAATACGGACTGCTCTCAAACGGTGAAGGAAAACATCGTGAGGAAACCTGCATACGCTGAAGAAGACATTCCAATGCGTATTAAGTCTACCAGTACAGATCCGCATTGGACACGCGTAGTGGCCTAACGCCCATACAGGGTGTATGGAGGGTAGGTCTGTACCCTGCAGTGGGACGTATTAAAGGCTGTGATGATGAATCGAAAGTCGAAAGAAAAACTGACTCATTCATACCCCACCGTGTTGCTGATGCCTGCATCTATTGACAATGAAATCTGCGTCTGGTTCCGTTTAGGACAAAGAAAATCACAAAGCAATTTCTAAAACAAAAAATCGACTCGACACAATGCAAGTAGATACCAAAAAGGAACTGAGAGTAGGAACTATACGAACTATATTTCTCAACTAACCTAATCCTTAAACCTAAGATAAAACGGCAAGAAGACAACTGCTGTAACCATATTTTTCACTTTCTTCCAAACATTTTTGACCCAGAAAGCGGACTGTTGCCGTTGTGGGACACAACAAGGAATTATTTCGATCCCCGAGGCGTTTCTCTCCTCATTCCCCGATATTATTGCAAGAAATAAGAACACTTTAAAACGGAATGTAATCTTAGTCGAGAGCTTTTGTTTCAAAAAACGTTCCTATTCTAATTGAACACGAAGAAAATAAAGTTAGATTGAAGATTCATCCAGTGTTTTATCTCACGCTTTTCAAATTCTTATCGAATGAGTAGGTATCTGATACGGCTCATCTATCGATCACACGATAAATTGTACTTTGATATCAATTGACAGCTGTCAAAAGAGATATTTAAAAAACTCAATTTGCACTATACTTTGTAGCTTTGATAAGGTAAGAGGCCGCCAAATATTTGCTTTTGCCACAAGACTGATTGTATGGACATTTTGAGTACCTAACTCAATATGGGTAAACACAAAAATATATTTTTACACACATACAAGGTTGTTATTCAGATTGTTTAGGTGTAAGTGCAAAGTGCATTGATCTTTCGTACCTATAGTTAGCTTAACAGTTATTTGCAATATCGCTCCAAGCAGTACCCACCACGTAATAAGGACGACATTTGTGTTGTATACATTGTGAAACCTGCAGCTTTTGAATGGATCTTATAATAAAATTGTACATGAAGGCAATAATAAATATACAAAATCATTTTCTGCTAACGATGAAGTAAATGTAATCGATTGTTGGAAAGGATCCAATTTTTTTTCTCTTAACTATTTATTATTCTGCTTGCGGCTGGCACCAGTTATCAACGAAAGATATTTGATTCCTAGATGTAAATTAATTCTAATTTTAGTTGGTTACGTTAAATTCCTTGTTTTGATATAAGACACCGAACGACACACTACGTAGCGTGTCCGGTCGTAGATGGACCAGAATGTTCCATTAACAAAAGTGATTCTATTCTAAAATCACATTTTAAGTCCCATGTTCATGCAATGTTTCACTATGTTGACAAAAGGTGGTTTCCGTCCATAAGAAACTTTGTCGTAGAACACTCGTAGACGGTATTAATAAAAGTAATGTTTTATATATGGAAAAATAGCTTAGAAAATCTAGATTGTGCGATGCGCGTATCAAATAACATTTACTTTTTTCCATACACACGTATTCCCCTGTTTCCTCCCTGGATAATGACAATAGAGCAAAACAATTTTTACCATACAATCTATGTTCCCTCTGCTATGTCCCTATGTTTTGCTTTTTTGCATTAATTAATTACTGCATGATCTAGGGACCTTCGAAAATGACCAATTTTATACCGCCCATTTTCAGACATCCAGCAAACAAAGACGAATACAAACAAAGAAAGCAAAACAATTGAAAGAATTATTAAAATCGGTTTAGTTTTGGAGGAGGAAACAGGGGAATACCAAATGCTGTTTTCGTCGATTTTATGTAGATAAAATTGGGCCGAGCTGCAGTAGTCTCTTTCGCACTCTAGTCCGTGGGGTGTATTGGGTGGGGCGGATCGGACAAATATGTATACAGTTGGAAAAGTGACCTATTCTCCAAATTAGCATTTCAGCCCTCCTATCCCCTTAAGGAACTTTCTCTAGATGGACGCCAGTTTAGTTACGTGAAATTATTAGTTTCCCAATTTAAAAAACTTGAATTTAATTTACTACGACGAATACCTACAATATGTTGCTAAGTGTTGTTGTAACAATTAGATAGGTACAAAATAAAATAGCTCAGACATTACAGACTACCTACAAACATTCTAGTATTTTTTTGGGTACCTACTTACCTAACATTAGAAAAAAAAGTGAAGGTCGCAGAAACGATCTGTTGAGTATGGTTTGTTCTAAATAGGAAATCCTGCCAATCAAGCTATTTTCACTCTTATGACGTAGCCATAAATGTTATGTCAATTGGCTTCTTAAGTAGAATTAAACTACGGAATCAGTAATTTTAGGACGTTCACCGATACGCTTTGTGATTACAACGTATGAAGTTACGTACTGACAAAATATATTATGATAGCTTTATGGCCTTTTAAATTTTACGTTTATGGGATATTTGCTTAGTGGTTCACACGAATGACTCTTTAATTGTATATTTGATAGATACAGTAGTTCGGTACCGATCTTTTGATATTTTTTGGGTCAGTAGTTCGGGCCCGAACTACAACCTAACTTTTGAAATATTATCCATAAACTTACGACCACCACCACCACCATAGATTTTCTTTTAAATAAATCTCGTATGGTTCGGGTTTTTACGCCAGGAGCGCCGCATACGTCGAGCAAACCTACTTTTAGCATATCTATTATACTAACAAGACAGTTCGTCGAAGTATCAGTTTGTTGCTAACTAATTTATTTCGAGTCCAGGGTTGCCAAAAAGGAGTTCGTTCGTTACTGAACATAAAAAAAACAAATTACTTAAAATTCTTCTAATTGGTTCCTGATTGACATTTGACAAAGAACTATGAATTATGTCTTTTTTCAAAGGAATTTTTGTCGGAATTTTTTCAAACCAATTAGTAGGACCACCCAGCACATTTCGTAAAAGCTTTTACCCGCGACTTCGTCTGCATAAGTTATATACCAGATTTTATGTCAAATCATAAGCTTTCAAACAAAAAAAGTTTCACTAAAATCGGTTCAATAGTTTTTGCGTGATGCTCAAACAAACAAACAAACAGAGACCGACAGACAAAAAATTTAAAAAATTGTGGTCTGAAGTCAGGAACACCTAAAAACCTTATCGTAAAATTTTTCTTTTAAATATATTCTGTGTACAGACACATTTCTTTTACAGTTTTATAATAGTTTGTATTATTCGTACCATTTTCGGTAAATTATATCCGGCAACCCTCTAGGCCAGACGCGGGACGGGCGCGAACCCGTGATCGCTACTCATTCGCCCAATTATAACTTTGCCCGCTTTGCCTACATTTACACCTACCCTAGTTAGCGAAAGCGAAGCCTTTTAACAACCCTAATTGACTTATAATTAAGATTTTTGAGGTGCTCCTCTTGAAAGGACTTCGGAAATCTTCGGATAAAGTAGTATATTGACTTTTGTTAGAGCATAATAATTATGGATGGATTTATTTTTTGTTGTGAAATGACGACCATAACACCATTACTTCACTCTACGTTTATACAAATGTGCTCGCACTGACAAGAGGTAAGTACGTATGATACTGAGTGAAATAATTGCGAGTGAGAGAGGACTACACCATTGCCTACGTGTCGTCTTATTGGTGAAGGGCAGGGTCAGTAATGTATCTTATTTTATATTCGGGATGCTGTGCTGCATATTACCTATATATACCGTTAGTTCAGTAGGCTAATGTGTAGCTAAATTAAACAGGTGTATCTCTGTTAAGGACTAGGGACTTATTAAACGTGAAATGTCATAAAATTACAGCGTGTCAGGCTGTGAGCGAATTAGGCACTAATAGAGGTAATTGTAGTCGTATATTACTAGATAATATGCATTAACGTTGCATGTAACATAATACGACGCGGGCGTAATGTGCATGAAGACGGTATTTTACGGAACAAACACGGACGAGAAAGTACAAGGTGTCACACTAACGCAAAATTGTTGAAAAGTAACACACATTCATGTCAAAACGATTAAAAATAAAATTACATTAAGGCATACGTTCCAGCAGTAAAAATAAGAAAGCAAATCTACTAACATTGCGTCCCAAGCCAATATTTGATCTTATTAATACTGAGTAAGCTCGGATTCCTGCTTAAGAGGTCGTTAATTGAAGTTCTAACCTTAACAATCTCCTATCCTATGTAAACAAACCGCGACTTAAGGCACTTATCACATCCATTCAATAAATCCCGAAATAAGCTTACGTAATAAGCCATTTGCTATAGTTGCTCAATGAACTGTTCCTTAAATTTGTATTTAGATAATTATTATTTTATGGCGTCCTCTTGAAATACTAAAGTAGGAGCTAAATGATTGTACTCGTATAACTAGAATATCTCTTAATACCCGGCAAACTCAAACTCAAAATAATTTATTCAATATACCTAGGTTTCTTCTTATTATGCTGACGGTTTTTACCCGACTGCGCCAGAAGGAGGGTTATTTAAGGGTATGATCATAACATCGAACTGAACGACTTTTTCTATACCTACTCTTTCTCCACAGACTCATCGGAACATCTTCTTTAGCGATGCTGGTTTCCTCACGAAGAAAGGAAAACATCGTGAGGAAACCTGCAGACTTTAAAGAATTTTTATATTAATTCATAATTATTATCTACATTGTAGTTGCTTGTGGAATAACAACACTTTTATGCATATCAATCACCCTGTCAACAAATGACTCTACTTATACAGTCATTGCATTTGTCTCAAAAGCTAGAGAAGTTTATTTCCTTTGACTATTTATTATAAGGACTCGCCTTGCGGTAGCATTTCCCCTCTGCCACGGTATAAGATCAATTGATCATTTGCATTTACATAAAATTCTATACCTTATCACTAAACGAGACAGCCTATAATTGCGAAACAATAATTTCGAACATAGCACGTTTGAGGTTCACACGAGACTACTTTTCATGATTTTTAACATTCAAAATTAAAATCTTAAGTTATGGGGAATAAAGAATAAAATGCAAAGTTGCGGATTACATGTTACCTCGCCCCCCCCCCCCCGCAAAAAGTGGCTGAAATGTTTGTTAGTGGAATTACACGCGTTACCAGTCCTCATATAAGTAGTCAAAGTTTATTTCCGATAAGCATTCCGACGATTTATGTATCCTCCTGCAGATGATTTAAGCAGTTAGGTGTTCTGATGAACAGTTTGACGTTATATATACTGTATAAGCACAGAGCACAGAACATCGAATAGTTGGTACTTACATAAGTCAATACGAAGCGGCAGACTCAACCGCAAGCTTGGCAGGTAAAAGCGACAACTGGATTGATGTTGCTTTCATGATTATGTTCTGACTCTCCGAGCTTCTATAAAAGGGACCAAGTATTCACAACACAGGTAAGCTTTTTGCTGCACTTAGTTCTTTAACAAAAGACTACAAGGTTCAAAATTTATTTAGAAATAATAGGTGTAAGGGACAGCCCTCCGCAGACTAAACTCCATAGATTTAAAACTTGTGAACTCAGACTATTAAACTGAACAACTTTCACTTTTACACTTTACTTTACTTCAGGAAATGCGAAAAAAATCTGCTGTCTCATACAAAACTGCTACCTACCCGATTCAAAAGTATGAATCAGCATTTTTTTCGCGTTTCCTGAGGTAGATTCTGTAGTGAAAGTTGTTCAGTTTGATGGTCTGAGTTCACCGTTTCAGTCTGTGGAGGGCTGTCCTTTACACCCTGTACAAACACAGCAATCGCCTCGCTAAATAAGAAAACATCTACGATTCGCAAAGCATTGCAAATAAGCAATAGGTAATTTTGAAATTCTACATTTATAGTAGCAAGTCAACATTTTGGGAAATACACATTTTTGAGAATACAAACTTTTGAAAATTCAAATTCAACATTATAGGAAGTGCAGAAGAATGTTCCGAAAGGACACACCTATGTACATTTTATACTGGAAAAATATTACCATTTCGGATTCGCGAATATCTACTTTGAAAGCACATTTGTATTGTAGGATTTACATGAACGCAGAAAGTAACGTTAGTTTTCATTTATGCCAGTGTATGTTCCAGCTTCCAGAGCTTCCAGCTTCCAATAATCAGAGGATCTATAAACGGATTCCATCTTTGACAGCGTATTTTGTTGTTTTTTGCCCATACACCGAATGGAATGAATTATATCTATCTGCACAAAGTAAAAAAAATAGTACAAGTACGGAGTATTGCACCATCTTAAATTCTTTTCATTTTCTTAACTCCTCCGTTAAAATAAGATAGCATGTTATTCGGTTTACAAAGTACATTTACTTTAATAGAACTTCTTGGTATCTTCTTCAATGACATATTGGAAAAGTAGTTGTTCGGTGGAGCTTCGCGTCGGTTCGCTGAAATTCTAATGTGCTCAGGGATTTATGGAGGACGCTCACTCTATAATACGAAAAGGGGTTTGAATTTCAGTAGGAGTTAGACCTGATCATAGTATTTGATTGGAATAACGGCAAACAAAAATCTGCACCTGTTATATTTCTCAGAGGGGAATAGAAGTGAATTGTTTAAGATACAATTGTGATTTGAATCGCAGAGCGAAATTCGAGCATAGCTCTTGACGTTTTAGGTTTATATCTGACTGGTGTTATCGTCAATTATCTAACTATTACAAAGGTCTTTAATACGGGCGCAGGAAAGCTGATAGATATTAAGCTTCGAATCCAAACTCGATAGAACTTATGTTCACTTGATATTCTAACCGAATTCAAATCTTTTTCCACAAAGATTCTCTAGTTTCTCTGCCACTAAATTTATCTACAAAGGCTTTTCAAAAAGTCTAGCTCGAGGGGATTGTCTCACCGGCACTAACAAAACCTTGTTTCAGTGCGAATAAATGCGATCTGAATATATTATCGGTCGTATTATGTACGGCTCGCTTGAGGCGCGTATCTCTTCAAGCTGCAGAATTCAGTTGCACACTTTTGGAACTCCACCCTCGTCTCGCACAAAGATGTCTGTACTATTGTAGCATCTGAGAAAAAGTATTACACGTAGACGGCATTACTGGCTTGTTCGTCGGTAATGCACCTCGCAGAGACTGTCCAATCACATTAGCTTCTTGTTACTCAAAGGTGCATTTTACGAGCTTCGGCTGAAATCCTTGTGCGTTTTATAGCACTGTGTACGGTTCCAATAACATTAATTAATGGCATTGTGTAGTGAAGAATTTGACATATTTGTTACATAACAACATATGCACATACATGGCACATTTTTTTGAGAGCTTCTCCCATAATGTGACTCGCCCAATGCATTCATAATGGAATAAAATAAAATTGACCAAAAACTTCCTCAATTGAGTTTTATCATCATGGCATTGATTATCTTTCACAGAAAAGATAGGTTCTATCATTAAAAATATATCAAGAAAGCTCTTACTACACCGGCCTGCTCCCTATTTTGCCATTTTTCTCGGTCCTGTGCCAGTCGCATCCAGGTCTTGCCGATACTTTTCCAGATGTCGTCAACCCACCTGGCTGCCGGACGACTCATTCCTTTTTTGACTAATCTCGGCCACTACTCTGTTAAGGCTTTGCTCCAACTGCCATCATTTCGCCTAGCTACGTGTCCTGCCCGCCGCCACTTTAAGCGAGCTATTCGGTCCCAGACGACTTCCTGAACCTTAGTTCGACGTCGGATCTCGACGTTTGAGCCGTAGTCAAGAATGTGGTCTAGCATGGTGCGCTCCATGGCTCTCTGTGCTTTTATACTACCGGTCTCTCATCGGTCGTGAAAATCAACAACGCTCAATGGTCAAACAAATTAATCGACCGCATGACTCTAAATTAGACGACTCAATCTCTGAAACCTTTTGCGTCTCCCATCTGATCGAATGTCAAAACCCCACTATCGAAACGAAGCACGTCTAGTTAACTCCAATTCGGTGGAAGAGTGGAGGGGGGTGGTACTGTAATTAATTACTGCTGTCGCTGACAAGCGAAGGCTGCTAAGTACATATCGTTTCGTAAATAAACTAGGCACTAGGTGTAGCCCGAGTCCCGAGCTACCTCATCGAAAAATTATCGGAAGCTTGTATAAGCTCCTAGATGCATTGCCTTACATAAGCTTGTTAAGTCTTATTTATTAGTAGTTTATTTGATTTAGTATTTGCCGATGTGGTATCGATATTGGATAAGTAAATACAGGATTATAGTACTTATTGCACAGTATATTCGAGGAACTGTGTTTCTATCTTAAGTGCGTTCGACACATGACGCATTGACGGCGCGGCAGACGTCAGTCCGTCATTCATTTGTAAAACAAGGAGTTGTAAGAAACCGCACGTAGAAGCACACACGGTGCGTCAATCCGTCATCGTGTGTGCTTCTACGTGCGGTTTCTTACAACTCCTTGCTTCACAAATGACGGACTGACGTCTGCCGCTCCGTCAATGCGTCATCGTGAGTGATCCCACTTAGTTGTTGCTATGTTTGTATTCAAATAAAACACAATTTGTGAAAGGATCATAAAGAAATACAGAGTTCTATATCTCAAGTGGTTGGATGTGCCCAATTGAAACAAATTACATTTTTATGTACAAAGGTACAAGGTGGGTCAAGGCAAACAAAAATACCGTCCCGACAAATAAGGATTGTAAATATAATGCGGTTCTTTTAGGCATCGTCCTCCTACGCAAATCTCTTATCTTAGTTCTTTTTTTAAGGTTCCGTACCCAAAGGGCGAAAACGGGACCCTATTACAAAGCCTATGTTGTCCGTCCGTCTGTCTGTCTTTCTGTCCTACCTATTTAGGGCTGTAACTTTTGAACCGTAATAGCTAGACAGTTGAAATTCACAGAACGTGCGTTATTGAGGCAGATTGGCTAAAATGCTCTAAGGGCTAACATAACAAATACTTAATAAAAATATCAAAAAATTCAAAAATAAAGGGGGTCCTCATACAAGAACTAGTTTTTATCAACATTTTTTCATCTCGTTCTATCTTAAAAACTGCTATACATACAAGCGTTAATCTTGGTGTGGTTATAGAGCAAACTCTACAGTTCTACAGTATAACCACAAATAATAAAAACCGGCCAAGTGTGAGTCAGTCTCGCGGTTAAGGGTATATTATTCGGAGCGCGCTCCATACAAACGTACTATGGTGATATTTTCAATACTTACCAATTTAACTCAATGAAATTTTGCAGAAACAATCTAGAAACAAATTTCTATGCTTGTATAGAGTCAAATTTTCGTTTAAATGTATAGTTTTCAAGTTACAGTGCCTCAAAGATTTCCACACAAATCTTAAATTAATCCTAGCATTGAAACAGTATATTTTAACGAAAATCTGACTCCATAAAAGCATAGAGATTTGTTTCTAGATTGTTTCTGCAAAATTTCATTGACTTTAATTTGTTAGTATTGAAAATATCACCATAGTACGTTTGTAGGCAGCGCGCATTTTCGCTCTCGGAATAAAATTTTCTTAAAGTCCCGGAGAAAACAATACTTGTTTGTAAGTTAATATGTTGTGTGGTACGGAACCCTCGGTGCGCGAGTAGCCCGACTCGCACATGACCGTTTTTTTATTGAAGATTTACTACAAGTTTATTCATACACTTCCGCAATAGGGAAGCGAGTAAATATTGCGTCTGATATTGAGACGTGAGCAAATAGTTTGAGATCGATGAAAATGAGAGTGATCTACTTTTGGGCCGGTATTTCATGCAGTGCTGAGCAGTTATATACTGCTTACTCACTACTAAGGTTATATCAAGATTTTGTACATACATTAACATAACAGTTAATGTTATTGTTAATATCGGCTCCGATATTCTTTGATTAAATTAAAATAGCGGAAGATAGGTAACGTTCTTGCATTACGTACTCGAACAATGGATCTGTTTTTTCATGTACAGTCAGCAGCAAAAAGATGTATGCACTTTTACTACGTCGTAGTATAAAGATGTATACACTTTATACACTTTTTGCTGCTGACTGTACTTATGAGTGAAAAGTAACGCCGTGTGATTTGTTTTTTTCTTTTTGAATTATTTTTACAACGAGTAAAAGCACACGAATTATGGTATCTTTATTCCGCTTAAAATAAAAAAAGATTCTCCGCTCTTATCGCTATACTAAGTAAATTAGGCGACGGGGGCTCAATTTATGCGGTCCGTGCGCTATAGGCTAGTCATCTATCTTCCGCTATTTCAATTTGATCAAAGCTGATATTGGAATTATTTCTCAAGTAAAATTATTTAAAATAACTTTGTTTTCGGGTTAAGGAAGATTAATTGAGACACAAAAAAATGTTTTTACAAGCAAAACAGATTGACAAAAAATTGGGTCCCAGACACTTTCATACGAAAAAAAAACCTTTGAAATCAAAAGTCGTCTACCTGCACAAACTTCTCTGTATAAAAGAAGTCACACTTTTTTTTCTTATATCCAGTTAGACATGTTACGAAACAGGGTAAGCAGTATTTTTATTTTTTACAACCGTCGTTTTTAATGACAAATAAAAAAAAAAATACTCCACACGATATTGACATCATTCTCTTGCTTATTTCCCATTAGTGTATTCGGCGCAATATGTCATCAATATCTACATGGTGTAAACATAAATACGTTACTTCAACAGATAGATAGACTTACATACTTACGGGGTTAGTGTTTCAGACCATCGAACTAAAGAACTTTCATTGGAACTAACAATGAAATCGGGAAAAAAATCTGCCTTATTTTTTTTGAGTACCTACTTAATGAAATAATTTATTAAAAAGTCAACATGGAAAATATAAAATAAAAGCATACAAAATAATCAGTTGTATCATAAATCTGTATTGAGTCAGCAGATTGCGTTGTGGATGGAAAATCAGTTTTTTTTTTCGAATTCAATACAAATACTGGTCCCCTGGTCCCATAGTAAAATTTGTTCAGTTTGATAATCTGAAGTACCCATTGTAATGCATTTAAGCTTACACTCTGTGTATCAATCAATCAAACAATCTATTATACTTTATTTTACACCAAAATATCGTTCTTCTTCTTATCGAGTGGGTTGCAAGCCCTGGTGTCAGAGTTTATTCAAACCGCCTTATGGCCTCTGACGTGGTTTTTATGTAACGACTACTACCACCAGAGATAGTAGCCGGGACCAACAGCTTAACGTGCCATCCGAAGCACGGAATCATCTTTTTTTTCAGACAATCAGGTGACTCAGCCTGCAATGTCCTAACCAACTGGGGAAAAACGCACAAAGTACCAAAATATCGTTTAATGAGATAGATTATTAAATAATATCCGTAATCAACTGACCAGAAACTCTAGATTATCAAACTTTTAATGATGAATATAAATGACTATAAATGTTATAAGAA
Source organism: Agonopterix heracliana (assembly GCA_963693445.1). Lineage (NCBI taxonomy): Eukaryota > Metazoa > Arthropoda > Insecta > Lepidoptera > Depressariidae > Agonopterix > Agonopterix heracliana. The sequence goes on from OY856310.1 coordinate 9,582,335, forward strand.
TTAAGAGTACCTAATCTCGGAGACGACTTCAATCGATGACATCACGAAATAAATCTGTCCGTCTGTCTCTGTCGAGGAGTCGGATGGCGATGCGATGGCGGGACGCGCCCGGATCCGGTTGTTAAGCTCGATCGAAACTACTATTTTTATTACCCTCGATGTTAGCATAAAAAGTTATTTTTAACGATTTTAAATATTCGGTTGATGGCGCATCGGATTTAGCTAGTCGACTTGATTTTAACGCGAGCGTGAAACCGTGAAAATTGCGCGCTAATTAACCTAATTGACTGACTAAATAATATTCGGATCTCTACTTTAGTACTAAATATAGTTTCAATAGCTCTTGAACGAAGTCACGAGACCATTAATCTGGCTATCAGAGACATTGGTTCCATTTTATTGCTCATCCACTGTCCGGCTTCAACAAGTGTCAGGATTACGTTTGGGATACGTTCCAAAAGCGTAGACAAATAAAGGGCCTCGATAAATTTCTTATACAAGATTCCTACATTGAAGACGGAGGCCGTCAATTTTACAATTGGAGTCGTCAATGAGGTTTCAATTCATGAATAGCTAATTCCTAAAGATAATAAAATATGACTGGAAAAATTGTGTCGACCAATGTCGGACCAGGATTGCGCTAATTTCAAGTCCAGGCTAGATTCTGGAACTTTAAATGTGACTAGATAATTTGTGTGACACTGTCCAAGATATTTATTTATAATTTAAAAACTTCCAAGTTCAATCCTAATTCAATTTCAGTTCTAATCATATTGCGATCCTATTTCTATTCGATTGTGCTGAATTCCGCATCGCTGTAAAATACATACAGGGTGAAATTGATATCATTAGCATCCTTTTAAACTAAGAGTCTACCCATCAAACTGAACAACTTTTACTATGGGAGGAAAAACAATCGGAGCAAAAAACAAATCTGCTATCCCATACATTTGAGTCGTGTAGGCAGCGGCGGCGGGTGCAGTTTAGTATGGGGCAGCTGATTTTCTCCGATTTGTTTGCTACCATAGTAAACGTAGTTCAGTTTGATGGGTAGACTCTTAGTTTAAAAGGATGCTAATGATATCAATTTCACCCATGTGACTTTAACTACTAAGCGATCTGTCAAAACGGTTCTACCGGTTGTCAAATTAATAGCGCAATACCGAATGTGTTAAAAGTTGTGGTTTGCACGCGGTCCGATCATGGTTCAGTTGCGATTTATTTACCGCAATTTTCCTCCAGGAGTGCCACAAGTTCAAATCAGCAGTAGGTAACAAAATGTCAAAATTACTATTGAATTTATGCATCATTCGATAATATTTTTTGAAATCGATCGACTGCGCATAGGCAGACGACATTGATCACTGCACTAAAGGGAAAAAGAAATAGCATAATATGACCGAGGCAAGTTGTGATAAATGTGCATTAGAGTATTATCAAGTCTCAATAGGCTTCTGACTACCACCAATACGAATACCGCCAACGAATGGCAGTATAGCCACAGAGGATTATAATCCTCTGTGGTATAGCATCTGGGGCCCTAGACAAAGTGACATTCTATTGGCGTTGACGCTAGTAGAAAATGACAGAATGTATAGATTTGACATTGGCGATCGAAACATTTTGACGTTTGCTTTCGTCACCATACGTCAAGTCCATACAATTTTATGTTTTCTACTGTCGTTAACGGTAATCGAAAGATACTTTGTCTAGGGGCCCTGGTACCAAATTGTTTAAAGTGCCTTTCAAAGGTTCACAATCCAACGACGAGCAGCAGCCGTTGCTTAACTCAGTGCTGCCACCTTAGCGCTTCCGGCTAGATCTAGCGCTTTTTGGTATGTTTAGCGCCGTATCGGAGAATTTAGCGCCTAGCGGAGGATCTAGCGCTTTTTTAACTTTTAACAAAGCAACAGTATTTGTGTTTGAATACGCTGTATTTTGTGTTTGAATTATGATAAATACCTATTGATACAATATTGTGGTCAAAACATTGTCTTCAGAGTGTGCAGTGTACTCCGAACTCCGAACGCTTTTCTGAAGTGATATTATCATTAATTTTACTAGGGACCTACGAATTGACTGGCTTAAATTAGATGGGTTTTGGAAAGACTGATGGGACTATTTATGGGAGAAGAATTTAGCGCCGAACTAGCGCTTTTTCGATCCGCGAAAATATTATAATCTAGCGCCTTTTTCAGTTTTAGTGCCCAATCGATTTTTGAGGTGGCAGCCCAGGCTTAACTATAACTACAGTAGTGGTGGTTTAGAAAACAGAAGCACCACAGCGCTACAACTCGCCATTTTTCTTTATTTCTATAATAACTGTGTTCGTAAACAGTATAGTAGCACAAAAACAAACTTTTGAGTCGTATTTAATATTAAACTTCGCCAGCACTGTCTGGTTCCCGTATCTCGTGGTACACACAAGTTTGCTTAGCACAAACAGTTTTGCTTAGTCTATACCTCTAATGTTTCCATGACATTTGACCTCAACTGTGACTAGATTTTGCCTTGTCTTCAATTTGTACTCATATTCTATTATGCTTATGCTCTGTCGCCAGTTTCAAAAATGGCCTTGACTACTTAGCAGTTAGTAAAATATTGCGCAACGTTTTTGTTCGGATTACTTATTCAAAAGTCATAATTTGTTATGTATAGAATAACGAACAAAGCTGTGTTTGTGTACATCCTGCACTAGTATTATGAATCCAAGTGTGTTTGTATGTGTGACATATCTAAACTAGAGAGGCGATTTCATTTAATAGGAATGCAATGCAAGAAAGGACAGTCTATTTATTATCTCAAAAAAGGAAACAACAACGTAGACATAAGTAAAGGATAGATGAATAATATAAAGCAAGACATAAAACGCTACTCGACATCCATTCACACTTATGTCAAACGTCCAATAGAATAAGCGAGACGTCAATAGTAAACGATGCCATCTTGAAGACTTTTGTCACCACGGATCCATTTAGAGGTCTTTGGGTTGAGGTTAAAATTTGCTTGAATTTGCTTAGAAAGTAATGAGTAATGACGTTTGATTAACTGATATTGCCGGTCTTAAGTTGATAAGTCTACAGGAAAAATTCGTTTAAAACCTGACCAGAAATATAAAAATCTGATTCGGGGGCGCTGCAATTGACTATAACCTCAGTGTTTCTAGCACAAAAATTAGCTCCAATGATTATCCGCAACATGGCGAGGTTCTTAACTTTTCTGGTCGGGGTTTACGTAGCGAAGGAAAAAAGTACTAAATTAACGAAAACAAAATAGGAAATAATAAGAAACGATGCAACAACAATGATTTATGTTTGAGATAGCATGATACTGTAGACTAAGGAAGCAGAAGCAGATACGCGGTAAACTTTACCCCAAAGGTAATATAACCAACAAAACTTGATTGTTAATAGTTACGTAAACATTCAAATGGTGCTGGATTCTAGTTAGACGGGAAGGAAGATTCTTCCAATCGGACCGGTTATGTTAATTCTTAATACAAGTGGCTCAGTAAAGGTCAAATTCGGTTAAAGTTTAGCCGGTAATTTCATTGGAAAGCTAATATTGCTTAATAGAAAAGCTATAAGTATGTGCCTAGTCTAATGCATTGGTGAAGAGAATTTCAAACACAAAGAAGCATGTATTTCCTAGCTAAATCGATGCTACAGGAAGGATATCACGAGTTATAAAACTATTTACCTAATTAGTTACGGAAATAACACCTTAGGGCTTCTTCTAGTCCTAACCACTCTCACTTTTTAGACGTTTTTAGGACCTTTCGATGTTCTTATGGTATGAAGTGACCAGTCTGGCAACTACCTCGGCAGACGGGCTCGACATGCTTTCAAGAGGTTCAACCTTAGAGCATATTAATACATTATAGAGTTCTTGTAGAAATTTAGTGATACATTTTTGAAGTAAAACTTCTTTACGCACGCTTGACTTGGGGAGTTAGCTGGTGAATACGTGACGAGAGCGTTACGAAAATTGTGATCGGGCGAGGCGAAAAGAAGTTTACTTCATGTGTCGTGTGGTCTAAAGCACACTTGTTTTTTTTTATAATGACACATTGGTGTTGAAATAGTTCTTATACCGTTACTTATTGTAAACTAGAAAACCAATTCTATAAGACCTAATTAAGCCAGGGATCTTGTGTCAAAGAACTCATCCAGAGAAACCACTTAACGTAAACGTCTGCGGATTGCCATACTCCTCTTGACACTACCATATCAAATTAACGTTTAACCCTTCAAGCTGCACGTACGTACATTTTGTACCCAAGTCGTGGATGTTTGTATCTACAGGGTGTGAACTAAAATACATTACATACTAATAGGAGTGACAATCAAACTGAACAACTTTCACTATGTGTCCACTAAAACACACTGAAATCGCGAAAAAAAATATCATCTGTTCCATACATATTTTTTTTTTGGGTCGTGTAAATATTTTCTTTAGGATGCGACTCTTCACGACTTTACTATCGTATCGTCATCATCATCATCATCCTGTCCTTATACCATTAGGGGTCGGCAATATGTCGTCTACCCCCATTCATCTTGTATACATGTCATCTTTTACACAATCCATCCATCTTTTCTTCGGTCGTCCTCTCTTCATGCAGCCATCCACATCCATATTTAACACTCGTCTTATTGTCATCGTATCGAATTCTAACATTTTATATGATACCCAGTTCAAGCATTTCGAACAATGCCTTATTTTTGTTGTATTTATAGGCTTCGATCAAAATAAAATTAATGGATAGGCCTTACGCGAACATTTCAAACCAGAAAAATGAGGCAAAACAAATGAAAGGTTTACTTGTCACTTGTATGCAAGTGCCCTAGATTTGACAGATAATGGCGCTAGTTTGTATGGACCAAGTGCACCAGTAGTGTGCTTCAACTTACCGCACTTCAGGCCTATCCATTCATTTTATTTTGATCTAAGTTTATAGGTATGGAAGGCAGGAGAGCCGTATCAACTTAATGTCATTGATAAATTCAATAACATAGGTAACGACCATAGATACTCTCTTTTATACTGTGGTACATAGGGTACTACAGACAGAGCAGAATGTAATATCATGGATCGAAACAACGCTTTTATAACTACCTACCTAGATACCGATTACCAAGAAACTAACAATAGAGGTAACTTTTCTGTAATTAATTACCCATAAGGATAATTAAAGACATTTATTATTCCTGTGATAGAACGAACTAATGATATTCTATGAAAGATAGTTTATACCCGTTTTGAGCGAAGAAAAATATTCCAAGAACAAATCTTATGTTATGTATGACGTAAGTAAGTAGGTACTCATGCATTATGTATGATCGTCTAGTGTTGGTAGTTCGCTCTGGTTCGGTAGTTAGTTCGGCACCGAACTTTATAGGCTTTTTTGTCTCAGTAGTTCAGGCCTTAACTGCTACCGAAATACTCCGACTTTTTTATACTTTTTTCTCTCAGAAGTTCAGGCCTTTACAAACTCCTGACACTTTTTCGCCTTAGTAGTTCAGGCCTTAACTGCTACCGAACTACTGAGACGTTTTTGTTTCAGGTAGTTCAGGCTTTAACTGCTACCGAACTACTGAGACGTTTTTGTTTCAGGTAGTTCAGGCCTTAACTGCTACCGAACTACTGAGATAATTTTTGTCTCAGTAGTTCGGGACCGAGCTTTTGGGCCTTTTTAGGGTTCCATACCCAAAGGGTGCCAACGGGACCCTTATTACTAACCTGACGCTGTCCGTCCGTCTGGGGCTGTATCTTTTCCGTAATAGACAGCGTTGAAAGAAATTTAAGGCGTCACTTGTTCTGTTATTCTGTACAGTAAGTTTTCTAGTGGACGACCGACGTCGCGCCATTTATGAAACAGGACATACAAAATTTCAGTAACGTCATGCGAACGGTCAGTATCAGCATTTTAATACGAGTAGGTCATACGAATAAAGAAATGTATGTACTTACTTTACTATCAGTTTAAAATACGAATGTGCATGACCTTGACTTTGTGCTGACGAATTTTATAATTTACCTTTGTTCTGTATCGAAAATACTGAGTGAAATTTATCGCAGGTAGTCTATCTACAAATATTTTCTTGCTGCAGATCATACAAAACAAAATAAAATTAGGTCGTTTTTTCAAGGTCATGCACGCACATTCTAATTTTGGGCCAATGTGCAAGTGTTTCGGATTGTTCCGTAACCTTCGTGGGCAATTGTATTGACGTGACGTCATGTATTAACCATGAATCCAAGATGATACGTTAGGCTACCTTGTGGTTATTGTAATAGAGTTCAGAATCGTAAAGCTGATCCGTATTACATGTTTAATGGATGACTTACCCGAATGTTTGCAGATCTCTTAGCGTACCAGTGCTTGACTAGGTACAGCCAACAGATTTCTAGAATGCTGCGGTAACCTAGGATTACCAACCGTCCTGTTTTCACAGGACATGTCCCGCTTTTTGGGGTGTCCTGGATAATTTTAAAGTAGCGTCCTGGGTTTTTAAAGGGGATATAATTCAGAGCGCGCTCCATACAAACGAAGTCTGGTTATATTTTCAATACTAACCTATTTAAATCAATACAATTTTTCAGAAACAATAAAGAAACTAATCTCTCTTGAATGCTGTTAGATTTTCGTTAAGGTCCTGTGTTAATTTTACTTTGATCGAAGAATGTATGTACCTTAATCTAGTATCTATGTAACTATTATCTACAGTATTGTTTGTTTCATAATATATTTTTGTTAACCTATTTCGTCACATTGTTGGGCAAAGGGTTGGGTTGGTTTCCCCCAAGCTTTTCCAGCCTTCTCTATCCCGTGACCCGTGCCATCAGTTGCCATTCTGCTTCGATTTATAATTATGATTAAATAATCAATTTGTTCATTTCATTTTACTACTACACAGGATGTACAATAAATACGTAACTTATTAAACAGGGTGCTTTAGATTTAGACCATCAATCAAACTGAACAACTTTTGCTATTGGATCAACATTGAAATCGCGATAAAAAGAGCAGCGGTTGACGTTTTCTATGGAACAGCAGATTTTTTTCGCGATTTCAATGTTGGTTCCATACAGGAAGTTGTTTAGTTTAATGGTCTGAAGCATCAATAGATGGCGCTACAAGTCATTTAAATAGCGCTATCGAGTGTTATTAGAGTTTATATGAAGTGAACCGCTACTTATAGTTATAGTTATTATAGTTACATAGTTATAGTTATATTATATTATAGTTATTATAGTTATAGTTAAGATACATACACTATACTTAATTATTTGCAAAGTGTCTGACTAGGTTAGGACATCGAAAGAGATTAGGTACCTACGATAGGTTATGTTAGACTATGTGTTGTATGAATGTAGGTATAGGTAGGTACCTTCCTATTTGTTAACAAGTTCAAGGACACTAAACGAGACAATAGATTTCAATTGTTATTACATCTAGCTACTATAAACGACGTGTTATTAAAATACCTAGAATAGTTACCTACTGGGATGTCTTCTATCTATCATTTTATTTACCTACACGTTACGATGTACCTAGGTACCTATAGGTAGGTAAGTACTCTACAGGGTGTAAAGAAAAGTATCCACATACTTAACCCATCAAACTAAACAACTTTTAATATGGGAAGCAAACCGCAAAAAAACAACTGTTCCATGCTAAACTGCAATGCCTACTCGACTCAAACGTATGGAATAGCAGATTTTGTTTGTTCTGACAGGTTTGCTTTTATAGAAAAAGTTGTTCAGTTTGATCGGTAGAGTATGTGGTTTAAAGGTTAATGATAATTTTCCATACACCCTGTATACAGCAGGGTGCTGACAGTTTTTAAGGGGTTGACCAGACCATCAAACTGAACAACTTTCTCTATGGCACCAACATCTAAAGCTCAGGCCACACAGAGGCGGTCCTGCGGGAAAGCGGGCCGGCGGCGGTTCTGCGGGAAGCGAATATCTGCGGACCAGCAAATATTTTTGTGTGTTTTGTAGTGTATGGTGTGGTGGAAAGGTCATGTCCGAGTTTGTATGTCCCCTGTAACAGAGAAATAAGCACTGGTCCGGAGATATTCGCTTCCCGCAGGTCCGCCCCCGGACCGCTTTCCTGCAGTCCCGCCTCTGTGTGGCCTGGCCTTAAATCGCGAAAAAAAAATCTGCTGTCCCATACATTTTCTCAATTAGGTTTGTAGTTTTGTATGGAACAGCTGTTTTTTTCGTGATTTCGATGTTGGTCCCATAGAGAAAGTTGTTCAATTTGACGGTCTGATAATCCCCTTAAAAAAGTGTCAGCTATTAAGAAGGACACTATAGTATAGATAGATATGTCACCTGGAAACTTAAAAAAAAAAACAAATGACTCTCGCACAGGGTAGAGCCGAGAACTCTAATCTACAGTTTCATTAAAACTCTACTAATTAAAAGAATCGCCAGAACGCCAGACAAAATAAACCTCGACCGTGGCTGTGCAGTGTGGACACTGAATTAAAGAATGAATTCCTCACTGATTTAAATTAAAACACTCTTTTTTTCTCATTAAATTTTTGATTTTATTCCTACCTACCTGCAAATACTGAAACGGTGAACTCAGACCATCAAACTGAACAACTATCACTATAGACTTTCCACAGGAAATTCGAAAAAAAACCAGCTGTCCCATACAAAACTGCTGTACCTACCCGACTCAAATGTATGGGACAGCTGATTTTTTTTTCGCATTTCCTGAGGAAAGTCTATAGTGATAGTTGTTCAGTTTGATGGTCTGAGTTCACCGTTTCAGTATTTGCTAGGCTGTCACTTACACCCTGTATATTATGTCTCGAGCCATATGCATAGATAATATTAGATACTAGATAATAATAGTACCGTATTGAAGCGAATCTATGGTTAAACCAACTAAACACGAGTTTGGTAGGTATGAGTTTCTTGACATTTTGTACCTAGGTATGTGTATTTTGAGTTTTTGACATTTAACGGGGAGTTTCGTTTCTATAGTGTAGGATGAATGTAGGACTATTATTTTATTACCTATCTCTATTATTACCTTCAAAAAAACTTTTTTTACGCTTCTACCATTTAAAAACAAAAGTGGACAACTTTCTTAGGTTGGCGTGAGCAAGGCGTTATACAACTTATCTCTGTGTGCGTATATAACGACACGGTTTAAGAGTTCGGTGATATTTTTTTCAACGCGTTCGTAGCTTCGACTGTCTATCTTTACATAAAGTATAACTTATCGGAGCCACCTGCATTTATTTCAATTTAAAGGCCACCAAGGTAGGTTTGTCCCAAAAGGACACTTGTAATAAAAACTAACCTCTAATATAGAGAAAACAAGACATGTACCTAGATACCTATTTACATGTTTCATTCATTAATTTTTTTATGTAATTTCCTAAATACCTACCTACCAATGATATGACGTACCTATAGCTGTACCTACTTATGTAGGAACCAGTTGAATGAAAGATTTCATTGGTTCATCAAGAATCAAGATATTCGTTTTTAACTTATACGTTTTGGTTTGAGATTGTTTAGGTAGGTACGTCTTGTTGGAATAAATAAACACAATCGTCTTAAAACGTGTGAGAGGGAGATACAAAACAACGAGACGCTTTTAGTGACGTCATCCATAGACCCACCGAAAGAAAACAACTGGTTATTCAACAAAAAAAATTACGAGCGCGCGCGCCGCCACAGTCGACCCACCGCGGTCGCATACGCAAACTACACGATGCATTTATGAGCACGGCTGCCACCTCAAAAATTCCATCGGGCGCTAAAACCGTGAAAAATGCGCTAGATTCCAAAATTTCCGCGGGTCTAAAAATCGCTAGATTCGGCGCTAATTTCTTATCACATAAATAGGACTTTAAAGTTATCTAAACAGTCTTATCAGCCTTTCGAAACCCATTCTTAAGTAAATTTAAGGCAATCAATTCGTAGGGTCCTTGTAAAATTAATGATAACTCTTCAGATAAGCGTTTTTATTTGAATCTCCCGAACATTGCACACTCTACGGACATGTTTTAACCAAAATATGCTATCAATATTTATCATATAACAATAAAAAAACACAAAAAGCATATAAAAACACTATTAATGTTGCTTTATTAAAATTTTAAAAAGCGCTAGATTCTCCGCTAGGCGCTAAATATGCCAAAAAAGCGCTAGATCTAGCGCCGACAGTGCTAAGGTGGCATCACTGTTTACGAGGGTCAGTTTTTTTTACCATACCATGCACCTGCCTATGAGTTGCATTCACAACTATTTCACACTCTACAGGTACCACCTACCTTTGTAAAGAAGTGTGTTGCGCGCGCAGGTAAAACTCCAAAGTCCCACAGGTGAACGTTATCCTCGATTTGAAAATCCAAGTGTCAAAAGACCGGTGAAGTCCTTCGACTCCTTGTTGCTCGTGCTGTCCTGGTTAGCGACACACTACGAAGTTAACCACGCGGACACGCGGTTTGTTTATAAAATTATGAACCTCTTATTAATAATTTCGTCTTGATGAACTGCGCATGCCCGTGGAACACGCGCCTCTTTCAAACAAAAGGTTATGTTATGTTGTTAGTTGTTACCACTTCACCGAACACACCGGCACACACTTCTATTCACAAGTTTCCGAGTAGAATCCTATTGGAATGTGCGAACTTTTTCTTTAGCACCCTTCCGACACTATTGTTTTGTTCCCACGATATCTACAACTACACTTTTCATAAACCCACTTATATCACTTTTCTGATGATCCGCCGGCTCTACCTGCCGCAAGTGAAGGCCGTATACAATAAACACTTGAAAACTCCGGAACCGGCAATAATTCGATTCCCCACGTGACACTGTCAAAATAATATTTCTTTGATCACTTCAACACACGAAACTCACTCACTGGCGACGACACATTTCATGTTTATAGCGCCGTGAGGTCCGAGCAACAAATTAAACGAATAGAAAAAGAAAATAAACGAAGAATACTAAAGTCGTCGACTGAGAAGCCGGGCGTCCGACACTCCTGCTGATCGGTGTACTAAACGCGATGCGAGAGGCCGCGCGACCCGCCCCGCCGCGCCCCGCGGTCCCCGCTTGCGCCCTGCCACCCGCGCCCATACATCCCGCCGATATTATAGAGTCGAAAAAATCTCAAGTGCACGCTTTGAACAGGAGGAAGAACATAGCTAGTCCCTGAATGAAGTTCTGAGATTATACGAGATGCGTTTATTGACTGCAGGCAGTTTGTATGTTTAGGAGTGCGGGGCAGTGGGGCAGGCGCAACCGCCGCGCGCTCACTTCACTCCGCGCCGCCAGCGGAAAGCATTCAATTAATCTGACAACACGTGCGTGATGCACCCTCCATCCAGATCTGCACTAAGCCGAGGTTATCATCCGATTCATTGAGCGACGGTGACTGCCTCCGTATTGTGGCCCACTCAATTTATTGATCGTCGGTGTAAACAATTTAGCGTGTGTTTAAAAACATTGTTTACTGTTTAGGGTTCTATAAATAAACAAGTAAAATACGGTTTTTCTCGGTAGGTAGGCATCTGCTGAGACTGGCAGAAGTAAGAAATGTGATTGTCGGCGATCTATTTTTAGCATTTCTGTCGTTTTAGGCGTTCTAAAATTTATAGGTAGGTACTTATACCTACTCGCTATTTTTTATAAGCTTTCAATCCTGGGGTCACAATAATAAAGAAAAAACATTAATTTCCAAAATTTACTTGTTTGACTTAGTTTTTTATGAAATTGGTACTTACCAAGTTTCAGCTTCCTATTGTAAAACGGTCTCTGAGAAAAACACGTGAGAGAGAGACAGACAGAAGGACGGACACCGAGGTGATTCCATCACTGTTCCGTTTTCCCAATTTGGTACGGAAATATACGGAACAATCTCAAATATCACAGCCTCAGAAAAGGGACCCAAAAGACAGAGAGACAGTCAGACACATGGGCAGGTCAAACTTATAACACTCCTATTTGCGTCGGTGGCTAAAAAACGTTACCTATACGCGTTCATTATCAACAAAAACCAGTCAAGTGCAAGTCGGGCTACTCGCGCACCGAGGGTTCCGTTCCGTACCACACTAACACAACACAACACAACAATTAACTCACAGAAAAACTTTGTTCTCCGGGACCTTTAGAACGACTCACACTAGGCCAGTTTTATTATTTGTTGTTATACTGTAGAGTTTGCTCTATAATCACACCAAGTTTGACGCTTGTACAATAGAGCGAAAAAACTAGTTGATTGTATAATTTCTAACTTTTTGTCATTTTATAAACAAATCCGCCGTAATAACGCATATTCGGGGAAATTTCAACTATCTAGCTATAACGGTTGGAAAGTTACAGCCCTAAATAGGTAGGACGGACAACGTAGGCCTAGTAATACTATAGCACAGAGTACAAACTGTAAGAACCGGACCCCCGTTCTCACCCTTTGGGTTCGGAACCCTAGAAATGTAGTCCGTCCGTTTTGGTTGTTCTTCTGTCCCATAGCCGATTATCTCCGAAACTATTTAACTAGAATTCGGTACCTATGTCAAGTTTTTTTGTCTTTATTTTATAAATTTTAGATTTATGATAGAAGACATCATTTTAAGAAACTAATTGATTTTTTTTTGCAATACATCGAGTTTATCAATACAAATTTAACTTTAACTGTAATTTTTAAAAGGCATAAGTGGTCGCGAAGAACTGACAACCGATGGGGTGTCAGAGTTCTAGAGTGGAGACCGCGAACATGGTAGGCGTAGTGTGGGACGCCCTGCTGCCCGCTGGACAGACGACCTAAAAAAAGTAGCGGGGAGCGAATGGATGAGGAAGGCCAAGGACAGAGTTTTGTGGCGCGCCTTGGGAGAGGCCTATGTTCAGCAGTGGACGATGATGATGATGAAAAGTGGTCGCGAAATTAAACTCCGTGTAGAAAAAACTTTGCATAATTAAAAAAAATAAAAATCCTACCTTCTCCTTTTTTTTTTTTAAATTTATAATTAAGGACTTCTTGCTTGTGCGTTAGCACCGTCAAGTAGTTTGAGGGAGTGTCTATCCAATCTCGAGGATTGTTTTTGAGTTAGAACAACTGAGAAGGATTTTGGAGTCTCGTGGCAGGCTGAAACGCGAACCGCGCGAACACCACGCGAGAGACAAGTGTTCGGGGCAAACCCTGCAACGTGACTCCTTCACTTTCTAACTCAACTGGAAACAGAAAGGGCAACATCAAATGTCAAATTCTGACAATATATGTATATATATTTTCTTTTCCCCTTAATGGCCAGCTATTTTAAGTTGATTTATACTTTTATAGTGTACCAAGGAGTGTGCAGGTCCAACGAGTGACGTCACTCGTTGGACCGAAAAACCACGATATTTTATTAAAGTAACTGTAACCCATCATTCATCATTTTAATTTTAATGTCTGACATAGAAAATATTGTTAGTGAGACAATTATCTCGAAATGGTTTTCGATTTAGCCCTCCCAAAAAAAACTGGACATACCGAATTTTGAAAAACCTAGACGGGAACCGATGCAAATAGTCTTCTTCAGCGTATGCAGGTTTCCTCGCGATGTTTTCTTTCACCGCTTGAGAGCAGTGGTAATACTTAGGCACATAAGTTAGAAAAATACATGGGCATGTTCTCCGTGCGGATACGAACCCGGAACTTTTGCTTGAGAGTCAATAAGGTACCTCTCTGCAAAGCGCCACGAACGCTCCTCACGACATATATAAGTGGTTCACATTAAAGTATCTGTTTGAATGATTTTCAGGCAGTCCGCAGTTATAATAAATAGCAGGCAAGGGGGATGGCAATCAGACAGTAGAAAGCTTGTCGTTGAGTTTCCCCCCCTCCTCTTTTCCCCCTCTATCCCCACCACCTCTCCCATCTACTCATATGTCATATGCCGGAAGGGAAGATAATTCCCATCAAAATATTTTACTTTTTCCGTACGCATTGTTTTTGCCCATGAGAGCCGTAGCACTCGATTTTTAATTTGGACAACTTCCTACCTATGATATGCCATGGAATTGTATTTCTCGTTTTAAGGACCCTTTCGTTATTCCATGTCAAAGATACTTTTTTTAGGGTTCCGTAGTCAAACAAGGAACCCTTATACTTTCGTCCATTCTGTCTGTGTTTGTACCCCGCCTCAATTACTAGCTCATAATTGCACCTATTCATTTGGATAGCAGTAACCCAAAACAGTATGGTAGTTACAAAGAAAAAAAATCGCACTTGGCCGGGTTTTTACTAGTAATATTTATTTTATGTTCATTATTTATAGGGATCTTTTATTTTAATAATCACATTTTACTTGAATCCCAGTCAAAAGCCAGGTCACTTGTTCCGCACTGGTTCCCCTCACCGTAGCAAAATAAATGATGTACACTTTTGCTCTACGTCGTTATATAGTATATCTACTAAAGTGCATATAACTTATTGCCGCTGACTGTTTCATCAAAGTTTTCGCGTGATGTGTGAATGAACAAACAAACAGTCTGCTTGTTTGTTTATTCGCAGTCAGACAAACAAAAAATCAAAAGTTTGTGGTTTTTAGTCAGGGACACAAACCATTCCGTAATTATTTTTTCCAAATATCTTCAATGTAGGTACAGACACACTTATTTTATATAAGGTTACATTTAATTAGTTGGCGAAACTTAACAAGCTCATTTGGTATCTGTTACTAAGCAAAATTTCGTGGTTATGACCCCCCGCTCGCTCATATTATAGATAATAATAATTTTGTAAATCATCAATACCGATTATAAACATTGATAATGCAATCTATTATCATTAACAAGACGTGCCCTGTTTGAGTTTCGGCAACTAATTAAAAATGACCCTATATAGTTTTATAATAGTAGAGAATAGAGAAGATAATAGTAGAGATGAGAATATAAACATACAGAGATTTTCGTTCTTAGTAGTTATAACGTAACATAAAACGTTGCTTTGACTTGACCTTCCCGGGATTTCTAATTTCCGGCATCCCTGGAGTTTTAAATAAAAAGATTGAAAACGTTTTGCTGAAAATGATTCTTCTGTAAAAATTTATGTTCTATTCATTCCATTTATCCATATCGATGGCGGAGCGCGAAGTAATGTGGAAAATATACCTAAATGTATAAACTCTACATTTTAGAGCATGTTGGTTTCTGATCGAGTTTTGTTTTCTTGAGTCCTCAAAACTATTTAGAGTCTATTATCACCTGTCCATCTGTTTTTATCTTTTACAAAATAATAATACTTAAAATAACAAACCATCAGCCATTTACCTAAGACTGTTGACAGGGCCGTAGCTAGGGGAGGGCATCGTGGGGCAAAGCCCTACCTTAAAATATCAATGCCCTACCTTAAAAATCACCCAACCATTACTTCTTTCCTATATGGGCAACGTCTTTACTATGTGGGGAACCTATCGGTGAGGCCGAAGAATAAGTCCGCAGTAATTTCAATGTTTATTTGAACAAAACTTCCAAGAAATACAGAATGCAATTTGACACTCGATTTTCGACAGCGATCGTCTTCGCGTTTAGATGCACAATGCAATGCGCATGACGGCCGGCGCATGTCACGGGGCGCATGCGTCCGACGAGCTCGTGAGGTGATCGTGTCGTGATCGTACCTGTCCGGTCAGCGGGGACGGATGTAGTAGACAGGGACGGATTGCGAATGAAGGTCCCGCAACTATATGGGCAAGTTGGGCAAATTCCCTTACAAAACTGACAGAATTCTGGTGACAACAAAGTTCCAGTGCTGTGAAATTTCGGGCTCGCTTCGCTCGCTCCAGACTTTAAATAGTTTTTTTAAATAAACTTGGATTGACACTGTTTTTAGACTTGGTGTGTGAAATTTCGAGCTCGCTTCGCTCGCTCCAGCCTTTGATATTATAAGCGTGGGTAGGTATGAGTTACCAACACCGTTTTGAGTCTTGGACTGTGAAATTTCGAGCTCGCTTCGCTCGCTCCAGCCTATGATATTATGAGCGTAGTTAGGCTAATAGAACTCATACCAACACCGTTTTGAGTCTTGGAGTGTGAAATGTCGACCTCGCTTCGCTCGCTCCAGCCTATAATATTAGGAGCGTAGTTAGGCTAATGAAACTCATACCGGTGTTGATATGAGTTTCATTAGCCTAACTTTTGAGTCTTGGAGTCTGAAATTTCGAGCTCGCTTCGCTCGCTCCAGCCTATGATACTACGAGCGTAGGTAGACTAATGGAACGCATACGAACACCGTTTTGAGTGTGAAATTTCTAGCTCGCTACGCTCGCTCCAGTTTTTGAATGGTGTCTTGAGGATAGGTAGGCTAATGGAACTCAGTATCACCATCGTTTTGAGACTTGGTATTTTTTTTTTTCATCTCATCCAATAACTAGCCTTTTGCTTCCGCCCTACCTTAAACCTCCTATGCCCTACCTTCAATCCATTCCTAGCTACGGCCCTGACTGTTGAGCATGGAATGGGAGAATCATTCACTTGAGTACTTTCTCGACGTTCTCGGCGGCGTTTCTTCGCTAAGCGTTGCGATTGTGGAAAATACCTTCTACAGAG
Source organism: Agonopterix heracliana (assembly GCA_963693445.1). Lineage (NCBI taxonomy): Eukaryota > Metazoa > Arthropoda > Insecta > Lepidoptera > Depressariidae > Agonopterix > Agonopterix heracliana. Next base: position 9,598,910 of record OY856310.1, read on the forward strand.
TGAAATTGATATCATTAGCATCCTTTTAAACTAAGAGTCTACCCATCAAACTGAACAACTTTTACTATGGGAGCAAACCGATCGGAACAAAAAAAAATCAGCTGCGTCCCATACTAAACTGCAGCGCCCATTCGACTCTAATGTATGCAACAGCAGATTATTTTTATGCTCCGATCGGTTTGCTCCCATAGTAAAAATTGCTCAGTTTGATGGCTAGACTCTTAGTTTAAAAGGATGCTAATGATATCAATTTCACCCTGTATACTCGTATGTCCAGAAGTGAAATTCTTCTAACTATGACGATGTATGTATGTAGGTACTTCGTATGTAGGAACCTATCGCAAAGGTGGTCTCTATAGAGCTGCATAAATAACATGAATGAAGCGTTCGCCCAGCTCGTTAACCCCCATCGACACATTCCAAGATCCCACTGCAAGTTTTCGATGTTATTTGTATAGGAAATTACGTAATATGCCAGTGGAAAGGGTAAGAGTCATAAAAAATAGGCCAGCATAAAGCCTCCTAATGTCTCCAAGACTAAAGAAATCTATCTGAACTCATCTTATACGGTACAGACGCGGGTCTAGAACGAAAGTATAGAGCTGGTAAACAAATTGTGCTACCTTGGTAGTATTGTGGATCCAGGTACAGAAGCTTATGTGGAGATACGTATAAATGAAGCTCGAGTAGCGTTAGGTCAACTTAAACCCATATGGCGGTCGTCCACTATCACTAGGGGTAGACGACAAAGGCTATTCAACTTGAATGTCAAAACTGTTCTTCTATACGGCTGTGAAACTTGAAGGCCTCCGCTAATTGCAGCGATATTATCGAGCGATATTATCGCTGCGATTTTGCGATAATTGTTCTCAGTACGTTTTGTATGGGGACGCGCGCGATCCTACACACTGCCGCGATATAATCGAGCGATAATATCGCTGCGATTTTGCGATAATTGTTCTCAGTACATTTTGTATGGGGACGCGCTCGATCCCACACACTGCCGCGATATTATCGCAACCTGACGCAATCTCTTTCTACTACATTCAGTGAAGGGTGCATGCGTGACGCGAATCGCGGAATCGCTGCAGTGTGTAAGGTGTCGCGATATCGCTGTCGATAGTATCGCTGCAATGTGCGGAGGCCTTAATTCGTCCGAAAAGCGGTCACGGTCTCCAAGTTTTTAACAACAAATGTCTCAGGCAAATCTAAAAGATCTTCTGGCCAAACACCATCTCAAACGATGAGCTATGGAGACAGACGGGTGAGCAGCGTATAGAGAAAATGATCCTTGCTCGAAAGTGGCAGTGGCTAGGCCATGTATAAAAGAGGTTTGATGATCACCCATCCAAGACAGCCTTAGAACGGTTGTGGTTTGAATGAAGATGTAGTGGTTAAAGTAGAGAAGGGAATGCTTCGATGGTTTGGACATATTGAAAGGATGAATGAAAGTCGACTTACAAAACAGATAGATAAAGCGTGTGTGAAAGGAAATATTGGTATAGGCAGACCTAGGAGGACCTAGGAGCAGCTTGCTGCGTTCCGTCAGTGTGCAGGAGTGCCAGTGCACTTCTGGGTAAGCTCGCTACATCTTCGGCCCCATCTTTGTCCTGAGGACTAGATTGGGGTCAAGAGCAAACCCATCAATAATAAAAAAAAAAAAAAAAAAAAAACGTACCTAGATCAGATCAAGGACGTCATTAAAAAATGCCAGGTTAAAAGCAGCCGAAATCGACGGGAATGTATGAAAAGATGTATGGACTTAGAGGAAGCAAGAGAGGTGTGTCAGAACCGCCCAAAATGGAGATCCATAATCTCTGCCTACCCCTCTGGGAAAAAGGCGTGAGTTTATGTATGTATGTATGTATGCCTAAACAAATTATGTAGAAAACTAGCAGTGGGATCTTAGTCCTAACATCGTCTCGTCTTCAACATTCGAAACCCGATCCAATGTAACACGACATTGAGAGTTAGCCAAATTGGCACTTTACTAAGTAATAAAACGCCTCAAATCGTCTTCATTATTCATTTTGAGGAAAAAAATGTCTGTTTGTACTTTAATATTGAGATAACTGTGTTAACTTTAATGTTGCGACAATTCTGTTCGACGTACATTATGATTTTTAAATAAGTATGTAAATAGGTACATACTTATAATTATACTCTCACTAGTATCCCACAGTGGGTAGGCAGAGACTACGGTTAGACACATACTACGATTCTGACATACCTACGCCTCATCATTCATAAATCTCTTCATGCACTTCCGTCGGTTGAGGGTGCTACTTATACAACACTTAATTGTCCTTTTCGGAGAAGACCATTTATAAGGTCTTGGTATCGACATTCATCCTCTGTATAAGTAAGTCGTTGGTGTACCAAATAAACTATTATGTATTTTTTTTTTATATCTTGGACAGTGTCACACAAATTATCTAGTCACATTGAAAGTTCCAGAATCTAGCTGGACTTGTATTATGATAACTAGACAACGATATATAATATATATATAGATACAAACATCCATGACTCGGGTACTATTAAACTGTAAGTATCATTTTATGAGTAGGTCCAAAACATAAATGTCGTATCATCATCATGTCGATGCGACTTGCGATAATTGACGAAGTAAATGTGCGAATGATAATTTTAAACGTTTTGTTTTGTTTAAAAGATAGTGTAGATATGTGTTGTAGATTTTCTAGCCGCATCTTCTCTACAACGGAAAATCTTTCCGACGCGGTGGAAGAGTCAAAAAAATTACGTTAGAATGCTATCACGTGTGTTATAATATTTGTCATTAAAAACAATTGAGTTTGTAAAAAGTTGATGGTATAAAAGCGAAATTGAAGACTTAGCGAATACCTAGACTTGTGATAAAATATTTGTTTTACGGAGGGCTCTATTTATATTCCATCCATTGTATTGTTTGACTTGGCTGCGATCGATACCTATCTTACATTTATAAAGCAGGTGGAAAAATAAAACATATTATTTGGATGGTGATGGAAAATAGTCTTTCCGAGGACCTTCAATTCCACCTTCATTTTCTTACTTGTGAAATTCCTAAAATAAATTATTTTGTCTCTTGTCGTTTATACCTATACTACATCAACACTTATTGTTTGTCTTGTTCCCACTTATTTGTGTTATTTTTATTTGTGTAGTATTTATTTATAACACATTTTACAATCGTTTTTATTATACCTCTGGTTTATACAGTCTTTAACCCATATGGAACCTGCAATAGATCGACTACATTTAATTTTTCATTCACCAATTTTTATTGAATTAATATTAATTATTGGGATACTTACATATTTTGATGATGTCATATTTTTTTTGACTTATTGTTAAATTTTTCATTACCTAATTTAGAATTTCTCTGAAATAGGCGAAAAAGTTGAAGAAATATCAATCGATTATTAGATCAGATGACCGATGACCAGATTCAGGCAAAGGAAACGCATCCCATTCCGTTGCGGAAAACAATTATCAGTATTTTCCAAATAGTTACGAGTACCTAACTCGATCAATAACGAATAGAAAAACCTGTGAATTGTTATCTAAGCCTTTTAGAATGTAATCTCTAAATGGTTTTCGATTCTGGTACCTTTCCTAAAGTGAAATGTTGTCCATTCCAGACAGAATAGAAAATCTATTGTTTCATTAGACCGTAGACCTACCGTTAAAAAGTTTTTTTTAACTTTCCCATTCAAACATTTAATACAAGTTAATGTAAGTTTACATCAGTATCAGACGCGAATCGTAAAGTTACGAACTTTATGATACGCGTATATATGCTCCAACTAAGTATGAAACTTTTGAACAATCTTGAACCACGGGGGTAGGTAGGTAGGTACTTGTTAATTATTTAGCTTAAGTAGTTGTAAGTTTTAGGTTGTTTGCACGTCGATAAATAATTTGTAACGTTAATTAAGTTAGTAGTATTAGAAAGTTCTGTAGCTAATTAAAGTTAATTCTGGTACGGTGTAAGGAGGATTAAGAAGCTGCTTATTTTCATGCATTCATATGCTCACGACTATATTCCCCGAGGGGGAAGTCAGAGACATACTCTGAAAACTCAGAACATCCACAATTAACTAATAGTAATCGCTTGTAAATTGTAATACAACATGCTTCGAAGTTGAAGCATGCAGGTTTCCTCACGATGTTTTCCTTCACCGAAAAGCCAGTGGTGTAACTACCTCGTATCTACAGTTATTTGGTACTGAAATCAGGGCGGCATATTCATTACGCAGTATTTCCTCCCCAAGAGAAAAATCGCAATGAAGCGTATATAGAGGGGAAAAAATGGCGAACTTCGTTTTACAAACAAAGCGAGCGGCTGAAAGGGACTGTGAAAAACATTTTCATTGTGTCTGCGACTCGCTCGATTTTTAATCTCCCACTCTGTAAGTCTGTAAGTACATTGGGCTTTGAAACCTGTTGGTGACCGGCTGAAACTTAATCGGCAGTTGTCGCAAATCAGACCACAAATGATTGTAGTTTTTGGGATTATCCTTGCGGCTGTTGAAAGCTCGAAAATATCCAGGATATAAAATGCGTTTGGTACTGAACTTTCACTATGGAGCCAACATCGAAATTGCGAAAAAGGTCTGCATAGAAAATGTTAATAGCTTCTTGATCAAAATGTGTGACACGGCGGGTTTTTTATTTCGCGATTTCAATGTTCGTCCCCTTCGATCAACAATATACAACTAGATAACGGGTTGCATACAAAATCAAAGAGAAATTCTGTCCTCGTGAATATACAACATTTTTTGTTAACGAACCGAGAAAACAGTCCGAATACATTATAATTTCGACCTCAAAGCAACCATAATTCCTAGTAATTTTTGAAGGAACACTGCGGCATTGCGAGACGTGCTTACGTTGGCTTTGTTCGAACGCAACTAATTCAAAATAAGACCTCACTCCAATAGTGAGGCGTTATTTGCCGGGACATGTTTTCAGCGCTGACGCGTTATCTAGTTGGATATTGTTGATCGAAGTTCGTCCCATAATATAAGGTCCCATAGTGGTGCAGTTTCATGGTCTGAATTATCCCATAAAGTTTATTACACATTTAAGTTTACCTACACCCTGTAAGTATGTGTTTAATAAAGATTAAAGATTCAAACACATTACATAATTATAATTATTAAAGCAGTATATAGTACAATTCGAGATGATTGAAGAATGTTAACAATTTGTGTTTTGGAATAGATTAAGGGATCGGTGGTCATTGTTTCGAGCGGGAAAATGCTCGTTATCGAATACAAAGTTTATAAACTTGTACAAGCCTTTACAGTCGATGTCTGGCATAGTAACAACTTTATCTTTCTGTTATAAAAAGCTGTTATTATTACTACCTACATCTACTTGGCACCCATGCAATTACAAAGTAATGCACTTGCACCTACCTGTCCGCATTCCTTGAGTTGAAATGGATCCTAAAAACAAGTCTACTAAATGTTTGGCTGTATCAATAATAAGAGCATTACTACGTATGCGAGAAAACTTATACTTTACCTTAATTAAACATGGTGTAAATTTATATGCGTTTCATAATAAAGTGGTTGCTTCAGACCATCAAACTAACAACTTTCACTGTAGAGCCAACATAGATATCACAAAAAAAATCTGCTGTTTGTGCAACCCTTTTTTCGAAATTTTAATCGTGGTCCGATAATAAGAGTTGTTTGATACACTTTTCGTCCTTAAGGGTTGAGACACATTGACCGGCGGCGACGGTGGCGGACTCTTTCCCATACAAAACGTTCTTTTTGTATGGGCTCGACGTCGGTCAATGTGTCCTGACCCTAAGACTCCTGCACATGATAGAAGTCAAGTAGCCGGATGCGATGACTATAACTGGTGTCGGTATCAGACAAGTTGACGATGCCCGAAAGGGTTAGGCTAGGTTAGGCGTCTTGACGCCTAGACACAACGAAGTCCGCTGCCTTTATACAAAGAACTATTGCTTAAGGATGATGCTTGTCAAATACAAATTTTATTCCAAAACAAAAACATTCCTAGACAATCAATTTAGATCCAATACTACTCGTACTTCCGTAGATACGTTTCAAAGGAATCTTACTAACCGCACAACCATTGTACCAAAGCCTTTACCTTTACTAAAATCTTCTTCTTTACCACCATGTTTTCTGTACGAGATTAGGGGGATGGAAGGTCTATGAATGCTGGTCGCTCTACATGTGTGAAAGCCGAGGATCCACATGATGCCGATGCATGATGATGTATGTTCTGTTTTGGTGTGCAATAAAGTATAATTGAATTGAATTGAATTGATGCCCCGTCATGTTTTATTCATCACATCGAAGACAAAGATGCTGGGATGTGAACAAGATACAGGACTGAACACTATTGTAGCGAATTGTTTGTTTGTACAACAATACATATTGATGCTTTGTTACTGAGGTGGGTAAGTGAGGATGATTGTTAAACATTGTCATTTCCATTCTTCATTGTGTTTTTATACTTCGACTGGTTAACGAGTGGGTTCTGTATTTGCTTCTAGTATGTGCGTTCTAGTCCAATCATTTTAGAGTTTCCTTGTATACCAATAATTCATCTATCGCTGAAACTTTGCAGTGTGATCAATGCAAAGTATCATAGTAATGATTATGGTTGGCGAATAATCTAGGACCGGAAAAATTAAAACCTAGATTATTTGTCAACCGTAATCTGTATACTTTACTTTATCACACTGCAAAGTTTCAGCGATAGATGAATTATTGTTACGGTCAAACCCTAAAATGATTGAACTATTCACACACGATGACGCATTGATAGAGCGGCAGACGTCAGTCCGTCATTTGTGAAGAAAGGAGTTGTATGAAACTGCACGTAGAAGCACGTGTGGTGAGTCAATCCGTCATGGCGGACGGCGGCGTCTACGTGCGGTTTCTTGATAGCAAGCGTAAGAAGCATATTTGTACACTGTTCTTTTGCATTCGGAAAAATATTTGAATCCGCTACCTCTACCTATGCAGGTGCAGGGGCATTCGATTTAAAGCGGTAGCATTGCCGTTTAGAAGAAAGATTTTCTCTGAATTCTCTGATGCGCACGCGGATTCGAATTCCACGCGAATTCGAGTTCTATTTCCACATTTTTACATACCTACGTACACACATACATAAACTCACGACTATTATTTCGGGGTGGTCAGAAGAATTGCTATAACTGATGCCAACTGTATTACAGATAGTTGTAGCATGGCTCACGTTCAGCATAATATTTTAAATATTGGAATGACAAGTGGAGATAGGTGGCTAGCATTTCGCTCACAAATATAATTGCATTTGAAACCCTTATATAGATAGCCATAATGAAGCGCGCCATGCTAGGTATCACCCTTCTCGACCACGTCACAAACGTCGAGATCCGACGTCGAACTAAGGTCCAGGACGACGGAGATCGAAAAGCTCGCTTAAAGTGGCGGTGGACACGTAGCTAGGCGAAATTATGGCAGTTGGAGCAAAGCCTTAATAGATTAGTGGCCGAGATTAGCCAAAAGACGAATGGGTCGTCCGGCAGCCAGGTGGGTTGACGACATCGTAAAACATTGCAAAGTACCGGCAAGACCTGGATGCGACTGGCAAATGACCGAGACGAATGGCAAAATATGAAGGAGGCTTATGCCCTGCAGTGAACAGTGGGTAGATACAGGCTGAAAATTTTGATGATGATAGTGAAAGTTGTTCAGTTTGATTGTCTGAAGCGTAAACGGGTTCTTGAGTATGAAACGCGTTTAAGTCACACTCTGTATCGTAACTCATAAATAAATTCTCTGAAATAAAATGAAAATTGCATATTAACAAATAACCTAGCTAAATGCAAAAGAATTGAGTGAAAAAGTGTAATTATTTTCACTTGCTTGGTAATAACTTGATTGCATGTTAGGAGTGCATAATGCAACTTAAGGAGGTCAAGAAGGGCGACAAAGTAGCGATTTATAATACTGCAGCGAAGGGTAAAAATACCTTTTTCTAATTCCAACAATGTCTGTGAAATACTTTGTAAACTTAGTCACACAACCTACGACACAGTACCATGAGTTTGCACTGTACTTTACTACTGTAGTTACGTCAGGTCTGTCTCACTGACGGCCGATCCCCACCGAGGGGTGAATGGTCGCTCATTGACATAAGACGGTTTCAGTTTTCGTTCCTGAAGCACAAAGTTCGAAATTCGAAAAATCGGGTCGAGTGAAGTATCTGTTACGGTAGTAACTATTATATAATCCGTGGTTACTTCTCAATTTTTCTATGGCAGAATTAGTTCTAAACGTAACGACTAGGAGCGCTGTACCCAATTCAATACACAAATGGGAGTGACATTATTGTAGTATACTACAATGTAATCTCATGGCTCGTATGTATACTGCTACTACAGTAAAACTACTGAAGTAAACTACAGTTTTTGTTTTGAATTTCGTACAGCGCTCCTAGTGATTATGTTGCGAACTAATTCTGTCATACAAAATTGGCGCCGCAGCTACAGTAGTAACGTACAGTGAAAACTCATGGTAGGCTCACTGTACTTATGACCAACAACACAACAACGACCGAAACTGAGAAAATAGTTAATCCGGAATCGAGAGTAGAATGATTCTACGCCTTTTTGATACCACTATTTTTAGGGTTCCGTAGTCAAACAAGAAACCCTTATACTTTCGTCCATTCTGTCTTCCGTATGTCCCGCCTCAATAACTCGCTCATTTTTGAACCTATTAAAACGAAATTTGGGATGAAGACGGATAACAGTAAGCCAAAAACAGAAATGAGGTAGTCAAGAAGAAACTAATTTTTGCTCTCATAGTTTGGGTACCTATTCAAACAAAGTAAATATATGTTATTTAAAAAATCATGTGGCGAGTTTGGTCCAAATACAGCTAAGAACTGTGTGAGTTATTCTTTAATTTATATAATGTTATGTGGTAAAGTCTGTGCTACTTGTAGCGAAATAAATTAATTTAATCTTGAAGACTATGATTAGAATAAACTCATTTCGACCGCGACATTTATTTTGTGGGAATAAACGAGTATTCTATACTATAAAATACTCGCAAGCTAGAAAACTTGTACACTTTATCAGATATCGCAAAAAAGGAAACTTTCCTCATCTACTGTTAGTGTATAGATAGAGCCGTCTTTCTTTTGATTTAGTTTATTGAAGGTCCCAAGACGCTACTAAAGTCTGTGACTCACTGACCAGTAACTTTTATTGCTCACTATTATGAGAGTTGTTTTTAGAAGTAGTAGGCTTTTGAAAACTGTAGGCCCTTGCATCAACATTCTGGTATGGAAATTAGGAATTATTGTTATCTGCAATTGGAGCGGCGATGGCATTTACTTTGTCCATAATAAAGTGGCGATATCTACGTGAACAAAGTTGGGGTATTGCTAGTGAAACATAAACGCCATTGCCAATGAAATGAGGATAAATAATAATAGAGTCGCGTTCCAGTTCTGCTACTGGGCCTGGTTGCCTGCTCTCCGGCCCGCCACGAAGATCCACCGGTTTGTGGTGGCTCAAGTGTATGTTTTTATTCAACAACAAGATGACCGAGGCGAACTTCGTACCGCCTTAGAATCTTCCCGACACAGACTTGGCCGTTTTTTTAGTTTATGTTCATCACGGATAATGTAGCATTCTAATGGGGAAAGAATTATTCAAATCTGTCCAGTAGTTTCGGAGCCTATTCAATACAAACAAACAAACAAAAAATCAAATGTTTCCTCTTTATAATATTAGTATCTAAGAAAACAATCCTTGAGATCACCCAGATATCGATTGCCGAGCAACGTAACACATTTGCTGCTTATTCTGGAGATTGGCAAAATCATCAACACCTCAATTATGTAGCAACCATTTAAAGATTAGAATATAAATAAAATAATCGAATTATTTCTAACTACAGGGTGTTAGGTTTGATAGTTGCATTACTTCCATGGTTGACTATGCTAGTAGGTACATGATACTGAACAACATTTCCAAAGGAACAAAAGAATTTTTTTTGCTATGTAACAAAACACCCTAGTAATACAACTGAACATCTTTCTCTATGGAGCCAAAGTCGAAATCGATTATCACCTGTTTATATAACAAAACTGCAATACCGACTCGACTCAAATGTATGGGACAGCATATTTTTTTAATTTTTCTGGATGTTGGCTCCATAGTAAAATTGTTCAGTTTGATGGTCTGAAGAACCCCCTTAAGTATTACATGGGTGTTTCATTACATCCTGTATGTTTCTTAAGGGAAGTTGTTCATAGTACCTCGAGTACAATCACCCCTTATAGTAATGCAACAGTTTAACCTTATATCCTGTCTACTCTCGCGGAAACGCGCGGTCACCCATTCAGAGACGTGCACCAGTAAGCGTTACTTAAAGTCGATGATGAGTCTCTTACAACGAGGTGCCACTGCCTCGACTATGCTACAAGTGCGTTCTCCACTACGCGACGACCTTCTGAGTGGATATGAAACCACTTCAGAATCCTCCAGTTATTACTCCATTCAAAGCTTTCCCTACTTCTTAAAACGCATGAGCGTTTAAAATAAGTTCCTCCCGCCACTCTCCGAGTCGAGAATTATGAATAAAACATGGTAGTTCTTAGTACGAGCCATCTGTCTTGTAGGACGGTGGCTATCTATTATAATATACGATGTTATTGTACTTTTCTTGTCTTATTTTGGAGCTCCTTAAGAAGGCATGAAATACATTTGTTTCAAACTTATTGCTAGTGGATTTGCGAGTGCTTGACATAGAGCTATATAGGCTTGCTTGTGTATTGTGCTTTATATCATGTATGTGCATAAAGCGATGGTTTTTTTCAAAAGCTTCCTAAAGTAACAGTGAAAACTGCAACAAAATCCACTTAGCTGCTTTTACACTCAGGTGCATTTTGGAATAAGGCTGGGCTGTTTTACACATCAAGCAACATATTTTCTCTACATAATTTTCTTGGAAATAGATAAACTGCAATAAATAGATTAGGTACCTATGCGACAATGTTTTTAAATGTTTAGACACCTGGATCCAATCATTATGATGAACGCATACTATTGTCATAGAACCCACTCCTCATTGCAGATTGCAGAAAACAATGCTACTTAAAATTTCCACTTTTCTGTGTGGATTCGCCAATGCAATGCACATTTGGACGCTGCTGGGGGCATAGGTAGTGAAGATGCCCTTAACGAGGTCATAGATTCCATGCTACTACAGCAGAAGCATTAACTAACTGCCCTTAAAATGAAGTTCTCAAGAAAGATCATGTGTAAAAAATTAACGTAAATACTGGGTGTATACAGGGGTGCGTTGGTGGCGCGTTGTAGCTATGGGAGCTATTGGTAGCTATGGAATGGAAACTCAATCGTGAGGTTTAGGTTCGAATCCCCACGGATGACATGCCATTTATTAATGAGTTTTTCTAACTCTACGCAATAACGATTGCTCTCAAACGATGAAGGATAACGTCGTGAAGAAACTTGCATACGCTGAAGAAAAAATGCCGATGCGTATGTGAAGTCTACCAATCCGCATTGGGCACGCGTGGTGGACTAATGCCCATACATCCTTCCTGAGGGTGGGCCTGTTCCACGCGGTGGGACGTATCGTATATATGCTGTGATGATGATGATGACTACAGGGTGTAAACTTAAATGCGTTACATACTCAAAGTGCTTCAGACTTTGACTATTTATTATAAGGACTCGCCTTGCGGTCTTCGATCAAAATAAAATGAATGGATAGGCCTTAAGCGAACATTTCAAACCAGAAAAATGAGGCAAAACAAATGAAGGGTTTACTTCAAATTTGTATGCAAGTGCCCTAGATTTGACAGATAATTGGCGCTAGTTTGTATGTACCAAGTGCACCAGTAGTTTGCTTCAACTTACCGCGCTTTAGGCCTATCCATTCATTTTATTTTGATCTAAGCTTGCGGTAGCATTTCCCCTCTGCCACGGTATAAGATCAATTGATCATGTGCATTTACATTAAATTATATACCTTATCACTAATCGAGACAGTCTACAATTGCGAAACAATAATTTCCAACTTGGAACGTTTGGGGTTCACACAAGACTACTTTTCATGATTTTAAACATTCAAAATTAGAATCTAAAGTTATGGGGAATAAAATCCAAAGTTGCGGATTGCATAAATTGTTGCGGACCTCGCCCCCCGCAAAAAGTGGCAGAAATGTTTGTTAGTAGAAATACATGCGTTACCAGTCCTCTTATAAGTAGTCAAAGGCTTCAGACCATCAATCTGAACATTTTTGACAACAATCACCAGTCCATTAAAAATAAAATTACTGCGAAAAGCAAACACTGGATGGGATCATATTTTTTTCAATGAATTAAATATTGTCCATTTGCAATCGTTCTAAAAAAGAGATGTTCGTTAAAACGCGGCCGCCACTGAATATTGATTTTATACTCGAAACAAATGAAGATCGTTTAAAGTTTAAAGGGTTCCGTACTAAACAGGGTGTTACTTTTTAGACCATCAAACTGAACAACTTTCACCAACATCGAAATCGCGAAAAATCTGCTATCCCATACATTTAGCTCGAGTAGATTTGTAGTTTAGTATGGAACATCCGTTTTTTTAGCGATTTCTATATTGGTCCTATAGTGAAAGTTATTCAATTTGCAGGTCTAAACAACCCCCTTAAATGTTTATTTGTATTTTTGTAACACCTTGTTTACCTTCTTAACCATCATTGCTCGCTGGGCCAGTTAAAAATGGAGACTTGAAGAATTCTCGTCTTGCTTTCTGGCATCGCTGAGGCGCTTCACCACGAGTGTCTGCATGTACAGAAGGCGCGTTAAGTCCTGGGTTCCTGTGACCTGGATTTCGGCGGATCCATGGCATCAGAGACCTGAGGATTAAACATAATTTAAAAGAAAGTTTGTCGTTCACTCACCTCCACTCATCCGCAAAGGATCCCCATTATACTTCAGAGGATAGGCAATGCCCCGCGGTGGGAGGTACATAATTGAATTCCATTGGTGCTAAAGAACAATTTTCTCATTCTACAAAGACAATCTGAAGTGAAGTCACTGTGTTGGGGATACAGAACCCTTGAAGCGTGCGGCCTTTCGCACTTTATAGGATTCGGAATGTTTTTTCAACCGTACCGCCAGAGAGGTTAGATTTGTTAAGTGACTTTGCGAATGACATACAAAAACAATATAGTCCAATCATTTTAGGGTTTGACTCTAACATTACTTAATTTATCTATCGCTGAAACTTTGCAGTGTGATAAAGTAAAGTATACAGATTACGGTTGACAAATAATCTAGGACCGGAAAAAATTAAACCTAGATTATTTGTCAACCGAAATCTGTATACTTTACTTTATCACACTGCAAAGTTTCAGCGATGGACGAATTATTGTCAGGATGCCCATACAAGGAAACTCTAAAATTGATTGGACTAATACACTTTCAACATAAAGCACCAAAAGGTACCTATGACATTATGTTTCAAAACTTTTACAAACATACATAAACTCACGACCACGACCACGACTCCCTTTAGGGGTAGTCCAAAGCATTGCTACGACTACTAATTGATTTATATGCAGTTGTAACAAGGCTCAGTTTTAGCAGATTGAAGGCATGCGCATGATAATATGCTCTAGTAGTTATTCTGACTACCCCCATGGGGGAATATAGTCGTGAGCATATTATGTTATACTCTATGCTAGAGATATTCTTTCAACTCGGAACATCCACGTTTCACTGGTAGCATCGAAACTCTGTCCAGAGAGTGACGGGGAAGCCCATCGCCAATATACAGGGTGAAATTGATATCATTAGCACCCTTTTAAAAAAACTAAGAGTCTACCCATCAAACTGAACAATTTTTAATATGGTAGCAAACCAATCGGAGTAAAAATCTGCTATTGCATACATTTGAGTCGAGTAGGCATTGCAGTTTAGTGGCACAGATGTTTTTTTTTTGCTCTGATCGGTTTGCTCCCATTGTTTAGTTTGATGGGTAGACTCTTAGTTTAAAAGGATATTAATGATATCAATTTGACCCTGTAGCGGTACAATTCATGCTTCGAAATGGAATCACGCAGGTTTCCTCACGATGTTTGAAGATTATGGAGGTTCAAGATGAAATTACTTGTAATTTTGGATAGGTGGTTAGCCTTTCGCCCACAAATACACTGTATAAAAAAGCCAAAGCCTTTTTTTTCATTTAATTTATTTATTTAACAACTTTTGTTTGTCCGTATAAAATAAAATAAATTACAACCCTAGTTACAAACATGAGGTAACCTAAGAAATAGACGAACTACCTACATGTTTAGTTCGGAGAGTCAGAGATCAAACCATACTATATTGTGACTCATTGCACTTACATGCACTTCAAAATATCCCGCGTACTTGACAGCTTTTCTAAAAAGATTAGCAGTCTCCGCAGTCATCATCATCATCATCATCATATAAAAACTTTCATTAAAACCGTCGTAACTAAGAAACAACCATCCGAACATTTCCTAGTTTTTTACGACTTTATTGTGGTGAACTGTAAACCGGTTTTTATACGGTATTGATTGATATTTATTGTAGTCTGGAGCAATCGCCAAGGGACGAGCTAATTTATGGCGTCGATTCTAACCACCGACAATAACGTACTTTACGGTAAAATAAAACACTATTTCTGGATTATCTAGGAGATCCATTTTCTATTGTTACTCTTCGGTTCACAACAAAATTTTATTGATTTGTATAAAAGTAAAATCTCCTCTCTTTAGGTGTAACATTAAAATTACTGGTAGTGTTTTAAAACTGTTTTCTAGGGTGTACTGTTCAATTAGGTAATGCATTTCGTAAAAGATCATATTGAATTCATTGGAACATCTTTATTTATAAATTTTACTATTAGAAATCCTGCTGTCTCTGTCTGTAAAATTGCTGATGGACTCATTTAATAGGCCCCCCAAAAAGCCGCACGCAAGGAGCGATATCGGGGACAATAACTAGTGAGAAGCTAAGGTTGTAGAGAGGTGTCTGCGGGCGCCAGTGCACAGTGCTAAGCGCACCAGTTAGCAGGCCCCGTGACTACCTGCGAGCATTGGGCTCTTGACACGGAGGTCGTAAGTTCGATTCCCACGGAGGAAACTTAGTGATACTTATGTCAATTTGTGCGTTTGTCCCCAGTTGGTTAGGGCATCGCATGCTAAGTCGCCTGATTGTCTGAAAAGAAAGATGATTGCGTGCTTCGGAAGGCAAGTAAAGCTGTTGGTCCCGGCTACTTTCTCTGGTGGTACTACCACCGTTACTAAAAACAACGTCAGAGGCCGTAAAGCAGTCAAAAACAAATTTTAACACCAGGGTTTGCTGCCCACACGATAAGAAGAAGAAGCAGGTCCCCGGCATTGGTTCCGCTCTTGCAACTCCACTCCTGGCCGGCCGGTCAATGCAAGAAAGGAGATGAGGGCCTAATCAATCCGGGCCCTCTGAAGAAGGGTGTCCTTCCGTCCATCGTGTCGCCACTCACCAACAGCTGGCCACAAGCTGTCCTGTGGGTCTATGTAGGTCTTTTTCTTATCTCGGCATATACTACTTGTCCCGGACCTTTGGGAGGCGTGCGTGGGGCGCCAACACGTAGAGGCCCGTCAGACAATTTGATCTAAATGGTAATGTGACACCAACCGGCAACTACCCCATTCCAAGCTATAGAAATGATATTTATTATTATAGAATAACTTGGTTTTTTCCGCGACTTCGTCCGCACAAATTATATACCAGATTTTAAGTAAAAAAGTTTTATCAAAATCGGTTTAGTAGTTTTTGCGTGATGCGCGAACAAACAAACAATCTTGTCAATAGATGGCGCCACAAGTCATTTAAATCGCGCTATCGAGTGTTATTTGAGTTTATAATAGTTAAGATTCCATAACCATCTAAATCATCACAGCAAAATTTTCGAATGATAAATTGTTATAGTTTTATAGATAAAATTTTTAGATAATTTTATTTCACATTCACATCACAATGTTACAAGCGAAAAGGTGCTAAAGTATGTATTGCTCACCTTGGGGCAACAGAGGCACATCAGGTTAAAATATATAGTGTTATAAAATTTACCGAAACTACCCCTCGTAAATAACCCTCCCGTGTGAATAGTTTCTCTTTGCTCCACATTTGGGTATACCTACTTGAAATAGTGACATTCGGCTTTTCGGGGATTCGATTAATCTGAAGATACCTTTGTTTGGAATCTTTTGGCCCAAATATTTTCATATTATTATGATTGATGTATCGAAAGCAAACAAATTGTTTTGGCACATTTGATAAGAAATTGGATACCATAGAAACCGAGTATAAGGGTGTAAGGAAAAGTATAATTAACCTTTAAACCACATGCATACTCTACCGATCAAACTCAACAACTTTTACTGTGGGAGAAAACAGATCGGAGCAAAAAAAAATCAACTGTTGCATTATTTGAATCGAGTAGGCGTTGCAGTTTAGTATGGAACAGCAGATTTTTTTGCTTCGATCGGTTTGCTCCCAAAGTAAAAGTTGTTCAGTTTGATGGGTACAGGTTAATGATACTTTTCCTTACATCCTGTATAAATGCGTTACATTCTTTAGGGGGTTAGCATCAGACCATCATACTGAACTACTTTTACTACGGAACTAACTGTGAAATTGCCTTAAATCAGCTGTTTCATATAAGATCTTAGTCAACCGAAATGCACAAGCTGTTTTATTTTCGCTATTTGAAGATTGGTCTCATAAGTAGATGGTCTGTAACACATTAAAAGTTTATACCATTCCAGAAGCCGCACCATGCTACACGTGATACGGCTGTATCACGTCTTTTGTCTCGTTCGTTCGCGCAAATAGAAATAGAGCGAAGGTGTGATAGCGCTGTATCACGGTGGCATGCTACCCATGCTGTACGTCTTACACTCAGTTGCAGAAAAGCTCATTAAAGTTAATCCTCCATTAAATCTCTTGCTAGCTTTTACTACGTCAACAAGACAAAAAGTTACAGCAAGACATTTAATGACGGATTAACTCTAATGAGCGTTTCTGCAACTGAGCGTTAGAAACTTAAAATACCTACTCCATAATAATTGTAAAAACATCAATCAACATTTATTAAGTAGGTAGGTATGTGATAAAACATCCAGGGTGTTATCGTACTAAATTAGTGTCATGTTAGGACATAAAAATAGTCTCAATAACTGTTTCCTCTAAAAAAGCTACTTGCGTTTTGATTTGCGATTCACTGCACTATAAATATTTAACTCGGTATACCAGATTTCGGGGAACATAGCGAGAATTTATGGGCCTCCAAACAGTACCCTTTTGACCTCAAACCTGCCCCTTGTCTGAACTGAACTATTACGCGTTACGTTTGGTAGGTAAACAGTTACGTAGGTACGGAGGTAGGTAAAGGTATTGTATGCCGCTAGTTAGAATTTTAACGTTAGACTTGTGCATATTGAAGTAATACTACTTAGAATGATGTTGTGATGAATAAAATGACTGACCTGTAGGCCTACCATGAGTTTTCACTGTGCTTTACTAAAATACCGTGGTGGTCCAGTGGCGAGTAACCTTGCCTGCCGTGGAGGAGGCGATGGTTCGATCCCCGTCCAGGCCAACTCGTACCAATGAGTTTTTCGGAATTTATGTACGATTTGTAACACCACTGGCTTTTCAGTAATGGAAAACATCGTGAGGAAACCAGCAAGCTTAAATTTCGAGGCATGTATTGTACCCACTGCCCATTATACGTGGCGACGGGCTCACCCCCCGTCACAATGGACAGAGTTTCAGTACTACTGGTGAAACGTGGATGTTCTGAGGTTTCAGAATATCTCTGACTATCCCCTCGGGGAATATAGTCGTGAGCATATGCTATATGCTATGCTACTACTGTATAGTTACTCAACGTAACCACTAGGGGTGCTGTATGAAATTCATTACAAAATTGGGGACGGAAATACAGTAGTAAAGTAGGAACAGTGAAAACTCATGGTAGGCCTGGCCTATCTGACCTGAAATGGTGATCCTTCAGCGTGCTATTCAATCCACTGGTGGATCGAGATAGTGGATCCTACTGGACAGAGGGTCGTTTTCAACACCTACCTACGCTGAACTACGGCACCTACCAACCTTAGACTAAAAAAGCCGGCCAAGTGCTAGTCAGACTTACGCACGGAGGGTTGTGCGCGTGATTACCAAAAAGATTTTTCTGATATCCTTCGTGCAAGCCCGACTCACACTTGACAGATTTTTATAATTTGGCATTTTACCTTAGAGTATGCTCGTAATTACACGAAGTTAGACACCTTTCTGTATTAACGTTTTTTACGATAAAGCAAAAATAAACATTAAAAAAAACACGTTTCTTAATTGTTTTTCAATTTATCAAATTTTTTTTATTTGTTAGCGAATTCGCCATAATTACGCATAATTTCACATATTTGATGAAAATTGCAATCTAGCTATTATAGTTCAAAAGATACAACCCTTTTAGGTATAGGAATCCGACAGACAGACGGACGGACGGAAGGACAGAGTAAACTTATAAATAGGGTTCCATTTGCACACTTTGGGTATGAAACCCTAAAAAGTTATAAACCCTACTTTAGACAGAAAACTTATTCCAATTCATGACAAAATAACCAACATTTTGAGGAATAGGTATATTGTATTCTATAGCCAGTAGTGTTGTGTGGTACATAATGTGATTGCAACATGAGATGTTTACGAGGTTCAGGCGCACCTGTCTTGGTTGTTGTTCGTATAAACATGGTACTCAAGAATGGTTATTTAGTGCCCTAAACGTTATAACATAGTTTGGTACTTATATGTAATAGGATATTTTAAGTTCTACTCATTATCTTGAAGGATTTTAAAGGTTCCGAACCCAAATGGTGAAAACGGAACCCTATTTATAAAACCTACGCTGTCCGTCCGTTTGTCTGTCTGTCCTTTATACCTACCTATTTAGAGGCTGTAACTTTTAAACCGTAATAGCAATAGTACGCGTTATTATCGCGGATTTGCTAACAAATAATAAAAATGACAAAAACTTGGTATGATTATGGAACAAACTCTACAGTATCAACAAATAAAAAAAACCGGCTATGTGTGAGTCGGTCACGCGCTTAAGGGTATATTACCGTTGGCACGCTCCATACAAACGTTGTCTGGTTATAGTTTTAAATTATAGTTTTAAAGTTACAATGCCTCAAAGATTTCCATACAAATCTTAAATTTATCCTAGCATTAAAACTGTACATTTAAATGAAAATCTGACTTCATACGAACATAGAGATTAGTTTCTAGATTGTTTCTGAAAAATGTCATTGACTTTAATTGGATAGTATTGTAATATCACCAGACTTCGTTTGTATGCAGGCGCGCATTTGCGCTCTCGGAATAAACTTATCTTAAGGTCCCGGAGAAAACAAAACTTTTTTCTAAGTTAATTTATGTTATATTGTGTGGTGGTGTGGTACGGAACCCTCGGTGCACAAATATCCCGATTCGCACTTGACCTGTTTTATTGTTTATTTGTGTCCGAGTGTGAGTGTGCGTGGTTCAAGCGTGGTTGGAAAATTATGTAGATAAATAGAAATAGCGGTGTATAGGATAATAATAATTGTGCTGCAGCACAAACTTATTACTACGAGAGCGCAATGGTCCATTAGACAAACTTCGGAGCCGAACTCTGCCGTAATTCTCCTTTTCTAATTGATCGGATCTATTATTCAGAGATGGAAGTTCGGCGGCCTTGTTTTCAGTGATGCCAGTCTCACACTTTACTGCACTCTGCCCGTCGCCTTTTAAGAGGGTACCGAGCCTCCTTTGCTGCCCTCAATCGTATTTTCATACAGGGTGGGGGTGTAACAAAACACCTTCAAACCATCAAACCGAACAACTTTCACTATGGAGCTAACATCGAAAAGGCGAACAAATAATCTGCTGTCTCATACATTTGGGTCAAGTCGGTACTGCAGTTTTGTATGAAGCAGCAGATTTTTTTTCAGTTTAAAGTTTAAATTTAAAGTTGTTCAGTTTGATGGTCTGAAGCATTTCTTTAAGTTTTACTAGGGTGTTTTGTTACAGTTTTTGCACAGGGCTCTTCTTAATATGCTGATGGTTTTTAAGGGGATGATCAGACCATCACACTGAACAACTTTCTCAATGTGACCAAGGTCGAAATCGCGAAAAAAAATCGGCTGTAGTACGAAATAAAACTGCAATCCTACTCGACCAAAACGAATGGGACAAGCTGATTTCTTTTTCGCGATTTCGATCTTGGACCCCATAGAGAAAGATTTACAGTGTGATGGTTTGATTATCTTCTTAAGAAAACGTCAGCTTACTAAGTTGGCCCTGTATTTTTAGACATTTAAACATCAAATTAAAGATTGAAAAATTTGTCTCGGGCGGGACTTGAACCCACGCTCTTCCAAACCGGGGAAACGTGCTAACCAATTACACCACCGAGCCCACAACCCAGAGAACGAAATTTTCAATCTGTTACGTCTTACGGGGACGTGCGCGCCATCTACACAACACAACATGGCTGTAACATGTTTATAAACAATAATATTTAAACATAATTACCAAAAAGCAAAGAATGTCATATTGAAGTAATTGTTTGGTTTCCGGTTTATCGAAACATTATGGACTACTCATGCTTTGTTTTCTGTTTGTAGCCTATTCGTTAAAACCGTTAATAGTGGCTACTTTCGGCGGTTTTAAAGATTTCAAACATTAAATAAAAACAAATCCGTTATGACTCGATAAAATGAAAATCAGCAATGACTATAATGTGACATGAAAATTCTGTACGGTTGAAGTTTTGGTGTCCCCTTAATGGACAGTGTGCACAAGTACACAGCTCAAAATTGAACTAATGTAGATTTTTTGGCGAACTTAATTAATATTAAGGAAACGATATGTATTTGATGTTTTCTACAGCTTTTACAAACATAAACTTACTCCCGTTTTGCGTTTCACGGATGACAGATCTTTTAAATTCTAAAACTTTACATTTTTTTTTCTGAGTTCTATATTACTACATAACTATAGCTTAGATTATACCACTCTATCTCTTCCCGAGAGAATTAGGTTTTATTGCTGTAGTGTTATGTTTGTGGAAAAAGGTCATACACTTCTACAGGGTGGAATTGATATCATTAGCATCCTTTTTAAACTAAGAGTCTACCCATCAAACTGAACAACTTTTACTATGGGAGCAAACAAGCGGAGCAAAAAACAATCGGGTGTTCCATACTAAACTACGAGTACAATGCCTACTCGACTCAAATGTATGCACCAGCAAATTTTTTTTTGCTTCAGTCGGTTTGCTCCATTAGTAAAAGTTGTTCAGTTTGAAGGGTTGACTCTTAGTTTAAAAGTATGCTCTATCTATCTATCTTTAACGTCAAGCCTCTTTCTCAATGGGGTAGCCAGAGACCAGAGCGCGCCATCTACTACGATCCTTACATACATCTTTTGCTTCATTCACATCCATACATCTCTTCATACATGCCCGTTGGTTTCGAGTACTCCGCACCTCCCCTTTTTGTAGGACGCAACTGATTTGATCAGAATACGTCTTACGAGGACGCCCTCTGCCGACACATCCACTCATTTTAGCTCCATATAATCTCTTTCGTACATCTGCTATCACTCATCCTCTCCACATGACTTTTACATCGATCTCTTATAACACAATTTCTCACTCTATCTCTCAGCGTAACTCCACACATGCTTCGCAAGGAACGCATTTCAACAGCATTAATTTTACTTTCATGCTTCTTCTGCCATACCCAACACTCACTGCCATACATAAGTGTAGGCACATGATATCTATTTCACCCTGTATATCAGATCTATCATCAGATCATAACATGATGTGTCACATGAAGATGATAGACTCAGAAACTTACCAATTTTACTCCAACAACTAGTCCAAGCTGTTTCAAAACCTATGCTCTAGTAAATATGGTTTAGAGTAAAACTGGAGCGTTAAACTGCGATTACTAGCTACGATGCAAATTCATTTTACGTAGAATTTGCAGGAAATGTCGAGACTCTACCTGGCTGGCAATTAAATGAAAGTCCATCGTCTTTTCCATAGGTATGTTTTAGTTTAAGACCAGAGAGATAATATTTTGAAATATTAGAATAATTTTGAACTTAGATAAAGATAGAAATTGAATAGAAATTCTGGGTAAATGTTTAGCGATACCTCTAACCCTAATTCTAGACAGCTGTGCCTTATAATATAAAAAACAAAACGATGGAGAGGAAAAAACACCTTACTTACATTCACAAAGCAAATATTCGCAAATTTATTAAGTAATATAAATAAATATACAAATACGTTTTATACACATACATAATAACATAACATACATAATCTCCTAAACCCTTACTAGTTAACGACTTTTGGTAATCTACCTGTTTGCAGTTGTGGCTAACAGGGTGCAACAATGTGAAAAGTGGTATAATGTAAAAACATTGTAACCAACACCCTCGGAAAAAATGGGAGAAACAAGATTAAGGCTGGCTTGCACCAAGTGTTTAGGCGTACCTATATATTAGGGCGTGGCGCATCGTAGCAGCAAAGTAAATGCATATACTATTCACAATAGAGGTCGCGACTCATTGACTGGTTTTTAGTTTGACGTAAAACTGGCAGACGTAAAAAGTCTGAACACTATGACACTACAACGACGGGCTGCATCGGGGCGGAGCGGGCCCCATCACACGGACGGAAATCCGCCGCGCAAAAATGTGATGAAGATGAAGCCTGCAAGTTTCCTCACGATATTTTCCTTCACCAAATAGTCAAAATGTGTGTTATGCGATAGTTCATACAATTTGTATACAGGGTGGAATTGATATCATTAGCATCCTTTTAAACTAAGAGTCTACCCATCAAACTGAGCAACTTTGACTAAGGGGGCAAACCGATCGAATAAAAAAAAAGTCAGCTGTTCTATACTAAACTGCACTGCCTACTCGACTCAAATCAATGCAACAGCAGATTTTATTTTTATGCTCCTATCGCTTTGCACCCATAGTAAAAGTTGTTCTTGTTTGATGGGTTTGATGGGTGAAATTGATAATTATCATTAGCATCCTTTTAAACTAAGAGTCTACCCATCAAACTGAACAACTTTTGCGATGGTAGCAAACAAATCGGAGCAAAAAAAAACAGCTGTCCTATACTAAACTGCACCCGCCGCCGCTGCCTGCATGACTGAAATGTATGGGACAGCAGTTTTTTGTTGTTGCTCCGATTGGTTTGCTCGTGGTTTGCTCCTACAGTAAAAGTGGTTCAGTTTGATGGGTAGACTCTTAGTTTAAAAGGATGCTAATGATATCTATTTCACCCTATGTAGAAGCGATTTAGGCGCATTTTTGCGCTTATAATTATACAATCCTTGCTTCAGCGTTTCAATTATAGAGCTGAAGTTTTTATTTGTGATACAGAAAGTGGTGGCAAGCTATGCAGCCAACCGAGGCAGTTGCTTCTCTACAAAGTTTGTTTGATAATGAATGTCCGACGCGGAGTCGGCCCGATACGGTATGAGCTTTTCATTATACTAACACAAACTATAACTTTTAGTTGACTTTGTCACGGATAAACGGGGTTCTAGAATCTACTATTACAAACAAACATAAATGTATGCAGCTGTATTTACCTCCCCGTGAGTCAAAGTCAAAGTAAGTAATTTGATTGAATAAGAGACCTTTCACACAAACTATTTTCGAGCATAGGTGATCGATGGACTAAGTCGCAACTAC
This sequence comes from Agonopterix heracliana, assembly GCA_963693445.1. Taxonomy (NCBI): domain Eukaryota; kingdom Metazoa; phylum Arthropoda; class Insecta; order Lepidoptera; family Depressariidae; genus Agonopterix; species Agonopterix heracliana. Next base: position 9,622,773 of record OY856310.1, read on the forward strand.
ACCATCGCGATTCGCGGTCGCTATACTGATTGATCTCAGAAAACAATGCGGTACCGCCGCGAAGGGCGGCGATACCAGGACGATATCGTTTCATCAACTCCTAACCTCAAAAATAGCTTGTGCGATACGTTACTTTAGATAAATACGAGTAAGTGTTTACAGTGTGGATAGAAAATAAACATTTAATAATGCCATATAGTCTACCTTTTGATGTGTAAGATAATCTTATCAGCTTGGTACATTGTTTTACATAAACTTTTAGATCATAGTTAAATTTTATAGTCCACAGACAGTAACTTCGAGGAATATATTAAAACAAGAGTCAGAGGTATTCTTCATATAGTACCAGAATATCTCCATTACACATAAATAAAGACATAGAGTACCTACATGCAAACCCGTAATTGTAACCGGAGTTGTCAAAAATATTGGTAAAGAGTAATAAGAATAACAGGCATGGGTTAATTTAACAAAGCAAAGATTTGACGAGCGTATGTGTAACCGGCACCGGGAGTGGGTGCAAGTCTGTCTGTCTGTCTTTCTGTCTTGGAAGAAAATACAAGAAAAAGAATTATTTTTTTTGAGTGAAATTACACATATCCAAATCCGTGCGTCCATACCTTTTAATTACATGTATGGATCCGCCAGATGCACCTCCCCAAAAATAATCTTGCCAGGTGCTGCCGGCACCCATTTATTTATGCCTATGGCGAATTCGGTTTGTAGGCATAAGTTACATAGGGTGAAATCGATATCATTAGCATCCTTTTAAACTAAGAGTCTACCCAGCATCAAACTGAACCACTTTTAGTATGGGAGCAAACCGATCGAAGCAAAAAAGAAATCTGCTGTTCCATACTAAACTGCTATGCCTACTCGATTCAAATGTATGCAACAGCAGATTTTTTTTTGCTCCGATCGGTTTGCTCCCATATTAAAAGTTGTTCAGTTTGATGGCTAGACTCGTAGTTAACAAAAAATAGCTTTCTATTAAAAAAAACGCATCGAAATCGGTCCACCCGTTTGGGAGCTACGATGCCACAGACATACAGACCGACATAGGCGTCAAACTTATAACACCCCTGTTTTTGCGACGGGGGTTAAAAAGGATGCTAATGATATCAATTTCACCCTGTATATACATCCAGTCTCTATAGGCATCGCCCATGTAGGCAGGTAGGTATATCAAAAACATTCAAACAATAACATAAGCACTAAAGGACACGAGCTGAGCATAAAACCTAGTCGTTCCTATAAAGTTAGTTTAGCAACGGACGTCCGACGCGATGCGGCCTGATCCGGAGAGGTTGCGTCCCGTTTCCCAGCCAGCTATATACAAATATTTTCCATTAACACCGGTCAGCTTTTTCCTCCCATGGCTGTTCGAATCTTTAGCCTGTACGCTTCCGTGTCCATTAGGATTATAGTTGTACGGAATAATTTATGCTATCGGTTTGGAATGGATGTAAAATAGGCTGTGTGTTTGCAGCTTACGATATACTACCATTTATACAAATGTAGGTTTCGTATAAGGTGATTAAGGGCAAACATTTAATTTGCAGTGTTTATGTGGGCGAGTGGCTAGCGGAGATTTCTCTGAGGCTGAGTGTACCTTCAAAATCCGTTTGACAAATTATAGGAAATATAGAAGTATACACACATACCTACATTACGTTATTACATTACACACACATTACATTATTGGTACATTATTATGGTTTACTTAACTATGGTATAGTAGATTACACACCGAGGACAGGAAAGTAAGAAAGGTCACAGATCCCATGTAATCTGTAAACATGTGATCTGAGGCTTTCTTATTTACTGTCCGAGGTTAGTATACTATTTTTCTTCTCGACAGAGGTGGAAAGCGGCAACTTCGTTTAGCGCAGCGGACGACAATTGACGTTTTCCGTCCGGAGGGGTACTTAATGCTTCTAGCCATCTCAAATTCGTGCAAGCGATGCAGCCGTGGAAAATGCATAGGTAGATATTAGATACATCAGACCAGTAAGTTTAATAATTTTACATATTACGACATTATGTGAATAGTGATTTAAAACGAAACGAGGTAAATTTAGTGTTTTCTTGAATTTAATATTTTTTTAATAATATTGTCAACTTTATTACAGACAAAACAAAGCAGTCATCTTAGTGACTTAGTGACGCATTAGTTAGTGACCTTAATCACAACTCAATCTATATATCCACATTTTCTTTTTTCTTTTTGAGAAAACCCTGTACTTATAAAATATTTTAGCGTATTTTTTTCGGTTAAAGAAATTTTCTTTAAATTTTTTTAACGTTTTCTGTTATCGCTAACTTATGAAATATACCTAGCAACTGGACTAACACCCTGTTTACAGACAACGACTGTTAAATATAACTTCGTCGTAGTCGGTTCAAAAAGAACTTGCATAATCTTGTAAACGTTAAACGTAGCTCAAAACCGTTGCTACACCTCATGTTTACGTTACCACAAACTTACACTATAAAAAATGTATGTAAGCCAAAGGTCGGGCAGGTCACAAACAACATAAACTAAGCATTATTACAATGTACTAAAGTACACAACATAATACTGTAAATCCTTTTACGAGAGCACTAACGCCACTTTAGAGAAAATATACAAGTTCTAACAATTTCCAGGGATTTAACTTTGAAGTTACATTAGGCATCAAACATTTTTATAAAGTTATACTTTTAAAGGAACAAAGAAAACTTAAGTCTCCAATTTACTAACACTCATGTGCATAATTAATTATGTTTACTTGTATGTGAGTGTACGTTTGTACAGTCGGCCACGAAAAGATTTATTACCTTTATTTCTACGAAAGTGAAGGTCTTTCCCTTTAGGCTACGTCTTAGTGAAGACTCGATCTCGCACATTTCTCATACTCTAGCTAGGCCTAGCAAGCTACCCCTGAGAAAACGAGAAAAATCGAGATGTGCCTCTCTCTTTGTTACTTTACGCATGAACGCGCATGACGTTTATAGGGTGCCGTACCCAAAGGGTGAAAACGGGACCCTATTACTAAGCCTACGTTGTCCGTCCTGCCTATTTAGGGCTGTAACTTTTGAACCGTAATAACTATATAGTTAAAATGTTCGCAGAACATGTGTTATTACGGCGGATTTGTTAACAAATAATAAAATGTCAAAAATTAAAAATTAAGGGGGGTTTTTATCGGCGTTTTTATCTCGCTCTATTGTAAAAACGGTAATACATACAAGCGTCAAACTTGGTGTGATTATAGATATAGAGCAAACTCTACAGTATAACATCAAATAATAAAAACCGGCCAAGTGAGAGTCGGTCTCACGCGGAGAAAAAAGTTTTTTTTCCAAGTTAATATTATGTTGTGTTCTGTGGTGCTGTGGTACGGAACTCTCGTTGCGCGAGTAGCCCGACTCGCACTTGACCGGTTTTTATTCAGTTTTATGATTCGCCTGTGGCCAGAACTGTGGCTTTTCACGGTCCTAGCTTAATATTCTTCATGAGTTTGAAGAAAGCTGCCTTTGAGTTGCGAGGCCCCACGGACCGTGAGGCCGTGGGCGGTCGCCCACACCGCCCACGCCTTCCACCGATTCTGAGTCTACACATACGCATCAGAATAACAATACTTACAAGCATGTTAACTCTTAAGTATGTATGTAACATTGTAGAACTACACGTAGAGGTACTACGAGGTACAAACGTAACGTAAACGTAATCAGTGCGGAGCGTAGTCGCTGTGCTACGAAGCGTAGCTACGTGCGTTCGGATTAACCCGCAGTTATTATTTTAAATCATATTGCTAATGATTTTTAATTGTGAATAGTATACTGTAGATTATTTTAGTAGAGATGCTCGAAATCAAATATCGATCAAAACTTCTTTATTTGACAAATGTTACAATCGCAACCAAATTTTTTACTGGTTATCTAAAGTGGTTGACATAGGTCAGAAAATTAGTAAGCTGAAGTGGCAATGGGCTGGTCGTATCTGATGCTGAAGAACTGATAACCGATGGGGTGTCAGAGTTCTAGAGTGGAGACCACGACCTGGCAGTCGTAGTGTGGGACGCCATGCTGACGCATAGATGACCTTAAAAAGGTAGCAGAGAGTGACTGGATAAGGAAGGCCGAGGATAGAGTTTTGTGGCGCGCCTTGGGAGAGGCCTATATTCAGCAGTGGACGATGATAGGCTGATGATGATGATGAAACAAACCTTTTTTTAGCACGTTTTTAGCAAGAGAAGGAAAATTAAATAGCTAAAATCTTTTAACACTGATGTAAGACATCAAATTAAATAAACTTTGGAAATCCTTTCAGGAAACCTCCTATTTAGAGACTAAAACAAAAATGCAGAGGATTTTTTAGATCCATTAATGTGACAATATGGACTAAATTTGTTAAGTTCCGTCTTCGTTTGGGCACTAATGTACCCATGAGACTTTAAATTCTACAATATTGCATTTAAACATCACACTAAATATGTGAGAGTTATTCATACATTATATGGAATGGCGAAATAAAATGGAGGCCTGTGCCTAGCAGTGAGTTGATGTGGGCTGATTTGTTTAGTTTAATGGTCTGATCATTCCCTTGAAAACCGTCAGCATATCGTCATATTCAGCCCGCATCTACCTACTCATTGAAGGGCATTTAAGCCTCCTCCTCATTTTGCCATTCTTCTCGGTCTTGTGCCAGTCGCATCCAGGTCTTACCGATATTTTTCCAGATGTCGACAGCCCACCTGGATTTCGGTCGACCTACTCCTCTTTTGTCTAACCTGGGTCACCACTCTGTTAAAGCTTTTATCTACCTGAGCTATGTCTCGGTCGTGGACACATTTAAAGCGAACTATTAGATCCCCGACCGACATCCGAACCATACTCGACGTTTGTAACGTGTTCAATAAGGGTGATCCTTAGCATAGCATGGCGCGCTCCATTGCCAGAAAACTATGCACAATATTAAAGTTGCACCTCTGTGCTAGTACAGTTTCTTCAGTGAGCGTCCATTTTCCTGATAGTGGATCCCTTTAGTAAAATTGACGTTCTTCAAGCAGTAATTTTATTTAAACTGCACGGTACACGTATCCAAACGCACCATAAGTTTAGAGAAGGTAACCACGAGTGTAAGACGGGCTTATAATTCCATTTGTTGAACGCTCAGCCGCTCAAGGGGTGCGGCGGGGCGAGACGAGGGAGCGGGGAGGGGGAGGGCGAAAATCTCCAGATCTAACTTTAATTGAAATGTGTTTTGGTAGGTACAGATTTTTCCAAAACAGATTTATGGGGATGTTTTGGAGTCATTTTATCCGTCTCGTTTTATTCTTGTCTGAATATCTGCTACCTTATGGTTATCTGGAAGAAAAAAGTTTTCAGCGATTAGGCATTGGCGAGACAAAGTCCTGTTAAGGTATTTAGATTTTTAGACGACAGAAAATCTAAGACATTGACGATTAGGCAATCTGGATAGGTAGGTATATTGCAGCAGTGGCATCTTTCATTGAATTAAAGATGCATAATTATCATAATAATTTTGTCATACTTGTCACACTGGACAGAGTTTCACTACTATACTGAAACGTGGATGTTCTGAGTTTTCAGAATATCTTTGACTGGGGGGCTCTAGGGGAAAATAGTTGTGAGCATTTTTTTCATACATGCAAGAGGTATGTGCCGATTTTATCTCTTCCTTCATTGATAAGGAGCAGGTTCTCAATTCGACTATTCATTCATTTCTGTTGATATCCGGTAGCCGTAGTTTTGACAGAGAATGGTCCACCCCCATTTCTTCCTGTGGGTGTCGTACGAGGCGACTAAGGGATGAGGTTTCTCATGCAGTGTTGTTGTGGGCAAAAGAATCTGGTGACACGTCATTTTCCCTGAAATTTTGAAATATTCTAAATGTCAGCCTCTTCTTCTGAAATATGTATTCGCAAGTATTCCAAAACATTCGGAATTTTTCGCATAGCATATGCTTACGCCTGTATACCCCAAGGGGGTAGTCAGAGTTGTTTTGAAAATTCATAATAATATATTATCGACGTTTCTCTAATACCGACTGAAATTCTGCACAGTGTGGCGCATAGTGAACCCGTTGCCACAACTGCGCGCCTCTAAAGATGGTTGGTAGTTGGTAGTTGGTAGTTGTATGCTTTTACGCCACTGTGCGCAAGAGATGCGAATACCTATCTGGTTCGCAGGATCCAGGCCAGCCAAAAAAATTACATACAAAAATCACAGATCTCTCTTTCAGTCTGCCAAATGAACTGAATTAAATTTTTTCTACGCGTCACAAAAGTACAACTTTTGAATAACCCATCAATGATCACGTCCTATATTTTTTTATTTAAGTATAGCCCAAAGTCATATCTCTCAAGGATTTTTTTTCGATATCTCGTTTCGTTTGTGAGATACGATTTTTTTTCTGACCGAAACCAGGCGAAAAACGACCGTATTTTTCAAATTGTTGTGATTTTATAAACAAGTACCTACTTAAGATTTTTTTTTACTTTTTGCTTCTCTTGTCGAGACACGTCTGTTGACACCAATCAACCAAGTAGTCCCAAAACCCGCGACACCAGGGCGATGTCGCAGTTTTGCTAAAAATCCGACCTATTCCGAAGCGACAAAAACATTATCATCATTATTTTTTTTTTTTTTCATTTTTTTCATTTTTTTTTTTTTCATTTTTATTTTCATTTTCAACTATGAGTCAATGTTAACTATTATTTAATTATTGATTGTAGCAACGTGTCTCCCGAAAGGGATTTCTCATCATGAGTAGTTACGTAGTTATTAAAACTTCTCATACTTTTTGTCTAACAGTTTTGTCTCTAATTATGCGTGACAATTCACAAAACCCACCGCTCCACACGGTTAATATTTCACTAGTGAATTCCACCGCTTTCTGGCACTATAAATAACTCATTGTGCAACTGCGAGCATTGTATTTAACTGACTGGCAGAATTTCTCGCATCACCTACATAACAAAGGTACCCTTTCAGTAAATTAGATCGCTAGTGAGTTTAATCCCGACATAATAATCAAGCAGTATCAATGCTAAGCCCACGTGATCGAGATAATTACCTCCTAGTCAACGCAAAACACCTACCTATATTATGCTCACACACGCGGTTGATTGTTTTTTTTTTTAAACCTAAACCAACATGCCAGTATCAACTTTAATTTTCCAATCAAGCCAATTTTTTAATTGAACGTAAGTATACGAGAATGCCTGACCTTTACTGAGAATAGACTATCATAGAGAAATTCGAGAAAAATGTAATATTCCTGTTTGATTTGCTTATTTTCAAGCATGGCGTATTGGAGTCTCTCTGTGAAGCTGTTTAATTGTTTAATAAAATAAAATACATTACTAAAATACATACTTAACATGTTTGCGCTATCGTTCTGCGTCAGTCAACGCGAAGAAGTTTCTGCGTCAGCGCTATTTGTAGAAAAATCGACGGCCTGATACGTGTATCATCTATAGGCGTCGCTACTGCCTAGTTAGTTTATTGTGATTTAGTCGGCTCTTTATGAGTTGTTAGTTGTTTAACTCGTATGAGTATGAATGTTTTGTTTGAAACGTTTCAAAGGCAAAGCTTTCAGGACAGAAAATTGTATAAAATGGATACAGTGGTACTTCCATAAACCAAAACTCAAAGGATTTGGATTGTGGAAGTTTTTAAAGACCTAGAAATAGATTTTCATGATAATATGGCAAATTTTATAAAAAATTTTATAACTCAATGATGTTCGAAAATTAAATAAATTTTTTTACTGTGTGTCAATTTAAACTGGAACTCTGAACTGTGAATAAGAGATTAAATAATTAATTAAAAATTAAGGGCTTATAAGAAACTATTTTAATTTAATACGTTTTTTGCTTGCTCTATAGTAAATTTTCAGTTCTTGGCGATTCTGCTTTTTAATATTTAGTTTATTTCAGACAGTACAGACATATTTCAGACAGTAACCTACCTACCTACTTACCTACAGTCATAAAATACGTTACCGATGTTGTATCGATATAATCGGGAATATACAATACAATAGCGTGGATGAACCGGTTTAGCTTGCCGGGTTTTACGGTCCTTAGTTTCAATGAATATCAACGACTTCAATTTCACCCTGTATAACTGTTAAAATTAACACGGCCAAAAACTGTTCTTTTTCCGCCCTTTAAGTATGAATGTCTAAAATTTTATAATGTAAACGTACGCACAATTATAATGAAATACAGAGTGACACTAAATTACGCATTCACATAAGTTGTACCAGAGACGCAATTCGTTCGTGCGTACGTACGAGTGACAAGTGGCACCTACGACAAGGAATACAGAAGGCACACGCACCGTTGAGTATTGAGTGCTCGACGTGCATTGTATGGATGTAACAAACTCATGTAGCACAATAATAATCGTAGTAGAATTAACAATGTTTAGCCCTGTCTTAATTCTAATACGATTATTGTATCCTCACAGATTGGCTTTGTTTGTGTTTGTAATACATAAAAATTCTGAATACAATCAATCGTAGAACTTTTTCTCGCCATCGATCGAGGATTAGGAAAGGCATCCATGCACACAAACGTCGTCGCACCGCAAGCCACACGAATATTGTTTTGACTCTGTTCCTGTTACTCGATAACTTAGAATATTTCTGATACAATACCATTTATTATTTATATAATACCACCTATTGTATTAAAATTAATGTGATTGTGTGTTTATGTTACGAAAACGAACTAATACTAATAGCTAAATATTATTTTATTTACAAGCGAGCGATGGAGGGAGCGACTGGATGAGGAAGGCAGAGGATAGAGTTTTGTTGAGCATCTTGGGTAAGGTCCAGCAATGAACAATGATGCAGAAATTATATCGAATCTATTATCGAAGTCCATACGAAATGCGAGTACTTTTAAGAATAATATTGTCGTATTAATATACTTGTTAAATCACGCGTTACGTAGCAGCAGTAGACCTTCTGTGTCTTTTGTATTCCGTATCTTATCATTGTGGGGCCGTTATTATTCGCAGGGCGTTGTGTGTATTCATATGACATCGCAAAGCACGTTTATACCACCAATTTCACAAGCAATATCACCGAATAATATTCTGGGGAGGTGAAGAGGCATTTCTTAGAACTTGTTTACAATATCTACGTTATTATTATTTTATTTAATAATCTTTGATATAAGGAGTAACTGGAATATACAAACATCAAATGAGTACACACGCAATTTATTAGCTATTTTTTAAAAGCATATTTGTGTGTAGTAAAATTCTTTGAAGTTAAATTTTTTAGTGTTAAAAAAAAATACTGCGTAATGGAAGAGTGGAGAAACTGACACGAAAGTGATTCCATAAAATGTTATACCTATAATTTTAGTGTAGAATGACAATCAACAAAAACATATTGGAGTGATGAAATGTGGCAATAGGCATAACATATAAACGTAAATGGTTCGAATAAAAAGTGTAGGTAGGTATAATATTATGTTTAATGCAAAAAGCTATAGGTACCTATCTGATCTGATCTAAGGCATACCGGGAGTAATCTCACTTCTAGTTCCTATACTGTGACAACCTAAGGCCTTACCTCTTGAAAAGAGTATTTTTTTGTTAAATTTTCCTTTCATTACGTTAAGGGTCGGCACTACCTACGGCCCGTTTGACATATCTGTCAAAAGAAAAAGACCGGTGGCCGACAACACTCAACCCTATCTTATAAGATTAATGAACAAATCAATTTGATAGCTTTTGGTAATAAATTTCTTGCAAAAAACGGCTGCAGCGCGCGGCGCAGCTTGGCTGGCATGTTTACTGGTGTGAAGGAAAAAGTGAACCCTACCTGGTGACACAACATTTTACCTCGTTGAATTAAAGGACGTAACTAGTCTGTTGGTCTAGAGGCCAATTAGTAAGGACTAAAAAGTCTGGTCGGCCGACCCTATCCTGGCAGGTTCGTAGGTCCGACCGAATTTAGGGTACCTACTACCCGGAAGGCAGATTTTACCACATTAAATTAATTTTATTTATTTTTTATTTTATTGGATTAGAGAAACATACAGCATTAATATATACACTTGGATTACAAAACTTAATCAACGAATTAGCCAAAACAGTTTCCACTTATAGAAATTACAGTAGATATGTTGCTCAAACTTAACAACCAAAATTAAATTAAAAAAGAAACGATACATTTAAACAAACACTTCAATTTTGAATAAAGTTAGGTACCTACTATTTAAATTATGACTTTACTAAAGCTAAAGGCAAAACAAAAACAAAATGGGCTGAATTAATAACGAAAATTAAGGAGAATTCAAAACAAATCACATAGCTACTACTTTTTTGACCTCAGAAACATATTTATGAAATTTCTCATGAAACATATCGATGTGCTGATATTTATCATTGTATGCAGAACAGGTCCTAATGTTGAATGTTTGGTTGTGCGTGGCAATACTCCTGCAGCATCTGGATTTGAGAGCCGTAGGTCGAAATTGACATTTACAGCAACAATACAGTACCGTGCGTGATGGACCTATAATGTGACTGATCAAAGATCACCCCTGGTGGTAGGATAGGATGGGATCCAACTAAGGCTTAAAAAAAACGTAAAATTATTATAACAGAACAAATTAAAACTTTTAACAAAATAAAGAAATTATTATAAGTTAAGGTATTAGCAAACTAAGGGTTTGTAATCTTTTATTATCATAATCATCGTAAGATATAATATTTTAAGCACGGAATAAAAGTAAATTTTGCAGTAACTGGAACGATAGCCTTCAAAAACATTTGCGCAAAAGGATATCAGTGTGACCACTTTTAGTAGATTTCTTCTTTATTGGTAGTTTTAGGGCAAAATTGTTTAGTAGATTTTAGTAGAAATTGGGTATTCGAAAATTTTATGTATTTAAAATGCAAGGATTCCGTCTAATAAAATCTAAGCTGGCAATACAAATGGCTGAGAAAACGATTGCAGGGTTTGCAAGTTTTCCGGAACTTCTAGTACATCATCATCATAATCATCAGCCTATATATGTCCCACTGCAGGGCACAGGCCTACCTTCTAGGAGGGTGTTTGAGCGTTAGTCCACCACGCGTGCCCGATGCGGATTGGTAGACTTCACATAATATACATCAGAATTTCTTCGTCTGCATATGCAGGTTTCCTCACGATGTTTTCGTTCACCATTTGAGAGCAGTCGGTAATACGTACATAAGTTAGAAAAACTCATTGGTACGTGGCATGTTGTCCGTGCGGATTCGAACTCGGACCTCTTGATTGAGAGTCCTCTCCGCAACGCGCCACCAAACTCACTTCTATTACAGCAAATATTAATCATATCGCCTAATGTTGTTTTTTTTACAAAAGAGGGCTTCTGAGCAGAGTTGGAATTTTGGTACCTAGCACTTTTAATATGTCAAAGGCATTGCATGTACTTATCGACTTCCAATAATGTCGATATACGGGTATATTTTATATCACTGCGGATAACTTCAGCATGGTATCGAACTTCAAAATAGCGAAAATAAATCAGCTGTCCCATACATTTGAGTCGAATATGTAGGTACTGCAGTTTTGTATAGGACAGCAGATTTTTTTTTCGCTCTTTTGAAGTTGGCTCCATAGTGAAAGTTTGATGAGTAGAATACATGCTGGAGTTATCCGCAGTGATAAAAAATTACCCGTATATCGACACAATCGGAAGTCTATAAACGTGCAATCCGTTTGACATTATTAAAAGTGCTACCAAAATTTCGGATTCTGCTTATGAGACACAGAAAACTGTACTAAATTTAAACTTGCATAGGGACGACCTAATTTAATATTTATTTGAAAATTAAAGCATCCATGTTACAAAGTGATAAAAACCAATAAAAATTATACAAAAATGCGAAAATAACATGTGTGAGCGTTTAGATAAAATTTATAATATTTTGTACAAAAACGTGTTTCATATTAAATTTTGACCATCTGTAACGACATAAATATTATTTGGTAGAATTTGAAACAGGACTGGTAGATTTTGGTAGATTTCAGCAGTAATTTTAGTCACGCTGAAGGACATTGTGCGACACAAGAACATATAGGTGGTGTTACTTAGTAGCTAAAGTGGGTACATGAATCCTGAAAGGGCACAGCAATATTAACAAGAAGTAATTTTAAAGATAAAAAAAATTTAGTACAATGTTCTTTAGTTTTTGGTTCTTTTGGTAGGTTTTGGTAGTTATTGGTAGAGTTTAAAAATGATTTTTTGTTGTTTCTGGTTTTTTGGTAGTTTTTGGTTAGTTTGGTAGTTTTTCGTTGTTTCTGGTTATTTTGGTAGATTTTCGTAGTTTTTGGTTATTTTTGTAGATTTTTATACTTTTTGGTAATATTTGATAGAAGAATGAAAAAAATGTGTTGCAGGTTGCAGATCGATTATTTGTACTTCAATAAGGTTATTATAATTTTTAACTAATCACATTGAACTGACTTTATAACATTTAAATAATTTAATTGTAGTACTTTTCAGGTGGTAGTTAAGTTATTGTCTGGCACCTATTGTTTAAATCTGTTTTTTCATGTTGTAGTGTGACTAATAGGTACTCTGTACTTACCATCTGTAACTTATGTACCTACCTACAATTTAAGGTAAATAAATGAAATGAAATGAGATGAACCAAAAAGTACCAAATTAACCATAAACTACCAAAAAGTACGAAAAATTACAAAAATAACAATAATCTATCAAAAAGTACTAAAATCTACCAAAATAACAATAATCTACCAAAAAGTACGAAAATCTACCGAAAACTACCGAAAGACTCAAAAACTACCATAAATTACCAAAATAACCAAAAACTACCAAACAGTGACCGGACATAGTAACTTTTTTGAAATTCCTTTGTGTTTTCTTGTATCGCGCAATGTCTTTTCGCGCAAAATTCTGTCGTGCAAATGACTTTCGAAGTCAATCGTTTGAGTCACCTACTACGGTACAGAATTCACTCTTACTCCATTCTTATTTAAAACATATCTGACGATGATGATGATGAATTCAGATTATCAATCCTTAGTTTGCTAGTAACAATAGTAATAAACTTACAGTTATTCTAATATAATAAAGTGGACAAAAATTTACGAGTAATAGTCGACCAATTTATAAAATGCACTTCTAAGTCCACATATCGTGACGGGCAACTACGGAACCCTACACTGCATGTGGCCCGACACCCACTTGCCCGGTTTTTTATAAGATACTTTGCCTACTTTAGCTAAAAATGGAATTGTTCATTAATCTTCTAAGACTGGGTTGGGTGTTGCCGGTCACCGGACTATTCGCAATGATTTCGAACGATTGACGGCCCATAGTAATTTGTATGAAGAAAACGTCCAAAAAAATATGTGATTTTTGGTAACAAATTGCAAAAAAACTAGAAGTCGTATCGAAAAACTGATTTGTTTAAAGTGTTCTTTGATGTTTTGCCATTGATTATAAATATATTTTGTTGTTTTATTTTGTTTCACTAAATCACAGGACTCGGAACGCGGCAGTGCTATTCTAGAGTTTTTCATGAAATTCTCGATTACTTTCTGATGTAACTACACAATTTTACTGAAGTTTTTTTTGTTCATCTTGTACTTCATCTTTTAGAGAAGCGATGGTCTTAATTTTGTTTCTAAATATAGCTATTTACTATCCTCAAAAGTCGGAACGCCGAACCCTGTTTTGCCCGATTAGGGTAGTGCCGACCCTTAATAAGATATTTTTGGCAAAGGTCGCTCTTTCAACTCAGATTTAATTTGTTGAACATTTCTTTATTTCCGAAATAACTCACTCTTTCATTGTTACCCAATTTACTTAAGAGTCCCAATTGAGTCCAGAATAGGAAAACTTTACCCTCATTTTCCACATTTTATGAATAAGATGGTTTCAGTATAAAATCGTTGCGACAACTTGCACGCTTAAAAATATAGTTGGTAGTTGAAGCAATAAGCTTCTGACCACCCTATAATGATTATGACTCTTAGTTTATGTATTCCACAAAACAGCACTCATGAAAATACTAAATTTATTAATTCTATGGTATTTTTTAAACTCCTCTTTCGATTTTCTTCGGACAGCGTATTTCATTTTACAGTCCTCGTAAATTAGGTAGCTGTACGTAAAGACTAGAGATCGGATATTCGGATGAATATTTAACTACAGTAAAATTTGGCTATGAAATTATGGAAGCGGCTGCGTAAAAAATTTTTTTTAAACTAAATCGCGGTATTCCAGGAAATCCGGGAATGCATAACTGCTATTAGCTATGCATAGTATGAAAGAGACTTCTTAAAATTATTTAAAAATAAGAATAAAAATTACAGATCTCGTGTCTTCTTTCGGGTACATTGAAAATGAATCTGCCAAATGAACTGAATACATTTTTTTCTCTGCGTCACAAAGGTACAACTTCTGAATAACCAATCAGTGATACGCACCTCCAATATTTTGTTTATATTGCCCACAGTCAAATCTCTAGGGTATATTAAATTTTTTCGATATCTCATTTCGTTTTCGAGATACGATTTTTTTCTGACCGAAACCGGGCGAAAAAGACCACATTTTTCAAGTTATTTAATGACTAACATAATAGAAAACACAAAAATCACAAATAATACACACACCTTAGAGTGTCGCCGCAAGACATCATGCCGGCTCGATTTTCAAAAAGAATTTAAGTTTTTTCATAATTTTGTACGCTGTTTGTAGCCCTCGTCAAGACGCGTCTTTTGACACCCCAGTCTTCCACGTAGATTCAAAACCCACGACACCAGGGCGATGTCGTGAAAATCGGTCCAATAACGATACGACAATAAAATACATTTTTAATGTTAAAAAAACATTTTGTTTGATACAAAAGTGCATTCCATACCAACACCTCAAGTTTAGGTAGATATACAACCGATTATCCCGATCTCTGGTAATGACCCATGAGAAAGAGACTTCACACTTATTGTGAATGCAGAATTTAAATAAAGAATGCTATTGAATTCTATACCACAAACAATTGTCTTGAAAAGTATAAAACGTTATTAAAGAGAAAGAAAATGTGGGGACAGCATATTTTTGCTCGAGACCGACTCGCTTGTAGTTTAAGTTTTTTTTAATCCTATAAATACAAACAACATACAATCTTGCTTAGTTCATAATTAATGCAAAACGAAACTGCCTAGTTTCGGTTCCCGAAATATTACATTTGAGAGAAAACATTTTGCCGTAGAGGAATCATTTGGATTTCACTGATCAAAATTCTCCAATAAACTTTGGGAATGCCAAAATGATTCCTTTACTTTGTCGGCGATTCAGTTTAACCGGAATTCTGTTTTCCGTTGGCTTAGCTTGGATCATAGACTAGCTCTGTACCAGACGTGCTTTGAACAGAAACTAATTGCAAGAGAACCACACAACACCGATGTAGAGCTTACGGAATGAGATATGTACGTGAAATTTGAGATTCTATTGTTAGTTTCCAATATCAGTTGGATATTTACTGAATGTTCAACTGTTTTATGTCACTTCTAGGCTTGAAGGTTTTAAAAAAAACTAAAAACAGGGTGTAATATTAAATACATTACCTATTATTATCTTAGGGGGTGCTTTGACTTCAAACTGAACAACTTTTAAATAAGGAGCAAACATCGAAATTACGAAAATATTAGTTCCAAAAAACGTTGGCGGCTACTCGCCCAAATTTGCGGTTTTAATGTTGGTCCTATAGTGAAAATTGTTTAGTTTGATGGTCTGTACCAACCACCCCAGAAAATTTCGAAAGTGTTTACTGATCCAACTATTTTCCCAAACTAATTCTTAAAACCTTTAGAAATAATAATATATGAAGGTTTCTGGCAACACTTGTCTGTAACGCGACTAGACAATTTTTAGGGTCGTGCAGCGTGCTACACGAGCTTTACATAAAATTATAAGTCTTCGTCATATCCAGAACATCCCTACAGCTGTACCCTAGAACCCTGGATTAAAGCCAACGAAGATGTTTGCTATACTCCTGCCTGAATAACTACTCGGTACTATTCCGTTTGTACTATAATGCAGTGCCCACTGAGACTCAAATTAACGCAGACAACAAATCGGTGATAATTACAGTTCAGATTACACTGCCAAAGCCCTTTGACGATCCTATTGAATGCAGAGCCTATTCACTGATGGCAGGTGATCAAATGGTTTCCATCATTTTCTGAGGGAGCATCTATACCTGCCTGTTTCTGTGTTACTGTTGGGTATTAAGCTGTCATCAGGTTGTACATTATGTCGTAGTTCCGATATTAGAATTGGGCAGATCTTGGTCTGTCTGGACATTTTTTGATACGCTGCGATTTTATGATTTGGCTAATTGTTTCATGTTTTGTGTGCCTAAAGTAAGTCGGACGGATTGTTGAGAGCAACCTCTATATTACCAGCAAAACACTTTTCGCCACTTCATGATAATAGGCATATCGCAAAGTAGTAGTAGTTTTATTTCACGCCGCTAGTAGCGCTGTCTCCGCGCTGTCCACTTTGTATAAATAACATTAATAAGCCATAAATAACATAACACAAATAAGATAAATTGTGTAGAATAAATAACAATAAAGAGCAATAAAATTTCAATGTCATGTCTCACAATCGTATTGGTTAATATTTCCCCCGCGTTTCTCCGCTCGCACGCAGCCTCGCTTCGCTTCAGTTGACAGGCAGCCTTAGATGGCCAAATCATGAGATAGCGAAATTTCCAGGCAGATCACGATATGACCAATTCTGCAATCGGACTACGACAAAAGGTTAGATTAAACAGCCTCGATTGCCACATAGGATGATGAGACAGATAGGTTTATAGTCGATTTCGACTGCTTAATTACTAAAACATACATAGGATACAAATTACATCAATCCACAGGGCCCGAGTTTTGCAAAATGGCCCGCTGTCTCTTACCCTTATTCGAGGGCCTTCCTCTGCCCTACGTTGGGACTTATACAGGGCGTAAAATAAAATGCATTTCATACTTAAGGGGGTGCTTCAGATCATCAAACTATACAACTTTCACTATTGGACCAACATATCGCCATTGAGCCATTGACGTTCTCTATGGGAATGCAGATTTTCACCATTTCAATTCGAATATGATGATGATGATACAAATGACACGTTCAACTCAGACGAACGGCAACATTTTGATTCAAAAAAGGGACACGGTTGGCGATCTATTGTATCTGCCTTCCCACAATGGAACGCCACGAGCGTCTCCTAATATATCATATGCATTGATATAATATACCTCGGTACCTAAAAACAATTGAAAAACTGATTTCAGCAATACAAAACCCCAACGTTAGCGATTCTCTAACAAGCACAGTCTAATTTCCATATTCCTTACCACTAAAACGTCGGCAGCATTTTGAAACGAGTGTAGCATTCGCCACATTATTTGCTTTCTTTGTTTACAATCCCACAGTGGTCGGCCGGCTTATGCTCTGAGCGCGGATTAGCTTGCAATTAGAAAGCTGCTTCACTTTGCTAAATCTCTTACTGTTTTCTGTTTTAAGCATCCACCAGTACAATTCAGCTGTGTAATTGAATAAAATGAACATGCTTTTGTTACAGGGTGTCACAAAACACCCTAGTAATACTTAACTTAGGTGTGTTTCAGACTATCAAACTGAGAAACTTTCGCTATGGAGCCAAAATCGAAATCCAGAAAAAAAAATCAGCCGTCCCATACATAGTCGAGTCGGTACTGCAGTTTTGAATGAAACAGCTAATTTTTATAACGCAATTTCTATGTTAGCTCAATAGTGAAAATTGTTCAGTTTGATGGTCTGAAGTATTACTAGGGTGTTTTTTTACACCCTGTATTCGTATAATTTCACGACCGTATTTCCCTGTGAATAAATCGTTCAGAAACATAGCTAAAACTATCTATGCTTGCAGTTTCATGTGGTAGTCGAAATATAATAAGCTCATACGCATAGATTAATATGTAGGTATATTGGTTCTCATACGCCACAAAGTGTTGAAAGATAATTTTTATTTTAGGTCAAAATGGTAATTTCCACCTAGTCTCCCTTCATCCGCACTAATCCATCCAATTGGGTATAGGGTGTCCATAAATTGCTAGAGACTGTGTTGTTCTAGTTATTATACAGGGTCCTTCTTAATATGCTGACACTTTTATAAGGGGATGATCAGACCGTCAAACTGAACAACTTTCTCTATGGCACCAACATCGAAATCGCAAAAAAAAATGCATCTGTCCTATACATTTGGCTCGAGTAGGTTTGCAGTTTAATATGGAACAGCTGTGTTTTATTTGAGATTTCAATGTTGGTCCCATGTTTCAAAGTTGTTCAGTTTGATGGTCTGATCATCCCCTTAAAAAAGTGTCAGCTATTAAGAAAGACCCCATATGTATAACAACGACCATAACAATAACTACATTTTGATTTTCTCATCAGGGGTGAGGTTTTTGAATGTCATCCGTGAGTTTGAACGGTTTTTAAATCTCATACAAAAGCCTTCTCATGCATCTTTCTACTGCTGATTTGACTTTCAAAAATCTTACATCTGAAGTAGAAAGCTGCATATCTCCATAGTAATTTTGTCATTTTTAACTGCTGAGCTCAGCGAATGAGTTTCAAAAATCGCACTCCAGGCTCATACTCTTTTCCAACTCAGCGTTTTCAGCGTTGCGTTGGCAATGCAGCAGGCGCTTTATCATTCAATACAAATTTTGCGCGTTTTACGAGAAGGCGTCTTGTGGAATAAGGGTCACAGATTAATAGTAGTCCAGTACTCCAGTCCCATCTAACGCCATTCGCTGAGTGACATTAAGCTCCACTGGCGTCAACTTGGGTTAGCTACTCTGGGTTAGGTTGGAAATCCATCTATGATTTTTAGAATCGAAAAACCTGAGAATGCTTTTTTACCCTGAGTTTTGCTAACCTAGGTTGCAGATTGGTTGATTAGTTTGCGGGTTAGCAATTAACTCTGAAAATAGTTCTCCAGTTGTTTTTCTATACAAAAAATCATGGGTTACCAACCTAACCTGGAGTTTATTACTAATCCAGGTTGAGGCAAGTGGGGCTTAAGGGACTAACAGCCAAAACAGATTGTTTTCAATCTTTAGTACATTTTACTCATCAATCATTCAAGACCATTATTTTAACAGTTTAATAATGCCGGTTTTTCAAGGAATACGCAATCCAATCAATTAATCAAATCAGCCCACATCGACCTAATGGTGGGCATATGCCTCCTTTTTACTGTGCTACTCCTTACGGTTTGGTCCACATCTGATTTGGTCTACCCACTGACCTCCTTCGTTCTCTTGGTTGAATATTAAAATTAAAAGGACAAAAATCCTTACGGACTGTTGGCCCTACCGCTTAGTCCCCCTGGTAGGTCCAACAGGATTTTAAAATCCTCGTGACCCCCCTGCTTGAAAAGACACGCTGGCCGCAAAAGTGCACAAGTGATATTTTTGAAAGCTAGCTAGTAGTGATGTGACCATCATGTGTACCTGCTTGTAGGTAACGTTTGAGCATTGAGATGTACCAGGAGCGCAAAAGTCTACAAGTGTAACACTTAAATAATATTAAAATGAATAATAATTTTTTTTAATTTCATTTTTTGTTTCATTTAATAAGTAATTTTTTTTTCTTGCTGATGGGAGCATTTAATAAATTCAAAATGTACTAGGAGAGCAGACGTGTACAAGAGGTCGAACTTCCATGAGGTCGGAACCTAATGACCTCTTGTACACTTTTGCGCTCCTGGTACATCTCAATGCTCAAACTTTACCTACAAGCAGGTACACATGATGGTCACATCACTACTAGCTAGCTTTCAAAAATATCACTTGTGCACTTTTGCGGCCAGCGTGTCTTTTCAAGCAGGGGGGCCACGAGGATTTTAAAATCCTGTTGGACCTACTAGGGGGACTAAGCGGTAGGGCCAACAGTCCGTAAGGACAAAAATGTAGAAAAAAATGTTAAGTCTTTATTTACGAAGTAGGTATGCATATTATGTTATGGCTAAAAGCTTCCAGCTTTCACACTAGTTTTGACCGGCTACAACTAGTTGTAGCCGGCTGGTTAGGTTAGATTAGGTTTTAGTTATAGCCGGCTAAAACTAGTTGTAACCTTCGGCTTTTAGTCGTAACATAATATATTACATAAGAAACATGTTTTGTGGGAAAAAAACAGTTTGTTTGTAGGATCAGTCTTCTTCTTCCTGCCCTTATCCCTTTGTCGACCGTCGATATGGCTACCCTACAGTATATGCAATGTTCTCGTACACCGTATCCTCTCGAGACATCGTTGAGAGCATAGTTGAGTGATGTAATTGGTAGATAATCCATGCTTTCATCAAACTGTAAGATTGCTTTGCAGCGATGTAGAGGCGCTGTTCATGCCAATGCCAGGCGCTAAGTAC
This sequence comes from Agonopterix heracliana, assembly GCA_963693445.1. Lineage (NCBI taxonomy): Eukaryota > Metazoa > Arthropoda > Insecta > Lepidoptera > Depressariidae > Agonopterix > Agonopterix heracliana. Next base: position 9,643,245 of record OY856310.1, read on the forward strand.
TAGGTATGTGGGGTTCGATGGCGCTTACTTTACTTAGAAATGCGAGATCTTATCTAGTTTCCAGAACGTCTAGTATAATTTCGCTTATTTCGTCAGCATCCGACATCCAGTTCAAGTAAAGTAGATCACTACGGAACTGCTGAAGCAAACGACGCACTTTGCACCTTTGTCTATTTATCTGGGCCAGCGTCCGATGCTTAGTTAACATTTAAGTAGTTTCTAATTAGTATATAAGCTATTGTAATAGATTATAAGTTCTCTTACTCTTGGCGGACGATCTCCGATCCACTAATAAACCTATACTCCCGTAAGTCTGCGTATCATTCTTAATACGCGCGACGCGCCTTCTCTGCATACACAATAACTTGTTCCTGCTCTTTTCGGAGAGCGCAAGCCGAGTCGCGCGCGTGTAGAGAGATCATGCTAGAGGATCTGGTTTTAGTAACTCAAGTATATTATCTGATTACCCCGTCGTAGCACATATTTTATTAAAGAGTTCGTCTATCGGATAGACGAACTCTTTCAGACAACCATAGGATAGACTCTATCCTATGGTTGTCTGAAAGAAACCGCTGTCAGTAAGAGGACCACCATTGGAATCCTTTTTGGTATCTTCTTATTTTTGTAACATTTTGTTAATAAGAAATATTGTGCCTATCGCATTGTATATCATCATCATCATTATCATCAGCCGAAGGACGTACCTGCTGGACATAGGCCTCTCCCAAGGATCGCCACAACGACCGGTCTTGCGCTGCTGTCATCCAACGGATTCCCGCCGCCTTCACCAGGTCGTCGGTCCACCTTGGTGCCTGTCCGCGCTGCTCTTTTCAGTACGACTCGAGAACTTTTCGGCCCCATCGGCCATCGGTTCTGCGAGCAATGTGCCCCGCCCACTGCCACTTCAGTTTAGCAATACATTGTTATCACTTCCATTAAATTCTTTTCTATTACATTCTTCTTTTACGACATCAAATCTCATAGAATCTACCGCATAAGAACGATACTACAAGAAAACATTACTATAAATACGAATACAAACAAATATAGCGTTTCTTGGTATTTCTCAATAATAATACACGAAATTTACGAATTCTAATTGGATTAAGAATACCATAGTTACCTACCTAAACAAAGTTCTATATAAAGTGGAAACTTGTCATTTTTGTTTGAAAAGTAATTAAAAGTTTGTTGTCGTAACGAAATAAGTTGATGCCAATCACAGTCGTTACTTCCTCAGACAGAACTGTCGTAGTACGAATTTACTTGTTTCGTGAAAAAAATTAGATAGAAAACATAAACCACTGTGCGTTTTGCGAAATAAAAAATTTACAGTTTTATCTCTACTTTCCCTCTAGTTCCTACCTATTTTAAATATCTTGGATCAATAGGTTATTTAACATTATAAAAGCGTATCATTTTTATTATTTATTTATAACTAATGTAAAAAACCGGCCAAGTGCGAGTCGAACTCGCGCACCGAGGGTTCAGTATCACAATTAAAAAAAAAACATTTTATTCTGCGGAATCCTTAGCGCCAGCCCGACACACACTTGGCCGGTTTTAATTAATTGGGCGTTTTTTTCTAAATATATCCGCACACATTTTGTCATGTCTATCAGTTTGCACTCAATTTACACTGAAACCAAAGACCGTTTTGAATGAAGGTTTTGATTATTTCAATATTTAATTAATAATCTGTAAAATTAGCAGGTTATATAGGTCATTTATTATAAATAAATTAAAAAATAAGACTAAAGTTAGTTTTGAACCCCCATTATTAGTAATGTCCCACAATGACCGACCTAGTTTAAAAAGTTACAAAATAGATATATTTTAGTTTATTACAAGTAATTGATGCCTTGTTAAGGTTCACTGATTGTTATTTTTAAAGAAAAAAGACACATTTACTAAGAATAAACTATATAATTATATAATTTCGTTCCAAAAAAGTTACAAAATGGAAGCCTGAACCACTCTCTTGTCCCAAAATAATCACATTTTCTTTGAAAATAATCATTTTTTATCCAATTTGCAACTGTTATTATGCATTTCAAATAAGTGCGAATCATTCTACGTTGTTCCAATTATAATAAAGATATGTTTTTTTTTGTATTCCATTTTGTAACCGGGATATTTTTTTACGAAATTGCCCAATTGCTGTTTTACTTTAGAGTATACTCTATAATCACACTAAGATTGATCCTTATTGTATTGCCGTTTTTCCGATATAGCAAAAATAAAAAACAGCGAAAAAACATGATTATTGTTTGATGACCCTTAACTTTGCGTTCGTTGGCACTCTTTGGGTACGAAACCCTAAAAAAAGTTAAGTTTGTGTCCCCAATCGAAAATCTTTATTCCCCAACTCATCTGATCTGAGAGCTGTGTCCCGCCCACTACTTCTTCAACTTACTGACCTGATGAGCTAGATCGGGGTCAGAGACTTTGATTCTTCTTTAGGATCTCCTAGTAGACTATCAGGATGGCCTATGACTGGTGAGGAGTTGGACATGAGCCACTTTTTATCACGAAACCGAATTCCACGCGGGTGTACTGTAGAAACCGGCAGAATCTTGTTCAATAAAAAAGCTACACGACAAGATAATCATTTCGAAAAGACGTCTTCTGAGAAATTTGGTTTTATTGTTAAACAGGATGGTGAAATTTGGGGCAGACTATAATGTGGTTTTTACGAGTTGTTTTGTAAAACAAACGTTTGATGCCAGCTGTATACATGCTGTTCCTATTCGAGTCGTACGTATTATTGTCCAATTGAAATAAAACTGGCATCAAAACGAAAAAGCTTGTTTAACGTTGTATCTAGTCTAGTATAACTAGATACAGCACACACAAACTATAACACACATTTACCTACGTATTCGACTTTTAAGGTCACACAAACTGCTAAATAATAAGCTGGCCTTGACTCAAATTTACAGAATAACTAAAGAAATGAAAAACTTAGTTCGTCAATGTCACTAGGAAAAAAATTACAAAAAATAATCTCTTAGTTGAGACGAGCTTCTATATTCCAGACCGACTTCTGTCCACGAGAGGCGGGTAATTGAAAACCGTCTGTCTTTACAGATACGGACCCTGGTAGCCAGAGATATTCTGCAAACTCAGATAATCCACGATTCACTAGTAGTACTGAAACTCTGTCCAGTGTGACGGGAAGTGAGTCCGTCGCCACTTGTAATGGACAGAGGGTACAATACTTGCCTCGAAATTGAAGCATGCAGGTTTCCTTGCGATGTTTTCCTTCACCGAAAAGCCAGTGACGTTACAAATCGTACATAAATTCCGAAAAACTCATTGGTACGAGTCGACCTGGACGGGGATTGAACCATCGCCTCCTGCACGGCAGGCAAGGTTACTCTCCCCTGGACCATGACAAATTAACTTTACGATAGAATTTAATATGAATTCTGTCGTCTTGCCTTCTACAAGGTTAAATTCAAATCGTTGACATCAATTTAAACTAAGACTACATATTAAACTAAACAATCGGCAAAAAAATCAGCTGTTACATACAAAACTGTAATGCCTACTCGACTTGTACCGAATTTCTTGTATGGTACGCTGGTACAGGTGACTTGTTTACCCAGTTTGATATGAAGAGTCTTGGTTTCAATATGGATGCCAACGACTTCAATTTCATTCGCATACAAATCTGACCCTTCTCTCTGAAACTCAGGCCTGGATCCATCCCTGAGTCAACGTTCACTCGTATGACGAGACAAATGACGGGCCGACTGTCAGTCCCACTCTGACCTTAGAATGTGGTTTAACTACCCACTTTTATTAAAGTTTTTGTACAAATGTAGCATGTTATTGTAATCAATAGTCTTTTCCGACGTGGCGCTTTAAATTTTAGAGACTAAATTAATTATGTGTAAGTTTTTTAATTAGCAGAAATATATAAGAGCATAAACCAGCGTTAGCTTTACACTTTAATGAGCTACATGTTCCCAGGGCAGATAATTGGTTATTTATGCTTACCTCGAATATGATACAAAAGACCTAATTTCATTGCTATTTCACTATCCAGTATATTGTAGGTAGACTCTCAAGTAATTGAGCATTTTGACAGAGTTGTTGGGAAAAGTGGAAATCAATTGTTTTAAGGCAATCTATAGTAGATTACAAACCGAGGACAAGAAAGTAAGAAAGGTTTTCAGATCGCATGTAGTGTGATCTGAGGCTTTCTTATTTACTGTCCGAGGTTAGTATACTATTTTTCTCCTCGACGGAGGTGGAAAGCTACAACTTCGTTTAGCGCAGCAGAACGAAAATTGACGCTTTCCGTCCGGAGAAGAGAAAAATAATTAACACCACCTGTAATGATCAATCTTGACTTGGCTAATCTATCCCCCAAAAAAGCTATATGCTATGCTTATGCCAAGAGTGTGAACTTTGACTGTCTGCTCCTTCACGACTGTTTCGTCTTGCTATCAACGTTCAAAAATTTACAGGTCGCCTTCTCTTAGCAGACCCTTTAACTGCTCTAGCTTGATTTCTCTACTTACGCGCAACTAGTCGCGGAAAACGCGACTGAAAAGTGCTGGAAAGGGTAATTTTCGAGTTGTGTAAGGTTCGAGACACATTTTTACCGACGGCGACGACGGTGGCGGACGGCTTCATATACTATATTCACTTTTGTATGTGGCCCGAAGTCTGTCGCCGTCGGTAAATATGTCTCAACCCTAAAGCGCTAGGGCTGAAGGTCTTACTCGGCGAGAGAATCGTACGCCTTTCCTTCTCTTTGAGACTACGATAGAAGAGCAGAAGCAGTTTTACATTGTACCTAATTTTAATGTAACAATATCATCTTACGAAACACAATTTTAGAGTCGTTAGAAATTATAATAACGGCAGGATTAAGAAAGACAAATTAAACAAATAAATTAGACACAGAATCTCAAAAGGAGGTAATAATGATTATAATCTTGGTAATATGAACGTCACAATGGCTATTGTTGTTCAATTCAGACAACTTTTAATAGGCACAAAAGTTACGGAAAATTGAATACAACTTTGTAATAGCTGTAATATCCAGCCAGTTAATAATTTGTAAGGTAAAGCCTTAAGAAAACATTCGTGTTATAAATTAATTACATAATTTAAAGTTTTATCAAGATTCATGTTTAAAGTTTGATGCTATTTTATATTTTTACAAGAATTTTAGGCTAAAAAAAAAGTAAAATCTTTTGTTAAATTTTACCAATACATATATCAGTGATAGAGCTGTGTGAAGTGTCGATACTCTGAATACGGTGTTTAAAATATCTCTGAACTAGAGGAAAGGGGTTTAAAGGAATAGACAAAACACGTTTACTTTAGATTTCTGTTCCCTCCGACCTAGTAAAATAGAACAGCGGATACAAACTGAATCCATTCACAGAGTTAACACAGAACATTTCACTCGGTACATTCCTGCGAGCAAATCGCTCATTGTCCCACGTTCCTGTAACTGGAAAACAGATAGTGGAGGGATCTGTAGCGCACGTTGAATTAGTGATGTGTAGGTAAAGGTACAAAACAGGAGAACTCGAATCATTGAGGCAGTTTGAATGATCAGCAATCAGCGAGGTGAAGTGGCCGTTGATGAGGACATACAGGGTCCTTCTTAATTTGCTGACACTCTTTAAGGGGATGATCAGACCATCAAACTGAAAATCTTTCTATTGTGGGACCAACATCGAAATCGCGAAAAAAATCTGCTGTTCCATACATTTGGCTCAAGTAGGTACGTTTGCAGTTTTGTATAGAATCGCAGATATTTTTTTCGCGATTTCGATGTTGCTCCCATAGAGAAAGTTGTTCAGTTTGATGGTATGATCATCTCCTTAAAAAAGGGTTAGCATATCAAGTTGGACCCTGTATATATGTATACTACTGTACCCAACCTAAGTTGAACAATATTAATTAATATTTCCGCGGTTCTTATGCACATCACTAGCATGAATGTGACATAGAATAAATAATGAAGACTGGGATTGGGTCGGCAGTCGGCACAAAGCGAGCGTCGCTCATATCACACTGCTGGGAGGGCTTAAAACTGTTGCGGTAGGTAAGTAAGCCGACGGAACAGCTGAAACCGTGGAGAGGCAGTGCCAATTTATTATAATTTAAAATTAAAACGATCCTATCGATTTTTGTCTGATATATCTAGCTAGCTAGCTTTTACGGTTATATTAAGGGTAAAAATCGCCTGTTCCATACAAAACTGCAATCCTACTCTCTTAGAGGAATGAAAGTAAACCTACTCTATAGAAGTCTGTGTACTCTACCCAAATGTATGGGACAGCAGATTTTTTTCATGATTTCTATGTTAGTCCAATAGAAAGGATGTTCACTTTGTTGGTCTGGTCATCCTCTTAAAAAGCGTCAGCATATTAAGTTTGGCCCCACTATAGGGTAACCACCACTTTTCCAAATCTAAAAAAATATTCATAAAATGTTCCATCATTTTGTGACAATGATAACTCAGATGTTTGTGTTATGGGGAGGCAGAAGATTTTCGTCTCAATCGCGAGGAGAGTTCGACTTTTATTAAAATACCTAGATAAACTACTGAAATAGCCAAAATCACTAAAGGCCAGGTCACACAGAGGCGGGACTGCGAGCGAGAAAGCGGGCCGGCGGCGGTCCTGCGGGAAGCGAAGGCGTTCCGGGGCCTGCCACACAGGGTCGAAAGAGGCCATGCATAAAATACAAAATGCAAGCGCGGTAAATACCGCCTCCGGACCGAGACGCACCCGCCACCGCTCTGTGTGACACCTCGCATTGACTACAATAATGGATACAGCGGCCGCGCCACACCCGGCCCGCGCCGCGCCGCGCCCGTCCCGCCTGTTTATCATAGCGTTCTACCCGGTACCGCGCCGCACCGCACCGCTCCCGGCCCGGATTTTTGTGTGGCAGGGTCCATATTATAAACTCGTACATTACTAAAAATTCCGCCTCCGGTACAGCCTGTGTGTGACCGAAGCTTAAATGTACAGATTTATATAATTAGTTACGCTAAGAAGTCTCTACACCTACTTATGTTAGCATGCCACTAGCTCGTAGCAATCCATGCGTGCATTTATAAACGTTGCACAAAGTTGCTGCACACGTGAATAAGACGATGCAACCTGTCCTCACTGCACTTGACGATTCCGGATGCTCTGCCTCTCCCATCGGATCTAGTGAAACAAGTCTGGGAAACAACAAAAATACGTTTTTATGCGATAGGGGATAGCATCTTATTTTTTTTATATTAGTAAGTAACTGTCAAAATTCTAGACTAAAAAATGTTTTAATAGCGAATTATTAGCAAAGAAAAATAAAGCATGTATTTGTCCTATACCTGTTCCGTATAGTGTTCCGGCTAGGATCCGACCAAACGAACAACAAGATGAAAAAAATGTGTTTACTGTAAGAAGGACATCATCTTTGGTTGTAAGTAGGTATGGGTATAGGTAATTATTGTATCCAAATTTCTAAATGCTCATAAGTCGTAAGGCGGTTTGAATAAACTCTGACACCAGGGATTGCCCACACGATAAGAAGAAGAAGAAGAAGAAGAAGAATGCTCATAATAATTTTTGTAGCTTTCAGAATAGGTATGGGAATTTAAATTTAATACTATCTAATACCTAGACAGCTAACAGTCCTAACAGTATGTACAGGTGGACCACAGTGTGGAGAGGGGGGTCTAATGAGCGTATCAGCCAGTGCGACAGAGGTGGCAAGATACTGGAGATTGACGATTTGAAGAAGACATGACAATTCCACACGAGAAGAAGAAGACCTAGACAGCTAGATTATCTGTTTGTTACGAAAAAATATTTTGGGTGAATTGTAAGGTATTTTGGGTACCTAGGTACACACTTTTGATAGTATTGTACATCGCACTAGACTAGATTTTTGGAAACGAATGCCAGGTAAGAAGGTTGGTGTAGGTACAGTCACCCAATTTGAAACGTAGGCCACTGTAGTAAAGTGATGATGATGATGTGATTAACGTCTAAAGCTTCTATAGACGCTACCCGCAAAGTTCTAAGATGGCCTGTATTTTAAATTTGTTGACTATTTACCTAACTAGTTCTAGAATTCTTATTTGGTCCGTGTCCTGTTAAGAGCCTACCGAGCCTATTGTGCTGCCGCCAATCGTATTTTTTTTATTTCTTAACAATTAAACATTATTTCCAAAAAACAAGAATGTCACATTGTAGTCCTGATTGGTTTTCAGTTTATCGAAACATTACGGAATATTATGTTTTATGCTTGTATCTATTATCGTTAAAAACGCCAAAAGTGGCCACTTTTGGCGGTTTTAAAGATAATAACTACAAGCATTATAAAAACAAATCAACAGTGACCCGATAAATTGAAAATAAGCAATGACTGCAATCAATGTGACATTCTTGTTTTTTGGAAATATTGTTTAATTGTTAAGAATTTTTGAGAGTTACGCGGTTATTAATTAAGCTAAAGTTAATCATTATAACGGGTTCTTACCGCGTTTTTATTTATTTTGGAGTTCCCGATATTTCGGCAGTGTTACAACTGCCATGATCACGGGATGCCATGAATATCGGGAACTCCAAAATAAATAAAAACGCGGTAAGAACCCGTTATAATGATTAACTTTAGCTTAATTGTTAAGAAATAAAAAAAATACGATTGGCGGCAGCACAATAGGCTCGGTGCAGTCTTAACTATTAGTCCCCTTAACAAAGTGGTTCCGTTCAACTTTAACACAAGCAGAGCTCTCTATTGTGAGCGTAAGATAAGACTGACGGTTAAGGTATCCTTGTTATAGTTCCGCAGCTAACACACAGATGGCGCGCTAGTTAGATGCTAGAGAATTTGAGTACTTACCTACACACATTTCTTAAAATGTTTAGTATCCAAATTATTTCTTAAACCTACATATTAAACAATTTAAGCCATAGAAATTAATAAAATGCGTTTCGAAATTATGGCAGTGTCAGATTTATACAGGGTGTAAGTGACAGCCTAGCAAATACTGAAACGGTGAACTCAGACTGAACACAACTTTCACTATGGAGCCTACCTCAGGAAACGCGAAAAAAAATCTGCTGTCCCATACAAAACTGCTGTACTTACCTACCTACCCGACTCAAATGTATGAGACAGCTGATTTTTTTTCGCGTTTCCTGAGGCTAGTCTATAGTGATAGTTGTTCAGTTTGATGGTCTGAGTTGCTAGGCTGTCACTTACACCCTGTATTAGCAGGACACCGATCGTGCTAATTTTATAAAACAATCGAAGTTCAAACCTCATTCAATTTCAGTTCTAATCACATTGCAATCCATTCAACTGTGTTTTGGCTTTGATTGGAACACTGAATGGAAAATAGTAACTAATAGGTAGGTAATCATAATCACCACAGTATGGTTGATCCAAGCAGGATTTATTTAAAAACAACCCACATCATTATTCAGCAAGCTTAAATAACTTGAACTTTCGTGACGCCGGCAATTGCAAAGTGTACGCTAGCTAATATTTTATAAAAGTTCTACACGTCCAGTTCGGTGGTCCGCGGTGCACACTCCATTTTCCCGGATAACAATGCGGTGGCGACGTTGACGGATCGCCTTCGTACTCCACCAGAAGCAAGCGCTCAAGCGTTGCTCGCCTCACTTCGTGTTACCCTTACGTTATTAATAGGTGACGAATTTTCAGAATAGGTAATTTGATGTTTAATACACCGTAACTAAGTGGCATATTATAGTTGTGCTAAAAAATCGAAAGAGCGACGTCGCCGTCGGTGGCGCGTTGCGGAGAGGTTTGGACACTGAATCATGATGATCCGGGTTCGAATCCGCACGGACGACTTGTCATGGCGCAATGAGTTTTTCTAACTTATATGTACGAAATACCGATTGCTATCAAACGGTGAAGGAAAAAATCGTGAGAAAACCTGATGCGTATGTGAAATCTACCAATCCGCATTGGGAACGCTTGATGAACTAACACCCGCACCTCTCCCTGATGGTATTGGACTAGCTTACACCCCTTGAGGGTAAGCTTGTGCTCTGCAGTGGGATGCTCGTTTATAGGTTGTTGATGATGATGATGAAATAAAAAGGAAGACGAAAGAAAAGATGGTTTGTATTCCGTGAAAGACGACATTTATGCTGGCACTTAATTATCTATTTAGCAAATAGGTCTCAAACATGATAAATTGCATATTTGCCTATTTCACTCATTTTGTGTGCGGCGTCGAAAACCGACAGACACCGGAAAACGCATATTTGTCATGAGTGTTATTTGCCAAATAGGCCATGTGAAGTGCAAGTATTATACAGGGTGTAACAAAACACCCTAGTAATACTCAAGGGGTGCTCCAGACCATCAAACTGAACAACTTTCACTATAGAGCTAACTTCGAAATCGCGAAAAAATAACAGCTGTTTTATACAAAACTGCAGTACCGATTCGACTCAAATGTAAGGGACAGCAGATGTTTTTTTGCGACTTGAATTTGGCTCCATAGTGAAAATTGTTCAGTTTGATGGTCTGAAGCACCCCCCGAAATATTACTAGGGTGTTTTGTTACATCTGTACAGTAGAAAGTAGTGGTGAATTGACGATGACATATTATTGCGCTGACCCCAAATAATGAAGTGTAATAAGGACAAGAGGGTGGTAAATAATGCACAGTCATGTAAAGTTATACAGGTGCACCTACCTATAGAGTTTCCAGATACAGGCGTATCATTTCCTGCACTCGTAGCATGTTATGTTATAAGAGATAAAGTGTACTTTTTGCAACCATCAGAAGCAAGGCTGATTCAGTGTTAATGGGGTGAAGAGCATCTCTGTGATGGGGATGGACCAGGTCTGCCTTCATTAATTTCAGTCAGTTTAGGAGTTACAGATGTTTAAAGGTCAGTAAAAAATTAACGATTAGCTGCAAGGCTGATCGTATGATATTATTGTAAGTATGCAGCTGACAGCAGCCTTGCAGCTGATCGTTAATTGTTTACTGACCTTTAAATGTATGTAACTCCTAAACAGACTGATGTTATGCAGGCAGACCTGGTCCATCCCCATCACAGAGATGCTCTTCACCCCATTAACACTGAATCAGCCTTGCGCTGATGGTTGCAAAAAGTACACTTATCTCTTATACTACACGTGATGCGGCTTTATCACGCCTTTTATCTCGTTCGTTCACGTGCAAATAGAAAGAGAGCGAAGGTGTGATAGCGCTTTATCACGGTGGTGTCATCTTCTTCTTCTTATCGTGTCGACTTACACAAGAGACACAAGTAAGAAGTCCATTAATTATAAATAAAAAAAAAAGGCAAGGCAGGCAAGATTAGAGTAGGTAATACTGTGAACTTACTTAGTCGAACAGATTTTTATTTCTGAACTAAATGGATGAGGCGATTGCCTCTGATCACTTTGTCTTCGTTCCCTCCATTGTTACTAATGGTTCGTTACGAAATAACGATAAAATGAAAGCTTTACTTAACTGCTATTCAAAATTGGTACAGTAGGTATTTTGATTCGCGGTTTTTAAAAAGAAATAGGTAGGTAGTGTATTGAAATACATTTTAAAATATGCAAATCTAAACGGTATATTAAGACCGACAATATAACATACAAATGACATATTAATGTCGGAAGTGAAAAAAACGGTTTTCGGTTATCACGTATTTATTTTGCTGTGTACCTACACAGAGGGAACGCCGGATTTGTTTTTCACTCGCAACTCTTTCCTATCCCAACTTATACCTATTTATTTATCAATATCACCCCCCAAAACATGTAACCTACGCAATTTATAAGAAAATATAATAAAAACCCAGGATTGTGGATAGAAAGCGGGACATAAAAAAAGCACCCCTAGTTTTTGGCATTGATTGGTGAATGGGAGTGGAATCCCAAGAGCGGCTCGGGAAAACAAATAGCTACAGAAGATTATCACGTAGGTATACCAGGACTTGAAACTTCTTCCGTAGCAATTTGTTTTCCTAAGTAGTTCTTCAGTTTCTCCAACAAACCCACAAGAGTTGTTCTGAGACGTAATTCGCTCTAATAAATTGCGATCGAGTGAGAAACAACGGTACCACCGCCATAGTTTTCCAGTGGGAACTTTTCAATCGCTAGATAAGAGGCTTGTGGGGACGTCTTTCTATATTTATTTACCACAATTGCGACGAAACCTATTTGTTTTGTCGACTAACAACTTTACTGAGTCTGTTCATTATTCAATATTATTCAATCTTTCTGCTCTTTGAACAGGTTATTTAAGCATAGCTTTGAAATTATTAAATGAAGCAAAATTTTAAAAACGCTTTATTTTATTTACCATTTTAATTGTCCGTGTACCGGCTAAGAATAGCATCACCCCATTTCTTCCTATGGGTGTCGTAAAAGGTGACTAAGGGATCTACCAGAGGATGGGAAGCAGATTCTAGTAATAGAAGACAATATTTTAAAAATTATTTATAATGTTAATTTTCTTTTCATAATTATAATTCAGACAACGTATGAATTAAAAAGTTTGGTTTTTGAAAGAATCAGGGACCGTTTTGTAAAAATGACAATTTACGTAGGTATAGGGTTTAATTCGGCAGTAATCTAGTTATTATTAGCCGATCATCAGATCCTGAAGAACGTAGATACATACCTACACTATACCCGCAATATTGGATACTAAACGTCATTTGACCCTAAACTAGTAGGTACCAAGATATGATATAAGCTGTTATCTTGAAAACTACTTTACCTATTTCCGCGAAAAATTTCTTAGAACCATCTTGCAAATATGTGCTATCTATCGATTAAAGAAACGCATTGAAATTTGTGGACATTGCTAGAGAGACCTTTTAAGACATACCGACAAAGTTATGTAACTAACAACCCTCTTTTTGCGTCAGGGGTTGAAATCAAAGCGCTGTGGTTTGAGGATCTGAGAGTAAAGCCCGTCAAAGTAGGTACACGAGACCTCTACAAATCACAATACGGATAAGTTTACTATTTCTTACCTTCCCTTACCTTCTTGTGTACTTAAATGTGTAACCAACGGCTTAAGTTAAGAATTCTGGGTCGTCATAATGATTAATTAACCAGTTTAACTAACATTGACTTAAATACACTACACGTGCTAGATCAATATAAAAGTCTCCTGATACCTCGCTTATATCTATGGTGTTAGAGACGCAAATGGTTTAACTTGCGAGACCTCGGGTGTTGAACGAACAATAAGCCAGTACGTCGGAAAGCTCTACTAAGGCTCTACTCAATGATTCACAAGTCCTAATTGCTTCTCCCGAAATACGGATCATCCTGAATAAACTGATGATGCTGATGCGTAAGTACGCTTACTTGAAACCTATTTTGAAACTTAGATGTTTTCTCGCCAAGTTTATTATACCTGTTATACAGAGTGTAACAAAACTTGAACTGAATAATAATAAATAAATATCTTGGACATCGTCATACAAATTATCTAGTCACATTTAAATTTCCAGAATCTAGCCTGGACTTGTATTATGATAACTAGACAACGATATAGACTACATATATAGATACAAACATCCATGACTCGTGTACAAATATTCATATTCGTCATACAAATATTTGTCCATTACGGGATTCGAACCCGCGACCCTCGACACAGCTGGCAGGTTCACTACAGACTGTGCTGTCGGGCTGTCTATAATTCATAATTCATTTATTCATTGCATATCACATAACTTTCATTATTGAGCCAAAATCGAGAAATCAGATATCGAAGTCTTGTTTAATACCTTTATTGTGTGCGTTTATGCCTTTAATATCTGAGAGACCTTGCTAACAGACAGTAAACATTTTCGGACAAAAAATTAAAAAAAAAAAAATATCTCATATTTTATCGATGGTTTAATACGGAAAAGTTGTGAATTGTCACAGGTACCTATTATCTCCTGAAAATTATGCAATTGCGATTTTCTAATCCCGGATTTATTAGAAGATGAAAATGTACAAAATAAAAGCATGTAAAGTAATAAAGACTAGGTGGCGACACGGACAATAAAATTGTGCATAAAACATTTAGGTAGCAACGTTACTCTACCCCAAACGCGTTTTAAATTTCACCCAGTCGTAAAATCTCGCAATTGGAACGCTTTAATATTGCGTCACATAAAATTTGGAGGCACTTACGCGGTCGCAATCCTGAATTTAATAGGTAATCATGAAACTACGACTTAAACTTGTAACTGAAATGAAAAGATCCAAATGAAACTATATGCGTGTTAGGCACGCGGCAAGATCACGGCTAACTTTTTTAGTTCATGGAAATAATATCCGTGTAAGTACGAACCTAAAGAAGAAGAACCTAATTGTTAACACCATATAACAACATATTGTGTAACAAAAAATGTTAGTCATATTTAAAGGGATGGTTTAGTTAGACCAACAAATTGAACAAATTTCACTACCGATGTAGCAAGCATGGAAAAAAACCGGCAAAGATGGTGTCGGACTCGCCCAAGGTAAGGTTCCGTAGCCATTGTTTAAGTATAAAATTAAACAATCTGTTTATCTTCCACATTTCTTAGATCTTAGATTCTTAGATTCTTTATTGTACACAAAACAACATAATTATGAAAAATTACAAATAATCATGATGTAGGCACAAAGGTGAGCTTAACTCTAAAAGAGTTTTCTTCTAGCAAACCGTTGAGTGAGAGGAAAACTAATGTGTTAAATTTCGATTCAATAGGTGCAAAAATAAGCGTGTAATCGAGGTGGGCCATAGACATACATAATGTACGAAAGTAAACGGGTTCTTTGTTTGTCTACGGAACCCTAAAAATCTGCTGTTTTATACAAAACTGGAGTACTTACTACTCGACTCAAAGGCTCCCCAGCTCTGGGCTCTTGTTTTGGCTCTGGGCTCTATAGTAAAAGTTTTTCAGTTTGATGGCTTAAATAAGCTTAAATCATCCCATTAAATGTTACTATTTCTGTATAAACAATATTTTTTAACGATACTAACTATAGGTACTACTACTTGATACTTGACGATTTTACTATTATAGTAGTAATACTATAATACTACTACTTATTACAGTTACGTCTTGGTCTTAATTGGTGGACTTGGTAAGCCATATAAAATAGTAACATTTTAATCGAGCCAACAATTTTCAGTTACATTTCTGCGTTCTTACCCCGATATTTTTATAGCACAAAACACAAATTGGAAAACCCAGCAGATTGAAAGCGTATTGCGGATCCGTTTCAATTTTTGGTCATTGTTCCAAATGTCCATTTTAATTTAGGACGCAAATCAGCGAAGTGACCGGCGGGCTATCCGGCAATGTTGACCCGGGGCAAATAAGACCAATACCGATACCGATCCGGGTATTGTTAGAAATATGCCAATTGTTTGTTACCACAAAGAGTTCACTCTATTGGATTGGGAACCGTGCTGTTACGCTAATAACAAAACCAGGTTTTTATTTATTTAGCTACTTCATATTCAGTTCTCCCTTAATAGCAAAAATAAAAAAATTGTTGCCCACGCAAGCAATTGTAGCTATTTTTTTTATGTATGTTAAAAGAGAACACACATTTTATATAGGTATGAATTAAAATATTCGTTCTCCAATGTTGGACGCATTTTTTTTCATGGGGGTTTCTAACCCTGAGGTTATGTCAACGTAATCGTGCCTTAACCCAAATCCTCTACAAAACAGTGATAACCTAACACTTCGAAACTAAAATAAAACTAAACACTCACTACTACTTTAGCCTCTCCCAACGTAGTTAAATGGTGCCAAAAGAGCCCTCTGCCATATTACATGGCATCTGCTATAGCATCAGTGTCACAGAATGGTAGACGATCTCGGATGCTATGGTGTATCCAAAAATGTTGTACTTAAGTACATAGAATAAGTACATTGTTCTTGGGTGTATCCATATCCGCGAATATGTTATAATAAGGCCTCGTTCAGGGAGAAGCGGGGGTGGCAAGCGGGGCGGCAAGCGGGGCGTCGCGCGGATCGTTGGGCGGGCAATAAAATCTACCTATGAGATTTAGCCTAAAGGTCTTGTAACCGGGCTAGTAAATAACCTTAAAAAAAAAGAAAAACAATTTAATTTTGACACAAATCTCAGCAGCCATTCATATAAAATTCAAAAACCACGCAGTAAATTAATTAATAATAACCCAAATCACAGACCACATGCCTAACAACTTCCATAGAATAACTTGGTAACAAAACATTGTTACTTGAATATTTCAATTAGGCAGGTTAGGTTTACTTTTGGAATGTAAGTTAAATTCACAAAGCATTCGGAGTCGAGGTGTATAGCCGGCGGCGGTAACAACTGACCGAGAACTAAACTAGTTAGACCGCCCTATCAGAACGCTATAACGTTCCATGTTTGTATTAATACAGGGTCTTTCCTATACAGGGTGTAATTTTATTTCGCGATTTCGAAATTGGAACCATAAAAAAATAAAAAAAAAAAATAATTTATTTCGAGCAACATGGGACTCATAGCGTGTTAGTAACAATATCTTAAACCTAGGTGTTAGTATTTACATGAAGGTTGTTACAGTGCGTTATGTAGGGACAGTCCAGTCTGTCCGCTATCATGCTAAGGATGCTGTTGGGGTGTGACCATAGTGAAAGTTGTTCAGTTTGATGGTATGAAGCACCCCTTAAAAGCTCCAACAGGGGTTTTTACACCCTATAAGAGATAGGCGTATTTTTTGTTATCATCAGCTGCAAGGCTGATTCAGTGTTAATAGGGTTGTAGGCCATCTCTGTGATGGGGATAAACCAGATTTGCCTGCGTACCGTCAGTCGGTTTAGGAGTTACAGCCGTTCAAAGGGTATATCTCCTAAACCGACTGACAGACCATGTCAGTTTTTGTACTGTTCGCATAGCTACCGTGCATATTACCTGCATATTCATTTTTTGCTACGTTAACATCTAAACCGACTGACGTTATGCAGGCAGACCTGGTCCATCCCCATCACAGAGCTGCTCTAAACTCTAGAATACTGAATCAACCTTGTAGCTGATGATAACAAAAAGTACGTCTGTCTCCTATTAACATTAATATCCTGACATATTTTTAAGGGGATATGATTAGAATATCAAACTGAACCTTCTCTATGGGACCAACATCGAAATTGTCTGATCATCCCCTATAAAACCGTCAGCATAATACCATAGACGAAAAATGTTTCGCTATGTAGTAATAGATACATACTATTTCATAAGCTGTGATAATACGAAGGACCCTGTATTTCATGTCTAAGAAAATGAAATAATTGTAAAGCTATACTTATAGGTGAAACCGAAACATTTACTAAAATATATGACATAATAGCTTTGTAGCAACTTGCCTACAGATGGCGCTAGCAGTCCCCTAGCAAAAAGTAAGACATAAGACAATTGACGATGGCCATTGGAAACCCGTCAGCTGCTGCACTAAGGTTCACAATCGCTGGCAAGACACAAATCGCGCAAGGAGAATTATCACACAGACTCAGTATATATACAAGGTTCCGACAAAACACCATAAGGACCACGGCCGGTCCCCAGGCATCACACCTAGCCTGGTGGAAGTACTTCCCTTTTCTTTGGAGGAACCTTCCACCTCAGTTCCTCTATAGTGGTGACCCTCGACTAAGAGCATCGCAACCTGAATACCAGCAGCGCAGCGCAGGAACACCAGCAGAACTAAGCAGCAAGCGACCAGCAGCAAAAACTTCTCTCCCTCGACCAGGTCAAGCAAGCAGCAGTCCACATCGCCATCCTCGACGACAGCTCAGCGTCCGTAGAAGATACCAGCACCCCACGCACTGAGACACAGCCCTCTACCGTGGCAGCCGTGCTCACTTCTTCTACACGCCTGTCACTCGCACGCATCACCAGAACTGGTCATCCTGCACTATGCCCGCACGCACGCAGCACGCCAACGCACGCCACAGGCCCGGCACGGCAACTTCTGCAACGCACCTCTACATGGCAACAGACTGCACGCTTCGAGAATCTTAACGACCTCCGGTCTGAGGGGGGAGTACTGTAGCAACTTGCCTACAGATGGCGCTAGCGGCCATTCTCAGGATCGGCGTTCTCAGCCTAATTTCACCGTCGTTTTTTTTTCTTTATTATTTTGTGTCAGTATCGGTATCATATAAAAGAGTATCCAATTATAAACTATTTAGTCCAAGTGGGACTTAATTTGACTTAGCAGTTGCAGAGATATTGAGGTTTGAAATATTTGCGCGACTGTGAAATTAGACAGGCTACGGTGAAATTAGGTTTTGCTCTATTTTTATTCGAAATTTAACTCATTTTTTATAATTTTTACATGTAACAATTTCTTTATATTAATCGTTGTCAATTCGTCATAAACTTATATTCCAGATATTCAGCAGTGGACGTCTATCGGGAGCTGATGATGATCACTTTTATTATTCCTTTTTTGATAATACATACATACATACATAAGATCACACCAATCTCCCATGGGGGTAGGCTGAGACTACCGACTATCAACGAGTCAGTCGATAGATTCTAATTTCACAGTCAAGTTCGTCGGTGAAATTAGGTGGTCGAAATTAGGAACTCGTGATTTTTTGCAAATAGCTCTTTACTATAGGATAAAAACAGTTAACAGGGTATAACAGCATGTTAAGGCTGGTAGGTACCCTTTTTCCCTAGAATTAATTACAGAACTCAAACTTAGCCACGTAAATTTTAAAATGAGCAAGATGAAATTAGGAAAATCGAAAACCATCGACGGTGAAATTAGGTAAATACGTTCGTAGTCGCTAATCTATGCAGCATACACATTACTGTTTTGCTTGAGCACCTGCGAGACCCTAAGAGCTAGCCGATCAAGCGATAGTGATGATCCACAAACTTTTATATAGTGTTGCATGTACAAGTATTTGTCGTGTCGGTGAAATTAGAGTTTAACTCAGGACAAGGTAAAAACATTTTACATCTCGGAAACGATCTGGTCCATACGACTCATATTTTTGGTGTGGTATACTTATCTAATGTGCTTTAAATATCATAGGAGTAAACTGATATAATTCTTGGAATTTAGCGAGGAGAATGATTTTTAACCGACTTCAACAAAAGAGGAGGTTCTCAATTCGACCCGTATGTTTTTTTTTTTTTTTTTTTTTTTGTATGTTTGTTACGCGATTGCACCGCCAGTTGGGAATTGATTTTGATGATTCTTATTTTGTTTGGTAGGTCATAATTCCGAGGTGGTCCCACGAAATTGATTCAGCGCTTGTTGAAATCTACAAAATAACAAATATGTACACAGATCACGGACTTGAAAAAAATACGGACGTAATGTTACACTAGAAAGATGTGAAGTGTAAACGCGTATGAGATAGCGATAGTCATAAAATCCTATACAATTTGTATGTATCTAGATGTCTGCCTCCGGAGTCAGACAGCCGTCGTCAAACAAAAAAGTGGTTACGTCGATAAGGACAGCAATAAGTAGCGATCTTCTTTTTTAACTAGAGCGAATTCTTAACTAGAGCGAATTTGCTATGTGTATCTCTTACTGAGTGAGTATGAAACGACACGTGCTTCTTTCTAGTACTTACCTTCTCTTTCTACGACGCAAACACTATATAATACATGGGTGCTTCACTTATATAATAAAAGGATATTACGTCTGTCTTTTTTTCAGGCCCGTGACACAGATGACGTTTTTGTTTGTCGATTCTCTTCAGGAGTGCGATTTTTAAACATCACACAAGGCCTCCAGTTAATTAGCAAGAACCTACGATAGTAATGCTATCTTGGTTGGCAAATACAACATAACGTGTGAAAAAACAAGATGGCAGTATTTTTATCAACATGTCGATGCCAAGCAGCCTACAGCCCCTATCTGTCAAACCTCTGTCAAACGCTGTCAAATGCTATAACCTCAAAATCTAATTGGCACCATTTTCGTGCTTTATTTAAGTCCAAAATCTACAAAACTATCTTATTGTTATTAATTAAGCCATGGGAAAATCGGACTTTACACTTTCTGGTTTATTTACTCGAGAAAATTTTATGTATGTACTCACTTGTGGAATCTGAGATTTCGGCCGAGTTTTCCTTGTTTCCTGAATGCGATCTGCACCCGCGCACAATACAGGACATTCTCATTATATTAAAGTCACCACCACTTCACTACTTTCTTCAGATTTCTTTTTTAAATGACAATTCTTGCCAATGAACCGCGACCGTAGAAAGAGAATCAACTAGAAAAGGCATTAAAATAATAATAGTCACGAAAACGAGACAGCCTTATACGCTAATTACACAGAGTGAATGCGACAAAATCCATGTCGTTTGTCCCTTTCTGCGTATGCGATATTTTTGTTTGCCACAGTTGAAATTGCATACAAAATCTTGCAACTATGGCAAACAAAGGCACGATTTCTCATACATTTTTGTCATATCTCTGTCCCTTTCGAGTATACGCTGTCAGGAAATCTATAGAATACTCAACCTACGACCGCGACGGTACTTTCGAGCAATGATACGCGACCAAATTGAAAAGGGTTCCCAATGTTGCCATCGTACATAGATAAAAGTGACTTTCTTATTTGGCAGTATGGATAGAGGTCTTTAGGAGTCAGTTTGACGTTTTGGGTAGTACGGTGTGACGTCATCAAGAAGTTATCTACTTGTATTAATTGATCTGAGACATCACACGTTCAAGTCAGCGGTAGAAAATGTCAAAATTACTATGGAGATTATGCATATTTCGTCTTTCTACTGCTAATTCGAACGTGTGATGTTCAAAAATCGCACTCCAGCAATGTTTTGATGGGGACTGTCAAACTATGTTTTTTTTTACTGTCATAACCAAGAATCTTTATAATGCCTATATATTTAAAACTTCTTGGTCATACTGTTGTGTTTAAACGTATAATAACTTTATGGTTTAAACTTCATGGATATAGGTACCGAAACACATAGATTTAATTGATCATGGCGGTCGGAAATGTTCGTCGTTTTAAGGGTTCCGTAGTCAAACAAAGAACCCTTATACTTTCGTCCATTCTGTCTGTCTGTCGGTATGCCCCGCTTGAATAATTCGCTCATTTTCGCATCTATTGAATCGAAATATGGCATAAAGACAGATAACAGTAACCCAAAAACAGAAATGTTGTACTAAACATGGGTTGGATTTTTAAATCGAGTGAGGTGTAGAGCGTACACCGTATCCTTTGCATTGAAGTACTTATAACTGCTTAGTCGAACTGATGTATTTCACCTAGATTTCAACACTGAAAAGTTTGAAATAAAAAAATTTTAACAAAAAATTAAAACCGACTTCAAAACTAAAAAGGTAAAAATAATAATATTGCAGTCGTAGACTTTTGCATTCGAATCTATAAGAACATTAATTTGTTTTATTGGAGTCGGTGTCAAGCCAAGCCAAGCCAAAAAATTACTGCAAGCCCAGTTGCGAATCGTACCGGCTTGACACCGAGTCCGATAAGACAAATTAATGTTCTTATAGATTCGAATGCAAAAGTCAACGACTGCAATATTATTATTTTTACCTTTTTAGTTTTGAAGTCGGTTTTAATTTTTTGTTAAAATTTTTTGTAAATGATTTCGGCAAAGGGACACGTCAGTGAAATTAGAGAACGGGGTTTCAAAAATTTATTTCAACCAGTAGTTTTTAAATTACGTGCATAAAATCTCGTGTACACCTAGCTGTAGACCCCTTATAATGTTAAAAAATATCAAACATGCGAAAATTTTAGTTTTTGTGTGTCTTATAAGCCAGGACGCGCAAAAAAACCTGCTCGGAGAATGACCGCTAGCACTAATTGAAGCGTCAATTGTCGTCCCGCTGCGCTAAACGAAGTTGTCGCTTTCCACCTCCTTGGAGAAGAAAAATAGTATACTAACCTCGGACAGTAAATAAGAAAGCCTCAGATCCATAGGCGAAGTATTTTTCGCTTACGCTGATAGACGAAACATCAGTGTAACCGCGTATGAGACAGCGATAGTCATAAAATCCTATACAATTTGTATGAAAATAGATGTCTGACTCCGGAGTCAGACAGCCGTCGTAGAACAAAAAAGTGGCTACGTCGATAAGGACAGCAATAAGTAGCGATCTCCTTTTTTAACTAGAGCGAATTTGCTATGTGCATCTCTTACTGAGTGATTTGACAAGACACGTGCTTCCTTCTAGTTCCTTCTCTTTCTACGCTCAGATCACATGTTTGTTGACCTCGGCTTCGGTCAACAATTACATGAGATCTGAGACCTTTCTTACTTTCCTGTCCTCGGTGTGTAATCTACTATTTCTTATCTTGTAAGTAATTATAAACGTCACTATTTTTGGAAAAAATATACTTTTTGCGTTAGCAACTGTTTCGATGGGAAAACTTTCTATAACCACAAGTCTGTGAACCACAAGATAAGAATGAGCATGCTGCTTCAGGAGCTTTTTTTTATTTACCTTTTTCGATGGCAAAACTAGCGTAGAAAAGCTAGTAATTCATGTCAGATAGTACAAGTAGATGTCATTTCTATATTTTGTAAGTAGGTAGCCGTTATACTATCTGTTTCGTTTAGATTTTACTTGCTACGCTTCTAAGAAAACGCTACGTAGCGTTGCTACGGTATTTAGTTTCATAGAATTTGTTCAAATTGTGTTGTGTTACAGAATAAAAAGTTCATAGAAATATCGACGGGAATCTCATAAAACAAATTCAAAACAAGTTTATGACGCAATTGCAAGAAAAAAGCATACACATGACTGTCAAAACAAAATAGTTATTCGAGGTTTGTGTTCTTGAAAGGTGGTTTGAAAAATCTGACACCGGGGTCCCACGTGATAAGAAGAAGATAGTACCTACTTCCCTACTGTCTTCTCTTAGATAAATGATTCGATCGCAGTGAATCATTTATCGAAGGTTCTTCTAGTAGAGTTTTTTGTGATAAGATCGCCTACGTTCAATGTTACAGAGCGTTCTTCCAGCCGGTAATGCGGCCGTAGCAGATGGGTCTAGATATACCACGCTTTTTATATGTCTGCTGTATAGCTTCGTGAAATTCCGCTAAAATTGACAAAATACATCATGTTATTCAAAGGAATTCCCTTGTTAATTTACCTTAGAGTACACACAGCAAGTAAAAACAATAGTTAGTTCCCTTTACCCACAACCTTTTATATTTAAATAAACACTTTATAGTTTATTGTACGTGACCCTAAGTAAGCAAAACCCTTAATTAATGAAATATAAATTGCGAATAGCGAGCAAGAAGTATACCTATACTAAAGGGTTTTGGAGAACATTTATTGTAGAGGTACAGGTAAGAAATTAGATGAAAAAATTAAAAGAACTTTTTCTCCGATCGGTTTGCTCCCATAGCAAATATTGTTCAGTTTGATGGGTAGATTATTAGTTTAAAGGATGCTAATGATATCAATTTCATTCTGTATAAGCATTGTTTAAGTAGTAGAATTTAGGTACGTAGTAGTCATGGTCCATTGCATAAATGAACTTCATTATTTTTCAATTAGGTATGCCCTTGTATGGGATCAACCATTGTGGTCATCAGAGATTTTTTTTTTATATTTAAAATCTAAAAATAGTTTGTATAATAAACAGCCAATGAGCTTAATCCTGATTATTTTGGACTTTCCACAAAATGTTTGACTTTTATTCGGCCCAGTGAAATCAACATTCTATTTGAGTTAATCAAATAGATTTCCAGTTAACCAACTCCAGTGTTAATGTTAATGTAACAAACAGGAATTCACTGTGAAATAGTATAAATGCTCACTTTGTTGTTCTAACAATTATTTCCACTTGAGGTCCTACGAAATAAAGAGGCAGTAGAATTAGGGATGTTACCGAGCTCTCTCTTACCGAAACCGAAAGCTTATGGTGGCCCGGTATGTCTGCATGTCCAGAACTCAGAACCCCTAGCATGATTTCTCTACTTGCACGTGACTCGGCTTTTTTCATACTATATGTCGCGGCGGCGGAAAAGCGCGAAAACTGGTTCTCTTCTATGCAGCGAAGGCGCGTCGCGTGCGTGTAGAGAAGAGAAATCATGCTAGGCGTGTAGATGCAGTGACTATAACCGGCAGCCACACGGTTTGGGCACAGAGGCAGGGAATAGGTAATAGTACCTACATAGTTCTATATACAGAACGGCCACTCCCCGCCCCATCTCTGACTTCAGATACCCCACCTCATCTCACACTTTCTGGGGTCACTTTAGGGGAGCCGAGAAATGGAAGGCAGTCAGGTGCGCGCGCCTTTAGTATTTGACAACATAAAAATTGTATCTTTTCAGTGCTAAAAAAACGTTGAATAATAAGGTTAATTAAAATTTTCTGTCGTTCTTTAGCTCAAATACTATTTTAAATAACAGAACGAACAATAACTACGACGCTAAATACTTTATATTTGTATTATTACTTTATATTACTAATAAAGATGTCTTTCAGCCCTATTTAAAATGTCATTCATTATGTCATGGACAGTTTGCACAAACTGCGCATGTGCAGACGCCATTTCGAAATTCAAAATGTTTTCAAGGATAGTAAGGACGAGAGAGTGTATCCGTGTTTAGCGCGTAGATTTAACGCACTTCAAAATATCCCGTCGGCCTAGCATGCCACCCCCGAGAAAACGATAAAAATCAAATTGTGCCTTCGTCTTTGTTATTTCGCGTAGTTATACCAAAATGATCGAGCATGACAGATTTCTTGTTTCGTCGGTTTGTCGTGCGTGAAATGCTGGCCCTGCTAGGTACCTGAGAATCGACTATAAATTCATGATCATCATTGTATGTCTGTGAGTGCGAAGCCGAGGGTCGCGGGTTCGAATCTCGCAAACGGCAAATATAGTAGTAGTAGTAGTATTTGGTACTTTTGGTAGTAAAATTATTTTATATGAATTAAGTGTATTCTTCATAATTTCACCATAATACCTAACTACACTAGATTTTGGAGCTTTGATTGCCGGTACCATTTGAGATTGAAATTCCTGAATCGCGGGTAAACACTAGTTCTAATTATAAAATTAATCTAATTAACAACTTTAGATCCGTACCTATCTGCTTATATTATTTTCGTGACAACTCGAAATATCCGTTCGCCAACAGCCCTAACAGAAATTATTAAAATTAAACCGTTTGAGGTGGGGCCTCAAAGTCTCTGCGGATGCAAGAAAGTTGCGAATTCCATTACAAAGGACAAAAGGCTTTACCGGGGGCCATTTGTACAGCGCGTGTTTGTTCACGCCTAATTAAACATGGAATAACTGGGAGTAAAAGGTATATCAAGTAATGATATACATTAGTTACGCACTGTTATTTCAAGCCCGTTTCCTGAATAGTGCTACAAAGGAAAGCATTAAATTTCAACATCAGCAGATACCTACAAATTGTTAATAGATGAACTCGAAACATGAAAACTGCAACACTTGATCGTTTCGTTTCGTAGTTTAAATACGAAATTAAGTTTTTGTCCGAATTTTCCCCTCTGTCCAGTAGGATCCACTATCTCGATCCACCAGTGCATTGAATAGCACGCTGAAGTTCACTGTGATCCCCCATTTGAAATTTGAAATTTGAAATTTGAAATCATTTATTTGCGTTGAATAGGTAGGTACAGTAAGGTGATATAACAATAGGTAGGTACAAAGTTTCTTCTATCCAGCTAAATTAGGTGGCATGCAAATATTCATTTAATTATTAATAATATAAGTGAGATCTCATTATAATGCAAAGAATTCATTCAAGTCATAAAAACTACTGTCAATCAACCACTTATACAATTCTTTTAATAGTAATTTATTTGGCAATGTTCTTATTCCATCTGGTATTTTGTTAAATATCTTAATACACATACAATGGCAATTCTTTTTATACAACTTAATTCTAGATCGGTTTTCAAAAACAAGGTCATTAGGTCGTCTTAGGTTTCTATAACGGACGTTTCCAGCTGTTTTGAAAAATTCTGGATGCTGAATAACAAATTTGATAATTTCAAAAATGTACATGCAGGGAAGCGTTAAGATTCCTAGTCTCTTGAAATGTGGTTTACAAGTATCTCTAGGACCAATACCACATATTGCTCTAATACACTTTTTTTGTGATATGAAGGCTTTCTTAATGTCTAGACCATTTCCCCAAATTATAAGGCCGTATCTGAGGACGGATGCTACGTATCCGTGGTAGGCTGTCATCGCTAGTTTCTGCGATACCAGTCTTCTCAGTCTACGGAGAACGTATACAAAGCGATTTACTTTTCCACAAACTTTTTTTATATGTTTACCAAAATTTACATCTTTATCTAATAAAATTCCTAGAAATGTCACTTCATCATTTCTAGTCAAAAACTGTCCATTATAATTTACATTAATATCAATTTGTTTACGTCCTTTTGTTGTAAATTGTACATAATTAGTTTTATCAAGATTTACATTCAAATTATTCATGTCAAGCCATTCAATTATAGATTTTATAGTATTATTAATGTCAGATTCATATTTATTTAGGTTGTCAGTACTAGATGTTACAATAACTGAAATGTCATCGGCAAATAAGATACATTGGTTATTTGTTACATTAGGCAAGTCATTTATGTACAAAATAAATAATAAAGGTCCAAGTACGCTTCCTTGCGGAACGCCAAATTTGTTATGTCTTAGACAAGAGGTAAAA
Organism: Agonopterix heracliana; assembly: GCA_963693445.1. Classification (NCBI taxonomy): domain Eukaryota; kingdom Metazoa; phylum Arthropoda; class Insecta; order Lepidoptera; family Depressariidae; genus Agonopterix; species Agonopterix heracliana. Next base: position 9,669,963 of record OY856310.1, read on the forward strand.
GTAGACACATTTTTGCCTTCGCTATTGATGCCAGAAAGTTCGACTCGTTGGTGCCTGTTTCGCAAATATGATTCAAGCCATGAGAGAGCGGGACCTCGAATACCATACCTTTCCAGCTTCTTGAGCAGTATATCATGAACAACGAAGTCAAAGGCCTTAGACATGTCAAAAAAGAGGACTGTGACATGTTGCATGGCATTAAGGCTCCTAAGTACATTGTTCATCAACGTAAAGCATGCTAAGGATGTGGATTTACCTTTTTGGAATCCATTTTGTTCTGTTTTTAATATATTAAATTTAGAGCAGAAATCAGAAAGCCTCTTGTGCATACATTTTTCAAAAATTTTTGATAAAATGGGAATCAGTGTGATTGGACGATAATTGCCTAGATCTGTTACACATCCTTTTTTAAAGAGAGGCTTTACAACAGACAGTTTAAGCTTATTTGGAAAACAACCGGTTTCGAAGGACAGGTTGACGAGGTACGTTAGAACTGGGGCTAATTCAAACACACATTCTTTAAGTACCTTAGTACATAGCTCATCATATCCGTAGGAGTGTGAATTACTCAACGATTTCACTATATTAATTAGCTCGTTTTCTCCAAAAGGTGTTAAAAAAAATGTATTTACTATAGGATTAATTGATGTCAAAATATTAGAGTTCTGGTAATTTTTCTTAGGGCCTTCATTTGGCAAATCAACATAGTAATCATTAAATGCATTTGCTACTTCTACTGGGTTGGATATTAATTTGTCATTTATTTTTATATTTTCTATTATCGGAATTGAATGCATATCTATCGATTCCTCTTTGATAATATGCCACGAAGCTTTGCATAGGTTTTTACTCTGTTGCATGAATTTATGGTTACAGTTTTTCTTAGCTCTATAGGTACATTGTTTTAAAATTTTATTGTATTGTAAGTATTTGTCTTTATTTTCTTGCGTCTTATTCTTATAATATTTAAATCGTAGTGTTCTATTAACTTTGTAAGATTTCTTTAGTCCCTTTGAAATCCATTTAGGTGCATAACCGTGACTACCAACCTTGATTTGGACTTTTGGAAAACATAAATTATATATTAAACAGATAAAATCATGAAAATTGTCAAAAGCCACATTTACATCCGTTTGTTCAAAGACATCTTGAAACCTCGAAGATCCCATGATGTTCCTAAATTTATTTAAGTTTTGTTGATTTAGGTCTCTTTTATTAACATACCAGTGGTTGATATAAGGAAGTTTCTTATTAACAGGAAAAATTAGTGTTTGGGCGGTATCATGATCGGAAAGGTGAAGTGGAATTACTTTTCCTATTGATTTCTTTGTATTGCTACATATGAGATCTAAGCACGATGAGCCTCTTGTTGGTACGTTGATGTGAACAGTCAAGTTAAATCTCTCCATAATATCGTGAAAAAGTTTAGATGCCTTAGTGGTCTCTAGTGTATTTATATTAAAATCACCAGTTATTACAATCTTTCTGGACTTAAATTTCTTTGAGAGGTCATTTAAAACACATTCTAGTTTAGAGAGAAACAATATTGCATATTTTTTATGTGAGTTGTATAGGCAAAGAATTATTAGATTATAAACGGTAATTTCTACCCCACAGCACTCAAAAATCCTAGGTGTTAAATACTTATCAAAAAGTTTCAATTCTTTCGAGGGAGTGTTTTTTCTCAGTAAAATACAAGCACCTCCTCTCTTTTGATTTCTGGAATAATTAGCTCCTAATTTGTAATTGTTAATTTTTATGTACCTTTCTTCGCCTTTTTGTACAAATGTCTCTGTCAGACAAATAATTTCTGGCTGAGCCCCGCCTTCATTTAGTTCTGACAAAGTAATTTCGAGAAGTTCCTTCTTACTTAAAATACTTTGTATATTTTGGTGAAGGATTAATATATTATTATCATTCCTATTCCTAGCGTTATTATTATCATTATTCGTCACGAAAAAAATTACTAATGTCAGTTTTATTAGAATTAATTTTATTCTGAGCTATATTATTGTCATGTAAATTTTTGTTCCAAATTATCAGTTTTTCCAAATTTTCCAAAATGTCCAACATACCATAGTTGTTTATCTTTCCTGTGATGCGTGAAAACATTTCTGGTTCTAATCCTAAATTAGAATCAAATAGGTATTCCACGTTAGGTAGAAAGTTTTTAATATACTTATCATTTAACAATAGTGTATTGAATGTCTCAACCCTATAATTAAACAATGGTTTTCCAAATACATATGTCGGGAACGCTAAAATAATGTTAGTGTGCGTAATTGATTTAAAAATGTCATTTAGGTTTTCCACCAATTCCGCATAGTTGCGTGTGCTGAGGAAGTCCTCTTCTCCGATCAGAATCATACAATAGTCGTCCTTGGTTAGGTTCTCCAGTTTACCTCCTATATCATGTAGTAACTCGATAACTCCTACATTAGGTTTTATATAATGACAGAAGTCAAAATTGTGGAAAATATCGTTGTTTTTTACCATTTTCAGGATTTTGTTTCTGTTATTTGTACTTAACATTACCAATTTGTTTTTTCCTTCCTTAGTTATTTTTGTAGCACTACTTTGCAGATACTCATTTTGTGATTTATTATTTATTTTTGGTGGTGATAGTTCACTCTTATTGTTTATACGTGGCGCGCACAGGGGCTCTGCAAGGACTGTTCTCTCACGCAATGAATTAGTTTCATCGGTCTTCGAGTTTTTTGACTTCCTTTTAGGTGTACTAGTTTTATTCCGCTTGTTTGGTGTAGGTATGGTTTTGCATATTGTCATCAGATGTTGTATTCTCGCATTTTTTTCAGCGATAGTCTTTTGCAGGCCATAATTTTCTGATAAAAGATTATCTACTTCATTATCCGAAATAAGTAATTTCTCTTCAAGAGTTTTTATTTTCAATTTTAGTTCCTCAATTTTCTCATAGTTATCAGTATTCCTATTCAGATCTGTCAAGCTTCGATGATTAAATTCCACCGAGGTTTCAGAAGAAGAAGAAGAAGAAGAAGAAGAAGAACCATCGTCCAAGTCCTCCTCTGTCAAGGATCTAAATGAGTTTTCGGTAGGTACGTTTATTACAGTTTTGCTTACGGTGACTTTCGTTGATGTCGATGCAATGGTAGGAGAGAAATTTATTTCACCAGCTGGAGAAGTGTGCTGCCTCTCTTTTTGCAAACACTGTGTACATTTCCAGTTTAAACGCCTTTCTGGAGTCATTGTGTTGTAAAAACGTTGCGAACTTATGCCACCGCAATTTATGTGAAACATTAATTTACACATCTTGCACGTTACATATTGTCTGGTGGTTATGTTTTTTGTGCATTTGCCACATACTTTCGCCATAATTAACTTTTCCTTCACTTTGACTATTGTTACAAAAACAAAAAGCAAAAATGTATCAAAATTCCAATAGTCTTTGTTTCGACCGGAATCGATCGCACTACTTTTGCTCAGCAGCTCATAGCTTCCACCGCTGAACCAAATCGTCCGTAGAGTAACTGTCGAAAACAGCGGTCACTTCACTCTTAGTAGTGATGCATAGCGATCCAGTGTTGTGAGTGGCGGGGAGATGTCGCAAAGGGGCCACTGACCTGCACTCTCGCCGGCGCACATTTGTAGCTACTTAATTTGTCGTAGGTCAAGGATAGTCGTTGAATATTTCAATTTTGAAATGAATTTGCTTGTATTTCCGAAATGGATGATCGGATCGAGTAGCGGTTTCCGGCACTTTCTTGGTGTAATAATTAGCTTTAATTCAATGCAGATTTTAACACTAAAACTTTTAATTTTGCAATATTTTAGGGGACTAATTCGAAGAGCAAAGTAATACACGTCTGCTTATTAACGTCGCGCGCGCGAGAGAGTTTTTGGCTCAGTGGATCCTGTGATACTTGCATCTCTTAATATGCTCCACCAGTGGATCGAACAGGGAGTTTGGTAATATCCACCACTGACTCGAAGAGCGTTAATGTGATTTTATTGAAATAGACGAATTCATACTTAATAATTTTAGAATCTATAAAAAGATAATCTTGTACAACAATGGATCAGAGCCTCTCATTCGTCAAGTACAGAGCTATACCTATTTTACCGTTGTTTTATGTTTAGAATCATCATCTTATTAAATAGCTAAGCTCTTCTCAGTGGAGTTTTTGCCATGCAATCCTCACTCTTTTTATTTCGCTAGTGTATTTAGTTCTTGATACGACACGACATCAACCTTTGTCTTCACTTGGGTTATATAACTCTGTTTAGGTCTTCATCTTCCCCTCTATCTTCCCTTCCAATTTGGTTTTAAATAAATTGTCGTTTCGTATCAAGTGTCCTATCATTTTTCCTCTCCGGTTTTCTATTGTTTTAAGAATATTTCTATTTTCTCTTCATTTGTTAGAACCTACTCCAAAATGAATTTGTAAGGTTGTCATCATCTCAGCCAATGGACGTCCACTGCTGGATATAGGCCTCCCCCATGGATCGCCACAACGACCTGCGCTGCGCTCATCCAACAGGTTCCCGCCGCCTTCACCAGGTCGTCGGTCCACCTTGTGGGGAGCCTACCCACGCTGCGCTTTCCAGTATGCGGCCGCCACTCGATAACTCTTCAGCCCCATCGGCCATCGGTTCTGTGAGCAATGTGCCCCGCCCATTGCCACTTTAGTTGAGCAATTTTTTGGGCTGTCAGGTACCTACTTTGGTTCTTCTGCAGATGTCTTCATTTCTATGGTTGTAAGGTTGTATATATATGTAGTTTCAAAGCTGAGAATCAACACACAGTAGAGCAAAATCTCCATAAGCACTCATTATTTGGCAAACAATTTCAAAATTTTAGCAGTTACAATTCATATTAGCGACCTCATTCCGATAATGAGAGTATCTGCAAACGTTTGCGTTTCGCCAACGCTCTGTTTATCTAATATGCGAACATTTCCAATCAGAACCAATGCGCCTACAGTCTATTCTACATATGAAGTCCCGTGGAGTGATCCAGTTTAGTCTTTATACAATTAACATAAGAATTCAGTTAGGGGGCATTTCATAAATGATTATATTCTAATGTTTGTATCTACAGCCGACGTCGAAATTGATATTGACGACTGAATATTCACTAATACAGTAAAGTTTGACTCCCTATCTGTTCATTTTACATCATTACGTGCGTCCATGAATTAACTGGCTGGAGGGATGCATCGAGTATTTACTTTGACTTTCGTGAAGTCTGTCGATAATTTATATACCTTTCAATACCATAAAACAGTCCATGGAACTTCTCCCTGTCATTTTCTAGTTAAACTTACCAGTTGGACTTATCATCTAGATCTTGTGATTTTGCAATGAGTTATTGAAGGACACGTCTGTGATTTATTATTCAAAAATTAGATAGACCTCGTGGTGTCCAATTGCAGGGAAAAGGCCTCCTCCTAGTAGGGGAATGGGCCATACTCTCGTTTTCGAGTCATACTCTCGTCTAGTTTTTAATTAGTAACAAAATGTTAAGCGTATATTCAGACAATGACTCCAAACTACTTTCTCAAAGAAACATGGGTTGAAAAACGAGAATAGTTTTTGGACTACCCATATAAAAAAGTGGATCACCTGATCGATTTTCTATGGGAGGTCCAAATTTATTCGTTTTTCGACCCATGATTCTTGTGTTCCTTAGGGAAAGTTGTTTAGTTTCATTGTCTGAATACAAACTTAAAATTTAGTTAGTAACTAAAAACTAAGCGTTGCTTAGCCTCAAAGATGGTTACGATAACGGAAGAATCACTGGTACACTTGCTTCTCAGAAGTTACGCAAGATAATATTTACTGTAACAATTTTCGCGAAAACAAAAGCCGCTTAGCCAAAGAGTGCCTAGCAAAATAAAATATTCTATTAGCAAAATCCGTTACCTCATAATTCACTCAGAGACTAGCGTTGTGCGAGCGTGGCAGGTGGTCTTAATAAATACGAAAATGGCCTATCGCGGAGTTAGTAATAAATTCAAGAGGCAATCAACGCCACGGGGGCGGGTAAAAATATTAATAGTCGAGAAATAATTATGTATTCATGACTTCCGCTGAGCGGGATGAGGCGAGAGCTGGGTGAAGTAAATCCGTGGGGGTTGGGAGAGCCGTGAAGTAAGCACTTTGCGACCGTGCGGTCACCACCTTTAACTTTCGTTCTAAGTGCTCGGATTATAGAGATTGACTACTCTCAACGATTCATTTCGAAAATTCATTTTTTGTAGATTAACGTGAGAACTTTGCAACTCTGAAGTGCACTTACGGATTGATTTAGCAGCCTGCAGCCCAGGTGTATATTGTGTGGTTTGTAGCCAGGGTGAACTCAGACCATCCAACTGAAAGCTTTCACTATGGAACCCACCTCAGGAAACGTGAAAAAAACATCTGCAGTTACGGTTTAAGATATTTATTTCACAAAAAAGAATACAATTCACTTGCTATTGAGAAATACAGGTTAAAAATATTATTATACAAAATAACTAATGCAGTAGCGTACAGAATGAATTTGTAATGTACAAATATCATACAAAACTGCTGTATACCCGACTCAAATGTATGAAACATCTGATTTTTTTCGCGTTTCAGCAGTTTTATGGTCTCAGTTCACCATTCCAGTATTCGGAGGGCTGTCCCTTAAGTAAATCCTGTATGATGTCAGTCGTTGCTGAAGGTTTGGTGGAATTAAGAGTAGTTCTAAACATGCAACTCGTGGAACAAGATTCCCATGATTCCGATCAGCACGAGTTCACGAAAACTGAAACGTGCAAATGTGCGAGTTACACGTTCCCTCTGAAAAACAACGAGCAAAATCAGCTTTCCTCGTACAAGTCATCAATCAATCGTTAATCCAGCTATGCAATATCCATAAAATGAATCGCGGACGGGGCGGGCACCGGGCTTGCATTCGGTCCGTAATTCTGGCGGAGCGAGCCGACGACAATGCAGCAATCGGACCACCAATCTGCATAATGGATTGCTCGGCCGAACGCGTCGTCCGGTCGCCGCTCATTCAATTGTCGCGGTCGCCGATGTGTCGCCCGTTATTACGGAATACGGAATTAATAATTTCACGGGTGTATGGTTGCCTATCTGCCAGTGGTCGGGTCATTGTCGTTTTTGCTTTTTTGATCGTGCGGCTTGGCCTTGACATTGAGAGTCTACATGTGTCAACTATTAACTATCATGTCGTCCAAATAAATTCAAAACTGCACACTTTAAAAACATGCATCGCCAAATCGGAATTCGTAAGCAAGAATAATTTCCTAGTTGGAATGTCACAACTTGTGAACTTGCTTTTGCCCACCTAGCTTCCTAGCACTTTTCAGAAGAGCTAGGAAGCTCTTCTGAAAAGTCTTAAGGAAACATACCGAACCCGCCGACAAGCCGTTGACAAACCCGTACCAAACCTTGGACTCTTAGGTATCGTTCAGGGAGACGCGGGGCGGCACGCTGAGCGTCGCGCGGCGCGTTAGGCGGGCAATAAATATATGACGATGTGACGCGTGCAAAATCGCTTCTCCGTGAACGCTCTATGCATCGTCGTATGTTTGTGTTTCCGGCAGCCCGCTCCGCGCACCGAGGCGCCTGCCTGGAGACCCCCATGTCATCATACAAAATAGTAAAAATAGAAAAAAACTATTTGCGATGTGCGATACTGAGCGAGACAGGAATACGCCATTGGCTATATTTTCCGCAACGCTTTCTGCCAGAGGGGGTGTAGTTAAAACAGGCAGTGTCCGTACTGTATGTAGTACAAGATACTATTTCTGAATCTGTGCCAGTACCATACAATTTGTATCTTCGGGCTGTGTCGGCCGCATGTCGGCGGGTTCGGTTTAACTCATACAACTTTGATAGGTGTATTTACAGCAAATTGTACAGTGACCTGTTTGTTTATGAATTTGAAATACGAAGCATGATATAAAGTGACAGTCTGACTCTAACGTGTCCCTAGCGAGGTCTTCGCATATTTTGACATACTGTTTGTTCATGCGTCCACTGAAGTTCTGACAAATTCATGGAAATATTTGATACGGATCACAATAACTACTATTTCGAATGTGGTAGGTACTATTTGCATGGTTGCTTTGCAGCCACAACTTTTTACACCGTTTCTGTAGATCGACCCAATGTTTGCTGGATGTCCGAGAACACGGGCGGTAGAACTATTGGTCATTTTCGAAGGTCCTTACAGTAAATAATTAGACATAGCAGAGGTAACATAGATTGTATAGTCAAAAAATTGTTTGCCCTAGTGTCATCATTATCCAGGGAGGAAACAATACGTTGGTATGGACAAAACGGTACCAGTCTCTCCTCTTCATGCTGTAAATCTTCCCAAGAATGTTGTTGTTGTTGTTGTCCTATGGTACCCCGATGGTACAGAGGGCCCTCGTGAGACGCCGCCACCTCTCCCTGTCCTGCGCCTGGTGTTCAATGTCGCGCCAACCGGCTGCTCGGAGCTCAGCGTCGACGGTGCGCCGCCACGTGTGTTTGGGTCCCCATTCCCAAGAATAAATAAGTTATAGTAAATAAATGATAACAATAATTTAAATTTTATTTTGTGACGAAACAAATTATTTCTAGCCCACATTTTAAAATTATTTACGTTGAGTTAGCTTTTAAATAATCTTTTCCCTCAGCCTTGGGCCTTTCTCCGCGGGGAACAAGATCTACAGCCAATAACGTTTCCTAATCTAAGCCTGGCTTACAAGTGACACTTGAAATTTACTACCTTCACATATACGACGCTGAGAACCTGATTTAAAGTTAATAAGTTCGTAGGATGTATCTATTAAATAAGTGTAAATCTAGGTTTTATGTAAAGACTAAATAGTGCATTAGTTATATTATGCGAAAACTGATCTAGGTAAAGTATTCGAAATTATTCGCAACTACGAGAACATATTTGCGCTGACAATTGACATGTTTTCTCCTATAGTAAAACTTGTTCAGTTTGATGGGTAGAGTATGTGGTTTTAAGGTGAATGATAAACTATAAATGATAAATGATGAGGTTAATAGTGATCTTTCATTTGATTAAGGTTAATGATACTTTTTCTTACACCCCGTATATTTAAATGTTAAAAAGGAATTATCTAATTCGACCTTTAATAGTTCTTGAAAGGCAAACTTTTGGACTAACACTGATAAAAAATAATATCTACGTTCAATAATTTTAGATACTATTCTAAACAAACGTATTAAATTAGTCTTGGAAGACATACCTACTTCTGATCGAAGACAACCTAGTTCCTTGGTTATCTAACACAGACCGCTTTTAAAAGTTTTCAGTGCTGTACTTAGAAATAGGAAGAACTAAGTATTACAATCAATCAATCATTCAATCAATTATACTTTTTACACATCTATGGTGCTAATTATTATTATCTGTGACTGTGATATTATCATACGATGTCTTATCACCTATTCTGATTTTACAAAAACTATCATACATACCTACATATTTATGTTATTTTTTTAACGAAGTGTCAACTGTGCCATACTGCAATTACTTAATACAATAAATGTAAAAGTGAGCTTTCTTTGTTACGTCTTCAAGTCTAGAAACTACCAAACGAAACCAAATTTGATTTTTTGGTAGAGAATTAGGCTGTAATGTGAAAAGGTCAAATGCTTTTTATCCTAACTATAATACGAATGCTTCCCGGGAAAAACCGTGGCCAAATTACTAACAGCGACGATTTAATTTCAATACAAAAACCTGCGAAACACATTCAAACTTAATACCAGGCTTTGTATCCCAATTGCCTCCATAAAATAACTAATCCTGCAATCAAAGTTACAATGTCAATGCAGTAATTGAAATCCATGAACGCGGCCATTTTCTCGTATGAGCCACGGTCAATAGAAAAACACAATGGGTTCCGTACAATAGGGTCCATTCAGGTCTTAAACGTTCGCAGCCAAATGGAAATTTTAGAGCCCGCGGTCCTATCGCTTTTAGGTTTGACTTTTTTGTGAAATTGACCAATTTTTGGCTTATTGTGAGAATTTTATTATAGTGATACCTGTAAAGTATTAAAAAGCAAAGATTATTAAAACTTGTCAAATGCGTAACGTCTAACGTCATACGTCTTGTAATGGTAGATTTTTTTTTAAATCGCATCTATACGGCAAAAAAATTCTGTAACGACTCTAATTTTGAAGACTTTACTAAAAAAAATTTTGTTGTAAACTAAAATACACCCACAACAACGAAATAGTAGATTGTTAACCAAGGGATGAAAGTCACCCATTTCACACGAGATGTTTGGCGCCCCGAACGGAACGTGAGGGGCGCCATAATTCGAGTGTGAAATGGGTGACTTTCTCCCGAGTTAAACACTCTGCTTTTCATTTCGAATACGAGGAACGTAAACAAAAATTACATATGCAAAATCAATTTCTGAATCGCTCGATGAATTCATTTTAGGCTACGTTTCAAAACGTTTGGCAATCACTCTGGTTGCCAACACGAAGGAGAAAAAATATTCGAAGATTGTGTATGCTAGAGTGAGACAGATAGACTTTCCGGGTGATTTTTACACGTTTTGAAACGGATCCGAAAAATTAGCAACATTTCCCTTTCCCTCCCTTTTTTTCTTTTTCGCGCATCTGGTTCTTTTTTTTTTTAAGCCTGCCGGCCCAACAAAATTTTTGTGCCGGCCATTTTTTTTGACTCGGTTTTAAGGTTTTAATCGTCATTTTAACTTTTTCTGTCTGCTTATAATTTTTACAAAAGTCTCCAAATAACAAAAAATAATGTTATTTAAATTAACATCTATTAAAATTCAAATTTATTGATCTTTATCATTATAAAGAAATAAGAATTCATATAATTTTATCGAAGTGTGGCTGTATAATTTTCTGCCTTTGCCCAGTATTAGACGTAGGTTTTTTTTTTAAATTACTTTTCATCCCTAGGGATGAAATGTTTCACTTTCAACCCGCTTCATAGATAAACAATGACCTACTTTCAGAGTATGAGAGATGAAAATAAACTTACAATCGTTTTTCTATAAAGTCGTACAAAAATGTCTGTGACATCTAGGTAATTTATTTTGTAGACTCTATCTATAATATTTGCTGTTGTAAATCGATTTTAACTGTAAGATTATTTTTCCGCGTAATTTGCATTTTGCCCCTTATGATTTGATTCAAAATAATTGCAATCAACCAGGTATTTAGTTCATTTTTAACAATTTGAGGGACACTGTAAAATCTCATAGTATTTAAAAATACTTACATTTACCTACCAAATATCTACTTTAATCAAACTCGACGCCCATATTGGCCGTACAATAACAGTTACCTGAGATTGCTATTATCTTATCTACCTGGTGTAGCTGTAGGAACAATCCCGACCGCAGGCTGATTCGGATAATAATGAACTATCCTTCGCTTCGCAGGTAGAGGTGTTACTCCGCAGATGGGTAGCGTGAATAAACAACGTTCGAATATAGAAACACTACTAAGGGCAGTCGAAAATGGTTTCTTATCTTTGGTCTTTCTCCATTTGGAACGCACACACACATACATCGTTATAAACTTAGCTCAATTTTTTCCCGATATAATAATCGGATATTTGTTAAAATAATGCAACGTTAATCAGCTCTACAAGTAGGCTAACCATATTAAAATAATAAATAACTTAAAATCCGGATGTGCGCGTGGAACAGCAGGACACAGGAATGATAAGCAATACAGCAAGATAACATTGTTCAGAGCTTACTGTACTTCCCTATACACCTGCAGCCTGTGGAGAGAGTATACGCAACAAGCCTTTAGGGCCCTTGAGGTCCAATACAACAACGCGTTTCGGGTGTTCGTGGGGCTGCCTCGCTACTGTAGTACATCGAATCAGGAATGTTTGCAGAGGCGCTTGTAGACTGTTTCTACGCCACTATGCGCCAGAGTTGATGCGCAGGGTCCGGGCCAGCCCTAACAACATCCTGCGAACTACATGTTCCCACCAGCTAATTACAATAATAATAAATTATATTAAGAAATCCTATGTGGAACTACTAACAATATGTATTAGGTATATGAGTCAATGATTCTTTAAATATTTATTGATTGAATGTCACTCCTTACTTCCTCTTACTCCTCTCTTTGCCTTTGCTCGCATCTGAATATGTCGAAAGGGTGCAACAATGCATATAAATAATAGCTCCTAAACCTGAATTCTTGTTCTATACAACGGCTCTGTTTAATAAACGCGACAAGTGACAATTGAAAATGTCAATTCAGAGTACATTGCTGAGAATGCTAGGACACTGCAAGTTTGGCGTCATTAGTAACCAGCAATATACTCTGAATTGTTATTGTCAATTGTCACTTGTCGCGTTTATTAAACAGGGCGCTGTAAGCTCTCTTTTACCACTAAAATGTAAGATTTTCATTTTCAAGTGTTCCTATCTTAAATTTTTATTTTCAATAAGCATGATATCATTACAAACTTTGGACTTGGTATATGAACCCACTGAAACTTTACCTAAGTATACATCATTTCAAATGTCAAAAATCTACAATCGTATTCGGGTTTATCCGATATTGCTAGAAACATTCTTGCACGCCACCGACTTTGACCTAAAAACGACGCTGGGCCATAATTTTGGCATGTCGCGTAGCCTCGGGTTACGGATAAAACAATATCTTTAGAAGTTGCTCGTAGTAGTGGCAAGAGACTAGTAGCAGCGGGCGGGCAGCGGGCTCTCGCTAACGAGCGCAGCATATCATTTGCCTGCGAGGCTGGAGACCGAGTGTGAAGTCAGTGTTCTGCCTCTCTGTGGCTGGTTAACGATGTGATTCCACTGTTTGCGGACTCCACACCACCTCATCTCGCTACATTATGTATTTGGCGAAACTCTCGTCGTGAGATTTAATTTGTGCGGTACAGTTGTTCGGTTTGAAATCAAATTAGGCGATTAACTATTAAGTATTTCTTTTTGAAAGAGTATATCTAGTATGATAAAGGTCTACTTGAAAAGTATTAAGTTTTCTACATATAAGAACCGGTACTAGTTTTTAATTTAAATTGGAAAATTTAGAAAAGCTTCACTTGACTCTAACAAAAAAGCTTAGTATTTCGCAAACGGATCCCTGAATCGAAAATGGGTTTACACACCCGCAATATTTTTGAACGAACTGTCCAACAACACCCCACCACATGGGATCATATAGCCGAGAAAAAAGTAGTAATAGTACTAGTATCAGAAGGTCCCAATAATTATTCACTATTTTATTTTACCACTTTGTCGGCGTGATTATTAATCACATCATCATTATCAATATTGTATACCCATGCTAAATTACAGTTTTCTAGTTCTAAGAGTCTCTGAGCGAAGCCGCGGACAGACAGAGGGACGGAAACGAAACTATGAGGATTCCTTGTTGACTACAGAACCCTAAAGATGAAAAACAAGATGATAATTTCAAAGTTAGGTTATTACGAGAAGGTAATACGCCAAATAAAACTACATCACTTCAGTTGGTTAGTAGGTACCATTATAATGCAAAATGTTGAAAGTGCCACTTATACTAGATACTACACTGTGTGTACTAATATAAGCCTATTAAATGTCTATGGCGGATCTTAATGTAGGTACATACAAACTAGTGATAATCTTTAAACACCAAATCCTTAACATTTCTAGTTTTAAGAACTGTGTAAAGGGTGTACGATGATTTAGCTATCTGAAACAATTCAAATAATACTTAATCAAATTGAAATAATAATATTTAATTGTCCTCATTTGTAGCGAATATAGTGCTTACCAAAATTTAAGGGCAAGTGTTTTTAAGGCAGAGGCCTCATTTCATGAATGAGATGTAAAAATTGTTATTGAAATTTAAACCATAATAAACAAGGTTTAAGTGCCAAGAGCTTTATCGTACAAAGCACAACACAAAATTAAGTAGGTACTTACTCACTTCATTTTTCTTTATAAGTAACAGTGAATTTCAGACCAGATGAAAATGACTGGTTTAATGTCTCATTAAGCTTCGTTTTTGTTAGTTAAATTGTGGGTCTAACACTCAGTTGCAGAAACGTTCATTAAAGACAATCCTCCATCTCTCATGAAGTCACTTTTTTTTTTGTTGATAATAAAAGCTAGGTAGAGATTTAATAAACGTACGTGCAACTGGCAGTAAACTTCATAACCCTTGAAAATGAAACTCCAATTTTTATGTCCCTTTGATAATACGCTACGGATCTACTTTAATGATGTTTACCGAAACAAAAGTAGAAGGTGACAGTGAAATGATGCTCGCGACACTCGGAGTGATCGGCCGCGACCACCGCGTCGCTGCGATAAGGAGTTGGCGACGGAATCCCGGGGATAAAGCCACCCAGTCCCCAAGGTACAGGGAGTTGACCACGAAATCACTCTGCAATAAAAAATATTGTGTTTTAGGGTTGAACTACACATGGCCGCACGCGATCGGATTTTTCCGTCGCTCCATCCTATTCTGTCACTCAGGAACGTCATTTGCTGCAGCGTGCGATCGCACGCGATCGCGTTCCGTCTATCTTATATGCTCTAGCAAATGACGTTCCTGATTGACAGAATAGGATGGAGCGACGGAAAAATGCGATCGCGTGCGGCCATGTGTAGTTCAACCCTTATGGAAACTTACCTGCGCCCGGTACCAACCCAACCCAGTAAATCCAACGAAAAATCAATACGGAACCTTTGTTTTTAAATAAGGAGAAATTACGAAAAACTCAATTTTAGTACAAAATTGTCACAGTGTGTGTAAACTCATAACCTAAAACAAACAATAAAAATTAAAAAAGAAAGAAATCTGACACTGTAAATAAAAAATTTACATTTTGGTACTAAAAACTAAAAATATGAAATTTAGTAGGATTCGTTAATAAAGTATCTTAATATCATTTGTATAAACGATCAGCAAAAAAAAATTGCTTATTATAAATTATTTCCTTTCGACCCGTATTTTTACTGGACTACACACTCTACCCATCAAGCCTTGGTGGTCCAGTGGCGAGGTATATCTGAGAAAAACATGCTACGTACGTAGCCCGTCGCAGCTTACGTACCACGTAACTATTACGACGCGATACTGATTACGAATGTTGGTTGTGCATCAGTATTTAAGTTGTCTCTTATTTCGTAATGAAGCTTCATTATGTGTACGAAATAGACCAACATTCGTAATCAGTATCGCGTCGTAATAGTTACGTGGTACGTAAGCTGCGATGGGCTACGTTTACATAGCATTTTTTTCTCAGTGTAGGGTCCTTCCTATTATGCTGACGGATTTTTAAGGGAATGATCAAACCATCAAATTGAAAAATGTTCTCTTTGGGACAAACGTCGAAATAGCAAAAAAAAAAAACTGCTATTCCATACAAAACTGCAAACCTACTTGAACCCTACCATATGGGACAGCAGATTTTTCTTTTCGCTTTCGATTTCAGTCCCATAGAAAAAGTTGCTCAGTTTGATGGTCCTCTTTAAAAACCGTCAGCATATTAAGCTGGACCTTGTATAGTTCATTTTTATGGAGATAAAAGTGGCCGTGATGGACAGACGGACACGGGACTGATCTTTTCCTTATTGAGTTAAGGAACCTTAAAAAAATGTTTAGTATAATACTTAAAATCTCTATCGTTTTCGAAAATGTTTGCCTTGCAGTGGGCACATAACATAGAAAAAAAAGGCAAGAAGAATGCTATACTCCATACTAGCGTACACCGGAATAAGCTCAAAATCTCGTCTCATAGATGGCGCTGACTCCTTGCCCGCGATTAGGTGAATTGCCAATATACTTACGCTGAGAAATTTTGATTAATCTTCCAATATATGAACCAAACCAACTACGTAAGAGAATAACTAAAAAGTGTAGTAGCTATTCGAAATTGTTGTTGTCGAAACTCGCGGGCAAGGGTCAGCGCCATCTATGAGTCTTCGGAGCTTTTTCCGGTATACGCCACTTAGTATGGAGCACTCTTCTTGTCGGCGACACTAACCTCATATTGCACAAGTCCTCCATAGTAGCAATATAGAAATCCTTGAGTTTGTATACATGTATATAGTCCCAAAAAATACATAAAAGGCACTGACAATAATTCCATCTGAAAAGTGAAAAATTGTGACTTAGTTTCAGAGAAGCCTACGTTTGCAGACATTTTACATACACAACGTCTACATGGGTCATAAAGACAGTCAAAAGGCACAGGCTTTAGCCTACAGGCAGCCCGACCAGAAAAATAAAAATACTCGCCATGTTGCGGAAAATCATTGGAACTAATTTTTGTACTAGGAACACTGACATTAAAGGTTATAGTCGATTGCAGCGCCCCCAAACCAGGTTTTTATATTTCTGGTCAGGTAATATGGAATATAATAAAGAAGAAAATTGCTCAAATGAAATGCAATTTAATTTACATTTTCGGCATCATTTACTTTTTGTGTCGACTGTACTTAAAAGCTAACGTACTTGAGCTAAGCAGTAGCAGTAAACTAAGTAAAATAACCAAACAACGCATTGATTATTTTGCAAATTCTTGCCTTTACTTACAAAACTCATTTTGTAGGCACAAAGACAAATTACAGCTGTTGTTAGAAGAAACTGGAAAAATATTGCTTCATTGAAAATTTCGTTTATTTCGTTAACATACCTGGAAAATGTAAACATATTATTTACTTCGCTAATATTTTTTAGGGTTAAGGTACCAATCTGCGCACGATTGTACCTCGCTTTTGTTTGATTTGTTATAAGAAAAAATAAATTAAATTATAAGACATGCTCACGACTAAATTCCACAAGGGGGTAATCAGAGATATTCTGAAACCTCAGAATATCCACGATTCATTAGTAGTACCGAAAGTCTGTCAAGTGTGACGAGGAGTGACCGTCACATGTAAATGGACAGTGGGTACAGTACAATACATGCCTCGAAATTGAAGTATGCAGGTTTCCTCACGATGTTTTCCTTCACCGAAAGGCCAGTAGTGTTACAAATCGTACATAAATTCCGATAATCTCATTGGTACAAGCCAGCCTGGATGGGGATCGAAACATCGCCTCCAGTGCGGCAGGCAAGGTTACTAGCCACTAGACTACCACGGCTTTTCATTAAATTAAATGAAAAACATACCAAAAAACCTTATCATAACGTTTAACGTAATGAACAAAACGTTCCTTCACACTTTTATCCACGACATCTCTATATTGAAAATTCCCATCCTCATTCATTGAAATATCTTCGACTTCAGAATCGCAAAGACATTCCAAATTGTGCTTAATTATTTCCAATTGAACTTTCGCTTGGGCGTAGTATGTAGCGATAGCACAGTCAATGGACATGTGTCCGTACCCGGTCCAAAGTACTGTACCACTTTCCATGAACACGGACAGGGTAAACCTGAAAATAGTAAGTTAAACATATACATAATCTCACGACCCCAGAGGGCCAGGGTCAGGGTTTCAGGGTGGTAAAAAATTATATTATACTTAGGTCCGATTCGACCAAAGGCGAGTAAATTTTATTCTTAGACTAAGTCGCCGGTTACTATAGAGTAAACTGATTTTGCGTTTTATCAACCCTAATCTAAATGAAATGTCAATGTCACATAATTAAAAAAATATAATAAAAAGAAACCTACCAAATTAAAACTGTATAACCTCACATTGCAATAAGTACGGATACAACGACCTCTTTCTTTAGGTGAATTATACATTCATTCTTTTAGTACGGGGTGTGTAAACACCAAAAGTAAAATTGTTCCATGTATAGTTACTCTTCTATAAATCTAAGTTTGGTCGAATTCGGCCTTAGACCAATCAACTTTTTAAAAGTGCAATTATATAAAGTAACGATTTTAGAATGGAACGACGTCTCAGAGACTAAAATAAGTTTTGGCCAACTGAAATACTGCAAAACATTTCTACTTTTTTTTTTCGTCGGAAACTATAAATATGAGAGGAATTGGGATGGTAAAAGATAATCTTAAAGTTTAGGGAATGATGGTTTAGACTCTATTTACAATTCTTTTCGTGTAGTATTACAACCATTACAATCGTTTATCGGCTCTTTTAATCTAAACTATTATAAAACTGAACTGAAGTGTGTCTGTACATTGAAGATATTTACAAAAAAAAGATTACGATATGGTTTTTACTTTTAGGTATCCCTAACTCGAAATCAACGGTTGTAGAAATTTTGTCTGTCTGTTTGTTTGTTTGTTCGCGCATCACGCAAAAACTGCTGAACCGATTTAAATGAAACTTTTTTGTTTGATAGCTTATGATCTGACTTAAAATCTGGTATATAATTTGTGCGGACGAAATCGCGGGTAAACACTAGTTGATTATAAAATATTGAAACTTTATCAATTTGATGTAAGTATATTTTGTGTAGTAATTTAGTTACACACACACACACCCCCACATCTCTCTTGAATTCTCAATATACCTACGTAAGATCATTCGTAAAATTTTTCACAAATCCAGTCGTACTTAAGTTAAGTATTTCTAAAGTATTATTTCAACTTACTTTAACCAAGTGTCTGTTTCAAATGGCATATAAGCAGGAACTACAGCTTCAGGATCTTTCATTCTTCTATAAAAAGGTCCCAGAATCCAGAAAACACTAACTACGGAAATAATAACGTAAACAACTTTGGCCAAACGATTCGTGTTTTTCGAATTCCTTTGTAATAGATCTGCGTCTTTTTTGCTTTTTGCTGAAAATATTTCATCTGAAAAAAGAGTTTGAGTAAGGTATGGAGTTTTAGAGGACCTTATTACAAAATACATTTAAAACATCACATTCATTACATTCATTACTTATATTTTTAAACATTCAAAATTCGAATTTAAATAATAACGGAATAAAGTCCATAGTTGCGGATTTCACGCTACCTCGCCCCCTGCAAAAAGTGGCAGAAAAGTTTGTTAGTAACATTACAAGCGTAATTTGTCCATATATAAATAGTCTAAGACTTTAGACCACTATAACTACATTTCATAAGATGAATAGATCTTAGATAAAGTATATGTCTAGATAGAGCCTCACGCTTCTACCGTATAAAACAAGAGTGACGAACTTTCTTAGGTTGGTGTGCGTGCGTGAGGTGTCATACAACTTATCTCTGTGTACGTGTATGTATACCATAAAGCGTATTATACAAGGAATAGAGGAACATACAGCTGTTCCTAGAGCGAGATGTACCTAGCGGCACCACTGTATAATAGAAAGAGATACACGACGAGAGGCGATAGGACCGTTTTTTAGTCACTAATTAATTTTTACAATTCGGTTTCCGTGAATAATTGCGAATCTAAAGTGAAATCGTAGATAATGACTTATATAAAAACCTAAGTCTTACAGATCACAACCCGACGTAGAAAAAAAAATTTTCTGAAATGTTCAAATTTCGAGGTTACCGTTTTTTTTTCTATACTGTCATGTTCTTCACCGTTCAATACCCATACGTAATAGTAAGACTGTCTAGTTGTCATACAAAGCTATAAGACCCGATAAAAAGTCAACTTTGATTGGTCTTATATTATATCTTTGTATGGCAACTTTAGATTGTCTTACTTATGATCTGTAAGACTTATGGCCTGTTTCACCACTTCTGGGTAAGTTCTTGTTAGCTTATCCGACAGATAGTTTGACATATTTTGTATGAAATTATGTCAAAATATCTGTCGGATAAGCTAACAAGAACTTATTTAGAAGTGGTGAAACAGGCCCAGGTTTATAAACGGCCCGGAATATAGTACCTACTGACATGGATGGAATGGACATAGACGCGGCTGTTTTGCTCGTGCATCAATCTGACAGTAATTGGCAGGTGCCTGTTGCATCAAAAGTTACGAAAATCAAGCATTGCGTAATTTGCGTACTACTAGTACTAGTACGTGGTACTATTTTCTTTGACGAAGCCTGTAATGTTGTGGATGTGTTTGATGTATTAGTTTTGACGAAGCCTGTTGTGGATGTAAGTGATGTATTGTCTTTGACGAAGCCTGTCGTGGATACGCACTTTGTCTTTCTTAAATAAATATTTTCTATGACGAAAGTGTACTAGTACGTGGTGAAATTCCTCATTGGCTGAGAGGAGCTTCAGTATTGGAAGCAAATCAATGAAGTAAAGTTTAGCAATTCTTTGGGCTATGTCAGCTACTGTGGTTCTTTTGTGGATCTCTTTATTTCTGATTCGATCTCGCAGGGAAACTGCGAGCATATCCTTCTCTTTTGCGTGACTTTCAGCTTTATTATGAGGCCTTGAGTGAGCGACCACACCTCTGTTGCATGCATTAGTCATCACTGGCAACACATACTGGTCGAAGACTGTCGTTTTAAGGCACTGTGGTATTTGGGACGTGAAGATACTGCCACAGTGGCAGTGGGCGGGGCACGTTGCTCTCAGAACCGATGACCGATGGGGCCGAAAAGTTCTCGAGTGGCTGCCACGTACCGGAAAGCGCAGCGTGAGCAGAGCGAGGTGGACCGACGAACTTGTGAAGGCGGCGGGAATCCGTTGGATGAGGGCAGTTGGCGATCCTCGGGGGAGGCCTTTGTCCAGCAGTGGACGTCCATCGGCCGAGATGTAAATTGAAGTTAAGGGGATATAATTCGGAGCGCGCTCCATACAAACGAAGTCTGGTAATATTTTCAAAATACTAACCAATTAAAGGCAATGGAATTTTCCAGAAACAATCTAGAAACTAATCTCGATGCTTGTCAGATTTTCGTTAAAATGCCTTAAATATTTTAAAGTTACAGTGCCTCAAATATTTCCATACATATCTTAAATTAATCCTAGCATTAAAACTGTAAGTTTTAACAAAAATATAGCACAATACAAACGTAGATACTAGTTTCTAGACTGTTCCTGACAAACATTGACTTTAATTGGTATTGAAAATATAACCAGCAGACTTTGTTTGTACGAAGCGCGCTCCGAATTTTATCCTCTTCGTCCGGTCAGGTAAATCTGGGACGGTGACCAATTTAATTGTATTTTCATCTCCAGTGTTTCAGTGCTTTGTTGTGTGGTTAGATCGCGGTGTACTTATTCGTTCGCGGTGGCTTGAAAATGAAAAATCCTTGGATACCTAGCAAGTTTTTTCGCAGAAAGATGCCTCTAATCCATACTGGACCGTGTGGTATTTGCCGCGTCGATTTTCGATTTATATACGAAAAGTTGATAAGAAATTTTGCTTACTTAAAATGCAGACATAACGGGTTTAAGTCTGTGAATAGTTATAGTACCTATACCTATTGTTCTGTTATATTATATTGTTCTGTTACGAGAGTGGTTACGAGTAGGTACCTAGATTGATTTTACCTTGTTTAATGCGTATCTATTGTTAACTATGGAGTAAAGATATCCTAATTGTATCGATAATATCGTATGACGAATGCTTACCGTCCATAAGAATATGAAGTTTTTCAAGCCTCGATCCTCTCCCGTTCATGGTAAGTAGTTTTATAAAAAGTAGACATTGCGGTATTATAAATAATAAACTTTCTAAAAGTTGATCCAAATCCTCTTTTAACTGCAAAATAAATAAAATTGAAATGCCTTTCATTCTATGACATTTTTACCTTAGGTAGCCGTAGGTTTAAAAAGAACCCGTATGTAGGT
This sequence comes from Agonopterix heracliana, assembly GCA_963693445.1. Classification (NCBI taxonomy): domain Eukaryota; kingdom Metazoa; phylum Arthropoda; class Insecta; order Lepidoptera; family Depressariidae; genus Agonopterix; species Agonopterix heracliana. The sequence goes on from OY856310.1 coordinate 9,691,613, forward strand.
GTAACAAAACACCTTAGTACCTAATATTTAAAGGGTGGTTTAGACCATCAAACTGAACAACATTAACAATGGCGACAATGTCGAAGAAGAAAAAAAATCTGCAGTCCCATGCATTTGAGTCGAGTATGTTTTTTTATTTTTTCTCGATGTTGACTACATAGCGAAAATTTTAACCAAATTTGGCATGACAGATACATATAATAATAACCCAATAACAAAAATGTATTAAGAATGCACATTACACTGGTTAATATTAAATTGAAGCATTTAGCTAGTAACTTTAATGTAAATCTATGTCAGCCTAGTTTAGGCACAAATCGGCACAATGTACCTAAAATCTTCGTAGGTTTTAAAGAGCCCCCACAGGACGAAAATGGTTTGAACAATGTCATCGGCCACGCCATTTTCGCCGTATATTAGGTAATCAGTGGTATGGGTAAAAAAAGTTAGTATGTCTTTTTCTTTTCATAATTTTATTTGTCAAAGCTCGTCGCTTTTATGTGGGATACAGTATTTTTATTTTATTATTATACCAATTGATATTTAATTAAATATGTAAAGCGTCCAGCGTCTACAGGTGTATCAAAATTCCCTTGTAATACTTAAGGGGGTGACCATCAAACTGAACAACTTCCACTATGGAGCCAACTTCGAAATCGCGAAAAAAAAAACAGCTGTCCCATACATTTTAGTCGCGTCGGTACAACAGTTTTGTATGAGGCAGCTGTTTTTTTTACGCGATTTCGAAGTTGGCTCCATAGCTTAGTGAAAGTGGTCCAGTTTCATGGGCTAAAGCATAAGTATTATTAGGGGGTTTTGTTACACCCTGTATAATAAAATAACTAGTATCCTCTAATCGAATTTATTATTTTTACATGTATGCCATGTTAGCTTAATCAAATTAAAGATTGAAAAAGTCGGGCGGCGAGCGGAATTCGAACCCACGACCTGCCTATCCGGGGCATGCTCTACTCCAACAGAGCTGTCGTCGCCCCGCAAGCCACGACGAAATTTTCAATCTATATCTCGTCTTTAAGGGACGTCAGCGCCATCTACCAGAGTTATACAAACTACTGATTCACACGTCTAATGTCTAGTATCCTCTAGCTAGAACTTACCTGGATAACAAAAATAATATGCTGCAAATTATAAATGGTACCTAATAAAAACACGAAAACCCTGTACATTTGGTATGAAAAAAGCGTATATCGGCTTTTTGGTTTAGTCCTAAGTCTGCAATAGCCAGCTATAGTCAGTACACTGTAAACTGATTTGAAAGAATCGAACGGACGAACATTCTTGAATTCGGTTCCCATTTCGAGTTAAGAGCTTACTGGGCACAAGGACTTGTACTCAATGCATCAATTACTGTTATGAATTCGAATACTTAGGTACATCTATATATACCACTTTATAAAGACAAAAATAGTTTATGAGAACATAATTGCGACTGTAAAAGGATGTTCAAAAAAAATCATGTAACTTTTTCATTAAATTGATTGTTCGTTTATTTCCGTAAGAATCCGATTCAAAGTTTTATGACACGACAGGCTATTATGGAAGTGGAACTGTAGGTACTTTACGCTGACTCAACAAATAATAAAAGGTCTTACAAAATTAGCTGAACCTGTTTTAAGGGGATGATCAGACCATCAAACTGAACAACTTTCTCTATATGGGACCAATATCGCAATCGCGAAAAAAATGCAGCTGTCTCATACATTTGGGTCGGGTAAGTTTGTATGGAACAGCAGTTTTTTTGTGCGATTTGGATGTGGGTCCCTTAGAGAAACTTGTTCGATTTGATGGTCTGATCATCCGTTTAAAAGCCAAGCCAAGCAAGTGTTCGTTGTCAGAATCATGGAGGAAACGCATTTTTTTTGTAAATATGTTACGTGGTGGTGCCTTAAGTACGACACACACTTGGCCAGTTTATTAAGTTTTGTATTCTTTAGTTGTATATGTACCGTTTTCAAACTACTTCTTTAACTATGGGAGCGAACCTGTCAGAACAAAAAAAACATAGTTGCTCCATACGTTTGAGTCGAGTAGTGATGCAGTTTGGTATGGGACAGCAGATTTTTTTGTAGTTCTGACAGATTTGCTCCCATAGTAAAAGTTGTTCAGTTTGACGGGTAGAGTATGTGGTTTAAAGGTTAATTATATTTTTCCTTACACCCTGTATATTAATTGGTATAACCTAACAGTCACAAAATCTGAAAAATAATGTAGGTATTTAAGTAGGTAACGCAAACAGAAAACCAACTGTGTTTTTAATGTTCGTGGAAAATTAGGTCAAATTTCGAATTTAATACCTGAATGAAAGCCTACGTCTATAATTACAGAGTCGATAATTGATTTAATTTGTCATTACAAAGTGGATTATGTATATCGAATAATTCATAACCGGGCAATAAAACTAACTGTATAAATAATACTAGTAGGTGTGTACTACTAATAATTATGTTTGTTCAAATATTCATTTTCGGAAACTATTGTTTATGTACACATCACGGTTCGCAAACAGCGCATGATAGCAAAGCTGCCAAATACCTCTTTGGGTGTAGGACAGGGTAGGCTACGTGATATTGTTACTAAACCTATTAGGTACTAAAGCTCACTGCTGGATTCTATAATAATTGTGCTAAACTGTAGAGCTGATGCTGTAGAGTTCTGGCCGCATCTTCTCTGCTGCGACAACACGTTCTGACGCGGTGGTAGTTTAAAAAAAAAGAAAACTTAAAATGCGAATAACTTTAAATTTTAACTATCAAATTAATTAAATTATTGTTTCAATCTAATTATTTTGGTATAAATCAGTTGGGGTGTATGAGGTTTTGCGCTTATTCATTAACACGTTGTATAGGTGATAGTATAACGGCACACCTGCTGAACGTTCCGCGCCGAACGTTCCTTAGAACACGCCCGCAACACTTTTCGCCGATGGAACGTTCCGTCAGCGGATTTGCGCGGAACGTTCAGCAGGTGTGCCGTACGTAACACTTCAGGTCTAATATTTGGAGTCTATTATAATGTAGTATTTAAGCTACTGACTGGTACCGAAAAACACGACCTACAAACCATAGAAGACTACCGGAAATTTACTGGTAGAATGTCACAATTAGGAACCAAAGGATACGAAGGACCAAGGACAAACTCAATCGTATTTCACATACAAAAAGACCGGCAAATTGAGCAAGCATTTATTATCTAACTACATAGCTTAATATTACCATTAATTTGAACACATCAGAAAGGGGGAAGCCACACTTGAAATTGCGCCCCGTACGCAAGCTTCTTGCGCAGTTGGGCCTCGAAACCGGCGTCGCGCGCGTCGTCGCGATGCGCTCGTGAGTCTCCCGCGCATTCTCGAGCGACCTCTCGCGCCGCTCGCAGGAACTTTGACACGTGAGCCACGCTCTCGCGAACGTCTTCGATCGGCAACTGTAATTTTAATAATTTTCTAAATTAGTAGGACCGATATACATGATAAAATTTTGCAAATTTTGATAGAGGCATGAAATATTCAACATTGTTAGGTAGGTAACAGAGGGGTTTATTTTGAGATGAAGAAGGAAGTCAGATTTGACCTCTGAGGCATACGTTATTTCGAGATCAAACACTTCTAAAAAAAAATTATTAGTATTGACCCGTCTACACTTAAATTCCTTTCTTATGTTACTTCAACCAACAAAATCGGTTCACAGGTTAAGGCAGGGGGTCCAGTCCTAGTAATTATATCAGATCACTAAAATCACGATTTATGGGCATTGTCTGTGGGTTTTCCCTTATAATTGTGTAATTTCTCTGTGGGATTGCCCTTAATGGCACAAGACAACAACTAACTTTAAAACGGTACGAGCAACGTCTTTAAATACTGTCGCTTATTGAACATGATTACCAAAACTTGAAACTTGAAATCTTGAAATACATACTTGATCATCAACGGGCAGTGTATGCGGAAATATCCGCACCCACTGACCGACGCGACCAGTAGCTTGATCCCACCGCACACCGTTGCCCCACGCACACGCGGTCATCATCCGTCGGCGAGACGCTGCGGTCGCGTATCCGCCCCTCCATGTTTCGTCCGTAGCTTCCGCGGGTGTAATGGCCACACCCGATGTTGACTGAAGATACAAAAGGTTTTTTTTTTAAAGTCAATTTCAACGAATTCTATATAAAATCAAAGAGGTTTTAGTGAGAGGGATTGTATAATTACTAGAATCGTTCTAGTATAATTACCTTAGTGTCTGAATCAACACTGATTTCAGACGCTGTTTTCGACGTTCTTCCATTATTTGTTTCTCCATTTTTGTCCGTCGATTCCTGAAACGATACAACAACAGAAAATTAAATAAAATACTCTAAAAGTCAAGTTTTGCTCAAGCCATAGGCTGTATGTTTTTAGACTGAAAGAACTTCCTGCCTTATAGATTACCCACCTAACCGATTATAGCACATGATTAAAATATCCCTATACATCTGAAGCTCACCCCCCGTCACACTGGACAGAGTTTCGGTACTACTGCTGAAACGTGGATATTCTGAGATTTCAGAATATCTCTGACTACCCCCTCGGGGAATATAGTCGTGAGCATATGTTTTATGTATGTATGTGTACATCTGAAGCTTCATAGAAGCGGCCGCTGTCGGTGCACTTACACATAGCGCGCGTTGCGGGACGTTCGAACAGGTGCACACACTCGGCCGGGGTATGTGTGCCCCTGTTCGTATGACCTCTGACGCGCGCTATGTGTGAGTGCACCGACCAGCGGCGGTTTGTATGAAGCTTCAGATCTGTAGGGATATTTTAAACATGTGCTTGTAGGTACTAATCGGTGACTAATTAATAGGGCAATTTGGAGTGGGACAGGGAGTGGTCATTTTGATATATGTAGTGCTGTTTAGTAAGTATTCATACTCATTGGCCATGTATTCTGAAATCAGGTCAGACTTTAAATATGTATTACTTATACTTTAAATATGTATTACATACCGTGTTTTTGTCAGTCGTGGGAGCTTGCAGCGTGATACAGTTGAGGGGCATGGCCCTCCGGCGCCTCGGCCTGGGCCCTCGCCGGGCGGTCGCGGCCCGCGTTGATGCTGTGGCCACACGGGGCACTCCGCTCTCATCCTCAGAACTACAGCTGCAATTCGATACAGTCTTGTAGACAAGGAAGATTGATACTTATTTTATTGCATCTACGGTCTATCTGGGCCCGCTTGGTGGAGTATCTCCCTCTCACCCTTATTTTTTAGCACAACTCTTCGGACGCATTATGGTCAGACATCTCTTGGTTACCTATCCATGCAAAAATAGAAACTTAGAGCTAGCGAAGCGAGTTCAATTTTACTCTTCAATACAAATTTTCAATACGAATCTTTGGGGTGGTTGGGGATATACCTCCTAGCGGTCCACCCCGGGCAACGGCATCACAAGCTACCAAGTTTATGGTGGCGGCTGAATGATCCCCCACAGCAGTGTGGTAGGCTCCGCAAGGAGCCAACTGGCTCGCGACCACCCTCCTGCCGGAGTCTGGCGCCAAGCAGCGTCTGTCGGTGTGCAGGAGTGCCAGTGCCATTCTGGGTAAGCTCGCTACATCTTCGACCCCATCTTTGTCCTGAGGACTAGATTGAGGCCAAGAGCAAACCCATTTAATAAAAAAAAAAATTGTTCGAGCCAAAGCTCTGTCCTTACAAAACATGAGCACCTAAGTTATAACCATGGATTGAACGCAACGAGCTCGATACTTTTAGCACCACGTCTTAGCTGTGGTCAGACTTTTAAGGATTGTGAGAAACATTGAGAGAGCGAAGCGAGCTCGATTTCTCTCTACTCTACTTTCGGTAGTGCTAGGTAGTGGTAGAGCTCAATCAGTCTATATTTTTCCCGAATTTGACACCCCTAGTAAAGTGACGCCCGGAGCAAATGCCCTCCTGAAGTGTAGCGGGCCCACGCTATGCTACTGCACAAAGTAGGAGACGATTACTATTTGTACGTTTTGTACTGTAGTTATATTTTAACACCCGCAGCTGATAATAGATTCAAGGATAATGGGTATTCCTACTGCTACCTACAGAAATATATCCCACCTGTTGAGCATAGCCGGGGGTCCCTGTAACAACGAGAGGCCGGTGTGCCTCATCGGCATCCCGAGCAGGTCGAACAGCTCGTGGAGCATCGGCTGCTTCACCGTGATGTCGGCCTCACAGTCGGCTGCTAGCGCCGGAGACAGGTTCACCTGCAACATTGTCATTTGGCTCTACACGTGCTCATTATTGAGGCAATTGCTTGTCAGAGAAGAGGGGATCGAAACAAAAATGAAGAGATCCGCAGAAGAACCAGAGAAACCATCTACAGGGTGTTAGGGTAAATAGTTGCATTACTTTAAGGGGTGATTGTATTTGAAACCGATCAACAGAACTTTCCCTAAGAAAAATATCCCTAGAGCAAACCCATCAATAATAAAAAAAATAATAATATGGGAAATTCTTTTAAAAAAATTGTGCACTTTCCATACTACATGCATTCAGCTGATCGAACGTTTGTATGAAAGGTTGAATTTCCTTTTTGGCGAATTTTCCAAGGGTTCTTAGGGAAAGATGAGCGAGTCGTCCAGCAGCACATCGAAGCCGTACAACTCGAAGGAGTTCCTCGCGGGCGCTGTGCCTGCCGCCTATACGAGCAGCGTCAGGGTCACAACCATGATGAGGTACCTCGATCAACCAGGGCTTCAGCGAGTCGTCCAGCAGCACATCGAAGCCGTACAACTCGAATCAGTTCCTCGCGGGCGCTGTGCCTGCCACCTGCAGGAGCAGCGTCAGGGTCACAACCGTGATGAGGTACCTACCTCGATCAACCAGGGCTTCAGCGAGTCGTCCAGCAGCACATCGAAGCCGTACAACTCGAAGCAGTTCCTCGCGGGCGGGGTGCCGGCCGCCTGCGCGAGCAGCGTCAGCGTCACGAGGCCCCTGACGCGCTGCCACACCAACCACTCCGCGGCGCCCCAGCGACCTACTAGTGCTCGCCGCACTTGCTTTAGTGTCCATTTACAACCTGGAAAGATACAAGTCACACAATGACACTCAACGTAAATGAAACATAGCCATCCAGCGTCAATGAATCATATCACCCCAAAGTCATGTAAGCCCTCATAAAGTAGGAAGAATAAAATAGACATACTGAGAAAAAAGTGCTGCGTATACGCAGCCCGTCGCAGCTTATACATACGTAACTTACGACGCAATACTGATTACGAGTGTTGATGAAGGTTCATTACGAGGTAAGAGACAACTTAAATACTGATGCAACACAGCAACTTTTCCTAAGGACCATGTGTGGAAAAACGAGACATTCTTTCGGACCTCCCATAGAAAATCGATCGGCAGATCCACACTTTTGTATGGAAGTCCCAATTTTTTTTCCTGTTTTTCCACCCCTGTTCCTCAGGGAATGTTCTTTAGTTTTATCACAGGGTTTATTATCTGAATAGACCCTTTAATTTACAAGTTATTAAAAAACAGTGGTATATCGACACGTTTCGATCGTTTTGATGGATTCGATAACTTTACATTCGGTATAAATTTTGTGTCAACCGTCTAATAAAGTAAGGTAAGTATAGGCATAGAAATTAATTATTCTTATGGTATAGGTAATATTAGTGAATATTTTCCACATTTCCATGATAGGTCTCAATAACACTCCTGTAATTCTATACAGAACAGATATAATGATTAATGGTGATACTAATATTATTTTGTATGAAAGGTTGGTAATGATTAATGTAACTCACCGCTGCCTATCCTATCTTTACATTCAGCGTACCGCGGCCCGGTTTTGTTCAGCGACGAATTTGTCAAATGTCGGTACGGATTGTGGATGTCTGACAAAGTGTATTTGTCCGTACCTGAAAACATAATGTATTGAACGGGTTAACTTCAAAATTAGTTCAACTAGACGTTATTCTTCGTTATAGTTTTACACATGTAGGTAAATATTTTAGTGAAATATTTGGATGTGGAATATTTATAAGTAAAATTTGAATCCAACATAGTTATTTCAGAATTCTTACTTTAAGAGGAAATGCAAATACAAATCATTTATTTGCCAATAAATAGGTTAGGTACAGTAAATGTTAGATGTTAATATGGTATAATTATTGAGAACTCCTATTTAGCCATCATTAAGAATAGCATGCAAATATTCAATTATCCCTAAAATTAAAATTTGTCAAGTTATAGCTACGAATAAGAGAATGTATAGAAGTATAAATGAAGCTCAAAAAGTGGCACCAAAAAAATTGTAACGCGTTCTAAATTTGTTCTTTAAAAATTGTAACTCGCCGCCAAAACTCATACAAAATGTCATTTTTCATGGGGTGCCAAAAATGATTTCGATTTTGTTTGGAGTTATTCTTCCATATTTATTCTCTTATTCGTAGAGTTATAGTCATTTCCAATTGATCCTGATTACATAAAATCTCAGGTACATACATTTAAATGAAAAATAATAATAATATCAATGTCACAAATACAATACATCAACAAAATAATATTCTGTCAAAAAGCTAAGCTATGTATTGATTTACAAATTAGTCGGTGTTTTCTAGAAATTCCTCGATTGAGTAAAATGCGGGCGGCGTTTAGTTAATGCAAACGTGTATTCCTCTGTTTCCTACCTGGATAATGAAATTAGAGCAAATATATGTATGACGGCGCCTGGTGCCATCCCTCTACGGCACCTGGCGCCATCTCTCAAGTTAAAACAGAACAAGATCGCACACTAATGACGGTGCCTTGCTACAGCGCCGCCTGGTGTCGGTCTAGTGGAACGTCGGGTGTCGATAAAGGTGGTTGACAGCCATGTCAAGAGGACTTCAGTTGAAGATTTGAATAGCGATGGCTGAACCACCGCATAACTCGACGGATCGCTAGTTCTGTGTAATCTCGGTAGTTTTACTATTAAGCAGTGATCTGTTTGCGATGAAGGCCCTCCTGCGCTTATATCAGAAGTGTAAACAAACTTGCGCCCAAGAGAAATAAAATCGTCTATAGAAAAATGTTGATGGTTATTTGACAGCTAAAACCTAGCTTTTGTTTCAAGAGTCAAGACCTGATGATAGTTTTATCACGAGGTTCCAAATCGATGCGAAAGAAACAGCGGCTGAATCTGCATCTGCATCAATCTGCATTCTAAATACATGGAACATGATCTAACGTATGACCTGCCTACTCATATGGCTAGTGGCGGAACGACGAGCAGTAATTTTCAACCCCACCAGTTGACGAATGATTTACAGTAAAGTCGATACATAATACAGTTCATACAGTACGGACACTCCCTGCACTTCTTCGTGGAAGACAAATGGAAGACAACTACAGTGTCTACAGTAGGCAATATGGTTTTGCTAATGCCAGGCCAGCGTTTGGCCCGGCCTTGTTGTATGAAGTGTCCAGGATGAGATAGTGGGCAAGTTATCTCCGTGTTGGTATGGTATAATTAACGTTTGTGGTTCGAAATAGACTTTGGTCACGGATTATTGGTGAGAATTTTGTCGGATATTGCTGTGTTGTGCTTGGTGTGCCCTCACTACCTGGTTTCATCTATTTAGAATGGGCTGTTGAGTTGTAAACTTATATTCCAGAAAGCACAATAGTTCTTCTAGTAAAACGTGGATGTTCTGAGGGTTTAGAATATCTCAGACTACTCCCTCAGGGAACATAGTTGTGATCATACGATAGTTCGTTGAATGCATGCAGTGTATAGTCACAAACATCGCTGTAGTATCTAAGCCTAATTTTTTATAAAATATGGCTTTTATGGTTTCCATGCTTTTGTCATGCCGTCATGCCTGTATACACTCTATTTCAAAGGCATGTTTCTGTTGTTGATACAATAAAAACTTATTCGTATTTGCTTCTGTGTAGGTACAAGGTAACTCTGTACCTAGATGCTGCTGAAGAATTTAGGTGTCTCAATCTGCCTGTTGCTGATGCGATGTGGAACTTAATAGGCGATTAAGAGCTCTCTTTGTCGGCTCGTAAATCGCTTCATGTTCAGTCAGGTCAGGCCAAACTCCGAAACTCCTTCATACATCATCCTTCCAACAAGATTACGGCGTTTAAAACTTGTCCTCGACTTCCGATTCCGATTTAGAAGTGAAACAAGGTCCTTATTGTGTGTTGAATTTGGGTTGTAATGTAAATGGTGGTTGTATTTGCACATTGTTGAAATTGATCGCCGAGCCCTGGGATCTTGCGAGTATGCACACATTTGTTACTAATTTATAATTGCGGTTTATGGACTTGTAATTTTTTATGCAATGTTTCTGGCCACACCGAAAGGGATTATTGCCGTGAGTTTCTGTCTGTATGTAACTTTTGATCAAGAAATAATGTAACGGTGGTTATTATGTGATGGTTTTCGTCATTGAGGTACTATGTTAACTAGAGAAGCTACCGAGAAGTAATGTTTTATAACACGCGTTAGGATGCACAAGCTCTAACCCACTTAGCCTGTGCCAGGCGCTCGTCGCAGCGTGACGCTCCCAGCACGCGCCCCACACTGCTGATCATGGTGCACAGATTTTGTTCGCGTTGCCTGCTCTATACATAATTACTCAATGGTTTTCGTCACAGAGTGGTTTTCGTAGATAAAAGTCAGGATTGTGTTTTGTGGATGTCAAGTGTTAACGCAACTACATGGTCGAGCGGGCGTGCCACCTCTTTGGACGACGACTCCAAATGTTGTTTTTTTATGTTGTCTTTTATTGTTGTTCTTGATTCACAAACTAATAATGTCTTGATTGTCGTTGTCACGATGACGTTCGGTCGATTGTTGATTCATATCGCAAATAAATAACAAATATTGAATTGAATTGAGCAAATAAATTCGTGCTGTAGGTGTTTGATGCTAAATGGCACTGGATCGAAGCATTGTAAGATCGAAATATCTTTGTTGTGAAATATGAACTATTACAACGAACTCGTTTAGAAGGCCTTTTTTTAGCGGAGGAAGACAAAGTAAGGACTTACATCTCTTTTTAACTGAGTGCTGGTTTACTGTATGAATGAAACACAATTCTCTACTATGTTCATGGTTATCTAGTAGATTTTGACGCCGAACCAGTTCTTCGTCACTCGCGTTTGTCAGCGGCGATAAATTCTTACCTACGGCGCCTTGTATCTCATAACTATGAGGTACAGGGTGTCGCGTATTGATATATGTTGCATTTTAGTTCTCGTTTCTGAAGACCAAAGTTTGAAATTCGAAAAGCGCGCGAAACTGGGATGAGTGTGGTACCTATCTGTTACGGTAGTAGGTAACTGTTGGATAATCTGTTTCCGAACTCGTGGTTTTGTTGCAAGATGGTGTGCTATACTTAGTTTGGTCAATATTATGATGGTGGTGGTATCTCAGGTTTCCTTTTCTAACTTCGTGGTCAATGTGTAGACATAAATATGGCAGCTTTTTCTTTTGGGAGCCAATGTCAGTCAAAGAGAATAAAATTACTACGTTCTAAAGGTTTCTAATTCCCTGCTTTTGTTGGTAAAGATGTTATTATTTAAACTGCAATAACACGTATCTGGTATTTAATTTAAATATGTACGGGATGCATGAATCATTACAGCCAATGCCGAATATAGCCCGATGCAGTTTATGGATTAGGAAAAGTGGTTTGTCCGTACAAAAATTGCCGAGGTCACAATGCCATAACCCAAAACAGAGTCCAAATAGCCATTATTATGCGGCTTTTCTCAGAGCATCAAATCATGCACATGTTGGTTTACTATTGAACATACCTAAATCGCCGAAATTATTTCTTCCAGTCATGGATTATAGAAGAGTACAGTTGCAATAACAATCCATATTAGTATACCTCCTAAAAAGTTATAATGTGAAACTTCTTCTTCTGGTTCTGTGCGAAAGTGCATGTTAGTGCTTATAGTGTCTCGACGTTGAAATAATTGATAACTAATTGCTTCGTCCGTTTCCGAGGGTATTTCTTTGTGGGTTGACCTTGAACTGTCTTTATCAAAAACTTGGTATGTTTATCCTGAAACTCTTGCTATAGGTATGATGTACCTATAGTACTAGTGTACTACTAGTTTTTCTTTGATACGGCGTATTTGATATACTGTTCAGTTTGCTGTGAGACCCTTTTAAAGTCAATGGCTGTTTTCTTGAGTCTTTCGGCAATTATTTCTTGACGTTATAGTCTAGCTGTAGTGGCTCCATGGTTGAAGGATAGGATAACTACAGACTTCAAAGATGTGGTTAGCATACAGTAAGTCTTGCTCTCATGTTGGCCGATGTTTGTACTTTATCAGTGGCGCAGCGCAGCGTCGTAGGTCTTGTGATTTCCGATATGGTTGTTTGTGTCCATAAAGATGTATTTTATGTTGTTGTCTAATCACCACAATGCAGGTTCGGCCTAAATTCTGGTGCTTTGGTTTGCACTACCTTGGTAATCTATGTGGGAATGTCTAAAAATAAAGATATAATGTATACCTTAATTTGTCTGTTTAAGCGAGAAGATTCGTCGAGATCAGCGCGCACAAAAGAGCATAAATAAAAGAGACAAACGTTGTAACTTGCTTTGTGTCAACCTGTTATGTTTGCGGCAAGCCAGGACGCATGACTACCATCCGATCAGACCGAAAAAGCAGTAGAAGAGTTCTTGTCAAGTGAAGGAGGTTAATCAATGTGAACAATGAATGTCTAGAGGTACCTCGAAAGCATGATCCGCGGTGAGCCCGCCTTTTTCTGGATGTGCCATGACGGCGCCAGAAGATGTTACAGTTAACACGGGTCACCTTAATGGCCCGTGTTTTTGGAAACGGAATTCTATGCTATGCGTTGACTACTTATATGAAGGACTCACCTTGCGGTAGCATTTCGCCTCTGCCACGGTATAAGATCAATTGATCATGTGCAGTTTACATTCAATTTTATACCTTATCACTAAACGAGACAGCCTATAATTGCGAAATAAATAACTTCGAATCTAGAACGTTTGGGGTTCACACGAGACTGCTTTTCATGATTTTTGACATTCAAAATTTGAATCTAAAATTATGGGGAATAAAATCCAAAGTTGCGGATTGCATATTACGTCGCCCCCCGCAAAAAGTGGCAGAAATGTTTGTAAGAAGAATTACACGCGTTACTAGTCCTCATATAAGTACCTAGTCAAAGATGCTATGTGATAAGATAATTGATGGAGTAGCGGCGCGGTGAAAGCAATTCTTGCGGTCGTAGTGTCGTCCGAGCCATACCCCTTGTGTGTGGGGGTTGGTTGGAGGGACGCACTCGTCTGTCCAGGTTGTTGTGAGATTGGACGGGGGGGCTGCCGTCCGTGCCACACCTTTTTGGTTGGTAGAAGGGACGCACCCGGCCCAACGGTGAAGAACATGTCGAGATGCAGTCTGACGATGATGCGAGATTGTTGTCAGGCTGGACGAGCGGGAATTCAGATCTGCCGTATGGTTGATGTTTGCTTGTTTCTTGCAGGGCCGCAGTAAGATACGCCCGAGGACGGTCGACAGTCAGTCTGGCCGTGACGGCGCCTGGTGCCATCCCTCTACGGCACCTGGCGCCATCTCTCAAGTTAAAACAGAACAAGATCGCACACTAATGACGGTGCCTTGCTACAGCGCCGCCTGGTGTCGGTCTAGTGGAACGTCGGGTGTCGATAAAGGTGGTTGACAGCCATGTCAAGAGGACTTCAGTTGAAGATTTGAATAGCGATGGCTGAACCACCGCATAACTCGACGGATCGCTAGTTCTGTGTAATCTCGGTAGTTTTACTATTAAGCAGTGATCTGTTTGCGATGAAGGCCCTCCTGCGCTTATATGTATAATATGTTACCTTGCCATGTCCCTATGTTTTTTTTTCACAAGTTAATTTAATTAATATAAGAATTAAGAGCTTCCACGAGTGCCACGAGCGTCTACGAGTGTTCTACGACAAAGTTTTGTATGGACGGATGAAGTATGTACATATTTGGAGACGTACCAAATCTAGCCAAGCCCTCGGCGTACATGTAAGCGGTGAGCGGGCGGTACCCCGGCACGCACACGTAGAGCCTCAAGTCGAACTTGTACCCGGCGATCAGCAGCGGCCGCTCGATGTACCGCTGCACCACCGCGGCGCTGCCACATCTCATCTCACAGATACTCTGCACAAAATGTTTTGTGGTGTTAAGTTTATTGTTTCTTAGTCTACTTCATTTTTAGGGTTCCATACCCAAAGGGTGAAAACGGGACCATATTCATAAGCATACGTTGTCCGTCCGTTTGTCCTACCTATTTGAGGCTATAACTTTTAGACGGTAATAGCATATTAGTATTAGCGATAATTACAGCGGATTTGCGAACAAATAATAATAGTATGACGGCGCGCTGCGATCGTTATTGTTGTTTTAGCTATTATTTAACTAGAACAAGTTTATTTTTATTAGATTGTACAAAATAAGTCACTAAATTGATTGCTTCGTTGCAAAGATGGGACACCTGTCCGAGTGGGATTGCGAGTGAAGTCAGCGTCGCATAGTGGTGCAATTGCGCTCGTAGCAGCATTTCAGTTGTGTTTGAGTCGTGACGCTGTGCGTATCCCTCGCAATTTCACATACCTCTTTGTCTTTGTTTCGTGTAAATACTAAGACTAAGCAATTCCCAAATAAAGTTTCTGGAGATCTCTTTGCTGGTGTTATTTGAGGAAACTGCACCCTGAACCCGTGGCAGCGAATTAATGCAATTGATAGCTCAGTCATCCGATAAGTATAACAATAAATAATAAAAACCGGCCAAATGCGAGTCGGTCTTGCGCTAGATCCTGGTGAAAACAACACTTTTTCGTAAGTTAATAATATTTTGTGTGAAGGTGTACGGGACCCTTGGTGCGCGAGTAGCCCGGCTCACACTTGACCTGTTTATTCATAATAAGAAAATTTTTACTGGTCATTCAGATCAGAATCGTTTATTCAAACCAGGATTCATCTCGACTTTGTTTCACTAGCAACTATGCTACCGAACCCATTTATAACACACACTAAGGGTTGAACTACACATGGCCGCACGCGATTGCATTTTTCCGTCGGTCCATCCTTTTCTGTCACTCAGGAACGTCATTTGCTAGAGCATATAAGATAGACGGAACGCGATCGCACGCGGCGTGCTGTTCCGTGCTGTTCCGTTCTGTCTATCTTATATGCTCTAGCAAATTACTTTCCTGAGTGACAGAAAAGGATGGAGCGACGGAAAAATGCGATCGCGTGCGGCCATGTGTAGTTCAACCCTAAGTAAAATTATAAGCTTTCAAACAAAAAAGATTTCATCAAAATCGGTTTAGTAATTTTCGCGTGATGCTCGAACAAACAAACACTACAAAAATTGAATGAATGAATGAAAATTTGCTGGAAATTTCCTTTAGTACGATGTTTTAGAATAATTTTCTTCACAGGTTATCGAGCCTCCAGGGCTGCCCTCGCTATTAAACAATTATTATAAAACATTTTCAAAACCAACAATTTCACACTGCTTATTTTAAATTCATCGAGACATTCCGCGTCTAAAAATATTATCCGCGTCATAAATTTTACCAGCAATGAAGTAGAATTCAAAGTTTCTGGAAATATTAATATATATATATTATACAGAAATAAAAACATGCGGGAAAAAGGACAACACTGGAGGCCCGATACCCTATTGTTTACCCTAAACAGAAATATGCCTCGACCCTGGCTCTGTGCCACGGGCTTGTGTATCCACACCACGTTGGAGCCCGTCCCCTCCCCGCGCCGCAGCCTCGAGCACTCGGAGACCAGAGGTGGTAGCGTGGCGGACTTACCCTAAATAGAAATATGCCTCGACCCTGGCTCTGTGCCACGGGCTTGTGTATCCACACCACGTTGGAGCCCGTCCCCTCCCCACTTCGCAGCCTCGAGCACTCGGAGACCAGAGGTGGTAGCGTGGCGGACTTACCCTAAATAGAAATATGCCTCGACCCTGGCTCTGTGCCACGGGCTTGTGTATCCACACCACGTTGGAGCCCGTCCCCTCCCCACTTCGCAGCCTCGAGCACTCGGAGACCAGAGGTGGTAGCGTGGCGGACTTACCCTAAATAGAAATATGCCTCGACCCTGGCTCTGTGCCACGGGCTTGTGTATCCACACCACGTTGGAGCCCGTGCCCTCCCCGCGCCGCAGCCTCGAGCACTCGGAGACCAGAGGTGGTAGCGTGGCGGACTTACCCTAAATAGAAATATGCCTCGACCCTGGCTCTGTGCCACGGGCTTGTGTATCCACACCACGTTGGAGCCCGTGCCCTCCCCGCGCCGCAGCCTCGAGCACTCGGAGACCAGCTTAGCGTACTCCAGTGGCAGGTGGTAACATGGTGGACTGGAAACGTAAAACAATTAGGTATAATTTCAATAATAGAATCATTAATACCATCAGAAGGTAGCCACACTAGAGGAACAATAATGACAAAATTAAGGTAGGCTTTCAGCGATCAGTGTTGTGATTATTATATAAGATAGCAATGTTGTTATAATTAATCTAATGCAAGAACGATTTAACCACTGGACCAGTAATGTTGCCCGGTGTCGCCTGTAGGTACCCCGCTGCACTGTCGCGAACTGAACTTTTGAAATTTCGGTTGAATGTAATGTCATATATTATCAAGAACATCTCGCGCCCAGTGGTTAAATCGTTCTAGATCTAATGTCTTTAGCCAGCAATAAATAACATTGACTTTGACGCATATAATAGTCGTCCTCAAATGCACCTATTTTTTAAATACCAACAAAAATTCCGATTTGAAACCAAACTACTTTCCTTGATGAATTATTGTTAAGTTTCATTATGTGAATAAACCCTTTAGATTTGGTTGGTAATAAAAATATTGGTGTATGAACGTAATGCATAGGTACCTAGATTTTGAAGATTATCAGAAAGTTATTAAATACCTCTACCATCAACTCAAGGTAGAAGGATAAAGGAGATATACTTATAAAATAGCCCTATAACAAACAGCCTAATAAAGTGTAACGAATAGTTAATGTATTTCCAGTAAGAATTTACTAAAAAACACCGATACATCGTAAACATCGTCATATTCCTCACAGTCCTCAGTTATTCCAGTCAAATTGTAGAGTCTCGTGAATAAACTACGTGAACGTACGACACGCAATACTGATATAAATTAGGTACTTGTGAGCATACTAGTGGACGTGGCATCGTCAACGGTTTTACTCGTAAGTCACTGTATTGCTATTGTGTAACTTTCTACTCATCGATCACCTACTATCGATCAGCTATTGCAATCCCAGCTTCACACATTGGGGATTTTTTTGGTGAATACAAACCTCTGTTACTGTCCTCAACAAAAAATACAACATTATAATGTATAATTTTTAGAAAATTTTATAAATATACAATTTATGACTCCACCGGCCGGCCGGTGCCCTCTTATAAAACGTTTCTCGAGAATCGATACATGAATATACACCATTTCAAATAGCAACGAAATATTAAGGCTATTTTGAATTACAGAAACAGAGATTAAAAACACTAACCCTCCCAACACTTCTTAGAACAGCTTTAGTTACGTCCAAGATATAACCAAAAATATTTAAAATGATTTAGATATTTAAAAGCTTTTTATCGATAATCTTCATTTGTATATGCTTTAATTTCTTTCTATTCTTCGAGTGTACAATTGTACATACGGTAGTATATAGTACTCAGTGATAGTATGTTATTATTGTATTGTTAATGATTGAATTTGAATTTCCACTATTGATCGTTTATTTAAGATTTTACTAAAAGGGTTAAAACCATAATTAGGTATTACTGAACTGAACAAACAGACAGACTTCCAAAATGTTTATTTAAAATAGGTCTAATTTATTATGTTTCTATTTCAGCCACTTATTGAACCCATCAGAACATTTTTTATTGTCTTTCAAACTTGAAATATGAATGAGCTAACGAAAGCAATAGTTTCTAAATAATAATTCATTGTTAGGTATATTAAGCAGGAACATCGATCAAAGCCTTGACATTTAGGTAAATGCCTTAACAAAAGAGAAAACTAAAGTAATTACGTAGGTATTAGATAGTTATATGGCTATGTTGATGTTATTAGCTGGTCTTGCGTTTTTCATTTGACTAAATGTACATTTTCTCAATAAAACATCTTTTGAAATTATCTTCACAAAAAATCATATAGGTACTGCCTATCTACATAATCTCTTTCTCCTTCCTTCTTGTAGAGTCCTTCTTAATATTATTAAGAAGGACTCTACATAAATAACTGAGAAAGAGATTTATGCTGACCCTTTTTTATGGGGATGATCAGACCGTAAAATTGAACAACTTTCTCTATGGGACCAACATCGAAATCGCAAAAAAAAAACTTCCTTTCCACACAAAACTGCAAACCTAGTACTCGAGCTAAATGTATGGGACAGTAGATTTTTTTTCGCGATTTCAATGTTGGTCCCTTATAGAAAGTTGTTCAGTTTGATGGTCTGATCATCCCCTTAAAAAAGTGTTAGCATATTAAGTTGGACCCTGTATGTGTAGCTCGAAATGTTTTTTGGGAGCACCCTTAACTGTATTTACCTAAAGCTATAGTGTAAATCTAATAATTTGAAAGTCAATGGCAATATTTCTTATTCAAAACCTACCAAGAGGAAGGGGTTGGGGAGGTAAAAATTGGTAAGGGGCAGGAGAGTGCGTACCATACTCTTTCCGGTGGTATTTCAGAAAGGTGATATATTGATACAAATTCTACGCGGTCGCCTGCGGGCTGCGGCTAACAACTAGTAAGCTATAAATTACAAAACTAAATTTAGCCTAACTAATAATAGACCACCGTAGATTGAAAAAGCCGTTTACGGTTCAGGGTTAGTGAATACGCAACTCAGACAATTTGCCCCAACCCCTAGCGTTTATAAACACAGGTTTAACGTTTTACATCAGCCAAAAACCTCATTTACACGAATCGAGCATTTAAAATTATCTATCTCTATCGTACAACGTAACTCTCATTAAATGTAACAGAGATAGTGCTTGTTTGTGGTGTTCGTTAAGTAAGGTACTGCATAGACTATCTAATCTCATTGAGTTCTAATTTAATTCATCATCATCATATCGTATGGCATTTTTGTCTTCCTGCTTGGATCCGAGGGGGGGGGGGGGTTAAATTTCGAGGTCGAGGTGTTTCAGCCAGTCTTCCGCTGCCGGGGTTAGCATGTGGAGTTCTTCGATTCCACCGGGGAAACGGCGCAGAGTGCACTCGTTTACCACATGGGAGAGGGTCTGGTCAGGTGCCCCGCAGTCGCAGGTTGGAGACTCCCTCAAACCCCACTTGTGGAGGTGATAGTTAGTCCTTCCGTGGTTGGTTCTGAACCGGTTAAGCTTAACCCAGGTCTTACGGTCCTTTTCAAAACCAGCCGGTTTGACAGTCGGGTCTCGCACGAGGCTTGCATGCGGATGGTCAAAAAGGCCCCAATCTGCCCGCCATGCGCTATTTACATCGTACTGGGACTGAATTCGGTCGTCGGTCCAGATAGGTGATCTGGATGGAAGACGGTATGTAGGAATCGAGTCCAGCGTTTTCCTGATAGGCATGGGGGCCGCATAATTCTGTTGGAAGCACTTTTTCCATTCGTTGGCAGCTGATTTATTCCTGCGGAGCTCCGGTGGAGGGATGTGCGAAAGAACAGGAAGCCATGGCAGTGGGGTTGACTTGATTACTCCCGTAATTAAGCGCATGGCTTCGTTGAGTTGGGTGTCAACTTTGTCCGTATGTGCACTGCGGTACCATACCGGAGCGCAGTATTCCGCGACGGAGTACACCAGCGCCAGGGCAGAGGTGCGGAGAACAGGTGCTGTAGCGCCCCAGCTTGTACCGGCCAGGTTCCTGATGATATTCAGCCTTGTTTTCACCTTTTGTGCAACGTTGTGGAGATGCTGTCTGTAGGTTAGAGAGCGATCCAGGGTTACCCCTAAGTACTTTGGGGTAAAATTATGCTTGACTAATTCTCCACAGAAGGTAACTTTGAGCTTCCTGTTCGCGAGGCAGTTTGTGAGGTGAAATGATGAGACCTCTGTTTTTGAAGGGTTGGGGCAGAGACGTCACTTGGTGTAGTAGTCACCCATCGTTTCTAAGTCTTCAGTAAGAGCAGATTCACCGGCCTCGAAGGTCCAGGCTTGATAAGCCAGAGCCAGGTCGTACGCATAGACAAATTTCTGGGATCTGGTGTCTGGCATGTCATGTCACTGGTATAAATGTTGAACAGGAGTGGCGCTAAAACCGACCCCTGCGGAAGCCCGTTTTTGAGCAGCCTATATCGGCTACATTTATCACCAAGGAAAACTCTGACGCAGCGCGGACCAAGCAAAGTCTTAATGAGGCGGAGCGTTCTACGGCAAGGGATAATGTTACTGATCTTACTCTTTAATTCATGATAAGAAAAGAAACACTTTTATAAAATAACTAGTGTTTTCCCGCGACTTCGTCCGCACAAATTACATACCAGATTTTAAGTCAGATCATAGCTATCAAATAAAAAAATGTTTCATCAAAATGGGTTCAGTAGTTTTTGCGTGATGTGCGAACAAAAAAACAAACTAACAATTTTGTCAATACAATAGAAGGCGCTGCACGTCATTTAAATCGCGCTATCGAGTGTTATTTGAATGTATATGAAGTGAACCGCTACTTTTTCCTTCTTCACGATTTCACGGTTTTATTTTATGTAGATACGTAGATACGCACCTTTTGACTGCTGATTTAACTTTCAAAAACCTATGATTTTTGAAAGTCAAATCAGCAGTAGAAAGATGCGTATCTCCAAAGTAATTTTGACATTTTCAACTGCTGAGCTCACCGAATGAGATTCAAAAATCGCACTCCTGTACTTGTGTCAAACTGTGACTTTTTCATTACTATTAAAGGCTTAAGGTACTATTATTCACAAGTGAGTTATAGGTTTTTTTTATTGGTTGAGTTGTTTTGTTCTTAAAAAAGTTTCGATATAAAAAGATCGTGTTTAATATTACAAAATAAACTTTTTATCTTCTAAACGATTTTTTAGTATTATTTTCTTCACACGTGTTTTGAAAAACGTCGTATGATACACGTATCCGTATGTATTTATGATAACCGTCCTCGGGTCTCAATGGCGCCTCAGAGGTAATCACCAACATTACACTTGTACCGTAATATACTATTATTTTGTTGAGAAGAATGAAGCAAGCAAGTCCATCCTTATAAGGAGTCTATGAAGGAAGACAATCTACGGGGAACTATGACAATAATTTCTATTTTCTACTTTGCATTGCACAATAATCACGCGATGAAACCGCAGTAGGTATATAGGTACCACTTGGAGTAATTGCTAAGAAAGCACGCTTCGTTAATATGCACCACGAGTCCACGATAATTTAATATCACCGTGAACTTTCCCCGTCTAACTCGGTTAGGACATATTTTTAATGTAACCTTTAAAAACTTGGCAGTGCTACACAAACTGAAGCTATGAAGGTCTCAGTTCCTAGTACAGTTTTTGTAAACACGAAACACACTGTTCTTAGAATTTTAAGTACGCTCATTAAAAAGTTTTCAACTATTATAATTATTAGTCAAAACTTCTAGCTACTTTTGGCCGACCGAAACTTTGGTTTCGCCAATTCTGCATTTAGATGAATGGTTGACCTAAGTAAATGAACAATTACGGTGCCTCAAATAATTAATACTAGTCTTTATTTGCAAACCAAAAACATTGATGCTGTTATCATTGTATAATAGTACATTATGATACAAGTGAGCAAAGTTGGTCATTACAGCCGAGGCGGGATTGCAACACGAGCCGCAGGCAGGTTTTTATGTAACGACTAGTGATAGTTGCCGGGACCAACGGCTTAACGTGCCATCCGAAGCACGGAATCTTTCTTTTCAGACAGTCAGGTGATTTAGTCTGCAATGTCCTAACCAACTGGGGAAAAACGCTCAAAGTGACATATCCCTAGGTGTCTCCCGTGGGAATCTAACCCACTACCTCCCTGTCAGGAGCCCAATGCTCTTAACTATTAGACCAGTGGCGGATACAGGAGGGGGGCCCAGGGGGCCATGGCCCCCCCCACGAACCTCTGAATTTTGAGGCCGAGTAAAGAAATGAGCTCTCTTAATTTCTTTTAATCTTAATATGTGGCCCGAGTTGGCCGATGGGCCCCCCCCAACATGAAATCCTGGATCCGCCCCTGTATTAGACCACGGAGGCAGTTGACATTCCGACGAATAGGTAGGTACTAAGTTTATGTAGAGAGTTCTTACTATCCAATTTTTCCTTTGTTCCTAGCTAGCTTATAGCTAATCTAACTGTCATTAGTGCACGCATTACTAAAAAAGTTTGCAATTTTTCGTCAGTATCTAGGTAAATACATAAAAATGTAAGCGAGGTAATGCCGTGTGACACGCAAGGGAACGCGTGGCTTCATTCAAATGGCCGATGACGTGAAACGATTTACTCGTGCCCCCTAAAGGTACAATACAATCAACAAATGGCTATAGATGTGTAGGCATACTTGTGTAGTTATAGCTGTGCTGTACAGATAAATGTAGCTACTTGCAGTTATACAGTAAGGCGACCGCTTATGGACCAACGCATATGGGACAGCACATTTTTTTAAGTTCTAATAGTTGGTCCAACAGTAAAAGGGCCAGTAAAGGACCCAAAGGGCTGACTTACACCCTGTATAAAAGTTGAGATATTGTAAAAATAAGTTTAATTGTTAAACCAAGCCGTTTTAAGTTCATATGTTCTGAATTTTTAAGTAAAGTAATATCTTTTTAATAGCAAATAGGACCTAGGTGCCTGAAATCAGATCGCAAGAAAAACAATCATATAAGAATAACAATTTTGTTTTTTATACGTAGGTACGTATTGTATGTTCCTTAACCTTAGTTGAATTTCCAGTATACGTAAGGAAACAGCATAATATACCTAAATAATTTCACCTATATTGTAATTAGTCCCAATTTAAGTGAAATACTCTAAAATCGAATAGTAAAAATACATCCGCTCCGAATTAAAGTATTTAAAAAAGACGATTGCTTTAAAAACTTGCTGTAGTTATTTTTCTAAGTTAACATAAAACATACAGTCACGAAAATTAATTTAGTATATGGGGAGGTACCTAATCAATCACAACAGCAGCTTATAAATCAATTTTATCCGTTCATCTGTTTTGATAACATCTGAAAGTTCCTTCTAATTCCCGGACAAAAATATAATTTACAACCCTGATACGGAATCATGAATTCGCGTGTACAGAATTTTGTTTTAGTCTGTTTTCACTCGTTTAAATTGTAAAAAACGATTGATATTCATCCTTTTCCGTATAATCTGATAAAGCATTTCGTTTACGGCCCTTATTTTTATACCAGTTAATGTTCGGTACGAATTCAACGAAATTAACTTAAATGGTTTCCTTCCGCAATCAACTAAACGAAACATTCAATTCAGGAAAGCTCTTACAAGGTTTCAGAGTTAAACTTTCCAACGATAGGGTAGATAGTAGAGTAGGTAGCTATAATGAAATAGTGTGAAGTTTGAAGTTAATTGTGCACTTAACACACGCATTGTTTCAGAAAGACTAAGTTTAAATGTAGGTATAATAGATTAAAAATTATGTGCTAAACAGGATTGAATAAGTCTTTAGCATTATTCCATACAAAAAATCTTAACATTGCTGCAATTCAGACCATCAAACAGTTTCTTTTTACTATGAGACCAATAACGAAATCACGAAAAACGTGCCTACGTGCGTATTTTTGTTTATAATATTTACCTGAAGTCATAAATAGATCCGTAGATCCTCCTCATGCAGCGCAGGAGTCTCGATAAATTGTCCTTGCGGCATATAGATCCTCCTTTAGGTATATGGTTCATGAACTGGAAGTAGTAAAGTTATCCTGTAATACTTTAATCGTAGAATAAGACCATGCATAACGCACGGGTGCCTCAATGGGATACTCAGAGATATTCTAAATATAGCATACTCAGAATAAATTTTGTTTTATATTGGCACAAAAGGCTATACTTTAAAAAAAGAGCGCGATATCTATAAAATAAAATAACGTATGACAAGAAACTAAAGCCGTCTTTTACTGCCATCGCAAATGCATTTTTGTAAACTGTCAACAGCCTTTTTATCTTTTATTTGAACTCTTCAGCGTTTAGGGTAAAACAAGGTCGCTAATGTTAATACTAAAACTTCTAAATGCTGTAAAATGTACCATAAGAACTTTAAGTACCTAGGTACTAGGTTCGATGGCATAGACGGCCACACGCGGGTTAGTGTATGCGAAATTACTGCATCAAAAATCTAATATTTTTCCAAGACTTTTCTGCAACGATCGACTGCTAAAATACAAGCACAGAAAAGGTATATAGTTCTACATAATACGAGTACATGTATCTGCTGTAAGTTAAGTAAGCTGCGGTAAGTATCAACAGAATGACAATACGAGTAATACGAGTATGTATTGAATTTAAGCAATTTGCTTTCCTTGCCTTATATCTTTTCCACACAGCTTGCCTTCTAGAGTAGAGCCAGAGCCTTATGTTGTTCGGGGAGCATATGAAAGAGTTAACAGAAAGGACACCCATTGAATACTTACCTAGGTTGATAGGGTGCTGTTGTGGCAGGCGATGGTGGACTACGCAAAGTACAATGAAGGAAACTAAACAGACCTGCCAATCGCCGAGAGCTTTATAGCAGGCAGCGGGAAACGCGCTGGTCCTCCACCACAGGTTCCACTTCTCCTCACTAGTGTTGTAGCCCTGGTACATTCTCCAGCCACGCTCAGCACATACCTTCGTACATTTTAAAAAGTTATAAAATAGACGCAAAACTTGAAAACCAGTATTCGAAATTGATGTCTTCTTGACATTCTAACATAATATGCAAGGTATAAACAGAAATGCGATACTTACTTTAAGGGGATGCTTCAGACGATCAAACTAAACAACTATCATAATGTTCAACATTGAGATCTCGAAAAAAAACAGCTGTTCCCTTCATTTGAATCGAGTACCCATTGATATTTTCCTTGGAAGAACTTTATATTTCGCGATTTTAATATTGGTCCCTGAGTAAAAGTTGTTCAGTGAGTAAGAAGTGCTGAAATAACGGCTAAGAGAGTTGAACAGAGAAGAGGATGACATTTATGGCACCTACCCCAAATGATTTGAAATGGGGCAAGAGAATGATGAGTAAAAGTTGTTCAGTTTGATGGTCTCAAGTTCACGCTCTAAAGTACGTAACGCAACACGCAGACGGCCCGACAGCACAGTCTGTAGTGAACCTGCCTGCTGTGCCGGGGGTCGCGGGTTCGAATCCCGTAAGGGACAAATATTTGTATGACGAATATGAATATTTGTACCCGAGTCATGGATGTTTGTATCTATATAATGTATTCTATATCGTTGTCTAGTTATCATAATACAAGTCCAGGCTAGATTCTGGAACTTTAAATGTGACTAGATAATTTGTGTGACACTGTCCAAGATATTTATTTATTTATTTATGTTTACACCCGTTGCCTACCTATATGACTTTACTTCCTATAGCTTTGACATCATAGTTATCTTACCTAAGAGCTTCGTTCTTGCTACTGGAGTTATCGCCAATCCTGTCCCCTTTCTGCAAGTCCCTCGAGTTCCTAATACGACACGACATCCATATTTTCATTCACCTGTGCTAAATAGCTCTGTCTAGGTCTTCGCCTGCCTCTCAACCTTGACAAAGTTCATAAAAATGTCGATGACAAAAGGAAAGATGATCTACAAGTACCCAATCCATAATCGTCATTAGCGTATTATCTCCACCTGTATGTACAAGGCTCATCGAAGATATGCGCCACTAAACTGTATCCTTGGACATCTCAAACGGCTTCTATCTACAGTTTGCAAGTGAGTAAATAACAAGTAGCTAAACCAACCTTGACAAGAAGGCTCGGTCCAGATCCGTTATCATTGAGCCGGTAAATAAACGGTTCATCGCTACAAAAGCCTTCCTCCATGATTCCAAACTATCCTGAAAATTAAGATTCATTCAACGAATTTGTAATGTACTTTGCCAGTTCAATGTCCCTCTGCTAGGTAAAGGTCAAGGCCCTGTTATCATAAAGTAAGTAAGTTATAGGCAATAGAATCCCACCCGAATCGTGAAGAATCCTAGAATCCTGTTATCATATCAAAGAAATATAAATAGTGAGTTTTGAGTTTGTCAATGTTTGGAGCAACTCAACATCAAATATAGAGTAGGTACAACTTCCATGCCAAGTCTCTTAATTTAATTTCAATAAATATCAAAAGTACTTAGACCTTATCATATCAAACCTAAGTTTGTCTGAACCAAAATTTCACCATCAAAAGTTTTGAATTCAAGTCAAAATCACCGCTGAAAAAGATCAAAACATATTCTAACCTTAGTCTTCATATTCTCGGTCCTGTTGCCATCATCGTACCAAGAACACGTGGGTTGCGTATCAGTTGCATGACAGCTGATCATAGCATAGTAACCATCTATGTTCGAATCACGTTTCAGTATGTAGGGGGCTTCGGCGTGAACCCGACTGCGCCTCAAGCCCGCCCGCCCAACACTAAACTGGCTAACATTGCTGCCACATCCTTTCTGATATTTGGCGCTAATTCGGGGTGGAAAAAGCGCTAACATTTTCAAAAAGCGCTAGGTTTAAAAAGCTCTGTAGGTGTAGGCTGTGAATTGACAATTGGTTTAAAAATTAATAAAGCAATTGAAAAAAAAATTTGCACCCTTTATATGTAAAATTGCTTTTAAATATCAAGATTTGAATGGTTTTGAAAATATTTTTTAAAGCTATTATTATAACTAGCAACTAAGAGATTATACTACATTTAAAAGGGAGCTGAATTCCAAAAAATCGCTAGGACCTCCTCCCGAAATCCTAAGGTGGCAGCACTTGCCGTACATTGCAGGCTACAATTCATTCCATGTCAGAAGTCTCTTCAAAAAACCCTTGTGCGACAGTCATAAGGGTGAAAAAGGCTTGATTCAAGTGAATTCGTGTTTAAGGCCAAGTAAAGGCAGTGATTTATAGGCAAGGTTCCGTGACACGCCCGCGCTTCTGTAAAAAGCCACGTAACGTAAATGCATTTATGTGAAGATTATTAAAGATACATTTCTATTTTTAGTCTTTTTGTCGCGAGTTGCGGTTTTCGATGTTTTACATGAATGTTTATGGGATAGGAATGATGTTCTGAGAATACATTCGTTTATAAAACATAGTATAGACTGTTTTGACACTATCCGATCCAGTCTTCTTCTTATCGTGTCGGCAAGCCCTGGTGTCAGATTTTATTCAAACTGCCTTACGGCCGTTAGACGTGGTTTTTTATGTAACGACTACTACTACCAGAGAAAGTAGCCGGGACCAACGGCTTAACGTGCCATCCGAAGCACGGAATCATTTTCCTTTTCAGACAATCAGGTGATTCAGCCTGCAATGTCCTAACCAACTGGGGAAAAACGCACAAAGGGATATATCACTAGGTAGCTATCCCCCTTGGGAATCGAACCCACGACCTCCGTGTCAAAAGCCCAATGCTCTTAACCATTAGACCACCTTAATGGTAACCATTTCCATGTGTTTCCCTTCTATTTTCATTTACGTACGATATTCAGAATGTTGATATCGCGAAGGTCGAATTCTCGGTGTCATATTTATCACTGAAGTTTTGCAATCTCGAAGCCCTGCGCCCGCGGCATGATCGCGCGATAAAACGCTATCGCGCCCTAGCTCCCTTTCTTTTTGCGCGCGAACGAACGAGTTAGCAGGCGCGATAAAACGTTTATCCATGTATCATGCCGCGGGCGCTGCTGCCTTAAATGGTTGAAATCTCGATGGGTCATTATCGTCAAACGTAAACCAGCCGGTAATTACTTAAGTATAATTAATTACATGATAAAATGTATGTTATCTGGGGTCATCAATCATTTTGAAACACTTATCTCTAAATATCACTACCTACTTATTACCCTACTACCTATATTCTCACATGGCCGGTCTGTAAGAAAGGATATGGCTGACATAGCTTCAGAGTAGGTAGGTAGAACTATAGTATAATATTACCTATTCTTCTATGAGGGCTAAAAAGTACCCATAAAAAATAATTAATAAAATAAAGGCCTCCGCTCATTGCAGCGATTTTATCGAGCGATAATATCGCTGCGATTTTGCGATAATTGTTTCCAGTACATTTTGTATGGGGACGCGCGCGATCCTACACACTGCCGCGATATTATCGAGCGATAATATCGCTGCGATTTTGTGAGAATTGTTCTCAGTACATTTTGTATGGGGACGCGCTCGATCCCACACGCTGCCGCGATATTATCGCAACCTGACGCAATCTCTTTCTACTACAATCAGTGGTGTGCGCATGCGTGACGCCAATCGCGGAATCGCTGCAGTGTGGAAGGTGTCGCGATATCGCTGTCGATAATATCGCTCGATAAAATCGCTCGATAATATCGCTGCAATGTGCGGAGGCCTTAAAACGGTAGAATACAAACCCTTCGCCTTTAATTAGATTGAAACAATCACTACTTTTTAAAATCAAATTAGAAAGTCTTAATTTAAGTTGTTCCCATACTTCCCGTAACCCAGTTCTGTAAAAACACGATTGCGTGTTAGAAATGATAAGTTATCATATTATCATAAAGCGGACCCCTTGAAAAATCAAACGCGACTGCCTTCGGTTATCGCTCCCTCGGGAATATGGATTGGGAATATACGACATATGTCTTCGAATACACTATGATTACTATTTAAATCCAGATATAACGACCTGGAGGCTAAGCACGAATACTGTATACTACCGTCAATATATTCACAATTTTGTATATTTTTTAGGCTTATGACAATTCGCTACAAACTTCGAACTTCGTTGACACTGAATCATCTGGTTTTAGTACGTTGTAGGTTTTCCAGTTTTCCTAGAAATCTTATAGGTGATTTTTTATAGGAAAGACATTTTGACACTATGAACATTTGTATGTATAGGAGACAATAAGATTCTCCATACTAAGTGGCGTACCTCGGAAAAAGCTCAAAATCCCGTCCCATAGATGTATTGCCAATATACGCTAAATGTTGAAAGAAACCCAATATCCTTTCATTTCAATTACAGCCTGTATAGAACATTAAATTGCTGCGAGACAACATAGCAAATATTGTTCCATATATTATTATCCCATTTATTTATTATTTATAGAACAATTATTCATTTAATTACATCACCGCGTGAGAATTTATTCTCATGAATAAAGGAACCAACTATTATTTATTGCATATACCTAAGTAATTATCTTTGAATACTTACTTACCTGCTCAACATTCACAAAGAGATTATTTGAATTCTTCACTCCGACCAAGTAAAATTTCTGTATACCTACGTAATACCGGCTGCTCTCAAACGGTGTAGGAAAACATCGTGAGGAAACCTGCATACGCTGAAAAAGAAATTCTGATGCGAATGCGAAGTCTACCAATCCGCATTAGGCTCGCGTGGTAGACTAATGTAATGACCAATGACCATACACTCTAGGTCTGTGTCCTGTTGTAGTCGGACGCATACAGGGTGTAACAAAACACCCTAGCCATACCTACCATACTTAAGGCGTATCATCTCTGGACCACGACTCTCCATACTAATCGATGCGAACGAGCGCGTGGCTCAGGTCAGAATTTAGCCGTTTTCTTTGAAAAATTCGATGATTTTTTATTAATTTTGAAAAAGTAAGAAAACCACATAATTCTTAATTGTGTTGTGGACAATATTTTAAATTTTTATTTTCTTCCTTTAAAAATGTAAGAATAAAATGGTTACAACTGGAAAATAAGGGGTGACTTTAGGTTAATGAATAATATGGTTACAAATTTACCCAAAATCAGGAGGTAGCCCCTTTAGGGGATGCTTCAGACCATGAAACTGAATAACTTTCACATGGAGAAAACTTCGAAATCGCAAAAAAAAAATCAGCTGTCCTATACAAAACTGCAGTACCCAACTACCCACCGACTCGACTAACAGCTGACTTTATTAATTTTTTCTTGATGTTGGCTCCATAGAGAAAGTTGATCAGTTTCATGGTCTAAACCACCCACCTAAGTTTGACTAGTGTGTTTTGTTACACCCTGTATAGGCTGATGACGATGATAGCATTGGATAGACAATAATAAAAGCAGGTTGTCAAACTATTAAACTGTTAAAAATGTCTCGAACCGAACTATTTAAAACAATTTTTACTTTCTACAATTGCCATGAAATGTTCCAAGGACACGAATAGATTAACGAAGTAAAGTTAACTTCCGAAGTAAAGGTTAACGCAAACTGTTACTAATAGCGGTGGAATTGTTTGAAATGCATCAGAATAATGCAATTATGGCTCGGTAAACGTTCTTTATTAAAATTAATGGTTTCAAAGTTCGAAGGTCGGAGAAAAGTTTTGATATAAAAGGTGACTCTACCTTTCTAAATAATTTCTCTGACTTTTTAAAAAGCCGTGTTACTCTCAGATGCAGACACGCTCATTAACGTTAATCCTCCATTAAATCTCTTGCTGTCACTTTTTGTCTCGTTGACATAGTAAAAGCTAGCAAGAGATTTAATGGAGGATTAACTTTAATTAGAGTTTCTGCAACTGAGTGTTACTCTAACTAAAATTAAACCAGGTTGTTCATTAAATAGTATATAGACTGATCTTTAGTTTAGCAGGGCGACTAGGCGACTGTTCGATGCACGCTCAGGTTGAATCTTACCAAAAAGTTTTTAGAAACTTATGTAGGTAGGTAATCATCATCAACATCATCATCATCAGCCTATACACGTTCCACTGCAGGGCACAGCCCTACCCTCTAGGAGGGTGTTTGGGCGTTAGGCCTCCACGCGTGCCCAATGCGGATTGTTAGACTTCACATATGCATCAGAATTTCTTCGTCTGCCAATGTAGGTTTCCTCATGATGTTTTCCTTCACCGTTTGAGAGCAGTCGGTAATACGTATATAAGAAAAACTCATTGGTACATGGCATGTTGTCCGTGCGGATCCGAACCCGGACCTCTTGATTGAGATTGCATACCTCTCCCAACGCGCCACCGAGCTCCGAGGTAATAATGGCCTGCAAACATCTTGAGCAAGACCTTGACTGTGCAGTATACATTTGTAGGCGAAAGCGCTACTGCAAATAGGTACCTTTGAACTCCGCCTTTTTTCAAGTTTTTTGCCGATACCTACTGTACAATTTGTAACAACAATGGCACAAATTATTTAATAGATACTACGGACAACCGACGCGTATGCTCTGTGGTTTCAGAATATCTCTAACTACACCCTCAGAGAATATAGTCGTGAGCATATGCTTATGCTTACTACCGATAATGGCTTCTTGGTGAAAGAAATGGTTATGGACTCACTGTATCTGTAATACCTACTGGACCAAGGAATACAAGAGTCTATGGGTCATGCTAACTAAATATCAGTTGGAATATCTCAGGAGCGAATTTTCTCTCGCAGCTCAATCTTATAGTATTTAAAAGGGAACGGGTATAGGTACTTATTACTTTATGAACTCTACTTTTTTTTATTTTAAAGAATGGCCGGCTGCTTATGCTTTGCATTTAGTTTTACTTCCTTATCTGATAATGTGACGTAGTTTGTGGGGAGTATCCTAAATTAAATCTCAACGATTGCTTTATCATTTTTGTGTGATTTAACAAAAAGCCACGTGGCCAGTCAACCCGCGCACGTATATGTTACGTCCGTCCGTAAATCTACTAGCCACTACTCATGATCTAAATACTTAAACAGGGTCCTTCTTAATATGCTGACACTTTTAAGGCCAGGCCACACAGAGGCGGGACTGCGGGAAAGCGGTCCGGGGGCGGACCTGCGGGAAGCGAATATCTCCGGACCAGCGCTTATTTCTCTGTTACAGGGGACATACAAACTCGGACATGACCTTTCCACCACACCATACACTACAAAACACACAAAAATCTTCGCTGGTCCGCAGATATTCGCTTCCCGAGGAACCGCCACCGGCCCGCTTTCCCGCAGGACCGCCTCTGTGTGGCCTGAGCTTTAAGGAGATGATCAGACCATCAAACAGATCAATTTACCAACATCGAAATCGCGAAAAAAAACACCTATACACTTGGGCTCAAAAAGGTTTGCAGTTTTGTGCCATAGAGAAAGTTATCCTCTTAAAAAAGTGTCAGCATATTAAGAAGGACCCTGAAGTAAACTTAATCCCGTAAACCAAGCCCTTACGAATTGCAACATTAGTTATAAATAATAACGAGGAGCGTGCAAAATGCAAATAGCAGAACTAATGAATGAGCGGGACGCACGAATGGCGAATATAATCCGCAAAGTGCAAGGTCTCTCTGCAAACTATTTACTGTTTTGTTATCTACAGGGTGAAATTGATATCATTAGCATCCTTTTATAACCTAAGAGTCTACCCATCAAACTGAACAACTTTTACTATGGGAGCAAACCAATCGGAACAAAAAAAAAATCTGCTGTCCCATACATTTGAGTCACGTAGGCAGCGGCGGCGGCGGGTGCAGTTTAGTATGGGACAGCAGATTTTTTTTTTGCTCCGATTTGTTTGCTCCCATAGTACAAGTTGTTCAGTTTGATGGGTATACTCTTAGTTTAAAAGGATGCTAATGGTATCAATTTCACCCTGTATACTTATAAAAGAGTTCCGTGACGTCCGTGACTGACTGACTGACAGACAACGCACAGCCTACACCGCTGAAGATAGAAACATGAAATTTGGAATATACAGGGTGTAAAGTGACAGCCTAGCAAATACTGAAACAGTGGATTCAGACCATCAAACTGAACAACTTTCACTATGGAGCCATATGGATGCTAATGATATCAATTTCACTCTGTAAACTCCCAACGACTACAAATTTTGAGGAAAAGTCAAACAATTTTTTGGTGTTTGCCAAAAAATACCCACATTTCTCACATACTTCAAACTTCAATTATTAATTCTGGAGAAATTGGTAGTTTTCACTAAATTTTACTCTTCCAACTCAAACAATATCACTTTAAAAATTAAAAACCATCATATTTACATTTCTTTATAAAAGTTATTATAAATGTATTAAGTATTAATTTATATTTACTAACTTAATTACACTATTAAATACATTCCACACCAATTTTATTTCAACTGTCCTTAAACCGTGCAAAATCTTAAATGTGATGTCAATTTGAAACTTTGGCAGGTTTTCTTTTTTCCAATGACACTTGGTATCCATCGACTGCTTTCATCATAATGTCCAGTTTGACCCTAATATGAGGAGCTGGGGATGTCTCCTTGTCACCAACCACCCTGTATCTGCGAAGAATCGACGAGAGAGCTATCTTCACTGACATCAAAGCGTATTGGTAACCTGTGAAATAATCATAGAGCAATTACACGCTCCCCTATGAGCATCTTATAAAGATATTATTACACGAGAAACTTTTTAGTTTACGATAGGTACTACAAAACGTCTGGGTTCAAATAAATAAACGTTTTTACAAATTTTCTACACTGGTTTCACCGTTGTTTACATTTTGTCGCTCTAATTCCTGGATGGAGATTAGTATCAATTAAATTTTTGTTTAATGGCATCCGATGTGTTATCACAATTCAGCCAACGTCTCGTTATATGAAGATTATACGTAGGAAAATGATCAGTAGTTTTCATTAAGTCTAGAGTGGCAGTTTTGCCAATGTAAGTAGTTTAGAGTCTAACACAAAAGAGTTCACAAAATGGCCGAGCCGCATGGCCAGAAAAATCACGAGCCGACGCAGACGTCCTCTCGGTAGACCTCTAGCCACGCGACCAGATTAGTATCGTTATGTAGCGTTTACAAAACGACCTGTCATCACAAATATAGAAAAATAAATATTGCAATGAGAACTGTAATCCACGTACGAGCATTATAGGTCATTCAGTTTTAATAAAATGTCTTACATCCCATTGTCACACTAATTATTGGAATCCCAATCTAGGATACCACATTGAAACAATTAAAACCGTTATATATGCGTAGTAAAATACAATTTGAAGTCTAGAGTGATAGATAAAAAGTATAAAAACATCATAATATATTAAAAACCGGTAACCTGGTAGATAAATACACCGTGTCAGTTTGTCTAGTCAAGATCCAATTAAACGACAAAGACTTGTTTTCTTTTGTTTATTTCAAAAGACAAACAACGATGATAAAGTCATAGGGAAGTCCTTATTTTAATACGCAATAACTAACAGCTCGTATTACTAATAGTACCTTCTAGGTAGGTATATCTAGAACGTTTACGACAATTAAAAATTACAAGAAAAAATCACCTTGTCGCGTAAATCTCAACATTTAAATGAAGGTACCCATTATACCTATTGCATTATTACGACGTGAGATGTCTGCGGTTTTATTCATTTATTCATAAAGTTGAAAAAACAAACGACCTACGCTAACAAATTACGAGAAAATACAGATTTTTACAAGAAGATTTAGAGAAAATACAGATGAATGATGTCAAAAAGGAATTCTGTATTGTAGACTAGGTAAATACATACAGGGTCCTTCGAAATATTCTGACACTTTTTTAAGGGGATGTTCAGACCATCAAACTGAACAACTTTTTCTATGGGATCAACATCGAAAGCGCGAAAAAAAATCAGCTATCCCATACATTTGGCTTGAGTAGGTTTGCAGTTTTGTATGGAAGAGCTGATTTTTTTTTCGCTATTCGATGTTGGTCCCATAGAGAAAGTTGTTCAGTTTGACGGTCTGATCATCCTCTTAAAAAAGTGTCAGCATATTAAGTTAGACCCTATATAAGGGCGGGCCGCAGCGCAAAAATCCGCCCAAATCGCTTCCATATAATCTAAATTATGAACTACCTACGCTCTGGGGCGGAGCGGGTCGCATTTTTGGCGGCGGTTTTCTTTCAGTGGGATGTGGCCCGCTCCGTCCCAATCCGTGCCGTCGTAGTTCGCTATACCAAGCGGAACTTTTTGCAACGTAAAACGTCAATCTAAAAATTCGAGTCGTTACCCGTGGCACAGGATGTGGACCCGGTGGGTTAACCCATTACCGGGTCCACGGGTAATAATACGTTGCGACCCGGCCCGCTCTAATGTGCGAAGTAAGTAAACATTTTCCGCTGCGATGCGGTCCGCTCCGCCCCGATGGTCATAATATGAGCTTACCAAATACAAAAATATACTAAGCAGACATAAAAAAAGGTTAGAACCCTATACTGCCGTGCTAAGCCAAAAGGGCACATACATGCCCGTTTTAGCGATTTCGAGAAAAACGTGTTTTTATGTTTTTATAGATCACATTAAGAAATACGTCCAAACCGCTTAGAATAGTTGTTATAATTTACGGTTAAAATTTATTTATTTTATTTTATTTATTTAGATTTAGGATTACTAACAAAGTTAACACAGATACAATCACAGTTCTAAAGCACAATAGGCACAGTGCAACCTCACTTATAAGTAACCACGGCAATCAATTGAACAATTATAGCAACCATCGTGTTTCTTGCTACACTTTACGTCTTATTGTACTAAGGTAAGTGAATCATACTAGGTACTTTTTCCCTTAATATTTCAGACATTCCGACGTCTAATATCTCTAGGAATTTTTGAGAAAAACATCTTTACGTCTAATTGGTTAGTCGTTTTTCAGGTACTTCTTGTAAATATATTACTTTAATTGTTTACAAATTCTGGTTGCTTACACTTCAAGGAATCCAAATAAAAAAAGAACAGATTTGGGGTCATTTTTGGACATAGGCCCTTTTGGCTTACCACGGCCAGTATAATTAAATACTCTGTGGTAGAACTAAATGATTTCTTGTAAATAGGTCCAGCCGTATCTTATTCTTTTTCTGAAAGTGGGTTATTGAATGACGTGGCAGGTACCTACATCTGCTACACAATAAACACTTGTTAAGTAATTCCCCCTCTATCATTATTGTGCGGAATTACACAAAGAACGTTACAATACTAATACTAGGTTTTATTCGGGATATAGTAAATAAAATAGCACACTTTTCCAATAACGACACGCCTACAAATAATTATAAAATTCCTAGAACTGGTCTAATCTGTTATAGATTTCCTGCTGTACTCTGGTTATCATACTGTTGCTATAATTATACATTTATATCAATTATACAAAGACAATTGACATGTATAAAGGATTTACGAGTTTAAATAAATGTGTTACTTAAGTATACAATTTGATAGTTATATCGAATTAATCGTTACCATCAGTGCGATTGATCCAACTGTTGGGTATAGAGTTCTTCTTTTTCAGCCTGTCTCTCGTATATTTACCTGATTGCAGGCTGTGTACCTAATTGATGATATTTAAGTTCTTATGCAAAAAAAAATCTAAGTGAAAAGTGTCATTACTAAAAATGTAAAAATTGTTAGCTATTTACTTATACAAATCTGAATGATGATGAGTATTAGCTCGTCATCCCCCCCAGGCCAAAAAGTGAATTATCACTTTTTGAGGAGAATTTATCATTGCAGTAACAAATGTAGTGAACTGAAGTAACTGAAGTTGTTCTGTTTTGGGAGAATTTCGTTTGATAGGCAAAACCAAAAAATATTTTTCAAACTTTTTGGACCATTACCTTCGCCGAAGGCCCTAGAACTGATTGCCTGTTGGACCACGAAACGGCAAAAATGTACTTTTTACGTTTTAATTATTGCCTATTTTAAAAAAATACAATGTGCTAATAAATTAACATAAAACAACAACATGTAACTTTTCAGATACTTAATTAATTTTAGACTTACCAACACAATTCCTGGGGCCACTACTAAACGGCATATAACTGCAAGGGTGAACGTTCAGCCTCTCCGGGAGGAACCTGTCGGGGTCAAAGTGTTCCGCGTTGGGGCCCCAGTATTTAGGATCCCTGTGGGCCCCCCAGATCGACACCACCACGCCCGAGCCAGCCGGGAGCGTGTAGCCAGATGCTGTAGAAGAATTAACGCAAAGATTTTTAGTTAACATTATCAGTAGAACATTGAAATATTGAAATTTTGCATCCTACCTACTTCCTTCTTACTATCCTATTAACCCTATCCTATCCTACTTCCTACTAATTATTATAAATGTGAAAGTTTGTGACGATGTTTGGATGTTTGTCGCTCAAACACGCATAAATTGCTGAACGGATTTGAATGAAATTTGGCAACAGCTAGTAAAATAAAATTAATTATGACTAGGATCTTTACTGTGCCAATATTTTGTCATCAATCAACTTACGTACTGCATCATCATTATCATAACAGACGAGACGTTCACTGCTGGACATAGGTCTCTCCTTAGGATCGCAACAACGGTCCTGCACTACCCTCATCCAACAGGTCTTCACCAAATCGTGGTAATACATGCATGCATATTCTCTCATTGGGGTAGGCAGAGAAAACAGAACGCCATAAAATAGTGCCTAGATCGTTCTCTTTCGACGATCTCACTCACGCTTGCCTTATAAATCTCACTCGCCAATTTTTTCTCATCCAATCTTTACATATAATCAAACGATTTCAACATACCTTTCTCTATCTTTGTTCCTCTTTCATACCACAATTTTCTTTGATCACACTATTTTTTTCACTTTGTCCATCACAGTTACACCACACGGTCTTACAATAGTGTAATTAATAAATGGACTGTGGTGTGGATCTTTCATCTAACATAATGATTCCCAGGCTCTATTACTATAGATTACATAGTGCTATTACTCAACATTATTATAAATGGCATCGCACCGCAATGGAAAATACGCTACGGGAATCCCAGGCCAATTTAGTTTACAGCTGCTGCTTTTCTGAATTCTCTAAAACGACATTAAATGTTTTTTTAATAACAGATATAAATAAAAAACGGTCAAGTGCGAGTCAGGTTACTCCCTCATCGAGGCCGAGGGTTCCGTACCACACCACCACACAAAATATTAACTTAAAAAAAGTTTTGTTTTCTCCGGGACCTTCAGCGCGAGACCGACTCACACTTGGCCAGTTTTTATTAATTTTTGTAATACTGTAGAGTTTGCTCTATAATCACACCAAGTTTGACACTTGTATGTATTACCGTTTTTACGATAGAGCGAGAAGAAAAAAACGTTAGCTAGCCTACCTATTACCGTTCTAAAGTTACAGCTCTAAAGAGGTGGGACAGACGGACGGACGGACGGACCCTTTTCCACCCTTTGGGAACGGAACCCTAAAAAAGAAATATAAATCTTAGTTAACTTACGAAGCTTGGTGTCTTCCAAGACTTTCCTGATGATGAAAGGCACCGGTGGGTAGAGCCTCATGGATTCCTTCACGACTCGCTCCAAATATTTGAGAGTCATCAAATCATCTTTTACTAGAGGTCTATCGGAATCACCGAATACATCGTGCAATCTGAAAAAGAACGTATTATTATGAGAAAACGAAATATATTTGTTAATATGCCACAATTATTTAAAAAAACGTATATTATTAACGTTATTTAGTAAAATTTTCCAGTAAGACCTAAGATTCACTGAATAGTAGGTAATTATAAAAGCCTCAACTGTTCTATTAATATAAGCCGTTTTACGGGAATTATCAGACCATCAAACTGAACAACTTTCTCTCTCTCAAACTCGAAATCGCGAAAATTAAATTCAGCGATTCCAGACTAAATTGCAATCCTACTCTACCTAGAACGAATCGTTCTAGTACTCTACCCAACACAGGCTGAACAGCTGATATTTATTTCGCGGTTGTTCAGTCGATGGTACGTCAGCATATTAAGTTGGACCCTGTTTTCGTACTTACTAGGTATTACCAGTAGGTACTCATATTTGGTAAATCTTATTAAAATGGCAGCGGCCAGCAGATTGAGCCGTAAAAAATGTATGGGAGCTAGATCAGAGGGCCTACCATGAGTTTTCCCTGTACTTTACTACTGTTACGTCGCCAATTCGTATGACAGAAATTAGTTCTCAACGTAACCACTAGGAGCGCTGTACGAAATTCAATACAAAATTGGTGACTTAACTACAGCAGTAAAGTACGGTGAAAACTCATGGTAGACCTACAGGTACCTAGATGGCTCGCGGTGCGATAGACAAAGCTAAAAATGCTGCGAAACTGTGCTGCTGGCGGCTACCATGTTGGTGAATTGAGCCTTAGTGGTCCTGAGTTAGTGGCCTACTGCTTGCTCATTGCACGAACGAATTTAACGAAACGAACGAAGAATAATAATTTCTTTTAAACACCTAACTATCTATCTATACTAATATTATAAAGAGGAATGATTTGATTTTTAGTTTGTTTGTTTGTTTGTATATTGAACAGCTCCGAAACTAATGGACCGATCTGAATAATTCGTTCACTATTAGAATTTTCACATAATTTCACTGAAAAAATAGAAGTTAAATTAATAACTCACTCTTCATATACCTTCTCTTGCACATCTGGATATTTGGCCAACAATTTCAGAGTGAACCCGATGGCCACAGCTGACGTATCTGTACCAGCTATGGTCAAAGTTATGACCTCCTCCCTTAGTTCCACATCATTATATCCCTTATCACCACCAGATAAGGTTATTAGGAGATCAAGGAACGTTTTCCTTTTGTAGTTATCGAATACTGTAACATTAACGATATCAATGTTGATTATGTTATGAGACATTTCATTACTAAAGTAGAAAATTTCAAGTGTTTAGATTACCATTATAACAAAATATAATAATCATCTATACTTATAAAAGAGTTCCGTAATTGACTGACTGACTGATTGACGACAACGCACAGCCTGAACCGCTGAAGATAGAAACATGCGATTTGGAATATAATATTCTACAGAGGCTGTAGTGCACTAAGTATTGTCAAAATTTACAAACCATGCTAAGAAGGTATCTGTTTCTAGGTTCGACTTACCGTTTTCAGGATCTAATGCTGCATCAGGTGACTCCTTCTTACGTTTTATTTCTTCTCGCTTCTTTCTGATAACCTACGAGATAATAAATCATTTAATTTCGTTTATTTTCAAATGAGTTGGATTTTAATCCTGTCATGTCATTGTAAGGAGAGCGTCGGTCGCGCGTTGCGGAGAAGTATGGACAGGCAGGACACTCAAACCATGAGGGTCCAGGTACTCCAGGTTCGGATCTGCACGGATGGCATGCCATGTACCATTGAGATTTTCTAACTTATGTACGTAATACCGACAGCTCTCAAACGTTGCAGGAAAATATAATCCTGAGGAAACCTGCATACGCTGAAGATGAAATTCTGATGTGTAGTAGCCATGTGAAATCTAGAAATTCGCATGAGGCACGCGTGTTTGACTCACGCCCATACAAACTCCTTGAGGATAGGCCTGTGCCCTGCAGTGGAAGGTTTATAGGCTGCAATGGATGATGAGGTATTTAGCATGAGACTAATAAATCTCTATTAAGTCTTACCTCATCAGTAAAGCCATTCATGAGTTCGATGCACTTCTGGTGCTCGGTGAACTGAGGGAAGAACCTGAAAAGCCAGTCAGGCTGGAGCCACAGGTGGAAGATCCTGGAACAAATGATGTTCAGGACCCTACTCAATGCTAGCAGGAATGGTGAGTTACTGTTTCCTTGAGCGTTTATTTTCACCCCCATCGCTGTTTCTGTTGAGGAATTGTTTTATCTCAGAATCTATTTGTAATTAGATGAGAGGAAAGAAGGGAATGCAAATGAGATATTATTTATTCTCTTAATCTCAAATGCAGAAGGGCTGAAATAGTGTATACAATCCTATGTCCTGTCCTAAAATTGTTATTTTAGCCTGATAAATCGTAAAGGATTCCCGAGATTCTGGCTTGCCGCATGCGGGGCCCATTGTATCATGTTTAATGACTTACTCTATTTGTTAGTTACGATATTTGTATTGTAATCACTTTTATTATTTATGAAATAATCGTATTCTTCCACCTTTCAAAGACAATTGCTGGTTACATGCGGGCCTTAGGAAAATAAACTTTTGGACCCGAGAGAGTCTTGCCACTGGTGGAGGCTGATGAGGTGGCTGGCCGGTTGCTAGGGAAAATCCTTAGCTATGCTAATGCCTGCAAACCAGGATGAACAGCGGCAACCACTCAAAACACTAGACAATTATGCCCAGCACAGATCACCTCCAATAGATACCGCATACAGGGACGCCGACGCGCACCACACATCTATGATTTTGCACTGATATAAGCAACGGGATAGAGCGAGATCGGAATAGTGCGACCTTGAAATGACCAATCATGTTGCATTATTTTGTTCCCCGCACCCGCACCTACCGCCAAATATGGTGACTTCGGGCCTGTACAAAATTGTCCTCGTGCGGTATCTATTGGGGGTAATCTGTGGTGCCCTGCGAGCCCGGGGGATGACTCTAATCTGTCATCAAACCCACAATGAATTTGATCAAAGAAGATAGGAGGAATCAAATGCAATAATAATGATATTTTTTATAGATGACAAAACAACGAGAACACTGTAGGCTGTAGGCCTGTACCTATTTGAAATAAGTTTTCTCATTTCGTCAACAAATATATAAGAATTAGTTGAACGTTAACTTTGCTCTAAACGCGAAAGTTTCCAACTCGGTTCTAATTCTGACATTAGAATAAAAACAAAAGACTTCGGTATTATTAGAAACGCTAAATCCTAAATTGCGTGTAGGTACAGACCCAACGACATTAGTAAACCTAGACCTAGTTCAAATCAAGAACATGAATAATAAATCACAACATGACAAAACAAATTTACTGACCCATTTCATAGCAAAAAACAACATTAATCACGCCACGCACGTTCCATTATTGTCATATGGATATTTATTTACATAAAAATGTAATAAAAGTCCAGTTGGGTTTCGTCCATGGACTTCCCTGTTGCCCAACTACGAGTATATGGCAATGGATGCCAACGATGGACAATGACAAAATGAACGTGAGCAAATGAAGTACCCAGTTCAAACGTTGCGTACGATACGTACTCCTGAGAAAACGTATTCAAAATCGTGTTCAGAAAAGTGCTGTTTCAAATCAAAGAGCGGGACAACCCTCCGCAGACTGAAACGGTGAACTCGGTCTGAGTTCAAACTGAACAACTTTCACTATGAAGCATGAAGCAATAAACCATTGCTATGGAGCCTACCACAGGAAGCGCGAAAAAAATCTGCTGTTTCATAAAAAGCTACTGTACCTACCCGACTCAAATATATGGG
Organism: Agonopterix heracliana; assembly: GCA_963693445.1. Lineage (NCBI taxonomy): Eukaryota > Metazoa > Arthropoda > Insecta > Lepidoptera > Depressariidae > Agonopterix > Agonopterix heracliana. Next base: position 9,734,014 of record OY856310.1, read on the forward strand.
ATAACTGATTTTATTTCACGTTTCCTGAGGTAGGCTCCATAGTGACAGTTGTTCAGTTAGATGGTCTGAGTTCGCCGTTTCAGTTTGCGGAGGGATATCCCTTACGCCCTGTATAGATTAGATAGACTTCGTAGATTATTTAAGCAGTGTTCATAAATAAACCAAAACCTAAAAACCATTGCTACGGGATCTAATCTAATGATAACTGAACGACATTCGATGTGTGTAACTTTTTAAAATTTGCTACAACTAGGGACAATTGCAACGAATTTTGAGTTTTTGTGAAAAAGCGAGGACCGAGGATAGATATTTGTGGCGCGCCTTTGGAGAGGCAGAGGCCTATGTTCGGCAGTGGACGATGATAGGCTGATGATGATGATGATAAATTGGGTAACTGGAAACGCTCGCGAAATCAATATCTTCTAATAAGATAATCAGAGGATATGACCCTGACCAGGACAGCGTGGCATAAACAAATGGAGGCGTAACCTAGCCGTGGATGGATTCATGCTTGTAGATGATGTTGATGAATAGATAATAGATAAATAACTTACCGCATACAGAGTCCAAGGTGTAAGAAGTGAGGAAAGGCCAAATGCTGAACTGTTCCTTATCGGAGCGACCGTCCAACAACTTGGCAAGCTTCTCGCTTTGCTCCGAGAATACCTCCAGGAAATTCTCTATTATCTTTGGGCTGAAAGCCGGCACTATGACCTTCCGTCTCTTTCTCCAGATTGGGACTGCGTAGAAAAGGTAATTAGGTAATGTACTCTTATCTGACATCAAACCCACAATGAATTTGATCAAAGAAGATAGGAGGAATCAAATGCAATAATAATGCTATTTTTATAGATAAAACAAAAATAAGTATACAGGGTGTAAGGAAAAGTATCATTAACCATTAAAACCACATACCCTACCCATCAAACTGTTAGGTAGGTACTATGGGAGCAAAACCTGTCAGAACAAAAAAATATGCTGTCCCCTACTAAACTGCAATACCTACTCGATTCACACGTATGGGACAGCAGATTTTTTTTGTCTGACAGGTTTCCTCCCATAGTAAAAGTTGTTCAGTTTGATGGATAGATTATGTGGTACTTTTAGGTAGTGTACCTACTTATTCTAATCTGACCTAGACATCCTAATGAACGACCAAAACAGTTAAAGGAACGACATACATTTTCTACATACAACATTAGTGGGCTTTATAATGTTAACAAACATGTCTTAAAATACAAAGCTGCCGTAAACTATTGTTTTGACCTCATGAGAAGAACAACATCTACATAAGGATGTGGTTTTGTAAAAGGAAAAAAATAACGCTTATTTTTATGACGGTTTAAGGGGACGATCAGACCATCATACTTTGTATATTCACTTGATATGACAGGTGAATGAACCTTTAGTTCAACACCTTTAACTATAGCAGAAAAGGCCAACAACATTCACCGATGTATTTGTCTAACCATAATGATGTAACTATATCGTTTAACGATAATAATAGTGACCCCATGTTTTGTTAAATAATTATATGGAGTGATCTGGAGTGCGATTTTTGAATCTCATTCGGTGAGCTCAGCAGTTGAAAATGTCAAAATAACTATGGAGATATGCATCTTTCTACTGCTGATTTGACTTTCAAAAATAGCACTCCTGAAGCATGATTTTTAAAAGTCTAATCAGCATTAGAAAGATGCGTATCTCCATAGTAATTTAGACATTTTCAACTGCTGAGCTCACCGAATGAGATTCAAAAATCGCACCCCTGGTCAATGATTAATACTAACAAGAACTGCAGCAAATGCATCGCAATAGGATCAATTCAATTATTGAATATGCAATAAGAAATGTAAGAGCAAGTATTTACAAGACACAGGGCCTGTTCTGTTTCATCGCTTTTGGATAAGTTCTTTTTTTTTTTTTATATAATTAATGGCTTTTTGCTTGTGCGTAGCACCGCATTTCCGCCAGTGTCAAGTGTAATTTATGGGAGTATCTATCCCAATCTCAGGGATTGTATTTGTTCAAGAACAAGAAGAGATTGAGGATTGCGGAGCCTCGTGGCAGGCAAAAACGCGACGCGCGAAAACCACGCGAGATGTGTGCTTGGGTTAATTCCTGCAAAAGCTAACAAGAACTTATTCGGAAGTGGTGAAACAGGCCCCTAGTTATAGCTTTATTCGAATTCATTAACAATAAAATTAACATCAACCTAAACTGAACTTCAAAATATAACTTTCAACAATGAGGTCTCAGAAACAAACTTATCCTACTCGTGACATAATTTAAATTTAAGTAATAAAGTATCTTTTTGGGGCAAACTTTGACGTTGATTATAATTCGAAACGCGCTCCATACAAACGAAATCTGATTTTCAAGACTAACTAATTAAATTCTATGAAAATTTTCAGAAACAATCTGGAAACTAATCTTCAACGCTAGGATTAATTTAAGATTTGTATTGCAATTTTTGAGGCACTGTAAATTTAAAATTATACATTTTAACGAAAATCTGACAACATACAAGCATACTATCTTATATGCTCTAGCAAATGACGATCCTGGGTGACAGAAAAGGGTGGAGCGACGGAAAAATGCGATGCTGTGCTGTGTGGCGTAGTTCAGTTTCTAGATTGTTTCTGAAAAAAATCCGTTTGTATGGAGCCAAAATCAGAATTCGATGCAGATTTTAGATCATAATATTGCGACGAGCTAATCATATTGCCGTAAAATATTTTTAGATGCACTACAGCATGGGTAAATTTTTATACGGTATGGCTCACGCTGACAAGAAACAAGAAGTAGATATTATTGCAACGACCTAGGCTCTCTTTGACATGCTAATATCTCCGAACTTGGGCTTCATCGTCATGATCGTCGCCGGGGCATAGATCCGCTATAACATACTAAATAATATCCTTTGATAAGTATCGTCAGTTCGAAAAAAATTAAGTTACCTACCTGGTGCAAAAATGCCTCCATTTCCGATAACTTTCCTGAGAAATCTGTGCAAATTGTCCTTTTCCAAGCAGGTCTTCAACACCATCTCTAAATCGACGGGGTCTACCACCACTGTTAGGACAAATATGTATAATATACAATAGTTAAATCTTTATACTTTGTCTACAACAGCGTGTTAATTTAAATACTGATAATTGATACTTTGAAACTGAACAACTTTTACAATTGGTCCAGAATTAAAATCGCGGAAATGTCAAAGGCCACTTCAAAACAACAGATTTTTTTTCGTCATTATAGGTCCAACATCGAAATCACGATTTTTTTTTAAAAGCTGGTCAATTAAGTAATTTAATTTGATCCCTGTACCTACAATTTCCTCAGGTAAACACAGAGTAATAATTTACTTAGATTTTAGACCTTATTGTGCGCTCAATTCATCCGCACACAGTAGGCAATAAACATATACCGATGTCCCGTGCACCACTGAATACTTAATAATACCTGCACGCTTGCATGGTGTCACTGATCCGAACAGATGGTCAGGGTTAAAATACCTTTTAGATAGATAGATAAAACTTTATTCATTAAAAACAGTAGGAGCACAATACATAAAAGTGAACAAAACAAGAAAGGATACAATAAAATTAGACGAACTAAGTTATTCGGCTGGTTATACAGGCTGGCCCAAAAGACATGGATCAAACGAAATGAGGTGATAGCTGAGCTCATTTGCGTTGGGGTTCGAAAAAAAAAACTTCTTTTCATACAAACGTTCGATCATAGTATGGAAAGTCCAAAAAAATGTTTGCGAATTTCCTATGTTTTTCTTAGGAAAAGTTGCTCAGTATCATGGGTACAATCACCCCTTAAAGTTATGTTCATGTTACTGTTCACCCTAACATTATGTATAGCTATATCAACGAAAGAAAAAAAAAACCCTGCGCCATTTCCTACAAATATTTGTCTAATAAAATAGTTGTGTTTTACGAAATTATATCACTTTTTTCTCGCAAGTGTGTTGAAAAACGTCATATGAAACGCGTGAGAGTTGGTCATTACAGCCTCGGCTAGTATATATAGGGTCCTTCTTAATCTGACACTTTTTTAAGGAGATGATCAGACCATCAAACTGAACAACTGTCTCTATGGCACAAACATCGAAATCGCGAAAAAAAAATCTGCCGCTCCATACAAAACTGTAAAACTACTCGAGTCAAATGTATGGGACAGCAGATTTTTTTTTCGCGATTTCGTTGTTGGTCCCATAGAGAAAGTTGTACAGATTGATGGTCTGATCATCCCCTTAAAAAAGTGTCAGCATATTAAGTTGGACCCTGTGTAGGTACAGCACTCGCCTGCGGCTCGTCCTGCAATCCCGCCGCGGCTGTAATGACCTACTTCGCTCACTTGTATCATAATGTAGCTATAGGTTAGGTACTAATACGTAATTCGATAAAATATGCTAACTTACCAAAGTACAGTATGTGTCCAAGCCAACCTCTGAGTATGCCACCGTTTGTCATGGCTACGTAACTGAAATTCTGCAGCGTCGCCATTATATCTGAAAATTTTAAAATAATGAATACCTACTTATATAGTTATCATTATTTTAGAAGTGTTTCGAAAGTGTTTACAAGTCTCTGCAAGACAGACGCAGACTCTTCAGTCTTATTTGGTTTTTAGGGTTCCGTACCCAAAGGGTCAAAACGGAACCCTATTCATAAGCCTACACTGTCCGTCCGTCCGTCTGTCCTACCTACTTAGAGCTGTAACTTTTGAACTGAATAGCTAGAGAGTTGAAATTTTCACAGAATATGCGTTATTATAGCGGATTTGCTAACAAGTAATAAAAATGTCAAAAAGTAAAAAAATAAGGCGCCCTCATACAAGAAACTAGTTTTTATCAACGTTTTTTCTTCTAGCTCTATCGTAAAAACTGTAAAACACACAAGCTTCAAACTGGTGTGATTATAGAGAAAACTCACTACAGTTTACTCCTAGCCGGGCGCGCACTGATCGGTTTTATTTTATAACCTAATTTAAAAAATAATTGGCCGTGTGGTCACAGACTTAAGGGTATGTTATTCGGAGCGCGCTCCATACAAACGTACTATGGTGATATTTTCAATACTAACCAATTAAAGTCAAAAAAATTTTGCAGAAACAATCTAGAAACAAATTTCTATGCTTGTATGGAGTCAGCTTTTCGTTAAAATGTATAGTTTTCAAGTTACAGTGCCTCAAAGATTTCCATACAAATCTTAAATTAATCCTAGCATTGAAACTGTATATTTTAACGAAAATCTGACTCTATAGAAGCATAGAAATTTGTTTCTTGATTGTTTCTGCAAAATTTCATTGACTTTAATTGGTTAGTATTGAAAATATCACCATAGTACGTTTGTATGCAGCGCGCATTTTCGCTCTCGGAATAATATTCTCTTAAAAGAAGCGTGTGGTGTGGTTCATGCTTAGAATGGAGCATCTGGACCACCCCAATTCCTCCCGTTGGGTTTCGAACGAGTAGACTTTTTTAGAGAAAATAAAAAGTCCTTGTGATCCTTTCACTAGGACTTTTTACTTTATTGGAATCTTATGTATACGAACGTTTAAACCAAGTTCCAAGACGACAGGAATTATTTTTTCACCTCACAAGCTCGGAAAGATTCTGTTTATCATTCGAAATCTGAGTGCAAAAGTGTATTTTATCCGCTAGCGTGGAAAGAGTTTTTGAAATTCGAATCTGTCTATTCAATATTTTTATATACCGCCAATCCACAGAAAATGCTTAATAACTATTTCATGACACTGGCCAGCACGAAAATAAAAACTTTTTGAAATGTTCTTTTTAGCAATTCACTTTTTTCCTCGCTGTTGTGAGGTGAAAAATTGTGTGTTTCGCTCGGCTGCAAAGTTATCCTGCGTCTCGTACCTTTGAAACCTTCGCTAAGCGCTCAGGTTTCAATAAAAGTACTCGCGCCAAAAAGCAACTTTGCAGCCTAGCATAACAAATAACTATTCCTGAATGGCATGTTTTTGCTTAATTTCACTGGGCTGTTTACTTACACATATATAACTTTAATTGTTTTAATTAAAACCAAATATGTAGAAAGAAATCGAAAAAAATCTGGGGTGGGGCAAACATAGTTCTAGTCTATATTATAAACCTTCAACAAATAAAAAAACATAACAATTTTCCCTTACGTTCCTAAGGGAACGAAAAACGAAAATGTTGTGGACCTCCCATAGATCGTTTTTCTACCTAAATCCTTCCTTCGTTCGTTCGTTCAATTTTTTAAATACTAGAAAAAAAATTACGGATGTACCTAGTTGTTTAGTTTCTTAATCTGAATCTAGTAATACATTCATCTATGATCTGAATACATCCGTAATTTTTTTTCTAATATTTAAAAAATTGTGGTGTATTCGATATACCTAGTAGCTATAGCGCCTTAAATTTAAACCCGTACTCACCCTCAGCATTTCCAGCCAGCGTATGCGCTATGCCTATAACAGGCAGATCTTGTCCCGAACCGGGAACCAAATCCGCCAGCTTATGCATCCTTCTCCTTCTGAACTTAAACACCACCAACCAAAGCACCGGTAACAGCAAAAAAAACCACAAAATCATTGCAAAGAATCCTTTTTTTGCTTGGTAAACGTTTCACACCGCATCAAGTAGGAGCCGCAATGCGTTTATGCGCGAAGAAAACGCGCTCCGATTTATATGGTCATTTTCCTCCACGCACCGTCACGGTAAACGCACTAATTCTAGATGTAATAGCGGGGTCGTAGGTTCACGGTGTTAGTCCAACCTTCAGACCACGAACGTTCAGGAAGTAACGATAATTTTGCAGTAGTCTGAATGACGGACAGTGTCGTTGTTACGTTGTCTACATTGTGAACGATGACGCACTATAGGCCAGACGGGCGATTATCGTGCCAAAAATGTATTTTTTTTTATATAAGGTCTAACAAAATTAGCTGAAACTATTTTAAGGGGATGATCAGACCATTAAACTGAACAACTTCCTCTATGGGACCAATATCGAAATCTCGGAAAAAAACAATTCCATAAAAACCTACTCGACCTAAATGTATGGGACGGCATATATTTTTTTGCGATTTAGATGTTGGTCCAATAGAGAAAGTTGTTCAGTTTGATGGTCAGACCTTATACACCACAAATTTTTAATTAGTAAAGAACCTTTAAGGGTGTATTCAGACCGTTAATCTGAACAACTTTCCCTAAAGAACATGGGTCAAAAAACGAGAAAAATTTGTGGATCTCCCATACAAAAGTGCGGATCGCCCGTTCGATTTTCTATGGGAGGTCCAAAAAATTTCTCGTTTTTCGACCCATGTTCCTTAGGGAAAGTTGTTCAGATTCACGGTCTGAATACATAGGTACCCTTAAAGTTTCGTTAAATTAAAAATTAGTGAGTATGATTACAATAAAAAATTTATGAAATATCCATATTATAATAATATAGGTACCTACTTACCTGGTGGTGTAATTACAAATTATATAAAAAATACGTGTTATTTACATTCAAAACCCATCCTCGAAGTTGTCGCCCGAAACGTTTGTTATTTAAACAAGGTAACGAACCGAGACATTACGATGTCCATTGTGATTCGGTTTTATAAGAAATATTTACTTCCTGAATATTTTTATAAACAATATCCATTCTTCTTTCCAAATAAATATACTTAAACAATGAATAAGAACATACAAAACTGCAAACATAACTCGACTCAAAATGTATGGGGCATCTCTTGTGGTCTTCTTGGTAAGATGTTTGTTATCAACGCAAATCAGCTTCGTCGATAATGGTTTTTTTTTTCTCAAACATGCTTAGAAAGGGCTTTGAACTTTTTGGCATAGTGGTAACCATAATTTTGCAGGAATTTCGGAAATTTTTCAAAAATGCGGCGCATCCTGAAACCTATGTATATCGATAGAGTATGTATAGACGAACAAAAAATGTCCTATAAACTATAGTCCTAAAGTGCAAAGTTTTCGAGATAATGCATGTTAAAGATGTTGTGTATACAGGGTAAAAATAAATACTTAAAACTCTTAAGGGGGTTGTTAAGACCATGAAACTGAACAACTTTCACTATGGGACCAACATCGAAATCGCGAAAAAAAAAAAACTGATATCTCATACAATATATTAAATTTTTTTTTCGATTTCGATATTGGTCCCATAATGAAAGTTGTTCAGTATGATGGTCTAAACCACCCCCTTGAATGTTTATTTGTATTTTTGTAACACCTTGTACCTACCTAAAGGGTGTAAGTGACAGCCTAGCAAATACTGAAACGGTGAACTCAAACCATCAAATAGAACAATTTTCACTATGGAGGCTACCTCAGGAAACGCGAAAAAAAATCTGCGGTCCCATACAAAACTGTTATACCTACCTGACTAAAATGTATGGGACACCAGATTTTTTTCTTGCGTTTCCTGAGGTAGGCTCCATAGTGAAAGTTGTTCAGTTTGATGGTCTGAGTTTACCGTTTCAGTATTTGCTAGGCTGTCACTTACATCCTGTATAAAATCCTAACACATCCCCCCCCCCCCCCCAATTACCTATAAGATGCGATCATATATCAATAGAATCGCAACGCTCCGTCGGTAGCGAGTTGCAGAGAGCTATGGAATTCAATCTTGAGGTCCAGGTCTGAATCCGCACGGATGACATATGCCATGTACCAATGAGTTTTTTCTGACTTATGTACCTACGTAGCACCAACTGCTTCAAACGGCATAGGAAAACATTTTGAGGAAACCTGCATACGATGAAAAAGAAATTCCGATGCGTATATGAGGTCTACCGCACCGCATTGTGCACGCGTGGTGGACTAACGTACATACACCCTCCATGAGGGTAGGCCTGTGCCCTGCAGTGGAACGTAGGTGGTGGACGTTTGGGGTGGTTAAGGATCTACCTCCTCCACCCCGGACAACGCCGCCACCACAGACTACCAAGTTTGTGGTGACGGCCGAACGATCCCCCACAGCGGTACTAGGCTCCGCAAGGAGCCGCCTGGCTTGCGCCCACCCTCCTGCTGGAGTCTTGCGCCAAGCAGCTTGCTGCATTCCGTCGGTGTGCAGGAGTGCCAGTGCTATTGGGGAATGGGAGAAAATCAGCTGTGCTGTTCGGAACCGGTCTTGGCCTCTGAGCAACACTGTACCGGGAAACTCATTCTGGAGGGTAGCGGGATCCGAAGCACGGTGACAGTCGTGGGTCGGTACCGCAGTTAGTAGGGGGCCCAAGTAGTGCGCTCGCCACGTGTGAAAGGCTGCCCCACTGCAGCCTTGGCGACTGGAAGGGAGGTCCCGGTGGCCATTGCAGGGGGGATCGGGCGTCCCCGCAGTCTACAAGTGAGTTTCCCATCAGTCTGTCGAGCCCAAGAGGTCCATCAGGGTAACTGAGGAGCGTATCTCGACGGAGCGGAGCTTGTTTTTCTGGGGGACTTAAATGCCCACCACAGCGAGTGGCTGTTCCTGTTCCAGAAAACTAACCATGCTGGCAGAGAGACGCGTAAGTTTGCGTTATCGTTAGATATCACCCAGCTGGTGAATCAAGCAACGCGGGTAACGGATGTCGATGGCCATACGCCCAATCGTTTAGACTTTCTGCTGACATCAGATCCAGACAAGCACTCAGTATCGGTCTTTGCACAGACTGGCATCCTACCCTTCTGGTAGTAAACAGTTCTGGTCCCTTTCAAAATCGGTCGAATCCAATTTCTACCGTCCCCCTTTGCCTCCCATGCAGAAACCTGGTGGGTCACTGACTGAGAAAGCGAATTTATATGCTTCTCTGTTTAGGAGCAATTCACGTCTGGACGCTCGTGCCAAACAGCCACACATGCCGGAGATGACAATACACACGAAAGAGGTCCGCAGAGCATTGCGTAGTCTGCATGTGAGGCCAGGTCCTGATGGAATACCTGCAAGAGTGCTGAGATATTATGCGCCTGAGTTGTCTCCTGTTTTAACACGCCTGTGTCGCCTCTCTCTCAGAACAAGAACGATTCCCAAGAAGGGCATTCGTTCCGACCCCTGCAACTACCGACCTATAGCCATCACTTCCATTCTCTGTAAAGTCATGGAAAGAGTACTTAACAGTAAGTTGCGGACATACCTACAAGATAATGATCTACACAGTGATCGTCAAAATGGCTTTCGCCGGGGGCGATCGACTGGGGATCTTCTTATGTCAAACTCAAACTCAAAATAATTTATTCAATATAGGAGCCTGAAGCACACTTATTAAACGTTAATTCTTTTTTAAGTCACCACCGCTTCGGAACGTGTTGTCGCTGTAGAGAAGATGCGGCCAGAAACTCTACAGCATAACACGACTTAATACTATTGCAATATAAATTCTTACGCTAAGGTTATTTAAACAGTAATACATAGTCTATTTAATTAAATTAATAATTGATGGATGTCACGCACTGGTGGGGCGAGGCCATCGAGAAACACAGCGAAGCACTAGTTGTGTAATTTGACATCTCGAAGGCCTTTGTCAGGGTATGGCACGCTAGATAGCTTCCTGCTTATGGCATCCCTGCTGATCTCTGCAGCTGGATATCTGATTTCTTGAGTGAACGGTCGATTAGAGTTGTCATTGACAGATTCTCAGAGGTCGGAAGACCTCATGGCAATTGATGCTGGGGTTCTTCAGGGGTCTGTTCTCTCTGCGAGACTTTTCCTGCTACACATCACTGACCTCTTTGTGTCAGGTATTATTGGGTATGCAGATGACAGTACTGTCACAGAGAGATATCTATCCGGCGCTTGGGGCGGGGATGAAATACGTTCGCAGAGGGAGGCCATGGTGGAACGGACAAACTTGACTTTAAGTCTTGTCTCCCAATGGGGTGACAATAATCTAGTCAACTTCAACGCCACCAAAACACAGGCTCGTCTGTTCAACGCCAAAAGGAGTTCGTTTATTCTGGTTCCTACTTTCCGGGGAAGATAAAACTGTCCCTGTTTCCGACAGTCTTGAGCTTCTGAGCATGGGTTGACTACGAAACTCAACTTCGGCGCTGACATCGAGTCTAAGGCTCAAAGTGCAGCCAAAAAGCTGGGCATCTTGGCGACAGTAATCTGGTTGGTGGAAACCAAGCTTCATAGCCTAGCCCACCGCCGCAGAGTAGCCTGCTTGTTGGACTTCTACAGATTGTACTGCGGTGAGTGTGCACCAGAGCTGCATGAGCTCATCCCGCCTTCCCCTTTCTACTATCATCGGACTTCCAGACGCACCGCGGGATACCACCCCTTCTTGGTTGATGTTTATGATACCTACCTAGGTACACGGACCTGAAAAAAAACCTGACGTAATCTTGTCTAATCACGAGTGAGCACCCATTTATTTTTGTGTGTGTGCTGACGCGGTACAAAATGGTGGTGTCCGTATAGCCAGCGTACACATGAAAGGGATTGGGCTAGGATTAGTACCAATAAATAGTGCCTAAATAGTGCCTAATTAGTACCTAGGTCAAATAAATAGTGCCTCTATACTTTACGAGACATATATTTTTTTTACCTGGTACGCTAGCTTGACGTCAAGGTAGCGTACACATTTTCTGTGGCAAAAACGGCTTGCATTACAGCAACGATTTTACACTCAAAAAATAGTGCTCAAATAGTGCCCTAGGGCATCCAAAATATCATGAGGCTAGGTCTTCAGGGAACGGAGATATAAATAAGTCTTTTGAATGAAATACGAAGCTGGCGTTGCGCTAGCGTACACATGACTTAAAACAATAATTCTTACAGAAGGAGACGTTTCTTTTTATAAAAACTATATCAAATAAATAGTGCCTGAAATAGTGCCTCTGCCAGTACTAATATTTTAAGTAAAAGTGTATTGAAACAATATAAATAATCAATGCAAAGTTCTACGTACTAGAATCTTCCATAATCTTAGTAAAATCTCATACCGAGAGATGGCGCTTTATTTTCATTCAAGCGAGTTTAGAGTTGGCTTATTAGTAATTAGGAGTTAATAGAGTTCATTTTTGTGTGTTATACGCGATTTCACAGCATTGAACTGCCAATACATTTGTACGTAGAACTTTGCATTGATTGTTTATATTGTTTCACTACGCTTTTACTTGTAATATTGGTACTGGCAGAGGCACTATTTCAGGAACTATTTATTTGATGTAGTTTTTATATAAAGAAACGTCTCCTTCTGTAAAAACTATTGTAGGAAATCGTGTGTACGCTAGCGCAACGCCAGCTCCGTGTTTCGTTCAAAAGACTTATTTATATCTCTGTTCCCTGAAGACCAGCCTCATGCGATTTTGGATGCCCTAGGGCACTATTTGGGCACTATTTTTTGAGTGTAAAATCGTTGCTGTAATGCAAGCCATTTTTGCCACAGAAAATGTGTACGCTACCTTGACGTCAAGCTAGCGTACCAGGTAAAAAAAATCGTATCTCGTAAAGTACAGAGGCACTATTTATTTGACCTAGGTACTAATTAGGCACTATTTAGGCACTATTTATTGGCACTGATTCTAGCCTAATCCCTTTCATGTGTACGCTAGCTATACGGACACAAATGGTGGCGGGTTGTAGGTCCTAAGCCTAGAACTGGTGCATCTGTGTGAGTGTAGGTCCCTTGTAGAACAAACGAATATGTAGGACCTTGCATGCTCATGCTTCACATCTTTTTAGTGTCACATTACGTCCGCCTTTTTTTCAAGTCCGTGCTTAGGTATAAACGTTTTCTATTACACCTTTCTCTTTTTGGTGAAAAAATACAGCGGTAGGTACTTTATTTCGAAAAAAGTTCTCATTCGATTTTTTGTTATTTCAATTAAATTGTAATTGCAATTAAGAAAAACATAGACATAGCACATGATTAAAATATATTCCATGTGGACATAGCCCAGACAAACATTTATTTCATCTGTTGAGGTACAATAGCAAATACAACCTGCACGACGACGCACTACGCACTGCCAGTATTTTTTTTTTTTTTTTTTTGCTTCTTACACTGCCAGTATAAGTTGACCGCGAAGTATGCAGCGCGTCGTGAGGCGTATTTGTACTTACACACGGCGACACATCAAGCTGTTCATAACCAAAATAAGCTGGCCGCGAGTAGGTTTAGGTTGCATGACATTTATGAGTCGTCGCGCGGCCAGCTTATTTTGGTTTTGTATAGGTTGATGTGTCACCGTGTGTACGTGTGTGGGGACTTGCCATAGATGTCAACACCCACAAGTTATAGCAAAGAAGCTAACAGATGGCGATACCGTCGCTCTCAGAAATATGCTCCATACAAAGACAACGTTCACCGTAAATACGTAACTCGTAACCTACTACAAATAAGGTTCACAATCGAATGCGAGACATAAATCGCGCAAGAGAAATAATCACAGAGATTCGATATATATACAAGATCCAACTAAGAACTGTTGGACCACGGCCGGTCCCCAGGCTTCACACTAAGCCTGGTGGAAGATCTTCCCTTTTCAATGGAGGAACATTCCCAAGTAGCACCTCCATACGTGTATACCTGCACAGATGAAATAAATGTTTGCCATTAATACAGGAACTTTTTTCGAAATAAATTATCATCAATAAGTACCTACCTACCTCGGTATATTTCTCATACTGGGTATTACAGAAAGGTGTCATAGAACTTGTTTATGCCAAAAACATTTTCTATTCCATACATCTTCTTCTTCTTATCGTGTGGGCAAGCCCTGGTGTCAGAGTTTTTTCAGACCGCCTTACGGCCTCTGACGTGGTTTTTATATAACGAATAATAACCACCAGAGATAGTAACTGGGACCAACGGCTTATCGTGCCATCTGAAGCACGGAATCATCTTTCTTTTCAGACAATCAGGTGATTCAGCCTGCATTACCCTAACCGACTGGGGAAAAACGCATAAAGTGACATATCACTAGGTGTCCCCCATGGGAATCGAACCTACGACCTCCGTGTCAAGATCCCAAGTCTTATAACCATTGGACCACGGAGATTGGTATTGGAGGAAAATGTGTTAGGATTTTTATCATACAAGATCCTTAACATAGATTATCTCGAAAACGTTGCACTTTAGGACCATATGTTATTTGACATTTTATGTTCGTCTATAGATCCTCTATCGATATACATAGGTTTCAGGGTGCGCCGCGTTTTTGAAATTCCTGAAAATTTATGGTCATCACTATGCCAGCCTCCCATACAAAGAGGTTCAATGGCCTTTGAGCATTATTTTGACAACCTTCTTCGAGATAAATAGAAATCGCTATCCCGAATAATATAATATAAAATAAAATAAAATAAAATACATACGAGCAGCGGCCGGCAAAAGTTGTATGAAAATCCATATCTGTCGTGGTTTAGCGGCCAAATAAATCATATAGTAAATATATGTCGTGTAATTTTAAAATGGAACGACTCCGAAACATGGCAACCAAGGAGGTGGAAAATTATACATTTCAATAATGTTTAATAAAGCATACACCACTGGCTTTTTAGTAAACGAAAACATCGTGGAGAAACCAGCATATGCTTCAATTTCGAGGCATTTATTGTACCCACTTTCCATTATAAGTGGCGACGGGTTCACTCCCCGTCACACTGGACAGAGTTTAGGTACTACAAGTGAAACGTGGATGTGGTTTCAGAATATCTCTGACTACTAAAAAACCTAATTATGTTATGCTTAATAAAGCCTTTCTATTGTGAACGTTGTGAATTTTGTAGCATATAATCTGTAAAAAAATCATAGGTTTATTCCAAGTAGCAAAAAAGTTACATATTTTTAGCAGGATACTCGCCCGTTTGGCCCACCGTGCAACGGGCACCATTTTAGTTTCTAATCGCGAACGCGTGAGGTGTTGTATTAATCGAAATCTTCGTGGGTCTTCGTGCGAGTAGAGTTAATGGCTGAACCAACCTAACCTAACCGATTTCACTCTGTAGACACCTATCTCGGCACGTGGCCGATTTTTTTAACATGCAGTATTAATTTAAGCGGGTTTAGGATACAATTGTTTTTTGTATCGACATCCAGTCATAGACTTAAACTCTGTCTATGCATCCAGTGGTGTGAAATCTATTATCTAGGATATGTAGGTATACCTACTGGGTGGCACTGAACGAGGGTGTTCGAACAATTTGAAACTAAATAAGACTCCATAAGAAACATGGGTCGAAAAACGAAAAATGTTGGAAATCCCATACAAAATTATATGAAATCTATGTTTCCTAGGAATTCGAAGTGAGTTTTGGTAGTACTAGATACTCTTTCTTACTAGGGTACTGGTTCTGGCGAGAGCCCACTTAAATCATAAGTCTGCCCCCTTAGACCAATCTGCCCTGAAACGGACTCTGAGCACCCGACTTCTTTGGCGACGACATTCACGGTACCATTTCGGAAACTGTACATTTCCCAGGGAATGTATGATTTAAATACCTTTTGACATTACATTTCCCAAATTGGCTCGGCATTAGGTACCTATACTGGGTGGAACTGAACGTGAGACTTTCCTTTTAAGGGTGTATTCAGAACTAAACAACTTTCCCTAAGGAACATGAGTAGAAAAAAGAAAAACACTTTGGACCTCCAATAGAAAATCGATAGGCTGATCCGCACTTTTGTATGGGATGGGAGGTCCAAAATTTTTTATCGATTTTGGACCCATGTTCCTCAGGGAAAATTGTTTAGTTTCATTATCTGAATTCACCCTTTAAATTGTTTTATTAATTAAAACCTAGTGTGGTATATAAACTACCTATGTAGGTAGTTGTTTCCCGCATCAATACGTCTATCTATGTACTTCCTCTTCTTATCGTGTGGGTAGCAAGCCCGGTGTCAGAGTTTATTCAAACCGCCTTACGGCATCTGATGTGGTTTTTATGTAACGACTACTACCACCAGAGATAGTAGCCGGGACCAAAGGCTTAACGTGCCATCCGAAGCACGTAATCATCTTTCTTTCGGACAATCAGGTGATTCAGCGTGCAATGTCCTGTCCTTACCAACAATGAAAAAATGCACAAAGTCACATATCACTAGGTGTCCCCCGTGGGAATCAAACCCACGACCTCCGTGTCACGAGCACTCTTAATCATTAGACAATGAAGGCAGTTTTCTATGAACTTTACTACTGTACTTACGGCGCCAATTATGTATGGTAAAATTAGTTCTCAGTACTAGAAGTGAGTGATGTACGAAATTCAATACGCAACGGGGAGTAAAACTATTGTAGTACAGTGTAAACTCATGGTGGGCCTACTGGTGTGGTGTGTCTTGTAGAGTCACTATCCCGTGAAACGACCAACTATTTTAGTGATGGCCGGCTATAGTAAAATTAAGGCTCGACGCAAACGAGCCACCGGCCACAGGCTACGCCAGAGACTAGCGCAGTTAACACGCCTTTTTCATACATTTTTAGGGACTCGCCGCACACGTAGCCGGTAGCCGCCATTCGCTACAGTAGTGTCAGTTTCAACTATCTAGGTATTACGGTTCAAAAGTTACAGCCCTAAATAGGTAGGACGGACGGATGGTTTAGTAATAAATACGGTAGGTACCCTAAAAATCTTGTACTTCGGCAAAAGGAAGGCCGTGCCTCGATCCGAGTGAATGTAGGAAATCATACCAAAAATAATAAACAAGTTTTTGAGGTGACATCAGAGCATGGAAAGGCAGACGGAAACCGATAATATTCGTCGATTAAAGTAAATATAAACCTGTTAATTGTAATTTAACCCGTTAAAAATTTGTCAGGACTGGGCCCTTAAATTCAATTCTAGTCTTGACACTGTCGTGCGTGGCACACATCGCTACTAACTCTACTACTTATAATGTAGGTACCGTACTCTTTTTGTTTCATGTGTGCCTTTAGGTAATAGTGAATAAAGATTGTTCTTTCTTTCTTCTTTATTTTCTTTCTATCGCGTCATCAATGCATGCGTCGAATAATCAGAACTTTGGAACAAGCTTCTTGTGACGTTTACAAACCCACAGTGTGTTAATTTTACAACTAAGTAAGTAATTGTCGCTGAACCATTGACCTTGACCTTGACCCTGACATTGTGTTATCTACATATTGTATCTTAGTACTACCTACCTACCTATTACCATAATGTTTTTGATTGGCACATAATTTTACAACTAAGTAAGAAATTGTCGCTGAACCATTGACTTCTGAAGTCAGTGTGCGTATCATAAACATTAATATACTTGTGCGGCACAAGTAATAGTCAAAGTGCCAAACATCCAAGTCCGTTCAGCCATTTTATGCGTGATTGAGCCAAAAACATACAACTATCCAAACATCGTCACAAGCTTGCGCGATTATAACATTAGTGAGATGAGATTTCATCAAGTCAAGATACAGCTAGTGCAATAATATAATAAGTCAATGTAAGTCAATGAAGACTTTGTTCCGTTATTAATTATTCTGAGGTCGACTTGTGATGCAACTTACTACGGTTGTGTTACCTACATATTGTATCTTAGTACTACCTACCTACCTACCTATTACCATAATGTTTTTGATTGGCACGTAATTTTACAACTAAGTAAGTAATTGTCGCTGAACCATTGACTTCTGAAGTCAGTGTGCCAATCATAAACATTAATATACTTGTGCGGCACAAGTAATAGTCAAAGTGCCAAACATCCAAGTCCGTTCAGCCATTTATGCGTGATTGAGCCAAAAACATACAACTATCCAAATCATAAAGGTATTATACCAGGAATAGAGGAACATACAGCTGAGCGAGCGAGATGTACCTAGCGGCACCACTTTATAATAGAAAGAGATACGTGACCCTAGGCAATAGGACCGTTTTTTTAGTCTCTAATTAATTTTTACAATTCGGTTTCCGTGAATAATTGCGAATCTAAAGTGAAATCGTAGATAATTTTATGAAATATACTGACACTACTTCATTAATTTATCCACAACTTCACGTTAGACTCAGAATTATAGACAATATTCGAATTTTTGCCTGCGAATAGTCTCCAAAAAACATCCAAAAAAGGTTTCATTTGACAACTCATGTTTGTTGCTCTATTCCTGTAAGGTATAATACCTTTATGATCCAATCATCGTCACAAGCTTGCGCGATTATAACATTAGTGTGATGAGATTTCATCAAGTCAAGATACAGCTAGTGCAATAATACAATAAGTCAATATAAGTCAATGAAGACTTTGTTCCGTTATTTATTATTCTGAGGTCGACTTGTGATGCAACTTACTACGGTTGTGTTACCTACATATTGTATCTTAGTACTACCTACCTACCTATTACCATAATGTTTTTGATTGGCACATAATTTTACAACTAAGTAAGTAATTGTCGCTGAACCATTGACTTCTGAAGTCAGTGTGCCAATCATGAACATTAATGATACTTGTGCGGCACAACCGTAGTAAGTTGCAATACAACTTCACAAGTCGACCTCAGAATAATAAATAACGGAACAAAGTCTTCATTGACTTATATTGACTTATTATATTATTGCACTAGCTGTATCTTGACTTGATGAAATCTCATCTCACTAATGTTATAATCGCTCAAGCTTGTGACGATGTTTGGACAGTTGTATGTTTTTGGCTCAATCACGCATAAATGGCTGAACGGACTTGGATGTTTGGCACTTTGACTATTACTTCGCTATGACTATTGTTCACGACTGTCCAACTTCTGCCCTAACGCGAATCTGCCATAACGCGAATGAGCGTAGATTAACACATAGGTGTTTCATAAGTAAGAATAAATTTTTAAACTGAACATTTTTCTCTATGGGACCAACATCGAAATCGTGAAAAAAAAATGATACCTACTTATCCCAAACATATTTTAGCTCTAGTCGATTTGTAGAGTATGGAACATCAATTTTTTTTTTCGCGATTTCGATATTGGTCCCATAGTGAAAGTTGTTCAGTTTGATGGTCTACACCACCCCCTTAAAGGTTTATTTGTATTTTTGTAACACCTTGTATACGCCTATCAACTCTCTAAAGTCAACGCAGAAGGAGTCGCGGGCAACAGCTAGTACCTACTTTATAATATTTTTAACGCCGACGAGCAAAATAGATGTCTTCAAAATGGCCAAATAGTCCTGTATTTCAAGAGTTTACCAAACTGGTCATTTTATGTCGTTTTCCGGAGCTACGAACCACAAGCGGGTCTAGACTGAGAGTCAAAGTAAGTATGTTATTTACAAGGAAAAAATCGACACCCATTCATAGAAACCAATTACCCACGTATTTTATAATAAATTAAGTTACAATAATTGCCTCCTTAAAGTAATCTTTGTAGGCAACTGCATACACTTTAGTTGCAGTTTACTACTTGTATAAATATAAATATTATATTATCATCCATCATCAACAATATCAAGGCCTTATAAATAAAAATTGTACCTACGATTCTCACAGTACCAAGGCCAACTCCTCCAATCTAAACTATTATAAAACTGTAACTGAAGTGTGTCTGTACATTGAAGATATTTCCAAAAAAAGATTACGATATGGTTTTTAGGTATCCCTGACTCGAAATCAACCTTTTTTAGAAATTTTGTCTGTCTGTTTGTCTGTTTGTTTGTGTGTTTGTTTGTTTATTTGTTTGTTTGTTTGTTTGTTTGCGCATCACGCAAAAACTACTGAACCGATTTTGATGAAACTTTTTTGTTTGATAGTTTATGATCTGACTTAAAATCTGGTATATAATTTGTGCGGACGAAGTCGCGGGAAAACACTAGTGAGGAATAAAATTAGAGCAAAAACAGAAAACAACTTTCTGCAGAAAACTTGAAACATGCAGACTGGAACATGTTAAAGATTACAGACTATTTTAATGAATCCAATCAATCCCAATGATCTGTTAAATCATCGCCACCTGGCCATTGTTGTCCTTACTGGGACTGACCTGGGTTCGAAGTCGGTTTAAGACAATTTTATAAAATGAACGCTGCATACAAACGTACTATGGTGATATTTTCAATACTAACCAATTAAAGTCAATGAAATTTTACAAGAACGATCTAGAAACAAATCTCTATGCTTGTTTGGAGTCCGATTTTCGTTAAAATATACAGTTTTAATTCTAGGATTAATTTGTATGGAAATCTTTGAGGCACTGTAGCTTTAAAACTATACATTTTAACGAAAATCTGACTCTATACAAGCATAGAGATTTGTATCAAATTAAAGATTGAAAAATTTGTCTCGGGCTGGACTTGAACCCACGCTCTTCCAAACCGGGGAAACGTGCTAACCAATTACACCACCGAGCCCACAACCCAGAGAATGAAATTAATTAATTATTTATTAATTTGATTCGAAATAGCACAACATGGCTGTAACATGTTTATAATCAATAATATAGAGATTTGTTTCTAGATTGTTTCTGCAAAATTTCATTGTCTTTAATTGGTTAGTATTGAAAATATCACCATAGTACGTTTGTATGGAGCGCGCCAACGGGACTTCCAGGTCGCCCAAGGCAAGTCATGTCCAGGCGGGAGGCTCTCAGACGGCACTAATGGAGTACTTAGACTGTAAGAAAAACTGTATAATTAAGACAATAAATGATTTTATATAAAACTAGTGTTTACCCGCGACTTCGTCCGCACAAATTATATACCAGATTTTATGTCAGACAGATCATAAGCAGCTATCAAACACAAAAAGTTTCATAAAAATCGGTTCAGTAGTTTTTGCGTGATGCGTCAACAAACAAACAAACAGACGGACTAAATTTCTAAAAAAGGTTGTTTTCGAGTCAGGGATACCTAAACACCATATCGTAATCTTTTTTTTGTAAATATCTTCAATGTACAGACACACGTCAGTTACAGTTTTATAATAGTTTAGATTAGATTAAACTCTCCAGCTCTACCCTCTTATTAACGGTATACACCCTAGTAATACTTAAGGGGGTATTTCAGACCCTCAAACTGAACAACTTTCACTATGGAGCCAACATCGAGAAAAAATTCAGTTGTCCCGACTCGACTGAAATGTATTTTCAGATATATATTTTTTTCGATGTGGCTCCATAGTGAAAGTTGTTCAGTTTGATGGTCTAAACCTTAGATCAAAATAAAATGAATGGATAGGCCTAAAGCGCGGTAAGTTGAAGCAAACAACTGGTGCACTTGGTCCATACAAACTAGCGCCATTATCTGTCAAATCTAGGGCACTTGCATACAAATTTGAAGTAAACCTTTCATTTGTTTTGCCTCATTTTTCTGGTTTGAAATGTTCGCGTAAGGCCT
This sequence comes from Agonopterix heracliana, assembly GCA_963693445.1. Classification (NCBI taxonomy): domain Eukaryota; kingdom Metazoa; phylum Arthropoda; class Insecta; order Lepidoptera; family Depressariidae; genus Agonopterix; species Agonopterix heracliana. Next base: position 9,755,277 of record OY856310.1, read on the forward strand.
ATCCATTCATTTTATTTTGATCTAAGGTCTAAACCACCCCGGTATTACTAGGGTGTTTTGTTACACCCTGTAGACAATCTATACCCATCTCACTCTTGAACTCAACAACAACAACAACAACAACATCAAACTGAACAACTTTCTCCACATAACATTATAAGAGGGGTTCGAAATGCAAAGTAGTATGCAAAGTCGCTTTTGACTCGGAAACGGCTGTCGCCCCTTGACTTTTCCTCTTATAATGTTCTGTGACTTTCTCTATGGGGCCAAAACCAAAATAGCAAAATATTAAAAAAAAAATGTTTTTTACGATTATGCCCAAAAGATCACTCATGACGTTTTTCTCGGTTTGTCGCCTTGTCGTGTGTGGCATGCTAGGCGTGCTGCTAATTAGGCTATTTTCGCTATTGCATCAACGCAACGCATAAAGAATCCGGATGGATATGTCTTAACAGATAGACCATGCTAATTGCAGTTCCTACTTCGACAATTACATAGGAACTCTACGTTACTAATAATCGACAATGTCCTTATTATAAATACTTACGTAAAACATTTTATTTATTTTATATACAAGTGTATTAATTATAAATATAGTAGGTTTTACTAATTTTATATAAGGTTTAATAAAACGGCCTAGTAATATTTAAAGGGGTGGTTTAGTTTCAGACCATCAAACTGAACAACTTTTACTATGAAGAAAACGTCAAAAAAAAATCTTCTGCTCCATTTCCATACATTTGAGTCGAGTAGGAATAGGTACTGTACTACAGGGCTGCGTTCCGAACCTACGCCCCAGGAGCACCCCGAGTGCAACTTTTCGCACTAACACGCCGCACAGTGGAACGAGTGTATGGGAGAGGTTGGACATAGACATCTCCGGAAAAAAAAGTCAAATTATGAAAAACTAATAATGCATTCGTATTTGATTATGTAATGCCATGATAACTTGTTATTATAAAAATCTTCATAACTCTCATATTTAGGGAATAATTTGAGAAAATGTGATATTTTAGTATGAAAATGACTGTACCGAGCTCTCTACCTCCTGATTCCGCCCTTGTTCCTAGTTGCGGTTTCTAATATCCTAATACTAACATCAAGAGCTGTATTTAGTACCATGACACATAGTGCGCGAAACGTGCACTTTCTGAGATACCGAGTGATGTTTATTTTTATACAAATAAATAGATTTTCTTATCATTTTCGGTACCTGTTTGTACTGGTTTTTCCGGACTTATAGTTACATTCAAGTACGTGGACTGTATTGCGGAATGGATACTACAAGCATCAATAAAAAAATTAAATTTCTCAGAAACTGATTAAAATAGATATTGGTTAATTAGGAAAGGTGATTACGAGACTTTATGGTTTATACCATAACAACTCATGCACTAATGATAACTGAAACATACGAGTACTTCTAATAACCTTATTTAGCATGCATCATTTGCTAACTAGATGTCTTGATATAATTAATAAATGAGGGTATCTGGAAATTATATAAATAGGTCACTATGAGTAAATTTAAAATCAGTATTGACTTACACCTCCTTGTAACCACGCTAATCACGCAATGTATTTTCCAAATTTTATAACAAATCTTGATCTTTACGTTGCTTTATGCGCACGCGCACATAAGGATATATACGTGACTATAACTATTTGTTCAATATTTTAAAAGAGAACAGTCGTGTTCAGTTATGTGATAGTACTGAAAAAAGTTTAAAAGACTGGTGTCGTCGATTTTGCTACCGTATTTATGCAAAATGGACACAATCTAGAAGAAATACAGATAACTTCCGGAAGAAACATGAGATTTGGCTGCAGGCTGCAATTCAGTGGCCGGAATTACTGAAAGAAAATATAGAGCCTTCTACAGAAAATGTAAGTGAAGACTTCTAGGCCAGTCATTTTAGGGTTTGACCCGGGAGTAATTAAGAATTGAATTTTTTTTTGTGTATCTGAGCTTAAAACAAACCTCTCCAAGAAATGGAACAAAATTAAAAAAAAATTACGTCGGCAACAGCCCTAAATTTGAAATTTTGCGTTTAATTGCAGCAATCCCGATGCATAATATTTATAGCACTGTTGTTTTGCACAGTTCATTAAATTAATTGGTATTAATTATGTATCTAAATATTAAAAGCCTAGATCAATTGCATATGCTTAAAGTCACAACTGCAGCGTCAAAACTAGTAAATGTTGTATGGTGCTTAAACCTCTATATCTAAGAGAAATGTTTCTCGAGATTTACTTAATATATTACGTTATAAACAGAATATATTAAATATTAGAATGAATGTCCCAAGGCAGTACCTCAATCTGTAATTTACATGATTTATGGTTCGAGATGGATTATTAAGCGGAAAATTTTATTTTAATAATTGCATTTAGTATAATACACAATAGTAAATATTAATATTAGAAATAAATTCTCAGAGATAATAATTTTAAAAGAATATAATAAAAGTACGCAGCGCAATATCATCTTTACGCGGGTAGCATTAGAGTATAGTATCAAAAGAAGCGGGCGGAGCGGTGTCGAGCGAAGACGTGAACCGTCACTTGACCCGTGCCAATCCGTTTGGAAAAGGAGGTAGATAGCCCGAATATGTTCCTTTTATTAAATATAGGTACCTATACTGAAATTTGATTTCACGTGGCTAGTTCTTACTGTTACGCCTGTCACACACATACGAAATCCCGAATCAGGTTACGATTTCGTATGGATTTCCCCCTACAGAATTCTGTTCGGAATTACGGAGGCATCAAATCCTATAGAAAATAACAAGTCTGATTTTAAATTCCATATGTACTTACGTATGTAGGAGTATGTTGCGGACCTTAATGACTAATGATAGAGTCTGATATAGGTAAATTGTACGCGTCGTAGGGTAATAGGGCCCCTTTAGTACACGTTGGTTAAGAGGTTTGGTTAGGGTGTCGCAAAGAGGGTCCCACAACTTCGAAAAATTTTACGCTAATTTTATATGGACCTGGGACTTAGAAAAATTTTGTATGAGCCATCGACTTCGTCGAATTTTCGAGTGAAATTAGTATGGGGGCTGGACTTGTAAAATTTTTAAAACTTGATCCGGGCTATCTATCGTAGTTTCTGCGGGCACTATATTTTGACTTTATTAGGTATACCTACTCTGAATTTATTATATTTTGACATTATTATACTTGAACTATATTTTGACACTATTATACTCCGACATTATTACACTTCGACATTATTATATTTTGACATTATTATACTTCGACATTATTAAATGTTGACTTTATTATACTTCGTCATTATTACAATTCGACTTTATTAGACTTCGACATTTGACATTTTTATACCTTGTCATTATTCATTTTAGACATTAGTCGACTAAATCGTTTTTTGTAGTGTCGGAAGAAGGGTCCGAGACTTAGAAAAATTTTGAACAATTTTGTATGAGCCATCGACTTAGACGAATTTTCGGGTGAAATTTGTATGGGGGCTGGACTTGTAAAATTTTTCAAAATGATTTTATTTTTTATTTTCGCATGCGGAAGGGTAGGTTTAGGGTTGCCCCAGGGGTTCGAAAAATTAACCATTTTTTCGCTAGGATGCACCGTTATCGAATTATTTAATAAATTATGTTTTTTAATAATTTTAGGATTTTTTTTTTATTTTTTTCTATGGATTCGCGAAATGGCTACAGAGTCGTGAAAGGCTAGTGTGTGGTGTTAGGTTTCTTGCGACCATAGCGCACGAGCCGAGCGAGCGGTGCCGCGGCAGCGGCCGGCGAGTGCCAGAACCGAATTGCTCTGTTTAACCAGTCTACCCAAAAACATTCCCTTTAATTAGACCCTTCATTTCATGTTCAAGGTCAAGGTCATTGACCTTGAGGGTCAGCAGAGGTCACGCGTCGTGACAATTGAAACCGGTAAACAAAGCAACCATTTCATGTTCAAGGTCAAGGTCAATTACCTTGAAGGTCACCAGAGGTCACGCGTGGTGACAATTGAAACCTGTAAACAAAAGCAACCATTTCATGTTTAAGGTCAAGGTCATTGGCCTTGAAGGTCACCAGGTGTTCCCCCACCCTAATACTCCCACATCCCCCGGATCCCGAATGTTACTTTTGGCGATTGTTTTTTGTTGAAAATTTTCTAAGTCCTATTTTTGTATGGGACCCTCTTTGCGACACCCCGACCAGAGGTTTCCCTGAGCGAACGACCAGTCAAGGTCTTCAGAGCCGCCTCACCTCTACTAAACTACGTCATTTTAGTAGGTATACCTATTTTTGACTGGCTTGTGCACACGGCGTCAGCTCAGGCTACCCTGTTTAGACTTTGAACTATTAGAAGTTGAACGCTGCGAATCGTGCGAGAGGGTGCGGTATGTTGTTGTTGTTACGTCTCCCGGCAGGCTGCGCCCGCGCCGGCAGCCGCGTCTATGCAGGCTCTCTACCGCACTATTATGTGTTTTGTACGTAGTGTAGTTATGGGTATTAGGGTGCGTAACATGATGTGTCGCCGTGTGTACTTCATTATGTCACTGTAGTGCCTTCTAATCCAAGGAAATCACATTCTAAAATCATAAGAATTCGTACCAAATTTAACAATTATCTAATTAACTCATTAAATATTGGTATTTTTGTTTTATTTAAATAGCTATTTTAGATCTTAGTATTGTCTACACAAAGGAGTGTGTCTCAACCTCAAGTAAAAGTGACTTCAACTTAAAAAGTAGATGCACATGAAACAAATTTTTTTACAATATTTAGACTTTCCTTTGAACACAGGTTTTATATGTATTTTATTTATAGAAAAATAAGAAATATGATCTATAGCAGATAAAACCGAGATGTTGAACATCATTGCTACACTTTTCAATAATTTTTATGTCTTTCAAATAACGAGAAGATAGCTTCTCAAAACTTGATCATCTCGGACGACACGAACAAACTGGTCAACTAAAACAACTCGGACAACATAAACAACTTGGTCAACTCGAACAACTTTGTCAACCCGGATAACATAAACAACTCGAACAACATGAACAACTCAAACAACTTGGGCAACTACAACTTGGCCAGCTCGTACAACTTGATCAGCTCGGAAAACTCGAATAACATGGGACAACTTGGTTAACATAAACAAATTGAGCAAGTTATGCATGATGTCTGAGTTGACCAAGTTATTATAGTTGACTAAGTTGTTTATGTTGTTCGAGTTTACCAAGTTGTTTATGTTGTCCGAGTTGACTAAGTTGTTCATGTTGGCTGATTTGTCCAAGTTGTCTGAGTTGTTTGAGTTAACCAAGTTGTCCATGTTGTTCGAGTTGGCCAAGTTGACCAAGTTGACCAAGTTAGAGTTGTTTATGTTGTCCGGGTTGACCAAGTTTTTTGATTTGACCAAGTTGTTTGAGTTGACAAAGTTGTTCGAGTTGACCAAGTTGTTCGTGTTGTCCAGGTTGACCAAATTGTTCGTTTTCTGAGTTGTCCAAGTTGTATGAGTAGTTTGAGTTAAGAAAGTTGTCCATATTGTTCGAGTTGGTCAAGTTGACCAAGTTAGAGTTGTTTATGTTGTCCGGGTTGACCAAGTTTTTTGATTTGACCAAGTTGTTTGAGTTGACAAAGTTGTTTGAGTTGACCAAGTTGTTCGTGTTGTTTGCGTTGGTTAAGTTGACCAAGTTGTTCGTGTTGTCTGGGTTGACCAAGTTATTCATGTTGTCTGAGTTGTCCAAGTTGTCTGAGTTGTTTGAGTTAACCAAGTTGTTCATGTTGTCCGAGTTGACCAAGTTGTTTATGTTGTCCGAGTTGACCAAGTTGCCTGAGTGGTTCGAGTTAACCAAGTTGTTCTAGTTGTATATATTGACTGAGTTGACCAAGTTGTTAATGTTGTTCGAGTTTGCCAAGTTGTTCATGTTACTGCATACATAACATACCCACAGGCCACAACTGAATGAATACATACCTAAAAAAACACTTACCTATAATGTAAATTTGATTGACTGATTGAGTGAACTACATACCTACATACTTACAAACCTACGTACCATACACCAATCCGGGCGGGTCGACCACTCCCATTTTTCTGAACACCCAACTCGCCCTGTGTTGAAAGCGACATGACCCCTACCGACTCGAAAGAGTGGCAACTCGCCTTGAGGCGAGATTTTTTTACTGGCAAGATGTCACCTAAGTCTGGATTGGCAGTCCGGCGTGGTAATCATTGGGCCAACCGAGTCGTGGTAACCTTCATTGATCTAAACTATTATAAAACTGTAACTGAAGTGTGTCTGTACATTGAAGATATTTACGAAAAAAAGATTACGATATGGTTTTTAGGTATCCCTGACTCGAAATCAACCTTTTTTAGAAATTTTGTCTGTCTGTTTGTCTGTTTGTTTGTGTGTTTGTTTGTGTGTTTGTTTGTTTGTTTGTTTGTTCGCGCATCACGCAAAAACTACTGAACCGATTTTGATGAAACTTTTTTTGTTTGATAGCTTATGATCTGACTTAAAATCTGGTATATAATTTGTGCGGACGAAGTCGCGGGAAAACACTAGTATTATTATAAATCTCATAATAGTGATAGTATTCGAACAAGATTTAGGGCCTGTAGGGCTATTGTGTAAGCTTCCGATTATATCGTTTACAAAATCGATAACGTTTTATGACTGTACTAGCCAATTTTTAAATTATATTTTGTTTCTGTGATCATCGTGTTCATTATCTGAGATAAATTAACTAAATATTAAGAAGCAAAATCGCCAAGAACTGCCAAAACACCGTGTCGATTTGATACCGATTGAATGGGGTATAGTTACACAATAACCCCATGTTTCACCACTTCGGAATAAGTTCTTGTTAGCTTATCCGACAGCTCATTTGACACATTCTTCATACAAAATGTGTCAAATGAGATTTCTGATAAACTAACATGAACATATCAAAAAGTGGCGAAACAGGCCCTCAGCCAATCTTTTTATCAATAGGTCCTTTAAAAGCAAAACGCCGCTAAAAACACAGCATGATTGCATTGGGTTGCAGTGCCTTTGTAGTGCCGACGCGAGCGCACAAGGGCACCGGCCGGCCGCGCGGGCCGCGCTAAGGTCACGTCGTCACCCGTCCCACCCCGCCTGCACCCCCGAGAGCACCTTGCGAGCCATCGTCGATATTCGATCCTTTTAACACTACATACATACACTTTATGTTTTTAATATGTATGCAAAATAATTAGTATAAATATACTACGTGTTATTAAAAAGAAAAATATACATTTAAATTCTTATCTACATAATGATTTCGGTTATTTTAATCACGGCTGAATATATCGTTATATCGTTTTAATAATGATCAAATAGAATAAAACTATTATTTATAGGGCTATACACGTTTTACACTTGGAATTTATATTTGTATCTACTTGGAAAAAAAATAAAATGACAAAATATTTTTTAACGAATAATCCACTTACAACACATTTCTAATTTTGATGTAAATTTTAATGTTCAAAAATCACTATTAAGTCTAATTAAAATAAGCGTTATAGATTTATTATTGAATGAGTTACAAGCCTTCCGGGAGTTTTAATTTTTTTTTCTATGTTCCATACAAATATTTTGTCTAATTTTTTTTCAGGCTTTACTTTCTTCACTAAATGATACCAATTACGGTTTAAAAGTAACCATAAAGATTACTTCGACCTCCTCCAAACTGAACACGCTAAAATGACTGGCCTATTCGAGCAATGTGCTCGTCCTGATAAATCAGATGCTTCAACTTGTACGCATCCTAGTCCTCGTAAACCCTTTGAGGACCTTAGTAACCGGCAAAAAAGAAGACGTACTGAAGATACTTTTGCATGTAGTAGTAGCAGCGCTGAAATTGTGTTTTCGGCTGAACGGACGCTTAGAAAAGCAGGAGAAAGTGATGCAGCTGACGTAATGAAATACTTGATGGAGAATCCAGAAGAGGCCTCCAAAATCAAAGCCTTTATTGATGGTAATACGACTCAGGTACGGGAAATATCTCCTTTGAAGGCATTAATAAAGCTCTTGAGAGCACAGTTAACATCCTTATTATAACATGAAACCGTAACATGGAACAAGGTACCCGGTCTCGTAATAACCTTTCCTATTTATTTACCTATGTATCTATTTAAATTAGTTTCTCTGAAAAGTATTATTTTATATTGGTGCTAGAGTGTCCATTCCACAATAAAGTCCACGTAGTTGAATGTAACTATAATATGTCCGGAAAAACCAGTACCTATAGGTACCGATAATGATAAGAAAATCTATTTATTTGTATAAAAATAAACATCACTCGGTATCTCAGAAAGTGCACGTTTCGCGCACTATGTGTCATGGTACTAAATACAGCTCTTGATGTTAGTATTAGGATATTAGAAACCGCAACTAGGAACAAGGGCGGAATCAGGAGGTAGAGAGCTCGGTACAGTCATTTTCATACTAAAATATCACATTTTCTCAAATTATTCCCTGAATATGAGAGTTATGAAGATTTTGATAATAACAAGTTATCATGGCATTACATAATCAAATACGAATGCATTATTAGTTTTTCATAATTTGACTTTTTTTTCCGGAGATGTCTATGTCCAACCTCTCCCATATACTCGTTCCACTGTGCGCCGTTCGGAGCCTCGCTCGGTGAAAAACGTTCTATTGCAACTCGGTTGTCACTTGTCACAACTCAACCGTTCCGAACCTCCGGCGGTTTGCGACTTTTAACCATGAACTCTGTGGTTACTTGACTTTTCTCTCGTTTTGAATAAAAGTTTGTTTTTCAATAGTCGATTAGTACACACCGAGGGCAGGAAAGTAAGAAAGGTCTCAGATCTCATGTAATTGTTGGCCGAGGCGAAGCAGAGGTCAACAAACATTTGATCTGAGGCTTTCTTATTTACTGCCCAAGGTGTGTCTACTATTTTTCTCCTCGACGGAGGCGGAAAGCGGCAACTTCTTTTAGCGCAGCGGGACGAAAGTTGACGGTTTCCTTCCGGAGGGGAGAACATTAAGATTTTTATTAATTTTTTGTTTCGCTAACATGGAAGATGAGTTTTTATTCTATTTGGAAATGATGGAAGCCCTGGAAGCACATATTCTGATTAATAATTTGAGGTTATAAAACAACCGTGATCGTTCCGTACCTTATTGCAAGTTGAAGATAAGTGTTCGTTCCGTACCTTCGATTGAAAAACAAGTGCGAGTCGGGATTCGGCAATTAGTGTTCCGTACTACCAGTTGTTTAACATAGGTCGTTGATGATAACCACTATAAATTGACAAACTTAGTATGTGGTCACATGTAACTGAAGATCATTTTACACTGTAATAGTTTTTTGGGTATAGAAACAAAACTAACCAAGTTACTGCCAGCCTAATAATTTTCCCGCCATCTACACCTTATTTCTAACGCTTATGATTTTTTACAGTTTTTAAAGACTCTGGTTTTTGAAATATCGCGGGGGACAGCAGTTTTTCTGTGGTTATTGAAAAATGTTGTTCAACAAAGTTTCAAAGAGAAACTTAAAAAAAATATTTTTAGTAGGTATCGTATTTTTATAAGCTTTCATTTGATACCCCACATTATAGGGTAGAAAAGAAAAAGAAAAAAGCCCCTCTGGGTTAGAAAGTGCTTACAATTTTTCTAAATGAACAGCCAGCAATAAGGGACAGTAGATTTTTCTTTTCTCGATTTTGTGTCAATAGTGAAAATTGTTCCATTTGATGGTCTAACTTAACCACCCCGTGTTTTGCTACATCCTGTATAATAATGTAAGGTTAGTTATAAACTAGTTTCTTTTTTAGATCAATCTGTTATGTTTTGACCAATAACGTATTTCAGTAACGTAACTTCAAACATTGCCACCAGTCGACATAACTGAAACAATTAAAAAATTATGTCATAATAATAAAAAAGACAGAAAGCTGGTTAAGGGGCCATATAGGTACGTCTCGGAATTACCTGGAAGGGGTCTCTTATTTTTTCGAGTTTACCTATATATGTGTATGTATGTTTGTATGTCTATTTCTTTGGCACCCCCTACAGCCTAAATGGCTTGATGGATTTTATGTATGACATGTCGTTAGATTCGTAAAAATTATGAGTGACATAGGCCATATTATTTCAATATGGCTTCTGCGAAATAATTCGCTTTTCGCAGTTTTGTATAAATACAAATTATATTCTACAATTCTCTCATCTCTCTCACTCGCCACTTACGCAACACATCCACTCTTCGAGCATTAGCTTTTGCGACTCCAACCTAAGGCCGGCCAATTAAGGCAAGCGCAGAGGTGGGGGATCTGGTCCTCTTGGGGTCCACTCCGACCGGCCAGTAAAAGCAAGTCGGAGACGAGGATCAGGGACTTCCCCCGAGAGCACTCGGGTCCGTGGTGTCGCCACACACCAACAGCTCGCAACAAGCTGCCCTGAGGATTATTATTTTTTAATAAAAGCTTATTCTGTAGGATACCTCACATCTACAATAAAATCCCTAAGATCATAATATGTGAAACAGATGAGCTTAATTTATTTGTATAAATACAAATTATATTCTACAATTCTCTCATCTCTCTCACTCGCCACTTACGCAACACATCCACTCTTCGAGCATTAGCTTTTGCGACTCCAACCTAAGGCCGGCCAATTAAGGCAAGCGCAGAGGTGGGGGATCTGGTCCTCTTGGGGTCCACTCCGACCGGCCAGTAAAAGCAAGTCGGAGACGAGGATCAGGGACTTCCCCCGAGAGCACTCGGGTCCGTGGTGTCGCCACACACCAACAGCTCGCAACAAGCTGCCCTGAGGATTATTATTTTTTAATAAAAGCTTATTCTGTAGGATACCTCACATCTACAATAAAATCCCTAAGATCATAATATGTGAAACAGATGAGCTTAATTTATTTAAAAACAAACTGAATGACTACGAACTACGAACTACTAATTACGTAATGTTACTATGGTCTTCACGAATTCCTTGCTGACGAATCCATCTAATGTACCAATTTATTTTACCATTGTAAATTCACCAAATTGTAATATTTATTTAAATTTTTAATTTTTAGTGCTTGTTTAAATTTTTCTTATTTTAGTGCTTGTTTAAATTTTATTTTTTTAAATTTATAATGTTGTACGCCCATGTGGCTATTTTCTATGTACAACATCTACTTGTATAATTTACCTATGATCCACAATAAATACATTTCTATTTCTAATTTTATTATTATTTTCAGAGTTTCGGTAGGTACTACTAGTGAAACGTGGAGGTTTCAGAATATCTCTGACAACCCGGGGAACATAGTCGTAAGTATATGCTATGCTATGCTACTATTATTATTGTATTTTTTATGTTTTGTTGCTGTATGTGTTTTGTGTGCAAATAAAGAATATTTATTATGCTATGTTATTAGTTAGTTTTATTCGAAAATACGGCACACGCACGATATCTAGGCATGGTAAGAACAATCCAGGGGAAAATTGAAGCAATTTAAAAAACAAATTTTGTGATATAATGTCCTATGTACTTACGTGTAGTAATATACCATATTCTAGCCTGAACAGGCCGCTGGCTGAGAACGAAGGGCCTTGATGTACCAGTTGTTGTGACAACTGCATTGCCTACAAACATAAAAATCCTGAACAAAAAAATTACAGAAATTGCGCTACGCCACTGGAAACAACAACTCAAGAAATTAGTTAGGTGGTCTTCGTTTTTTTATTCTCTGTTACGGTACCTATTTGTTGGATGGGAAGCTTACCACTTGAGTTACAGCTGGACTGATGTTTTGATTTATAACGTTATGTGTCAGATGAGCGGTTTGTCTGGCCTGCGAAAATTTACAAATATAATTATTTAGTATACTGCATTCAAAAGGCAAAATACTGCACACTCTGGAATTTCTACCGCATAAGATAACTGTAATAACTAATAGATTAAGTAAGTAGAAAGCTATATATCTAATCAGTAATTTAACAAACAAAAAGAGTGTGAACAAAATCGGTTCCGTAGTTTTTGCGTGATGCTCGAACAAACAGACAACAAAAAAAACAAAAATTTGGAGTCATCTAAAAACCATATCGTAATATTTTTTGGAAATAAGTATATTTAATGTTCCTACAGAGACAGATACACTTCTTTTACAGTTTTATAATATAAGTTTAGATGAAGAAAAGCAAAACCACATACCGCGTTCTTGGTTTTTTCACAAACCACAATATTCAACAATATAATAAAGAATGAATAGAGTATTTCCCAAAATATGTAGACTAGGAAATATGTGTATCTTTCAACATCTTCCTTGAATAATTCTGCAGCCGTGGCCTCCATGAGGTAGAACACATTTAGAATTATGGAAAAGAAACTCGTGCCCATGGACATAGCTATCGCCAATCCGAACACTTTGTTAGCGGCTCTAACGGCCTGGAATATCATTGCGTATAGTCTAGCGCAGGTTCTCAACGTTTCACAGAGTGTTTTGTCCCTCAATATTATTGATTTAGGCGATGATCCTGAGTATTGGGCTGATGATAAATCACTAATTATATAGTTTACTTTCATAAATCGTATTCTCAAAAGGTACAAATAGAAGCAATAGTGCGATGTGGTAGTCATAGCCAGGACATTAGTGATTACAATCTGGTACATCAGCGCGTATGGCATGCGACCGCTCATGCTGGACTGCGTCACCCAAAGACTGAACATGTGACACGCTCCTATCACTATTTGACCCATAGTAGTGAGGATCGCAACCATAGAACATTTAATATAATCCACGTTTTCTTTTATTTCTCCTAAGACGTCGTCTATATCGACTACTGCTTGAATATAAATTACATTACCGCTTATTGAGAAAGGTATTTTCCACAAAGAGTAAACGACGTACACGGTAGAAATAATCCATTCGACGGTGTCTCCGTATCCTTGCAGCTTCGTATCGTAAAGTTTACGTAGGATGGTCTGTTTTTCGACCACAGCTACATAGCCACAATAGACGTAAACAGAACACCACAATATGAAGAAAAAGAGTCCCATGTAACTGAATGTAGTCTTTACTCTACCGACTTCATTTAAACCCTGAACTAACACAGCCACCCCTGATGCTTTCCGCACAGTTGTGGATACATTTGTGGCATCAATAATATTATTTGGCCGTACTCTGGTGTCCACTTGAGCCTTAATATATTTTTCAAAGTTTTTCATTTTCACTTTCCGTGTGTAATTCAAAATAATTAAAAAACATACCTACTCGAAATCTTTTCACTTATCTTATCACCGTGTCTTATCATTCAATAATTAAATGCAGAAAATTGCAAAGAACAAACTTTTTGATTTTTGGAGCTAATTAAGTATAGTATTGGTATCCACTTAACAAATCTATACGGACACATTATATAGGACTCAATCATTGGACTCAATTCAATTCAATATTTCTAAGTTTAATCCAAGTTTAATCTATTACAAAGATAATGAAATCAATATTATTATTTATCGTCTCTTACACGTCTCCTATTAGTTTGAGCACAAACCAAGGAATATAATTACTCCCCAAACTAATAAGAGAACTACAGTTTGAGTTTATCGTGACAGATCTGGATGCTCTAAGTGACAGAACCATAACGAAATTGAATTAAAACTTTTCGCTTAGACCGTTTGTTTCCTGTGGTCCTATATCGAAGGAATATATACTCCAAGGAATATCGTATTAAAGAGAAGGAACTAGAAGGAAGCACGTGTCTTGTCATATTCACTCAGTAAGAGATGTAAAGAAGGTATAAAAATACAAATAAACCTTTAAGGGGGTGGTGTAGACCATCAAACTGAACAACTTTCACTGTTGGACCAATATCAAAATCGCGAAAATAAAAATTGATGTTCCATACTCTAAAAATCGCCTATGAATATACTACTCTCTACCGAGACATGGATTTCTACGTAGAAAGAGAAGGTAAGCGTAAGCCATGGATTTAACATAAAGAATGCCACTCCTCCTTACAAGCATTGAAACAAGAAAATTTGCAATGGCGTCTCGTCGATATTTCCAATTTTAGGTGTGTCCCTTTCTATCCCTTCTATCATGCATGTTTCACCCATAGACCAAGTATTTCGCTTACGCTGATAGACGTAACATCAGTGTAACCGCGTATGAGACAGCGATAGTCATAAAATCCTATACAATTTGTATGAAAATAGATGTCTGACTCCGGAGTCAGACAGCCGTCGTAGAACAAAAAAGTGGCTACGTCGATAAGGACAGCAATAAGTAGCGATCTCCTTTTTTAACTAGAGCGAATTTGCTATGTGCATCTCTTACTGAGTGATATGACAAGACACGTGCTTTCTTCTAGTTCCTTCTCTTTCTACGGTTTCACCCCTTGTTAGTCAGTCTGTTCTCCATTGTAGTTATGGTATTCCCACAGGTATTCCAAACTTCTTGGCATAAGCGAAAAAAAATCGTCTATGGATTTCATCCTCCCAGAGAAATTGAACTTCTTGTTCTTAGAATGAAGCTTAGAATCATAGGCGAACATAGACGTTCCTTCTCTTTCTACGTAGGCGAAGTATTTTTCGCTTACGCTGATAGACGAAACATCAGTGTAACCGCGTATGAGACAGCGATAGTCATAAAATCCTATACAATTTGTATGAAAATAGATGTCTGACTCCGGAGTCAGACAGCCGTCGTAGAACAAAAAAGTGGCTACGTCGATAAGGACAGCAATAAGTAGCGATCTCCTTTTTTAACAAGAGCTAATTTGCTATGTGCATCTTTTACTGAGTTATATGACAAGACACGTGCTTGCTTCTAGTTCCTTCTCTTTCTACGCTTAGAATACACAAAGTACATTGTTAGAAACCTCCTTAAAGCCCGACCAGAAATATAAAAAACCTCGCCATGTTGCGGAAAATCAAAGGAACTAATTTTTGTACTTGGAACACTGATATTAAAGGTCAAAGTCGATTGAAGCGCCCCCAAACCAGGTTTTTTATATTTCTGGTCAGGCTTTACAAGCTTACAAGCATGGAAACACGAAAATTGGCAATGGCCTAAGAACAAGAATACTTTAGGTTCTTGTCTTACCTTCATGTGGAGTATTTGACTGGAGGCCGTTAGAAATAAAAAGACCATTCTTATGGTTATACATTTAATTTAGAATCGCAGTGAATTCGTTCATCTAAGTGAAAGATTTTATTTTGGTCTTCGCTGCGCTCCCACTACCTACTAGATTCCGCCCTTCCGCCCGTCGTCGTATAGACCAAAAAAACGTTGATCAAAGAATTGAACACTTTAAACTAAGTACCTATGTGCCTACGTGAAGATTGACATGTTTTTATTCATTGAATGTAAATATATTGTGACAAAGTATTGTATGTCTTATTCCGTAACGAATTGCAGCAATATTATTAAATAAGTCGCCATACTGTGCGCCTCCTGTAATAAATATAAAGTGATTAAGTATTAAGTTTACTTCAATGACTACCCCCTCGGGGAATATAGTCGTGAGCATATGCGTATGCGTATGCGTAAGTTTAGATATTATAACGAATTAGAATACCTACCTAAAGTCTCGATCACGTTCCACTACAATACTCGGTTTTCTAATTCGTAAGTTTAATAAAAGATGCTTTCTATGTAATGTAGAGGACATTTCGAATCACCATAGATTTAGTACTTATACAGGTTGTATGGAAAAGTATCATTAACCTTTAAACAAAATACTCTACCCATCAAATTGAACAACTTTTACATGAGCAAACCGATCCAAAAAAAAAAGAAAATCAGCTCTGTCCCATACTAAACTACAATACCTACTCGACTCAAATGTATGCAACAGCAGATTTTTTTTTTTGCTCCGCTCGGTTTGCTCCCATAGTGAAAGTTGTTCAGTTTGATGGGTAGAGTATGTGGTTAAGAGGTTAATGATACTTTTCCTCATACCCTGTATATCAAACTTTCTAGTAACCCTCCGACAAACTTGCATGATGTTTGCTAATGCAAACACTCTCACGAAAAACATGTTTAATGTTTATTATGGCAAAATATATGGGGTCCTTCTTAATATGCTGACACTTTTTTAAGGGGATGATCAGACCAACAAACTGAACAACTTTCTCAATGGAATCAACATCAAAATAGCGAAAAAAAACGGCTGCCTCATACAAAAGTGCAAACCTCGAGCCAAATGTATGGGTGTTTCAAGTAGGGCGTAACTGACAGAAACAAGAGAGGTGATGATGACATCTCGTTGATTTAACGGTTCAGCCTGAATCCACCCACTAATGGGTAGCTCTATTTGTTTATGCCACCCTCCTCTGCCCTGAGGATCTCGCAATCGAGTTCATGTATAGCGCTTCCTTTCAAATTTAGAAGAAGTAGGTACTCTGATGTACAGCCACTTTGAAATAAACTTGCCACGATAACTTTGACGTAACAACTAAATATCAAATAAAAATAAGCTCGCAGCAAGCTTGCAGATAGTAATCTGGGTAATTATGATCCAATTTGATGGCCGGATGGATCGAATCCGAACCCGGCCCTTGTGATTTAAAAGTAGACCATGCTTCTCTGCAATGCACCTACGGACGTGCGATAAGATGGGCTAATCGAAAGACACATCTCAAAATAGGTACACCGTCATAGTACCACAAACTATTATCGATAGTTTACAAACTATTATCCATACTAAACCAACTATTATCCATCCCTTAAATAACTAATAGTATACAAACTGTTCTCAAATTGTTAATTCCTTACCTCTATTAGAAATTTATAATTCAGCTCGAATAGACCGCATACCGTGAAAACCGGTTTCTGATGAATCAATTGTAATGACAATTGCATACTCTGTAACCATTATAACTATTTTATAGATATTTTTTGTACATGTCCTATATTGTTAGAATACCTATTTCCAGCTGGTTAGCTAAATAAGATTTAAAATATCCGGCCAGTACGGTACACCGTAACCATTGTATGATGATTTTTTTACTATTTCTATTTGTTGTTGTGCCCGCGAAGGAAAAACAAATGCTGACAAAGTTTTTCAGACAAACGGATAATCAGGAAGCTGGAAATAGGTAAGTACAGTAAGTACATATATTACTGCAGCGGCCAGCAAAAGAGGCATTGATGGACGAACGTGTAAATGTGAGCCGAGGCTTAGCCGAGGCACACAAACGTAAGTCCATCAATGCCTAGTTGTGGCCAAGGCTTGTATAGTACTTTTCTCAAATAATGCGCGGAAATTAAAATCAATCAAGTTTTCAAAATGAACGACAACAATAATTTTTCCTGCTCATATTACAATTACTTAGGTAGGGTAGGTTAGGTTAGTAGTAGGTACTTACCTCTGCAGTAATCGGGTCACTCAAATCATTGTTAATAATTTCATGTATAATAGAAGCCGTGACTGAAGTCTGAAACAGAAAATAATTATTATTAAACGCCCAAAAAAGGTAAGTAGGTACCTAAGTAATATTACACTGAAACTCTCTGGACACTGGTGAATACATTTAATAGACTTTTCCTCAATAATTATATAAAACATTGGAGCGGTTTAGAATTGCGTACGCGCGTCACACGGGGCCGAGGCGGAAGTGAGCCGGCTGTCAGATTGACAGCAGACCAAGGGGCAATCCATAGAGCACGCAGGGGGGGGGTCTGCCAAAAACCACTTTTCCTCTAACAGTTCGGCCATCCTGACTTCTCCTGCGTCCTCGCAGGAATATCCAAACAATTGCTTCCCTTCAGCTGAACGTAAAAACATCTGGAGCCCTCTGAACCTTTTCATCGCCAATAGCATCCAGAAGTATCCACTGATGTGAATTTTCGGCGGTCAAGTCGAAGTAAGGTATATTTTGTGTTCAGTAATATCTCCATTTGTCCAGTTATGACAGTCATGTTAGGTTCATAATCTCTGCATAGAATCTGTAAATAAATATTAGTTATCTACAAGCCTTGAAGCCAGTTAACACTTTATTAGTCATGTCATCCAATAGGTCTATCTCAGTTGGTGATTGATCAGTAAATTACGACGCATAGTGCCCAACACAATAGAATTGACAATCTTAAAAGGTTAAGACCATCCCAGCTGTACTTTAGGAATCTTAATTTAAATTTTGTGTTTAGTAATATCTCCATTTGTCCAGTTATGACAATCATGTTAGGTTCATAATCTCTTGCATAGAATCTGTAAATAATTGGTTAGTTATCTTCAAGCCTTGAAGCCAGTTAACACTTTATTAGTCATGTCATCCAATAGGTCAATCTCTGTTTGTGATTGATCAGTAAATTACGACGCGTAGTGCCCAACACAATAGAATTGACAATCTTAAAAGGTTAAGACCATCCCAGCTGTACTTGAGGCCTCTTAATTTCAATTTTGTGTTTAGTAATATCTCCATTTGTCCAGTTATGACAATCATGTTAGGTTTATAATCTCTTGCATACAATCTGTAAATAATTGGTTAGTTATCTTCAAGCCTCGAAGTCAGTTAACACTTTATTAGTCATGTCATTCAAGGTCAATCTCAGTTGGTGATTTGACTGTAAATTGCGGCGCATGGTGCCCAAACACATTTTCGTAATACACCAAATGCTCGGACGCTGTTATTTACGCAAAGGTTCGATCACGCACAATGTTCATTTCGCAACATGCAACTTACGCATTATACGCAAAAATTCTCAACTATCATCCGCACTATATCAGACGCAATAAGTCGCAGTATGTCATGTTCGTTTCAAACTAATATCCAGCCGGTAAACGCTCAATATGTTCTGGAAGTAAGTCATTTAGTCCAATCAGGCGCGCAGCGTCGCCAAGTCGTACTGGCGTGCAGCACAGTGCAGCGCCGTCAAGGCACACTGGCGCGCAGCGTCGCCAAGGCGCACTGGCTCGCAGCGCAGTGCAGCGCCGTCAAGGCGCACTGGCGCGCAGCGTCGCCAAGGCGCACAGGCACGCAACGTAGAGCAGCGCCGCCAAGGCGCGCAGAATGCTCTCTGCACGGAGTAAGCGCACGCATGTGCTCTTCAGGTAGTTGCGCCGTGCTGCACGTTACACCCCCCATTTGGCCACCAGCAAGATCACGAAGACACAACTCATAAGCCCCTCACGGCACGGATCAATTCACATAAGCCCCTCTCGGCACGTATCCACAACTCATAAGCCCCTCACGGCACGGATCAATTCACATAAGCTCCTCTCGGCACGTATCCACAACTCATAAGCCCCTCACGGCACGGATCAATTCACATAAGCCCCTGGCGGCACTGATCCACTCACATAAGCCCCTGACGGCATGGATCAACAACACATAAGCCCCTCACGGCACGGATCAACTCACATAAGCCCCTGACGGCACTGATCCACTCACATAAGCCCCTGACGGCATGGATCCACAACACATAAGCCCCTCACGGCACGGATCAACTCACATAAGCCCCTGACGGCACTGATCCACTCACATAAGCCCCTGACGGCATGGATCCACAACACATAAGCCCCTCACGGCATGGATCCAGTTCACATAAGCCCCTGTCGGCACGGATCCAGTTCACATAAGCCCCTGTCGGCACAAATCCACAATACATAAGCCCCTCACGGCACGGATCCTGTTCACATAAGCCCCTGTCGGCACGGATCCAGTTCACATAAGCCCCTGTCGGCACAGATCCACAATACATAAGCCCCTCACGGCACGGATCCTGTTCACATAAGCCCCTGTCGGCACGGATCCAGTTCACATAAGCGTTTGCTTCTGCTGCGACACTTCACTAGTCATGGATGGTCATCACTCCATCCCCTCAGGCATCGTTTATGTTATGGCACACAGGCGGACATCGTCACCACATCATCAAGTCATCTCAAACCGCATCATGCATGATAGGTCATGAAAATTAAGGAAATATGCAAATTAGTTTATTTTACACAACTTCAACAAAACAATGCGTTAACATCAGGGCCTCAAGTCGGGTTAGGGCCCCCAAGTCACAGGTTATGAATCGCAAGTCATGAGGTTAGGGCCCTAAGGGCGAGCACATGTAGGTGAGGTCCCTTATGTCAAAGGGTCATGCCTCAAAACATACCTACTTTTATTTTATTTATTTAATTTAAGCAGTCAAATCGCCTGTTGCTGTAGCAACTAACATCATGCCCGAAGACAGTCGTGTTGGATTGGAACTTAATCGTTTCATTCTTGACGAGGACCCAAATGCAGTACCGGCAGGCTCCACAACTATGTGTGACATTTAGACTTCATCATCCTTCAACGACTAGATCCTTAATATTGTGATTTCAAATGGACAAACTTTTTTTTTTTTTTTTTTTTTACTAACCAGATTTGTTCACAACTTTACCATTTAATAATTCCAATTTGTTTATTAATATGTTATATTCAACTGTTACTCGATTTAACCATAACCCGATCAACTTCAGTTTGTATAGGTACTTACTTTAGCTTGCTTATTGCATTTGTAACACATAACTTTCATTACAAGATCAGCTTTCAAACATAGATAATGTCATGACAGTACTGTAAGATAATGATTTTTCATCAAAGCCCGTACACGTTCCACTTTAGCTCATTGTAGCACTCCATTCCTTGCCGTTCAAAAGATAATTAAACACACGGATACAACACATTGTACTGCACATATCCATGTTAACTACACATCTCAAACCGATTGTACATGGATGCCATATGAAATGAAATACCTAGTAAATTTTTAGTAAGTCTCCGTTTCATCATTTTCATTTAATCACATTCACATCAAACAAGTAAAGAAGCAATATTATGGCAACGATCAGTCAATAACAACAACTGTCTCTGTTAATTAGTCTTTCAATGTGAACCAATGAAACGTCTACATAATCATCATTCCACAATTTAAACTTTTAATTACAATAGGTCATATTCAGTAAACATTTCACCAAAGCACAGAACCACCACGATTTGGACGATGCATTCAAACCAATTAATTTGCAAATCGGTGGTTTGTACAACATGACCTCTATTCCAAAAGCAATAAGGTTCAATTTATAAAATAGAATTTTGACTTTTAAAAACATCAATGTGATTTTTAATCAATGATAGTTCAGCATGTTTCCGACGTAGCTGGTATTAATGTACTTAACATAATTCAAATAATTCAAGCACAAATAATAAACGACGATCTCTCTTACTACGATCTTTCGACTTTTGTAGGCACAATAAAATGGAACAGACTTACTCAGGTTAGTTTCATATTATGGACTTGTTAGTAACTCAAACCAAGCAATCATGTCAGGCAGCAGGATTTCAGGCAGTTTCAGGCTCACAAACACGTTTCTACATGCACCAAGCCAAAGTTCACGCGAGGTCAAACGCAGGAAAACTCTCGTTTTCTTGTTAGTAATGCGTCCATATGCCTCAAATTAGATGTAAACATGTATATTAGTAAACAGCAGCACAAAACATAATTATATCCCGTCACTTTGCACAGATAGGTCGGAACTTTTCAATCACAAAAGCACGTGTTGGTTTCCGCCATGTTACCGCGATTCAATTTTCGATTCGACCGAATACTTTTATGTGGGCGATGAGTTACAATTCCGCTTCTGAGATATTACACTGAAACTCTCTGGACACTGGTGAATACATTTAATAGACTTTTCCTCAATAATTATATAAAACATTGGAGCGGTTTAGAATTGCGTACGCGCGTCACACGGGGCCGAGGCGGAAGTGAGCCGGCTGTCAGATTGACAGCAGACCAAGGGGCAATCCATAGAGCACGCAGGGGGGGGGTCTGCCAAAAACCACTTTTCCTCTAACAGTAAGTAATAAGTACAATCAAAATAGCCGAGCAAATTTTACTTCTTACTAATATTATACAGGGTGAAATTGATATCACTAGCATCCTTTTAAACTAAGAGTCTACCCATCAAACTCAGGGCTGCCAGTAGATTTTTTATAATTATTCAGCCAGGTTCCCAAAATTATACAAAATTGACTCGCAGGATACATACAGGTGTAAAAACCTCCGAAACGTATAAAATAATGTTTTTTCTGATTATTCATCACGGAATTCGAACTCAGTAATGCGATTTTTGAACATCATACGAGCGGTTCGGCAGTAGAAAGATGCATAATCTCCATAGTAATAGTAATTTTGACACTTTCTACTGCCGAACCACTCGTATGAGGAGTTTTACTCTATTGAATTGTAACGTGACTGATTATAGTGGCTTTTATCTTTCTCTTCTGCGATTTACCGAGTCAAGCAGAGCTTATCAGTTGGAAATATTGATTATGTATCCAATTATACATGAGGGTCCAGGATACATAGAGGATACAAACAGTTACCCAATTATACAGTTTTTGTATCCAATTATACAATCTGGCAGCCCTGATCAAACTGAACAACTTTTACTTTGGGAGCAAATCGAACCGAGCTAAAAAAACAGATGTTCCATACGAAACTGCAATAAAATACAATGCCTACTGTTACGATTATTTTGTATCATTGTATTTGATTTGACTCGAACAACCCTAGCTTTTAGTGTAGGGACACACCGGCGGAACGTTCGGCGCCGAACGGTAGGTTGAATACGCGCGCACGATTGCCTTCCTGCCGGCGACACACCAGGAGTGCGATTTTTGAAACTCATTCGGTGAGCTCAGCTGTTGAAAATGCCAAAATTACTATGGAGATATGCATCTTTCTACTCCTGATTTGTCTTTCAAAAATCGCACTCCAGAAGTATGATTTTTGAAAGTCAAATCAGGAGTAGAATTTAGGAGAGTAATTTTGACATTTTCAACTGCTGATTTGTCTTTAAAAATCGCACTCCAGGAGGGCAATTGCGGTAAATAAATCGCAACTGAACCATGATTGGACCGCGTGCGAAGCTTAGCTTTTTACACATTTGGTATTGCGCTAATCGCGGTACAGCTAATGACAGCCGTTAGAGCCGTCACATATAATAGTAAATAAGTCAAGTTTAGCGCGGAACGATACGGAATTAACACAGTTGAATAGTAAGTAATTGGATTGCATTGTGATAAGAACTGAAATTGGATTAGGATTGAACTTGGATGTTTATATTAGCGCGATCGCGCAACAGTACGCGCCATTTGTCCTAGTACCTAGACGTGTATTCAACCGAACTTTATCATGCATGTCTAATAGCATCACTCTTAGAGAATATTATGCAAAAAGCAGACTGCAAAAATCTAATTTTATTAATTAACAGGCTTATACAGGGTGTTAGGGTGAACAGTTACATTACGTTAAGGGGCGATTGTACCCATGATACTGAACAAATTTTCCGAAGAAACATAGAAAATTCGCAATAAAGTTATTTGCCTACAAACGATAAGCTGGTTGCATTTAGTATGGAAAGTGCAACAATTTTTTCGCTAATTTTCAATAGGTTTCTTAGGGAAAGTTGTTCAGTATCATGGGTACAATAACCCCTTACAGTAATGCAACTGTTTACCCTATAACACCCTGTATTAGCTTAACCTGTATGTATGTAACTAAGTAGGTATGTAAAGCCTGACCAGCATAGCTAGCATGCTGCAGTGATACAGCGCTATCACACCTTAGCTCTCTTTCTATTTGCGTGCGAACGAACGAGATAAAAGACGTGATACAGCCATATCACGTGCAGCATACTACGAGGGCAGGAATATAAAAAACCTGGTTTGGGGGCGCTGCAATCGACTGTCATCTTTAATGTTAGTGTTCCACAAAGGTACCAAATTCCAAATATCTCGAAAACTGTGGCACTTTTACTGGACATGAAAGTCCATTTTCTGAACGGTTTTGAGTTCCTCTATCAGTAGGTACCTACAGGGTTATCCACTACTTACCGGGCACCCTATATATCTAAAGTTTAGTTGTTTAATTTGATGGTCTAAACCACCCCTTTAAATATTACAGGGGTATATTGTTACATCGTCCAACTTATTACGCTAACGGTATTTTAAGAGGATGATCAGATCATAAAACTGAATGACTTTCTGTAGGGGACCATCAGCGATATCCAGAAAAAAAAACAGCTGTCCCATTCATTTGAGTCAGGAATGCAGTTTTGTATGAAAAAGCAGATTTTTTTTTGGCGATGTCGTCTTTCAACAATTTTTTTTTGCTCTGAAGGGTTGCTTTTCGCACAGAATAGGTTTGGTATTCTTAGCCCCACTTGCGCCAACCTGGGTTAGCAATAAACTCCAGGTTAAGTTGGTAACCCATGACTTTTTGTATAGAAAAACAACTGAGAGAGCTATTTTATCCGGAGTTAATTGCTAACCCGTGGTTGGCGCAAGTGGGGCTAATAGTTCTATATACTTTTGGTAAAAGTTTCTTAGTTTTACGGTGTTTCGTGGGTTTAAAGGTTAATTATACTTTTCCTAACAATTTTTTTGTTTAACTTTGACTAATAGATACGGACATTTTGCCATCTTGATGAAGCGTGTTGAAGATTTGAAGCTTGTTATTTCTGTTAAATAAATTTATTTATGAAACTAAATAACAAAACTAGATTTAGGGCCTGTTTCACCACTTCTGAGTAAGTTCTTGTTAGCTTATCCGACAGATATTTTGAGATATTTTGTATGAAATTATGTCAAAATATCTGTCGGATAAGCTGACAAGAACTTACTCAGAAGTGGTGAAACAGGCCCTTAATCAGTCAGACTAACCTTATCAACAGTAACTTCGCAGATATATATATTTACGTATAGCACTGCAAACGCGTAAGCAATCCTCCAAAATACGCAAAGCAAAAAACTCTTGTACCTTCCCACATCATGAAATAAGCCAGTCGCTGTGGCTTCCATAAAATAAAACAAGTACATAATGATATACAAACTGCAGACTGAAATGGTCAGTAGAAGTGGGAAACCGAGCAATTTGTTGGTTTCATCAACACAGTTGTTCAATTTGCTGTAAATCCTAGCGCAGGCTCTTATCCTCTCACAAATGTTCTTGTCTTGAAGTGACGACGCCTTTTGCATCACGACTGGCCGTTTGTCTCTCACTAACATCACATTTTGCCATGGCTCACGTTTTCTTATTGCAGTAAGCATATCATTTATCATCTGATATCGATGTTTTAAAATGTATACATAGTAGACGTGGTGTATAGCAATCCACAGTACCACCATGTCAGAGAAACACGCTTGGTAAATTAATTCTGACGGTAATGACAAATTTAATGTAGTTAGTGTAAGCCAGATGCTGAGCGGACGTGCCACAGTAACACAAATCTGACCAAGGGTTGCTATGGTCGTCATTATCACGTGGCTAGTGTGGTCTACATACTCATCCAATTTTTCAAAATCGTTGTCTATATCAAAAATCTGTTTATACCGTTTGTTCTCGAAGGGAATAATGAATACAATTTTCAACACAGCGTAAAGGACGAAACAGAGAGTTACTATCCTTTCTAACATATCTCCGTAATGTTTCAATTTTGTATTGTACATAATACGGACAATGGACTGATCTTCTATGTATCCTATGAAAGCACAGTAAATGAACAAAGAGAGCCACAACAAGAAGAAAAAGAGGCCCAAGAAGCTGAATTTTGTTACAGCACGGTTATCAGAGGAATATTGAGAAATCACTGCTAATCCGTGAATTTTCTTAAAAAATACTGTCACGTACATCGCCTCTATTATGTTTTTACATTCGCGTATTGTAAACATTTTTCTAAAGCATTCCCCTAACATTTTAACAGAGTACCTATACCGTGTCATCATGACTTTATGTTAACTGAAACGCGTTAAGTTGATACAGACTTCTTAAAAGAATGTACCTAGTCGCAATATATCGCTAGTTCCGTCTATTCTATTAAACTAAGTGCACAAGTATAGTACAATTACATCATCATTAAATTAAACGTAGATAAATGAAACAAAATTGTGGTATTCGGAGTTATCCACTGGATAATTAGATATTTATTTCACGTGATCTTTCACATTTACAGTGGTATCCTACATTATGAACATCATAGGCATTATATTGTCATAAATAACAAATAAATGTAGGCATATTATATACAAAGAAATTTTTGTTGTAATTTTATTTTTGTATTTATTTATAAGCACTATACAACTTTACATAATGTGAAATTACAAGCATATGTATACTAGTAGTTTAACTTCGCTGCGTTCGCAATGTGTAGGTGCATGCTTTACATTTGATAAATAGCTAACTAATAAATGTACACAAACGATAATTGTGCTCTTCACATAGGCATATTATCTAAATCTAAATAATCAGGATAAAGAGAGCATACCAATTAACTTCGATCCATGCAACCCTTCCACACCGCATCAAGCCTTGAACATTTTAAAAGCGTTCATAACCAAATCTTTACTAAATCATTAACTAGCAACTAAACTTAACTTATTTTAAGATAAACTATCAACGCGACTCTCTACAAATTTAACTTTGCACCTGTGATTACAGGCTAATCTCTTTCGAGCAGGTTTCAAGTTAAACAGGAAAAGAGTCTCATTCATGACTATTTCGGGTTGAGCCTCATCTGGCAACACAGAATCGAATTGTTTAGCTCTATCTTTTTCTGTCGATCAGAAACGTCATTGGCTAGAGCGAGAAAGGTCGCAGCACTGTTGGTGCTACCGCGTGCGATCGCATTCCCGCTATCTTTGGGTTGAACTACACATGGCCGCACGCGATCGCACTTTTCCGTCGCTCCATCCTTTTCTGTCACTCAGGAACGTCATTTGCTAGAGCATATAAGATAGACGGAACGCGATCGCGTGCGATCGCATTGATTCTAGCAAATGACGTTCCTGAGTGACAGAAAAGGATGGAGCGACGGAAAAGTGCGATCGCGTGCGGGCATGTGTAGTTCAACCCTTTCTCGCCCTAGCAAATAACGTTCCTGAGACACAGAAAAGGATGGTGCGACGGAAAAATGCGATTCTGTGCTAGCAGATGAGATCAACCCTTACTTATAAAACCATGATAGTAAAGGTACAATTTGGTAAAAACATGTTTTATGATAATATTTATGGCACAAAGTCATTTATGGGTTGAGTCTTGCGGTAACGTTCGATGGGCATAAATTTTTAGAAACGTTTATTTATATATTTTTTTAAAACTGCTCAATAACATCGAAAAGACAAGAATTGCCAAACTTTCCAAAGTTTAAATGATCCCTAATCAAATAAAACAACTCTTCAGTAATCTTATATTGTGACAATTAGAAGAGAACTTATCGAAGACTAAAGTTTAATTGTTTTCAGTGATTATCAAAATATTTTATCTAAATAATGGAAAACAATGTAGCCCCAATATGGCTAGAGAACAGTTATTATAATTCGTAGCGTAGCGGAACATGGAATTCATAATATAAGTCTCATAAATTCATAAAATGCATGTAAAACATTTTAATTTAAACACTACGGAAATGCGCTATTAAATTTTGTTTCTATATATACTAATAAAGAATTATGTAAATGGAATCATTACAAATTAACTGTGTCAATCAACATTATTTTTAAAATAATTACGTAATCATGCAATATAATTTTCGAAAAAAAAAAAACAGAATCCAATGTTTCTACGAAATAGATTTTTCAGGAATCAATAAATTGATGTTTAATGTTTTAACTATCTTACCTTAAGTATGTCTAATTATTAAAGCTGCATTTACATATACTATTATCGTAGTAGCTTTCATACTTAAGACATTTTTTGTCCGTTGATAGTAACGCGAGAAAACCTAATAGTATAGGAAGGGCAAATCAGAAGGCGTAGCATGACGCGCGCGATAAGGCAATATCACGCGTTTTATCTCGTTCGCTATATCACGCTGCCATACTAAGGCCGCTGAACTATTTAAACATAGAAACTTTGTTCTTAGGGTGCGTTTCCATTGAAGCGGAGCGGAGCCAATATGTGCAAAATCAACCAATAAAATAGCTTCTGTCAAGCGCGGAAAATTGAGCAATTCGATTGGTCGGTTTTACACATCTCCGCTTCACTCCGCTTTGGTGGATTCCGGGCCTTAATTTTACTAAAAGTGATCCTTAGGTTAACAACTTGCTGTCTTATATTGCTGGAGATAAACAATTTCTCTTATTACAAAACTAATATAATTTGATATGAAAAAATATAACCTAAAATTCGAAAACCTCCAAGTTGATACATAAACCTAAATTTATTGAACTAAGATTTAAAAACAACAAAAAATAGCAACCGAACATTTTTCGCTTAAAAGCTCATTTGCTGCCTATCAAAAATATATAGTGTAAAACAAACATTTTCATACTATTTAGTCAACTTATAATGTACTAGGCGTTCTTAAAAATATATACAGCAACAAAGGTTTAACGTAATTAAAATAAATGTGTGTTAGTTATTGCCATAATTTGGTACCATAACCTTAATAGAAACAATGACACTTAATAGCACTTTTGTGATGAAATATCGTATCTACTTTCTAATAGCTCGTAATATGGGTTTAATCATGAATTCCATAAGATAAGGAATTTAATACAATTTATGCGAGACAAGGTTATACAAAGGAAGATAGTGTGACATTTCATCATCATCATCATCAGCCTATCATCGTCCACTGCTGAACATAGGCCTCTCCCAAGGCGCGCCACAAAACTCTGTCCTTGGCCTTCCTCATCCAGTCGCTCCCCGCTACTTTTTTTAAGTCGTCTGTCCAGCGGGCAGCAGGGCGTCCCACACTACGCCTACCAGTTCGCGGTCTCAACTCTGACACCCCATCGGTTGTCAGTTCATTTATGTCGTCATTTAGGTTTCAGTGTGACATTTATTTGATGATATTTCTAACAAAATCGTAATAGCAATCCCATAAGCAATGTAGCATATGATTTGTTTGAATTAGTTTTAAATAGTGTACTAAGGTAAGGATTTATAATAATAATTGAGATGTGTATAATTCGTTTAAGTAATTATAGTTTCATATGGTGTCACTATATTTTAAAGCACCGGAGTAGTTCTGCCTCACCGGTCCAACGAAGGTGGGAAGAGTATATTATTTTTTATTAGGAAAATTGATTACCTAAGAATTCACATAAATAAAATACCTTTGATACTCTATGTAAAAATGATACCGGACCTAATTCCGTTTCACACATAAATTTTTAATCTAATTGTAATAATTAAAATAATAGATCAGGATCAGAGATTTTTCCACATAGCTCGTCCAATGTCGCAGACTTCTATAAATTATCATATGTCAAGAATTCAAGATAGACAGTCGAAGCTACAAACGCGTAAAAATATCTGCCTAGTCTAGGCTGATAAACCCTGTCACTATACAAGCACACCGAGATAAGTTGTATGACGCCTCACCCACGCTAACCTAAGAAAGTTGGCCCATTTGTTTTAGTACGTTAGAAGCGTGAGGTTCTATCTTGACATATAATTATTCAAAGGTCACAGTCATAGACGGACTTACATTTTAGGGAATCATTCGGACTAACAAACTGAACATCTTTTAGGAGCTATGGGAAGCATTACTAATATTGATAATCGCAACTCTTCAGTACATTTAAGCGTAGGTGTGCGATTTTCAGGTTTCAAATGTTTTAATTGTTCAGTTTAATAGTTTGAACAATCCTTAAAATATCCTTTAAATTACGTAATGTAAGTCCTTCTTTACATCTACAAAAAATTATTCCCTCAACTAATAATAATAAACACAAACTCGTTCCAAAAACATATTGGTCCGAAACAAATTGCACTCACTTTTGTAAAGCTCAAATCTAATATAATTAAAATCACATCTTTTTAAATATCTTTGGATACAACCAAATAAAAATATCATTATAGCGTACAAAAATACAAAAAATATACAAGAATGTCAAATATAATTCATTGATGGCAAGTGGCATCTTGCCTGCATACCATATTCTTTACAAATAATTACAATATTTCATTATTCTCCATAGAAAAATAAATGAAAATCACACAGACTAGATTTGTAAAATAATTAAGGGAACATGGCATACATTCAAGTTCTATACATTGATTAGAAAAATCCGTTCTACCATTCTTTTAGAACATTTTTAATCATTTTGGATTCTTTAAATGCTCTCATCCATGTATGAAAAATGTCATAAGTATTTTGATTATCATAGAGCTACTACTCTATAATTTATCAAACTGCGATAAGCTGCCGACTATGAAATGTGTCTCCCAAACAAGATTCGATTCAGATCAATTACTAAAGGTTCTAACAACAATAAGTACTCCTTATTCGTCGACTATGTGAACAGTTACATTTCAAATGGTGAACGTCCCCTAAAATTCAGTCTGCCCTCCCTTAGTAAAATTATTATTATAACAGCTGAGATTCGTCGGTCACAGTAGATCTTGAACATGGGATGTATCCAAGTTAGTAATTAGAGTTTTTAGGAAGGTCATCTCTTTACGCGCGTTTTCTAAAATAACGCGCGGGTCCTGAGAGGTACAACGTAGACAATTTGGCGCGAAAACCATCGCGAGATTAGCGGAATCCATTTTAGTTTGACTTACCACTTCGGGCGCATTGAATAGTTGGAGAAAACTAATTAAATATGTGAGTACCTGGAACGATTGAATTTTAAATTAGGTTAATGCACGGTAGGTAATAGAATCATTAAATACATTTCTCACTAGATTTGAATAACTAGTGAGAAATGTATTATACTATCTAACTTAACTATAATAACTAACACATATTCAAATGTGCCTAGTATACTAGAACACCGAGTATATATACTCGAAAGCTACAGGCCATTGTACTCTGTACAACAAAAACAAAGTAAATATAGCAATAAGACCGTAACTTCCAAACTTTAAAAACCACTTCAAAATCAGTTCAGTTACTATTATAGTGTTATAATCAGTGATCGGAATGTCGGGGCATTTTTGAGCATTGTCATTAACATGGACATGCCTCGGGATTCCCGGAATCGCGGGATTTTTGTTAATAGTCCCGGGATTATTTAAATGTAGAATGAGTCTGACCAACACTTTTTGTTATTAGCATCAAAATAGTCTATGAAAATTCACGAGAAAAATTGTGGTTTTTTTTCTATCATTAAAAAGGGCTAAGATATTGAACAGCAAAGTGCTCATCCTCGCTAAAAAAAACTCCTCTAGACATTATAAAAATAATATGAGGAAATAAACACGTTTTGCAAGACTCAATTTATTGAAAAGACAAAAATTCATCATAAAAACTAAACATTTCTTCAGAATTTCTAAAGAGGTTACTACACAACACAGACATCTAAATAGGTAATCCCAGTAATCCCGTGAAATTTTTATCCATATTTATTAAATCCCAGGAATTTCAAGGCGTATCCATACTTTTGACTATGTTTGCCCCCGTCATTCCGATCATTGGTTATAATAATAACTGAACTGATTTTGAAGCGATCTTTACAGTTTGGAAGATACAGCATCACACGATGCTCTAACTAACAGACAAGGTTAAATGATTAAAAATGTGTTTACTTTACCAGTACCCACCGGCCGCCGCAAGCTTGTATGAAGCTTTTTTCTAATGGATATTTTATTATGTGCCAGGGCACGCCATATTCTGTGCCCGAGTGTAGGCCTGTGCCCTGGCAATGGGAGGTATAAAGGATGATAATGTAAGTGAGCGATCAATATAGACAGTACAACTACTTACTGTGCGGTTGAGGGGCGGCAGGCGCTGGAAGGCGCGCGTGCAGGCGGCGAAGTCTCCGCCGGCGGCCACGCACGGCCCGTACAGCGCGTCCGGGATCAGAGGCTCGTACAGCTCGCGGTACCACAGCTTCAGCAGGCTGGCCGGCGCGTGCGCGTCTACAACAATACACATTATTACATTTCAATGAACAAGCTGAAGACAGAAGGAGGCGCTTGTTGGCGTAGTGGATCTTCCGTATTATCTGTATTGGAAACGATCACCAAAGTCCAGGGTCCTTCTTATAAGCTGACGATTTTGAAGGGGTTGACCAGACCAACAAACTAAACGACATTCTCTATGACACCGACATTGAATTCGCGAAAAAAATCAGCTGTTCTATACAAAAGTGCAACCCTACTAGAGCCAAATGTATGGTTCAGCAGTACCCTGTATAATCTCACTAATTATTATTATAAATGCGAAAGTTTGTGACGATGTTTAGATGTTTGGATGTTTGTGACGCAATCACGCAAAAACGGCTGAACGGATTTGGATGAAATTTGGCACACAGATAGAATATGTTCTGGATTAACACATGGGACACTTTTTTAAGATCCACGCAGACGGAGTCGCGGGTAACAGCTAGTGTATAATAAATCGAGGAATGCGATACAATCTGGACTCACCGCGTCCAGTTATTGCGGACCTAACACGTTAAGTAACGTAAGGTCCAGTCAGTCTTTGGATGGGTGACCGTTTTAGTAGAATTTCATCTCGAGCGCGTTTGTGCTTCGGAAGGAACGTTAACCAGTAACTCTTACAATAAATCTATACACTCCACAACAAAAAACAACACCACCGACGTGGACCGACGACCTGGTGAAGGCGGCGTGAGCCCGTTGGATGAGGGCAGCGCGAGACCGCTCGTTGTGCGATCCTTGGGAGATGCCTAAGTATGTCCCGCAGTGGACGTCCATCGGCTGAGATGACGATAGTGAATATATCAGAGATGATAAGAGAGACTAATTAGTCCGCTCCGCTTTGTTGATACCTATTGAAGAGCAGTAGATTATCTATCACCAAAATACAAACCTGTCAACGTAGAAGCATCAGGGAGCTCCCAATTGTCGATCTTGGCCTTCAGAGCGTTCACTTCGTCGACGTCGGCCGACACGCGGAATATGCCCTCCGTCTCCCTGCCGTTCAGGGCGAGGACCTGCTGCGACAGCGCGACCTGCACCCACGGCAGCTGACGGTTCGGGAACCGGTCCTTTTGGAGAGCCATCACTTCCGCTAGAGTGTTACCGAACATTGATTGACGGAAGATTTGGATCTGTGGGAGAAAAGAAAATCTTATAATAAGAGTGCATTTCTTTTTGAAATAATGATGCGTTGAAGTTTGAAGAGAGTCAGTGTGGCGTTAAATATGCGTCCGCCTTAACACCGATTGCCCAAGAAGAGACCCAGCATGGGTAGCATGACACCGTGATATAGCGCTATCACACCTGCGCTCTCTTTCTATTTGCGCCCGAACGAACGAGATAAAAGACGTGATACAGCCGTATCACGTGTAGCATGCTATGTGTACAGATGTATCTTGGCTGAGTGGCTCGTATTTTCATTATTGGGGAAAAAGAACCTTGTACTATAGGCACACCCTCTACACTCCATAAAACAATCTAACGACTATTGATTAGTACTGCTTCAGAAACAAGATGCCGTCGGCACACGCACTGACTCGCTCGCACGCGCATGCCTGCTGTATGTGCTTCTTACTCGGTTCTTCTAAAATAACCTATGAAGTGTAGGGTGAGGTGCGGTATCTGAAGTTAAAAAGGGGCAGGGAGTGTCCGTTCTGTATGTATTAATACTATACAGGGTGTAAACTTAAATGCGTTACATACTTAAGGGGGTGCTTCAGACCCTCAAACTGAACAACTTTTACAATGGGATCAACAACGAAATCGCGAAAAAGAAATCTGCTGTTTCATATACAGGGTGTAGGGAAAAGTATCATTAACCTTTAAACCACGTATTCTACCCATCAAACTGAACAAGTTTTACTGTGGGAGCAAACCTGTCACCCCAGAAAAACATCTGCTGCTCCATACGTTTGAGTCGAGTAGGTATTGCAGTTTAGTATGGAATAGCAGATTTTTTTTTTGCCCTGACAGGTTTGCTCCCATAGTAAAAGTTGTTCAGTTTGATGGGTAGAGTATGTGGTAAATGATACTTTTTCTTACACCCTGTATTTTGGTCGGGAATCACCGCTATTTCGACGCGTATAGGACGTTGGTCCTATAGTAAAAGTTGTCCAGTTTTATTATCTGAACCAACCCCTAAAGTATATGTAACGCATTTAAGTTTACAACATACTGTATTCTATTATCTAGTCTGTGGTATAAGCCAGGACTGTTTGGCAAATCAAAGAGTTACAAACCCTAGCTTGATCGATGTCTTCCGTGGTGGGTTTCCGTGGCTGTCGCTTGCCCCCGAAGCCGATCCTCTCCAGTCTCTTGCAGGCCACGCCGGCGTAGTGTGACACTTGGACGTGAATTGGCCATTTGCCCACCTAGATCAAATATATTTAAAATTAAAAAAGGACCTATATGTTTTATCTTCATTGCCAATATGATTTTTATGACAAGAGTTCAAGCATATCAAGCATATGCTCACGACTATATTCCCCGAGGGGGTATTCAGAGATATTATGTAACCTCAGATCATCCACGTTTCACTAGTTAGTAGTACCGAAACTCTGTCCAGTGTGACGGGGAGTGAGCACAGAAATGCCTCGAAATTGAAGCATGCATGTTTCCTCACGATATTTTCTTTCACCAAAAAGCCAGTGATTCCGAATAAAAACTCATTGCTACGACTCTGCCTGGACGGGAATCGAACCATCGCCTCCTGCACGGCAGGCAACGTTACTCGCCGCCACTGGACCACCACGGCCTGTCTCGATAGATGGTGGTGAAGAGAGATGGCTGTGCCACACGACTTGCATAAATACGAATATTATAGTTAAGAAGTTTTTGATTTTAAAAAGCAGGAAAACATGAAAAGTTTAGCTTTTTCCTTTGCTATGGTTTAGCCTAATCACCATATTATTATTTATTTATATATCTACACCATCTATTGAGTCATCATCATCAGCCTATCATCGTCCACTGCTGAACATAGGCCTCTCCCAAGGCGCGCCACAAAACTCTGTTTTTGGCCTTCCTCATCCAGTCGCTCCCGCTACTTTTTTAGGTCGTCTGTCCAGCGGGCAGCAGGGTGTTCAACATGATGCCTTCCAGTTCGCGGTCTCCACTCTAGAACTCTGACACGCCACCGCATCTATTGAGTGAATGCCTTGAACTAATTTTTTACTTTTAAAAAAATCTGTCATAGACCCTAGATTAAATGGCTTTTGCCCGAAACTTCGTTCGCGTGGATTTCTGAAATCTTCAAAACCCTGTTGTACCCATATCATCAGTGGTTTAAACATTGCGGGCGTCTGTCAGTCAGTGATTTAGTTAGTCACGGAACTGTTTCATAAGTATAGATGTTGAAGATTACCTCAGGGAAAGAATCAGCGAAAGCGGGGTCTCTATGCCTGTTGACGTAGTTGGTGAGGGCGGGCTGGAAGGCGGAGGAGGGCGGCACGAAGGCGAGGCAAACGGCCAGCAGCTCCCAGCCGCGGAG
This sequence comes from Agonopterix heracliana, assembly GCA_963693445.1. Classification (NCBI taxonomy): domain Eukaryota; kingdom Metazoa; phylum Arthropoda; class Insecta; order Lepidoptera; family Depressariidae; genus Agonopterix; species Agonopterix heracliana. The sequence continues at coordinate 9,790,635 of OY856310.1, forward strand.
CAGCGAGTCCCGGAGAGGGTTCTCTGTGGTCTGCCTGCAGAGCTGCACGTAGAGCTCGTCCCGGAGTCTGCAAGGGGAACAAACATAATATATGCTAAGATTATTCTTCGAAGGGAAATGACAGTAAATCCATCACATTTATAACCAGCTTTTGGCTTTTTGCCCGCGACTTCGGTCGCATGGAAGACTGAAAAACTAGATATATCGTATCTCTGATTTAAATAGATCTATTAGTGACAAATACATTATTTTCACGTACATCACGTTTCAATCATGAGGCTAGCGCAAGCCAATGTACGACTTGACTTGATTTACAAATATTGAGATTTCGAACTGGTAACTTATATTTACAAATACTCACGCCATTATCCCACAGGGGTAGGATATTAGAAAACTTGTATTTATCAAAAGCCCATGTTGCTCGGGAATAGTGTAACTTTCTATTAGTGAAATAATTTTTACAATCGGTTCGGTAGAGGTACCTAACCAAACTTTTCTTTATTCAGCCTCCTCTGTGAAAAAAATCTCTTGTCTAAAATCTCGCTAATGCTTATTTTTTTCAGGATAAGAATCCAAAACAAAAAGGCCAACTCACTTGTCGTTACTAAAAGTGGCGTGCAAAATGTCCTGTGCGACGGAGTTGAGGGTCATGCCGGGCCGCGCCTTGCGGTCCCCCATGTAGATCTGGACCAGTCTGAACAGGTCTATAGCTGCCTTCTTGTGGGCCTTGTCCCAGTCCGCGCCGACCATGGGCGCGCTGATCGATGAAGACGTCCACGATAACATGTCGCGGACTGACGCCTGTGAGGAAGAATACCAATGTTAAATCTTGCTTTGGAACTTTAGCCTTAGCACTTAAAATTAAGGTCGCTTATGGTCTGATATCCACCAAAATGGAGCGGATCAGAGGTGTGACAAATCTAGCTCGCTCGTTTGATTTGACACATTCCGCTTTGCTTTGCCACTAAAGCGAACCACCTGGTTTCCACATACCAGACAATTTTATGCCGGGGCTTAACAGTCGACAGTAGCCGTCTCGTAAACAAGGGGCCTGAGGGTTCCTTGTCATAAATACTAACCTCATAATAAATAATATACAATGCAATTCTGCGATAGTACTTTACATAGTTTCGTAATTTATCTAGTTTGATCGGACATTCTAAGGTCTTTCGTAATTTTATAAGCATAAGCATATGCTCACGACTATATTCCCCGAGGGGGAAGTCAGAGATATTCTAAATCCATAGAATATCCACGCCATTATCCATATTGTAATTTTATGTAGTTCATAAATATTAGATTTGTACAAATGTTGACAGGTTTTTCCGACTTATTTTCTTCTTTCGTGTCGGCATGAGCTATATCGCATAACAATCACTATGTTGTAGAGTAAAGATTAGCCAGTCAGCACTCGTCGCATCGAGGCTGACTGCCTCCAGCTAGCCGAACTCAGCGCCTCTAGTATGATGTCTCTACTTGCGCGCGACTCAGCCTTTTTGCTTACTACATGTCATTTTTTATGCAGCGAAGGCGCGTTGCGCGCGAGTACAAATCATATTAGAGTGTCAGGTGTTGTACGGGCTGCTGACTCCCAAAACACTCTATATGCTTGATGATAGTAGAGAAGCACGTGGTAGTTAAATGATGCGATTTATTGCTGATACTTGATTACAATGATATATGATTGTATACGACGCATTGAACTGTGAACTGATTTTCAAAATATAACTTATTTAAATGCAAGCGGAAGTGCTGACACAAGCGTTTCTAAAGTGTATGGTTTGGACCGTACAGGTGTCTTCACTCGGGGATGGGAGGCACAGAGGATGGGTATTCTAGTCTCACCTTCCTCCTAAATATTCCCTTGTTGAAGTTGAGGTTGTCCTTGGCGAATATCTCGATGTCCTGTTCGGGCGGGGGCCGCACGGCGGGGGGCGCGTGCGACCGCACGGGGCTGTAGAGCTGGGGGGGCTCGCTGGGGGGCGCCACAGCCGCGGCGCCGCTCGACCCCCCGAGTGATGACGTCTGTGGACAAGAGGACAGTATAATAGTAGACATCGCGGCTTTGCTTGCATGTGCAGCCCGTGTACCTACTACTGATAAGGTCGATATACCATATCATTTCATAAATTTCGTTCAGAAAAAAGCCATAACATAAGTCACTAAGACCATTTTAAGAAGATTGAAATCATAAGACTATTGTGGATAAGTTTGACATTTTTTTAAGCTTAATTTTTTTTAATAACACTGAATAGTCCTAATGCGATTTCTATTGCTTTTCTTTTCTGTGGTAGTACTACATGCGGAACGGCCACAACCTTGAAGCTAGAAACCTTGCTACAACCATCTTTTGAAAGCGGGTGGCTAGCTATCGCCCACAAAAACACTGCATAAGAAACCTTATCCTTTTGTCGCCTCATGTGACACCCTCGGAAAGAAATTGGGTGGTCCATTCTAAGCCAGAACCACATAGAACACCACCTAGAACCAACCAAATAGAAACAAACTATGAGTGTAGTGTTGTACACACTGTTTAGGAGTGTAAGAGCGTTACGCAAACAAACTGCTCTGCAGTTGGTTCAAGGTATTTTATTTATAGCAGTTGTAAGAATGAAGTCCTAAGAAAGTGTTACGGTCGAACGTAGACGCTGTCAAGTTTGAAAATGTAAAATAAAATATAACATACCCTATGTATCCCAGGCGACTGCCTATCCCGGTCGAATCCAACAAACGTATTATAATAGGCGACGCCATGGTTCATATACTCGACGTCCTGCGGCCTGTGCGCGTAAGAGTGAGGCAGATATACGCCGGAGCCGTCGTCGTCGTCGGGCGTCCGGGCGCCTCCGTCCGACGACTCGTTGTCGGGCTCGTGGCCCGAGAGCGAGCGCGACTCGGAGCCGGAGCGCGAGTGCGAGCGGGACGACCCGGACTCGTTGTCCGAGCCAGAGGCGTTGCCGTAGCGGCCGCGACCTGGTGAACATAGGTTGGTTGGTGACCGTCGAAATATTTACATACTGAATTTTTCTCCCCTCCCGGACGGAAAGAGTCAATTTTCGTCCCGCTGAGCTAAACGAAATTGCCGCTTTCCATCTACGTCGAGGAGATAAATAGTATACTAATCTCGGGCAGTAAATAAGAAAGCCTCAGATTACATGTTTGTAGTGACCGAGGCAAACTTACTTTCCTGGCAGGAAATTAAGAAAGGTCGCTAATCAAAGACTGACGTTAGTCAATTGATTAATACTCGAAATAGGCACAAAAGTGTTGGTAACTCGCGTTACAGCAAATGGATATGGTGTTTTAGCCCGGCTAGGGTAAACGATCGTCGTTACCTGAACAACACTACTCACTAGAGAGCTTAGCCTGCTGTATGATGTAGTCCTGCAGTGGCAGCAGGTGCTGCATGCCACGCAGGTCCCAGTTGGAGTAGAGAGGCGAGGTGCGACCGTCCTCGTCGTCTTCTTCACCGTCCATCGGCGGCTCCTCCACCTCAACCGCCCTTTTGTGACCTGAACAATATTAGTCTTTGTTTAAAACTACATTTATGATACACTAGTGATATGCCAATCTGCAAAACCACAACAGCGTCCGCGGCATGGCGTCTCGATAAACGTTTTATCGCGCCTGGTAACTCGTTCGTTAGCGTACAAAAAGAAAGAAAGCTAGGGCGCAATAGCGCTTTTATCGCACCACCATGCCGCGGGCGCAGATGTGTATTAAAAGGTTTAGCGCAAATCCTGGGACATACATTATTATGCACATACATAAACATTCTTATAGGTTCGTCGGTACCTAAATTTTATATGGCCCAGTTACACTCTCAATTTGATCTGCATACGTACGTCTTAGGGCAAGCGCACACCTGACGAAGCGCGGCGCAGAGCATTCCCAAGTGGCATTCGGGGTTCTATATAAGATGTCTAGTCGTTCACATGTACTCCACAAGCTGTGTAAGTCAGCTGTATAAGAGCTGTATAGCTTGCTATAATGCTCTTGTAGAACCAGTTTGGGCACAAATTAGACAGCCTTAAGTTCACTATGGCTGTACAGTAGCAGTATAATAGCATTATAATAGCAGTTTAAGTAGTAACATCGGACTTAAGGCTGACTAACGGCACTGTATGGGACACAGTGTGAACCATACAACGTGCATGAGTGTAATAAAGAGTAACAAGTGGCTAAATACACAGCCTTCACAGTTTTAAAATCCTACAAAAGTACTCCAGTGCTACGTAAAATTCACGTGTGTCCTGGATTTATTATTTTCTTAATTTCCTCATAATAAGTTTAGTTTTTTGTGTGTGCCATCAGAAGACGGATAGTATAATATATCATTGGATAACAATTTATGATAACACGTCGCGGTAATAAGTACCTGTTTTAAATACTTAATAATGTTAATGCCATGGGAATGCAACTTTATCGTGAAATGAATACATATTTACAGCTAAAATATTCACGCGCCTCTGTAAAAACGCGATATTCATTTTAAAATATTTAAAACTGGCTGAGAGAAAATCTACAATTTTCAGTTTTTGATAGTATATTGGACTTATAATATACTACGGTAATTAATTATAACATGAAACCAAAACTCAATCGCTCTATCTGCGTATTTTGTGATAAATCTGCATGATAATTTTGGAGATTTATTTGGTAAATATTAAGTAAATATTAAATTAAAGGTAAGGTTACGTAGAACAAAATGGTGGAAATGAAATACGGCTATGTGAACTGTTATAACTCCAATTTAATGCGGTGAAGCGTATATAGGTTCACATGTGTTCTGTTAGAATGCTGTTATCTATATGAAGTCCCACATGTGTACCACTACAGAGCCAATGTCTATAAATTGATTCTAATGTGAACTTATGTACAGCTTTAAGATGTAAGTAGTTCAGGTCAATTGTGTATCATCGTTTAATTCTTTCAATACTGAAATTTTAGGGATCAGCAATAATAATTATTGTCCGTTAAATCGCCTAGCCCAGGTACTAAGTCAAGTATAAAAGTACAAATTTTGTAACAAACTAACAAAAGATGGGGGATAAGTGTAATAGAATATCACATTCACATTCATGTTCAGCTTACAGCAAATAAGAGTAGTACTTGTGGACAAATAAACTGCTATTGATGTTAATGGACAACACATATAGTCCTTTTAACAGCCTACAGAGCACATGTGAACCATTTAAACACTTCTGTACAGTAGTAAAAAAAGGTTATTTTAAAGATCACAAACAAGTCCTACTACAGCTACTAGCTGTATATCATTCTAAAACAAGTAAACATAACAGCCTTTGGCTTTATAAATGACCACGTGTGTTCTATTAAAATGCTAGCTCTATAACATCGTACATGTAGGCCGTTAAACAGCTGTTGCCGTATCTCTACCCTCCTATACTGCTCTTAGTCAGACGGCTGACTAAAGGATAGTTGTTAGAGTATTGTAACACCAACAATCGTATAAAAGTATAACTCCACACTCCTGTAAGTCCCTTAGACAGGCATAGGTGTTATCAATCGCAATAATGCAGCTTATACATCACGAGTGAACTGTAATAATGCTTCAAGTACACCTGGGAACTAAATGTGTACTCTTAAATGGAGTAAAATGCTATTTGGGTTTTTTACTGCCAAACCATTATCGACTTAACATTGAAAATCAATCAACACTACTGAGACGAGACTTAAAACGAAAGTTGTGTTAATTGATTTTCGATGTTATTTCAACACAAGCAAAGTCGATTGAGACATTGTGGAAATCTATGACATAACTAGCTACTCGTATTTTGGAGTAATACTAACGTCTAGATTTGGTGCGATCTTTAGGCGTGGAGGTCCTCTCGAGGCGCTGGTTGTGTTTCTGCACATTCGGCTCCGTCAGCGGCGGCTCCAGGCTCACACACTTCAGCTTGTAGTTCACTGTCGATTCACACAAAAAAAAACATTATTAGCCGGGTCTAATACAAAATCCTCGAAAATAGTGTCCCATACTAACTACAAAAACGTAAGTTTAAAACTAGGTTCAAACCAACCAAAAACACTTTTGCTTGTAAATTGTTTACCCATTCTTACAGCACCGCGGCGCGGCATTTTATACGCGTAGTGGGTCGATCAAACGAAGACTGGCGCGTAATTGTTACTCTTTATGCTTTTTGTTACTCTTTAGGTTCGGGCACTTGAGCACGGACCGGACGTCCTATAAGTCAATGGCCCCAGTAGGGGGAGGGATAGAGACCCATACCGGCGGTGACATTATCGTGCTCGTTGGCGGAGGCGAGCCGCATGAAGTTGTGGGGCTCGTGCGGCGGCGTGCGGTGCTTGCTGCTGCCGGACGAGACAGACGTCTTGCTGGACGAGTACCGCTCCGGCTCCGCCTGCTGTTTCCTGAACGAAATATAATGGACTTGTTAGTAAAGGCATGGTGTCCTATCCCATACAAATGAAATTTTAGTTCAACAAATGGCAATATATGGCGTTATGGTATCGATTTGTAATTAATGTTTACGTAAAAGTGTAAATTGTATACTAAAAAAACATGATCTGACTACAAAAAAATCTCATTAGCCTCGGAAAATCAAGTAATTACTTTGCCCGAAGACTGCCCGAGTTACGGCAGTCGCGTTCCATTGCTTGACGTTGGGCCTGTACTGTATAGTATTATATAATCTGTGGTAAAGGTAAGAAGTCATACCGATAGCGGATACCAATGACATTCTATACACAAGGACTATGCATCTGCGCGCTGTTAACGGGACAGCAAAAGTATGCTTGATTGTTTTACATTATTGCTTAGTGGCCGAGGACTTTTTAAAGGACTGAAATGTCAGCGGCACCGTATGGCAGCAAAGCACAACTGAAGCATACTAAGGTGACATTAGAGACATGTGCCACTTTTGGGTTTTCTACAAACCTGGTGAACTCCCTGGGCGGGTGCCAGTTGGGCGCGGCGGCGTTGTGGCGCAGGTCCAGGCTGGTCTGACGGAAGGGCTTGTCCACGCTGTAGACAGCCTGCTTCTCCGGGTACCGGTCCATTCGCTCCAGCTCCGCTATGCGCTCCTTGTCCAAGTGCCTGCAAATGTTTAAACAATACTTCAACACGGATTCATAGCTCAACGCTTTTGTTTATAAATTAATGTACTTTAGCTTGTGACTAGCACTACATTTCTGCCAATGTCAAGTAGGTTGTTCGCGAGTATCTATTCCTATCTCAAAGATCATTTTTTGAGCAAAAAGACAATTGAGAAGAGATGGCAGTCTCGTGGCAAAATCAAATGCGAAACACGCGAATTGATGTTGGCGGCGGCGACGAGCTCACTGCCCGTCGCACTAGACAGAGATCGGTACTACTAGCACATCTAAACTATTATAAAACTGTAACTGAAGTGTCTGTACATTGAAGATATTTACAAAAAAAAGATTACGATATGGTTTTTAGGTATCCCTGACTCGAAATCAACCTTTTTTAGAAATTGTGTCCGTCTGATTGTGTGTTTGTTTGTTAGTTTGTTTGTTTGTTTGTTTGTTCGCGCATCACGCAAAAACAGCTGAACCGATTTTGATGAAACTTTTTTTGTTTGATAGCTTATGATCTGACTTAAAATCTGGTATATAATTTGTGCAGACGAAGTCGCGGGTAAACACTAGTAATTAAATATTCCTACAGATTAGAAGCTTCATACAAGCGGCTGCTGTCGGTGCACTCACTGGCGCCGCCGCGTCAGTAGCTAGATATAAAACATAGGAGCTAACCTGTCGGAGTATCGTTCCCTCGCATGCCTGGACAGTTGGTGGGGTCTCTCTAGGCTGTGCATGACCCTGGCGCCACGCGTCAGTCGCTAGATATAAAACATAGGAGCTAACCTGTCGGAGTATCGTTCCCTCGCATGCCTGGACAGTTGGTGGGGTCTCTCTAGGCTGTGCATGACCCTGGCGCCACGCGTCAGTCGCTAGATATAAAACATAGGAGCTAACCTGTCGGAGTATCGTTCCCTCGCATGCCTGGACAGTTGGTGGGGTCTCTCTAGGCTGTGCATGACCCTGGCGCCACGCGTCAGTCGCTAGATATAAAACATAGGAGCTAACCTGTCGGAGTATCGTTCCCTCGCATGCCTGGACAGTTGGTGGGGTCTCTCTAGGCTGTGCATGACCCTGGCGCCACGCGTCAGTCGCTAGATATAAAACATAGGAGCTAACCTGTCGGAGTATCGTTCCCTCGCATGCCTGGACAGTTGGTGGGGTCTCTCTAGGCTGTGCATGACCCTGGCGCCACCGCCCGCCGCGTCAGTTGCCAGCGAGATCGACGACACGAGGGACGGCCGAGCCGCTGTCGTCTGTAAGGGTATAGATAGATAAACAATTTCTTACAAGTTTTCCATACCTACTACAACCTAGACACTTTATACGCTCTTATCGGTAGTCATATCTACTTTTCGCTAGTGCCTTGACTTCCTGATACGACACGACATCATCCTTAGCTTTCACCTGTGCTAGATAACTCTGTCTAGGCCTTTGGCTCTTCCTTTATTTTCCCTTCTTCCAGATTCTAGTTTCTTTATAGTATACAAAAACATAAGTAACTAAACACATGCTTATATCATTTTAAAGAAATTGTCGTGTCGTATCAAGTGCTTCGATAGTAAAATGAATGAATGAATTGCGGGAACATTTCAAACGAGATAAATAAGTTAAAACAAGTCATCTTCATTGATAATAGGTCGTTTTGCTTTTAGGTCCATTTGATAATAGGATGTTTTGCTTTTAGGTCGTAGTGATGCGTACTGCCAGGCCTGTGTCACTCCGCGTGTAGGTACATACAGGCGGCGGCCATTGCGCAAGGGCCAATCTAGTAGGCTGCCGCAATAAACTCTTTCAATACGTATAACCACGTATAACTTATTATGAACCGTAGTCCAGTGAATTAAGGCCCATATTCCCTCAAAAAAAATTGGTAGGTATGTAAATGAACACGTGCTCGGCTGGAACGCGAGCTAAATTAAATCATATTGTTTATCAGATTGAGTACATATTTCTTTGAAAACCATTGCGAAGTAAAGCTTCTGTAACGCTAGTTACTAGTTATTATTCTGTGGTACTGCGTAGCTCATTTTGCTTATAGGTCATTCCGATACGATGGCATTCTCTTGCCCATTTCCCATAATTTGGGGTCGGCGCAATATGTTGTCATGACGTCGCAAAAAAATTGCCTTTATTGGCTTGTCTATTGTTTTCAGAATAATTATCTTTTCTTATTCTTCAAAAGACTATCGAACGTAAAATAGCGACATACCTGCAGGAATGGAGTTGGTTGCGGCTTCTGCAGGGGACTGCTCGGGCTCTGGGGCGATGCAGACTCGCACGACGACCCGCCGGCGCCGGCCGACTGTTGTTTTAGCTTCCATTTAAACAAAACACTGTTATGAAACTACTCTATCTATCTAAATCTAAACTATAAAAAAACTGTAACTGAAGTGTGTCTGTACATTGAAGATATTTACAAAAAAAAAGATTACGATATGGTTTTTAGGTATCCCTGACTCGAAATCAACCTTTTTTAGAAATTGTGTCTGTCTGTTTGTCTGTTAGTTTGTTTGTTTGTTCGCGCATCACGCAAAAACAACTGAACCGATTTTGATGAAACTTGTTTGTTTGATAGCTTATGATTTGACTTAAAATCTGGTATATTTATAATTTGTGCGGACGATCGTCTGCGTTGACTTTAAAAAGTGCCCTATGTGTTAATTTAGAACAAATTATATTAGTGTTCGTTCAGCGGTTTGTGTGTTTGAGTCACAAACATCCAAGCATCGTCACAAACTTTCACATTTCTAATATTAGCACAGATGATGCAATAGTCACTTCTGTAACAGATACTGTACTCTCCGGATTTCATGGGTTTTTCGAACATTGCGCTTCAGGAACGACGATTTTTTTTTGTTCTGACAGGTTTGCTCCCATAGTAAACGTTGTTCAGTTTGATGGGTAGAGTAGGTGGTTTAAAGGTTATTTGATACTTTTCCTTACACCCAGTATACGACCCAGTGCAGGGCCCTCTATGGGCATTAGTTGTTACGATGTTTTCCTTCACCATTTGAGATCAGGCGGTGTTACGTACATAAGTCTCAGTACTCTTGGTACATGGCATGTCGCCAGTATGAATTCGAACCCGGGCCCTCAAGATGACCTCTCCGCATGACACTCGAGTTTAGAAGTTATCACTTCTAAAGTAGCCATTTATGTGAAGAATATAGTGTATTTACCTTACGTCTGGTTAGGGGCGTGCTTTCAACAGATTTGAAGTACTTTTCATGCATAGAGTCGTCGGAAGCGTCCTTCCGAGGCGAGATGAAGCTGCCGCTGCGATTCAATCCTTTAAGACAAAAACAAACAGTTATGTAAGAGTATACGTTAGATCAGATGATCCTATGTGACCCCTGCCTACCCCCTTTCATACACATTTAATACCCTTCCCATGACGCCTTAATTCAGTGATATAAATAGAATGTGTTGATAAATATTTAATGTCTGCCAGTCCCATGTCAATTTGTTCTAAATCAATGCAAACGTGAAACGAAACAAACGCCTGATGAATTTATGGTGATATGGGCATCCTGGCACTTGAGCCGAAAATATGTTATTTTTAACTTTTCTGCAAGCAATGTGTCAAGTTGTTTTTTAATTTATTTTATATTTCACGGACAGTATTTTATATTTTAGGAAACAGATTTCATTCTTTTGTGATTTATCGAGCTTATCAATATATGTACATTTAATTTTTTCATTATTTTGATATGTAATATCAAATGATATGTCATATCATATGTTATATGTCATATGTCATATCTTTAAATGCAAATATGGTCCCGAGAAAATTGGACCTAGTTATGCTTAAACGTTCCAATCCACAGAGACCTCTCTGTGGATTGGAACGTTTAAGCATAACTAGGTCCAATTATTCGAACTCCATTGTAGGAAATAAAAAAATAAAAAATTCGCGATTTCATTGGTCCCATGTACATGGGAGTAAAGTTGTTCAGTTTGATGCAACATATTTTAGTTAAAATTTTGTATTTTCTAAATTTGGTCTGTGCATTGTCTGTCAGTCAATCACTGTTTTATATGTATCCGTTTACCTTCCTTAGCAGCAGTATGCGGGGACCACTTCTCGCCCTCGTGCGCTTGGACAGCACTACTGCGTTTGCGTAGTTGCGGCGTGTACACGGGAATATTGCACGCCGCTGCGTTCAGCTCCTGCCGATTTTAATTACAGCTTTGTACGTCGATTCGCCACATTTTTCTGGTTCCATTTTATCTGGTTGCAGAGTATGCATAATTCTGTATGCACAGTAAAAGATAAAGGTAATCTTTAATAGTTGAACATCTTGGGCAAACACGAAAGATTATAAGAATCATCAAAATCGGCCCACGTGTTTGGTCTCTAGTGAAAAGGAACAAACTTAAATACATATTTACATAGACTGATAAACACATTACCCTCCTCTGCTTCGCGCAGTCAGGTAAACATTGTGATTCATCGTTCGCTCACGACGTCTTTTAATAACGAAACAGTAACGCGCTTATGCATCGCAGTCGCAATCAAGAAACGATACAATCGCCTACTTTTGCATAGTCAGATGCAGTATCGTTTCAGTTAAGATCCCATCGCGCGTTTTCATAATTTGATATACGTTCGCGACAGTAGAAATTTCTGTCCTCCCTTTTCTTCGCTACTCACTAGCAGTAGCGCTTTAGCATCGTTTCAGTCGCGTGTTTACATCGACACAGTAGCGAGTTTGTTTTTCATTCACTTTTTAGGATACAAACGCTCAGCTGTCATGTGAAAGTAATAGCTTTATCGAAACAGCAACAACTGAAAAGTTATAACAAGACTTATGACTAATTCCGTACTTGTTTCCGTCTCTGGGCGCTACTGATGCTGCTGTCAGAAGAACGGCCGGAGTCAGTGTGCCGGCACAGAGCCGCGGTGCCATCCTCGCTCATCCGACCTCGTCTGCTGTCCGCACTATTCCTGTAGGAAGTTATAGCATGTTGGTGAAACAGCTCCTCTTCAAGGCAGGTTGAGGGGGTTGGGATTGGGCCCCGTACGTATTCCACCATGCGGACAACCAATACTTCGTATTCATAATTTAAATTGTTATATTTGTTTAAATTTTGAAAAGTTACAGCGTTATCTTATCAATCTCAAATCTGTCAGCACTTTTTAACCCATGGACAGCCTTAAGAGGAAATGCGGTCTGCAAACTGTGGAATAGGTTTTTAACAGATCTGTTGCTATCGCGTTGTTCCCGAGCAACCGAGCTACCAGTGCGAAAGTGACAACTGCAGCTCGGACTAATTATACCTACATCACGACTTTGAATAATTAAATTATGTACAAAGTACTTCAATACATCTTGACGACGAAATCACGATTATTCCCCTGTTTCCTTCCTCGTCCAACACTAAACCGATTTTAATAATTCTTTCAAGAATAATATGAGAAAGACTTGGCTATCTGTATGTTTTCGTTTTATTGTTTAATATTCGTCAAAAAAAAAAGGAATTTTTCGTTATTTTTGAAGGTTCATAGTTCTAGTAATTAATTTATGGAATAAAACTAAATATAGGGACATGACAGAGGTAACATAGATTGTATGGTAAAAAAAAATTTGCTCTAGTGTTACTATACAGGGAGAAAACAGGAGAATTCGTATGTATGAACTAAACGGAACCCACCTTTCCTCTTAAGTATCCCACACAAGATCAGTTTATGGAGAGCAATGGGTGTGGCATAGCATAAAAGGATCATTAAGAGTCAACTAGAAAGCAATAAAGACAAGTGAACACTACAGCTCACCTGTGATGATAATGTGATCTTCTCGTCCGAACGGGGCTGGTTTGTGTGATGGTGACATTTTTAGCGTTACTCGGCGACAGTTTACTAGCGCTCGCAATGGTGCTGTTGCCATTACTGCTGACTGGGTCTATTAATGGTACCTACGACAGTGTTATAGTATTAAAAATTATAAAATTTTCAAACGAAAAACCTTTTGTAAGAGCACTCTTGCTCGCTGTTGTTTCGTTTTTGTTTTCACTGTGCCCTTTGCTAATCAGAGGAACACATGGAGAAATACCCAAAGCAAAGGGTTAGGATTTTCACCTTAAAGTAAAAATGAAGCCAATACCTACGCCGCGTAAATTCGGCAGATGTGGCGCTACACATAGGCTGTTACATTAAAAAGGTTAAAACACAAATTAATTTATGATTTGCTCAGTAATCCATTAGGTTGCAGTAAAGTTGCAGACCACTTTATAGTTAGGTGTCTTGTTTTCAGATGTACCATTCATAATATGATCATGTTTTAAAATTGGTTATTTAATGACATGTTCCTTGAATGTTATTATTCAATTAAAAGAAACTTGTTTGCACATCCTGCATTGAGGATATGTACATTTAAAAATAATTATTGCTTTGCTACATAAAACATGACTGTATTAAATAATGATTACCTGAGGAGCAGCCTGGTTCGTTTGCGTCGATGTCTCCCGACGTTTTTGTGGGTCCGTATTTTGTTTTAAAGTTTGTAATTTTGCTAGTGGTATGATGTCGCAGTCCGTAGGCCTATGCCATACAGTTGTCTGAAATAAATAAAGCTAGTTGTTATATCATAAATACTGGTTGTGCAACGGTTGATCAGCATTTGGGGAAAGTTGTGAGGATTTTCGCGCAAGTCGATGATGTAAAAGGCAACTAATCGGTCAGTGAATGCCAATAGAATGATTGGTTAGTAGAGTAGGCTGCCCAACCAGTTTTTATTATAACATATTATAACATTATCAGCTGTTGGGCTACTATCACATCATCCGTTTTGGTTGAAAATGTGAAAGTGAAGGCCAAAAAAAATAATTATGTGATATTCTGTTAGAACTCATCCGTCTTAGCATTTATTGTAGGCACCAGACCAAAGCCATTATCCTTGGTTTTATTAAGGTTTGAAAAATCTGTCGTTTCATACATTTTTACATACAATAATAATAAAAGCCATGGTGGTCCAGTAGCGAGTAACCCTGCCTGCCGTGCAGGAGGCCCCGGGTTCGATCCCCGTCCAGGACGACTCGTGCCTATGAGTACGTTTTTCGGAATTTATGTACGATTTGTAAAACCACTGGCTTTTTGGTGAAGGAAACATCGTGAGGAAACCTGCATGCTTTCATTTCGAGGCATGTATTGTACCAACTGTCCTTTACAAGTGGCGATGGGCTCACTCCCCGTCACACTGGACAGAGTTTCGGTACTACTAGTGAAACATGGATGTTCTGAGGTTTCAGAATATCTCTGACTACTCCCTAGAGAAATATAGTTGTGAGCATATGTTATGCTATAATAATAAATGCTTAGATGGACAAGTTCTAACAAAACATTGCATTAGTTTTAGCTAGCCGGCACTTTCACATTTGGACCAAAAATGTATGAAACGCGGATGACGTCCTTTTGCACCCAGAAAAAAAAAGGCAAATTTCCCTGTGTACATTACAAGTGGCGACGAGCTCACTCCCCGTCACACTGGACAGAGTTTACGTATTTGTAGTAAGATGTGGATGTCCTGAGTTTTCAAGTTTTCAAGCAGCTCGTAAGGGGGCCACTATTCAGCTCATTTTAAAGAAGAAGTTAGAAGTTTTAAAGATCTCACCTGTGTGGATGCATTGTAATAGTAAAACCTATGTGTGTTGATGTCAAATAGTTCCCACCATTGAGATGAGTCGGTTCTCTTAACTTTCACTCCCTGAAACATACACATTATTACTTAAGTTAATTATAATTATGTTATTCTCATTCTCTTGCTACCTTTGATAAAATTATAATAGGAAGATGGGTGACTAGCCTATAGACTAACAATATTTGTGTGCTTTTACTCGTACAAATCATTAAAAAGAAAAAACAAATCATACGGCATAACTTTTCACTCGTAAGATACATAAAATAAATAAATAAATAAATATCTTGGACATTGTCACACAAATTACTACGGAACCCGCGACCCTCGGCACAGCAGGCAGGCTTCACTACAGACTGTGCTATTGGGCCGTCAAAGGCAAAATACATGAAAAGCAGGTCTATTTATTGAGTATGTAATGCAAGAACGTAATATATCTCCCATTTTTTAATTTAAATATAAAATAAGTCAAGTTTAGCGCGATACCAAATTCGGTTAAGGTGAATTGACACTGGATCTCAGCTGAATCTTCACTGATCACACAAATAACCCCAAATAAGCAGTGCTGCCCACAATCATATTTTTCTCAGCCCATTTCTAATACAGCAACTTCAGCCCTCAAAAAAGGTTGTGGGCACAGCCACCTGAAAATCGGCCAAGTGCAAGTTGGACTGCGGACTCGTCTACAATCAATACAAAGCATTCCTACAAAGGAGACGTTTACAAAATGTATAACACCCCGGCCAAGACCTTGAACAGTGTATAGGTTCAGGCGGGCAAAGTTGTGGGACGAAAACTACTAAATTAATAAACTTCTAAAATGTAAGTCTGTTTGCTCACGAAAAATACTAAAGTAAATGTGTTTTTGTTTGCAACAATTGCACAATATCACATCTAGACACTAAACTACTGAACCGATTTTGATAAAAAACAGCTTGAAACCCTATCAACCTCGATTAGGGTTGTGGGCATGCCCACCGTGCCCACAATGGTGGATCCGCGCCTGAGCAACTGCCTAGCAGTCAGGTACACAGAATATTAGTAATTCACAAGTGTGTAAGTAAGTAAGTTATAGCCTATAGAATCCCACTGCAGGGCAAAGGCCTCCGCTCACGAATAAGGGTGAGAGGTCCCACGCGGGCCCAGTGCGTGTTGGTGGAGGCAAGGTAGTGGTCAACTTGCTGTCAGAGAATTTTCAAGCCGCCTCAATAGGCCTCTGACCTGGCTTAACAAATAGTTACAACGCCATCTGACGAAACTATCCGAGACCAACTCCTTAACGTGCCTTCTGAAGCATGGAAACGCTCGAGATGAAATACCACTAAACGGTCACCCATCCAAAGACTGACCGGACCTGACGTTGCTTAACTTCGGTGATCGTTTCCAATACCGAAGCTCCACTACGCCAACGAGCGCTTCATTTCTTCATTCACAAGTGTGTACACTATATCTATACACTCTCCATCCTTACTCTCCCAAATCAGATGGTTCAGGAACCCATATTTTTTCTCAGAGATGGGGTAGATGGAGTAGCTACAACCGATGCACCTAAGCACACTTAAGAGGATAGGCGGGCTGAAATGCTAATTTCGAGAATAGGTCACTTTTCCAACTATATACATATTTTTCCGATCCGCCCGGTGGGGTGGTGTCTCTTTCTCACTCTAGTCGGTGGACTAGAGTGAGAAAGAGACGAATGCGGCTCGGATCAATTTTATCTACATAAAATCATCATTTCGTATTCCCCTGTTTCCTCCTCCAAAACTAAACCGATTTTAATGATTCTTTCAAGAATAATATGAGAAAGTGTTTGGCTACGTCTGTATGTTTTGCTTTTTTTGTTTATATTCATCAAATTTGTTTGCTGGATGTCTGAAAACGGGCGGTAAAATTGGTCATTTTCGAAGGGCCCTAGTTCATACAGTAATTAATTAATGAAAAAAAGCAAAACATAGGAACATAGCAGAGGTAACATAGATTGTAAGGTAAAAAAATTTTCATTATCCAGGGAGGAAACAGGGGAATATATGTTTGTATGGAAAAATAGGTACTCGCCTATCCTCTTAACATTTATGCCTAAATTCAAGCATAGTAAGACAGTATAAGGCAGAAGTTTACATTAGTTACAGTTTTACAGATATACTGCCTCAAATGTAATGTTAAAATGTATTTTCTGCTTGTAACGAAAGACAAAAAATTACAAGAGAACAGTAAAAACTGATTAACAAGTCAGTAGAACAACTTCCTCACTGTACTCGGTTTGAGGATTTCCTTCAACGAAGTGATTATAAACCACGAAGAAAAACATCTATTGTGAATTTATCACCTTCAAAGAAAATCTACAAAAGTGAAATTTAAGTCCGACCGGCGCCAAGGGCATCAGGAAAGCATGCATAATGTGAAGGTCGTAATGTTACCTCAGGTGGGTCCCAAACACATTCTCCAGTTGTTAGGTTAGCATACATATGCTCCTTTGTCTTGGGCTCGATTATTTCCACCCATTCCACCCTGGAATAGAACATCACCACTGTTTTAACTTCCTGTGAACACTATTACTACCGCACGGAGACGAATTACAATGAATTCAGGGCGTGACATTAGCGATTTCCGCGTACATTATTGATTTTGCAACTTTCGACTACGGATATCGGCAGAATTCTGTCAACTTTTACACTTTACAAAAAACACAAAGTTACCTCTCCGAAGACATTTTCACAAAATTACGACAACCGCTGGTAGACTTTATCTAGACATCGTAAACATTTTTTTTGACTTAAATTACAAACGAAAAGAAATGAAGAAACCATCCATTTTGAATGTTTACTTCATTGATGGCAGGGCTGCCACCTCAAAAAATCGAGTGGGCGCTAAAACTGTAAAAAAGGCACTAGATTCGGCGCTAAACTGTTCTTTAAATTGTCCTTTAAAGTTCACTAAATAGTGTTATTTGTTTCCGAAACACATCTATAAGACAATTTATAGTAGATTGCACACCGAGGACAAGAAAGTAAGAAAGGTCTCGGATCTCATGTAATCTGAGGCTTTCTAATTTACTGTCCGAGGTCAGTATACTATTTTTCTTCTCGACGGAGGTGGAAAGCGACAACTTCGTTTAGCGCAGCGGGACGAGAATTGACGCTTTCCATCCGGAGGGAAGAAAAGTCAGTAAATTCGTAGATCCTTAGTAAAATTTAATGATAGCACTTTAAATAAGCATTTGTTTGTATAGAATCTCCCGAACACTGCACACATCATCTGACCGTAATATAATGCTATCAATATTTATCACGTGTCAATCACAAAAATGTGTCCATCACAAACATGTCTAAATTCTCAGATACGGCGCTAAACATTCAAAAAAACGCTACATCTAGCGTCGAAAGCGCTTAGTTGGCATCACTGATTGTTGGATAGAGAGAGAGGAGGGAGAGGAGAAACGTAGTGACGAACATGGATCATTCCAAAAATTCCAAACTTCTTGGTTACGAAGCAAACATGATATGATACTAGCAAGACTAGTTTCGTGTAGAATAGAAAAGGGTCACCCCTAGGCAGTCTTTAAACGATCAATCCAGCAGTGCGATTTTTGAAAATCATACGAGCGGTTCGGCAGTAGAAATGTCAAAATTACTATGGAGATTATGCATCTTTCTACTGCCGAACCGCTCGTATCTACGGCTCGTATTATTTTCAAAAATCGCACTGCTGAGCATAACCACAGAGAAGGTTAATCCGCGATAGTAGAAAACGGTGACAGGTGGAACTAAAATGAGCGTTTTTTTTTTCGTTTCATAGTAGATCGATAGATGACGCTACGGTCTATACGAATCTATGTCAAACACTGAAAAGTTATCTTTCCCCGAAATGAGGGTAAAAGTGAAGTGAAAAAAAAACAAGAATCTTTTGGAACATATTTTTTTTATTATATTTAACTATATTTCTTATGCTAATTTACTCTTTAAGGTGATACAAGACTACAATTTGACTAAAATAAATATAAAAACTCTTTGATCATAACTCATAAGGCAAAATCTGAAATTGAACTGGCAATAAGAAAACTTGAGCTGTCAAATGTCATTGTTAATCAAACTCGTATCGTAGCATTTACTTTGTCGTGTTTGTTAGTTTATAGCTTGGCAAAAAAGTCATGATCGTGGTGACAGGTGGAACTAAAATTTTTGTATGGTGGTGTTGCCAGGTTATGCGTGATTTTGACGTTCTTGCGTGGAGGCAGCGCCATTATTTTTTATCACGACTTTTTTGCCAAGCTGTACTTCAGAGAGTCACGTTGCAGGGTTTGCCTTGAACACTTGTCTCTCGCGTGGTGTTCGCGCGGTTCGCGTCTCAGCCTGCCACAAGGCTCCAAAATCCTTCTCAGTTGTTCTTACTCAAAAACAATCCTCGAGATTGGATAGACACTCCCTCAAACTACTTGACACTGGCGAAATCTAACAAGGAAACGCCAATAAATAAAAATAGAATAGAATAGTTTACTTCAAACTGCTTTTCTGAAAAACAACGAAAAAGGACTGTATTTTTGGCTAAGAAAGAAATCGAAAATAATTTCAATTTTTTTTTGATGACGTCTTCCAAATCCGAACCAAAGAGAATGAAATCTCTACGTTTTTTAGTCTATAGGTGACATTGCAGAGGAAGTTTTTGCTTGACAGTTTGTCGTACAGACACTACTGCCATCTATTGAGTAATAAGAAAACGGCATTAAAAAAAAAAAAGAAAAACGCTCATTTGAGTATGGTGGTGTTGCTAGGTTATGCGTGATTTTGACGTTCTTGCGTGGAGGCGGCGCCCTCATTTAATTTCTACTCTTTTTGGACAAGCTGTACAAAGGTGGCATTTGAAGGGCCCAGTTGCAAAAGTCCCTAAGTCCACTTACACGAACAACTAGAAGGAAGCACGTGTCTTGTCATGTCAGTAAGAGATGCACATAGCAAATTCGCGCAAGTTAAAAAAGGAGATCGCTACTTATTGCTGTCCTTATTGACGTAGCCACTTTTTTGTTCTACGACGGCTGTCTAACTCCGGAGTTAGACATCTATTTTCATACAAATTGTATAGGATTTGATGACTATCGCTGTCTCATACGCGGTAACACTGATGTTCCGTCTATCAGCGTGAGCGAGAAATCCTTCGCCTATGGATACGTATGATTGCTTGAAGTCATCTTGAAATTTCTTGCTATGTCAAGTCAAGTAGGGATGTTTAAATTTCGTTCATTCTCAATAGTTCTACTGAACAGTTCTACCGTAGAACTAATGGGACTTTTATTTCCCACTATTATAGTTCTACTTTTTACCTGCTTAAGCTGGGTTTACATGCACGCCGTGCAGCCCGGCAAGCTTTGGCAATTCGCTGTACATCGACTCGTCTGTAAAGTGATTGTCACTATTCAACTTTATAGAAGCCTCAATGGATAGCGAATTGCCTAAGCTTGCCGAGCTGCGCGGCACGCGTATGAACGCACCTTTACAGTACACACGGCGACAGATCAAACTACCCATAGTTGAACTCTATGTTCATGGACATAAGGTCCAACTATGGGTAGGTTGATCTGTCGCCGTGCGTACAACATGAGGCAACAAAGTACCTACCTACCTATCTATAGTTTTTTGGTAAAATAAACAATGACCAGCAGTTTTTAAATTGACCACTTAGTTCTCGCTATCGCTAGCTCTTTTTTTCGTCATCAAAATGCTTTAACTCTGTAATGACCCAGTTAGGGTGACCATATTTAATACATATTTCGAATTTTTTTTCGAGGCCATGTATCCGCCACCTGACTAACACCCTGCATACAAAATTCAAAGATGGTGTTGTATGAAATAAAATGAGTGTGGGTCGCTGTGTGAGTGTCAGTAATGGGTGTCACACAGTATAATAAATACCCACGAAAGAGCACTATTCTGTTATTTGTCCTCTTCGACAAAATTTTACCGACAAACAGATCAGTCCTCATTCTAAATAATTTCATGGTTATCTTTCGTAATCGTTTGGTTGGTTACACTTATTTATAGTTTCATCCATGCATAGTAGATAACTTCCTCTCGCTCGGCACACAAGCATTCTCACGAAGCATCTGAACTTTGTCTTTTTTATTTACTGAACTAATGTGAGTACCTAAGTATAACTTAAATACAGGGTGAAATTGATATCCTTAGCATCCTTTTAAACTAAGGCCGAGATTCAGAGACGATCTTTTTTGGCTTAGTTCGAGCTAAGTAGGGTCGAAATGTATGGATTTTGACATACGGGAGTTCGAACTATGACTTACAAATCGTCTCTGAATCTCGGCCTAAGAGTCTACCCATCAAACTGAACAACTTTTACTATGTGAGCAAATAAACCAATAGGAGCAAAAAAAAATCTGCGTTCCCATACATTTGAGTCGTATAGGCAGCGGCGGCGGGTGCAGTTTAGTATAGGACAGCATGTTTTTTTGCTCTGTTTTGTTTGCTCCCATAGTAAAAGTTGTTCAGTTTGATGGACAGACTCTTTTAGGCTGAGATTCAGAGACGATTCGTTAAGGCCGAGATTCAGAGACGATTTGTAAGTCATAGTTCGAACTCCCGTATGTCAAAACCGATGCTAACGTCACTTTTCGTATTCAGAGTCGAGTAAAACTTAGCTAAGACCGAACTCAAACTAAGCCGAGCGTTAGTTCCCGAAATCGGCGACTTAACGCCTACTTGACGCCTACTCAGCAAGGAATCAGGGCCATAATGCCAAAAATTTGCCAGCAAAACGAATAATAATGGTCATGTCAATGTCAATGTCCTCATTTTAACATAAATATTAGTTTGAAACAAGAAAACTCGGAACTGCAAAACACAATTTTGGAACTGCAGACAGAACACTTGGAACTGCACTGCAGAACTAAATAACTAAATCAGTGGTTTATAAATAATATGGACAATATCACAATATCGGCCGGGCGGCCGTGTTTTTGTCCAATTTCTGGAGTAATTATGATTTTGACGAAATGGTTGAAGCTAAGGGTTGAAGTTCCGTTTCACTTCGTCAGCCAGCATCAGCATGGTCAGCAAGAATGAAGAACCTTTTCGATTCCATACCGAAAGTAAATTAATATTATTGTTACTTTAATTAACGGGGAGCGACATTCTACAAAGGATACCTACCAATAACTATTGTGATGTGTAATGTAATCTACCAATGCGCATTGGTTATGCATGGTGAACTAAACACCCTCCTTGACGGAAAGGCTGTGCCGGAGAGTTTGTGAAGATGCCATACTTTTTGCTCGATGTAGCTTCTTAATTTGAAGCTTTTCTCAACACTCAACATCCAGGGTTATTTCAGCAAAAATTTTCATATCTTATCTCTTACTAAATAGGTAAGTAATAGTGGAAATTTGTGGAAAGTGACCGGCTATAGCAGTGATAGTAAAAGTTTGATTGTGTCTCATTCACTGCCCGCCAACGTGTAAGATGGCCATGTGATTTTGGCTTATTTCTCCCTGTTGGTGTTGAAAAGGTGACGAAAGGATTAGGGTTTCTTCTGCAGTGTATTGGTTGGTGTGTGAAAGGCCAGCCACCTATCACCCATTACACATTATTCAATGTTGACACCTACAATATGCTAAAAGAGCTTTGCTACAACTGCTTGCAAGACAGTTGATAGTTGTATATGTATGTGCGGATTGAACTGTGCGGATTTGAACCCAAATCCTCATGGTTAATTGTTGATACCTCTCCGCATCGCACCACCAATCTCGAAAACTTGATTTAATGTATAATTATAATATAATATTAGTATGTACAAGTCTTATGATCCCATAGCAATAAAAGTTAAGTGATTAGATTAAATACCTAGCTTTATGTAGTATAAACATATCTTTTATTTTCAGGCCGCTCGCTGTTGCACCAACGATGACAATTTTTGATGTTGCAGAGTGATCACCAAATAAAGGCTGGACAAATAATGATAATTTTAGTTAGGGAGAGTGGAAGGTGCCGGGCACACACTGTATGTGATTACTCCCTTTTTGAATCCCAGCTCGAGAGCACAACAGAATTATAATTTTGTGGAAGTTCAGACCAGAAATGTTGTTGCACACCAGTAAAGTGCTGAAAGAAGATAAGGAGTATGGAGAAGAAGCTTCTCTTTAATTTCGCCCGTCTGCTGGTCTGTGCATTTTACAACAACATTGTGTGTGCAACTGCAAAATTATTGAATAATATCTAGTTATTAACTTTTGTAGCATCATGCTACAAAAACTAAAAGTATTTCAACAAGGAATGGAAAGAAGCATGTTAGGAATCAAACTGAGAGATAGGTGGTGACTAACCCGTATAAGGAAGAGAACAAAAGTGACAGATGTGCCCCTTAAGACAAGGGAAATAAAGGAATGGTATCCAAGAGACGGCATACGCAGTAGAGGCAGACCGGTGCGACAGTGGGAGGATGATTTCCCAAAGGGTTGCAGAATAAGTTCAAAGGAAAGAACAGAGTGGAAAAGGTTGGAGGAGGCCTATGTCTCAGGACAACCCGACCAAGTGCAGGATTAAAGAGTAGAATAAGGAAAATATTGTGAAGTCGGTGAATAAAGGCTATTTTATTTTTATTTAATTTATTTTATTTCTTTGTATTACTTACTTCATTGTACCATATATATTTTTGAGTAAATAAACCCCTTTTATTAAAGTTTCCATAAATCGAACCTCCTTGTTTTATTTTGATTGCGATTTTTCTCATGAATTTATTCAACCATTTTACATGCATTTTACGGGTCAGGGCCCGTGCTCCACCTGGGTGGAGCATGGATACTTACAGGTCCTTGTGCTCCAACTGATGACGTCCGGGCCCGTGCTCCACCTAGGCTCTCCACCTGGGTGGAGCATGGATACTTACAGGTCGTCATGCTCCAATCGTTGACGTCCGGGCCCGTGCTCAACCGTCCGCTGCGTCCGCTACCTTGCGACTCCGGTGCGCATTCACCTTAATATCATCAGTTGGAGCATGAGGACCTGTAAGTATCTCATGCTTCACGGACCCACCTGTAAAGTATACCATGCTTCACTCAGGTGGAGAGCCTAGGTGGAGCACGGGTCCGGACCCACCTGCAAGTATACCGTGCTCCACCCAGGTGAAGAGCCTAGGTGGAGCACGGGTCCGGACCCACCTGGAAGTATACCATGCTCCACCCAGGTGGAGAGCCTAGGTGGAGCACGGGTCCGGACTCACCTGTTAGTATTCCATGCTTCACCCAGGTGGAGAGCCTAGGCGGAGCACGGGTCCGGACCCACCTGGAAGTATACCATGCTGCACCCAGGTGGAGAGCCTAGGTGGAGCACGGGTCCGGACCCACCTGGAAGTATACCATGCTCCACCCAGGTGGAGAGCTTAGGTGGAGCACGGGTCCGGACTCACCTGTTAGTATTCCATGCTTCACCCAGGTGGAGAGCCTAGGCGGAGCACGGGTCCGGACCCACCTGGAAGTATACCATGCTCCACCCAGGTGGAGAGCCTAGGTGGAGCACGGGTCCGGACTCACCTGTTAGTATTCCATGCTTCACCCAGGTGGAGAGCCTAGGCGGAGCACGGGTCCGGACCCACCTGGAAGTATACCATGCTCCACCCAGGTGGAGAGCCTAGGTGAAGCACGAGTCCGGACTCACCTGTTAGTATTCCATGCTTCACCCAGGTGGAGAGCCTAGGCGGAGCACGGGTCCGGACCCACCTGGAAGTATACCATGCTCGACCCAGGTGGAGAGCCTAGGTGGAGCACGGGTCCGGACCCCATATTACGCAAAAGCAATTCAAATCACCCGCGTATTTTGAATTTTCCATTGTGTTCCATTAGCATCGGGCCATCTTTGACACAATATTCTACCTCTTTTACTCTTATGACGACTTCTTATGGTTCTATCACTTCATTCTTTCATGTAGCAGTTTTGAACACCTTGGCAACACCATACTACTACTTAGCCGGTGCTTAGCCGAGCAGTGGCTTAGCACCGGTTGAAACGCGACTGTGAATACCAAAAAGTTAGTTCGCGTTAAGTACTACTTTAGCTGTCTTGGCTTAGACCGTGCTTAGCACGTCTTAACGAATCGTCTCTGAGGCTGAGATTCAGAGACGATTTGTAAGTCATAGTTCGAACTCCCGTATGTCAAAACCGATGCTAACGTCACTTTTCGTATTCAGAGTCGAGTAAAACTTAGCTAAGACCGAACTCAAACTAAGCCGAGCGTTAGTTCCCGAAATCGGCGACTTAACGCCTACTTGACGCCTACTCAGCAAGGAATCAGGGCCATAATGCCAAAAATTTGCCAGCAAAACGAATAATAATGGTCATGTCAATGTCAATGTCCTCATTTTAACATAAATATTAGTTTGAAACAAGAAAACTCGGAACTGCAAAACCGTAGAAAGAGAATTTTGGAACTGCAGAACACTTGGAACTGCAGAACTAGATAACTAAATCAGTGGTTTATAAATAATATGGACAATATCACAATATCGGCCGGGCGGCCGTGTTTTTGTCCAATTTCTGGAGTAATTATGATTTTGACGAAATGGTTGAAGTTCCGTTTCACTTCGTCAGCCAGCATCAGCATGGTCAGCAAGAATGAAGAACCTTTTCGATTCCATACCGAAAGTAAATTAACATTATTGTTACTTTAATTAACGGGGAGCGACATTCTACAAAGGATACCTACCAATAACTATTGTGATGTGTAATGTAATCTACCAATGCGCATTGGTTATGCATGGTGAACTAAACACCCTCCTTGACGGAAAGGCTGTGCCGGAGAGTTTGTGAAGATGGCATACGTTTTGCTCGATGTAGCTTCTTAATTTGAAGCTTTTCTCAACACTCAACATCCAGGGTTATTTCAGCAAAAATGTTCATATCTTATCTCTTACTAAATAGGTAAGTAATAGTGGAAATTTGTGGAAAGTGACCGGCTATAGCAGTGATAGTAAAAGTTTGATTGTGTCTCATTCACTGCCCGCCAACGTGTTAAGATGGCCATGTGATTTTGGCTTATTTCTCCCTGTTGGTGTTGACAAGGTGACGAAAGGATCAGGGTTTCTTCTGCAGTGTAGGTATTGGTTGGTGGGTGAAAGGCCAGCCACCTATCACCCATTACACATTATTCAATGTTGACACCTACAATATGCTAAAAGAGCTTTGCTACAACTGCTTGCAAGACAGTTGATAGTTGTATATGTATGTGCGGATTGAACTGTGCGGATTTGAACCCAAATCCTCATGGTTAATTGTTGATACCTCTCCGCATCGCACCACCAATCTCGAAAACTTGATTTAATGTATAATTATAATATAACATTAGTATGTACAAGTCTTATGATCCCATAGCAATAAAAGTTTAGTGATTAGATTAAATACAATACCTAGCTTTATGTAGTATAAACATATCTTTTATTTTCAGGCCGCTCGCTGTTGCACCAACGATGACAATTTTTAATGTTGCAGAGTGATCACCAAATAAAGGCTGGACAAATAATGATAATTTTAGTTAGGGAGAGTGGAAGGTGCCGGGCACACACTGTTTGTGCTTACTCCCTTTTTGAATCCCAGCTCGAGAGCACAACAGAATTATAATTTTGTGGAAGTTCAGACCAGAAATGTTGTTGCACACCAGTAAAGTGCTGAAAGAAGATAAGGAGTATGGAGAAGAAGCTTCTCTTTAATTTCGCCCGTCTGCTGGTCTGTGCATTTTACAACAACATT
Source organism: Agonopterix heracliana (assembly GCA_963693445.1). Classification (NCBI taxonomy): domain Eukaryota; kingdom Metazoa; phylum Arthropoda; class Insecta; order Lepidoptera; family Depressariidae; genus Agonopterix; species Agonopterix heracliana. The sequence goes on from OY856310.1 coordinate 9,817,093, forward strand.
GTGTGTGCAACTGCAAAATTATTGAATAATATCTAGTTATTAACTTTTGTAGCATCATGCTACAAAAACTAAAAGTATTTCAACAAGGAATGGAAAGAAGCATGTTAGGAATCAAACTGAGAGATAGGTGGTGACTAACCCGTAAGGAAGAGAACAAAAGTGACAGATGTGCCCCTTAAGACAAGGGAAATAACGGAATGGTATCCAAGAGACGGCATACGCAGTAGAGGCAGACCGGTGCGACAGTGGGAGGATGATTTCCCAAAGGGTTGGAGAATAAGTTCAAAGGAAAGAACAGAGTGGAAAAGGTTGGAGGAGGCCTATGTCTCAGGATAACCCGACCAAATGCAGGATTAAAGTGTAGAATAAGGAAAATATTGTGAAGTCGGTGAATAAAGGCTATTTTATTTTTATTTTATTTCTTTGTATTACTTACTTCATTGTACCATATATATTTTTGAGTAAATAAACCCCTTTTATTAAAGTTTCCATAAATCGAACCTCCTTGTTTTATTTTGATTGTGATTTTTCTCATGAATTTATTCAACCATTTTACATGCATTTTACGGGTCAGGGCCCGTGCTCCACCTGGGTGGAGCATGGATACTTACAGGTCCTTGTGCTCCAACTGATGACGTCCGGGCCCGTGCTCCACCTAGGCTCTCCACCTGGGTGGAGCATGGATACTTACAGGTCGTCGTGCTCCTATCGTTGACGGCCCGTGCTCAACCGTCCGCTGCGTCCGCTACCTTGCGACTCCGGTGCGCATTCACCTAAATATCATCAGATGGAGCATGAGGACCTGTAAGTATCCCATGCTTCACGGACCCACCTGTAAAGTATACCATGCTTCACTCAGGTGGAGAGCCTAGGTGGAGCACGGGTCCGGACCCACCTGGAAGTATACCATGCTCCACCCAGGTGGAGAGCCTAGGTGGAGCACGGGTCCGGATTCACCTGTTAGTATTCCATGCTTCACCCAGGTGGAGAGCCTAGGCGGAGCACGGGTTCGGACCCACCTGGAAGTATACCATGCTCCACCCAGGTGGAGAGCCTAGGTGGAGCACGGGTCCGGACCCACCTGTTAGTATACCATGCTTCACCCAGGTGGAGAGCCTAGGCGGAGCACGGGTCCGGACCCACCTGGAAGAATACCATGCTTCACCCAGGTGGAGAGCTTAGGCGGAGCACGGGTCCGGACCCACCTGGAAGTATACCATGCTTCACCCAGGTGGAGAGCCTAGGTGGAGCAAGGGTCCGGACCCACCTGGAAGTATACCATGCTCCACCCAGGTGGAGAGCCTAGGTGGAGCACGGGTCCGGATTCACCTGTTAGTATTCCATGCTTCACCCAGGTGGAGAGCCTAGGCGGAGCACGGGTCCGGACCCACCTGGAAGTATACCATGCTCCACCCAGGTGGAGAGCCTAGGCGGAGCACGGGTCCGGACCCACCTGGAAGTATACCATGCTCCTCCCAGGTGGAGAGCCTAGGTGGAGCACGGGTCCGGACCCCATTTTACGCAAAAGCAATTCAAATTACCCGCGTATTTTGAATTTTCCATTGTGTTCCATTAGCATCGGGCCATCTTTGACACAATATTCTACCTCTTTTACTCTTATGACGACTTCCTATGGTTCTATCACTTCATTCTTTCATGTAGCAGTTTTGAACACCTTGGCAACACCATACTACTACTTAGCCGGTGCTTAGCCGAGCAGTGGCTTAGCACCGGTTGAAACGCGACTGTGAATACCAAAAAGTTAGTTCGCGTTAAGTACTACTTTAGCTGTCTTGGCTTAGACCGTGCTTAGCACGTCTTAACGAATCGTCTCTGAATCTCAGCCTGAATCTCAGCCTAAGACGTGCTAAGCACGGTCTAAGCCAAGACAGCTAAAGTAGTACTTAACGCGAACTAACTTTTTGGTATTCACAGTCGCGTTTCAACCGGTGCTAAGCCACTGCTCGGCTAAGCACCGGCTAAGTAGTAGTATGGTGTTGCCAAGGTGTTCAAAACTGCTACATGAAAGAATGAAGTGATAGAACCATAGGAAGTCGTCATAAGAGTAAAAGAGGTAGAATATTGTGTCAAAGATGGCCCGATGCTAATGGAACACAATGGAAAATTCAAAATACGCGGGTGATTTGAATTGCTTTTGCGTAAAATGGGGTCCGGACCCGTGCTCCACCTAGGCTCTCCACCTGAGTGAAGCATGGTATACTTTACAGGTGGGTCCGTGAAGCATGGGATACTAACCGGTGAGTCCGGACCCGTGCTCCACCTAGGCTCTCCACCTGGGTGGAGCATGGTATACTTCCAGGTGGATCCGGACCCGTGCTCCACCTAGGCTCTCCACCTGGGTGGAGCATGGTATACTTCCAGGTGGGTCCGGACCCGTGCTCCACCTAGGCTCTCCACCTGGGTGGAGCATGGTATACTTCCAGGTGGATCCGGACCCGTGCTCCACCTAGGCTCTCCACCTGGGTGAAGCATGGTATACTTCCAGGTGGGTCCGGACCCGTGCTCCACCTAGGCTCTCCACCTGGGTGGAGCATGGTATACTTTACAGGTGGGTCCGTGAAGCATGGGATACTTACAGGTCCTCATGCTCCATCTGATGATATTTAGGTGAATGCGCACCAGAGTCGCAAGGTAGCGGACGCAGCGGACGGTTGAGCTCGGGCCCGGACGTCAACGATTGGAGCACGACGACCTGTAAGTATCCATGCTCCACCCAGGTGGAGAGCCTAGGTGGAGCACGGGCCCGGACGTCATCAGTTGGAGCACAAGGACCTGTAAGTATCCATGCTCCACCCAGGTGGAGCACGGGCCCTGACCCGTAAAATGGTTGAATAAATTCATGAGAAAAATCACAATCAAAATAAAACAAGGAGGTTTGATTTATGGAAACTTTAATAAAAGGGGTTTATTTACTCAAAAATATATATGGTACAATGAAGTAAGTAATACAAAGAAATAAAATAAATAAAATTAAAATAAAATAGCCTTTATTCACCGACTTCACAATATTTTCCTTATTCTACACTTTAATCCTGCATTTGGTCGGGTTGTCCTGAGACATAGGCCTCCTCCAACCTTTTCCACTCTGATCTTTCCTTTGAACTTATTCTCCAACCCTTTGGGAAATCATCCTCCCACTGTCGCACCGGTCTGCCTCTACTGCGTATGCCGTCTCTTGGATACCATTCCGTTATTTCCCTTGTCTTAAGGGGCACATCTGTCACTTTTGTTCTCTTCCTTATACGGGTTAGTCACCACCTATCTCTCAGTTTGATTCCTAACATGCTTCTTTCCATTCCTTGTTGAAATACTTTTAGTTTTTGTAGCATGATGCTACAAAAATAATAAGAAATTATTTTAATAAAAGTTAATAACTAGATATTATTCAATAATTTTGCACACAATGTTGTTGTAAAATGCACAGACCAGCAGACGGGCGAAATTAAAGTGAAGCTTCTTCTCCATACTCCTTATCTTCTTTCAGCACTTTACTGGTGTGCAACAACATTTCTGGTCTGAACTTCCACAAAATTATAATTCTGTTGTGCTCTCGAGCTGGGATTCAAAAAGGGAGTAAGCAGATACAGTGTGGGGCCCGGCACGGCACCTTCCACTCTCCCTAACTAAAATTATCATTATTTGTCCAGCCTTTATTTGGTGATCACTCGATCTGCAACATCAAAAATTGTCATCGTTGGTGCAACAGCGAGCGGCCTGAAAATAAAAGATATGTTTATACTACATAAAGCTAGGTATTTAATCTAATCACTAAACTTTTATTGCTATGGGATCATAAGACTTGTACATACTAATATTATATTATAATTATACATTAAATCAAGTTTTCGAGATTGGTGGTGCGATGCGGAGAGGTATCAACAATTAACCATGAGGATTTGGGTTCAAATCCGCACAGTTCAATCCGCACATACATATACAACTATCAACTGTCTTGCAAGCAGTTGTAGCAAAGCTCTTTTAGCATATTGTAGGTGTCAACATTGAATAATGTGTAATGGGTGATAGGTGGCTGGCCTTTCACCCACCAACCAATACACTGCAGAAGAAACCCTAATCCTTTAGTCACCTTGTCAACACCAACAGGGAGAAATAAGCCAAAATCACATGGCCATCTTAACACGTTGGCGGGCAGTGAATGAGACACAATCAAACTTTTACTATCACTGCTATAGCCGGTCACTTTCCACAAATTTCCACTATTACTTACCTATTTAGTAAGAGATAAGATATGAAAATTTTTGCTGAAATAACCCTGGATGTTGAGTGTTGAGAAAAGCTTCAAATTAAGAAGCTACATCGAGCAAAAAGTATGCCATCTTCACAAACTCTCCGGCACAGCCTTTCCGTCAAGGAGGGTGTTTAGTTCACCATGCATAACCAATGCGCATTGGTAGATTACATTACACATCACAATAGTTATTGGTAGGTATCCTTTGTAGAATGTCGCTCCCCGTTAGAAAGTAACAATAATGTTAATTTACTTTCGGTATGGAATCGAAAAGGTTCTTCATTCTTGCTGACCATGCTGATGCTGGCTGTCGAAGTGAAACGGAACTTCAACCATTTCGTCAAAATCATAATTACTCCAGAAATTGGACAAAAACACGGCCGCCCGGCCGATAATTGTCCATATTATTTATAAACCACTGATTTAGTTATTTAGTTCTGCAGTTCCAAGAGTTCTGCAGTTCCAAAATTGTGTTTAGCAGTTCCGAGTTTTCTTGTTTCAAACTAATATTTATGTTAAAATGAGGACATTGACATTGACATGACCATTATTATTCGTTTTGCTGGCAAATTTTTGGCATTATGGCCCTGATTCCTTGCTGAGTAGGCGTCAAGTAGGCGTTAAGTCGCCGATTTCGGGAACTAACGCTCGGCTTAGTTTGAGTTCGGTCTTAGCTAAGTTTTACTCGACTCTGAATACGAAAAGTGACGTTAGCATCGGTTTTGACATACGGGAGTTCGAACTATGACTTACAAATCGTCTCTGAATCTCGGCCTAAAAGTATGCTAATGATATCAGTTTCACCCTGTATATCTAATAATACTTTATGTGAGCTATTCTTGTATTAAGTATCTATATTATTATGTAAATTTGGTTTCATGGAAACTGCTCTAACGGTTTGGATTAAATTTTGTATGTAGGTAGGGTAGGCAAAGTGAGTTTATTTTTGTGATTATAGAGCAAACTCTACAGTATAACAACAAATAATTAAAACCGGCCAAGTTTGAGTCAGTTTCGCGCTAAAGGTCCCGGAGAAAAACAGTTTTTTTTTTCAAGTTAGGGCTCGTCCGCACAGCGATTTTTATTCGTGCGAATGATGTGAATGTGATAACATAGGATGACTTCTGACAGGACGCTTACGTCAAGACAATAAGTACGAAAATTGCTTGTTGCACGCGTCTTCCTATGTGAAAGTAGGGTGTGGGAGGTCGTTTTAGCGGTAAACAGCATAGGAAGACGCGTGAAATAAACAATTTTCGTACTTAGTTTCTTGGCATAAGAGTCTTGTCAGAAGTTATCCTATGTTATCACATTCACATCATTCGCGCGAATAAAAATCGCTGTGCGGACGAGCCCTTAATGTGTTCTGTGGTGGTGTGGTTCGGAACCCTCGGTGCGTGAGTAGCCCGACTCGCACTTGACCGGTTTCTATTTCAGTTACATAATGAAATATATTTGTATGTGTTAACAAATTGTATACTTACTTGTTCAGGATGCCAATGAAACTGTACAAAAACGACCTCAGTCCTGCGGCTCGCGCTGCTATGATGGCCTGCGAAATCTTTGGCGCTCCTGTCGAAATGGTTGACGTCGATCTCATAAAAGGGGAGCAAATGTCACCTGAATTTTTAAAGGTAACATTGAGAGTTTTAATTTCTTAACTGTGTTGTTATAAAATAGTACATTATGGTACAATTGTGTAATGTTGGTGATTACCGCTGAAGTGCCATTGAGACCCGAGAACGGTAATCATTAATACACACGTGTACCATACGACGTTTTTCAACACACTTGTGAAGAAAATAGTTAATACTAAAATAGTAGATTGTTAACCAAGGGATTTAAGTCACCCATTTCACACGAGATGTTTTAATTAGAGTGTGAAATGACTTTCTCCCGAGTTAAACACTCTCCTTTTCATCCGAAAGCTAAAAAAGAAAAAGTAGTTCCTAATGGCTCGATAGATGGCGTTGACGTAGTTGACTAATGTTCAATGACCAAGTAAATAAGCGTGGGGCCTAGAACGATGTGGTTAAATCGTTCTAGCGTGGGGCGCTTTGTCGAAATAAATTTATATATGAAAGGTTTCCTACCTAAATGCGCCCCACGCTTTTTACTTGGTCATTGAACCTACGAATAAAGAAATAAATCAAAAAGTAATAAGTTTGCGTTTTACAGTGTAGGTACAATGTAATAGGAATCAGGATGCACAATTATTATCGTTAAGAAATATTTTAAGTAGGTACCTAAATAACATTATTTTATACTTTTTAGTGCGTTAATAAGCGTGTTTTATATTTTTATATAATATTTTATTTTCTACTTTTTGTCTTAGACCATATTCCAACTCCATCAGGAGATCCACGGTATCACGTCGTCACCAAGTGTCATGCATCTCAAGGGGTTAACTAGTAGCTATTGAAGAGTTCCACTATCCACCTGCTGGCTCCATCATGATATCCAAGATACCATGTATGATGTGTGGGACTCGTTAAAACGATCCAAATGGATTTAAAATCAAGGAGTTTCCCCTAGTAGCCGTTGAAGAGGTCCATTATCCACCTCCTGGCTCCATCGTCAGGCCATCGTAATCGTCACCAGCTATTAGTGTTATGAATTGGGTTCGTGAAAACAAATCAATCGACCCTAAACTCGACGGGTTTACTAGTACCTAATCGTTGAACAGTACCTACCACTATCCACCTTTTGGATTCATCATGATTTCGAAGAAACCATGTATAATTTATGGGACTAAAACAAAACAAACGAGCCTAAACTCGAGTGGTTTACAAGCAGCCATTGAAGAGTTCCACTATTCATCTCATGACTCCATCATCAGATCAGCTCAATGGTACCAAATTATTGTACCATCATCAAAACTACATACACCTGCAAAGTTTGAAAACGATAAATTAATTATAAGTAGGTTAAAATCTACTTCCTAGATTTTCTTAAATATTCAGTTAGTTACATACAGGTGAAGCTAATACCTAAGCTAATAATAATAATAATGAATCAGTGTTTTTTAATTCGAGCCGTACCACGCACGAAAAAGTGACAAAACGAGAAAACCAGCATGGCGCTCGCTTTGGCATACTCAAAGTAACGAGGATAGTAGTTTTTTGAGATTATACATCATTCGATCATGATTAAATGTGTGCCTTTCAAAAATCGCACTCCAGGCGGGATATGCCCGTAGACCCCATATAAAAATTAACAAACCCCTTAACAAACTGTCTATACTTTTTTCAGAAAAATCCTCTTCACACCGTTCCAGTGCTTGAAGATGGAGATCTTATCATTCACGATAGGTGAGTTCAAATAAATAACGTTCACAGAGAAGGTCTAGGTACTTACCAAGCTACCACTATTTCTAAAAGTTTGGCGAGATGGCATGGCATGGCATGGATGGTATTACGAAAAGAATGGCATGGTTGACGTTGACGACACTGGGCTGCGTTCAGAACCTTTGGGTGCGGTTGTTCTTCTCGCTCGCTCTTATGGGTTGAACGCTTTTCACCGAGCCTCTGAACGGCGTTAGGGCGAAAAGTTGCACTCGGAGTGCACTCCGGGCGCACTCTGGGCGTAGGTTCTGAACGCACCCCAGATGGTGTAATGGTTGCCACGCCGCCGGACTGCCAAGCGTTACTCTGTTCGAATCCCGGTTCCGTCATGGATTTAGTTAATTATGTTCATGTCGTTATTGTACGGTTCCCATAACAAGAAGCTTAAGGTTTACTTGGGATCATTAAAATGTATGTGCCTGTAAGCAATTTTATTATAATTTTTTTTTTTTATTAATGATATTTAACTTAACATCGCATTTTTGTTTCAGTCATGCGATCGTTATGTACTTGGCAGACGCGTACGGCAAGGACGATTCCATGTATCCAAAGGATATAAAGTATAGGGCACGTGTAAACCAAATGATTTGCTTCGACGCTTGCACGCTATATGCTAAATTGTTAAATTGTATGGTGAGAATATTACGATATCAACTTTTTTTAAGTTTATGTACAATTGTATACCGTCCAAACAAAGCTCACAGGAAGACATTGCACTAATTTAAAACATCAAAGTTCAATCCTAATCCAATTTCAGTTCTAATCACATTGCAATCCAATTACTATTCAACTGTGCTCAATTCCGTATCGCCTTTGAGCGATCTGTCAAAACGGCTCTAACAGCTGTCAAAAATTAATAGCGCAATACCGAATGTGTTAAAAGATGTGGTGCGCACGCGGTCCAATCATGATTCAGTTGCAATTTATTTAGAGCGATTGCTCTCTAGATTGCTCTACATACCTATTTGTGTTAATCTGTCGCTATTGTGTAGGTAAACATAAAGAAGTTAAAAAAAGCTTGTCTAGTTGGTCCATACACCACTAGTTTTTAATTACTAACAACATTTTAAACTACACAACTTCCCCTAAGGAACCTGGGTCAAAAACGAAAAAAAAAATATTGGACCTCCCATAGAAAATCGATCGGCTGATCCAACAATCAGACAATGAAAACAGGAGCATGGGTGGCAAACCAAATAAGTTAAGCAGCGATTACATTACCCTACATTTAGGGCCTGTTTTGGCATACATTGCTTTATATGATCGCTACACTTTAAAATCATCATCATCATCATCATCTCAGCTGATGGACGTCCACACTTTAAAATAGAGAGAACAAATCAGGCAAGGGGTTTACTTAGCCCCATCCATCACACACATGCGGAATTGCGATTCGAAATCCCATTCGCAAATCTCGAGGGGGAACCTCCATACGAAAACCGGTTTGCATTCGGAATTCCGCATGTATGTGATGGGCCTCATACTGCCAAACTGATTATACAAATATAGTTGGTAGGTACATAAATTAAACCCAAGCTTTTTCCAGCTACCGGTATGGTTAGAAGGGTCAAGAACAATATCGGAAAAAAATCTGAATAGCATCTCGGAATCATATAAATTGCTTGAAGAATTCCTTTCCCGCAACATGTATGTTGCTGGAGACCGGATGACCATCGCAGACGTATCCGCCTTCGCGACTGTCACTTCTACGTGTCTTCTTGTTCCGCTTGATGCTAATACGTGAGTGTTCTGACTCCATAAAGGGAAATGCCAGGTTAACAAAGAAACTTAGGCCACCAGCAGTTCACACAATATGAAACTATCTGGAAATAATAGAATGTAATAAATGTAATAGCAGTGGCAGTACGGCCATTGCCGTACTACTGTTATAACCGTACTGTCACTGGTGTTAATATCAGTAGTAGCAGTGGCAGTGCGTCTATTACCGTGCTACGGCTATAACCGTACCGTCACAATCTTCGATGTCATTGAGGCAGAATATTGTCAGTACGGTTATGACGGTCGTATGAATTTGTATGGGAATTTACAGTGACATTTCTGGATTTGCACTGCCTACGAATGTGTTCAATTGGCAAACGAAAAAATGTATAGAAAATTCGTGTTTTGCAATTCTAAAACAATTTCTCTATAGTCGATAATAAAACATTAATTACTAAGTTCTATACTAGTGATTAATGAATAGGTAGGTAGTGCGATAAATTAAGAACGACTCTATTTTATCAATGAGGGATTTTCAGAAAGCCATTAAAATAGAAAAAGTATTTCCTAATGGCTCTATAAATGGCGTTGACGAGACAGGGGTGAGCGACCTTGCATATAATAAAATACGTATAAAATAGTAAGAATGTTTGTGTTTTTGAGAAGCAGCCAAATTTGAGCATACGTTTCGTCAACGGAGGCGACTGACTCGGTGACTTGCATTTTTGTTTACTTTTTAGCCTAAAACTTTCGTCTTTGGACCCCTCTCTGGTCAACGCCATCTATCGCCGGTCGATACGATGAACTACGTTTGAGTAGCATCAGAAAACTCCTCATCAAAGAGCCATTAAACAAGAAAAAGTAGTTCCGAATGGCTCGATAGATGGCGTTAACGAGACAGGGGTGAGCGACCTTGCAGATAATAAAATACAAATAAAATAATAAGCAAAATATGAACATAATTATATTTCGTCAACGGATGCGTCTGACTCAGTGAAAAGCCTTACATTTTCATCTTCGGTCCCCTCTCTGGTCAATGCCATCTATCGCCAGTACGTTGAACTACGTTTTACTAGCTGTCAGAAAACTCCTCATTGATTTCTGACACTTTCAACTTTCTTTATGTGGCGACGGGCCCACCACTGGTCACACACTGGTTAGAGTATCGTTACTAGGTGAAGTGAAGGTAAGCGCTATCACATCTTAACTCTCTCTCTATTTGCGTGCGAACGAACGAGATAAAAGACGTGATACAGCCGTATCAAGTGTTGCATGCTACCAGTGATGGATGTTCTGAGGTTTCAGAAAATCTCTGATTACCCCCTCGGGGAATATAGTCGTGAGCATATTTCTCACAAATTTTAAGAGAGATTTAAAAATATTGTGTATACCTACTATAAATACACATAAATCTATAGGTATGCTAGAACCTCGCTGGAACAAAATAAAGCTAAAAATTTAAAACTTTACGATAAAGATATAGATTTTTCATTGAAAATATTAATAAGTAATTAATTTTTCCATAGGTATCCGAAAACAAATGCTTGGATTGAAACAATTGAAGATCAACCTTTCAGTAAAAAGTACAATTCACCTGGACTGGCCGGCTACGGTGCAGCAATTAAGGCAATGATTGACTTCTAGCCACGGTGACCGAAACAAAACATAATATTTCTGACTTTTTTTGTTTACATAAATTTTCATAACTAGCTATCTCGCTCTCTCATTTATTGGCTCCATCTTACAGCGTAAACGAAAAGTTGTTAATCTAAGGTGAATCCAATTGGAATCAGCCTAACAAGGTGACATTTGACCAATAAATTACTTATTTTGAGTTTCAGTTTGAGTTTGAGTTTGACCTTCATTTGACCTACATGTAAAGAGTAAATGAGATGGAACTAGAAGAAAGCACGTGTCTTGTCATATCACACAGTAAGAGATGCACATAGCAAATTCGCTCTAGTTAAAAAAGGAGATTGCTACTTATTGCTGTCCTTATCGACGTAGCCACTTTTTTGTTCTACGACGGCTGTCTGACATCTATTTTAATACAAATTGTATAGGATTTTATGACTATCGCTGTCTCATACCCGGTTACACTGATGTCACGTCTATCAGCGTAAGCGAAAAATACTTTGCCTATGGATGCGAATCATCAGTAACGTCATAAAGGTCATATTCTGGCTTTAAAAAATGTTTGTAATGCAATCTCCATCTCTGTAGGTATTTGAAACTTCTTGCATTTGACCGTATCCAGGGTGAAAATCATGGATCTAAAACTCAGATAGGTAAATTAACAGGAATGGATTGGAAATGATCTCTCATTTCTACGCAAAAAAGTCTGTCTATTTTGCGGGGGTGAGGGGGGAGGTTTATATACAACTTGGCGACTGGCGCGGGACGCGCGTCAACTATTTTTATATAACGGGCATGCTCACTGAGCGCATGCCTTTGGCAGAGGGGTACGCGCTTAATATCACATCCATTCCTGTTAATTTATCTGAGATCTAAAATCACATCGATCCAGTGAAATTTCAGTGTCCCTTCTTGGTGTCTATTATTCCTGTAATCTCCATGATCATGACCGCCAGTAGGCTGGACTGCGCGTATATGACTCATTGCTGCGCTATCTCAAATGGGATGGCGCAGCGATGACTCATTCTAATCGTGCACTCCAAACGACCGAACGTAACCATGTCAATTTAATTTATTTCAAGGTATTCCTACTAACATAGAATAAGAACATACTATGTCAAGCCGTTGCAAACGTACAGTTTAGGTTCATAAATCATCCCATCGAACCTTTCACTCGCACCCATGGGTTTTATGGAAACAGTTCCATAAAGACCATAAGTATGAGTGAGAGGTTCGATGAGATAATTTACGACCTAAAATGTACGTTTGCAACGGCTTGACTATAACTACTTGAATTAATAAATATTATTATTATTACGCAAATAGGTAGCCATCTTTTGAATTTGGCAATTTGTTAGTTAATAATTTAGTTTGCTTCTCTAAATACTAGATGTCAGCCCTTTCTATGCAAACTACATCGAAAATACCCGCCAAAAGGCGATTGTCCTCCCCTGGTAGATTTAGATTATTTGCGTTGCGATCCGATCTCACGATCCGTAAACTCACCATATATATAGGGTGTAACAAAACATCCTAGTAATACTTATACTAGTAGTAATATGTTACACCCTATATATATGGTGAGTTTACTACTTAAGGGGGTGCGTCAGCCACACAACACAAACTAATAAAAGAACTACCGTGTTAGCCCATCAAACTGAACAACTTTCACTATGGGGCCAACATCGAAATTTTCGGTGTTTTGTTACACCCGTAGAAAGAGAATGGATTGGATGGATTATTATGAATCTATGGTTACACCCTGTATTATAGTATTCACGATACGCGCATAGATTAGTATGTATATTGGATACCTTCGATCAATTGGATACGCGGATCGTGATCTAGCTTGATCGTGCAATGGCTGCCATTCGTACATTTACAAAGAGCGTTTTGAGAACGCTTCTTCATTTTATCCGTAGAAAGACGAAATACTTGGCCTATGATTTTATCGCTCTAATATTGACTTGACTATTACCACTTAAATAATACAACACAAAAGAAACGTGCAACGCTATATATCATGCCGTTTAATTTCTTACTCTTTTTGGCCAAGCTGTACGGAACTGACGGGACTGCTGACTGCTCTGGCTGTCTTTATAAACGCAACATAACCTAAATCACTGCGAGTGCGACATAGATAAGCTACTATTATAGAAGAACAGGGCTGCCAGATTGTATAATTGGATACAAAAACTGTATAATTGGGTAGCTGTTTGTATCCTCTTTGTATCCTGGACCCTCATGTATAATTGGATACATAATCAATATTTTCAACTGAAAAGCTCTGCTTGAGTCGGTAAATCACAGAAGAGAAAGATAAAAGCCACTATAATCAGTCACGTTACAATTCAATAGAGTAAAACTCCATGTTTCGTTCAAGTTTTGTCTCTCTCGATTCAACCGAGACCAAAAGATGATAAAGTTGATAAAAAATACCAGTTGGGAATGAAAATATCGATCTGCAGTGTGATTTTTGAAAATCATACGAGCGGTTCGGCAGTAGAAAGATGCATAATCTCCATAGTAATTCTGACATTTTCTACTGCCGAACCGTTCATATGATGTTCAAAAATCGCACTACTGAGTTCAAATTCCGTGATGAATAATCAGAAAAAACATTATTTTATACGTTTCGGAGGTTTTTACACCTGTATGTATCCTGCGAGTCAATTTTGTATAATTTTGGGAACCTGGCTGAATAATTATAAAAAATCTACTGGCAGCCCTGAGAAGAAAAGATTATAAAAATACAAGTTGGATTCAATTATTTTTCTATTTTTACGCATAATTGATCAGATTCCAGTAAGTAAACTGTTTTCATCGGTTTTTTATACATATTTATCTCTCTCAATTGCCCAGGAAATATAATAATCAATGTTGCGGTCTCTGACTATTAACCTAATAAAATGCCGGCGACCAAATTATGCTGATTCATTTATTAGTAAATATTCGACTGGAACACTTCTGTCTAAAACCACACAGACGATAAAAGTAGTTAATGGTCAGTACTAGCAATTTATTTATTGCAACATTTAGATTATGTTACTTATAAAATTAAGGCTTTTAATTAGTTTATTTATCAAACTTACTATTGTTTATTTTATTTTAAAACACATTTTTGTGTTAAAAAATAAAGCTTATAAATATACTGCTTATACATTTATATTTATAATAAAAGTAAAAAAATTGTTTATTTATATCTTCATGATAAATTTTCAGCGATGGCTGAAGACAAATCAAACTTTCTGCTGCCAAACAATCAAAGATTTGTAGAACTGGACAGTTCTCAGGCATTTAACAATTTATCTAAACAGGAGAAGTTGTACGCTCATTATTTGAGTAAAGTAAGTAGGTTAACAAATATTTGTTTTATTATTTCTAATGGCTAACATGAATTTTTTTTTGTTTCAAATATTTTTTTAAAATGATTTGATACATGTACACACGGCGTCTGCTCAGGCTACCCTGTTTGGACTTTGAACTATTAGAAGTTGAACGCTGCGAATCGTGCGAGAGGGTGCGGTATGTTGTTGTTGTTTCGTCTCACGGCACGCTGCGCCGGCACTGGCAGCCGCCTCTATGTAGGCTCTCTACCGCACTATTTTGTGTTTTGTACGTAGCGTAGTTATGGGTATATAGGGTGCGTAACCTGATGTGTCGCCGTGTGTACATCCAACTTTAATGATTGATTATACAGAGTGTAACTTTCAAGGTGTACAATATTTAATAAATAAATAAATAACACTCGAGGCACATACATTGTAATGATCCCAAGCAAGCACTAAAGGCATTTTATTGTGGAAACCATACAACAACGGCACAAACATATAACATCCATGACCGATCCGAGATTCGAAACCAGGACCCTGGTTTGGCAGTACGGTGTGGTAACCATTACACCCACAGAACATATAAAGAGAGGTTAGAAAGGTGATGTGGGTGGGGCAGGCGTGCCAAGTATATGAGCAAGGCTCTTATCTTTTCTATGGTGCGCGGCATGGTGTGAGCGAGAGGGCATGAGTAGTTGTAGCAGCGTGAGCGGGAAGACAAGTGGCGACGCTGTCTCTGAAGCAAAAGCGCTACTTTGCCTTTCTAACATCTCTTTATATGTTCTGTGATTACACCAACCGGGTCGTCATTAATTTAGAGGTGATTAACACTCAGTTCGCGTAAGGCCTGACACAGTGACATTAATGTGGGTTATTTGTGTCAATTTGGACAAAAATTTTAGGCTGTATTGCTCAACACCTTATAGTTACCAACTTTTCAATAGATTTCCCCTTCCCTTGTTACATTACAGGCAGCATGGAACGGAGGTCTGATAGTTCTTCTTCAGACCAGTCCAGAGTCCCCCAGGATTTTCTCCCTGCTGCACAGGATCTTCGTTGGTGAACCTCTGGAAGATCTAAAAGCATCTGCTCTCACTGCAGGTGTCACTGAAGACGATTTTCAGGTATGATTTTTATCATTTTCGGTTTGTTACTTTAACAAATCTTAACTATTATTAAACTGTAACAGATGTGTTTCTGTACATAGAAGATTTTTGTATTGTCTGCTGCCTGGCAATCTGTTTTTTTTTTAAACAATATGCCACTACAATAAGTAACAAGCTCTCTCTTTGACATATTGGAATCTGAGGCTCAGTAATGAAGTTATTAAAAAATAAGTTATGATATGGTTTTTAGGAGTTGTGTTGGGGGGAGGGGGCAACTACATTGCTGTCCATACAAAACTGCAAACCTACTGGACGCACATGTATGGGACAGCTGTTTTTTTTTCTATATCAATGTGAATCCCAATGAGGGAGTCGCGTGTCGCTCGTCGGTTGCCCCCTCCCAGCTCGACAGCGGGGCTCCAGTGGTGGCTCAAGATAGTGTTCTTTTGTAAGAACAACCCTTGAAGTCACCAAAATATCTTCATAACCATACAACGTCAAGCACTTTTGCTACAAAAACTCGACATTGGCAAAATCATCACAAACCAAGATGGCAGCCATATTTTAAAAATAGAATAGAATAGAATCCCAATGAAAAAGATATTCAGTTTGATGGTCTGAACATCCGTTGACAATATAAGGAAGACTCTGTATATTCTACGGAGGATGTGGGGATCCTAATTCCATGTAGTCAAAGTTGCGGGCAATAGTTAGTTACTAACATGGAATGCAACTGAAATATTTGAAGAAAAATATATTCCAAAAAAGTTATGCCTGTACCCCTGTACCTATTATGATTATGATGCTTTTCTAGCAAAAACTTGATAACAGAACCACATCCGTTATACAATAGATAAATCTACTATTTTCCAAGTAAATAACCATCATAAATGTTTATCAAAAGTTGTGGTTTTCAGGCATTCCTGGTGTATGCTGGTGGACTGTTTGCCAACGGTGGAAACTACAAAGGTTTCGGGGACACTAAATTCATTCCAAATCTATCTCAAAAATCATTTGAACTCATTGTAAAGGCTTCAAAGGCTTACATGAATGATAATACACATATAACTAAGTTATGGCAAAATACACAGGATGCTATTTATGGCTTGGCGTCAAGGCTAACCAGTCTAGGGCTTGCTGATAAGGTATGTTGATTGTGTGTTTTACTGCTTAAGTAGGTAAATGCCTTGCTTAGTTTTCCAGATACAGAACAATTATATTATTATTTGCGTATGGCTTTTATTTCCTCCACTCAAAAAGAAAAAATCTCAATACAAAAGTACACAAAATCAAATTACAAATCTATATGGGTATTTCTCATTTAAGCATGAAAAAAATAAATAAGAGTGAAAACGTTTTTCCGATATAATTGGTGATGGATTTGATTAGCTTTGGTCTTGCTCTACACGGGAAAAATATTCGTCGAGCTCACAGGCTTTTAAGGACTTACTTATAGGGGTTTGAAAAAAAATACCCTCCACGGTAGTGACGTCAGATCCATGGAAGTGACATTCCCTACATTATTGTTATGCATGAAAATGAAATATTACAAAAAAGTGACACTTTTTGCAAAATATAATCATCATCATCATCTAGATGGAATTCTACTTCTGGACATTGGCTTCCCCAAACGATCGCCGCAACAACCACCACCTGCGCTGCCCTCGTCCAACGGGTTGCCGTTGCTGTCGCCAGGTCGTCAGTATAATTTGTGAGGCCTACCCACGCTGTGCTTTCCAGTATGCGGTCGGCCCTCGAGAACTTGGCCCCATCAGCCATCTGTTCTGCGAGCAATATACCACAGCCATTGCCACTTTAGTTTCGCAAATCTGTGGGCTATGTCGGCTACTCTGGTTCTTCTGCGAATCTCTTCATTTCTGATTCGATCTCGCTGGGAAACTCCTAGCAGAGCCCTCTCCATTGCCTATTTAGGCCCATTTTATGACTGCTTGACTGAGCGACCACGTCTCTATTCAGTATGTCATCACAGACATTACACACTGGTTTTCGTCTTGAGACAATGCGGAATTTGGGACGAGAAGATACAACATAGCTTCCCAAAAGCTATCCAGACAAGTTGGATTCGACGGTTAACCTCTTTCTATAAGTTGAGCCTACCTTACTGGATAGCCAGGTAAACAAAATCGTTACCAAAATTGTAAGCGCAGTCTCTGATGTTCACAGGAGTGGGTACAACGTGGATATTTGACATGATCATCATCTTGTCCATGTTCATTTTCGAACCAACTCGTTCGGAGGCTCTCCAAAGGAGATTGAGCGTTCTACTAAGGTCCGTCATGGTCTCCGCCATGATCTGACTATTTATCGTCGGCAAACCAAAGATGACTGCTCGCCGCTGATGTTATTGCCTAACCCCTTGTTCTGAACCTTGGAAATATCTTCCAATGCAGCGGTGAACAGTTTCGGAGATATTACGTCTCCCTGCCTCACACCAGGCTGACGTAGGATAGGTTTCGATTCGAGTTCTGGTCTTGAAGTCGCACTGACATGAAAGCGCCACTAGCGTTTTCGTACAAAAATTTTAGCGCTTTGATGTACAGGTATTGGCATCGCTGGAGAGACATGCATCCCATGTCTTGATCAATCGAAGGCTTTCTCATAGTCCGTGAACGAACAAT
Organism: Agonopterix heracliana; assembly: GCA_963693445.1. Classification (NCBI taxonomy): domain Eukaryota; kingdom Metazoa; phylum Arthropoda; class Insecta; order Lepidoptera; family Depressariidae; genus Agonopterix; species Agonopterix heracliana. The sequence goes on from OY856310.1 coordinate 9,835,138, forward strand.
ATCCTTTGCATCTTTATCTGAATTCGGAACACCATTTTCATCTGATGTTGTAAATCAAAACATCGTTTTCACCAGGCCCCGAAATATATTTTTGTATCTGGAACTCAAAAGCTCTGCACTATGTTCTGGAATATCAACCAGGCTCAGGTACTGATAAAATCAATAAAGCCTTTCGACAATTAATATTAGATCACATTTCGACCAACTTTACAAGTAACATGCAGCAGATTTTGGAAGATTTTTGGGTTTCGGCATGTAAAATAAATTATACAAAAATCTAATCTAAGAATCCGCAAATATTAACACAACCTTATTCTATAAACCGCACAAACCCACACCCATATCCCATACAATAATCACTTCCATGGGTCAAAGGTCACCTCCGTGTGTACATTTTTATCCACGGATCCATAGAAGTGACGTCCACGGATGTGAAATTTCGCCATTAAAATAATAGAAATATAACTTCTAAATCAGGAATGAACCTGCAAATTTAGCTAAGTGTTTTTGATGCAAGAATACATTAAACCAGAAAAACAGATGGGCATAATTTTAATTTGCATACCTTTAATGATCAACACGATTGTGACCACTTATGCTCGACGAGTTGAGGAAAATATAAAAACAATATGTATTATCTCTTAGATGTTAGCATGCTGGCAGAAACTGATAACTGAGTTAAAAGATGGCGGATCAACCCTTGCCTCTACATAGTTTCGTTCGGACATTCACACAATATTCTTAAAGTTATGACTGGAGTGACACACGCCCATGGAAAGGACAAAAAAAAGTGATCACAAACTTTATGTGAAGTGTTCAAGTATCTCCAAGTAGCTTTAGATACATATGTTTATGTATTTATTTAGTAAATGTATTCAAATTAATATCAGCAATCTTTTTTACTCATTTATTGTGACAGAAAAAACACAGGATTTTTTTTTACTTAAAAAAACGGAGTGATCACATCCACGGAATGGACATTTTCAATGATTTAAAAATTAATAACTAAATAACTATGGATTATATTTATCCATTTCTTTTCTTAAATTACAGTATACACCCTATACTTGATTACCACAAGGCAAGATTCTGTTATTTAGTTGCTACAGGTTAGAAAACTGATAGTCACACTCACTTTTTTCTTAAATGAGAAATACCCATATCTAAACTTTGGAGAAAAAATCTTGAACAATTATATTCAAATGGTACATGCGATTTGAATTTAGGTACCGAGATAAGAACCTACACTTTGTCACATGGTTTTTCATTTTGGGTTTTCATTATTGAGAAATCTTTAATTTTGTGACGAGGGCGCCACTGAACGGTAGAAATACTCTTAAAGCATTCATAAATACTTATAAAGATTTTTGAGTTGTATCTAAACTATTATAAAACTGTAACTGACGTGTGTCTGTACATTGAAGATATTTACAAAAAAAAGATTACGATATGGTTTTTAGGTATCCCTGACTCGAAATCAACCTTTTTTAGAAATTTTGTCGGTCTGTTTGTGTGTTTGTTTGTTTGTTCGCGCATCACGCAAAAACTACTGAACCGATTTTGATGAAACTTTTTTTGTTTGATAGCTTATGATCTGACTTAAAATCTGGTATATAATTTGTGCGGACGAAGTCGCGGGAAAACACTAGTTTTTAATAAAATAATTTGGTTATCGTTAAAATGAGTGACGTCACACGACGACCTGTATACTCTGTGGTAGTTTTAGTCTACTATCACTGCAAAAAAAAATTGCAATAAAATATTGCATAAGTACCAAATTGATATTTGGACCGTGTTTCAACAATGACAACTCATCATGGGATGATTGAAGGACTCCAGGTAGAATTTTACTCTTGGTTATTCTTTAAGTAATAAATAATTTGTTCTCTATAGGGCGTAACAACATATTTTTCAAGTAATTGCACTGAGGCGGACTCCAACTTGGTGAACGACTGGATGAAGACCAAACGCATTGAGGCGTACATTTGTCGGACGTTCAAAACTGTTGCCGAGGATGGATGTAAGTTTAATACTAATTGACTGCTTTGTTTTTAGGAATCAATACCTAAAGGGTGCCAACGGGATCCTATTACTAAAGCTACGCTTCGTCAGTCGCTCCATCCGTCTGTCCTAACTTTAAAGGGCTGTATCTTTTGAACCGTAATGAGAGAATGTAACTAAAAAAGTAAAAATTTGTTGGGGGTCCTCATACAATAAACCAGTTTTATCCAATGTTTTTTTTAATACATCGTAAAAATACCAACCTTGGTGTGATTATGATTATAGAGCAACATTATATTTTTTTAATTAAATTTGATATAAAAGTGGTATGTATAAGTCAGTCCCACCCATCGTACCTTATGCATAATGCCTTATGTCTAGATTTTACCTACTCTAAACTTAGTTATTAGCACTTGGCCTCTGAAGGCACAAGTACAACTAATAGCATAACACTTTCCAGTACCTCTATACACACTCCGTATGGCGAGCGTGGAAACATCAGCCAACCCTCCAATAACCATGGACAAAGAGAAATACAAGAACGCGTACTTCCAAGTGACCCGTGGCGACTATTCCACACTTCTCAAGACTGTCAACGAGAACCTCAGTAAAGCTGAACAATATGCTGCCAACGATAACGAGAGGAATATGCTGAAACATTATATTAATAGTTTCACGGAAGGCAGCCTCAGTGAACATAAGGAAGGCAGTCGATACTGGATAAAGGATAAGGGACCTATTATAGAAACGTAAGGATTTTTTTCTTTTTCAAAAATTTTTCATACCTTCAAATAATGTGGTTTGGAGTCTATAAAAGTAGATAATTGCTGTAAATAATCTCTATATTACTACATATTATTAAATTAAAGACAATTCATATTGCACCAACTTAATACGTTGACGGTTTTTTAAGGGGGTGATCAGACCGTCAAACTGAAAAAAATTCTCTAAGAGACCAACATCGTAATCGCGAAAAAAAATCTGCTGTCCCATGTATTTGGTTCGAGTTGGTTTGCAGTTTTGTATGGGATTTTGGATTTCCATCTTGGTCCCATGGAGATAGTTGTTCAGTTTGATGGTACTATCATCCCCTGAAAAAACCGCCGGCATATTAAGAAGGACCTTATATATTCATCTCATCCTAGCCAAACGGCGGGCGCCCCTTGGTGCGGGCGCTGGGCTGCTGCCGGCAAGCAATTTTTCACGTCTAGTCCAACCCATAAACCTCACTTTTTTCACGTAACCACCAGATATCAAGGCTTCATAGAGACATACCGCGACCCGAGCGGACAACGCGGCGAGTTCGAGGGCTTCGTTGCGATGGTGAACAAGGAGATGTCGAAGAAGTTCGGCAGCCTGGTCGACGGCGCCGAGCGCTTCATCAAGCTGCTGCCCTGGGGGGAAGACCTGGAGAAGGACACCTTCCTTAAACCTGACTTCACCAGTTTGGATGTGCTGACTTTCTCCGGCAGTGGGATACCGGCTGGCATCAACATTCCTAACTGTGAGTGTTTTAAACTGATTCGGTATACCATTATAACGTCACAAAATTATTTCCGACGAATTCAACTTTTCCTACAAACGTTCTATTGCATTTAGTGTGGCAAGTCCAAAATTGTGTTTGTTAATTTCCTTAGTCTTATCATTTTCTAGGAAACAGCAAATTTAAAAATAAATAACGACTTGGTCATAATGGTTTAGACTCTAAACCACCGGTAGACCATTTAACTAGGGACCAACCTCGCGTTAGAATTCCCCTCTGCCAAGCTACAAGGCCTACTGATCAAGTGCAATTACATACAATTTTATACCTTACTAGTGTTTTCCCGCGACTTCGTCCGCACAAATTATATACCAGATTTTAAGTCAGATCATAAGCTATCAAACAAAAAAAGTTTCATCAAAATCGGTTCAGTAGTTTTTGCGTGATGCGCGAACAAACAAACAAACTAACAATTTTGTCAATAGATGGCGCTGCACGTTTTTAAATCGCGCTATCGAATGTTATTTGAATTTATATGAAGAGAACCGCTACTTTTTTTATTCCTCATGATTTTACGGTTTTATAATAGTTTAGATCACTAAACGAGATAGTCTATAATTGCGGAACAATAGCTTCAAACTAGGCTCGTGTGGGAGTCGTTCTACGTCTTTAATTACGTAGAACTGAGACAAAATAACTATGGACGAGTATCGCGTGTAATTCTACTAACAAACTTTTCTGCCACTTTTTGCGGGGGGCGAGGTAGTTAGTACGAAGTGTATCGTACCGCTCGGATTGGTATAATAGGTATACAATTACCGACCGTATGTCAAGGTCGCCAAGGCGCGCGCTCGCACCTCGACTCCTTCTGTATGCGATACGCCTGAGATCCGCAACTTTGAATTTTATTCCAATACTTTCGATTCATTTCATTGTTAAAAATAGTCTCGTGAGAACCCCGAACGCAACTAATTTGAATTCTAGGCTGTTTCGTTTAGTGATAGGGTATAAAATTGTATCCAAATGCAAAATTGATCTTGTAACGTAGCTGTCGCCAAATGCGAGTTTAGTAGAAATAAAATTGGTAGAAAATTATTTGTAGTGTGGCAACACTGTGTTAAGTGGGGGTGGCAGAAGGGGTCGAGTCGGTAGAGGAATTCAAAATGACAGTTTGTGAGTTTTGTGGCGAGCGATCGTCAGTCTAAAAGTAACGCGGCAAGCGTGAACACCGGTGTGAGTGCGAAAGTGTAAAATGGAGTGAAAACAGGATCCTGCTAGCCTGATCGATGGCTATGGTGAACATTGAGGATACATGTGAGTTGCACAAAGTTTATACTCTGTTTCGAGGGTCGTGGACCCTCGATAATGATCAAGAACATACACGTGGTTCTTTTTATATTATGTGAATGCTCTGTATTAGGGGTCGTGGACCCTTGATAAGGTGATGACAAATCTATTAAATATTTGTTACCTATATGGTTGTGGATGCGAGGCTTGGGACGGCTGTGAGGGGAGTAGGGAGGCCGTAGTTGGCCCAGTGGGCACATTTTTTCTGTGGTGGCCTACTGGGCCACAATTTTTCGTCACCTTACCAATTGTTGCATCACCCAGCGTTTTATAAAGTACTTACATTAATGCGAAGCAGACATCTTGATGGGCCCGGCTAACCGTAGCCGATTTTATCATATACTCTATAATATACACATTCTTTATCCGATGGTAGATAGGTTTTTACCATGATGCAAACAAGTAGGGTTGACGACAGTAGCAGAGGGGAAATGCTACCGCAAGGCTGGTCCCTAGTTATATTGTCTAAGACGTAGAACGACTTCCACTCGAGACTATTTTTTATGATTTTTACATTCAAAATATGAATCTAAAGTAGTGGAATAAAATCCACTTTGTAGAAATTACATAATTTAATTTCTCTATGCTAATACAGATGACGAGATTCGGCAAAACGAAGGGTTCAAGAACGTGTCGTTGGGCAACGTGATCCCGGCCGCGTACAAAGAGTCCGTCATTCCGTTCCTCACCGAGGAAGACAAGAAACTGCTTGAGAAATACAGGGTGCCTGCCTTTGAAGTAAGTTCACATATTAACTGACGATGTGCAAACTATTAAGTCCTGTCATTATTATTATTCTACTAGATTTTTCCCAGCTGACGTCGTCATATAAAGAGAAATACATGTTTCTTCCTTCTTTATATACTGATTGCGGTTGCGGGGATAATCAGATCATCGAAATCGATAAAAAAATCGGCTGTTTCATACAAAAGTGCAATCGCACTCTTCCATTTCGAAGTTTGTTCCATTGAGAAAGTTGTACAGTTTGATGGTCTGATCATCCTCTTAAAAAACCGTCAGCATGTTAAATTGGACCCTTTTTCCAGTTTTTAATCATAAGCAAAATCGGTTCAGTAGTGTTTGAGCGATGCTCGAACAAACAGACAAAACACTGCCTTTGATCTAATGTCGCTTATCTCTTCAATCTACAAACCCTGTACTGTACACAGGTGCAAGTCGGTCTACACGAGTTGCTTGGTCACGGCAGCGGCAAGCTGCTGCGGCAGAACGCCGACGGCACTTTCAACTTCGACAAAGAAAAGGTCAAAAACCCTCTTACAGGTATATTGCTTCATCCATTACATAGATGCTTAAACTCGCGGCTTTTTAGTAGGGTAGCTGATCACAGCTGCCGAGCGTGCAGAGAAAGGAAACTATGGAACATATCCTGTGTGACTGCGTTGTCTTGGCGGTTGAACGCATGTGCCTTCTGGTAGATTACAGGTTTCCTCCCCTGAAAGGTATTGCCTCCTTGACTTACCACGTTTTTGAAGGGTAAAGAAGACAAACATGTAGGGGTCAGCACAAAAGACCCCATTGGGACGAAGTGTTGCTGCTTGCCAGCCCCCATACTATACAGGGTTAAGTGACAGCCTAGCAAATACTGAAACGGTGAACTCAGACCATCAAACTGAACAACTATCACTATAGGCTTTCCTCAGGAAACGAGAAAAAAATCAGCTGTCCCATACATTTGAGTCGGGTAGATACAGCAGTTTTGTATGGGACAGCTGATTTTTTTTCACGTTTCCTGAGGAAAGCCTTCAGTGATAGTTGTTCAGTTTGACGGTCTGAGTTTACCGTTTCAGTATTTGCTAGGCTGTCACTTACACCCTGTATATCTAACATAAGAGGACCACGAGTAATCGCCGTAGTAGAGGGGTAGACAGAGACTTTGGATCTCCACTTTGATCTCAGTATAAGAGTGAATATCACCATAAAGTCCGTATCTCCACAATGTCTTTATCTCTTGGCAGCTACTTGGTAGACAAGCAAACGACACGGCAGTAGGCGTTGGCGTATTTTTTTCTTGGGCATAACATGACCTCTCTCATTCACACTACAATATCGAATATGCTTGCCTCTTCCCCGTTTTTCCAATTGGATGTTATGACAGCTAAGAGGCCACGTTGAGCCTTGGGCGAACCGGGCATACCTTTCTTGTTTCTTCTAGATTCTTAATAAAATATGGAAAGACTGAGGCCAAGATTCAGACGTATTCGGGCCTAAGCTTAGTCTAATTAAGGTGGAAGTCCGTGGGAGTTCAAAAGTTAATGTCATATCATTTTCTATTCACAAAAAATAGAAAGGATTGGGCTCTCTTTTTTACCTTCTAGATTATAAATAGCATTGTTGATTTTGCCATGATATAAAACTGCAAAATTGTTTTCATTATTCTTTAGGTTATTGGCTATTTTTTATTTCACAAATTAAACGATCAACTTATGTAGCTCTGCCTCCGCGTTAGAAGTAACGTTACCTACCATTGGACTTTGTTTAGCTTTGAAGATAGTAACGTTAATCTCTTCTTCACAGGGAAAGAGATAGAGTCGTGGTACACGGAGGGCGAGACGTACGACAGCAAGTTCACGACGCTGGGCTCCGCGTTCGAGGAGTGCCGCGCCGAAGCCGTGGGCCTCTACCTCTCGCTGCAGCCCGAGATACTCAAGCAAGTGCCTCCATTCTTTCACTAAGGCTGGTTTGAGTGCTCGTTCGTATGTGTGCGTGCGTCTATTCGAGCGCTTGCGTGTAGTTGCTTTATTGAATATCTCCTTTCTATGACTAGGGTTTTCGAATTCCCGGGTACCCAGGAATTTGCAACAGATTTGAAAAAAGACTCATAGAAACTGGTCGTGGTTCAATCTGTAAAGATTCCCGGGTACCAGGGAATTCCATACATAACCTTCGTGCGAACCACTCAATGGCGTGCAACTCGTCAGCGGAGCACTAAAGACGACTATTGATTGCATGGCGATGGCTACGCCTGACCGACCGTCGGTTCTGAAGTCTGTTGAGCTCTAAAACGAGCCTAAGGACGCGTTCATTTGACACAAAAACTTTCTTGCGGCGTGGAGGAATTTGAAGAATCCTTCGGCCGCGCGTTATAGCGTGTGCGAGAACGTCGTCTGTCTGCGCGCTAAAACACGTCTGAAACAAGATAAGGCGGCTAAGTAGGGTCAAAATGATAGCACTTTTTTCGACTGTTGTCGACCACTGAATCAACAGCGGAGACTACTCACAATACTAGGCGATGATGTGATTTGACCCCGGGGGATGACTCTAATCTGTCTTAGAACCAGCAATCAATTTAAACAAAGAAGATAGAAAGGATAGGGGATGTGTAAAATGAACCAATAAACAGATAGTTTGATATATTAATAACTTTTTGAACAGGATCTTCGGCCACGAAGGCAAGGAGGCGGAGGATGTGACCTACGTCAACTGGCTCAGTCTGTTCTGGAACGGAGCTGCTAAGGCCACCGAGATGTACCAACCTTCTACCAAATCTTGGCTGCAGGTATTGTCAATTTTTACTAAAATCGTAATTAAAAATATGTAAAATTATGTATAAGACACGAAAAGGCACGGATCGCACGCGGCGTGCTGTTCCGTTCCGCCTATCTTATATGCTCTAGCAAATGACGTTCCTGAGTGACAGAAAAGGATGGAGCGACGGAAAAATGCGATGCTGTGCTGTTCGGTGTAGTTCAACCCTTAAACGCTTGATAATGTCACAGAGTACTGTCAGTAATAAGTAATAACTAATAACATAATTATGTAAACATGGACAAGAAAAAAATTCTGGCATTTATCTTTTTGTGGGTGAAAAGCTAGCTACCTATCACCACTTCACATGTCACACCCTCCTGAAACCTGAAATTTTCTGACTGCCCCGAGGGATGGAAAGAAATGTTCTACTGTTTTTTATACACAAACACAAAACTATACATAGGTACATAAATATACTCACGGTCGTGAGTACAGTAGAAATTTTTCGGAGAAACACAATATTGTCACTCATCCACCATTTGGCTAAAGGCTAGATGGCATGGCTGGCAAGGTAGTGGAGTCGTGACGTGGCTATAGCCGGCTGGCAATGGCTTCCGACATGGGTGTGCAGGTGGCGACACTTTACTAATGGCGTTACAATATTATTGAAATATTGCCCAGTATACTCAAAAATACATTATCGATGTTCTATCGATATAATCGGAAACTTACACAACAGCCATATTCTTTATTAAAAAAAACGTTATTGAAAGCTTACAGGTTTGTGTTCAATGGTTGACATGTATTCCCTCCTACAGGCGCACGCGCGGGCGCGTTTCGTCCTAATGCGGCTTCTGGAAATAGAGGGCGACGGTGTGCTGACGGTGACGGAAACAGAGCCCGGCAAGAACCTCCTGCTCACCCTCAAGCGAGATCGCCTCGCTACCGAGGGCAAAAAGATTATTGGTAACGTGTTTACACATATTTAAGAGTCTTTCCAGGCACGTATCCACACTTTTGTTTCGGGGGGGACATTTAATTTTCGGGGGGGGGGGGGGGGGGGATATTCATAGAAAAACAATGAAAAAGTGAGTGCTGTAATCACTTTTCCATACAAATGTTCGGATTTCGGGGGGGGATAAATCCCACCTATCCCCCCCCCCCCCCCTGGATACGTGCCTGAGTCTTTCCACGGCGTATTCACACGACACGAACTTTGTCGCGCGAGGGACGCCTATTATATGAGCAGTACTCTCTTCAGTAGCACACTTTAACTGCTGACGACCTACGGCGTCGGTCGGCGACAAATGGGCCGCAGTGCTTAGGAACCCACGTAACGAGTCAGTTATATTGCATTTCGGCTGTGCTTATGACTTACTGCGCGAGTCACCGACAACCTTATGCCTGCGCGGGTGACCCACGAGACGAGCCAGTTTATCGTTTCACGGTTACGACTGTGCGCACGACCTACGAGGGGGGGGTCAAGCTTCACCTGTGCTCACGACCCACGAGGTGAACCGATTTGTTCGTTATGCGTTACGACTGTGCGCACGACCTACGAGGGGCGTCAGTTTTAGCACTGCGCGAGGATCATGATTTTGAGCTTAGCAGCGAAAGTGTTAAACGGCTTTTCGGTGAAAGAAAACTATTTACGTTCTTTAATTCCGAGGCGTGTATTGTGTCTACCACAGAGAAATGAAACGCTCCCCTAGGGTGTCTACCGTCCATTAAATTGGCGTCGCGACGGTCTCGTCACCAGTCATACCGGACGGCCACTTCTGCATTTATTTCGTTCTTAAAAGTGTAATGAAGTTGCTTTTAGGTTTTTATAGTAAGGAGCTGAATAATTGAAATGCTTTATTTTGGGTTTTCATTATTGATAAATCTTTAATATTGTGGTGAGGCCTCTTAATACTAAATCCAGCCAATAAAAACCCGGGGTTATCCATCTAGTGATTGCATTGTACTGTTATATAGGCGAATTCCTGGTGAAGCTGCAGACGATAAAGGCGACGGGCGACGTAGCAGCCGGCGAGGCGCTGTTCGACCGCTACAGCCGGCTCGACGAGCCCTGGGCGCGCTGGCGCGACATAGTGCTGCACCACAAACAGCCTCGCAACATATTCGTTCAGCCCAACACCACCCACACCGGTAACATGTGTTTATTGTCATTGTTTTTGTAATACAGGGTGTTTCTTTAGTCTATATCCCATCTGCGTCAATTTTAGCACTGCGCGAGGATCATGGTTTTGAGCTTAGCAGCGAAAGTGTGCATTTTGAGGTGTCATCGGCAAAAGTTATGAAAATTTAACTAAAGCCTGACCAGCGGGACTAGTACGCCAACCACATTTAACACATCCATCTGTCAAATTTAGTCTTCTGTCTCGTTCTGTCGCGTGCAAATAGAAAGAGAGCGGAAGCGTGATAGCGCTATATCACGCTATCGCGGGTTGGCGTACTAGCCCCGCAGGAATATGGTTTGAGGGCGCTGCAATCGACTATACCTTTGGAGTTCCAAGTACAAAAATTAGTTCCAATGATTTTCCGCAACATGGCGAGGTTTTTTATATTTCTGGTCAGGCTTTAAATTCAAAATTGAATTAATCTTAAAGATATCGATATATTACATCGATATAGTTTTATCGTGAAGAGCGTTAGGGTTGAACTACACATGGCCGCACGCGATCGCACTTTTCCGTCGCTCCATCCTTTTCTGTCTCTCAGGAACGTCATTTGCTAGAGCATATAAGATAGACGGAAAGAATCGCCTGCGGCGTGCGATCGCACGCGATCGGAACTTCACCTGAAGTTACACTAAAATTACTTGCTCGAAAATATCAGATAATAATTTTGAAAGTTCTTTCGTCATCATTTACTTTTGATGTAGACTGTACATAGGTATCAAATAAGAGCTCATTGTAACATTTATATTTGTTCACCAGGTGATAGTATGGTATTGAACCCTTAAATGAACTTCACCTGAAGTTACACTAAAATTACTTGATCGAAAATATCAGATAATAATTTTGAAAGTTCTTTCGTCATCATTTACTTTTGATGTAGACTGTACATAGGTATCAAATAAGAGCTAATTCAAAGTCAAAAATTCAAAATATAAAATAATATCACATAGATAACTTTTTGACGTCATTTTTGATTCTACCACCGCTTCGGAAGGTGTTCCGTTGTAGAGATTGTAACATGTAACATGTATATTTGTTCACCAGGTGATAGTGTGGTATTGAAGCGCTACCCCCCGACAGCGGAAGGCATGGTCGCCTCCTGGGTAGACAGGTTCCCCTCCGTGGACGTCGATGACGCGCTGGAACAGCTGGCGGACGCCGACAAGAGCCACTTTACCGACCTACAGCTGAAAGAGCAATGCTTAGTGTAGGAGCTACTGTCGCTGTGTGAGCAATACTTGTGAACTGATTGATATTATTATATTATATGAATTTCGAATGGTACTTTTATTTGGTAGAATGTTTCCAAAGAATCTTCCAGAGAGTAAATATCAAATATTATTTATTACTAGTGTTTACCCGCGACTTCGTCCGCACAAATTATATACCAGATTTTAAGTCAGATCATAAGCTATCAAACAAAAATCAGTTCAGTTTCATCAAAATCGGTTCAGTAGTTTTTGCGTGATGCGCGAACAAAGATACAAACAAACAACGATATCAATGTACAGAGTCTATGTCTTTGGTACTACTGGTGAAACGTGGATGTTCTGAGGTTTCAGGATATCTCTGACTACCCCCTCGGGGAATATAGTCGTGAGCATATGCTAGATAAACATGTTACAGCATTGTTGTGGTATTCTGAATCAAATTAAAGATTGATAAAATAAGTCTCTGGCGGGACTTGACCCCGCACTCTGGAACCGGGGAATTGCTTTTTCCAATTTCGCCACCGAGCCCACAACCTAGACAACACAATTACCCGGTTCGGAAGAGTGCAACTTCCGCCCGAGACTTAATTTTGCAATAGGTATTTAATTCCAGAGCGTCTTCCATTTAGAGCCCAGAAAAATTAAAATCCTGCTTTGGGTGCGCATCCAATCGACTATACGGGGTGTTAGGGTAAACTGTTGCATTGAAGGGGTGATTGTACCCATGATATTGAACAACTTTCCCTAAGAAACCTATAGGATATACGGAAAAAAAAATTGTGGACCGTATATCCATACTAAATGCAATCAGCTGATCGAACATTTATATGAAAAGCTGATTTTTTTTGCAACGTCGCGGCGCGGCGGTGCAGCTGCAGTTACGAAATCGCTTGTGATATGGCTCTTCAAGGTGTGAACCTCATCCGGCATTTTATCACGCTCTATCCCTGTCGCCGTCATTTGCTAGACCGAGAAAGATGAATGAATGCGGAATGCGGCAGCACCGGCAGTTCTGCGATCTTTCTCGCTCTAGCAAATTACATTGCTAAGCGACAGAAAAGGATGGATCGAGAAAAAAATTCGATTCCGTGCTGCTAGATGAGGCTCGACCCTAACAGTGTTCCGTTATGCCTAAGTTATGCAAATCTCACAGAAAACTGGGATCGATGCTCCAAATTGGTACTAACTATCGTCGAAAATACCCGAAAGAAATAAAAGGCGATCGTTTTCAACTATATAATTTATTCACATTCAATACAAAACGTGTGTGATTGCAGTTTTAACATGAATCGTAACAAGAACAGTTAAATTTCCACTGTTTACATAGTGCGTTACTAACATGAAAAATATTAAAAATCACCACACACCAATAAATAATGTCAATTCTAATAAAAAGTAATAAATAGGATTGAGATGATAAATGATAGGGATGGAGTGAATTAGAGAACATTATTGCCTTTAAAACACCTCTAATAGAACTAGCGGTCCACTGACGTACGTCATGTGTGCGCAATGGAAGATGGCATCAAACGAACTCTGTAACAAACTAACAACTAACACAATACTGTATTATTAACCTTGGTAGGTGTGCTCACATTTTACACGATACGTCTATAAAACTGAAAACTCAAATCTATTGCTAAATAAAATATACATGTTTGGCGTAAGTGATTCTATAACACGGTCAATCTATAAATAAGTTACACCTAAAAAAACCTTTCATCTAAGCACCATTCTATTCGATAACTGTTACGAAGTGACTTATCATTCAATACTTAAATGATTATGATAAACATTTTAACTTAAAATTGACTTAGTGTCACGTAAAAAAATCTAAATTCATAATAGCTATGAAAATAATTAAATAATATAATATTGAGTAAAACATATTTGTGCGAACACACTAAAAAATGGTGTCATTGCATATTTTTCAATAAATGGACTATATCAAATCCAGTCACTTATGTTGTATAAAGGCACATAAGAATCAATTTACAATAAACTTAACAAATAAGTTTAAATCGCTTGCAAAATATTATTTTATTTGTCAAATTGTATATTCGTATAACAAAATCTGTCCAGCCTTTAGAAAGCTGTTGATAATAAATACTTTAGTGCTGAAAGATAACAAAATTTCTCGAAAATTGCAGCATTTTTATCGTATAATGAATTTGTGAATTACATTCTAAATTACAATTGCAGTTTTACCTAAAGCTTTCCTAGAAAATATCTTAATTCCAATTTAGGTAATCGAATTTCGACAGAGATTCCTTAGTTTGTATTATCTTGTTTTATTAACATTAATTTGCCACTAAAGACAGTCTTATTAAAAGCATCTGTCATCGATGAGATTCAGGTTGAGATTCAGAAATGAAATTTGATTTTGAGTTCGAACGTTCGAACGAACCCATACGTCAAAATCTAAATACGTTTTCCACCCTAATCCGACTCAACTCATGCTCAAAACACTTCTCTGAATCTCGCCCTCTGTGTTTATGATATATAGCTACGACAGAACTAAGTAATTGGCAAGAATGTCGTTATTCCAGTCTTGTTAAAATCGACCAATGCTGCTTTATATGAGAACGTTTTTGAAAAGCCAAGAATATAGTAAGCATATCTAACTGAAGAATTTATAGAATGGTAAAATTTAGAGGAGTGAGTTGTCAACAAATGCTTAAATAAATCACAAATTATAACGTCCGTAGTCGCTGACGACCTCAGTAACGCCTTTCAGTCAACTTTCTCAGGGCATTCTGCACCGTCGCCTTCGCCTTTAGGTGAGACATCGGATCTGTAAATTGTACACCTGATTGTTATAAAGAAACGCGCTCGTTGTTTGTGCAGTATATTTTGTGATGTGCCTTCTAATGATAATGATTTATTAGACTAATAGGTCGTACAAAATTAATTCTACTGTCAATGAATTTTGATCGTGAAAAGTAGTGTTTAAATTTCCTGAAGAAGTTTTCGAAAGTAAATTTTATTAATTAAAGTTGTATCTACATTTATTTTTACAAGAACATTTTCAGTTCAGCTAATTCTATGGGGTATCAAAAACCTTGTAAAAGCATTAGTGCCGTATGATTTAATTCGGAAGCGTGAAGCGTGCACAGAGTCAAATCGTATTATCTTTCACGTTGGGATAGTTATTTAATTATTTACGTTAACATGTGAGTACAGGAAGTATACACACCTTGGCAGTGGCTCCTTCTCAAGGTCGGGTTTTCTCGTCACGCTGATTGAGATTTTCTTTCTTTGCCTTATCCTGTCCAATATGTTTTCTGGGCTCGGTTCTTTTTCGCTCTCTTTCAGTATAATGGCAGAGTTCAGAGTTCTCTTCGGCCTGTAAGTAGCGTAGTTGCCGGGATAATACATGGATATGGTACGATTGTATTTAAGAGGATCTCTCAAACTGCCGAGGCTGTTATCTTCTGTTCCGTCGGAACTATCCAGAAGTGACTTCGTTCTCGAGTATCTATGAGACGTGTAGGATGACGGTTGATCGTAATCTAAGTAGCTTCTAGTGCCAGGATATTTTCTAAAATCATTTCGGTCTAGAGATCGGTATGTATCAATTTTATCGTTCAGTCCATAGGTGTCGAATCTTAAGTTACTTCTAGTATTAACAGGCAGTTCAGTCAAGAGAGATCTATAGCGGTCGGTGGACGGGGATAAGTCGGAGGCGACAGAAAACCCAGGTGATAAGTCGTAGGTCCCAGGGGAAGTGGGGGAAGAGAGGTCAAACTTGGTATCCGTCGGTTGAGAGTGTATTCTGGCTACCGGATCGTACTCGGCGGCTCCAGGACCTACCAAGTTACTCTTTCGTCGTTGTTTCTTTTCGTTAAACCTTGAGTAAAAACTCTTTCTTCGTATCCTATCGACTATATCTTCTTTTTCAGGCGTGGTAGATTCGTGATTTCGTAGGGGATGGTGTACCGAATTTTCGGTCGGGGACGAAGGATTTTTGTCGGATGTTTTAGCATCAACGCTGTTATCAGATTTGTTTTCCGAATTTGAGAAAGTAGACCTACTCCTCGATCGACTGCGGCTCTGTGTGTCGGCGGCAACAATACTGATGTTCCCGCCCGAGATCGTGCCATTTTTATCGGAACTATCTTTCTTTTCAATGTCCTTTTCGTCGGGGTTTACATTCATAATTTGAGGTTCTATCACAGAATTTGTAGGAACTATTTTTTTAACTCTTGGCAATCTGGAGAAGTCTAACTTTAAACTGTTTCTTATATTTTTGGAATTATTTTCTTTCTTTGCTGTTTGGTCGTCATTATCTACGGATATCGAAGAACCGTTTTCACTGCCAGTTCTTCCATATTTATTTTTACGCCCTAACCCGTTCAGAAGCAGTGACGTTGGCCTTTTCGGTTTGTCTGCATCGTTGCTTTCAAGGACCGATTCAGACGACTCGGTTGTACCATTGATTTCACTGCTTCTGACTTCCAGGTTTTCACTTTGTGATTTATCCACTGCAGGTTTGGTTTTTTCTTTGGGCTCAAACTTCTTAAATAGTCCTAACACTTTAGACACAGTCGTCTTGTTCGGGGTTGCAGTTTGACTGTCGAGAGCGGCTACATCAGTTAATGTGACAGCTCTCTTGATGAGATTAGATTCAGTGGGAGGTTCAGCGCTCACTGGCACAGATTGCTCTCGCTGTGTTCTACTGAGTTTTGAACATTCTTTCTTGTCACTAATCGCACCATTTTCAGTTGTTTTTTCTGGGGAACTTGATTTATTCGATGCAAACTTTTCCAGTTTTTGGCCTATAGATTGCAAAACGGATTTCTTTTTTGTGACTGTCGTGGGTTTTGTACCATCTTCGGTAGTTTTTTCTTTAACTTTTTTTGTGACCTTTTTCTTTTCTGTAGGTTTAACATCGCTCCCTTCTTGACTGCTTCCAACGTCGGCTTTTGATTTCGATGACACTTTTTTGATAATCTTTTTCTTGATCGTTCCTTTCTTTTCTGTTGGCTCTGTCTCTGCAGATTTTAGTTTAACTTCCTCTTTTTTAGAAGTATGGTCGGCAACTTTTTGCTTTGTATCTTCATTACTAGTTATCTTCGCAGCACTGTTAACCAGTCCGCCATTTGCAATAGCGGTGCCATTTTCCTTTTTGTGATCTTTGATTTCAGACTTATTATCATTTATATTGTTTACAACTTGATACTTCTTCAACGACAGAGTACTGTCGGCGGATTTTTTGATTTCGATCTTAGTATTATCCTTTTCTTCCAATGATTGACTTTTCATTAAAGATTCAGGTTTGGATGGAACCGTCGTTGTTTTATTCGTTTTCTTGGGTAACGTAATACTGAAACTGACTTCTACGTCAGCTTTGTTTTCGGGACTAGTAATTTCTTCCTTCTGAGTAGTACTTTTCGTTTCTTCATTCTTAGAGTTACGGTTTACGTAATTTTTTTCTGGGGATGGACTACTGGTAGGGTAACTCTTAGGCCTCATCAATTTTGATTCTCTGGATATCGTTTTGTCTTTGTTTTCTATATCTATACTAGAATTGTTTTCTGTTGAAATATTTTCGCTGGGTTCGTCGAAGGTGTCAAAATGTTTAACGGGATAACTCTTAGGCCTCGTTAGTTTAGTTTCTTTATTCGAAGGGCTCTCCTCAAAACTTTTCTGCTTGGTAACGTCCGATTTTCCGTAGCGACCGGTCTCGGTTGCTATATGTGATGTATCTAATGTAGTTTCTCGTATATTATCTAGAATAGGAAAAAATGGAGTGTTCGACCTACTGCGCTCTTTTCCAGTCAGTATACTAATAGGCGAGTTAGGCGAGAGACATTTGCGAGAATAGCTAGCATCGTCTTTATATAACGGCACATCACCGGCATCCGTGGGACTCTTCACACTGGGAGATTCTAGGGCTTTATTCTTTTTCTCCCTGATTTCCTTTAATATTTTCTGAGTCTCTAATTCCTTCTCCTTTTTATGTTTAGCGTAAACGCTTTCGTCTGGAGGTGTATCGAAAAAGTCAGATCTCAGGAATCGTGAGATGCGTTTTCTCGGTTGGTCACCGGCAAGTCTCATGGAGTGGCGCCTGACGCCGAGGGTGGAGGGTGTTGCGGGCGGCGGGGCGGCGCCGTATGCCGCGAGGTAGTTCGGCTCCGAGAGGATGCTGCCGCTGTCCGAGGAGTATGACTCGTCCAGGGAGACGGCCCTCTCCGGCGCCAGGTACTTGCTGAGCAGGGAGCGGTCGGGCGTACTGCGGACGCTGCCGCCGCGCGACTGGGACGGCTCCCGAGTCAGGGAGCTCAGCCTCGCGTACTCGTACCCGGCGTCGGGGGTCGTCGGTGGCGTCGTCTCTCTAGACCGGTTCGAGTGTCGCTTCAGACGGGGTAGGGTGCAGAACTGAGGCGCGGGTAGCTCCATGTCGTCCCTGACTGGATTTTCGGTCGTTTTGGATTCCGAGACGGGTTCGGGAGATTTGTCCGGCTCGGCGTTGTCCCGGGGTGTTGAAGCGGGTTCGGCCGGGGCTGGGGGTGTGGGCGTGTGCAGCGAGAGGGTGCGGCGCAGGGAGCGCGCGGCGGCGGGCGGCAGGCTGGCCAGCAGCTGCTGCTGCAGGCGGCGGGACAGCGCCGGCGTCAGCCCCGACAGCGCCCTTATCTCCTTCTCCGACAACTGTATAGAGCTCAGATCCAAGTCCGACAAATCTAAACCGCTATCCACGTTATCCGCGTTTTGTTGAGCCTTCGTTTGGTGCTTGCTTTTCTTACTACTACCTGAAATGTAATCGAAAAACACACGTTTCGATCATGCAGAATGCTCGCTGGAATGGTGTATTTACAGTGTCAAATTATGGCATAGAAAGGTATTTTACGTTCTGCTCGGTAAGATACAAAAAAATTTAAGAGGTGGTGAATCAATATAGAAATAATTTTGAAATTTTAAAAGATATGCTGTTTGAAATACCATGAAAATATCCAATTAGGTCCAATATTAATGCAAACAACGATGCAGTTGGTTAAAGTTAATAATATCAATAAGAACTACATACGAACTAATCGAATTAGATCAAACGGAAAGCTTAAATAGATATGCAAAAACAAAATCACAAATATGCATTAAAATGTTGCTTTCGATGTAACAAAAATTACCAGAATGCGTACTAAATTATGGCTTTAGCGATGTATGTATTTAATAGTAATAAAGGCATCTCTATTCTGGTAAACAGCCGCGGCCGCACGGTGCGTAACACAAAAACACATAACGAAGAAATAAATATAGTTTAGTACCTATTGTTGTGTGGCGTTTGTGGCAGAATTGTTGGCGCTGGTGCCGCTGTGAAGTGAAGATTTGGTCGGAGCATGCAGTGTAACGCGCAACCCAACTGCAACCACACCAACACAACCTCACTACCGCTGCTCTGCGCCCACGCTACGTGTCCCGCACGCTCCCGCCCCGGGCCCCGTATCGTTGTCCTAGTCTGGCTGCAGATAAGTTGTGTGGTCGAGAGCTCGCGGCCGTGATAGCGATGGACTCATGACATGACAGTTGCGTACTGCCACTACTCACGCATGGCATGCCATGGCATGGCCCACGTACTCGTCTCTCACACAGAGTGCTACCACATCACACTATCTACACATTTACGCTATCACTTTCCAAACAAATTAATTAACTGTATGTCTGTAAATAATAGTTTTGATAGTTACATTGTAATGGAAAATTATTGAGAATAGAAAAATAAAATTTATTCAATCTACTTTACACTTAATAACAAGGCATTGCCAAAGGCGATGCGAAATATGAAATGCCTTTTTGTACACTTCATGCAGTTTTGATTCTACAAAAATGATTTATAATAAAAATTGAGAGCAACGCAACATTTTCCTGCTAGTGTTAGCGGGTAGGGGAAAGTAAACACCTGCACAAAGAATGCATTTTGAATACAATATAACACTACAATGCAAAATAATGTTTAGTTTATAATTAGAATGTTAATGAACTCGGAACAATCCGTACGTAATGGACTAGCTTCAACGTCTGTCTCCGATAGTCTATTATGTACGAAAACATTAATGAAAACGACTCTAACGGTGGAAAACGTTACTAATATCGAGGCGATGATATAAAATAAATAATTTAGAAGGCCTGATAACTTTATATGAGAGTTAATTGATTTGTTTTAGTTGAAGCTAGCTTTGTTGTGAGTGTCGTAGCTCGAGCCCGTGCTAACTACTTGTGCGACTGTGAAACCTATGGCCTGAATTTATTATGTTACATTCACATTTGTGTTGCAATTACATCGAATTAATAAATATATCGAATCAAATGTAATCATGGGAAAATAATACATTGAATAAAACCAAAAACAGGAAAGAAATGTAAGTATCATTCATACAATAAGCAATTGTATTTCTACCGTTAAAACATCAAATCTACAATATTAAATGAGTCGATCATATGATCACAATGAATTAAATGTATGCTCGAAGTGATCATTCTAATATGTATCGAGATTTCTATAAAATAAACATCGAACAGTAAAGTGAATAAAGTAATGTGCCACGATGTCGTGTAGAGGTTGTATATACAGTAACATAAAGGCCGTGAAGCAGTGAATGAGCAGTGAAGTGATACTGGCAACGTTTTCCCCGAGCGAGGCTAGCACAAGTCACAAGCGGTGCGCAGGCGTGGACTCACCTCGCGGCATCGGCGCGCGCGCCTTGCTGAACATCGAGTCGAAGTCCGCCTGCAGGTCGCGGGAGCCCCACCCTTCGCGTCTGCGGAACGTCATAGGTACATTTTGTATTAAATTTTTCTATTTGTATCATTAAATCATTATTCACCATCCTCTACCCACAACGTAATTATGATTAGTGGTTGCGCTCAGCGGTCGCGGCGGCATGTCTATGCTCGCGTGGTGTGCGGGGGACGACGATCGGCAAAGTCGGTACCGCGCGCAGGTATGTCGGTACTAGGACACACTCCCCCCTGGCCCCGCTCACCGCGCACGATTGACCTGTCGCGACCGTCGAGCGCAACCACTAGTTAAATTACACTATGCCTTTATACCATTATTTGCGGTGGGTGGAATATGTCTTCTTCCATAAGCCGTCATTTTAGTTCTCACTCCTTTCCTATCATATCATCTTTGACATAAACCATATATTTTTACTGACCTTCCTATCCTTATACACATATTAATAAAGATTATACACCCAATGGGTTACCCATCTAAATTTATATGTATATTAATACTGTTCTTGTAATATGATACTCGTCTCTCTTATTTCAAAATATCTTTAAGGAAATAACAGGCCTCCGTCACTCGGCCGTAGGTGCCGAGATAAACACTCATCGCGCCAGACGGCCACGTCGCGCGCTGTACGAAGTAATAACAACGCCGAGTCAAGTAGCATCGTGTGGCTTTGCTCTAAAGCCTAGTTCGGACTATGCCAGTATTTTAGTCGAGTGCGAGTGATTTAGTAACAAAATTAAAGCACTCGCTAAACTACTCGACTAAATTATTGTGGTTCAGACATGTTTAACTACTAAAACACTCCCTACTCTACTAAAATACTCGCGTAGTCCGAACTAGGCTTTAGTGTAGAAACAGACCCGCCGAAATTATGCGGCTAATCATTTGTACTTTTAAAATGGCGCCGATCGGTGTGTCGCGGGTAGTTCAAAAACTTAATGCGCAACGTAACGCATGCGTAATTTCGGCTGGTGTTCCATTCCAAACTCCTATGCATGAACATGAGCTTGATCTTTCGATTGGTGTATTGTAATTCAAGAGTTAAATGTTATTTTCAGAATTGGTTGATTAAGGAGGCCAGAGAGAAGTGTTTGAGAAGCAATGGTTGAATGATGATTGTTATAAAGTAATAAAATAAATTGATAATGTTGGCACTTAATAGTTGAGACTCACGTTTCAGACACGCTTCGATTACTTTCCACATATCTTTGAGTGCTGCATGTAAACATTAAAAAGATTTTTATATGACTTAACTGTACCTTTATTTAGTGCAGGATAAAGAGGGACAAATTACAATGACCAAACCCGAAGTACAATAAATTAAATATCTTATGCTTATGCAGTTCGAAAAATCAGACAGCTAACCGATATAGCTACTGCAAGACTTGTGTACTTCAGCTACTTCCATAGTATTATGTCTTATGGTATTTTGCTGTGGGGCCGTGCTACAGACGTTGAGACAGTCTTTATCCTTCAAAAACGGGCAATTCGAGCCATTTATAATCTGCGTTGTCGAGATTCATTACGAGATCTTTTTAAAGATATCAGTATTTTGACTTTCTACAGTCAATATATTTACGAAAATATTTTATACGTTCGCAAAAATTTGTCTCTCTTTCCCAAAAACAGTGACGTTCATAATTACAATACAAGAAATAAAAATAAATTAGTGTTCCCACATTTTCGACTCAGTAAGGTCAACACATCTTTCATGGGGCACTGTATACGCTATTATAATAAGATACCAGAGGATATTCTAAACTTGCCAGACAAAAAGTTTAAATCCCATGTTAAACAAGTCCTCTGTAAAAAAGGTTACTATAAACTCGATGATTATTTGAATGACCAAAATGTCTGGTCTTGACAATGTTACACTATGTAATTCAATATTTGTACTTTGTATATTTTGTTTTGTTTAACAGAAGTGTGTTGTAGAGTTTCTGGCCGCATCTTCTCTACAACGGAACACCTTCCGAAGAGGTGGTAGAATCAAAAATGACGTCAAAAAGTTATCTATGTGATATTATTTTGAATAAAAATTTTGACTTTGACTTTGACTTATCTTATCTACAAGGTGAAAAAAAAAAACCTTACCTTGTAAAATTTAAAGGGGTGGTAAGAACATCAAACTGAACAACTTTCACTAGGGAGAAACCGAATAAAAAAAAAATATGCTGTCTCATACATTTGAGTCGAGTCTGTAGTTTTTATGAAACAGTCGATTTTTTTCGTGATTTCGAAGTTTGCTCCATAATGAAAGTTGTTTAGTTTGATGGTCTTAACCACACCTTGAAATATTACTAGAAGGTTGTTACATACTGTATACTAAAAACTGTCTTGCGAAAAGCGTTGTGACGTAAATGCGACCATATACCACGATAACTCGGAGCGATACGGTACATAATGTTTCGTAAGTAACTTTTCGGAATAATGAGATTGGTCAATTGATATCTTGTGCACCTTTATCTGATTGTACAGGGTGTAACAAAACACCCTAATAATACTTAAGGGGGTGCTTCAGCCCATGAAACTGAACAACATTCACTATAGAGCCAACTTCGAAATCGCGAAAAATAAATCAACTGTCCCATACAAAACTGCTCTACCGACCCGAGTAAAATGTATGGGACAGCAGATTTTTTTTATTTCGAAGTTGGCTTCATAGTAAATGTTGTTCAGTTTCATGGGCTTAAGCACCCCCTTAAGTATTACTAGGGCATTTTGTTACACCCTGTATATTAGAGTTATAATTATTGAAAAATATACTCACAAGAGATGTCTCCTCGGTAAGTGAGGGCTGCATGCGCAAAATTAAAATATTATTATTAGTTCGATGATAGAAAAACAAAGGCATGCACATCAATTATCATTGTAACGGTTTCGCAAGTTTAGTTATTGTTCAGCTGAAGTTCCAGCGAATGAACGATATCCATGAAAACCAGTGACACAGGAAACGAAGAAAAACAACCTAGTATCTGTTTAGTAAAATATGAAAATGATTAATTAATTTAGCATTATTTATTTAGCAGAAATGGAATGCTATGAGCCACCAGGTGGTGAACATTTTTTTTAAAGTTTTTTAAATCAACTATTAACGTAGATTCAATTAATAGGCCACTATACAGCTTGGCAAAAATGTCGTGATAAAAAATGAGGGCGCTGCATCCAAGCAAGAACGTCAAAATCATCCATAACCTGGCAACACCACCATACTAAAATTTTAGTTCCACCTGTCACCACGATCATGACTTTTTTGCCAAGTTAACGTTTCCTCCAATTTCGTCAAACTAAAAGCCTGATCAGGTAAAAAGAACTTCACCATTTTGTCAAAAGCTGTAAATGCCGCTACATCTAAGGCCGATATTCAAAGACGTCTTTTAAGCGTGATCTTTGTTCTAGAAACCTATCAAACAAGCGATTTTTGGACTTAGGCGATGTCGCAAAGTGCACACTGAACTAACCACGTCGCTACTGCACCGTCGTGACGTGACTATTTTTACCGAGCTTTGTCGCCGCGATTCCGCTTGATCTCAGAAATAACGCGGCGATTATCGCGATAATATCGTTCCGCTAAAAATAAAATCGCTCGGAAGTTAGAACTAAGACTTAAAAAACGCCTTAAAATCTCACCCTAAATGTAATCTATCAAGTAGATTAGAAAGACTGCCTTATATAGACCGACAAATAACTAATGAAGCCACACGGGTTCGGAGCGGTCTACACCTCACCTGTTAAAGAAAGGAGACTGCAGGTTGTTGAACAACGAGTGCGGGTGTTGCGGGAAGCCCGGGCCCTCCTCGCCGTTCAGCCGGTTGGTCAGAGCGCGAACCTGCAATGTTTTAAATTAAAATTAACTTATGCAGTTGCTGTATGGTTCCCATCTCTCAGTATCTCTGTTCCATCGTCAGAAATCGCCAACTAATAATTTAGAACAAGAATTGGTAAAAACTGTCAAAAAATACACATTGATCGATTAGGGGGGACCTGCTTAGTTTACACGGAACAGCATTTTTCTGTGACTGTGTCCCTTTCTGTTGCTCAGAAACAACGTTCGCTAGAGCGAGAAAGATTGTTTGCAAGCGAGCGCACTCCGCAGTCCTTGCGAGCAAATCTTCGCAGACCAGTAGATCAACGTCGTCTAGGTATATGTTGACGGTTTATTAAGGCGATGATCAGACCAAGAAACGAACAACTTTCTCCATGGGACTAACATCTTAATCGGGAAAAAAATCTGCTGTTTCATACAAAACTGCAAACTTACTCGACTCAAATATTATGTATGGGACAGCTAATTTTATTTCGGTATTTCAGTTTTAGTCCCATAGAGAAAGTTGTCCAGTTTAATAGTCTGACGATCTCCTTAAAAAACCGTCATTATCATCATCATCCCAGCCGATAGCCGCATTAGACCTGCGGAACATAGGCCTCCCCCAAGGATCGCTACAACGATCGGTTCTGCGCTGCCCTAATCCAACGGGTTCCCGTCGAAAACCGAAGAAAGAGTTCTCGAGTGGCGACCGCAAACCAGAAAGCGCACTGCGGGTTGGCCCCTCACAAGGTGAACCGACTTCCTGGTGAAGGCGACGCGGCGGGTACAAATGAAAGACTGTACTATACATACCCTGTGTAACAGCGTAGAGAAGAGGTTCTCGGCCGTGAGTAGATGGAACCCTTCGTCTTCTTCGTCCTCCTCGCCGGAACTGACCGACTCCGCCCGGGCGGCGCGTGATGACCTGTTTGTATTCAAAGTACATTTACTATATCTTCTTAAACATGATTTATACTGTATTATTGTATCAGGACAGATAATCCTAAAATTCCACATATTGTCGCGTGTACGTTTCCTACTTTCAAGCCTAAACCGTTCAATCTTCAACCAATTTCTATGAAAGGTATGAAGATAGTCTACGGCATGTTCATGACAAAAAACTGTATCTTTTCCTTTAATTTTTGTAATAAATTTTTGTAGTAATATTTTATTAGACGACTAAAATAAAGTACCTTAGCCGATGCATGTGCATGTCGTCTTCTTCTTCTGATTCACCACCGCTGACCAGGCTGCTGTAATATCAAACATACTTCGTTACTACCAATTAACACAGAACATTCTTGCAAACAACTAGAATACAAAATTTCTCATAAAACATAAGACCATTCGTGAAATTAGCAGAATCTTGACTCAAGAATTTGTATGGAGATGAAATACAACGAATTTTGTAGAAATTGACGACAAAGAACAATTTGTTTGACGTTTACTCGAATTTTAAACGACTACTAATCCAACGAGTTGTCAGGCCTCTCTCACTCGGCCGTAGGTACCGAGATAAGCATCAACACATTGGCGCATCGTCGTGGAGAAAAATATAATACGAACCTCGGGCAGTAAATAAGAAAGCCTCCGATCACATGAGATCTGAGACCTTTCTTACTTTCCTGCCCTCGGTGTGTAATCTACTATTAATGTCAGTGTACCAAGTACAAAAAATCGGGCTAGTAATCTCGATTCGGACGGTAATGTCCCTTTCGCAAAATGCAGTGTGGTCTCGTTGCTATGACAACACGTAACAGACCTGATGCGCCTGGGTTTGGACGTGCGTGCGAGCCTCGCCGTGGTCTCTGTGGGCTCGAGGCTGCGCTGGCGCGGCGTGACGTAGCCCTTGCCCTCCACCGCGATGGGGATGATGAACTCGCGCGCCGACTTCTTTATCGGGTCGCCGGATGTCGAGCACGCTTCGCTCGCGTTCGACTCCGATGATACCAGCCTTCTGCGAAATTACACGGTCATGTTATAGCTATAGCATAAGCATATGCTGACGACTATATTCCCTGAAGGGGTAGTTAGAGATATGATAATGCTGATATTATAAAGGATGTAACGAAACTGCGTGGCATAGACAGTCAAACTAAAAACTTGCACTATGGAAGCAAATTAGAAATAAAAAATCTGCTGTTTCATACAAAACTGTAGCAGTGTGTCAGTGCGTGCATTAAAAATATGCCAAAGACTGTACCATATGTATTTAAGTATTTTATCACTGATTTCATACCTGATAGGAGTATGCGTGGAGCGGGGAGCAGCGGGAGGTGCTGGCTTGGGTAGCGGCGGTTGTGACGGCTGTGACGCCTGTGGCGGCTGCGCAGGCGGCGACGTGGGCGCGGCCTCCTCGGCCAGGTTGATCGGGATGATGCGCTCCACCGACACGCCCCTGACCATAAGCACCAACATTATACAGGGTGTAAGGGGGCGTCCATTAATCACGTGAGGTGTTTAAGGGGGAAGCCGAAGCCGAATCTCACCCAATCTCACGTGGGGGAGCGGGGAGGGTCTCGGCCGAGAACAGTAAACACACTCTGACAGCCCGTATGCTCAAACTTCGGTCGGGCATACCACTGAGTTAGGCAAAGATCGCCACACGCTACAATTCACATCTCTCATCTATTCAACATCTATTAAGTTTAGAACAAAATACTTGAACACGCGCGCAACGCTTTTCAAGTACCCCATGACACATCACACATCAGCCGACGGAACGTTCCGTCGTATTTGTACATCAAAAGCGTTGCGCGCGTGTTCGACGCGGAACGTTCAGCAGGTGTGCCGTAACACTACGTGGTTAACCTGGAGTTTTAGCGCAACAACGACAAAGTAGGACAAACCTGGGGCGGTGATCCTCGACACGGTGCTGCGCCTCTGTGCGGAACACCCGCGGGGAAGGGCCGGCGGCGGCGGGCGCGGCGGGGGGAGTGCCCGGCGGTGAGACCAGTGACGTCACGCCCGCTGACGACGACCGCCCGTACGGCACTGGCGGTTTACCTTATGAGCAAACAAACTTATCCGTTAGTAAGTTAAAGTAACAAAATGTTATAAACTCTTCATCTATTAACGGATGGTTTCCCAATCGCCATGTTACATTTTATCTTAGGAACAATCAAGATCTATTTCACTCTTATACTGACCATTTGAGTAAAACAGGGTGTTAGGATAAACAGTTGCATTACATTAAGGGGTGACTTTACCCATGATACTGAACAACTTTCCCTAAGAAACTTATAGAAAATACGCAAAAAAAATTACGACTTTTCATAAAAACGTTCGATCAGCTGGTTGCATTTAGTATGGAATGTCCAAAAATTTGTTTGGGAATTTCCTATAGGTTTCTTAGGGAAAGTTGTTCAGTATCGTGGTTGCAATCACCCCTTAAAGTGATGAAACTGCCACAACGTGGATCATCAAACTGAACAACTTTCACAATGGGACAAATATGGAAATCATGAAAAAAATGATTATTCCATAGAAAAGGTCAAAGGTTGTTCAAAGTCATAATACATAATTTCATCATTTATTCAATATAGGAGCATGCAGCTGAGATGCGAATGTTGAGATGGATGTGTGGTGTAACTAGAATGGACAGGATTAGGAATGAGTATATTAGAGGAAGTTTGAAAGTAGCACCTACAAAGGAAAAATTTCAGGGTAATAGATTATCGCGGTATGGGCATGTGATGCGTAGAGACGAGTGTCATGTTACGAGACGAGTGTTAAGTATGAATGTGGATGGCTGTGGTAGGAGAGGAAGGCCGAAGAAAAGATGGATGGATTGTGTGAAGGATGATATGTGAAAGAAGGGAGTGAGTGCTGAAACGACGGTCTAGCGAAATGAATGAAAGAGGATGACATATTGCGCCGACCCGAAATAATGGGAAATGGCCAAGAGAATGATGAGGACCTTGAAGCCCACTTATTAAACTTCAAATCTATTTTGACCCAAATGTATGGAACAGCGGTTTTTTTAGCGATTTCGATGTTGTACCATACTTGAAAGATGTTCAGTTTGATGGTCTGAAGCACCCCCTTTGATATGTTAACGCATTTAATTTTGCACCCTGTATAACAGCCGGATAAAACATGTGAATCAAAGTCGAAACAATATCACGCAATACACACTAGTTTTACATTCAGATAAACAGCTATAGGGTACCGATTGTTTCCGACAGCACGTAAATCATGACATTACATAAATGATTACTGATAAGGAACAAAACATGGAAAGATATAATATAGTTTTAAGTAAAGTAAAGACCATGCGTGATTCATGAATGTCAGTTTTCTGGTGACGTTATCGGTTAATAGGTAAGCTACTCGTATAAACTAATATTACAAATGTAATGTGAAAGTTTGTGATTCTGTGACTGACTGAAATCACGCAAAATAGGCTGAACAGATTTTGATGGAATTTTACACACATGCAGAGTCCAACTTAACATGCTGACGGTTTTTTAAGAGGATGATCAGACCGTCAAACTGAACAACTTTTATTAAGGGACCAACGTCGCGATCGCAAAAAATCTTCTGCTTCATATAAAACGGCAATCCTACTTGACTAAATGTATGTGACAGCTGTTTTTTCTTCGCCATTTCGATGTTAGTCCCATTGATTAGAGAAAGTTGTTCAGTTTGATGGTCTGATCGTCCCTTTAAAAAACCATCAGAATAAGCAATAGTTTTAATTCAGTGTATAGGACCCTATACATTTGTTATTATTTCAGTGATCTGCGCGTTCAAAGTGACACGGCACAGCTAGTTTTACAATAAATTGTATAACCTTTCACATACTGCCGATATCACATAGTACTATACTGATATGATAGACAACTTTCATAATGTAAATAATATATCAAATAATGGACGGTTTAGACTGATACAGTGATTAGATCCAGTTCCTATTGAAACTTTTGTCCCTTGAACTTGTAACTATCATTTTCGAATTTTTCTCAATGATTGAGGTGACTTCAATTAAAAAACAATGGTCCAAAGACAGAAGGCGTTACAATCGTGAAAACTTAGATCAAAAGCGTTCCGCGTTTTTCTCGATTGGGAGCAATTTTTTGATTCATAAATAAGATCGTGTTATTATGGTTTTAATTTGAAAGACGTTTTAATACTTTGAATGTATCGACTTTTTGTACAGTAAATGTTAATTTATATATAACAAACTAACATTTCCAGTGCTATTGCGTATATCTTGGTAGTGAACAATTTATCCATTACCAACTCCACTTGTCAGACATGGTGCAAACCATGGTCAAACAGCACTTTTTACTGTCAATGTGACAGGTTTTTTTAAACTTTTCATATTGCCATCTTCAGATTTTTCGTTTTACTATTACTAGCCTTGTAAAACGCCCCATTGAAAGGAAGTAGACGTTCTAACATAATTCCATATTTCGTGAAAACTTGAAAATTTCATAAAAACTGCATATTTCAAACGGCACTGGATCCAGTTACTGTACCAATCTAAACAGCCCGCAATAAAACCACATCATAATCAAAACCATCATCGGTTCTCGAGTTATAGGCGTAGAGACATTTGAACCATAAATAAAGTGATAGTTGCAGTTTATTACACAGATACTTCCCATACTAGTCGTATCACAATTTACAATATTACAAGCGCCGATTAAAAATATACTACAGATTGTCTAAAATGGAATAAACACCAATTCCAAGGTTATTTAAATTTAAACAAAAATATCCGTATATCAGTAGTATATTATAGAACTCTGTCATGAATGACCAGCAACTATCGGTTCGGTCAGTTAAAACAATCTCAGGGACTTCATTCAACACATTTTATCTGGAAGATAATTTCGTGCTCCGTAGTGTATATCGCATCCGGCTTAAATAAGCACGTGTCTAAAGAAATTGTTAATTAAGATGAAATTCCATGTTATATTCCTGTGTTTTATTGTGTTAAGTTATTCGGCACCGTCAAAAAAATTGTTTCACGAACATTTAGAAGATTTTGTGGGTGTCATCTTGGCAGAAAAGGGCCGAGAGCTCGAAGTGTTACTTAAACAATATTCAGAAAATAAGGAGTTCTGCATGGCGTTGACATATTTAAGGACATCTAACTTTAGAGACATGGTTTACAAAATTGAATCTCTGCCAGAATTTAAAGCTGTAAGTTACTTTTAATTAATTACAATAGATATTACTAATAATGTGCACTTGAAAACTAAGATTACAAAGGGTTTAATGTTTCAGATGACCAACTTTTTGGAGCAGAATAACATAAACATCCTTTACATGATTGAGGCTGACAAAGAAATAATCGGTAGGTTGTTTTTATGAGTAAATTAGACCTAAGAAAAGTGATACAGTTTTTAAGAGTTACGCGGTAACATTTACAAAGCCACAACGCGGTAAGAACCCGTTAAAATTCTTCTGTTATAAGCCAATTTCAAATGTATATTTGAGGCGTAAAAGGAACCAATTTATAAAATGTGTACTTGAAACATCGAAAACATTTCGAAGACAAATAAGAATAATTATTAAACGTAGTCAAAGAAAATAGTATAATAAATAGGAAGAATTCTATTTGATTTAACAATACAGTTGTGAGTAACATTTTTCATTAAAATGATATAACAGGCTCTAGTAGTATAAAAATTACAAAATAAAATAGCGAAATGAAAAGAGTTGTCCACATACATTTAGGTCAAATAGGATTGCAGTTTTGTATGGGCCATCAGATTTTTTTTTGCTATTGTTGTGTTAGGCCCATGGAGAAAGGTGTTTATCTTTATGGTCTGAACATCCCCTTAAAAACCGTCTGTACCTATATGTTAAATCTAATTTGTTGGCGAAACTTAAGAAACGCTTTTGGTATCTGTTAATAAGTACAATTGCGTGGTAATGACCCGCCGCAGAGTCATATCATTCTAAGGTCAATAACCGCCCGCCCTCCGGCCGCGCACTGCGTACGATACGTACGATAATAATAATTTAATTAATCATTGATAGTGCAATCTGTTATCATTAACAAGTGCCCTGGTTCAGTTTCGCCAACTAATTTAAAATAACCCTACGTATTTTGTACATTTTATTGCAGATCAATACGAGAAGACACAGAAACTCCCGCACAAATTAGATGGAAATCAACTAAATTCATTTATGCGCGACTTTGTAAGTCATTTGCCAAGAGAAAAACTAGCGTCCCTTTTGGAAGAAAAGAAACAACAGGATGAGGTGTTCAGAACAGCTGTAGATAACTTCGACGGCAAGAAGTGGAATAAACTGTACAGTGACCTTTGGGAAAATGATATATTTCAGAAGGAAGTTCGTGAACTAGCAGAAAACGGCATCGAACTGTTATCAATTTTACAACAATTCGGGAATGCTTTTGGAAATAGTTTGCTGCCGAAAATTAAACATCATACAAACTTAGTTACGTCGCATGAAAATTATAATATAGTCACAAATAAATTATAAATGCTCTATCTGTATAAAGTCACAAATTGTTTCAATTTTACCTTATAATTTTAGTAAGACATTGGATAGGTCAGGAGCATAGGCTGCAATTCTTTTTATTAGACTAAGGGCCTGTTTCACCACTTTTGGATAAGTTTTGGTTAGCTTATCCGACAGCTCACTTGACATATTTTGTATGAAGAATATGTCAAACGAGCTCTCAGATAAGCTAACAAGAACTTTCAACGTTTCGGTTCGATCCTCGTGTCGGCCGACCGTCTTTTTCTATTTATTTCACAATGTGGCTCCCCTGGTGCTGATAAGCGGTAACGCTAATAATTAGACGTCCTAAAATCCCAGGCGACTTACCTATCTATAACCAATATACTTATTAATCTATGGTGTAGAGTGCACTTACCGGTGCGTATGGCCGTAGAGATGATGTCGCGCGCCGCGCGGCGACGGTTCTCCTCGCCCGCCTTCTCCTCGACGAGCTTGGCCATCGAGTTCTGAAGACTCCTGTCAATTTATAGTGTTTCAGAACGGTTACGGTAACATTTTGAGATCTTCGCCTACTCAAGATTCGTTACGCAAAGACAGAGGCATATCAAAAAAACTGCGACAGGAAGTTCTATGATTGTGAATTATGGTTTGCGCTCAAAACCTTCGGAGTTGCTTGCGAAAAAAATGTTTTTTCTTACATTTGAGTCTGACTAATGTAGGTAAGTACCTACTGTAGTTTTGTATGCAATTTCGATTGATCGACGATTTCGATGAACTAATCCATGCCGAAAAAGCTACAAAAGTTTGTACCTACACTTGATCACATACACAATAAAGTTAACGCAGATACTAACTACCGTCCGTTATGTTATAACGCCCAAATTTTTCAGGTAAGTAATTTCAATTTTTTTAGTATTTTTTCGGGTCTCATTATGCTTATAAAGTAAACAAACAACACAAATAGTTTCAGTTTCTGTAATATCTGGGTTAATTTATCCTTTTTGTCGCAATTGTCGCAAAAGGTGGACTCCATAATGAAAGTGTTTCAGTTTGATGTTCTGATCAACCCCTACACGTATGGCATAACATTATACATAGACTCAACAAAAATGCTGTAAAGAAAATTAAATTCTAATGATAACATCTCTCGTTATCTCTGTCTTATTGGCAAAGAAAGCTCGTCTTTTGTATTTTTTCGAAGGTTTATTTTTTATCATTACTTAGAGTAGTGACACATCTGCGGAACGTACGGCACCGAACGTTCGGTTGAATACGCGTCCAAAGCTTTTCCCTATACCGGCGACACACCAGTACGCGCCATTTTTCCAAGTAGACGCGTATTCAACCAAACGTTCGGCGCCCGTACGTTCCGCAGATGTATTGCTACACTTATAGGTACACAAAAATATACTAGGTATTAAGGTTGTATCGATAACAGATCAACATTTGAATTTTAAATTAGACTTTCAAAATGTTGTTCAGTTATCAATGGTGTAGAAACGGTTTTTAGGGTATAGTCTGACCTTCTAGCGTCCTGCAGGAGAACGGACGGGTCCGCCGAGGTGGTGCTGTGCGATGGCTCGCTCTCTGTCTTCTTCACGCCGCCCCGCACCGACTGGTCTTCTACCGGAGTCTGCATTATAAAAAAAAAAAAACATTCACGACTCAGTAGAAAACGTTATCTAGCAAATGACGTTCCTGAGCGACAGAAAAGGATGGAGCGTGAAAGAATGCGATTCCGTGCTGCCAGATGAGGCTCAACCCTTAAAAAACCTCAAATCGAATAATTCTGTCTTTCAAAGGTACAACTTTTTTGGTTGGTTCGATTGGCTCCAAATTAATTTTAATGAAAAAATAAAATAACTTTTGATATAAAAATGATAAAACTCTGATGGTTGGAAGTACCAGGAAACATTTTTACCATCTTTAGGGTCCATTGACGCGGAGGTAGGCGGCGGAGCGGAGAAACTGAGTTTTATTAACCAATAAGATTGCATGAAATCTCGGAGCTATCTCCGCGTCAATGGACAGGCACCCTTAAGGCAGGCTTTTATGTTGGAAAAGTGTCAAATGATAAAATTGGTAACCCTTTCGACACCAAATAAACAGGAAAAGAACCTTTATTCTTCAGACACCTTGTTCGATAGTCGACACCCACTGGAAGAAATGAAGCGATGGACCACTTCATATCTTCCAGTGGGTGTCGACTATCGAAGGAGGTGACGGAAGAATGGATTTTGGATGTGAATGCGACGGAAGATAATGTATACGTACGGGTGAAGGCTCGATGCCAATCTGTTGCAATCTAACTGTTCCGTTGTCTGGGGTCTTCGACTGCAGCTCGCGGTCCTCGCTCTGAGCTTTAGGTTTGGCTATTTTCGACACTACTGGAAACGAAATAAGACCTATAATTGCAAGTTCTTAAATTGTTGAGTAAATATAGGTAAGTACACCTGCATGGGTAGCATGCCACCGTGATACAGCGCTATCACACCTTCGCTCTCTTTCTATTTGCGCACGAACGAACGAGATAAAAGACGTGATACAACCGTATCACGCGTAGCATGCTACGGCTTCTGGAAGCGTCAATTGCGCGTTGCGGAGAGGTACGGAAACTCAATCTTGAGAGTCCGGGTTCGAATCCTCCCGGACGACATACCATGTACCAATGAGTTCTTCTAACTCATGTACGTAATACCGACTGCTCTAAATCGGCGAAGGAAAACATGGTAAGGAAACCTGCATACGCTGAAGAAGACATTATGATGCAAATGTGTAGTATGCGACGATCTGGATAGTAGGTAACCTTTTGTGTCCACTTAGCAATAAGTGTTTATTGCAGTCATGAACAGGTATTAAATGTAAGACCTTTTGTAACACATGAAGCAATGACATAAATGACTATGACTACACACGACGCATAATGGCAAGTGATAGCGCGGGATCTGGAAAAGCTTGCCCAATAGTGGGAACACTAGAGTAAAAATAAATACGAACCTGGTTTAGTCACGTTTCGCTTAACTTCAGGAGCAGTAGTCAAGGATGCTCGTCTTTCAAATTGTTCTTTGAAGCTACCAACGTTGCCTCCTGTAAAAAAAAGCAAAATATGTTACATCCACTAGCATCAAACATTGTACAATCAAATAAGAGATGTGCTTTGCATCAGCGTAGGACGGCACGCGTGTGTGTGTGTCACTCACACAAAGCTGATGTCTCTATAATTTGACTGAAACGGGTTCATTCATATCATAATTTGAGAGCTCTGTGGCGCGTTGCAGAGAGGTATGGACTCTCAATCAAGAGGTCCGGGTTCGAATCCGCACGGACAACATGCCACGTAGTCGTACTAATGAGTTTTTCTAACTGATGTACAATTACCGACTGCTCTCAAACGGTGAAGGAAAATTTTATGAGGAAATCTGCATATGCAGAAGAAGAAATTCTGATGCGTATGTGAAGTCTACCAATCCGCATTGGGCACGCGAGGTGGACTAACGCCCGAACACCCTCCTAGAGGGTAGGCCTGTGCCCTGCAGTGGGACGTATATAGGCTGATGATGATGATGATGATGGGTTCATACCATTGTAATTACTTTGCTTCCATGCGTTCAGATTCTAACCACGTTTGCACTACTGATTTTGCTGTACATTTAACAAACGGGGTATGATAGCCGGCAAAAAATCTTGGGCAAGGCCTAGCGCAGTCTACAACTAAAATTTGTAGGCTACAGCACGCAGGCCCCTCACCCCGCATTTATCAAGTTGTTTGCCGGGTACTCTACGAACACTTTTAAATATTTGTCTCCCCTCCGGACGGAAAGCGTCAATTTTCGTCCCGCTGTGCTAAACGAAGTTACCGCTTTCCGCCTCCGTGGAGGAGAAAAATAGGATACTGACCTCGGGCAGTAAATAAGAAAGCCTCAGATCACATATTTATTGAGATCATAGAGGTATTATACCAGGAATAGAGGAACATACAGCTGAGAGAGCGAGATGTACCTAGCGGCACCACTGTATACTAGAAAGAGATATGTGACGCGAGGCAATAGAACCGTTTTCTAGTCACTAATCAATTTTTACAATTCGGTTTCCGTGAATAATTGGGAATCTAAAGTGAAATCGTAGATAATTTTGTGAAATATACTGACACTACTTCATTAATTTATCCACGAATTCACGTTAGACTCAGAATTATAGACAGTATTAGAGTTTTTGCCTGCGAATAGTCTCCTGAAAACATACAAAAACGGTTTCATTTGACAACTCATGTCACTGCCTCTATTCCTGTAAGGTATAATAACTTTATGGTTGAGATACATGAGATCTAAGACCTTTCTGACTTTCCTGCCCTCGGTGTGTTATCTACTATTATTTAGGTTTATTATATTATATTATATCAAATATCATAATCCAATACGTTATTAACACTTTACCTGGAATAGATAACTTTTTAGGTTTGGGTGTCTGGTTGGCGGGCGGGGGTTGTGTTATAGATAGTGACGTCAGTTTGTCCGCCGCCGCCGCCACCGAACTCGGCTGCTTCGCTTCATCCTGCCGATCAGAAATGGTTCCAATTTAATACAGTCTTTAGTATTACTTGACGAGGCTGACGAATTTGATGCAAAATAATGAAGTTTAGATGTGCTTAGCGTAGTTGAAACAAAGATTTTGTAAATTCGCATACACTCAAATAATTTTCCATTGAAACTATTAGGTTTAAACAAAAGAAACTAATTCAATATACAATATGAGGGGTTATCGGGTTGCATCCATTTGAGGTATTAATGGACGCTGCATTAGTGCACCCCAAATCAAAAATAGGCTAAAGAGGATAGGCGGGCTGAAATGCTAATTTGGAGAATAGGTCACTTTTCCGACTGTATACGTATTTATCAGATCCGCCCCACCCATACACCTCTCCGACTAGAGTGCGAAAGAGACAACTGCAGCTCGGAACTATATTATATACAAAAAATTGACGAAATCTGCATTTCGTATTCCCCTGTTTTCTCCTTCAAATCTAAACCGATTTGAATAATTCTTTCAAAAATATTATGCTTAATTTAAATTATGCTATGGCCGTACGTTTTTTTGTTTAAATTCGTCAAATTTGTTTACTGGATGTCTGAAAACGGGCGGTAAAATGGGTCATTGTCATTTTTAATTTTTTCATTTTCATTTTTCATGTTTTCATGGTCCCTAGTTCTTACAGTAATTAATTAATGCAAAAAAGCAAAACATAGGGACATGGCAGAGGTGACATAGATTGTATGGTAAACAAATATTTGCTCTAGTGTTATTATCCAGGGAGAAAACAGGGGAATACGTTTGTATGGAGAAAACTGTACTCGTCTATCCTCTTAAGTTCATTAAATTGTATACTGCACAATATTTATGAGGTGTTTAAAGTGAAGTATGCCAACAAATATTTAAATCATAAATTCGCAAGAAAACCTCTTATGTATAGGCCCAAAGCGCATTTAATTGAAGCACACGAAGTAGGGCTCTTGGACTGGCATCTCGGTACAATACGTTTCGTCAAAGTAAAGGCAATATTATCTAGCAATTGTTTTAACCAGAAATATAAAACACCTCGCCATGTTGCGAAAAATCATTTGAACTAATTTTTGTACTTGAAATATTGTCAGTAAAGGTTATAATTGATCGTAGTGCCTCCAAAGCATGTGTTTTTTTTTCTGGCTTCACCTTATTTTGAAATGTTCGCGCATCCATTTTACTTTGATCGAAGTCATATTATGACCTGTTCAAATCTTACCTTGGGTTCCTCCTGTTTCTCAGGCGAGGTTTTCTCCTCGGAAGTCTTAGGTGAAATCTTTTTCTTGACGGCGACGCGTGGCTTAGCGCCGGTCTTCTCCCTGTCTTCCTCTTTGGGTTGTTCCTTCACTATCTCCCTCGTGGCGTCCTTGACTAGTTCGAGGGGAGCGGGGGTGGTGGCGGGCGCGGGTGCGGGAGGGGTGGGGGTGGCTGTCGGCGACGGCTGTATCGTGATCGTGGCTGATGTCTTTAAGGTTGGTTGTGTCTGAAATTAAGAATTAAGTTAATTGGTCGAAAGCTGATGATTGAGTATTTTATAGATTCAATGAGCACGTATACTGAAAAGGGATGGAGATATGACAAAGAAGCATGAAAAATCGTGTAGTGTCCGGCACAGTAGCAAATGTCAAGAAAAAGATCACAATTTCTATGTTGATCTCACGGTGAAAGTTGTTCAGTTTCATGGTCTTATCAACCCCTTTAAAAATTGTCAGTATATTAAGAAAGACCATATAAGGTAGATTTGCTTTTGTACACACTTCAAAGCGATGACAGATCCGTGCGGAAAATTTTATTGATATAGCATAATAGTATAACTAATGAAATCTGCGACCGTAATACAATGCGCGAGATTAATCACACCTTTCATCTCGTTCGTTCGCGCGCAAATAGAAAGAGAACTAAAGCGCGACAGCGTTATATCTCTCGACCGCTTCTTCTTCTTATCGAGTGGGCTACAAAGCCCGGGTGTCAGAGTTTATTCAAACCGCCTTACTGTCTCTGAGGTGGTTTTTATGTAACGACTACTACCACCAGTGATAGTAGCCGGGACCAACAGCTTAACGTGCCATCCGAAGCACGGAATCATCTTTTTTTCAGACAATCAGGTGACTCAGCCTGCAATGTCCTAACCAACTGGGGAAAAACGCACAAAGTGACATTTCACTAGGTGCCCCCCGTGGGAATCGAACCCACGACCTCCGTGTCAAGAGCCCAATGCTCTAACCATTAGACCACGGAGGCAGTCCGCTCGTTCTCCACCGCTGAAGTGTTAATATTACTAAATAAGGCCTAACGATTCGCTTGGAATAACACAATCTCGAAATTTACGATTTGATTACTTTTAATACTAGGGAATAATCTACTTGTTTTAGTAAATAAATAAACTGAACATACCATATCAGTCGAGGCGGGTTCCTCGGGCGGTGACTCAGCGGGAACGTCTTCAGGCAGCACGGGCGCCTGCGCGATGCTCGCGCCACTGAATAATTAACAATAAGCATGAGTGATACGTTCGTGTTTAGACGTGCGATGCGACTAGTGTGGGCGCTTGGCACTTCACCGTAGCAGGTGCGGGAAGGATAGCTGTGTTGCATTTATTTATGGTTAAAAACGTGTTGATGATGAGCAAGAGGTGTTGATAGTTGCATGTGATGTGTAGGCTCCTGTCTCTTAGACAAATATTTTGATGGTGTTTATTTCTAACTATTTATTTAAGGCAATATTAAATGAACCAAGCTCAGACTCTGCCAGGCTATTAAGGCCAGGTTATCCCAGTGCAAGCGTCTCTTTCTTGCAAGCATAAGTTTGCAATTAGCCATCCCGCTCCAATTGAAAGCAGGATCGCAAAAAAACGTGTTTTTCATCAATATCTTTGCTCATGGGTGTTTCTAAGCTCAAAATTCTACGGAGTTCACTAGAAATATTTAATGTATTTAGTTAAGTACAAGAATAAAAAGTTAAATATCAGCAGTTTAATCATAGTTTTGAAAAAACATAACAAAAAGGGGTAACTTTGGGATTTTTATCTATCTATTAAACTTAATCTAATCGTGTAATTGAGAACGGTCGCCTATCAGCCAGATCCTTAAATAAGACATAATTGGTTTTCAGACTTTAAAACACAGTTTAAAACACTTTCGTTCGTGTTCAAAAAACGGCCTCGACCGGATAACAGCGTCTTAAGCTTACGCCTTGGTATGTGTTAAAGATGACATAAGAACGCGAGCATGGGAGTTCAGTTTATTAATACGGGCTGTAGATGCCTATTAGCCGGCGTACACCTAGCGAAGTGCAGCGTAGTTCATTTATCACTGCCAAATCACAATTGAGTCAACGCTAGGTTGAACCACCAAAAAGTCGCTCTGCTGCTCTCCGGGACTAGTTGATTTTGGATGTTATTTCAACGCAAGCAAAGTCGATAATGGTATGGCAGTGAAAAATGCTCGCGCGCTTCGCCATGTTGCACATCTGCTGAAGCGCAGCGCAGCTCTATGCAAAGATTATTTATGTACCCTGTGTTCAGGGTACTGAACAGATTAAGAATTAACATTGCTATGTACGTACGTTTAGAAAGATAGTTGGTAATCGAAGCAAACGTTTCTGAATACCCAAAAGGAATTAAGGTCGTGCGTTTATTTATAAATGTACAGTGTCCTCTTGTAATTTGGTAACATACCAAATCATATGAAGTACCTTACTTTTACCTATCCATGTTTATTAAGTGGTCCATCATAATCACCACAACGTCCTGATGTTTAGATATCAATCTTGTCCGATTCCGCGTAGTCTATTCCAGATATCTTCAGATTACATTCAAGGCCTCACTGCGCTCCAAAACTGGTATATCGGAAGTAGGACTTAAAACAGTTGAAGTGGGACTGGGCTGGACATATCTGCACCCCGGGAGTCGGAGAGGTGGATCAAGATTGTTACAGAATAGGTTCCACAAGATGCCGATTTCCGAAAACGCAAGAGATATACCTTTCTGAAGGATTGGCCCTAGTTCGCATTGCATAGTGAGGAATGGAGAAGAGGGGAGGCTTTTGCCCAGCAATGTGACACAGAACCAGCTAATTTAAAAAAGGACAAATAATAAACGGCTTGTGGACCAAGGCAGTATCATACTGGTGGCCAAGAAGGTCGGTGGTCAGTAGGCAGACCACCAGCAAGTTGGTCTGATGACATTGTGAGGGTGACGGGTTCGCATTGCATCAGATTAGCACAGGACCATAAATAATAGTGCAATAAAAGGGACGCATATGCCCAGCAGTGGATTGGTGTGGGCTGATTTGATTGATTGAATAGCATATTACCTGGCGACTCGTTCCTTCTTGCGCTGCAGTCCGCTGGCAGACATGGCAAGCTCCAGCTTACGTTTGTTGTCACCCGCCGACACTATCGTCCGCGTTGGTGACGGCTTTATGGCATCCTCGCCGCCCTCTGAAAGAGTGTAATTATATTATGAAATGTTATGAAACAAACACAAGAGCTGTGTTAGCCCGTACGGAAGAGAGCTAGCAACTCAATCACGAGGCAGCGCGGCGGTTCGAATCCTGGCCTGTACCACTAAGATACCTCTCTGCTGGTGCTAGTTCTAGCGGAGTAGAGCCTCGATGTAGATATTGAGTAAGAAACATACCAGCAACAAGATCCAGGATCCTCTTCTCGGCAGAGTTGCTTGGTTCGACGGCCATTGATTGAGTGGTACTCGTCAGATCCGTGTTACTCTCCTCTGGGTTCAGCTCAGTCTGTCGACGAAAATAGAGATAAGATAACTTAGAAGGGATGACAGTGGATGACTGGCGCAGGACCGAGGCGTGGCGTGAGAAGGAAGAGGCCAAAATTGGTATTCACTGGACTGGAAAATATTGAACCGGTTAATAATGGTTTTCACTACAGATTAGAGAATCCGGCTTCGCCTTAATAGTAGCATGCAGGTGGATCCCGCATGCCAATGATATGGTCAATTGGACATATCTGATCATATATTCCGTTCAAAAAACGTAATTAGTCTCTTTGACAATTTTATGAAGGTTCAGTTATAAGACCTTGACGACCCGGTTGGTGTAATGGTTACCACGCCGAACTGCCAAACCAGGGTCCTGGGTTCGAATCCCGGTTCGGTCCTGGATGTTATTATGTTCGTGCCGTTGTTGTATGGTTTCCATAATAAAAAGCCTTTAGTGCTTAGTTTGGGATCATTACAATGTATGTGCCTGTGAGCGTTATTTATTTATATCATCATCATCATCATCAGCCTATCATCGTTTATTTATATGGTTGCATTTAATTTGATTAATATTTTTGTTTTGTTTGTTGGTCACGCTAATTCTCGAATTAAATAGATAGGTCCACATGCTATTACTACTGGTTCTTTTTTCTGTGGTTTTTCACTGTGAGAAAGCCAAAGTGCTCCGTCACTCACGTTTGACAGTTGCGATAAGTAGTATCTCATGAGATACAGGCTGTCACGCATTGATATAAGGCGCATTTTAGTTCGTCGTTCCTGAAGCGCAAGTTCGAAAACTTGGAGAATGCCTGTACCTGTTACAGTTGTAACTATTGAATAATCTGTGGCCAAAGGAAAAAATTTATAGATTTACACTATAGATTAAGCCATGTGACTTTTACATACTAAAAGACGATTTGTTTGGCAAACATTCGATAGGATTGACATCTTGCCAAACACAACAACAAAAACCGGCGACGGTGACCGAAATAAAAGTAATGTTTTGTCTTTTTTGTTTACATAAGATTTCACAACTAGCTATCTCGCTCTCGATTTCTTGGCTCCATCTTTCAGCGTAAGCGAAAAGTTTGAAATCTATGGTAAAACTTAAACTTAAATCCACAGATTGAAGGAAGTCGTGGGTAAAGATGAGTAACCTCATTGCTAGGCACGACGACGGAGTTGGAGTTGGAGGGCGCGGCGGGCGCCAGCGACAGCAGCAGGTCCAG
Source organism: Agonopterix heracliana (assembly GCA_963693445.1). NCBI lineage: Eukaryota > Metazoa > Arthropoda > Insecta > Lepidoptera > Depressariidae > Agonopterix > Agonopterix heracliana. Next base: position 9,877,355 of record OY856310.1, read on the forward strand.
CCGCACCGGCGTCTGCGCCGCCAGCGCCTCGGACATCTCCAGGCACGACGTCTCGTACCCACAGTTCACCCAACTGCAACCAGACAGTTCCATCATCACACTGATTGACAAATCGAGCTAGATAGCATTACATTACAACTGAGTTTAACCTTTGGTATGCGGGAGCGTGCCCCGACGCTGGACAATCAGTAGTTCAGTCAGTCAGTTCAGGACGTCAGTTTGCGGGCACGACGACGAGTGAAAGTTGAAGAGCCAATTTCAAAGTGTCTTTTCATGTACGTATTTTTTTTAGAAGAATGAGTAGGTAACCGTTGTTTATGGTTCCTTCGATCATTGGAATCAAAATGAAACTAGTTTCGACCTTATTACAACACTCTTAACGGTAATAATTGTATAAAAACTGATATCGGTCACTTGGTGCAGAGTTGCACCTAAGCACCGAGAGCTGGAGCACATCTGCTGCTAAACATACCAAAGATGAAAATCCCGATTACTGTCCGAGATTTTGAATTTATGGCCACGTCATGTATAATGGCCGGCAAACATCTTGAACAAGGCCTTTGATTGCGCAGAACAAAATGTGTAGGCGAAGAGAAGCGAGAGCTCTAATGCGCGTACTCCTCGCCGCGCCGACCATTTTTCATGTTATTAGCGGGTATTCGACTTTTCACACAAAGTCAAATTCTTACATTTCCCAGAATGTCCAGTCACAGATGAGCTGGTAGATTGTAGTAGTAGTAAGTTAGGTTTAAAATATTGTTAGGTATGTGGGTCAGATTTACCCTTATGCAGAGAGAATGAGTTTATAGGTATAATAAACCATAATACTTACGAATGATCGCAAATATATGCGATATCAGCGCGTTTCAGCGGATCAACGGTCAGCATGTCCCGGATCAGCGGCGATGCGGCTGTAAACAACACATACACAAGTGAGGAATGCTATTATGATTCTTCTAAGGCGGGGGTGAGCAATAGAGAGAGCAATTTTCGTAAGCGCGTAGCATCCCTGTCTAAGTGAGAGAAAGCTATTACCATCTGAGATCGTTGAAATAGTACATCCTAGACTGAACGAATGTTATAGCTTTGGTGAAATTCAATGCCGGATAACGATGAATAAAATATAGCTATACCAAATTTCATCAAAATCGATTTCGGGTCAGCGCACTTCGCGCGCAATAAGTTCAGGTTATAATTTTACCTAGTGGATGGCAGCCTTTGCTGGCGCACGCTATTTACAACTCTATGTGAGTTGGATAAGGACGACATTTCATTGAGTACTGGGAAATGCTCGAGCAGTTCTCCTAAAGATGTGCGCTGACCCTTCGCCTTGAAAACGTCTAAGACAGGCAGACAGACATAGACACTTCCGCTCATATAATATAACATTAGTATGTACGAGTATGTTTAGTGCCGTTCTACTCACTGGATGGGTTCTTAGGTTCATAGTAGTCGCCGTTGCTGATCTGTCGGACCAGGCGCTTGAAGTTGGAGCCGTCGAACGGCATGGCCCCGTAGACCAGAGTATATAGCAGCACACCCAGTGACCAGCAATCCACCTGTAATGACACATTTATTAATAATAGTCTTATACAGATTTAAGGTTTAAATTTATTTAGATTACATTATTTTAATTTGCAAAGATGTCTTTGAGCATGTTTAATATTTAGGTATTTGATATTTTATAATACCCGTGCCCGCTTCTAGGACACCGAATATATATCCTACTAGAAAAAACAGTTACACATAACAATTAATAACAGATTGCATTATAAATGTTTTCAATTCGGTATGTCAAGTTTTTTTTTGTCTTCATTTTTATATTTTTTACGGACAGAAGACATAATTTTAAGATACCTATTTCATTCTTATTGCGATTCATCGAGTTTATCAATATAAATTTAATTTTTAAATTATTTTGATCTGTAATCTCTAAGTGCAAAAATGGTGGAGAGAAAATAATTCGAACTCCATGGAGAAAAACTACATACAGCTGTATTTAAAAAAATTAAAACCTGCCTCCTCTTTCTAACTCTATGCTGGAAAAAGAACGGCAACATCAAATGTCAAATTCTGACATTGTGAAAGTATTTTTTTTTCTTAATGGCCGGTTATTTTAAGTTGATTTTATGTTTACCAAGGAGTTCAGAGGTATGCCAGTGACGTCACTGCACGGACCGAAAAACTACGTTATTTTATTAAAAATATCTGTAATCCTTTCATTTTAAAATCTCTGACATAGAAAATATCATTATTGAGACAATTATCTCGAAATGGTTTTCAATTCAGCCCTCCAAAAAAAAACTTGACATACCGAATTGGTATTGATGATTAACAAAATTATTACTATCGTACATAAGGCTGCATGCGCGGGGCGCGGTCGGACATTGACCTGTAAATCATATGACCGGGCGGCAGGTCATTATCACGCAATTGTGCTTAGTAACAGATATCAAATGCGTTTGTTAAGTTTCGCCAACTAATTAGATTTAACCTTATTGGGCTATGTGGCTAGGCTCTCTTGATCATAATAAATCATACATGAGCTTCCCGAGTGACGTAATGGGGGGTTTAGGGTCAATCAGCAAGCCTATAATGCCTATAATTGGTAAATCTCTTTACCACGCACGATAGCAATGGCAAGTCAAATTCACTGATATGCCATCGTCTCTACATGAAATATATCTATTCTTATTATTGTAATCAGTATCTCGCACTTTGAAATTACCTATCTTCTATTAACAAGTTCACAAAGGATAAAAGAATCCCGAGATCATAATTGTTGTATGCTTCGATCAAAATAAAATGAATGGATAAGGCCTTACGCGAACATTTCAAACCAGAAAAATGAGGCAAAACAAATGAAAGGTTTACTTCAAATTTGTATGCAAGTGCCCTAGATTTGACAAATAATGGCGCTAGTTTGTATGGACCAAGTGCACCAGTAGTTTGCTTCAACTTGCCGCACTTTAGGCCTATCCATTAATTTATTTTGATCGAAGGTTGTATGTATACTGTAAGCCTATTTATTTACTATAAATAAATATAAAATATAAAAGGTGGTGAACTGGCGAAGCTGCTGACGTAACGGATGGTAACTGATATAATTAAGTTTTTATGTTTTATGCCCCACCTACACATCCAGACGAAGATATTGTTACTGCAACCATTTCCAAATACGCGTTAATTTATAACATCAGATGAGTTCATTTCCTCGAGCTGTGACATTTACGTATTATAACCAATAATCATTAATAAAATCGTGTTTTTTTTACCTCAGGTCCTATGTATGGCGTTCCTTTAACAATTTCTGGCGATGCGTAGAGGGGCGACCCACAAAAAGTTGACAGCAACGATGTCTCTTTGAAAACGTTTGACAAACCAAAATCGGCAATCTACGAACAAATTATTAAAAAATAACTTCAATATAATGAAACTACACACACTGTACCCTATGTCCGAAAGCGGACTGATGAAGGGCTGTGATGGATGAATGGATAGGCATATTTACTGCCATGGATAGCCTGTAAGCGACACCTTGCCTTTACAATGATACCATGGGGTCCACCAGCTATTTAACTAGCATAAAGCATACAGCACGGAACCACAAGATTTTGAGATGATTGTCAAAATATTTGAAAAAGGAAAATTTTTACACATTCGTACAACTATATGTGTTGGAGTAAGGGAAAACTAACCTTGGCACTTCCAGTATCGTCGAGTAATACATTCTCTAATTTTAAATCTCTATGGCAGATTTTATGTATATGGCAATAATATACAGCTGTGGCAATTTGACGAAATAACCTGAAATCAGAAAAGCTATTTAGTTTTTGTACTTCGCACGCGTAAAGGCAAACAATAGGTGAAGTATCTGACCTTCTGGCCTCGTCTTCTTGTAATACTTTTTTCTGACTGAGGTAGTCATAGAGTTCACCTCCGGAACAATACTCCATAACGAGAATCATTTTCTCACTATTTTCGAATACTGAAAATATAAAAAGATGTATTTAAAAACATTGAAAGCAAAAATTATACATTTTTAACGGGTATTAACCGCGTTTTGGTATATTTGAGTTGCCATGTTTAATTTTAGAATAAACTAGAGATTTCCCGCGACTTCGCCTGCACCGGTTCCCGTCATCGAAGCGAGATGAATGATACCAGTTTAAGTCTAATCATAAGCTTTCAAACACAAAAAGTTTCATCAAAATCGGTCTAGGTCGGTAGTTTTCGCGTGATGAGCAAACAAACAAATAGACAAGCAGACATACAAAAAAACCAAAAATCTGCGATCTGTGCCCGTCAAGGAAACCTAACAACCTAAAAACTACATTGTAACTTATATTTTGTAATTATCTTCAATGTACAGACACACTTATGATGCAGTTTTATAATAATGTAGATGTGGATAATAACAACAATAACTCTCAAAAACTGTATTGTAAGCAAATATGTTGCTTGTGACTGTACCTGTAGAAATTACATTGTTTTGACTGTAATTACTCGAAAATACGCAATATTGTCTCACTTTGGCCGCAAGGTTAAACTAAATCGGTGACAGCTGCCAATCGGATCACAATTTGGCAATATGTGCAAATAAGTGTTGTACGTAAGTCACCTTTAGTAAACAACTGATTTCACATTGTGTGTTTCAGAAGTAACGTGATATTTTATTCGTTTACATTACGAGTATGTTCTACTAAAATCTTTTAGCAATTATTTTTAAGGGATATGTTAAATTAGCATATAAGCTTCAGCTTCCATTTCAAACAAGGGCGTGTCCTAGATTACAATATTGATCACAAGCATACTATCATAAAGAGTTTACTCTTATGTTTTCATCAACATTTCAGCCGATATACGTCCACTGCTGGACATAGGCCTCACCCAAGGATCGCCACAACGATCAATACTCATCCAACGGGTTCCCGTCACCTTCACCAGGTCGTCCGCCGTCGGTCCATCTTGTGGGCCTATCCACGCTGCTCTTTCCGGTACGCGGTCGTCACTCAAGAACTCTTCGACTCAATCGGCCTTCGGTTTCGCGAGCAATGTGTTCTGTCCATTGCCACTTTAGTTTAGCAATTCTTTGGGCTGTGTCGGTTACTCAGGTTCTGCTGCGATTGTCTTCATTTCAGATTTAATCTCGCAGGAAAACTTCGAGCATAGCCCTCTCCATTGCCCTTTGGGTGACTTTCAACCTTATTATGATGCCTTGAGTGAGCGACAACGTTTCAGTTCCGTATGTCATCACTGGCAGTACATACTGATCAAAGACTTTCGTCTTGAGACACTGCAGTATTTAGAACGAAAAAATACTACGTAGTTTCCCGAACGCTACCCTAGCAATAGTCATGTGATGTGTACATGTGATTGAGTTTAATAAAATACCACAGAGGTATTAGGTATCAAAGATCAAAAATAGTATTTCGGGGCGTACCTTCATAAATATGTACAATGTTGGGATGTCTGACGGAGGACATGATCTGGACCTCGCGCCTGATGCGGACAAGGTCCGCCTCCGACTCGATCTTGCATTTCTTTATCGTCTTGATGGCCACCTCCTGGCCTGTCTTCTTGTTTATGCCCAGCTGCACTTTACCGTATGTGCCTTGTCCTAACTTTCTGACTATGTCGAATCTGAAATGTAGAATGAGACATTGTTTTAAGATCTTTTAAAACTAACAAATGTGTTGCTTTGTAAACCAATATCAGTAGGTTCAGTATAAAGTCTAGACGGAGAGGAAACTCATTAAGATGCGTTTCATACGCTGCACAACTAGATTTTACCCGATTTGTCGAGGATAGTCTAAAGTTGAGATTTCCATATAATAGGGTCCTTCTTAATGACGGTTTTTTTTAGGGAACCATCCAGACCATCGAACTGAACAACTTTCTCGATGGGATCAACATCGAAAACGCGAAAAAAAAATTCTGCTGTTTTATACATTTCGATTAGGATTGCAGTTTTGTATGGAAAAGTTTGGATTTTTTCGCGATTTCAACGTTGGTCCCATAGAGAAAGTTATTCAGTTTGATGGTCTGACCATCCTCGTAAAAAACCGTGAACGTTAAGTTAGAACCTGTATTCCAAACCATAGAGAAATTAATAAAATAAATGGCCTAAAATAACAAACGTAAATCGCCAAAAAAAAAAAAAAAAAAATCGCCAACATCAAGATTCTTTGTCTGAATCCCATGCAAAATCAGGATGATACATTCACCGAAAAATCAATTTAAATGTTTGTAAAGTCGCAATTTAGTTTGTTGATCAATTTAGTTAGTTGATCGTTTAGCGTCGAGACTCGAATTGATAAAGCAAATCGATTCGTCATGGCATCGCATTTACAGCATTGTGGTCCACATTACCAGTGACAAGCGTTTACATTGTCTCATGAAATTAGATAGACTTAAGATACTATTCTATTCTGTTTGTAAAGTTGTAGCAATGTTTCTGACCAAACCCAAAACAGATTACGTTCGTGATGTTTGTGTATGTATGTGTGTTAATGGGTTAATCTAAAAAGGGTGGGAAAGTTAAGTACCCAAGTTATAGCTTGCAAGATCCCACTGCAAGTCAGAGGCAAATATCACGAATGAGAAACACTTAAAATGTTTTTGATGTTCCCACATACAGGGTACTTCTTTATATTCTGACCGTACCTGATCCCATATTAAGAGTATGCTGACGGTTTTTAAAGAGATGATCAGAGCACCAAACTGAGCAACTTTGTCAGTGGTACGAAAGTCGACATCGCGAATAAAATTCCGATACAAAACTGCAATCCTACTCGACAGAAATGTATGGGACAGGAGATTTTTTTTTGTTAATTAGATATCGGTCCCATAGTGAAAGAGGTTCAGTTTGATGGTCTGACCTGAATGATCATCCTCTTAAATTTTTTTCAGCATATTAGGTTGGATGGAAGCAGGGCAGTTACGTTACTATGAATGGTTCGAACATAAATTTTTTTTTATATCAACTATATTGTACTACCTTAGTTATACCTTAGTAGACTAACTTAGATTTCGTGAAGGTTAACAATTCGGTATGTCAAGTTTTTTTGTTGTTCTTTATTTTACATTTTTTACGGATAGAAGATATCATTATACGAATTTTTTTTTATCAATACAAATTTAATTTTTAACTAACGCAAAAGTGGTCGCGAAAAAATCATTTAAACTCCATGAAGAAAAAACTTTGCGCAATAAAAACCACCTGCCTTCTCTCTCTAACTCAACTGACAATATATTTTTTTTCCTTAATGGTCAGTTATATTGTTAGTGAGACAATTATCTCGAAATGGTTTTCGAATTAGCCCTCCCAAAAAAAAACTTGATATACCGAATTGTAGACTTCTTTGACAACGCTCTCTAAAACGGTATTCTTATAAATTTATCATATGACTTGAACGTAACGAAGGCATCGATCTCAGCCCACGCGCATCTTTGTGCACAGTTGCACGACAGCATAGCGGGTATACTTAGAAAGACTTGAATAAATTGACCTCGACGGTAAAGGCATTCACCAGTTACTTCTATACCTATACTATAAGAGACGTTTTGAAAATCAAATGGGTACTAAACTTAACGTTTTATTAAACCTACGGCACATCTTTAAGATAATCAAATACGAACAGATTCAACTTGGTGGTCAGGAGGAGGGAGGTGGAAGGAGGTCACCTTGCAGGTATGCTTTTGGTGTCGCTGTTGCAATAAATTGTCAGCATTATAAATTGAAAGTACTCCTTGAAGTTTGCGTGAATAGGATAGTGATTCACAACACCTGTTACTATTGTCGTAGTTCTTTTAATTTCTCTTATGATTCAAATAATATCGGAATACTTGCTGTGACTCGTTTGGTGACGTAACTGCAACCTTTACGCCTACCTACTTCCGAAGTGACTGTAGGTGAATGAAATTAATCGATATCTTTGCTCTGCTTTGTTCGACTGTCGCGTCGGAGATTACGTTATCAACAAGATTAAATAAAATACCAATCTGAATAAACATATCGAACAGGGTGCTTCAGACCATCAAATTGAACAACTGTCACTAACGGAATCGGGGGAAACAATTTTAAGAAAAAAAGTTTCATCATCAATGGCTAACACAAACTGAAACACTGGAACAACAGTTTTTTTTTCGATTTCAATCTTGGTCTCTTAGTAAAAGTTGTGCAGTTTGACGGTCTGTTCGATATATTAAGCATTTAATTTTATACCCTGTATAGAAGAGAATAGCCAGATCTGAATTTTTAAGTAATTTGATTGTAATCAGATCACATAATTAACTCTCTTACCACATACCATTTCAAATAGAAAACGCAATTTTCATGTAAAAAGGCGTGACGCCTATAAATAAGCCGGACCATAATCACTAAGTAAATGTAAGCACAACATTAAAACAAAGCAATTGAAAGGTTGTTTACCTCTGCTTGAGCCTCAGCCTGTGGTCGTGGAGACGCACGTCTCCGGTGTTCTCGATCCCGTCCATGATGTTGGAGGTCCGCTTGTTCTCGCCCACCACCATTGTGACTGCAAGAAACAAACAATCCGTTTAAAACCATTGTTGATCAAGCATTCCAGCGTCAATTAGATAACTGTTTCATTTCTATATGTCAATTAGAGCTTGTAGTATTAATCAGGGAGTCGCGCTGCAAGTCTGACGGTGGGCGGTCACGTATCTTCTCCTCTTTAGCTTGCACGTGGCTACGCTATTTTGTAACGGTCTTGATCATAGAATAAAACTACTTGACATTGACAGACGCCGCTAGACGCAAGCATCACCATCTCAGCCGATGGACGTCCACTGCTGGACATAGGCCTCCCCCAAGGATCGCCACAACGACTAGTCCTGCGCTGCCTTCATCGAACGGGTTCCCGCCGCCTTCACCAGGTCGTCGGTCCACCTTGTGGGAGCCTACCCACGCTGCGCTTTCCGGTACGCGGTCGCTACTCGAGAAGTCTTCGGCCCCATCGGCCATATCGGTTCTGCGAGCAATGTGCACCGCCCACTGCCACTTTAGTTTAGCACTTCTTTGGGCTATGTCAGTTACTCTGGTTCTTCTGCGGATCTCTGCAGACGCAAGCAACCGGCCATTAATTAAGTATAAAAAAAATATTAATCAGATCCAGTTTTAATTAACACGCGATATTATGCGTGAGCGCACCGAAGCACATGCCGTGAGAAAATTTGGGGAAACACCGGCGCAGAGTCATTTCGGAAGAACGCATCGTCCAATTAGAGTAGCCGGCGAGTCACTACACTAGTCGTTAGCTCACAGTAGGTGTCAACGACTATATGCTACGTTTGTTTATAAACTGGCGAAGAGAGTAGTTTTCCCGCCAACTGGGACTGTATGATTTATTCTTGTTGGCAGTCGGGTGAATTTTAATAAGCTGATGGGGCAGAGGAGCGCCTCCACGCGGAACGTCTGAGCACCGTCGTCAGTGTTGCCAGTTAAGAATCCATGAGTAAAGAATTATCCCAGATTTACAGCAAAACTATCATGATTTCGAAAAAAAAATCTGAAGTTTCATACTAAACTACAAATCAACTCGAGCTAAATGTATGGGATAGCTGATTTTATTTTGCGATTTCGATGTTGGTTCCATAGTGAAAGTTGTTTAGTTTGATGGTCTAAACAACCCTCTTAAAAGTTTTATATATGTTTATTTTTACTTTTGTAACACCCTGTATACATAATTATTCAAAGCGTGTATCTGGGATAATTATCACATGTCTGGCAACACTGAGCGTCGTGTCCGTCGCGCCGCGTCCGTCGCCGGCGCACCGGCATCGCCACCGCGCAGCGAGTCCGCACCGCCTGCGCCTGCGTGCTGCGCTTGCACACTCCACGCACGTACGTCGGAGAACTCCACTGGACCAAGCGAGAAAGTGTTACTCTCTTTATGCATTACTTTCATATTCTGAATTATGTTCCTGCTGTGTTGTTGTAGAGCATGGAAATTGACTTGTAGATGTGATTTACTAATCTGATTGAAATATCTTCTACATACTTAAAAACAGTTCCGTGACTGACTGACAGACAAAGCACAGCCTAAACCACTGAAGATAGACACATTAAATTTGGAATATAGATCCTACAGAGGATGTAGGGTGCACTATAAGAAAGGATTTTTCGATATTCTAATTTCATGCGAAGTCGCGGGCAAAAGCTGGTTTATGATTTAAATGAAAAACGGACTAGCACTTTTTTTTTTGTCTGGACGGGAGTAAAAGTCAGGAAAAGATAGTAGCCCAGCTCCAACTAGCCAGCCAACCAGCAGCGCGATACCAAATGTTTCAAAAGTAAAGCTTCGTAAGTGGTCCAATCACTGTTCAGTCACCGAATATTTGCCGCGATTGCTCTCCAGCTCATTTTCGTAAAAATAACAAAACTCAACATTTTGCTTACACTAACATTTCAGAAGTAGGTATTAAGGGTATACATAATGAAAAGTATGTCGTAAAGCTAACATGGTGGGCGCGGGCGAAAATACCCGGATACGTAGGTACTCAGATCGCGTACAATTCGCCGTCAAACTTGTTGTGTTCCCGTGAAATTCTCCTCAGCTGCGATTCTCGGAACGAAACGTGACGTGCGACAAAGGGATCGATTCACAATCGATTCAAATGCGTCGCGTCGACAGTTTCATTATTGTTAATGGATGTACTTGCACTGTGGTTATTTGTATCGTATTTGAAAGGAACATCGCAGTTTGATTCTTGAGCGCAATTTCCTTGGCTGCTCAAATATGTCTTAAGTACCCAGGTAGGTATAATTATGCCAGGCATTATAATATCTTCATGGGTCTCATAGGGTCCGAATGAATAGATAGTTAATTGGATTTAGAGTACAAATGCTTTCAGCAAAGATTTCCGTCAAAAGTTGTGCCTTTGGTCAACTGTTTGTACTACTAACTGTAATTGAAATATAATTAAAGTTCATTATTCTTTAACGCGTATGCAGTTTTTCTCATGGTGATTAAATTCACCGTATAAGAGCAGTCGTTATTACATAGATCGTGAAGAAACCTGCATACGCTAAACTTCGACCGAAATAATACGCTAAAGAAGAAATTCTGATGAGTATGTGAAGTCTACCAATCCGCATTGGGCACGCACGCGTTGTGGACTGACGCCCAAAGACCCTCCCTGAGGGCCTGTGCCCTGAAGCGGGACGTATATGTATAGGCTAGAGATGATGATTCTTAACGCATTACAGTTGTCTGTAACCTGTCATTAACCTACTTATTTAGAGCAAATTTTTTCTCACTACCTACGCTCTACATAAACTTAAATTTCATAAAATCTGTGTTTGTGTTCCATCCAATGAACATTAACGACTTTAAAATTATATTTGTGTACGTTTAGTAGTAATGAGGACGAAATTACTCATGAACATAATTATTATGTCACACAATAAACAAGAAGCATAACTAAGTTATAGCCTCTAGATTCTCTAGAATCCAGAATTTGTGAGAGCAAGTGGGACATTGGTGGAGGCAAGATAGGATAATTTTCAAGCAGACTTCTGGTCTGGCTTAGCATAAAGTTAGTTACACAGTCATTTGAAGGATCTTTCCGGGACCAACTGTTACATCTAAAACGGACACCCATCCAAAGACTGACCGTACCAGACAGTTGGTTACCGTTTTCAATACAGAAGTTTCAAATTTCTTTTACGCCAACGAGGCTGCTTACTAGTCTTATTTTTATTTCCTATTTTATCTTATTTAAACACTTTATTTTACTCAGACATATTGATACAAACAATAGAGAAGACATTGTATCAATGGTGGTATCCTATATAGGGTCCAACTTAATATGCTGACACTTATAAGAGGATGATCAGACCGTCAAACTGAACAACTTTCTCTATGGGACCAACATCGAAATCGCGAAAAAAAATCAGCTCTTCCATACAAGACAAGACTGCAAACCTACTCGAGCCAAATGTATGGGACATGATTTTTTTTTTCGCGATTTCGATGTTGGTCCCATAGAGAAAGTTGTTCAGTTTGATGGTCTGATCATCCTCTTATAAGTGTCAGCATATTAAGTTGGACCCTATATAGGTTACCACCATTGATACAATGTCTTCTTTATTGTTTGTATCAATATGTCTGAGTAAAATAAAGTGTTTAAATAAGATAAAATAGGAAATAAAAATAAGACTAGTAAGCAGCCCTTAAAAAAGTGTCAGCATATTAAAAAGGACCCTGTATAGTTGAGATTTCTGTCAAAACCCCAAAATAAACCCGGTACTACACGCACGAACTTTTCTACGTACATAATGTGTACCTTAAATAGAGTGGAAGTGACACGAAAAGTATAATGCGATCGAAGAAGCAATAAAATAGGGCTACAGAAAGGAAGGAGACGATCGACGTTGACAAATCGCTAACAAACGATGCCGGCGGTCGTAGGTCGATGGTATATTGAAGCTGCCAGTTACGTTTAATTTAACATTCTATATCTCTACGTAGACGTAACTACGTAACGTAACGTAGGTACGTATTACATAAAGCGATCTTGTCGATATTTCTTTTGTACCTAGTATAGACAATGTTTTTAGCGGCTTATTTTGATTGATTGATGAATCTTTTATTGATCATACCCAAAACCCTCATCATCATATTATGTAAGAAAAATTATTTGTTTTATCTGAGTGGCTGTCAAGTCGGAACGATCCACGACTGGGCTTGGAGCAATTTTTTGGGCTTAGCTTGATACCTTGTAGCGTCGGTTTGGGATCAGAACTATGCTTGTGCCTGTAACATTTTCATCCTGTTTTGCTTCCTCCACACGCTTGCGCGAGCTTAAGGAAACCTGCTGTACATTGACGCTTCTATAAAGTAAGCAGCAATAATCATTTTACAGACGAGTCGATGTACAGCGGACTTGCCTAGGCTTGAGCAAGCGCTTGCAGGAAGTATAAGTCTAATTACAGATAACAGGTAAATTCCAAATGCCTTGAAAGGAGCTAAATCTCGTGCAGAGATAAGGCTAAAGCATATTTGCTAACAGTTCATTTTCCTTTAAAAAGTAATATGTACATCAGCTAAATAAGGTACTTGCAATTAGCTATAAACAATCCCTGTGCGTAAATTGACGGTTATAATCCATATAAAAGCATAGTTCGTATAGTATATAATATAATGTAGGTGACGCGAGGCGGCATCTGCGCGGGTCGTTCACTACCGCCCACCACGGCATCGCTTTCATGACAACCGAGAAACGACCACTGCTAATAAAATGATAGATTACACACACATCCACTGCCTTTACACCTACACTACAATTTAGCTATTATTTATTTTATGAATCTACAAAGACTATAAGAAACAGCTGAACAGTAGGCAATCGAATGGTATATGAAATATGAATGAAGACATTTACTTATATTCTATTATATGTTTAAAATTGTGGCGTCCATCTTAGCCTGGCAATACACATCCGATTTTCCATCCGATTGTCTTATCCGATAATATATGTTACCAACAGATATCTATTGCATTGGCATCAAGCTCCTAACCAAAGTTCCGAATACGGAAATCCGACGCCGTACTAAGGTCCAAGATGTCGGTAGGTAAGAAAGTCATGAAGCTCAAATGGAAATGGGTAGGCCGCATGGCAAGGCGAGGTGATGGCAGATGGAGCAAAGCATTGTCCGAGTGGTGGCCGAGGGAAGGGAAGCGGAGTGTGGGCCGTCCGGCGGCACGATGGGTTGAAGATATAATACGTATGAAAAGAGAGCCATGGGAGTAACGTCGGTGCGGATGCTTAGGACAGAGGAGGGTGGTATAAGCAAATGGAGGCCTATACTATACCCAGCAGTGGGTTGTTTGGGGTGCAAGGAAAGAGCCTCCCCGAGTGACGACCTGAGTTCGTCTGGTGCACCCCGGGCAGTCAGCCTCGATACGAACATTGCTGACTGGCTATAATATTTACACTACAGCATGAGTGATTGTCGTACGAGATGGCTCATGCTTCTTCTTCTTCTTATTTATCGTGTAGGTAAGCCCTGCTCATGCTGACAAGAAAAAAGAAAAGAAGTGGGTGGATTCCGGCTGTGGGTGATGTGATGATGATGAAGTGATATCTTATGTATGAGTGATAAATAATTAGTACAGTCGGCATCAAAAGTATCTAGGCATGTTAAGTGTTAAGTACTTTACGATAGCAAACCTTATTTCAACTCACAAAGAAATCAAATTAATTTATCTGTCATGTTATTATTTGTTAAGTTAAAAACAAATGGTATCTAGTAGGAAATAGGGTTTATTTTCGTGTAATTGTTCAGATGTTTTTGAACACCGGAGATGCTCAGATACTTTTGATGCTGACTGTACCTATACTACTTACTGTAGTGTTTTAAAATATAACGTAGACGTAATCAGCAAAAAAATTGTTTCCAATGAAAGTCTGGTTTCACAATTACACAACTTTGGCAGTACGATTGTCAAGGGAAGGTTTTAAAAACCTTGAAATAACAGAAATCGTTAAATATTACCGAATGTGTTACGATAACGAATTTACTAGGTAAACTAATAAATCTAATAATCTAGTCGGTTATCGAACTAAATTCACGGTCAATACTTAAATATTTTTAATGGCGCATGCAGTAAATTACGTACATATCTTAACTTTTTCAAATATTTACTGTTTTTCCGCTGTGAGAGTTTTGCCGCGAGCGGTTGTCTTTTTTTTCGCGTGGTGTTCGCGCGGTTTGCGTTTGAGCTTGCCACGAGGCCGCAATCTCTTCTTAGCTGTGATTTTGCCCAAAAACAATCTTTGAGATTGGGATAGGTAGCCTGTAGGTACCTCACAAACTAGGTAATTAACACTGGCGGAAATGCAGTGCTAACGCAGAAGCATGGTTCCATTAATTTACATTTTACTAATAATAATAAAAAAGTTTCATTCCCTTGTTTACATTTCGTTAAGTAATTTACTTGTGGTATTAGGAATGTGTTAAGTTGGCATAACAGACACGTTCTAATGTTTTATAGGGACAGGGCTCACACACACCCCTCGTGCGTGTTCATTTTCATTAGCAAATGATTAATTTATTCGTTCACCCCTCTTAATTACCACGCTGACATAGCAAATTATTATTTCACGACTTTACACTGAAACACCGAGTTTTGGAATCCTGAAATAGTTGGCTAAACTAAAACAATAAAACAGTTTAAGATTCCAACTCGACATTGACTCATCTCCACATCTAGATATTTTAGCTATTTTCGTCCACCTTGACAATTTTCATAATTTTAGATTTTAACATCTTATTTTAGTCTTCTAACTAGTACTCGTGATAGATTCACAATTTGAAATGCAGAATTTTATGACACAAATAAAGTTTTCAAGACTTTAATTGAGCTTCGTAGAATGAGAGCGAGATGCTTATGATGTTATGATATTAGAAATGGAATAAAGTTGTTCCCATTTCTCAACATTCAGAATCTATTTTAACTTACGAGGACATGCATCGAAGCTTCTGTAAATTTCGACTTTACTAAAACAACCTTTCTGCTCCGTCGTCATATATTTCTAACCCAATACCACCGCGTCCCGAGGTGTCCTCGCGGTAACCGTTGTGTATCTAGGCCAGTTACATAGGTGTCAATGTTTATCGGTCGGAAGCAGCGCGGCCGTTCCGATGGCATTGGCGTAGCGTGAACGGTCACGTCCAGAAAAATGCGGCGCAAGTAGCCAATTAACATGTGGGATAGTGTGGGGCCGGCGTGCGTCTCGGCGCCTCTATAAATATCGGCGTACGCGTCCGCCCCGCGGGCCGCAGCCCGAGACGCGTCGCGGCCCGCACCGCCGTCGCAGCCGACCCGCCGCCGCCGTCTCCGCCCGGCACCGACCCTCCCTGATCCCGACCACCATAAAGACAAGACATAAAACTCCACATCAAACTTTACGTCACGCATTCGTACAGAAGACAATTTTCTCTATTATATTTCCAACGATTTCGACCAGTGTCTTTACTCTTTATAAGTCAAATAATTATTCATGTCTAAATTATCTTTCTAGAAATATCAACTAATGAAAAGACCTGCAACAGAGGTGATGCCAGAGCAGATACTTTTTAAAGTTTCTCATTTGGTATGGTGAATCAAAGAGTAGTAAAGAAGAACGTAACAAACAACGGCAGCATTCGGGCGTCATAGGACGCTTTTAACGATTGAACAGTGGGCCAATTCCGAGTGTATCCCGGAAGCATAGTCGGTCCGGGGCGTCATCACCGAACGGCAAGCGCGGGAGAAGCCGCGAGCGATCGCGCTATTTTTGTCTACCACCAGTTGAATAACCTCCAATCAACTATTCGCGCTAGCTTACTTATCTAGCATCTATCATTCTATCTCTGAAGTTCATGCGGTCTTTAGTTTCGTGTATTAAAATTGAAGAAAGTTTATGTATTGAACCGGCATGACAGTTAACGTCTCCGTAGCGTCCCAGAGTTTCTTAAACTTGACGCTAAGCAAATCTAAGGAAAACGATACTTTTGCACGAACTCCACTTCACTGACAATCGACCTTAACAGAGCTGCAGAGTTTAAAAGCAGTCAAGCACTTAACGTAGTCAATTAAGGATTTTTCACCCTTTTAAAAGATAAAATATAATCAAGACGTTAATGTGGTTAACGTAAAGTTACAATTAGTTGATACTTACACCCGTAATCTTAGTTGTTTTCTTGATATTTCCTCACTCGAGTGGAGGACTCAAGCCTCAAGGAAACAACTAAGATTACGGGTGTTAGTCTTTTGTCACTGGACTAACGTGTTTAGACATCTGACGTCAAATACCATTTACTAAAGAAGCTAATCTACATAAGAAATAACAAAAGGCGATGTTCTTGTGTGCATTTCGCATGCACGATGTGCGTACTCTCTCATAAGATGCCAAGTAATCTGTCGCACGTTTACTAGAACAGTTATCGGCTAAACAACAGTTTGGTGAGACGAATAACATGAACTACCACGATTTGACGCAGTTGTATGCATATTTTTGTCGTAAAACTTATAATTTGGCAGAGTCTAGTGTTTGGGGCCGATGAATGTAACAAAAATAGAACATAATTCCACACAGCTGACTCAACGCTGCATTTTGCCCTAAATCATGTATGTGAGTAGACTTCCCACTACACATAGATCGTTTTTGATTTACAATTATGTACCTATTTTAGTTCAGACTCTTTACTATCAGCACAGCTATCAGTGGAAATAAAAGCAACAATTTATTTGTCATGGCTGTCGAAGCAATGCAATTTAGCAATCAATATAATATAGCAACAGATAATTAAAGTGGTACATATTAAAATTTATGGCGACACACAATGCCAATGTCAGTGAAAATGCTGAACATACAATTCTTGCTGCATTTGTAACACTATGTTGTACAAAGATCGTTTTATTATAATACGCAATCATAATGAATGAGTGACTTAATCTGAAGCCGCCTCCAGACGCTTGGTGTTTGCCACAAATACCAAACACGTGCCAAACACCGAACACAAACACCCAACACAAACAAACATCCCCAAGCTTGGCAAACGTGCTAGTATTTATTGTCAAACATCCTTTGATTTGTGCAAAAAACACTGGCACAAACAGCAAACACCAAACAAAAACAGGCAAACACCCATCCGCACGTTCGTGTTTGTTGTTTGGTGATTGCTGTTTTCCGTTGTTTGCCAAGCATGTGGAGGCGGCTTTAGAGTCCATTCTCGAGTGAGAGGACGCGCGACAGCGTAGGGAAGTTCTTTCATACAAGAGTAGCACTACCGGCAGCGTTCATAACCTCCGTTTGCTTGCAGGTATCCGGGCAGGAAGGGCAAGACATGAGGTGGGCCATAGCACAGTATAAGAAAGAGTATCTAGTACTACATACAGTGCAGACACTCCCTGCCTCCCACCGACTTTTTACCTCACCCCCTCTAGTTGAATCGTGGTTCCTCTTAAGCAAATGCGTATTCCTGTCTCGCTCGCACTCAGTCAGTATCGCACATGCTCTTCTTTTCAATTTTTCCAATTTCTATGAAATGACAGCTATCAGCTAAAAGCCGTGGTGGTCCAGTAGCGAGTAACCTTGCCTGCCGTGCAGGAGGCGATGGTTCGATCCCCGTCCAGGCCGACTCGTACAAATGAGTTTTTCGGAATTTATGTACGATTTGTAACACCACTGGCTTTTCGGTGAAGGAAAACATCGTGAGGATACCTGCATGCTTCAATATCGAGGCATGTATTGTACCCGAGTTTTCGGTACTACTGGTGAAACGTGAATGTTCTGAGGTTTCAGAATATCTCTGACTACCCCCTCGGGGAATATAGTCGTGAGCATATGCTTATGACAGCTATCAGCTGACAGCGTCCAAGGTGTGGCCAAAGTTTGTGGAGCAACACCGCATTCAACACCCGAGGTTCGATCCGTCGATGAAACCACTTGGACAGGTTCTCTTTACTCTCGGAGGGGAGAAAATGTATTTTATTTACTGATCTCGTAGACATCAGAGTATTTAGTCTTCGTTGATTCTGAGTTTGAACAACTAACTTCGCTCATAGTCGATTTCTACAACTGCTTAGAAAGAAAATCAGTCAGATTCGTAGAACATAAATTAAGGTGCAAGTCTGCGCGCTAAACACTCTCGTCCTTCTTGTTCTTGTGGTATCATGATCTCTTATCGGAGGTTGGCTGTCATCAGGTCTACACAGGGCGTACATTTAAATACCTGTGTTACATACTTTACTGGGTTCTTCAGATTAGTTCAGACCATCAAACTGAACGTCTTTCGTTAGAGACAACATAGAAATCGCGAAAATAAATTGTTGTTCAATAGAAATCGCAATAGCCAAGCAACAGAAATCATTAAAAAATGTTTTGTTGTTCCATAGAAAACGACAACATTGGCCAGCCACTCGGCCCATATGTACGGAATAGCAATATTATTGTACTAATATCAATTTGGGCCCAATATTAAAAATTGAACAGTGTGATTGTCTGAAGCACCGCCTAAAATATGTAAAGCATTGAAATTAGCACCCTATCTATATATTTTAATTGAATGCGTAAATGATGGTTAAATTATCACTCTAATCATAATCCGGGTGGATGTATTACATGTTATTAGCAACATTAAACATCAAATCTTGTAAATTAATGCGCGCCATCAATCGCCTGACAGAAAGCTTTAGTTTGGAAGTTGGCCAGATCAACAAGTGATAGCTTGTGGGAAATATCGAAAATACGTTTTCAAAACACTGGATGTGTGAATATGCTTTGCAATCAGGTGCTAACTACATGTCTTTGACACAAAATGGAGCTAGCTGGATATTATGGATCTCAAGATAAGTAGGAATTTGAAGTTATTTTTTTAGAAAGCATTTCTTTCTGGTGGCGATCACAAAAATCTACGATATGCGACGGCGACGGGCTCACCCCCCGTCACACTGGCCAGAGTTTCGGTACAACTGGTGAAACGTGGATTTTTTGAGGTTTCAGAATATCTCTGACTACCCATATGTTATGTTATGTTTGTATCTATATAAAGATCAAAGTCGAAGCGACAGTAGGTACTCTGCAGCGGCCTTAGAATGATGCGCACGATTAGGCTATATCACGTCTTTTATCTCGTTCGTTCGCGCGCAAATAGGAACTGTATCTTAATCTTCATATACTGTGCCTCAATAGCTACGTAACTTGCCTCCAGTACTTGATTTTGTTTAGGACATGATTAGTTTTTAGGGTTCCGTACCCAAAGGGTGAAAACGGGACCCTATTACTAAGCCTACGTTGTCCGTCCGTCCAACCTATTTAGGGCTGTAACTTTTGAACCGTAATAGATCCCGACTCGCACTTGAACGGTTTTTGTAGTTCATATTACTACAGTACATAGTTAAATTCAAGAAGACCCTGTCTGTGTCTAACCATGGTGTCCTATCCCATATAAATGAAATTTTTGTTAAAAAAAATGGCAATATATGGCGTTATGGTATCGATTTGTAATTAAAGTTTACGTAAAAGTGTAAATTGTTACTAAAAATACATGATCTGACTAAAAAAAAAATCTCATGAGCCTCGGAAAATCAAGCAATTTACTTTGCCCGAAGACTGCCCGCGTTACGGCAGTCGCGTTCCATTGTTTGACGTTGGGCATCTGTAGTGTATAGTATTATCATAGAGGTATTATACCATGAATATAGGAACATACAGCTGAGAGAGCGAGATGTACCTAGCGGCACCACTGTTTAATAGAAAGAGATACGTGACGCTAGGCAATAGGGCCGTTTTTTTAGTCTCCAATTAATTTTTACAATTCGGTTTCCGTGAATAATTGCGAATCTAAAGTGAAATCGTAGATAATTTTATGAAATATACTGACACTACTTCATTAATTTATCCACAACTTCACGTTAGACTCAGAATTATAGACAATATTCGAATTTTTGCCTGCGAATAGTCTCCAAAAAACATCCAAAAAAGGTTTCATTTGACAACTCATGTGTTTTGCTCTATTCCTGGTATAATACCTCTATGAGTATTATATAATCTGTGGTCTAACACAGTAGCAGCACCCTTGAACTGAAAACTATTAGGACAAAGTATGTAGGGTCCTTCTTAATAAGTTGACTGTTTTTTAGGGGGATGATCGGACCATCAAACTAACAACTTCCATTGTGGGACCTACTCGACCCAAATGTATGGGACAGCAGATTGTTTTTCCCGATTTGGATGTTGGTCCCATAGAGAAAGTCGTTCAGTTTGATGGTCTGATCAAAACCGTCACCATATTATGTTGGACAATGTAAGTAGAGATGTAAGTTTATATCCTTGAATTGAAATAAAATTCTATCTAATTAAGATTCTTGAAATGTTTATAATCTAGCCTTAAGTAGCTAAGTACTGTTGAAAAGTAAATTAATTTATGTTCTCGCGTTTGTATATTAAGTCCCAGTCTGTGTTTATAATATTGTGCCTGGCATTCGTTTCATTATTTACTTTATTACAATAACCCACCAAAGTTTCATCACAATCAACGAATCGCAATCGAACGGTTTAGGAACTAATAAGGGACAAACAAAAAGATAGATTTTTTAGCTTTAGCCTTGTTTCATTTCCGAGGCTTTTTTGTCCAGTGTCCATTGAAAGAAGCGAAGGGCTGTCCTGTGGCACAAGGTAAGAGTTTGGGCACCGCAATTGAAATCTGAAATGTAGATTATTTTAGAATAATTCCTTTTTTCTACCCATGGTCGTACAAGGCCGATAAAGATAACTCGCGCCGAACTCGATATCAGTAAAACTTCGGCTGACGATTCGGCCCGCATCTTCATCGCAGTTTTCATACGAATACAGAGTTAAGTGCATTCGGCGCGGACAAGTGTCCTTCACCCAGGCACAGTACGACCAGGAAAATAATTCCGCTCGTCAATCTTCGTTCGCTTCGCGTAGTCAGGTACAGTACGACCAGGAAAATATGGCCGTTCGTTAATCTTCGTTTGCGCAGAGCAGGCCCGAGTCCCCGACAAAACCCGAACTCATTTAGTAATCAAAGAGTGCAAAGTCGGATAGCAGCGAAAAGGGCGCGAAAACAAATTAGCCAATAGCGTAAACGGATTGAAAGTGGCACATCCTGATTAGTCAATATAATTTAGCGCGCTATTAAAATTTGTCAACTGCGCAGGTACATCGGTAAGCCTTATAAACCTGGTACTACTGTACTAATATTTCCCGACGGTAGGTACTCGAAACCATTTGATAATACATCAAGTTGATGGCTTCGCTGGTAAGAGGGAAATTGACTGCCGTGCAGTCAATTGCCCGAATGTAGATCGCGTCGGTGATGCGTCAGTCGCGAAATCAATCGAACAATAGAAGCAGATAATTTTTGAAACGCAATCTTAGAGTATCGTGATTGGTTCACGCGGTTTTAATAATAGTCAACAGCAGGTACATCCATAAGCATTATAAACTTGTTACTACTGTACGCGTCCACTGCACTAGATCGAAATTGATGAGTATGGAGCGGATGGATTTCCGCGTCCATTGGATTGGCATCGCCGGTTCCATAGGATTCAATACAAAGCAAGAAATACGTTGACATTACCTGTATTGACTATTGAATGAATAACATACTCGTAATAAAGATTAGTGAATTAATCATCATTCACAATTTATACTACATACCTACGTATTGTATATATCATATTCTGGTTATCATGTAGGTAGTCTGGAATGAGACCGGACTAGATAAGATTCTGGTACTTTAAAATTAAAACGGGACCAGATAATTTGTTTAAAAAGTCCCCAAGATATTTTTATTGATTTACCATTTATAAAAATATATTTTAGCTGCAAATTTGAAATCTCCTGAGTATTTTCTGCAGAAAATGAGTTTTGCTGATATTTGAAACATCATTTTGAATGGCAGCTGTTTGCAAAAACTCCCATGTAAATATGTTATTATACCACTGATTGAGGACACATTTCGTTAAAAATATCTTGAGGGCTAGCCTAATTAATTAGAAAGTTTATTTCGTTTTTCTCAACAAGTAACTTTTTACACTTAGGGAGTTTTACCATTATTTTGTTTGTAAACATAATACATATCTTTAACTCCTACCAACATAAACTTTTCTTTTAAACAAATAATATTCAACTTGACCTGTAATAATCATTTATCTGTGTCACCGTAATGTTCGGTGTGATACCAAGAAAAACTACAGACCTAGTTTACGTTTTATTATTAGCACGAAATAGATTCTATTAGCCAAGGACAACCCATTTTAATTCCGTTTCTCTGATAATTTTAAATCTGCAGAGTTTATTCTAATTGTACAATCTGTATCTAGGATTGTAAGTATATAATTCGGTAAATCAAGCAGAAAATGTAGCGTATTGCTAGTGAGTAGATTAAAAAATATGATTTTAAATATTTAAAATCTGTGTCAACTTCTCTGCCTGCTTAATTTTTGTATTCTTCAATAAAGTATAGCTAAATATATGAAATGTGTTTTTTATTTGCATCTACATTTTAATTAATGTCCTATGTACTTGTGCTAGAATGGATCTGACCAAACTGTTGGAAGCGTAACAATTATGCCTGGGCCACGGTAACTCTCACTTCACATGGCATATTTGGCAAATATCACACTTGACATACATGTTGCCCAGCGTCTGTCGGTTTTCGACACACTTAAAAGGAGTGAAATAGGCAAATATGCAACCAAAACACATTTTTTATAGTTTTACTGTCTATTTTCACGTAGAAAGGTGTATTTGTCAAACAGTATATTTAATGCGCCATGTGAAATACCATAATACCAATAAAATTATCACGTTTTACCTGAATTTTTTTTAATCTTTCAAGTGGGAATTGACCCTGCACCTGCATGGGGTATAGGCATAGGACGAGATCAAACAAGAGATTATTGATTATAAGTCTTTAACCATATGACCGTGGGTTAAAGATATTGTGTCGGTATTGATTCCATGCAGAACATTTTTAATGTTTCAAATTGTAAACAATCAGACATTCACAAGGAAAACCCTTTGATACCGTTAAACCAACTTATAATTTGTAATTTAAATTTTTCCTGGTAACCTTTGATGACAGGATGATGATGATAGGAGGAAGCAGTTAGATGCTGCCCTTGTTTTCAAAATTGAAAACTCGAATTATTTGGTGACTCACTCGCATGTAAATGTTTTCTTATTTGAACCTCTATTGCATGAATCATGGAGCTAAAGTTTATAGCAGCAGTATTGCCTGCTGATGTCATGCGGTAAGACAAGCACCCAACGTTTCCACAGTAAACCGACCACGTACCCCACACCCGAACAACTCTATCTAATCTTCCGAGAACATCAAAAACGAAACATCTGTTACCAAAAATAAGGCACAGAATTCCTCATGAAAAAAATACTTTTGTGTAAAGTTGACAATCGTAAATTATGTAATATTGCCGTGAATTCACATTTGTAATGGGTCCAGAGCGTAGGTAAACGAATCCCGGGGCAGTATTTCATATAATAGTCAATAAATTATGCGTAGGAGGTGTAAATACCTTAGATTTTATGTGTAATCCAATATCCAGAAGAAAGTTGCAGTCCTATTTACACACGAGTAACACTGTCATTCATGTAAAATATCACACCATCACAAAGCAGCACTACACAAATTTTCACTTATAATTATTATATTATGTGAAAATATCACATAATGCGCCATTTTCGCAATAAATCCGAAGGACAGCAGTCGGCGATCGCTGCCATCTTTTTTGTCAAATGTCTAAAAACTAAAAATAACGCTTTGAACGAACTCTGGTGTTATTTTTAGAAAATACGACGAAACTTGTCTTGAAATCCTAGCAGTGACATCTATTGAAACTTTCTTCTTACTTCCAGCTACTGCTAGATGGCGCTACTTACTTCAAAAAAGTTTAAATAAAGTTTGCTGACTTCCAAAAGCCGTTTGTAATTTTTGAATCAAGGATACGATATGGATACGATAGCTTTGAAAATATTTTTAGTATTTAGGTATCAATACAATAAAGAAAAGAAAACCGTTTCCTTAAAATCTATTACTTACCTTAACTACATTAACTGAGCAAATAAGCCCATTATTCGGCAAAGAACTCAGATATAGGAAACAAGGAAACAAGCGAATTATTAGTATTGACACTGACAAGATTCATCTTGTCTTTTCTTCTAATATGTTGCGAAGGAGGTTCATATCAGTTTGTATTAGAAATTATGTTTTTGAACGGTTTTTTGTGAATATAGGTCAGGGACGTTGGATCAAGAATGGACCGATTTTTTTTAAAACGAAAAGAATTATGGCCTCATTTCTCATTCTTGGTTATGGTATCGTTTCGTGTGAAAAAAAAAGACAAACATAGATAAATGTCACCGTCTTCAACGTCAAAGTGTAAGCTTCCGAGGTAGTTCTCTTATTAGTTTGTGCTTCCGAGTCAACGTGGTTCCCAATTGGGACCAACGTCGTAGTGTTATTTTGTGTGAAATTATATTAGACCGGCGGCCAGCTACACTCAACTATACCTTATAAAATTAGCGAACTAACTCATTATGCACCTAAAGTAGACTAAAAATAAGTCAT
The DNA here is from genome assembly GCA_963693445.1 of Agonopterix heracliana. NCBI lineage: Eukaryota > Metazoa > Arthropoda > Insecta > Lepidoptera > Depressariidae > Agonopterix > Agonopterix heracliana. Next base: position 9,902,487 of record OY856310.1, read on the forward strand.
AAAAAACTTGGTCTGCCAGGGCGCAGCTTGGCACGTTTTCCGGTATGCTGAAAAATGTGGACCCCAAAATCACCCCATTTTACCTCATCGAATTAAAGGATGGAACTGGTCTGTTGGTCTAGAGGCCGATTAGTAAAGCCTAAAAAACCTGGTCTGCCGCCGCCTATCCTGGCAGGTTCATGGGTCCGACTGAATTTAGGGTGCTCCTCGGAGGGTGGATTTTACCTCATCGAATTAATGAATGAAATCAATGCCTATTTATAGACGACAGTTTGGCATTGCCATGTGGAATAAATATCTTTTTTTACTTTTTTATGCCATGAGATTCTGGTAGACCTAGTTATACAAAATTGTTACATCTTTGTCATTACATTAATTTATTACTATTATTTTGCAGACGGTTCCAAGGCATTCCAGACCTTCCAGACCGGAATTGGTTGAGCCGTCAACATCCAAGAAGAGTGTGTTCAGGAAGACATGAAGTTGAGATTAATACCAAATAAATACTAAGTCTATATAGGGTGTAAGGAAAGCATCATTAACCTTTAAACTACATACAGCTTGGCAAAAAAGTCGTGATAAAACATGAGGGCGCTGCCTCCACGCAAGAACGTCAAAATCACGCATAACCTGGCAACACCACCATACTAAAATTTTAGTTCCACCTGTCACCACGATCATGACTTTTTTGCCAAGCTATACTCTACCCATCAAACTGAACAATTTTTGTATGGGAGCAAATCTGTTAGAACAAAAAAAAAATAAGCTGTCTCATAAATTTGAGTCGGGTAGGTATTGCAGTTTAGTATGGAACAGCCTGATTATGGTTTATGGTTGTAGTTTAAAGGTTAATGATACTTTTCCTTTCCTTTATGCCTTATGCCATTCCTGCATAGCTGCTGGTTTCATCAGTAAATAAAATAAAAAGTTTAATGGTGCCTTTTTTATTTATTAATAAAGTCAGCCCATAAAGAGTATTAAACTATCGTTTAATCTCTACTCTTTGTGTGCTATTTTCTTCGTAACTGTCACATTTTTGACATAAACTGCTCGAGTATGGCAACAAATTTTATATAAACACTAGTGTTTACCCGCGAATTAGTCCGCACAAATTATATACCAGATTTTAAGTCAGATCATAAGCTATCAAACAAAAAAGTTTCATCAAAATTGGTTCAGTAGTGTTTGCGTGATGCGCGAACAAACAAAAAAACAAACACACAAACAAACAGACGGACAATATTTCTAAAAAAGGTTGATTTCGAGTCAGGGATACCTAAAAACCATATCGTAATCTTTTTTTTGTAAATATCTTCAATGTACAGACTGATACATTTCAGTTACAGTTTTGTAATAGTTTAGATTTTTCATAATTTATTATGGTATAAGTTTCTCTTTTCTTCACTTTTACGTTTAAACTTTGATTTAGATTTTTATCGATAATGTTATCGATAGGAGTAATTGAAGTGACATGAACAACTCTAGTTCGTATATACATAATTATATCAAGTTTCTATAGATAATCGGTCTCATTGGCACGAAAGGTGACATAGACAAAAGTCTATCCAACCCTTTATTCATATGGAATTTTTTTAACGTAAAAAAGAGAAAACCGATGCAAATGTTTCGTCTTAAAAAAAAGTATTCCAGTTCTGATACTTCTTCCTAGATATAGGTACCTACCTACTTAGTATATTACACACCGAGGGCAGGAAAAAAGTAAGAAAGGTCTCAGACCTCTCTCATGTAGGTACTTAGGTAATTGTTGACCGATACTAATTATGAGGTAAGGTCAAAGACTTCTGTACAACTTTTAACACGCGCGTATCGCGCTATTCATTTGGGAACCGGCCGTTTTGACAGACGTTAAGGCTGTCACATAGTAAATAAGTCATGTTTAGCGCGATACGGAATTCAGCACAGTTGAATAGTAAATAGAAATAGTAGCAATGCGATAAGAACTGAAATTGGATTAGGATTGAACTTCGATGTTTTAAATTAGAGCGATCGTCCTCCAGTGAGCTTAGCAGTTGAAAATTTCAAAATTACTACGGAGATACGTATATTTTTACTGCTGATTTAGCTTTCAAAAATCGCTCACTTGTAGTATGATTTTTGAAAGCCAAATCAGCAGTAGAAAGATACATATCTCCATAGTAATTTTGACATTTACAACTGCTGAATTCAGCAAATGAGATTCAAAAATCGCACTCCAGCAGTACTATGGAGATATGCGTCTTTCTAATGCTGATTTGACTGTCAAAAATCTTACTTCTAGAGTGCGATTTTTGAAAGTCAAATCAGCAGTAAAAAGATGCATATCTCTGTAGTTATTTTGACATTTTCAACTGCTGAGCTCACCGAATGAGATTCAAAAATCGCACTCCTGGACATCAAGATTGAGTTTCCATAGCTCTCCGCACGCGCCACCGACGCTCTTTCTTTACTGACTAAGTATATAATATAGGAACATAGACGAAAAATTTTCTCTTTCTACCTATACATAGACGTTGATATCGTTGTACCTATATGTTCCTTTACTAGTTCTCTAGTTGATTCAATTTTGACAGATTATGCAAGGTGTTCATGAATGACAATGTCTTTAGTTTCAGTGAACGCTGCACCGAAATAAAGACATAATATTAGCCGGAGATTGTAAAATTGTTGCGTTATCATTACGACAGAATCCGGGTGACATGACGTCACCAGCAGTCGAAACATCCTTTTACTTTCAGCTAAGTACAGTTCAGTGAGATCATGTTACAGAATACAGACTTACGAAGAGCTTTCGCAAGCCTACAAAAGAAACGAGAAACGTGACTAATACCTTTAGTCAAGCTACGTAAAATACACATACCACCTACTTCCAGATCTCTCAAGCTCTACGGGCTGTTTCCATTATTACCGGTAACTTTATATCCTTACCTAATAACTTAAATCTACTTCCTTATTCCAGGTTCTCGTAACATCAACCGCAGCACGCACAACAGCTGTCAATAGTCCACGTAACGTAACCTATGCGTCACGCTCGCGGCATCACAGCCCGTATTTGTGGTCCTCGTTAACAGCCAGTGGAGGGCGGTGAAAGTTATTGCGCAATGATGCAAACCAAACATTGCAGCTGCAGCGACCAGCGAAGTGTACACGATTGCTCTTTTTTAACTTATTGCCGAGTCTAATGGGCGATTTCGCGTTTTGTTCGCCTTTGTAGCTGACAGTAAACCTCTGTTTTATGTGGTTTTAGAGAAGACGATGGACAATGTAAAAAAAATTACAAACACTTAGTACACACACTCCAGAACATCGCCGCAAGCCATGGTGCCCAACAGGCTAGCAGCATTCCCCCTCTGGATAGCGAGACTGATTCTTTGTGTCAGGAAGCTACTACCAGCTCTTTGGTCACATGCTGGTACGAATTGGACTGTACTTACATCGATGATTGATATGGCAACATGATACGGCAATAATTCCAAGTCGTTGTGAAGTTTCATGTGCTACCTAGGTAACTGTTTATTTTGACCTTAGGAGTACTAGAAGTATTCCAGTTCTCGAATTCGTCGTCTTGCGCTAACATCCCAACTGGTAGTGGCACTAAAGCCTGCCTCCTTGATTTTCCAGCGCATATCGGGTCTTGTAGAATAATAATATTATACTCGTAACTACGAAAGAAGTTTGCACGAATTTCTTTTCTATCCTTATAAACATACAGTTTTGCATCTTGTTTAATTTGGATCACTTGTTAGGTTTATAGGTTAGACAGATTCGTTCTGTTAGATAAGAAGCTTTTGACGACACAGAAAGTTTGGCAATCCATCATAGTTCAAAAAACATTACGTGCCTACCGCATTAATCTATCTTCAAGAATTGTCCTACTTATTATGTACTTATTAGACACATCAGTTCAAGCCATAATAACTCATATTATCTAAATCTTCCGGCAAGTGGCGGCGGTCGGCGTGCGTAAGCCTTTATTAAGATTTTATGCAATCAAATCAATTGCAAACCGATTCGGTGCTAGGCACTACTTAGTTGCAATAGGCTTGTTGGAATAAGATTTTGCAATGAATCAGTTAAACATGCCAACTGCCAACATAGTTAAGGAATCCGGCCCAGTGATGAAAGGGTGTTTTCTAAGTTTTACAGCATGTTGAGTCCGTTTGACGTCGTCCATCCAACATGTTTTTTTAATAATACGTACAAAAAAGTACCTACCAATGTGTTGTGTTGTCTGCATAGTGCCCTGTATCATTTCTGCCTGCTTATCAAGACTGCAGTATTTTTTGACAAAATTGAGTCAAGATATTTTTGGACGATCTCCTTGTGACGAGCTCCTATAAGGATCGGCACAACTTACGGCACCTTTGCTTACCATTTCTACTCTATATTACTATGAGAATAATGATCAAAGTTTCATCATTATATAGCTCGTCACAAGGATTCCGGAAACATTTACAACTCAAAAACCCTACACAATTACTTAAACGATGAGCTATGGAGATGGACGGGTCAGCAGCGTGTAGAGAAAGTGACCCTTACTCGAAACTTCAGTGGCTAGGCCATGTATTGAGGAGGCCTGATGACCACCCATCCAAGAAATCCTTAGAATGGCATCCACAAGGCAAACGAAAGAGAGGACGCCCTAAAATAACCTGGCGCCGCTCTGTGGAAGTATAGATGCTAAAATCTTAACATGACCAGCACAGCTAGCATGCCACCCACGACAAAGCGTTTAAACGAGAAAAACGTCATGCGCGCTCTTTCTGTCATACGTAAAATAATAAGGATAGAGGCACATCTCGATTTTTATCGTTTTCTCGGGGGTGGCATGCGAGGCCTACTGGGAGGATATCTAGTGCTTCACAAGAACGCAACCGGTGCGGTGGAGAGCTATTATCCGAGCCATACCCCACGTAGGGGTAGCAGGAAGAGAAGAAGAAGACTGCAACTGGCAGATTTCTGATACAGCTTTTGGTCCACCGTCGATCGTCCCTTCTTGCCAAGTGTCCCGTCCATCTACACCTACTTTAATTTTTGGATTCGTTCTTTCTACTTACCCTCGCGCGTTATTATATTACCAAGTATACCAAAGTTCACATACCTAGTTATGATTTCAACAAGGAAAATATAACACTGAAATCTTTTATGATTCAGTTACATCCGTTCCATTCTGCAGACTTCAACTAATAGCCGTGTTATGTTACAGGACTGCCTAACTAATGATTGCATTAGCACCGCAAAAACAAAAAAGCGCGGCAATCAGTTAACGTAACTGTCTTCAACTTACATTATACTGTTTACATTTTCCGTTACGTCGAGATCATCAGGCGGAAAGCGGAAGTGGCGCCATGTTTTGCGTTTTGTTGAACTTCTCTTAACGACATCATTTAAGTAAAAAAGCCGGTTATTCTGAGTTCTCTTTGTGATGCAAAGGTTCCGTATGAAAGATTTTGTTTCCATATTATGTCAATCATATCGCCAAGTATACTTACACCTTACTCATACAAAATTATCAACTTTTCCAAAGAAAAGAAATTCGCAAAAAATATTTTAATTTTTTATACAAACTACATTGCACTTATTTAGTATGACAAGTCCCAAATTTATTTTTGCGAATTTCCCATTATTTTCTAGGGGAAAGTTTTTCAGTTTCATGATTTTGAATACTCTATATAACTCCCTCTCATCCATCCGTGAGAGGAAGCCTTTGCCTTGCAGTGGGATTCTAAAGGCTATAACTGACATGAAACAATCTTCAACAGATCCCGTTCCAATCGCATACTTTCTACGTTCTTTACAAATTGTTACCAGCCTACCAAACAAATTGTTCATTGATTTCATTTTTTTGCCAAATATAATTACCAATCTATATCTCTACAACATTACAAACTTGACTATCGAAAGAATTTATAACCGTCATCATCATCAGCCTATCGTCGTCCACAGCTGAACATAGGCCTCTCTATATCTCTTACCAATCTATATCTCTACAACATTACAAACTTGACTACCGAAAGAATTTATAACCGTCATCATCATCAGCCTATCGTCGTCCACAGCTGAACATAGGCCTCTCCCAAGGCGCACCACAAGACTCTATATCCTTGGCCTTCCTTAATTTCCTTATCCAGTCCTCCACCGAAAGATAACCGTTATAAAAGAAGGAAAAGGCATACCTAGAATTTATTTATATTCCGTGCCACAAGGATCATTAATAGGTATATAAAAAATATTATACAGGGTGTAAGTGACAGCCTAGCAAATACTGAAACGGTGAACTCAGACCATCAAACTGAACAACTTTGACAATGGAGCCTCAGGAAACGCGAAAAAAAATTAGTTGTCCCATACAAAACTGCTGTACCCGACTCAAATGTATGGGACGGCTGATTTTTTTCGCGTTTCCTGAAGTAGGTTCCATAGTGAAAGTTATTCAGTTTGATGGTCTGAGTTCACCGTTTCAGTATTTGCTAGGCTGTCACTTACACCCTGTATACCGGTGTACTTGACTGCCTGTCTGAGGCTGAGATTCAGAGACGTCTTTTAGGCGTGAGGTCGAAAATGTATGGATTTTAACATAGGAAATTTTTAAATCCAACTTAAGACCTAAAAAAACGCTAGACCAAGTCCACGACTCATTGGGGTCAAACACAGACAAGATAGAGGTGCAGCGCATGGGTCAACAGGTTGTAGAGTCAAATCTTTAACTTGTGCGTGTACTTATTGTGACCAAATATTCTAAACTTGCTCCAAAAATTGGGAATTCTTTTTGTTCCTACAACTTCCTGGAAACCTTTTAATACGGACTCCTAAAAGGCATGTTGTCAAGAAGCGTTGATGTAACCAGCTGCAGCGTCTGCGCCGGGGGACTGACAAATCCACTTTTCTCTCGAGTTTCACCGCGGTGCGCGCGCGCAGTCTAACCTGCGACGTTGTAAACCGCGCGCGTTTATGTCTCTTCCACCACGATCTGACTTTACGATATTTTTGTTAAATTCTTGTTGTTTTTACCAAAACTAGATTCAAATTGAGATTGTTTGATATTAAAGTGATTTTTTAGTAAACTCGTTCAGATAATTTTGTGCATGTGTTGTCGTATAGCTCCGTAGAAAGTTTTAACTTGGGTGAAGAAACTTATAAAACAGTTTTACAATTTGTGCACCGCCCAATAAACATTTAAGCTGAAAAAAAATCTTTTAACCAGTACAATAACAGCTAGAAGTGTTATAAACGATGTACAAAAGCGTCAAAATATATTTAAGGCTGTGGTACAGCATAAATATATTATTTTATACAGAACATCTGGTTTAGGGCTGTATAAAGCCGAAATTATTACTTTTGGCTTCTAAATGGCACCGAAAAACTCGAATATACAGTGTATGGAGTAAAAAACCGCTATAAGCAAGTTTATAAGACTAGAGCAGTATATCGACTGAATAGTGATCTAGAATTATACTCTTGTGTTGCCTAATTCTGTACAAGAGCATTAAATATTGCTATCTTCTGGATATTGGTGTATAATTACTCTTTAGTACAGTCATCATATTAGGCTTGATAATAGCTGTTCAATGGTTATCTAGGAAACCCTTATAAAGCAAATTCCTGTACAAGAGTGTAATACAATGCTATCTGCTGCTTAAGAGTTTAGTCTTAGACTATTCTAAAGCTAACGCGATTAGCGAAATTTTTCCCTATAGTACAGCCCTCAGTTTTACAGTAGATCATTATAACGTTGATAGTGTTTCAATAGATAATTATGCAGCTTATTGAATATTTTAATGCCTAAGTAAAACTGGTGTACCTAAATGTCAGTTTTGCATAGTTAATTATTGTGTTCATTGTGAATTTGTTTTGCGCTATTTTCAAGAGTCAAAAATGGACATCAAACCATGGAAAAAACAAAAAAGAAGTGGTGAGATAAAAGAAAACTAAACAAAGCATATTCACAATTGCTGTAATATTTACTAAACGTATTCTTTTAAGCAGCTACTATAGTAATTAAATTCTAATGTACAACCAATGTTACTCTTTAGGCTGTTGTAAATACTTAAATTACAGCTTAGTTACGCAAAAAGCTTCATAATTGAGTACTAGAAGAGCAACAGCTGTATAATTGAAGACGCCATTAAGCCATAACCTAAAAATCATAATTCATAAAATATTTTTACGTATGATATTGAAAATTTCGGCGATATTGACACAGAATTTTACCTGAATACCATACAAAATTAATTTGTTTTCAATAGAAAAGTCTGCGGACTTATAAAGCTAGTCTCAAGTTGGGTTACACCGTTCTCATTACACAAACACTTTCGTTAATATCTATTATTTCAAGAGCGCATGAGTTTTTGGCTTACTATTAGCATACATATTCACGAAGAAGAAGCAGCCGCAAGCAAAATAACGACCAAGGAACAAATAATGGGTACCGCAAAATAATATTTGTTCTATTCACAAATTAAAATATTATGGCCGCCGCGTGTCCGATGATTCGATGAATAAATAAGTCTGAAGAAAATAAGATGGAAGGATTCAACCACGAAAATAATTTTATTCTTATATTCAGACGTTTACAAGCCTGAGACTGTATATAAGAATAAAATACGTAAGATTTGAGAACATTATCTGCATAATGGTATATAATTACGCTCTAAGTCAGCCATTGCGCCGCTATTACACAGCTGTTAGACAGCTAGATCTACACTTAGAGCTGTATAATTTGGGGCCCATTTTGCGGATATAACGGCTGTATATCCGGATATACAGCCCTAATCCAGCCAATTTGTACAGCCTAAACTCTTCAAAATTTTCATTGTACAGCGTTTATACAGTTTCAAATGCTATCTGGGCGACGTATTGGAGTAACTGTGAGGTTTGTTTTAATTACAATGTAATTAATTATGTACCTTGTTAATTAAGTAGTACAGTTTATTTTTCTTTTACTGTCACAACTGTAACTTATCCCACTTTTGCTTATTTGTTCGTAATTATTAATTAATTAGTTGTTTCTCTACCAAGTTTGCTTCCATTTAGAACTTTAAATTATATCTTACAGCAATTCGATATATTTATCATTTAGGTTTTATGTGTTTGATGGTACATTCCTCCAATTTCTAACAAACTTATTTTTTTTAATTTAGTAGCCTCCTCGGATGTAGCCTGCTGGGCAAATGTATCTTTTCTGTTAATAATATCATCGACCGACCTTGCACGAATGTATATAAGTCATATATTCATCTTTTCTGGGTCTACCTTGACAACTATATTACCTATACCTAATACCTATCAGAATACATAATAATATCATTTTTGATAACATTCATTCCTTAACTAGGCAACGGCGACACATCAAGCTATACAATGCCAACATAAGCTGGCCGCGCGTAGGTCGAGTAACGATAACGTCGCGTGACCAGCTTATGTTGGTTTTGTATAGCTTGATAATGTATCGCCGTGTCTACCTAATGTTTGGGTTTCGTTTAGGTATGTAATTGTCCAGCTGACTAAACACAAAGTGTATTGTTTAAGGCGCATTAGTATACGTCCTGCTTGCGTGCCCGTTTGCTTCCGCGACACACATGGCTCGTCTATCCTCCTTTCTAAATTGAGTAAAGCTGTATTCGTTTACATGCTCGTTTTTAAAACCTATGAATAAAGTTGTTCGTGTGATTTACAAAGTATAAAGAAAGTAGGAACACTTCTTAACGCCGCCGTCTCTTAAGAAGCTATATATCCGTTAGCGTGCTCTATAAAAACGAGGTTTATTTCTATTTTGAATAACTATACTAACCAATCAATCAAATATACTTTATTTTACACCAAAATATAAACAGTAAAATACAGAAAGAAAAAAACAGTAGGTAGGTACAAAATAAGGCGGTCCACGGTACCAATATAATTCAATAAATCTAGAAACAAATAAATAATATTTTATTAATTGAAAAAATACATAAACACACGACCGAAATCCCTTTCGTGGTGGTCAGAAACATATTTGCTAAAACTACCAACATTCTGGTCAAACCAAATATAAATGCATTTATTCAAAATAGTAGGTACTCTGTGATTCAAATCAAAATACTTAACCATGATTCATTATGTTACAACAGACTTATGTAATCTATGTTAGTATAATGTCTGCGTCTGTGTTTTATTATTCCTAGCATTGAAACTATATTTCAAAGGAAATCTGAGAAACCACTATCCCAAATATTATAGTTTCATTGACTTTAACAGGAGTGGTATTTTTGAAAGTCATACGGTTGAACTCAGCAGTTGAAAATTTCAAAATTAATCTACTACTACTACTACATCTACTACATACTGCTGACTTGACTTGACTTGTCAGTCAAATCAGCAGTATAAATATAGCTTTTTTTCCTACTATACTTTACAGGGTGATGAGTAGATCCTACTCGACGTAGTGCTAGGTACTCGACGTAAAGGGAATCAACGTAGGTAAACTCGGCGTATGGGGAACTCGGAGAAAAGATGCATATCTCCCTCCATAGTAATTTTGACATTTGCAACTGCTTGCTGAGTTCAACGTACATGAGTTTCAAAAATAGTTAATATTCAAAATAGGATTTGCTATGGTATTAAAGTAAAATGCTGAAAAAACAGGATACCTACTCTCCTTTAGTCAGATCAGCCGAGAAGATTTAGTTTTGTATGAATTTTGTTATTATTTTGTTCCATGAGCTTATTTTGATTGTTAAGCTATCTTTGATACCTTCTGGGGGTAAATAATATTCTTATCACTTTCGTAAAGAATTTAAATAGTGTATGAAAACGAACCCAATATAAACAATAACCACAATAACATTATTCTTGAAAACACTGTAATAGACCAATCAAGAAGAAAGAAAAATACCTATTATAGCTACAATTTGCCTCTTTATGTATGCACTAATGGTGTTAATTTATACTCCATTCTTCAGCCAATTTCCACCAAGTCGACACAAAAAGCTAAACGTTTTTTGTCACTCACAGAGAAAATTATAAAAGTCTTCTCACCATTCTCCGGAGAAGTTGTAATCAAGATTAAACTCCATTTCCTTTCTATGCCGGAATATAAAGCACGGAAACAAAAGAGATTGAAGAAAAACATGTGGAAAAGGCAATTGTGATTTTTTCCTCGTGTGAAGTTTTCAAGATTAACTCTTATGGATATTGATAAAGGTTGAAAATGGCCTGCTTTACGGGACTTCGGTTTAACGACGTTATCTAGGTAATTGAAATCGAATTAAGCTGCTGCATTATGTGAACGGATCAACAATGAAGCCGACATTATGACCTTAATTTCTTTAGTGACCATTGTTGACAACAATCGAAATGAGTACGTAGGTAGACAACGTACGAACCCACGACGTGAATTAAATTCACCAATATAAGCCATGCAGTTCAATAGGGCTGCCTGTAAAGATTTTTTTCTACGAATTTAATATTTCTAAATATCTCTACTAGTCTTACTTACTTATCTTACATCGTATTCTAAAAAAATACTTACCTATAAATTGGAGAGTAAGTGAGTCCAGCAGCGGGGCCCTCGATCCAAGGGCTTCGCAATCTAGCTCATCATTAGTGCTCATTAGTGCTTTTTAAATAACAATGGTTCCTTTTTAGTGTCTTTATTATAGACAAAAATTCTAAAAATATTTTATCAATATTTAGTGCTCTAAATTCCTAACGTTTTGGTGTCGCAACGTCTCCGAACCCAAAAAAGTAAATTTTGATTTTTTCTGATTGTATCAGCATCAAGTGAACACCACTGAACTAGGTATAATGAGGCGGTTTTTTTACTGTTCGAAAGCCTATGGTCCAACTTAAAAACTGCAACATTTTTGATACCGAAGTTAGGTTCGTTCTTATATAAATACGCCTAAAAAGAAATCTCATTCCATCCAAAGATGAAAAGACGAATCTTGGACGTTACTAAAACTGTTCTAAGAATAATAGAGATTTAGAGTGTTTCAAATCTCTATAACTCAAAATATCCTTTAAGTTTCGTTGCGTTTGCGTTAAGGTGTAGTAGAGTTGTAAAAGTTCTGGCCATACTGATATTATGGTCTTCCCTCATTATGGATCGTGTTCGGTACATCGCTTATTTATTTCATTAATATTTTAGATTTAGAGGTAGGTACGTATATTTTACACATTTTCCTCATACGCTTATGTTTGTTCACGTAATGTTTTAGTACCGGCCGTTACCTAACAGTCAATAAAATGCCGCAGTTAATAAAAGGGGTTAAGTTGCCTACTTATAATACTCGTAGTTACCTAGGTATTATTTTATTACTTCGTAAGGATAAAGTACAGCTTATTAGTCAAGAGGGAAAGGGATAATGATCATAACGTTATGTACTTACGTATGTTTATAGTCAAATGAAACAAGTAGGTCATCAATAAGATAATTATTCGTTTTAGTTTTTCTAACAGTCTTAGGTATTAACTGCGCTAGTCTAAAAACTGATCTTTGCGAAGAAATCATCATGTACGTTATTTAAGAAATTTTACCTTTCGGATGAAAGATGATCGTAAGATAGGAGAAGAGAAAACCTCTGCTTATCTTCTTATGTCGTGTCGATAGTCATTTTGTTTTGTCAACTTCCTCTAAACAACCGATCATAAATTTAATTATCTGGTAAATATTTATATGGGTCACGCAAACGCATGACACGACTCAAGATAACTTAGAAGTTAAAAGTTTTGAAATCCTCAAGCTCGGCTGGGTTGCCCAAAAAATATTTAGGCTTAAACAATTTTTCTGTGGGAGCAAACCGATCGAAGCAAAAATAAAATCAGTTGTTCCATACTAAACTGCAATGTCTACCTACTCGACTCAAATATATGCAGCAGCATATTTTTTGTTGTTGCTCTGATTGACCTTCGACCAATGGTCGAAGGTAAAAGTTGTTCAGTTTGATGCGTAGACTTAGTTTAAAGGGATGCTAATTATATCTAAGTATTTCACCTGTTATGTCATAGCACAATGCAACGAATGCATGCGTAGGTATGCAATGTGAACGATAGAGCGATCACTATACGTTTAAGCATACACTTTTTGGTGCAAGACAGAATATAATCCACTTTGTTCGGAACAAACTGAATATACAAGTGATAATAGGTATTTTGATGTACTATTGTTGTGGCAAAACTACTTGGCCGTAATGCTTTTGCCTTCTGGCAACTTTCGTCCTTCACTGTATGTACAACCGTTCTACAAAACGACAGGTTGCATTTTATATTGTCTATATAAACGTAAGTTCCAACTGTGGCAGGCGGCAGCCCTACAAAACTTTTTGGGGACAATTGGAACGCCTTCGTCTCGTGCTATAGTTTACATACGAATTCACATGCGCAACGTAAAACAATTGCTTCTAGTCGAATGCCAATAGTGTTGAAACTACTACGTGATATATTTATCAATCGGGGTGGGTTTACGAAAGTCTTGCGACTCGACGCCTGGGTAACGGTTGACTGGGCGCCTTATTGGTAACGTATTTAATAATTGTTTCATTAATTTAAAACAGGATTCTAGAAATTACTATCTATGTAAATTTACTTAATAGTTTCATGTGTAAATGTTACTTTAGTAGGAGATAGAACTCTGAAGTTAAGCTAAGAAAATATTTTAGTGTGAGTGTGAAACGTTATTGACGACGTATACCTACAGCGTGTAAACTTAAACCCACTCAAACTATCAAACTTAACAATTTTAACTATGGGATAACTTTGGAATCGCGAAAAAAACAGCAATAATTTAACAAAAATCTGACAGAATACAAGCATAGAGATTAGTTTCTAGATTGTTTCTGAAAAATTTTATTGAAAATATTTTACAATCAATTGTATGGAATGCGCTTCGAACTAAGTATATCATACATAAATAAAGCTCACGCCATTGTCCCACTAGGCTATAGGCAGAGAGCACGGACAGCCACACGCTACGACTCTGACACACCTCTTTAGCCTCATTCACATTTCATCTTTTCATGCACTTCCGTCGATTGAGGGTGCACGCACTTGCCCTTTTCGGAAAAGATAATTGATTTTTATCATGGTATGTTTTTGTCGGACGGCCTCTCCCAAGACTTCCGCTCACCTATGCTTGATATTTCATTCGTAAGTCTTCTTTCATTAATTCTCTCTCATGACCGAACCATCTATGCATACTCCTCTCAATCCAAGAGTTACTATATCATCCTTCAACTTACACCAATCCCTTATTGCCCCTCCCCCCCCCCCCTTCCCCCTCCCCCCTTCCCCTTCCTTATCCCTTTGTTCTTGATTCGTTCTACCAAAGTAAAAGGTACCACATATACTTCGTAAGGAGCGCATTTCAACTGCATTCACTCGATGTTCGTACCTTTTATTCCATACCCAACATTCACTTCCATAAATGAGGGTAGGCACCAACACACCATTGTGTATAGCCATACGTGCCCTTTTTCACACAGACGGCATTAACCACGGCGTGCAGGGCACCATTTTCCTTATTTCCCGCAGTCACTCTACATCCCCATCACACTTTCCATCTCTCTTAAACAAACTTAATTATTATCCTCTTAAGATTACATTTCCTACGGCTTTTCTGACAAAAGAGATCTTTAAAAATCTGGTTTCAACGCGGTTCAAGTTTTACAACGGAGCTCATTATAGAAGCAAAATAAATAAATCGAACAAAATGTAAGCTAAATACCAGTTCATAATAATTATTCTTACCGCGCATGCACTATACGACAAGTAAGTAGGTAAGTACCTAGTAGCTGTTCAAAATACAATCCTATTAACCAATTCAAGTAAAGTACCTAACTACTTACTTAATTTACTATACACGACATGTTTACTTTGTCATCTTTTAATGTTAATTTAGATCAATCTAACCACTCGCGACACTTAGGTCTAATTGCGCGATCAATTTAACATAATTAATTAGAAAATTATAGGACCAGTTTACAGTAAAGTTAAATCCTATACGAATTTCTAAACTATTAGACAAACTGACTGTTAACAATTCGTTGTAATTTTAATCTATTTGAAAAGCACATTAAAGACTGTACCTAATTATCTACGCTTTTTACTTGCCGTGGTATTATAAGATAAAATACGTATACATAAAATAAAGAGGGCCAATGGGTCAAGACCCACTACTTAGAACACGATTTCTTTCAATCGGACGAGCGGCAAATCATCCAATAATTATTCTATTATCTGTGACAATTATTCTCAACCTGGCTCGTGGCCTGGTTTCAGGTGGGTGCTAGGTTAAAGTGAGTAGTTTGTTTTTGGAATGGTACCTAACCTTTATACCACAAACTACGCATCGAACTGAACTACTTTTACTATGGGAGCAAACGAGTGAGAGCAAAAAAATCAGCTGTTCCATATCCATACTAAACTGCCTGCTTGCTATTGAACAGAACAGCAGATACTTTTTGTTCTCACAGGTTTGCTTCCATAGTAAAAGTTGTTCAGTTTGATGGGTAGAGTAAGTGGGTTAAAGGTTAATGATGCATTTGCTTACATCACTTATACATAGGTACAATACTAAAAATAGTAAAACAAAAGGTTATTTCATACTTAGACTTTCTCCAAAAGATTGAGAACCGCTGCATATCAATTGTTACGCGAGTACACTAGATGAAGTCGAGAGCGAGAGATGATAAATAGATCGACAATCATAATCGTAAATAAATGCCTGTGATCAGATCACTTCTCTCACGCTTTACTATGCAGATACTTTCGTCTCGGAATTTCATATATCGTGAGAGAAAACAAAACATTACTTACTGCTTTTAATCACGTCACTTATACGAGTTTGTCGTTTTTCACTTAAAGAGTCATTTTAATGATTTAATCGTGCTCTTCAAATGCATTTGTAGATTAACATTTCCAATATTATTGGACTTATTCGTATTATTTATCAGATATAAGTACTCAGACTTTTGATACATTGCAGTATGACTCCCGAGACTCAATAAAATCTTAGACAATGTTTGTCTAAATTGACACAATATCCCACACAAATCAACATGCATGCTGTCGGGTGGCACAAATATAATACGTTGTATTTGATTAATAAACTTAAGTCGTATTTGGTATGTTAACTGGTTCTGTTAATAAAGGTAAATCCTTCTTGATAGGTATGTAAGACCATCAAACTGAACAACTTTCTCTATGGGACCAACACCCAAATTACGAAAAACAATCTGCTGTCCCATACATTTTGGCTTTTGGTTTGCAATTTTGTTTGGAACAACAGATTTTTTTTACGTTTTCGATGTTCCTCCCATAAAGAAAGTTGTTCAGTTTGACGGTTTGATCATCTCCTTAAAAACCGCCGGTACATAAGATATTAATGGCGTTCAACCTACACCTGTATTTTTATTTGCTTTTTTGAGTTTGTACTCGAGTTGACTTGACATCCACTCAGTCAATTAATTGTAAGTATGTCCAAAATGAAAAAAAAACGTCTTCGAAATTTCCTCCAGGAAGCGACTGTGAATAGATACAAGCATAAACATTTAGTGAAAACCCAGACAAAAAGTTAGGTACGGATATTTTCCATTG
Source organism: Agonopterix heracliana (assembly GCA_963693445.1). Lineage (NCBI taxonomy): Eukaryota > Metazoa > Arthropoda > Insecta > Lepidoptera > Depressariidae > Agonopterix > Agonopterix heracliana. Next base: position 9,919,056 of record OY856310.1, read on the forward strand.
ATATTTTATAGGTAGTACCTACTACCGTAAAATTTGAGAAGGTTATCTCATAATTGCGTAACAAAGTGTTTAACATTTTAACGTTTTTAACATCTGTTGTTACATAAAAGTTTTGCGGTAATATTGGTTTTAAATTACCAACACTTTCTACTCCAATAACTATAATGTTCTGAAACATTTACGTTATTGAGATATTATCACATTTAATCATCGCCATCATTATCGGAGAACACATTACATCGATGCTCTATCTATTGTTGTTCCTGTTTGTTTCGTGTGTGCTTAATGGTGAATAAAGTTTTTCTTTTTTTTCTTTCTTTCTTTCTTTCTTAGAGTACGAAGCATGCAAGTTAAATTTGAGCAAATCCTTTAGTGAAGTAGGTGTATAAATAATTCGTAAACAATTTCTATCTATTTTTTCTTTCTTTTTATAAGTGGCGACGGGCTCACCCCCCATCACACTGGACAGAGTTTCGGTACTACTGGTGAAACGTGCAATGGATGTTCTGAGGTTTCAGAATATCTCTGACTACCCCCTCGGGGAATATAGTCGTGAGCATATGCTTATGCTTATGCTAATTTCTATCTAGGTCCAACCAGATTAAATAAATCAAAGAGATTTAATAGTTATTTGTTATGCTAGGCTGCAAAGTTGCTTTTTGGCGCGAGTACCTACTTTTATTGAATCCTGAGCTCTTAGCGAAGGTTTCAAAGGTACGAGACGCAGAATAACTTTGCAGCCGAGCGAAACACACAATTTTTCACCTCACAACAGCGAGGACAAAAAGTTAATTGCTAAAAAGAACATTTCAAAAAGTTTTTATTTTCGTGCTGGCCAGTGTCATGAAATAGTTATTAAGCATTTTCTGTGGATTGGCGGTATATAAAAATATTGAATAGACAGATTCGAATTTCAAAAACTCTTTCCACGCTAGCGGATAAAATACACTTTTGCACTCAGATTTCGAATGATAAACAGAATCTTTCCGAGCTTGTGAGGTGAAAATGTTGTTTTCTTGCATCAATACCTACATTTGGTAGGTAAGTAGGCAGTTTGATTTTATGTTATAAGGTAGGTTCCTACATGTTTTGAATGTATAATGTTAACAGATGAAAGTAAAACTAAATGTAAAGAATCGATAACTGAAACTGAATAACAGAAAATTGATTTTTCAGTAAAAATTTACCACGTCGTTTTACGAACTTATATCGTAATAGATTGGTAGTTATTTCAAGAAGTTTAATTTACAAATTACAAAAAAAAATCGTTGTTATTTAGATGAAGCAACCAAAAGAAAGGTTTTGTCACAGAGTACTATAATGTTTTGTATTACACGTTGAAGTCTTTTGTACTGTGTTCTTTATTTAAATTAAAGTAACATAATCATTATACGGTTCTCAAACTTAAATCTTATTATATTTTATTACCTTACCTGTACTTAAAAAACATAGTCTGTGCAATCTTTAAAGCTATAAAGATTATTATCCAAAAAATGCAATAAAAAGAAAATGTGTATGTCGCGTTGAACTCTTTTGTATTGCATTTTTCGTCAAAATGGCCCACTTCTCGAAGATATAGAAAATGTGTACAGGGTCCTTCTCAATTTGCTGAAAATTTTTAAAGTGATGACCAGACGGCGGTCTGGCATTAACTTACTCGAAAAAAAAACACCAAATGTATGGGACAGCAGATATTTTTTTCGCGATTTCGATGTTGGTGCTATTGAGAAGTGCTATAGATTAAGTATTACTAGGTTGTTTTGTTTATGGTGGCATAGTAAATGAGAAAAAAATCATACTCAATACTCAATATTTATTGCTTCATAAGTAGGTGAAAGTACTAAAAGTATTTGCGAAATAAATACTAAGATACCAGACGAATAGAGTTGAGTTGAGTTGAATTAGAGGGTTTAGCCGATGAAGAAAATAGTACGTAGGTACCTATTGAACACGCTGAAAATAATTATTATCTTGTTACTAAAACAATAAACTATGGTCAAAGTGATGCAACTGGCTTCAACAATAGGTACATTAAAAAGTTTGTTGAGAGTTGTAGCAAAGTTCGATCACCCCGAAACGAGAATACGGTCTTGAGTTTATAATATGCATAAAGCTCTCCAATTAAAAGAGCGGCTTTCTTCAATCGATCTCTACCTGTATCAATATTTTGCGTAAATTATTATCAATTACACCCAAAGCAGTGACTTCCGCTTCCGTTTCATCTCTCATAATTGCTATCTCACAATCTTTTTGCATGTCATCGAATAAAGTGGTAGTTGTCTCGTTCCAGCGCACTGCTGTTTATCATACACGTATATCGCTCTGTTTTATTCATATTTTGTGATAAAATCTGAAAATTATAGTCCTTTGTTCATTCAGCATGATGTTACTACACGATGCATATGATGTACCTACTGAAAAACGCATTATTAGTTATATGTATTCCACATTCTTTTTCAAATTATTTTCTATGTAAGTACTAAGCGTAATAAAATAAAATGCATAGCAAAGATATACTAAGGTACTAACTTAGAAAAAGTATATGTCTAGAATGAGCCTCACGGTTATACCGTATAAAACAAAAGTGGTCAATTCTCATAGGTTGGTGTGCGTGAGGCGTCATACAAATTATACATGTATAGGGTTTAGGGGCGGCAAGTGCGTCTTCGACTGTCAATCTTGACATGTAACTTTATCAAAGGGTACCAAAAAATTTTTTATTATCATTTTGACCCAAACAGAAAAACTGAAAATTTTAATTGTTGTCTAATCTCCATTAATTTAGATTTTATTTTGAACTAGCTTTATCATGCGGCTTCGCTCCTGCTGCATTCGCTTTATTACCGGAACAAAAGTAGGAAGTAGTTCCTCTATTTTTATTTTTTATTTTTATGTTTATTTATTTATTTATTCAACCCAAAATCAATATATGTATAAAAAAAAAAACGAATCCGCAACGCAGGCTTCGTCAAACCTTAATCACATATCTATCTATTTTAATTTAATTTCCTGTCTAAACTATCCAGTTGTGTAGTTTAGACAGGAAATTTAACAGAGAGTCAGATAGGCATACAAAATACAAACACACTTTCGGTGCATAGTGTCGATGGATTCTAGTCATTAAATACTCCGTTATTATCTCAAAATCTCAATAGAGACCTACCTAGTTAGGTATCTTTGGGAATGAGTTTAACTTATAAAATACATGCCTATAATTTTAATAAATCGATAAGTATTATTTTTACGGATATGCAATGAACATAATTGCGGCTCGCGGAAATTGATGGTTACTGGTTTGGCAACAAAATAATAATATTCTTATTGAAGAAATAACATTTCACTAGAATTGCCAATAGAGCATTGCTATTAATACTGACTTTCAATATCGTTGACACAAATCTAATTCAAAAAATCAATTGATCAAGCACTGATGATATTAGAAGATAAGAAGACTACTTTCAGAAGCGGAAAAAGCGAATTCCAAACACGTCCGTTTGTTGATGGTTTAACGATATTATATTGTGCCAACAAACTATCTTTAATTAAACACAAGGTCCCGATAATCAGGCCATTTTTATGAATAAATTTTAAGACGTAAGAAGTTTGTGAAGGGACTTTTATATAAGTACTTATAACTTTTTTAATTGCACTCGACTCTGGGTATCAAAGGGCAAACTTATACTTTCACTTCGGGCAGGTCACGCACTGTTGTAGGGCTGTCAAAGTAGGTCTACTTAGCAGGGTACTTATTTTATGCTCCAGCAGTGCCCAAGACTTCGTGCGCGCAGGCCCTGTATTATCGGCATACCACTAAAATAAACATAATTTGAACAACTTACAAAATAGTTTTTCTAGAGAGAAGTCTGCGGATCAGGTCGGTTACCTATTCAAATTGGTACAGGCCTATTAGCTTTTGAAATTATACTTAGGGCCTGTTTCACCACTTATGAGTAAGATCTTGTTAGCTTATCCGACAGATATTTTGACATATTTTCATACAAAATACGTCAAACTATCTGTCGGATAAGCTAGCAAGAACTTACTCAGAAGTGGTGAAACAGGCCCTTAATTTATAAAATGGTACTACGTACATTTGCATTGAATCAACCGGCCCAATATTAAACTGTAGTCTTTGAACCGGCCTTCTATAAAAATTTCAACATAAAATGGTCAGTCCTTTCAGCATAATACATATTCAAACTTCTTTGAATGTTTAGTAGATTTTCCAGCTTCCTGTGTGTCAATGTGTTTTAGTTTATTTTTCTTTTCGAGCGTTTGATTATCTTATTAAATTTTTCGAGCATTCGACTCTAAACACTATTAAGTAATCTGTGTCTAAACTATTATAAAACTGTAACAGAAGTGTGTCTGTATACCTACTTTGACGACATTTAGAAAAAAAATGTTACGATTATGGTTTTTCCCCGACTCCAAATCAACAGTCCAAGTCTGTTTGTTTGTGCGAGCATCACACAAAAACTACTGAACCGATTTTGATGAAACTTTTTTGTTTGATTGCTTATGATCTGACTTAAAATCTGGTATATAATTAGTGCGGACGAAGTCGCACTCTAGTCCTGATTAAAATTTTAAGTAAGTATGTATGATTATTGAATATTTTTTACCTACCTATTTAGGTATTTAAATAGGTATACCCTGACCAGGAAAATAAAAAACCTCGCCATGTTGCGGAAAATCATTGGAACTAATTTTTGTACTTGGAACACTAACATTAAAGGTGACAGTCGATTGCAGCGCCCCCAAACCAGGTTTTTTATATTCCTGGTCAGGCTTTAAGTAAAGAAATTATACAGTGTTCATCTTAATATGCTGACAGTTTGTAAGAGGATAATGAAACCGTCAAACTGAACAACTTTATATCTGTGAGATCAAAATCGAAACTCCAACATCGAAATCGAGAAAAAATCTGCAGTCTCTTACATTTTGGTAGAGTATAGAACCCATCGACTTCAATGATAGAACCGCTGTTTTTATTGCGATTTCGACGTTTGTCCCATAGAGAAAGTTGTTCAATTTAATGGTCTGATCATGCCTTTAAAAAACCAGAGAATGAATTTACACCATATTATTAACACCTAATGAAAATCAAAATAGGATTCATTGAAGACATTATCAACCTCAGTACGTACCCATACGGTTACCGACCGCGTCCCAAAATAACGACCTCGAGGTCGTCCCGAGACGACCGAGTGAAAGTCCACTCCCCCTCGCTTCACTACCTCCTCCGCAGACCAATACTAAACTGGCTTTGTCTTCCGTAGTGTAGGCTCTAGAGTTCCACATTGAAGTCACACGACCGAACGCTTATGCGAACGTCGCAAAGACGAAAATTGTTGATTTGTGTGATTTCTTATTTGGAACGAAATGTAATAAATAGTTGGTTTAGTGCACTTATTTAGATGAAATAACAGAACCACATGATGCGTTATAGTGAAAGTTGGAGCAGCGTTATTTGTCTGTATTCCGTTGTGCAACCAAATTCTGTCAGCTGTTTAACTTTAGATACTTAAGTCAGAGACACGAATGAATGAGGAAAAGTTGATGTTAGCACTGGAGTGCGATTTTTGAATCTCATTCGGTGAGCTCAGCAGTTGAAAATGTGAAAATTACTATGGAGGTACGCATCTTTCTACTGCTGATTTGACTTTCAAAAATCATTTCACATTTTCAACTGCTGAGCTCACCGAATGAGATTCAAAAATCGCACTCCAGATTACTGAATACGTAATGTTAGTTCTTCTTGGCATTCGACTGATTTCATGAAGTATCAGACCATCCAGCAGTTATAATATGGAAATAGAATTAATTATTACCGTTGGCGCGCTCCATACAAACGAAGTCTGGTTATATTTTCAATACACGCACTAGCGCGTTCGTGACAAACTTTTCAATAAACCAATACCTTTGCTCATTCTCTTTGCCTTTGCCAACAACCTACCTGTTTCAGCACTTCTGAATAAGTTCTTGATAGCTTATTGGACAGATCGTTTACTAAAATATGTCAAACGAGCTGTCAGATAAGCTAGCAAAAACTTTTCAAAAAGTGATAAAATGTCCTTAGTCTTAGGGCCTGTTTCACCACTTACGAATAAGTTCTTGTTAGCTTATCCGTCAGATATTTTGACATATTTTCATACAAAATACGTCAAACTATCTGTCGGATAAGCTAACAAGAACTTACTCAGAAGTGGTGAAACAGGCCCTTATTCTAACATATTAACTGCAGCATTTGGTATAAGTACAAGCGGTTGTTTCATTCGCATGTTGCTATTCGCGCGGTTCGCGTTTGAGCTAGCAACGAGGCTACGACATTTCTTCTCAACTCTGTTTTTGCTTAAAAAACAATCCATGAGATTGAGATAGCTACTCCCGTAAACTACTTGATACTGGCAGAAATACAGGTACTAAACACACAAGCAAAAATCAATTTATTTAAGAAGTATCAGTCTTACCTAAGGATTCATTTGTAATCAGATTAAAGTTCCGTAGCAAGATGTTATCGTTTTATCCAATCAGAATAAGGTTAACAATTCTGTTTGCTAATTGAACGGACTAAAGAAAGTTCGAGCCGAGCTCCATTTACATAATACTTGGCAATATTTCACACTCACGCGCCGCTAAGCCAGAGGCTACTCGTGCTTGCTTACTTCCTTCGATATTATCGTTGTCGTTTTATTCTAGGGCGGCACAGACTAGACGGACCAATAGCTTATTAGTTACGGCTTGCGATATCGAGAACCGTGCGGCTCTGTATACCACAAGAGGCAAAAATTTTTGTAATGTTGTATTACCCGTTTTCGTCAGACAGACCTTTTCCCTTCCTATAGAACAGACTATAACGTATCTTTATTTATACTGGGTACAACTTAATATGCTGACGGTTATTTTAAGACGGTGATCGAAACAATCATCAAACTATACAACTTTCATTTTGGAGACAATATTCTGTGGTTCCATACAAAACTGGCAAACCTACTCGACCCAAATATTTGACAGGTGTTTCTTTTTCGCAATTTCAATGTTGGTCCCGTAGAGAAAGTTGTTCAATTTGGTGGCCTGATCATTCCCTTAAAAGCCGTCAGCCGTGAGCACAACGATATCAATGTACTAAAGTGTCTATGTCTATGCGTGAGCATACACCAGTAGGTGGTTCTAGCAAAGTTCTTATCCACCGAATGAAAAGTCTGTAATTTATGTAAACGATCCCGATATTATCGTATACAGTAACTCTCGGTAACTCTGCCTGCTCCCTCATTAAAAACACTATGAAACAAAGAGTATTGTCTGGTTTAAGCAAGTGCCGTTAATCAAGCCATTTTTGTCCTTATATAGTATAGCCAAGAACTTAGTCGAGAGACTTGGAAAGTGAACATTCATTTCTTTGTTTGAAAGACAGCTGGATGCATCAGCAACAATGGGGTTGCAGCAAGAACCTCGTATGGTATGATGTAATATTATTTTTTGCTTTATGGGCGTGCAAAACGTAGGTACTTATATTGTAATAGTCAACATAGAATTTAATTAAAATTAAACTTGAAAAAATTTACCACACATAATTTCCGAAGTCATGAAAGTACCTAGAATTAAGTAAATTGAAAATCTCCTAAAATCTTCCCAAATTCTTCCCAAATCCGTCAGCACTGATAATTTTTTAAAATTTTGATCTCTATACAATTGGTACAGTCAAGAGCACATCAAACCTTGACTTTTTAAAGATTTAAATGTTATTTGAGACGCGCAATATAGATTTTCTAAGCTGTTTTTCCATATATAAATTATTACTTTTATTTATACCGTCTACTAGTGTTCTAAGTCAAAGTTTTGTATGAAATTGACTACTCTGATACCACCTTTGGCATGATATTCTCTCTAGCTTAGACTTCTACGTACTTCATACAACGTTACGTATGTCATCTTTACATAAGCATGAAGCGGATAATATTAAAATGTTTAGTAAAATCATTAAAACAATGATTTTCGACCAAGAAAGGCAGTGAGCGTGTCGTCGTAGGTACCCATAGAATTACCTCTACTAGACTACTAGTCAAAAGTACCTCCTACCTTAAGGTGGTTTCAGTCCATACAAAACTTTGTCCTAGAATTATTCATACAAAATTTCAAAGCCTTATATCTTCGTAATTATGTTATAATTTGTAAATATTATTTGATACGCGCAGTCTAAATTTTCTAAGCAATTTTTACATTAATTTTATTAATACCGTCTACGAGTGTTCTACGACAAAGTTTGGGAGGAAATTGACAACTCTGCAACCACCTTAACATACATTTTCCTGACGGTCGTCTTTTCCTGAAAATAACAAATAAGTAGCCTCGCCTTATTTACTGTACCTACTCAGTCAATGTTAAAACTAGTTCTTTCAAAAGTAATGTAATATTGTACGCCGTTATTGTGTCAACTTTTCCGGCAACGCGTCAAGTGCGTGGAAAATTGTAGATATAATTCATGGTTAGATGCAACTGCATGGATAATTCATGTTTGGTATAAGAATTGAAAAGGAAGACGATGGTTCGTAAAACGGACCAGATTAAAAAGTACCTACTTATAATTAGTAGTAGTAGGTAGTAAAAAACCTGTAGGTATACTCGTAGGTACTTAACATTTCTACAGGGTCCAACTTAATATTCTGGATGACCCTTTTTTAAGAGGATGATCAAACCATAAAACTGAATAACTTTCTCTATGGGACCAACATCGAAATCGCGAAAAAAAAAACAGCGATTCCATACAAAAATGCAAACCTACTCGCGCCAAAATGTATGGGTCAGCTGGTTTTTTTTCGCGATTTCCATGTTGGTCCCATAGAGAAAGTTGTTCTGTTTGACGGTCTGATCATCCCCTTAAAAAAGAAGCAGCACTTAAAGAAGGACCCTAAGGCCGAGATTCAGAGACGATTTTTTCCGTCTTAGCTCGAGCCAAGTAGGGTCGAAATGTATGGATTTTGACATACGGGAGTTCGATCTCTGAATCTCGGCCTAAGTACTTAATGTAAGTATAATCGATAACAACTGAACACAATGAAATGGGATTCATTTAAGAGGATATAATTCGGAGCGCGGTCCATACAAACGTACTATGGTGATATTTATACAAGCATAGAGATTTGTTTCTAGATAGTTTTTGCAAAATTTCATTGATTTTAATTGGTTATTATTGAAAATATCACCATAGTACGTTTGTATGGAGCGCGCTCCGAGTTATATCCTCTTAATGGGTCAGACTCTTCCGTTCGTTATTATGTAAATAATTAAATTTGATGTCTAAAATGGCCCCTCTGTAGATAAGTTCACAAATAATTGTATACTTATCTACTTACATTATAATTTGAATAAGAGAGATAGTGTAGTTTTTTTTTAAATCTTTATTTGAAGAGCTACATGCACAATTTATTTACCTACTTATTACCCATTCATAGGAACCTACTGAATCAGTTCAAGTTCCATTTGGGTCAAGGCTAAATGCAAAATGCAGTTCAGTCAGTTTCAGGTCAATAACTTTGTTTGATCGACAAAACTGTTTGTGACAGTTTAACATGAAATGATTTTTACTTACAGCGTTAACCTTATATTTACTTATATTGAATCAAATTATAAAACTGTTGTCGTGAATGTTAGTTAATTTATTAAATGAATGAAATGTATGACGAACGAAATAGGGTAGTACCTATTAAGTTTAACTAAGCTAATTAGGTACTTTTGTATGAAAGTCGAACTCAACAGATATTATCCATCCACTTAGCAATAAGTGTTAATATTGCAGTGCTCTAACAGAGCTCATGTCATGAACAATTTTAAATTTAAGACCTTTTGTAACACATGAAGCAATAAAATATATGACTATGACTATTATGTAGGTATATGTAGGTAAAAAATTTGGAATGTTCATGGACTTAGAGTTCAACTATGGGTAGGTTGATCTGTCGCCACCGTGTGTACGAGTAATTTGTGTCTAAGGGACATTCTATAAAAATTTGTTGCCACTTTTCGATTTGATTGAACGATTTCATATTAGTTTCAAGTTTTTATGAATAAGTTATTTACGTAATTGCGGTAAAACGACAACACTTTTTTTATTAATTAAACAGAATAGGTATGACCATTGCCCAAGTTTTGCCGGCTTCGAACTTCAAACTCCGATATTTCGAAGTTTCTGTTGATAACCCTATACCTACTTGTCTAACAGTTATAATTTACAAAAGGTACTTATACTTACATAGGGTTCGAAACTTCAAACATACAACAATCCTGTCAACAATATTAAAATATTTTTTTAACATCATAATGACTCAAAACATTTTGTATGGATATATTTATCCAAATTCAACCCCTTTACGAACCACACCGCTAACGGATTCGCTTTAATAAGTAGGTACCTAACAGGTAGGTTCCACAAAGTACCTAAGTAGTACGTACTAGGGTCGTTCACCAGCTCGCCAGTCGCTAACCGCCCTCGGAACACAGTTGGCCTCGATGTAGTCTTGTCTTGTATTACCTTTCGCTAAAATCATTCGTTTAGCATACCTACTGATAACTGCAGAATGCAACTATATGCACCTTGTTACCGATATTGCACTTAAACCACACTTAAACGGCTAAGCACTCGATTTGGTATTCATTTAAAATTAATTACAGTATTCTGTTAATTCCGTTAATTCGTAGGTAAAGCTGGCTAGCGATATTAACCTCAAGAATTATAATAAATATTTAATTTGTTTTGCAGTTAAATCAAAACAATTTATGATATTATTAACATAAGTATTACCCAGGTATAGGTACGTGCATGTCAATCAGATCAGACTTTGAAGAAAAAAAATCCGATCTGATCAATAGAAAAAGGACAAACATTATATTTTATATTCACTACACGTAAATATAGAGACAAAAACTTCACTCGAACGATAATTTCTTGACAAAATTATAATATAACAACATAAAATTCCAAAACACATTGAATGTCTGACCAAAAGAAAACTAAATCGAAAGGCAATAATTTTCTAAGGTACTATTACTTAATAAATATTATGTAGCTTATAAATATTATCAAAACTAGCATCAAAACAATATACATTAGTTCCAAAAAGGTATTAATTATCTGGAGTGCGATTTTTTAATCTCATTCGGTGAGTTCATCAGTTGTAAATGTCAAAATTACTATTGGAGATACGCATCTTTCTTCTGCTGATTTGACTTTTAAAAATCGCTCTCCTGAAGCATGATTTTTGAGAGTCAAATCAGCAGTAGAAAGATGCATATATCTATAGTAATTTTGAAATTTTCAACTGCTGAGCTTAGCGAATGGGTTTCAAAAATCGCACTCCCGCCCCTTTTAGAGACAAGACAAACCTAAATGACTTAGGTACTAACAAATGCATCATGGTTTGGTGCAAGCCAACATTTATGAGTGTCTAGCTAGAGCTAGAAGGACCCTACGACGCAGTTGTTTAGACGACAATTGGCATGCATAGCATGTCTCGAGAGCACTTAGGAACATTAGGAGAGCTGCAAGTTCATTTGTATCTACCTGTCACCAGCAACTAAGTATATAATTCCACGTCATCTAGCAGTGTTGTGGGAGAAGCACTTCTCATGTTGGTAATTCAAGCGATATCTACTACACGCCAATTATTATAAGCAATTTTTAAAATCTTAATCTCATCAGAATCTGTTCAGCGGTTTGACAGTGAAAACATATTAGACACATTTGCATTTATAATGTTGGTATGGATAGTAAATAATCAGGAAACTGGAAAATAACTGACTAAAAACAACAAATGACTTAAAACAAAGTTTTTTATCCCTTCTAAATTAAATTACAAATAATCATCAATAATTCAATTATACCACTAGCTAATTAAATATCCGAGTGGCGACCCGTTTCACACGAAATTAAAAGGCAATCAATGCGTTCCCACGTCCCGTCCGTCATGTTTTTGTATTGCAGCACAACACAATCCTAATTTTTTCTTTACTTCTAAACTTTTAAGGATAATCTATGATTGAATAGTGAGAGGATAATCTAGTAGACCATTGGATTTACCACAGAGACCGTCGGTGGCGCGTCTCTGAGAGGTAAAACTCAATCTTGATATCTGGATTCGAATCCGCACGGACGACATGCCATGTACCAATGAGTCTTTCTAAATTATGTACGTAAATTACACCAACTGCTCTCAAACAGTGAAGGAAAACATCGTGAGGAAACCTGCATATTATGCTGAAGAAGAAATTCCGACGCGTATGTGAAGTCTAACAATCCGCATTGCGCACGCGTGGTCGAGCCCAGGGTGTATGGGCATAAACTAATATATCGATCATAATTCCCTTTCGGGGTGGCCAGAAACATTGCTACAACTACCAACGTTGTAGCAATACTCGCATTTAGCAATTTAAGTTTCAGGATGCAATGAGGTGTCAAGCAAGGTGCGAGGTGGCCTTTTACCCACATACTCGTATAAACACTACACAAGAAACCTGTTACCTCTATTTATTTATGTATTGTAATTTGTAATAAGGTATATTAATTACGACATAAGAGTAAGAAGCAGTCAGAGCACGTTGTACATATACAGGGTGTAAGGAAAGTATAATTAACCTTCCACATACTCTACCTATCAAATATCAAACTGAACAATTTTTACTATGGGAGCAAACTTCTCAGAGCAAAAAGAATCAGCTGTTCCATACTTAACTACAATGCCTACACGACTCACGACTCAAATGTGCACATGATTAAATATGTATGAGACACCTATTTTTTTTGTTCTCTCAGGTTTGCTCCACAGTAAAAGTTGTTCAGTTTGATGGGTACAGTATTAATGATACTTTTCCTTACACCCTGTATACTCTTGCAAAGGTCGTTAGCATTCAAACCATTGCCACTACATTTTGTAATGATGTCGCAGAACACAAAGCGACACGGACACCTGGATAAGGATTCAGGAAATTAGCCATTAGCGTCATAATAACAGAGTTCTTACATGGACCATTGTTGTCATGGTACGATTATAATGCGATAAATTGTTTCTTTATGTTAGTTGCGGTGGCATATTACTTAGTGGGATTGTTAACCATCTAAATACTGATCTTAAATGTCTTATCTTGCAAGAAATATTCTGCGTTTTCATATCTATTTTAGAAACTTTTCAGGGGGTTTATTCGGACATTCTATTTTCGATTCGAAGTCGTGAACATTTTCATTCAATTTGAAATATACACTCTGTTGAAAATCCGATAGAAACGAACGAGATTTCTCGCTGCAAGGCTGATTCAGTGTTTATGGGGTGTAGAGCATCTCTGCGATGGGAATGGACCAGGTCTGCCTGCATAACTTCAGTCGGTATAGGAGTTACAGACTTTTAAAGGTCAGTAAAAAATTAACGATCAGCTGCAAGGCTGAAGCGACTAAACCGACTGAAGTTATGCAGGCAGACCTGGTCCATCCCCATCGCAGAGATGCTCTACACCCCATAAACACTGAATCAGCCTTCCAGCTGGTACACTTATCTCTTTATAACATTCAGAGGATGTAGAAACTGAGAAATAATTTTTCGATAATCTAATTTAACGCCGACAAGCTATACTGGATTCCAAATAAGGACGATAAGATTTTCCAATTCCTATTTAGCTTTCTGGCCAATTCCGATAAGCAAATAGTATAATTTATTTATCAGAAATATTTAGGTACTATCCGACATATCGTGGACGTTACTCAAGCTGTTCTAAGAATAAGTGAGGGCAAGTGTTTCAAATCTCTGTTTCTGTAATTAAAATGTCCTTAAATTTTCGGTGCTATTTGGAATGAAGTATAGTTTATTTTATAAAGTGAAATACCTAAGTAACTATAAAGTAATAATGTACTTAAACGTGTTTTGTTGCAGACGGTCGTGAATGCCGGGCCGCATGGATGGCGGCGCACGCGTGGCGCTCGCTCGCCTTACTTCTAGCTACCACCAGTCTTGTACTAGCTAAGTGTAAGTACCTGTTTGATTATATTATGTATCATTGCTGAGATGATGATCATCTCAGCCGCCTTCACCAGGTCGTCGTTCTACCTTGTGGGAGCCTACATACGCTGCACTTTCCCGTACGCGGTCGCCACTCGAGAACTTTACGGCACCATCGGCCATCGGTTCTGGGAGCAATGTGCCCTTATAATATGTAGGTATATACTGAATGGGTAACCTATCTTACTTCAGAAATGTTACTGACCGAATTTCAGTTATTCGGAAACGGTTTAGGCACTTAGGTATAGATTTTTTGAGTTTTTCCTTGCACCAACATGTATTTAGGCTTAAACGTATTTAGTTGGTAGTTCTCTTATTAGTTTGTGGTTATGTCTTTCACACTGCTCATAGAAATGACAGTGACAGCATCATATTGAAACAAGGCAAGCCAGCCCTTTACAAGTATCATTTTAGAGAAAATTTTAAATCATAATCTTTTTTTTTTTTTGACGACGGTCATGCGTGCTTGCTTGTATGCATGTTGGGGAGTGAAGGGAGGGGGGGGGCGCCCCCTGCCTGAGAAAATCAAACAGGTGTTTTTAAAATTGTAGTTTAAGTTACAACATGCTTGCTGCATTCTGAAGAAAAACAAGACAGTAAGAAATCTGGCTTTTGAAAAATGTGCCGAATAATATTTTGGGGAAACCATAAAAGCGTTAACGATTTCGGAGAACTAATATTCGGAAGCCACTAATTCGAAAGTACGGTAACTACTGAATGACATTGAAGTGGCAAACCACGCTATCAACTTTAAGATGTCGAGTCTACGCAGCTGGTTTTTAGCCTACGTAGTCAGTCCATCCGTCCGTCTGTCCTACCTATTTAGGGCTGTAACTTATGAAAGGTAATAGCTAGACAGTTGAAAATTTCACAGAATCTAAACTATTATAAAATTGTAACTGAAGTGTGTCTGTACATTGAAAATATTTACAAAAAAAAGATTACGATATGGTTTTTAGGTATCTCTGACTCGAAATCAACCTTTTTAGAAATTTTGCTTGTCTGTTTGTTTGTTCGCGCATCACGCAAAAACTACTGACTGAACCGATTTTGATGAAACTTTTTTTGTTTGATAGCTTATGATCTGACTTAAAATCTGGTATATAATTTGTGCGGACGAAGTCACGGGTAAACACTAGTATACTTTATTATGGCGGATTTGCTAACAATGGGGGTCCTCATACAAGAAACTAGTTTTTAACTAAGTGTTTTCTTCTCGCTCTATAGTAAAAACGGTAATACATACAAGCGTCAACCTTGGTGTGATTACACAGGGTGTAAAAAAACCTGTTTTTGCCTTTAGCGGGTGCTTCAGACCATCAAACTGAACAACTTTTACTATGGAGCCAACATCGAAATCACGAAAAAAACACCAGTTTCATACAAAACTGTAGTAATCTCGACTCAAGTGTATGGGACAGCAGGTATTTTTTTCGCGATTTCGATGTTGGCTGCATATTGAAAGTCGTTCAGTTTGATGGTCTGAAGCACCAAAGGCAAAGGCTCCAACAGAGTTTTTTTACACGCTGTAGAGCAAACCTGTAGAGTTCGTTCGAGTGGTCTACAGGAGTGCGATTTTTGAACCTCAGTCGGTGAGCTCAGCTGTTGATAATGTCAAAATTACTACGGAGATACGCATCTTTTTACTGCCGAGTTGACTTTCAAAAATCATGACCTACTACAAAAGAGCGATTTTCGAATTTTCGAGCGAGCGAATGAGATTCAAAAATCGCACTCCAGTATAACAACAAATAATAAAAACCGACCAAGTATGTGAGTCGGTCTCGCTAAAGGTCCCGGAGAAAAAAAAAAGGTTGTAAGTTAAAATGTGGTTAAAAATAGTGTGGTGGTGAAGGTATTATTTTTATTAAAATTGGACGGATTTGTTTTTAGGACAAATCGGCAATTTCAAGCGATGGCGATGTTGATTTGGGAGACCATAGGTTATACAGGGTGAAATTGATATCATTAGCTTAGCATTCTTTTAAATAAGAGTCTTCGCATCAAACTTAACAACTTTTACTATGGGAGCAAAAAGATCGGAGCAAAAAAAATCTGCTGTTGCATATAATACCTACCTATATTTGAGTCGAGTGCATAGCCTAGGGCATTGCAGTTTAGTACCTATGGAACAGAAGATTTTTTTTTTTGCTCCCATAGTAAAAGTTGTTCAGTTTGATGGGCAGACTCTTAGTTTAAAAGGTTGCTAATGATATCAATTTCACCTTGTATATAATCGCTTCGAATAGCAATAAATACTTATGGCACAAATTTTCACCAATAATGAGAATAAAAACAAGATATTATATTACAATACAATCAACATTTTAAAGTGATAACTATAACAATGAACCTATGTTTCTTTGTTATAGTATAAAAAAAAAAAATTAAATAAATAACGCTCACAGGCACATACATTGTAATGATCCCAAACCCTTGTGTCCCTATCCTTGTGTTTATGGCTTTTCCAAGAGGTATCGGTATTGAATTTACCTGATCTTCGCTTCTTTCATCTGAAATACCCAACTACATATTTAGAACCTCAAAGTTCATTTGTAAGTATTCTAAGATCATCCTAGGGCTTGAGGTATTCTCCGTGCAGTTTTACGTTTACTTAGATTTATAATGAGACCTCTCAGGATCCTCTAATAATTTGAAGAGTTTTCAACCTCATTTTAGCTAGAAAAGAACACAGAGGAAAGCTGACACTAATGTCTAATGTGTTTCAAGACAGGTATCGAATATAAAGCATTAGGATTCTAGCAGAACCAGAAAGTCTAAGTAAAGGTTACAAGAATCATTAAACAACCGAACAACAATAACCTTGCCATAAAATAACATATAATAGCCATCTCTGATAAATCATGATTGCCTTTCTACACAATTTCTCCGAACTATATGATGGCTTGGCTGTTGAACCATTAAGTAGGTCCGAGACACCAAGTTTCCCACCATTCGACACGGCGGGAGCGGCCTGCTTTCGTCCATAGTAGTTCTGTAGGCCACATCGGTACATACGAGCATCTACTGCCCTACAAGAGACTGACGGATCAAGGCCGCGAGCGACAAAAAGGCACAAGTTCCCGGAGACTGGTCAGGTTATACCTATTCACGAAGCTATAAAACATTTTCTTGTTTTTTTAGAAAATTGCAACTTATCTACAGTACTTATGTAACAAAATACCCTAGTAATATTTAAAGGCGTGTTTTAGACCAACAAACTGAACAACTTTCTCTATGAAGACAATGACAAAAAATAGTCTGCTGGCCCATACATTTAAGTCGCTAGGTGTACCTACCTACTGCAGTTTTGTATGAAACAGCTGATTTTTTTCGCTATTTCTATGTTGGCTCCATAGTGAAAGTTGTTCAGTTTGATGAACTAAACCACCTTTAAATATTACACTAGGGTGTTTTATTACACCGTGTATATGATAGTGGCTTTTATAATTAGGTAGGTAGGTAGGTACCAGCCAATGTGATGCGTAAATAAGTTTCTTCTCTTCATGGTGTCTGTCTTCAGGGTCTCTGTCTTTGGCATAGAAAATGTTTTAGTCAGTAAATCAGGTCTAAGCTAAGAATGTTCACTCTATGTTTTTCTCAGTCTAACTAAGCCTAAGTTGTCCCAGTAAACTGCATCACAACAAACATCCGCATTGTCACTGTAACACAAAAAGCCTCATCTTGACATTTATCAAGACAACTAATTGTCGTTTACTATTCACAACTTTGCTTTGTAGACGAAGCAGAAAATATTGTTTAACTGCTAAGCAAAGCTTTGAGTTCACAGATTTATCTGTGTTTGAGTTCATATTTAGACAACCTTATTCTTACGTCATATTTAAGAGCAAATAAGAAGGTTTATGATAATTAGGCGTAAAGGTATAGGTAAGTACCTATATAAAGTTTCACAAGGCAAGATGATGATACTGAAAGATATAAATTTAAAAGTGAAATCAATCTTCGAAATAAGTTGTGAATCATTGAAAGATGTCAGGGACGGAGACAAGTTGCCTATCTATGGACATCTTTGAACATTTGTTTTGTGAAGCATAGCATATGCTCACGACTATATTCCCCATGGGGGTAGTCAGAGATATTCTGAAAACTCCGAACATCCACGATTCACTAGTAGATACCTACCGAATCTCTGCGACGTGCTTTGTTAAAATCACTTATAATTCCAAATCTTTAGTTTACCTACATGTTTGTTTATACAGATATGTAACGATTTTGCTTCTGAATGGTTGAACATTGTAACTCCTTTTTGCAAACTATTGTTATGTATGGTAAAAAGTTTTAGATGCCGCTCTCCCCTAAGAGTTTAGAGAGCATAGTTGATTCAATATTCGAAATAATTATCATGTCATGTCAAATAGTTAGGTACATGAGTTTCCATAGTAATTGCTCTAAAAATTCGATGTTCCCATCCAGATGCTGAGTTGGAAGCATGGCGCGGCGCTGGCCCGCCACCGACATTACAGCAGGAGGCAGAAGACGAGAAACACGACGCCGAAATGCTGGCTGCCATCAAGGCCTCCATGCAGCAGTGGGAGTCCAAAAGAACACGGACTAGGTACATTAAATTCAGCCATTTATTAAAGACTCCTGAAAATGGAAATATTGTTGATCTCTATGAGAAATATCTACTGAAATTCTGTATCATTTTCTACGGGGAAGTCAAAAAATTTATCAAGATTTCGTGCGTAGCTAATTAAGTTGGATACCATTTTATAGGTTTTGTTGAATTGATGCTGTCGACAATTATAAGACTGTGCTTGGGAAAGGCACCTCGGCAAATCCTTGGAAACTATAACATTGCTCAGCGAAATTTCAGATAGGCTTTTAAAAATAATAAACAAATAAGACATTGCTTTCACTCTAAATTTCACAGAACGAAACTTTCTATTGCGCAAATTCATTAATTTCGCGAATGAATGCGTAAAAACTCTACTGTTGCCCGATTCCCACGTCGCAGTCGTTATTGAAAGAAAAGTGTTCGCATTCACGTAAATTTATGTCATTGCGGCCTACTTATGTGCAATGTTCATAGGTTTCTTCATACGTTTCTTTCTAGCATTTAATCAGATCTGAGGCGACTGTATAAATTTAAATTTCACATAATTAAACAGACTATGCTTCTAATAAATCACTAGTAGGTAATGTAACAAAGGCGAATATCTGTTTCATTATCTCTCGATCATTCCGATTTATGTACGTAAGCCTAAGGCTTTATCATGAATCCGACCAGCGAAAAGTTTTTAATCTAAGATCCGAACTTTGTTTTTCCCACACATGACCCTAGACTTGGACAATACCTGTATATGGACAAAGGTTTTTCTTGGGTATGAAGTCCGTATGATGATACACAGTCCGTAACCCAATTATCGATAGTTTTGTTAGGTGTGCAAAAAAGAATAGGTAAGTACGTACTTTTTGCCTATGACACAGTAGTCGCGGGAAAAACGCCAGTCATTTTAATAAATTTACCTTATGGCTGTGATCTCGAGAACGACAGTTAGGACATAGGTCAAGTATCTATTTGTATGCAAGGTTAGTTAGTTTTACAACCTGTCAAGTTATTCCTCAGAGTTATTCAAATAGTGGAGATAAATTGACAAGGCAACAACGTGGAAAATAGCATGACATGACAGTTTAACAGTTGTTAAATTGTGAATTGTCTGCAGTTTATAGTTTATCACTTATAAGAAGAACAAGAGGCTTAGAACTTAAAATAACTAAATTAATTTAGTAAAGCAGTGCTCTCCTTCACAGTCATTTGGAGTAACCTCATTTTATTGTATGACACTGGCCCCATAGAATCCAATATTCAATAACACTTTTCAATTTTCAATAACACAGTTGCAGAAACGCTCATTAAAGTTAATCCTCCATTAAATCTCTTGCTAGCTTTTACTACGTCAACGAGACAAAACGTGACAGCAAGAGATTTAACTGCAACAGACTGTTTATCCTACCTCGTAAACGTAGACTTTGTAATGTCAGGAAAACTAAATAAGTACTTACAACAATAGCTATTGAAGATCTAATCAGTAACTTTTTTTTACTGTAACACTTCTTCTTATCGTGTGGGCAAGCCCGGTGTCAGAGTTTATTCAAACCACCTTACGCCCTTACGGCCTCTGACGTGGTTTTTATGTAGGTAACGACTACTACCACCAGGGAAAGTAGCCGGTACCAGCGGCTTAACGTGCCATCCGAAGCACGGAATGATCTGTCTTTTCAGTCAATCAGGTAATTCAGTCTTGTCATGTCCTAAACATCTGGGGAAAACGCACAAAGTGACATATATCACCTGCACGCGAACGGAGCTTATGGACGCTGCCGACAGTGCTATCCGTGTCGCGAAATACTGGGCTAGAAAGATTTAAAATGACTTGTCATCGACTCGATAGAAGAAGAAGATCACTAGGTGTCCCCCGTCGGAATCGAACCCACGACCTCCGTGTCAAGAGCATTTAACCACTAAACCACGGAGGCATTACTGTAACACTGTAACATGATGATTTCAGGATAAAGCGGTCTCAAGGCAGTGTGTGCTATGGAGAGTTCGGATGCTTCGAAGATGCGGGTCCGTTTGCCTACCTGGAAACCCTGCCCAGTCCGCCGCAGGAGGTCGGCACTCACTTCCTGCTGTACTCCACACTTAGCAGGTAATCTACTAATGAGAGGGCTTGCATCACTCACCGTCTTGGCATAGTTATAAATATTTAATAATAATCATTATACAAGGTGTTTCATAAGTAACAATACATTTTTGAAACTCTTAAGGGGGTTGTTAAGACCGTCAAACCGAACAACTTTCTCTATGGGACCAACATCGAAATCGCGAAAAAAATAATTTCATATCCCATACATATTTTAGCTCTAGTCGATTTGTAGAGTATAGAACATAACAATTTTTTTTCCCGATTTCGATATTGGTCCCATAGTGAAAGTTGTTCAGTTTAATGGTCTACACCACCCCCTTAAAGGTTTATTTGTAGTTTTGTAACACCTTGTATACGTATGATTATTGTACCACAGATCCAGTGGTGGTTTTCCGTGTTAATCCTCAGAAGCAACACAAATAAAAAAACAGTGCATTTTGATCAGCTTGTCCCTACAAATTCCTGTATTAGTAATAGAATGGAAATAGGTCTACTCTCACGATCATAAGAGGTATGCCAGTATCACCTTGCTATCAAAGTATTTCCAAGCATGACGTGCTTAATATACAGGGTGGATTTTTGAGACGGGGCAGTAAGGGCAGGTACCTTAACCGTTGTAGCTACAGCGAAACGTTCTTAGGAGACTATCCTTAACTTTTTGAAAAATTTCGAACTGCATTCACAGATTTCGAAAAAAATGTACAGTCAGCAAGAAAATTGACAATTTACACAAAAACTTTTTTTGATGCCAATCGATCCTGTTTCTTATAAGGATCAATAGACTCTATGGGACCAACCGAGGTTTGAGTACTAGAAATGTCAGAAATCGCAAAAAACGTTTCCCATACATTTGGTAGGAAATGAGACTCCAAATTTACTTTTATACATAACAAAACTTTTTTATTATGGATAGATTTTTTTCGAAATCTGTGAATGCAGTTCGAAATTTTTCAAAAAGTTAAGGATAGTCTCCTAAGAACGTTTCGCTGTAGCTACAACGGTTAAGGTACCTGCCCTTACTGCCCCGTCTCAAAAATCCACCCTGTATATACTACTTCCTCAATGGGCCTCTGACTTGACTTAATCCTCCATGGGTGCCTAACGAAATGCTCCAATTTCAGACACAATGGAAAACCAATTGTTCGTCCTTCTCTTCCTTCACGTCGAAATTCATTAATTTCGCCATGTTATCCGACATTTAAAAATGTACAACCTTGGTGCCTGTCCATTGACGCGGAGATAGGCGGCGGAGCAGAGAAACGGAGAAATATTAACCAATCTCAGCTCCGAGATTTCATGCAATCTTATTGGTTAATTTTATCCGCTTCTCCGCTCCGCCGCCTATCTCCGCGTCAATAGACAGGCAGCCTAAAGCGCCGTTGACAATAATTAACCTATTCCTAACTTATCAGAGGAGACCAGCCGTTGCTGGCGGTGTCGGCCAGCAACATGTCGGCAGCGTGGAGCTGGGCGGCGCGCGCGTTCGACTCGGCGCGGCCGACGCGCGTCATCGTGCACGGCTTCGGCTCCAACTGCGACAACGTGTGGGTCTACGAGATGCGCTCCGCTTTAATGGCAGTCGTGAGTTATCTCATATCATTCAGGTTTATCTATGTGACGATTTAAAATGTATTTATCAACTGCGGTATCCACCAAAGCAGAGCGGAGCTGTTTAAAATCAACCAATCGCATTGTAAAATTTTCCTCGCTTGTCAGAATCAAGCTATTTTATTGGTTGATTTTATACCCATCTCCGCTTTGGTGGATTTCGGACCTAGACTGGTCGTCTACCACACCGACAGATGTGAAAGGTACCAAGACGTCTACTTAATCAACCAACGCTTCATTTTTCTTACCAATGATTGAATTGCGATAAATCTTTATAACGAGAACCTTGTCGAAACATTGCCCAATTTAAAGTTTGTAGGCATTGTAGTTCTGAAGGTATCATGAGTCAGTAAGCGACTATAATAAGTAACATGTTGATGACTCTACGTATAACACGATAGTAATTATAGTACTATGTCGTATAATATTTCAGGAAGAGTGTAACGTGGTATGCGTGGACTGGGAAGGAGGAGCAACAATGCCGAACTACCTCCGCGCCGCGGCCAACACCAGGCTCGTGGGCAAACAGCTGGCTATGCTGTTACAAGGTAAAGCTAGCACTACCAATGAGCTTCCTCAATCATTGACAGATACGGATAAGATTACCCTGTGTTCGAGTAGTCTTGCTATATAAATAATTATGCAATAAACCTTCGTTAAACCTGAGTAAGTGAGTATAATAGTGTAGGCCCCCATGGAGTATAGGTAGAGGGAGGAGTAATAGAGGTCTGTACAAGAAGCTTATAACCATTAAAGTACGTGTTTTGTTCTATTCTCTCAATAAGAGATGTATAGAGCGAATTTGCTCAAGTTAAAAAAAAATACGCTACCTTTTTGCTGTTTATCGACGTCGCCATATGTTTGTACTATGGCCCAGCCATAGTGCCTAAAGTCTGACCAGAAATATAAAAACCTGGTTTAGGGGCGCTGAAATCGACTATAACCTTGAATGTCAGTGTTCCCAGTCCAAATATTTTCTGTAACATGGCGAGGTTTTCCGTTTTCTGGTCGGGCTTTAAATTGTATATCTCCAAATCCATATCGCTATCTCATACGCTGACGTTCTATCTATCTACTAGCGTAAGCGAAACATCTCGGTCAATGGTAGGGCCACTAGCTCGTTTAAATAATCAATCAATCAAATATACTTTATTTTACACCAAAATACAAACAGTAAAATACAGAAAGAAAAACAGTAGGCACAAAAATAAGGCGGTCTTATCGCTAAGAAGCGATTTCTTCCAGACAACCTTAGGGTAATAAATAAATAATAGCCCTTATGAATATCGCTGCACAAAATCGTTAGAGAAATCACTTACCTATAGCACAGATTATATAATACTATACAGTACAGATGCCCAACGTCGAACAATGAAACCCGACTGCCGTAACTCGGGCAGTCTTCGGGCAAAGTAAATTGCTTGATTTTCTGAGGCTCATGAGATTTTTTTGTAGTCAGATCATGTACTTTTAGTAACAATTTACACGTTTACGTAAACATTAATTACAAATCGATACCATAACGCCATATATTGCAATTTTTTAAACTAAAATTTCATTTGTATGGGATGGGACACCATGCCTATAGACAAATTAGGAAGTCGTGGAAAGAAACAATTTGGTAAGTCTTGTGTTTGTAAAAAATTACACATGGCATGTATTTATTTCAGGGTTAGCGGACCATATAGAACTGCGCTTCGAGGATGTCCATTTGATCGGGTTCAGTCTTGGCGCTCACGTCGCAGGCTTCGCTGGTTCAGAACTGAGAAATATCAGTCGAATATCAGGTACTAATAACATAATTAAATTGTGTGTATTATGGTCATGTTGGGTAATTCCCAATAGGTAATTCTTATAGTCCGTCCACCATTCGATATCTCGGATACTTTTGCGTTTCTTTTTGAGGCTGACTTTCATCGGACTTTCCTATTTAGGTAGTACCAAACAATTTTACATAGTTAAAAACTATAATTACTTACTCGTAAATAAACTCATTGACTGTTAGAAGTGGTCAGACACTTTGCTATAACTATGATCTACCATTAAAAGTGCAATAAAGTTCAAATCGACAACGAGAGAAATTCTGTATCAAACCAAATTGTTTAGTTTAATAAAACTTGTTGCAGGTTTGGACCCAGCGGGACCTTTGTTTGAATTCCAAGACCCGCGGGCGCGGCTGGACCGCTCCGACGCCAAGTTTGTAGACGTGATACACTCTAACGGCGAGACGCTTATCCTGGGAGGCCTGGGCGCCGCGCAGCCGCTCGGCCACGTCGACTTCTACCCCAACGGGGGACGGGTGCAACATGGTTGTTCAAACTTGTAAGTCGTTGAAAAGCATATGCTCACGAATATATTCCCCGAGGGGGTAGTCAGAGATATTCTGAAACCTCAGAACATCTACGTTTCACCAGTAGTACCGAAACTCTGTCCAGTGCGACGGGGGGTGAGCCCGTCGCCACTTATGCACAATGGGTACAATACATGCCTCGAAATTGAAGCATTCAGGTTTCCTCACGATGTTTTCCTTCACCGAAAAGCCAGTGGTGTTACAAATCGTACATAACTTCCGAAAAACTCATTGGTACGAGTAAGCTTGGACGGAGATCGAACCACCGCCTCCTGCACGCCAGGCAAGGTTACTCGCCACTGGACCACCACGGCTTACTGGACTACCACGGCTTGTGACTTTTCAACGGCCTCTGTATAATCTTCAAGTATCGACTGCTTTACAGTTTGATTATAGGGATGCTTGTTTTTCCTACTAGTGTGATACCACAGGCTTGTCACCGCTCTTGATCTGTCCTAAAGGAATAGTTATAGAGGCGGCCCATTTTCACTGCTTCTTCTTTCCGAGTTAATTGCTCTACGGTGGTTGTTATTCGGCGAGCCTGATAGCGTCAGGTGTAGCTATATTTAAGTCCTATCTCGTACAGGTGTTCGGGCATAAGAAAAATTGTTAATGTTATGAATTTTAGTTTTTATTGCCTTACAGATTCGTCGGTGCAGTATCAGATCTAGTCCTGCCATGGGCCGCGGCGTCGCCCGAGGGACGCTCGCTCTGCAACCATCGAAGAGCTTACAAATTCTTCACAGATTCCGTCTCTCCCAAGTGTCACTTCCCGGCGTTCCCGTGCGCCAACTATGATGCTTTTCTTGAGGTTGGTTACTTACGCTCCGCTCCGTTCCGCTTTGGTGGATTCCGGGCCTTAAGGCAGCGCAGTGAATTATGGCCCAGTCCCTCTGACTCTTTAGTTAAAGGATGCTTTTACAGCAGCGGGATCCGGTGAAATCTACGATGACGTACCGAAAAGATTTGTAAAACGAAGTTTCTCGACAAAGTATCTATTTATGGTATAAAAATAAAGTGAATGTAACCCTCAGGGTCGGTGTTTCCCGTGTGGTCAAGACCGGCGGTGTGGCAACATGGGGTACTACGCGGACCGGTCGCTCGGCCGAGGCCAACTGTACCTCCTCACCAGGGAAGAAGAACCGTTTTGTGGTAAACATTGCTTGCCCTAAGACCAATATCCAAGTTAAATCATCATTATTTGACCCTTATCCCATTATTCGGATCGTTAATAAACGTTACCAAATGATAAAACACTTTCTATTCGTGATCTGGAGCCAAAAAAAACAAGTAAAACGCAGACATAACATTTGTTGTATAATGTCGCAGCGCATCAATACCACGTGACGGTGTGGGGCGGCAGTCAGGCGGGCGAGAAGCCAAACTACGGCCGGGTCACACTCACTCTACACGGAGACTCCGGCCTCAACGAGTCCTTCCCCATGACCAAGTATGCTGTTATTTTATTTATGTTATTGAGTTTGATCTAACATCGTGGTGAAGATTCTCTGACCAGCATTCGAGCCTTGCGATTGCCCAGGGTGCGCCAGACGAATCAAAAATTCGGTACTTCTCTGTGGGAGGCTCTGATCGTTTATATGCTAATCGGTAATGAATAACAAAGATATTCGAATCTTTGCAGCTACGCAACACAGATAACGCAACAACATTCTTCATTCATACGTAACCATTGTATATGAAGCATGACCAGAAAAATAGCCTGCTTTGGGGATGCTACATGCAATCGATTCCATCAGTTTTCGTTTCAAGGAAAAAACACTCGGTAGGCCGAGTGACGAAATCAGAATTCGCGAATGGAGCAGTCAGTCTCGATACGACCATTTCTGACTAGCTAATC
Organism: Agonopterix heracliana; assembly: GCA_963693445.1. Taxonomy (NCBI): domain Eukaryota; kingdom Metazoa; phylum Arthropoda; class Insecta; order Lepidoptera; family Depressariidae; genus Agonopterix; species Agonopterix heracliana. The sequence continues at coordinate 9,945,585 of OY856310.1, forward strand.
TTTCCACTACAGCATGATAATATAATTATCAATTTGTCAAATAGCTGAAGCTGAGACGAAACAAGTTTATCGATCATAAATGTATGTCGTTGACAGACGCGAGGACACGTTCAACGGCAGCACTCGGTTCACTCGCGTGTTGGTGCCGCACCCGGCGCTGGGCGTGCCGCTGCGGGCCACCGTCCACTACGCCGCCTACTCCGGCTGGCTGAGCGCCGGCCTCAAGGCCATACACGTGGACAAGCTACTCATCGCAGATAGTTTCGGCAAGACGTGAGTTATTCATTCTCTAGTGTTGCGAGCGGTCGACGCTGTTGATCCTTGTTTACAGGAGTTACAGCGGTGAGAATGTGTAATGGGCCTTTGCCCGAAGACGTGAGTGATGATGATGGATGATAAGTTCTTTCAGGGGGATAATTTATGATTTTATTATGGTCCACAGGTCATCTTTCTGCAAGAAAGGTATGCAGCTACTGTCAGAAGAATCTGTCGAATTGCCGCTTTACCCTGGAGACTGTCAAATACAAGAGGTAAGAGTTCTACTAACGAAAATTGCGAAATCACTAAGCTGAAATTCAGTTTTTTTAGAATTACGAGGTTACTTCAGAACCCATTTGAAAGTTTAATCCTAAAATGATCGTTTATTTTTAGGACGAAGAACCATTGAACTCTACGAGCAGTGAACAAGACTTCGTTATCAGCAAGGTGAACGCGACTAAAAGGCCACCGATCGATATCCATGACAACGAGTTGCCCGAAGACTCGCCTCAGCGACCCTTTCTACTAGCAGACACATACGAGTGGACCAGCACCGGTAGCAGCAGTGAGAATAGCGGACGTGCATTCGGCATGACCAACACAAAGACCGCCCCGAGTGGAGCTATAGAAATTGCCGAGCCGGTGCTAAAACCACGACCAAGGAAAACTGCGAGGCAAAGAGCAGACTCTGATGACCCGCCAGAGATTTCAGAGCCGCTACTACGACCGACTCAACCTCCACGGTCAACAACGCAATCGCCTTCTAGAAAAGCCAAGAACTACGATATATCCACTACACCTACGTATGAGAACACACCGTGGGGAGACCGAGCAGAGAAAGAGGAGACCAGCTTTGCAGTTCAGTTCCTACCTGCTAGATTAGCATCTTTCATTTCACGGGCCGAGCGATATGCTAGAGATACGCTGCTACCATTAGTTTCGGCCTACGCTCCACGGTTACCGATATTCGGCTCACGAGAACTACCGAAACCAACTGCGAGATACATACCAACAGAAGACTTAAACGTGACAAGTTCTGTACCAATCCCAACGCCTACATTGGAAATGAAAATCGAGACGCTTCGAACGATGGGGCCGCCGGCGGAGAAGAGGTTCGTGGAATCTCCTGAAGATCCAGAAATAACGACGTCTACGACTACGTCGACGACGCCGTCGACTACGACCACGGATAAGTTTTATCCGGCGCCGAGTGAGATGTTGAAAGTGGTGACGGGGCCGGCGGCATCGACTAGTACCGCTTTGCCTCCCGTCGCGTTGAGAGGTGACGGCGAGAAGATAGTCATAGTGTACCCGAGCAACGCGAGAGACGAGCGCAAGATTCGCTCGCACTCGTTCCCTGAGGAGCTTCAGTTCGAGGCTCTGTACCGGCACACGGCGGCTCCCGCGGGCCCGCGCGTTGATCTCCCCACCTTCACGCCCCCCACTACCACTCCCGCGCCCCCTACCACAATAGCCCCCAAGTTATCTGAAGCGAGGTACATTCCTGTACCGTTACCTAAGAATTCAGGAGATAAAGTGAATAGTAATTCAACGTGAAGGAGATAGTCATTTTAGACCCATATTTTTGATCGGTCGTTTGATAATTATATCGAAGAGCGCGAACCCATTTGTATTTTTGTACAGATCAATTTAGTTATAAGGTTTGTTTCATTTGCACCGTTATAAATAGATCTTTATATTTTAATAAACGTGTTGTGAGTATTTTTGACGTAGGAATTTGAACGAAACTGCCAAATCGTTATAGGACGAAATTGAACAAAGTTGTTACTTGCTGTTGTAAATATTTAGGTGTTATGTTTAGGGTAAGAAAACTTCCTAGTTAATAAAGACTTATTTATTATACAACTCCACTTTACTTCGAACCTATCATCACATTTGGTTGAGAGAAACTAATGCTTAAATTAAACTGAATTACCTGAATTCAGTACAAAAACAAATCCCCTCGCATTTAAACATAAACAAAACGGTCATTTATTTAATTATAAGGGCCTGTTACACCACTTCTGAATAAGTTCTTGATAGCTTAATTGACAGATCGTTTGACATATTTCTCATACAAAATGTGTCAAGCAAGCTGTCAGATAAGCTAAAAAGAACTTATCTAAAAGTGACAATGAATCAAGTCCTTAGCATTTGTAATTAAAAAATATAACTAAATGCGAACTAAAATCAAATTACGGAATATGTTCCTAAAATTAATTCAAGGTACTCTCAATAGTCAATTCCAGTGTTGCCACATTATATTGAATAAACCGTGCAATCGTCAAACTGTGATCGCAACACCGTGCACAAAAATACTAATGTTGTCATAAGACATAACACCAAAGTCGCCGACCCGCCGACATGTCGCCAGCTAGCCCGCGCCAGTGCATGCAATAATGCCATCCACATTAAAGCCACCGCCAATTCGGTATGGTCTTTATATATTTTTACGGATAGAAGCTTAAAACTTATGGACGCCGGGTCTAATACAAAATTATCAAAAAGTGTCCCAGACTAGCCGACATCAATGTAACTATACTGCATTCCAAATAAGGACGAAAATATATTCCGATTCCTGTATAGCTTTCTGGCCAATTCTGATTAGCAAATATGTTACTCTTTATGCGTTTTGTTACTCTGACACCTTTTAGCGCGGACCCGACGTCCAGTAGTTGGTAAGTCAATGGATAGAACACATCATTTAAAGAAACTATTCTTTTTTTTAGTGAGATTCCTAGAGTTTATCATTTTAAAATCTCTAACACAGAATATATTGTTATTCAGAAAATTTTCTTGAAATGGTTCGTTTTCGATTCAGGCCTCCAAAAAAAAACATGACATACAGAATAAATGTCGGCGACGAAGTCGGCGCGCGGCGGGTCGGCGTTTTTTGACTTAAATAATACAGGTCGTTACTTCATGTACTTGTCGGAGTGTTGCGTGAGGATCTTAGCGGAGGACTTTGCGTCGAGGAAGAGCGTGTGCACAGACTGTATGTGCGCGGGGGCGATGCGCTGCGCCCCGTCCGCGCGCGCCGCCAGCGCCGCCGGCGTCAGCAGCTGCGCCGCGTACCTGCACGTAACGACATTGTTATCGTCACAGTTTATGTATCGACCGAGTAATGCATCTGTTTACCCTAACACCCTGTATACAAAGATCCAACGATAATACTTGAATAGTACTGCCAACAACTGTACTGTAACCAACTTTCTCCAAAGGAATAAGGGTCGAAAATCGATAAATTTTTATGGAGTTCCCATTGAAAATTGATCGGCACTCTTGTGTGCGGATCGGCCGATCCGGTGATAGTAATGTCCCTTAGGGAAAGTTGTGCCCAGCCTTAGTACAAAAATGTGGAAACGTCGATAAAGACAGCAATAAGGTAGCGATCTACTTATTTAACAAGAACAAAATCCGAACTTTATCAAACATGATGAAATGTTATATTAGTCATTTAGTCTCACCTCAGAGTACTATTAGCGCCCACTTCAGCAAGAGCAGCGAGAGCATCTTCATCTATGGACAGGCCTTCCGTCGCAGCACGCAGTTTCAATATCTACAATAAATACGAACTAAATTAATTCTTAGACACTAGGCGATAAAGGCTACTTTACAATGATAATAATTGTCTTAGTAGATTTCGACGGCAGCGACTGCTTAGTTGTAAACGAAGTCAGGAACCGAAAGGAGGCCTGGCTGAAGCAGGTTCAACGATAAGTAAAAATACTAAAATACGTAACTAATAAGTACTAAAACAATTCAAAATCTGTATTTTTTAATAAACAGTACATCAAAATTAATGTTTTACAATAGCAATAGCATGACAAGTTACCTGTAAAAGTTCGGGTTTGTTGTACGGCAATGTACGAATAATTAACAATCTGTCCAAGAGATCTAGTGGGATTCCGTGCGGCGAAATGATGTCTTCTGTTCCCCTGAAAATCAATTACTTTTATTACTTCATGCTAATGTATGATGCTTGATGCTAAGGTAAAGGCGAAGGCGAAATGATTGCTGCTGCTCTGGTATGACTTCTCGGCTCACTGGAAAGAAAATTACTTTGTCCCCACACGGGCCCCGTCCCTCCCCCAGAAATTCGAATAATTTGTATATAAAGTTATTTCAAATTAGTTGGCGAAACTGAACCAAGGCACTTGTTAATAATAACAGATTACATTATCAATGTTTATAATTGATATTGATGACTAACAAAATTATTATTCTCGTACGTAAGGCGCGAGACACGGGTGGACATTGACCTGTAATCACGCAATTGTACTTGTTAAACAGATACAAAATGCGTTTGTTTAGTTTCGCCAACTAATTAGATTTAACCTTAAAGAACAGTGATTACAGATATTTCATTTTCATTGTTTTTTTCCATTAATATCCCCCTCCGAACCAAAGTATGGCAGAATGGGGAGAAGATGTAGTGGGTGGATAAGAGCTGATGATTATGAAGGTCTATTGTTATAGATAAAATGCTTACCTTATTTGACAGCGCCCTCTATTGGTTGCAAATATAACTATAGGTGCAATAGCAGATTCCAAAGCGCGATGTAGATAGGTAAATGTCTCTATGTCTAACATATGCACCTAAAACAAATACAACATATTAAATTATTAAAATTTATTTGATTCAGAATCAAAATGAGAATGAGTATTTTTCCAGCAATTTTCCTGGAGATGTCTAGAAAGCGCCACAGCTCAGTTCGAGCCATTGACCAAGTTTTTTTTTCCGCTAACGCTGGTAAACAGAATGTAGTTTAATATTTAATAATTATTTACGAAACATTTGAACAGAAAACTTTTTGCGTCTGACATAGCAGTGTGGACTCTAGCCCTTTGTCTTTACGTGAAAAAAAAACTAAGGCAGGCACAGTCTTGGCACGTTTTTGACTGACATTCTAATATTTTTCTAGCGATGGACATTCTATCTGTTGAGTTATTCAAGATTTTTTTTTAAATAACATAATAACATACCTCATCGATGAATAATACACCGGGCACCAGCTCAGCGATACCTTGATCTATGTATTTATTTACTACTTTGTTTATTTCTTTCCTTAGTTTATCTGAAATTTATTTCAACAAGGATTAACAACTAAGCATTGTGATGAGCAAACAATTAAAATTTATTGTTCTGGAGATATAGTAGGACACTAATGAAACACCTATGATCACCTCGTAGGCCTCGCATGTCACCCCTGAGAAAACGATAAAAATGAGATGTGTCTCCATCTTTACGTACGTCAAAAAAAAAGCGCGCATGACGTTTTCTTCGTTTTGTCGCTTTGTCGTGGGTGATCGATGTGAAATAAACCTATTAATATATCAAACTCCGACAGTAATGCGTTCTTAAGTCACCTCTAACGCATACAAAACAATATCTTAGCCCAGCAATAGCCCACGAACGCATGGGATTCGTTTATTAATACAGGCCTAAGATAGTAAAGAGTAGAATCAAGACATAAGATACAATGGGACTGACATGTCATCAATCAGCCTGTATACGATCCACTGCAGGGCACAGGCCTACCCTCATGGAGGATATGGGCTTTAGTCCACCACGCGTGCCCAATGTGGATTGGTAGACTTCACATAATACGCGTCAGAATTTCTTCATCAGCGAATGCAGGTTTCCTTACGATGTTTTCCTTCACCGTTTGAGAGCAATCTGTAATTAATTATGTACATAAGTTTGTTAAACTGTTTGGTACATAGCATGCAGTCGTCCGCGCGGAGTCTAACGCGGACCTCACGATCGAGTTTCCATATCTCTCCGCGCCACCGACAGACGATTTTGGACTGACATGTACATAACTCTCGCTGTTGTATAAAAGTCCATTAACATTTTGTATGCTGGTGGCTGCACTATAGAGCCAGGCGAAAACATCCTGTCGTATGCGGCGGCTCCTTCGTGGAGCCGCGGTGACCATAGGCAACTTTGACCCGTATTGTTTCGAAAATAGAGCGAATTATCCCGTGCAAGTGATAAGAACGGCTAGCTATTAAACCAATCAATTGAATGAGGCGGTAAAACGTGACTTATTCATTGTTCACTCGAGTGAAAAAAAGGTTTATGACCGCAATAAAGTCGGGCGGTCGGCGGCCATTTTCAAGTGCTCAGCATACGACGGGATTTTGCGCAAATCGCGTCCAGCGTAATAAAGGTTAAAAATACTAATTTTATTAGAAAGTAAAGATTTTATTACTCAAATCTTACCTGTAATCTCAGTCTTTTTAGGCTTCATCAGCTGCCCCATCATAGACATGATGTCATGACCCCCCTGCGGCTTGGCGTTGGCACAATCCAGGTCGTGGAGAGTCACATCCTGGACCACCTCCTTCTTCTTATGGACATCGCCTTTCGGAAGTGGGACGTATTCTTCTGCCTGAAGGATTATCGAAATATTGGGAGACCGACTCACATTTGACCGGTTTTTATTATTTGTTGTTATACTATAGATAGAGTTTGCTCTATAATCATTAATCACACCAAGTTTGACTTTTGTATGTATTACCGTTTTTACGATACAGCGAGAAGAAAAACGTTGATAAAAACTAGTTTCTTGTATTAGGACCCCCATTAATTTTTTACTGTTTGACATGTTTATTATTTTTTAGCAAATGCGTCATAATAACGTACATTCTGTGAAGAGGTACTGTGTGTAGGCTTAGTACTAGGGTCCCGTTTTCACCCTTTGAGTACGGAACCCTAAAAACGACGATTTTATTTTGCCAGTCAAGTGTTTTTTCATTCTCTGAACAGTAGGGCTAGCATGCGACCCACGACAACGAGATTGCCGTCATGCGCGCTCATTTTGGCATACGCAAAGAAACAAAGACAGAAGCACATGTGCTGCACAGAGCTGCAGCGTGCTAGGCCCACAGGTTTAATTTATCGCCTGAACGCAAAGGACGAGAACACATACTAAATATCCATACAAAATATTTATAGCACAGCATACCTCAAGATCAAACTCAGTAGCAAAAGTATCGCTCCTGCCTTGACGTTTGACAGCGCCTGAGTTGGCTTCTATGTAGATGACATCGCCCACTTCCACTTTCTCCTTCTGAAGCGCCTCGTAGATGGTTGGATCTAGCTTCAGTTGCTTTGTACCTTTAGCCGTTTTCAGTCCAATGATGACGTGTGACACTGTTTTACCGTAACCTGTAAGGAATATACAAGTTGAAAGACTCAAATTATACTTAAAACTTAATAAAAAGAGGTAAAATTCATACCCACTTTATGTGTAGGGGAAGAACCCTAAACCAATTTTTTCAAGATTTTATTCTACCACTTTGTCGGCGTGATCTGAAGTATAAAGATAATATCTTACCTCCAGCAGTATTCTCCATCTCAACAGGAGTGAGCTCTGTGACCTCTCCTTCATACACCTCCTTGGTCTCGCGGATGCGAAGACCAATAGCACGACGGAAGTTCTCCATTAACACCTCCGTCTTTTTTATCTCTGTGCTGTATACTTCACTACCGACCATGGGGCAGAATGGCACCTAAAAATAGTTATTTGTTATGCTAGGCTGCAAAGTTGTTTTTTGCCGCGAGTACTTGTATTGAAACAAAGGTACCAGACGCAGAATAATTTAGCAGCCGAGTGAAACACACAACTTTTCACCTCACAACAGTGAGGAAAATGTTAGGTGCAAGCACTGAGTTAGATGTTGTCCCATTCTATTGATTGCATTGCATTTAGTCACTGTCTCACTGCGGTCACGTGCAGAAGTTTGATTGAAAAAAAATCTGCATAAAAAATGTTGTGGTTTTGTACTAAGATACTGCGCAAATAATTCAAGAAATGTAAGCAAATAGTAGATCAACTATTTTTTGTCCATACCTAGTCCCAGTCATCTGCATAAATTTTTCTCAATGTTCAGGCTCAGGCTCAAGCTCAGGTTTTGCTTGCCCCAAAATTTAATGTTTGTTGAATAACTAAGGATTGCATTTATTAAACACAGACACGGTTTTGCAAAATTACTTGAATTTTACTTGAATTTTGGCGGTTGTCCGATGGACGCTTTATTTCGTTGTCCCCACGCTTTTTGGTCTATCGGACAACCGATAACAACTTCTAGTAGTTCAACACAAATGGTGCAATGTGCATGTGTGTAGAAGAATCATATCATTAGATACAATATCCATCTTTCAAAATTAATGAATGTCAAGAAAAAAGGAATTAAAACGTTTTTTTAAATAGTACTGGGAGGACAAAAAATAGTTGATCTACCCAAATATTAAGGAATAACTTTTCATAGGTAAACAAGATGAATTAACTATTAAAAGCATTTTACATATTATTTTAAACGATATTTTTTATCCCACCCTGGAAAAATAATTATAATTTATGCAAATGCAAATAAGGACAAACCTATACGTGAAAAAGAGAAGACAAGAGATATTGCCACTCAAAGAGATTACATTTAGGTATAATCTCTTAGTTGCCACTCAAATAAATTATAGTGAAGGACAAACCTATACGCGAAAAAGAGAAGACAATAATATGCACGAAAATATGCATAGTTTGCTAAGTTAGCAGTTTAACAAAAGTAGTTTTTTTTTTTCAAAATCTCAGGTTTATTTTGTCTCGCCTTGGATAATCCGTAGACAATCTAACGTAGTATTGCTACATCTATGGTTTTGTTATATTCACATGAGAACTATAGTGTAATTAAACTAGTGGGCGCGCTCGGCGGTCGCGACAGGCCAATCATGCGCAGCTCGCGGGGGCCGGGGGGAGCCTGTCCCAGTACGTACTACATACCAGTACCGACTTACCTGCGCGCGCGGTACCACCTTTGCCGGCGCCCCGACCCCAGCACACCACGCGACCATAGACCCGCCGCGACAGCTGAGCGCACCACTATATTATAATAACGCTATGTTAGAACAGAGACCATCACTTACTTTATTGCCAAGCTCCTGAGCAATTGCCAGAGCAATGGCAGTTTTGCCGGTACCCGGAGGTCCAGCGAGCAGCAGGGCTCGTCCAGCCATCTTCTTGCTACGGATCATGTCGACCACAAGACCCGCTGCCTGGAAAGATTAAGAACTATGCTAAAAGAAACTATTTACAGTAGTAGCAGGTTTATAATGTTTTTTGACGTACCTGCGCAGTTGACTCTTATGCAAACCATGCAAATCAATCACGATAATAAAAAAGACTTTATTTTTATTTTTATTTTTATTAAATAAGGAAACAAACATATTACATCAGGGTTGATTACAAAGGTAGTTGCAGCTTTTACAGATTTATGTAATACATAGATTGACATGTTAGGTATTTAGGTACTTGCGGCAAGATTTTGCTAAGCAACCGGCCAGCGTTGTATGAACCCCTTTATAAACTTTGACTTAAATCACATTTTGGTCACCAAACAAAATAGGTGCATAATTTTGCGGTCGGATCTTGGTATAAGATAACACAATTGTATCAAGACGCTTCTAAAGAACAGTTAGAAGTGGAGGCATCGATACAATCATGTCATCTATTCATGGATTTCTACAAACTAATTCCCGATTCAATTAATTAGTCGAAAAGGACAGCAATAAGGTAGCAATCTCCTTTTTTAACCAGAGCAACCAAAAAATTTGCTATGTGCATCTCTTTTTGAGAGAATAGGACAAAGGGGAAACCACATAATCATACATAGTATGGCCGGCCGGCACTTCTAACATTTGATCATTAATGTTTAATGAGGATTTGACATGATAGAGTTCGCACTTGCGCACTTGGTGCAAATTGACCTTGACATTATGTGTAGGGTTGACTTACCACGCATCGTAAAAATATCATCTACGTTTTGTTACTTTTTATTGTTCACTCTGTTATTCAAAATAGTATTTAAGCTAAAGAATTTCTAAAAAAGTGTATTTAATTTAGCGTTATTTTGCAACGTTTTTTATGCACTGAATAGATTCAATTTTATGTAGTCAAATCCAACGGGTGTGTGACAGCATTCCCTTGCTCGGCTTCCTTCAAGTTTCCCAGAGAGCGTGAGGTGAGGTGGGGTAGGTATATGAAGTCAGAGGGGGGCGGGGAGTGGCCGTTCTGAATGTAGAACTATACACTATTAACTATTCTGTGACAACTGGGAAACCACATAATTATACATAGTATGGTATCCAAGCATCAACCAAGTGATAAACAGTAATGCTTATTTATTAGAGGTTATGAATCAATATAACGCAAAAAAACATTGAAAACGCTCCATGGTAACCAAACAAACATAACCTCAAAGTTGGATCAATAATCCGACATGATTTGAGTTCATGCTATTTAGCAACTTTATACTATTATGTACTACTATCACGTAGATTCAGTACCTATTGTTATTGCGAATTTTGATCATTTATAAGTAAAAAACTTACTTCTCTAGCGGACTCTTGGCCCACGAGACCGGCTGCCATTTGAATCGGAACTCCATTTTCATCCAAGCCAAGCCCTTTTATGTGGCTATGTGCTGATATTCTTTGAGTTTTCGCAGTACTTTTCACTTCTTCTATTTTCATTTTGGAAAAAACTCAAATATTTTATCGAAAATTATCACAAGAACAAACCAACAACGATTGAGTCGATTGACAAGACAAAGTGTCAATTAACCAATATACATATTAATCTATGGTGTCAATCACAAACTGTGTCAAATTGTCAATTGCCAAAAAAATTTTTTTTTTACTTAATGTCTTTAACGGCTCTGGATACTAAAGCCTAGTACGGACTATGCCAGTATTTTAGTCGAGTGGTGAGTAATTTAGTAACTAAACGTGTCTGAACAACGAAAATTTAGTCGAGCAGTTTAGCAAGTAATTTAGTCTAGTCGATCCATTTATTTCTATTTTTATCGGGCGAGTAGCGCCCCCCACCACTACTGGTTCACCGGCTAAACGAGTCTGAACTTGTTGTTTTACAGTCTGTCTATAAAGTCTTGGCAAAAAATGAGGGCGCTGTCTCCACGCAAGAATGTCAAAATCAAGAATAACCTGGCAACACCACCATACTAAAATGATATGTTTATCAGCTTATTGACTTTATTGTGTTGTAGTCTGTTCATCTTTACAAACCCTTCTTTCTTCTTCGTTTTTGGGCAGAAGCGTGTATTTTAGTCACTAAATTACTTATCACTCGACTAAAATACTGGCATAGTCCGAACTAGGCTTAAATACAGTAGAGCTACATCTTATTCAAAGAGTAATATAAGTATCTTATTGTAATGAATGAGCTCAGTAGGGCTATTGTGTAAGCTTCCGATTATATCGTTTACAAAATCGGTAACGTTTTATGACTGTACTAGCCAATTTTTAAATAATATTTTGTTTCTGTGATCATCGTGTTCATTATCTGAGATAAATTAACTAAATATTAAGAAGCAAAATCGCCAAGAACTGCCAAAACACCGTGTCGATTTGATACCGATTGGATCGGGTATAGTTACACAATAACCCCCCAGATCAAGAATGAGGGATTTTCAGAATGCCATTAAAAAAGAAAAAGTAGTTCCTAATGGCTCGATAGATGGCGTTGACGAGACAGGGGCGAGCGAACGAATGGCTCAAAAGAACCAGTATCGAGCCGTTAAATTAAAGACAACATAAAAAAGTCGATTGTCTTGTCAATGTCAAGTCAAATATAGCCCGGCCAAAATAAAATGAATTTTAGCATAGGCCAAGTATTTCGCTTACGCTGATAGACGGAACATCAGTGTAACCGCGTATGAGACAGCGATAGTCATAAAATCCTATACAATTTGTATGAAAATAGATGTCTGACTCCGGAGTCAGACAGCCGTCGTAGAACAAAAAAGTGGCTACGTCGATAAGGACAGCAATAAGTAGCGATCTCCTTTTTTAACTAGAGCGAATTTGCTATGTGCATCTCTTACTGAGTGATATGACAAGACATGTGCTTCGTTCTAGTTCCTTCTCTTTCTACGAATTTTAGTGAATGTATGCTTCTCGTTCTTGCTAGTTACTTCGTATAACTATCTCTCTCCCACTAAAGCTTTTGAAATCAATCAACATTTCTCAATCACAAAAAATTACAAATTCCGCAATCCGCAATCACCTTTGAAAATAAATTTTATTGTAATTTTGATTGCAAATCACTGTATTTTCCGAATTATCTTGTTGTAAATAGTGTAGTATTGTGTAATTTAACGTAACAGTAAACCACGCTGTGGAATAGTGATTATGTGCTGAAATTACGACGATTATAGATGACTGAAGGTTCAATGGAGTATTCTGCACAAAATTTGGAATATGCAGTGTCCGTTTTCTACAATGGAGAGCAGACAGAGCGTGCCAGGGCTCACACTTGGCTTACGGCAGCTCAGCGAGTGCCGGAGGCCTGGAAGTTTGTGTGGGAACTTCTACAACCAAACAAGGTACAACACAGCTGCTGCTATTGAACACCTGCAAAGAATTATATTAATCAAATTGTACATAACTTTAACCTTTCGTATGCGCAACCGTGCCCCTTCTTCGAACGTCTACGTGCGGGAAACGGTAGGTTTTGAAAGCAAATTTTCTTATTTTTTTCTATGGAGAGTGATTGGGGGTTGGCTTTAGAATTGGGGCGCAGGAGTAGGGGGGTGGGAGTCGGGGGGGAGGAAGAGGGGGGGGAGGGGTACCTCCTGGTACCACTCCCCCCCGCGGAGATGTGTAGTTACCGAGGTGGGGGGGAGGGAGTGGGTGGGTGAGGGAGTGGGTGGGGGGACGGAGTGGATGGGGGCGGGAGTGAATGGGGAAACCCCCTTTTCCAACTCAGACGGTTAGGTTAGCGAGGAGCGAAGCGACGAGCATGTTAGGTTTCTTGCGACCACAGCGCACGAACCGAGCGAGCGGTGCCGCGGCAGCGGCCGGCGAGTGCCAGAACCGAATTGCTACTGTTTACCTAATCCACCCGAAAATATAAATCCCCCCCCAATCCCCCACGGCCCCCTCCCCTGCTCACTCCCCCCCCCCATTCCCTCCCACCCACTCCCTCCTCCCACTCCCTCCCTCCCACTCCCTCCCCCCACAACCAATTTTTAAATTAATATATCTCGGTAACTATACATCTCCGCGGGGGGGGAGTGGTACCAGGGGATACCCCTCCCCCCCCTCTTCCTCCCCCCCAACTCCCACCCCCCAACTCCTGCGCCCCAATTGTAAATATTACCCGTGATTGGTTCTTCGATTCTCTATGGTTCATTCATTCATTAGGTGTACAAAAAACACAACTTTACACCTTATTACCATGTATTTGGGTCTAAATTTCAATGATTTTCGAACAAATCCCATAGGTGCAGATCTGCTCCCTAGCAGTTAGCGTACATCGAGCAGATCTGCTACTAAGCATACGAAAGGTTAAATACCCTCCTCAGTTAGTTTAACGCTTCTAGAAACTCCCTATTCTGAGAATAGTCTTTATTTACAACGGTCACATTATCTCTGCACCTTGCTGGAATAAGATGCTCCTCTTACTTTCCTCTTTGCGACAATACAGACTAAATAAACGCGTCAGTACGGTAAGCATCTTCGTTGCTGATAAGTATCTTTGTCGTTGATAAATATCTTCTTTGCTGATAGGCATCTCATCTCAAAAAATACGGTTTCACACCATACCAGAACGCTGATATTCTATGATCAACGCTAGGTGCCCAGATAATGTAACTAAGTTATAACTAACATTGCTTTCATTTTACACATCATTATTTTTACTAAAACATTTATCTAACACTTTAGTTTGTTAACAACTAATTTGCTTGTTTAATATTTTGTTTGTTGAGTTAAATATGTCATTAATACATTACATTTTAAAGTTCACATTTCAGGGAACAGAGATCCAGTTCTATGCGGCGACCACACTTCACACAAAGATACTGCGATGTTGGAACGAGGTGCCTCCGGAGAGCCATGACGAGCTGAAGGAGAAGATCCTGCAGGCGGTGCATGCATACTCCAATGGGCCCAAGATAGTTACTAATAGATTATGCATCAGTGTAAGTTTTTTTGAAGAGCTCTTTGTGACTACTGATTGTGTTATTGTTGCCTGCTTCTATGTTAACCTCGTAAGCTCACTGGTTCCTTTAAATGGTTCACATTTTTGTAGTCTTATAGGCTGAGACATTTAGACAGGAAAGTTTAAATTTACGCTGAAGGTTCCTTCAAAAGTAAAATCCTTACTTGAAGCTTGAAAAGAGTTCTCTTTTAAAATCATAAGGGTTATTAAAAATACTAATACAATCAGTTTAGGTAAACAAAGCTTATAAAATATTATATTATCCCAAATTTATTTCACTTTTACAATGCATTCCAAAAGGTAACTGAATAAGAGAACCGCAAGTTTGTTGACATTACAATCATGCTGCATATGATGCATAAGTGTATACTTTTAAAATTCTGCACACCTTTCTTAGTTAGCTGGGGTACCCAGGGGGGCCACCTTCAACTACAATGCTTTTTATAGCAATAATGTGGATAGATTTGTGCCTGCCATTATTTATTATGAGTAACTATGATGATCACATCCTTGTCAAATACTAGCTTTTGCCTGCCATTTAGTGATGTCTATGATATGTGTCATGTTGTTGCCTATGTGTTGACTAGTTCTAGGGTAATAATATACATTCAACTCATTTTAGGTTGATGGTTTGTGTAACACACAGAAAATGTACTTTTATAATATTTGTAGGATATTGAGATAAATATTATTATGAACACATTCACTAGTCTCCAAACATGAAAATCAATGTGTACCAACACCACGGAAGAATGTAATATAAAACAACCCACTTGGTGGGTTATTGCGAGACCATTATTGCGGACCTGCATGGTGGGTCATCAGCAGTGTATGTGACAAATGTTTAAAAACAACGAAATAATACAAACGAAAATATTAAAACAATGTTTTCCCAATAGAACTTTAAATCAATAGTTTTAATTTAATTTCGCCTTTTGGCTTGAATTGATCATTGTATGTGTTTTTTAAATATATTTCAATATAGTATAAGGTTAAATTAGTTGATTAGTTGGCGAAACTTAAGAAATGCATTTGGTATCTGTTACTGAGCACAGTTGCATAAGCATAAGCACGCTCTGCGCGTACCTTACGCATGATAATAATAATTTTGTTAATCATCAGTAACAATTATTGACATTGATAATGCAATCTGTTATCATTAACAAGTGCCCTGGTTCAGTTTCGCCAACTAATTTAAAATAACCCTATATAATTTGCAGTTGGCAGCGTTCATTCTGCAGCAGGGCACCACAGACCTGGCCACAATATTGAGGCCACTCTCCACTGCAGAGAACACATCTCTATTGTTAGAAGTACTAACTGTGATACCTGAGGAGGTTGGATTTATTTTACTTTTATTTACTTCATTTTTGATTTTTAAGTCATGTCCAGGCTTTGCCAATCATCATCATCATCATCATCTCAGCCGATGGACGTCCACTGCTGGACATAGGCCTCCCCCAAGGATCGCCATAACGGCCGGTCCTGCGCCGCCCTGATCCAACGGTTTCCCGCTGCCTCGTCGGCTTTGCCAATTCTGATGTTTTATCTTAATCAGACATCTGCATATACTAGTAATAACATTACATGTTCCTGAGCGAGTTCTGTACCATTTAGGGTAAATTGTTTATATAAACCAGACAGAGAAAAATACCTATTATAGACTGTTGTATAAATAAAGTAGATGGTCAGAGATAAACTTTGTTTGCATATTATCTTTATTCAGAATGTTATATCCATATTGTTTTCATGGAGATATACGTGAAGTTTATTAGGTAAATTAGCGCCCATAGCCCTATTATCCGATCACTGGATGGATATGAGTCTTGTAAAATCGAAAAAGTACCAAAAAAATCAGATTAGGCTTGAAACTCATCTGCGTCCATCCTTTTCTGTCGCTCAGGAACGTCATTTGCTAGGGCGTGACAGATAGCGGGAATGCGTTCGCACGCGGCAGCACCGGCAATGCTGCGACATTTCTCGCTCTAGCCAATGATAGAGCGTGACAAAATGCGATTTTGTGCTGCCAGATGAGGCTCAACCCTTACTTAGTGGCTGATCCCACTACACTAGACCCACACTAGAGTTCTGCATCTGCCTTTTTGCCCCAGAACGTGCATTCTCTTTGACCCTCTGGTTCAGTCTGACTGCTATTGTGTGAGTAAAGTTCCAAGCCATCACATGAAATCTATGCTATGTAGAAAAGATTGTGTTTGATACTTTAACTTGTAACATATTGAATGTTCAAACAAGCGTGCATCATTGGGATAGGAAGAGAGAGATAACATTATTTTGTTATTATTTCAGTACAACAGCATGACGATGGGCTCCTCCCTGCGCGCAAAGAACCGCGCGGCGCTGCAGCAGGCCTGCCCTATGGTCCTAGATGATATGCTACGGTGTCTGCAGTCTGTCTATAAGTACGTATTTTAAATTTATCTACAACATATGGGACACAGTGCCAAAATCGCGTTGGATAAGGTTGCCATATAAACAATTTTATTTTCTGTATATATATTTTTTTTTTACTAGCCTATTTCATCCTACTACTGGGCAAAGACCTCCCATTTAATCCTCCAACCGTCTCTGTCCTGGGCATGCTCTGGTCACGCGTCATCTAAAGCATCCAGATCGTCCCTCCACCTCTTCCTAGGACGACCTGGACGCCGATGACCGTTTTCTGGTATCCAGGGCGTGACAATTATTGCCCACCTTTCCTGATGCATCCGACATACATGGCCGGCCCAATCTGTATAACAATAAAAAAAAAAATTCAACAGAATAATATAAACACTACATATCTTTTTGAGATTCTAAGAGTTTTTAGAATTTGTGGTGAATTTGATCACCAAGCGTTCCGTTCTCTAGTGATTACAGTAAGGAAGGACCCTCCGAGGAGACGGTGCACTCGTGGCTGACGGCGGCGACGTGCGCCTGCAGCTGGCTGACGTTGGGCGGCGAGGACGCGCCGGACTGCGGCGCCGGAGCGCTGCCGGACCGCCTGCCGCTCTGCCGCGCTCTGCAGACCGTCGTGCAAGTTCTCTTCACGTTAGTATACACATTACAGTAAGGAAGGCATGTTTACTGTCAGCGAGATAAAAAAATACAATGATAATCGTTTGACATTTTTAAATTCGCCAAGTTCGAAGCATTGATTGTGTATCTGGCTTTGATTCTTGATCAAACACTTATCAAAAAACATAATGTGTTGTAGGTGGAACGACGCAGTGAGCGACACAGCGCTGGACGCGTGCGAGGCGTGCCTGTCCGCCGTGCGGGCGGCCGGCGGCAGCTGCCACGCGGCGCGGCACCCCTCCGCCGCGCTCCAGCTCATGAGCGAGCTGGCCTCGCTCGCCGCACCCATCATGACCAAGGACAACGTGCCCAACTCTATCAACGAGGTGCTTTTGTAAAACAACCTTTCTCTTCTTCTTGGCTAATTAGTTCAACATGTTATGGTGATGGCAAAGCGTATAAAACAGTAAGGATATCAATAAAAATACGTCTCCGAAATCATTTTACTCGTTCATAATCGATATTGTTTTCACCGATCTAGTTTTCGAATTTAGTCTGGGTCCGGAAATTGCCAGTTGCAGCAGTACCAATACTATGATAAAAAGTTAAAACAGTGACAGAACTAACTATGACGTTTAAATTTGATACACTCGAGATAGTGTTTTGTTTTAATAGCGCCCTTTCTTTTTATGTTAACGGATAGGGTCGGGTACGTCCTTTTCACAGAATTCCTTGTACGTCCCGTCCATATCACCGAATGTCCATTTGTACGGATATAACATTTGCGAAGGTTTACTAATATCTGATTGAGAACTAGGAAAGGAAACTTAGTCTGTCTTAACCTTGGTTGCAGGAACTCCTATCAGCCCTGATAACCTGCTGCGTGTGCATAGTGGAATGTCATGCGCGGACCGTGGTGACGGCCGTGGAGGGGTCGAACCCGCACGAGGGCGCGCGGCAGCTGGTGGAGCTGCTGCTGGCCGCGCAGTGCGCGCCGGGACACTACCCCCTGCACGAGACCAGGTCCAACCTAGTCTTCGGTGCCTGGTACACGCTGCAGGTAAATTTAAGTAGCTTCCTCTACGTCATCTGCTCAGTGCTTAACGTTCCAACTGTCTGCAAACCTCCATCCATGCCATGAGTAAAAAATAGGGTCGTTCTTAATATGCTGACGGATTTTACGAGATTTAGTTCATAGACAAAGTTCAGATTTATGGTCAGATCGTCCCCTGGAAAACCATCGTAACCGGCATATAAAGAAAGACCCTATATATAATACTGTTTTAATTATAATAATAATTGATTGAATGATATTGCAAAACCATATTACGAATCTTACCCTGAAAATTCATAAGTGTGTCTCTTAAATATGCACCTTGGTTTCATTTACATTCTTGAATAAATGTTCATAATTTTTCACTTAGCACAACAATACAGTGAAAATACTCTCCTCTACTATAAGGATAGTTAGTTAAATTTGTTTAAATTATAACGGTAACAAATGTATAACCTCCAGGACGAAGTACTGCACGAAATGGACGGAACGCGTAAAGTGGAACAAGTATGGCGGTGCGTGTTCTCGCGGCTGCTGACTGCGCTGGTGACCAAGTCGGAGGCGCACGAGGGCGCGCTCTCGAGGGACGACCTCGAGCTGCTGCGCTGCTACCGGCAGGACATCGCCGACACCGTGGTTTGTGCCGACACTACACCTGTCATCATTACAAGTAGAGTGGAACACTCGCGGCTGCTGACTGCGCTGGTGACCAAGTCGGAGGCGCACGAGGGCGCGCTCTCGAGGGACGACCTCGAGCTGCTGCGCTGCTACCGGCAGGACATCGCCGACACCGTGGTTTGTGCCGACACTCCACCTGTCATCATTACAAGTAGAGTGGAACACTCGCGGCTGCTGACTGCGCTGGTGACCAAGTCGGAGGCGCACGAGGGCGCGCTCTCGAGGGACGACCTCGAGCTGCTGCGCTGCTACCGGCAGGACATCGCCGACACCGTGGTTTGTGCCGACACTCCACCTGTCATCATTACAAGTAGAGTGGAACACTCGCGGCTGCTGACTGCGCTGGTGACCAAGTCGGAGGCGCACGAGGGCGCGCTCTCGAGGGACGACCTCGAGCTGCTGCGCTGCTACCGGCAGGACATCGCCGACACCGTGGTTTGTGCCGACACTCCACCTGTCATCATTACAAGTAGAGTGGAACACTCGCGGCTGCTGACTGCGATGGTGACCAAGTCGGAGGCTGTGCCTCTGTACCTGTCATTATCAAGAGCAACAGCCAAACCGACGTATAAAATTGCACCTGAGATGCCAACGAGTCCAATGATATTTTTCATACAAAATATGGCAAACGAGCTGCATAGCAAGCAGATAAGGTAACAAGAACGTATCCAGGAGTGGTGAAACAGGCCCTAAAAGCATATATTATTCAATAGTTACTACTGTAACAGATACTACACTCTTCTGATTTTATCGAATTTTGTGCCTCAGGAACGACGACTTAAAATGTTAAATGAGCCTTATGTCAATTCGCGACAGCCTGTATCTCATTCATAAGATACGCGAAGCCGTAGGTACTTATCGCAGCTTCCAAAAACGAGTAACGGAGCAACGCTAAAAGTCCAAACCCACAACCTTAAATGTGACGATATGACTCACAGATGTACTGCTACGGCATCCTCGGTGACTGGTGCTGGTCGACGGTGGAGGAGGCCTACACGGCGGCCGACACGGAGGTGCGGCGCGAGGCAGCCCTCCACATATTCCTGGCGCTCGCCGACGCCGCGCCGCACGAGCGGGCCCCCGACGCTTTGGTCAACATGCTGCAACACGCCGTCAACGTCGCGACAACCTCCTCTAACAAGAGGATACTGAATACTGCGCTTGATTGTTTAGGTTGGCATTATTTTGTTATATTGGTTGTAATAAAACCATCGGTACGTTCCGATTCATAAAAATATCGCTGTGAGCGATTACATCGCTAACACCCGTTCCATTTGCGTTAGCGCGCCCACAGCGCTGATATCGTTCTCCCAATTCGGAACGCTAGATATCGCGCTCACACCGTTCACATCACAACATTCAAATACCTATTTATATTATTTTCTTCATCACTAACCGTTATTAATCTTTTATTCGTCTTTTTTAGAACATAATCAAACCTAATACTACTAAAGACACCTAAATCGAGACCTAAACCAACCAAAAATGTACGACAACAAAACTTAAACGCCACATTTGAAAATTCGCTCATAAATTTAGTACAACAAAACTGTCAAACGTCACTTTTGACTACTCGCTCACAGTGCTAACGCTACGAGCCGTGAGCACTGTTATTGCAAGATGGCGTCGGTAGTGACGTCATGAATGACGTCACGTTTTCGATCGTGGACGCGCTCACGTCAATTCGGAACAATAACAATTAATTTTAATTTGAAAGTTCATGGCAAGAATGTAGTGCTTGCATAACAGAGTGTTTATACTGTCGGTAGGTGGCTACGCGGCGTGGGTGAGCTCCGTGGGGGGCGCGCGGGGCGAGGCGCTGGGGCGGGAGTGCGCGCGCGCCTGCGGGGCCGCGTTGCCGCGCTGCGCCGCGCCCGCCGCCTTCGCGCTGCGCAAGCTCTGCGCCGACTGCAGCGCGCCCGCCGCCGCGCTCGTCGCGGACATAGTGCGCGCCGCACAGGTACTGTACAAACACTGTTAACGAGACGTTTCCTACCTGGGCCGGTGCCGACCACAGTTTGTCGTTGTTTTGTCCGCACATTAATCAATTGCTGAATCGTGCTCGGTGCTAAGCAGAATAACAATTCCCATTTTGCTTAGGTATACTGGAGTGCAATTGTCTAAGTTAACATCCTTATTGCATCCTTCAGATCGTCGAAGATGTCCTACAAGATGTCATATTAAGTTTCACAAAACATACCGAATTGACAGCTCACCGATGTTTCAACCATAAACATAATGTTGTTTCAATCTATGTTTGCGCTTAGAGAATTGCACTCCAGGACCGCGCCGTGCATTAGCGCACTCGTGCAAACGAAGTTAAATTAAATTTTGAATACTAACCAATTTAATTCAATTCATTTTTTTAAATATGATCTTAAAACTAATTTTAATTTATGTAAAACAGTTAAAACTTACAGTGGCTTAAATATTTCCATACAAATCTTAAATTAATCCTAGCCTACGAATAATAATAACTATAGAAGAGTAACTCTAAACAAAATCAAAATAATGTTTGGCACCCAATGAAAAATGACATGTTATAAGTTTTGGCGGCTAGGTACAGAACAAAAGAACACGGTACATTTTTTTTGGTGCCACTTTTTGAGCTTCATTTACACTTCTATACATTCTTATTCGTAGATCCTAGCATAATAAAAGTTTTAACGGAAATCTAACTAACCTCAGATCATCATCTTATTTAAGTCGAGCCACGCTCTTGTCGGTGGAGTATTCGCCAATCTTGTCTCTCTTCCGCTAGTGTCTTGAGTTCTTGATACGACACGACATCAACCTTTTCCTTCACTTGGGCTAGATAACTCTGTCTGGGTCTTCCTCTGCCTCTTTTCTTTTCCCTTCTATCTTCCCTTCCAGTATGGTTTTAAAGAAATTGTCGTTTCGTATCAAGTGGACGATCATTCTTCCTCTCCGGTTTTCAATTGTTCTTAAAATACTTCTCTTTTCCTTAACCATTCTTAATACCTCTTCATTTGTTATTCGTTCTGTCCATCTTATCCCCTCCATTCTCCTCCAACACCACATCTCAAAAGCTTCCAGCCTGTCTCGATCTCGTTTGATCAATGTCCACGTCTCGCTACCGTACAATGCAATGCTCCAGATGTACTCTTTAACCACAGATACAGAGATTAAATAAAGCTAGCAAGCCCGCTAGCGCCGGCCGCCCCCCACTTGCAATTTAATCCATCCAAAACACCAATTTTACAAAGTTACCTAATATTAGACTTAACACAAGACTTACCAGCATTGTTAGTTAGTTCCATTGAGTTAAACACAGATGGCGCTGCACGCGCAGTGAAACATTTTGTACATCACGGTGTTAAGATTCGCCCCGACAGAACGACCAGAGTCGGGCGCGGTAGTGAATTCATACTTACCTGGCACAGGGGACACCGTGATCAAGAAGGCGGTTCCCCCAGAGCGAGGCCCTTCCATTGCACTGCGGCTGGGCTGACCTCTGCGATTATCCCTAATGTGGATAACTCGGGTGCGTTATTTTTGGTAGTGGGGACTGCGTACGCGCCGTCCCCTTCCCTTCATTAATACTTTGAGATCAGAATTGTGATGTACTCTTTGTTTGAATTGATATCCTACGTAAATAAACTCTATCAGGGTGGTCAGAAACATTGCAACAACAACCAGTTGTTTTGCATGCAGTTGTAACAAGGCACACTTGTTACACCTGCATCTTGAATCAAGATGAAATTATGTGTAATGTGTTGATATGTGGCTAGCCTGCCCCAGGTCTTTCGCCCAAAAATGTGTGGACAATGCATAAGAAATCCCTGTATTGTTGCCTCGTATGATGTTCTCGAAAAGTAATGGGGCTGGAACCATTCTTAATATTGTCGAGTGTCATTCAACAATATTTTAATGTCACGCCTTGTGGGTCCAGCCACATCCAACTTAGAATGAACCCCACCCCATTTAATTTCGTGGGCATCGTGCGAGGATACTAAGAAAACCTATCTGATTTTCGTTAATACAGCCCCCGATTGATTCCTTTAAATTCTGATCGTGATACGTGAAATAGATATTTAATATAACAATTTTACCTGTAAATAAAATTATTATTAAGCATACTTACCTTATTCCAGGTCTATTATTATATTTGAGAGCGGCTTACTTGACTTCCGTTTCCGAGCGAACATTACCCTAGTAAAGCGCCATCTGGTGGACACAATCAGCAGCCAGGCAGTGGGGGGCACGGCCATGAGGCCGGTGCCCGCCATTTTACTTTCATTGAAGATTTGAATTCAGCTAGCGTTCAGCGTGATCGTGCTGCAGAATGCGAGCAAACAACACGCTAGTGTAGGTGTGACCGTGTCAGAGAGCGAGCACGACTATCACACATCGCCAGCACGATCGTATCCTGGTATGCCTTAGAAAGATAGTTTATGATTTCGTTGTTCAAGGTATGGAAGAACGATATTACAGCAGACAGGTATACAAAATAGACCTGGAATAAGGTAAGTATGCTTAATAATAATTTTATTTACAGGTAAAATTGTTATATTAAGCTTTTATACCTTATTCCAGGTCTATTATTATATTTGAGAAGTGTTTGGTATCGGCTGCTGGATTGTTTCTGGATTGACGCCAATGTGATTTATACGAAGTACATTGATTACTTCAAATTGGTTTGCTTTGTGCGAAAACCAAAAACGTTTACATATTCTTTATGAGTATGGTTGGCATGGTGCGTGAACCAAAATTGTTTTTGAATTTGGGTGGTTTCGTGTGAGGACCAACATTATTTCAACCTGACATCAATAAAATTAAAAACACAAGGTATTATTATAAGAATACCATTGACACTGGCATAGGAACGAACATGTAATATTAATATCGATAAAAAGACAAATGTAGGGAGCAACGGCAGTCCAGGCCATGACTTGATCTCAACGGGCTTCACCGTACAACGCCGTAAATTACCGTAGGCAGTTAGTGAATGGGTTCATTCAGCTGAAAGTGGTGGTTTCATGAGGTTCAAAAGATGGTTCGTCAGGTACAAATATCGGACTCGCTTTTGCAGACTTGTGATGAATCCAGAAATACGACGCGTGACAATAATAATTCATCAACCAACCTAGGTAGATTTGAACCTTAGGACGGTAGGACAAGTAAAAAAAAAATTAATGTGTGGCGGGTTGACCGAGAAAGAAACTCTTCAAATGCAAAATACATCACTTGTCGTATCAATGGCGATAGCGACAATAATATAAAATTTTACAATCTTATCTAGGCATTCTGCTCGCATACAATGCACATATTAGCCGTAGCCTCCTTGCAGAGGACATAAAATACCTAGATATTACAAAGCTTAGCAGTTATACCAAAGCTTTATTATTTCGGCTTTGGGTTATATTCCAGGCCTGGCATCAAGGCAAAATTACTTGCAACTCATTGTTCGGCAGGAATCAATTCCCTCTGTCTGTTATGAACCGGTCTCAAGCCACCAGTCATCACCAGTCAGTCATAAAATATATTGACTGTTAGAATTTCATCCAGCATAATAACACCTGATAAAATAAGGATATCACCTATGTTATGCATATAGGTCAGGTATATATCGAGCGACTAGAATGTTTGAAAGTTGCTCAGCAAACCGACAACACTCGGTTAGCAAAAATTAAAGACAGTTTGTAAAATGACTTCATAGGATCGATTGTCAACCTAAGCTGGAAAGCATGTTTTATTTATAGCATTGGTTTCATTTATAATTGATTAGGTACCCACTTCACGTAAAAGATTCAATCGTACTATTTATCTAAGTATTAAAATACGAGGATTGAATTTAATTAAAAATGAAAACGACTAACTTTTCAACGATATTAAGATTTTAACCAATTGTCTTTCAATCACCGTTCAAATCAAAATATAGTAACCATACGCGACACGCGCAAGGCAGAAACATTGTGAGCGTAAAGCTGATATAGACATGTTTCGGAACATCCACAGAGAAAACATAGCCACCGTCGTAAGAATGCATTTCACAAAAGCCTAGGCATATCACGCAGACACGGTAGTGTTCAACCACCCTCGTAGAAGGGATTTGTTTATGTGAGATTTCATCACAAAGAATATCTGACTACCCTCTCGGGGAATATAGTCGCGAACAAATGCCTATGCTTATGCTTTAGTCTCCAAAGAACGTTTCGTCAAATTAAATACACAGTCCTTAGTAAATGTTTGCGAATAATGATAATAATCATAAATAAAATAGCTATCGATATAAGAGATCGACTGGCCATCTGATAGAATTCGTTGAAAATTATTTTCAGATCAGTTTTCAAGTAATTAAATATGCATGTAACGCATGGCAAAAAGGGAAGTATATGGAAAGCGTCATTTACAATACGAAGTATGACGAAATATCGGATAGAATAGAACCGTCCGGCGTAACGTGAATCTTAAACAATACAATTTTAAGAAACACCGGGATAACACCTTTTAGGCAGCTATATTTCAGCTTGTTTTCATGCAGTTTTTGTGTAACGTGCATACATTATTTATTACGTGGTGCTAATACTGCAACATAATAATGGGACAAAATTGCGTGGGGGAATAGCATGCCGACGCAAACATACCTAGATAGTTTGGCTATCAGTTATTAGTTTATTACATAAAGTAGGTAGATATATTACCTATTATTTATAAAGTAATGCATTTTTTGAAAATATGCACTTTAGAAAATGTGTGATTTTCTAAAACTGCCCGCATGATATTACAAATCAAAGTATTTAATTATTGATTAACAACGTGTGTTGTGTAACCATCAGATACTCGCAATACTGCTCCGATTGAACTGATTAGAACCCTTGGCAAACATTTTGGTGTTTGAAGAAAGCACCAATAATCAATTGAACTTAATAATACCAAACGTTGGGTTACAAAATTCTGGATTCGATTGCCAGAAAAAACTGAGTTATATGACCTTCTGTAAACATTTTTATTTCGATCTTTGTACTGCAACTTTATACGTGAATATTCGTTAAACGGACAGGCTGGATCCCTTTATTAATCACTTATGTACAGTTTATATATTATCATAAACACAAGAACGCCATCCTGATTACACAATCTTGTTTTCACTGAATATAATATTTACCAAAAAGAACCACCCAACAGGTTCGAGTCGGGATTGCAATTTTTAAAATTAATATGTGGGTAGTTCAAGAAGGTG
The DNA here is from genome assembly GCA_963693445.1 of Agonopterix heracliana. Classification (NCBI taxonomy): domain Eukaryota; kingdom Metazoa; phylum Arthropoda; class Insecta; order Lepidoptera; family Depressariidae; genus Agonopterix; species Agonopterix heracliana. Next base: position 9,971,818 of record OY856310.1, read on the forward strand.
CCCCACTTTTAACAAAGAAACCTCCACGTTTAAAAAGGAACTGGTTCAGATGACCGAGTCCAAATAAAAACCACGAACTGTGATTACAGCGTGATAAAAAAGCTTTCGGATTCCTGTGCGATTTCAGAAAATGACTTTAATCATATTAGGGATTTTGCCTAGTCCTCCGTAGAAACGGGCGGAACTAGAAACGATGACCAGGTAGCATTCGGTACGCTGGAAAGTTTCAGACATAAAATTTGATGACCAGAACATGAAAAGAAAAATTTTTTTGGATATGGCTTTCTGCGTATGTCATGGAGATTGGGGGCAATTAATGTCCGATAGGTACCGGGACCCTTAATTCCCTCCATTCTTTTACCTTGTGTTTGGTTCCCGATGCTAGATGCAACGCGGGTTACCGAGCTATCAGGCACGTAGTAGACACGTGGTCGGCTGGTCGTCGTGGTGTCGCGCCCCAAGTAGGCACGTGGGCGGCAAGTCATCTCGGTATTATGCCGCCAGCAAGCAGGAGCGTGGGCGGCAGGTCATCACAGTATCATGCCACCAGCAGGAGCGTGGACGGCAGGTCATCACAGTATTTTGCCGCCAGCAGGAGCGTGGACGGCAGGTCACCACGGTATCATGCCTGCAGCGGGAGCGTGGGGGCAGCTCATCGTGGTGTTGTGTCTCCAGCAGGAGCGTGGGCGACACGTACTGGCCGTGCGTGGGGAGACCGCCGCACGGTCCAGTGAGCTAAGCGAACACCGGCAGGGTGGGCCATACCGGGTCGGTAGCTTGTCCAGTGTCGGCTTTACACAGGCAGAAAAATAGCAATGCGACGGCATTACTAACCTTCTTTATATACTACGGTAACCAAACGGTGGGATAATCGTCGAGAGTCGACCCCAAGCCACTTATATTACCGTACCTTAACCTGATACCTGCTTGGTGAACTGTCGTTACGCACGGACAGCGCAAGCCTGGATATTAAGTCTTGAATGTCTTCGCTTCATCCGTAGCAGACCTGTTCCTGTAGAGATATCTTTACAAATACCTCCCTGGACGGGAGTAGAAACACAGGAAAAATAATGCTACGAACATCTTAGTTAGCTTTAACGACACACACATCTTGTCACTCAATCACATTAATTAAACAATTAGGAAAACCATGTAGAAATGTTTTTCCCGCGGTATAATATTTTAACGGTTCTTGCACAGAAAAATGCTACCGCCATACAGGAAATTTATTTAGAATTGTATAGAAAAGTTCAGCAAACAGCACCATACGAACAATGGAAATCTATAAGTATATGCTCGACGTCTACTTATCCGATTTCTGCAACAAACGCGTCTTTGTCCACCTTCGAAGACTCCATCACCATCACTCCCGCGACCCGAAGACACGACGACGAAATACGCACTTTACTATTTAAGGGTACTTTTTAATGCAATAACTATGCAAATTAATCAATTTTTTTTTTTTTTTTTTTTTTTTTTTTTTTTTTTTTTTTTTTTTTTTTTTTTTTTTTTTTTTTTTTTTTTTTTTTTTTTTTTTTTTTTTTAACCTGTTTTGTCCCACTGCTGGGCAAAGGTCTCCCCTAAACTCTTCCACGTCTCTCTATTTGCTGCTACATCCCGCCACTCATTGCAGTAGGCATCTAGCTCATCTCGCCACCTTTTTCGGGGTCTGCCTCGACCTCGACTCCCGTCGTGAGGCACCCATTGCGTAACGATTGATGCCCACCGCTCGGTGTGCATTCTGCAAACATGCCCGGCCCAGTTCCACTTTAGTTTTGCTGACTTTTCCCCTACATCTGCTATTTTAGTTTTGGAGCGCAGTGTTGTGTTCCGGATACGGTCTGTCCGTTTTACACCTAGTATACTGCGCTCCATAGCTCTCTGACACACTTGCAATTTTGACTTTTGCACCTTCGTTAATGACCAAGTTTGAGCACCATAAGTTAGGATGGGCAGAATACACATGTCGATGAGTTTGCTCTTGAGTGAGAGTGGAAGGTCGCCCTTCATCAGTTCCTTCATTGACCAGTAGCTCTTCCAGGCGTTGTCGACTCGACGAGCGACTTCTTTGTCCTGCCTGTTTTCGAAGGATACTACTTGGCCCAGGTAAAGGTACTCATCGACATATTGTATGACCTGCCCATCTACTTCTACCCTCTGTTTCGTGCTGTTGGTCATTAATTGGGTCTTGGTACGGTTCATCTTGAGTCCAACCTCCAGGCTTGCCGTACTTAAGTCTTGGAGCATTGTGTTAAGTTCTGATGCTGATGGCGCGAAAAGTACTATGTCGTCAGCAAATCTGAGATTGGTTAATCTCTTGTCATCTCCGACGTCGATTCCTCTTGTCTCCCACGATGGCCCTAGGTTTTTAAATATCTCCTCCAGAGTACATGTAAATAGTTTGGGAGATAGAGGATCACCCTGCTTAACACCTTTTTCGATTTTAAAGATGGGTCCGGAGGTCTGTAATTTGATGTTTGCTGTACTGCTAAGATAGATATGGCGGATCAGGTTGATATAGGTTTGCTCTATGTCTTGATTGTGGAGGGCTGCGAATATAGATCCATGAGTGATACTGTCAAAGGCTTTGGAGTAATCAACAAAAGCAATGTAAAGGGTTTTTCGGAACTCGTTGAACTTTTCCATCACTTGGCTGAGGGTGTGGAGGTGGTCAGTGGTGGAGAAACTGGGCCGGAAGCCTGCCTGTTCAGGTGGCTGATGTCGATCTAGTTTTCCAGCTATGCGAGACTGAATGATCTTTATAAATGTCTTGTACAGATGCGACTTTTATCAATAACATTAACGAACATTTATCATTAACATTACGACGAAATTAATCAATAACATTCGAAAAACAAATCGAAATTTCGAAAAAAGAAATCTAAAATTTATATTTTAAAAATGGCGGTACCTAACGGAAAGGCAGCGCTTTCCGTTACATGTCCGCTCAGTAGGAATTCAAAACGCCAATGAAAGTAAAATGGCGGGCACCGGCCTCATGGCCGTGCCCCCCACTGCCTGGCTGCTGATTGTGTCCACCAGATGGCGCTTTACTAGGGTAATGTTCGCTCGGAAACGGAAGTCAAGTAAGCCGCTCTCAAATATAATAATAGACCTGGAATAAGGTATAAAAGCTTAATAATGTAGACTAGTGATTTCTGCATAGGTAAAAAAAAACGCAATTTTGTCGGTAGAGTCCCGTGGGTCGGTCTGACACGTGGGTGAGGCGGCAGCTGCTGGGCGCGGCGGGGGCAGCCCTGGCGGCCGCCGAGCCCAGCACCGCCGCGCCGCTGCTGCAGGAGCTCGCCGCCATGCTGGAGCAGGACCTCAGAGCACAGGTATACACCCACGTCACAGAATAGGTTTGGTATATAGTTCTATATACAGAACGGCCACTCCCCGCCCCCCTCTGACTTCAGATCCCCCCCCCCCCCTCACACTTGAGGGAAAAGTGAGGGAACTCGAGCAAGGGAATGCAGTCAGGCACGCGCACCCGTTAGATTTGACTACATAAAATTGAGTCTTTTCAGTGCATAAAAACGTTGAAAAATAACGGTAAATTCACATTTTCAATAATTCTTTAGCTCAAATACTATTTTTAATAACTGAACGAACAATAAAAAGTAATGAAATGTAGATGATGTTTATACAATGCGTTGCAAGTCAACTACACATATGTCAAAGACAATTTGCATCTAGTGCGCATGTGCGAACTGCGAACGTCATCATGTCAAAACCAAAATGTTGTTAGTAGTGCCGGACCTGTGCCCACGTGTATATAAATTATAAGTACATCTACTACTATTATTCCAACTCTCAATTCGCATAGGGTATGTGAGGTAGACTAGAGATGAAAGACAATACATCACCATAAAGGTTCTTGCCCCAGCAGGGAGAACGCCTAGAGGCAAAATAGGATACAACGAATGTTTTGAGAGAACGGCAAAGGTGGCTAAAGATAGGGCGGATCGGAGAATAAAATCTCTCTCAATAAAATAGCGTAAATTTTTTATGACAGCGATCTATTGGTGGATTTTATACATTTTCGCTCTGCTCTACTTTGGCGCAACCGCAAAGTGTGGTGTTTATTTATTTATTTTTATTGGAAAACCAACAGCAATACAATACAGTAGTCACAAGAGTATAAAGCAGAAAGCCAATTACAGGTAGTAGTGAGACAAGCGTTCTAGCCCACCTTAGGTGTCATACAAATGGGAAAAAGTTAAAGAAGAGGAAGCGAGACAAGAATACGCTATTACCTAAATACGCCACGCTTCCTACCACAGGCGGTGACGTTAAAGTGGTGGGGGGCAGGGTGTGTCCATACTGTATATAGTACTAGATACTCTTTTACCGTGACGGGGTCGGGAGTCACAAAAATGTTGAAGCACAAGTGTAGATTGAGACAGGCCTTCTAGTACTAACCGCTAGGGTCGCTCGTCCGCAGGCCCTGGAGCCTACAAGAGCGTCGGGCGCGGCGGAGAGCGCGGCGGCGCTGCTGCCGGCGCTGAGCGCGCGGCCCGAGCTCGCCGCCGACCTGCTGCGCACCATACTGCCCACCCTGCCCGTGTTCGCGCAGCATACTGCGCTCGTTGAGGTAACTAACGCTAAGCTATGATACATACATTCTTTATTACATTTCTGTTGAAATAAGTTTAATTTCAGGCTTCGGAAACGTCCGGTTTTTTTTCTGATAAACTAATTTTGTCCCCTCCGGACGGAAAGCGTCAATTGTCGTCCCGCTGCGCTAAACGAAGCTGTCGCTTTCCACCTCCGTCGAAGAGAAAAATAGTATACTAACCTCGGACAGTAAATAAGAAAGCCTCAGCTCACATGTTTGTTTTACATGAGATCTGAGACCTGTCTAACTTTCCTGTCCTCGGTGTGTAATCTACTATTATTCATTCAGTTTTGGATAAATAATACTGCGGTTTTAATTGTAAATATAAATTCAAAGCAGAAAATGAACAAATATTGCAGAAATTTGTAAATAACAACAAAACCCGACCGTTTCCGAGGCTTGAATTTTAGTTAACAGTATGGTAACCAATAACCATCTATAATGCCATCCTAAAGCTGCATTCTCCTGGGTCCGAATAGCCCTAATGGTAGGCCAACCTCCAATAGGAGATTCGCAAGAAGAACAAAGACCCAATACTTGGTCGCTTTCAAAAAGTAACGCTTTAGTCGTTGAGATTAGTCTTAAAATTTATCAGCACGCCGCCCCGCGCCTTATATGAGGTCTAACAAAATTAGCTGAAACTATTTTAAGGGGATGATCAGACCATATCAAACTGAACAACTTTCTCTATGGGACCAATATCAAAATCGCGAAAAAAAACTGCTGTTCCATACAAACCTACTCGACCTAAATGTAGATTTTTTTTTCGCGATTTCGATATTGGTCCCATAAAGAAAGTTGTTCAGTTTGATGGTCTGATCATCCCCTTAAAATAGTTTCACCTAATTTTGTTAGACCTTATATTCTGTTGGCCCGCTTATATTTAAGAAACTTTACCTAAGTATGTTTTTTTCTACAGGGGGTGATAAAAGAATCTTTAACAATTCTAAACTAAAACGATTCTACTTTCTGTCGAATAAACGTGACGAATCCCAAATTTGATAAAGCTTCAAAGCTTTACCTTTCGAATGCCGATCCGGGCGACGAAAACAATAGATTTTTATTGTGTCTGTATTTCCCGGCATACGACAAGTTAAGGATAAGTAGATACCTATAATATTGCTAGATATTATATCAGTAACAGTGACTGGAACGACATGGAGAAACATAAAGAAGATTATGTTTGTGTCCGCAGCCGATGTTCAACATACTGAAGCAGACGGTGGCGACGCTCATGGACGACTGTATGCCGATGGTCGGCGAGATAGCCCAGTTGACCATCCAGGGGTTCAACACGCGGCCCATGGCTTCAGGCCTCGACGTCGTTAAACTGGTATTTATAAATAAAAATAACTTTATAATTAGAGTTTGCAAAACAGTGCCCAGCTCAACTTTATAATTAGCTCCCAAACTAAGATTCCCAGTCCTATGGGTCCTATGGGACCATCTATGTGGGTGGGTGTATGATTGTGCTTTCTGCATAAGAAACCATTTTCTTCGACAGGGTGTAAGTGTTGACAGTTGCTTTAAAGGGTGATTGTACTCATGTTACTGATCAACTTTCACCGAGGAACCTTTAGGAACTAAATGCAAGTTGATCGAATGTTTGTATGAAAAGTAGTAACTTTTTTTTCAAATATCCTTTGTTTGTTTAGGGGAAGTTCTTGGTGTCTCTAGTGTATGGTGCAAGCAACATACATCGCGCGTCGTCAGCTGTTTACTTAATCATCTAGCCTTTCATTGTAATTATCTTTATTTCACCTTCGGTCACCAATCAATCCGCGTGTGCTCGCATTACCACATTTAGGGCCGGTTTCACCTCTTCTTAGTAAGTTCTTGTTAGCTTATCTGACTGATCGTTTGACATATCTTTCATACAAAACATGTCAAACGATCTGTCAGATAAGCTAACAAGAACTTACTAAGAAATTATGAAACAGGCCTGTGGGGATACCTACCCATATGTACATTTACTCGACGGTTCACCAGCGAAAAGGGAACCGCCGATCTGTATAAAACAAGGGACAAATGCCTAAATAAATCAGTTTTATTTTGTCTAACTTTTTACACCACACGTCTAGTCTGAAGCATGTAACGTATTTAAAACCCTGTACGATTTATTTATTCACAGCTAGTCCTAATAGTGGGTGCGGAGTGGGCGGACACGGGGCGGTTACTGCACGCGTGCGTGTCGGCCAGCGCGCGCGCAGTCGCGCCGGACCCCTCCGCCGCGCCGGACCTCACCGAGGGCCTGTTCGCGCTGCTGCACGCCATCACCAAGAAGAAGCCGCAGTACATCGACTGGCTCGACGACCTGCTGCCCGAGCTCGTGGAGCTGGGTGCGTATTGTTACATTACACTGATAGTGCACGTCGGACCTCACCGAGGGCCTGTTTCCAACAAACTTAACGAACATTTAACTTAAATTAATTCACGGCTTACGCTCCTTTGAGCGTAGCCTGAGATTCAGAAACTTATTTAAGTTTCTGAATCTCAGGCTAAGTTTTTGGTCTGATCTTTTGAGTAAGATTGTATATTAAAATAGTCTAGATTTAAGAAAATTGCTAGAGGTTACCTAGCTAGATTATTTTGTGGCTAAAGCCGTTGAAAATCCGCTAGATTTGGCTAAAACGGCAACACTGCTAAACGCGTGCGTCCCGCCCTGCCGTACGCGGTCGTTCCGCGTTGTGTTCGCGTAGGTGTGCATGGCGCCATAAGATAAGATGGGGAGGGTCTGTCCGCCGCGCGGCGGTCGCTCCCGCAACGCAGTTTCTTTGGTCGCGCAGTTTTGACCGAAGCGGATTTAGACGATGTGTGTTTTGACAGGCTGCGTGTGCGTGCGGCTATGGGAGGCGAGCGCGGCTCGCGCGGCGTGCGCGTGGCTCGCGACGCTCGCGGCGCAGCGCCCCGCCGCGCTGCAGCCCGCCGCCCCCGCCCTCACCGCCGCCGCGCTGCGATGCATCGGTGAGTGAACCGATGACTCGGGACCATTATCACGTGTACGTCTCACTGCAGGCACAGGCCTGCCTTAAAGGAACTGTACGGACGGTAGTCTACCACGCATGCCCAATGCCGATTGGTAGACTTCTCATATTATTATGAGGGCTGGGAAACCAGCAACGCTTCGACCTATATCTAGTATAGGTATATTTTTCTCCACCTTTGTAGACGTCAGCATCTAAATTTCTTCAGCGAATGTAACCTACATATTTTTTCCTTCGTCGTTTTCGAATTCGGGACAATGTTCTGGAGTAAATTGAATTTGGCAAAACAAATTATGCAGAGTGTAAAATTAAATACGTTACATATCTTCGGGGTGCTTCAAACCATCAAACTGAACAACTTTCACTAGGTACTAAAAAAAACATTTGTGTCAAATATCCGTTGATTTTTTCTATGGAACAGCGAAATTTTTTTAGCAATTTAGATGGTGTTCTCTTAGTGAAAGTTGTTCATTTTGATGGTCTACCCCTAACCCAGGGGTCGGCAAGTAATTTTAAGTGGGGTCCGGATGCATTTGAAAAATTGTGTCGAGGTCCAGAGAAAAAGTTCAAGGTCACAGGAGACCCCCGCGTTCCATCTTTCTTGCGCGACACAGCATAGAAACTGTATCTACCTACTAACTATGACAAATCAAATCAGTAGGGCTATTACTTGTAAAATACTAGAATAAATGATAAGGGAGGCGCTCAGCCATATTACATTATTTATTTAAATTGTATAAGAACAATTTTTGCCGGTCCAGTATCCAACCTTCCGCGGTCCGCCAGTTGCCTACCCCTGGTCTAAAGCACCACCCCCTTTAAGTATGTAATGCATTTAAACTGACACCCTGCGTATGATGTACACAACACAGGCGGCGCCACACCTCGGAACCAGATCGAGCCGCTCGCCGAGCTGCTGCTGGCGCTGAACCGCGCGGCGTGGCGCGGCGAGCAGGGCGACCTGGCCACGTGGCTGCGGCAGTCCCTCGCCGTGCAGGGCTTCCCCACCGTCCACGCGACGGACCCGCACAAACACAAGTTCATCGCGGCTGTTATCAAGTAGGTACCTTCACTTTTATTTCAATTCTCAACTTAAAATAGCCTCTTAATTTTAATAGGTAGCTTTTGACATTCAAAGTTAGCATAGCATATGCTCACGACCGTATTCTCCGAGGGGGTTAGACTTAATTATTTTTCACTTTACCCCACTGCTGGGCAAAGGCCTACCCTGTCTCTCACCAATCCTCTGTATTATGAACAAACCTTGGCCAACCCTCAAGGAAGACATCCAGGTTATCTCTAAATCTTTTTCTGGATCTTCGGGGACCGTCGACTACGACCATCCTGCGGGGCAGTGATTTGGCTCTCCGAACGCATGCGACAGACGTGTCCTGCCTAGTCCCACTTCAGCTAAGCTGTTTTGCGTACTACGTCAGCCATACCAGTTCTGGACCGCATTTCTGTTTCTGACGCAAATGCTGCGCTCCATCGCTCTTTGGCAAAACTTGAGACTTTACTTCTGATGTTCAATCAAAGACCAAGCACCGTAGGTTAGGATAAGTATCAAAGTAGCATAGTTAAATACTAGTAAAAACACTATTTAATAGTTAAAACACTAGCAGTGCCCAAATAGTGAGCCCTTCACTACTTTCAATGGGCAGTTTAATCGCTGCTTAGTGTGTTCAGTGGCCCACTGCAAGGCAAAAGCTTCCCCTTCAACATTCCAATCCTCTGTATTGTATGAAATTACTGAGTCTAACTTGTTCTTGGTTTTATGTTTCAGAGAGAAGAGCAGCAAGCGTAGGATATTAGAAACGGTGCAAGAGTTTTCTCTTGTCTGCCGCGGTCTCATCGGCACGGAGTACGCGCGGCAGACCCTTGCGTCCAAGCAGCTGGTGGCGTGAGTCCCCTTGTACATTGTGTATAGGATTTATTATGTTCAAATCAAATTCTAGAATTAATTAGCTGAGTGAGAATGTGCTACTTTAAAGTGTCCTTAGGGGATAATTGTAACAAACGAAAAACTACTTGTTTCTCGTAAAGCTTGCACTACATTCTCGCCGAGAGCAGACGAGAACGAGTATGGACGTCCTTCATTGTTCTCGCGGCGTCGGTCGTGAGCCGTAGTCATTTTTCGAAGGAGTTCTTGCCAAGAATTCTCGCAAGAGTGTAGTGCCAGCTTAAAAACTGTAATTATTGGCACTGTTGTCCCAAGATACTGTTAAGGACGAATAGGCACTAAGCATTATGTCCGATTTGAAATGTTGAATGAATTAGTGTAAATAAGTTTCATCGATCGATCATTGACTTCGTTTCATTTGTATATACCATTCATTTATAATTTATTTGACAGTCCTAGGAAGTAGAAAGAAAATAAAAGATGAAATCAATATTATTTGTTTTATTATATTGTAACATTCATATTTGGGCTTATACAAACTTTGATATTATTTTAGGTTTAATTAATCTAAAATGCTAAAGACAAGCACCAAAGAACCAAAGTTCCGCGCATCTTTAGTTTTTATTATATTTATGTTATACTTATGTGTGACTCCAGCCACGACGCTTTACATAAAACAAGCAAAATAAACATAGAAACAATAGAACATAATTAAAATTACACAAACAATATGGGTTGAACTATACATGGCCGCACGCGATCGCACTTTTCCGTCGCTCCATCCTGCGGCGTGCGATAGCACGCGATCGCGTTCCGTCTATCTTATATGCTCTAGCAAATGACGTTCCTGAGTGACAGAAAAGGATGGAGCTACGGAAAAGTGCGATCGCGTGCGGCCATGTGTAGTTCAACCCTAACTCAATCTGACTATCTGCGCACTTTCGCACGTTCAATAACAACCCAAAAGAATTAAATCCATTGTATTGTTCCTTGCGACGTTAAAAGTATATGGGAATTATTTTTTTACACTGCACAAAGGTTACATGAAGTTGTTTTACAGAACATATCTGTCCTCCGTGGTCCTATACCCAGTGGGCTTTAAAAGCTTTTAGATCAGCAAGGTAAGGCGGACCGACGACCTGTCTGACGACGGGTGAAGGCGGCAGGGACCCGTTGGATGAGGGCAGCGCAGGTCGTTGCGATGATCCTTGGGGGAGGCCTATGTCCAGCAGTGAACGTCCATCGGCCGAGATGATGAGATCAGTAAGTACGAAGCCAGGACGTCGCGATCACTGTGACGTAGTCTTTGAACACTCAAGAGTCTGAATCATCGCGGGAAGCATCCAGTTCTAACTTGTTGATGTCCACATTGAAATGCAGGAACTTGTCAGGTTCGCAGTATTTGTTTTTCACTCTGAGGAAGTTGAGGGCCTGGTCGAGGGTCAGGTGGAAGCAGTCTTGGCGGCTCACGTTTAGGGAGGAGCTTTCTAGGTCGCAGTGCGTCGCTCGCGTGTACACTAGTTTCCTTGAGTTGTGCTGGCCGACGCATGTGACCTGGGGACATTAAGTTTTATGTCAGACCTCTTCAATCGACAAGCTGTTTTTAAAGACTTCAGATTTTTTTTAGTGTTATACCATTTTGAAAACTGTATTAAATGGGCCAACTTTTGAAATAACTTGCCAGGTCTGCGCCATACATTTTTCATACAGTATGTAGTCTCAAAATTGCCAAAGAAAAAATGTTACCGCAGAAATCTGACAAAAGATAGTGTTTTCCTTAAAAATATGCGACCAACGTTTTTTTTGTTTTATTTTGAATTGTAACCACTGGCACGGTTCTTCAGGATATACGCTATCCTTGAAAAAGCATTTCTTTGAAAAAATTTCCTTAGCCACACTACAACTTAAAGTTCGACCCAGGGTGGAGATTACCAATATAATTTTTTTTTTTTTTAATTTCGATTATTCTAAGAATTTCCTTTTTTTGTTCCCTGAACAGTTATAAGCTGGCCTATCTCCTGTTTTCGGCTGGACGTTGGGTTTAGGGACATCCTGTATGTGTCCATCCATCGCAAACGAATTGAGAGTAGTCCACAAACGGTATTAGGTCACAAATATGTTATGCTAATACAGGAGCAAGATCGCCTTTGATCTAACAAAGCTTGGAAGAATGCGACCAAGCCAGCTTACCTCATAAGTATAATTCTTGGCCATGCACTTGGGCCCGATGTACGCGACGTACACGATGACGCCCCACGTGCGTATGTCCACGTCGACGCGCAGGTGGAACAGCTCGTGCAGCGCCATTATGAGCCAGTTGTCGTGCTGCTCCGCGTTCACCTTCAGCGAGAACTTGTGCTTGCGCCCGATCTTCACTAGCGGCAAGTGTTTACTCTGTAACGATACAGATGCGTTAAGATGGGTGTAAGCTTAGATCAAAATAAAATTAATGGATAGGCCTTATGCGAACATTTAAAACCAGATAAATGAGGCAAAACAAATGAAAGGTTTACTTCAAATTTGTATGCAAGAGCCCTAGATTTGACAGATAATGGCGCTATAGTTTGTATGGACCAAGTGCACCAGTAGTGTGCTTCAACTTACCGCGCTTCCATTACTTTTACTTTCTTACCTTTACTTACCTATCCATTAATTTTATTTTGATCTAAGGGTGCAGGGATACCTGTATTGGTAGAAAATGTGTTAGTTTGAAAGATAAATGTCGGCCAACAAACCGCCATTCTGATGTCAAATGTTTTGCGTTAGTGTTTTGTTTGATGGAAGGTACCAAATAGTACCATTTAGGTAAAAAATTTATGGCTTATCTACGATACGGAGCATTGACCTCAACCCACCATCCTGATACTTGCAATATATCAGCATGTTAATTATGCTTTAAATTAGCTTCGTGGCTCTCAGTTGCAGAAACGCTCACAAAAATTAATCCTCCATTAAATCTCTTGCTGTCACTTTTTGTCTTGTTAACGTAGAAAAGGCTAGCAAGAGATTTAATGGAGGATTAACTCTAATGAGCGTTTCAATTCAATTTAAGAATTCTCAATAAGGGTTGAAGTACACCACACAGCACAGCATCGCATTTTTCCGACGCTCCATCCTTTTCTGTTACTCATGAACGTCATTTGCAAGGGCATATAAGATAGACGGAACGCGATCGCACGCGGCGTGCTGTGCGTGGGATGCTGTGCTGTGTGGTGTAGTTCAACCATAAAGAAAACCTTTATCACCGGGAGGAGGTAGGTACCTGGAAGTGCCTCGCGAGGTCGTGGTGCGGCAAGGGGGCGCGATCAGCGCAGGCGGGCGCGGGGCAGCGGTACCGGCGCGCGCCGCAGCTCGCCTCGTGCGGGGTGCGCCGCCGCAGCCGCACCTCGCGCCCGCACCCGTGCCGGCACGGGTACCGCAGCATCTCGGCTACCTGAACGTCACAATACACAATACATCTTTAGATTTACATTTGTTCATGTTTTTTTTTTGGTGTCCATCACTCCAAATCAACCTTTTTCGAATTTTGTCCGTCTTTTTAATAGCATCACGCAAAAACGACTGAACCGATTTCGAAGAAACTTTGTTTCTTATAGCTTATAAATTGACTTAAAATCTGGTATACAGGGTGTAAGTGACAGCATAGCAAATACTGAAACGGTGAACTCAGACCATCAAACTGAACAACTTTCACTATGGGCTTCCCTCAGGAAACGCGAAAAAAAATCTGCTCTCCCATACATTTCAGTTGGGTAGGTAGAGCAGTTTTGTATGGGACAGCAGATTTTTTTTCGCGTTTCCTGAGGTAGGCTCCATAGTGAAAGTTGTTCAGTTTGATGGTCTGGGTTCACCGTTTCAGTATTTGCTGGGCTGTCACTTACACCCTGTATAATTTGTGCGGATAAAATCGCGGATAATATCTAGTAATGTATAAATGGTACTGACCCCCTCCATGGCGCGGTTGCGGACGGACGAGAAGGCGGTGCGGCAGACGGGGCAGGAGGCGAGCCGCGCGCGGCAACGCCCGCAGACCAGGTGCCCGCGGCGGCACTGCGACATGGGCGGCTCCATCCACTCCAGGCACACCGGGCACTCCAGCAGCCGCAGTAAGCTCTGCGGACAGTCGGTATACACTGCTTAACTACTGTGATAGCGTTGACGACCAAAAATGTTAATCTACCTACATACTCGTACAGGGTGCAAGGAAAAGTATCATTAACCTTTAAACCACACTCTCCAACTGACTGACAGACAACAGACAGCCTAAACCCCTGAATATAGAAACATGAAAATAGAATAGTAGATTACACACCGAGGGCAGGAAAGAAAGAAAGCTTTCTTATTTACTGCCCGAGGTTAGTATACTATTTTTCTCCTCGACGGACGAAATGGATACTTTCCGTCCGGAGGGGAAAAAATACATAATTCCTCAAAAAATCCATTCTTACTGCAGTAATTTTTTTCAAAATCTAGCTCTAAAGGGTGCAAAGTGGTGTTGAAGATTTCAATCTCACATTAACTCAGTCGAATGCTAGTACTATCTATTCATTTTGTGGCCTATCTCTGTGTGCCTGCGCCTATTTCATTCACTAGTTTATTTTAAACGAAGTTATCATTCTGGGACCTATTTTGTGCTGCAACATTTTGGATCGACGTTTTCTATGGAACAACAAGTTTTTTCGTAAAAATGGATTGTGGTATATCAGAGATTGATAGACCGACACCGTGTGACCGAAGGCGATGAAACTTTCGTGTGTTGATGCCCGAAAAAATAACGCATGCCAGGCACAGCTAGTATAGAATAAAGTACATAAATACAACATCTATAAGTGGGTACAAATTAAGACAGTATTTACTCACTTGGTTAAAGTCCTTTACTGAATGAGGTTCGTTATCATCAGCTGTAAAAAAAAACAATCAGTCAATCAACTAAATAAAAATCTACAAATATTTTATAATATTTTCACGCTAGCGATTTTCAGCGTCGTAATTTCGCGAGTTTAAAATTACAGCGCACAACGGAAAGAATCGAGTCCTGTGCTCTCGTTTCGTTGAAAACGCTAATTCGAAAGGTATTATTATTGTAGGCTGGGCTATTCCAATCAAGGTTCATTATGATTATGTTACTCTGCGACCATTCATTGCTGGTCGATTGTGTTCGCCCCAAGCTCACCTATATTGTACACACACATCCGAACTTATAATATTTTCTTCTTTATACCTTTTAAACTTTTTGAGGTAAATATATTTGTTAGTTTTCATTTTCTCACATTCTGGAATAAGTCCGGAGTGCAGATGTAAGGGTGCCTGTCCACAGATGCGGAGCGAGCTGACGGAGCGAGGAAACTGAGTTTTATCAACCACCACTCTTGTGACTACTGTATTGTATTGCTGTTGGTTTTCCAATAAAATAAATAAATAAATAAATAAACCAAAAAGATTGCATGAAATCTCGGAGCTGAGATGTTATGCAAACTTATTGGTTAATAAAACTCCGTTTCCTCGCTCCGCCCAGCTCGCTCCGCATCTGTGGACAGGCACTCAGATCCATATTTATAGAGCCTATCAATAATCACAAGGAGCAGCTCAACTGGTGAACAACTAACAAGGAATGCTGTTAGCTTTTACCAAATAAAGTGTCGGTAAATCCTACTCTTAGAAAAAAGAATAATAATAAAATGTTTTCTCACTATCTCTCTTCCTTTTTACCCCATGAGGTTGTTGTTGCGCCTCCTCCGTAGTTGTACTAGCGTTAGGATTTTCCTGAAAATATTGAATTAATTGTCATACTGTTATCATCACCTGCTATGTGAATTCCGCTGCGGTGTACGGTTGTAAATTGCGGCGGCAGTTTTCATATAAATTGTATGACTATCGGTAACCCATACGCGGTTACACAGACGTTCTGTCTACTAGCGTGATAGCCCATCTACATGCTCATTCATGCGCACGCGCTTTCTTGCGCAAACTGGTTTGCACGAGTAAGGACGCGCGCGCGTGTGGACGGCAAAACGGTAGCCCGTGCAGTTCTACAAGCACAGCTCGAACCATCGTTGACATGCTGAAGATTGGACTGCACAGTTTTCGGTTTGCACAGTTTTACTTGTGCGTATGGACGGGCAATCAGACCGCGCCAGTAAGTTCTTTTAACAGAACTTTGTTTGTAACTGCCTGATATTTCTATTTTAAGTCGACAATCTGTTTCAAAAAACTGTTCTGCATTTTGGAATCATATTTTATTGTGAATGTACTGTGTTTTTTGAGAATAAAATTAAATGTCTACAGCATCTCTTGCATGTTCGTTTTTTTCAATCGGCAAGCAATCAAATAATTTTTGAACCAAAATAAATCTTCCGTCTATTAAGACTTTACTTGGTGGCTTCCATAGACATATTACTCTAGCGATAGACAAGCTCGTTCAAACAAACAACATGTCACACAAAACAACACAAAATGACACATTGCGGTCTGTCATTGCCATAGTGACGAAGTGAACTCGGGAACATCAATCAGGTGCGTACACCTCATTCAAGTGGAACATGTTGCTTCTATGAAAGGGCAAGTCTATCGCTAGAGTTTAAGTCTATGGTGGCTTCCCATAACACTGAGGTTTGCGCGGACTTGCGCGAAGGCTTACTTGTACCGTGTGGACGGCGCTCCGTGTTCATCTTGCGTTCAAGTAAAACTGCGGTTTTAACTGCGGAGGCATGGTGTGTGTAGACGGACCATAAGGGGAACATTTCTTGGTCGATGGTTTACCTCATTGAGCGCATTGTCACCGCCGTCCTGCACATTGTCGGCGCCGGCGTCGGCGACGGTGATGGTCTCCGGCTCGGCGTCTATCTCCACCACCTCCTCTTCTAACGCCATACTGGTATTGTTGTGCGGCGCAACCACTGTGTGCCACAAGTTTTAAGTCTAAAGTTTGTTTTTGGCCTAGAATTTTTGCACACACAGAGTACAGGAAAACCTTTATTATTAAGAATGTAGACGAATGGCAAAACCTCAAAATAATGTAATATACAGGATGTAAGGAGAAGTATCATTAACCTATAAACCACATACTCTACCCATCAAACTGAACAACCTCGAGTCGAGTAGGTACTGCACTTAGTATGGAACAGCTGATTTATTTTTTTCTCTGACAGGTTTGCTCCCATAGTAAAAGTTGTTTCCTTTGATGGGTTGAGTATGTGGTTTAAAGGTTAATGATACTTTTCATTACACCCTGTATTAAACAAAAAGAAATAACTAACATCTGACACTGAAAACATAGCTGTCATGTCGATTTTATAATTTAACTAGTGTTTACCCGCGACTTTGTCCGCACAAATTATATACCAGATTTTAAGTCGGATCATAAGCTATTAAACAAAAAAAGTTTCATCAAAATCGGTTCAGTAGTTTTTGCGTAATGCGCGAACAAACAAACAAACAAACACACAAACAAACAGACAAACAGACAGACAAAATTTCTAAAAAAGGTTGATTTCAAGTCAGGGATACCTAAAAACCATATCGTAATCTTTTTTTTGTAAATATCTTCAATGCACAGACACACTTCGGTTACAGTTTTATAATAGTTTAGATTAGATGATAAAAAGAAACTACTGAGAAAATTCGAGATTTGCCTGTCTTTGTTTCTTTACGCTTTTTTCGTTTTGTCAGGGGTGGCATGCTAGCCAGGTTAGAAATCACTCTCTATAAAAGTTGTAGAAAAAAAATGTGTAGTTGAAGAAATCGGCCATGAAGTGTGAAACTAGTTTTTTATTACACAGTATACAATCCGCGAGTTTCCAACTAGTCAAATTAACAAATCTTTTTAAACGTCAAAACGCGTGCTATGTATGAAATATTCTACTAAAAATTTAATAGTGACGTCATTGTTTTTCGTCGTCGTTTTCATACTTTTTATAGTTTATCCGGTTATTAAAAATAGTATTCAAGCAACAGAATTACTGAAAATGTGAGTTCAGCGTTATTTTCAAACGCTTTATTTACTGAGCAGTTAAACCTAAAATATAGGGTCCTTCTTAATATGCCGACACTTTTTTAAGGGGATGATAAGACCATCAAACTGAACAACTTTCTCTATGGCACCAACATCGAAATCGTGAACAAAAAATCTGCCGCTCCATACAAAACTGCAAACCTACTCGAGCCAAATGTATGGGACAGCTGTTTTTTTTCGCGATATCGATGTTGGTCCCATAGAGAAAGTTGTTCAATTTGATGGTCTGATCATCCCCTTGAAAAAGTGTTAGCATATTAAGTTGGACCCTGTATAATTGATGTAGTCAACTCCCCTATTCTATTACATTACCTTCAACGGCGTCATGGTCAACAATATCTTCATTCCTAGCGGCAGAAGGAAGTAAACACCCTTGCGGTGCATCTGCTTCTGCCGAAATAAACATAAATATACCTTCACAAATAATACTATTTAGAGTTGTCGTGGTTAAAATAAATTAACAATAATTAAAAGTAATGACAAATTAAGGGAATACAAATAATATAAACTATTCCCAGTTTATATTGGTCGATAGCGTCCGCATGCGGGGTTCGGGAGAATCCTGTTACGCATGTCATAATCTCCCCGTCCCCGCATGCTGCGATCGACCGAGTTATCGATCAATGAAATATGAGCCTAGAGGAGATCTCGAGGCCTTGGGAGAGTCTATGCTCAGCAGTGGACTATGATAGGTGATGATGATGATTATTATTCTTCGAGAGCTGCAAACGAATAGCTAGCTATCCTTAATGTTGAGACTAAGAAGACTTACCATCTTCAGACTGGTCATCAACATTGAAAGCGGCGTTCATCTCGACACTGTTATTGGGCTGGGTGCGCGGTAGAATGCTGGGCGACACGGGAATTTCTTCTGCAGAACTGTCATTCAGCAATGCTGTAATAAGAATTTTTATTAATTATATACAAGTAGGTACCTACGTAGTGATGCTTATCTGACGATTCTGATGGCCGATTTACACATACATAAGTAAGTAAAAACTAAATGTGGATGCTGGGCGGCAAGTAAGTAAGTAGCGACTTGCCGCAGGATAGGAACCAATTCTATTTTATGGACAGGACAGTAGCGCGTAACCCCTCCCGCTTCGTCTCCCGGTCCCCGCTAACTTATCTTGCCGCCGTGTGGACGGCACAATAGTGTCATTTGACGTTTTATTTTTCTTTTAAACCACATTCAAACAGTTATTGGAAGTTTAAAAGACACTATTTAGTTTAGAGTATTCAAAATCCACACATCGCAATAAATATCAATTTCAATTTCGACGTTTCGGTACTAGTGAAGTGTGTGAACATGGATGTTCTTTTTAGTTTTTAGAATATCTCCGACTACCCCCTCTGGAAATATAGTATTCTTCTTATCGAGTGGGCAATAGTATTAATAACTGCCGAAAAATGATCTGTCAAACTAAGATTAGAGTGAGATCTGTTTAGGTTATGGGATCGATCATCGAAGGCAATATCAAATGCGGTAGGTCCTTGTACCACATCGCATTTTTCCGTCGCTCCATCCTTTTCGGTCGCTCAGGAACGTCATTTGCTAGGGCGAGAAAGATAGCCCGATCGCACGCGGCAGCACCGGCAGTGCTACGACCTCTCTCGCTCTAGCAAATGACGTTCCTGAACGACAGAACAGGATAGAGCGTGAAAAAATACGATTCGGTGCTGCCAGATAATGCTGAACCCTTAAAGGGTCGTCAAACCGAGGCTGGTTGCGGAGTGTTCCCGTGCGGTATATTGTCTGACAGGTCTTATACAAAATCGAACAATACTAACAATCCCGACCGTCTACCGCCACGACCTCTATTTGACAAGACTAACTCATTCTTATTATTCTATTTTATTCTTCTTATTGAGTCGCCGAGTTTTCGTAAATACAAGTACAACAGAATTAATTCGTTCGTTTTCTAACCGTTTCGAGCAGATTCCAGTGTTTCTCCACGAGATTGTGATCTTCTAGAATGGGACCTGACCAGTTCCATGACATCCGTCCCCATGGTAGCCACTGCAGGAGTCGGGAACACACGACTTGTACTACCTGTTCGTACATAAATAGATATTTCTTTTCAAACAATCAAATCAGCCTGCAGTATAAAGTTACTATACCTTACAGGAGTAAAGGAACTGACTTGAGTTGTCAAATGAAACTGAAAATATTTGATTGCCTCGCGTCACGTATCTCTTTCTATTATACAGTGGCGCCGCAAGGTACATCTCGCTCACTCAGCTGTTAGTTTATCTATTCCTGCGCCCGCGGCATGATACATCGATAAACGTTTTATCGCGCCTGCTAACTCGTTCGTTCGCGCGCAAAAAGAAAGGGAGCTAGGGCGCGATAGCGCTTTATCGCGCGATCATGCCGCGGGCGCTGGTATAGTAACTTTATGGACTACATAAACCCACTGCTGAGCATAGGCCCCCTTTTTTAATTCGGTATGTCAAGTTTGTTTTTTGTCTTCATTTTATATTTTTTACAGATAGAAGACATAATTTTAAGACACCTATTTCATTTTTATTGTGATTCATCGAGTTTATCGATATAAATTTAATTTTTATTTTATTTTGATCTTTAATCTCTGAGTGCAAAAATGGTGGAGAAAAAATAATTCGAACTCCATGGAGTAAAACTACCTACTGCTATATTTAAAAAAAATTAAAACCTGCCTCCTCTTTCTAACTCTATGCTGAAAACAGATACGGCAACATCAAATGTCAAATTCTGTCATTGTGAAAAACAAATTTTTTTCTTAATGGCCAGTTACTTTAAGTTCATTGTATGTTTACCAAGGAGTTTGCAGGGGCAGGGGGCAGGGGTCACTCGTGGACCGAAAAACGACGTTATTTTATTAAAAATATCTGTAATCCTTTCATTTTAAAATGTCTGACATAGAAAATATGATTATTGAGACAATTATCTCGAAATGGTTTTCGATTTAGACCACCAAAAAAAAAATTGACATACCGAATTGCGGCACTCCTCACAGTCCTGCGCTAATCTGACAACAAAGTCGTCTCCCCAAGGTCTTGGTGATCCGCCTACTGACTACCTTCCCTCCCTTGGCCACCACTCCGGTACTGTCTTGGTCCACCGGCCGTCTTCCCTTCTAGCCAAGTGTCCCGCCCATCTCCACTTTAACTTTAAGATCCGCTTACCAACGTGTCGTTGACCTTAGTTCTTCGACGGATTTCTACGTTGGGTACGCAATTACAAGTTGTAAACTTAAACACGTTACATACTTTAAGGGGTGCTACAGGCCATCGAATTGAACAATTTTCACTGTGGGACCATAATAGAAATCGCAAAATAAAAATTCTGATGTTTCATTCATTTGGGTCGAGTCACCACCAAAGTTTTCTATGGAACAGCTGGTATTTTGTATGCGATCTCAGTGTTGGTCCCATAGATTTGTGTCATCTAATTATACACAATAATCTAAATTCCGTTCAACAAAAAAGTTTTTAACTTACCGCTAGCAGTTGGATACGTGTGTGAAGAGGGCCTGCCAGATCTGTGTGCGCTCAAGTTGCGGTTGAACTTGCGGATGGCTAGTATGCGCCGCACCACGGCCGTCGGGTTGTTTGCTTCGTTGGCGCGCGCCTCGGCCGTGTGGCCGGGGCGCGAGACCAGCGACAGCGGCAATGATAGCCCCGAACCGTGGCCGCTTGCTCGCGACACCAGGCATGATAGTGGTATGTCAGGCCTGGAACTGTTTGACTTGTTACATTAAAATTTGGCTGCTCCAAAATAAAGCACTGAATATGCAATTTTGATCTCTTTATAGTATAACCCAAAGGGTGAAAACGGTACCCTATTACTAAGCTTCCGTTTTCGTCTGTCTATCTGTCTGTCTGTATGTATGTCTATCCTACCTATTTAGGCCTGCAACTTTTGAACCATAATAGCTAGGCAGTTGAAATTTTCACAGAATGTGCGTTGTTTACTATGGCGGATTTGCGAACAAATATTTTTTTTTTCAAAAAGTTAAAAATTATGGAGGATCCTCATACAAAAACAAATCTGTAAAGTCAAAGTAGGTTTGCAGTTTTGTATGGAACAGCAGATTTTTTTTCCCGATTTCGATGTTAGTGCCATAGAGAAAGTTGTTCAGTTTGACGGTCTGATAATCCCCTTAAAAAAGTCAGATATTAAGAAGGACCCTATATTGATTGAGTAGGTACTGTACATTATACAGTAAGTAATTAATACAAAATAAATTCTTGAATGTGGCTCTCCGGTGTAAAATTTGTAAGTGGCGTATTCGGTGTTTCATTTGGAGCAGCCAAATTATATTATTACATTTTTGTTGTGTAATTACCTATTCTATTCCAGTGGGTTCCAGTGGGACCGGAAATGTGTAAAATCAACCAATCGAATTGCCAAATTTTCCCACATGACAGAATCAAGCTATTTCATTGGTCGATTATACACATCTGTGCTCCGCTTTAGTGTATTCTGGCACGCAGAGTATAACAAAAGTATCTATATAATAATACATACAGAATGGAAAACAGAAATTCTAGTAAATAACAAGAATTAAGCCCAATGCAGTAAATAGCAGGAAGAACAAGTTCAGTGATGACAACTTCGAGTCGCGTGGCTGAGGGGGTGACAAGTAGATGTTTCGTCGGCTTGCGATTTTGACAGCCACGTGGCTCCGCTGTTTTATGGCGGTTTCGAGTGTGTGTTTTTCGCCATATCCTATTACCGTACAATATCTAATGAGTATATCCTCAACACTTGACACTGGCGAAATCTAACAAGAAAACGCCATTAAATTAAAATAGAAGACAACTTGTCAAAGGCTAGGTTTTCCCTGACTAGACCAATATAGCAAAATATATAGCTAACCTGCTCCTGGGTAGTCCTATAGAGGAGCCCCTCGGCTTGTTCAGAAGTGACCAGAAGAAGTCCCTGTCCTTCCTAGCTTGATCCCGGTCCCTGTCCCTTCTCCCGGTAGAGTGTGTCGATGCCACTTGTACTTGCGCTGAAATGTTCCACAGCTAGTATACAACTACGAAAGTAACTAGAATAAAAAAAACTAAGGTGTAGACAATGTGTGTAGACGAAAAAAATACACCTTTGGTGTACGCACGTCGACAGATCAACCTACCCATAGTTTGGACCTTATGTCCATGAACATAGAGTTCAACTAAGGGTAGGTTGATCTGTCGCCGTTTGTACATACTAGCGACACGTCAAGCTATTAATCACCAGCTTAACCCATCAAGCCCTTATACTAGACACAATAAGTAAACAATTGTTCTCAGGCCGTGGTAGTCCAGTGGCAAGTAACCTTGCCTACCGTGCAGGAGGCGATGGTTCGATCCCCGTCCAGGCCGACTCGTACCAATGAGTTTTTCGGAATTTATGTACGATTTGTAACACCACTGGCTTTTCGGTGAAGGAAAACATCGTGAGGAATCCTGCATGCTTCAATATCGAGGCATGCATTGTACCCACTGTCCATTATAAGTGGCGACGGGCTCACCCCCCGTCACACTGGACAGAGTTTCGGTTCTACTGGTGAAACGTGGATTTTCTGAGGTTTCAGAATATCCCTGAGAATATAGTCGTGAGCATATGCTTATGCATGCATGCTTATGTTCTCAGGCACAAATGTTCCACTGGAGTCTGATTAGTTAACCTGTCAAGCCCTTATACAGGTTGGCATAAACAGTTTGATTGGTGTCCGATTGGTTGATTTTAAGTACACTATACAGGGTGTAAGGAAAAGTATCATTAACCTTTAAACCAAATACTCTACCTACCAAGCAGAACTAGTCTCACTATGGGAGCAAACCGATCACCGTATTTAGTATGGGACAGCAGTTTTTTTTTTTGCTCTGATTGGTTTGCTCCTATAATAAAATTTATTCATATGGTCAAAATCAGATAAAATCTTTTCATTTGTTGAATATTGATGATAGAGAGTATCAAGACAGCAGTGCAAAAAATGATATCTACCTGGTCTGTACCACCCTAGATACCAGACACAATATAAACAACAATTGTTATAGGGTACAGACTAGAAACAATATAATGAACTTGCTAATCTTTCATTTTTTGTACAGCATTAGTTGAAAGCAGGGTCTTTATGGGTGTTATGTGTGTATGTCTACAGGGTGTAACAAAATACCCTAGTAATACTTAATGGGGTGCTTTAGACCAATAAACTGAACAACTTTCATAATGAAGCCTACTTCGAAATCGCGAAAAAAAAACAGATGTCAAATAAATGTGAGTCAAGTCAGTAGTTACTAGTGCAGTTTTGTATTAAACAGCTGATTTAATTTTCGCGATTTTGAAGTGTGTTACATAGTGAAAGTTGTTCGGTTTGATGGTCAGAAACACCCCCTTAAGTATGTTCACTCACAACTACTGGCAGACAAATCCATTCCGTTATCAGGTTGTGGCTCGTTTGCCCTCCTCTGTGGCACGTGTAACGTTGGTATCGTTGGAGCTGCATCATTCTCATCATCTGAAACATTTGTAACGATGAATGCGCAGAACCCAAGCAAAGGACGGACTTTGTTTAATTTTTTAAAACATGTTTTTGATGCTGTTATTGTGTTAATGTGGTGGAATTAGTTCAATAATGTGCCATTAAAAGGATGCCTAACCAATTATCCTAACCAACTTTTTTGCAAATACTTTCAAGTACTTTTTTTTTTTGTTTTTTGTTTATTTATCAAATACATAAACAAACATCTTATAAACTAAAAACATTGATAAACCCGATATCAGGTTTGTCCCAATGCAGAAACATCAGTCATTAGCAACAATAGGCAGATAGTTAGATTAGATACATAACTACAGTACATCGTACCGGTCAACCATAGTTCTTATCGCGTACTTGTATAGAAAAAACTGCATAGGCAGTTTTGTCAGTCGTTTGGCGCGTGATCAGATGGCAGATATACAGGTTGCTTCACATCTACAGTAAGTCTTAGTTGGAGCAGATATTTTTTAATCTGGTAGGCTACGTTTTTTGAATCAAATTAAAGATTGAAAAATTTGTCTCGGGCGAGACTTGAACCCACACTCTTCCAAACCGGGGAAACGTGCTGGGTGCAAACGTGCATCTGGGTAGTGGGCTCGGTGGTGTAATTGGTTAGCACGTTTCCCCGGTTTGGAAGAGCGTGGGTTCAAGTGCCGCCCGAGACAAATTTTTCAATCTTTAATTTTTATTCGAAATAGCACAACATGGCTGTAACATATTTATAATCAATTATATGTTTTTTGAATTAATTTGTTGTTTTATTTCTTTCGGAAGTTTGTAAATTAAATCTGGTATTATAAAATCTGAAGTCCTTTTGCCGTAAAAATTATTATAATGTGGTTTTAAACGAGTTTTGGTTTTGGCTTGTCTAGAATTAAATGTGTGTAAGTATTTTATTGTGCTGTATTTCGGTTCTATGATATTGTTCCTTTAAAATATTTAGCATGAACACAACAAGTTTATAATTTTATTATACGTATGCATAGATAAATATAGATATAGCCCCTACTTATTCCATTGCCTGCACTGCACTCGTAGTATACTACACGTGATACGGCTGTATCTCGTCTTTTATCTCGTTCGTTCGCACGTTAGCTATGCATAGCTAGCATGCTGCAGTCTTTCTTTTTGTGTGCGAACGAACAAGATAAAAGACGTGATACAGCCGTATCACGTGCAGCATACTAAGAGTGATGCTGGTAGCATGCTACACGTGATACGGCTGTATCACGTCTTTTATCTTTTTCGTTTACGAGCAAATAGAAAGAGAGCGAAGGTGTGATAGCGCTTTATCACGGTGTCATGCTACCTATGCAGGGATGTTTTACGTTTCCCACAGTACACACGGCGACAGATCAACCTACCCATAGTTGAACTTGTTCATGGACATAAGGTCCAACTATGGGTAGGTTGATCTGTCGCCGTGCGTACAAGCAATAGCCTAAATATAAATAGTAAAGCAAGGTGGTTACGACGTAAACAGCTTGAAAATATAAGTACACCCCCTTTGTAGTGAGGTTCCTACCTGAACTCCAAGGATATTCTGTAATGCCTAGGGACTTTTTCAAGTTTTCCCTCCTGTTGCTCATTCTATCTATAAGGATAAAATAATATTAGCTTTGGTAACAATACTAGTTAATAATGACAAAGATATTTTGTGCCTAGTCTGGACTGACTGATGTCAGATGGATGTCTTGATTTTTTTTGACAATGACAGTTTTTTTTTTTTTTTAAGTTATCCTTTCGGATAGGCTATGGGAACTAGCCCTTACTGCCTGGTCATTAGTGTCTTTTTTTCTTTGTACTTAAACCTAACCTAACCTTAATACCTAGCTCTTGAAATGCGAGGGTGGTACACACATTCCAATGGTCAGGGGAGTTTCACGCGAGAATCAATCCGAATCAAACGGGTGCGCCTTCTTTATTTCTCACTCTTACTATATTGCTCTCCATTAATGGCACATTATCAAACTAATTCCACCACATTAACACAATAATAGCCACGAAAAACGAATTTAGAAAATTAAGAAACAAAGCCCGTCTGTTTCTTCACAATTCCTGTGCAAAACTCTCCTGATGACGATGGGATGATAGATGAACGATGAGGATGACATTTTGGTCGATTTTGTAAGCACGCGCGTTGCCGCCAAAATCACCAGTACGATTTAACTTGCACCAAAACTTTTGTTCTTTCTTCGTATGTATTTGAGATTCCTGTTATGTTGGTCGATTTACGCAACTTTTTGGCACACAATCCGCACGAAATTATGTCACAAATATCACTAAAACCAATTTTTCACGAATATCAAATACAACTTTGACCGAACAAATTTAATGGCGGGAAGCCAATCTGACAATGACAGAAGGGTAGAATGTAGAAGAAGATTTTTTTTTTATTCAATTCAAGGCAAAGAGTTATATATCCCATACAGCCGATGTCTTTAATAAAATTCTCTTATTTATAGCAATGAGGGATTTTAACCGTGGATTTTAAGAAAGCCATTAAAAAAAAGTTGTTCCTAATGGCTCGACCTTGCAGATAATAAAATACAAATAAAATAGTAAGAATTTGTGTTTTTAAGTAGCAGCAACATATAGCTTGGCCCTCCTTGGCCATAAAGACATGAACGTGGTGACAGGTGGAACTAAAATTTGAGTATGGTGGTGTTGCCAGGTTATGCGTGATTTTAACGTTCTTACGTGGAGACAGGCGTGTATTCCCAGTTGTCGCCACGGCCTCCGTCGCCACTGCGGACAAATGGGAAAAAAAATCCCAGTTGTCGCCACTGGTGACAAATGGGAAAAAAAGTCCCAGACATCATACCATCACCGTAAAAGATTTAACAGAGTTTTTGGCGGACTTTGGTAGCTGACGTTTGGAGTCCTCATATTTCATCGAATTTTTATTGTTTATAGTGAGTTTTGGTTCGTAAAATTGGTGTTGTTTTGCGTAACAAAGTGTCGTGCAAGTGAACAATATATAGTTCAGTAAAATATGATGGTGCATGGGTCGTAAACAGAAAAAGTGTTCCGTGATTTTAGCGCGGCAAAGCGGTCGGTTCACCTCTTTCCTGTGGACTTCTCTGCTTTTCCTGCGTCTTTAGATTGTCTCCAAAAACTCCAAAGAACCATCAAAACGTCGAATACCAACGTTTTAATGTGAAAACAGAAGAAATATAAGCATAAAATAAGATTTAGCCAAAAGGTCTAGTAACCAGGCTAGTAAATAAATTGGAAAAAAAAAAAAAAAAAAAAGATTTAACAAAGCTTCGTAACTGATTCAAAATTTTTGTTTATTTGCAAGAAAACCAGTCATATCTATTGATTTTTAGTTAATATTTAAGTAAGTGAAGATAAAATATAGGTTTACCTAATATCATTTTAATCTACTTACTGGATTCTTACCTATCGTTTAAACTAGTCTTTGAATCACCGATATTAAAACAATTTTTATTACCTATTTTGTTAACATCTTCGTAAGTTGCGATTTTGTTTCTATTCAAGAATTGAAAAAAAAAAGAGCAACAATTCCAGGTAAATTCTCGGTGGCTTTGCTTCTATTGAAAAATTGAAATTTTTACGCGGGGATATCAATCCGAATCGAACGGTCGCGCCTTACTTTATTTCTCACTTTTACTATATTGTTCTCCATTAAAGGCATATTATACAAGGTGTTATAAAAATACAAATAAACCTTTAAGGGGATGGTGTAGACCGTCAAACTGAACAACTTTCACTATGGGACCAATATCGAAATCGCGAAAAAAAAAATGTTCTATACTCTACAAATCGACTAGAGCTAAAATATGTATGGGACATAAAATTATTTTTTTCGCGTTTTCGATGTTGGTCCCATAGAGAAAGTTGTTCAGTTTGACGGTCTAAACAAGCCCCTTAAGAGTTTTAAAAATTTATTGTTACTTATTAAACACCTTGTATACTAATTCCACAACATTATCACAATAATACTAATAGTTATCAAACTAATTTAGAAATTATGAAACAAAGTCCGTCTGTTTTGCCTTCTATTCTATTCTATTTTTAAAAAAATGGCTGCCATCTTTGGTTAATGATGATTTTGCCAATGACGAGTTTTTATAGCAAAAGTGCTTGACGTTGTACGGTATTGTAGATATTTTGGTGACTTCAAGG